>BSBN01000957.1:0-10000000 GCA_027924645.1 Cunninghamia lanceolata
AAAATAATACTTCATTTGCAATGTTTGGCTTTTCATATTCCTCAAAATAGTTTAGTGCCTCTAGAACAGAAACCCCACATTTTTAAGAAGAGAATCACATTTTTTAGAGCATGTACTTACTTTTGGATGTTGAAAAAGCAAAAAAATGTCTTTTTTTGTATAACTTTTGACTGGGATCATATCTTTGCATGAAAATGGCCAATTTGAGTGTAACAACCTCTTTAAGCTTCCTATAAAAGGATTTTATTCCATCTTTTAAAAATCTCAAAAAAAATTGTTTTTGTAGCCTGTTGGGCATAATTTTCTGATTTTAAATTCTCTCAAATGATAAATAATTTGGCCACAAAACCTTCACTACATTATTATAAATACATCTAAGAATATCTCTATAAAAGGATTTCATCCCAACCTTCATAGATTTTTGGAAACAATTGTTTCCATAAAACTGCCGTACGGAGCCTTAAAACAACGATTCAGTGAAAATTAAAATTTTGCAAATCTGAGCCAACTTAAACTTTCTTGATGTTGAGAGGTGCCTGGAAACACCAAAGAAAACTAGAACACAGACCAAAACTAAAACTAAACTAAAATAGTTTTGGCGATGCAGGATAACCTATGGGACCCAGATGCTCCTGCATTAGAAATGTCAAGTAAAAAGTTTGTGAGCATGGGCTCACAAAGGTGGAGTGGAATGGTAGAACCATTCTTCTAGATTACAAGCAATCTACAACAAACTCTATCACTGTGGTAGGTACACACAAAATTATTTATTTTTCCTTCTCTTCTAACATCTCGCTGGAACAACTGTCATTCTCCTCTCGCAACTCTACTCTACACTAGATTATTCCCTCTCGTGGACTCATGTCCACCATGAATCGTCCTCCTCCACTAAAGAATATCTTCACTCTTCTCCTTCTTCGTTGGTTTTGGCCCACCATAAACCAATCACCTCCACCAAAATATCACACCATCTACATCACAACCTACACCATCCTCACCAAAATCTGCATCTACTACTCCATGGAAATTAAAGATTTCCATGTGCTCTTCTCCATACTCTTCAATTCTCATCATAGAAAATGAAGGGAAATCAATATCATCACAAAATACAGTAAGATTTACCTCATCCTTCTTCATGGCTGCAACATCATCCTTCACTATGACATCTCCCGCATCATCATCAGTTGCAACTTTTCTTTCTTTACCCTTCATTGCAATGGTAAGATTTTTCATCCACTCCTCTATTGCCAACATATTCAATAGCAAATCATCTTTGTCTTTGTCATTTGCAACCTCTTCACATTCCATCGCTGTAATCACATCCTCTACAACTGCAATCTCGTCAATAGTTGCAATTTCTTCACTACTCCTTTCTTTACCTTTGCCATCTTCAGCCACTGCTACTGCACTTGCATCCTCTTTCTCATTCTCCTTATTCGCTACAACCTTATGCTGGTATTAATCATGCTCAACAAATTCTTCATGTTGCAACGCTTCCAATCTGCGCAATCTCTTAACTAATATCTCATATATACCTGCCATCATCTCAAGAGTCTTTCGCTCTTGATACTATCTCCAATCTTCCCATATCATAGGCCTCTTCCTCAACAATATCCCCATCTCATCTTACTGCTGCAATCTCACATCAATCTGCAAAGACAAATATTTTTGTGGCTTCCCAGCTCTCACTTGCTCAGGACTCCTCTCTACTTGCAACAATCTTTTGAGCTCTTCACAACCACTTCACTCTCTTCTTCTACCTGTAGGTCCTAGCATAAGTTGCCTCACGTTCGGCACTCTACCTATGCACTCAAGAACTCTAGCTTTGATACCATTTGATGTAAGTGGTACTCCCACTCGTTGCTACAACACAAACAATTAATCTTGCACAAACAAAGAGACTCTCTGCTCACAAATTGAACTCACAAGCCATACAAGATTGCAACAAAACACTATTTTACTTTATTATGCCAAATCCACACATCAATCAAATTCTACAACAACATTACAAATAGGGTCTTCAATGGCTGCTCTCTCTCTTTCAAACCTACACACACACAACTCCCATGGCTTCCTCTGCATACAGGTATTCACTCTCGCCTCTATGCCCTTCCCATGGCGGAGATTTCCCTCTCTCAAATCTACCTCTGAGAAATCTGCCTCTAATCTACTAAAACATTTCTTTAAATAACACTTCATTTGTAATGTCTGGCTTTTCATATTCCTCAAAATAGTTTAGTGCCTCTAGAATAGAAACACCACATTTTAAAGAAGAGAATCAAGTTTTTTAGAGCCTTTACTTACTTTCAGATGTCGAAAAAGCATAAAAAATGTTTTTTTTTTTGGTATAACTTTTGACTGGGCTCATATCTTTACATGAAAACTGGCCAATTTGAGTGTAAAACCCTCTTTAAGCTTCCCATAAAAGGATTTTTCTCCATCTTTTAAAAATCTCAAAAATTAGTTATTTTAGTAGCTTGTTGGGCATAATTTTCTGATTTTGAATTCTCTCAAATGATAACTAATTTGGCCATGAAACCTTCATCACATTATGATAAATACATCTAAGGATATCGCTATAAAAGGATTTCATCACATCCTTCATAGATTTATGGAAACAATTGTTTCCATAAAACTGCCCTACGGAGCCTTAAAATAACGATTCAGTGAAAATTGAAATTTTGCAAATATGAGATGACTTAAACTTTCTTGATGTTGAGAGATACCTAAAAACACCAAAGCAAACCAAAACAAACACTAAAACTGAAATTAAACTAAAATATTTTTGAGCAATGCAAGATCGCTTGTGGACCCGGATGCTCTTGTGCATCAAAAGGGGACGCCCAAGTTTAACTCCCACTTACTAGGAGTTATCAAACTCTCAAAATAGACTTAGGAGAAGTCAACAAAGTCTTCATGGCCCCCACTCCAAAAGTGGATGCCCAAGTTTGACCGTATCAATTAGGAATTGATTGCAAAAGTCAAAGTGATATAATTAATAAATAATTAATCTCTCAAAGTCCTTATGTGTTGGAGAACACATTCCAAGAACTTTGGAGACACATGAATTGGTTAGGATTGCAAGTTAATGGTAACTTATCCCAACATTCTCCCACTTGACATTAGACATTGCAATTACTCTAAATGATATAATCAAACTTTAAATCATAGGGAAAAACATCCCTAGCCATCAATGTACCATCAATTTTTCAACATGCTTTGTGCTCCAACAAGATACCCACAAACACAACCATGATAACCATCATCTCAAACAAGAACTCCTCACATCATGTCACCCATGATAAACAAGAAACAATCCAAGGTGAAACATATCAACTGTCACTAAAACCTGCACCAATCTCAACATGAACACAAACATCAAATCATATGATAACATAAGACTCTGAGTGTCTACCACACTCATACCAAATGGAAAAGCAATCACATCAAGTTGCTATCTCATCCAAAATATCATACCTCAAAACCAAGGTAAACAAACCATCATAGATAGAACTCCATGCCATCAACATACCAACCCAAAACTACAATCAAGTTCCTGTAAAACAAACCTGCTAATCATCCATCCTCCCATTTCAAAGCAACATACCAATGTACAAATGACCAAAGAGAAGGCCAACAGACAAAATCTGCAATAACACTGAACGGATCTATGGATATTGATAGTCCACATTCAAGTCTTCAATGCAACCAATTTGGGTAAAGACAACCCACTAAACCTACACAACTCATACATCCCAATAGTGAAACATGCAAATTCATCTTCACATCAATAACTTGCAAACTGAGACAACCAAGAAGATATCATGACAATAAAGAGCATACATATCCAAGAAATCCCACTATATAGGTAATGTAAAATCTGAAAATAAGATCAAGGCATTAACAAATCCTCCTATAGCACTTCTCTTAGAGGACATGGATAACCTCTCTACCATATAGTGTCAAAACATATAATGATATGCATAAAACATCTCTCATTACCAATCTCTGAATAACTCTCCCAAGTCCTCTTAACCAATGAAGAAAAAAGATCAAGGAGCTACCAAATTATTGTTAACAACAATAACACTTGACTCCAATACAAACCTCAACTCCATAAACATGAGAACCTTTAAGAAGAAGACAATATACTAGGAAAGAGAGAAACTGCAAAATCATACCATGTCTTTATACCACACTAACCAATGCTAAACTGTGTTAAAGTAAGATCTCTTTCAACACTCCCAAACTAAAAGGGTATCAACATCTAACATCCAAATTATGATGAAAACATGTCAGCAATAGATTATAACCTCTCACTGAAAGTAGATCAAACTAGCCAAACATTCCCACAACAAAGGGAATAAGCCCAAAAACCACAAACCATTTATGTACCTCTCCAAAACAAATCCTCAGAACTAGTTCCATAGCTCAAGATCACATAATAATGAGAACAACAAAAATCCATAAACCCATGCATCTACTTCTCAACAATCCTTTTCAAGACTAGTGTAAAAGAGAAGACAAGATACATTTGAAGAATACATCTAATAATCATGTGGGCAACACCTATTAGATCATTTACCTGCCGAGTAGACTAAGAGTGGTTTACAAGATTGTCCTTGCATATAACACCAAGCAATAAAATCTTATAATAAAGACAACCTTCTCATAAGGTCTATAATGGACTCACATCCATTTCCAAGTGTAGGCTTCTTGGTCCTTTTGTTGACATCTCATAATGAGAAATCTTTCCAACACATATCTCCAAGTTCAAGAGATATCAAGCCTCAACCAAGTCTCTCTAGTATCCATGAGTTTTCAACAATCAATCCATGCCAAATTCAAATGCAATCTACACAATCATGAAGCTCATCATAAAATGATTAATACTTCAAAACCAAAGAGAACTAACCAAACCATTGTCAAAATTCCAACTCTAGAATTGGGAATATATCATGACATCATGATCTAACATATTCTCAAAAGAAGATCATATGCTCCAATGAACATATTCTGCTCCCAAGAGCACTTGTATCATGCCAAAAACTCTAACTCATGATCAAGAGTGCATCATGACATAATACTATACATCCTCTAAACCAAGGATCATATATCAAAAACTAATAAGTTATAAACTTAACACCTCACCAAAAACTCCAAGAGTCCTCCATGGAAAACCAAGATGTCAACACCTCTTCAAATAACATGAAGATCTTATGAAACTGCAAAAAAATCCCACTGAAAGTGATACCAAGTTATGCATGGTATCATGATCAACATCATAACCAAAACTCCACTGAAAGCGAAAAAAACTTCTCATGCAACATAACTTTACTGTTATAGATTCCAATGAATAACTAAATTGAAAGGAAGCTAGGTGTGCGGAAATCACTTCCTACACTAATCTAATAAGGAGAGATGTGTGCAAATTCTTTTTAACCTTTACAATTATAGTGTTATTAACCCAACAAAAGAGATATTGCAGCAATACACATACACACAGAATGTAGACAGAAGAGAGAGAGAGAGAGAGAGAGAGAGAGAGAGAGAGAGAGAGAGAGAGAGAGAGAGAGAGAGAGAGAGAGAGAGAGAAGATATACATGGGGAAAACCCTTACAGGTGAAAAACCCCACACTTCAAAACACAGCTCAAATGTATTCCAATAAACAATCAAGGTTACAATACAGTTTCAGAGCCAATGCTCTTGTAGGAGTCTTCGAAACTCATATCTGGAGATATTCTGGCAGCATAACAGTACCTATCAATCACACAATACATCTCCTCTCCAAGCACCTACTTAAATAGAAGTTTACAAGGCAAAAATGAACTTTCCTTGAGATGGGCATCCAACTTGGCCTCATGGCCCAAAACCCATGCCTAGGGATACTTGTCCAACATTACAGCATGGTCATGACACTTGTCACATCACCCCATCCCAATATGGTCACCTATTCCCAAGTTGGGCAATAAAAGATACTCTTACGCATCTTACGACTATAATAGAATCCGTCATAACTAATAGCTCTTATAGCTGTAAGAGAATCTGTCATAACTACCTAAAAATAACATATTCTCTTAAAACACATCATCACCCTCCTTGGGGCACCCAAAGATGCCTTCTTCCAAGATGCCTTGTGACACATGTATTCACTTGTCATAGAACATTCCATTTACGACTCTTACGTGTCATAGATTCTGTCATAGGAATCTTTCATAACCGTTTCTGTCAAGATTCACTTACACACTAGTCAAAGTGCCGACACATGGAAAAATACCTCTATCACTAAGTGGGATGCCTATCTCCTCATGTGAGGACAAAATTAGATGTGGTCACCTTCCATGTAGGATGACACATCACCGTGCCAACTCCCACAAGATGACAAAATAGGACTTGCATCCAAAATACTTTAATAGGCAATAAATAAATAAATACAATTAATTAATACAAGGAATTACCAAGGTTGAGAGACCTTAATTCCCAACATTCTCCCACTTGTCGAACACCTTGTAAGAGCCAATGGAAATGACATGATTTAACTGCTATAGGCCGAGAGGCCCATAGACTCCGAACACCATTTGAACTTCTTTGTGCCCACTGGTTTTGTCAATGCATCCACAACATTCTTCAAACTGTCTACCTTCTCCAAATTCACCTTCCCATCCTCTACCATGTCTCACACGAAGTGAAACTATACATCAATATGCTTTATTCTGGCATGGAAAGTTAGATTCTTTGCTAGGCAAATCACACTCTGACTATCACAATAGATAGTAATTTGTCCTGCATCAACACCAACATCTAAACACAATCTCTTAAGCCAAATGGCTTCCTTACAAGCATGAGTTTCTGCCATATACTCAGTTTCTGTCATGGACAAAGCAACCACAGGTTCTCGCTTACTCATCCAACTAATTGCACCACCGAACATAGTAAACATGTAAGCACTGGTGGATCTCCTGCTGTCAATGTCACCTACCCAATCAAAATCCACAAATCCACAAATACAAACGGAATGCGGAGGTCATATAAGATTACTATGATAGCATATGAAATACTCAAAAGTACCCCTCAAATATTTGAACACTCACTTAACTGCATCCTAATGTACCCATCCAGGATTAGCCATAAATTGACTAAGGACTCCCACTACTTGGGCAATGTCTGGCCTTGTGCAGACCATGGCATACATCAAACTACCAACAACACTAGCATAAGGTACTCTGCTCATGTCCTCCACATCACTAGGAGATTTTGGACAATCATTAACAGATAACTTTGTCCCCAAGGATACAGGAACACACAATGGTCTACAATCTACCATGTTGAACCTATCCAACATGGTCTTCACATACTTACTCTGGCTTAACCAAAGTTTTTTGTTAGTTCTGTCTCTTCTGATTTCCATTCCCATAATGTACCTGGTTGCCCCTAGATTTTTCATCTCAAATTGTGCTAACAACTAAGACTTCAAATCAGAAATCATATTCTTACCATTCCCAATTAACAACATATCATCAACATATAATGCAATAATGAGAATGCGATCATTGTCAAACTTGTAATACACACAATGATCAGATTCTGATCTCAGAAATCCAATGGACAACACAAAGGCATCAAATTTCATATACCACATCCTAGGAGACTGCTTCAAACCATACAAAGACTTCTTCAATTTGCAAACTAAATTTTCTTTACCTTTCTCTATGTAATGCTCTGGCTGTGACATGTAAATCTCTTCCTCCAAGTCACCATGAAGGAAAGTTGTTTTCACATCCATTTGCTCCACCTCTAAGTCATAAGCTACTGCAAGAGATAACAAGAGATGAATAGATGTCATCTTTGCAATGGGAGATAAAATTTCACCATAATCAATTCCCTCCACTTGTGAGTACCCCTTCACAACTAGTCTGGCCTTGTACTTTTCAACACTGCCATTTGCATTGAATTTCTTCTTGAACACCCATTTGCATCCAACAGGTTTCCGTCCTTCAGGCAAAGGCACCAAGTCCCAAGTTTTATTCTTCTCCAAAGAAGCCATCTCATCTTCCATGGCCTCCTTCTAGGAACCTGCATCTTTCATGCCCATAGCCTCTATCATAGTTCTAGGCTCATCAGTGTTAGTAATCAAGGCAAAAGCACAACTAGAATCAAGCAATGAATAACCAAACCTATCAAGTTGCTTCCTTGTTTGTGTAGACCTCCTCAAGCGTTGAGGTTGAGGTTTTGCTTCCTCTTCTAAGCTGCTAGAGCTCTCCTCATTATTAGGTCTCACAAGGTTTGTCGGTTCAGTCTTCTCAGGGGTAGAAGGAGACTAAACCACATCATCTTTCTTTTTTGTCTATTCTGGTTGTAGAACAACGGAAGAAGGTGTTAGCTCTATATGAAGATAACACTTTTGCTATACAACACTTTTTTAGCCACAAGATCCCAAAGCTTGTATCCTTTCACACCGACACCATAGCCAATGAAAATACACTTAACAGCCTTGTTCTCCAATTTTGACCTTTTCTCCCTAGGCACATGTGCATATGCCACACAACCAAAAACATGAAGATGTCTAACTGAAGGCTTCTTACCAGACCACACCTCCATAGGTATCTTAACAACAAGAGATGATGTAGGAGACTTATTTACTAGGTACCAAGCAGTGGTTACAGCTTCAGCCCAAAACTTTTGTTCGAGGCTTGCTCCACTAAGCATACTCCTAGCCTTCTCCATCAGTGTCATGTTCATCCTCTCTGCAACTCCATTTTACTGCAGAGTGTATGGAGTTGTTTTATGTCTTTCAATCCCTTGCTCCTTATAGAACTTCTCAAACTCTACCAAACAAAACTCACCACCATTATCAGTCCTCAAACACTTAATATTTTTACTAGTTTGATTCTCAACAAAAGCTTTAAACTCTTTGAACTAACTAAAGACTTCAGACTTGCTTCTGAGAAAATAAATCCATGTCCGTCTACTGTAATCATCTATGAAAGATACAAAATATACAAATTTGGAAATCGAAGGAACACTAATAGGACCAAAAACATCAGAATGAATAAGGTCCAACATGTTGGTTATTTTCCCAGACTGGATACTTATTCCCAGTTATCGGGCTACAAGCTAGCCATCATTGATCAATAGGATTCCTGGGCCAGGGGCCAAATGTATAGGAGATAGACTCTATAAATATCTCCTCTTCTTCTTTAGGCTGTACAGGACCAAGGGGGGTATTCCCTACTCAACATCTATGAAATGTATCCTTAGATTAGTTGGGATGTTGATACAAAGCAGATAAATCCTCTCAGATGTAAACCAAAACTATGAGATAAGTGCAAACGGGCTAGCTTTAGGCCTATATTCAGTTATAGACAGAGGATTTCATATTCTAAACTAATCCTAAAGTCCTAATGGTTTGATTCTAATGTTTAAGTTTGTTTTTATGTATGGATGCAAAACTAGGACTTTGGGTGTAACCTCAATGCAAGGCTAGATTGGTGCCTATCCAGGGCTCGGAGTCAATAGACATACACATGTGAACGGCCAGCATAAAGATATACCAAAGACTGGATATCAAGGGGATTTTATTATATCTACCTTACAGATATCTCCTAAAATAGAGTGTTTAGTCATTCATACTTAAAGGAATCCCTACTGCAACATATTTTCTTAATGATTAATCTGAAACTTTTAATTTATCCCTTGAACAAATGTAGGAGGTTAATCATTCAATACAGAAAACCCATATTCCTAAATCATAAATAACCCTTAGTTATTTAGACTCAAAAGAAAATACAGCCACAACTTGGAGACAAATGATTAAACACATGCAATCAGTGCATTTCTCATATAAAATAGCATGAAACCAGTTAATTTATGCATAAAACATACAACATGAGACTCATAAACTCACAGAACTTTGAGGATAGGGCCACCAACTAAGTTGTATTGTATCACAGAGCCAGAAGTTTGTCCCATTTTCAACAACCACAATGAGTAACATAGCATGGCTCTTATAGCACAAGTATGTACTTTCAGTAATTAATCACAAAGTCTTCTCAAAATTTCAAAATTCTACCAAATACAGGGCACCATGAGAAAGGCGTTCAAAACAATAAATGCAGCAAGTAGAAAGAACAGCCGAGAGTGGTTGAATTTCGAACCCCATGCCGCCGCCTGAGGATTTTCTTCCTCAATCAGGTAGCTATTCGGTCAATCAGGCCATACCTCTGCAATTCCTGTGCCATTTATGGTGCACCAACCCGTAGGACGTAGCAATAGTCTGCATCTAAAGATTCCCGCCAAGAAAGATACAGCAAGCACGGGAAATCCCACGCTGATGAAAATTTGAACTGTGATCATCGAAAACCTACCTATCGCTAAGATCTGCGGTGCCAAAAAGTCTGAAAAGTCAAGAACCAATGAAAACGTGCCACGTAGGCACCCCTACATCCATTGTTGACCATTCCAAAAATGTAAGATCAATAATCCCACATTCATCCTACAATGCTTGCTTGACTATCATATAAACCAAACCACAAGCAAACCTAGTGTCGTGCACTCTTACCCTGCACGACCACTGAACCACCTGCCATCAACCCATCGCCCTGACTTTTGCCGATACCAAGACTTGATCGGCGAGACCACAAACCATCGGCAGACCCAAAAATTCTCCCGTCGATACCTCAGTCACTCCGACCTCCACATCCTTCAGTATCACACCAACACATCAGCGCGCCAAAATTTCTCCCACAAATAAGCTGATCACACCGACGAAGCCCCTGAATTACCTCGTCGGCTAGACACCAACTATCGGCGAACCACAAACTCTTCACACTGATGTAAAAAGTTACGCCGATGACACCACTGGATCGGGGAGACCAACTCCATCAGCCAAACTCCAGCCTACCTCTATGATCCCACAACTCTTGCCAACAGCTACATCCTTCGGCAAGACACAAACCATCAGAGCCACTAAAAATCCTTCACTGATATGCCTTGTCACACCGATTTCACCTACAAGCCATACTCTGTCGGTAAGACCTTGTCTCATCGGAACAACATAGCGACGCTACACCGAACAAAGGGATCCTGCCAATGACAACCTCCATCAGAGAGACAAACACCATCGGAGGGACACCACAAAACTTAGCCGACAGTGACAAGATACACCGATATAACCCCATCGGCCAGAGTATGGCTGTCAGCCTAACTCTCCATAATCTGCCCGATGCACCATGTCACCCCGATGGCAACTCCATCGGCCAAAGTCAAACACATTGGCGAAACACCATAAAACTTCGCCGATACAAAACTCTCGCTGATGACCACTGTGAACAACCCTCATCGGCCTGACACACACCATCGGCAGGACATGTAGCACAGCTGCCGATGGACAAAGTTTTGGCGATGGAATGAACATATCGAATGAAGAACGTGGTCGCCAAGACAAAGTGAATTCACACCAATGGTCAAATAAATTCTAAGGGTTTGGGATGAAAAGTACCCACTGATATTTTACTTTTAAATCCTAATTATAGGTAGGGCACCACCACATTTCATAAAGGCTGGTCAACTCTCAAACACTTAAACCTAAGGATGAGACAAAACAACTAGGAACCCTGCACAGAAAACCAGCATTAGAAAAAGACAAAGCAATGCAATATCCCATGACTCAAGAAATTGAAGGTTTGAATGAGAAAACCTGCAAACATTCAAGCTTAAAACCCTAAACACAAATGAGTACCAACATAGGCTCTGATTGGGGACATGCAGGGGCAAGACTGCAGCGAAGACCAGACTACTCCGGGGCAGACCGGACAAAACACAAAACTCAAAAAAGGACTGACTATACAAGGCATGTACAAAGTATTTACACCTAACTTACAGTGTGCACATAAGGTACTCATTTATGAGAAGAAGGCCTTAAGGAATTTATCGTGCACTGGCAATTCTAGTAGTTCACCATTGAGGGCTTTGAGAAAATAAGAATCATCTCCATAGACATTGCTAATTTGATATGGGCCAGTCCACAAGGGCTCAAATTTGCCATGTTTGCCCTTATCCTGGCCCCTTGCATTCCACATAAGGACCAGATCACCTATATGAAACCTTCTCTCTGTAGCCCTTTTATCAAACAGATACTTCACTCTTTGCTGCTTCTTGATGTTCATTTTCTGTGGAGGGTGATGCAGGAGCACCTGTACATGATCAGGATATAGGTCCGCATGATGACATACATGATCAGGATATAGGATAATTATCAGCATGATGACAGGATAGTCTATTTTTAGTATGTTTGACTTTATCATGTAATAAGGTCCATTGGACCGATGCTATCTATTAGTTCAGCCTAGGAGTATGTGTAGGCAGTTAGAGATCGGGATAAGGTTATCTGAGCTGTCCTCTCTCCCAGCCGCTTGGAAGCTCCCAGCCGCTGGGAAGTGAGTTGGTAGTACTCGAAGGATTTGTTATATATACCTTCGATCTGTTAGGGTTTAGACATATTGATATTGATATTGAGATTGATGTTGGTAGATGTATTGGTGTTGAGTTGAGATTCAGGAGAGCAGTTCAGACAATTGTGAAGCTGTATTCAGGACATTGAATTTCAATTGAATAAGATCTCATCTTTTGCATTATCCGGTTGTATCAGTTGTATCTGTGTTGATTTCCTTTCCGTTTTGCAAGTTGATGGGTACTTTCAACCCTTCCACCGGTTGATCCTGCAAATCGGTGGAATGGTCCTGTATCATAGTTTAGTTTGCATTTGTGTTTTCTATTTATGCATTGCATTGTTCAAGAGATCAGTTAGGAGCATGCTGTGAAACAGCCTAGCATCCTCATGTGCTAGGTCTAGAAGATAAGCTGTTAGACTTTGGTTTGAAGGTGATCCGGCCCGGTCGTCATATTGTATTTGTGTAATTGAGCGGTTCTGAGTGTTTACATGCAGTGGACGGATACACAGGAGTCTGCATGTGCGTTTCCAGTCGGAACGAGCCGCATCATCATCTGTGAATGCATCGCCATCAGGATCGGGTCGTGAAACTGTTGAAGTTTGCATGTTGCAAGTGCATCATGATGTTTTGAGTTGGATATATACTCAGTGTATATATCGCAGTTAGGATCATCTCTCAGGGAAGCTCATCATCCGCATATCGCTAACGGATGCGGGTGTGAAAGTTCAGTTTTTTTGTCTAAGTGTTGAAGAGTTCACCAGGATATTGTGTGACGTCATCGTCATCAGGATATGACGTCATCGTCATCAGGATATTGAGATATCCCTCTATGCGAGTTTATCCTGTTGTCGCTAAGTGGTTAAGTATCGGCGTAGGCAGGAAGTTGTATTGACATCATCGGGAGGTTTCGAGAGAACCGGATAAGTTAGATCATGATGCTGTTGCTTGTATCGTCGGGCAGTGGAGCATCGAAGGGAAGGTGTTGAAGTGATCGTCATCAGGATATTTGGAGCAACCGGATATTTGGATATCCTGCTGACGAAGGTGATATTGAATATCAGGATGATGCCGCTAGTGTTTGGCACCTGATGAACAGTGCAACCGGAGGATGTTTGCGCCCGTTGAATATCATGATGATGATGATAGGCGACAGGCGGAGGAGGTGAACAGTAGTCGGCAGGAGGATAATTGCGATCATCCGAAATATGATGATGATGTTGAAACATGATGATGCTGTGGGTGTTTTTTTTGGAAATATGATGATGATGCTGAGTCGATAGGGATTTTTATCATGCTGTTTGTATATTTGGCTCCTCCTTCCTATTAGTTAGCCTCCGTTGCGTTTCACTCTGCATCATAGTGGTATCAGAGCAAAGGTTAGGATCTTCTGGAAAAGATAAGCAGGATGTCAGACAAAGAAGGATAATCTGAGTTTCCAGCAAGGATGACCAACGCTGAGTTGGCAGTTCTGGTGAAGAAACAGATTGCAAAAAGCAAGGCCGTGAAGGCTCAGAATCAGGAGTTGAAAGATGAATTAGCAAAGTTGAGGAGCAGAGTAGGTGCTGGTAGAGAAGATGATAGGGAAGAAGAAGAGATCCCTAATTGGAGCGAGGAGGTCGTTCCTGCAGACCAGAGGCCACTGTTGAACGCCCTCAAGGCCATGGAGAGGAGAACCATGGATGTGAAGCTAGATTTGCCAGTGTTTACAGGTAAGATGGACCCTGATTCAGTGATGGAATGGATAGACTGTTTGAACAATTTCTTTGTAACAGAGGAGATACCAGAACAACAGAGAGTGAAGATAGCACAGTCAAAGATGAAAGAAGCTGCCTTGACATGGTGGAATTTTGTTCAAGATGATAGAATGCAGGAAGGAAAACGTAGAGTTGCCACATGGAAGAAGATGATGGAATTGGTGAAGGAAGCTTATATTCCATTGGATTACAGTATCCAGTTACACAAGAGGAAGGAAAACCTGAAGCAGAAGGAGCTAGATGTCAGCTCATATACAGAAGAGTTCATGAAACTCTGTATGAAGACAAAGGTGAAAGAAAGTGAAGAAGAGAAGGTAGCCAGATACCTTAATGGATTGAGGTTTAATATTCAGGAAGATCTCAGTCTGCATAATCCAGATACAGTGCAGAAAAGCTTTCAGTTGGCATTGAAAGTGGAAGAAAAGTTGAAGAGAAAACAAGAGCAAAACAATAGAGGAAGAGGAAGACAACAAAGAGGTGGAAGAGGTCCTTTCAGAGGCAGAGGACATGGACAGGGATATCAAGGAGAATCCAGTCATGACAATAGTAAGGGCAACAATAGTCAGAATCAGAGAGAGAATTACAGTCAGCAAGGAAACTTCAGAGGTAGAAGACCTTACAGAGGAAGATCCCAGGGCAGAGGATCCATCAGATGCTATAACTGTAACAAAGAAGGCCATATAGCCAGCAGATGTCCAGACAAGGCCACAAGCTCAGCAGGAGAAAGGAGGACAAATCTGGTCAAAGAACCTGATAATCAAAGTAGGACAAGCTCTAATGATTTTCAGAGTGTGAATGGTCCTGAGAATTATGGATATCCAGAAAGTGGAGAGTCTCTGATGATGAGAAGAACAGTGACTACCATGAAGGTACCTGACAAAGAAGCCCCTCAAAGGAAGTCTCTTTTCAGAACCATTTGCAAAGCAGGAGGTAAGGCATGTAAGGTTTTGATTGATTCTAGTTCTACTGAGAACTTTGTGTCTGAAGAAATGGTGATAAAGCTGAAGCTTAGGAGATTGCCTCACCCATCCCCATATAAAGTCTCATGGCTTACTCAAGGTCAGCAGACAACTGTAGAAGAGCAGGCTTGGGTAGAATTTCAGATTGGTGGATATAAGGATAGGTTGTTGTTTGATATCACCAAGATGGATGCTTGCAACCTTTTGTTTGGTAGACCATGGCAGTATGATCTGAAGGCACAGCATGATGGTGTTAAAAACACCTATAAAATCACTAAAGATGGTATAGAAGTAACGTTATTCCCATTGAAGGAGAAAGAGGAGAAGTCTAAAGGAAAAGAGGTGAAGGTCATGCTGATGGAAGGCAAACAGTTCATGAAAGAAGTAGCAGCAGAAGGTGCAGTTGCATATGCCCTAATCCCATGTATGAGTGTGAATAAGAAACAACAGCAAGAAGCCAAGAAAGAGAAGAAGCCAAGGTTGATAGACCCAGCTGTCCAAGAATTATTGGATAAGTACAAAGGTGTCATCTCAGAGGGAATGCCAAGATCCCTACCACCTGTCAGAGATATCAGTCATTGCATAGACTTGATTCCAGGGTCTACACTTCCAAATAAAGCAGCTTATAAGCTTACCCTAGAACAGAATGCAGAAGTAGCCAGACAGATTGAAGAATTGATGAATTCAGGTCTGATTGGGAAGAGTTTGAGCCCATGTGCAGTACCAGCTGTACTAGCACCAAAGAAGGAAGGCACTTGGAGGCTTTGCACAGATTCCAGAGCCATCAACAAGATCACAATCAGGTATAGGTTTCCAATCCCCAGAATTGAGGATTTACTTGATTGTTTGGGAAGTGCTAAGTACTTTACAAAAATAGATTTGAAGAGTGGATACCATCAGATCAGGATTAGACCAGGTGATGAGTGGAAGACAGCATTCAAAACAAATGAAGGGTTATATGAATGGAAGGTTATGCCTTTTGGTTTGTCTAATGCCCCTAGTACTTTCATGAGGCTGATGAATGAGGTTCTGAAGGAATTCATTGGTAAGTTTGTCATAGTATATTTAGATGACATTCTGATTTTCAGTAACACCAAAGAAGAACATCTCAGGCATATAGATCTGGTTCTTAAGAGGTTACATGAAGAGAAGCTGATGATAAACTTGGACAAGTGTCTGTTCATGAAAAAGGAGATCACCTATTTAGGTTTTGTCATTTCACAAGGAAAGCTACAGATGGATAAGGAGAAGGTGAGTGCCATATTGAATTGGCCAACTCCACAGACCATGAATGATGTCAGAAGTTTCCATGGGTTAGCAACCTTCTACAGAAAGTTTATAAGGGGGTTCAATCATATTTGTGCACCCATGCTGGATACCATCAAAGGAGGACAGAAGTGCAGGTTTGTTTGGACTCAAGGAGCAGATGATTCCTTTGAGGCATTGAAGAGGAAGGTGGCACAGCAGCCAGTCCTTGCACTTCTAGATTTTAACAAGATCTTTCAGGTAGAGTGTGATGCCAGTCACATGGCCATTGGAGCAGTACTTAGTCAAGAGGGTAGACCAATTGCATTTTTCAGTGAAAAGCTAAATGATGCTAAGAAAAGGTATTCATCATATGATCTGGAAATGTATGCTTTAGTTCAGTCCCTAAAGAAATGGAGGCATTACCTGATGCCAAAGGAGTTCATAGTATTCACAGATAATCAGGCTTTGAGTTTCATAAACAGTCAGGAAAAGCTGAACCACAGACATATGAAGTGGGTAGAAACCTTACAGGCTTTCACTTTTACCTTGAAGCATAAGAAAGGGGTCAAAAACAAAGTTGCAGATGCCTTGAGCAGGAGAGTTCTCACCGTCAATCAGATTCAGTTAGAGAGTGTTGGCATTGACTCACTCAAGACCATGTATGAGTCTGATGAAGATGTTGGAGAGATATATCAGGTCTGTACTTCTTTTGGGGAGAAATACCATGCTGAGTTCTCTGAATTCCTGATCCAAGATGGATTGTTGTTCAAGGGTGGACAGTTGTGTATTCCAAGGTGTTCCATGAGATTAAATATAATCAAGGAGAAACATTGTGGAGCCATGGCAGGTCATTTTGGTCTAGATAAGACCCTTGATCTGGTCAGGAGGCATTATTTCTGGCCTAAGTTGCAATCAGATGTCAGGAAATTTGTAGAGACATGTGTAATTTGTCAAAAGGCTAAAGGCAGGTCAACTAATGCAGGGTTATATCAGCCCTTACCCATTCCTTCCAGACCATGGGAAAGTATCAGTATGGATTTTGTCTTGGGTTTACCAAGGACAAGGGGAGGATTTGACAGTGTTTTTGTTGTAGTGGATAGATTCAGTAAAATGGCACATTTCTTGCCATGCAAAACCACTGCTGATGCCTCATACATTGCAGATTTATTCTTCAGGGAGATTGTCCGAATCCATGGATTGCCTTTGAGCATAGTTTCAGACAGGGATGTGAAGTTCATTGGTCACTTCTGGAGAACCCTTTGAAGGAAACTGGGAACCAATTTGTCTTTTTCCTCTGCATATCATCCTCAAACGGATGGACAGACTGAAGTAGTGAACCGTTCCTTGGGGAATCTGCTTAGATGCTTGACAAAACAGCATGGAGAGAAGTGGGACAATATTCTGTCTCAAGCTGAGTTTTCATATAATGATACTGTCAATAGGAGCACAGGGAAATCGCCTTTTCAGGTAGTGTATGGAATGCATCCCAGGGGAATTTTGGAGTTGAGAGATCTACCTACAGCAGATCCTGTTAGTGCAGAAGGAGAAGCTTTTGCTGAAGCCATCAAAGAAGTTCATGATCAGGTCAAGACCCAACTCCAGCAAACCACCTTAAAATATAAGGAACATGCTGATAAGAAGAAGAAGGATGTTCAATTTGATGTTGGAGATTTGGTTTGGGTTCACTTGAAGAAAGACAGGCTTCCTAAGGGAAAGTATACTAAGCTCATGCAAAAGAAAGTTGGACCATGTCAGATTTTGCAAAAGCATGGACAGAATGCTTATGAGATCCAACTCCCACCTGATCTTGGTTTATCTCCTATCTTCAATGTATGTGATTTAACTCCATACAAGGCTAATCCAGATGCAGATCAGGATATCCTACAGGATACAGTTGCTGAAGACATTCCTCAACATGATCCTCCACAGTTACAGCAAGTTTTGGACACCAGAGTGGTCAAACAGACCAGGAACAAAAAGTACTTGGAGTACCTCGTCTCTTGGAAGGGACAGCCGAATTCTGAAGCAGTATGGATGACTGCAGAGCAGATACAGTAACATGGTGCCGACCTTGATACTCTCATCTCAAGTGGACTTGAGATTTCTTCTTCTGGGGAGTATGATGCAGGAGCACCCGTACATGATCAGGATATAGGTCCGCATGATGACATACATGATCAGGATATAGGATAATTATCAGCATGATGACAGGATAGTCTATTTTTAGTATGTTTGACTTTATCATGTAATAAGGTCCATTGGACCGATGCTATGTATTAGTTCAGCCTAGGAGTATGTGTAGGCAGTTAGAGATCAGGATAAGGTTATCTGAGCTGTCCTCTCTCCCAGCCGCTTGGAAGCTCCCAGCCGCTGGGAAGTGAGTTGGTAGTACTCGAAGGATTTGTTATATATACCTTCGATCTGTTAGGGTTTAGACATATTGATATTGATATTGAGATTGATGTTGGTAGATGTATTGGTGTTGAGTTGAGATTCAGGAGAGTAGTTCAGACAATTGTGAAGCTGTATTCAGGACATTGAATTTCAATTGAATAAGATCTCATCTTTTGCATTATCTGGTTGTATCAGTTGTATCTGTGTTGATTTCCTTTCCGTTTTGCAAGTTGATGGGTACTTTCAACCCTTCCACCGGTTGATCCTGCAAATCGGTGGAATGGTCCTGTATCATAGTTTAGTTTGCATTTGTGTTTTCTGTTTATGCATTGCATTGTTCAAGAGATCAGTTAGGAGCATGCTGTGAAACAGCCTAGCATCCTCATGTGCTAGGTCTAGAAGATAAGCTGTTAGACTTTGGTTTGAAGGTGATCCGGCCCGGTCGTCATATTGTATTTGTGTAATTGAGCGGTTCTGAGTGTTTACATGCAGTGGACGGATACACAGGAGTCTGCATGTGCGTTTCCAGTCAGAACGAGCTGCATCATCATCTGTGAATGCATCGCCATCAGGATCGGGTCGTGAAACTGTTGAAGTTTGCATGTTGCAAGTGCATCATGATGTTTTGAGTTGGATATATACTCAGTGTATATATCGCAGTCAGGATCATCTCTCGGGGAAGCTCATCATCCGCATATCGCTAACGGATGCGGGTGTGAAAGTTCAATTTTTTTGTCCAAGTGTTGAAGAGTTCACCAGGATATTGTGTGACGTCATCGTCATCAGGATATGACATCATCGTCATCAGGATATTGAGATATCCCTCTATGCGAGTTTATCCTGTTGTCGCTAAGTGGTTAAGTATTGGCGTAGGCAGGAAGTTGTATTGACATCATCAGGAGGTTTCGAGAGAACCGGATAAGTTAGATCATGATGCTGTTGCTTGTATCGTCGGGCAGTGGAGCATCGAAGGGAAGGTGTTGAAGTGATCGTCATCAGGATATTTGGAGCAACCGGATATTTGGATATCCTGCTGACGAAGGTGATATTGAATATCAAGATGATGCCGCTAGTGTTTGGCACCCGATGAACAGTGCAACCGGAGGATGTTTGCGCCCGTTGAATATCATGATGATGATGATAGGCGACAAGCGGAGGAGGTGAACAGTAGTCGGCAGGAGGATAATTGCGATCATCCGAAATATGATGATGCTGTTGAAACATGATGATGCTGTGGGTGTTTTTTTTGGAAATATGATGATGATGCTGAGTCGATAGGGATTTTTATCATGCTGTTTGTATATTTGGCTCCTCCTTCCTATTAGTTAGCCTCCGTTGCGTTTCACTCTGCATCAGAGGGTTCCTAGTTGTTTTGTCTCATCCTTAGGTATAAGTGTTCAAGAGTTGACCAGCCTTCATGAAATGTGATGGTGCCCTACATGTAATTAGGATTTCAAAGTAAAATATCAGTGGGTACTTTTCATCCCAAACCCTTAGAATTTATTTGACCATTGGTGTGAGTTCACCTTTGTCTTGGCGACTGCGTTCTTCATTCGGTATGTTCATTCCATCGCCAAAACTTTGTCCATCGGCAGCTATGCTACATGTCCCACCGATGGTGTGTGTCAGGCCAAAGTGGTCATCGGCGAGAGTTTTGTATCGGTGAAGTTTTGTGGTGTTCCGCCGATGTGTTTGACTCTGGCCGATGGAGTTGCCATCGGGGTGACATGGTGCATTGGGCAGGTTGTGGAGAGTTGGGCTAACAGCCATACTCTGGCTGATGGGGTTATATTGGTGTATCTTGTCACTATTGGCTAAGTTTTGTGGTGTCCCTCCGATGGTGTTTGTCTCTACGATGGAGGTTGTCATCGGCAGGATCCCTTTGATCGGTACAGCATTGCTATGTTGTTCTGATGAGACAAGGTCTTACCGAAGGAGTATGGTATGTAGGCGAAATCGGCGTGACAAGGCATATCGGTGAAGGATTTTCGGTGGCTCCGATGGTTTGTGTCTTGTCGAAGGATGTAGCTGTCGGCAAGAGTTGTGGGATCAGAGAGGTAGGCTAGAGTTTGGCCGATGGAGTTGGTCTCCC
The DNA here is from genome assembly GCA_027924645.1 of Cunninghamia lanceolata. Taxonomy (NCBI): domain Eukaryota; kingdom Viridiplantae; phylum Streptophyta; class Pinopsida; order Cupressales; family Cupressaceae; genus Cunninghamia; species Cunninghamia lanceolata. The sequence continues at coordinate 20,898 of BSBN01000957.1, forward strand.
TGATCCAGTGGTGTCATCAATGTAACTTTTGACGTCAGTGCGAAGAGTTTGTGGTTCATCGATAGTTGGTGTCTGGCCAACGAGGTAATTTAGGGGCTTCGTCGATGTGATCGGCTTATCAGTGGGAGAAATTTTGGGCGCGCCGATGTGTTGGTGTCATACCAAAGGATGTGGAGGTTAGAGTGACTGAGGTATCGGCGGGAGAATTTTTGGGTCCACCGATGGTTTGTGGTCTTGCCAATCAAGTCTTGGTATCGGCAAGAGTCAGGGCAATGGGTTGATTGCAGGTGGTTCAGTGGTCATGCAGGGCAAGAGTGCACGACACTAGGTTTTCTCATGGTTTGGTTTATATGATAGTCAAGCAAGCATTGCAAGATGAATATGGGATCATTGATTTTACATTTTTGGAATGGTCAGCAGTGGATGCAGGGGTGCCTACGTGGCATGTTTTCATTGGTTCATGACTTTTCAGACTTTTTGGCATCGCGGATCTCAGCCATAGGTAGGTTTTCAATGGTCACAGTTCAAATTTTCATTAGCGTGGGATTTCCCATGCTTGCTGTATCTTTCTTGGTGGGAATCTTCAGATGTAGACTGTTACTACGTCCTACGGGTTGGTGCGCCATAAATGGCATAGGAATTATAGAGGTATGGCCTGATTGACCGAATAGCTACCTGATTGAAGAAAAAAATCCTTAGGCGGCAACGTGGCGTTCGAAATTCAACCACTCCCGACTGTTCTCTCTGCTTACTACATTTATTGTTTTGAACATCTTTCTCATGGTGCCCTGTATTTGGTAAAATTTTGAAATTTTGAGAAGACTTTGTGATTAATTACTGAAAGTACATACTTGTGCTATAAGAGCCATGCTATGTTACTCATAGTGGTTGTTGAAAATGGGACAAACTTCTGGCTCTGTGATACAATACAACTTAGTTGGTGGCCCTGTCCTCAAAGTTCTGTGAGTTTATGAGTCTCATGTTGTATGTTTCATGCATAAATTAACTAGTTTCATGTTGTTTTATATGAGAAATGCACTAATTGCATGTGTTTAATCATTTGTCTCCAAGTCGTGGCTGTATTTTCTTTTGAGTCTAAATAACTAAGGGTTATTTATGATTTAGGAATATGGGTTTTCTGTATTGAATGATTAACCTCCTACCTTTGTTCAAGGGACAAATTAAAAGTTTCAGATTAATCATTAAGAAAATATGTTGCAGCAGGGATTCCTTTAAGTATGAATGACTAAACACTCTGTTTTGGGAGATATCTGTAAGGCAAATATAATAAAATCCCCTTGATATCTAGTCTTTGGTATATCTTTATGCTGACCGTTCACATGTGTATGTCTATTGACTTTGAGCCCTGGATAGGCACCAATCTAGCCTTGCATTGAGGTTACACCCAAAGTCCTAGTTTTGCATCCATACATAAAATCAAACTTAAACATTAGAATCAAACCATTAGGACTTTAGGATTAGTTTAGAATCTGAAATCCTCTGTCTACAACTGAATATAGGCCCAAAGCTAGCCCCTTTGCACTTATCTCATAGTTTTGGTTTACATCTGAGAGGATTTATCTACTTTGTATCAACATCCCAACTAATGTAAGGATACATTTCATAGATGTTGAGTAGGGAATGCCCCTTTGGTCCTGCAGAGCCTAAAGAAGAGGAGGAGATATTTATAAAGTCTATCTCCTATACTATTGGCCCCTGGCCTGGGAATCCTGTTGATCAATGATGGCTACCTTGTAGGGATAACTGGGAATAAGCATCCAGTTTGGGAAAATAACCAACAGATTTTGACGATTCCGTTGGGGACATAAATTGAAAGTGATTATCTCTTTGTGATTGAACCCTGATTTTTAAAGAAAAATAATTCCTAGTTATAGGTGGCGACTCCGAACAATCTCCTAACTGGTAAAGTAAAATTTGTATGCAAGGGAGAAGATCCCTACGTAATCCTCTGTTAGAAGAATTACCTAAAAGGATGATGTACAGAAAAAGGGGAACTATCTCGGCTAGTCATGAGGGTTCCCCCAGGAATACTGATAATGCTTAAGACAACCCTAGACCATCAGGACAACATGTACCTTATTTTTCAAGTGCAAAGGCTAATATTCAAGGTGCATATGAGAGACATCAGGGTGGTGGATTGAGAATAGGGTCAGAAGTTTTTCAAGAACACCCTTTCCACAACTCCCCTGACAGATTTGAAGAAGCTGAATCCTTTAGGGATGATGATAATGATGATCAGAATATGATGAAACCCTCCTCTTCTATGCCTAGAGAGGAAGAACTAGCTGATGAAATTAAGAGCTTAAGGGCTGAATTTGAATATTTGCAAGCAGTAAAAATTAGAGATGACATGAGACAGAAGATGCAAGCCCTGAGAGTTGCTTAGAATGATTCAGTTCCTACCCTTGGCAATGCAGATATACAGAGAAATCAACACAGGAATGAAATACATGATCAGCACAATGATCAAAGACAGAATGCAAATAATGTTAGAGTACCATTAAATAATGTAAGAAATCAGAATGCTAATCAGTTTGGTAGACAACCTATGCAGCTAGATAGATTCAGACAACTTGTTTTTGATGGTATACCTGGTTATCCTAACCCCATTGACAAGCATGTAAGGCTTCAAGTGCCAAAATTTTTAAGAAATAACATTGTTTCCATTTAAAAGCTTTTCAGAATGTCATGGACAACTTTGAGGTTGAGCACAAGGATGTTTTTATGAAATCATTTATGCAATCCTTAGTTGATGAAGCTAGAGAATGGTACAAGAATCTGCCTGACCGGAGTATTTCATCATGGGATGATTTTAAAAGGCTCTTTAAGGAGAAGTATGGTGAAAAAACTAACCCAAGCTTTTTTCTAAATGAATTCACTAGTATCACTAAAGGGTCAAATGAGCAGGTTGCAGACTTCAATGCAAGATTTACCAAAGTGTTGAACAAATTACCACATCATATGAGGCCAAATGAACCAATGTGCATAATATTGTATATTAATGCTTTTGATGCCAAAATAGCATATGGGCTAAGAGATAAAAGTCCTGCTACTCTCAGGGATGCTTTCAGAATAGTAGTAAATATTGAAAATAATAGGAAGGCATTAGGCAAGACAAACAGGAGGGATGAGGTGAAAATATTGCAAAATCCAAATAAGCCTCAAAACACTCAAGGTAATGCATCTGCCCTCGAAGATAAAATAGATAAACTAGCAAATGTTGTTAAGGACTTAAGTTACAGACTTGATAGAAATGAAAAAGGAATAGGTCCTGATAGGTAGGTGTACCAAAGACAGGAAAAGAGACTATCACTGCATGATATGCCATATCACACAAATTGGCATAATGGTAAACCAGTTCTTCCAAGTGGCAACCCTAACCAGTAGAGTCACAAAAATTTGTTGGTTATTTTCCCAGACTAGATGCTTATTCCTAGTTATCCCTACAATGTAGCCATCATTGATCAACAGGATTCCCAAGCCAGGGGCCAACAGCATAGGAGATAGACTCTATAAATATCTCCTCTTCTTCTTTAGGCTCTGCAGGACCAAGGGGGGTATTCCCTACTCAACATCTATGAAATATATCCTTAGATTAGTTTGGATGTTGATACAAAGTAGATAAATCCTCTCAGATGTAAACCAAAACTATGAGATAAGTGCAAAGGGCTTTGGGCCTATATTCAGTTGTAGATAGAGGATTTCAGATCCTAAAACTAATCCTAAAGTCCTAATGGTTTGATTCTAATGTTTAAGTTTGATTTTATGTATGGATGCAAAACTAGGACTTTGGGTGTAACCTCAATGCAAGGCTAGATTGGTGCCTGTTGACTTTTCTTCTGAATCAGCATTAGGGTTTGCCACTTCTAATGCACAGGCAGATTCAGCCAACTAAATACAGGAGGTTGCGCGAGCTGCCTCCCCTTCACTTCTGGTTCTGCCGCACCAAGGGGGGTATCCCTATAACTCAAGATGTAACCTTGACTAGCTCAAAGATAGAAAGATCTAACTTGACAACAACAGGCAGAATACTCTCATGTATGGACCAAGATCTGTATGATAGATCACAAGGTTGGCAACATTCTTGGACATGATGTCTGGTTGGGTATGAGAGCATGCAGGGGGTTCCTAATCCTAATCCTACAACTAACAGATGGAAGGAAGAGATGGTTTAGTTTGAATTTTGGCTGCAAAGCTGGACATGGTGTATAACCTCAACACAGAGCTAGATTGGTGCCTATCCAGGGCTTGGAGTCGGTAGACATACACCTGTGAATGATCAGCATGAATAGCTAAAACTGGATTTCAGGGGGATACACATGATATCTGCCTTACAGATATCTCCCAATAAAGAGTGTTAAGCTGTCTATACTTATGGCATCCCTATTGCAGTAAGAAAGATACATGCAAAACTGGAGACAGAATCAGCATAACACATGCAAACACAGCATTATTCATATAAGATTAACCATGAAATCAGTGGATTCATGCCAAATCGTACAACAGGAGATACATAAACTCACAAGTTTTGCTGCACAGAGCAACCAAAACCAGTTGTATCTTATTACAGAGCCAAAATGTCCAGTTTTCAACAACCAAAAATGAGTAACACTTCCTGCTTATAACAGCCAGGTAGTGTACCACAGCAATTAATTACATGGTTGACCAAAAATCCCGCCAGATACACAGTATCAGAAAAATGGCGCTCAACGCATTACCAGATTGGCGCCCAAACATGAATGTAGTAGGTAGGGGAGGAGACAGGAAGAAACCTCGAGCCCTGCGCTACTGTCCATTGATGTACACCTCCAATCGGGTATCAAATCCGTCCATACCTCTGCAACCTTCGCCATTAATGGCGCACCAACCCGCGGCCTCGGGAAAACGTCAAACAGTCGATCGCTACCATTTCCCGCCAAGATACCTCATCGTGATATTTCAAAATATGCAGGGTCGAATTATCCCACATGCACCCCGCGGCGACCTTTTCAACACTTTATATACTAGGCCACGAGCATATATAATGTCGGTGCTTTTGCTCCTGACGACACTAGTATAAGACTTCATCATCATTATCCTTCAGCAGCATGATATCCTATCGCTTGAAATATCACCCTGACGTCAACATCATATCGTAATATAACCTGCATGATAATCGCCTTCATCGGCACAACCTAATCCATCGGAGGAAGATCCTCTTGCTTAGCCGATACCAAATGTCTGGCCGATGAACATCCTGATGACGTCACCGTCATATCCTGCTGACGTCATCAGCATATCTGCCTACTGCGCACCTCCTCATATCCGGATGACGTCATCATCATGTTTGCAAATATCAGGGGATCTCCACAAGATGATCAGTGTTAGAAATATGACCCCCCCGGACCTTGATGACGTCATCATCATATCGACATCAGGATGATATTCGGAAGATAACCAGATATTTGGAAATATCATCCTGATGCACACATATCATGCTGCACTGTAGCTTCACTATAAGATCGGGGTGATATATGAATATGTGACTGATATTTGAAATGATCACCCCCATTGGACAATGCATGAAGCCGACAGGCGAATATCTCCCTTCGAAAATATCATGATGTAGATAGGCAGAGAAAAAGATATCACCCTGACATAAGAATGACGTCAGCATCATCAGGATGATAAAACAACGAACTTGAAGTGATACAACAACATCAGGATGATATTGACTAAGATCATCCTGACGTTCAAAATATGATGACCACGATGAATATCGGGTCACACTTAGAACTTTACAGCAACATCATCAGGATGATCTTAACAAAGATCACCCGATGTTAAAATATCACCCCGCGAAAGATCATGCAGGCAGAAAATATGATGACCCTCATAAGCAACATCGAGGTGATGTCCAGAAATATGATCATGATGATGACGACCCTTAAGAAAACAAGTCGGGTCGAACAACTCAGAAAATAACCCCTTCAGAAGATCGGGGTGACATCATCATCATAAAAGGGCAAGGTGATATTTAGAAAATCACCAGATACTTGAAAAATCACCCCCGCAAGCAAATCAGGGCACACTATAGCTCATCAGCAGGATCGGGATGATATCCAAACATCACCCGATATTGAAACATGATGATCCTGATGAAAAATTGGTTGACAGAAAACATGATGATGCTGACCACCATCGAAGAAAATATGATGCTGCAGTTGAAAAATGTTGAGGAGGCCCAGAGACTTAGGAAAATGGGCAAGAAGATATAGGGTTCAAATGAAGAAACCCCCTAAACATGAAAAATCAACCTCCAGGTCAAAATGAGTGCTAACAGTGCCTATCCAAGGCTCGGAGTTAATAGACATACACATGTGAACGGTCAGCATAAAGATATACCAAAGACTGGATATCAAGGGGATTTTATTATATCTGCCTTACAGATATCTCCCAAAACAGAGTGTTTAGTTATTCATACTTAAAGGAATCCCTGCTGCAACATATTTTCTTAATGATTAATCTGAAACTTTTAATTTGTCCCTTGAACAAAGGTAGGAGGTTAATCATTCAATACAGAAAACCCATATTCCTAAATCATAAATAACCCTTAGTTATTTAGACTCAAAAGAAAATACAGCCACAACTTGGAGAGAAATGATTAAACACATGCAATCAATGCATTTCTCATATAAAACAACATGAAACCAGTTAATTTATGCATGAAACATACAACATGAGACTCATAAACTCACATAACTTTGAGGACAGGGCCACCAACTAAGTTGTATTGTATCACAGAGCTAGAAGTTTGTCCCATTTTCAACAACCACAATGAGTAACATAGCATGGCTCTTATAGCACAAGTATGTACTTTCAGTAATTAATCACAAAGTCTTCTCAAAATTTCAAAATTCTACCAAATACAGGGCACCATGAGAAAGGCATTCAAAACAATAAATGCAGCAAGCAGAAAGAATAGCCAAGAGTGGTTGAATTTCAAACCCCACGCCATCGCCTAAGGATTTTCTTCCTCAATCAGGTAGCTAGTCGGTCAATTAGGCCATACCTCTGCAATTCCTATGCCATTTATGGCGTACCAACCTGTAGGACGTAGCAACAGTCTGCATCTAAAGATTCCTGTCAAGAAAGATACAGCAAGCACGAGAAATCCCACGCTGATGAAAATTTGAACTGTGACTGTTGAAAACCTACCTATCACTGAGATTCGCGATGCCAAAAAGTCTGAAAAGTCAAGAACCAATGAAAACGTGTCACATAGGCACCCCTGCATCCACTGCTGACCATTCCAAAAATGTAAGATCAATAATCCCACATTCATCCTGCAATGCTTGCTTGACTATCATATAAACCAAACCATGAGCAAACCTAGTGTCGTGCACTCTTGCCCTGCACGACCACTGAACCACCTGCCATCAACCCATCACCCTGACTCCTGCCAATACCAAGACTTGATCAACGAGACCACAAACCATTGGTGGACCCAAAAATTCTCCCGCCAATACCTCAGTCACTCCGACCTCCACATCCTTCGGTATGACACCAACACATCGGCGCACCCAAAATTTCTCCCACCGATAAGCCGATCACACCGACGAAGCCCCTGAATTACCTCGTCGGCCAGACACCAACTATCAGTGAACCACAAACTCTTCGCACCGACGTCAAAAGTTACGCCGATCACACCACTGGATTGGAGAGACCAACTCCATCGGCCAAACTCCGGCCTACCTCTCCGATCCCACAACTCTTGCCGACAACTACATCCTTCGGCAAGACACAAGCCATCAGAGCCACCGAAAATCCTTCACCGATATGCTTTGTCATGCCAATTTCACCTACAAGCCATACTCCATCGGTAAGACCTTGTCTCATAGGAACGACATAGCAACGCTACACCGATCAAAGGGATCCTGCCGATGACAACCTCCATCGGAGAGACAAACACCATCGGAGGGACACCACAAAACTTAGCTGACAGTGACAAGATACACTGATATAACCCCATCGGCCAGAGTATGGCTGTCGGCCCAACTCTCCACAATCCACCCAATGCACCATGTCACCCCGATGGCAACTCCATCGGCCAGAGTCAAACACATCGGCGAAACACCTTAAAACTTAACCGATAAAAAACTCTCGCCGATGACCACTTTGAACAACCCTCATCGGCCTGACACACACCATCGGCGGCACATGTAGCATAGCTGCCGATGGACAAAGTTTTGGCGATGGAATGAACATACCGAATGAAGAATGCAGTCGCCAAGACAAAGGTGAACTCACACCGATGGTCAAATAAATTCTAAGGGTTTGGGATGAAAAGTACCCACTGATATTTTACTTTGAAATCCTAATTACAGGTAGGGCACCACCACATTTCATGAAGGCTTGTCAACTCTCGAACACTTAAACCTAAGGATGAGACAAAACAACTAGGAACGCTCCATAGAAAACCAGCATCAGAAAAAGACAAAGCAATACAATATCCCATGACTCAAGAAATTCAGGGTCTGAATGAGAAAACCTGCAAACATTCAAGCTTAAAACCCTAAACACAAATGAGTACCAACATAATACATCAGAAGACTTGTGAGAACTAGAGTAAAACTGAACACAGTTTTGCTTTCCATATATACAATGTTCGCAAAAGTCAAACTTGAGATTACAATCATTTAACCCCTCAACGAAGTTTTTATTTTTCAGGGTTCTAAGATCCTTCTCACCAATGTGGCCAAATCTCATATGCCATAATATTGTCTTTTCAATAGGAAGCTTAACTTTCAAAGCATGAGCACCCTTGGATACCCAAAATGCACTACCATCAGAATTTGTTGCAAGAGACTTTTTCATTGCCGGTTCTAATGGTGGGGATGAAGTGACTAAAGCTCTTTTCTTTGAGTCAGAAGAACTATTGCACTATGAAGTGCATGCCTCCAGCTGAAACAGAGTACCTCTCCATGTACCCTTCACAAGCACCATAGATCCTCTAGTCATCTTGCATCCGTCCTTCGAAAAGACAACCTGCACACTTGCATAATTCAACTTACTTACAGAAAGCAAGTTCCGTACCAAGCTTGGGATGTGCATGACCCCATTGATCCCCTTCACTCGTCCATCAGGGAATCAGATTGAGACTCTTCCATGACCAACAATCTTCAGATGAGAATCATCACCCAGGTACACTCTTCCACCATCGAACTCTTCATACTTCGTGAACCAGCTTCGATGTGAGGTCATATGGAATGATGCACCAGAATCAATCAATTACACATCATCAGATGCATGGGTGGCTAGGACTATGATGAAGGCATCACCATCATCTTGTGACTTGTCAGAATCTGAGTCTGGGACATTCTTCTTCTTCTTTTTCTTTTCCTCTTTACATTCCTTTTGGAAATGCCTAGTTTTTCCATAGTTCCAACAGAGAGCCTTGGACTTTCTAGGAGATTTGGATCTCCCACGGATTTGGATCTACCCTTCTCAACTTTCTTGTCCTTCTTTTTCCCTTTCTCTTTGGGTCTTCCACAAACCGCAAGAGCCTCTTTGGTTGCTTCAGAAGACTTTCTTTGTATTTCTTCAGATAACAGCAAAGATACCACTTCATCCATTTTGAAAGTAGATATGGTGCTCCCAATAGCAATAACAAGATGATCCAAGAGTCTGGCAAAGAACAAAGCAAGGTCATACAATGATCCTCCTCCATTTTCACACCAACGGAAGTCAATTGTGCAACTAACATGTTGAAAGTAGTCAGATGATCTACAACAGATCCTCCATCCTCAGAGAATACAACTTCTTTCTTAAAAAAATCTTGTTCACCAAGGATTTGGCCTAATAAACATCTCCTAGCTTCTTCCAAAGATCTTTCGTGGTCTTCTCCTCATGGTCATTTAACAAGATAGAATTAGCTAGACTGAGTCTTATGAGACCCTTAGCCTTTTGATCTTTGAGATCCCAATCAGCTTATGCCATTGCAATTGGTTTTACACCAAAAATAATTTCCCATAGGTCTCAATCAACAAGCATGTCTTCCATCTTATGTTTTCATAACTCAAAATTTGTGCCATTAAACTTCTCCACCTCTAATCTTCCGGATGTGCCTACCATCTCTTTCCCGCAACAAAATTATAGAATACTCTACACAGACTCCCACTCAATCTAAGATTATCTCAAAAAACCCCTACCCAACAACTAGGACCAAAGGTGATCAAGATCTAATACCAACTGAAAGGAAGCTAGGTGTGTGGAAATCACTTCCTACACTAATCTAATGAGGAGAGATGTGTGCAACTTCTTTTTAACCTTTACAATTACAGTCTTATTAACCCAACAATAGAGATATTGCAGCAATACACATACACACAAAATGTAGAGAGAGAGAGATAAGTGGGGAAAACCCTTACGAGTGAAAACCTGCACACTCCAAAACACAACTCAAATGTATTCCAGTAAACAATCAAGGTTACAATACAATTTCAGAGCCAATGCTCTTGCAGGAGTCTTTGATACTCGTATCTGGAGATATTCTAATAGCATAATAGTACTTGTCAATCACACAATACATCTCCTCTCCAAGCACCTACTTAAATAGAAGTTTACAAGGCAAAAATGAACTTTCCTTGAGATGGGCGTCCAACTTGGCCTCATGGCCCAAAACTCACTCCTAGGGACACTTGTCCAACACTGTAGCATGGTCATGACACTTGTCACATCACCCCATCCCAATATGGTCAACTATTCCGAAGTTGGGCAATGACAAATGCTCTTACGCATCTTATGACTGTCATAGAATCTGTCATAACTGATAGCTCTTATAGTTGTAAGAGAATCTGTCATAACTGCCTAAAAATAGCATATTCTCTTACAACACATCATCACCCTCCTTAGGGCACCCAAAGATGCCTTCTTCCAAGATGCCTTGTGACACATGTCTTCACCTATCATAAAACATTCCATTTACGACTCTTACGCATCATAAATTCTATCATAGGAATTTGTCATAACCGTTTCGGTCAAGATTCACGTACACACTAGTCAAAGTGCTGACACATGGAAAAATACCTCTACCACTAAGTGGAATGCCTATCTCCTCATGTGAGGATAAAATTACATGTGGTCACTTTCCACGTAGGATGACATATCACTGTGCCAACTCCCATAAGATGACCAAACAGGACTTCCATCTAAAATATATTAATAGACAATAAATAAATAAATACAATTAATTAATATAAGGAATTACCAAGGTTGAGGTACCTTAATTCCCAACATAAATCAGGTACTCCAAACTATCCTTTTGTCTCAATACAAAATATACCAATGTAATCAAGGTGACCAAGAAGAGGCCTGCCAAATAGAATCCACATCAAGTTATTCACAAGATCTGCACACATGCAACATCTCATAGGAGAAAAACATGATCAGTGCTTCAACCTTTAATAACTGAAAAAATAGGTTCAACCCCACATCAGTAACATGTAGAACAAATGTAACCATGTATAACATGTAGATTTCCAAGACTCAAAACACAAGAATCAACTCTAGATTTGATTTGCCAAATAAATCCACATAGGAGAAACCATAGATCATAAGAACCTAGCAAGTAGCCTTGTAAATCTGAAATTGTTTCCATCCAGAAAGTATCTGAACACAATTTTCCACAGGTCTACAAACCACAGATTTTGGTTAACATGTAAAACCTGAAAAACCATATCTCTATAAATTTGAAGCATCTTAAACATCCAAACATTCACACCAATGAACACCATCAAATATGCCATCTAAAATAATGGAATATCATAGATCTACAAACCCATAATCTTTTAAAAGAGGAAAACTATGAAAGCCTACATATTCAAAATAGCATGAATATGAGAAAGGAGAAACCAGGTGATGTAAAGTAGGGAGGAGAATCAATCAATAAGCATATTTCAAGGTATATGAACAAACTTTCAATCTTGAGAAACCCTAACTCAATAACTTTTCACAATTCCTTCATAGGTTCCTTGTAGGTCTCCAAACAGTAAAGTTTGGGCATATCTTCCTAAATATTCCTCAAGCCTAGAAACCAATGGGTGTTTCAAATACCCATTAAGGCATACTCTAACATATCTTGAAATATCATAGGGTCACTTTGGACCATCACCTTCAAATTTAGACTGTTATACTATTTTAAGGCTCAATTAGCCCACTTTTACAAAGCAACTTTATAAAATCCTTCTACCAAAACACCAAACTCAATTCTAGACATCTCCATAGGTCTCAAATAGACCAAATCAACAACTTTTATGGACTGAATCAATCACAAGTCCACTAAATCACCAAACCCTTGTTTTAGCCATTCCATGCTTGAAACAATGAGGGTTTATTGAAACTACACACTCCATGCCTCTACCCTGCTAACCAAACCTTCAAACACTTAAAATATTGTCTACACATGCTTATTCTACCATTACATGACTAATTCCATAGACCTTTATACAAACCCTAGCATCTAGCCATCAAATTCAACCAAAAACTCATAAAATATCACCTAGGCAACATCATAAACCCTTTAAATAGCCTTCCCTGCTCTTAGAAACACACAAACACAATAACCTACACCTAAGAGAGCCATTCCACCTAGTTAGAATAGGTTTCACCAGGTGGAATGGCTTAGAGTTCCATTTTTTCACTCTCAAAACTACTAATTCTGAGTTAGAGGCTGCCTATAGTAAATTACTTGTCAAATTCTTTAATCTCAATGAAACTCAACCAAACCACATCCAAAATGGAGCTAACACATACCACTACCAAGTTCAAAGCATCTTTGATCAATTTCCTTTAGTATGGGTCTGTACAGAACCCTGGAGTAGCAAATTTGTAGAAAATTATAGAGAAAACAATGTTTATTGTTATTTCAACTTCAATACAAATCTCCAGCACCCTACCTCAAATTGTGTGAGGCCTATTGAACCCAAAACATAAAAAAATGACTAACCCAACCGATCCAACTACCCTTTGAATCTACTTGACCGTTCAACTTCTTAATTTTGTATTTTTTGCAACATTGCAATGTGACACTTTTACAAGATTTACAAATTTGCAAGATTGACCCCTGAATGCCACAAATTACATCATAAATGGTCTATTATGACCTTATTGAATAACTTTAAGACTCAACACACCAAAACTTGACATATAACCTTATTTACACAAAATGACTAACATGGTGCCCCTGCACCACCAGGTTGTTCATGAGTGTCCATATCATAAAAATACCAACTCCACAACCTCCATACAACCAGTGATAAATCATCCAGTGCTTTCATGTAACCATGGACTGAAACCATGAACCCAACATAAGTACTCCAAACTGTAGTCCAAGAAATGAGTGTTTTTCCATGTGATTAAGGAACCAGAAGTAACCATCCAACATAAACACCCTTTCACTGCACATGACCACAAGGTAAAGGAATAAAACCAACAAACAAGAGAATATACACATATTGTCAAAATGGATCTCCAAATCAATACCACAAGATCAACTCCATAAAGATCCATAACCTTGAGCCTCAAGAGCCCAACAAAGATTCTTTTGACAATATCCATTTGAGAGGTAAATACTATGGCTTCAAAACTCACAGATCTGCACAACAATGTTAACACATAGAACTTTCCTTGCAACCAAAATTCCTTCAATACTTCAGAAAAAAGCACCCCTCTCACTACAACCAATGGCTTTGATACCACATGTTGGAAAAATGGAGACATAACAAGGTAAAGTTGCAGCTATGTGGCTTTAAAACATTTTCAAATCTAAAATTAATAGCATGAGTAAATCTAAAAATTACTTTCAATTTAGATGTTATAGTATTTCTCCAATTTAAACAGTGTAGTAGAAGAAAATAGTTTGCAAGAAGAAGACAAGTATTTACATGGAGAAACCCCTAAGTGAAAAAACTCCACACCAAAGGTGTTTATGCTTGTATTAAATCTCTTGTGAAAGATTACATTCAATATTGAAATCCTTTGATTCCTTGATGTACTTCAAAAGCTTCTTCAATCATCAAACCTGTAAAAACTTCAAAAAGCTTCTTTCTTTTTTCTTCAAAAGTTTTTACAAAAAACTTCTTTCCTTTTTCTTCTAAGTCTTTTACAAACAATTCTCTGGAAAATGTATGGGGCTTTTTTAATTAATACAAAAGCTTCTTAATTGGAAAGCTTGAAACTCAAATTACAATAAATTGTAATTGATAACATAGAAACCAATGCTCATACAAAAACCAAGCGCTCCAAATAGAGAAGACTGAAGTCAAACAAAGTCAAGCTTCCTGTTAACTACCCGTCCTTGATGTGGGTGCCCAAGTTAGCTCAAGTTAACTTTTCCAACATCAAATACATTTCCAAATAAAAGAAACAACAGAAAGTCCTCAAATTGGGCATCCAAGTTTGTCCAATCACTTTCTGTTAACTGAAGTGATCAACACACACTAATCTCATGCAAACAACATGCAAGATTGATAGCCCGAATGGGTAGCATGGTTGGTTAAGGGCTTTGGGTTCATCCCATATAGGTCTCAAGGTTGACTCACACTACGTGGATTAACCTGGAGAAGTGTGGTTGCAAGCTACGTGCACTTCTCTCTAGAGGAACTAGTCTTGCCTCTACTCGCCCCTTTGCTGCCCCAAAAATTGGCAATATGTAAGCCCGAGGCAAGGCGCATTGGGAATCGCTCGGTTGGGATGCGGGGACACCTCCTCAGTAATGAAAAAACATGCAACATTGATGTCCCCAAAGTTATTCTGAATTACCTTGTTCTGTACATGCAAGTGACATAAAAACACCAGATTCAAACTGATACCCATTATATGAAACATTGAGATGTACCATCCTGTAAGTTTCTGGAGTTGGAATGTTCTGCAAGTAATCTCTCAAAATTGACTTGCAACATGCAAGATCATATAATTGACATGCAACAACATGCAAGGTCATACAAGTCCATAGGAGTGACATGCAATAACATGTAAGCACATGTAAGTGACATGCAAGAACATGCAAGCACATGCAAGTCTCTAGGAGCAACATGCAAGCACATGTAAGTAACATGCAACAACATGCAAGTACATGCAAGTCCATAGAAGTAACATGCAACAACATGCAAGCACATGCACGTAATATGCAACAAAATGCAAGTACATGCAAGCAACATGCAACAACATGCATGTACATGCCAGTAACATGCAAGTACATGCAAGTGACATGCAAAAATATGAAAGTCCATGCAAGCTTTTATGAGCTTATGCAAGCAATATCCAATTCATGCATCTCTAACACTTTAGTTAACTCCAACATTATATCCATGCAAGGTGTCTCAACATTATCCACTCTTGTACATAAAAAAACACAACTCCAAGTCTAAATATAAGTCCTGATCAAAAGGGGACGCTCAAGTTTAACTCCCACTTAATAGGAGTTATCAAACTCTCAAAATAGACTTAGGAGAAGTCAACAAAGTCTTCATGGCCCCCACTCCAAAAGTGGATGCCCAAGTTTGATCCTATTAATTAGGAATTGATTGCAAAAGTCAAATTGATATAATTAATAAATAATTAATCTCTCAAAGTCCTTATGTGTTGGAGAACACATTCCAAGAACTTTGGAGACACATGAATTGGTTAGGATTGCAAGTTAATGGCAACTTAGCCCAACATATACATCAATGATGTCTTTGCAAATTAACCCTTTTTAGCAATAAAAAGTAACTTGTTCTCCTTGAGGAATTGAAAAACCATTCAAAGATCAGAAACATGTCAATTATAAGTCCTAATAAATACCAAGATATCATCCAAGTGGACTAAAAAACAAAAATATATGAGGCCTCAAAACCTCCTTCGTCAAGCACATGAAGGTAGCTATAGAATTGTACAAACCAAATTCTAACACTAACCACTAGATATGATCTTTCATTTTATTTAAGTCACATTAAGCATCAAGATTATGCACATTCTAGAGTGCCATTGAAGATGACCAAAGAAAATTTTATTGAATCCTTGGGTTGCACCATTTTACATTTGCAAGTTGGTCCTAAAGAACTACCAATGTCATGTCATATGATTCCATCTTGGGACAAATTTGGCACATATTACTTGGTAGACCATGGATTGAGTAATGTAAAGTTGTTCCTTTAGTTTTGCATCAATTGTTAAATTTGTGCATAAAGGAAAAGTAGTCAAAATTGATAGAGCGTACCATATAAGTACCTAGATGATATACATGGTTTATACATATGACATAGAAGAGAAACAAAGAGAAAATATGAGAAAGACTCAAGTAGCTACTTATGCATCCTCTTATTCTACAAATTATGAAGATATAAGACCTAAAAAAACTCAATTTGCATGCCTATGTAATGGAAGTATAAAGGTATTGATATAACCATACCTTCCAATGATCCTTATTAAGAACAAATTACTCATGTACTAAGGAAGAAAAAACTTTATATTTCTGCTTGAGACCTTCTACCATTCTTGTGCTCTATTTATTTATATACTTGCATTAAAATTTACTTTTTATTTTCTTATGTGTTCTTACATTTTGGTCTTTTTATTTATGTTAGGTTTGTTATCTTTTTATCATTCTCCTTTCACCTTCTATATTATGTTTTATGATTGAGTTTCCCCACTCAATGCATCTTCCATATGGTTATTAAGTGTTTCCTTATCTCCTATATTATCCATGTTACATGTTTATGATGTTCACCTTCTATGTTTTCATATTTTCTTTGCTTACCTCCTATGCTTACCTATGTTCCTTGTTATCTTCATGTTTTTAATATACACCTTGTTTAACGTGTATATACTCCTTTGTTCCATTTTTTCCACCTATGTTACATGACTTTTGATGTTACCATGATCTCCTATGTTTCATGCTTATGATGTTTACTTCTTATGCCATGCCATACTGTCATGTTTATGCTTATTATGCTCACATGTATGATCATTTTATCATGCTTAAACATATTATGATCCTTGTCATTCTTGTATCCTATACATCTTCTTTATGCTTACATGATCCTTACCTAACATTTATGGGTATCCTTATCAAATCATTTGCCTTCATTGGGGGAAATATTAGAGGGATTTTGTTTCCAATATGTTTCCAAGCTATTTTCAATGCATTTTTTATGGCTTCAAGGTTTCTACACTTGCATGAATGTATCTAACATGTTTCCCATTAGGTTTCAGGTTTCTAATGGCTATGGCCAAGGTCTTAGGATTAATTAGGATAGTTCTATTCATGTTTAGTGGAGCCAAAACTAATTCCAAGACTTTAAATGTCTATACTAGGATGATATAGTAGGATCTATCCCTTAATAGGAATGATGATTCATTCAATAGAACCACACAATGACTTGAATCTAGGACTGTCTTATGTAACCTATTATGACCCTCTTAAACTTGTTTCTATTGGCAATCTAGAAATAATTGTAGGTGTCCTTGTGATAAATACTAGATAGATATATAGATCTAGGGAGAAAAAGAGGGAGAGATAGAGAGATAGAGATAGGGAAAGAGAGAGATAGAGATAGAGAGAGAAGGGGATAGAGATAGATATAGATAGAGAGAGGTAAAGATAGAGAGAGATAGAGATATAGAGTTAGAGAGGGAGACATAGAAAGAGGTAGGGGAGAGGGAGAAATAGAGAGAGATAGAGAGGAAGACATAGAAAGAGGTAGGGGAGAGGGAGAAATAGAGAGTGATAGAGAGGAAGACATAGAGAGATAGAGAGCGAGAGGGAGAGGGAGAGGGAGAGGGAGAGGGAGAGGGAGAGGGAGAGATAGAGAGAGAGATGGAGAGGGAGAGGGAGAGGGAGAGGGAGAGGGAGAGGGAGAGAAAGAGATAGAAGGAGAGATGGAGATAGAGAGAGGGAGACATAGAGAGATAGAGAGTGAGAGGGAGAGGGAAAGGGAGAGAGGGGGGAGAGATAGAAAAAGATAGAAGGAGAGATGGAGAGATAGAGTTAGAAAATCTATATAGAAAGTGCTTCAGACTTTGAAAATCTATACATACTCAAAGCATTTTCAAAGTGAAAATAAAGGCATTAGAAGGCTAGGTCACCAAATTTGTAGTGCAAGCCATTGAAGCTGAAGATACATAGGTAGAAGCAACTAAAAACAACTCCTAGAGCTTAAAAAAAAATTGACTAAAGCAAGAATAGAGTTGGCAATAGGGAAAAGCTAGATGGTAACTAAGACAACCACCAAGAATGCATTATCAAAGCAAGTAGAAAATTTAGAGGTATAATTGAGCCATGAAAAGGATAAAACTAGTGCCAAGGCTATTGAAATAGGATCACTAAAGGAAAAGGCCTCTAGCCAAGATTATGAGCTAGTGAAGCTAAATAATCAAGTGGACACCTAGGTCTAGACACTCAAGGACCTAAGAGAAAAAGAGGCTGACCTAAAGAATATAATAGAATAATCAAAGGAGGAGGCCAAGATCTTAAAGGACCAAATTAAAGAGCTCAAATAGTTAGTGGCTTCCCTTTACCACATCAAGGTAATGTGAAGATCATATTCCAAGGCCAAAATGGAGGCCACATCATCTAAGTCTCGTGAATGAGAAGAGCTAAATTTCTAGAACTAATGAACGCAAAGAGCCAAGAAGAAACTATATTCAACACGTGGTCCTTAGCTCCTTTTATCAAAGAGGTTCAATTAGTTTTCAGGATGTATTGATAGAGCTAGAGGGCCTTGTACACACATCTATGGCTCAAGCATAGGAGGTATCCTATGAATGCACCATTGAACTAGAGTGCCACCTTAGACTCTTATAGAAGATCAATTTTCCCTTGGAAAAAGAGTGGGAGAAGCTTCTAGATTCTCTTTAGGTTGACCTACTTCCATTTATGAGCATGGCCTATCATTGTTGCAACCTCCAAGCATTGGCTAAAAGTAAATTGAATACACATGATTTGTACCCTTGTTCTTAATTTGATTAACTAGTATATCCACCATGAAATCTTCTCCCTTATTCATATACCTATTCATTGATCCTAAGTGGAATTCATATTCTTGCAAGTGTAATATTTCTCTATAATTGCATGTCGATCAAGATATGTGTTTAATGCTAATCTATTGTGCTTGGTCAAGATGTATGTGGCATGATTTTATTGAAGATCTATTCCCTTAGTACTATATGAATTGAATTGAGACACAAAGGTCTATATATGCAAAAATGTAATTTATGTAATTGGGTTTTGTCTTTCAGCCAATTTTAGACACCTATAGCCAAATGATCTAGAGAAAGGGAAGTAGAGAGAGAGAGAGAGAGGCTAAGATAGAGAAATGTATAGATAGAGGGAGAGAGATAGATAGAGAAGGAGATAGTGATAGAGATAAAGAGTGAGGGAGAGATAGAGGGAACAATATAGAAATAGAGATAGAGAGAGGTAGAGAAGGAGAGATAGAGAGAGATAGAAAGAGGGAAAGAGATGAAGAGATGGAGAGATGGGGAGAGAGATATTAAGAGGTAGAGATAGAGAGTGAGTGAGAGAGGCATAGAGAGGGAGAGAGAGATAGAGAAGGAGAGATAGAGAGAGGGAGATAGAGATAGAGAGATAGAGGGAGGATAGAGAGATAGAGATATAGGGAGGATAGAGATAGAGAGATAAAGGATAGGTAGAAAGAGACTCTCCCTATATCTCTCTATCCTCCCTTTCTCTATCTCTCTATCTCTCCCTCTCTATCTCTCCATCTCCCTCTCTATATCTATATCTATATCTATCTCCATCTCTCTCTCCTTCTCTCTATCTTTCCCTCTATCTTTCTCTCCCTCTCTCTATCTATATATCTCTATCTTCCTCTCTAGATATCTCTATCTACTCTCCCTCTATCTCTCTAGATCTCTTTATCCTCCCTATATCTCTATCTCCCTCTCTTCCTCTCTAGATATCTCTATCTAGTCTCCCTCTATCTCTCTAAATCTCTTTATCCTCCCTATCTCTCTATCTCTCCCTCTTTACATATATCTCTCTATATCTCCCTCCATCCCTCTCCATATCTCTCGATATCTCTCCTTCTCTCTATCTCTCTCCCTCTCTCCCCTTCTCTCTATCTTTATTTATCTCTCTCTCTCTCTCTCTCTCTCTATATATATATATATATATATATATATCAATATCACTTTACCCCCTTTCTCTTCCTTTCCCTCTCTATCTCTCTCTATATGTCCCTCTATATATTTATATATCTCTCTTTCCCTCTCTATCTTCATCTCCTTCTCTATATCTCCCTCTCTTTATATTTATCTCTCCCTCCCTCTATCTCTCCTTTTCTCTCCCTCTATCCATCACTTTCTCTCTATTTCTCTGTCTCCATCTCCCTCTCTCCCTCTCTCCCTCACTCCCCCCCCCTCTATCTCTCTATTCCTCCCTTTCTCTATCTCTATCTTTTCTTGTCCCTCTCCCCTTGTCTATCTCTCTATCTATTTATCTCTCCATCTCTCTATTTGTTTCTTTTTTCTTTTAGTATTGACTATAGTACTGGAGTATGTCTAACATGGACTTAAATTCCCCACTATCTTGTTGCTTGACTATATTAAAACCTTAAAACTCTTTCTTATTGGTTGCTCAATTATATTTTATCATAAAAACTATATGTAGATTTGAAGTAAAGGAGAAAGAGAATTTAACATTTGGTTTTGGGACCAAAAAGTGGTTTTGGCCACTTTTTGGTCCCCCATCTTTTTGCACACACCCATAAGATATATATATATATATATATATATATATATATATATATATATATATATATATATATATATATATATATATATATATATATATATATATATATATATATATATATATATATATATATATATATATATATAAAGCTCATGAACAAATGACATGGGTGAATCTAAAATAAAAGGATAAGCACTAACCAACAATAGAATGGAGGGAAAAGAATGTGCACAATAGAAAACACTTCCATAGAAAATACATCCTATCCATAGCATAAAAAGACACGATAGCATTGAGGAAGGAAGGATTAGAAACTATAAAATACAAGAACACATCATAATTAGTAAGGCATGCATGTAAATCAACCAAAGGGAATGACCTATGAGGATTCATGATGATAGATAACCCATGGGTTGGTTGGTGGGATTAAATAGATATGACAAAATGAATGCCCAAACCCTAATAAAGATATGGAAATGGAATACAAGCAAGGGTAGATCCAAACCCTATGTAAATTTGATGCAAAAGGATGTAATTATTAAAAATCAAATTTAAAAACCTTAATGAGGATGAAGAATAAACCTTAAGGTCAAATCCTAGGTTGTGTAAAAGTTTCAAATGAGTTCACCAAAAATGTAAAGGGAAAAACACCACCTTAAATATATGCAAGTTAATTAAATAAAATAAATCATTTAGAAAATAATTAAGCTAGATAAGGGAGTTGGGAATAATAAATTAAATTAGTGAAATTAAATGCTCAAATAAGTACATAAATTAATTAAACCAAATGCACATGTCCTTAGCTTTTATTTCAATGTAGATGTCTTTGTCCAGATGTTAGGAATTCGTTTCCTAAGGTGTACAAATTTTACACTATGTTACTGACCTGTATTTTGATTATGTACTTTCCTAGTTCAATTCAACGAGTGTGGACTTAAACTGTACATGCATATTGGAACTTGTATTTTGTGGATATGATTTGGGATAATTCTACGTATTGAAACCTATTTGCCTTAATTTTTGGTATCTAAATTCATGCAAGGATATATGATGTTTACAAACACCTTTGGGGAGTCTGCTGGTTCATGAGGGTCAAGTTATCCTAAGTCAAACCCCTAGATGGATTGATTCAATCAGTGAACCAAGGTCAAGAATATTAGGCAAGTGTACAACATGCTCCTAGGATGATGATGCAATATTGATGTAATCTCTTTTGTCCGCTTGGAAATCAATTCGTAAATGTGCTTCCTAGTTATGTTATATGATTCTTTTCTGTTAGGGTCAGTCTTTAAATATACTACCCTAGCATACAATTTGGATAATTGCACTTTAGTCTGCTCATAATAGTTAAGTGAAAAAGGTGACAATGGTTTGAATTTAAAAATGTGGGGTTTAACTTACTAGTGCAAAAATAGTCCTAATTATTTTTGCACTCGCATATCTAAACTAAGCCAAGAAAATATAATATTTAGGGAATATGATGAATTTTGGAGATGAATGATGATGGGATTTAGGAATGGATGATATCATTTTCCAAATTCATTGTAAAATATACCATTTTACACACTAGTGGATGCATTAAAGGCAACTAGTCATTGTGGGCCCAAAACATAAGGGAAAGGGCATGGGTATGCAATTTTCACCATTACAAACATATAGAGCTTTTATTTTCGAATTATAAATTGTTGGTAATAGAAATATTTTCACTTTCTAGTCTATTTTTTCATTCACAAAGCTTCTAGGCTATGTAATGCTTATAGGTTTCATTTTCTAATATTTTATTTATGTGAGGTTAATTCAATGACAACCTAGTCATAATTTTACATAAAATGTTTTAGTTGCATTTTTTAATTTTGTGGGATTTAATTTGTGTACCTTAAGTTATCTAACTTTTATAATTGAATATTACACAAATGATATTTTTCTCACAAAATAAAAGAATCTTCTTCATACTTAGCACCATTAAATAGTTATTAGTAGAATAAAGAACTGTGAATATAATCCATTAATTTAAGCTTTTTACCCTCTAATCTCTTCCCCGTCGTTCATTTTATTGGAATATAATGCCTCAAAGTCATTTGTATTTACAATTCTTATCAATGTAATACTAACTTAATTACAACCTAATCATATCATATATTAAGAAGTGAAGCAATAATAACATCAATTTCACTAATTTAAAGAAGAAAATTATTAACCCATTGTATATAAATATAGTTTAGATGCTGAAAATAAAGTCTGTTACATAGTACATTCACAAAATGTATTTTAAATAACATTAGAAGTTATGACTTTGAAGTCCACCTTAAACTCAAATAGTTTAAATTATGAGAAACTATTTCTGATATTCATGAGAGCTGGGTTTTTAAAAAACACTAATCATAAAATATGAATTAACAAATTTGACTCAAAAATCTTAAAAAACTACCTACTTAATAAACACAAGAATTAAACAAACAATAAAATTTTATGAGAGTTTGTCCCCACTAGCCAATAGTGCCAAATCACAGGAAAACAAATTGCTACAGTGATCCAGAGATTACATGTAAAAACACTCAAACAGAAGATGGAAAAATAACTTTTCTCATGTCTATCCATCCCAGGGGAACATCTCTCAATGCATTGAAGGCCCACAGTCATACGAAATTACTGTTCAGTGCCAGAAATGCACAACCAAAATCCTTTCTTCCATGAATGGATTATTGTTAAGATTGAGGTGGAGGTTGTACCAAAATAGCCTCTTTACTATGGATGTCATATTGACAAGGAAAGATCTACTCTACTCATGTCACAGCATCTTTAAAATCTGCCTTGGCTGGCTCATCTTTAAGACGTACAGAGCTTGTGTGAGGACGTCCAGATGTGATTGAATTTCCATAATGACGAGCTTTAACATTTCAGTGTCTCATCTAACGTCCTTGATTACCTAAGCATGGTCATTAGGCTTAGGTTTCTTTTTGGGAGAAGCTAAAGTGGGGGAGCATGTCAAGGTCAGGTCGAAGCTTTAAAATGATGGAACTGGTTTGGTCCTTAATCATGGCAACATAGTTAGCTATGCGTTTGACACCATTTTCAATAAAATATTAAAATTTCGACCAGGGGAGAGAGCCAGATAGTGGTGTAGGTTCCTATACTTGGTATAGGCGTTGATTATTTGAGTGATACTTTTTGAAAAAAGTTCAAAAAAAAATTGTTTTTAATTATATATTTTTAGTGTATTAGACACGAATACTATCACAAAGAACCCATTCATTGTGTAATAGTAAAATGTTCATTAAAAACCTACACATGTTTGAAAACTGACCCGTACAAATACACATCAACTTTTGTCTAAATAGCAATATGGCATCTATTGTACTACAAAGATTTATATGCAATGTCACATATACATATTCTACTATTAATTCTTAAATGCATTTCACATCACAAGATATAATCTTAATATTATATCTCCCACCATCCTATCAAATAGATAAATTTTGCTCAAGATATCAACATTGCTATAACAACATCTAATATGAATATGCCCAAGTAGTCCTCCATTCTCCATTTACTATGTTGAATGCCTCCAAGATTAACAAAAAGTATTAAGGCTCACAAAAACAACAAAATAATAAAATAATTTATTAATAGCAAAATTCAAACTTCCATCCATCCATTAATTGTAATCTTAAATGCATTGATCCTAACTTCCTCATATCAGACAAAAATGCAACAACATGCAATATCAACCAATCAAATGCAACCACACAGATCAAGTAAAATTTATCTAATGGTTAAGATAGTTATAAAAAAAAAATTCAATCAATTTGTTTCTACATTTTCAAACATTGTGCTTCTTTCATTTTTCACATCCTCATTTTTAGTTGTAAGTTGAAATAATTTATTTTATTCATTTTCAATTCTAAGTTGATTTTTTCACTTTTAGTTGTAACTTGACATCATTTCCTATTGTAGTATTTTAAATTTCATAGATTAAGTCCCGGGTATATATATGATGAACTTAAATATATAAATATGCCATCATTGTAATTTAACTTTTATATTGTAGAGATCATAGAATTGGGAAAACATAGAACCATGAAAAAATAGAAGAGTTTATAAGTATTGCTCAAGAACTTGCCAAGGCTTATGATATAAAAACATCATTACGTACATATATATACACATATATATGTATATATGTACATGCACATACATATGTTTATATGATGAGCTCCGATATATATATATATATATATATATATATATATATATATATATATATATATATATATATATATATATATATATATATATATATATATATATATATCAAAGCTCATCCATTACATGTGTGTATGTACAATACATCATCTATAGTTCAAGTTCATAGTTTAAACCGTTAGACAATTTATATATATCGACACTTCATCCTACCTTTGCTAGTTTGAATTTTGTATACACTCTTTCATGTGGGAAAATTGAACATGTATATGACTATATACTAGTCTAATTCATGGCTTAATAGATTGGGTATTTCCTAAAATCCTAATTCTAGATGTAAATCTAATTCCTTAATATAATTTCATTTATATGTGTAAAAACTTTATATGGATGAACTTAAATAATATAAACATTCACATACATACATATGGCTCATATATATGATATTTTTATATAGCTCATCCATTATCTAAATATATACATGTATATGTCTATATATATGTAAGATGTTTTTATATACAAGTCCATCCATATGTATATTAAGAAAACAACCACCTACCTGTGCTTTTATTGGAAAGAAAGAGCATAAATTCCTTGGGCAAGAGACCTTTTAGGTTTCCACTTGTAAAGCATGTTCTAGTTAAATTAATATTATAAAAAAACTCTACTTCAAACCCTACATCCAAAACAAGGTTTAAAGCATGCAATTTTTTCATGATAACTAAAACAAATTTGTTTCAATTTTCATGATTGTATAGATGTCTAAACTAATAAAATACAATTTTTTCATGACAATTGAACAAATAAAATGCATATTCTAAACTATTAGATCTAACAACCCACAATATGCATTTTATTACTTCATATGTATCTATATAATCATGATAATTGAACAAATAAAATGCATGAATCTACTAGTCTATAATATGCATTTTATTAGTTTATTCCTTCACCATAGATGGGTCGTAGGATAATAATGACATTTTATTTTTATTAGTTGATGTTAATGTTTTCCATTTACATTTCCATCCTTGGCCCATTCAAAATAATAATCATTTCTCCTTGTTTATCTCTATCTTCTCCCACCATCTTGGGTTTGCATGTAATGTCTGCCTTTGTTGACCCTTGCCATCCTATTTAATAGATGATTAATTATGCATTGATCATGTTATTAGATCTTTATGAGATATGTTATATTGAGTGTTTTTGCAATGTATTGTGTGATTCTTGTGATTATGTGTTGTTGCACTGAACTTGCCGATGAAGTTGTTTTTCCATCGAGGTGTTCTGATGGTGTAGTTTGGATGCTTTGTGGAGGTATTTTGTATGACCACCGACATGTTTTTGATGAGGTTATGTTATGATGTTGGATTTCTAACTATGCATTATGGGATACATATGTGGTGTCTTTGTATGCTAGATTATTACTGTGTTTTAGTTTCACTATTTTCTTTTCAACGATATGTTGAGTGGGTGGACCTAGTTCCTTCACTGTTATGCTTTTATATGAGTAATTATACCTTGGTCATATTTCCTAAAAGGATGATTTAATTTAAATATGCCTATTAAATGTTTAGTATTTAATTGTGCAATTTGATCATTCACTTCAGCTATGGTTATGTATTGGGTAGACGTATGGGTAAGTGCAAGAAGATGGGGGGCCAAAAAAGGGTCTTAAGTGGCCACTTTTTTTTTTGAAATCAGGAAATACTGGCCTTGGATGAGAAATTGAGCATAGTTACACTCAAAATTTGGAGATGCAACCAAAACAATGTTCGTAGTGCTCTGAGTCTACTTTCTAAACTACTATTTTGTTTTGAAAATGGCATAGATTAAGGGGTTCAAAAGAGGGAACCACAGAAATTGGTGTTGTTTCTGTCAAAAAAACATAACATAGCATGTTTTGTGGCTCCCTCAAAAGTTCAACTTTTTTTTGGTATTTTTAAAATCGCTTTAGTGAGAAATTAGCTAATAGCATGTAGTTTATGCCCAATTTTTCTGATAATTTTATGATGAATATTTGAATTTTTACTAATTTTCAAAGTGGACACATCCTAAAAAATAGAATTTTGGCCGTGCTACCCCTATAAATTTTGAAAACTAATTGAAAATCATTTTTTTATTTTTTTAATATTTGTAGAATGGAGTCTAGTTTCTAAATATGTATTTTTTTTGAAATTTGAATGAATAGTTAATTTACAATGAAAAAAAGACCAAACAGTGGTTTTTGCCTAAAAACGGACACACAAACAAAAGAAATTAAAGATGAAAGGCTTAACATTGTTAAAATGTGAAAAAAATCACATCGTCAAATAGCTAAAGAGAAATCCTAACATTACCCAGGTGTTTGATTTGTTTGACCTTGAAACACGTGCAAATCTGAGGGTTAGCATGAACAAAATTATGTGAAATCTTGAAGAATATGGAAAAACACGTCTGTGACTGTTCATAAGGCACTCCAAGCCTTTGGGTTGGAAATCCAAAGCAAATCCCAAGCCCAAGGCTTGGGATTCCCAAAGCAAGACATAACGCGCTCGCGTTATGTTTTACTTTGCATTTTTCCTTTCTCGCAAGTCTATTGTTTGTCATGTTTGACATAACGCGAGCGCGTTATGTTCCCCTTAAATTTTTTTATGTTTAAGGCTATTAATCATGAGGGTTAAGGGATAGGGTTGGAGGGTTTAGGGATAAGGGATTAGCGTTTAAGGTATAGTATCGAGCCCATTGAGGGTCTAGAAATAGGGATAGCATTTAGGGTTTAGGGATGAGGGATTAGAGTTGAGGGATGACAGATTAGGGTTTAGGGATAAGGTTTAGGGTTAGGGTTGAGGGATTAGGGTTTAAGGTATAGTGTTGAGGGTTTAGGGATAGGGTTTAGGGTTGAGGGATTAAGATTTGACGTTGAGGGTTTAGGGTTTAGGGATAGGGTTGAGGGTCGAGGGATTAGAGTTAAGGGTTGAGGGATTAGGGTTTGACGTTGAGGGTTGAGGGTTGAGGTTCAAGGGTCAAGGGTTTAGGGATAGGGTTGGGGTCGAGGGATTAGGGTTAAAGTAGAGTGTGGAGGGTGTAAGGATTAGGGATACGGTTGGAGGGTTTAGGGATAAGGGATCAGGGTTTAAGGTATAGTATCGAGTCTGTTGAGGGTTTAGGAATAGGGATAGCATTTAGGGTTTAGGGATGAGGGATTAGAGTTGAGGGATGATGCATTAGGGTTGAGGGTTGAGGGATTAGGGTTTAGGGATAAGGTTTAGGGTTGAGGGTTGAGGGATTAGGGTTTAAGGTATAGTGTTGAAGGTTGAGGGTTTAGGATTAGGGTTTAGGGTTGACGGATTAGCATTTAATGTCGAGGTTAGGGTTAGAGTGTCGAGGGTAGAGGGATTAGGGATAGGGTTTAGGGTTGAAGGTTTAATGATTGAGGGTTGAGGCTTTAGGGATGAGGGTTTAAGGCTTAAGATATAGTGTCAAGTGTTGAGGGTGTAGGGATAGGGTTTAAGTTTTAAGGGTTGAGGGTTGAGGGATAGGGATTAGGGTTTAAGGTATAGTGTTGAGGGTTGATGGTTTAGGGATAGGGTTTAGGTTTGAGGGATTAGGGTTTAGGGTTGATGAATTAGGGTTTAAAGTTGAGAGTTAAGGATTGAGGGTTGAGGGTTGAGGGTTGAGGTTGAGGGATAGGGTTAATGGTCAAGGGATTAGGGTTAAATAAGAGTGTCGAGGGTAGAGGGATTAGGGTTTAAGGTATAGTATCGAGCCTGTTGAGGGTCTAGGAATAGGGATAGTGTTTAGGGTTTAGGGATGAGCGATTAGAGTTGAGGGATGACGGATGATGGATTAGGGTTGAGGGTTGAGGGACTAGGGTTTAGGGATAAGGTTTAGGGTTAGGGTTGAGGGATTAGGGTTTAAGGTATAGTGTTGAGGGTTTAGGGATAGGGTTTAGGGTTGAGGGATTAGAGTGAAGGGTTGAGGGATTAGGATTTGATGTTGAGGGTTTAGGGTTTAGGGTTTAGGGATAGGGTTGAGGGTCGAGGGATCAGAGTTAAGGGTTGAGGGATTAGGGTTTGACGTTGAGGGTTGAGGGTTGAGGTTCGAGGGTCAAGGGTTTAGGGATAGGGTTGAGGTTCGAGGGATTAGGGTTAAAGTAGAGTGTGGAGGGTATAAGGATTAGGGATAGGGTTGGAGGGTTTAGGGATAAGGGATTAGGGTTTAAGGTATAGTATCGAGTCTGTTGAGGGTTTAGGAATAGGGATAGCATTTAGGGTTTAGGGATGAGGGATTAGAGTTGAGGGATGACGGATTAGGGTTGAGGGTTGAGGGATTAGGGTTTAGGGATAAGGTTTAGGGTTGAGGGTTGAGGGATTAGGGTTTAAGGTATAGTGTTGAGGGTTTAGGGATAGGGTTTAGGGTTGAGGGATTAGAGTGAAGAGTTGAGGGATTAGGATTTGACGTTGAGGGTTGAGGGTTGAGGGTTTAGGGTTTAGGGATAGGGTTGAGGGTTGAGGGATCAGAGTTAAGGGTTGAGGGATTAGGGTTTGATGTCGAGGGTTGAGGGTTGAGGTTCAAGGGTCAAGGGTTTAGGGATAGGGTTGAGGGTTGAGGGATTAGGGTTAAAGTAGAGTGTGGAGGGAATAAGGATTAGGGATAGGGTTAGAGGGTTTAGGGATAAGGGATTAGGGTTTAAGGTATAGTATTGAGTCTATTGAGGGTGTAGGAATAGGGATAGCATTTAGGGTTTAGGGATGAGGGATTAGAGTTGAGGGATGACGGATTAGGGTTGAGAGTTGAGGGATTAGGGTTTAGGGATAAGGTTTAGGGTTGAGGGTTGAGGGATTAGGGTTTAAGGTATAGTGTTGAGGGTTTAGGGATAGGGTTTAGGGTTGAGGGATTAGAGTGAAGGGTTGAGGGATTAGGATTTGACATTAAGGGTTGAGGGTTTAGGGTTTAGGGATAGGGTTGAGGGTCGAGGGATTAGAGTTAAGGTTGAGGGATTAGGGTTTGACGTCGAGGGTTGAGGGTTGAGGGTTTAAGGCTTAAGATATAGTGTCAAGTGTTGAGGGTGTAGGGATAGGGTTTAAGTTTTAAGGGTTAAGGGTTGAGGGATAGGGATTAGGGTTTAAGGTATAGTGTTGAGGGTTGATGGTTTAGGGATAGGGTTTAGGTTTGAGGGATTAGGGTTTAGGGTTGATGAATTAGGGTTTAATGTTGAGAGTTAAGCATTGAGGGTTGAGGGTTGAGGGTTGAGGTTGAGGGATAGGGTTAATGGTCAAGGGATTAGGGTTAAATAAGAGTGTCGAGGGTAGAGGGATTAGGGTTTAAGGTATAGTATCGAGCCTGTTGAGGGTCTAGGAATAGGGATAGTGTTTAGGGTTTAGGGATGAGGGATTAGAGTTGAGGGATGACGGATGACGGATTAGGGTCGAGGGTTGAGCGATTAGGGTTTAGGGATAGGGTTTAGGGTTGAGGGATTAGAGTGAAGGGTTGAGGGATTAGGATTTGATGTTGAGGGTTTAGGGTTTAGGGTTTAGGGATAGGGTTGATGGTCGAGGGATTAGAGTTAAGGGTTGAGGGATTAGGGTTTGATGTTGAGGGTTGAGGGTTGAGGTTTGAGGGTCAAGGGTTTAGGGATAGGGTTGAGGGTTGAGGGATTAGGGTTAAAGTAGAGTGTGGAGGGTATAAGGATTAGGGATAGGGTTGGAGGGTTTAGGGATAAGGGATTAGGGTTTAAGGTATGGTATCGAGTCTGTTGAGGGTTTAGGAATAGGGATAGCATTTAGGGTTTAGGGATGAGGGATTAGAGTTAAGGGATGACGGATTAGGGTTGAGGGTTGAGGGATTAGGGTTTAGGGATAAGGTTTAGGGTTAGGGTTGAGGGATTAGGGTTTAAGGTATAGTGTTGAGGGTTTAGGGATAGGGTTTAGGGTTGACGGATTAGAGTGAAGGGTTGAGGGATTAGGATTTGACGTTGAGGGTTGAGGGTTTAGGGTTTAGGGATAGGGTTGAGGGTCGAGGGATCAGAGTTAAGGGTTGAGGGATTAGGGTTTGACGTTGAGGGTTGAGGGTTGAGGTTCGAGGGTCAAGGGTTTAGGGATAGGGTTGAGGTTCAAGGGATTATGGTTAAAGTAGAGTGTGGAGGGTATAAGGATTAGGGATAGGGTTGGAGGGTTTAGGGATAAGTGATTAGGGTTTAAGGTATAGTATCAAGTCTATTGAGGGTTTAGGAATAGGGATAGCATTTAGGGTTTAGGCATGAGGGATTAGAGTTGAGGGATGACAGATTAGGGTTGAGGGTTGAGGGATTAGGGTTTAGGGATAAGGTTTAGGGTTGAGGGTTGAGGGATTAGGGTTTAAGGTATAGTGTTGAGGGTTTCTGTCATCAAATGTAGATTTATGGGTTCAATTATATTGATTGCCTCTCCAGTTTTGGGGTGTGGATGTTTTAGAATCAATCAGGAAGTCTTCAGGAGACTTTGTGGAAGTGAATTGGAAATCACTTGACAGAACCCCTACTATTTATGCTTGGATAAGGATTTGCACAAACTAGAACTTCTGCTTCCAAGGAAGTTCTGTCTTTCTTCCTCAATGGGCATTTTCTATCAAGAACTTGATTATGAGGGCTTGCCCCTTCATTGTTATGCCTATCATATGGCAGAGCATCTCGCAAGCTCTTGCAGGAAACAGGAAAAGTTCTCCCTCAAAAACCTTGTGGTCATTCAAGTCTGAAGGGGAAGGTTCGAACAGAGATGTGATCAATGCAAAGGATGTGATCAATCTATAGCAGGACAAAACGCGAGCGCTTTATAACACGCTTGTGTTTTGTCTTACTATAGAAATGGTAAAAAAGTGTTGACCCCTGTGATCCAGGCCCACATGCTCTATTTTCATTCTAATTCTGCGTGTGCTCCGACAAAAAAGAAGTGCTTTCATGCTGTTGGGAAGTTCACATGCACATTTGACACATTGTACCACCTTTGCATGATCTTTCCACCACCTTTTCTACTTTGCCAACTTGAGAAGGAGGAAATAACATAGTTTTCAAACCAAGTTTGATATATATCTATTCAAGTTTCAATTTTTGTAGTGTTGCAATGTTAATTGTGATTCAATTTTAGGAATTTAACATCATAGATTGGTTAATAGTATTGTTGTTAGTACTTATATTTGAGTGTTATTCAATTTAACATTGAAAAGGAAGCAAGTGGTGAAAAACTCAAATTGTTGAGGAGTTTGATGCAAGAAGAAAAAAAACACTACATAATTGGGTACTCTCTCCGTTCAAATCTTCATTTTTTAGGTATGTCAAATCTTTACATGCATGTTCTTTACATTTTCCTTATTTCGGATTGAATTACTTTATCATGCTTTATCATACATGTTTAAAATAGACACATTCCCAATAAAGAAAGCAGCCTACAATCTCACATGATGCCATGTATATTTTCTACACTTGGGGTATTTAATAATTATGTGTAATAAACAGACCTTAACATACCATGATTTCAAATTATACAAGAATAAATCCTTACAATATAATAAAAATACAATCCCACTATTATTTTGTATTCATTTCTTAGGAACTAATATTGGTCTCTTTATCATACTACAGACAAATTCTCTTTCAAGCCAAGGAAATGATCAAGAATTAAACCAACACATGAAGAGATAGACGCTAAGAATGTAAAGAAAGCAGTGGCTATGAGGGAACTTCGTGAGAAGAGGAAATTAGACATGATAAATGAAGACATACCAATTGAAGAGGAACCACAACCATCACAAAGAGATATGGTATTGGCGGCACAAAGAGAACGAATGCAAAAACTTCGTGGTACGAGAGATTTGAATACCATAGTTGGAGACACGTCCTCTACCACAAGTCAACATGTAGGGACACCATCTACCACATCTCAAGTTGAGAGTACATCATCACTCACATGTGATGAAGGAGGAATGCCATCATTGCCACCTCAACCTCAAGGTATGTCATCTATTCCATCTTCGATCGAAGGTATGCCATCTAGCCCATCTCATTTAAATATTAATGAAATTCCTAATGTTGAGATGAATTTACCTAACTTAACACCACCTAGAATTTTGCATAGAAAGCCAAAGTATTTGATTGAAATTGATGAGAATATTTTGTAGCCAATGGAAGGTAAGATTCCAAAATGCACTTGTAGAAGATATGCTCATAAGATTTGGAGATTGTTCTTTGAAAAGTTAAATGAGATTGCAAGATGTCAACTATTCATTGAAATGATGCGAAGTATAAAGTATAAGTCCATTATGAAGATTCTTGGGTTAAGAACATCAGAGGCTTCAAGTGAAAAATCTATTGTCAAGAATCTAATGAGTGCGTATGAGAGAGTGGGTAACACCTCACGCACAAAAGATAGTAATGCAACACGGCGTGTGATTACATCGACTATAGTAAGTAGTCAAACAAGGAAAGATCATCTCATTAGAAAGATGAGTCAAGAATTGAGAATTAATAGGAAAAATTTATCAAGAGCCATTGAAAGATGCCAAAGAATTGAGGACACTAATGCCAATGAATTATGGACGTTCTCGGGGAGACTACCACGAAAAGATAAACCAATTGTTGAAGCATTGAGATCACTAATTGAAGACTTTTGGAAGAATTACACAAGGGTATCTCCGAATCAAAGGGATGTGGTAAGAAGGAGAATTGGTAGTCAGAACTGTGAGCCACATCCAAAGCATTTTTGGGATGAGACTCAAACATAGTTTTATGGTAAATTTCTAGAGAAGTATCCTCAAATTAAAATTTGTCAAAGATATTTTGAAATGCTAAAACCTTTCTATGTCAAGATAAATCACACACGCACTACTTGTTGTTGTAGATTACATATTGAATTTTCTAACCATTTTGATGCTTATAGGTCTATATGTTTAGATATGCATACTAATAATGTTTTGCAGGGTTGTGCCATATGTGCCCCACCAACATCTTCAAGAGACTTCATATCAAGAATTTTATGTGAAAGAGAGGAAGGTCAAATATTCTACAAGAAATTATGCTTGGATGGCACATGTCATTGTTGCGATGGCTTGCAACATTTGCCAATATGTGAACATATGGAAAGAACACACGCGGTTGGAAATGAACTAGTAGAGTTTGGCAAGTATAAAATAGTGGCATACAATACAAAAGATGGTAAAGAAGCAAAGAGGTGTGAATTGGTTATTGAAAAGATTCCAGTGTATCAATTTATGCCTATATTTCGTGACAGCATAGTGTATGAGTATGAAAGACATGCGCATAGAGCTCGATGGTTGGACTTGTAATTCAAGTTATGCAAGGACATATTTCTAGTTGGTAGCATTGTTTCAGTCATCAACTTTGCAGAGAACTACAGTCTATAGCCACAGTGTGAGGTGCAATCACATTATTACAACTCCACATAGGTTTCTATATTTGTGCACATCGCATTCATTCATACAAATGATAGTACAGAGGATGACAGAAAGATCATAAGGGAGTATAATTTCTATATTAGTGATGATCGCACGCATTCTACAGAGTTCGTGCAAGGTTGCTTTCAGGTGTTCTACAATGATTTGGCTAGAAGGGGCATATTGTTCAGTCAGCATATCATATGGTCAGATAACTATGCATCACAATTCAAAAACTCACAGAATTTCTATTGGCTGAGTAGGAGGCATAATTTTATAGGTATTCAGCATATGTGGAACTTTTGTGAGGCCGGGCATGGAAAGGGGGAGCATGATGGTGCAGGAGCATGTATCAAAAGGGCCATAGCATGAGAAGAGTTAAAGTATAAAGACAATGCAAAGTTGACAGATGCAAAATCGATTATCGAGTGGTGTAATGCTTCCATGGGTCCAGGTAATGAAGGTAAGTCTTAAGTTCATAGATTTTTTTGGTTGATAGATGATACTAACATTGCACCATATGAGGACTGTTGTACACTGATAGGATCAAATGAGATGCACTCTTTCAGAAGCTTAATTGTAGGTTCATGGAGTATCCATACATGAAAGATGTCATGCTTTTGTTCTTCCTATACAATTCAAGTCTGGGATGAGTGCGAGTCAAAGGAGTGGGTTGACAAATGGCAGTTAAGTTATCTTAGCCCACTTGACACGTATTGACCCCCGACAACACTGGAACTAACACAGATGGAATCATCAGTTGACTTTGACCACATATCAGATTTAGTTCAACTAGGTAATATAGGGCATGTATATGCATCTAATTTCATCCAGTTGAACTAGGTAATGTCATCTTACTTTGTAGTGTTTTTGTAATGTTGACTAATTTCATCTAATTTGCTACACATATCAATGTAAGGTATGTATATGTAGTTATTGCAGATGAAGATAATGAAGAGGGAATAGATTATTACTTATGTTGTTGTGTTAAAGCCAAAAAGAAATTGGAGGCCCCTATTACAGATGGAGAAAACATCAAATACCCTACAGGCTCAGTGGTTATTACTGGAACATGGCTTAGAAGGTACCCACATAAGAGTGTTAATTTTTGGCTATTTTAGGACTTTGACATGCATCGGAAGATTCTTCATTACTCAAACCTTGTCATGGCATCCAATGTTCATTTGCTAAAGTATCGGGGTAGACCTCTGAACAAAATCTTGTGGAAGGTGCGTGAGTTTGACTATGAAGCAATACTTGACACAATAAAGAGTAGAGCAGACCTGGATGGTTCATTAGATTAATTTGTAAGTATTCACATTGATTTTGTAAAGTCATGTTACATTGAGTTGTAAGTATGCACACTAACAATTAAGGTTTGTCTTTTTTTTATTTCCTCCTACATTTTTACACATATACACATTTTTACATCATCATGTTATGCATTTTTGGTGTCCTGCTCCTGATGTGACCAAACTGACTATTCCAATGCATCCCGATGGGTACATTTACGCTAGGCATGGTCCTGTTTTTCACCCAAACATGTCGAAACAGTCTGAGCTACATTGTACTGACGATATCCCTGAAGAGTCCAAAGTGCAAAAAGGCAGCAATCTTTGATGAGATGTTACTCGAAAACCATGTCACTTAGAAACATTCTGTCTAAGGTAATGTGATCATGTAGAGTGCTTCTACAATAACCTCTCTCAGTTTTTTATATCTCTGAGGCATTTGCCCATGGTGAAAGGTTTTCTGCTGCCCCAAAAATCGTCAAAAGGAGGCAATGTAAAGTTGCAAAGGGGTGTAACTTTCATCCTGCTCCTGATGTGACCAAATTGTCTGTTCCAATGCATCTGGATGGGTACATTTACGCTAGGCATGGTCTTGTTTTTCACCCAAACATGTCGAAACAGTCCGAGCTACATTGTACCGACGATATCCCTGAAGAGTCCAAAGTGTAAAAAGGCAGCAATATTTGACGAGATGTTACTTGAAAATTGTGTCACTTAGAACATTCTATCTGAGGTAACACAATCATGTAGAGTGCTTCTACAATAACCTCTCTCAGTTTTTTATATCTCTGAGGCATTTGCCTGTGGTGAAAGGTTTTCTACTGCCCCAAAAATCGTCAGAAGGAGGCAATGTAAAGTTGCAAAGGGGTGTAACTTTTGTTCTGCTCCTGATGTGACCAAACTGACTATTCCAACACATCCAGATGGGTACATTTATGCTAGGCATGGTCCTTTTTTTCACCCAAACATGTCGAAACAGTCCGAGCTACATTGTACCGACGATATCCCTGAAGAGTCCAAAGTGCAAAAAGGTAGCAATCTTTGACGAGATGTTACTCAAAAAATGTGTCACTTAGAAACATTCTATCTAAGGTAACATGATCACATAGAGTGCTTCTACAATAACCTCTCTCAGTTTTTTATATCTCTGAGGCATTTGCCCGTGGTGAAAGGTTTTTTGCTACCCCAAAAATCGTCAGAAGGAGGCAGTGTAAAGTTGCAAAGGGGTGTAACTTTCATCCTGCTCTTGATGTGATCAAACTGATTGTTCCAATGTGTCCGTATGGGTACATTTACACTAGGCATGGTCTTGTTTTTCACTCAAACATGTCGAAACAGTCCGAGCTACATTGTACCGATGATATCCCTGAAGAGTCCAAAGTGCAAAAAGGCAGCAATCTTTGACGAGATGTTACTCAAAAATTGTGTCACTTAGAAACATTCTATCTGAGGCAACGTGATCACATAGAGTGCCTCTACAATAACCTCTCTTAGTTTTTTATATCTCTGAGACATTTGCTCATGGTGAAAGGTTTTTTGCTGCCCCAAAAATAGCCAAAAGGAGGTAGTGTAAAGTTGCAACTTCTTCTTAGGTGCAAATGTAAGGGTACACAAGGGGAAAATGGTGCCTAGATGACTTAGTACATTTCTATGACTTCATTCACATGTTTAAATGTTTGAGAAACTCTCCTTTACTAAGCGCTTGTTGTCATGTCAACGTTAAGCTTTATACCTCCTAGGCGCTCAATTAGGTGATGTCATTAGATACAACTTACCTTGTCATGTCCCCGTTTGTGGCTTAATCATCAAGTGAAGAATGGATTAGCCTATTGCTTATTCCTAGAGGCTAATTCAGAATGATGAGGGAATGAATTAGTTTTTGACTAACTCAATCTCTTTGTTTTGCAGGAACAAAGTTAGAAACTCAAAATTTGGCTAAGTCTAGAAAGTAGAAAGTTGACTCTTGGAGTCTAGGCACCAATTTCACATCAAATTGTCCAAATGAGTGCCCAAGGATGCGGAGTCTTCAATCAAGGCGCTCTGGCAGGAAAAGTTGTTTGGCCTTCAAGATGAGGTTGCCTTAGTGAATTAAGTTAGGATGAAATCCTATTCACTCTAGGCACCAATCTCAAGTTGCACAATCATGAATGGGCACCTAGAGCAATAAGGTGCTACATCATGGTTCTAGGACCTTGAAATGGCACCTAAGCATGTAGGAGGAATTTTCAAGGAGCTAAATTTTTTTTGAAACTCTAAGGAACTAGTCCAAAGACTCTATGGCGCCATCTTGATACCATTGAGTCAACTTTCGAACTCAAACATATTGAAACAAGGTCTAGGAAGCTAGGCGCCATCTCTTGCCAGTTCAACCTCTGAGATGCGCCAACATTGGAAAGACTCTTAATGAGCGCCTAAGTTTGAATTGATCTTGTGATTGAAAGTTTGGTGTTGTATTGGTGCAAGATGATCTTCAGTTGAAGCAATCTAAGTTCCAGGAAGGGTTTAGATCCTCTTGCTAGGTGCTCTTCTTGGCAACTACAACCTTCAATTGGTGCCTAGATCCTGAAGAAAAACACTTGCAAGTGTGGGTGTACTTTCCTTGTGATGGAGCATCAAACTTGTGCTTAGAAATCATAATGCATGAAGTGAGCACCTAGGATCCTATTGGTCTAATAGGTGGTTTTGGGATCCGTGTCAAGTCATTAGAGATAGATATTTTGGCTCATTTGATGATGGTCTCAGGTCTCTCTATCAAGGTACATTTTGATGATGTTCTTATTTAAACTCTTATGAAGACTATCTCATCCCTAAGCGCTCATCCTTTTCACAAGGGGTATGTCAGTTATCCCATTTATCATTACATTATGATTATTTTTCAATATCCTAATGGTGGAAGGATTGTTTTCACTATTATCTCTAGCTTGGGAAGTCATCAACAATCCAACTCTTGACGTCGATACAATGTTCTTTTGAAGGCAAAGGGTGCCTACGCTTATGGTCTAGTAAGCAGCAAGCATGAAGGGTTAAGGCGCACTTTGCAACTCATAAAGCCTCAAAAGGGTGCCCAACTTACAAGAGGCTTGTTCTCCTTCCACCTTAGGTGCACTTTTATGGTGGAACAGGTGTCAATGGGCACCTTGTCTTAAATGAATGCTCTCTCTAAGTTGGGCGCCCTTGTGAGGCTTTATGAGTTGCAAATTGCACCTTAACCCTTCATGCTTGTTCCTCAATGTTTGAATGTTTGAGAAAGTCTCCTTTAGGTGCTCATCTTAATGACTTTTTCTCAAGGTACAATCATCCTAATGACTTGGATATTCATCCTAGTGTTTCAGGATATCAGGCTATCAGACTTAGTCATTTTTAGGATCTCAAACATAAAGAATAACATGATGATTCATTTTTTTGTATTGCATATAGTTGACATTCTATGCTACTCATAAAGAATATTAATATTTTCTGTTCAACATGATAATTCATTTTTTTTAAAATACAACTTTTATCTTTTAGTTCCAATATAAGGTTTAGGTGATACTTGAATAACAATAGCTAGCTTATTGGATCAACAAACATCCTATGTAATACAATTGGACTTTAAATATTTGAAGTAGCCATCTACAAATATCTATTCAAACGTGGATTTATAATGCAAGTATGGACGCCATCAATAAAAAATATTTGTATTAACCAAATATCCATATAGGCATACATCAATATCTGTTGATATAAGTATAACATATATACAAAATAGCTATATAGGCTTACAAGAATGCCATATAGGCATACAATGTCAACTATGTACAATACAAAATATATGTCCACAAATGCCATATAGGCATACAACAAAGGAACACATTAAAAAGTCATTCCCCTCTGGCTGGTGAAGAGAATAAATCACGGGCAGCCTTTGATCTTCTAGGGGATGGAGACGTGCATGTGGGTGGTCTACTACGAACCCGAGGGCTACTCCTCCTATTTAGTTCTTTCTGCATCTTTACCTATTACAATAAAAAGTATAAACATTAATATATAGAAATTACATGTTATAAAAAATGAAACATTTAACAAAATAATCACTTACTGCTAACATATAATCTGTCTCCTTGCTTGCCTCAGAAGCAGGAATAGGCCCTGGTGATGTCAAGTCCTATAGAAACCATCCAAATAGAAATTAAACTTCAAATCAATAATCTTTTGATTTTTCAAAAATAGACAACTATAATAATGAATGTAAATTGAAATTTACTAATCTGCCTCATACTCCTGTCAATGCCATGGAGCTCTGAATTGCAGAGGCCACACCATGCTCCATTGCCCTTTGAACATGGGGAGGTGTCTTCGCAGCCTGCATCATCTGCAAATAAAACAACATTCTTCAATTACGAAAATGATAATAGTGATGCAAATCATGGCTCCTAACATACACACACATTCATCTAAACATGGAAGTACACACAATAAAGCACACAAGTCACATACAAAAATCTAGTAAGTACAATTCATTCATTAAACTACTTATTTTATTACCTCCATAAAACTTTGAAGTCCATCACCGCTGGCAGGTGTTGCCATGAAATCTACAATATTAACCCATTCAACATCCAAAATCAGATATTAGAATACCATTCATATAACAATGCTATTCACATGTAATATTTATAATTGTTTACTAGTTACATACCCCGCCAGTAGATGATCTAGTGTAAAATGCAGGTGGTGAACCATTGAAAACTGCATCGACGCTATGACCTTGAAATTTCATAAAAATCATCAGTTTAAATTAGTTAATCTTGCATTTCAAAAATAAAATTTAATAAATTAAATTCAATAAACTTGCTAATGTTTACCTGAGTATCAAGGCTGAAAGTCTCACTCAGGAGGGTATCTGTCATCACCATTTGCTCAGCTGTAGATGTAGCCTATGCACCTACGTCCTGACTATCCATGGGGTCATAACCACAGGCTGACCCACAAGTATGACAAGTATGGGGTGGGACCCTACTCCTCACACTATCACCCAACCCACTCTGTGCTGCAGGACTGGCATGCACTATGATGCTCTAGGTCAAGGCACTAATGGACTGAAGTGTATCAACCTCAACACTCTCCTTCATAATGGAAGGGATAGAAACATGCTCGTGGGCTGGTCTGCTGATTACTTGTCTCACTACCCGCTATGGATCAAGACGTGCCCCTAGTCTATCTTGTGCTGACCCCCCACCTCTACCTTGGAAGTCCTGCATATCAAAATAGTTTGGCACTTTATTGAGGACAAACTCGTAGTAGAGTTTCCTCAAAAAGTATTGCGGGACCTCATTATTATTGCATGGAGGATGGTCAAAAACCATCCACCACCTCTTCCCAAAATTGTCCCTTATCGCTTGGTTGTTGCACCAATGGATAGGGAACCTCTTGCATGTAATGGGTGGAGGTTGATTTGTTTGTGGGTTTGTGAAAATTGAACACAAGTCTAATTTTATAATTTGTAATTTTTTCACATCTTAGTATGACAGCTTGTCTGCATAATATTCTCTAAACTCTCTCCTCTTATTTGTCCAACTAGTTATTTGCTTGCTAATTGAATCTACATTTGATAACATAGATTCAAGAGATTTAGCAAGCGTGGACCTATGCAAGGTTGAAGTGGAAGGATCTTTCAACCTTGCAATTATATCTTCAATTTATTTTTTGTTGTTTTTAATTTGCCCCATTATATTTTCTTGTGTTCTAGGGGCATGTCGAGGAATGGATGGAGGAGGTTGTTGTTTTGCAGGTATTTCCTCAGGATTTTGTGGATTTTGAGGAGGAGGAGGTGCATTAACATTTCCTAACAATTAACAAAATATACATCAAAAAACAACTCAAACCTACCTATTTAGAAGCAAATTCAAACAAGAAAAGAAATAAAACTCACTCCTTTGGCGTGCTCAACGTCGTGGCGGCATTTTGGCGACGGAATTAGTGAGATTTAGTTATTGAATTGGCTTTTCCAATACGCGAGCGCGCTTTGTAGGGTTTGCAAGCCACGGGGATAGAGGAGAAAAATAGAAATGAAATGAAATGACAGCCCTTTTTTTATTTATAGTGGTTCATAACGTGCTCACGTTATAACACGAGCGCATTATGGTTTGGTAATGACGAGCCTTAGGCTCGTCATTACCAACCCATAACGCGAGCGCATTATAACGCGCTTGCGTTATGTATTATTTTTTAAAAAAAAATCATTTGGCCACTTTTTGGCCCCCCATCTTTTTGCACTTACCCATATGTAATGTTTGATTGAGTATGCAAAAAATTACAGGTATTTAAGCAATGAGTGAAATTTGGAGAATGTTGACATGGAATGCTTAGTCATCTCACCTTTGTCCTTGTGTTGTTGAAACATGTGAAAACCATATTCGAGTCAATTGTGATTCTGGATCCCCTTGTGTTAGACCAATGAATGTGTCTTCTTGGGTGATTTAAATTATTGCTTTAGTAATTTCTTGATATGTGTTAAGTTTTATTAGCCTTTAGAAATAGTTAATCATGTTATTGATTGTTGGAAATAAGAAAAGTGTTTATTTATCACTTGTACGATTGTGCATTTGCTTGACATGTGCAAACAATTTATTAGTTCCATGGAAAATTATAGTTTTTACTAGTTATTACTAGAGTATCTAAAAAAATAATTATTTGATTCAATTGGATGTAGAATTATTTAATTGCAGAAAGGCATTTTATTTTATTATTTAAATTTTGGAAACAATGTGTTTGAGTGAAGTGCATTCTAATTTGAGAAGTTAGAATTATTTCCATAAGCTAGAAAGATTATGATTTTGTGAAAAGGAAACATTTAATTTATTTGAGTTGTTAAAATATTTAATGTGAAAGGATTGTATTTGATTGCCTTGTGCTTTGAAAATAGATTAATTTCTATTTTGCTGGAATTATTGTTTTAGGCAAATTGGATTTGTGGGAAATAAGTGAAAAATGTTAAATTAAATTTGAATTGGAAGTATATATGGAAAAAATGCCTATTTCAATTCATTATGTTTTGGAGGAGAATGTGGGAGAAAAAATAGAAGGGAAAACATTTTTCAAACCCTCCTTTGTAGAAAATGGAATTTTGTCTTGCTTGATTGTTACTTGAAGTGGATTGAAGTGTTTGTTATATGAAAGAGGACCAACTAGAAGTTGCTTTGGGATTCTTTGGGGTAATCCTTACCTTGCTATATTTTAAATTTTAAATTTTATTTCAAATTTTTAGTTGTAGGATTTCATTTTTGAAAACTTGATTTTTCTATCCAAACCTTAGTAAAATTTTCCAAAACTATAATTTTAAAATTTAAAAGAGTGTTGTTGGGTAGAAATGGAATAAGAGGGTATTTTTACAATTTCAATTTTTGCATTATTTAAGAATTGTGAAGATACATGTATTTTCCTGTTTAACCCACCTAGACCTTTCCAAACAATTTATGTGTTTTGGAAAGTGTGCTATTGGGCAAATTGGAAACAAGAGGGTATCTTTAAATTTTTAGATTTTTATATTTTTCAAAAAATGGGAAAAATTAGGAAGAATTTGGGAAGGATGCTCCAAGATTCATCAACGACAGATTTTGAATGTTTACAAAAACATTTTATTTTATTTTGTCAGAATTTGAAATTTTTAAATAGTACATAATATGTGGAGTAATGAATTATCCTATGGTTTTTAATTTTTATGTGCATTGGGAAGCGTGTTTTTGAGGAAAACTACTCCTTTTTCTATTTTGGGTTCCTTGAAGAAAGTTAACCCCAGAATTGTGTGGGATAGGGAGATATTTGTAGGATGCTTTGGGTGGTCAGTTACCCAACTTGTGGGACAAGGTTGGAAGGAAGGAGTACATTGAAGAAATGCCCATCAAGCTTGCTTAGAATGTGTGCGTAAGAGTAATGGCATCTTTCTTGGGGTCCTTAAGTGTGAGCGATTAACGCACAACATGAAGTTCTTATGTGTGAGTGATTGGCATACATCTTGAGGCTCTCATTTGTGAGGGATTTAGCATACATCTTGAGGCTCTCATATGTGAGTGAATGGCATATCTTGAAGTCCTTAAGTGTGAGTGATTGTGTTGATCTTGAGGCTCCTATGAGAGTGGTTTTGTCCTTCTTGAGGCTCTTATGTGAGTGTTGGGTCACCTTCTTGAGGCTCTCATGTGAGTGTTGGATTCATTGAGGCTCACGTGAGGGTTTTGGTGTTCTTCTTGAGGATCTTGTATGTGTAATTTATATTATGGTTGTGCATTGCTTGACGTGTGTGCTATATGTTACCCTTTATGCTTGGTTTGGTGTGATTTTTCATATATGTGATGTGTGCATTGATTGGTGCACAAACATTACCATGTTGTAGCATGCGTGTGTGAATCCATCTTGTGATTCTTGTGTGAGTGATGGTGCCTTTTGAGACTCTTGTATTCCTTTGATGAGTGTGGGTTTAGCCTTGAAAGTGGTGTTGCCATGATCTTGTCTGTAGCTCGAGGGTTTCCTAGAGTGGCATAGACATCTATTGTACTTGATGATGGTAATATGGCAAGGTGCTAGCAACATTTCCCCATTGATCATTTAGGAAGATCTCTTGGGAGCTAGAAGAGTTCCTTGTGCATTATTTTATATTGTGATCTTGTTGTATTTTGCGATCATTAGAGCACCTTGGAGGTGGCTTATTATGGTTGTAATATTACTA
This sequence comes from Cunninghamia lanceolata, assembly GCA_027924645.1. Lineage (NCBI taxonomy): Eukaryota > Viridiplantae > Streptophyta > Pinopsida > Cupressales > Cupressaceae > Cunninghamia > Cunninghamia lanceolata. Next base: position 65,257 of record BSBN01000957.1, read on the forward strand.
TTTGTATCATTTTTATATTGTAGTGTGATCCTTCCATGTTTGGAAAGTATCCTCCATCATGTAATTGAATTACGATATCATATGGTTGGAAAATGATCCTTGTTTTGGAAGGAAGTTGTCATGTTATGAAAGCTATCTTATTTGTTAAAATTATTAAATTGGCATGTTGGATCCATCTTTTATATATGATTTTATTGATATATTTTATGATTATGAGTTGAGTTGTATCATTTCCACATTATGGATTACATTACCATCATTATATTTGGCCTATCTCAACTTTGTTGTCAAATGAGTGTGGCATTCCGCATGACATTTCTCATCATGACATTTCTCATATTTGGCATGTATGTTACCATGATTTTGAAATATATATTATCTACTTATGAATTGTTCTATTATGATCTTTATTATAAATGGTTAGTAATTTGATGCAATTTTTTTGGATTCTTGTTGGACATTATGTCTTTGTGAGGTATTGTGATTGATCCTCCCTTTGGCTTGTTGGTCATTCATTGATGTTTCTTGGCTTGTAGGCCATTTATCAATGTTAGTTATTCTTGTCTTGTAGAGAAGTGTGTGCTCTTAGTTTCCACCTTCTCCATTGAGTGTTGTTGTGTGGTACTATGTGGTGGTCTTTGTGCTTGAGTACATGCAATTGTGATATGCGAGCATGACAATTGCATCACAAAAAATTGTTCACCCCATTTTTGTGGGCTAATGTCCTAGTGTAAAAGTTGGGGCATTCAATCTAGTATCAGAGCCCATGTTGCAACATTAGGAGATTTGGGTAGTTTTCATGTGTGTGTTGGGTCATCATGGAGTGGACTTGAGGTGGTTGTCACCCCCTCATCCTACTTCATGTGTTTGTGAGAAAGCGAGGTTGTAGATTGACATCCACCCTTCGTTGTGGAGGAAGCTCTATCCTCTCGTGTGGTTCTCATTGTGGCCTTGTCACATGATTAGTGAAGTATTCCTCTTGTGTTTCATTGTGGTGTGCATTGACCTTGCTTGGTGCATGCACATGGTTTCCTTGTCAATCTCCTTCCTTGTTGGAGAGTGCTTTTGATAGGTGTGTGTTTTTGTGATCTTGTGTGGCCTTCTGGAACTTTTTTTCCTTTCAAAGGATTGTAAGAGGTCTTAGAGTGGTGTTAGTACTGGATGAGTGCTTGAGAGATCTTAATGTCCTATGTAAGTGTTCTGAATTTTTTTTTGTTTCGACACTTATCAGGATGATAGTGCATTTTTTAGACCCTAGCACCTAGGAAGGACACTATCACCTAGAATGGACACTAGCATCTAGAAATGACACTAGGAAAAAGTATTGGAGTCCCTATTTGGTGACAGAGTCCCACTTTTGCAGTGTAGTCCTCTCCCACGCTGTAGTCTTTGAGCCTTCAAATAGTGAGTACTTCCCAACCTTTTTGAAGAAACTTTCTATATGAAAGTTATTACCCTCTATCTTCTAAGTCCTTCCATATATTCACCTTGTTTGGTTGTGGTATATTTTGGGAGTTATGACCTCTTTTGTGTTGGGAAGTGTTCCTTGCTCATAATTAACTTTTGGTTGTTTGTTTTGGTTGAGGTTGTGATCCTCCTAGTTGATCCTCCTCTTGTGTAGGTTGTTTTGAGAGTTTGGAGGTTGTGTTGGGCCTTTTCTTGGTCTTGTGTATTTTTTGATGTGTGATGTTGTTCCTTGGTATGCTATCAATGTGCTTGGATTAGAGGATAGCACCATGGGAATAGTCAAACCCATGTTGTGCCATGAGTGTTATCCTCATGTGGTGGATCTTCTTGCTTCTTGTAGTGCTTGAAAAAGATCCTTGGTTGTGTGTTTGAGTTAGTGGCCCTTGCATGGTCTTGAGTGCTTTAATATAGCTTTGATAGAATGCCATCATTATGAAGTGGTTTTGGAAGGTGATATTAATGCTTTGGATGAGTTATTATGCACTTTCCTTGTGTATGATGCATTTTATTTGTTGAAAGAGATGGTGTGTTGTTCATATGCATGGTTTTTGGAAAGAAAGTGATGGGTTGAAATGTCTACAAGGGGCAAGTCTTGCATTTGTATCCATGTATTTTGAGTGATTGATGGGCGATGTTTGTGATTTACATATATCGATGGGGGATTCCCTATGATGATATACACATTTGTATGGATGATTTCCCTTTTCTCCCTTATTGGTGACTAGAAATGGCCACGTAGTGTACATAAATGAGCAATTTTCAAGAATTTTGAAATTTTGTTTTGGTTATTGGTGAGTTTTACCTTTCTTGTGAGGGCTAATGTTGATTTTTCTATATTTGGTTGTGAGTATCTTAGCCACAAATCTTTGATATTTATTCTCATGTCACTCTTATGGGTACGTTTGACTTATTGTTGAAATTGCTAACATTTATTTACCTTATTGTTGGAATTAATATTTATTCCATTTTGGCATTTTTGGAATTGCGGTGGCTAGGCTATTTTCTTAATGTTTGGACTTAGTGGTCTTGTGTTGTGGAATGTTCTTCTCTATCCCATATATTACTAGATGTTGGATGTTGGCACCCTATTTTTCCTATTCCTGATCTTGCAAATTTTATGCCCTAATTAGTTAAAATCTCAATTTCATGCCCATTTGTCGATATTTGATTTGAAATTATTTTTATGTGGGTCCAAATTCAAAATTGTCTAAGTGTAAAATCCTTTGTTGATCCCAAAATTCCTAAGTGTTGATCCCCTTTGTGTTCTATGTGTTTACAATCCCATTTTCTTTGCCTTTTTGGTGGTTCGACAGGTTCATGAACTGCCAAACCTGCTAAAAAGGGGGTCATGGTTCTGAAAGAGAGAATTTTGTCGAAAGGGAATAAGGGAGGATGATTCCAAGGTTCATGGAGGGCTTGGTGTGCCAAAAAACAAAGGGATGAAAATCAAATGTGATAATCAAATATGAAAGTCAATGTGAATGTAAAGCATGTAGTAAATGTGATAGTTTAAAATATTTTAATGTGTTTTAAAATATTTTAAGTGTTGTAAAAATATTACTTACACTTTTAGCGAGCATTATATTTTAAACACTGATCTTCCCCAGGCCACCTTGATTATTATTTTTTTACTTGATTAAGGTCACTAAAGATGTAATTGTAGCAGGTATAGGTAGGTGAAGTTGGTCAAGAAGTAATGGTGGTTGGTAGGGTAGATTTTTCCCACTCAAGTGTGGTTGTGAACAAAATGCTATTTGTCTGGTCTGCAAGTGTCTTAGGTGGATTTTAGGGCTTCAAATCATGCCATTTTGGGTAGTAAATTGAGGAATGCATTGGTACAACATAGGAAGGGATTGTAATGCACATTTTCATGCAATGGTATGTCTTCATGGTTGTTTGCAATGATTTAGGGGAATGTATGGTTGCAACTATGTATTCTGCCTTCACCACATTTGTTAGTGCGATTGTAACAGGGATTTGATAATGTATGACAACATTTAAATCAATACAACCTTTATGTTGGGTCATTTATTTTGTTGCAAGTGAATCATTGTAGTTCTTCCCAGGATTAATAAGCATGTTCAGTGTATGAAATGTAATTTGAGAAATTTATGTGAATGCATTTTAGTTTTCTATTGATGCTTATTAGATCCATTTCCTTGCTCTTTATTGTTTATGACTCATTTTCCCAATGGAGTAGGCACTGGTCTATATTGGGGGTGGATCAATCACTACTTTTACATCAAATCTCTGCCCTGTTAATTGTAAGAATAGTTTTAGTTTAGGTTTTACATGCTACTCATGACTCAGTTTAATAACCAGGGATAAATATGAAGAAATCCAAAATTGCTTTAATCACATGTGAGTTATGTTCATGCATGTCTACATCTTTCCATTGTGTATGAAATGTCAAATGAATGTATCTTATGGAATATAGATGGTGTTATTTATGGGTGCATGTGCAAGATGTTTGAGCAACTTATTTAGAGGTTTGTGCAGCCAATCAGTCTTTATCCAATGAAAATATATGGGGGTCAAGGGTACATTGGGTATGGCTATGGGTTTATTTGTGTTATAGTTGTGCCTCTTGGAATATCCCTCTGGAGTTTAGCTGAGCTCGAAGTACAGAAGAGACAACCCACTCTTGTAGTTGGTCTTCAACCATCCCAAATCTATGGATGAGTCCCTATTCTATTTTCTTGATGACATCCCAGGTGACCCAAAAAATATGAACAAACTCTAGGATTTGGGACTTGTGGTTTTTGGTCCCAACATTTTAGCATTGTTGCCAAGGATAAAGTCACTTTATTTGTTGTTGGGTCTAGGCGGCTGGAAATATTTTAAACACCCCTGTAGCAATCCTGTAACTGCGCATATTGTTTGGATAAGCTTGGCATTCTTCCAAATTACACCAATATTTTGGTGTCATTTCTGGGGAAGTGATACTTTGGTTCATATTTGAAGACCTCTGTAACTGTGATTGGAAGTTTTGTGTGCAACTGTTATCGAGTGCATTTCATTCAGTTTGGGTAAGTTGGCAACTTGTCAACTTATGCCAATATATTGGCACCGTTGCTAGGGAGAATTTAAGGGTTCAAAGAAATTAAAGACTCTGCTAGTGAGATGAACCTAGAATCAGTTTGTGGCCTTGAGGATTGTCATACTTTAAGGATTTTCCTCTGGAGAAAGAGGTGGTGACTGCTATCAAAGAATAGAAGGTTTGTTGCTGTTGTAGTGTGTTTGTTGTTGGTAATTTGGATGGCCCAATATTTGTGCAACAACTTGTGAAATAAAGGTACATGGTTTCTTTTCTTCCTACCTTTGAAGATTGTTGTTCTTGTCATGTTGAAGGAACAAATTTGTATACCTCTATTTTTTGTCCTGCATTATAGGATGTTTTAGTCATGGACAATTGATATGGATATGACTATTCTAGGGTTGCTCCTTCATTTGAGTCTTCGTATGTCTCAAACCCTAGATATACTACGTTGGTGTGGATTCCTATGACCATCCTAGCAATGCATTTTACAGTCATGGATCTGCATGTTATACAAACCCAAACATATATGCACCTATGCAAAATACAAATGAATTAGTAATGCAACAATATGAAATTGATAAGACTAAACAATTGCTAGAATCCTTGTTGCAACATGATAAAGAAATAGAAAATTAAATTAAGTTTCTAGAGTCTAGGGTGCAATCCAATGTTTGCCCTATTGCCCCTAAAAATCAAATTTCTCAGTCTCCTATATCTCCATTAGATCCAATGTATAATCAGCTATACCTCTCATGGGTTGACTACAAAACACGAGGCATTTTGACCAAGGTCTACTGATAGTTGCCCACGTTTGATGGGTACAACATTTGGGAAGGGGACACATGTTGATAAGTTTTTGAAATTCATGGAAGAATATCAGTTTGAAGATGAAGACATGTGGATGAGATTCTTTTTTAGGTCCTTGTGTGGAGAGGCAAGAGAATGGTTTTAGAGTTTTATCGGATAGTCCTTTGCCTCATGGAATGGACTTGTGGTTGCATTTGAATAAAATTTTGCTAATGGTTTAGACCTTGTTGATCTTGTCATAGAGCTAGAAAAAATTAGAAGACATGAGGGAGAATCTAGCATGGACTTCAGTCACAGGTTTGCAATTGCTCTTTCCATGATTCCAGATAATTTTAGACCTAACACTCTCGCTTGCATTGATATGTTTTTTGAAGCATATGAGAATGGATTGAGTTATGTGTGGGAAAATTTGAAAATAACAAGTATGTAGTAGGCTTATGAATGCCTAGACTACATGGAGAAAGCAAGAGATGACAACATAAAGGGTTTGTTGTCCAAAATGTTAGTAATGCTAGAAAGTAACAAGCTAATATGAGAAGTAGTCTTGTGGATACTAGATGTTTTCCTTCTAAAATTAATCTTTTAATTTGTTTTGTAGAAATGTAATTTTTATTCTTATACTATTTACTCTTCCTTGAATTTCATATCACCTTACCTTCCATGACAAATGATAAGTAGATTGTCCTACCCACCTCCTAAGAAGGAAAAGTCCATGCCCATGCCTGTAATAGTTCCTATTTTTTAACTAAGTTTTCCCTACCCCTTTCTCCTATCATCCTTGCTAAAATTCCTTATTGCTGGCCAATTGTTATAACTCCTCTTCTTCTATTGATAAAATAATTACAAATAACCTTAAGGAGATGGGCCTATCCAATAGACCTTATATAATGAGGTGAATATACATACTCCCCTTGTTCTCATCCCCATCCTGCATGGCCCACCTAATTAGAACTAGGATGTCAATCTACAACAATGTGTTTGTCCTTACTGAATTCAACAAGTGTCACATAGCAACTAGTCCTTACCATTGCTACATGTTTAAAATTTCTATAAATTGTAACTTGAAAAATTGACCCATTTTATTGTTTCATATATGGTTTACTCATATAATTTAGTAGAGCAACATTTAAACATTGAAACAAAATAAATGTTATGATCATTTATATTTATTTGTAGGACATAAGGAACTTCTATATTTTAAAGCTTGTGTTTTGTCTCTTGATAATTAAAATATTAAAAAATCATAAAAAACTTTTATATTTTAAGAAATTCAATCATGTTGTCAAATCATTTTCTAGCATAAAAAAATATATTTCAAAGGTCATTAACATGATAAAAGCTCATTAGTTATCATTTAAAATAGGATAAACAAGTTTTCCTAGTTTCATATCAACGATCAATCAATCCTTAAACATTAAACTTAATTTTAAAAGTTTAATCCTCTAACCTAGGAAAGAAGTATAATTAGAAGTATTTAATGTTAAGTGCAATTTTCTAAACCATGAAAATTTACAAATGATTTCTAGCAACTATCTGCACATGGATGGAGTTTTCTTGGTGGGGTTGTGTAGGCTCATCCATTTTAATAATTTTGATGTGATAACTATTGTTGTCCACCTGGCTTCACAAGTCATTCCTAATTATTATAAAGGTCAATTCCCAAAAATAAAATAATAGATGGATAGTATGTTAATTAAAGAGCATGTTAGCAGGATACAGGGCATGGAGTAGAACCGACATGGAGTTGGCGCATACATCATGTAGAGGCTGAGAGCCAACTTAATAAGATAAAGGACACATCCTTATATGTAATAGATATAATATATATGTAGTATAGGATAAGTAAGATAGGAAGTAGCAATATAAGTCAGATAAGTATGTATGTACGATGGTGAGGTAGAGACTTAGACCTACTAGATAATGGATATATGATGTTTGGTTGTTGTTGGATATAGCATAGATGATACATTAAAGTGGGGGATAAATGTTATGTCGTAAAAAGTTTCCCTAGGACTTTTTACCTCCTAGTTTAGCTCCTAGGTCCCCTTAATTTCATTATGCATGTTTAAAACTTATCCCGGAGCAATTTCCCCCAAAACCCATGTCAAATGGGACTTATGGGTCCACTTTAATGCTAACCAAGGCTCAAATCATGCCTTGGGACTTGGGCATCCATGCCCTAGTCTAGGATAATTTGTCGGGACCTAAATTTTGGATGTCGGCATAGGACCTTTAAAAAGGTTTCCCTTTGTTGGCCTTTTCAATTTGAATTATGAAAGTTTAGTGGGAATGCATATTTAAATAGGTTTATGACTTCATTTTATACCTAGATGGATAATGCAAACTTGTGATATTGAGCTAAGGGATTTCAAGGCATTCATTGTGTTGCAAAGTAGAATTGTGTTGTTATTGTGTTTGTTTGGTGCAGATTTGGCTTCATCAATCCATTTCCTCATGGTGTGAAAGATCTTCATCTTTGTGAGGGTTTTACCTCCAAGGTGACATCTATTTGTGTTTCAATCATTCTATTTTATCATTTGATTTAGCCTATGTCCTCCAAGGATACACACTCTATCTAACAATGGTGTTGGAAGGCTTGAATACCATTACGGGGCTTGACTAAGGCAAGCTCCTAAACACCACAACCCCCAAACCCCTCTCTTTGTGATTGTAGGTTACAAGTGCGGGATTTGGCGAAGTGGAGTTATAGAGAAGTAGAGTAGAGGATAGAGATTCAAGATCTAAGAAGAAAGTGCAGAGAATCAACCCTACTAGACTAGGGCACCCACCCCGTAGTCCTCCCGACTGGCATCTCTGGAAACTTTGAAGCAAGTTGCAGTCTTACACATTCCACTATTCCAGATCTATAGAAAAACTACCCTATTAGACTTGGGAATCCACCCCGTTGTCCCCAAAGTTTATGCCTTTGAAAATCCAAATCTTGGTATGTTTCTAATATGTATTTAGTGCCTTCCTGTGTGATCATCTATCATATCTTGTTCATATGGACCCAATTTCATTACAATAAGGGTTTAAGGCTTATTAGATCTAGGGTTTGACATATCTATAAATCTAATCTATCTTTCCATATCATTCCTAAGTGACGTCAACCTATATATGAGTCCTCTCCATCTTTAGTGACTTGGCTTGATTGTTGTCCTTGAATGTTATTGTGAAAGAAGGGTTTGATTGGATATCTTTAACACTATCTTCCTTCTTTCCCATCTTTTCATATATAAAATTTTGGTGAACTTGTGTTTTTACTAAGCTTTCATTTTGTTGAGTATTGTAATCAGTACTTGCATTCATCCATATCATATTCATCATCATACATTCAAAAATCTTGCATACATTTGAAAAATTTGAAAAAAAAAGCATTCTAGGCTTGCATGAGGGCATAGTTTTGCATATTTTGTGTTGCATATCATAAAAAAAATTATTTTTCTGATATTTACATCAGATCTGAGATAAATTACAGCATTCCATCATTTCATGATCTTTTACATTGCATTTGCATATTTCATTTGCTAGGGTTTTGCTTAAAATTTGCATTTTTTCCATATAACCTAGTAATTCCAAAAGCTAGGGTTTGTAGTTAAAATCTTATTTCAAATTTTACTACTCATTTAAACACTCTTTCAAATCTGATTTTGGAATGTAGTGTTGCTGCATTGTAAGTTTTTGCATTTACATTTGCATCATTAGCACATTTACATTGAAAAAAAGTGAAAAAATCAAAGCATTTTAGGTTCATAAACAAGCATAGTTTTGCATTGCTTCCTTATATATGTCATAAATATCTTTCAAAGTCAGATTTTGCATTCATCTTAGGAATATTTTCATTACTCAATTGAAAAATTTGCATCATTTCACACCCTTGCTTGAAAATCTGCATATTTTTAATTACACATTATGTATTTCAACATTAAAGGTTTTACACACTTTCTTCACACTTCTTTAAGCAAAATTTTAAATAATTCATGTTGCCTTGTTGAGTAGCACTATTTCCATCTTACTCACTTGGTTTATTGTGAAATTTGTGTGTTTTGCTCTTTAAAAATTTGATTTCCTCAATCTATTCATCATAGATGCATCTTTTTATTCATCTTTGGAAGCTTTGTTTGCATACATCTTAGATGGTGACAATTTATATAAATTCATTGATAAGTATCCTCAAGTCCTACAACAAATATCACACATATATGATATTGACATTTCCATGAGTTCCACATATGAAATTCTATGCTACAGATCTGATTTTGAAAGCTTTACCACTCTCATGGGTATCTACCCTTCGATCTTGGAAAATCTCACTAATTTCATCTCCATGAAAGATCATGAAGAAGGTAATGATGAATACATTTCTACTTCTCTTCCTATATTCCATGATGATATAATGGATATCATCTCTAAGACATATGAGGCTGAAATAGCCCTGGTTGACTCATCTAATAATCTGAAGTCTTCTCCCAACATAACCTCACTTTGTGAGGATATTTTGGCGCAAGAAGAAGAAATCATTGAGACATCCATTAACACTACTCTACCATCTCTTCACACCAATGCTCTCCCTAGCCAAGATGAAGCATTGGATGATGCAAATTCTCTTTGTGAACAACTCCTTCAACTTATTGATACTAAAAATTCATCAACCGATCTTCAAACATTTCTTAACTACATCTTAAATAAAGAAATAGATTACCCACCCTTACCTGAACACTTACATACCTTGGAAACTACTAATAATTCAGAGAACAAAAATAAACATATGGTTCCTAATGTCCAAGGTACTCCAACACCACCTAAATTGGTTGAAATGGGCATTTTCTCGGCTCCCTCATCACCTCACTCAACTGAAATGGGAATTTGTGAGGCTCTCATTGTACCATCCTTGTATATTGTAAGAGAAACCCTTCAAGAAAGGGGTTTTCCATTGCTAATTCCTATGGATCCTCCTTCAAACATTCAGAACAATATGGATAGCATAATTCAATGAGAAGGAAGAACAAGGGACAGAGCCTTAACAATAAATGTAAAGATTAGAGTCAAAGATAACAAGTAAGTATTTCTAACCCTTCTTAGCCACCTTTGTCATAGAATACCTATGATCAATTACATGGTCTTCTCTTATGTTTTGTGTTCCCCCATGATGTGTTATGTGTTGTTTAGTTCTCCTAGGATGACCCTTGATACTCTTGTAAGGTAAAGGATACCGAGAGACCGCCTCTATTGTGACTATTCTTCTATTTGTTTCATCATTCTTCTATCCTTCTATCCTTCTATCCTCTATTTTATTGTTGTGTGTCATGCCTTAGGAGCATAGCATTGTGGTTGATGTCTTGGGGGCATCCTCCTACATGATGTGAAAAGAGCACAATTACATTGAGAGGGGGGGTGAATCAGTGTAGTTCAATTCAATACTTTGTGTTGACTTTTTCTTCTGAATCAGCATTAGGGTTTGCCACTTCTAATGCACAGGCAGATTCAGCCAACTAAATACAGGAGGTTGCGTGAGCTGCCTCCCCTTCACTTCTAGTTCTGCCGCACCAAGGGGGGTATCCTTATAACTCAAGATGTAACCTTGACTAGCTCAAAGATAGAAAGATCTAACTTGACAACAACAGGCAGAATACTCTCATGTATGGACCAAGATCTGTATGATAGATCACAAGGCTGGCAACATTCTTGGACATGATGTCTGGTTGGGTATGAGAGCATGCAGGGGGTTCCTAATCCTACTCCTACAACTAACAGGCGGAAGTATGAAATGGTTTAGTTTGAATTTTGGATGCAAAGCTGGACATGGTGTATAACCTCAACACAGAGCTAGATTGGTGCCTATCCAGGGCTTGGAGTCAGTAGACATACACCTGTGAATGATCAGCATGAATAGCTAAAACTAGATTTCAGGGGGATACACATGATATCTGCCTTACAGATATCTCCCAATAAAGAGTGTTAAGCTGTCTATACTTATGGCATCCCTATTGCAGTAAGAAAGATACATGCAAAACTGGAGACAGAATCAACATAACACATGCAAACACAGTATTATTCATATAAGATTAACCATGAAATTAGTGGATTCATGCCAAATCGTACAACAGGAGATACATAAACTCACAAGTTTTGCTGCACAGAGCAACCAAAACCAGTTGTATCTTATTACAGAGCCAAAAATCTTCAACTTTCAACAACCAAAAATGAGTAACACTTCCTGCTTATAACAGCTAGGTAGTGTACCACAGCAATTAATTACATGGTTGACCAAAAATCTCGCCAGATACACAGTATCAGAAAAATGGCGCCCAACGCATTACCAGATTGGCGCTCAAACATGAATGCAGTAGGTAGGGGAGGAGACAGGAAGAAACCTCGAGCCTTGCACCGCCGCCTAGGGATCCACATCTTCAATCGGGTACTAGATCCGTCCACACCATCGCCCATACCTCTGCAACAATCGCCATTAATGGCGCACCAACCCGCGGCCTTGGGAAATGCAGAATACTGTGCGTCGCAACCGTTTCCCGCCAAGATACATCGTCATGATATTTGAAAATATGCAGGATATCAATTATCCCACATGCACCCCGCGGCGGCCTTTTCAACACTTTATATACCAGGTCGCGAGCACATGATGTCGGGGCTTTTGCTCCCGACGACACTAGTATAAACCTTCATCATCATCCTCCAGCAGCATGATATCCTGTCGCTTGAAATATCACCCTGACGTCAGCATCATATCGCAATATCACCTGCATGATAATCGCCTTCATCGGCACAACCTGATCCATCGGAGGAAGATCCTCCTGCTTAGCCGATACCAAATGTCTAGCCGATGAACATCCTGATGACATCACCATCATATCCTGCTGACGTCATCAGCATATCTGCCTACTGCGCACCTCCTCATATCCGGATGACGTCATCGTCATATTCGTAACATTGGGGGATCTTCATAAGATGAGTAATGTTAGAAATATGACCCCCCGGACCTTGATGACGTCACCACCACATGTCGGCATCAGGATGATATTCGGAAGATAACCGGATATTTGGAAATATCATCCTGATGCACAAATATCATGCTGCACTGTAGCTCCACCATAAGATCGGGGTGATAGATGAATATGCCAGATATTTGAAAAGATCACCCCCACTAGATAATGCACGAAGCCGACAGGCGGATATCTCCCTTTAGAAATATCATGATGCAGACAGCCAGAAAAGCGGATATCACCCTGACGTAAGAATGACGTCAGCATCATCAGGATGATAAAACAACGAACATGAAGTGATACAACAACATCAGGATGATATTGACTAAGATCATCCTGACGTTCAAAATATGATGACCACGATGAATATCGGGTCACACTTAGAACTTTACAGCAACATCATCAGGATGATCTTAACCAAGATCACCCGATGTTCAAATATCACCCTGGCGAAAGATCATGTAGGCAGAAAATATGATGACCCTCGCAAGCAACATCAGGGTAATGTCTGGAAATATGATGATGATGATGACGACCCTTAAGAAAAAATAGGTATGGTCGAACAACTTAGAAAATGACCCCTTCGGAAGATTGGGGTGATATCATCATCATTAAGGGCAGGGTGATAATTGGAAGATCACCAGATATTTGAAAAATCACCCCCCGCAAGAAAATCAGGGCACACTGCAGCTCATCAGCAGGATCGGGATGATGCTGACCACCATCGAAGAAAACATGATGATGATGACCTCCTCCTCAGGAAAAAATGATGCTGCAGCTGAAAAATGCTGAGGAGGTCCAACACTTAGAACATTTTTAAGGAAGGTGCCTGCATGAAAATTGCTCAAAAACTGTCAGTCAATTCAGGCACTAACACTTTGTTCAACAATCTTAAAGACACTTCAAAGAAAATAAAGAGAATGAATACTAAGAGAAATATGCACACATGACACCAATATTTACGTGGAAACCCTATGAGGGAAAAACCATTGAGAGTTGCTTGAGTCTACTACTCAAATCCAACCTCAAAAGAAAGACAAGTACATTTGTTTTAGAAGCACCCACTTCAAGGTACAATCACACCTAATGCACTGTTTCAAGACACCAACCTCAAGGTACAATGCACACCTGTACACAAACTCTTCTTGAAGCACCAACTCTAATGACGCATCCACCTCAATCAACAAAACTGAAACACCAAACTCCTTAAAAATGTGACAAATAAATGTGCAAGATATGATTCTTAAACAATCTAGTTTGCACCAATTAAAAACACACAATCCCCTCTACAAAACAATAATCTTCAATGAATCAAACCCACACCTCTAATCAGAAAAACACTTCAGTACAAAACTCTGCTATTCATCTTGTATCATCTCTCTGTAGATTAAATTCCCTATTTTCTTTATGTTTACAGTCCCTTTTTTAGACTTTATGAGAAATATACATGAAATACAATGCGTATCTTATCATTATCTCACCGTGTTCACATCAAAGAAACTCTAAAACTTGTGTAGAAGAAAGTATAAACCCTGTGATGACCAGGTTCAACAAATAGTTAGCAGACTATTATAAAAACTACCCTTAACTAACAAAATAGTCTGCAGGCCATCAAAGTTCAACCTTCATATCGAACCATTGGATTTCAAAAATACTTTGAACTATGTTCATCGATCTCACCTTTCGTGGGCTTGGGAGATGGAATAAAGACTGTCAATCATGTTTTGCTACCCATTCAAAAGAACATCACCTATGAGGACAAGTCTCCCTAGGTGAGGGGGCCGGTCATACCACGAAGGTGACCCCTTCACTTTATAACTTAAGTGAAGGTTTACCTAAAAGCATCAGTCATTAGTAAATTAAAATATAAAGTAAACCCATCACTAAAAGGTTTAAAATCATATGTAAAGGGTTTAAAAACAATGTTAGGTCTTAGAGTTTTTAAGGACTTAGAACTTTAGGAAACACACAACCTTATAAATTAGTAAAACCCTAAGTTCTTGTGATCTAGAAGGTGGACTAAAATCATTCTAAGACAGAGACAGAAACACATTACATGACCCAAGAAAAACTTGAACATCTAGGGTTTCAAAACATTTACACCTTAATTATTTGAAGGCATTTAAACTCCTAGGATCTAGGTTTGTGTTAGAGACAAGACCCTAAAGGTTTATACCAAACAATAATGACCCTAAAAATTTCATATACTCTAAGCAGAGAGAAAAAAACACGTAAAGCTTGATGAAAGGAGACATTTAACACTTGAAGGTCATAGTTGCAAAAACATGACAAACCCTAGATTGAACCCAAACGAATGAGATCTTGAACTGAACTCTTGAAGTATAGCAGAGGGCAATAAGGAATACTTATGCAAAGAGATCTTCAATGTCATCAACAACAACATAGAGAAATTAATCACTATTCTCCTTACAAACCAAATATCATGTAGACATCCTCTTCAATGGCATGAACTCCCTCATATAGATCACTATGAACTCAACACCGAACGCCATTTGCATGAAAACAAAAACACATATATTGACTGTTCATACCAACACCAAAACACCTAATTTTTTCTACTAAAAATACTGATCAAACTGCTAACACCAAACATAAAAATGTGTTGACATCAATGCCAACAAGCCAATCTCATATGTTAGATGCTAGAGGGTCAACAATCTCCTCCTTTGGCATTGATGGCAACATGAGATATCTTCCATAGTCCTAGCCACAAACAATTTATAGAGATCAAAGAAGAATGCATAATGCATTAATGGATTACAGTCCTCTACACTGCAGAGATCTTCAATAGGGATCACTGCATTATATACTGCTATTGCATATTACAACATCTACAATAGGGATCTCACTGTCCCCTGCCTCCAATACACTGCAAGATCACTACACATTATCACTGTATCACTGCACATATCTATCACTGTCCATTACTTGCAATCCTATCAATCAGGGAACATTAGAACTATCCTCACCACTCATAATCAACAACAACACCATACATAACAATAAGAATACTACATTGTCTCTCACTGCACCTACTCCCCCTTTGACATCAATGCCAAAGGTAGAATGAAGTATCTCCCCCTGTCAAGAAGCATAAATTCCAAACAACAACAACAAAAGAAGGCTTCCTAAGACAAAAATGAACTGTCAAATGGATATCATGTGGTTTATGAATCCAGAGCATACTTCATAGCAATGCCACAATGAAGGAAGGACTACAACTAGTATTAAAAACAACAAAGCCTTATAACAGTTGATCATTAAGACAATAGAGTACATTCCAAAATCAAGATCAACTTCAAGCAATAGATTGCAAGATTCAGGGACATATGAAACAAACATGTAAGCTCCCCCTGAAACCAACACACCTCATGAACTTAGTTGATAGATGAAAGACTAGTCATATCAAAACTGATCATGCAACTATCCTAGATCTGATATCAAAGACTAATCATATCAAAACTGATCATCCAACTATCTGAGATGCCAAGTGATAAACAATGTACCATACTCATCATTCATCATGAAAGCTTCACTATCCAAAACACCAATGCATACCTAGGTACATACCAAACATAGTCCTACTATCCTAATAATGCAATGTCTTGCCGTATAGTCCTATTGATTGTCTTGCCATACAGTCCTAATGATTATCCTGCCATAGTGTCCTGCACTTTGCCCTATACGACAACATTGTCCTGCATTTTTCATTCTTATCAAATATACAGTCACATGAGGGAAAACATGCAATGGTACACACAACCACACTTCCTTGGACACTTACAACAACTTTAACACAAAATTAACTATCCATTATGCTTTGATAACTATCTACATCAATTTGAAAATTTCCAATTTGGGCAGAGAAACAAAGACATGTTGGCAAAGATTAAGTGTCTACTAAGATACTCATGCATGTTCTTAGGAGTTTCAATGGTCTTTTGACAAACCCATGTCATTCCATTAGACTACATTTCTTTGAGGTAGCTTGTCACAAAGTTCATATGCCTTGTCAGTCCTTCTTCATGTTGCATACAAGTCTGTAAGGATACTTGCAACTACAACATACCTTGATGAATGCCATATCCTATTCCAAAGATTCCAATATGTGCAGAGGGTGTAAGAATGTTGAGAATAATGGATGTTATACCCTATTTTAAAGCTTCTAATTTGTGCATAGGTTGCAGAGTCTATTTATACACCTGTCAACTACAAATTCTTGAATGATTCTAAAATATTTTCAGCAAATCTATTTTGTGTGAATCCTGGAATCATTAACAACACCCTGATGTCTTTTGAAATATAATCATCATGCAGAGATAGTTTCCTCCAAGCTAGTTTCAAGGACCTATGTTCTTTGAGTACCAAGGAACACTTATTGAGCCACCAAAGATAACAAGAAAAATGCAGTACTTTTCTAATGCAAAATTGTCCATAGTATCTCATCAAAACTACACATAGTAATACCAAGAGATACTTTTGAAAATGCTATTGTTTCTGAGACATAAGAATTTACAATATGATTCAAATTGTAACAAGGATTAATACAACCATTGACACTACTCACAATGCTAATATATCTCCACTTGCTCCTTGACTACTACAACCTTCATATTTTCACCTTGGGGGTAAATGATAGAGCATTGAATATCTCCCCCTGACCTCAAGCTACTTCTTATGCAATTGGTGATGTTTCTCTTGCAGTATGCACAAGTTTAGGATCTCCTTTGTCTTGGTCTTGCTTTCTTCTCCAAACCTTTATAATACCTTTCTTCCTCTTGCTCATAGTATCTGCCTATTTGATATGTCTACGACTAGTTTTTGTTGATGCAAATTGTTTAAACTCTAATTTTTGAGGCTGCCTAAATTCACTTCTAAAAAACTTTGCAATGTGACCAAAATTGTTACAAATATAACATATATCATTTAGTTCAGCTAATGGAGCAAGAGAATTGTTGCCAACAAAATCAGATCTACTCATTCTTCTAGTTCTATTTATGCAATTACTTGCTTTGTGTCCATATTGATTGCAACAAAAACAATAAACATGAAAAGCATAAAAGAACTTGGTTTGTCTTGGAAATGAGTTTCTTTGAAATACTTGCTTAGGAGTGTAGACTCTCCTAAATTCATCATCTTTTGAAGCCTTAACTTTTGATTTTCTAGCAGCAACACTAGATTCTCCTTTTTCATATGTTGAACCTTTTGGTGAATTTATCAAATCAATAGACTTACCAATCACATCTTTGAAACTTCTTTCTCCTTCACAACCTAGTCCTGATTTGTTTGAAACAAATTTCTGACTTTGAATCAACTTGTCAAAAAATTTAGTACTTTTCTTGGACTGGTTTAACTCTTCATTCACCTTCTCTAACTGCTTTCTCAAGCACACAACTTCTGCCTCTAAATTCTAACAGTCCTCTTCTTTTGTTTGCAAGTCCATATTTATGACTTCTTCAATCCTTTTAGACTCTTCCAATTGTACTTTCAAATCTGCAAGGTGTTTATTAGATTCTTCAAGTTTAACATTCAATTTTTCATTCCTCTTTCTTTCATGTTTTAGGTCAGCAAGTGCAGAGATCAGCTCTCCCTCAAAATCAATTTCTTCTACCTCAGGATCATCATCTTCTACTCCCTCAAAATCAACTTCTTGTTCTTCAGAACCATCATATTCTTCCACTACCTCAAAATCAACTTCTTCTTCCTTATCAGATGAGTTCTTTTCTTTTTCAAATGCCATAAACACACATTCATTTTGGTCACTAGCATATGAGTTATTATTAGAATTGCTATCTTCATCTACATACAAGATTTTCTTCCTTGTGCTAAAAAATCTTTTCCCCTTTTTTGAGTTATCATGATTCTTAGAGTTATCTTCTTTATTGTTTACACTTAAAGGACATTTGGAAGAAAAATGGCCAACTTTACCATAATTAAAGCATTTAAAAGGAAACTTACCATGTACTTGCTTGATCCTCTTTTCAGTCTTCTTACAAAGTTGGATTCTTGATCATCTTACTTCTCAGAATCTGAATATGCTTCCTTATCCTTTTTGACAAATTTAAAGGCTGCCTCTTTGCTTGTAGACTCATCATTGCAAATCCTCATTTCATAGGCTATGAGGGTACCATGTAGTTCATCTAAGGAAAGTTTGTTCAAATCCCTAGCCTCTTCAATTGCAAAGACTGGTGCAGGAGCACCCCTTAAAAATACAAATTAGGTCTAATTATAGTATGTCTTACTTTGTGATGTAATAAGGTCCATTGGACCAATCCTTATGTTTTAGGTCAATCTAGGTTTATGTGCAAGTCAGTTAGAAGTTTGTTATGCTACCTGTCCTCTCCCAGCCATTTGGAAGCTCCCAGCCACTGGGAATCAAGTCTGTAATACTCGGGAGGAGTAGTTATTTATGCCCTAGATTAGTTTGTTTAGATGGAGTTCGATAGTTCAGTATTGCATAGGAGAAACATAGAAATTGTGTATGGAGATTTGACAGAGCAGTGTGATACAGTGGAATTGTGATATCAAATAGTTGTATGCATTTCTGTGATTGAATAAAAGAGATCTCATTAGTGTTAATTATCTGATCTCAATTTTACCTGTGTAATCATTTTTCCTATTTACAGGCGAGATGGATTTACTTATCCATTCCACCGGTTGATTCTCCAAATCAATGGAATGGCCCTGTATAGTAGATTAGCTTTACTTTTCGTTCTTTCTGCTTATCCATTTCATGTTTTGGGATCGAGTGATGGCATGCCACGATTTGACCTAGCATTCTCATGTGCTAGGGTTCTGTAGGATAAGATTCTAAGTCAGATTTTTTGTGACAGTGGATTAGACCAATCCTAGGGTTTTTTTTGGTGTAAAACTTGTGAAGTTTCAAGGATTTTACTGTGTTGCATTGGAGCTTTCACAGCTTCAACAGAGACCATGATAGGGTCAAAGGTGCGGTTGTTGAATGGAACAGGTCACCAGATGAAAGAGACGTCGGTGTTAAATAAGACATCGGTGGTAGAGTTTTAAGTCAAGCTGATGACTGATGTCTGGCTGATGGTGAAGCTAGCATTAAGGCTTTGGTGTGACCATCGACATCGGCGAACGAGTGGAAGGTTAGGCTGACAATTGATTTCCTGCCGATAGGCATAAAAAAAATGAAGATTCATCGGGATAAGATGGAAATCAGAGTGAGAAATACAAGAGTTGCTAATAGATGTAGTCTTACAGAGAGGCAATGAAGAGACAAGGTCATCGGTGTGAGGTGGACTTCAACGTGAGACTTGGAGTGGTTGCCGATAGTCATTTGTCATGGCGATAGGGCTAGTCAGTGGTGTATGGTGGAAAGATACCATCGGGCAGTAAGACTTAACTTACGCCGATAGGAGATATCTTACCGAGAGTCAAATACAAGCAAACCACTCATCGGTATGAGATAGGTGTCAGAGAGAAAGAATTAGGAGATGTCGATGGATGTTAGTCTGGCCGATAAGGGTATATCGGCAAAACATTTGTCAACCCTTGCCAATAGTATGACACATACCAAATTCCACCATTGGTAAACATTTCTGACTATGGCTCTACGTCAAAGACCTTAAAATCATACTTTGAAGACAATGACCTTAAAACCTTTTTAACCACCACTAGATCTTTCACTTCCTCTCCTAGACCACTAATGACATTAACTATTTCTTGAACTCTTAGGAGATAATCTACAATCTTTTCATCTTTAGTCATTTTTAGTCCTTCAAACTTTGCCCTAAAGGTTTGCAACTTAGCTTCTTTGATCTTAACATCACCTTGGTAAATGTTGACCAACTTGTCCAACACTTCCTTAGTAGATTTACAATGCATAACCTTGACTAAAATTTCATTTTTCAGCCCACAACAAATGGCATTCTTGGCCTTTGCATTGCATTCAAACTCTCTTTTTTCATCAGCAGTGGAGGGTGGTTGAGATGGTATAGTATATCCATTCTCAACTACTTCCCACACATCATAACCTAAGGACTACAAATAAGACTCCATCCTGAAACTCCAAAAGGCAAAACTAGAAGCATCAAAGAGGGGTGCTTTGAAAGTGGAAGAACTTTCTTGACAAGCCATGAGTGTAACCTACTAGCAAGATCTACCCATGTTAATTAAACCTCTACTAGGAACCTTTCTCTAATATTGATTGAAAAGAGCACAGTTACATTGAGAGGGGGGTGAATTAGTGTAGTTCAATTCAATACTTTGTTCAACAATCTTAAAGACACTTCAAAGAAAATAAAGAGAATGAATACTAAGCAAAATATGCACACATGACACCAATATTTACGTGGAAACCCTATGAGAGAAAAACTACTAAGAGTCGCTTGAGTCTACTACTCAAATCCAACCTCAAAAGAAAGACAAGTACATTTGTTTTAGAAACACCCACTTCAAGGTACAATCACACCTAATGCATTATTTCAAGACACCAACCTCAAGGTACAATGCACACCTGATCTACACAAACTCTTCTTGAAGCACCAACTCCAATGATGCACCCACCTCAATCAACAAAACTAAAACACCAAACTCCTTAAAAATGTGACAAATAAATGTGCAAGACATGATTCTTGAACAATCTAGTTTGTACCAATTAAAACCACACAATCCCCTTTGCAAAAAAATAATATTCAATTCAAATCAAACCCACACCTCTAATTAGCAAAACACCTCACTACAAAACCTTGCTATTCATCTTGTATCATCTCTCTGCAGATTAAAGCCCTTGTTTTCTTTATGTTTACAGTCCCTTTTTTAGACTTTCTGAGCAATATACATGATATACAATGTGTATCTTATCATTATCTCACCGTGTTCACATCAAAGAAACTCTAAAACTTGTGTAGAAGAAAATATAAACCCTGTGACAGCTAGGTTCAACAAACAGTTAGTAGACTATTATAAAAACTACCCTTAACTAACAAAACATTCTGCAGGCCATCAAAGTTCAACCTTCATATTGAACCATTGGATTTTAAAAATACTTTGAACTATGTCCATCAATCTCACCTTTCGCGGACTCGAGAGATAGAATAAAGACCATTGATCATGTTTTATCACCCATTCAAAAGAACATCACCTATGAGGATTGGTCTCCCTAGGTGAGGGGGCTGGACATACCACGAAGGTGACCCCTTCACTTTATAACTTAAGTGAAGGTTAACCTAAAAGTTCCTGTCAACAGTAAATTAAAACATAAAGTAAACCCATCACTAAAAGGTTTAAAATCATATGTAAAGGGTTTAAAAACAATGTTAGGTCTTAGGGTTTTTAAGGACTTAGAACTTTAAGAAAGACAAAACATTAGACATTATTAAAACCTTAAGTTCTTGTGATCCAAAAGGTGGACTAAAATCATTCTAAGACAAAGAGCAGAAACACATCGCATGACCCAAGAAAAAATTAAGCATCTAGGGTTTCAAAACATTTACACCTTAGGAATTTGAAGGCATTTAAACTCCTAGGATCTAGGTTTGTGTTAGAGACAAAACCCTAAAGGTTTATACCAAACAATAATGACCCTAAAACTTTCATATAATTTGAGTAGAGGCAAAAAAGCATGTAAATATTGATGAAAGGAGACATTTAACATTTGAAGGTCATAGTTGCAAAAACATGACAAAACCTAAATTGAACCCAAAAGAATGAGATCTTGAATTGAACTCCTAAAGTATAGCAGAGGGCAATAAGGAATACTTATGAAAAGAGATCTTCAATGTCATCAACAACAACATAGAGACATAATCACCATTCTCCTTACAAACCAAATATCATGTAGATATCCTCTTCAATGGCATGAACTCCCTCATATAGATCACTATGAACTCAACACCGAACACCATTTGCATGAAAAAAAAAACATGTATATTGACTATTCATACCAACACTAAAACACCAAATTTTGTCCACTAAAAATACTGATCAAACTGCTAACACCAAGCATAAAAATGTGTTGACATGAATGCCAACAAGCCAATTTCATATGTCAGATGCCAAAGGGTCAACATGATGTTCCCAAGGCACTTGTTCTCCTCTCTCATTTTTATTGTTTACTTTCTTTAGTGGCTCTATCTAGTCGGCGGATGATGAAAACAAATAAATACTGATAAGGATCATGCGTCCCTTCAACAAGTAAGAAAAAATGGACCTAGTCCATATATGAAGATGGGGTTGATATATATATATCCGATGATTGACTAGTAGAATCACTTTGTGTGATGCATCATGTTGTCCTATCTCTTCTAATAAACCTTTGTAATAAAGCTGCTCCTTGCACTTTAGATTGTTTTGTATCTCACCTTGTTGTTACACTCGGTCCTGAAATACCTATATTATAAGCCCAATGGTTATACTCAGATCCAAACCTATAAGTGTAGCCTTGGTTTTTTAGATGTGATCTAATACATGCATAACTTTCATGATTTGATTTCATTATTATCTTAGAGTAATATGTTCTAACCTTATCTCTTGTTGATTATCTTAGCATATCTTATCAATATGTTTGTGGGGACATTTGGCGATTGTGGCACATGTCACCTTTGGGGGCATGGGCTTTGCGAGAGCTCTTGTTCCCTTGCATGTTTTCACTCTACCTTAATGTGCTTGATACCAGCAAGTGGTATTAACCACCTTAAGGTGGGGGCATATATAATGGTATCCACATGATTATTTTGACATTGACAAAGCATATTTTTGCCCTCTCCATGAGGAGGGATGTTGTATCTCTAGTGCGAGTACACATCCTTTTATAAAAAGTAAACTATCCTCTTTGTGAGGAGGTATGATGTATCTTTGGATCAAGTACACATCCTCTTTAAAAACAAATTGCCCTCTCCGTGAGGAGGGATGACGTATCTCTTGATCTAGTGCACATCCTTTTACAAAAAGCCCTCATCGCGATACAGGATGTGTATCTCTTGACTTAGTGCACATCCTTTTATACAAAGTCCTCTGCAGAGGTGGGGTTGGATCTTGAGTTATCCTCCCTTAAGTGTGTCTTTGGTGGTCGTGGTAGCGTAATTCAACTATCAGGTGTGTTTGGCATGTTTTAAATGGTGGGACTTATCAATAATCTCCTTCAATCACTCGTGTTTTCCATGTATAAGATGTATAGTGTGTCTATGACATGCTATGCGGCGCTCATGTATTTTGTTGTGTCTTTCTTGCATGTTTGTTGTGTCTTCCCCTGAGTGTGGTATAAAGGCGCGTGGCGATGAGCCCCCTCCACATTCAGGTCTTTGTTTGGCATTTCTTCCCCTAAGTGTGGTCTAAAGGCACTATTGTGTGGTTACACAACATGCCCCATTTTGACTTGACAAAATAGGGACCCAACTTTTTGTTTGGCTTGGCTTGGTGTTTTCTGCTTTCTGGTGGTCTGGTAAAAGTAAGTCATACAGGTTATCCTGCATAAAAGGGGATTTGGGTAAGTCATCATGATGAGGTCAATTTTTCAAACTTAATATTTCATGTCAATAACCTCATGGTTGGATAGAGTACCAAATTTCATTCAGGTTTGCCTTTTGGATCACCCTGAAATTCCTTAAAGAACGAGAGTTATGGCGAGTCAAAGTCCTGGTCAAACCTGATATTCTGAGGGGGGGTCATATTTCTTAACATCAGTCATCTTATGAAAGATCACCCCAATCCAATTTTATCACCTGATAAATCATTTATCCAGAGATCTGGACGTCAATTTTAAGTGATAAAAGCATTTACCCATCGAACAACATCATATATTTTGTAGGGGTCATATTCCCAATATCACCTGATATTTTGAATATCACCTTATCTTTCAAATATCACCCTGTCACAGAATATCACCCTAGTGTTATTATCATGATGACATCATATAATCCTGATGAGATAAGAAAATTGCCACGACGATGACATCATCATCCTTTTTACCTCTCGGAGGTATATCTCCAACATTTACCCTTTCTACATAACATGACAATGACATCATAGTGCTGCAGCGATGAATCAAGTTATTATCCTGGTGATGTCATCCGGATATTCTGATAAAAGATCATTTTAGTTTCGAGGGGTCATATTCTCAAACATCACCTGACATTTTAAACATGACCCAATGTTTAAATATCACCTGATACTCTCAACATCACCTAATGTTTTGACATAAGTTTTCCCGCCAAAGGTGGATGATCATATTACACATAGGAGGTCATATTCTGAATATCACCCGATATTTAGAATATCACTTGATCTTTCAAAGATCACCCCACTCCTCTTGCCGCGCAACATTAAATGCCATAAATGCAGTAGGTGGATTCTCACCGATTGTGAACGTGATCTAGACACTTGGTAGCATCCATGAATTAATTACAGGAGATCAATGGTTAAGATTGAATAAACTTTGTGTTGCCCTAATAAGGAGGATAAAAGTAAATTCAGAGTCATTTTACACTTACCTTGCAATAAAACAAGTTTTTATAGAGCACATAGCTTTCAAACCCTCATACGACCTACCTGCGGACAGACACGGCTTGTAGCAGAACAGGACATGTGACTATCACTGGTATCCGAATCTCTTTCATATAATCATTAGCATAATCAAGGGGATAAGTGTTATCAAGTAAGTAATTAAAACCCTCCTGCTGTTGTTTTCTGCATGTCCAGGTAGTATACTTTTCTATTGGTTTAAAGATATAGGTTATGCATATCATGATGAATTGAGGATTAATTAATATAATGTGCATCATGCCATGAAGATATAATGTTATATGCATGTATGTGAAGTATTGTATGGTAAGACTAGTCCTGTTTATTGTAGGAAACCATGGTAGACAAGAGGTTGAGCAAATCTGATGCTAAATTTCTTAAACCAATATTCGCTCAACCTGAAGGTGTATGGTTCAAATATGGTGTCATCACAGATACATACTAGGGAAGCACTGATTTGGTCGCCTGGGCATCTAGAATGCATGAAGACAAGAATAATACCCTATTGGATGCCATTTTCGTGTTAAGAATGTGGAACGCAGCTAGATTTCCCTATTCTATGGAGACTCCAGAATTGATTATTGAATGTGCCGGAAACTACAATCTACTAACAAGGAAAGTGGAAAAGCATGGTCGAGTGTATGTAGATCTATCCATCAGGGGGATTGCAGATACTTTCAATTTGCCATTAGGAAAGAAGGTGGTCAGCATGGATTTGAAGAAGCTGGAAACTGAATATATAAACAACAAGAAAGCGACTAGGAAGAGAATGTATCAATGGAGGGCAAAGAATATTCCCTACCCTGCCGTTGCCAAACTACCAGTGCATATGTACAAGTTTGACTTTGACGATGAATACCAATATATGATAGCCCTACTCAGCAGACTGACAGGTCAGCTTGATGTTGGAAGTTTCAAAGATTGGATGTATGGGGTCATCCTAATGTGTATTTATATAGACAACAAGCCATTATGGGCTAAAATGATAAGTGATGCCCTAAATGAGCAGCTCATGAGCCTAGGAGACCTGGAGTGTTCATTTTATGTGACTTCATATGTGGTATATTCCTGTGCATACAAGGGTACATTTAGTGCACTTGCAACAGAAGGAAAGATCAGTAGCACTACTAATGATGCACACATATGGGATCATTATCCCCAACTGCAAAGACAAAATTACCTTCCAGATTACAAACTAGTGAATGATGCATTTTCTATGCATCTGGTTAGGACAATGGAAGAAGAAAGGACTAAAAGACTGAGCATGGAAGCTCAAGAAGTAATATATAGGCATGGTGCCTGGTTTATACAATATACCACATTCTCTTATATCAGAATAGAGGGCTTTACAAGACAACCCCTCATGCTCCCAAGATATCCCACTGATGTAGTTGTTTTGATGGAGTTCATGAGACATATATCTACAATACTGGATGCTTACAAAGAAAATAATAAGATTCCACCAGTATTGTTTCCAGTAACAATTGGTTGGTATATATGCCAAGATTCTGATAACATCAAGAAAGTCATAGCTGGTCTAGACATGATGAAGTTACAATCATTCTCATTGGCAAGATCATATGACCCATATGGGAGGATGCAGAGAATCATGGGGAAGCCCATCCATTAGAAACACTTAGAGGATTTTTGGATAGATTGTGAGGATGAAGCTGAGGCTAGAAGAAGAAAATACCAAAGGCTGACTCTCAACCAGATTAGAACTTTTGATTGTATTCCAGTGCCTTCACAATTAAAGATGGATGATGGCAAAATAATAGTTGAGGAGTATGAAGAAAAGAAGATCTACAATGACACAATCTCAGCACCTGATCTTACAAATCCTGAGGATATTTCATTGGACCAATTTACAAGTAGGATGTTGCAGCTAACCCAATCTTGGGTAGATGAACAAATAAATGCACTGAAGAAGAAGGGTGTAGCCCTTACAGTTGACAATAAGAAGAAGAGGCAGGAGATTACTGACAATGAATATGATGACTTTTTGATTGAAAAGAGGAAATCTAAAGGAGAAAGAATGCCACCTCAAGAACAAAGCAAGAGACCCTCCACAGGTAAGAAAATTGATAATGAGCCTAAAGGGGTAATAGTTGAAAGAGTAGTTATAATAGCTAAGGATGCATCCGCATCAGGATAGGCATCAGCATCATCAGTATCGCCTCCTATGGATAAACAAAAGGCTAAAAAGATCTAGAGGCCAGTTATGGAAATTACTAAAACATATGAGGAGGGTCAGTCATCACAAAAACAAATGGAAGAGGATGTTCCTCTTGATGAAGAGCCTGAAGAGGAAAACCTAATGTCCCTCATTAGAAAAAGAAAAGCACCTCAGGTGATGGCATCCACACCTAAGAAACCAAGAACATCCATGAGAGGTGAAATAAAACATGACCCCATAGTATTGACGTTAGCAGGTGGAGAAGTATTCAGAAAGGAATTGCAACATAATGTGCCACTTCCCACTATTGTTCAGTTTAAGACTGATCAAGCTGAAGAACAAATGAAAGAGGCCTCTAGGCGAATTGAAAGTGGTCATGTCTCACTAGAAGAGATAGTTGAATTATCTGATGATGAGGTAGTAAAAGATGTAACCTCTCAACAAATGGAAACCCTTGCTGCTAACACCCGCATAACTCCACAAGGAACTCCATTAGTATAGATGGCTGTGTTAGAAGAACTAAAGCAAGCGGAACAGGAAAAGGAAAACAACCCAAAAAGGATTGCACAATGAATAGGCCTTGATAAATTAGTTGATCAGGTGACTACCCCTGAAGTGATAGATTTAACATACAGGGAGGATGTAGCACATCTTGAAAATCTAGTGGGTACACTTGAGAGAACAGAAAATGTTGAGGAGATCAAGATGGTAAAGGTGGAAAGCCACACTGCAGATATGAGTTAACAACAACAAGATATATCTAAGGAGCCTAAAATAGTTGAAGTCCAAGAAAAGGGTGGAGATGACAAAGTCATATTAAGTAAAGAAGTACCCCGAACTCAAGAAGCCTCTCGTGAAAAAGATACATCAGGTTAGGATGACCTAAGAACTCAAGAGGTAGATACTACAGGGGCAGATCAGAATGTGGTCCAAAATCAGGTAGAGGCACCTAAGGTGGATACAATGACATCTATGGATGCAAGTATGCCTCGTAATAAGGAAATTACCAAAGGGGATGAAACTAAAAATGATGAAGTACAAGACCAATTACAAGATCATCATGTGGATGCATTGCAAGATCCTCCACCACAAGA
Source organism: Cunninghamia lanceolata (assembly GCA_027924645.1). Classification (NCBI taxonomy): domain Eukaryota; kingdom Viridiplantae; phylum Streptophyta; class Pinopsida; order Cupressales; family Cupressaceae; genus Cunninghamia; species Cunninghamia lanceolata. Next base: position 93,346 of record BSBN01000957.1, read on the forward strand.
AGAAATTCCTCAATAGGAGGAAGTACCTCAAGATCATCCTCATGAAGAGCATCATGAGGAAGAAATAAGGAAGTCACCATCTCCATCAAAAATAGATGCAGTTACTGGAGATCACGGTGATCATCATGATGATGGTGGACGCCAAGGATCCGGAGACCAAGTTCCTCCGTGGCTTGAGGAAGAAATAGATACAGAGTCAGGTTTGGAGATTCAAGAGAGTGATGTGTCAACCCTATTCCTAGAGACCATCATGAAGTCGAAGAGGAAGGCTAGGTTAACCTCGGCCATAAGAAGAGATCCTGCTATGGGTAGAAGGACTGCTCAGATAGCACTTCCCACGGTTGAAAAGGAAAAAGGCAAGATCACCCTGGAAGAATTCTAGATTGCTACTATTGATTTAGGGTTTTCCAATGAAGACTAGGAAGGTCAAGAGGGAAAAGATATAATTGATTCTTTGACCCAAAGGGTAAAGAAGGAAAAAGAGAAAAATAAGTAGCATAAAGAGCACATTCTTAGCTGCATACCTACATAAAAGGGTTAATTAACCCTGATGATACTTCAAATTCAGAAGCAGTCCCATTGACTACAATTTCTCAGGAAGAGGTCAATAAGTTGGACCTTATGAAGCACGAATCAGTAATAATGATAAATTGGATGTTATCCGCACTCAGTGGAGCTAAAGAAGTAGTGAAAGCCTCTTTGCAGAGGTGGAATTCTCTAAGTATCTCCAGAAGGAAGGTGGATAAAATGCAAATGGAGGCCGGAAAAAGGTCATTCCAATTAGAGAAATCCTTGAGTTCTTTGGTTGAAATGAAGAGGATTAATCCTCAAGTTCTAATAAACAAACATGTGCTGGATAGTAATACAGCTATACTGATAGATATCTGGTATAAAGATATCAAATTTGAATGTGATGTATTAAAAAGATGCAACAACAAGTTAAGAGACATTAGCATGAAGCTGCATGACATGATGTCATTTGAAGTAGAGATCCTAGAAGCCCTAGAAGGGAAAATAGAAGGAAAGATTAAGAATCAAGATGAGAATTTTGCTATAAGGGTTCTACATAATAACTTCCAGATGATGGCTGATGACCCTCTCAACCACCTAATAGAAGAAGCCATGGATAGGATCATGAGGATCAAGGTCAGGGTAGAGAATTACAATGAAACATCAAGTAGCAGGAGGAGCAAATTGGAGGCTCTTCGAGATAAATATCAGGCCCATAAGCATGCCATTTCCAAAGTAAAAACTTAGGATGGCGGAGAAATTGAATGAGTGGTGGGAGCGTATAAAAATGTTAGGATATTCATGCAGGCCCATATGTAAACCAATGTTCATCATGATGATGAAGGTATGGGAAGTGATGATCCTGATGCTCTTGATGAAGAGTAGATGAAGATGTAATACCAAAGAAGGCATAAGCATCTGGCATTTAAAGAAGCAAGTAATTCAGATGGTTACCAGCTGGCAACCTGTGCCACGTGAAATGTTGACTAAGTCAAGGATGAATATCCACTGTAGATATTAATAGATAAATCTTGATCGTGGATCATGTGTAACCACTGTCTCACCTTGTTCTATAAAAGGTGCAGGGATGGTTTGTTTTGAACATTCAAAACTTAATTGAAATTTGTTTGCTGAAATATTCATGGCTTATTTCAAAGTTGTTGTATACATATATGTTCTTGCATACTTAATGAATGAGAAGACTGTTTTGATTACAATCCATCATAAATCTTGAGTAATCAGTGTATGAATTCTTGATACATGCTTTGATTTGCTGTGTCCCTTGGAGTGCATCTCAGCTTGCATGTGTTATCTTCATTCCTTTCCTTTGAAGTTAGCATCGACTGTATCTAGCTGTGGAATGTCCTGGTGAACATATGGTTTAATTTCTTCTCTTCATGATTGTATCTGATGTGTATGTGGCTTAATAACTGAAGGTTCATCATTGTTTGAAGTATTCTTTTCAATTTCTTTTAATTTTAGAATAATTCATCATCACAATTGCAATAATTGACAATCAGAAGCAAATAGTAATAAATATGCAGATATCTCAAAGATAATTGAAAATCAGTAGCATATTTGAGTTAAAGCATGTCAAATTCACAAATATCATGCAAAGATTTAAGTATAAATACATCATCTATCGAAATATACTGTGAAATAATGTTTCTTTGTAGCATCTTACCAGATTCTATTGATGAAAGTAAGGCCCCAAAATGGAAAACAGCAATGCACATCAACCACTGAGTAACATCAGTAGGTTATGAACCAATCCATAGAGACTTGGATCATGAATTCTATGAATTCATCGTATCTTTCAAGATGAGTAAAAGTTGTTGTACAATTTTTATTCTATGTTTGCTTATGACTAACATCATGATCAACATAAATTGGCACTAGAAGGAGGGCCTGAAGCTAGAGGATCATCATCAGTAGTTCAGGTGATGATAAAGATCGTAAGGTAATGCTCAGACACCGCTAAATTTCCAATTAGACACAAATATTTGTTGTTCTAAGCTTGTACATGCTAATCTTGTGTGAAGTTTTCAAAGCTAACCATAAATATTGCAAGCTTTACAGTCGATCATCATGAATTTGCAAAAATAAGCCTTGTCTCATGTAAATTTTCCCAAATCTTTTAGGTAGTTATCTTGAAAACTTGATATCTTGCCATTTGTAATACAAAACTTCAAATAGTACCTCATATTTGCAGCATCTTTGCAAATGTTCTGCAAATATCTAGTTCGTATCCTTTTCTAACCGTAGAAATAGCCTTTGCTAGTGAATTTCGACCAATCTTTGCAGTCAACCAGCTGATTTTCTAAAAAAAATTGAGAAATCCTAGCTCACAGGATAAATTCCAGGTCACGATCCACTGGACCTTTTGAGGAATTACCTATTAGAGGATTTAGACCTAGAACTATAGACATTCATCACACTCCAGGTTCTAGTGCATCAGGAGCTTCACCTGAGCATCCTCCTGTAACTCCTATTGGTTTGCAAATACCTACAGGATCACCTGTCCAACCTCAGCCTGTTATACCTCAAGTTCAACCTCCTCTGGTTGCATTATCGTTCTTCATAGTAGAGTCACCTCTGACCTTTAATGCATATCATCCTTTACCAAAGAATCTAGATAAACTTTGTCCAAAATATCATCCTTATCAAGATGTTGATGATCATATCAAAACTTTCAAAGAAGCCTGTTGTAGATCCAGAATAGAGCATTAGGATGTTGTATGCAGATTATTTCCTTTTTCCTTAGGGGAAGAGGCATATAATTGGTATATTAGCCTTGGTCAAGGTTCAGTTGGTTCATGGGCTGTTCTTGAGAAAGCTTTCACTGATAGGTTCAAGGTGCCACTTGATCCTTCAATGAACTATCAACTATTTGCCACAATTAAACGGTTTGAAGGAGAAACTATTGCCAATTTTAATGCTAGGTTCCAGAAAATGTTATCCAAGCTAGTCACCCCGTATGTTGTAGTAGACGCTGCTGCTAGGAGCATTTATTATTCAGCTTTAGATCCATTGACTTCAATGTTCATCAGGAGAGCACATCCTAAAATCACAACTTTGATAGGAGCTTTCCAAGAAGCTATTAAAGTCAATCAGCAACTAGTGCTTGCTCCAACACCAAACATAGCCTTTCCTACACTGCCTAGATATCCTACCTATCCTACACAATACCCTAATGGAGCTATGATACCTCTAGCAGTCATGCCAATACCATTATAGATATCTCCACTAAGTATCATGCCTCCTCCCAATGGAAATGGTTAGATGTCACAGTATCTAAGTTAGACGTCAGTGCCTCAGGGTGCTGACCAGTCCAACAATAGCCATGGACCTTCCTTTTTCAAGCCTCAAACTGAAAATGTAGTGGCCAAGGTCTAAGAAGAGAAAGAGGAAATCAAGGAAATATCAGCTCAGCTAAGGAAACTTACTACTAAGATTACTCACCTGAGAAGTCAAAACTTCTACTCTCAGCCTAATCATAATAGAGGCTATACCAATGACAGACCTAGTTATCCTAACAGGGGGTATAACAACAATAATTACAACAATACGGTAGTAACAACAATCCTCCTAGACAACCTAGAGTATGGAACTCCAGGCCAAATAATGGTTCCCTACCATCACCTTTAGATAATCAGCCTCCTAGTGAAGCTAAATAGACTACTAGAGTCAATCTTGTTGAGACAACCCTCACTAATTGGTGTAGGATACACAATACTAATGCTCATGCAGAGTTAGACTGTCCACAATTTTAAATTGCTACAAGCATTTTCCAAACTGAGGTGTCCAATACTATAGGAAATTCAGATCATGTAGAAGGGAATGAGCTTGTTCCTTGTGGATATGATTCAGCTTTAGTACTAGAAAGTTATACTGATCAGCCTTATCAGCAGACGGTGTCATCTCATCAGCATTATACCCAAACATGTGAAGAATCAGCTATTACTTTTGAGTCAAATTATATTTTCCCCTTTGAGGATGACAATGAGCCATCAAATGAACATGAGGAGGTACATGCCTACCAACAACAGTATCAAGGTAAGCATAATTATAACCTAAGAAATAATGCCAACAGACCTACCAATCCATTGACCTCATCCTTACCTGTAAATAATTTCAACACACCTCCTGATCCCAAAGCAAGCAATAACCTAGGATTTCCCAAGGTCAATGCTCAATATTTAGCACCACCAAACATAGCATCAAAAGCTTTGAGTATGCCTCATGAATCTGACAAGTTAGTTACTTATCTGGCAGATGAGATGAAAAAGATCAAAATCAACCTATCCTTGTTAGAGTTGCTCAAAACTCCAGCCATTAAGAAAGCATTCATGAAATCACTAGATGATCCTGCTCCCAAAGAAGATAGCCATACTTCAGGTCAGTCTGGAGGTAAGGATCATGCTGTCAGAGATAATAATGTTAAAACTAAAGTCCCAGCTACTGTTCACACTGTAGAAACTTCTCACATGACCCTGTACAGAGATAAGAGTGAGTCACCTCCATATCTCCTTACCATATGAATGTATGGTAAGAATTTACATAATTGTTTAGTAGACTTAGGAGCATCCACAATGTCATGCCCTTGTCCATATGCAATGCTTTAGGGTTGCATCCTGCTAAATCTCTAAAGAAGGTAACCCAACTAGACAAAATAGAGGTGAATGTGTTAGGAGAATTAACTCACATTCACATTCAGGTAGTTGACATACCTGATACATATGGAATGCTACTTAGCAGGGATTGGTCCAAAACCCTCAAAGGATATATGTCTACCGACTTCAGTCACATGTGGCTACCTTGGAAGGGGATACCAAACCAGATAAGGGTAGATGCTGAACCAAGAATGAAACACATGATCACCGAGTATAAAAAACAAATGAGATCATGTACATGAATGTTGAACCCGAAGTTTACTCCATTAGACCTCAGACTGTCAGGATAGAGGAAGTCCTGATGTACGATTTTCATCATGATCATGATCCTGATGATCAACCTGATGATGATGATGCTGTAGTTTTAGGATCTGATCATGATCATGGAAATGAAATAGAAATAGATCATTTCAAGAGTTTTTAAATATACTTGTCCAAACAGGTAAAACACTGTCAATTATTGGATATACTTGTTCATGATGTTTTGATTGATGGTTGGTGTAGATTAGACGATGAAGCACATTCTGAGAAAACTTGTGAAGCCTGTGTTGACATGATGGACCTTGAGCAAACATGTGGAGAGGTGTCATCATCATCAGAGGTAAGTTCCACATATCGTGATGATGATCATACTAATTTTTGTTCGTCTGCTACAGGAACAGGAGAAGATATGAGTTAGGATGAGGATTTTATCTAGACGACAGAAGAAATTCTGGTTTGCAATGATAAAGAGAAAAGAAATAATAAGATCACCCCGGGGAGTGATTGTTTGATGGAGTCAGACTATGAGTTATCTGATAATGATAGAGGTAGTAATTTGACCAGATTTGAGGAGTTTTTATCAAGAGAAATTAAAAAGATGATAGAACAAGGGAGACCTCCAGAGGATGGATTGACTAAAGGATGGTGCAGGTTGAATGAAGCACCTCACTCAGAAACTGCTTGTTCACTCTGTCTACATATTTTAAAGAGACATTTAGTGCCTAGCCCAGAAGATCACCCTTTTGATGATGGAAAGAAAGAAGAAAAATCAGCTTCACAGAAGAAAGGAAAGATGAAGTCTGAGAAGGCTGAAATACCTAAGTTAAAATGGATATCAGGTGGAGTAGCTGCCAGAGCTACAAAGAAGAGGTAAGGCTCAGCTAAGCCTCCTGCTGAAGATAAACCATGGATCCTTAGATTTGATGGATCCAAGTCTAAACAAGGTGTTGGAGTAGGGATTGATCTCATTGATCCATCAGGAAAGTCCTACCTGGCAGCCTACAGACTATAATTTCCCTGTACTAACAATGTAACAGAGTATGAAGCTCTAATACATGGGATATTGTTTGCCCTTAAGAAGAAAGTAAAAATTTTGCATGTCTATGGAGACTCAGAATTAGTAGTGAGACAGGTGAGAGGAATTTACTCCTGCAATTATAAGAAATTGTCTAATTACAGACATAGGGTGTGGGACCTGATTGAAGATTTTGATGCATTTTATATCACCCACATACCTAGAGAACGGAACCATAGGGCAGATGCTTTAGCCCAGACTGCCAGTACATTGGAGCCACTGTCTATTTCTGGTTTGAAGAGGTTTTCAGTACAACTGATATCAGTGCCTTCAGTACTTGATAATGTTACTAATCTTCAAGTCTTTGATGACGATCAACATATCCTGGATTTCATATCCAAAAGAGATGTTTTTGATGCTCAGATCATAGATGAGAATAATGTGGAAGATCACCTTTGGGAAGAAGAGGAAATATTAGAGTTGCCTAGCAACAGGATTCCCAAAGGAATGATTGGTTAGAAAGAACCTTTGATCTGGACAACATGCTAAAGCAGAAGGATCTTCCAAAAGCTGATGGAGGAGAATATTCACAAGTGAATATTGGACAAAATGATGACAAAAGGAATGTTTTGATAGGGGAGGTGTGCATAGAAGAAGAGTTAGAAGGAATAACTTAGGCACTCAAAGATTACATCCATGTCATTGCATGGACTTATGATGAGTTGAAAACATATGACACATCAGTCATAACTCACACCATAGCCCTCAAACTAGATGCTAAGACTTTCAGACAAAAGCAAAGGCCAGTCAATGCCTTGCTGGAACCAATTATTTTTGAGATTAAAAAGTTGTTAAATGCCAGGATCATATTTCCTATGAGACACTCCACCTGGGTAGCAAATTTGGTCCCAGTGAGAAAGAAAAATGGAGACATCAGACTATGTGTAGATTGCAGGAACTTGAATAGAGCTTCAAAGAAAGATAATTATCCTTTACCCGCTCTAGATGAAGTTCTGCAGATTGTAAATGGAGTGAAAATGATGTCATTTCTGGATGGTTTTTTTGGTTATAATCAAGTAATGGTTGACAAAATTGATAGATTGAAAACTACCTTCACCACAAAGTGGGGGATATTTGCTTATAAACGCATGCCGTTTGGGCTGATAAATGCTGGAGCAATATTCCAGTGCGCAATGGACATAGCCTTCAGAGGCTTAATAAGAAAATGCATAGTCATATACATGGATGACTTAACAGTATTCTCTAAAGATAGAAGAAACCATGTAGCAGATCTCAGAAATGTATTGAAAAAATGTGAACAATATGGGATATCCCTGAACCCCAAGAAATGCATATTTGGGGTAACAACAGGAAAGTTATTGGGCCACTAATAACTAAAAATGGGATTATCATTGATCCTAATAGGGTGGATTCCATCATGAAAATACAGCTTCCTGGAAGCAAGAAAGAACTCAAATCTTACTTTGGAAAGATAAATTTTGTTAGGAAGTTCATCACTGGCTTTGCTGAAATAGTTAGACCTTTAAATGCTATGCTAAAAAAGGATGCAAAGATTGAGTGGACATCAGATGCTAGAGCAACTTTTGAAGACATAAAGAAATCTATATCTAAAGCTCCAGTGCTGATTAGTCCAGACTACACCAAGGACTTCTATATTTACTCATTTGCTTCAGAGCATACCTCTACAGTAGTGCTAACACAAAGAAATGAAGCCTATAGCATTCATGAGCCACCCATTCAGATATGTAGAACTCAGGTACATGGATGTTGAAAGGCAGGCACTTGCCTTGGTTAGAGCAGTAAAGAAGTTCAAGCATTATATACTGAGAAGTAAAGTGATTGCTATGGTACCTGATGCAACAGTGAAGATGTTATTAATGCAGAGCGAGCCAGGTGAGCAGAGGGCTAAGTGGATCACTGTCCTACAAGATTATGACATGGATATCACACCTATGAAGCTAGTAAGAGGATAGGCATTAAGCCAGATGATATCAGAGATTGATCCAAATATCACAAGTCAGCAATATGTTATTAATGGGAAGGACAGTGGAGAGTGGTACTCAGACATTAGGCATATCCTGATTACTGGAAGATGCCCTCCAAGATTGCAGGCTTCACAAAGAAGAGCCCTGAAAATAAAGTCCCAGAAGTACATGATGAAAGTAGGAGTACTTTTCAAGAAAAATTATGAAGGAATATACTTAAGATGCCTAGAGAGGCCAGAAGCAGACAAGGTGTTATAAGAATTACATGACAAATTTGGAACAACACATGGGTCATCCTTAGCCACAACTCATGCTATCCTAAGAGCAGGATATTACTGGCCTACAATTTTTAAGGACACTGCTGAACATATTAAATGTTGCCATACATGTCAAGTAGCTACCAACAGAGAAAGATATGCTACCCAACCTCTGCAGCCAGTGATGGAAGCGCGCCCATTTGTACAATGGGGCATGGATTTCATAGGACCAATTAATCCTCCATCATCTTCAGGCCATAGGTATGTTTTAACGATTACTGACTATTGTACCAGGTGGACTAAAGCTACTAGTAGCAAGACTTGCAGTGTAGAAGATGTCATTAGATTTTTGGAAAGTAATATTATCATCAGGTATGGGGTTCCCTATGCTCTGGTAAGTGATAATGGTTCTGCTTTTGCCTCAACCAAATTGTCAAGTTGGGCCTTTGATTATGGGATCATACTGAAGTTCTCATCTAATTATTATCCCCAAGGGAATGGATTGGTAGAATCCACTAATAAAAATTTGTTGAATATCATAAAGAAGTTAATAGAAAAGAACCCTAGGGAGTGGAATACCCTACTAAAGTATGCCTTGTGGGTAGACAGAACTAGAATGAAAGTTGTACTAGGAAATACACCTTTTCATTTAGTATATGGGGTGGATCCCATCCTCCCTATTAACTTGAAGATTACTACCCTGTAGTTTGCCCAAGAGTACCTAGGCATAGACAATAACCAAGAGGTTAGGTTGCTTCAGCTGATGCACATGGAAGAGAAAAGAAGTCAGGCAATTGATCAATTTGCCAAACATTAGGCTATTGTTAAACACTGGTTTGACAAGAGAGCCAAAGTTAAAGCCTTCAAGATATCTAATTTAGTCCTGATGTGGGACAAAGCCCACGAGAGGAAAAGAGACCATGGTAAGTTTGATAAATTATGGATAGGTCCCTTCCAAATTTCTGAGATATTAGGAGATAAAACATTCAGGCTTAAGAACTTGATAGGTGAGGATGTTCCATTACCAGTTAATGGATAGTTCCTCAAACATTATTTCCAAGCCTAAGTGGCTTCATGTTAGTCATGTGTATCATAGTGTATATTTGTTTAGTTGTTTGTACAGTGTGGTTTTGTTTTGTTTTGGTTTTGGTTTGCTTGTTGAGTGTTTGTTTTGGTTAGTCAAGATGATGCAACTCATCACCCTAGAAAATAACTAAATTGTTAGGATTCAAGTGATGAGAACACATTCATATATAGGTTATGACTCATTTTAAGAAAGTGCTCATGATCAGGTTTGTGATATCTTTTCATCAGGGTGCCTTTTCTTAACCAAAGTGATTCTTTCACAATGACTCACCTAACAGCCTTGGTTTGTTGAACACACAAATATAGGTGTTAAGTGAAAAATCTAAAGGGACTCCCTTGCTACCAATACAATCTCCAACCTAAAACAACAAGTAACCATACCTTGCACATTGAGCTTACATGATGACATCAGATATATAGAGTATAAATGTTAAAAATCCAAAAATATAATAAAATTAGGCCACCTAAGTAACTCTACTGGGGCTATAGACGCTTGCTGGCAGTGGGGCTCTACTTAGGGGGATTGTATAGATAACCTTGCCGGGGCTATAGATGCCTACTGTCAGCAAGGCTCTATCCAGGTTGGCTATGAGGGATGATCTCCAACTATGTAGCTTAACATCAATTACTCATTTTTTCAACTTGCTTTCAAGATGAGAATAATTAATCATTTGCACACTACTGATCCTTTGTTAGCAGTGTTACCATGAGGACATTTTATCATTCAGAAAGATTATGATGCTTATATTTAGAGAGAGTTAGAATGCTATGTTAGAATGTGTTCACCTCACTTGAATCATTAGAATTTTGGTGTTTTCTTTGGTGGCAAGTTGTTGTGTGGTTACACAATATGCCCCATTTTAACTTGACAAAACATGGACCCAACTTTTTGTTTGGCTTGGCTTGGTGTTTTCTGCTTTCTGGCGGTCTGGTAAAAGTAAGTCATACAGATTATCCTGCATAAAAGGGGATTGGGTAAGTCATCATGATGAGGTCAATTTTTCAAAGTTAATATTTCATGTCAATAACCTCATGGTTGGATAGAGTACCAAATTTCATGCAGGTTTGCCTTTTGGATCACCTTGATATTCCTTAAAGAATGAGAGTTATGGTGAGTCAAAGTCATGGTCAAACCTGATATTCTGAGGGGGGGTCATATTTTTTAACATCAGTCATCTTATGAAAGATCACCCTGATCCAATTTTATCACTCGATAAATCATTTATCCAGAGATCCGGAAGTCAATTTTAAGTGATAAAAGTATTTACCCATCGAACAACGTCATATATTTTGCGGAGGTCATATTCCCAATATCACCTGATATTTCAAATATCACCTTATCTTTTGAATATCACCCTGTCACAGAATATCACCCTAGTGTTATTATCATGATGATGTCATATAATCCCGATGAGATAAGAAAATTGCCATGACGATGACATCATCATCCTTTTTACCTCACGGAGGTATATCTCCAACATTGACCCATTCTACATAACATGACGATGACATCATAGTGCTACAGCGATGAATCAAGTTATTATCCTGGTGACGTCATCCAGATATTCCAAGAAAAGATCATTTTAGTTTTGAGGGGTCATATTCTCAAACATCACCTAACATTTTAAACATGACCCAATGTTTAAATATCACCTGATACTCTCAACATCACCTAATGTTTCGACATAAGTTTTCCCGCCAAAGGTGGATGATCATATTACACATAGGAGGTCATATTCTAAATATCACCTGATATTTAGAATATCACCTGATCTTTCGAAGATCACCCCGCTCCTCTTACCACACAACATTAAATGCCATAAATTCAGTAGGTGGATTCTTGCCGATTGCGAACACGATCTAGACACTTGGCAGCATCCATGAATTAATGACATGAGATCAATGGTTAAGATTGAATAAACCTTGTGTTGCCCTAAAATTGCCCTAATAAGGAGGATAAAAGTAAATTCAGAGTCATTTTACACTTACCTTGCGATAAAATAAGTTTTTACAGAGCACAGAGTTTTCAAACCCTCATACAACCTACTTGCGGACACACACGACTTGCAGCAGAATAGGACACGTGATCATCACTGGTATCTGAATCTCTTTCATATAATCATCAGCATAATCAAGGGGATAAGCGTTATCAAGTAAGTAATTAAAACCCTCCTGCTGTCATTTTCTGTATGTCCAGGTACTATACTTTTCTACTAGTTTGAAGATATAGGTTATGCTTATCATGATGAATTGAGGATTAATTAATATAATGTGCATCATGCCGTGAAGATATAATGTTATATGCATGTATGTGAAGTATTGTATGGTAAGACTAGTCCTATTTATTGCAGGAAACCATGGCAGACAAGAGGTTGAGCAAATCTAATGCTGAATTTCTTAAACCAATGTTCGCTCAACCTGAAGGTGTACAGTTCAAATATGGCGTCATCACAAATACACACCAGGGAAGCACTGATTTGGTAGCCTGGGCATCTAGAATGCATGAAGACAAGAATAATGCCCTATTGGATGTTGTTTTCGTGTCAGGAATGTGGAACGCAGCTAGATTTCCCTATTCTATGGAGACTCCAGAATTGATTATTGAATGTGCCAGAAACTACAAGCCACTAACAAGGAAAGTGGAAAAGCATGGTCAAGTGTATGCAGATCTGTCCATCAAGGGGATCGCAACTACTTTCAATTTGCCATTAGGAAAGAAGGTTGTCAGCATGGATTTGAAGAAGCTGGAAACTGAATATATAAACAACAAGAAAGCTGCTAAGAAGAGAATGTATCAATGGAGGGCAAAGAATAGTCCCTACCTTGTCGCTGCCAAACTACTAGTGCATATGTACAAGTTTGACTTTGACGATGAATACCAATATATGATAGCCCTACTCAGCAGAGTGACAAGCCAACCTAATGCTAGAAGTTTCAAAGATTGGATGTATGGGGTTATCTTGATGTGTCTTTATACAGACAACAAGCCATTATGGGCTAAAATGATAAGCGATACCCTAAATGAGCAGCTCATGAACCTAGGAGGCCTGGAGTGTTCATTTTATATGACTTCATATGTGGTATACTCCTATGCATACAAGGGTACATTCAGTGCACTTGCAACAGAAGGAAAGATTGGTGGTACTACTAGTGATGCCCACATATGGGATCATTATCCCCAACTACAAAGACAAAATTACCTTCCAGATTACAAACTAGTGAATGATGCATTTTCTTTGCATCTGGTCAGGACAATGGAAGAAGATAGGACTAAAAGACTGAGCATGGAAGCTCAAGAAGTCATATATAGGCATGGTGCTTGGTTTATACAATATACCACATTCTCTTATATCAAAATAGAGGGCTTTACAGGACAACCCCTCATGCTCCTAAGATATCCCATTGATGTAGTTGTTTTGATGGAGTTCATGAGATAGATATCTACAATACTGGATGCTTACAAAGAAAATAATAAGATTCCACTAGTATTATTTCCAATAACAATGGGTTGGTATATATGCCAAGATTCTGACAACATCAAGAAAGTCATAGTTGGTCTAGACATGATGAAGTTACAACCATTCCCATTGGCAAGATCATATGATCCATATGGGAGGATACAGAAAATCATGGGGAAGCCCATCCATTAGAAGCACTTAGAGGATTTCTGGACAGATTGTGAGGATGAAGCTGAGGCTAGAAGAAGAAAATACCAAAGGCTGACTCTCAACCAAATCAGAACTTTTGATTGTATTCTAGTGCCTTCATAATTAAAGAGGGATGATGGCAAAATAATAGCTGACGAGTATGAAGAAAAGAAGATCTACAATGACACAATCACAGCACCTAATCTTACACAGCCTGAGGATATTTCATTGGACCAATTTACAAGTAGGATGTTGCAGCTAACCCAGTCTTGGGTAGATGAACAAATAAATGCACTAAAGAAGAAGGGTGTAGCCCTTACAGTTGACAATAAGAAGAAGCAGGAGATTCCTGACAATGAATATGATGACTTTCTGATTGAAAAGAGGAAATCTAAAGGAGAAAGAATGCCACCTCAAGAACAAAGCAAGAGACCCTCTCGAGATAAGAAAATTGATAATGAGCCTAAAGGGGTAATAGTTGAAAGAGTAGTTATAACAGCTAAGGATGCATCTACATCAGGACAGGTGTCAACCTCATCATCACCACCTCCTATGGATAAACAAAAGGCTAAAAAGATCTAGAGGCCAGTTATGGAAACTACTAAAACATATGAGGAGGGTCAGGCATCACAAAAACAAATGGAAGAAGATGTTCCTCTTGATGAAGAGCCTGAAGAGGAAAACCCAATGTCCCTCATTAGAAAAAGGAAAGCACCTCAGGAGGTGGCATCCACACCTAAGAAACCAAGAACATCCATGAGAGGTGAAATAAAACATGACCCCATAGTATTGAGGGGAGCTGGTGGAGAAGTATTCAGAAAGGAATTGCAACATAATGTGCCACTTCCCACTATTGTTCAGTTTAAGACTGAACAAGCTGAAGAACAAATGAAAGAGGCCTCTAGGCCAATTGAAATTTGTCATGTCTCACTGAAAGAGACAGCTGAATTATCTGATGATGTGCTACGCCCTTAATCCTATAGTGTGTATAGGGTTATGAATAGTCGGCTTGTGGCTATCTTAACTCTTAATTAAGTCATATTATCATTATTTTATCATTATTTAGTTGTTTAGGTCAGCCTAAGGCTTATATAGGCCCATCTAAGTTGGCCTAGGTGATATCTTAGCCATAAATAGGTATATATATAGGAGGTAGTGAGTCTTATTTCATCATATTCAGTATTGTGTTCTCATTGAAGACTATTGGAGGTATCCCCCTCAAAGTGGTTTTGGAGGTTGCCCCCTCGAAGTGGCATATTATTATCAAGTGTTTGCAGCATATTTACTATTACATTTAGATATTGTGCAAGTTGTTTCATTACAAGTGGTATCAGAGCATGATCTTGGCACCGTGAGGACAAAAACTAGGCGATTTTTTTCTAATTTGGAGGTCATTTTGGAAAGCGTATAACTTTCAAATTTTGGCAAATTTTTTTCTAATTTTAAAAGGGTTTTTGAAGAACATATTGAAGCTACTACAATCCAGAATTCAGAGCATTTGGAACAAAATTAAGTGAGTTATAACAGAATTAGGGTTTCTACCCTTATTTTTTGAAAAATGTATATCTCTCTTATTTTGTCAAATCTCTGAAATCTTTTTTGTGGGTTTTTCAATATAATAGTGAAGATACTACAGTCCATATTTGAGAACAATTGGAGCAGAATAAAGGGAGTTATGTATAAATTAGGGTTTCCACCAATTTCTCTCTCCAGGCTACACAATTTTGAATTTCTTCAAAATTTTTTTAGGGAAGTGAGATCTTGGCCCTGATAAGTTACAGTAAAAATTTCAGATTGATTTGATTTGTTTTGTGTGATTTATTACAAAATTATTTTTTCCAATCATGACAGGTCCTTCAACAAGGGGCAAAAAGAATGTTACCACACCGGGAAAAACTCCAGGCAAGGAGGAGGTGGAAAATGAGGATGTTGATAAAAAAGAATATGAAAATATACTTGAACTTATTCATAAAGAAATTAGTAAGATGAAAGGTGAAATCTTGTCCATTATGGGTGAACAAATGAAAGGGTTGGCTAAGTCATGTGATATTGAGAAAATTCTGGAGATACTTTCCAAACATAAGCAGTCACAATACCAAGATGTGAAGGAAGAGGATTCTACAAAAGGGAAGGGTGTTTTTGGGTTTGAATCAAATCTCAAGATGGATCATCACACCACTCATTTTATGGCAAGGAATTTCACACCAAAGTTGGATATGCGAAAGTTTGATGGTCAAGATCCTACCAATTGGCTCTGTCAAATGGAGCAATTCTTTGATATCCACCATGTTCCATGTCAACAAAAGGTGGCCATGGCTTCCTTATACTTGGAACCTGATCAATTCATTTGGTACCGTTGGCTATGTGAAGAAAAGAAAGTAAAAGGATGCATTGTCACTTGGTCAGTTTTCTAAGAAGAACTCATTACTCATTATGGTGAAAATCTTATGGATAGCTACTTCAACCAAATTACCAAATTAAGGCAAACAGGTATGGTCAAGGATTACATTCATCAATTTCGTACTTTGTCTTTAAGAGTGGAAAATGTGTCTATAGAAAATTTGTTGGAGCTATTCATTGGTGGCCTAAAGGATCACATTAAATATGAGGTACGCATGTTCCATCCAAATTCCATCTCAAATGCAATGATTATGGCAAGGCAAGTAGAGGAAAAATTTATGGTTAATAAAAGGCAAGGTTTTATAAACATAAGAGATAAAAGCACTCCTACACAATCACTTCCACAACCTACTAGGCTAACACCACAACAAATTGAAGAGAAGAGAGCAAAAGGATTATGTTTTAATTGTGATAGCAAATATAGTAGAGGACACAAATGCACTGAAAAGAAATTGTTCTATATTGAAGGGCCAAGTGAGGAAGAAGAAGAGGTACTAATAGTAGAGAGTGACAATGAGATAGAGGAGGAGTCAAGAGATACTCAACCAATCATTTCTTGCCATGCACTTTCAGGTTTTAGTACCCCACAAACTCTCAAGGTAGTGGGTTTCTTAAAGAAAGAAAAAGTAACAGTGTTGATAGACTCAGGTAGCACTCATAACTTCATCAACAAAAAGTTGGCCACTTGTCTAAATTGTTTTATATATCCAGCTCCAGAATTTTAGGTCTTGATTGCAGATGGCGGTACTGTTAGTTGTTCAAGAAAATGCCATAGCATTAAATTATCAATGGGAGATTATCATCTTAATTGTCCAATGTATGCTATCTCAATGGGTGTAGCAGTTATTATTTTGGGAGAACAATGGCTCACCACTTTGGGAACAATTGAATTGAACTTCCAAGAACTATCCATGCTCTTTCAATTAGAGGGAAGAATAATAGAATTACGAGGGATGCATGCAAAGTCACCACAGATAGTAAGTTCTTACCAAATGCAAAAGATGTTGAAGAAGGGGGTAGATGGGATGGTAGCCCAATTATTTTCATTAGAAGCATATCACTCAAAGGCTTCTACACCATTGGATCTACAAGCAATTATAGATAAGCACTCTGTAGTTTTTGGGGAGATGCCAAAAGGATTGCCTCCTAGGAGAGATCATGATCATGCCATTCAACTAGTACCAGGGAGCCAACCACCCAACATCAGGCCCTACAGATATCCATATGCTCAGAAAAGTGAGATTGAGAAGATAGTTCAAGAGATGCTAGAAGCAGGGATTAT
Source organism: Cunninghamia lanceolata (assembly GCA_027924645.1). NCBI lineage: Eukaryota > Viridiplantae > Streptophyta > Pinopsida > Cupressales > Cupressaceae > Cunninghamia > Cunninghamia lanceolata. Next base: position 110,483 of record BSBN01000957.1, read on the forward strand.
CACGCATAGTCAAAGTGCTTACTCATCTCCTGTAGTAATGGTGTGTAAGAAGGATGAAACTTGGAGGATGTGTCTAGATTACAGGGAGCTTAACAAGTTCACCATAAAAGATAAGATTCCTATTCTAGTAATTGATGATTTGTTAGATGAGCTTAATGGTGCTATTTATTTTACAAAACTTGATCTCCATTCTGGTTATCATCAAATTAGAATTAGAGATGAGGATGTACATAAGACAACTTTTAGAACCCATGAGGGCCACTATGAATTTTTGGTAATGCCTTTTGGTCTCACTAATGCACCGTCAACATTTCAAAGTTTGATGAACTCTATCTTTAGGCCATTTTTGAGGAAATTTGTTTTGGTATTTTTTGATGACATCTTAATATATAGTAAAACATGGGAGGAACACTTGCAACATGTAAATCAAGTGTTGGACATTTTGAAGCAGAATCAGTTGTATGCTAAACCATCCAAGTGTATCTTTGGTGTCAAAGAAGTGGAGTACCTTGGTCACATTGTGTCACATGAGGGAGTCAAGGTGGGCCCTCATCAGATCCAAGCAATTGTAGAGTGGAAAATTCCTAAGACCCTTAAGAACTTACGAGGTTTTTTAGGGCTTACAGGGTATTATCGCCGATTTGTAAAGAATTATAGTAGCATAGCATCTCCTCTCACATCCTTGTTAAAGAAGGATGCTTTCCAATGGAATGAAGTAGCGACAAGGGCATTTGAGAAACTAAAGGAAGCCATGTGTACAACTCCAGTCCTAGCTACCCCAGATTTTTCTAAAACATTTGTTGTTGAATGTGATGCTTCAGGACATGGAATAGGAGCAGTACTTATGCAAGAAGGAAAACCCATAGCATTTGAAAGTCGCCAACTCAAAGGTAAGAATTTGTTGAAGCTAGTTTATGAGAAGGAAATGTTGGCTATCTTGCATGCAGTCAAACAATAGAGACCTTATCTAATGGGACGACACTTTAAGGTCAAGACAGATCATGATAGTCTCAAATATTTCTTGGAACAAAGGTTATCATCTAAAGAACAACAAAAATGGGTCACAAAGATGTTGGGATATGACTTTGAGAACATATATAAGAAAGGTAAGGAGAATGTTGTGGCTGATGCTCTATCAAGGCGTGATGAACCCACAGAGTCATTTTTATTTGCCATTTCCATGTTACAAGCAAACTGGGTAAATGAGGCAAGAGAAGAGTGGGAGAAGGACATAGATACTCTAAGGCTCATTGAGAAACTCCAACAGGAATCAAGTGTGTCTAACAAATTTTCATGGAAAGAAAATATTTTATGGTACAAGGAGAGGTTATACCTTTGCAAGAATTCAACTCTTAAGCTTAAGGTGTTGGAAGAACTACATGCTTCTCCAATAGGTGGGCACTCAGGATTCCTCAAAACTTATCATAGAATCAAGCAAGATTTCTTTTGGGAAGGGCTGAAAGGGGATGTTCAAAAATTTGTAGCTGAATGCATGGTATGTCAACAACATAAAGGGGAGACAATTAAGACTCTGGGTCTTCTACAACCCTTAAGTATCCCAAGTCAAAGGTGGGAGGAGGTATCTATGGATTTCATCACAGGTTTGCCTAGATCTGAAGGAAAAAATGTCATCATGGTTGTTGTGGATCGTCTCACCAAATATGGTCACTTTTGTGCTTTGGCACAACCATTGTAGCAATAGCTTTTATGAATACTATTTAGAAACTGCATGGGACTCTGAAAGTTATAGTCAGTGATCATGACCCTATATTTACAAGTAATTTTTGGACTGACTTGTTTTCATGCTTGGGCACTCAGCTTGCTCGTAGTTCATCATATCACCCCCAGTCAGATGGACAGACAAAAGTGGTCAACAAATGCTTGGAAGGCTATCTCCGTTGTTTTGCTTTAGATAAACAAGAGAGATGGGTGCAATGGCTAGCACTAGTAGAATGGTGGTACAACACTTCTTTCCATACTTCTTCCAAGATGTCTTCATTTTTAGCTCTATATGGTTACCACCCACCATCAATCATCTCTTCATTGCAGGCACAACCAAAGGTTCACATAGTCGAAGAACACATCCATCATCAGCAAGAGGTATTGGCTAGTCTTCAAGAGAACTTGGCAATGGCACAAAACAGAATGAAGCAACAAGCTGATCAACATCGTAGTGAAAGAACTTTTGAAGTGGGAGATTGGGTCTTTGTGCAACTACAACCATACAAGCAAATGTCTCTAAAACAACAACATAAAGCTAACAAGCTGGCACCCAAGTACTATGGTCCTTATAAGGTGTTGCAGAAGATTGGCAATGTAGCATATAAATTGGAGCTTCTCATATCAACAAAAATTCATCTAGTTTTTCATGTTTCCTGCTTGAAGAAGGTTATTGGGAATAAAGTGGTAGCACAGACTAAGTTACCTAAGCTTGATGAGGAGGGAAGAATAGTTGTGGATCCTGAGAGAATTATTCAAACACGCACCAAGAAGCTGAGGGCAAGGGAAATCATAGAATATCTAATTAAATGGAAGAACTCTCCAGTTGAGGAAGCTACATGGGAGAATGAGGAATTCATGCAAAAGCATCCACATTTGGTAAGCATTGAGGACAATGCTTCTTTGAAGGGGGGGCATGCTACGCCCTTAATCCTATAGTGTGTATAGGGTTATGAATAGTCAGCTTGTGGCTATCTTAACTCTTAATTAAGTCATATTATCATTATTTTATTGTTATTTAGTTATTTAGGTTGGCCTAAGGCTTATATAGGCCGATCTAAGTCAGCCTAGGTAATATCCTAGGCATAAATAGGTATATATATAGGAGGTAGTGAGTCTTATTTCATCATATTCAGTATTGTGTTCTCATTGAAGACTATTGGAGGTATCCCCCTCGAAGTGGTTTTGGAGGTTGCCCCCTCGAAGTGGCATATTATTATCAAGTGTTTGCACCATATTTACTATTATATTCAGATATTGTGCAAGTTGTTTCATTACATGATGAGGTAGTAAAAGATGTAACCTCTCAACAAATGGAAACCCTTGCTGCTAACACCCGCATAACTCCACAAGGAACTCCATTAGTACAGATGGTTGTGTTAGAAGAACTGAAGCAAGCGAAATAGGAAAAGGAAAACAACCCAGAAAGGATTGCAAAACGAATAGGCCTTGATAAATTAGTTGATCATGTGACTAGCCCTGAAGTGATAGATTTAACATACAGGGAGGATGTAGCACATCCTAAAAATCTAGTGGGTACACCTGAGAGAACAGAAAATGTCGAGGAGATCAAGATGGTAGAGGTGGAAAGCCACACTACAAATATGGGTCAACAACAACAGGATATATCTAAGGAGCCCAAAATAGTTGAAGTCCAAGAAAAGGGTGGAGATGACAAAGTCATATTAAATAAAGAAGTACCCCGGACTCAAGAAGCCTTTGGTGAAAAAGATACATCAGGTCAGGATGACCTAAGAACTCAAGAGGTAGATACTATAGGGGCGGATCATAATGTGGTCCAAAATCAGGTAGAGGCACCTAAGGTGGATACAATGACATCTACAGATGCAAGTGTGCCTCATAATAAGGAAATTCCCAAAGGGGATGAAACTAAAAATGATGAAGTACAAGACCAATTACAAGATCATCATGTGGATGCATTGCAAGATCCTCCACCACAAGAAGAAATTCCTCAACAGGAGGGAGTACCTCAAGATCACCCTCATGAAGAGCATCATGAGGAAGAAATAAGGAAGTCACCATCTCCATCAAAAATAGATGTAGTTACTGGAGATCAGGGTGATCATCATGATGATGGTGGACGCCAAGGATCTGGAGACCAAGTTCCTCTGTGGCTTTAGAAAGAAATAGATACAGAGTCAAGTTTGGAGATTCAAGAGTTTGATGTGTCAATTCTATTCTTAGAGACCATCATGAAGCTGAAGAGGAAGGCTAGGTTAACCTCAGCCATAAGAAGAGATCCTACTATGGGTAGAAGGACTGCTCAGATAGCACTTCCCACAGTTGAAAAGGAAAAAGGCAAGATCACCCTGGAAGAATCCCAGATTACTACTGTTGATTTAGGGTTTGCCAATGAAGACCAGGAAGGTCAAGAGGGAAAAGATATAATTGATTCTTTGACCCAAAGGGTAAAGAAGGAAAAAGAGAAAAATAGGCAGCATAAAGAGCACATTGCTCAGCTGCATACCTACATAAAAGGGTTAATTAACCTTGATGATACTTCAAATTTAAAAGCAATCCTATTGATTGCAATTTCTCAAGAAGAGGTCAATAAGTTGGACCTTATAAAGCACAAATCAGTAATAATGAGAAATTGGATGTTATCCGCACTTAGTGGAGCTGAAGAAGTAGTGAAAGCCTCTTTGTAGAGGTGGAATTCTCTAAGTATCTCCAGAAGGAAGGTGGATAAAATGCAAATGGAGGCTAGAAGAAGGTCATTCCAATTAGAGAAATCTTTGAGTGCTTTGGTTGAAATGAAGAGGATTAATCCTCAAGTTCTAATAAACAAACATGTGCTAGATAGTAATACAACCATACTACTAGATATTTGGTATAAAAATATCAAATTTGAATGTGATGTATTAAAAAGATGCAACAACAAGTTAAAAGACATTAGCATGAAGCTGCATGACATGATGTCATTTGAAGCAGAGATCCTGGAAGCCCTAGAAGGGAAAATAGAAGGAAAGATTGAGAATCAAGATGAGAATTTTGCTATAAAGGCTCTACATAATAACTTGTAGATGATGGCTGATGACCCTCTCAACCACCTAACAGAAGAAGCCATGGAAAGGATCATGAGGATCAAGGTCAGGGTAGAGAATTACAATGAAACATCAAGCAGCAGGAGAAGCAAAATGGAGGCTCTCCGAGATAAATATCAGGCCCACAAGCACGCCATTGCCAAAGCAAAAACTCAGGATGGCAAAGAAGATGAACGAGTGGTGGGAGCATATGAAAATGTCAGGATAATCATGCAGGCCCATATGCAAAGCAATGTTCATCAAGATGATGAAGGTACGGGAAGTGATGCTCCTGATGAAGAGTAGATGAAGATGTAATACCAAAGAAGGCATAAGCATCTGACATTTAAAGAAGCAAGTAATTAGATGGTTGCCAGCTGGCAACCTGTGCCACGTGAAATGTTGACTAAGTCAAGGATGAATATCCATCATAGATATAATAGATAAATCTTGATTGTGGATCATGTGTAACTGCTCTGTCACCTTGTTCTATCAAAGGTGCAGGGATGCTTTATTTTGAACATTCAAAACTTAATTGAAATCTGTTTGCTAAAATATTCAGGGCTTATTTCAAAGTTGTTGTATACATATATGTTCTTGCATACTTAATGAATGAGAAGACTATTTTGATTACAATCCATCATAAATCTTGAGTAATCAGTGTATGAATTCTTGATACATGCTTTGATTTGCTGCGTCCCTTGGAGTGCATCTCAGCTTGCATGTGTTGTCTTCATTCCTTTCCTTTGAAGTTAGCATTGACTGTATCTAGCTGTGGAATGTCCTGGTGAACATGTGGTTTGATTTCTTCTCTTCATGACTGTATCTGATGTGTATGTGGCTCAATAACTGAAGGTTCATCATTGTTTGAAGTATTCTTTTCAATTTCTTTTAATTTCAGAATAATTCATCATCACAATTGCAATAATTGACAATCAGAAGCAAATAGTAATAAATATGTAGATATCTCGAAGTTAATTAAAAATCAGTAGCATATTTGAGTTAAAGCATGTCAAATTGACAAATATCATGCAAAGATTTAAGTATAAATACATCATCTGGAAAATTATACTGTGAAATAACGTTTCTTCGTTGCATCTTACTAGATCCTGTTGATGAAAGTAAGGCCCCAAAATGGAAAACAACAATGCACATCAACCACTGAGTAACGTTAATAAGTTATGAACTAATCCATGGAGACTTGGGATCATGAATCTATGAATTCATTGTATCTTTCAAGATGAGTAAAAGTTGTTGTGCAATTTTTATTCTATATTTGCTTATGACTAACATCATGATCAACAGGCACGTGGTGGTGAGCCCACTCCACATTCGGGTCTTTCTTTTGCATGTTTCTAGCAGTCTAAAGGCATGTGGCGATGAACCCCCTCCACCCCCTAGTTTAGGATTTATTTTAAAAGTTATATTGATGTATTCTTCATATTTTGCATGACTACTCTCATGTATTCATCGTGTGTTACGTGATTCCACTGTATTCACTGTGTTTTGTGTGCTTCTTACTGTCTTCATTGTGCCTTGCATGTCTTCCATGTGTTTCCTAGTGCTCGCCTAAGATTGGGGGCTAGAAATAGTCCTCCAAGATTTGGGTATGCCTTAGCTTATGTGCCTATTGTGTTTGATGTGCTTTTGACCATGCATTAATGCATGTATGGATCATAAGATCATACATACATTAAAGTGGGGGGTAAATGTTATGTTGTAAAAATTTTCCCTAGGACTTTTTACCTCCTAGTTTAGGTCCTAGGTCCCCTTAATTTCATTATGCATGTTTAAAACTTATCCCAAAGCAATTTCCCCCAAAACTCAGTCAAATGTGACTTAGGGGTCCACTTTATTGCTTAACCAAGACTCAAATCATGCCTTGGGACTTGGGCGCCCATGCCCTAGTCCTGGATGATTTATCGGGACCTAAATTTTGGATGTTGGCATAGGACCTTTAAAAAGGTTTCCCTTTGTTGAACTTTTCAATTTGAATTACAAAAGTTTAGCAACAATGAATATTTAAATAGGTTTATAACTTCATTTTACACCTAGATGGATAATGCAAACTTGTGATATTGAGCTAAGGGATTTTAAGGTATTCATTGTGTTGTAGAGCAGAATTGTGTTGTTATTGTGTTTGTTTGTTGCAAATTTGGCTTCATCAATCCATCTCCTCATGGTGTGAAACAATAGTAGAATTTTGGCAAATAAATGACTACGTGACTAAAACATTTAGTCAAATGTTCTACTAATTTTTTGTAGCATGGCTATAAATGACTAAATAAATGACTAATTTGATCGTCGAGTAAAAACACAACTAAATAATTAGTCACACAAATAAAAATGACTAAATAATTGGTCACAAATATAAAAATTAGACAATATTTATTACTTTCTTTTAAATAATATATATTACTATTTTTCCACATCTTTTAAATATAATATATTTAAAAAATACATATTAATTTAACTAAACTATAACATCTAAAAATAATAAAAAAACACTTCCCAATATAATTTTATAATAATTACATTCCACATATTACTTAATATATCAACTCTCAAAAGGGGCAAGTGTAGTCATTTTATTTTGCTTTATATAATCAGGGATTAAATTTGATAGTCAACTGTTTAAAACAATAATTTAACCCTAATTATATTATTATTATATAATTTTTATATTATTCTTACTATTATATTAAATTTATTACTAATTATTCTTGTGAGATCTGATACAAGGGAATTTTTTATGATTTAAAAATTTGAATGCTAAAGGTGGACTTAGGTGCCAAATGGTTAAGATGGAAAAGAGAGAGAAAGAAAAAAAGGAGAATGAATTTTAGTTTTGTTAACCCACGTAGCATGGAGGGGCATTTAGGGTTTTCAGTCTATCTTTATTGCCTTGTTATAGTTACTTTGCATGGTATGGGATGAAGGAGAGATGGCATGGATCAAGTCTTCCACTATTCTCTACATGAAGGAGGCACCTGGTTGTTGGTTTTTGACACATATTGGACAAGTAGAAAATGAAGATGTTTTTTTTTTTGGTATGTTGTTGTTGTTGGAAGAGTCCCAGGAGTTTGAGACAAGTCATACCCACATGTTCAGAGATTTTCAAGGGCAACTGTAGTGTAATTTCATGCATATCTCCAAGTTTGTTATCCTTTGGGTTTTTCTTTTTCTAAATAAGCAGCGTTGGGGGTTCATAGTTGAGATATAGTGTCTTTCATTTGTAAAGTCCCGTGAGATGTGTAAAAAAGGGGGCAATATGAATACCCTGTGATGGTTATTTTAAGGGTTTAGTGTCGGATTTAAATGCATCTATAGCAGCTTCATGAAGTTTGTAAGGCTAAAGGGGGCAATATGAATACTCTTTGATAACCATGTTAGGAATTGGGAGACAATCTAAATAGGGGTTAATGTGATAATCTGTTCTTAATAGTCCTAGAAAACAATAGAGAAGACTGTTAGATGAAGACTTTTATACACATGATCATCAAATATGAAGGACAGGGTTTGCATGCCTATAGAATGTAGTCATCATTTAGTCAAACATGAGGACAACCCTTTCAATACAAGACCATAGGTCGGGTGAAATGAAAGTGACTTCATTAAATATGAAGGGAGAGATTTCATGAGTGAAGTCACAGGCCTACCCATGTATGACCATTCACAAGCCTCTAAATGTGTGCACTGACAAATAGGATTCCAAATAGAAGACAGTGGTCATAAAAGAAATCTTTCAATACAATCCATAAAGAACATTGCAAAGAACAGTGACAATAGTTTCTAGGTAGAAAGGATAGTCCTATGTTCAAAAGGATGGATAGATCACTGTTATAGGAGGTAGATTATGCACTAGAAAGGATAGCCTTCACCAATGTCTCAAGAAACCAGATAAAACAGTGTCTCTGGAGGGTTTCTATGACAGTGAGCAGGGTATAGTGACAGTAAAATGGATAATGAAAGTGTAGCATTGTTTTAGGTATCCCATTTTGTGGCTCATCACACCATTTCATAGTCCTTAAGGAGGGTACCAAGGTTATACTAAGTCATTTCATAGTCCACATCAAATGACATTATGATCATTTTCGATGATATTGAGCTAGAGATAGTCATATAACAATCCTATTGAGTCTTTTAAACCATTTTGTTATCCACATTAAAAGGGGACTGTACGGAACAATGATTACTGTTGCTTTCTGAATTAAAAAATAGTGATACTGATGAAACTAGTTAGGATTATATAGATATATAGTTTCATGGTGGCATGGTGGAAGTTGGTCTTTAACCTATTTGGTAATGAATATAGTTGAACTTGAAATGGTTTTAGTTACTACTTTTGAGTCTTAACTCTTAATTGATAATTAGCATTGACTAATTAAAAGTTCCCAAACTATTTCTTGGATGCTTGGATTGCTGCCACTACTCCATAATTACCATAAACTTCCTAAAAATTGCCCCAACATGAAAATAGGACATGTGTTTCATGAGGTTTGAAGTGGAAATTGATTCCTTAAGGTGTAGAATAAGGTTTTGAATATTTCATACAATACTAACTCTACCTTTACATCTCCAAATCATCTTATTTGTCTCTTGATGGTCTTCTTCAAAGGTGACTGTTGTTTAATTTTTGCTTGGTCCTTTACTCAAGAAGTTACTGTCCTCCATTATTTCACTGCACTATCTCTTGTCTTTATTCATTGTCATGAAACCTCCAGGGACACTATCCTATCTTGATCCTTAAGACATTGGTGAAGACTATCCTTTTGACCAATTAAGGTGACTACATTATGGATTGTCCCCTCTTTAACTTTGTCATGTCTTTCCTTTAAAGAATTATGACCTATCATGAGTACTGACCTCTTCATAACTTTGCTCCATGATTTCAAGTCTTTGTGCTCTGTCCACCTTTCTTGAATATTTGTCCTTAAACTCTATTATTGTTATTGTCCATTGCATTCCTTAACACTTGTCCTTTATCACCACTATCAAATACTTTGCAATGTTATGCCATTCTTTTTTGAACTTTAAATACTAAGCTCTTCATGGTGACTTGACTGCCCTTAGTGCACTATCTCTATGCTCTGTCTTACCTGATGACTATAAAAACTCCTTCAAACTACTCTTTATGAGATCTTTTGCTATCCCTTCCTCGAGGTCATTGAATTTTTGAAACCTCTTACATGAGCATACATGGTGGATTGTCTCCTTGAGGTGACTATGTTTTCATAAAAAAAATGTCCTTCTAAATTGTTAAAGACTGCCCCTTCCTAAAAACTGTCTTCTAAATCTGTTTGACTTTGATACTGCCCCACAATCATGAGGATTGTCCTCACAATGCATTCTACATTTGAACCTTTAGAAGATTTGTCCTTATCTATAGGTTGCCCTTATCAAATATTAACCATATCTTATGAGTCCTAAAAATGTCTTAAATAGTTTTGAAAGGTTTAAAGGGGGTTTCTTGTAATATGAAAAATAAAAAATGTGTTCATTTGGTCATGTCTAGCCACATATTAGAGTCAAAAGTTTTCATAAACCTTATATTCTCAAAAATTCATGCACATCCATTTTGAGGGAGTCCTATTTTGAAAAGGAGTCAAAGTTTTGAGTCTAAGGCTTAAGGTTAAGTCAAGGTTTTAGGGTTTAGGTCAATGAGAGAGGTTTGTAACTTTTCTTCTAACATGCAAGTTCCTTGTTTTGTGTAATGGAGCATACTAGATGTTTTAAACTTAGATGCTTCTTGTGATTAAGAAAAGGACTATGGAGGAGTAAAAATATATTTTCTAGCCTTACCAATTTGATGAAATACACATTGTGTATTTCATATGTTGGTAAGAAGACAATAAATATTCCATAATTCTAGGGTTTTGAGAATAATACAATGCATGTCTCAAGCACTTCAAGGGTTATGAGAACCATTTCTTCAATATGTTGGAATAGTTCTAAAGCTTCATTGTTAATATGAAGAGGAAAGCATATGCAATGTAATGGTATAAGAGTGTAGAGGTCTATCAAGAAGTGTCATAAAAGGTGAGAATGAAGATAGAGATCAAGATAATCACTTCATTCTATGGACTATTTGATAGTCTACAAGACCATACAGAGTTTAAAGATCTTTGGAGATTTAAAACATGCATAGATAGGCTTGATGTGAGTCTAGAGAAGTGTGACAAACCTAAAAGTAAAAATGGTAAAGAATTAGACCTCAGGATTAAGACAAAGAAAGATCACAATGGAAATGTAAGGAGGTAGACACTAGTAATGTTGATAATGTTGATAAGAAGAAGAAAAGGAATTGCAAGGAGAAGGAACCAAATGGATAGACCCAAATGTACAGGGTACTTGCTCCATGGACAATGATATCATTGAAGAATGATTAAGATAGCTCTATACAAGTGTTAAAAATAGGTCTAAAACCATGTTGAACCCTAAAGAGCATGTCAAGGAGCCCTAATAAATCATGTTAGTCTTTTAGAGGTTTTGTTAAACTGCATAAATAGTAAAGAGGCACAAAATAGTCTCAAGATCACATACAAAGATCTATGAGAAGGGAGAAAATAGACCAAGACCATCATTGCCTCTTACATAACCCTCACTATATTCTACATAATTTGAAGAGGTATACATATCTTTTAAACCCTGGCAACTAATTTGAAGGTCTTTATCAAAGCATAAAGGAGTAGGTAAGGTCTTTGTAAGTCCTATGAAGAGGTCTGCATATGTTATAGGTGTGTTTCTAAGATCCAAAGACTTGAAATATCATTAGAAGGTTTGTACATGCATAATAAAGGTCTACCAAACTTTTGTAAAACTTTGTGAAATGTTGATGAATCCTGTTAATCATTAGGAGGTCTGTTAGAATGGAAAAACCCTATATAAGATAGAGAGAAGACTTAAATAGGTCTAAGATAACATAAAAGGAGAGGGTTCAGTGGCAATAGGGAAGAGATAGAACTATCACTATCTTAGAAGACTATCACTATATCCTATTAAGTATGAAGGGGTACGTGATTAACATAAACAACCTTAGGGGTTTGTCAAAAGTAAAGAGGACTGTTAATAATTTAGGAGGTTTACATGATCATTAGAGGTCTACAAAGTAAAAATATGTGGCAAGTCTTCATTAGGTCTATGTGAAGGAAAAGAGGAGTGTTAAAGGTTAGTGATGTATCCTTAAAGCCTTGTCAAGTAGTCTTAAAGTGTATAAAATACTCAAAGAGTCTTTTCAAGCATTTAGAAGACCATGTTAGTGTTTTTTAGGGATTGTTCACAATTAAGGTACGATCATTAGTTGTGAGAACCATGTCAACCATTCAAATACATTACATAATAACCTATAACTCTGTATAAGACCTAAGGAAACCCACACAGTCTTGAGTAAGATCTATTAAATCCTAAAAGCCTTGTCCAAATTTTGGAAACCCTGCCTAATCTTCGAGGGTTTGTCAAAGTTTTGAAAACACTTTTAGAAGCTTATGAAATCAAATCCTTAGGACTGTCAAGAAATGTCAAGGTTGTAGAACATCATAGAAGCCTTGTCAAACTTGTTAAGCCTTTCATGAATATGATAAACCTAATACTCACCATTAGAGCACTAGTTTGCAGACCCTTATGAAGTTTTAAAGAAGCATGTATAGGTTTGAGAAGGTTTCTCCATGTCTATGAAGGTTTCTACAAGATTGTGAAGGTAATGGGAGCTTTGGTGGGATCAAAGCAAGAAGGCAAGAAATGAGAGAAAGAGGATCTGATACCCTATACCTTTCCCCTACAAATAAGTTGTAATCTTTTCTAGCAAATTCATATATTGGGCTTGATATGACAGGCATTATATATGTTTGACAAGTTTCTTTGTATCTCTTATAAGCCGAATTTGGAATTATTTACTAGGTATTATGTTTCTTTTCATGGAGTATATGTTTTCATTGTTCTTTCCCCCATAGTTAGCAGTTGTTTCTATTTTTAGAATGTTTAAAGCATGGATAGGGTAAAAACATAAATTTCTCATTGAAGGTCTTTATTATTATTCTTTTTTTTTTAAATGCCAACTTTAATAAAATTCTAAAATGTTCAAGGTCGAGAGAAAATTGTTTGGAGTTCTAATTTTGGGTTTTTGGATTTGCTTTTATGTTGCTTTCCCTCTCTAAACATTCAACATCATAGACTTATATGCCTCTATGAAATTCCTAAATATAGTGATCATGTAAGGGTGCCTAAATCCTATCAAATAACTTTAATGGTAGATATATCAAAATTATTATGCTAAATATTATTGTCAATTACAATTCATGAAAGGATTTTAGTTAAATAATATTAGGACATTAATGATAAAGGAAAATCTCGGAGATGAACAAAGTATGAGATTTGCATTTTGATCATTTACTTCATTCAAGTATGCAAATACTTTATGTGTCTTGTTTACAATTATGTTTCCTCCACGTGCACTTGTGTAAGTATTATTATTCATTTAATTTGAATATATTTATATTTCTATTGTGTTATAGAAATAATTTTATGTATAATTATTTGTTGTTGGAGCATCCGTGTAAGGCATAATCTTTACTAACAATTTCTTAGGCATATGATAGATTTGTTTATAAAAATATGATATAAGTTATAATGAGATTAGAATTTAGCAACAAGGTCTTTATATGGTTTAGTTAATTGAATTAAATTAATTATTCTTGTGTGTTGTGGGGAATAAGAGCTCTTTAATCACTATTTTTGGTAAAATTAAGAACATAGGTCAATCACCTATGGGTAAGGTACTTGTTTATTTATAAAAAATGTGTTTTAGAGTTATTTTAATGCATTTTAGTGCATAAGAAAATGGGTGACGAAATTGGAAGTTGTAGAGTCTTCTTCTCTTGAAGAGTCTTAGAGAATTCAAGTCATGAAGAACAAAAAATAATAAAAGGAAATCCAAGAATCACATTTCTTAGAAAGATATGGAAGCCACAAGCAAGAAGAGGAATACAAGAAGTCATTGGAGCCCAAAAGAAGAATATGAAACTTGGAAAAAAGGAGATATTATAATGAGATGGAAGTTTGGCTTAAAAAGGGGAGGGAAATCAAGAGAAGAGCCCAAGTTTATTTCTAATTTTTACAGGTCAAGAGGACATCGATAGTTGATGGTAAAGATAATTATTCAAAGGAATTACATCCATTTCAATGAGGCAAAAGAAAACATACATCCATGGTGACTTGTTAGGTGAAAAAAAATCTTTGAATTTTATGAGGAGGACAATAGAATTCCATATAGAAGAAAAGAAGTGCACAATTGATTAAGATTGAAGCTTTCACATTAAGGAATCTTGGAATCTCTCTTCATGATAATTTGGAGGTATTCTTTCAATTAATCAAATTCTTGAGGTATTTCCTTGAAAACTCTCCATTATTTATGTTAATTTTTTTCCTGAAAATTTTCAAGAAAACTTGCTATTGTTTCATTAAATTTTTCTCTTTATATTAATTACTTTATAAAATGATTTCTAGATTTGTGTATCTTGTTTTGAGATTTCCAAAACATATTACGTTTTTAAATTTCATTAAGTATTAAGAAAGTTATCACAATTTTAGTACTACTGTAACCTTGCTAAAATCCTACTGTAAACCTTGCTAATGTTTTATAAATTGCTCTCTGTATGGGAAAGGGATTGTAAAATTGTTTCTGGGTAATGTGAATATTTATTTAGGATTTTTGGAACATTTTACAATTTTAGATTTTAATAAGTATTTTGAAATTTATGGCATTTTTAGTACTGCTATAGAAGAAATTGAAAATCTAGGGTTTTGTTGGTAGTTTACTTTGTTGGAAATGTATTATTTTCATTACATGAGTGTGTTAGATGAATTTGCATATTTTCTTTCTTGAAATGGGTATGATTAGATAATCTTTCATACATTTATTTAGATTAGATTGAATCAAGAATATACTTGTAGTGCAAGAAGGTCAAATTAAAACCCTTATGTTGATTAGTTCATAAGAACATTTGTTAGATCATACATCTATATATTGTGTAGTTATTTGAATGCAATTTTCTATTTATTATATTTTATCTATGAATTAGTAAGAGTTATTTATGTTAAGGTGATTTAGATTACATGTACTTTGGGATGCATGATATTCTACCTTAACCTTGAAATGCTAGTTAAGATACATGTACTTGATATTGTAGAAAGGTGCCATCGTTATATGGGTTGTATTAATCATATGAAGGAGTAGTATAGTTTTTGTAATATAAAATTAGTCGTCTTTATTTGAGTATGAGTAAAGGATGTTCTTTCATCTATTCTATGTGAGAAGATATTACATGCATTAGTAAGGTGATACTAAGGGTATATATGTGTTTGTTAATGATAAAATGTATATTGTGGAATAGAGATATAAATCATTTTATTTTGAACTTGAATAAAGATGATAATTTCTTAGTGATGATAGACTTTTTCATTTATTTCAATCTAAGTATTTACCTATGGAAATTTATGCATCTTATCCATGAGAATGGTTGGAACATTTTTATTGTTGTTATAACTTCCCTATTATACCTCTGTAGGGATTATTTATAAATTTAATTGTTGCATGCACTCTCTAGAACTTGAATGACATAGTCATCATATGGTGTATTTAATCTTGAGAGCAATAGGAATGCACATATTAATTGATTCTAGAAAATATTATTATGTGACAAACTAGATCCCTTAAGAGTTATTGTATCTAAGTCAACCTTATGGTTGCAAGACTAGTCACCCCGAACTACGAAGTCTCTACACTGCGCGTACATAGACAAGGCCATCATGAGCCCCTGAGACATTAGGTCAACCCCTTAGGGCCTTAGTCTTGTCATTTTATGCAATTTATATTTGCTTCATGTATTTAGCAACTATCCAGAACTAAAGTTTACATTTAGTGTGCAGATTCCAATCTAATAACTGGGCAGGATACCGGAGCTGAGAAAGTATTTTCCACTTTATGAGAGGATGATCTTAATACATTTATTCTAAATGTGTATATTTGATTATGAAGCAAATGCATCATTGAAATATATTTACAATGAATTTTGGATGTTAATCATTTATAATAAGGAAAAATTCTCCTATAATCATATTATATTGTCATTATTTCTAAATAATTTAGTAAAATATTGTTATTAATTGTTAGTTTCCTAAGTGGACATTATAGATCATAAGCAAAGTTATCTCTCACATTATATAGAATTCAAATAATGCATAGGGTAAGAACATAAATTGTTGATTGAAGGTATTTATTATGTAATTCTTCTTTGCAAAACACTAATTTTAATAAAAGGTATAAGATTGAGAATAAGTTGTTTGTAGCTCTACTTATGGGTTTTTGGACTTGATTTTATGTTTCTTTTCCTCCCTAAACATTCAACATCACTGCCTTATATACCTTTATGAAACTCCTAAACTAGTTGTTCATAAGAAGAGTTATCTTGCAGCTTGCTTGGATGGAATTTGAAATGCACAGTGCAACACTCTGAAGGACATAGTATTCTTAGACAAGGCAGTCCTCATACACAACTTCATGAAATAAATAATAGCATGGTATTCATCATACACAACTTCATGATACTTTGTAGGAACATACATGGAAGTCCAATCCATCTAACCATTGATGTTGTCAACTTATAAACTCATATTTACCAGAAGTCTATTTGTAATAAATCTAAAATAGAAGTACTTAAAAATAAGGCTCCAAATTCAACTATCCATGAGACTGGAATGGTAAAATAGGTGTGGAACAAAGTTTATTTACTTAATTGCATTGACTATCCAAGTTGAAAGTGTGTAGTCTAATTTCTACAATTAAAATGAAGTAAAAGGAAAAGGACAAGAGTCTGAAGGTTGCTTCTTCGGTTCCTTACTACTACAAAATATTGGAAAAAACTAGCACTATATAAAATGTATATACATCATGTGTTTTCTTCTAAAAGAATTTAACAAAAAGTAAATTGTTCCTCATTGGTTTTGTGAAACAAAAATTAATTATTTCTATCTGCATCTCCTTCTCTATTTTGATTAATGACTTCCTAGGTAGCATCATTATTCTTTAATGGTGTGAAGTGAGGATAGACTACATCATCTAGAAACCAATTTAAAATAATAACTTCCACCAATTTACAATCATAAACTTTTAAAATGGTGTGAAGTGAGGACAGACTGCCTTCAGGCTTTCCCGCATCACTTCTAGCATGACTTGAAGAGTTTACGGGAGAGCGGGTTCCTTCCCCGCTCACTCACAAACTCTTTAAGTCATGCCAACGGTGATGCAGGAAAGCCTGCATGCCTTCCACGATATCACATTTCTTTGAGGAATTTTTTGAAACAGTTCGCTTGCCTTGCCTATGCTTCCACATTTTCATGTATATCTAGTAGGGCACTTGTAACTACAACATATGACAAAAAAATCCCTATTGTTATGCTTTGATGGATGTCCCTTCATTATTACTGGATATTTGATGCAGTGTACATTATTATAGTGCAAGCCTATTTTTCAGATTGTTTCATTTAGCATCACCAATATTCTCCATAAGAACATTGTCCCTATTTAAAATGATGGAAATGTTTCACATCTCTCTGAACAATTTCTCTTGCAACAATCATGGAGATGAATTTAGATGTAGTGTGAAAATCAAAACATACTCGAAGGTTCTTAACAACTCTAATAGTTGTACCAGGGGCCATGTTTAACAAACCAAATGCAATTGCAACTTTTCACTATGGTGGCAGATAAATGATTCTTTTTTCTTCTATTCCACAGCATTAAGTAAAAGTCTTGAATCTAGAAATACCCTGCTGCCTTCATTTGCCAATCCAATTTCTCTAATTTTGCATAGCTCTCCCATGTTTGTGGATGTGATATGTCTCCTACACAAAAAAACATGTACCATTTTATGCCCTTCAATCCAACTACATGCATGTATCTTTTTAATTCCTCTATCTTTCATCAATCTCCTTACTATTTAAACCTCACCACACCTGTCCACTTCTGCATAGATGCTTTAGAGAAGAAACATAAGTTACATCATTTTAAGGATCCAACTAAAAAAGCAATGTTGCTGGAATACTTAGCCAATATTCATATATGATCCACAGGCACCAAAGGTTTAATTGGCATCTTAGTAATAATGTTCAAGTTGTCCTCAAGATAGCCAACATGGGCATGAAGGTCAACCATGCACACCTACTGATCAACTATATATGTAATGCAATAAGGGTTACTGAAGTGTGAAGTATGTGCAACCCTTATCCACTAAACCCACATGACTACATGCATCTAAAACACAAGCAAAGCTTACAATGTCGATGTTCCAAAGTGCTTCATTAATTCAAAGATTTTGAGATCTTCCTTGCAAAATCCATTTTGTGCACATTTTGCAATCTTATCATTTCATATCAAAAAAATTGGTGGCCTTACAGTGACTAATGTTCTATGCCAGTGGTCTTGCAATGTTTGACAAAGGCTATTGTATGGTGTACAATGCAAGTGACATGGTTGCTTTACTAATTTAGTTTCATATCTTCCTTTGATGCAGAGTTTTCTTGGTTTCATTCATTTTGGTATAACAATAACCATTGAAATATTGGAACATCAATTGAAGAAAATAAGATTCTTTCATAGGCATGGAAAACAGTTACTACCTGTGGATAGAGATTCTTTTCAGTCACATACAAGTTTTTGGGTAACCATGTTGGAGCAAGGGTTTAATGAACTTGATCAGAGTTTTGATCATTATATAAGTGTGGCTTGAGCACGGGGTAGAGGTTCAGAAAAAAATGACTCAATGACTACAATTCATAGTGAGGATTGAAGGAAAAACAATGGTTCAATACCTTTGTCAAGAAAATTCATAGTGAGGGTTTAGAAGACAATGTTCTAATACTCTTGCCAAGTGTATAAATTAAGAGAGAGATTCAAATGATAGAGGAGAATGTTATATAATGGTTCTATTTTTGCATTATTCATGGTGTCCTTGCAATGGACTAAATATGCTCAGGTGATAGAAGTTTGTTTGAGTGTGAATGTATTGTGCAAACCACTATAACAGTGGTCAAGTTATGCAAATGTTCATGTGAATGGAGTTTAGTAATGTCAAGGGTCTATGATTATCATAAGTGTGAAGATCATTGTGTTGCATTTACTTGTGCATAGAGAAGAGAGTTGAATCACAGTACTACATAATGCCATTGTATTACTGTGTTCTTGGAGTGTGTTTTTCTTTGGATAGTAGTATGCTCTAACTGAGATCATTGACACTTGAAGGTTGAGTGAATTTGTCAATATTCATGTGACCGAGGTCTTGTGGTGTCTTGGATTTAATTATGATTCTTAGGATATCTATCTATGTTTAGTCAATTTTTTGATTACAAACAAATAACATAATTTCTTGTTGCATTTATCATAGAAACAAATGCCTCTTCTAATTGTAGTAGAGGATCTAGAGAGTGAAGCATTGGCTACTTTGATCTTGAATAAGCTTCATGCAGGGGTGAAGGTTGGTGGATTTTTCTATTTAAATATTGTTTACTTTTTAATTTTTTTTAACTTTAAATTCTAAATCCTTAGCATTTTAAAAATATATTTGTGGCTAAATCAGGTTTGTGCTATTAAGGCCCTTGGTTTTGGTGAAAATAGGAAAAATAACTTGCAGGATCTTGCTACACTTATTGGTGGATAGGTTAGGTTTATATTTCTATGTATCTACTCTCTTTTTTGGCTTTGGAGTTTCTTGTTTGTTATGCAAGTTTGGCTTCTTCATGTGACACCTATTGAACCAAATTTGATTCTCAATTGAGTTAGTTTGCATGTATTTTGCCATTTTGTTTTCTCCACTTCTCAAGGAAAAGTATTTATGGCTGGTAGTTATCTTCAAGTCATAGCAGAGGATCTTGGTATGAAACTTGACAAAGTAGAATTTGGCATGCTTGGAATAGCTAAGAAGGTAGGTAAACATAGTAGTATCCTTGTATATAGGCGTATAATGTTGATGTCATCCATGGACAAGGTTTTTGTTGTGTTGTTACTCAAATTCTTTTTCTCATTTTAACATTTTGTTGTATGATAATATTAGTTATTCTTTATTCTAGGTGACTATCTCTAAGGATGATACTATAATTCTTGATGGAGGTGGTGACGAAAAAACAATTGAAGAGAAATGTGAGCAGGTGAGTTTTATTAGAGTGAAGCGTGATAATATTTTTGCAAGACTATAATGCTTGGTGACAATAGAGATAATAAGAGATTTGTGTTGGTATGCTTGGCATGGCTGATAAAATATTTGGTCACAGATCTATACTAATATTAAAGCAAGCACATCTGATTATGACAAAGAAAAGCTCCAAGAGAGGTTGGCAAAGCTATCAGGAGGAGTTGTTGTTCTCAAGGTTTAACTTATAATCAAACTGTGATTAGTTGTCTGAAGATAATTTTTAATATTTTCAAATTAGGATGATACATTGTATCTAGATTTTTTTGATGGTCTTTTTTATTTAATTTAGATTGGAGGAGCCAGTGAGCTTTAAGTTGGAGACAAAAAGATAGAGTCATTGATGCATTGAATGCAATGAAGGTAGCAGTAGAGAAGGACATTTTACTGGGTAAACAAATTTGTAAATTTCATTGAAGCATTAGAGATGGTAATATTTTTGTTAGGAAGGTTATAGCTCTATGCTTACTGGAAGTTACATTCCAGGTGGTGGTGTTGCTCTTCTCTATGCAAAAAAGAACTTGATACAACTCCTACAATCAACTTTGAATAGAAGATTTGAGTTCAAATAATTTAGAATGCATTGAAGGTATAAATTACTAACCTAGTCTTTCTTTTGTTTATATCTAGAAATAGGCTTTATCTCAATGTTTAATCATTCATTTTTTCTATTTTTTAAAGTCTCATGTACATATAATTGCTTCCAATGCTAGTGTCAAGGGTGCTGTTGTAGTGGAAAAACTACTAGAATAAGAGAATCTTGATTATGGCTATGATGCTCCTAAAGGTGCACTTAGAATATGAGCATATTATGTTCTTAGTACTTAACATTATAAAGTTTGATGATCTTTGAACTTGATGATTTTTTTACTAAATTGATAATTCTCCTTTAGTTGTTGGTCAATTGCTTGATGATGATTGTCCCAAGGATTTCATCAAAGGTCTTATTCTTTCTATTCATTCTATCCTTCCTATTGAACCACTTGTTGAAGAATGTGAGAAAAAGGTAATGTATAAAATCTCCAAAGCTATTTTTCAACTTCCATAAGGTTTATCTTAAGCTAACAATTCTTGTTTTGTCTTTGTTTATTCTAGGAATTGGCTTCGATTGTTGACACAATTTTTAGAGCATCTTGTGAGTGAAGGAAGTCAGGATGTACATAGGACCCTTAGGCTTCATTTTTCAAGTAGTTCTTTCATGTTTTGGAGCTATATAAGCAAAAAATAGAGCATTGTAACTTAGTTTTCTTAGTCACAACACTAAGAAACACACTTTGTAACACATTTTTCAAAGCAAAGACACATATTTAAGTCTTGTATCTTCTGTAAGAACACCTTTTCTCAATAAAATTTTAGTATTTTGCCTTCTTAATAGTTGTTTAATTATGTGCAAATGAATGATTGATTATATTTTTCTGTGTTTTATGTTTAAACCTCAAAAGCATTGACTAAATAATTAAATATACTACCAATTGACTAAATATACTACCAAATCGATCAATCAAAACAACCAATAAAAATTAACGACTAAATATATCAGTGAATAAAAAATGACTAAATAAGTGACTAGTTTACAACAATCAATGATTAAATTAATGACTAAATATACTACCAAATCGATCAATCAAAACAACCAATAAATGACTAAAAATGGTTTAGTCATCAGTTTGGTCATGTTAAAAATGACTGGCAATAAACTACTAATGGTCACGTGACCATGTTTAGTCATTTATAAGAAATTTTTAGTAGTTTTTTTAATCATATATTATTGTTTCTGTACTAGTGAAAGATCTTCATCTCCGTGAAGGCTTCACCTCCAAGGTGACATCTATTTGTGTTTCAATCAATCTATTTCATCATTTAATTTGGCCTCTATCCTCAAGGACACACACTCTATCTAACAATGATGTTGGAAGGCTTGAATGCCATTTTGGGGATTGACTAAGGATAGATCCTAAACACCAAAACCCCCAAACCCCTCTCTTCGTGATTGTAGGTTATAGATGTGACATTTGGCAAAGTGGAGTTGCAGAGAATTTGAGCAAAGGATAAAGATTTAGGATCTGAGAAGAAAGTGTAGAGAATCAACCCTACTCGACTAGGGTGCCTGCCCTGTAGTCTTCCCGACTGGCATCTCCAGAAACTCTGAAGCAAGTTGCAGTCTTACACATTCCACTATTCCAGATCTATAGAAAAATTGCCCTATTGGACTTGGGCGCCCACCCCGTTGTCCCTGAAGTTTCCACCTCTAAAAATTTGAATCCTGGTATGTTTCTAATCTATATTTAGTGCCTTCTTGTGTGATCATCTATCGTATCTTGTTCGTCTAGACCTAATTTCATTAAAATTAGGGTTTAAGGCTTATTATATCTAGGGTTTGACATATCTATCAATCTAATCTATATTTCCATATCATTCCTAAGTGACATCAACCTATAGTTGAGTACTCTCCATCTGTAGTGAATTGGCTCGATTGTTGTCCTTGAATGTTATTATGAAACGAGTGCTTGATTATATATATATGGAGATCTGTTGGTGTCTGATAATTATTTGGTGTCTTATTATTATGATATGTTTGTGATACTCTGCATATGTCATTCTTGGTATTTTGCTATCAATCTCTAACTACTTGACAAGGGTATAAAATGACTACAAAGACTTAGCTGAGGACCGGATCTATGGACTGGTATTCCTCCCCATTTCTTACCAACATTTGGTTTTGTTGCCAGGACCTTGGAAGAGTGTAGTTAAATATTGAAGGGGTGAAATATTCAAAGAATTAGCACGGAGTATCGGAAAGAAGAGAAGACTAGGTTGGCAAAGAAAATTTTCAATTCACAGAGAAATTTGGGTCTCCTTAAGTTCTTACCTCTATGAGAAGGGGGCATGCACTTAAGGGGATGGCAAATGGAAAGGGGGTAGGATCCATAAGGATCTTTCAAATGATGTGACTCTTCAAACAAGGATACCATGGGATATAAAAGGACTAATGGAACACCAAATCAAGAAAGCCCATGGTGATAGGGGAGAAGCAGAAGAAAAGAAAGACTGGTGAAGACATCTAAACCAAAATGTAGATAAGCAGGGAAGAAAGATTGAAGCAAACTCAGGAATGTTACTGCAGAAGGATGGAAAAGGCACAAGAGATTATAAAAGATATGATAATAGAAGTTGCAGAAGGAAAAGAGGAATAATTCGTGGTGCTACCCGAAGGGAAGAAGAATACCAGCACGTCATGGAGGATGCTGATGAGCATGCCATTATGGGTGTTGCTGAAGAAAGGAGATTAAAAGGAGAAGAAATAGAGCACATCATGGAGGATGTTGCTAAGTGCGCCACTGTGGGTGCTGTCAAAGAGGAAAGTGGAAGGGAGAAGGAAGAAAGAGGCAAACTAGGGTTTCAGTGAGCCTTAAACTTGCTGTAGATTGATAGAAATTATGTATTAACACTGGAAACTATGAAATTGGATGAAGAATACATAGAGCAGCTAATTTTCTAAAGCATAAGAAAGATAAGATGAAGAGGAGAAGATGTGGTAAACATTGAGAGGAGTTCCAATGATTTTAGAAGGTTATTTGAATTATCACTTAACGCCAACATGATGTCATTTACAAATAGAAGAGTATCCCCTAATTTGAAGAGACATAACCTTTGGACCATGAGTCACCCCGAGTGCCATATAAAGAAAGAAGACTTTTTGAGGAGGAAAATATTCAAGCAAACAAGGAAGCAGACATAACAGAAGAAATCCAAAGTAATTTCAAAGAAGTTTTAGGAGAAGAGTACTTTGATATCTAACTACACAAAGACAAGGGAAGAGAAAGAACAACCCAAGTTGATATAAGATAGCCTAATCGAGAGGGCAGACCAGAGGAATCCTACCACAAATTACCAGAGACATTGAGAAGACCAATCATGGATATTCTTACTAAGTTACTAATATTTGAGAAGGATACTACTGAAGCAGCAGAGCACATTTTTATTTTGGAATCTATTTGGAGCCTAAATGGGGTAACAAAGAATGAAATCAAGTTATTTGACTTCATAGACACCTTGCGGAATGAAGCTTTGAAGTGGTATAGGAAGACATGTCCAAAAAGTGATAAGGAATGGGATGAAATCAAGAAAGAATTCTTGGAGAATTTTGGAGTTCTGGATATTCCTACAGAAGGGGTCAGTAAGATGAGAGATTTGATGCAATTGGATAGAGAATCAATAAAGGACTTTGATAAAAGATTCAAGGAGACAACTAGGAAGTTGGAGGAACCATTGACTGAGAAGCAAAAGATAGAATGGTTCATTTCTGGAATAAGCTCCCTAAAATAAGATCCACCTTGGATGGAAGAACATTTGCAACATATGCAGAAGTAGTGACACTAGCTTGCTAGATAGAGTCTTAATCCTGGTGCAAACAAGACAAGATGAAGGAAAACCTAGAAATAGAGAAGTTGAAATTGGAATTAGAGCAATTAAAGCTAAGATAGGATATTTTGACCAAGTACGAGGAGAATACATAGAAGAAAAGACCTAATATTTGATGCTCATATTGTATAAGGGAAGATCACTGGAGAAATGAATGCCTTAGAGTAAAAGCTGAAAGGCAAGCTACCGCAATGAAGGTAGACATCAAAGAAACAACAAAGAGAATAAATATAGTATATTGTGGATTGTGCAGAGAATGGGATGACCATGAAACACGAGACTGTCCTTCACAGAACTTTAGGAGGAAAAGAGATATTGATGATAAAGAAGATGAAACATGGTACAGTGGAAACAACTCAATAGAGAGCAACAACATGACATATGTGAAAGGCATGGCAGAAAGAAACTCATATGATCATGACTACAAGCAACCAAATTGGAAAAACTAGAGGAATGTCAATGCAATATAAAATTCAAACTCTAACAGTCCATCCTATGGGAATAACTACAATAATGATGATAGAGAGTAGTTTGGAGGCTATAGAGGAGGCCAAGGCCATGGAAGAGGTCAAAGGAGGAGAGAGGATGCCACATGTTTCAAATGTGGTAAGCTAGGACACTTTGCTAATGAATGTTGGGGTGAAAGAAAAACATAGTGTTCATTCTGTAGCAGTACAAAGCATGACCTATTTTCTTGTGATAAAGCACACTAGTACTTCTAGAATGCACCACCACAATCTAAGAGTGATGAGTTATAGAACCTGAATACACAAAAAAGGGGCTAGGATCATAAGAAGGAAACCTAAGGGTCAAGGAACAAGAACTTGTAGATAGAACATCAAGGAGGAAATAGACACATCTTCAACATAATCTATTGAATAAGAAGAGTATTATTGGAGAAGAAAGTCAAAACATATAGGAAAAGATAGAAGAAAATTGAAGGAGAAAGCTATGGTACTAACAAGAAAAGGATCGAATACCAGAAGACATTACACCATTGAGGCATAAGAAGAAGATAGTGATGAGGAAGAGGAATTTGTTCCTACTAAGAAACAACATGAAGAAGTTTTGTAGAAATCTAAAAAAATAATAAGGAAGGAGAAACAAAAGGAGAAACAATACGACCAGTTTATCACCAAAAAAGTTGAAGCTCTAAAGTAGTTAGCCCAATTGACACAACAACACAAACTCATTGAGAAATTTTAGCAATTTTCTAAATACTAGAAAAAGGAGAAAGGTTAAAAGAGCCAACTCCAGAGGATGGGAAGGATATATAGAGAATGGAAGATAAAGCCACTTATGGTGGATGTTCATATAAATCACATAAAAGTCTAGAATGTCATGATAGATCTAGAAGCAGATGTCACCATGCTGACAAAGAAGCTTTGGGAACAATTAGGAAGACCTAAACTGACAGAGACAACTTACAATATAATCTTGGCAAATGGATCCAATATGTAGACAATTGGAACATGGAAACAAGTGGAAGTTAACTTAATGGGGGTCAAACATGTCTTAGACTTTGTTGCATGTTGTAGCCATGAAGGATCAAGGGGAAGCTTTCAATTCACTTTTGGGTTTGAGATGGTTCATAGATGCAAACAGTATCATAGACTCCTGAAAAGAAGAGCTATCATTTGATAATGATAACAAAATTGTCAATATTCCTTTGGGATCATCAATGGAAGAAGCATATATAGAAGAAGTCAATCAGATAGAAGACAATGATAAGGATTCAAATAATATCTACACAATTTCAAGGTTGGAAGAACAAGAAACAACAGAAGAGCCCAACTTTGAGGAAGAATTGGAGATAGAGGATGATCACTACAATATAGATAGTGAAGAAGTTCTAAAAGCCTGGTTGAAAGAAGAATTGAAACTAAAAACACGTAAAATGATTGATTACTAGAGGATATTCATGGTCAGAATTGGCAAAGAAGACATACCACAATCCTCTATACTTCATCAAAACTCACCGCAGATCACATGTGGCGCATCTATGGAAGATACGAAAGATATGAATCAAATACCTCACCGGGTAAGTCACATTTTGAAAGATATTTCACATATCAAGTTGCCTAGGTTTTCAGGAGTATAGAATCTACATACATATCTAGCAGAAATGGAGATATTTTTTTAGATGAAGACATAAGATTACAAGATTTACAACACACATTGGTATGCAATACTGCAAATTGGTGGAACACACACAAAGACACAATCAATCGATGGCTAGCATACAAAATACTCATCAAGACAAGATATTTGCTGGAGGAAGGAGAATATGACATAATACCCAAATACTCAAGTCAGATCTCACCACAAGAACATTTATCCATGTGTACAATGGTATGGAGAGGAAGAAATGAATATAATGAGATATTGTATACCCATTTCTTAAATATTGGACACTATTGCCAATTGCATAGACATGGTATATGAATCAGGAATGAAGGAAAGAACCTAAATATTGCAAAGAGATGCAAAAGGACTTCATTCACACATTCTCATTATTTAATATGAACAAGAACATACACAACACACTTAGAATCCAAGAGATTATCTTTCAACAAGATGCGAAAGAAGAAGCAAAATCAAAACAAAGTTCACTACCATCAAGAACAGAAGGCATATGGAAAATCATAGAATGGATGGACAAAGAATCATAACTGGAGAAATACAAATGCTACAAAACAACACAATAGGAGGATGGAGATAGTAGGGAACTAGAAATAAAGATTGAGCAAGGAGAAAGAAACCTGGCAGAATCAACAACTATCAAGGAAAAATACTACAATAAGCCCATCTAGCTAAGAGAAGAGAACATTACCAAAGAAGGAGATCCTAAGCTAGTCAAAATAGGAGACTATTGGGATGAGAAGGTAGTGGCACAAGTAACAGAAATTTTGTTTGAATATGAGGATTTGTTTCCTAGAAAATTTATAGAGATGAAGGGAATCAAAAAGGAGGCTGGAACAATGAAAATTCAATTAAAAGAAGGCAGCAAACCAATTAAGAAAAGGCCATACAGATTGAATCCAAACATGAAGAAAAGAGTTAAAGTAGAACTTGATAAGATGCTCGAAGCAGGGATCATAAAACCAGTGGAGGAAGTAGAGTGGATCAGTCCAATGGTAGTACAAAATAAGAAAATAGGAGAAATCAGGATCTGTGAAGACTATAGAGAATTGAATAAAGCTTGTATACATGATCCTTTCCCTACACCATTCACAAAAGGAAATCTTGGAATTAGTTGTCAGTAGGGAGATTTACTCCTTCATTGATGGATTCTTCAGATACGACTAGTTAAAAATTAGAGAAGAAGACCAACCTAAAACAACATTTGCCTCTAAACTAGGATCTTTCATGTATACTGTTATGCCATTTGGATTGAAAAATACACCTACAGTATTCAGTAGAATCATGGTAAATGCATTCAAGGAGTTTATACATGATTTCCTGGAAGTCTATTTGGATGATTGGACTGTATTTGGACTAGTAAAAGGGTATGTGTAGGATCATGATGGTCCAAACTATACCTCTAAGTGGCAATGAAAATACAAAAAATCAGACTTAATCAAGTTCATGTGAAAATTTGAATGGATTATCTACACAATTTGAAAAAGATGTAAGAACAAAATTTGTAGAGAATTGAATCTAGTTCATGGGCTATTTTTTTTAAAAACTAAATTTACTTAGTGAAAGATGAATATTTCAATGAATAGCTATTAAATTTTTTAGAAAAAATAAAAAGTGGGTGTCAGTCTAGCCAACCTAACTATGAGCAAAAAAAATACTTTTTTTTGAAACTTTCAAAATAAGTAGAGGACTCATGCCCAGATGTGATGCATATTCTTTTGAAATTTTTTTCCAATAAAATAATTAGTTATGATTTTTTTACTGTGACTTTTTTAAAAACTAAAAGTAATTTTCCAGCCAACCTAACTC
Source organism: Cunninghamia lanceolata (assembly GCA_027924645.1). Lineage (NCBI taxonomy): Eukaryota > Viridiplantae > Streptophyta > Pinopsida > Cupressales > Cupressaceae > Cunninghamia > Cunninghamia lanceolata. The sequence goes on from BSBN01000957.1 coordinate 138,855, forward strand.
GATAAAAAAAAATAGAATTCAATTTTTTTTAACCTATAGCCAGAAAAGCATAGAGTGTGACATAGCTTTTAGATCTCAAAAAGGTGAAACAGTTTGAAAGTTATGGATATTTTTCAATCAGTGTGTCCATCAGGATTTCAGACACACACTATATATAAAATTATTAATAATTATTTAATAAAATGATAACCAAACAAATCTTATATTTTTAGAAAGCTGACAACTTTTTCTATAAACCATTTTCATTTTATCAATTTTGCATTAAAAAAAGTTGTTAGCGTGAAGGGTGAAGTTTGAAGAAGAGAGTGAAACTTGCAAAAACATTAGAATTGAGGGAAAGTCAACTATGACAGTCCCAAGCCTACATACAAGACAAAAGTGAAGCAAAACGGATATCCATTATTAATGGATATCTATTTTTCTTTGGTAAAATATCATTTTCCTTTTTTTATGTTTTCATTTTATGTTTGTTTAGTGATGTTAGGATAAACTATAGTCAAAGTATTCATGTCTTCTTGTATAACCATGACTACCAACCATAAGATTGTGGTAACACATACAACCATCTAACCAATTCTTTCAACTTGTAGTATTGTAGAACATTCTCTTAACATAACCAAGCCACTAGATTGTTCCACATGAACTTCAACTCTGCTACAAGTGCACCTACATTATTATTTATGCTTCTACTAGCACAATTAAATATGTAGTTGTGAGTACTTCTTCAAATGACTCATGGTTAAATTTCCATATAATCACCACATGTAAACATATCTCCATGCTATATCACAACATCTAAAAATCACCACATCCTACCACATTACATTTTATCATTGTTCAATAGTTTCCATATAAACTTAGGAACTCTCCATCTCCTCTCTCTGTCTCTCTCCCAAAACCCTAAATAATGCCCCTTAACCCTAACCCCTAACCCCTAACCCCTAAACCTGAGAAACCCTAAACCTCTATCTCCCTATCTCTCCCTTATCTCCCTATCTCTATCATCCCTCTACCTCTCAATCCTTCTCCCTATCTCTCTATACATCTCACTCACTCCCTATCTCCCTATTTCTCCCCTCTGTCTCCTTTATCTCTCCATATATGTCTCCTCTCTCTCTCTCTCTATCTATCTAGCTATCTCTCTATCTCTTGCCTCTCTCTCCCCTATCATTCCTCTATCTCCCCATCTCTCCCCTCTATCTCTCCCTCTCCCTTATTAATAAAGGAAATGAAAACAAGAAAACTAGGACTCTCTTTCTATCTCTCTCTCTGTCCTAGGGAATTGGAAAGGAAAAGGAAAACTAGGAAAGCTAGGAAAAGGATTTAACTAGGAGGTAGATAAGTCAGAGAGAGATTGGGGTTAGGGGTCAAGGGTTAGGGGCATTGTTTAGGGTTTATGAGTTTAGCATTGGTCAAGTTTAGGGTTTAGGATTTAGGGGTTTAGTGTTGCTTGGGTTTAGGGGTTTGGGGTTTAGAGATAGTGAGATAAATGAGTGATAGGGGGAGAGAGGCAAGAGATAGAGAGAGAGAGAGTTGTATTGTTTGTCAAGTTTTATTGTGTCCAAGTTGTACTGTTTGTCAATTTTTTAGTAGATAATTGTTAGTCCTAGCTCTCATGGTTATTAAAATGTTAGTATAGTTAGATTTATCCTTAGGTAACATTAATTTACACATTGTTGTACAAACAACCACACTCAAAATAACCTTACCTAATTAAGCTTAACTGTTAAGGTTCTTTCATTTGTTGAGCCTAACATATCCAACTAGTTCAATCTTCTTATAGTCCATGCTTAGCCTTCCAAGAGAGTTCATGCCATGTTAACTTTGCATTATGTCCTCACTTTCCTCTTGCTAGTTGTAGTATTTTTTTTTTTCTAATCCTATCCCTATATCATACTATTGTTGTTGACTTTTCTTTCCATCTTCATCATCATAGTCCTAGTTATCCTATTTTGAGCCTACCATTTATCCTTAGCCATGTCTTGTACTTCTTCTATTCATGTCAATTTTAGTGACCTCAAAATTTTCCATAAATTCTTCTCCACCAAGCCCTAGACCCTCACCCAAATCCTTACTTTTCTAAGAAAAGCCCTTCCCCAAACATCATTTGATCATGTGGCTCCTTCCATCACTAGACAGGTGCCCCTACTTTCCATTATTCATCCAATACAATCCCAATGTCATAGCTCACATTCCCACACCTACATTCATAGACTCCATTCCCCTTATCGACACCATCATTGATAATCATTTTAAGGAGTATCCCTTGAATAATCATTAAACCATGGATTATCCCATATCCCCATCTTACACTTTCCTCACCTTTGAACCCTTAGCAGATGACATTTAGCTATCCCCACCATTACCAATCACAATTTCTAGTAATCCCACATAAGACACCTTACCCATCACTTTACCTAGGTAATCACCAATTAAATCACCTCAATAGTCAATAGGAAATCCCACATAAGACACCTAGGTCATTACTTTATAGGTTTTTTGTGAGGAAAACAAAACAGATATCCGTTTTGGGGAAGTGATAGCCGTTGTTGGTGTTAAGGGAAAATTGGATTAACAATTCATAAACAATAATATCAATATCAAGATACCCAAAACTCAATGAAATGATGAACAAAAGAGATTCAAATAATTAATGAACAACAACAAAGCAAACCTCCTTAATTCCAAGCTTCCATTGATTGTCTATCACAATCAATCTTGCATGTATAAAATAGGGCCCTCAGAGAGTGCACTTCCTTGCTATGCTTCAAGAATGTCAGTTGGGAATGGCTATGATAATATCACAATGAAGAGGAGCTTCACAACGATGGTAGTAGTGTGTAGTAACGAGTGTGATCACAAGCAATGAAGGAATTGGTGTCAAAGGCACGCTGTAATTCCTGTAAAGTAACGATACTTAAAGCTTGGATATTGAAATGGAGGAACAAGGTTCAATTTATAGACTTGGGAAAGAAGAGATCAACAGTATAGAGAGAATGAGAAGATCAACGGTTGACAATGGTTGAGGAACGTGAAATGAATAAGAAGAAGACATGTGTCTTGTTTTCTTTTGCATGAGAGGATTTGCTAAGAATAGAAGAATGAGTTAAAGCAATTAAAAGAATATAATAATCAGTGAAGTGATTTAAAACAAGAAGAAGGGATTTGCATGAGAATAAGAAGACATTTTGCTTTATTAAATATTAGGAATATTTAATTGCATGTGCAAAAAGATTGAATTATATTTAGAGATAACTCAATTTAGAAGAAAAAGACAACTTAAATAAATAATTGATTTATTTAAATTTAGAAAAGATATTATTGGAAGAAACAATTAAATAATTGGAATTATTTAATTTAGAAGATAAGAAAGCAAATTAAATAAATAAGTTTATTTAATTGTTGTGCATGATGTTGGAAGAATAAATAAAATATTTGATTGTATTTTATTTTTAAAGATTGAAAGGATTTAAATAAATTTGATTTGATTCATTTAAATTTGGAAGAATGATTTGACTTAATTAAATAATTGAAAATTATTTAATTGTTTGGAAGAATTTAAATTAAATAAAAGATTTTATTTAATTTTGACTTTAGAAGAGATAATTAAATATTTTGATATCTAATTAATTTAGAGGAATGTGAATCAAATAAATAAATTTGTTTATTTATTTATTAATAGAGGAATTATAAGAGAATAAATATTAAGAATATTTATTTAGACTGAATCATGTCATTTTTAGGCATATACATTTTGCCCCTCTTTGATGCAATGTAGTTTATGACGTTGCTTCAAAGAATAGATAGTCTGATAATGATACATGCCCTAGTTTTCCCCTGGTATAGGTTATGACAATAGGATGCCTCCTCGGGAGATTAGATAGGGAGAACTTAGAAGAATGTGAGACGGACAATCTCACAATGAAGAAGTTGGAAAAAGAGTTGAATGATATGTGATGCAAGATAAAATGATAACACACACAAGCAAGTATGCACAAATGATACAAGGACAAACAAGGTATTGCCCCTGTCGAGAGGTAAACCAATGATATACTGATAACGATATATGACAGTGTTGTCATGGTGGGGAACGATATATCCCTAGACCAACATGGTAGGTGTGTTGTCATGGCGGAGAATGATAGATCCCTATAGCAACATGAAGGATAGTGTCTGGTTTTAAGAAATGAAGCATGTCATGTAAGACGTGTATTGGTTTGATTTCAACAATGCAACATCATGTATAAGACAATTTGATTGATTAACTGATCGAGTTTCTTTATGACCAGACAAGGATCAAGACCATTGATTGTGATTGGATCTTTAGACAAGATTGACTTGACTTGATTGGTATGGATTAAGGATGGACTTGTATTTTGATCATTGCTCAGATTGACTAGATTGAGAAGAATGGACCACAATGATAGATAGAATATTGATTGATAGAAGAATGACTCGATAGAAGGAATCACAAGATTTTATTTGATACTTTGAGGTTTGGATCTTTATTTGCATGGGATACGGTATGGATTCTTTGTGGATGCGAGTGAATGTGAATGGATTTTTTTTTTGACATCTTGATGGTGCAAGTATTTTGAAGTGCTTATTTCATCATTGGGCTTTTTTTTTTGGTACTTTTTCCAAATGTTCTAAGTTAATACAAGCATCTAGGTATAATTGAATCGAGATGACCTAAGCATTGCTTACATGGATTTTGCTTTAGCAAGTTAATACAAGCATCTAGATATAATTGAACCGAGATGACTTGAGTATTTCTTGCATACAAACAGTCAAGGATTGCCCCTGTTCATGCTAGACCTTTGATGTCCTCGATGATCTTTTACCGATCATGTCATTAGACAAGGCTTCACATTACTAAAGTTTAATCCACAAACAACAAACAAAGAAAATAATCATGCCCCCATCATAGCATCTCTAGCTTTTGGCATCCTCGAGTAGCATAGAAAGGTATGATAGCAAAAATCAAGACTCTATATTTTAACCATGTTTCCAATCCACAAAACATTTTTGCATTTAGATGTGTTTGTTTCTTGCCATAATTTGGGTAAAATCATTTAGAAGGCCTTAGGGGTTTGTTTGCTTTTCTTTGGATAGGTTAATGTCTTGTGTCAGGATTTCTACTTGAAAAGAGCATGCTTTGCTTGCGCTTTCTTGCCTGGTGAGAAGATTTCACAATCTTTATTGGTGAGATGGACCCTAAGGGACTGACCTAGTGCCTTAGGGGCTCATTGCTAAATGGCCTTGCCTACATGACAACGTAGAGGCAACGTAGTTTGGGGTAAACCCTAATGGACCATGGATGGACTAGAAGAAAGACGACAAGAAATGGGATGGATGGGACTGTGGGAGCCTCGGGGGTGCATTTAAGAAATGGCCTTGCCTATGTGACAACGCAGAGGCATCGTAGTTCGTGGACTTGGACCATGGATACCAATGAGAGACACTATGCTAGTTGACACTAAGGATAGGATATGGGACAAAACCTTGGTTGACAAGGCAATAAAGAGATAGAGTATCAAGCCCTAATAGGTTATTGTTAGGTTTTTATTATGGAATGGATATGGGTCGGATGGGACACGAGGAAAAATGGACACCAGGTGATTGGTTTCCCAAAGATGGAGGAAGCGGTTTATTACAAGTAATGCATGTTTACCAGGTTTTCACCACTTGCTTTTATTTGTATGAAAGCTAGAAAGTAAACATGACGCATGTTTGCTAGGTTTTCACCATGATACCTATCCAAGGCACCTGTTTGCCAGGTTTTCACCAAAGGACTATTTTTTTGTCTTTTTCTAATTTTTTTATTTTTTTTGTTTTTTATTTTTTTTTTGTATTTTTGTTGTATTTTATTACCCCTCACATTGGGGTTCTCTTAGGTATAGAACTGGTGAAGATGCATGCTGTTGATTGGGTCATCTAACAACTCACCCTTTGATGTTGCTAATTGATATGCCCCTGATCCATAAGCAGCTATGATCACATAAGGCCCAAGCCAGTTGGGTTTGAACTTGCCTTTCTTTTCCCTATCCTATTGATTATGGGGATTCTCCTTAAGTACTAGATCTCCAACCTTACAGATTCTTGGACAAACTCTATAGTTATAGCTTCGTGACATCATTTGTTGATATGCTTTGAGATGGTCAAATTCTTTCTATCTCCTTTCCTCTAGCAACTCTCATTCTTGCAATCTGGAGACTCTGTGTTCTTCATCTGATATGAGACCTTTTAACGACACCCTGAGAGATGGTAATTCAACCTCAATGGGGAGGATAGCTTCTGAGCCATAGAAAAGGCCGTAAGGGGTAGCACCTGCGGGAGTGTGTATACTAGTTCTATAGGCCCACAGAGTGGGATTAAGTTGGATGTGCCAATCACGGCCAGCATTATTGACTGTCTTCTTGAGGAGTTTCAAGATGGTCTTATTGGATTCTTTAGCTTGATCATTGCCTTGGGGGTAATAGGGTGTGGAGAAACAGTGTTGGATTTTGAATTAGTCATAGAGTTCTTGGAAATCTTGGTTTTTGAAGGGTCTTCCATTATCTATGATAATGGATGAGGGAATTCTGTATCTGCAGATGAGGTAATTTAGGATAAATGAGGAGATTTGTTTACCTATGATGGTGGTGAGGGGAACAACTTCAATCCACTTGGTAAAGTATTCAGTGGTGGTTATAATGAATTTAGGGCCATTGGATGAGGGTGATGGATCTCTCCCACAAGGTCAAGTCCCCATTGGCAAAAGGACCAAGGTGTCATTAAAGGTCTCAACTCTTGAGCTGGTGCATGTATCAGGTTCCCATGTATTTGGCACTGCTTGCACTTCTTCACAAACTGGTATGAATCTGTTTCCAGGTTCAGCTAGTAATAACCTAAATGCATGAGTTTCTTAGCTAAGGAAGGACCGCTAGAGTGTGTTCCGTAAATCTCTTCATGTACGTCTTGTAAGGTGGTTAGGGATTCTTCTTGTTCTAAACAACAGAGTAAAGTACCATCTAGACCATGTTAGTATAGGGTGTCGGCAATAATGGTAAAGTGAGAGGTTTGGCGTATAAAGGTTCATCATTGGTTTGAATTTAAGTCAGGTAGGAGGGTGTTGTCCTTGAGGTAAGTGTAAACCTTTCTGTACCAACTAAAAGGCATATGGAATGGGTCTCAGGAAGATCATAAGCTAGTTGTTGAATGGTTTCCACTAAGAACTCATACCGTGACTCATTCTCTGGTATCTTAAGAAGCAAGGCAATGGTTACCATGGCATCTACTGCTTTGTTCTCAATGCGAAGTATCTTCTCAAAAGATATAATCACAAAGTATTCCTTGAAGTCATCTACCATGTGCTTGTATGGGACAAGCTTCTCATCTTTGGTTTGGTAATTGTCATTGACCTGATTTATCACTAGTTGAGAATCACCGTAGACATGTAGCTCTTTGATTTTCCAATCTATTGCCATCTTGAGGCCAATGACTAAGGCTTCATATTCTGCTATGTTATTGGTGCATGGAAATAATAGACGGTAAGACTTCGGTATGGTGTCACCATGAGGAGTTACAAACATGATTCCTGGCCCTGATCCATGGTTGGTGTAGGACCCATCAAAGTATAGTTTCCAGGAATGTGTTGAGATATTGAATAATGATTCATCTAGAAATTCAAATTGCATTGGTGTGGTGTCTTGTAGTGGTGCATCCGCTAGCTGGTCAGCAATGACTTGTCCCTTGATAGCTTTTCTGTCTACATACTCAATGTCATATTCACATAGGAGCATTACCCATTTGGCTAGGCAATCTATTAGAGCTGCTTTGCTTAGTAAGTATTTCAGTGGATCTTTTTTTGCAATGAGTTTGACTAGACATGCAAGCATATAATGTCAGAGTTTTTGGGAAGCAAAAACTACCACAAGACATGATCTTTCTATCTGAGAGTATTGCAACTCATAGCCCACCAATGTGCGACTGATATAGTAGATGGCTATTTCCTTATTCTCATAATCTTGTTGTGCCAGAAGAGCCCCAAGAGCTGTAGGTTTAGCAGATACATAGAGTATCAATGGTTTCCCTTGGATTGGAGGCATGAGAATAGGTGGATTCATAAGATACTCTTTTAGTTTGTTGAATGCCTCTTCACATTTCTCATCCCATCTGAATGGAATGTTCTTATGCAAGAGATGACTGAATGGTTGACACTTGTCTGCCAGTTGTGATATGAATCTACAGATTGCTTGTAACTTGCCTTGTAGAGATCTTAGTTGAGTGAGAGTCTTGGGTGGTGGCATGTCCATAATGGCCTTGACTTTGGTAGGATCCACCTCTATTCCATTTGCTGAAACAATGAAACCTAGGAGTTTTCCTAAGGTGACTCCAAACACACATTTCTTTGGGTTCAACCTGACCTTGAATTGCTCTAATCTTTGAAAGACTTTCTCTAACACATCCAAGTGTGATTCTCTTGTTAGTGACTTTGCTAGGATATCATCTACATAATCTTCCATTGTTTTGTGCATCATATCATGGAATATAGTGGTCATAACATGTTGATGTGTGGCTCCTACATTCTTTAGTCCAAATGGCATGACATTCCAACAGAAAGTGCCCCATGGACAAGTAAAAGCTATCTTATACTGGTCTTCTAGTGCTATCCTAATCTAATTGTATCCTAATAAGCCATCCATGAGAGATAACATGGTATGTCTTGTTGTTAAGTTGACTATGATATCTATATTTGGCAATGGAAAATCATCCTTATGGCAAGCTTTGTTTAGATCTCTAAAGTCATTGCATAGTTTGACTTGGCCATCTGGTTTGGATGCTGGTACTATGTCGGAGACCCATTCTTGATAGTCTATAGCTCTGATGAACACTACATCCAATAATTTCTTGAGTTCTTTTACAAGCACTGCTATGTGTGGATGCATCTTTCTAAGTTTCTATTTCACTGGTTTCACTCTTGGATCTAATGGATGATGATGTAGAATCAAATCTAGATCTAACCCCAGCATATCTGTGTATGACCAAGGAAAATTAAATTTTCTTTCTCTTGAAGAATGGTACAAACTTGGTTTTCTCTGGTGGGGTTAGAGATTTAGCAAAGTGAATGACCTTAGGCTGTTCCTCTGTTCCAATGTTAACTAACTCTGTGGGTTCCACAACAATCTGAGACTTCTCCTAGTGCATGTCATTAGAGAGAGTGTCAAGCCTTCCATCGTCAGATGCCACAGTTAGGTTTTCAAGTTTTCACCTTCGGATGCATCCTTTCTTTTTACTATTTTAGGATCTGACACTACCGCATAGTGGTTTTCACCGTCAGATCCAATTTTTATTTTGATATTTTTGCGACTGGAAGGCTTGGTACCCTCTCTAAAATAAGCCACAATATTAAGTTCAATAGTGAAACTAGCTTTATGATCCCCTTTGGGTAGGTGGTCCCTAAGTTACATGAAGTCAATATAAGCATCGTCATTTTGGAACATATCTAGTTGCGGGGTTCCTTGTAGATCCCAATCAATAAGATTAGGATGCACAAGGGGGAGGGAGTCAGAGGATAGATCTGATTTGTTGATAGTTTGAATGGATATACTAGGAGTGTTGGGAGGGGGAGTGTTTGGGATGGTACTTTGCTCCAAGTTGTTTATTGCGATAGAACTCGAACCTTCCTCAAAAGTCGTACTCTTAGAGATAGGCAAATCAAACTCTAATGGCCTATTCGATAGCATTTGTCCCTCACGGTAGGGGCTATAAGTTTGAATGGTATTGACATCTTTGTCATCATAGGAATGCTCTGTCAGCTCATCCCACTCATATTCATTGGAATCTGTGTCACTGTCCACTTGAAGTGTATGGATCATTTCCACTAGTCAAGCATTTTTTTAGCTTTTCCCTTATCCTTATATCCTAGGCCTTTTGTATTTCTAGCCAATGAGGATGAAGAAGGTTGAATGGGTTCTATGATTCCTTCTTTTCTAAGGCCGATGGGGCCTTGTCCTTCATAGCCTATTCTATGTAGGATAGATTCACCTTGCCCATAGATTTTTGTTGGGAGCCTAGGTGGTTCTTGTTGTGTGTTCTCTTCTTCTTCGGTATAAATCCATTGTAGGATATCTCTTTCCTCTGTTTCATCTGATAGGGTCCCCCATTTTACAAAGGGAGCTATGGGAGGTATAGGAGGAGTAGATGGCTTTGGAAAATGGTTGGGTCGACCAAAGGATCCAGGAGATAAAGGCATCTTGGCTAGATTGAGGCTATGCTCTATGGAGTATTCCCCTACTCCTTTTTCTTTGATGGTAATTTTCTACTCTTTGGGCCTTGATGAGGAAGCTTCAGAGGTAAAGTCATGCTGCAGGGTAGGGGATGTAGATGCTCTATTGTTTGGTATGATGCAATCAAGTTTTGAAAGGACAGAGTTGCAATGCTGGAAGGGGTCAGGGTCGCCTTGGATAGTGACTTGCTTGCCATTATGCAGGAATTTTATGCATTGGTGATAAGTAGAGGGAATAGCTTTCATGGCATGAATCGATGGTCTACCTAGCAGAATATTATAGGTGAACTCCCTATCTAGGACTTGGCACACAACATCTTTTATTATCAGTCCCACTTGTATGGGCAACACCACTATTCCTTTTGTGGTTCTCTCCTCTTCGTCATAGGCTTTGATAGTTATCTTCTTTCTTGGATTAACTATGTTTTCAGAGAACCCCAATGTAAGGACTAGCTGTAACGTGCAAATATTTAAACTAGCTCCCCCATCAATGAGAACCCTCTTGATGCGATGCTTGTGGATGAAGGCAACAATATGTGGAGGGGTGTTATGTGGTTGAGACACTGAGAGATCATCTTGTTTGGTAAATGATATGGTACTTGAAGAGGTTAGATTACCTACCATGGCCTGAAACTTCTCTTGGGCCAAGTTAGTGGGGATGGTGGTTTCCACTAAGGCTTTATTGAGAATCTCCTTATGGGAGGGAGATAGACGCAACAACTCCAAGATAGAAATGTGGGCCGGAGTCTTCTATAGTTGGTCTATGACATTATACTGATGGAAGTTGGATTGAGAAGGTGACGACCTCAAAGGGATGGTATTCAACGTGACTTTACCAATGCGGGTAATGATACTGTAACCATTTCAGTTAGACTCTAATTGTTGGTTGGGCATGACCACATTGATCTGCAGAACATGCTCTAATATGCAATTGATGGTATAGTCGAATGGCACACTTACATAGTTGGCATTACTATTCCCACTGTTCTAATTTTGCTTGTTGCAGTTGTTGTTGTTGTTACTATTGTTGTTGTTGTCATTGTTGTTGTTGCCTTTGTTGTTGTTGCCATTGTTGTTGTTGTTGTACAGCCTATCATGATTGAGAAGTGGATCTTTGTAAGCCACATGTGTCTCATTGGAGGTATGCTATTGGGTTCCTCCTTGATTTTGATCAAGCACATCTTGAATAACATGTTTGAGATGGATACAATTGTTAGTTGTATGTCCCCTTCCTCTATGATACTCACAATAGTCGGTGTCTTTCCAATAGTGAGGTTTGATTTGAGGCTCATAATCACTTGTTGGCAGTAGAGAGATTTCATTGTTAGCCAATAGCTTCCTTAATGCAGATTCTTGGGACTCACCTAGCGGTGTGAACTTTCACCTTGGATTTGTGTTGAACCATGGTCTTGGCCCCCGAGAGAATGTTTTGTTGGGTGTAACATTGCTTGCCTCTCCTTTGAGAGTGAATATTGGTTGTTTCTTGGGAGCCGCCACCTTGGCATCAACTATCCCATCGTTGATGATGTTTTTGTTTTTTAGTCCAAAACTTTGATTTGTCAGTTGTATAATTGGAGGTAGGTGTGTCCTTGTATAACTTGATTTGCCCCTTGGCGATCATAGCTTTTTCGATGAACAATCCTATTTCTATGACTTTTGAGAATGAAGTAGGGCATTGTATTTGTATTTGATAGCTAAGATCAGTATTGAGGTTATGGACAAACATCTCCATTAATTGATTCTCTGGTACATCATATGAACATTTACTTGCTAGTTGTCTCCACCTTTGTAGGAAAGTGGTGAATGACTCACCAATCTTTTGCTTGGTGTTGCATAGGTCTAGCATGGAGACTTCATGTTCAATATTGTAAGAGAAGTGTGTGATGAATTTGTTGACTAACTCATCAAAAGATTTGATGCCCAGTGGGAGTCATGTGAACCACTCCATGGCTTGACTACCTAAAGATCTAGGGAATAGTCTCATTAAGTAAGTCTCATTGTGAGCTACTTCCATGCATGCTACTTTGAATTCCCTAATGTGATCTCTAGGGTCCCCTTTTCCTTTGTACTTGTCAAATTTAGGAACTTTGAATCAAAAGGGAAATGGTGTCATGTTTAAACTTTTATCAAAGGGGTACGGTGCAATATCTTCCAAGGAGTAGGTTTTAGTGTTTGTACCCATCTTGAGATCTGACATTTGTTGCTTTAGACCCTCGAGTTGTTTCCTCATTTCTTCCATAGGAGCGTTTGGGTCTATGGCTTTCTTTCCTTTTTCATTTTTATCCTCCACATTTGGGTCTATGACTTTCTTTCCCCTTTCTTCATGATTATTCTCCACATTTTCTTGGATTGTGCTTATGTCAAAATCTGCAGGGAGTTTAATTCCAAGATTTGCAAGATAATAAAAATATTTTTGAGGATCATCATGGAGTACTTTCTCTAACAAGCATTGGAATTTCTGATCTTGGAGGCTTCCTTGATAATCTTCGTGTGAGATTTCTTCATCACTATCATGACAAGTGACAATATGGTTGGATAATTTGACCATTTCGAGTTGCTTTTTGTATTGAGATCTAGTAAGAACCATGCAAGGTGACAAGGGATGAGGTGGAATGGGGCTAGAGATTTTGGCAAGATGTCGATGGAGACTACTGAGAATAGGATACTTATGACAAGATTTGGACAAGGGACTTTCTCAATCAATGATTCCAAGTAAGACGGCTGATACAAGATGGTAGCCACTAGTAAGGGTACTTAATACCTGTCTTACTGTGTAGGGACTAGTCATGCACCAAGACCACTAGCAAAGTTCTATGACCTAATAGGTTTACTTGAATCCAAAGTGATACAAAAAAGGGGCCTATGCTGACCTAATATGGGATACTTTTGACTTTGAACTAGGAAGACTTGATAGAAGGTGAATGGGAAGACCAACGAAAGAGAGATTTTGATGTGAAATGGATAGAAAAATGACTACAAGGTAAGTCCTGATCTCAAAATTTGAAACTAGACTGAAATGGGTACTCTGAACTGGTAAACATTTTCTCTCACAAATTGTGGAAGTGCTCACTGTCATGCATGCGCCGAAATAGATGCGCTATAGAAATTGATAAATGTGCTGTAAGTCAAAGCAAATGTGATGCACGGGTGAAATGTAAATGCGCTGTAATAGGCGGTAAAAGCACTATGGGTCAGAACAGATGCACCGTAGGTTGGTACAAATGCATAGCAACAAAGGACGGATGCGCCACTCTGGCTTTTCTCAGTGCTTTTGCAATTTTTTGGAAATTTTCTGATGTTTTTAGTACTTTGGTTGCAAGAAGGTCTTTTTGACTTGATTTTCTAAAATTATGGCAAAAAGACATAGTAAACACAAAGAATAGTTTTATGGTTTTTTATTTTTTTTGTGATTTTTTAACTCTTTTTGGACTAAAAGGAAAAACAAGTACAAATCCTAGGCTTCAAATGGATAACAAGGGTTTTTGGCCACTAGAACAAAGGTGTTTAATGAAGGCAACCATTCGAGTGGTTATACATGCAGAAGCACTACTCTTCGTTATGGAGTCTCCCAGCCTGCAAGGGTTGCGCCTTGGAGGGTTTTGGGGGAGGTTGGCTGTCAGTATAACACAACTTCACTCGTTGTTTGAAACTTTTGCTCCAAACACAATTTATTTATAGTGGCTTGGCATCTAGCTGTTACCACTTAGGGTCATTCCTACTTGGATGAACGGTATCCAAGAGCAGGCCCCTCTAAAGGAAAAACACATGCGAAAATGATATGTCTGGCATTTTGGTCACCCAAGATAAGGGAGAGCATAGGCCTGGTATCATTCTCAAAACATAGAATACAATGGTTCTTTTCCCCTAATTAAAATGAGAAAAACTAGATGAGCTATCTACTTGGGCAAGCACAGAACTTTGAAGTGATTTTAGCAAGATAGCAATAGTCCAATTTTAACCAAGATAGCAATGATGAGTTTAATTTTATTCATGTAGCACGAATTGTTAACTTTGAAGTGATGGCCAATCAAGATAGCAATGGTTTAGTTTTACCCAAATAGCAATGATGAGTTCAATTTTATCCACGTAGCACGAGTTGTTAACTTTGAAGTGATGGTCAATCGAGATAGCAATGGTTCAGTTTTACCCAGATAGCAATGATGAGTTCAATTTTATCCAGATAGCAATGAGTTGTTAACTTTGAAAAGATAGCAATAGCAATGATTCAATGATATGCAAGATAACAATGATTCAATTACCACTTTCCTAATTAAGCTATGTGAAATTTGCATGAGCATCCATTTTACTTTCCCATTAGAAATTGAAGTGTGAGCTAACAAGTGTAACTATATGAATCTAAACCAGTACCGAGCCTGCAAAATAGATCAAGAGAGTTCTTGCAAAGATGTCAGCATTAGCAAAATTCTTCAAGAAAACCCTAAAATTACTACCTACAACAGATGCGCCGCTTCAGAGACTAAATGCACAAAAACAATGAATAGAAGCGTCGTATTACATATGTGCTAGAACAGAGGACAAAAGCACCAGAAAATAGAGTATATGCACCGATCTAATGTATGCGCTGTGACAGGTAGTAAATGTGCTAGAACAGTGTCGGTATGCACTGCGGAAATGTATGCGTTGTGACAGGTAACAGATGCATGTTAGGATGTATCAGATGTGCTGTTTCCTCCTGTGTACGGCTTTCTAAAACACAAAAACATAGTTTTTAGGTTAAATTTGGGGCTAGGCCCTACGGTGGGTGCCAAAAATGTTAAGGAAAAATTAGATTAACAATGAATAAATAATAATATCAATATCAAGATACCCAAAACTCAATGAAATGGTGAACAAAAGAGATTCAAATAATTAATGAACAATAACAAAGCAAACCTCCTTAATTCGAAGCTTCCATTGATTGCCTATCACAATTGATCTTGCATTAATGAAATAGGGCCCTTAGAGAGTGTACTTCCTTGCTATGCTTCAAGAATGTCAATTGCGAATGGCTATGATAATATCACAATGAAGAGGAGCTTCACAACGATGGTAGTAGTGCGTAGTAATGAGTGTGAACAAGCAATGAAGGAATTGGTGCCAAAGGCGTGCTGTAATTCCTGTAGAGTAAAGATACTTAAAGCTTGGATATTGAAATGGAGGAATAGGGTTCAATTAATAGACTTGGGAAAGAAGAGATCAACAGTATAGAGAGAATGAGAAGATCAACGGTTGAGAATGGTTGAGGAATGTGCAACAAATAAGAAGAAGACATGTGTCTTGCTTTCTTTTGCATGAGAGGATTTGCTAAGAATAGAAGAATGAGTTAAAGCAATTAAAAGAATATAATAATTAGTTAAGTGATTTAAAACATGAAGAAGGGATTTGCATGAGAATAAGAAGACATTTTTCTTTATTAAATATTAGGAAAATTTAATTGCATGTGCAAAAAGATTGAATTATATTTAGAGATAACTCAATTTATAAGAAAAAGACAACTTAAATAAATAATTGATTTATTTAAATTTAGAAAAGATATTATTGGAAGAAACAATTAAATAATTGGAATTATTTAATTTAGAAGATAAGAAAGCAAATTAAATAAATAAGTTTATTTAATTGTTGTGCATGATTTTGGAAGAATAAATAAAATATTTGATTGTATTTTATTTTTAAAGATTGAAAGGATTTAAATAAATTTGATTTGATTTATTTAAATTTGGAAGAATGATTTGACTTAATTAAATAATTGAGAATTATTTAATTGTTTGGAAGAATTTAAATTAAATAAAAGATTTTATTTAATTTTGACTTTAGAAGAGATAATTAAATATTTCGATATTTAATTAATTTAGAGGAATGTGAATCAAATAAATAAATTTATTTATTTATTTATTGATAGAGGAATTAGAAGAGAATAAATATTAAGAATATTTATTTAGACTGAATTATGTCATTTTTAGGCGTATACAATTGGATATCCATTGCCCAAAGAATTGGGCTTTCAGAAATGGATATCCATTTTATAAATTTACCCAAAAAAGATAAAAGGAATGGTGTTGGGCCCAACAACCGTGCCCATAGATCCTCTGTTGTCGAAAAACCTGTGATTTCTGCCTATTACAGTCAAAAACACATTTTGATGCACTTTTGGAGATACAATTTGCTTGTTACAATCATAAGGGTGATATTTTTGTTCGCCTAATGGGGAGCAACAATTGTCGTAAAGCAAAAAGGAGAAAGTTACATTGGATGAAATTGAAGCAATTAGGGAAAAGGATAGGGCAAGGAAGAGGATTGGAAGACTGCATTTGGTAGATGCTCATCAAAGTGAAGCTTCTTCTTTACCATCTAATGACCTGCAAATTGAAGATGTTAATTTTGAGGGTAATGAAATGTTAGATAAGAATGAAATTGACCATGATATTGCAAATGAAAATGTTGCAAAATGTTATGAAACACCTATTGATAAGAGCAATACCATGGACAAAGAAGAAGAAAGACAAAGACGTGCACTTGAAGAAAGTGGATATGAACCTCATGATGTTGAATTTGCACTCCATAATCCATTTGTTGATGAAATTGATGAGGTTGATAACATGGATGAAATAATGAAAAATAATGTATCTACAAATTACATAAGAAGAGAGGACATTTGTCAACATGATGAAATTGGAAAACATCCAAGAACCCCAAAATGGTTACTTGAAATTGATGAGAACATAATGGAAAAACTTGAAGGCAAGAGGTCATCACGAACGGTTCGGTTGTGGGATTCAAAACTCTTCAATGAATACTTTGAGAATAAAACATTAACCAAACAATGCCAAATTTTTGTCCAATTACTAAAAATGTACCAAATGAGACCTTTACTAAAGAAATTAAAGATTCAGTTAAACAAAGTGTCCGATCAGAATAAAATTATTGTTAGAAGCCTTTTCAATGCACTCAATTCTATTGGAAAGACTAGCAAGGAGAAAGATAAAAGAGCTACTCATAGAGTAATATAATTAAACAATTAAAAAAGGCTCGATTAATGAGGCAAACTTGTGTTGACTTAAGATTGAATCGTAAAACATTGTCAAAAGCACTAGCATTAAGATCAAGACTAGATAGCCCTCTTGGAAACGATACTTGGGCTTTTAGTGGTAGGCTTCCATGAGTTGACAAGAAGCTAATCAATAGCACAAAGGGAGAAATTGAATGATTTTGGCACACTAACTCTAGGGTATCATCGAATGCAAAAGATGTTTTAAAGTTAAGAATTGGTGATAAAGATTGCACACCACATCCTAAACATTACTTGGAATGTAGCCAAACAACATTGTACAAACAATATTGTGAAACACACCCAAGTATGACAATCTCACAAAGAACATTTTAATCTCTTAAGCCATTTTATTGTGTTCCTCTTAAAGTTCGTAATACATGTTCCAAATACCATGTAGAGTTTTCTATGTACCATGAATTATTATGCAATATTCGTTCTACTTTGCACACTAACAAAATGTTCAAGGAGTGTGGTGTAATTCAACTACCAAAGTTATCTAGGGACTTATTGGATTTATTTCTATGTATTAGAGATGATGTTTGCATTTTCTATAAGAATGATTATTTAAATGAAAAGTGTTTACAATGTGGTGGGTTATCAAAGTTTGTATCATATTTTTATGAGGGCAGTGAGCATGATTTTGGAAAGAGAATGGTTGAGAAAAAGAGATATGAGATAGTGAAATACAATTTTAAAAGTGGAGGTGAAGGTTCTAGATGTCAGTTGATTGTAAGAGAGGTAAGTATTGTTGATTTTATTGATGATGTTAAGAAAAATATTTTCTACAAGAATGTTAGACACAACCACAGGTCTGGATGGTTAGATCAATAGTTTAGGATGTGTAAAGACTTTTTTCTGATTGGAAATATTGTCTCTGTAGTTGATTTTGTAGAAAACTACACATTGCAACCCCAAAATGAAGTTCAATCCTAGTACTACAATTATATTCAAATTGCTATTTTTGTTCACATCACATATAGACATGCCCCCAATAGTATAGAAGAGATCAGGAAGATTGTCAGAGAATACCATTTTTACATGAGTGATGATCGATTTCATTCATCAGAGTATGTACAATATTGTTTTCAACAATTTTATGGGTTCTTGCAAGAAAAAGATATTAGAATGGATCAACATCTCATTTGGTCAGATAATTGCACCAGTCAATTCAAGAATGCTCGTATATTCTATTGGTTGAGCAAAAAGCATGTAGAGATGGGTATACCTCATATTTGGAATTTTTTGAAGCTGGGCACAGAAAATGTGAACATGATGGAGTGCGTGTATGCATGAAGGGAGATCTTTTTAAAGAACATCTAAAGATTAGAGGTGGTGCTACATTCAGTGATGTAGATTCTATTATTAAGTGGTGTAACTATGCATTGTCACAAGGAGTGGCTCTTGATTCAAAAGTACACAGGTTCTTTTGGTTGGTTGATGATGGGATAGTGAGAGAGAAATTGGATTGTTAGAGAATTAGTGAATCATCAAAGATGCATTCATTTAGAAGCTCAGATGCAAGTGCATGGACCATTTGGACATGAGAATTAGCTTGTTTTTGTCAGAGTTGTATTAAATGTGATTGGGATAATTACGAGTCAAGTGAGTGGGTAGATGCATGGATTCCACGATATTTAACCCCTTTATCTAAAGGTCAATCATCTTTAGTCAATGACATGGAGAGCTTATTTGACTATGAACATATTTTAGACCTTGTACAACTAGGTCATGTTTATGCAGTTGTTGCACCACATGGAAATGAAGAGAGATCAAACTATTGGTTGGCACGATGTGTACAGGGAAAACAAAAGATAACACAACCGATGATAGATGATGATGGGTTCACATATCCTACAGGATTAGTTGTTATTGCTGTGACTTGGTTGCGAACATATATGATTAGAAAGAATGTATCCCTACCTTTGAAGACTATGAGAAGTATAAAACCATATTGATGTATTCGCACCTAGTTGTAGCAACAAATGTTAAGTTACTAAGGCATCATGCAAAACCAAAAACAAAACAACTATGGACAATTAGTAATGCTGATCATGAAGCAATATTGGATACTTTGAAGGTAAGAGATGACCCCTCAGGTACACTTGACTAGAATTTAAACTTCTATATGGATACATATGACAATTTTTATCTTAACTTGTTCTTGTTTTTTCTATTTTTTAGATTTGTTTTATTAAAAATATCATTTATTTAACTATAATGCATGTTTTTTACTATACACGATTATGAATGAGGTTATTTTGCATGGAATTGTAGATTTTTTTGCATGGCATCATAAGTTATTTTGGCTATACCCGAGGTATGATTTTTAGTGTTAATTTGAATTTCTTAATATTTTGCTTTCTAGCTTTTTCTACATACTAATTTCTTCCTATGCTTCCTCACTTTGCATTCATGTCTCCTAGGGTAGTTGGAACTACAACATCTGATAGATTTCCCATATCCTTCATGCAATCTCATATGGTATATTTCATGTGGTATAGGGCAATCTCTACTTTCCTTGGGTTTTGGATAAATGGTTTCAATGACACCTTGACCATGTTCAAGCAACTAGGTATAACAAATGAAATCAAATTACACACTTTTCTATGTTTCCACACTTTTCTTTACACCCGCCAATTGCATTTGCTTGAAATTTTGTAAAGAAATAAATCCATTTTGCATATATCTTGCAATCATAGTATAACAGTCCTATAATAGTCCTAGTAAAAGGTTGGGGAATTTGGCTTTACACCCACCAAATGCATTTTCTTGAAAGTTTGTATAGGCTTATCAAGAAATCATTTTTTTTCATATCTTGCAATCATTGCATTCCATGAGATGACATCTATTTGAGGTGTTTTGTCAAATAGTTCATGTGGCTTGTCTATCCTTCCACACTTTTCATACATGTCTACTAGGGTAGTTGCAACTACATAGTCTAACAAAATCCCGCTTTATGTTTCGATGGATGTCCATGTACCCTATTCCAAAGATGCCATTTGCTAATGATAACCTTGTCAAAATCTCATGGTAATCTCATATGGTATATTTCATAAATCCATTTTGCATATATTTTGCAATCATAGTATAGCATTCCTATAACAGTCCTATATAATAGTCCTAGTATAATAGTCCTATATCATGAAATCATGGAATTCCATTAGACCACATTTCATTAAGGCATTCCACCAAATAGTTCACGTGCCTTTCTTATGCTTCCTCACTTTACATTCATGTCTCCTAGGGTAGTTGCAACTAAAGCATAATACTGATGATGTTCTTGGGTGTTGGTCAAATGTGTAGCAAGGGATACAATTTTACGTTTCAGGATGATGGTTGTGAGATCAAAAAAAGTTTTAGAATTGTGATTACTACTAGAAGGAGGACAGATGGAAATGTCTATCAGCTCAAAGGTATTGATGGTTATTGTTTCATGACTCAGATCAGTGAGAGTTGGCTATGGCATAGAAGACTGTGTCACATTAATTTTGATAGCATAGTAATATTAAGTTCAGTTTAAGCTATGAGAGATTTGCCAAAGATTACAAAGCCTATCAATGTATTTGTAAGAAATGTCAAGTTGGAAAGCAAGCAAGAAGTTTCAAAGTCAAGGATCAATCTTCTACCAGACTATTGGAATTGGTGCATACATATCTTTGTGGCCCTACCAGAGTAAGAAGTTTTCAAGGTGACAAGTATTTCATGCTACTAATTGATGATTGTTCTAGAATGACATGGGTTACTTTTCTCAAAGAAAAATTAGAAGCCCTAGATAAGTTTAAAGGATTCAAAGTTATGGTTGAAAATGAAATGGATATGAAAATCAAGTGTTTGAGGTTTGACAGAGGTGGAGAGTTCACCTCTAATGAGTTTAACATGTTTTGTGAGAATCATGGAATAAAGAGGCATTTATCTGTCCCTAGGACTCCTCAGCAAAATGGAGTGGTTGAAAGAAAGAGTAGGATTGTTCAAGAAGCTGCAAGGACAATGATGAAAGAAGCAAACCTATCAGAAGTCTATTGGAGAGAAGCAATTCATACCGTTGTTTATATACTGAACAAAGTGAAAGCAAAAGCAAACAATTCAAAGACTCCTTATGAGCTATGGTATGGAAGAATTCCTACTGTCAAATACTTTAGAGTGTTTGGAAGAAAATGCTACATTAGAAGAGATGAAAATTTAGGAAAGTTTGATGCAAGGTCTGATGAAGGTATCTTCCTTGGATATTCAAAGCAAAGCTTATTAGTGCTAAAACAAGAGGCTAAGAAAGATTGTTGAGAGTGCAAATGTCAAGGTTGATGAAGACCTACCAAAGAATTTAGAGGTGAATGGATATGAATTAGATGAGTCTTCTTGCAGAGAAGAAGAAAAAGCCAAGGAAAAAGAAGTGCAGATTGAAGAGGAAGAAGCTTTGGAAAAGATTCCTAAAACTCCCAAGTATGTGCAGAAGAATCATTTTGAAGAATAGATCATTGGTGATGAGAGAAAATGTGTACTGAGCAAGAATGATGAATCTCCTAAGGCTGATCAGAGAAAGTATAGATCAATGATTGGAGGACTACTATCATGCATTCAGTTTGTCTTGTGGCTAGATTTTAAGACCCTAGAGAGTCACATGTTGCTATAGTGAAAAGGATATTCATATATTTAAAGGGCACTCCAAATCATGGCTTGTGGGATCTAAAGGATACTAACTTTACTCTAATTGCTTATACAGATGCAGATTGGGCTAGTTGTGTGGATGATAGGAAAAGTACAATTGGTGGTACATTCTTTCGTGGATGCAGATTGGTGTCATGGCTAAGTAAGAAGCAAGATTCAATATCTTTATCTAATGCAGAGGTAGAGTACATTGCAACAACATCTTGTCGCACTCAAGTGTTCTAGATGAGGCAAACCTTGAAGGATATCAGAGTTGTATATGATGAACTAATTCCTATCTTCTATGATAATACAAGTGCTATTAACATTTCAAAGAATCCAGTGATGCACTCAAGGATAAAACATATCTCAATCCCATATCACTTTCTAAGAGAGAAGGTTGCAGAGAATGAAGTGAAGCTTGAGCATGTGCCTACAAAGGATCAGGCTACTGATATATTCACTAAGGCTCTTCCTAAGGATACATTTGAGTATCTCCGGGAGAAGTTGGGGGTTATTGCTTGTCCTTCTTTGAACTAGATGCTTAAAAAGATGCACCAGTCCAGAGGATTTTAAGATTCATTCTTTATTTTGGACTGATGTTGGACGCTACCTCTCAGGGAGAGTAGGTAGTGGTCATGTTGGTTGTTGTAGTCAGGGGGAGTAAGTGTTAATGCAAATTGTTGTGTTCCTAAGGGGGAGTATGTAGAGCAATAAAAGAAAAGATGTTACAAAGTAGTAGTGAGTAGGTACAAGTACGAGTAATGTCAAAAGAGGAGAATGAAATATCCCACCCCTGATAGGATATTTACTTTCTAGATTTTGCTGTCTGTTTTTATTTGTTTTATGGTTTTCTGATATATTTGCAATGTTTGATAAAACAATATAATGCAGGAAAATAGAAGATATTACAATAATAATTTTCAACTCAAAAATTGAACATTACATAAGGAAAACACAACTAAAAATTCCATATTTTTATATCAGCTTAGATACTCAATATTTTCACAAAATATTGAAAACCTAGTTCATAAAATATCCCCTATTATCTAAATCAAAAATACCCAAAAAATTGGGGGTTACAAATCATGAAATCATAGGTAAGATATGCGTTGAAACCCTCTGAAATGAATGCCAGAATGAAGTATAAAGTCTATAATAGTATAACAACAACAACAACAAAAAATTAACTCCAACAATGATCACTATCACCAATCCCCATGCCTAGTGCAAAGATGCATATAATTAAATTGCCAAAACCCCTGCTTGGTTAAAAGAGTCTTGCAATGCATATACTTTTGAATTGCAATATTATTCAAACCCTTGTCTTTCAAATATTTAGTAAATTATCAAACTCTTGATAAATTCTTCAAACCCTAGCTTTGAAACCTTCTTGTAAATCTTTGAAACCTTCCTATAAATCTTTGAAGTACAAGCACAATCCTTGCAATGGAATTGTCTACATGTTCTCCCTAAGGGGCTACGTCATCAAAAAGCTTGAGATTTTCAAACTCTTTAGTCTTCAGCAAAACCCTTAGCCAAATTCTTCTTCTTCAACAATGAATGAATGAAATGAATTCCAAAATGCCCTTTTATATTTCACCTTAAATTCACTTTAAATTCCATTTCATTCAATTTACTTTTAATCTCTCTTTTAATTATGATGCACAACTTAATAATATAAAATATACTTTAAATCATTTAAGTCCCCTTTTAATAAAGTCCTTATGTCTCCCTTTTAACATAATAAATTAATAAAGCATCATTAAATAGATCACTTTGTTAATTTCCATTTAACCCTTTTATCACCTTTTAATAAATCATCATTAAATATTAATATTATTAAAGTCAAATAACTTTAATAATATAATAAATCATTAATCCTCAATAAATCACCCCACACCAACTCAAATAATGATCTGATCATATTTTTTGGATGTAGGTATGATGACGACTGATCTAGATATGACTTAATATTAATAGTAAGTATGGCGATATGACCAAGTGACCTACTATAAATATTAAATGTGCATCAAATGGTCCTGAATAGCCTCCGAAAGGCACCATACAATAAATTAGAAAATTGAATTGAAGAATACTGCAATAAGCACCAAAAAGGCCTACTAAAGAACCAAAGATGTCCCTCGAAGGGATCCCTTGAACACTCTGTTATCCCACAAGGACCAAGTGATGGACTAACCTCTACAACTGATCACTACCTAGGAAAAGGGGACATTACAGTCCACCCTTCCCAATATTGCTTTCCCCAAGAAATCCATATTGGAACACTCTAGCCTGTCACCAGAATACCTGGATCCCAAATAAGCCTAAAGGATGCTCTACCAAAACTCCACTACATCCACTAGATAATGATAAAGCTAAATTCAACAACTTTGACAGTTACTCTCCAAATTTGAAGCAACCTGCTAAGAATAGAAATCACTAGATCCCACAACCAGAATGGAAGTTTGCCATACACATTATCCGGTAACTTCCACTGTGCTACTCTGATATAATCTTCACCATGCTGAGAGTGGTGAAGCAACTCATCGGGATCCAACCAAACTGATGTGTCAAACCTGTCACCACCTAGATCCCAACACATCAGAACATCACATCCATTGAACATGAGGAAATGGAAGTAACTCGAAGTGCCAGCATCACAACACCACACTCCAAACTCTGCAAAACTCCCATGGATGTGATGAGTATCACTCATAGGTGCCAAAAATGGTGTGACAAATCCTCTTAGGTTGTTGATATAAAATAGATCAACACCCTCTAGATTAAATATCCAACCTATGGGAATGCATACAAAATGGCTAGGATCATAGGGTGCCAAAGTACCAACCCTATGCCACTCTCCAATGTTGAGGAGATGATATAACTCTCCTCCAAACTCAAGTATAGTTGATGTCCTCCAAAAATTATGAATAAAATCCCCATCCAAATTAATAGAACAACCATCCCTTACCAACTTATGGAGTAGAACATTGTGGGATGGACTGACAATGCCATCATGCTCATTGAAACCACAACTTCCCTATAGCCTCACCTCTAATGGAAATTCTTGAAGCAAGGAAGTCGTAAACTCTGCCAAGGACACAACTGCATGATGAAAATCTGATCCCTGACCCTGTAAACAAGCATATGAAAGTAATAGAGTTGGATACCCGTAATCTCTGGTTCCATCTTCCAAAGATGGAAACACTCCATCCCACAATGGGTGATATGAAAACTGAGCCAACCGACACTTATGCATCATCAAACCATCTATATGTGGACTGAAAGAGAATTGATGAGCACTCCTTACTATGCAGTCAAGGTGGAATGTGCCTGTTTGTGCCAATGGTAGTCCTACATAGTCATTGGGAATGTAGGACTCATCACTCTCATCACCTGAATCAGAAGGTGGCTCACATCTCTGATCCTGAAGGGTTGATTGGGTAGTTGCTTTGCAAGTCCTTTCTGTGAACCCAATAGAAAAGTCCTGATCTAAAATCAATTAGAAGTATTCTGATTTAATCCACTCTATGGCTTGCTAGATAGTTAGCAAACTAGATATAGAAGTGTCCACTACTACCCCTATCTACCTTTCCCCCAATTGTGCCAACCACAGGAGGTGATCCACAAACTTGTGTGTGCTGTCGAGACGAGTTAAGGTTTGGACAACCTTATCCTCAGTAACCTTCAGCTACCCCTTGAGACCATGAGACTCACTAGACTCATGACTAGCCATCAACACATCACCCAAATTGCTAGCCGATGTAGGAGTCATGCTCCTACTAGGAGATGCCCTGCAATCCTCATGCAAAGAAGATGGGGCAGTGTTGTGATCGAACACACAACTCTTTGCTGAACCCACTACTTCATCACAAGACCTGTCAATAAGATTATTTTCATCATCTAAAATGGGTTCATCCTCAAGAACACCTGCTGCCACATATTGTTCCCTGCTAAACTCATCCGATGTACCCATCCCATGGGTGTCACCTACACCTGTAAAAGAAATGGATGTCTCTACATCCTCAACAAGCACATTACCACAATCCATGGATGTATGCTCATCAACAATGGCTTCCATAGATGGCTGAATTATAGCTGTAGGTGATGAAGACAGTGCCAAGCTCAACTCCATAGTAAACTCATCAATATGAGACTCTGACTCTTGAAGGGCTAATTAAGTGCTCCTCAAAGAGTCCACGGTGACCTCTAGCTCATAGGTGAGCTCATCAACCTCCTCTTCTTTCCATTTTAATGCATCATAATAGATCCCATCAAGCATGAGAAGATAATCTTTGTTTGATAATAATTATTGGTAATTGTTTTTCATTACCCCCAATGCATCTCTGAGTGCCTAAAACTTTGCAAGGGAAAGTTCACTATCAAAGTACTCATGTGTTTCTAGAGTCTTCCAACAACAGTTTGTCAACAACTACTGAGCAACATCAAAGTGTTCTATGGCCAAAACAATCATGCCTTTATTCACCCTCAATCGACCTACTAAATGATGGGACCCCTGAAACCTGTCATTCCTATACAAATTTTCTAATTTTTGATTAATGTCATGCACCATATAATCTGATTTGTTTTCATGGTTGATCACAACTCCATTAGTGTTGGTAATGTCATCCTAGGGTTCTACCAAACCATCACCATGATATAAGGCTTTCTCATCATCAACCACTTCAATTTTGAACCCTTCATCTGAGAATAGATGAATGAACTCAACACAGTCATCTGGTCCATTGGATTCATCAAAGAAATCATTAGAATCATCACTAGTTGAATCAAAACTAGGATCTAAAGTTGTTTTGTCTTTTTCTTCATGCACCACCTCATCCATGGTAGTTGCATGCGTGGCCAAAGATTCATCTGTCATGTAGTCATCTTCTTCTTCTTCTTTCGGTATTCCCAAAAATGTTGTAAATGTGAGCCCATCTCAAATTTCTTTAGGAATAGAGCAGTACTCATTAAACCTGGTGCATATTTCATCTTTTGTTGACGAGACATACATAGTTGTCCTCTAAAGGAAAGTGGGTAGCTGTCTTCCATCCATTGTTTTGATATTTAGAACACTTCAAAGACAAATTAAACCAAGTGTTGTAACTTTGACATGCAAATACTAATCACTGTCATGCAACTATACCCTCAGTCTCAACTCTGACATACAAGTGCAGATCACTCACATGCAACTATTGCACAACCCTCGAAACTGACATGCAAGCATCTGGGTAGTCTCAAAATTGGCATGCAAGTACTGGGTACTAACATGCAACTCTGCACAAAGTAGTAATCCAACAGGCTGGCAGGAAAACTAGCTCTGATACCACTAAAATATCCCACCCTTGATAGGATATTTACTTTCTAGATTTTGCTGTCTATTTTTATTTGTTTTATGGTTTTCTGATATATTTGCAATGTTTGATACAACAATATAATGTAGCAACATGGAAGATATTGCAATAATAATTTTCAACTCAAAAATTGAACATTACCTAGGGAATACATAATTGAAAATTCCATATTTTTATATCAGCTTAGATACTCAGTATTTTTACAAAATATTGACAACCCAGTTCATAAAATATCCCCTATTATCTAAAACAACAATACCCAGAAAATTGGGTGTTACAAATCATGAACTCAAAGGTAAGATATGCCTTGAAACCCTCTGAAATGAATGCCAGAGTGAAGTATAAAGTTTGGAGCAGTATAACAACAACAACAATGATAGTTAACTCCAACAATGATCACTATCACCAATCCCCATGCCTAGTGCAAAGCTGTATACAATTAAATTGCCAAAACCCATGCATGGTTAAAAGAGTATTGCAACGCATATACTTCTGATTTGCAATATTATTCAAACCCTTGTCTTTCAAATATCTAGTAAATTATCAAACTCTTGATAAATTCTTCAAACCCTAGCTTTGAAACCTTCCTGTAAATCTTTGAAGTACAAGCACAATCCCTACAATGGAATTGTCTGCATGTTCTTCCTGAGGGGCTACGTCCTCAAAAAGCTTGAGATTTTTAGACTCTCTAGTCTTCAGCAAAACCCTTAGCCAAATTCTTCTTCTTTAACAATGAATGAATGAAATGAATTCCAAAATGCCCTTTTATATTTCACCTCAAATTCACTTCAAATTCCATTTCATTCAATTTACTTTTAACCTCTCTTTTAATTATGATGCACAACTTAATAATATAAAAAATACTTTAAATCATTTAAGTCCCCTTTTAATAAAGTCCTTATGTCTCCCTTTTAACATAATAAAATAATAAAGCATCATTAAATAGATCACTTTATTAATTTTGATTTAACCCTTATATCACCTTTTAATAAGTCATCATTAAATATTAATATTATTAAAGTCAAATAACTTTAATAATATAATAAATCATTAATCCTCACTAAATCACCCCACACCAGCTCAAATAATGATCTGATCATATTTTTTGGATGTAGGCATGATGACGACTGATCTAGATATGACTTACTATAATTAGTAAGTATAGGCAATATGACCAAGTGACCTACTATAAATAGTAAGTGTACATCAAATGGTCCTGAATAGCCTCCGAAGGCACCCCACAACAAAATTGGAAAACTGAGCCAAAGAATACTGCAATAAGCACCAAAAAGGCTTACTGAAGAACCAAAGATCTCCCTCAAAGGGATCCCCTGAACACTTTGTTAGCCCATGGGGACCAAGTGATGGACTAACCTCTACAATTGATCACTACCTAGGAAAAGGGGACATTACAAAGAATGAGAGAGAGAGTTATGTCACCCTTTGCCATTGATGTCAAAGGGGAAGAGAGAGAACAATGTGAAAAAAAGAGTCAATTATCAAGAAGAGAGTAGTAAGCTAAGGGGGAGAGAAAGAGAAAGGAAAAGAGCATAGTATTGAGGATGCTATTGTGTTGATGGTTTTTCACATCATGTTTTTCCATCAATGACAAAGGGGGAGATTGTTGGAAGTATGTGCAGTCGGTGTTGTCATTGATGTCAACAAACTTGTGTTGTCATGGGTGTCAATTGTATGAGCAAGAGGGTGTTGAGTGGATACTATCTCTAATGATGAGAAAGTGCTGAAGATGGTGATGATATGTTTCTGGTTCTTGGTTTCCAAGTGCTTTTGAGAAAATTTGAATAATAGAGGAAACAGTGTGTTGTAAAGATGTCCTGTCATACAGAGTGGTGTTCTGGTTTTTCTCCACATTTCTTTTATATTGAAGATATGTTTATGCGGTTTAGATATGTTGATTAGAGGTGTTCAGAGGTGCTACATTCAGAATTTGGCATGTTGGATCAATGTGTAAAGGAAGATGTGTTCACTAGTTTGTGAACTGTGTATTGTAGAGGTGTCTGAGAGAAATATTTTTTCTTTGCATTTCACTGTAGAGTCATTTCAGGTCTTGCAGTTCTGGAAGTGTGTTAATAAGCTTCATAACTATTTTTAGTTGAAGTTATTCATGATATGGTTCTCCACAAGTTGATTTCTTGAGTTGCAGTGCATGCCAGAGATATTTGAGTATACTGGGTAAACAAGACAAGTTTGTTTGGCAGGTGAAAGTTGTTGTGGAGGAATTTGTTGGATTTTTGAATGTTTGTGGGATATTCTAGATTGTGCTCAAGCATGGTGTGTGGTCTGCGTGTTGTCTTTGGGTTTGAGGAAGCATGTACATAATTGTTTATGGTGTTAACACTGGTTCGGTCAACCTTGGGTGTTTACACTAATTACAGAGTTGCTTCGGTGTTTGTGGAAGTGTTGTGTGGAGTGTATGATTGGATTTAGGTCCAAACTAAGGTGTGTTATGGTGTGCCTTCATTCCTTTCCACCGAGGGAATGTTTTGGTGCTGACCTAATTTGAATTTATGAGATTAAGGTGCTTTAGAGATCATGGAGAATGTTTTCAAGATTGAAGATGGTATAAATAAGTGTTGAGTTGTTGAAGGATGGTAAGATAAATGAGTATGATGTGAATTACAGAATTACAAACTATGAATTTGTGCAGTGCAGTGTGATCTTTCATGTGTTAGATTATTAGATGTAGTGAGCAGAAGGTGTCTACAATTCCTCAATGAGACTATAGAGGTGATGATAGCATTGTGGTGGACTTCTCTATTGCATTGAGATAGTTTTCTCCTTGTAACAATCTTCTCTATTCTGGCAATGAGCCTTTCCTTCTTTTGGGTAGTGAGCCCTCTGGAAGTGAGCCTTTTGGTAGTGAGCCCTATCCTATTTCAGTGTTGATATTACTTTATATTGTGAGCTAATCCTCACCATGGTTTTTCCCTTCTTGGGTTTTCCATGTAAATCTGGTGTTCTCTTGTGTATGATGTTGATTTGATTTACTTTATGTTATTTGCTTTCATGCTTAATCATCTAAATAGTTTAAGGGCTTAATTGAATTAATGTGGATCTGAATGTGTGTGAGGGTTCTAAAGTTTTAAGTGACAACTGATTCACCCCCCCTCTCAGTTGTCTTGTGCATTCAACAAATACATGTAAAGAAATTTCAAAAATTAGATGACACCAATAAGTTTATGGAACACCATAAAATACAACATGTGATCCTTGAATGAAGATAAAATTAATTTAAAAAAATTAACATTGAGGATACAACCTAAATGTTATAAAACTTCTAAATAGACATTTTAAAAATATAGTTTGCTTTTAGGCCCTATGATAAATCAATACTATGGGCTTTTAAAGAAATAACCTCTAATATTTTTTTTTGCTATCTTTGATGCTTAGTCTCCACCTAGTCCACTTTTGAGCTTTGAATGCATTCAAAGATATACTAGTCAACATTATATGTCCTCATATAGAGAGTCAAATTATTTGAGCTTTGAATGCTTTTAAGAGTTAAATGCATTTAGAGAGTCAACATTCTCTATCCTCATATAGTATACTAGGCTTGAAATGTTGCATACATGAAAACACATGAGCATTAAAACATAAGGTAGAGACCTCTATTAACATTTTCCATAGTATTATGAAATTTACTTTTAATCATAATAAAAGTGAAAGTAACCCAAGACTACTAAATTGTTCAATCTAATTCATGATCTTAACCACATATTTGTAGCCACTAGATAAAATTAGAAACTATATTATTTTGCATGTGCAATGAAATCTGCCAAGGGGAAGAATATTATTCTGTACATCAAAGTTTCTTTTATATAGTATGGAAAAATAAGTATAAATTTGCGTCAAATTTTGTGCAACTTTATGGAAGACTTTATAAAAGAAAGGGTTTTCATGCTTTGGGAGTGTATAAAACCTTACTAGTTATGTGAGAAATTGACTATATTTCTAGATTCAAATATATAGAGTTGCTTATGCTCAGATCTACATATACAAAGTTGTCTATTGCTAGGTTCACGAGATTTCATTACATTTTAGTCTATTGGATAGTCATTATGCTTGGATTTTGGGTACACATTCATGGTAGAGTACTTTTGTTTGACAATATCAACAAGTTTTATAATGGGAAGATATACTATGCTATGACACAACTATGCTATCTTTCTGATGAAAAGATATACTATGAAAATCAAAATATAATAGGATGTAGTGTTCAATGATATATCTCGCAGTTGTGAAAGGAGTAGTTTGTCTAAAGATCAATATCAAAAGGAACGTTGAACTTAAATCATTTTGAGATAGGGAGAGGTTTAGTGGTTAATCAATTATACACACTTATTAGGTTGCCATTTTTAAAGCTTGAGACATTATGAAGCAGGGAATGCACATGTGTCTAGAGGAATCATGTCATGTTGACAATAACATGGATATAACACAATACAAAACTAACAATTTTTTTGAAGATCAAACCACTTTAAGGAAGAAATATATGGAAATAGATGTTGTTAGCACGAGGAGATGCCACCTAGTACTCACTCATGTTATGATGGGATAATGATATGAAATGGAAGTAGTCATGTCTTGGAGGTAGAAGTGACAGGGTGAAGGGATTGATAGGGGGTTAAGCTTCAAGTACAAAACTTATTAGACTAGGGTTAATACATTTATTTGTTTGACCCAATTTATCTTCATTATGTAATAGTAACTCCAAATTATATGATTAGCAGATTTTTCCTCAAGATTATTAAAATAATTTTATGATATTTAATTAGAATAAGTTTCACATGAATATTATATATATATATATATATATATATATATATATTAAGTAGTCAATGTAATAATAATATATTCTCCTTATTTACAATGGGTCATTTAGGAAAAAATGAGGGACAAAAGGTTAATGAGTAGATTTTATAAAAAAAAAATGAAATTTGAAGGTATGGCTTTGGGTGTGAACTATCATGACATACCCTACATCCCCATCCTTTGGCCTTTCAAGGGAAAAGGAAGTAGTATTTTGTAAGAAATTTGTGGTAGGGTCTAATTACAAATAGTTTCAATGGTATTATGGTGCAAGAAAAAAAAAATCCTTAGGGAAGGGAAAAGCCATAGTAAGAAGGGAGATGTAATAATGGAAATTACATACCCTACAATTCCCTTTTGTCATGTTTTGCACTCAATTTAGTGTTTTTCCTAGTTTGTCCTATTTTGACACCAAGAGATGCATGGACTTTAATCAAAAGAAAATTGAAAGTAACCCAAGACTATTAAATTGTTCAATCTAATCCTTGACAAATGATCTTAACCACATATTTGTACCCACTAGATTAGAAACTATATTATTTTGCATGTGCAATGAAATCTACCAAGGGGAAGCATATTATTCTATACATCAAAGTTTCTTTTATATAGTATGGAAAAATAAGTATAAATTGCATCAAATTCTGTACAACTTTATGGAAGACTTTTTATAAAAAAAAAGGGTTTTCATGCTTTGGGAGTGTATAAAATCTTACTAGTTATTCCAAAAATTGATTATATTTCTATATTCACATATGCTCATAGCTACATATACAAAGTTGTCTATTTCCAGGTCTAGGAGAATTATTTACATTTTAGTCTATTGGATAGTCATTATGCTTGGATTTTGGGTACACATTCATGGTAGAGTCACTTTCATTTGGAAATATCAAAAAGTTTCATAATGGGAAAGATACTATTGTTTCCTACATTGGCACAACTCTGCTCTCTTTCTGATGAAAACATATAGTATGAAAATCAAAATATAACAGGATGTAGTGATCAATGATATATCTCATAGTTGTGAAATGAGTAGTTTGTCTAAAGATCAATATCAAAAGGAACATTGAACTTAAATAATTTTGAGATGGGGAGAGGTTTAGTGGTTAATTAGTAATACACACTTATTAGGTTGCCATTTTTAAATCTTGAGACAGTATTAAGTAGGGGATGCACACGTGTCAAGAGGAATCATGTCATGTTGACAATAACATGGATAGAACACAATACAAAACTAATAATAATAATAATATTTTTGAAGATCAAACCTCTTTAAGGAATAAATATATGGAAATAGATGATGTTAGCACGAGGAGATGCCACCTAGTACTCAAGTTATGATGGGATAGTGACATGAAATGCAAGTAGTCATGTCTTGGAGTCAGAAGTGGTAGAGTGAAGGGATTGATAGGGGGTTAAGTTTCAAGTACAAAACTTATTAGACTAGGGTTAATACATTTATTTGTTTGACTATATTCATTATGTAAAAGTAACTCCAAATTATATGATTTAGCAGATTTTCTTGAAGATTATTAAAATAATTTCATGATATTTAATTAGAATAAGTTTCAAAAAAATATTTATATATATTTTAAGTAGTCAATGCAATAATAATATATTCTCCTTATTTGCAATGGGTCATTTAGGAAAAAATGAGGGAGAGAAGGTTAATGAGTAGATTTTATAAAAAAATGAAATTTGAAGGTAGGGCTTTGGGTGTGAACTACCATGACATGCCCTACATGCTCACCTTTGGCCTCTCAAGGGTAAAGGAAGGAGTGTTTTGTAAGAAATTTGTGGTAGAATCTAATTACAAATAGTTTCAATGGTATTATGGTGCAAGAAAAAAGAGAATCCTTAGGGAAGGGAAAAGCCATAGTAAGAAGCGAGGAGATGTAATAATGGAGGACTCACTTTAGTGTTTTTCCTAGTTTGTCCTATTTTGACACCAAGAGATGCATGGACTTAAATCAAAAGATCCAAGACTTGATAGGTAATAATCTCATTCATATAGATGGAGTAAATGATAAAGGGAACCAAAACTTGTAGATCTTCACTAATCCTTTTTGTATCTCTTGAATAAGATCAAACCCATAGATAACTCTCTTCTAGTTTGATCATAAAACAACCTCAAAAAACACCAAAGACATTGCACTCTCAATACTAATATGGTAGATATGATAGATAAATGCCTAGTTTATGGGGATTCTATCTTCTAATTAATCTATGGAAATTCCTATCAGTGAACTAGAGATACCAAATAATGATTGTCATGAGATTGTATACATTGGTGGTGTTGTCAATCATGAGTTTTGTGAAGGAATATTGATTAATCCTATATGTTCCTTCAACATCATTACTAATGAATACCTTTATAGAATTTGTGTCCATCATCAGTCATATAAATAATAATGAATCAATCTAAAGTGTTACAACTAGACATATGTGGAAAGATTAGGAAGTGTTATTCTACCCATGAGATTGTACCTAAGGCTATAAAGTTTCTTCTTCATTTCATACATGTCTTTGATCACTTCCACATCTTGTTAGAAGGACCTTGGTTGAATTAATATAAAGTGGTTCCTTATATTGTGCACCAATGTCTCAAATTTCTTCATGGATATAACATTATCACCATTTGCCAATCCAAATTTAAACCAATCTACACCAAATCCAATTTCACTAGAGACCACTTAATTCACAAGCCTAAGGAGGAATGTTACCCAAAATGACAATATGTACAATAAATATGTAGACTATGTGGACCAAAAAGGTAAATTCCTTAATGGAAATCCTAACTATGATACATTAAATTTCTAGACCTTAATCTAATTGATTAACTATGACATCATAATAGATCATACACCTTCTTCCACTCAAGTTCATAGAATCAATGCTCTATCTCCTCATCACTAAAGGGGCCACCCTCATCCTCCCACCAATTGTTCTAAATGAGGAGGGCCCCTACCCATGACTAAAATCTTACTTCCTTTACCTCATCATCGATCACCATACATGGGCATGTACACTAAGATGGGGGGGCAAAAAGTGGCCACAAATTAATTTGAAGAAAAATATGGAATAATGCACTAATGTTATGGCTTAGGATGGCTAAGAAATCTTGATCCATAACACGAGTTCATTATAATGCACTAGAGTTATAACATGCTTGCATATTTCTTCATAGAAAACAAAGAAAAAAGTGTCTTTTTTGAATTTATAATGCTTGAATGTTATCACACACACGCGTTTCATTTAAATTAAATACCACCCTTAGGTGTGGATTTGGCTTGGATATCCATACCAAAAGGTTGGGCCTATAAGTAGGGTGTCCAAAGATGTATTTTTAAGAAAACATAGAAAAACAACTAAATCTCGAGCTTGTCCTCCATCAGGTTTACATGTTTTTCAATGTTGATCTAAAAAATGTCAGGATGACTTCAAGTTTTTTATTAGCTTTCTAACCATATAATTTTTTCTAAAATTTGTGTGATCTAAAAATTTGGATAAATGAAAATGATAAAACAATATAATGCATTACCTAATCCAAATCTTCAATACCTCAAATAGATAGATGCAAGATAATAGATTGATTGAGTGATTTGATATGTTGATTGCTCAAATTCTGTAGCATAACACTAAGATGAATATGATTGATTGAAGATGATAGATGAAAGATGATGGATGATAGATTGTAGAGAAATTTTGGTAGCATAAGGATGCAAGAAAGGTGGATTCCTCCAAATAGCTTGTAGAAGGCTTGATTTATAGGCTAGGCTTGGTTCAAATGGATGGTTGAGACCAAAAGGCTAAATGAATGATGTTGATGGCTAGGATTGATTAGTTATTCCCACTCTTCAAGGAAGCTATAGTCATGTGACAAGTGTAAA
This sequence comes from Cunninghamia lanceolata, assembly GCA_027924645.1. NCBI lineage: Eukaryota > Viridiplantae > Streptophyta > Pinopsida > Cupressales > Cupressaceae > Cunninghamia > Cunninghamia lanceolata. The sequence continues at coordinate 174,888 of BSBN01000957.1, forward strand.
GAGGAGGATAGGGCTCATGTGTGATTGTGTAGACAAAAACATTTATTTAATGAAAGTTGTACTACCACACATGATTCAATTGAGAGGTGGACAAGTGTTGGAATGTGGTGAGAGGTGAGGACCTAATTCAAATATTTTATTTGAATTAGTTGGGATATGTGAGGGAAAATTAATTAAATAAATAAGATTTATTTAATTAATTAAAAAGTGGGATTATGAATGTGAAATTAATGAAATAAATAAAATTTAATTAATTAATTGGCTTAGTGGAATAAGGATGAGATTTTGATGTTAAATTAATTAAATAAATAAAATTTATTTAATTAATTGGCTAATGGATTAAGGTGAATTAAGAGTGGGATTAGGACAAAATGTTACATGATGTCTCTATAATGTTTTTGACTAGGTGTTGCAAGACATGGACAAATTTGGGACAATTTTGGGTGTACATTTTGCCCCTCTTTGAGATGATGTTTGAGATGATGAGATTTGTGTTGAGTAACATCATTTCAAAGAAGATAAGGTATGGATAGAGGAAAAGGATGAGATGAAATGGGAAGATGGGATGAGGATGGAAAGATAGGGTGATGATGGAAAGATAGGATGATGATGGAATGGGATGAGGATGCCCCCTCGAGAGAATAGGTGGGTTGGACAAACACAGGTAGGCTCTTGAAATGAAATGGATTGGCTAAGAAGGAAAGCTAAGGAAATGGATGGAAGAAATAAATGATGCATTATGCTACAATGAAAGTGAGCAACCATGATGTTTGATATAGCACTAGACATTATGCACCAAGGTATAAAGACCAAAGTGACAATGTGTCTCGTGCCCCAACATAATACAACCTTGTCTAACATATGAGGAAGTAAACTTAGAGCATGAAAGTCCTAATACACAAAAGGTATGATGTCACCTTAGATTCAAAGATTAATGTAAGAAGCTATTCCAACATACACAAGATATGAATATTAGCTACAAAGATACTGATATGATACAAATGCAAGATAAAATGATAACACACACAAGCAAGCAAGAAAGCATGCACAAATGATACAAAAACAAACAAGGTATTGCCCCTGTCAAGATGTAAACCAATTATTGATTTATTGATTGATGATTGATAGTGTTGTTATTGCGGGGAATGATATATCCCTAGATCAACACAAGGATGCGGGAATGATATATCCCATTGAGGATGATGATTGTTTAATTTGGTTTATGACAAGATTAGGATAAAGACCATTGGATGTGATTGGATAATTTGACAAGATTAATTGACTTGATTGGTATGGATTAAGGATGACTTGCATTTGGATCATCACTTGGATTGATTTGATTAGAATGATTGGATGAAGTGATTGAATAATTGATGAATTGGATTGATATGGATGAATGAATTGATTGATTGATGAAGTGATGATTGATTGGATTTTAGGTGTTTATTGATGATGTGGGAGATAGATGATAGAAGAAATGTGAGAGATGGATGATGATTGATGATTGGCGAAGATTAGAAGAAGGATGGAAGATGGAAGAAGTCTATCACCTATGCCTAAATATAGGTACTTCCTTTGTAGCCTAGATTGCCTACATACCCTGTATCCACGAGATAAAGGCACTGAACGATAAAGATGAGATGTAGTTCTGATTTTGTTTTATTGATGGTATAATGAAGGTGGATGGATTGATTGGATTATGGATTGATTGGGATTGATTAGATGTTTGATGATAGTTAGTTGGATGATATTATTGATGGGATGATATGAATTGGATTGATGTGATTTTGATTGATTGAAATATTGGCTTGATTTGATGATTTGATTGGATTTGTTTTGATGAATTGACTTGATAGATTTGATGTGATGGATTGATGATTGGATTGATTGAATTTGATTAGATTTGATGATTTGATGTGATGGATTGTTTTTGATGATTTGATGATGATGATCTTATTGCTTGGATTTGTTGTTGGATATTTTTTTTGTATTTCTGGGAATATTTAATTTTTTTGAATTTTTGAATGTTTTTATTTTTTTATTTTTGAATGTTTTTGATTTTTTTGGATTTTTGAATGATTTTTTTGAATGTCAATGGATGTACAATTGGGGTAGCCTTTATGATAGATACCAATGAAAAGGCAGAAAATCAAGTCTAGGTGTAAGGATGGATGGATAAAAGGATGGGCAATAGTTGATGGGATGGAAGGCTTATGATAGATGGATGGGATGGAAGGCTCATGATAAATGGGTGGATAAAATGATAGGCCATGGAACGGAAAGCTCATGATAAATGGATGGATACAAATATAGGCTATAGGATGGATGTATTCCTCATAAAGGAGTTAGGATGTGATCTCCAAAGGCTATGTTGCATAGGAATAACATGCCCCATTCTAGGTGGAATACTTAGGATTTTGCATGACAAAGCTTATGACAAAAGGATGACATGGTTGATTTTACATGACAAGGCTTATGATAGGTGGATAATGATAGGATTGTTTGGATGGAAAGGGTGAGGTATATCAAGAGATATCCAAAGCATATTTCAACATTTTTACCCCTATGTCTTCATCAAGATCAAAAGGTGGAAGGGAGGATGAATAGGCTCTATATGATAGGTATGTGGGTGTAAGGATTGGTAGGATAGGATAGTATGGTAGCATAGGAAATGATAAGATGGAAAATGATAGGTTGGAAATGATAGTGTGGTATGAGACAATGTGCCCCCAAGTGTAAGTGACAGAAGATCAACCTACACATGATGCCTATTTGCCAGGTTTTCATCATGGGACTCATCTAGGGTGCCTGTTTACCAGGTTTTCACCGTTGGACAAAGGGATTTCTCTTTACTATTTTGATGTTTTTTTAATGGGATAGAAATTACACATGGCATTTGTGAGTAGGTTTTCACCATGGTAATGTATAGGAGGGACTCAAGTGTCTAGTGCTATGAAATGTGATAGTCCTATTAGAGATAGATGTCATCGCATGGACCATGTCATTATGCTCATAGATGTTGGTAAGGGATTGCATGAGAAGGAGATGGATTAGGTGGATAGTGGATTATGAAATATTCATGCAAGGATGGGAGAAAGTGGATTATGATGTGGATCATGAAGGGTAGGCTAGTGGATTATGATGTGGATTATGTAGGGTAGGTAGTGGACTATGATGTGGATTATGTAGGACATATGGAAAAAGAATGGATGAAAGGCTTATGCAAAAGCATGTACCATAGGAAGGTGATGGGGAAGATATGTAGGATAGTGGATGAAGGATGGGGAGATGGAGGTATGTGGAATTATGGAATGGAAGGGAACCATGACCAATGGTTACACACACCGTGATAAACATTGAAGCTTTTGATTTGATGGTGCTGTAGGAAGCAATGGGGATGTTTGCTTAGGAGATGGGTTATTGAGTGATTTAGGTACCCACATAGACTTCGTATTTTTAGGATTTTTTCTTGACTTGTGGGATGGAGGAATTTCATATTTTTGGATGGAATGGCATTTTTGGATGGAAGGGGATGATTGAGATTTTTTAGAGGTAGAAGAGGATGCCTCATTTGACTTGCTTGATTTTTGCTTAGGGACTCAAACCATTTTAGTTTTGGGCTTTTCTTTTGGAGGTATGGGCTTGGTTAGCTTTTTAAATGGATTTTTCTTTGATTCTTCACATTAATGCCCTAAGGCATTAGGATCTTGAGGATTTTTGATAAGATTTTTGGTTTTATAGGTAAAGGCATCCAAAATTTTGCTTTTGAATCCCATGGACATGATGGAATCGAGGTTGGTGGAATGAGTGGAGGCTTCATGTTTAGACAATATGTGCATTTGTTGGTCATGATGGGATATGTAGGGTATTTATGGATGATGGAGATACTAGGTGTTGGAAGCAATGGTGGTAAAGTGGATTGAGGGATATTAGGAGTTGGAAGTAATGGAGGTAAATTGGATGGTGGAAGGTGTATGTTCACATGCTTTTAACATTTGTAGGATAATGGAGGTGGAATGGATACATATGTTTTGGGAATGTGATGGGGTTTATGATGGAAAGTGGACTTAGAATGCATGGAGGAATTACCAACATCTTTATATTGTTGACCTTGGGGTGTGTATCCAAGGCCATATGAGTGTGGGGGAACATTGACATGGATAGGCTCCAAAATACCTTGTTCATGAAGGCCTAAGCCTTTACCTTGGTAGTTCATGTTTTGGAGTATACGATGGACAATGGAACTAGGTGTGGTTTGAACACTAGACACGAGTTTGTTATTGGGTGAAGAAGGTGAGGTGGAGGACAAAGGTTGTTGTTGTCCTAAGCAGGAACACTCATTGATAAAGGTGGTAAGACCACTAGGACATGATAGTAGAGTTGATGGTGGATGTAGAAGGATCATTAGGATCTTGATCATGTTCATTATGTTAACTAATATCTAAGTTATTTGTTTGATCTTCTATGCTTACTTGGGAGGCAAGTGTCTCATCAAGGGAAGTAGATGTTGTGGAATTATGGACATGGCTAGATGAAGGATGGATTGGAGCAATTTGGATATTTTGCTCATGGATAGGTATGGGAGTAGCAATAGGATCAAGGTGCTCATGGATAGCTTCTTCATTATGGATATCATATTGATCATAGAAAAGATATATGTTATGGATGGGTAGAATGTAAGGGATTTGATCTTGATTAGGACTAGGGCTTAATGTTTCCACATGCTTAAGGTTATGTTCTTGATATACCTCTTGATTTCGGATAGAAGTGGAAGGGGAAGACTCTTGGATAGGCTTGACATTCTCTTGGTCAACAACATGGAGACATGATGAGTCTTGACTTGGATTCATGGGGGGTTCTTGAATAGGCTTGATGGCTTACTGATCACTTGATGGGCTTGAAGGGCTAGACATGTTAATGAAGGGTTCTTGAAGAGGCTCAAGGATATGTGGACTATGTGAAGGAGTTGTAGGATTGGACATAACCTTTGGAAGTTCTTTGATATTCTCATGAATGGGTATTTGACATGGGAATAGTTTATTCCTTGCTAGTAGCCAATGGATCACATCCTTTGCTAGTGTATGGGTATAGGGACAATATAATGGATGGATGATAAGGGTGGATGGCATTGTAGGCTTGGGATTAGGACTTGTTACATTGATAATGGGATTAGATGGGCTAGGACTTGGATTTGATGGAGGGATAGTAGGATTGGATGGATTGGGACTTGGGCTAGATGGAAGAATAATGGAATTAGATAGATTGGTTTTATCTAACACAATCTTACCGTAATCTTCTAGGTTCTTGACCAATCTTTTAAATTGTGTACAAGTGGATATGGCATGGCCCTTACACCTATGGTATGCATAATATTCATCATATTTATACCAATGGGGTTTAAAGAGAGGTGAAGAATATGATCTTAGCAATAATAGCTCAATCAAGTTTTCTTGGACCAATCTTTCTAAAAGTATCTCCATGGAATCTTTTAATGAAGGCTCTCCCCTATCTTGGGTGGCCAAAATATCAGAAGTATCATTTTCACATATGTTTTTCCTTTAGAGGGGCCTTCTCTTGGATATCACTTATCCAAGTAGGAATGACCCTAAGTCATAACAGGCTAGATGCCAAGCCCTTCCAAGACACTATAAATAAATTGTGTTTGGAGCGAAAGATTCAAACAACGAGTGTAGTTGTGTTACACCAATAGCCAATCTCCCCCATAACCCTCCAAGGCACAACCCTTGCAGGCTGGGAGACTCCATAACGGAGAGTAGTGCTACCGCATGTGTAACCACTTGAATGGTTGCCCGCATTAAACACCTCTTGTTCTAGTGGCCAAAAACCCTTGTAATCCATTTCGAGCCTAGGATTTTGTACTTGCTTTTTTCTTTTAGTCCAAAAAGAGTCAAGAAAATCACAAAAAAAAAAAAACATAAAAATATCTTTGTGTTTGCTGTGTCTTCTTGCCATAAATTTAGAAAATCAGATCAAAAAAGGCCTTTTTTGCAGCGAAAGTGCCAAAAACATTAAAAAATTCCAAAATTGCCAAAATATTTAGAAAAAGCCAGAGCGGCGCATCTGCCCTCTATTCCTGTGCATCTGTGCTGACCTACAGCGCATTTGATTTGACTTGCAGCGCTTTTATCTTTGCTAGAGCGGCACTTTTTCTTCGACTTACGGTGTATTTCCCAGTTTCCACTACGCATCTGTTTCAGCGCATGCGTGATAGTGAGCACTTGCACAGTTTTCAAGAGAAAAATTTCACCAGTTTTGGGTACCCATTTCAGTCTAGTTTTAGGTTCAGAGATCAGAGATCACCTTGCAATCAATTTTCCATCCATTTCACGTCAAAATATCTCTTTCATTGGTCATCCCTTTCACCTTCTATCAGGTCTTTCTGGTCAAAAGTCAAAATCTATCCCATATCAGGTCAGCATAGGCCCCTTTTTTGTATCACTTGTGGATTTAAGTAAAAGTAGTTAGTCACAAAACTTTGCTAGTAGGTCTTGGTGCACGACTAGTCCCTACACAGTAAGATAGGTATCGAGTACCCTTACTAGTGGCTACTGTCTTGTATCGGCTGTCTTACTTGGAACCATTGATCAAGAAAGTCCTTTGTCAAAATCTTGTCATAAGTATCCTATTCACAATAGTCTCCATCGGCACCTTGCCAAAATCTCTAGTCCCATTTCACCTTGTCCCACGTCACCTTGCATGGTTCTTACTAGATCTCAATACAAAAAACAACTTGAAATGGCTGGATCATCCAACCACATCTTCTCACCTCACGATAGTGATGAGGAAATCTCTAATGAAGACTATCAAGGAAGCATCCAAGATCAGAAATTCTAACGCCTAGTAGAGAAAGTGCTCCATGACGACCCTCACAAGTATTTCTATCATCTTTCTAGTCTTGGAATTAAACTGCCCGCAGATTTCGATATAAACTCAATCCTGGAAAACATAGAGGATGATCGTGAAAAGGGAAAGAAAACCCTAGACACAAATGCAAAAGATAAAGGAAAGACAACCATAGACCAAGGCACTCCTATGGAAGAAATGAAGAAAGAACTTGAGGGTCTAAAGCAACAAATGTCGGATCTCAAGATGGGTACTAACACCAAAAATTACTTCTTGGAAGATATTGCATTGTACCCATTTGATAAAAACTTGGTCATGAAACCATTTCCCTATCAATTCGAAGTTCCTAAGTTTGACAAGTACAAAGGGAAAGGGGACCCTAGAGATCACATCAGGGAATTCTGCAAGTTTAGAAGTAGCTCACAATGAGACTTACTTAATGAGACTATTCCCTAGATCTCTAGGCAATCAGGCTATGGAGTGGTTCTCACATCTTCCATTGGGCATGAAAACTTTTGATGAGCTAGTCAACAAGTTTATCACTCATTTCTCTTACAACATTGAACACGAGGTCTCTATGCTTGATCTATGCAACACCAAACAAAAGGGTGGTGAATCATTTTCCACCTTCCTACAATGATGGAGACAACTAACAAGCAAGTGCTCATACGATGTACCTAAGAAGCAACTAATGGAGATGTTTCTCCATAAACTCAACACTGATCTTGGCTATCAAATACAAATACAATGCCCTACATCATTCTCAAAAGTCATCAAAATGGGATTGTTTATCGAAAAAGCTATGATCGACAAGGGGTAAATCAAGTTATACAAGGACACACCTACCTCCAACTATACGACTGACAAATCAAAGTTTTGGACCAAGAATAAGAATGTTGTCAACGATGGAGTGGTTGATGCCAAGGTGGTGGCTCCCAAGCAACAACCCATATTCACTCTCAAAGGATAAGAAAGAAATGTTACGCCCAACAAACAATTCTCTCCGGAGCCACGACCATGGTTTAGCGCAAATCCAAGGCAAAAGTTCACACCGCTGGGCGAGTCTCAAGAATCCGCATTATGGAAGTTATTGGCCAATAATGAAATCTCTCTACCGCCAACAAGTGATTATGAGCCTATTGTCAAACCTCCCTATTGGAAAGACACTGACTATTGTGAGTATCATAGAGGAAGGGGACATACTACCAACAATTGTATCCATCTCAAACATGTTATCCAATATGTGCTAGATCAAAATCTAGGGAGAACCCAATAGCATACCTCCAATGAGACACATGTGGCTTACAGGGATCTGCTTCTCAATCATGACAGGCCATACAACAACAATAACAACCATGGCAATAACTACAACAATAACAACAATGACAATAACAACCATGGCAATAACAACCATGGCAATAACAACAACGGTAACAACAAAAACAACCACAATAGGCCAAATTAGAATAGTGGGAATAGTAATGCAAACAATGCAAGTGTGCCATTAAACTATACCATCAATTGCCTATCTGAGTATGTCCAACAAATCAATGTGGTCACGTCCAATCAATAATGAGAACCTAACATAGCTGGTTGTAGTATCATTATGTCATTCCCGCATCTCCCATGCAGTCATGACACACAAATGCTCATGTCACGACCACATTCACCATGTGGTCATGACATGGGCCACGAAAATTTTTTCTCCCTACCCTAAGATCCACCTCACACGCGCTTGCGTGCTCGGTGGCAATACGCCTAAGGCGTAACCATGACAACATATTTGATGAGGTATAGGCTGTCTAGAGGTATACAACACGAAGTGTGTCACTTCTAGGGTTAGACTAAATAAACCTGAACCCTAAGTTTCCTAGGTGAAGATAGTTTGCCGGCATCGATCCCTAACTACTTAGATCGAAAGGTGAAGTTTTATGAAATCATGACGACACCCGGTTGAAGGTGAAAGATGGAATGGAATAGATGTAACTTCGCATCAAAAATACCCTAGAAATCTAGCATAACGCGTCTTTCGTTAAACACAAAGAATAAGAATTTTAAAATAATACGCCAACAAGAAAATAAACTTTATAATTTAAATAAAACCTAAGAACAAATTTTAAATAAATCATCAATAGGAAAAACTAATAAATTAAACAATTAAAAATAATTATATAAAAATAATTAAGCAAAAATAATATGATTAAATAAATATTAAATAATCTCAGAACGATAATCTAATTATCACATTAATTTAGAAACGATAACAACGATATAAAGTATAATGGTGAAAATTGAATAAAAATAATAATTTAAAACGTCAAGCCGTCGGTTAAATTACAATCAAAAAATCAGGTTTGTTATCACATCTAATTTGGGCATAATGTTTATTATCTCCCTCGAAAATAAAAAAAGATGAGGAAGAAGAGTTAAATTTATTCCCTTCGCAAAATTAATGATAAAATAACTCGATGATCTCAAACGGTAAATATTCCTGCCAAGTAAAAAGGAGATGAAATTAAAAGCCCCATTGTAGTGAATTTTAACTACTAGGGATAAATTCTTCCCATCACGAATAAAATAATTTCCAATTTAGAATAATTTCCCAAGGCATTTAATTTAAATGCAACCCCATTGAAGATTAAAACAAGGATAAATTAGTAAAAATAAATAAATAATACAAAATAAGATAAAAATAAAATAAAATAAAATAAAAACTCCTAAGGTGAAATGAATAAAAGCAACAAGGCAAAATTTAAAAGTAAAAGCAAAATCACATCTCTCAAAAAAAACCATAAAAATATATCCTCACACACAAAATGAGGAGCACCCTAACAAATTTAAAATTTGTTATCTAAAGACTAGTTTGCCCTAATTGTCTCTCTATTCTATTATTCTTCCACAACCCTAATCTATCTATTATTTCACTTCCTTTGTTATCTCCTCCTATTTGCAGGTCTAGGGTTTGTAAAATTCCAAGGGAGCCATGGAATACCTCATGGAGGTATTCACAGCTATAAGAATCCATTTGAAATTGTTTTGATTCATTGTTTATATATATTTTTTAAGATGTATATATTTCTAAACATTTTGTATCAAGTAATACTATGTAATAAAAACAATCTTTCACTGTGGCAAAGTATGCAGGAGTGGCTGCCATGGCCGACGGCGGTGGGAAGAGGAGATGGATGGTGGCGGGGTCGTGGCCACCGACGGTGGGCGGCGGCGCAGATAGAGGAGCGGCGAAAGGGAGAGATGGCCGCAGGAGGTGGTGTGTGGGGTGTGGGAGTCTACCACGGGTGGCGCGTTGAGGGAAGATGGAGGTTGGGGTTTCAGGGGTCGCGGGAGGTGGTACGAAGCCTGGGAGAGAGGAGGTGGATGTACGGTGGACACAGCGCAATGGGGTACTGTGCGCGAGCTGAAGGAGGCAATGCCAGTGGAGATTTCAGGAGGTACTGTGTGTGTGTGGCACGGCAGTGGTTGGGGGCGGGGTGTGGGGGAGGCTATCTGAGCTATCAAAGAGGCACATAGATCAAGTCTTTGCTACCCTTGCTACTGTGGACCACCATTGTCAATGGTGTCTCCTCCTCTATTAGCCTCAGACTACTGTGGGCCCACCACAGAGGCCCCTAACCTCGATGGACCTGCTCTCTGGGAGGCCACCGACTGGCTTCTGTAGCTAGAGGCCCTCTGGCTCGCTAGCATGACACTATGATACAACCCCCGATAATACTGTGCCTGAGCCTACGCTCTGGCAAGCTCACCCTACACCTGTGCTAGCTATGTCTGTGTCTGTGCTAACTGTACCTGTGCCTGCTGCACCTGCCCAACCAAGAAACTAGTCACTGCATCTGTCCCCAAGGCTGCCAATGTAGTATACCACTCTACACAGATAATGCGTATCCATGCGTCTACCATGTCTCTCTCTCTAGTCAACCCCACAATCACCTCTGCATCTGTCTCTCACCGAGTGTTGGCTCTCCTGAGCTATGCCCGTAGCTACCTAATCTCTCCCCTCAGGATACCTATGGTCCTCTCTTGCACATCTAGTTGTGTAGGACCCTAAGCTGCCTCTGCCTGTCTTTGCCCCTATGGCTAAGGTCCCTACTGCTGTGCCACCTACTGGGGTGGCAGCATTTGCGCCTACTGTGGTACCTGCTATGCAACCTGTGCTAGTACTGCCTGCTCAGCCTCGGATGGTCCCTCCCCTCCTCACCTCCTCTGTCATCTCTGTCATCCTCGTCATCTCCTTCATCTCTACCACCCCCTCATCCTCCTCTCCTCCTCATCCTCCTCTGGCCCACCTGGCCCTTGTCATCTGAGTCTGCCTCATCTATGCGAGGCATCAACACCCTAGGTCCTAAGTATCTCAGAAATGGGTGTGTAGTAAACCAGTCCTCGTAATCTTGTGTCACCCTTGCATCTACGATCATCCTCCTCATGTCCCAGGCAATGTATGGCATCTACCGAAACTTAGCTAGTGCCTCCTCATAGGATGCCATCGGCCCCCATCTATACCTCTCTACGTGTGTCTTGGCAAACTGCGCCTGCCCTTGTGGCATGCCCTATCTCCTCCCAAACTACCTCTGTACCTGATCGACTATCTACCTCTCTAGGATAAAGTGTGTCCATCGTATCAGCCACCGCATCTGGTAGTAGTAAGGAAGCTCATCTGCCTCATCATCCCATGGCTCACAGTCTAGATATGGTCGCCACTCGACCACATCTACTCCATCCAATGCATGCTGCCAGTACTCTAGCTTCCCCAGCTTGTGCTGGAAAATCACTCCTGCATAACCATAGCTATATGGCTCTCCTCTCTGTCTCTCGAACACACGGATTGGTCTAGTGATCGCTATGTGCTCCCATAGCCAAAACTACAGAAGTGACATGCCTGCAGATAGGCTCGTACTCCTGTGATATACCACTTGGTGCATATCATAGTATAAATGACCCAGTACGTAAACTACCCATGCATATCGAGTCCCCTTTGTAATCATCCTCTCCATGATCCTACCTCATCCAACGGGGAACCTATGTGACCTCCTGTCAGGGCATACCACACCTCCGATCAATCTTGCTACAATGCCTGGGAAGTAGTCATAACACTCATAGATGTCCTGCTAGGGGATAACCTATCCGACCAGCTCAGGGTCATCAAACACTTGCCTACACTCAGTGAGTCCTGCGCCTCTCTGTGGATCATACTCCACCAAGTCACCCTGAATAGGCAACTGTAGAATCCTGTAAACATCCTCCAAGGTGATGGTCGTCTTGCCAATAGGGAGGTGGAAGGTCCCATCCTCACTATGGAACCTCTCCACTATAGCAATCAGCAATCCGCGATTCGCCTGAACCTTAGGCATGAAGCAAACATAGTCAAGTCCCATAGCACCGAGTGCCTCTCTATCTATCTCCATTAGCATGTATCTCTGCAGCATAGGCATAGGGAACTGCTCCCTAGACTGAAGTGTATCTTGTATATCCTCCTGCAAGCATGCAAAGCAAGGCGTCAATCCAAAGCTGCAAGTCCCATACTCAACATATCTATAGAAACATATCAACTAACTTAGTGTTTCAAATTGATCAAAACAACACACATCTCTTGACTAGATTCCTACAATCTCAGAGATAGCTTATTGATTGACATGTCAAGTAGGACACCAATCAGGTCAATTTGCTAAGTCTTTCACTTATCTGTGTCATATGCACCACAACAGGTGGTAAATGTACCGTTTCACAGTAAATGCATCGTTTCTTGACCTATGCGCCACTTCTGGTAAATGCGTTGCAAAAACACATGTATGCATCGCCCTATGCTACACATGTGTCGCTCCGGTGTATGTGCCGTTACATCTCATGCATGTGCTGCAAGATTATGTATGCACCGCCTTATTCTACATATGCACCACCTTATTCTACATATGCGCCACTTTATTGCATGTATGCGCCGCAAAACAACAAATGCACCATTTCGCGCAACATATGCGTCACACTGGCTTTCAGTGCATATGTTTTCCCTAATTTTCTCCTAGCATTTATAACCCTCAAACGCGACCCTAGGGAAATTTTTTTGAGCTACATACCGGGGGTCCTACCTTTGCTAGTCAGTCGAATCGAATGGAATGTCCATCCTTGTGCTGACTGCTCTATGCTCTGACTGCTCTAAGCTCTCCAATGTGAATCAAACCAAGACAAGTGTGCAAATGAATTGTCTGGTGGCCCTAGCTCCTATTTATAGCATGCAAACCCTAATCTGGCTAGGTGGTGCCTACGACTACTTCCCATGCCCGTTTCTTCCAGTTTTCTTCTTATTTCTCAGAAACATGTCATGTTTTCTTTGAACCTCACCTAGTTTTTCCTTTGTCTTCATGAGATTGTTTGTCTCACGTCTTCTACCTTCTTCCCATCCAATCTCCCGAGGGGGCATCCTATCGTCATAACCTATACCACGGGCAAACTGGGGCATGTATCATTTTCAGACAATCTTATTCTTTGAAGCAACGCCATAGACCGCATTGCATCAAAGAGGAGCAAAATGTATACGCCTAAAAATGACATGATTCAGTCTCAATAAATATTCTTAATATTTATTCCCTTCTAATTCTTCTATCAATAAATAAATAACCAAATTTATTTATTTGATTCATATTCTTCCAACAATTAAATAAAAACCTTTATTTAATTTAATTCCTCCAAACAATTAAATAATTCCCAATTATTTAATTAAATTAAAATCATTCTTCCAAATTTGAATAAATCAAATCAAATTTATTTAAATTCTCTCATTATCCAAAAATAAAATAAATCAAATATTTTATTTATTCTTTCAAATCATGCACAACAATTAAATAAATTTATTTATTTAATTTGCTTTCTTATCTTCAAATATCTTCTAAATCTTCTAAAAATAAGTCTTCTTATCCATGCACACAAAATTAAATAATTTATTATTTAATTCCTCTCAAATCATGCAAAAGCAAATCTTAAGTTGAGTTATCTATTCAATCAACCTTGTTTTTATCAATTTCTCTTAAATTAGAAAAAAACTTTCTAATTTATGAAAAGCATGTCTTATCTTTAGAAAAGAAAGTGATTAACTCAAATAAAATAGCTTTTGTGTGACACTTGTCTTCTTCTTATTCGTTGCACGTTCCTCATCTATTCTCAATCATTGATCTTCTCAAGTCTTCTATACCATTGATCTTATTTCTCCCAAGTCTATAAATTGAACCCTGTTCTTCCATTTCAATCATCCAAGCTTTAAGTATTATTACTCTGCAGGAATTACAGCATGCCTTTGGCACAAATTCCTTCATTGCTTGTGATCACACTTTTTACTACACACTACGCACTACAACCCTTGTTGTGAAGCTTCTCTTCATTGCGACATCACTACAACCATTCACAATCGACATTCTTGACAAAGCAAAGAAGTGCACTCACTGAGGGCCCTTTTCATACATACAAGGACAATTTTTGATAGGCAACAATCAAAGTTTCGATCTAAGGAAGGTTTGCATTTGTTGATTCATTATTTGTTTGATTTGATTTGCTTAGTTTCACTAGTCTATTGAGTTTTGGGTATTTGCTATTGATCATATTATAGATTCATTGTTTGATCCAAATTTCCCCTAACACCATCACAAATCCTATAAAACCATTACATTTAAGTTACATCAAAATAACATCATAATTACATAATAGATACAACATCCACCATACAGTTGTGTCCAGAATTACAATTACATCATGATCGGATAATACAAGAATATTAGAATCATCTCCAAATCTACTAGTGGACTGCATCTAGGAGAAACATCTAAAGAATGAAGCAACTCCAATCCATGCAAGAACAGGTCCAAAATACCTGATGGAAGAAGGCATCTACCACCTGACCATGTGGACCTGAAGGACCACCCCCTGTGCTAGGAGATAGACATATGGCCCATAGTCACACCAACAAGGGATATACAATACAAGCTCACCACTAGCCTCCACAGGGTATGGACAACAACAAGCACAAGAATAGAATTCACATCATGAGGATAATTCCAAAAGCTCCGTGCAACACAAACAGGACACTAGTGTTCTCAAGGGAAGAGTGTCATCACATAGCTTGAAATGACTTGTCCTGGTAGATCTTCATAGACCCCGGCCCCCATCTTGGGTTGTCCTGGCAGTCTCTCCCGACACTCAGCCCCCATACAAGACTCCTGTGGAACCAACATACCTTTCATGAAGACAAGGCAATTGGTCTTGCCATTCTAGGTCTTCCCATCTCATCTCAAGCCTGAATGAGCACTCGAACCATGAGTGGAGAATGACATTATCTTGATTAATGTGATTAACTACCTAAACCCCATAGTTCATTATTTAGGTTATTACTTATTATAACAACTCTTCCTATGGGTTGTCTTGGCGATCACTTTAGGATCCCGACCACCATGGAGAGCCACTCCCCCTTAAGACACTAAATCTCCCCAAACCAACACAAGACAAGGATACCACAACTTCAACATCATCAAAGGGAGGTCCACATCAGGGCTAATGATCTCACTACATCCTGACTTACAATAACAAGATCCCCCACAAGGCACATAGGATACATAGATACCATGGTTTACTTCAAACGTGACAGGAATACAAAAAAAAGAAAATAAATGACATTAAACCAAATACAACACACGTAGAGCTCATCATAGATTGTAACAACACAAGGTCAAATAATATTAATTTATTAATTATAACATTATATTATTTAACACTTCAAAGAATAATTAACTTACACTAATTAAATTCTTTTTCTTAAATTTCTCCCTACACTTAACAAATTTAAACAATATAACAAATGAAATATAATATTGAGTTTAATTAATCCCAACTTATTAAATCAACCAATTAAATAATATAAATCATTGAATATAATATTCAAATTTAATTCAATCAATTTATTAATCAAACACTTAACCAAAAAAATAATATGACAAATTAAATATATTAATTACCAAACATATATTAATTTCAACTTATTAAATTTCAAACCAAACAATTAACCTATTCAATAAATAATTATAGCATCCAGATACAAAACTAATAACATTATTTATCATAAATCTATAAATGAAAGTTATAAATAAATATATGTATAACAATTAAAAGATACATATATTTATTCACATAAACCGTAAATCTATTGACTACGATTGACCATGATAAGTGAAGGTCATAAACGAAAAATAAAAATAAATGAATAAGCAAGGGAAAAAAAAACTATACAATAAAGTAATACACTTTTCCCGAATCCTAAATATGAATTCAAACATTATAATAAGGCATTAAATTAATCACAAATGATAATCTTCCATTTGCCTGGGAGAAACAAAGGCATTTGTAGCCATGGGGGAGCAACTTGACAACAGCCTTGTGTTTCAAACATATCTCAAAAACTACGATCTGGGGTTCTGAGATTTTTGGATAGAGATTATAAGACAATAACGCGAAGAAACCCTTTAAATTTCTCACCAACCTAGTTTGTATAAATAGAGTTATGGATGACGTAATTAGACTATTTTATTGGTAGGGAACAGAAAGGATGGAGAATTATAAATCTAATTTCTTATGCTCAAAGCGAATATAAAATACACACTCCAAAAGCCAAGAAAGAATAAACATGATGAAAGACACAGAGAGAGACATAGAGAAAGACACAGAGGTGAGGACAATAGATCCTACCTCTAATTCGTCCTCCAACTTCCGGCAGTTGCGGATGAGTCCAAAGTTTTTTTTTCCCCGCAGCCAAAAGCCTCCCCCTTACACAAATTTCCTCTAGGGAAATAAAACTTCCCGCAACCAACCAAAACCAACCAAACTGGCAAAAATAAACAAAACTTAATAACATAATTTAAATTTATTAATTAAGTTATATAGTTTAAATAAATTAAATTTGAATTAAACATTATAAATGGAATATTAATTTTTTATTGGTCTATAAAATCCTTATAATTTAAACATTAAAGTTTAGATAAATTCTTTATTAAATTAAATAATTATTAAGCATAAAAAATTACATATAAAGATTAAATTATTATTATGATTATTAAAAGAAAGTATAGAATTAAAACTTAATTAACCACAATACGACATATATAACAAGGAAAATACCATAACATAAACACAACATACTCTATCAAGATTACTAGATCTACCTAAATGGCCATCCGATCAAATAGACACAGACTAGGCTCATTACCCTAATATCTATTGTAAGTATGGGCCTAACCGGTGTTGTCATTGATGTCAACATACTCCTGTTGCATTAATGATAAGGATTGGATGAGCTGTGTGCTGAGGATATTGAGAAAATTAGTCTCAATCAGGAATAGTGAAGATCAGTGATGACAGTAAGGTAATAGTTCAAGATAGGATGAGGATCAGAGGATGTTGTTTAAAGGATTTGTAGATATATGTCTTAAGGTGGTCTAGTAGAGATTTCAGAGGTTCACTTGAAGATCTGAAGAAGTTGCGGTAGCTCAAGTAAAACTGGTTCCGGTAGGTGTTCAGAGGTGACAGAGTGACTCAGACAGGTCCGGTGAGATCCACAAATGCATTATCCTATTCTACGGATTTGAGGGAGTGTTTAGGGAGACCTTGTGATGTTCATGGTTTGAAGGTCCACAAGCATCTATTTCATTGTGATAGTAATGACAGACTGTGTTCTTGAGGTTCCAGATGAAGGAGAGAAGGATTTCTGTAAGCAGATGAAGTGCGGATGTTCTTGATGATTCATGCAAGCTTGTTAAGGTCTTTGGATTGTGTCCAATTCATGTTGGTGGTCTGCATTGAAGTTGGAGCTCACAATTAAAGATTAACTTCTGGTTGATGGTGTTCTTCCTAAGACTGGCCGACTGGATGAGTTACACATCCTGCGGATGTTCTTGTTGATGTTTTTTGACTTAGATGATTATTCCTAAGTTGATGCCTTATATAAATAGGAGATTGTGAAGTCATTTCAAAGTGTGTCTTGTGGAGATGAGAGTGTGGTAGCGAGGAGGACAGCGAAAGATAGAGCAAAACATTTGGGCTTAAATGGAATTGATTCAAGCATGGTGAAGATGCTATTTTTCCAGTTCAAGCAGGTGATACTTATTGTTTTTTAGATAGTGTTGTAATGTTCCATTTTCCAGCTTGATCTTTTACAGTTGACCGTTGGCCTATTCCGGAGACCCGTAGGTTACTCAGAGGTTGAAATTGGGGTTTCATGTTTTGGTGGTTACTTTTGTTTATGGAACATGGTTTGGTTGGCAGTTTCTTTCTGGGTTTTTAGAGAGCTTCGCAGGGATGTGTTTTTCTCGACATTCAAGAATTTACTATTTTTAGTAAGTTCAGGATTGGCACCAGAATGGGATTTTGGGAGTGGGGTTGGATTCCTCTTGTCAAGACCTTTCCAACGAGCTATAGATCATTGGTTTCTGACATCATCTTGGCCTCCGTTTTAAAGTCCGTAAATTAAACTTTATTATTTAATATTGGACCTTGGTGCCTAGGCTCAACGACTTAATGTTGAGGTTGAAAAAGAATTGAAGAGGATTATATTATTTTCCCTCTCATGTTTTATCCCATATGCAAGACGATTTTATAGACTCCCAGTTGGAAAAGTATAAAAGGAGGAAGAGGGCTCTCATTTCAGATCCAAAATCTTGATAATGTTATGCTGCCGTAATGGTTTTGGGATTGCTTCGAGGAATGAATGCCTCCTAGCTTGGGCTCACTTTGTGCTTGAGAGATAGTACCTAGAGAGAGATTTGCTGATAGTAGTGATTTTTGTAGTGAGGTTTGCATTGTAACTTGAGTTTTGTTTGTAGTTCAGTTATTTGCATTTTATGTCATTTTTGGAGTTGTTGATAACAGGGCTGAATCTGTAGTTTCATTCATAAATCTAAAAATAAAAATACATTTGTTTTGGGTATTTCATATTTCCCTTTGTCTATGTTGGGCGCCCCATTGTGCCAATTTGCAAATTTTATTACAAAGAATCTGATTTTTCTAGAAGGAAATCGCCCTTCTTGCTAGGCTGCCCTCTTTGGAGTGTATTGGAAAGCGTGCTAAATAAATACTTGGGTTTAAGAGTGGTCTCTGGTGTGTAGCTTGGTCGCCATTGTCATAAGAGTGCATTGAATCAGATTTGAGGTCATTTGGTTGAGAAATGAGTGAGGTGTGAGCATTTTTGTAGGGTTTTATGTTGCTGGTTTGGTCTTTTCAAGTTGTTGATCCGTCATTTTAGTTTGCTAACTTCTATCATTTGAGTTGGGTTGGAAGTCTCTAATTATTGTAAGCTAAATAGTAGTACTGTCAGCACTTCATACTTCTCATATTTGCCTTATAATACCTTGCATCTCCGTCATATGGTAGCTCCAATTCCACTTCGGGTTGGAAAGCACATTCTTGACGTCAAGTTATTTCAGCATAATAGTGGTAGGGATCCTCTGACCACATGCTCGTCAACATCTGGTGTATTCTTGGTTAGAGTTCTTTGTATCAGCATTACATCAAGACCCTCTGACCATATGCTCGTCATCATCAGGCGCATTCTTGGTTAGAGTTCCTTTATCAGCATTGCATAGAGACCCTCTAACCATATGCTCGTCACCATCAGATGTATTCTTGGTTAGAGTTCCTTTTCAGCATTGCATAGAGATCCTCTGACCATATGATCATGCCATCATGGTGTACATTCTTGGTTAGAGTTGAATTTTGCATCGTTTTGGTTTAAGTGCTAACTTCAACGATTGTGTATTTCTCTGCTTATTGTAATTGGAAAAGTGAAAAAAATTGGCTTGGTATATTTCAGTGGTATCAGAGCCACGCATCCTACCATCCTGTTAAAACAAACCTTCTATGAGTGACAGAGAACAGAGGTACTTAGCAAGAGAATACAAGAAGGCTACCGGTTAGTTTCATTGGCATCAGGCCCCAGAAGGTCAGACAACTTCAGAGGTATTAAGAGCCAATTGTGAGTCTTCTCCTGAAGGAGAAATAGGGGATAATGAGAGGACGTCGGGAGGTGATAGAGATGATAGTGGGAAAGGAAGAGAAAGATCATTAAGTCCAGCAAAGAGGTTCAAGAGGAAGATGGATACCTTAATGGATATGATATCTCTCTTGATGGGGAGAATGGGTCAGAACCAACCTCCACTAAACAATTTAGGACATAGTGGAGAACACAGTGCCACCAACCAGCATAATGGACATGCTGCTCAGCCTGCTTCAAATAGCACATACATTTCTTCCAGGCCATTCAAACCCACTTTCTTGGCACCAGTAAAACCTCATCTTGATCTAGAAGAAAATGTGTTCTTTGTTGAACAGTTGAGACTCAGCCGCGCTAAGTATGATTCTCTACCTGATGAAATTAAGGCAGCTATGGATCATAAAAGGAAGGATAGAGGATAAGGAAGATATTATGAACAAAGGAGGACAATAGTTCATGGGGATTTGCATCAAGCTATCAACAAGGTTATGCTTCCACATTTTGATGGGAGTGACAATAGTTCAGCTAGAGCCTGGATACAGAAGTTAGACAACTATCTAGCTCTCAGACCCATGGAGGAGGAGGAGGTGATTAAGTTTGCTATGCTACACCTGGATGGGGTGGCACATGAGTGGTGGTACCATGGTCTAGTCACCTTGGGTCATCAGTCTATCACTACCTATGATGAGTTTACCAATAAGCTCATAGAAAGATTTGAGAAAAAAGATCCAGAAGTGCATTTCAGAGAATTGGCACAACTTAAGCAATATGGTACAGTTGATGCCTACATAGCTGAGTTTTAAAGGCTTTCAGTCATGGTCACAGGAGTCACTGAGAGGCACTTGGTGATCCTATTCAGTGAAGGATTGACGGAGCCACTCAAGGGTTGGATTAAAGCTTTTGATCCACCCTCTCTACAAGAGGCAATGAAGAAGGCAAGAAACATGGAGTGGGCTGCTCCTAAAGCAAAGTTTCAACCCAAGCCATCATTTCACAAAAGAGATAAAGGAAAAAGACCTCAGCATAAGGAGTTCAAACAGCATCAACCTCATGTCACAAGGTTGGATCCTGAGACACTTGATGAACTCAGAAGAAAAGGGTTATGTTTTTGGTGTAGAGAAAAATGGTCCCAAGATCATGTTTGCCCAAAAGGAGGCAAATTTCATCAAATTGAATACTATTCAGCTGAAGAAAGTAATTTTGATTTGTCAGACCAGCAGTCTGATTTTGAAGATAGTGAAGTGGAAAAAGTCCTAGAGGAATCTGAAGATGAAAAGGGAAGTGGAGGTACTTTGGCTCAACTTTCAAGCTTTCAAAGGAATGAATCCTTCAAAGTTCGAGGGATGATTAAGGGGCAACACATAACTTCATTGACGAAGTTGTGGTGGCAAAGAAGGGGCTGCAAACAGAAGAGTTTGAAGGCTTCAAGGTTATGGTTGTTGATGGTTTTCACATCACCTACACCAAGAAGATCTCAAACATGACCATGCAAGTGGGAAACTATGAGGTCAAGGATGACTTCTATGTAGTCAAAATTGGAGATACGGATGTCATCCTAGGCATTCAATGGCTGCGTTCACTCGGGGAGATCACTCTAAATCTACAAACCATGGAGCTCAAGTTTCAATCCGAAGGGAAGAATGTAGTGATAAGAGGAATGTCCAATGGTGGTCCTCGGATTGTGTCATTCAAGATGATGGTGAGGCTGATTTGTCATGATCAAGTTAAGTGGGCTGTAGAGTGTATGATTCTTCCTGCTAGTCCGGTTGAAACAAAGAGAGACTACCCTCCTAATATTTAGTCTTTACTCACAAAGAAGAGCAAGGTGTTTGCTGATTTATCTCCTGGACCACCTCCTGATCGAGGTTCAGAGCATGTCATAGAGCTCAAGGAAGGAGCTAAACCAGTTATTACAACTCCTTATCGGTATCCTAAGAAGCAAAAGGATGAGATTGAGAAAAACATTCAGGAACTCTTGGAGATGGGCTTCATTCATCCAAGCAAGAGCCCCTTTGCTTCGGCAGTTGTCCTGGTGAAGAAGAAGGATGGTACCATCCACATGTGTGTGGACTATCGTGCTTTAAATCAAAGCATCATCAAAAATTGATATCCCATCCCGAGGATAGATGAGCTCATTGATGAGCTACATGGAGCCAAGTTCTTTTCAAAGATCGATTTGAGATCGGGTTATTACTAGATTCGGATGAGAGGTTCCGATGTTGAGAAGATAGCATTTAGATGTCACTATGGCCACTTCAAGTTTCTAGTCATGCCATTTGGGTTGACTAATGCTCCTGCTACCTTCCAGTCATGTATGAACAAAATCTTTCAGAAGCAGTTGAGGAAGTTTGTATTGATATTTTTTGATGACATCCTGATCTACAGCAAGACATGGGAAGAACATCTCAAGCACTTGGAGGAAGTTCTTAGCATCCTAGAATTAGAGAGTTTGTTTGCCAAAGAATCCAAATGTGAATTTGGAATGAAGGAGTTACTTTACCTTGGCCATATAATCAGTGCTGAAGGAGTGAAGGTTGATCCTGAAAAGATCAAGGCAATTGTTGATTGGCCACCTCCTGAGAATTTGACTCATCTGAAAGGATTTTTGGGTCTTTGTGGATTCTGTAGAAGATTTGTGAAGGGCTACTCTCAGAATGCTGCTCCTCTTACTGACCTCACGAAAAAGGGTGCCTTTTGTTGGTCAGAAAAGGCTCAAACTACTTTTGATAAATTTAAGGGGATCATGAGCTCTTGTCCAGTGTTAGCTATCCCAGACTTCTCCAAGCCGTTCGAGCTACAGTGTGATGCATCTGGTGAAGGAGTTGGGGCTGTTTTGATGCAAGACAAACATCCCATTGTGTTTGAAAGTAGAAAATTAAGAGGTGTTGAAAGGACCTACTCCATCTACGACAAGGAGATGCTTGCCATTATGCATGCATTAGCTAAGTTCAGACAGTACTTGGTGGGAAGTAAGTTTGTGGTCAAGACTGATCACAATAGCCTCAAGCACTTCATGCATCAAAGAGATTTGAACGAGAGGCAACAAAAGTGGGTGAGTAAGCTTCAAGCTTACGATTTTGACATCAAATATGTCAAAGGGAAAAACAATATTGTGGCTGATGCTCTATCTAGGAGACCTCATTTAAGCTCATTGTGTGAGCTTACAGCTAATTGGAGGGACATGTTGCTTGCTGATTATGCAAAAAATTAGTTTGCAACCAGCATCATTGAGGGTACTTTTCTTGACGAAAGGTACAAATTGGTCGAAGGGCTGATACACTACAAGGGTAGAATCTTTGTGGTGGCTGATTCTAAGCTCAAAAAGAAGATTCTGTTGACCTTTCATGACATTCCACTTGCTGGTCATCAAGGGTTCTTCAAGACATATAGGCAGATCAGGGAAAGATTTTCTTAGAAAGGGCTAAAAGGGGAGGTTCAACGATACATTCAGGAGTGTCCCACTTGTCAGATGAATAAAAATGAGCATACTTTACTAGCTGGTCTTCTACAACCTCTTCCCATTCCCAATCAAAAATGGGAAAGCATATCAATGGACTTCATCACAGGGTTGCCCAAGGTTCAAGGAAAAGACTGTATCTATGTTGTTGTGGACAGATTAACAAAATTTGCTCACTTCTTCGCCATTGCCAGCTCTTTTTCAGCAGCCCAAGTTGCAGATCTATTTTTTCATGAGGTGTTTAGATTACATGGGTTGCCAAAAAACATTGTGAGTGATAGGGATAGCAAGTTCCTAAGCACTTTTTGGCAAGAGGTTTTTCGAATGAGTGGTACAGTGCTTACTCCAAGCACTAGTTATCACCCTCAAACCGATGGACAGACAGAGATAGTGAACAAGTGGTTGGAAGGTTACCTGAGAAACTATGTTTCGGAGTAGCAAAGAGCTTGGGTGAAGTGGCTTCACATGGGCGAGTATTGTTATAATTCTACTTTTCACATGTCAATAAAGATGTCACCTTTCATGGCTCTTTACAATTATGAGGCTCCTAGCTTTGCTGATTTGGTGTTTGGTGATAGCAAAGCCCCTTAGGCCAAAGATTTGATGTAGCAAAGTCAAGATATCTTGAACTCATTGAAGAACAATCTTCAAATTGCACAGAATCAGCAGAAGATGTATGCTGATTAGCGGCATGTTGAGCACTCTTTTGAAGTTGGAGATATGGTTTATCTTCGACTACAGCCTTACAGACAGTCCACTCTCAACAAAAGTGGAGCTTAGAAGATCAAACCATGTTTCTATGGGCCGTTCAAGGTCACTAGGAGGGTGGGGGCAGTAGCTTATGAGTTGGAGCTACCTTCGGATAGTAGAGTGCACAATGTATTCCATGTGTCTCACGTCAAGAAGGCACTTGGACACAATGTTGTTGCTTCATCACAGTTGCCACCTTTCGATGAAGAAGGACAGTTAGTTTTGAATCTAGAAGAGATTCTTGATTCCAAGGAGCATTCTTTGAGTAAAAGAACTATCAGAGAGTATTTGGTGAAGTGGAAGAACTTGCCTATAGAGGATGCGACTTGGGAGAATGATGAGATTCTGCAGCATCCAGGCTTGCAATTGCTTGAGGACAAGCAATCTTCGGAAGGGCAGACTATAATGTTCCATTTTCCAACTTGATCTTTTACAATTGACCGTTGGCCTATTCCGGAGACTTGTAGGTTACTCGAAGGTTGAAATTGGGGTTTCATGTTTTGGTGGTTACTTTTGTTCGTGGAACGTGGTTTGGTTGGTAGTTTCTTTCTGGGTTTTCAGAGAGCTTCGTAGGGATGTGTTTTTCTCAACATTCAGGAATTTACTATTTTTAGTAAGTTCGGGATTGGCACCAGAACAAGATTTTGGGAGTGGGGTTGGATTCGTCTTGTCAAGACCTTTCCAATGAGCTATAGATCATTGGTTTCTGACATCATCTTGGCCTCCGTTTTAAAGTCCGTAAATTAAACTTTATTATTTAATATTGGACCTTGGTGCCTAGGCTCAATGACTTAATGCTGAGGTTGAAAAAGAATTGAAGAGGATTATATTATTTTCCCTCTCATGTTTTATCCCATATGTAAGAGGATTTTAGAGACTCCCAGTTGGAAAAGTATAAAAGGAGGAAGAGTGCTCTCATTTCGGATTCGAAATCTTGATAATGTTATGTTGCCGTAATGGTTCTGGAACTGCTTCGAGGAATGAATGCCTCCTAGCCTGGGCTCACTTCGTGCTTGATAGATAGCACCTAGGGAGAGGTTTGCTGATAGTAGTGATTTTTGTAGTGAGGTTTGCATTGTAGCTTGAGTTTTGTTTGTAGTTCAGTTATTTACATTTTATGTCATTTTTGGAGTTGCTGATAACAGGGCTGAATCTGTAGTTTCATTCATAAATCTGAAAATAAAAATACATTTATTCTAGGCATTTCATATTTCCCTTTGTCTATGTTGGGTGCCCCATTGTGCCAATTTGCAGATTTTATTATGAAGAATCTAATTTTTCTAGAAGGAAATCGCCCTTCTTGCCAGGCTGCCCTCTTTGGAGTGCATTGGAGAGCATGCTAAATAAATACTTGGGTTTAAGAGTGGTCTCTGGTGTGTAGCTTGGTCGCCATTGTCATAAGAGTGCATTGCATCAGATTTGAGGTCATTTGGTTGAGAAATGAGTGAGGTGTGAGTATTTTTGTAGGGTTTTATGTTGCTAGTTTGGTCTTTTCAAGTTGTTGATCTGTCATTTCAGTTTGCTAACTTCTATCATTTGAGTTGGGTTGGAAGTCTCTAATTATTGTAAGCTGAATAGTAGTACTATCAGCACTTCATACTTCTCATATTTGCTTTATAATACCTTGCATCTCCGTCATATGGTAGCTCCAATTCCACTTCGGGTTGGAAAGCACATTCTTGACGTCAAGTTATTTCAGCATAATAGTGGTAGGGATCCTCTGACCACATGCTCGTCGACATCCAGTGCATTCTTGGTTAGAGTTCTTTGTATCAGCATTGCATCAAGACCCTTTAACCATATGCTCGTCATCATCAAGCGCATTCTTGGTTAGAGTTCCTTTATCAGCATTGCATAGAGACCCTCTGACCATATGCTCGTCACCATCAGACGCATTCTTGGTTAGAGTTCCTTTTCAGCATTGCATAGAGATCCTCTGACCATATGATCACGCCATCCTGGTGTACATTCTTGGTTAGAGTTGAATTCCGCATCATTTTGGTTTAAGTGCTAACTTTAACGATTGTGTATTGCTCTGCTTATTGTAATTGGAAAAGTGAAAAAAATTGGCTTGGTATATTTCAAGTGTGTCTCTTGTAGGCAGTGACCCTCTTGTGAGCAGTGTGCTCGAGTAGTGAGCCCTAATTGGCATGTGCCATTTTGTTCTTTCTATTCTTTTAAAAGAGAATACAATCTTGGGTTAATCACCCCGTGGTTTTTCCCTTAATTGGGTTTTGCACATCAAAATCTTGGTGTCTTATGTGTTAATGTGTTTCTGCTCTTGATTCAATGCATTATGCTTTCATGATTAAGTTATTAATAAGTTGCCAAGTTACAAAGTGGATTTAAGTGTTTAATTTGGAAGAAAATTTTGACAATTGATTCACCCCCCCTTTCAGTTGTCTGTCGTAAATCTAACAATTGGTATCAGAGCTAAGTTCCTCTAAAAGAGCTTAACCATTTGAGGAGATCCAGGATATCATCCTACAAGAAGGATAGTCTGAAGTTTGACGGAACCAATTTTAATCTTTGGAAAAGTCACATGACATGTCACTTGAAATGTATGGGAATGGAGTACTGGAACATGGCTTCAACAAAGTATACTCCTCCACAGGGTGGTCTAAAATCCCAAAGTGAAATTATAGATGCTGAAAATAATCTGTGGACTATAGAAGCTCTTCTGAGCACATTATCTGATTCAGAGCTTTCAAATGTTGTTGACCTACCAACGGCTTTTGAGATTTGGGAAAAATTGGAACTTTTGCATGAAGGAGACAAGTATGTCAAAGGTGCAAGGTTACAAAGTCTAAAAGGAAAATTCAAAAATATGAAGATGAGAGAAGATGAAAATATCACTACTTTTATGCCAAGAGTAAATGAGCTTGTTTGTGGAATTAGAAATGCTAGTGGAGTCTTGGATGAAAATGAGATTGTTGGAAAAATTCTCAGATCCCTTCCTGCTTCTTATAAGATCAAGGTTGTTGCCATTGAAGAATTTAGAGCCCATACAACTGTCACAAGAGATCAATTGGCTGGTAAATTGGCTGCATTTAAAATGATTGAGTTTGGAGATGGCCCTCCTAAGACTAAATCTGCATTCAAAGCCAGTGCCTCTGTGAAAGGTAAAACAAGGTTTGATCCGAGAGAAAACTCTTCAAGGAAACTCTCATGGTATGAAAAAGCAAGAAAAGACCTAGTAGAAGAGGAAGCAAAAACTGCTCAACTTGAAGCTCTTATTGCAAAAAGACTGCCAAGAGGATCCAGTAAGTATGAAGGAAAATTGCCTTTTAAGTGTTTTAACTGCAATAAGATTGGTCATTTTGCCTCAAGATGTCTGGAAAGATTTTCAAGGCCAAAACCTAACAAATCAAGGTTCCAAAAGAATTGCTACTATGTTCATGAAGACGATGATGATGGAGTAACAGATCAGGAAACAAATCTAGAATTGATTGGGTGTTTATTGCCATCAAGGAAGAAGATCCAATGCCCTATGAATCTGTCAATCATAAAGTTATAAAAAGAGCTCTGGCTGCACAAGTTGAAGAAAAGGATGACTGGGTCATTGACAGTGGATGTTCTCACCATATGATAGGTGATAAAAGTAAGTTCATATATTTGGAAAGGTATGAAGGAGGAGTGGTAAAGTTTGGTGACAATTCTGTTGGTAGAATCAGAGGAAGAGGAACTATTTCTTTTGATGGAAGAAACAAAACCAGTAATGTTCTGTTTGTTGAAGGATTGAAGCAAAATCTTCTCAGTGTTGGATAGTTGGTGGACAAAGGCTATGATCTCCAATTCAAGAATGGAAAATGCAAAATCTTTGAAAGTTCTAAAATAGAGATTGCATCCGGTACTCAAACTAAAGGTAATATCTTCCACTTGGTTGGTACTGGTAAAAGTTGCTTATTTGTTTAAGTTGATCAGAGTTGGTTGTGGCATAGGAGAATGTGTCATGTGAATTTTGATAATATCATCAAGATAAGCAATACTCAGGCTATAAGAGATCTTCCAAAACTGGTGAAACCTACAAACATTTTCTGCAAAGAATGTCAGTTGGGAAAACAAAGCAGAGTCTCATTTAAAAGTAAGGAACAATCTTCTACCAGATTATTGGACTTAGTTCATACCGATCTTTGTGGTCCGACAGGAATTAGAAGTGTGCAAGGTGATAGATACTTCATGTTACTAATTGATGACTATTCCCAGATGATGTGGGTAACCTTTCTGAAAGAGAAATCAGAAGCTCTTAAGAAATTCAAAATATTCAAGGCTATGGTAGAAAATGAAACTGAATTAAAATTGAAATGTCTAAGATCTGATAGAGGTGGAGAATTCCCATCCAGTGAGTTCATAGATTTCTATGAGAAGCATGGAATAATGAGATAGTTGTCTACTCCTAGGACTCCATAGCAGAATGGAGTAGTTGAGAGAAAGAACAGGACCATCCAGGAAGCATCTAGGACCATGATGATGGAAGCAAATGTTCCTCAGATCTATTGGAGAGAAGCTGTCAGTACTGCAGTCTATACTCTCAATCGAGTTCAAATCAGAAGCAATACCGGTAAGACTCCTTATGAACTATGGTTTGGCATCACTCCTACTGTAAGGTATTTCAGAGTCTTTGGTAGCAAATGTTACATCAAAAGAGATGAAGATCTAGGCAATTTTGATGCTAGAAGTGATGAAGGAATATTCTTGGGTTACTCTACTCAAAGTAAAGCCTACCAGTGTTATAACAAGAGATTAAAGAAGATTATAGAGAGTACTAATGTGAAGGTTGATGAAGGAATTGAAAAACCCTCAAGGTTTTATGAATATGAGAAGATGATCATAATGGTGCTCTAGGAGCCCAAGTCCCTTCTAAAATTTAGATTCAAACTGATCCGGTAAATCAGGAAGAAGAGGTGAGTTTCAATGAACCTGATCAAGAATTAGAATTGCAAGAAACTCCTAAAGTTCCCAGGTATGTAAGACCGAACCACTCTGAAGATCAGATTATAGGTGACAAAAGCAAAGATGTACAAACTAGAAGGATAAATGCTTAAGATTCAGATAAGTATTGTCTGATTTCAAAGATTAAACCTAAGACAATGAATGAAGCTTGTAATGATGAAAACTGGACTAAAGCAATGGAGGAAGAACTGATGCAAATTGAGAAAAATCACACTTGGGATCTTGTTCCCAGACCTAGAAACAAGAATGTGATTGGAACCAAATGGGTCTTCCGGAACAAATTGAATGAAGTTGGTGAAGTAATCAGAAACAAAGCCAGATTGGTCTACAAGGGCTATTCTCAAATAGAAGGAGTTGATTTTGAAGAAACTTTTGCTCTGGTGGCAAAAATTGAAGAAGTCAGACTATTTCTTGCTTTTGCTACTTTCAAGGATTTCAAAGTATATTAGATGGATGTCAAGTCTGCATTCTTGAATGGTGACTTGGAAGAAGAAGTGTACATTGAGAAACCAGATGGATTTCAATTGTTTGATCATGGTGATATGGTCTGCAAGTTGAAGAAAGCATTGTATGGACTGAAGCAAGCCCCAAGAGCCTGGTATGAAAGATTGGATAAACATCTTTTGAAGATTGGTTTCAACAAAGGTATAGCTGATAGTAATTTATATTTCAAAATTGACCATGAAAATATCTTGATTGTTGAAGTGTTTGTTGATGATATCATTTTTGGAGGAAGAGATAGTATGTGTAAAACCTTTGCAAATCAAATGAAAAGTGAATTTGAGATGTCTATGCTTGGGGAAATAAATTTCTTCTTGGGTCTATAAATCACTCAAACAAAGAAAGGAATCTTCATTTCTCAGACCAAATATGTGAAAGAATTGTTGAAGAAATTTGGGATGGAAGATTCAAAGCCAATGAATACTCCCATGGCAACCGGATGTAAGTTGAGCAAAGATGATGACTCTCCTAAGGATGATCAGACAAAGTACAGGTCAATGATTAGAGGATTGTTGTATCTCACTCAAACTAGACCAGACATTATGTAGGCTATTGGTCTTGTTGCTAGATTCCAAGCTGATCCTAGAGAATCTCATCTCATGGCAATCAAGAGGATTTTTAGATATCTAAAAGGGATAGTTGAGTATGGTCTATGGTATCCTAGAGATCATGATTTCTCTCTTCATGCATATATAGATGCTGATTGGGCAGGAGATGTGGATGACCGAAAGAGTACCAGTGGTGGAGCATTCTTTTTGTGGAAGAGATTAGTTTCTTGGCTGAGCAAGAAACAAGAGGCAATATCTCTATCCACTACAAAATCAAAATATATTGCACCAGCAGGCAGTTGCACTCAAGTTTTGTGGATGAAGTAGATGCTAAGAGACATCAGAGTGGAGTATGAGGAGCCTATCACAATTTTCTGTGATAATTCAAGTGTAATAAACATATCTAAGAATCCAGTGTTGCATTCAAAGACTAAACATATATCCATCAAGTTTCACTTTTTGAGAGAGCAAGTGAACAAGATTGAAGTTATATTGGAGTTTGTGCCTTCCAAGGATCAGATTGCAGACATCTTTACTAAACCTCTACCTAAGGACTCTTTTGAATATCTTAGGGAGAAGTTAGGGGTTACTACCCCTCTAGTGATGAACTAAGGTGCACTAGTGTCCATCAGTCCAGTGGATATCACAGTCATATCTTATGGTCCGGATTGATGATGGGGAACTGCTACTCAGGGGGAGCAGCTGGTATGAATCTGAAGTAGTGGAGTTGCAAGTATGTGCCCTTTTCCATTGATGTCAAAGGTGGAGAGAAGACATGTGAAAAAAAAGTAGTTTCTGATCAAAGGGGGAGCAGTAAAGGGAGAGAAGACATGTGAATGGTTGTTGCTGATAGGGGGAGTTGTGACAGTAAGAAGAAGTTCTTGTCTTGATGGTCAAAATAGTTTTTCACATCATATGTCACCATCAATGACAAAGGGGGAGACTGTTGCAAGGATGGGCCTAACTGGTGTTGTCATTGATGTCAACATACTCCTGTTGCATTAATGATAAGGATTAGATGAGTTGTGTGCTGAGGATATTGAGAAAATTAGTCTCAATCAGGAATAGTGAAGATCAGTGATGATAGTAAGGTAAAAGTTCAAGATAGGATGAGGATCAGAGGATGCGGTTTAAAGGGTTTGTAGATATATGTCTTAAGGTGGTCTAGTAGAGATTTTAGAGGTCCACATGAAGATCTGAAGAAGTTGTGGCCGCTCAAGTAAAACTAGTTCCGGTAGGTGTTTAGAGGTGACAGATTGACTTAGACAGGTCTGGTGAGATCCAAAAATGTATTATCCTATTCTACGGATTTGAGGGAGTGTTTAGGGAGTCATTGTGATGTGTCAACTTGATTGGTTCATGGTTTGAAGGTCCACAAGCATCTATTTCATTGTGACAGTAATGACAGACTGTGTTCTTGAGGTTCCAGATGAAGGAGACAAGGATTTCTGTAAGAAAATGAAGTGCAGATGTTCTTGATGATTCATGCAAGCTTGTTAAGGTCTTTAGATCATGTCCAGTTCATGTTGGTGGTCCGCATTGAAGTTGGAGCTCACAATTGAAGATTAACTTCTAGTTGATGGTGTTCTTCCTAAGATTGGCCGACCGGATGAGTTACACATCCTGCGGATGTTCTTGTTGATGTTTTCTGACGTAGATGATTATTCCTAAGTAGATGCCTTGTATAAATAAGAGATTATGAAGTCATTTCAAAGTGTGTCTTGTGGAGATGAGAGTGTGGTAGCGAGGAGGAGAGTGAAAGACAGAGCAGAAGATTTGGGCTTAAATGGAACTGATTCAAGCATGGTAAAGATGCTATTTTTCCAGTTCAAGTAGGTGATACTTATTGTTTTGTAGACAGTGTGTCTCTTGTAGGAAGTGAGCCTCTTGTGAGTAGTGTGTTTGGGAAGTGAGCCCTAATTGGCATGTGCCATTTTGTTCTTTCTATTCTTCTAACAAAGAATACAATCTTGGGTTAATCACCCCATGGTTTTTCCCTTAACCAGGTTTTCCACGTCAAAATCTTGGTGCCTTATGTGTTAATGTGTTTTTGCTCTTGATTCAATGCATTATGCTTTCATGATTAAGTTATTAATAAGCTGCTAAGTTACAAAGTGGATTTAAGTGTTTAATTTGGAAGAAAGTTTTGTCAACTGATTCACCCCCCCTCTCAGTTGTCTATCTTGAATCTAACAGTATCAAGAAAAAGGGTTAAGGTTAGGGAAATGGGCTAATATGCTATCTCCCACAACCTCCATTGGAACTGGGAAGGCACGCTCATACTTGTGGGACTAGGTGGAGTCAAGGCCATGTACCTGCAACCCTGCATCATAGATGAGTGCATACACAATATAGCATATAAACAGTACACGCACACTAGTGAAAGGAAATCACGACATTTAATGTCTCCCCAAAGGGAGTGATGAAACATCATCCCCTTTCACCATAATCAAGATCAAACACATAAGACATAATACATCGTATCCCATAATCTAACTACAAGCATTAGTACCAAGGTTAGTATCCATAATTAATTTCTCAAAACAAAAACAGAAACATTAACATAACATATAAGTTACTCAAAGCATTATTTCATAAAGTAAATCATCATAACATAAACATCATCCAAATCATATAAACTAAATGAGTCATCATCAGTCTATCTGAACAGAGTTAATGTCCAAAACATGGAGGGGTATCACATCCTCCCCCCTAGGGCTAGGCTTACTCCTGGAAGCCTTCAAAAAGATAAGGGTAGAGATCTCGCATCCTCGACACAACCTCCCAAGTAGCTAAGGTATCAACATTTGGGTCCCGTTGGACCCTTACCTACTCTATGTCCCAACCCCTAAGAGTCAACCTTCGATGCTGCAAAACATGCACGGACTCCAAAGAAAGGTACCCATCCTCTACCTGCAATGTATTCCAATCCAATACATGGGTCACATCAGGAATGTACTGTCTAAGAACTGATACATGAAAAACATCGTGGATGTGGGATAGGCTCGGCAACAAGGCAAGACAATAAGTAATAGGTGCTATCTTCTCAAGGATCTCAAAGGGGCTAACAAACTGAGGTGCCAACTTAGAGCCCTTTCCATAATAGATCAGATTCTTTCACAAACGCACTCTCAAGAATACACGATCTCCAACAGAAAACTGACGATCTGTCCTATGAGCATCGGCATACTTCTTCTGCCTATCTTGAGCTACCACCAAATGCTCACGAATATGCTCAACCTACTGCTCCATCTCTCAAAGCATCTTCAGACCTAATTGCACTCTATCCTCTAACTGATGCCAACTCAGAGGAGTATGGCAAGGATGACCATACAATGTGTATACACCTAAAATTGGCTCGGGTCAAATTAAGTAAATATTTTGATATTTATCTTAATTCTTATTTTTTTCTATCAATTAAATGAATATTATAAATTTATTTGATTGGTTCATTATCCTATAATTAAATAAAATCATTTTATTTAAGTAAAATCCCTGAATTCTTCTAATGTCTAAAATCCTAAATCCACCTCATCAATCCACCTCATCCCTTCCAACTCACCATGTTGCACATATAATTAAATATTCTTAATATTTAATTAGCTAATACCCACTATCCTCCACCAATTGAATTCTTAATTCAATTGTCCCCCATTATCCTCCACTAATTGAATTCTCAATTCAATTGTTCCCCACTATCCTCCACCAATTGAATTTTCAATTCAATTGTTCCCCACTATTCTCCACTCATTGAATTTTCAATTCAATTATTCCCCATTATTGTCCACTATTGAATTCTTAATTCAATTGTCATAACTCACTATCCTCCACCATTTATTCTTAATTCAATTGTCATAACTCACTATCCTCCACTCTGAATTTTTAATTCATCCATTATGAATTAAAGATTCACAAAAAATGAGAGCCATTGATCTCATTAATTGATCCTCACCCTCCATTCTATTTTCAGAAAATCTATAAATAGAACCCTCTTCTAAGCAATTAGAGAGACTTCTTCTGGCATCCTTACTATGCCCAAATTCCACTAGGGAATCTTCTTCTTCTTCTCAACTTTCTTTTTCATACCATTGTAATGCAGAAATCATCATAGCCATTTATCCTTGTCATCTTGAGGAATCGAAGCAAGGAAGCAAGCTCCCTGAGGACCAACCTTCATCATTCAAGATCAAGAAAGAATAGGCGAACAATAGAAGCTTTGAAACAGGGAAGGTTTGCATTGTTATTCATTTGCTTCATTTCCTTCTATCTTTCTTGTTTTCATTATTCTGTTGATGTTTGGGTTAATTTATCTTTATTGATCAATCTAATTTTCCCATTCACATAATGCATAGAAAGGATACATACCTATAGAACTATGATACCCATTGTTATAAGCAAACTCCACAAGGTAAAGGTAGTCCTCCCACCAAGATTGCTGATCCATGACATATGTGTGTAACATGTCCTCCAAAACCTAATTAACTCACTTTGTCTACCCATCTATCTCTGGGTGATAAGAAGAACTAAAGTTCAACTAGGTCCCCAAGGCATACTATAGTGATGTCCACAAAGGTGATGTGAAGACATGATCTCTATCTGATATGATCCATCAAGGAATCCCATGCAACCTCACAATATCCTCCATAAAAACTTGAGCCACCACGGCTATAGTGCAGGAAGACTGCATAGGAGAGAAATGAGCAACCTTGGTCAATCTGTCTACAGTGACCATGATAGCATTGTGACAATGAGAGGAAAATGCCAAACCTACTACGAAGTCCACAGAAATGATGTCCCATTTCCACTCTGGGGCCAAATTGGATTGCAAGAGCCCTGCAGGGTGCTGATGCTTAGCCTTCACTCACTGACACTCCAAACATCTTGATACAAAATCTGTGATATCTCACTTCATACCTAACCAATGGTATATCTGTCTCAGATCTGCGTGCATCTTATTGACACTAAGATGTGTCGAGTAAGGTGCATGATGTGCCTCAATCATAATCAATGTATGAAGTCCATCCAATGAAGGAACATTAATTCATCCAAGAAAGTGTGGAACACTCCTGTTGTGCCTTGCACACATGCCCCATTTTGCCAAATGGAGATCCCCTCTTTTTCTTTGGCTTGGAGTCTCAATCTTTGTTATTTATGATGACGAGAGTGAAATTGTTCTTAGAATGAAGAATTTGCTTCATAGTTAAGTATTTTACATGATTAGAGTAATTTGATGTCTTTCATAATTGATTTGGAGGTGTCTTGGGTGGTCTTGTGGTTAAAAAATAGCCATTTGTTGCATTCTGTACTAAAATTAGGTGTTACTATACTTTTCTCTAAGATCCTATGTCACTGGATATTGCCCTTGAAACTGCTTCTATAGGATGTGTCATGTTGAAATTCCTAGTTTCCATGTCTTAGATTTGCAAAATCATGTTAAATTTAACAAGAGTTCACTAAGGGGTTTTTATACTTTCATTCTGACGCATGGTCTTGAAGCCCTGATTTGGCTAAGTTTGAAACCCTAAAAATCCTGAAAAATTGCTAAGTTTGAAATCTGGTGGAATCATAAAAATCTAGAATCTACATATGAAATCCTATGGATCTGACCTATCTCAAACATCCTTAAAGTATATTTAAAAATATTTAAAGTATAATATCTAAACTTATATTTAAATATATTTTTAAATATACTTTCACCTTGGCCAATTCAAAAACTAGTGCTAAAATTGACCTTTACTACCTTTTGCGCTAATATCCAATGCCACTGGATATCGGCACTAGACTCCATTCGCACAAGTTAGTGCTAAAAAGTCACCTCACTGCCTAGCACTAAAATGGGTTCTTGCTGACTTGTGCTAAAACCTGCTTTCACTACCTTTTATTAGTAGATCAATAGGACCAAAAATTAGCACAGGCCATTGGGACATCAAATCAGCGCTAGCGCTAAAAAATGACCCTACTGACTTGCGTGAAAAATGCTATGCACCACCTTTTGTTGGTCGGGCCTAAAATCCACACTAAGGTTGGTCAGACCTAAAATCCATGCTAAGGTTGGTTGGACCTAAAATCCATGCCAAAACCATTTTGCACTAGAAACCCTCCTCATAGACCTGTGCTAACTTTGACCTCCACTGACTTTTAGTCCGTGAGACGCACAATCAACGCTTTTTAGTATTTTGGCTTGAAAATTAAGTTTTTCAAGGTGAAAATTGGATTTTCTTGATGGATATGGATTTCACAACTAGTTGTCACATCATGATGGATAATTTTACCAAGTTTGTGTGAATTTTGGGCACGTTTTACAACAATTAGTGCTACTACACCTAAAAAGACTATATCCCCCAAAAATCCTGCTTTTTGTAGAAAAGGCTAGAAAAATATGAAATAAATGTCTCTAAATGGATCCTAATGGCTGTAAAAACCTCCTAGATCAACATATAGGCCAAATAGGTACTTGATAATGGTAAAAAACTCAAAAAATCATACAAAAATCACTGGATTTGTGAAGAGGTCTATAAGGAAGCAAAATTGACAATACACTGTTTCTAATTGATCCATGGTTGTAAATGGACATATTATGATTCAAAATGATGGAAAATGACTTGTTAAGATGAAATTGATGCTTTGCCTTGTCAATTGTAGGTCTAAGAGGACAAAGGAGCCAATTGGAGTCATCTTGGAAGGATGAACACACAAAGGTACCTTGTTGACTCAGAAATGCAGAATTAACATTTTATCAACCAAATTGTTGTTGCACATGCAAAAGGAAGTCAGTATGATGTCTAAGATGATGGAGACAGGCCTTAGGAGTTGGAAGACATTAAACATCATGCTTCTTTCGTGGTAGTTCTTGCAGATTCAGTCCAATGTCCAAGACATGCATATAACTGTTCCAATAGTCTAGTCATCAAGAATCAATCCAACAAGCATCCAGTTGCATATACCTTCACTAAAATGTGCCACACACTCCTCTTGATCTAGTCAGCACTTGGAATTCCATGAATCCACATCATCTCATGTTTTCAAGTGTCAAGTGACTCTATTTTGGCTTTATTAGGCCTTGAAAATTAACTTTTCATCATATACAACCAAATGGGTATCCATTTTGTCTAGATTCAATGTATTTGCAAGCTATATTTTGTCTTTTTCTTAAAGGACAAATGCAAATCTAAAAATGTAACTAACTATTTTACTTCATTAAATGCCATGTAATCTAGACCGTAGGTGTTGAGTTAATCTCCATCATCCATTCAAAAACTCGGTATGGTACCTTGTCTATAAAAGGGCTATCAGTGTCTCATTTGTAAGACTCTTGATGCTGAGTTGTTGATACTCTACGAATTTTTTGATTAATACAAAGTAAGTTACTTTAGGTTTTCTAGGAATTTCTCTCTTGTATTGTCAATTTGGTTTCATGGTTCACATCTTGATCTGCATTAGTTAAATCATGTTTTTGCAATGCTATTGATTTGTTAAGGTATTTGATGAACATTCAAGTCCATACTATTAGTTGCTTGCTAATTGTAAGTACCTATGCATAGTTAGCCTGGGCTATTAAACTAAGCCTAGTTCAATTACATTATAGTAGTTAAATCATGCCAACATTTGGGTATTTAATGAATGTATGTAATCTAAAAATCTAGAGAATCCATAGAAGATAACACAGTTTTTGTAGCACTGTAGCAAAGTTTTAGCTTGGTAAAATAGAAAATTGTTTTAAATCTGAATGTTTATCTACCTGTAGCAATTCTCACATTGTGAATGTCACTTAGGATCTCTCTAAACCCTACCTCCTTTTACATTTTCTTATTAATCAGTTGTTAGAGTTAGGTTTAAAGTAGTATTTTGTATCATCATATCAGCTAAAAGTTAAAAGGGTGTGCATGTATTGCTGTCACAACTTGTTAAATCTATCATACCGCATGTAAGACCCCTTGTAGGAACAACTTATACATTCAACTGAGAAATTCCAAGCACGCTAAGACCTAGCTATATTATCCTTGGAGTAGTCTGACCTAGGGTAAGATATTTTTCAAGAGAGGTGCGATACCTGTAGAGACCTAAAAATGTCTTCGCCATCAAACTGACTCTTGACATCACTAAACACACCAATTCCCCTTCCAAACAATTAATTAAGTTTTTATTTAATTAATTATCCTATTCAACACCTATTTTTTTCTCCATTCATCCTCCCAGATTGAATTAATTTTTATTATTAATTCAATAGTCTAACATTACCCAATTAATTAAATAAATGTGCAAATATTTATTTGATTAATTCTCTCTTTTCCTAAACCCAATTAATTAGGTAAATCATGTTTATCGAATTATATTAATCAACCTATCCCTACCCTAGCTAATTAAATATCTATTATTTAATTACCTAGCCTAATCTACATGACCCTAGACCTAGGATTAATTAAATAAAACCTTATTTAATTAATCTTAACCTCTCATTAACCCATTACCTATTTTTTTATAGCCATATTCATTAGGCTAATCACCTTTATTAAAGTGGTCAATCCTATCTTAACACCCTTCCCCACATCCTCCAAATAAAAAATTGAAATATATCCCACATAAATCAATTTTTTATACACATGTGTCCAACATCACATTTAATACCTCTTACACCCCTTACACATGTCATAACTCATTAATATCCACTCTTCCCCAAATAAATTTTTAATTCATTTTACTCTTCCCCATGTAAATTTTTAATTCACATATAAATCATCTCACCCAACCTCATTAACTCCACCCCTTTCCCAAGATGAATTTAAAATTCATCTTTATTCCCAGCCCTCCATTTTCCAAGATTGAATATAGGCCTTCTACCTCACTTTCATCCTCCACCATTGATCTTCCAAATCAATCTCCACCCTTGGATCAAATCCTCTCCAAAAATGCCTATAAATACAACACTCCTCAAGTCATTTCATCATCCACAATTTGAGTAATGTTATTATGCTAAAATCTTCTTTGAGCTAGCTTAAGTTTGTGAGTTGCATTGAGTCATTTGAGAGAATTTCACATCTCATTTGAGCATCTTGGGTAAAGCTAGAGTGTTTAGGTGCACACTTCATAGCTTATCTTGGATTTGTAGGTCATCTTGAAGGTATACCATTTGTGTTCATGCTTTTGTTTCATGTTTTAAGCTTCATTTTGATTTCACTAATCACATTGGCATGCCCAGTGGGACCCACAAGGTCCAATCTAATTATTTTATGTGAGTTTTTCTTGTAGAAAACATACTTTTTGTAGGTATCAATCCTATCCTTCTACGCAGTGGCACCATTT
Source organism: Cunninghamia lanceolata (assembly GCA_027924645.1). NCBI lineage: Eukaryota > Viridiplantae > Streptophyta > Pinopsida > Cupressales > Cupressaceae > Cunninghamia > Cunninghamia lanceolata. Next base: position 214,288 of record BSBN01000957.1, read on the forward strand.
CCCCCTCTAGCAGTGCTATTTCTAGCTATATTGGCACCTTTCTTGCACGACAATCTTTGTTGAATACTCACTCATATTTTTTTATGTTTTGTGTTTTTCAGCATCTTTAGCATACTTTACTCTTAGTTTTATAAGATCTAACATAGCAGGGGAGGTTATTTAAAAAAATTTAGAAAGAAAAAAAAATAATCCAACTTACACATTTTTGTTTCAATCTTGGTTAAGTTTCATTCAATAGGTTGTTTGGAAACTCTATTTCATATCTTGAACATCAATGAGACTAACAAAACACCCTTGATCTCATTTAATCAACATTTTGTCTAAAAAAATTGTGTTTTTTTAAGCTTTGACCAAGACTCCCTCGTATCAGCACTATCCAGACCCAGAGTGGCACTTTCCTCTACACACAGTCGAACAAACAACCTTTTGTGCATAATGGTGCTATTTGTCCAAATTTTGGCACCTTTTTGAAGTTTAGCGCTATTTCTATTTCTATTGATGCTTTATGTTATTGTAGCACCTTTTATATTTTTGGCACCATTTGTAATCTATGTAGCGCTATTGGTAGCATAAGAGGTCTCTGTCCTGTCAGTTGTTAGCAGTGCCATTTGTGATTTTTGTGGCATGATTTTAGATCTCTATGGTGCCTTTCTATATCTATTTTGGTGCTATTTGATGTGCTAACTTTGGGATCTATGCAGGTGTGTGTCTCTATTTTGCAGGTTATATATGACCATCCAAGACCATCATATTGAAACTACTAACACTTTTGCAGGGTTTTATTACTTTAGACAACATTTATTTTTGGTGCTCATAAAAAGAACCCTTGCTTGGTAGTTTAGAAAACACTTGGAATTGGTGCACTAAAATTAACATTTGCTTGACAAACAATCTACAAACAAACATTTCATTTTGGTGTACCTAAAAAGAACTTTTTGTGTGCCTAGCATAGACAACATTTAAATTTGGTACATTAAAATTAACAAGTGTTTACAACAACAACTTTAGGCACATTTCGATTTGGGTTTAAAAAAGAACATTATCTCTTGTTTGGTGTGTCATGCACTTGCATGTTTTGTTAGTAGAACCCAAGGGATAGAATCAAAGTATCCTCTCCCCTCGCCTTTTACAAGGATCTTGGGTGAAGAGAAACAGTTCCACACTCTTCTTTTTCATTTTCTTAGAGTGGGCCTTCCTTTGAGACACATCCACAAGGAGAACTCATTAGTGACCCCAAGCAGTACTTTCATTTAGTCTGCTATATAAAATAGGATAAGGCGAGAGTCAAGTCTGAATCAGTATTAGTGCTTACCATTCGATGCTAGCTTGAAATGAAGTAGTACCTTTGTGTATATGAAACTCCTAGTAGAGCTAGTCAAAACCTTAAGTGGTTTATCAGGTGCTTGTAACATGCCGATCCCCTGAATGTTCCCCCACTAAACACCTTTAGTTAGAAGCCTACCCTTTTTTGGCCTTTTGGTGATTTGTTTCAAGACAAGGGCATAGTAGGTTTTTCCCCCAAGATTCTCACCATATGGCTCCCTTGAGATGAGATGGAAATCCTCAGCTTAGCATAAGCTACACGTAGCTTTCCGAGGAAAGGGTGGTTGCATCATCCTTCCAGTGCAGGAGGCCCCTATCCATCCTCTCTCGAGAAGACAATATAATGAGACACACCTATTTGTTAGTGTGTTGAAATTTGTGTCAGAGATTCCAAGTTGTGAGCTTGGCATTAACCTTGACCTTAGGTAGTTTAAGCATTATCTTCAAGTGTTTGTCGATTGTGTTATACCCATGGAAATTTGGGCCTTGAGGGGCTTCTTGAACATACACATTGCGATCACAATGTCACGTCAAACCTTTGCCTATTGTGTGCTCTTTGTTTGAAGTGTTTGCAAAACTTGCCAAGAAAACATCATTGAGACATAATTACAACATTTGACCAACCTTTGATTTGTTAGAATTAGGCAAAACAACTGAGAGGGGGGGTGAATCAGTTGTCCAAAAACTTTATCATTTGCAACAATATCACTTAGATCTGATTAAACATTTAAAGCATGAGTCATCGACACATGAGTAGAAACAAATGAACACACATGACACAAAGATTTTTGACATGGAAACCTAGTTAAGGGAAAATCCATGGTAGGGGTTAACCCACAAAGACTATATTTTGTTAAAAGTATTACAATTGGGAATGCACGTGCACTTAGGCTCACTGCCCAGAGCTTACTGCTCAAAAGAAGGCTCACTACCTATAGAAAGAGGATTACAATGAATTTAAACTGATAATTCACATCAACCAATGCAAGGATTCAATTTTGGTTAAGCACAGAATATTGACTTGATGCACTTCATCTTTGTTCTGCCATGTTTATTGCTCTGCCATAATCCAGATCTTAGATCTTTTCCTTTTTGCACTGCTATTTTCCCTTTTCACACTTACTCCATATTCAAATCATTCCATACCCCAATACACTTGAATCCATTAGCTATATATATCTACCTCAAGAAATTCAATCACTTTCTGTCAGTCTAGTGAAGAACTTAGCAAACAACACAAATACTTTGTTCTGTCAGTTGAATCCATACACCAATATTGATGTGTACCAGAAATAACACTTGAAGGTCACCATTCATGTCAGTCACTAACATTATATCCCATACACAACTCACCAAAACACTTCTACAAGATCCGCATAAGGATCTAACACAGGTTGGCTTGTTCCTTACTAAATTGTTCTGTCATATTAGGACCCGGTACTCAGATGCTCATAACTTTTCATCCCCTTGTCACCGGAGGCTGACATCTTGGATTTAGATTGTCCTGACATTCCTCTACACTACCTCAGATATGCAACACACAATGATTGACTAAAGAAATTTGTTGACCAAAATACTAAACTCTGCCATATACTTTGTTCTTCTCTATCCGGAGTTGACAAATCTTGAAACTGACTTCTGGTATGATCAGATACTGCACTGAGGATGTGTGGAAAGAACTTTGTTTCTGACAACACCATTCATGCTTAGCAGTGTCTCTTGCCAACAATCTCCCCCTTTGGCATTGATGGAAACACTTCGTGAAAAATGACTAAGTGTTGAAGTTACTTCCCCTTACTCTGTACACTTATGCTCTCCATTGTTTCCAAAACTCCCCCTTTGATGGATTCCTTATTTTTCACTACTCTTCACTCCCCCTTTGACATCAATGGCAAAGGATGGGATCTGCAAGCCAAAATTCTCCAAAAAAGATTCTGTATATAGTGCCGCATATGTACAACCAATCCTTAAGTTATATTTACATGAACTTGAGAATATCTACAAAACTAATTTTCAATTTCTCAAGTTCAGAGGCCCAACTACTTTTCATGCCATCCAAAATTGAGATGTGTCCACTTAGTAAAAATACATATGCTTCTGCCTTTGTCAGATCTGAAGGTTCACTTGTCTGAACTGCAGTTAGAGCTTCTGATAGTGCATTAAACATTGTTTCTAACTTGGGGACAATCAATCTTCGGAGCTCACACATTCTCTTCACAATATCACCTTTTTCTTTGACAAGCTTCTTAATTTCATCAGTTAAGTTGATTACTTAACATTCCTGACTTATAGGAGAGACAGTTAGAGGATCAAAGTTTTGAGACAGATTTGACAATTTTTGTTCTTGCTCCTTTATCTTCTTCTTAATATCCTTATTGACTTTGGGCCAGGATAGACAAAATTTGTATATAACACCTCCATCACATAGAGCATTTTGAATACTCTTTATACTAATACCAAGTATCATCCTATCATTCCTTATTAGGCTCTTTATTTCACTAAACTTCTTATCCTGAAATTCATTTATGACTTTAGTCTCTGCAGACTTCTCAAAAGACTCAAAATGTGTACTTACTAAATTTACAAGATTCTTCAGATGTCCGAAGGGAGAGTCAGATGGATTCTTTTGGAAGGTTGGCATTATCTTCTACAAAACTTTGGTTGTAAGGCCTAGCAGCTCACTATCCTCAATGTGAGATTTCAACATATTTTCTCTTGCCTTGGCTTGAGTAAAAGATGCTATCTTCATTACTTGAACCGGAGAGAGAGCATCTAGATTGATCGGTCCTTGAAACAACCCTGGTTCATCAAATTCAAGCATTTCTTTACTCAAGAGACCTTTTACTACATTTGCAGTGTCTCTTGCCACAATTCCTGAACCATCTTCCTTCCCTTGAGATTTCTTAGTATTGGAATTTATTTGTGTGGGTGCATTAACATTTGCACCATCTTCTTCTGCCTTGCCTTCTTTACGCTCTTCTTTCTCTTCCTCTACTTTTTCTATACCATCTATAGGGGGAATCTTTTCTTCATCTTCACCACTTGCTACCTATTCCAGAGGGCTTTGAGTAGCAATATTATCTTCTTTTCTGGATTGACCAAGTGGAGTTAGAGTATCTCCTGCTTCATCAGTTTTGTTTGCCGTCTCTATGTCTTATTTGTTTATTTGCTCCTCTTCTAGAATAAAGGAGTCATCAACTTTAGTTTGTTGCTCACTGATGTTTACTTTTTCAACATCTGGAATCAATGAATCAATCCCATCATCTGTCTCTTCAAATGTCTACTCTGGAGGATCTAGAGTATCACCTTGGTTATCATTTCCTTTTTCAATCTCTTCTTCTAGAGCTTCTTGTTCCAGAACTGAAGGATTGTCTTCCTCAACTTGTTCCTCTAAAACAATATAGTATTTATCTTTATCAAGGGCCTTCCTCAAAATTTCCTTTGTTTCCTTTGCAACTTCCTCAGTTTCACCAAGCATTAGCTTGTTCATCTAGATCTTGCTTCTGAATTTCTCCTTAACTCCCTTGAGGATTTTATCTTCTTCCCTCCTGGTCATTACTAGACATAGGGTGGAGAGGACATATTCTCTGAGTTCTAGATGTTTGGCCTTGGTTGCTTCCTTCCTCATTTCTAGTATTTTCCTTCAACTTTTAGGAAGTTCTTGTAAAATTTCTAGTAGAGCTCTATTGAATTTATTCAAGTATATGATGGTGGCATCTTCCAAAATTTTATTATTTGTTTGATCAAAATTATCATAATAAACTTTGATAGGCTTTAGATTTCCATGAATAGTAATGGTTTTTACAATTACATCAATTGTCATAGCAACCTTGCTAGTTTCTTACTTTTTACTTGTCGTTTTGCTTCCAGAAGGCTAGTCTTCAGAAGCCTTTGAAGTCTTGGCTTTCTTGGATCTTATCTCTTTAACTTCTTCATTTGTCTCTATCTCTTCATCATTTTTTGTGCTCACATACATTCTTGTAACCTTTGTTTTCTTTCTCTTACTTCCTTCACCGGTTGGTCTATCTTCTAGTTTTGTAGGTTTAGGGGGAACAGAAGCATCAACAGAGCTTCTAGTAGTCCTTGAAGTGGAGGATGGTTCCATTGAAGCATCTTCTTGTTTCTTTTCTGTGTTTCTTTTTCATCTTTTTCAATTCTTTCTCTATTTTGCTTTACTACTTCCTTGGTTAGTCCAATGCTCTCGGCATACTTTTTGATTGCTTCTGCACTTTCCTTTTGGTCTCTGGCTGTCTGAGCTGCACATGCAATTTTAGACTTAGCTCCTTGTATGTTCTGAACCTTTCCACAGATGTGTCTTTTGATTTGCTTAGGAGATGTTGAGCATACATTTCCAAAAATTTCTCATCAACCTCATAGCCCATTGGCATAATCCATATGGTTTTGTGTTCCACAGCCTCCATCAGGCACTGAACAGTGTCAACCATAAAGCATATTTCATTCTCATATTTTTCCACAACTGTCTTAGGGATTCTCTCTCTTGCATGCATCATACTTTGAAAGTTTTTGAAGTAACCCCAAATGGTTGTCTTCTGAGCTTGGGAATCACCAAGGCTGAGTAGATAATCTTTTATTTGCCATGCAGCTAGCCTGTCATTTGTCCAGTGCACACCTTGAACTCTAGGCACTTCATTCATAAAATAGAAGAACAAACATATAATCAAGGAACCATACTTGAAGGTATTTTTCTTATCTTTCTTTATTTTTCTCAGATTTTCAATCAACTAATTTTGTAGAAATTCACATAGGTCATAATCAGTATTCTCCTTTAGCATTTGATAGGCTATATATATTGTAGTTTTGGAGACAGAATTTTCCTTGTTGGAGTGGTAAATCTTGTACCCAATCACCATGGAGGGAAATTTAACATCCGGTTCAATAATATCATTGATGGTCATTGCGCTTTTGTCAAACTTGGCACTGGTAGCATCAATCACTATCTGGTTTATCATAGCTTTCAGCATGGGTAATCCACCAATTGAATTTAACCCAGTTACAATCTTAATAACATCCTTTGTAATCTGAAATGGTTTCAATAGCCATATGAACTCATGTATTCGGCTCAAGATATATCGAACCCATTCATTCTCATCAAATGTCAGAAATCTAATGACTTGCAGAAAATGTTCGCTTTCTAGGGCTTTGTATTCTAGTTTCAACTTATAGCTATCATCCCTAAGGTAGTTGTTAAACAAATCCAAGAGTTTTAGTTTTCCAAATTCATCAATGCTACATTGGATGTATGCCGTAATATCCTCAACATGCAGTATGCCACATGGAACTCCAGAAAATGCACCTAACAGTTCGACTTCAACTGATTTGTATGGATGCTTCCTAAATATTGGTCAGGGCCTTTTAGTTACATCAACAACTAGAGGTGTAGCCATCTTAATAGATTTTATATTCAAGTCTTTACAGAGAAGTACCTTTTTCTTCTGCGGGGTTAGGGTTGATCAATTACAGATTGAATTTGCTCTTCATGCTTTAATTTCTAGATTTGCAGCTCAAATGCACTTCTTCTTGTTTCCTTTGAATGCAGAGTGATTCAAATGTATGACCAAGTGACCTTTTATCCTCTACAAAACCTAATTTGGCATTGTAATAAATGCGTTTCCCTAACTTCATCTGGTTGCTCTATTTTTGAATAGTTCTTCATGAATCACTCCGCAAATTTCCATATCAACATCTTTTCTTTTGGAAATCCTTCCAAAGTTTCTGAAACAAAATATCTTCTCTCATTGTGCCATATCCAGGCACCCACTTACTGGTTGGGGAAATTTGATTTTCAATATAGCTCCCCCTGAGCTAGAACTCCTAATTCAATTTCTGGAGGAATCATCAGCACCGGATTCCAATGCGGACCCATTACTATTGTTCACAATTGTTTTCTTGACCCATGTCTTGCTCATTTCATTCTAGATCTCATTCACATCAATTTTTTCTTTGCCTTTGTCTTGTCTCTACTTATCCAATTTTCTATTTATTGGACCCCTTGTTTCATTAATCCTGCTTCTGCAGAATCTTGCAATATGACCAAATCTATTGTAATTAAAGAAAACAATATTTCTTTTCTTGTATACTTGATTTCCTCTTGATCTACACTGATTAGCCATGTGTCCATATCCATTGCAAGTAAAGCAGTAACCATTGAAAGAGTTGTCATTTTCTCTAGAGTTAATCATTATCATACTTCTGCATTCATTTGATCTATGACTATACCTCTTACACTTGAAGCATTGACTGGAGAAGGATGGACCATTTTGATTTACTTTGCTTCTTTACTGAGTAGCTCTATGACCAAATTTATTGCAATTAAAACAATTTCCATTGAATGATGGATATCTTTGAGCATTAGGTTGTCTTACCGAAGGTCTTCTAGGTTTGTTTCTCCCATTCCTTGGTTGAAAATTTCTTTGTCTGGATCTAGAGCTTTACCTTTCTCATATCCAAGACCATGCTTGTCATCAACCTTTTTTTGTCCTTCAAGTATTGCTTCAAGTTTAGCTAAGCTTATCTTGAATTTCTCCTTGTATTCATTTGCAACTTTTAGGTCATTTTTGTAGAATGACAATTTGCTTTTCAAGTTCTCTTTCATTGTCTCTACTTTCTTGTAGGTCAGACTTTAGATGGTCAGCTACTCTATCCAATCTGTAGCATTCTTCAGTTCTTTCTTTTAGAGTTTGATTCAAGTCTTCTTCAACCTTCTTCCTTTGCTCAATTTATTTTGTTAGCCTCATTGCCCTAGATTCCATCTCAATTTTCAGAATAGCAACTTCTTTTGACAGCTTCTCACACTCCTTTGTCTTTTCTTCCAAGGCTTTATTCATGCCATTATCTTTAGTTAAACTAGATAACTACAGAAGTAGCTCCTTTCTCTTTTCCATAGATTTCTTTAATTTATATTTTAACATTTCAATGGTATTATCAACATCTTTAAGCTCATCTTTTAGATTAGATACTTCTGCTTTAGACTGACCAAGATCTTCTAGGGCCAGCCATAGTTGATCTTTGAGTGAATCCGTTGAAACTCATTCCAAGATCTTTCCTTAAGCTATTAGGCTTCTTTCAAGGAACCTTTCTTTGATACCAATTGTTAGAATTAGGCAAAACAATTAAGAGGGGGGGTGAATTAGTTGTCCAAAAACTTTATCATTTGCAACAATATCACTTAGATCTGATTAAACATTTAAAGCATGAGTCATCAACACATGAGCAGAAATAAATAAACACACATGACACAAAGATTTTTGACGTGGAAACCTAGTTAAGGGAAAAACCACGATGAGGGTTAACCCACAAATATTATACTCTGTTAAAAGTATTACAATTGGGAATGCACATGCATTCAGGCTCACTACCCAAAGCTTACTGCTCAAAAGAAGGCTCATTGCCAACAGAAGGCTCACTGCCTATAGAAAGAGGATTACAATGAATTTGAACTAATAATTTACATCAACCAATGCAAGGATTCAGTTTCGGTTAAGCATAGAATATTGACTTGATGCACTTCATCTTCGTTTTGCCCTATTTACTGCTCTACCATAATCTGGATCTTAGATCTTTTCCTTTTTACACTCTTATCTACCCTTTTTGCACTTACTCCATAATAACATCATTCCATACCCCAATACACTCAAATCCATAGGCTATATATATCCGCCTCAATAAATTCAATCACTTTCTGTTAGCCTAGTGAAGAATTAGCAAACAACACAAACACTTTGTTCTGTCAGCTGAATCCATACACCAATGTTGATGCATACCAGAAAATAACAATTGAAGGTCACCATTCATGTCGGTCACTAACATTATATCCCATACGCAACTCACCAAAACACTTCTACTAGATCCGCATAAGGATCTAACACAGGTTAGCCTATTCCTTACTGAACTGTTCTATCATATTTGGACCTGGTACTCAGATACTCATAACTTTTAATCCCCTTGTCACCAGAGGCTGAAATCTTGGATTTAGATTGTCTTGACATTACTCTACACTACCTCACATATGCAACACACAATGATTGACAAGAGAAATCTGCTGACGAAAATACTGAACTATGCCATATACTTTGTTCCTTTCTATCCGAACTTGACAAATCTTGAAACTGACTTCCTGTATGATCAAATATTGTATTGTGGATGTGTGGAGTGAACTTAGTTGCCATCAATGACAACATCGGTCATGTGTAGCAGTGTCTCTTTCCAACATGATCTTCATAAAATCTAAGTTTAACAACAAAATCCACTTTTTGCCAAAACATTGACCACCACTGATCTATTTTGGCACCATTTCACAAATTCTCGGTGCCATTTCTCTATGTTTTTGCACCATCTACCTAGGGTTTGGTGCTATTTATAGGTTAACTTACCCAAGGCCTTAGAAAATTGTTTTGGGACCTTTAGGACCTGCCTAACCACAATTCACATTCACCTTTCCAAAACTCTATCAAAACCCACATCCATTTTGAGTCAAAATTTCTCATCCATATCCCCATTTTGACCTTAGAGAATAAATCATTTATACTATTGGACCATTCACCATACTATTGAATCCAACCATAATCCATTCTTTTTTTATAGCTTTTTATCCCCATTAATTTTTACCTTCTTTTGGACCAAATACATCCTTCTACAATTTCATCCCCCAATCCATTTATCTCTTCTATACCAAACACATCCAAAATCACATAATCATAACATCAATCAAAACATCGACCAACATCCAAAAATCATATCCAAAAATTAATCTTTGATCTAAATTTGAATCTAGGTTTCATCCTTCACATCCTATTTTGCTTGATTGGTCATTAGTCTATCTTCAAGTAGAATAATCATCCCTTTTTGCTTAAGGTCATAAATCTACTTTAAGAAAAAGAGAAAACATCCATTGTGCAAAACCCAAAATCTAGACCTTACTTGAACTCATTTGTTGACTTCAAAATCCCTTTACAAAAACATCATCCAAATCTATCATATCAAACATCTAGGTCACGTAAGGTTTTCCTTAGTTAAAGCATCCCTCAAATCATTATCAAATCTCTCTCATCAAATCATCCTCTAAATAATCCAATCTATCCTCCATCCTTTTGGTCAAAATTTTTGTGAAAATCAATATTCTTGACATCTACCATCCTTAGGTTTCCACCTTTTTGAGATTTATCTCCTAAAGGTCAAAACCTATAATCACACCATAGTTTCCTTTCACCTTTATAATTAGATTATAGGGAGTGTACTCTCTTGCACCTAAATCTTTGTTCCATTCCACCACCATATCCTCTTTGGGTCCAATAGATCAAACCAAATTGTCTAAGGTCTCCACCTTCATCCACCCCACAATCAAAACCCATATCCTTGCATGCCCATAACAAGGTCCCAACACAAGAAAAATCAAGAGACGGCCAACTTTAGAAACTACATGGGAACATGAATGCCTATAACTAACCAAAATAATATACCAATCGGCTAACAATCGTCTAACCTACCCATGTTCTTGCAAATGCCCTCATACGGTCCCAATGAAAATCCCTTCACCTTCTTACAACCACAACCACCACAACCACCTACCCAAAACACCACCACCAACCAAGTAGATCAAGATGTCTTAAACTTCACACAAGATCTCGACAACATGAACATTCTTGATAGAGTTCTAAGATCAGATCCAACTAGATATCTTGATTTTCTTCTCAAAAATGGTGTGCAACTACCCAATACCACTACTCCACCTCCACCATCCACCTCCAACACTAATCCCACCACCTCCTCACAACCATCCACATCAAACAACAACACTACCATATCTACCACTCCCACAAATTCTAATGTTACCACATCTACAACCCCCACCAACGTATCAACCACCCCTAGTATCTCAAATCCTACTATCTCCAACTCCATTGTCACATCCACCACTATGACAAACATAACCACATCCATTCCTTAAATCATCCTAGGCATTCCTAGCAACCCCACACACACAAGTGCCTCTGTAAGTGTCCCTCCCCTCAATCCCAACACTATAGCATACATGAGCCAATTTCTTTCACAACCACCTTACAATACAATCAATCTGTCCAATGCCAATCTATCCAATTTCACATATGTACAAAATCACGTAGTATCATCTACACAACATAATCCCAATCCCCAACTACCACCTCACGTTCTCCAACAAATCCATGCCCACCAACAATATCTAGCACAACTTAACCAAAATCAAAACACCATCCCACAAAATCAAAACACCATACCCCAAAATTAAAAACTCATCCACCAAAACCAAACAAACCAATACCAAATCCTGCCTAACCTCCAACAACTCATCAACCAACAGACATACATCCCACAACCTCCACCAACACTAGACCTAACAAGTGTTGTGCAAACCTTGATCCAAAAGGTGGATGATATGCAACATGGTGGCAAGCACAAACAATATTCCTTTGAGGATATTTGTCCATACCCATTCGATCGAATGCTATACATGCCTCCCTTTCCTAAGAACTTTGAGACACCCAAATTTGACAAATACAAATGAAAGGGAGACCCTAGGGACCACCTTAGGGAGTTTTACATCACTTGCCTTGAGGTCTCACACAATGACACATACCTAACGAGACTCTTTCCTAGAAGCCTCAGTGGTCAAGCCACTGAATGGTTTGCACACCTTCCTCCATGCATTAGGAATTTTCCTGAGCTTGCAGAGAAGTTTGTTAACCATTTCTCCTACAACTTTGAACACAAAATATCCATGACAAAACTTTACAACACCAAATAGAAGAGCAGAGAATCCTTCACTTCATTCTTTCAAAGGTGGAGAGGCTTAGAAAACAAACTCCCTTGGCCAATCCCTAAGAAACAATTAGTCATCGTGTTTGTGGCCAATCTTAATCAAGATATGTGTTTCCATTTACAAATCCTATGCATGTCCACTTTTGAAGAAGTCATTGACAACAACAACAACAACAACAACAATAAAGTCAACATCAATGCCCCAAACACAAGTGATAACAATGCACAATCACATGAGAAACCTCACTTTTGGGGCAAAAACAAGAACACTCTCAACGACAGCGTCACCGATGTGAAGGCCATCCAAAATGTACAAAACCAAGTTCCTCCAAGTGCACATGCCACCAACAATGTAAATATTCCCAAAGGACCCCCAAAATAAAATAATACCCCTCAAAGGAAATTCACGCTTTTAGGAGAACCAATCGAAGATATCTTGGACAAAATTCTAAAAGATGGTTTGAAAAATCTCCCACCCATTAAGCCCTATAGTAAAAATCAAATCAAACCTGCATGGTATAATGAAAATGATTATTGTGACTACCACCATATTGTGGGCCATAAGACAGCTGATTTCATGAAGCTAAAACACTGCATACAAGATCTCATAGACAAGGGCAGAGTCAATCTTGAGGAAACCCCACAACAATCACCCAATGCCAACCTTGGAGCTTACAAGGATCCTTTTCCCGACCATAATAAGGGAAAGGCTTCATCCTCCAACCAAGCATACCACACTGTTCCCCCTCCTACTTCTTTCAATTCCATCATGGGTTGGATAGAAGCATCATCCAACCATGTCAACATAGTCACCATTCGAGCTCAAGCACTTGATTGTGCTATCACTACCCATCGTGGCCATGTGTCCATCCATGCGGCCCCCACCACTAATCAAACATCCACATCCACATCAAACCATCAACCAAACTGTCCATCCATCTGTCCACCATCAGCCCATAAATACAATCTCCTAGATCATCTAGGAAAAACCCCCACCCAAATTTCCATTCTTGAACTACTTTGTACATCTCCCCTTCACAAGGAGATCTTTAACAAAGCCCTAATAGAAACCCAGGTCCCCACTAACCTAAATGTGGAACAGTTCCAAGCCATGGTGGGTCATATCACCTCGACTCATCATTTGACCTTCTCTGAGAAAGACCTTTCCGCATCTGATGGTTCACATAATGATGCCCTACATATCAAAGTTTGTATCCATAAACATACCATAAAGAGAGTGTTAATAGATGGTGGCTCTGACTTAAACCTTTGCACTCTTAAATTATTAAAACATTTGGGATACTCCGATGTGGTTGTAGATTCTAGTGAAAGTATAACCATAAAAGGGTATGATGACACTGAGAGGCTATCTGAAGGTACCATCAAACTCCTTATTTAAGTAGGGCATAAGATCTTGGAAACAAAATGTTAAGTTCTTGATCTCGACCTCCCATACAACATTCTCCTTGGCCGAGCATGGATCCATTCCATGCAAGTTGGTCCATTCACCTTTCATCAATGTCTAAAGTTCCCTCATAACAGCACAGAAGTAACTATCTATGCTGATCCCCACCCCTTCGAATACTATAGCTTCTTGGAAGGACATGATCATACTTTCTATCTATATAATAAAGCTATCATGAAAACTACCTCCTAAACTAACCCTACATCATTCGCATCATACATTGATCCTTCTAATATCACTACCACATCGTAAACAAATACGCCACCTAAGGTCAAAATCAAGATAAGTGACATGGGATGTGGGGAATATGACCTGAATGGTACCTTTTGTGTAGGGACTTTACCCAATCCTAAAAAATTTGGTGCCCCGAAAGAAGAAGATGTCTCTAGAGTCATCATTAAATGCAAACCATCACCCATCTTTGAAAGAAAGCATCTCCTTGATCAGGACATGCTTGAAGATGTATCCTCTTGGTTGTATAGAGAAGAAGTAGAATAGAAAGCCCCTACCATACCAACTGAAATCTATGGCAAAGGGCTAGAAATTGTCAAGTACATGGGTTATAGAGGACAAGGTGGTATTGGCCTTCATGAACAAGGGATCATAAAACCAATTCAAGCAATAAGGAATCCCTATACTCAAGGGTTAGGGTACGGAAAACAACAATACATCCTCACTAGTGGTGAGTGTATCTTAGGTGAGGTCGCTAATGTTTCCCCTGCAATTGATAACATTAATGAAGCATACCATCAAGACTCCTTTAGTGACTTCGCTAAATTCTTTGAATCCTCCATATGTACCATCTACACTATAACCACCCTAGCATCCTCATCTAACGACTTACCCCTTGTATACCCAGACCTTATAGATTGAGACCAATAGGGACCTCCTGTCCTAGATGTAGCATAGAATGATGAAGCCATAGCAGAAATGATGGGGGTCAGAGATCACTTCCCCCTAATAGATCATAGAGTTAGGTACATCATGGAACTTGACACGTCTACCTATTTCGGCAAGACCACCCATGCTTCTAGTCACAAAAATATAAAAATAAAAACAACGCCCCTTAGTGAAAACCACTTCGTGGCACTTTCAGTTGAAGAAAAAGTAAAAATAAATGATGTATTTTCTGGTGAAAACCTCCATGAGGTGCTAGAAGATGGAAGCATGGGCCTTCCTGAAATAGAGAGGGTATATCTAGATAGATCACCAATCCTTGTGGAACCATCACAAGAAATGAACCTTGGAATAGAGGAAGCGCCAAAGATCACCTTTAGAGTAGAGTCTCTTAGCACAACAAAATAGGAAAATTTCTTAGCTTTCTTCAAACAAAGAAGCTGTAATTTTGCATGGACCTATGGAGATATGCCGGGACTAGATCCTGCCTTGGTTGTTCATCATCTCGTAGTATGACCCGATGCAAAACTTGTAAAACAAAAGCTAAGAAAAATGAATCCTTAGATCATGCTCCTTGTTAAGGAAGAGCTGAAGAAACTCCTAGATGTGGGATTCCTATGACCAATAGACTACGCTGAGTGGGTATCCAACACAGTACCTATAGAAAAAGTCACTAGGGGCATTCGATGCTGCATGGATTTTAGGGACCTCAACAAAGCATGCCCTAAAGATGACTTTCCTTTGCCCAACATTGACATTATAGTAGACCTCACTGCAAGGCACGAGATGTTATCCCTAATGGATGGCTTTTCAAGATATAATCAGATTAGGATTGTGAAAGAAGATCAACATAAGACATCCTTCATATGCCCATGGGGAATATACTATTGGGTGGTGGCCTGAAAAATGCAAGAGCAACATATCAATGAGCCATGATGGTTATCTTCCATGACCTCTTCCACCACATCATGGAGGACTATGTGGATGACCTATTGGGAAAATCAAAGACCAGAGAGGAGCACTTAGATGTGCTACCTAAAATCTTTGATGGATAAGAGTAGTACAACGTGTGGCTAAACCCAAAGAAATGTTTCTTTGGGGTCACTTTAGGAAAACTTTTGGGGTACATAGTCTCAAGAAGAGGAATCGAAGTGGATCCTGCCAAAGCCAAAGCCATCACAGAGATGCCTTCTCCAAAAACACTGAAGCAATTGCGAAGTCTATAGGGTAAGCTCTAATCAATCTGCCAGTTCATAGCACAACTTGCTGATAAATGTCAGCCATTTCAACACCTACTTAGAAAAAACACAGCCTTTGTCTGGGATACTCAGTGTCAGGCTACATTTGATTAGTTGAAGAAGTACTTGGCTAATCCCCCTATTCTCACTCCACCAAAGCAAGGAGAGCCCCTCCTCTTATACATCTTGGAAACCAAAACTGCTATAGGGGCCTTGTTGGCACAACATGATGAATAAGGAAAAGAAAGACCAATATACTATATCAGCTGCACCTTGGTGACCTATGATCTGAACTATACTCCCATTGAGTGAGCATGCTTAGTTGTGGTCTTTACTTCACAAATGTTGAGACACTACATGCTCAATCATAAGACTAAGCTCATTGCCAAGATTGATCCGCTGAAGTATCTGCTAAACAGAGCAGCTCTCATAAGTAGAATGGCTAAATGGGTAATGATCCTGAGTGAGTTTGACATCGAGTACATAGAAATAAAATCCATTAAAGGGTAGGTCATTGCTGATCAGTTAGCTGAGGCACCCATCCCCATGGAGCATCCTACACTTGTAGGATTTCTTGATGAGTCTATATTGATGGTAGCACCAGTAGCAGGACCATGGAAAATGTACTTTGATGGGTTGTATACGCATCAAGGCTCGGGGGTAGGCTATTTGTCTGTTACCCCTCAAGGAAATACCATCCCCAAGTCATACAAAATCACATTTCCATGTACCAAAAATGTAGCAGAGTACATAACTCTTATCACGAGCCTCTGCATGGCAATTAAGTAAGGGATTGACAAGCTAATGGTGTATGGAGATTCTCAACTAGTCATTAGGCAAGTGAACAATGAGTATAAAACTAAGGATGATAAGCTCCTACCCTACAAAAGGATGGTGGATGACTTCAAGGGTTATTTTTATGACATCCATTTTGAGCAAATTCCAAGGCTAAATAACAAAGTAGTAGACGCAATGGCCACAATAGGATCCCTGGTAGACATGAAGAAGGACAACAGGAAGTGTGAGTTCCTAATTGAAGAACTCCCTACACTGGCCTATGACGTTTCCCAATCAGAACTAGTGTGTGAAATCATTGGTCCTTTCTCCCCTTGGTATCAAGAGACATATTTATACCTCCATGATAACATTATTCCCCCCAACCTTTCAGCATCACAACGAAAAAGCTTCATCCACTGACCTCCCACTTCACTCTCGTAGGTGACACCCTATACAA
This sequence comes from Cunninghamia lanceolata, assembly GCA_027924645.1. Lineage (NCBI taxonomy): Eukaryota > Viridiplantae > Streptophyta > Pinopsida > Cupressales > Cupressaceae > Cunninghamia > Cunninghamia lanceolata. The sequence goes on from BSBN01000957.1 coordinate 231,257, forward strand.
AAGGAGTCTTGATGGTACACTTTTACGATGTTTAGACTCTAGGGAAGCTAAAGCGGCCTTACAAGAGGTACATGAAGGCATTTGTGGGCCACACTCGAGTGGACCTACCTTAGCTAAAAAGATCTTGAGAACACGATACTATTGGCCAACCATGGAATGAGATGCCTACCAGTTCCTGAAAAAGTGCCTGCTATGTCAACAGCATGGGGATCTCATCCATGCACCATCATAGGAATTGCAGTTGATCACAACTCCATGGCCATTCTCACAATGGGGATTTGACCTCATAGGAAAGATCCATCCACCATCCTCTAATAGTCACAAATTCATCACCACTACTACCGAATACTTCACCAAGTGGGTAGAAGCAATTCCACTCATTTTCACCACTGAAATCCAAATATCCAAATTCATCCTTCATTACATCATATGTCGTTATGGCATACCATTCAATATCTAGGAAGTCTACACCCTGTGTGAGAAATTCCAAATACAACATCATTTCTCCACTCCATACTACCCCCAGGGTAATGGTCAGGTTGAAGCTTCAAACAAAACCATCCTACATATTCTGAAGAAAACAGTTAATGAAGTAGGCCATGAATGGAACCTCCAACTCAATCCCAGCCTATGGGCCTACTGTACTAATATCTACACACCCACAGGAGCTACACCATACTCCCTAGTATTCGGGTCTGAAGCCATCCTACCTATAGAGGTCGAGCTCCCATCACTAAGAGTATCCCTACATAATATAAGCACTGTTGAGAAGTACTGAGCTGCAAGGCTGTACGAGCTAGAACTATTGGATGAGAAATGCCTAGATGCAATTAACCATCTACAAGCCTACCAAAATCGCTTGAGAAGAAGCTACAACAAAAAAATCAAGAACTGTAAGTTTGAAGTAGGTGACCTTGTCCTCATGGAAAACTAAAAGAATCTGCAAGAATGCCCTAAGAAAGGAAATTTGAACCCAATTGGTTGGGACCCTATGTCATCACTGCCAGCTATGGATCAGGAGCATATCAACTTGCAACACCTGAGGGGTAGCCTCTAGATGAGCCTATGAATATTCTGCATCTGAAAAAGTTCAATTCATAACCCATCGAGTATCCCAAGCAAAAATACAAAAAAAAAAGAAGCAAAAAAATAGAAAAAGTAAAAAAATAAAGAAAAACCCGAGTGCAATAAAGATGTCCAATGGTGAAAATCACTTTGGTGACGCCTTGGATTGGTACCATGGTAAAAACTTGTTTTAGGCACCATGTGTAGTGGTCAGCCCTACCATATGATAAGCTCTATTCTCCATCATGACACTTCATACAAAAAGGACCTTCCATGGCTTGGAATTCTAAAACATCAATCACCCACCCCTCATCATCCCACCCAAGGTTAATCCATGGTACAAAGATCCTTGTAAGCTTCGTTCTGTACAGCTAAAATAAAAAAATCAAAAAACATTAGAAAATAAAAAAAATCCAAAAACATTATAAAAATAGAAAATCCCAAAAACAATAGAAAATCCCAAAAAACACCCAAAAAAAAAAATTACAAAATCCACTCCCACGACATCATCACAATTTCCAAAATCCTCACAATCACCCAAAATCATCTAAACCCTCATCTTCAACATCCATCCTAAACTATTCCCACATCATCAAGTCTTGCTAGAACTACATATTCATCTCACCCACATCTTGAAAGTACCTTGATCCTGTGGACATAGGGTATGTAGGCAGTCTAGACTACGAAGGAAGTATCCAGTACTTAGGTACATAAGATGCACCCATCCAACCCACTTGGATGGTCCCTATTCACTGAGCTTGCTAGATCCAACAAATGATACACACACTAAGCATACCCCTGAAACATCACACCTCATGCAAAAATTATCAATCAACACACAAACTACAATCCAACACATGGTCCGACTGTCCTTTTGTCCACCTTTCAAAAATTATCCAACAAAATCCAACTGATTCACGTCCTAGGATATATCGTTCCTACAATGGACAGAATCTGTCATCCTATCAACAATTATCTTGGCAAGAGCACACAATGGCTATTTGTTTCTTTTTGTTGGTGTTTTGATTCTTGGTTTTTATCTCTTGAATGCAGGAAAGCAACTTTCTTTCAACTAGTATGATGATATGCAACATTGACTAGATAGGTTGCACTATTATCATAATGGTTGGCAAATAACATGCAATTCACTTCTATTTGTAGGGGTGAACGAATTACTAATTACCCTCAATCATTTTGCTCTCCTGCTTGTTTCTATATGTTGTGCTTGTGGGCGAATTTCATTACTCCAAGAATAGTATTCATATCTTGAAGCTTAGGTCAGTTCTAGCATGGTGTGCCTCATTTGCATATACTAGCATTAATACCTTATATGTACTATGAACACTCATGCCTATGAGTCCCCTTCCCTTGGCTAGGCAAGGTTATACTACCTTGGGCATGCATGAAATCAACCTATTGTTTGTGGGTCTAGTCCATGCAATTGTAGGATATATATTATCACCTAGGTCATCTCATACCTTTGTGAAGGGTATGTTACATTGCTACAATAAATCAAGAAATGCTCTCAGTTAATCTTATGCAACTACTATAGCTAGCTCAATTCATCATTCAAAACACTCATCCAACCATACTATCTAGGCCTAGATTTTTAACCCCCCCAGTCTATTCATCCCCCCAATCTTCTAACTAACCCCCTTCTCACCTACCCTCAACCCATTCCACCCAATCTAACACATCCCCATCCCCTTAATGACGTGGTGTATCATGACCTAGCAATCGCCTTTCCCGCATCCTATTCTCTTCTCCAACCTAACCATACCCAGTCTAACCTTACCCAACCCAATAAACCATTCCCCCTTCCCCACCCATCCCCTACCACTAGGCCCCATCGCCCAGGGTTGTACAAAAACATCATGTGTATCATGACTTGATCACTTCATAAATCATTACATTAGGCCTAATCCATTGCATTTTCATTTGTTCATTTACATACATAATATATGTTTATTGAGATAAGCATACATTTCCATTCCATTACATGTTGCATCCATAATAAATGCTTATTAATTTGAACATTTATTTCATTCCACATCCACATCATACTCCATAATCAAAACATGCATACATAACATAGGCAAAACAGAACATCTTCATATAACATGCATAATCCGTCATCATCATAAGCATCACATTCATTACATCATTTATCCATGAAATAAAATCAACTCATAGCATGATAATGAGGACATGAGGGATACAGCCCACCAAGTACCACCTGCACACATCATAAGCATCATAATAAAATATCCATCCATAAATCCATAAGGTCATATCAGATATTAGAAACATCAGAAAATCCTTACAACAATTAATATCTGAATTGAATTCCATTAATAAGGGCTTGCCAGCAAGCCTACTAAGTACCATCAGTGTCATCATTACTCATAGCATCACACAATACAACATAAATAAAATATCCATCACATCATCATCATAAATAAAGCACAACATCATATCATATTATGCTACTATGTGGTCGACATGAGGTAGCAATCCCACCAATAAAACATAAACAAATCATAGCATTATATCATCATATGCCATCATCACACATATATCCATCACATACATCATTAGTACATCTATAACATCTCATAAACTCATCACATCATCATAATAGGCATATAACCATAACTACATCACATAATGCATCCATAAACATAAACATCATCATAAAACATAGGTGCATACATCAACATAATCCATAACACATCATAAATGCATAATCATCATCATCATAGATCATCAAGTGTCATAATACATTGCCAAAAACATAATGTACATCACTCAAAATAATACAAGTCATGATACAAAAGGCCTCAAAAGACTCAAAAATATACAACAATATACATCAGACCTGGGTTGATGATCCCCTGCTTGAATCGGTAGGAGATCTGGGCCATTGCTACTACCGATGTGGTGGTGGCTATCAGGGCTATTATAGTACCTATGGTGGCTGTTGTGGCATCTATGCTGGGGGATCCATCAGCTGCTGAATTGACTAAATGGATCTAGACTTGCATGAACCAGACATCTGAGAGCCGCTCTGCTGGCAATAGCTTGGGGTCTGCTGACCCTCTGGAATAGCCAAACAATAGACTGCGTGATAATACTCAACCCCACCTCTCTGCTCTACCACCTATCCCTACACCTATCCAAGCTATGTCTACAATTGTGCAATATGTGTCTACATCAATGTCAACATAGGATCCATACCTGTACTTGCCACAATCCCCTACAAGCTCACCATCTACCCCTCTACCTGTTAGGCCCTCATCTCTATAGCCTGCCACTACATTCTCTCTGTGTTCCTCTCAACTATTAGGGTTGCTATCTAGGCCTATGCCTGTAGCACACCCACATGTCCATTTGCTCCATCTAATAATACAATCACTCCCCGCAACTGTACAAGCTCCTGCTCCCACCTCTCCAAGGTCTCCTGTAAACTAGTGACCTATCCCCACAATGTTTGTATCTCCTCCTCATCTTCACCTTGGGTGCACCAATGAGAGGAATGATCTCTTGGAGCTAAACTAACCCCTACACCTGAGCTACATGCCTCTGTCTGCCCAGCCCCTGTAAACCCCATGGTCGTCTCAAGAATGTACTGCTGCAGATTCTTATGCCTCACCTCCAATCTCGGAGCCTCCTGTGCTCTAATGGCTATCTGTGTGGGAGAGGACTATCTTTTCCTGCCACTACATGGCTGAGGTGTTTGCTGACCTGCCACCTATCTATCTAAACCTGTTGCTACAGTAAACCCTATGAAACTCCCTCACCCTATTGTGCAGGAACTTGTACCTATGGCATGGCCTGCTGTTGTGCCTATTGTTGTGCCTGATGTTGTCCCTGCGGTGGCACCTGTAATGGTGGTATCACTAGCTATCTACCTCTCCCTCTCCTCCATCCTCTCGTATCCTCCACCTGCTTGTATGTTGCCCTTGCCAATACCCCAATCAGATCATCATCACCTACCTCCATCTCCTCCACCACTATCTCCTCCTCAACAACATCCTCCTCTGCTCATGTCTCTGCTCATGCCACTGCTCATGCCTCTGTAGTCATATCTAGCTCCTTAGCTGGATTTGTAAACTGAGTAGGTTGCCACATCTACCACCAGGGATCATAGGCTACTATGGTACCTGCATCGATCACTGTACTCTGCCAATCTCACACCAGTGGTTGTAAAGCCGTGAAGTCTCCAATAGCCACATGTGGCTATATGGTTGGGGACCATCCCTGATGATCCTGAGGTGTCCGTGTGAATATAGCCATCCGCTAAGGAACATCCTGTCGTAAACCAAACTGGCGCATGACCCATGAAAACAAATACATGTCGATGGTGTGGTCACCTCGACCCATCAGATACCATGGCTGGAATGTATACGATAGGTGGGTATCGTCATCTATCCATAGCTCTACCCTGATAAATGGTCGCCAAGTGACCCAAATCACATCATCCAACACTCACCGCCAATATCACACTTGCCCTGTGTAGGAGTACTCAGCATCTTGATACAAAAATACAAATGCCTCGAATGAATGGCGATAGTATCCACATCTTGACCTCGTGATAGCAATATGCTCCCATGCCCATACATGCAGTAATGTAACCCCAGCTGATAATGTTGAATCATAATGGTGAACTATTGTATGCATCTCATGATACAACTGTACAAGCATACAATGCCCCCAGGCATACACAGTCTCATCCTGAACCATCCCCTCTATCATCTCTCCCCATCCAACCAGAAAACCTCTTGCCTGCTGATCTAGTATCACCACACCTCCAATTAATGCACATAAGAACAATGTGAATTGATCTGCACCTACCGCCAAAGTTGCCTCATAGCTCATCTCTCATCTATCTGTTGAAAACTTTGGCTAGCCTAGGGCAAACGCTCTGCCTAAGGCCCTCCGTCCTCTCCTTGTGTCATACACCACTTGGTCCCCATGAATAGGTAACTTAAGGAAGTGCTAAACAACCTCAAGTATGATAGTGATCTCTCCTGTCGGCGGGAGAAAGGAGCACATCTCAGGATGGTAACGCTCTATGAGAGTTGTCATCAATTCTCTATGAGCTCATCTCTGATACGGTCAATAGTCCTAACCTCACCAGTCGACCTTGTGTACGTCCATCAAAGCCATCAAATAACTGCATCACATAAGGTACACACTGTTCTTGTGAGCTTACAATGAAAGATATGTCCACCTGCATCCACAAACACTTGTCAAAAACATATCTCTCCTCCTAAAATCACACTATTCACATCAAATTTTCTATCATTGGAATCCAAATTCATTTTGGCACCCCAATAACCATCTTTTGTGCCAACTATATAGATGGTACTGCCTAATTCCCTTATGGCACCACAACAGAAGATAGCACCACTACATAGATCTTCTGCCTCATTCTAGCCGAAAGTGCTATTTCATGAAATAGAGACATAATTCCTTTTGGCACCACTCCTCGAGATGGTGCCATGTTACCCAATGGCTCCAATTCTATCGATTGTGCCACACACTCGCATGGTGCCAATTGACTAGATAGCACCATTTTGTAATATTGCACTGATCTAGAAGACCATACCACCCATCACTCTCTTTGGTGCCAATGCGTCAAACCCTAACCCCGTGCAAGATTGCACCAATACAGACGATGGCACCAAAATGACCTATTTTGGCACGGATTCTCCCTATTTTCCTCTAATCGGATGGCACCAATCCAAAGGATGGTGCCAATCCATGACCTTTTGGCACTAATAGATCCCTCAATAGCACCAGAACCTGATGGCCCAATTTCTTGAAATAATAAATGCGATAAATACAAAAAATGACAAAGCTAGGGTTAGGGCCTTCTTGGGGTCCAGCATGTGGTGATCTCCCGTACGGTCAGAATCGCTTAGAAATGTGCTCAAAGTGCAGGAACATCAGGTTACAGTTTGCCATCCTCTTCTTCTCTCCTTCGTCCAAGTGGCTCTATGTGTTCAAATGTGGCATTCTTAGGGCCTACTTTCCTATATATGGGTAGCCGTGTCATCCTTCCACACAATTTTTCTTCCCTAGGGTACAGATCACAACCATTTTTCCCTATTTTTTCTTCCTATCATCCTATTTTTCCATCCTCTATCCGACTGTCACCTCTGTCTCATCCTTTCGAGAGCTCACCCAAAAAAAATTAGTTTTTTCAACCGACCTCTCAAGGGGGCATCCCTCACTCATTTCATTCCTTCCCGGCAGCTGGGGCATATTTTTCTTTGACTTGACGCCACTTCCCTGCTAGGTCTTGACGCCACGTCAAAGAGGGGTAAATGTAGACACCTAAAAATATCTTTGCCATCAAACAGACTCTCGACATCACTAAACACACCAATTCCCCTTCCAAACAATTAAGTTTTTATTTACTTAATTATCCTATTCAACACCTATTTTTTTCTCCATTCATCCTGCCAGATTGAATTAATTTTTATTATTAATTCAATAGTCTAACATTACCCAATTAATTAAACAAATGTGTAAATATTTATTTGACTAATTACCTCTTTTCCTAAACCCAATTAATTAGGTAAATCATGTTTATCTAATTAATCCATCCTATTAATCAACCTATCCATACCCTCGCTAATTAAATATCTATTATTTAATTACCTAACCTAACCTACATGACCCTAGACCTAGGATTAATTAAATAAAAACTTATTTAATTAATCTTAACCTCTCATTAACCCATTCCTTAATTTTTTCCAGCCATATTAATTAGGCTAATCAGCCTAATTAAAGTGGTCAAGCCTAGCTTAACACCCTTCCTCACATCCTCCAAATAAAAAATTTAAATATATCCCACATAAATCAATTTTTTATACACATGTGTCCAACATCACATTTAATACCTCTTACACCCCTTACACATGTCGTAACTCATTGATATTCACTCTTCCCCAAATGAATTTTTAATTCATTTTACTCTTCCCCATGTGAATTTTTAATTCACATATAGTCCATCTCACCCAACTTGATTAACTCCACCCCTTTCCCAAGATGAATTTAAAAATCATCTTTATTCCTAGCCCTCCATTTTCCAAGATTGAATCTAGGCCCTCCACATCACTTTCATCCTCTACCATTAATCTTCCAAATCAATCTCCACCCTTGGATCAAATCCTCTCCAAAAATTCCTATAAATATAACACTCCTCAAGCCATTCCATCATTCACAATTTGAGTAATGTTATTATGCTAAAATCTTCCTTGAGCTAGCTTAAGTTTGTGAGTTGCATTGAGCCATTTGAGAGAATTTCACATCTCATTTGAGCATCTTGGGTAAATCTAGGGTGTTTGGGTGCACAATCTATACCTTATCTTGGATTTGTGGGTCATCTTGAAGGTATACCATTTGTGTTCATGCTTTTGTTTCATGTTTTTAGCTTCATTTTGATTTCACTAATCACAATACCAACAGTCATACCTATGTTGTTGTGTGCTAAAAACACCATCAACAACTCCATTCATCAAACTCATAAATACTAAGGTTGCATTCGTCAACCCAAATGGAACCACTGTGAACTTGTAGTGTCCATATTGAGTACAAAAAGCGGTCCGATGGATATCTGCCTCATGGATATTTAACTAATGATAGCCTGACTTTAGATCAATCTTAGAGAATACCTTGGCCCCCTTCATCTGATCAAAGAGATTGTCTATCCTAGGCAACGGATAACGATTCTTGATTGTCACCTTATTCAACTATCTATAATCAATGCATAGACGAAGAGTACCATCCTTCTTCACAAAAATAACTAGTTCTCCCCACGGAGAAACACTAGGGTGAATAAAGCCTTTAGCCAACAACTCCTCAAGATGCAACTTCAACTCACTCAATTCCTAAGTGGTCATCCGACAATGATCTCTAGAAATAGGTTCTACCCCTGGTGCCAAATCGATGTGAAAATCTATGTCAGGGTAAGTGCAGGAAGATGGGGGGCCAAAAAGGGGTCTTAAGTGGCCACTTTTTTTCGGCCTTGGATGAGAAATTGAGCATAGTTACACTCAAAATTTGGAGATGCAACCAAAACAATGTTCGTAGTGCTCCAAGTCTACTTTCTAAACTACTATTTTGTTTTGAAAATGGCATAGATTAAGGGGTTCAAAAGAGGGAGCCACAGAAATTGGTGTTGTTTCTGTCAAAAAAACATAACATAGCATGTTTTGTGGCTCCCTCAAAAGGTCAACTTTTTTTTGGTATTTTAAAAATCGCTTTGGTGAGAAATTAGCTAATAGCATGTAGTTTATGCCCGATTTTTATAATAATTTTTTGATGAATATTTGATTTTTTACTAATTTTTAAAGTGGACACATCCTAAAAAATAGAATTTTGGCCGTGCTACCCCTATAAATTTTGAAAACTAATTGAAAATCATTTTTTTATTTTTCAAATATTTGTAGAATGGAGTCTAGTTTCTAAATATGTAATTTTTTTGAAATTTGAATGAATAGTTATTTTACAATGAAAAAAAGACGAAACAGTGGTTTTTGCCTAAAAACAGACACAAACAAAAGAAATTAAAGATGAAAGGCTTAACATTGTTAAAATGTGAAAAAAATCACATCGTCAAATAGCTAAGAGAAAGCCTAACATTACCCATGTGTTTGATTTGTTCAACCTTGAAACACGTGCAAATTTGAGGGTTAGCACGAACGAAATTATGTGAAATTTTGAAGAATATAGAAAAACACGTCTGTGACTGTTCATAAGGCACTCCAAGCCTTTGGGTTGGAAATCCAAAGCAAATCCGCTTGGGATTCCCAAAGCAAGAAATAATGCGAGCACGTTATAACGCGCTCGCGTTATAACACGCTCGCGTTATGTTTTGCCTTGCATTTTTCTTTCCCGCATGTCTGTCTTTTGTCATGTTTTACATAATGCAAGCGCGTTATAACACGCTCGCGTTATTTCCCACTCAAAATTTTTTACATTCAAGGCTATTAATCATGAGGGTTAAGGGATGAGGGATAGAGTTGGAGGGTTTAGGGATAAGGGATTAGCGTTTTAGGTATACTATCGAGCCCGTTGAGGGTCTAGGAATAGGGATAGTGTTTAAGGTTTAGGGATGAGGGATGACAGATTATGGTTTAGGGTTTAGGGATAGGGTTGAGGGTCGAGGGATCAAAGTTAAGGGTTGAGGGATTAGGGTTTGACATTGAGGGTTGAGGGTTGAGGTTCAAGGGTCAAGGGTTTAGGGATAGGGTTTAGGGTCGAGGGATTAGGGTTAAAGTAGAGTGTGGAGGGTGTAAGGATTAGGGATAGGGTTGGAGGGTTTAGGGATAAGGGATTAGGGTTTAAGGTATAGTATTGAGTCTGTTGAGGGTTTAGGAATAGGGATAGCATTTAGGGATTAGGGATGAGGGATTATAGTTGAGGGATGATGGATTAGGGTTGAGGGTTGAGGGATTAGGGTTTAGGGATAAGGTTTAGGGTTGAGGGTTGAGGGATTAGGGTTTAAGGTATAGTGTTGAGGGTTGAGGGTTGAGGGTTTAGGATTAGGGTTTAGGGTTGACGGATTAGCATTTAATGTCGAGGTTAGGGTTAGAGTGTCGAGGGTAGAGGGATTAGGGATAGGGTTTAGGGTTGAAGGTTTAAGGATTGAGGGTTGAGGCTTTAGGGATGAGGGTTTAAGGCTTAAGATATAGTGTCAAGTGTTGAGGGTGTAGGGATAGGGTTTAAGTTTTAAGGGTTAAGGTTTGAGGGATAGGGATTAGGGTTTGATGTTGAGGGTTGAGGGTTGAGGTTCGAGGGTCAAGGGTTTAGGGATAGAGTTGAGGGTCGAGGAATTAGGGTTAAAGTAGAGTGTGGAGGGTATAAGGATTAGGGATAGGGTTTGAGGGTTTAGGGATAAGGGATTAGGGTTTAAGGTATAGTATCAATTCTGTTGAGGGTGTAGGAATAGGGATAGCATTTACAGTTTAGGGATGAGGGATTAGAGTTGAGGGATGACGGATTAGGGTTGAGGGTTGAGGGATTAGGGTTTAGGGTTGAGGGCTGAGGGATTAGGGTTTAAGGTATAGTGTTGAGGGTTTAGGGATAGGGTTTAGGGTTGAGGGATTAGGATTTGACGTTGAGGGTTGAGGGTTTATGGTTTAGGGTTTAGGATTAGGGTTGAGAGATGAGGGATCAGAGTTAAGGGTTGAGGGAATAGGGTTTGACGTCGAGGGTTGAGGGTTGAGGTTCGAGGCTCAAGGGTTTAGGGATAGGGTTGAGGTTAAAGGGATTAGGGTTAAAGTAGAGTGTGGAGGGTGTAAGGATTAGGGATAGGGTTGGAGGGTTTAGGGATAAGGGATTAGAGTTTAAGGTATAGTATTGAGTTTGTTGAGGGTTTATGAATAGGGATAGCATTTAAGGTTTAGGGATAAGGGATTAGAGTTGAGAGATGATGGATTAGGGTTGAGGGTTGAGGGATTAGGGTTTAGGGATAAGGTTTAGGGTTGAGGGTTGAGGGATTAGGGTTTAAGGTATAGTGTTGAGGGTTGATGGTTTAGGGATAGGGTTTAGGTTTGAGAGATTAGGGTTTAGGGTTGATGAATTAGGGTTTAATGTTGAGAGTTGAGGGTTAAGGGTTGAGGGTTGAGGTTGAGGGATAGGGTTAATGGTCAAGGGATTAGGGTTAAATAAGAGTGTCGAGGGTAGAGGGATTTGTTGGATCTAGGGCATACAACTGAGAGGGGGGGGTGAATCAGTTGTATAAAACTTCTTGTTATTTCAAACACTTGATTCTTTGTTGTTAGTTAGCAGCATATCAAATAATCATCCATGAAAGCATAATACATAAGCACAAGAGCAGATAAGTATCAACACATTGAACACCAAGATTTTGACATGGAAAACCCGGTTAAGGGAAAAACCACGGGGTGATTAACCCAAGAATTATTCTATGTTAGAAGAATAAAGAAAAGTGAATGGCACATGCCAATAAGGGCTCACTGCCCGAGCACACTGCTCACAAAGAGGCCCACTGCCTACAAGGAGACACACTGTCTACAAAGTGATAAAAATCACAGTCTTGAACTGGAGAATGACATCTCTACCATGTCCGGATCAGTTCCAATTAAGCCCAAAAACCTCTGCTCTGCCTTTCGCACTTCTCTTCGCTATGCCACACTCATCCACACATCACACACACTGAAATGAACTCTCAAACCGTTATTTATACAAGACATCAACTTAGGAACAAACATCTAAGTCGGCAAACAACCATAGGAACATCCGCAAGATGAATAACACATCCGGTCGGCCACCACAAGGACATTCGTAGGATGAACAACTCATCCGGTCGGCTAAACAGAGCAAGAACTTCATCCGGAAGAATATCTTCAATTCCGGGTTCTACTATCAGTGCGGACCGACAGCATAACCTCAACATGATCCAAGAACCTTCACAGGCCTGCCTGAAAGACCGGATACATCCGCACTTCCTTTACCTACTTGAATCTCTTGTCTTCCTCATCCGGAATTTCAAGAACACAGTCTGTCACCATTGTCATAATGCAAGAGATACTTCCGGACCTCCAAATCATACACAAATCAATGCGGACCAACAACACAACCTGAACATGATCTAAGAACCTTCACAAGCTTGCCTGAATGACCAGGTACGTCCGCATTTCATTTTCTTACTGAAATCTCTTATCCTCCTTATCCGGAACTCCAAGAACACTGTCTGTTGCTACTGTTATAATGCAAGAGGTATTTCCGGACCTCCAAATCATACAAAACTCGAGATGGAACATCACAAGGACATCTCAAACACTCTTGCCAATCCGCAGATTAGGATTGTACAATTCCGGACCTCACCGGACCTTTCTGTGATCCTCTGTCACCTCTAAGCACTTGCCGGGACTGGTTCTACACCGGCAGCCACAACTTCTTCAGATCTTCATGCGGACCTCTGAAATCGTAATTGAAGCATCTCAAGACTCATATCTACAAACCCTTTAATCCGCATCCTCCGGTTCTCAACCTATACAACACATTTGCCTTCTTCTCATCACTGTTCTTCACTGTTCCTGACTGAGGCTAATTTTCTCAATATCCTCAGCATACAGCTCATCAAATCCTTCTTGCCAATGCAATATGAGTATGTTGACATCAATGACAACACTGGATCACCTCATACTTGCAACAATCTCCCCCTTTGTCATTGATGGCAACATATGATGTGAAAAACCATCAAGACAAGAACTTCTCCTTTCTGTCACAGCTCCCCCTATCAACAACAACTTTTCACATGTCTTCTCTTCCTTTACTGCTCCCCCTTTGATCATCAACCACTTGTTTTTCACATGTCTTCTCTCCCCCTTTGACATCAATGGCAAAGGGCTCATACTTGCAATTCTAATACATCAGAATCATACCAGCTGCTCCCCCTGAGTAGCAGCTCCCCATCATCAATCTGGATCACAAGATGTGACTGTGATATTCACCGGACTGATGCACATTAGTGCATCTTAGTTCATCACCGGAGGGGCCATGACCCCTAACTTCTCCCGGAGATATTCAAAAGAGTCCTTGGGAAGAGGTTTTGTAAAGATATCTGCAATCTGATCCTTGGAGGGAACATACTCCAATCTGACTTCTTCCTTGTTTACTTGTTCTCTCAAGAAGTGAAATTTGATAGATATGTGCTTAGTCTTAGAATGCAATACCGGATTCTTGGAGATATTAATTGCACTTGAATTATCACAGAAAATTGTGATAGGCTCCTCATATTCAACTTTGATGTCTCTTAGCATCTGCTTCATCCATAAGATTTGAGTGCAACTACCTGCTGCTGCAATGTATTCTGCTTCAGTTGTAGACAGAGATATTGCATCTTGTTTCTTGCTTAACCAAGAAACCAATCTCTTCCCCAAAAAGAATGCTCCACCACTAGTGCTCTTCCTGTCATCCACATCTCCTGCCCAGTCTGCATCTGTGTAAGCATGAAGAGAGAAGTCCGGATCTCTAGGGTACCATAGACCATACTCCACTGTTCCTTTCAAGTACCTAAAAATTCTTTTGATTGCCATAACATGAGATTCTCTAGGATCAGCCTGGAATCTTGCCACAAGACCAACAGCCTGCATTATATCTGGTCTAGTTTGAGTGAGGTACAACAATCCACCAATCATTGATCTATACTTTGTCTGATCTGCCTTTGGAGAGTCATCATCTTTGCTTAACTTACATCCGGTTGCCATAGGAGTGTTCATAGACTTTGAGTCTTCCATACCAAATTTCTTTAACAATTCTTTCACATATTTGGTCTGAGAAATGAAGATCCCTTCTTTTGTTTGAGTAATTTGCAGACCCAAGAAGAAATTCATTTCACCAAGCATAGACATTTCAAACTCACTTTTCATCTGATTTGCAAAAGTTTTGCACATACTATCTCTTCCTCCAAAAATGATATCATCCACAAATACTTCAACAATTAGAATATTTTCATGATCAATTTTGAAATATAAGTTACTGTCAGCAGTACCTTTGTTGAATGCAATCGGCACAAGATGCTTATCCAACCTTTCATACCATGCTCTTGGGGCTTGCTTCAATCCATACAGAGCTTTCTTCAACTTGCAGACCATATCATCATTATCAGACAATTGAAAACCATCCGGTTGTTCAATGTAGACTTCTTCTTCCAGATCACCATTTAGGAAGGCAGACTTGACATCCATCTGATATACCTTGAAGTCTTTGAAGGCAGCAAATGCAAGAAGTAATCTGACTGCTTCAATTCTTGCCACCGGAGCAAAAGTCTCTTCAAAGTCAATTCCTTCTATTTGAGAGTAGCCTTTGCAGACCAATCTAGCTTTGTTTCTGATTACTTCACCAGCTTCATTTAGTTTGTTCCGGAAGACCCACTTGGTTCCAATTACATTCCTGTCTCTAGGTCTGGGAACAAGATCCCAAGTATGATTTTTCTCAATTTGCATCAATTCATCTTCCATTGCTTTGGTCCAGTTTTCATCATTGCAGGCTTCATTTATTGATTTAGGTTCAATCTTTGAAATCAGACAACATTCATTCTGATTTTGAGCAACATTCCTTCTAGTTTGTACACCTTTGCTTTTGTCACCTATGATTTGATCTTCAGAGTGATTCAGTTTTACATACCTTGGAATTTTGGGGGTATCCTGCACTGCTGCTTCTTGATCAGGCTCATTCAGACCTATCTCTTCTTCCTGATTTACCGGATCAGGCTGACTCTGTCTCACCGGAGAGGATTGAGGTCCTTGAACACTCTCTTGGTCATCTTCATCAATCTCATAAAATCTTGAAGGCTTCTCAATTCCTTCATCAACTTTCACATTGGTGCTTTCTATCATCTTCCTCAATCTCTTATTGTAACACCGGTATGCTTTGCTTTGAGTGGAGTAACCCAAGAAAATTCCTTCATCACTTCTAGCATCAAACTTTCCTAGATCTTCATGTCTCTTAATATAACACTTGCTACCAAATACTCTGAAATATTTCACAGTAGGAGTGATGCCAAACCAGAGTTCATAGGGGGTCTTACCGGTGTTGTTTCTGATTTGAACTCGATTGAGAGTGTAGACTGCAGTGCTGATAGCTTCCTTCCAAAACATTTGAGGAACATTTGCTTCCAACATCATTGTCCTGGCAGCTTCCTAGATGGTCCGGTTCTTTCTCTCAACTACTCCATTCTGCTGTGGAGTCCTAGGAGCAGACAACTGTCTCCTTATACCCTGTTTCTCACAAAAGTCAATGAATTCACCAGATGTAAATTCACCACCTCTATCAGACCTTAGACACTTTAGTCTCAATCTGGTTTGATTCTCCACCATAGCTTTGAAGGTTTTGAACTTCTCAAAAGCTTCTGACTTTTCTTTTAGAAAGGTAACCCACATCATCCGGGAATGATCATCAATCAACAACATGAAATATCTATCACCCTGCAGACTCTTGATTCTTGTTGGACCACATAGATCAGTATGTACTAATTCCAGCAATCCGGTAGAAGACTGATCTTTGCTTTTGAAAGAGACTCTGCTTTGTTTACCTAGCTGGCATTCTTTGCACAAACTATTTGTAGGTTTCATCAATTTTGGAAGATCTCTTACAGCCTGAGTATTGCTTATCTTGATGATGTTATCAAAATTTACATGACACATTCTTCTATGCCATAACCAACTCTGATCAATTTGAGCAAACAAACAACTTTTATTTGAACCAACCAGATGAAAGATATTACCTTTTGTCTGAGTACCGGATGCAATTTCAGTTCCGGAGCTTGTAAAGATTCTGCATTTTCCATTCTTGAACCGGAGATCATAACCTTTGTCCACTAACTGACCAACACTGAGAAGATTGTGCTTCAATCCTTCAACATACAGTACATTTCCTGTTTTGCTCTTACCATCAAAGGAAATAGTTCCCCTACCTCTGATTCTGCCAGCAGAATTGTCACCAAACTTTACCATTCCTCCTTCATATCTTTCCAAATCTAAGAACTTATTCTTGTCACCAGTCATATGGTGAGAACATCCACTGTCAATAACCCAATCATCCTTTTCATCCACTTGAGCAGCCAAGGCTTTTTCAACAACTTTGTGATTGACAGATTCAGAGAGTATTGAATCTTCTTCCTTGATGGCTATAAACACCCACTCATTTCCGGATTTGCTTCCTAGTTCTGATTCATCATCTGTTACTCCTTCATTGTCATCTTCTTCATGAACATAATAGCAATTCTTTTGAAACCTTTGTCTGTGAGTATTAGATCTTGCAGATCTTTCCGGACATCTTGAGGCAAAATGACCAATCTTATTGCAGTTGAAACACTTAAAGGGTAGTTTTCCTTCATACTTACCGGATCCTCTTGGCAGTCTCTTTGCAATGAGGGCTTCAAGTTGAGCTATTTCTGCTTCTTCTTCTTCCATGTCTCTTCTTGCTTGATCATACCATGACATTTTTCTTGATGAGTTTTCACCCGGATCAAATCTCTGTTTGCCTTTCACATAGGTACTGGCTTTGAAAGCAGATTCAGTCTTGGGAGGATCATCTCCAAACTCGGTCATTTCAAATGCAGCTAGTTTGCCAGCCAGTTGTTCTCTTGTGACAGTTGTGTGGGCTCTGAATTCATCAATGGCAGCAACTTTGATTTTGTAAGCAGCAGGAAGGGATCTTAGGATTTTGCAGACAATCTCATTTTCATCTAAAGTTCCACCAGCATTTCTGATTCCACATACCAGCTCATTTACTCTTGGCATGAAGGTAGTGATGTTTTCATCATCTCTCATTTTCAGTCTTTCAAATTTCCCTTTCAGGCTTTGTAACCTTGCACTTTTGACAAACTCATCTCCTTCATACAGAAGTTCCAGCTTAGTCAGGATCTCATATGCAGTTGGTAGGTCAATAACATTCGAGAGATCTGAGTCATTCAATGCGCTTAGAAGAGCTTCCTTGGTCCGCAGATTGTTTTCAGCTTCTGTGATTTCATTCAGAGTTGTCGGACCACCTTGTGGAGGTACATATGGTTTTGAAACCATATCCAAGTATGCTTTTCCCATACATTCCAAGTGACACTTCATGCAACCTTTCCAGAGAGTGAAATTGGTTCCATCGAACTTCGGACTATCCTTCTTGTATGACGACATCCTGGATCTCCTCAAGCGGTTAAGCTCCTGTCAGAGGAACTTGGCTCTGATACCAATTGTTGGATCTAGGGCATACAACTGAGAGGGGGGGGTGAATCAGTTGTATAAAACTTCTTGTTATTTCAAACACTTGATTCTTTGTTGTTAGTTAGCAGCATATCAAATAATCATCCATGAAAGCATAATACATAAACACAAGAGCAGATAAGTATCAACACATTGAACACCAAGATTTTGACGTGGAAAACCCAGTTAAGGGAAAAACCACGGGGTGATTAACCCAAGAATTATTCTCTGTTAGAAGAATAAAGAAAAGCGAATGGCACATGCCAATAAGGGCTCACTGCCCGAGCACACTGCTCACAAAGAGGCCCACTGCCTACAAGGAGACACACTGTCTACAAAGTGATAAAAATCACAGTCTTGAACTGGAGAATGACATCTCTACCATGTCCGGATCAGTTCCAATTAAGCCCAAAAACCTCTGCTCTGCCTTTCGCACTTCTCTTCGCTATGCCACACTCATCCACACATCACACACACTGAAATGAACTCTCAAACCGTTATTTATACAAGACATCAACTTAGGAACAAACATCTAAGTCGGAAAACAACCATAGGAACATCCGCAAGATGAATAACACATCCGGTCGGCCACCACAAGGACATTCGTAGGATGAACAACTCATCCGGTCGGCTAAACAGAGCAAGAACTTCATCCGGAAGAATATCTTCAATTCCGGGTTCTACTATCAGTGCGGACCGACAGCATAACCTCAACATGATCCAAGAACCTTCACAGGCCTGCCTGAAAGACCAGATACATCCACACTTCCTTTACCTACTTGAATCTCTTGTCTTCCTCATCCAGAATTTCAAGAACACAGTCTGTCACCATTGTCATAATGCAAGAGATACTTCCGGACCTCCAAATCATACACAAATCAATGCGGACCAACAACACAACCTGAACATGATCTAAGAACCTTCACAAGCTTGCCTGAATGACCAGGTACGTCCGCATTTCATTTTCTTACTGAAATCTCTTATCCTCCTTATCCGGAACTCCAAGAACACTGTCTGTTGCTACTGTTATAATGCAAGAGGTATTTCCGGACCTCCAAATCATACAAAACTCGAGATGGAACATCACAAGGACATCTCAAACACTCTTGCCAATCCGCAGATTAGGATTGTACAATTCCGGACCTCACCGGACCTTTCTGTGATCCTCTGTCACCTCTAAGCACTTGCCGGGACTGGTTCTACACCGGCAGCCACAACTTCTTCAGATCTTCATGCGGACCTCTGAAATCGTAATTGAAGCATCTCAAGACTCATATCTACAAGCCCTTTAATCCGCATCCTCCGGTTCTCAACCTATACAACACATTTGCCTTCTTCTCATCACTGTTCTTCACTGTTCCTGACTGAGGCTAATTTTCTCAATATCCTCAGCATACAGCTCATCAAATCCTTCTTGCCAATGCAATATGAGTATGTTGACATCAATGACAACACTGGATCACCTCATACTTGCAACAGGATTAAGGTTTAAGGTATAGTATTGAGCCTGTTGAGGGTCTAGGAATAGGGGTAGCGTTTAGGATTTAGGAATGAGGGATTAGAGTTGAGGGATGACGGATGATAGATTAGGGTTGAGGGTTGAGGCATTAGGGTTTAGGGACAAGGTTTAGGGTTAGGGTTGAGGGATTAGGGTTTAAGGTATAGTGTTGAGGGTTTAGGGATAGGGTTTAGGGTTGAGGGATTAGAGTGAAGGGTTGAGGGATTAGAATTTGACGTTGAGGGTTTAGGGTTTAGGGTTAGGGTTGAAGGTCGAGGGATCAGAGTTAAGGGTTGAGGGATTAGGGTTTGATGTTGAGGGTTGAGGGTTGAGGTTCGAGGGTCAAGGGTTTAGGGATAGGGTTGAGGGTCGAGGAATTAGGGTTAAAGTAGAGTGTGGAGGGTATAAGGATTAGGGATAGGGTTGGAGGGTTTAGGGATAAGGGATTAGAGTTTAAGGTATAGTATCGAGTCTGTTGAGGGTTTAGGAATAGGGATAGCATTTAGGGTTTAGGGATAAGGGATTAGAGTTGAGGGATGATGGATTAGGGTTGAGGGTTGAGGGATTAGGGTTTAGGGATAAGGTTTAGGGTTGAGGGTTGAGGGATTAGGGTTTAAGGTATAGTGTTGAGGGTTGATGGTTTAGGGATAGGGTTTAGGTTTGAGGGATTAGGGTTTAGGGTTGATGAATTAGGGTTTAATGTTGAGAGTTGAGGGTTGAGGGTTGAGGGTTGAGGTTGAGGGATAGGGTTAATGGTCAAGGGATTAGGGTTAAATAAGAGTGTCAAGGGTAGAGGGATTAGGGTTTAAGGTATAGTATCGAGCCTATTGAGGGTCTAGGAATAGGGATAGCATTTAGGATTTAGGAATGAGGGATTAGAGTTGAGGGATGACGGATGACAGATTAGGGTTGAGGGTTGAGGCATTAGGGTTTAGAGACAAGGTTTAGGGTTAGGGTTGAGGGATTAGGGTTTAAGGTATAGTGTTGAGGGTTTAGGGATAGGGTTTAGGGTTGAGGGATTAGAGTGAAGGGTTGAGGGTTTAGAATTTGACGTTGAGGGTTTAAGGTTTAGGGTTAGGGTTGAAGGTCGAGGGATCAGAGTTAAGGGTTGAGGAATTAGGGTTTGATGTTGAGGGTTGAGGGTTGAGGGTTGAGGTTCGAGGGTCAAGGGTTTAGGGATAGGGTTGAGGGTCAAGGAATTAGGGTTAAAGTTGAGTGTGGAGGGCATAAGGATTAGGGATAGGGTTGGAGGGTTTAGGGATAAGGGATTAGAGTTTAAGGTATAGTATCGAGTTTGTTGGGGGTTTAGGAATAGGGATAACATTTAGGGTTTAGGGATAAGGGATTAGAGTTGAGGGATGATGGATTAGGGTTGAGGGTTGAGGGATTAGGGTTTAGGGATAAGGTTTAGGGTTGAGGGTTGAGGGATTAGGGTTTAAGGTATAGTGTTGAGGGTTGATGGTTTAGGGATAGGGTTTAGGTTTGAGGGATTAGGGTTTAGGGTTGATGAATTAGGGTTTAATGTTGAGAGTTGAGGGTTGAGGGTTGAGGGTTGAGGTTGAGGGATAGGGTTAATGGTCAAGGGATTAGGGTTAAATAAGAGTGTCGAGGGTAGAGGGATTAGGGTTTAAGGTATAGTATCGAGCCTGTTGAGGGTCTAGGAATAGGGATAGCGTTTCAGATTTAGGAATGAGGGATTAGAGTTGAGGGATAACGGATGACAGATTAGGGTTGAGGGTTGAGGCATTAGGGTTTAGGGACAAGGTTTAGGGTTAGGGTTGAGGGATTAGGGTTTAAGGTATAGTGTTGAGGGTTTAGGGATAGGGTTTAGGGTTGAGGGATTAGAGTGAAGGGTTGAGGGATTAGAATTTGACATTGAGGGTTTAGGGTTTAGGGTTAGGGTTGAAGGTCGGGGGATCAGAGTTAAGGGTTGAGGGATTAGGGTTTGATGTTGAGGGTTGAGGGTTGAGGTTCAAGGGTCAAGGGTTTAGGGATAGGGTTGAGGGTCGAGGAATTAGGGTTAAAGTTGAGTGTGGAGGGCATAAGGATTAGGGATAGGGTTGGAGGGTTTAGGGATAAGGGATTAGGGTTTAGGGTTTAGGGTTAGGGTTGAGAGATGAGGGATCAGAGTTAAGGGTTGAGGGATTAGGGTTTGATGTCGAGGGTTGAGGGTTGAGGTTTGAGGGTCAAGGGTTTAGGGATAGGGTTGAGGTTGAAGGGATTAGGGTTTAAGGTATAGTGTTGAGGGTTGATGGATTAGAGTTAAGGGTTGAGGGATTAGGGTTGAGGGTTGTAAGGATTAGGGATAGGGTTGGAGGGTTTAGGGATAAGGGATTAGAGTTTAAGGTATAGTATCAAGTCTGTTGAGGGTGTAGGATTACGGATAGCATTTAGGGTTTAGGGATGAGGGATTAGAGTTGAGGGATGATGGATTAGGGTTGACGGATTAGGATTTGACGTTGAGGGATGACGGATTAGTATTTGACGTTGAGGGTTGAGGGATTAGGATTTGACGTTGAGGGTTGAGGGTTTAGGGATAGGGTTGAGGGATTAGGATTTGACATTGAGGGTTGAGGGCATTTTCTATCACGAACTTGATTATGAGGGCTTGCCCCTTCATTGTTATGCCTATCATATGGCGGAGCATCTGGCAAGCCCTTGCAAGAAAAAGATGTGATCAATGGAAAGGATGTGATGAATCTATAGTAGGATAAAACGCGAGCGCGTTATAGCGCGAGCGCGTTATAACGCACTCGGGTTTTGTAGTTCTATTGAAACGGTAAAAAAGTGGTTACCCCCGTGATCCAGGCCCACATGCTCTATTTTCTTACTGATTCTGCACGTGCTCCGACAAAAAAGAAGTGCTTTCATGCTATTGGGAAGTTCACATGCACATTTGACACATTGTACCACCTTTGCATGATCTTTCCACCACCTTTTCTGCTTTGCCAACTTGAGAAGGAGGAAATAACATAGTTTTCACACCAAGTTTGATATATATCTATTCAAGTTTCAATTTTTGTAGTGTTGCAATGTTAATTGTGATTCAATTTTAAGAATTTAACATTGAAAAGGAAGCAAGTGGTGAAAAACTCAAATTGTTGAGGAGTTTGATGCAAGAAGATAAAAACACTACATAATTGGGTACTCTCTCCATTCAAATCTTCATTATTTAGGTATGTCAAGTCTTTACATGCATGTTTTTTACATTTTCCTTATTTCGGATTGAATTACTTTATCATGCTTTATCATACATGTTTAAAATAATCACATTCCCAATCAAGAAAGCAACCTACAATCTCACATGATGCCATGTATATTTTCTACACTTGGGCTCTTTAATAATTATGTGTAATAAACAAACCTTAGTTCATACCATAATGTCAAACTATACAAGAATAAATCCTTACAACATAAAAAAAATACAATCCCACTATTATCATGTATTCATTTCTTAGGAACTAATATTGGTCTCTTTATCATGCTACAGACAAATTCTCCGTCATGCCGAGGAAACGATTAAGAATTAAACCAACACAGGAAGAGATAGAAGCTAAGAATGCAAAGAAAGCAATGGCTATGAGGGAACTTCGTGAGAAGAGGAAATTGGACACGATAAATGAAGACATACCAATTGAAGAGGAACCACAACCATCACAAAGAGATATGGTATTGGCGGCACAAAGAGAACGAATGCAAAAACTTCGTGGTACGAGAGATTTGAATACTATAGTTGGAGACACGTCCTTTACCGCAAGTCAACATGTAGGGACACCATCTACCACATCTCAAGTTGAGAGTACATCATCACTCACATGTGATGGAGGTATGCCATCGTTCCCACCTCAACCTCAAGGTATGTCATCTATTCCATCTTCAATTGAAGGTATGCCATCTAACCCATCTCATTTAAATATTGATGAAATTTCTAATGTTGAGATGAATTTACCTAACTTGACACCACCTAGAATTTTGCATAGAAAGCCAAAGTATTTGATTGATATTGATGAGAATATTTTGCAGCCAATGGAAGGTAAGCTTCCAAAATGCACTTGTAGAAGATATGCTAATAAGATTTGGAGATTGTTCTTTGAAAAGTTAAATGAGACTGCAAGATGTCAACTATTCGTTGAAATGATGCGAAGTATAAAGTATAGGTCTATCATGAAGATTCTTGGGTTGAGAACATCAGAGGCTTCAAGTGAAAAATCTATTGTCAAGAATCTAATGAGTGCGTATGAGAGTGTGGGTAACACCTCACGCACAAAAGATAGTAATGCAACACGGCGTGTGATTACATCGACTATAGTAAGTAGTCAAATGAGGAAAGCTCGTCTCATTAGAAAGACAAGTCAAGAATTGAGAATTAATAGGAAAACTTTATCAAGAGCCGTTGGAAGACGCCAAAGAATAAAGGACACTAATGCCAATGAATTATGGGCGTTCTCAGGGAGACTACCACGAAAAGATAAACCAATTGTTGAAGCATTGAGATCACTAATTGAAGACTTTTGGAAGAATTACACAAGGGTATCTCTAAATCAAAGGGATGTGGTAAGAAGGAGAATTGATAGTCAGAACCGCGAGCCACATCCAAAGCATTTTTTGGATGAGACTCAAACATAGTTTTATGGTAAATTTCTAGAGAAGTATCCTCAAATTAAAATTTGTCAAAGATATTTTGAAATGCTAAAACCTTTCTATGTTAAGATAAATCACACACACACTACTTGTTGTTGTAGATTACATATTGAATTTTCTAACCATTTTGATGCTTATAGGTCTATATGTTTAGATATGCATACTAACAATGATTTGTAGGGTTGTGCCATATGTGCCCCACCAACATCTTCAAGAGACTTCATATCAAGATTTTTATGTGAAAGAGAGGAAGGTCAAATATTCTACAAGAAATTATGCTTGGATGGCACATGTCATCGTTGCGGTGGCTTGCAACATTTGCCAATATGTGAACATATGGAAATAACACATGTGGTTGGAAATGAACTAGTAGAGTTTGGCAAGTATAAAACAGTGGCATATAATACAAAAGATGGTAAAGAAGCAAAGAGGTGTGAATTAGTTATTGAAAAGATTCTAGTGTATCAGTTTATGCCTATATTTCGTGACAGCATAGTGTATGAGTATGCAAGACATGCCCATAGAGCTCGATGGTTGGACTTGCAATTCAAGTTATGCAAGGACACATTTCCGGTTGGTAGCATTGTTTCAGTCATCGACTTTGTAGAGAACTACAGTCTACAGCCACAACGTGAGGTGTAATCACAATATTACAACTCCACACAGGTTTCTATATTTGTGCACATCGCATTCATTCATGTGAATGATAGTACAGAGGATGACAGAAAGATCATAAGGGAGTATAATTTCTATATTAGTGATGATCGCACGCATTCTACGGAGTTCGTGCAAGGTTGCTTTCAGGTGTTCTACAATGATTTGGCTAGAAGGGGCATATCGTTCAGTCAGCATATCATATGGTCGGATAATTGTGCGCCACAATTCAAGAACTCGCGGAATTTCTATTGGCTAAGTAGGAGGCATAATTTTATAGGTATTCAACATATGTGGAACTTTTGTGAGGCTGGGCATGGAAAGGGGGAGCATGATGGTGCAGGAGCATGTATCAAAAGAGCCATAGCACAAGAAGAGTTAAAGTATAAAGACAATGCAAAGTTGACAGATGCAAAATCGATTGTCGAGTGGTGTAATGCTTCCATGGGTCCAGGTAATGAAGGTAAGTCTTTAGTTCGTAGATTTTTTTGATTGATAGATGATACTAACATTGCACCATATGAGGATTGTTGTACACTGACAGGATCAAATGAGATGCACTCTTTCAGAAGCTCAATTGCAGGTTCATGGAGTATCCATACACGAAAGATGTCATGCTTTTGTTCTTCCTGTACAATTCAAGTCTGGGATGAGTGCAACTCAAAGGAGTGGGTTGAAGAATGGCAGTTAAGTTATCTTAGCCCACTTGACATGTATCGACCCCCGACGGCACTGGAACTAACACAGATGGAATTGTCAGTTGACTTTGACCACATATCAAATTTAGGTCAACCAAGTAATATAGGGCACGTATATGCATCTAATTTCATCTAGTTCAACCAGGTAATGTCATCTTACTTTGTAGTGTTTTTCTAATGTTGACTAATTTCATCTAATTTGCTACACATATCAATGTAGGGCACGTATATGTAGTTATTGCAGATGAAGATAATGAAGAGGGAACATATTATTACTTATGTCATTGTGTTGAGGCCAAAAAGAAATTGGAGGCCCCTGTTACAGATGGAGAAAACATCGAATACCCTACAGGATCAGTGGTTATTACTGGAACATGGCTTAGAAGGTACCCACATAAGAGTGTTAATATTTGGCTATTTCAGGACTTTGACATGCATCGGAAGATTCTTCATTAGTCAAACCTTGTCGTGGCATCCAATGTTCATTTGATAAAGTATCGAGGTAGACCTTTGAACAAAATATTGTGGAAGGTGCGTGAGTCTGACCATGAAGCAATACTTGACACAATAAAGAGTAGAGCAGACCCAGATGGTTCATTGGATTAATTTGTAAGTATTCACATTGATTTTGTAAAGTTATGTTACATTGAGTTGTAAGTATGCACATTAATTTGTAAGGTTTGTCTTTTTTTATTTCCTCCTGCATTTTTACACATATGTACACATTTTTACATCATCATGTTATGTATTTTTGGTGTCCTGCTCTTGATGCGACCAAACTCATAACTGACCCTACTAGACACCATTTGATGATCTCTCCAACACTCTGGATCCAAGGTGCCCAATCATGATGATGACCTATATACCATTCTCCCAAGGCGCTCATAATGAATGAAAAGAAGACCAAGGGCGCCCAAGCTTAATAGACTTATTTCTTTCAATTTTGATGATCCAAACTCTTGCAATATGACATCCACTTTCATGCCTTTAGATCTTCCTTCACATATAGGGTGCCAAATCAAGTTAAAAAATCTACATAAGGGTGCCAAACTGGATGAAAGGACACATGAAATGCACCTTAGGACTCCATGCTAAGGTTTGAGCCATTAAAGTCTCTTGATATTAGGCGCTCATGATGATGAAACTTAGAGCTTTTTCCTTTCCTATGCGCTCATCTAAGATGTTTGAATGATAAGGAGCGCCTCGACCTCTATAATGTACATTGGACACCAAATCAAGGTGATTTTAAGTCACTTTGAGTCATTTGGGGTCAATTTGAGTCTTTGAGTCATGTTGCAAAAAAGTGTCAATGTTATCAAGTTGCACAAAGCAACTTTTGCATTTTCGGTGTCCTACTCGTGATGTGACCAAACTGACTATTCCAACGTGTCTGGATGGGTACATTTACGCTAGGCATGGTCCTGTTTTTCACCCAAACATGTCGAAACAGTCGGAGCTACATTGTACCGACGATATCCCTAAAGAGTCCAAAGTGCAAAAAGGCAACAATCTTTGACGAGATGTTACTCAAAAACCGTGTCACTTAGAAACATTCTGTCTAAGGCAACGCAATCACGTAGAGTGCCTCTACAATAACCTCTCTCAGTTTTTTATAGCTCTGAGGCATTTGCCCGTGGTGAAAGGTTTTCTGCTGCCCCAAAAATCGTCAGAAGGAGGCAGTGTAAAGTTGCAAAGGGGTGTAACTTTCATCCTGCTCCTGATGCGACCAAACTGACTATTCCAACGCGTCTGAATGGGTACATTTACACTAGGCATGGTCCTATTTTTCACCCAAACATGTCAAAACAGTCGGAGCTACATTGTACCGACGATATCCCTGAAGAGTCCAAAGTGCAAAAATGCAGTAATCTTTGACGAGATGTTACTCAAAAATCATGTCACTTAGAAACATTCTGTCTGAGGCAACGCGATCATGTAGAGTGCCTCTACAATAACCTCTCTCAGTTTTTATAGCTCTGAGGCATTTGCCCGTGGTGAAAGGTTTTCTGTTGCCCCAAAATTCATCAGAAGGAGGCAGTGTAAAGTTGCAAAGGGGTGTAACTTTCGTCCTGCTCCTGATGCGACTAAACTGATTGTTCCAACATGTTTGAATGGGTACATTTACGCTAGGCATGGTCCTATTTTTCACCCAAACATGTCAAAACAGTTGGAGCTACATTGTACCGACGATATCCCTGAAGAGTCCAAAGTGCAAAAAGGCAGCAATCTTTGATGAGATGTTACTAAAAAACTGTGTCACTTAGAAACATTTTGTCTAAGGCAACACGATCACGTAGAGTGCCTCTACAATAACCTCTCTCAATTTTTTATAGCTCTGAGGCATTTGCCCGTGGTGAAAGGTTTTCTGCTGCCCCAAAAATCGTCAGAAGGAGGCAGTGTAAAGTTGCAAAGGGGTGTAACTTTCGTCCTGCTCCTGATGCGACCAAACTGACTATTCCAACGCATCCAAATGGGTACATTTACGCTAGGCATGGTCCTATTTTTCACCCAAACATGTCAAAACAGTCAGAGCTACATTGTACCGATGATATCCCTGAAGAGTCCAAAGTGCAAAAATGCAGCAATCTTTGACGAGATGTTACTCAAAAACTGTCACTTAAAAACATTCTGTCTAAGGAAACGTGACCACGTAGAGTGCCTCTACAATAATGTCTCTCAATTTTTTATAGCTCTGAGGCATTTGCCCATGGTGAAAAGTTTTCTGCTGCCCCAAAAATCGTCAGAAGGAGGTAGTGTAAAGTTGCAAAGGGGTGTAACTTTCGTCCTGCTCCTGATGTGACCAAACTGATTGTTCCAACGCGTCTGAATGGGTACATTTACGCTAGGCATGGTCCTATTTTTCACCCAAACATGTCAAAACAGTCGAAGCTACATTGTACCGACGATATCCCTGAAGAGTCCAAAGTGCAAAAATGCAGCAATCTTTGATGAGATTTTACTTGAATATCGTGTCACTTAGAAACATTTCATCTGAGGCAACGCGATCACGTAGAGTGCCTCTACAATAACCTCTCTCTATTTTTTATAGCTCTGAGGCATTTGCCCATGGTGAAAGGTTTTCTGTTGCCCCAAAAATTGTCAGAAGGAGGCAGTGTAAAGTTGCAAAGGGGTGTAACTTTCGTCCTGCTCCTGATGCGACCAAACTGATTGTTCCAATGTGTCTGAATGGGTACATTTAGGCTAGGCATGGTCCTATTTTTCACCCAAACATGTCAAAACAGTCGGAGCTACATTGTACCGACGATATCCCTGAAGAGTCCAAAGTGCAAAAAGGTAGCAATCTTTGACGAGATGTTACTTGAAAACCGTGTCACTTAGAAATATTCTGTCTAAGGTAACACGATCATGTAGAGTGCCTCTACAATAACCTCTCTCAGTTTTTTATAGCTCTAAGGCATTTACCCGTGGTGAAAGGTTTTCTACTACCCCAAAAATCGTCAGAAGGAGGCAGTGTAAAGTTGCAAAGGGGTGTAACTTTCGTCCTACTCCTGATGTGACCAAACTGACTGTTTCAACGCGTCTGAATGGGTACATTTACGCTAGGCATGGTCCTATTTGCACTAGGCATGGTCCTAGGTAGAGCGCCTTCAGACTTTGACAGTGAAGTGCCTTAAGGAGTTGGATGATGTTTTTGCCTAGAGTGGAGATGATGTTTTTAGTGCCTTAAGGATGATGATGGAGCGCCTTGGAGTCAGGTTAGTTTGGAGCACCTTAAGAAGGTAAAGCACTTCAAATGTAAACACAAGTGTTTTGAGTAACCTAATGAGAAGTTGTCTTGGCACCATAAGTTGTTCAAACGAAGATATGCGCCTTGGATAGTTGCAAAGACCTAATTTAGCGCCCAAGGTTGGAAGACTCTTTGTGAGCGCCCAATGTTTGAAAGCTCTTTGTGTTTGGTGCATTAAAATGAATTTGGCACCTAAGTAGTATTGAAACACTCAACTGAGTGCCTAAAGCCCATGAGAGAAGTGATATGCGCCTTGATAGGAATATCATGGAAGATGAGTTTACTGAATGGCGCCTTGAATGACTTGGTTGATTAAGTGTTTTAGCACCTAGATATGGGATGAATCATTGAGCACCTTTGAGATTATAACACCTTGGAGTCAAGTTCGAAGGAGCACCTTGAGAAGGTAAAACACTTCAAATGTTTTCAAGGAATTGGAGAAGTCACTTAGTGCCTAGAAGGAATTCCAGAGAAAGAGGGTTGGAGCGCCTTGAGCTTCAAGTCAGATATGCACCTAGACCTCTACCCTTTAGCAAGTTGAAGCCCTCTGAGCCTTGACAAAGTGAGAATGCCTTATAGTGAATATGCACCTTGGGCAAGGTTGAATACAAAGTTGAGGAGTATATCATAATGAGTAAGTGCACTGTAGGGTTAGATGATAAAGACTAGTGCCTTGAGTGTCTTGGTCAAAATTTTGACGTGAGAAGTCTTGCAAGATCAAACCCTGGAGTACGCCTTAGAGAGAACCTATTGATCCTTTGCTTTGACAAGATTTGGGCACCAGAATGATCCTTAATAAATGGAATGTATCTACACCAATTTTGCGCCTTTAGGGAAGTGATGGTGTCCAGATGAGTTTTGAGTCCCTTTGAGTGTTGAGATTGTTAGAGATAGGTGCCTTGATGAATGAAATGCGCCTTGAAGACCATGTGCGCCTAGAGAAGATAAGTGCCTAGTTGAGATAAAGAGGTGTTTCTGGCACCTAGGGAAGAAGAGAGGTAAGTTCAGGGAGATAAGTGCACCTAAGAGTTTTAGCGCCCTCAATCAAATTGCACCTTTTTGCCTTGGAGAATATAAGGTGAGGATTTGAGTTGAAAGTTTGAGAAAGTAGATTGAGCGCCCTGTGTTGGAGGAATCAAGTTGGATAAGCACTTGAAGAACTTGCATTAAGTGTTTTAGCGCCTTGGTATGGTTTGGAGCACCTTGTTGAGGAGATACCCTGATTTAATCCAAGATAGAGCGCCCTAGAATTGAATATGCACCTTGTTGGAGGAATATATGCGCCTTGTTGGAGAAAGATATGCGCCTTGAATGAGAGTTTGTGTGTCTTAACCAAGAATGATGATTGAAGTCACAATCTCATGTTTGTGCGCCTAGGTCTAGAAGCAAGATTTGAGCACCTTAGGATAGGGTTTTTTGCACCTTGTCTTGGAGAGTGAATTTGCGCCTTGGATGATGTTGAAGCACCTTGGGATGAAATGCGCCCAAACTTACAGAGGGCCTTTAGTGAGGGAGTTGAAGAGAGTGCTTAGAGGAAGGATAGCCTTAAGATCAAACTAAGTACTTAGAAACCTAAGATTAGCGCCTTATTTGAAGTTATACACCTATTCTGGTGCTAGAGAGTGAGTTTGAGTGTGAAGAAGTGAATATCTGCACCTTGAAGGGGATACAAAGGGAAGATGATGCACCTTGATGGGTTGATGATGGAAATTTGTGTTTTGGAGCTAAATGTGCGCCTTGAATCTAAATGATATTTGAGTGCTTAGAGGTAAATAGGGGCACCTTTGAGAATTCTTTGTGCTTTAAGGAATGGATTGTGGTGCTTTGGACTAAGGTAAGTCCTGATCACTTCCAATGATTTTAAGGAGTGCCTTGAAGGAGATAGTACCTAGAGAAGAAAAGATGTCAAGTTTTAACACCTTGGAAGAAATTCCAGATAGTGGCACCTTCATAGGGTTTTCCAAGTTGGCGCCTTGGTTTGGGATGATCATGCTAAGAAAGAAAATGCGCCTTCAGCAAGGTCACATCAAGTCCAACATGTCAATACTCTTCATCACTAATGTCATGTTGAAATTTCAAGGCATCTATCCATTCAAGTTCTCTGAGGAATATCTTGCAAGTGTACTTCATCAATGATAGACATTCATCCATCCGAGTTTCAAGATCTCTCAATCTTCAAAGTTTCAAAGTCCAAAACTCCAAGAGGGTCACTCTAAGGGTCGTCATGAAGGATCACTTCATCTTCATCTTATCATCAAGCAAGGCTTCATCTAGTCCTAGAGAGATCTCTACTTCATGTCATCATCATCTACTCTTAAGATGATAATCCTTGGAAGTCAAGTGTTTCAAAGATTCTTTGAGAAATTGACAAGTTGTAACCTAGGCGCCAAAACCCCTGAGAATCCTCCTATCTGGCGCCTAGTTAGAAGAACACTAATATTGCACCTAAGTGAATTTGAGTGTCAATATAGAGTCATCAAACCCCACCAGACGTTCATCCATGTCTCTACCACCTCAAGGAAGTGCCCAGCTTAGGATGGCGCCTAGTCTGGTCTCTACTACCTTTAGTTCACGCCTAACCCTAAGAGTCTTGCAACTATGACGTTCATCCATGCAACAAGCAAGGTGATGCTCCCTTGTGATATTGTGAGGTGTTGACATTCAGTTGACATCATTGAGTTTGATTGAGTTGATCAAGTGTAGACGCCATTGTAAACATCAAGGCTTCAAGGCCTTTCTTTTGTATCTCCATTGAATAAGTTGTAACTTCATGCTATTGAAAGCATTATCCATGTAATAAGACATTGCAAGTTGATTGAGTCAAATAACGAGACAAGTACCCAACTCTAAGGTTGATTCATTCAAGTAGTTATCTTTGATGTATATCTTTGTGTTGTTGAAGTAGTTGATGAATTGATAGCAAGTAAAATTGTTTAAGGAAAAATTTTCGTAGAACTAGTTGGGTATCTTACTGTCATGTCCCTGTTTCCAGCCTGATCATCAAATGAAGAATGAGTTAGCCTATTCCTCATTCCCGGAGGCTAATTCAAAATAATGAGGGAATGAATTGGTTTTTGACTAACTTAACTTTTTTTTTTTGCAGGAACAAAGTCAGAAACTTGAAATTAGTTAAGTCTGGATGCTAAACTTGACTAAGGCAGGACTCCTAGAGTCAGGGCGCACTTTCTTGCTTGCTCAATGTCAAATGTGCGCCTAACCAAGAATCATGGAGCTTTGAAGCACTTTAATCACATCAACTAGGGCACCTAAGTGCATAGAGGTACAATGAATCTTCCGGAGAACATGGATAGACAACTAAGTCTCCAACTTGAGTCTTCTAAGTGAATTGGATGATGAAGAGAGTCTAGTCATTTTGGGCGCTAGTATCAGGATGAATCATCCAAAATGGGTGCCTAGAACTAGAAGGCGTCAATGCATGAGTTCAAGGATCCTCCATTAGAGCGCCTAGCCCAGATGGCTATAGATTGAAAGTTTTAAAGCTAAGTGATGTCTCTTAGGTGAATTCCTAGCCCAGGTGCATGTGTTGGGAAAAACTCTTTGGCTCTGGCGCCTAGAATTGGGAGCTTTGTAAGATGCACCAATTGATGAAACATTTCCATTTTGCGCCTAGAATAGAACTCTCTCACATAGTTGAAATTGACTTGATAGAAGGAGATAAGTCTTAAGGACTAGTTTGGTGCCTCACTTGCCTATCTCACCTTTGAAATGCGATTTGGTTGATGATCATCATTGATGGCACCTAGTGAAATGAAAAGCTATTTGCATCTCCAGAGGATCAAAATTGGATTAGGAGATCATCCTTGTAGTTGAGATTGACAGAGAAGTGTTAAAGGAATCACTTCAAATGGGCGCCTAAGCTAGTTGAGGCGCATATCAATTCCACTGTAACTCCAGATTGACGCTTAGGATCCAGTCATCTCCTAAGGCGCAGTTCCATTCACCCATGACCTTGCTTGGTGTCTAAAACTTGGAAACTCCTTTGGAAAGCTCTTGTTGCACCTAGAAGATGAGTTTGGGATATCAACTTGCAAAAGGCTTAGAAACTCTTCAAAGATGTTAGGCACAATCCCATGGCACTGGAGCTCAGTTTTGGCACCTTCAAGGAATAGCACATGAAGGAACTTGGGAGGTCAGGTGCTTGTAAAAGGGAACACCTTGGAACATCTTCCAGGGGTTGAAGTAGTAAGAAAACATCAAGTGAGTCTAGGTGCACTCCCTTGTGTGAACAGTTTAGCTCTGGCGCCTAGCCACAGAGTGAGCCAGAAGAAGTAGTTTGGATATTAGAAGATAGGCGCTCATTCTACAATGAAGCATTCCACCTTCCTAATCAACAAAGACTTGAAAGAATTGACAAAGGAAGCTAAGGCGCACCTTCTACTTGTTTCCACCTCCAGAATGCACCTAACCTTGAAAGAGGGTTCAAAGATGTTTGTTAGACCTTTTCACTCAAGGTGCTCACCTTAGGTGCACTTTCTAAGTCCTTGTCACCTCAAGGAAACACCTAGTTTGGAAGGCGCTTGCCCTGTTCTCCACTCCTTTCAATTGGTGCCTAGAACACAGAATGCATGAAAGGAGCGCCTAGACTCCAGAGGGCTCATTTGGGCGCCTAGCATTTAAAATACTTTCATAATGATGATGTTTTGGCGCCTACTCTTGGAAACAATCCAGAGCATCCATAAACTCTAATTGGTGCCTAATGTTGACAAGGTGCAACTTCAGGAGGAGGTCACCTCAACTTGGCGCCCAAGTCAGAAAAACCTATAAATCCTTCAAATATGCGCCTACCTTGTGAGGTGATGAGTTGAACATTCCAAATCTTCAAATGTTGCTCAAGTAAGGAAGACATTGTAACATCAAGGCTTCAAGGCCTGTCCTTGTATTTCCATTGAATGAGTTGTACTTCATGCTATTTAAAGCATTTTCCATGTAATAAGACATTGCAAGTTGATTGAATCAAGTAACAAGACAAGTACCCAACTCTAATGTTATTTCATTCAAATAGTTATCTTGATGTATATATTTATGTTATTGAAGTAGTTGATGAATTGTTAGCAAGTAAAAGTGTTTAAGTAAGGAAAAATTTTCGTAGAACTAGTTGGGTATCTTACACTTACACCATGCCTATCCATCAAACATCACAATGCAATCAAAATCCTAACAACATGCCCATGATCCAAGATCAAGTGCAATCATGCAAAGATATTATCAATCACAAGCCTATTAAGAATGAACTAGAGTCTTCTAGTACCATACTTTTCCATCAAACACCATCATGTAATCCATGGCCTATCAAGCCTATCAAAGAAAATGCAAACATCCTATGTAATACAATCAGACTTTAAATATTTGAAGTAGCCATCTACAAATATCCATTCAAAAGTGGATTTATAATGCAAGTATGGACACCATCAATAAAAAAGATTTTTATTAACCAAATATCCATATACGCATACATCAATATCTGTCGATATAAGTATAACATATATACAAAATAGCCATATAGGCTTACAAGAATGCCATATAGGCATACAATGTCAACTATGTACAATACAAAATATATGTCCACAAATGCCATATAGGCATACAACAGAGGAACACAATAAAAAGTCATTCGCCTCTGGCTGGTGAAGAGAATAAATCACGAGTAGCCTTTGATCTTCTAGGGGATGGAGACATGCATGTGGGTGGTCTACTACGAACCCGAGGGCTACTCCTCCTATTTAGTTCTTCCTGCACCTTTACCTGTTACAAAAAAAAGTATAGACATTAATATATAGAAATTACATGTTATAAAAAAATAAAACATTTAACAAAATAATCACTTACCGCTAACATATAATCTGTCTCCTCGCTTGCCTCAGTAGCAAGAATAGGCCCTGGTGATGTCATGTCCTATAGAAACCATCTAGATAGAAATTAAACTTCAAATCAATAATCTTTTGATTTTTTAAAAATAGACAACTATAACAATGAATGTAAATTGAAATTTACTAATCTGCCTCATACCCCTGTCAATGCCATAGAGCTATGAATCATAGAGGCCACACCCTGCTCCATTGCCCTATGAACATGGGGAGGTGTATCCGCAGCCTGCATCATCTGGAAATAAAACAACATTATTCAATTACGAAAACTATAATAGTGATGCAAATCATGGCTCCTAACATACACACATGTTCATCTAAACATGGAAGTACACACAATAAAACACACAAATCACATACAAAAATTTAGTAAGTACAATTCATTCATTAAACTATTTATTTTATTACCTCCGTAAAGCTTTGAAGTCCACCACCGCTGGCAGGTGTTGCCATGAAATCTACAGTGTTAACCTATTCAACATCCAAAATTAGAAATTAGAATACCATTCATATAATGATGCTATTCACATGTAATATTTATAATTGTTTACTAGTTACATACCTTGACAGTAGATGATCTAGTGAAAAATGTAGGTGGAGAACCACTGAAAACTACATCGACACTATGACCTTGAAATTTCATTAAAATCATCAATTTAAATTAGTTAATCTTGTATTTCAAAAATGAAATTTAATAAATTAAATTCAATAAACTTGCTAATATTTACCTGAGTATCAAGGCCGAAAGTCTCACTCAGGAGGGTATCTGTCATCACCATCTGCTCAGCTGCAGATGTAGCCTTGTGCACCTGTGTCTTGACTGTCCATGGGGTCATAACCACAGGTTGACCCGCAAGCCTGGCAAGTATGCGGTGGGACCCTACTCCTCGCACTATCTCCCAACCCACTCTGTGTTGCAGGATTGGCATGCTCTATGATGCTCTGGGTCAAGGCACTAATCGACCTCAGTGTATCGACCTCAACACTCTCCTTCACAATGGAAGGGATAGAAACATGCTCGTGGGCTGGTCTACTAATTACTCGTCTCACTACCCGCTGTGGGTTAAGATGTGCCCCTGGTCTATCCTGTGCTGAGCCCCCACCTCTACCCTGGAAGTCCCGCATGTCAAAATAGTTTGGCACTTTATTGAGGACAAACTCGCAGTAGAGTTTCCTCAAAAAGTATTGCGGGACCTCATTGTTATTGCATGGGGGATGGTCAAAAACCATCCACCACCTCTACCCGAAATTGTCCCTTATCACTTGGTTGTTGCACCAATGGATAGGGAAGCTCTTGCATGTAATGGGTGGAGGTTGATTTGTTTGTGGGTTTGTGAAAATTGAACACAAGTCTACTTTTGTAATTTGTAATTTTTTGACATCTTGGTATGACAATTTATCTGCATAGTAATCTCTAAACTCTCTCTTTTTATTGGTCCAACTAGTTATTTGCTTGCTAATTGAATTTACATTTGATAACATAGACTCAAGAGATTCGGCAAGCGTGGACCTATGCAAGGTTGAAGTGGAAGGATCTTTCAACCTTGCAATTATATCTTCAATTTGTTTTTTGTTGTTTTCAATTTCCCCCATTATATTATCTTGTGTTCCAGGGGCATGTCGAGGAATGAATGGAGGAGGTTGTTGTTCTATAGGTATTTCCTCCTCAGGATTTTGTGGATTTTGAGGAGGAGGAGGAGGAGGTGCATTAACATTTCCTACAATTAATGAAATATACATAAAAAATCAACAAAAACCTACCTATTTAGGAAGAAATTCAAACAAAAAAACAAAGATAACTCACCCATTTGGCGTGCTCGACGTCGCGGCGGCATTTTGGTGATGAATCGACAAGCCTTTTGTGTTGATTGGCATTTTGTAGAATGCGAGCACGTTTTTGAGGGTTTTGAAGCCGCGGGCGGAGGAGAAATTCAGAATGAAATGAAATGACTGCTTTTTTATTTATTTATAGAACGTTATAATGCGCTCACGTTATGGCTCGGTAATGACGAGCCTAAGGCTTGTCATTGCCAAGCCATAATGCGCTCGCGTTATGACTTAAATTTTTTTGAAAATTTTTTGGCCACTTTTTGGCCCCCCATCTTTTTGCACTTACCCGTCACAGTTCGGTGGCATACTAGGTATATCACTAGGGAAAACATCAGCATACTCCTAAAGAATGGGATGACTATCCAAAGATACCTCCTGGCACCTTTCCTCATACAAATCTTCTAGGGACACTACAAACAATTGACACCCTTGATGCATACACCGCTTAAGCTGCATAGTGGAGATCATGCAAAGGGAAATGGGTCTTTGAATCCCTACTATCTCCACACTTTGACCAAAATTATCCACACACTGCATAGTCTTTTTTCGACAGTCAATGAAAGCATTATAGGAATCCAATGGAACTACCCGAAGGTCTACTGAGGTAGAAAAAGGGCCTAAATCTAATACACAAATCAGAATATAGGAATCTACAGCCACATGGGAACTAGTAGCCAACTCAACCTGCCACCTATCTGCCTACTTTATAGACACTAGCCCACACCACTCCACAATAGAAGAAGATATAAATGAGTCTGAGGCACTTGAATCTAATAATATAGAGATAGAAGTACCTCCCAACACACCTGTGCTCTCAATGACTATCCCCTAATGCTCTGCCTAGCGGTTATCAACCACTTCAAACACGCGATGAGATCTACCTACATCTCCTACTATGGGCTTTGATGTTGTCAGTCTCTAGCTAGTTGCATGTGTTGATCTCTGAGGGCAATGTGTGTCTATGTGACCATACTCTCCATAAGAAAAACACCCACCAAATCTTCTGCCACCCAATGGTACACTGGACTGCTGAAAGCTGCCCCTATTGGAAACCTGAGGTGCACTATGTGCAGGTTGATTGGGGTAATACTTTTTGTCCGGCTACCAGTTGTGATCCTTCCCAGCTTGAGAGCTACTTCCTTGCTGATTCTGAAAGTTCCTTTGTTTCAACTGGGATCGTTGCTGCTAATGCTACTGTTGTCCGCCCTTAGCGGGTGTTTGATGGTTCCTAGAGGAACCTGTTGCCTAAGACTGACTACCTCTGGCCCTGAAACCTACTGAAGGTGAATTGCCAATTTGCACACTGGTCTACCCACCAAGCACCATGGCCAGGTTTTCCTCCACCAATTGAGCCTTCTCTACCGCCACCTCCATGGTCTTATCATCATCACCACCAATGAAATGTTGTACCAACATGGCCTCATCATCATCAATACCTGCATATTGCTTGAGCTCAAAGAATCTATGCTCGTATTGCTCCACGGTCATAGCCATCTACCTCAACTTGTGAAACTCATCACCACGAGGCTGCCTCCAATGGTCTGACAAAAAGTAGGATCTGAACCTCTCCAGAACCATCTCCCATGAAACTGAGCCAACGTCTAAATGCATCTTTTGTTCCTCCAACCGCCACCATGTGGAAGCAAAACCCCTAAGGTGCATGATGGAGCATCTTGCTTTAGTGCTACTACCATACAGATGCATGGAAAAACACCTGTCCAAGTCTATCAACCACATCTTAGCCTCCAAGCAACTACTAGAACCATCGAAGGTAGGAGGGCGTGAACTCAAGAGATCCCTCATATGACCTGCTATGATAGTCTCATGTTCTGCTATAACATCTCTCCTCCTAGGAGACCTTTCACACTCCCTATCCATATGCTTAGAGTGCTAGGATTCCCCTTGATGATTACCCTCTTGTCTAGGGCCTAGGCAGGCAAGGATCTCCTCAAGCAAAAGACATAACTAATCTCCCTCTAACTCTGGCTGACTAGGATTCTGACACACACTCCTTTGATCATTCTGAGAATCCTGTTGTTCCTCATGACCACCCTCATGGGAATCATGAGAAGGGAGGTCCTAGCGATTAGCCCTATGGCCACCTCCTCGACCTCTACCACGACCCCAACCTTGGCCTCAAAGAATCTTCCTGAATAAACACCACCAAAGGAAAAGTCTAAGGTCACTATGGAAGGATGAAAAAAGGGAAAAACACAAT
This sequence comes from Cunninghamia lanceolata, assembly GCA_027924645.1. NCBI lineage: Eukaryota > Viridiplantae > Streptophyta > Pinopsida > Cupressales > Cupressaceae > Cunninghamia > Cunninghamia lanceolata. The sequence goes on from BSBN01000957.1 coordinate 270,233, forward strand.
CATAAGTGTCCAAGAAACTAGGACAACATAATGGGCTCATATGAAACTAGAGTACCCAGTGCTAGAAACTTGGCTCTGATACCAGATGTAACACCTCGCCAAGGAACCCTAGAGGATGTTATGCATTCATTGAATAGTTGATGCCTTGACAGAGTAGAGAAGGATATCCAATTGTTAGGATAACCCATCAGTCCAATTAGAACTAATAAGTTATCATGACAAGAGAATTGATTGTCAAGAAATCAAACATTCAAGGAGATAAAGTTGTTCTACATAGTTTAATCTTTTAGGAGTTATAAGTTAAATTAATTATTTAGTTAATCAATTTTGAATAAAAGAAAGAAAGATAGTTGTATTAAACTATTATTTCATGTCATGTTTTGAACATACATTTAAGTATATGTTACTTTATCTCATGCATTAATTGGAAAATAAGTACATATACATCATATGCATAAGAGAAATTAACCGATCATGTTTAAAGGAAGTGTTCAAATGTGTCCTACACAAGCCATGGGAGTAACTAGACTGAGCAATTGCAGACATGCAAGCTATGTATTTGTTTGATAAAAGAAAAAGAAATGAACATATGATAAATCTAAACATCCATCATTGCCTGATGATGAAGATTGTTGTTGATGCCAGCCTTCAAGTCTTCAGTCTTTAGTCTTCACTTCAACTCCATCATCAGTTGAACCTGCAAAAATTTGGGGACAACCCTATTAGCACTTCGAATGTTTAAAGTTATCACATGCTTTTATCAAACAGAAACATCTACTTATCACATCATGCATTCAGATGAGAGATCATATCAGATAAGTGACACAAATCAGGAAGAAACCATGAAGAAGATCAATTAATACTATCAGGTATATTTTTATGCTAACTTTTTTGTTCACTATGCAGGTATAGGAAAAGAAATTTTGCTGATTTGGAGAGATCAAAGCACATGGAGAAAATTGTGGCTCCCACAAGGGTTGAGCCCAACATGTTCCATTCTTATCCATTCAAGAAGTACATCAGATTGCATAAACATGTAATCATGCATAGGAACAACCATCACTGAAGTAGTTAAGAGGTCATAATAGAAAGACAAAAGGTGTAGTTGCTCCTATAAACCATGTTCCTTTCATCATTTACATTTCTATAGGATGAAGAATACACCCATTCAAGAGATACTGATATGCAGAAAGAATAGAGGTACATAAGCCAAAAAGATAAAGTGTAGTTATGAAGGTATTATATGTATGAATAATACATAAAATACATGAGAATCAATTGAGTGAAGAGTTTAAAAGACTGTCATGAAGCCAACCAAGTGAAACAACCTCATCAAGTACACATGACTATACAGGCTACAGGAGTCATGAAAACATCATACAATGTCATCTTACTGTCATATTCTCCTCTTCTTTTTGAAGTATAAAAGAGTACAAATCTTGTCAAATGCCAAAGAGGATGATAATAGAGGTGTCATGATAGAAGTACATGAAGGAGACATAATGGAACAAGTTATGATGTACTGGCATGAGCAAAGGATGCAAACTGCTTGCTACACAAGTATCTTGAATATTAGACAAAACATGTACAATCATTGTCCATAACAGAGGACAACATTAAGAATCAAGATGATCAGGATCTAATGCATATAAAGATACAATGCATAATCTAGAAGTAGATATAGGAAGACAGCCATGAGAGAAAACAGTCATAACAAAGCAAAAAATAGTCTCGTCTGTCAAATAGTAGAGAGCAGTCATCTCTGGTAGGGGAGTAATCAAACTCTGATCTCAAACAGTCACCATCAAAAGATTAAAGGAATAATCATATCAAGAGCATAAGAAGAAAAAGTGTACATCACGAGCTTGAAACATAAGTTGATATTGTGTCTTCTGGCTGTGATTCTAGTTATGTTGGGCTTGTGGACATGTCCTCTTTTTTGATGCTTCCAAGATGGAATCCACCCCTACTGGCACAACCATGATGGACCAAATGGACCTTCTAATAGAACAAGTAGAAATACTAGCTAGAAAGGTTACTTTTAGTATGAGTTCATTCAAATGCCTCCTAGAGTAGGCTACAAACAATCCAGAGGATAAATATTTACCACTTTTTGTGATGAATGAGGTGTAAAATTCCTATTCAATGATCAAACTATAGCAAGAAGGAAACCACAGGCCATATACAGAAGGAGCTTCTACTTCTGCTTTCAAACCCTTATTATCATCATAATGAAAGTTACAGTATAAGAGAAACAATTACTAAGACATATGGAACAGATGCAACAAACAAAGCTATGACAGCAAATCTTATAAAGGAACAACCAAAATTCACTCTAGTAGCAAGAATAGGACAAATATTTACCACTTTTTATTGTGAATGAAGTGTAAAATTGCTATGTAATGGTTAGCCATGACAGAGCATATATCTTGGAAAATTGTAAAGGAGAAAAAGCATTCATAATGACTGCCCAGATTTAACATACAAGACACAGTCATGCCACTGTCAAGGCAACAAGACCAAGAAGAGGGTTAAACTATCATGTGAACATAGTCTAAATCTTCTAAAGAAGGATTAGCATGCAAGGGTCTCAAGATAATGCCAAAATAGTATGAACATGTACTCGAGGATCATACAATATCCTTAGAGGTACACCAGAGATAGAAAGAGCATACATTCATATTAAGGGATTGTCACAAGAGCATTCCTACATTTAGTGCATGCAAGACTAGCAACAGAGGAGACAGTGAACAAAGACCTATCCAGTCTTATGTTTTTCTCTCAACATGACATGGTTGAGAACAATGGTTATGAATAGAGATATGAAGGTAATACAAATGCAGGTTCAAGTAATATGAAGAAAAGACACAGCATGACTCTTATACCGAAACCCTAGCTAGGGTTTGTTATAAGGCAAATAACACCATGACTTTCCTCATGAAGAAAGGCCAAGGAGAGGGATATTACACAGAAGCAGTGAAATGAAAGAAGGTTCTTAGCGGAAACAATGAAACAAAGAGTTTTCTTTTATCATTTTTCTTGTAGGAGCATGGTGAAGATACAAAGATTTACTTACCATGAGCAAGAAAGTGACAAGGTACAGTAAAAACACTTCAGTCATAGCAAGTGGTGTTCAAGTCTTTCAAAGCATCAGAGAATCAAAACCATCAAGTGCATATGGACTATAGAAGCTTCTCCCATGTTCACTTTGTTTTGTATGAAACAAATCTCTAGAGAACAAGTTCCAAATAGCCATTGGTTCGTTGGTATGGAATGATCAGAAGGTATACAAAAGCCAATAGATATAAAGACTTTCATCATCATTTTTACAAAGAGATCAATAGATAAGTGACTATTTCAATAGTTTTTAGAAGGCATGGGAGTAAGCATAGGGAGAAACTTACTAGGAGAGTTGTTGAAACTAGCAAAACAACATTAGAGCTATCCAGTAGCCTTCATTTAAAGCTTCCAAACCATCTCAGCTTGGTGGCCCCATTATAGGAACAAACAAAGGAATCCAACAAAGTAAAAACACAGTATGTTTGACCTAGGGTTTCAAATCCCTTTGCAAAACAAAGTTACCCTAATTTTCTTTTGCCCTAGCCTGATGTTTGGATCCCTTTTTGACCTTAAAAAAATGTTTAAATCATTGTAAATAATTACCTCTGGGGGTGAAAACATATGCGGTGTATGATACCTAGTGCTGAGTGAGGGAGTTTGTAAGGGTTATCATTATGTCCTTTTGATTCTCTTCAAGTCAATGAAAATCATGATGCAAAAGTAAGATATGGATTGTAATATACATGTATGCATGATGCAGTGCATAAGGAGTAGCAAGGCATTCAAAGACAAAAGTGATGTATAGGGTCAAAAGAAATGATGTCATGCCTTATATACTTTCATCACAAGTCAAATAGATGCACAAAGACAAAGGAGTTGGCAGAGTGGTAAAATGATTTATGTTTATAAAATACATGAAGAGAGATATGGCAGAGGATATGCATTTATATCTTACATGATAGGTATATGTGGCAGTAAGCTATTTTTGTATAATGATCGGAGTTATAAGGCAGAGAAGGAGTATTTGTTTTCTTTTGAATCAAATATGGAGGTATAAGGAGTTTTCTTTTTCTTCTAAGTCCTATTTGTGCTCATATCATGCAAAATAGGCAAGTGTAATTGGAGTGATAAGGAGTGACATTTTTCTTCTAATCATGCATGATTTTACAAAGTTTTTATTTGTAAATAAATAATAAAGTAATATTTTCCAAATTACCTTAGAAGAAGTCAAGGCAGTCATCTTCTCCCTAGATCCAGACAAATCCCCTGGTCCAGATGGTTTCACTCCTCTCTTTTTTCAAAAATGTTGGGATTTTTTGGGCAAGGATATTTGGCTAGCTGTAGAAGAAGCTAGGAGAAATAGAAGTATTCTGAAAGAAATTAATTCTACATTTATTGCTTTAATTCCAAAAGTTGCTTCTCCTTCCTCCTATGCCGATTTTAGACCCATATCACTTTGTAATACTCTTTATAAAATCATTTCTAAAGCAATCACATCAAGACTTGCTATTCTAATCCCAAAAATTATTTCTGATGAACAAGGTGGTTTTGTCCCAGGAAAGGAAACTTCAGAAGGTGCTCTGGTTGCCCATGAAGTTCTACACTCAATCCACCAACATAAACTCCTAGCTATGTTGGTTAAGCTGGACATGTTAAAAGCTTATGATCGAGTGTCCTGGGATTTTTTGTTACAAGTTCTTCTTAAGTTTGGTTTTTCCTCAAAATGGTGCAAATGGATTTACTCTTGTGTGTCTGGTGTTAGTTTTTTAGTTTTGATTAATGCTTCTCAATCTGATTTCTTTAAATCTTCACAAGGAATAAGACATGGAGATCCTCTTTCCCCTTTTCTTTTTATCTTAATGGCTGAAGGTTTAAGTAGATTAATCACGAGTAAGAATTTGATGGGCCTCTAGAAAGGGATAAATATTCCTAGAGTACCTTTTTCTATTACACATGCCTTGTTTGCAAATGACACTCTATTGTTTGGGCAGCCTGTGATGAAGGAAGCTAAAATCTTGAAGGATGTTATTAACAGTTATTGTCTTGTTTCGGGTCAAAAAGTGAATCATAGTAAATCTAAAATTTTCCTTTTCTTTTCATCTGTGTTGGTGCGAAAAAGGATAGCTAACTTTCTGGGTTTTCAAATTGACACCTTACCCTCGAGGTACCTAGGAATTCCTCTATTTTCGGGTTCAATTAAAAATTTGTACTGGGATAAGCTAATAACAAGTATTAAAGCCAAAATATCTTCTTGGAAAGGCAAATGGCTTACTTTGGCAAGGAAAATTTTGATGATCAAAACTGTCCTATCAGCCATTCCAGTCTATTTGCTTTCAGTACTGAAGGTCCCAAAAACCATTTTGTGGTATATTGTGACTATTTTAAGAAAATTTTTGTGGAACGGTTCCAATCTAAATGGGAGAAAAATTCCCTTAATATCATGGGATAAAATTTGCCTTCCTAAACAGTTAGGGGGAGCTGGAATTCATAATATTGCAGCACAAAATAAAGCTCTTGGAGCTAAACTAGTTTGGAATTTGTATCAAAAATCAGATTCTAAATGGGAAAAATTAATGTATGCAAAATATCTAGATTCTTATTCTCCTGAAAGAATATTTACATTACTTAATCCAAAGGAGGGTTCTCACATGTGGAATTTTTTGATTAGCTGACGTGAAGTTATTTCTCCCTATTTAACATGGGTTATTCATGATGGACAATCTGCCCTTTTCTGGGATGACTCTTGGAATAATTATCCTCCTCTAGTTAATACAAAGGGTCTTCAAGAGATCAAGTCTTTTTTGTGTTAGGTTTGGGGAACAAAAGTTAAAGATTACTTTGAATTTGATAATAATGCGGATATTAGTAAAGCTAAATGGAAAAATTTTGATGACTTCTTGGTCCCTCAAGAGCAGAAGATTTTGCTTAAGACTATTTTGAAAGATAGACGACTTTTTATTTCAGGTGAAAAGGATAAACTGGTCTGGGCCCCTTCAAAATCTGGCCGTTACACGGTTAAACTTGGTTATTTAAGTCTCACTAGTAAGGACTCTAATTCAGACTCTAGTTGGCCTTATAAGCTATATTGGAGTGAGCCTTGTCTTCCTAAAGCAGGAGCTTTTTCTTGGTTAGCACTGAACTATCGAATTCTTACAAGTGATAGACTATCTAAACTTGGGATTACAAACTCTTTTTCCTGCCCTTTCTGTCATGAGGTGGAGGAATTGGTGGACCATTTGTTATTGAACTGTAGCTTCTCCTCTCAAGTCTGGTATTGGCTTCTTTCAAAACTGAATTGGTTGGGTCCACTTCCTTTTTCCTTACTTCAAGTTTTCCAAAGTTGGCCTATGTTGTTCCCCAAGTCTACTTTTTCTGTCTTATGGGTTGTATCACCAAGTATTATTATCTGGTCATTATGGTTAGAAAGAAATAACAGCTTGTTTAAAAAAATAAGTAATCCTCTCCATGTAGTTTTGGGCAAAGTTGAAAAATCAATTTCAGAAGTGGTTTTAGCTTCCTTTCTTTCAAAGAAGGAGGGCTCTCTAATCTTCACAAATTGGGATGATATGACATTAAAAAATTGGAAATAGTTAAGGTTACCTAATACTAACTGCTTTATGACTGATGTTAAGATTGATCGATCCTCTGTCAAATGGATTCCTCCGCCTGAATCATTTGTTAAGCTTAATTTCGATGGTGCGAGTAGAGGTAATCTAGGAAATTCAAGTGTTGGTTGTGTTATTAGAAATCATCATGGAGTAGTTCTCAGAGCTCTGTCAATCAAGCTAGGCATAATAACAAATAATGAGGCTGAGGCTTTGGCTTTAATAGTTGGTTTAAATTTAGCATTTAAATGTGGATTCACAAGCCTTATCATGGGAGGTGACTCCCTAAATATTGTTAGAGCTTTTTCTACTAACTCCTCTCCAAGTTGGAAAATCAGTTACATTTTAAATTTTGGAAGGTTGAAACATTTTCATTCTTTCCAAATATTGCATACTTATCGTGAAGGTAATGTTTTAGCAGATTTTTTGGCTAACTTTGCTTTTAGTTCTAATGTTGACGTTCTTGAATGGGATTCTGAATCTTTTCTTAGGATTCCTAGAGTTAGCGATATTTTGGAGAAGGATAATAAGACTTAGTTTGAGTAATATTGGTAGATTTTATTAGATATATATCACTTTTTTATCCTTACTTTTCTGGTCTTCTGTGCATATTAGCTGACGTTATTTATTTATTTTCACTTATCCTTTCGTCGGGTGTGATGTACTTTGATATTTGTTACAAGTGCAGGATGGTAGAGTTTGCACGAGGGAGCTGGCAATTCAATTTTTTCTTTAATTCCTGTGCTATGATTGTTATTTACGCATTTACTGCTTTACCTCAATGTTAAGCTCTGTATTGGTTCCACAAGCTTCTTTTATTTGTTGCATTTGGTAATCTCCAAGTTTCTGCAGTTTTAGCATGGGCTCTGTTCAGCGGAATTCCAGAATTTCATGGCCTATTCGGAATTGGGAATGGCCCCTCCTTGGTCTCTCTAATCTTAACTCTCTATAGGAAGTCTTTAAGGTTTATGACGCCTCTATTGGCAGAGCGATTGTTCAAGTTTGTGATTCAAATTTCTTTCATTCTCCAGTGGCTATTTATACTTCTCAAGCTACATCACATTTTCTTTCTAATGAGATGGATCTCTTGCAAAATGGCGAAAGGGTAAGGGTTTTGGGTATTACGTTTATACAGAAAGTGCATTTTTCTATTGACTCTTTTAATACTGCATTAGAAGATTATAACTTGCATGAAGGATCTGCTCTTGTGGGAGGTTTATTTGATTGCAGGTTATTATTCCGAATGCCTGCACTCCACTGCCTCTTCAATGCTTTTATGCATGGGCTTCAAAATAATTGTGTGATTTCCTTCCAAAATTTTGTCCATTGTCACAAGAGGGAACTGGGGAATCTAGTGGCAGCTAAGGCTACAAAAGTTTTTAATGCACTACATTACTTACTGAACTATGTCCCTCCCCCACCGCCTCCTCCTCCTCCTCCCCAGCAAGCAGACGTGGAGGGTCCTGAAGCGGGTTGTGCTTTACAGATCATCGAGATTGCAGATTAATTGGACATTGAGTTCCTTTATGTTTTGTTCATAGTTTTTTGTACTGACTATCGGTTGACTTAGTCAGTTGCTTTGTATGTAATACTGTTTTATTGTATGAACTCTGTTCTAAATTGAGTTACAGATGTTGCTGCTGGATCGACTCTTTTTTGAGTTGATTTTTGTATTATCTTTTCACATACAGGCTATAACCGAAGGTTTTCTTTGCTGATTCTTTCCTGTCGGTATGCCTTCCTGAATCTGGCATTTTGTATTTTCTTTTTTACTAATATATTTTAGTGGTTTTTCACCACTTTTTGTTAAAAAAAATATATTTTCCAAATTACTTTATTATTTTTCACAAGTTGTAAGATCAAAATTAGAACAAATTATAACCAATAATGAAGTAATTATTCTATTACTTTATTATTTACTTACAATCAATTTTTCTCATGCAAAATCATGCAAATTGATTAGTTGAGTTAACTAGGCCACCTAGGAGGTTTTGCATGATTTTTAGGAGTATTTTTAGGGTTCTTGGTCAACTTTTTGGTCAAGCATATGGAGAGGCCCAAATTGAAGCTATTTTTGCTCAATTTATGGCAATTTTAGACCCTAATTTTGAGGATTTTGGAGATTACTCGGGAATGATTATTTTTAGAGGCAGTTATCTGCAAGTCCATATTTTTGCATGCCTCTTGGAGAGAGAAGAACTATATATTGTAAAGAAAAAGTTTGTTTTTGCTGGTTCTTGATTCTCATTTTGATTCAGATAAATTGGAGAATTCTTGTAGCTCACTCTTACAGTTTTATTGAGAGATCGACAGGTTACAGGTTATACTTTTGTCTTCTTTGTAGAACTTTCCTTTGTTTATTTGACATCAGTTGAATTAACTTTCCTTTTAGTGCTGATTATTGAAGTGATTTTGATGAAATTTTTCTTTGTTTTATCATTAAACCTTTAAAATTATTGTCTCACTTCCTTGCTTGCAACATTAAGCATACATTCATCATAGGTCTTAGGTTGTGTTAACTAGAAATAGTCTTTTGTGTTGTGAAAAAACCATTTCCTTCATAAAAACTTATTTTCAAATCTTCCTTAGAATCACTTATGTGATATTTATGCCATGTCTGGATTGTGTAAAAGTTAGATTTCTGAGTAAACATTGTGGATTAGATTGCATTATTTTTACCCAAATTAGGTGCATCACCATCTTTACCTTTAAGCATTCATTTAGTTTGTTTCTTCCCTTTTCCAAAATAGTAAAAATCACACATCTCAATAGAACATTTGAAGGGAATCAACCCACAATTTGGAGGTCTAATTTCATCATAGGGCACCCACAACCTGAAATTAGTCCCATGTTACACATAATTGCAGTTCTTTTTTAACCTTACATATAGGTGCAATTCCCAGTGATAACAGTTGGTAGCCTCTTATTTTACATGATTGGCTTCAAAAGTTATATGAGATGTGGGGACTGGAGTCTAGCTACCATCCATAACACTATGGTCTTAGTGAATGTGTGTTCCATTCTCTTCCTTTGAATATTTACATTTGGTCTAGAGAGCTCATGGAATCTTCATGTGAGCCATAATCATGGATTATTTAGTCTTACTAATCCCGAGACAAGTGTCACTCATTTACTGGTTGTAATTATATTTTCTCTTGAGAAATAAAAGATAAATCCTTATTTATCTAAAAATTTATATTGAAAATCTTCACCTGAAATAAAATATATGAGAGAGTTTATTTTTCTATCACTATCTCATTCATTGTGTTGTTTTTTTAGATGATATATTGTTAAGGAAGATATATATTATGGTTTTTGAGGAGATAGGATTGCCACCTATTCTACATGGTAATGGCCACATCAAAATTTTTAATTCCTTGAATGATGAGTTTCAAAATATTAGAATAACAATTGTTAAGTCATTAATTCATGAATACAAAGTTGAATCCATTTTGTGTAATTCTAGAATTGACAAGTTGCTGAAATTGGAGTCTTGCTTAGACAATTTCATCCAAGATGACATGATTTCCCTTTATGCTAGATATGTCAGACATCAGAAAAAATTAAGGAAGATATTAGAATATGGCTAGCCATCTCATGAAGAGTTTGAAAAGTGGCCTTCTACTTTCGAGTAAAATTAAAGGTGATATGTACAAAGCATGTTTTTCCTTACTCAATTAGATCAAATAGAAATTTGTCACTTTTGGGAGGTTGTGGCCATATCTATCAAGAAATTGAAGTGTCATTTTTGCATGCATCACTAAGTTTGGTGTTTTGATTCAACAAGATTTTTGATTGCTTTATGGATTATTTTAATAACTAATTAATTTGGCAATTTGCATGGGAGGGATGACCTCAGTCTATTTAAGCAAGTATAATCTCCAACAATGGCATTTAGTTAAATCAGGAGTCAATAAGTATTCAATGCTTGGTTTTTATGTCTTAATTTTATTGTTTGGTCTTCTAGAAGTTGTTTAGAATGGTTTGGGGACTACTTTGTTGCTTTTAAGTTAGGGTAGTTAGTGGTTATACTAGAATTGGCATTAAGTTGGTGGAGTCTAGTAGATGGGAAGATCCATTGGGTTTAGTCATATATAGATTACCATTGATTTGTATTTACCAAGAGAGGATAGCAAGATACTATTCCTAAAATAAAAATAGTATCCACTATTTCCCCATATGTCTCTAGATCAATGCTAGATGTAATGACCCCGTGTTCATTGTTTGGTGGGGTCAACCATTCAAGTGGAAGTAATACCATTTCTGCATCGCCTTTATGTTATCTGGGCCTTCTTGCTGCGCTGGCAGGAGGTTGGTAATGTTTAATGCTGGAAAATATTTGGGAGATGAGTCATCATTGGATGGAGTGATCTTCAAGGCAGAAGGAGACAAATTAATGGCGTAGGTATGGACAACGGCAGTAGGAGTCTAGCAGTATGCCTGCTAATTGTACTTGCTTGAAAGTTTCAAAAATTGCTTCAATAGATCAATTTTTGGATGTGTATCCTGCAGTCAGCGTATTCCAAGAGGAAAAGTGTTAAATGCAAAAATATCTGTTAGGTCACGATTTTGGGTGAAAACATGGGGGATGAATGGGAACTTTTGTTGATGGTAAGAAGATACAACTTATCTGATAGGTTTTAGAACCGCACAATGTTAACATAGGGCTTGGAGAGTTGCAGCATGCCTGCAGGCATGGTGACTATTGAAGCGATAATAATGATGACAACATGACCTTCGAGGATCTGATAATAAAGCTAGTAGCGTAGTTGGATAAGTGACTATTTAAGTTATTTTCCTATGCTGAAATAAAGGATTCCCATATAGAGAAGTTTAAATCTCCTAGGGCATGAGAGTGGGTCTGAAGAGGCAGACATAATCAGTGCAACTGTGACATACAAGTTATAAAGGAGGGCAGGTAGGACAACTTGGCTTGTGATGGGAGATCATTTTATTCCTCCAATATCATCATGAAGAGTGAGGACAGCTCTGCTAATTCCATAGCTGTCATGATTGTTGTTGGCTCTTTTACTCCACCGACAACGTTTTAAGGCAATCGATCAATAGGTGCTTAAAATTTCATCGTAGTGCAGCAACTCTCAATTTGTGGTTAAGCCATGGTGACCTAGATGAGTTAAAAGAGAAGGGTATGCTTTTATTGTTACCCCCCACCGCATGATACCTTGAATTAGTTTTTCTATGGCTATATATATATTTGTCTTTCTGTTCCACTTGTTTAGTAATTAAGGATTTATTCTCCCCCTCGCATGCATTCTATGTTTACTTATTTAAAGGATGCAATTTCAGTGTTTGATTTAAAGTATTTCCATAGAAAATTTGTGTGTTAACAAGTGCTTTAATCAAGTGTTGAACACTTACAAAGAAACTTCTTTTTAATAAACCTAGACAGTGCATTCCATGAGACCGCATTCTTTGAGGTATTCTATTAAACAGATCGTGCCTTCTCTATGCTTCCACTTTTTGCATATGGTATACCAACACACTTGCAGCTACAACATCTGACAAATCATTCCCTTCCGTTATATTTGCTAGGTGTCCATAACTTGTCCCAAAACCTTCCATTTTGAATGAGCAAGGAGGATGCTGGCCGCGATTGTGGTATTTGATGATACATCAACCAGTGGCATTTGCTTATTTTTCATAAAATATGAATGTTGATCTACCATAGGCAACTTTATTCTACCCTCCAAATCATCTGCTCTAATGTTTTGACATCAAAGTTCTCAACCTAGTTTATTATCATTTTTAATTTACTTACATTTTGGGTACTCTTTGTGCAAAGTGAGCTTCTCTAATCAGATCTTTTGAATCATAGATAGAATTGGAGGTTTGTATCTTTCTATAACTTGGAAGCCATAGTGGTGATATGTAAGAACCTAGAAGGTATTAGTTATAGATTCTTTTGTGCTTAGGTGTAGGGCCTCGAGTGGCTTATCATTTTTTAGGATTTCTTACCTCCCTGCATGCCATGTTTTTGTCTTCCTGTCTAAATTGGGATAGGCTCTTGGAAGGTTATTCTATTTGAGTTAGTCTGTATATCCTTTTATTTACTGTGAATGCCATGTTAAAAATGAGGAAAAAAAAGGTTAAATATGGTTGACAATATGTAATTTTAGGTTGTGAGTAGCCTTGCAATACCATTTGTCATGCTCCTTCTTATGCCCGTGCATTCGTTTGGGAATTGTGACCAAATTGGGGTCACTAGAGTTATTTCACAACTAACCTAACTGTTAAGGGCTATTTTCAATAAAATTGCACTGTCGTCGAAAGCTTTTGTCTTGTAGATCACTTTGTTCTTGCTTGGCTGATTTGTATATTTAAATAGTGTTTGTTTACTTGTAGGAATTAATTGACGGTATCATGGAATGTGACTGGTTAAGGAATTGTTTTAGTTAAGTTTTGTATGCCTCATTTGGTTAAACGAGATGAGCTTAGGTCTAGGATTATGAGTCCTCATGCATAGCCTTGAGCGCTTGTAGAGGCTAAGGATGTGTACGGGAAAGCCTATCCATCTGTAGGGTGTCGAGTTACCTGTCTGCGGGATGTTGATTTGGGCATATTTGAGTCTCCTCGTCAGCATGAGTAGTGTACTTGATTCTGTGTGGTTCTATCCCTTTGAACACAGATGATGACTCCCCATCTGATTTACACTCTAGTGTCTAGTGCCTTGGTAGTTGTGAGTAGTACCCAACATTACATGTGATGAGCATCTCTATGTTATGACTTTGGCTTTATGCATTATTTTTTGTGTCTACTCCGTGATTGATGTGAGTACCAGCCATCTTGTATACCCTTATTTATTCTCCAGTTTGGGCCTTGTGACTACCTTCGAGCACAGTGGGGTGGTCTCTCTTATGAGTCCACATGGTTGGGAGGCGTTGCCACCACCATTGGGGATCGGTAAATAGGTTGTTGGAGCATCATATTAGAGATGTTCTCACTCTTTGTTACCCTATTTGTTGTTGTACTTATTTAGTCATTGTATCATATTCAAGACTATGTTATTGTACTTGTATATCATACTCATGGCTATGCCATTGCACTATATATTCTTTTATGCAATTGTACTCTCTTAAGAGAGATGTAATCATGCAAATTATTGAGAAGAAATGAGATGTTTCCTATTTGGTTTATAGATTTTGGTGTGGGTATCAGATCTGTTTGTACTATGATGCTTTTGGATTCATGTTTATAATATGGAATGGGTTATAGAAACATTTGGGTTGGTGTTTAAAATGAACGTAGTTTATTAATGTTTGTCTGGAGAGTGATTTAGTCCTCTCCTATGGGTTGTGCATTCGACCATACTTGGCCATGAATGTTGTCGATCTATCGAACTGGCAACCATATCTATGTATGTTATCACTTGTCATTCAAAAAAAAAATTATCTTGTCCTCTTTTGGCCCTTACCCTTCAGAGTTGCCCGGCGAGATGTTACACTAAGTGAGGTGGCTCATGGTCTTCAAGCTTCTCTAAGAAGAAATGGAACCTAAGTGATCAAGGCGTCCCAGTCTAGTTGCCAACTACTTGCTACTTTATTTGTGATGTTGGTAGCCTCTTCTTTGGCATTGTTGGTTCCATAAACTATATGAGATGTGGGGTCCGGAGTCTAGCTACCATCCATAACAATATGGTCTTTGAGAATGTGTGTTCCATTCTCTTCCTTTTCACATTTACATTTGGTCTGGAGAGCTCATGGAATATTCATGTGAGCCATAATCATGGACTATTTAGTCTTACTAATCTTGAGACAAGTGTCACTCATCTACTGATTATAATTCTATTTTCTCTTGAGAAATAAAAGATAAATCCTATTTTATCTAAAAAATTTTATCAAAAATTTTCACCTAAAATAAAATATATGAGAGATAGTTTATTTTTCTATAACTATCTCCTTCTTTGTGTTGTTGTTTTAATATATATTGTTAAGGATGATATATATTATAGTTTTTGAGGAGCTAGGATTGCCATCTATTATAGAGCTGCATCAAATATTTTAATTCAAAAGATTAGAATAACAATTGTTATGTCATTAATTCATGAAGACAAAGTTGACTTCATTTTGTGTAATGCTATAATTGACAAGTTGCTGAAATTGGAGTCTAGCTTAGACAATTTCATCCAAGATGTCAAGATTGACCTTGATGCTAGATATGCCAGACATCAAAAAAAATTAAGGAATGTATTAGAGTATGACTAGCCATCTCATGAAGAGTTTGAAAAGTGGCTTTCTACTTTTGAGTAAAAATAAAGGTGATATGTACACATCATTTTTTTCCTTACTCAATTAGATCAACTAGAAATTAGTCATTTTTGGGAGGTTGTAGCCATATCTATAAAAAAAATTGAAGTGTCATTTTTTGCATGCATCACTAAGTTTGGTGTTTTGATTCAACAAGAATTTTGATTTCTTTATGGATTATTTTAATAACTAATCCATTTGGCAATATGCATGGGACAGATGACCATAGTCTATTTAAGCAAGTATAATCTCCAAAAATGGCATTTAGTTAAATGAGGATTCAGTAAATATTCAACACTTGTTTGTTCTGTCTTAATTTTATTGTTTTGTCTTCTAGAAGTTGTTTAGAATGGTTTGGGGATTACTTCGTTGCTTTCAGTTTAGGGTAGTTAGTTGTTATAATAGAACTAGCATTTGATTGGTGGAGTCCAATAGTTGGGAAGATCTATTGGGTTTACTCATCTATATGTTATCCTTGATTTGTATTTTCCAAGAGAGGATAGCAAGATACTATTCCTAAAATAGCAATAGTATCCACTATTTCCCCATATATCTCTAGATCAATGCTAAGTAAGGTGGCTCGTGGTCTTCAAGATTCTCTAATAAGAAAAGGGAACCTAAGTGATCAAGGTGTCTTAGTCCAGTTACCAACTACTTGCTACTTTATTTATGATGTTGGTAGCCTCTTCTTTTGCATCGTTGGTTCCAAAAACTATATGAGACATGGGGTCCAAAGTCTAGCTACCATCCATAACACTATGGTCTTAGAGAATGTGTGTTCGATTATTTTTTTTCACATATTTACATTTGGTCTAGAGAGCTCATGGAATCTTCATGTGAGCCATAATCATGGACTATTTAGTCTTACTAATCTAGATACAAGTGTCACTCATCTACTTTAATTGTAATTCTATTTTCTCTTGAGAAATAAAAGATAAATGATACTATTTTATCTAAAACTTTTTATTAAAATTTTTTACCTAAAATAAAATATATGAAAGATAGTTTATTTTTCTATTACTATCTCCCTCATTGTGTTGTTGTTTTCAAAGATATATTGTTAAGGAAGATATATATTGTGGTTTTTGAGGAGCTATGATTGCCACCTATTCTAGATGGTAATGGCCACATCAAACTTTTTAATTCATTGAAGGATGAGTTTCAAAAGATTGGAATAAAAATTATTAAGTCATTAATTCATGAAGACAAAGTTGACTCTATTTTGTGTAATTGTAGAATTGACAAGTTGCTAAAATTGGAGTCTAGCTTAGACAGTTTCACCCAAGATGTCAAGATTGCCCTTGATTCTAGATATTTTAGACATAAGAGCAAATTGAGGAAGATATTAGATTATGACTAGCCATCTCATGAAGAGTTTGAAAAGTGGCTTTCTAATTTCGAGTAATATTAAAGGTGATATGTACAAAGCATTTTTTTCCTTACTCAATTAGATCAACTAGAAATTTGTCACTTTTGGGAGGTTGTGGCCATATCTATCAAAAAATTGACATGTCATTTTTGCATGCATCACTAAGTTTTTCATTTTTATTCAACAAGACTTTTGATTACTTATGGATTATTTTAATAAATAATCTATTTGGCAATTTGCATAGGAGGGATGGCCTCCATCTATTTAAGAAACTATAATCTCCAACAATGGAATTTAGTTAAATCAGGAGTTAGTAAATATTAAACACTCAGTTGTTATCTCTTAATTTTATTGTTTTGTCTTCTAGAAGTTATTTATAATAGTTTGGGGATTACTTCGTTGCTTTCAGTTTAGCATAGTTAGTGGTTATAATATAATTGGCATTAAGTTGCTGGAGTCCAATAGTTGGGAAGATCCATTAGGCTTAGTCATCTATAGCTTACCATTGATTTATATTTGCCAAGAGAGGATAGCAAGATACTATTGCTAAAATAACAATAGTATCAAATATTTCCCCTTATGTCTCTAGATAAATGCTAAGTGAGGTGGCTTGTGGTCTTCAAGCTTCTCTATGAAGAAATGGGAACCTAAGTGATAAGGTGTCCCAATCCAGTTAACAACTACTTGCTACTTTATTTGTGATGTTGGTAGCTTCAAAAAATATATGAGATGTGGGATCTGGAGTCTAGCTACCATCCATAACATTATGGTCGTAGAGAATGTGTGTTCCATTCTCTTCCTTCACACATTTACATTTGGTCTAGAGAGCTTAGGGAATCTTCATGTGAGTCGCAATCATTGACTATTTAGTCTTACTAATCTTGACACAAGTGTCACTCATCTACGAATTGTAATTCTATTTTATCTTGAGAAATAAAAGATAAATCCTATTTTATCTAAAACTTTATATTAAAATCTTTGAACCTGGAATAAAATATATGAGAGATAGTTTATTTTCCTATTACTAGATCTCTTTCATTGTGTTGTTGTTTTAGAAGATATATTGTTAAGGATGATTTGTCTTTGCATTCACATTTTTTGTATGTATTATTTGTCTTAGATATCATACATTCAAGGAGTTTAAGAAGTCTTTCTAACTAAGCAATGAGATTAACAGTGTTAATGACAAAAAATTAAGAATGGTTACATTTTAGTAAGTTACATATGTTGATCAAATATCATTGCAAGGTGGTGGTATTTTTTATGACATTTTGGAATTAGATTTACCATTATTGAGTTACATATACTTAAGTGACTCTATAATCCCAAGGAAATAGGCACCAATCATTTTCTAAATCCTCCCTTCCTAATGAAATTAAATTGTGAAAATTCTTTGAACAATAAGTTATCGATAAATTATTTTGTTTAAGCCCAATTGTTAGATATATATGAAATGCATATGAAAGTGTATTATTCTAACAATCCTTGTTATAATTTCTTGAACATGTTATCTACTTGGAACTATGACAAACTTGTTACACTTATACATAGAATCTAGTGAATGTTGATAGGGACACCCCCTAGGTATTACAGAACCTAAATTGTAGGAGAGATATATTCATTTCTTGTTTGTTGGCCCATCCTCTCAACACTTTGGGCATAGGAATTTGTAACTCCTTATAAATTGCTAAATCTAAGTTAGAGAACCAACATACCCCACTAAACTTATAAAGTGATCCCTAATTTTGAGTGAAGAAATAATTGGCATGAGGTCAACTATGTATTTTCATTAGTTTTCTTTCAAAATAGGAGTGACCTTCTATTTCTTCTCAGTTGTTAAAAGAGAATATCTAGTTGCATGAAGGGTTGTAAATAAGGAATATTGCATGGATGTCTTAGGGTAGTCAACTATCAGTTAAAACTGGTGCACTATGATTTTCTCAACCCTATAAAAAGTAGTCACCAAGTTTGTAATAGGAATCCATTACTTTTAAAATTTTCATCAATTTAGTCTTAGCTTTATTTTTTAAGGTTTAGTATTTAGTTAGAGAGAGATTTCTAAAGAAGAGAACCAAATTTCAATGTAGAAGTCTTACTAGAATTGTAGTAGTTCCATTCAAATCAATATAAATGGTTCCAACTTCAATTTTTCTACCCTTGAATGGTGGAGTGCCAAAATTTCTCTTTGCATATTGATTACTTGATGGAATATTATTGAATGCTTAATGATAGATCTCATATAAATAATTTTTGGATATAATACATAAGACTTGAATATGTAATATAGTAGTTTTATGTGATTATTTATGTTCCTCATTGAATTTTCATTAGAATCTTGGATTTGTGGTGTGAATTATAGAGGTAAATATACTGATCATAGTATTATAGGTTAACCACATTTCTCAAGTTTTAATTATAAGATTTAGAATCGAAATAACTCACCATGTACCTCTTGTAAACCTAGATTAGATTAAGAATTATAAAGAATTAAGGCTAAAATAAAAACAAATTTGAAAGGTCAAAATGGTTTGAATTCAACTAGATTGATTTGGATTGATAGAACTAATATGCCCCCCTTGAACAAACAAACCATATTTACCTTTGAGTTTATACAATATAGATGTGACCCAAGTCCCAAGATCTTGGCGGTGATTGATTCTCAGATCATATATCTTTTTAGGAGAGGTAAGGTGATTTTCACTCTACCTATGTTGCATACATGTCAATTTGGCCATCAATAGGACTACCTCCATAATTACAAAACCCTTGGTAGTTACCCATATGTGCTCCATGTGTTTGTGCTTTATATATCTTATATTATTATTTCTAAAATTTTTCACCCATTTATATATTCCTCTTCCCTATTTATATACAAATCTATGATACCTATTGATCATAGGTATTGATATTTTTTATTACTATTCAGTCCCTCAATGCTCTATACAATTTTCACATATTTTTATCATGTGATCATTATTATCTATCTCTCATCTATGTATCTTATTGTTACTCATTATTATATTCTTACTATATTACTATCTTGAGGGAGAGCACTTAATTGGCATTTGGGCCTTTAGCTAAATCAACTTAAGGTTGTTTAGAACTTTCCTTCACTAGTAGGGAGAGTAGTGTGTAAGTTTCTCTTGAACTTCTTGACATTAATTTAAAGTATATAAATGATCATACATTAGTCAAGTGCCCTATTTTTTTCTCCTCTCCTACTAAAGGGATCAACCACTTAGAGAGAACATGGTCAATAGTCTTCAAAAAGTGCCTCTTGTTCCTCAACCATTAGGGTGAGGAAATTAAGGAATATTATCACCTATTAAGGAAAGAGCCTTTAGAAATTTAACCAAATTTAGGGGATTCATGTGACCAATCTCATTCTAACCTTGTATATTTTCATGTCTATATTACCAAGATTTAAAGACACCAATTTTTTTTGGTCATTACATTTGGCTAAAGAGATGAATCATTTTGTTAATTTGTGTGGGAACTCATGTGAATTGTCAATTCAACTTTAACTTTATGCAGTCTGGTTATATAATAAATATGATGATTGGCTTAAATATATATAATTTGAATTTTCCTATATATTACAAATTTACCCTATTTCCTAATTGTCACCTGTTGTTATCTCCCAAATAAGTCCTCCCATTTAAGAAATGTAGTCATGCATTTATTATTGTCCCTTTGTTAGAAACAACGGGGAACATAGAGAAATCCATAATGATTGAGCTCATTCCATTCAACTAAAAGGAAGAACTCTATAACATTAGCTTTTCACACATTTTATTTTATAAGAAAACACTATTACCACCACAAAAATATCATTAAAAAATATTGAACTAAAAATTTTCGTGTTTTTGTACAACATTTTGTTAAGGAGATGAAACATTTTGTTAATTACGTTGAGAGGTGTTCCTACATTCACAGCACAGGTGGAGAACAAGAGCTGAAAGATTCATAAACAGATTCAAATTCTATGAAATTTTATAAGATTCTGATAAAAATAAAAATATAAAAGAAGAGAAGGTGAAAGGAATAACAGAAAAAATAAAGTGCAAGTGGGATGGAAAGGAAGGTGGATGGGAGTTTCAAAGAAGCCATCACTATACATTAAGATCAAAGAATGACATATCAAAAGACACACATTAAATAAAATTGAATGCATGGCTATGGTGGCATGAGAGAATAAATAAAAATAAAAAATAAAATTGAATGCATGACCGTAGTGGCATGGGAGTTACAAATAAAATTAAAAAAAATAAATCCAATGATGAGTGTAGTGGCATGGGTGATGGGAGTTACAAAATGTTTCTCTATTTTTTTAATCAATTTACTATACATAAGTGGAAATAGGTGCCTCTATAAAAATATCTCTTGGTGTACTTTAGATATATTTTTTAAATATAGATATACTAGTTTATATATCAACTATCACTGAATTCTCAATTCAACTCTAATATTGTCTAATATAATTATATAACAAATAACTTATAAACTAAATAAATTAAATTTCCTTTATATTATAAACTTTTAATAATTTTTATTTGTCAATCCTTGTCATCCCTAAAAAAAAAAAAAAAAAAGCCTCCCATCCTAGAAACACTCATACATTTCATAAATCATCCCCATCTTAAAAATATTGTGAAACATAAAAGTCCATAATAATTGAACTCTTACCATTTAAAAATATTTCTAATTGAAATCATAATTGGATCTAAAGAGGTAAGAGTATATGCTCTTCCTATCTATCTATCTTCTTGCAGACAGATGCCCCAATTTCAGAACTAAAGTGAAGATAAGAAGCAGAAACTTCCAAATTTTATTCTTCGGTTCATCTTAGAATACATTCAAAGCACCCCCTTTACATCCTCTCAACTTTGGGAAATTTATTCGATGCGCGCCACCCTGCTTTACTTTAATGCAAAGCAGCTGGGTTTTTCACAGGTTTCAAGCTTTGCGCACGGTTATGATTAGCTGGACATTACCGAGCTGGGTATGTTTGATATAGATTTGTTTTTAGTCTGATATGAATGCAAGAGGAAATTGTTGAGCTTTTGTGTTGTGTGGCAGTTCTGTGGAAGCCACAACTCTAGTTTTTCTGGGGCGGACTGGCAATGGCGCGAGCTCAACCGATAATTCCATCCTTGATGTAATGCCTTACAGTAAATAATGAGAGAGAAAAGGGAAACCAAACACTTTGAAGGAAAACCTAGCATTTAAAGCACCGAACCAATTTATTTTTGAGGAACAATAAACCAATTATAATAGAGTATCAGATTATTACTTCAATGGAGTCAACATCCTCTTCCTCTATTATAAAACTCCTAGCAAAATCCTATAAAAACTCTTCTCTTAGGTGCCCATCTCATGTTCTCAATATATAGACTCATTGAGGACCAAAAATCCACCATATGATACATCATAAGTGGGTCAAGATTCCTAGTTCACTTTATAACATTCCTCATAATCATGCTCTTATGCATGATAATATCTCTTACACATCATTCATGATAAGATTTTTTTTTTTTTACAAGTATATTTACACCCATAAATACCAATAATTACATATGGCATAATGTTCAAGACATAAAGTCGGATGTCCCATTTCATTAGGACATGTAAAATAATAAATAATTAAATAATCCAAACATTAGAACTAGCCATGTGTATGACACACCGAATTCCAACACCTCCCCCACCTATTTACCCAAGCCTACACCCTCATTTGCCCAGAAAGTCTAGACCTCCACCATGAGTTACCTCTATACTTCAACCCACCCATCCCACCTTGCTTGGACAAATAACTCAAACCCATATCAAGCCTCAATCCATGCATAGAGGTCTATTGCAATCCATAGTCTCAATAGACACCTATCATATTAGCTCTTTCCAGTCTTCCACCTTTTCTTCCAACCCCTAATATTCCTTGTCTTATAGACCATTTAGTTTATATTATCGTATTCCTCTCCCTACACCTACTATACACCATCCTCCTACTTCCTATTTTGTTACCACCTTGATTCCACTAATAGACCTTATTGATTCTTATCCCACTCCCATTATAGACCCTCTTATTATTTCTCAAACTACCCTCACTCATGCTCTTATCTTATATCCCCCTTTCCATGTGCACACAACTCCTACTATCACCCTTATTATAGAATAACCCTTCAAATACCACTCCTACCCCTCAGTATTTCTTAAGTCCTTCAACCCATTACCATCTTACTCTACCAATGTCTCCCCATTATCTCTAGTGTACACCACATGTGCCTTGGAAATGGTTGACACATATTCCTTCTAGATCTTCAAGCAATACTAGTCAACCCATAACATCTCTGTCTATACCCATTGGTGCTATGACATTATCCTAGCTTCTCTCTCCCACATCTATTATAATTAAGTTAGTATTTTCAAATATCTTATGGTTTCGTCCACCTCCACTAATACATATACTATGGATGATCCTGTGTGCCATATGGATTCACTCTATCTTGAACATCCTCTTGTTCCTACCATAGAGCCAATAGTGACGACCACATGAGTTGGGCTAGTCATGTTCCACTTTTTCCCTACTTAGGATTGTATGTTTGATGGTATTGTTGATGTTCCACTCCTCTACTCCATTTTCACACTAGATAGATCATCCATGACTTAACTCACTTGATTGTCTAGGTTTTAGACCATTATCTTGATACTTATGACAATGAAGTGATGGGTCAAAAGGATCTCCCCATGCATACTACTTTGATATTTGATCTTATTGTACATAATATTACCTACACTTACCTTTTCATATGTACATGTTTTTATTGCTTCTCACTATCATAGATGAGGCATGTCACTCTTAGATGTCTATAAACACAGAATGGACACAACATTTGGTATTTATTGTTGTCATTCTCTTTCCTCTCTCTATTACCTAGACCATTTTCCTTAGTATGTACATGACCCTTACCCTTTCTTTAAAAAGGTACATTTAGGGACGATGCAAGGCATTAGGGTGTCAGAAAACTCTTCATGTTGACTCAACTATCATAGGTATCTTTATCATTATGCGCCATGTCTCACCTATTTATGTTGCACTTGCTTTATGCTCTTTCCACTATATGTTGTTATTTAAATATGTGTGCTTTCTTTCCTCCATATATTCTGGGATGATGCAAAGTATTAAGACACAAAAACCCTTCTCATTTTGACCCAGAAATAACCTCATTATCCCCCTTAGTCATTGTTATTGTAATCCTATCAATTTTTTGTCCTATGTTTGTTTGTTGTTCTTTCAAGGTGGAGGAGGATGATCCTATTTAAAGATTGCACTATACACTCCTTATACGGAATATGTTCATTATTACAAAACCCTTGGTGGTTCTCGACATGTGCTTCGTACATTTGTGTTTTATATATCCTATACTATTATTTCTAAATTCTGTCACCCAATTTTATACCTCTCCCTCCTTTATCTACAAATCTATGATACCTACTAATCATAGGTATTGAGATTATTTATTACTATTCATCCCCTCAATGCTATATACAATTTTTGCATATTTTCTCATGTGATCATTATTATCTATCTCTCCTTTATATATCTTAGTGTTACTCATCATTATACTCTTACTATATTACTATCTTGAGGGAAAGCACTTAATTGGCATTTGGGCCTTTAGCTAAATCAACTTAAAGTGGTTCAAAAAATTTCTTCACTAGTAGCAAAAGTAGCATGTAAGTTTCTTTTAAACTTCTTGACATAAATTTCAAGTACATAAATGATCATACATTAGTCAAGTGCCCAAAATTTTTATCTTTTCTCCCATTGAAGAGATCATCCAATCAGAGAGAACTTGGTCAATAGTCTTGGATGAGACATAAATATCCTCACATGTAGAAAGTGCATCATGTTCCTCAACCATTAGGGCAAGGAAGTTGAGGCTTTTGCTTAATTATTAGGGAGAGGAAATCAAGGATTTCTATCAAATATTAAGGAATGAGCCTTTAGGGATTTAATCAAATTTAGGGGATTCATTTGACCAATCTCATTGTAACCATGTATGTTTCCATGTGTATATTACCAAGATTTAAAGGCACCAAATTTTTTTGGTCATTACATAATGTTTTTAAAAAACCATGTTTTTAAACAAGAATTGGTTGAAGAGATGAATCATTTTGTTAATTTGTGTGTGAACTCTTATGTCAATTGTCAATTAAACTTTAACCTTATTTAGTATTGTTATATAATACATATGATGAATGGCTTAAATATATATAATTTGAATTTCCTCTATATTATAAATTTCCTCTTTTTCTTAATTGTCACCGCCTATTATCTCCCAAATAAGTCCTCCCATCTAAGAAAAGCACTCATGCATTTCCTATTATCCTTGTGTTAAAAACAAGGGGTAACATAGATAAATCCACAATGATTGAGCTTATCCCATTCAATTAAAAGGAAGAACTCTATAACATTAGCATTTCTTACATTTTATTTTATAGGAAAACATTATTACCATTAAAAAAAAAGTTAATCATTAAATAATATTCAATTAAAAAATTTCATGTCTTTACTAGATTTTACTAAGGAGATGAACCATTTTGTTAATTTATATTCACTGAATTCTCTATTCAACTCTAATATTGTGTAATATGATTATATAACAAGTAACTTGTAAGCTAATAATTTAAATTTCCTTTATATTATAAGCTTTTCTTAATTTTTATTTGTCGGGTCATCCTTTAAAAAGCCCCATCTTAGAAACGCTCCTACATTTTATAGATCATTCCCATCTTTAAAATATTTCACAATAAATCCATAATAATTGAACTCATACGATTTAACTTAAAAGGAAGAACTCTACAATATTAACATTTCTTAAACTTATTATTATGATTATTTTAAAATATTTCTAATTGAAATCATAGTTGGAGTTCCAATCTTGATATTTATACTCTAAAGAGGTAAAGAGTATATGCTCTTCCTATCTTCTTGCACGCAGATGCCCAACTTTCACAACTAAAGTGAAGATAAAGATTCAGAAACATGCAAATTTTATTCTTTGGTTTATCCTAGAATACATTCAAAGCAGATTCTTTACCTCCTCTCAACTTTGGCAAATTTATTCGATGCACGCCACCCTGCTTTACTTCAACGCAAAGCAGCTAGGTTTTTCACAGGATTCAAACTTTGCACAGGGTTACGATTAGCTGGATATTACTGAGCTGGGTATGTTTGATATACATTTGTTTTCTTACTCTGATATGACTGGCAGAGGAAATTGATAAGCCTTTGTGTTGAGTGGCAGTTCAATTGGGTGAGTTAAAGAATGGAAGCAACAACTCTGGTTTTGATGGGGCGTACTGGCAATGGCAAGAGCTCAACCGGTAATTCCATCCTTGGACGCAATGCTTTTAAGTCGTTTTGGAGCTTTGGGTCTGTTACAAAGGAGTGTAAGATGGACCACCGCACGTGGAAGGATGGCCGAATACTAAATGTGATCGACACTCCTGGTACAGAGCTTTTTATTTTTTACTTCTCCATTCTTTTTAACAAGTATTTCAGTCTTCATTTTTTCAATATATTTTGTTACAATTTGAGAGGAATATATTACCTGTGTCTAGAACTTTTAATCACTTAACAAAATGCTTTTCCAACCTCTCTTAATGATGTTATAGAGTAATATATGTTACATTTATACTTAGTTTGAGCAATCTTGCTCAATATTTTCCAATATATACTTATTCTCCATGATCATAACCATAGATGATCATAGATATTATGGAGCTATCACATAATGTTTATTTTTCACCTAATTCAAAAAATTCAATATATTTGTAATGGTTTTTATTTAATATATCATAAACATTTAGAGGGAATTATTCCAATTATTACTCTACGTATGAAACACACTTAATGATTATTTTTATGTCTTGCCAGTTCTTTTTATCTCATTCTAAATTTCAATATATTTATAATTGCTATCCATACTAAAACATGTTTAGTTTAAGATTAATGAGTACAAATTTAGAGGAATAATTTATTTATTGAGATTTAGTTTATGATTAAGATGTAAGCATTAAAAAAAAATTACAAATAATTTATTAAAGTTCATTATAAAGGAAAAGTTTAGAAGTTTTTTTTTTTTTTTAAAAAAATTGATAATAATGATTTTTATTTTATTAACATATAACACTAAACTAAACTTCTTAATAAATGCTTGAAGAATAGTTACTCATTTTTATTGAGGTATTGAAAATGATTGGTAAGAAAAAGAATATTGCTTTAATATAATAATAGTTGTGATGCTTATTCATTATCCATAAAATTTTGTGATTCTTATTCCTTTAAATGTTCTACGTAAATTTTAAAGAAAGTTGGGGAGAAATGGGAAAAAGTATTAACTCCAATTCCAAAACAAATTCCCTCATTCTAACAATTACTTTGTTTACTATTAGCAATGACTCATTGATAAAATATATATAGAATAATCCTATAATCAAATTGAAGATTCCAAAAGGAACTATGTTGAAAGGATTTTCTCAAATAGATCAACAAAGTAAAGATCTTCATTATTATCAAGATGGTTTTCAATAATAAATGTAAAAGTGTTTATGTTTAAATTATACAATGCTTTTTTCCCACAACCACCTTGTCCAGTAATAAGGAATGTCTTACAACCCTCTTATCTAATATAAAATAATGTCTTACAACTAACTCTTTCTAGGAACACACGTACCTACTATCTCAAACTAGGCAAACTAGCACATTAAAATTATACATAAATTTGTAAAAAACATAATAGAAAAGGTTCTAGTGTTAAAATGTTGGGATACTAAATCTCATCCTCACGTATCAGTATCAAATATTAGATATAATGAGATAATAATTTTTGTTGTCTCAACAACATGCCCTATTTTTCTCAAGCAGGACCCCCTACTCTTTGGCAATAGATTCTAGATTGATTGTACACTTGAGTCTGTTAGTGTAAAAAATAGATACTACCTAGTTAGTTATCTCTAGGTCCTCTTCACACTAGTCTTCTTAAGTTTACTTAGTTGTCTTTTGAATCATTTAATAATGTACATCTATGTGCATTTAATATTTTTCCACTAGTTGTTTGATGTCATAACATTAAGACACTTGTCATCTTACAAGCTTGTCTTACATACATTTATTAGTGGTGTCTAGGTGCATTTATTGTTTATGTCATCTAGTTTGTTTTTCCACTATGTTGGCCTTGTGCCTTATCACTCTTCCTTGCCTATATATGGGAGGTATGACATTGTAAATTTCAAGACAAGCCAAGCCAAGCCGAGACATGCAAACCATGTGTAATGCAATTTAATCCAATTATGTGAAGTCAAGCTCCATATCATTTCTTGACAATTAAGCTTTGTTGTTCCTTGTCTCTTGTTTTGGAAGGTTGTTGTGATTGTAAGTGTTCCTGGGTCTCCTTGAGTCATCATCGACTCATACATGGTATCAGAGCTCAGATCTACAGTTTCCTTCCCTTGATTCGAGAGATTTTGTCAAGAGTAGTGTTTTTAGTGCGTCCTAGAGCAAATCTGACCTCACAGTTGTGATCAGAAAGTGCCAAAACCCAAGAATTGATTGTCTAAACACTAGATTTGGAGATCAAAAAATTTTAGGTGATTTTTTTGGTTTCTATTTTTTGGTCTCAAGAAAATTTCGTAAAACCGTATGAATTTGTACAACCATACCATCCTCTGCATAATTGTTGTACTCTCTATGTCATCATCATCAGAATCTTCACCTTCATCTACTGGGTAATACATTTGTTGTCATGTCAAATAAATTTATTTTCAAGTTTTAATTTTTGCAGGGTATGACCATGTAGGCGCAGGGTATTTGCGTTGACCTATGCAAGGCAGGATACAGAGACAACTATGGTTCACCACATGGCATAGGCCACCCACTCTCTTTATCACCTCACTAAGTAAAGACCCTGCCGATGGCCAATTTACCACCTGGTGGTAATATAAACCCGCTATCTCACTCTCATCGATGGATACAACAACCTCTCGCCCTGTATATTCACGGGAATATTCTTGTTTGAAACCCCTCACCACCGGCAAGTAGTTTGGCATCATTTGATGGTAGTTTCACATTTCAGAATGGTGGTTTTGAACTTTCCTAAGTAGTTTCCCAGATTCGACGAGTGGTTTTGCAACTAGTAGGAAGATATCAGTGGGGATAGAATATATTCTATTTGCACTACTGATGTCAGCATTGTGTTAGTAGTGACATTAGAACTGTTTAGCCCCCGCAAGTCCTACATGGCAAAGGGGGCTATTTTATTCCAGAGAGCATAACTTGGTCATATGGACTTAGTTTTTCACAAACATGATATTGATGGAAAGCTAGTTTCGTTCTCTTCGTAGTGATGTCAATTTTTATTATTTTTTTTAATTTTTAATTTTTTTTTCTCATTTTGCTATTTGACACCTATTTTTTTGTTTGAATTCAAGGCATCATTTTCAGCTTGTGAGCTCATAATGTTTTGCCATGATCTCTGATTTTCACAATTTTTGTAGCATTGGAAAGGTATTGAAGAGCTCTACACAACCATCCATGCACTTTTTTTAGATTCAGTCCTGTTGTGGTGCTCACAACATGCCCCATTTTACTTCTTAGCAAAATGAGGACCCCTGCCATGGCTGTGGCTTCTACTTGTGTGTGGGTCTACTTGGTGGTGAAAGGGAAAAGGAAGGTTAGGGTTACAAATCTTGTTCAAAAAAATGAAAAAAATAAGCATGAAGTACTAGAGCAGAATAGGGGTGAATTCTTTGTCAAAAATGAGTAAGGGTTTATTTTTGAACCATTTCAAAATTCTTAATATTCTGCATGATATGTGTGTGTGGTAAAATGCATGATAGGAGGGTTTGTATGTTGCATATGCAAGTCGTTTGTATGTCAAGTCATGGTATTAAGTGTATGTTGTCGGGTTTATGAATCATTGTACTTGTATGCATATTGTTAATGTGTTATTCTTTACATACAAGTCAGACCCAACGCGATTCAGAAGGAAAATGGATAATTGGTTAAGTCCATGGTTTGTATATCAAGTTGTATGTTGGATGAAAAGAAAGATACAAGGTGATATACAACATTATATACATATTGCGGACTCGAGAAGAATATAAAATTTGGTTTTATCGAGGTATGTTTCACGGTTTGTATGTTGTGTGCTTCATGTTATACATTTCGATATACATATAGTGCAAAAGTCAAAAGAATTAAAATATTATATAAGTGATGCATTGTATTTTAATGTATATTGAAAATGCATTCACTTTATATACATATGTGGAGCTGAAAAGTTATGAACTGTGGTCTATAAAAGATGCAAAGTCCAAGATGATTATACAAAGCAGTTTGTATTTATCTAGACTTGTATTTAAGAGTAGATACAAGTATTGCTGTATCGTTGAGATACAAGTGGAAAGTAAAGTGGGTCCCACAGCTTGCATCATGGGCTTGTATGTTAACAATATACATTTCTGATATACAAGATGATATACAAGAGAGGATACAAACAAAAGATGCAAGACGGATTTGAAAAGAGGTTAAATAAAGAAAAGTCTTTTTATGTTTGAGGCAGTTGTATGGTATTAATATACATTTCCAATATACAAAGAAATAAAAGATATCAACGGAAAGGTAAAGGGTAAAAGAGGTTTGTATGGGGAGTTTGTATATGTGCTTATACAAGTCAACATACATTGCGATATACAAATTGAAGATACAAACATGGATATAAAGGAAGAGGAGTTAACATGGTGAATGGCTCGTTGCATATGTGTTTGTATATTGAAAAGATACAATGAATAACATACAAAGAGCGATATACAAAGAAATATACAAGTAAACAAGATGTATGCAAAAATAAACTAATGGATAAAAGTTCAAAACCAAAACGCTAAAATAGAAAAGCCGAAGCCTTAGGCGCATTGATTGCTGTAATTAATGCTGAGCTAACACCCAAAAGAGTAAAATTCAAAGGGTTAGGGTAAATTTAAGGCTATTCATTCTTTCATATTTACATTATCAGGAATTAAAACTACAGAAAGAAAGAATTGCTACAAAAATTGAACAGAATTCATCAAAGCGATGGAATCTCAGAAGTTGGACAGAGTAAGGAATGGTAAAGTAAGTCAACGACAAAAAGTTGAGTTGTCAAGAAATATAGGTATTTATCTAAAATGTTGTTACAGTTCAGTTGGTAAAGTGCAAGTAAATTTCAGTAATTTCACTGTGAAATGTAAACATCCGTTAGATTATTGTGTTTAATTGTTAATTAGCTAGGGTGGGTTAAACAAATGTAAAAGTCAAAATGGAAAAAGACAAAGGAGATTAGGATAAAATGGTAAAAAATAGAAAATTCGTAGTAAAACCCTAGGTAAGAAGGTAAAACAAAAAGTTAAAAGGATGCATTTTTTTACAGGATGGCCCCAAAGCAGAAAAAGGTAGATACAGGTAGAGAGGTTAAAAAAGAGAGAAAGCCACACAAGGAAGCATAAAAGGAAGAGTTGCCATTACATAGAGGATACCCATCATTAATCAGTACAAGTAGAGTGGGGACAGACACAAGTATAGGAAATTATGACGCGAATGACGTTCTGCAGAAAATCATAGCAGCAGACGCTACATCTGATATGAAGTGTATATGGGAGAGTGGAATGTACAGAGCTGTAGGTTTTCCATTAGCTATGGAAGCTAAGGATTTGTGCCTACATTGCATATACCTGTATGATCCAAATACCAAGAAGATAATGTTTTACAATAGACTCATTGCAAACTTATCCACAAAAGGGATTGCGAGAACATTCGGCCTGGAGATCAATGAGAAAATGGGGGATATTGATATAGATCAATACAATTAGGATTTCCACAACAACGAAAGGGAGTGTAGAGGGAAGATCTTCTAAACTTGGTACAATGCCAAAAATAAACCCAACTCTATAGCAAGAGTCCACAAGAATCTGCAAAGAATAGACTTTAAAGAGGAAATATACTTGATGATTAAAATGCTAAGTAGATTAGTGGGATTGAGAGATGGCACTAAGTGTGAGCCATGGATGTTCACTGTCATCCAGTTCCAGAGGGAAGTGAAAAGAGAACAAGGACAAATTCACTGGGCGAAGACTATAAGCATAGCCATATGGAAACAAGCGATGCTAAGGAAGAAAAAGTTGATGCCATTCTATTTGTCTTCATACATATTATATTCATGTGCAGTAGAGGTTAGACCATTCATACATAGGATAGACAGGGTTGGGACCTTAGGAAATGGTCCGGATCAAAGGCTGGTATAGGAGCATTATCCTGATATGCAGGAAGAGAATGCATTAAAGAACTATGATTTGGTAAATGATGTATTCTATACATACATGGTTAGAATTTTGAGGGAAGAGCCAGATAAAAGGTTATCTAAAGATGTAGTGGATGCAATTGGGATGCACAGTTCATGGTATATTTAATTTTCACATTTTACTTTTATCAAAACTGACAGATTTGAAGGATAACCTTTCATGCTACCCAGGTATCCTTCTAATAAATTGATTCTTTTGGAGTTCTCAATGCAGAATTTGTAAGCCTTTAAAATGTACAAGAAGAGGTTTAGCAAAGGAAATCTTAAGTTACCTTGGGCCATTGGTAGAGACTCCTACTATAGTGAAGAAGTTGATGGGTATTCAGAACAAGAATTGGGATATTATGGATTTGAAGAATTTGAGTTGGCTCGAAGGTTTCATCCATTCCATAGAATTCAAAGTACAATTGATAAAAAGTTTAAACATCAAATTCATATTGAAGATTTTTGGTCAGACTGTAAGAATGACAAAGAAGTAAGAAAAAGGGCTCATAAAAGATTAACAGTTGATCAAATGAGGTCAATGGGAGATATATATGTTCCTCCAGAGGTTAAAGAAGATGATAAATTGCTTCATCACAATTATGCAAGTGCCAGACTTGCTCCTATTGTAGAATCTGATTGGTCACAACCATGGAACACATCTTTGGACACATTGTCCAAACCAGTCATCTTGTTTTCAAAAACATGGTTAAAAGATAGGATTGAAGAGCTTAAAGCTCAAGGGAGGGAGATCACATATCCAAAGAAAGGGAAACAGAGAGTAATAGAGCATAGTGATGATCTCCAATGCTTCTATGAGAAAAAAAGAAGGATTGTGGAAGCTAAAATTGTAGAGAAGGATAAAAATGCTACTCTAATGGATCCTTATGCATTGGGAGTAACAGTAGCAGTATCATCTGATACATTTGTAGAGGCAAAATGATTGAGCCATGAGATTAGTACAGAAGAACAACAGGTTTCCAAAGAAATAACAGGACAAAAGGTTAAAAAGGCAATACCAATAAGCATATCAAAAGGGGAGACTTAAAAAACTAGTGAACTCATTGGAGCATAGTAGGTGGGAGCAATGTTGAGTGATATACCTGGTGCATCCACCTTAGTAGAAAAGAGACAAGCATATGCTAAGGTAAAAACAAAATTGGCTGCGGAAATGCTACAAGGGTCAAAAGCACATGAAGCCAAATAAACCACTGAGACTGTCCACATTGTGGATGACAACAGTGGAAGTGAGGAAAGAGAAATGTATTCAAGAAAAGAAATTAGAATGGAAGAAGAATCTAGTGAATTCTTAAGTGAAGAAGAGGAGCAAAGCACTCAAGCCGAGATGGAAATTGAACAAGGCTCAATGTATGAAAGGGTACAAGAAGAATTAGGAATAGTAGAGCCATTTGGTACCCTGGTGTCTCCTGAAATAATGAAAGATGTGCAAGAAGAAGCACATAAAATTGAGGAATCTTAAAAGGAGGATACACCTGAGGAGGCAGTCAAAGAAAAACCTGCTCAAGCATAGGAAGAAACAGGAACAGACACCTCAGGTGTAGATGTACTAAATCTTCTTAATATGTATGGTGAACAGAGTGAAGAGGAAAAGAACATAGAAAGTAGTAAAGAATAGGAAAAAGAAGCAAAAGAGGATGATACAATGGTAAGATCACCTATGCATACGGAGCAAATTAGCAGGTCTAAAAAGGAACAAAAGGAAGGAGAAACTTCAGAAGAGGCAACCAAGAAACCTAAGGGTGAAGAACATACATAGAACATTGATGAAGGTAAGATTAAAAAGCAAGCAGAAGATATAGACATGACAAATATAGATCAAACACATAAGGAAGAGGACCAATAAAAAGAATCATCAAAGGGAGAGGGTCCTAAGGAAGAGAATGAAGATGGAGGGGACACAAAAATGGAAGAGGAAGGAAATGAGGGTGAATAGAAACAACAGGTTGTTCCAATGATACAAGAAGTAGCTACTCAACAATAGCCTCCTCCACAACAACAACATCAACAACAAGAGAAGGGAGAAGCAGAAAGACCTTAGGAAGAGGTAATTGATGAAGAAACAAACTGTTGAAGGCATAAAAGAGGTCCCAACCTGGTTAGGGGCAGAGATAAGGAAAGAAAAGAAGGAGGTACAATTAGTACTTATTGACATCGAAAATCTACTGGGCGATACAATGCCAAGGAAAGAAAGGAGAAAGGCCAGAACCATGTTAGCCATTCAAAGAGGTCCAGATGGATCTAGGATGCTGAACTTGGCCATACCCCAAAAAGAAAAGGCAAAAGGAGAAATAAATATAGATGAGTATAAAATACTCAATTTTGACCTAGGGCATACAACAAGGGAGCAACACATAACTGAGTGGGAAGACATGCATTAGGTGATGGCAGAAATGTTAAGAAAGGATAAAGATAAACATGATTATTTGAAAGGACACATTTTCCAATTGCAATAATTCATTAAGGGAATATTTGATCCCAATACAGTGCCATAATTGCCTAGTGAGATAGCAGTTGTATCCAAGGATGAAATAAAACACATGGAAAATAAAAGGTGTAAGGCTAATGTGTTTGAAGAATAGTTCAAATATTTCATTCAAGAAGGAGAATAGGTAATAAAACAAGCAGTGGAAAGATGGGAAGTAGCTGCAAGGGAAAAGAATAAGTGCAGTTTCCTTGTACATAATGGCCAATTTAGAAGAGAAGACTACAAATTTGAATTGGAATAGTTAAAGGAAATTGAAGAGAGAGTAGAAGAGTTGAGAAATGAAGGAGTAATTACCCCTTCAATGGCAAATCAAGTGCCATAGGCATGGTTAGAACTAAAATTTGAAGAGGATAATCTTATAAGATGCATAACAGCTGCTCAAGACTTAGAAGAAAAGGCAAATAACATGATTAGAATGTATAAAATAATAGTAGAAAAGCTCTTAGATCATGAGTGCATGGATACACCAGCATATGAACTAGAGAGGGCTTTGACAGAATTTAATGCCATTTTTACACCATGTATGGAAAGTCTTGAAGCATATCTAAGCAAGAAAATGATTGATTCATTGATGGAAGAAAGTGCTAAAATGAAGAAATACAAGAAAAGGATTGAAGGTCCAGAGAACAAAGAAAAGAAACTAAAAGAGGGGATTATAATGCAAGAGTATCTATGGACAAAGAGTCTAGGAGGAGATCGCACCTTTATAGGTGGTATAATTAATAATTTCAAATCTATTTGGAATAGAAATTGTAAAAAGAGCAACATTTTTGGAAGGAATTCAAGTAAAGAGTATCTGTGGGTAGAAGTCAAAGAAAAGGGGAATCTTATTTTGAAAAGATTCCAACAGCATCCTTTGAGAAGGAAAAGATACCATCCAGATATTTTGAGAAGTGGTTAGAGATGAATATGCACCCTTGATCAATAATAGAAGGATCTTGACTATAGATTAAGTTCTGTAGCCGTAGAAAAATGCAGCTTCAAACTCTATATAAGAGGCTTTGCTATTTGTATATTAGTTACACAGGACTTTATGAAATAGAGCTAGCACTTGTAATTTGTTTGAGAATTTTGAATAGAGAAGTATTTTAGCTTAGAGTAGAAGGAGGTTGCCTGTGTCTACACTGAGGAATGTGTGGAATATCTAGCTTCCTTATTGTATCTATAAGATGTTTGTAAGTTTTCTGTTGATTTGATTAATGAAGCAAACTGGTTATTCATACATTGTAAACCATATATGACTGTATACTTTAAATACAAGTAAATTTGGGATTATGTATCTATTTTCTGAGTGTTTTCTGACTTTTACTTATAGTTGAATGTATTATCTCTTTAAAAGCTTGCAATCTTGGATGTGTGTTAATGAAAATATGCAGGGCTCCACATTTAAAGATTTAATCTGTGGATTTGATCAAGTTTGATGTATTTCTTACAACATGGATAATAGATCCTGTAGTAAAGTGATGTTCAATTTGAATTTCTCTAACTTTTCCCCAAACATTGGAAATAATTAGCCCAAATGCAGAGATTTTAAGGTGATTGTCTTGCATTTGAAAAAAGCATGTAGAATTGTGTTAGTATTTGACAATTTTCATATCAATTTAAAAAGAAAAGCTTGTTCCATCATAAATCATACAAAGCTTCGTGATGTAGTAGTAAATTTATGCAAAGAGATGGATAATTTGTTGATATTTGCAACAATTTGCATAACTCGAGTCTAGTGAGTCATAAATCATCCTAAATCAAGTAAGGCCCCTTGAATATTACAGTTTCACATTAACCTACTGAATTGTCCACAAGGTCAAGGCCTGACCATACAGAAACTTGGGATTAAGAACTTTTAATCAATTTCTTCATATCTTTCAAGATAGTTAGGTTCATTTTGTGAATTTTAACTTTTGTTATGAATGTCTAAAAATAATCATCAACAGTTTTTGGTGCTAGAAGGAGGGCCTAATTGGAGTTAAGGTAGGATTTAAGTAAAGCTAGCTCATTATAGTGGTAGGGTGACCAGGTCTAGATCTAGTTCAGAAGATATATTTGTGTAATTACCTGATAGAAGGTAGAGTAAGGGTCCTTTGATTTGGAATCCTAGAATATCACACGCAGGAGGCTTATCTAGAATGCCTCCTGGATCACCTTTTAATATCCATAACATAGTAAGTTCAGATAGTTCTTCATTTAGATCTTTGAATCTTGGTCCAAGTCCTCCTAGAGGTCCTAGTCCTCCTAGAGGTCCTAGTCCACCT
This sequence comes from Cunninghamia lanceolata, assembly GCA_027924645.1. NCBI lineage: Eukaryota > Viridiplantae > Streptophyta > Pinopsida > Cupressales > Cupressaceae > Cunninghamia > Cunninghamia lanceolata. The sequence goes on from BSBN01000957.1 coordinate 306,663, forward strand.
AGAAATCTAGGTACTCCCAGAGGTCCAAGTCCACCTAGAAATCTAGGTACTCCCAGAGGTCCAAGCCCACCACGTGGCCCTACAATGGCTTATTTCAATGTCAATTCTCCTATAACATTCACCACTTATCATGAGATGCCAAAGAATCTTGAAAAGATATGTCCTAAATATCAATTGCATCAGGATCCAAAAGATCACATTAGGATATTCAAGGAGGAATGCTTTAGAGCCAGGTTAGAATATGAAGATGTTGTGTTTAGATTGTTTCCTTACACCTTTAATGAGAAGGCTTCTAATTGGTATGTTAGCTTACCTAATGGTTATATTTCTTCTTGGGCACTTATGGAGGAGACATTTTTGTCTAGGCTTAGGGGACTGGTTGATCCTTCCAACTTATATCATAAATTGGCTGCAATTAAAAGAGGTGAAGGAGAGCTGATTGATAATTTTAATGATAGGTTTCAAAAGGCTTATTCTAGGCTAGTGGCTCCTTACACAATAACTACAAATGCATTATTAGCCATGTATTATGTTGCCCTTGATCCACTAACTGCTATGTTTGTCAAAAGAAAGGTTGATATAGATACAATATCCAAAGCTTATAAGGAGGTAGCCTTAGTAAACCAGGAGATGAGACAAACAACTTATAATCCATTTATTAATGGAGGAAACCCTGGGATACAAATTCAAACACAATCATGGAATGGAGTTCCTACAAACAATACCCCACTATTGAACTCAGTTCCTACATATACACCTGTGTATAATCCTTCCCCAATCTAGGCTATAGTCCCTTATACTGGTAACAATACCAATAATAATCAGAACAATGGTTAGTCTTTCTTCCAGCCTCCTCAAGATACATTTGTGGCGAAGGCACAAGAGGATAGGGAAGAAAACAAAGAAATTACTGCACACTTGAGAAGTTTGACTACTGAAATGACACAACTGAGAAATGAAAATATCTATGGTAGAAATAATCAAGGATACAATTAGAACCACAACTAGAATCATAACCAAAATTATAACCAGGGTTAGGGTTCCAACCAAGGATAGAATTATAGTCAGAGTCAAAATCATAATTAGGGACAAGCAATGCAAAATAGAGGACCTGTTGTAGATAAAAAGACTTGGGGTAATAACAGTAGAAATCAGAATCAGCCAAGGCAACCTAGGACATGGAACATAGGGCCAAATAATGGCACTCTAGCTTCTCCATTTGAGAATTTGGATAATTAGGAGACAAAACAAACAACTAGAATTCAAATGGATAACATAGCATTAAAGAATTGGTGTAGGATTCATAATACTAGTGCCCATGCTAAACTAGATTGCCCTCAGTTTCATCTGGCAATAAGCATCTTCAATGTAGATGTATAGGCTCCTACCTCTGAGTTTCTTATTCCCAAGGGTAAAGAAATAGTGCCTTCAGGATTTGAGACTGCTTTAGTTTTGGAGACTTTTACCTTTGCAACTAGGGAGGAAGAGAACTAGTTGTTAGATGATGAGCCTTACTTTTGTTAGAACCTATATCCTAAATCAACCTTAGTATTGAATGCATTTCAGTTTCCCTTTGAAACTAAAAATGAAGTGTTATATGGAACAGAGGAAGTACAAGCTTTCCAACAGTCTAACAAAAATCATACTTACAATTTGAGAAATAACACTAGGCCAGGAGGTCCTTTCACAACTTCCACTCCTCCCAACAATTTCAATACTCCTCTTGATCAACATGCCAACAATAATCCTTCTATACTAAAGGCCAATCATCATGTGAATAGTGGGACAATAACACCAAAAGTCCAAATAGGGAAAACAGAGATAGTGGAAACAATGAGGTTAATGAGTTACTTGTCTGAAGAGATAAAGAAAATCAAGGTCAGTATACCTGTATGTGAATTATTGAAAAGTCCAAGGATAAAAAATGCTTTCATAAAATCCTTAGATACATCTGTAACAAGTGAGGTCTCTACTGATATGAATGTTCCTAGTAAGGACTCACAGCTCAAAGAGAAGAGTAAGAAAACTGAACAACCTTCCAACACTAATGTGGTCATGTATGTAGATAAGAGGGAAGCCCCTCCTTTCTTGTTAACTATTAAGATGTTTGGAAAGAACATACATAATTGCATGGTGGATTCTAGTGCATCAGCTAATGTAATGCCTTTAGGGGTATGTAAAACTTTAGGGCTGACCCCTACCAAATCTGTAAAGGTTGTTACACAATTGGATAAAACTAAGGTCAATGTGATAGGAGAATTAATGCATATTCAAATGCAGTTAGCCTCAGATCCTAGGGTGAGTCAGTTTATTGACATTCAGGTAGTAGAGCTACCTGTGAATTACGGGATGTTGTTGAGTAGAGACTGATCTAAAACATTAAATGGATTTATGGCCACTAATTTTTCACACATGTGGTTACCTTGGAGATGTGTTCCAAATCAAATCAGGATAGAAGTTGAACCCAGAATGAAACACATGATTACAGAATACAATAGGACTAATGAGATATTGTATGCTCTCGTTGAACCTGGGGTTTATAGAGTCACTAACAAGGGAGTGCAAATTGAAGAAATCCTGATGATGAATTTTAAAGAAAAACCTGTCAGTAAAGAAATAGTAGTGTTCATTGAGTCTTATGAAAATTCTTCTAATGAAGAAGACAATGCAATAAATAGTTTTGGTCAGATCATTAGGCGGGAAATGGAAAAGTGCATTGAACAAAATATCCCAGTTTAGTGCAAGTTGTATAAGAGCATGTGCAGAGTCCATAATAAGCCTCATTCTAAAGAGAATTGTGGAATGTGCAGAGACATTATAGAATACCAATACATAAGGTGCACAAAGGGAGTGGAACTGCAAGAAGGAAAGGTTAATCCTAAAAAACTAGAGATATATTTTCAGGACAACATGGATGTACTAATTTCAGATTTAAAGAAAGAAACAAAAGATAAGAATGCTCATCATTCTGATTTACAGATTGAGAATATAAATATGTAGGTAGGTCAAAGTGCATTACCCATGAAGAAACAAGATAGTACTACACATGTAATAGAAAAGGCAAAACATGCCAAAATAAAAGGTCAAAAGAATAAAGCAGGCATGTGGACACTGAAATGTGATGGGTCTAAATCTAAACAAGGGGTAGGTGCAGGCGTGGAACTTATGGATCCTAATGTTAAGTCATTTTTAGCAGCATATAGGTTACAATTTCCTTGTACTAACAATGTAGTAGAATATGAAGCTCTGATTTATGGACTTGTTATGGCTATCAAGAAAAAGGTGAAAATGATCAGAGTGTTCTCAGATTCTAAGTTAGTGGTCAGACAAGTAAGAAAGTTGTACGCATACAATTACAAGAAGATGGTTTGTTATAGGCATAGGGTGTGAGATTTGATAGATTCAGTTGATGCCTTTAATATAGAACATATCCCTAGGGAGTTGAATCATAGACTAGATGCATTGGCAGTTGCTGCTAGCACTTTGGAACCCTTAACATTGTCAGGTTTAAAACGATTTGTTGTTGAATTAGTAAATGTTTCAAGTATACTAGATAATGTTACTCATTTTGAGGTATTTGAAGGGGATCAATAAATTGTGGATTTTCTAACTTGTAATGAGGTGTTTGAAGGTCAAATCATTGATGAACAGGAAAGGCCCGATGTGTCTTGGGATGAAGAAGACATAATAGACTTAAAGAGAAATTTCTTACCTAAGGGAGTAATTGAGTTAGAAAACATTTTTGACTTTGATGGGGTAGTAAGACAGAAAGATTTGCCCAAAATTGAAGGGGGTAAATGTGATCCATATAACTTGGGTATAGAGAAAAATCCACAGAATGTATTGATTGGAAAGGATTGCTCTGAGGAGTTAAGAAAAGAAATTGTGGATGTGCTAAAAGAATACAAACATGTCATAGCATGGACATATGAAGATTTGAAGACATATGATACGTCCATCATAACTCATGTGATACCCTTGAAACCAGAAGTAAAACCATTTAGACAGAAACAAAGGCCTGTGAATGCTATATTAGAGCCTTTAATCTTTGAGGAAGTGAAAAAATTATTGTCTGCTAGGATAATCTTCCCAGTAAGACATTCAACCTGGGTAGTTAATTTGGTAGCTATGAGACTTTAGAAATTTGAACAAAGCCTCTGAAAAAGATAGTCTCAAAGGACCTCTTGGCTTGGACTTTAGAAATTTGAACAAAGCCTCTGAAAAAGATAATTACCCCTTGCCTCCAATAGATGAAGTACTGCAAGCAGTAAATGGAACTAAGATGATGTCTTTCTTACATGGATTCTCAGGATATAACCAGGTCCTAGTTGATAAAGAAGATAGGTTGAAGACTACTTTTACTTGCAAGTGGGGAAATTATGCATATAGGAGAATGCCTTTTGGTTTAAGAAATGTAGGTGCCACTTTTCAGCGAGCCATGGACATTGCATTTCATGGATTATCAGGTAAATGCATTGTTATTTATATGGATGATTTAACTATTTAATCCAAGGATGTATCTACTCATGTAGAAGATTTGAGAAGAGTACTTAAAAGATGTGAAAGGTGCGGGATTTCTCTTAACCCGAAGAAATGTTCATTCAGTGTAACTAAAGGAAAATTGTTAGGACATGTCATTTCTGAAAATGGGATATCCATTGATCCAGACAGAGTAGAAGGAATAAGAAAATTGCAATTACCTAATAGCAAGAAAGAATTAAAGTCCTTTTTTGGTAAGATTAACTTTGTCAGGAAGTTCATTATAGGGTTTGTAGAAATTGTGCAACCATTAAATGCCATGCTCAAGAAAGATGCAAAGATAGAATGGACACAAGTAGCCAAAGATGCATTCAAAGATATTAAGGAGGCCATTTCTAATGCTCTTATGTTAGCAAGTCTAAATTATACAAAGTCATTTTACATATATTCTTTTGCATCTTCACATTCAGTTGCAACTGCCTTGACACAAAAGGAGAAGATAATGAAGAAAAGCCCATAGCTTTCATGAGTGCACCATTGAAAGATGCACAACTGAAGTATCTTGATACTGAAAGATAGGCATTTACACTAGTAAGGGCAGTTAAGAAGTTTAGACATTACATCTTACAAAGTCAAGTTAAGGCCATAGTACCAGATGCAGCAGTAAAAATGCTGCTAATGCAGAATAAGCCTGGAGAGGAAAGATCCAAATGGATTACAATATTGCAAGAGTTTGATATGGAGATTATTCCAATGAAACTGGTTCGAGGACAAGCATTAGTGCAAACCATAGGAAACGTAGATCCAAATTTGGTGAAGCAGTAGTATGTATTAAATTCTAATGATGCATCAGGCTGGTATGATGATTTGAATACCTTTCTAATATCTAGTAAATATACAAGAAAGATGAAGTCTTCTTAGAGGAGAGCTTTAAAGATTAAAGCACAGAGGTACATGGTACAAGGAGGTCTTCTATTCAAGAAGAACCATGAAGGTATATGTTAGTGCCTGAATTGACTGGTAGTTTTCTGAGCATTTTTCATTCAGGCACTCTCCCTAAGTATCCAAAAAAATGTTCTAAGTGATGGACCTCCTCAGCATTTTTCAGCTGCATCATCATGTTTTCCGAAGGAGGAGGTCATCATCATCATGTTTGTTTCGATGATGGTCAGCATCATCATGTTCTCCCTCGATCGGTTTCTCATCGTCATCATCATATTTCGCTGTCGGGTGATGTTTGGGTTTTATCCTGATGATGCTGACGAGCTACAGTGCGCCCTGATCTGCTTGCGAGGGTGATTCTTCAAAGTCTCTGGTGATCTTCCATTTATCACCGTGCGCAGGCATGATGATGATGTTACTTATTCTTTGAGTTGCTCGACCTAACTTGTTTTATCCTAAGGGTCGTCGTCATCATCATCATATTTCCAGTTATTATCCTGATCTTATAGAGGAGCTACAGTGCAGCCTGATATTTGTGCATCAGGAGGATATTTCCAAATATCCGGTTGTCTTCCGAATATCATGATGATGTTAATATGATGATGACGTCATCAAGGTCCGGGGGGGTTATATTTCTAACATTGATCATCTTGAAGAGACCTCCTGATATTTGCAAATATGATTATGACGTCATCCGGATATGAGGAGGTGCACAGTAGGCAGATATGATGATGACGTCAGCAGTATATGATGATGACGTCTTCAGGATGTTCATCGGCCAGACTTTTGTTATAAGCTCAGCAGGAGGATGTTCCTCCGAAGGATCAGGTTGTGCCGATTATCATGAAGGTCATATTTCAATTATCATGATGACATCAGGGTGATATTTCGAACAACAGGATATCTTGCTGCTGGAGGATGATGATGATGAGGTCTATACTAGTGTCGTCAGGAGCAAAAGCACCGACATGATATATGCTCATGACCTAGTATATAAAGTGTTATTGAGGTCATCGCGGGGTGCATGTGGGATATTGATATCCTGCATTTTCAAATATCATGATGATGAATCTCGGTGGGAAATGGTTGCGACTGCAGATTTGATGATCTTCCCAAGGCCGCGGGTTGGTGCGCCATTAATGGCGATTGTTGCAGAGGTATGGGCGATGGCATGGGTTGATCTTGTACCCGACTGGAGGTGTCAATCAGCGGACAGAGGCGCAGGGCTCAAGAAATCTTCCTGTCTCCTCCCCTACCTGCTGCATTCAAGTTTGGGCGCCAATCTGGTTGTGTTTGAGCGCCATTTTCATGATACTGTGTATCTGGCAAAATTTTGGTCAACCATGTAATTAATTGCTGAGCACCTACCTTGCTGTTATAAGCAGGTTGTGTTGCTCATTTGAGAGGTTGTTGAAAGTTGTGGGTTTTTGGCTCTGTAATCCAAAACCAGCTGATCTGGTTGCTCTGTACAGCTTGATCTTGTGAGTTTATGTATCTCCTGTTGTAGGACTTGGCATGAATCCACTGGTTTCATGGTTGATCTTGTATGAGTAATGCTATCTTAGCATGTGTTGTGTTAATTCTGTCTCCAGTATTGCATGTATTCTTCTTCTGGATCTGGATATTTGTGTGATGTTTAGATTCTAGAGCATAGAATTCCTATGTTGAATGTCTGATCTTTTAACCTCTGCTCAAGGGGCAGATTAAACTGTTTTCAGGTTGAACATTGGGAAGGGTATACTGCAGTAGGGATGCCATAAGTAGAGATGACTCAACACTCTGTATTGGGAGATATCTGTAGGGCAGATATCATGTGTATCCCCCTGAAATCTAGTTTTAGCTATTTATGCTGATCATTCACAGGTGTATGTCTACCGACTCCAAGCCCTGGATAGGCACCAATCATGCTGTGTTCTTATGTTATACACCATGTCCAGCTTTGCATCCAAATTCATATCAAAACATTTCATACTTCCACCTGTTAGTTGTAGGAGTAGGATTAGGAACCCCCTGCATGCTCTCATACCCAACCAGACATCATGTCCAAGAATGTTGCCAGCCTTGTGATCTATCATGCAGATCTTGGTCCATACATGAGAGTATTCTGCCTGTTATTGTCAAGTTAGATCTTTCTATCTTTGAGCTAGTCAAGGTTACATCTTGAGTTATAGGGATACCCCCCTTGGTGCGGCAGAACTAGAAGTGAAGGGGAGGAGCTCACGCAACCTCCTGTATTCAGTTGGCTGAATCTGCCTGTGCATTAGAAGTGGCAAATCCTAATGCTGATTCAGAAGAAAAACCAACAGAATGGCGACTCTGCAAAAGATCTGAATGCACATGAAAGATGGATGTATGTGATGTGACAAAAATGTGTTGTTCATTTTTCTGCATCTGTATGAGAAAAAGGTACCTTGTTCCTTCCCCTTTATATTTGCTGTTTTGCTGCATAGGTTAGATGCCAGGGGAAGCCTTAGGTCTTAGACAGACAAAGGATGTCTAAGAGTAAGTTTTTTATGAATCCAAGTATGAGTTATCCCACACTCAGTGGTGAAATGTTGGATAAAGGAATAGAAGAGATAAGAAATAGGTTGATATTCTTAGAGGCTGAGCAGGCCCAGTTAAAAAGCAGTAACCCTGTTGTGTCTGCCAGTCAGAAAGCTAAACCTCCTGTCAGCCCTTTTGATCCTTTGTATGACCAACTGGATTTGTCATGGGTGGATTATAAAGTAGAAACTATGCCTGCTAGGATATATTGTCAGATGCCTAGATTTAGTGGTCACAATGTATGTGATGGGAATGCACATATCCAAAATTTTCAAAGTTTTATGGGAAAACATTCATTCAGAGATGAGGATATGTGGATGAGGTTTTTTGTTAGGTCCTTTGATGCAAAAGCAAAAGACTGGTATTTGAGCTTTCCAAAGAAATCCTTTGCCTGTTGGGATGAACTTGCTGACTGTTTCAAGGAAGAATTTGCAAAAGAACCGGCTGATCTTGTTGTAGAATTGATGAGAATCAGAAAACAAGATGAAGAGCCATGTGTTGATTTCAGTCATAGGTTTGCAATAGCCCTTTCACAGATCCCAGAAGTCTTCAGACCTGATATTTCAGCCTGTGTTGGCATATTCTTTGAAGCTTTTGAGGAGGGCTTTAGTGCAGTACTGAGGGATTTCAAGGTGACAAGTATGCAGATGGCATACAGGTTCATAGAAAAGATAGAAAAAACCAGAAATGTGTACTTGCTGAAACCCCTGTCCCCAGGCTTTGGTGTGAATAATGGTTGTGAAGCTGCAAATGACCAAATGATTATGGCATCATGTGCAGATAAAAATGAAAATAAAAGCACAGAGGTTGAGACTGCTGTATTTGAACATAATGCTAACAATACTGCTCAACTGGATTGTTCATCAGTTGAGGATGCCAGTGAAAGGACTAATGAGGATTCCCATTGCAATGATGAGGCAGCTGACCATGAAAACAATAACGAGGTTGTGGACAGCAATGAGCAATTTTTAGAATGGACCTGTGGAGACAATTATGAGTATTGTACTCAAGACAGAGAAGATATAAGCAAACAGAGAAGCAATCCTATGTGTGACCCATTGCCTACCTTTCAAACACATGGAGATCATGAAGAGCAGTCAGAAATTGAAATAAGTGCTAGTTCAGAGCATGATTGTTTTTCATTTGATGGCTGTTTTGCTTATGACACACAGGCTGATACTCCTCCATAGAGTGAATCCATTGATGATGAAGAGGTGTGCTCTGCTGCCCATGAACAAATGGCATACTATGATGAAACTGATGCACCTGGGTCACCCATTTATGACACATATGGTGATGAGGATCTATCTGAGTATGGTGAAGATCTAGACATTACTTTTGGCTTGGATTCTGTTTCTCATCTTGATGAAAGAGGAAACAACATACATCAGGTAAGTGACTGTGAAAATGTGCCTGACTTAAAAGAGATGCCAGAGCCTGATCTTTTCCAGCCTGGTGTACCAGATGGTTGTGTACATAATGTACACAATTGTGATTTTGAAAGCTTTTCTTTTGATGAGCCAGCATATAATACAATGAGCTTTGATCTTCCTAGTTTTGTGGTGGACTCCGAGTGTTTCCTATTTGCAGTCCAGCTAGGAGATCATGTTGCAATGCATGATGATGATATAGGTGATAAGTGCTATATGCCATATGAACATGCATTGTTTGATACATTCTGCACCCACATGTCACATGATGCTGAGGGCTATCTGCACAAGGGTGATAATGACAAGCCAAATCAGAAGGTTGAGTATGCAGATGACAAGTTTTGTTTGTGGGTGGATCTTTGTAGTATCTCCAAGCTTGATCCAGTGCATGCAGATGAAAACAAGATATTTGACAAAGGGAGATACATGTTTTTCTTTTCTTGGTGGCCCTAGGCCATCAAGTGTGTTGGGTGATGCAGGTCAGTGCAGTATTTGACTCTGTGCCCAATGGATAAGGGACTGGTCTGCATCCCAGAGATCTGGAGTTCTCGCTGCAGGTTTTCACCTGCACGTCCCCAGACAGAGCCACTGTTAGTGCCTGAATTGACTGGTAGTTTTCTGAGCATTTTTCATTCAGGCACTCTCCCTAAGTATCCAAAAAAATGTTCTAAGTGATGGACCTCCTCAGCATTTTTCAGCTGCATCATCATGTTTTCCGAAGGAGGAGGTCATCATCATCATGTTTGTTTCGATGATGGTCAGCATCATCATGTTCTCCCTCGATCGGTTTCTCATCGTCATCATCATATTTCGCTGTCGGGTGATGTTTGGGTTTTATCCTGATGATGCTGACGAGCTACAATGCGCCCTGATCTGCTTGCGAGGGTGATTCTTCAAAGTCTCTGGTGATCTTCCATTTATCACCGTGCGCAGGCATGATGATGATGTTACTTATTCTTTGAGTTGCTCGACCTAACTTGTTTTATCCTAAGGGTCGTCGTCATCATCATCATATTTCCAGTTATTATCCTGATCTTATAGAGGAGCTACAGTGCAGCCTGATATTTGTGCATCAGGAGGATATTTCCAAATATCCGGTTGTCTTCCGAATATCATGATGATGTTAATATGATGATGACGTCATCAAGGTCCGGGGGGGTTATATTTCTAACATTGATCATCTTGAAGAGACCTCCTGATATTTGTAAATATGATTATGACGTCATCCGGATATGAGGAGGTGCGCAGTAGGCAGATATGATGATGACGTCAGCAGTATATGATGATGACGTCATCAGGATGTTCATCGGCCAGACTTTTGTTATAAGCTCAGCAGGAGGATGTTCCTCCGAAGGATCAGGTTGTGCCGATTATCATGAAGGTCATATTTCAATTATCATGATGACGTCAGGGTGATATTTCGAACAACAGGATATCTTGCTGCTGGAGGATGATGATGATGAGGTCTATACTAGTGTCGTCAGGAGCAAAAGCACCGACATGATATATGCTCATGACCTAGTATATAAAGTGTTATTGAGGTCATCGCGGGGTGCATGTGGGATATTGATATCCTGCATTTTCAAATATCATGATGATGAATCTCGGTGGGAAATGGTTGCGACTGCAGATTTGATGATCTTCCCAAGGCCGCGGGTTGGTGCGCCATTAATGGCGATTGTTGCAGAGGTATGGGCGATGGCGTGGGTTGATCTTGTACCCGACTGGAGGTGTCAATCAGCGGACAGAGGCGCAGGGCTCAAGAAATCTTCCTGTCTCCTCCCCTACCTGCTGCATTCAAGTTTGGGCGCCAATCTGGTTGTGTTTGAGCGCCATTTTCATGATACTGTGTATCTGGCAAAATTTTGGTCAACCATGTAATTAATTGCTGAGCACCTACCTTGCTGTTATAAGCAGGTTGTGTTGCTCATTTGAGAGGTTGTTGAAAGTTGTGGGTTTTTGGCTCTGTAATCCAAAACCAGCTGATCTGGTTGCTCTGTACAGCTTGATCTTGTGAGTTTATGTATCTCCTGTTGTAGGACTTGGCATGAATCCACTGGTTTCATGGTTGATCTTGTATGAGTAATGCTATCTTAGCATGTGTTGTGTTAATTCTGTCTCCAGTATTGCATGTATTCTTCTTCTGGATCTAGATATTTGTGTGATGTTTAGATTCTAGAGCATAGAATTCCTATGTTGAATGTCTGATCTTTTAACCTCTGCTCAAGGGGCAGATTAAACTGTTTTCAAGTTGAACATTGGGAAGGGTATACTGCAGTAGGGATGCCATAAGTAGAGATGACTCAACACTCTGTATTGGGAGATATCTGTAGGGCAGATATCATGTGTATCCCCCTGAAATCCAGTTTTAGCTATTTATGCTGATCATTCACAGGTGTATGTCTACCGACTCCAAGCCCTGGATAGGCACCAATCATGCTGTGTTCTTATGTTATACACCATGTCCAGCTTTGCATCCAAATTCATATCAAAACATTTCATACTTCCACCTGTTAGTTGTAGGAGTAGGATTAGGAACCCCCTGCATGCTCTCATACCCAACCAGACATCATGTCCAAGAATGTTGCCAGCCTTGTGATCTATCATGCAGATCTTGGTCCATACATGAGAGTATTCTGCCTGTTATTGTCAAGTTAGATCTTTCTATCTTTGAGCTAGTCAAGGTTACATCTTGAGTTATAGGGATACCCCCCTTGGTGCGACAGAACCAGAAGTGAAGGGGAGGAGCTCACGCAACCTCCTGTATTCAGTTGGCTGAAGCTGCCTGTGCATTAGAAGTGGCAAATCCTAATGCTGATTCAGAAGAAAAACCAACAGTATATATTTAAGGTGTTTAAATAGAACTGAAGCAGATAAGGTATTGTCAGAGTTACATGATAAGTACAGGACTACTCATGGTTCTCATTTAGCTACTACGCATAAGATACAAAGAGCGGGATATTATTGGCCAACAATGTTTAAGGATACAGAGAGTCATATTTGAAGTTGTCACACTTGTCAAACTATAGCAGACAAAGGAAGGAATTAGGCTAATCCATTACAGCCAGTCATTGAGTCTACGCCATTTGTACGGTGGGGCTTAGATTTCATTGGAGTTATAAATCCTCCATCATCTATAGGACATAAGTTTATATTGATAGTGACTGACTATTGTATAAGGTGGACGTAAGTCACATGTTGCAGGTTTTCTACTACTGAGGTGGTTATCAAATTTCTTGAGGAAAACATCATAACAAGGTTTGGAGCTCCATATTCGCTGATAATGGCCCTGTATTTCCTTCTCTAAAATTTTCTAAATGGGCATTTGAATATGGGATAGTTTTAAAATTTTCTTCAAATTATTATCCTCAAGGGAATGGTTTAGTTGAGTCCACAAACAATATTTTATTGGATATAATCAAGAACCTAATTATAAAAAATCCTAGAGAATGGAATACATTGTTAAAATATGCACTGTGGGTAGATAGGACTAAGGTTAAGTCAGCCTTAGGCAATGCACCTTATCACCTAGTTTATGGGACTGATCCCATACTTCCAGTGAATTTAAGAATACCTGTTTGGAAGTTTGCTAATGAGTATTTAGGATTTGATGATCACAGAGAAGCTAAGATAATCCAAATGTTACAATTGGATGAGAAGAGAGATCAAGCCATTGAAAATTTTGCCAAACATCAAGCAGTGGTCAAAAGATGGTTTGACAAAATAGAAAGAGTCAAAACATTCAGAATATCAGACTTAGTATTGTGTTGGGATAAAGAACATGAAAAGAAAGGAAATCATGGAAAGTTTGACAAATTATTGTTAGGTCCATTACAGGTCACACAGATAATAGGGGATAATACTTTCAAACTCAAGACCTTGATTGGGGAAGATATGCCATTACCTGTTAATGGCCAACATTTGAAACATTACTTTCAAGCTTGAGGTGAGGGTAGTTGGTATGTTCTGTATCATATTGTAAATAATGTACAGGTGTTTTGTTTGGTTTTATTTTGGTTTTGTTTTGGTTTGTTTTGTTGTGTTGGTTTGTGTGTGGTGTTGCCTTGGTAGGAATGTTTGTTTTGTTTTGAAGTATATAGGAGCAGATTAACAACCACTGAAAACAATAGAAAATTTAGAACATTTAAGTTAATTATTTGAAATTTATGCATAACTTGTTGTGACTATCATGAATGTAGAAAATGGTTTGGCTTGTGAAATTTTTTATTCAATAATTGTGGGTTGAGTATTCAAGGGAAGTTTCTCACAATGACACACCTAAAGTCCTTGGGTTTGGTGAACATACTAGTGTAGATTTTAGGTGAAAAATTAGAGGTCACCCTTGCTACCATTACAGTTCTTAGCTTAATTTCAGCAAGTGATCATATCTTGCATCATGAAGTTACAAATGTAATATCTTATAAGGTCTCTATCTTGCATAAAATATAAAATGAGAAAATTAATAAAATGGATTTTACTAAAAATCTAGATTAAGCCATCTAAGTAACTCTACCGGGTCTATAGACACTTGCTGGCAGTGGGGCTCTACTTAGGAGAATTGTAATGATAACCTTGTCGGGGCTATAGACGCCGCCTGCTAACAGCAAGGCTCTATTTGATTGGCTATGAGGGAATGACATCAACTATGTAGTTTAATATTAGTCACTAGTTTGTTCAACTTATTTTCAAGATGAGGATTATTAATCACATGCACCCATTTAAATTGAATGGGGAAATTCATGCACCTTATTGAATATATTAGGTCTCAAGTTAAATAATGATTTGTAGAAAAGAAAGTTGGAAGTTATGAATTTGTTTCGTTTAATTTTCTTTAATGGTTTTAATTTAATTGTTTTGTTTGGTTACTAGTTGTTGTGGTGCTCACAACACGCCCCATTTTACTTCTTAGCAAAATGAGGACCTCTGTCATGGTTGTGGCTTCTGCTTGGTGGTGAAAGGGAAAAGGAAGGTTAGGGTTACAAATCTTGTTCAAAAAAATGAAAAAAATAAGCATGAAGTACTAGAGAAGAATAGGGGTGAATTCTTTGTCAAAAATGAGTAAGGGTTTCTTTTTGAACCATTTCAAAATTCTTAATATTTTGCACGATATGCGTGTGTTGGTAAAATGGATGATAGGAGGGTTTGTATGTTGCATATGCAAGTCATTTGTATGTCGAGTCATGGTATTAAGTGTATATTGTCAGGTTTATGAATCGTTGTACTTGTATGCATATTGTTAATGTGTTATTCTTTACATACAAGTCGGACCCGATGTGATTCAGAAGGAAAATGGATAATTGGTTAAGTCCATGGTTCGTATATCGGGTTGTATGTTGGACGGAAAGAAAGATACAAGGTGATATACAACATTATATACATATCGCAGACTCGAGAAGAATATAAAATTTGGTTTTATCAAGGTATGTTTCGCGGTTTGTATGTTGTGTGCTTCAGGTTATACATTTTGATATACATACAGCACAAAAGTCAAAAGAATTAAAATCTTATATAAGTGATGCATCATATTTTAATGTATATTGAAAATGCATTCACTTTATATACATATGTGGAGCTGAAAAGTTATGTATTGTGGTCTATAAAAGATGAGAAGTCCAAGATGATTATACAAAGCAGTTTGTATGTATCTAGACTTGTATTTAAGAGTAGATACAAGTATTGTTGTATCATTCAGATACAAGTGGGTCTTGTAGCTTGCATCATGGGCTTGTATGTTAACAATATATATTTCTGATATACACGTTGATATACAAGAGAGGATACAAACAAAAGATGCAAGATAGATTCGAAAAGAAGTTAAATAAAGGAAAGTCTTTGTATGTTTGAGGTGGTTGTATGGTAATAATATACATTTCTGATATACGAAGAAATAAAAGACATCGACGGAAAGGTAATGGGTAAAAGGGCTTTGTATGGGGAGTTTGTATATGTGCTTATACAAGTCAACATACATTGCAATTTACAAATTGAAGATACAAACATGGATATAAAGGAAGAGGAGTTAACATGGTGAATGGCTCGTTGCATATGTGTTTGTATATTGAAAAGATACAATGAATAACATACAAAGAGTGATATACAAATAAAGATACAAGTAAACGAGATGTATGCATAAATAAACTAACAAATAAAAGTTCAAAACCAAAACACTGAAATAGAAAAGCCCAAGCCTTAGGCACATTGATTGCTATAATTAATGCTGATCTAACACCCAAAAGAGTAAAATTCAAAGGGTTAGGGTAAATTTAAGGCTATTCATTCTTTTAGATTTACATTATCAAGAATTAAAACTGTAGAAAGGAAGAATTGCTATAGAAATTGAACAGAATTCATCAAAGCGACAAAATTTTAGAAGTTCAACAAAGTAAGGAATGGTAAAGTAAGTCAAGGACAGAAAATTGAGTTGTAAAGAAATACATGTATTTATCTAAAATGGTATTACAGTTTAGTTGGTAAAGTGTAAGTAAATTTCAGTAATTTCACTGTGAAATGTAAACATCTGTTAGATTACTATGTTTAATTGTTAATTAGCAAGGTGGGTTAAACAAATGTAAAAGTTAAAATGGAAAAAGACAAAAAAGGTTAGGGTAAAATGGTAAAACATAGAAAATTCGTAGTAAAACCCTAGGTAAGAAGGTAAAATGAAAAGTTAAAAGGATGCATTTTTTTACAGGATGGTGCCAAAGCAGAAAAAGGTAGATACAGGCAGAGAGGTTAAAAAAGAGAGAAAGTTGTGCAAGGAAGTAGAAAAGGAAGAGTTGCCATTACATAGACAATACCCGTCATTAATCAATACAAGTGGAGTGGGGACAAATACAAGTATAGGAAATTATGATGCGAATGATGTTTTACAAAAAATCACAGCAACAGACGCGACATCTAATATGAAGTGTATATGGGAGAGTGGACTGTACAGAGATGTAGGTTTTCCATTAGCTATGGTAGCTAAGGATTTGTGCCTAGTTGCATATGCCTGTATTATCCTAATACTAGGAAGATAATGTTTTACAATAGACTCATTGCAGACTTATCCACAGAAGGGATTGCAAGAACATTCGGTCTGGAGATCAATGAGAAAATGGTGGATATTGATATAGATCAATACAATGAGGATTTCCACAACAATGAAAGGGAGTGTAGAGGCAAGATCTTCTATAGTTGGTATAATGCAGAAAATAAACCCAAGGCTGTAGCAAGAGTCCACAAGAATCTACAAAGATAAACTTTAAAGAGGAAATATACTTGATGATTACAATGCTAAGTAGATTAGTGGGATTGAGAGATGGCAATAAGTGTGAGCCATGGATGTTCACTATCATCTAGTTCTTGAGGGAACCAAAAAAAGAACAAGGACAAATTCACTAGGTGAAGGCTATAAGCACAGCCATATGGAAACAGGCAATGCTAAGGAAGCAAAAGTTGATGCCATTCTATTTGTCTTCATACATATTATGTTCATGTGCAACAGAGATTAGACCATTCATACATGGGATAGACAGGGTTGGGACCTTAGGAAATGATCTGGATCAGAGGCTGGTATATGAGCATTATCCTGATCTGCAGGTAGAGAATGCATTGAAGAACTATGCTCTAGTAAATGATGTATTCTATACATACATGGTTAGAATTTTGAGGAAGAGCCAGATAAAAGGTTATCTAAAGATGTAGAGGATGCAATTGGGCTACACAGTTCCTAGTATATTCAATTTCCACATTTTACTTGTATTAGAACTGAAGGATTTGAAGGAAAACCTTTCATGCTACCCAGGTATCCTTTCGATAAATTGATTGTTCTGGAGTTCTGAAGGAAGAATTGGAATGCCTTTAAAATGTACAAGAAGACATTTAGCAGAGGATATCTTAAGTTACCTTGGGCCATTGGTAGATAGTCCTACTATAGTGAAGAAGTTGATGGGTATTCAAAACAAGAATTGAGATATTATGGATTTGAAGAATTTGAGTTGGCCTGAAGGTTTGATCGATTCCATATAATTCAAAGTACAATTGATAAAAAGTTTAAACATCAAATTCATATTGAAGATTTTTGGTCAGACTGTAAGAATGAAAAAGAAGTAAGAAAAAGGGCTCATAAAAGATTAACAGTTGATCAAATGAGGTCAATGGGACATATATATGTTCCTCCAGAGGTTAAAGAAGATGATAAATTTCTGCATCACAATTATGCAAGTGCCAGACTTGATCCTATTGTAGAATGTGATTGGTCACAACAGTGGAATACATCTTTGGACACATTGTCCAAACCAGTCATCTTGTTTTCAAAAACATGGTTAAAAGATAGGATTGAAGAGCTTAAAGCTGAAGGGAGGGAGATCACATATCCAAAGAAAGGGAAAAAGAGAGTAATAGAGCATAGTGATGATCTCCAATGCTTCTATGAGAAAAAAAGAAGGATTGTGGAAGCTAAAATTGTAGAGAAGGACAAAAATGCTACTCTAATGGATCCTTATGCATTGGGAGTAACAATAGCAATATCATCTGATACATTTGTAGAGGCAAAATGATTGAGCCATGAGATTAGTACAGAAGAACAATAGGTTTCCAAAGAAATAATAGGAGAAAAGGTTAAAAAGGAAATACCAATAATCATATCAAAAGGGGAGACTTCAAAAACTAGTGAAGTCATTGGAGCATAGCAGGTGGGAGCAAAGTTGAGTGATATACCTGGTGCATCCACCTCAGTAGAAAAGAGACAAGCATATGCTCAGGTAAAAAAAAATTGGCTGGGGAAATGTTGCAAGGGTCAAAAGCACATGAAGCTAAACAAACCACTGAGACTGTCCACATTATGGATGACAACAGTGAAAGTGAGGAAAGATAAATGAATTCAGGAAAAGAAATTAGAATGGAAGAAGAATATAGTGAATTTTTAAGCAAAGAAGAGGAGCAAAGCACTCAAGCCGAGATGGAAATTGAACAAGGCTCAATGTCTGAAAGGGTACAAGAAGAATCAGGAATAGTAGATCCATTTGCTACCCTGGTGTCTCCTGAAATAATGAAAGATGTACAAGAAGAAGAACATAAAATTGAGGAATCTGAAAAGGAGGATGCACCTAAGGAGATAGTAAAAGAAAACCCTTCTAAAGCAAAGGAAGAAATAGGAACAGACACCTCAGGTGTAGATGTACTAAATATTCTTAATATGTATGGTGAATAGAGTGAAGATGAAAAGAAGATAGAAAGCAAGAAAGAACAGGAAAAAGAAGCAAAAGAGGATGTTACAATGGTAAGATGACTTGCACATACAAAGCAAATTAGCAGGTCTGAAAAAGAACAAAAGGAAGGAGAAACTTCAGAAGAGGCAAGCAAGAAACCTGAGGGTGAAGAACATACAAAGAACATTGATGAAGGTAAAATTTAAAAGCAAGCAGAAGATATAGACATGACAAATATAGAGGAAACACATAAGGAAGATGGCCAAGAAAAAGAATCATCAAATGGAGAGGGTCCTAAGGAAGAGAATGAAGATGGAGGGGACACATAAATGGAAGAGGAAGGAAATGAGGGTGAATCGAAACAATAGGGTGATCCAATGATACAAGATGTAGCTCCTCAACAACAGCCTCCTCCACAAAAAAAACATCAACAACAAGAGAAAGGAGAAGCAGAAAGACCTCAGGAAGAGGTAATTGATGAAGAAAAAATTGCTGAAGGCATAAAAGAGGTCCCAACCTGGTTAGGGGTAGAGATAAGGAAAGAAAAGGAGGTACAATTAGTACCTATTGACATCAAAAGTCTACTGGGTGATACAACGCCAAGGAAAGAAAGGAGAAAGGCCAAAACCATGTCAGCCATTCAAAGAGGTCCAGATGGATCTAGGACACTGAACTTGGCCATACCCCAAAAAGAAAAGGAAAAAGGAGAAATAACTATAGATGAGTATAAAATACTCAATTTTGACCTGGGGCATACAACAAGGGAGAAACACATAACTGAGTGGGAAGACATGCATCAGGTGACGGCAGAAATGTTAAGAAATGATAAAGATAAATAGGAATATTTGAAAGGACACATTGTCCAATTGCAACAATTCATTAAGGGAATATTTGATCCCAATACAACAGTGCCATAATTGCCTAGTGAGATAGTAGTTGTATCCAAGGATGAAATAAAACATATAGAAAATAAAATGTTTAAGGCCAATGTGTTTGAAGAATGGTTCAAAGATTTCATGCAAGAAGGAGAACATGTAATAAAACAGGTAGTGGAAAGATGGGAAGTAGCTACAAGGGATAAGAATAAGTGCAGTGTCCTTGTACATAATGGCCAATTTAGAAGAGAAGAATGCAAATTTGAATTGGAATAGTTAAAGGAAATTGAAGAGAGAGTAGAAGAGTTAATAAATGAAGGAGTAATTACCCCTTCAATGGCAAATAAAGTGCCATAGGCGAGGTTAGAACTAAAATTTGAAGAGGATAATCTTAGAAGATGCATAACAGCTGCTCAAGACTTAGAAGAAAAGGTAGATGACATGATCAGAATGCATAAAATAATAGTAGAAAAGCTCTTACATCATGAGTGCATGGATACACCACGTATGAACTAGAGAGGGCTTTGACATAATTTAATGCCATTTTTACACCATGTATGGAAAGTCCCGAAGCATATCTAAGCAAGCAAATGATTGATTCACTAATGGAAGAAAGTGCTAAAATGAAGAAATACAAGAAAAGGAGTGAAGGTTCAGAGAACAAAGAAAAGAAACTGAAAGAAGGGATTATAATGTAGGAGTATCTATGGACAAAGAGTCCAGGAAGAGATCACACCTTTATAGAAGGTGTAATTAATAATTTCAAATCATATTTGAAGGAGTAGAAATTGTAAAATGAGCAACAGTTTTGGAAGGAAATCAAGTAAAGAGTATCTGCGGGTAGAAGTCAAATAAAAGGGGAATCTTATTTTGAAAAGATTCCAATAGCATCCTTTGAGAAGGAAAAGATACCATCTAGATATTTTGAGAAGCGGTTAGAGATGAATATGCACCCTTCATCAATAATAGAAGGATCTTGACCGTAGATTAAGTTTTGTAGCCGTAGCAAAATGCAGCTTCATACTCTATATAAGAGGCTTTGCTATTTGTATATTAGTTACACAAGGATTTATGAAATAGAGCTGCCACTTGTAATTTGTTTGAGCATTTTGAATGGAGAAGTATTGTAGTTTAGAGTAGAAGGAGGTCACCTGTGTCTACACTAAGGAATGCGTGGAATATCTAGCTTCCTTATTGTATCTGTAAGATGTTTGTAAGTTTTCTGTTGATTTGATTAATGAAGAAAACTAGTTATTCATACATTGTAAACCATATATGACTGTATACTTTAAATACAAGTAAATTTGGGATTCTGCATCTATTTTCTGAGTATTTTCTAACTTTTACTTATATTTGAATGTATTATCTCTTTAAAAGCTTGCAATCTTGGATGTGTATTCATGAAAATACTCAGGGCTTCACATTTAAAGATTTAATCTGTGGATTTGATCAAGTTTGATGTATTTCTTACAACGTGGATAACAGAGCATTTAGATCCTATAGTAAAGTGATGTTCAATTTGAATTTCTCTAACTTTTCCCCAAACATTGGAAATAATTAGCCCGAACGCAGAGATTTTAAGGAAATTGTCTTGCATTTGAAAAGAGCATGTAGAATTTTGTTAGTATTTGACAATTTTCATATTAATTTAAAAAGAAAAGCTTGTTCCATCATAAATCATACAAAGCTTTGTGATGTAGTACTAAATTTATGCAAAGAGATGGATAATTTGTCGATATTTGCAACAATTTGCATAACTCGAGTCTAGTGAGTCATAGATCATCTTAAATCAAGTAAGGCCCCTTGCATATTACAGTTTCACATTAACCCACTGAATTGTCCACAAGGTCAAGACCTAACCATACAGAAACTTGGGATTAAGAACTTTTAATCAATTTCTTCATATCTTTCAAGACAGTTAGGTTCATTTTGTGAATTTTAACTTTTGTTATGAATGTGTAAAAACAATCATCAACAAGTCCTAGGTATCTTTTATGTAGTTTGTCGGTTTTATGGCTTATGTTTGATATTCTAGATTTTTGGCTCCTAGAGAAGTGTTTTTTTCTTCCATTGGCTTCATTTATTAGCATATATCTATTTTGATGTTATGATCTCTATCATTTTAGGGAGGTATCATGGGTTTTGCAATTCATCCTTTTGTGGTTAATCTAACTAAGGATAATTATGAGTCTTGGTGAAAAGGCATCCTGATACATCTCAGGTGGATTCATCTTTTGCCTCTATTTTATGGGCTCATACTTGAACTAGAATCACCTCAGAAGAAATTTAATTGGGGACTCAATATGGATCATATTGTAGGATTAATTTGTTGCAGTGTGGATTATGACACAAAGTGTAAGCTTTTGATTCATGGTGGACCACACACACTTTGGATTCAAATTTGGGAGTTGTATGGAGACAATCATGTCGCACCATTTTTAGATGATACTATTCTAGATTGTCTCATTCCCCTTGATGATGTAGATAACATATCCTATGATGATGATACTTTAGACAAGCTTGAGTATATGGAATATCTTGATTCTTTGGATTCAAAGACTTATCTTGCTCCCTCTTCTCCTCCTATTGAGATCACATCATCTACATCACATGTTTTTACATCAGAGTCTAGAGATGATTCTTCCAGAACTTCTAGTGATTCTTTGTAGCAGGATCATTTTAGTCTTCTTAATTGGGATTCTTATCTTACAGACATATCATTCTTGTTTGTGGAGTCTCACATTTCTAATTTGGAGGACATGTTTGATGGGTTATCTCTCTGCTTTGATGACAATTTTGACACAATTGTTATCAAACCATCTTTGTCTTTAGCAATTTATGATCTTGAGTTTTCCTATTTTCTTGGATTGTCACATTCTTTGATTAGGTATGGAGCACCTAATTTTGTGGCATCTTTTGATTGTGACATGTGGACATTTGAGTAGTTTTTAGAGACATCATACTTTATGAAATTTCTACCCTCACTTGATGTTCTAGAGTTGGAGTTTCTTCTACATATACCAGTGGATTTATTTCTTCCCAAGGGGAGAAATTTTGTTTGTTGGCATTGGATTGTGTTTTATCTTTGTGGATGCACCATTGGCTGTGAGGACCCACTTCATTATTGGGGGGATGTCTTATCTCATTCATTATCCCCTATGGGGGGATAATTCCTTGTATATTCATGATGGATGTTGTCCTAGGGGGTTATGAGTCCCCATTCCATCACTTGTACATGTTTATTTATGCATTCTCAATTTTGGAGATGAGATTTATCCCATGAGGTTTTCTCCTTTTCTCTACTTGAGATCTGTTGTTCATGAGTACCTAACATGGCCTAGTAGCTAGAACTCATTCATGCATCATGCTTAGTTTGCTTCTCCCTAAGTTTTACTTAAGGAGGGTGTTAGTGTAAAAAAAAGATATTGCCTATTTAGTTATCTCTAGATCATCTTCACACTAGTCTTCTTAAGTTTACTTAGTTGTCTTTTGAAGCATTTAATTTAATGTACATCTATGTACATTTAATAGAACTTTACACTAGTTATCTCATGTCATAGAATTAAGACACTTGTCATCTTACAATATTAGCTTACATGAATTTATTAGTGGTGTCTAGGTGCATTTATTGTTTATGTCATCTAGTTTATTTTTCCACTATGTTGGCCTTATGCCTTATCACCCTTCCTTTCCTATATAAGGGAGGTATCACATTGTATATTTCAAGACAACCAAGCTAATACATGCAAGCCATGTGTAATTCAATGTAATCCAATTGTGTGAAGTCAAGCTATACATCATTTCTTGACAATTAAGCTTTGTTGTTACTTGCCTCTTGTTGTGGAAGGTTGTTGTGATTGCAGGTGTTCTTGGGTCTCCTTGAGTCATTATCAACTCTTACAGAGTCACCATTCTTAGTCTATGCTACCAATTACCTTAGTTATTTCTTGGTTCTTTTCATTCATCCCTATGCCCCATGTATCTATTCTACAAATATTCTTAGTAATGTGCTAAAAGTAATGCATGGGTACTTGTCTTAGCTAATTTATAATTTACCTCCTCCATGCTCCACATATTTAATTAGCATGTAAATTTATTGTCGGTGCAAATAAAGTGTGTGTGTGAGGTGTACCCATCCATTCTTTTGCCTTAGTCCTTTTTTGTATGTGTCTTACACATTCAACCAAGTAATGTCTCTATTGATGTGTGAGAAGCCATACATACATGCATATAACACATTCCTTCTTGGAGTTCCTTAAAATCACCAAGTGTGACACCCAAAGGAACCAAGAATTTAAAGCTTTAAGTTGGATGTGAAGCAATTATAAAATGAATTTTATTACTTGTTGTATCTAGACTTTCAAGAGCCACTCAATTCTTAAGCTAGTCCTTTGAATAATATTGAGATTAAAACATGGTAAGCACATCTTTAATCAAACTTCATGTCTAATACTATTCAAATCTCTTGGATGACTTTTTCATGTCATTGTTGAACTTATCCTAAGCTATCCACATGGCATGCCTAAAGTAAATTAAATCCATAGGATTTATATGCAAAATGCTAAGCATTCTAAGTTGAATGCACTTTGATTTTGAATCTATAGCTTCCTTGGGGAGAGATTTCAAGCTCCATGGAGCTATTTAAGCTCAAAACCTATATGTCCCCTCAATTTATTTAGTGGCTGAAACCTGTCACCCCCACAATCATCATTTTCCTCAAAAATTTAATGTGTTTTGAAAGCCACATATTAACTAGTGGTGTGAAGGTGCCTACTTTGAATCTTCTATGATTTTTCCATGTGTCATTCACCAAACCATCTGTTAGCACTCATTTTGACCTGGGGGTTGTTTTTCCATGTTTAGGGGGTTTCTTCATTTGAACCCTGTCTTCTTGCCCATTTTCCTAAGTGTTGGACCTCCTCAGCATTTTTCAGTTGCATCATCATAGTTTCTTTGAAGAGGAGATCATCATCATCATATTGTCTTCAATGATGGTCCACATCATCATGTTCTCTGTCGACTTGTCTTTCATCAGGATCATCGTATTTCAATATCGGGTGATGTTTGGATATCATCCCGATCCTGCTGATGAGCTACAATGTGCCTTAATTTTCTTGCGGAGGGTGATTTTTCAAATATCCGGTGATCTTCCAATTATCACCCTGCCCTTTTATGATGATGATGTTGCCCCGATCTTCTGGGGGGGTCATTTTCTAAGTCGTTCAACCCGACTTGTTTTTTCTTAAGGGTCGTCATCATCATGATCATATTTCCAGTTATCGTTGTGTTGCTTGCGAGGGTCATCATATTTTCTGCCTGCATGATCTTTCGCGGGGTGATATTTTAACATCGGGTGATCTTTGTTAAGATCATCCTGATGATGTTGCTGTAAAGTTCTAAGTGTGACCCGATTTTTATCGTGGTCATCATATTTTGGACGTCAAGATGATCTTAGTCAATACCATCCTGATGTTGTTGTATCACTTCATGTTCGTTGTTTTATCATCCTGATGATGATGGTATCAAGGAGGTAGCCGCCTGTCGGCTTCGTGCATTATCTAGTGGGGGGTGATCTTTTCAAATATCTGGCATATTCATATATCGCCCTGATCTTACAGTGGAGCTATAGAGCAGCATGATATTTGTGCATTAGGATGATATTTCCAAATATCCGGTTATCTTCCAAATATCATCCTGATGCCGACATGTGGTGGTGAAGTCATCAAGGTCTGGGGGGTCATATTTCTAACATTACTCATCTTATGAAGATCCCCCAATGTTGTCGATATGATGATGACGTCATCCGGATATGAGGAGGTGCGCAGTAGGCAAATATGCTGATGATGTCAACAGGATATGACGATGACGTCATCAGGATGTTCATCGGCTAGACTTTTGGTATCGGCTAAGCAGGAGGAGCTTCCTCCGATGGATCAGGTTGTGCCGATGAAGGCGATTATCATGCAGGTGATATTGCGATGATGATGCTGACGTCAGGGTGATTTTTCAAGCAACAGGATATCATGCTGTTGGAGGATGATGATGAAGTCTTATACTAGTGTCGTCAGGAGCAAAAGCACCGACATCATATATGCTCATGACCTAGTATATAAGGTGATGAAAAGGTCACCGCGGGGTGCATGTGGGATAATTGATATCCTGCATATTTGAAATATCATGACGATGTATCTTGGTGGGAAACGGTTGTGACACACAGTATTCTGCATTTCCCAGGGCCTCGGGTTGGTGCGCCATTAATGGCGATTGTTGCAGAGGTATGGGCGATGGCATGGACGGATCTAGTACCCGATTGAAGATCTGGATCCCTAGGCGGCGGCACAAGGCTCGAGATTTCTTCCTGTCTCCTCTCCCACCTGCTGCATTGAATGTTTGAGCGCCATTTTTCTGATACTGTGTATCTGGTGGGATTTTTGGTCAACCATGTAATTAATTGCTGTGGTACACTACCTTGCTGTATATAGTAGGTTGTGTTGCTCATTTGAAGGTGGTGGAAAGTTGAAGATTTTTGGCTCTGTAATTCAAAACAAGCTGATCTGGTTGCTCTGTACAGTTAAACCTGTGAGTCTATGTATCTCTTGTTGTATGTTTTGGCATGAACCCACTGATTTCATGATTAACCTTATATGAGAAATGCTATCTTAGTATGTGTTTTGTTAATTCTGTCTCCAGTATTGCATGTATTCTTCTTTTGAATCTGGATATTTGGGTAATGTTTAGGTTCTAGAGCATAGAATTCCTATGTTGAATGTCTGATCTTTTAACTTCTGCTCAAGGGGTAGATTAAACTGTTTTCAGGTTGAACATTGGGAAGGGTATACTGCAGTAGGGATGCCATAAGTAGAGATAACTTAACACTTTATATTGGGAGATATCTGTAAGGCAGGTATCACATATATCCCCCTAAAATCTGGTTTTAGTTGTTCATGCTGATCATTCACAGGTGTATGTCTACTGACTCCAGGCCCTGGATAGGCACCAATCTGGCTTTGTGTTTGTGTTACAACCATATCCAGCTTTGCATCCAAGCTTAAAATAAAAATTTAAATCTAAAACAATCTTTAGGACATTAGAATTAGTTTTAGGATCCTCAGTCCTCTGTCTACAACTGCAAATAGGCCCAAAGCTAGCCCCTTTGCTCTTATCTTTCAGTTTTGGTCTACTCACAGGAGGACTTATCTGCTTTCTGTCAGCATCCCAGCCTTGTATGCATATCCTCATGGATGTTGAGTAGGGAATACCCCCCTAGGTCTTGCAGAGCCTGAAGAAGAAGAGGAGATAAAATACAGAGTCTATCTCCTACACTGTTGGCCCCTGGCCCAGAGATCTTGTTGATCACTGATGGCTACCTTGTAGGGAAATCTGGGAATAAGCATCCAGTCTGGGAAAAAACCAACAGAAATTGGCGACTCCGCTGGGGATTGAGAAGTAAAAGTACTATCTAATCATCTCTAGTAATATATGTGTGACCCATCTGAGTCACCAACAGAAATAGAAATACTCTACTGGGGAACGGTGATTTGAAAATTGTTATTTGTGAAAGAACCCTGGTTTTCAAAAGAAAACAGTTCCTAGTAATAGGTGGCGACTCCGAAGTAATCTCCCAACCGGTCAAAAGTAAAATTTATATGCAGGGGAGAAGATCCCAACAAAATCCTTTATTTAAAGAGTTACCAGTAACAAGAAGAATGATGTACAGAAGAAAAGGAGCTGTCTCAGTTAGTCATGAGGGTTCCCCCAGAAAAAGTGATGATATGCAAGATAACCCTAGGCCATCAGGACAGCATGTGCCTTACTTTTCAAATGCAGAAGCTGATATTCAAGGTGCATATGAGAGGCAACAGGGTGGTAGTATGAGAATGAGGTCAGAGGTGTTCCAAGAACGCCCATTTCTAGACCCTAGTGAAAGGTTTGAAGAGGCAGAGTCTCTGAGGGATGATGAAGATGATGACCAGAATGGTATGAGACCATCTACCTCCATGCCTAAGGATGAACAGTTAGCTGAAGAAATCAGAAATCTAAGAGCAGAACTAGAATATCTACAGGCCATGAAAATCAGAGATGATATGAAGCAGAAAGTGCAAGCTTTAAGAACTGCCCAAAATGATTCAGTTCCTACCCTAGAGAATGCAAATGTGCAGAGACATCAGCAAAGAAATGAAGTGCAACATCAGCATAATGATGAGAGACAAAATGTGAATGATGCTAGGATGCCACTGAACAATGTAAGAAACCAGAATGTAAACAGAAATGTCAATGTTAATCAGTTAAACAGACAGCCCATGCAGTTAGATAGATTCAGGCAGCTGGTGTTTGATGGTATTCCTGGGTATCCTAACCCCATTGATAAGCATCTGAGGCTGCAAGTGCCTAAATTTTCAGGAAACAACATAGTGTCAGGAGAAGATCATCTAAAAGCCTTTCAAAATGTCATGGATAACTTTGAGGTTGAACATGAGGATGTTTTCATGAAGTCATTCATGCAATCCTTGATAGATGAGGCAAGAGAATGGTACAAGAGTCTGCCTGACCGGAGTATTTCATCATGGGATGATTTTAAAAGGATGTTCAAGGAGCAATATGGTGACAAAACTGACCCTAGCTTTTTTGTAAATGAGTTCACCAGTATCACTAAAGGGTCAAATGAGCAGGTTGCAGATTTTAATGCAAGATTTACTAAAGTGTTAAACAAATTGCCACATCACATGAGGCCAAATGAACCAATGTGCATAATATTGTATATCAATGCCTTTGATGCAAAAACTGCATATGGATTAAGAGATAAAGGTCCTGCTACTCTCAGGGATGCTTTCAGAATTGCAGTGAATATTGAAAACAACAGGAAAGCATCGGGCAAGATGAATAGAAGGGATGATATAAAAATTCTGCAGAATCCAAACAAGCCTCAGAACACTCAAGGTAATACATCTGCCCCTGAAGATAAGATAGACAAATTGGCAAATGTTGTTAAGGACCTAAGCTATAGATTAGCTAGAAGTGAAAAAGGGATGGGTCCTGATAGGCAAGTCTATCAAAGGCAGGAAAAGAGGCCATCATTGCATGATATGCCTTATAATACCAATTGGCATGATGGTAAGCCTATTTTCCCACGTAACCACACAAATCAGAGAGCTCAACATGTCAAAGAAACTCCTGATCCTCTAAAGAAAGCTATAAATATTGTTGATGATGCTCCATGGTGTATAATCTGTCAGATGCCACATTCACAGTCATAGTGTATGATTGCTCAATCCTTGTATGATAATGCTACATCTTGTAATGAATGCAATGAGCCACATTATGTGCAAGATGATGATGTTAATATGATGTCCATAGGCAATGGATACACTCTTTATGATGCTGATGAGAGTACAAATGATGGAACTCAGGCCTGCCAACAGTTCCCATATGATGAAGATAATGAAGATAACTATGTGTATGCTCAGAGCTCACACAATTTTCTGAGTAACTTACAACGACCTTCTGATGAGGAAATTAGAGCCTTCACAGCTGCAGCAGTTGCTCAAGTCAAAAGCAACTACAATCTCAGAGGTAAAAATCAAGTAGGCAGCCCACATCAGCCAGAAGGTATGTCTGCAGGTCAGCTAGTGTATGGTCATAAAGGAATTGAACCACAAAAAGGGCAGTGGGTAAATAATAAACAGAATTTCAGACATAGAACAGGTCATGAATCTCAAAGACCAGAAAACAAAATCCCTCAGGCTGAAGATCAAAGTAAAGGTTCCCAAGACAAGAATGATGATCAGGGAACTATGAAAGTAAGAGCTAAATCAGTTCAGGATAAAAGCAAGATTGTGGAGCAAGCTACAACTGTTACACAAAATTATGCTCCATTTGATATAGCTCAAGTCCTCTCTCAGGTAAAAGTCTCTGTTCCACTTATGGAACTAATGAAAGTGGAAGAAATCAAGAATAGGACAATATCCCTAATCTCAGGGGTACCTTTTCAAGCTAAACAAAATGTTCAGACCCAGGGTGAGAAACATGTCATGTGTAATGAAGAAGATGAGGCTCCTGAAGTCTATTTAGGAGTGACTATGACAAAGTGTCCTTCACAAGTGGAACCGTTTTATGTTTCCCTGGTTATAAATGGAAAAATAATTAGAAATTGTATGCTTGACTCTGGAGCATCTACAAATGTCATGCCTTTGGCCATCATGCAACAAGCTGGATTGAAAATTGACAAGGCATGTGGAAAATGTTATGCTATGGATGCCAGAGAGGTACCAGTTATTGGAATCATGAAGGATGTAGATTTCAAACTGGCAGCATTTCCTGAAAAGAGATATAAGATGAATATAACAGTGGTTGACATCAAGCCACAGTATGGTATGTTGTTGTCAAGAAGATGGGCAGCACTAATTGGTGGAAGTATGCAGCTGGACCTGTCATATGCCATGATTCCAATGAATGGCAGGGATGTTAAGCTAATCAGAGAGCAAAGATCATCAGAGACAGTGGAAGACCAAGAAGCAGAGGAACAGGTATGCTTTGTAGACACTGACTGTGATAACTTCAAGGTTGTCTCAGATGATACAGAAGATAAAAATAAAAATGCCTGCATTGAAGAATTGGATCAGCGAGGTCTGTGGACCATGTTTTTTGATGGAGCTTGTGCAAAAGAAGGCTCTGGAGCTGGAGTTGTTTTCTTGTCTCCAACTGGTAAGCTCCTCAAATTCTCTTTCTTGCTGAGGTTTGATTGCACAAACAACATTGCAGAATATGAGGCTTTACTCTTAGGCCTAAATATTGCTCTCAAACATGGAATTAAAATGTTAAGAGTATTTGGGGATTCTGAGCTGATTGTATCCCAAATTAGAGATAAGTATGCTTCAAAAAACAAAAGATTGAAACAATACAAGCATGCTGTTTGGGATACCATTGAACTATTTGATGCATTTTCAATAGGCTGGGTAGAGAGGTCAAAAAATGTTATGGCTGATTTCTTAGCCAATGTTGCAATAAGGCCAGATGACATCACTCTGTCAGATGTTACAAATGTAGAAGTTAAAATTAAGCCTGCAGTACCAGAAAATATATGCAGTTGGCAAGTGTTTAATGATGATAGGGATTTGTTGAAATTTTTGCACTGCATAGATGAATATGAGAATCAAGAAATTGATTTCCAAGCTTTTGTAGAGACTATAGATGGAAAAGAAACTCTTGTGGGAAAAGAGATAATTCAATTGAAGACTAATAAAATCCCTAGAGGGTTGGTAGCTTTGGAAAGAGCCTTTGACAGTAGAGACAAATTGGTCACAAGGACATCTCCCACGAATAAGGAAGATTTAGAAGAGATAAATTTGGGGACATCTCAGGCCCCTCAGAAGGTGTACATTGGTAAACAGCTCAAACCACACATTAGGAGTATGCTAATTGCATTACTGAAAAGGTATAAACATGTTTTTGCTTGGTCATATGAGGACCTAAAAGCCTATAGGGAAGATTTATTCTAGCATGAGATCCCATTGAAGCCTGAAGCTAAGCCATTTAGACAAAAGCAAAGACCTATTAATCCTACCTTAGCTCCCAAGATGCAAGAAGAACTCAAAAGGCTCAGGGAAGCTGGAATAATTGTGCCAATCAGGCATTCAACTTGGGTGTCTAACCTTGTCCCAGTCAGAAAAAAGAATGGTGATATTAGGCTTTGTGTTGACTTCAGGAACTTGAATATATCCTCTTTAAAGGATAACTATCCACTGCCTAATATGGAAGCTATGTTGCAGAGAGTGACTGGTTGTGAACTCTTATCCATGATGGATGGATTTTCTGGTTATAATCAGGTGAAGGTAAAGGAATCAGAACAGTATAAGACCACCTTCACCACTCCATGGGGAACTTATGTGTATGTTAGAATGCCCTTCAGACTAACCAATGCAGGTGCTACATTTCAAAGAGCAATGGATGTTGCTTTTGCAGGGTTGATTGATTCAATTCTGGCTGTATATCAGGATGACTTAACTGCTTACTCAAAGAAAGAAGAGCAGCATTGTTTGCATCTGGAACAGATTTTCATAAGAGCACTAGAATATGGTATTTCTTTAAATCCAAAGAAGTGTGCCTTTGGGGTAGTTGAAGGAAAGCTCCTGGGACATATTGTTTCCAAGGATGGAGTCAGGATAGATCCAGAGAGAGTGGCTGCTATTGACAGAATTCAAATGCCAAAAACTGTAAAAGGAGTTCAGTCCTTCTTTGGACAGATAAATTTTGTTAGGAGATTTGTTCCCAACTTTGCAGAAACCACAAGGAACATTTCCAAGATGATGAAGAAGGATGCAACTGTTCACTGGGAAAGTGAAGCAATAGAATCATTCCAGAATATCAAAGAGGCAATCAAGATGGCCCCTGTTCTTAAATCTCCTGACTTTTCTAGGCCATTCCAAGTATTTTCATTTTCTTCCTTTCATACTGTTGCTGCATGTTTGCTACAGAAAAATGAAGATGGTTTTGAACAGCCCATAGCTTTCTTCAGTATGTCCTTGCAGGCCTCTGAGTTGAAGTATGATATTATGGAAAAATAGGCATATGCACTAGTCAGAGCCATCAAAAGTTTCAGACCTTACCTGGTAGGATCACATGTAATTGCATATGTACCCCATGCAGCAGTCAAAGACATATTCACTCAGCAGGAGGTGACTGGAAGAAGGTGCAGATGGATAAATAAACTGCAAGAGTTTAACATAGACATGCAAGTTACCAAGTTGATAAGAGGACAAGGATTAGCCAAGATGATGGCACAGTCAAACTTGGAAGCATGCCAAGTTAATGCAGTCCAAAATGAGAATACAAATGTATCAGGATCTGAATGGTACAAGGATATTACCTATTACTTGCAAAATCTGAATTGTCCTTCCCATTTCAGTGACAGTCAAAAGAGGACTTTAAAGTTACATGCAATCAGGTATGTTATTGTTCAAGGTGAGCTATACTGGAAAAACCCTGATGGTGTGCTGTTGAGATGTGTGGATGAGGATATGGCTAACAATGTTTTGATTGATATGCATAAAGGATTGTGTGGTGGACATTATACTGCCCAAACAACAGCTCATAAAATTCTCAGAGCAGGATATTGGTGGCCCACTCTCTTTTCAGATGCACAAAAGTTAGTGAGGAAGTGTGACCCTTGCCAAAGATTTTTAGGAAAGCTGAAATATGATGGTGCTTTACCCCTCAGAACTGTAACTGTGGATGCTCCATTTCAGCAATGGGGAATTGACTTCATAGGGGAAATTGCAGACAAATCAAGTGGGGGACACAGTTGGATTTTGGTGGCAACTGATTACTTTACCAAATGGATTGAGGCCATTCCAACTAAGAGAGCTACAAGTAAGGTGGTGACAGATTTCATGCTAGAAAATATTATCATCAGGTTTGGAGTACCATTCAAGATAGTCACTGATAATGCTATGTGCTTCAGATCACGTGAATTTGTTGATTTTTGCAACAGGTATGGGATAAATTTATCATATACATCACCATATCACCCACAAGGGAATGGTCAAGCAGAATCAAGCAATAAAAGCATCATGAAAATTGTCAAGAGGATACTGGACAAGAACAAGAGAGCTTGGGACTCAAAATTAAAGTTAGCCATATGGGCTGATAGAGTGACAGTAAAAAGGGCTATTGGGATGTCACCTTTTGAGCTAGTATATGGTGCATCAGCTAGATTGCCCATAAACAATCTCCTACCAGTGTACAAGCTCATCCAAGAGAATGATGAGGAGATTGAAGACTCCATGACAGAAAGGGTGAACCAACTGGTTGCATTGGATGAGAACAGAAGGAAAGCCCACCGGATCAATCTCAAAAGACAACAAGATGTGAAATATCAGTTTGACAGGAGAGCTATAAAAAGGAAGTTTCAAGTCAATGATCTAGTGCTCATTTGGAATGCAAAAGGTCAAGAAAAGGGTAAACATGGTAAATTTGAACCCTTATGGATGGGCCCATATCAGATTTGCAGTGCTCATGGGGAGGATTCTTATTTCCTCCAGGCCCTAGATGATGAAGTTCTGGAATTGCCTGTGCACGGCCAATTCCTTAAGTTCTATTTTGCATAAATGACTTGTCGCTGTGCACATTTGTAAAAAACATGTATGTAGTGTAAATGTCTTGTGCAGTTCGTGCTTTTTGGTTTTTTTGCCTGGTCTGCCCGAAGATCTGGTTCTCGCTGCAGTCTTTCACCTGCACGTCCCTATTCGGAGCCAGTGTTAGCACTCATTTTGACCTGGGGGTTGTTTTTCCATGTTTAGGGGGTTTCTTCATTTGAACCCTATGTCTTCTTGCCCATTTTCCTAAGTGTTGGACCTCCTCAGCATTTTTCAGCTGCATCATCATAGTTTCTTTGAAGAGGAGATCATCATCATCATATTGTCTTCGATGATGGTCCGCATCATCATGTTCTCTGTCGACTTGTCTTTCATCAGGATCATCGTATTTCAATATCGGGTGATGTTTGGATATCATCTTGATCCTGCTGATGAGCTACAATGTGCCTTAATTTTCTTGCGGAGGGTGATTTTTCAAATATCCGGTGATCTTCCAATTATCACCCTGCCCTTTTATGATGATGATGTTGCCCCGATCTTCTGGGGGGGGTCATTTTCTAAGTTGTTCAACCCGACTTGTTTTTTCTTAAGGGTCGTCATCATCATGATCATATTTCCAGTTATCACCATGTTGCTTGCGAGGGTCATCATATTTTCTGCCTGCATGATCTTTCGCGGGGTGATATTTTAACATCGGGTGATCTTTGTTAAGATCATCCTGATGATGTTGCTGTAAAGTTCTAAGTGTGACCCAATTTTTATCGTGGTCATCATATTTTGGACGTCAGGATGATCTTAGTCAATACCATCCTGATGTTGTTGTATCACTTCATGTTCATTGTTTTATCATCCTGATGATGATGGTATCAAGGAGGTAGCCGCCTGTCGGCTTCATGCATTATCTAGTGGGGGGTGATCTTTTCAAATATCTGGCATATTCATATATCACCCCGATCTTACAGTGGAGCTACAGAGCAGCATGATATTTGTGCATCAGGATGATATTTCCAAATATCCGGTTATCTTCTGAATATCATCCTGATGCCGACATGTGGTGGTGACGTCATCAAGGTCTGGGGGGTCATATTTCTAACATTACTCATCTTATGAAGATCCCCCAATGTTGTCGATATGATGATGATGTCATCCGGATATGAGGAGGTGCGCAGTAGGCAAATATGCTGATGATGTCAGCAGGATATGATGATGACATCATCAGGATGTTCATCGGCCAGACTTTTGGTATCAGCTAAGCAGGAGGATCTTCCTCCGATGGATCAGGTTGTGCCGATGAAGGCGATTATCATGCAGGTGATATTGCGATGATGATGCTGACGTCAGGGTGATTTTTCAAGCAACAGGATATCATGCTGTTGGAGGATGATGATGAAGTCTTATACTAGTGTCGTCAGGAGCAAAAGCACCGACATCATATATGCTCATGACCTAGTATATAAGGTGATGAAAAGGTCACCGCGGGGTGCATGTGGGATAATTGATATCCTGCATATTTGAAATATCATGACGATGTATCTTGGCAGGAAACGGTTGTGACGCACAGTATTCTGCATTTCCCAGGGCCTCAGGTTGGTGCGCCATTAATGGCAATTGTTGCAGAGGTATGGGCGATGGCGTGGACGGATCTAGTACCCGATTGAAGATCTGGATCCCTAGGTGGCGGCGCAAGGTTCGAGATTTCTTCCTGTCTCCTCTCCCACCTGCTGCATTGAATGTTTGAGCGCCATTTTTCTGATACTATGTATCTGGCAGGATTTTTGGTCAACCATGTAATTAATTGCTGTGGTACACTACCTTGCTGTATATAGCAGGTTGTGTTGCTCATTTGAAGGTGGTGGAAAGTTGAAGATTTTTGGCTCTGTAATTCAAAACAAGCTGATCTGGTTGCTCTGTACAGTTAAACCTGTGAGTCTATGTATCTCTTGTTGTATGTTTTGGCATGAACCCACTGATTTCATGATTAACCTTATATGAGAAATGCTATCTTAGCATGTGTTTTGTTAATTCTGTCTCCAGTATTGCATGTATTCTTTTTTTGAATCTAGATATTTGGGTAATGTTTAGGTTCTAGAGCATAGAATTCCTATGTTGAATGTCTGATCTTTTAACTTCTGCTCAAGGGGTAGATTAAACTGTTTTCAGGTTGAACATTGGGAAGGGTATACTGCAGTAGGGATGCCATAAGTAGAGATAACTTAACACTTTATATTGGGAGATATCTGTAAGGCAGGTATCACATATATCCCCCTGAAATCTGGTTTTAGTTGTTCATGCTAATCATTCACAGGTGTATGTCTACTGACTCCAGGCCTTGGATAGGCACCGATCTTGCTTTGTGTTTGTGTTACAACCATATCCAGCTTTGCATCCAAGCTTAAAATCAAAATTTAAATCTAAAACAATCTTTAGGACATTAGAATTAGTTTTAGGATCCTCAGTCCTTTGTCTACAACTGCAAATAGGCCCAAAGCTAGCCCCTTTGCTCTTATCTTTCAGTTTTGGTCTACTCACAGGAGGACTTATCTGCTTTCTGTCAGCATCCCAGCCTTGTATGCATATCATCATGGATGTTGAGTAGGGAATACCCCCTAGGTCTTGCAGAGCCTGAAGAAGAAGAGGAGATAAAATACAGAGTCTATCTCCTACACTGTTGGCCCCTGGCCCAGAGATCCTGTTGATCACTGATGGCTACCTTGTAGGGAAATCTGGGAATAAGCATCCAGTCTGGGAAAAAACCAACACCATCTATCATATTCACAACCCTATCAAGATAGATTTAATCACACTTCACATTTGATTCCCTTTAGAGCACTAAGTATGTAATTTTGAAATCATTTATCTCTAAGGGGCTCATAGGATTGAAAAAGCCATACAATTGGATTTAAACAAATTTTAGAACTAGAATCCTTTATAGGTTAGCTTTGACTTGAGAGACCCTTTTTTCAGCCTCTTAGAACTATCAAGACTTTGTAATAAAGCTTTATATTATTTGAAATTCATTATTCTAACTCAGGTGACCTAATCAATCTTAAGCATGAGTAAGCATGGGATAATTATTGTTTTTAAGCCTAGTTAAAATGGGACCCTACTTTTGACATTTAATCATCTATTGAGATTATAAATTCTTCCAACATTTTGATGTTCAATTTAATCCTTGTTTCCTCTAAATTTAATGATGGTTGTTAAATGCAGGAACATAATTAGATTTCCCTAAGAATGTAGAAGTTTGATATTAAAGATGTGAATTTGAGTCATGAAGTAGGATGCCATATTGGAGTAATAAGGCCATTAATCAATATGAATGTGAATATTGTATGCAAGTAGCATATAAATTTGATCCTTTTTCACCCACATGGCTTGGGATGATTGATGAACATCCTTAATCCTTCGAACATCTAACAAGTCTTAGAGTTAATGAGCACAGATTTAGTTTTTTCTCTAAGAGCAAGTTTAATACAAATGGAATGTCATAACTTTAAAAATTAGATTTCCCTTGATTTCTATGTGTGATAGATAAAATTCTATATTTTTGGGGGCTTTCATATTTAATGGTTTTTGCTCTCTATTTTGGGGTTCAAAGACTAGTTCCTAGAAACTTTTAGAATCCTAGATAGATTTATTTTTTTTTTGTCTTGTTTTTCTTCCAAGATATTGAATTCTATGAGGTTTGAATATAATTAGAACTCAATATGAGCCTAACTTTACCTTAATATTTTCTATGCGTTACTAGATATTTTAGTTTGAATTTGATGAATTGATAATCTTTGTTTGCACTCATGACATATCCATTCAATCATTTTTAAAGATTAGTATACTTGTATGAGAAATATTTTATTAATTAGGATTCTTGGAGTTCCTTAATCTCACCAAGTGTGACATCCAAATGAACCAAGACTTTAATAAAGCTTTAATTTTGATGTGAAGCAATTATAAACCTAATTATATTATTTGTTGTATCTAGACTTTAGAACCACTCAATTCTTAAGCTAGTGCTTTGAATAATATTGAGATCAAAACATGGTAAGCACACCTTTAACTAAACTTCATGTCAAATACTATTGAAATCTCTTGGATGACTTTTGCATGTCACTGTTGAACTTATCCTAAGCTATGCACATGGTGTGCCTAAAGTAAATTAAATCCATAGGATTTAAATGTAAAATTCTAAGCATTCTAAGTTGAATGCACTTCAATTTTGAATCTATAGCTTCCTTGGGGAGAGATTTCAAGCTCCAAGGAGCTATTTAAGCTCAAAATCTATATGTCCCCTCAATTTATTTAGTGGATGCAAACCATCACCCCCACAATCATCATTTTCCTCAAACCTTTAATGTGTTTTGAAGGCCACAAATTAACTATTGGTGTGAAGGTGCCTACTTTGAAGCTTCTATAAAATTTCAATGTGTCATTCCCCAAACCATCTATCATATTAACAACCCTATCAAGATAGATTCAATCTCACTTCACATTTGTCATGCTCACATTTCCCATGCGGTCACAACATGCTAACCCGTGTGTCATGTCCACATGCGACATGTGGTCATGATACAAACTGTCAAAAATTTTCCCTTACAACTTGAAATTTCCCCCTTGCACACGTAAGCATGCTCAGTTGCATAAGTTTAATTCGTCAAGTTACTGTTGTTAACGGAATATTCTATACATGTGTGCATTCTCTATTTTGATGTCGATCACTATGTTATGTCGGTTTGATTTGCAGCATTTAGGATTTCCTTGGTAGGTGGTTGACCTTTAATTTGTTTTCTCAGTTTATTTCAATATTGGCTTGCATTTCTCCTTTTATTATATTCCATCATTTATTTATTTAATTATCTATTCATTCAATAAATTGTCTCATTTTCATAGTCTACCATTGGTAATAATCTAACTTTGAAATCACAATTTCTTTTACAGACCGAACTGTCAAATTTTAAATATTAAATGTCGAAATTAATTGTCTCATCATTTCTTTGATATAAATAATTAAAACAATATTTAAATATATGTATTCGAATAATTATATATTTACATATATATATATATATATATATATATATATATATATATATATTATAAATATATATATATATATATATATATTCTCATCTAAGTGTATAAACAATTCATACCTTATGTATACATATGTATGTTTATATATACTTTTATATAGATATATATATATGCATATATATACATATATAAACATACATAAACATCACTAGTTAAATAAATTTTTCTATTTAGTGGAAGCCCCTCATATATATATATATATATATATATATATCAAATAACATATATAAATATATAAATATATAAATATATATATATATATATATATATATATATATTTATATATATGCACTCACACATATATAAATATATATATATATATATTTATATTAATTTTATAAACCTCTTAAGTCATGCTCCACTCAAATAATAGAGTGTGATGCTATAAAATAAACCTCACATTAGTGAGCAATATAAAACCCTAATCTCTCTTTTTTTTTGTGTTTCATAGATGTGAAATAGGGAAGGGTCGAGCGGCAGCAATGGATGGTAGAGGGAGGTCGTTGGAGGTGGGTGGAGGTGTGCTGGCTACGTAGGGAGTGGCAGACAATGTTCGTAGGGGGCAATGGTGGTTTTGGGGCCGTGTAGACAGTGGCGGCGGAGGCACAGTCGGCGGGGAGGTCATATGGAGCAGTGGGTGGAGGAGTGTTCGTGGCCACGAGGGCCGATGGAGCTCGTGGTGTGAGTGTAGAGGCGGGGGTGTAGTTGTTGGGTCACGGTGGGGGTGTGGGTGGGGCTGAGCCCCTCCCCACACCCTCTTGTAATATGATTTCAGTGGGGGTTAAACCCCCTCCATACTTTAAGATATATTTTTGACTGTGTATTAATTTCTGTGAACTCTATTTCTCATTGCATTTCAATTTCGTAATTTTTAATTAATACTAATTAATTCTAATTATATATATATACATATATATATATACATAACACATTTTCACAATTTCATTTAAATTAAACTATATATATATACACACACACAAGTGTATCATATTTTCACAGCTTCATCTGATCAAAGCAATATAAACATATATTTATTTATATATATGTATATATATATATATTTAATTCATAACGAAGTTTCATATTTCCTACAACCTTTCAATTCTCAAATCAACAAATTCATTTCACACTATTTCTAACATTTTTCTTTACAATTAAACAAATACAAGAGTGAAACAGAAAGTAAATAACCATTTAAATCCGTATATTTCAACTAAATTCTGATCTATCAAGTAAACATTCCATTTTAGATAAAATTAAAGTTTAAGAGTAAATACAGGGAAATATTAATTCTTCCACTTCAATAACCAAATAAACAAACATGTAAATCAGTTTAGATTATTCTCCATTGTATACTTAAATCAAGTTTTAATTTGTTTTTCTAAGGGAAAAGTTACAACTTCTATAATCCAGTGAATGTAACTTTTTCACTAAATAAAACTAGAAATAACTTAACAACTTGTCTAGATCAAACACTTAATTTCACAACTTACAATTTTGATAAACAAGAATAAACAACTGTAAGATTCCACAACCCACAAACACTCTAAGGGAGGAATTACTTTCTTCTCCCAATACAATTTTTTTCTACAACTTTTAGAGGGAGTAAACCTCTCCTCAAAGGAAAACCTTTCCAGGAAGAACCTTAATCTCATTACAAGTAGGAAGATAAAACATTTTCTCTAAACAAGGAAGAACTCCTCCATTCCTCTCAACATTCTCCAAAAATAATCCTGCATGACAACAAGGAAGAAAACACCAACCAACTAGCTCTCCTCCCTACCATAGACCTGCAAGAGGGCCACCCCCGAGCTAGGGAGATCATCCACACACCCAGGGTAGAATAGACCAAAACACTACACAACAAAAGAAACGAACAACACACAACACCCATGGTTTACAACACAAAGACTTAGCTGAGGTGAGTTCAAAAAAGGGTAGGGAAGTAGACTCACTCTACTCCAAGGTGACATTCTTCTCAACATTTATCATAGCTTATGTCATGGCCTCAAGCCAACAAAATTATTCTTTCTCATGACCTCAAGCCATCAAAATAAAATTCACAGGGATATCCCAAATAGGCTCTCAAGCCTTATAGCCCTCTAGGCTCAAAATTACCAACATGCCCTCAAGGCTTCCATATACCAAAAAAAATAAGAATGCCCCTGAGGAGGTTCACACCTTCCCTTCCCCATACATGATGAGCATTGTCTTCCAACTGGAAGAAGCTCTTTCAGACACCCAACACAAACCAAAAATAGCAGAAATAACACATAGACAACCATTGCAGATCCACATTCATCAAACAAGGATAAAACATATATAGGTGAGTAAACTGGCTCACTAACCTCTACAAGCCCAATTATGGAAGTAGTTGAAGAAGAGCTCCGCCCTTAGTCTCCTCCTCCAAGTTCTCCTTCTTTCCACAATAATCCAACCCCCTTAGTCTCTCCCTCCTCTCTTCTTTAAAACAAATTCCCTCTATTTTCCCTTATTCCCAAGTGGCATTAAAAAACTAAACCCACTCCTTAACCATTATCCCTAGTGGACTTTAAACAATTAACCCCACTCAAGAGGTCTCCCACTATAGCCCTTTTTCAACACATGGAGGAGTAAAATATAACAAGTAAAATAGAAATAAAAAGGAAGTGGATGACACACGACCCTTTTTATGGGGTACTCCCACCAAAAGAGAGGCACAAAGAGACAAAGCACTGCATTATTGGTGGATCATGGAGTCATTCCATGACTTGGAAGTGGGTCTAAATGTGGATTCCACTCATCCCATTATCCCCATGCTCCCAAATTTGTCACTTAACTTCACTATAAAGTTAAAGTGACCATATGAAGGTTATCCCAAGGTTATCCTAGTCAAAAGGGTCTCTAGACCCATGGGGTATAACCCAGGGTTGATTTTAATCTAGTTAGGACTCCCAGATTCAAGTAAAAACATAAGAAGAGGGTCTAAAAGAAATAAACTTAAACAAGATTCATAACAACATCTTTTACAACACATATCACAATACAAGTAAATCAGAGGGTAGACCTAATTCCCTTGACCCCATGCAACATTACAACAATACAACATTTCACCATACATGAGGTTGATCTTAGTTCCTCGTGGAACTAGATCGGCTCACAGGGGATACAACATGGGGTGTGGAATGATCTCTTGTATTTGTGGTTTCGTTAGCAATACCTAGACACTCAATTTCGAAGTTAATAACACATCAAGATATCATAGCCAAAGCAATTTAAAATACATGCCTACCTAAACATTCTACCATAAAACATACTGAAATCACATTAAAGTTCCCTTTCTAATATTATCCACTCATTATTCACTTAAAAGCAAACATCTATTTATCATTGCACAATTTGTTTTCTTAAAAATCAATTTGGTTTAATAAACAAGATTCCAAGATCAACAGTCCCCTAATCATAAAAGTAATAGCAATAGAACTTTAAATAGTCTCATGAACAGAAGTGAAAAAGGTAGGCCTCACAACATTTAATTCCCTTTAGAGAACTAAGGATGTAATTTTTAAATCTTTTATCTCTAAGGGGCTCATAGGATTGAAAAAGCCATACATTTGGATTTAAACAAATTTTAGAACTAGAATCCTTTATATGTTAGCTTTGACATGAGAGACCCTTTTTTGGCCTCCTAGATCCATCAAGACTTTGTAATAAAACTTTATATTATTTTAAATTCATTATTCTAACTCGGCTGACCTAATCAATTTTAAGCATGAGTAAGCATGGGATAATTATTATTTTTAAGCCTAGTTAAAATCAAGCCCTATTTGTGACATTTAATCATCTCTTGAGATTAGAAATTCTTCCAACATTGTGATGTTCGATTTAATCCTTGTTTCCTCTAAATTTAATGATGGTTGTTGAATGTAGGAACATAATTAGATTTCTGTAGAAATGTAGAAGTTTGATATTAAATATATGAATTTGAGTCATGAAGTAGGATGCCATATTGGAGTGATAAGGCCATTAATCAATATGAATGTGAAATTTATATACAGGTTGAGTTTTACCTTTTTTTTCACCCACATGGCTTAGATGATTGATGAACATCCTTAATCTTCCAAACATCTAACGAGCCTTAGAGTTAAGGAGCATGGATTTAGTTTTTTTTGTCTAAGAGAAATTTTAATACAAATGGAATGTGACAACTTGCAAAATTAGATTTCCCTCAATTTCTATATGTGATAGATAAAGTTCTATATTTTGTGGGGATTTCATATTTAATGGTTTTTGCTCTCAATTTTGGGGTTCAAAGACTAGTTCCTAGACACTTTTAGAAGCCTAGCTAGATTTATTTTGTTTTGTTTTATTTTTCTTCCAAGATAAGGAATTCTATGAGGTTTGAATCTAATTAGAAATCAATATGAGCCTAACTTTACCTTAATATTTTATATGCATTACTAGATATTTTAGTTTGAATTTGATGAATTTTTTTGATAATCTTTGTT
The DNA here is from genome assembly GCA_027924645.1 of Cunninghamia lanceolata. Taxonomy (NCBI): domain Eukaryota; kingdom Viridiplantae; phylum Streptophyta; class Pinopsida; order Cupressales; family Cupressaceae; genus Cunninghamia; species Cunninghamia lanceolata. The sequence goes on from BSBN01000957.1 coordinate 349,789, forward strand.
TGCACTCATGAAAAATCCATTCAACCATTTTTTAAATATTTGTATACCTGTATGAGAATTATTTTAATAATTTAGATTCTTAATATTTATTTTGGATTAAGCTATCAAGCTTGCTAAATATTTTGTAGAAATTATGATTGGCATGTTGATTCTTCTTTACACTTTACCCATCTCTCTTTCATTCCATTTCTTTAGTTATCTCCATAGATTAAAATTGGATTTGAAAATAAGTTATCTTTCCCCATTGAAATTTATAAAAACTTAAGGGAACTTGAACCTCGTGATTGCTTAGTTATTTTGCATGATTTGTTTAGTTGAATAATTGTGGGGGCCATTTCATTTTTATTTTTTAGATAACTAATAGCCAAATAAAAGGTACCTAAAAAAAATGTTAATTCATTCCTTTGGAGGATAAATCATATTGGTAGGTTTTTTGACCCATTAATAGTCATGTTACTAGAGAGGGCTATCCTAGATTAGTTTAGTAGGGTCACTAGATCTCAATCCTTCATAGATAATGAAATCAATCACCAAAGACTATAAAATATTAGAGAGTTAAATTTGACAAAGGTAAGATAAGGACTCATTAATGAACTAATTAAAAGGTCAAATCTAGCTCTATTAGTTCCCCTTTTTTCTTTGGTCATTAATCCTCTAGATAGCTCCATTGCCCAAGTGTCACTAAAAAGTCTTGTTGATTAGTGACTCTTCCTCTAGTCAAATCCATGAATCTTTTCATTTACGTACTACTTATCCATCTTATTATTAATCTAGTTACTAACCTAGTTGGTGCTTACTCTCATCTCAATTTCTAAATGCTTAGGATTCATTGCTTAGCCTTCACACCATTATCTCTTGCTTGAAATCCCAATGATTTACTTAGTAATACAAAATATTTCTTGTAAAAATATAAGAAGGGCTGCTCCAAGCTATGCAAGAAGCATGTTCAATCATTCAAGGATGCCTTGATGCTACTCACAATCCAATATAAGTATATTCCATGTTACTTTTCATTTCAGGTCTTTGACACAATTTCAAATGGATGGTATTTGCATCTTATTTTTGCTTCTATAGCTTCATGGGATGAACTAGAGAACCGATTGATCAATCATTTTAGAATCTTGATTGATCTTGGTGTTGTTTATTGTTTGTTTGCTTCTACTAAGAGGGAACCCAAAGAAACCATAAGTGCCTTCAATATATGATTTTAGAGGATGTGTGATCAAATAACTACACTATTTACACCTATGGAAGCCACAATAATCCATATGTACTTTAGGGCTCTACATCCCATGTTAGCTATGTTTGTCATAATATCCACCAGTTTGACAAGTCTCTTTCCCTTGTCTATGCCAAGCTATTAACATTTGCCAACAAATCATGCTATAATGTTTTCAAATTGGTCACCCTCCCATGGTTTGTTTTTCATAAAAAGGTGCAACCACCTTGAAATATATATTATTTAATAAAGAGAGTACATATGATAATAGTTCAAGCCTGATGTTGATTCAACTTCTACACAATCAAGAATTCATTCAAAAAATTAACATTATACCTATTCAAGATGGCAACATAATTCTAGATAGAACAAGTCTAATAGTTTAATACTTCAATAGTTACAAAAAATAGCCATCCCAAGAAGACAAATCTAAGGATTTTGACCAATTACAAGTGTAGGATTAATGTCATTGTTCTAAAGACCATCCTCATTCTCTTCATTTCCATTTAAATATGGGACCTCTCTATCTTCCATAGGTGGATACGAGTCATCATTATTGTTGAACTTAATCTACAAGTTGGGGCCCAAGGTCTAGGTAGTGATAATGGAGATCATTTTCAACAATGAAATCACAAAGGTATTGGAGACCATGTTTCATTGTATTATAGGTGCATATAACCAAAAAATTCTTTTAATAATCCTTATGAGAGAATAAATCTCTGACCAAGGCTTGTCCATGCAAAATATCATAATCTCTCATGGCTTCATTTAAAATCTCATTAGAAATAAGATGTTCATGGATATATTCTGAAGTAATTTTCCTTAGGAGTGCAATATTTTGTAACAAATCCATAACATTTGACAAAAATAGAGTTATTAATGTGAAAATTATAGAAACCTTGGTGAATTATGGAGGATTTCTCATCTTGTTAACAATTGTATAGCATCTTCCACCATGGGTAGTTGATCTTCTGAAAACCTTCGCCAACAAGATAGAATTAAAAACTTCTAATTCATGGAATTCCTGTTTATGAAATTGGATATGAATGTTATTTTTATTTGGCATACTCTTCATACCATTAACAAGGATAATGAGAAGACACAATGCCAATGATATTAATAGCAAGTGGGAAGGGATGATCTTAATCAATTCAATGTTGATTACATATAGAATGACAAGGAGGACATCAGCATTATACATCACTCACACTTTGGAGGATAGAAAAGGAAGATATGATAATCTTCTCATGCTTAGACAAATATAAAAGATCACATGTTTTCAAGAAAGAAATGATCTTTAAACACTTCTATGGCTTGAAGGATGATACAATTTTGAAAAGTGAAACATTACATTATAACGATCACTCTGAACTTAACATCACATTTTAATGATTACACCATACTTATAATAATTGTAGACAAGAAATAAAAAGTTAGTACAACAAAGACCCCTTAGAAGGGAGTTAGATCTGATGATAATCCAATCTATTTTGGACAATTAAAAAATCTTTGGTAGTTTGAGCATTAAACTCTAATATTCTTTGATCCTGATCATAAGCTAATTAGCTAAATTATTTCCTTCTCTAAGATAGTGTTGAATTTTGTAGCATTCAAAATAATTCAGTAGCTCCCATGACTCTTGCAGGATATGCATTATTTTCTAATTGCACAAGGATTTATTCTTAATATTTAATGAATCACATTCAATGATGATTCTATTCTTTTTTTCCAAATACAAACCTGCTAGAAAAGATTGTGCCTCTGCTTCATTGTTATTCCCAAATTAAAGTTTTATTGTGACTGTAGATATCAATTCTCTTTTGGAATCTTTGATCACACACCCTACTCTAGAGGTTCCTAGATTTCCTCTTGAAGCCCCATCATAATTCAACTTGATGATTGAAGACTTAGGAGGAATCCAAAACACTGTATTTCTATCATATTTCTTTGACCTTTGAAAGGCAATAGATGGTGGAGGTTTCAATTGTTTTCATTGTGTCAAACTATTTGAATCCCAAGAAGAGAAGGTTAACTTTGCAAACCCATTTTTCATAACCTATGCCATAATCACCTCAAAAATATTTTTTCCAACTTAAAAATTACTTCTTCATAACTAGCTTTCTATTTTTTGAAAATTCTCTTATTCCTTTCTAACCAAATGTTCCATATCATGATAGATGGAGAAACTAACTAGATAGAAGAGAAAGTCGATTCTTTATACAATAAAGGCCAACTGTGAAAAAGATCTAATATTGTCATTGGGAATAGATTTTGCCAATTCAATTTTGAACATAGCCATTTCCAATAGTTATAAGTGAAAGGGAAATTAAGAAACAAGTGATATGTACTTCTTCAACTTCTCCACATAGAAGATAATTAAAAGATTTAGTTATTCCTAGCTAGACTAGTCTTGAACTAGTTAGAATTCTTTTGTTTAAAGAAATCCAAGAAAAAGAACCTACTTTAGGAAAACATGATCATTCTGACAAAACTTATAAGGATGATCATCCTTTAAACTAGACCTAGAAAGAATTAAAGATTTGTAACCTTGCTTGACACTATATGAGTCTTGGAAGGTGCCCATGTTAGTTGATCAAGTTGAGATGAATAAAAGATTTTTATTTGTTCCAATATAGTTTACAATACTATTTTTTTTGGTGAAGAATAGGGTAATCTTGTAGGTATTTCCATTTGACATTACTCAAATAAGATCCATTTATAATAGTGAAATAATCCTTTACTCTATTACCCCATACTTTATTTAGTACTATTTTGGATTAACACAAAGATTCCATTATACCACTAGGGGATGGCCATTCCATGCATCTTCCTAGAATAGGGCTTTCTCGCCATTATGAATTACCAATGAAAGGTGTGGAAGGATAACTTCCTACATTGCAAGATGAAATTCCACATTTTCAAACCACCTTGAAGATTTAATTGTAAAAATTCTTTCTAGAGCTTGTTTATTAAGGTACTTAGCTTGCATGATTTGAGATCATTTAGCACGTGGCTTAGAGAACAAACTCCATGCAAGTTTTTCTCCTAATGCTAATTTATTAGCTTCTATATTATGGATACCTGCACCTCCCTTATGTTTTACTGTGAATACTTTGTCCCATGATACCAAAGCAATTTTACTCTTTTTCTCAAAGTTACCCTTCCATAAAAAAATACTGAGGACCTTTTCAATATCAATTATAATCTCTCTAGGCATTTTAAGAATATACATCATATAAATTGGAATGGCAGATAGGACTACCTTAATCATAGTTATCCTACATGCTAAAGTTAGCCATCGACCCTTCCATGAGGCAAATTTGTTTTGAATAGAAGCAAATATTCTTTTCCAAAAATGATTTTTATAAGTACCTACAGACAATGGAATCCCCAAATATTAACAAGGAAGAACATTTGGTATGAACCCCAATACTACAGTGATTCACTATTGGAGAGGTAGACTTGTATTGTAAAAAATATTTTAGATTTGGTCAAATTAATAATTTTCCCTGAAGCTTCACAATATTGGTTTAAAATCCTTTTAATATTCTTAGCTTCCATGATAGAAGGGTGTCCAAATAAAAGTGTATCATCATAAAAAATGGCATGAGTAATAGAAAAACTAAGCTTGCGGATAGAGATATCTTTCTAATGCTATGTTCTATTTTGATTAGACATAGTCCTATTGAGAGACTCTACCATAATAATGAAAAGAAAATGTGACATTGGATCTCTTTCTTTTATACCTTGTGAGGAATTAAAAATCTAGTTGGACAACTGTTGAGAAAAATTAAAATATTAACACCTAATATAAAAGAAAAAATCCATTTGCACAACTTTGAGGAAAAACCAAATTTCTTGAGAACTTTCATGAGAAAGACCTAGTTGACTTTGTCATATGCCTTCATCATATCTTGTTTAATGGCCATAATAGGGAGTCTATTTTTGTGAATAGAATGCAATACTTCATGGGATACCAAGGCTCTTTCTATTTTTTCCTTACCCAGACAAAACCACCTTACTCTTTAGATATGATTTTAGGAATGATGATGGCTAATCTCATTGTTATATCTTTAGAAAAGATTTTATACAAAGTATTACACAATGAGATTGGTCTATATTTATTAAATGGAGAGGGGGAATTATTTTTTAGAATTAATTCAACATAAATTGCATTCATTTATTAGGTGTAAATCCATCAAGGCATGGTGCTTTATTAGGTGTATGAGAGAAGACCGCTATTTTAATCTCTCCCAAAGTGAACTCTAGAATAAAAGTCCTCTGTTATCATCATCTATAACAACCATTGGAATATGATCCAAATTTTCCAAATATGAGGGGTCTTGTTCTTCATGTGGCTTGGTTAGTAATTTTTTGAAGAAACTAACAACCTCCTTTTTGATTTCTTGTTGATTTATGAGAAGATAACTCATATTGGATTTGACAAAAAAGATAGCATTTGCTTTCTTTCTAATTTTTGTGGAGGTATCCAGAAGAACTTTATATTTCTATCCCCATCCTTTAACCAAAGATTTCATGTTTTTTTGTCTCCAATAGATTTCCTCCTAGGCCAGTAATTCTTCTAGTTCCCCTTGCAATTTCTTTTGGAGATCAATGGATTCCTTATTCATCACAAATTATATAATGTAATCATTGAGGTCCTGAAGAACTTTTTGAATGTCTTCTTTTTGCAAGAAGATATTTTTAAAGTGATGCTTATTCCAACACCTAACTTTTTGCTTAAGATATTGCATCTTTTTGAAAAATTTCAAACATTCTAGAACCGACAATAAATGGAGCATTCTCCCACCATTGTTTGACAAATGGGAGAAATTAATTGTCTTGGAACCATATAGCCTCAAACTTAAAAGAGGGTTTGTGAAGATTATGGGCAACCTTTTCCACAAATTCTAACATAATAGAAAAGTGATTGGAGCCTGAAAAAGGATATACAGAGCTAAAAAAGAGATAAGCATTAGAGAACCAATTAGCTGAAAACAAGAACCTATCCAATCTTTCTACTATTAAAAGGAAGTCCTTTCTTCTCTTAGTCCATGTGAATCTACCATTCTTGGGGCAGAAATCAATCAAGCTATTACCATTAATAAATTCATTAAAGTGCTCAATTATTTTGGGTGGTTGAATTATATCCTCAAAGTTTTCATCTATATTCAAGATATAATTGAAATCTCCTCCCAAATAATATTTTCCTCCTTCAAAGTTTTAATTATAGCACTCAAAGAGTACCATAGAAGATTTTTACCAATAGTAGAAGTGGGCCCATAAACATTAAAAATCTAGAAATGAAATTGAAAATTAGTAACTTTGAGAAGCATCCACTATGGATTCATTACTACTGATGCAACAACAAATGTTTTAATGTATCAGAGAGTTTTATTTCCTCTAGTAAAATAACATCCAAAACATTTGTATCAAGTTGACACTTTATCAAGCATCTTTTATTATGGTCATTAATGCCCCTAACATTCCATGAGATGATTTTCATTTCCCTTTAGGAGAACGACAAGCTCATTTTGGGACTTGAAGATTTTTTTCAAGAGTAGATTGTATATGTATTGTGACATCCTCTTGTGTCTTCCTATTTCTCAATTTCTTCCCCCTCTTTGATGGTGGAGTAAATATTCTTTCATATCTTTCCTTTCTATTTGTGAAATAGAAAGGGTTTTCATAAAATCATACTCCAAACTGTCATTCATGACTTCCTTTGCTATTTCTTTTATTAGCTCTACACCCAATTTGAGAAGGATAGAATTCACCAAATCATCTATATTTTCATGACTTCTGGTATTTTGGTGACCAGGCGAAGAGGTTAAATTAGTTGGAGGTATTAATTGATCTAGTCTGTCATTAAAAATTACCCCTTTTACTGTATTAAATATGGATGTTAAATCCTCCTCTTTATCTTCCTAATCATGTTCTAACTACTCCTCTTATCTTGTTTTATGGTTATCCTCAATTGGGATAACTACTATTGCAACATTTAGTGTAGATATTGGTTGCTCCTCTTGGGCCTTGTTAGATGCCTGATCAGGTTCTAAACTCTCCCCTTGACCAAGTTTTTTTTATCATCTTTATGGGGATGGAGCTTTTTTTCAAGTCCATGGGCTAGCCACTCCAATTCATTACTAACCCTTCTATTGCTATCAATCACATTATGAGTGAGGTTAGCTATTATGGTTTCTAAATCCTCATAGGTTGAAGAGACTTGTTTTAACATAGAGGAATTTTTGTATTGACTTGAGAGGTGACCATAATTATGACATGAAGAACAAATAGGATCAGGCCCTTCAAAATAGATTTCTTTCTTCCATGTGCCATTTACCATGAGGAGACATAATGATTTAGGTAAATCTATAGAGGCATCCATCAATACACAAATATAGATAGGTTTTTCTAGATCTTCAAAATAGTCCATATCATACATTTTCTAAAATAACCCCAAAGAGTCACCTAGAGTCTCCAAGATCTTGAGATTGCGATATTGGAGAGGAAGATATTTCATTTGAATCCAAAATGGAATAAATTTGATGTGCACTAGAAATGGGTGAAAGTTTGGGTCCCATGGTTGTGTACAAAGACTCAACCCATTTAAAAACCAAGTTTTGCTTATTAAAATATTATCTCTTGTAGATTTTGAAGATAAAATGGAAACAAACAAAATCTTTGTTTTTTCTAAGAAGAATAAATCATTTTAACCTCTTCCCAATATGCATTAAGCCATTTGATCAAAGTTGCTTTACTAGGATTAAAGTTCTAGAAATTACTAATAAGGGATTTCTATTGGAGATCTTGGACATAAGGAGACATGACTACCTCAAAAATATGTATTTCAAACTATGAAGAAGGCATCCTTTGTGACAACAAATTCTTTTGTTCCTCCATATGCAAATATTTGGTGCCAGATCTATTTTGTGGGGACCTTCTTTTGCCTAGCCTTGGGCAGGAAATCAATGTTCATATCTTTTTTCCTCCTCCTTTATCCTCTCTAATATCTTCCTCTAGACACTTGGCTCATATTCCATACATGTGACCATCCCCTCTATGTATGCCCCCAATGCAAACTTTTCTAAGGATTATACTTTGAGGTTTTTGCATTTGATCATTTGTGGCCATTGTGGTTGTGCTCCATGGATTTCTTGTTGCATATGAGATGGTCAAAACCAATCTACCACCTATCCCAAAAATTATCCCTTATTCATTGGTGTTGGCACCAATATATAGGAAATTGTTTGCAGCTTGTGTGCAAGGGATGATTGTTTCAAGGGTCAACAAACAATGTAAGTAAATCATATTAAATTATAAGGTTCCAATGAGAAATCAATATCTTATAAATTAGACACTCTTAATTAACACCATCCTAGTGATGTACGATCATCCCTTACATGTAGAATACCCCTATTATCAACTATAGGATAGAAACATAAAGGTGAGTCCAACTTGTAGAACACATGTTGATCTTAAGAGTTATGTAAAATAGTATGCCCTAGTAATCTTGGGTTACAAGGAAAATAGATTAAATTCATTTTATATGACATTATTGACATGTATATGTCTATCCCATAAACATTTTATGTGGTACTCTTTTATCTCAAAACCATGTTTTAGGCATTTGTTTTACAAAAAACTACTAAAGTGGATCAAATTTTTTGTGATGAGAAAATTCATGATCATGATACAAAATTTTGCACTAATATAGCTAGGTTAGTCTAAGATCTTAAAATAAATGAGTTGTAATATATTTATTTTAATATTATACTTATTTTTTATTTTATAGTCAACATAGGTTTGTTATAAAAATAACCATGTTTGACACACATGGTAAAATATAAAACAATGGGAAAGAATTCAAAAAAATAAGACTACCTTTTATATCGATCTCCTTATTTTAATAAAAAATGAAAAAAGAATTTTGGATATTATGAAAAGAGTTATGTGTTATAGGTAAATATGTGTCTAAATTACATCGATAAGGGCATGGTTTGGTGATCAAGTCATATAGTTGTTGTAGCAACCACCACGGTTCAAACCCTAGTTGGGCCAAAGAGCTCGCATGTCTTGTGCCTTCACTAGGCTAAAGTGCTCGTAGGATGTGTGCCTTCGCTAGGTTATCATGCTCGTAAGTTGTTGGCCTTCACTAGGCCAACGAGCTCATAGGTTTGAACTTGGTGATAATGCCATGGGGACTAAGACCCCCAGTGGAGGTCTTGGTGAAAAAGCCTTGGAAAGAGATCACCCATAAGGGTTTCTCTGGGCTTGGAATAGGCTAAAACCCTGAATTACCCCATAAAAAAAATATGTGTCTAAATTACAATTATTCTCATCTAAAAATTCTAAATAAAATATATATAAAAACTGTTCCCTAGATATTAATATCAATGGTATATGTTTAAGAAATTATTAAAAGATTTTTTTGTTAGGTGTACCCATGTTTTAGCCTGGTCCGAGCCTAGAGAGACCCTTACTAGGGATCTCTTCCCATCGGATTTATCTCCTGAGACCACAACTGGGGGGTCTCTATCCCCAATGGGCATTATCACCCTTTGATCAAACCCATGAGCTCATTGGCCTAGCGAAGGTACACAGTCTGCATGCATGTTAGCCCAACAATGGCACACAGAGCATACGAGCACATCAACCCAACGAAGGCATGAATGACCTATGATCTTGTTGGCCCTATGGGGGTTTGAACCATGGTGGCTACCACAACAACCATGTGACTTGACCACCAAACCACTCCCTTATCGGCAAAATTATTAAAAGATTTTATTTCTATCTCAATTAATATGTTATATGGAAATATTACTCAATAAAAATATTTTAAAATATAATCTAAACATGTTATTAACAAATTTTTTTTGAAAAAGATGCAAGATATTAAAAAATAAATAGAATCTACATAGGAAATCTAGAAAATCATTATATTACATTATCTTTAAATTCCTAATGGTTTTCTTGCATAATTGTGAGATTTTTTTAAAAAAATTTGTATTTGTGTGGCCCACTTAGGCAAAAAATCAAACACACCTTTATGTTGTCACCTTACAACTAAGATAGAATTACTTTCAACTACCACTCTTGACTCAATATGAAACTCCAATAGTTAATCTCTATCCTCATTCTATCTATCAAAGATAAACTATGATTAGTTAGAATCAATATCCTATTCAACTCTTGCTAAAACCATAATCTTCTCAAGTTGGTACATTTACATAGATCTAATACACTACCCCTTATTTCCTTACTCCATTAGTAGAATGACCTAACATAGCTAGTTTTAATTTTCTAGTTCTTTCCCTTAATACTCCCATTGGGACTAGAAAAAACCAGCTCCCAAAATGCCTTATTTTGCCCCAAAAAATCAATCAAATTTCCTAGTTTTGCCTTTGCAATCAAAACCCTTCATTTAGATCCAATTTGAGACATTTTTTAGGGATTTTATTCCAAAATTTTCTAAGTATAATGCTTCCCCTTTTTTTTTTCTCCTGTAGAAAAATTTGGTTATTTCTGCCCTTTATCGGCGAATTGGCAATTTCCCGAACTTACGAACTTGGTTTGTGAGTTCGTCCTTTCTTAATTCCCTAATTTTATAATAAGGTGATAGGAAGGAGAGAAAAAGAGGTGAAGGAAAAGTCAAAATATGACAAAATGAGGTAAAGTTGGCCTTTGTCGGCATAAATTCTGATTTGTGAACTTGGAGGTTCACCAATTTGAAAGTTTGTCAATTTGGCAGTTTTCTAACAAAGAGGTAGAGGGAAAAGTTTAAAGAAAGAAAAAGGTTTGAGAGTGGTGATGTTTGTCTGCCAAGTCCTTTGTCAGAAAAATTGGAGGTTTGCGAACCTCCAAGTTCACTGACAAAAAGTTATTCTAGCAGAAGATTCGTCGACTGAAGACAAAAAGGGGAGAAGGCCACGACAAGGGTAAAAGGTAAAGAAAGAGTTTGGTTTATCATAAAAGGATTTTTCCAACAACAAAGGTAGACAAAAGGAAAGAAAATGAAGCAATACTATGTTGGTAATGGGCTTGGTTTGCAAACTGAAAGGTTCACTGACAGAGTAGTTCACCAATAGGGTAAAAATCTAATAAAGGAAGAAGATAAAAGAAAAAGGGCAGGGAGAGGGAGAAGTTTGCAAATGTCTAGATTTTCCAATAAGGAAAATAGAAAAGAAGGAAAATGGCTAAGGAAAAAGATAAGGAAAGACTTTATCAGGAAACCGGTGGAAACTCAAACTCTCTGAATAGTTTGAAATCTTCGAAGTTCATTGATAAGGCAGTTGGCCAACAAAGCAAAGAGAAAAACGGAAGTGTCCTCCATCCTTTAAAAAGGTGAAAATTGCCGATAAAGGAAAAAATAGGGCTGGTTCACGAAAATTAAAATTTGTCGACTAAAGGAGAAGACAAAGACAGGGTGATAGGTCCAAAGTTTGTGAAATTAAAGATTTTCCAATAAGGCACAAAGGAGGCCAAAAATGGAGATTAAGTGCTAAAGAAAAGGAAAATGTTTCCCATGGTTTGTAAAAGTGAAAGTTTACCAACAAAGTGAAATGAAAGAAGTTTGTGATAAAGGAAAAAGGCTGATAAAGAAAGGAAGGATGCCCAGCACACAAAAAGGTACAGTCAAAAATCAGATGACCCAAACTGGAAAATTGGACAACATATTTAAGGTGTTGTGAAGGCTTTGAAGTGGTAATTCCCTAAAGGCATGCCATGCTTGTAGGATTTGTGCATGATGATTTGTACCCAAAAATTTATGATTTTGTTGAACAGTACCATGCAGGTGGTTAACATGGTAAAATTCTTCAATGCACATGTACACTTGGAAGATAAATTGGATAAATCAGGTGTTGCAGGTGTCAGAATAAGGATTTGAACCTTCCCTCTTTATTGTCCAAAGTACATTAAGAGTGCAGGCAATCTTCTTCTAACAATTTTAGTATTGTCAGGATGTGGTCTTTCCTTCCAAATGTACATATTTTCTGACATTGCCATGGGCTTGACTTTAATGCAGCATGGGTTTCTTGTTACTTGGTTTTCCAACACCCTAGGCTGCATAGTATGGAAGGATTTCTATATATACATGATAAAAATATGTTTTCAAGGTTGGTCGCTAAACCAATTGTTTGGTCTAGAAGCACCTAAGGAGTATTTTCTAGCATCAAATCACATTAGTCTAGTCTGTAATTGAAGGGATGTATTCAGCTTAGTGTAGGAAGGTTGTGTAAAGTAGATATGGATGTAATGAAATGTCTCTAAGGGAGTTTCTAATGATTTTTGCAAATGTATAATCACAGTTATATGTTTTCCCTTACCACATTTTCTAGTATGATTGTAACTAAGGTTTTGATGTGTGTGACAACATCCAAGTTAATACAAGGCTTGATATTTACCGTTGTTTTGTTGCATATGATTCATTGCAGTTCTCTTTTGGATTATTAAGTATGTCCATCACATAAAAATCTATTAAAGTCAGATATGTGAATATGTGTCTAGTTCCATTGATCTTTTGCTGTATATTTTCTTTCCTCCTTGCATTCTATGATTTTGTTGCCTAATAGAGTAGGCACTGGTCCATATTGGAGAGGGATCAATCACTCTTTTAAAACAAAAAAATCATTCACCTATGGTTTATGAAAAAAAACCATCTTTCCTATGCATGTACATTCATACAGTTGAATCAGCTATATAGGGGTTTTGTGACAGCTAGTCATTCTTGACATAGTGACAACTTTTGGGGTCAAGATGATGAGTTGGGTTTCGATGTCTAATTATTTTAGTTGTTCATCTAGTTTTGATGTTAATACCTTCTTAGGTATACCCCTTCGAATATCCCTCCAGAGTTTAAGTTGAGCTCAAAGTGCAGAGGAGTCTACCCACTCCTATCAGTTGACAAAAATCACCCTTAACTTCTTGATAAACCTCTTTCTATCACCATGACGAGAATCCCTGCCCTAGGTGATTTAGAAATGTTTTAGAGTTTTTTACTATAGTCAGTTTAGGAACCAGCAGATTGGTACCACTGTCAGGGAAGAGTAAAGTGTTGGGTTAGAAAGATTTAAAGAATCTGCAAGTGTGAGAAACCCAAAATCAGTTTAGTTGCCTTGAACATTGTTACGCTTCAAGAGATTTCCTCATTCAGTGAGGCATTGACTCTATTGTGAAAGAAAACAAAGTATTGCTACTATGTGCACATTTCAAAGAGATTATAGTTGGTTAAGGTACATGTTATTCTTCTAGCTTTGACCATGGTTTCTCTCTAAGTAAAGGAACATATTATTTGCTTTCCTTTTTCTTGCACAAGTGGTTTGTAGTTAGTCATGGCCAATTGGTATGAATATGGATACTGTTGACCTATTTTCCTCTTCCTAGAGTCAAAGAGCCTAGCTTGGAAATCTTGTTGAAATCCCTTGAAAATGCCTTAAATCATTCAAATTCTAGTGTTTTGTCTTGTAAAAATCCTTGAAAATATACTTGCAAAAAAACCTAGAAAACCCCATAAATTTCTAAGTCATTGCCTTAGTTTTTAGGCCCCTTTTGGCCTTTGTCAACAAAACTTTAGGTTTGTGAACTGACCAGTTTGCCTACTAACCAATTCACCGATAAGGTAGAAAAAATCAAAAAATGGCTAAGTAAAGGAAATCATGTTTCTATTTGTCGGTGATTTTCAAAAGTCGTGAACTCTCCAAAAGTTTGCTTTTTCATAGGTTTACCGATTCAGCGATTTGCTGACAAAGGCAAGGAGAGCAGGCCTCTAAGAAGTTGTCTAAGGTACAAGGAGCAAGAGAATGCCTTTATCGGCAATCTTCACAAAGTTTGAACTTCTCAAAAGTTCAAAGATGCTTTGGTTTTCCATTCAGGTGAATCCTCAATAAAGGCAACAAAGACAAAGTTCAGGAAAGTGGAACTTTCTCGACAAAAGAAGGATTTCTTCAAAATCAGATAAGTAAATAAAGGAAAATGAACCCCTCTATCAACAAATTGGGGAAAGTTCAAACTTTCCCAAGTTTAAAATTTCTTTAGTTCACCGATAGAGGATTTTGCTGATAAAGAAGGCCAAGAGTAAAGGTTTGTGAAGGAGCAAATGAGATGATAAAAATAAAATTGGCTAAGGCATGCTTGGTTTGAAGTTTCAAGGTTTTGCTGACAGAGATTTTTCTGATAAGGAAAAAGGAAGAGTGAAGTATCGGCAAAGGGCAAAGTTTGGCAAAATGAGATTTTGCCAACAAAGAAGGCTTGGATAGAAAAAGTCAGATTTTACTGACAAGGAAAGATATAAAACATAAAATTGGCTAAGGCAAAGAAAGAAGGTGGCCTTATTGATGAATCAACAAAAAGCTGGACTTCTCAAAAGTTTGGAATTCTTCAAGTTCATTTATAAGGTGATTCACTGATAGCAAAGAAGGTGGAAGCGCTTGGTTCGTAAAAGTTCTTTTTTGCCCACAAGGTAGAAAGGTAAAGCCAAGAAAGGTTAGGAAAAGTAACATTTTTCTGATAAGGGCAAAAAGGGGAAAATAAAGTGGTTAAAAAAATTGACTTTTTGTTGATAAAGAGAAAAGCAAGGCCAAACAACAAAGTTCATGAAAGCAAACTTTTGCTAATAAGAGGTGAAGGTCAGCGAAAAGGCAGAGTTTGAGAAATCATGATTATGTTGATAAGGCAAAAGTAAGCTTGGTTTGTAAAAGTGGTTTCTTGCTGATAAGGCAAAAAGCAAGAATAGTTCAGCAAAGACAAGTTGTGCCAATAAGGCAAAAAGGAAACAAGGAGAAAAGTTTGATAAAATAAGATTTTTTTGATAACAAAGAGAAGATGGACCAAAAGAAAAGTTTGGCAAAATGACATTTTGCCAATAAAGGCAAAATAGAGATGAAAAGGAAGAGCCAAAAAGAGTTATAACAAGTGGATTTTTGTTGATAAGGGTAAAAATAGAAGAAACATGCTAGTTTAGAAAATGGAAAAGTTGTTGACTGAAGATAGAAAAATGCAGAAAGCAAGACATAATGGTTTGTAATAAGCAGATTTTACTGATAGGGCAAAATATAGGCTAGAAATATGCAGAAATCAGTAAAACAGAGTTGTAATGTATTGTGAACTTGAAATATCTGAATATAGATATTTAAAGTGTTGTAAAAGCTCTACAAAGGGGATTTTGGAGGGAAAATCTATTTGAATTTCCTCATCAACCATTAATCTAGAATCTGATCTACTCAACTACCCCATCTATAGATATTTTTCATTGATTTCAACATTGCAAGTGAGGAATCAATTGTTTGCATTGAAGACCAAAATATCTCCCAGCTACTGTATGATCCAAGAGATTTTCTACATTGAATTCTTACAGACATACATTCCTTTTGCAAGGATATTTTTCTGACAGGCCCATGGGGCAAATTTATTGATGAAATGACTGAGGTCAATGTAATGAATTGCTATATATGCATGTAAAAATGATGTAATGAGGGTTGAAAAATAGTTGGATACTTTTCATGCTTCTATATTCCAAACAGATCCCTCCTCTACTGTAACCGTGCCTTTTGTTGAAATACACATTGTGTTTTTACCTTTTCTATTATTTTAGCTCTGTGTAATTCAGAACTGGTTGTCTATGAATGTTTAATTCCTCTCAATCTTGTTCTTTTCTTTACCTCTGCTAAGAATTTTCTAGATTTGTCTGAATGATCAGTTATATCTCTTTATTTTGTGCATTCTTAGTTCTATGAGAGATTTATATTCAAACCTGGTGTATCACCCCTTTAATTTATAGTTTTATCCCTCTTCCCCTTTTCATCAACGGTGGATAGATTAGGTTTAGTATTAGGAATAGATGAATCTCTCCTTCAGTCAAGGAATCAACCTCTCTCTAGAGATTTGGCCTCCTTATAGGGTCCCACACCTAGAGGTCATCTCAATGTTTCACTAGATTGTTGAAGACCATTAAACCTCTCCAACACAGGGGGTATATCCAAGTGACAACAGTTTTTGGCATGCCTGGTGAGACTGTGAGCAAACTAAATCAAAGAATCAAGCTAAGAATTTGGTTTTCTTCTCAGTACTTGACACTTTGGTAGATGTTTCATGCACCTAGCAACTCTACAAGCTCTTGGTTTTTTACTAGTTCAACATTTTATGCCTATGCAGACAAGAGCTTCATCAAGAGGTAACTACCAATTTGTTGAACTACCTTCTTGTTGTTTCTCAGAGGACTAGTTGTCTAGGTCACCTCCAAGAAGGAATAACAATGTTGTTCGATCCTACCAAAGAGCTCAGTCCACACCTCCTCCTGTTAGGTTTCAACACACAAGTAGAGGCTTGCATATTCATATTTTAAATTTGTATATCCCTATTATGGCAAGGAATCAACCTTTTGTGACCTTTAATGGATGTAACCCTTTTGATTTGGCTGCATATAATGACATACCAGCTATAGCCCTAAAGAGTATTTCATCCTTTATGGGTGATGGTTCTACAACCCCTACTGAGCACATCAAAGACATACCTAATGTGTGCTCATTCCATCATATCCAACATGAAGATGTTGCAGTTAGGCTCACGGTCTCATCTTTTAAAGGGAGATCCCTTCAATGATTTAGGAGCTTAACCCCTACTTCAATACATGATTGGGACGAGCTAGGAGAAGCCCTCTATAAGTAGTTTGGAGAGAGGAAAGATAATGTTTCATTACTGGAACAACTCACAACAATCAAGAGAGCTCCGAGTGAGATACAGGTAGATTTCAATTCCAAATTCTAGAGGACATGGGAGAGAATTCTAACTACCCTCATGCCATCTCCACAAGGTGCTTTTTTGTACTTTTTAAAGCTTTAAATTTTGATATTGCAGTAATGATACAATCTATGGGTGCTAAAACCCTACCTACTGATTATGAAACAACTTTAAAACCTAAAAATTATCTAATATAGGCTGGGAAAATTGCTCCCAGACCTCATGTACCCCTTTTCTCAGAGATGCCTTCACCATCTCACCAACCCATTATTGCTCCCATCCTAGAGCCTAAAGCTTCACCTTCTTCTCTTTCTCAAGAAGAGAATGATCTTAAAACCCTAATGGCCAATTTGACCAACAAAGTGAATAGTATTGCTATTCAAACTACCCTAAACCTCATCAAAACTATAACCAGGGGCAATCTTCCAACAAAAATTAGAATTAGGGTTACAATCCTAACATAAACCAAAACTAGAATCAGGGTTATCAATAGAATATATATCATAATGCTAACCTTGCTCAGTCTTTGCAAACAACTTGGCCTATCCAATAGATTCTAGCTGTGAATCTAGTTAGGGATTTAGTCCCTACTCAGTATAATCTAGACCAAGAGACAGATTGGTGCTACCCTTGCAACCAACCTCATAATCAGTCCACTTATGCTTTTGGAGCACAAGAAAGAGCTTTAATGGTGCATAACTTTCATACCTAGCAGGCATAGGCAGCCAATAACAATCTTGAGGTATCAAATGAGGCTATTTTTGATGCCAAATGATTCTATAGACGTCAGAGGACTTTTGTGTTGTCAATCAGCCTATGGATAGTGTGATTATGCTTGTAAGTAGTATTGTAGACAACACTACATCTAAAAAGGGGCAATTGGAGGCTAGCCCCATGCCTACTATTTTACAAAAGGAGCCTATTTTAAAGGCAAAGGTGGCCAATGCCACAATTCCAATTTAGAATAATAGATTTGCTGCTACAAAAGAAATTCCATCAGGCTCAAAAGTGCCTAAACAAGTTGCAGATCAATAAAAAAAAGGGACATCGATTCCCTCAATGCATAAGGCAACTACTATTCCCCTAAACATTGTGGAACAGATGGAGAAAACAAATATAAATGTATAAATATGGGAAGTAATGTCAATCCCCTCTCAAAGGGATTTGTTACAAGAGGCCTTAAGACAATTCCTATCACCTGAATTGGCAACAATAGATTCATCAGTAAAATAGAAAGAAAAGAGCCCTGTCCATCTTGTGCAACCAAGGGAAGAACAAGTAATTTTAGCAAAGAGGTCATCCCCTTTCTACTTATCATTAATCATTGACAATTTTTTAGTGCACAATTGTATGATTGACTTAGAGGCTAGTCTTTCAGTCATGCCCAAGAAGATAATAGATGCACTAGACATCAAGTATACCCCTATTTCATTAGGAGTATTGCAGTTGGATGGCACCTCTATAAACACCATGGGAGTGTTCAAG
Organism: Cunninghamia lanceolata; assembly: GCA_027924645.1. NCBI lineage: Eukaryota > Viridiplantae > Streptophyta > Pinopsida > Cupressales > Cupressaceae > Cunninghamia > Cunninghamia lanceolata. Next base: position 368,228 of record BSBN01000957.1, read on the forward strand.
GGACTGGACTTGACTCTGCATGCTTGTCCAAACTTGACTTCCAATCAAGACATTTTAGTCATTGAGCTTCCTCCTCTCTTCACCATTTGCTTGTCAAGGGACTTCACAACCAAGGTAGGTGGCTACCTTTCTTCTGACTAGTGTCATATGCTATTGAGAACTAGATATAACACAAGGTTCACCATCAAGGCTTAACCAATTTCAAGCTATCATGTAAAGAACTATGACCATAGCCTGGTGAACCCTCATGTTATTATTCAGGGCAAGGAAGTGCATGATTCAGAGCCTCTTAAGGAAGCATCTTCACCTCTTCCAACCCCTGATCTATTTCTTGATGAATGGGCAAGGGATCACTATGATTTTGATCCTTATGACACCCTTGAGGCAACTGACTTGGGCACCTATATTATTCATGAATGGGATTCTTTAGTCCCTTCTATGCTTAAGCCGAATGATGACTCCAATGGCCCATGGAAGATGTTCTTTGATGGTGCAAAGAGCAGAAATAGAACTGGTGCAAGAGTTTTTCTAGTCTCCCAGACTAGTAAGAAGTCACATTTTGCTCATATACTACATTTTTCTTGTACCAATAATGTAGCAGAGTATGAGGCATTGGTTCATGGTTTAATGATCATTGAGAAGAAGATTATCAAACATTTGGAGATATTTGGAGACACTGAGTTGGTGGTCCACCATGTTAGAGAAAAATATGCTACTAAAAATTAGCTCCTTAGAGCTTACAAACATAGGGTCTGGGGCATGAATGCGAGTTTTGATGCCCTCAACCTACAGGGAATCACAAGGAAGCTGAATGCTAAGGCTGGTCAATTAGCAACAGTTTGGGCCCAATTATCCCCACCTACATATTTGGTTTAGGGTCTTGATCATCATGTGAGAATAGTCATTAGGCCCTCTATTCCTTACAATGATATTCATTGGCAAATCTTTGATAATAATGAGAAGATTGCAAGCTTCATTCAGAATTAAGAAAAGTTTTCTTCCATGGCATAACCTAGGCTATAGGAAAGCTATGGTGATCAGATCATTCAACTGAAATTGAACAAGCTTCCCAAGGGTTTAGTTACTCTTAATGCCATTTTTAGCCTAGATGATGAGTTTAGGGGCAAGAGAAATAATATGACATTTGAAAAGGAAGATTATCAGAAGGTTTCTATCACCCAAGACAAAGAGTAACTATTGGAAAAGGTATGTGGTGATGCTGAACAACCAGAATTCATATGCCTTTCCTAGAAATACAATGATGTTCTGGCATGGATGTATGAAGATTTAAAAGGTTTCAATCTAGATGTGGCTCACTATGCCATCGATCTAGATCCAAATGCGAAGCCGGTCTATCAGAAGTAGCAGCCCATAAACCCTAAGATTGAGCTGCTTATGAGAAAAGAACTGGCCAAGCTCATCTAGGAAAGGATCATCTTCCCCATTAAATATTTTAACTTGGGTAGCTAATCTAGTACCTGTGAGGAAGAAAAATGGTGAAATAAGGCTCTGTGTGGACTTTAGAGACTTGAATCATGATTCCTTGAAGGATCACTATCCTCTGCCCTCTATGGATCAAATTTTGCAAACTATTGTAGGGGCAAAGAGATTTTCACTATTGGATGGATTTTCTGGTTATAACTAGATCTTTGTCAAAGAAGAAGATAGATTCAAAACATCATTCACAACCGAATGGGGAACAATGGCATATGTAAAAATGCCATTTGGTCTTTCTAATGCTGGTGCCACATTTTAGAGGGCAATGGATATTACTTTCAAAGGTTTTATAAAAAAATTCATCCTAATTTATTTGGATGACATTACAATCTTCTCCAATAGAGGAGAAAATCATATGGAGCATCTGGAGAAAGTTTTCCAAAGATGTAGAGAGTTTGGGGTGTCTTTGAACCCCAAGAAATGTATTTTTGTTGTTGCTCAGGGTAAACTGATAGGCTATCTAGTGTCTAAGGATGGGATGTCCATAGATCTTGAAAGAACATCAGCTCTTCTTTCTATTCCCCTACCTACTCACAAAAGGCTTTGAAATCATTTCTCGAGTAGATCAATTTTGTTAGGAAGTTCATTCTTAACTGTGTTGGCTTGGTAAAGACTCCAACCCTTATGCTCTTGAGAAAGATGTTGTCTTTAGATAGACTAAAGAAGGGAAATATGGTTTTGAGAAGATCAAAGAAGAGATTGCCTAGGCTCCTACTCTCATGAACCCCAATTATGAGAAGGACTTCGTCCTTTATACACATGGAGGAGAGAACAATATTATTGCTGTTCTAATGCAATAAAATGAGCAGGGTATGGAACATCTCCTAGCCTTCTTCAGCTAGACCTTGAAGGACTATGAAGTCAGATACAACCCCATGGAAAAACATGTATTTACCATTGTTAGAGATTTACAAAATTTAGATATATGTTGGCAAATATTCATATCAAATTTTTAGTTACTCATCCTAGTGTGAGAGATTATATAATGGGAATTGAGATTAGTGAAAAGATAGCTAGCTAGGTCACTAAGATCCTGGAGTATGATGTGATCAAAGCAACTAAGCTGATTAGAAGTAGAGGATTGTGTGAACAACTAGCTCAGACTACTTTAGATGAAGTGAGTTCATCTTAGCATTTGAATGAGGGAGAACCTACAACTGAATCAGTAGCTATGAGTTCTTGGACAATAGATATGGCCAAATTTCTATCCACTAGTGAGTATCCCTATGGATTGGATAGAACCAAAAGAAGACATTTCAAGCTACAGTCTATTCCTTATGCTTTGTTGGATGATGTTCTCTTCAAGAGAAACTTGGATGGAGTCTTACTGAGGTGTATAGAAGAAGATCAGATTGATAGATTACTCAGTGAGTTTCATGTTGGCCCAATTGGTGGCCATTTCTCTGCTAGAGCTATAGCCATGAAAATAATGAGGACATGTTACTTTTGGCCCACATTATTCAATGATGCCCATGTATGGGTAAGAAAATGCAAAGAATGTGATCTCTTTGTAGGAAAGAAAAGATTGGCAACACTTCCACTCCATCCTATTTAGGCTGATCAACCCTTTACATAGTGGGAATTGGACTTCATTGGCATGATAAACCCTACTTCTAGTGCTAGTCACAAGTGGGTTTTGACTACAATAGACTACTTCACCAGGTTGGTTGAAGTAGTCCCACTTAAAGAGGCCACTAAATCAGCAATCATGGATTTCTTGGAAGAAATCATGACGAGGTTTGGAGCTCCTCATACCATTTTTTTTGATAATGCAAAAGCATTCACTAGTTTTAGAATTGCTAATTGGGCTCTAAAGTACAATGTGTTCTTGAAGACTTCATCCAACTATTACCCCCAAGGTAATGGGCTGGTTGAATCCACCAACAATAACTTGACCAAAATTCTGAAGAGGACCATGGAGACAAACAAGAGGCAATGGCACAATAAGATCAAATTGGCTCTTTGGGCTGATAGGATCACATACAAGAGAGCCATTGGAAACTCTCCTTTTATTCTTATGTATGGAAGAGAAGTTAGATTGCCCATATCCTTGGAGCTTCCTACATTAGAATTGGCTCAACAATTAGAATTAGAAGGAGAAAATGCCAAGTCTGTCAGAATGGCTAAATTGATTAAACTAGAAGAACAAAGACCATTAGCCATGAATACATTGGAAGAGCATCAAAGAGGGTGATCTTGTTCTGAAATGGGATGTTGACTGAGCTAAACCTAGAGGCCACACTAAGTTTGATACACATTGGAGTGGGCCACATATCATCATCAGTTGCAAGAAAGCCAATGCTTTCATTCTTTTAAAGATGGATGGTGAATTTCTACTGATCTTAGTCAATGGGATCCATCTCAAACCTTAACATTAAGGTTGGTCTGAGATTTTGTACATATTATTTTAGTCTTATTTCTACTTTAGTTTTCCCTTCAATAAGTGCTTTTGCATAGGCTGCACTTTCATTAGGAGAATGCAAGCCTTGTTCCTTTTTGGTGTTGTTTCAAAAGGTAGGGTTTTAGTTGTATTGACCTACTACAGTCCCTTTTAGACGCCATACCCAATGGATGCTTAAGGCCACTAGTTTTTTATTTAGTAGGTAAACATCCCTGAGAGGTCACCAAAATGTTGACCTATTTTCTTCTTCCCAAAGTCAAATATCCCAGCTTGAAAATCTTGTTGAAATCCTTTGAAAATGACTTAAATCCTTCAAATTCTAGTGTTTGGCCTTGTAAAAATCCTTGAAAATTCATTAGGAGAAACCCTCCAAAAAACCCAAAAAAACTCAAAATTTCTAAGTCCTTGCCTTAGTTTTTAAGCCCTTTTTGGCCTTTATCTGCAAAACTTCAAGTTTACGAACCGACCAGTTTGTCGATTGGATGATTCGCGGATAAGGGAAAAAAACTCAAAAAATGGTTAAGTAAAGGAAAGCATGTTTCCCTTTGTTGGTGATTTTCAAAATTCATGAACTCTCCAAAAGTTTTCTTTTTCACAGGTTCGCTGATTCGGTGATTTGCTTCAACAAAGGTAAGGAGAGTGGGCTTCTTAAAAAGTTGTCTACGGTACAAGGAGCAAGAGAATTCCTTTATTGGAAATCTTCAAAAAGTTTAAACTTCTCAAAAGTTCAAAGATTCTTAGGTCCCCGATCAGGCGAATCCCTGATAAAGGAACGCAACAAAGACAAAGTTCAGGAAAGTGGAACTTTCCTGACAAAGGAAGAATTTCTTCAAAATCAGTTAAGGAAGGAAAAAGAACCCCTCTATCGAATAATCAGGAAAAGTTTGAACATTCCCAAGTTTGAAATTTCTTTAGTTTTTTTATGAAGGATTTTTCTGATAAAGGAGGCTAAGAGTAATGGTTCGTGAAGGAGTGAATGAGCCGATAAACATAAAATCAGCTAAGACATGCTTGGTTCGAAGTTTCAAGGTTTTGCCGACTAACATTTTGCCGATAAGGCAAAAGGAAGAGTGAAGTATCAACAAAAGGAAAAGATTGGAAAAATGAGATTTTTCCAACAAAGAAGGCTTGGTTAGAAAAAGTAAGATTTTTCTGACAAGGCAAGATATAAAGCATAAAATCAGCTAAGGCAAAGTGATGCAACCAAAATTTACAACATAATATTCAACACCATTATTATTGCAAAAAAATCTCAAAAACTCAGAAATAATTTCGAATCCTCCTCATTCCACTCCATTCCCCTTCAATAGAAAAAAAATACCAAATTTATACAAAAATGAAAAATTATAATTTTTCGCAGATTTTAGCAACTTTCTTAAATTGCAATTTTTGATAACTTCACATCCTTATTTGTATGACCATGAAAGTTTCCAATCATTTGAAACTTACTAAAAGATGACTAATTGTCAACTTTCTAATCTAATTACAAGTAAAGTTAAAAAAAATTAGAAAAAACAACGTAGAAAATCCTAAAAAAACATTAAAACATCATTTTGAGGTCCTAGATGATCGGATAAGGTCCAAAAAAAGTGTCAAAATGATGACCTACTGAATTTACCAATTGGGTGAGATTTTTAATAAACTCTTCAAGATGCATCTGTCCACCAAATTTCAGCTCCAACGGACCCCCGGGTCAAAACATATGACCTTTGGAAGTTTCAGCATCACAAAGAAATAAGAAGGCCTTATCAACAAATTGAAAAAAAGATGAACTTCTCAAAAGTTCAAAAATATTCAAGTTCGCTGATAAGATGATTCACCAATAGCAAAGAAGGTGAAAGTGCTTGGTTCATAAAAATTGTTTTTTCCCAACAAGGCAGAAAAGGTAAAGCCAAGCAAGGTTAGGAAAAGTAACATTTACCGATAAGCGTAGAAAGGAGCAAAAGAAAGTGGTTAGAAAAAATGACTTTTTATTGATAAAGAGAAAGCAAGGCCAAAGGGAAAAGTTTGTGAAAGTAAACTTTTACCGATAAAGGGGCAAAAGTTGGCCAAAAGGTAGAGTTCAAGAAATAATGATTTTGTTGATAAGGCAAAAGTAAGCTTGGTTCATAAAAGTGGTTTTCTGCCGATAAGGTAAAAAGCAAGAATAGCTCTCCAAAGACAAGTTTTACCAATAAGGCAAAAATAAGACAAGGAGAAAAGTTGGATAAAATAGGATTTTGCCAATAACAAAGAGAAGATGGACCAAAAGCAAAGTTTGGAAAGGCAAAATAGAGATGAAAATGATGAGCCAAAAAGAGTTAGAAAAAGAACAGATTTTTGCCGATAAGGGAAGAAATAGAAGAAACAAGCCATAATTTAGAAAATGGAAAAGTTGTTGACTAAAGATAGAAAAATGCAAAAAGCAAGCTATAATGGTTTGTAATAAGCAGATTTTGTCGATAGGGCAAAATATAGGCTAGAAATATGTAGAAATCAGTACAATAGATTTGTAATTTATTATGAACTTTAAATATATGAATGTAGATTTTTAAAGTGTTGTAAAAGCCCTGTAAAGGGGATTTTGGAGGGAAAATCTATTTGAATTTCCTCATTAGCCATTAATGTAGAATCTGATTTACTCAACTACCCCATCTATAGATATTTTACATTAATTGTTGTAGGTGATGAATCAGCTGGTTGCATTGAAGACCAAAATATCTCCCAGCTACTCCATGATCCAAGAGATTTTTTGTATTGAATTCTTGCAGACATACATTCCTTTTGTATGGATATTTTTCTGATAGGCCCACGGGGCAAATTTATTGATGAAATGACTTAAGTCAATGTAATGAATTGCTATATATGCATGTAAAATAGATGTAATGAGGGTTGGAAAATAGTTGGATACTTTTCATGCTTTTGTATTCCAAACAGAGCCCTTGTTTATTGTAACCATGCCTTTTTGTTGAAATACACATTATGTTTTTACCTTTTCTGTTGTTTTAGCTTTGTGTAATTTAGAACTAGTTGTTTGTGAATGTTTAATTCCTCTTAATCTTGTTCTTTTCTTTACCTCTACTAAGAATTTGCTATATTTGTGTAAATGATCAGCTATATCTCTTTATTTTGTGCATTCTCAGTTCTATGACAGCTTAATATTCAAACCTGGTGTATCACCCCTTTAATTTGTAGTTTTATCCTCTTCTCCTTTTCATCAATTGTGGATAGATTAGGTTTAGTCTTAGGAATAGTTGAATCTCTCATTCAGTGAAGGAACCAACCTCTCTCTAGAGATTTGGCCTCCTTGTAGGGTCCCACACCTAGAGGTCATCTAAATGTTTCACTGAATTGTTGAAGATCGTTAAACCTCTCCAACATAGGGTACAAATCCAAGTGACAATAGATAACCTAGGGAGGCTCCTTCTTGTGCATCTTCTTATGTTATAGACCCTAGGAATTATATCCCTTTTGACCATCCAAACAATGCATTTTCTAATCATGGTCCTGCCAAGTATACAAACCCAAACCTATTTTCACCCTTGCATAATCAAAATGAGTATGAATTTGAAAAAGAAAAAGAATTTTAAAGCCAAATCAAGCTACGTCAATCCAATCCTCAATCTGATCCCCTTTTTGTTGTTCCTAGTTGCTCTTTTCCTCAACCTCCTTCTATTGTAAATGAAAATACATACAAACAAATGGACCTCTCATGGGTCAATTACAAAAAGCAATCCATGCCTAAAATGATCTACTATGATGCCATTAATTAATGGGTGTGATGTTTATGATGGGAAGGCACATATTGAGGTATTTTCAAACTTCATGGACAAGTTCCAGTTTGAAGATGAGGATATGTGGATGAGATTCTTTGTTAGATCCCTAGGTGGTGTGGCAAGAAAGTGGCTAGTTAGTTTCCCTAACCAGCATTTTGCTTTCTGGGATCAATTAGTGGCTGCATTTGAAGACTTTGAAAGTAGTTTAGACCCTATGTTTCTTGTCCAAGAACTAGAAGATAGTAGAAGGCAAGGAGAGTCTAGCATGGAACTCAACCATAGATTTGCAGTGGCCTTGTCCCACATCCTAGAGGATTTCAGACCTAATCTTCCTATTTGTATTGACATGTATATGAGTGCTTATGGTGATACTTTAGGCTCAAGTTCTATACGGGAACATTTTAATCTAGTGAGTATTCAAAATACATACCTATTCATTGATTATGTTGATAGAACTAAGAGGGATATGATTGCAAAATCCTTATCCTCAAATACAAAAGTGGCTACTAATGAACAAGTTGTAGACAACAAGGACATGTGTGCAGGAGGGTAGAAGAAGGTTCTGGTGCAGTGTATGACAACAATTCAGATGAAAATAGTAGTGATTGCACCTACCTTCAATTGGATCAATCATCTGTGGCTGATGAAGATGAGAAAATCAATGATGATATCCAATCTACCAAAGAGGATTATGACCCTACTGCTTGTTTTAGTATTATAGACTACCTGGAAGGTATGTGTACAAATAAAAAATTGAGTAGCTCAACTCATGTAGTTGATTATATAGAGCATACATGCATTGATGAAGCAAATAATAATGAAGGTATGAGCATAAGGCACAATGTCCTTTATGAAGAACATGCAAGTCCATCAGGTGGCATAATTCATGATTATCATTGGTGCATGGATAATCATCTTTTTGAAAATGACTTAGAGTTCAGTGAATTTGAGTTGTTAGCTTTGAAAGTGGAGAATCATATGCTATATGACCTGGCTACCTGTGGATAGTGAGTTGATAAGGAGGGATGTGCACAAAATGATATTGAAAGTGAACAAGAGGCTAGTCTCTTGTTTAGTGTGTTACCCTTATTTATCCCTGATGATGATATTGAGGCCACTAACACCTATTTGCATGAGGATGATGTGGATCATGCCTTAGATGGACATCATGAAGGAACTACTACAACTGCAAATGATTTTGAGGTAATAGTTTCCCAATATGAAGACTATGTCATGAATGATTTTCTAAAACTTTGTTTGGGACAATTATCTCTTATTGATGTGGATCACATTGAGAGCACATTGAGAGCTCATTGATTGGGCATGATAATTTTGATGGTGGGTGTTCTAGTGTGGGTCAAGTTTTTGATTTGCAGGGTGAAGAGGAGAAAATCATTAGTGATTTTCATAGTAGCAATTTTTACATAGCAGTGTGTGTCAAGGAATTCAAAACAGGGAGGCAACTTGAAGATTGTAAGTCTTCACTTGAAGTGCCTCAAATTTTTGATTTATATGCTAATGGTGCAGATTTAAATATGAAACATTCCTTTGATTTAGTCATGGAGGAATACATTAGCATTTGTAGTGCAATTGGGTTGCAAGGACTTGAACAGTCATGTGTAGTGGCCCAGCATGAGATCACACCTGAGCTAGATGATTATCAACTTGATATTTTTCCTCATATTGATATTTATGCAGATCCAGAAATGCGTTATGCTAACATGGAACTTGAAGGTGACTATTTCTATGTGAGTCAGCATGATGATGAGCCATATTATCTATGGCTGCCTTGTCTTGGTGATAATTATTTCCATCTTTAGCATGATGATATGAATGTTTGTAGTTTGTATGTGTATACATGAAAAAAAAAATTATTGTTGATGTAGGGTGATCATTGCAGCAAAGGATTGAGGGAAATCAATACCTTGAATAGGCTTGCCTTTGACAGGGGCAAGTAGCTTCACCAGTTTTTCTACAGAGTTGACCTACAGTGTCTCAAAATTTTGGATGCAGTCTTTTGACTGTATGTTTACCTGTAAATATGTTTTATGTTTTTTCCCTTGTGTTTTTGTGTTTTTGGTCTTCCTAGAGATATCCTGGATTCTCACTATGCCAATTTTTCCACACATCCCCAACTAGAGCCAGTGTTGGGACTAGAAAAAACTAGCTCCCAAAATGCCTTATTTTGCCCCAAAAAATCCATCAAATTTCCCAGTTTTGCCTTTGTAATCAAAACCCCTCATTTAGATCCCATCCAAAAGATATGATTTTAGGGGTTTTATTCCAAAATCTTCTAAGTATAATGTTTCCCCTTGTCTTTTTTTCCTCCATTAGAAAAAAATTGGTTATTTCTACCCTTTATTAGTGAATCAACAATTTCATGAACTTACGAACTTGGTTCATGTGTTTTCTTTTTCCCAATTCCCTAATTTACTAACAAGGTGATAGGAAGGAGAGAAAAAGAGGTGAAGGGCAAGTCAAAAGATGACAAAAAGAGCAAGGTCATCCTTTGTTGGCAAAAAAATTGATTTGCGAACCTGGAGATTCATTGGTTTAAAAATTCATTGATTTGCTAGTTTTACAACAAAGAGGTGGAGGGAAAAGTTTAAAGAAAGAAAAAGGTTTGCGGGTGGTGATGTTTGTCGGCCAATTCCTTTGTCGAAGAAATTGGAGGTTCATGAATGTCCAAGTTTGCTGACGGAAGGTTCTTCCGATGGAAGATTCACCAACTAAAGACAAAAAGGGTAGAAGACCATAGCAAGGGTAAAAGGTAAAGAAAGAGTTTTGTTCACCGTCGAAGGATTTTGCTGACAGCAAAGGTAGACAAAAGGAAATAAAATAAAGCAAGTATGTGTTGGCAATTAGCTTGGTTCACAAGCTAAAAGGTTCATCAATAGAGTAGTTCACCAACAAGGCGAAAGGCTGATAAACGAAGAAGATAAGAGAAGGGCAGGGAGAGGGGGAAGTTGGCGAATGTCTAGATTTTCTAATAAGGAAACTATAAAAGAAGGGAAATGGCTAAGGAAAAAAGATAAGGAGAGGCTTTACTAGGGAATTGACAGAAACTCAAACTCTCCAAACATTTTGAAATCTTCAAAGTTCACCAATAAGGAAATTGGCTGACAAAGCAAGAAGAAATAGGGGAGCATCTTCAATGGTTCAAAAAAGGTGAAAATTGTCAATAAAGGAAAAAATAGGGTTGGTTTGCGAAAATTAAAATTCACTGACTAAAGGAGAAGACAAAGACAAGGCAATAGGTCCAAAGTTCACAAAATTAAAGATTTTCTGATAAGTCACAAAGGAGGCCAAAAATGAAGAGTAAGTGCTAAAGAAAAGGAAAATGTTTCCCATGGTTTGTAAAAGTGAAAGATTTTCGACAAAGGGAAAAGAAAGAAGTTTGTGATAAAGGAAAAAGGCCCATAAAGAAGGAAGGATACCCAACACATAGAAAGGTATCGTCAGAAATTAGATGGCCCAAAATGGAAATTTGGAAAACACATTTACTGTGTTGTCAAGGCTTTGAAGGCTGATTTGTGCAAAAATTTTATGATTTTGTAGAACAGTACCATGTAGGTGGTTGACACAGTAAAATTCTCTAATGCATAGGTACACTTGGAAGATAAATTGGATAAATCAGGTGTTGCATGTGTCAAAATAATGATTTGAACCTTCCCTCTTTATTGTCCAAAGTACATTAAGAGTGCAATCAATCTTCTTCTAATGTTTTCAGTATTGTCAAGATATGGGCTTTCCTTCCAAACTTGTAGATTTTCTGACATTGCCATGGGCTTGACTTTAATTCAGCATGGGTTTCTTGTTGACTTGTTTTCCAACACCCTGAGTTGCATAGTATGAAAGGATTGCCATATATACATGATAAAAAGATATTTTCAAGGTTGGTCACTGAACCAATTGTCTGGTCTAGAAATGCCTAAGGAGTATTTTCTGGCATCAAATCACCTTAGTCTGGTCTTTAAGTGAAGGGATGTATTCATCATAGTGTAGGAAGGTTTTTTAAAGAAAATATGAATGTAATGGAATGTCTCCAAGGGAGTTTGTAATGATTTTGGCAAAAGGTATAATCGCAGTTATATGTTTTCCCTTACCACATTTACTGGTATGATTATAACTAAGGTTTGGAGGTGTGTGATAGCATCCAGGTTAATACAAGACTTTGTATTTTCCATTCTTTTGTTGCGTATGAGTCATTGTGGTTCTCTTTTGGATTTTTAAGTATGTCCATCACATGAAAATCTATTAAAGTCATATATGTGAATATATGTCTTGTTCCATTGATCCTCTATTGTATATTTTATTTGTTCCTTGCATTCTATGACTCTATTGCCCAATAGAGTAGGCACCAGTCCATATTGTAGAGGGATCAATCACTCTTTTAAAATAAACGAATCATTAACCTATGGTTTAGGGGAAAAAACCATCTTTCTTGTGCATGTACATTCGCACAGCTGAATAAGCTATATAGGAGTTTTGTGATAGCCAGTCGCTCTTGACTTAGTGGTAGCTTTTAGAGTCATGATGATGAGTTGGGTTTGGTTGTCTAGTTATTTTAGTTATTCATCTGGTTTTGATGTTAATACCTACTTAGGTATACCCCTTCGAATATCCCTCCAGAGTTTAAGCTGAGGTTGAAGTGCAAAGGAGTCTACCCACTCCTGCCAGTTGGTCAAAATTGCCCTTAACTTGTTGATAAACCTCTTTCTATCACCCTAACAATAATCTTCGGCCTAGGTGATTTAGAAATGTTTTAGAGTTTTGTGTTACAGTCATTTTGGGACCCAAAAACTCCTACTAAAACTTGTTAGTGAGAAAATATTAAAATAATGTTGTATATAAGTTGAGTAATGATTTAGTCAATATACAACAATAAACTAACTAGATTTAAGGAAGTTAGAAGTAAAATGGAAGAACCACTGACAAAGAAATAGAGAATAGAGTGGTTTGTGTTTGGGCTACTACTAGAGATCAAAATTTCATTGGGTGCAACAACCTTTGATACATATTTGAGCATAGTAGAATTAGCATGAAGAATAGAGGAACATCTTTGGATAAGAAAGAATAAAGAGGTAGAAATCGAGGAATTATAAAAGATGATATTATAATTCGAATAGTTAAACATGAACTAGAATATATAGGCTAAGGGTAAAAATAACCTAATAATATCACTAGTCTAGAGAAAGAGAATTTGGTGTACTTACTACATGGACAAAGGTCACCTTTGGAATGAGTTCCCACTGATAAAAAGGAGAAAAAAATGCTAGGACACTCAAATTTGATATTCAACTAGACCCTAAAAAGTTAAAGAGCATCTATTGTAGAATTTGTGATGAATGGGATGACCATGAGATAGATGATTACACATCCCTTCTATTTATACTAAGGGATGAAGAGGACAATGAACCTTGGTGCAATAACCACTACGAATATAATGACCCTGTCCACTGAGGAATGCCTAGAGCTAAAGAATCAATAGAAAGAGATTTATATGACCATGGATAAAAATAACCAACATGAAAAAATCAATGCAATGTCCATGTGGTGCAATTTTTTGCTCCATAAATCACAAGAAAGCAACCTCCAATAAACTATCCTTTGAATGATAATAGTGCATATTACAAAATTACTGAAGAGGACATAGAAGAGGAAGAGTTTATGGATAAAAAAGAAGATATCACACCACCTACTTTAGGTTGGACCAAATGGGACACTATGCTAATGAATGCCAAGAAGAAAAGAAGAAGAATTATGGTTTCTATAGTGATCCTAGTCATGATCTATTTACTTGTGCCAAGGCATCACAATATTTAAAAAATGCTCCATCACAAACCAAAATAAATAAGTAGTTTGATGTTAACACAAAAAAGGAGTAAAAATCATAAGGAAAGAACCTAGATAAGATGCTCAAGGAACCTAAAGATGCAACAAAGCCATTGTAAATAAAGAGGAAAAAAGAAATTGATCCCTTTTAACATAATAAGAACAATAAGATAAGGAATATCTAGCAAAAAAGGAAGAATTAAGGAGGCAAGCCATTGCAATATATAGGAGGAAAAACAAAGTTCTAGTAGTAACTAGAGGAGGAATTGGCACCATAAAAGGAATAATGTAGGAAGAGGAACTAGAGGAGGAGACAAAAGAAGACAATGATAGAGAGTATTGTCCAACAAAATCAAGACATTATCAGATAGTCGAAGATGCCAACAAGGTCATTATATAAGAAAAAAGAAAAGAAGAATATTGCAAAAGAATGTTTTTTCAAAAAAGGATCTTAACTCTTAAAAGAATTAGAAAACTTCGTAAAAGTAGAGAATATTCTAGAAAAGCTAAAATAATTTTTAAAATACTAAAATAAGGCAAGAAATCCAAATTTTATACACCAAATTAGAAGTTTGTTAAAAACATCACAAATATGGAAGAAGCCAATTCTAGTAGAACTCAAAGTAAATAACAAAAAAATTAAGAATGTGTTGGTTAACCTTGGATTAGATGTTAACATCATACCTAAAAGAGTTTGGGAGGAATTTGGGAAATAAACACACTATGATACACCTTATAATATTGTCCTTGCGAATGGTACTACTATTGTTGTGATTGGAACTTGGAGAAACATGGAGGTTAGCTTGATGGGAATCAAGAAGAAAGTAGATTTTGAAGTAAAAGAGATGAAGGAACCCTTTGATACCTTTAAAATTTTATTAAACATAGAATGGTTTATAAATTGTAATGGGACAATGAACTCATGTAAAGAATAAATATCATTCTTTGACAATGAAAAGGTAGTACATATATGTCTACACACTAATATAAGCAATGCATACATTGAGGAAGTCATACAAGAGCAAAGTGAAGAAGTAAAATTGAAGGCCCTATATTATTTAAGAATACTAATCAAAAAAATTATGCATGAACCTAATTCATAAGAAAAAATATTCTAGAAAATAGTAGTTATATCATTGATAATGAGGATACTATGAAGGCTTGGCTTTGGGATGAGCTAGAAGTTAGATATAGGAAAATATTGGGTGCAAGAAGAATCTACAATCTAAGGAGAGTTGAGAAAAATTACGTTCAAATTAAAAAAAATGACAGGAACCCACTGCAAAATGCAAAGGATAAAGGTAACAATGAAGAAAAACAACATACTAAAACTTAAAGACATTTGAACCACATCTCACATGCTATTTCGCATATTAAGCTTCCTTGATACTCTGGGGGAGGATATTTGATAACATACCTAGAGGGTCTGAAAATGATATGTAGAAGGAAGATTTGAGACTATAATCCATTCAAGATACTCTAGTATGTAGTGTGGCTAGATGGTGGTACAACCACAAACCCAACATCCCAACTTGGAAAACATTCTTAGTTCTTATAAAAATTAGGTATTTACTAGAAGAAGTGATGCAATCAAGGTAGGAGGGTCCAATGAAGGACTATCCAGCCTTGCAGCCTTAAACAATCAACACCATGATCATAAAAAATATGTAGTAGAATCATATATCTAATAGAAGAATGATAAGAAATACTCATAAATACAAGACACAAGATATATCCTGGGAAAACCCTAAAAGGGAAAAACCCAGCCTTCAAAGCTCATTTCTCATTATATTATATATAAAACCTCATTACATATGCCTCTAGGTCTTTTCATGTGCTAGGCTACAGTCTAGGCTTACAAAAGATTCATACAACATCATTCTTCAATGTCTTCTTTCTCCTTCTACTCTTTGCTCTGCTTGCCTTCTAGACTTAAAGCACATTTGTGGCTTCCACACTATTCATCTCTTCGCATGTTTTCTTCACACACTTTGTCACTACCTTGTAACAATCTCCTATCCTTCATTTACATCATCCATAAGCCTTCAAAACATTATCTTGTCAGCCTAAAGGTAATGTGTATCCTAAAACATGTAATAATCCTTGTCGGTTGGCCAAATGCTCCGCAAATGAATGAAACTTGATGTGGTTCTCCATGAAGGTCAGCTAGGACCCAAATTACCTTGAATGATGTTCCATTAGGCTCCATAAGCTATGAAATTGCTT
This sequence comes from Cunninghamia lanceolata, assembly GCA_027924645.1. Classification (NCBI taxonomy): domain Eukaryota; kingdom Viridiplantae; phylum Streptophyta; class Pinopsida; order Cupressales; family Cupressaceae; genus Cunninghamia; species Cunninghamia lanceolata. Next base: position 383,942 of record BSBN01000957.1, read on the forward strand.
CACAAACCCATTAGGCTTCAACTAAACACTGACTTCTGTGCTTTGTGAAAACAAATAATCTTCTGATAGCGTTATCTCTTAGCAGACAAATCCAAATGACCTAAATTTTGAATATCATGAAGATGATGATATGTAGATGCTAATTCCTACTCCACATGCTCTAATGTGAAAATGTAGTAAAATGTGGTAATCTCTAATGTCTCTTCTTGGCATTCTAAAAATCAACACTAACTATCTCAGTTTTCTTGAATGACTTCTTGATGCTCCTGCATCGGACTCTCAGGGTTAATTGAAAACTAAGCCTCTTCACTTTGGTCTATATTCTATTAGAATCAATGCTATCTCTTAGGATATGTTCGGTAGTCTATTCCCAGGTACTTGTAACTACCTCAAGGTTGATAGTTTTTTCAAGCCATCCATGCAAACTACCTCAAGTTCGGCGATCTGTTCATAGATCACTACATTTCCTCATGGTCAGCGGTCTATACAGGTCCTCCATGTAAACTACCTCTAGCTCTTCTCACTTCTAGTGATCTAAATTTGACACTCTGCTTGCAAGCCTTTGCATTGCCTCAATGATTGGTGGTCTGAGCAAGTCTTCTCCATAAGATGCCTCAAATTCTTGATTTTATGGAGGTCTAGGTTTGGTAGTCTGGATACAATGTTGCAACTACCTCTCAGTTTGGTGTTCTATTGTCAAACACTTGTAGGCTGCCTCAATTCAACAGGTTCCTCTTAGATACTAGCTTTAATCAACTAAGAGTCAACTAGCCTCAACATCCCCTAATACTCTGGATCGATCATTTGCTTCCTTGATTAAGTCAATAAATTCTTTATCCTTTGGTTCTAGCTACAACTCCTTTCACACACATCAAAATATTACAGTTTCTTCTCCGCATACACTGCTCCTATACTACTCTTAATCTATTTATCTATATTTCCTTTACTCTGGTACACAAACTTTAGTCTACAACAAAAATCTCCTTAAGATCAATGTCTCACCTTCTTTCAATTTCTCTGTTGAACTTGACGATTCAATAGGTTTTTCCTCTGCATAAGTCATCTCTGCATCATTTACTGCTTTTCCAAAAATAGCCTCTTGGTGACAATCAACACTCGATGCTTTTCACCTCTAGACTTGAAAATAGGTTCCTTTGAATGATCTCCTATCAAATCCTCTTTCATCTCTCCTGTATCCTTCATTTTGGTAAGAACTGTAACTTACTATGTTGTTGTGGTAGAAACTTTTGTCATCTCTCCCTATGTGGTATGAATTACTATCCTTGTTTTGCTCTGCATGTGATCTTCCTTCTCTGCATCCTTATCCATATATTCTCTTTTCCCTCCAACAAATGAATACTTTAGTCTATAGAACATTTTGAACATACAAGTAACATATTTCTATTCCGACTCATCAATCCACCCATAATCCTTCTGTATACAACCTGTCATAGGCTTCCTCCTTCGCATTTTATCCCAACAAAACTTTTCAGAGTGATTCCTTAATCCATAGATTTTACAAGGGTATAGATCCCAGCACATTTATTTTCTATGTCCATGTCTATTACAATAAGAACAATGGATACCTTTCCTTCCTTGAGTTGATTCTTTTGTGTAATGGATGAAAAGAGGGGTTTGATAGAATAGATAATGCAATTAGATCTTCCTTTCACTCAATACATTCAAGGACATTTAACTGAGTTGAGTCACAACTTTTACAAGAGGACTCTACTACAGGTTAGCTGTCACTTGGAATGATAAGGAAATTAGAAATTGGTTAATTGATTTGTTAATTCAAGCCCGATTATGCTTAAAACCCTAATTATGTAAAATCATAAACAAACAAGTGAAACTTGATAAATCGTTCTATAGAAATAGACTAAATATAGATTAGATACATACCAAATTTTGAGTTTCAGAATATGGAAAAGTCAGGGGATAAAGAGTGGGTGCCCAAGCCCATGGTAGGATTTTTATCGGGGGTTTTTTGACCTTTTCTACTAGAGAGTGTGTATTCTTGCAGGGCAGAGGAAAAAAATGATATAAATTATAAATTGAATCACAAATAGATATCACCTCTGAGGTGTATCTCTCACGAAGATTAATCTCTTTCATGGCATGAGAAGATGAAGCCAACTCTACAATAACAAACACAATAACAACAAGTCTTCTTTGCAACACAACGAATGTCTTGAATGCTCTAAAACCATAAGTTTGCCCAAATCTCTAAATAATCTTCTAGTTTTCAAATGAAACCCTAAACATGCTTATGTATGCACTCCCACTACAAATTTCATAATTCAAACTCAAGATGTCAGCAACAGACACCTTTTAATGGTCTCTAATTGACATTCAAATTTGGGACCCCGACAAAATAAGGCAAGGCTAGGGCATGGGTCCCCTAGCCCAAGGACCTATTTTGAGGTAGGGTTAGGCCCAAAGATGTCTCCTGAGTCCCATTTGTCATGGGTTTTGGGGGAATCTTGTCTCAGGATTCTTTTCTAACATGTAGATTAAAACTAAAGGATCTGGGAGCTAAACTTAGAAGGTAAAAGTCTTAGGGGACATTTTACGACATAACATTTAGCCCCCACTTTAATGTATGTATGTCCTTACGACCCATACATGCATTAAAGTACGGTCGAAAAGACAACAAACACAACAGGCACTTAAAGCTAATACATACACAAAGATTAAGAAACTATTTCTAGCCTCCAATCTTAGGTAAGGATTAGAAAATACATCACACACATGTAAAGCACAATGAAGATAGTAGGAAGCACGCAAGCCATAAAGAAGACATAAATAGGCACATAAAATATGGTGAAGACACAAGAGCAGTCACGCAAAACATAATGAACACACTGATATAACATTTTCATTTTTCACATATAGATGCATAAAAATAAAAAATCACAACACACAACCCCAAGAATGTTGGGAGACTCATCACCACACCCTTTACACAACACCAAGGGAGAAAACAGACCATACAAAACCCAAGCGTAGGGAGGGACTCATTGCCACACATATTTAGACTACGCAAGGGGTAAAATGCGCCATACAAAACCCAACGTGTAGGGAGGGACTCATCACCACACAACTTTGGACTACACTAGGGGGAAAAACATGCCAAACAAAAATGAAGGTATAGGGAGGGACTCATTGCCACACACCTTTAGACTATACCAAGGGGAAAACACATAGAAGACACACGACATACACAAGCACCGTATAGCATGCCAAAGACATACTATATGTCTAAAACATGGAAAACAAGGAGATGAAAGGAGCCTATTGCTAAGTCCCACCATCTCAAACATGCTACAGACACACCTAACAGTTGGGCTTATGCCACAAAAACTGCCAAAGACATGCTTAAGGGAGGATAGTCTCAAGATCCAACCCTGCCTCTGCAAAGGACTTTTGAAATAAAAAAAAGGACGTGCACTAGCTCAAGGGATACACCATCCCCACCTCCGCAGAGGGCTTTTGAATAAAAGATATGCATGATATTCCACCTCTTCAGATGGCTTCTTTGATTGCAATAAAGATAAAGATGTGCACTCGCACTAGAGATACAACATCTTGCCTCCATAGAGGGCTTACAAACATGCTTTGTTAGTACCAAAATCATCTGACAACTTACCTTATATATGCCTCCACCTTAAGGTGGTTAATGTCATGTACCAATATCAAGCACATTAAAGTATGAAGAAAACACACAAGGAAACAAGAGCTCTCGCAAATCCCATGTCCCCAAGGTGACATGTGCTTACGATGCCCGAATATTCCCACAAACACAAAGAGAGGTTAGAAACCTTACTCTAAGATAATAACCACATCACATGAAAGCTATGCATGAAAATAGTCACCTCAAAGACCAAGGCTACAGCACAGGTTTAGAACTAAGTATAGCCATTGGGCTTATACTGCAAGCATCTTAGAACTAAGTGTAACAACAAGGCGAGATTCAAGATAATCAAAGTGCATGGAGCAAATGTATTGTTATGATTCATTAAAAAGATAAGACAATGTCAAATATCACACAGAGTAATTCTACTAGCCAAGCATTAGATATTTGTAAATCAACCCTATCATCATGTATGGACTAGGTCCATTTTTGCTCACTTGCTGAAGGGACACATGGTCCATATCAGTATTTGTTTGTTTTTGTCATATAATAGCTAGATAGAATCACTAAAGAAGGTAAACAATAAAATAAGAGAGGAGAGCAAGTGCCTTAGGAATAGTCATGTACGAAGATGCCCCTAGGTCATCAACCGTAATGCTATGCCCCTAAGGCATGACACACAACAATAAAATAGAGGAGAAGAAAGATAGAATAATGATGAAACAAATAGAAGAATCATCACAATAGAGGCAGTCTCACAGTATCCTTGACCTTACAAGAGTATCAAGGGTCATCCAAGGAGGCCTAAACAACACATAACACATCACGGAGGAACACAACATAAGAGAGGAGGTCACATAAATGAGTAAAGTATGCTACCACAAAGGTGACCACCAGGGTTAGAAATATTTACTTGTTACATCCTTGATTTTGATCTTTACCTTGATGATTAAAGCTTTATCTATTGTTCTTTCTTCTTTCTGAATGGTGTTCTCTACATTGTCCTCAAGGTTTGTTCATATGATATTCAAGGATCATGGAGCAGGAGCCTCACAAATTCCCATTTCAGTTGAGTGAGGTAGTGGAGCCGGGAAAATTCCCATTTCAACCGGTTTGTGAGGTGTTGGGATACCTTGGTTGTTAGGAATAATACGTTTATCAATGTTTTCTAAATTTTTAGTATTGTCCAAGGTATGTGAATGTTCAGGTAAGGGTGTGCAATCCATGTCTTTGTTTAAGATGTAGTTATGAAGTGTTTGAAGATTAGGTGATGAATTTTTTGTATCAATAGGTTGAAGGAGTTGTTCACAAAGGGAATCTGCATCTTCCAATGCTTCATCTTGTCCAGGGAAAGTAGGAAGGGATGTAGAGTGATGTTAAGGAATGTTTCAAGAATGTCATCTTCTTATGCCAAAATAACCTCACTAAGTGAGGTTATGTTGGTACAAGTTTTCAAATTATTACATGAATCACCTCGGGCTATATCAGCCTCAAATGTATCAGAAAGAATGTCCATTATATCATCATGAAATGTAGGAAGGGAAGGAGAGACATTTCACCACTACTTTCCTCGTGATTATTTGTAAAACTAAAATTAATAAGATCTTCCAAGATTGAAGGGAAAATACCCAATATATTGAGAAAGCTTTTGAAATAAGATATGAAACGAAGAATATCCCAAGTAGAGCTTATGGACATGTCAATATCATAGATGTATGCTATTTGATGTAAGACTTGAGGATATTTATTAGTGAATTTATAAAAATTATCAACATTTACAATCTATTCAAATAAATCTTCCAAAGATGAATGATGAGAAGAATCCATGATAGATGCAAGAAAATAAATGCAAAACTATGTATGTTTATGACCTAAAATGCTCAATTTTTTTCACTTTTCCCAATGCAAATGTTCTAAGGATGCAAATGTAAATGCAATGCAACAACACTACAATCCAAAATCAGATTTGAAAGAGTATTCAAAGGAGTAGTAAATTTTGAAACAACATTTTAACCACAAACCCTAGCTTTTGCAAAGACTAGGTTATATGAAAAATGCATAATTTCAAGCGAACCCTAGCAAATATAGTTTGAAAATGCAATGTAAATGTTTATGTAATGATGTAATGCTACAATTTATATCAGATCTGATGTAAATATCATAGATTTAATTGATTTAGATGAAATGCAATGAAAAGTGTAAATTATGCAAGCCGAAAATGCCTATTTTTGTTTTGTTTTTTTTTTCACATTTTTCATTTTTTTTGTAAGATTTTCAAATGCAAGATGATGACAGCAAAATGTATGAATGAAAATCTGATGTAAAACACTCAGAAAGGTGTAAATCCAGCAAAAACATGGTTTCACCAAAATGTAATGGATGAAAAGAGGGGTTTGATGGAATAGATAGATAATGCAATTAGAACATCCTTTCACTCAATACATTCAAGGACATTTAACTGGGTCAAGTCACAACTTTTGAAAGAGGACTCTACTATAGGTTGGCTGTCACTTGGAATGATATGGAAATTAGGAACTGATTAATTGATTTGTTAATTCAAGCCTGATTATGCTTAAAACCCTAATTATGCAAAATCGTAAACAAGCGGATGAAACTTGATAAATCCTTCTATAGAAATAGACTAAATATAGATCAAATACATACCAGATTTCAAGTTTCAGAATACAAAAAAGTTGTGGGCTAAAGAATGGGTGCCCAAGCCCAAGGTAGGATTTTTATCGGGGGTTTTGAGATCTTTTCTGCTACTGATCATCACTGTTCTGGAGCTTTCAGGCTTTACAAACCTAGAGGGCAAAGGGACTGGCACCCAAGCCCTGGTAGTACTCTTTTCTACTTCTTTTTGTTAGATCGAGGATCCTTATGCTCTGCAATGCTCCTCTACAACTTCTCTTCACAAGATCTAACACGTCACCTGCAATCACAAGAAGAGGGTTGGGGGTTGTGGTGTTTAGGAGCTTGCCTCGGTCAAGCCTCGGAATGACATTCAAGTATTCCAATGCCATTTTTAGATAGAGAGTGCATGTCCTTATATTACATAGGTACAAATAATGTTAGAAATGATAAATTGAATCACAAATAGATATCACCTCAGAGTTGTAGCTTTCACGGAGATGAAGCTCTTTCATGCCATGAGAAGATGAAGCCAAATTTGCAATTTAACAAACACAATAACAAGAAGTTTTCTTTGCAACACAATGAATGTCTTGAATGCTCTAAAATAATAAGTTTACCAAAATTTCTAAATCATCTTCTAGTTTTCAAATGAAACCTTAAACATGCTTATATATGCACTCGAACTACAAATTTCATAATTCAAACTCAAGATGTCAGCAACAGACACATTTTAACAGTATCTAACTAACATTCAAATTTGGAACCCTGAGAAAATAGGGCAAGGCTAGGTCATGGGTACCCAAGCCCAAGGACCTATTTTGAGGCAGGGTTAGACTTAAAGATGTCCCCTGAGTCCCATTTGTCATGGGTTTTAGGGGAATCTTGTCTCAAGATTCTTTTCTAACATGCATGATTAGAACTAAAGGACCTGGGAGCTAAACTCAAAATTTAAAACTCCTACGGGGACATTTTATGACATAATAGTTTGAATTTTTAACAACATCCTTACCTCTGATATATCCAAGGCCTTCATTTTTTGATCTCATTACCAGCTCAATAGGCTCTATAATTCCTTGGTGATACTTTCCCAATCATTTTCCTTCATATCCCATTCTTTTCATGATTTTGTAAGCAATATCATCACCAACAATTGCAGATTGAGTTACATTGTTATCTTCAACCTCACCTTCTAAAGAAGCTTCAGCAACATCACACAAATCATTAGTGTGACAAGAAACATCACAAAGTTTAGGATTAGATCTTAGAATTTCATTCTCTTCCCTACAAGCTACAAGTGACTTCTCTAACTGATTAACTTATTCCTTCAATCTAGATATTTCATTCTTTGGTGAACTATTCTCCTTTTCCAACTTCTCTAAACTTTCCTCCAGGTCTATGTTCCTCTTTTCAACCTGATCAAATAACTTGAATCCTTCTTCCAATTCTTCAAAACTCCTTTTGACATTCTCAAAAAAGTTTAGATCTTCTTCTAATTCTTCATTCCTCATTTTAAATTTTCCAATTCTTCTTCAAGAGTGTCATATTTTTCTTCTCCTAGTTCTCTTATCCTCTCCATCAACTCTAAGTTATACCTTTTGATTTCACACAATTCTTATTCTAGAATATCCTTCTTGCACATAAGGTTTTGTTGTTCTCAAAATCAGCTACGCTCGTTTTTGTAGACAACCCCCACAAAACTTGTCCGTTTCATGATCTACACTCTAAGTTCGCAAATCGAGACAAGATACTCTTGGTCCAGTGCGAAGTCATATGACATCCTAAACTAGTTTATAACATTCCCTCGAATTGATTCCTCGATATTTGCGCGAATCGATTAGGTTGTAAACAGATCAAAATATCAATTTTGGTCATCTTAGGGTGTTAGTAAAATTTTTAGTCTTCACATGTAAAGTCAGCCAAGATTGCCGCTATTGCATGCCTTTTTGTCTCCACATGTAAAGTCGGCAGTTTCTGCTGCTTTAACATAGTTTTTCATTTTCAACATGTCCGAGCGACACTTTTTACCATCAATACATGTTATCGTTAAAAGGTGAGTTGCATGTGCATGGTCAGTGGTTTTTACCGCTTTTACATTTTTGTGAAGCATGTGTCAGGTCGACTGAAATTGCCGCCTGAACATGATCTCCAAAATCTTGAACTGTAAGTAGCATTAATGGCCACTCGTGCCAAGCATTAAGGGCTTGATTTTGACCTTTTAAATGTATTATTTAACTCATTGTTCCTCATCATTTCCTTTATTTAAAACCTCCCAGTTGATTAGTAAGCCCTTCCTCAAACCATTGATCGCGCTGACATTTGGATTCAAGCGGATTTCAACTCGTCACCGTCGCCATTAGGGTTTTCATTTCTTCTGACTGGTAAGCCATCTAATCATTATTTTTGTTATTTGTTTTCGTTTAGGGTTTTCCATTTTTCTTTCCTTGGAGTCATCAAACCTGTGTTTCATACAAATCCCCTTCTTCATTTATATTCGAGAATGATTTTTGAAACCTTGGATAGTGAATGATTCATTGGCGAATTTTGCTGATATGACCTTTTGGTGATTAGTTTATTATCATTGCTACTCAAACATCTTCATGTAGGGTGGTGGTTATAATTCACCGCCCTTACACCAAAGGTTTCCTATCAAACTTGCCGAGTCTGTTGAAATCCCCGCTTGAACACTTACAACCCTACCCTACATGCATTGTCGACAAAAGTTGCCGCTTGAACAACTCATGATTTCCTATCAAATGCAACATCGATGAAATCCACCACCCAAACATAAACTTGCAGTGACAGTGTTTCTCGCCACTTTGACACTTGTTGTAATTTCCTACCTACCGTAGCGGCCGAAACACCAAGTCCATCCAGAATTCATTTGGTTGCATCATCCAAGCCCATGCAGAAAATCATTGCAGCAATATTCATTTGGTTGCATCATTTCCAGTCTCTGTGCATAATCCTGAATTTGTTCTGCAAGTGGCTAGTCACTACAACAGAGACACTAGAGTGGTGGTAGATTCTCAGGGAAATGTAATCATGAGATTGGATATGGAATTCCTCAACAAAATCTTCATGTGTCCACCTATTGAAAACATTAGACGGATTGATTTTGCTCAGGGTCAACAAGACTATGATAATGATGTGGAATCTGCTAGGAGGTATATAAACAACAAATGGTTAAAGATTCCTAGAGGTAATTTGACAAGATGGCCAAAGGATCTTCACAGGAGTGATTTTGTAGAAGAGGTTTGTGATTTGATTACTCTTTTGAGTCGCATCAGAGGACTCCCTTCTACTTCCAAATTCCAGGACTGGATGTACACTTACATCAAGGTGATTCTATGGGGTAATCAAAAGATATTCTAGGGAGAATAGATCAGCAACGTTTTGCACAAGCAACTGGTAAGAGTCAATACCACCTTCAAATTTTATATGACCTCTTATCTCGTCTATGCTGCTACAAGCATGAGAAACTTTCTAGGTTTAACCCAAGTGGGAGATAGGAGGTTGAACCCAGTGTATGAATACTACCCCCAAATCACTCTGAAGGGGTCAATTCATCATTTCAAAAGAGTCAATGATGCATTCTTCTCAGTTTTCATGTGCTTGTGGGATGGTGAACTAGTTCAAAGAAGAGTTTCTGATGAAGCTTGGGAGGTTGTAAATTCTTTTGGCTACTTATTCTTGCAATTTCCCACCTTCACATATCTTCGGGTAGGGTACTATCCTAGTTACCCTTACATGCTGCCATAGTATCCCAGTGATCGCATTGTTCTTATGGAGCTTTACAGATAGCTGATTGTCGTGCATAACAAGCAAATGGAACTGAAGAAATCAGGGATAAAGTTCCCCATGGAAATTGGGAGGTACTCGATTCAATCCACCAACAAAGCAAACATAATTGACTCTAAGTTGCAATTGGTCACCATGAAGACCTACAAGAAAAGAAATCATTTTGACTTCAGAAGGGTTCAAGATAAAATCAAGAGGAAGTCAACTTTTCATGTGCCAATGGTCGAAGATATATGGGTGGATCTCAGGACTCAAAATGAGATCAGAAAACTAGATTTTTGCAGACTTCATCTAAGTCAAATTGAAGAACTAGGACTCACTGATATTCCAGATGGAATGGAGGATGATGGGAATGTCCTAGACCACAAATATGATGCAGAAAATGTTGAGGCTTAACCTCTCCCAGAGGTGAAATGGTCAGTCAAAGAGGAGACGTCTATCAGGAAAAGATTCCAACCAATACTGGCAAACACCAACTTGTGGTTGGAAAGTAAGGGGATTAAGTTGAAAGAGTTTCTTATAGGATCTGAAGCTAAAGCACAGGAGGAAACTGGTAAGAAAGTTGAGAATCAAACTAAAAATAAGAGTGACACCCCTTCTTCCTACAAGATACACAAACCAAAGATCAAATTTGTATCTAAAGGAGGAAAGAAGAAGGAAACCATAGAGGCTTCCGATGCCACTAAGTCAGATGTTGAAGATACTAATGATGATCAGATGGAAATTGAAGATGTTGAGACTGAAGAACAAAATGTTCAAAAGTCTAAGACAAAGGTATCTGATGAAGCTGAACAAGGTGAAAATGAAGATATAGAGGTAGAACAACTTGATGGTTCCCCTCAAACTCCTGTGAAAGATCTTCCCTCCGAGACACAAGTTCTTACACCTCCTCCTCATGTTTCGGTTGCTAATAGTTTGCCAGTGATTTCAAGTGTTCCTCTTTCTCCAATTTTTGTTGTTTCTTTTGATAATACTCCTCCATCCATGAAAGCTAGCTTTGGACCTGTTTTTGATTCTTCTGGTTCCATTCCAAGCTTATCTTCCCCGTCTTTTGACATCAGAGAACAAACTATTTTAGAAAACCTTTTGGATGCTTTACAAAAGGTTGATACAGGTGTTGTGTTTACCAACACAAGTCCAATTGTCACCATCACTGGTATAAACATGGAGCCGGCCAAGCAAGTAGTGGATCCCTCTCCAGCTATTGGCGCTTCTACACTTCCTCCATGGCTATCTACCTATACTCCAAAGAGGAAGAAGCAAGCCATCTCACCTGATGAGATTGACATTGAAAAGTTGTTGCCTGTGAAAGTAAAGAACCAGAAGAAGAAGCCTAATATTGTTTCTAGGCTGGTCACCAAAAAGGGAATCAGGTACACAGAAATAGCCAAACCTCTTGAAGATGCCACGATTGACACTTTTGACATGAGTAATTATGTCATCTCAAGGGTTGAGTTCGGTAAAGTGACTCATGAGGGTGTCAAGGCAGATTTCCAAACCACTGTCAGTACCCTACTTGAAAAGTATGACGAAGCCAAGAAGGAGAAGGAGCAGTACAAAGCAAAAGTAGAACAACTGGCTGCTATCCTTCAAAAAATAGTGAAGTCATTAGAAATAGTAGAACCCATGGCAGTGACAGTGGAAGATCCCCTGATATATAAGGTTGAAAAAGCGCAAGCCAGAGGTAAGATAGTGGGGGATGTAGTGGAGCGATTGTTGGCTCAAGGACGAGTTCTACTAAAAACCACTATGGAAAGGAAAGAGAAAATGGACAAAGCTAAAGCTGAGCTGGACAATCTAGTAGATCTACTTTCACACAAGCTGCAAGATCAAGAAGAGAGCCTAGAAGAGTGGATAGACATGAAGAAGATCAAGATAAAGAATCTAATCACCATTGGGGTCATCACCAATAGGGAATCATATCTTTAGACCAAGGAGACTCTGGCTCATTGTATTTTCATAATAAAGAGTCTACTTGAAGATCTATGCCAAGCTCGAGAAGCCAGTGAAGATAGTGATGTCACACTCCTACACCAGCTAGAAGAACTTCCTTGCACCTTGACAAGGGAAGATCATAGTTTCCTCACAGCATAGGAAATGATAAGTTCTTTTGAAGAAATGGTCCAAAAGAAATTTGAAGAGGAGGCACCCTCAGTTCTTTCAATGGATAACCTGTATGACCAACATTCAACTCTAGAGAATTTGAAAAATAATCTGGACAAGCATGAAAAGGAGATAAAGGTGGTGAAAGATTCAATTCTCAGAGCCCGGACCATCTTAGGGAATATAGCAAAACCATATGCATGCGAGATGTCGGTCATTCAAACTATGTACCAGAACTTCTTGAGGAAAAAAGATGGAGGAAACTAGTACCTTAGCTTATTTTTCTTAGATATGTAAATTGAATTTTGTTTTGGACATTTACACATGTAATTTTTCAAAATGTAATTACATGTGATACAAGAGAAGTCCCAAGTCAAATAGGACTCTTTTGTTGAATAAGTCAAAGTAGTTGTAGATTTCCTAAATTTTCTCAAGGCCTCTCCCTATAAATAAAGAGGGCCTATTTTGTAAATAGGATATTTGATTTATTGTAGCAAAACTCTACCAAATTGAGAAGCAAGTTGATACTTTGTGCTTATTTGTGCAAATCAATTTTTAGATATTTATCAATACAAGAGAGCAAGTTAAATTCCAATCTTTGTCTTGGAGTGATTTGTTTTATGATAGAATTGTTCTTATGTCTTTGCTATCATATTATCTTTGATAAGTAATTGAAGTGTGAGGGTTTATTTCAAGTGATCAAGGAGTATTCTAAATCTAATTTTAATAGACTTTGAGCTATAAAATCATTTGTGAGAATTGTGTTGTGTTCGTGAATGAGAAATAGCTTGAAGACTTTGTGCTGCAAGTTGTTATCTGTAATCTATTTATCTCATTTTGGCGTATAGTGAAGACTTTGGGCTGCATTCTACTCCGAATCATTTTATTTTCCGTTGGTGAACAAAGTAACATAAGACTTTGTGTTTCTATGGATTTTGTGGTAATTCATGGTTCTTGGCCTTATATCAGTTTTGTTGAAATCATAATATATTGTAAACATCATTTCTGAAAAAAGAGAAATGGATGGTATGATCACACCCCCAAGTTAGTTTTAGTTTAAAATAAAGTTATAATAATTGATAGGGAACCTCCCCTTGCTGAGAGGAGAGATTTATCTCATTATACTGTGGTTGATATACCCATTTTGCCTTTAGTTAGTTGAAGACAAAATATTCACCCAATAGTTTTTGGTGACTCTACTGGGGAAGGAACATGCAACTTGAAGCCTCACGCTCTGAGTTGAAGCACTTTTAGTTCTTTTCCATTTGTTGCAAAAGTTTGTTTAGCATACTACATTCTGGCAGATTCCCGGTATACCAGAAGCAAGAGAGCTCAAGGTATTATTGATCCTGCATTTGAATTGATGCGGCAAAATAATTTTGGACTCTTGCCTCCATGACCTTGTCTTCAGCACACCAGGAGTTTTCCTCCTACAAATGCCAGGTCTCTGATACCAAGTGAAGTTTCTAGTGGTAGCGCTAGCAGAGTTTTGTCTATTCATACGACACAAAGGTTTGTTATCCCACCTTTCAATTAGCACGTCATGGCAGCCCAAGGCCCTTGAGGTAATACTTTTAGTCCTCTAAATTTTACCCCACCATTGCATGAACTACCTCGTAGTTCAAGAAAGAATTTTTCCAAATTCTATGGTGATGGGAAAGTTCACCCTGATGAACACATTGCAGCTTTCTATATAGCCTGTGGTGTGATAGGTGTCAAGCATGAAGATGTAGCTGTACAACTCTTTGTAGAAACACTGCAAGGTGCTGCTGCAGATTGGTTTTACCACCTTCGAGCTTAGACCATAATGAACTGGAATACTCTCAAAACCAAGTTCGAAGCTAGGTTTAAACCTGTGGAAGATGCACATGCATTGTTGGCACAACTAACACAAATGAAAAAGGAACCTCATGAACCTATGTGAGATTTCATCACTAAGTTCAATAAGTTGAGAAATAGGAACCCTACCATCATGGAGCCAACCGCAGAGAACCTTAAATGTTTCTTTATCAATACACAACTTCCTGAGGTGAGTTTTCTATTGAGACGAGCTACCCCTATTAATCTTGTTGCAGCTCAGATTCTGGCAACTGAAGTGGAAGATGATCTTATCCTTGCGGGTAAGATAAGAAGGGATTCTAATAGAAATAAAAGCTCCTCTTCTACTGAGAATTCTTCCACAAGCACCACAGACCCTATGGTGCAAAAGCTAGCAAATGAATTGCTAGCTCTGAAGAGACAAATGTCGCAAGGTATGTCTGTGTCTCCTTCTTATCAAGATATACCAAGGAGGACATTTCCAAATAATTCATATCAAGGCAATACTGCTAGAAATCAAGGACAATACAACCGTTTTCCTCCTACACAGGGGAAGCTTGCCATTGAACCAGTGTCGGTCAACTCAACTGTTGGCTATTATGAAGCTAAAAATGAACTTTCTTTCCAACCCAAGTTGGATTATGAAAATGGTGCTAATCTCTTCATAGAAGGAGAAGAAGAATTAGCTGGCGACTCTACCATCAGCTTTTTAAATTACCAAGACGAAGCTGAAAAGGGAGAAGTGTGTGAAGGAGCATATGCTATTTTCACTAGGTCTCAAAATCAGTCAGCTCTTCAAGCTGATAAAGGTAAGGCGAGAGAAGAATCTCAACCAATGATTTCAATCACTAAATGGGGGACTCCGCTACCTTTCCAATCAAAAGACCTGGTGGTCAATAAACAAGTAAGTGCCTCTAACAACTTTGTACCTTCCACTTCTACTCCTCAGACTAGTGTTATCTGTACCAAAAATTAGAGTGATGGATTTTCTCTCTCTAATTCTAATTCCTTTCAGTAGTTTGATATAATAGATCATGCTAGGAGAACTAAGATCCAAATGTCTAAAGTTGAGTATTTATAGGCTAATCCTGAACAATTTGATAGATTAGCCAAATACATCAAAAATAAGACCGTCCTCGCAGGACAAGATTTTCCAAAAGCTACTCATGACTCCTCCAAAAGCAAGCCTACCAAAAATAATCTTGTCACTACTCCCCTTGAAGTCTCTGGAAAAATTGAACCTTTCTATGTTTCCCTATTAGTGAATGGTCATAAATTGAGCAATTGCGTAATAGATTCCGGAGCCTCTGACAATGTTATGCCTGCTAAGGTAGCAGACGCCCTTGGCCTCACCTTAACCAAAACTTTTGGGAGGTGTTTCTCTATGGAGAATAAGAAACTTCCACTTTTGGGTCAAATCAAAGACACCCAATTTGTATTTGCAGCTTTTCCCGATAAGAGAATCAAGATGACAGTCCTGTAGCTAATGTTCTAGCTTCGTACGACATTCTTCTTGGGTGTAATTTCTGCAAGGATGTAGGTGGAGAGTTGAACATGGATTTATTTGAAGCAAGGATACCTATTAAAGGTGTCATGCAGAAGTTGCTTCCTAAGAAGGAAGCAAAATACATTGTTACCCAAACATCAAATCCCAAAGCTCAAATTTTGTTTGAGTCCTTGGGAATGGGTAACTATTTTCTATCTACTGAAGATGGTCCTAGTTCATCAGATGAGAGTTCATCAAGTGATAGCTCAGACCATTCAGATGAAGAATCAGATGAGTTTTTTGATGAAAGTTCAGGTGAAGGTATAGTAATGCTAGATTCTTCCCTCACCGATGAAGAGGAATCTTCTGATCAAAGAGATTCCAAAAAATCAAATTCTGATGAAGTCTGGGTTTTAGAATTTGATGGTAGCTATTCTTCTATCGGTTTTGGAGCTAGAGTGGTCTTGATATCGCCACAAGGTGATATCTTACCTTTTTCATACAAGTTACAATTTGACAATACCAATAACACCACCGAATATGAGTCCTTGTTGCTCAGATTGGAAGCTGCTCATGCTAGAGGTGTTAAAATCCTTCATGCTTAAGGGGATGCCAAATTGATGGTTTATCAAGTGAGGAATTTGTACCAAACTAAAAATGAAAGACTGAGACACTATCGCAATTGCGTATGGGATTGCATTAAAGGTTTTGATGCTTTCAACATTTTTGCAATGCTAAGAGAGTTTAATGATCGTGCAGATTCATTGGCTGTTTCTGCCACTCTCATGGTGCCTCACAAGGATTTCAAAGGAAACAAGCACACTATTGAGCTAGTCTTCTGACCAAGTGTACCTGATAACGCTAACCATTGGCAGGTATTCAATGGTGATAACCAAATCATTGCTTTCCTAGAAAAGATGGATAGCTTTGGTGAGCTTTACTTCAAAGGTAGTGAATCACCACTGTGGGAATATGTTTCCGAGATAGATTCACAAACTAGCAAAGAATTTCTACAATTGAAAGGGAATAAAATCCCAAAAGGTTTGGTTTCCCTTGAAAAGTTGTTTGATAAGCATGACAGGTATATCAAGCAGCGGCAACAATACGATTCAATTTCCTCTATGGAATTTGAGTAGGTAAATTTGAGTTCAAAAGCAGATCCTAAGATGGTCAACATTGGAAAATGTTGCACTGCTGATGAAAGATTCAAATTCATTACCCTCCTTCACCATTGCATTGATGTTTTAGCTTACTCCTATGATGATCTGAAGTCTTTCAGGCCTAAGGAGGTTCAACACAAAATTCCCCTCAAAGTTGGATCGTTGCCTCACAAGCAGAAGCAGAGGCAATACAATCCTAAGACATCAGGGATGATCCTTTCTGAAATTTAGAAGATGTTGAATGCAAGGATAATTTTTTCAATTCATCATTCCACATGGATCGCAAACATAGTACCTGTAAGGAAGAAGAACGAAGAAATTCATATCTGTGTTGATTTAAGGAATTTCAACTAGTCTTCCTTAAAAGATAACTATCCCTTGCCCATCATGGATCAAGTATTGCAAATAGTGACTGGTTCAGAAATGTTGTCTATGTTAGATGGTTTTTCGAGGTATAACCAAGTGGAGGTCAATGAAGTTGATCAGTTCAAAACTGCCTTCACCACACCATGGGGCACATTTGCATATCGCAGAATGCCTTTTGGTCTAATCAATGCTGGCACCACATTTCAAAGAGCAATGGACCTTGCTTTTAGAGATGAGATGGGGAAGTTCATCGTGGTGTATCTCAATGACTTGACTGTTTTCTCCAAAAACCATCATGATCATGCACATCATTTATGACAAGTGTTGGAGCGCTGTTGGTAAAATGGTATTTCCCTCAATCCCAAGAAGTTAGTTTTTGGGGTTACGGAAGGTAAGATTCTTGGACACATTGTATCCTGGGAAGGTACTAAGATTGACTTGGAAAGAGTTAAATCCATTCAAAATCTTATTCTACCTGCTAGTAAGACTTCTATTCATTCTTTCTTTGGAAAGGTGAATTTTCTGTGAAGGTACATTCTTGAGTTTGCAGAAAAAACCCATCACATCGTTAATATGATGAAGGGTAAGGCCACTTTTTGTTGGACTGTGGAAGGCAAAGAAGCATTTGAGGATATCAAGAAGGCTATTGCTCATGCTTCAGTTCTTGTTTGTCCTGACTACACCAAAGATTTCGTAGTTTACAACTACACTTCAGAACACATACTTTCAGCTATTCTAGTTCAGCAGAATGAAGAAGGTGTAGAATCCCCCATATCATTTATGAGTTGTCCTCTCAAAGCTCATGAATTGAAGTGTTTGAATATGGAGAAGCATGCTTATGCCATGGTCAAAGTGGTGAAGCATTTCAGGTTCTATATTCTAAACTCACACACTATTGTTATGGTGCCTGATACAACAGTCAAATCTATCCTAACTCAACAAGAGTTCAAAACAAAGAGAGGTAATTGGATTGCTAAGATCCAAGAATTTGATCTGGATATAAAACCTACCAAGCTTGTGCATGGTAAAGGTTTGTGTCAATTGATCGCTAATAATGTTCCAAAAGAGACTGGGGATGAAGAAGAAGTTGTGGACACACCAACTGTTCTTTTTGTTACTACAACTGACGAGTGGTATTCCAATATCACTCATTTCCTTACCTATGGTCAGTGTCCTCACTTGTCTTATAAGGAAAAAATAACTGTTAAATTAAAAGCTGCTAACTACATCCTTTGGGACAATGGTTTGTAAAAGAGAAGCCTTGATGGTGTATTTCTCTATTGTGTGGATAAAGCGCAACAAAGTAGACTTTTGGAGTCTTTCCACAATTTGGCTTGTGGAGGACATTTTTTTGCACCTGTAATGGCTCACAAGATTCTGCGAACTAGATACTATTGGCCCACACTATTCCAAGATGCATACAATTGGGTACGTAGGTGTGAGTTGTGTCAACAGTTTGTTGGGAAACCAAAGTTGGCAGCCTTACCTCTAAAACTAGTGGTGATTGAGGAGCCTTTTCAGCAATGGGGTATTGATTTCATTAGCGCTGTGAATCCATCATCAAGTGCGGGGAATAACTATGTTCTCACCACAACAGACTATTTTACCAAATGGGTGGAAGCTATTCCAGTCAAACATGCTACTTCTGAAGTGGTATGCAGTTTTCTTAAGGAGAACATTATTTCCAGGTTTGGAGTTCCAAACAAGATTGTAGCAGACAATGCTACTTGTTTTTCTTCTCATGAGATTACTAAATTTCGCTACGAGCATGGGATCATTCTTTCCCATTCTTCAGACTATTATCCGCAAGGTAATGGTCAAGCAGAATCAAGCAATAAGAATCTGGTCACTATTATCAGGAAACTGGTAGATGAGAATTAGAGAAATTAGCATAAGGCATTGTTTGATACTTTATGGGCAAATAGAATTACTCCCAAAAGGGCAATAGGCATGTCACCATTTCATCTTTTATATGGTCTAAATGCAAAGATACCAATTACCTTCGAATTACCAGCATTGAGGTTGGTGAAGGCATTGGAAGGTAGAACTTTTGATAGTCCTATTGATAAAAGGATCATGTATCTAACTGAACTTGAGGAGCAGTGCACTATAGTAGTGGACCATATTGCTGAGCACCAAAATCAAGTAAAGAAACTCTTTGACAAGAAGGCAAAGGCTTGTGAGTTTCAGATTAGGGATCAAGTCTTGTTGTGGGACAAGAGTATAGAACCAAAAGGAATGCATGGAAAATTTGATTCCTTGTGGAGAGGTCCATTCACCATTCATCAATTCTGTGGTGAAAACAGTTTCTTGTTGGAGTATCAAGATGGAACACTATTCTTGTTGCCTCACAGTGGACAACATCTGAAGCACTTCAATCCCTGAAGTATCAGATAAGTTAAATTGTACATTTGTATAGTTTTGTGTTTTTATTTTTGTGTTTTCGTTTAGTCTTTTGTGTCTTTTTCTTTTTAGCTTGACTCTATAGCTCAATGGCATGGATGAAGGCACTTAGAGACTAGATTCTACTCCTTCAATCATTTCAAAGTTCGATCAAAGGAAGTTCCCCAATAAGAGCCAGTTGTAGTTCTTAAAATCAGCTACGCTCATTTTTGTAGACAACCCCCACGAAACTTGTCCGTTTCATGATCTACACTCTAAGTTCGCAAATCGAGACAAGATTCTCTTGGTCCCATGTGAAGTCGTATGACATCCTAAACTAGTTTATAACATTCCCTCGAATTGATTCCTCGATATTTGCACGAATCCATTATGTTGTAAACTGATCAAAATATCAATTTTGGTCATCTTAGGGTGTTAGTAAAATTTTTAGTCTTCACATGTAAAGTGAGCTAAGATTGCCACTATTGCATGTCTTTTTGTCTCCACATGTAAAGTCAGCAGTTTCTGTCACTTTTTCATAGTTTTTCATTTTCAACATGTCTGAGTGACACTTTTTACCATCAATACATGTTATCATTAAAAGGTGAGTTGCATGTGCATGGTCGGCAGTTTTTACCGCTTTTACATTTTTGTGAAGCATGTGTCAGGTCGACTGAAATTGCCGCCTGAACATGATCTCCAAAATCTTGAACTGTAAGTGGCATTAATGGCCACTCGTGCCAAGCATTAAGGGCTCGATTTTGACCTTTTAAATGTATTATTTAACTCATTGTTCCTCGTCATTTCCTCTATTTAAAACCTCCCAGTTGATTAGTAAGCCCTTCCTCAAATCGTTGATCATGTTGACATTTGGATTCAAGCGGATTTTAACTCATCACCATCACCATTAGGGTTTTTGTTTCTTCTGGCTGGTAAGCCATCTAATCATTATTTTTGTTATTTGTTTTCATTTAGGGTTTTCCATTTTTCTTTCCTTGGAGTCATCAAACCCATGTTTCATACAAATCCCCTTCTTCATTTTTATTCGAGAATGATTTTTTGAAACCCTGGATAGTGAATGGTTCGTCGACGAATTTTGCCGATATGACCTTTTGGTGATTAGTTTATTATCATCGCCACTCAAACATCTTCATGTAGGGTGGTGGTTATAATTTGCCGCCCTTACACTGAAGGTTTCCTATCAAACCTGCTGAGTCAGTTGAAATCCCCGCTCGAACACTTAGAACCCTACCCTACATGCATTGTTGACAAAAGTTGCCACTTGAACATCAACTCATGATTTCCTATCAAATGCAACATCGGCAAAATCCATTGCCCAAACATAAACCTGCAGTGACAGTGTTTCTTGCCGCTTTGACACTTGTAATTTCCTACCTGCCGTAGCTGCCAAAACACCCACCATTGCATCTAAAGTTTCCAAACTTGGCAATTTTCTTGTTCACATGCAAAAGCAGCATTTTCGACCACTCATACACATCAAAACTCATCCTACATGTAGGAGCGGTCATTTTGACCGCCCTTGCATATTTTCATAAATTTCTCTAACACTTGAAAAATTCATTTTAAAAAAAAATAAAAGCCTACTTTCGCCTTCGCCTTGATTTGCACACTCAAGCCCTTCAAACGCATGCTTTCCTGTCCATGATCGTTGAATCACAGTTGACCCAGTTTACCCAAATTTTCCCCTAACTACGAGATCATGGTCTTTTGCAGTTTTCAATCAATGTTCGTGGTGGAGTTCAAATTCAAAGTTTTCTCTGGAGCTCATGATAGAACCATCTCCATCAAAGGCCAAAGTCATGAAGTACAAATACCAGGGGGTCTTTCTGGTAACAACGGTGCAATCAAACATTGATGAAATCATAGACACAGAAATTGGGCATGTGGACATGGCGGAATTCATGGATAGAACAAAACAAGCAAATCCATCCAAGCCCATGTAGAAAATCATTGACAGCAATATTTATTTGGTTGCATCATTTCCAGTCTCTGCACACAATCCTGAATTTGTTCTGCAAGTGGCGAGTCACTACAACAGAGACACCAGAGTGGTGGTAAATTCTCAGGGAAATGTAATCATGACATTGGATGCAGAATTCCTCGACAAAATCTTCATGTTTCCACCTATTGAAAACATTGGATGGATTGATTTTGCTCAAGGTCAACAAGAGTATGATAATGATGTGGAATCTGCTAGGAGGTATATAAACAACAAATGGTTAAAGATTCCTAGAGGTAATTTCACAAGATGGCCAAAGGATCTTCACAGGAGTAACTTTGTAGAAGAGGTTTGTGATTTGATTACTCTTTTGAGTCACATCGAAGGACTCCCTTCTGCTTCCAAAATCCTGGACTGGATGTACACTTACATCAAGGTGATTCTACGGGGTAATCAGAAGTTATTCTGGGGAGAATAGATCAGTAATGCATTACACGAGCAACTGGTAAGAGTCAATACCACCTTCAAATTTTATGACCTCTTATCTCGTCTATGCTGCTGCAAGCATGAGAAACTTTTCAAGTTTAACCCAAGTGGGAGACAGGAGGTTGATCCCAGTGTATGAATACTACCCCCAAATCACTCTGAAGGGGTCAATTCATCATTTCAGAAGAGTCAATGATGCGTTCTTCTCAGTTTTCATGTGCTTGTGGGATGGTGAACTAGTTCAAAGAAGAGTTTCTGATAAAGCTTGGCAGGTTGTAAATTCTTTTGGTTGCTTATTCTTGCAATTTCCCTCCTTCACATATCTTCAGGTAGGGTAATATCTTGGTTACCCTTACATGCTGCCATAGTATCCCAGTGATCACATTGTTCTTATGGAGCTTTACAGATAGCTGATTGTGGTGCATAACAAGCAAATGGAACTAAAGAAATCAGGGATAAAGTTCCCCATGGAAATTGGGAGGTACTCGATTCAATCCGCCAACAAAGCAAAGATAATTGACTCTAAGTTGCAATTGATCACCATGAAGACCTACAAGAAAAGAAATCATTTTGACTTTAGAAGGGTTCAAGATAAAATCAAGAGGAAGTCAACTTTTCATGTGCCAATGGTCGAAGATATATGGGCGGATCTCAGGACTCAAAATGAGATTAGAAAACTAGATTTTTGCAGACTTCATCTAAGTCAAATTGAAGAACTAGGACTCACTGATATTCCAAATGGAATGGAGGATGATGGGAATGTCTTAGACCACAAGTATGATGCAGAAAATGTTGAGGCTTCACCTCTCCTAGAGGTGAAATGGTCAGTCAAAGAGGAGACATCTATCAGGAAAAGATTCCAACCAATACTGGCAAACACCAACTTGTGGTTGGAAAGTAAGGGGATTAAGTTGAAAGAGTTTCTTACAAGATCTGAAGCTAAAACATAGGAGAAAATAGGTAAGAAGGTCGAGAACCGAACTAAAAATAAGAGTGACACCCCTTCTTCCTCCAAGATACACAAACCAAAGATCAAATTTGTATCTAAAGGAGGAAAGAAGAAGGAAACCATAGAGGCTTCCGACGCCACTAAGTCAGATGTTGAAGATACTAATGATGATCAGATGGAAATTAAAGATGTTGAGACTGAAGAACAAAATGTTCAAAAGTCTACGACAAAGGTATCTGATGAAGCTGAACAAGGTGAAGATGAAGATATAGAGGTAGAACAACTTGATGGTTCCCCTCAAACTCTTGTGAAAGATCTTCCCTCTGAGACACAAGTTCTTACACCTCCTCCTCATGTTCCAGTTGTTGACAGTTTGCCAGTGATTTCAAGTGTTCCTCTTTCTCCAATTTTTGTTGTTTCTTCTGATAATACTCCTCCATCCATGAAAACTAGCTTTGGAACTATTTTTGATTCTTTTGGTTCTATTCCAAGCTTATCTTCCCCGTCTTTTGACATCAAAGAACAAACTATTTTAGAAAACCTTCTGGATGCTTCACAAAAGGTTGTTGATATAGGTTTTGTGTTTACCAACACAAGTCCAATTGTCAACATCATCGGTATAAACATGGAGCCGGCCAACAAAGTAGTGGATCCTTCTCCGACTATTGGCACTTCTACACTTCCTCCATGGCTATCTACCTATACTCCAAAGAGGAAGAAGCAAGCCATCTCACCTGATGAGATTGACATGGAAAAGCTGTTGCCCGTGAAAGCAAAGAACCAGAAGAAGAAGCCTAAGACTATTTCTAGGATGGTCACCGAAAAGGGAATCAGGTACGTGAAAATTGCCAAACCTCCTGAAGATGCCATGATTGACACTTTTGACATGAGTAATTATGTCATCTCAAGGGTTGAGTTGGGTAAACTGACTCATGAGGGTGTCAAGGTAGATTTCTAGACCACTACCAGTACCCTACTTGAAAAGTATGACAAAGCCAAGAAGGAGAAGGAGCAGTACAAAGCAAAAGCAGAACAACTGGCTGCTGTCCTTCAAAAAATAATGAAGTCATTAGAAATAGTAGAACCCATGGCAGTGACAGTGGAAGATCCCCTAATACAGAAGGTTGAAAAAGTGCAAGCCAGAGGTAAGATAGTGGGGGATGTAGTGGAGCGGCTGTTGGCTCAAGGACGAGTTTTGCTAAAAACCACTGTGGAAAGGAAAGACAAAATGGACAAAGCTAAAGCTGAGCTAGACAATTTGGTAGATCTACTTTTACAAGAGCTGCAAGATCAAGGAGAGAGCCTAGAAGAGTGGATAGACATGAAGAAGATCAAGATAAAGAATCTAATCACCATTGGGGTCATCACCAATAGGGAATCATATCTTAAGACCAAGGAGACTCTGGCTCATCATATTTTCATAATAAAGAGTCTACTTGAAGATCTATGCCAAGCTCAAGAAGCCAGTGAGGACAGTGATGTCACACTCCTACACCGGCTAGAAGAACTTCCTTGCACCTTGACAAGGGATGATCATAGTTTCCTCACAGCATAGGAAATGATAAGTTCTTTTGAAGAAATGTTCCAAAAGAAATTTGAAGAGGAGGCACCTTCAGTGCTTTCAATGGATAACCTGTATGACCAACATTCGACTCTAGAGAATTTGAAAAATAATCTGGACAAGCATGAAAAGGCGATAAAGGCAGTGAAAGATTCAATTCTCTGAGCCCGCACCATCTCAGGGAATATAGCAAAACCATATGCATGCGAGATGTCGGTCATTCAAACTATGTACCAGAACTTCCTGATTTAAAAAGGTGGAGGAAACTAGTGCCTTAGCTTATTTTGCTTAGATATGTAAATTGAATTTTGTTTTGGACATTTACACATGTAATTTTTCAAAATGTAATTACATGTGATACAAGAGAAGTCCCAAGTCAAATAGGACTCTTTTGTTGAATAAGTCAAAGTAGTTGTAGATTTCCTAAATTTTCTCAAGGCCTCTCCCTATAAATAAAGAGGGCCTCTTTTGTAAATATGATATTTGATCTATTGTAGCAAAACTCTGCCGAATTGAGAAGCAAGTTGAGACTTTGTGCTTATTTGTGTAAATCAATTTTTAGATATTTATCAATACAAGAGAGCAAGTTGAATTCCAATCTTTGTCTTGGAGCGATTTGTTTTATGATAGAATTGTTCTTATGTCTTTGCTATCATATTATCTTTGATAAGTAATTGAAGTGTGAGGGTTTATTTCAAGTGATCAAGGAGTATTCTAAATCTGATTTTAATAGACTTTGAGCTATAAAATCATTTGTGAGAATTGTGTTGTGTTTTTGAATGAGAAATAGCTTGAAGACTTTGTGCTGCAAGTTGTTATCTTTAATCTAATTATTTCATTTTGGCATATAGTGAAGACTTTGGGCTGCATTCTACTCTGAATCATTTTATTTTCCATTGGTGAACAAAGTAACGGAAGACTTTGTGTTTTCATAGATTTTGTGGTAATTCATAGTTCTTGGCCTTATATCAATTTTGTTGAAATCATAATATATTGTAAACATTGTTTCTGAAAAAAGAGAAATGGATGGTATGATCACACCCCCAAGTTAGTTTTAGTTTAAAATAAAGTTATAATAATTGATAGGGAACCTCCCCTTGCTGAGAGGAGAGATTTATCTCATTGTACTGTGGTTGATATACCCATTTTGCCTTCAGTTAGTTGAAGACAAAATATTCACCCAACAGGTTTTGATTTTCTTTCTTCACTCTCTTTCTGATCTTCCCCATTGAAACAAATCATACAAACAACTTGATGTGAAAAGCTTACCTAGATCTTTCTTCTATGGTGACACCTATTTCACTTTAGGGTTTTGCAATTTTTTCCAACACTTTCTATCTTCCCAACAGATCCACAACCATCCCAATAGAATTGCAACCCACTCTGATACCGCTTGATGCAGTCAAAAGAGGAGGGTCCAATGAAGGTCTATCCAACCTTGCAATGTTAAACAATCAACACCATGATCATAACAAAGATGTTGCATAATCATATATCTAACAATAGAATGATACGAAATACTCATAAATACATGACACAAGATATATACTGGGAAAACCCTAAAAAGGGAAAAACCCATCCTTCAAAGGTCATTTCTTATTATATTATATACCAAACCTCATTACATATGCCTCTAGGGATTTTCATATTCTAGGTCATAGCCCAAGCTTACAAAAGATTCATACAACATCATTCTTCAATGTCTTCTTTCTCCTTCTTCTTCTACTCTTTGCTCTACTTTCCTTCTAGACTTAAAACACCTCTACGACTTCCACACTATTCATCTCTTTGTATATGCTTTCTTCACACACTTCGTCACTGCCTTGTAACAATATCCTATCCTTCATTTATATCCTCCACAAGAATTCAAAACATTATCTTGTCCGCCTAAAGCTAACGTGTATCCTAAAATGTGTAATCATCCTTGTTGGTTGGCCAAATTCTCTGCAAATGAATGAAACTTGATGTGGTTCTCCATGAAGGTCAGCTACAACCTAAATTACCTTGAATGATGTTCCATTAGGCTCCACAAGCCACATAATTTCTCTACAAACCCCTTAGGCTTCAACTAAACACTGACTACTCTGCTCTATGAAAAAGATAGTCTTCTGATAGCGATATCTCTTAGCAGACAAATCCAAATGACCTAAATTTTGAATATGATGAAGATAATGTTATAAGGATGGTAATTCCTGATCCACATGCTCTAATGTGAAAATGTGGTAAAATGCATTAATCTCCAAGGTCTCTTCCTGGCATTCTGCAAATCAACAATAACTATCTTAGTTTACTTGAATGACTTTTGGATGCTCCTGCATCACAAAGATTGGAAACTCACACCATAACGTTACACCAAGATGGAACTTGATTTACACCTTCAAAATTGAGTAAGGGAATGAACTAATAGATAAGAATATGATGAAATACTATAGACACAAATTTTCTATTGGACATTATCACCTATTGTAAAAACCCAGTACATTAATGAAGAAAAGAGGGTGGAAACTAGAAGCTAGGTGATGGTACAAAATGAATTTTGAAAAACATTTGCATTTTATATCAATAACAAGATAATCCATAATGCACTCCAAAAGATTAAACAAATAATTTTATCTTTGGTGGAAACAATTATTCACAAGAAACATTAGGCTATACCACCAAAGGAAAAAAGGCATCTTGAACTTGATAGAATGGATGAATAAGGTTAAAACCCCACCATAAAAATTATGTGAAAAATCTAGAAAGATTATAGAACCCAAATAAGAAGAAAACCCATTAATAACTACTGTAATGAACCATTAATAACTAGAGAAGAAAATATAGCCTTATAAGAAAGCTTGAAGTTGGCTGAAGTTGGAGATTACTGGGATGAAAGACAAGTGATGCAAGTGGTGAAGTAGTAAAAGAATATGAAGACCTATTTCCAAAAAAAATTACTAATCTAAAAGGTATAAAAGAAGAGGTAGGAACAATTAAAATACAATTGAGGGAAGGACCCAACCACAAAGAAAGAGACCATACCAACTAAATCCTAATGTTGAAACAAGGATGAAAGTATCTTACTAGACAAAATTTTAGCAAGAGGTATCATTAAACTAGTTGAAGATGTGGAACGGATAATCCCAATTGTGACTCAACATAACAAAATTGATAAGATAAGGGTATGTGTTGATTTTAGACAACTTAACAAAGCCTACATCCATGACCCCTTCCCCACTCCTTTTACAAAATAAATACTATAATTAGTAGCAAGAAGGGGGTCTACTCATTTATAGATGGATCTCATGATATCACCAAGTAAAAATACAAGAAGAATATCAACCAAAGACTACATTTATGACTTAATGGGGATCATTTATGTATATCGTAATGTCATTTGATTTAAAAAATTCCCATGCAGTATTCAACAAAATCATGATAAATGCATTTAAGGACATTATTCATAATTTTTTAGAAATATACCAAGATGATTAGATAGTGTACGGTCCAATTAAAGATCATGTTCAAGTACTACAACTAATGCTAGAATGATGTAGAAGCCTAAAAAATTCATTAATTTTGAAGAAACGTATATATGTGGTACCTTTTGCAACATGCTTAGTTCACATATTATGCAAGGAAGGTTTGATGGTTGACCAACTAAAAATATTATAATCTTAAATCTACCAACTCCAAAGATAGTAGCAAAAGTAAAAACATTTTTAGGATATACTACATACTATAAAAAATTCATCAAGGTATATGTAGCAATAGCTAGACCAATAGAAGAACTCCTAAAAAATACAAGTAGAACTTTCCAATGGATAGAGTAGTGTCATGAACCCTTTGACACACTGAAAAGAAAGATTATGTAAGCATCAATTCTTGTTTTTCTAGATTGGAATATCTCTTTCCATGTACATGTGGATGCATTAGGTACCATAATTAGAGTAGTACTAGCATAGCCATGAAGATCATCCAATTTCCTATGGTGTATGAAATTATATTCTACCACTAAGAGAAAAGCAAATGTTGGCTATGGTGTATGGACTACAAAAGTTAGAAACTATCTCTTAGCCACCCCATTTATATTCTTGATGGACTATGAACCACTTAAGTATTTGATGAATAGACCAATAATACAAGGAAGACTCTATATATGGCTATTGTTACTCCAAGAATTTGATTTCAAAATAATGGTGAATCTAGGAAAATAAAATCAAGGACTAGACTACTTGTCTAGAATTGACATAAGAGAAGACCTAGGACAAATAAATGAGGGATTACCTAGCACAAATTTATTTAAAATCAATGTGGTACTAAAAGAGTTCATAGAAGTAGTGTAATCACTATCTACACAACAAATTCTAGAGTATTATTCCAAAAATGATAGATACAAGATTTTGAGAAAGTCACTACCATATACCTTAGCTCAAGGAGAACTCCACATCATAGGAAAAGATAAGATTTTAAATTTTTTTTTTTAGAATACAAAATAGTTAACATTTCAAGAGAAGCACATGAAGGAATATTAGGATATAATTTAAAGGAAGGCACTGCAATTTAGGTGTTACTAGTAGGATTATGGTTGACTACACTATTCAAATATGTAAACAAGTATCCAAGACAATATAATGTATGTTAGAGAGAAGGGAAACCTATTGCAAGAGACAAAAGGCCCCTACAACCAATACTAGCACAACTCCCATTTGAGAAATGGGAAAATTGATTTTATTGGACACCTTAACCCCCTAGTAAAGAAATCAAAAGCAAGATTCATCATAATAGGGGTTGAGTATCTTATAGAGTGAGCAGAAGCCAAAGAAATTAAAGATTGTACTACTCACAAGAAAGTAATGAAAATATTTTGTCAATAGAACAAATGCAGAGCTAATGGATACATTTATGATGGCACATAACAAGAGCAACCCCTACCATCCTCAAGAAATGGAACAAGAGAGGCACTAAACAAGATTATAGGTACCACACTTACAAAAATGGGTGATGGTAACATTATAGACTAGGACATCAAGATAGTAGCAGTATTATGGGCTTATAGAAAAACTTATAATAGATTAACAAAAAATTTCCCTTCTAAATTAGTGCATGGAGTAGATGTGGCATTACCTATTAAATATATTTTATTGAATTTGAGACTAACTAATAAGTTATGGCTAAATGAAAAGAATCCTTACAAGAAATATTGGAGGAACTAAGAAACGAGATGAGAAAATGTTGTTAGTAGCATATCACGAAATCCTAGAGTAGAAGTGATTGAAAGCATGACATGATAGAAATTTATGGCAAAAAAATTTCCAAATAGGAGATATAGCTTTGTATGATATAAAATTCAAGAAATAGGAGAAATTAAAAATGTGATGGTTAGAACATACATAATTGTAGATATAACCAAATCTAGAGATGTAAAATTTCACACAATACAAAATGAACCACTAAAAGGGTATTCAAATGGTGTAACACTTAAACATTATTATGAGGGAACATAAGAAACTAAAAACCTATGGAAAAATCAACACAAAAATGTAACAAATAGCATAACACTAACAAAAGCTAACATTGTGTGAGGAACACTACAACAAGGGGTGCTGCCACAATAATGGGTTACACTTTCTGGGACATCCTAATTTTTACTGAAATCACATATTTTTAGAAAATATAATGATTTAAACCATGAAAAGTTCCATTTAAAGGATTTTAATTGAAGAGGGTTTGATCAAACCCCCTTAGATTCAAACCCCCTTGGACAGAACCCCGCTACTTTTAAACCATACCTATAATGGAGTCTCTTCTACATCTATCAATATGCTGATAAAAAAACACTTTTGATCTACCTTTTGGGGAATCAAATGAATTCACTTAAAATTTATGTTTTGTAAGTATGTAGTCCTTATTATAAGCTTCCCAAAAAGTATAATTTTAAATATATTTAATTTGATTATTATATTTATTTTTTATTTCTTGTGAATGTAGGTTTTTCACCGAACATCAAGTTCTCTGTTCTACATGTGCATGGAAAATTAGTAAATTAGTGAATGTTTTTTTGAAAAATATCTATGCCCTAGGTATTGATGTCCTTGTTTCAACAAAAAAAATTAAATTTCGATACATATAGAAAAATTTATGTTTTACGGAATACGCCTATGTCTAAATTATAATTGGTTTGACTTCAAAACTTAATTAAAAAAAATATTCAACAAAACATTATGAAACCAAGTGCATGTTCTATATATTAGTGTTACCAATCTAAATTCAAAAGAATCAGAATTTTATCCTTTGTAGAAAAAAAAAGTTATGTGCTACATAATACACATCACTTTAACAAAATGTTGTTTACTATTAAAAACTAGTTATCAAAGGAGACACAAAAGATTTTACAATTTAATTCCAATTTTTTTTTTAAAATATATTTCGAATCTAAGAAAAATATCACAAATCACTAGTTTGCATCATCTTCAAATTCCTAACAGTTTAGCGGCTATAGGTGTCAGAAATTGAAGATTTAGTTCAAAATGTTGATTTCAATGTCAAGTTTGGCCAAAAAGTGTAACCCATTATTGTGGGATGACCCCAAGATAAATGACGTGAACAATATGGGTAGGCAAAAGCATTAAACACATAGCCCTCACTGAAAATTTATAAAATATGATACCCTCCAAGAAAAAGCTACTTGTAAAAATTACCAAGAGATCGGGTGGGGAAATAAAGAGAGAAGAGTCTAGAAGAAAGAAGACATTTTATTGCAAAGGGAAAGAAAGAAGAAGTAGTAGGGAAAAATGACATCACCCATTCTAGTTTAAGCCACCAAAAAACCATGTCCATGTTGGGAATTAAGGTGTCTCAACCCTAGTAATTCCTTGTATTTATTATTTGTAATGTATTTATTTTATTTGCCAATGATGTATTTTAGTTGCACATCCTATCTTGTCATTTAGTGTGAAGTGGCATGATGAGTTGTCACTCCACTTGTAAGGTGACTAGGATGGTCAACCCACTCCATGTGGACATAGGAATCCCACTTAGTGGTAGAACAATTTTTCCATGTGTCTGTATCTTGAATAGTGTGTAAGGGAATTTTGACCGAAATGGTTATGACAGAATCTATGATGCATAAGAGTCGTAAATGGAAGATTCTATGACAGGTGAAGACATGTGTCACAAGGCATCTTGGAAGAAGGCATTTTTGGGTGCCCCAAGGAGGGTATGACATGTTGTAAGAAAATATGCTATTTTGATCCAGTGTATGATAGATTCTCTTATAACTATAAGATATGACAATTATGACGGATTCTATGATAGTCGTAAGAGTCATAAGATCATCTGTCATTGCCCAAATTGGGAATAGGTGACCACATTGGGATGGGGTGATATGACAAGTGTCATGACCATGCTACAGTGTTGGACAAGTGTCCCCAGGCATGGGTTTTGGGCCATGAGGCCAAGTTGGACGCCCATCTGAAGGAAATTACATTTTTGCCTTGTAAACTTCTATTTAAATAGGTGCTTTGAGAGGAAATGTATTATGTGATTCATAGGTACTATTATACTACCAGAATATCTCTAGATATGAGTGTCGAAGACTCCTAAGAGCTTGCATTGCAAGTGTATTGTAAACCATTATAGTTTTGATAATACATTGTGTAGGTTTTAGAGTGTGGGGTTTTTCTCCTAAAAGGGTTTTCCCCACATTATATCTTGTCTCTCTTTCTTCTGTCTACATTCTATGTGTATGTGTATTATTGCAATATCTCTGTTGTTGGGTTAATAATACTATAATTGTAAAGCTTAAAAAGAATTTACACTCTACTTTCATCATTAGATTAGTGTAGGAAGCGATTTCCACACACCTTGCTTCCTTTCAATTGGTATCAAAGCTTGATCACCTTTGGTCCTAGTTGTTGGGTAGGGGTTTTTTGAGCTGATCTTAGATTGAGTGGGAGTTTGTGCAGAGCATTCTGTAATCTTTTTACTGCAAGGAGATGGCAGGCACATCCAGAAGATTAGAGGTGGAGAAGTTTAATGACACTAATTTTGAGTTATGGAAACTTAAGATGGAAGACATGCTTGTTGATCATGGCCTTTGGGAAACAATTTTTGGTGTAAAACCAGCGACAATGTCTCAAGCTTATTGGGATCTCAAGGATTGGAAGGCTAAGGGTCTTGTGAGACTCTATTTGGCTGACTCTGTCTTGCCAAATGTTCATGAAGAGAAGACCGTGAAAGACCTATGGAAGAAGCTTGGAGATGTTTATCAAGCTAAATCCTTGGTGAACAAGTTATTCTTGAGGAAGAAGCTTTACTCTTTGAGGATGGAAGATGGAGGATCCATTGCAGACCACTTGAATGCTTTTAACATGCTAGTTGTACAGTTGACATCCGTTGGTGTGAAGATAGAGGAGGAGGATCATTGCATGACCCTACTTTGTTCTTTGCTAGGCTTGTGGGATCATCTTGTTATGGTCATTAGGAGTACCACTTCCACTTTCAAAATGGATGATGTGGTGTCTTCGCTGTTATCTGAAGAAATGTGGAGAAAATCATCTTAATCAGCCAAAGAAGCTCTTGTGGTTCGTGGAAGACCCAAGGAGAATGGGAAGAAAAAGAAGGACAAGAAAGATGAAAAGGGTAGATCCAAATCCCATGGGAGATCCAAATCTCCTAGAAAGTCCAAGGCTCTTTGTTGGAATTGTGGTAAAACTGGGCATTTCTGAAAGGAATGTAAAGAAGAGAAAAAGAAAAAGAAGAATCCCACAGATTTAGATTCTGACAAGTCACAAGATGATGGAGATGCTTTCATCGCTTCCTTGGCCACCCATGCATCTAATGATGTGTGGTTGATTTATTTTGGTGCATCATTCCACATGCCCTCGTATAGAAGTTAGTTCATGAAGTATGAAGAGTTTGATGGTGGAAAAGTTTACCTAGGTGATGATTCTCATTTGAAAATTGTTGGTTGTGGAAGAGTCTCAATCCGATTCCCTAATGGATGAGTGAAGGGGATCTCTGGGGTTATGCAAATCCTAGGCTTGACACGGAACCTACTTTATGTAAGTAAATTGAATGATGCAAGTGTGCAGGTTGTCTTCTCAAAAGGTGGATGCAAGATGACAAGAGGTGCTATGGTGCTTGCAAAGGGT
The DNA here is from genome assembly GCA_027924645.1 of Cunninghamia lanceolata. Lineage (NCBI taxonomy): Eukaryota > Viridiplantae > Streptophyta > Pinopsida > Cupressales > Cupressaceae > Cunninghamia > Cunninghamia lanceolata. Next base: position 417,413 of record BSBN01000957.1, read on the forward strand.
GCTTAGAGAGTTACTCTATTTCATCTAGATGCATGCATTACTCAATGCAATAGTGCTTTTGATTCAATAAAGAGAGCTTCAATCACTTCATCCCCACCATTGGAACCTATAGAGAAAAGATCTATTGTAATAAATTCTGATGGAAGTACATTTTGGGTACCTAAGGGTGCTTAAGCTTTGGAAGTTAAGCTTCTTGTTGAGAAGATAATGTTATGGCATAAGAGCCTTGGCCACATTGGTGAGAAGGGTCTTAGAGCCATGAAAAATAAAAATCTTGTCCCTTGGTTAAATGATTGTAATCTTGAGTTTGACTTTTGTGAACATTGTAGATATGGAAAACAAAACCATGTTTAGCTTTACTCGAGTTCTCATATGTCTTTTGGTGATTTGGATCTTATTCATTCTAATGTGTTTGGTCTTGTAAATGTTCTTTCAATTTCTAAATCTATATATTTTGTATCATTCATTGATGACTATAGTAGAAGGACATGGGTTTATTTTCTCAAAAGCAAATCTAAAGTTTTTAGTTGGTTCAAAGAGTTTAAGGCTTTTGTAGAGAATCAGACTGGTAAAAATAATAAGTGTTTAAGAACTGATAATGGTGGGGAGTTTTGTTCCACAGAGTTCAACAAGTTCTATAAAGAACATAGGATTGAAAGACATAAGACAACTCCATACACCTTGCAGAAAAATGGAGTTGTAGAGAGGATGAACAGAACGTTGACGGTGAGGGCTAGGATTATGCTTAGTGGTGCTAGCCTCAAACAAAAGTTTTGGGCTAAAGTTGTAGCCACTGCTTGCTATTTGGCTAACAGATCTCCTACCTCAACACTTATTGATAAGACACCCATGGAGGTGTGGTTTTGTAAAAATCCCTCATTGAGACATCTTCATGTTTTTGGTTGTGAGGCATATGCACATGTGCCTAAGGAGAAGAGGTCAAAATTGGAGAACAAGGCAGTTAAATGTATCTTCATTGGCTATGGTGTCAATGTGAAAGAGTACAAGCTTTGGGATCCTGTGGCTGAAAAAGTGTTGTATAGAAGAAGTGTTATCTTCAAAGAGCTAACACCTTCTCTTGTTGTTCTACAACCAGAAGAAGCAAAAAAGAAAGAGGATGTGATTTAGTTTCCTTCTACCCCTGAGAAGACTGAACTGAAAAACCCTATGAGACTTGATGATGAGGAGAGCTCTAGCAGCTCTAAAAGCTTAAAAGAAGAAGCAAAACCTCAACCTTAGCCTTTGAGGAGTTCTACATGAACAAGGAAACAACCTGATAGGTTTAGTTATTCATTGCTTGAGTCTAGTTGTGCTTATGCCTTGCTTACTAACATTGATGAACCTAGAACTGTGACAGAGGCTATGGGCATGAAAGATGTAGGTTCCTGGAAGGAGGCCATGGAAGATGAAATGGCTTCATTGGAAAAGAATAAAACTTGGGACTTGGTGCCTTTGCCTGATGGACAGAAACATTTTGGATGCAAATGGGCATTCAAAAAGAAATTTGGAGCAGATGGTAGTTTTGAAAAGTATAAGGCCAGATTGGTTGCGAAGGGGTATTCACAAGTGGAGGGAATTGATTATGGCAAAATTTTCTCTCTCATTGCAAAGCTGACATCTATTCATTTCTTGTTATCTCTTGTAGTAGCTTATGCCTTAGAGGTGGAGCATATGGATGTGAAGACAACATTCCTTCATGGTGATTTGGAGGAAGAGATTTACATGTCACAGCCAGAGCATTACATAGAAAAAGGTAAAGAAAATTTGGTTTGCAAGATAAAAAAGTCTTTGTATGGTTTGGAATAGTCTCCTAGGATGTGGTACTTGAAGTTTGATGCCTTTGTGTCATCCATTGGATTTCTGAGATCGAAATTAGATCATTGTGTGTATTACAAGTTTGACAATGATCGTATTCTCATTATTTCACTATATGTTGATGATATGTTGCTAATTGGGAAGGGTACGAATATGATTTCTGATTTGAAGTCTCATTTTTTAGTATAGTTTGAAATGGAAGACTTGGGGGCAGCCAGGTACATTCTGGGAATGGAAATTAGAAGAGACAGAGCAAACAAAAAACTTTAGTTAAGCCAGAGTAAGTATGTGCAGACATTGTTGGATAGATTCAACATGGTAGATTGTAGGCCATTGTGTGTTCTTGTTTTAGTAGGACATGAGCAGAGTACCTTATGCTAGTATTGTTTGTAGTTTGATGTATGCCATGGTCTGCACAACACTAAACATTGCCCAAGCAGTGGGAGTCCTTAGTCGGTTTATTGCTAATCTTGGACGGGTACATTAGGATGCAGTAAAAAGAGTGTTCAAATATTTGAGGGGTACTTCTGAGTATTCCATATGTTATCATGGTTATCCTCCAGGAATTCTACATTCTATGAGTATTCATGGATTTGTGGATTCTGATTGGGTAGGTGACATTGACAGCAGGAGATCCACCAGTGCTTATGTGTTTACTATGTTCGGTGGTGCTATTAGTTGGATGAGTAAGCAACATCCTGTGGTTGGTTTGTCCATGACCGAAGCTAAGTACATGGAAGCAACTCATGCTTGTAAGGAATCTATTTGGATTAAGAGATTGTGTTTAGATATTAGTGTTGATGCAGGACAGATTATGATCTGTTGTGACAGTCAGAGTGTGATTTACCTAGAAAAGAATCCAAGTTTCCATGCCAAAACAAAGCATATTGATGTACAATTTCATTTTGTGTGAGACATGGTAGAAGATGAGAAGGTGACATTGGAGAAGGCAGACAATTTGAAGAATGTTACGGATGCATTGATGAAACCAGTGGGCACATAGAAGTTCAGATGGTGTTCAAAGTCTATGGGCCTCTCGGCATATAACAGTTAAATCCTATTATTTCCATTGACTCTTACAAGGTGTTCAACAAGTGGGAGAATGTTGGGAATTAAGGTGTTTCAACCTTGGTAATTCCTTGTATTTATTATTTGTAATGTATTTATTTTATTTGCCTATGATGTATTTTAGTTGTACATCCTATCTTGTCATTTAGTGTGAAGTGGCACGATGAGTTGTCACTCCACTTGTAAGGTGACTAGGATGGTCAACCCACTCCATGTGGACATAGGTGTCCCACTTAGTGGTAGAACAATTTTTCCATGTGTCGGCATCTTGAATAGTGTGTAAGGGAATTTTGACTGAAATGGTTATGATAGATTCCTATGACAGAATCTATGACGTGTAAGAGTCGTAAATGGAAGATTCTATGATAGGTGAAGACATGTGTCACAAGGTATCTTGGAAGAAGGCATCTTTGGGCTTCCCAAGGAGGGTTATGACATGTTTTAAGAGAATATGCTATTTTTATCCAGTGTATGATAGATTCTCTTACAACTGTAAGATATGACTGTTATGATGGATTCTATGACAGTCGTAAGAGTCGTAAGAGCATTTGTCATTGCCCAACTTGGGAATAGGTGAGAACATTGGGATAGGGTGATATGATAAGTGTCATGACCATGCTGTAGTGTTGGACAAGTGTCCCCAGGTGTGGGTTTTGGGCCATGAGACCAAGGTGGATGCCCATCTCAAGGAAAGTACTTTTTTGCCTTGTAAACTTCTATTTAAATAGGTGCTTTGAGAGGAGATGTATTATGTGATTCATAGGTACTGTTATACTATCAAGATATCTCCAGATATGAGTGTCAAAGACTCCTGAGAGCTTGCATTGCAAGTGTATTATAAACCATTATAGTTTTGTTAATACATTGTGTAGGTTTTGGAGTGTGGGGTTTTTCTCCTGAATGGGTTTTCCCCACGTTATATCTTGTCTCTCTTTCTTCTATCTACATTCTGTGTGTATGTGGATTGCTGCAATATCTCTGTTGTTGGGTTAATAGCACTGTAACTATAAAGGTTAAAAAGAATTTGCACTCTACTTCCCTCATTAGATTAGTGTAGGAAGTGATTTCCACACACCTTGCTTCCTTTCAGTCCAAAATACAAGAAATTCCCTTATAAGGCTACGGAGATGGACCTAGCCAAGTCATAATCAATTGTTCCTACTGATATCCTATATTCATAAGGTATTCTCAAATTTTCCTACTAATATCATATATTCAGAAGACATGTAGAAATATATATGCCATTTTTACAAATATTGATTACACCACGTATTGGTGCTCAAACATGAAACTCCACAAATCCTAAAGAATTGTACCAAAACCTAAGGGCAAGGATACATGGTCAAAGTTAATGGGTAGGATTTATGCTCAGATAGTGGTATGAATGGACCAATTGTTGTGAGTGGGTAAACTCACCTTTGGCTTTATGATCTCCATCACCAAGGAGGGTGTTCACTAAGTTCTCAACAACTAGAAAATTAAAGACAAATAAATAATATAGACTCAAGGCCCTTAAGTAGTCATACACAAAATTCTATGAACCCCAAGATTTTTCACTATGTGAGTTTAACTATTGACTACATATAGAACTATAAGACCTCCAATAAAAAGACAAAATTCAACTCTTACCTTACATCCAAAGATGACAATTACACTATATTTTCCCCAGTAGATGAATCCACTTAACATTGCATACACACTAGTAAGAGGGATAAACACACTAGGATGATTCTATAACAATGTTTTAGTATCGGATGGAATAGGAAATGCCAGTTTATAATGTTGAATCATGTAAGTATGGTAGGACCTAAACCTACTCCTATAGTGAACAAGAGAGATGAATGCTTATAAATGAAAAGATGTTTGGCCGCTCACCAATTAGACCAGTGCCTACTCTATTGGGCAACAAAGCCACAAATAGGAAAGAGGATGAAGAACCTATTTGTAAACTAGCATTGGAACCAAGATTGCATATACACACAAACTCATAAGATAACCAACTTGTAAATTATACACATACTTAATAATCTAGAGTACTACTACAGCTATCCATGTGCAACATAAGGAAGACCATCACAAAAGATTTGTAATGACTAAAATGCTATCACACATTCATCTAAGTTATGGAAACATAAGAAAGATCATTACTAGAACACTTGAATGCATTATATTTCCACAACAATAATCAAACTCCTATTGCACTTATACCAGTAAATGTGGTATGGAGAAATCCATAATCTATTCAACATTTACCCTAAATAATTACAAAATACCATGGACACATACCATTTGTACATAAAACCTTCAAAACTACACCTTACCTTGAATTTCAAACAATCTACATCATTTACAAAGGTAAATATGCATCATCTAATGCCCTAGAATGAACTTGAAGCACTTATAGTCTTGAATTGAATTAATGAACAACCTTTTTACATACATTTGCCTCTATATATAGCATTACATTTCATTCATATATCTTGGATGAGAACCTTGGAGTGGGAAATAGGTTTATGGGCACCCATACCTGTTGCATCATCCTTACATGGGTTTGCACTTGCATCCATGCCAAATGGGACCAAACACCCATGCCTTCATGCAAAGATTCATAATAGAGGGGTCCATGACTATTAGGAGGTGTATGGGATTCATCTACCTTGTTATCACACCTCAAATATATCATTAATTGTAATCCTAAGAGTTGTAGGGGACTAGGTAGGGTTATTATCTTGGGCATTAGGGTTTTAGATTCTCATGGAACTGTAGAACCTATGGATATGTTCCAATATGTTAGGGAGGACCTATAAGTCTACTTAAAAGGAACTAGGGACTCAAAGTGTGATTACTAGGGGGTTAGGAACATGGATGAGGAAACAAGGAAGTTTGGGATATTGGGAGGTCAAGGTTCAGGATCCTGGGGGAATCTAGAACATCAAGGTTCATGGTCTTAGAACTTGGAACATCAAGGTTTTCGAGTTCTAGGGGAGCTAGAAACCATAGGATTCAATGGTTCTAGGGGAACTTGTAACTTGGGAACTTTGTTCAGAGGTGTCCAAGACTTTTTAAAGTCCATGGGAAGGAATGAGGGGACATTGAGGTTCTAGATTGGAGGTCTTGGGTAAGGCATGTGCCAAAAATGAGGTAGAGGGAACCACATTATAATAAATCCATTTTATGGGAGATAAAATAAATTTAGCAAGGATAAGAATTGTTCAAATGTCACTAGGATGAGAGACAACTTCCCAAATGAAGATATTTAGAAGAGGTATATATTTATTTTGCAAGGGAGAGACCAATTCCATATTGATGAATTATCTCTAGAAGGTCAATGGTTATCATAATCATAAAGATACTAGCATGGAAGGAATAAAAAGATTCCAAAAAGGAGAGGACTAAATAGAACAAGGTGCATCATAGATTTGAGCCTAGTAGATTACAAATGAGGCAATGCGAAGAGAGCCATATCATTTGATGCCATTGTAGATCAATAGTTGGCGTACATCCTTAATAATTCTTATCTGGAAAGGGTGGATAAAAAATTTTGAAATGAGGAATGATAGAGGCAATAGGGCCCATGGTGATCACCAAAATTTAAAGAGATCTATTTATAGAATTAGATTAATGATGGATGACCCATAGAAATATTTTTATTGAGTCACCAAAAGATCACAAGATGTAAAACCAATTAGATGAAAGAGTTGGGTTCAATCTAAGTGAGAGTCTTGCAAGTGAAGTAATTTCTTTACTTGTTGAATCCAACATTTAAGTTCATCTATAGAGGGGATAAGGACATACCTAATTTCACGAATGGGGATTGTGAGTGGCACCAAGACACCAAAATCCAAACAAATTTTTTTTCAAGAACCATGACACTCATGGTTCAAACATTGAGTCATGTAGACCATAGGGACAATCTATAACTATAAGAAGTGAACTCTATAAAAAAATGAAGATTTGGGGCTTAAATAATTCATTAAATTAAGAAAACTAGCATGATCCATCTAGAGAAGCATGTATTACTTAAAAGTAGTGTGCGTAGAAAACACACTACATTTCTAGTGAATCATAGGGACATCTTATTTGAATGATAGATATTGTACTAGGTTGAAATCCATTTATTAATTCATAGTTCAAATTTTTAGTTTGCAACTTAGATTTTTCTGAATAATAAAAGCTTGCACAATTAAGACAATCTTAGTAAAATAGGTAGGTCATTACAAATATCCTTTAAAATACATAGTAATATGGGCTAGTAACTATCATACTGCTTCACCTTAATTATAAGACTAAGATAAACCAATAACAATTATAGGGAAAAGTGATAGGAATAATGATCATTATAGGTTGGGTAAAACAAAGAAGACCATAAAAAAATTATTAGTGATGAGGGACCCTTTGATGCAACCAAAATATGACACATCCAACCGAAGGAATGTAAAAAATACTTAGGAGTGTTAAAGCTTATCCTAGACATGGATATAAAATAAACTAGGCTATATAAACATTTTGGGTCGACTAGTAACTTTGGCCATCCTAGACATAAATACTTAAAATCAATAGACCTAGAATTTAGAATAAATCATATGGCATACATCATTTCAAAATTATACATGAGACCAAAAGTAAATTATAGGTCATGATAATCTTGGCTATGCCAGAGACTTTAAATTTTGGGTGAGTGCAAGAACAAGATGGGCCAAATAATGGTAATGGCCAGAAAAGATCTATTGAATGCAAAAGTGCTAAAATTTAGACTTATATTTAGATTTATATGGGGAACGTGTTATTTCTAGCTAAAATATGGATTCCCTCTAAAAATGCCTTGCTATTACCTTAGACTAAGACAATTGGGAATCCTAGAACTTGGCCAAGAAACTTGCAAAACCTCCCATTTAATATTAACCTAAATTTTTCTGTGGCTTCATTCTTGAAGCTAACAAACATTTTTATAACTAAATTTAATAAAATAAAAAGGATTTAGAGAGTAATCTATAAAGCTTATAAAAACATAATATATACCTTGTTTAATTTTAATAGGTAATTATTATAAATTTTCTACATACACTATGTGTGATTTCCTAATAGATGTACATATTAAAAAATATTCATAGCTTTCAAACTATTTATCCTTTTTCAAATCCAAAAGATACATCACACTTTAGTTTGTATTGGCTATAGGTTTAAAATTGAATTTCATGTTTTTTGACCAAGTGAGGTTGGCTAGCCCATATAGGTGCAATGTGGTGGTTAGTTCACATAGTTGTTGTGATTGTCACCAAGGTTTAAACTCCTATAGGGTTGATGATCTCGAAGGCTATGGGCCTTCATTGGGATGGCATGCTTGCAATATATGTTCCCTTGTTGAGCTAGCGTGCTTGCAAGCTATGTGCCTTCACTAGGCTAATGATCTCGTGGGTTTCAGCAAAAGTTATAATGCCTTAGGGAATGAGACCCCCCTAGTATTGGCATTGGTGATGAAGTTATGATTAGGAATCCAGCATAAACGGTCACTCTAAGATCAAACTTGCCTAAAAACCCAAGTAATCCAAATTAAAAAAAGTTAGGTTGTCTAGAAAATTATTTTTAATATTTTTAAAAAGTCGAAGTAAAAAATTCATATAAAATTATTTGTTTATTGAAAAAATTAAATGAAATGTGTCATATTCTCTCATATGTCCTTTACTTAAATCCAAATTTTGGATGAAATTTTTTTTCTTTTTCTCATACTTAGGTTGGTCAAAATGATACTTAATTTTTACATTTTTCTAAAAATTTTAGTAGTGCCTCATTCCAATATCCAATTTTCACCAAACTAATTTTAAATTTAAAAAAAAAAAGTAGTAGGCCATAAACCACATTCAACATTATACAACTTTTATTACTATCTTATTTTTAGATTGTGTAGATAGCTCATTCAATTTTTAATGGGAAGTTACTTAAATCTATTTTTATCATTTTTATTGCCACTTAGGTGTATTGTTTCACCCATCATGATCCTACACTTACCCTTTTTAAGGATTTCTATCCATAGAAATGAGAATAAGTAAATGTAAATCTATAGGTTTTTGGATACTATCAAGTGCACGATAAAACTTTAAGATTTATAATCATTGGAGTTATATTGTGAGTTAACTTAGAACTAAAAAATTATTGATCCATCAAGTGTAATTGGACACAAGTCTTTATAAATATTAGGTGGGAGCTAGTGAATTAGTCATGTTAGATAGGCTCTCTAAAGTTTTCTAGGAGTTTAGGATCTAAATTTCATCATCTTATTGAAGTGAGACTATGACTAAATTAGAGACTATTGGTTCTCTTGGGTCAACTAGGATCTTTAGATTTAAAATATTCACAAAGTTTAAATCCAAGGAAACGAGTTAATTAGACAATTGTGTAATCTTGGGTTGAAAGAATTCAATGATTTTTGTCTTAACAATGTTTATCCCACAAACATTGACTATTTAAATGTGACCCATGATAAACTATAATTTGGGATAATAAGGAATAAAAGGCTACGGGCATGGGCTTAGAGATTAGACACAACATATTTGAATAATTATCATAGAATTAAACTTAGAACTAGGCCATGGATGAACAATTGAGAAAAGGAAAAAAATTATGAGCATAATTCTATTAATTATTTAGAGCATAGATAATCAAGAACCTAGAAACAAAAAGTTTAGCATGCATATATATATAAATCATTTGCAAACCAAAATACATATATGAAAAAACATATTAAAATAAGGGAATGAAATCATAGTTGTTAAAATATAAGGTCAGTAAAAACTTTCACACTTTCAAACAAATACAAAACCAAACCATGAATTCATCTAGACTTCATGAAATTTGATGTTAACCCTAAAAGTAACATGACCATTAGGTGGGAAATGTTTGTAAGTTTGCAAGGTCATTATAGAACTTTAACTACACAAATAAAGAAAGTGATTTGTCAACTTAACATGCACAAGTATCACATAATCATATGTATATATATACTAGACCAAACTTAGTACTAAAAATTAATAGAATTTAAACAAAGGGTCTCTAATTTTGGAACAAGTAGAGGTGAATTGTGGAGGCCACAATAAATGTTCCCACAACAATGGACAAAAATGGATTCAACAACAACTACAGTAACAATAGGGGTGTTCAACACTTGTAAATCAAACAAATTAGTTGTATTGAATAAAAAAATTATATCATTACAAGGTTTTTATTGCATAATAAACAATCAAGATGCTTTAGGTGAAAGATCTAATGGTGTCTCTACATAACAACAATTTATTGATCACTTTTAAAATAAGAGGATTGACCCAGTTATTCACATTCTGTTAATCAATTTAACTAAAAATAAAGAAATGAATTCATAGCTAAGATAGTACAACTCAACCATAAAATTTTACTTACAATTACTTCGACTATAGTATGTGCATATTGTCATCCATCAACTAACCATAATTGGATAACCTATTAACATGGGGATTCTAAACATTTGTAGCTAGGATCATTATTCAAATTTGAATCTTCTTTTTATAGTTAATTTTCATTACCTATCATATTAGCTAGTAAGTAAATCTAAAATAAACTTCAACCTTATCAATATCTAATGACTCAATTTTTTGGGATTGGCTCCAACTTATTTGTATCCCTATTTGCCTTTGGCCTATGGTGCGGGATCCATTTCACCCTATCTTAAAACACTCCTGCACAACAACCTTGACATAAAAGGGTGATGAAAATGAAGAAAAGCCAATAGCCTTTATGAGTGCTCCCCTTAAGGATGTTGAATTAAAGTAATTGGATATTGAAAGGCAAGCTTTTGCCTTGGTAAGGGCAGTAAAAAAGTTTAGACATTACATTTTGAGAAGCCAAATCAAAGCTATTATGCCTGATGCTATAGTGAAGATGTTGTTGATGCAAAATGAACCAGCAGATAAAAGAGCAAAATGGATAACAATGCTATAGGAATTTGATCTAGAAATCATTCCAATGAAGTTGGTTAGAGGTCAACCTTTAGTGAAGACTATAGCCAACATAAATCCAAAAATTGTTAGCCAACAGTATGTGGTGAATATAAGTAATACAAGTAGATGGTATGGTGACCTTACTTTATTTCTAATATTAGGGAAATATCCAGGCCATATGAAATCTTCTTAGAGAAGTGCATTGAGGTTGAAATCCCAAAAATATATGATTTAAGGAGGCCTATTATTCAAGAAATATCATGAAGGGATTTATTTGAGATGTTTAAATAGAGATCAAGCTAATGAAGTGTTGTTAGAACTACTTGATAAGTATGGGACAACTCATAGATCTCACCTAGCAAGAACACAAAATCTTAAGGGTAGGATACTATTGGCCCACCATGTTTAAGGATACTGAAGAACATATCCGGTGCTACCATACATGTCAAACCACAATTGACAAGAGAAGATATATGACTCATCCTTTGCAACCTGTAATAAAAACAAGACCTTTTGCACAATGGGGGTTGGATTTCATTGGATTTATCAATCCTCCATCTTCTGCTAGACACAACTTCATCCTTATAATGCCTGATTATTGCACTAGATGGATGGAGGCTACCTGTTGTAAGTTGTCTACTATTGAAGTTGTCATCAAATTCCTAGAAGAGAATATCATAACCAAATTCAGAGTACCTTATGCACTGGTATGTGACAATGGCCCTGCATTTTCCTCTTTGAAGTTTTCATACTAGGCTTTTGAATATGGTATTGTGTTAAAGTTTCATCGAATTATTATCCACAAGATAATGGGTTAGTAGAATCTACTAATAAAATTCTATTAGACATCATTAAGAAACTAATTGCAAAAAATCCTAGGGAGTTGAATACTTTGTTGAAATATGCTTTGTGGGTGGATAGGACAAAGGTTAAAACAACATTGGGTAATTACCTATATCATTTAGTGTATGGTAGAGATCATATTCTTCCTATTAACCTGAGAATTCCAATTTGGAAGTTTGCTAATGCATTCTTAGGCTTTGACAACCAAAGAGAGGCCAGGTTAGTCCAATTGCTATTCTTAGAAGAAAAAAGAAATCAAGCCATAGATAGATTTGTTAAACATCAAGCAGTGGTCAAAAGATGGTTCGACAAAAGGGCTAGGGTTAAAACTTTTAAAATCTCAGATTTTGTCTTATGTTGGGACAAAGCCCATGAGAAAAAGGGAAATCATGGGAAATTCAATAAGTTGTGGATAGGTCCATTGTAAATCACTGAAATTATAGGAGATAACACATTCAAGTTGAAAACCTTGACTAGTGAGCATATTCCATTACCTGTTAATGGTCAATATCTTAAACATTACTTCCAAACCTAAAGTGTTGAGTTGAGTCTTACTGTGTACCATATTGTAAGTATTGTACATTTTTGCGTGGTTGCCAATTTTGTTTTGGTGTGGTTTTATGTTTGTTTGTTTCTGTTGGTGTGTTTTTTTGTAGTTGCTGTTGTTTGCTTTTGTTGTTGTCTTGTATTTGGGGTCTTCATTTTGATTTTGGATATATTGGTGCAGGCTGCAATTTTAGAAAATAATGAAATTTCTGGAATTAAGGACATAGTCTAAAATTTGTGCATAAGTTGTAACTTTTATAAATGTAGCTTGCTTGCTTGGTCTTTGAAAGATATTATTCACCAGCAGTAAATTGAAACATTCAAGGAATCATATGAATACACATTTTAAAGATCCTAGGAGCAAGTTCAGGGAATAGTGGACACTTGCATTAAGTGAAAAATCTAAAGGTTAGCCTTTGCTACCACTATAATCTCCACCCTACATATATAAAAATAGGATTCTATTATCTATTGGACTTGAGCTTCATTACAAATATCAAGAGCATCAAAAAAAAGAAAGAGAAAGAAAATGATTAAAGAAATCATTTTGAAACATATGAGGACTACCAGATAACTCTACAAGGGCTATGGATACCTGACTGGCAATGGGGCTTTATTTGGGGAGATTATAGCGATAACCTTGCTGGGGCTATAGATGCTTGACTGGCAGCAAGGCTCTATCTATGTTAGCTTAGAAGGTTAAATCCATCTATGTAGTTTAATGCAAATAGTTACTATTTTCCAAGTCTGTTCCCAAGAATGGGAATAAATCAATTGCACACACTTAAATTCTATGGAAAATTCTTTTGGGTCAATGAGTACATTCTTTCTATGGTTAAATAGTATTCTTGCATATAAGAAAGTTAGAAAATCTATGATTTATTTCATTTTTTTTCCTAAGTCCTTTAAATTTGGTTATTTTATTTGGTTGCTAGTTGTGATGTTCACAACACACCCCATTTTACCCTTTAGCAAAATGAGGACCCCTCTTGCACTTTTGCTTTTGGTGTTGGTTTGGTACTGTTTGTTGGGCGGTATGGGTAAAATGTCTTTGTTGCTTGAAATTCAAGATACACAGTGCTTGGTAAAAAACAATTGTTATCATTAAAGTCAACATTAAAATTCAGCTAGGGTTGCTTTTTGAATGGTTCCAAAATTCTGCATATTTTGAGAGTTATGTTAAATTCTATGGAAAGTCAACGCTAGGCTGTTTTTGTCAAAGTCTATCTCATAAACATGGTCTTTTGCATGTATCCCATATACTTTCTTTATGTTTTGGTTTGTTGGTTTATAATATTCATTGGGTTTAATTCCCTCTTTATTTGTTTGTATATTAAAGTTGCCAAAGCATACCTATACAAGTCTAGACCTGATAGCTTTTTGTGACGTGCTTTATAACGGTAGAAATCCGTATTTGTATTTGTATATTACAATGCATGTATTTAATATAGAAATTCAAAATATGCATTGATGGATGTCAAAGTAGGTTCAAAATTAGCATATAAAGTCGTGGTCATCTCATTTGTATGGTTAAAACATTACTAGTAGTATACTTTCTTATACAAATGCATCGACGGACCTAAAAGAAAATTCAATTGAGTTTAGAAAATGGAAGCGAGTAGTGGATTTTGTATGTATCTTTACCTGTATAAGTGTATGTCTATTATATATAGATACAAATCTGGATGCGATTAGAAAAGTTAAACTTTGTAAACTTTAGGTGGGGTCCATGTTTGTATATTTGAGATGCATGTACGAAATATACAAAAAGAGTGAGATGCATATATACAATATACAAAAAGGGCAAGATGTAGTCACGGATGTGAAACTTATAATTAAATGGCAAAATAAAGTGCATTTTCAACGAAAGGTATAAAAGTCAATATCGCGCCTGCTTGTTGAAAAGTGCATGTATGCGATATACAAAAGGTAATACAAACAAAATATGTACAAGATCGGATCCAAAAGGTAATTCCAATTTGTTTCATAAACCTGATGGAGTCTGCGTTTGTATGTTTTCGTAGCTGTATAAAATATACATAAACGTATACAAAGAACATATGCAAAAAAAATGAAGACGAGAGAAATTACAAAGCCATAAGGGTCTCGTGCATGCTTTAAGATACAAAGGTGAACTTAACATCGAAAAGGGTATTAAGTTGAAATGTTTGTAGTGATGTCATTACTTCTTTTTTGTATATTAGTGAAAGTGCATGCATAAGATATACAAAAGCAAAATGTACAAAGAGTTAACGTATACAAGATTCAAAATGTGCATTAAACAGTAAAGTAAAATGAAAATCAAAATTGTATACGATGGTTGCAGCATTTAATGCATAGCTACCACAAGAAATACCTAAATTCACAAGGAGTAAAAAGAAATTTTGATTAAGTTAATTTCACCATTGCATATAGAATTCAGTTGCAAAGTACTCTACAAAGCTAAATCAAACAAAGATGAATTTGTGATTCAAAGGCGAATTGTGATTCAAAGGCAGTTGCGGCAAGACTGAACGGTAAAGTTTCTTCTAACAGTGTAAAAGTCAATGGTTGCAAATTAGGTATGTACCTAAAATTCCCAGTTGTGATTAACAAAACGTAATTATGGTGAATTTTACAATAATTACAGTAGGATAATAGAAAAGGTTTAAATTGTGAATTTCTAGAATTAATCGAATATCTTAAATATAGTATAGATATACACAATCCAAAGGGTGAAAACGTTAGGGTAAAATGTAGATGGTAAAAATGTATGGTAAAACCCTAGCAAACATGAATGTGGTTGTAAAAAAAAAAATATGCTTCCTGACAGGATGTTGCCCAAAGGAAAGAAAACCAAGGCTAAGGAACGAGCA
The DNA here is from genome assembly GCA_027924645.1 of Cunninghamia lanceolata. Taxonomy (NCBI): domain Eukaryota; kingdom Viridiplantae; phylum Streptophyta; class Pinopsida; order Cupressales; family Cupressaceae; genus Cunninghamia; species Cunninghamia lanceolata. The sequence goes on from BSBN01000957.1 coordinate 432,507, forward strand.
GCGATGAAGGAAGTAAAGAAAGATACAAGGAGAGAAGTGGTCAAAGAGGAATTTCTAAGAAAAGGTTTTATTTCACAGATCTACCCGTCGGGAGGAAGGGTACTGGATATGGAAATTGGAGATTTTGATTCTGCCCTGTTATTACAGAAAATCAGAGTGCCTAGAGAATCTTTGGCTTTAAAGAACCTGAAAGATGTGGGATTGTTTAATGCTGTTGGATTCCCACTTGCAATGGAAGCTAGGGACCTGGTTATTGAATGCATTCACAAATATGACATGAATTCAAGAAAGGTGGTGCACAATGGTGTTGTATATGCAGATCTGTCAGTAGAAGGAATAGCTGAAACATTTAGCTTGCAAATTAGAAATAAAATGAAAGAAATAGATGTGGAAACATATGCAGCTAACTTCAGAGGAAATGAATCTTCCTGCAAAAGTACAGTATTCTATGGATGGTATCCGCGGGACAAGAAACCAAAGGTAGCATTACGGGTCCCAAAACACCTATACAGAATTGATTTCAAGGAGGACATCTACATCACAATTGCATTGTTAAGTAGACTGATGGGCCTTGTAGAGGCAAGCTAATTTCCACCATGGATGTTTTTTGTAATACAATTTATCAAAGAAGAAACAGGGATAGTTCACTGGGCTCAGGCCATCAGCAATGCTATTTTCGCATAGGTTATGAGATGGAACAAGTAGAGATGTTTTTTCATGTCATCTTATGTGGTATATTCATGTGTAGCAAAGATGCAAATAAGAGGAATATCAAGGGTGGGCACAGTAGGAAATGGCCCAGGGCAAGTGTCGGTATATGACCATTACCTAGATTTGCAAGATAAGATTGTAATGCAAAATTATACAAGGGTAAATGATGTGTTCTCTATGTACTTGATGAGAACATTAATAGGGGATAGAGAGATAAAAGGTTGTTTGAGGATGCACAAAATGCTATAAAGTGCATGGTATATATGATTCCCCACATTCACTTATATTAGAACAAAGGGATTCATGGTTAAACCTTTCAAACTACCAAGGTACCCAATAGATAAAATAGTCTTATTAGAATTCACTCGGTAGATATTGAACATTTATGGAATGTATAAAGCAAAATTCCACAGAGGAAACATCAAGTTTCCTTTTGGTATTGGTAGATACCAATGTATTGTTGAGGAGATGGCTAAGGCATCGGAAGCAAAGTTGCAATATTATGGTTTCCAAACTTTTGAGTTGGCTTGGGCATTTGACCCATTCAGAAGAATACAAAATTTTGTTGACAAGAAATTTAGACATCAGCCACATATTGAGGATTTTTGGGTTGATTGTGACAATGAAGTAAAGGTCAGGAAAAGGGCCCACCAAAGGTTGACCTTGGATTAGATAAGGACATTGGGAGTACTTGAGGTACCCCAAGAAATCAAAGATGATGACCAGAATGTATTGCATAGTAGCTATCAAGCCAATAATATGGCTAATGAACTATCACTGAGCCTAATTGGAATCAGCCTGAATAGACTTCATTGGATAATGTATCTAAGCCAGTGATAACATATTCGGATATATGGATAAAAGAAAAAGTAGAAGAGCTAAAGGCTAGAGGAATAACTACAACTTATTAGGGAAAGAAGGGTAAGAAGAGAAGCCTAGAAAATGAGGATAATTTTGATGATTTCTTGAGGAGAAAGAGGCAAATTGTAGAGGCTAAGGTAGCCAAGGTGAATACAGGGGCCACAATGTTAGACCCATATGCATTAGGGATAATAGTGGCCATCCCTTTAAGAACATTTACATCTACAGAGGAAGCAACATCAAGTGCATCTACCATATTAGAGCAGAGTTCAGTACAAAAACCTCCAGTGCCTCAGTAAACAACAAATGTGAACATGTCTTACAAAACACCTCAGCAAACACCTTCTGTAGTAACAACCCAAACACAACAAGAAAAGCTACAAGGAATCATCAAAGTTAAATAGGAAAAGATAGAGGATATGCTACAAAGTGCATATGTGGCTCGAGCATCAATAGAGATGGTGAATGTTGAAGATTTAGGAGATGTTGATGATGATGATGAAGAAAATGATGAAGAAAAGGAAGATGAAAGCGGTGATGAAGGGAGTGATGATATCATAGATGACGACAATGAGGGGGAAGAAAGACTAATACCTAAAACTCATCTAATGCTAGGGGCATTTGATGTTGGGGTATCAAAAGAGGCAGTAGTAGCCTCAAGGGTTCTAGAAGTTACCACACAATCAACTAAAGATACATAAATGGTTGATTTGTTTGACAATTTAGTGCTTGAAAATATTATTGAAGAAGTAAGAGAAGCTGCCAAGGAAATTATGAAAGATTAGGTAGAGGAAAAGGAGAGTGAGGAAGTTGGTGATGTACCATCTTCTCAAGGAGAAGATGTACCAATTCAAGATAGTGTTCCTATAGAAAGAAGAGAGGGACAACAAAATGTGAATGTATATGATGTTCAATAGGAGCTCCAACAAGAAGAACAAAATGTCAATCCAGAACCTCCTCAATTGCCTCATGATCAACAACAACAGAAACTTCAAGAGCAAGAAGAACAAGAGTAGGAGGAAGTGATAATAGAAAAGCCTCAAGATAAGGTGATCAATGATAAAGTTGTAGATGCAAGCATGAACATCGCGGTACCATCTTGGATTGGATTTGAGGTAGCAATACAATTAATGCTCATTGATATCAAGAGATTATTAGCTAATTAGCCTGCAAAGAAAGGAAGAAGGAAGGCCAGAGTTGTATTAGTAATAAGGAGAAACCCTTCAGGTGCAAGGACAATGTAGATGGTCATTCCTTAGGTCAGCAAAGAAAAGGGTGAAATAGGTATTGATGAATATAACATTATTAGTATGAACCTGGGACATGTGAACCAAGAGCAACATATTGAAGAGCTACAAGATATGATAGAGATGGCTGCCACAAAGATGAGGAAAGACAAATAGAAAATAATAGAGTTGAAAGGGAACATTACCCAACTACAATAGTTTATTCAAGGGATGATAAACCCTGGACAAAGCTTGCCTGAGTTACATGCAGAATTAACAATTTTATCCAAAGAGAAAATAAGTGACATGTGGAAAAAAAAAGGCACAAAGCTAAAATGTTTGAGACGCTTGAATCAAATAGTGCACATGGGAGGCATCTTCAAACATGTTAGCTTCATGCCTTTTGTGTATTGTGTACTTTTTGATTTAGATGTTTTAGTAAATGCAAACATCAAATTTCTATGTCTATTCTAGAGTGTTGTTTGATTCAAGTGTTTCTGATGTATTTCCTTTAAAGATTGCAATTTTGTATTTGAATTTGTGAAAATAATTTGGATTAGAATATGAGAATTTACTTTCTTTTGAATTATCCAAGATAATCAAACTTATCCACGTGAGTAATAGAGTATTATATTCCTATCTGATCATGTTTCTAACCCTATCTTTTATCTTTTTTTTACTAGTAGTTTAAATAAATAGCTAAAACACAGTGATCTAAAGGAAATTGTTAAAGATTTTGATGAATGCATGATAAAGATCTTTTATAGTTTTTCAATAAATTTGAGATACAGAGCATGTTTCCTTAAAGTTCATACAAAAATTGACATTAGAGTTATAAATACATGAAAAGGATCAATGCTTTGAGAATAACTTGGAAGTATTTACAAAAAATGAAGTAATCATAGCTAGCAAAGAACATTTAAATCATGTAAGTCCCCTTGTTAAATAGATTCACATTGAACCTTCAGTAAATCTGTTACAGTCATGACCTGACTAATGAAGCCTTGGGATTGTGAATTATTATTTGATAATTCTCCATATCTTTCATGATAGACAAAGTTCATAGTGAATTTTATCTCATTTTGTGTGTTAATAACATCCGTATCAACAAATCGATGTATATTCTCACACTATCTAGAAGATATAATTTCCATTGATCAAATTCTATTCTTTTGGATTTTATTAGCTTGAATGAACATTTCAAAGGAAACTATTAGCATAAATTAGGTGTTTCAAATTCATTGAAAGAGTAAAGATAGTGTAGATCCTCATATATAGACAATGTACAACTTAAATGGTATGTTCATCATCTTGTGTTAGCCTTTTCAAGTATGATTCAATTAGAGTCATTGATCACTTTTTTATGGCAAGATCAATGGATGTGTTCCATATCAAAAAGCTAGAATCTAAGGTCCTAGAGTGCTTTGTGATGTAAAGAGGGCCAAAAAAGGAATAAGGAAATACTTCATAATTACCTTTTGGATGTAGCAACCTACAAGACAATTGAGCATAAATAGATATGCACTAGATCTAGTACTATGTGTAATTCTACACAAAATCTATTACACATCACACAGCGGGGAAGCAAGGAAAGTGTTGACTCTATAATGTGAAGGGAGAAAGAGATGCAATAAGAATGTGACACATCAATTTAACAGATTTGTTAGAATTCAATAGTGTATATGATGACACATGGAAATACATCATGTAGTGGTACAACATCGGTGAGTAAAAAAATAAACATCTAGGGACTCTAAAATGCAAAGGATGCATGAGGTACAATGAGAGTGTCACACATACCAAAAACTTATAGATCTACCATCCAAGATAAACTTGAGATCCATGTGGACAATGAATGACATGATGTTGACAAATAATAACTAATTTGCAACAATTTTCTTAACCAAGCCACACAAAAGCATATCATTCATGGTGCAATGAGATAAAAACAAAGAGGGCACTTGACAATGAAAAGGAACTTGGTTATGTAATGAGAGCATGTCACAACATATTTCTATATTTGGAGTTTAAGAGTACATGGTCAAGCATTTGATTCACTCTTAGAAGGATGAAAATGTTTTGGTAGGTAATTTAGAAGATACTTTGGGAATGACAAGTAGCAACTAAATGAGGGTATATGATGATAGAGACAAAACATGGAGAAATAGTGAGGCAGCATTGGTTCTATTAAGTAAGTGGTAGCGACCACATAGTAAATCATCACACATCAATCAATGGGGATTTGGCTTTGTATATCACCTGTTGATGCAAATAAAGTTAGTGATATAATAAGCATATTTCATGTCTAGCTCAACTATGTAGGATCTCTTAGGTATATATAAGGATATTCTAGGTAATTTTGTTCTAGGAACATGCACATCAATTATTAGCATATGATTTGGTCCAATTAACAACATAGATTAACTTTGACCAATGAAAAATAAACACATTGACAACCTATGCAATGAAAAATAGTGGAAGATCACAGTGCACCATTGGTGAGTGATCTTGTTATATCTTGAGATGGCCCACTAATGCAAAAAATTACTATTTTGGGATCAATAACATAGTGAAAAGGATACATAAATGAAAAATTAAAAGATTTGCAGCTAAGAGCAAAAAGTCACTCATAAAACATAACAAAAGGTAAAGATGGGACAACATTAAACAACATTAAGTGTTTATTTAGGGATCTAAAATGTCATGGAAATATGGATAAAATTTCCCAAAGGTTAGAAATAGTTCATTTTAATTAGCAAAGAATTTGTTTTAGAAGAGTACCAATAGACTTTACACAATATTCTACAGAAATAGAATCTCAAAATTTTTGCAAGGTGAGAATTTTTTGTGCATAGGTTTTATGTTCCCTAGAAATCACAGGGAAACTTGTAGAAATTTTTTTGAGTCATTTTAATATGGGCTTCATAATGTGAGAATCAGTCAGTGCTACTCCTTTTCCCCCATAGATGAGTATGTGTATCTTTGGTCCTATGATGACTTCAATGCTTGGGCTTGGTAGTTGCTACTATAAGCTAGTTGATGATATGTGGGAGCTAATTTGATGACTTCCAGAACATTGTGATTGAGACAACTATCATATGCTACCTCAAATCTACATCTGTAAATCATATATGTGTTTTTATTTGATGAGACAAGGATTGGTCAAATTAGTATTGCTAGATATTTTTTGTATCTTATAATTCTAAGTATAATCTAGGGTGTCAATAATATAATTCAACATTTGTCTTGCAATGCCTTCATGTATTGTACATATTCTAAGAATGTTCTTGCATGCGTATCCTATCATTGACCTCAATGTCTTAATGAATTTTTAATGTGTTTAAGGGGATTTGTGCTTCTTTTTAATGTTATTTTTTTTAACATGATTGTTGTGTTTGATTAGATAATATTTATGTAGATTATAAAATTTCCTTAGATATTTCTTTAGGAGTCTTTCCATCATAATATTTGGGGTACATGTGTTTATTCATGGATTATTCATGTATGATTGGTTATTGATGTTTATGATATATTTAAGAATACATATGAATAAACATATAGCTAAGCTTTTAGGATTTATAATGCATGTCTAGTTCTCTATTTAGTCTTGGTTTATATCATGCTCATAAGCTTAAGATTTACACATGTAGTTGTGTTTAAAACTTAAGCTTGAATTTATCACCCAACAGGATTAAGGTACCAATCATTAGTAGTTCTTCCCCCAACTTAAATTATTTCAAAATATATTTTCATTCACATTTATTTACCTTAGCCACCTACTAGTTGTGCATAAGCCATTGCTTGAATCTTGCAATACCTTATGAGAGCTAATTCCAGAACATTTTATAGAGTTATGTATTGTTATTTTCTTTAATAGGATCATGTATGAAGACTAATTTGGAGATGCATATAATTCTCAAGAAAGCATTTTATTTAAATCATTGATTGCATACATGCTTAATTCTATTTACTTAAGGGAGGTTTCTTCATCTTATGTCAACAAACTAGTGTAGTGATTATTTAGTGACAAACCTTTAACACAATATATAAATAGGGAATGAGTTTTTTTGAGAGGTAAATTGTGCTAATTTTATTTCTCTTCAATTTTTATGTGTAAACCTCTTAGAATAACTCCTAGATCTTGTAGAGCTTGAAGTGTAGAGGAGAATCCCACTCATGTTAATTGTCAAATTATATTCTATAGTATAATGATGAGTCTTTCCCTTATATCTAAATCAAACTACATCCCAAGGTATAAGTCTCATGTGCATTCTCTAAGGTTTTAGGATACAATTTAAGTATCAACATAATCAATAACCTATATAGATTGATCACAATATTATTACACATACAAGAAAAATAATATCAAGGTTTCATTGGCAATACATTAATAAACTTAAGTAAGAAGCAATTTAAAATTAATTTATATCCATACTATGACAAGATAATTCACATCTTAGAAAACCTCCTTTTGAATGTGAAGTTTATTAACTTAAAGAAATTTATTAGTCTTTGAAGAATTTTAACTAGTATGAAGAAAAAAGAATGTCACCTCTTGCTTGTGCTCTAAGTTTTGTTGTATAGGTTATGTAAGAGTCTAAAAACCATCATATCAAGCCCTTTGTGATATTTTAATTATGATATATTTTTCATCTAACTTGTATTGGAGTGTGTTGTTAAATGAATTTTCACCCTTCCATAATGTATTATAATTGTATGAATAAAGGGGTGCGTGTCCCACCTACTTAGCAAGTAATTCTAATCCATCATCATATTTATCATTTCCATTTGTGTGTATTCTCCTTTTGTTCATCTCTTCTCTATTATTTGTTTATTATGAAAATATTTAATTAATTTTGTAAATTATAGAGTTTCTCATCATGAAATTGATTTCTAGCATGATCCTTTTTCATCCTATCAACATATTTATAATGTCCCTCTAATCACAATTTTAATTTAATTAAAATATATAAATTAATTATATTTAATTCATCATATTAAATTTACTATTTTTATATCTATAGGCCATAATTAATGTGTAAACTATAATAATAGATAAATTAATAATATAAGACTATGTTATCTTCTGATTAATACTAAAATTAATTTAAGAGGTTAGATTTTTCTTTTTTTGGTCAAGATTTATTAAAAAGAGTTCAACAAAAGTGTTTTTCTATAAATAGATGGGTTGCAATTTATGTTTGAAAAATGGTAAATGATTTATTTTGGCTAAAAGTCTATAGAAGGTCAAAATTGAGCATTAGGAAACTCCAATTAAGTTATTTTAATTTTTAAGTATTATAGATGAGGTAATCATTGACCATAAATCTAATAAGGTGATTATAGAATTAGTTTAGAGACATGGTGGTCATGTGTGATTGTCTCCTTGTATTGTTAAGCTACCATATGACCCTAATCGCTAGAAACACTTAAAATAACTAATTTAAATTTAATAAATATATTCAATTTATTTTAGTTGACTCAACGTAATTAAGATAATGGAAAAAATACTGATGAAACATATCAAAAAGTTTGTTTTTCTAAGATTTGAGGAGGAAAAATGAGCGCGAGCATAAATCGAAATGGGCATGGGAGGAACCCTAATTAGGGTGAGAGGGGTCAAGGATCTCTCCAGGGTAGAAACAACATTGAACAAGCCAATGGTGAAGAGGATGAAGGAGCATGAAGTGATGAGAAGGATGGAGATGAAGACATTGTTTGGGACCTCCAATCTAAGGAAGATGATGACATTCAATTATTGGAGCTTTGGTTGGATACCCAGAGCTTTGTAGCTCATGCGCGGTTGAAATCCCTTGGCCAGAATGTTGTTGGGGAGGGTGATCTCAGCAAGGCATTAAGGAGAGGCTTCCTCTCCCCCCAGCATGTATCTGAAGGCAATAGGAAGTCTTCCCCTATTGCTGGTATTACCCCTTTGGTTTCAGGGGAGTCTAAAAATGAGGTTCTGGGCCAAAAAGCCCCTAAACCAGGGAGCTCAAGGGTTCCTTCTCTTCCCCAAGAAGCTAAAATTTGTAAGCTAATTTTGGAGTCCCAGGAGGATGGCTGTTATGGAGACCAATCCTCTACTAGTTCTTTAAAAGATGCTAAGGGGCTAGTGTTGTTGTTGACCCAAGGAGTTGGGTTCTCTGCCCTATCTAAGATAGGGGACATTGGTGCTCATTCTTTGCCTAAAAATTTTGGTATTCAGGGTCAAGGTCGGAAGATCTCTATTCCTGATTCTATGATGGATAGATTCTACTCTTTATGGAAGAATCCTCCGGTGGGGAAAATTTTGGGAAATGACAACATCAGAAACTGGGTTAAAAGGAAATGGAGATTGAAAGGTTCTGTGGAGATTATGGTTATTTTGAAGGGGTTCTTCCTCTTTTTTTTCTCACTCTTGGAAGATAGTTTGTAGATCCTTGAGGGGGGTCCTTGGTTCTTTGGTAGCTCCTTTCTTTTCCTCAAGAAATGGGAGACTAGATTGGACCTCGAGAAGGATCACATTGATAGTGTTCTAGTTTGGGTCAGACTCCCTCGTTTACCTTTAAAGTATTGGGATGAGGATGTTTGGACTGCCATTGCTAGTTCCTTGGGTAACTTCATTACTATGGATGAGGTGACTAAATCTAGAAAATAGTCTTATTTTGCTAGATTTTGTGTTAACGTTGCTGTTGACAAAGCTCTCCCTTCCTTTGTTACTCTTTTGTCAAAGCTTGGTATTTGGAAGCAATAAATCTGTTATGAGGAATCTCAAGGGATGTGCCTCAACTACTTTAAAATTGGTCATGCTTCTACTATTTGTAGATTTGGAAAAAGATGAAATCCCAAGAATATTTAACAGGAACCTCCCCCCAATTGAGGAGGCTACCAATTATTCATAAATGCATGAGAGGTGTGATATCCCTCTCTTAGACAAGACCTCAGAGGCTGATAAGAGTTGTATGATTTTTGTGGCACTTCACAGCTCATCTCCAAACAAGGAAAATATCACAGAAACACCTTCAGGTTTTACTCCTAACGAGGTCACTAGATTTCAGGAGATTGGTAAAGAGAAGACGATGGGCATTGAGACCTCTCCCAAAAGGCAACAAACCATTCTTGAGGACAAGGTTGTGGTTGAGAACTCCCTGATGAATTTTGGTTTTAAGCCACCCTGAGTTTTCTATTCGTGGGCTCTATCCATGTCAGGTTCTTCTCACCCTGTTGTTTGGGGGGTGATGCTGGTTAGTTGCTAGTTGTAGTTTTTTGGTGTCTATTGCTAGTCTTTTTTGGCTTTGTTGGCGCTATTGGCTCTTTCTTTATTTTTATTGGGTGTTAGTTGTGGTTAGTGTGATTTACTTCTTGTAAATATTGTTCGGTTCGCCTTTTCAGCTTTTGTACATGTGTTCAGGCCTTTCTTGGTTACTTTAATCAAAACATAATTAAGATTATGTGGTTAAAGAATTTAAAAACTTATAAATAGAAGGATAAATAAAACTAGATTGATTGTTCAAACATAAAGAAAAGAAAAGAAAGAAGGAAAAGAACTAAAAGAAAAATTAATTAAAAATAATGTAAAACAAATACAACAAAAACTCTCAATCAAATTCAATTCTTTTCTAATTAAGTTAGTAAACCTTTCTTCAATTATGAGTAATAGCTTTGTTATTAATCAGATAATTTTGATTTCAGAATTTAAGTTTACACAAAAAATTAATGAGACTTTGACTTCGTAAAGATGTGTGTAATTACTATTTAGTAAATTTAACAATAAAAAATTAAACCTCCCTTATTTTCTAGGTCTATGTTCTTGACAATGTTTTTCATTTTCTCCCAAATAGACTTAGACTGTCCAATTTTTCATAAATATGTGGTCTAGTACATTGTCACACCTCACATTTTTCTTCAAAATCTAGTGTCAAACTGCACATACTCCTCTCCTAAAACCCCACTGTATAGAGATTTGAAACCTGAAGTCTCTTAGCATCTTAGTCTAGTCTTGAAACCAACTACCTTTCAGTGTCTTAGAACATAGATTATTTTTCAAACCAACAAAATATAAATTTGTAATATTTTAGAATTAAATTAAATAATTGTCACATAATTTTAATTTTATTTTGTATTATGTATAACAGTTATATTAAATATTGTATTGTCAAACATAAAGTTAAATAAGAGAACTACATGGTTCCAATTTCTATTGCATTTAATATATAGCCAGATGGACTTGGGCCCTTCTGAATAAATCCCATTTTCCATATCCTAATTACCATATTAAAAAAATTAAATATATTAATGACCCTAGATTAAAAATATTGAATAGAAATTGCCTAATGATTGGTTTTATACTACTTGTATAATCAAAGTAATTTAATGATGTTTGAAAGTGACTGAATAGTGATGGTTGATTTAACTTATATTTAAAAAATTTCATACAGGCCTGTTTGATACAAATGTACGTAAAGAGGTTATTGACAGAGAAATTGTCAAATGCATAAACCTTGCAAAGGACGGGGTACATGGATTTCTTTTGGTGCTTTCCATTAGAAATCGATTTACCGATGAAGAAGCAGATGCTATAGACAGCTTGGAAATCTTGTTTGGGCCAAGAATCATAAACTATATGGTGATTGTCTTCACTGGTGGTGACGAGTTGGAAAGTATGGGTATTACATTAGAAGATTACTTGGAAAACTGCCCAGTAAACCTCAAGGTTAGATTTTGTCTTGGTAAAATGTCCTACTTTTTATGCTTATATTCTACAATGTTTGAATTGAAAGTATGTTAGGTTTAATTTTTATGCTTCTTATACACTACAATATTTGTAGTTGAATGTACTTGCATATCCATGATTTGCAGGTTTAGTTTTTATGCTTCTTATATTCTACATATTTCTAGTCAAATGTATGCGCATATCCATGATTTGGAGGTTTTTTAAAATTTGGAACTGATTTCCTAACCACCACCAAGAATATTGAAGAAAAATGAGTATACATTAATTAAAAAACAGTTTTTAATTTCTTTCATGAAGATTGCTTTAATGGTTTTTGATTACTGAGTAAAATCAAACTTTTGAAAGGATTCAAACTCTTTCACAAATATTAAAGCCCAACAAATATTTAAAAGACAACAACAAAGATTAACGATACAGAAAGTGATAACGAGTAGTTGCAACTATATACAGGTAATCTTCGTAATATTTGTATTGACCTTTGAAAATTGATAAGAAATACGGTAAAGAGAAAATCAAAAAGTGTAAGTTTTAAGAAAATAAAAATAGGTTAAAAAAATAGACTAACATGTTTTATTTATAAGACACAATATTTTCACAATCTATTGTATTGGTAATCAAGAATTTTTTTGAATGTGTTTGTGTGAGTTCTTGTATAAATATTTCAAATCACACTCTATGATCTATCAATATTTTATTTAATTCTTATTCTTCTTTATAATTTTCCTATTTTTTTTTGTTATTATTGGTAACTTGGTGAGTTTTTGAAATGGCATAGAATCTCTAAAAAGTACAATCAAAATAGTGAGTTGTAGAGTTTTGTACAATAACAAATTTACAAGATAAAATAAGTGGGAGCAAGAGTTGGAAAGCAACTTTAAGAGTAGGGTTTGTAGTAGTCATAGGAAAGGCGACATAGGATGGTGATGAAGATAGTGAGCAAGAGGATAAGTAGAGTGGAGCATACTTGTGTGAAGATGAAGAGCTATTGTTGGAACTTTGGTATGAGACTTGTTTGTACGCTTCAATAGCTAGATCTGTGGATGCTAGGAAAAGTGCTTCCCATTTTATATAGAGTGAGCAGTCATCTATAGATCTTGGCTCTCCTATGAAGTAGAAGGGACTAGAATGGGGGTTTCTTCTCCCAGCCCCTTTGTGTAAGGCCCAAAGTAGGGTAGACCCTTGTTGTATTATGAGTTATGGGCGGTGTTGAGGTGGATGTTTCCCTTGAAAATCATATGGAGATTACATCTTTGAATGTCCATGCTTGCTTCCTTAGGGAGAAGGATGGATCTATGATGCCAATTGGGTCAAGGTTTGGCTTAGCATCCATTTTGTTGGTAGAGCTTAGTCTTGGAGCAAGTGCTACAAAGCCTCTTACTTTTGATGGCATGGAAGGTCTAAATATTCTATCAGTGAAACCTTTGTATGCGGATATATAGTTTTCTATGGGTAGGGTTCCTTTTCTTTTCCCTCTCTAAATGAGGGAGCTATGTTATAGATACTTGATTCTATGGTGGAAAGGGCTTTCTCAAGATTGAAGGTTCCCTCATCGGGAAATTTCTTGGAGCCAAGCCAAATATCAACTTATTTAGGGATTGGAGTAAGAGAAAGTGGAATTTTGTGACCATTTTGAAATTCTAACAATGAGTAATGTTTTTTTCTTGATGTCTTTCCCAACCTATAAGGATTGTTCTCAAATCTTCTTGCAAGGTTCATGGTTTCTAGGTAGAATAATGGGAACCCAATTTCAATCCTAAAAAATGAGTGCATCAATTGGCCTCTAAGATTACTAATGAAGTATATTAGAAGAGGAGGCGTGGGTAGGTACTCTTAGCATTTTGGTCAACTCATTACCATTGGTGAGGTGACCAAATCTTGTATGCCAAATTTTGTGTAAATTCTAAGGTGGAACTAGTACTCTCATATACTATAACTTTTTCTTTGAAATTTGAGTAGTGGAAGTGATGCAGGTGAATCAGCGATCTACATCAACCAAAAATAATTACATGTTTAATTTTCAATTTTGTTTGGTTTGTTGAGTTCTAATGGCTTTTCTCGGCACTATGTGTGTTTGGCACAGTCAGGGAGGTAGTTTGGCAGTGTTGCTTAAATTCAGTTTCGACGCGCGTGAAGTCAGTTTCCATAAAACAATTATTCCAGGAGTTTGGTGAAGTTTAATGACAAATCCTTCTACAGGTAGATTGTTGATTCCATCCTGGAATTATACACAAAGGTTTCATGAGCAAATACCTTCAGGTTTTGAAGATTTTAATGTTTTCCGACTTGTGTTGATAGTTTGGCAAAAATGTAAAATATGAAATTTTGTTGCACTTGGGATCAAATGACTTGGTGAGGGTTTTGAGAGTGTTGAATTATATATGTTTGCAAATTTTCATAAGATTCCAAGCACTTGATTTTTCAGTTTCATGTGTCTATCTCAAGGCGACAAGATGTATTTATCACAATCTGTGAAGAAAATTATTACTTGATACCATGGTTGAAGTTATTGACATCAGCACCCAGCTATACATAATGGATAATTGTCAAAATGCCTCACTCGGCCGTGGTTAGCATAAGGGGCCATATTAATGTTTGCACCCAACGTTGCTTTTATATTATTAGACTGTATGTTAGCCACGTACGGATTTGGGAGGGATTAGCATTGTTCGGATGCTGTCGCCTCACTTTCCATTCACGTAGGAGGGTAACTAAGTCACTTTTGAAGACTAATTTTCTTCTGTGGAAGAGGTCATTTCATATGCTGCACGGGGACATTTTCAGGCATCTTTGCTTCCTGATCAAGGAAGGAGTGAGAGGGGTGCGACGCATCCTTGGTGTCTACGTTCTTTAGGAAATAAAACGCCACTGATCAAGTGCACGACAGGTATATAATGAGGAGGTCGATATAAGGGTGTAACAGCCGGAATAGAGAGCGCAACAACAGTCCATGTCTTGACGGTTAAATTGCCTATGAATGAAGCAACGCCTCATATACAGGAAACTAAGAATTTGTAAAGTTTAACATTTATATCAAAAGAAGAAGAATGTGAGGAAGGGGTTGGATGCCATAAAAGAAAGGGGTTACTAAGGAGGAAGGGAATCTGTTGTCATAGGGGAAAAGTGTGAAAGAAAAGAGAGGTGAATTGTTTTTTGGTGCTGCAGATGAGAGTAGCCAGGGAGTTTGTGAGACACCATTGATATGAGTAAGAAAGGTTGCCGATAAAGAAAAACAGGGGAATGAAGATAAAGATCTGAGTTCCCTGCCATAGACGGAAGATATAGAGTTGAGTGGCCATGGACGACCACTGTATGTAAACAATTTCATGTGAGAGTTGTTTTCTTTTCTAATTTGAATCCATTGAATTTCAATTTTGTGTTGCAATCTATCTAATGTTGAGTATTGAAATGGAGGCAGAGCATTGTCTATGAGAGTGTATGACTGCTTGTGAGAGTTGAGTGATATTGTTTGTGTTGTTGTTTGAGAGAGGAGTGTTTTTCTGTTTGCGTCGAGAAGAAAGAAATTGTCTCAAAGATTCTTCTATAATGTACTAAAATTCTAGAACATCAACCATTGTATTGTCAGTTGACCCAAATCTACGAAAATGGTTTACTCTTGAAAGAAGAAAGGAAATTTTGGGTTTACTCTTGAAAGAAGGAGGGAAAATTTGGGTTTGGATCAACCTTTGGAGGTGGTATGTATGATGAGTGATGTCATAGATGACTCTAATAAGAGGGGTGCTAAGTTGGCTAACCAAGTGCCAAATTTGGTGGATGTTGATATGGTTTCTACCTCATTGATTCCAGCCTCAAAATACAAGAAAAAAGGATGCTACCTTTGGATGAGATACATGCCTCTTTATTTAGGAGTGATAAAAAGAGGAAGGTGGTTAAGGAGAAATCAAGCATTGATTTTGTGGTTAGGCCTGGTGGATGTATTCAAATCTCTTTGAAGCTTTTTAGTTTCAAGCCACCATGATTTGGGTTGTTTGATTAATATCTTATTGATTTTATATCTATTATCATTTTGTTGTGTATGTGTCTTTTTTGGTAACTTTTTTGCAATCTGGTTGTTGGTTGGATGTTATGTTGTTGATGCCCTTTTGATTGTATTAAGGTTTCATGTCCTTTCAAAACCTATTATAAATTTTAGTCAAAAATAAAGTAGTACTCCAAAAATAAACAAGTAACATCATACCATAAGGTGCAAGCCAATTGGGACAACTATCAAAAAATATGAAAGAAAGACGAGTTCAAGGAGGCAAGAAATCAAACTACTTCAATGAGTTTAGTACACAAACACCATCCCTTCCTATAACCTTGCAAGAATCCTACCTAACAAAGCTCCTAAGATTAGAAGCCAAGAACAAATTAGAAGGGGGTAGAGGGAAAGAGGAAAGGAATTCCTTATCTCATAGTGTAATGTAGGAAAAATTGCTCCTCAATAGAATACATATTAATTAAGGGAGATTTTTACTAACAATACATTTTGGTTGTATTTTATTTAACATTCTAAACCTAATCTAGGTCTAAAGAACCACTTTATATCCTAGCAAAAATAAAGAACCTAAACTAGATGCTTATACAAAAGAAATAAACTAGGGAAATGCTGGAAAATAGATTGTCGTAGATAGAGTTATGAAAAATTAAGTATATAAGTAGAAAGAACAACAGAAATGGAACCTATTAGTAGGAGGAGTTCACTACCCTGGAAGACAACACACTATAAGGACGTATTTGCTAAGTGTTGGCATCATGAAACTCACTAAAGTAAGAATGCTTAAATTTGTACAGATGCAAGACACCTGTACAACGCAGCAACAAACTGAACAAGTACCCAGTAGTCTCCAGGTGACATAGATTTCAAAATAAAACACAAGAATATATTGAAAATAAAATAAAATGAAATGTAAATGAAACAAAGAAGAAGTAACACAAACTCTATGTGTTCAAAATGCTTTCACTCAAGAGCACCTGCAAAGAACAGAGGGAAAATGTTGTGTTGCAAAGGAGGTTGCCTTAGTCAACACTTAGCTTTGGTCTTTCAACCTCCATAAGCAGTGAATGACATAAAAATTAGAGAAATAGTGTGTTCTTCATATTTCTTAAATGTGACTAAGAAATAAAAGTTGTTACGATGGAAATAAAGATAAAGTAGCTTCCTCGGTCTATGGAAAATTGTACCCTACAAAGTACAGATGGTGGTCTACACCAATAAAAATTATAGATGGTGGTCTACAACACGAAGACTTTAAATGAAATAGCTAAACCATGTGTAAACATATTTAAATATGAAATATTAAACTATAAAATAGAACAATGATACTAGCTGGCATAGCAAGAAAGAGGTTGCATCTCCTCAAGGGCTAGAATCTAGTTGCACATCATCAAAACCCCAACAAGGGAGAGCCTTCACAATAAACACAATGCAAGAAGAAATCTCCAAGAGCTAGTAGAGATAACACAACTCAAGAAGCCATGGAAAATCTAGATAACTACTTTAGAGAGAAAGTTCACCAAAGAATCCTTCAATATTTCAAAAAAGTTGCAGAGAAGAGAGCCAAGAGAGAGAGATTATTGAAAAATCCCATTCTTTCTTGAATAAGAGGGAAGAGTGAGTGAACATGCAAGAGGAAAGAGTTGCTCGAGGAAATAAAGGAATTACAAGAATCTCACAGACCATAGGAGATGCTCAATATGTTCCAAAGATATCTCATTAACTATTTCACACTCACGTGATGCTAGTGTGATGCATGGATGATTGCACTAAGCACTAGCATCTAAGTGAATCTATCTTGGAATCTCATGAATCATCTTTGAGCTAGGAGAATCACAAAGAACTAAAATAGAATTTGATAAAATTGAGAAAAAGAGGCTAAAAATGAGCCTAAATGTACAAGAAAGGAGCAAGTACCAAAGTGGTCACCAAACGTAGTGTGAAATTGCAAGGGTATGCAATTTCTGACACTACATTTAGCCCCCACTTTATCAAGATTATGAAACTACGTGAATATGTATGCTAAAGTAAAAATGATTTAATATCACCAATACTACCTTTTAAAAATGATACTATAGAGGATTCAAAACTATTCGAGCAGAGGAATGAAGCCCCTAGGCTAAGAACCTGCAAACCCAGTGTTAAAAAACAAAAACCTACAAAGGAGGCAATGTTAGTGTTATGTCATAAAAAGTAACCTTGGGGGCTTTTTCCTCTTAAGGTTTAGCTCTCGAGTCTTGTAATTACATTTAGAGCATCTTGCATGTTATTTTTGACTCCTGATGAGAAAGCCCTTGGGTCTTGTGACAAATAGGACCTAGGGGGTCCTAATTTAATGATCCTTGAACAGAGACAAGGGGATTGACTTGGGCGCTAGCACCCTAGTCCAACCCTATTTTGA
The DNA here is from genome assembly GCA_027924645.1 of Cunninghamia lanceolata. NCBI lineage: Eukaryota > Viridiplantae > Streptophyta > Pinopsida > Cupressales > Cupressaceae > Cunninghamia > Cunninghamia lanceolata. The sequence continues at coordinate 450,413 of BSBN01000957.1, forward strand.
AATGTTAGTTTAGTGACTGTTATTTGGGTCCTATGCTGACATCTAAAGTTTAAATTATGAAATTCTTAGTGAGAATCTTTGTAGTTGCATATATAAGCATGATTAGGTATCATTTGTAAACTAGATGGACATTTTAATTAACAAGCTTGCATAAAGGTGATTTAAGGCATGCATTGTGTGGTAGAGTAGTACTTGTGTTGTTATTGTGTTTGTATATTATAGATTTGACATCCATCTCCTCATGGCATGAAGAACATCTTCCTTCCATGAGATTTTCACTACAAGGTGATATCAATTGTGTTTTCAATCATTTATCATTCATATTTTTGCCTCTATCCCATCGGGGTACACACTCTTATCTGACAACGGTGTTTGGAAGACTTGAATGTCTCTCTGGGGCTTGACTGAGGCAAGCCTCTAAATGCCACAACCCCCTCCCACACTCCTTGTGCTTGTAGCTTAAATGTGTCGAGTCTTGTAGAGTGGAGTTGTAGGAAGGAGTAGCAGACACAGAGGATCTAGGATCTGGAAAGAAGCAGGACACTAGTGCTTTTCTAGGACTAGGGCACTCCCAACATTGTCCTCTGCAGCTGAATTCCTAGAAACTGAAGTTGCAGTGCAGATTAGCATTGGAGGGACATCAAAACACCTCAAAGAAAAAGGTACCTTAGACTAGGGCACAAGTCCCCGTGTCCCTGACTTCTCTGCCTTCCGAGCTTCAAAAAATAGTAAGTTAAATACCTCTGTCCTCTATCTCAGTCTAAAAGGATTTGCTGTAATATGATAATTTGTTTACTAATTTGCATAATTAGGGTTTCAAAGCATAATTGAGCATTAGATGGAGACATTGTTTGACAAATCCAAGAATCCACACCTTTCCAAGTGGCTGCCCAACACGATAGGTGATTGCTCTCACTTAGTGGAGATTCAACTCAGTTGAAAAGCCCTTGGAATGTTTGGTGTGAAAGGAGGATTCCACATAAACCCTTAAAACCAACCAACCTCTTTTTACCACTAAACATTTTGGTGAACCCATGTTTTTAAACATTTTGACACCTTGCTGAGTGTTGTTTGATATATTTTCATTCATTTATTTTATTGCATTCGAAAAATTACCAAAAAAATTGAAAAAAAAATTGCATTCTAGGGTTTGCATTTTCACATGTTTGCATTAATTTAGTTACATTTTATTTAATTTTTGATTTTTTCATTAAATCTGAAATTTATTTTTCATCATACCCTTATTGCATTTGAAAAAATTACAAAAAAATTGAAAATTCTGAAAAATTTGAAAAAAATAGCATTTTACATTGCATTTTGATTTAATTTGAATTAATTTTCATTTAATTTCAAATTTTTGCAATAGATTTGAAAATCATTCATTTATTTAATTTTCATCTCATTTCATTTGAAAATTTACAAAAAAAAAAAAAAATGGCACTTTTGGCTTGATTTTCAAATAATTTCAATTAATTTGAATTAATTTTAGTTTAATTCAATTTAATTTCTAATTTGTAAATTATATCTGATATAAATTACATAAATTCATCATATTTTAATCTCTTGTATTATATTTTTCAAAATTGCTAGGGTTTGCTTGAAATTTTGAATTTTTTATAACCTAGTAATTCCAAAAACTAGGGTTTGTAGCTAAAATCTTGTTTCAAATTTTACTACTCATCTTAGGCACTCATTCAAATCTGATTTTGTATGTAGTGTTGCATTTTAGCGTGTTTTTGTATTCATTTTGCATTTTACACATATTCAATTTCCATAAAAACTAGCAATTTTCAATAAAATTTAGCTTATTTTGCATATAGGATTGCATTATAGGGGTGTTGTGAAGGATCTTGTGGATTTATTGGACTGATATCAGACTTATTATTCACTTCCCCTCATCAATTTACTTACAACACCCTTTCTCTGATACATTTGCATTGAAAATTGATTAAAGAAAATCGCATATTTTGGCATATTGTCACTAGATTTTGACTTATCGACTCTCTAGGATTGCATCAACAGCGTATTGTGAAAGATATTTTTGCATAATTGAACTTTTTTTAGGCATATAATTTTCTGTCCTCTTTTAAATTCTTCGTGACACCTTTTCTTTCATTCATTTGCATTTTAAAAATTTGAAAAATCAAGCATTTTAGAGCATTTTTACATAATTGTTGCACTTGTTTCTTGCATAAGCTTTTGCAAATCTTTGAAATCTGATTTGATATTCAAAACATTTCATTATGGCATCTTTATGTTATTCATCTTTGATATCTTTGCATGATTATATCCTAGATTTTGAAAATTTCTCTAATTTCACTAATGAGAATCATCATGTTCTAGAGCACATAGCTTCTGTAAGTAGTATTGATGCTTCTATATGTTCTACATATGAGCTACAATTGCTTTGTTATACACATGATTTTAATAGCTTCACATTACTCATAGGAGCGTATCCTTTGATATTAGAAGATTTAACTAAATTTATCTCTAGGGATACTCATGAGAAAGATAAAAGTGAAAATCCTTTTTCTGCTAATACTTTGAACTCAATAGCTAAAGAATATGATGATGATGATTCCATAAGTTATCCTACTCCTATAGTTGAATGTCCAAAAAACTTGGATGAGAAGACTATGGATAGCTCTATTACTAATACAACACCTAACATTTTAAATCCTTTAGGGATAGATGTTGGGTATAATCAAGAGGAAAACAATGTTAATTCAACCTTCACTAATAGACTTTATAGCAATATTCCTAAGATGATTGTGTGGGGGGCACCTAGTGCACCTTCTTGCTTAAATCTAGTGATTATGGTTCAAGGTGCTCAACAACCACACCAGAATGTGATTGCTCACGCATACAACACTCATAATAACAAGCAAAGTAAGCAAGCACCTCATGTGCCTGTCTCCCTTCTATGTTTAAAACCTATGCTCCCTCCACCTCATCTTACTCATAAAAGTGGTCAAGATTATGATCTTGTCAAGCAACTTTGCGCTATGCCAACTAAGATATCTCTTTGGGATTTAATACAAGCATCACCTACATACCATGGAATGCTCCAAGAAGCTTTACAAAAGGTGATTGTCCCACTACTGCTAAGCCTAATGATGTAGCAGCTGTATTGGACAGTATGCATGAGACAAAAATAGATATTCTCTTTCAACCACATGAATTACTATCAATTGAAGTTCAAAATCAATATGATCCTCTTATAATCTCTGTCACTATCAATACAAAGTTGGTAAAGCAAGCTATGATTGACACAGGATCGACTCTCAATGTTTATGGCATAGACTTACTACACAAAATCAAGATTGATACATCTTTAATCAAACTGGATAAGATTAGCATTCAAGGCTTTGATAATCAAGGTAGCCAAGCTATATGTACTATAATCCTACCTGTAAAGGTTGGTCCTATGACTTTATCTACCCTTTTTCATGTCATACCTGGTTCACTTTCATATAATATGATTCTTGGTAGACCGTGGATTCATGCCATCAGAGCAGTCACATCTACCCTTCATCAATCAATTAAGTTCATTTATCAAGACAAGCTCCACACTGTCAAAGTTGATCCTGACATGCATGATTGTTTATGTATTGAAAAGCAAAAGCAAGTTTACAATCATATAAGCTTAAACAATTCACAAGTTGATTCATCAATACCTCTTACCAGTGATAATGTTGTGCAAGACCCTCAATCATTGAATGCACTCTTTGGTGAGGATTGGGGTTCATTAGATTTTAATCCTTGCGGCAAAGATAAATCATCGGTGTGTTTTTGTAATGTTCTTGAGATGGTGATGAACCTAGAAATAGGAGCACTCCATCACTTGTCTACCTTGTTTTCTCTGTGTCTTCCATGTGTGTGTGTATGGCATGTTTGTTCTGAAACATAGTCTAAAGACTTGTGGCGATGAGTCCCTCTTATGCTTTGGGATTTGTTTGGCATGCTTGATTTGTATGGCATGTTTGTTCTCAAGTGTAGTCTAAAGACTAGTGGTGATGAGTCCCTCCTGCACTCTGAGATTTGTATTGCATATGTTCCCCCATGTGCAGTCTAAAGACTGGTGGCAATGAGTCCCTCCTGCATTTTGGGTTGTGTGTTTACTTTCCTTGTACTTGCATTCTGCATTTCATATATGAGAAAAAGAAAAAAATAAAATCATTACTATATTCACTGTATTCACTAAATTTTGTCTTCAATGTTGTCTTCTCTATGCTTTGCATGATTGTAACTGTTTTCTCCGTGTTTTACATGCTTGTTACCGTCTTCAATATGTTTGGCATGTCTTCTCCGTGCTTGATGTGTTTGCTATGTTTTTTAACCATACTTTAATGCATTTATTGTCCTTGCATTTATACATACATAAAAGTGGGGGCTAAATGTTATGTTAGAAAAAGTAACCTTGGGGGCTTTTTCCTTTTAAGGTTCAGCTCTTGGATCCTATAATTGCATTTAGAGCATCTTGCATGTTATTTCTGACTCCCAATGAGAAAAACCTTGGGTCTTGTGACAAATAGGACCTAGGGGGTGCTAATTTAATGATCCCTAAATAGAGACAATGGGGTGGACTTGGGCACTAGCACCCTAGTCCAGCCCTATTTTGGGTTTGCCCTAGTTTGAAATGTCAATTTAGAGACTGTTATTTGGTCCTATGTCGACATCTAAAGTTTAAATTATGAAATTCTTAGAGGGAATCTTTGTAGTTGCATATATAAGGATGATTAGGTTTCATTTGTAAACTAGATGGACATTTTGATTGCCAAGCTTGCATAAAGGTGATTCAAGGCATTCATTGTGTGGTAGAGTAGTACTTGTGTTGTTATTGTGTTTGTATTTGCATATTTGGCATCCATCTCCTCATGGAATGAAGAGCATCTTCCTTCCATGAGATCTTCACTACAAGGTGATATCAATTATGTTGTCAATCATTTATCATTTAGATTTTTGCCTCTATCCTGTCAGGATACGCACTCTTATCTAACAACGATGTTTGGAAGACTTGATTGCCTCTCCAGGGCTTGATAGAGACAAGCCTCTAAACACCACAACCCCCTCCCACACTCCTTTTGCTTGCAAGTTACATGTGTTGAGTCTTGCAGAGTGGAGTTGCAGGGTGGAGTAGCAAACACAGAGGATTCAGGATCTAGAAAGAAGCAGGACACTGGTGCTTTTTCATGACTAGGGCGCTCCCGACATTGACCTCTGTAGCTGAATTCCCAAAAATTGAAGTTGCAGTGCAGATTAGCATTGGAAGGAGATCAGAACCGCTCAAAGAAAAAGGTACCTTGGACTAGGGCACGATTCCTCATGTCTCCAACTTCTCCACCTTCCAAACTTCAAAAAATAGTGAGTTAAGTATCTTTGTCTTCTATCTCAGTCTGAAAGGATTTGCCGTAATTTGATAATTTGCTTACTAATTTGAAAAATTTAGGGTTTCAAAGCATAATTGAGCACTAGATAGAGACATTGTTTTACAAATCCAAGAATCCACAGCTTCCCAAGTGGCTGCCCAACATGATAGGTGATTTCTCTCGCTTAGTGGAGATTCAACTCAGTTGAAAAGCCCTTGGAATGTTGATGTGAAAGGAGGATTCCACATAAACCCTTAAAACCAACCAACCTCTTTTTACCACTAAATAGTTAGATCCACACACACACACAAACACACACACACAGACATATAACTCTATGCTAAATAAGATTAGACCAAATATGATTTTCCAAAACATCAAGGTTAGCAAACCATATAGTCTAATCTAATGTAACACACAACACTCACATATATACAAGGAAACAAGAGCAAAGAGGCATTTCTAGCACACTATGAGAGCTAGACATAATGTTGAGCATGATTCTAGGGCTAGTACATTACGATAGCTATGAACCATGCGCAACTCTCATGGGCCACTAGAACTAACAAAATGCATTGTTAGGTGATTCACAAAGAGTGTTAAAGGACTAGATAAAAAGCGTGGTCAGGACAAGCAAGTACATCTACTTAGGACCACAAGCTACAAATGTTGCTAAGAGTGAATGTTACGATGAGCATACCAACAATGTGGTGTGTGCAAGTGTGTAAAACATGAAAGTATGAACCCACCTTAAAATAATTGCATAAAGCAATAGTATACAATTAGTTTTAAGGTAGACTACGGCGGAAAGAGAGAGAGCTTTAGGAAGCATATCTATATGAAAAAGATATGTTTCGTTGCATCTAGAAAAAGAAAAAACATGCCCAGAAAAGAGAGGCAACAAAGGCGATGTTGTAGGCATGATACACAAAATCTTGTGTAAAATGGTATGAAACTAGGAAATACAAATACATGTCATAATAAACAAGCAACATCACACTAAAAGACACAAAGGGATCTACATGCTTTGGGGTTAGTATGGATTTGGGAGGGGAATTATTAAGGGACAACTCATAGAATCATAATCATTCCCCAAGCATGTGAAACTAGAATTACAAAGGAAGATCACAAGAAAACAAAAGAAAAATAATTTTTTTGGTTCAACATGGAAGGAAGCTACATCTTCCAATGCTTTGCATCATCCCCAAAATTTAAATAATAAACCAATAAACAACATATAGGGGAAAATAGAAACAAACATAATAATGACACAACAATAACATTCCTCCTATATCCATGTGTCTACAAGGGCACTGTGGGTCCTCCAATAAGAGCTAACAAACATATATCAACAATTTCATAGGGGAAAATGTTACATACAATCAAGAAAACACACAAAAATACATGAAATGAAGATACTACCCTTGAGGCTTTGGCACCATTAAGTCATCCATCTCCTAATATTCATAATCATAGGGGGAGGGTGGAAGAGCTAATAGAAGTACCACATCAAGAGTAGTACTAGCAGATTCCCCTAGAACTAAGGGTAGATGATCATCAACTGGAGAAAGATCCTCAAGGACATTAATAACAATCATTGTCAACAATATTGTGAAGATTGTAAACAATGAGGGGATATCTAGGATGGACTCATAGATTAGCTCTATAGGGGAGGGACAACCACCAAAGTCTTGGAAACAATAGGGGGAAGGGGTAACCTGAAATGAGTTTATTTCCTCTTACCCATAGAGAGGCAAGAGGAATAGGAGTAACCACTACCAATTAAGGAATTGCTAGGGGAGGGGGAGTATTTATCAACATAGGTTTCTTTCCTTGTGCCATGGGTCATTCCACAATAATGGGTTACACTTTTTGGCTAAATTTGACATTGAAATCAACATTTTGAACTAAATCTTCACTTTCTGACACCTATAGCTACTAAACCATTATGAATTTGAAGATGATGTGAACTAGTGATTTGTGAGATTTTGTCTGTAAATTCTAAATATATATTTTAAAAAAAATTTGGAGTTAAATTGTAAAATTTTTTCCATGTCCTTTGATAACTAGTTTTTAATAGTAAACAACATTTTTTTAAAGTGATGTGTATTCTGTAGCATATAACTTTTTTTCTACAAAGGATAAAATTCTAATTCTTTTGAATTAGATTGGTAACACCGATATATAGGGCATGCATTTGGTTTCATAATGTTTTGTTGAATATTTTTTTTAATTAAGTTTTGAAGTCAAACCAATTATAATTTAGACATAGGCGTATTCCATAAAACATAACTTTCTCTGTATGTATCGAAATTCAATTTTTTTTGGTTGAAACAAGGACATCAATACCTAGGGCATAGATATTTTTCAAATTTTTTTTTTACTAAATTACTACTTTTCCATGTGTGTAGAACAGAGAACTTGATGTTTGGTGAAAAACCTACATTCACAAGAAATATAAAATAAATATAATAATCAAATTAAATATATTTAAAATTATACTTTTTGGGAAGGTTATAATAAGGACTACATACTTACAAAACATAAATTTTAAATGAATTCATTTGGTCCCCCAAAAGGTAAATCAAAAGTGGTTTTTTATCAGTATTTTGATAAGTGTAGAGGAGACTCCATTATAGATATGGTTTAAAAGTAGAGGGGTTCTATCAAAGGGGGTTTGAATCTAAGGGAGTTTGATCAAACCCTCTTCAATTAAAATCCTTTAAATAGAACCTTTGAAGGCCTAAGTCATTATATTTTCTAAAAATATGTGATTTCAGCAAAAGTCATGATGTCCCAGAAAGTGTAACCCATTATTGTGGCAACACCTTTTGGACCAAAGAGGTAGGAGGAATGGAAGAAACCACTAAAGGCTGAGAGGTCTTGGAAACACATGACACTTGAGGTTGTATGGACAATGGACCTCTAGATCTCATGTAAGAGATTGGAAGTGGAACCTCTGAATACAAGCCAAGAGCACAAAGACAAGGTGGTACACCATATGTGGGATTCTTTCCTTTAACCATTTCAGGGGTAGTATAAAGAACTAAAGTAGCCTCTGAAACCAAAGTAACAAAGGGGGAGGTAATCATAGAAGACAAAGAGGAAGGGCCAATAGATAACTGGGAAATTCAAGTGGCCTTGAACTTTTGGTAATAAATAAACAAGAAGTCATTGTGTGAATGGAGGGGCTCAATTGGAGTGGGCTAGAAGTAATCCAAGGAAAAGTTTTATCACATGGCCACAAGCTTGAATCCATTATGACAAATTGTGTGCACAGTACTATCTAGAGGAAACTTTAAACAATGATGAATTACTAAAGGGACCTCTTTCATCATGGTGAGCCATGAGTGGACCAGCTTAAGATGAAAGTGATCTAACATTGTAATGATGTAAAAGGACACATCCAAGGTTTTGGGTCCCACCAGGATGGGGAGGGTAATCAAATTGAGGGTTAGGTGAGACATTCCATCATGACACCTTATAAAGATTTTTTATTGCTCATATGTATCTTTGTAAAGTTCATGGACATATAAGAATTCCTCTATGATTACATTTACTAAGAACTTGGGGTCAATTAGGATAGCCTTTATAGTATTTTGATTAACCTCAGTGGTAATATAAAGAGTTCCTTCATATACGTCATTAGGAATATCCACGGGAGAAAAGGAAATGGTAGGCTCAGGAATAGTCACTCTCAAGCTAGGTGAGAGCGAGTGTCCACCATGCCTACCATTTGAGTAAAGATAGAGGAAGAGGGAATGTCATAAGGATCATCTAGCACTATGAGAGGCAAAGAGAGGTCAACAAAATTGGAAGAATGATGTAGCATTGTGTTGGTGTAGATCTATAGATGTTTGTTAGGTGTGGCTACAGATTTATTTACTTTTGTATTCACACTAGAGACTTGGATCATGTTCTAAACAATGAGGTCTTACTTAAGATGCAAATATTTTTCAGTGTTGTGTCTAGGTACCTTATGGAATGGCAAAAGGCCTTTGAGTCATACGAAGGTAGAATTGGCTTGTGAGTGTTGAGAGGACGGATAGGAGGTAGTTGCACCCAATTGTTATTTAGGAGTTGCTGAAGAATAGAATATAGAGACTCCATCAAAGGAGTGAATTTATGATTATTTGATGATCTTGAAGAGGAAAGGGCTAAAGCAGATTCAGAAGGTACTTAGCCATTGCAATTTTGATGACAGTAGAAGAATTATTTTTAAAGAAATTTTGATTCTTTTTATAATTTGTAAATGAAGAAATACTGGATTGACCACTAGGAGCCAGTGAGGTAGGCACCTCGAACTGGCTTACACACTACTAGTAATCTCATAGTGTTGTGCATAGATGCACAAACCATTGATACTTCATGTGTAGAATATTGTCCATAATATGAGGTTGTAGGTTCCCAATAAAAGACCCTTAACACAACAAAATCAAGAAAAACATCAATAATCTATGAGAAAAATCTTCAAAACAATAGATAAAGTCAGTTACCTCTTCATTTTGTGTCTGCCTACAATGAACGAGGTCAATAAATGTGACTTGAGGTCTAATGTTGGCTTAAAAATGTTGAAGGAATTGATTTACCAGTTGTTCAAAAGAACTAGTAGAATAGTTAGGGAGTGAACAAAACCAATCCAACATGGTATCTTTGAGAGACCTAGGAAGAGTTTTTCTAGTAAGGAATCCTAAAAAATGAAATCATTGCATAAAGTAGTGAAAGAAGATACATGAGTTTGTGGGTCGCATTTACCAAAGTACTTTTCAAACCTCAGTGCCTCAATGTTTGGGGAAATGGAGTAGCAAGGGTGGTGAGGGAGAAAGGACCATGTTTATAATAAATGAAGATAAGAGGCTGTAATAGGTAAAATTTGGATATTTGATGTTTGGTTTGGTTTGTGTGAATATCCTCATTTCACCCTTACATTCAAGGACCTAGGGTCGAGCTGCAATGTACTATCATACCCTAGGTCACTATGAGATGTGGGAAACTTAGATTTGTGATGATTTGATTATTAATTTTCTTCTTTTATATCCAGTTATACCTTAAAACCCTAATTATGCAAATATGACAGTAAATAGATGAATCACGAAAAATGCTTTTGCAGAAAGATGTAAAATAACAAATAACTGTGCACCTATTTTTAGGGTCTGGAGACAGAAACATTAGGGACTAAGGAGCGTCTGCCCAAGTCCAAGGCCTAGGTTTTTGTTAGGATCTAGAAGCTCAGTTTGCAACCTTTTCCTGTTGTCATAGAGATTTTCCAATTGCAAAATTTTGAGGACGAAATAGCAGGCACCCTAGTCCAGTGTGCTCTTTTCTTCACTGATCTATAATTCTGACACTTTGTTGTACCCTCCTACAACTTCACTTTGTTTAGATCTTCAAATTGTAACATGCAATCATGAAAACTTTGGGAGGGGGTTGTGGTGTTTAGAGGCTTGTCTCAGTCAACCCCTAGAGAGACATTCAAGTCTTTCGAACACCGTTGTTAGATGGAGAGTGTGTGCGCTTGAGAGGTAGAGGTAAAAACCAAATGATAAATGCTCAATAATCATGATAAATGTCACCTTGTAGTGAAGATCTCGTGAGAGGAAGAAGCTCTTCATTCCATTAGGAGATGGATGCTCAAATCTGCAAACACAAACACATAAACAACACAAATCTACTCTTACAACACAATGAAAGACTTGAATCACCTTTAGAATGGAAATGTTCATCTAGTAATGCTCTAGTTTACAAAGGAATACTTAAACAAGCTTATATATGCAACTACAAACATTCCCACCAAGAATTTCGTAATTCAAACTTACTGTGTCGGCATAGGACCCAAATAACAGTCACAAGATGACACCCATAAATTAGGGTTGACCCAAAATAAGGCAAGACTAGGGCGCAGATGCCTAAGTCCTCCCCCCTATTTTTGGTAGGGGTTATGTCAAGTAGTCCCCGTAGGTCCTATTTGCCAAGACACTTAGGGGTTTTCTGATCGAGATGTTGAAATATGATGTAATATGTCCTAAATGCACACTAAAGACCCAGGAGCTAAACCTTTTGAGGGAAAACCACCCAAGGGGACAATTTATGACATTTCATTTAGCCCCCGCTTTAATGTATGTATAAACGCGAGGCCAATACATGCATTAAAGTACCCTCAACAAACACAGCGAACACACCAAGCATAGAGAAGACACGCCAAGCACATTGAAGACAATGACAGGCACACAAAACACGGAGAAGACAGTTACAGTCATGCAAAACATGGAGAATATAGTAAATGCATAGAAGGAACATTAATGCATAGAAGACAAAAATGATTTCTTTTCTTTTCTTTTTCTCATATATATGAAATGCAAATGCAAGTACATGAAAGTAAACAAACCTCCCATAATACATGATGCACTCATCGTGTAGGTCTTTAAACTATATACTTGGGGCAACACACACACAAGACACGCAAAACCTCCCATAATGTAGGATACACTCATTGCATAGGTCTTTAAACTACATATGGGGCAACAGACACACCAAACAAAGCAAGCACGCCAAACACACACTTTGAAGACACAGAGAAAACACGGTAGACAAGCGACGGAGTGTTCCTATTTCTAGGCTCATCACCATCTCAGGCACATTGCAGGCACACACTGATGATTGGGATTCGCCACAACAATCACCGAAAACACACTTGAGGGTTGAGTTAGTCACAAAACCGCTCCCTGCCTCCTGATGAGGGCTTTTTAAAATGACAGGATGCACAATCTGCTCTGAGAAATACACCATCCTTGCCTCTGCAAAGGGCTTAAGATGAAAAGGATATATGCGGTATCCCACCTCTGCAGAGGGCTTAAATGATTGATTGATTGATTGTAAACACATTCAGAGTGCAGGATGTACTCATCACACAAGACTGCACCTAAGGACAAGCACATTGCTAATATTTATATCAGATAGCTTACCTTATATATGCCCCAACCTTAAGGTGGTTTATATCAGGTATCAATATCAAGCACATTAAGGTAGGAAGAAAACACACAAGGGAACACAAACTTTCACAAAGCCCATGCCCCCCAGAGGTGACATGTACATTATGATCGTCAAATGTTCCCACAAACACTTCCCTGCAAGAAACATGTTAGTGTCTACAAAATCATGATAAACAACAACATCAATGCATATGATTAACCACACAAAGAGCCAAGGTTATGCTATGAATTCGAAGTTCAAGGATAATCGTGAGGCTATATCAGGAAGATCTCTAAATCAAGTACCACCAAGGCTAGATTCAAAGATAGATAAATTGCACAGAGCATCAGTATTGTTATGGTTTGTAAAAGAGATAAAAACATCATCATAATCACTATGCAGAAAGCATGAGTGTTTCCACTAGCCAAACGTCAGATAAAATATACAACCCCATCTTCATATTAGGAACTAAGTCCAATTTTTGACTTCACGCGAAAGGGACACTAGGTCCACATCAGTATAAATAATTTTCATCATCCACCCGCTAGATAGAAACACTAGAGGAAGGGAAACAATAAATAAGAGAGGAGAAAAAAGTGCCTTAGGGATAGTCATGTAGGAGGGTGCCCCCAAGTCACCAACTGTAACTCTATGTCCATAATACACAACACACAACAATGAAATCAGAGAGAGGGGCAATATAGAAGAATGATGATACAAATAGAAACTCACAACATAGGTGGTCTCCTGGTATCTCAGACCTAATGAGAGAATTAGGGGTCATGCTAGGAGGCCTAAAAAACACATAACACATCACAAGAGAGATAAAGGGTTAGAGATACTTACCTACAGGATCTTCGAGGCTAGTAGTCATCAAGTAACTCATCGTCATCCTCCCACTCCCAAATTCTAGAGGAAAGTGGGACATAAGGTACCATAGCCCAAGGTTGTTCATTGTTAGGATCATCTTTGTTTTTTTGTATGTTTGGATCAATGTTTTCTTGTTGAGAGGCATGGTTTATGGCATAAGCTTGTCTTCTTTATCTTCTTTCTCTTTCTTTTACCACTTATCTCTTGTAAGCTAGGGCTTTACTCTTTCATAGGTTTTTGCAATTTAGAAGAGGAAGCACCAAGATTTATGTTTCTTTCGGGGGATGGTAATCACATGTCCCTCAAAAGGAAATTTTAGGCAATTATGAATTGTTGAAGGGACAAATTTCATAGCCTTTAGCCAAGGGTGTCCAAGTTTTGTTTGAAAAATATCAGAAATAGGGACAACATCAAACAATTGCTCTACATGTTTCTCAAATATAGTTACCAACAATGATATCTTATCCAAAGGTTTTATAAAGGTTTCCTTATGTGTCTTAATCATCATGTCTGAAGGTTCATAAGAACCTTGTATCAAATTATGTAAATAGAGGAACTCTTCCATGGCAACATTAGTCATGCAATTAGGATCAATAAGGGTTCCATCTACGGAGTTTCCCATTATTTTCATAGTGATGTAAAGAGGTCCGTTAGTGTCTCTAATTGTTCTATCATGAGGTGTAAACACAATTTTAGGTTTAGGGACCTTTCTCTTCATGTAAGGCCTAGGAGGGAACCTATTGTTGTTGTTTCAATTAGAGTCCATGTGTATGTGTTCTCAATCAATCATATTTTAAAATTTTTCCAAAAGTTATGCCAACGACAAGTTCAAAACTATATGTAAAAATGACCTAAAATGCTTGATGTTTTGTACTTTTTCAATGCAAATATATGAAAGCAAAGGTGTTGTAAGGAATTTTATCAGGGGAAACAAATTATATGTCTGATATCAGTCCAATACATCAATAATATCCTTCACAACACACTCTTGATGCAAATCTAAGACGATGATAGACCAAAACCTAGTGAAAATACACTAAAAGAAGCGGTTTTTACACCAAATCTCAATGCAAAAGAGCATGATAGAGGGTGTTGTGAGGAAAATGATGATGGAAAACAAATAATATCAGTAATAACAGTCCCTAAATTCCAAAATATTCATCACAACATGCCTGTAGTGCCACCCAAGGTCAAACCCTAGTGAAAATATAGTGAAAATAGGTAATTTTTCACAATTTTTCAATTCCAAGACCTAGAAAAAGGGGTGTTGTAATGAATTTTAGGAGGTTCAAAAAATAAAATTGATGATATCAGTCACCTCAATCCATAAAATTTGTCACAACATGCTTTGAGTGCAAACTAGGTCCAACCCTAGGGCAAAAATAGCATAAATGTGCAATTTTTCACCAAATTTTCAATACAAGGGCCCGATAAAAAGGTGTTGTAAATATTTTTAAGAGGGTAAGAAGATAATATGAATTATATCAGCCAATTATTGCAAAAATATTCTTTACAACATGCCTAGAGTGCAAATTTAGAGAGTTGATAAGGTCGAATTTAGTGAAAATCAAGGTTTTTCAAGCCTTAGGTTTGAGATCTTGATGTAAAATTCTATATGAATGTTTTTCAAGCTGATTTATGATTAAAATTAAATTCTCTCAGATATTAAAATGATTTCCAAGTGCTAACATGCAAAATGCAAGTGCAAATTTAATGAAAAATCAATGAAAATGCTAGTTTTTGTTGAATTTTTGTATGCAAAAAATGCAAATTTTTGAAGTCTAAATGCAAATTTGTTCTAAAATGAAAGACTACAACCAAATAAAAATTTGAATGACCCTCTAAAATCAGTATAAAAATTTGAAACAAGGTTTTACCTACAAATCCTAGATTTTGGAATTACTAGGTTATATGCAAAATTCACAATTTTCAACAAAACCCTAGCAATTTAGTGATGAAAATGCAATGCAAACTAATGAATTTTTTTAATTTTATGTAAATTAAAATATATCTAATGCAAAAATCAGAAATTTTATGAAATTGAATTTAATTTATGCAACATGAAAACCCTAGCATGCAATTTTTTTCTAATTTTTCTAATTTTTCATTTTTTTGTAAGTTTTCCAATGCATTTGAATGACTATATGAATGAATGAAATTAATGAAAATATTAAGTAAAACACTCAGAAAGATGCAAACAATTCTAATAACATGGGTTCACCAAAATGTAGGTAAATTTTGGATATTTGATGTTTGGTTTGGTTTCTGTGAATATCCTCCTTTCACCCTTAGATTCAAGGACCTAGGGTCGAGATGAAATGTACTATCTATTGCAAGTATGGGATAATCAGTGTTGTTATTGATGTCAACATACTCCTGTTACATTTATGTCAAGGATTGGACGAGTTGTGTGCTAAGGATATTGAGATAATTAGCCCTATCAGAGATAGAGAAGAACAGTAAAAATAGTGATGTTCTATGAAGTAAAGATTCCAGTCAGTTGAAGATTTGCATACATGCATCAAAGGGTTTATAGATATGTGTCTAAAGGTTCTCTAGTCAAGATCTCAGAGGTCCACATGAAGATTAGAAAAAGTTATGGCCATATGAGTAAAACTAGTTCTGGCAATCGTTCAGTAGTGACAGAGTGGCTCAAATAGGTCCAGTGAGAATTGGTAATGCAATATCATGCTCTACAGATCTGGTGACATGGTTGGGAAGCTAATTTTAATTGACAAGTCAATTGGCTCGTAGTTTGGAGGTCCGCAAGTGATTCTTCTAGTGTGATAGTGATGACTGGCTATGTTCTTGAGGTTCTAGATGAAGATGCAAATGTTTGCAGTAAGCAGAAGTGGTGCGAATGTTCTTGGTGATTCAAGCAAGCTTATGGAGGTCTCCAAATTGTGTCCAGTTTATGTTGTTAGTCTGCATTGAAGATTGAGCTCATAATTCTTTGAGTGATGGTGTTCTTCCCAGTCCTAGCTTATTGGATGATTTGCACATATTGCAGATGTTCTTGAAGGTGTTTTGTGAAGCTTGGCGTGTTCCTCGAAGAAGATTGAAGTCTCAGATATGCGTAGCCGATAGGGTAGTGAAGCACATGAAATTTTTGTAATAAGTCAACTTGTATTTTTGTAATTGCTCTGTAATAAAATAAATGTATGTTGTGTCAACTTTGATGATCATTCCAAAGTCGATGTCATGTATAAATAATAGTTGTGAAGTCATTCAAAAGCATCATAGGTCATGATGAGAAAGTGATAGAGAGGAGAGGAGCAAAAAGCAGAGTAGAAGTGTTGAGCTTAAATGGAACTGTCTCAAGCATAATGAAGATGTTATTCTCCAGTTCAAGTATGTAATACTTATATTATTTTGTAGACAGTGTGTCTCCTATAGGTAGTGGGCCTCTTGTGAGTAGTGTGCTCGAGCAGTGAGCCCTAATTGGCAAATGCCATTTTTCTTCTTATTCTTTTAACAAAGAATACAATCTTGGGTTAGTCACCCCGTGGTTTTTCCCTTAACTAGGTTTTCCACGTTAAAATCTTGGTGTCATATGTGTTGAATGTGTTTCTTCTCTTGAGTTATTGCATTATGCTTCCATGACTAAATCATTATTATGATATTGAAATATAAGAAGGCTTTAAGAATTAAAGAATAGAACTTTTGGAGACAACTGATTCACCCCCCTCTTAGTTGTCTGTCCTAAAACCAATAATTGGTATCAGAGCTAGGTCCCTCTAAAAGAGCTTAACCTCTTGAGGAGATCCAGGATGTCTTCCTACAAGAAGGATAGTTTGAGGTTTGATAGAATGAACTACACTCTCTGGAAAAGCCACATGGAATGTCACTTGCAATGTATGGGATTTTAGTATTGGAAAATGACTATTGTAGACACCCAAATTTGTCCATGTCTAGCAACACCTTGTTAAATCATTAATCATTAAGCCAATTAATTAAATAAATTTTATTTATTTAATTAAAATCCCATTCTCATCCACTTAGCCAATTAATTAAATAAATTTTATTTATTTAATTAATTTCCACATCATATCTTATCCCATTTTATTCATTTATCCTATTAATTAAATAAATTTTATTTATTTAATTAATATCCAACTCATATCTCAACTAATTCATATATTTTATTTGAATTAAGCCCTCATCATTTATCACATTCTAACACTTGTCCAGTCAATCATGTGTTGTAAGACAGCTTTCATTTACAATCCTTCACATGCATAATTAATGAAACCTAAATTTAGTAACTTTCAATCCTAGCCATTCACATAGCCTCTGAATCTCCACCGTTGATTGATCTTGGCTAAGTCCTATATAAACACCCTCTCACTTCATATGAGACATCCAGCAATTATATACTGCAATCATATAACACCTACATTATCATCTTGAGCATCTGAACATCCATTTGAGCTTTTATCATCTATCATGGCAGCTTTCAGCATTGCAATTGTTCATTGTTGAAGAAGCAGTCCACATCCCTCAAACAAGGAATCACACGGTCTAGGTGAAGTTATGCTTGAATTGCATTGTTCTTTGATTTCATTTAGGTTAGATTCCTTGATGATGGTAGGGTTAGGGTTTCATGACTATGTCTGATCTACTACACCTGACTTTCACCTATCACAACTATAAAAGAGTATATTCCTCCAAAGAATGGTTTGACAACTCTAGATGAAATCATAAATGCTAAAGATAATCTTCAAGCTAGAGAAGCCTTACTTAGTGCCTTATCTAATACAAAGCTAACAAATGTTATGGATTTAAAAACTGCATATGAAATTTGGTCAAAGCTAGAAATTCTGCATGAAGGAGACAAATATGTTAAATGTGCCAAGCTAAAAAGTCTAAAAGGAAAATTTGAAAACCTAAAGATGAATGAAGATGAGAATATATCACTACATTTATGCCAAAAGTAAATGATCTTGTTTGTGGCATTAGATGTGTTGGTGGAACTTTGGATGAAGATGAGATTGTTGCCAAAGTTCTCAGATCCTTACCTCTTGCTTACAAACACAAGGTTGCTGCTATTAAGGAATTCAGATCTTTATGAAATATTACAAGGGATCAAATGGTTGGGAAGTTAGCTATATTTGAATTGGTTAAGTTTGGAGATGCTCCTCCCAAGACTGAATATGCATTCAAAGCTAGTGCCTCTACAAAAGGTAAACAAAGGTATGATCCAGGAGAGAGTTCCTCAAAGAAATTATCATGGTATGATAAAGCAAGAAAAGATCTGGAAGAAGATGAGGTAGAAGCTGCTCAACTTGAAGCCCTCATTGCAAAAAGACTACCAAGAGGATCTGGTAAGTATGAAGGAAAGTTTCCCTTCAAATGTTTCAACTGCAACAAGATTGGTCATTTTTCCTCAAGATGTCTAAAAAGATTTTCAAGGCCAAATCCTAATAGATCAAGATTCCAAAAGAAAAGTTACTATGCTCAAGAAGATGATGAGGATGAAGGAATAACAGATGATGAATCTGAGATAGGAAACAAATCTAGAAGTGACTGGCTATTTATTGCCATCAAGGAAGAAGATCCAATGCCCATTGAATATGTCAATCATAAAATGGTATAAAGGGCTTTGGCTGCTCAAGTTGAAGAAAAGGATGAATGGGTCATTGACAGTGGATGCTCTCACTATATGACTGGTGACAAGAATAAGTTCATAAATTTGGAAATATATGAAGGAGGAATTGTTAAATTTGGTGATAATTCTGTTGGCAGAATCAGAGGTAGAGGAACTATTTCTTTTGATGGAAAGAATAAAACTAGTGATGTTCTGTATGTTGAAGGTCTGAAGCATAATCTTCTCAGTGTTGGATAGTTGGTGGACAAAGGCTAATATCTCTACTTCAAAAATGGAAAATGCAAGATCTTTGAAAGCTCTGGAACTAAGATTGCATCCGGTACTCAGACAAAAGGTAACATCTTCCACTTGGTTGGTACTGACAAAAATTGTTTATTTGTTCAAATTAATCAGAGTTGGTTGTGGCATAGGAGAATGTGTCATGTAAATTTTGATAATATCATCAAGATAAGCAACACTCAGGCTGTAAGAGATCTTCCAAGACTGGTGAAACCTACTAATAGTTTGAGCAAAGAATGTCAGTTGGGTAAGCAGAATAGAGTCACTTTTAAAAGTAAGGAACAATCTTCTACCAAATTGTTGGACTTGGTACACACTAATCTATGTGGACGGGAAAGAATCAAGAGTCTGCAAGGTGATAGATATTTCATGTTACTAATTGATGATCATTCTTGCATGATGTGGGTGACTTTCCTAAAAGAGAAATCTGAAGCACTTGAGAAGTTCAAAATATTCAAGGCTATGGTAGAAAATGAAACTGGGTTAAACATAAAATGTCTCAGGTCTGATAGAGGTGGTGAATTCACATTCGAAGAGTTCATAGAATTCTGTGAGAAACATGGGATAAAGAGATAGTTATCTGCTCCAAGGACTCCACGGTAGAATGGAGTAATGGAGAGAAAGAACTAGACCATCCAAGAAGCATCTAGAACCATGATGATGGAAGCAAATGTCCCTCAGATCTACTGGAGAGAAGCTATAAGAACTGCTATCTATACTCTTAATCAAGTACAAATCAGAAGCAATACTGGTAAGACTCCTTATGAACTCTAGTTTGGCCTCACTCCTACTATGAAGTATTTCAAAGTCTTTGATAGTAAATGTTATATTAAAAGAGATGAAGACCTTAGAAAATTTGATGCTAGAAGTGATGAAGGAATATTCTTGGGTTATTCTACTCAAAGCAAAGTATACCGGTGTTATAACAAGAGATTGAGAAAGATTGTAGAAAGTACAAATGTTAAGGTTGATGAAGGCATTGAAAATCCCTCGATGTCTTATGAGTATGAAGTAAATGATCAGAATGATGTTTCAGTCCAAGAAGAAAAAGCCCCAACTACAGTTCAGATTCAGACTGATATGGAGAATCCTGAAATATAGGAAAAAGAGATAAGTTTGAATGAACCTATCCAAGAAATAGATGTGCAAGCAATTCCCAAAACTCCTAGGTATGTAAGACCGAATCATTCTGAAGACCAGATCATAGGAGATAGAAGCAAAGGTGTTCAAACAAGAAGAAAGATTGCTCAAGATTTAGAGAAGTATTGTTTGATTTCAAAGGTTGAACCAAAAATGGTAAGTGAAGCATGCAATGATGAAAGTTGGGCTAAAGCAATGGAGGAAGAATTGATGCAGATAAAAAAAAATCACACTTGGGATCTTGTTCCTAGACCTAAAGACAAAAATGTGATTGGGACTAAGTGGGTCTTCCGAAATAAACTAAATGGAGATGGTGAAGTAGTCAGAAACAAAGACAAATTGGTCTGTAAGGGTTATTCTCAAGTAGAAGGAGTTGACTTTGAAGAAACTTTTGCTCTGGAGGCAAGAATTGAAGTAGTTAGATTATTTCTTGCCTTTGCTACCTTCAAGGATTTCAAAGTATATCATATGGATGTCAAGTCTGTCTTCCTGAATGGTGATTTGGAAGAAGAGGTATATATTGTGCAGCTGGATGGATTCCAATTGTCTGATCATAGTGATATGGTCTATAAGTTGAAGAAAGATTTGTATCGACTCAAACAAGCCCCAAGAGCCTGGTATGAAAGATTGGATAAACATCTTTTGAAGATTGGTTTCAACAAAGGTATTGCTGACAGTAACTTGTACTTCAAGATTGATCATGAAAACATCTTAATTATTGAAGTATTTGTTGATGATATCATTTTTGGAGGAAAGGATAGTATGTGCAAGGCTTTTGCAAATCAAATGAAAAGTGAATTTGAGATGTCTATGTTTGGGGAAATGAATTTCTTCTTGCGTCTGCAAATAACTCAAACAAAGAAATGAATCTTCATATCACAAACAAAATATGTGAAAGAATTGTTGAAGAAATTTGGGATGGAAGATTCAAAGACAATGAATACTCCCATGGAAACTGGGTGTAAACTGAGCAAAGATGATGAATCTCCTAAAGCTGATCAGAAAAAGTACAGGTTAATGATTGGAGGACTACTGTACCTTACTCAAACTAGACCTTACATTATGAATGTTGTTGGTCTTGTTGCCAGATTCCAAGCTGATCCTTGAGAGTCTCATGTCATGGCAATCAAGAGAATTCTTAGATATCTGAAGGGAATAGTTGAGTATGGTTTATGGTATCCTAGGGATCATGATTTCTCTCTTCATCCATATATAGATGCTAATTGGGCAAGAGATGTGGATGACCGGAAGAGTACCAGTGGTAGTGCATTATTTTTGGGGAAAAGATTAGTTTCTTGGCTGAGCAAGAAACAAGAGGCAATATCTTTGTCCACTACAAAAGTAGAGTATATTGCAGCAATAGGTAGTTGCACTCAAGTACTATGGATGAAACAAATACTAAGAGATATCAGAGTGGAGTATGAAGAACCTATGACAATCTTCTATGACAATTCAAATGCAATAAATATATCAAAAAATCTGGTGTTGCATTCAAAGAGAAAACATATATCAATCAAGTTTCACTTTTTAAGAGAGAAGGTGAACAAGAATGAAGTTAGATTGGAGTTTGTGCCCTCAAAGGATCAGATTGCAGGCATTTTTACTATACGTCAACCTAAGGACTCTTTCAAGTATCTCAGGGAGAAGTTAGGGGTTATTACGCATCTGGTTATGAATTAAGGTGCACTAATGTGCATTAGTTTGGTGGATCTCTTAGTCATATCTTGTGGTCTGGATTGATGATAGGAAGCTGCTACTCAGGGGGAGCAGTCTGTATGATTCTGAAGTATTGATGCAAGTATGCACCCTTTGCCATTGATGTCAAAGGGGGAGAGAAGACATGTGAAAAACAAAAGAGATTGCTGATCAAAGGGGGAGAAATGAAGAAAGAAAAGATATGTGAATAATTTTGTTATGGGGAGCCAGTGAGGAGAAGTTCCTGTCTTGATGGTCAAAATAGTTTTTCACAACATATGTTGCCATCAATGACAAAGGGGGAGATTGTTGCAAGTATGGGCCTAATTGGTGTTGTCATTGATGTCAACATACTCCTGTTACATTGATTTAAAGGATTGGATGAGTTGTGTGCTAAGGATATTGAGAAAATTAGCCCTATTAGAGATAGAGAAAACAATAAAAATAATGAATTTCTATGAAGTAAAGATTCCAGTTAGTTGAAGATCTGAGTATGCACATCAAAGGGTTTATAGATATGTGTCTAAAGGTTCTCCAGTTAAGATCTTAGAGGTCCACATGAAGATTAGAAGTTATGGCCATATGAGTAAAAATGGTTATGGCAGCCATTTAGTAGTGATAGAGTGACTCAAACAGGTCTGGTGAGAACAGGTAATGTAATATCATGCTCTGTGGATCTAGTGGCATGCTTAGGAAGCTAATTTGAATTGACAACTTGATTGGCTCATAGTTTGGAGGTCTAAAAGTGATTCTTCTAGTGTGACAGTGATGACCGACTGTTTTCTTGAAGTTCCAAATGAAAATGCAAATGTTTGTAGTAAGAAAAAGTGGTGCAGATGTTCTTGGTGATTCGAGAAAGCTTGTGGAGGTCTCTAGATTTTGTCCAGTTCATGTTGTTAGTCTGCATTGAAGATTGAGCTCGTAATTCTTTGAGTGATGGTGTTCTTCCCAGTCCTGTCCGACCGGATGATTTGCACATATTGAGGATGTTCTTGAAGGTGTTTTGTGAAGCCTGGCATGTTCCTCGAAGACTATTGAAGTCCCAGATATGTGTAGCCAATAGGGTAGTGAAGCGCATCAAGTTTTTGTAATAAGTCAAGTTGTATTTTTGTAATTACTCTATAATAAAATAAATGTATGTTGTGCTGACTTTGATGATCATTCCAAAGTTGATGTTATGTATAAATAAGAGTTGTAAAGTCATTCAAAATCATCATAGGTCATGATGAGAAAGTAATAGAGAGGAGAGGAGTGAAAAATAGAGCAGAAGTGTTGAGCTTAAATGGAACTATGTCAAGCATAATGAAGATGCTATTCTCCAATTCAAGTATGTAATACCTATATTATTTTGTAGATAGTGTGTCTCCTATAGGTAGTGGGCCTCTTGTGAATAGTGTGCTTGGGTAGTGAGCCCTAATTGGTAAGTGCCATTTTTCTTCTTATTCTTTTAACAAAGAATACAATCTTGGGTTAGTCACCCCGTGGTTTTTCCCTTAACTAAGTTTTCCACATTAAAATCTTGGTGTCATATGTGTTGAATGTGTTTTTGCTCTTGAGTTATTGCATTATGATTCCATGATTATATCATTATTATGATATTGAAATATAAGAAGACTTTAGGAATTAAAGAATAGAACTTTTGGTGACAACTGATTCACCCCCCCTCTCAGTTGTCTATCCTAAAACCAACACTATCATACCCTAGGTCACTATGAGATGTGGGAAACTTGTATTTGTGATGATTTGATTGTTAATTTCCTTCTCTTATGCCCAATTATACCTTAAAACCTTAATTATGCAAATACGACAGTAAACAGATGAATCATGGAAAATGCTTCTGCAAAAAGATGTAAAATAACAAATAACTGTTCACCTATTTTTGGGGTCCAGAGCTGGAAAAGTCAGGGACTAAGGAGTCGGTGTCCAAGTCCAAGGCCTAGGTTTTTGTTAGGATTTGGAAGCTCAGTCTTCAACCTATTCCTACTATCACAAAGATTTTCCTATTGTAGAACTTTGAGGACTAAAGAGCAGGTGCCCTAGTCCAGGGTACTCTTTTCTTCATTGATCTGCAATTCCAACACTCTATTGTACCCTCCTGTAACTTCACTTTGTCTGGATCTTCAACTTGTAACCTGCAACCATGAAAACTTTGGGAGGGGGTTGTGGTTTTTAGAGGCTTGCCTCATTCAAGCCCTGGAGAGACATTCAAGTCTTCTAAACACTGATCTTAGATGAAGAGTGCGTGCCCTTGAGAGGTAGAGGCAAAAACCAAATGATAAATGCTCAATAATCATGATAAATGTCACCTTGTAGTGAAGATCTCATGAGAGGAAGAAGATCTTCATTTCATGAGGAGATGGATGCTCAAATCTACAAACACAAACACATAAACAACACAAATCTACTTTTACAACATAATCAAAGCCTTGAATCACCTTTAGAATGTCAATTCTCATCTAGTAATTCTCTAGTTTACAAATGAATGCCTAAACATGCTTATATATGCAACTATAAACATTCCTGCCAAGAATTTCGTAATTCAAACTTATCATGTCAACATAGGACCCAAATAACGGTCACAAGCTGACACCCAAAAATTAGGGCTAACCCAAAATAGGGCAGGACTAGGGCACGGGTGCCCAACTCCTCCCTCCTTATTTTGGATAGGGGTTATCTCAAGTAGTCCCCCTAGGTCCTATTTGCCAAGACACTTAGGGGTTTTCTCATCGGGATGTTGAAATATGATGTAATATGTTCTAAATGCACACTAAAGACCTAGGAGCTAAACCTTTTGAGGGAAAAGCCCCCAAGGGGACATTTTCTAACATTACAAAGGCTTTGTAGATGAGGCAAAAAACAAGGTGAGTTTATGTTGAATGGAACCAACATTTTGTAGGAGTTGGTTAATAACATGATCGGTGGTGTTAGTGGGTGTGGAGAAAGGTGTGGAAGTAAGGGGTAGAGACAACTATTGGCTAACTCTGAAGGCACTACTTGGAAAAGTAAATTGCAAGGGCCTCAAGTGTGCAACAAACCCATACTAGTGTATACAGTTCATGACACCCCAAACAACCTAGTACCTACACTATCAAGTTGTGGGGCATTGGCAGCCATTTTTGATGATGTGAAAATGTGGATGCTAGAAGAAGGAAGAGGAATAGACAATTGGTTTCATGTTACATTAGAGTGGGAGTCTTGAGGTTCTACAACATAGCTCACAAAAGGTGGAGTATCATTATGTAATATATGTGCAATGCTATGTAGGAAGTCAACACCCTTACTATGACTATTTAACATATAGTGGAGAGAATCCACCAAAGGAACTGAAGCCTCACGTATGTCCTCATGGCTTAGAAAATTCTTATAATCAGCCAAATGGTGATCTAAATCCTAAATTTTCTCTAGTGGGACATAACCTAGAGTAGCCTCATGACCAAAGGCTTTGTCCGCATCATGATAGGTAGTCATAGGAACAATTCTAGAAGAAGAAGGAGAAGTGATAGTTGTAACTTGTTTAGAAGAGAGGTGTATAAAATATGGGGCTGAATGAATTAGAGTCTTAAGGGCACAAGATTAAGCCATATAGAGATGATGTAAACTTTTTCAAACAAGATATTGTAAATCAGAAGACTTCGTTGCAAAGCTCATAAATAGAGTTTTAGCTTTAAAATACATAGTACAATGTGATGAAAAGAAATGTGAGGGTTTTTGTTTAGAAGAAGAAAATATTATATGTGCAAGATGCTGGGTTCACCATAATGTAATGTAAGAAAAACTACTCCTCAATCAAACATATCAACTAAGGGAGATTTTCACTAACAATACACTCAGGTTCTATTTTGTTTAAAATTATAAACCTACTCTAGGTCTATAGAACCAATTTATATGCTATCAAAAGTAAAGCAACTAAACAAGATGCTTATATACAAAAGAAAGGAACTAGTGAAATGCTAGAAAACAAATTGTTGTAGAAACAATTATGAAAATTTAATTATAGAAGTAGAAAGAACAACAGAAATGGAACCTATCACTAGAAGTAGGAGCTCACTACCTTTGATGATAGTGCATCATGAGGACGTCTACACTAAATGCTACCATCTTGAAAGTCTCAAAAAATTTCTTAAATTCATATGGATCTAGGACACATGCACAAAACAATAGAAGACAAAACTAGAACCTATAAGTCTCTAGGTGACATAGATTTCAAAATAAAGCACAAGAAGCTCTTAAAGATAAAATGAAATTAAATGTAAATGAAAGAAAGAAGAAGTAAAAAAAACCTATGTGCATTTGAAATGATTTCACTCAAGAGCACCTACAAAGAATAGAGGGAAAATGTTTTGCTACAAAGGAGCTTGCCTCAGTCAAGCCCCATCTTTGGTCTTTCAACCTCCATAAGCAATGAATGATGTAGAAAATAGATAAATAGTGTCTGCTTCCAATTTCTTAAATGTGAATAAGAAATAAAAGTTGTGGTCCAATAGAAATAAAGCTAAGGCACATTCCCTGGTCTATAGGGAAGAGTACCCTACAAAATACAAATGGTGGTCTACACCATGAAGCATAAACAAATGGTAGTCTACACCATGAATATTTTAAAGAAAATAGTTAAATCATGTGTAAACAAATTCAAATATAAAATATTAAACTACATAATAGAATAATGTTACTAGCTTGGATATCAAGAAGGAGGTTGTAACTCCTCAAGGGTTGGAATCTGGTTGCATAGTTTCAAAAACATAGTAAGAGAGAGCCTTCACAATGAACATAATGCAAGCAGAAATATCCAAGAGCTAGTAGAGATAACACCACAACTCAAGAGGGCATGGAAAATCTAGATAGGTGTTTTAGAGATAGAGTTCATCAAAGAATCCTTCAAGATTTCACAAAAGTTGCAGAGAAGAGAGCCAAGAGAGAGAGAGAGATTAATAAAAAATCCTAATCTTTTTTGAATGAGAGGAAAGAGTCATTTGAGGGCATAGAGGCTTTGCAAGAATCCTAAAATCCATGGGAGATTCTCAACATGTCCCAATGATAACTCATTAACTACTTCACACTCACGGGATACCAGCGTGATGCCTAAACATCTATGATAAGTTATAGAATCCAAGTGAATCTATCTTAGAATCTTGTGAATCATCTTTGTACTAGGAGAATCACAAAGAACTAATATAGAATTTGATAAAATTGAGAAAAAGAGGCTAAAATAAGCCTAAAATGCACAAGAAAGGAGAAAGCACCAAAATGATTGCCAAACATAGTGTGAAATTGTACGAGTATTCAATTTTTGATGCTACACATAGCATCTTTCCCAAACAAACACATCCCAAGAACAACTCCTTGTGAACCTTTTCTTGACCATTTCCTTTGGGTTGAGGTATGCTCCATAAAGATAAGTGATCAACACCATCTATAAGAGTTGAAATTGATAAAGGGGAATTCTCCTTGAAACCATACTCCACAAAAATCTCAACAATAGAGTAAGGTTGAGAAGGCACTAGTTAAATATCGTCTTGAATATTTTGTTTCCTTTGATTATCCACATAACTTGTAGTAGCATGAGCCATTTTGAAACAATTTGAGCACACCATCAAGGACTCTTTAGAAGTACTCTATTGCACCCATATCCCTAATTTAGAAGATAGAGTATTCAAGAAGGAAGCTTCTTGCCAATGTCCACATTGACACAAAATATTGAAAATAATGTTTTTTCTTGATTGAGCTAGTAGAAGCTAAATTGCTCAATTGAGCTAGCAATACCCACAAACACTTTCTCATCCCAATATTCTAGAGGTAATATTTAAATACTAACCCAAATAAGTAAGTGATAATGAATTATGTGCTTGAACCAAAACTTAGAAACCAATGTTTGAGGTATAATGCTACAATACTAAGGAACCATGACCCACCTAAGAAAATTAATCATAATTGTCTAGAGGTGAAAATGATAACAAGAAGAAACCTAAAGGCAAGGCTAAGATAACAATCTAGTCACAAAACCTCCAATTTATCTAGGCCCAATCTATGAAATCATCAATATTGGGTTTGACACCAAAAAAATTACCAACCAAGGATTTCTTCAACTTGTCAATAGCCTTATCCATTACACTTAACCCTTCTTAACATTCACATCCTAGATGTAAGGTACCACTGAAATAGGCCCCTTATCTTGAAGAATAGAAACAGATTCAATGAGGGAAAAATAGACTTGGAAAAGGCCCCAAGGTTAGGTACAACTAAGGACTACATTGGAAAGAAGCCCCTCCCTCACCAAGGTGCACCCAACACCCTATCACCCACCAAAAACCCATAGCTTAGTCATAGATAGTTCAATAGGGCACAAATCAAACACCCCTAAAATGGACCCATCCATAATAAAGTTAACTTACATAGATGATGACACCATAGGGCAAAAAATTGTAGTAGGGGAAAGGAGAAATCCCTTGTGAAGAAAGATTCTTTCCCAAGGGTGCTCAACCTTCTTTCTTGATAGAAGAAGAGTGCAATACAATAGCTTAGGTAGTGTTTCTTGTACCTTACTTTGATCATATCTCACTCTTTATCTTCAGAGAAAATAAAGCCTAATTCATTGAGAATAAATTCAATACTTTTTGGCTAAGACTAGTTGATGTCCATGAATGGATTTCTAGGAACTAGTAAACTTTACTTTTAAAGTGTGTAGACATTTACTATTGTGACCTTAGGAATTTTTTTTCATTTTTTATCAATTGCTACAAGATAGAGTGCCTATCATAGAAAATGAGATTTGATCCTAAGGTAAGGTTTTATTGAAAATGAAGTAGGTTGGTATCCCACATTCAACCATATTTAAAAATATTTATAATGCTTCATGTTTTGGTAAAGATACCAACATGCCACTATAGTTTTGTATTGATACTAATTTGAAGGCTATTCTAAATACTTTGGTTTCTTTTATTACTCTCTCTTTGAACAATTATGTTTTTTCTCATCCTATATCTTTTATAAGATTTTAGTTGAAATGGATTGATACTATTTTGAAGGCTATTCCAATACTCTACTTTCTTTTATTACTATCTTTTTGAGCAATGATTCTCTCTCATCCTATGTTTTATAAGATTATGGTAACTCTGTATTTTCTAACAGGTTTTCTAATAGAAATCAAGCTCCAAATATCAAATCACATTTGGCATCAATTGCTAGACTATGAAAAGTTGAACTTTTAATGCAATATTTGTTATGACCTTAGTCATTTGGCAATAGAATGTTCTATAGAAAACCATAAAGCTCCTAGAACTACTTCTTAGTTGAGAATAGTGAAGTTCCACAATTTAATAGGCTTTAATACTCTAAATCCTAAGGAATCCAAGAATTCTTCTCCTCCTTTTGCTCTTTCTATGTGTAAACCCTCTAATGATCTAGCTTATGTGTGTAGTCAAGATTTGGTTGAGGTATAGACTACTGTAGACTAGGATCTATTACATCCACTTTCATTCCTTCATTTGGTTATCATTCTTCTCTTTCATTGAACCTCCTTCACCAGTTATAATTTTATCTTCTCTTCATATCTCTGATCCATCTTACCTATTGGTATCTAGTACATAGTCTTCATAATAGAGATATTGGACCATTCTCTCTTATTATAGTAATCTGTCAAAGGTTAAAATATCTTCTTAGATTATCTTAAGATCTAAAAAAACTATGGAAAGTAGACAAAATATCAGTTAAATCCTTTTCTAGTTGATTTGTGGTAATTTGTTTCATCTTATATATTGCCCCCTCATTGCACAAATATTTTTTGATGAATATATTCCTACCTTACTTTATAATAAGAATTAAAATAGTACAATATTCAAAAAAAAAATTGGTGGTAGAAGGGCACACCCATAATGTCTATTGGGACCAAGTCCAAAACATAGACAAAAAAATAAAGATAAGGGTCGAGCCTAAGAAAAAGCTAAGAAGCTAATGCAACACTAGTAGAAAACAAATCTTTATCATCAAGATTATCTCCCCATACATTAGTAGGGGTAGTGTCATCAATTGGTTACCAACAAATGAGAGCACCTTCATCCTCAGGAGTGTCCTCAATAGGTTTTTGAGTGCAAATTAGATAGATGGAAAGTTGTAAATGAGAAAACTTGTTAGAACTAGGCTAACCAGCTCCCCCACTCCCCCTAGAAGAAGTAAGGGGATTCTTGGATGACAACGGGCATCTATGAGCAGTAGAGTATTGAGAATTTTGAGGCTAAGCCTATTGGAAAGAGACACTACTCTGAAGAAAACCTGAATATTATCATTGATGGAAACAAAGAAAAGAGAATACATCAACATGACAAGAAGAAATCAGTCCGAAAGTCCTGAATGACTAAGTATGGATAGTATTCAGAGTAAGGGACAGAAAGTGGATCAACATGCCTATGCAGATGAAGACTTGCAAAGGTGGTTCAGGTATGATGACTCATAACTACTTGATGATGATACATTCCAGTGTTTAGGTCATGATTTCCTCCGAAAGTCATTTGGAGAAAATGTCTAAGTTTGGATGAACAAAGATAAGACAGGGACAGTGTATAGTGCAAAGTAAAATGGTCTGCATTCCTCTGCAAGTGCATATTTTTTTCTACGGATATAAAGGCATGTTAAGAGGTCAGTAATGATTGTTGGATATGATTTATTAAGTCTCATGTGGTCTGCAGTATGAGCTATGATGTGACAGATGAGTTTATCAAGTATGTTCTCAAGGAACAATCCGACAGGCATGGTAGATCCTTATGCAGAGAAGATATAACATCTGGATAATTAATCTAAGTGGTTATATGATTGGGGCCGACCTATGTGAATACTTGTACACATTTGTTTGAGTCCACATTGAAGATTGTACATAAGATCAAGCCAACAGAGTACAACTCTTTGTTTACACATTTCACACATTTCATGTTTAGCTTGCCAACCTAATTAAGAGATAAATCTTGTTGCGGATATATATATATCTTCTGGCTGCCATGAGTGAACTCTCCAAGATCTTCCTCAAGTTGTTAGGCTTCTTCCAAGGAACTTGGCTCTAATACCAATTGTTGATAGTAAAGAATACTAAGAGGGGGGTGAATCAATATTCCACAAAAGTACTTCTTAACAAATTTATTAATCTAGCTTCTAAAATTAATAATATGAAAGCAGAACAAACATAGGAACAACAACCACAAAGACATAACACATGAACACTAGGATTTTTACGTGGAAAACTCAAAAAGGGAAAAACCATGGTGACTGTTAGCTCACAATATATTATTATAGCACAAAACTAGATTACAAGAAGGCTCACTGCCTTAGGGCTCACTACCCAAAGAAATGCTCACTGCAAGAATGGCTCACTACCAAAATAGGCTCATTGCCTAGAAAGAAAGAAGAAGAATGTGGCTCACTACCAAGATCAACTGCTCATATTGCATCTACATATGCATGGTTATAGTTCCAATAAAGCACATAAACTGATTCAACACTCTTCATCTCTGTCTGTCCTATTTTGTTGCTCTGCTCTTACTTGGAGATAAGATCTATCTTCTTCTACTTGTTATTGCCTTATCTTTGCATGTGTTGCACACACATACACATCATCGCATCACACACACTTCCAAAATTGAAATCCATGTGATGCAATGATGTGTATGTGTGTACAACACATGCAAAGATAAAGAAATAACAAGTAGAAGAAGATAGATCTTATCTCCAAGTAAGAGCAGAGCAACAAAATAGGGAAGATAGAGATGAACAGTGTTGAATCAATTTATGTACTTCATTGGAACTATAACCATGCATATGTTGATGCAATCTGAGTAGTTCATCTTGGCAGTGAACCACATTCTTCTTCTTTCTTTCTAGGCAGTGAGCCATTCTTACAGTGAGCATTTCTTTGGGTAGTGAGCCCTGAGGCAGTGAACCTTCTTGTAATCCGGTTTTGTGCTATAATAATATATTGTGAGCTAACACTCACCATGGTTTTTCCCTTTTTGAGTTTTCCATATAGAAATCATGGTGTTCATGTGTTATGTCTTTGTGGTTGTTGTTCCTATGTTTGTTCTACTTTCATATTATTAATTTTAGAAGTTGGATTAATAAACTTTTTAAGAAGTGCTTTTGTGGAATACTGATTCACCCCCCTCTTAGTATTCTTTACTATCAACAATTGGTATCAGAGCTCAGTTCCTTGGAAGAAGCCTAATAGATTGAGGAAGATCTTGGAGAGTTCACTCATGGCAGCCAAAAGATATGGAAATTTCTCAAACAATGTTGAACAAGAAGAAGCTCTTGATGATCTTAAAAAATTGAAGCAGAAATTAGGGATCTGAAGGATAACATACAAGAAGCTGATGAATGTATTCTAAGATGAAAGAAAAAGTCAAAAAATTCAAAGAAAAATATAGAGAGGTTAGTGAATAGTTGATTTCAGCAAATGAAACCCTAAATGTTTTAAAGGTGGAAGTTGTAGAAAGAGCTAAAGCAAAAGAAGACCTGGACCTAATGATAAAAAGCAAATCAGAAGAATGTGTCAAACTTGAAAAGGTCATCATAGGTCCATGCAAGCACCCTATCATATTGGTTGCATAAAGAGGTTAACTTATCCTTTTCCTCCTGAGTGTTTGCATTACCTACTTTCAACTTCCTTCCTTCGTTGACCTAGGTCTCAAAATAATCTTCTTTACTTGCGGTGAACTTTGTCTTATCTAGGCTTACATCATCTAGGTCAAAAAGGTTTTCTAGATTTATTAACCCTCTCAGAATCTTGTTAGATTTCAATTGAATGATCTGGTCGCCATATACTTCCTCAATGTTAGGTTGTAACTAGTCAATAAATTCTCCAGGCTGCTGTAGAAACAAAAGCACTTGAAGGTTGTTGTCAAAAACTTGCCAATTTTGAACATTATCAGGGATTGCTGGTCTACTGATGATTTTCACTACCTCATTATTGATAAACAAATCACTTGTTGGGTCAAACTGAGAGTTAATTTGTGCCATCATGTCTGCTTTAGTATTCTAAGCTCTAGGTACCACTTCTATATTAAAAGCATCAAAGCCATCAATTAGGTCCTAGATCCTGTGGTGATAACATCTCATTCTCACATTCTTTACTACAACTTTCTCTCTGATTTGTTTCACAACCAGCTCTGAATCACCTTTGACTCTTAGATTCTTTATTCCTTTTTTCTTGGCTAACATAAGACCATGTACCAAAGATTCATATTCACCATCGTTATTTGTACAAGCAAACTGGAAGCGTATGGCCCTAAGAATCTTTTCTCCCTTTGGAGAGATGAGGTAGATACCTACTCCTGCACCATTCTTGGTCTTGGCTCCATCAAAGTTTAAGGTCCAGATCTTAGAGTCTTTATTAGAGTTTTCCTTTTCAACTACTTCTTGACTCATTATATTTGGTATTTCTTGATCTTCTTCAAAGATTACATAGGTTCCTAAACCAGTAGAATCATAGTTGCCATAAGGGTCACTCTGCATCATAGACATTAGCTGATTGTTCTCTTCTTCACTTTCTACATATTCAATCCATTCCCCTATATCTTCAATAAGAGCTCTATCCTCTCTATTCATCATAGCATGAGATGCTTCAAACTTTGGTGATGCTTTTTCAATGATATGTTCTTTAGATAAGGGTTTTTATAGCACTTTCATCTTTGTCCCATATTTAGTCCTCAAGATCAAATGTGACCAATCTAGTGACATATACCCTCCTATTTTGGTAGTAAAATCTCTAGATAGGCATAGTCTGAAGATAGGGGGAATATCAATGATCACTACATCTTGTAAGACAATAATATTTGGACAAGTATATAGCTATAATGGGAGTTGCTTGATGATTCCTACAGTTTGGACAGACTTCCCATCTAACTACATAACCCCCTTAGCTAGTGGTTGGTATTCTATTTTGAAAGCATTAGCTACTTGTTTCAGTATGACTATTGTACTAGCCCCTGAGTCTATAATGGAGTTATGTAACAGTTTCTTGCCCACTATTAGGGTTAAATAAAATGGTTTTGGCTTAAACTTACTTACCTCTAGGGTGGCATTTACCAGAGCGGCTATCTACTGAGGTGAAGTATCTTTGTTTTGAGCCTTGCCCTTATCCATGCCTCCTTCTTTTGGGTTAAAACTTTGGAATCTGTCAGAGACTGTAATGCTTCTTGTAACAGTGACTTTTGTTTAGGAATGGCCAACATATCCCATATCAACACATTTGCAGGGGTTTCTTCAACTATTCTACCATGTTTATAGGTCCCAATGTCTATGTCTTAGGATAGTAATAATATCTTGCTCTTTCCACCACCTGGTTGGATATTCCTTGATTTTGAGCTTCCATAGGTATCTCTTGTCTTGAAGAGGGGGGATATTGAGCTTGGAATGAAGGAACTCTAGTTGCTTCATTGGGGTTAGCTTTAGGCTATTCCACCATTCTTCTCTTTGACCTAGTGAAATAGTTAGACTGTATCAAGGGTTTCTTGGAGGTAGATGCCTCATTTACAAACACTAAATCTTCATCTTCAATCCATAAAAAAAAAAGCATGTTCTGGGGCAATTTCTTCTTCTTGCTTGCATTTGGTCCACCATTATTGCATTCTGAACACCAAGTGATTGGTATAGAGGAGCAATAGATGTAATAGTTTGACCCTCCATTCTTCTTTTCTCTGCTACCCTCTATTGTAAGTTTCCTCTAGGACAATCCCTGGGCATATGTGCATTGTTGCAAGGAAAACACCAAGCATTGGACTCTTTTGCTATATTATTTTGTCCAGGAACCATTTCTCTACCTGAATTAGCTGGGACAGCTTGTAATGGTGTGGGTATTAGAACTAGCTGGTTAGAAGGTTGAGGATTATTTGGTCTCTGTGCCCCTTGGTATTGGTTTGACTGGTATGGAGGCCTATTACCTTGGAATCCCTGGTAAGGAGGTTTTGGATAAGCAATCTACTATCTCTTGAGATTTATATTTTCATTTGAAAAGGTCCTAAGAATATTCTTGACATCATCCATGTTAGATGGATGAGCAGAGGCTATTAATGTATTGGGTTGTTGAGGCTTTGGAAAGGTGTACATCGACACAAGAACTGATGGAGTATTAGTAGCTTCTTGTGGCAATGGGATAGAAATCTCTGGGAACGTGGGCATGAGAGGCCTTGGAGGTAGTTTCCCAACATCTATTAGGCTATTTTCAGCTTTGACGGCTAATTCAAATGCTTCTGGTAGAGTTTGTCCTCCTAGGGACTAAATCATTACCGAGATATCAGAATTAAAAGCTTTGAGGTAAAATAAAATTACCATACCTGCTGATGGCCTTGTTGTGGCAGGGATTCTATCCCAAGTCTTTTGAAACCTAGTGTTGAAATCTATTATGGCTTCTTGGGGTGCTCTCTTTATGGTGATTAGTTGTTGTAATAGAGATGACCTATCACCCTTTTCAAAGAATCTTGCAAAGAAAGCATCTCTGAGCTGATCCTAGGTAGATATTGAATTTGTGGTCAAAGACCAATACCAATTCAGAGCTTTTCCCTTGAAATAAGCTACCAACAATCTGATAGCAACGTTTTGCTCAATGATGAAATGCACAGCACAAACATCTGCCACATCTTGAAGATGTTCTCTTGGAGTCTTGGATTCTTCCCCTGTATACTTGGGCAATGCTTTCAAAGCATTAGTTGGGATTGGGTCCCAAGTGTCTGGTGGTCTTAGGAGAACAAGGGGGTTGTTGTTGTTCCAATTCACAAAGTTTTGTGGCAGATTTGGAGTAGGTGCTACCATATCTATTCCTGGTACTCTAGACACTTGATTTCACCTTCTTCTTGGAGTTGATGATAAAGGTGGCAACAAGATTCCTAGATTAGTAGCTGATTGGGCTCTGGTGGTTGGTCCATAGCTTTGACTCCTTGATCTCTAGCTCATGTGATCTTGATCAAGAATCTAGAAAAAATTCCCACCAAGTGTGCCAAAAACTGTTGATGTATAAAATTGTACAGGTTTCAGCACCAACATGGGAGATTCTAAGAATGTGGGATGACAC
Organism: Cunninghamia lanceolata; assembly: GCA_027924645.1. Classification (NCBI taxonomy): domain Eukaryota; kingdom Viridiplantae; phylum Streptophyta; class Pinopsida; order Cupressales; family Cupressaceae; genus Cunninghamia; species Cunninghamia lanceolata. Next base: position 486,387 of record BSBN01000957.1, read on the forward strand.
TCAGAATAACCTCTAGATTTTATAGAAGCTGACTCTTCTATATCTAATGGGGTTTTTGGAAAAGGGGCAAAAAAATAAGATTATAGATATAATATAAAATAACTTCTAAGGCGATGCACTTACATTTATTTCAACAATCAGCACAGTGACTAAATCTTTATGATTTCTGATATATTAAAGAGCAAGAAGCATGATCAATATAAACATATTATAAATAGACTTAAACTTAGAGGCTAAACTTTGAGAATTTTTAACACAAACACAGGAAAATATCACTGAATAGCATAGAACAGAGGTTTTTCATTGATTGATCTAGCATAATACATAAGGCATAGGATATACACAAATTTATGATGCTTCTCTTTCTAAAATGACTGTAGAGGCAAAAATGATACCTTTTAGTCACACTACAATTCTCTTATCACATATATTCTTCTTCCTAATATGTTACAAAAATATCTTATTTATAGCAGAAAGGTGGAGCTTGAAACATTAATAACTGTTAAGATTCTCAACAACCTACAAAACTAAACTAGAATTGGTCACACATGGGAAATCCTTTTGAATATGCTTCTGCATTTTCCTCATCTTTCAATTGGTTAATGGGCACTAAACATATGTCTTATAACTACCAATTCTATTGGGACAAATGGCCTCTTCCATGGGCTTCTCAATGGTTCAAAAGTTGCTACGTGGCATATTCATGCTCATCAGGTTCGACCTCTTTTATATCTCTTTGAATGTGCACCACCTTGACACGTGGCACTTTCCACTACTTTTTACTTAATTGATACTTGAGATATGTGGCAGCATCCACTGATTTCAAACTGTGACATGCAACAAAATGGCGCTTCTTCTAAGCATCTTTATTTCTTTTCTCCAAACACCCGCGGTTGCTACATGTGGCACATTTCACTACACTTACAAAACTAACTCTTAATATCATGGGCCCACCATATTTTACTTGGATGCTTTAATAGACTGCAAAAAAGAGTGACATGTAGCAAGCTCCACCTTATCACCATAGGGACATGTAGCAAGCTCCTCATACACCTGAGCTGCTTTATCAAAAGTTTCCCTCTTCCCGTTATCACAACAAGTGGCGCACTCCGCTCAACTTAGAAGCTTTATGAAATGAAAAGGGAAAGGGAATATGACACAAACACATGGCACCTTCCATGACTCTCAAAGCCTACAAACTTGGAAGAGGGTGCTTGTCACTTTCTTTTGCAACTAGACACTTGTCGATTCCATGCGAGCTTTGACTTGCAACACAAAATAGACTACCAGGCCGATAACATATAAGAAACTTTCCACTATGAACTGATGCAACAAAATGTAGAGTTTCAACTCTATAATAGTGATACAATTATTCTTCTCCATAAGATTAATATCACAATTGCTAACTACAATCTTTATGACTTCTTCCCCTTTCTTGATAAAGATCTTCACCCATTCTTCAAACATGCTAGCTTCATGTCTTTTATTTTCCATGTCACTTATTTGATCTTTAGATAAAATTGTTAACTCTGAAGGTAATTCAAGCAATCTTTGTCTAGGGTCTACAATCTCTTGAATAAAATCTTGGAATTGAGAAATGTTTCCCTTCAACTCTATTATTTTCTACTTATCTCTCCTCATTTTAGTGATAGTCACATCTGCCATCTCCTGCAACTCCTCAATGTGTTGTTCCCTGTTTACATGCCCGAGATTCATACTAATAACCTTATACTCTTCAAGGCCTATTTCACCTTTTTCTTTATTCACTTGAGGAACTACCATCTGCATCGTTCTTGTACCAGAAGGATCTCTCTTTATTGTTGACATGACCCTTGCTTTCCTTTTGCCCCTTTTAGCAGCCTCATTAGCTAGTAAGCTTTTAATATCAATTGGTACCAACTGGATTGCTGCCTCTGGATGCACCTCAAACCTAATCCAAGATGGTATTGCCTTGCTCATGCTTATATCTACAGTCTTTTTCACTTACTACCTCAGGCCTTTCTATTATTACTTTCTCCTGTTCTTGCGCTTCATGTTCTTGAGGTTGTTGTTGTTGTTGATCATGAGGTTTTTGAAGAGTTTGTTGATTAACATTTTGATGCTCTTGCTAGGGCTCTTGTCAAACATTATGCTCTCCTATATTTTGTTGTTCTTCTCCACAAGGCAATTCAGGATTAGGAACTTCATCTGATGTATCTTTACCTTCCTCATTCTTATCATCTTGTTTCTCCATGCTATCTATAGAGACATTTTCTTGAACTAGTACATCTTCTCCCTAAGAAGATGGTACATTACCAACATTCTCACTTTCTTTCTCCCCTACCTAATCTTTCAAAATATCTTTGGTATCTTCTTTTACTTCCTTGATGATATCTTGAGGCATCAAATTATCAAATATGTCAATCACTTCTGTGTCCTTGGCTAGCTATGTAGTAACCTCTAAAACTTCTAAGGTTGTTGCTACTTTTTGTGATATTCTAGCATCAAATGCCCCTAGAATAAGATGAGTTTTGGGTATTTGTCTGTCTTCTTCCTCACTACCCTCATCTATGCTATCATCATCACTTTCATTTTTATCATCATCAACATCATCAACATCCACAAAATCATCCACATCCACCACTTCTACATCTTCTTTTATGGATACTTGAGCCTTGGATGCACCTTGTAACATTTCTTCAGTCATTTCCTATTTAACTTTCATAAACCCTTGTAATTTCTTTTGTTGTGTTTGTATTATCACCAAGGGTGTTTGCTAATATGTTTGTAAGACTTGAACACTTGGTGTTTGTTGAGGAATTACAGGTGGTTGTACTGGAATCTGCTTTACTGTAGTGGATGCACTAGATATTCCTCCCTCTGCAGATGTGAATGTACATGAAGGGATGGCCATTGTTACCCCTAATGCATAAGGATCTAACAATGGGGCTCCCATATTTGTCTTGGCTATCTTAGCCTCTACTATCTATCTCTTCCTTCTTAGGAAGTCATCAAAGTTATCTTTATTTTCCAAACTTCTCTTTCTACCCTTTTTTCCTTGATAGGTAATTTTTACTCCTCTGGCCTTTAGCTCTATTATTTTCTCTTTTATCCATAGATCTGAATGTGTTATCACTGGCCTTGACACATTATCAAGCAAAGCCTCTTCAGGTTGACTCCAGTCTAGCTCTATGATAAGTTCATCAACCACCTTATTGGCTTCATAACTACTATGCAACACTTTCTTGTCATCATCTTTAATTTCTTGGTTCAAGTACTCCCATTGTCTTTATCTGATCTAGAGTTATCCTTTGGTGAGCCCTTTTCTGGACCTCTACTTCATTATCACAATCTGCCCAAAAATCTTCAATGTGTGGCTGATGTCTGAATTTCTTATCAACATAAGTTTGTATCCTTGCAATTAGATCCAATGCCTAAGCCAAATCAAAAGTTTGAAAACCATACTGCTGCAATTCTTCCTCTGATGCTTTGGCGACCTCCTCACTGATACATTGGTATCTACTATAGATATTCAGTATTTTTCTAGTGAATTCCAACAACACCATATTATCTATTGGTTAGCTTGGTAATTTGAAAGGCATACCCATAAATCCCTTTGTTCTAATGTAAGTAAATGTAGGGAATTGAATATACCATGCACTATCCAAATTGATAGCATTCCATGCTTCTTCTGATAACCTCTTATCCCTATCCACTAGCAATGTTCTCACTAGGTATGTGTAGACCACATTATTTTCTTATAGGTCTGGGTAATGATCATACACCAATGTTTTCCCTGGGCCATTTCCTAGTGCATAAACCCTTGGTATTCCTCTCAATTGCATTTTTGCCATACATAAGTATACTACATATGATAACATAAAGAAACACCTATGTTTATTCCATCTCATAATATGTCAAACAAAATAGCATTACTGATAGCTTGATCCCAGTGACCTGTTCCTGTTTCTTCTTTGATAAATTGAATTATGAAAAACATCCACGGCTCAAATTGACTTGCATCTGTAAGGCCCATTAGTCTACTTAACAATGTGATCATTATGTAAATGTCCTCTTTGAAGTTGATCTTGTACGAATATTTTGGTACTCTAGGTGTTGTTTTTGGTTTCTTATCCTGAGAATTACATCCATAAAACATTGTACTCTTGCATGATGCTTCATTTTCTTTAAAGTCATCCATGTACATTTGCACATCTATTTCTCTCATTTCATTAGTACTTTTTAGGCCAAATATTTCAGCTATTCCTTCTACTGACAAAATGCATAGACAATACCAATGTGCATCACTTTTCTTAAGTTCATGTCATATTTGTAAATACAATCAATGACTAAATCTCTAGCTTCCATCATGAGGGGGAATCCAACAGCATTAAATAGTCTCACATCCATCGGATTCTTCAATGCTAGAGACGCTCCAGGTGCTCTAATTTTTTGTAATAATATGGAGGAGTTGAAATCCCTGATTTCAGTATCATTGTCCTTCGTCCCGTAGGGTAGATTTGTGAATTAAACCCCTTGTGTGGAAATTATTCCTTAACCACTTCTTTCCTCATATCTTTCTTTGATCCTTTATCGGTTGCCTTCTCGATTTTATTTCCTTTGAGCGGCATCCTGTCAAGAAACATATTCCTTTTACGACCACGTTCACATTTTCTAGAGTTTTACCATACATATTTACCATCAACGTTTTACCCTAAGGTTTTTCCTTTCTTCCTTTTGAATCATGCATAGCTACCTTACATTATGCTTTACAATTAATCCTAGTAATTAACCAATTTTAAACCATTTCCATCATCTTACTATAATTACTATAGAATTTACTATAATTGCATTCCGTTAAACACAAATGGGCATTTTAGGTACATAACTAATTTGCAACCATTGACTTTTACACTGTTGGCAAGAAACTTTACCATTCAAGCTCACCGCAACTGCCTTGAATCACAATTCACCTTTGTTCACTTTTAACTTTTTAGAATACCCTGCAATTGTATTCCAAACGCGATTGTGAAATTAACGTAATTGAATTTCCTTTTTACTCCTTTTGAAATTAGGTATTTCTTGCGGTAAATATGCATTAAATGCTACAAACAGCATATGCAATTTAATTTTTACTTTATTTTACTATTCAATACATATATAGGGTTTTGTATATGTTTACTCTTTGCACTTTTTGCATTTGTATATGCATATGCATGCACTTTCACTAATATGCAGAAAAGAGATGGTGACATCATTACAAACATCTCAACTTAATGCCCATTTTAATGTTAAGTTCACTCTTGTACCTCGAAGCATGCATGAGATATCTTTATGCCTTTGTAATTTCTTTGCCATTCATTTTGCATATTTTTTTGTATATGTTTATGTATATCTTATACAATTCCAAAAACATACAAACGTGGACTCCACTGAGTTTACAAAACAAATCAGAATTAGCTCCGAATCTAGTCTTGTATATATTTTTTGTTTGTATCACCTTTTGTATATTGCACACATGCACTTTCTAACACATAGACACAATGTTGACTTTTCCACATTTTGTTATACAAAAATGCCCTTTATTTTACAATTTAATAAAAATTTCACATCCGCGATTGCATCTTGCTCTTTTGTATATTTCATACATGCATCTCAAACATACAAATGTGAACCCCACCTAAAGTTTACAAAGTTTAAACTCTCTAATCACGTCCAGAGTTGTATCTGCATATTGGATACATGCACTTATATAGATAAAGATACGTACAAATACAACTGTTTGCTTCCACTTTCTAAATTCAATTGGATTTTTTTTCGTGTTCGTTTATGCATTTGTATAGGAAAGTATACTACTAGCAATGTATTAACCATACAAATAAGATGACCATGACTTGATATGCTAATTTTGAACCTCCTTTGACATCCACCGATGCATATTTCAAATTTGCATAAATGATACATGCGTTCTAATATACAAATACAAGTGCAAACTTCTACCATTATAAAGCACATCCCAAAAAATTATCAGGTCTGGATTTGTATATCCATGTTTTGACAACTTAAGGTACAAACATTAAACATAATTTAAACAAGATTTATACCATATCCCGACAAAATGAAACACAAAGTATACATGATACATGTAAATGGCAATGTAGATGTGATACATTTTGACCAAATAGTCCAACGTTGAATTTTCACAAAATTTGACATAACTCTCAAAATATGCAAAATTTTTTGAACCATTCAAAAAGCAAACCTAGTTGAATTTTAATGCAGACTTCATTAATATAAGCTATTTTTCACCAAGCACCATGCATCTTGAATTTCAAGCACCAAAGGCATTTTAACCATACCGCCCAACAAGCAAAACCAAACTAACACAAAAGCAAAGGAACAAAAGGGGGTCCTCATTTCACTAAAGGGTAAAATGGGGCGTGTTGTGGACATCACAATAGAATCCATGGAATTTTTTTAAACATATAATCTATTTTTAGCTCATTCCATTTATGACCTACATCCCACATCCTACAATTTTCCAAGATTTTGAAATTGTATTAACAAAATGGAGGGTGCTATTTTGTGGTAGAAAACAAAAGAGAAAAAAATAAAGATTCTTTATTTTTTCATTTCTTCCTTGTATTTTTTTGGATTGAGAATCGTGCACTAATTGTATTCAAAAGAGAGTAGATATTGCAACTTTGTGGTTAAGCAGACCACATCACAAAAAAATTGTTTGCAACTAACATCAATCCAAAAAAAACCACAACTTCACTAATACATACTAACATTTTTGTATATTTCAAAACATAGGTATATACTAGAGAGTCATAGATATATATAACAAAATAATAATGAACAGTTGACTATCATTTCTTGCATTGAAACTATATTATAAATCCTATTTATAACATCTCCTTTAAAGTAAGCTTCATTAGTAGCTCAGGGGAGCCTCACTGCTCCATCATATCTTGTGTCATCTTATCAGGTGTCGATATTTCATTGTCCCTACCACTTTCTTCCATAATTGCAACTTCCCCTAATTCCTTGTGAAAATGTGGAGTTAATTCTGAACATTATCTTGCTATAGAAAATGGGAATAAAAGCCTTGACTATCATCCAGATCTATACCGTAGTTAACCTCCTATGTCTTTGTATTTTCCATATCAAATCATTGTTCTTTGTCCCAGCCTTCATCTTGTGCCCAGAGATGCATCCTGTTATCATTGATGATGAAAGAGTCCATCCCTAGAATGACCCCTATTTTTTGAGAATTCCTCAATTTCTTGGAATTGATGCTAAAATTCTAACAGGTTCTCTCCCATTTTTTGCTTAGTTCACTCTTAACTAGCTCTATCTACTATTGCTTGCAATACAACTCCTAAAAATCTGTGTAGGTATTATAGAACCTTTGATCAAACCTCCTGAGATTTCTAGCACAGAAGTCTATTTTCATAGTGTCCTCTTTGTAAAACATGGTACCTATATCCAGAAGATCTTTGAACTTGCCTAATGAGATCTCCATTGCAACCACCACCTGCTCAAAGAGATTATAATTTGTAAGACTCAAGAAGGTCCTAGTGAGTAACATCTCCCTACCCTGGAATCTTTCCTCATTCCTCTTTTTCCAGATAAACCACAAAATTTTAGTAGAGAAAATAAACTAAAAAATATTAGATTTTATGTTTAGAGCATCAACATAACCACAAATGATTTCTTTCTAGTTTGTGTTTATAGTAGGACTCCAAAGCGATATATTGCCCATGAGAAAAGCCCAAATTTTTTTTGCAAACAAACATTCAAAAAAAATATGAGCAGCTGACTAAGGAACATTACATAAGGGGCACAAGACAATATCATGGCCAATGCAGAGTTTATTTAGAATTAATAGCCATGTGAAACAAGCTTTTTTAGGCTCTAGGACTCTAGACCACAACAATTTGAAAGTTTTGGACAAAGTTTCTTGCCTCAAAGTGTCACCCCAAGTAGCATTGATATGCTGAAAGATCTCCTGAGAGTTGGTGAGCATTTTATAAATTAGTTTTAGTTTCACATTCATCATATTAGTACCATCCACCCATTTTAACTTCTCAATGTATTTTTCACCCATAACAGATACCCTCGATTGGAGTTTACACAACAAAGCCTTATTTAGAGTAGAGTATGTTCTAAACTATTTCTGATTTAGATGAAATTCCTCTTTAATCTAATTCCAAATTTTTGGAGAGCCCCCATCAAGGAGATGTCCTAGTTTGGAAAGTCCTTTTGAATTGCATTTCATGGTAGAGCAACCCTATAGCAATGCTAAAGGTTTACCTTTATGTCTGACATTCCACTTGATGGATCTATGACCACAAAAACTTTCTTATCACCTTATGTATAATGTCAAATTGATAATTAGCAAAGAGCCATATAGAAGAATAATAGATTGAATAAGCTGAGAGAATTTTGTGACATACCTGAACTTTGCTAGCCAAAGAAAGATGCAGCTTGTCCTAGCCTTTAAGCTTCCTTTCAATTTTGGTAAACAACCAATCCCATGTTAGTTTCAAAGAAGGACAAATAGCAAAGTGGATTCCAAGGAACCTAACCTGCTTCATTGGACTCCCCCATTTCCATTTGCCAAGATCAAGCCAGATAGGAGTAGAACAATCCCAAGACAACAAAATCAACTTGGATGGAGAGACTTTAGCTCCTGAGGCTAGAAAAAAAATGTCTAACCTATGATCCAACCTATCAAATTCCTGCTTATTAATTCTAGGAAAAAGAGTTTTGTCATCTGTAAACTATACATTTAGCGGTCTATCACCATTAGGTAGAGAAATACCCTCTAAACTACCTTGAATTAGCTTTGTTCTTAAAAGATAATGGAGATATTCTAAAGCAATCACAAATAAGGAGGGGACAAGGGGGCATCCTTGGAAAATAGACCTCCCCATTTCAAAAGGAGAAGACAACATCCCATTCACTTCTACTTGAGAAGATGCATCCTTAAACATCATCTTAACTATTTTGCAAAAATGCTCAGGAAAGCCTATGGATTTGAGAATTCTAAAGATAAAGGACCACTCTACTTGATCATATGCCTTTTCAAAATCTAGTAGAAGAATGCCAACATTTTGGTTAGTTTCCTTTGCCTACTCTAGAGCTTCCCAACTAGTAATAAGATTCTCTAGAATGTATCTGCTTTTTATGAATCTTGTTTGGGTAGTGTTCATAATATCTGGTAGAATCTCTCTGACTCTTAGAGCCAAAACTTTAGCAATTACTTTATATGAGACATTCAGTAAGGTTATGGGCCTCCAATTTTTATTTCTATCTTGTCACCTTCTTTGGGTAGTAGTTTGATAATTCCTTTCATCACCACCCAAAGTTCCCTTATTTATTTATTCTTTATATAGTTAAATAAATCATCAACAATCCATTTCATATTGTCTTTGTAGAACTCAACCGAGAGACCATCAGCACTAGGGGATTTCCCATTCATCATGGAATCAATTGCAGCTTCTATTTCATCTTTTGAGATTTCTTTGTCGAGGGTTTTCTTCATTTCTTCATTTACCTTCTCCTTACATATTTTGCAACATAGTTCTTGAGCCTCATTGCAGCCTTGTTTTTTGTCTTCTACCTTGAATAGCTTTTCATAAAAGTTGCTAAAAGCTTCCACGATTTCCTGTTGCTTATTCAGGCAGACTCCATTTACAACTACTACTTCTATGTTTTCTTTAATGTTTTTGTATTTTATGAGATTGAAAAAATTCTATGTACCTTTATCACCATCCTCCAACCAATTCAACTTTGCTCTAATTTTGGTGCTCTAAGCTTTTCTAACCTGGCTTTTTCGTAACTTGTGCTTGATTTCCCCCAATCTTTCAATTAGTTCTTCATCATTGTGGTTAGCTTGGATATTTTCTTCAATTATGAGGAACTCTTTTTGTAGAAACAATTCTTCCTTTTTCCTGTCTAGAGAATATTTCTTTCCTACAATTTGGAAGATAGATTTACATGATTATGTCATCTTGTTCTAGTAGAGAGAGGCATCTTTATTTTTGTAGAGAGACTTACATAGATTTCTCAAAGTCTTTATACCATTTAAATAGTCTTGATGATTTAAGAGCTCACAATTAAGCTTGAAAGAAGTACCTTTTTGGTTTCTGATCTTTTCCTCTTTCTTCTTGATTACTAACACAGTCTTAATAGGGTGGTGATCTGAAAGTGCATTAGGGATAACTTGAACCTTATTCATTTCCTTTCCACTTTGAACTAGAAATATATAATCTATCTAGCCTTCTATGTATCCTTCTATTGGATTTTTGACAATTAGTCCATTTGAACCAGATTCCATTACTATTTTTCTTGTCACCTTATAATGGGTCTATGACTTTCAAGGATTTTTTTAGCCTTTGCCTTTCAAATAATTTTTCATTTCCTTTCCACTCCATTGGGATTCCTCCTTGTTTGTGTTCTACTTGTTCAATCATGTTGAAATCACCACCCAGCACCTAAGGCACCTTAGGTAGCTCAGGGGACATCCAATTCCATAACTCTGCTCTATTGTAGTATTCATTTGGGGCATAAATTGAGCAAAGTCCAATAACCAACCCACCAACATCTAGAGTGAGCCAGATACATCTAATGCATGGGGATTATCCTGAATCTTTAAGAAGCTTTTCCCATTTCTTGTTAAGTAGTATAGCATTGCCACCTCTACCCCTATCATGCTTTGTGGTAAAACCAATTGCATCTCTCCAAATAAATCTTAGGATATTTTCCATAATGAAGCCTATTACTTTAATTTCCTGGATAAATAGGATACCCAAGCCTTTATTCTTATTATAGAAATCCCTCACAACATACTTCCTATTAGAGGATTCTAATCCTCTGATATTCCAGCTACAACAATGGATATCTTTCATCTATCAATGTGTCTATGAGGAGAAGGGTATTTCTCCATAATTGGAATTATCTAGATACTTAGGAAATAGGTCATCCTTGCATCTTTTGCCTAGTTTAACAGAGCTGTTAGTCCTGCTCATGTTTTTCTTTTTTTTGATTTCCTCCTCAAAAAACAATACATTCTAGAGATTCTTTTCTCCCCTCTATGTCAATCATTGCCACTTTTTTTTCTTCCATCAACTCCAAAATTAGCTTTCATGTTGCTATGTTTGTATTTCTTCCTTGTATTTCTTCCATATCCACTCAGTAATGATATGCTCTAATGAATCAATATTATCTATGTCTAATCCATGCAGTTGTACATAGATGTTATAGAATTTCCCCACTCCTGTGTCACACAAAATAGAATGTTTAACAAAGTATGTTGTGTTGAGGAGTGAGAGACAAGGAGTGGGTGGTGGCAAGCCATAGGATTATGTAATGTTGTTATGTGAGTAGTCATAATTTCATCCTCACTAAATTATCTTTTTTTCACATTTCAAAACAAAATTGTGACATGTATGTGAAATATTTCATGAACTTGTTATTGACCAACAATCTTGTTCTTTACTTTGCAAAGTGAAATTAAAAAACTTTTTCATACCCAAAACATAAGGAATTTTGAGGAAATCATACATATTTTCCTCATCATAATAAGTATGATGAGAATACTGTATTTGATCTTTAACCAATGATGGACAACAACTGTGCATCTATTCAAGCATTCACAATGTCCTATTTTGTAGATAAATTTAGAGGCTATCAAACATATTGTGGGATGGTGGATATATGAGTACACAATCAACTAGGTTGAAGGATTGCTCATAGCTATGTTTGCATAATCTTCAGGTTGGTTAGTTTAGTTTAGGCTAGCTTTGTGTATGTTTTCTTTTACCTCAAAATGATGTTGGACATGTATTCTCATTAGGAGAATGTATGTTTTGTTATCTTTTGGGTGTTTTCTATTTCTCTTGTGTTGTTTGTTATTTTGGGGTGGGTTCATTTCTTTTGAGAGGTTGTTTCAAGATCTATGTATGACTCCTATACCCAATGGATCACTTAAGACAACTAGATTTTGGTGTTCAACATGTACAAGCACACTTTCATGTGTTGTAAATGACTATAGAGCCTCACTCTACATTTTACATCAATCCCTTTGTTTTCCCCTCTAGGTTTCCTTGGCCGATTTGTCCCATTATTGGTAACCAATTTGAGACATCTTTTGTCAATCTCCCATGTGTTACAGTAATAGTGTGGAACCAAAATTATCTAAGTCTAAGAGGTTTCTAGCAGTTTTTCCCTAGGTTTTGTTCCTTTTTCAGCTTTTCAAAGTTTCAACTTTGTCCATACTAACATGTCATCATTATCATCTTAGAAACTCTCCTTGGTTCCTTGTGATTTGGCTAAGTCTTCTGGGATCATAGGTTTAGTTTTCCTCATTTTTCCTTACCTTTTGGGCATGAGTTTGGGCACTCGCCTGGTCCTCTATCCCCAATACTCTAATCCACTAAGTCTTCTAAGATTGTGGGTTCAGTCTTCCTTGGTTTTGCTTGCTTTTTGGGCATGTAATTTTTGGTAACTTCGACCCCTAATCCTTGAAACTTCATATTTACCTAGTTATTTTAGGATCTCAATGTTGAGAAGGTATTTTTTTTCCTGATTGAGAAAAGGATGTTAAACAAAGGACCAATTGTTGAAATCCTAAAAGTCTCCAAGGCTAATACATGTTTCATATTCTTCAGGGAGTTGCCAAGTTTGATGCACTAGGTGGTGAAGTTGATTCCTTATTTGCCTATCTTTTAGACTTTATAGTTTAGGGAGGCACTTGTACTCCTCAAATAGTTCAATGTTTAATGGTGACCTGATTGCCAAAGCGCGCTAAAGTTGCACCTTTGTTTTTTAGCTCCAAACTTTGAAAGGGTGCTTGTTCCCAATAAAGTTGATGGATATTCAGTGGTGGCACAATTACCGAAGCCTAATATTTTGGTCTTCTTGGTTATTGTTCCCTTTATGTTTGTTAGCCTTTCAAGGAGTCTCTTTCTTCTGATCTAAAGGAGGATGGTTTGGCCTTCCTCATGCATTTTATTCGAGTTTCAAGGAGTCTCATGCTCCCAATCAAGAAGAGGGATACTTGGTGAAGCCCAATTTGTTGGGGCCTAATGAATTTTCTAGCCGATAATAGTGGTGATTCAAAGTAGTTGTGGGCCTGGATTCTTGCAAAGGAGGAGCTAATGAAGAGTGAAAATAAAGCAAGAGGGATGCCATACAATAACACTGTGAAACTCCAAGATATTGGTAGGTCCGATACCTCCTAAATGATGTGTGGTCAATCCAAATAATCATGGTGGGTCCCATTTCCTCCATTCAGATTCAAATAATTCCAAGCCATTGATCTTATAAGGAAACATCCAATGGTCCATATACCTCTAGGTTTTAGTTAGAAGAGAAGGTGTCATGTGTTGCATTGTCAAGAAAGATAAATGAGTGAGCAAGTCTTCAGCTCATGAATAGAACATAGAGGTGCCTTTGAGGTGACATACAATAGGTTGACATTACATTATGTGGTGGTTAAGCCTCTTACATATTATTGGATGAAGTCTTGAATGCCATAGTTTGGTCCCATTTGCAACATTAATAAAAATTTGATTTTTAAAGTAAAAGGCAACAACATAGTTGTTCTGATTCAATGGCGAGCTAGCAAAGGTGGTTGGAGTAGGATTCTCCCACCTAAGTGCAGGTATGCATTTCAAATCCTAAAGTTATTACAATACTTTTAGTTGATGTTTCCTGCCCAAGGAAACTATTAAAGTCTAAATTGTGATATATACATGTTCTGTAGGTGTTTTAAGGGTTCATCATTGCGCCACCAGTTAGAAGGATTTAAGTGTAAATACAAGGCTTTATGCCATTTTCTAACAATTGAACATATCTTAATGGATTGTGCATTTTTGGCTTTTTTCATCTCTATTCCCTATTCACCCATGAGTGGAATTTATCATTTTGTACTCTATCCTTATCTATATTGAATCATTCTTACTCTCTTCTTATCTAGAATTTGTATCCTCTATTTGTAAATTTGAAACTATCAAACTTTTTGTATATTAATTACTGTGTTTCTCACTTTTCATTGTTGCATCTATGTTTCTATTATTTCATGTTTGTGAATCTTGTGCATAATAAGTCATATGTAGGTACGAAGAGTCTTTTATTGGTGTTTCGCCATTTTAATTAAGGTTTTTTTTCAATCTCTTTCTTCTCTTTTCTCCCAATTCTTGAAGTGAAACTTAGTGAATATCCTAGGAAGAACGAGCTTCTAAAATCCCAAGGTCATCCTACAAGTCAAGAGTCCAACATTTGTAGGATTTCCCATATGTAGTGGTTGTTTTTGTATCTAAGAAGTGTTTAGTGTGTAAAAAGAGGTTTTGGTTTAAGGGTTTATGTGCAATCCTCCTTTCACAACAAACATTCCAAGGGATTTTCAACTGAGTTGAATCTCCACTAAGTGCGAGAGATCACTATCATTTTGGGCAGCCACTTGGGAAGCTATGGATTCTAGGATTTGTCAAACAATGTCTCTATATAATGCCTAATTATGCTTTAAAACCCTAATTACGCAAATTAGTAAACAAATTATCAAATTACGATAAATCCTTCTAGATTGAGATAGGGAACAGAGATATCTAACTTACTGCCTTTTGAGGTTTGGAAGGTAGAGAAGTCAGGGACACAGAGAGTCATGCCCAAGTCCAAGGTACCGTTTTCTTTGAGGGGTTCTAATCTCCTTCCAATGTTGATTTGTAATGTATCTTCAATTTTTGTGGATTTTGATGTAGAGGACAATGTTGGGAGTACCCTAGTCCTGAAAAAGCACATGTGTCCTACTTCTTTCCAGGTCCTGAATCTTCTGTGTTTGCTACTCCTTCCTACAACTTGACTCCTCAAGGCTCAACACCTATAACCTGCAATCAGAAGGAGTGTGGGAGGGGGTTGTGGTGTTTAGAGCCTTCCCTCAGTCAATCTCTGAAGAGACATTCAAGTCTTCCGAACACCATTGTTAGATGAGATTGCATATCCTTGCAGGATAGAGGCAAAAATCCAAATGATAAATGATTGAAAACACAATTGATATCACCTTGTAGTGAAGTTCTCGTGGAAAGAAGATGCTCTTCATGCCATGAGGATATGGATGCCAAATCTGCAAATACAAACACAATAACAATGATAGTACTACTCTACCACACAATGAATGCCTTGAATCACCTTTATGCAAGATTGTCAATCAAAATCTCCATCTAGTTTGAAAATGAATCCTAATCATGCTTATTTATGCAAATACAAAGATTACCACTAAGAATTTCGTAACTCAAACTTACCATGTCGGCATAGGACCTAAATAACGGTCATAAATTGACACCTTGAAATTAAGGTAGACCCAAAATAGGACTCGACTAAGGCACTAGTGCTGAAGTCCACCCCCTATTTTTTCTCAAGGATCATTAAAGTGCAGCCCCCTAGGTCCTATTTGTCACAAGATCCAAGGGTTTTCTCATCAGGAGTCCAAATTAACATGTAAGATGCTCTAAATACAATTACATGACCCATGAGCTAAACCTTCAAAGGAAAAAGCCCCCAAGGTTACTTTTTCCAACCTAACATTTAGCCCCCACTTTAATGTATGTATACATGCAAGGCCAATACATGTATTAAAGTACGGTCAACAAACACATCAAGCATGGAGAAGACACTCCAAACACATTGAAGACAATAGTAGGCACGCAAAACATGGAGAAGATAGTTACAGTCATGCAAAACACAGAGGAGACATCATTGAAGACATGTAAAACACAATGGATATAGTGAATACAATAATGATTTTCTTTTTCTTTTTCTCATATATGAAATGCAGATGCAAGTACAAGGAAAGTAAAAACAACCCAAAATGCTGGAGGGACTCATCGCCACCAGTGTTTAGACTGCACATGGGGGAACAGACACACAAAACAAATCTTAGAGTACAGGAGGGACCCATTGCCACCATTCTTTAGACTGCACTTGATAACTAACATGCCATACAAATCAAGAATGCCATACAGATCCAAAAGCATAGGAGGGACTCACTGCCACCAGTCTTTAGATGATGCTTGGGAACAAACATGCCATATGCACACACATGGAAGACATAGAGAAAACATGGTAGACATGTGATGGAGTGCTCCTATTTCTATGTTCAACACTATCTCAGGCAAATTATAGGCACACATTGATGATTGGGCTTCACCACAACAATCACCAAAGATGTGCTTAAGGGTTAAGTTAGTCACAAAACTGCTACCCACCTCTGTAGAGGACTTTTGAAAATGACAGGATTGTGCACTCTCCTCAAGAAATACACCATCCCCACCTTTCATAGAGGGCTTAAGATAAAAAATGATATTATGCATGATATGCCTTCTCCATAGAGGGATTAAGTGATTGTAATAGATTCAAGATTCACAAACACACATTCCTAGCATCTACAATAGACAACTTACCTTATATATGCTCCCACCTTAAGGTGGTTGATATCACGTGACGATATCAAGGACCTTAAGGTAAGAAGAAAACAAAGAAGGGAACATGAGCTCTCACAAAGCTCATGCTCCCCAGAGGTGACATGTACTTTATGATCCCTAAATGATCCCACAAACACATTCTTGCAAGAAAAAGTGTTAGTGTCCATATAATCATGATAATCAACAATGCATAGAGAACTGAGGAATGCAAGACTCAAGATAGACAAAGTGCATGGAGAAGATGTATTGTTTTGTTTTTTAAGTGTGATAAGACAACATCAAGATCCCATAGACTGATTCTACTAGCCAAGTGTTGGATAATATATAACAACCCCATCATCATGTATGGACTAGATCCATTTTTTGATTACACGCTAAAGGGACACTAGGCCCGCATCAGTATAATATGTTTTTCATCATCCACCCTCGAGATAGAACCACTAGAGGAAGGGAAACAATGAATCAAGATAGGAGAAACAATTGCCTTAGGGATAGTCACATAGGAGGGTGCCCCAATGTCACCAACCGCAATGCTATGTCCGTAAGACACAACACACAACAATGAAAATAGAGGAGAAGAAATATAGAAGAATGGTGATAAAAATAGAAGAAGGGTCACAACAGAGGTGGTCTCCCAATATCCTCAACCTTACAAGAGTATCAAGGGAAATCCTAGTAGACCTAAACAACACATAACACATCACGGGGGAAACACAACACATAGATAAAGGGTTAAAAATACTTACCTAAGGGGACAATCAAACTAACCTTTGTCAATAATTAAATCAATGCCATTTTTCCATGGATGGAGTGAATTCTTAACTTTCTCTTTGTCTACTTCTATTAAACCAATTGTTTCATCATAGTTTAGATAGTCATCTTCATAATCATAAGTTTCATTAAGAGAGTTTTCATACTTATCATTCTCAATGTGGTGTGTTAATTCTTCTACTATTCGAGTGTATGTATTCATGAGAGATGTGTAGTTCTTTAGATCATATCATGGCATAACATTATTTTGTACATTATGCATTAATCCTTGAACAATATTAATACCATCTTGTCCTTCTTTTCGTAACTCTCTTATGTTATGAATAATAGGTATAGCTTGGTCTGCTATCCTTTCGTTTTCCATAAATACTTAAAATTTAGCTAGTTCATTGTCAAGTTTGTTTATTTTCTCATCAGTTACATGTGTTATCACATCAATATTATCCTCAACATTAGGAAATATTTGTTCTTCTATTGTAGTTGTAGGAGGCATGATGTGTTGCAGAAGTTGTGTTTCTCCTGTTGTTGGGAATGTATCAGTGATTTCATTGTCTTGTACTAGTATATCCTCATGGGAAGAATCATTTTTGAAAGAATGACCAGAGGAAAAGTTTATGTCATCATCACATGTAGTAGATATAGGAGAAGTGCTGTCAAAATTATCTTTTTTATTTCTACTCATGGAGATGAACCTAGTTAAGCTTTCTAATATCATAGGACGTTCACTCATGAGGGTTAAAAATTAGTCAAAATCAAGATCTTTGATAAATGCCAGAAATGTTTAGTAGGTGGAAAGAGGTGATTTTGGTTGGTTTAAGGGTTTATGTACAATCCTCCTTTTACAACGAACATTCTAAGGGCTTTTCAACAGATTTAAATCTCCACTAAGCATACATGATTGCCTATCGTGTTGGGAAGCCACTTGGGAAGCTATGGATTCTTGGATTTTTCAAACAATATCTCTATATTATACTCAATTATGCTTTAAACCCCTAATTATGCAAATTAGTAAACAAATTATCAAATTACAGCAAATCCTTCCAGACTGAGACAAGGAACAAAGATATTTAACTTACTGTCTTTTGAAGTTCAGAAGGTAGAGAAGTCAGGGACATGGGGACTCGTACCCATGTCCAAGGTACCTTTTTCTCTAAGGGCTTTTGATCTCCTTTCGATGCTGATCTGTAATGTACCTTCAGTTTTTGTGGACTTTGAAGTGGAGGAAAATGTTGGGAGAGCCCTAGTCCCCAAAAAGCACTAGTGTCCTACTTCTTTCCAGGTACTGAATCCTCTATGTCTGCTACTCCTTCCTACAACTCCACTCCGCAAGACTTGACACCTATAACCTACAATCAATCACAAGGAGTGTGGGATGAGGTTGTGGTGTTTAGAGGCTTTCCTTGGTCAAGCATCAGAGAGACATTCAAGTCTTCTGAACACCGTTGTTAGATGAGAGTGCATATCCCGACGGGATAGAGGCAAAGATCCAAATGATAAATGATTGAAAACACAAATGATATCACCTTGTAGCAAAGATATCATGGAAGGAAGATGCTCTTCATGCCATGAGGAGATGTATGCCAAATCTACAAATACAAACACAATAACAATGCAAGTACTGCTCTACCACACAACGAATGCGTTGAATCACCTTTATGCAAGCTTGTCAATCAAAATGTCCATCTAATTTCCATCTAGTTTGCAAGTGAAACCTAATCATGCTTATATATGCAACTACAAAGATTCCCACTAAGAATTTTGTAATTCAAACTTACCGTGTCGGCATAGGACCTAAATAATGGTCATAAACTGACACATTCAAATTAGGGCTAGACTAGGGCACTAGCACGCAAGTCCACCCCCTATTTTTGCTCAAGGATCATTAAAGTGCAGCCCCTTAGGTCCTATTTGTCACAAGAACTAATGGTTTTTTCATTAGCAGTCCAAATTAACATGCAAGATGCTCTAAATGCAATTACAGGTCCAAAGAGCTAAACCTTAAGAGGAAAAATCCCCCAAAGTTACTTTTTCTGACATAACAAGAGGAATCTTTGGTGAAAATAAAACCATCAATTTTTTTTTGGCATGCCCAGTGTGACTTGAACCCACAATCATTAGATTAGAAGTTAGACATTGGTCTATAGTTCATGATCTTCATCCTAAATTTTGTGATTTTGGTTGAAAATCACAAAAACATTTCTCATAGGAGCATGAATCTTCCATTTAGTGACTATGTTACTATTTTATCTTAGATCTTTTCTATTGCAGATCATGGCGGATCAAACATTTATGTGCATCTCATCATTCCAGAAAGAAATCTTCCATTTGTGGCCTAAGATTCAAGCAGTCTTCTATAGTAACAACAAGGTCAATTCACTAAAGCAACATTAAAGGAATTACCCCATTTCATGGAGATGGATCTTTTTACCTTGTAGATCATATTCAAGATATTGCAAACTTGTGCAATATTCATCATGTCACATCTAAAAATGTGGTTCTTTAGTTACTTGCATTCTCTCTCAGAGGAAAAGCATAGGATTGGTATAGAGCCTTACAACCTAGCTCAATCACAAGGTGGGATCAACTTGGAGATCTCCTCTTTGATCATTTCCATGAGGTGATGAATACTATCTCTTTGGTTCAAATTATCATCACAATCAAGAGATACCCTACATAATACATGAATGATTTCAACGCAAGATTTGACAAGTTATGAAAAAAAATTAGTTGATACAAGACCTCCTTAGGCCTTTGCATTTATATATTTTCAAAGGCTTTAGATCCTAAAATTTTAGTTATGGTACAAGCTTTAGGAGGGGTAACTTTTCCTTAATCTTAAGATCTGGCTATAAGAGCTGAAATAATCCTTATAGAAACTGGAAAACTACCACCTTTATCTTTGAAAGCATTAGTTCCTCATGCAAATATCCTAGCCCAAGATCTCACATACCCCCTATTGCTTCTATACATCATAAGAAGGTGATTGAGATGGGAAAACTTGTAGACTTCTTCTTCCATGAAAGAAGTACCTTTTTGGTTTCTGATCTTTTCCTCTTTCTTCTTGATTACTAATAGAGTCTTAATAGGGTGGTGATCTAAGAGTGCATTAGGGATAACTTGAACCTTATTCATTTCCTTTCTGCTTTGAACTAGAAAAGTGTCCTTCTCCATATAGAATCTATCCAGCCTGCTATGTATTCTTCTATTATATTTTTGACAATTAGTCCATTTGAACCAAATTCCATTACTATTTTTCTTTTCACCTTCTAATGGGTCTATGAGTTTCAAAGACTTTTTTAGCCTTTGCCTTTGAAAGAATTTTTTATTTCCTTTCCACTCCATTGGGATTCCTTCCTATTTGTCTTCTACTTGTTCAATCATGTTTAAATCACCACCCAGCACCTAGGGCACCTTAGGTAGCTTAGAGGACATCCAATTCCATAACTTTACTCTATTGTAGTTTTCATTTGGGGCATAAATTGAGCAAAGTCCAATAACCAACCCACCAACATCTAGAGTGATCCAGATACATCTATTGCATGGGGATTATCCTGAATCTTTAAGAAGCTTTTCCCATTTCCTGTTAAGAAGTATAGCATTGCCATCTCTACCCCTATCATGCTTTGTGGTAAAAACAATTCCATCTCTCCAAATAAATCTTAGGATATTTTCCATCATGAAGCGTATTGCTCTAATTTCCTAGATAAACAGGATATCCAAGTCTTTATTCTTATTACATAAATCCTTCATAGCATACTTCCTATTAGAGGATATTAATCCTTTGATATTCTAGCTACAACTGTGGATATATTTCATCTATCAGTGTGTCTATGAGGAGATGGGTATTTCTCCCTAATTGGAATTAACCAGATACTTAGAAACCAGGTCATCATTGCCTATTTTGCCTTGTTTAATAGAGTTGTTAATCCTGCTCATGTTTTTCCTTTTTTTGATTTCCTCCTCAAAAACATCACATTCTAGAGATTCTTTCCTCCCCTCTATGTCAATCATTGCCACTTTTTTCTTCCATCAACTCCAGAATTAGCTTTCATGTTGCTATGTTTGTATTTCTTCCATATCCACTGAGTAATGATATGATCTAATGAATCTATATTAGCTATGTCTAATCTATGAAATTGTGCATAGATGTTATAGAACTTCCCCACTCCTATATTAGGGTTATGTAATTTTGTTATGTGAGTAGTCATAATTTCATCCCCACAATTTAAATTATCATTTTTTCACATTTAAAAACAAATTTGTGACATGTATGTGAAATATTTCATGAACTTGTTATTGACCAACAATCTTGTTCTTTACTTTGCAAAGTGAAATTAAAGATCTTTTTCATACCCAAAACATAATGAATTTTGAGGAAATCATCCATATGTTCCTCATCATAATAAGTATGATGAGAATACTGTATTTGATCTTTAACCAATAATGGACAACAACTATGCATCTATTCAAGAATTCACAATGCCCTATTTTGTAGATAAATTTGTTGAGGATATCAAACATATTGTGGGATAGTGGATATATAAGTACACAATCACCTAGGTTGAAGGATTGCTCACAGCTATGTTTACGTAATCTTCAGGTTGGTTAGTTTAGTTTAGGCTAGCTTTGTGTATGTTTTCTTTTTCCTCCAAATGATGTTGGACATGTTGTATTATTATTACAAGAATGTATGTTTTGTTATCTTTTGGGTGTTTTCTATTTGTCTTGTGTTTTTTGTTGTTTGGTGATGCAGAGGTAAAACGCAACGGGAGCTTACAAACGGGAAGGAGGAGTCAATCGGCTTATCATCATCATCATATTTCTTGCTAACACAGACAGCATCATGATATTCAGACGAGCATGAAATATCCTCCTGCTGACTACTGTTCACTTCCTTAGCGCCTTTCACCTTTCGCCTGTCAGCAGCATCATCATGTTCGACAAGCGCAAACATCCTCCTGATGTCCACTATTCATCTTACCGCCAAACTCTATCTTCAGCATCATGATGTTCAACATCACCTTCATCAGCAGGATATAAAATATCCGGTTCCTCCGATATATCCTGATGATGACAACTTCAAGCACCTCTCCTTCGATGCTTATGTCACCCCGATATCCGACTACTCGAACAACAGCATCAGGATATGACTTATCCGGTCATACTGAAACATCCTGATGATGTTAACCAAACTTTATGTCGATAACTTATGCCGATGCCAAAACACTTAGCGACAGCAGGATAAACTTGCATAGGGTGATATTTGTAATATCATGATGATGATGACGTCACATGCACCTGATGATGATGTCACCCAATATCCTGATGACGATGACATCACATGCACCTGATGATGATGTCACCCAGATATAAGATCCTTATATCCTCTGCAGCATGATAATAAATATCCGATGACCTTTTCAATATCCTGATGATGACCTCTCCGGTCCTTAGCCAAAAAATGAACTTTCACTCCTGCATGTGATAGCGATATGCGGATGATGGGTACACCTGAAAGATGATCCTGACGACGATATACACACTGAGTATATATCCAACCTATATCATCCTAATGCACTTGAAACATATAATCTTCGTCAACTTCATAACTCGATCCAGATAGTGATATACTCACAGATGACGATGCGATTCACTCCGTCTGAAAAAGCACATGCAGATCCCTGTATATCTGTCAGCTGCATGCAAACTCATAGAACCGCACAATTTCACAAAGGAAATATGATGATCGGGCCGGATCACCTTCAGATCAAAACTTAACAATTTATCTTCCTGAACCCTAGCACATGAGGATGCTAGGTTGATTCACAGCATGCTACCAAACGATCTCTCAAACAATGGAATGCATAAACAGAAAACTAAAATGCAAACTAAACTATCATACATGACCATTCCACCGATTCACAGAATCAACCGGTGGAAGGGTTGAAAGAATCCATCAACTTGTAATCAGAACAGAAATCAAAACTTAAACAGCTGATAAACCAGATAATGCAATTGATGAGATCTTATTCAGATGAAACACAAATGTCCTGTTTCTACAATGTTTCACAATATCTGGACTGATCACTGGATCTCACTCAATCACCAGTACAACATAACACAACTACTACTCTCCTTGATATGATCTATGATATGATATGATATCTTAACATGATCTCAAACCCTAACTGATCTGAGTTATTTATAACAATATCCTACGAGTACTACCAACTCGATTCCCAGCGGCTGGGAGCTTCCAAGCGGCTGGGAGAGGACAGCTCAGACTACCTGATCACGAACTCTAACTGCCTGCACACTCTCCTAGGCTGATCTAATACATATGCATTGGTCCAATGGACCTTATTACATTATGAAATCAAACATGCTAAAAATAGACTAATGTCCTGTCATGCGGACTATATCCTGTCTTGTAGGGGTGCTCCTGCACCATACTCCCCAGAAGAAGAAATCTCAAGTCCACTTGAGATGAGAGTATGAAGATCTGCACCATGTTTCTGGATCTGCTCTTCAGTCATCCATACTGCTTCAGAATTAGGTTTTCCCTTCCAAGAGACTAGATACTCCAAGTATTGTTTGTTCCGGGTCTGTTTGACCACTCTGGTGTCCAAAACCTTCTGCAACTGTGGAGGATCATGCTTGGGAATGTTATCATTGACTGTATCCTATAGGAGTTCCTGATCTGCATCTAGATAAGACTTGTATGGATTTAAATCACATACATTGAATATAGGGGACAAACCAAGATCAGGTGGGAGTTGTATCTCATAAGCATTCTATCCATGCTTGTGCAAGATCTGACATGGTCCAACTTTTCTCTGCATGAGTTTAGTATACTTGCCCTTAGGAAGTCTGTCCTTCTTCAAATGAACCCATACCAAATCTCCAACATCAAACTGAACATCCTTCTTCTTTTTATCAGCATATTCCTTATACTTCAAGGTGGTGTGCTGCAATTGGGTCTTGACTTGATCATGAACCTCTTTTATGGCTTCTGCAAAAGCTTCACCTTCTGCACTAACAGGGTCTACTGTAGGTAGATCTCTCAATTCCAAAATTCCTCTTGGATGCATACCATAAACTATCTGGAAAGGTGATTTCCCTGTGCTCCTATTGACAGTATCATTATAGGAAAATTTAGCTTGAGATAGAATATTATCCCACTTTTCTCCATGTTGTTTTGTCAAACATCTAAGCAAATTTCCTAAGGAACGGTTCACTACTTCAGTCTGTCCATCCGTTTGAGGATGATATGCAAAGGAAAAAGACAAATTTGTTCCAAGTTTCTTCCAAAGAGTTCTCCAGAGTGACCAATAAACTTCACATCCCTATCTGACACTATACTCAATGGCAATCCATGGATTCTGACAATCTCCCTGAAAAATAAATCTGCAATGTATGAAGCATCAGCAGTGGTTTTACATGGCAAGAAATGTGCCATTTTGCTGAATCTATCCACTACAACAAAAACACTGTCAAACCCTTTCCTTGTCCTTGGTAAACCCAAGACAAAATCCATAGTTATGCTTTCCCATGGTCTGGAAGGAATGGGTAAGGGCTGATATAAACCTGCATTAGTTGACCTGCCTTTAGCTTTCTGACATATCACACATGTCTCTACAAACTTTCTGACATCTGATTGTAACTTAGGCCAAAAGTAATGTCTTCGGACAAGATCAAGAGTCTTATCTAGACCAAAATGACCTACCATAGCTCCACAATGTTTCTCCTTAATGAGGTTTAACCTCATGGAACACCTTGGAACACATAACTGTCCACCTTTGAACAACAATCCATCCTGAATCAAAAATTCAGAGAATTCAGCATGATATTTCTCTCCAAAAGAAGTACATACATGATATATCTCCCCAAAATCTTCATCAGTCTCATACATGGTCTTTAGTGAATCAATGCCAACACTTTCTAACTGAATCTGGTTGACTGTTAGAACTCTCCTGCTCAAAGCATCTGCAACTTTATTCTTGACTCCTTTCTTATGCTTCAATGTAAAAGTAAAAGCTTGTAAGGTTTCTACCCATTTCATGTGTCTGTGGTTCAGCTTTTCCTGGCTGTTTATGAAACTTAGAGCCTGGTTATCTGTGAATACTATGAATTCCTTTGGCATCAAGTAATGCCTCCATTTTTTGAGTGACTGGACTAAAGCATACATTTCCAAATCATATGAGGAATACCTCTTCTTAGCATCATTGAGCTTCTCACTGAAAAATGCAATAGGTCTACCTTCTTGGCTAAGTACTGCTCCAATGGCCATGTGACTGGCATCACATTCCACCTGAAAGATTTTGTTAAAATCTGGAAGTGCAAGGACTGGCTGCTGTGCCACCTTCTTCTTCAATGTTTCAAAAGAATCATCTTCTCCTTGAGTCCAAACAAATCTGCACTTCTGTCCTCCTTTGATGGTATCAAGCATGGGTGCACAAATATGACTAAACCCTCTTATAAACTTCCTGTAGAAGGTTGCTAACCCATGGAAACTTCTGACATCATTCATAGTCTTTGGGGTTGGCCAAGACAATATGGCACTTACCTTCTCCTTATCCATTTGTAACTTTCCTTGTGAAATGACAAAACCCAAATATGTGATCTCCTCTTGCATGAACAAACACTTGTCTAAATTTATCATCAGCTGCTCTTCATGTAACCTCTTAAGAACCAAATCTATATGTCTGAGATGTTCTTCTTTTGTGTTGCTGAAAATCAGAATGTCATCTAGATATACTATGACAAACTTACCAATGAACTCTTTCAAAACCTCATTCATCAACCTCATAAAAGTACTAGGTGCATTAGACAAACCAAAAGGCATAACCTTCCACTCATATAACCCTTCATTAGTTTTGAATGCTGTTTTCCATTCATCTCCTGGTCTAATCCTGATCTGATGATATCCACTCTTCAAATCTATTTTTGTAAAATACTTAGCACCTCCCAAACAGTCAAGTAAATCCTCTATCCTAGGGATTGGAAACCTATACCTGATTGTGATCTTGTTAATAACTCTGGAATCTGTGCAAAGCCTCCAAGTACCTTCCTTCTTTGGTGCAAGTACAGCTAGTACTGCACATGGACTTAAACTTTTCCCAATCAAACCTGAATCCAATAATTCTTCAATTTGTCTGGCTACTTCTGCATTCTGTTCTGGAGTTAGCTTATAGGCTGCTTTGTTTGGAAGTGTTGACCCTGGAATTAAGTCTATGCAGTGACTGATATCCCGAACAGGTGGTAGGGATCTTGGCATTCCCTCTGAGATGACACCTTGTACTTATCCACTAGCTCTTGGATAGCTGGGTCTATGAACCTTTGCTTCTTCTCTTCCTTGACTTCTTGCTGCTGTTCTTTATTCACCCTCATACATGGGATTAGGGCATATGCAACTGCACCTTCTGCTGCTACCTCTTTCATGAACTGTTTACCTTCCATCAGCATTACCTTCACCTCTTTTCCTTTAGATTTCTCCTCTTTCTCCATCAATGGTAGTAATGTTATATCCTTACCATCTTTAGTGATTTTATAGGTGTTTCTAATACCATCATGTTGTGCCTTCAAATCATACTGCCATGGTCTACCAAATAAAAGATTGCAAGCATCCATCTTGGTAATGTCAAACAACAACTTATCCTTATATGCTCCAATCTGAAATTCTACCCAAGCCTGCTCTTCTACAGTTGTCTGCTGACCTTGGGTAAGCCATGAGACTTTATATGGGGATGGGTGAGGCAATCTCCTAAGCTTAAGCTTTGTCACCATTTCTTCAGACACAAAATTTTCAGTAGAACCAGAATCAATCAAAACTTTACATGCCTTACCTCCTGCTTTGCAAATAGTCCTGAAAAGAGACTTTCTTTGAGGGGCTTCTTTGTCAGGTACCTTCATGGTAGTCACTGTTCTTCTCATCATTAGAGACTCTCCACTTTCTGGGCATCCATAATTATCAGGAGCATTCACACTCTGAAAAGAAGTAGAGCCTGTCATACTTTGATTATCAGGTTCTTGGACCAGATTTGTTCTCCTTTCTCCTGTTGAGCTTGTGGCCTTTTCTGGACATCTGCTAGCTATATGGCCTTCTTTGTTATAGTTATAACATCTGATGGATCCTCTGCCCTGGGATCTTCCTCTGAAAGGTCTTCTACCTCTAAAGTTTCCTTGCTGACTATAATTTTCCCTCTGGTTCTGACTATTGTTTCCCTTACTATTGTCATGACTGGATTCTCCCTGATATCCATGTCCATGTCCTCTACCTCTAAAAGGACCTCTTCCACCTCTTTGTTGTCTTCCTCTTCCTCTATTGTGTTGTTCTTGTTTTCTCTTTAACTTCTCTTCCACTTTCAATGCCAACTGAAAGCATTTCTGAACTGTATCTGGATTATGCAGACTTAAATCTTCCTGAATGTTGAACCTCAATCCATTAAGGTATCTGGCTACCTTCTCTTCTTCACTTTCCTTTACCTTTGTTTTCATACAAAGTTTCATGAATTCTTCTGTATATGAGCTGACATCTAGCTCCTTCTGCTTCAGGTTTTGCTTCCTCTTGTGTAATTGGATACTGTAATCCAATGGGACATAAGCTTCCTTTACTAATGCCATCATCTTCTTCCATGTAGCGACTCTACGCTTTCCTTCCTGTACTCTATCATCTTGGACAAAATTCCACCATGTCAAGGTAGCTTCTTTCATTTTTGACTGGGCTATCCTCACCCTCTGTTGTTCTGGTATCTCCTCTGTTACAAAGAAATTGTTCAAGGAGTCTATCCACTCCATCACTAAATCAGGTTCCATCTTTCCTGTAAACACTAGCAAATCCAGTTTCACATCCATGGTTCTCCTCTCCATGGCCTTGAGGGTGTTCAACAGTGGTCTCTGGTCTGCAAGAACGACCTCCTCGTTCCAACTAGGGATCTCTTCTTCTTCCCTATCTTCTTCTCTACCAGAACCTACTCTGCTCCTCAACTTTGCTAACTCATCCTTCAATTCCTGATTCTGAGCCTTCACGGCCTTGCTCTCTGCAATCTGTTTCTTCACCAGAACTGCCAACTCAACGTTGGTCATCCTTGTCGGCATCTCTGATGTTCCTTCTTCATCCGACATCCTGCTATATCCTTATCTTTTCCAGAAGATCCTTCCTTTGCTCTGATACCACTATGATGCAGAGGTAAAACGCAACGGGAGCTTACAAACGGGAAGGAGGAGTCAATCAGCTTATCATCATCATCATATTTCTTGCTAACACAGACAGCATCATGATATTCAGACGAGCATGAAATATCCTCCTACTGACTACTGTTCACTTCCTTATCGCCTTTCACCTTTCGCCTTTCGCCTGTCAGCAGCATCATCATGTTCGACAAGCGCAAACATCCTCCTGATGTCCACTGTTCATCTTACCGCCAAACTCTATCTTCAGCATCATGATGTTCAACATCACCTTCATCAGCAGGATATAAAATATCCGGTTCCTCCGATATATCCTGATGACGACAACTTCAAGCACCTCTCCTTCGATGCTTACGTCACCCCGATATCCAACTACTTGAACAACAGCATCAGGATATGACTTATCCGGTCATACTGAAACATCCTGATGATGTTAACCAAACTTTATGCCGATAACTTATGCCGATGCCAAAACACTTAGCGACAGCAGGATAAACTTGCATAGGGTGATATTCGCAATATCCTGATGACGATGACGTCACATGCACCTGATGATGATGTCACCCAATATCCTGATGACGATGACGTCACATGCACCTGATGATGATGTCACCCGGATATAAGATCCTTATATCCTCCGCAGCATGATAATAAATATCCTGATGACCTTTTCAATATCCTGATGATGACCTCTCCCGTCCTTAGCCAAAAAATGAACTTTCACTCCTGCATGCGATAGCGATATGTGGATGATGGGTACACCCGAAAGATGATCCTGATGACGATATACACACTGAGTATATATCCAACCTATATCATCTTGATGCACTTGAAACATACAATCTTCGTCAGCTTCATAACTCGATCTGGATAGCGATATACTCACAGATGACGATGCGATTCACTCCGTCTGAAAAAGCACATGCAGATCCCTATATATCCGTCAGCTGCATGCAAACTCACAGAACCACACAATTTCACAAAGGAAATATGATGATCGGGCTGGATCACCTTCAGATCAAAACTTAACAATTTATCTTCCTGAACCCTAGCACATGAGGATGCTAGGTTGATTCACAGCATGCTACCAAATGATCTCTCAAACAATGGAATGCATAAACAGAAAACTAAAATGCAAACTAAACTATCATACATGACCATTCCACCGATTCACAGAATCAACCGGTGGAAGGGTTGAAAGAATCCATCAACTTGTAATCAGAACAGAAATCAAAACTTAAACAGCTGATAAACCAGATAATGCAATTGATGAGATCTTATTCAGATGAAACACAAATGTCCTGTTTCTACAATGTTTCACAATATCTGGACTGATCATTGGATCTCACTCAATCACCAGTACAACATAACACAACTACTACTCTCCTTGATATGATCTATGATATGATATGATATCTTAACATGATCTCAAACCCTAACTGATCTGAGTTATTTATAACAATATCCTACGAGTACTACCAACTCGATTCCCAGCGGCTGGGAGCTTCCAAGCAGCTGGGAGAGGACAGCTCAGACTACCTGATCACGAACTCTAACTGCCTGCACACTCTCCTAGGCTGATCTAATACATATGCATTGGTCCAATGGACCTTATTACATTATGAAATCAAACATGCTAAAAATAGACTAATGTCCTGTCATGCGGACTATATCCTGTCTTGTAGGGGTGCTCCTGCACCATTTGGGGTGGGTTCATTTTTTTTGAGAAGTTGTTTCAAGATCCATGTGACTCCTATACCCAATGGATCACTTAAGGCCAATAGATTTTGTTGTTCAACATGTACAAGCACACTTTCTCATGTGTTGCAAATAAATATAGAGCTTCACTCTACATTTTACATCAATCCCTTTGTTTTCCCCTCTAGGTTTCCTTGGCCGATTTGGGCCATTGTTGATAACCAATCTAAGACATCTTATGTCAATCTCCCATGTGTTAGAGTAAAAGTGTGAAACCAAAATTATCTAAGTCTAAGAGGTTTCTAGCATTTTTTCTCTAGGTTTTGTTCCTTTTTCATCTTTTCAAAGTTTCAACTTTATCGATACTAGCATGTCATCCTGATGGGCATAGAAACTCTCCTTGGTTCCTTGTGATTTGGCTAAGTCTTCTGGGATCACAGGTTTAGTTTTCCTCATTTTGCCTTACCTTTTGGGCATGAGTTTGGGCAATTACTTGGTCCTCTATCCCCAATACTTTAATCCACTAAGTCTTCTAAGATTGAGGGTTTACTCTTCCTTGGTTTTGCTTGCTTTTTGGGCATGTATTTTTAGTCGATCTAACCCCTAATCCTTGAAACTTCATATTTACCTAATTATTTTAGGATCTCAATGTTGAGAAGGTTTTTAATTTTTTGCCTGATGGAGAGAAGGATGTTCAACAGAGGACCAATTTTCAAAATGCTAAATGTCTCCAAGGTTGATACATGTTTCATGTTTTTAGAGGAGTTGTCAAGTCCGATGCCATAAGGTGGTGAAGTTTACTCCTTATTTTCCTATCTTTTAGACTTTATAGTTTGGGGAAGCACTTGTACTCCTCAAATAGATTGATGTTCAATGGTGACCTGATTGCCAAAGCTTGCTAAAGTCGCACCTTTTTTTTTAGCTCTAGAGTTTGAAAGTGTGCTTGTTCCTGATAAAGTTGATGGATGTTCAATGGTGGCCCAATTACCGAAGCCTAGTATTTTTTTCTTCTCGGTTATTGTTCTCTTTATGTTTGTTAGATTTTTAGGGAGTCTCTTTCTTCTAATCTAAAGGAGGATGGTTTGGCCTTGCTCATGCATTTTGTTAGATTTTCAAGGAGTCTCATGATTCTAATGAAGAAGAGGGATACTTGGTGAAGCCCAATTTGTTGGGGCCTAATGAATTTTCTAGTGGATAATAGTGGTGACTTAGACTAGTTGTGGGCCCAGATTCATGCAAAGGAGGAGCTGATGAAGAGTGAAAATAAAGCAAGAGGGATGCTATGCAATAACATTGTGAAACTCCAAGACCTTGGTAGGTCTAATACCTCCTAAATGATGTGTGGTCAATCCAAATAATCATGGTGGGTCCCATTTCCTCGATTCTGATTCAAAGAGCTCCAAGCCATTGATCTTATAAGGAAACATCTAACGGTCCACATACTGCTAGGTTTTAGTTAGAAGACAAGGTGTCAGGTGTTGCATTGTCAAGCAAGATAAATGAGTTAGCATGTCTTCGGCTCATGAATAGAACATTGAAGTGCCCCTGACGTGACATACAATAGCTTGACATTACACTATGTGGTGGTTGAGCCTCTTACATATTGTTGGATGAAGTCTTGAATGCCATAGTTTGGTCCCTTTTGCACCATCAATACAAATTTGATTTTTAAAGAAAAAGGTAACAACGTAGTTGTTGTGATTCAATGTCAAGATAGCAAAGGTTGTTGGAGTAGGATTCTCCCACCTAAGTGTAGCTATGCATTTCAAATCCTAAAGTTATTACAATACTTTTGGTTGATGTTTCCTGCCCAAGGAAACTATTAAAGTTTGAATTGCTATATATACACATTCTATAGGTGTTTTAAGGGTTCATCATTGAGCCACCAGTTAGAAGGATTTAAGTGTAGATGCAACCCTTTATTCTATTTTCTAGAAATTGAACATATCCTAATGGATTGTGCATTTTTGGCCTTTTTCATCTCTATTCCATGTTCACCCATGAGTGGAATTTATCATTTTGTACTCTATCTTTATCTATATTGAATCATTCTTCCTCTCTTCTTAATTGGCATTTACATCCTCTATTTGTAAATTTGAAACTATCAAAACTTTTTGCATATTAATTATTGTGTTTCTCACTTTGCATTGTTGCATCTATATTTCTATAATTTCATGTTTGTGAATCTTGTGAATAATAAGTCATATGTAGGTAGGAAGAGTCTTTTATTGGCATTTCACCATTTTAATTAGGTTTTTTTCAATCTCCTTCTTCTCTTTTCTCCAAAGTCTTGAAGTGAAACTCAGTGAATATCCTAGGAAGAGCGATCTTCTAAAATTCCAAGGTCATCCTACAAGTCAAGAGTCCAACATTTGTAGGATTTCCCATATGTAGTGGTTGATTTTGTATCTAAGAAGTGTTTAGTATGTAAAAAGAGGTTTTGGTTTAAGGGTTTATGTTCAATCCTCCTTTCACAACAAACATTTCAAGGGATTTTCAACTGAGTGGAATCTCCACTAAGTGAGAGTGATCACCTATCGTTTTGGGCAGCCACTTGGGAAGCTATGGATTCTAGGATTTGTCAAACAATATTTCTATATAATGCTCAATTATGCTTTAAAACCACAATTATGCAAATTAGTAAACAAATTATTTAATTATGAAAAGTTCTTCTAGACTGAGACAAGGAACAAAGATATTTAACTTACTGTCTTATGAAGTTTGGAAGGTAGAGAAGTTGGGGACATGGGGACTCATGCCCAAGTCCAAGGTACCTTTTTCTTTGAGGGGTTCTGATCTCCTTCTAATGTTCATATGCATTGTATCTTCACTTTCTGTGGATTCTGATGTGAAGGACAATGTTGGGAGTGCCCTAATCCTGAAAAAGCACCAGGTCCTGAATCCTCTATGTCTGCTACTCCTTCCTACAACTCCACTCTGCAATGATAAGTGATTGAAAACACAATTGATATCCAAATCCAAATGATAAATGATTGAAAACACAATTGATATCACCTTGTAGTGAAGTTCTCATGGAAGGAAGATGCTCGTCATGCCATGAGGAGATGGATACAAAATATGTAAATACAAACACAATAACAATGATAGTACTCCTCTACCACACAATGAATGCCTTGAATCTCCTTTATGCAAGCTTGTCAATCAAAATCTCCATCTAATTTCCATCTAGTTTGAAAATGAAACCTAATCATGCTTATATATGCAACTACAAAGATAAACGCTAAGAATTTCGTAATTCAAACTTACCATGTCAGCACAGGACCTAAATAACAGTCATAAATTGACACCTTGAAGTTAAGGTAGACCTAAAATAGGGCTTGACTAAGGTGCTAGTGCCAAAGTCCACCTCCCTATGTTTTCTCAAGGATCATTCAAGTGCATCCCCCTAGGTCCTATTTGTCACAGGAACCAAGGGTTTTCTCACCGAGAGTCCAACTTAACAAGAAAGACGCTCTAAATGTAATTACAGGACCTGGGAGCTAAACCTTAAGAGGAAAAATCCCCCAAGGTTACTTTTTCTGACATAACATTTAGCCCCCACTTTAATGTATGTATAAATGCAAGGCCAATATATGCATTAAAGTATGGTCAACAAACACAACAAACATGCCAAGCATGGGGAAGGCACTTCAAACACATTGAAGACAATAGTAGGCACACAAAACACAGAGAAGACAGTTACAGTCATGCAAAACATGGAGAAGACATAATTGAAGACATGCAAAACACAATAAATACTATGAATGTAGTGAATAGAGTAATGATTTTCTTTTTCTTTTTCTCATTTATGAAATGCAGATGCAAGTACAAGGAAAGTAAACACACAACTCAAAATGTAGGAGGGACTCATCGCCACCAATCTTTAGACTGCACATGGGGGAAAAGACATGCAAAATAAATCTCAAAGTGTAGGAGGGACTCATCACCACCATTATTTAGACTACACTTGAGAACAAACATGCCATACAACTCCCAAAGCATAGGAGGGACTCATCGCCACCGATCTTTAGACTATGCTTGGGAACAAACACGCCATACACACATAGAAGATAGAGATAAAACATGGTAGACAAGTGATGGAGTGCTCCAATTTCTAGGTTCAACACCATCTCAAGCACATTACAGGTACACATCAATGATTGGGCTTCATCACAACAATCATTGAAGACACGCTTAAGGGTTATGTTAGTCACAGAACTGCTCCTCGCCTCCGTAGAGGACTTTTGAAAATAAAAGGTTTGTGCACTCTCATCAAGAAATACACCATCCCCACCTCGTACAGATGGCTTAAGATAAAAAGGATATGCATGATATGCCACCTTTATAGAGGGCTTAAGTGATTGTAATAGATTCAAGATTCACAAGCACACATTGGTAGCATCTACAACAGATAGCTTACCTTATATATGCCCCCACTTTAAGGTGGTTTAATATCAGTATAATATGTTTTTCATAGGAAGAAAAAACACAAGGGAATGCGAGCTCTCAGAAATCCCATGCCCCTCAAAGGTAACATGTACTTTATGATCACCAAATGATACCACAAACACATTCCTGCAAGAAAAAGTGTTAGTGTCCATATAATCATGATAATCAACAATGCATAGAGAACCGATGAATGCAAGATTCAAGATAGAAAAAGTGCATGCATCAGATGTATTGTTATGCTTTGTAAGTGCGATAAGACAGCATCAAAATCACACAGATTGATTCTACTACCCAAGCATTGGATAATATATAACAACCCCATCATCATGTATGGACTAGATCGATTTTTTTATTACTTGCTAAAGGGACACTAGGTCCGCATCGGTATAATATGTTTTTCATCATCCACCCACTAGATCGAACCACTTGAGGAAGGGAAACAGTGAATCAAGAGAGGAGAAACAAGTGCCTTAGGGACAGTCATATAGGAGGGTGCCCCCAAGTCAACAATCGTAACGCTATGTCCGTAAGACACAACACACAACAATGAAAATAGACGAGAAGCAATATAGAAGAATGATGATACAAATAGAAGAAGGGTCACAACAAAGGTGGTCTCCCAATATCCTTGACCTTACAAGAATATCAAGGGTCATCCTAGGAGGCCTAAACAACACATAACACATCACGAGGGAAACACATCGTAGAGATAAAGGGTTAGAAATACTTACCTAAAGGGCCAACCAAACTAACCTTTGTCAAAAATTAAATCAATGCCATTTTTCTGTGGATGATGTGAATTCTTAACTTTCTCCTTGTCCACTTCTATTAAACCAATTATTTCATCATATTTTAGATAGTCATCTTCATCATCATAAGTTTCATTAAGAGAGTTTTCATACTCATCATTCTCAATGTGGTGTGTTAATTCTTCTACTACCCGAGGGTATCTATTCATGAGAGATGTGTAGTTGTCTAGATCATATCGTGGCATAACATTATTTTGTACAATATGCGTTAATCCTTGAACAATATTAATACTATCTTGTCCTTCTTTTAGAAACTGTCTTATGTTATGAATAATAGGTATAGCTTGGTCTGTTATCCTTTCATTTTCCATAAATGTTTGAAATTCAGCTAGTTCATTATCAAGTTTGTTTATTTTCTCATCAGTCACATGTGTTATCACATCAATAGGATCCTCAACATCAAGATATATTTGTTCTTCTATTGTAGTTGTAGGAGGCATGATGTATTGTAAAGGTTGTGTTTCTACTATTGTTGGGAAGGTATCAGTGATTTCATTGCCTTGTACTAGTATATCCTCATGGGAAGAATCATTTTTGAAAGATTGACCAGAGGACAAGTTTATGTCATCATCACATGTAGTAGATATAGGAGAAGTGCTATACAAATTATCTTTCTTATTGCTACTCATGGAGATGAACTCAGTTAAGATTTCTAATATCGTAGGATGTTCACTCATGAGGGTTAAAAATTGGTCAAAATCAAGATCTTTGATAAATGCCAGAAATGTTTAGTAGGTGAAAAGAGGTGCTTTTGGCTGGTTTAAGGTTTTATGTGTAATCCTCCTTTCACAACAAATATTCCAAGGGTTTTTTTTAACCAAGTTGAATCTCCACTAAGTGTGAGAGATCACCTATCATGTTGGGTAGCCACTTGGGAAGTATGGATTCTTGGATTTTTCAAACAATGTCTCTATCTAACACTTAATTATGCTTTAGAACCCTAACTATGCAAATTAGTAAACAAATTATCAAATTACAACAAATCCTTCAACATTGAGACAGGGAACATAGATATTTAACTTACTATCTTTCAAAGTTTGGAAGGTGAAGAAGTTAGGGACACGGGGACTTGCACCCAAGTCCAAGGTACCTTTTTATTTTAGGGGTTTTGATCTCCTTCCGATGTTGATTTGCACCATATCTTCAGTTTCCATGGATTTCGATGTGGAGGACAATGTTGGGAGCGCCCTAGTCCTGAAAAATCACTAGTGTCTTTCTTCTTTCTAGGTCTTGAATCCTCTGTCTTCTACTCCTTCCTGCAACTCCACTCCACAAGACTCAACACTTGTAACCTACAATCACAAGGAGTGTGGGAGGGGGTTATTGTGTTTAGAGGCTTGCCTTGGTCAAGCCTCAGAGAGACATTCAATTCTTCCAAACATCATTGTTAGATGAGAGTGCGTATGCCGGCAGGATAGAGACAAAGATCTAAATGATAAATGATTGAAAACATAAATGATATCACCTTGTAGTGAAGATCTCATGGAAGGAAGATGCTATTCATGCCATGAGGAGATGGATGCCAAATCTACAAATACAAACACAATAATAATGCAAGTACTACTCTACCATGCAATGAATGCCTTGAAACACCTTTATGTAAGCTTATCAATGAAAACGTCCATCTAATTTTCATCTAGTTTATAAATGAAACCTAATCATGCTTATATATGAAACTACAAAGATTCCCACTAAGAATTTTGTAATTCAAACTTACCGTGTCAGCTTAGGACCTAAATAATGGTCATAAATCAAGACCTTGAAATTAGGATAGACCCAAAATAGGGCTAGAGTAGGGAGCTAGCACCCAAGTCTACCCCATGTTTTTGCTCAAGGATCATTAAAGTACATCCCCCTAGGTCCTATGTGTCATAAGAACCAAGGGTTTTTTCATTAGGAGTTTAAATTAACATGCAAGATGCTCTAAGTGCAATTATAGGACCCGAGAGCTAAACCTTAAGAGGAAAAATCCACCAAGGTTACTTTTTCTGACATAACAAGAGGAATCTTTGGTGCAAATAAAACCATCAACATTTCTTTAGCATTCCTAGATTAGAAGTTAAAGACGTCAGTCTATAGTTCCTAATCTTCATCCTAAATTTTGTGATTTTGGTTGAAAATCACAAAAACATTTCTCGTAGGAGCATGAATCTTCCATTTAGTCACTTTGTTAGTGTTTTATCCTAGATCTTTACTATTGCAGATCATGGTGGATCAAACATTTATGTACATCTCATCATTCTAGCAAGAAATCTTCCATTTGTGGCCTAAGATTCAAGCAGTCTTCTACAGTAACAACAAGGTCACTTCACTGAAGCAACATTAAAGGAATTACCCCATTTTCATGGAGATGGATCTTTTTACCCTATAGATCATATTCAAGATATTGTAAACTTGTACAATATTCACCATGTCATAGCTGAAAATGTGGTTCTTTAGTTGCTTGCATTCTCTCTCAGAGGAAAAGCATGGGATTGGTATAGAGCCTTGCAACCTAGCTTAATCACAAGGTGGGATCAACTTGGAGATCTCCTCTTTGATCATTTTCATGAGGGGATGAATACTATGTCTTTGGTTCAAATTCTCATCACAATCAAGAGATACCTTGCATAATGCATGAATGATTTCAATGCAAGATTTGACAAGGTATGAAAAAAATTTAGTTGATACAAGACATCCTTAGGCCTTTGCATTTATATATTTTTTAAGGCTTTAGATCCTAAAATTTTATTTAAGGTACCAGATTTAGGAGGGGAAAATTTTGCTTAATCTTATGATCTAGCTATTAGATCTGAAATAATCCTTATAGAAACTAGAAAACTACCTCCTTTAGGTTTGAAAGTGTTAGTTTCTCATGCAAATATCCTAGCCCAAGATCTCACATACCCACTATTGCTTCTATACATCATAAGGAGGTGATTGAGATGAGAAAACTTGTAGACTTTTTCTCCCATGAACTCAACGAGATAAAAATTCAAAACATGTACTAGAATGATCCAAATTTCATGCCTCAAAACCTTCATGAACAAACATATGCATTCAATTAGTTTGTAAGAAAATCCCTTCCTCATTCACAGAAGATGCCCAATAGTTTTCAAAATTGTACTTCTCAAGCCTCTGTGGTTTCAAAGCCAAAATTTTAGCCCATGGAGGTACTTAAGTAGGTCTTTTTTCAATTTTATGTCAAAGAATAATGTAATCAAAATCTAAATTTCAAAGATCTTCATCAAATGAAAGAGGTTGTTGTTATTTATCCTGAGTTTTCAATTGATTATGAGAACCAGACACATGTGGATTCATTTACAATAACAAATCATTTATATTATGATTCATTTGATTTTTTTCTCATGCTTTTGATGAGATGAATGAGAAAAGAATGAAAAGGTCACATGATGAGAATCTATAGTTGTAAGGGCAACAAGATCTTGAGGAGGAGATGCAATCAAGTGAAGAAAAGGATGGGGAATTTTTAGATGGTAGTGAAGATGAAAGGTACTTGAAAAGGAATGATGAGAGTTCCATATCTCATTCCAAGGAAGAAGTTGCAGAGGAAATTATCTCAGAGGCTATAGGGAATGATGGAATCAACTTACTTGATGAGTTTCCACATTTTGTAGAGGATAGTCCTCTTTTGGGGAATGGAGAGGTTGATATGCATAAGCTTTCTCCCTAAGTTGAACAACAAATAAAACAAGAACTTATGCTCGAGGAAGAAGATATTTAAGTTTATTTAAAGCTTTAAGAGAGCTTCTATGAAGCTAAGATGAGTCCCCTCGTATAGAAAAGTAAAGAAGAGCTTGAAGATGACTTTTTTAGGATGAACTAGAAGGTTTCTACTCAAATCGTGACATTAAGCCAACATATCTTAAGGAGGAAAGTCATGAGCATAAACGTGAGGAGGAAGTGACAATGTTTCTAGAGAAGCCATAAGAACTAGAGCATCCCAACCAACAATATGGTGAAAAATCAAAGCATAAGAATGAAATTAGGAATGATTTTTTTGATATCATTTCAAGAGGATGTCCTATCAGACATCTAGCCCAACTATAGACTAACAAGAAGAAGTCGCCACATACTATGCTTAATCCAAAGCATAAGGTTAAGCATCAAGAAGGAAAAAATTATCCTAGCCATCCACTTCAAGACAACTACATTCATAGTTAACTGAAGTGGGTAAGTGAGTTTGTTCTCATCCTTGGAGAAGCATTGCATCAATCTATTAGGAACCCACTCTATCTTCACCCTTGGTTGGCTAACCACAAGCAGAAGAAGCATTCTAAGTTGATTGGAAAAGTGATTTATTTTGACAAACCAGTCAAGGCTTTTGTTTGAGTAATCTTTAGGTTGTTAGTTTAGTTTAGGATAGATTTCTATAGGTTTTCTTTTCCCCCAAGTGATGTTGCACATACTACATTCTTATTACAAGAATGTGTGTTTTGTGTTTTTCTTGTGTTGTTTACTGTTTGGGGTAGTTTCAGTTCTTTTGAGAGGTTGTTTCAAGCACCATATGAATCCTATGCCCAATGGATTGCTTAAGGCCACTAGATTCCTGTGTTCAATGTGCGCATGCACACTTCCTGATGAGTCACCAAGAACTATAGATCCCTACTCTACATTTCCCACCAAGTCCCTTATTTTCCCCTCTAGGTTGCCTTGGCCCATTTGTGACATCATTGATAATCGATTTGAGACATCTTATGTGGCTCTCCCATGTGTTAGAGCACAAGTGAAAAACCAAAATTATCTAAGTCTAAGACGTTTCTAGCATCTTTTCCCTCAATTTTGTGCCTCTGTCAGCTTTTCAGAGTTTTAGGGATATCCATACCAGCATGTCATCCTTATCGACTCTGAAACTCTACCTTGGTTCCTTTTGATTTGGCTAATTCTTCCAGGATCTCAGGTTCAGTCTTCCTCATTTCTCCTTACCTCTTGCGAATTATTTTGGGCATCCACGTGGTCCTTGATTCTCAATATTTTAATCTGCTAAGTCTTCTAAGATTGTGCATTTAGTCTTCCATGGTTTTGCTTTCTTTTTGAGCATGTATTTTGTGGTATCCCTAACCCCCAATCCCTAACACTTCATATTTCCCTAAGTATTTTGGGATCTTGGGGTCAAGAAGGTGATTATTCTCTTTCCTAACAAAGAGAAGAATGTTTAGAGAAGGCCTTATTACTAAAAGCTTGAAAGTCTCCAAGGTCGATAATTGTTTCATATTTATTAGGGAGTTTCCATGTCTGATGCACTAAGTTGGTAAAGCTAATTCCTTAGTTTCCTAAGTCTTTTAGACTTCAAAGTTTAGGGAGGCACTCATTATACTACTCAAATATATTAATGTTCAATAGTGAACTAATTGTAAAAGCTCGAACAAGTGGTTCCTTTGTTTTTGGACTTCAAAATTTAGAAGGTTGCTTGTTCTTGATAAATTTGATG
The DNA here is from genome assembly GCA_027924645.1 of Cunninghamia lanceolata. Taxonomy (NCBI): domain Eukaryota; kingdom Viridiplantae; phylum Streptophyta; class Pinopsida; order Cupressales; family Cupressaceae; genus Cunninghamia; species Cunninghamia lanceolata. The sequence goes on from BSBN01000957.1 coordinate 527,204, forward strand.
GATGTTCTATGGTGGCCCTACACCCTTTACATTTGTCAGGGTTTAGGGGAGTCTCTTTCTACTAATCTAAAGGAGGATGGTTTGGCCTTTGTCACGCATTTCATAGGAGTTGTGGGGAATCTCATTCTCTAGATCTAGAAGAGGGATACTTGGTGAAGCCCAATTTGTTGGGGCCCAAGGAATTTGTCAGTGGATACTAGCGATGACTCAACCCAATGGTGGGCCTGGATTCTTGTAAAGGAGAAGGCAACAAAGAGTGAAAAGGAAGCAGTAGGGGACACCATGCATCAAGACCATGTAACTTTGAGACCTTGGTAGGTTTAACACCTCCTAAATGATGCACCATCGTACCAAATCATCATGGTAGGTCATGTTGGCACCTAAAAAAATGAGTTCCCTACTTGCATATTTTTGCCCTAAAATCCATCAAGCAATCCCACTTTATGCCTTCAGTGTTCAACCTATTGGTGATAACTGATCAGAGATAGTCTTTCATAGGTTTTCATTTGTTTGCCTTTTGAGATACAAAAGAAAATCTCAAAAAATGACTAGGTCCAAATCTTTCTAAGTGTTCCCTTGTGTTTTCACCTTGGTCAAAGTTTTGGACTTTCAGGGTCCTTCCTTTCATCATGTTGTCCTTATCAGCTCCAAGGTCTGAGGCTCAAAATTTGCCTAAGTATTGAAATTTGTCTAATTAAGGCAAAGTGTCAAAGGTCAGTCTTTTGGCCTTCCATCTTCTTCATGGCAGACATCAGGAGGAAGGCCTGAGGGCTAAATTCTACCAAGGTAATGAAAAATATTCTAAGTATGATGTAGTATTACGAAGTGTTGAAGGACAAGGTTTTGGCCATCCGTCTTCTTCAATGTTGCGGAGTGGAAGGCCTAAAGGCCAATCCTCGACATATGTTCTCTTCTTTGTGCTAAGGGTGGATGGTGGGGCTCTTCTCTTTCCTCTTCCAAATGGTGAATGCATAAGGTGGAAATCCTAGGGGCCAACCCCTGGTGTTTTCATAATATTTCCTAAGTAGGTCAAAGTTCGGGCTTCCTTCCTTCTATCTTCTTCATGGAAGGTGGAAAGTGGAAGGCCCGACGACTGATCCCTGATGGATGTTAATTCTTTCTAAGGTATTCCACCATTCTGCTGAGCCTTTTGGGTGGACCCACAGTAGGCTTGTAGAACCACGAGAAGAAGACATGTGGCAAGGTTTGATAGCTGATCATCCAAGAGAGCTGATGGGTGCCACATGGTATAATTTGTGACTCTTCCACCATTTTATGGAGCATTTCAGTGAAGCTTTGTCTATAGACATGAAATAATAGGAATCTGCTAAGTGGTCATGATGTCATCCAGATGGATGTTTTTCCATATCCTTATCGGGTTGTCCATATTCCCCTTTTTGGGCATCAAATTTATAGTAGCAAGATGCAAAGTCATCCACTGGATATGGATATTTTGATATGGACATTTTGCACTCATGAAATATCCATATCTAGATGATGTCAGTCAAATTTGTCCCATAGAAATATTCTAAGGTCTGCTAATGTCATCTGAATTAACTCTTACCAAGGAAGATGTAAGGTGAAATGGTGAAGGCCTGAGGCCCGACCCCTGACACCTTATATTTATACATAGGTGACAGTTAAGGAAAAAGAACTGAAAAAAAGATGAAGGTTTGAGAGTCTTTTATTGATGAAAGTCTTAGTTCGTTAACTTGTTAGTTTGTTGACTAAGGAGTTAGTCATTGTAAAGGTGATCACCGAGTTAAGAAGAAAAAGTGCAAGTGTGTCAGCACATGCAGTGGTTTGTGAACTTGGAAGTTCACCTATTGAAGGTTTTGCTAACAACAAAGGGACTAGGGAAAAGAATGTTTCTAAGGAAAATAGTGGAATGGGGAAGCAGAAAAGATGGTTTTGTCAGAAAACCAGCGGAAGGCCGAACTTTCCAAATCTTTAAATATTTCAAACTTCATCGATAAGGTGATAAGGTGAAATAGTAAAAGGTAAATGCTTAGGCTTAGTCCAAGAAAAGTAAAAATTACCGATAAGGGTGAAAAGATAAAACAAAGGCAAATGAAGGCTAGGGGCTTGGTTTGGAAAAAAGGAAAAGTTGTCGATAAAGCTGAAAATGACTAAGAAAAAGGGGTTATTAGTGAACTAGTAGAAATGTGAACTTCCCAAATAGTTCCCATTTTTTAGAGTTCACTGATAAGGTGAGTGGTCGATTAAAGGAAAAGGAAGAGAGGCACGATCAAGATGAAGTTTGAAGAATTAGATATTTACTAATAAGGAAAATAGATAATGGCAAAAAGAAGCAAAGTGAAAAAGGTTTACAAAAACCCAAGTTCACCAACCAAAGAGATAAAAAGAGGCAAGGAAGAAGATAGTTCACCAAATTGAAAATTTTCCGATAAAGTAAAAGGGAAGCTGATAGAGAAGATGAAGATAGTCCAAGGTTCTTGAAAATGACAATTGGCCAATAAAGGTGGGAAAATGTAGAAAGGTAGAATCAAGATTCAAATGGCTCAAAATAGAAAAATAGGACAATACTTTTAAATGGTTGTAAAGGATTTAAAAGGGATAATTTCCTTAAAGATTTCATGATTGCAGGATTTGTATAGGCTGATTTGTACCCATAAATTTATGATTTTGTAGAATAGTACCATGCAGGTGGTTGACATAATGAAATTTTTCAATGCATAGGTACATTTGAAAAACCAATTGGATATGTCAAAGGCTGCAGGTGTCAAGGCAAGGGTTATAACCTTCCCTCTTTATTGTCCCAAGTACACAATGAATGCAAGCAATCTTCTTCTATCATTTTCAGAATTAGTAGAGAATGGGCAAGCTTCTAGAGGTGCAAATTTTTTGACTTATCAGTGGGCTTAATTTAATACAGCGTGGGTTACATTCTAACAGAGTACAACACTTGTGAATTGACATTGAATTTTAATGCTATATATGCATATGTTTTAGATGCATTAGGGGTTTGTTGGTTAGTTGGGCACTTTTCTCAATAGGTTTTGAGCTCCAAAAGGTAGATTAGAAAATGTTATTTTGTAGTCTTTATTCAGCAAACAACTATGAAATGTATGTAATATACTTTAAAAATCTTTGTATTGAATCCCTATTTTTCTCCACTATTGTGGATGTTCTTTCTAGTAAACTTTGATCGTGCAGTCAGGGTTTTCTCTTGCCACATTTTGTGGTATGAATGTAAGCATTGATTTGAATGAATGTGACCGTTCTTAATTCATTTCCAAGGCTTGGTAAATGATCTTTTCAATATTACATGAGAAAGAATATGGTATAGTGTTGGATTTATAAGTATTCCAAGTGATTTGATACTTATTTATCTTGCATTTGATTTCTCGAACAAGAAAATATATATACTTATGTGTAGTTGTGTTCCTCTGTTGAATGTATGAGTCTATAGCCTAATGGATAAGCACCAGTCTGAGTAGTTCTAGATCACCCAATCATCAAAGAAAAACAATTTATTAATCTTTAAAGGCAATAGTAGTTTTATTCATCCTCACAATGTAGGATTGCCTTTATCATCTATACGGGGGTCTTATAACAACTGGTTGTTCTTAGTTTAGTGAAAATTTGGGGATGAGAAATTGATTTGGGTTTGGTTGTTCAAATACATTTAGTTGCTCATCTGGTTTTGATGTTAATTCCTAGTTAGGTATACCCATTTAGAATATCCCTCTAGAGTTTAAGCTAATTTCAAAGAGCAGAGGAGTCTACTCACTCCTGTAGTTGGCCAAAATCACCCATAACTTGTTGATAAACCTCTTTCTCTCACCCTGATGACGATCATTGGCCTAGGTGATTTAGGAATGTTTCAAAGTTTTGTGTTACTATCATTTTGGGAACCACAATATTGGTGTCGTTACTGGGGACCCACTAGATTTTATTTCTGGTTGATGTAATATTGAAGTGCATTATTTTTTCATATTTTTCTTCCTAGTTACGGGAAGTGGCGACTCTATTTTATAACCCATAAATTAATTTTAGTTTGACAAGAGCTTCATAATGAATAGAGGAGGAAACCATAAGTAGCCTGGATGTGAGGAATCCTCTAGCAATGTAGATAATAGGAGGAGCAAATATAGAGTAAGAAGATCCAATATGGTGCCTCCAAGGAATGCCCAAGACAACATTTTTGTTGACCTCATAAGCCAATACAGTTATACTTATGAGCACTTTGTTGATAACATATTTAGAACAAATAGAAGAACAAATAGAAATGAGTATGAAGTTAGAAGAAATGAAAATATTATTGGTAGAGGAAGAAGAGATAGATATCATGATCCATATATGAAGATGTTTGGGAATGCCAGTGAAAATGAAGAGATGTATCAGGGTACACGGCATCCTAATTCCCCCACTGGATCATTTGGAAGTCAACATGACAATATCCCTAATGAGGGTAATCAGTAGAAACAACCTGAAGATGAGGAAAGAGAACAAAGAATCCAAGATGAACTGGACTTACTTGATCATTGTAGAAACAAACAAACAGAAGTGTAGGCCTTGCTTGATCAACAACAAGCTCAACTTGACCAACAAAACTAGAATGCACAACAACAAGGCCTAAATTAGAATGTAAATCAGCAACATGCACCTCCATAGCACTACAATTAGCAAAATAACTAGAGATAGCATCATTAACATCATATGGGACAGTAGGGAGCAAATTAGGCCCCTACTCAAAATATCAACATTCAGCCACCATAGAATCAAGCTAAACAAACAACATGGCAACATTCAAAATGTTGGGCATGCACAATGAAGACAAGTATAAAGATTTCTTCCATAGAGACAGCCACTGGGAGATGAGAGGTATAAGAAGCTTGATTTCTTTGGCATACCTAACTTTCCCAATCCAACTCCAATTGAGATTAGGGGGAAGATTCCTAGGTTTCAAGGTAACAATGATGTCACAAGTGAGGAACATCTTAGGCATTTCATTAATGTTACTGATGAGTATGAATTTAAGGATGAAGATGTTATGATGAAATTATTTGTACATTCAATGGAAGAGAGTGCTAAAGAATGGTATAAAGCCCTCCCTGGTAATAGTATCGATTCCTGGGAAGAGTTCATAAGAGTATTCAGATTGTAGTATGGGGACAAGATTGATCCCAAGTTTACTATCCATGAACTTACAACCATCAAGAAAACAATAAATGAAACAGTAGCTAATTTCAACAATGACTTCATCATGATAATGACAAAGGTACCTCCTCATATGAGACCCAATGAATCTATTAGCCTAGTTTTATATTGTGGTGCTTTTGATTTAAAAATAGGTTATTTTTTGAGAGACAAGAGTCCACAAACATTAAAAGAAGCCTATGCTACAACCATAAACATAGAAAGTAATATGAGAGCATTAGGGAAGCATATCAAAAGGTATGTTATCAAATTGTCCTAGTCAGATAAGCTAGATTTCAACAAACCTCTCTCTACATATGATAAATTTGGCAAACTCATGGGGTTGTGAATGATTTGTCCTATAAAGTTGCTAGAAATGACAAAGGGTGGCCACCTCAGGATGCTGCAATGCATTTCAATGAAGGTCAGAGATTGCATAATAGGCCTTATAATACTGATTGGTCTAAGAGACCACAACAAAATGATAGACAAGTTGCCCCCAAGCATGTAAGTTTCAAACATCTTGAAAGGGACATCCCTGATCCTTTGGGAAAGGATCATGTTTATTTTTAAGACGAGTCTTTGTGGTGCTAGGCTTGTTTTCTCCCCCATGATCCAACAAATTGTTCGGTGGCACATTCATTGAGCAAAGAAGAAGAATTTCTAAATGAAGAAGGTGTAGTTGAGTATTATGAAGAAGAAATAAATTAGTTTAATACAGAAGATTATGAGCAAATAGGTTAGGATGCTAATTGTGTCAACTATGAAGAAGATCATATTTTCCAATATGATTATGTTGTAGGTCTAAAGAAGTATCAATTGCTAGGTCCTGATTTTGGGTATTTAAAGGACCTTATGTAGAAGAAGTATCAGTAGTACAAACCTTCAAAAGAGGATATGAAAGCCTTGACTGATGCAGTCATTTTGCAAGTCCAAGGAGGATATCAATTGAGAAATAGGACTATCCCTGTGCACAATGCCCTTGCCAAGGAATCAAAATAGAAAAGAGTGAATGGGGATAGGGACAAATGTAAGGGGGACCTAGAGCAAAAAAGTAGTAGTACTCCAAAGAAGGACACACCAAAAAAGAAGAAGCTTCCAGTGCAGCCACTAGTAAAAAAAACAAATGTGCAGAAGAATCCATCACCAACAGAACAACTAGTTACCATACCCATTTTAGGGTTCCATTATCCAAAAGGAAATAGTAAGCATGATCTACCTCAGACACAAAAGGAATCAAAAAAGGAGAAGTCAAAGGAAAAAGGTAAGGATATTTCATCTGATCAAGTAATACCTTATATTCCTTGTGCAAATGATGTAACTATTTCATGTGATACTCCTTTGCCAAATTATATCCCTATTGATATGGCTCAAGTTTTTAGCCAAATTAGAATTTCTGTGCCAATAGTGGAACTCCTTAGAATCCCTAAACATAGAGATAGGGCAGAGTCTTTTATCACTATTGTAGATGCACAAAAACAACATGTTGTTCACAGTGGTAATGATGAGGATGTAGGTCATGATGAAATAGTTGAAATTTATTTGGGATCATCTATGGTTAATAGCAGGATGGGAGTAGACCCTTTTTACACCACTTTGATCATAAATGTTTGGTTGTTACACAACTGTATGCTTGATTCACGGGCATCTAGCAATGTAATGCCACTTGAAATCATGAATGAATTGGGACTGAAGGTGTCCAAATCCTTTGGTAAGTGTTTTTCCATGGATTCTAGGGAGGTGATTGTGATTGGTCTCGTAAAAGATGTTGAGGTCAAATTAGCTACATATCTTGACAAATCATTCTTGATGGACATATTTATTATGGATTGCCTTGCCAAATGGGGTATGCTATTATCAAGAAAGTGGGCAACCTCTATGGGTGGAAGCATTCAGATGGATCTGTCATATGCCATTATTCTAGTCAAAGGTGTGGAAGTAAAGTTGTATAGGGAAAAGAAGGTGGAAGACCAAAATATAGAAGATAAATACAAAATAGAGGAATATCATGGCAATTTGTTTGATATTGATATAGACCATTTTATGGGATATTGCAGTGATGATGATCATAGCCTAGATATTTTACCTTCTAGTCCTGTTAATTCTATTTGTGGTCCATCTGAATTATGGACGCTATATTTTGATGGTGCATGCTCAAGAGAAGGCTCAGGCACTAGAATTGTTCTAATATCCCCAGATGGTGAACAATTTGGTGTGTCTTTCATACTTGATTTTCAGTGCACTAACAACATAGCTCAATATGAGGCACTGTTATTAGGTTTAAATATTGCTCACAAGTATAAAATTAAATGTTTGAAGATTTATGGTGACTCAGAATTAGTGGTACAATAAATTAGAGATAAGTTTTCTGCCAAGGATAAAAGATTAAGGGTGTACAGGAATGCTATATGGGATACCGTGGAGCTATATGATGCCATTGGCATTGAATGGGTTGATAGAACCAGAAATGAAAAGGCATATTCCCTAGCTGTAGCTGCATCAAAATTTGATCCTCAATTGGATCTTCCTCATGGCCATCATGTTGTAGAAGTGCTTACAGGGCCAACAATCCCTGATAACATATACAATGGGAAAGTTTTCAACAATAGTAATTAGATTTTTAGTTTCCTCAATTGCATGGATGAGTTTGACAGTCAAGTGATCAACTGGCGGCCTATGGTAGAGATAGAAGATGGCAAGGAAATGTTTTTTGGGAGTGAGGTAGTGCAATTGAAGACCAATGGAAAGAATGTTTTATAATACAGACTATTGGAAGAGTAAAGGTAAACCTATTGAAGAGGATAATGTTGAAGGTGTTAACTTTGAAACTAAGCAGGCACCTAAAATGGTTTACATAGTTAAGAAATTAAATCCTCATGACAAGTAAATGTTGATTGATTTATTGAAGAAATTTAGAAAATGTTTTGCATGGTCCTATGATGAGTTGAAAGCTTATAGGGAGGACTTATTTCAACATACTATTCCTCTCCAACCTGATGCAAAACTATTTAGGAAAAAATAGAGGCCTATAAACCCCACTATAGCTCCCAAGATGCAAAAAGAATTGTTAAAAATGAAAGAGGGAGGTATTATTAAACCAATCAGATATTCTAAGTGGGTGTCTAATCTTGTTCTAGTGAGGAAAAAGAATGGGGAGATTAGATTGTGTGTGGATTTTAGAAACCTGAACATCAAATCCCTTAAGGATAATTATCCTCTTCTGAGCATGGATCATCTTCTGTAGAGGGTTGTTGGTTCAAAGATGATGTCTATGATGGATGGGTTCTTAGGATACAATCAAGTGCTAGTCAAGGAGTCAAAAAAGTACATAGCAACATTCGCCACTGCTTAGGGGACATATGTTTATCTGAGAATGCCATTTGGATTGAAAAATACAAGATCAACCTTTCAAAGGGCAATGGATGTGGCCTTTGCTGGCCTCATTGATGAGATCATGGTTGTATACCAAGGTGATCTTATTACATATTCAAAGGATAGAAAAGATCATTGCAAGCATTTGTAAATGATTTTTATAGATGTTTGGAGTATGTGATCATAGATGCATTTGTAGCAGTCATCTCCTGACAATGAGCCAATCCTTCTTTTATCTTCTTTTCTCTTAGCAATGAGCCTATCACATTGAGCACTTCTTGGATAGTGAGTCCTAGGGGAGTGAGCCCTAAGGATGTGATCCTTCATGTAATTAAGTATTGTTATCATAATATATTGTGAGATAATACTCACCATGGTTTTTCCCTTTTTAGGTTTTCCACGTAAAAATCCTGGTGTCTATGTGTTATGTCTTTATGGTTGCTTTTCTTATGTTTATTCTACTTTCATGTTATTAAATTTGGTAATTGGATTAAGGAAAAACAAAATAAGTGGTTTTGTAGAATACTGATTCACCCCCCCTCTCAGTATTCTTTGTGTTCAATAAGGTATACCCCTTGGAATATCCCTCCAGAGTTTAAGCTAAGATCAAAGAGAAGAGGAGTCTACCCACTCCTATTAATTGGCCAAAATTGCCCCTAACTTGTTGATAAACATCTTTCTATCACCTTGATGACAATCCCTGGCCTAAATGATTTAGAAATGTTTTAGAGTTTTGTGTTGCAATTATTTTAGGACCCAACAAGTACCATAGTGTTAGTGATTTAGATTGCAAATTTGTATAAGGTTAAAAATTGTATACTTTGTATATTTAGAAGTGCAAATTGTCTTCACTTTAGTGTCCACTACTTTAGCATGTTTTAGAATACACTAAGCTAATAATCATAGCCTCTCTCCTTCACCAATTTGTCAAAATTCTTACCATATTATGTTGTGTTACTGACATTAAGTTGTTTGACTTCATTTCTAGTATTTTCTCCAAGATGAAAGCATGGGTGTGTAAATGTTTGTGTGAGCATGCTAGTGTCCTATGAGACTTCAAATTTTAAAATGTTTGTTTCCCACCTAGGTTGTTGTTGATGTCTTTTTGTAATGCTTATTCATCATAGAAATGTCTCTCTGCATGTGAATTTTCCCTTTCCTATCCCTCTCATACCTTTTAGTATTATAATTTTGAATCCCTATTGAAAAGCATACATGCAATTTCTTTTTTCCTTGGTCACTTGACACTTATCCTATTGGATGATGTTCATGATGTTAGATAGAAAAAATAAGGTAATGTTATTGGCAATATTCTTTTGAGAAAAGGCCTCGAGTTAACCCTCACTAATAATAACCCTTATAGTATTCTAAAACAAGGGAATTGATATAAAAGACCTTACTTAATTTCACTAAATCAAATCTCTCTACATCTTCAAATCCTCGCATGTTAGGGGCTAAAAATTTCATTTATTTCCTTGAATAGCCACAAGATAACTCACTTGACACTGCAATGCCACTAAAAAATTGAAACTAGAACTTGCACAACCAACCTAATAGATGAGAAACTTAGTAATGCATTGTGAACTATACGATAGAGGTCTCAATAAATAATGATGAAGGATGTCTTCTCAAAGGTGAATTAAATGAAAGTGTTAATGAATCACTAAATTAAATCAAATTCATAGCCTAAGACATGAATGTTATGTAAGATATGTATAAATATATTTTTATTTTTAATAATTCACCACCTAACTTACAAATACGTATTAATTTAGGTTTTAATTTTTCACAACAATTAAAATTAGATATTACATTATGTTTTAATTCACCCCATAAATTACAAATTTATTGAAATGTACACTAGCTTTGCCACCTGAATTAAAAATTTATGGTTAATTCAAGATTAATTTGCCACCTCAATTAAAAAATTAATTGGGAAATTTAGGCTTAATTTTCCACCTAAATTAATTTTTTTTTATAAATTTGGCCTTTATTTACCACCTCAATTTAAAAATTATTAGAAATTTAGTGTTCTTTTGCTACCTGAATTAATATTTTATGGAAAATTTACATCCTCATTTGCCAAATTGATAAAAAACAAAATTAACTTTTGGTTTCCAAATGACCTAGAATTTATGTTTAAAATTACATTTTAACATAAAATAGCCACCCACTCTATCCCTTTAGTTCAATTTTAGGATAAATCACTAAGAGCATAGTGTCTCTACATAGGGGATTCACAATGATTTCTATAGGATTTTCTAGATGTTGCTTCTTAAAGTATACCTTGTTCTCAATGTAGTGATAGGAGACCATATGTAGAAGATCTTAAGGGTGGTATCTCATACTACAATGACGGAGGACATATTTCTTATTTCAAAGAGAAGAATGATATAAATTCATATCCCATTGATAAAACCAATGGATATTAGAGAGATGGATGGAGATATGGTGGAGGCAATGGAAGACCTGTTAGAGTAACTTGTTTTAGGTGTGGAGAGGAAACACACTAAGCATTTTAATGTCACCAAAGTCAAGGGAGCCCTAACAAAAACCTAGAAGGAAACACAAGAGTTGCATATGTTGATGATGAGATAAAGAGATTTTGTAGCTCAAAGGGTAAATAACTTATCATGAGAACAACCCTAAAAAAACATGAAGAAGAAGAGGAACATATACAGAGTAATAATTTATCGAAAACAATATCTAAATCAAGAGGTAAGTGTTGTAAGGTTACCATTGATAGTAGAAGTACAAATAAGTTATTTACTAAAGAAATGGATTATAAGATAAATTAAGGAGTTTAGATCATCCTATACCATATAGGATTGCTTGGTTCCAATAAGACTATAAAGTATTAGTGAATGAATAGTGTGGTTAAATTCAACATAGGTTCATATCATGACGAAGCTTTGTGTGATATTTAACACCAATGGATGTGTATCAATTTCTATGGCGGAAGCCTTAGAAATTTGATAGAATTACTATTCAAGATGGGAGAGAAAATACTTATAGTATAACAAATAATGGAAAGAGACATAGGTTGATCCTATTGAAAGAGAGAGAAGGGGAAGTTTGTAGTAGTGCTAAAATTTGTTTGGTATATGGGATAAAGTTTTTAGATGGTCTAGAACATTAAAATATGTTTTCTGCATTGATTTCAAAGATGTGTAATATCAAAAATACAATATACATCACTATGGATAAAAAAGATACAAAAGCAATAAATTATATAAAATTATTGATAGAGTATAAGGACATCATACTAGACAACATGCTAGATGGATTAACACTAGTATGGAGTACATTAGTCATAACATGAACCTAATACTAGTAGCTAGTTTCGCAAATAAGGTTGTACACAAGATGAAACTAATAAAAAGTGCATAATTGAATAGACAAGTACAAGAGTTGTTAAAAAGGTTTGATGAAAGAGATTTTAATCCCATGTGTATTAGCAATACTACACTAGCACCAATGAAGGATGGTGAGTGGAGTGAAGTGTTTTACCAAGATTGGTTTGAGGAGAAATTATCATTAGACTAAAATTAGAGAAGGAGATGAATGGAAGAAAACATTTAAGATAAATGAGGGATTGTATGAGTGGTTGGGTATGTCTTTTGGGTTGACTGATGCACATAGAACATTTATGAGGTTGATGAATGATGAATTGAAGAATTTTTTTGGTAATTTTGTGATTATTTACTTGGATAACATTTTGAGTTTTTTTAAGACTAAGGAACATCTAGAATATATCATATTATTATTACGAAGGCCAAGGTAAGAAATTTTTTTGATCAATGTGAACAAGTGTAGTTTCATAAAGGAGTTGGTATACTTGGTATTTGTAATCTTAGCTAAAGGTTTGAAGATGTACCCTAAGAAATTTAGTGCAAAAGTGGAGTGTCCTACACCATTAAATGTTGGAGAGGTAATATATTTTCATGGTTTGGCAAGTTTCAATACGAATTTCAATAGAATTTTTGCACCTTTAAGTAGGATAATGAGTGGAGATAAGGAGTTTAATAAGACATCAAGAGAAAATAGAAGTTATAAGTTTCTAAAGAACAAGGTGACATAATATTGATAATTAGCAATGCCAAATTTTAACAAGATATTATAGGTTGATTGTGATGCAAGTGGGAGGGCAATAAGAGCACTATCAAGAGTCAACAATAAAGGCTAGTAGCATATTTTAGTAAAAATTTGAATGATACAAGGAAGAGATGTTTAGTCTATGACTAATAATTTTATGCCATAATTCAAGCATTGAGGAAGTGGAGACATTACTTGTTGCCAACTTGGAATTTGTGTTGCATATAGATTGTCAAGAACTACAATACTTGAACAACCAAGGTATGTTGAATCAAAGACATATGAGATAGGTGGACTTTATGCAAGGTTATAACTTTTTTTTTAGCATAGGAATGGAATATTAAACAAGGTTTCTAATGCATGAGTAGAAGATATAATTTTTTAAAAGAGATGAGAATAGAAGTAGTTGGATATGAGGATTTGAAATATCTATATGAGACTAATACAAACTTTACAAAACATGCAAAACATGTAAGGAACAGGTAGGTACATGAAGAAACAAATGGGTTGATTATTTGATCTAGAATGATAAGTTATTCCAAGGTAATCAATTATGTATCCCTAGAAGCTCAATGAAGTAGAATTTGATCAAGAAGAAGCATAATGGTAGTTTAGTAGGAGATATTAGAGTGGATAAGATATTTATGTTGGTGAGTGACAACTATTTTTTTCCACAAAAACATAAGGATGTTAGGAAATTTGCTCAAGGATATAGAATTTGTCAAGTCACAAAGGGAAGTAGTTGAAATTTTAGTTTTTATTAGCCATTACTAACCTAGAGAGACCATAGGATGATATAAGTATAAGTTTTGTATTGGGATTCCCAAGAACACAGAGATGACATGATTCAATATTTGTAGTTGTGGCTGAATTTTTTTAAATGGTGCATTTCATTCCATGTAAAAAGAACAATGATGTTGTACATGTAGCTGATTTTTTTAAGAAAATTGTGAGGTCACATGGTTTTCCAAGGAGTAATGTTTCAGATAGAGACATAAAGTTTGTTGGATGTTTATGGAAGACATTGTAGAAGATGAAGATAGACATAAAATCTAGTTTAGCATATCACCCATACACTAATGGGAAAACAAAATTTGTGAACATGAGTTTGGGTATTTTTTTGTGATGTTTGGTTGGAGAAAAGATAGGAAATTGGGACACGATTTTGGCATTGGTAAAGTTTGCGTACAATAATTCAATAAATAGGAGTACATGGAAAACACCATTTGTTGTTCCACATGACAGTAGTCCAAGGAATGTATCATAATCCAGAGATATTAGTAATGAAGAGAAGAGGAGTACAGAAGCAATAGAGTTTGTAGAATATATGAAGGAAATACATATAGAAGTAAGGAGTCATTTGCAGAGGATAAATGGTAGATATAAGGAAAATGAATATGAGAAAAGAAGACATAAGGATTTCATGGTTGGAGATGAAGTAATGGTGTATCTCATGAAGGAAATATTTCTAGTTAGAACATATAACATGATGAAGATGAAGAATTTTAGTCCTTCCAGAATTGTGAAAATATTTTATTTGGGAAATTTATGTGAAGTCAAGTTGTCAAAAGATTTGGGAATATCATAAATATTTAATATTGTACATCTATAATAATATTATGAGTGAGAGTCAAATGAAGTTAGTATGGAAATACAATGGAATATTTAGATACTACAATAGCCAAAAGAGGAGATTGTGGAAATTTTGGGTACTAGAATTAGAAGGAGCATGAGAAGAAGACAATGAGTACCTAGTGAAGTGAAAAGGAAACCCTGAAGAAGATTCATCTTGGATTTCTATGGTTGAGGTAGACTATCTTACTTTCCCTAGAGCCATTGAAAGTGATAGACTCAATTTTAAAACAATCCCAACTATCTAAGGTAGGATCATCCCAAGGTGTAAGAGCAATCCTACATCAACCAAAAATATTTTCCTTTACTTGTTTATTTGTTTGTTTGCAAGATTTCTTTTACATTCCACTAATCATTCAATCATCACAAATCTTACCAGATTTTCACATTTCACCTCATGGTTGGGAATTCATGTTCTACATTGATTATGCAATGTTATATTCCATTTGTAGACAATTTATTGTAAAGGCATAATTTAACCTCTAATCCATTACTAAGAATAAAAAAATAACAAATAGTTTTATTGTTCAAGGTTTGTTGTACCTTTCCAAAGCATGTGGTGAAAAAGGAACACATTTACATGTTCACTAGACCTAGGAGACCTTATGGTATGAACTACATCAAGATTTTATTGATCCATCATTTATGCATTCATTTGAGAAGATTCATCTACGCATTTGGCCAACTACACATTTTGCATGGCATCAAGTTTTGCACCACCTTGTGGTTGAATAAGATCATTACAAATGATAGAAGATACTATATAGACATTGTTCATAATCAATAGAAGGTAGTTCAAGTTGGAGATTCAAGTTAGGAGTCAAGTTTGAGCTTTACATTGCAATATCATTTGGATTCTATAATTTCCACATTTGTAATCAAATGGCTAAGGCCTAGCATGATGGAATCCCATTGTGGAATATTTTAATTTGTTTATGACTGTGAATGAATAAACATAAGATTATTATTTCATTGTTTCGTTGCAATTTTGTTGTGTAATTATGTGTTGTTTCATTTTGCTGCATGGTTGGAAATATCAAGGACTATCATAGATTACTTGGGATTAGTGGTTAAAGGGTAAATAAGTTGTAATGGGGAACTAGAACAATTATTATGAAATTTATCTAGTGTAACAAGGAACTAGATGAATCAAATGGGACACATTTATTCTTTGAACTGGATTACAATCTAGATATTGACTAGATCTTCCTATGAGAAGAAGATATATCCAAGAGCACCTTTGAAACTCATGAGCCACAAAAACTTTTGGTCATCTCCTTTTTCCTCAACAATGGCCCATATTTATTCTATTGTCTAACGAATTTGTCATTTGATTGTTCCTTCATAAATTATATTTTGTATTCTTTGATGACATCCTCATCTATGGTAGGATGTGTAAACAGAATCAGGTATTTAGTTGGATCAAAATGTACACCTCCTTTTAGAGTACCATTTATATGCAAAACACTCCAAGTATTCTTTTTGACAAACCTTGAGATAGGATATCTTGTGTATATCATCTTAGTAGGAGTTGTGAGAGACCCTTAAAATCAATTATATAAAGAATAGGCCCTAAAACTCTCAAATCTCCTTAGGGATTCTTCTATCACATCCGCTCTTACAAAAAAATTCTCAATGATTATGATATTGAATTATATTTCCTTTGTCCATAACGTTAAATTAAAATGCAATGGACCATGGTCCAAAGAAGCCAAAATGACTTTTTATATCCTCAATCATGTGGTGTACATTACACCAATATCGCTATGCCAAATTTCTCTAAACCATTTAGCATCAAAATAGATGCTTCGGGAAATAGAATTGGAGTTCTCTTCATGTAAGAAGGTAGACCATTAGCATTTACTAGGAAGGCACTTACTAGAAAGAATCCAATCAAATTTACTTATGAGAAGGAGATGCTAGTTATTCCTCATTTTTTTCTTAAATGGACACCATATCTTGTGGAGAGGTAGTTTTACATAAAATCTAGATCATCATAGCCTTAAATACTTCTTAGAACAACATGTTCCATCATTAGAAAAATAAAAATAAGTTACAAATTTATTAGGGTATTATATTATAAAATTGTATATAATAGAGAAAGTGATAATGCCATAATAGATTCTTTATCTTGCAAGTAAGAAGTTTAGATGTCACTTTGTGTCTTATCTTTATCCACTATAGATTGGTTGCAAGATGTTTAGTGAGAATGACAATAAGATGCATAGACTCAATAGCTTATTTACCCTTTAAGTTTGCTAAGCCCAACTACTTGTGGGATGAATATGTACTTGTGCTATAAAAATTGTATAGTGTTGGTTACCAATTCAAATCTATGAGATAAAGTCCTATGTGAACTTTGTGCCTCCCTATTAGTTAGATAGTACTAGCTTAAAAGACATGAAAGAACCTAAAGAATTTCTTTCAAGTTGGGATGAAATGAGATATCAAATATTCTATTGAAGAATGTGGTACATGTCAATGCCACAAAGGAGAAATAATTTGAACTTTAGGGATGGTACAACCATTACAAATTTCTACTAGGGTATGCATTGACATTTCTAGAGATTTTATTGAAAGATTACAAAATTAAGGTGGTAAATCATTCATTTTTTGGTCACTAATTGTCTCTCTAAGTATGCACACTTTTGTTCATTGGCACATTCCTATAAATTATCTACTATTGCCTAATTTTTCCCTAAACAAATCTTTTGCCTCCACACTATGCCCACTCCCATTATTTGTGGCTATAACCCTTCCTTCACTAGTAACTTTGGGCATGAACTATTTATACTACATGGAACACAACAAAAAATGAGCTCAACATATGACTCACAAATTGATGGTAAAAATGAAATAGTAAATAAATGTTTGGAGAGTAATTATGTTACTTTCCTTTGGTACTACAGGGTCACTAGGCTAAATGACCACCCTTTATGTAAAGATGGCACAATACCACTTATTAATCTTTCACTAAGATGATGGCATATGAAGCTATGTATGCTCAACTTCCACCATCTCTCACATCATACTTTTTAGGCAATTCCAAGGTGTAAGCCATTGACTCAACTCTTGCCCATCAATAATATCTCCTTCAAATTATCAAGGACAACTTACCTATGGCTGAGAACTATATGAAGTAGTTAGAAAATCAACACTATACTAAGCTCACATTCACTGAATGCAACTTAGTCTTTCTATGCCTTCAACTATATATAGAGAGAGACATTCTTGAAGCTCATTAAAAAAAAAAAGAAAGAGTAAAGTTAACACCCAAGTTTTATAAACCTTTTTAGATACTAGAACACATTAGCAAAGTCACCCATAACTTTAATATTCCTTCGTCCTCCCAAATACATCTTTTCTTCAAGTCTCCTCTTTAGAAAATTAGATGATGAGAGTTCTATCATCCTCAAGCATGAAGTTATTCTTGTCCATGGTATATATATATATATATATATATATATATATATATATATATATATATATAAAAGATGTTTATTTATATATAGACCTTTGCTTATTCCAGTTCCTCGCTGCAATTCTCTACTCGTGCAATGAAAATATTTGGCCTGTAAATGCATTGAGAGTCTCTCTTTCAATAGAATTCATTGGTGGATACTTTACACCATAGTTATATAGCTGTTTGAACTATTACCTACATCGTTTTAAAGTCATTAAAGATCATATGTCCAATGCTGTGCTCAATGTATTTTCATAAAAGTATTAAAACTACTGGCAAACTTAGAATATCTAGAGACATGATGTTTAAACTACTAAAAAATATGTTCTCCTTGTGAATGCTATGATAGTGTCTTTATGGTTGGTGCAGAGTCTTATAAACCGTTGCAGTTCCCGAATGGTCGTTTTCAACAATCATAGAAGTGCATCGGGAATAATCAAGGAAAACCAAGTAACTAAATTACTGGAGCAAGTAGACTGTATAACTGCTGATAATGGGAATCAGCCTTATTCCAATGAGTTGTTCACTAAAGCTCAGGTGCGATGAAGCTTCAATATTTGGCATACAAAATGAATAAATTAATATATTATATGAAGTTGCCTGAGGCATTCAACTCATTTTTTAAAAATTTATACAGGTAATGACATCGCAGTTGTTTCACATAAAAGATAAGGAAAAAGTGTATGCAGAACAGATCAAACGATTAAACGAGATGGTAATCTAATTATCTCTAAACCTTGGAAAGATCTATTAAACTGTTCATATAATTTAGGTAAGAGATCATATTTTCTAATCATATTTTCATTATGTGCTCATGGGTGCCTTCAGATGGAACAGAACACGCGTACAATGGAAGAGAGGATGCGAGGTGTAACAATAGAATTAGAAAAGCAATTGGAATCTGCGCGCTCTGCACGGGTGATGGCTGAAAATGAAGCGTTGGCAGTCAAGAAAAATTTAGATGCTAGAATTAATGATCTCCGAAAGCAATTATATGAAGAAAGTAATAAGAATGTACAAATGCCAACGCGCCCTAAACTATGGCCTCCACCATGCTCAATTTTATGAGGAAATAAACTTGCAAAACACCTCCGAATAAGAACCTTATATATGTAAAGGGACCTCCTCATGGTTACATAATGTACTTCTTTAATGTATTCACGTTCTAAAGCGTGTTGCTATTGTATATGAGCATGACAAATAAGTTTTCTAATAATTAGAATATAAATATCAGTTTACATGAAATTAAATGTTTGAAAATATTTAAATATGTTTGTTTATTTTTATTTGGATTTAAACTAGTTTGATTGGAAAATTCTACGTGTTCGTAAGGTGAAATTTGCATACTCATACAAATTTCTATTTTGATGAAATGATTTAATATAATTTCATATGTGACACATTTTTATGTTATGCTTGATTCATTATGTGATCTTTGTTCACTTCCATTTTGCGTCATTCACCAACCTTTATTTTCTCTTTATCACATCCCTAGTTAAACACACTCACCATTATTAGCCATTTAGTACACCCATATATGCATATATACCCATACATTTGACTTTTGTTTTGGGATTTACACCTTTTCTATCTTAGGTCAATCTCAGGGCACACCAAATTGATTACAAACTGCTTGAGACTGATCTTAAAATTTCAAATATTTATTGAAATTTAGGTCAATGCCCACCCTTCCCAATAGTTGTTGGGAGCCAAGTTGGTATATGTTCATGTGACTAGTTGTTATGTTTTTGTAGTTAGAGACATTTGTTTGTGAAAATTAACACAAGTAGATGAAGTAATAACCATTGGAACTCAACGAAGAATCATTTTAGGAAAATTTGATTTTAAGTTTAAAAGGAACCCATTATATTGAAATTTGCATAAATGTCATCTTCATACTTGGGAATGTTGTCTTTGGGTCTTTACCCATGACTATCAAGCTAGTCTATTTGGATTTGACCTAGGACTATTAATCTCTTCATAGGTGTTCCTAAACATCACAATCCTTATTAGAAAGCATCAAAAGTTATAATAAAACAACTTTTAGTAGTGCACATTCTATAGGATCATTCCTACAAGTTGTAGATCAAGTTTGTGCTTCAAAGATTTAACCCACACATAGGAGATTAACCTTGAGATGCCCATGATTGATCCAAAGAAGATTTCAAGACTATTCAAAGCCTAATGAAATTACTATACTATGAGAAATAATTTTAGTACCATCATCAAGTGAAATTCGTGTGACATGAGAATATTCTTCATCATTGTTCCCAAATCTAAGTCTCTTATCCCCTGACATTGAATTTTCAAGATTACCATTTAAGTTTATAAAATCTCAATTCTTCTTAACTAATCTATGTTAATTGTGTTATTATCACTACATGTATTTAATAAACCTAAATTGACCTACCCAAAATGATATGTATTTTCTTACAATGCTATGTCAACAAGCAATGACATTTATAGGAATTATCAAATGTGTATTTATTATTAGAAAAGGATTATGGATTTATGTGATAGTTATGATTTAACATTTAATGACTTAGGTTATGATTATTAATACATTTGTATTATTCCTTAGATATTATATAGTGGATATGTTAGAAAAATATATATATTTTAACTTCTATTTTATTCCTTTTAAAACACCTTATCCAAATTTCTTTTAAGATAATTCTTAGAGTGATAAATAATTGTAATGCTGAAATTTTCATATCGATGCCAAATCCCATTTACTTTTGGGCCCATTTCAGTGGAATGACTTAATAAAATCACATATATGGACATGTGGCACACTCTTACACTAGGTTTATCTCTATCCCCAATCTCTAAATATCCCTATATATATTCTCTTATAGAAATTCCATACATTTGACTTTAACTTATTCCCATTTACACCTATTTCCACACAATCACCCTATTATCAACCTATACCTCCATATACTTATTCCTAATCATAAAATTTAAACTTTCCTACACTAGATCAACCACACAATCGTCAGTCACTCAAGATTGACCCCAAAATTTAATCCTTTTACTTTGAAACTTTTCTACTAGCTATTGGGAGTTGACTTGATACACATTTGTGAAACTACGTACATTATTGTTTGGTATTTAAATATATTCTTTTGTGTGATTAAGAAAATCAATTAATCAAGAAATTAGTTCAGTTCATTTGAATTGAAAGGAGCATTTAATCTATAAATATTTGGATTTACAGCTTAAAAGGAACCCATTGCATAAAAGTATTCATATAGGCATTTGTACAATTGTGTATGTTATCTTCAATCATTTCTCTAGGCCACAAAGATGGTCATTATAGTGGGTTCATGTTGTAAGTATGTGCCTAATCGGTGTTGTCATTGATGTCAACATATCTTTGTTGTCATTGGTGTCAATTGTATCCTATTTTGTTATTTGGTTAGAAGCCTTACATGTTGAGGATATTGAGAAAATTAGCCCCTTCGGAAGAATTAGAAAGTAAATAGTGAATCACAGTGAAGACAGTGAGGTGCTTACTGAAGAACAATCTAAAAGATTGCTCTACTTTTCTTGCTAACTAAAGATTTTGGTCTGCGGATTGGAAGTTATTTAGAGGCATGTCTAAAGATGCTAAATCCTGAGTTTGAGCCTCCGATATGAAGATTTGAGTGAGTTACATTCACCAGAGTAAAACCTACTCTTTTATCTGATTATTCACTAGTGCCTAAGAGAAAGTATTTTGCTTCGCATTCCTCCGCATTGGAATGTTTTGCTCTGTAGTTCTAGAGGGAAGTTTGGGATGATGATAAGTGCCTACAACTGCAATGGTTCATGTTTTGGTGGTCCACAAGCTATCTTTCTTTTATGACAGTTGAAGACAATGAAGTTCGTGTGCTCTAGTGTGAAGAATCTCATGGATAAAGGGGTGCTGGTAAGAAGTTGAGTCCACTTTTTGGCCAAAAAGTGGAAGTGTTTTCCCTGATTTTTAGAATTTCTCACATTTGACCTCAAAATTTGAAGCACTTAGAGATGGAATCTTGAAAAACGTCACTAATCATAAACTGTAGTACTCGGAGTCTAGTTTCCAAATATGTAATTTATTTGAATACCCAGATAATACAAATTAATTTTCAATAGGTGTTTATAAAAATCACTATTTAAAAGTCACTTTTTTTTTACTATACCATGCACATGTACGTCATCCAAATTTTGACCCAAATAATCATATTTTTCTAAATCCTTTTGGGAAAAGATTTGTAACTCACTTAATCATGTTTTCCATAACTTTTTGTAATTTTCTATTGAATAGATTTTTTTGTTAATTTTTTATTGGCCATATTTGGTGTTTTAAAGAATCGTCATGTACGTCACGCATAAGATGACCTAAACTTAACATTTTTTGAATTTTTTTTTTCAAATTGAAAAGAATTGTTTGAAGTATGTTTTCCTACAATTTGTTTTTCAAAAAATTATTTTAATAAAAGTTATTAAAATATTAAAAAACCATGATAATTCAAGTTTATGGACTTGTTTCATTAGAAATTAACTAAAAAATAGAAAAGATAATCCAATTGTAAAAATATATATATATATTTGAAATCTATACCATCTCATCTATAATGGGTTTTAATTTTGTCAAAAGCTTCTTTTAAAAATGTCGTCAGCCATATTGCTAAAGTCCATTTCTTCAAAAAAATTGAAGCTTTTTGTTTAAAAAATAAATAATAAATACAAAAATATGTCTAAAACTAAAAAAATTAAATATATTTTAAAACTACACATTGTCATCTTAAATGCATTTTAACTTCATCCATAAATTCTAAAAAAATGTTTGTCAAACATATTGCCAAAATCCATCATTTCTAAAAATATTTTCTACTAAGGCTTCCACTAAAAGTGGACCCAACTTCTTGCACTTACCCAAAGTGGTTTGACCTTGTGTGGTTACTCTTGGTGATTTCAACATGCTTGTGGATACCTCCTGATCATGTTCCTACCTTTACATTGGTCCAGGTTAAGGAATTGAGATCATGTTTGAAGATTATTCCCAAATAACGTAGCATGTTACTAGTCCTAGCCAACTTGGTTAACTCCAATGATTGCGGAGATCTCTTGAAGATTATAGAAGCATATTGTGGCATGGAAGATTGTGTTTGAATCCTAGCTAAGGCGTGGTATAATCCACACACATCTATACTACATTTCCTTTGCATAATTTTGAATTAGGTCAAGACCTATTTTGTAAATGTTTGTAATGCCAACCTTGGAGATTGTTCCAATGGTTGATGACTGTAATACCAACCTAAGTGATGATCATTCCAAGGTTGATGAAGTGTATAAATACTTGTAGTTGATTCATGGAAAAGATGTCCTTGTGTGAAGATGGGAAGATAGGGAAAGAGGTGGAAAGACAGAGCAGAGCAAAGGAACTATTATATTTCAATGTATTAATCTCATACATGAAGAAGATGTTGATCTTGGCAATGAGCATGGTAGTGAGTTGCCAATAGGATTTAACAATCCTTGGGGTTTAATAGCCCTCATTGTAATATTTCTAGTTTTAGGGTTGAGGCAGTGAGCTTGCTAGACCTAGCTGTACTTCATGGCAGTGAGCCAGTATGTTCTAGGCCCATGGAGTGACCAAGCCTGAACATCATTTTTCAAATATTGCAATATATTTTGAGAGCTAATCCTCTCCATGGTTTTTCCCCACCTTGGGTTTTTCCACATAAAAATCTGGTGTCTCTTGTGTTCAATGTTTCATCTGTGTTTAAGTTTCTAATTTCATGCATTCATTGTTTAATCATAATAACTATGGACAAGTGATTAATGTTTAAGTGTAGAATTGTTTGAATTTTTGGGACAACTGATTCACCCCCCCTCTCAGTTGTCTGACACATTTCAACAATTGGTATCAGAGCAAGGTTCCTCTAAAGAAAGTCTAACATCTTGAGAAAGATCCAAAATATCTTATAAGAAGGAAGTGCCACATTTTGGTGGGACGAATTATGCTTTTTGGAAGGCATGAATGAAAAGCCATCTTCTTTGTCTTGGTTACAAAGTATGGAAAGCTGCAGAAGAAAAATACAACATGCCTCAAAATGGTTTGACGATTGAAGATGAAATCAAAGAATATGAAGTGAATGTCAAAGCAAAAGATGCTTTGTTAAGTTCATTAAGTGACTTAGTACTAACGAAAGTTGTGAATCTTGAAACTATAAATGAGGTATGGGAGAAACTGAAAAATCTATATGAAGGAGACAGTTCTGTGAAGGAAGCCAAGCTAAAAAGTCTAAAAGTGAAATATGAGAGTTTGAATATGAAAACATAATAGCCTTTATGCAAAGAGTTGATGAACTTGTCACCGGGATAAAAGGTATGGGGGGGACTCTTGGTGATAAGGAAGTTGTGATGAAAATTCTCAGATCACTACCAAAGTCCTACAGTCACAAGGTAGCTGCAATTGAGGAATTTATGCAAGAAAAAATTATTGATAGTGATCAATTACTTGGTGAGATTACTTCCTTTGAAATTAGAGAGTTTGGTGATGCCCTTCCAAAAGTTGAGACTGCCTTGAAAGCCAGCACTTTTGGGAAAACCCCCAAATCAGAAAAGTATAAGGTAGAATTTGATGATGTGTTTGATGAAATTGAAGCCAACTTTGTAGATAGAATGCAAAGAGGATCTGGTAAGTTTAAAGGTAAATTACCTTTTAAATGTTTCTCCTGTGGTAAAGTAGGCAACTTTGCTTCTAGATGCCCTGAAAGAATTGAAAGAAATAGAAAAATACATGAGAATAGGCCTAGAATCCAAAAGAAATGTTATTATGTTGAAGATTTTGATGATGATGAAGGAGTATTAGATAATGGTAAACCAGATAATGCTAGTACTTCTAGTAATGAATGCTTGTTTATTGCCATTAAGGAAGAACATGTGTCTACTAATCTTGCTAGTTGTGTGAAGGAAGAAAAATGAGTGGAAAGTGCTTTGACTTCTCAGGTTGTTGAAGACAAAGATGAATGTGTCATTGATAGTGGCTACTATCACCACATGACTGGTGACAAAAGTAAGTTTGTGAGTTTGGAAAGATATGATGGTGGACTAGTTAGGTTTGGAGATGATACATCTAGTAAGATTTGTGGAAAAGGATCTATTTGTTTTGATCACAAGCATAATACTGAAGATGTCTTGTATGAGAAAGGATTTAAGCACAATCTTTTTAGTGTGGGTCAGATGTGTGACAAAGGTTATGATTTAAGTTTCAAGGATAATGGATGCAAGATCAGGGAAAGCTTCAGAATAATCATTGCAACTAGTAAGAAGACTAAAGGTAATATCTATCACTTAAAAGGAACTGATAACTATTATTTGTTGGCTCAGACTGATGAAAGTTGGCTATGACATAGAAGGTTGTGTCACATCAATTTTGATAACATTATGAAGATAAGTACTACACAGGCTGTTAGAGATTTGCCTAAGCTTGTGAAGCCTGCTAATCCTATTTGCAAGGAGTGTGAATTTGGGAAACAAACAAGAACAAGTTTCAAAAGAAAGGACCAATCAGTTGATGGACTTCTAGAACTAGTGCATACAGATTTGTTTAGACCTACTAGAGTAAGAAGTTTCCAAGGAGATAAGTATTTCATGTTGCTTATTGATGATTATTCTAGAATGACTTGGGTTACCTTTTTGAAGGAAAAAGTAGAAGCTCTAGATAAGTTCAAGGAATTTAAGGCAATGGTTGAAAATGAGATGGATTTGAAGATCAAATGTTTGAGGTCTGATAGAGGAGGAGAGTTTACATCAAATGAATTCAATTTCTTTTGCGAAGAACATGGGATAAAGAGACATTTTTTTGCACCTAGAACTCCACAACAAAATAGAGTTGTTGAAAGGAAAAATGAAACAATTCAAGAAGCTGTTAGAACCATGATGAAGGAAGCTGATTTTTCGAAAGTATATTCAAGAGAGGCAATTCACACTATTGTATACATCATAAATAGAGTCCATGTCAAAGGTAACAGTTCTAAGACTCCTTATGAATTGTGGCATGGTAAAGTTCCTACTGTGAAATATCTCAAAGTTTTTGGTAGAAGATGTTATATCAAAAGAGAAGAAAATCTAGGAAAGTTTGATGCTAGATGTGATGAAGGAATCTTCCTTGGTCACTCCACCAAGAAGAAGGCCTATCGGTGCTATAATAAGAGGCTGAATAAGATCATTAAGAGTGCAAATGTCAAAGTCGATGAAAGCAAGGAGAGGTGTCCAGAATCAAGTGGATATGAATTAGATAAACTAGATGTTTCAGCAAGAAAAGAAGTGGTGCATCATGAAGACAACTCAGATGAAGAGGAACAAGCTCTAGAAAGTGCTACCAAGACACCAAGGTATGTAAAACTTAATCATTCTGAAGATCAAATCATAGGAGATAAGAGCAAAGGAATCATGACCAGAAGAAGATCTACAGAAGAACAAGTAAATTTTTGTCTGATTTCCAAGATTGAACCTAAGACTGTGAATGAAGCTTGCAATGATGAGAATTGGGTAAAGGCTATGAAAGAAGAATTGATATAGATAGAGAAGAATCTGACTTGGGATCTTGTTCCCAGACCAGCAGATAAAATGTAATTGGCACCAAGTGGGTCTTCAAAAACAAAATGAATGAGAATGGTAAAGTGGTAAGAAATAAAGCAAGGTTGGTATGCAAAGGATACTCTCAAGCTGAAGGAATAGATTTTGAGGAAACATTTACACCAGTGGAAAGGATTGAAGCTATAATAATGTTTTTGGCATTTGCATACTACAAAGATTTTAAGGTATATTAGATGGATGTGAAGTCTGCATTCTTGAATGGAGAATTGGAAGAAGAAGTCTATATTGAACAACCAGAAGGATTCTAGTCATCAGATTAGGGTGACATGGTATGTAGATTGAAGAAGGTGTTGTATGGATTAAAACAAGCCCCCAGGGCCTAGTATGCTAGGTTGGATAAGTATCTGATATAGTTAGGATTTAGCAAGGGTACTATCAACAACAATCTCTATTTCAAGATCAATAATAAACAATTCCTAATTCTTGTAGTCTTTGTTGATGACATTATCTTTGGAGGTAATGAAGGTATGTGCACAATTTTTGCCAGAGAAATGCAAAGTAAATTTGAAATGTCCATGTTTGGCGAGATGAATTTCTTTTTAGGTCTACAAATAAATCAATCAGATAAAGGTATCTTCATTTCTCATTCTAAGTATGTGAAAGAGTTGTTAAAGAAGTTTGGGATGGAAGAATCTAAACCAGTAAATATTCCTATGGTAACTGGTTGTAAATTGAGCAAAAATGATGATTCACCTATGGTAGATCAGAAAAGGTATAGATCTATGATTGGAGGATTACTTGATCTGACTCAAACTAGACCTAATATAATGCATGCAGTTTGTCTTGTGGCAAGATTTTAAGCATAACCTAAGGAGTCACATGTGATGGTAGTCAAGAGAATTCTAAGATATTTGAAAGGCACAATGGATTATGGTTTGTGGTATCCAAAGGATAATGATTTCACTGTCAGTGCATACACTAATGCAAATTGGGCCAGAGATGCAGATGACAGAAAAAATACAAGTGGAGGTGCATTCTTCTTAGGAAAAAGGTTGGTATCATGGATAAGCAAGAAACAAGATTTAATATCTCTGTCCACTACAGAAGCATAATATATTGTAGCAACATGTAGTTGTACTCAAGTGTTATGGATGAAGCAGACATTGAAGGACATCAGAGTTGTATATGAAGATCCAGCTGTAATCTTTTGTGATAATACAAGTGCCATAAACATATCAAAGAATCCCGTATTGCATTCAAGGACAAAGCATATATCCATAAGATATGACTTTTTGAGAGACAAGGTGACAGAGAATGAAGTCAAGTTGGAGTATATATCTACAGAAGATTAGATTACAGACATTTTCACTAAGCCTCTGCCTAAGGATACTTTTGAGTATCTCAGAGAAAAGTTAGGGGTTATCACCCCTCCTAAACTAAACTAAGATGCACAGAAGTGCATCAGTCTAGAGGTACCTAAAAATCCATCTCCAGATCTAGATTGATGCATGTAAGGGCTACTTCTTAGGGGGGAGTAGTCAGATGAAGAGATTTTAGAAGATAGATTGGATCAGAACAACAAAATGCAAGTATGTTCCCTTTTCCATTTATGTCAAAGGGGGAGAGAAATCATGTGAAAAAATTAGAGAGAAAGAGTACAGATGTGTAAAGAGATAGGGGAGAATCTTGTCTTGATGGCTGTTACAATTTTTCACATCATATGTTGCCATCAATGACAAAGGGGGAGATTGTTGCAATTATGTGCCTAATCGGTGTTGTCATTAATGTTAACATATCTTTCTTGTCATTGGTGTCAATTGTGTCCTATTTTTTTATTTGGTTAGAAGCCTTATATGTTGAGTATATTGAGAAAATTAGCCCCTCTAGAAGAATCAGAAAGTAAACAATGAATCACAGTGAAGACAATGAGGTGCTTACTGAAGAATACTCCAGAAGATTGCTTTGCATTTCTTTCTAACTAAAGATCTTAGTCTATGGATTGGAAGTTATTTAGAGGCATGTTTAAAGATGCTAAATCCTGAGTTTGAGCCTCTGATATGAATATTTGAGTGAGTTACATTCACTAGAGTAAAACCTGCTCTTTTTCTAATTATTCACTGGTACTTGAGAGAAAGTATTTTGCTCCACATTCCTCTGCATTAAAGTGTTTTGCTCTATGATTCTAGAAGGAACTCTAGGATGATGAGAAGTGCTTACAATTGCAATGGTTCATATTTTGGTGGTCTACAATCTATCTTTATTTTATGACAGTTGAAGACAATGAATTTCATGTGCTCCGGTGTGAAAAATCTCATTGATAAAGTGGTTTGAGCTTGTACGATTACTCCTGGTGATTTCAACGTGCTTCTGGATACCTCTTGATCATGTTCCTACCTTTACATTGGTCTTCCTTAAGGAATTGAGATCATGTTTGAAGATTATTCCCACCTAACGTAGCATGTAACAAGTCTTAGCTAACTTGGTTGACTCTAGTGATTGTGAAGATCTCTTGAAGATTATAGAAGCATATTGTGGAGTGGAAGATTATGTTTGAGTCCCAGCTAAGGCATGGTATGATCCACACACATCTATACTACATTTCCTTGAGTAATTTTGAATTAGGTCAAGACCTATTATGTAAATGTTTGTAATGCCAACCTTGGAGATTGTTCCAATGGTTGATGATTGTAATGCCGACCTTGATGGTCATTCCAAGGTTGATGAAGTGTATAAATACTTGTAATTGAGTCATGGAAATGATGTTCATGTGCAAAGATGGGAAGATAGGGAAAGAGGTGGAAAGGCAGAGCAGAGCAGAGAAACTATTGTACTTCAATGTATTAATCTTAGACATGAAGAAGATGTTGATCTTGGCAGTGAGCCTGGAAGTGAGCCACCAGTAGGGTTTAATAACCCTCATTGTAATCTTTCTAGGTTTAGGGTTGAGGCAGTGAGCCTGCTAGACCTAGTTGTACTTCATGGTAGTGAGACAACATGTTCTAGGCCTGTGGAGTGAGCAAGCCTGAACATCATTTTTTAAAGATTGCAATATATTTCGAGAGCTAATCCTCTACTTAGTTTTTCCCCACTTTAGGTTTTTCCATGTAAAAATTTGGTGTCTCTTGTGTTTAATGTTGCATCTGTGTTTAAGTTTCTGATTTCATGCATTCATTGTTTAATCATAGTAACTGTGGACAAGTGATTAATGTTTAAGTGCAAAAGTGTTTGAGTTTTTGGGGCAAGTGATTCACCCCCTTTCAATTGTTTGATGTATTTCAACAGTTGACCTAGGAGATCTTGTTCCTAGCAATCAAACAACTTCCCTAAAGATGTTTGTAACTATTGTCACTTGGACTTGCACCCTGTGTTGGAGTGGTTTAGTGCTACAACAATCTAGTGAAACATTGGGATGATTTCCAGATGTGGGTCCCTACAAGAAAATCAAACCTCCAGAGAAATGTTGGTTCCTTTCCTGAATATAAGATTTAGAGAATGCTAAGACTAAACCTAATCTATTCACTATTGGGGAAAAGAGGAAGAAGGAGAAACTAGAAATGAAAAGGTGATACACTAGGTTTGAATGTTCGAACCTCAAATATGTTAAAAATGAAAGAAAAACTACTCAACATAAATCTAATTCAAATGTATGTTTAATGATATTTAACAGAGTATTAGAGATGCAGATTGCATCACAGCAAATAAATCAACAATATAGAAATATACCAAAAGTAGAATAAAGCACATAAGACAGTATATAACGTGGAGAAAACCCTTGCAGATAAAAAAACTCCACACGAAAAGAGGCCAAGTTGTATTATCTTCACAAAAGGAGATTACAAATACATTCACTTCCTCTGTCCTTCAACCTTCACTCTGGAAGAACCTGGGTACCTGTAAACTTGTTATGCAACTCATCTACTATGCTATGGTTATATAGAAGTTACAATCATTGATAGGCATCCACTTTGAAACCTCCACCCATGCAGCAATAAATGATGTTGTACATGCATCCTACTCTTGGAAAAACATGCCCATGCAAAATTGGGCACCTAGAGCCAAGAATGTTATCTTACAACATCTTATGATGCGTCATAACTATCATAGATACCACTAACATGAATCTTCCCAAGATGAGCATTTGGGGCTAAACATAACAACTTACAACTCATTAATATCCATAATATGCATCACAGTGTCATAGAATCTTATGACAACTTGTAGTTGTCATAGATTCCTTGCATGTACCCACCAAAAATTATGACATATATTATAAATGCTAAAAATAGTAGATTCTCCACATGGGTTCCCCACTTAGACTAGTTACAATTTACCATAGTAGATGACATCACGTAACTACCGTCGATAACTCTCAAACTTACCAGTGCAATAACTCCATAATTACTATGGACAATAAATAATTTTTACCACTGCCGGTGAAACTAGTACATCCCTTATGGGTAATTACAAATAATAAATGGAATAATACAATAATGGGATTTACAAAGTTAATGGTAAATCAATCCATAGGAAATCAAATGAAATAATCAGGTAATAATGGGTTACACTTTTTGGCCAAACTGGACATTGAAATCAACATTTTGAACTAAATCTTTACTTTCTGACACCTATAGCCACTAAACCATTAGGAATTTAAAGATGATGTGAACTAGTGATTTGTGAGATTTTGTTTGTAGATTCTAAATATATATTTTTTTACAAAAAATTAGAGTTAAATTGTAAACTTTTTTGGGTCTCCTTTGATAACTAGTTTTTAATAGTAACCAACATTTTTTTAAAGTGATGCGTATTCTGTAGGACATAAGTTTTTTTCTACAAAGGATAAAATTCTAATTCTTTTTAAATTAGATTGATAACACCAATATATAGGGCATGCATTTGGTTTCATAATGTTTTGTTGAATATATATTTTTTAATTAAGTTTTGAAGTCAAACCAATTATAATTTAGACATAGGTGTATTCCATAAAACATAACTTTTTCTGTATGTATCGAAATTCAAAAAAAAAGAATGGTTGAAACAAAGACATCAATACCTAGGGCATAGGTATTTTTAGAATATTTTTTCACTAATTTACTAATTTTCCATGTGTTCAGAATAGAGAAGTTGATGTTCTGTGAAAAACCTATGTTCACAAGAAATAAAAAATAAATAAGATAATCAAATTAAATATATTTAAAATTATACTTTTTGGGAAGCTTATAATAAGGACTACATACTTAAAAAACACAAATTTTAAATGAATTCATTTGATCCCCCAAAAGGTAAATCAAATGTGGTTTTTATCAGCATTTTGATAGGTGTAGAGAAGACTCCATTATAGGAATGGTTTAAAACTAAAGAGGTTCTATCCAAGGGCGCTTGAATCTAAGGGGGTTTGATCAAACCCTTTTCAATTAAAATCTTTTAAATGGAACATTTCAAGGCTTAAATCATTATATTTTCTAAAATATGTGATTTCAACAAAAATTAGGATGTCCCAGAAAGTGTAACCCATTATTGTGCTCACATGTTTGGTCAATGAATCTACAACATTCTTCTGAGTGTCTATCTTCTTCAACTCAATCTATCCATTTGCAACCAACTCTTGACCAACGTGATACTAAACATCAAAATACTTAGTCTGAGCATGATACATAGGATTCTTGGTCGAACATATATCACT
This sequence comes from Cunninghamia lanceolata, assembly GCA_027924645.1. Lineage (NCBI taxonomy): Eukaryota > Viridiplantae > Streptophyta > Pinopsida > Cupressales > Cupressaceae > Cunninghamia > Cunninghamia lanceolata. Next base: position 559,186 of record BSBN01000957.1, read on the forward strand.
CTGGCTATCACAACCGATCTGAATGATCTTGCAATCAAATCTAATACCTGTACACAATCTGGTCAACCAAACTACCTCCTTAGAGACATGAGTAGCAGCCATATACTCTACTTTTGTGGTGGACAAAGGAACTGTGGGTTGCCTCTTACTCATCCAAATCACTATTCCTCCAAACAAAGTAAACACATAGCCACTAGTGGACCTTCGACTATCTAAGTCACCTACCCAATCTACATCAAAATAACCCTGTATGTCCAAATATTTATCAGCACTATTAGTACTAGAGTAAACCAAAAAATAATCAAGAGTACCTAAAATATATCTAAGAACCTCTTCGCATTATTCCAATGTTGTCTACCAGGGTTAGACATAAATCTTCTCAAAACTCCCACTGTTTGGGCAATATCTAGCGTAGTGTAAACCATTGCATACATCAAACTCCTTACAACACTAGCATATGAAACATTAGACATATCCTCAAGATCATCCTTAGTCTTTGGACATATATCTAATGAAATCTTAGTACCAATGGGTAAAGGAACTCTAACTAGGTTACAGTTTTGCACACTAAATCTCTGCAAAATGGTATTCACATACTTTGTGAGAACCAAAGTTTTTTGTTACCTCTATCCCTCCTAATCTCCATTCCCAGAATATAACCGGCAGATCCAAGATCCTTCATATCAAATGCACCTAAAAGTTGAGCTTTCATCTCACTGATCATACCCTTAGTATTGCTAAAAAATAACATGTCATCAACATACAATGCAATAACTAGTATAGATTTAACACAATAAATGTAAACATAGTGATCCTCTTCGCTTCTAACAAAACCCAATTTCAATACAAATGAATCAAACTTTTGATACCACATTCTGGGGTACTTTCAAACCATAAGGTGACCTCTTCAACCTGCAAACCCAAGGTTTTTTTCCTTTTACCTCAAAACCTATAGGTTGTTACATATAAATTTCTTAAAATCTCCATACAAGAACACAGTCTTAACATCCATTTGCTCAATCTCCCAATCAAAGGCTATATCAATGAATAAAAGAAATTTAACAGAAGTCAATTTAGCAATAGAAGAAAAAATCTCACCAAAATCAACTCCCTCTCTCTGGGAGTAGCCCTTGGCTACCAGTCTAGCATTGTACTTCTCCAATGAACCGTCTGCTCCAAACTTCTTCTTGAAGACCCACTTATAACCTATGGCCTTTCTTCCTTTGGTTAAATGAACAAGATCCTAGGTGTTACATGAGTTTAAAGCCATCACCTCCTCCTACATGGCTAACTGCCAAGACTCACTGTCATCTCCAAGAATAGCTTCCCTGTAGGATCTAGGGTCATCATCATTACTCAATAAAGAAAATATTTAACAAAAATCTAGTGGGCTATACCTGTCAATTAGATTCTATTGTCTTGTGCATCTCCTCAAGGGTGGAGTAAGAGTCAACTTGTTCTTCTACATGATCATTTGTATCAACTTCTTCTATAACAATAGATTCATCTTCATCAGAACTACTCAAGTATTCTTCTTCTTCTTCACCCTCCAATCCATCATTCTCTTCTTCCTAAGGTGCATCTTGCTGCTCTAAATCAAAGTGCACTATCTTTACCTTTTCATCTTTTTCTTTTGGCTGCTCAGGTTCAGAAATAGCTCTGAGTTCCCTCAAAATAACATCTCTAGAATAGATAATCTTACAAGTTAGTGGATTCCAAAGCATATATCCTTTGACATTATCACCATATCCAATGAATGTACACTTTTCAGGTTTTGGATTCAACTTAGATCGCTTTTCTTTAGGCACATGAACAATAGCCTCATAGCCAAAAACCCTTAAGGTTTCTTACCTGTCCACACTTCATAAGGTGTCAAATAAAGAGCCTTACAAGGAGATTTATTAATCGAGTAATAAGTGATACACACAGCCCCAAAAGCATGTATCCAACTATATGTCACTCAACATACTTCTGGCTCTTTCCATAATTGTTTGGTCCATCCTTTCTGCAACACCATTCTGCTATGGTGTATATATAGTTGTCTTTTGTCTGATAATATGTACATGCTTGCAAAACTCATCAAATTCTTTAGAGCAATATTCCCCTCCATTGTCAGATCTTAATATTTTTATCCTTAATCTAGATTGGTTTTCAACTAAGACTTTAAAATCTTTAAACTTAGTGAAAATTTTAGATTTGTGTTTCATAAAATAAATCCAAGTAAATCTAGATACATCATCAATGAAGGTAACAAAATAACAATATTTTATGATAGAATCATTATCCACAAGTCCAAACACATCCATATGAATAATCTCTAACTTCTCTTTTGCTATATTGCTTCCTAAAGGAAATGATTTTCTGTTTTGTCTACCAAACACACAATACTCACAGAAATCAAAGTGCTCATCAGAATAAGAAAAAAAGTCCAACAAATCTTTATTCTTAATAGTTTTCAAAACATTATTACTTGTGTAACTCAATCTATGGTGCCACAACTTACATGTATTATTAGTACTAGCCTCATATACATAAGAGGCATTACCAAATGTAGTGGCTTTAAGCTTAAACAAGTTTCCCAATCTCTTTGCCTTCACTACCACCAAGTTCCCTCTCACCAATCTGCAACCATGCTTATCAAATGTTACATGCATTCCTAAATAATTCAACTTTGAAACTAAAATCAGATTTCTAGCTAATCCAAGAACATGCAAAAGACCAGGGGGAGTTTTAATCCTCCCATCATTGAAACACACCAATACCTTGCCTTTCCCAACTATCAAATATTTAGAGTTGTCTCCAAGGTAGATATTACCTCCATCATACTCTTTGTATGAGGAAAACCATTCCTTATATGGGGTGATATGAAACAAGCATCTTGAGTCAACCAACTAGTGATCATTAGAAACAACATTACATGTAGAAAGTAAAACATCTTCACTTGCATTCAAGGACTTATCAGAAGCACTCTCCCACCGTTTCTTTGGGTTTTTGTACTCATTTTTCACATGGCCCCTTTTACCATAGTTGCAACACTTAACTCTTGTAATGTCAAAAAATGTCCCCTTGGGGCTTTTCCCTCTTAAGGTTTAGCTCTTGGCTCTTTAATATGCATTTAGGACATCTTGCATCATATTTTGGCATCTTGATGAGAAAACCCCTAAGTTTCATGATGAATGCGACCTAAGGGGACCCCTTGAGATAGAACCTACCTAAAATAGGGGGGAGGACTTGGGTGCCTACACCCTAGTCGTGGTCTTTTTTGGGTCAGGCCTAAATTTTATGTGTCGATTTGTGACCATTATTTGGTTCCCAGGCCGACACGGTAAGTTTGAATTACAAAACTCTTGGTAGGAGTGTTTGTAGTTGCATATATAAGCATGTTTAGACATTAATTTGTAAACTAGATGGACATTTTGATTCACAAGCTTGCATAAAGGTGATTCAAGGCTTGCATTGTGTGGAAGAGCAAATTTTGTGTTGTTTATGTGTTTGTATTTGCAAATTTGAGCATCCATCTCCTCATGGCATAAAGAGGTTCTTCCTTCCATGAGATCTTTGCTACAAGGTGATATCATTTGTGTTTTCAAGCATTTATCATTTGGTTTTTGCCACTATCCCGTAGGGATACACACTCTCTATCTGACAACGGTGTTTGGAAGACTTGAATGTCTCTCCAAGGCTTGACTAAGGCAAGCCTCTAAACACCACAACCCCCTGCCCATTTTTGTGTGATTGAAAGTTATAGGTTGAAGAAGTAGGAGAAATGGAGTTACAAAGAAGGGTTGTAGAGTGTCAGAATTATAGATCAATGCAGAAAATAGGGACCTAGACTCAGGCACCTACTCATTAGTCCTCCAGATCCCACAACTAGATAATCTCTGAAACAATCAGAATAGGTTGCAGACAAAGTTCCCATATCCTAACAAAAAGAATGGCACTAGACTAGGGTGCCCGCTCATTAGTCCCCAACTATTTTGCTTCTCAAACTTCAAAAATTGGTACACATTTGTCTATTATTTTACATCTTCCTGTAGTAGCATTTTTCATAATTTATCTGTTTGCTTTCGTATTTGTATAATTAGGGTTTTAAGCATAATTGGGCATAATCAAGCAATCAAATCACACAAAACTAAGTCTCTTTTGATGTTGTGAGTGACTTAAGGCTTGATAGTAGATTCCTACTTGGCTGATAAAGTCCTTTAATGTCATATGTGAGAGGAGGATAAGATAAACTATCAGAATCAAACCACCAAAAACCCTTATCCAATTTTTCACCTATTACTTTTTGGTGTACCTATGTTTTTAAACTTTTTGGCACCTTGCTGAGTTTTTTTATTCATATTTGTAGTCATTGCATTCATTCGTATCATCATTCATCTTATTGCATTGAAAAAATAAAAAAAATTGAAAAAATTGAAAATTTTGCAAAACAAATTGCATCATAGGGTTTGCATTTTCATATAATTTTCATTAATTAATTTGAATTTCATATTTTTGCATTATATCTGAGCTAAATTGCAGAAAATTACAAATATTCAATCACTTGCATTGCATTTTCATCATAAAATTGCTAGGGTTTTGTTGGAAATTTTGAATTTTTCATATAACCTAGTAATTTCAAAAACTAGGGTTTGTAGGTAAAATCTCATTTTCAGATTTCTCTACTGATCTTAGACACTCATTCAAATTTTTATTTGGCTGTAGTGTTTTATTTTAGTGTAAATTTGCATTTAGATTTCAAACATTTGCTTTTTTACATAGAAAAGTCTAACAAAACCTAGCATTTTTCATTGATTTTTTCATTAGATTTGCACTTACATTTTGAATTGTAGGGTTTGGAAATAATTTTCAGATCTAAGTAGGACTAATTTTCATCATAAATCAGATTTCAAGACATTCATGTAGCATTTTGCATTAAGATCTCATGCCTAGGGTTTGAAAAACCTTGATTTTCACTAGATTTGGCCCTATCAACACTCTAGAGTGGCAGCATAGGTGTGTTGTGAAATATTTTTGCAGTAATTGGCTATTATAAGGGTTATTATCTTGTTACCCTCCTAAAAATCTTCACAACACCTTTTTATTGGGCTCTTGTATTGAAAATTTGGTGAAAAATTACACATTTTTTGCTATATTTGCCCTAGGGTTTGACCTAGATTTGAACTCCAAGTGTGTTGTGATGAGTTTTATGGCTTGAGGTGACTGATATTACTGATATTATTTTTTGAACCTCTTAAAATTCCTTACAACACCCCTTTCATTGGGTCTTGGAATTGAAAAATTGTGAAAAATTGCATATTTTAGGGCATTTTCACTAGGTTTCAACTTAGCATCATCCTAGACTTACATCAAAAGCATGTTGTGAAGGATTTTATTGTTTCATTGGACTGATAATAGACATATTATCCACTAGACCTAATCAAATTCCTCACAACACCTTGTCTTTCATCTATTTGCATTGAAAAAGTTGAAAAAATCAAGCATTTTTGGACCTTAAACACATCTTTCTCTTAGGGTTTGTTTTATTAATCTGTGCATTGTATGTTGTGTGCTTTTGTAGAAGCCTTATGACCCACTTGCATAAAAACAATATCCCTATAAGAATAAGCAAAAGACTAATGGAATCTAGTGCTTTTGAAGAAAACGAAATACGTACCTCTAAAAATCCATTGAACACCTTTTTCACAAAAGGTGAGACACAAATTTTGCAAATACTATACCTCATACAACCACTATGGAAGATCAAGTATTTAATGATTTTGAGGATACTATTGAGGTAGTAAGACATGTATCTAAGGAGAAAGTAAATAAACTTGATAAAGACCTAGCTAAGTTCCAAGAATATGTACAAATTGAGAGGATAGCTGAAGAAGTTGTACTTGTGATTCACCATGTAAGAAAATTGATAAAAGGACAAGATGGTATTAATGTTATTCAAGTTTTAACACATATTGTGCAAACTAATTTCATTCCGGTGATGGAATGTGCAGAAGTTATTAACAACATGTTGTCACCATCGCATACACAAGTATCAGCACCTATACCAACTACGAGAATATCTACATTTACATCAACGATCTTAACAACTGATGCAAATGCTTGTAGTAATTCTACCACTGGTATTGGAGTATCTAATGGCACTAATTACAAAGGTGTGGGATTTGATTATCAAAACTTGGTCCCTAAGGTGACCGTTTCTATGAATAATTTCTCTCAACCACCTCTCCATCCCACTTATTCTCAACCTCCCATTACATATAGCTATTCTCAACCACCTTCCACCTACCATTATGTCCAACCACCATTCACTTATTCATAGCCTCCACCTATCACTACTCAACCTCAATCACCTCCTCACTTTGGTTCCAATTCCTCGCAACAAAACACATCTCCCAATGATGCCATCCTAAACCAACTTTTGTAGGGCATGATTGCTTTACAACAAAATGTGACCAATTTGACAAATTCCTCGCAACCTAATATACCAACTTATCATGCCCATAATCCTCTATCCTATGAAATTTAGAGAACTCCTATGCCTAAGAGGCTTTGAGACCCCTCACTTTGAAAAATATGGTGGAAAAGGTGATCCTAATACTCATGTGGCAGCATTCACAGCTATGTGTAGTGATTTCTACTTTGAAGATGACTTGTTAGCAAAAATTTCCCCGTGATCTCTCAAAGATACTGCTTTAGAATGGTTTTGTTCTTTACCTCCAAATTCAATACACCCCTTCTCGTAGTTAGTTGATCAATTTTTACAACATTTTTAAGAAAATATTGGACCTCAAGTCCCTTTGATTGATTTAGTTCATTGCAATCAAGGTTCAAAAGAGAAGTTGACTGAGTTCATTAATCAGTATCAAGCTTTACATATGCAAATTCAATATCAGATGAAAGATGAGGATGTTTAGAAGGTGTTTATTATAAATCTACAACCTAACATCTGTGATAATATTCTCTTGACGAAGTATAAGTCCTTTCAACATTTATGCACCGCACTTCATGACTATCAACTTTCGTCTAGTCAGTCTGAAAACCAAAACTCATCAGCTCAAGTTGGTCAGTCCATGGGTGGATCATCACAAAACAAATTTAAAAGGAATAACAATAGGAGTTTCATTAAGATTAATGGATTGAATTTGAATAACTTTTCCCATGTATCTGCTATCAATAATCTGAAAAATACATCGTATCAACCAAGAAAGTTTACTCTGATATCTGACTCTTATCATTCTATCATTAATCAAGTTGTGAGCAATAATCTTCTGAAACTTCCATTGATTAAGCCTGTGGATTTTAGTAAAATCAAGGACCTTATTTTGATGCTAATGCCTTTTGTCATTTTCATTGGACATAAGGACATGATACAGAATGATGTATGCATCTTAAACATGACCTCATTGATTCAAATATTATATAGGTATCAGGAGTGAATGATAATGGAAATAAGTCAGGTGCTCCACCGAATTAGAATTTACAAATCTTCACTATTCCTTTCCCTAAGCATACTAATAACAATATGTTGGAATAGTGTTTAGTGGAAGCAGATGATAATGATTACTTGGAATATGACAACATCGTGGGAATAATTGAAGTGGATAAGGAAAAGTTTGATAACCCACCTTGTCCACATGGAAAAGGAATTTATACTGAAGTTCCTCCTTCGTTATCCTTACAAGGATCGAGAGATAACCAAAAGGAATCAAAACAACAAATAGAACAACTGATACAAATGAGTGAGATGGTACAAGATGATTCTTGTTACTATAGCAGATGACATCAATAATGACAACTCGCTAAAAATTGGAAAAGAGTAAGACGATTATCAACAATTGGAAATTACAGTGGTTCTCCTCACAAGAAACAAAAAATATCATTTACACAAGGATTTGAGAAACAAACATTACATGAGCTTCATTATAATAAACAAGACTCTCATAAGAACCACTCAAAATTTGCACTAAACATGATCGAGTACCTCTCCAATAGGTTCTCAAGTTCAAACATCTAATACGATGATCCTACAAGTAAGTATTTCTAACCCTTTATCTGTCATGATGTGTTTCCCCCATGATATGTTATGTGTTGTTTAGGCCTTCTGGGATGACCCCTAATTCTCTTGTAAGGTTTGGGATAATAGGAGGCTGCTTATGTTGTGACCTTCTTCTATTTGTATCATCATTCTTCTATATTGCTTCTCCTCTATTTTTACTGTTGTGTGTTGTGTCTTACGGACATAGCATTACAGTTGGTGAATTGGGGTACCCTCCTACATGATTGTCCCTAAGACACTTGTTTCTCCTCCCTTATTTCATTGTTTACTTTCCTCTAGTGTTTCTATCTAGTGGGCAGATGATGAAAAACATCTTATACTGATGTGGACCTAGCATCCCTTTAGCGAGAAATCAAAATTTGGACTTAGTTCCTATATGACGATGGGGTTGATATATTATCTGACACTTGGCTAGTAGAAGCACTCTGTGGTTTCTGTGTAGTGATCTTGATGATCACTTTTATCTTACTTACAAAACATAACAATATTGCTGCTCCATGCACTTTGTCTATCTTGAATCATGCTTTCCTCAGAATTCATATGCATTGTTGTTTATCATACACTAACATGTTTCTTGCAGGGATGTGTTTGTGGGAACATTTGGTGATCATAAAGTACATGTCACCTCCGAGGGGCATGGGCTTTATGAGAGTCTATGTTTTCTTCCTAGCTTAACATGCTTGATATACTCACATGATATCAACCACCTTAAGGTGGGGGGATATATATGGTAAGCTGTATGTTCTAGATGTTAGCAATGTTCTTGTCCTTAGGTGCACTTTAAAGACTAGTATGATGAGTACTTCTTGCACTCTGAGTTTGTTTACAATCAATCAATCAATCATCTTAAGTCCTCTACGGAGGTGGGGATGGTGTATCTCTTGTAGAGAGTGCACATCATGTCATTGGCAAAAGTCCTCTACAGAGGCATGGAGTATTTTTATGACTAACTTAACCCTTAAGCATGTCTTTAGTGATTGTTGTGGTGAATCCCAATCGTCAATGTGTGCCTGTAATGTGCTTGAGATGGTGATGAACCTAGAAATAGGGACACTCCATCACTTGCCTACCATCTTTTCTCCGTGTCTTCAAAGTGTGTGTGTTTGGCATGCTTGTTTTGTATGGCGTGCTTGATTTGTTTGGCGTGTCTGTTGCTCCATATGTAGTTTAAAGACTAGTGTGATGAGTACTTCCTGCATTATGGGTGTTGTGCTTACTTTCCTTGTACTTGCATCTGCATTTCATATATATGAGAAAAAGAAAAACAAAATAAATCATTTTGTCTTCCATGCATTCACTGTATTCTCTATGTTTTGCATGTCTTCAATGCTCTCTTCTCTATGTTTTGTGTGCATGTTATTGTCTTCTCTATGATTGGCTTGTTTTCTCTATGCTTGGCGTATTTGTTGTGTTTGTTGACCATACTTTAATGCATCTATTGGCCTTGCATTTATACATACATTAAAATGGGGGCTAAATGTAATGTCAGAAAATGTCCCCTTGGGGGCTTTTCCCTCTTAAGGTTTAGCTCCTAGGTATTTAATCTGCATTTAGGACATCTTGCATCATATTTTGGCATCCTGATGAGAAAACCCCTAAATTTCATGATGAATGGGACCTAGGGGGACCCCTCAAGATAGACCCTGCCTGAAATAGGGGGGATGACTTGGGTGCCCGCACCCTAGTCCTACCCTATTTTGGGTCAGGCCTAAATTTTAAGTGTCAGTTTGTGACTGTTATTTGGTTCCCAGGCTGACATGATAAGTTTGAATCATGAAATTCTTAGTGGAAGTGTTTATAGTTGCATATATAAGCATGTTTAAGCATTCATTTGTTAACTAGATTGAAGCTAGATGGACATTTGATTCATAGGCTTGCATAAAGGTGATTCAAGGCTTGCATTGTGTGGAAGAGCAAATTTTGTGTTGTTTATGTGTTTGTATTTGCAGATTCAAGCATCCATCTCCTCATGGCATAAAGAGATTCTTCCTTCCATGATATCTTCACTACAAGGTGATATCATTTGTATTTTCATCCATTTATCATTTAGTTTTTGCCTCTATCCCATAGGGATACACACTCTCTATCTGAAAATGGTGTTCAGAAGACTTGAATGTCTCTCCAGGGCTTGACTAAAGCAATCCTCTAAACACCACAACCCCCTCCTCATTTTTCCATGATTACAGGTTACAGGTTGAAGAAGCAGGAAAAGTGGAGTTGCAGGGAAGGGTTGTAGATTGTCAGAATTACAGATCAAGGTAGAAAGTAGGGACCTAGACTCAGACACCTACTCATTAGTCCTCCAGATCCTGCAACTAGAGAATCTTTGAAACAGCTGGAACAGGTTGCAGACAAAGCTTCTAGATCCTGACAAAAAGTATGGCACTAGACTAGGACACCTGCTCATTAGTCTCTGACTATTCTTCTTCCCAAACTTCAAAAACTGGTACACATTTGTCTATTATTTTACATCTTCCTATAGCAACATTTTTGTAATTTCTCTGTTTGCTTCCATATTTGCATAATTAGAGTTTTAAGCATAATTGGGCATTAATCAAGCAATCAAATCACACAAATCCAAGTCTCCTTGATGTTGTGAGTGACCTAAGGCCTGATAGTAGATTCCTACTCAACTGATAAAGTCCTCTAATGTTATAGGTGAGATGAGGATAAGATAAACTATCTGTAATGTCAGAAAATGTCCCCTTGGGGGCTTTTCCCTCTTAAGGTTTAGCTCTCGAGTCTTTTGCATGCATTTAGGACATCTTACTTCATAATTTAGCATTCTGATGGAATAAGCCCTGGTAACATGACAAATGGTACCTAGAAGGACCCCTTGAGATAGACCCTGCCCAAAATAGGGGGAGGACTTAGTTCCCATGCCCTAGTCTTGCCCTATTTTGGGGCAGTCCCAATTCCTAGGTGTTGGCTTGTGACCATTATTTGGGTCCTATGCCGACACGGTAAGTTTGAATTTAAGAAATCTTTGTAGGAGTGTTTGTAGTTGCATATAAAAACATGTTTAGACATTCATTTGTAAACTAGATGACAATTGTAAACTTTAGGCATTCTCATGGTGATTCAAGGCTTTCATTGTGTTGCAAGAGTAGATTTGTGTGGTCTATGTGTTTGTGTTTGCAGATTTGAGCATCCATTTCATCATGGAATGAAGAGCATCTTCTCCCCATGAGATCTTCACTACAAGGTGACATTATATTGAGTTTGTGATCAATTATTCATTTAGTTTTTACGTCTGCCTCCCTAGGCATGCACTCTCTATCTAACAAAGGTGTTTAGAGACTTAAGTGTCCTCCGGGGCTTGACTGTGGCAAGCCTCTAAACACAACTCCCCTCCCAAAGTTTTCATGGTTGCAGGTTATAGGTTACAGGTTGTGGAGATGGACAATGTAAAGTTGTAGGAAGGCATCTTGGAGTGTTAGAATCATAGAATAGGAAGAAAATTTGCCCCTTGGACTTGGGTGCCCACTCATTAGTCCTCCAAGTTTCGTAATGGGAAAATCTCTGAAACATCAGGAAAGAGTTGCAGACTGAGTTCTCAGATTCAGACAAAAAGTAAGGCATTGTACTTGGGCACCTGATCTTTTGTCCCTGACTTTTTTGCCTCAAAACCCCAAAAATAGGTACTTTGTGATTTGATATTGTACATCTCTCTGCAAGAGCTTTTTCTGTTATTCATCAGTTTATTGTTGTATTTGCATAATTATGGTTTTAATGGTCAATTAAGCATTTAAGAGAAGGAAAATTGACAATTAAACACCCTAATCTAATTTTTCCTACATCTCATAGTGACCTAGTGTATGATAGTGCATTGTCACTTGACCCTAGATCCTTGAATGTTAAGGGTGAAAGGAGGATTCAAACATCTAACAACTAAAACATTAAACAATCCAAATTTTACCCTAAACATTTTGGTGAACCCATGTTTTTGGACTTAATTGCAACTTGTTGAGTGTTTCTCTTTAGATTTGGATTTCATTCATTCATTCATATAGTCATTCATTTTATTGCATTGAGAAAAATTCAAAAAAAAAAAAATTCAAAATTCATAAAAAATGCATTGTTAGGCTTACTAATTTGTATCAATTCTTTCTAAATTTCCCTAATTCATTATTTTTGCATCAGATCTGATATAAGCTATAGAAAAATAAAAAAATTCAAATATTTGCATTGAATTTTCATCATTTAATTGCTAGGGTTTTGTAGAAATTTTGACAATTTTCATTAAACCTAGTAATTCCAAAATCTAGGGTTAGTAGGAAAAATCTTCTTTCATATTTTTATACTGATTTTATAGGCTCATTCAAATTAGAATTTTTCTATAGTCTTGAATTTTGGTGTAAATTTACATTTAGATTTAAAATATTTGCATTTTTACATAGAAAATTTCAACAAAAACTAGCAATTTTCATGCATTTTCATTAGATTTGCATTGACATTTTGCATATTAAAGGTTGGAATTCATTTTCAGATCTGAGAGTATTTCATTTTAATCATTAATCAAACTTCAAAACATTCATATAGCATTTTGTGTCAACATCTTAAACCTAGGGCTTCAAAAACAACGATTTTCACTAGATTTGGCCTTATCGACTCTCTAAATTTGCACCATAGGCATGTTGTGAAAGGTATCTTGGAATTACTTGGTTGTTATCAAAATATTTATATGCTTCTCCTCCAAAAAATATTCACAACACCCTTTTAATGGGCTCTTGTATTGAAATTTGGGTGAAAAACTATACAATTTTGCTATTTTTGCCCTAGGGTTTGGCCTAGTTTGCACTCCAAGTGTGTTGTGACAAATTTTATGGATTGAGGTGACTGATATTGTATATGCCTAAAAATGACACGACTATGTCCAAATAAATATTCTTAATATTTATTTAAGTCTAATTCCTCTATCAATAAATAAATCAATTTATTTATTTATTTGATTCATGTTCCTCTAAATTAATTAAATATCAAAATATTTAATTACCTCCTCTAAAGTCAAAATTAAATAAAATCCTTTATTTAATTAAATTCTTCCAAACAATTAAATAATGATTAATTATTTAATTAGGTAAATTCTTCTTCCAAATTTAAATAAATTAATTGAATTTATTTAAATACTCTCAATCTCTAAAAATAAAATATAATCAAATACTTTATTTATTCTTCCAAATCATGCACAAACAATTAAATAAATTTATTTATTTAATTTGCTTTCTTATCTTCTTATCTTCAAAAATATTTCAAATCTTCTAAAAATAAGTCTTCTTTTTCATGCACACAAAATTAAATAATTTATTGTTTAATTTCTCTCAAATCATGCAAAAGCAAATCATAAGTTGAGTTAATTAATTTAATCAATCTTGTTTTTATCAATAACTCTTAAATTAGGAAAAAACATTCTAATTTATGAAAGAAAATCATATTTTTATAAAAGAAAGTAGTTAACTCAAACAAAACAACTTTTGTGTGACACTTGTCTTATTTCTATTTGCGCACATTCTCTCAAGTCTTCTATACCATTGATCATTTCTCTTGCGAGTCTATAAATTAAACCCAATTCTTCCATTTCATTCATCCAAGCATTTAGTAACATTATTCTATAGAATTAATAGTGCGCCTTTGGCACCCAAATCTATCCATAGCTTGCGATCACCCTTTTATTGTATTGAAGCTCATCTTCATTACAAAAAGTATCATAGCCATCTCTTTATCATCATCTTGAAAAACAAAGAAAGGAAGTACACTTTATGAGGGCTTCAATTCACATACAAAGATTGATTGAGACAAGGTGAACAATGGAAGTAGCGAAGTAACAAGGTTTGCAAGGTTTGTTCTTTGTTATTGAATCTTTGTTATTTACAATTTCTATTGAGATTATTGGTTTATTTGATAGTTTAATACTTTGACAATATTTCTGGTAACATTTTTGGTGCCCACCATGGGGCCTTGCCCCGATTTAACCCAAAAATTGAGTTTTTTGTGCTAAGGTTCTGTACACAGCAGGATTTAGTGCATTCGATCAATTCTAACACGCATATGAGCTCTGTTTTAGCACATCTGTTCTTTTAGCACATTTACCTCCTAAAGCTATGCATTTGTGTTATGATACAATGTATTTACTGAAATTGCACATATGATATCTGTTTCCGCGCTTTTGACCTCTGTCTCAACGCTTTTGTAATAGCTATGCATATGACCTCTGTCTCTGCACATCTAATCTCTATACCTACGCATTTGATTCTGACAATTTCTTTTTGATTTTTCTTGTGATTTTGCTAACGTTGACAGTTCTCATAGGAATTTTCTCTGATCTACTTATAGGTTAGGGGTGGACTTAGTCATATAGTTGCATTTGTTAACTCATCTCTTGATCTAAAGAATAGTAATTAGATGTTCATGCAAAATCACATCTAGATCTAACTAGGAAGGATTGTAATTTGATATTGTTGCATCAACAAATTGAATATAGTCCCAATGATAGGAGAATAAAATTGAACCATTGCTATCTTGCTTTCAAAGTTAACAACTCGCATGTGTGCCCAAGTAGCTTAACACATTTAGTCTTTTTCATTTTAATTAGGGGAAAAGAACTAGTCTTTCATGTTTTTGGGAATGATACTAGGCCTATGCTCTCCCCTATCTTGGGTGACCAAAATGCCAAACATATCATTTTTGCATGTGTTAAACCTTTAGAGAGGCCTGCCCTTGGATATCCTTCTGTCCAAGTGGGAATGACTTTAAGTGAAAACAAGCTAAAGCCAAGCTCTACCAAGCCACTATAAATAAATTGTGCTTGGAAGGAAAGCTTCAAGCAACCAGTGTTGTTGTGTTATACTTATAGCCAACCTCCCCCAAAACCTTCCAAGGCGCAACCCTTGAAGGTTGTGAGACTCCATAATGGAGAGTAGCGCTGCTACATGTATAACCACTCAAAGGGTTGCACTTACTAATTATAATTTGTTTTTAGTAGCCAAAAACTCCTATAAGCTGGTGCAAGGAAGGGCAATTATCACCTCCCGAAGATGCCTCATCTAGAAATAGTGAGAATTTAGTTTATATTGTCCCAACCAGCCTAGGATTTGTACTTGTTTTTGAGTTAAAAAAAGTCCAAAAAATTACAAAAAAATACAAAAATCATGAAAAATTCTTTGTGTTTGTTATGTTTTACTTGCCATAATTGAGAAATCAGAACAAAAAGACCAACTTGTAATCAAGAAACCAAAAACACCAAAAAATGTGTAAAAAACTTTGCAAAAATAGTCAAAAAAACTAGAGCTACGCATATACCCTCTAAAGTTGTGCACCCATTTCGACCTGTTGCTCATTTATTGCAACCTTCTGCACATTTATCATTTGTTATTGCACATTTATCATTTATTAGAGATGCACTTTTACCTCGACTTGTTGTGCTTTTATCCTCTATTTCAGTGCATCTATAGTTGTGCATCCATAATAGTGAGCTTTTCCGCATCTTTTGGGAGAAAATTTTTAGCATTTCTGGATAACCATTTCAGCCTTGTTCATGTTTTTGAGATTAGATTTACCCTGTAGTCACCTCTTCCATCTATTTCCATAGCGTACCCTCTCTTTCATCAGTCAGTTCATCCACCTTCTACTAGGTCTTCCCACAAACAAGTCAAAGTTCCTATATCAGATTAGTGCAGGACCTTTTTCAAATCATTTCAGATTCAAGTAACCCTAGTAGGTCATAGAACTTCACTAGTGGTCTTGGTGCAAGACTAGTCTTTACATAGTAAATGGGTACCGGTTATCCTTACTTGTGGCTATCATCTTTTGTCAACCAGCTTACTTGGAATCATTGATCAAAAGAATCCCTTTTTTAAATCTTGTCACCGCTAGTATCCCCTTCTCACCAACCTACACCATCATCTTACCAAAATATCTAGTTTCACCCCACTCCTTCCCACATCATCTTACATGGTCTTAATAGATCCCAATACCAAAAACAACTTGAAATGGTCAAAACATCGCACTGCATTGTATCCCCTCATGACAGTGATGAGGAAATCTCCCATGAGCAATACCACAGAGCCCTCCAAGATCAGAAATTTCAATGCATGCTAGCCAAAGTGCTCAATGAGGATCCTCAAAAGTACTTTCTTCATCTTGCAAACCAAGAACTTAAGCTCCCCACTGATTTTGATGTCGATGCATTAAAAGAACTAGGAGAGGAAAGAACTCACGAAAAGAGCACAAATGAGGAAAACTCCCCTGACAAAGACAAAGGAAAGAAAGTCATAGACCCAAACATACCTATGGAAACATTATAGAAACAAGTTGAAGACCTAACACAATGATTAGGGGAACTCAAAATAGGGATGCCTGCTAAACATTATTCCTTAGAAGACATCGCACCATATCCCTTTGACAAAAGCGTGAACATGGTACCCTTCCGCTTTAGATTCGAAGTTCCTAAGTTTGACAAATACAAAGGGAAAGGAGACCCAAGAGATCACATTAGAGAATTTAGCCCTGCATGCCTAGAAGTAGCTCAAAATGAAACTTTCCTAATGAGACTATTACCTAGATCTCTAGGTGGACAAGCCATGGAATGGTTCTCACGACTTCCCCCGTGTATCAAAACTTTTGATGAGTTAGTAAACAAGTTCATCACACACTTCTCATATAACACTGAACACGAAGTTTCCATGCTTGATCTATGCAATACAAAGCAAAAGGGTGGTGAATCCTTTGCCTCTTTCTTACAAAGGTGGAGATAACTCGTGAGTAAATGCTCATATTACATGCCTGAGAAGCAATTGACAGAGATGTTTGTCCACAACCTTAACTCTGATCTAAGTTACCAAATCTAAATTCAATGCCCTACCTCATTTACAAAAGTCATTGAGATGGAATTATTTATCAAGAAAGGTATGATTTCCAAGGGGCAAACAAAGTTATACAAGGACACCCCTTACCCTAACTACACCACGAACAATTCAAAGTTTTGGACAAAGAACAAAAATATCGTCAATGATGGAGTAGTTGATGCCAAAGTAGTGGCTCCCAAACAATAACTAATCTTCACTCTCAAAGGAGAAGCAAACAATACTACACCAAACAAAACCTTCTCTCGCAAGCCAAAGCCATGCTTCACCTCCACTCCTAGATGAAAATTCACACCACTAGGGGAGTCCCAAGAGTCTGTGTTAAGAAAGCTACTAGCCAACAATGAGATCACTCTTCTTCCCACTAGCGACTATGAACCTCAAATAAAACCTCATTATTGGAAAGATACTAATTTCTATGAATATCATAGAGGAAGAGGCCACAAGACCAATGATTGTATCTGTCTCAAACACATCATTCAAGACATACTTGACCAAAATTAGGTAGGCACCAAAGAACATACCTCTAATGAGATGCATGTTGCATACAAGGATCCACTCCTCAATCGCGACAGGCCATACAACAACAACAACAACAATAAAAACCACAACAGGCAAAATCAAAACAATAGACACAACAATGCTAACTATGCAAATGTGCCATTTGATTATACCATCAACTACATATCAGAGCACATCCCACAAGTCAATGTGGTCACATTCAACCAACAATCTGGACCCAACAAAAATTATTGTAGCATCATCACCTGCAGTGGTAAGGTCACATTAAACATGCTTCGTCCAAGGTCATCACCTTCTCCATCTAACTCCCATATGTACAGTGTCATAGACCAACTTCAAAAAACTCTTGCTCACATATCTATCTTAGAGTTCTTGCATCTGTCTCCCTCCCACAAGTAAATTCTCGATAAAGCCCTAGTAGAAACAACTGTTCCCACAAACCTAGCCCAAGAAAAGTTTCAACCCATGGTATGAAATCTAACGTCCCCAAGCACCATATCATTTACCAAATAGGATGACCTTTCAGTGTCTTAGCCTCATAACACACCCTTGCATATCATTGCCTTCATTCATAAACACTGTATCAAAGGAGTTCTTATTGATGGAGGAGTTGGTTTAAATATTTGTACGCTCAAGCTAGTCCTTACATTGGGGTTCTCAGAAACTGCAGTGGATCCTAGGAAAAAATCACTATCAAGGCCTATGACAAAGAAGAAAGAACTACTAAAGGAACATTGGTGTTACTGATACAAGTTGGACCAGTGATAAAGGATGTTGTTTTCAAGGTCAGAGATAGGGAGATAGCATATAACATCCTCCTAGGTAGACCTTTCATGCCATAAAATTTGTGCCTTCTACCTACCACTAATGCATCAAATTTCCTCATAACAGCAAATAGATCACCATCCAAGGTGATCCAGATCCTTTTCAACATTGCAACACTATCCGCTCAAAGCTTGATTGCATCATTCCCAACAATGGTGCTTCTACATCCCCCATCTCACAGCATGGTTCTACATCTAAAGCTTCCTCATCCAAGCCCAAAGACCAAAAAATCACAATCAAAGAAATAGGGGTAGGGGAATAATCCATTAAGCACAGCCTCAACTTAGCCAAAATGCCTCTATCTCCAAGATCCTTTGGGCAACCTACACCTAAGTACATTCCAAAACCTTCTGCTTTTCCCAAACCTCCCACAGCTCCCTTTGTAAAATGGGGGACCCTATCAGATGAGAGTGAGGAAAGAGATGTCTTCTAATGGTTCTACATGGAGGAAGATAACACACAAGAAGAACCACCTAAGCTCCCAACAGAAATCTATGGGCGTGCTGAGTCTTTCCTACATAGAATGGGTTATGAAGGACAAGGTCCCATTGGCCTAAGAAAAGAAGGAATAATAGAACCCATCCAACCTTCCTCATCCTCATTGGAAAGAATTACAAAAGGGCTCAGATACAAGGACAAAGGCAAAGCTAAGGCAAATGCTTGTTTTGTGGAACAGATCCATGCCCTACAAGAAGATAGTGACATAGATTCTAATGAATATGAGTGGGATGAACTCACAGAGTACTCCATTGAAGACAAAGGAATTGACACCATTCAAGCCTATAGCCCCTACCATGAGGGACAAACACTAACGTATAGACCATTAGAGTATGATTCACCAACTCCTAAGAGTATGACTTTCAAGGAAGGTCAGAGTTCCATCGCAATAAACAATCTAGAGGAAAGTACCATCTCAGATCCTATCCCTACCAATCTAAATCCTGACCATGTATCCATTCAAACTATCACACCCAACAAATCAGATCTATGTTTCGACCCCCTTCCCCATGTGCATCCTGAACTTATCAACTGGGATTTAGAAGGAACCCCACAACTAGACATGCTCCAAAATGATGATGACTACATGGAACTTAGGGACCACCTACCTACAGGAGATCATAAAGCTATCTTTGCAATTGAACTCAACACCATGGCTTATTTTGGAGAGGGTGCCAAGCCTTCCAATTGCAAAAACATAAAAATAAAAAATGGATCTGATGGTGAAGACTACTCTGCGGCAGTATCAGATCCCAAAATAGTAAAAAGAAAGGATGCATCACATGGTGAAAACCTCTCTGAGGTGCTAGACGATGGAAGGCTTGACACTCTCCCCACCGACATGTATCAGGAGAAGTCTTAGATTGTTGTGGAACCTATAGAACTTGTCAACATTGGAACAGAGGATAATCCTAAGATCATTCACTTTGCAAAGTCTTTATCTCCACCAGAAAAGACCAAATTTGTACCATTCTTCAAGAAAAAGAAAGTCAACTTTTCCTGGTCATACGTAGATATGCCCGATTTAGATCCAGATTTGTTTCTACATCATCTTCCACTAGATCTAAGGGTCAAACTAGTCAAGCAGAAGCTCAGGAAGATGCATCCACACATTGCATTATTAGTAAAAGAGGAACTCAAGAAACTACTAGATGTAGGGTTCATCAGGACAATCAACTATCCAGAGTGGGTATCCAACATAGTACCAGTATCCAAACTTGATGGTAGAGTCAGATTATGCAATGATTTCTAAGATCTAAACAAGGCTTGCCACAAGGATGACTTTCCATTACCTAAGATTGACATCATAGTCAACTTAACAATAGGAAATACCATGTTATCTCTTATAGATGGCTTTTCTGGATACAATCAAATTAGGATAGCACTAGAAGACCAACATAAAACAACTTTCACTTGTCCATGGGGTACCTTCTACTAGAACACCATGCCATTTGGAGTAAAGAATGCAGGGGCAACATATCAATGTGCTATGACCACTATCTTCCATGATATGATGCATGTCACAATGGAGGGCTATGTAGATGACATCCTTGCAAGGTCACTCACAAGAGAATCCCACCTGGATGTACTAGAGAAGGTCGTTCTATCATGCCCACATTTCCCATGCAATCATGACATGTATCACATGTGTCATTTCCACATTTGTCATGTGGTCATGACACAAAATATCAAAAAAATATCCACGCTTCCCTAGAAACCCCCTCACACGTGTAAACGTGCTCAATGGCGTTATGCTTAAGGCATAAACAATATAGTTGAATGCAGGTTAATGTGTTCACATGCACATACCAATCACAATGAAGGCCAATAGGGGGGTCATCGTGACATGGTTAATGTCACCAATAGGGTAAGGATCAACGATCGAAAACCCTAAGTTATCCTATGTGAATGAAGGGATTTTGACGTAAGTCAAAATCAATAACCAAAAGCCAAAAGTATGAGAGGATGATAAAATTCCAAAATCAAATGACAATACTCGGTGAAAACAATATTATAATATCTAACAAGGTTAAACTTCACTAACCTAGCTAAACCTTAAATTCTGAAAAAATCTGACAGCATAATGCCTCACGGGCATGAATAGGGTTTATTGTACTAAAACTAATTTGATCGAAAGGTTTACTGATTTGGTTTAAATTACTTACATCTCACTAATTGAATAAGTAATCAGTTGAATAAGTTAATTGAACATTTTTCAACAAAGTCTGATCAATCTGTTCTCCTTCACATTTTCTAAAATTTAAAATGTTTTTCAACAAAATTTGATCAATTTGTTCTCCTTAACATTTTCTATCAATCAGAGTTATCTCTGTATTATTTACATTATTCCTAATTTCTTGGTAGATTAGATCTCAAAAATAGGTTTTACTAACTATGTTTAAAAAGTTTACTAAGTTTCTGAGTTGGGTTTAAAACAACATTTAATTTAATTTTGTTAATTAAATTGCCCCTTCATGATTAAAAGGAATATTAAATTTTTAATTAATAACGATGTGGTTTAAAACATTCTTGAAGAGTTAGATTTCTTAACCCGATAATCACCTCTCAATAGTTAAATTGTATAAAATGAATTGAATCAAATAAATCCTTCTATCATGATTTAATTGATTTATTGACATACCACTAACAAATAAAAATAAAAATATTCCAAGAAGAAAATAGCTTTACCCATTTAATTAATCACACTAACCCATTCAGTAAATAAATGTTAAAACAAAAGGAAGAAAAATACTAAGAGAATGGGAAAAGAATATAAGGCAATTTTAAAATACAAGCCCTAAAATTCCTCTATCATTAAAAAAATAATTTTCTTTATGGCAAAAACCCTAGCCCTAATTTTTGAAACTCGTGTTTTTTCTCCTCTTTGTTTTCACTTTTATCTTTCTTTTTCTTTCTCTCTCTCATTCTTTGTTTTGTTGGTTTTGTTTACAGGTTCAATGGCCACATATGAAATGCATATGATGGCTTTTATAAATATAAATAAATAAATATATAATTATATATATATATGTATATATATATATTTAAATACCGAAACCCTAAGTTCATTTTTTTTTATGGCAGGTTTGTGGAGGGCGGCACTGTGGAGTGGCAGCTGCAGAGCTAAGGCAATGGCAGAGTTAAAGGTGGAGGGGCCGTAGAGGAGGAAGGCTCGTGTATATCACGGCAGAGGGAAAGGGACCTGCGCAATGGTTAAGGGGAGATCCGTGGGTCTGTGGAGAGTAGCAAGCATGGGGGTTAAAGGCCAACAGGGGGGTTGTGTAGTTCGCAGGTAGTAAGGGGTGTGGGCAAGGGGACAGAGCCCACACCCACATCCCATATGATGGGGTGTGGGTAAGGGCTCCGCCCCCCTCCCCACACCCAAAACTATGAAGGCACTATGGTGGGGGGGTTCAAACCCCCCCCACCATACCATTATTTATTCACTGAAAAGAAAACGTGACTGCAAAAAGAATAGTCTCTTTAAAATTTGCTCAGCGCTTTATTTTTATTAATATTTTTCTTTAATTTAAGTTTTATTCAATATATATATATATATATATATGATAGGAATATACACAATAGCCAAAATTTTTAATCTAAAAACACATGTGAGGCCTACACTTTTTCATTCCCATACATGTGACTAATTACCTTAATGTTGTTGATAGTTTTACATTTGTGGGATTGTTGATTCTGAAATTTTGACTATTAAACCTAATTATTTTTAAAGAGGAAATTGTACAATGATAGATAGATGTTTTCTTTTAAGGGAATAATGAGTGCATAATATTAGAAAGGGAACTTTAATGTGACTTCAGTATGTTTATATGGTAGAATGTTTAGGAATGCATGTATTTAAATTGCTTCGGCTATGATATTTTTATGTGTTATTAACTTCGAGATGGAGTGTGCAGGTATTGCTAACGAAACCACAAATATAGGAGATCATTCTATACCCTATGTTGTATTCCTTGTGAGCTAATCTAGTTCCACAAGGAACTAAGATCAACTCCATGTATGGTGGAAATGTTGTAATGTTGTAATGTTGCATGGGGTCAAGGGAATTAGGTCTACCTTCTGATTTACTTATATTGTGATATGTGTTGTAAGAAATGTTGTTATGAATCTTGTTTTAACTTTATTTCTTTTAGACCCTCTTCTTGTGTTTTTACTTGATCTGGGAGTCCTAACTAGGTAAAAATCAACCCTGGGTTATACCCCATGGGTCTAGGGACCATTTTGACTAGGATAACCTTGGGATAACCTCCATATGGTCACTTTAACTTCACAGTGAAGATAAGTGACGAATTTGGGAGCATGGGGATAATGGGATGAGTGGAATCCACATTTAGGCCCACTTCCAAGTCATGGAATGACTCAATGATCCACCAATAATGGAGTGCTTTGTCTCCTTGTGCCTCTCTTTTGGTGGGAGCTCCCCATAAAAAGGGTGGTGTGTCATCCACTTCCTTTTTATTTTTATTTTACTTATTATATTTTATTTCTCCATGTGTTGGAAAAGGGCTATAGTGGGGGACCTCTTGAGTGGGGTTAATTGTTTTAAGTCCACTAGGGATAGTGGATAAAGAGTGGGGTTAGTTTTTTAATGCCACTTGGGATAAGAGAACTTGGGGAATTAGTTTTAAAAGGAGGAGGAGGGAGAGTGGAAAGGAGAGATTATTTTTTTGGGGTTGGATTATTATGGAAAGAAGAACTTGGAGGAGGAGACTAAGGGTGGAGCTCTTCTTCAAATCACATCCATAATAGGGCTTGTAAAGATTAGTGAACAAGACTACCTACCTTGTCTGATCTGTTACTTGTTATGTATGTTGTTTTGCAAAGATTGTCTTTGTGTTATTTCTGTTGTTTTGGGTTGTGTTGGGTGTTTGAAAGAGCTTCTTCCAGTTAGAAGACAATGCTCATCATGTATGGGGAAGGGAAGGTGTGAACCTCCTCGGGTGCATTCTTATTTTGGTATATGGAAGCCTTGAGGGCATGTTGGTAATTTTGAGCCTAGAGGGCTATAAGGCTTAAAAGCCTATTTGTGATATCACTGGGATTTTGGTTATTTGGTTGGCTTGAGGCCATGAGAAAGATTAATTTTGTTGGCTTGAGGCCATCAGAAAGTAAATTTTGTTGGCTTGAGGCCATGAGAAAAACTATGATAAATGTTGAAAAGAAAGTCACCTTGGAGTTGAGTGAGTCTACTTCCCTACCCTCTTTGAACTCACCTCAGCTGAGTCTTTGTGTTGTGAGTAAAACCATGGGTGTTGTGTGTTGTTTGTTTCTTTTGTTGTGGAGTGTTTTGGTCTATTCTACCTTGGGTGTGTGGATAATCTCCCTAGCTCGAGGGTGACCCTCTTGCGGGTCTATGGTAGGGAGGAGAGCTAGTTGGTTGGTGTTTTCTTCCTTGTTGTCATGCAGGTTTATGTTTGGAGCATGTTGAGAGGATTGGAGGAGTTTTTCCTTGTTTATGGAAAATGTTCTATCTTCCTACTTGTAACGAGAGCGTGGTCTCTTAAGGTTCTTCCTGGAAAGGTTTTCCTTTGAGGAGAGGTTTACTCCCTCCGAAAGTTGTAGAAAAATTGTATTGGGAGAAGAAAGTAATTCCTCCCTTAGAGTGTTTGTGAGTTGTGGGATCTTACAGTTGTTTGTTCTTATTTATCAAAATTGTATGTTGTGAGATTGGTTGTTTATTGGGATTAGTTGTTAAAATTTATCTCTTGTATTAATTAGTGAGAAAGTTACTTTTCTAGTAGTATGAAAGATGTAAATTTACCTTTGAAAACAAATTAGAAATTGATTTAAATATACAATGGAAAATAATATAAATCGATTTACTTGTCTATTTGTTTGGTTATTGAAGTGCAAGATCTATTAGTTTCCTGTATTTACTCTTAAACTTTAATTTTTATATGAAATAGAATGTATTCTTGTTAGATCAAATTTAGTTGAAATATACGGATTAAAATGGTTATTTACTTTCTGTTTCACTTAAGTATTCGTTATATTGAAATTTAAAAAAAAAGGTTAGAGATAGTGTGAAATGAATTTGTAAAATTAAGAACTGAAAGGTTGTAGCAAATATAAAAATTTGGTATACTTGTATATATACATGTATATATATAGTTTTAAATTAAATGAAATTGTGAAAATGAGCTATATATATATATTTAATTAATATTAATTTTAAATTACAAAAATTGCAAAAGAAATAAACAGACAGAGTTCGTTGTTTATTTGGCTAAACAGCCGATTATTTACAAGAAATGTAGTGGGGGTTTAAACCCCCATCGAAACTCATTACAACAATTAAATCCATGGGGTGTGGGTGGGGCTCTGCCCCTCCCCACACCCTCGCTATGGTTATAAACCCACACCCCTGCCTAAGTACTACACAGGCCCTCGTGGCCCATAACACCCCGCCTACCCCTGTCTGTGCGGCTAAACTCCGCCGCATCCCACCACCGCCGCCCTCTGCGACCATCACACTGCCCTCCACCTACGTCTGCTGCTGCCATCGCGACCACCATCCCTTCACCTCCGCCAGCATCTGCGACCCCATCTCCATGGCTTTGGCCTCCCCTGCGACCAACGCCACCGCTCCACCATTCCCTGCAGCATAACACAAACACAAAGAAAAATTAGGGTTCTTCAACCTCAATAACATGATTTTACTTTATAATATGACACTTTGTTTTCTGAGTGGAGCATGAATTAAGATGCTTCATAAATAAATATAAATGTATATATATTTATATATGTGTGAGTGCATATATATATATGTAATTTTTAATGAAAGTGGAACTTCAATTAAGTAAGAAAATTTATTTAATTTACCATATTTAAATATATATATGTATATATATTTATAGACATAAATGTATGTATTGTTTGTATACATACGCTTAGAGATGAATACTTGTATATATATATATATATATATATATATATATATAAATTTAAGTATTGTGTTAAATTATGGAAACTTATAATTAATCGTTTGCACGATTTCTTTTATATAAACAAATTGTGAGAGGGAGACTCTTTTAAAAAAAAATTATATAAATATATATATATATATATATATATATATATATATAATTTTTTTTTAAAAGAGTCTCCCTCTCACAATTTGTTTATATAAAAGAAATCGTGCAAACGATTAATTATAAGTTTCCATAATTTAACACAATACTTAAATTTATATATATATATATATAAATTTAAGTATTGTGTTAAATTATGGAAACTTATAATTAATCGTTTGCACGATTTCTTTTATATAAACAAATTGTGAGAGGGAGACTCTTTTAAAAAAAAATTATATAAATATATATATATATATATATATATATATTCTTTAATTTTTATACAAAAGAAATGATGAGACAATTAAAGTTGACATTAAATATTTAAAAATTCAACAGATCGATCTGTAATTTCAAAGTTAAATTATTACCAAATGGTAGACTATGAAAATGAGACAATTTATTGAAGTAAAAAGATAATTAAATAATTAAACGATGGAATATAATAAAATGACAAATGCAAGCCAATATTGAAATAAACTGAGAAAACCAAAATATAGGCCAACTAATTAACAAGTAAATTTAAATGCTGAAATTAAACCCAAACGTATAAGTAGTGAACATCATCAAGCAAATAGTAAGTCCAGCATAGTGAAAGCACACATATGTGAAATATTCCGTAAACAACATTATTGTTGATACCTTAAATGTACGCAACCGAGCATGCTTACCCATGCGGGGGAAATTTCAAGTAGTAAGGGAAAATTTTTGACAGTTCGTATCATGACCACATGTCGCATGTGGACATGACACGCGTGTTTGCATGTTGTGACCGCACGTGAAATGAGGGCATGACATTTGGTATCAGAGCACATGTTTCAA
Organism: Cunninghamia lanceolata; assembly: GCA_027924645.1. Taxonomy (NCBI): domain Eukaryota; kingdom Viridiplantae; phylum Streptophyta; class Pinopsida; order Cupressales; family Cupressaceae; genus Cunninghamia; species Cunninghamia lanceolata. The sequence goes on from BSBN01000957.1 coordinate 585,867, forward strand.
CATTGGGAGCTCTGGGGTTTGCATGTTGTTTGGACCGACATGGAGTGGGTTGAGCATGGTTTGACCCTTGTCCTACTACATGTAGCTGCGAGAGAGTGAGGTTGTGGTTTGTCGACTAACCTTCACCTTGGAGGAATACCCATCCTCTTGTTTTGTGATCATGATGGCCTTTGTTGGTGCTCGTTTTGACCTGGAGGCTGAGCTTGTTTGTTGGAGGGTTTCTTCCTTCAAATCCTAGGTGTTCCTGTTCATCGGCAAGAGCTTGGTCTATCGGCGAAGGATATTGTGGTTCTGCCGACAATGTTGGTCGTGCCGATGGGGGTACCTCAAGTGTTATCGGCATGAGTTTGCATGTGTCTTGATGATCATTTCAGTAGCATGGTGTGTTCTTTGTATATCGCCGTGACTTTGTGCTATCGGCGAGGGAGTTTCCTGTTGGGCCGACGGCGTATGTTTGGCCGATAAGTGGATGTGTGTGTTGTCGGCGTGACTTGGTGCATCGGATGAAGTGTGGAGAGTTGGGCCGACAGGGGTACTCTGGCCGATGGAGCTGTATCGGCGTAACAAGTGATGTCGGCAGGTGAGTTTTTGGTTGGGCCGACAGTTGGTAGTCTGGCCGATGGGAATTTGGAGGATGTCTATCGGAGTGAGTAATATTGTCGGCCTAAGGATTTTTTGTGGTGCCGATGGTGTATGTCTCACCGACGGAGGTGGGAAGTGAAGGACCATCGGCGAGACTATTGTAATCAGCGGAAGTGCTTTTGGTTGCTCCGATGGTCTTTGTCTCGGCAATAAGGGGTGTGGAGCTGGCATCGGGGTGACGGGGAGGATTGTCTTGGCGACAGCAATGCCATCGGAGTGAGATGGTATATCGGGCTAGCATTGTTTTGATCTGCCGATGGTAGAAGTTTGGCCGATGGGCTGTGGGCAAAGGCATGTGTGTCAAGCGCAGCAAAAAATGCTCGACACTTAGTTTGCATGCGGCTATGTTTATAAAGCGCTAGTGTGTTCTCCTCACCATGCATGTGGGATTATTCCCTTGTATATTTTTGAACCTGCGAGAACGCGTTTTGGCAGGAATTCCTTTTTGAATGCAGCGACAGTTTTTCAGGTGACTGCGGGTGGTTGAGACCCTTAATGGCGACGGTGCAGGGATGTGGACAATGGTACACATGGTCAGGTCGCCCAATTTGAGAATGAAGACTTCCAGATAGTGGCGCATGGCTCGAGGCCCCCTTTGTTTGCTGCATTAACATTTTCTGAGTGCCATTCCTTCTGAGGACTGTATCTGGCTGATTTTTTGTTATAGCCATGTAATTAATTGTTGTGGTACACTTTCTAGCTGTTATAAGCAGACTGTGTTACCATTTTTCAGGTTGTTGAAAGTTGAAGATTTTTGGCTCTGTAATTCAAAACAAGCTGATCTGGTTGCTCTGTACAGCTAAACCTGTGAGTTTATGTATCTCTTGTTGTACGTTTTGGCATGAATCCACTGATTTCATGGTTAATCTTGTATGAATAATGCTATGTTTGCATGTGTTTTGTTAATTCTGTCTCCAGTATTGCATGTATCTTTCTTCTGATTCTGGATATTTAAGCAATATTTGAGACTCTAGAACATAGAATTCCTACGTTGAATGTCTGATCTTTTAACTTCTGCTCAAGGGGTAGATTAAACTATTTTCAGGTTGAACATTGGGAAGGGTATACTGCAGTAGGGATGCCATAAGTAGAGATAACTTAACACTCTGTATTGGGAAATATCTGTAAGGCAGGTATCATATATATCCCCCTGAAATCTAGTTTTAGCTGTTCATGCTGATCATTCATAGGTGTATCTCTATTGACTCCAGGCCCTGGATAGGCACCAATCTTGCTTCGTGTTTGTGTTACAACCATGTCCAGCTTTGCATCCAAACTTAAAATCAAAATCAAAATCTAAAACAACCATTAGGACATTAGAAATAGTTTTAGGATCCTCAATCCTCTGTCTACAACTGCAAATAGGCCCAAAGCTAGCCCCTTTGCTCTTATCTTTCAGTTTTGGTCTACTTACAGGAGGACTTATCTGCTTTCTGACAGCATCCCAATCCTTGTATGCGTATCTCATGGATGCTGAGTAGGGAATACCCCCCTAGGTCTTGCAGAGCCTGAAGAAGAAGAGGAGATAAAATATAGAGTCTATCTCCTACACTGTTGGCCCCTGGCCCAGAGATCCTGTTGATCACTGATGGCTACCTTGTAGGGAAATCTGGGAATAAGCATCCAGTCTGGGAAAAAACCAACAGCCTTGTCACATGAGTATCAAAGTCTTCCGCTTGTGTTTTGTGGTGGTTGTGATCCTCTTGGTCGATTGTCCTCTTGAGTCAGTTGGTCTAGGTGGTGAGGGTTGCGTTGGACTTTTCCTCGCCCTTGTGTATCTTGTGGAGTGTAGTGATGTAATGTGCACTTTCTTGGATTGCGATTATTTCATTCGGTTGTTTGGTGACCTTTTTGTATCTTGGTTGTGTGGACCAGCCTTGTTATTTTATCTTGTCTAAAAGTAGCTTAGCCACAACCTTTGATTCTTCCTTTTTCACGTGACTCCTATGGTTATGTTGTTTTAATGTTGAAATTGTGCGCATTTATTCATTTATTTATTTATTCTAATTTGGGTTTTAGAGACTTCTCTTCTTGGCTTTTCTGGATATTTGTGTTGGCTAAGCTAGGTTCTTTCTATTTTTCTAGTGCTGGTCTTGTGTTGTGTTATTCTTCTCTCCATGTCGATGGGGCGACCTCTAGTGGAGTGTATGTAAGGAAGCAGATGTGGGAAACTTATGAGGATGGGGGTAGGTGTGGACTAGTATGGGCTAGTCATTATCCACTTACCTTCCTAGTGATCTTGTTCTTATATTGGTTATCTCTTGGAGGCTAAACCCCTTCTACAAACAAGAGGTAGGCCATTGTGGGATTGTATGGAGAGGCCCCCAGGCATGTGGCTCTGAGATCATCATTCTACCTGGTTCTTGGATCTTTGGTTATTTGGCATTGGTTATTGGTTACTTGGTTCTATGATGAGACTATGACATCCCCCTAAACTTTTATGTGAGCCTTGTGAAGTTAATCCCTATAATGTGGATAAATGAAAATATGTGTTTAGATGTAAGATCTGTAATTGATGTATCTATATATGAGTTGATATCTATATAAGTAGTTTGTACGATGTGTGAATTCCTTATGCATGGGTGATAATGATTGATGAACATGAAATTTCTTATGTTAATTTCAATCAATACAGTGTGCTTTGTGAATAGGATTATGCCTTTATAACATTTAGTTATCATACTTTATAATCTTATTAGTTCCGTTTATCCTCACCTCTTTGATGACTTCCAAGAGGAAGTACAGTCTTAGGGGGGAGTATGTGAGGCCTACACTTTTTCATTCCCATACATGTGACTAATTACCTTACTGTTGTTGATACTTTTGCATTTGTGGGACTGTTGATTTTGAAATTTTGACAATTAAACCTAATTATTTTTAAAGAGGAAATTGTGCAATGATAGATAGATGTTTTCTTTTAAGGGAATAATGAGTGGATAATATTAGAAAGGGAACTTTAATGTGACTTTAGTATGTTTATATGGTAGAATGTTTAGGAATGCATGTATTTAAATTGCTTCCGCTATGATATTTTTATGTGTTATTAACTTCGAGATGGAGTGTATAGGTATTGCTAACGAAACCACAAATACAGGAGATCATTCCATACCCTATGTTGTATTCCTTGTGAGCCAATCTAGTTCCACGAGGAACTAAGATCAACTCCGTGTATGGTGGAAATGTTGTAATGTTGTAATGTTGCATGGGGTTAAGGGAATTAGGTCTACCTTCTGATTTACTTATATTGTGATATGTGTTGTAAGAAATGTTGTTATGAATCTTGTTTTAACTTTATTTCTTTTAGACTCTCTACTTGTGTTTTTACTTGACTCTGGGAGTCCTAACAAGGTAAAAATCAACCCTGGGTTATACCCCATGGGTATGGGGACCCTTTTGACTAGGATAACATTGGGATAACCTCCATATGGTCACTTTAACTTCACAGTGAAGTTAAGTGACGAATTTGGGAGCATGGGGATAATGGGATGAGTGGAATCCACATTTAGGCCCACTTCCAAGTCATGGAATGACTCCATGATCCACCAATAATGGAGTGCTTTGTCTCTTTGTGCCTCTCTTTTGGTGGGAGCTCCCCATAAAAAGGGTGGTGTGTCATCCACTTCCTTTTTATTTTTATTTTACTTATTATATTTTATTTCTCCATGTGTTGGAAAAGGGCTATAGTGGGGGACCTCTTGAGTGGGGTTAATTGTTTTAAGTCCACTAGGGATAGTGGATAAAGAGTGGGGTTAGTTTTTTAATGCCACTTGGGATAAGAGAACTTGGGGAATTAGTTTTAAAAGGAGGAGGAGGGAGAGTGGAAAGGAGAGATTATTTTTTGGGGGTTGGATTATTGTGGAAAGAAGAACTTGGAGGAGGAGACTAAGGGTGGAGCTCTTCTTCAAATCACATCCATAATAGGGCTTGTAAAGATTAGTGAACAAGACTACCTACCTTGTCTGATCTATTACTTGTTATGTATGTTGTTTTGCAAAGATTGTCTTTGTGTTATTTCTGTTGTTTTGGGTTGTGTTGGGTGTTTGAAAGAGCTTCTTCTAGTTAGAAGACAATGCTCATCATGTATGGGGAAGGGAAGGTGTGAACCTCCTCGGGTGCATTCTTATTTTGGTATATGGAAGCCTTGAGGGCATGTTGGTGATTTTGAGCCTAGAGGGCTATAAGGCTTGAGAGCCTATTTGTGATATCACTAGGATTTTGGTTATTTGGTTGGCTTGAGGCCATAAGAAAGATTAATTTTGTTGGCTTGAGGCCATGAGAAAGTAATTTTTGTTGGCTTGAGGCCATGAGAAAAACTCTGATAAATGTTGAAAAGAATGTCACCTTGGAGTTGAGTGAGTCTACTTCCCTACCCTCTTTGAACTCACCTTAGCTGAGTCTTTGTGTTGTGAGTAAAACCATGGGTGTTGTGTGTTGTTTGTTTCTTTTGTTGTGTAGTGTTTTGGTCTATTCTACCCTGGGTGTGTGGATGATCTCCCTAGCTCGGGGGTGACACTCTTGTGGGTCTATGGTAGGGAGAAGAGCTAGTTGGTTGGTGTTTTCTTCCTTGTTGTGATGCAGGTTTATTTTTGGAGCATGTTGAGAGGATTGGAGGAGTTTTTCCTTGTTTAGGGAAAATGTTCTATCTTCCTACTTGTAATGAGAGCTTGGTCTCTTAAGGTTCTTCCTAGAAAGGTTTTCCTTTTAGGAGAGGTTTACTCCCTCTGAAAGTTGTAGAAAAATTGTATTGGGAGAAGAAATTAATTCCTCCCTTAGAGTGTTTGTGAGTTGTGGGATCTTACAGTTGTTTGTTCTTATTTATCAAAATTGTAAGTTGTGAGATTAGTTGTTGATTGGGATCAGTTGTTAAAATTTATCTCTTGTATTAATTAGTGAGAAAGTTACTTTTCCAGTAGTATGAAAGATGTAAATTTACCTTTGAAAACAAATTAGAAATTGATTTAAATATACAAAGGAAAATAATATAAATTGATTTACTTGTCTATTTGTTTGGTTATTGAAGTGCAAGATCTATTAGTTTCCTGTATTTACTCTTAAACTTTAATTTTTATATGAAATACAATGTATTCTTGTTAGATCAAATTTAGTTGAAATATACGGAGTAAAATGGTTATTTACTTTTTGTTTCACTTAAGTATTTGTTATATTGAAATTTAAAAAAAAGGTTAGAGATAGTGTGAAATGAATTTGTTAAATTGAGAACTGAAAGGTTGTAGCAAATATGAAACTTCATTATGAATTAAATATATATATATATATATATATTATTATTATTATTATTAAATGAAGTTGTGAAATTTTGGTATACTTGTATATACATATATATATATATATATATATATATATATTTAAATAGTTTTAAATTAAATGAAATTGTGAAAATGAGCTATATATATATTTAATTAATATTAATTTTAAATTATAAAAATTGCAAAAGAAATAAACAAACAGAGTTCGCTGTTTATTTGGCTACATAGCCAATTATTTACAAGAAATGTGGTGGGGGTTTAAACGCCCACCAAAACTCATTACAATAATTAAATCTGTGGGGTGTGGGTGGGGCTCCACCCCTCCCCACAGCCCTACCGTGGTTATAAACCCACACCCCCGCCTAAGTACTACACAGGCCCTCACTGCCCATAACACCCCGCCTACCCCTATCTGTGCGGCCAAACTCCGCCATGTCCCACCACCGCTACCCTCTGCGGCCATCACAGCACCCTCCACCTACATCCACCACCACCGCCGTGGCCACCATCCCTTCACCTCCACCAGCATCTATGACCCCATCTCCATGGCTTCGGCCTCCCCTGCGACCAGCGCTGCCGCTCCACCATTCCCTGCAGCATAACACAAACACAAAGAAAAATTAGGGTTCTTCAAACTCAATAACATGAGTTTACTTTATAATATAACACTTTGTTTTCTGAGTGGAGCATGAATTAAGATGATTCATAAATAAATATAAATGTATATATATTTATATATGTGTGAGTGCATATATATATATATATGTAATTTTTAATGAAAGAGGAACTTCAGTTAAGTAAGAAAATTTATTTAATTTACCATATTTAAATATATATGTATATCTATATATAGATATATGTTTATATATTTATAGACATAAATGTATGTATTGTTTGTATACATACACTTAGAGATGAATACTTGTATATATATATATATATAAAGTATATATATATATATATAAGTATATTTATATATATATAAATATATATATATAAATTTAAGTATTGTGTTAAATTATGGAAACTTATAATTAATCGTTTGCACGATTTCTTTTATATAAACAAATTATGAGAGGGAGATTCTTTAAAAAAAAAATTATATATATATATATATATATTAATTTTTATACAAAAGAAATGATGAGACAATTAACGTTGACATTAAATATTTAAAAATTCAACAGATCAATCTGTAATAGAAACTGCGATTTCAAAGTTAAATTATTACCAAATGGTAGACTATGAAAATGAGACAATTTATTGAAGTAAAAAGATAATTAAATAATTAAACAATGGAATATAATAAAAGGAGAAATGCAAGCCAATATTGAAATAAACTAAGAAAGCCAAAATAGAGGCCAACTAATTAACAAGTAAGTTTAAACACTGAAATTAAACCTGAACATATACATAGTGAATGTCATCAAGCAAATAGTAAGTCTAGCATAGTGAAAGCACACATATGTGAAATATTTCGTAAACAACATTATCATTGATGCCTTAAATGTACGCAACCGAGCACGCTTATGTGTGCGAGGGGAAATTTCAAGTAGTAAGGGAAAAATTTTGACAGTTCGTATCATGACCACATGTCGCATGTGGACATGACACGAGTGTTTGCGTGTTGTGACCGCACATGAAATGTGGGCATGACAACACAGTCTATTTAAAAATAAAATATAACAATATATATAAGGTAGTTTTAATTTTTTTTTTGACAAATGATGAAATCAGTTTGTATATAAATACATAAAATGCATACATTCATATACACATAACATTTGTAATTAAAATTTTCTTTTCTTCCATTCACATACAATTTTTTTCTTTTTTTTTAAACAATTAAACAAAGATATATATATATATTTTCTTTGATCAATTTTCTACAAGGCATGAACTCATTTTTTCTAACAAAATTTATTCATAGCAATATCAATATTTACATTTAAAGAAAAGAAAAATGCAATTAAATAATACTCCTAAAACATAACAACCACTAATTTTCTTTCTCATAGAACTAATTACAAATTTTAAAGTTGTCTCAACAATAAAATTACAACTTTACTAATTGATATATTTAAAATTTACATACAATTGAAATAACTTTTAAAACAACTTTTCTTCCTTCAACTTTTCTTGAATGATAAGAATTAAATCAACAAATTTTAACTTTCAATTTCAAATATAAATAGACTACACACAAAATAAAAATATACATTTTTACAACAGAAGAGAGAACAATGCTCTTCTCTTGGACAAATAACAAATGATAAAATTTCCTAAGTAGGCCAAGCTCTCTCTCAAGAGCTAAAAGAGTAAAGGAAAATAAAATATCAACTCCAAGAACAAGGTGTTTTCTCTAACTTCACAACTTAGCTCCAATGAACCTGCATCAACACAACAAGGGGAAAGAAGCCACACATCTTGCTCTTCTCCCTACCATAGGCCCACAAGAGGGTCACCCCCGAGGTAGGGAGGTCATCCATACACTTGGGAATTCATCCCACTTCACAACAAGGCATTCAAACAACCAAACACAATTTTTACACCCAAGGATAGCACAACACAAGAACTCAACTAGGATGAGTTCAAAGGGGCAGGGGAGTGGACACACTCAACTCAAGAGTACCACTCCTACAAATATCCCAAAACAAATACCTCATAAGGCCTCTATCCAACACATTTAAACACAATTTCCACAAATCTTCCATTTTGGCTCTCAAGCCATTTCTCATATTTCTTAAAATCTCATATATTGCCCTCAAGGCTTACAACACCACAGAAACTAGGTAATGACCTCGAGGAGGTTCACTCCTCCCCTACCCCACACTTGTCGAGCATCTTCTCCCAAGTGGGAGAGGCTCTTACAACACCCTACAAATTTTTCCCACAATAACAATAAAAACTCAAGAAAATAGATCTCACACATAGCATCATGCAAGCAAACAAAAATACAAAGGGAAGGTCTTAGCCTTGAAGCCAACCTTTAAAAGCCAAATTATGGTAGATGGTTGATGTAGAGCTTCTCCAAATCCTCCTCCAACATAAGCCACAAAACTCTCTCTATCTTTTCACCCAAAGTAAAATTCAAACAATAAAATTATCCAAAAATTCAACAACCCATAACCTTCTCCAAGTGGGATTAAAATAAGCTCAACCCATGAGCTTTGAGGAATGGGGATGTGACACTTGTGACCTCCTCACTCTTCCTCCCTACTACAAGAAAGACCCAAGGGATGGGTGATGACACATGTCACTCACCCATCCCCAAGTCTCTCTCACCCCTCCACTTGTCCTCTCTCAAACATGTGGGAGAGAAAAGTGGAGCTTAAGAGGGAATGGGTGACACATGTGTCCCATTCCTTTCCTCCCAAGAGGGACCACACAACTCCAAGGTACTCTCACCAATTGTGAGACAGACTTGGAGTAAAGTCCTCCTCAATTGGGGGGTCTTGGAGACATCTCCAACCTTGGGAAGTGGAAAGGGATGGGGTTGAGTGTTGGACCCACTCATCCTCTCGCTCCGATGCCTCCAATTTCGTCACTTAACTTTAGGGTGAAGTTAAAGTGACCAAATGGAGGATTACCAAGGGTTACCCAAGTCAAAAAGGTCCCTAGACCCAAGGGGTACAACCCAGGGTCAAGTTTAGCCTAGTTTGAGCACCTAGGGTTGAGTTAAAGCACATGAAAAGGGGTCTCAAAATTTATAACCTAAAAAAATGAAATTCAAAAGACAAAATTCTTACAACACCAATTAGAATTCAAAATAAAAGAGGAGTAGACTTAGTCCGACTAACACATGTAATTAACATTACAGAATTTCATCATACACCGGGTTGATCTTGGTTCCTTGTGGAACTAGATTGGCTTCACAAGGGATAACAACATCGTGTGTGGTATGATCTCCAATTTTCTGTGGCTTGTTAGAAATACCTATGCACTCAATTGCAAATTTAATTCCACACACACACACACACACACAGACACACACACACACACACACACATATATATAGCCAAAGAAAATTAAAACATACACTAGCATAAAATATCACAAGTTCACATAAGAATCAAGGAAGTCACATTACAATTTAGATTCTAAATTCTACATTTCAAACATCCATTCCCAAGATTGAATCACAAAACAAATTTCTATCTAACATTACCTAATTAGATTTCCCATAACATCATAATATAAAGCATCTATCTAACATCATTAGTAAAGCAATATCCAGGTCTAACACATCGTAAACATACTAAGCATAACAATCCATATACATCATAAAGTCTAATAGTCTAGAAATTTGGGATCAACAGTCTCACAAGTCAAAATGTATTAGCAATAGTAAATTAAATAGTCAAATGTATAGGAATGAAAAAGGTAGGCCTCACACTTTCAGAGACTAGAACACTTCAAGTTAGGTTGAACTCGAAGAAATGTGTGTTTGGAGTCACCTCTGGCAAGCTCTTAGGCTTCACTATATCAACAAATGGGATCAAAGTGGATCCTAACAAAGTCAAGGCTATCATGGAAATGCCACTGCCAAAGAACATCACTTAATTGCTGTCTCTACAGGGAAAATTACAAGCAATTCATCAGTTCATCTCACAACTGGCAGACAAGTGTCAACCTTTTACTCACCTATTGCACAAAAAAATACCATTTAGATGGGATGAGAAGTGCGAACAAGCATTTGGAAAACTAAAGGAATAGCTCATGAACCCTCCTATTCTAATGCCACCTATACAAGGCAAGCTGCTATTACTTTACATATCTGCTACACCAATAGCTCTGGGAGCTCTACTAGCACAATAGGAGTATGAAGGCAAAGAAAGAGCTATCTACTACATCAGTCACACATTGGTGGGCTACAAACTGCACTATTCTCAAATAGAAAGATCATGTCTTGCTGTGGTTTTTGCTTCCCAAAAAAGATGACATTACATGCTAGCACATTCAGTCAAGCTTATTGCAAAGATAGATCCACTAAAATACCTATTAAGCAAAGCAGCTCTAACAAGCCGCCTAGCCAAGTGGGTAATGCTGTTAAGTGAATATGACATTGAGTATGTAGAAAGGAAGGCTATCAAAGGTCAAATCATTGTTGATCAATTAGCAGAAGCACCATTGCAGGATACCACACCAATGACATTCAAATTTCTAGATGAATCCATATTCAGTATCACAACACACTCATGGAAACTCTACTTTGATGGATCCTATACAAATCATGGATTAGGGCTAGGAATCTTGTTGGTCACTCCTTACAATGAAACCATACCTAAGTCTTACCGTTTGCTATTCTCATGCACAAACAATATAGCAGAGTATGAGGCCTTGGTCATTGGTCTTAAAATGGCAACAAAATGGAAAATAAAGGAGCTACATGTCTATGGCAACTCCCAACTAGTAATCAATCAAGCCAATGATTACTATCACACCAAAGATGACAATTTGATACCATACAAGCATATGGTAGATGACTTTAAAAAGTACTTTGTGATCATCTCCTTTGAGCAGATACCTTGCATTGAAAACAAAGTAGCAGATGCCATGGCAACCATTGCCTCGCTCCTCGACATCCTAGAGAATGAGTCACGGTATGAGTTCTTGGTAGAGTCAATTATGCAACCAACTTATGATATCCCTAAAGTACGCTCCATATACCTATTAGTCAGACTTGATTCACATTGGTATGGTAAGATTTACACTTTCCTCAAGGATAACACCCTACCACCTGACTTGTCTTCTAACCAATGCCCAACCTTCATTCGTCAAACCTCCCATTACACCATTATCACCTATACCCTATACCAACAAGGTTTGGATGGTACTTTACTCTGATGTTTAGAATAGGAAGAATCTCAAACTGCCTTATGAGACGTACACGAAGGAATTTGTAGAACACACTCTAGTGGTCCTTCTTTAGCTAAGAAACTCATGCATTTGGGATACTATTGGCCAAACATGGAACCAATTCATATCAATTTGTGAAGAAATGCAAGCAATACTAGATTCATGGAAAGCTCATCCATGTACCAACTCAAGAGCTCCAACCTTTAATGACATCTTGGCCCTTTTGTCAATGGGTACTCAACCTTGTGGGAAAAATTCACCCTCCATCATCCAACGGCCACAAGTTCATAATAACAGCCACTGAATATTTCACCAAGTGGATTGAATTTGTTCCACTCACTAATGTCATAGGAAAATAGATTGCCTCATTCATCTTTAATTACCTCATCTGCAGATACAGAATTCCCTCATCCATCGTCATAGATAATGAAAGACCTTTCAAGAACTAGGATGTCCAAGATCTTTGTGACAAATTTAAAATCCAACATCATTTCTCCACCCCCTACTATCCACAAGGCAACATCCAAGCAGAGGCATCCAACAAAACAATCTTGAAAATCCTCAAGAAGATAGTCAACAATGCCACTTGTGATTGGTACCTACAACTCAATCTTGCTCTATGGGCCTATCGAACTAGTATATGTACTCCCACAAGTGCTACCCCTTACACCCTTGTCTATGGATTAGAAGCCATTTTTTCCATTGAGGTCAAGTTACCATCTCTAAGGGTGTCATTAAAAGGTCCTATCACTGATAAGGACTACAGAGTTTCCAGATTGCAAGAGATATAGTTGTTAGAGGAGAAGAGATAGAATGCCTTCAATCATCTCAAATCATATCAATAGAGAATGTCATGAAGATACAATCACAAGCTCTATCCAAGGGTCTTCAATGTTGGTGATCTAGTACTCAAGGAAAATCCTTGCAATTAGTAGGATCAAGAAAAGAAGTAAGTTTGAACCCAACTAGATTGGTCCTTATGGAATCATTAATGCTTATGGATCAGGAGCATATCAGTTAGCTACTTTAGAGGGTGAGATGTTTGATGACTCAATCAGTAGTATGCATCTTCGCCGATTCTATACCTAAGAGAACCCCAATGTAAGGGGGGCAAAAATTCAAGAAAAGAAAACAAAATCAAAAAATTAGAAAAGAGCAAAAAAATCAACAAAATGGAAAAACAACAAAAAAAATCGTCCTCTAGTGTAAACCTAGAAAACAGGGTCCTTGGATAGGTACCATGATGAAAACCTGGCAAACAGGTGTCATGTGTACTTTTAGCTTTCGTGCAAATACAAACAAGTGGTGAAAACCTGGTAAACAAGTGCTACTTGTGGTAAACTACCTCCTCCATCTTTGGGAAACCAATCACCTTGTATCCATTCTTCCTACCATCATCCCTCATCTAATCCATATCTATTCCATAATAAAAACCTAATGATAACCAATCATGGCTTGATACTCTATCTCTTTTTTTGCCTTATCAACTAAGGTCTTATCCAGTATCCTATCCATAGTGTTAGCCTAGCATAGAGTCTATCGTTAGTATCATAGGGTCACCCCAAACTACTTGTCTTTGCATTGTCACGTAGGCAAGGCCATTAGCAATGTACCCCCGAGGCTCCCCTTCCTGTCCATCCCATATCTTGTCATTTATCCTCTAGTCCATCCATGGTCCAAATCCCTGAAATACATTACCTCTGCGTCATCATGTAGGCAAGCCCATTTAACAATGCACCCCTGAGGCACTAGCTTAGTCCCTTAGGGTCCGTTTCACCAGGCATTCATGCAAGCACAAGCAAAACTTGCTTTCAAACAAAAATCTTGACGCAAGGCATCAAGCTATCTAGAGCAAAGAAAACAAGTACCTAAAGCACTCTAAATGATTATATCTAAAATTATGGCAAGAAAAACATATCTAAATGCAAGAATGTTTTGTGTTTGTGATCAAGTTAACTTACGACATCTTGTTTTTTGTTATCATGTCTCCTATGCTACTCGAGGATGCCAAAAGCTAGAGATGCTATGATGAGGGCATGATTATTTTCTTTGTTTGTGTTTAGGGTAAACTTGGATTTGTTGATCTAATGTGGCTTAGATGTTAAAATCCTCCTTTCACCCTAACATTGAAGGATCTAGGATCGAGTGGCGAGCACTATCATACCCTAGGTCACTTGCAAATGAGGGCAAGTTTCAAATAGGGAATTAATTATCAATTTTTCCTTCTCCTATGCTTAATTGACCATTAAAACCCTAATTATGCAAATACAACAACAAATTAATGAATTATGGAAAAAGCTCTTGCAAATAGAAGTAAAATGCCAGATTACAAAATACCTATTTTCAGGGTTCCGAAGCGGAATAGTTGGGGACACTGGAGCAGGCGCCCAAGTCCAAGGTACCTACTTTTTTAGGGAATCTGGACCTCCTTCAGACACTGATCAACCCTGTAACTTTTGTTTTCTGGAATCAGTATGCAGAGAACACAGGAGCGAGCACCCTAGTCCCAGAAGTACTCGTTTGTCCATCTTTTCTTTAGATCTTGAATCCCTGATGTCTTTCAATCCTTCCTGCAACTCCACTTTTCTTAGATGCGACACCTATAACCTACAATCACAAGACTTGGTTTGGGAGTTGTGGTGTTTAGAGGTTTGCCTCAGTCAAACCCCAAAGGACACTTAAGTCTCCGAACACCATTGTTAGATAAAGAGGGCATGTCCTTGTGAGGCAGAGGCCAAAAACCAAAGGAATCAATGATAAAAACACAATGATATGTCACCTTGTAGTGAAGCTTTCATGGAGGAAGATGCTCTTCATGCCATGAAGGAATTGATGCTCAAATCTGCAAATATCAACATACAAAACACACAAGTCTGCTCTTGCAACACAATAGAAAGCCTTGAATCACCTTAAGAAATGCCTAGAGTTCACAATAACAATCTAGTTTACAAATGAATTCCTACATATGTTTTTATATGCATCTACAAGCACTCCCACCAAGATATTTGAAATTCAAACTCACCGTGTCAGCAAAGGGACCCAATAAAGGTCACTAACTGACACTCAAAAATTGGGGTTGCCCTAAAATAGGGTAGGACTAGGGTGCGAGCGCCTAAATCCTCCCCCCCTATTTTAGGTAGGGTACAACTCAAGGGGTCCTCCTAGGTCCTATTTGTCATGGTACTTAGGTCTCATTCCATCAGGATGCTAAAATATGAACTAAAATGTCCTAAATGCACTCTAAAGACCCGGGAGCTAAACCTTGAGGGAAAAGCCCCCAAGGGGACATTTTCTGATGTTACATTTAGCCCCCACTTTAATGAATGTATGAACACTAGGCCCATACATGCATTAAAGTAAGGTCACAAATAGAGCAAACACACCAAGCATGGAGAAGACACACCAGTCACATAGAAAATAGTAACAGGCCCACAAAACACAGAGAATACAATTACAGTCACGCATGACACAAAGAAGATAGTTAATGCATGGAAGACACATTAATGCATGGAAGACAAAAATGATATCTTTTCTTTTCTTTTTCTCATATTAATGAAATGCATATGCAAGTACTAGAAAGTAAACAAACGTCCAAAAATGTAGGAAGCACTACTTGATGACGCTGGTCTCTGCATATGGGACAACACACATGCAATACATGCAAAACCTCCCAAAATGCACGAAGCATTACTTGAGGCACTGGTCTATGCATATGGGGCAACAAACATGCCATACAAAACAAGCACGCCAAAACACACACACTTGAAGACACGAAGAAAACATGGCAGACAAGCGATGGTGTGTTCCCTATTTCTAGGCTCATTAGCATCTCAGGCACATTAAACACACCGACAATTGCGCTTCACCACAACAATCACTAAAGACACGCTTAAGGGTTGAGTTAGTCATAGAACCGCTCCCCACCTCAATATAGGACTTTTGAAAATGATAGGATGATGCAATCTGCTCTGAGAAATGCACCATCCATGCCTTTGTAGAGGGCTTAGGAAAAAGGATATGCTTGATATCCCACCTCCATATAGGGCTTATATGATTGATTGATTGATTGCAAACAAACTCAGGATGCATGATGCACTACTCTGGCACAGGTCTATGCATCTGAGGTCAAACACATTGCTAGCATCTATAACAGACAGCTTACTTTATATGCCCCCACCTTAAGGTGGTTGATATCAATTATCGATATCAAGAATGTTAAGGTAGGAAGAAAACACACAAGGAAATGCTGACTTTCGCAAAGCCCATGCCCCCTGGAGGTGACATGTACTTTATGATTGCCAAATGTTCCCACAAACACATCCCTGCAAGAAACATGTTAGTGTCTACAACATTATGATAAACAACAACATCAATGCATATGATTAACCACATAAAGAGCCAAGGTTATACATTGAATTCAGAGTTCGAGGATAACTAGGGGCTAGATTCAAAGGCAAACAAAGGTGCATGGAGCAGCAGTATTGTTAAGGTTTGTAAATGTGATGGAAACATCATGAAATTCACTATATGGAAAGCACGAGTGCTTTCACTAGCCAAGCATCAGATAAAATATACAACCCCATCGTCATATTAGGAACTATAGTCCATTTTTTTATTGCTCTCAAAAGAGACACTAGGTCCACATCAGTATAAATGTTTGTCATCATCTGCCAACTAGGTGGAAACACTAGAGAAAGGGAAACAATAAATAAGAGAGGAGAAAACAAGTGTCTTAGGGACAGTCACGTAGGAGGGTGCGCCCAAGTCACCAACCACAATGCTATGTCCGTAAGACACAACACACAACCATAAAATCAGAGAGAGGCAATATAGACGAATGATGATACAAATAGAAGAAGGTCACAATAGAGGCGGTCTCCTATATCCTGAACCTTATGGGAGAATCTGAGGTCATCCCAGGAGGCCTAAACAACGCATAACACATCATGGGGGAAGCACATTACGATAGAAATAAAATTTTATAGATACTTACCTGGTAGCACCATCATAAGAACATACATATCTAGGATATTTGTCATGTTTTTATATTGTATTAAGTTTAGGATGACAAGAGGCTTTCTTTTCTTTAAAAGGATTATATCCAATGCTGCTTGAGTAATGTGTTGAAGTGGATTCTATAGGTACTCGAATTCCTTGTTGATTTACATGACATCTCTTACCTACGTAGTTGTTATGTTTGTACAAAATTTGAAATCCACGACCATATAGAGAATCCAATTCCTTAGAAGAAGGTGAAGCCTTGTAGGTATCATAATTTGTAGTATAGGTTAGAGTATTGTCTTTATTTTCAACCTAGGAGACTTTGTCATTCTTAGATGCATCAAAAGATTTCTTAGATGAGATCGATGCTACTTTTGATGTGTTGAGGTTATTAAGTTTATATTCCCCTACATCGCAAGGATTAAAATGTAATGAACCCCAATCATCACCAACAAGTGCATTTGGTGGTTGAGAGTCTATCACAACATTAGTCATTGATTGATCACCTCGCAAATTGTTTAATCTCATATGGTTGTAAACTAGTTTTTGCTTTTCAATATGTAAACAGTTATCTGGTTTAGGATCAGTATGAATAGTATGAAGTTTTCCTTTGAATATAAATTTGATAGAATAATGTAAAGTGGAAGGGACTGCCCCCAATGCACGAATCCAAGGTCTACCAAGAATCATGTTGTAAGATAAAGAACAAGGCATGACATGAACCAAGGCATGCATAATCATAGGTCCCACTTGTATAGGTAAAGTTATAGTGCCCATAGATTGTTGTCCAACATTGTCAAATCCATGGATACTTAGTGATTTTGGCTTGATGGTAGATATATCAACTTTAATCTTATGGAATAAGTCAATGCCAAAAACATTAAGAGCTGATCCATTATCAACCATAACTCTCTTAACCAATGTTTTGTTTATTGTAACAAAGATTACAAGAGGATCATATTGATTTTGAACTTCAACTTATGGTAATTCATGTGGTTGAAAAAGAATATCTATTTTTATCACATGCATACTATCGAATATGGCTGCTACATCATTAGGCTTAGCAGTCGATGGGACAATCACCTTCTGTAAAGATTCTTGGAGCATTCCATGGTATGTAGGAGATGTTTGTATTAAATCCCAAAGAGAGATCTTAGCCAGAGTAGCTCTAAGCTGTTTGACAAGATCATACTCTTGACCACTTTTATGAGTAAGATGAGGTGGTTGAGGGAGCATAGGTTGAGAACATGGAAGAGAGACAGGAACATGCGGTGCTTGGTTACTTTGCATGTTATTATGGGTGTTGTATGCGTGAGCAATCACATTATGGTGTGGTTGTTGTAACGCATTTTGAACACCTTGAACTGTAATCACTAGTTTTAAGCAAGAGGGTGCACTAATTGTCCCTTGGAAAATCATTTTAGGAATATTTCTACGAAGCCTACTAATAAGTATCGAATTAACACTATTTCTCTCTTGATTGCACCCAACATCCATCCCTAAAGTTTTTAATGTGAGAGACCTTTTCTCATCCACTAATGCTACATCTTGGCCAAGGAGAGCAATGGGGTGAGAGGAATGTACATCATAATCATCATACTCTATTATAGAAAAAGGTTTTTCACTCTCATCTTTCTCATGAGTGTTCCTAGAGTTGAATTTGGTTAAATATTCTAATATCAAAGGATGTTCACCCACGAGGATTATAAATTGGTCGAAATCAAGATCTTTGATAAATGTATACAAAGACATCATTGAGAAATGACATGAAGGTACCATTCCACTGTAAGATCAGATTTTGAAAACCTTTTCCAACTTTATGCAAAAGTCAAATGCAAGACTATATGCAAAAAAGTGACCTAAATGCTTGGTTTTTCGATACTTTTTCAATACCAATGAATGAAGCAACAGATGTTGTAAGAATTCTGATTGACGATAGAAATTTATATGTCTTATATCAGTCCTAAATAGAAATCTAATCACTCTCAACACACTCTTGATGCAAATCCAAGATAATGCCAAGTCAAATATAGTGAACATATGTCAAAATGAGCACTTTTTAAACCAAAATTCAATGCAAAAGAGCATAACAAAGGGTGTTGTGAGGAAAATGTTGAAGGAAAGAAAATAATATCAGTAATAACATCCACTTGATACAAAAATTCTCAACACAACACGATTGTAGTGCCACTTAAGGTAAAACCTTAGTGAAAATATAGCAAAAATAGGCTATTTTTCACGGTTTTTCAACTCCAAGACCTAGCAAAAGATGTTTTGTAAGAAATTTTATGAGGGAAAGAAAATAATATCAATAATATCAATAACCGCAATCCATAAAATTGATCACAACACACTTGGAGTGCAAACTAGGTCAAATCCTAGGGCCAAAATAGCCAAAATGTGTAGTTTTTCACCAAAATTTCACTACAAGAGCCCGTTAAAAGGGTGTTGTGAATATTTTTAAGAGGGAAGGAAAATTATTACCCTAATAATAGCAAATTAATGAAAAAATATCTTTCACAACACACCTATGGTGCAAATTTATGAAGTTGATAAGGCCAAAATTAGTGAAAATTGTCGTTTTCGAAGCCCTAGGTTTGAGATTTTGGAACAAAATGCTATGTGAATGACTTAATGCCTGATTTATGATGGAAATTAAATACTCTCAGATCTGAAAATTATTTTCAAGAGTAAACATGCAAAATTCCCATGCAAATTTAATGAAAATGCACCAAAATTGCTAGTTTTTGTTGAAATTTTCAATACAAAAATGCAAATAATTTAAATTTAAATGCAAATTCACACTAAAATACAAGACTACAGACAAATGAAAATTTGAATGATCCTCTAAAATTAGTAGAAAAATCTGATAAATATTTTTCCTACAAACCCTAGACTTTGGAATTATTAGGTCATCTAAAAATTGTCAAAATTTCTACAAAACCCTAGCAATTAAATGATGAAAATGCAAAGAAAGATTTTAATTTTTTATATTTTTCTATAGTTTATATCATATCTGATGTAAAAATCATGAATTAGGAAAAATTAGAAAGAATTGACACAATTTAGTAAACCTAACAAGGCAATTTTTTTTGTATTTTTCCAATTTTTTTATTTTGTTGAAATTTTCTTAATGCAATAAATTAAATGCCTATATGAATGAATTAAACCACACCAAATCTATAGACAAACACTCAAAGAGTTTCAATTTAAGTTTAAATACATGGGTTCACCAAAATGTTTAGGGTAAAATTGGATTTGTTGATCTAATGTGGCTTAGATGTTAAAATCCTCCTTTCACCCTAATATTGAAGGATCTAGGGTTGAGAGGCAAGCACTATCATAGCCTAGGTCACTTGAAAATTATCAATTTTTCCTTCTCCTATGCTCAATTGACCATTAAAACCCTAATTAAGCAAATACAACAACAAATTAATGAATTACAGAAAAAGCTCTTGCAGACGGAAGTAAAATGCCAAATTATAGAATATATGTTTTCGGGGTTCTAAAGAGGAATAGTCGAGGATACTGAAGCGAGTGCCCAAGTCCAAGGTACCTTCTTTTTCAGGGAATCTGGACCTCCTTCAGGCACTGATCAACCCTGTAACTTCTATTTTTTGGAATCAGTCTACGGAGGACACAGGAATGAGTGCCCTAGTCCTGGAAGTGCTCCTTTGTCCATCTTTTCCTCAGATCCCAAATCCCTGATGTCTTTCTAGCCTTCTTGCAACTCCACTTTTCCTGGATGTGACACATATAACCTGCAATCACAAGACTTGGTTTGGGGGTTGTGGTGTTTAGAGGTTTGCCTCAGTCAAACCCCAGAAGACACTTAAGTCTCTGAACACCATTGTCAGATAAAGAGGGTGTGCCCTTGTGAGGTAGAGGTCAAAAACCAAAGGAATCAATGAGAAAAACACAATGATATGTCACCTTGTAGTGAAGCTTTCATGGAGGAAGATGCTCTTCATGCCATGAAGGAATTGATGCTCAAATCTATAAATATCAACACACAAAACACATAAGTCTACTCTTGCAACACAATAGAAAGCCTTGAATCACCTTGAGAAATGCCTAGAGTTCACAATAATAATCTAGTTTATAAATGAATGCCTACATATGTTTATATATGCATCTACAAGCACTCCCACCAATATATTTAAAATTCAAACTTACCGTGTTAGCAAAGGGACCCAATAATAGTCACTAATCGACAACCAAAAATTGGGGCTGCCCTAAAATAGGGCAGGACTAGGGCATGGGTGTCCAAGTCCTCCCCCCTATTATA
This sequence comes from Cunninghamia lanceolata, assembly GCA_027924645.1. Classification (NCBI taxonomy): domain Eukaryota; kingdom Viridiplantae; phylum Streptophyta; class Pinopsida; order Cupressales; family Cupressaceae; genus Cunninghamia; species Cunninghamia lanceolata. The sequence continues at coordinate 606,924 of BSBN01000957.1, forward strand.
GGCAAGGTACAACTCAAAGGGTCCTCCTAGGTCCTATTTTTCATGGGATTTAGGTCTCATTCCATCGGGATGCTAATATATGAACTAAAATATCCTAAATGCACTCTTAAGACCCAAGAGCTAAACCTTATGAGGGAAATTCCCCCAAGGGGATATTTTCTAACATTAGAGTTTGTTATTTGTGGATCAAACTTTAGTAATGTGAAGCCTTGTCTAAAGACATGATCAACAAAAGATCATTGAGGACTTTAGAGGTCTAACATGAAAGGGGCCAATCCTTGTATGTTGATACACAAGAAATACTCAGGTAATCTTGGTTCAATTATACCTAGATGCTTGTATTTTCTTAAAACATTTGGAAAAAGTACCAAAAAAAAAGTTGCCCAATGATGAAACAAGCACTTCAAATTACTTGCACCATCAAGATGTCAAAAACCATTCACATTCATTATGCATCTAGAAAACATACACAAAGCATCCATATCCCATGCAATAAAAATTCCTATGCAAATTATCAATGTGTGCACATAAAATCTTGTGAATCCTTCTGTCGAATCATTCTTCTATCACTCAGTCTTCTATCTATCATTGTGTCATTTCTATGTCGATTGAGTACATTTGGACATAACAAAAACATAGCAGAAATTGCATATCATATCACATGAGATAGTAATTAAGATGATTAAATCATTTGCATACATAATAGGTGCATTAGATCATCCATATACATTTGCATCATAACATAGTGCCTACGAAAAAATCTAAAAAACATAGACAAGTACATGTAGATCATCGCATAAAGTGCATAATCATAACATTCCCATTTACATATTAGGTGCATACATAAAACCATCTAAGTCTACATCAGATCATATATACATCAAAATTAATGTGGATCCATCGTATAACATCATATAGACAAAATAAACATGTGCATCACATATGAAACATCAGAAGATAGAACGCATCCATGACATATAGCATAAACAACTGCATATAGATCATCAATAGCTACATCATCATATAAATAAACATAAAGCATGTCCAAATGTACAACATATCAAAGTCCATCTCTGAGTCCCAATCATATAAAGTGTATACACCACCAAAATAATGATACATGTCTTCGTTACAAAATGATACAAGTATATACATATCAGGCTATCTGAGCCATCAAAAAGTGTATACATAAACCAAATATGATACAAGTGTAATGGCTAGCCCTACTTCTATGGGGCACTACTCCCAGCACTACCCTCCCCAGCACCACCTCTGATAGCCCTTGACTGCTGTGGGCCCATGGCTGAAGTTGTAGACTGTGAACCCCCTGCTCTCTAAGAAGTGTATGCCACAAACTGGCTCCTGTAGCTGGGTGCCCTCTGGTCTGCCGACACCACCCCATGGTACAATCCTCCGTAATATTATGTCTAAGCCTACGCTCTAGCAAGATTACCCTATAACTGTGCAATCTGTGTCTACAGCTGATGTACCTAGGCCTGTCCCTACTACACCTGTGTAACCAAAAATGTAATAGTCCCATCTAAACCCAACGCTGCTAAAGATGATTCTCTCTCTAGTCTAAGGGCCCACACCCTCGCCAGTGTTGTATCTCTCTCTGTAGTGACCCCAGATAAAACCTGTGCATCTAACTCTCTCTGGGACTCTACCACTCTAAGATGTGCCTTGATCTATCTCACCTAACCCTACAGTGTAGTAATGGCCTACTATTGTAAATTAGGCTAAGGAACCTGAACCTGGGGCATCTATTGTGCCTAACCCTATCCCTGCACCTACTGTGGTACAAACTATGGCTACACTATCTGTTGTTGCTAGGAGGATCCCTCCCCAGCTCTCCTCCTTTGCTTCTTTCTCCCTCTACCTCGATATCCTCCTCCTCCGTCACCTCCATCTCCACCTCCTCCTCCTCCATTACCTCCATCATCTCCATTTTCCTATCCTCCTTTCCTCCTCCATCTCCTCCTCCTACCTACACCATCCTCATTGTCTAAATCCTTCTCATCAAGGTGAGGAACCAACTCTCCAGGTTCTGAATAACTCTGGAATAGATGAGCCACAAACCACTCCTCATAATCAGGAGTCATCCCTGCATCTATCACTTCCCTCATCATCGGCCAAGCCACATTTATGCAGAGTGGCACAAGGGAAGCAACAACACAAAGTTTACTATTCTCCTTTGCCCACTCACCCACTCACCTAGCCTTCAACCAACCAACCAAAGGCACATTCAAGGGTATATGAAGGGTTTGATATCCTAGTGATGACTCAACCTTCAAGGCTTCTCCCACACCTTAAGATAGATCAATAAACACTTTCCATGCAGTTGGTTTGAACCCCAACTTCCCAAAACTCTCCAACCTTTACTTTGACTAGTAAGGCTACTAGCCCTCCAACCCTAGTTTTCTCAACACAACTTAACAAAATCCCAAATGACCAGGCAAGTAAATGATGGTTTTAGATACCCTTTAAGGGACCCTATCAAACTTCCAAGTCTCCTATTCCAACTCTACTCCAGCAACTCAGAACACTCACTAGGTCTCTAGGCCTAATTGATCAGTTTAGGGCTAGGTTACAAAGCAAGTGATCAATTTTGGGTGCATAGATCAGGGATAGGAATTTGGAACACTCCTACCATGCCCAAACAACACAAAACCACCATCTATTCACTCACCCTATCAGGATTTTGTCTTCTACAACAACAAATTGCATAAAATAGGCCAAATACATGGTAATACTTGACCTAGGGCATCACCTTAAAATTTGAAAATAGCCTTTCCCCACCAAATGATTTTGGAATCCTATAGAGTACATCCTTAGCCTACATTTTACCAGTTTCATGAATTTTCACTGGTGGGAATGCATTCTAGGGCCAGATTTATATGACAAACCCTAGAAAACAGGGTTTCTAGACCAGTTTTGAAAGAAAATTCAATAACTTTTGACTCCAACCACTTCAAGACCTCAAACTAGTTGCATTCAAACCCCGACTCAGTCTAGTTTCAGGAAAAGTATATTTTCTCACCTAGCCAATCCATATAGGCCATACATAGCAAGAAAAATAGGGAAAAAGTGACTATTTTTATTGTTTGAATGCCCAAAACTCCATACCAGACCTCCTCTGTCGTATAGGAGTGAAATCACAATTTTATCAACTGATCCAAGTTAGTGTCCAACTTCTACAACAACATTCAACTACCCAAAGTGGTTTTTGAACTAACCCAACCCATAACACCTTTGACAACTATGGTGTTTTGCATTAACACAAGGAGGTTGATTTGTTTGGCTTGTCCAATGGAGTCCAAATGACCAACACAGTCCTTCCAACATACTAAAACACTAAAAATAACCAAAAGATTCAAAAACCAATCCTTAGACCTTCTAGGCCTAATTGGCATAAAAAGGGTCCAAATAAACTAAGAAGGATTTGAGGCTTATAAGATTGCTCCAAACCTCTTGACCATATAGAGTGGACCATACAATCATGGCTAAAGGCCTTATTACAAACATACATTGAACAAAACCAAAACTTATGAAATATGCATCCAAATGCTTAAGGTGTCAAACTGCTCCTAGGTGCCTTGCACCATACACCCACTATCAAACAAAACTCAAGTCTCTTGAGTTAGAAATGTTATCAAATGTAAAACCTACCTTCTCAATGTCTACTCTACTCATCCAAGTGGCATCCTCCTGAGGTTTATTGAGCCACTTCACCAAGTACTCATAGTATGTGTGCCTCCTAGTCTGTTTTGCAATCCTCTTATCCAAAATGCACTCAATCTAATTAGGAGATGAAGGAATCAGTTCTTGGAGTGTCTGATTAGTTCGGTTTTCTTCATCAACAGTCTGAGGATCAGATCCTTTATAGGGATAAAGGTCTGAAACATTAAAAATTGGAGACAAAGCAATGCCATCCGGAAGTCTGATTTTATATGCATTTTCTCCACATTTCTTGAGCACTTCACAAGGCCCAATCTTCTTCATGAGTAGCTTGGTATGTTTACCTATAGGGAGTCTCTCCTTCTTCAGATGGACCATGACCAAATCCCCTTCTTTGAACTACAGATCCCTTCTCTTTCTCTCAGCAAACTGTTTATATTTCTGAGAAGTGGACTGCAATTTTTTATGTACTTGTTCATGGACATCTTTCATCACTTGAACGAATTCTTTAGCCAAGGCACTGCTATTTTCTAGTCCTCTAACCTCCCTAAGTTCCAAAATACCCCTTGGGTGAGTGCCATAAACAATTTGTAAAGGAGACAAGCTGGTGCTTCTGTTGACAGTGTCATTGTATGAGAACTCTACCTGAGCCAAAATTGAATCCCAACTAGCACCCTGCTCCTTTGTTAGGCATCTTAGGAAGTTTCCAAGTGACCTATTAATCACCTCTGTTTGTCCATTAGACTGAGGGTGATACGCAGATGATAATGACAAGTTTGTACGTAGTCTCTTCCAAAGTGTCCTCCAGAAGTGTCCTATGAACTTGGGGTTTCTGTCAAAGATTATGGACAAAGGTAAACCATGTAACCTGACTATTTCCTTGAAGAAGAGACCTACTATATGTGAGGCATCATGTGTGGTTTTACATGGGATGAAGTGAGCCATTTTTGAGAACCTATCAACAACCACAAAGATGCTATCATGTCCATTCTTGGTCCTAGGCAAATCAAGTACAAAGTCCATGCTTATGGAATCCCAAGGCTTTGAAGGAATAGGTAGTGGAGTGTATAAACCTGCATTTGATGTATGTCCCTTGGCTCTTTGGCAAATTTGACAAGTTTAAACAAACTTCCTTACATCGGTTGGCAACTTTGGCCAAAAATAGTATCTCCTAACCAATTCTAGGGTCTTATCAATGCCAAAGTGGCCTGACATGCTGCCACAGTACTTTTCCTTAATAATGTTCTCTCTAATAGACCCTCTTGGGATACACAACATGCTACCCTTGAAAAGATATCCATCTTGTAACAAAAAATCAGAAAAATTAGTGTTATACCTTCCTGTCATGGCCTTGCAAGATAGGTACGGTTCTTTGAAGTCTTCATCTACTGCATACTAATCTTTGATGGCATGAATACCTGTACTTTCCAACTGAATAGTCTGCACAACAAGATTTCTCCTACTTAAGGCATCAGCTACCTTACTAGGCACTCATTTCTTGTGTTTTATTGAGAAGGTGTATGCTTGGATGTACTCCATCCACTTGACATGTCTGTGGTTTAACTTCTGCTACTTGTTCAAGAAGATCAAAGCATGGTTATCAATGAAAACTATAAATTCCTTAGGCAATAAGTAGTGTCTCCACTTCCTCAATGACTGAACCATGGCATATAATTCTAGATCATAGGTGTAGTTCTGTTTTGCCTCCTTTAACATCTCACTAAAGAAGGCTATAGGCCTCCCATCTTGACGTAGGCCTCCCCCAATAGCCCTCTTACTTGCATCACACTCTACCACAAAGACCTTGTCAAAATCAGGAAGAACAAGGACCAGTTGTTCTGATATTTTTTTCTCTAACAGTTCAAAGGCTTGATTGGCCTCATTTGTCCACACAAATACACATTTCTTGCCCCCTTTTATGGTGTCAACAAGTGGAGCACAAATACCACTAAACCCTCTAATGAACTTTCTATAAAAGCTACACAAACCATGGAAACTCCTTACCTCAGAGGCTGTTGTAGGTGTGGGCCAATTAAGAATGGCTTCCACCTTGCTTGGATCCATTTTTAGGCTTCCCTTAGAGATGACAAACCCCAAGAATATCAACTCTTCTTGTAGGAAGACACATTTGCCAAGGTTGATTCTCAACTTCTCCTCTTGAAGCCTCTTGAGCACTTGATGGATATGCCTTATGTGGTCTTCCTTGCTGTCACTAAAAACCAATATATCATCCAAATACACAACAATAAACTTGTTAAGGAAAGGTTTTAGTACCTCATTCATCAATCTCATGAAGGTACTTGGTGCATTTGATAAGCCAAAAGGCATGACAACCCATTCAAATAGTCCTTCATTGGTTTTGAAGGCAGTTTTCCACTCATTCCCCTCCCTTATCCTAATTTGGTGATAACCACTTTTTAGATCTATCTTGGTAAAATACTTATCCCCACCCAAGCAATCCATTAAATCTTCTATTCTAGGCATTAGAAATCTATACCTGATAGTGATCTTATTAATGGCCCTAGAGTTAGTGCATAATCTCCATGTACCTTCCTTCTTGGGTGCAAGTACTGTAGGTACTACACATGGACTAATACTCCTCCTTATAAGTCCTCTATCCAACAAGTCTTGGATTTGTCTTGCCACTTTTACATTTTTCTCTGGAGTCAACTTGTAGGCTGCTTGGTTTGGTAGGGTGGATCTAGCGATGAGATCAATGCAATGGCTAATCTCCTTCTTTGGTGGAAGGGCATCCTTACTCTCATCGGCTATCACATCATGGAACCTTTCCAATAGTTCTTCCACTTCCTTTGGTCTAATCCTCCTAGGAGGTTGCTGAACTTTGACCTTCTTGGGATTTACATCCTTGGGCTTGATGACTACTACAAAACATGGCACTTTCTCTTCCTTGAGGTTAGCCAAAAACTCTTTTTTACCTACCAACATAACTGAACTAGAAATGACCTTCTCTTTGCAATCATCAATCAAAGGAGTCATTGTGAAATTTTCACCATTTTTGGACAAATGAATCACATTTTGCTTACCATCATGTTGGGCACTTGTGTCATGTTGCCAAGGCCTTCCAAGAAGAAGGTGGCATGCATCCATATCCACTATCTCACAAAGAATCCTATCATGATATTCACCTATCTTGAATTCAACCCAACATTGCTCTTTCACCACAATTTGTTGTTCCTTGGTTAGCCAAAAGACTCTATACGGGTTAGGATGGGGTATCCTTTCCAATCCTAACTTAGTCACCATTTCATTAGAAGCCAAATTTTTAGAAGAACTTGAATCAACTATTAACTTGCAAACTTTTCCTTTCACCTTGCAAGTGGTTCTGAACAAGTTGTTCCTTTGGGGCTGCTCCTTGGTGGCTGGCATGATGAGGGATCTATTAAACATGATACACTCTCCACTCTTAGGTGCTGCAGACTTGGAAGAGGTTGTTTGATAACTTGTGGTGCTTTGATAGTCCTCTTCTTGGAGGAGTTGCACCCTTCTATCTTTCTGATTTGCAGCAGTGTTTCCCATCTTCTCTGGGCACCTAAAGGACTAATGTCCTATCTGATTGAAAGAGAAACACCTTCTAGTAAACACATTGGGACCTCTGCCCCCACTTTTTCCTCTGCCATTACCTCTCCCTCTAAACTGACCCTTATCAGCACTATCTCTGTCAACAGCCCCTTGACTACCTTCTTGAAATTTGCCACCTTGGGGTCTTGAAGAATTATCTCTGTTTTGAAATCTGCCTCTGCCCCTAAAGTTTAGATTTCCTCTGCCTCTACTATTGCTGTTTGAATCACCTTTTCTCCTCTACTTATCCTCAATCCTCAGTGCCATTTGAAAGCACTTATGGACTGTCTCTGGGTTAAAGAGGGTTAATTCATCTTGAATAGAGAACTTGAGGCCATTGAGATACCTTGCAAGCTTCTGTTTTTCATTCTCAGGCTTCTTGGATTTTAATGTCATCTTGTGAAACTCCTCTATGTAGGTGCTCACGTCCATGTCCTTCTATCTCAAGTTGTGTAACTTCTTATGCAAGTTGACCTCATAATCCTTAGGAACAAATTGCTTCTTGATTTCAAGTACCATTTTCCTCCATGTAGAGATAGGGTTTCTATCATCTTCTATCCTCTCATTTTGAATGAAGTTCCACCAACTCAAGGCTGGCCCTTTCATTCTTGACTTGGCAATCCTCACTTTCTAATTTTCTACCACTTCTTCACATTCAAAATAGTTCTCCATTGCCTCTATCCAATCAAGGCACTCCTCTAGATTCATCTTACTAGGAAACATAGGCAAGTCCACCTTAGTGTCCTTCCTACTCAACTTTCCAAGTGCATCTAGGAATTGTCTCTCTGACATGCCTCCTTGTGGCTCTTCCATGGGTACTTCTTCTTCCTCATCTTGATCCTCTTCCTCTAAATCTAAGATGACTTCTGGCTTCTTCTTCTTGTCCTTGTCTTTCTTCAACTTTCCTATCTCAGCCTCCATCCTTTTGTTCTTGGCTACTTGCTCTCTCACTATCTTTGCCAATTTGGCATTGGTCACTCTTGAAGGGATTTCCTCCTCTTCTTCTCTATCTCCCATCTCTTTGATGGCTCTAATACCACCTGATGTAGAGTGGCACAAGGGAAGCAACAACACAATGTTTACTATTCTCCTTTGCCCACTCACCCACTCACCTAGCCTTCAACCAACCAACCAAAGGCACATTCAAGGGTATATTAAGGGTTTGATATCCTGGTGATGACTCAACCTTCAAAGCTTCTCCCACACTGTAATACAGATCAATAAACACTTTCCATGCAATTGGTTTGATCCCCAACTTCCCAAAACTCTCCAACCTCTACTTTGACTAGTAAGGCTACTAGCCCTCCAACCCTAGTTTTCTCAACACAACTTAACAAAATCCCAAATGACCAGGCAAGTAAATGATGGTTTTAGATACCCTTTAAGGGGCCCTATCAAACTTCCAAGTCTCCTATTCCAACTCTACTCCAGCAACTCAGAACACTCACTAGGTCTCTAGGCCTAATTGATCAGTTTAGGGCTAGGTTACAAAGCAAGTGATCAATTTTGGGTGCATAGATTAGGGATAGGAATTTGGAACACTCCTACCATGCCCAAACAACACAAAACCACCATCTATTCACTCACCCTATCTTGATTTTGTCTTCTACAATAGAAAATTGCATAAAATAGGCCAAATACATGGTAATACTTGACCTAGGGCATCACCTTAAAATTTGAAAACAACCTTTCCCCACTAAATGCTTTTGGAATCCTGTAGACTACATCCCTAGCCTACATTTCACCAATTTTCATGAATTTTCACTGGTGGGAATGCATTCTAGGGCTGGATTTTTATGACAAACCCTAGAAAACAGGGTTTCTAGACCAATTTTGAAAGAAAATTTAATAACTTTTGACTCTGACCACTTCAAGACCTCAAACTAGTTACATTCGAACCCTGACTTAGTCTAGTTTTAGGAAAAGTACATTTTCTCACCTGACCAATCCATACAGGCCATACACAGCAAGAAAAATAGGGAAAAAGTGACTATTTTTATTGTTTGAATGCCCAAAACTCCGTACCAGACCTCCTCTACCGTACAAGAGTGAAATCACAATGTTATCAACTGATCCAAGTTAGTGTCCAACTTCTACAATAGCATTCAACCACCCAAAGTGGTTTTTGAACCGACCCGACCCATAACACCTTTGACAACTATGGTGTTTTGCATTAACACAAGGAGGTTGATTTGTTTGGCTTGTCCAATGGAGTCCAAATGACCAACACACTCCTTCCAACATACTAAAACACTAAAAACAACCAAAAGACTCAAAAACCAATCCTTAGACCTTCTAGGCCTAATTGGCACAACAAGGGTCCAAATGGACTAAGAAGGATTTGAGGCTTATAAGATTGCCCCAAACCTCTTGACCATACAGAGTGGACCATACAATCATGGCTAAAGGCCTTATTACAAACATACATTGAACAAAAACAAAACTTATGAAAAATGCATCCAAATGCTTGAGGTGTCAAATTGCTCCTAGGTATCCTGCACCACACATGTTGGGTTTCTTTCTGAATTAGCAGAGGGTTTGCCACTTCCAAAGCACAGGCAGATTCGGCCAATAATATAGGCGGTTGCATGAGCTAGCTCCCCTTCTCTTGTGGTTCTACTGTACCAAGGGGGGATCCCTATAGCTAAAGATTTAAACTTGACTCGCCCAATGACACAAAGATTTAGCTTTTTAGAACAGGCAGAATAGTCTCATTTTAGGACCACGATTTGCATGATAAGTCACTAGGTTGGCAATGTTCTTGGACATATCTAGCTGGTTTAGGCTGAGAGTATGTAGGGGTCCTATTTCTACTCCTACAACTAACAGGTTAGAATTATGGAGACATTTGTTTTGATTTTTTATTTGGATGCAAGACTGGGGGTTTTGGATCATAACTACTACACAAGGGTAGACCAGTGCCTATCTCAGGGCAAGGAGTCAACTAGATGTATACAAGTGAATGGTTTGCACTGGCATTCAAGTTTCAAGGGGTTAGGACTAGTATTTGCCTTACAAACACCACCCAAGAATGAGTAATTTAACTATCTCTACTTATAGACATCCCAGCTGACATACATCCTTCTTCATACTTAACCTAAAACAATTTAATCCACTCCTTGAATGGAAGTTAAAAGATCAAGCATGCAATACAAAAAGTGTATATCCTAAAATTTGAGGAACCCTTAGCAACCAGATTCAAAAGAAAAGATGTGTACAACAAATGGAGACAGACAACTAAACACATGCAAGAAACATTTTTCATATAAACATGACATGAAACTAAAAAAAAAGTGCAACGTGCATCCAAAATGCAACTCATAAACTCCAAAATGAGATAGAATAGACTAGAAAAGCTCTGTTCTTCATTATATTTCCCCCAAAAAATGCCCAAATCTTCAACCACCTTAAATGAGTAACACAATCTTCTTTTTGTAGCAAGAATGTGTACTCAGCATTAAGCACAATGGTCTTTTCAAAAAATTTCCAGATACATCGTACCATGAGAATCGGCGCTCAAAATAATCAATGCAGTAGAGAGACAAGGAGGGAAGAGTACATGAACTCGGGAAGTGAGCCGCCGACTGGATATTTTCTTCATTAAAATGGTAGTTGGCTGGTCAATTAGACCCATACTTCTGTAAATCCTACCATAAATGTCAACCTACTCACGGCCTCTTGGAATGCAACGGTTACATGCTTTTACAACTTTTGTCGCTTGAAAAATAGTTGCAAATACAAAGAAAATCCTTTGCATCAAATTTTAAAGCAGGGCCATCAATTTCCTCCCTGTCGCTGATATCCATGGCCTCAAATCACTTTGAAAGATTGTCGACCAATTAAATTGTGCCAGGTAGGTGTCTTTTTGCTATCGCTAACTTTTCCCTCTCTTCTTTTGCCTTTTTTGCCTTTTGCCATTTTCGCCCATTTTGCCTTTAAATCCTTGTATATGCAATCGCATGTATATACATTTGCCCTTGGACATGTGGTAGTCATTGACTAGTTCTTCATCGCTATGCATTAGCCTTTGTATCTCCATCGGTGATCCAATGTATTTCCATTTGCATCTGTGGTTGTATGTATGCGATGGTATATACATACAATCACCAATATACAAGGTGGACCCCAAAGCTCTATAAGACAAAATGAAATCATTATCAGGTCTGACTTGCATCTTACCTCCTTTGTATATCAGCATATACAAGCACCAAACATACAAGCCACGACTCCCAAATCATTATGAAACGGATTGAAATCGCCATTGGGTCCAGCGTTGTATCAAACTCCTTTGTATATCGCCTTGTATATTTGCACATACAATGTGATATACATACAATCTGTAGATTCCAATCACTTATCAGCTGCAATACATTCTCCCTTTCGCATTTGGGTTGTATCTATGCTTTTGTATTACTTTTTGTATGTGCGCACATACATACAATCTGGAACATGCAACTAGGTGGGCCCCATTGCTGATGTTGACCACCGTTGACCTGCTTGTATGTTTCTTTGCATCTTCACATTGTATGTTTGATTATATATTAGTAACATACAACCACAATATACAATGTGCAGACTTTACCATTTTCACAAATGTAGTTAACTTTCCTGCCGCATCCACTTTGCATATGCCCTCCTTGTATATCGCCCTTGTATGTTTCCTTATGCATTCGTGATATACAACCTACTATACATTCATCCTTGCATATCGGCGTTGCGTGTCCTTTGTATGTTGCGTTTCTTATACATTTCACCTTGTATGTTTCCTTATGCATCTGCGATATACAAACATAATTTTTAAACCTGATATGCATCTAAAAGCCACATACATGCCTAATATGCATACAACAATGCATACAACAATTTTCTACATTTTTTAAGACTGATTGAACTTCTTTTTGGGCCCGCCAATGTACAACTACACTTGTACATACAAATGTCCATGTACATGCAAAGATATATGCATGAGGGCGAGGGACCTAGATTTTTTAGGATTTTTTATGAAAGTGCCTGCAAATGAATATTTGAGACCTGAACCAGTAGCAGGCACCAACATTGGCTCTATTTGGGGACAGATGTCTCCTGCAGGCATGGTGAGAACCATAGATCTCTGGGATGCAGACCAATCCCTATCCATTGGGCACAGAGTCAAACACTTCACCAACCTGCATCACAAAAACACACATTTTTTTTTTTAAATTTACTTGGTGGCCTAAGGCCACCAAAAAGGAAAAACCAGAATTTTCCTTTTTCAAACACCCTGTTTTCTTTTGATTTCTTCAAATGAAGCTTGAAAACATTTAACCATGTGTAGCACCCTCCTTTGCAATTGGTTGTGCTATTGCCCATTTCTCTTTCTTTAACAAATCTACAATAAGCTTCATCAGCATGCATTATCATCAGTTGTAAAATGTCACCATCATATGAGTCACTAATGTTGCTTGGAAGAATAATAGACTCACATGAAACAAATGAATCCACATCAGAATTTTGCCCTTCTTCACAAAATAAGAGCTCCTCTATATCAAACAAACAATATTCAGGCACAAGCAACATCTCATAATCATATTCATTTTTATAAACATTCAGTTATCCATCATTGTGCTCAGCAATTTTGTCATCAAGGTCCACCTAGAATGCCTCAAGAGAAGGCATAAAAAGCTCAGAGTGTAGCCCTTCACTGAAAGCTTCATAGTCACCCCTACAACCAACACTATCCCCAACTATATGAGCACACACATCTGCAACTTGTCCACTCACATCTGAATAGTGAACCTATTTTTCCTCTTCACCAATCCATTGATAATCAATAGCAAAATTTTCAACCTTTGCATTGTAGAGGTGGGCACAATCTTCAAGGAAACACTCATACTCAGCATCCATATATATTTCATCATCTAAAAGGCTCACACATGAGTTTGAATGCTGACAGTCACTAACATATTCACTGTCATCCCTTGAGTCTGCATCTTCTATATTCAGAGTGAAACTCTACATATCCACCTCATATAAATAATCAGGGATAACTGGTATATGCCTATTGTTGCAAGACACAACCTCATGTATATCTTTCATTTTATCATTTGAAATGCATTTTGCATCTGCAAGCTTCTCCTCTAGAGGATAACAATAGTCTTTGTCTTCACCATTATAAGATGTGCCTACATTTTCTACAACATCTTCTTCATGTTCATGCATCACATCATGACTGCACCCATTGTTGTGAAATACATTTCCCTCTACAAAATCATCTCTCAATGAACACACTGGGAGAGCTGAAATATATTCACTTTGATAATTGTTTGGAAAACTTGCAGCCATGAAACCTATTGGCATTCCATATTTTTGATTATTTTCAATATCTATAGCAAATCTGAAAGCCTGGTGAAGTGTAGTTGGTTCTTTATCTCTTAGTCTATAACTCATTTTCTTATCAAATGCAGCCAAATAAATTGCCAAGCACAATGCATCATTTGGTCTCATATATTCAGGAATCTGCTTGAGTAGCTTAATAAATCTAAGATTAAAGGTTGGAACCAATTCCTCATCTTCCTTTTGGATATTCATGAAATGTATGATCAATGAGGCAAAATCAAATCTTTCACCAAACTGCTCTAGGAATGCAATTTCTAAATCTACCCATGAAGAAACTGAACATACAAGCAAGTCTGAAAACCAAACCCTTGCATCATCATATAATGACTGAACAAAAAGTCTCATTACTACATCTTTAGCCTTAACCTCATAATCTTCTATCAAATTACAAAAGTTTTGCAGATGTTTATTTGCAGACTCAGAATTTAATCCACTATATTTTGATAAACATTTTCTAATCTTATTGGGAATAACATTTGGGTAACCACTTATTCCTTTAAAATTTAGAGCTTTATATCTTTCAATAAAAAATGGTCTTCTTTGAGAGCACAACCAGGTTTGTCGCTCTAAAATACCCATTTTTCTTATAAATGAAATAATGAAATACCTAGAAATATGTTGTAACTTTGATAGGTTCAATCAATAGAGTCACCACCTCTCACAGAGAGGACAGAATATCAACAAGGCACTTTTTTTTTTTGGATTCATCACACCAACAGAGTACCACATGGTTCCTTGGTGTTGCTGCAACAACTTCACATAGGGTTTCTAAATCTTCCAATTGCTTTACTCCCCAACAGAGTCACCACTTTGTTGGGTTTATTTCTGAATCAGCAGAGGGTTTGTCACTTCCAAAGCATAGGTAGATTTGGCCAACTAATACAGGAGCTTATGTGAGCTACCTCCCCTTCACTTCTGGTTCTGCCACACCAAGGGGGGATCCCTATAGCTAAAGATTGAAACTTGACTCGCCCAATGACACAAAGATTTAGCTTTTTAGAATAGGCAAAATACTCTCATTTTAGGACCAAGATTTGCATGATAAGTCACTAGGCTGGCAATGTTCTTGGACATATCTAGCTAGTTTAGGATGAGAGTATGTAGGGGTCCTATTTTTACTCCTACAACTAATAGGTTGGAATTATGGAGAGATTTGTTTTGATTTTTTATTTGGATGCAAGATTAGGGGTTTTGGATCATAACTACTACACAAGGGTAGACTGGTGCCTATCTCAGGGCAAGGAGTTAACTAGACATGCAAGTGAATGGTTTGCACTGGCATTCAAGTTTCAAGGGGTTAGGACTAGTATTTGCCTTACAAACACCACCAAGAATGAGTAATTTAACTGTCTCTACTTACAGACATCCCATCTGACATACATCCTTCTTCATACTTAACCTAAAACAATTTAATCCACTCCTTAAATGGAAGTTAAAATATCAAGCATGCAATACAGAAAGTCTATATCTTAGAATCTAAGGAACCCTTAGCAACCAGATTCAAAAGAAAAGATGCGTACAACAAATGGAGACAAACAACTAAACACATGCAAGAAGCATTTTTCATATAAACATGACATGAAACTAAAAAAAAAGTGCAACATGCATCCAAAATGGAACTCATAAACTCCAAAATGAGATAGAATAGACTAGAAAAGATTTGTTCTTCATTATATTTCCCCCCAAAAATACCCAAATCTTCAACAACCTTAAATGAGTAACACAGTCTACTTTTTGTAGCAAGAATGTGTACTTAGCATTAAGTACAATGGTCTTTTCATAATTTCACCAGATACACCACACCGTGAGAATCGGCACTCAAAACAATCAATGCAACAGAGAGACAAGGAGGGAAGAGCATGCAAACTCAGGAAGTGAGCCACCAACTGGAGATTTTCTTCATTAAAATGGTAGTTGGCTAGTCAATCAAACCCATACTTTTGTAAATCCTGCCATAAATGCCAACCTACTTGCGACCTCTTGGAATGCAGTGGTTACATGCTTTTACAACTTGTCCCACTTGAAAAACAACTGCAAATACAAAGAAAATCCTTCACATGAAATTTTAAAGTAGGGCCATTGATTTCCTCCCTATCGTTGAGATCCATGGCCTCAAATCACTTTGAAAGGTTGTCAACCAATTAAATTGTGCTAGGTAGGTGTCTTTTTTCTATCGTTGACTTTTCCCTCTCTTATTTTGCCTTTTTTGCCTTTTGCCATTTTCACCCATTTTGTCTTTAAATCCTTGTATATGCAATCACATGTATATACATTTGCCCTTGGACACGTGGCAGCCACTGATTGGTTCTCCATCACTAAGCATTGGACTTTGTATCTCCATCGGTAATCCAATGTATTTCCATTTGCATCTGTGGTTGTATGTATGAGATTGTATATACATACAATCACCAATATACAAGGCGGACCCCAAAGATCTATAAAACAAAATTAAATCATTATTGGGTTCAGCTTGCATCTTACCCCCTTTGTATATTAGCATATACAAGCACCAAACATATAAGCCACAGACCCCAAATCATTATGAAATGGATTGCAACTGCCATCGGATCCAAGCGTTGTATCAAACTCCTTTCTATATCGCCTTATATATTTGCACATACAATGCGATATACATACAATCCATGGATTCCAATCACTTATCTACCGCAATACATTCTCCCTTTCACGTCCGGGTTGTATCTGCGCCTTTGTATTACTTTTTGTATGTGTGCACATACATACAATCTAGAACATGCAACTATGTGGGCCCCATCGCTGACGTTGACTGCCATTGACCTGCTTGTATGTTTCTTTGCATCTTCACATTGTATGTTTGATTGTATATTGAGAACATACAACCCCAATATACAATGCGTGGACTTTACCATTTTGACAAATGCAGTTAACTTTCCTACTGCGTCCACTCTTCATATGCCCTCCTTGTATATCACCCTTGTATGTTTCCTTATGCATCCGCGATATACAACGCGCTATACATTCATCCTTGTATATCAGTGTTACATGTCCTTTGTATGTTTCCTTGCTTGTACATTTCACCTTGTATGTTTCCTTATGCATTCGCGGTATACAAGCATAATTTCTAAACCCGATATGCATCTAAAAGCCACATACAGGCCCGATATGCATACAACAATGCATACAACCATTTTTTGCATTTTTGAAGGCCGATTGAACTTCTTTTTGGGCCTACCAATGTACAACTACACTTGTACATACAATTGTCCATGTACATGCAAAGATAGATGCATGAGGGCGAGGGACCTAGAATTTTTTGGATTTTTTATGAAAGTACCAGCAAATGAATATTTGAGACCTGAACCAGCAGCAGGCACCAACACCACATAAGGAGTCTGTTGGAACTCTACTAGGGCCTCCTCATAAGATGCAACCGGGCCCCATCTGAACCACTCTGCATGTGTCCATGCAAACCAAGCCTGCCCCAATGGTATACCATGTATCCTCCCAAACTGTCACCGAACTTGACTAACTATCTGCTTCTCTAGAATGAATCGAGTCCTCGCAATAAGCCATCGAGTCTAAAAGTAGTATGGCAGCTCATCGGCTGCATCATCCCAAGGCTCACAATCTAGATAGGGATGCTAGACAACTCTATCTACAATGTCTAGTGCGTACCTCCAGTACTCAAGCTTTCCTAGCTTATGGTAGGAAATAACACTTGTGTATCCATAACTATACAACTCACCCCTCTACCTAGAAAAGATGTATATCGGCCAAGTAATTGCAATATGCTCCCATAACCAAAAATGTAAAAGAGAAACACCTACTAACAAGCTAGCTCCCCTGTGGTATACCACCTAATGCATATCCCGATACAATTGTGCAAGAACATAGACACCCATACAAAACGGGTGCTATCTGTAATCATCCTCTCCATGATCCGACCCCAACCAATCAGGAACCCATACGACCTCCTATCAGAGAAGACAACACCACCAATCAATCCGGCCACTATCCTTGGAAATTAGTTAGTAGTCATGAATATCCTGCCAAGAGATAACCTGACCTTCAAGCTCTGGATCATCAAAAACTCACCTACACTCCGCCAGTCTAGCATCACACTGAGGATCATACTCTACAAGCTCACCCTGTACTGGCAAGTGCATATTCCTATAGATATCTTCTAGAGTAATTGTCATCTCACCAGTAGGAAAGTGAAAGGTCCCATCCTCATTGTGGAATCGCTCCACTGCAGTAGTCAACAAACTGAGGTTCGCACGAACCTCGAGCATGAAGCACACATAGTCAAGTCCCATAGCACCAAGAGCCTCTTGATATATCTCTGTGAGCATGTACTGCTGCCACAATGGAAAAGGAAACTGGTCCCACAACATAAGTACGTCACGAATGTCCTCCTACAACCAAGCAAGTCAATGCGTCAACCAAAACTGAATAACTACTCAAAACAATCTAAAGCATCATATCACTTACTTAACAATCAAATTGATCAAAACAGCATACATCTCTTGACTAGATTGCTGCAATCTCGGAGATCGCTTATCGACTAACACATTGAACTATTGGGAATTAAGGTGTCTCAACCTTGGTAAATCCTTACATTACTAATGTTTGTATTTATTATTTAATTGCCTATGTTGTAAATATTTGTAAATTCCATATTGTCATATTGTGGGATGTGGCACAGTGATGTGTCGTTCCTACATGGAATATGACAACTTGTAATTTTGTCCTCACATGAGGAGATAGGCATCCCACTTTGTGGTAGGAGCATTTTTTCGTGTGTCAGCATCTTCCATGTTGTGTAAGGGAATATTGACCGAAACGGTTATGATGAATTCCTATAACAAAATTTATGACATGTAAGAGTCAAAAATAGAAGTTTGTAAGACAGGTAAGGACATGTGTCATGAAGCATCTTTGAATAAAGAATATTTGGGCACCCCAAGGTGGACTATGACATGTTGTAAGAGAATATTCTATTTATAGCATGTGTATGACAGATTCTCTTACAGCTGTAAGTTGTAACTGCTATGACATATTCTATGAAAGTCGTGTTGTAAGAGCATCTGTCATAGCCCATTTTTGAAATAGGCGACCTCTTTGAGATGGGAGCTATGGACAAGGGTCAGGTACATCCTAGAATATTAACCAAGTGTCCTTAGGTGTGGGTTTTGGTCCATGAAGTAATGTTGGACGCCCATCCCAAGATAGGTCCAATATTGCCTTGTATTTGCTATATAAACAAGTGCTTAGAGATGGAGTTTGGATCATAGGTTTATAGGTACTGTTATGCTGTTGGATTGACTCTAGACACAAGTGTCAAAGACAATTGAATCTTGCATTGCAAGTGTATTGTAAACAACTTTCAAATTTGTTAATACATTGTGCAGGTTTCTGAGTGTGGGGTTTTTCACCTGATAAGGGTTTTCCTCACCGTAAATCTTTGTCTCTCTTCTTCTATCTTCTTTCTAGTTCTTGTATATTGCTGTAATAACTTTGTTAGATGTTGTATGTTTCTATAGTGATAAGGATTAAATTGAATTTGTATAGCTCTCCTCTCATTAGATTAGTATAGGAAGTGATTTCTACACACCTAGCTTCCTTTTACTTGGTATAATAGCCTGGCCAGTTTTGGTCTTAGCTGTTGGGTAGGGGTTTTTGAGCTGATCTTAAGTTGAATGGGAGTCTGTGTAGAGTATTCTAATTTCTATTGCAGGAAGGAGATAGAAAGCACATCAGGAAGGTTTGAAGTGGAGAAGTTTAATGGTAGTAATTTCAAGTTGTGGAAGCTCAAGATGGAAGACATGCTTGTTGATCGAGACCTTTGGCAAAGTGTTAATGGAACTAAACTAGCTGCAATGTCACAAGATGACTGGGATCTCAAGGATCGAAAGGCTAAGGGTCTCATAAGACTTAGTCTTGTTGATTCTATGTTGTTAAATGTCCATGAGGAGACTACTACAAAACTACTTTGGAAGAAATTGGGAGATGTGTATCAAGCAAAATCCCTAGATAATAAACTTTTTCTAAGAAAGAAGTTGTATTCTCTTCGAATGGAGGACAAAGGTTCCATTGCTGAACATATGAATTCTTTTAACATGCTAGTTACACAATTGACCTCTATTGGTATAAAGATGGAGGAGGATCGATGTATGACCTTGCTTTGTTCTTTGCCAAACTCATGGGATCATCTTGTCGTGGCTATTGGAAGCACCACATCCACATTCAAAATGGAAGAAGTGGTTTCTTCACTGTTGTTTGAAGAGATGCAGAGAAAGTCTTCTAAGGCAACCAAAGAGGCCCTTCCAATTTGTGGAAGACCCAAGGAGAAAGGGAAGAAGAAGGGTAGATCCAAATCCCGTGGGAGATCCAAATCTCCTAGAAAGTCCAAGGCTCTTTGTTGAAACTATGGAAAAACTGGGCATTTCTGAAAGGAATGCAAAGAGGAGAAGAAGAAGAAGAAGAAAGCTCTTGATTCAGATTCTGATAAGTCATAAGATGACAGTGATACTTTCATCATAGCCCTGGCAACCCATGCATCTGACAATGTGTGGCTAATCGACTCTGGTGCATCATTTCACATGACCTTGCATCGAGACTGGTTCACTAAGTATGAGGAGTTTGATGGTGGAAAGGTGTATCTGGGTGACGACTCTCATCTAAAGATTGTTGGTTGTGGAAGAGTCTCTATCTGATTCCCTAATGGTCGAGTGAAGGGGATCTTTGGGGTTATGTACATCCTAGGATTAGCATGGAACTTGCTTTCTATAAGTAGTTTGAATGATGCAGGTGTGTAGGTTGTCTTTTTGAAAGAAGGATGCAAGATGACTAGAGGAGCTATGGTGCTTGTTAAGGGTACTAGGAGAGGTACTCTATTTTAGATGGAGGCATGCATTTCACAATGCCATAGTTCTTCTAACTCAAGGAAGAGGGCAATTGTCACTTCATCCCCACCATCTGAACGAGCAGTGAAGAAATCTGTTGTTTCTAGTCTTGATGGTTGTAATCATGCATTGAAAGTTAAACTTCCTACTAAAAAGACAATGTTCTAGAATAAGAGATTTGGCCACATTAGTGAGAAGGGTCTATGTACCCTAAAAAATAAGAACCTCATTGAGGGGTTAGATGATTGTAATATTGAGTTCAACTTTTGCGAACATTGCATTTATGGAAAATAAAACCATGTTTAGTTTTACTCAAGTTCTCATAAGTCTTCTAGTGTGTTGGACCTTATTCATTCTGATGTGTTTGGTCTTGTTAATGTTCCTTCATTATCAAAGTTTGTATATTTTGTATCTATTATAGATTATTACAGTAGAAGGACATGGATTTATTTTCTTAGAACCAAATCTAAAGTCTATAGCAAGTTTAAGGAGTTTAGGGCCTTTGTTAAAAATTAGACTGGTAAAAAGATTAAATGTTTGAGAACTAACAATGGTGGTGAGTTCTGTTCTACAGAATTTGATAAATATTGCAAGGAACTTGGGATTGAAAGACATAAGACAACTCCATACACCCTGCAAAAAATGGAGTTACAGAGAGGATGAACAAGACACTGATGGAGAAGGCTAGGAGTATGCTTAGTGGAGCTGGCCTAGAACAAAAGTTTTGGGTTGAAGCTGTTGCCACTTCTTGCTATTTGGTAAATAGATCTCCTACATCGGTTCTTGTTGGAAAGACACCCATGGAGGTGTGGTTTGGTAGAAATCCTTCAATAAGGCATTTTTCATGTTTTTGGTTGTGAGGCATATGCACGTGCCTAGGGAGAAGCAGTCAAAGTTGGAGAACAAGGCTATTAAGTGTATCTTCATTGGCTATGGTGTCGGTGTGAAAGGATACAAGATTTGGGACCCCATGGCTAAAAGAGTGTTGTATAACAGAAGTGTCATCTTCAGAGAGCTTACACCTTCTTCCACTGTTTTGCAGCTAGAAGAAATAGTAAAGAAAGAGGATGTTGTTCAATTTCTTGCTACCCCTGAGAAGATTGAACAGAAAGACAATGTTGGAGCTAATGATTAGGAGAGCTCTGGCAGCTTTGAAAGCTTAGATGAAGAAGTTGAACTTCAACCTTAGCTCTTGAGGAGGTGTACATGGATAAGAAATCAACCTGAAAGGTTTGGTTTTACATTGCTTGATTCTAGTTGTGCTTATGCTTTGGTTACTAATAGTGATGAACCTAGAACTGTATCAAAGGCTATGGACATGAAAGATGCAAGTTCCTGGAAGGAGGCCATGGAGGATAAAATGGCTTCTTTGGAAAAGAATCAAACTTGGGACTTGGTGCCTTTGCTTCCTGGATGGAAACCTATTGAATGCGAATGGGTGTTCAAGAAGAAATTTGGTGCAGATGGTAGTGTTGAGAAGTATAAGGCCAGATTGGTTGTGTGATGAAGGGGGTAAATCACAAAATACACAACAAAAGAAATTGAATATAGAAAATAGAACTTTGTTTTATTGATCTGGGCAACTCATTACATTACAGAAGCTCAATTACAATCAGAGGATGAATCCTCTACTAGCTGCAACACATTATAGCTTTCCCAACCTCAAGACTCTAGAATCTTCCGCCTTCTGTAACCCTAAATCAGCTAAGGTTTCTATTTTCCCACCTATTCTTGACTCCACACGCACCCCCCTTAACTCTAATACCATCCAGGGTTTCTAAAATAGTCATAAATAGCACGTTTTGGTGGCCTCCAATTAAATTTTGAAATTTGCAACTCCCTCCAAAAGTAGGTCAACTTTCAGGAAGCATAACTTTTGATCCAGGTGTCTGATTGATAAACCGTTTTAAGCACTAGAAATCTCACCATGTGAACTATCACACTAGAAATTTGTAAACATATTTCCGTCAAATTTTTGGGACATTATGGGATGTTTTAGTGCCTCATATCTTGTTTCAAAAATTTTTAGGGGCTTTTCAGAAAATAAAAACTTTAATATCTTTTAGCTCACAAATGATCTTTGCCCGATTCCTTCTCCAAAGGTCTTATATTTCTATTATGTAAGTTTTTTCTTCAATCTATGCCCAAATGTAAACTTTCCAAAAATAGCAGGTACACTTTCCAAAACAGGCAGGTTGCTATTTTTAGTAGTTTTAGAAAAATTGAAAGTCCTACATCATTATTTTGGATATTATGGAACCAAAAACACTAATTATGGAAATAAATGAAAGCAACTAAAATAATTTTGAATTATCTTCTTTGTGGGTGATGCAAGATTGCCCTTACACCACTAGATGCTCCTACATCTGACACCCAAGGTAATTTGAGAAGTGACCCTGTCATGTCTCAGATGCTTGTGTGAGGAAAACCCAAATGATCAACCTTTACCTTAGACAACCAAGAAAAATCTTCAATAGGCCTTCCTTTCCATTTTACCAGATATTCTTCATATTGCTTGTTCCAAGTACTTCTTCCCACATGGCTATCCAAGATCTCTTCTATCTCCTCCATTGAAGTAGATGTCAGAATACTCCACTGTGCTTCTGTTGGTCCATCCTCTATTCCACCTTCATGATATTCTGATAAATCAACAATGTTGAAAATAGGAGAAATATTGATCCCACTCAGCAGCTCTACCTTATATGCATTTCCTGAATCATCCTTCTTCAAGATTCTGCATGGTCCAAATTTCTTCATTTTCAACTTATTGTATGTTCCAATTGGGAACCTTTCTTTTCTCAAGTGAAATATGACTTCATCTCCTACATGGAACTCTTTATAACTCCCCTTCTAATCTACCTTAGCCTTGTACTGAATATTCATCTTATTAATGTGTTTTCTCACCTCTTCATACAAATTCTTCAAATGTTCTGCAAAGGCTTCAGCTTCAGCACTTATCTTTTCTCCTTTGTCCAACTTTCTTAACTCAGAAGCATTTCTCAGGCTATTGCCATATACAATCTGGAATGGTGATTTACTAGTACTCCTATTGATAGAATTGTTGTAAGCAAATTATGCCTGTGGTAAAATCAAATCCCATCCCTTGGGCTTATCTCCTACTAAGCATCATAGTAGGTTACCCAAACTCCTATTCACCACTTCTGTCTGTCCATCAGTCTGTGGATGGTGTGCAGAACTAAACTTTAAATCTATCTTCAACTTCTTCCATAATGTCCTCCAGAAATAACCAACAAACTTGGTATCTCAATCTGAAACTATGCTCTTTGGTAGACCATGTAATCTCACCACCTCCCTGAAAAATAACTCAGCAATATGAACATCATCATTAGTCTTCTTGCAAGGAATAAAATGTGCCATCTTTGAGAATCTATCCACCACCACAAAAATGGAATCATGTCCTCTATGTATCCTTGGTAAACCAAGAACAAAATCCATACTAATATCATCCCATGGCTTCTCTGGTACAGGTAATGGTTGATACAACCTTGTATTCTAACTTGTTCTATTTGCCATCTGACATACTCTATAACTTTGCACAAACTTCCTCACATCCTGCTACAATTGTGGCTAATAATAATTTTCACCAACAATAGCAATGGTCTTATCTCGACCAAAGTGCCCAGCCAATCCTCCACTATACTTCTCCTTAATCAAGTTCTCGCATGGAACTCCTCAGAATGCACAACTAGCTTCCTCTAAACAACATGCCATCTTAGGTTATGAAATCCAACCATTTTATCCTATCCAAAGTAAAAAGTTCCAAACAAGCTTTCCAGGCCTCTGCAAAATCTTGGTCTTCAAGATACAAAATTTTGAGCTCATCGAACCCAACAACCTCTATCTTCATTTATGTCAACAAATTTTGCCTTCTACTCAAGGCATCTATAACTCTGTTGGACTTCCCACTCCTGTGCTTCAAAACAAAAGTATAGCTCTACAAAAACTCAACCCATTTTAAGTGCCTTTGGTTCAACTTTCCTTGACTATTAAGATACTGTAAAGCCTAATGATTAGTATATAAAACAAACTCCTTTGACAACAAATAATGTCTCAATTTCTTCAAAGCCTGAACTATTGCATAAAACTCCTGATCATAAACAAAATACTTTTTCTTGGCATCATTAAGATTCTCACTAAAATAGGCAATGGGCTTACCTTCTTGGCTCAAAACAGCTCCTATACCACTACCACTAGCATCACAATCTACCTGAAATACCTTATTGAAATCTAGAAAAGCCTAAACATGTTGTTCTATGAATTTTTGTTTTAATGTATCAAAGCTCTTATCTACTCCTTTAGTCCATCTAAACTCTTTTCTATCTCCTATCATTGTCTCCATTAGGGGTACACAAATACTACTAAAATTTTTGATAAACTTTCTATAAAAACTTGCCAAACCATGAAAAGATCGTACCTCTGTGGTACTCTTTGGTGTAGGCCATTCATGGATAGCTGTCACCTTCTATGGGTCCATCTTAAGACCTTCCTCTGAGGCAACAAGTCCTCGGTATACCAACTCCTTTACAAAACTAAACTTCTTTAGATCAATCAGCAACTTCTCCTCCCTCAGCTTCTCTAA
This sequence comes from Cunninghamia lanceolata, assembly GCA_027924645.1. Taxonomy (NCBI): domain Eukaryota; kingdom Viridiplantae; phylum Streptophyta; class Pinopsida; order Cupressales; family Cupressaceae; genus Cunninghamia; species Cunninghamia lanceolata. Next base: position 632,040 of record BSBN01000957.1, read on the forward strand.
AACTCTTCTGATATGCATCAGATGCTCATCCCAAGTTTTACTAAAAATCAAAATATCATCTAAATAGACAATAACAAAACTTCCCAAATATTCTTTCAGTACCTCATTCATGAGCCACATGAATGTGCTCAGTGCATTGGTTAGCCCAAATGGCATGACTAACCAATCATACAAGCCTTCTTTGGTTTTGAAGGTTGTCTTCCACTTGTCTCCTTCTCTAATACGGATCTAGTGATACCCACTCTTTAGGTCAATCTTTGTGAAGTACTTGGCTCCACTCAAACAGTCCATTATGTCATTCATTGTAGGTAATGGAAATCTATATTTGATCATGATCTTATTGATGGCTCGAGAGTCTGTACACATTCTCCGCTCTCCATCATTCTTTGGTGCTAGTACTGCAGGTACCACACATGGACTTAGGCTTTCTCTTATCAATCCCTTCCTCAACAACTCCTAAACTTGTCTGTTCAACTCTTCACTCTCTACTGGAGTCATTCTATGGGCTGCCTTGTTTGGCAAACTAGCTCCTGGTATCAAATCCATTTGATGACTTATCTTCCTTACTGGTGGTAAACCTTCTGGTACATTATTAGAGATAATGTCCTAAAATTCTTCCAATATATCTGAGACTTTTGCTAGTACATCTTCACATTTCTCTTGACTGATCTTAGGAATCAATGCAAAGTAATGACACTCATACTTCATACCTTCCAAAAATTTCCTACCATCTACCAAGAAAATTCTTACAGTACTACATACCTTTTCTTCCACCTCCTTCAAGGGCTTCAACTTATGGGAATATGTGTTTGCATGGCCATCATGAACAGTGCTCCTATCATACTGTCATGGCCTCCCCAACATCATATGACATGCATCCATCGGTATGATATCACATAGCACCTCATCATGGTAGTCCCCAATCTTGAACTTCACTAAACACTGCTCATTGACCAAAGCTCTGTGGTCCTTCTGCAACCATGCAATCTGACATGGATGTGGATGCTTTCTTTTTGTCAACTTCAACTTGTCAACCATCTCCTCTAAAAAAAGATTATTAGTGCTTCCATTGTCAATAATAATATCACAACACTTACCTTCACATTTGCACCTTGTGTAGAATAAACTCTTCCTTTGATTTGGTTCTTTCTCCTCATTCAGTAAGGTTCTTTTGACAACTAGGGTTTCTCCCCTTTCAGCATCTTCAGAATGCTTATAATGTGCATCTCCATCTACATGTACAACTCGTGCATTACCTTCAGGTCTTCTATTTTTCCTTCCTAGATGCCCTTATTCTCCACATTGGAAATAGGTTCCTCTAAAACCTCCTCTTCCAGGTCCTTGTCCAGGTCTGCCTCTTCCTCTTCCATTTTGCTCACCATTTTTCTAGTCACGAGGGTGGTAGGTATTATCTCCTCTCTAATTTCAACTGGTGCCAGCTTCTTCACTCTTCTTTGGATCTTCATTTCAGCCTCCATAGAGTCTTCCACTAGTCCTTCCACCTTGACCTCTTCCCCTTTGCTTTCTGTCAAATCTTTTATTCAACTTCTCTTCCACCTTCACGGAAAACTGGTATGCATCTTCTATGGTGGTCATTCTAACTAGGCTCAGCTCCTCTTGAATACTTGGCCTCAACCTATTAATGTAATGGGATACCTTTTCCTTGTTGGGCTCTACATGGCATATCCTGATAGTAATCTTATAAAACTCTTATATATACTCCTTGACAGACTTGTTACCTTGCTCTAGTCCTTGCATCTTCTTCAACAACTCCATCTCATACTCCATGGGAATGAACTGCTTCTTCAATTTCTCCACCATTTGATCCCATCTAGTGATCTTTCCTTTTCCTCTTCTATTCCTCTCTAATTGGACCTCCTTCCACCAAATATTGGCGTGGCCCTTCAACTTTGTTTTTGCAAACTTGACCTGATCTAGGTCCTCCACATCTTCATACTTGAAATACTACTCCATGTTATTGATCCAATCAATAAGTTGTTCCGGATTCAAATCTCTAGAATATGTAGAAAATTTGATCCTGGGCCTCTTTCTGATCTTAGAAATGGCCCTCAACAACCTAACTTCTGCAGGATCTCCTGCAGCTTCATCTTCACTTTCTTCTCTTATTCTCGGATCAAACCCTCTTTGTAGCTCCTCTTGCAATGCATCGATTTGCCTTTGCAAGGATCTAAAACCCTCTTCCATCAAAGCATTTATCCCAACACGATTTCTTCATGGAGGCATCTTGATCTCCGCAACAAACCCACAACCTCAGGTCCTGGTGTAAACTACCTCATGGTCGGCGATTTGTGTACACACTCAAGAACCCTTGCTCTGATACCACTTGATGAAAGGGTAAATCACAAAACACACAACAACAAAAATTTAATACAGAAAATAGAACTTTGTTTTATTGATCTGGGCAACTCATTACATTATAGAATCTTAATTACAATTAGAGGATGAATCCTCTACTGGCTGCAACACATTACAGCTTTCCCAACCTCAAGACTCTAGAATCTTTAGCCTTCTGTAACCCCAAATCAGCTAGGGTTTCTGTTTTCCCACCTATTCTTGACTCCACACTCACCTCCCTTAACTCTACTACTACCCAGGGTTCCCAAAATAGTCATAAATAACACTTTTTGGCGGCCTCTAGCTAAATTTCAAAATTTACAACTCCCTCCAAAAGTAGGTCAACTTCTGGGAAGCATAACTTTTGATCCGGGTGTCTGATTAACAAACCGTTTTAAGCGTCAGAAATCTCACGATGTGAAATATCATGTCATAAATTTGTAAATGGATTTATATCAACTTTTTGGGATGTTTTAGTGCCTCATATCTTATTTGAGAAATTTTTAGGGGCTTTTCAAAAAACAAAAACTTTAATATCTTTCAGCTCACAAATGATCTTTGCCTGATTCCTTTACCAAATGTCTTATATTTCCATTATGTAAATTTTTGCAAGTTTTTGCTTCAATCCATTCCCAAATGCAAACTTTCCAAAAATAGCAGGTACACTTTCGAAAATAGGCAGGTTGCTATTTTTAGAAGTTTTGGAAAAACTAAAAGTCCTACATCATTATTCTGGATATTATGGAACCAAAAACACTAATTATGGAAAGAAATGAAAACAACTACAATGATTTTGAATTATTTTCTTTTTGGGTGATGCAAGATTGCCTTTACACCACTAGATGCTCTTCCATCATTGCAAAGGGGTATTCACAAGTGGAGGGTATAGATTATGGTCAGATCTTCTCTCCTGTTGCAAAGTTGACATCCATTCAATTCCTGTTGTCTCTCATAGTAGCTTATGACTTGGAGGTAGAATAGATGGATGTGAAGACAACTTTTCATGGTGACTTGGAGGAAGAAATCTACATGTCATAGTTAGAGCATTACATGGTGAAAGGTAACGGAAATTTGGTTTGCAAACTCAAAAAAGTCTTTGTATGGTTTGAAGCAATCCCCTAGGAGATGGTACTTGAAGTTTGATGCCTTTGTGTTGTCAATTGGATTTGTGAGATCGAAATCAGATTAATGTGTGTATTATAAATTTGATGGTGATTGTATTCTCATTGTTGCACTGTATGTTGATGATATGTTGCTCATTTAGAAGGGTAAAAATATGATTTTTGATTTTAAATCTCAGTCGTCAGCATAGTTTGAAATGAAAGATTTAGGGGTAGCTAGGTACATTATAGGAATGGAAATTAGAAAAGACATAATCAAAATAAAACTTTGGTTAAGGTAGAGTAAGTATGTGAAGACCGTGTTGGACAGGTTTAGCATGTCAGATTGTATACCATTGTGTGTTCCTGTTTCTTTGGGGACAAAGTTATCTGTTGAGGATTGTCCAAAATCTCCTAGTGAGGTGGAGGACATGAGAAGAGTACCTTATGCTAGTGTTGTTGACAGTTTGATGTATACTATGGTCTGCACAAGACTAGACATTGCCCAAGCAGTGGGAGTCCTTAGTTGATTTATGGGTAATCTTGGACGGGTTCATTGGGATGCAGTTAAGTGAGTGTTCAGATATTTGAGGGGTACTTCCAAGTATTCCATTTTTTATCATGGTAATGTTTTAGGATCTCCACATTCTATTGATATTCATGGATTTGTGGATTCAGATTGGGCAGGTGACATTGACAGTAGGAGATCCACCAGTACTTATGTGTTTACACTGTTTGGTGGTGCTATTGGTTGGATGAGTAAGTGAAAACCTGTTGTTGCTTTGTCCATGACAGAAGCTAAGTATATGGCAGTAACTCATGCTTGTAAGGAAGCCATTTGGTTTAAGAGATTGTGTTCAGATATTGGTGTTGATGCAGGTCAAATCACGATCAATTGTGACAGTCAGAGTGCAATTTTCCTTGCGAAGAATCCAACTTTCCATGCTAGAACAAAGCACATTGATGTTTAGTTTCACGTTTTGTGAGACATGGCTGAGGATGAAAAGGTAAATTTGGAGAAGGTAGATACTTTGAAGAATGTTGTAGATGCATTAATGAAACTAGGGGGCACAAAGAAGTTTAGATGGTGTTCAGAGTCTATGGGCCTTTCGGCCTATAGCAGTTAAATCCTGCTTTTCTATTGGCTCTTACAAGGTGTTCGATAAGTGGGAGAATGTTAGGAACTAAGGTGTCTCAACCTTGGTAATTCCTTACATTACTAATATTTGTATTTATTATTTAATTGCCTATGTTGTAAATATTTGTAAGCTCCATATTGTCATATGGTGGGATGTGGCATGGTGATGTGTTGATCCTACATGGAATATGACAACTTGTAATTTTGTCCTCACATGAGGAGATAGGCATCCCACTTTATGGTAGGGGCATTTTGCCATGTGTCGACATCTTCCATGTTGTGTAAGGGAATATTGACTGAAATGGTTATGATAGATTCCTATGACAGAATTTATGACATGTAAGAGTCAGAAATAGAAGTTTGTAAGACAGGTAAGGACATGTGTCATGAAGCATCTTTGAATAAGGCATATTTGGGTTCCCCAAGGTGGACTATGACATGTTGTAAGAGAATATGCTATTTATAGCATGTGTATGATAGATTCTCTTACAGTTGTAAGCTGTAACTGCTATGACAGATTCTATGACGGTCGTAAGCATCGTAATAGCATATGTCATAGCCCATTTTGGAAATAGGCAACCTCTTTGGGATGGGAGCTGTGGACAAGTGTCAAGCACATTTTACAATGTTGACCAAGTGTCCTTAGCTATGGGTTTTAGTCCATGAATCCATATTGGATGCCCATCCCAAGATAGGTCCAATATTGCCTTGTATTTTCTATATAAACAGGTGCTTGGAGATGGAGTTTAGATCATAGGTTTATAGGTATTGTTATGCTACCAGATTGACTCCAGACACGAGTGTCAAAGACCATTGGATCTTGCATTGGAAGTGTATTGTAAACAACTTTCAGATTTGTTAATACATTGTGCAGGTTTCTAAGTGTGGTGTTTTTTTACCTCATAATGGTTTTCCCCACTGTAAATCTTTATCTCTCTTCTTCTGTCTTCTTTCTAGTTCTTGTGTATTGCTATAATAACTCTGTTAGATGTTGTATGTTGCTATAGTGATAAGGATTAAATTGAATTTGTATAGCTCTCCCCTCATTAGATTAGTGTAGGGAGTGATTACTATACAGCTAACTTCCTTTCACGAGCAAGATCCCAATCGAGTCAATTTTGTTAAGTAAACTATCTCAAGTACATGCGCTGAACTAGAAGGTACATCTGCTATTTCATAGTAAATGTACCACTTCTAGAAGATGCATTGTAGCATTAAGAAAATGCACATCTTCATATCATAAGAACAACTTCATAATGAATGCACCGAAACATGTCACACATGTGTAGCTTTTGCATATGCACAGCTCTTCATACCATATGCACAAATTCCTACTGTATGCGCTAACTTATGTCATGCATGCACAACTTTGTCATATGCACCGTTTCATAACACAAATGCACTAAATCTTTACATATGAGTGGTTTTGGAGCATATATGCACCGAAACATAGATCCGTGCATTTAGCCGAGATAATTTTCCCTAGCATTTATTGCACTAATAAATGACCCTAGGTGAGTTTTTTTGAACTACATATTAGTGTTCCTGGCTTAGCTAGCTGATCAAACGATTGAACTCACTCAAAGCAGTGCTCCTAGCATGGAATATCCATCTCTAAGCTGACTTCTCTATGCTCCTCTGCTCTCCTAAGCTCTCAAGAGACCAATCAACAAAAGCCAAGTGTGCAAATGACTAGGATTGTGGACCCAGCTCCTATTTATAGCAAGTGAACCCTAACTAGCTGTGTGATGACCATGACTACTTCCCAAGCCTATTTCCTCCTTTTTCTCTGAACCGTGACCTATTTTTCTCCATCCTAACCTTTTTTCACCTTCTTCATCTAGAGATTATCCATCTCACATCCCTTCTACCTTTTTCCTGTCCAATCTCCCAAGGGGGCATCCTATCGTCAAAACATGTACCAGTGGCAAATTGGGGCATGTTTCATTATTAGATAATTTATTCTTTGAAGCATCACTATAAAACTACATTACATCAAAGAGGGGCAATATGTATACACCTAAAAATGACACGACTCTGTCCAAATAAATATTCTTAATATTTATTTAAGTCTAATTCCTCTATCAATAAATAAATCAATTTATTTATTTATTTGATCCATGTTCCTCTAAATTAATTAAATATCAAAATATTTAATTACCTCTAAAGTCAAAATTAAATAAAATCTTTTATTTAATTAAATTCTTCCAAACAATTAAATAATGATTAATTATTTAATTAGGTAAATTCTTCTTCCAAATTTAAATAAATCAATCAAATTTATTTAAATCCTCTCAATCTCTAAAAATAAAATATAATCAAATACTTTATTTATTCTTCCAAATCATGCACAAACAATTAAATAAACTTATTTATTTAATTTGTTTTCTTATCTTCTTATCTTAAAAAATCTTCCAAATCTTCTAAAATAAGTCTTCTTTTTCATGCACACAAAATTAAATAATTTATTATTTAATTTCTCTCAAATCATGCAAAAGTAAATCATAAGTTGAGTTAATTGATTTAATTAATCTTGTTTTTATCAATAACTCTTAAATTAGGAAAAATCATTCTAATTGATGAAAGCAAATCTTATCTTTATAAAAGAAAGCAGTTAACTCAAATAAAATAGCTTTTGTGTGACACTTGTCTTATTTCTATTCATGCACGTTCTCTTAAGTCTTCTATACCATTGATCTTTTCTCTTGTGAGTCCATAAATTGAACCCAATTCTTCCATTTCATTCATCCAAGATTTTAGTAACGTTACTCTACAGAACTAACAGTGTGCCTTTGGCACCCAAATCCATCCATAGCTTATGATCACCCGTTTATTGTATTGAAGCTCATCTTCATTACAAAAAGTATCATAGCCATCTCTCCATCGTCATCTTGAAAAACAAAGCAAGGAAGTACACTTTCTAAGGGCTTCAATTCACATACAAAGATTGATTGAGACTAGGCAAACAATGGAAGGAGTGAAGTAACAAGGTTTGCACGGTTTGTTCTTTGTTATTTGCAATTTCTACTAAGATTGTTGGTTTATTTGATAGTTTAATACTTTGAAAATATTTCTAGTAACAAATATCATTGCTTTATTTGTTGTACCTCGTAAAATTCATTACAACAACCCTTTTTCTAGGTCTTGGAGTTGAAAAACCATGAAATATAGCCTATTTTAGCTATATTTTCCCTAGGGTTTGACCTTAAGTGGCACTAAAAGTGTGTTGTGATGGATATATTATCATTAAGTGGTTGTTATTACTAATATACTTTTCTATCCATCATTGTTTTCCTCACAACACCCTTTGTTATGCTCTTTTACATCAAGATTTGGTGAAAGAAGTGCTTATTTTGGCATATTTTCACTATATTTTGACTTGGCACTATCTTAGATTTGCATCAAGAGTGTGTTGTGAAGGATCTTATTTTTGTTTTGGACTAATATCAGACATATAATTTATTTCTCTTGATCAAAATTCTCACAACACCATTTGTTTCATTCATTTGCATTGAAAAAGTAAAAAGGATCAAGCATTTTTGCATATATTTTGCATTCATGGATTCTCCTAAGGGTACATCTTTAGAAGAATTATATGAGTACATTGTGAACTATGATAATTTTTACAAATTCACTAACAAATATCCTCAAGTCTTGCATCAAATTTCATACATCTATGGCATTGACATAACCAATAGTGCTACATATGATATTCTTCGATCAATAGCCTACTTCGATAACTTTCATGAGACTATGGATGTTTTTCCTTCACTCATAGAGAATCTCAAAATTTTTATAGCTGAAAAAAATCATGTGGAAAGTAGTGATGACAACTTTACTCCCACTCTCCCTTTGTTTCATGATGATATAATACAAATCCTTTCTGAGACCTATGAGAATGACATAGCAATGGGTGATCTATCAAACAAAGAGACCTGTCCCAACATAACCCCACTTGGTGAGGATATATTGGCACAAGAAAAAGATGTCATTGATACATTTCTCCACACTACTCTACCATCCCTTCACACTCTCCCTATTCAAGATGAAGATTTGGATGATGAAAATTCTTGTGAGGCCGATTATTTTACCTTCCTTATTTTGATCATTATGCATTCTAGTTGATGACATTATCAAACTCTAGTGACTATGGTTTCATTATGCAGACTTGATTTTTATCTCCTAATTATGTTAGGACATTAATTATACCTACGTGATTTGATTTGAGTAGACTTGATGATATTTTGTGATTTGACATACGAGATGTATATTTGATGATGCCTTGTGATGAGATTCTAGTTATTTATGTGATGTGAACTTTTGACATATGATTGAACAATGCAGTTTTATTTAGAATTATGTATTGATAATTGTTGTTGTATTCGATTGTGTGAATTTAATTCTAGTTGCTTTGGCTATGATTTTTCATGATATGATTGGCACTTGATCAAGATGTGCCCTAGCCACAGGAAATTGGAGGTAGAATTCACACCAATGTTATCCCCTATGAAACTGATCCATTCCTAAGAGGTATAAGGATCACATTTGAATTTGAATGTTTATTTAAGTACTTGATTTAATTTTATTAATTTGACCTTAGTACCCTTTTGTTTAAATTGATTAATAATAAGTGTTGTATAAATTTTGCTTGATTTACACCACTTGGTATTTCTTTTATTTTTGGGCCATTTAAAAGTGGATTTTTAACCTCCTTTGTGAACCCTAGTGTATCAAAAGTTACCCTAGATGGTTGCCCATGGGTCTAGGGTCAACTTGGACTATCTAACCCTATATTTGACTCACTTTTGGTCACTCTAAACTATGGTTTAGTAAAAGTGACGAAAATTTGAAATAAGGGAAGGTGGGAGATGAGTCATGCCTTGGGAAAGACTCATCTCCCTTCCCAAAGTTTGGGAACCCTTTTGCAAGGAAGACTTGGGAGGTCTCCAAGACTCCCAAGTGTGTGGGAGCTTCCTCCAAGACTCTCACACACATGTGAGAGCATATTAGAGGAAGATGGCTCCTTGAGAGAATAAGAGGATGCCATATGGCATCCCTTATCCCCTTGAAGGTGTGAGTGGGGTTACCACCTCACCACCTATCCTCTCACACGTGTGAGAGCACAAGTGGATAAGGTGAGGATTGAGAGGGATTGGGAGGATGACACTTGTCATCCTCACACTTCCTCTCCCTTGCAAGTGGCATGGGGGGAGGAAGGAGAAGGTGACAAGTGTCACCTTCTCATTCCTCAAGGCCAAATTGATGGCCTATATTATCTCCTCTTGTTGAGGAGTGTGGGGTTCTAGCAATTTTATTTTTTCTTGCTATTTTGGAGGAGTTTGGGAGAGTTAGAGGATTTTCTTGAAGGATTGGAAGGCTTGGGAAGGCTTGGAGCTCTTCACCAAATGTGCTTCCATTATAGGGCTTTGAATGTAAGCCTCTTAAACTTGTTTTCTCACCCTTGCTATTTAATGTATTGTGTTATAGTTTTGGTTGTTTGTTGTTTGCATTGTTTTGTTGGGATGGGAGTATGGTGAGAGCACCTCCAATGGAGGTAATGCTCAACTTGTTTGGGTAGGAGAAAGGAACCTCCTTGAGGTCACTCCCACATTTTGCATTTTTGCCTTCAGGGCTTTTATGTGTTGAGGAGATTATTGAATTGCAAGAGTGCCATGGAGATTCTTGTGATTTTTATGGAGAGTGGTGTTTTGGAGATTTTGGCTTGAGGCCATGAGCTTGATATTTTATCATTTGGGAGCCCTTTGAAGTTGAAGGGTCCATTCCCTACCCTCATTAAACTCATTTTTATGAGTTGAGTTTTTTGTTAAACTTATGGGCTATTTTGTGTTGCGGTGTTGGATTCATGTTGTGGAATGGTTATACCCGTGTGAATCCCTACCTCCCTAACTCAGGGGTGACCCACTTGCGGGTCTACGATAGGGAGGAGAGCTTTTCGTAGTGGCTGGAATGTTGTTCTTTTGTTGTGTTTTATTGCAGGTGTCTATGTAAAATGGAGTTGAGAGAAGTGTATTTTGGAGTTCCTTTAGTCTCTTTTGTTGGTTGTTATAGCCATGGCCATAGTGGCCTTATTGCTTTATATTTGGTTGTAAAAGTTGCTAAGATACTTGCCATTGAGTTTGGCTGTGATAGTTATTGGAAATGTAAACATTTTGTTAGTTTATTAATACTGTATGAGAAACATGTGTTGATTTTTTTTTTGTAAATGATGTTGTTCTAAAAAAGGGAGTATGTATTTTGTGCAATGCATGTGAAAATAAATACAAGTTTTTTTCTGTCATTATTCCTCAAAGGAAAGTATGCAAGGGATGCAATTTTGCTATCTAGATTTCATTGTAGATGAAAGAAAGAGAAAATTGTGAGTTGATACATGTTTATTATTTGAAGGTTAAAATATTAGTTGCTGTCAAGAAAAGGATTAAATGGAACTATTCATTCTGTCATATAGAAATTATTCCAAAACAATATATACATAAGATTTATACATATATATTTTTCTGTTGCTGTATGTTTTCAAAAAAATAAGGAGAAGATTTATTTATTTTCTGTTATTACCTTGACAGTGAAAATATTAGTTGTTGCTATGGATATGGAAAGAGTTCTTTGAAAACTATTTGAGAAGGCAGATTTCTACCCTTTTGTTGCAAAAAAAAGGATGTATTTCTGTGTATGTTGTTTGGTTCAAAAAAAAATAATAAATAGAAAATACAAAAGTAAAAAAAATGAGGTATATATATTATACACACACACACACAGAGTATATAAACATAAATAAATCTTAGTAGGGAAATGTTATTGTATTTAGTTATATTTACTTTACAAACATATGGCAAAGAGTAGAGTATATATATATATCAGAACATATTCTGAGGGTTTTAAGACTGTGATAGGGCTGTATATATATTATAGTTTTGAGAATTTAAAAAAATATATATATAAAAAAAAGAGAATCAGACTGTGGGCTGTATCACCCATAGTCCCATTAACTTAAACCTAAGGGGTGTGGGGTGGGAGGCAGAGCCTCCACCCACACCCCCAAACCCATAACTCCTACTCCACGGCGCTCCACCCGCCTTCCCTTTGTGCCACTGCAGCACCACCAACACTCCGTCCGTAGCGGCCTCTCTACCTTAGCCCCTTCTGCGACCATTGTTGCACTACGCCCTCTCCTCTGTATCTCCATCATCCCTGCGATCACAGCCACCATTGGCCTTCGTCCTTCAAACCCTACTTAGCAAGTATACCTCAGTATTTTTAATGGTATTAAATTTATCACAAATTCCTCTGTCACATATATATATATATAAAGGGGAGTTTAAACTATAAACTATGACTATAATTACTTCTGATTACCTTCCATGGCCTCCATGGGAGCTTTGAAAACCCTAACCTGCAAGAGGAGGCAAACACAAAATGAAAAAGATGAAAATTAGAAAATTAGGTCAATGTAGAAAACAAATACAAAATAAGAGATTAGGACTTGAGAAAGAATAGAAAAGAGGAAATTAGGTCAACTTGCTATTAGAAAACAATTTTAAATTTATTAGGGCTTTTCTCATTTTATTTGTGAGGTTTGTATTTTATCCTTTACTTTAAGCCTCCATTTTATTTTTATTGTTTTATTTATCTTTTGAGATCTCTTTAAATGAATTCTAAAATTGGAATGGGTTGATTCTTGGAAATTTGATTTTGTCTTGTGTTTTGAATTTAATTTTTGAGTAAGGGTATTTTTCTCTTTCCCTTATTTATAGAATTATTTAAATGGGGATAATGAATTTATTTTGACGGAATTTTATCATTTCAATTTCATCTTTTTTTATTATTATTATTACTTTATGGGGAGAGTTGTTTAAACTCTCCTCCCTCATCTATTAAATTTTTGAGTGAGTTATTAAACATAATGCCAAAATTATATTTAATAATGAACTCAGTTTTTCTGTTGAATTTAATCGACGTCTTTTGTTTAATTTATTTTATTATTCTACTTTATATCATTGATTTTGTTTCTAAGTTTAATTTAATTTTTATTTATAAATTTTATTTATTTTTCCCTATTGGTGATTTATTTAAAACTTATTTTTGTGTTTATCAAAAACGTGTTATGCTACTAGAATTTTACTAGATTCCTAGGGTTTATTCTATGCGATGTTTTATTTATTCCATTCTATCATTCCACTTAAATTACGTGCCATCTTGCCATTGTTTTACTTATCACTTTTCGATCTAAGTTAAGTTAGGGTTCGATGTTGAAATCATCTTCACCTAGGAAACTTAGGGTTGAGATTAAACCAGTCTAACCCTACATGACAAACTACGTGTCGCATACCCCCTAGACAGCCTTCACCTTATCGATTATGTTGACATGTTTATGCCTTAGGAGTATTGCCACCGAGCATGCAGATATGTGCGAGGGGGTTCCTAGGGATAGGTAGAAAAGTTTTTCGTAGTTCATGTCATGACCACATGGCAAATGTGGACATGACACGTGTGTTGTGTGTCATGACCGCATGGGAAATACGAGCATGACAATTCTCTTTGGGAAATTTGCTTGAATCTAATGATAATTTGCCACCTAATGTTCAAAGACTTCTCAATTACATTCTAAACAAGAAAATAGATCATGAACTGTCACATACTTTGGAAAGAAATGAAATCATACATGCTATGGAAGAACAAGCTATCCCTCTAACTCAATCCATTCCAACACCCTATATAGGGACTAAAATGGGTATCTTTCAGATGCCTCCACAAACTCATTTAAATGGTATTTCAGATGCTCTTATAGCTGACACAGACAATGGCAACATCTCCTCTTAACCATCATTAAGAGAAACTTTTCCTACACAGTTACCCTTGTAAACTCATGAACATATAGAAGAGAGAAGAACTGATAATGCATTAACCATTAAGATAAAGATCAAGATTTGTGATACCTGCTAGCCCAGCAGGACCCTATATGTAAGTATATCTAACCCTTTATCTCTCTCGTGATGTGTTATGTGTTGTTTAGGCCTCCTGGGATGACCCCTGATTCTCCCATAAGATCCAAGATACCAAGAGACCACCTCTATTGTGACCTTCTTCTATTTGTATCATCATTCTTCTATATTCCCTCTCTCTTTGATTTCATCATTGTGTGTTGTGTCTTGCGAACATAGCATTGTGGTTGGTGACTTAAGGGCACCCTCCTACGTGACTATCCTTAAGACACTTGTTCTCTTCTCTTATTTATTGTTTCCATTCCTCTAGTGTTTCTATCTAATGGGCAGATGATGAAAAACATTTATACGAATGCAGACTTAGTGTCCCTTTTGTGAGAAATTAAAAATTGGACTTAGTTCCTAATATGACGATGGGGTTGTATATCTCATCCAATGCTTGGCTAGTGGAAGCACTCATGTTTTCCGCATAGTGACTATGATGATGTTTTTATCTCATTTACAAACCTTAACAATATTGCTGCTCTATGCACCTTTGTTTGTCTTTGAATCTGGCCTTGGTGGTACTCGATTTGGAGAGCTTCATGATATAGCCCCACAGTTACCATCAAACTCTAAATTCGTTGTATAACCTTGGCTCTTTGTATGGTTAATCATATGCATTGATGTTGTTGTTTATCATGATGTTGTAGACACTAACATGTTTCTTGCAAGGATGTGTTTGTGGGAACATTTGGTGATCATAAAGTACATGTCACCTGTGGGGGGCATGGGCTTTGCAAAAGTCTGTGTTCCCTTGTGTGTTTTCTTCCTACCTTAACATGCTTGATATCGATGCATGATATCAACCACCTTAAGGTGGGGGCATGTATAAGGTAAGTTGTTTGTTATAGATGTTAGCAATATGCTTGTCCTTAGATGTAGTCTAAAGACACCTGTGATGAGTGCTTCCTACATCCTAAGTATGTTTGCAATCAATCAATTCAATCAATCATGTAAGCCCTCTGCAGAGGCATGCTAGCATATATATCTTTTTTATCTTAAGCCCTCTACAAAGGCAGGGATGGTGTATTTCTCAGAGTAGATTGCATCATCTTGCCATTTTTAAAAGTCCTCTGTAGAGGCGGTGAGTAGTTCTATGACTAACTCAACCCTTAAGTGTGTCTTTGGCAATTGTTGTGGCGAAGCGCAATCATCGTTGTGTGCTTGTAATGTGCTTGAGATGGTGTTGGACCTAGAAATAGGTACACTCCATCGCTTGTCTACTATGTTTTATCTGTGTCTTCAAGTGTGTGTGTTTGGCATGCTTGCTTTGTTTGGCATGTCTATTGTACCATATGTAGTCTAAAGACCTGCACGATGAGTGCATCCTACATTTTGGAAGGTTTTGTGTGTCTTGTGTGTGTTGCCCCATATATATAGTATAAAACTTGCGTGATGAGTGCATCCTATATTATGGGAGGTTTGTTTACTTTCCGATACTTGCATCTGCATTTCATATATATGAGAAAAAGAAAAGAAAAGAATCATGCCTGTCTTCCATGCATTAATGTGTCTTCTTTGCATTTACTGTCTTCTCCATGTTTTGCATGACTATAACTATCTTCTCTATGTCTTGCGTGCTTGTTACTATTTTCTTTGTGATTGGCATGTCTTCTCCATGCTTGGTGTGTTTGTTGTGTTTGTTGGCCGTACTTTAATGCATGTATTGACCTCACGTTTATACATACATTAAAGTGGGGGCTAAATGTAATATCAAAAAATGTCCCCTTGGGGGCTTTTCCCTCTTAAGGTTTAGCTCCTGGGTCTTTTCCATGCATTTAGGACATCTTACTTCATAATTTAGCATCCCAATGGAATGAGCCTTAGGCAACATGACAAATGGGACCTAGGAGGACCCCTTGAGCTAGACCTTGCCCAAAATAGGGGGGGAGGACTTGGGTGCCCACACCCTAGTCCTCCCTATTTTGGGGCAGTCCCAATTTCTAGGTATCGGCTTGTGACTATTATTTGGGTCCTATGCTGACACAGTAAGTTTGAATTTACGAAATCTTGGCAGGAGTGTTTGTAGTTGCATATAAAAGCATGTTTAGACATTCATTTGTAAACTAGATGGCAATTGTGAACTTTAGGCATTATCAAGGTGATTCAAGGCTTTCATTGTGTTGCAAGAGAAGATTTGTGTGGTCTATGTGTTTATGTTTGCATATTTGAGCATCCATTTCATCATGGAATGAAGAGCATCTTCCTCCCATGAGATCTTCACTACAAGGTGACATTATATTGTGTTTGTGGTCAATTATTCATTTGGTTTTTGCCTTTGCCTCCCTAGGCATGCACTCTCTATCTGACAAAGGTGTTCAAAGACTTAAGTGTCCTCTGAGGCTTAACTAAGGAAAGCCTTTAAACACTACAACCCCCCTTCCCAAAGTTTTCATGGTTGCAGGTTACAGGTTGTGGAGCTGGACAAAGTGAAGTTGCAAGAAGACATCTTGGAGTGTCAAAATCACAGAACAGGAAGAAAATTTGCCCCCTGGACTTGGACGGCTGCTCATTAGTCCTCCAATTTTTATGATGGGAAAATCTCTGGAACAACAAGAAAGAGTTGTAGACTGAGTTCTTAGATCTAGACAAAAAGTAGGGCATTGGACTTGGGCACCCACTCTTTTGTCCCTGACTTTTCTACCTCAGAATCCCAAAAATAGGTACTCTGTGATTTGATATTTTACATCTCTCTACAAGAGCTTTTATTGTTATTCATTAGTTTATTTCCATATTTGCATAATTAGGGGTTTAATGGTCAATTAAGAATAAGAGAAGGAAAATTGATAATTAAACACCCTAATCCAAGTCTCCCTACATCTCACAGTGACCTAGGGTATGATAGTGCATTGTCACTCAAGCCTGGATCCTTGAATGTTAAGGGTGAAAGGAGGATTCAAACATCTAACAACTAAAACATTAAACAATCTAAAGTTTACCCTAAACACTATCACAATCAAACCACCAAAAACCCTTATCCCAATTTCACCTATTCCAACTCTATTCTTTTTCCCAGGAGTCTTAGATTGGCCCTTAGACTTGTCCTTAGCCACTTTCTGATCTCCTTTCAGTCATCTTTCTTTAGACCTTCCCTTGACACTGAGAGCATCCCCTTAACTATCCAAACTCTTCTTCCTCAATTCTTGTGATAGTAGAACTGAAACAAGGGCATCCAACTTTGGATCTCTGAGGTTAGTAGTGATAGCCAGTATGACAATCTCCCAAGATTCAGGTAAAGAATAAAGAAGTAAGTTACATTTATCTTCCTCATTAACATCAAGATCTATGGATACAAGCTGACTCAATAACAAATTAAAAGAATTTAAATGCTCGGCAACTGAATCACCCTCTTTCATTTTCATAGAAAATAATTTTCATTTTAAATAAAGTTTATTTACCACTCTTGGCTTGGTAGATCTCACCCAACTGTTTCCAGAAGCTATGTGTGGTCTCTTCCCTCATGACATTCAAGCGGATAGAATATGCAAGACACAATCTTATTATTCCTCATCCCTTCTTATATAGTCTATCCCACTCATCTTGAGAGACATCGTCTAGTTACTTCTCTTTTAGGACATCCAACCACTAGTTTCTTTCTTCCAACAAGTCCTCCATTTTAAACTTCCACAACTCATACCCTATTCTATTGAACTTCTGAATGTACAATCGAGAGGTTGATACAATGGTGGATGCAACCATAATAACAGCACAAGATCTACAAAACAAACACAACCAAATCTCCCACTGCAGCTACAGCTTCCACACTACCACCCAAGAGTCAAAGCTAGCTAGGCTCTAATACCAAATATTAGAAATGAAAGTACAACTACTCAATGTAAATCTAATTCAAATGTATATTTAATGATGTTTAACAAAGTATAAGAGATGGAGATTACATCACAAAAAATAAATCCACAATATAGAAATATACCAGAAGTAGAATGAAGCACATAAGACAATATATAATGTGGAGAAAACCCTTGTGGGTAAAAAACTCCACCAAAAAAAGAGGCCAAGTTGTAATTATCTTCACAAAAGGAGATTACAAATCCATTCACTTCCTTTATCCTTCAACCTTCACTCTAGTAGAACTTGGGTACCTATAAACCGATTATGCAACTCATCTACCATGCCATGGTTATATAGAATTTACAATCCTCAAGATAGGCGTTCATCTTGAAACCTCCACCCATGCAGCAATAAATGTCATTATAAATGCATCCTACACTCAGTAAAAGATGCTCATGCAAAATTGGGTACCTAGAGCCAAGAATGGTATCTTACAGCATCTTATGATACGTCATAACCATCATAGATACCACTAAAGTGAATCTTCCCAAGATGGGTGCGTGGAGCTAAACATAGCAACTTGCAACTCATTAATATCCGTCATATGGATCATAGTGTCATAGAATCTTATTACAACTTGCAGCTGTCATAGATTCTTTACATGCACTCACCAAACATTATGACATGCATCATAAATGCTACAAATAGTAGATTCTCCACATGGGCACCCCACTTAGACCAATTACCATTTACCATAGTAAATGACATCTTGTAACTACTATTAGTAACTCAAGAACTTTCTGGTGCAGTAACTCCATAATTACCGTAGAGAGTAAATAATTTTTACCACTGCTAGTGAAACTAGTACATCCCTTATGGGTAATTACAAATAATAAATGGAATAATACAATAATAGAATTTACAAGGTTAATGCCACCTTATCCCAACAAAATCAACCGTGTATGTATAGTATAACAACAAACAATAGAGAAGAATACACAAATCATGAACAAATTGCAGAGGTAAAAGAAACTAATTGAGACCTAGAAGGAAAGAAAGATTCACAAATGGATACTAAAATAGAAGTATTACACAGAACGAAAGAATTCATGAAAAACTAAAATTTCTTGTTTATTCTCAAAGAGGCATGGTTACAGTTGATCAAAGAATTGGTTTTTTAGACCAAAAGCTAACATAATACATTAGATTTCATGCATTTTATAGCATTTTACAATGAGATGCCATCACCTACTGCAATAAATTTTCCCTATGGGCCTATCAGAAGATATTTTACAGAGGAATGTCTGGAAACATATGTTTGTCTTCGACATAAATGCATAAAATATCTTCTCAGAAGTAGCTGAACAAATATCTACATTGAAACCTTGCACTTGAATCTCCACTTGCAACAATAAATACCCAACAACAAATTCCAACTAGAGGTGGATGTTTGACCTTTGATTCTAGCCTGTATTTTTTCTTAACAGGAAGATTTCATCATTATTAACCATTGTGGACCCTTGATTCTACTTCTTTTCCCTTGTTTCTGAAAATCATGGAAGCTGTCAGAGATCGGGCCTCAGGCCTTTAGCATTTCACCTTCCAAGAGAGGAGAGAGGAGAAAACCCCACCCCCGAGCTCCACTTTACAAAGTAAGATTACAAAATGTGTATACTTTAGGTCTTGGGCCTTCTATCTTCTACCTTCCCAGAGAAGGAGGAAGAAAGAAAGTCTAAGCCCTGAAAGTAAAAGACTTAGCCAATATTCTGAAAGTTGCAGTGGAGTTCAGGCCTCAAGCCTTCCGTCTTCTACATTTTGTGAGAAAGAAGAAGGAAGGTTTGATCCCCAAAGTCTACAACACTTAGCTCTATTTAATAAGATTTCGGTGGAAGATGGGCTTTGGGCCTTTTATATTTTGTCTTCCAAAGAAAGGAAGAGGGAAAGAAGAAATATCCAAGGTCTGACCTTCGAAACACATTATTTGCATGAGGTTTCAATGGAAGTCAGCCTTCAAGCCTTATGCCTTATTCCTTCAAAAAGGGAAGGAAAGGGGAAGGGCAAAAGTCTAAAGTCCAATGCCTTGAAACACTTAGTTGAATTTTCAAAAGAAAGAGTTAGAGCTTAGGCTTTGGGCCTTCCACTTTTCATCTTCCAAAGAAAGGAAGAGGGAAAGAAAAAAGGTTTGACCCCCAACACCCAAAGAGATTTCAATAGTTAGAGTATTTAGAAAAGAAAAAGGTAGAGTTCAGAGCTGGATAGGATGGAAGGATGAAGGCTAGAACTTCAAACTTTGAAAATCTAAAACTATTAAAAAACACAAGGGAAAACACATGATTTTGGACTTAGTTGATTTTAGGATGTTTGTCTTGCATTTCTATAGGGGAAAACACTTAGAGATTTTTTTGAATTGGGCTATTTGGTTTGGGAGAAAAATAAGACAACATTTTGGTGACTTCTCAAGGGTGTTTCTCAGCTAAACAAAAGGGAACTGTGGCCTTAAGTATTCATTGGGCATAGATTCAAAAGGGCTGAAGTATGTTAGAACAACTGAAACTTGCCTCAAAACAACACCATAAAAGGAAAATAAGGCATGCATTCTCCTAATGACAATGTACCCTGTGTAACAACACTTAGGGAAAGTAAAACTAAAACAAAAATAAACCTAACCTAACAACAAGGAAATGACCTCAAACAAAGCCATTAGCAGGTTGTTGAAAGTGGCTACTCTTTCTTAACAATTTATAATGTTTCTCATGCCTGTGGGCAGTTAAAAAGGTGTGGGAAAAGGATGGACATACAACAAGGTAGTAAAAACCTTCCCCAAGGACCAAAAAAATCTTACCTATCCACTTGCACTGATTGAAAATATGGCTATCTGGAAGTGCATAAATGGATTGATCTAGCCCTTTTTTATGCTCAACCTCATGCGTTGAAGTAAGCATGACATGTAGGGACTCCTTCTCATATATCTCTAGTTGGGCTAGATGCCTGATAGGGCATCCCCTTGAAATGGTATGTAAGCCATCATTGTTGCATTCAGGTTCATTCTTTGATTCTTTCTCCTCTTGCTGGTCTAAAAGCCTTGGATCTTGTAAAATAATTTAAGGAATGCCTACCTCCTCCAACTACTCAAACTTCTCATGATCTGCCTCACTAAGATGAGCTGATCTACTATCCATATTTGAGAAAAAAACATCAAGCTCATCCTAGAAAAGAGTCTCCTCCAAGTCCTCTACACCCTTCAGTATAGGGCTACACATATGCTCTTCCCCATGAAATGAGATCTTATTATCATACTTGGCCTCAACCTACAACAGCTTGCCATCACTCTCAAAATCTTCATGTTGCTCTAGAACTACAACTAATGCTAGCATTTGCATGCTCACTTCATCTTCAATATAACTAGGTAGTTCATGAAATAGAGGGGCATCATCAACTTCTTCTTGAGCAATATATGTAACAACTTCATCCTTAATGCCCTCCTCATTTGACTGCAACTCCACAAGATTTTTTGTTTGGGTTGTCTTTGCAACTGGACCTATTCACCATGCTTCCTTTGCATTTTGCTTTTATTCCTCTTGTTCAAAGCATGGGAAAACTCTTTCAATGAGCCAAAATCTAGAGGACTCAACTCTGCCTCTGAATCAGTACTAACCCTAATATGCTCAATGCACTACTGCTCTATTAGACTAGGCTTAACTTCCTCTTGCAGTAGGTCTGCATTTTAAGTTTTAATGGTGCATAAGGGTTCATTATTTGCAAGTGGCTACTCCCTAATTGCATGTATCTCTCTCCTTAGCTCATCCTTCCAATTAGCCCGGTAGACAATTGGTCCACCCTTGAAATTTAAAATAGTATCAGGGAAAGAGTCCTGAATATTTTCTTGAATTTCTTGGAGGGGAGAGGGTTCTAGGAAAATTTGTTCCTAGGGAGTGAAAAACTAAGTTTACATAGGAATAGGGGCTTGCGGAGGGAGAGAGCCTCTAAAACCTTAGACTTTGTGAAGTCAAGACTGCTCTACTATAGGATGAAATTGGATACAAGAGAGGTGTTGCCTGAAGTTGGGAGAGGATAGAATTGATTGGGATATTTACCTCATCTGTTGTTCTTTAGCTGCAATCCTCATAGAAAGGTTTTCTTGAAAAGCCCTTTCTTGTGCCTCCAGTTGTTGGGCATGTTGTATCATTTCTTAAAACTCATCCCACTCCCTCTACAGGTCCATCATCACCTCATTCAAATCACTAATACTTCTGATGTTAAGACCATATTCCTGTTGAGGCCAACTATACCCACTTTTCTTTTCTTATCATCCAAAAGTTTATTAAGCTCTAGGAACATGCTCATGAGATCTTTGAACGCATTGGTATTCACATAATCAACATCTTGAAACTTATTAGAATGGTAGCTACACTATCTAGGATCAAAATAGTCTTCTTAGGGTTGATAATAAGCATTATTAGGCTGCCAAGAAGACTAATCAAGGGCAAGTGGGAGGTAAGCATTGTAAGGATGTTGATATTGTACTGAAGCAAGCCATACAATGCAAAACAAGAGGCATCCTGGGCCTAAAATTTTTGGTATGGAGGCATAAAATTTGCATTCTATCTGGGTGGAGGGGAGTAGCCATAGTTTCCATAAAAAATTGACATTTTGAAGCATTAAGAATAATAAAAAAATTCAAACAATCATGAAAATAAGAGCAAACAAGTCTATCCTTCAGTGATATACACTCATACCAGAGAGTCACTAGGTGATTAAGATTCTTTTGAAAGCACATTAGACTAGGAATACCATTGAAATCCTAATTCTTTGAAGAACTTTAGGTGCTTGGGCTATTTTCAGCATCATATTTGATCAATAGAGTCACCATGGTGTTGGAAGGACTACCCTTAAAGGCAAGATACACAAAAGAGCACACCAAAACACTTTAATGGATGATGAGGATCATTAGGCGGTCCCACTAAGCATGCTAGAAACTATTTTCACTTGGATTTGCACCCAATGTTGGAGTGGTTTAGTGTTGTAACAATGCAGTGAAACATTGGGATGATTTCTAGATGTGGGACCCTACAAGGAAATTAAACCTCCAGAGAAAGGCTAGTTCCTTTTCTAAATATAAGATTCAAAGAATGCTAAGACTAAACCTAATCTATTCAAAGCTGGGGAAAAGGGGAAGAAGGAGAAACTAGAAATGAAAAGGTGATACACTAGGTTTGAATGTTTAGCCCTCAAATCAACCATGTATGCATAGAATAACAAGAAACAATAGACAAGCATACACAAATCATGAACAAATTCTAGATGTAAAAGAAACTAATTGAGACCTAGAAGGAAAGAAATATTCACAAATGGATACTCAAACAAAAGTATTACATAGAGCAAAAGAATTCATGAAAAGGTAAAATCTCTTATTTATTCTCAAAGAGGCATGGTTATAGTTGATCAAAGAATTGGTTTTTTAGACCAAAAGCCAACATAATACATTAGATTTCATGCATTTTATAGCATTTTACAATGAGGCCCCATCACCTACTAAAATAAATTTTCCCTACATAGACCTGTTAGAAGATATTTTATAAAGGAATGTCTAGAAACATTTGTTTGTCTTTGAAATAAATGTAGAAAATATCTTTTTAGAAGTAGCTGAACAAATATCTATGTTGAAACCTTGCACTTGAATCTCCACTTGCAACAATAAATGTCCAACAACAAATTCAAGCTGGAGTTGGACATTTGACCTTTGATTTTGGAATGTATTCTACCTTAACAGTAAGATTTCATCATTATTAACCATGGTAGACCCTTGATTCTGCTTCCTTTCCCTTGTTTCTGAAAATCACAGAAGCCATTAGAGATTGGGCCTCAGGCCTTTAGTGTTTCACCTTCCAAGAGAGAAGGAGAAAGGAGAAAGCTCTGTGCCCCGAGCTCTACTTTACAAAGGAAGATTATGATATATGCAGTCTTTGGGTCTCAGGCCTTCCATCTTCTACCTTCCCTAAAAAGGAGGATGAAAGAATGTCTGAGCCCCAAAAGTCAAAGACTTAGCTGATATTTTGAAAGTTGATGTGGAGTTCAGGCCTCAGGGCTTCTATCTTCTATGTTATATGAGAAAGAAGAAGAAGGAAGGTCTGATCCTCAAAGTCCACAACACTTCGCTTTATTTCATAAGGTTTTGTGGAAGACAGGTGTCGAGCCTTTTTCCTTTCATCTTCTAAAGAAAGGAAGAGGGAAAGAAGAAAGGTCTGAGGTCCAACCTCCAAAACACTTAGCATTATTTCCATGAGGTTTCAGTGGAAGTCAGCCTTTGGGCCTTCTGTCTTCTGCCTTCCAAAAGGGAAGGAAAGGGGAAGGGGGAAAGTCTGAATTCCAATGCCTTGAAACACATAGATAAATTTTTAAAAGAAAGAGTTGGAACTCAAGCTTTGGGCCTTCCACATTTCATCTTCCAAAGAAAGGAGGAAGGAAAGAAGAAAGGTTTGACCCTTGATAGCCAAAGAGCTTTCAACACTTAGAGTATTTAGCAAAGGAAAAGGTGGAGTTTAGAGCCAATTAGGATGGAAGGATGAAGGCTAGAACTTTGAACTCTAAAACTTTGAAACTATTAAAAAACACAAGGAAAACCATAGGATTTTGGACTTAGTTAATTTTGGGATGCTTTTTCCTACATTTCTAAAGGGGAAAAGACTTAGAGATTTCTTAGATTTCAGCTATTTTGCTAGGAAGCAAAATAGGACAACATTTTGGTGACTTCTCAGGGTGTTTGCCAACTAAACAAAAGGGAACTAGTGGCCTTAAGTATTCATTGGGCATAGAGTCAAAATATTTGAAGTATGTTGGAACAACTAAAACTTTCCTCAAAACAACACCATAAAAGGAAAAGAAGGCATGCATTCTCCTAATGATAATGTATCCTATGCAACAACACTTAGGGAAAGTAAAATGAAAATAGAAATAAACCTAACCTAACAACAAGGAAATGACCTCAAACAAACCCATTAACAGGTTCTTGAAAGTAACTACCCTTTCTTAACAATTTATAATGTTTCTCATGCCTATGGTCAGTTAAAAAAGTGTGGGGAAAGGATGGACATAAAATAGGGTAGTGAAAACCTTCCCCAAGGACAAAGAAAAGCTCAGCTATCCATTTGTACTGATTGATAATATGGTTGTCTCAAAGTGGATAAATGGGTAGATCTAGCCCTTTTTGATACTCAACATCATGCTTTGAAGTAAGCATGACATGTAGGGACTCCTTCTGATATATCTCTAGGCTCTACCTAGCCCAGATGTTTGATAGGGCATCACCTTGAAATAGTATGCAAGCTATCATTATTGCATTCAGGTTCATTCTTTGATTCTTTCTCTTCTTGCTAGTCTAAAATCCCTAGCTCTTTTAAAAAATTGAGGAATGACTACCTCCTCAAACTGCTCAAATTTCTCATGGTCTACCGCACTAAGAGGAGCTGATCTACTATCCAAATTTGAGAAAAAAAGCATTAAGATCATCCCAGAAAAGATCCTCCTCCAAGTCGTCTACACCCTTCAGTATAGGGCTACACATATGCTCTTCCCCATGAGATGAGATCTTATTGTAATACTTGGCCTCAACTAACAACAACCTACCATCAGTCTCAAAATCTTCATGTTGTTCTAGAACTATAGCTAATGCTTGCATTTGCATGCTCACATCATCTTGAATGTAACTGGGTAGTTCATGCAATAGAGGGGCATCGTCAACTTATTCTTAAGCAATCTCTATAACAACTTCATCCTTAATGCCCTCATCATTTGACTGCAACTCTATAAGATTTTGTTGTTTGGGCTATCTTTGCAATTAGACCTTGTCACCATGTTTCCTTTGCATTTTTCTTTCATTCCTCTTGTTCAAAGCATGGGAAAACTCTTTAAATGAGCCAAAATCCAGAGGACACAACTCTACCTCTGAATCAATACTAACCCTAATATGTTTAATGTGTTGTTTGTCTATCAGACTGGGCTTAACTTCATCTTGCAGCAAGTCTAAATTTTTAGTTTTAAAGGTGCATAAGGGTTCATTATTTGCAAGAGGCTCCTCCCTAATTGTAGGTATCTTCCTCAGCTCATCCTTCCAATTAGCCTGGTAGACAATAGGTCCACCCTTGAAAATTTAAATAGTATAATGGAAAGAGGCCTGAATATTTTCTTGAATTTCCTGGAGGGGAGAGGGTTCTTGGAAAGTTTGGTCCTAGGGAGTGATAAACTAAGTTTTCTTAGGAACATGGGCTTGCAGAGGGAGAGAGCTTCTCAAACCTTGGACTTTGTGAAGTCAAGGCTGCTCTACTACAGGCTAAAATTGCACAGAAGAGAGGAGTTGCCTGAGGCTAGGAGAGGATGGTACTGATTGGGCTATTTCCCTCATCTATTGTTCTTGAGCTACAATATACATAGCAAGGTTTTCTTGAAAAGCCCTTTCTTGTGCCTCATGCTGCTGGGTATGCTCTATCATTTCTTGAAACTCATCCCACTCCCTCTATAGGTCCATCATCACCTCATTCAGAACACTAATATTTATGATGTTAATACCATAGTTCCGCTAAGGCTGAGTATACCCCCCTTTTCTTTTCTTATAGTCCAAAAGTTTATTAAGCTCTAGGAACATGCTAGTGAGATCTTTGAACGCATCGATATTCACATAGTCAACATCTTAGAACTGATTAGAAGGGTAGATGCACTAGCTAGGATTAGAATAGTCTTCTTGGGGTTGGTAATAAGCATTATTAGGATTCCAATAAGACTAAATAGGGGTGGATGGAAGGTAAGCACTATACGGATGCTGATATTCTGTTGAAGCAAAGCCATACGATGTAAAACTAGAGGCATCTTGGGCATGAAATTATTTGTATGGAGGCATAAAATTTTCATTCTAGATGGGTGTATGGGAGTAGCTATAGTTTCCATAAAATTTTGACATTTTGAAGCATTGAGAATTCAAAGGAAGCTAGGTGTGCGGAAACGCTTCCTACACTAATCTATTGAGGAGAGGGCTATGCAAATTCAAATTTATCCTAACAATTACAGTGATGTTAAACCATTAACATGAGATATAGAAACAAAACACAAGAGCTAGAAAGAAGACAGAAGAAGAGAGAGATAGAGATTTATAGTGGTGAAAAACCTTATCAGGTGAAAAACCCCACACTCAGAAACCTGCACAATGTATTAACAAATCTGAAAGAATGTTTACAATACACTTGCAATGCAAGCTTCAATGGTCTTCAACACTCATGTCTGGAGTCAATCTAGCAGCATAACAATACCTGTAAACCTGTGATACAAACTCCATCTCCAAACACCTATTTTTATAGAATGTACAAGGCAATTTTGGACCTTTCTTGGAATGGGCATCTAATATGGCATCTTGGATCAAAACCCATACCTAGGGACACTTGGTCAACATTGTAGAATGTGTCTAACACTTGTCCATAGCTCCCGTCCCAAAGAGGTCACCTATTTCCAAAATGGGCTATGAAAGATGCTCTTACGACACTTACGACCATCATAGAATCTGTCATAGCGGTTACAACTTACAGCTATAAGAGAATCTGTCATACACATGCTATAAATAGCATATTCTCTTACAACACATCATATTCCACCTTGGGGTGCCCAAATATGCCTTATTCAAAGATGCTACATGACACATGTCATTACATGTCTTACAACTTTCTATTCTCGACTCTTACATGTCATAGATTTGTCATAGGAATCCGTCATAACCATTTTGGTCAAACATTCCTTACAAAACATAGAAGATGCTAACACATGGCAAAA
This sequence comes from Cunninghamia lanceolata, assembly GCA_027924645.1. Lineage (NCBI taxonomy): Eukaryota > Viridiplantae > Streptophyta > Pinopsida > Cupressales > Cupressaceae > Cunninghamia > Cunninghamia lanceolata. The sequence continues at coordinate 659,231 of BSBN01000957.1, forward strand.
TATTCCTACCACTAAGTGGGATGCCTATCTCCTCATGTGAGGACAAAATAACAAGTTGTCATAATCCATGTAGGATTGACACATCACCGTGCCACATCCCACAATATGACAAAGTGGAATTTCCAATTATTTACAACATAGGCAATTGAATAATAAATACAAATATTAAAAATGCAGAGAATTACCAAGGTTGAGACACCTTAATTCCTAACATTCTCTCACTTGTTGAACACCTTGTAAGAGCCAATAGAAAAACATGATTTAACTGCTATAGGCCGAGAGGCCCATAGACTCTGAACACCATCTAAACTTCTCTGTGCCCACTGGTTTTGTTAATGCATCTGCAACATTCTTCAAAGTATCTACCTTCACCAAATTTAACTTTCCATCCTCAACCATGTCCCTCACGAAGTGAAACTGAACATTAATGTGCTTGGTTCTAGCATGGAATGTTAGATTCTTTGCAAGGAAAATTGCACTCTGACTGTCACAACTGATCATGATCTGACCTGCATCAACATCAATATCAGAACATAATCTCTTAAGCCAAATGGCTTCCTTACAAGCATGAGTTGCTGCCATATACCTAGCTTCTATCATGGACAAAGCAACAATAGGTTGTTACTTACTCATCCAACTAATAGCACCACCGAACAATGTAAAAACATAAGCACTGGTGGATCTCCTACTGTCAATGTCACTTGCCCAATCTGAATCCACAAATCCACAAATATCAACAGAATGCGGAGGTCCTAAAACATTACCATGATAGCAAATGGAATACTCGGAAGTACCCCTCAAATATCTGAACACTCACTTAACTGCATCCCAATGAACCCATCCAGGATTAGCCATAAATTGACTAAGGACTCCCACTACTAGGGCAATGTTTGGTCTTGTGCAGAACATAGCATACATCAAACTACCAACAGTACTAGCATAAGGTACTCTGCTCATGTCCTCCACCTCACTAGGAGATTTTGGACAATGCTCAATAGAAAACTTTGTCCCCAAGGAAACGGGAACACACAATGGTCTACAATCTCCCATGTTGAATTTGTCCAACACGGTCTTAACATACTTACTCTGACTTAACCAAAGTTTTCCATTGGTTCTGTCTCTTCTAATTTCCATTCATAGAATGTACCTGGCTGCCCCTAAATCTTTCATTTCAAACTGAGCTAACAACTGAGATTTAAAATCAAAAATCATATTCTTACCCTTCCCAATGAGCAACATATCATCAACATACAGTGCAATAATGAGAATACGATCACCATCAAACTTATAATAAACACAGTGATCCGATTTCAATCTCACAAATCTAATTAACAACACAAAGGCATCAAACTTCAAGTACCATCTCCTAGGGGATTACTTCAAACCATACAAAGAGTTCTTAAGTTTGCAAACCAAATTTTCTTTACCTTTTACCATGTAATGCTCTGGCTGTGACATGTAGATTTCTTCCTCCAAGTCACCATGAAGGAAAGTTGTCTTCACATCCATCTGTTCTACCTCCAAGTCATAAACTACTGCGAGAGACAACAGGAATCAAATGGATGTCATCTTTGCAATGGGAGAGAAGATCTCACCATAATCTATACCCTCCACTTGTGAATACCCCTTTGTAACCAATCTGGCCTTATACTTCTCAATACTACCATTTGCACCAATCTTCTTCTTGAACACCCATTTGCATCCAATAGGTTTCCGTCCAGGAGGCAAAGGCACCAAGTCCCAAGTTTGATTCTTTTCCAAAGAAGCCATTTCTTCCTCCATGGCCTCCTTCTAGGAACCTATATCCTTCATATCCAAAGCCTCTGGTATAGTTCTAGGCTCATCACTATTAGTGAGCAAAGCATAAGCACAACTAGAATCAAGCAATGTAAAACCAAACCTTTCAGGTTGCTTCCTTATTCGTGTAGACCTCCTCAAGAGCTAAGGTTGAGGTTCAACTTCTTCTTCTGATCTTTCAGAGCTGCTAGAGTTCTCATCATCAGGTCCAACATTGTCTTTCTATTCAGTCTTCTTAGGGGTGAGAGGAAATTGAACAACATCCTCTTTCTTTTCTTTTTCTTCTGGCTACAAAATAGTGGAAGAAGGTGTAAGCTCTCTAAAGATGACACTTCTGCTATACAACACTTTTTTAGCCACGGGGTCCCAAAGCTTGTATCCTTTCACACCAACACCATAGCCGATGAAGATACACTTAACAGCTTTGTTCTCCAATTTTGACTGCTTCTCCCTAGGCACATGTGCATATGCCTCACAACCAAAAACATGAAGATGCCTTATTGAAGGCTTTCTACCAGACCACACCTCCATGGGTGTCTTTCCAACAAGAGATGAAGTAGGAGATCTATTTACCAGATAGCAAGTAGTGGCAATAGCTTCAGCCCAAAATGTTTGTTCTAGATGAGCTGCACTAATCATACTCCTAGCCTTCTCCATCAGTGTCCTATTCATCCTCTCTACAACTCCATTTTGCTGCGGGGTGTATGGAGTTGTCTTGTGTCTTTCGATCCCAAGTTCCTTGCAATACTTATCGAATTCTGTAGAACAAAACTCACCACCATTGTCAGTTCTCAAACATTTAATCTTTTTACCAGTCTAATTTTCAACAGAGGCTTTAAACTCCTTAAACTTGCTATAGACTTCAGATTTGCTTCCGAGAAAATAAATCCATGTCCTACTGTAATCATCTATAAAAGATACAAAGTATACAAATTTTGATAATGAAGGAAAATTAACAAGGTCAAACACATCAGAATGAACGAGTTCCAACACACTAGAAGACTTATGAGAACTTGAGTAAAACTGAACATGGTTTTGTTTTCCATAAATGCAATGTTCACAAAAGTCAAACTCAAGATTACAATCATCTAACCCCTCAATGAGGTTCTTATTTTTCAGGGTACGCAAACCCTTCTCACCAATGTGGCCAAATCTTTTATGCCATAACATTGCCTTTTCTGTAGGAAATTTAACTTCTAATGCATGATTACAACCATCAAGACTAGAAACAACAGATTTCTTCACTACTTGTTCAAATGATGGGGATGAAGTGACTACTGCCCTCTTCCTTGAGTTAGAAGAACTATTACATTGTGAAATGCATGCCTCTAGTTGAAACAGAGTATCTCTCCAAGTACCTCTCCGAGTACCCTTAGCAAGCACCATAAATCCTCTAGTCATCTTGCACCCTTCTTTTGAAAAGACAACCTACACACCTGCATCATTCAAACTACTTACAAAAAGAAGGTTCCGTGCTAAGCTTGGGATGTGCATAACCCTAGAGATCCCCTTCACTTAACCATCAGGGAATCTATGACCAACGATCTTAATATGAGAGTCGTCACCCAGATACACCTTTCCACCATCAAACTCCTCATTCTTAGTGAACCAGTCTCAATTCGAGGTCATGTGGAATGATGCACCAGAGTCGATTAGCCACACATCATCAGATGCATGGGTTTCCAGGGCTACGATGAAGGCATCATCGTCATCTTGTGATTTGTTGGAATCTTCTTCCATGACCAACGATCTTAATATGAGAGTCATCACCCAGATACACCTTTCCACCATCAAACTCCTCATACTTAGTGAACCAGTCTCAATGCGAGGTCATGTGGAATGATGCACCAGAGTTGATTAGCCACACATCATCAGATGCATGGGTTTCCAGGGCTACGATGAAGGCATCACCGTCATCTTGTGATTTGTTGGAATCTAAATCAGGAGCTTTCTTCTTTTTCTTCTTCTCCTCTTTGCATTCCTTTCAAAAATGCCCAGTCTTGCCGCAATTCAAACAAAGAGCCTTGGACTTTCCAAGAGATTTAGATCTCCCACGGGATTTGGATCTACCCTTCTCAGCTTTCTTGTCCTTCTTCTTCCCTTTCTCCTTGGGTCTTCCACGAACTGCAGGGGCTTCTTTGGCTTCCTCAGAAGACTTTCTCCACATCTCTTTAGATAACAGTGAAGAAACCACCTCTTCCAATTTGAATGTAGATGTGGTGCTCCCGATTGCCATGACAAGATGATCCCATGAGTCCAGCAGAGAACAAAGCAGGGTCATACACCGATCCTCCTCGTCCATCTTTACACCAATAGATGTCAATTGTGCAACCAACATGTTAAAGGCATTCATATGCTTAGCCATGGATCCTCCATCCTCCACTTGAAGAGAATACAACTTCTTTCTTAGAAAAAGTTTATTGACTAGGGATTTGGCTTGATACACATCCCCCAACTTCTTCCAAAGGAGTTTTGCAGTAGCCTCCTCATGGACATTTAACAACACAGAATCGACAAGACTAAGTCTTATGAGACCCTTAGCCTTTCGATCCTTGAGATCCCACTCATCTTGAGTCATTATAGCTGGTTTAGTTCCTTTCACACTTTCCCAAAGTTCTCAGTCAACTAATATGTCTTGCATCTTGAGCTTCCACAGCTCAAAATTACTGCCATTGAACTTCTCTACTTCAAACCTTCCTAATGTTCTTGCCATCTCCTTGCTGCAATAAGATACAGAATGCTCTGCACATACTCCCACTCAACCTAAGATTAGCTCAAAAAATCCCTACCCAACAACTAGGACCAAAGGTGATCAAGCTCTGATACCAACTGAAAGGAAGCTAGGTGTGCGGAAACACTTCCTACACTAATCTATTGAGGAGAGGGCTATGCAAATTCAAATTTATCCTAACAATTACAATGATTTTAAACCATTAACATGAGATATAGCAGCAAAACACAAGAGCTAGAAAGAAGACAGAAGAAGAGAGAGACAGAGATTTATGGTGGGGAAAACCCTTATCAAGTGAAAAACCCCATACTCAGAAACCTACACAATGTATTAACAAATCTGAAAGAATGTTTACAATACACTTGTAATGCAAGCTTCAATGGTCTTCAAGACTCATGTCTGGAGTCAATCCAATAGCATAACAGTACCTGTAAACCTATGATACAAACTCCATCTCCAAGCACCTGTTTTTATAGAACATACAAGGTAATTTTGGACCTTTCTTGGAATGGGCGTCCAATATGGCATCTTGGACCAAAACCCACACCTATGGACACTTGGTCAACATTGTAGAATGTCTCTGACACTTGCCCATAGCTCCCATCTCAAAGAGGTCACCTATTTCCAAAATGGGCTATGACAGATGCTCTTATGACACTTACGACTGTCATAGAATCTGTCATAGCGGTTACAACTTACAACTGAAAGAGAATCTATCATACACATGCTATAAATAGCATATTCTATTACAACACATCATATTCCACCTTGGGGTGCCTAAATATGCCTCATTCAAAGATTCTACATGACACATGTCATTACCTGTCTTACAACTTTCTATTCTCGACTCTTACATGTCATAGATTTCTCATAGGAATCTGTCATAACCATTTCGGTCAAACATTCCTTACACAACATAGAAGATGCCAACATATGGCAGAATATTCCTACCACTAAGTGGGATGCCTATCTCCTCATGTGAGGATAAAATAACAAGTTGTCATAATCCATGTAGGATTGACACATCACCGTGCCACATCCCAGAATATGACAAAGTGGAATTTCCAATTATTTACAACATAGGCAATTGAATAATAAATACAAACATTACAAATGCAGAGAATTACCAAGGTTGAGACACCTTAATTCCCAACAAGAATTAGAAAACATTGAAAGAATCATGAGAATAAGAGAAAAAAAGTTTTCCCTTCAGAGGAATATGCTCATACAAAAGAGTCACCAGGTGATTAAAATACTTTTGAAAGCATGTAAGACTAGGAATACCACTAAAATTCTAATTCTTTGAAGCTCTTTAGATGCTTGGGTTGTCTTCACCAGTAGATTTGACTAGTAGAGTCACCATGGTGTTGGAAGGACTACCCTAAAAGGAAAGATACACAAAAGAGAACACTGAAACTCTTTAATGGATGATGAGGATCATTAGACGGTCCCACCGAGTGTGCCAAAAACTATTCACTTGGATTTGCACCTTGTATTGGGGTGATTTAGTGCTGTAACAATCCAGTGAAACACTGGGATGATTTCTTGGTGTGGGACCCTACAAGGAAATAAAACCTCTAGAGAAAGGTTGATTCCTTTTTGAACATAAGATTCAAATAATGCTAAGACTAAACCTAATCTATTCACTACTGGGGAAAAGGAGAAGAAGGAGAAACTAGAAATGAAAAGGTGATACACTAGGTTTGAATGTTTGACCCTCAAATAAACAATGTATGCACAAAATAACAACAAACAATAGACAAGCATACATAAATCATGAACAAATTGTAGAGGTAAAAGAAACTAATTGAGACCCAGAAGGAAAGAAAGATTCACACATGGATACTCAAACATAAGTATTACACAGAGCAAAAATATTCATGAAAAGGTAAAATCTCTTGTTTATTCTTAAAGAGGCATAGTTATAGTTGATCAAAGAATTAGTTTTTTAGACCAAAGGCCAATATAATACATTAGATTTCAAGCATTTTATAGCATTTTACAATGAGGAACTATCACCTACTACAATAAATTTTCCCTATGGGCTTGTCAGAACATATTTTACAAAGGAATGTCTGGAAACATCTATTTTTCTTCAACATAAATGTAGAAAATATCTTCTCAGAAGTAGCTAATCAAATATCTATGTTGAAACCTTATGCTTTAATCTCCACTTGCAATAATAAATGTCCAACAACAAATTCCAGTTGGAGATAGATGTTTGACCTTTGATTCTAGCCCCTATTTTGTCTTAATAGAAAGATTTCATCATTATTAATTGTTATGGGAAAATTGGTGTAAATGAATAATCAATGTATATCAACAATACCCAATAAGTCAATGAAATAAGAAACAAAGAAGATTAAACAAAAAAAGAACTTCAAACCTTGCGAACCTCTTTACTTCATGGCTTCCATTGATTGCCTATCTCAAATGATCTTGTGTATGAATATGGCCCTTAGAAGGTGCACTTCCTTGCTATTTCCAAGATGTCAAGTGGGAATGGCTATGATAGTTTATTGCAATGAAGATGAGTTTCACAACAACGGTAATGGTATGGTAACAAGTTGATTGCAAGCAATGGAGGAATTTGGGTGCCAAAGGCTCATTGTAATTCCTACAGAGTAAGGGTACTAAAAGCTTGGATTATAGAAATGGAGGAATTGGGTTCAATTTATAGACTCACAAGAGAGAAGATCAATGGTATAAAAAACTTGAGAGGATGTGTGCGAATAGAAAGAAGACAAGCGTCACACAAAAAGCTATTTTGTTTGAGTTAACTGCTTTCTTTTATAAAGATAAGATTTGATTTCATAAATTAGAAAGCTTTTTTCTAATTTAAGAGTTATTGATAAAAACAAGATTAATTGAATTAATTAACTCAACTTGTGATTTTCTTTTCCATGATTTGAGAGAAATTAAATAATAAATTATTTGATTTTGTGTGCATGAAGAAGAAGACTTATTCTTAGAAGATTTGGAAGTTTTTTTGAGGAATTTGAAGATAAGAAAGCAAAATAAATAAATAAATTTATTTAATTGTTTGTGCATGATTTGGAAGAATAAATAAAATATTTGATTATATTTTATTTTTAGAGATTTGAGATAATTTAAATAAATTTGATTGATTTATTCAAATTTGGAAGAAGAATTAACTTAATTAAATAATTAAGAAATATTTAATTATTTGGAAGAATTAAAGTTGACTTTGATGAAATTAATTAAATAAAAGTAATTTATTCAATTAATGGGAGGAATATGAACCAAATAAATAAATTGATTTATTTATTTATTGGTAGAGGAATTAAATGGAATAAATATTAAGAATATTTATTTAGATAGAGTTGTGTCATTTTTTGGCATATACATTTTGCCCCTCTTTGATGCAATGTGTTTTATCACATTGCTTGAAAGAATAGATTTTTCTAATAATGATACATGCCCCAGTTTGCCCTTGGTACAGGTTTAATGATAGGATGATGCCCCCTCAGGAGATTGGAAGGGAAGAAGGGCAGAAGGACGTGAGATAGACAATCTCATGATGAAGAAAGTGAAAAATGGGTTAGCTTTGAAGAAAAATAGGTCACGGTTTAGAGAAATGAGAAGAAACAGGCTTGGGAAGTAGTCACAGTTGCCACATAGCTAGTTAGGGTACACTTGCTATATATAGGAGCTGGGTCCACAATACTAGTCATTTGCACACTTGGCTTTTGTTGATAGGTCACTCAGAGCTTAGGAGAGCACAAGAGCATAGAGCAGTTAGCATAGATATGGATATTCCACATGAGGAGCACTGCTTTGAGCATGTCCAATGGTTCGATTGGCTAGTTGAGGCATGACCACCAGTATGTAGCTCAAAAAAACTCACCTAGGGTCATTTATTAGAGTAATAAATGATAGGGAAAATTAGCTAGGACAGATGCGTCGATTTGTTTTTCAGCACATATGCACCCCAAAACTGCGCATATGATATGAAATCATGCATATGAGATATGAATTAGTGCATGTGTGAGTTATGCATATATATGTTATGAGTCGATGCACCTATTAAGAACTTGTACATATGTTACGAGAACCTGCACATATATAGAAGTTGCGCATGTGATACCTATTGCAGCATATTCATGCTAAAGTTGTGCTTTTCATATGAAACTGCTCATTTACTCAATGTTGCGATGCATCTACCAGAAGTGGCACATTTACTATGAAATGGTGCATGTACCTTCTAGTTCGACGCATATATTTTAGATTGTCAGTTTACTCAACAAAATTAACTTGATTGGCATCTTTCTTGATGCGTCAATTGATAAGCTATCTCCGAGATTGCAAGAATCTAGTCAAGAGATGTATATGCTATTTTCATAAATTTGATATGTTAACTAAGTGATAGGATAGTTTGATACTTTGAGCAAATTCATAGTTTTAGTTGATGCATTGCTTTGCTTGATTGCAAGAGGACATTCGGGATGTACTTATGTCATGAGAGTAGTTTCCCTTACCGTTTTTGTAGTGGTACATGCTTACTGAGATGGATCGAGAGGCTCTTAGTGCTATGGGACTTGACTATGTGTTCTTCATGCCCGAGGTTTGTGTAAAACTCAGTTTGTTGATGGCTATGGTGGAGCATTTCCATAGTGAGGACGGGACCTTTCACTTGCCTACTGGTGAGATGGCTATTGCTTTAGAGGACATCTATAGGATCATCCACTTACCAATCCAGGGTGAGCTTGTTGAGTACAAGGCCTAGTGTGATGCCAGACTAGCAGAGTGCAAGCAGGTGTTTTATGATGTTGAGCTTGAGGGTCAGGTGATTTCTTGGCAGGATATACATGAGTATTAGGACTACTTCCCAGGGATAGTGATAGGGTTGATCGAGGGTGTTGTATGCTCCGATAGGAGGTCACATGGGTTCCACATTGGTTGGGGTAGGACTATGGAGAGGATGGTCATAGAGGGAACCTATTTTGCATGGGGTGTCTATGTTTTGGCTCACTTATACCATGATATACATTAGGTGGTATATCACAGGGGTGCCAACTTGTCTACAAGCATCTCACTGTTAGAGTTTTGGCCATGGGAGCATATTGCTATTACTTGGTTGATATGCATCTTTTCTAGGTAGAGGGGTGAACCTTATAGTTATGGATATGTAGGTGTTATTTCTCAGCATAAGCTGGGAAAGCTTGAGTATTGGAGGCATGCACTGGATAATGTGGATAGAGTTATTTGGCATCCATATCTTAACTGTGATCCATGGGACAATGAGGACGATGAGCTACCATACTACTTTTAGACTTGGTGGCCCATTGGGAGGACACGGTTCATTTTAGAGAGGTAGATTGTTAACTGGGTATAGAGGCAGTTCGAGAGGATATAGGGTTGACCACAGGGGAAGGCATTATTTTCTTGTACACACATAGAGCAGTTTAGATGGGGTTCGGTTGCTTCCTATGAGGAGGATTTAGAAGACTTCTAGTAGATTCACTACGTGGCTTGGCTGATGAGGAGAGAGGTGGTAGACACGGGGATGACTACTGACTATGAGGAGTGGTTTGCAGCCAACCCATTCCTGTGATATTCAGGACCTCAAGAGTTGGCTCCTCGCTTGGAGGAGGTAGATTCAGATGATGAGGATGGTACAGGTGGGAGGATGAGGAGATGGAGGAGGGGTAGAGGAGGACAAGGAGATGGAGATGACAGAGGTGATGGAGGAGGAGGAGGGGGAGATGGAGGTAGATAGACAGAGGAGGAGAGCTATGGAGGGATCCTCCCAGCAGTAGTAGGTAGTGTAGCCATAGGTTGAACCACGGGTGGGACAACAGATATAGATGCTAACACTATAGTAGGTGCCCTAGTAGGTAGCTCAGCAGCAGGTGCCATACGTTTAGGTTCCTCAACCCAATTTACAGCAGCAGGCCATTACTATGCTACATGGTTTGGTGAGACAGCTTAGGGCACATCTCAGAGTGGCAGAGTCCTAGAGAGAGTCAGACGCATGGGTTTTTTCTGGGCTCACTTTAGAGCAGGATATAACATTGGTGAGGTTGTGAGCCCCTAGACTAGAAAGAGACTCAGCTTTAGCTTCCTTGGGCACTGATGGGGCCACTACATTCTTGGTTACACATGTGCAGCATGGACAGGCCCAGGTACATCAGCTGCAGACATAGATTGCATAGATACAGGGTGAGCTTGCTAGAGTGCATGCTCAGACACAGTATTACAGAGGATTGTACCACAAGGTGGTACCGGTAGACCAACATGCACCTAGCTACAGGATCCAATTAGTTGTAGGCACATCTCAGAGGGCAGGGGGGTCATGGTCAGTGGCTTTTTCTATGGGTCCATAGTAGTCTAGGGCTAGTAGAGGTGGAGGTGGAGAGGGAAATGCTGGGAGTAGTGTGCCATGGCAGCAGGGCTAGTCATTATAGTTGTACTAAGTTTTGATTGCTGTATACATATTTTTTATGGCTCACATATAGCTTGATATGTATATATTTGTATCATTTTGCACTGAGACATGTATCATTATATTTGTGATGTATACACTTTATACGATTTTGATTCAGAGATGGACTTTGATATGTTGTACATTTGGACATGCTTTATGTTATATTTATATCATGATGCAGTGCTATGATCTCTATATGCAGTTGTTTATGCTATATGTCATGGATGCATTCTATCTTATGATGTTTCATATGTGATACACACGTTTATTATGTCTGTATGATGCTATGCAATGCCTTGATGGATGCACATTACTTTTGATGTCTATATGATCTGATGCAAACTTAGATGATTTCATGATGCTCTAATATGCAAATGGGAATGTTATCTATATGATTATGCACTTTATGAGATGATCTACATGTACTTGTCTATGTTTTTTTTTCTTCTGTTGATGCTATGTTATGCTGATGCAAATATATATGGATGATCTAATGCACTATTACATATGCAAATGATTTAATCATGTTAATGACTATCTCATGTGATATGATATGCAACTTATGCTATGTTTTTGTTATGTCCAAATGTAATCAACCGACACAAAAATGACACAATGATAGATAGAAGACTGATAGAAGAAAGGATCACAAGCTTTAATTTGTACAAATTAATACTTTGCATAGGATTTTTTATTGCATGGGATATGAATGCTTTATGGATGCTTTTTGGATGTGAATGGTTTCGCTATCTTGATAGTGCAATTATTTTGAAGTGCTTATTTCATCATTGGGCAATTTTTTTCGTACTTTTTCCAAATGTTGTAAGAAAATACAAGCATCTTGGTATAATTGAACTGAGATGACCTGAGTATTGCTTACATGGATTTTGATATAGCAAGTTATACAAGAATCTAGGTATAATTGAACCAAGATGACCTGAGTATTTCTTGTGTATCAACAGATAAGGATTGCCCCCTTTCATGTTAGACCTATAATGTCCTCAATGATCTTTTTGCTAATCATGTCATTAGACAAGGTTTCACATTACTAAAGGTTGATCCACAAATAGAAAAAAAAGAAAATAATCATGCTCCCATCATAGCATCTCTAGCTTTTGGCATCCTCAAGTAGCATAGGAAACATGATAAGAAAAATCAAGATGCCGTAACCTAACCTAATCACAAACACCAAACATTCTTGCTTTAGATGTGTTTTCTTGCCATAATTTAGATAGAATTAGTTTGAGTGCATAGGTACTTGTTTGCTTTGCCTTGGATATGTTGATGTCTTGCGTTAAAACTTTTGTTTGAAAGAGGGTTTTGCTTATGCTTGCACACCGTGTGAAATGGACCCTAAGGGATTGACCTAGTGCCTTGGGGGCTCATTGAAAATAGCCTTGCCTACGTGATGATGCAAAGGCAACGTAGTTCAGGGACATCAACCATGTCAATGGACTAGAGGATATACGACAAGATATGGGATGGATGGGAAGCCTCGGGAGTGCATTGATAATGGCCTTGCCTACGTGATGACGCAGAGGCAATGTAGTTTAGAAACTTAGATGACATGGATGGACTAGAGGATAGATGACAAGGTATGGGATGGATAGGAAGTGGAGCCTCCGGGGTACATTGAAAATGGCCTTGCCTATGTGATGACACAGAGGAAACATAGTTCGGGACTTGACCCTATGACACCGACGACAGACACTATGCCAGGCTGACATTGTGAATAGGATACTAGATAAGACCTTAGTTGATAAGGTGACAAAAAGAGATACAGTATCAAGCCATGATAGGTTATTGCTAGGTTTTTATTATTAAATAGATATGGATTGGATGAGGGATGATGGAAGGAGGAATGTACACAAGGTGATTGGTTTCCCAAGGATGGAGGAAGCGGTTTATCACAAGTAGTGCCTGTTTACCAGGTTTTCACCATTTGGTTTTTATTTGCACGAAAGGTAAAAGTACATGATGCCTATTTACCAAGTTTTTACCATGGTACCTATCCAAGGTACATGTTTGCCAGGTTTTCACCAGAGGACAATTTTTTTGTTGTTTTTCTTTTTTTTAAAAATTTTTTTGCTATTTTTTTTATTTTTTTGCCCCCTTACATTGGGGTTCTCTTAGGTATAGAACTGGTGAAGATGCATACTATTGATTGGGTCATCAAACAACTCACCTTCTGATGTTGCTATCTGATATGCCCCTGATCCATAGGCAACAATGATGACATAAGGACCAAGCCAATTGGGTTCAAACTTACCTTTCTTTTCCTGATCCTGCTAATTACGGGGATTTTCCTTAAGAACTAGATCACCAACATTGAATACTTTGGGATAGACTCTATGGTTGTAGCTTCATGACATCCTTTGCTGGTATTCCTTGAGATTGTTGAAGGAATTCTTCCATTTCTCCTCCAACAGTTCTAACTCTTGCAATCTAGAAAATCTGTAGTCTTCATTAGTGATAAGACCTTTTAATGACACCCTTAGAGATGTTAACTTGACCTCAATGGGCAAAATGGCTTCTAATCATAAACAAGGGTGTAAGGGGTAGCACTTGTGGGAGTACATATACTGGTTCAATAGGCTGACAAAGCAGGATTTAGTTGTATGTGCCAAACATGGCCAGCATCGTTGACTGCCCTCTTGGGGATTTTCAAGATTGTTTTGTTGGATGCCTCTACTTGGCCATTGTCTTGTTGATAGTAGGGGGTGGAGAAATGGTGTTGGATTTTGAATTTGTCACAAAGCTCTTGGACATCTGGCTCTTGAAAGGTCTTCTATTATCCGTGACTATGGATGAGGGAATTTCATATCTGTAAATGAGGTAATTTAGGGTGAAGGAGGCAATCTGTTTGCCTGTGACATTGGTGAGTTGAACGGCTTCAATCCACTTGGTAAAATATTCAGTGGTGGTTATGATGAACTTATGGCCGTTAGATGATGGAGGGTGAATTTTGCCCACAAGGTCGAGTCTCCATTGACAAAAGGGCCATGGTGTCATTAAAGGTCGTAGCTCTTGAGCTAGTTCATGGATAAGGTTACCATGTATCTAGCACTGCTTGCATTTCTTCACAAACTGATATGAATTAGTTTCCATGTTTGGCCAATAGTATCCCAAATGCATGAGTTTCTTAGCTAAAGAAGGACCACTAGAGTGTGTGCCACAAATTCCTTCGTGTACATCTCATAAGGCAGTTTGAGATTCTTCACATTCTAAACATCAGAGTAAAGTACCATCCAGACCTTGTTGGTATAAGGTGTTAGCGATAATGGTGTAATGGGAGGTTTGGCAAATGAAGGTTCAACATTGGTTGGTAGACAAGTTAGGTGGTAGGGTGTTATCCTTGAGGTAAGTTTAAATATTACCATACAAGGGTGAATCAGATCTGACTAGGAGGCAAATGGAGTGTGTTTTAGGGATATCATAAGCTGGCTGTATAACTGACTCCACCTAGAACTCATACCGTGACTTATTCTCTAGGATCTCGAGGAGCGAGGTGATGGTTTCCATGCAATCTGCTGTTTTGTTTTCAATGCAAGGTATCTACTCAAAGGAGATGATCACAAAGTACTCTTTAAAGTCATCTACCATATGCTTGTATGGTATTAACTTGTCATCCTTGGTTTGATAGTCATCATTGACTTGATTGATTACCAATTGGTAGTCGCCATAGACATGTAGCTCCTTTATTTTCCATTCTGCTGGCATTTTGAGACCAGTGACCAAGGCCTCATACTCTGCTATATTGTTTGTGCATGGGAATAGCAAATGGTAAGACTTAGGTATGGTGTCACTGTGAGGAGCGACCAACAAGATTCTTGCCCCTGATCCATGGTTTGTATAGGATCCATCAAAGTAGAGTTTCCATGAGTGTATTGTGATACTAAATATGGATTCATCTGGAAACTCAAATGTCATTGGTGTGGTATCCTGCAATGGTGCTTCTACTAACTGATTAGCAATTATTTGACCTTTGATAGCCTTCCTTTCTACATACTCGATGTCATATTCACTTAATAGCATTACCCACTTGGCTAGGTGACCTGTTAGAGATACTTTACTTAATAGGTATTTTAATGGATCTATCTTTGCAATAATCTTAACTAAATGTGTTGGCATGTAATGTCGTAGTTTTTGGGAAGCAAAAACTATAGCAAGACATGATCTTTCTATTTGAGAATATTGCAGTTCATAGCCCACCAATGTGTGACTAATGTAGTAGATAGCCCTTTCTTTGCCTTCATGATCCTATTGTGCTAATAAGGCTCCAAGATCTATTGGCATAGTAGATATATATAGATACAGTAGCTTACCTTGGATAGGTGGCATCAGAATAGGAGGGTTCATGAGGTATTCTTTTAGCTTGCAAAATCTTTCCTCACACTTTTCATCCCATCTAAATGGTATGTTTTTATGCAATAGGTGAGTAAAAGGTTGGCACTTGTCTGCAAGTTGTGAGATGAACTGGCAAATTGCTTGTAACTTGCCCTATAGAGACTGCAGTTGAGTGATGTTCTTTGGCAGTGGCATTTCCATGATAGATTTGACTTTGGTATGATCCACTTTGATCCCATTTGCTGATACAATGAAGCCTAAGAGCTTGCTGGAGGTGACTCCAAACACACATTTATTTGGATTCAACCTGACTTTAAAGTGTTCTAGTCTTTGAAAGACCTTCTCTAGTACATCCAAGTGTGATTCTCTTGTTAGTGATTTTACGAGGATGTCATCTACATAGTCCTCCATTGTGACATGCATCATATCATAGAAGATAGTGGTCATAGCATGTTGATATGTTTCCCATGTGTTCTTTAACCCAAATGGTATGATGTTCTAGCAGAAGGTGCGCCATGGACAAGTGAAAGCTATTTTATGTTGGTCTTCTAGTACTATCTTGATTTGATTGTATCCGGAGAAGCCATCCATAAGAGATAAAATAGTATGTCCTACTATCAAGTTGACTATGATTCAATGTTAGGTAACAGAAAGTCATCCTTGCAGCAAGCCTTATTTAGATATCAGAAATTGTTGCATAATCTGACTCTTCCATTAGGTTTGGCTATTGGCACTATGTTGGATACCCACTCTGGATTGTCTATTGCCCTGATGAACCCTACATCCAGCAGTTTCTTGAGTTCCTCTTTTACTAGTAATGCAATGTGTGGATGCATCTTCTTGAGCTTCTGCTTGACTGGTTTGACTCCTAGATCTAGTGGAAGATGATGTAGAATCAAATATAGATCCAAACCGGGCATATTTGTGTATGACCAAGCAAAGTTGACTTGCTTTTTCTTGAAGAATGGTACAAATTTTGTCTTTTCTGGTGGAGATAGAGACTTTGCAAAGTGAATGATCTTAGGATTATGCTTTGTTCCAATGTTGACAAGTTTTGTAGGTTCCACAACAATCTGAGACTTCTCCTGGTACATGTAATTGGGGAAAGTGTCAAGCCTTCCATCGGCTAGTGCCTCAGAGAGGTTTTCACCATCCGATGCATCCTTTCTTTTTACTATTTTGGGATCTGACACTGCCGTAGAATGGTTTTCACCATCAGATCCATTTTTTATTTTTATGTTTTTACAACTGGAAGGCTTGGCACCCTCTCCAAAATAAGCCATGGTGTTGAGTTCAATGACGAAGCTAGCTTTATGATCTCCTATAGGTAGGTGGTCCCTAAGTTCCATGTAGTCAATATAGGCATCATCATTTTGGAACATGTCTAGTTGCAGGGTTCCTTGTAAATCCCAGTCGATAAGTTTAGGATGCACAAGGAAAGGGGGTCAAAAGATAGATCTAATTCGTTAGGTGTGATAGTTTGAATAGATACATGGTCAAGATTCAAATTGGTAGGGATAGGATCCAGGATTGTACTTTCCTCCAAATTGTTTATCGTAATGGAACTTCGACTTTCCTCAAAAGTTGTACTCTCAGGAGTTGGCAAATCACACTCTAATGGTCTATACATTAGCATTTGTCCCTCATGGTAGGGGCTATAGGTTTGAATGGTATCAATTCCTTTGTCCTCATAGGAGTTCTTTTTGAGTTCATCCCACTCATACTCATTAGAGTCTGTGTCATTGTCTTCTTGTAGGTTATGGATCTGTTCCACAAAACAAGCATTGGCCTTAGCTTTGCCTTTGTCCTTGTATCCTAATCCTTTTATATTTCTTGCTAATGAGGATGAGTAGGGTTGGATGGGTTCTATTATTCCTTCTTTTCTTAGGCCAATGGGACCTTGTCCTTCATAACCCATTTTGTGTAGAATAGACTCACTATGCCCATAGATTTCTGTTGGGAGCTTAGGTGGTTCTTGTTGTGTGTTGTCTTCCTCCATGTAGAGCTGTTGCAAGACATCTCTTTCCTCAGTTTCATTTGATAGGGTCCCTGATTTGACAAATGGAGTTGTGGGATGTTTAGGAGGAGCAGATGGCTTTGGAATATACTTAGGTGTAGGTTGCCCAAAGGATCTTTGAGATAGAGGCATTTTGGCTAAGTTGAGGCTGTGCTCAATGGAGTATTCCCCTACCCCTTTTCCTTTGATTGTGATTTTCTTCTCTTTGGACTTGGATGAGGAATCTTCAGAGGTAGAATCATGCTGTAAAATGGGGGATGTAGAAGCTCTATTGTTGGGAATGATGCAATCAGGCATTGTGTGTATAGTGTTACAATGCTAAAAAGGATCTGGATCACTTTGGATGGTAATCTATTTACTGTTATGAGGAAATTTGATGTATTGGTGAAAGGTAGAAGGCACAACTCTCATGGCATGAATCTAGGGTCTACCAAGGAGGATGTTATAAGATAGCTCCCTGTCTAGGACTTGAGAAATGATGTCCTTTATTATTGGTCCAACTTGTATTGGTAACACCACTGTTCCTTTAGTAGTTCTTTCTTCTTCATCATAAGCCTTAATAGTGATCTTTTTCCTAGGATCCACTGTAGTTTCTAAGAACCCTAATGTAAGGACTAGCTTGAGCTTGCAAATATTTAAACTAGCTCCTCCATCAATGAGAACTCTTTTGATACAGTGTTTATGAATGAAGGTGACAATATGCAAGGGTGTGTTATGAGGCTAAGACACTGAAAAGTCATCTTGTTCAGTGAACGATATGGTGCTTGAGGAGGTTAGATTTTCTACCATGGATTAAAACTTCTCTTGGGCTAGGTTCGTGGGCACAGTTGTTTCCACTAGGGATTTATCAAGAATTTCCTTGTGGGAGGGAGATAGATGAAACAACTCTAAGATAGATATTTGGGCAGGAGTTTTCTGAAGTTGGTCTATGATACTATACATATGGGAGTTAGATGGAGAAGGTGAAGACCTTGGAGGAAGCGTGTTTAAAGTGATCTTACCACTGTGAGTGATGATTCTACAATCAGTTTTGTTGGGTCCTGATTGTTAGTTGAATGTGAACACATTGACTTGTTGGATGTGCTCTGATATGTAGTTAATGGTATAGTCAAACAGCATGCTCACATAGTTAGCAATGTTATGTCCATTGTTTTGATTCTGCCTGTTATGCTTATTATTGTTGTTGTTGTTGTATGGGTTGTCATGATTAAGGAGTAGATCCTTGTATGCCACATGTGTCTCATTAGAGGTATGTTCTTTAGTGCCTACCTGATTTTGGTCAAGTATGTCTTGAATGACATGTTTCAGATGGATACAGTTGTTGGTCTTATGGCCTCTTCTTCTATGATATTAGCATCTTTCCAATAACGAGGTTTTATTTGAGGTTCATAGTCGCTAGTGCAGGAAAGATTGATCTCATTGCTGGCTAATATCTTTCTTAACGCAAACTCCTGGGACTCCCCTAGTGGTGTGAATTTTTTTCTAGGATTAGAGGTGAACCATTGTTTTGGCTCACAAGAGAAGGTTTTGTTTGGTGTAGCATTGCTTGCTTCTCCTTTGAGATTAAAGATTGGTTGTTGTTTCGGAGCCACTACCTTGGCATCAACTACTCCATCATTGATGACATTTTTGTTCTTTGTCCAAAACTTTGACTTGTCCATAATGTAGTTAGAGTTAGGGGTGTCCTTGTACAACTTTATTTTCCCCTTGGTGATCATAGCTTTCTCAATCTCAATGATTTTCATAAATGAGGTAGGGCATTGAATTTGGATTTGGTAACTTAGATCGAGGTTAAGGTTGTGGAAAAACACCTCCATCATTTGCTTCTCAAGCACATCATATGAGCATTTGCTCACGAGTTGTCTCCACCTTTGTAAGAAAGTGGTGAAGGATTCGCCACCCTTTTGCTTTGTATTGCATAGGTCAAGCATGGATACTTCGTGTTTCATGTTATATGAGAAGTGAGTGACGAATTTGTTTACTAACTCATCAAAAGTTTTGATACCCGGGGGAAGTCATGAGAACCATACCATGGCTTCTCCACCTAGAGATCTAGGGAATAGTCTCATTAGGAAAGTTTCATTGTGAGCCACTTCTAAACATGCAGCGCTACATTCCCTAATGTGATCTCTTGGGTCTTCTTTCCTTTTGTATTTGTCAAACTTAGGAACTTTGAACTGAAAGAAGGGTACCATGTTCAAGCTTTTGTCAAAGGGATATGGTGAGATATCCTCCAATGAATAAGTTTTAGTGGGTGGCCCCGTTTGGAGATCTACCACTTTCTATGTTAGGCTCTTGATTTGTTTTGTTAATGTGTCTAGTGGTGCATTTGAGTCTGTGGCTCATTTCTCTTTATCTAGGACAATGGTTTTATCTTCACTTGTATGGTCCTCATGAGTTTCTTCCACTATAGTTTCTCTTAATTTGTTGAGATCGAAGTCTGAGAGGAGTCTAATTCCTTGGTTTGCAAGATGAAGAAAGTACTTTTGAGGGACTTCATTGAGTATCTTGTCCATCATGCATTGAAATTTTTGATCTTGGAGGGCTCCTTGGTACACCTCATGAGAGATTTCCTCATCACTGTCATGAGGGGACACAATCTTGTCTAATGTTCTGACCATGCAAGGCGATGTGTGAAGGAGTGGGGTGAAAGTAGAGACTTTGGTAAGGTGTTGGTGTAGGTTGGTGAGAAGAGGATACTTCTGGTGATGAGATTTGAACAAGGGACTCTTTTGATCAATGATTCCAAGTAAGTTGGTTAACACAAGACTATAGCCACAAGTAAGGATAGCTGGTACCCATTTACTATCTAGAGACTAGTCTTGCACCAAGACCACTAGTGAAGTTTTGAGAGAAAAGGATGTCCGATCCTTGATAGTGGAGACTTACTAGGTTTACTTGAATCTAAAATGATCTGAAAAAGGTCTTACACTAATCTAATATATGAAATTTTGACTTGTTTATGGGAAGACGTGGTAAAAGGTAGACAAGACGACTGACAAAAGAGAGGGTATGCTATGGAAATGGATGGAAGAGGTGACTGCATGGTAAATCTAATCTCAGAGACTGGAACAAGCCTAAAATGGGTACCCAAAAATGCTAAAAATTTTCTCTCAAAAGATGTGGAAAAGCTCACTATCGCAAATGCGTAGCAATAAATGTGTTGAAACAGAGGATAAATGCATAGTAAGTTGGGATAAATGTATATCTTTGGTGAAGGATAAAAGTGCAGTAATAGATGACAAATGTGTAGGAAGTCATAGTAAATGCATAGCAGGTCCAAATGGATGCCCAACTTCAGAGGATATATGCGCATCTCTGGTTTTCTAATTATTTTTGCAATTTTCTCAGCACATTTTTTAGTGTTTTTTTGGTTTCTTGGTTGCAAGTTAGTCTTTTTTTAATTTGATTTCTTAATTACGGAAAGAAGACATAGCAAACACAAAGAATTATTTCATGGTTTTTTTTTGTAATTTTTTGGACTCTTTTTTACCCAAAAAACTAGTACAAATCCTAGGCTGGCTGGGACAATGTAAACCAAATTCTCAGTATTTCTAAATGAGGCATCTTCAAGAGGTGATAACCACCCCTCCCTACACTGGCTTATAGGGGTTTTTGGCTACTAAAAACAAAGGATGATTAGTAAGTGCAATTGTTCAAGTGGTTATACATGCGGCAGCACTACTCTCCATTATGGAGTCTCCCAACCTTTAAGGGTTGTGTCTTGGAGGGTTTTGGGGCAGGTTGGCTATTGGTATAACACAACAACACTTGTTGTTTGAAGCTTTCACTCCAAACATAATTTATTTATAGTGGCTTGGTAGAGCTTGGCTTTAGCTTGTTACCACTTAAGGTCATTCCCATTTGGATGGAAGGATATCCAAGGGCAGGCCTCTCTAAGGGTTTAACACATGCAAAATCATATGTCTGGCATTTTGGTCACCTAAGATAGGGGAGAGCATAGTCATAGTATCATTCCAAAAACACAAAATATAGTGGTTCTTTTCCCCTAATTAAAATGAAAAAAGACTAAATGTGTTAATCTACTTGGGCACACACACGAGTTGTTAACTTTGAAAGCAAGATAGCAATGGTTCAATTTTATCCTCCTAGCATTGGGAATAAATTCAAGTTGTTTGATGCAACAATATCAAATTACAATCCTTGCTAGTTAGATCTAGATGTGATTTGCATGAACATTTGATTACTATCCTTGCTAATTAAATCTATGTTGTGTGTTAATAATGCAACTAGAATGTCTAAACCAGCCCCTAACCTGCAAGTAGATTAGAGAAAATTCTTGTGAGAGGTGTCAACATTAGCAAAATCAAAAGAAAAACCAAAAAGTCACTATCAAAATCAGATGCACAGGTACAAAGACTAGATGTGCAGAGATGGAGGTCATAAGTACAACTATTACAAAAGTGCTAAGACAGAGGTCAAAAGTGTGGAAATAGAAAGCATATGTATAGTTTCAATAAATGCCTCGTATCAGAACACAGATGCACATCTTTAGGAGGTAAATGCATCAAAAGATCAAATGCATCAAAATAGAGCTCAGATGCATGTTAAAATTGATCAGATGCATAGAATCCTCCTGTGTATAGAACCTTAGAACAAAAAACTTAGTTTTTTAGGTTAAATCGGGGTGAAGCCCCATGGTGGGCTCCAAATATGTTATGAGAAAATTGTTGTAAATGAATAATCAATGTATATCAACAATACCCAATAACTCAATGAAATAAGAAACAAAGAAGATTAAACAAACAAAGAACTTCAAACCTTGCAAACCTCTTCACTTCATGGCTTCCATTGATTGCATATCTCAAATGATCTTGTGTATGAATATGGCCCTCAAAAAGTGCACTTCCTTGCTATTTCCAAGATGTCAAGTGGGAATGGCTATGATAGTTTATTGCAATGAAGATGAACTTCACAACAACAGTAATGGTAGGGTAACAAGTTGATCGCAAGCAATGGAGGAATTTTGGTGCCAAAGGTGCGCTATAATTCCTACAAAGTAAGGGTACTAAAATCTTGGATGATAGAAATGGAGGAATTGGGTTCAATTTATACACTCACGAGAGAGAAGATCAACGGTATAGAAAGAATGAGAAGATCAATGGTATAGAAAACTTGAGAGGATGTGTACGAATAGAAAGAAGACAAGTGTCACACAAAAAGCTATTTTGTTTGAGTTAACTACTTTCTTTTATAAAGATAGGATTTGATTTCATAAATTAGAAATCTTTTTTCTAATTTAAGAGTTATTGATAAAAACAAGATTAATTGAAGCAATTAACTCAACTTGTGATTTGCTTTTGCATGATTTGAGAGAAATTAAATAATAAATTATTTAATTTTGTGTGCATGAAGAAGAAGATTTGGAAGATTTTTTGAGGAATTTGAAGATAAGAAAGCAAATTAAATAAATAAATTTATTTAATTGTTTGTGTATTATATTTTATTTTTAGAGATTTGAGATAATTTAAATAAATTTGATTGATTTATTCAAATTTGGAAGAAGAATTGACTTAATTAAATAATTAAGAATTATTTAATTGTTTGGAACAATTAAAGTTAACTTCGATGAAATTAATTAAATAAAAGTAATTTATTCAATTAATAGGAGGAATATGAACCAAATAAATAAATTGATTTATTTATTTATTGATAGAAGAATTAAATGGAATAAATATTAAGAATATCCATGGTGGACCCTTGATTCCGCTTCCTTTGCCTTGTTTTTTAAAATTGAAGAAGTTGTCAGAGATTGAGCCTCGGGCCTTCAACATTTTGCCTTCCAATATAGGAGAAAGGATAAAATCCTGCCCCCTAAGCTCTACTTTACAAAGGAAGATTACCATATTGGAAAACTTTGGCTCTCAGGCCTTCCATGTTCCGCCTTCCTAGAGGAGGAAGAAAGAAAGTCTAAGCACCAAAAGTCAAAGACTTATCTGATATTCTCAAAGTTGTGGTGGAGTTCGGGGCTCAATCCTTACATCTTCTACATTTTGCGAGAAAGATGAAGAAAGAAGGTTCGATCCCCAAAGTCTACAACACTTAATCTTTATTTCATAAGGTTTCAGCAGAAGATTAGCTTCAGGCCTTTCACATTTCCTCTTTCAAAGAAAGGAAGAGGGAAAGAAGAAAGGTTTGATGTCCAACCTCTCAAATACCTAGTATTATTTCCATGATATTTCAGTGGAAGTCAGCCTTCCACCTTCCAAGAGGGAAGGAAAGGGAAAGGGGGAAAGTTTGAAGCTTGACACCCTGAAACACTTAGATGAATTTTCAAAAGAAAGAGTCAAAGCTTGGGCTTCAGGCCATCCATCTTTCATCTTCCAAGGAAAGGAAGAGGGAAAGAATAAAGGTCTGACCCTCGACACCTAAAGAGATTTAAATACTTAGAGTATTTAGCAAAGGAAAAGGTGGAGCTCAGAGCTAATTAGGATGGAAGGATGAAGCTTAGAAGTCTATGAAACTGCTAAAAAACATAGGATTTTGGACTTTAGTCAATTTTGGGATTTTTTTCCTACCTTTCTAAAGGGGAAAACACTTAGAGATTTTTTGAATTTTGCCTATTTGGCTAGGGAGAAAAATAGGACAACAACAACCACTACCATCCTTATCATTAGAAGACATCAAAGATCACAACCAACTATGTGACTAAAGTCTATCAAATCACATCCATGCATACTTCCTTAGAAACAACAATAGAGAGCATGCAACATGATATAGATCATCAACACCATCTTGTCAACATCAACATTACTTCTAATCCTCATCTTGATGCTTCTAATTCCCATCTTAATGCCTCTAATTTCTATCTTAATATATCATCATGATATCATCTCTACTAACAACAAACATACTCAATACAACCTTAATTCTCATTAAACATGACATCCAACCATGAATAATAGAAACATCACTATTAACACAGCATCATAGTATATCCTCAACATAAGCATCAATGACACCCCAAACAAAGTGTCTAGTGTCTAAAGTGAGTGTTGACATCAATGGAAACCACAACAGTAACAACCTTAGGTAACATATGTGCAACAATATCCCCCTTTGGCATTGATGGAAACACACACCCGCTCATTCTCCTTCTTTAACATAAAGAACAAAGGGCAACTAATTCTCCCCCTTAGAGCACAAACTCTCTTTTTCAACCTTCTCCCCTTGTAGGCAACAACAATTATCTGCTCCCCTAAAAAGGTAGCCACCATCTGTCCAAGAAAACATTATAACATGAATTACTCCCCCTGGACAGATCCACCAACTATGCATCTAGCAAGAAGAAGGTGTAATGTCCCCTTCTCATCAGTGATATCTAGGTTTGACCATTAGCCTATTCCGAAGGTCTGTGGGCTAGTCGGAGGCAATAATTAGGGTTTCCAACTGGGTGGTGATCTCTTTTGAGTTTACAGGGATCTATTTGTCAGTCTATGGTAGTTTGATTACTGGATTCCTTCTAGGTTTTCACAGAGCTTCAGGGTGATATGACATGCATTGGCATCCAAGGACTTTCTTGAGCTTACTATTTTTAGTAAGTACTATTTATGGCAGGGTACAACATGGAGTTCTTCCTTGATAGTTTCTAGTTGGAATGGACAAGGACAATAAAATATGGGCATTTTATTATTATATTCATAAAAAAGGCACCTTTGGCATAATTAAATATTATAAAGTTATAAAGTTAAGTTGTACTCCTATGCCTAGGAGTCACAACTTAAAGTTTTTTTTAAAAGGGGGCCATGTGAGCATTTAAATAAATTAATTAATTATGCCAAAATGGGGAATGCCTAGGGAAAGTGTGAAAAAGAAAGGAAATAAGTGTTTTTTTCTAATCCTGGGGAAAAGTGAAAAAAATGTTTTTTTTTCCAATTTTTAAAAAAGAAGGTTTCTCTCTCATGTGTGGCACCCATATTGAGGAAGTTTCCAAAATATTTCAAGGAAGTGATTATAAAAGGATGTGAATGCTCTTCATTTGATTATGATGAATATTTGCTAATATTATATGTTGTTGGCTTGTCCATTGATCCCAGGGCTTTGAGGATGAAAACCCTCATAGTTAACATCAGTTCTAGATTTGAGAGATAATCCCTAGCTAATCATTTAGGAGAAGCTTCACATAGAGGTTGTACAAGTACATATTGGAGGATTTCAGTAAGATTTCAGAGTGTTTGCATCATTTCGGCATTGCTAGTTTTGACAAGCTGAAATGAATTTTTGCTCATGGAGAGAATTTGAAGACCAAGATCATTCTAGGTATTTGACCCATTTATTTCTCATCCCTAGGCGACCATTTGCCTACATTTTCGAAGCATTTGACAAAGTCATTAATTTTTTAGAGCAATCGCCCTCCCTAGATGGTATGGCCATGCTGATGGCTGCATTCAAGTTCGTGCATAAATAATATCTACTATTTTGTTAGAGTTTCTTCATTGTGATTTGGGCACCCAGGCTAGGTGGTTCATTTGTGACTTATTTGGCATCATTCAGAGGTCTGGAGAGAATTTGGTGAGCATTTTGGTGGTTTCTAGCACTCATTGTGACAGGCTTAAATTTATATCAGATTGTTGCTATTTACATATTTTTAGTATTTACAATACCTTTCTATATAGAGACTCATTGGTAGACATAAGATAATAAAGATCTTGTTCCAGCATATGTTCATTTGTGGTTTGTGTTAAATTTCATGTTTATATGTGTTTGTTGTTGTTGCATTCATAAGTTAAAAAAATAAAAAAATAAAGTGGGACATTATAGTGGTATCAGAGCCAGTTTTCCTACCAGCATGTTTGGGTGTATGATTCAGTGGCGTTAGTGGTCTACTTGCATATTTGTGTGTGGGCCCATAACCCATAGGTCCTAGGTGCAGTTATAATAATGGGTTCCATAGTTGATGTTGGTAAAATGATTGTATATGAAGAGTACTACACACTTCCAGAGGAATTCAAAAAAGATCTTCCCTTCAATTGCTATTTTGAGCATTGGAAGCAAGACATAAAAGCAAAGAAACAAAGGTAGCCCAATACTATGGATACCTTGACTTCTATACAGCATGATCTCATGTTGTTACAACATGGATTAATGCGTAACTTGTAGCGGTATGAAGACTTTCTATCAAGAAAGTCTAGACACTATAGCAGCCCATCTACACCTATAAGCATCTAGGAGTCTCTATGATGAATTTCAAAAGGAGAATGGTACATCAGCAGTCAATGATCAGCCTACAAGTGGACAAGGTTATAGGACATCAGATATGGGTATTGCTAATGACTCATCTCTTGAGAATGAGTATGAAGATGAATTCAAATCAGCATTGCTTGAGGAGGAGGATGCCACTAGTTGGTATGGTGAACATGAGAAGCAACCAGAAGAATATGAGAAAGAAGAGGACACACTTACAGGCAACCTAGCTTTTGATCAAATTTATGAAGTGACATCAAAGGATGTATCAAGAAAGGAAAACAATAGAAGGAACAAAATTTTCTTCTTGTGCAAAGGATCATGGGAACATAACAACCAATGCATGCATAATGAGGTAAAGGAACTTGAGGAAGACCTCATTTTGACACATTGATGCATTAAAGAAGAAGTCATGAAGGAGGCAGATTTGGAGATGCACATGTTGCATAAAGATGTTGGGGTTCAGGAGTCACATTATCTAGAAAGATAAAGAAGATCCCGTGATGAAGTCATATGGGTTAAGGAGACTTATACACATGTTGATTTATGTTGCAGCCATGGGACTGAGGTTATGGCACATGATACACTTGATTCTCCTTTGGAGATACCTCTTGAACTAGCACTTGGTAATGGTCAGTTAGCAAAGGGTGAAGTTTTGGTTGAGATCCTTGACGGTACTATAGATAAGTATGATGTATCTCCTGATTTTCTATTTTATTATAGCAATCATAATGTCGAGCTTACTCATCAGATAACAACCATTCCTTGTGATGATGATGGATGTGTGGAGTTCCCTAACATTGACACTCAAGATCTAAGTGTTAAAAATGAATTATGTGATACTGATTCAAGCTATAGCAAGTCTAATTTTGCAAATCAGACCTTAGAAGATGTGAATGAATTAGAGAATCTACTTGTTGGTGATGGAGGTGAAGTGTGCAATGATTGTGTCCAATAAATAGCTTCTATTATGCCATTAGATCCATCCCATGTGGTACATAACAATAGTACCTTCATTGAGGAAATGTACAGTGGTGATGGGTCACATGATGATGGGTATCAAACAGTGAGTGGTGATGAATCAGCCTCTTATCATAGTGCTGATAACAAATCGGAAGATTTGTGTAGTAATGATTCGTCATAGGCGTATCATCATTTGGTACGGCAATTGAAGGTTAGTGATAGTATGATTGCTACAGCTTTAGAGCATTTTGATGTTGCCCAGTAGATGTTGGCAATTTATTGTTGGAGTACACCTAAGAATGATGAGCATGGTGATAGTGGACTTTCCCTTGCAGAGTTTCATGTACTTAGACAAGCGTTTGGGATAATGAAGAATAACTAATTGTAGTTACTATTTGATCGAGAATATCTTCTCAAGTGGGATAGAATCTGTTATGATGCACTGAAGGGAAAGGAAGAGGAGGTTGATGAGCTCACCTACGAGCTTGAGGTGAACATGGATTCTTTGAAGAGCACTCAATCAGCCCTTCAAGAGTCAAAGTTACGAATAGATGAGATTATCATGGAGTTGAGCTTAGTAGAGTCTTCATCTCTATTAGTTATAGTCCTGATATCTATGACAGTCTGGTGATGAGCATACACCCATGGATAATGGTGAGGAACACTTTGTGGATGTGGCTACATCCATTACAGTTGCAAGTGCATGTGATATAGATGGTGGTGACAAGAAATGTAGCATGGTAGACATTCATGAATAGATAGGTAAGCATGAGGTGATGGTGGGAACTTCTACTTGCCAACAATATGAATTCATAATAGTAGTGGGAAAGGAATATGAAACAATTTGTATGTTGATTCCTCACCCTTATGATATTGATACTTTGATTGAGTATAAGGATGTCATAACTTCAAGATTTGATATGCTACAAGATTGGGCTGCCAAGTCTATGCAAGTGTGCTCTTGCTTTGAAGTTTTCCAGAGTAATGAAAAAGAAGGTACAATCAGTCCTAAATCTTTGGTTGGGGACAATAGCACTATACTCCTCATTTACATGAACTTGCAACCCCTATTCATGGAGTAATTGGTGACAATGAGCTTCCAAATGATAGCTTACATGATGCATTGGTTAGGAATGGCTATTTTGATGTTATTTCTTCCAAGAGGACTAAATTTGTTTACTTTAGAACAACATCAATAAATCAGTCCAAAGAAACTCATAACATACACCACTCTATATATGATGAGAAGTAGGGTTTCTCTAATCCTGAGTTTGTAGTTGATATTATCAACATTAGGGAGAGTGAAGTGGTGTTAGGTATTCAACGGTTGAAATCTCTTGGGAGGTTTGTCCAAGACTTCAACAAGATGGTGTTAGAGTTTACTCACATGGGTAAACACATTGTGCTTAAGCCACTAAAGAATGAGACAAAGGATGGGACAGTTAAGAGCATGTCTATTTTCTCTAACATTGAAGACTTCAAAGGCATGGATAAGAATGAAGGATTCAGTCCTAATTTGCTGATTTTGAACATCAGGGATATATCCTCACTTCCTAATTATACTGCAGCTTCTAACCATTGGGAAATGAGTGATATTGTTTATACTTTGGTTGGTACACAAGATGCATGCATTGGTCATGGTAATTTGTATGATGAATCTCACTTTAGGACTGATTTTAAACACTTTGAAGTAGTTGATTTAAAGCAATCCCAAATATTGAATGATGGTTGGCTAGAGAGGGCAAAGCAAGCCAAGTTGTTGGCTCAACAAGCCAAGCTCCATCTTCAACATATTCTTGATATGCACCATTCTTTAGATGAAGATGATCAAAGGTTGACTAATTTAGAAAATTTAGTTATTGTTGACTATTTTCTTGATGGTGATAATGATTTTGTGGAGGATACTCCTAGTGGGCTAGCCACTCAAGAGTTGTCTTTGATGAATGTTGATGGAATCTATGCTACACCTTTGGGTTTGTTACCTATTTCTCATGACATGTCAGTGATCTATTTGTTGATTGGTGACTTCATATTCATAGATTCCTCATGGATTAGTGGTTGTCCTAGTTGGAATCATATAGAACTTCCTTATTTTTCATGGTTTACATCAGTGATTCAGCAATCTAGGAGTGTGTGGAGGTATGTCTTTTGGATGGACATGGAGTATGAGATGGATTTCTTCGGTTTTCATTGGTTTGATGACACCTATGATATCATTCTTATTGTTGGCTTGGGTTATATCAGCAATGTTGAGAGACTTCATGTGTTGATGTATTGGCATGTGATAGTTCATTTATACATCTTTTTGCTAGACTTTCTTCATGGATGGTTGTCTCATGTTGTTTGGTTGAGATATTTCTTCCTCATCTCATACTTCAAGTTCTATATTTTGGTTTGGGATCCACGTATTGATTTGTTGAGTGCATTGTTACACATGGATTCTATTGAGTTGCTTCATACTTTGTGGTTTTATGGCATATATATCAAAGTGGAGCAGTAGATTGATTTGCGATTACTTGAGGGAAAGCAATCTTGGGAAGGGAAGATTGTAATGTCCCCTTCTCATCAGTGATATCCAGGTTTGACAGTTGGCCTATTCCGGAGGCCCATAGGCTAGTCAAAGGAAATAATTAGGGTTTCCAGCTGGGTGGTGATCTCTTCTGAGTTTACAGGGATCTATTTGTCAGTATATGGAAGTTGTATTACTAGATTCCTTCTGGGTTTTCAGAGAGCTTTAGGCTGATATGACATGCATTGGTATCCGAGGACTTTCTTGAGCTTACTATTTTTAGTAAGTACTATTTCTGGCAACATGATTTATGGCAGGGTACAACATGGAGTTCTTCCTTAATAGTTTCTAGTTGGAATGGACAAGGACAATAAAATATGGGCATTTTATTATTATATTCACAAAAAAGGCACCTTTGGCATAATTAAATATTATAAAGTTATAAAGTTATAAAGTTAAGTTGTACCCCTAGATGCCTAGAAGTCACAACTTAAAGTTGTTTTTAAAAGGGGGCCATGTGAGCATTTAAATAAATAAATTAATTATGCCAAAATGGGGAATGCCTAGGGAAAGTAGGAAAAGAAAGGAAATAAGTGTTTTTTTTCTAATCCTAGGGAAAAGTGGAAAAAAGAAAGATTCAAAAAGGATGGAAAGAAATGTTTTTTTTCTAATTTAAAAAAAAGGTTTCTCTCTCATGTGTGGCACCCATATTGAGGAAGTTTCCAAAATCTTTCAAGGAAGTGATTATAAAAGGATGTGAAGGCTCTTCATTTGATTATGATGAATATTTGCTGATATTGTATGGTGTTGGATTGTCTATTGATCCCAGGGCTTTGAAGATGAAAACCCTTATAGTTAACATCAGTTTTAGATTTGAGAGATAATTTGTAGCTGATCATTCATTAGTAACTTCACACAGGTTGCACAAGTGCATATTGGAGGATTTCAGTAAGATTTCAGAGTGTTTGCATCATTTCGACATTGCTAGTTTTGACAAGTTGAAACATAGTTTTTCTCATGGAGAGAATTTGAAGACCAAGATCATTCTAAGTATTTGACCCATTTGTTTCTCATCCCTAGGCGACCATTTTCTTACATTTTTAGAGCATTTGATAGAGTATTTAATTTTTTAGAGAAATTGCCCTCCCAAGATGGTACAGCCATGCTAGTGGCTACATTCAAGTTTGTACATAAAAAATATCTATCATTTTGTCAGAGTTTCTTCATTGTGATTTGGGTGCCCAAGCTAGGAGGTTCATTTGTGACTAATTTGGTGTCATTCAGAGGTATGGAGAGAATTTGGTGAGCATTTTGGTGGTTTTCAGTACTCATCCTGACAGGTTGGAATTTATATCAGATTGCTGCTTTTTACATATTTTCAGTATTTACACTACCTTTCTGTAAAGAGACTCATTGGCAGACATAAGATAATAAAGATCTTGTTCCAGCATATGTT
Organism: Cunninghamia lanceolata; assembly: GCA_027924645.1. Lineage (NCBI taxonomy): Eukaryota > Viridiplantae > Streptophyta > Pinopsida > Cupressales > Cupressaceae > Cunninghamia > Cunninghamia lanceolata. Next base: position 690,703 of record BSBN01000957.1, read on the forward strand.
CATTTGTGGTTTGTCTTGAATTTCATGTTTATATGTGTTTGTTTCTAGTACATTCATAAGTTTAAAAAAATAAAAAAATAGGTGGGACATTATAGAAAGAGGTGCAATTACCCCTAACTTCTACCGAAGATACTCAAAAGTATCCTTTACAAGAGCCTTTGTGAAAATATCTACAATCTAATCCTTTGTTGGAACATATTCCAACTTCACCTCTTTCTCTACAACCTTCTCTCTCAAAAAGATATACATGATTGATATATGCTTGGTTCTATAATGCATCACTAGATTCTTGGAAATATTGATAACACTAGTATTATCACACAAACTAGGAATAGGATCATCATATTGTATCTTGATATCCTTCAATGTTTGCTTCATCCACAACACTTGTGTACAACAAAATGCTGCAACAATATACTCTACCTTTACAGTTGATAAAGATACTAAATCTTGTTTCTTACTATGCCATGAAACCAATCTACTTCTTAAAAAGAAAGCACCGCCACTTGTACTTCTTCTATTATCAACATAGCCATTCCAATCAACATCAATGTAAGCACTCAGATCAAAATCATTACCTCTTGGATACCATAAGCCATAATTAAGAGTTTCCTTCAAATATATGAACATTCTTTTTTCTGTCTTCTCATGAGTTTGCTTAGGATTACCTTGATATCTAGAAACTAAACATATTGCATGCATAATATTAGGTCTAGAAGCAATCAAGTATAATAATCCTCCAATCATAGATCTATAAAGAGTTTGATCAACCTCAGGTGACTCATCTACCTTTCTCAAGTGACAACCAACATCTCTCTAACATACTTAGCTTGAGAAACAAAGATACCATCATCTAGCTAAACAATTTGAAGCCCAAGGAAGAAAGACATCTCACCAATCATTGACATTTCAAACTCTTTATGCATCTCTTCTACAAACCTCTTACACAAGTCATCATCTCCACCAAAGATGATGTCATCAACATATACAACAACTATCAAAATCTTATCTCCCTCTTCCTTAATGTAAAGATTATTGTCTGTGGTACCTTTCTTGAAACCTTGCTGAAGTAAGTACTTATCCAACTGAGCATACCAAGCTCTAGGAGCTTATTTGAGTGCATACAAAGCTTTTTTGTGTCTGCACACCATGTATGGATCTTATGATATTTGGAAACCATCCGGTTGCTAAATCTAAACCTATTCCTCTAGATCACCATTCAAGAAAGTTGACTTTACATCCATTTGATAGACCTTGAAGTTCTTGTGAGTAGCAAAGGAAACAAAGATCCTAAATGCCTCCATTCTGGCTATCAGAGAAAAAGTCTCCTCAAAATCAATACCTTCAACTTGAGAATAACCCTTACACACCAATATTTCTTTGTTCCTTAGAACTTCACCATCTTCATTTAGCTTTTTATAGAACACCCACTCTGTTCCTATGACATTCTTATCAGTTGGTCTGGGAACCAGTTCCCATGTTTGATTATTTTCTATCTAATTCAATTCTTCTTCCATTTCCTTCATCCATCCATCAACTTTGCTAGCATCAACAAAACTTTTGGGCTCTATCTTTGACAGTAAACATAGATTCACTTGCTCACTTGCTTTTGCAATCTTTCTCCTAGTCTCCACAACTTCATTCTTATCCCCAATGATCTGATCTACTGAATGATTCCTCTAAACATACATTGCTGGAGTCTTAGGGATATGTTATGATTCTTGATCCTTCTCTTACTTCTCCTCTTCTTCTTCTTCTCCAATGTAGGGAGGTATATTAGAACTACAAACCTTTGGTTCTTGTGAGACCTGATACAAGTCTTCATCTACCTTAACATTTGTGCTTTCAATAATATTTCCCAATCTCTTGTTATAACATCAATAGGCCTTGCTTCTGGTTGAGTAGCTAAGATAGATCCCTTCATTACACCTTGAATCAAACATTCCAAGGTCTTCTTCATCTTTCTTGATGTAGCATTTGCTACCAAAGATACTGAAGTATCTTATAGTGGGAGGTCTTCCATACCATATATCATAACAGGTCTTAGTGCTATTGACTCTCAATTGTACTCTGTTAAGAAGGTAGACACTAGGGTGAACTACTTCCTTCCAATACATATCAGGTAGATCTACATCTTTTAACATTGCCCTAGCCATCTCTTGCATAGTCCTATTCTTCCTCTCCACTACCCCATTCTTCTAAGGGGTCCTAGGAGTAGACAGATGTCTCCTAATACCATGATCTTCACAAAACTTTTCAAATTCATTAGAAGTAAATTCACCTCCTCTATCTCATCTTAAACATTTGATCTTAGCATCCATTTCATTCTCAACTATTGCTTTGAAAATCTTAAACTTATCAAGGGCTTCTAATTTTTCTCTTAAAAAAGTAGCCCAAGTCATTCTAGAATAATCATCAATAAGGAACATGAAATACCTTTCACCTTGTTGACTCTTTGTTCTTGTGGAGCCACATAGGTCAATGTGAATCAGCTCCAATGGCATTGTAGAAGAGTACTCCTTGCTCTTGAAATTTATCTTTGTCTACTTTCCCATTTGACATTCCTTCCACAATGTGTTTGCAAGCTTGGTTATCTTAGGCATTCCTCTCACCGCATGAATAGAGATAATCTTTACCATACTATCGAAGTTAATGTGTCCCATTCACTTGTGCCATAGCCAACACTCACTAGATTGGGACAATAAATAGGTTCTTCTATTTACCTCCTTTAGATGATAGATATCTCTGTATGTCTTAGTACCCTTTGCAACCAATCTTATGGACCTTGCCTTCCTGATCTCACACCCATTGGTATGAAATGTAAGATTGTCTCCTTTACTACACCTTTAATTGATGCTGAGATTGTTGTTTAGCCCTTTGACATAAAGAACATCCCTAGTATTGTTCTTTCCATCAATGGTTATAGTACCCTTTCCATACATTTGTGCTGACTCAGCACCACCAAACTTAACAGCTCCACCATTCAACTTCTTAAGGCTGATAAACTTCTCCTTGTCACTAGTCATGTGGCTAGAGCAACCACTGTCAATTACCCAAGCATTGGCTTCTTATATTGAATGAAAGGAATTCCACAGAACCATTGATTTTTCATTATCTTGAACAACCTGCAAGGTATCAGACTTGTTACATTTCCCAATATCACCCTTTTTGTCACCAACATTCAAGGCAATGAAAAGTGTTTCATCATTTGAATCATCATGATCCTCATCTTCTAAAGAGTAGCTATTCTCCATGGAATAAAGACCCTTTTTGAACTTCTCTCTCTTGTTACTACCCATTGATTCTTTAAAAGGACATTTAGAAGAAAAATGGCCAACTTTCCTACAATTGAAGCATTTGAAAGGTAAATTACCTTTGTATTTGTTGGTTCCCTTCTTCAATATTCTCACAAAGTTTGCCTCTACCTCATCAAGATAATCATCTTGATATGTTGTTTCATCTTCTTCCTTCTTATTGACTTCGAATGATGCCTCCTTCTTTGGAGCACCTTTGTCAAATTCTATCATTTCAAAGGCTCTAAGAGAGCCAAACAATTGATCTACTGTATAGTGATCCAAATCCTAACTCTGCTCAATATCAGACACCTTATGACTGTAAGATTTAGTTAGAGATCTCAACACCTTCTTCACAATCTCATCTTCTTTCATTGTTCCACCAAGAACTTTAATGCCATTAACTATTTCATCCACTTGGAGCATATAACTAGTAATGTTTTCATCTTTGGTCATCCTTAGGGTCTCAAATTTGCTCTTGAAGATTTGCATCTTGGCTTGCTTCACTTTACTATCTCCTTTATAAATGTTACTAAGTTTTACCTAGACATCCTTACAAGAACTAGAACTCATTACCTTGAAATTTTTTGAATCAGCTAGCCCACTAATGATAGCACTTTTTGCCTTGGCATTGTTATCATACAACTTAATCTTAGCTGGATCTATAGAATCATTAGTAGGAGCAATGTAACCATTCTTGATAGATTACCAAACACCAAAGCCTAGAGAAGATAGATAGCCTTCCATCCTTAGCTTCCAAAAGGTGTAATTTGTTCCATAAAACATAGGTGCCTTGTGAGATCCACTATGAACCATCCTAGACCTTCCTCAAGTGATTAAGCTCCTTTTGAGGAACTTGGCTCTCATACCAATTGTTGTAAACACTCAGATACTAAGAGGGGGGTGAATTAGTATTCAAACAAATCTCGAACCCTTCAAAGCAAATTAAAACTTAAACTTTACAACATTAACAAAAACATAAAAGATCAACACAATGCATAACACCACATAAAACTAGATGTATGTGGAAAACCCCAAAGGGGAAAAACCAAGGTGAGGATTAACTCAATATATGAAGCTCACTACTATAAATATTACAACTTTGTTTTAGGGCTACAACCCAAGGAAGCTACTACTCCCTACAGACTTTATTTTAGGGCTTCAACCCAAGGAAGCAACTACTTCCTAAATGAAGGTTTTAGGGTCACTCCTAAGGAAGCTTTAACTCCCTGTTGAATTTGTTTTAGGGCTTCCACCCAAGAAAACAACTATTCCATGAACTGAGAACAAACTTATAAATGATTACAGAATGACAATCCTTCTACTGTCTGAAACTGACAATGAAGCTCACTCCTTTTCATGATTGTAATTCTTCTTTTTTCACTCGTCCTATGATGATTGCTCTTCTACTTTAACAACTTCTACACCTTCTTCAAATGTCTTCTCTGTAGCGTATTGAATCACTGCTTCCAACCTTCAAGAAGTTTTACCTTTGGTTCACAACCTCCAGCAATCAATTAGGCACACTCTTCACTTCTCTTCTATCTCAAAATATCTTCAAGATGAATCAGGATAGGTCATATTAGTTCTTCTCTTTCTCCTTTAGTCACGCATCATAATGCATTACATCAATTGAATTAACTCTCCCTTAAGCAAGAAAACATGAAGCTTGTAGCAAATTGGCCATCACAACTTTGTGGAACTCTTGGAAAATTAAACATTACTTGTGCTTCTCCAAAATGAGTCAACATGACCCATAAAACATCTCTAAACACTCCTTGAACTCCGCACAACAAAGACTTTGTGGTGCACACCTTCAACATACCTCAGTTGGCCGCGAAAAAGTATAACCTATCAACACCTTCATTCTGGACCACAACCTATTCTAGAAATACATGAGAAAACATCTTGTGGAGCAATAGGAAACATCACAAGATCATCAGGATCATTGTACATTAGCTAATTGACCATCTCATGCAGCAACAAGTTGGCGCAAGCCAACAAACACTGAAACTAACCACTAGACAATACAATCCTACACTCTGTCACTTATAAATTTCTCTATGTAGGAACAAATGATGTGAAACTTTGAATATATTACCTTTACCACCCTCTAAACTTAATTCCTGAACCGCATGACCATATATTCAAATGTAGTGGAATGCAGAGCATTTTCCCAAACAAGCCAATTTTCCTATAGCAGAACCCTTCACTAACATCCAAAGACCAGAGCCTCCATATATCAGCACATACTTCCTTAGAAACAACAATAGAGAGCATACAACATGATACAAATCATTAGCACCATCTCCCCAACATCAACATTACTTCTAATCCTCATCTTGATGCTTCTAATTCCCATCTTAATGCTTATTATTCCCATCTTAATATATCATCATGATATCATCTCTGCTAATAATAAACATAGTCAATACAACCTTAATTGTCATTAAATAGGTCATGACATCCAACCATGAACATCAACAACATCGTTGTTAACACACCATCATAGTATATCATCAACATAAGCATCAATGATAGCCCAAACAGAGTGTCCAGTCCAAACTGAGTGTTGACATCAATGACAACCACAACACTAACAACCTTGGGTAACATATGTGCAACAATCATAACCCTTTCCCTATGTGTTTTATTTTAATTTAATGTTTTCATTCTTTATTTATCCTCCCCTTAGGTGTTTTCCCTTTTCATGCTCCCTTAGTCCATCCATGTGACCATGTTTTGACCTTTTGACAAAATCAATCAATTACATCCTCCTTTCTCATTATAATAAAAAATAATTTTTTTTTGGCTTTTAATATGTATATTGAAGTTTATCTCATGTTGTGACCACCACCTTTAGATGGTACCCTTTACCCTTGATTTTCTATAGAAATGTAAACCTCCCTAATCTTAGGGACCAATCCTTGATGGTAGGTGATTAGTAATTGGCCTAGTCTTTTTCTTCAATCGAACTCCTTTATTGATAATATGTGCATTAGTTGAGATAGATTAGGGTAAACTAGTTTGCTCCTTGAATTCCCTCCAAAATCTCATCAAGTAGGCCTCGTTTCCTTCATTTTTATATAGCAGATACGAACTTCTCACTTAAGAGTATTAGTTGAGGAATATTTTGTAAACGATTGAGTCTATGTTAGTGTTTACTATATTTATATAGTGATTTATCTTTTACACCATGGTTTACAACAATTTTTTAGAGATTTACAACCAATTCTACGAGAGATCTCTTCATTTTTGCATAGCTTTTTTATGACTTTTTCACTAACTTAGAGTAGTTTCTGTTTGGTTTTACTAACAAATCATCTCCATTTTCCTCCTAGTCTACTCACAAGATATATAAACGTCTCATTATTATTTTCCATCCATTTCCCACCATTTATATTTCCATTTTGTTGTCCTTTTAATTTCCCATCTTTTGTTTACTCCTTTGTAAGCCCTATGACACCTTAGCTTAGGTTCTTGCTTCATTTCCTTCTTAGATCCCTTCACCACTATCCCAAGTTAATTGTATCATCGCTTATTTTTCTTGTCGTAAGATATTCCTTAATTTTTGTTTCCTTTTGTTTTTATTTTGTCTTATTTTCCATCCCCCTAGTCCACTGCTTTCCTCTAGAAATCTATAAGCACCCAGTTTTAGTTTTGTTTCCAAAATTCCTTGTAAACCCACACTATTTTTTCCTAAACTTGTGGTTTGAACTTTTATCTTATTTATCTTTTAATTTTCTTTAATCTTATTTTCTCCATTTTGTCATCTTGTCCACCTGATCATTTTCCAAACCCCACCTCTATTATTTCTTTATCCTTGTTTCCATTTACCTATTACCAAATTATAATTTATTTGTACTTAGATTTTGTCTAATTTCAAAGTAAACAAATTATTTTAGTATTTTACCAATATTTCTCACCATGTGGATCTAGCTTGAATTCCAACAAGGGGATTATCTATGGTAGACTCTATTGGAAACATGGCAGATAACTGAGAGGGGGGATGAATCAGTTATCTCAAATTTTTCTTACTTTTACTTTCTTTTCTTATCTTAATATTCAATGATATCTCAAAATATGAAAGCATAATAAACCATAAGAACTGAAATGAAATTAACACACATAACACAAGGATTTTTATGTGGAAACCCTATTAAGGGAAAAACCATGGGGTGACTAACCCAAGATTGTATTCTCTGTTAAAAGAATAAAGGAGTACAAAATGACACTTGCTAATTAGGGCTCACCACCTAAGCACACTGCTCACAAGAGGCTCACTGCCTACAAGAAAATTAATGTCTACAGAACTTACATAAGATAACCAGTGTTTGAACTAATGAACAACATTTGTATATGCAAGAGTTCAGTTCTGGTTAAGCTCAATATACTAATCTAGCACATTTCATTCTTCCTTTGCTTAGTGTCACTCCCTTATCACATTCCAAGCTTGGATTACTACCTTCACACTTCTCTCTACTTTTCTTCACACTTAATCCATATATATATATCTCTACTTTTCTTAAAATCTTGAATCCATCGGGTATATATATATATATATATATATATATATATATATATATATATATCTGCATCAAGGATTTTAATCAACTTTCTAGTCGGTAACAAGAACACTTAGGATATTTGCAAGATACTGTTCTGTCAGCTGAATTGATACTTGATGGATGATGTGCACCAAAAATTTAGGCATAGAAGTCATTACTTAAGTCGGTTAAAATCATATAACACCTCAAGTTACTTGATCAACACCTTTTGCATATCTGGATTGAGGTTTGATACCCTGTTGACCAGTTCTTCCTCTGCTTGCATTGACCGATACTCAGGTGCTCATATCTTTCATATGCTTAGTCACCAGAGGCTAGATCTCTGGAATATAATAGTTTAGATACTCCTTATTACTCATCCAAATCTATAACATGTTGGGTTTCACCATCAGAGAGTTTTAGACCCAACTATCAGACCCTATCATATGCTCTATTCTTGGACAACCGAACCAACTTATCTTCAATCTGACTTCTAGTATGAGTAATTTATGTTTTGCGGATATGAGGGATATACTTTTTTGCCATGAATGGCAACACTTATGAATCCTAGCAGTGTCTCTTTCCAACAATCTCCCCCTTTGGCATTGATGGCAACACTTAGTGAAAAATGACCAAGTGTCATAGTAACTCCCCCTATGCTTGTGCTCCATCTCTTCATGCTGCTTACTGGTGCTCTTTTAATGTTGGATTCCTCATTTTTCACTTCTCTTCACTCCCCCTTTGACATCAATGCAAAGGGTGGGATCTGCAAACCAAAATTGTGCAAAAAGATTACTATATAAAGCTACATATGTACCTACAATCCTCAAGCTAAACTTACATATACTTCAGTACATCTGCAAATGTGGTTTTCAACTATACAAGATTTGTCGGCCAACTTCTCTTCATCCTATCCAAAATGGAGATGTGTCCACTCAACAAAAACACATATGCTTCTGTCCTCTTCAAATCTATTGGATCACTGGTTCGGGCTGTACTTAGAGCATCTGCCAAGGCATCATGCATTGCCTCTAACTTAGGGATGATTATCCCTCAAAGTTCACCCATTCTATCCATTCTATTCTTCTTCTCCTTAACTAGTTTCTTTATTTCATTTATTATAACAATAGCTTGGCATTCATGATTTACTAGAGAGGTAGTGAGGGGATCAAAATTTTGAGATAGACTTGACAGTTTTCCTTCTTGTGCTTTTATTTTCTTCTCAATGTCTTTTGCCACTTTAGCCCAGGATAAACAAAATTTGTATATATCCCAACCATACTTAAGAACATTTTCAATGATCTTTATGCCAATGTCTAGGGTTTTTCTATCATTAGCAATTAGTCCTTGTACCTCACTGAATATTTTTCCCAAAAAATCCTTCTAGGCCTTAGTTTCTACTAATTTTTCTAAAGACTCAAAATGTGTATTAACAGAATTAACTAGGTTCTTCAAATTGCTAGATGGAGAGGCAGATGGATCCTTTTGAAAAGTGGGCATGATCTTCTCTAGCACTCCAGAAGCAATACTTAGTAGCTCACTGTCCTCCATATGAGATTTTAGGAGTTTTTATTTGGCTTTGGCCTGAGCAAAAGATGCTATCTTCATTATCTGAACCGGAGAGAATCTAGATTCAGTGGTCCTTGAATCAACTTAGGTTCATCTAACTCTGCAACTTGTTTGTCTAAGAAAATTTGTACTGCTTCTACAGTTTCTCTTATATTCTCAACTTCCTTTTCTTTGGGGACATCCGAACTGATTTGCTTATTGTCATCAACAGAATTTGTTTCTTCTTTCTACACTTCTTCTTCTAAAACAAAGGAGTCTAGGGCCTTGGATTGTTCTTTATCATCTTTCTTTAATCCTTCGACATCCATGTCAGAAGGTTCTTCATCAATTTTCTTTAATCCTTCAACATCTATGGTAGAAGGCTCTTCATTTGCTTCCTCTACAATGGGAAGATTGAACCTTTTCAAGACACAATAGAGAATTTATTTTGTCTCATCAGATACTTGGTCAGTTTCTCCAAGCATGAGCTTATTCATTCTCAACTTGCTTCAAAATTCTTCTTGGCACCTTTGAAAACCATTTCCATTTGTTTTTGAGTGATAGATGGACATAACTATATCACTATTTGTTCCTGGATCTCCAAGTCTTTTGCTTTTGTACTTTCTTTTCGTGACTCCAAAACTTCTTCTAAGCTCTTAGGAATCAATGAAATTATTTCAATGAAAGCTTTGTTATAAATGTTTAGGTACCTTACCATTGCTTCCTAAAGAATTTTCTTATCTGCATCATATACTCGTCATAGAATTCTATTATTGGTTGCAAGTTTCCATCCATAGTGACTGCCTTAATAATGTCTTCAATTGAGAGAGTGGGTCTCTCAACAAACTCTTCTATATTTTGCTCCTCATTAGTCCTATCATTCTTGGAAGGTTTGTTCTTGGCTTTCTTCAAATCTTTGACCTCTACATCTGATTCTGTCTCTTCATCATCCTTAAGGATCACATATGTTCTTGTGGCCTTAGACTTCTTTTTCTTTTCTCCTGTAACAGATGGTTTGGTTACCAGTTTTGTAGTCTTTGAGCTTTTAGGAGAGACATGGGTAGAACTTCTGGTAGATCTTATCTGAGTAGAGGCTTCTACCAGTACACTTTCTTTCTTTGCTTCTTCCCTTTCTCTTTCAATTTTCTCTATTCTTTCTCTATTAGCATATACTGCCTCCTTTGTCAAGCCAAACCTTTTAGCAATTTCTTCAACTTGCTTCCTCACTTATATTTTTGACTCGGGCTTTCTTAATTCAACATGTATTTTTATGTTTAGCTCATCAAAGGTGCCAAACCTCTCTGCCTCAGTGTCCTTGGGTTGGCTTAGCAAGTGTTGAACATGTACCTCCAATATGTTTTCATCAACTTCATAGCCCATGGGCATTATCCATACAGTTCTTGGCTTGACTGCCTCCATTAGGCATTAATCTATGTCAACCATGAAGCAAACTGTGTCCTTGTGTTTCTCCACAATTGATTTTTGTATTCTTTCTCTTGCATGCATCATGCTCTAGAAATTCTTGAAGTAACCCTAGAGGGCTATCTTTTGGGCTTGTGCATCACCAATTCCATACAAATAATCTCTGATTTGAATTGCAACAGGTCTATCATTTGCCCAGATTAGACCTTTTGATCCTGATAATTCATTCAAGTAATAGAAGAACAGACACAACACCAGATTGCCATACTTGAAGGAATTTTTCATATCTTTCTTAATATTCTACAGATTCTCCATCAGTTGATTCAACAGAAGCCCACACAAATCATAATCAACATTTTCCTTTCCTTCACCATCTCATATGCAGTATAGATTGCAGTACTGGACACAAAATTTTCCCTACTTGAGTGGTAAATTTTGTAACCAATTACAATTGATGCCAATTTGACATCTGGGTCAGTAATATCATCTATAGTCATTGCCCTCTTGTCATATTTTGATCTGGTGGCATCTATTACGATTTGATTTTTCATAGATTTGAGTACAGGCAACCCACTGGTTAAGTGCAATCTGGTTACCACCCTGATGGCATCTTTGGTTATCTTGAATGGACTCATTAACCACATAAAGTTATCGTGCATCCTTCTTAACACATACCAGACCCATTCATCCTTTGCAAAAGATAAGAAATGTATGCAATGTGCAAAGTGCTTGTCTTTTAGGGCCTTGAATTCTAGTTTGAGATCAAAGTTCTCATCTCTTAACTATTTGTGGTATATTTCCATCAATTCTAAGTCTCCAAAGTCTTCAATGTTTGAATGAATGTAAACCCTAATATCTTCTACATGCAAGACACCATATAGGATTCAGGAAAAGGCACCCAAGGGATTAAATTCTATAGATTTGTGAGGGTGTTTCTTGAATTTAGGTCTCGGCCTCTTAGTGACATTCACAACCATGGGAGTATACATTCAAACAATGAAATTTAGAGAAGTTTTGTAGAGAAGAAATACCTTTTTTGCCTTAGGGTTTGTTGCAACTTCTAGAGAAATTTTTGCTTGATTTCAATCTTCAGTTTCAACTTTAATAATTTGTAGGATCTCTTCTTAGAGCTCTTCTTTCTTCTTCGTGAGTGCAAAGTGTTAAAAATGATGAATGGAAAGCCTTTTATCCTTACACAAAAACCTAATTCCTTGTTGCAATAAATGCACATTTTAAGTCATCTGGTTACCCTATTTTGAGTGAATTTCTCATGAATCATTGTGCAGATCTTCAAATTATCATCTAAGTGAGTTGACAACATAACTTTAGCCTTTCAAAACATGCCTCTAAATCTGTAGACCATAAAATTATATTTTCAGATCATACTGGATCTATTTGTGTAAGTCTGTTTTACTAGATAGCTGTCAGAACCAGACCTACTCACAACTTCTTCAAATTTATAAGCTAATTTCTCAACTTCTTAACTGAATGAATTTCAGATGAACCTCAAAGAATCCCTTTTAATCCACAACCTCTGATTCTTACTTAATGTGCCAATTTTAGACACTTACTAACTGGGTGGGGGAAATTTTGATCTTCTCTATAGCTCCCCCTATGCCAAAGCTGACCTTTTAGTTTTTAGAAGAATTATCAGCACCAAATTCTAGTACAGACCCATCACCAATGTTCATCACACTCTTCTTTACCTAAGTCTTGCTCATCTCCTTCAGCACCTCATCCACATTCACTTTACCTTTTCCTTTGTCTTGTTTTTTATCATGTTTCATCAGTCCTTTTCCATCATGATTTCTACTCTTATAGAATCTAGCTATATGACCAAATTTATTGCAATTGTAACACTCAACATTTCCTTTCTTATTTGGTTGATATCCTCTTGATCTACATTGATTAGCCATATGCCCCATTCTATTTCTTGTAAAGCATCTACCATTGAAAGAATTGTTCATTTGCATATTTCTACATTCATGAGATTTGTGACCATACCTTATGCAATTAAAACATTGACCAGAGAAGGATGGATTATTCTGATTCATTATGTTCCCACACTGAGTTGGTTATTGACCAAATATGTTGTAATTGAAGCAGTTTCCGTTGAAAGATGGATATCTTTGAGCATCTGGTTGCCTTACCGGATCTCTTTTAGGCCTGTTTCTTTGTTTTCCTGATCCAAAGTTCTTTTGATCAAATCCAGAGCTTTCACCTTCTCATATCCCAAGCCACACTTATCATCTACCCTCTTTTGACTTTCAAGAAGAACTTCAAGTTGGGATGAGCTTATCTTGAATTTTTATTTATATTCATTTGTAGTTTGAAGATCTTGTTTAAGAGTGTCAATCTGGCTCTCCAGTTGTTCTTCATTGTATCTAGTTTCTTCAAGATCAGATTCAAGATGTATGATTAATCTGTCCATTTTCTAGGTATCTATTTAAAGGAAATTGACTATGCATACCAGCTGGCTCTATGAGGGAAAACATTCTCAGAGAATTTCATAGTAGTGGGTTGGCTAGACATTTTAGCAAGGACAAGACAATAGCCTTGATAGAAGATAAATATTACTAGCCAAAGATGAAAAGGGATATAACTAGGTATGTAAGAAGGTGTAGGAACTGCCAAGTGGGTAAGGGACATTCACAAAATATAGGGTTGTATATGCCATTGCCAGTACCAACTGTACCATGGATAGATTTGAGCATGGACTTTGTGTTGGGACTTCCACATACTCAATGAGGGAATCACTCTTATTTTGTAGTTGTTGATAGGTTCTCCAAGATGGTTCATTTTATTTCCTATAAGAAAACTAATGATGCCACGAGGGTAGCAGAGTTATTTTTTTCAGAAGTTGTTCGACTACATGGTGTTCCAAAGACTATTACCTCTGATAGGGATACCAAATTCCTCAGTAATTTTTGAAGGACTTTATGGAAGAAGATGGGGACCAAGTTAGAGTTTAGTAGTGCCTATCATCCTCAAATAGATGGGCAAACAGAGGTGGTCAATTAGAGTCTGGGAAATTTGTTGAGGTGTATTGTTGGACAAAAGCCAAAACAATGGGGCTTAGCATTACCCTAGGCTGAATTTGCCTATAATAGTTTTGTTAACAGATCAACGGGAAAGTCCCCTTTCCAGATTGTGTATGGTAGGAATCCTCAGGGTGTTCTAGATTTGGTATAGATACCAATGAAAGATAGGGTCAATGATGATGGGGAAGCATTTGCAGATCACCTTCAACAGTTGCAGAGAGAAGTGAGACAAAAGTTGCAGAACAGTAATGAGAGGTATAAGAATATAGTGGATGCTAGTAGGTGACATCATATATTCAATGAAGGTGACTTAGTGATGGTATATTTGAGAAAAGAGCAGTTTCCTACTGGAACATACCACAAGTTGAAGTACAGGAAAATTGGTCCTTGTAAAATTACAAAGAAGATTAATGATAATGCATATGAGGTTAGTTTACCAGATGATCTCGATATTTCTCCTGTGTTTAATGTTTCTGATTTATATGCATTCCATGGTGAGGATGATGCTGAAGATAGTCAACCAAAAGTGGCATGGTACCACCACATTCCCCATAAGAAGAAGGAAAAGATTGCACAAGTTCTTGATAAGAACACTATCTACACTCAGCAAGGGTAGTACAACAAGGATTTAGTATAGTGGGAAGGATTGCCACCAACAAATAGCACATGGATTACAGAGTGGGAAGTGCATAGGTTAGATCTAGTCAAATGGCAGTAGTTTGAAGACACTCACTTGTAGGAGTTGCGTTCTTTTCAACCAGAGGAGAATGATGCAGGAACTTCTGGAGATCATAACTTTTGACTGAGATGTGGGTTTTCTACGAGATTTTATGGGTGGATGTGTTATGAGGTGGAAAGTGGTTTTGCAATCAACCTTGGTGGGTTGGACCCTATTTTGACACTTTTTTGGGGCTTGTAACTTTCATCTTGGCCCTCAAAAATAGCAATTTAGTGTTTTTTTTCTAGATTTTTCTAGATATTTAAAAAGTTGCTTTTGTAATAAATCAAAAATCATGTTTTGAATTTAGAATATTAGTTGGCATTTCATCCTACCTTATTTTTAGGAAGCTTTTGGGAAAAAACAAGATTTTCAGGATATGATTGTAAAATTACCTAAAATGGAAAAATCTGACAATTGTTGAAATCTGCCAAAAAAGGTAATTTTTTGTTTTTTTGTTTTTCTTGGATATAAGAGAGTTTTCTCTCATTATAGTAGAAGAGTTGATGAATAGAATTTTTTTATGTTCCATTCTTCATATCTTTGTCTCTCACATGATTAATGGAAAAATTGTATTGAGTGTATGTCGTGTGCTACATCATCAGACTGGGATTGTTCAAGATCATCTAGGGTAGACTGAAGTTGTTCTTTCATACCATATGCATCCATTGAGATTCCCAGATCTTCCTCAAGCTATTAGGCTTTTTCTGAGGAACTTGGCTCTAATACCAATTGTTGGAAACAGGGCAGATAACTGAGAGGGGGTGGGTGAATCAGTTATCTCAAAATTTTCTTACTTTTACTTTCTTTTCTTATCTTAATATTCAGTGATATATCAAAATATGAAAGCATAAGCAACCATAAGAATTGAAATAAAATTAACACACAACACAAGGATTTTTATGTGGAAACCCTGTTAAGGGAAAAACCATGGGGTGACTAACCCAAGATTGTATTCTCTATTAAAAGAATAAAGGAGTACAAAATGGCACTTGCCAATTAGGGCTCACTGCTTGAGCACACTACTCACAAGAGGCTCACTGCCTACAAGAGACTCACTATCTATAGAACTTACAGAAGATAACCAATGTTTGAACTGATGAACAACATCTGTATATGCAAGAGTTTAGTTCGGGTTAGGCTCAGTATACTAATCAAGCACATTTCATTCTTCCTCTGCTTAGTGTCACTCTCTTGTCACATTCTAGGCTTGGATTATGGCCTTCACACTTCTCTCTTCTTTTCTTCGCGCTTAATCCATTTACATATCTCTACTTTTCTTACAAGCTTGAATCCATTAGGTATATATATTACCCACATCAAGGATTTTAATCAACTTTCTAGTCAACAACAAGAACACTTAGGATATTTGCAAGATACTATTCTGTCAGCTGAATTCATACTTGATAGATGATGCACATCAAAACCTTAGGCATAGAAGTCATTACTTAAGTAAGCCAAAATCATATAACACCTCAAGTTACTTAATCAACACCTTTTGCATATATGGATTGAGGTTTGATACCTTGACCAATTCTTCCTCTGCTTGCACTAACCAATACTCAGATACTCATATGTTTCATATGCTTAGTCACCAGAGGCTAGATCTCTGGAATACAATAGTTTAGATACTCCTTATTACTCATCCAAATCCCCAACATGTTGGGTTTCACCATCAGAGAGTTCTACACCCAACTGTTGGACCCTATCATATGCTCTATTCTTTGACAATTGGACCAACTTATCTTCAATCTAACTTCTGGTATGAGTAATTTAGGTACTATCGATATAAGGGATATAGTTTGTTGCCATCAATGACAACACTTATGAATCCTAGCAGTGTCTCTTGCCAACAAACTCCCCTTTAACCATTTTATTTTTTAGGGTTTCCTTTATACACTTTTTTATATACAAGTGAAATATAGGAGAATCTATAAGGAATGTTAAAGCTTGCCAAAAGGAAATATTGCTACAAATGATGATATAGATCTTTGTGTACAATTTGGGTCCATTCTAAGGTATAGGAATAGGTTGTTGACTAGGGCTAGACTACTAGTTCAACTGTATCCTATGACAAAGTTGTCTTAAGTTTTGATTTTATTGAAATTGAATTGACATTTCACTAACAATCTAAACATCCTACAACTAGTGTGCATGTGTTACAATATTAGGTATACCCTTCTAATTTAGATGTTTTTATCTTATTTGTAGTACATTTTTGGTTAACATCAACCTATCTTGTTGTTTTACTCTGTCTTTTGGTTGTTTCGCTAATAGGTTGCCATACAAATATTTCATAGAAAGATGTTTCCAAGCATCCCTAAAAAAATAGAAGTTTTCAAGGCATAAGACAAAGTTATGAAACATGACTAGGTTATTGGCTAGGCTACAACCCTTGACACAAATGTCATGAACTCATAATTTGACAAAAAATGTTTTGGTAGCTCAACGAAATGTCTTGATTATAGACTTAATGATAACACTTCTTTAATTTTTCCTTTCTCCTCTTTAGTTTTGTTTGTGAGTTTTTGATTGTAGTTTGTTACATTTTTTTGTTCAGTTTACTTTCATTTTGTTAATCCTAGCTCTAGTGGTTTTCAATTAGTGTTAGATTAGTTGTACATAGTACTAGGTAATGCTACGCCCTTAATCCTATAGTGTGCATAGGGATATGAGTAGTCAACTTGTGGCTACCTTAACTCTTAATTAAGCTATATATAATCAATATTATAGTCAAATATAGTTAGTTACATCATCATAGGTGTTATGTTTAAGTATCTATGTAAACTTATGTGGTAGCCATGGCATAAAATTAAAGATATATAGGAGCTAGTGGTATGTTTATTATCATCATATTATGAATTGTGTTCTTCATTTGAGACTTTTATAGGTTGCCTCCTTGAAGTGGAATATTATTATCAAGTATTTATAGTGTATTTCATAATATATTCTTCTATTGTACAAGTTGTTTCATTACAAGTAGTATCAAAGCATAATCTTAGCACCATGAAGGCAAAAAAAAGGCATTTAAAAAAAAAATTGGTCATTTTGGGAAGTGCATATCTCTCTCATTTTAAAGAATATTTTCAAGATTTTTGGATGGTATTTCAAGGATATATTGAATCTACTACATTTTAGATTTGATGTCAATTGGAGTAGAATTGAGGGTCATTGTAGAATTAGGGTTTCCACCATTCACACTCCTAGGGCTTCAATTTAGTTATTTTAATCCTAATTTATAGAGGATTCAAAAAGGATGTATTGATACACCTATAGTCCTAATTTGGACAAATTTGGAGTTTTTTTTAAGTTATTGTAATTTTAGGGTTCTTCATAAATTCACTACATAGGCTACAATTTGTGGAATTTTTCAAACTTGTTTACATTTTGGAAAGATTGAAGAAAATAATTAGGGGTCTTATATTTCAAATTTTAATTTTGGGGTGACTAACAAAAAAACATAGAAAAGAGAAAAACATTATTAGATTTTGGACTATATGGCGAGACCATATACTAGAGGCAAGGGAAAAAATTCTTATACTCCTGGTAAGACTCCTAACAAAGGTGACTCCTCACTAAAGGATATGGATACAATATCCATGGAGGAAGATACCAACAAGATGGAGGATATACATCACTTGGTAGGAAGACTATATTCTATAACATGAGATGTATCTGGAATCCATAAAACATTGGTTAATCTCAAAACTTATATCCAAAATCAATTAGGATCATGACTAGATTTTTTAAACAACCAAAGTGGACTATCTAGAGTAGATAATATAAATCCAAATTCTAACACTCAAATGGGATCTAATAACTAGTTACTAAAGGTGGAAATGCATAAGTTTGATGGAAAGGATCCATTAACTTGGATAAATTGAATGGATTTTTTTTATGTTTATAAAATTCCAAGTGGGAAAAAGGTGACAATGGATTCCTTATATATAGAGTGAGAACAATTCATTTTATATCAATGGCTATGTGCATAATGGAGAAAAAGGATCTTAATGTCACATTGATGGTTTCTATGAAGGAGTTATGGTCATAGTATGGTAATAGTGTAGAAAATAACTACATTTCATCTAATTAGATAAATTATAGAAAATAGGTTTAGTCAAGGAGTATATCTAGCAATTCTAGAACCTATCTGTGAGAGTAGATAAAATTTCAAAAGAGAACTTGAATGACTTATTTCTAGAGGGTCTCAAGGATCATGTCCAACATGAAGTATGCATGGTTAGAACTAATTCTCTATCTTAGTCTTTTATTCTGCAGACAAGGGAGGAGAGAAGTTGTTAATTCCTAGAAGTCAAGGGTTCAATGGCATTAATAGAGAAGAGATTTTCAACACAACCATTCCCTCAACCCACTAGAAAAACTCATCAACAAATTAAAGAGAAAAATGAAAAAGAGTTATGTTTTAACTATGATAGAAAAAATGGCAAAGGACATAAATGTGCAAGAAAGAAGTTGTTATACATTGAAGACAATGTGGAAGATGAAATATTAGATTTTGGTAATGCTCTAGGTGAGGAATCATGACATCCCCAATCAATCATTTCTTGTCATGAACTCTTAGGTTTTAGCACCCACAAAATCTCAAGTTAGTGGGTTTCTTATAGAAAGGGAGAGTAATAGTATTGATAGACTCGAGATATACTCATAACATCATCAACAAAAATTTGACTACTTATCTAATTTGTTTTATATATCCATTTCTAGAATTTTAGGTCCTGATTACAAATGGGGGTATTGTTGGTTTCATAGGGAAATGCCATAACATTAAATTATCCATGGAAGATTATTATCTTGCTTGCCCAATGTTTTCTATCTCCTTTGGTGTAGCAAATATTATTTTGGGAGTACAGTGGCTTAATACTTTTGGAATAATTGAGATGAACCTCCAACAACTATTCATGTAATTTCACTTATAGGGAAGGGCAATAAAACTAAGAGGGTTGCATGCAATGTCTCTGTAGATGGTAATTTCTAACCAAATGAAAAATATTCTTAATAAGGGGAAAGATAGGTTTGTGGCCCAAATGTTTCATTAGAAGCATCACTCAAAGGATTCTACACCAGAGACCTACAAGTAGTTGTAGATAAGCACACAATAGTTTTGGGGGAGATGTCAAAAGGATTTCCTTATAAAAGAGATCATGATCATGCCATTCAAGTAACTAGTATTAGGGAGCCAACCACCCAACATCGAGTCCTACAAGTACCCATATATACAAAAAAAGTGACATTGACAAGATAGTTTGAAGGAGATGCTAGACATTGGTATAATTAGGCATAATCAGAGTGCTTACTCCTCTCCTATGATAATGATGCACAAGAAGGATAAAACTTCGAGGATATGTCTAGATTATAGGGAGATCAACAAATACACCATAAAAGATAAGTTTCCTATTCTAGTAATTGATTATTTTTTAGATGAGCTTAATTTTGTTTTTTATTTTACAAAACTTGATCTTCTTTCTAGTTATATTCAAATTAGAATTAAAGATTAGGATGAACACAAGACAAATTTTTAAACCCATGAGGGCCACTATGAATTATTAGTATTAAATTTTTGTCTCACAAATGTACCATGGATATTTCAAAGTTTGATGAACTCTATCTTCAAGCTATTTCTATAGAAATTTAATTTGGTATTTTTAGATGATATCTTAATACATATTATAACTTGGGAGGAACACTTGTATCATGTAAATCAAGTTTTGGATATTCTTGAGTAATATTAGTTGCATAATAAGCCATCCAAGTGTGTGTTTAAAGTCAAAGAAGTGGATCACCTAGGTCACATTATGTCACTTGAGGGAGTTAAGGAGGACCGTCATAAGATCAGGGCTATTGTAGAGTTGAAAATTCCTCAAACCCTCAAGAACCTATGGGTTTTTTAGGTCTTACCAGTTATCATCACTGACTTGTAAAGAATTATGGTTGCATAGGATCACCTCTCATATCTTTGTTGAAGAAGGATTCCTTCTAGTGGAATGATGTATCTACAAGGGCATTTGAGAAACTAAATAAATTGATGTGCACAACTCTAGTCCTAGCTACCCTAGCTTTTACAAAAACATTCATTATCAAATGTGATGCTTCAGGACATGGAACAAGAGTAGTACTCATGAAATATGGGATACCCATAGCATTTTAGAGTCACCAACTCAAAGGTAAGATTTTTTTGAAGCTATTTTATGAGAAGGATATGTCAGCAATCTTGCATGCAATCAAACAATGGAGACCTTATCTAATGGGAAGAAAATTTAAGGTAAATAAAGATCATGATAGTTTCAAATATTTTTTTGAATAGAGGTTGTCATCTGAAGAAAAAAAATGGGTCACAAAGATGTTGGGATATGACTTTGAGATCATATATAAGAAAGGAAAGGAGAATGTTGTGGCTAATACTCTATTGAGGAGGGATGAAACCACAAAGTCACTTATGTATTCCATTTCCATATTACAAGTAGATTAGTTAAATGAGGTACAAGAAGAGTGGAAGAAGTAGATAGATACTCAAACTCTCATTAAGAAACTTCAAGAGGATTCAAGTGTGTCAAATAAATTTGTACATGGAAAAGAAATATTTTATGGTACAAGGAAATGTTGTATCTTTGTAGAAATTCAACCCTTAAGTTTAAGGTGTTGGTGTGAAGTGTTAAAAATTGAATCTAACTAAACTACTACTAATTAGAACAAGATTCAATCACCCACATTAGAATCCCAGATGACGAAGATGTATATCTCGTTGTTGTCCAACTAGGAAGAGCAAGGTTATCTGGGTTGGATTCTTTTGTTGCAATTGAAATAGAAAAAAACTATTTAGACTAATGAGCCTAACTAATTGTTGTTATATGGAGCCTAATCAGACTCGAAGGTTAAATTTACCCCACTTTTATCAGCGCGGTTTCCCCCCAAATTATTTTATAAAGGTGTTGGGAGTTATTTTTTCTATTAGCCAACATAGAAAAACCCTATTTTTGTAACCGACATAAGGCTTGATAAAAGTGGATAAGGGTTAGGGTTTCCATTGATATTGTATTGTAGCATTTGCAGCGATATTGAGTTGTAGGGATTCCTAGTTGTAATCGGTTTGATTTACTAGATAATAATATTGGACTCTCTATTTGGTGGAAATAGCTCGAGTTTGGGTGAACTGCGTTAAAAGTTGTCTCTTGCTATTATTATTTCTGTGTATTTCCATTCCTCTATTTAATCTTTATTTGCATTTAATTGATATCTTCTACCAGCTAACCCTAACAAGTGGTATCAGAGCAGGTTGTGTTCAATTATCATCTACAGGAAGGTCTCATTGTTGAGTGGGAGCAATGGCAAATGAGGGTAAATTGAAGGTCGATAAATTTAATGGGTAGAACTATTAGCTATGGAAGATGCAGATGGAAGATTACCTCTATTAGAAGGATTTATGGAGGCTGTTGGAAGGATTAGACAAGAAACTAGTAGTAATGACTGATGAGGATCAGAATCTTCTAGAGAGAAAGACATTGGGAACCATTTGGTTGTGCCTAGCACCATCAATGGCATTTAATATAATGGAAGCGAAGACAACAGATGGTCTGATGAAAACTTTGGCTAAATTGTATGAAAAACCCTCAGCCTCAAATAAGGTATTTCTCGTGAAGCATTTATTTAATCTAAAAATGATTGAAGGTGGATTTGTGACAGATCATTTAAATGAATTTAATATGATTACCAGTCAATTAACTTATGTAAATGTAAAATTTGATGAAGAAGTTAGAGCTCTCCTAATATTATGTTCTTTGCATGAAAGCTGGAATAGTTTGGTAATGGTGATTAGTAACTCTGTTTCTGGTTCAAATACCCTAAAATTTGATGATGTTGTTGGTGATATTCTGAGTGAGGAAATTCATAGGAAAAGCTTAGGTGGATCCACATCAGGCAATGTTTTGAATGCAAAAAGAATGGGCAGATCAAAGGAGAGAGGAAAAGGTTCTAGAGGTCATGGGAAGTCATGAGGAAAATCAAAGGACAAGAGATCCCAATCCAGAGGATAGAAGGATTGCTAGTACTATGGGAAACCAGGTCATCTAAAGAAAGATTGCTGGTCTTAGAAGAATAAAGAAGGAGATAAACAAGAAGGAAATAAAGGAGGCAAATGTGGTAAGTAATAAATCTAAAGATGATTCTTTGATTCTTTCACTAGATAATGTTGATGATTCATGGATTTTAGATTCAAGGGCCTCATTTGATGCTACGCCCCATAGAATTTATTTTCTTGATTATGTCCAAGGGGATTTTGAGCTGGTTTATTTGGGAGATAACGAACCCTATCAGATTGTTGGAAAGGGAAGAATTAAGACTAAGTTGTAGAATGGGAATCATTAGCTACTACAAGAGGTAAGGTACATTCCAAGGCTCAGTAGGAATTTAATTTTAGCAGGGTAGCTAACAGAAGAAGGTTGCATTGTTACATTTACTGATAAAAATTGGATGGTTTCAAAAGGTGCCTAAATAGTAGCAAAAGGTGTGAAAGTAGGCACCTTATATCTTTGTATAGGTCTTACCGTTCCTTTTACTTTAGCTGTTGTAGAGAAAAAGAAAGCAGGTTCAGGAATAGTTGCTGAAGGTTCACAAGAAGAGACCAAAACCATTGCTACAAGTTTTGAGACAACGCTATGGCATAACAGACTTGGGCATATGAGTGAAAAAGGTATGAAGGTACTTCATTCTAAGAAAGTTTTACTAGATCTGAAATGTATTAATATGGATTTCTATGAAAGTTGTGTGTATGGAAAATAAAAGAGAGTCAGTTTTCTCAAGGATGGGAAGAAAAAGAAAGATGAAAAGTTGGAGCTTGTGCATATAGATGTATGGTGACCGACTCAGGTATCTTTTCTTAGTGGCTCTCAGTATTATATTACATTCATAGATGATGCAACTATGAAGGTTTGGATTTATTTCCTTAGGTAGAAATTTGATGTATTTGAAACATTTAAGAAATGGAGAAGCTTGGCTGAGAATGAGATGGGTAAAAGATTAAAAAGTCTCAAATTTGATAATGGTGGTGAGTATTGTAGTAAAGAATTTGAGGATTATTTCTCCTTTAATGGAATTAATAGGCAAAAAATGGTTCCAAGGACTCCACAGGAAAATGGAGTGGTTGAACACATGAATAGGACAATAATGGAGTGTGCAAGGACCATGAGATTGCATGCTGGGATGCCTTTAAACATATGAGTAGAGGCTATCAACACTGCTGTATATTTAATTAATAGAGGTCCTTCAGTTCCTTTGGGCTATGGTAAATTCTAGAGGAAGCATGGATATGTAAGAAGGTGAGTTATTATTTTCTCAAAACCTTCAGATGTGAAGCATTTGCACATGTAGATTCTGAAAATAGAACCAAGCTAGATGCAAAATCAAAAAAATATACTTTCATTGGATATGGCATTGATGAATTTGGTTATAGGCTTTGGGATTGTGAAAATCAAAAAATTGTGAGAAGGGATGTTATATTCAATGAGAAGGTGTTGTACAAAGATCAGTTGCAACAACATGAGAATAAAGAACAGGACTATGTGGTGCTAGATGATATTCCAAATAGTGATGTTCTAGTGGTTCCTCATGCGCCACAATAGCAACTAGAAATACCACAAACTCCAGTGAATGTTAGACGATGAACAAGACTAAGTAGACCTCCTAAAAGGTTTTCTCCCTCTTTGTATTCTATTTTGTTAACAGATGCTAGTGAACCAGAAGGGTATAATGAAGCTATGCAGGTGGATACAAAGGTTCAGTGGGAGCTTGCAATGAAAGAAGAAATGGACTCCTTGCTGAAAAATTAGACTTGGGAATTATGTAAGTTGCCTGCAGGTAAAAAGGATTTACAAAACAAATGGGTTTATAGGCTGAAAGAGGAAGATGGAAGTAAGAAAAGATTTAAACCCAAGTTAGTTGTAAAAGGATTTGCATAGAAAAATGGTATTGATTTTGATGAGATATTTTCTTCGGTTGTCAAGATGAGTTCTATTCATATTGTTTTAAGTATTGTGGCTACTAAAGATTTGCATTTGGAACAACTAGATGTGAAAACTACCTTTCTCCATGGTGATTTGGAGGAGGAGATATACATGGAACAACCTAAAGGATTTGAGGTCAAAGGTAAGGAGAAACTGGTGTGTAGATTGAAGAAGAGTTTGTATGGCCTAAAACAAGCACCTCGGCAATGGTACTTGAAATTTGATAGTTTTATGGATGAAAAAGGCTATAGCCGATGTAATTCTAACTATTATGTTTATTTTAAGAGGTTGGATAATGAAAGCTACAATATTTTATGTTTATATGTTGATGACATGCTTGTAGCAGGGTCTAACATGGATAACATAAGAGAGTTAAAATAGCAATTAGCACAAGCATTTGCTATGAAGGATTTGGGGATAGCAAAACAAATCCTTGGTATGAAAATTTGTAGAGATAGGAAGAACAAAAAATTGACTCTATCTCAGGATGATTATGTTGAAAAGGTGTTGCAGAGATTCCCTATGGAAAATGCAAAAGCTGTCAATACACCTTTACCTCGTCATTTAATATTGACAAAGGAGATGTGTCCAAAGACACAAGAGGAGGAAGACAAAATGTATGCCATGGCATACACGAGACCAGATATTGTACATCCTATAGGAGTCGTAAGCAGGTATATGAGTCATCCTGAATTGGAGCATTAGAATGTAGTAAAATGGATTCTCAGATATTTGAGAGGTACATCCAATAAAAAATTATGTTGTGGAGGTTCTAATATTGATTTAGCAGGTTATGTAGACTTAGATTTGGTAGGGGATATTGATACCAGGTGGAGTACTACAAGTTATGTCTTTACTATAGGTGGGATAGTGGTGAGTTGGATCTCACGGTTGTAAAAGGTGGTTGTTTTATCCACCACAGTGGCAAAGTATGTAGCTGCAATAGAGGCAAACAAGGAGATGGTATGGATGCAATCTTTGGTGGAAGAATTGGGAAAACAATAAACTAACAATTATTTGTTTATGGATAGTTAGAGTGCCATACATCTTGCAAAGAATTATGCCTTGCATTCAAAGACCAAACACATACAGTTGAGGTATCACTTCATTAGATTGGTGTTGGATGATGGATAGTTAAGGTTGAAAAAGATACATATAGATGAAAATCTAGCAGATATGTTTACAAAGGCAGTGACAAGGGAGAAGCTGAGCTCCTCTTCAGCTTCGGTTGGTCTTCAAGACTGAAAACAACAAAAATAAGACAATAGAGTCTAGGGTGCTTATTTCCAATGGGAGCTACAGGGTCGGTGGTGTTATGATTAGTCTCCAAGTGGGAGATGATATGGTGTGGAGTCTGATCAGTCTCCAAGTGGGAGATTATTTTTATATGGAGCCTAATCAAACTCAGAGGTTAAATTTACCCCACTTTTATCGGTGTGGTTTCCCCACAAATTATTTTATAAAGGTGTCAGGAGTTATTTTTTCTATTAATCGACATAAAAAAACCCTATCTTTGTAACTGACATAAGGCTTGATAAAAGTGGCTAAGGGCTAGGTTTTCCATTGATATTGTATTGTAGCATTTGCAATAGTATTGAGTTGTAGGGATTGCTAGTTGTAATCAGTTTGATTTACTGGATAATAATATTGGACTCTCTGTTTGGTGGATGTAGCTTGAGTTTGGGTGAACCACGTTAAAACTTGTCTCTCGCTATTATTATTTCTGTGTATTTCCATTCCTTTGTTTAATCTTTATGTGCATTTAACTGATATCTTCTATCGACTAACCCTAGCACTAAGTACAATGGAAAACAAACAAATATGTATAGATAAAGAATGAAATTCATAGAAGATGGTAAATAAGCCAAAGTAACAAGAAATAGGGAACCTAGCACCAATGTTGGGAGCCCACTACCAAGGACACCAATGCTTGGTGTGAAAGTCTATGTTGGGCATTGTGTTCCATAGAACACCAAAAATCTACAGTCCATACATGTATGCCTATACATGAGTTTTAGTGAATCTTATTGAAGATAGAGACAAACATTAGTATATGGAAGTTGATTATTAACAAAAATAAATTGGAAATGACATAAAGACAAAGAAAGGATTGAAATATGCAAACACTTGTACATTTTTCTATCCTTCCTTTGCTCAATATTCAATCTACAAGAAGAGAGAAAAAAGGATGAGTTGTATGGTGGTTTGTCTGAGTTAAACCTCATTTTTGGTATTTCTACCTCAATGATAGCCAAGTGAATATAAATGACAAAAATTGTGTGCTCTTGTATTCTATATGTGTCTAGAATAGAGTGAGTAGTGAAAAGCAATAATATATTTGAGATAAATGATAAATACTTGAAATAAAAAAAAAATAGCATTAATCTAAATGAAATGAAATGAATGTGTAAGAGATGGTTACAAGAGTGTCGCTGGAAGGCTATCACATAGAAGAACAAGAGGACTCTATTCTTTGAGGATGGTGATCATGTGTGACTGTGCAATAGGAATTGGAGTGAATGACATCAAATCAGTGACCTGTAATAGATAGATTAACACAAATGCAATGGTGCAAGTAATATGGGATTGGTTAACCAATTTGGTAGAGATTTGCTACCAAGATTCATGATCTTTAAATGGCAAAGTGAAAGGATTATTATAGAAAAGGAATGGAGGTATGAAGCTGGGAAAAGAGTTGTTTGGGTGCAGATAGGCATGTAGAAAATCTCAGAATGTTGTACAAACAAAAACACACCTTCTAAAATGAGTTGTTGAATTGGAAGACACTATCAAGACACCTAACACTCTAGTCTAGGCAACTTCAAGTCTTAAAAGGTCAAGATCACTTGGGGCAGTCCTGGGATTAAGGAACATTTGCAGTTTTGGGTTTAGGCAAGAAGAAGGAGGTCAATGATGAGGTTAAAGGGAAGAGAAAGCTAAAGTGAGTGCAAAATAGAGCATGATATTAAGTGTGAGCATAATTTACGATGCTACATTTAGCCCCCACTTTAATAGGCATATGCTACTACATGCATATGCAAGCTAAAGTACAAGAAAAAAATAACATGAAAGAAAATTTTTACCTAAATATTGTGTGAAGAATGGAGAATGTCTCTTAGTGAAGGTAAGGAGCCTCCAACCTTAGGGTTCAACAAAACCACAATTTTAGGCTAAAAAATATACACACAACACAGATGTTAGAGGCACATATACACATATATACATAACTAATGCTAAGGAGGATTAGGCCAAATATTATTTGCTAAAAGACTTGTGGTTGGTAAATAATATAGTCAAATGCACACTAATCTAAACAAACATGTGAAAACATGCAAAAAGCTAAAAAAGAAAAGAGAGGTATGATTCTAGGGCTAGCAAAATTTGTTGTTTGCTAGGAATCATACCGAAAAACTTTCATAAGTCACAAGGGATAGCAAAGTCTATTGTTTTCTAGGTGGCTTATGAGAAGTGCTGAGTGGTAGCAAATGTAACATCACAGACTAGCATTGCTCTACTAGGTGAGTTACATGTCAGGAAGTATCAAAAATTATAGAAAAAATAAAATCCATTTTTTGTTAGGTAATTTTGATAAAGGTGGTATGGACCACAAGTGTTATGCCATATGTTGTAAGGAGCATACCATCAGTGTGGTGTGTGATTAAGGTGTGATAAGTAGAAAATGTATGCCCCCACCTTAAAATAATTGCTTACACCATGAAGGAGCAATTAGCTTTAAGATAAAAAAATGACAATAAGGCATGAAAGATTTTAAGAAGCATATTCCTAGAGGATGTGTTCCCAAGAGCTACATCGTGAAGGGGTTGTCCCCAAGCAAGGACAACCAAGGCGATGTTGTAGGTATGATACACAAAGGGTTGTGTAAGCATGGCATGATGCCAAGAAATGCAACAAGGTGTCAGATAAGACAAGCGACATCAAATGTAAATAGAAAGGGATCTACGTGCATTAGAGTTAGTACAATATATAATCTGATCAATATGGGACAATGTTTGCAAGTAATTTTGTCAATTATGGTGCAACTGATTCTTGTAATTGTCATCATTCTCCAAGCATGCAAAACTAAAAATACAAAGGAGGAAAGACACACTAAGACAAATAAAATTTTTGGGGTAACATGGAAGGATGTTGAATCATCATACATTTTGCATCATCCTCAAAATATCTATGAAATTTCAATTACAAAACATAGAAGAATATAGATGTAGATAGAAGAATGACATGACATTTTTGTTCCCCTTGTATCTCGGTGCCTTCAAGGTCATCAAGGCTCATCCAAGGAGAACTAACAAACAAAAATTCATGCCATACTCATATGTGGGGATTACAGAACACACAAGAAACCATGCATAAAAACAAATGCATGGAGGGACTGCACTCAAGGAGCAGGCTCTAGCAGGTCATTTGCCTCCTAATCTTGCTCATTATAAAGGGATGGAGTATAGGCCATGAGAGGGACCTGTTGATGAATGTTTTCACACATCACAACAGAGTTAAAATTCACAAAGAAACCTTAGCTATCTTGGAAGATATGAAGAATTCACTAACAATTCTAAATCTCAAGTTTCTATATGGTTAGGTCTTGACCATGTTGGATAGTTCAGTAGTTTCTTGTGAAGTTGTTTATTCAAGGGGCCTTACTTGACTTAAATTTTATGTGATGATTGGACTTGTACAACTTTATGTAAATAACAACAAATTACACTGAAATAAGTGGTCCTTTGCATATATTTAACACCCTCTTACAAAGCTTTACATAAATTTCAACAAAACATGCTCTGTATTTCTATGAAAACTACTTAAGATCTTTGAAATTCACAATTATTTATCGGAATCAATAGAAACTCACTTATGATGACTATGTGTACGCTAATTATTTACTCTTTAGGAGGAAAAGATAGAAAAGGTTAGAGTTAAGATCAATGTTTAAATAGGATAAAATGCTCTGCTCCACATGTATCATGAATCTGCTAATCTTGAATCAATTCAATTGTAATTAAATTCACACAGGCAAATCTTAAAAAATATAACAAATGTGCATATGGAATTGTAATCTTTAAAAGATATACATACAAAATAATGCCTTAATTAGATAGCATTCTAGAATAGACATAGAAATCTGACGTTTGCATTCATTTCATATAAAGAAAGTCACTTTAATTTTACAATGTATATATGACTTCAACTAAATTAATCAACATAAACAACTCACAAATGTATTTACAGATACATCAAGGAAGCAATACATTCCACACGTTCCTTCATGTAGACACATGCAACCTCCTTTCTATACTATTGATGCTCAAAGTATTCATCACTTCCTTTTGCATTCAAAAGTAAAATTACTAAACTAAAGTCTTATGCTCTTTGCTACAGATCCCTGTGTAATTATAATACAAGTAGTAAGGGTATTTATATAGGATAGACACCTTCCCTATGGTTAGAAAACTTAATCAGCGGTCTATATTCAAATTCACAAGATTAATGGTGGAAAGCTTTTCCCAACCATTCTTTCAAAATATTTTTTTAGAATATTCCCTTTGGTGCAAAGGATGCCATTAGGATCTTTTTAAAAACATGAAATATTCTCCACGACCTTCTTCTTTGTTGATTTTCTCTTGAGAACAAAATAAGTAGAGAAGACCAAAGCATATCTAAATAACAATAAATGAAACTATTCGCTACCACTAGTACTTGCCTTTGGATCTTCTCCTATTCTCTCCAAATATTCTGTGTACCTCTAGTCACTAATGCTGCAATGGACGTATGAGTGTTCTTTTGACTTTCTGCCCATGTGTACTATTGCAATTCAACCCTTTCTTTTAGTATCTTTGCTTGCTCCTCTGCATCTTCTCTAGTCTTCTGGTATTTCTTCATTTTAGCATTCAACTCCATAATAGAATCAATCCTTTCTTCACTCAAATTAGTGGTAGGGTTCTCTAGGTAAGGTAAATAAATAGCTTTAAATTCCTTCACTGCTATAGCAACATCATACACTAGCATCTCCAAGCAATCATGCTCAATGAGTATCTGTACTACTTTTATATGTTTCCCCATCATGTTGCTAGCAGTTCCTTCTAACTCATGGGTATTCATAATGCAATTTCTTAGAATTCCTTCTTCAAATTTTAATTCTAGTTTGTGCTTTAGCACTTGGTTTGCCATTTGAGGTGTCAATACTCCCTCATTCACCAATTCTTCAATCCTTTCCTCCATAGCTTTGATTTGCTTCAATTCGTACCTACTTTCCTTCAATCTTGATTAACAATGATGTATATTAAGGCTACAATTGTTTTTCTCTATGAGGGCAATGGCCTAATTGGCAACTACCTGCTTTATTGTGTCTTCTCCTCTTTGTATGAATGCCTTGATCCAATCTTCAAAAATGTTTGCTTCAATCCTCTTATTCTTCATCTCATTTACCTAATCTTTTGATAAAATAACTAAATATGGAGGTAGTTTTGGTATATTAACTGTAGGGTTAAACATCCCCTGAATGAATTGTTGTAGCTAAACAATGTGTCCTTTTAACTGCTCTATCTCGTCCTTATCTTTCTTCATCATTTCTATGGTTACTTTATTCATATCTTCCAATTCTACAATATGTTGTTCTCTAGTTACATACCCCAGCTCTAAGTGAAGTAGATGATAGTCCTCCAAGCTCATTTCTCCTTTTGCTTTATCTTCTTTTGGTATAGCCAATTCCACTATTCTAGCTCCAGATGGATCTCTCTTTATTGTAGACATTGTTCTTTTCTTTCTCTTCCCCTTCTTTGGTGTGTCACCACCTAGTAGGCTCTTTATATCTATGGGAACCAATGGTACCTCTAAGTTTTCTCTTCTTTTTTTTGCTTCCATCCATGTTGGTGCCTCTTTGCTAGTCTCTACCACTTCCTTATTTATTACCTCCTCTCAAGGTTTCTCTATTTCTGTTTGCTCTTGTCGTTGTTCTTGATTATGTTGTTGTTGTGGTGGCGGATGTCCTTGAGGCTGATCTTGAAGTGGAGGCCCTTGTGGTAGTGGTGGTTGTTTATCATTTTGTTGTTGCTCCTCTTTCTCATTTATTTCTTCGTCTTCTTCTATTTTGGTGTCCCCTTCTACTTCCTATTTTGGATCTTCCTCCTCTAAACTTTCACTTTCACCCACCTCTTGCTGCTCTCCCTAAGATTCTTTTTGTTGTTGTAGAGGGGGCTTCTATTCACTTGGTCCCTCTGTATGTTGCATTTCTACCTCCTTTTGTTCTTCTGTAGGATGCACTATAGAACCTAAAGCCTTAGTAGCTTCTTCTCTCTTTGCTTCTCCTTGACCACCTCATTCAATATTAACAATAATATTTGATGAAGCTAGTGCTTCTATTGGCATCTCAATCTGACTAAGTACATTTTCTTGTACTGCCAGCCCACTTGCTTGTCTTGACTCTTCTATTTGACTGGAAGATAAATCCAGTGGTGTGCTTGATTCAATGGCAGGTGTTTCCACTACCTCTTTATTTTTATTTTCTTCCACTTCCTTCTCCGGTACCTGTTATTCAACCATTTGCACTTCTTCAATGATGTTTTGTGGCACTAGTATGCCAAAAGGATCCACTACCTTTGTGGCATCTTGCACAATTCCTTTTGACCTTGCAGGGGCATGTGTCTTTCTTGTAGAGGTCCTTGTACTATGTTATTTTAATATGAGAGAGATCTTTGGTATTATTCTCTCCTCCTCCTTACTCCCTTCTCCCATATCCACTTCAAGATGTTCTCCTTCACTTCTTTCTTCATCACTACTATCATCTCTGATATCTACAATTTCACCCACCTTTTCTGTGTCTTTGGACCCCTGGGCCTTTGATTCTTGTAGTTTCTCTTTGGTCAATTCTTGTTTGACCTTTATGTAGCCATGGATTCTTTCCTCATGTGTGGAAGCTATAGATATAGGTGTTTGTCTTATTTCCACTTGTGGAGCATCCACAATCATAGTAGGTATTTGCACCTTTCCTTGTGGAGCATCTATGATCACAGCTAACACTGGACCCTATTTTGTTGTCGCCATTGGTCTCTATATTTGTTTTGTAATGACCCCTTGACTTGATGTCCCTTCTTCTATGAATGTACTAGAAGCTACTATAACTGTGATACCCAATGCATATGGATCCATAAGTGTTGCATCCGTGTTTGTGGTAGCTATTTTGGTTTCTATAATCTTCCTCTTCTTTTCATAAAAACACAGTAAGTCATCTTCATTTTCCCTGGCCCTCTTCTTTCCTTTCTTTTGATATGTGGCCATGATACCTTAAGCTTTAAGCTCTTCTATCCTTTCATTCAACCGTGTCTTAGAAAATAATATAACTAGTTTGGATATGTTATCCAAGGATGTTTCTTCTGGTTCTTCCTAGTTTGGTTCACTAATGGGCAATTGTACCAGCCGTATGTTCTCATAATTTTGATGTAGCAATTTGCCATCATCTTCTCTAATTTCCTAGGGTACATTTATTTCCCCAATTGTTCTCATCTATTCTAAATTTAATCTCTTGTGAGCCCTCTTCCTTACCTCTCTTTCATCATCACAATCAACCCCAAAGTCCTCAATGTGAACCTGGTGTCTAAATTTTTTATCAATATTGTTCTAAATCCTATGGAAAGGATCAAAATGTTTTCTCAATTCAAATTCTTCAAATCCATAATATCTTAGCTCCTTTTCTGATTGCTTAGCTACCTCTTCATTAAAGCATGAGTACCTACCAATTCCCCATGGGAATCTTATATTTCCTCTACCTAATTTCTTCTTGTACATCTAAAAAACATTCACAATTTGTCTAGTGAATTCTAGAACAATTACTCTATTAGGAGGATATCTCAGTAACTTTAATGCTTTCCCTTCAAATCCCTCAGTCCTTATGTATGTGAACATAGGAAATTGAATATACCAAGTATTATTCCAATTTATGGCACTCCTTGCCTCTTCTAACAACCTTTTGTCCTTGTCTTCTGTCAAGATTCTCACCAAATAAGTGTAGATCACATCATTAACCCTTGCATATTTATGCATTGCATTCTTCTCCTAAAGATCAGGGCAATGATCATATACTAATTTCTAGCTTGGATTATTTCCCAAGGTGCCTACTCTATCAATTCCTACCAATGGTGGCCCTTTCACTACACATGAGTAAAATACATATGAAGATAGATAGAAATGTTTGTGCTTCTAGTATCCCATCACTTGCTTTAGAATAGCACCACTAATAGCCTTTTCCCAGTGGACTAATCCTATCTTTTCTCTTAGAAATTGAATGATAGTAAACATCTAGGGCTCAAACTTCCCTACATCTTTCAATCCAACAAGTCTACTTAGTAATGTGATCATTATATGCTCTTCTTTAGTAAAATCAATTCTATATAAATTCTTAGGTACCCTCACTACAACTTTTAGTTTATTCTCTAGTGGATACCAACCATAAAAGATTGCACTTTTACATTCCCTTTCATTATTTCTGAAGTCTAGGGTATATTGGTCTAGGTCTATATCCATCATATTATCTTGAATCTCTAAGCCAAATGTGTTGGCTATGCCCTCTATGGATAAGTCTGCAATAACTATACTATTGTGCATCACTCTCCTAGTATTCACATTGTATCTATCTATGCATTCTAGCACCAAGTCCTTGGCCTCCATTGCCAAGGGAAAACCTACTGCCTTATATAATCTCGCATCCTAAATATTCTTCATAGTTAGTGTAATACGTCATCTAAATCAAACTCGCTAGTAGCTATATAAGTAGCTATTCCTCCCATGCTATATAACAATGATGGATACCCTCTGTGGAACATAAATTCCTCCCTAACCACCTCTTTCTTTAGTTCTTTTTATTTTTCTATCTTTTCTTTCTTGCTAGCCGCCCTTGTATCTACCTTCTTTTGTTTCAGCGCCATCTTGCCAAGAAAACTTATGCATTTTACCATCTCATTTGTACCCAATCCTAGGGTTTTATGTAAAGCCCACAATTCCATCACAAAATAAAATGAATTAAATAATCCACTTAAAAAGATCACAATATCCAAAGTAAAAGGATGTAATTAATCCACTTAATTACAATATAAAAGATAAAAGGGGTGTAATTAATCCGCTTAATTACAATATCACAAGTAAAATGAACCATCTCATAAATATAAATTAAAATTTCATTAAATATTACAAATCACACGCTCAATCTAGGTAGAAGAACTATAAATAATATACAAAATCCATGGCATTCATGCAATAATACATCTAATTTCAAGTACAATCATCATGTACAACAAGAATAAATAAATCAATATGCTCATCAGTCACACAAACCAAGTGGTCCACCACCTACAAGCTGAGAGATAGGAATATAGCCTAGGTGCTTTTCCACCCAACCATGAAGTAATTACACTTCCCTGGGCAGGAGGAAACACCCGATGCAACCCTGATGTCTGAATGTACAATTCTAAATAATGAAAAGCATATTGTCTCACAACAAGATGTGGCAGAGTTATATATAAATAAATTTTTCTAGACAATAAACATCTATTTCAATGTCATCTTGATTAGATCTAAACCTTATATAGTAACCTGGTTCAATTCCTTGAAAAGAGGAAAAGCCATCTCTAATAATTCACATTCAGCATCCTAGCTCCAAAAGTAACCTAATAACATTCCTAGATAAAAACTACTTCTTTCCCAAAGAAGCAAGAAAATAATAATAAAATAAATGGATCAAGTTCATCAATAATTCATTATAAGTCCCTTTCTGAAAATAACATTTGTAAAATCACACTTTCCACAAGCAACAATCTATTTTTTGTTCATATAATTACATCCATCAATTATCAAATTGATATAGTTTCTAATCCATTTTCAGTCACAATTTACTGTATAAAAGTCATTCTTAGTTTGATTCAAACCTACTCTCAAATCTATGATAGGAAAACTACTCAATTATTCACTAAGTTTTAAATGAAACATTCAGTAACCTACTATCATTTTAGTGATAGAAGCTATGGTAGAATTGAAATATAAATAATACACAGAGTTTGTAATAGTCTACTGTCATCCAAGATAATGTTTCCAAACAGTGTTTAACACAACAATAACTAAGGAATATGTCTATAGAGAAAATAATAGTTTTCTTTTCTATTTTTAAGAATATGAATTTCACCCATAGTAAGGTCGATTTATAACATAGAACTGATTTAGCCAGCATAAAGAAAGAAATATAGTCATATATTTTTTGACAGAGAATAAATTTAAATAGTAATTAGGGATTCGGATAATTCATTGTTTACATAGTAAAACTCAAGATCTTAAAAAGGTGATTTGCTAGGCGTATCTATAGAGATAAATTGCCATGGTATGGATAGTTATTAAGCGATTGGAATAACAAAAAAAAGAGTAGGTCATAAGATAAAGAGGTCCAACTCCAAAAGGTCAATCCCATTCTAGTCATCCAGAATGAATTACACGCCACCTAGATCGAAAGAGAGAGAAGAGATGGGATGAAAGGCAAGTCGACGACACACAAGGAAAATGATTTCCTTAGCAAAAATGGTGACAAGGCAGATTTGAAGGTGGTTTGACCTATTTTAGAAAGGTAAGATACCCCAAAATGAATCAAACACAGCCACAAAACAAAACGACTAGCAAACAAGGTAACGACTAGAATAAAGTATGTAGCCAGAAGTAAGCAGGTTGATATGTCATTAAACGGCCAAGGAGAGTTTACAGCAAGCTGATTAGGAGACAACACTGACCAGAAAGATAAAAACACGGAAGCCGATTTATTAACTATGTTCTATGGTCATTTTAGCAGGTTTTAACCAATGCAAAATGCAAGAAAAATATTTGGTAGATTCGCCTGAGGGGAGGTCGATCTTGCCACCCAGTCACTGCTTCCCTTATATTCTATCACTATCCTACTAGAAAAATTGTCCTCTCTTCCTCTGCTGCTACAAGATGCCCTTCTCTGCTCAGATCATGGGTGTCTTCTTCTGATCTCCTATTTTCTTTTATTAAAAGTCTCAACTCTTTTTTTTGGTGATTAGGTTTTGGAACTGAAGTTCTTCCTTTCAGTTTGCATGAGAAAACTATGTTATAAAGATTTTAATTTTCTATTTATTAATAAAATAATACTCTTTAACTTAGCTTACTGTCGTATGAATGACAATATGTATATTTTTAATTCTTTTATTCACTCATCTAAATAAAATAATACTATTTAAATACAATTTAACTATTTTTAATAGCACAAACACTCTTAATCAATCAAGAATAATAAAATAATATATATATTTTCATATATCTAACATAAATTGATATAACTATTTAAATCTAATGGACATATTGTCTTCCAAACATCTATAATCATAAAATAGAAAAGCACTTATCTATTTAAATAATTATTTACTCTAATTTAAATATACCATTAAATTTATAATTCAAAAAGACATTTAATTATTATAATCAAATTATGCCTTCAAAATGAATTTCAAATTATTGAAAACACAATAATTTTCTAAATCATCAATCACAATTATTAAACACAAAATGATGCATAAAATAAGCCATTCAAGAATGCATATGCAACTATGTGATGTGTGTGATTGCATCAAGGTAAACCATCCCATCAATTCTCACCAAGTGGCTAGAACATCTCTACCTCAACCATGTTCTCATCTTCAATGAGTACCTGCATTCATTCACACTCAACTCGATGTGAATAGGTCAGTGTCTCCAAAACATATCCGAGGAAAATCATTGCATTTACATTAATAATATTTAGCATGTAAATAAAATTTCCAATTTATTCCAATACAACTTCACAATAATTACTTTCACACATGTGAAACTACTCAAAGTAAAACATTCATGGTAAATGTTCATTAATCTAGAAGAATAATATTGTCCATAAAAATGAGACGTGACATCCTTCCCCACTTGGAAGATACATTGTCCCAATGTCTTATTACACATCAAAACAATAAGGTATCAATCAACCATCAATAATGTATCAAAGTATCATAAAACAATAACATCAACTCAAATTATCATAATCAATGCATGAATAAGAAATCTATGCTATATCCTCCTCAAATGAGGAAAAGATATATCAATCTCCTCTGCATCCTCCCATGTGGCACTGTCCTCTGAATATTGATCCCATTGGACCTTATATTGCACCACATCTCTACTACGCAACTTAATGTTGTGCTTCTCTAAAATTTGAGTGGGCTCCACCGGTACCACTCCTGGATCCTCAACTTGTAAAGCATGTCAATCAATAATATGTGACGCATCAGGATGATAAGGCTTAAGTAAGGACACATAAAAAACATTATGGATTCTAGCAAGTACAGGCGGTAGAGCAAGTCTATAAGCTATAGGATTAATCACTTCCAGAACTTCAAATGGTCCTACAAAATGAGGAGCAAGTTTGGATGCTTTGCCAAATGAAACTAAACTCTTATGAGGTTTGACCCTCAAAAAGACTTTGTCACCCACTGAGAATTATCTCTAGCTATTCCTATCTGCATAACTCTTTTGATAATCTGAAGCTTGCTTCAACTTCTCCTTGATCATCCATTTCTCTCAACATTTCAAGACCAAGCACTATTCTGTCCTCCACCTTATCCCAACTGATAGGTGTTCTACACTTACGCCCATAAAGAGATTCGAATAGTGTCATTCCCAAAGATGCATGGTATGAATTATTATATGCAAACTCTACCAATGGAAGATATTCCTCCCATTTATACTACTAATCCATACAATACATTTTGAGGTCTTCTACAACCTGATTTACACTTTCTATCTGACCATCTATTTCAGGATGATAGGCCAAACTAAAATTCAACTTTGTACCCAAAGCTATATTAAGAGTTATCTAAAATCTAAATGTCATGCGAGTGTCTCGATCTAAAATGATCATCTCAGGAACTCCATGCAATTAGAAAATCTCCTAAACAAACTTCTTAGATAAAACCATGGAACCATTTGAAAGATTCTCCTGAATGAAATGTGCTACTTTAGTCAACTTGTCCACAACCACTAAGTTGACATCATGCATATTCTTAGAGATGGGTAACCCCTAAATAAAATCCATACTTATTACTCATTACTGATACTCAGGAATACTGTGTGGGTACAACAATCTTGTTGGATGTACATGCTTAGCCTTGACTCACTGACATTGCAAACATTGAGCCACAAATTCTGTCACATTCTTTTTAAGTCTAGGCCAAAACTATAAAGGTCTCAATCCTTCAACCATCTTGGTCTCTCTAGGGTTCCCTGAATAAGGTGCATTGTCAATCTCCTTGTGCACTAACTTCCTCAACTCTCCTGAGTTAGGAATATACATCCTTCCATGAAATCTCAATAGTCCATCTGATTCAATCACATAACCATCAAACCTGTGATCTAAGGGGTCTACTTCCAAAGCTTGCTTTACTCTTTCATAATGCTCATCCCCTTAAAGATTCCGAATTACTTTCTGCTTCAAATTGTTGTTGGGAATTAAGGTGTCTCAACCTTTGCAATTTATTGGTATTGGTAATTTAGTTGTATATTTAATTATTGCGTAATGTTGTATTTGATTGCACATTTAGTTTGGTCACATTGTTGAGATGGCATGGTGACATGTCAGCTTACTTGGAATGTGACTTAGATGGTCAAGTCAATCCTACATGGATTTGGGTGTCCAATATTGAGGTGGCATTAATTTTCCATGTGTCAGTATCTTTGGTATGTGGAAGGCAATATTCCATATGACAGAATCTATGATGCATAAGGGTCAAGTTTGGAGATTCCTGTGAAAAGTAATGACAAGTGTTGGTTGGCATCTTTGCATGAGAGAAAGGCATCTTTGGGCACCCAAGTTGGGCTATGACATGTTGTAAGTATAATATGCTATATTTAGCATTGTATGATGGATTCTCTTACAACTTTTAAGATTGCTATTGTGGGTAGATTTTATGACGGTTGTAAGTCATGTAAGAGAATTTGTCATAGTCTATTTTTAGCCTAGAGCTCTCTACATTGGGAAAGTCAAATCTGACATATATGACAAATGTAAGGGATGTAATGATATCAAGGACAAGTGTCCTTTGATGTTGGAAATGGTCATTTGACCAAGGTGCACACCTATCCCACGATGCTCTCAAGATATGCCTTGTAATCTCTATAAAATGCATAGTTTGGAGTTGTAGTTGCATAGTGTTTTTATAGGTACTGTTATGATACTGGAATAACTCTAGAATCAACATTTGTGAACTCTTGGAAGACTTGCATTGCAAGTGTATTGTAAACTGTTGTTGTTTTGATAATACATTAAGCAGGTTTTAGAGTGTGGGGTTTTTTACCTGAAAAGGTTTTCCCCATGGTATATCTTATGTCACCTTCTTTCTGTGTTGTGTTGCTTCTAAAATCTTTATGTTATTAGTTTAATGTAGCTGCAATTGTAAGGATTAAAATGCATTTGCACTCCATTCCCCTTATTAGATTGGTGTAGGAAGTGTTTCGCATACCTTGCTTCCTTTCAGTTGGTATCAGAGCTTGATCACCTATGATCCTAGTTGTTGGGTAGGGGTTTTCTTAGCTAATCTTTGATTGAGTGGGAGTCTGTGTAGAGTATTCTGTGATCTTGTTGTAGTGAGAAGATGTATAGCATATCCAGAAGAATAGAGGTGGAGAAATTCAATGGCACTAATTTCAAGCTATGGAAGCTCACGATGGAAGACATGCTTGTTGACAGAGATTTATGGGAAAGCATTTCTAGCACAATACTAGCTGCAATGACACAAGATGATTAGGATCTCAAAGACCGAAAGGCTAAGGGTCTCACAAGACTTAGTCTTGTTGATTCTATCCTATTAAATGTCCATGAGGAGAGTATTGCAAACTTGCTTTGGAAGAAGTTGGGAGATGTGTATCAAGCCAAATCCTTGGTTAACAAACTTTTTCTAAGAAAGAAGTTGTATTCTCTTCAAATGGAGGACGAAGGATCTATTGCAAAACATATGAATGCTTTCAACATGTTGGTTGCACAATTGACATCTGTTGGTGTGAAGATGGAGGAGGAGGATCATTGTATGACCTTTCTTTGTTCTTTGTCAGACTCGTGGGATCATCTTGTCATGGCTATTGGAAGCATTATATACACATTCAAAATGGATGAAGTGGTTTCTTTGTTGTTGTCTAAAGAGATGTGGAGAAAGTCTTCTGAGGTAGCCAAAGAGGCTCTTGCAGTTCATCGAAGACCCAAGGAGAAAGGGAAAAAGAAGCACAAGAAAGCTGAGAAGGGTAGATACAAATCCCATGGGAGATCCAAATCTCTTAGAAAGTCCAAGGCTCTCTATTGGAACTATGGTAAATCTAGGCATTTCTGAAAGGAATGCAAAGAGGAAAAGAAAAAGAAGA
Source organism: Cunninghamia lanceolata (assembly GCA_027924645.1). NCBI lineage: Eukaryota > Viridiplantae > Streptophyta > Pinopsida > Cupressales > Cupressaceae > Cunninghamia > Cunninghamia lanceolata. Next base: position 731,722 of record BSBN01000957.1, read on the forward strand.
AGAAGAACCTAGATTCAAATTTTGAAAAGTCACAAGATGATGGTGATGCTTTCATCACAACCCTAGTATCCCATGCATTTGATGATGTGTGGTTGATTGATTTTGGTATATCATTCCACATGACCTCCCAGCAAGATTGGTTTACTAAGTATGAGGAGTTCAATGGTGGAAAGGTGTACTTAGGTGATGACTCTCATCTAAAGATTGTTGGTTGTGGAAGAGTCTCTATCTAATTCCCTGATGGATGAGTGAAGGGGATCTCTGGGGTTATACACATCCCAAGCTTAGCATGAAACCTGCTTTCTATAAGTATGTTGAATGATGCAGGTGTGCAAGTTATCTTTTCGAAAGAAGAATGCAAGATGACTAGAGGAGCTATGGTGCTTGCTAAGGGTACTAGGAGAGGTACTCTGTTTCAGCTAGAGGCATGCATTTCACAATACAATAGTTCTTTTGACTTAAGGAAGAGGGCAATAGTCACTTCATCTGCACCATCTAATCCAGTAGTGAAGAAATCTGTTGTATCTAGTCCTAATGGTTGTATTCATGCCTTGGAAGTTAAGCTTCCTACTAAAAAGACAATGCTATGGCATAAGAGATTTGGCCACATTAGTGAGAAAGGTCTACATACCTTGAAAAATAAAAACCTTGTTGAGGGGTTAGATGATTGTAATCTTGAGTTTAACTTTTGTGAACATTGCATATATGGAAAACAAAACCATGTTTAGTTTTATTCGAGTTCTCATAAGTCTTCTGGTGTGTTGGACCTTGTTCATTCTAATGTATTTGGTCTTGTTAATGTTCCTTCATTATCAACATCTATATATTTAATATCTTTCATAGATGACTATAGTGGAAGGACATGGATTTATTTTCTCAGAAGCATATCTGAAGTTTATAGTACATTTAAGGAGTTTAAAGCCTTTGCTGAAAATCAGACTAGTAAAAAGATTAAATGTTTGAGAACTGACAACGGTGGTGAGTTTTGTTCTATATAATTTGATAAATATTGCAAGGAACTTGGGATTGAAAGACATAAGACAACTCCATACACCCCACAGAAAACTGGAGTTGCAAAGAGGATGAATAAGACACTAATGGAGAAGGCTGGGAGTATGCCTAGTGGTGCTGGCCTAGAACAAAAGTTTTGGGCTGAAGTTATTGCCATTGCTTGCTATCTGGTAAATAGATATTCTACATTAGCTCTTGTTGGAAAGCCACCCATGGAGGTGTGGTCTAGTAGAAAGTATTCAATAAGGCATCTTCGTGTTTTTTGTTGTGAGGCATATGCACATGTGCCTAGGGAGAAGCAGTCAAAATTGGAGACCAAGGCTATTAAATGTATCTTCATTGGCTATGGTGTCAGTGTGAAAGGATACAAGCATTGGGACCTTGTGGCTGAAAAAGTGTTGTATAGTAGAAGTGTCATCTTCAAAGAGCTAACACCTTCTTCCACTATTTTATAGCCATAAGAAAAAGAAAAGAAAGAGGATGTTGTTCAGTTTCCTTCTACCCCTGAGAAGACTAAATAGAAAGACAATATTGGACCTAAAAATGAGGAGAGCTCTAGCAGCTCTGAAAGTTTAGAAGATGAAGTAGATCCTCCACCTCAACCTTTGAGGAGGTCCACACAAATCAGGAAGCAACCTGAGAGGTTTGGTTATACATTGCTTGATTCTAGTTGTGCTTTTGCTTTGCTTACTAATAGTGATGAACCTAGAACTATATCAGAGGCTATAGATATGAAAGATGAAGATTCCTGGAAGGAGGCCATGGAGGATGAGATGGCTTCTTTGGAAAAGAATCAAACTTGGGACTTGGTTCCTTTGCCTCCTAGATGGAAACCCATTGGATGCAAATGGGTGTTCAAGAAGAAATTTGGTGCAGATGGCAATGTTGAGAAGTATAAAGCTAGATTGGTTGCGAAGGGGTATTCACAAGTGGAGGGAATTGATTATGGTGAAATTTTCTTTCCCATTGTAAAGCTGACACCCATTCATTTTCTATTATCTCTTATAGCTTCTTATGACTTAGAGGTAGAACAGATGGATGTCAAGACAACTTTCCTTCATGGTGATTTGGAGGAAGACATTTACATGTCACAGCCAGAGCATTACATGGTGAAAGGTAAAGAAAATTTGGTTTGCAAGTTAAAGAAGTCTTTGTATGGATTGAAGCAGTCTCCGAGGAGGTGGTACTTGAATTTTGATGCCTTTATGTTGTGAATTATATTTGTGAGATCAAAATTAGATCACTGTGTGTATTATAAGTATGATGGTGATCATATTCTCATTGTTGCATTATATGTTGATGATTTGTTGCTCATTGGGAAGGGTAAGAATATGATTTCTGATTTTAAGTCTTAGTTGGCACCATAGTTTGAAATGAAAGATTTAGGGGCAGCCAGGTACATTCTTGGAATGGAAATCAAAAGAGATAGAACTAACAGAAAACTTCGGTTAAGCTAGAGTAAGTATGTGAAGACCGTGTTGGATAGGTTCAGCATGGCAGATTGTAGACCATTATGCATTCCTATTTCTTTGGGAACAAAGTTGTCTATTGAGGATTGTCCAAAATCTCCTAGTGAGGTGGAGGACATGAGCAAAGTACCTTATGCTAGTGCTATTAGAAGTTTGATGTATGCTAAGGTCTGTACAAGACTAGACATTGCCCAAGCAGTGGGAGTCCTTAGTTGATTTATGGCTAATCCTGGACAGGTACATTGGGATGCAGTTAAGTGAGTGTTTAGATATTTAAGGGGTACTTCCTAGTATTCCATATGCTATCATGGTAATGTAATAGGACCTCAGTATTCTATTGATATTCATGGATTTGTGGATTTAGATTGTGCAAGTGACATTGACAGTAGGAGATCCACCAATGCTTATATGTTTACACTGTTTGGTGGTGTTATTAGTTGGATGAGTAAGCGACAACATGTGGTTGGTTTGTCCATGACAAAAGCTGAGTATATGGCAGCAACTCATGCTTGTAAGGAAGCCATTTGGCTTAAGAGATTGTGTTTAGATATTGGTATTGATGTAGGTTAGATTACGATTAGTTGTGACAGTCAGAGTGAGATTTGCCTTGTGAAGAATCTAACTTTCCATACCAAAACAAAGCATATTGATGTATAGTTTCACTTTGTGCAAGACATGGTAGAGGATGGGATGGTAAATTTGGAGAAGGTAGATACTTTGAAGAATGTTGCTGATGCATTGATTAAACCTATGGGCACAAAGAAGTTCAGATGGTGTTCAGAGTCTATGGGCCTCTCAACCTATAGCAGTTAAATCTTGTTAGTTCTTTTGGCTCTTGTAAGGTGTTCGACAAGTGGGAGAATGCTGGGAATTAAGGTGTCTCAACCTTTGCAATTTCCTGGCATGGGTAATTTAATTGTATATTTAATTATTGCCTAATGTTGTATTTGATTGCACATTCAGTTTGGTCACATAGTTGAGATGGCATGGTGACATGTCAGCTTACATGGAATGTGATTTGGATGGTCAAGTCAATCCTACATGGATTTGGGTGTCCCATATTGAGGTGGCATTAATTTTCTATGTGTAAGCATCTTTGGTATGTGTAAGGTAATATTCCATATGATAGAATCTATGATGCGTAAGGGCCGAGTTTGGAGATTCTTGTGACAAGTAATGACAAGTGTCGGTTGGCATCTTTGCATGAGAGAAAGGCATATTTGGGTGCCCAAGTTGGGCTATGACATGTTGTAAGTAGAATATGCTATATTTATCATTGTATGATGGATTCTCTTACAACTTTCAAGATTGCTATTGTGGGCAGATTTTATGACAGTTGTAAGTCATGTAAGAGAATCTGTCATAGTCTATTTTTAGCCTGGAGCTCTTTACATTGGGAAAGTCAAATCTGCCATATATGACAAATGTAAGGGATGTAAAGACAAGAAGGAAAAGTGTCCTTTGATGCTATAAATGGTCATTTGACCAAGGTGGACGCCCATCCCAAGATGCTCTCAAGATATGCCTTGTAATCTCTATAAAATGCATAGTTTGGAGTTGTATTTGCATAGTGTTTTTATAGGTACTGTTATGCTGCCAGAATAACTCCAAAATCAACATTCATGAACTCTTGGAAGACTTGCATTGCAAGCGTATTGTAAATTGTTGTTGTTTTGATAATACATTGTGCAGGTTTTAGAGTGTGAGGTTTTTTACATGAAAAAGGTTTTCCCCACAGTATATCTTGTGTCACCTTCTTTCTATGTTTTGTTGCTACTGAAATCTTTATGTTATTAGTTTAATGTTGCTGCAATTGTAAGTATTAAAACACATTTTCACTCCATTCCCATTATTAGATTGGTGTAGGAAGTATGTTCCATATACCTTTCTTCCTTTCAATTAGATCTCATTGTAACATGGCAGCCAGATGTCTTCTTCTGCTATGAGCATCTGCTACTCTATTATCTTTTCCTTTTATATACTCAATTCCAAAGTCATACTCACTAAGGAATTTTGACCACCTTCTCTATCATGCATTAAGGTTAGGTTGAGTAAATATATACTTGAGACCTAAATGATTTGTCTTCAATTCAAAGGGCTTACCTAGAAGATAATGACTCCACATCTGAAGTGCATGAACTATGGCAGCTAACTCAAGATCATGTGGTGCATAGTTGAATTCATCTTGGTTTAACTTTCTTGACTCATAAGAAACCACTTTCTCATTATGCATCAATACTCCTCCTACTCCTCCTGAAGCATATGTTATAATTGTAAAGTGACCATTAGGATCTGGTATAGTCAAGATAGGAGCAGTTGTGAGTTTTCCTTTAGCACTTGGAAATCTTTCTCACACTTTTTAGTCCATTCAAACTTATTACATTTCTTTTGTAGGGAAGTAATTAGTGCTACTATAGTTGAAAAATGTTCCGCAAACTTTCTATAGTCACCTGCAAATCCCACAAATCTTCTAACATCTGTCACATTCTGCAGTGCAGGCCATTCCATTATCACCTTTATCTTCTTAGGATCAACTGCAATCCCTTCTACTGAGATCACATGACCAAGATAGTGCACTTTATCTTGAAAAAATGTACACTTAGATAATTTACCACAAAGTTTTTTCTCTCTTAAGCACTGCAAAACTATCCTCAAATGCCTTTCATGCTCTTCCACTGATTTGGAGTATATTAATATGTCATCAAGGAAGATCAACACAAAATCATCTAAACAATCTCTAAAAATGTTATTCATCAAATTCATGAAAGATACTAGAGAATTAGTGAACCCAAATGGTACTAATGTGAACTCGTACTGACCATATCCAGTTCTAAAACCTATTTTAGAGATGTCATCATCCTTAATCCATAATTGGTGATAACCAAATCTAAGGTCTATATACACAAACATCATTTCTCCTTTCATCTGATCAAAGAGCTCATCTATTCTTGGAAGTGGGACTTATTCTTTATATTAGTTTTGTTAAACATCCTATAATCAATTTATAATCTCATAGTACCATCCTTCACCTTTACAAAGATGACCGGTGTGCCCCATGGTGACACACTAGGTCTAATAAACCATTGATTTAGCAACTCTTGCAATTGTGCTTTAAGCTCATACAATTCTGCAATAGTCATTCTATAGTGTGCCTTAGGCTATCCCTGGTAGCAAATCAATCAAGAAGTCAAATTCTATCTTTGGTGGTAACTCTGTCAACTCTACAAGGATTACATCTCTAAAATCTCTAAGGATTGGGTAATCATTGAACACTGGTTCCTCTTTGTCAAGATCCTTTACTTGGACAACATAAATTACACATCCTTTCCTCTTGGCTTTCTTCAATTGCATAGATGAGATTTGTCTAAGTTCTAAAGGTTTCTTAGATCCATTAATTTCCACTTGATTCCCTAGATCATGCAAACATTTAACCAATTTATCTTCATAGTTTACTAGAGACTTATGTTTAGCTAACCAGTTGATACTAAAAATCACCTCATAAGAGCCCAAATGTAGTACATATAGATTTACTTGCGTCTGAAAACTAGGAAGTTCTAACTCACTGCATGCTAGACATGAGTCTACTCTCTTTTCTACACTATTCCCATATTGTACCATCCAAGAGTTTTCCATATGACCAGGTCTAATAGATAACTTAGATACTACTCTAGGATCTACAAAACATTATGTGGCACTAGTATCAATTAAAATAGAAACAGGTAGTCCATAGAGCTTACCTTGAAATTAAATAGGTGCTACTTGAAAATCTGCTTGCCAATTGTCCACTGCGGCATGAATCTGATGCTGAGGTGCTCCTTGCTGATTTTTCTTTCCCCTTTTATGTGGGCAAGCATTTGCATAATGCTTTCCTCCACAAGTATAGCATCCACCCTTAGGTGCTTTTAGTCCTTTATCTCTTTCCCTCTTATTGTTGTTTCCATTGTTATAGATAGCTCTTTTGTTTCCTCCATTTCCATCCTTAGAATTATTACCTCTCTTAAGATTCCTGATCTGCCTGCTATTCTGAGGTTTCTGATTAGCAAACTTCACATCTCTTTACTTACAGTAACTAGTTGCTTGTTGCATCTTTTGCTCTTATTTTATTACCTTTTCAAAAACTACATCTAGAGTGAGCAAATTATGAATGTCTACCTCTGCTCTAATATGAGGCCTTAATCCCAAAATAAACTTTCTAATATGAAATCTCTCATCTTTCTGATACTAAGGAACATATTTATGTAGATGAGAAAACTTTTCCCAATATCCAATTACAGACATACCTCCTTGATTCAAGTTCTGAAACTCTGTCATCTTCTTATCAAAGAATAACTGTGGTAACCATCTTTTCCTCAATAGTTGTAGGAAAATCTCCCAAGTTATTTCAGTAGGCAACATCTTCTTATATGCCTTCTCACTATCCCACCACATTGCTACTTCTCTAGTTAACTGGTAAGATCCACACATTGCCTTCATGTGATCTTAAAGGTTTCAGTGTCCAAAATATTTCTCCATTCCTATTATCCAGGATTCATCTCCATCTCCAATTGTATTTCCATCAAATTTTAGAAGTGATGTACTTTCTTGAGGTCTTTCCCCAATTTTTCCACTATCTTTGCTTGATTATCAACAATAGCTCTAACTTTAGGAACTTGAACTTCTATCCTTGGGTTTTCATTAGCATTATGCCCTCTAGGAATTCCACTAATCTCCTATTCAAGAACATTCATCCTCATGTCCTCTTGGGTTAAGAGATAAAGAATACAATCCAATCTTCCATCTTGATCATTACTGGCATCTCCACTATCCCCACCATTTCAACCACCACAAGCACCTCCATAGTTTCCTCTACTTTGACCAATTCCTAATCCTTCACCTTGATCATTGTTTCTAGTATTCACGATGGATACTTTGTTTCAAGTTCACAACTTTAGCATAATAGCCCCAAAAGAAAAACATAGGCCCTAGTGTTCAACTTAGAGCTCTGATACCAAAATGTAAAGCCCACAATTCCATCACAAAATAAAATGAAGTAAATAATCCACTTAAAAATAGCATCACAATATCCAAAGTAAAAAGATGTAATTAATCCACTTAATTACGATATAAAAGATAAAAAAGGGTGTAATTAATCCACTTAATTAGACTATCACAAGTAAAATGAACCATCTCATAAAAATGAATTAAAATGTCATTAAATCTTACAAATCAAGTGTCCTATCCAAGTAGAAGGACTATAAATAATATACAAAATCCATGGCATTCAGGCCATAATACATGCAATTTCAAGTACAATCATCATGCACAACAAGAACAAATAAATCAATATGCTCATCAGTCACATGAACCAAGTGGTCCACCACCTGCGAGCCGAGAGACAGGAACATGACCCAAGTGATTTTCCACCCAACCATGAAGTAATTACACTTCCCTGAATCCCTTCATGAAGAGAAGGAAACCCAGCCCTGCAAGAAATGTCTAGCTACCTAGAAATAACTGGTAGAAGGGAACTGTTTATGTTGATTTTATTCAATATAATAGAGATAAAATTCACAAAGAATATTTGCTTATCTTAAAGAATATAGAGAACTATTGGAAATAGTTCTCAATTCCAAGTCTACGTTAACTAGGTCATGGTTGTGTTGAATTAACTAAGGGTTCAATGTGAAGTTGTTTTGTTTTAAGGGGCCTTACATGATTTAAGTATCTTGTGACAACTGGACTAATTTGTTTTATGCAAATAACTACAAATTTCACCAAAATGAACATCTTTGTGTATGTATTTACTACTTCTTTACAAATCTTTACATGAATATGGATAAAATTCACTTCGTGCCTTAAATTTATATGAATACTGCTAAAGATCTTTATAATTCATGAGTATTTATTTGAATCAATAGCAATTTCATTCATATAACTATGTGCATGCTAATTATTTAAAGATTTTTGGAGAAAAGATAGAAAGATAATGGTTAGAAACTCAATTCGGTAAGAACTACTTTTCTGCTACTCATCCATATAAATTTGTTTATCACAATGCATATTATCATGTATATGGTAATGTATTTTGCCATGTAAATCATATACATCTGATAATGCAAATATCTTCGCAGCTTTAATTTCCACCCCTTTTAACTATGAATGACTGTACTCTATCCTGCATTTAATGTTAAATATGAAACCATGATTCAAATCCCAGTAAATAAAAATGTATCTATAGTATTTATTCCAATTAGACCCTTGGCACATATGAATTTATTTACTCAGCATTGGGTGATGAGTTGAGCTCTATTTAATGGCATTGATCTTGAGGGATTATTATTTCATTTTCAGAATTACATATGCCTCTATTATGGACACTATCAGTTGTCTCTGTAGTGTAAGAAGGCAAACTACTTTCTTGGGTTCTATTTCTGATGCACATCTGAGAAAGGTCATCATTCAACATGGTGACCCTAGGTTTCACGACCTAGAACTGGAAGCAGTCAAGATGAGCAGGGACTTTCTTGCTAGTAAGGACAAATACAAAGTGAATTCTGATATTGCCTCTTAGTTTCTTGCTTCCCTATTGGACCTGAGTGTCAACAAAATTGAGATATTTATGTTATTTTCAGACATTTTCAAGGTGGAATACCAACTTACAGACATTGATGTGAGAATTGCGACTGAGCAGGGAAGTGACATTCCACAAGCTTCAGAGCTCTCACTAGTTACTACTCCTGGTGCTCAATTTCAAAGACTACCCTTCTTAATAAACATCTCTAACCTAGCTTTGGCATGTTACTGCCATTGGGCAACAACTATGCTAAATTTCTTCCATTTATCTCAGTGATTAGACTTAATGTAGAATGATCACTAGGTGGCACATTTTGCAAAATTAGTTATGACTAGGAACTTTTACTGAAATCCCTAACTGGTAGACTTGATCTCGACAATTTTTCTCTTTTATATCAATTTTATATTTTGGCAGTAGTGGGTAGACTTTTCCCTTTTTTAATTGTAAATCTCCTATATATGATGAATATATAAAATACTCGTAAACGTTTTATCAATTACATTGCACCCTGTTTGTTTCTATGCATGCACCTCTCTTTTGTATTTTAAGTACCCAAATTGTCTGATGCAAATACCTATGCAATCTATACTTCATTTTGGTTTAACCTTTCAGAATGTTTTTATTATACATTTGTATATAAGATACAATTCGTTAAACATACAAACATGCAAAAATATGCACTTGTTATTTCCCCTATGTTTATTTGGACTTTCTTTTCAAATCTTCCTATGTATACCAAATTATGCATGAAATATACAAGTACAATATCACATGCTCATATATGTTGTTTTATCATTGGTTTTGACATCTGCGCATGCATATTTCACAATTTGCATATTAAATACAAGAATGTATACATACAAATGCAAAATACAAATACAACTATGGAACTAAATATTTATCCACTTTACTTTTGCACACAATCGGGTCTGAGTTTGTATATCTATTTTGACCACTTAATTTACAAAAGACAAACCATGATAGAATAACCTCATATCATAATGCGATGACACAAAAGTATTTCAGATACAAAGGATTATGTATATAAGATACAACTTTGATCATCACTGCACTTTCCAACCAAAACCATAAATCCCACAGAAAGCAAGGTATCATGAGCCAATTCAAAAAACACCCCTAGACCAAATTTTCTTGTAGACTCCATTAGTAATTTCAATTTTTTCTCTTTAGTATCCCACATTTTGAATGTTGAATGTTTCAAGCATCAGCTACTTTTTCCCTTTGCCACCAAGCAAGACTAGACAAAAAGCAAAGACAAAAGACACAACAGGGGTCCTCATTTTGCTAGAGGTTAAAATGGAGCATGTTGTGAACATCACAATAGGAACTCGTGATGCAACCCTCATGTTTGAATGTGCAATTCTAAATAATGAAAAGTAGATTGTCTCACAACAGCATGTGGTAGAGATATATATAAATAAGTGTTTCTAGACAATAAACATCTATTTCAATGTCATCTTGATTAGATCTAATCCTTATATAGTAAGCTGGTTCAATTCCTAAAAAAAGGAAAATCCATCTCTAATAATTCACATTCGGCATCCTAGCCCCAAAAGTAACCCAATAATATTCCTAGATAAAAACTACTTCTCTCCCCAAGAAGAAAGAAAATAATAATAAAATAAATGGAACAAGTTCATCAATAATTCACTAAAAGTCCCTTTCCCAAAACATCATTTGTAAAATCACACTTTCCACAAGCAACAATCCATCTTTTGTTCAGATAATTATATCCATTGATTATCAAATTGATATAGTTTCTAATCCATTTTTAGTCACAATTTGATGTATAAAAGTCATTCTTAGTTTTATTCAAATCTACTATCAAATCTGTGACAAGAACTACTTAGTTTATTCACTAAGTTTTAAATAAAACATTTAGTAACCTACTGTCATTTTAGTAATAGGAGTTGTGGCAGAATTGAAATATAAATAATATGTAGATTTTTTAATAGTCTACTATCATCCAAGATAATGTTTCCAAATAGTGTTTAACACAACAACAACTGACGAATATGTCTATAGCGACAATAATAGTTTTCTTTTCTATTTTTAAGAATATGAATTTCACCCATAGTAAGGTCGATTTATAACATAGAACCAATTCAGCCACCATAAAGAAAGAAATGCAGTCATACATTTTTTGACAAGGAATAAATTTAAATAGTAATTAGGGATTCAGATAACTCATTGTTTTCACAATAAAACTCAAGATCTAAAAAAGGTGATTTGCTAGGTGTAGCTATAGGGATAAATTGCCATGGTATGAAGAGTTATTGGGCAACTAGAATAACAAAAAAAGACACGGTCAAATGATAAAGAGGCCCAACTCCAAGAGGTGAATCCCATTTTGGTCATCCAGAATGAATCAAATGCAACCCAGATTGAAAGAGAGAGAAGAGATGGGACAAAAGACAGGTCGACGACACACAAGGAAAATGATTTCCCTAGGAGAAATGGCAATAGGGTAGAATAGAAGGTGGTTTGATCTATTTTAGTAGGGTATGATCACCCAAAATGAATCAAAAGCATCCACAAAACAAAGTGGATAGCAAACAAAGTGATGGCCAGAATAAAGTATGTGACCAGAAGTAAGTAGGTCGATTTGTCATTAAACGACCAGGGAGAGTTTACGACAAGCTTGATTTTAGCAGGCCAATTAGTAGACAACACTGACCAGAAAGACATAAACACATAAGATGATTTCTTAACTATGTTCTATGGTCATTGTAGCAGGTTTTAACCAACGCAAAACACAAGAAAAATACCCAATAGATTCACCTGAGAGGAGGTCAATCTTTCCACCCAGTCGCTTCTTCCCTTATCTTCTGTCACTGTACTACCAGAAACCTCGTCATCTCTTCCTCTGCCACTACAAGATACCCTTCTCTGCTCAGATCATGGGTGTCTTCTTCTGATCTCCTATTTTCTTTTATTAAAAGTCTCAACTCTTATTTTTGGTGATTAGGTTTTGGAACTGAAGTTCTTCCTTTTAGTTTGCATGAGAAAACTATGTTAAAAATCTTTTAATTTTCTATTTATTAATAAAATAATACTGTTTAATCTAGCTTACTGTTCCATGAATGACAGTAGGTATATTTTTAATTCTTTTATTCACTCATCTAAATATAATAATATTGTTTAAATATAATTTAACTATTTTTCATGGCACAAACACTATTACTCAATCAAGAAAAATAAAATAATATATATATTTTCATATATCTAACATAATTTGAAATAATTGTTTTAATCTAGAATGGACATATTATCTTCCAAACATCTATAATCATAAAATAGAAAAGTACTTATCTATTTAAATAATTATTTACTCTAATTTAAATTCAAAAAGGATTTCAAATTACTGAAAACACAATAAGTTTCTAAATCATCAATCACAATTATTAAACACAAAATGATGCACAAAATAAGCCATTCAACAATGTATAAGCAACTATGAGATGTGTGTGATTGCATCAGGGTAAACCATCCCATCAATTCTCACCAAGTGGCTAAAAATCTCTACCTCAACCATGTTCTCGTCTTCGACAAGTACTTGCATTCATTCACACTCAACTTGACATCAATAGGTTAGTGTCTCCAAAACATAGCTGAAGAAAATTATTGCATTTACATGAATAATAGTTAACACGTAAATAATTTTTCCAATTTATTCCAATATAACTTCACAATAATTACTTTCACACATGTGAAACTACTCAAAGTAAAACAATCATGGTAAATGTTCATTAATCTAGAAGAATAATATTGTCCATAAAAATGAGACGTGACATCCTTCCCCACTCTAAAGAGACATCATCCCGATGTCTTATTACACATCAAAACAATAAGGTATCAATCAACCATCAATACTATATAAAAATATCATAAAACAATAACATCAACTCAAAGTATCTAAATCAATAATCAAACTAAAAGTATCATAATCAATGCATAAATAAGAAATCTATGCTATATCCTCCTCAAATGAGGAAAAGGTCTATCAATCTCCTTTGCGTCCTCCCATGTGGCACTGTCCTCTGAATATTGATCCCATTGGACCTTATATTGCACATCTCTGCTATGCAACTTAATGTTACGCTTCTCCAAAATTTAAGGGGGCTCCACCAACACCACTCCTAAATCCTCAACTTGTAAAGCACACCAATCAAGAATATGTGTCATGTCAGGATGATAAATCTTAAGTAAGGACACATGAAAAACATTATGGATTCTAGCAAGTGCAGGTAGTAGACCAAGTCTATAAGCTACAAGTTTAATCACTTCCAGAACTTCAAACAGTCCTACAAAACAAGGAGCAAGTTTAGACGCTTTGCCAAATGAAACTAAACTCTTATGAGGTTTGACCCTCAAAAAGACTTTGTCACCCACTATGAACTATCTAGGTATTCTATTCCTATCTATTTAACTCTTTCAACAATATGAATCTTGCTTCAACTTCTCCTTTATCAACTTCATTTGATCATCCATTTCTCTTAACATTTTAGGACCAATCACTATTCTGTCCTCCACCTTATCCCAACTGATAGGTGTCCTACACTTACACCCATAAAGAGCTTCAAACGGTGCCATTCCCAAAGATGGATGGTATGAATTATTATATGTAAACTCTACCAATGGAAGATATTCCTCCCATTTATACTATTGATCCATATAATACAATCTGAGAAGGTCTTCTACAACCTAATTTACTCTTTCTTTCTGACCATCCATTTGAGGATGATAGGCCAAACTGAAATTCAGCTTCATACCAAAAGTTGTGTTAAGAGTTCTCCAAAATCTAGATGTCATGCGAGTGCTTCGATCTAAAATGATCACCTCAAGAACTCCATGCAATCAAAAAATCTACTGAAAAAACTTCTTAGCTAAAACCATGGAATCATCTGAAAGATTCACCAAAATAAAATGTGCTACTTTAATCAACTTCTCCACAACCTCTAAGATGACATCATGCCTATTCTTAGACATGGATAACCTCTGACTAAAATGCATACTTAATGCTTGCCACTTATACTCCCAATACTATGTGGGTACAACAATCCTGTTGGATGTACATGCTTAGCCTTGACTTGCTGACAATCCAAACATCAAGCCACAAATTCTGTCACATCCTTTTAAGTCTAGGCCAAAAGTATAAAGGTCTCAAACCTTTGACCATCTTTGTCACTCTAGGGTGCCCTAAATAAGGCGCATTGTGGATCTCCTCGAGCACTAACTTCCTCAACTCTCCTGAGTTAGGAATATACATCCTTCTATGAAATCTCAATAGTCCATCTGACTTAATCACATAACCATCAAACTTGTTATCTAAGGGGTCTAATTCCAAAGCTTGCTTTACTCTTTCATAATGATCATCCCCTTGAGGATTTTGAATTACTTTCTACTTCAAATTTGATATCATTTTAACCATGACAACCACATGTCTTCTCTACTAAGAGCATCTACTACTCTATTCTCTTTTCCTTTTATATACTCAATTCCAAAGTCATACTCGCTCAGGAATTCTAACCACCTTCGCTATCATGCATTAAGATTAGGTTGAGTAAATATATACTTGAGCCCTAAATGATCTGTCTTCAACTCAAAGGACTTACCTAGAAGATAATGCCTCCACATCTGAAGTGCATGAACTATGGCAGTTAACTCAAGATCATGCGGTGCATAGTTGAATTCATGTTGCTTTAACTTTCTTGACTCATAAGAAACCACTTGCTCATTCTGCATCAATACACCCCCCACTCCTCCCAAAGCATCTGTTATAACTGTAAAGTGACAATTAAGATCTGGTATAGTCAAGATAGGAGTAGTTGTGAGCTTTTCCTTTAGCACTTGGAAAGCTTCCTCACACTTTTTGGTCCATTCAAACTTCTTACATTTCTTTTGTAGGGAAGGAATCGGTGCTTCTATAGTTGAAAAACTTCCACAACTTTCTATAGTAACCTACAAGTCCCATAAAAGTTCTGACTTCTATCACATTCTATGGTGCAGGCCATTCTATTATCACCTTTATCTTCTCAAGATCAACTGCAATCCCTTCTGCTAAGATCACATGACCAAGATAGTGCACTTTATCTTGAAAGAATGTATACTTAGATAATATACCATAAAGCTTTCTCTCTCTCAAGCACTGCAAAACTATCCTCTAATGCCTTGCATGCTCTTCCATTGATTTAGAGTATATTAATATGTCATCAAGGAAGATCAACACAAAATCATCTCAACAATATCTAAAAATACTATTCACCAAATTCATGGAAGCTGCTGGAGCATTAGTCAACCGAAATGGTACTACTATGAACTCGTAGTGACCATATCAAGTCCTAAAAGTTGTTTTAGAGATGTCCTCATCCTTAATCCATAATTGGTGATAACCAGATCTAAGGTCTATCTTTGAGAACACCATTGCTTCTTTCATCTGATCAAAGGGATCATCTATTCTTGGAAGTGGGTACTTGTTGTTTATAGTAGCTTTGTTAAGCATCCTATAATCAATGCATAATCTCAAAGTACCATCCTTCACCTTTACAAAGATGACCGGTGCGCCCCATGGTGACACACTAGGTCTAATGAATCCTTGATTTAGCAACTCCTACAATTGTGCTTTGAGCTCATACAATTCTGTAGTAGTCATTCTATAGGGTGCCTTAGATTGAGGCTCAGCCCATGGTAGAAAATCAATATAGAAGTTAGATTCTCTCTTTGGTGGTAACTCTATCAACTCTATAGGGAATACATCTCTAAAAATCTCTAGGGATTGGGTAATCATTGAACATTGGTTCGTCTTTGTTAAGATCCTTTACTTGGACAACATAAATTGCACACCCTTTCCTCTTTGCTTTGTTCAATTGCTTAGCTGAGATTTATCTAAGTTCTAAAGGTTTCTTAGATCCATTAATTTCCACTTGATTCCCTAGGTCATCCAAACATTTAACCATTTTATCTTCACAATTTACTAGAGACTTATGTTTAGCTAAGTAGTTGATACCCAAAATTACATCATAAGAGACAAAGGTGCTACATACATATTTACTTGCATCTAAAAACTAGGAAGTTCTAACTCACTGTATGCTAGACATGAGTCTACTCTCTTTTCTACACTATTGCCATATTGTACCTTCCAAGAATTTTCCATATGACCAAGTCTAATAGATAACTTAGATACTACTCTAGGATCTACAAAACATTCTATGGCACCAGTAATTATTAAAATAGAAATAGGTAGTCCATAGAGCTTACCTTGAAACTAAATAGGTGTTGCTTGAAAATCTACTTGCCAATTGTCCACTACAACATGAATTTGATGCTGAGGTGCTCCTTGCTGATTTTTCTTTCCCCTTTTATGTGGGCAAGTATTTGCATAATGCTCTCCTCCACAAGTATAGCATCCACCCTTAGGTGCTCTTGGTCCTTTAGATCTTTCCCTCTAATTGTTTTTTCTGTTGTTATATCCACCTCTTTTTTTTCTTTCATTTCCATCTTGAGAATTATTACCTCTCTTAAGATTCCTGAACTGCCTGCTATTCTAAGATTTCTTATTAGCAAAATTTGCATCTCTTTGGTTGCGATAACTATCTTCTGGTTGTAAATTCTCCTCTTGTTTTATTTCCTTTTTGAAAACTGCATCCATAGTGAGTGGATTATGAATGTCTACCTTTGCTCCAATCTGAAGCCTTAATCCCAAAATAAACTTTCTGATCCAAAATCTCTCATCTGTCTAATACTATGGAAAATACTTAAGTAGATGAGAAAACTTTTCCCAATATCTAGTTACAAACATACCTCCTTCAATAAAGTTCTAAAACTTTGTCATCTTATTGTTGAAGAATAATTGCGGTAACCATCTTTTCCTAAACAGTTGCAGGAAAATCTCCCAAGTTATTTCACCAGGAAATAGCTTCTTACCTGTGTTCTCGTTATCCCACCATATTGCTTCTTCTCTAGTTAACTTGTAAGATCCCCACATTGCCTTTGTGTGATCTGAAAGGTTTCAAAGTCCAAAATATTTCTCCATTTCTATTATCTAGGATTTAGCTCCATCCCCAATTGTCTTTCCATCAAATTTTGGCAGTGATACTTTCTTGAGGTCTTTCCCCAATTCTTTCGCTATCTTTGCTTGATTATCAGCAATAGCTCTAACTTTAGGAACTTGAACTTCTATCCTTGGTTTCTCATTTAGTACCTCAACCCTTGGGTTTTCATTAGTATTCCACCCTCTAGGAATTCCTTTGATCTCCTCTTTAGGAACATTCATCCTCATGTCCTATTGGGTTAAGAGAGGAAGAATACGGTCCAATATTCCATCTTTATCATTACTGGCATCTCCATGATCTCCAACATTTCGACCACCAAGAGCACCTCCACGTGCACCTCCATGGTTTCCTCTACCTTGACCAATTCCTAATCCTTCACCTTGATCAGTGTTTCTAGTATTCATGATGGATAATATGTTTCAAGTTAACAACTTTAACACAATAGTCCCAAAAGAAAAACATAGGACCTAGTGTTCAACCTAGAGCTCTTATACCAAAATGTAAAGCCCACAATTCCATCACAAAATAAAATGAAGTAAATAATCCACTTAAAAACAACATCACAATATCCAAAGTAAAAAGATGTAATTATTCCACTTAATTACAATATAAAAGATAAAAAGGGGTGTAATTAATTAGCTTAATTACAATATCACAAGTAAAATGAACCATCTCATAAATATGAATTAAAATGTCATTAAATCTTACAAATCACTTGCTCAATCTAGGTAGAAGCACTATAAATAATATACAAATTCCATGGCATTTAGGCCATAATACATCCAATTTCAAGTGCAATCATCATGCACAAGAAGAATAATTAAATCAATATGCTCATCAGTCACACGAACCAAGTGATCCACCACCTGCGAGCCAAGAGATGGGAACATGACCCAGGTGCTTTTCCACCCAACCATGAAGTAATTACACTTCCCCAGATCCCTTCATGAAAAGAAGGAAACCCAGCCCTGCATAAAATGTCTAGCTACCTGGAAATAACTGGCAGGAGGGAACTATTGATGTTGATTTTATTCAGCATAATAGAGATAAAATTCACAAAGAATCTTACCTTATCTTGAAGAATATAGAGAACTATTGGAAATACTTCTCAATTCCAAGTCTATGTTAACTAGCTCATGGTTGTGTTGAATTCTTTTAGGGTTCAATGTGAAGTTGTTTTGTTTTAATGAGCCTTATGTTATTTAAGTATCTTGTGATGACTAGACTAATTTGTTGTATGTAAATAACAACAAATTTCACTAAAATGAACGTCTTTGTGCATGTATTTACTACTTTACAAAGATTTACATGAATATGGATAAAATTCACTTCGTACCTCAAATTTATATGAAAAATGCTAAAGATCTTTATAATTCACCAGTATTTATTTGAATCAATAGAAATTTCCTTCAGATAACTATGTGCATGCTAATTATTTCATGATTTTTAGAGAAAAGATAGAAAAATAATGGTTAGAAACTCAATTTAGTAAGAACTACTTTTTTACTACTCATGCATATAAATTTGTTTATCACAATGCATATTATCATGTATATGGTAATGCATTTTACCATGTATATCATATACATCTGATAATGCAAATATCTTTGCAGTTTTCATTTCCACAACTTTTCACTATGAACAACTATACTCTGTCCCGCATTTAATGTTAAATACAAAACCATGATTCAAATCCTAGTAAATCAAAGCACTGGGTAATGAGCTCACATTACCTTCATTAATGGTGATTTATTTTGCACACCAAGCTAAGCTCTATTTAATGGCATTGATCTTGAGGGACTCTTATTCCATTTTTAGAATTACATCTACCTCTATTATGGACACTCTCATTTATCTCCGTAGTATAAGAAGGCAAACTACTTTCTTGGGTTCTATTTCTGATGCACATCTGAGAAAGCTCATCGTTCAACATGGTGACCCTAGGTTTCATGACTTGGAATAGGAAATAGTCAAGATGATCTTAGGCAGGGACTTTCCTTCTAATTAGGACAAATACAGAGTGAATTCTCATATTGCCTCTTAGTTTCTTTCTTCCCTGTTACACCTAAGTGTCAACAAAATAGAGATATTTTTGTTCTTTTGAGACATTTTTAGGGCAGAATACTGACTTATAGACATGGATGTGAGAATTGTGGCTAATCTGGGAAGTGACATTCCTTGAGCTTCAAAGTTCACACTATTTTGTACTCATGGTGCTCAATTTCAAAGACTACCCTTCTTAATGAACATGTCTGACCTATCTTTAGCATGTCACCGCCACTGGGCAACAACTGGGCTAAATTTCTTGCATTTATCTTGGGGATTAGACCTAGTGCAGAATGGTGACTAGGTGGCACATTTTGCAGAACTAGAAACTTTTACAGAAGTCTCTAACTGGTAGACTTGATCTTGACAATTTTGCTCTTTTATATTAATTTTGTGTTTTGGCAGTGATGGGCAGAATTTCCCCTTTTTTAATTGTAAATCCCCTTTATATGACAAATATATAAAATCCCTATAAGCATGTTTTATCAATTACACTGCACCCTATTTGTTTCTATGCATGAACCTCTCTTTTGTATTTTAAGTGCCCAAATTATTTGATACAAATGCCTACACAATCTATATTTCCTTTTGGTTTAACCTTTCAGAATGTTTTTATTCTACATTTGTATATAAGATACAATTTGTTAAACTTATAAACATGCAAAAAGATGCACTTGTTATTTCCCCTATGTTTATTTAGACTTTCTTTTTGAATCCGCATATGTATACCAAATTATGCATGAAATATACAAGTAAGATATCACATACTAATATATGAAAGGAAGTAAGGTATGTGGTAAACACTTCCTACACTAATCTACCAAGGAATGATTTATGCAAATTTCAACTTTTATAGTTACAGATTAAGATGCACATTAACATCAAGATAATAACAACTTCCAAATGCAAAGACAAAACTCACAACAAAAGACATATGTGGGGAAAACCCTTTCAGGTAAAAAACCCCACACTTCAAAGCCACCCAATATATCATTCAGGAATTAGGAAGATTACAATATACTTGAACAGTAATCTTTGATAGGAGTATATCCAACTAGAGATCTAGGAGATAACTAGACATCTATAAGATTCTTACATACAACCTCCATCTCAAGTTCCTGATATATAGGAGATACACTACAGTAGACTACCAACATTAATTACAAAACCATGAGCTAAAACCACCCAAAAGTGGCGCCCAAATTATCTCCAATCAAAGATGCCTTGTGATGTACCAAACCACACCCAAACATGTGTAACTCTCCCCTTTATAGCTCTTTATGTGTCCAACATGTTTTTAGATTTCCAAAAAATAGAAGGTCCAACTTTCAGAGGCCATAACTTATGATAGTTTTTGGGACATTTAGAGAAGTTTTGATTCTGGTAATTGAGTTCAAAGACTTTTTCCGGTAGTTTTAAAAAATAGAAACTTAAATATCTCGTGATCTAGATATGATCTTGAGATGAAACTCACCCAAGATTTTCACTTAGCTATTCTGTACCTTTTGGGAAAATTTTTAGGTCAATCTCAACTCAATCAAAGGACTTACTAAAAATAGTAAGTCTCGCTATTTTTAGCTCGTTTGAAAACTTTTAAAAACTTTGAAAGTTTCAGACCATTATCCAAGATAAAGGGTATTCAAAAATACCAAAACTAGGAAGAATAGTAACCTTTCGAGGTTGCAAGGTTGAGACACTTTTCCTAACATTCTCCCACTTGTCAAACACCTTGCAAGAGCAAAAGGAGTATCAACACCATGATATAATTGCTAGGGGCCATGAGGCCCATAGACTCTGAACACCATTTGAACTTCTCTATTCTCACATGTTTTGTTAAGGAATCTGTAACATTCATCAAAGTTTCAACTTTTCACAAGTTTGCCTTTCCATCCTCTACCATGTCAAAAACAAAATGGTACTAGACATCAATATGCTTAGCCCTTACGTGGAAAGTTAGATTCTTTGCCAAACATATGGCACTCTGACTGTCACAACAAATAGTAATCTTCCCTACATCAAACCCAAAATTAAAACACAATCTCTTAAGCCAAATGGCTTCTTTACAAGCATGAATTCCTTCCATTTACTCAGCTTTAGTAGTGGACAAAGTGACCATAGGTTGCTGCTTACTCATCCAACTAATAGCACCACCAAACATAGTGAACACATAAGTGTTGGTGGATCTCCTATTGTCAATGTCACTTGCCCAATCTAAATCCACAAATCCATGAATACAAAGTGAATGTCAATGTCTTGCATGATAACCATGATAACATAAGAAATACTTGGAAGTACCCCACAAATACCTAAACACTCTCTTAACTACATCCCAATGTACCCATCCAGGATTAGCCATAAATCGACTAAGGACTCCCACTGCTTGGGCAATGTCTGGTCTTGTGTAGACCATCGCATACATCAAATTGCCAACCACACTAGCATAAGGAACTCTGCTCATATCCTCTATCTCAGAAGGAGACTTTGGGCAATTTTCAACAGATAACTTTGTCCACATTGTAATAGAAACAGTCAAAGGTCTGTAATCCATCATGCTCAATCTCTCCAACACAGTGTTAACATAGTTACTCTAGCCTAACCAAATATTTATGTTTGCTCTCTCTTCTGATTTCCATTCCTAGAATGTACTAAGATGCCCCTAGATTTTTCATCTCAAACTGTGCTAACAACTGAGACTTCAAATTAGAAATCAAACTTTTACCATTCCCAATGAGTAACATATCATCGACATACAATGCAATAATGAGAATGCGATCATTGTCAAACTTGTAGTAAACACAATGATCTGATTTTGATCTCTAAAATCCAATACTCAACACAAAGGTATCAAACTTCTAGTACCACATCCTAGGAGATTGTTTCAAACCATACAAAGACTTTTTCAACTTGCAAACCAGATTTTCTTTACCTTTCACCATGTAGTGCTCTGGCTGTGACAGACTTCCTCCTCCAAGTCACCATGAAGGAACATTGTCTTCACATCCATCTATTCCTCTTCTAGATCATATGTTGTTGCAAGAGAAAATAGGAACCGAATAAATGTCATCTTTCAATAGGAGAGAAAATCTCACCATAGTCAATTCCCTCCACCTAAGAATACCCCTTCACAACCAATCTAGCCTTATATTTTTCAACACTGCCATCTACACTGAATTTCTTTTTGAACACCCATTTACATCCAATAGGTTTTCATCCTTTATTCAAAGGCACCAAGTCCCAAGTATTATTCTTTTCCAAAGAAGCCATCTCCTCTTCCATGGCATCCTTCGAGGAACCTACATCTTTCATACCCATAGCCTCTTTCACAGTTCTAGGCTCATCAGTGTTAGAAATCAAAGTAAAAATATAGCTGGAATCATGCAATGAATAACCAAACCTATTTGGTTGCTACCTTATCCATGTTTAGGTTGTTGTCTTATCCATGTGGACCTTCTCAAAGGTTGAGGTTCTTCATCTTCTTCTAAACTTTCAGAGCTACTAGAGCTCTCCTAATTATCAGGTCCAATAGATGTTTTTGGTTCAACTTTATTAGGGGTGGAAGGAAGCTGAACCACATCATCTTTCTTCTCTTCTTTCTCTGGCTGCAAGACAATAAAAGAAGGATTGAGCTCTCAGAAGATCATGCTTCTGCTATACAGAACTCTCTCAGCTACTAGATCCCAAAGATTGTACCCTTTCACAGCGATACCATAACCAATGAAGATACACTTTACAACCTTGCTTTCCAACTTAGACCTCTTCTCCTTAGGCACATGTGCATATGCCTCACAATCAAATACTTGAATGTGTCTTAATGAAGGATTTTTACTAAACCATACCTCCATAGATGTCTTATCAACAAGCGCTTATGCAGGAGACATGTTAACCAGGTAACAAGTGGTAGCAACAAGTTTAGCCCAAAACTTTTGTTCAAGACTAGATCTGCTTAGCATACTCCTTACCCTCTTCATCAACGTCATATTCATCCTCTCTACAACTTCATTCTACTAAGGGGTATAGGGAGTTGTCTTGTGCCTCTCCATCCCCTATTCTTTATAGAACTTGTCAAAATCTGCTAAACAGAACTCACCACCATTGTCAGTCCTCAAACACTTAATCTTTCTATTCTTTTAATTCTCTACAAAAGCTTTGAACTCTTTGAATTTATTAAAGACTTCAGATTTACTTCTAAGGAAATACACCCATGTCCTTCTACAGTAATCATCAATAAATGAAATAAAGTAAATAGATTTTGGAATCGAAGGAACATTAATAGGACCAAACACATCAGAATGAATAAAGTCCAACACCTCATAATATTTGTGAGAAATGGAATAAAACTGAACACGATTTTGTTTTCCATAAATGCAATGTTCATAGAAATCAAACTCAAGGTTACAATCATTCATACCCTCAACAAGATTTTTATTCTTCAGGGTCCTCAAACCCTTTTCACCAATGTGACCAAGCCTTTGGTGCCATAACATTGTCTTCTCAACTGTAAGTTTCATCTCCATAGAATGAGCACCCTTAGGTACCCAGAAAGCACAACCATTTGAAGTAGATGCAACAGTCTTCTTCCCTGTTGGTTCCAATGGTGAGGATGAAGATTATGAAGCTCTCTTCTTTGAAACAGAGGCAATATTGCACTAAACTGCACATGCATCAAGATAAAATAGAGTGGCAATCCAAATAGCCTTAGTGAACACCATAGATCCTCTAGTCATCTTGCATCCTCCATTCGAGAAAACAACCTATACACCCACATCATTCAATTTACTTATAGAAAGAAGGTTCCATATCAAACCAAGGATATGCATCTAACACCATTGATTCCCTTTACTCATCCATTAGGGAATCAAATCAAGACTCTTCCATGGCCAATAATATCCAGGTGAGAATCATCACCCAAGTACACCTTTCCACCATCGTATTCTTCATACTTCAAAAACAAGCCCCATTGTGAGGTCATGTGAAAAGATGCACCAGAGTCAATAGGCTAGACATCCTCTAATGCATGTGGTGCCAAGGCAATGACAAATGCTTTGCCTTCATCCTAAGAGGACTTTTCAGAATTTGAATCATAATTCTTCTTCTTTTTCTTTTTCTCCTCCTTCCACTCCTTGCGGAAGTGACCAGGTTTACTATAGTTCCAACATAGGGCCTTGAACTTTCTGGGAGACTTAGATATCCCACAGGATTTGGATCTTCCTTTTTCTTCCTTCTTCGTATCCTTTTTCTTTCCCTTCTCTTTAGATCTACCATGAACCACAAGAGCCTCCTTAGCTGATTTGGAAGAATTTCTCCGTATCTCTTCAACTAACAACAAAGAAACCACTTCATCCATCTTGAAGGTGGTAGTGGTACTCTCAATGGCCATAACAATGTGGTCCCATGAATCTGGTAAGGAACACAATAATGTCATACATTGATCCTCCTCCTCCATCTTCACACCAACAAAAGTCAACTAAGCAACAAGCATATTGAATGTATTCAGGTGATCAGCGACAGATCGTCCATCTTCCATCCTCAAAGAATACAATTTCTTTCATAGGAATAACTTGTTCACCAGGGATTTAGCTGATAAACATCTCCAAGGTTCTTCCAAAGTTCCTTTGCAGTCTTCTCTTCATGGATATTTAGGAGCACTGAATTAGCCAAACATAGTCTTATCAAACCCTTAGCTTTCTGGTCTTTGAGATCCCAGTCTTGAGACATTGCCATTATTTTTGTACCAAATACGGCTTCCCATAAATCCTAATCTACAAGCATGTCCTCCATTTTGAGTTTCCACAACTCAAAATTATTACCATTAAACTTCTCTATCTCAAACCTCCCAGATGTGATCTCCATCTCTTACCTACAACAAAGATTTCAAAATCCTTTACACAAGCTCCCACTCAAACGAAGATCAACTCAAAAAACCCTTTACCCAACAACTAAAACCAAAGGTGATAAGGCTCTAATACCAAATGAAAGGAAGCAAGGTATGCGGAAAATGCTTCCTACACTAATCTACTGAGGAAAAATTTATGCAAATTTTAACTTTTATAGTTATAGATTAAGATGCACATTAACATAAAGATAATAACAACTTCCAAATGTAAACAAAAAACTCACAACATAAGATATAAGTGTGGAAAACCCTTTCAGGTAAAAAACCACACACTCCAAAGCTACCCAATATATTATTCAAGAATCACGAAGATTACAATATACTTGTAGAGAAAGCTTTTATAGGAGTATATCCAACTAGAGATCCAGGAGATAACTCGACATCTATAAGATTCTTACATACAGCCTCCATCTCAAGTACTTGATATATAGGAGATACAATATACTACACCGCCAATGGTAATTACAAAACCATGAGCTAAAACCACCCAAAAGTGGTGGCCAAATTATCTCCAATCAAAGTATCCTTGTGATGTGCCAAACCACACACCAACATGTTGGAAATAGACTAGACAAATGAGAGGGGGGTGAATCAATTGTCACACAATATAAACTTTTTATGCTTTTAACCTCCTTTATTATCTTACTACCAGATTAATGATGTAAACACTAAAGCTTAGATTAAAAACATAAGAGCAGAAACTCGGTTAAGAGAAAAACCATGGTGGGGGTTAACCCACAAAGATTTGTACCCTATTAAAAGTACTTTAGAAAAATAGAAGGCACGTGCCTTTGGGTACACTGCCCAGAGCTCACTACTCAAAAAGGGAGGCTCACTACCTAAAGAATTTATTTAGAATAGAATGAATTAACTAAGAAATAATATCTACTTCATGCCTGGTTCACTTTCAATGAATGCTCAAAACATTCTGCTTTACCCTAAATTCTTCTTTACTAACTTCACACTCTATACTGCTCTCACTCCTTTTCTTCTCTGCTATACTTCTGATCTTTATTTGAATTTAATCTATTTTGCTCAACGCTAATGTTTAACAACTCTTCAACAAGTATTTATACACTTCATCCATCTTGGAATGATCAACAAGGTCAACCAAAATTAACATGGATCTTTACACTGTCGACCAATCATAGCTGAGACTTGAATCTTCCTCTATTAATATGCCATGCTTCATAAAATGATCTTTAGATAATCGACAACATGCTAGGAACATTCAGTCAGCCAAGACTGGGAAAAACAACAACCAAGAGGAAAACTTCAATCACGAGCTTCTTTGTCAATGCAGACCACCAACACAATAGCCACACAATCTAGAGACCACCACAAGTATATTTAAGTCAACAAGAATAGCCACACCACTTCGCATCACTAGAATCACTTGCATCTTCACACTGAACCTCAAGAACACACACTGCCATGACTATCATACTAGAAAGATTACTTTCAGACCTCCAAACCATGAACCACTTGAGTTGAGGGAACACACAAACATCCCAGACATGCCTCTAGATCTGTAGATCACAATATACTCATACTAGACCAATCTAGACCAACTTCTTGCCACTATGTCATCACTGAACAACTGCAAAAACCTATTCTACTCAGAAGGCCATAATGTCACCAAATCTTCATGTGGACCTCTTAAATCTCAATTGGAGCAACAATAGACAATCCTATACAAACCCTTTAATTTGAATACTTTGATCTTCACCTTACTAGAAATACTAATCACTCCTCTACATTGTCTTCACTATTTCTAACAGAAAGATATGTTGACATCAATGACAACACATCAGGCACATATTTTCTACAATCTCCCCTTTGTCATTGATGGCAACATATGATGTGAAAAATTGATTCAACCATCAAGACAAAAACTTCTCCCCCTTTCTCTTGTCACATTTGCAACCACTTTCTTCACTGCTCCCCCTTTCACCAGCAACAACTTACTTCCAAGTTTTTCACATGACTTCTCTCCCCCTTAGACATCAATGGCAAAAGGCACATATTTACAATCATCTCTTCCCCTTTTTATTTCAGACCGATCTCCAACATTTGCATACTGATTACTCCTTAGAGTAGTATTTTCTCAACACTAATCTATATCCTAAGACATGACTGAGAATTCCACCAGACTAATGCACCTTAGTGCATCTTAGTTCTGATTCAGAGGGGTAGTAACCCCTAACTTCTCTATGAGATATTCAAAGGTATCCTTGGGAAGAGACTTAGTGAAGATATCTGCAATCTAATCTTTGGATGACACAAACTCCAACTTGACTTCATTCTCATTTACCTTCTCTCTAAAGAAATGAAACTTGATAGATATATGCTTTGTCTTTGAATGCAACACTAGATTCTTTGAGATACTTATTGTACTAGAATTATCACAAAAGATTGTGACTATCTCCTCAAACACAACTTTGATGTCCTTCAACATTTGCTTCATCCATAGATCCTGAGTACAATTATTTGCTTCTGCTATATGTTTTGCTTCTGCAGTAGACAGATATATTGCCTCTTGCATTTTGCTCATCCAAGAGATGAATCTTCTTCCCAAGAAAAAGGCACCACCACTAGTACTTTTTCAGTCATCCACATCTCCTACCTAATCAACATCTGTATATGCATGAAGAGTATTTATTTGAATCAATAGCAATTTCCTTCATATAACTATGTGCATGCTAATTATTTAAAGATTTTTGGAGAAAAGAGAAAGATAATGGTTAGAAACTTAATTCGATAAGAACTACTTTTCTGTTACTCATGCATATAAATTTGTTTATCACAATGCATATTATCATGTATATGGTAATGTATTTTGCCATGTATATCATATACATCTGATAATGCAAATATCTTCACAGCTTTAATTTCCACCCCTTTTCACTATGAATGACTATACTCTGTCCTGCATTTAATGTTAAATATGAAACCATGATTCAAATCCCAGTAAATAAAAACATATCTATAGTATTTACTCCAATTAGACCCTTGGCACATATGAATTTATTTACTCAGCATTGGGTGACAAGTTGAGCTCTATTTAATGGCATTGATCTTGAGGGATTATTATTTCATTTTCAGAATTACATATGCCTCTATTATAGACACTCTCATTTGTCTCTGTAGTGTAAGAAGGCAAACTACTTTCTTGGGTTCTATTTCTGATGCACGTCTAAGAAAGGTCATCATTCAACATGGTGACCCTAGGTTTCATGACCTAGAACTGGAAGCAGTCAAGATGAGCAGGGACTTTCTTGCTAATAAGGACATATACAAAGTGAATTCTAATATTGCCTCTTAGTTTCTTGCTTCCCTGTTGGACCTGAGTGTCAACAAAATTGAGATATTTCTGTTATATTCAGACATTTTCAAGGCAAAATACCAACTTACAGATATGGATGTGAGAATTGGGGCTGACCAGGGAAGTGACATTCTACAAGCTTTAGAGCTCTCACTGGTTACTACTCCTGGTGCTCAATTTCAAAGACTACCCTTCTTAATGAACATGTCTGACCTAGCTTTGGTATGTTACTGCCACTGGGCAACAACTAGGCTAAATTTCTTGTGTTTATCTCAGTGATTAGACTTAATGTAGAATGATCACTGGGTGGTGCATTTCACAGAATTAGTTAGGACTGGGAACTTTTACTGAAATCCCTAACTGGTAGACTTGATCTTGACAATTTTTCTCTTTTATATCAATTTTGTATTTTGGCAATAGTGGGTAGACTTTCCCTTTTTTTAATTGTAAATCTCCTATATATGATGAATATATAAAATACTCATAAGTGTTTTATCAATTACACTGCACCCTATTTGTTTCTATGCATGCACCTCTCTTTTATATTTTAAGTACCCAAATTGTCTGATGCAAATGCCTATGCAATCTATACTTTGTTTTGGTTTAACCTTTTAGAATGTTTTTATTCTACATTTGTATATAAGATATAATTCGTTAAACATACAAACATGCAAAAATATGCACTCGTTATTTCCCCTATGTTTATTTGGACTTTCTTTTCGAATCTGCCTATGTATACCAAATTATGCATGAAATATACAAGTACGTTATCACATACTCATATATGTTGTATTATCATTGGTTTTGACATCTGCGCATGTATATTTCACAATCTGCATATTAAATACAAGAATGTATACATACAAATGCGAAATACAAATATGACTACATAATTGAATATTTATCCACTTTATTTTTGCACACAATCGAGTCTGAGTTTGTATATCTATTTTGACCACTTAAGTTACAAAAGACAAACCATGACGGAATAACCTCTTATCATAATGCGATGACACAAAAGTATTTCAGATACAAAGGATTATGTATATAAGATACAACTTTGATCAACACTGCACTTTCCAACCAAAACCATACATCCCATAGAAAACAAGGTATCATGAGCCAATTCAAAAAACACCGCTAGACCAAATTTTCTTGTAGACTCCATTAGTAATTTTAATTTTTTCTCTTCAGTACCCCACATTTTGAATGTTGAATGTTTCAAGCATCAGCTACTTTTTCCCTTTACCACCAAGCAAGACCAGACAAAAAGCAAAGACAAAAGACACAATAGGGGTCCTCATTTTGCTAGAGGGTAAAATGGAGCGTGTTGTGAACATCACAATAGGAACACCTGATGCAACCCTCATGTTTGAATGTGCAATTCTAAATAATGAAAAGTAGATTGTCTCACAACAACATGTGGTAGACATATATATAAATAAGTTTTTCTAGACAATAAACATCTATTTCAATGTCATCTTGATTAGATCTAATCCTTATATAGTAAGCTGGTTCAATTCCTGAAAAGAGGAAAACCATCTCTAATAATCCACATTTAGCATCCTAGCCCCAAAATTAACCCAATAATATTCCTAGATAAAAACTACTTCTCTCCCCAAGAAGAAAGAAAATAATAATAAAATAAATGGATCAAGTTCATCAATAATTCACTAAAAGTCCCTTTCCAAAAACATCATTTGTAAAATCACACTTTCCACAAGCAACAATCCATCTTTTGTTCATATAATTGTATCCATTGATTATCAAATTGATATAGTTTCTAATCCATTTTTAGTCACAATTCGATGTATAAAAGTCATTCTTAGTTTTATTCAAATCTACTGTCAAATCTGTGACAGGAACTACTTAGTTTATTCACTAAGTTTTAAATAAAACATTTAGTAACCTACTGTCATTTTAGTAATAGGAGTTGTGGCAGAATTGAAATATAAATAATATGCAAATTTTTTAATAGTCTACTATCATCCAAGATAATGTTTCCAAATAGTGTTTAACACAACAACATTTGAGGAATATGTCTACAGAGACAATAATAGTTTTCTTTTCTATTTTTAAGAATATGAATTTCACCCATAGTAAGGTCGATTTATAACATAGAGCCAATCAACATAAAGAAAGAAATGCAGTCATATATTTTTTGACAAAGAATAAATTTAAATAGTAATTAGGGATTCAAATAACTCATTATTTTCACAGTAAAACTCAAGATCTAAAAAAGGTGATTTGCTAGGCGTAGCTATAGAGATAAATTGCCATGGTATGGAGAGCTATTGGGCAACTGGAATAACAAAAAAAGAAAAGGTCAAATGATAAAGAGGCCCAACTCCAAGAGGGCAATCCCATTTTGGTCACCCAGAATGAATCAGATGCAACCCAGATCGAAAGAGAGAGAAGAGATGGGACAAAAGGCAGGTCGATGACACACAAGGAAAATGATTTCCTTAGGAGAAATGGTGATAGGGTAGAATAGAAGGTGGTTCGATCTGTTTTAGTAGGGTAAGATCACCCAAAATGAATCAAAAGCATCCACAAAACAAAGTGGCTAGCAAACAAGGTGATGGCCAGAATAAAGTATGTGACCAAAAGTAAGTAGGTTGATTTGTTATTAAATGACCAGGGAGAGTTTACGACAAGCTTGATTTTAGAAGGCTGATTAGCAAACAACGCTGACCAGAAAGACATAAACACACAAGATGATTTTGTAACTATGTTCTATGGTCATTTTAGCAGGTTTTAACCAATGCAAAATGCAAGAAAAATACCCAATAGATTCACCTAAGAGGAGGTCAATCTTTCCACCCAGATGCTTCTTCCCTTATCTTCTGTCACTATACTACCAAAAAACTCATCATCTCTTCCTCTGCTGCTACAAGATGCCCTTCTCTGCTCAGATCATGGGTGTCTTCTTCTGATCTCCTATTTTCTTTTATTAAAAGTCTCAACTCTTATTTTTGGTGATTAGGTTTTGGAACTGAAGTTCTTCCTTTCAGTTTGCATAAGAAAACTATGTTAAAAAGCTTTTAATTCTCTATTTATTAATAAAATAATGTTGTTTAATCTAGCTTACTGTTGCATGAATGACAGTAGGTATATTTTTAATTCTTTTATTCACTCATCTAAATATAATAATACTATTTAAATACAATTTAACTATTTTTAATAGTACAAACACCCTTACTCAATCAAGAACAATAAAATAATATATATATTTTCATATATCTAACATAATTTGAAATAATTGTTTTAATCTAGAATGGATATATTATCTTCCAAACATCTATAATCATAAAATAGAAAAGTACTTATCTATTTAAATAATTATTTACTCTAATTTAAAAATACCATTAAATTTATAATTCAAAAAGACTTTTAAGTATTATAATCATATCATGCATTCAAAAAGGATTTCAAATTATTGAAAACACAATAATTTTCTAAATCATCAATCACAATTATTAAACACAAAATGATGTACAAAATAAGCCATTCAAGAATGCATATACAACTATGAGATGTGTGTGATTGCATCAGGGTAAACCATCCCATCAATTCTTACCAAGTGCCTATAAAATCTCTACCTCAACCATGTTCTCATCTTCGACGAGTACCTGTATTCATTCACACTCAACTCGACATCAATAGGTTAGTGTCTCCAAAACATAGCCGAAGAAAATCATTGCATTTACATCGATAATATTTAACATGTAAATAAATTTTCCAATTTATTCCAATATAACTTCACAATAATTACTTTCACACATGTGAAACTACTCAAAGTAAAACAATCATGGTAAATGTTCATTAATCTAGAAGAATAATATTGTCCATAAAAATGAGACGTGACATCCTTCCCCACTCTAAAGAGACATCATTCCAATTTCTTATTACACATGAAAACAATAAGGTATCAATCAACCATCAATACTGTATAAAAGTATCATAAAACAATAACATCAACTCAAAGTATCTAAATCAATAATCAAACTAAAAGTATCATAATCAATGCATAAATAAGAAATCTATGCTATATCCTCCTCAAATGAGGAAAAGGTCTATCAATCTCCTTTGCATCCTCCCATGTGGCATTGTCCTCTGAATATTGATCCCATTGGACCTTATATTGCACCACATCTCTGCTATGCAACTTAATGTTACACTTCTCCAAAATTTAAGGGGCTCCACCAACACCACTCCTGGATCCTCAACATGTAAAGCACACCAATCAAGAATATGTGACGTGTCAGGATGATAAATCTTAAGTAAGGACACATGAAAAATGTTATGGATTCTAGCAAGAGCAGGTAATAGACCAAATCTATAAGCTACAGGTTTAATCACTTCCAGAACTTCAATTTTCCTACAAAATGAGGAGCAAGTTTAGACACTTTGCCAAATGAAACTAAACTCTTATGAGGTTTGACCCTCAAAAAGACTTTGTCACCCATTGAGAACTATCTAGGCATTCTATTCTTATCTATATAACTCTTTTGACAATATGAAGCTTGCTTCAACTTCTCCTTGATCAACTTCATTTGATCATCCATTTCTCTTAACATTTTCAGACTAATCACTATTATGTCCTCCACCTTATGTCCTACACTTACACCCATAAAGAGCTTCAAACGGTGCCATTCCCAAAGATGGATGGTATGAATTATTATATGTAAACTCTACCAATGGAAGATATTCCTCCAATTTATACTACTGATCCATATAATATAATCTGAGAAGGTCTTCTACAACCTGATTTACTCTTTCTTTCTAACCATCCATTTGAGGATGATAGGCGAAACTAAAATTCAGCTTCATACCCAAAGTTGTGTTAAGAGTTCTCCAAAATCTAGATGTCATGCGAGTTCCTCGATCTAAAATGATCATCTGATGAACTCCATGCAATCAAAAAATCTCCTTACAAACTTCTTAGCTAAAACCAGGGAACCATCTGAAAGATTCACCAAAATAAAATGTGCTACTTTAGTCAACTTCTCCACAACCTCTAAGATGACATCATGCCTATTCTTGGACATGGATAACCTCTGACTAAAATGCATACTTAATACTTTCCACTTATACTCCCAATACTATGTGGGTACAACAATCCTGTTGGATGTACATGCTCAGCCTTGACTTGCTGACAATCCAAACATCGAGCCACAAATTCCATCACATCCTTTTAAGTCTAGGCCAAAAGTATAAAGGTCTCAAACCTTTGACCATCTTTGTCACTCTAGGGTGCCCTAAATAAGGTGCATTGTGGATCTCCTAGAGCACTAACTTCGTCAACTCTCCTGAGTTAGGAATATACATCCTTCCATGAAATCTCAATAGTCCATCTGATTTAATCACATAACCATCAAACTTGTTATCTAAGGGGCCTAATTCCAAAGCTTGCTTTACTCTTTCATAATGCTCATCCCCTTGAGGATTTTGAATTACTTTCTACTTCAAATTGGATATCATTTTAACCATGACAACCACATGTATTCTCTACTAAGAGCATCTACTACTCTATTCTCTTTTCCTTTTATATACTCAATTCCAAAGTCATACTCGCCCAGGAATTCTAACCACCTTCGCTATCATGCATCAAGGTTAGGTTGAGTAAATATATACTTGAGCCCTAAATGATCTGTCTTTAACTCAAAGGACTTACCTAGAAGATAATGCCTCCACATCTGAAGTGCATGAACTATGGCAGTTAACTTAAGATCATACGGTGCATAGTTGAATTCATGTTGCTTTAACTTTCTTGACTCATAAGAAACCACTTTCTCATTCTACATCAATATTCCTCCTACTCCTCCCAAAGCATCTGTTATAACTGTAAAGTGACAATTAGGATTTGGTATAGTCAAGATAGGAGTAGTTGTGAGCTTTTCCTTTAGCACTTGGAAAGCTTCCTCACACTTTTTGGTCCATTCAAACTTCTTACCTTTCTTTTGTAGGGAAGGAATCGGTGCTTCTATAGTTGAAAAACTTCCACAAACTTTCTTTAGTAACCTACAAGTCCCATAAAAGTTCTGACTTCTATCACATGCTGTGGTGCAGGCCATTCCATTATCACCTTTATCTTCTCAAGATCAACTGCAATCCCTTCTGCTAAGATCACATGACCAAGATAGTGCACTTTATCTTGAAATAATGTATACTTAGATAATATACCATAAAGCTTTCTCTCTCTCAAGCACTGCAAAACTATCCTCTAATGCCTTGCATGCTCTTCCATTGATTTAGAGTATATTAATATGTCATCAAGGAAGATCAACACAAAATTATCTCAACAATATCTAAAAATACTATTCATCAAATTCATGAAAGATGCTGGAGCATTAGTCAAGCCAAATGGTACTACTGTGAACTCGTAGTGACCATATCAAGTCCTAAAAGTTGTTTTAGAGATGTCCTCATCCTTAATCCACAATTGGTGATAACCAAATATAAGGTCTATCTTTAAGAACACCGTTGCTCCTTTCATTTGATCAAAGGGATCATCTATTCTTGGAAGTAGGTACTTGTTCTTTATAGTAGCTTTCTTAAGCATCCTATAATCAATGCATAATCTCAAAGTACCATCCTTCACCTTTACAAAGATGAACGGTGCGCCCCATGGTGACACACTAGGTCTAATGAACCCTTGATTTAGCAACTCCTACAATTGTGCTTTGAGCTCATACAATTCTGTAGTAGTCATTCTATAGGGTGCCTTAGATTGAGGCTCAGCCCATGGTAGAAAATCAATATAGAAGTTAGATTCTCTCTTTGGTGGTAACTCTATCAACTCTACAGGGAATACATCTCTAAAAATCTCTAGGGATTGGGTAATCATTGAACACTGGTTCATCTTTGTTAATATCCTTTACTTGGACAACATAAATTGCACACCCTTTCCTCTTTGCTTTGTTCAATTGCTTAGCTGAGATTTATCTAAGTTCTAAAGGTTTCTTAGATCCATTAATTTCCACTTGATTCCCTAGGTCATCCAAACATTTAACCACTTTATCTTCACAGTTTACTAGAGACTTATGTTTAGCTAAGTAGTTGATACCCAAAATTACATCATAAGAGCCCAAAGGTGCTACATACATATTTACTTGCGTCTAAAAACTAGGAAGTTCTAACTCACTGTATGCTAGACATAACTCTACTCTCTTTTCTGTACTATTGCCATATTGTACAATCCAAGAATTTTCCATATGACCAGGTCTAATAGATAACTCAGATACTACTCTAGGATCTACAAAACATTCTATGGCACCAGTATCAATTAAAATAGAAATAGGTAGTCCATAGAGCTTACCTTGAAACTGAATAGGTGTTGCTTGAAAATCTACTTGCCGATTGTCCACTACAATACGAATTTGATGCTGAGGTGCTCCTTGCTAATTTTTATTTCCCCTTTTATGTGGGCAAGTATTTGCATAATGCTCTCCTCCACAAGTATAGTATCCACCCTTAGGTGCTCTCGGTCCTTTAGATCTTTCCCTCTAATTGTTTTTTCTGTTGTTATACCCACCTCTTTTGTTTCCTCCATTTCCATCCTGAGAATTATTACCTCTCTTAAGATTCATGATCTGCCTGCTATTCTAAGATTTCTTATTAGCAAACTTTGCATCTCTTTGGTTGCGATAACTATCTTCTTGTTGTAACTTTTGCTCTTGTTTTATTGCCTTTTTGAAAACTGCATCCATAGTGAGTGGATTATGAATGTCTACCTTTGCTCCAATCTGAAGTCTTAATCCCAAAATAAGCTTTCTGATCCAAAATCTCTCATCTGTCTAATACTATGGAAAATACTTAAGTAGATGAGAAAACTTTTCCCAATATCTAATTACAAACATACCTCCTTCAATAAAGTTCTGAAACTTTGTCATCTTGTTGTCGAAGAATAATTGTGGAACCATCTTTTCCTAAACAGTTGCAGGAAAATCTCCCAAGTTATTTCACCAGGA
The DNA here is from genome assembly GCA_027924645.1 of Cunninghamia lanceolata. Taxonomy (NCBI): domain Eukaryota; kingdom Viridiplantae; phylum Streptophyta; class Pinopsida; order Cupressales; family Cupressaceae; genus Cunninghamia; species Cunninghamia lanceolata. The sequence goes on from BSBN01000957.1 coordinate 768,064, forward strand.
AATAGCTTCTTGTCTACATTCTCATTATCCCACCATATTGTTTCTTCTCTAGTCAACTGGTAAGATCCCCACATTGCCTTTGTGTGATCTAAAAGTTTCAAAGTCCAAAATATTTCTCCATTTCTATTATCTAGGATTTAGCTCCATCCCCAATTGTCTTTCCATCAAATTTTGGCAGTGATACTTTCTTGAGGTCTTTCCCCAATTCTTTCACTATCTTTGCTTGATTATCAGCAATAGCTCCAACTTCAGGAACTTGAACTTCTATCCTTGGGTTCTCATTTTGTACCTCAACCCTTGGGTTTTCATTAGTATTCTGCCCTCTAGGAATTCCTCTGATCTCCTCTTTAGGAACATTCATCCTCATGTCCTATTGGGTTATGAGAGGAAGAATAGGGTCCAATATTCCATCTTGATCATTATTGGCATCTCCATGATCTCTATCATTTCGACCACCACGAGGACCTCCACGTGCACCTCCATGGTTTCCTCTACCTTGACCAATTCCTGATCCTTCACCTTGATCAGTGTTTCTAGTATTCATGATGGATAATATGTTTCAAGTTAACAACTTTAGCACAATAGTCCCAAAAGAAAAACATAGGGCCTAGTGTTCAACCTAGAGCTCTTATACCAAAATGTAAAGCCCACAATTCCATCACAAAATAAAATGAAGTAAATAATCCACTTAAAAATAACATCACAATATCCAAAGTAAAAAGATGTAATTAATCCACTTAATTACAATATAAAAGATAAAAAGGGGTGTAATTAATTAGCTTAGTTACAATATCACAAGTAAAATGAACCATCTCATAAATATGAATTAAAATGTCATTAAATCTTACAAATCACTTGCTCAATCCAGGTAGAAGCACTATAAATGATATACAAAATCCATGGCATTCAGGCCATAATACATCCAATTTCAAGTACAATCATCATGCACAAGAAGAATAATTAAATCAATATGCTCATCAGTCACATGAACCAAGTGGTCCACCACCTGCGAGCCAAGAGATGGGAACATGACCCAGGTGTTTTTCCACCCAACCGTGAAGTAATTACACTTCCCTAGATCACTTCATGAAAAGAAGGAAACCTAGCCCTGCATGAAATGTCTAGCTACCTAGAAATAACTGGCAGGAGGGAACTATTGATGTTGATTTTATTCAACATAATAGAGATAAAATTCACAAAGAATCTTACCTTATCTTGTGTTGACTTCATTCAAGGTTCAATGTGAAGTTGTTTTGTTTTAATGGGCCTTACGTTATTTAAGTATCTTGTGATGACTGGACTAATTTGTTGTATGTAAATAACCACAAATTTCACTAAAATGAACATCTTTGTGCATGTATTTACTACTGTAGACACCCTAAAATGACCAACTTGTCATGCTACTGGCATTCCGTTATCTGTCTAATCACCTGCATTACAACGTTAATTAAATAATCTAATTATTTAATTAATTATCATCAAATTCTTCTAAATCTCCTAAATTCAACATTAATTAAATAATTCCTCTTTATTTAATTAATTAAATTAAATTCCTCTATATTCTTCTACAATTAAATAATTTTAATTATTTAATTTGATCATTATCCTCCTTCCAAAATTCACAGCCACATTAATTAAATATATCCCATTATTTAATTAATTCATCACAATTCTATCTTATCTACAATTAAATAATTTACATTATTTAATTAAATCAATTGTTCTTCTAAATTTAAATAAATCAAATCAAATTTATTTAAATTATCTCAATCCTCTAAAAATAAATAAAATCAAATATTTTATTTATAATCTTCTGTTCTTCCAAAATCATGCACAACAATTAAATAAATTTATTTATTTAATTTGCTTTTAAAACTTCTAAATTAAATAATTCCAATTATTTAATTACTTCTTCCAAAATATCTTCTCTAAATTTAACTAAATCAATTATTTATTTAAGTTACTTTTTCTTCTAATTCGAGTTACCTCTAATATAACTCAAGCTTTCTTGCTCATCAATTAAATATTTCTATATTTAATAAAGCAAAATATCTTCTTTTCTCATGCAAATCTCTTCTTCTTGTTTTAAATCACTTAACTGATTGCTTTATTCTTTTAATTGATTTATCTCTTCAGTTAACTCATTCTTCTATTCTTGATAACTTCTCTCATGCAAAAGAAAGCAAGACACATGTCTTCTTCTCATTCGTTGCACATTCCTCAACTTATCTCCTCCATTGATTCTTCTAAATTATCTGGACCGTTGATTGATCATGTTTGAAATCTATATAAACCCCCCTCATCTCCTTCATTATCTCTCTCTTCGATCGTATTCTCAGGCATACTTAACAGAGCTTTGAGCATACACAACGCGTCGATTGAGCACTATAACGATCTTTTGACATTGATCTCTTGAGCACATACTTGCTTGTTGCAGCCATGGCTTTGCAACTACATTGAGCAATCCACATATCTCCAAAAGGGAACAATACAGGTTTTGGTAAGAGCTTTCATTTGTCTTTGATTTGTGATTTATGGCTTTTACTTATATTTGTTTCCTTTATGTTATTGGGTTCTTTGGTTTTATTTAGTTTAGATTTAATCCATTTTTCCATATACACATTCTGGCACGCCCAGTGGGACTCGACTAGTCCCTTTGTTTCTTTGAGAAATTTGTTTTTTTGAAGTCACAGTACGGCACAGCGCAGACGATATTGCACAGTGCGTCTGGTAGTATCTCTAAGTGCTCTTGCAGGAACAGTTCAACGCTATTGGAGGTACGGCCGCGCTTCTGGCCACACAGAGTAGCACTTTCGGTGACACAGAGAAGCGCTATTGGTGGCCTTGTTAAGCGCTTCTGGTTAAAATTAGGTTTTGACTTTATTCATGCTACTTTTGCAGGGTTTTTCTCATTTCAGATCTGTGATTTTGTTTGCACAAGCTGTTGTATTTGTCTTCCAAACCTGATTTTTGATATCTCCTAAGCTGATTTATTTAGGAGTATCCTTAAGTTCTGCTAATCTATTGTGTTGACCCATTTTCTGAGTTTTCCAGATTTCACGACCTAGATCTATCAGATATCATTGTCCAGACAGTAGATCCACCATGAAAAGTCATTTTTGCCTGGTTATTTTGACAAAAACTAATATTTTCTGTATCTGAGACAGCATAGCGCTTTTGGCTACACAGTATCGCGCTTTCAGTTACACAGTGACGCGCTCCTGGATATTTTACAGCACTTTTGTTATTATTGTTGCACGCTTTTGGTATTTATTGCAGCGCCTTTGGAATCACAGTACAGCGCTTCTGGTTATTGTTCAACGCTGCTGGTAATATTCTGTTGCGCTTCTCGTCTGTCTTAAAGCGCTTTTGGTTTACAGTGAATCACTTTTGGTAAGACAGTAACACGCTTTTGGTCAAAGTTGATTTATTTTTTTGCTAACTTGTGAAATTTTGGTGGAACTAACTCACTTGTTGCAGCTTCTTATTACTCACACAGAGCCAAAAGGAGTTTTTCTAATATGTTCATGCAGGACGAGTGTTGAAGACCTCTTTTGATTTATCTCACTAAGTCTTAGAAACACAATGCATGCTTAAAAGGATAATTGAACAAATCTTTTTTGCAATCTAAGTATTAGGAATATACTGCATTTCTTAAGGGACAATGGACATGTATGAACAAACACCTCAAGTTTCTAAAGAACAATGGACATGAATGCCAAACACTTCATTTCATAAGGGACAATTTACAACTACAATCGTGTGTGTGCATAGCTTAGTTGCACCTTATTTTTCTTATAACGGGACAATTGAACCTTTGTGTGACGTGCTTGCTTTTACTTTTTTTGTACTTCCTTTAGAAGGGCCTGCTTTTGGATTGCGCTTCATCCAAAAGGGATGACCCTAAGCGGAGTTTTCCTTTGAACTGCTATATAAGAGGGATAAGGCGAAAGCCAAGTCCTAACCGACGTCAGCCTTACCTTGTGGTGCCAAACTGAAAAGAGGTGTACTAGCTCTTTGTGGAAACGATTTTCACATTGAGAGAAGTGTTTGAAACTCTTAGTAGGATTGGTTAAAGCTTTTAGTAGCTTGTCGTATTGCTCGTAAGGCATTGGTCCCTCAAAGTCACTAAGAACCAATTTAGATAGAGACTACCCGACCTACCTCCGAACATTGCGGTAATCATCAGTGCAAGGGAAATTGATTTAAACCCTTAAGATACTCACCATTGGCTCCCTTGAGAAGAGATAGTATTCCCTTGGACATAAAGCTCTTGTGACCTACTTGAGCTTTCCAAGGGGAGGGTGAGATATCCCTACCTATCGTCTCTCGCAAAGATACTAAATATCCGACACCTTTATGGAATGATATTTTTATCGACGGAGTATTAAGCTGTGAGCTGATCTACTGCAATGAAACCTTGTCTCTAGGGATAAAAAGTGCTTGTTATTGATTGCAACTGTATTAGACTTGTGAAAACATTGGGCTTGTTTGGAGCCTTGAACATACACTATCTGTTGTGTCAGTCCTTGTGCCTTTTTTGACCACTTGTTTGCTATGTTTTCTCTTGCCAAACCAATCCAATCAGAAACAGAAAAATTTTGCCTTTGAAAAACATCAGACACTACTTCAGCGCCCCTGGTATTACAGCAGCTCGCCTTTGGTAATACAGTAGATTGCCTTTGGTCAACAGTAACCCACCTCTGGCAAAACTCTACTTCAGCGCCCTTGGTATAACAGTAGCTCGCTTTTGGTCACTGTAGCTCGCCTTTGGCATAGCAGTAACTCACTATTGGTAGCTCAGTCCGTCGCCTCCTGCCGACAGTAGCACGCTTTTGGTAGCACAGTCCTGCGCCTCTGGTCAAACAGTATAGCGCCTTTGGTCCAGTACTTTGTGCATCAGAGTTTGTCCGTTTCTTCAAAGCATCTCACAGATTCCCAGCATTACATTGTGTCCTAAGTGTATCCCATGGTCACCACTAGGCTACAGCAAGCCATGAAATCTAGGCAAGTTGTCCCTAAGAAGCACAAGTCACCCCCTCGCACACCACAATCAGGTCGTCTCAACATTACTCCCAAGGTGACTCCTAGTACACCCGCGGCAAAACCAAACATCTCTCCAAACATGCCGCACATAGATGAACCAAGCAATCCTCATGAGGATAGAACCCCTTTGCTAAATGCACCGCAGTATACCACAGGCTTGCCTCCGAATTTTGTCCCACAAGGTTATATCGTAGATCAAACCCCATCTCAAGAAGAGCGACACTTTGAAATAGGTCAATCATCTCAAGAAGATGGGCAAGATCTTGATGAATTTATACAAGATCCTAGAGCTATCGCTGCCTTTGATAAAATCCTTAGTGAGAACCAGGATCATTTCTTTCGCTTGCTTACAAAGCAAGGCGCCAAGTTACCTTAAGATTTTGATGTGTCCACTCTCAAGGAGAGCAACAACACCCAAGAAACCATACAAGCGGTGCAAACCATGTCCACGGTGACTACGCCCCTACCTACTCAAGGCTCGCAATATAGGAATCCCCTTTTCCAAAATCCAATAGAGGAGAGGCCCATATCACCACTTTTGACTCCTATGGAGATCTATCAAAACCAACAAGAAACTCTCCAACATCAAACAGAGTTAGCTAAGCAAGCCACCTTGCTCGATCGAATGTGCAACCACCTCCTAAGGTGTCCACCCCAATCACAAGTGGAATCTTGGTTACCCCATCACGCATAGGTTTCCCACCCAATTACAATCCGGGGAACACTTATGTCACCATGCAACAAGGGTCTCAACAAATGCCACCTCCTATATCATCACACCTGCATGTCTCTCAACCAATTGGAGTCACGCAGCCCCAACCACAACATTCTTCTACTCTCATCCTCAAGCAACCCCAACCATCGCAAATCACTTCTACCTATGTTCCTCCACCACAACATTCTTCTACTCTCATCTTCAATCAACCCCCACTGTCGCAAATCACTTCTACCTATGTTCCTCCTCCATAACGTTCATCCTCGCTCAACTTCTTTCATACATTGCCTAGCCACTCGCAACATTCCCAACATCAGGTTTCCCAAAGCTATGTGCCACCATCACAACCTAATCAAATGCACTTTAGCTTTCCTCCCCCCAATACTTTTCTTCAACCATCGCAAAGCCAACATTCTTACCTAGCGCCACCTCCACCTCTGCCTAATCAAGGCCTCCAATTCCAACCCAATCTGTACCAATCATACAATCCATACAATCCCAATCAATCTTATGACCCTTATAATACCACTGCGCATGGCTCACATTATAACCTTCCATATGGGCAACACCAACCGCTTTTTGGACAACAGGAGATGTTACCAACCCCTCCCACGACTATGGAGCTAAAGATTGCGGAGGTGCAACAACAGTTATCTGATCTTACGTTTGGCCACACCAAAAAGACCTTCTCTTTAGAGGAAGTGTGTCCTTATCCTTTTGATCGGTCATTACCAATGATCCCTTTTCCTCAAAATTTCACTATTCCAAAGTTTGATAAGTACAAAGGAAAAGGTGACCCAAAAGACCATCTTAGGGAATTCTATCTTGCTTGCTTCAAGGTCTCACATAACGATATGTATCTTATGCGTCTCTTTCCTCACAGTCTTGGAGGTCAAGTGATAGAATGGTTCTCACACTTACCTACGGGTATCAAGTCTTTCAACAAACTAGCAGAGAAGTTTGCCACCCATTTTTCTTACAACGCAGAGCATGAGATTTCCATGACGGACCTATGCAACAATAAATAGAAAAATGGTGAAACTTTCATTTCTTTCCTTCAATGATGGAGACAAATGGCTAGTAAATTCCCTTTCACGATTCCAGAGAAACAGCTTGTTAGCATCTTTGTACAGAACCTCAACCAAGAGTTAGGTTTCCATTTGCAAATTCTTAGTGCTACAACCTTCGATGAAATCACATACAAGGGTATCAACATTGAGAAGGCCCTCGTTGCTAAGGGTGTGGTCAAAATCTTTAAAGAGATGAAAGATAGCTCTTCTCATCAACAATCGAACGATAAACCCAAATATTGGAACAAGAACAAAAACGTGGTCAATGATGGGGTGGTCGATACTAAGCATGTCCAAACGTTGCAAACACCGCTGCAACTCTCCAAACCAAGTCAAGCTCCACTCCAACAATAGCAACAACAAAGGCAGCCTTATCCCAACCAACAGCAACGACAACAAGAGCGGCCCCAATAGGATTATCCTCCGCGACGTCAATTCACTCCCTTGGGAGTACCCATCGAATCGGTCTTACAGCAAGCTTTGCTGAAAGGGCTCATAACCTTACCCGATGCTCCTCCTTATGGAGAACCTGTCTACAAGACTGCATGTTACAGAGACAATGAGTATTGTGAGTTCCATAGGAGCAAAGGTCATCGAACTGCATCTTGCATGAAGCTTAAGCACCTCATCCAAAACCTCATCGACGGTAATCAAATCACTTTTGAGAATGAATCACTAGTGCAACACACGAACAAGGATCTCGATATGTACAAGGAACCATTCCCTCATCATGGTCCACCTCCTCCTCAGGATAGAGGTAAAGGTATCAATCACGCTTCCACGTCTTTCGATTCCATTGTAGGTCATTTTGAAGAGAGTCAAGTGTCTACCCTCACCATTAAAGGCAAATCTACGGATTGTGCTGTTACTACTCATTGAGGTCATGTCACCATTCGTGCACCTACACCTAGGCTTCCGGTTCAGGCTGATTATAATCTTGTCGAACATCTAGGGAGAACACCAGCACAGATCTCTATTTTGGACCTCCTGCGGTCATCACCTGCACATAGAGTGGTCCTAGAAAAGGCCCTCCAAGAGTCCTCTGTTCCTAACAACATAGCAGTCGCAGATTTCCAAGCTATAGTGGGTAATATTGCTTCGCCTTACAACGTGGTCTTCTCTGAGAAAGACCTCCCCTCCCATGATCCTTGTCACAACGATGTCCTCCATATTGAAGTCCTCATCCATAAGCGCAAAATCAAACGCATCCTCATAGATGGTGGTGCTGGTCTCAACATATGTTCTTTAAAGTTACTCAAACAACTGGGATACTCTGAGGATCACGTCAACACTAATCATAGTATTACAATCAAGGGGTATGATGATGTCGAACGCCGTTCAGAAGGTGTTATTCACTTGCCTATACAACTGGGTCCTGTCATGCTTGAAACTAGATGTCAAGTCCTTGATATTGAACTGCCTTACAACATTATTCTTGGCCGCCCATGGATCCATGCAATGAAAGCTGTTCCCTCCACGTACCATCACTCCCTAAAGTTCCCATACAATGGTATGGAGATCACCATCCCAGGAGATCCTAATCCTTTTGAATTTTGCCGTGTCTTGCAAGGAAGCTATAAGAATTGCAACCAAGTGCCTAAAAATGACAAAGCCCTTGAATCCCCTCTCTATGTTGACCTTGAAACTCTCACACAAGCCTCTACAAGCGAGCCTACACCCCTCCCCAAAATCACAGCACGCGTCCGAGATATAGGCTTTGGCAATTATGATATCTCCGAATCTTGTTGTGTAGGGCGGATGCCTTTATCTCCAAAATCTTACGGCAAACCACCCATTGCCAAAGTTACCAAAAAAGCAAATATTCCTCCCCCACCATTCCTAACCCAATTCCAACATGGACGGTTATTGGAAGAGGAAACCATTGAGGACATCTCTTCTTGGCTCTACAAGGAGAAAGAACCAGTCACGATACCAGTCAAGCAATATGGCAATGGTCTAAGGATAGTGAAAAACATGGGCTATAAAGGCAAGGGTGGCCTTGGGAAACAGAATCAAGGAACTATGGAGCCCATTGTGGTAACAAAGAAGCTAGACAGGAAAGGATTAGGATTTGGTAAAAAGGTACCACACGCCTCAGACATCGAGTATATCCTCGACGAGGTAGCTGACACTTTTCCCGCTAATACGACGTCTACAGAGGATATCATCGAAGACTCTTCCCTCCACATCACCAATCTATTCATAGAATCCTCCATTTTTACACTATCCTCCGTATCCTTAACTTCCACCACCAGCACCCAGAATGTCACGCTTGTCTACCCTAAGCTTATCGATTGGGACCAACAAGGGGCCCCCGTTATAGATGTCTTTCAGAATGACGAAGCTTTAGCTGAGTTCATGGGACTTCGGGAAGGTATCCCTCTTGGTGATCACAAGGTAGGTTTTGTAATGGAACTTGAGCCCACGGCTTATTTTGGTGAGAACGCCAAATCCTCCAGTCGCAAAAGTGCAAATAAGGAAAGATCTCTAGGTGAAAACCACACTGTGGCACCTCCTGATCATAAAATAGTAAAAATAAAGGATGTATCCAAAGGTGAAAACCCAACTGTGGCACCTGAGGATGGAGGATTTGACCTTCCCTTACCATCTAAGTACCAAGAGAAATCAGCTCTCCTAGTGGAAGATTCTACAGAGATCAACCTGGGTACAGAACAGAATCCAAAGACAACATTCCTAGCAGCATCCTTATCTGACACAGAGCACAGAAATCTTAACGACTTCTTTTTGCAATGAACCATCAACTTTGCATGGACCTATGCAGATATGCCAGGGCTAGACCCTAAGCTGGTAGTTCATTATCTCACAGTTGATCCCAAGGTGAAACCAGTCAAACAGAAGTTGAGAAAAATGCATCCATAGATAGCTCTCTTGGTGAAGCTGGAAGTACAAAAACTATTAGATGCAAAGTTCATACGACCTATTGACTATTCAGATTGGGTCTCAAACATTGTACCTGTGTCTAAACCTAATGGGCGCATCCGCATGTGTAATGATTTCAGAGATCTCAATAAGGCATGTCCTAAAGATGACTTTCCACTACCAAACATTGACATTATAGTGGACTTGACAGCAGGTCATGAGATGCTTTCTCTCATGGACGGATTCTCGGGTTACAATCAGATAAGGATAGCTGAAGAAGACCAACATAAAACAACCTTTACTTGTCCGTGGGGCAATTATTGTTGGTGTGTCATGCCGTTTGGTCTGAAGAATGCAGGAGCAACCTATCAGAGAGCAATGACAGTGATCTTCCATGATCTCTTTCATCACATCATGGAGGATTATGTGGATGATATATTGGCTAAATCTTCTAGAATGGATCACATACAGGTCTTAGGATAGATCTTTGACAGGCTTGAAAAATACCAAGTAAGACTCAATCCAAAGAAGTGTGTATTCGGTGTAACATCAGGAAAACTATTGGGATACATCGTATCTCGTAGAGGCATCAAAGTGGATCCAGCGAAAGTAAAGGCTATAGTGGAGATGCCTCCACCAAAGAACCTAAAAGCATTAAGGAGCCTCCAGGGAAGGTTACAGTCCATCAGGCGTTTTATATCACAGCTAGCAGATAAATGTCAACCCTTTCAACACTTGCTCCGAAAGGATGTTTCATTTCGATGGGACAACAAGTGTCAGGCAGCGTTTGATCAACTTAAAGAATATCTAGCCACACCTCCTGTATTGGTTCCACCAGTTGCGGACAAACCTTTGATATTGTACATCTCCACTACAAATTTAGCCCTAGGGGCTCTGCTAGCACAGAATGATGACACAGGAAAGGAGCATGCAATTTATTACATCAGTAGAACCTTGGTGGGATATGAGCTCAATTATTCACCAATGGAAAGGGCTTGTTTAGCAGTAGTGTTCGCCTCCCAAAAATTGCGGCATTACATGTTGAACCAACACAGAAATCTGATAGCCAAGATTGATCCCTTGAAGTATCTACTAGCAAAAGCAGCTCTCACAGGTAGACTAGCTAAATGGGTTATGATCCTTAGTGAGTTTGATATTGAGTACACAGATCGCAAAGCAATCTAAGGACAAGCCCTCGCAGATCAACTAGTAGAAGCACCTATGAAAGATACACATCCTATGGTCGCAGACTTTCCTAATGAGAATCTATTCACTCTGGCTACCTCCATAATGTGGAAGTTGTACTTTGACGGTTCTTACACACAGTATGGATCAGGAGCCGGCATCTTATTTGTTACACCTCAGAATGACTACATTCTAAAGTCATATCAGCTAGCATTCCCTTGCACCAACAACATAGCCGAGTATGAAGCACTCCTTATAGGTCTCAACACAGCAGTTCAATGGGACATTACAGAATTACAAGTATATGGAGACTCACAGCTAGTCATTCACCAAGTCACAGATGAATACCAAACAAAAGATCAAAAGTTGGTCCTCTACAAGCAACTAGTGGATGCCTACAAACCACACTTTTCTCGCATCACATTTGAGCAAATTCCAAGAGAGTATAACAAAGCTACAGATTCTATGGCTTCTGTAGGGTCACTAATTGACATGCCTACAAATACACAGAAGTGCAAATTCTTAATCAAGCAATTGTTGATACCAGCCGTCGATGTTCCTGTTACTGAAATCATCTGCGAACTTGTTGGTCCCAATTCCCCTTGGTATGAAGATATCTATGAATACCTCAAGAACAATACCTTTCCCCCTGACCTATCATCCACCCAACGCAAAACATTTATCCATCAATCCTCTCGTTACATCATTCTGGGTGATACACTATATCGCCGGAGTCTCGATGGTATCCTCTTACGATGTCTTAACGTGAAAGAAGCTGAAGCTACCTTACGAGACATACACGAAGGTGTCTGTGGCACGCGTTCTACCAGTCCTAATCTTGCTAAGAAGATACTCAGAATAGGTTATTACTGGCCTACAATAGAGCAAGATGCTGCACAGTTTGCTAAGAAGTGTCTACAATGTCAGCAGCATGGAGATTTGATTCACGCACCAGCTCATGAGTTACAACCTGTGACTACTCCATGGCCTTTTTCTCAATGGGGTCTCGACCTCGTAGGACAAATCCACCCTTCCTCCTCCAATGGCCACAAGTTTATCATTACCGCCACTGAATATTTGACGAAGTGGGTGGAAGCCATTCCTATGACCTATATCACCAGTAAACAAATAGCCAAGTTTATCCTAAACTACCTCATATGCTGGTATGGTATTCCCCAAGCCATTGTCACTGATAATGGGAGACCATTCAAGAACCAAGATGTTCGTGCCTTATGATACAATACAATATCCAACATCGCTTTTCAACTCCCTACTATCCGCAGAGCAACGACCAAGCTGAGGCTTCCAATAAAACCATTCTCAAGATCCTAAAGAAAACGGTCAATGAAGCTGGTCGTAATTGGCACTTGCAACTCAATCCTGCCCTATGGGCCTACCGCACTAGTATCAGAACACCAACTGGTGCCACACCATATGCCTTGGTCTTTGGCTCTGAAGCCATCCTACCTATAGAGGTCGAGATCCCATCCCTCAGAGTATCCATGCAGGACCTGATCGGCGGAGATGAGTATTGTACTTCTAGATTAGCTGAGCTTGAACTACTAGATGAGAGGCACCTTCCCGCACTTAATCATCTCCATGTCTATCAAAACCGCCTCCAGCGTAATTACAACAAAAAGATCAAAGAAAGACGGTTTCAAGTTGGTGATCTTGTACTTAAGGAGAATCAGAGAAATCCAGCAGATAGAGAGAAGAAGGGTAAGTTTGAGCCTAACTGGTTAGGTCCCTTCATTGTGACAGCAGCATATGGGTCAGGAGCTTATACTTTAGCTACACCTGACGGCATTCCTCTAGATGAGCCACTTAATAGTGTCCATCTCAAGAAGTTCTATGCCTGATCCTCAGAGTATTCCTGCAAAAATAAAAAAAATCAAAAATAAATAAATAAATAAATTAATTAAAAAAAAAAATCAAAAAAAAAAAAATATATATATATATATAAAAATCCAAAAAAAATCCATCCTCTGGTGAAAACCTGGCAAACAGGCGCCTTGGATAAGTACCATAGTGAAAACCTGGCATACAGGCGCTATGCGTAGAGTCAGCATCCATCGTCTATCAAGTCCTGTCCGCTCCTTGCCCAGTTCGCAACGTGCTTCATCCATCCATCCATAATAAAACCATTGACTTTGTTTGCAATTTCCATCTCCCTACCTAGTATAGCTTGGAAATTTGTCAGTGTCCCTCATCGTCATCCCACGTCTTGATCTGTGTCTACAGTTAACACTGTCTTGTCCTAGGTCAAGTCTTTCTGTGTCTTCTTCAGCGGTCACCCCTACAGTTTCCTCTACCAGAATGGGGGCAACTCTTTCCTTAGCTTCGGTCTAGGATTGGTTCCTTGTTCATGGTTCGCAACGCATACTTAAATCTTGTCTCATTTCCATAGGTAACACCCTTTAACAGACACATCGCTCCTACGATAAGGCTGTTATCTTCTCAACACTCCTTCTACATCATCACACTAACCAGAACTACATATCATCTCTTCTCAATCTTAAGGTACCTTGATCCCATGGATATGGGTATGTAGGCAGTCTGGAATACGAAGGAAGTATCCAGTACTCAGGTACATAAGATCCCCTCCTTTCACCTTGACCCATTCATCACTCTATCTAGAACTACATATTTATCACGTTCATCTTCCATCGTAAGTGTGCCTTGATCCCATGGATACAGGGTATGTAGGCAGTCTGGAATACGAAGGATGTATCTGGTACTCAGGCACACACAATCCATCATTCTCCACCTGTCCCAATCCATTAGCATTCCATCCTTCTAGTCTTCCGTTTGTCAAAATCCGTTCGCCTCGACTTGACTAACTCAAGCAGCAAGCTAGCACACCCGTTCAAAGCCAAAGTCCTTAACAAACTTGAAGCAAAGAGGCCTACTTCCAGAGTCATCTACTGTTCTGCATACTGATTGCCAACATCAGCTAAGTACCGCTTAACCAAGCCCTAGATCCACAAGCTTGTCTTCTGTGAAGTGTTCCATTGTCGAGACCAACACATGCGTCTCCTACGACATGTGGCATTTCCTACAGTGAGATATTGTCTTTTTAGGTAGATCGCACCCTTTAACGGACACAGAGCTCCTACGATAAGGCTGTTATCTTTCCTATCCAATCTATCCTGAGCAACCTCTTTGGCAAGAGAATATGTTGGCTGTATGTTTACTTTGTAAGTCAGTCAATTTGTGTTATGGTTTATCTTTTTCTCCCTATTCCCATACCTATTCAAAGCTACCTTGATTTATCTATAATCTTGGTATGTTACGATACAGTACGGATTGGGGGCATAGTCATTGCTTTTTGTGTGCCGTGTTTGAGGAATGATCTCTAGCATCTTTCTTAGCATTCTATTTATCTTGTGTGTGTTACGTCCTAGCATCTTACATATTAATATTGCTTCTTGCATTTACATGTATTGAAGATTATTTTATGTTCAAGACTATGACTTATTCGCATATTCCAACAAGGTTATATTATGTCTATGGGATCTAGGTTCAAACTGTTTGCTTGCAGAGTCAACGTCCACGCACTCAGATATTACTGCACCTTGGTCTTTTATACCTCGGTGGTGAACTATCCACGTGCTATATCAAACTAAGGATTGCTCTTTATATACAAATGCGAAGCCATTGCAACAAGCTCATTCATCCATTTCCACATCCTTTATATCGCTTTCATTGCAGTAATTGATCAACAGTCTCCATCTCCTCCTGTTCTCCTCTCTGGTGCATATCTGCAAAACCCACATGTCAGATATCACTAGTCATCACATCTATATCATCATATATCTCTATCATCATACATCTATAAGCATCATATAAACAATATATGTCATCACATGAATCCATAATCATACATACATATCATCACATTCATGACATCAAGGAATGCATACACAAAAAGCATGAACAACAGTGAACTGAATAGATCATCATATATATATCATGTAATGGTCATCATAATACAAAGTGTCTGTGTCTACATCAATAATACAAAATGTGTATACATCCAAATATACACCAATATAGTACATCAAGGCTATCAAGAGCCCTCAAAATATACATCAGAATCCACGCAGGCATCTGTCCAAAATGATACAAAATGATACAATCTACATGAACGTGCCCTAGTGGGTAGAGCTGCCCTCCTACTGTGGCCCCTGTCCTCCCCCTGTGCTCGGTGGAGGTCCCCCTGATGGTCCTCCTCCTCCCCCCGGCGGCAAAAGTGGTCCTCTGACTGAGGACGCTGACTGCCCTGTCCTCCGGGATCCTGATGCCCCCGACCTGCTCCTATCTCTATAGCTCGGTGCCTGCTGAGCTGCCGGCACCGCACCCACATATAGGCCCCTATAATACTCTGCCTCTCTGCCAGCTGATACCAGCTCACCCTGCACTCGGACGAGCTTACTGTATAGGGTCCTCTAGTCTGCACCTAGTGCACGGCGTGCCTCCTCTCTCTCCCGCCTCACTCTAAAGAGTGTAGCCTCTGCTGTCAGCCGTAGCTGTACCTCTGCATCTCTCTCTCTCTCCTGGCCTGTGCTACCACCTCGGCGTCTGCTGCTGGTGCGGCCGGCGGCTGCATCTATCCCTGTGCCTGTGCATTTACCTGGGCCTATAACTGTCTGTATGCATGCACCTGTGCCTGTACCTGTGCCTGTACCTATACCAGGGCTGTCTGTGTGGCTGTGGCTACCTGTGTCTGTGCCTGGGCTGTGGCCTCTACCTGTCTCGCCTCTGCCCGCGCTGTATCCCTGTCTCTCCTTAGTCTAATCATCCAGAGCTCTAGTCGAGTCCTCCGAGCTATCTCCTCCTGCAGCAGTCGCTCGGCCCTCTACAGATCAGTCTCCACGACTGGGCCCAATGCCTCTGCCATCTCAGCATCCCCCTGCTGGCCACCTACCTGCTGTCTGGCTGCGCTGGCCTGCCGCCTCATCCTGGCCTCTCCGCCAAGGACTAATACCTCTCCCACTGCCCCTACTACACCTAGTGTAGTCAATCTCATCGGCCTGTGTGTCTGCCAGTACTGATCATAGTCTGGCAGTGTCCCTGGGTCTGCTAGCCCAGAGTCCCAATCCCATCTCACGGGGATAAGTCCCCGCACCTCTGCTAATGCTGTCGCCACTGGGATCACTGCGTCCCAGTCTCCAGTCTCTCTCCCCATCCTGGCATGTGTGGCCTCCCCCACTGGTAGCCCCTGTGGTAGGCCAAACTGTCTAAGTACCCACTCAGGAAGATATCTCTCTATCATATCTGTCCGTCTACTGAACAGATAGCGAGCCTGTCTACAGTACATGAGCTGCTCGTGCTCATCCAGCCACTCCTCGCATAGTAACCACGGCCTCCATATAAATATGTCCATCTCGTCAATCTGCCGCCTCCAGTAGCTGACAGATCCCATCCTTCGGTGTGTCATCACCCCATCATATAGAAATGCATATGGCTCCCCCTATCTCGGTGGCGCTGCGCCATGGGTCGGATAACTGGAATGTGCTCCCACGCCCACACCTGTAATAGAGTCACCCCTGCTGAGAGGCTCCTGCCTCTCCTGTATACGCAGTAATGCATATCATGATATAGCTGTCCCAGCATGCAGGGTCCCCACGCGTACTGTCTACCATGAGTGAACATCCCTGATAGTACAGTCCCCCAGCCTACTGATAATCCTCTAGATCTCTGGTCCAGGCACAGGAAGCCGCTAATCAGTGATGCAACTATCCAACGGATCCTGTCACAGAGTCTCGGGACGTCTGCCCATCGGATCTCCCCATCGTCTATCCACAGGTCGTCTGTACAGAAGACCTCCTCCAAGCCTGCCTCGCCCCGTGCCGGGTCGAAGTCCACTATCTCTCCATCTATCTGAATCATCAGGATGAGGTCTACATCCTCCAGTGTCACTGTAGCCTCCCCCGTCAGAAAGTGGAACGACGAAGTCTCACTGTGGTATCTCTCCACGACTGCTGTCACTAGGGTGAGATTCGCCCTAATGTGTGTCAGGTGTGCCACATGCCATAGTCCTGCATGCTCCAAGAATGCATCCTCCTCCCATGTCAACTGAACAACCTCGTGCGCAATCGCGTGGTGTCGCTCCCGAGACATCAGTGGCGGCAAAATCCTCTGCATCCATAACAAATCACGTGTCAGTTCTTCCATAACCAAATCCTCATAATCCTATCTACCCCTGGGCTCTGCTCTGTAACCCCCAACCATCCCTTTTCCCTCTTGTCGGCTAGGCTAGGCGTCTCTCTTCTAAGTCACCCTTCATTCTACTTAAACCCTAATTTTCTTCTATTCAAAACAAAAGCGTTGTGTTTATACAAAAGCGCTGCCCCTCCCTGCCAACCACGCTTCACGGTCTAACCATCCACGATGCGGTTTTTCTGCCAACCGCGCCTTGTTTTCCACAAGCGCTGCACCCACATGCCAACAGTGCCGCTCTGTTTTACTAGAGGCGCTTCATTTTTTCCTCTCCCCACCATTTGCGCTGTCCTACCCTAGCAGCTGCGCTACACTGCCTAGCCATATGCACTACGGGATTTTGCATATGCGCTGCGACGTGGACCCCAACTACCAAAAGTGACTTGGTTTTACCAGTAGCGTTGCAGCCGCTTACCAAACGCGCTGCAGCGCACCAAAAGCGCGCCAGCCGACTACCACCCGTGCTGTAGAGACTTAAGGCGCTTTTGGCTCAAATGGCTAAACTCTACCTACACCTAGCCCTAATCTACCCCTAATCGACAAATGCAAAGGGGGTTTTTGATCACTTACCACTGCCGGAGCTCCTGCTGGCCTCCCGTAGGTTCGCACCAGCTCCGCCCGATGTCTATGCACTGGAATCCACATCTCTCCGTGCTGTCTGCTCACCTCTCTCTCAACTAAGTTTAGAAGCTCTTCTCTCTAAATTTAGAATCTCAATGGGTGCAAATGAGGATTGTGGTCCCCATGGGACCTATTTATAGTGTCCCCCCCCTTGGTTTTTCTTTCCCACCCCGTTTTCTGCTTTTCTTCCCACCTGGTCGTGCAATCTTCTAGTCTTTCCTCTATCGCTTCCCTGTCTTCCCGCTCGAGGGGGCATACGCTGGGGCAACTAGCTACACTGGGGCATAAAAATTGTATCACATCAACAATTATTTTCTTTGAAGCAATGTTGCAAGCTGCATCACATCAAAGAGGGGCAAAATGTAGACACCCTAAAATGACCAACTTGTCATGCTACTGGCATTCCGTTATCTGTCTAATCACCTGCATTACAACGTTAATTAAATAATCTAATTATTTAATTAATTATCATCAAATTCTTCTAAATCTCCTAAATTCAACATTAATTAAATAATTCCTCTTTATTTAATTAATTAAATTAAATTCCTCTATATTCTTCCACAATTAAATAATTTTAATTATTTAATTTGATCATTATCCTCCTTCCAAAATTCACAGCCACATTAATTAAATATATCCCATTATTTAATTAATTCATCACAATTCTATCTTATCTACAATTAAATAATTTACATTATTTAATTAAATCAATTGTTCTTCTAAATTTAAATAAATCAAATCAAATTTATTTAAATTACCTCAATCTTCTAAAAATAAATAAAATCAAATATTTTATTTATAATCTTCTGTTCTTCCAAAATCATGCACAACAATTAAATAAATTTATTTATTTAATTTGCTTTTAAAACTTCTAAATTAAATAATTTCAATTATTTAATTACTTCTTCCAAAATATCTTCTCTAAATTTAAATAAATCAATTATTTATTTAAGTTGCTTTTTCTTCTAATTCGAGTTACCTCTAATATAACTCAAGCTTTCTTGCTCATCAATTAAATATTTCTATATTTAATAAAGCAAAATATCTTCTTTTCTCATGCAAATCTCTTCTTCTTGTTTTAAATCACTTAACTGATTGCTTTATTCTTTTAATTGATTTATCTCTTCAGTTAACTCATTCTTCTATTCTTGATAACTTCTCTCATGCAAAAGAAAGCAAGACACATGTCTTCTTCTCATTCGTTGCACATTCCTCAACTTATCTCCTCCATTGATTCTTCTGAATTATCTGGACCGTTGATTGATCATGTTTGAAATCTATATAAACCCCCCTCATCTCCTTCATTATCTCTCTCTTCGATCGTATTCTCAGGCATACTTAACAGAGCTTTGAGCATACACAACGCGTCGATTGAGCACTATAATGATCTTTTGACATTGATCTCTTGAGCACATACTTGCTTGTTGCAGCCATGGCTTTGCAACTACATTGAGCAATCCACATATCTCTAAAAGGGAACAATACAGGTTTTGGTAAGAGCTTTCATTTGTCTTTGATTTGTGATTTATGGCTTTTACTTAGATTCGTTTCCTTTATGTTATTGGGTTCTTTGGTTTTATTTAGTTTAGATTTAATCCATTTTTCCATATACACAACTACTTTACAAAGATTTACATGAATATGGATAAAATTCACTTCGTACCTCAAATTTATATGAAAAATGCTAAAGATCTTTATAATTCACCAGTATTTATTTGAATCAATAGAAATTTCTTTCAGATAACTATGTGCATGCTAATTATTTCACAATTTTTAGAGAAAAGATAGAAAAATAATGGTTAGAAACTCAATTCAGTAAGAACTACTTTTCTGCTACACATGCATATAAATTTGTTTATCACAATGCATATCATCATGTATATGGTAATGCATTTTACCATGTATATCATAGACATCCGATAATGCAAATATCTTTGCAGCTTTAATTTCTCCTCTTTTCACTATGAACAATCGTACTCTGTCCCGCATTTAATGTTAAATACAAAACCATGATTCAAATCCTAGTAAATCAAAGCACTGGGTAACAAGCTCACATAACCTTCATTAATGGTGATTTATTTTGCACACCAAGCTAAGCTCTATTTAATGGCATTGATCTTGAGGGACTCTTATTCCATTTTCAGAATTACATCTACCTCTATTATGGACACTCTCATTTACCTCCGTAGTGTAAGAAGGCAAACTACTTTTTTGGGTTCTATTTCTGATGCACATTTGAGAAAGCTCATCATTCAACATGGTGACCCTAGGTTTCACGACGTGGAATTGGAAATAGTCAAGATGATCTTAGGCAGGGACTTTCCTTCTAATGAGGACAAATACAGAGTGAATTCTCATATTGCCTCTTAGTTTCTTTCTTCCCTGTTGGACCTAAGTGTCAACAAAATAGAGATATTTTTGTTCTTTCGAGACATATTTAGGGTGGAATACTAACTTATAGACATGTATGTGAGAATTGTGGCTAAGCTGTGAAGTGACATTCCTTGAGCTTCAAAGATCGCACTAGTCTCTACTCCTAGTGCTCAATTTCAAAGACTACCATTCTTAATGAACATATCTGACCTATCTTTGGCATGTCACCAACACTGGGCGACAACTGGGCTAAATTTCTTGCATTTATCTTGGGGATTAGAGCTAGTGTAGAATGGTGACTAGGTGGCACATTTTGCAGAAATAGGAACTTTTACAAAAGTCCCTAACTGGTAGACTTGATCTTGACAATTTTTCTCTTTTATATTAATTTTGTGTTTTGGCAGTGATGGGAAGAATTTCCCCTTTTTTAATTGTAAATCCCCTTTATATGACAAATATATAAAATCCCTATAAGCATGTTTTATCAATTACACTGCAACCTGTTTGTTTCTATGCATGAACCTCTCTTTTGTATTTTAAGTGCCCAAATTGTTTGATAAAAATGCCTACACAATCTATATTTCCTTTTGGTTTAACCTTTCAGAATGTTTTTATTCTGCATTTGTATATAAGATACAATTTGTTAAACTTATAAACATGCAAAAAGATGCACTTGTTATTTCCCTTATGTTTATTTAGACTTTCTTTTTGAATCCGCGTATGTATACCAAATTATGCATGAAATATACAAGTAAGATATCACATACTCATATATGAAAGGAAGTAAGGTATGTGGAAAACACTTCCTACACTGATCTACTAAGGAATGATTTATGCAAATTTTAACTTTTATAGTTACAGATTAAGATGCACATTAACATAAAGATAATAACAAATTCCAAGTGCAAAGACAAAACTCACAACACAAGATATATGTGGGGAAAACCCTTTCAAGTAAAAAACCCCACACTCCAAGCCGCCCAATATATTATTCAGGAATCATGAAGATTACAATATACTTGAGGAGCTTTTACAGGAGTATATCTAACTAAAGATCTAGGAGATAACTCGACATCTATAAGATTCTTACATACAACCTCCATCTCAAGTTACTGATATATAGGAGATACACTACAGTAGACTGCCAACATTAATTACAAAACCATGAGCTAAAACCACCCAAAAGTGGCGCCCAAATTATCTCCAATCAAAGATGCCTTGTGATATGCCAAACCACACACAAACATGTGTAACTCTCCCCTTTATAGCTCTTTTATTTGTCCAACATGTTTTTAGATTTCCCAAAAATAGAAGGTCCAACTTTCGGAGGCCATAACTTATGATAGTTTTTGGGACATTTAGAGAAGTTTCGATTTCAGTAATTGAGTTCAAAGACTTTTTCTAGCAGTTTTAAAAAATAGAAACTTAAATATCTCGTGATCTAGATATGATCTTGAGATGAAACTCACCCAAGATGTTCACTAAACTATTCCGCACCTTTTGGAAAAAATTTCAGGTCAATCTCAACTCAATCAAAGGACTTACTAAAAATAGTAAGTCTCACTATTTTTAGCCATTTGAAAACTTTTGGAAACTCTAAAAGTTCCAGACCATTATGCAAGATAAAGGGTATTCAAAAATACCAAAACTGGGAAGAATAGTAACCTTTTGAGGTTGCAAGGTTGAGATACTTTTCCTAACATTCTCCCACTTGTCAAACACCTTGCAAGAGCAAAATGAGGACCCTTGCTATGGCTTTTTGCTTTTTGCTTGTGTGTGTTGTTTTGCTTGGTGGTAAAGGGAAAAAAGGGGTTAAAATTGCAAACCTTGTTAAAAATAGAGAAGAAGTGCATTTTCAGTACCAGGGCATGATATGGTTGGATTCCTTGTGAAAAATGAGCTAGGGTTACTTTTTGAACCATCTTAAAATTTGCCATATTTTGCAAGTTATGATCATTTTGGTAAAATGTACATCCAGGTTTGTATATCGCTTTGCATATACATGGTCGTTTGTATATGCAAAGGGTTTTGTTTTTGTACTTAGTCACATTTGCCTTTTGCAATCGGGTCCATATACAAGGTCAAATGCATAATGGGTTGCTTGCATATTGCATATACAATGTCCTTTATACATCGCTTTCATATACAAGGGCGATTGTATATTCTTTTTCCTTGTATGCATTTGGTTAAAGTTTAGAAATATACATACAAGATGGACCCGAATTAACTCAGAGTTGGAATGAATGATTGTTTGAATTTTGTTGCATGTATCTCATGTTGTATGTTTTGGCAGGTCAAAATATACAAGGCAAAATATACAACTTCCATATACAACGCGGACCCGAAAATGTCATTAAACATTGTTAAGTCATTGTACATTTCAAGTTTGTATATTTGTGCATACAGGTGAAACATACAAGTTAAAAGATACAAGGGTTATGTACATGCGGTGGACCCAAAAAATCATTGGGCATAGTTAAATCCTTGCATATTTTGTGCTTTGTATATTGAGGATATACAAAGACATTATACAAGCCGCAGACTTAAAAGGAGGACGAATTTGCATTAAATCTTTGTACATTTCACACTTGTATATTTCAACATACAAGTAAATATACAAGGCCTGATATACAATGCGGATTTAAAATTTTTTTGAAACAACATTAAGTCGTATAATTCCGGCTTGTATATTTCGACATACAAAACTGATATGCAACAATTTATACAAGCCGGAACCCAAACAAGTTTAAATTTGATTAAGGCTTTGTATCACATCCGACTTGTATATTGGAGGATACATACAAATGAAATTTACAACGTGGACTTAAAGGAGTTATCAAACAATGTTAATTCGTTGTATAAATTCTAGCTTGTATATTTCCAAACATACTTTGCACACATACAATCCGGAATCCAAAGGAAAATCAAACCTGATTTAATGCTTGGTTCGAGCCAGAAATGTATGTCTAAAAGATACAATGGAAACATACAGGCCATGGAATTGAAAAGATTGAAATCTGATTGAACCAATCTATCACATCCATAATGTATATTGAAATATACATTGGACGGACCCGAGGGGATTATCAAAGAGAGTTAAGTCATTGAATATTTGCGCAATGTATATTTTGCGATATATAATGCACTCATACAAGCTGGATTTGAAATGGAAATTAAAAATGGATAGTTCCTTGCATATTTTGGTCCTTGTATATTTCAATATACAATCCTGATATACAAGGAAAATATGCATTTGCCAAATATAGGGCTTTAAACGAAGAAAAGGTGGTAAAGCTAAGTGATGGAAATTTGAAGCCAATTTAAGGCCTGATTGTATATTTTTGGTCAATAATGGTTGACCTGACTGGTTTTAATGCTGCATATGCATTTTGATGCGTGATTTCCATGGTTATTGAGCCCGATGGCTATGTTTGTGCATTTGGAACCTGTTTTAATATAAATGTTCATTTTTCCTGCTAACTTACCAAACGATGATGCTTATTCCTACTTATTTATTGCAGAATGTTGAAGTAGCTGAAGAAGCAGAGTTGCCGACACAGTGGCAGCGTGCAGGTGAACATAAGGACAGAGCTTTAATGGCAGGATGGCACCAGATCCTGAGAGGCCTAACACACTAGAAGAAGAGGAAGCTTTCCTTATAGAGGAGTTTGTAGGTGGAAACATTATTGAGCGAGTGGTGCCCTATCTTGGTATGCTACTCAAATTCTTGGCGGGATTCATTTCTCACAGTTGGATGCTGCATTTCAAGATGCAGACCATTGATCTCCTAGGGTTTTGGGCACCATGTTTGGTACAAAAAAAAGGAGAGGTCATTTATACAATATCAGACCTATAGCAACTTTAGGTAGGAGATTGGATTATTGAGACTACTGAGGACTGAATTGTTGAAACATTCAAGGTTCTTTCCTCAGATCATTGTAAATGTACCTGTTTTATGAACATACTATATGGAGATGAAGCTTTAGATTACATCCTAATTGTAAAACTTAAGTAATCTTCAAGTTGATTTCTGGATATGTACTGGTGAATGTTGTGTTCTATAGAAGCACTTTCATTTCATTACATGTTGTTGTCAACTTTTTCCCCTGAAGATTTACACTGAATCATGCAGATTTGTGGACTGTCCTGGTGAAGTATGATTTTAGTTTTCTTCCCTTCATTGCATGTATGGGAATATGTATGTGGATCTATGATCTCAGTCAAGTAATTTTAGAAATCTCACTCTCTAACCATTTTTCTCATTTCAATTTCATTAAAATCACTTTCATAACTGCACATCATGATAAATATTGAGCAGAATAGAAAAATATGCTAACATCCCAAAGACAACTGAGTATCATTAGCATATTTTGAGCTAAATGCATGTAGTATTGAAAATGTCATGCAAAGAATCACAAATAAGGGTAGAACTCATGCAAATGTCAACTTAGACACATCCTTTGAGGATATATGCTGTGAAGAGTAACTTCCCTGTATAGCATTGTTGCAGAAACAAAATCTATAGATCTATGTAAGACCCCAAAATGGAAAACAACAATACAAATCAACCACATAGTAACATCAGCAGATTATGAACTAATCAACGGGGACTTGGGATCATGAATTCCATGAATTCATCATATCTTTTAGGATAAACAAGGGTTGTTGTGTGACTTTTGTTTTGTGTGTTTAGGTGTGACTAACATCACATACCCAATCAACAGAAACTGGTGCTAGAATTAGGGGGGCCTGTTGATAAAGGAAACTGTAGACTCCTGCATACATTGCATAAACATCCCGTTGGTTTGAATTATGGCCATAAACTCACCATTTTTCTTTGAAAACTTGAGAAATCCTGGCTTTCAAGCCAAATACCAATCCAAATCTAGTGGACTCTTCGAAGAACTGTCTATCAAGGGATTTAGACCTAGAACTGTGGACATTCACCACACCCCTAATTCTAGTGCGACAGAAGCCTCACCAGAGTGTGCTCCTGTAACCCCTATTGGCTTTCAAACACCCACCAGACCACCTGTCACACCTCAGGCCTAGCCTCAACCTATCATACCCCAGATCCAACCTCCACCAGTTGCAATGTCATTTTTCACAGCAAAGTCACCGCTGGCCTTCAATGTATATCATGCTTTGCCTAAAAATCTAGATAATTGCCCTAGGTACCATCCGTACCAAGATGCTAATGATCATGTCAGAACCTTCAAGGAAGCTTGTTGTAGGGCTAGAATTGAGTATGAGGATGTGGTAGGCAGATTGTTTCCATTCTCCTTAGGGGAAGAGGCCTATAACTGGTACACCAGTCTAGGTCAGGGTTTAGTCCATTCGTGGGACGCCTTAGAGAAAGCTTTCAAGGATAGGTTCAAGGTGCCTATAGATCCTTCAATGAACTATCATCTATTTGCCACCATTAAGAGGTGTGAAGGAGAACCTATTGCAAACTTCAATTCTAGATTCTAGAAGATGTTGTCTAAGCTAGTGGTGCAGGAGCACCTACCTGACAGCTGGCCTCCATGAGGCAGTTAGTTAGTTTGAGTCTTGTTAATGTTTTCAAGAAGGTCGTATAAGACCAGTGCATGTAATAAGGTCATGTTGACCATGCTTTGCTATTTTTAGCTAGTTTGTTAGGACAGTTGTCATGATGTATGTCCGGTTGGATCTCCCAGCTGCCTGGAGAGATTTCCCAGCCACTTGGAGTCGGGTCAGTAGTACTCGCAGGAGATCCTATTTATACATGAGGATTGGTTGGTTTTGGAGGATCGATCATTGTATTGCATTGAGCAGAGGAGTTAGATTGCAGAGAGAGAGAGACTGAGTATTGTATTGCATCTTTTGAAATCAATAAAGATCCTGTTTGTGTTCATCTTCTGTCTGATCTCCATTGTGAAATCGATTTGCTGGTTTGGTGGTTTCATGGATTCGCTGATCCATTCCACCGGTTGATTCGTCAAATCGGTGGAATGGCCATGTACAGTAGGTTAGGTTTTAGTTTGCTTTCTGTTTGCATGCAGGTGTGCAGGGTCGTAGTCGAGAGATGTTGAAGAACCCTAGCATGGGTATGTGCTAGGTCGAGCTAATAGTTAGCGTTTGGAAGATCACCCTGGAAGTGGATCGGTTCATCCCAGGAGGTTCGGCGGATCAAAATCCGTTAAGGTTGGAAGTTCGTCAAAACGGCATCATCAGGATATTACGGTGTATATCCTGCAGTCACTTCGGGCATCGTCATCCGAGTAGATGGAGATGAGCATGATGCTATCGATTGCATGAAGTGAATGAGCATCGGGGTGATCATCATCAGGTGTTGCCGAGGAGGAGTGCATCGGTATAAGGTAGAAGATCGGGTTGATCAAGTCATCGCGGGCTGATAAGGTTAAGTTTGGCCGACAACAGGATATTGAAGGAGTTACATATGACGTCATCGTCATCAGGATATACGTCATCAGGATATCGGGGCAGCAGGATATTGAGGAGCTGCATGTGACGTCATCGTCATCAGGATATACGTCATCAGGATATCATGGTGACATAAGCACCGAAGGGAAGGTGCATGAGGTAGTCGTCGTCAGGATAAATGGGAGGAACAGGATGTTTTATATCCTACTGATGAACATGATGTTGAACATCATGATGATGAAGATAGGGAAGGTAGAGGCTGTCAGTGAGATGAACAGTGAACGTCAGGAGGATGTTTGCGCTTGCCGAATATCATGATGCTGTTGAAAGGTGAAAGGTGAAAAGCGATAAGGAAGTGAACAGTAGTCAGTAGGAGGATATTTCACGCCTCTTCGAAATAAGATGATGCTGCCGATAGTCAGATATGATGATGCTGCTGACATGCGAAAGGGCGAAGGCTTGTCTGCAGGAGGATATCGGTAGGCAGGGGAAATATGATGATGCTGACAGTGTTAAAAAAAATATGATGATGATGATGAAGGGTTGCGGACATCCATGCTGTATGTTAAGGTTATGGTGTGGATGCCTCTGCATCATAGTGGTATCAGAGCTCAGCAAAAGGTCTGGGCTGTTGTGTGTTGATTCTGTCACCGAAAGGGCAGAGGTAGAGTTGAGTGTGTGTTGTGAGTTGATTGAGAGGTTGACAAAATGCCTCCGAAAGGTAATGGTACTGCAAGGGAATTGCAGGAGATGAAGGAAAAACATGCCAGAGAGATGAGGAAGATGAAGGAGCTTGCTGAAGCACTTCAAGCCAGGCTTGTAGCCCTGGAAAAGAACAAAAAGAGGGAAGTGGAAGACAGTGAGTCTAAAGAAGATGAAGATGTTGTTGAAGAGTATGAAGAGGTAGCTGAAGATCTGGATGCTGAAGACCAGAGATTAGCAAGACTGTTAAAGGCAGTGCAGAGTGATAAACCTAAGGTAAAGGTTGATGTTTCCAAGTATAATGGAAGTTTGAATGAAGATGAGTTACTGGATTGGATTGCTGCACTTGATAATCACTTTGAATGTGAAGATGTTGCTGAGGATCAGAAGGTAAAGATTGCAAAGACCAAGTTAGGAGGTCATGCTTTGGTATGGTGGGATTATGTACAATCTGAGAGAAGGAAACAAGGGAAGTCAAGGACCACTTCATGGGATAAGATGGTAGCAAGGATAAAAGGTAAATTCTTGCCTAGGGATTATGAGATTCAGATGTTTAAGAAGCTATAATTTTTAAGGCAGAAGGAAATGGATGTGAAGGCATATACTGAGGAGTTTTATAAGTTGAGTATGAGATCTGGTCATCATGAGAATGAGGTAGAAAAGGTGGCTAGGTACTTGGCTGGTTTGAGATTGAACATACATG
The DNA here is from genome assembly GCA_027924645.1 of Cunninghamia lanceolata. Taxonomy (NCBI): domain Eukaryota; kingdom Viridiplantae; phylum Streptophyta; class Pinopsida; order Cupressales; family Cupressaceae; genus Cunninghamia; species Cunninghamia lanceolata. Next base: position 795,986 of record BSBN01000957.1, read on the forward strand.
ATGAGTTAGTTTTAGCTAACCCTAAGAATGTGGAGGATTGTTACCAAATGGCAATCAGGATTGAAGAAAAGATGAATAGGAGACAAGATAAGTCCATGAGAGGAAGAGGCAGCAATATGAGGGGAAAAGGAGCAGCCCCTACAACAAGGCAAACCAATGAGGGTCAAGAAGACACTGGTAAAGGACAGGGACAGTCTGATTTTAGAGGTGGATGGAAAGGTAATAGAGGCAGATTTGGAAGTGGTAGAGGTTCTACTACATTTTTAGGAAAGTGTTACACCTGTGGTGAGTTTGGTCATCCATCTTTCAAATGTCCAGAAAGCAAAGGTTCATCATCCAGAGATGATAGAACGAATGACAAGAGGGTACAACTTGTGCAAGAAGAGAAAGAAGAGAAAAGTGTGCAGAGTTCACACACTTATCAAAGAGATAGAGAACCTGACAATTATGCATATCCTAAGGATGGAGAAGCATTGATGCTGAGGAGAATTAGTTTGCAGGCAGCAAAGGATATGATGCAAAGAAGAGCTCTTTTCAAAACCACATGCAAGAGCAAAGGTAAGATATGTAAGGTTGTCATTGATACTGGTTCAACAGACAACATGGTATCTCAAGAAATGGTGGATAAACTGCATTTGGAAAGGATTCCACACCAAAACCCTTATAAGGCATCTTGGGTGAGTGATAGTCAATCACTTTTTGTCTATGAATAGGCATATGTTGATTTTTAGATTGGAGCATATCAGGATAGAGTTTTGTGTGACATTTTGCCCATGGAATGTTGTCACCTACTGTTGGGTAGACCATGGCAATTTGATAGAAGGGTGCTGTATGATGGGTATGCTAATACCTACACCATCAAGAAAGATGGGAAGACTATTAAGTTGATGCCATTACAGGAAGCAGCTGCAGTACAGAAGGCAGCCCAAATCATTTTAATGGGAAAGAAGGAGTTTGTGCAGAAGCCTATAGGAGCAGGCATAAAGGTAGTTGAGGACACTGCAGGGAAAGGAGTTGTTAAAGACAACAGGTTGAAGAAAGTTTCAATTTTGACTGACAGAGGTCAGTAGCAGGTTCAGAAGCAGGTTTGCAAACAGCAACCAGTTGAGAGGAATGACAAGGATGTTGTCATAGTTGGGACTATTGTTTGTCCTGTAAAGGTTGAACGAAAGATAGAGTTGACCATTACAGAAGTTCAAGAGGCAGTTCAGACAGAGGTTCTAGTCAGACAACCTGACAAACACAGGGTATGTGCGAGAAGGGCCTACATTGACAGGCATGAGGATTTACTTGCAAGACAGCCAGTCACAGTTCGGAAGTCTTGGAGAAGCCAAGAGACAGTAGAGGATAAAGCTGGAACAGGGCAGAACACTACAAGGGCAAGGTGTAAAGGTGGAGGACTTCCACAAACCAAACTCATGGGACATGAGTTCTTTTCTGTTGGGGAGTATGGTGCAGGAGTACCTACCTGACAGCTAGCCTCCATGAGGCAGTTAGTTAGTTTGAGTCTTGTTAATGTTTTCAAGAAGGTCGTATAAGACCAGTGCATGTAATAAGGTCATGTTGACCATGCTTTGCTATTTTTAGCTAGTTTGTTAGGACAGTTGTCATGATGTATGTCCGGTTGGATCTCCCAGCCGCCTGGAGAGATTTCCCAGCCGCTTGGAGTCAGGTCAGTAGTACTCACAGGAGATCCTATTTATACATGAGGATCGGTTGGTTTTGGAGGATCAATCATTGTATTGCATTGAGCAGAGAAGTTAGATTGCAGAGAGAGAGAGACTGAGTATTGTATTGCATCTTTTGAAATCAATAAAGATCCTGTTTGTGTTCATCTTCTGTCTGATCTCCATTGTGAAATCGATTTGCTGGTTTGGTGGTTTCATGGATTCGCTGATCCATTCCACCGGTTGATTCGTCGAATCGGTGGAATGGCCATGTACAGTAGGTTAGGTTTTAGTTTTCTTTCTGTTTGCATGCAGGTGTGCAGGGTCGTAGTCGAGAGATGTTGAAGAACCCTAGCATGGGTATGTGCTAGGTTGAGCTGATAGTTAGCGTTTGGAAGATCACCCTGGAAATGGATCAGTTCATCCCAGGAGGTTCGGCGGATCAGAATCCGTTAAGGTTGGAAGTTTGTCAAAATAGCATCATCAGGATATTACGGTGTATATCCTGCAGTCGCTTCGGGCATCGTCATCCGGGTAGATGGAGATGAGCATGATGCTATCGATTGCATGAAGTGAATGAGCATCGGGGTGATCATCATCAAGTGTTGCCGAGGAGGAGTGCATCAGCATAAGGTAGAAGATCGGGTTGATCAAGTCATCGCGGGCCGATAAGGTTAAGTTTGGCTAATAGCAGGATATTGAAGGAGTTACATATGACGTCATTGTCATCAGGATATACGTCATCAGGATATCGGGGCAGCAGGATATTGAGGAGCTACATGTGACGTCATCGTCATCAGGATATACGTCATCAGGATATCGAGGTGACGTAAGCACCGAAGGGAAGGTGCATGAGGTAGTCGTCGTCAGGATAAATGGGAGGAACATGATGTTTTATATCCTGCTGATGAACATGATGTTGAACATCATGATGATGAAGATAGGGAAGGTAGAGGCCGTCGGTGAGATGAACAGTGAATGTCAGGAGGATGTTTGCGCTTGCCGAATATCATGATGCTGTTGAAAGATGAAAGGTGAAAAGCGATAAGGAAGTGAACAGTAGTCAGTAGGAGGATATTTCATGCCTCTTCGAAATAAGATGATGCTGCCGATAGTCGGATATGATGATGCTGCTGACATGCGAAAGGGCGAAGGCTTGTCTGCAGGAGGATATCAGTCGGCAGGGGAAATATGATGATGCTGACAGTGTTAACAAAAACATGATGATGATGATGAAGGGTTGCGGACATCCATGCTGTATGTTAAGGTTATAGTGTGGATGCCTCTGCATCGGCTAGTTACTCCCTACATTGTAACAGATGAAGCTGCTAGGAGCATCTATTATTCAACTTTAGATCCCCTGACCTCCATGTTTATCAGAAGAACACACCCTGATGTAACAACCTTGGCATAGGCTTTTGAGGAAGCTATCAAAGTTAGTTAGCAATTAGCTCCTACTCCCACACCAAACATTGCCTTCCCTACACTTCCTGGTTATCCTACATATCTTGCCTATCAATAGACCAATGGAGCCATGATGCCTTTAGGTGTAATGCCAGCCCCTTTGCAAATACCACCACTTAGCGTCATGCCACCACCAAGTGGGAATAACCAAATGTTACCATATCAAACACAAATGCCTCAGGCTATAGAACAATCCAACAATAATAGTGGGTCTTCCTTTTTCAAGCCTCAGATGGAAAATGTAGTGGCCAAGATTCAGGAAGAGAAGGAAGAAATCAAAGAAATATCAACACAGTTAAGGAAACTTACTACTAAGGTCACTCATCTAAGAAATCAGAATTTCTACTCTCAACCTAATCAAAACAGAGGTTATGCCAATGACAGACCTAATTATCCTGACAGGGGGTACAACAACAATAATGGCAACAACAATCCTCCTAGGCAGCCTAGAGTATGGAACACCAGGCCAAACAATGGTTCCTTACCATCACCCCTAGACAATCAGCCTCCTGGTGAACTTAAATAGACCACCAGAGTAAACCTTGCAGAGGCATCACTTACAAACTGGTGCAGGATACATAACACCAATGCTCATGCAAAGTTGGACTGTCCCCAATTCAAGATTGCTACTAGCATATTCCAAGCCGAAGTGGCCAGTACCTCAGGTAACCCACCTTATGCAGAGGGAAATGAAATTGTTCCCTGTGAGTATGATTCTACCCTAATGTTGGAAAGCTTCATGCATTGTCCTTATCAGTAGACAATATCATCACATCAGGATTACACTTCAACATGTGAGGAATCAGCCATGGCTTTCAAGTCTAACTATGTTTTCCCCTTTGAGGATGAGAATGAGCCATCAATTGAGCATGAGGAAGTCAATGCTTATCAATAGGAATCTCAGGGTAAGCATAACTACAACTTAAGGAATAAACCAAATAGATCTGCTGATCCTTTGACCACCTCATTGTCTCCAAACAATTTCAATACTCCACCTGATCCCAAGGCAAGCAATAACCCTAGACTTCCCAAGGTCAACACTCAGTATTTGGTACCACATAGCATAGCACCAAAAGCTGCAAATCTACTTCTTGAATCTGACAAGTTGGTTTCCTATTTGACTGATGAAATGAAAAAGGTTAAAATTAGCCTACCAATGTCAGAATTACTTAGAACCCCTACTATCAAGAATGCTTTCATGAAATCGTTGGATGGTTCTGCTCAAAAGGAAGATAGTCATACCCCGGGCCAATTTGGAAATAAAGATCATGTCGACAAGAATGTTAACGCTAAACCTAAAACCTCAGCTATTGTTCAAGCAGCAGATACCTCCTACATGACCCTATACAAAGACAAGAGTGAGTCACCTCCCTTCCTCCTTACCACAAGGATGTTTGGTAAAAATTTGCACAACTACTTAGTAGACTCAGGAGCATCTACCAATGTAATGCCCCTATCCATATGCAACACTTTAGGGTTACATCATGCTAAATCATTGAAGAAGGTAACACAATTGGACAAAACAGAAGTAAGTGTGGTAGGAGAACTGACCCACATTCACATGCAGCTAGCATCAAATCCCAGAATCCAACACTACATTGATATTTAGGTAGTTGATATACCTGATACATATGGAATGTTACTAAGCAAAGACTGGTAAAAAATCCTCAATGGATATATTTCAACCGATTTCATCATATGTGGCTACCTTGGAAGGGTATACCAAATCAGATAAAGATCAAAGATGAACCTCGCATGAGACACATGATCATCGAATATAATAGAACCAATGAGATCATGTATGTGGATGTGGAACCTAGAGTTTACTCCATTAGAACTCAAACCACCAGCATAGAAGAGATCCTAATGCTTGACATGCATGATCACGACTGTGACCTTTAGAATGATGGAATAGATTCAGAGCCTGATTGTAACCTTGGAAATGAAATAGAACTAGATCATTTCAAGAAATTTGAGATGCATTTATGTAGGCAGGTGAAACAATGTCAATTATTAAATGTGCCTATTCATGATATTCTAATTGATGGATGGTACAAGTTGCATGATGAGGCTCATTCTGAAAAAACTTGTGATGCATGTTTAGACATGTTGGAGTTGGAACAAGCATATAGTGAAGTATCATCATCCACGGTGAGTTCCATAGATAATGGTAGTGATACTAATTTTTGTTTGTTTTCTATAGGAACAGGAGGGTGCACATAGAAGGATGAAAGTTCTATTCATATGACATAGGAGATACTGGTATGCAATGGGAGTAATGCTAAGAACAAGAAGAAAATCACCCCCGGGAGTGATTGTTTATTGAAGTCAGATTATGAGTTATCTAATGAGGATAGTGGCAGCATTCTATCCAAATTTAAAGAGTTTCTGTCAAAAGAAATCCAAAAGATGATGCAACAACATAGGCCTCCCCAAGATGCCTTGATTGAGAAGTGGTGCAAGTTGCATGAGGCACCTCACTTGGAGATGTCTTGCTCGTTGTGCCTACATATCTTGAGAAGGCATACGCTACCTAGTCCAGAGAATATTCCTCTTGATGATAGGAGAAAAGAAGAAATATTAGCTTCTTGTAAAGCCGATAGGGTGGTGCCTAAGAAGGCTATGACACCAAAATTAAAGTGGATATCAGGTGGTACAGCTGCCAGAGCCAAAAGAAAGAAAGAAGCACCAGACAAGCTTTTAGATGAAGATAGGCCTTGGACCCTCAGGTTTGATGGATCCAAGTCAAAACAAGGAGCTAGAGTAGGGATAGACCTTATTGACCCATCTAGAAAATCCTATTTGGCAGCATACAAACAATGCGGTAGAGTATGAAGCTCTAATTCATGAGATACTATTCGCTCTTAGGAAGAAGGTGAAAATTTTGTATGTCTATGGAGACTCAGAATTAGTTGTCAGACAAGTGAGAGGTATATACTCTTGCAAATACAGGAGGCTATCCAATTACAGACACAGGGTGTGGTACTTAATAGAAGAGTTTGATGCATTCAATATCACCCATGTACCCAGAGAGGAAAACCACAGAGCAGACGCTTTGGCCCAAGCTACCAGTACTCTAGAGCCACTATCCATGTTAGGTTTACAAAGATTCTATGTTGAATTGGTATCGGTGCTCTCAGTACTTGATAATGTAACTAATCTCCAAGTATTTGATGATGATCAACATATATTGGATTTTATTTCCAATAGAGGTGTTTTTGAGGCACAAATCATTGATGAAAAGAATCAAGAAGATCATGTGTGGGAGGAAGAAGAAATCCTGGAGCTGCCAAGTAACAAAATCCCTAGGGGAATGATAGAGCTAGAGAGAGCATTTGATCTGGATAGCATGCTGAAACAGAAAGATCTTCAAAAGGCTGATGAGGGACAGTATTCACAGGTTGACATTAGGCAAGGTGATAAAAGGAAAAATGTTCTGATTGGGAAGGTCTGTATAGAAGTGGAGTTGAGAGGGATAAATCAGGCCCTCAAAGATTACATCCATGTTATTACCTAGACGTATGATGAACTGAAGACTTTTGATACGTCAGTCATCACTCATACGATACCTGTGAAGCCAGACGCCAAGCCTTTTTGGCAAAAGCAAAGACCTATCAATGCTTTACTGGAGCCAATCATTTTCAAAGAAGTTAAAAGGCTGCTTGGTGCCAAGATTTTTTTCCTGTGAGGCACTCCACGTGGGTGGCGAACCTGGTCCCAGTGAGGAAGAAGAATGGTGACATCAGACTATGCGTGGACTTCAAGAACTTGAATCAAGCTTCTAAAAAGGATAATTATCCTTTGCCTTCTCTAGATGACGTCCTTCTTGGATGATTTCTCTGGATACAACTAGGTAATGGTGGATAGAATTGATAGATTGAAAACTGTATTTACCACGAAGTGGGGGATCTTTGCCTATAGGCGCATGCCATTTGGATTGATAAATACTGGAGCCACATTTCAGTGAGCAATGGACATAGCCTTCAGAGGCTTAATTGGTAAGTGCATAGTAATATATATGGATGACTTAATGGTGTTCTGCAAGGATAGAGGAGACCATGTGGAAGACCTAAGAAAGGTACTGAAGAAATGTGAGCAGTACAGGATATCCTTGAATCCCAAGAAGTGCATATTTGGGATGACCACAAGGAAAATTGCTAGGCCACCTAATAACTGATAATGTGATCATCATTGATCCTGACAGGATAGAATCCATCATGAAGATACACCTGCTTGGAAGCAAGACAGAGCTCAAATCTTACTTTGGTAAAATTAATTTTGTTAGAAAATTTATCACTGGCTTTGCAGAGATTATCAGGCCCTTGAACACCATGCTCAAGAAGGACACTAAAATTGAATGGACACCGGAAGCTAGAGCAACTTTTGAAGACATAAGGCCATATCAAATGCTCCAGTTCTGATTAGTCGAGATTACACCAAGGACTTCTACATCTATTCATTTGCTTCAGAACATACCTCTGTAGCGGTGCTGACACAGAAAAGTGAAGAAAAAGAAGAAAAGCCTATAGCCTTCATGAGCTGCCCTTTCAGAGATGCAGAGCTCAAGTACATGGATGTTGAAATATAGGTGCTAGATTTGATCTAGGCAATCAAGAAGTTCAGGCACTACATCTTGAGAAGTAAGGTGATTGTTTTAGTACCTGATGCAATAGTGAAAATGTTGTTAATGCAAAGTGAACTAGGAGAAAGGAGGGCTAAATGGATCACTGTCCTCCAGGAATACGATATGGACATAACACCTATGAAGTTGGTAAGAAGTCAGGCATTAAGCCAGATGATATCAGAGATTGATCCCAATATCATGAGCCAGTAGTACAATGTAAATGTAAAAGATGATAGAGAATGGTACTCAGACATCAAACACATCCTGATCACTGGAAGATGTCCCTCAGGACTGCAAGCCTCACAAAGAAGAGCCTTAAAAATAAGATCACTAAAATATATACTAAAAGGAGTCCTTTTCAAAAAAAACTATGAGGGGATATACCTAAGGTGCCTGGAAAGATCAGAAGCAGATAAGGTGCTAGCAGAATTACACGATAAATTTGGGACTGCACATGGGTCGTCCTTAGCCACCACTCATGCTATCCTCAGGGTAGGGTATTATTGGCCCACAATTTTTAAAAACACAGCTAGACACATCAAATGTTGTAATATGTGTTAGGTTGCTACAAATAGAGAGAAATATGCTGCTCAACCTTTGCAGCCAGTGATGGAGATGCACCCCTTTGCTCAATGGGGAATGGACTTCATAGGAACCATCAATCCTGCATCATCCTCAGGCCATAGGTATGTTTTAACTATCACTGATTACTGCACTAGGTGGACTGAGTCTGTGAGTAGCAAGACATGCAATGCCGAGGATGTCATTAAGTTTTTGGAAACCAACATAGTGACCAGGTATGGAGTTCCATATGCTTTAGTATGTGATAATGGACCTACTTTTTCTTCAATTAAACTATCAGGTTGGGCTTTTGATCATGGGGTCATTTTAAAATTCTCCTCAAATTACTATCCCCAAGGGAATGGATTAGCAGAATCCACAAACAAGAACCTATTGAACATCATAAAAAAGATGATAGATAAGAACCCAAGGGAATAGAACACTCTATTGAAATATGCCTTGTGGGTGGATAGAACCAGGAACAAAGTTGCATTAGGAAATTCACCTTTTCACCTAGTATATGGGGTGGATCCCATCCTCCATGTTAACTTAAAGATTCCTACACTACAGTTCGCACAAGAGTACATAGGCATAGATATTAAACAGGAAGTTAGATTGCTACAACTAATGCACCGAGAAGAAAAAAGAGGTGTAGCAATTAACCAATTTCCTAAACACCAGGCTGTTGTCAAACACTGGTTTGACAAGAGAACCAGAATCAAGGCTTTCAGGATTTCAGACCTAGTCCTGATGTGGGACAAAGCACATGAAAGGAAGGGTGATCATGGTAAATTTGACAAACTCTAGATAGGCCCCTTTCAAATTTTTGAAATTCTAGGAGACAGCACCTACAGGCTCAAGTCCTTAATAGGTGAGGATGTTCCATTACCAGTTAATGGACAGTTCCTCAAACGCTATTTTTAGGCCTGAAGTTGCATCATGATAGTCATGTGTATCATAGTGTACTTTCTTTGTATAGTTGTTTGTACAGTGGCTTTGTTTTTCTTGTTTTGTTTTGGTTTCTTTGTTTCCTCAGCAGGGATCTTTCTTTTGACTTAGAGTATGAAGGAGCAAATTAACAACCACTGAAAATAATGGAAAATTCAGGTCATTAAGGTTAATTATTTGAAATTCATGTATAACTTGTTGTAACTGTCATGAATGTAGAAAGTTGTTTACCTTGTGAAATTTTGTATTCAATAAGAATGGGTTGGGTATTCATGGAATGTTTCTCATAATGACACACCTAAAATCCTTGGGTTTGTTGAACTTACTAGTGTAGGTATTAGGTGAAAAATCAGAGGTCGCCCTTGCTACCATTACAATTCTCAGCTTAATTTCAGCAAGTGACCACTCCTTGCATCATGAAGTTACAAAAGCAATATCTTGAGAAATCTCTATTAGAAATACAAAAATATATAAATAAATAAAATAGATTATACTGAAAATCTAGATTAAGCCATCTAAGTAACTCTACTGAGGCTATGGATGCTCATTGGCAGTGGGGCTCTACTTAGGAGAATTATAACGATAACCTTGTCAGGGCTATAGACGCTCTCTGGCACCAAGGCTCTATCTGGTTGGCTATGAGGGAATGTCCTCACCTACGTAGTCTAAAATCAATCACTGGTTTGTTCAACTAATCTTCAAGATGAGGCTTATTAATCACGTGCACCCACTTAAACTAAAATGAAAATTCATGCACCTTATTGAACACATTAAGTCCCAAGTTGAATGATGATTTACAAGAAAGATAGTTGGAAGTTATGAATTTATTTTATTTAGTTTTATTTAATGGGTTGAATTTGATTGTTTTGTTTGGTTGCTAGTTGTTGTGATATTCACAACACACCCCATTTTACTCCTTAGCAAAATGAGGACCCCTACTGTGGCTTTTTGCTTTTTGCTTGTGTGTGTTGTTTTGCTTGGTGGTAAAGGGAAAAAAGGGGTTAAAATTGCAAACCTTGTTAAAAATAGAGAAGAAGTGCATTTTCAGTACTAGGACATGATATGGTTGGATTCCTTGTGAAAAATGAGCTAGGGTTGCTTTTTGAACCATCTTAAAAGTCGCCATATTTTGCAAGTTATGATCATTTTGGTAAAATGTACATTCAGGTTTGTATATCACTTTGCATATATAGGGTCATTTGTATATGTAAAGGGTTTTGTTTTTGTACTTAGTCACATTTGCCTTTTGCAATCGGGTCCATATACAAGGTTAAATGCATAATGGGTCGCTTGCATATTGCATATACAATGTCCTTTATACATCACTTTCATATACAAGGGCGATTGTATATTCTTTTTCCTTGTATGCATTTGGTTAAAGTTTAGAAATATACATACAAGATGGACCCGAATTAACTCAGAGTTGGAATGAATGATTGTTTGAATTATGTTGCATGTATCTCACATTGTATGTTTTGGCAGGTCAAAATATACAAGGCAAAATATACAACGTACATATACAACGCGGACCTGAAAAAGTCATTAAACATTGTTAAGTTGTTGTACATTTCAGGTTTGTATATTTGTGCATACAAACATACAAGTTAAAAGATATAAGGGTTATGTACATGCGGCGGACCCGAAAAATCATTGGGCATAGTTAAATCCTTGCATATTTTGTGCTTTGTATATTGAGAATATACAAAGACATTATACAAGCCGCGGACTTAAAAGGAGGATGAATTTGCATTAAATCTTTGTACATTTCACGCTTGTATATTTCAACATACAAGTAAATATACAAGGCCCAATATACAATGCGGATTTAAAAGTTTTTTTGAAACAACATTAAGTCATTGTATAATTCCGGCTTGTATATTTCGACATACGAAACTGATATGCAACAGTTTATACAAGCCGGAACCCAAACAAGTTTAAATCTGATTAAGGCTTTGTATCGCATCTGACTTGTATATCAGAGGATATATACAAACAAAATATACAACACGGACTTAAAGGAGTTATCAAACAATTTTAATTCATTGTATAAATTCCAGCTTGTATATTTCCAAACATACTTCATGCACATACAAGCCGAAATCCAAAGGAAAATCAAACCCAATTTAATGCTTGTATCGAGCCCAAAATGTATGTCTAAAAGATACAATGGAAATATGCAGGCTGCGGAATTGAAAAGATTGAACTCCGATTGAACCAATGTATCACGTCCACAATGTATATTGAAATATACATTGCTCAGCATACAACGAAATATACATTAGACGGACCCGAGGGGATTATTAAAGAGAGTTAAGTCATTGTATATTTGTGCAATGTATATTTTGTGATATACAATGCACTCATACAAGGCAGATTCGAAATGGAAATTAAAAATGGATAGTTCCTTGCATATTTTGGTCCTTGTATATTTCGATATACAAATCTGATATACAAGGAAAATATGCATTCGCCATATATAGGGATTTAAATGAAGAAAAGGTGGGAAAGCTAAGCGATGGAAATTTGAAGCTGATTTAAGGCCCGATTGTATATTTTTGGTCAACGGTGGTTGACCCGACTAGTTTTAACGCCGCATATGCATTTTGATGTACGATTTCCATGGTTATTGAGCCCGATGGATGTGTTCATGCATTTGGAACCTGTTTTAATATAAATGTTCTTTTTTCCTATTGACTTACCAAATGATGATGCTTATTCCTGCTTATTTATTACAGATTGTTGAAGTAGCTGAAGAAGCAGAGTTGCCGACACAGTGGCGGTGTGCAGGTGAACATAAGGACATAGCTTTAATGGCAGGATGGCACCGGATCCCGAGAGGCCTAACACACCAGACGAAGATGAAGCTTTCAGTATAGAGGAGTTTGCAAGTGGAAACATTATTGAACAAGTGGCACCCTATCTGGGTATGCTGCTCAAATTCTTGGTGGGATTCATTTCTCACCATTGGATGCTGCATTTCAAGATGCAGACTATTGATCTCCTAGGGTTTTGGGCACCATGTTGGGGAAGAAACCAGAGATATTTATTGAGCCCCTGTTCGGTACAAAAAAAAAGGAGAGAGGTCATTTATACAATATCAGACTTGTAGCAACTTTAGGTAGGAGATCGGATTACTGAGACTACTAAGGAATGAATTGTTGAAACATTCAAGGTTCTTTCCTCAGATCATTGTAAATGTACTTGTTTTATGAACATACTGTATGGAGATGAAGCTTCAGATTACATCCTCATTGTAAAACTTATGTAATCTTCAAGTTGATTTCTAGATATGTACTGGTGAATGTTGTGTTCTATAGAAGCACTTTCATTTCATTGCATGTTGTTGTCAATTTTTTCCCCTGAAGATTTGCATTGAATCATGTGGATTTGTGGACTGTCCTGGTGAAGTATGATTTTAGTTTTCTTCTCTTCATTGCATGTATGGGAATATGTATGTGGATCCGTGATCTCAGTCAAGTAATTTTAGGAATCTCACTCTCTAACCATTTTTCTCATTTCAATTTCATTAAAATCACTTTCATAACTGCACATCATGATAAATATTAAGCAAAACAGAAAAATATGCTCACATCCTGAAGACAACTGAGTATCATTAGCATATTTTGAGCTAAATGCATGTAGTATTGAAAATGTCATGCAAAGAATTACAAATAAGGGTAGAACTCATGCAAATATCAACTTAGACACATCCTTTGAGGATATATGCTGTGTAGAGTAACTTCCCTGTATAGCATTGTTGTAGAAACAGAATCTACAGATCTATGTAAGACCCCAAAATGGAAAATAGTAGTACACATCAACCACATAGTAACATCAGCAGATTATGAACTAATCAACGGGGACTTGGGATCACGAATTCCATGAATTCATCATATCTTTTAGGATAAACAAGGGTTGTTGTGTGACTTTTGTTTTGTGTGCTTGGGTGTGACTAACATCACATACCCAATAAATAGTTCTTCATCTTTTTCTAAACTTTCAGAGCTACTAGAGCTCTCCTCATTATTAGGTCCAATAGATGTTTTTGGTTCAAATTTCTTAGGGGTGGAAGGAAGTTGAACCACATCATCTTTCTTCTCTTCTTTCTCTAGTTGCAAGACAACAAAATAAGGATTGAACTCTCTGAAGATCACGCTTCTGGTATATAGAACTCTCTTAGCTACTAGATCCCAAAGCTTGTACCCTTTCACACTAATACCATAACCAATGAAGATACACTTTACAACCTTGCTCTCTAACTTAGATCTCTTCTCCTTAGGCACATGTGCATATGCCTCACAACCAAATACTTGAATGTGTCTTAATGAAGGATTTTTACCAAACCATACCTCCATAGATGTCTTATCAACAAGCGCTGATGTAGGAGTCCTGTTAACCAGGTAACAAGTGGTAGCAACAAGTTTAGCCTAGAACTTTTGTTCAAGACTAGCTCTGCTTAGCATACTCCTTGCCCTCTCCATCAACATCCTATTCGTCCTCTCTACAACTTCATTCTACTAAGGGGTATAGGGAGTTGTCTTGTGCCTCTCAATCCCCTATTCTTTATAAACTTGTCAAAGTCTACTGAATAGAACTCACCACCATTGTCAGTCCTCAAACACTTAATCTTTCTATTAAAGACTTTAGATTTACTTCTAAGGAAATACACCCATGTCCTTCTACAGTAATTATCAATAAATGAAACAAAGTAAAAAGATTTTGGAATTGAAGGAACATTAATAGGACTAAACAGATTAGAATGAATCAAGTCCAACACCTCATAATATGTGTGAGAAATGGAATAAAAATGAACACAATTTTGTTTTCCATAAATGCAATGTTCACAGAAATCAAACTCAAGGTTACAATCATTCATACCCTCAACAAGATTTTTATTCTTCAGGGTCCTCAAACCCTTTTCACCAATGTGACCAAGGCTTTGGTGCCATAATATTGTCTTCTTAGCTGTAAGTTTCATCTCCATAGAATGAGCACCCTTAGGTACCCAGAAAGCACAACCATCAGAAGTAGATGCAACAGTCTTCTTCCCTGTTGGTTCCAATGGTGAGGATGAAGATTCTGAAGCTCTCTTCTTTGAAATAGAGGCACTATTGCACTAAACTGCACATGCATCAAGATAAAATAGAGTGCCAATCCAAACACCCTTAGCGAACACCATAGATCCTCTAGTCATCTTGCATCCTCCATCTAAGAAAACATCTACAACCGCATCATTCAATTTACTTATAGAAAGAAGGTTCCATATCAAACCAAGGATATGCATCTAACACCATTGATTCCCTTTACTCATCCATCAGGGAATCAAATCAAGACTCTTCCATGGCCAACAATATGTAGGTGAGAATCATCACCCAAGTACACCTTTCCACCATCATATTCTTCATACTTCGAAGACAAGCCCCGATGTAAGGTCATGTGAAAAGATGCACCAAAGTCAATAGGCTAGACATCCTCTAATGCATGTGTTGCCAAGGCAGTGACAAATGCTTCGCCTTCATCCTAAGAGAACTTTTCAGAATTTGAATCATAATTCTTCTTCTTTTTCTTTTTCTCCTCCTTGCACTCCTTGCGAAAGTGACCAGGTTTACTGTAGTTCCAACATAGGGCCTTGAACTTTCTGGGAGACTTAGATCTCCCATGAGATTTGGATCTTCCTTTTTCTTCCTTCTTCTTATCCTTTTTCTTTCCCTTCTCTTTAGATCTACCATGAACCACAAGAGCCTCCTTAGCTGATTTGGAAGAATTTCTTCGTATCTCTTCAGCTAACAACAAAGAAACCACTTCATCCATCTTGAAGGTGGTAGTGGTACTCTCAATGGCCATAACAAGGTGGTCCCATGAATCTGGTAAGGAACACAATAATGTCATATTGTGATCCTCCTCCTCCATCTTCACACTAACAAAAGTCAACTAAGCAACAAGCATATTGAATGTATTCAGGTGATCAGTGACAGATCCTCCATCTTCCATCCTTAAAGATACAATTTCTTTCACAGGAATAACTTGTTCACCAGGGATTTAGCCTGATAAACATCTCCAAGGTTCTTCCAAAGTTCCTTTGCAGTCTTCTCTTCATGGATATTCAGGAGCACTGAATTAGCCAAACATAGTCTTATCAAACCCTTAGCTTTCTGATCTTTGAGATCCCAGTCTTCTTGAGACATTGCCATTAGTTTTGTACCAAATACGACTTCCCATAAATCCTAATCTACAAGCATGTCCTCCATTTTGAGTTTCCACAAATCAAAATTATTACCATTAGACGTCTCTATCTCAAACCTCCCAGATGTGATCTCCATCTCTTACCTGTAACAAAGATTTCAAAATCCTTTGCACAAGCTCCCACTCAAACAAAGATCAGCTCAAAAAACCCTTTACCCAACAACTAGAACCAAAAGTGATCAGGCTCTGATACCAAATGAAAGGAAGCAAGGTATGCGGAAAATGCTTCCTACACTAATCTACTGAGGAAAGATTTATGCAAATTTCAACTTTTATAGTTATAGATTAAGATGCACATTAACAGAAAGATAATAACAACTTCCAAATGTAAACAAAAAACTCACAACATAAGATATAAGTGTGGAAAACCCTTTCAAGTAAAAAACCACACACTCCAAAGCTACCTAATATATTATTCAAGAATCATGAAGATTACAGTATACTTGTAGAGAAAGCTTTTATAGGAGTATATCCAACTAGAGATCCAGGAGATAACTCAACATCTATAAGATTCTTACACACAACCTCCATCTCAAGTTCTTGATATATAGGAGATACAATACAGTACACCGCCAATGGTAATTACAAAACCATGAGCTAAAACCACCCAAAAGTGGTGCCCAAATTATCTCCAATCAAAGATGCCTTGTCATGTGCCAAACCACACAACAACATGATGGAAATAGACCGTACAACTAAGAGGGGGGGTGAATCAGTTGTCACGCAATATAAACTTTTTATGCTTTTAACCTTCTTTATTATCTTACTACCAAATTAATGATGTAAACACTAAAGCATAGATCAAAAACATAAGAGCAGAAACATAATCAACACAATTGACACCAATATTTTGACATGGAAACTCGGTTAAGGGAAAAACCATGGTGGGGGTTAACCCACAAAGGTTTGTACCCTATTAAAAGTACTTTAGAAAAATAGAAGGCACATGCCTTTGGGCACACAATCCAGAGCTCACTACGTATAGAATTTATTTAGAATAGAATGAATTAACTGAGAAATAACATATACTTCATGCCTGGTTCAATTTCAATGAATGCTCAAAAAATTATGCTTTACCCTAAATTCTTCTTTACTAACTTCACACTCTATACTACTCTCACTCCTTTTCTTCTCTACTATGCTTCTGATCCTTTATTCGAATTTAATTTGTTTTGCTCAAGGATGATGTTTAACAACTCTTCAACAAGTATTTATACACTTCATCCATCTTGGAATGATCAACAAGGTTAGCAAAAATTAACATGGATCTTTACACTGTCGACCAATCATAGTTGAGACTTGAATCTTCTTCTATTAACATGCCATGCTTCATAAAATGATCTTTAGATCATCCACAACACACTAGGAACATTCAGTCAGCCAAGACTGGGAAGAACAACAACCAAGAGGAAAACTTCAATCAGGAGCTCGTTTTTCAATGCGGACCACCAACACAACAGCCACACAATCTAGAGACCACCACAAGCACAATTAAGTCAACAATAATAGCCACACCACTTCGCATCACCAGAATCACTTGCATCTTCACACTGAACCTCAAAAACACACACTGCAATGACTGTCATACTAGAAAGATTACTTTCAGACCTCCAAACCATGAACCACTTGAGTTGAGGGAACACACAAACATTCCAGACATGCCTCTAGATCTGTAGATCACAATATGCTCATACCATACCAATCTGGACCAATTTCTTGCCACTCTGTCATCACTAAACAACTGCAAAAACCTATTCTACTTAGAAGGCCATAATGTTGCCAAATCTTCATGCAGACCTCTTAAATCTCAATTGGAGCAACAATAGACAATCCTATACAAACCCTTTAATTTGAATACTTTGATCTTCACCTTACTAGAAATACTAATCACTCCTCTACATTGTCTTCACTATTTCTAATAGAAAGATATATTGACATCAATGACAACACATCAAGCACATATTTGCTACAATCTCCCCTTTGTCATTGATGGCAACATATGATGTGAAAAATTGCTTCACTCATCAAGACAAAAACTTCTCCCCCTTTCTCTTGTCACACTTGCAACCACTTTCTTCACTGCTCCCCCTTTCACCAGCAACTACTTACTTCCAAGTTTTTCACATGACTTCTCTCCCCCTTTGACATCAAAGGCAAAAGGCACATATTTGCAATCATCTCTTCCCCTTTTTATTTTAGACTGATCTCCAACATTTGCATACTGATTACTCTTTAGAGTAGTATTTTCTCAACACCAATCTAGATCCCAAGATATGACCAAGAATTCCACCAGACTGATGCACCTTAGTGCATCTTAGTTCTGATTTAGAGGGATAGTAACCCCTAACTTCTCTCTGAGATATTCAAAGGTATCCTTGGGAAGAGACTTAGTGAAGATATCTGCAATCTGATCTTTGGATGACACAAACTCCAACTTGACTTCATTCTCATTTACCTTCTCTCTCAAGAAATGAAACTTGATAGATATATGCTTTGTCTTTGAATGCAACACTAGATTCTTTGAGATACTTATTGCACTAGAATTATCACAAAAGATTGTGACTGTCTCCTCAAACACAACTCTGATGTCCTTCAACATTTGCTTCATCCATAGAACCTGAGTACAATTATTTGCTTCTGCTATATATTTTGCTTCTGCAGTAGACAGATATATTGCCTCTTACTTTTTGCTCATCCAAGAGACCAATCTTCTTCCCAAGAAAAAGGCAACACCACTAGTACTTTTTCTGTCATCCACATCTCCTGCCCAATCAACATCTGTATATGTGTGAAGAGTAAAGTCATTATCTTTTGGATACCACAATCCATAATCAATTGTCCCCTTGTGATATCTAAAAATTCTTTTGACTGCCACAATGTGAGATTCTTTTAGATCAAATTAAAATCTGGCAACAAGTCCAATGACGTTCATGATGTCTGTTCTGGTCTGGGTCAGATAGAGCAATCCTCCAATCATTGATCTATACCTTTTCTAATTTTCCTTGGGTGAATCATCATCTTTACTAAACTTGCATCCAGTTCCATAGGTGTACCTACTAGCTTTGAATCTTCCATTCCAAACTTATTCAACAATTCTTTCACATACTTGGACTGAGATATAAAGATACCTTTATCTAACTAAACAATTTGTAGACCTAGGAAGAAATTCATCTCTCCAAACATTGACATCTCAAATTCACTTTTCATCTGGTCATCAAATGCTTTGCACATACATTCATTTCCACCAAAAATGATAGCATCAAAAAAAACATCAACAATCAAGATGTCCTCATGATTAATCTTGAAGTAAAGATTATTATTAATAGTACCTTTGCTAAAACTTATCTTAAGAAAATATTTATCTAATCTTGCATACCATGCTCTTGGAGCTTGCTTGAGTCCATACAAGTCTTTTCTCAGTCTACAAACCATGTCACCTTGATTAGACAACTGAAATCTTTCCGGTTGCTCAATGTAGACTTCTTCCTCCAAATCTCCATTTAGGAATGTTGATTTGACATCCATCTGATACAATTTAAAATCTTTGAAAGTAACAAATGCAAGAAACAATTTGACTACCTCTATTCTTGCCACTAGAGAAAAAGTTTCTTAAAAATCAATTCCTTCTACTTGAGAATAGCCTTTGCATACCAACCTTTCTTTGTTTCTTACAACTTCACCATCTTCATTCAGTTTATTCCGGAAGACCCATTTGGTTCCAATTACATTTTTGTCCTCAAGTCTAGGAATAAGATCGCAAGTGTGGTTCTTTTCAATTTGCATTAAGTCTTCTTCCATTGCTTTTACCCATTTTTCATCAGTGTAGGCTTCACCAACTAATTTATATTCAATCCATGAAATCAAACAAATCTCTTCTTGATCTTCAACAACTCTTTTCCTAGTTCAAACACCTTTATTTATATCCCCTATGATTTGATCTTTAGGATGATTCATTCTTACATACCTAAGGGTTTTGGGAATTTCTTGGGCTTCTATTTCTTGAGCTTTTTCCTCAACATCTATACTAATTCCTTGAGTCTCTGGAGTTTCCAGATCAATTTGCATCTAAGTAAGAGTTTGAACTAAACTTCCTTGACTTTGACTTTCATTTTGATCATCTGAATCATATCCACAAAACCTAGAATGTCCTTCCTTTCTCTCATCAACTCTAACATTAGCACTTTCAATAATCTTTTTCAACCTCTTGTTAAAGCACCAGTAAACCTTACTTTGAGTAGAGTATCCCAAAAATATTCCCTCATCACTTCTTGTATCAAACTTTCCTAAATCCTCATCTCTTTTGATATAACATTTACTACCAAAAACTCTGAAATATCTCACAGTAGGAGGATGACCAAATCATAGTTCATAAGGGGTCTTACCAGAATTGCTATTGATCTGCACCTAGTTCAGAGTGTAGACAACAATACTTACAGCTTCTCTCCAATAAACTTGAGGAACATTTGTTTCCATCATCATGGTCCTACCAGCTTCTTGAATGGTCCAGTTCTTTCTTTCCACAACTCCATTTTGTTGGGGAGTCCTAGGAGCAGATAACTATCTTTTTATGCCATGCTTTTCATAGAAAGCATCAAACTCATGGGAAGTAAATTCTCCACCTCTGTCGAATCTCAAACATTTTAATTTTTCACCAATTTCATTTTCCACCATCACTTTGAACACCTTAAATTTTTCAACAGCTTTTGATTTTTCTTTTAGGAAGGTTACCCACATCATCCTAGAGTAGTCATCTATCAGTAACATGAAATATCTATCTCCTTGCACACTCCTAATTCTAGCAAGACCACAGAGATCAATATGTACTAGTTCCAATCATCCATTTGAAACTTGTTCCTTACTTTTGAATGAAATTTTTCTCTGTTTCCCCAATTGACATTCTCTACACATGCTATTAGGCTTCACAAATTTTGGAAGATCTCTCACAGCCTGAGTGGTACTTATTTTGACAATATTATCAAAATTCACATGACACATCCTCCTATGCCATAACCAACTTTGATCTATCTAAGAAATCAAACAGCTTTTTCCAGAGCTACTTAAATGAAAAATGTTACCTCTAGTTTGAGTACCAAATGCAATTTCAGTTCTGGAACTCTCCAAGATTCTACACTTTCTATCTTTGAATCAAATATCATAACCTTTATCAACCAACTATCCAACACTGAGAAGATTATGTTTTAGTCCTTCCACATACAGAACATCATTGGTACTATTCTTACCACCAAAAGAGATGGGTCCTCTGCTACAGATTCTACCAACTGAGTTATCTCCAAATTTCACAAGCCCATCTTCATAATTTTCAAAATTCACAAACTTACTCTTATTTCCAATCATATGATGAGAACATCTACTATCAATCACCCATTCATCTTTCTTAATAAATTGAACAACTAAGGCACTTTCCATATTTGCATAGCTAGCAGATTCAATAGAAACTAGATCTTATTCTTTGATGACAATGAACACCCAATCATTTTCATGTGAACCTCCATGATTAGATTCATCATCTGTGACTCCTTCTCTAGTTTCTTGGACATAGTAACATTTGTTCTAATTTCAATATCTGTTAGTGTTTGGTTTTGAAAACCTCTCTGGACATCTTGAGGCAAAATGACCAAGCTTATTACAAGCAAAACATTTGAGTGGCATTTTTACTTCATACTTACCGGATCCTCTTGGCAATATTTTGGCGAGAAGAGCTTCAAGATCAGCAGTTTCAAGTTCAATATCTTCAAGATCCTTCCTTGTCTTCACTAATCTATTTGATCTTGTAGAAGAGATTTCACCTGGATCATATCTTTGTTTTCCATATACACTAGCCTTAAATGCAGATTCAAACTTGGGAAGAGAATTACCAAACTCACTTAATTCAAAAGATGAAATTTTGCCAACTAGATGATCTCTTGTAACATATGAGATAGTCCTGATCTCCTCTATAGAAGAAACCTTATGTTTGTATGAATTAAGTAAAGATCTGAGTACTTTTGATACAATCTCTAATTCTTCCAAAGTTCCACTAGCACACCTGATACCACACACAAGTTCATTTATCTTTTGCATGTAGATTGTGATGTTTTCATCTTTGCTCATCCTCATAGTTTCAAATTGTCCTCTTAGACTTTGCAGCTTGGCACATTTGACATATTTATCACCTTCATACAGATATTCCACCTTTTTCCAGATTTCATAAGCAGTTTTTAGACCAAACACATTTGTCATTTTTGAATCAGTCAGGGCACTCAACAAGGCTTCTTTAGCTCGAAGGTTATTTTCAGCATCTTTGACTTGATTCTGGAGCTGAAGGACCTATCTCCAGAGGTTTATACTCAACACTAATTATCACCCAATAGGCATCACCCATGCATTATAAATGGCACTCCATGTGATTCTTCCAAATAGAATAATTTGTTCCATCAAATCTTAGACTATCCTTCTTGTAGGTCAACATCCTGGATCTCCTCAAGTAGTCAAGATTTTATAAGAGGATCTGGCTCTAATACCAATTGTTGGAATTAGACCAGACAACTAAGAGGGGAGGTGAATTAGTTGTCACACAATATAAACTTTTTTTACTTTTAACCTCATTTATTATCTTACTACCAAATTAATGATGTAAACATTAAAGTACAAATCAACAACATATGAGTAGAAACATAATCAACACACTTGACACCAGGATTTGATGTGGAAACCTGGTTAAGGGAAAAACCATGCTGGGGGTTAACCCACAAAGATTTGTATCCTATTAAAAGTACTTTATAAAAATAGAAGGCACATGCCTTCGGGCGCACTGGCCAGAGCTCACTGCTCAAAAAGGGAGGCTCACTGCCTACAGAATTTATTTAGAATAGAATGAATTAACTAAGAAATAGCATCTACTTCATTCCTGGTTCAGTTTTAATGAATGCTCAAAAACTTCTGCTTTGCCCCACATTCTTCTTTACTAACTTCACACTCTATACTACTCTCACTCCTTTTCCTCTCTACTTTGCTTCTGATCCTTATTCAAATTTAATCTATTTTTCTCAAGGATGATGTTTAACAAATCTTCAACAAGTATTTATACACTTCATCCATCTTGGACTAATCAACAAGGTCAGCCAAACTTAATGTAGATCTTGACACTATTAGCCAATCATAGCTAAGACTTGAATCTTCCTTTATTAACACACCATGCTTCATAAAATGATCTTTAGATCATCCACAACACGCTAGGAACATTCAGTTAGCCAAGACTGGGAAGAACAACAAAAACTAAGAGGAGAACTTCAAACATGAGCTCCTTTGTCAATGCAGACCACCAACACAATAGCCACATGATCCAGAGACCACCACAAGCACAATTAAGTCAATAGGAACAGCCACACAACTTCGCATCACCAAAATCACTTGCATCTTCACACTAAACCTCAAGAACACACACTGCTATGACTGTCATACTAGAAAGATTGCTTTCAGACCTCCAAACCATGAACCACTCAAGTTGAGAAACACACCAACATCCCATACATGCCTCTAGATCTACAGATCACAATATGCTCATATCGGACCAATCCAGACCAACTCCTTGCCACTCTGTCATCACAGAACAATTACAGAAACTTGTTCTACTTAGAAGGCTATAACTTCACTAAATCTTCATACAGACCTCTTAAATCTCAGATGGAGCAACAATAGAAAATCCTATATAAACCCTTTAATATGAATACTCTGATCTTCACCTTACTAGAAATACTAATCACTCCTCTGCACTGTCTTCATTATTTTTGATAGAAAGATATATTAACATCAATGACAACACATCAGGCACATATTTGTAACACAACACATGCAACTCTCCCCTTTACAACTCTTTTATGTGTCCAACATTTTTTTACATTTCCCAAAAATAGAAGGTCCAACTTCTGGAGGCAAGAACTTTTGATCTAGTTGTCTGATTGACGAACTGTTTAATGCATCAGAAATTTCGTGAAGAGATCTATCACCTTATAACCTGTTATGTTGGTTATAACAATTTTTGGGATGTTTAGAGAATTTTCAATTCCAGTAATTGAGTTCAAAGACTTTTTCCAACAATTTCAAAAAATAAAAACTTTAATATCTCACGATCCACATATGATCTTGAGAAGAAACTTACCCGAGATGTTCACTTACCTATTTTGCACCTTCTGGGAAAATTTTTAGGTCAATCCAAGCTCAATCAAAGGACTTACTAAAAATAGTAAGTCTTGCTATTTTTAGCTCATTTGGAAACTTTGAAATTTTGAGACCATTATCCAAGATAAAGGGTATTCAAAAATACTAAAACTAGGAAGAATAGTAACCTTTCAAGGTTGCAAGGTTGAGACACTTTTTCTGACAATATATGTTGTTTTATCATTGGTTTTAATGTTTGCACATGCATATTTCACAATCTACACATTAAATACAAGAATGTATACATACAAATGTGAAATACAAATATGACTATGAAACTGAATATTTATCCACTTTACTTTTACACATAATCGGGTTTGAGTTTCTATATATGTTTTGACCACTTAAGATACAAAAGACAAACCATGATAGAATAACCTCTTATCACAATGTGATGACACAAAAGTATTTCAGATACAAAGGATTATGTATATAAGATACAAGTTTGATCAACACTGCACTTTCCAACCAAAACCATATATCCCACAGAAAACAACGCATCACAAGCCAATTCAAAAAACAACCCTAGACCAAATTTTCTTGTAGACTCCATTGGTAATTTCAATTTCTTCTCTTTAGTACCCCACATTTTGAATGTTGAATGTTTCAATCATTGGATACTTTTTCCCTTTACCACGAAGTAAGACCAGATAAAAAGTAAAAACAAAAGCCACAGTAGGGGTCCTCATTTTGCTAGAGGGTAAAATGGGGTGTGTTGTGAACATCACAACAACTAGCAACCAAATAAAACAACCAAATTCAAACAATTGAGGAAACAAAGTGAAATAAATTCATAATTTCCAACTTTCTAGTATGTAAGAATATTATTCATCATAGAATGAGTGTATTCAACAATGTATATGAACTTTCAAAAGAGTTTAGGTCTGTGCAATGGATTCATTCTCTCCCTTTGGAAAAATAAGAAAATGGTAAATATTTGCATTAACCTACATAATTTGTTTTAACCTTTTAAGCCAAACCTGGATAGAGCCTTGCTGCCAGTAGGCATCCATAGCCTTGGTAAGGTTATCGCCTATAATTCCCCTAGATAGAGCCCCACTACTAGAAGGCATCCATAGCATTGGTAGAGTTATCTAGATGACCTTAAGAGAATAAATTCTCTGCTTTATTGATTTTTTGATATTTTGCTTATGTATAAAATATATCATTTAATCTCATCATTTTTATAGTAATAAAATCTACTGCATAAGACTAGGAATTATAGTGGTAGCAAAGGCCAACCTTTATATTTTTCACTTAATGCAAACATCTACCACCCCCATACTAATTCAAAGAATCTTAATATTTGTAATGACTCTTTGAATGCTTCATGCTATAGATGTTGAATAAAATCCTTCACATAATAAACACACAAACCACATATAGGACAATTGACAAGCTATATATAAATTTCAAATGCTTACCTGAATTATCCAAATTTTACTATTTTTAATGGTTGCCTGTCTGCCTCTGTATACCCTGAATCAAAATAAAGACCCCAATCAACAATAGAAAAACAACCAAACAAAACTAAAAACAAACAACACACCATAAAAGACTATACAACATTTACAATATGGTACACAAGAAGATTCAACATTACATTCTAGGCTTGAAAATAATGTTTAAGGTGCTAACCATTAATAGGTAATGGTACATCCTCACCAGTTAAAGTTTTAAGCATAATGTATTATCCCCTATGATCTATGAAACTTGAAGTGGACCTAAATACAATTTATCAAATTTTCCATGATTTCCTTTCTTTTCATGGTCTTTGTCCCAACATAACACCAAATCTGATATCTTAAACATCTTACCACCTCTTAACCACGACCTGATGTTTTACAAATTTGTCAATGGCCTGGTCCCTCTTCTCATCTAACTGTAATAATTGAATCAACCTAGCTTCCCTATTGTCATTAAAACCTAAATATTCATTCACGAACTTTGACGTAGGGATTCTCAGGTTGACTGGGAGTATGGGGTCAGTCCCATATACTAAATCAATAAGGTGCATTACCTAATCCTACCTTAACCTTCATTCTATCTACCCATAATGCATATTTCAATAGTGTGTTCCATTCTCTAGGGTTCTTAACAATCAACTTTTAAAAGATATCTAGCAAGATTTTATTAGTTGACTCTGCTAATCCATTACCCTGAGGATAATAGTTGGATAAAAATTTAAGAACAATCCCATATTCAAATGTCCATTTAGAAAACTTTAAAGAAAAAAAGGTAAGGCCATTGTCACATACCAGAGAATATGGTGCTCCAAACCTGGTGATGATGTTTTCTTCTAGGAACTTGATGACAACCTCGGTAGTAAAAAATTGTCAACATGTTGCCTCTGTCCATCTGGTACAATAATCAGTTACTATAAATATGAATTTATGTCAAGCTAATGATGGAGGATTAATAACTCCAATAAAGTCAAGTCCCTATTGTGCAAATGGCCTAGACTCTATAACAAACTGTAATAGATTTGCCTGATATCTCCCTTTATCTATTGTAGTGTGACAAGTATGAAAACTCTTGATGTGATCTTCTGTATCTTTGAATATGGCAGGCCAATAGTAACCCGACCTCAAAATCTTATGTGTTGTCCCATATTTGTCATGAAGTTCTAGCAACACCTTATCTGCTTCATCTCTATTCAAACATCTTAAGTATATCCCTTCATGATTTTTCTTGAATAACAGGCCTCCCTATATCATGTATCTCTGAGCTTTTATTTTCAAAGCTCTCCTTTGTGATGATTTCATCCGATTAGGGTATTTTACTAATATTAGAAATGTAGTAAGGTCATCATACCATCCGAGTGTATTAATTGTATTCAGCACATACTGCTACTTTATTAAATTAGGATCAATATTGGCTATGGTTTGTACCAAGGACTACCCTCTAACTAATTTCATGGGAATGATTTCCATATCAAATTCTTGTAAAATTGTTATCCAATTTGTTCTTTTCTCCCCAAGCTCATTTTCCATCAGCAGCATCTTTACTGCTACATCAAGCTCTATACCTTTGATTTGACTTCTCATAATATAATGTTTGAATTTCTTTACTACCTTTACCAATGCCAAAGTCTATCTCTTCATATCCAAGTATTTCAAATGAGCATCCTTCAGTGGTGTGCTCCTGAAAGCAATATGCTTTTCTTCATTTTCCACTCCTTTCTACGTTAAAGCTACTGCACATGAATGTTCAAACACAAAAGAATAAATATAAAAGGGTTTAGTATAATTTAGAATGGAGAGTACTGGAGCATCAGAAATGGTTGTTTTGATGTCTTCAAATGTTTCCTTAAGCACTGGTGTCCATTATATCTTGGCATCCTTTTTCAACATGGCATTCAATGGTTGCACAATTTCTGTAAATCTAGTAATGAATTTCCTAACAAAATTAATTTTGCCAAAAAATGATTTCAATTCTTTCTTACTACTTGGCAATTGTAACTTGTTAATCCCTTCCACTCTATTTGAATCAATAGAGATTCCATTTTCAGAAATAATATGTCCCAATAACTTACCTTCAGTTACACCAAATGAACACTTCTTTGGGTTTAGAGAAATTCCATACCTCTTACATCTTTTCAGCACTTTTCTCAAGTCATCTGCATGAGTAGACATGTCTTTAGAAAATACAATTAGATCATCCATGTAAATCACAATGCATTTACCTGTTAACCCTCAAAATGCAATATCCATAGCTCTTCAGAATGTAGCACCTAAATTAATTAGGCCAAATGGCATTCTTCTATATGTATAATTACCCCATTTACATGTGATTGTGGTCTTTAACCTCTCTTCCTTGTCTACCAAAACTTGATTATAACCAAAAAATCCATCAAGGAAAGACATCATTTTTGCACCATTCACTACTTGAAAAACTTCATCTAATGGAGGTAAAGGATAATTATCTTTCTCAGACGCCTTATTAAGATTTCTGAAATCACCACAAAGTCTGATCTCTCCATTTTTCTTTCTTACAGGCACTAAGTTAACTACCCAAGTAGAATGTCTTATTGGAAAAGTTATCCTTGCAGACAATAATTTTTTAACCTCTTCAAAAATTAAGGGCTCTAATATAGCATTCACTGGCCTTTGTTTTTGTCTAAATGGTTTCACCCCTGGCCTTAATGGGATCACGTGTGTTATGATAGAAGTATCATATGTTTTGAGATCTTCATAAGTCCAAGCAATCACATGTTTATACTCTTTCAATACTTCTACAATCTCTTTCCTTAATTCATCTGAGAAAGCTTTTCCAATTAATACATTTTGAGGGTTTTGCTATGTCCCTAAGTTGAAAGGATCACACTTATCTCCTTCAGTTTGAGGAAGATCCTTTTGTCTAACCACAACATCAAAGTCAAAAATTGTCTCTAATTCTATCACTCCCTTGGGAAGGAAATTACTCTTCAAGTCCACTATATCTTCCTCATCCTAGGAGATCTTTGATCTTTCTTTCTCATCAATAATTTGTGTTTCAAACACATCATGACTGGTGATAAAATCTACAATCTGTTGATCACCTTCAAACACTTGAAAATGTGTAATAGTGTCCAGTATACTTGGTACATCTACCAACTCTACAACAAATCATTTTAGACCTGACAAAGTTAGGGGTTCTAAATAACTAGCAGCAACTGCTAAGGCATCTGGTCATTGAATCAATTCCCTAGGGATATGTTCAATATTAAAAGCTTCAAAAGATTCAATCAGATCCCATACCCTATGTCTATAACTAACCATTTTTTCTGAAATTACATTCATATAACCTCCTAACTTGTCTAACTACTAGTTTAGAATAAAAAAATACCCTAAGCACCCTTACTTTTTTCTCTATGGCCATCACTAATCCATAGATCAGAGCTTCATACTTTTCTACATTATTGGTGCATGGAAACTAGAGTCTATATGCTGCCAAAAAGGATTTACCATTTGGATCAATAAGTTCAACTCCTACTTCTACCCCCTGTTTGGATTTTGATCCATCACATTTTAAAGTCCACATGTTACTTTTGTTTTTATGAACTAGACCCTTTGTTTTAATAGGAATTATTTTACTTACCTCACGTTTTATAGGAGCATGCATATTCTCATGTATCATTTCTTGACTTGTAGGTATCATTGTATTCTCTATCTGTTTATGAAATTCAAAATGATTGATACCTTTTGTTTTCACATCCTCATTTGGATTCTTTAGCAAACTGCTAGCATCCTCATGGAAACACAACTTAGGCTCATTAAGAATACAATTTCCTTTTTGTTTCCCCATTAAATCTACACACTTCCTGTGTTAATATTCCATTATGTCTCTGCACATTCCACAGTTCTCTTCAGAATGAGCAGTCTTATGAACTCTACACCAATTCCTATAAAAACCACATTGGATAGGGACTTCCTATTGGATACATTTCTCCATTTCTTGCCTTATGATTTGACCAAAGTTACTCATTGTGTTATCTTCTTCATTAGAAGAACCATGATCAGAACCAACGAACACATTTGTTCCACTATCAGTAGGTTTTGTTTTAAAGTCCAAGGCTAAAATTTCCTCTATTTGGACTCCTTTGTTCAAAACCCTATAAACACCAAGCTCGACAGAAGCATATAGTACCTCATTTGTCCTATTATATTATGTGATCATGTGTTTCATCCTAGGTTAAGCCTCAATTCTAATTTGGTTTTGGATACCTCTCCAAGGCAACCACATGTGAGAGAAGTCTGTCGCCATATATCCATTTAGGGTTTTAGACCAATCTCTACTCAATAGCTTACCATAATTGACTAGAATATCTACAACTTGAATGTCAATGTATTTGTTTACTCTAGGATCAGAAGCCAATTGCATGTGAATATGCATCAGTTCACCTACCACGTTTACCTCAAATTTATCTAATTGTGTAACAAGCTTGGCAGACTTTGTGGGAGTAAGTCCTAAAGTTTTACATATTCCTAATGGCATGACATTAGCTGAAGCTCCTAAATCAACCATACAGTTGTATAAATTCTTTCTAAAAATCCTCAAGGTTAATATAAAAGGAGGAGATTCCTTCTTCTTTGCATTCTCTACTACATTAGTGTTCATAGGCTATTCAACATTCTTAACTTTATCTTTGGTTTGTGTATCTTTACCATGATTGTCTGAACCTACCAGATTATCTCTAGGTCCTAACTCATATAGGGATTTTATGAATGCATTCCGTACCCCTTGACTCTTTAGTAACTCATATAAAGGTACATTAACCTTTATCTTTTTAATTTCTTTAGACATGTAATTCATTAGTTTTGAAGCTTCATTAGAATCTATCTTCTCTACCTGAACCTTTGATGTTGTAGAAACACCAATGCCCTGATAATTAGCTTTGGGAGGCACTGGATTATTACTTGCATGCTGATTAGGTGGAGTGTTAAAGTTATTTGGAGGTTTGGAGGTAGTAAAAGGACCTCCTAGTTTTCTATTACTCCTCAAATTATACGTATGGTTCCTATTGGACTGTTGAAAGGCTTGTACCTCGTCTGGTTCACAGAATACCTCATTTTTAGTTTCAAAGGGAAACTGGAAGGTTTCTAACACTAAGACTAATTCTAGATATAAGCTTTCACAATAATATGGCTCATCCTCTGCTATACAATTTTCCTCCTCTTTTGTTGAAAATGTAAAACTTTCTAAGACCACGACTAACTCAAATCTAGAAGGTACTATCTCATTCCCATTAGGAATCAAGAACTTAGATGTAGGAGCTTGTACCTCTACATTAAAGATACTAGCTGCTAAGTGAAATTGTGGAGAGTCAAGCTTAGTGTGTGTGCTAGTATTATGAATGCTACACCAATTTTTTAGTGCTACATTGGCCATTTGTACTCTACCAGGTTGTTTAGACTCCTTATTATCTAGATTCTCAAATGGAGAAGCCAAGGTGCCATTAGTTGGTCTTGTGTTCCATATTCTGGGAGGTTTAGGCTGATTTGGATTTCTATTATCATTTACCCAAGCTTTACTATCTCTGTTATGCCCTCTATTTTGTGATCCTTGTCCTTGGTTTTGATTATAATTTTGATTGTGACCCTGACTTTGATTATTATTTTGACTCTAAGGATTTCTTCCATGGAAATTGTCATTCCTCAACTGAGTCACCTTATTTGTTAACCTTTGCAAATGTGCAGTAATTTCTTTCATCTCTTCCCTATCCTCTTGTGTCTTAGCCACGTATGCATCCTGAGGTTGCTGAAAAAATGGTTGACCATTGGCTTGGTTATTACTAGCACCACTACCTGTGTATGGAACTATGGCTTGAGTAGGGACAGGGTTATATACTAGTGTGTATGTAGGCACTAGATTTAACAATGGATTTTGGTGCATTGGAACACCATTCCATGGTTGCACTTGGTTTGGAACTGCAGTATTCCCTACACTCACAAAAGGACTATAAGTTGTCTGTCTCATTTCTTGGTTGATTTTCACGACTTCCTTATAGACTTTTGACATAGTATCTACATCGGGTTGTCTTTTTACAAACATTGTAGTCAATGGATCTAAAGTAGCATAATACATTGCTAAGATTATCTCAGGTGTCACAGTGTAAGGATCAACTAACTTTGAGTAGGCTTTTTGGAACCGATCATTAAAGTTATTTATGAGTTCCCCCTCACCTCTCTTATTTCCTGCTAGATTATGATACAAAGATGACAATTCTTCTGGACCTCTAAACCTGGATAAGAATGCTTCCTCCATTAGTTCCTAGTTAGTAATCTATTTGGAAAATTCACATACCAATTGGAAGCCCGCTCATTGAAAGTGAATGGGAACAACCTACAAACCACATCCTCATGTTCTAATCTTTCTCTAAAGCAAGCCTCTTTGAAAATTTGAATATGATCTTTAGGATCATGATGTAGCTGGTATTTAGGATAGTTTCTTAGGATTCTTAGGCATATCATGATAGTTAGCAAATAGTATGGGAGAATTAATATTGAAGTATGCCATAGCTGGACCTCTAGGTCGACTAGGACCTCTAGGTGAACTAGGACCTCTAGGAGGACTTGGATTCCTAGGAGGGCTAGGACTTCTAGGAGGAGATAGAAATCTAGGTGGACTTGAACCAAGATTCAACGATCTGGATGTAGAACCATCAGGGCTTACTATGTTCAGTATACTCAATGGTGATCTTGGAGGAGTACTTGATGAACTTCCTATCTGCACTACTCTAGGATTCCAAATCAAGGAACTCTTATTCTGTCGTATATTAGGTAATTGTGTGAAAATGTCACCTATATTGGACCTAGACCTAGTCACTTAATCTGTATTGTTAGCCAGCTTGCACAAAATTTACCTCAAATCTTATCAAGCCCTCCTTTTAGCACCAAAAACTGTTGATGTTGATTTTATTCAGCATAATAGAGATAAAATTCACAAAGAATCTTAGCTTATCTTGAAGAATATAGAAAACTATTGGAAATACTTCTCAATTCCAAATCTACGTTAACCAGGTCATGGTTGTGTTGAATTCATTCATAGTTCAATGCGAAGCTATATTATTTTAAGGGGACTTACGTGATTTAAGTATCTTGTGATGACTAGACTAATTTGTTGTATGTAAATAGCCACAAATTTCACCAAAATGAACATCTTTGTGCATGTATTTACAAGTTCTTTATAAAGCTTTACATGAATATGGATAAAATTCACTTTGTACCTCAAATTTATATGAAAAGTACTAAAGATATTTATAATTCATCAGTATTTACTCAAATCAATCGAAATTTCCTTCAGATAACTATGTGCATGCTAAATATTTAAAGATTTCTAGAGAAGAGATAGAAATATAATGGTTAGAAACTCAATTCAATAAGAACTACTTTTCTACCACTCATGCATATAAATTTGTTTATCAGAATGCATATCATCATGTATATGGTAATGTATTTTTCCATGTATATCATATACATCTGATAATGTAAATATATTCATAGCTTTAATTTCCACCCTTTTTCACTATGAATGATCGTACTCTATCCCGCGTTTAATGTTAAATACAAAACCATGATTCAAATCTCAGTAAATAAAAGCATATTTGTAGATTTACTCCAATTAGACCCTTGGCACATATGAATTTATTTACTCAGCACTGGGTGATGAGCTCACATAACCTTCTTTAATGGTGATTTATTTTGCATACCAAGCTGAGCTCTATTTAATGGAATTGATCTTGAGGGATTCTTATTTCATTTTTAGAATTACATCTACCTCTATTATGGACACTCTCATTTCTCTCCATAGTGTAAGAAGGCAAACTATTTTCTTGGGTTCTATTTCTGATGCACGTCTGAGAAAGCTCATCATTCAACATGGTGACCCTAGGTTTCAGGACCTAGAACTAGAAGTAGGCAAGATGATCTTAGGCAGGGACTTTCTTGCTAATGAGGACAAATGTAGAGTGAATTCTGATATTGCCTCTTAGTTTCTTGCTTCCCTATTGAATAGAATCGAGAAATTTCTGTTATTTTGAGACATTTTCAGGGTGGAATACTGACTTATAGACATGGATGTGATAATTGGGGCAGAGTTGGAAAGTGGCATTTTGTGAGCTTCAGAGCTCACACTAATTTCTACTCCTGGTGCTCAATTTCAAAGACTACCCTTCTTAATGAACATGTTCGACCTAGCTTTGGCACGTCATCGACACTGGGCAACTATTGAGCTAAATTTCTTGCATTTATCTCAGGGATTAAACTTAGTACAAAATGGTGATGGGGTGGCACATTTCACATAACTACTCAGGATTGGGAGCTTTTGTAGTTATCCCTAACTGGTAGACTTGATCTTGACAATTTTTCTCTTTTATATCAATTTTTTATTTTGGCAGTAGTGGACAGAATTTCCATTTTTTTAATTGTAAATCCCCTCTATATGATGAATATATAAAATACTCTTAAGAATTTTATCAATTATACTACACCCTATTTGTTTCTATGCATGCACCTCTCTTTTGTATTTTAAGTACCCAAATTGTTTGATGCAAATGCCTATACAATCTATACTTTGTTTTGGTTTAACCTTTCAGAACATTTTTATTTTGCATTTGTATATAAGATACAATTCGTTAAACATACAAACATGCAAAAAGATGCATTTGTTATTTCCCCTATGTTTATTTGGACTTTCTTTTCAAATCCGCATATGTATACCAAATTATGCATGAAATATACAAGTAAGATATCACATACTCATATATGTTGTTTTATCATTGGTTTTGACGTTCACGCATGCATATTTCACAATCTGCATATTAAATACAAGAATGTATACATACAAATGTGAAATGCAAATATGACTGCGGAGTTAAATATTTATTCACTTTACTTTTGCACACAATTGGGTCTGAGTTTGTATATCTATTTTAACCACTTAAGATACAAAAGATAAACCATGATGGACTAACATCTTATCACAATGTGATGACACAAAAGTATTTTAGATACAAAGGATTATGTATATAAGATACAACTTTGATCAACACTGCACTTTCCAACCAAAACCATATATCCCATACAAAACAAGGCATCATGAGCCAATTCAAAAAACAACCCTAGACCAAATTTTCCTATAGACTCCATTAGTAATTTTAATTTTTCTCTTCAGTACCACACATTTTGAATGTTGAATGTTTCAAGCATCAACTACTTTTTCCATTTACCACCTATTGTGTGGTCACACAACATGCCCCATTTTGACTTGACAAAATAGGGACCCAACTTTTTTTTGCTACTTTGGCTTCTTGTTTTTCTGCCTTGGGCAGTATTGTAAAATTTAGTCATGCAGGTAGCCCTACAGGGGGTAGATAGGTCACCATGATGAGGTCATTTGTTAAAGTCAGTATTTCATATCATTAACCTCATGGTTGGAAAGTATATGAAATTCCAAGCAGGTTTGCCTTTTGGATCACCCTGAAATTCTCTAAGGGTAGAAAGTTATGTTAAGTCAAAGTTTCAGTCAAACCTGATCTTCTAAGGAGGGGGGGTCATATTTCAAACATTAGTCATATTATATAAGCTCACCCTGATATAAGTTGATCAACTGATAATCACTTGGTCTACAAGGTCTAGACGTCAATTTTACATGATAGCTATTATTTGCCCGTCAAACAACCTTATTTTATTTGCGGGGGTCATATTTTTTAATATCCATCATCTTACGAATATCACCCTCATCGCAAAATATCACCCTATGCCAATATGATGATGATGTCATCAAAACCCAATGAACAAAGAATATCACCCATGGTGATGAAGTCATCATTCTATTTTACCCCATAGAGGTATATATCCGATACCCACCATATTCAATAACATGACGGTGGCGTCATTACAACATAACGCTTAAACAAGGTCATCAATACAGTGATATCACCTTGATCTTTTTCAAGGGGGTCATTTTATCTGCGCGGTCATATTTTGAACATGCCCTAATCTTAAATTCATGACCCGATTTAGATGTGGTCAACATTGACCACATCACCCGATTCCTTTGCATTAGTTTTGCTGCTCTAAGACAGAGGGGTCATTTTATCCAGAGCGGATCATATTTTGAATATCACCCGATCTTTCGAAGATCACCCCCTCCCCCTGTTTCCTAACATTAAATGGACTTAAATGTGGTAGATGGATTCTTGCTAATTGTGAATACAATTCAAACACTTGGCATCATCCATGGATTCTCTGTAGAAGAGCAACAAATTAAACAATCCCAACACAGTTTTACCCTAATTCACCCTACAAATGCATTTAAATGTATCTTTCCAAGGTTATTTTCATTTACCTTGCTAAAAATGAGAAATTACAAAGCATAGAAGTCAAACCCACATATGAGCTACCTATAAACGGATTAGATCTTCCAGCATAACGGAATAGGTGATTATCAACATTTGCGACCCTTTTCTGTAATCACCCATCTAACTCAAGAGGAAAGTGTTATCAGGTAAGTAATTGAACACCCTCTGTTGTCATTTTCTATACATTCAGGTAGTATGTTCTTTCTTATGGTTTGAATTTGTAAGTGTGTATATCATGATATAGTAAAGATGATAAATAGAGTATGCATGATGTTGAAGAGATATATAGTATTGTATGAATGCATATGGATATGGTATGGTAAAATAAGACATGTTCATTAGAAGAGCCCATGGTAGATGTTAGATGGAATAGGTCTGATTCAGAATTTCTTAAACCCATGTTTGTTCAGCCCAAAGGGGTACAATTCAAGTATGGCATCATTGAAGACACTTACCAAGGAGATACAGACCAGACAATATGGTCAACCAGAATAGATCATGATAAAGAAAATACCCTTCTGGATGCAATATATGTTTCAAGAATGTGATATGCACCCAGATTCCCATATGCCATGGACACCCCAGAGTTGGTAGTGGAATGTGCCAAGAACTATAACCCTCAAACCAGGTGGGTGGAGAAGCATGGAAGCATATATGCTAGCTTTTCAATTAAGGGCATCACCTCTACGTTTAACCTGCCAGTTCGACAGAAGGTGCTTAGTGTGGATCTACGTAAACTAGAAACAAAGTATAATAAAAATAAGAAGAATGCAAGGAAGAGGATGTATCAGTGGAGGTCAAAGAGCAGCACCTACACTACCTCAGCTAAATTGCCTATACACTTGTACAAGTTTGATTTTGATGATGAGTACCAATACAAGATTGCCCTACTCAGTAGGATGAAAGGTATGCCTCATGCTAGAAATTTTAAGAATTGGATGTTTGGAATCATCCAGATGGTCCTTTATATAGATAACAAGACATTATGGGCAAAGATCATCAGTGATGCACTGGATGAAGAGATGAGGAACCTGGGAGGTCAAGAATGCTCATTCCATATAACCTCATATGTTGTGTACTCATCTTCCTACAAGGGAACCTTTGTTGCATTGACTACAGTGGGCAAGGCTGGTGGTGATGTAGATGATGCTCGCATATGGGATCATTATCCTCAGCTACAGAGAAAGAACTACCTCCTAGATTAAAAATTAGTGAATGATGCATTCTCTATGCATCTAGTTAGAACAATAGAGGAAGATATAACTAAGAGACTGAGCATGGAAGCTTAGGAAGTTGTTTACAGACATGGGCCCTGGTTCATCCAGTATGCCACATTCTCATATATAAGAATAGAATGATTTGAAGAACAGCCCCTTATGCTACTAAGGTACCCTACTGATGGGGTGGTCCTGATGGAGTTTCTTAGATAGATGTCTACCATAGTAGAGGCATATAAAAGACAAAAGAAGATACCTCCAATACTATTTCCAATGTCTATGGGATGGTATATGTGCTCAAATTCATAGAGCATAGAGCATGCCATAGGGGGTCTGAAACTGATGTATCTGTAGCCATTTCCATTGGCTAGATCTTATGACCCTTATTGCAAGATGTAGAAAATAATAGGAAATCCTATTCATCAAAAATATCTAAAGGATTTCTGGATAGATTGTGAGGATGAAGCTGAGGTAAGAAGAAGAAAATACCAGAAGCTCACCTTGAACCAGATAAGGACATATGACTACATCCCAGTGCTAGCACAACTGAAGAAGGATGATGGAAAAATGATTTCAAATGAATATGAAGACAAGAAGGTTTACAATGACACCATCTCAGCCCCTAATCTAACACAGCCAGAGGATATTTCCTTGGATCAGTTTACAAGTGGGATGTTGCAGTTAACTGAAACTTGGGTAGATGAACAGATAAACAAATTGAAGAAAAGTGGTGTGGCCCTTACTGTAGATTCCAAGAAGAAAAGACAAGAACTAACTGATGAGGAGTATGATGACTTCCTCAATGAGAAAAGAAAGTCAAATTGGGAGAGGCTACCTACCCAGAAATAGAGGAAAGGTCCCCCTAGAGGAAAGAAAGTTGAAGATGATCCTAAAGGAGAGATAATTGAAGGGTTGCCATACCAGCTGCAAGTGCATTAACATCAGGACAAGATTCCACATCATTTGCACTGCCTCTCATGGATAAACCAAAGACAAAGAGGATCCTGAGGCCAGTTGTTGAAACTGTAGAAGTACAGGAAGAAAGCCAAACCTCAAAATAGGATGTAGAAGAGGATATCCCTTTTGAGGAAATACAGGTAGAAAAAGAGCCTGCAAGTGATGACCCTATGATGGTCAGCAGGAAGAGAAAGGCAATACCACTAGCATCACCACCCAAGAAGTACAGAACATCCATGTGGGGTGATATGAGGGCTGATCCCATTGTATTAAGAGGAGTTGGTGCTGAAGTATTTAAGAAGGAGCTATAGCATGATGTGCCACTTCCCACCATAATCAAGTTTAAGACTAAGAATGCAGAAAAATAAGTAAAAGAGGCTTCCAAGGTAGGTCAGGGTGATCCTTTCTCCTTGGAGGACATCATGGACCTATCAAATGATGAAGTAGTGTAGAATGTAGCTTCTCAGAGAATGGAGACTCTTAGCTCTAGTACCCACATGACACCAAATGGGACCCCATTAGCATAGATGGTGGTATTGGAGGAGGTAAAGAAAATAGCTCAAGAAGAAAAGGAAAGTAGCCTAGAGAGGGCAGCCCAACAAATTGGGCTTTACAAGTTGGTTGATCAGGTGACTAGCCCTGCCATTATAGATTTGACATATAGGGAGGATGTGAGCCCCAAAGACAAAGCAAGTGCACTTGATGTAATAGATAAAGTTGAAGTAGCCAAGTAGGCAGAAGAAGAGAGCACTACTCCAGATATGGGCCAGTAACAACATGAGATACCCGCTGAGCCAAAGATAGTGGAAGTCTAACAGAAAGGTAGGGGTGATAAAGGTTCTATTGTGATGCTCACAACACGCCCCATTTTACTCCTTAGCAAAATGAGGACCCCTACTGAGGCTAGTTTGCTTTGCTTGTTGGTGTGGTTTGCTTGGTGGTAAAAGGGAAAAGAGGAGTTGAAAATACAAACCTTGTTAGAAATAGTAGAAAATTTGTATTTTGAGTACTAGGTCAGAGTACAGGTGAATTCCTTGTTGAAAATAAATAGGGTTGCTTTTTGAATTTTTCTAAAATTTGCTGTATTTTGCAAGTTATTGATTTTTTTGGTAAATGTACAATTAGAGGGTTTGTGCCTTATATATACAAAGTCCTTTGTATATGCGAGGTCAGTTCATATACAAATGTGTTTGTATATTGGGTTTTGTGTTAGTCGTAAAACGGAGGGGTAATCGGGTTTATATAATGTTTTACTTGTATACATTTTGTGATAGTACTTTATCTTCATATGCAAGTTAGACCTGAAAAAGTTAAGGTTAGGATGTATACACGTTGAAATCCACTATGTATATTCTGGTTTGTATATTTGGAAAATGGAAGACATACAAGTAAATATACAATCGGTTATACATAGCGCGAAATTTAGAAAGGTATTAAAGTTGGTAAAATCGATGTATGTTTGGCACTTGTATATTTGGCAGAGGCAAAATATACAATCATGAGATACAAAGAGTAATATACATCATAGAATTGAAAGTAAAATGAAGTACGGTATAAATGATGTATTTGCACTTAAAGTATATTTTATGAGGCATCAATTTATTCAAAGCACAGAACTGAAAAGTTATCAAAAACAATAAAGTCGAGGTATATTTCGGTATGTATATTTCTTATATGCGACGAGATGTACATTGCACTTTATACAAGCTGAAACTGAAAACATTATGGAATAAAGCTAAACTGTTGTATGTTTTGGTCTTTGTATGTTTCAGAGATACAAGGCGAAATATACAAGGTTTTATATACATTAAGGATGTGAAAATAAATGTAGTACGATTTATAACAGTTTGAGATCTGAAGGTTCAACGAGAAGTAAAGGTATCATGGGAGTGGCTAAGTTTAAAAGGTAAAGTGGACCCCACTGTATGTACATTTGTTTCTTGTATAATGAGAATGTATATTTTACGATGTACAAGCAGATATACATTTGGAGATACACGGCAGAATAGAAGCCGGAACTCAAGAGGATTAAAGTATAGTTAATTCAATGCATTGCGTCTGAATTATATATGAGGGGATACATTGAGTTACATACATCACGGACTTGAGAGGTAGATTGAGTTAGAGTTGTGAGAGGGTTGAGATCTAAAAGTGATGCAAAAGTTATATGCATTGCGGGGATGCATAAGTTTAAAAGGTAAAGTGGACCCCACCAATTGTATGTTAGTTTTGTATGTTTACAACGTATATCCGATATACAAACTAATATGCATGCTCCGGATGTCAAAAAGAATTAAATAGAAAAAAGTCTTTGTATATTTGGCATTTGTATATTTAAATGTACCATACCGATATACAAAAGATCATACACATCCTAGAGCAGAAAATGTAAGGAAATAAATGTATAAGGTGTTTGTATATGCGCTCATACAATGAAATATACAAACAAGTTATACAAACCAAAAAGTACAAAGGGTGTACGGAAAGGGTAAAAGGGAAAGGGGCTTTAGTTCAAATTGTATGCATAAGATGTTGTATGTCTGAAGATACAATGAAAAGATATAAGGAAAACATACAACGAAATATACAAAAGAAAATGCATGTTCAATTAAGCTAACGGTCAAAAAAGTTCAAAACTTTCAAACATGGAAAAGGAAAGCCAAAGGTCACAGCGCATTAATGGTTGTAATTAATGCAAATTAAACATTGAATCAAATAGAATTTAACAAGGGATGGGGTAGAATTATTGTTATTTTGCTTTCGAGATATATTGTTAACGCTGAATTTTGCAGAAAAGTCGTTGTCACAGTAAAATTGAATGGAATTTACTGAATTAGCGAAGTTACAGTTGTTGGGTGAAAGCAAAAGGTAAAGTAAGTCAACATCAAAGGTTAAACGGTCACAGGAAGTAGGTATTTATCTTGGAACCCCATTTAAATTTCAAACGGTAAAGAATAACTGTTAATTCTAGTAATTTCACTTTCAAAATGCATGCATTTGTTAAAGTTACTGTTTTAACTGTTAATTAACTAAG
This sequence comes from Cunninghamia lanceolata, assembly GCA_027924645.1. Lineage (NCBI taxonomy): Eukaryota > Viridiplantae > Streptophyta > Pinopsida > Cupressales > Cupressaceae > Cunninghamia > Cunninghamia lanceolata. The sequence continues at coordinate 836,760 of BSBN01000957.1, forward strand.
TAGAGCTTAACAAATTCAAGGAGGTTACAAGTTAGGGTAAATAGTAGAAAATAGGCATTTCACAGTAAAACCCTAGATATGAAGTAAACAAATGAAAATTGAGGCATGTATACTTCTACAGGATGGCCCCTAAACAGAAGAAAGACTCAGAGGACAAAGAGAAAGAATTGAAAGAAAGGGTGATGATGCAAGAATTTATTTTTGCAAAAAATCTAGGAGGGGACAACACCTTTGTGGAGGGCGTAATTGACAATTTCAAGAAATACTTGAAAAGGTGAGAAGACAAGGAGTAAAGAATTTTGAGAAGGAATTAAATGAAGAGCTCTGGCGGAAAAAGTCGCATGAAATGGGAATCTTATGTAAAGATTCCAAGTGCATCCTTTGAGAGAAAAGATGCCAAGTAGTGGACTGACACATGGTTATGAAATGAAGGCAGACCATTGGTCAATAATAGAGAGACCTTAACCGTGGAATGATGGTTGTAACCGTGGAATGGAAGTTGTAACCGTAGCATGGGAGGGAATTCAAACTCTATATAAGGAGCGTGCTACTTGTATATTAGTTTACATAGGGATTTATAAGAAATAGCATAGAAATTGTATTTTTTTCTGAGAATTTAGAGTAGAATATTGTAGTTTAGAGGAGGTTGCCTGTTGTCTACATTGAGGAATGCATGGAAACATCTAGCTTTCTTACTGTATCTGTAAAGCATTATGAGTTTTTGTGAGTTTTTGTGAATTTTGATTAATAAAGCTAAGAGTCATACCTACATTGTAAACCATATATGGCTATGTGTTTTGAACATAAGTGAATCTGGAAGTCTGCATCTATTTTCTGAGTGTCTTCTAGCTCTTCGTTATATTTGAAATAGTTTCTCTTAAAGCTCGCAATCTTGAATTCTTGTTTGTGAAAATATTAACAACAGTTGCATTTAATGATTTGATCTATTGAGTTAATTGAATTCATTGTATTCCTTACTGTGTGCATAACGGAACGTTTAGATCCTGTAGTAAATGATGGTTGATTTAAATTTCTCTAACTTTTCCCAACAAGTCTGAAATACTTAGCTTAAATGTTGAAATCCAAAGAAGATTATCTTACATTTGAAAAGTTTAAGAGCAATAAGTTGATATCTGATAATCTTCATATATTTTTTGAAAGGAAAAACATGTTTGAATATAAATCATATAAAGCTTTGAAATACAGTAACAGTTTTATGCAGATGAATGATTAGAAAGTTGATATTCATGTTAGTTTGCATAATAGGAGTCTAGTAAGTCACAAATCCACTTTAAATCACGTAAGGCCCCTTGCATATTACAGCTTCATAATAACCTACTGAACGGTCCAACAGGTCAAGACCTGACCAATAAGGAAACTTGGGATCAAGTAATCTTCATTGATTTCTTTGCATCTTTCAAGATAGTTAGGTTCATTTATGAATTTTAACTTTTGTTATGAGTGTGTAAAAACAATCATCAATAGTTTTTGGCGCTAGAAGGAGGGCCTAAATAGGGTTAAGGTTGAAGTTAAATAAAGCTGGCTCATAACAGTAACAAAGTGACTAGGTCTAGAGCTATTCCTGACGACATATTTGTGCAATTACCTGACAGGAGACAAAGTAAAAGCCCTTTAGTGTGGAATCCTAAAATATCGCATACAGGAAGTTCATCTAGAACACCTCCTGGATCACCTTTTAACATCCACAATATTGTAGGTCCTGACAGTTCTTCATACAAATTTTTGAATCTTGGTTCAGAGCCTCCTAGGGGTCTTAGTCCTCCTAGAGGTCCCAGTCCTCCTAGAAATCCAAGTCCACTTAGAAATCAGGGTATCCCTATAGGTCCAGGCCAGGCACAGATACCTGCAATGGCTTATTTCAATCTCAACTCTCCCATATATTTCACAGACTATCATGAGATGCCAAAAAACCATGAGAAATATGCCCTAAATACCAGTTACACCAGGATCCAGAGGATCATATAAGGATATTTAAGGAAGCCTACTTTAGAGCCTAGTTAGAACATGAAGATGTAGTCTATAGGTTATTTCCTTATACTTTCAATGAACAAGCATCCAACTAGCACGTGAATTTACCTAATGGCTATGTTTCCTCCTGGACACTTATGGAATAAGCATTTCTATCTAGATTTAGGGGACCAGTCGATCTTTCCATTTTATACCATAAACTAGCTACAATCAAAAGAGGTGAGGGGGAGCTGATTGATAATTTCAATGACAGGTTTCAAAAGGCTTATTCTAGGATAGTGGCTCCATACATAGTAGCTCTAGATGTATTGTTAGCTATGTATTATGTTGCTTTAGATCCATTAACTGCCATGTTTGTCAAGAGAAAGCCTAACATAGATAATGTATCCCAAGCATACAAGGAGGCAACGTCTGTAAACCAAGAAATGAGGCAAACAACCTATAATCCATTCCTCAATGGAGGAAATCTTGGAATGCAAAATCAAGTGCAACCTTGGAATGGAGCTCCTGCACAAAACGCTCCAATGCTAAGTCTAGTCCCTACATATACACCTGTGTATAACCCTACTCCAATTCAAGCTATAGTACCTTACACTGGTAATACCACCAATCTTAATTAGAATAATGGCCAATCATTTTTTCAACTACCTCAAGATACATTTATAGCCAAAGCTCAAGAGGAAAGGGAAGATATCAAAGAAATCACTGCCCATCTGAGAAGATTGACCACTGAGATGACACAGTTGAGAAATGAGAATTTCTACGGTAGAAATAACCTGGGGTATAACCAGAACTATAATCAGAGTCAAAACTAGCATTACAACCCCAACCATAACCAAAATCAAGATCAGGATTACAATCAGGGTCAGAGTTCTAATCAAGGTCAAAATCACAGTCAACATTAGAATCATAATTAGGGACAACAAATGCAAAATAGAGGACCAACTATAGATAACAGAGCCTGGAATAACAATAACAAGAATCAGAATCAGCCTAGGCCACCCAAAACTTGGAACACTAGGCCTAATAATGGCACTTTGGCTTCTCCATTCGAGAATGTGGATAACCAAGATACCAAGCAAGCAGCTAGGATTCAAATGGCCAATGTAGCACTGAATAATTGGTGTAGGATCCATAATACTAGTGCCCATGCTGAATTAGACTGTCCTCAGTTTCATCTGGCAGCAAGTATTTTTAATGTGGAGGTACAAGCCCCTACTTCTGAGTTCTTAGTTCCCAAAGGTAATGAGATAGTACCCTCAGGGTATGATACTACCCTAGTCTTAGAAGATTTCACTTTTAGAGAAGAGGAAGATGACCAAGTGTTAGAGGATGAACCTTATTATTGTGAAAGCCTATATCCTGAGACAACCTTAGTACTAAATGCTTTTCAGTTTCCATTTGAAACTGAAAATGAGGTGTTGTATGAGACAAAGGAGGTGCAAGCCTTCCAACAGTTGAGTAAGATTCATACTTACAACCTAAGAAATAATCTGAGGCCAGGAGGACCTTTCACCACATCCACTCCTCCTAACAATTTTAACACACCCCCAAACCAGAATGCTAGCAACAGTCCTACTATAATGAAAGCCAATCAAAATGCAAATAATGGGACAGTAACACATAAGGTCCAAACAAATAAAATAGAGACTGTAGAGACATTGGGACTAATGAGTTATCTATCAGAAGAAATAAAGAAAATCAAGGTCAGTGTACCTTTGTGTGAATTGTTAAAAGGTCTAGAGGTTAGAAAGGCCTTTATAAAATCTTTGGACACATCTGTAACAGGAGAGACTTCTACTGAGGTACTTGTGCCTAATAGAGAGACCCAGCCAAAAGAAAAAAAGTAAGAAAGTTGAGCAGCCTTCTAACACAAATGTAGTAATGTATGCTGACAAGAGGGATACTCATCCCTTCTTGTTAACCATTAGATTGTGTGGAAAGAACATACACAATTGTATGGTGGATTCAGGTGCCTCAGCCAATGTGATGCCTCTGGGTATATGTAAAACCTTAGGTCTAACTCCCACCAAGTCTGCCAAGGTTGTCACACAGTTAGATAAGACTGAAGTTAATGTGGTAGGAGAACTAATGCATATTCAGATGCAGTTAGCCTCAAACCCTAGGGTAAGTCAGTTCATTGACATCCAGGTAGTGGATATACCTGCAAATTATGGGATGTTATTAAGTAGAGATTGGTCTAAAACACTGAACGGATATATGGCCACTGACTTCTCTCATATGTGGTTGCCTTGGAGGGGCGTGCCTAATCAAATAAGAATAGAGGTTGAACCCAGGATGAAACATATGATCACTGAGTACAATAGGACAAATGAAATATTGTATGCCTTAGTTGAGCCTGATGTTTACAAGGTTACTAACAAAGGGGTGCAGATTGAGGAAATTTTAATGCTAAATTTTGGAGAAAAGTCTATCAAGAGAGAAACAAAGTTATTTATTTAGTCTGATGGAAAATCCTCTGATGAAGAAAAGAATGCACTGAATAACTTTAGTTAGGTCATCAGACAAGCAATAGAAAAGTGCATAGGACAAAATCTCCCAGTTCAATGTAAGTTATACCAAAATAAGTGTAGGGTCCATGAAAAGCCACATTCTGAAGAGAATTGTGGAATGTGCTGAGACATCATTGAATATCAGTATATCAAATGCGCAAAAGAAATGGGACCCCAAGAAAGAAAGGTTAATAACTCAGAGAGTTATTTTCAAGACAACATAAATGAGGCAACTCCAGAGTTAGGAGAAAGTTCAAGCAGAGATGTTTGTCATTCAGATTTGCACACTAAGAAGGTAAATGAACAGACAAGTCAAAATGAACTACATATGGATAAACAAGGTAGCACTACATAGGTGATTGAAAAGGTAAAACATGCTAAAGCAAAACGCCAAATAAATAGGCATGGCATGTGGACATTAAAATGTAACGGTTCTAAATCCAAACAGGGTGTAGGTGCTAGTGTAGAACTCATAGACCCTCATGGTAAATCATATTTAGCAGCATTTAGGTTACAGTTTGCTTGTACTAATAATGTTGCAGAGTATGAAGCTTTAATCTATGGACTGGTCATGGCTATAAAGAAGAAGGTGAAGATGATCAAAGTAATTTCGGACTCTGAGCTAATAGTCAAACAGGTGAGGAAAATATATGCTTGCAATTATAACAGAATGGTTTGTTACAGCCACAGGGTATGGGATTTAATAGAGTCATTTTATGCTTTCAATATAGAGCATATCCCTAGAGAACAGAACTATATGCCTGATGCGCTAGTTGTTGCTGCTAGTACTTTAGAGGCTTTAACACTGTCCGGATTGAGAAGATTTGTTGTAGAATTAGTAAATGTGCCTAGTGTGCCAGATAATGTAACCTATTTTTAGGTATTTGATGGGGACCAGCAAATTGTTGATTTTCTAACTTGCAATGAAGTATTTGAGACCCAAATTATTGATGAACAAGAGAGGCCTGATATGTCTTGGGATGAAGAAGACATGATCAACTTAAAAAGCAATTTTCTACCTAAGGGGGTAATAGAGTTAGAACAAATCTTTGATTTTGATGGAGTAGTAAAACAAAAGGACTTACCCAGAACAGAGGGAGGTAAATGTGATCCCTATAACTTGGGTATGGAGCAAAATCCTCAAAATGTGCAAATTGGAAAGGTTTGTCCTGAGAAAATTAGAAAAGAAGTTATTGATGTACCGAAGGAGTACAAATATGTTATAGCATGGACATATGAAGAATTAAAGACATATGACACGTCCATTATAACACATGTGATACCATTAAAACCAGATGTCAAACCGTTTAGGCAAAAGCAAAGGCCTATAAATGTAATTTTAGAACCATTGATATTTGAGGAACTGAAGAGACTACTGTCTACCAGAATAATTTTTGCTGTTAGACATTTGACTTGGGTGGCTAACTTAGTTCCTATAAGAAATAAAAGTGGGGACATCAGGTTATGCGTAGACTTTAGGAATTTAAATAAAGCATCTGAGAAAGATAATTATCCTCTATCTTCCATGGATGAAGTGTTACAAGTAGTAACTAGAGCCAAGATGATGTCCTTTTTAGATGGGTTTTCAAGTTATAACTAGGTCCTAATTGATGACGAGGATAGACTAAAAACCACTTTTACTAGTAAATGGGGTAATTTTGCATATAGAAGAATGCCATTTGGTCTAATCAATGTAGGTGCCACATTTCAGCGGGCCATGGACATTACGTTCCATGCACTGATAGGTAAGTGTATTGTGATTTACATGGATGATCTAATTATGTATTCTAAAGATGCGTCTACTCATGCTGAGGATTTAAGAAGAATACTCAAGAGATGTGAGGTATGGAATTTCTCTCAACCCTAAAAAATGTGTATTTGGCATAACCGAGGGTAAATTACTAGGGCATGCCATTTCTGAGAATGGTATATCCATTGATCCTGATAGAATAGAAGGCATAAAGAAATTACAGTTACCAAACACTAGAAAAGAATTAAAATCATTTTTTGGTAAAATTAACTTCGTCAGGAAGTTCATTACGGGATTTGCAGAGATCGTGTGACCACTAAACGCCATGTTGAAAAAAGATGCAATGATAGAGTGGACACCAGTAGCCAAAGCCACATTTGAAGATATTAAGGAGGCCATTTCTGATGCTCCTGTGTTGACGAGTCCAGACTATACCAAGCGATTCTACATTTATTCATTTGCATCCTCACATTCGGTTGCAGCTGCACTGACACAAAAAGGAATAGATAATGAAGAAAAGCCCATCACTTTTATGAGTGCACCTCTGAAGGATGCACAATTGAAGTACCTAGATACAGAAAGATAGGCATTTGCACTGGTAAGGGAAGTAAAGAAGTTTAGGCACTACATTATACGCAGTTAGGTTAAAGCTATGGTACCTAATGTAGCAATAAAGATGCTACTAATGCAAAATGAGCCTAGAGAGAAAAGAGCTAAGTGGATCACCACTTTGCAAGAGTTTGACATGGAAATCATACTGATGTAGCTAGTCAAAGGACAAGATTTGGTACAAACCATAGCCAATATAGACCCAAATCTGGTAAAACAACAATACGTACTAAATACAAGTGATGCATCAGGGTGGTACGATGATCTCAACACTTTTCTAATATCAGTGAAATACCCAAACAAGATGAAATCCTCACAGAGGAGAGATTTGAAGATCAAAGCACAAAATTATATGGTGCAAGGAGGTCTTCTATTCAGGAAGAACCATGAAGGAATTTATTTGAGATGTTTAAATAGAGATGAAGTAGATAAGGTGTTACTAGAACTGCATGATAAGTATGGGACTACTCATGGCTCCCATTTAGCCACAACACTAAGAGCGCGTTATTTTTGGCCTACTATGTTTAAAGATATAGAACATCATGTCAGAAACTATCACATTTGCCAAGTTACAGTAGATAAGGGAAGAAATCAAGCTAATCTGCTACAACCAGTTATTGAGTCTAGGCCGTTTGCACAGTGGGGCTTGGATTTCATTGGAGTCATAAATCCTGCATCATTTCCAGGACACAAATTCATATTGACAATGACTGATTACTGTACAAGGTGGACTGAGGCCGCATGTTGCAAATTCTCCACTACTGAGGTAGTCATCAAGTTTCTTGAAGAGAACATCATTACCAGGTTTGGAATTCCTTATTCGCTAGTATGTGATAATGGGCCTGTATTTTCTTCTTTAAAATTTTCTAAATGGGTGTTTGAACATGGAGTTGTTTAAATTTGTCTTCAAATTATTATCCTCAGGGGAATGGGTTAGCTGAATCCATGAATAAAATTTTGTTAGATATCGTTAAAAAGCTAATTGAAAAGAACCCAAGAGAATGGAACACATTGCTAAAATATGCACTGTGGGTAGAGAGGACTAAAGTTAAGGCAGCTCTGGGTAATACACCTTACCATTTAGTTTATGGGATTGATCCCATACTTCCAGTAAATTTAAGAATACCAATCTGGAAGTTCGCGAACAAATACTTAGGCTTCAATGATCATAGGGAAGCCAGAATTGTTCAAATGATGCAATTAGATGAGAAAAGGGATCAAGCCATTGAGAGGTTTGCTATGCAGTGGTAAAGAGATGGTTTGATAAATGAGCAAGAGTCAAAACATTTAGAATTTCAGACTTAGTGCTATGCTGGGATAAAGCACATGAGAAGAAAGGTAGCCATGGAAAATTTGACAAGTTATGGTTAGGTCCATTACAAGTGTCAGAAATAATAGGAGACAACACTTTTAGGCTCAAAACCTTGACTGGAGAAGATGTGCCATTACCGGTTAATGGCTAGCATTTGAAACACTACTTCCAGGCTTGAGGTGAAGGTTGTTGGTCTATTGTATCATAATGTGGATAGTTGTATAGGTTTGTTTTGTTTTTGTTGTTTTTGCTTTTTTGGTTGTGTTTTGCTTGTTCTGTTTTGTTGTTTTCAATGGTTGCTAATCTGCACATGCATACTCTAGAACAAGACAAACATCCTTGCTGACGTAACAGAAAACAAGAAACAAGCACACAACAACATTCAATTTAATCATTTGAAATTTATACATAACTTGTTGTGACTGTCATGAATGTAGAGAATTAGTTAACTTGTGAAATTTTGTATTCAATAAGAATGGGTTGAGTATTCAAGGGAAGTTTCTCACAATGACACACCTAAAATCCTTGGGTTTGTTGAACCTACCAGTGTAGATGTTAGGTGAAAAATCAAAGGTCACCCTTGCTACCATTACAATTCTTTGCTTAATTTTAGCAAGTGATCATTCCTTGCATCATAAAGTTACAATTGTTATATCTTATGAAACCTCGATCCTTATTAAAATATAAAATCAAATAAATAAATAAACTGGATTTTACTGAAATCTAGGTTAAGCCATCTAAGTAACTCTATCGGGGCTATAGATGCTCACTGGCAGTGGGGCTCTACTTAGGAGAATTGTAACGATAACCTTGTTGGGGATATGGATGCCTGCTAGCAGCAAGGCTCTATCCGGTTGGCTATGAGCGAATGACATCAACTAGGTAGTCTAATGTTAGTCACTGGTCTATTCAACTGATTTTCAAGATGAGGATAATTAATCACGCGCACCCACTTAAACTGAAAAGGAAAATTCATGCACCTTATTGAATACATTGAGTCTTTAGTTAAATGATGGTTTGCATAAAAGATAGTTGGAAATTATGAATTTATTTCATTTCAGTTTTCTTTAATGGTTTTTCTTTAATTATTTTAATTGGTTGCTAGTTGTTGTGATGATCATAACACGCCCCATTTTACTCCTTAGCAAAATGAGGACCCCTGCTGAGGCTGGTTTGCTTTGCTTATTGGTGTGGTTTGCTTGGTGGTAAAAGGGAAAAGAGGAGTTGAAAATACAAACCTTGTTAGAAATAGTGGAAAATTTGCATTTTGAGTACCAAGTCAGAGTACAGGTGAATTCCTTGTTGAAAATAAACAGGGGTTACTTTTTGAATTTTTCTGAAATTTGCTATATTTTGCAAATTATTGATATTTTTGGTAAATATACAATTAGAGGCTTTGTGGCTTATATATACAAAGTCCTTTGTATATGCGAGGTCAGTTCATATACAAATGTGTTTGTATATCGGGTTTTGTGTTAGTCGCAAAACAGAGGGGTAATCAGGTTTATATAATGTTTTACTTGTATACATTTTGTGATAGTACTTTATCTTCATATGCAAGTCAGACCCGAAAAAGTTAAGGTTAGGATGTTTACACGTTGAAATCCTCTATGTATATTCTGGTTTGTATATTTGGCAAACAGAAGACATACAAGTAAATATACAATCGGTTATACATAGCGTGAAATTTAGAAAGGTATTAAAGTTGGTATAATCGATGTATGTTTGGCACTTGTATATTTGGTGGAGGCAAAATATACAATCATGAGATATAGAGATAATATACATCATGGAATTGAAAGTAAAATGAAGTACGGTATAAATGATGCATTTGGACTTAAAGTATATTTTGTGAGGCATCGATTTATACAAAGCACAGAACTAAAAAGTTATCAAAAACAATAAAGTCGAGGTATATTTCAGTATGTATATTTCTTATATGCGACGAGATATACATTGCAATTTATACAAGCCGGAACTAAAAACATTATGGAATAAAGCTAAACTATTGTATGTTTTGGTCTTTGTTTGTTTCAGAGATATAAGGCTAAATATAGAAGGTTTTATATACATTGCGGATGCGAAAGTAAATGCAGTACGATTTATAACGGTTTAACATCCAAAGGTTCAATGAGAAGTAAAGGCATCGCGAGAGTGGCTAAGTTTAAAAGGTAAAGTAGACCCTACTGTATGTACATTTGTTTCTTGTATAATGAGAAAGTATATTTTACAATGTACAAGCAGATATACATTCGAAGATACACGGCAGAAATAGAAGCCGGACCTCAAGAGGATTAAAGTACAGTTAATTCAATGCATTGCGTCCGAATTATATATGAGGGGATACATTGAGTTACATACATCATGGACTTGAGAGGTAGATTGAGTTAGAGTTGTGAGAGGGTTGAGATCTAAAAGTGATGCGAAAGTTATATGCATCGTGGGGATGCATAAGTTTAAAAGGTAAAGTGGACCCCACCAGTTGTATGTTAGTTTTGTATGTTTACAACATATATCTGATATACAAACTAATATGCATGCTCTGGATGTCAAAAAGAATTAAATAGTAGAAAGTCTTTGTATATTTGGTGTTTGTATATTTAAATGTACCATGCCGATATACAAAAGATCATACACATCCTAGAGGAGAAAAGGTAAGGAAATAAATGTATAAGGTGTTTGTATATGCGCTCATTCAATGAAATATACAAACGAGTTATACAAACCAAAAAGTACAAAGGGTGTATGGAAAGGGTAAAAGGGAAAGCGGCTTTAGTTCAAATTGTATGCATAAGGCATTGTATGTCTAAAGATACAATGAAAAGATAAAAGGAAAACATACAATGAAATATACAAAAGAAAATGCATGTTCAATTAAGCTAACGGTCAAAAAAGTTCAAAACTCTCAAACATAGAAAAGGAAAGCTGAAGGTCGCAACGCATTAATGGTTGTAATTACTATGAATTAAACACTGAATCAAATAGAATTTAACAAGGGTTGGGGTAGAATTATTCTCATTTTGCTTTCGAGATATATTGTTAATGCTGTATTTTGCAAAAAAGGCACTGTCACAGTAAAATTGAACGGAATTTACTGAATTAGCGAAGTTACAGTTGTTGGGTGAAAGCGAAAGGTAAAGTAAGTCAACATCAAAGGTTAAATGGTCACAGGAAGCAGGTATTTATCTTGGAACCCCATTTAAATTTCAAACGGTAAAGCACAACTGTTAATTCCAGTAATTTCACTTTCAAAATGCATGCATTTGTTAAAGTTACTATTTTAACTATTAATTAGCTAAGTAGAGCTTAACAAATTCAAGGAGGTTACAAGTTAGGGTAAATAGTAGAAAATAGGATTTCACAGTAAAACCCTAGATATGAAGTAAAAAAATGAAAATTGAGACATGTATACTTCTACAGGATGGCCACTAAACAGAAGAAAGACTCAAAAGACAAAGAGAAAGAATTGAAAGAAAGGGTGATGATGCAAGATTTTAGTTTTACAAAAAGTCCAGGAGGGGACCGCACCTTTGTGGAGGGCGTAATTGACAATTTCAAGAAATACTTGAAAAGGTGAGAAGATAGGGAGTAAAGAATTTTGAGAAGGAATTAAATGAAGAGCTCTAGCGGGAAAAGTTGCATGAAATGGGAATCTTATGTAAAGATTCCAAGCGCATCCTTTGAGAGAAAAGATGCCAAGTAGTGGACTGACACACGGTTATGAAATGAAGGCACACCATTGGTCAATAATAAAGAGACCTTAACCATGGAATGGAAGTTGTAACCGTAGCATGGGAGGGAATTCAAACTCTATATAAGGAGCGTGCTGCTTGTATATTAGTTTACACAGGGATTTATAAGAAATAGCATAGAAATTGTATTTTTTTCTAAGAATTTTGAGTACAATATTGTAGTTTAGAGGAGGTCGCATGTTGTCTACATTGAGGAATACGTGAAAACATTCAGGTTTCTTACTGTATCTGTAAAGCACTATGAGTTTTTTTGAATTTTTATTAATAAAGCTAAGAGTTATACTGACATTGTAAACCATATATGGCTATGTGTTTTGAACATAAGTGAATCTGGAAGTCTACATCTATTTTTTGAGTGTCTTCTAGTTCTTCATTATATTTGAAATAGTTTCTCTTAAAGCTCACAATCTTGAATGCTTGTTTGTGAAAATATTTAGAACAGTTGCATTTAATGATTTGATCTTTTGAGTTAATTGAATTCATTGTATTTCTTACTGTGTGCATAACAGAACATTTAGATCCTGTAGTAAATGATGGTAGATTTAAATTTCTCTAACTTTTCCCAACAATTCTGAAATACTTAGCTTAAACGTTAAAATCCAAAGGAGATTATCTTCCATTTGAAAAGTTTAAGAGCAATAAGTTGATATGTGATAATCTTCATATATTTTTTGAAAAGCAAAGCATGTTTGAATATAAATCATATAAAGCTTTGAAATACCGTAATAGTTTTATGTAAATGAATGATTAGAAAGTTGATATTCATGTTGGTTTGCATAATAGGAGTCCATTAAGTCACAAATGCACTTTAAATCACGTAAGGCCCCTTGCATATTACAGCTTCATAATAACCTACTAAACGGTCCAACAGGTCAAGACCTGACCAATAAGAAAACTAGGGATCAAGTAATCTTAGTTGATTTCTTTGCATCTTTCAAGATAGTTAGGTTCATTTATGAATTTTAACTTTTTTTATGAGTGTGTAAAAACAATCATCAACAGGTTCATCAGGTGATGATGCCACCTAGACTCAAGCAGATGTAGGAGAAAAAGATAAATCAAGTCATGAGGACCTTAAGACACAAGACATTGGTGCATATAGTATGGAACAAAATGTGACCCAAGATCAGGGTGATACACCAAGGCCAAACACTGAGACATTAGTCACAGATGTTAATATGCCTCAAGATGAGGAAAATACTAAAGTGGATGAAACTCAGAAAGAGGGAGTGTAGGATCAAGCGCAAGATCATCATGTGGGCATTCCATAGGATTCTCCCCCACAAAAGGAAGCCCCTCAACAAGAGGAGATGCAAAAATATCCCCCTCATGAAGAACTCCATGAGGAAGAAACTAGGAAGTCACCTTCTCCACCTAGAATATAAGCAGATACTAGAGATCATGATGGACATGATGATGAAAAAAGATGTTAGGGATCAGGAGATGAAGTGCCTCAGTGGCTGGAGAAAGAAATAGGTATGGAACAAGGTCCTAAAATTCAAGAATTTGATGTTTCTACCTTGTTTACAGAAACAATAATGAAGCCCAAGAGGAAAGATAGACTAACATTGGCTATTAGAAGAGATCTTGCTATAGGCAGAAGGATTGCCCAAGTAGCAATTCCCACTATAGAGAAAGAGAAGGGCAAGATCACCCTTGAAGAGTTCCAAATCACAAATTTTGATTTGGGTTTTGCCAATGAAGACCAAGAGGGTCAGGAGGGGAAGGACATCATTGACTTTTTGATCCAAAGGGTAAAGAAGGAGAAAGAGAAAAATAAACATCATAAATAACACATTGCTGAACTGCATTCATATATAAAGGGGTTGGTTAACCCTGGTAATACACCAGTTGATTCGACAGTCCCATTGACTATCATATCATAGGAGGAAGTCAACAAGTTGGACCTCATGAAGCATGAATCCATGATCATGGAAAAGTGGATGTTGTCAGCCCTCACAAGAGCTAAGGATGTATTGAGAACCTCCTTATAGAGGTGGAATTCTTTAAGCAGTTTGAAGAGAAAAGTAGATAAAATGCAAAATGAAATAGTGAGATGGTCATTCCAATTAGAGAAGGACCTAACTAATTTGAGTGAGATGAAGAGGATTGATCCTCAAATCCTAATAAACAATCAAGTACTGAATAATAACACTGCCCTGTTGATAGACATATGGTATGAAGATATCAGGTTCGAATGTGATATCCTAAAGAAATGTAGTGGTAAGCTCAGGGATATCAGTATAAAGCTATACAACATGATGGCATATGAAGCAGAGATCCTGGAAGCTTTGGAAGGGAAAGTAGAGGGGAAGATTGAAAACCAAGATATAGACTTTGCCATCAAGGAATTGCATGATAATTTCTAGCTGGTGGCAGATGACCCCCTCATCCACTTGACAGAAGAGGTGATGAACAAGATCATGAGGATAAAGGTCAGGGTGGAGACTTACAATGAGACTTTGAACAATAGAAATGGTAAGATGGACATGATCAAAGCCAAATTCCAGTCTCATAAGCATGCCACAATGAAAGTCAAAACCTAAGATGGTGGGGAGGTAGATAAAATAGTACAAGCCTATGAGAATATCAGGATGACAATGAAGGTCCATATGCAGGATGATATTCATTAGGGAGACAATGATACAGAAAGTAATGCAGATGATGATCATGATGAAGAAAAAGAGGATAAAGAAGAAGAACCTGAAGAATGATTGAAGATGCATCACGAAGAAGACATATGCATAAGGCACTGATAAGGTAATGAGTCATCCAGATGGTTGCCAGCTAACAACCTGTACCATGAGGAAAGGTTGACTGAGTCAAGAGTTGTTATTAATAGTTGATCTTAATTGACAAATCCTAACCATAGGTCATTTGTAACTGCCTCCTCACCTTATTCTATAAAAGGTGCAGGGGTGCCATATTTTGATTATTCGAAACTTAATTGAAATTTGATTGTTGAAATATCAAGACTCATTTCAAAGTTGTTGTAAATGCACATATTATGCATACTGAATGAAAGAGAAGACATTTTGATTACAAATCATCATAAATATTGAGTAATCTATGTTTGAAATCTTGATATATGCATTCATCAGCTGCGTCCGTTGGAGTGCTTGTCAGTCTACATGTGTTGTTTTCATTCCTTATCCTTTGAAGTTAGCATCATCCATATCTAGCTATGGAACATCCTGGTGACATATGGTTTGATTTCTTCTCCTCATGAATGTATATTGTATGTATGTGGTTAAATGGCTAAAGATTCACTAAACTTAGAAGTATTCTTTTAAATATCTTTCAATTTCATAACAATTCACCACCATAATTGCAAATAATAGAGAATTAAAAGCAAATAACATGAAATATATTGATATCCAATAGATAATTGGAAATACATAGCATATTTAGAGTAAAAGCATGTTAGCTTGACAAATATCATGCAAATTCATACAAATATCCAAGAGATACATGCAAATATTCACTTACAGACACATCATTTGAATAAATATATTGTGTAGAAGAAAGAATAGGTTCATGATGATCAATAATCAGAAGAATTGATCAAACTTGCAAATACATCATTATCTTTGGAAATAGATTAGAAATAACCTCTCTGTGGAGTAAATTTATAGGAAATAGAACAATACTAATCATCAAGACAAATGTAAGACCCCTTGAAATGGAAAACAGTATGTCACATCAACCTTTGAGTAATGTTAGACAATCATGACCTGATCAACAAAGACTTGGAGTCATCAACTTATCTTAAGCTGATCGTACTTTACAAGATAATAAAGATTTGTTGTGCAAATTTTTATGCATGTTGTTATGACTCACAATCATCATCAACATAAATTGGTGCTAGAAGGAGGGCCTCTTCATCAGTAGATTTGTCTGATTTGATGATGTAAACAGAAAGGTAATACTCATGCAGCTCTGTATTTCAAGTCATATGCAAAGATTTGTTGTTTTAAGTTTGTGCATGTTTGTACTTTGCAAAGTTTTTCAAAATTCAGCATAAATACTTTAAGCTTTGTGGTTGATCATCGTCAATTTTCAAAGATAAGCTATATTTCAAGTCTTTTACTAAAAGCTTTGAGGAAATCTACTTAAGAGACATGATATCCAATCACTTGTGTCCGTAAGCCTCATATCACCTTGTATTTGCATCATTTCTGCAAATATTACATAAATATCTAGTCAGTTTCATATCCTGATCATAAATACAGCCTTTGCTAGGGAGTTTCAATCAATCTTTACAATAAACAAGCCAATTTTCCTTAAAATTTAAGAAATCCTAGCTCTTAAGCCAAATACCAGGTCCATATCTAGGGGACTCTTTGAAGAATTGCCTATCTAGGGATTTAGGCCTAGAACAGTAGATATTCATCATTCTCCTAGTTCTAGTGCGTTAGGAGCTTCACCAGAACATGCTCCTGTAACTCCTATCAGGTTGCAAACACCTACAAGACCACCTATTACACCTTAGGTCTAGCCTCCACTAGTCACAATGTCATTCTTTACTACAGAGTCACCTC
This sequence comes from Cunninghamia lanceolata, assembly GCA_027924645.1. Classification (NCBI taxonomy): domain Eukaryota; kingdom Viridiplantae; phylum Streptophyta; class Pinopsida; order Cupressales; family Cupressaceae; genus Cunninghamia; species Cunninghamia lanceolata. The sequence goes on from BSBN01000957.1 coordinate 853,226, forward strand.
TGACTTTTACTGCATATCATCCTTTACCTAAAAAATCCTAACAAGATTTGTCCTAAATATCATCCATATCAGGATGCTGATGATCACATTAGAACCTTCAAGGAAGCTTGTTGTAGGACTAGAATTGAACATTAGGATGTGGTGTGCAGATTATTTCCATTTTCCTTAGGGGAAGAGGCATATAACTGGTATATCAGTCTTGGTCAAGGTTCAGTCAGTTCATGGGCTACTTTGGAGAAAGCCTTTAAGGATAGATTCAAAATACCTATAGATCCTTCAATGAATTATCATCTATTTGCCATAATCAAGAGATTTGAAGGAGAACCTATTGCTAATTTCAATGAAAGATTCCAAAAGATGCTCTCTAAGCTAGTTTCTCCCTATACTGTACTAGATGAAGTTGCTAGGAGCATATATTACTCAGCCTTAGATCCTTTGACTTCTATGTTTATCTGGAGAGCACATCCTGGTGTCACAACCTTGACAAGAACTTTTGAAGAAGCCATCAAAGTCAGTCAGTAACTGATCCTTGCTCCAACACCTAATATTGCATTTCCAACACTCCCTGCCTATCCTACATATCCTGCTCAACAAAAGACTAATGGAGCCATGATACCTTTGGTTATAATGCCAAGTCCTTTACATATATCTCCACTTCATATCATGCCACCTCTAAATGGAAATGGTCAAATGTTATAATATCCAGGACATACATAGGCACCTCAGGTGGTGGAATAGTCCAATAATAATAATAACAATGGATCTTCCTTCTTCAAACCTCAAACAAAGAATGTAGTAGCCAAAGTTCAAGAAGAGAAGGAAGAAATTAAAGAGATATCAGCATAGTTGAGGAAACTCACCACTGAGATCACTCATTTGAGGACTCAGAATTTCTATTCTCAACCAAATCAGAATAGAGGATATGCCATTGATAGACCTAATTATCTTGATAGGGGATATAATAACAATTACAATAACAACAATGGTAACAATAATCCCCCTAGATAGCCTAGAGTGTGGAACACTAGGCCAAACAATGGTTCTCTGCCATCACCCCTAGATAATCAGTCCCGTAGTGAACCTAAGCAAACCACTAGAGTAAACCTTGCAGAGGCAGCTCTTACAAACTGGTGTAGGATACATAACACCAATGCTCATGCAGAGCTAGATTGTCCTCAATTCATGATAGATGCTAGTATATTCCAAACAAAAGCATCTAATACTTCAAGTAATCCACCTTGTGTTGAAGGAAATGAAATTGTCCCCTATGGATATGATTCTACCTTAGTACTAGAAAGTTTTATCAATCATCCTCATCAACAGACAATGTCACCTCATCAGGATTACACTTTAGCGTGTGAGGATTCATCCATGGCTTTTGAAACTAATTATGTTTTTCTATTTGAAGATGGAAATGAGCCATCAATTGAAAATGAAGAAGTACATGCTTATCAACAACAATATCAGGGTAGGCATAATTACAATCTAAGGAATAACTCAAATAGACCTATTGGTCCTTTGACTACATCCTTGCCTCCAAATAATTTCAACACTCCTGCTGATCCTAAGGCAAGTAATAACCCTAGATTTCCCAAGGTTAATGCTTAGTACTTAACACCACAAAATACAACACCATAAGTTGGTAATCTACCTCCTAAGTCTGATAAATTGGTCACATATCTAGTAGATGAAATGAAAAAGATCAAAATCAGCCTATCATTGTCAAAACTACTCAAAACCCCTGCTATCAAAAAAGACTTCATGAAATACTTAGATGATCCTGCTCCAAAAGAGGATAATCATACCTTAGGTCAGATTGGGAATAAGGATCATGTTGCTAGGGATGTTAATGTTAAACACAAAGCCCCAACCACTGTTCAAGTTGTAGAAACTTCACACATGGCTCTTTATAGAGATAAAACTGAGTCACAACCTTTTCTCCTTACTGTAAGGATGTTTAGTAAAAATTTGCACAATTGCTTAGTAGATTCAAGAGAATCTACCAATGTAATACTCCTATCTATATGCAATGCCTTAGGGTTGCATCCTACTAAGTCACTAAAGAAAGTAACATAGTTAGATAAAATAGAGGTGATTGTAGTAGGAGAATTAACTCACATTCATATGCAGTTAGCATCATATCCAAGAATCCAATACTACATTGATATTTAGGTAGTGGATATACCTAATACCTACAGGATGCTACTCAGCAGAGATTGGTCTAAAACCCATAATGGATATATGTCCACTGATTTTAGTCACATGAAAGGGATACCTAATCAAATAAGAATAGATACCTTAATGGTTGCCTTGGAAAGGGATACCTAATCAAATAAGAATAGATGTTGAGCCTCGTATGAAACATATGATCACTGAATGCAATAAAACCAATTAGATCATGTATGTTGATGTAGAACCCAGAGTTTATTGCATTAGGCCCTAGATTGTCAGGATAGAGGAGATCCTCATGTATGATGTTCATGTTCATGATGATGATCTTTAGGAGGATAAAATAACTTTAGAGTCTGATTGTAACCCTAAAAATGAAATAGAGGTAGATCACTTCAAGAATTTTGAGATGCACTTGTCCAAAGAGGTGCAACGTTGTCAATTGTTAAAAGTGCATATTCATGATGTTCTAATTGAAGGATGGTGTAGGTTACATGATGAGGCGCATTCTAAAAAGACCTGTGATGCTTGCTTAGACATGATGGAGCTAGAACAAGCATGCAGTGCAGTGTCATCATCATCTTCAGGGTAAGTTTTGCAGATAGTGATAGTGATGTTGATTTTTGTTTGTCATCTACAGGAAAAGAGGAATGCACATATCATGATGAAAGTCTTATTCAGATGATGGAAGAGATTCTGCTATGTAGCAAGAGTAATACTAAGAGTAATAGGAAAATAACCATAGGAAGTGATTTTTTGGTAGAATCAGATTATGAACTATCTGATGAAGATAGGGGCAGTAATATGTCTAAGTTTAAAGAACTTTTGTCAAAACAAATTCAAAAGATGACACAATAGAAAAGATCTCCACAAGATGCCTTGATTGAGGGATGGTGCGGGTTACATGAAGTGCCACATTTAGAAACTACTTGTTCACTATGTTTTCATATTCTGAAAAGGCAGATGTTGCCTAGTTTAGAAGATTTTCCTTCTGATGGTAAAAGAAAAGAAGAAATATCAGCTTCACATTAGCCAGATAAGGTGAAGTTTGAGAAAGTTGAAACACCAAAATTGAACTAGATATCAAATGGTGTAGCTGCTAGAGCTAAAAAGAAAAGAGAAGGCCCAGACAAGCCTTTAATTGAAGATAAGCCATGGATCCTCAGGTTTGATGGATCCAAATCAAAACAAGGGGCTAGAGTAGGAGTAGATCTCATTAAGCCATCTGGTAAATCCTACTTAGCAGCATACAGATTACAATTCTCATGCACAAATAATGTGACAGAGTATGAAGCTCTGATTCATGGGATATTGTTTGCACTCAGAAAGAAAGTGAAGATTTTGCATGTCTTTGGAGACTCGTAATTGGTAGTAAGACAAGTAAGAGGCATATATTCTTGTAATTAAAAGAAGATGTCCAATTACAGACATAGGGTATGGGATCTGATAGAAGATTTTGATGCATTCAACATCACCCATGTGCCTAGAGAACATAATCACAGGGTAGATGCCTTAGCCCAGGCTACGAGTACTTTGGAACCATTGTCCATATCTAGTTTGAAGAGATTTTTAGTTGAATTAGTATCAGTACCTTCTGTGCTAGATAATGTAGTCAACCTTCAAGTGTTTGATGATGATCAACATATTTTAGACTTCATATCCAACAGGGATGTCTTTGATGCACATATCATAGATGAAAGGAATGTGGAAGATCATATCTAGGAAGAAGACGAAATCTTAGAATTGCCCAACAACAAGATTCCTAAAGGAATGATAGAGTTGGAAAGAGCATTTGATTTAGACAACATGCTGAAATAGAAAGATCTCCCTAAAGTAGACGGAGGAGAGTATGCACAAGTTAACATTGGACATGATGATGAAAAAAGGAATGTCCTAGTTGGAAAGGTATGTACAGAAGAAGAATTGGAAGGAATAACTCAAGCACTTAAATATTATATTCATGTCATTGCCTAGACATATGATGAGTTGAAAACTTATGATACATCCATCATCACTCATACTATACCTTTGAATCCAGATGTCAAGCCTTTGATAGAAATATAGACCTATCAATGCATTGATGGAGCCCATCATTTTTGAAGAAGTTAAGAAATTGCTTAATGCTAGGATCATATTTCCTGTGAGACATTTCACATGGGTGGCCAACTTGATCCAAGTAAGGAAGAAGAATGGTGACATTAGATTGTGTGTAGACTTCAGAAATTTAAATAGAGCTTCTAAAAAGGATAACTATCCTTTGCCTTCTCTAGATGAAGTCTTGTAGATTGTAAATGGTGCAAAGATGATGTCATTTCTAGATGGTTTTTTAGGTTACAACCAGGTGATGGTAGACAATATAGATAGGTTAAAGACTGCATTCACCACAAAGTGGGGAATATTCGCCTACAGGTGCATGCCTTTTGGATTGATAAATGTTGGAGCCACATTTTAGCGAGCGATGGATATAGCCTTGAGAGGCCTAATTGGTAAATGCATAGTCATATACATGGATGACTTGATAGTTTTCTCTAAAGAGAGGAAATCATGTAGAAGACCTTAGGAAGGTACTAAAGAAATTTGAACATTATGGAATATCCCTGAACCCTAAGAAATACATATTTGGGGTAACCATAGGGATATTATTAGGTCACCTAATAATAGAGAATGGGATCATCATTGATCCTGAGAGAGTAGAATCAATCATGAAGATACAACTTCCTGGAAGTAAGAAGGAGCTCAAATCTTATTTTGGTAAGATTAATTTTGTTAGAAAGTTTATTACTAGTTTTGCAGAAATTGTCAGACCATTGAATGCCATGCTTAAGAAGGATGCTAAAATTGAGTGGACACCTAAAGCTAGAGCAGCTTTTGAAGATATCAAGAAAGCCATATCCAACTCTCCAGTGCTAATTAGTCCAGATTATACCAAAGATTTTTACATTTACTCATTTCCTTTAGAGCATACATCTACAGTAGTATTAACACAAAGAAATGAGGCTAAAGAAGAAAAGCCTATAGCCTTCATGAGTTGTCCTTTCAGAGATGCAGAACTCAGATACATGGATGTTGAAAGACAAGCACTTGCTCTGGTTTGAGCAGTCAAGAAGTTTAGATATTACATCTTAAGAAGTAAGGTGATTGTTGTAGTACCAGATGCAGTAATAAAGATGCTTCTAATTCAAAGTGAACCAGGTGAGAAGAGAGCCAAATGGATTACTGTCCTCTAAGAGTATGATATGGAAATAACACCCATGAAATTAGTGAGAGGACAAGCATTGAGTCAGATGATATCATAAATTGATCCTAACAACATGAGCCAGTAGTATGTCATAAATACAAAAGACGATGGAGGATTGTATAGATAATGTTGCCAGGGCTATGGACGCCTGCTGGCAACAAGGCTCTATCCAGGTTGGCTATGAGGGATGCTCCCAAACTATGTAGATTAACATCAGTTACTCATGTTTTCAACTTACTTTCAAGATGAGGATAATTAATCATCTGCACACAACTAATCCTTTGTTACCATGGTTACTATGATAAAATCTTAACATTTAGAAAGATTATATACTTATACTTAGAAAGAGTTAAAATACTATGTTAGAATGCGATCACATCACTTAAATCATTGGAATTTAATTATGATCTTTGGTGGCAAGTTGTTGTGTGGTTACACAACACACCTCATTTTGACTTGACAAAACAGGGACCCAACTTTTTTTTGTTGCTTTGGCTTGTTGTTTTTCTGCTTTGGGCAGTCTGGTAAAATTTAGTCATGCAGGTAGCCCTACAATGGGTAGATAGGTCACCATGATGAGGTCAATTTTCAGAGTGAGTATTTTGTATCATTAACCTCATGGCTGGAAAGTATACAAAATTCCAAGTAGGTTTGCCTTTTGGATCACCCTGAAATTCTCTAAGGGGAGAAAGTTATGTTAAGTCAAAGTTTTGGTCAAACCTGATATTGTGAGGAGAGGGGTCATATTTCAAACATCAGTCATATTATATAAGATCACCCTAATATAAATTGATCACTCGATAATCACTTGGTCCGCGAGGTCCAGATGTCAATTTTACGTGATAGCTGTTATCTGCTCGTCAAACAACTTCATTTTATTTGCGGGGTCATATTTTTTAATATCCGTCATCTTATGAATATCACCCCCGTCGCAAAATATCACCCTATGCCAATATGATGATGACATCATCAAAACCCAATGAATAAATAATATCACCCATGGTGATGAAGTCATCATTCTATTTTGCCCCACAGAGGTATATATCTGATACCCACCATATTCAATAACATGACAGTGATGTCATTACAACATAACGCTTAAACAAGATCATCAATACGATGACATCACCCTAATCTTTTTCAAGGGGGTCATTTTATTTGCGTGGTCATATTTTGAACATCCCCTGATCTTAAATTCATGACCCGATTTACATGTGGTCAACGTTGACCACATCACCTGATTCATTTGCATTAGTTTTGCCGCTCAAAGGTGGAGGGGTCATTTTATCCAGAGGGGATCATATTTTGAAAATCACCTGATCTTTCAAAGATCACCCCCTCCCCCTATTTCCTAACATTAAATAGACTTAAATGTAGTAGATAGATTCCTTCCAATTGCGAATACAATTCAAACACTTGGCATCATCCATGGATTCTCTACAGAAGATCAACGGATCAAACCATCCCAACATAGTTTTACCCTAATTCACCCTATGGATGCATTTAAATGTATCTTTCTAAGGTTATTTTCATTTACCTTGCTAAAAAATGAGAAATTCTAGAGTAGAGAAGTCAAACCCTCATATGAGCTACCTATAAATGGATTAGATCTTCTAGTGTAATGGAACGGTTGATCATCAGCATTTGCGACCCTTTTCTGTAATCACCCATCTAACTCAAGAGGAAAGCATTATTAAGTAAGTAATTGAAAACCCTCTAATGTCATTTTCTACACATTTAGATAGTATGTTCTTTCTTATGGTTTGAATCTATAAGTGTGCACATCATGATGTAGTAAAGATGATAAATAGAGTATGCATGATGTTGTAGAGATATATAGTATTGTATGAATGGATGTGAATATCATATGGTAAAATAAGGCATGTTCATTGTAGGAGCCCATGGTAGACCTCAGATAGAATAGGTCTGATTTAGAATTTATTAAACCCATGTTTGTTTAGCCTGAAGGGGTACAATTCAAGTATGGCATCATTGGAGGCACTCACCAAGGAGATACAAACTTGGTAGTATGGTCAACCAGAATAGATCATGATAAAGACAATACCCTTCTAGATGCAATATATGTTTCAAGAATGTGGCATGCACCCAGATTCTCATATGCCCTAGACACCCTAGAGCTGGTAGTGGGATGTGCCATGAACTATAACCCTCATACCAGACGGGTGGAGAAGCATGGAAGGGTATATGCCAACTTTTCAATTAAGGGAATTCCCTCTACATTTAACCTACCAGTTGCAAAGAAGGTGGTTAGTGTGTATCTACATAAATAAGAAACAAAGTATAATAACAATAAGAAGAATGCAAGGAAGACAATGTATCAGTGGAGGTCAAAGAGCAGCACCTACACTGGCTCAGCTAAATTACCTGTACACTTGTACAAGTTTGATTTTTATGATGAGTACCAGTACATGATTGCCCTACACAGCAGGATGACAAGTATACCTCATGCTAGAAATTTTAAGAATTGGATGTTTGGAATCATCTAAATGGTCCTTTATACAGATAACAAGCCATTATGGGCCAAGATCATCAGTGATGCACTGGATGAAGAGATGAGGAACCTAGGAGGTCAGGAATGCTCATTCCATATGACGTCATATGTTGTGTACTCATGTGCCTACAAGGGAACCTTTGATGCATTGACTACAGTGGGCAAGGTTGGTGGTGATGTAGATGATGCCCACATATGGGATCATTATCCTCAGCTACAGAGAAAGAACTACCTCCTAGATTACAAATTAGTGAATGATGCATTCTCTATGCATCTAGTTAGAACAATGGAGGAAGATAGAACCAAGAGACTAAGAATGGAAGCTCAGGAAGTTGTTTATAGACATGGGGCCTGGTTCATCTAGTATGCCACATTCTCATATATAAGAATAGAAGGATTTGAAGAACAACCCCTTATGCTACCAAGGTACCCTACTGATGGGGTGGTCCTGATGGAGTTTCTTAGACATGTGTCTACCATAGTGGAGGCATATAAAGCACAAAAGAAGATACCTCTAGTACTATTTCCAGTGTCTATGGGCTGGTATATGTGCTCAAATTCATAGAGTATAGAGCATGCCATAGGAGGTCTGAAACTGATGTATCTGCAGCCATTTACATTGGCTAGATCTTATGACCCTTATGGAAGGATGTAGAAAATAACAGGAAACCCTATTCATAAGAAACATCTGGAGGATTTCTGGATAGATTGTGAAGATGAAGCTGAGGTAAGAAGAAGAAAATACCAGAGGCTCACCTTGAACCAGATAAGGACATATGACTGCATCCCAATGCTAGCACAACTGAAGAAGGATGATGGAAAAATGATGTCAAATAAATATGAAGACAAGAAGGTTTATAATGACGCCATCTCAGCCCCTAATCTAACACAGCCAGAGGATATTTCCTTGGATCAGTTTATAGGTGGGGTGCTACAGTTAACCCAAACTTGGGTAGATGAATAGATAAACAGATTGAAGAAAAGGGGTGTGGTCCTTATCGTAGATGCCAAGAAGAAAAGGCAAGAACTAACTAATGAGGAGTATGATGACTTCCTCAATGAGAAAAGAAAGTCAAATGGAGAGAGCCTACCTACCTAGAAACATAGGAAAGGTCCCCATAAAGGAAAGAAAATTGAAGATGAGCCTAAAGGGGTGATAATTGAAAGGGTTGCCATACCAGCTACAGGTGCATCAACATCAAGACAAGTGTCTACATCATCTGCATAGCCTCTCATGGATAAACTAAAGACAAAGAGGATCCTGAGGCTAGCTGTTGAAACTACAGAAGTACAGGAAGAAGGCCAAACCTCACAATAGGATGTAGAAGAGGATATCCCTTTTGAGGAAATGCAGGTAGAAAAAGAGCCTACAGGTGATGACCCTATGATGGTTAGCAGGAAGAGAAAGGCGATACTGTTGACATCACCACCCAAGAAGCAAAGAACATCCATGCGGGGTGATATGAGGGTTGATCCCATTGTATTAAGAGGAGCTGGTGGTGAAGTATTTAGGAAGGAGCTGTAGCATGATGTGTCGCTTCCCACCATAATCAAGTTTAAGACTGAGAAAGCAGAAGAAGAAGAGAAAGAGGCTTCCAAGGCATGTCAGGGTGGTCCTTTCTCCTTGGAGGACACCGTGGACCTATCAGATGATGAAGTAGCATAGAATGTAGCTTCTCAGAGAATGGAGACTCTCACCTCCAGTACTTGTATGACTCCACATGGGACCCCATTAGCACAGATGGTGATATTGGAGGAGGTAAAGAAAATAGCTCAGGAAGAAAAGGAAAGTAGCCCAAAGAGGGCAGCCCAACAAATCACGCTTGACAAGTTGGTTGATCAGGTGACTAGCCATACCATTATAGATTTGACATACATGGAGGATGTGAGCCCCAAAGGCAAAGAGGTGCACCTGATGTAATAGAGAAAGCTGAAGTAGCCAAGCAGGTAGAAGAAGAGAGCACTGCTCTAGATATGGGCTAGCAACAAAATGAGATACCCACTGAGCCAAAGATAGTGGAAGTCTAATAGAAAGGTGGGGGTGATAAAGGTACATTAGGTGATGATGCCACCTAGACTCAAGGAGATATAGGAGAAAAAGATAAATCAGGTCATGAGGACCTTAAGACACAAGACATCGGTGCTTCTGGTATGGAACAAAATGTGACCCAAGATCAGGGTGATGCACCAAGGCCAAACACTAATATATCAGCCATAGATGTTAATATGCCTCAAGATAAGGAAAATACTAAAGTGGATGAAACTCAGAAAGAGGGAGTGCAGGATCAAGTGAATGATCAACTGTAGGATCATCATGTGGACATTCCACAGGGTCCTCCCCTACAAAAGAAATCCCCTCAGCAAGAGGAGATGCAACAAGATCCCCCTCATGAAGAACTCCATGAGGAAGAAACTAGGAAGTCACCTTCTCCACCCAGAATAGAAGCAGATATTGGAGATCATGGTGGACATGATGATGACAAAAGATGTCAAGGATCTAGAGATGAAGTGCCTCAGTGGATGGAGAAAGAAATAGGTATGGAACAAGGTCCTAAAATTCAAGAATTTGATGTTTCTACCTTGTTTGTAGAAACAATAATGAAGCCCAATAGGAAATCTAGACTGACATTATCTATTAGAAGAGATCCTGCTACAAGCAGAAGGACTGCCCAAGTAGCACTTCCCACTATAGAGAAAGAGAAGGGCAAGATCACCCTTGAAGAGTTCCAAATCACAACTGTTGATTTGGATTTTGCCAATGAAGACCAAGAGGGTCAAGAGGGGAAGGACATCATTGATTATTTGACCCAAAGGGTAAAGAAGGAGAAAGAGAAAAATAAACAGCATAAAGAGTACATTTCTCAGCTACATTCATATATAAAGGGGTTGATTAACCCTGGTAATACACCAGTTGATTCAACAGTCCCATTGACTATCATATCTTAAGAGGAGGTCAACAAGTTGGACCTCGTGAAGCATGAATCCATGATCATGGAAAAGTGGATGCTGTTCACCCTCACAAGAGCTAAGCATGTATTAAGAACCTCCTTACAGAGGTGGAATTCATTAAGCAGTTTGAAGAGAAAAGTAGATAAAATGCAAAATGAAACAGGGAGATGGTCATTCCAATTAGAGAAGGACCTAACTTCTTTGAGTGAGATGAAGAGGATTGAGGAGTCCTAATAAACAATCAAGTGTTGAATAATAACACTGCCCTACTAATAGACATATGGTATGAAGATATCAAGTTTGAATGTGATATCCTAAAGAAATGCAGTGGCAAGCTCAGGGATATCAGTATAAAGTTGTACAATAGGATGGCATATGAAGAAGATATCCTAGAAGCTTTGGAAGGGAAAGTAGAGGGGAAGATTGAAAACCAAGATGCAGACTTTTCTATAAAGGTACTGCTTGATAATTTCCAGCCAGTGGCAGATGACCCCCTCACCCACCTGATAGAAGAGGTGATGAGCAAGATCATGAGGATAAAGGTTAGGGTGGAAACTTACAATGAGACTTTGAATAGCAGAAAGGGTAAACTAAACGCGATCAAAGCCAACTTCTAATCTAATAAGCACACCGTAACAAAAGCCAAAACCCAAGATGGCGGGGAGGTAGATAAAATAGTACAAGCCTATGAGAATATCAGGATGGTAATGAAGGTCCATATGCAGGATGATGTTCATCAGGGAGACAATGATATAGAAAGTAATGAAGATGATGATCATGATGAAGAAAAAGAAGATAAAGAAGAAGAACCCAAAGAATGATTGAAGATGCATCATGAAGAAGACATATGCATAAGGCACTCATAATGTAATGAGTCATCTAGATGGTTGCAAGCTAGCAACTTGTGCCACGAGGAAAGGTTGACTGAGTCAAGAGTTGTTATTGACCGTTGATCTTAATTGACAAATCCTAACCGTAGGTCATTTGTAACTACCTCCTCACCTTATTCTATAAAAGGTTCAAGGGTGCCATATTTTGATTATTCAAAACTTAATTGAAATTTGATGCTAAAATATCAAGACTCATTTCAAAGTTGTTGTAAATGTACATGTTATGCATACTAAATGAAAGAGAAGACATTTTGATTACAAATCAGCATAAATCTTCAATAATCTGTGTTTAAAATCTTGATACATGCGTTGATCAACTGTATCCCTTGGAGTGCTTGTCAGTCTACATGTGTTGTTTTCATTCCTTATTCTTTGAAGTTAGTATCATCCATATCTAGCTGTGGAACATCCTAGTGACATATGGTTTGATTTCTTCTCCTCATGAATGTATCTTGTATGTATGTGGTTCAATGGCTAAAGATTCACTAAACTTAGAAGTATTCTTTTAAATATCTTTCAATTTCATAACAATTCACCACCATAATTGCAAATAATAGAGAATTAAAATCAAATAACATGAAATATGCTGATATCTCGTAGATAATTGGAAATACATAGCATATTTAGAGTAAAAGCATGTTGAATTGACAAATATCATGCATATTCATACAAATATCCAAGAGATATATGCAAATATCCAATTACAGACACATCATTTGAATAAATATACTATGTAGAAGAAAGAATAGGTTCATGATGATCAATAATCATAAAAATTGATCAAACTTGCAAAATTCATCATTATCTTTGGAAATAGAGTAGAAATAACCTCTCTGTGGAGTAAATTTAAAGGAAACAGAACAATACTGATCATCAAGACAAATGTAAGACCCCTTGAAATGGAAAACAACATGTCACATCAACCTCTGAGTAACATCAGATGATCATGACCTGATCAACAAAGACTTGGAGTCATCAACTTATCTTAAGCTGATCGTACTTTACAAGATAATAAAGATTTGTTGTGCAAATTTTTATGCATGTTGTTATGACTCACAATCATCATCATCAACACCAAGCAAGACCAGACAAAAAGCAAAGACAAAAGCCATAGAAGGGGTCCTCATTTTGCTAGAGGGTAAAATGGGGTGTGTTGTGAACATCACAATAGGAACACCCATTGCAACCCTGATGTCTGAATGTGCAATTCTAAATAATGAAAAGTAGATTGTCTCACAATAGGATGTGGTAGATATATATATATATAAATAAGTTTTGCTAGATAATAAACATCTATTTCAATGTCATCTCGATTAGATCTAATTCTTATATAGTAACCTAGTTCAATTCCTGAAAAGAGGAAAAGCCATCTCTAATAATCCACATTTGGCATCCTAGCCCCAAAAGTAACCCAATAACATTTCTAGATAAAAACTACTTCCTTCCCCAATAAGAAAGAAAATAATAATAAAATAAATGGATCAAGTTCATCAATAATTCACTAAAAGTCCATTTCCCAAAACATCATTTGTAGAATCACACTTTCTACGAGCAACAATCCATCTTTTGTTCATATATTTGCATCCATCGATTATCAAATTGATATAGTTTCTAATCCATTTTCAGTCACAATTCACTGTATAAAAGTCATTATTAGTTTTATTCAAACCTACTGTCAAATCATTGACATGAACTATTTAGTTGATTCACTGAGTTTTAAATGAAATATTTTGTAACCTACTATCATTTTAGTGAGAGGAGCTATTGTAGAATTGAAATATAAATAATACATAGAGTTTGTAATAGTCTACTGTAATCCAAAATAATGTTTCCAAATAGTGTTTAACACAACAACAATTGAGTAATATATCTATAGAGACAATAATAGCTTTCTTTTCTATTTTTAAGAATATGAATTTCACCCATAGTAAAGTCAATTTATAACAGAGAACCAATTCAGCTAGCATAAAGAAAGAAATATAGTCATATATTTTCTAACAGAGAATAAATTTAAATAGTAATTAGGGATTCATATAACTCATTATTTTCATAGTAAAACTTAAGATCTAAAAAAGGTGATTTGCTAGGCGTAGCTACAGAGATAAATTGCCATGGTATGGAGAGTTACTGGATGACTGGAATAACACAAAAAAGAGTAGGTTAGAAGCTAAAGAGGCCCAACTCCAAGAGGTCAATCCCATTCTGGTCACCCAAAATGAATCAGATGTCACCTAGATTGAAAGAGAGAGAAGAGATGGGACGAAAGGCAGGTCAACGACACACAAGGAAAACAATTTCCTTAGCAAAAATGGTGACATGGTAGAATAGAAGGTGGTGTTAAGGGAAAAGTGGTGTAAATGAATAATCAATGTTTATAAAAAATACACAATAACTCAATGAAATAAGAAACAAAGAAATCAATCAAACAAAGAACTTCAAACCTTTGCAAACCTCTTCACTTCATGGCTTCCATTGATTGCCTATCACAAATGATCTCGTCTATGAATATGTCCCTCAGAAGGTGTATTTCCTTGCTATTCCAAGATGTCAAATGGCAATGGCTATGATATTTTATTGTAATGAGGACGATCTTCACAACAATGGTAGTGATATGGTAACGAGTTGATTGCAAGCAAATGGAATGACTTGGGTGCTAAAGGCATGCTGTAATTCTTGCAGAGTAACGATACTAAAAGCTTGGATGAATGAAATTAGGGTTCAATTTATAGACTTGTGAGAGAGAAGATCAATGGTATAGAAAGAATGAGAAGATCAACGATATAGAAAACTTAAGAGAATGTGTGAGAATAGAAAGAAGACAAGTGTCACACAAAAGCTATTTTGTTTGAGTTAATTGCTTTATTTTATAAAGATAGGATTTGATTTCATAAGTTAGAAATCTTTTTTCTAAGTTAAGAGTTGTTGATAAAAATAAGATAGAATCAATTAGTTAACTCAACTTGTGATTTTCTTTTACATGATTTGAGAGAAATTAAATAATAAATTATTTAATTTTCTGCGCATGAAGAAGAAGACTTATTTTTAGAAGATTTGGAAGATTTTTGAAGAATTAGAAGATAAGAAAGCAAATTAAACAAATAAATTTATTTAATTATTTGTGCATGATTTGGAAAAATAAATCAAATATTTGATTATATTTTATTTTTAGAGATTGGGAGAATTCAAATAAATTTGATTGATTTAATCAAATTTGGAAGAAGAATTGATTTTATTAAATAATTAAGAATTATTTAATTGTTTGGAAGAATTAAATTAAACAGAACCATATGAACACCCAAAGGAACTCCAAAACATCTCCATCTCTTTACTCAAAAACCTGCAAATAGACACAACAAAAGAAACACTTTCCAGCCACATTGAGAAGCTCTCATCCCTACCGTAGACCCGCAAGAGGGTCACCCCCAAGCTAGGGAGGTAGGGGTTTCACACAGGGTTTCATTCCACAACAAAATCAATCACAATAACACAAAACAGAACAACCCCATAGGTTTTACACATAACTTAACTCATATAAATGAGCTTGGTGAGGGTAGGGAATGGACCCCTCAACTTAAAAGGGCTCCCAAATGCTAAAAATCTCAACTCATGGCCTCAAGCCAAAATCTCCAAAACACACCATCCTCCAAATCACAAGTACTCCATGGCACTCTTGCCATCCAATAAATCACAACCCATGGCCTCAAGCAAAAAATCTCCATAACACCACCCTCCACAAAAATAAGCCCTCAAGGCAATATTACAAACTATGGGAGTGATCTCAAGGAGGTTCCTTTCCCCTACCCATACAAGTTGAGCATTACCTCCATTGGAGGTGCTCTCACCATACTCCCATCCCAACACCACAATGCAACAACACAAAAAAAATCTAAAACATTAAACATCATATAAGCAAAGGTAAGAGAGCAAGTAAAGAGGCCTGCCTTCAAGGCCCTGATAATGGAAGTAAGATTGGTGAAGAGCTCCAAGCCTTCCCAATTCTCCAACTCCAAGAATTTATCCCAACTCCTCCAAACTAGAAAAGAAACTAAAATTTGCAAGAACTCTCAAATTGCAAGGAAAAGAACTAGAAAAAGAAGAACCCCTACTCCTCTACAAGAGGAGCTATTATAGGCCATCAACTTGGCCTTGAGGAATGAGAAGGTGACACTTGTCACCTTCTCCTCCCCCCTCCAATGCCACTTGCAAGGGAGAGGAAGTATGAGGATGACAAGTGTCATCCTCTCATTCCACCCCCATCTCCACCTCCTCCACTTGTGCTCCCACACAAGTGGGAGGGGGACAAATGGTGAATTGGATTCCCACTCACACCTCCAAGAAGACAAGGGTCTTGAATGGTGTTCCCACTCACTTGGGAGTTTGGGAGGACTCTTGGAGACCTCCCAAGTCTTCCTTGGGAATGATTCCCAAACTGAGGGATGGGAGATGAGTCCTTCCCAAGGCAAAGCCCATCCCCCATCTTTCCTCATTTCTAAATTCGTCACTTTTACTAAACCATGGTTTGGAGTGACCTAAGGTGAGTCAAAACTAGGGTTAGATAGTCCAAGTTGACCCTAGACTCATGGTTGACCACCTAGGGTAACTTTTGGGACCCTAGGGTTCATGAAGGGGTTAAAAATCCACATTTAAATGGCCTAAAAAAAATAATATAAATACCAAGTGGTATAAATCAAATAAAATTATACAACACTTATTATTAATCAATTTAAATAAAAAAGGGTACTAAGGATAAAAATAAATAAAATTAAATCAAACACAATCAAACCACACTCAAATTCAAACGTGATCCTTATCCCTCTTGGGAATGGATCGGCTTTACAGGGGATAACATAGTGTGAATTCTACCTCCAATTTCTCATGGCTAGGGAATATAAAACTAGCACATTTAGATCAAGTATCAGTCCTGTCATGAAAAGTCATAGCCGAAGCAACTAAAGTTAACTTCACGCAATTGAAATAACATCAATACATAACTCCAAATTAAACTACATTTTCCATCACATGTCAAATAGTTCACATCACATAAATAACTAGAATCTCATAACAAAATAACATCTAATATATATCCCATATGTCAAACCACAACATATCATCCAATATGACCGAATCAAATCACACATATCAAATCAGTGAGATAAAACATCAAGTCTACATAATGAAACATAGTCACTAAGGTTTGATAGTGTCATCTACTAAATAGCATAATGATCAAAATATGGGAGGTAAAATAATTAGCCTCACATCCTCTCCCTCTAAGACTGAACTTCCTCCTGGAAGTCATCAAAAAGGTTAGGAAAGAGTGCCCTCAAACTAGCTGCATCCTCCCAAGTCATTGTGACCTCGTCATATCGATCCCACTAGACCCTAACCTGGTCTAGCTCTCGACCTCGAAGGCCCAGCGTCTGACGAGCCAATATGTGAATTAGCTCCAAAGCCAATTGCCTGTTTGCCTCTACATGTAAAGCACTCCAGTCTAGTACATGAGATACATCAGATATATATCGTCTCAAAACAAAAACATGAAAGACATCGTGGATACATGACAGGCTAGGTGGCAATGCTAGTCGATAGGCAACTAGTCCTATCCGCTCCAAAATCTCAAAGGGTCCTACGAATCATGGTGCGAGCTTAGAGCCCTTTCCATAACGGATTGGACTCTTGTGTGGCCGCACTCTAAGGAATACTCTGTCACCCACTAAGAAGCTCCGATCAATTCTCTTAGCATCACCATACTTCTTCTGCCTATCCTGTGCCTCCTGCAACCTCTGTCTAATCAGGGTGACCTACTACTCCATAACCTGAACTAGCTCTAGACCAATGGCGACTCTGTCCTCTATCCGATCCCAACTCAATGGTGTCCTACATGGTCTGCCATATAAAGCCAGAAAGGGAGGCATACCTAACAAGCTATGATGCCCATTATTGTAGGCAAACTCAACTAGATATAGATACTCCTCCCATCTAGACTGATGGTCCATAACATACATCCAAAGCATGTCCTCCAACACCTAATTTACCCGCTCTATCTATCCATCTGTCTCAGGATGATAAGCAGAGCTAAAGTTTCCAACGCCTGCTGTAAGGCTCTCCAGAATGTTGAAGTGAACACTAGATCTCTATCTGAGATGATGCGGCAAGGTACGCCATGTAATCTCACAATATCATCTAAGAATACCCTCACCATTGCTAGCACATTGTACGTCATGCGTACAGGTGAGAAATGCGCTACTTTGGTCAACTTGTCGACTGTCACCATAATGGCATCATGGTGACGCGAAGACATAGGTAGACCGACAATAAATCCATGGAAATGGTGTCCCATTTCCACTCAGGTATGTCATGTGGGTATAGAAGACCCGCTGGATGCTGATGCTTGGCCTTGACCCTCTGGCACTCAAGGCATCGAGCAACAAACTCTGCTATATCTCATCTCATACCCACCCAATGGTATAGCTATCATAGATTGGTAAGCATCTTTTTCACCCCTAGATGTGCCGCATATGGTGCTCTATGAGCCTCTGATAGCACTATAGTATGTAGGTCACCTGCGCGGGGTACATAGATGCACTACCGATGACAAAGTAAACCATCTGCCTCAAGTGAATACCCTGCATACTTGCCCACAAGGGCCCTCTATGAACTAATCTCCTACTGCACCTCAAGAAACCACTCATCCTCTGGCAAATGTTGAATAATGCAATCCCTCAAGTCCACACTCAAAGTCAAGGCTAGGAGCTCGTGGCGCCTCCGACTCAATGCATCAGCAACCACATTCTCCTTTCCTTTGATGTAGTGAACATCAAAGTCATACTTGCATAGGAACTCCATCCAACGCCTCTGACGGGCATTCAGATTCGGCTGTGTGAAGATATATTAAAGACTATGATGATCGGAATGGAGCTCAAAGTGATGACCCAACAAGAAATGTCTCCAATGGACTAGAGCATGAACCACTGCCGCTAACTCCAAGTCATGTGTGGGGTAGTTCAGCTCATGAGTCTTGAGCTTTCATGACTCATACACGATCGCTCTACCACCCTACATAAGTACAGCTCCCAATCCCTCAAGTGATGCATCCATACAAACCATGAAATCTACTGCAGGATCAGGAACTGCTAAAATAGGAGCGCTGGCAAGATGCTCCTTGAGGACCCCGAAGGCCCTCTCACACTGCTTAGTCCAAAGAAAGCTCTTCCCCTTCCACTAAAGGGAAGTGATGGGGTGCGCAATCCCAGAAAAACCCTCAACAAAGCAATGGTAATAACTAGCTAGCCCCATAAAACTCTTGACCTCTGTCACACTAGTGGGTGCTGGCCAATCCCTAATAGCCCTGATCTTTGATGGATCTACTGAGATTCCATCACCAGAAAGGATATGCCCCAGATACTGAACCTCGATCCTGAAAAATGCACACTTTGCCAAATTCCCATAAAGCTTCTGCTCTCGTAAACACTATAGAACCTGACAAAGGTGCTCCTCATGCTCCTCTTCGGTCCGTGAGTAAATCAAAATGTCATCGAGAAAAATGATCACGAACTGATCTAAATAGGCACGGAACACCCCATTCATGAGACTCATGAACACTATAGGGGCTTTTGTCAAGCTGAAGGGAACCACTGTGAACTCATAGTGTCCATAATGAGTCTAGAAGGCGGTCTTATGGATATCTTCTTCTACAATACATAGCTGATGATACCTGGATTTCAAGTCTATCATAGAGAACACCCTAGCTCCCTGCATCTAATAAAAAAGATCATCGATCCTGGGCAGAGGATAACGGTTCTTCACCGTCACCTTATTCAACTACCTGTAGTCCATACACAAATGAAGAGACCCATCCCTCTTCACAAAGATGACAGGAGCGCCCCAAGGTGAAACGCTTGGTCAGATGTGCCCCTTCTCAAACAAGTCCTCCAACTATAACTTGAGCTCTGAGCTTGTGTGTGGTCATCCTGTAGGGTGCACGAGACACTGGTTCGGCACCCGGCACTAAGTCTATGTGAAAGTCTACCTCACGTCGAGGTGGCATCCCTGGTAACTCTACTGGAAACACATTGGCAAACTCTCTAAGGATGGGATGATCATCTAAAGATGCCTATGGCTCATCATCTGATTTGTCGCTCACTATGATGGCGAACATCTTACATCCCTTCCGCATGTAGCACTTAAGCTACTGAGCGGATATCATATGCACTGCTGTGGGCTTTTGCATGTCAACAATCTCAACTGATGTACCGTGATCGTCTAAATAGTTGATCACCTTTCGGCGACAATCTAGCTTGGATCGATGAGCTGCAAGCCAATTCATACCCAACACCACATCATAGGATCCCCTGATAAACTTATGCACCAGGAGTTTCTCATCATGGAGGTACTTCGCATACCTGGATAACTCTGTAAACCTACTCTCATACTGTGCCACTATGAGTCCCCTCTACTGTAGGTCATGGAACTCATCTATATGATGCTGTCTGTAATGGTCTGATAGGTATCATGCATTGAAGCGCTCAATAAAGGTCTCCCATGATAGGGTGTCTAAAGAAAGGTGGCACTTGCACTCCTTCATGTGCCACCATGTAGCTACTGCATCTTGTAACAAGTGTATTGCCACACGGGCCTTCATGTTGCCCTCGTAAGGACACAATGCGAAGCACCTATCTAAACTAATAAGCCAAGCCTTTGCCTCAGCTCCCTCTGTGGACCTGATGAAATTAGGAGGGTTCAACCTCAATATGTCCCTAATGGGATCTCCCCTATCTCTGTGCCCCCCGATAGGCTCATCTGCATGATAATCATAAGGCCTGTGACCCAAGTGCTCTACTCGCACTGCCTTGTCATGCCTAGCGTGATGTGTGGGGCTCCTGCTACGGGCCCTGTCGGCCGAACCAACCTCCTCTGTCTCTGGCAGCTCGACATAAGGCTCCACACGTGATGCCTCTCGTAGCTCTACGCAGGGCTCTACACGTGGCTCTACTACAGCTGGTGGAAGCCTATTTAAGATTGCTTGTAAGGCCTGTAATATCTGTGGTCCCATATCTGGTGGGGCTGGTGGTGCCTGCAGTACCTGAGGAACTGGTTGTGCCTATGGAACTGGTTGTACCTGTGGAATTGGCTGACTTGGTCCCATAGCTAAAGAATCAGTGTGTACCTCTATGGGTGGAGTGTGGCGGGACGACGCTCACCGAACTCGTCTGGGAGGCATCCTACAAAATGAGGTAAACACAAATTAGTATGGTTGCAGAAGTGAAAATGTGCCTAAACGAGCCCAGTGTTTTAAACAGCTTGGCTCTGATACCAAATGTCACGCCCGCATCTCCCATGCGGATGTGATGCACAAACACTCATGTCACAACCACATCTACCATGTGGTCACGACATGGGTCACGAATTTTTTTCTCTTTCTAACCCTAAAAACCCCCTCGTACGTGTCTGTGTGCTCGGTGGCAAAATGTAAAGGTGTAGACATGTAGTAGCGGCTGTGATGGTGAAGGTAGTCTATGGGGATATGCAACACGTGGGGTATCACCTCTAGGGTTAAACTAATTTAACCTGAACCCTAAGTTACTTAGGTAAAGTGATTTCAAATTCGAACTCCAACTTAACGCTTAGCGAAAAGTGATAAGCAGAACAATGGCTAGATGGCGTGCAATTAAAGTGGATAGATGGATCGAAAAGTATCAAAGATTAAATAAATATTGCATAAACTTAACCCTAGGAATCTAGAATAATTTCAGCAGCATAACGCGTTTTCGATAAACGCAAAAATAAATTGCCAATAGGAAAAATAAATAAGATTAAATAAAAGTTAAATCAACTTATAAATGATATCAACGTTGTAAAGTAAAATGACAAGATTAAGTTAAATCGACGTAAAATAAATAAATAAGATTAAATAAAAGTTAAATCAACATAGAAATGATATCAACGTTGTAAAGTAAAATGACGAGATTAAGTTAAATCGACGTAAAATTTCCCCAAGGAAATGGAACGATAATTCCCATAGAATGACTTAAAACACACGAAAGAAAATTTACCCTTTCAACAAGAAAAAAAAAAGATGATAAATAAATAAAATTAACTCACAAGACAAAATCAATTGAATACATTAACCCTTCCAAAATATAGTTTAAATAATTCCAAAAGGAATTCCCAAGGGTTGGAAATTAAACAAAAAGGGAAAGAGAGTTTTTTTTTTTAAATAGAATAAAATAAAATTTGAAAACCACTTCCTACAAATCCCTCTCAATAAATAAATAAATAAATAAATATTATTTTCTATAATGGAAAGCCCTAATGAAAAAAAACCCTAAGTGTACAAAATGAAAACCTAATCAAACTCTATTGTTTCCTCATCTCTCCATTTTGCCCTAAACTTATTTCCCACTTCTTCTTTTGTGTTTTGGTTTTGTTTGCCTCTTTTTTTTTTGCAGGTTTAGGGTTGAGGACAACAATGGAGACTACAACAGATGGTTGGAGGTATACACAGTCTTGTGTTACCAGACATATATATATATATATATATATATATATATATATATATATATATTGTGAGCAATGCGTATATATTTAAAATATACTGATAGGGCCAAGGTTTTGGTTGCAGGGTTGAGGAAGGGCCGAACGGTGGTGGTGGAGAGGTGAGGAAGGGGCAGAGGTGGATCCGCGGAGGTGGGTTGGTGGCTGGTGGTGTGGACAGAGGAGGGACTGGTGGCACTGTGAGGCCATAGCCGAGGGTTTTGGGAGGGGCAGCACTGCCCAGCAGAGGGAGGTTGAGGGCGGCGAGGAAGGTGGCACAGTGGGGAGGAGGTGTCGTGGGGTAGGCAGAGAAGGGAGCGCGGGGGGGGAGCTGGCATATTGTAAGGTTAAGGGGTGTGGGGAGCTACTACGGGCGGTGGAAGTGTTGCGGGAGTGGGGTTTGGCAATATGTGGGGGGGGTTCAGGGGGTGTGGGGGAGGTGGAGCCTCCACCCACACCCGTGGGTGTGGGTGGAGGCTCCACCTCCCACACACCCCCTGTGACTGTAAACCCTACCGGACTGTGGGCGCTACCCACAGTCCGTCCCCTCTCTTTTTTTTATTTTTATTTTTATTTTATTTTTATTTTTTTTGTGTTTTTTTTTTATAAAATATAAAACTCAACCTTTCTATTTATGATATGTATATACTACATCTATAGACTCATATATATATATGCACACACAAGCATATATACATTTAACAACAATATATATATTTATATATATATATACAACATACATACATTCCCCTTTTTTTTTAAACAAAATATACACTTAACAGATAAACATTTATATATTTTTTTTGTGAATAAAACACCCAGATGCATGTATATATGTTTTGTGAAAATGCAGGATTTTTCATGTTTTCTCATGGTATTAATTGTTACAACCGTTGATGTAACCCCCTTTTTTTTCTCAGATAATAAATGGGCACCCTAGCATTAACTCTTTTTCTTTGTGCAATAACAGAATATAATGTGTTTTGAAATCATTGTAGATAACAAAATGAGCATTCTCATTAAACATGCCAACCGTAATTAATAATATGTCTCCTAATGTAGTAAACCATTAATTATTCTCTATTTTCTCTCCCTTATCTACCATAATATTTATTTACACACTTAATTTCTTTGAAAGTGATATACAAAACAGAAATGCATTTTCCTCTTCCTTGTCTAAACAAGATCTGAAACAATAACCTTATAACACAAGCATAATTTCTTTTGATAACTAAAATGACAAAAATTTTATATACATATTTTCACATACATTTCACATCATCACAACTTCACAAAGAAATAGGAAATAACAGCATTAAATAACCAGGGATTGCGATTTTTTTTCTTTCATTCACCTCAAGATCTAAACAACTTTAAATCAAATGCATATTTCTATTTGAGAAAACAATGGCAAAAAGGGTATTTATGTTTATTTTTCCATACATTTCTCTACACATAACTAACTTCTTACTAAAGGAAATGAACTATTTTAAACTCAACAACATATAGTCACATTGGCTAATCATTCACAGCCAATTTTCAAGACAATAACTTGGCAGTTTCTTACATAAATTACAATATAACAAGGCCACAATGGCCATGGCTCCAATAGCCAACACAGAACCATATGAACACCCAAAGGAACTCCAAAACATCTCCATCTCTTTACTTAAAAACCGGCAAGTAGACACAATAAAAGAAGCACTTTCCAGCCACATCGAGAAGCTCTCCTCCCTACCGTAGACCCGCAAGAGGGTCACCCTCGAGCTAGGGAGGTAGGGGTTTCACACAAGGTTTCATTCCACAACAAATTCAATCACAATAACACAAAACAGAACAACCCCATAGGTTTTACACATAACTTAACTCATATAAATGAGCTTGGTGAGGGTAGGGAATGTACCCCTCAACTTAAAAGGGCTCCCAAATGCTAAAAATCTCAACTCATGGCCTCAAGCCAAAATCTCCAAAACACACCATCCTCCAAATCACAAGTATTCCATGGCACTTTTGCCATCCAATAAATCACAAACCATGGCCTCAAGCCAAAAATCTTCATAACACCACCCTCCACAAAAATAAGCCCTAAAGGCAATATTATAAACTGTGAGAGTGACCTCAAGGAGGTTCCTTTCCCCTACCCATACAAGTTGAGCATTACCTCCATTGGAGGTGCTCTCACCATACTCCCATCCCAACATCACAATGCAACAACACACAACCAAAATCTAAAACATTAAACATCATATAAGCAAAGGTAAGAGAGGAAGTAAAGAGGCCTCCCTTCAAGGCCCTGACAATGGAAGTAAGATTGGTGAAGAGCTCCAAGCCTTCCCAATTCTCCAACTCCAAGAATTTCTCTCAACTCCTCCAAACTAGAAAAGAAACTAAAATTTGCAAGAACTCTCAAATTGCAAGGAAAAGAACTAGAAAAAGAAGAACCCCCACTCCTCTACAAGAGGAGCTATTATAGGCCATCAACTTGGCCTTGAGGAATGAGAAGGTGGCACTTGTCACCTTCTCCTTCCCCCTCCAACGCCACTTGCAAGGGAGAGGAAGTATGAGGATGACAAGTGTCATCCTCTCATTCCACCCCCATCTCCACCTCTCCCACTTGTGCTCCCACACAAGTGGGAGGGGGACAAATGGTGATTTGGATTCCCACTCACACCTCTAAGAAGACAAGGGTCTTGAATGGTGTTCCCACTCACTTGGGAGTTTGGGAGGACTCTTGGAGACCTCCCAAGTCTTCCTTGGGAATGATTCCCAAACTTAGGGATGGGAGATGAGTCCTTCCCAAGGCAAGGCCCATCCCCCATCTTTCCTCATTTCTAAATTCGTCACTTTTACTAAACAATGGTTTAGAGTGACTTAAGGTGAGTCAAAACTAGGGTTAGATAGTCCAAGTTGACCCTAGACTCATGGTTGACCACCTAGGGTAACTTTTGGGACCCTAGGGTTCATGAAGGGGTTAAAAATCCACATTTAAATGGCCTAAAAAAAAAATATAAATACCAAGTGGTATAAATCAAATAAAATTATACAACACTTATTATTAATCAATTTAAATAAAAAAGGGTACTAAGGCTAAAAATAAATAAAATTAAATCAAGCACAATCAAACCACACTCAAATTCAAACATGATCCTTATCCCTCTTGGGAATGGACTGGCTTTATAGGGGATAACATAGTGTGAATTCTACCTCTGATTTCCCGTGGCTAGGGAATGTAAAATCTGAACATCTCAATCAAGTGTCAGTCCTGTCATGAAAAGTCATAGCCGAAGCAACCGAAGTTAACTTCATGCAATCGAAATAACATCAATACATAACTCCAAATTAAACTGCATTTTCCATCACATGTCAAATAGTTCACATCACATAAATAACTAGAATCTCATAACAAAATAACATCTAATATATATCCCATATGTCAAACCACAACATATCATCCAATATGACTGAATCAAATCACATATATCAAATCAGTGAGATAATACATCAAGTCTGCATAATGAAACATAGTCACTAAGGTCTGATAGTGTCATCTGCTGAATAGCATAATGATCAAATTATGGGAGGTAAAATAATCTGCCTCACATCTCTTGCTTGTTGGTTCTCTCAAGAGAGAGTCAGAGACACTACTGAGATAGATCGAGGGTCTTCTAACATGGGTTCTAGGTCATCCATGTTCATAGAGATATGTTGGGAGACTTACTAAACCTTTAAGGATTGGGAAACCATAGGTGTAGGATGAGGGTTCCTCGAGTGCGAGTTGCTTTCCTTTAGCCACCGTAGTGGTAGGAGGAATAGGAGAAACCACGAGAGGTTAGGGAGCCACTGAAGGAGTAGGAGTGGGAGAACTTAGTAACCATTGTTTTGCTCATGCTACCAAAGAAGCAGGAGGAATAAAATTGGCCAACAAAGACTAAGAAATCCCAAAAATGTGTCATGCTCTAGGATGTCCTTGAGGAGGTCCTCATGGTCTTGTGTAATATAGAAGAGGAGGAACTCTAGATTATGTTCCTGAAGCATGGGGAGGGGAGGTGCACTTTGTATGGGTTGCTTTCCTTTTCTTGTCACAGGGATAGTGAGAGGAACATGAGCAACCTCCTACAATAGAGGCACTAGAGGGGTATTATCTGATGTAAATGATGAATAGGCACTAACATATAACTAGGTTGTATGGTTCACTTTGAACTTCTAGTAAGAAAGGAACAAGAAGTCTACATGAGGATGCATCATGTTGGTTGTTGTCAGCCAGATGCAGTCCAAGGGGAAGTTTCCTTAGAAGGCAAGGGGCTTGAACCCACTATGGTATATAGTGTGCACTTGACCTTCGTACGAGAACTTCAAATACTTGTTAACTACTAAAGGGACCACTCTCATGGAGATGAGCCATGGATGGCCTAATTTCACATAAAATTGGTCAAAGGTAGGGATTACAAATAATGGAACATTTAGGGCCTTAGGTTCGAACCAGATGAGCAAGGTAAGTGAACCCATGGTAAAATGAGAGGACCCATCATGTGTGCACATCTAGACTTCTATCTTCTCATACTGATCTTGATATAACTTGTGTATGTAAAGGAACTCCTTATTAAACACATTTACCATGCACACAAGGTCAACTAGTACACCCTTAATGAGCCTTGCATTGACTATGGTAGCAATATAGAGTGGTCCATCATAAACATGCACTGGAACATCAATGGGTGAGAATGAGATGATAGGATCAGGAGCAACATGCTAGCAACTGGGTTGAGGGTGGTCATCTACCATAGTGATCATTTGGGAAAGAGATGAAGGCTCGTTAGTAGGTTCCAAAGCAATCACTATGTTAGAAGGAAGCTTGATGAGGTTCATGGAATGATTTGGCAAGTGGTTCTTATAGATCTAAATGTTTAAGTTTACCAGAGCAACTATCTTATTCCCTTTCTCATTCACTCCAAAGACCTAGATAACATTTTGATCAATGAGGTCTTGCACATTAAGGTTGAGACACATGCATCTTTTAGTATCATGTCCATTTACTCTATGGAATTAGAAAAATTCCTTCAATTCATATGAAGGTGGTAGGGGTTTAGAAGTATCAATAAGGAAAATAGGTGGTAGATGGATAAGGCTGTTATTTATAGTTACTGCATGATGGAATAAAGGGATTCAGAGAGGGGTAAATTGTCGAGTCCTTGGTTTTTCTTGTGAAGAGAGGGGCATAGCATTGTTATTATGTGTTGTGGCTGCTAGATTGTTTTAATTATTATTAGCAAATATTTGTATAAATTTCTTATTTTTCTTGAAATTTAAAGAACTAGAATCAAATTTTCTAGTGG
Source organism: Cunninghamia lanceolata (assembly GCA_027924645.1). Taxonomy (NCBI): domain Eukaryota; kingdom Viridiplantae; phylum Streptophyta; class Pinopsida; order Cupressales; family Cupressaceae; genus Cunninghamia; species Cunninghamia lanceolata. Next base: position 880,850 of record BSBN01000957.1, read on the forward strand.
GAGTCTATAATGAGGAGAACTCATACTAACTTACCAACTATTGGTAATCATGGAGTGCCATGCAGAGATACATAAATGACTGGTAACATATCAACATAATCTTATCTCTAATCTATGCATATAGGTTTCCAATGAAAACCCATTGCACATAAGAGTCTAGAAGAGTATAAGGAATCTACAAGAAGAGAGCCTGATATTGACCAATAAAGTCAGTCAATTTCTCATTCACATTTTTCTTACAGTGATTGAGGTCAGTCAATGTGACCTGTGGCCTAATGTTAGCTTGAAAATGCTAGAGAAATTAACTTACTAATGGCTAGAAAGGAGTGATCGAATGATTAGGGAGACAACAAATCAAGTCCAACACCATGTCCTTAAGGGACTAGGGGAAATGTTTTGTAAGAATAAAAGCATTGAAGAGGAAATCACTACAGATAGTGGTAAATGTAGACACACGGTTCTGTGGGTCTCCCTTACAATTATATTTCTCAAAATGTGGTACCTTGAAGTTTTGTGGAAGAGGTGCATGGAGAATGGCTAGTGACAATAAGCTAAGGGTATAATATGAAGGAATGGAAGGCTGAGATGTGGAAGTGGATATACTGGCAAACTATTGTTGCAAGGTATTGACATTTTCTAACATTTGGTTAATGACACGGTAGATAGTGTTGGTAGATTGCATTTGGGTATTCTGTTTTTGGGTGTTGAATTGAAAATAGATAGGTGATGGTTGAGGAACTCTGGGGTTGGTGTCTAAAAAAGTGAATGGTACATAAGTATTCAGGGGAATGGAACCATACTTATGTATGGTGTTCCCACTTGATCCCATAGAAGTAGTGTTAGCATTGTTTTTTTATGCAGTGATTATCAAAATTTGAGAACAAGCTAAGTGAAAGTAGAAATAGAGGAGGTCGACAGAGGATTGAAATATGAGCCTGAGAGCTATTTGACCACGACTTATTAAGATGGTGTCTTCTTGCAGCTAGCTAATGAAGGAACATTATTTTTCACTAGATGAGCTAAGCAATAAAGGACATCCACACTGTACACATCATTATTTAACAATCTTCTAAGGTTCTCAACTAGGGGTACAGTTTCACCAGATAGGTGTTCAGTACCCAAATAGTCATGGAATTCAGCCAACTGACTATTTAGCATTGTAGTTTGGCTAGAGGTACACTAGTAATAGATGTATCTATATCTACAGAATATGTGAAGTCATTTATTCTAGCGAGAGGATTGATGTGAGAACATGGGACAACAGGAATCTGTACTCTAGAATTGGTCATTGAGAAGTTAAAAATATCATTATTCAGTTGTGTGGTGTTGGAGTTACCAAGAGCATGGGAATCCATGAACAATCTCTCACTTCTATAGAAAAATATTTCAGAGTTAGAGCACCAGGTTGTAAAGTTCATAAATTAATATAAGCTCTTCAACACATGTACTCACATATTTAACAAATAAGACAAGTAGAAGAAGGGGAAAATGGTTTTTTTTTTTAAATCTTAAAGCATGTTAGGTTCATCAAAATGTGAAATGTTAAAATTTAAATCTAACTAAACTACTACTAGTTAGAAAAAACTTCAATCCCCCAGATTAGAATCCCTACTGATAAAGATGTCTATCTTGTTGTTTTCTAACTTGGAAGAGTAAGATTATATAGGTTGGATTCTTTTGTTACAATTGAAATGGAAAAGAACTATTTAAAATAATGAAACTAAGCACAATGTAAAATAAATGAATAAGTACAAACAGAGAATGAAATTCACATAAATTGGTATAGAAGCTTAAATAACAAGAAATAGAGAACTTGGCACCAAAGTTGGGAGCCCATTTCTAGGGACACTAGCACTTGTTGTGGATGTCTATGTTGGGTGCTATAGTCTGTACAACACCAAAAATCTGCAGTCTGTACATGTACGGCTTGTACATGAGTTTTAATGAATCTTGTTGATGATGGAGACAAATATTAGTGTACAGAAGTTGATTATTAACATAGTTGAATTGCAAATGACATAAAGATAAAGAAAGGGAAGAAATATGTAAACACTCATGCATTTTTCTATCCTTCCTCTACTCAATCTTCAACCTACAAGAAGAGAGAAAAAGGGTTGGGTTGTATGGAGGTTTTCCTCAATCAAACCCCATTTTTGGTATTTCTACCTCAACAACATCCAGATGAATATAAATGATAAAAAGTGTGTTCTATTGTATTCTATGTGTGTCAAGAATAGCAACAAGTAGTGACAAGCAATAATGTATTTAAGATAAATAATAAATAGTCTAAATCATAAAGAATAGCATTAATCTAAATGAAATGAAATGAATGTGCAAGAGATGGTTACAAGAGTTTCAATAGAAGGCTATCACATTGGAGAACGAGAGGACTCTATTCTTTGAGGATGGTGATCACATGCAAGTGTGCAATAAGAATAAGAGTGAATCACATCAAATCAATGACCTGTAATAGATAGCTTAACACAAATGCAATGATGCATGTAATAGGATATTGAGTAATCAATTCAAGAGAGCTTCGCTACCAAGATTTGTGATCCTTTGAATGACAAAGTGAAAGGGTTTTTATAGAAAAGGAATGGAGGTAAAAATTTGGTAAAAGAGTCGTTTGGGTGTGGATAGGCATTCAAAATATTGTGGAATGCCATGCAAGCAAAATCACACCTTCTAAAATGAGTTGATTAATTGGAAGACATTATTGAGGCACTAGCGCTTGGTGCAGATGTCCATGCCTAGCACTCTAGTCTAGGCAACTTCAATTCTTAAAAGGTCACAACTAGTTGGGGTAGTGTTGGGGTTAAGGAAATTTTGTAGTTTTGGATTTAGGCAAGCATAAGGAGGTCAATGAAAAGGTTAGAGGGAGGAGAAAGCTAAAGTGAGTGCCAAGTAGAGTGTTAAATTGTGTGAGAGTATAATTTACAATGGTATAGTCGGAAGAACTACATACTTCTCTAGTAAGTGGGCACTGTCGATTCCTAGAAACTTATCATACCATTAAGCAAGATTTATTTTTAGAGATTCTAAAAGGGATGTTAAAAAATTTGTAGCATAATGCATGGTATGTTAACAAAATAAATCAAAAATAATTAAGACTCTAGGTTGTCTACAACCCTTATCTATCCCAAGTTAGTAGTGGGAGGAGGTATCTATGCATTTCATCATAGGTTTTCTAAAATCAAAAGGAAAAAATGTCATCATGATTATTGTGGATCATCTAACCAAATATGCACACCTTTGTGCCTAGGCACACCCATTGATAGCAAGAATTGTAGTAGCAACCTTCACGAATACTATTGAAAACATGCATGAGACTCTAAAACTTATAGTAAGTGATCATGCTCCTATATTTACAAGTAATTTTTGGACTGACTTATTTTCATGTTTGGTCACTCAACTTGCTCGTAGATTGTCATATCATTCTCAATCTAATGGATAGACTGAGGTGGTCAACAAATGCTTTGAAGTGTACCTCTGATATTTTTCTTTAGATAAAGAAGAGAGATGGGTGTTACGACTAGTAGAATGGTGGTATAACACATCCTTCCATACTTCTTCAAAGATGTCTCCATTTTTTACACTATATAGGGACTAGCCACCATAAACCACCTCTTCATTGTGAGCACAACCAAAGGTTCAAATAATTTAAGAACACATTCAACATCAACAAGAGATACTCACTAGACTCTAAGAGAACCTATAAATGACACAAAACAAAATAAAACAACATGCTAATCTACACCATATGGTGAAAGTATTTTTGAAGTGGGAGATTGGGTCTTTGTACGATTAAAACCATATAAGCGCACCTAGAAAACAACAAAAAGATAATGAGCTTGCATCAAGGTGTTATGGTCCTTATAAGGTGGTACAAAAGATTGGCAATGTAACATATAAATTGGAATTACATATGTCAAAAAAAATTCATCTAGGTTTTTATGTTTCATGCTTGAAGAAGGTTATGGGAAAACCTTTATAGCATAGATTGAGATACGAGAGATTGATGAGGAGAGAAGCATATTTTTGGATCTTGAGGGAATTCTTCAAACACATACCAAGAGGTTGTGGACAAGGGGAATCACAAAGTATTTGATAAAATGGAATAACTCTCTACTTGAAGATGTTATATGGGAAAATGAGGATTTTGTGTAAAAGCATCTAGAGTTGATCAACACTGAGGACAATGCTTCTCTAAAGATGGGGGGCATGCTATGCTCTTAATCTTATAGTATGCATAAGGTTATCAGTAGTCAACTTGTGACTACCTTAAATCTTAATTAAGTCATGTAATCTTTATTATAGTCAAATATAGTTAGTTATGTCATCATAAGTGTTATATTCGAGTATCTATGTCATCTTAGGTGATAGTCATTGCATAATTAGGTATATATAGTATCTAGTGGTAAGTTTTTTTACATCATATTACAAATTATCTTTTTCATTGGAGATTTTGGAGGTTTCCCCTTGAAGTGGCATATTATTATCAAGTATTTACATAATATTTCATATTATATCCTTCAGTTGTGAAAGTTGTTTCATTACAAGTAATATTAATTTGCACAGTTTGCACACACAATCACACCCTTTAAGATTACATTAAAGTGAATCTTCTAGGTTTTTCCACAACCCTTGGAGATTTTCCCCAAGGTTTATCCTTCTTTACTATTATGGTTTTCAAACATGTATTACTTGATTACTTTACCATATTTTAGATCTTATTAGGCTCATACATAATTTATTTATTGGTGTATCATTGCTATATCTATCGTTTTAGGGTTTACAATTCATTGAGTGGCATTGGTTTTTCCCAACCCGCCCACCCTTGGATTCCTCTCTAGGGCTCCAATTTTAGATATGACATATCATTAATTTTTCTTTTCTTAAAAATATAAGAGATCCTTCCATTGCCTGATCTTTCTATTTATCATAGCCATATTACTTCATTTATTCCATAAGCTACTGAAGATCTTAATCTTCCTTTGAGAAAAAGTTATCATCTTAACCTTATGATGACTACCTAATGCAATGTTAATGAAATATTTTTAAATTGTCATTTCGAGAACTATTTTGATGACTAATAAAATTATGATGATGATGCACATGTGGGTTAAAAGATTTTCTACACAAAAACTTACTATTTTTATCTAGAGTTGATTGTTCTACACAAGTGGTGGATATGATTTAAAATATGTTTAACAACATCGAAATGGATTACATGCATTAAAATTGCTTGGTGCTAAAACCACTTCCTCTAACTTTTTGTTTTGTACATCTATCTCCCCTTTGTCTTTGGATATACCGACCTCCACCATTGTTCCATTGTATTGTGTCACTCCTTATTCAACCAACTGTTCTTATTGGAAGGTCTTGTGACACACCTACTAAAGTAGGGGAAAATATTTTTCCACCTCTCTCTAAAGGAGAAGAATCTCCCCAAGGTTTATTCCAATAGGTCCTAGTATTCTTAAATAACCTAGTGGATAATGTTTTGCTATATAAATCAAGGGGCCTATTGAACTAAGGAGAGTTATAGCACAAGGTTATATTCCAAAGATAAGATTTCATTAGGGAAGGAGGTTGAGAAAATAAATATACACATGTCAATATCAATTCTACAATATCCATTTAGCACATTTATTTTAAATCATCCAAGATAAATACTTGCAAATAAAAAGAATAAGAACCTTAAAAATAGAGCACAAGGCTTGAACAATTATTAAGAAAAGAATCTAAACTAATCCTACTTTATGAGGTTCCACAAACGGTACAAAATATAAGGAAGGGATGGATGGATGGATAGATAGATAGATAGATAGATAGATAGATAGAGAGAGAGAGAGAGAGAGAGAGAGAGAGAGAGAGAGAGAGAGAGAGAGAGAGAGAGAGAGATGAATGTTATCTTGGAGTAAATTCATATTTGATGAAAAAGACAAATCAATGGGAATAAACAATCTTCTTGATTAGTTGTTGCATAATCAAAGACCAAAGATTGTATAATTTTCAAGGGAAATAAAAAATAATATAATACAAGAAAGGACAAACACCATATTTCATGCATGAAATGCACATACAATATCTCATAGAGTTTAGATTAATAAGATATATAATAGAATTGCTTATTTTATTTATCTTACTTCAAGTGAATTATAGGATAGAGTTCTAGGTTATCATAACCTAGTTTGGAAAAACTATTAGAAATAATAAAGTATCCTAATTATAGAGCCTACTAAAGTACAAAACATAGAAACACTTATAACTTTTCAAACCTTACAAAGAAAAAATAAATCACTTGATATAAAGTTCCTGAAATCTAATATGAAACAAGCCTAGTAGCTTTTATAGGTCACATCCATTAATTCAATTTGATAGTGAACATTTCACTCAATCCAGTAGCATCCCATACTCCCATTAAGTCCTCATATTTCCTTGAAATTTAAATTTAGGACATGATTGACTAGTTTTTTCTTTATCATCCAAGTACTTTTATAAAGACTAACTAAACATATCAGGTCCCCTCTACTACCATAGGTAGCCATAATATTATTATAACATGTCACACTTGATAGGCTTTGTAGAACTTCTCACCTACAAACAATTAATATCACAACTGAAATAAAATTGGAATTCTGAATAGATACTGTAACATTAAAATAACCTAATAAAATCACTTATGTGTCCATGGTTACAATTTGAATAATAAATGTGTAGTACAAACTCCAAGAAATCAATGATTTCAATCCATGGGTGATCTAATAATGTATAGGTCCAAGATAGTTCAAGTCATCTCCAAGAAATCCACAATTACCCCAATCACACACCAACAGCTAGGTGTAAGTAAGTACCAAATATAGTTTCATTAGCCTTCTACAAACCTACATGCAAAGGGTCAATATGAAATTAATCAAAGTAATAATTAAGAACAACAAAGTATGTATGTTCTATCAGATTTAGTTCACATATAAGGAGGATGACATTAAAATTTATTACATTAATACCATCTCATCAATTTGTCTTCAAAGACCAAACCTCACCTATTTCATTGACCTCCCTAATTGAAGGATTCTAGATCCCTTACATTTTCATGCTTGGAAAAATGGTCTATGGCTTTATTAAAATCATGGTGAATACTCAACTTGTTACTGTTAGAAAGTTCATGAGGTGTAGATCAAGGATTTGAGCCTAAGTTTCTTAATATTTTTATTTATACCCTAGTGTGGATGGTAAGAGGAAGGTGAGAGGTTTATGAAATAAGATACAAAAGGTTGTGGTATAAAAGAACAATTAAAATTAAATGATTTCTCACATACATACATACATCAGAAAAATAACACATTAGACATCCATTATCCCAAATTGTAGTATATTATATTCATCATGGATTTATCTCTTAAAATGCTTATTTGTACATAAGTCTTTATCTCATATTACATATTCATTCCATATTACATTAGGTTATTCCTATATCATATCATATCATATCATATTATATTACATCTCTTTGTATTCCATCTTGTAATTCCTAGTCCTACTTATATCTACATATGACTATATTAGTGATTATGTCTCTTGTAGATGGTATGTCTCTTGGATGATCTTGCTAGTCGGCTGGGCCATTTGCCTTCCCTTTGTGGTGGTTCTTATTGTTATACAACTAGTAAAAGCACCAAAGGTGCTATCAAATGGCCAATAGGTACAAATATTTATAGGCCTATCACCAAATAGTATATATTTATATTTTTATATGTATTGTTCTTTTTATGTTTTATCCATTTTGATATGGACAATCTAACTATTCTTTGTAACATATCATCATGATTTGATTAGTTGATTCTTTTAACTATAAAGCATACTTTTAAAAGGATGGAAAAAAATACTTGCAATTCAACTCTCTTATTAAAATAATACTTTTTGAAGCATTCCTTAAAAATATGTGTTTTATGAATTTTTGAACTCTACAATGTAGATTTATGATACCATTCTTGCATCTTACAAAATTTGAGATATTCTTATTCTAACCCTAACCATAATTCTAACCCAACCATAGTTATAACCCTAATTCTTACCCTAACCTTAACCCTAAGCCTAATTTTAACTTGTAGACACCTAAAATTGGCTCATGTCGAATTAAGTAAATATTTTAATATTTATCTTAATTCTTATTTTCTTCTGTCAATTAAATAAATATTCTAAGTTTATTTGATTGGTTCATTATCCCATAATTAAATAAAATTGTTTTATTTAATTAAATTCCCTAAATTCTTCTAATGTCTCACATAAATTAAATAATCCTACATTATTTAATTAGTCCTAAATCCCTCTATCCTAAGTCCTAAATCCACCTCACAAATCCACCTCATCAATCCACCTCAACTTTTCCACCTCACCATGTTGCACATATAATTAAATATTTTTAATATTTAATTAGCTAATATCCTCCACTCCCCCATGAGTTGAATTAAAAATTCAACTTGTCATATCTACTATCCCAAAAATGAATCTTTAATTCATTTTTGTCCTCCACTCCCCAAAAATAATCTTTAATTCATTTTTGTCCTCCACTAATTGAATTAAAAATTCAACTGTCCTCCACTCCCCAAAAAATAATCTTTAATTCATTTTTGTCCTCCACTAGTTGAATTAAAAATTCACTTGTCATAATCCACTCTCTCCAAAAAATGAATCTTTAATTCATTTTTGTCCTCCTGAATTTAAAATTCACAAATAATGAGAGCCCTTGATCTCAACTCTTGATCCTCACCCTCCATCCTCTTTTCAAAAATCTATAAATGAGACCCTTCTCTAAGCCATTAAGAAAAGGAAGAGAAAGGAACTCCATCTTGCATCCAACCTCTGCCAAAATCTCTCCAAAATCTTCTTATCCCAACATCATAATGCCGAAATCACTCTAGCCATTTCATCTAATCTCTCAATCTCCTCATCATACCATCCTTCATCTACATTGTGTTGAATGCACTTGAGCAATCCACATACATTCTAGTCTTGGATAAAATCTGAGGAGCTCTTGGGTGCACTCCTTCCCTCTCTTGGATTTGTGAGTCAAAAGGAAGGTATAATCATTTGTTTTTGCATTTGATTTGTATTTAAATATTCATTTTGATTTCATAGATCACATAACTAACCTAACCCTAACCCTATCCCTAATTATAACACTAACCCAAACTATAAATCTAACCCTAACCCTAACACTAATCTTAATGAATGTGTGAATGAATGTTGGCATTCACTCTAGATGTCCATGCATGTCTGTGCATGTGTGTGAAAAGTTAATTTTTTCACAGTTTGTCTAATGTGTATGTGTGTGTGCATGTGAAAAGTTAGTTTTGGCATTCACTTTGTTTGAAGTGCATGTGTGTGTGTGTGTGTGTTTGAACTAACTTTGATGTTCACTATGTGTGTGTGGATTTGGAAGTTAACTTTAGCATTCACTATGTATGTGAATCAATGTTGGAATTCACTCTATGTGCATGCACACGTCTCTCTCTCTCTCTCTCTCTCTCTCTCTCTCTCTCTCTCTCTCTCTCTGTGAAAAGTTTATTTTGGCATTCACTTTGTTTAAAGTGCTTGTGTGTATGTGTATTTGAACCCTAACTCTAACAAAAATACTTTGGCATTCACTTTATGTGAAGGATATGTACAAAAATACTTTCAAAATTCAATGATGTTTACTTTGTGTGTTTTAACTAACTTTGACTTTCATTGTGTGTGCATGGGTTTGAAATTTAACTTTGTCATTTATTGTGTGTGTAAATGAATGTTGCCAAACACTTTGTGTGCATGCACATGTGTGTGTGTGTGTGTGAAAATTAATTTTGGCATTCACTTTGTCTAAAGTGGATGTGTGTGTGAGAAAAGTTAATTTTGGCATTCACTTTGTTTGAAGTGTATGTGAGTGTGTGAAAAGTAAATTTTTGTATTCACTTTGTTTGAAGTATGTGTCTGTGTGTGTGTGAAAAGTTAATTTTGGCATTCACTTTGTTGGAAGTACAATGTGTGTGTAGGTGTTTGAACCCTAAGCCTAACAAAAACTTTTATGTTCACTTTGTGTGAATTATATATTCAAAAATTATTTCAAACTTCAATGATGTTCACTTTTGTGTTTGAACTAACTTTGGCTTTTACATTGTGTGTGTTACTTTGAAAGTTAACTTTAGCATTCACTGTGTATGTGAATGAATGTTGGAATTCACTCTATGTGCATTCTCATGTGTGTGTATGTGTGTGAAAAGTTAATTTTGGCATGCACTTTGTCTAAAGTGGATGTGTGTACGTGTGTGTGTGTGTGTGTGTGTGTGTGTGTATGCATGTGTATTTGAAACTTAACCCTAGGAAAAATACTTTGACATTCACTATGTGTGAAGTATATGTATGAAAATACTTTCAAACTTCAATGATGTACAATTTATGTGTTTGAATAAACTTTGGATTTGTGTGAATTGTGTGTGTATGAATTTTGAAATTCATTCTATATGCATGCACATGTGTGTGTGTGTGTGTGTGAAAATTTAATTTTGGCATTCACTTTGTCTAAAGTGGATGTGTGTGTGAAAAGTTTATTTTGGCATTCACTTTGTTTGAAATGCTTGTGTGTGAACTTGAACTAATTTTGGTAAGCATTTTGTTTATCTATTTGAAAGTACTTTGACATTCATTTTCATTGTGTATGAATGTACTTCAACTATCACTTTATGTAAAGTGTGTTTTTGTATGTTTAAAAGTTTGTTTTGTGTGGATTGTGTTTGTGTATGTATAAAGATAGTTATTGTATCTATTATGTGGGAGAATATTCTTGTTGCTACTATTTTGGACTCTTTATGTTGGTACTTGTCTTCCTATTATTTAGATTTCAAGATATTTTGTCTTGCTTTGTAACATAGTAAAACGTAGCAAAGAATAATATATATTACACAATATTCAAATACTTTAGCTTCCCAATGAAAATTTTAATATCAACATTCAATAATCTAAAACTAAAAATTCCTTGCAATTATTAATGGAACTCTACAAAAGAAGACATGAAGGAATATGTCAATTAAATTAGAATTACATTAGAATTAATATATTATTTTTAATGATAATTGTAATAAATCATAATTAAACTGAACTTAAAAATAAAAGCCATGAAACATTGATATTTATTAGTACAGGGAAGAGGGTAGTACAGCTGACATGACACTTTATATGAACAGTCACAAGCCATGAATTCATAACCAAAGTACTGACTAAAATAATTGTACCATTCCAAGAAATTGGGATTGAAAACATCGATTTCACATCTCATATTAAAGAAGTCATTAAAAAGATCCATTGCACACCTTTTGATGGAAAAACATGTGATCAAAATTTATCAAGGAATTTTTTAAAATTATGTCGAAGGCATTATACCAAGTTTACTAAATTTGACAACTACAAAATATAGCACTTGAAGAAAGAAGCTACCAAATAGCCTATTAAGCTTAACCATGTGACACCTAACAAAATGAAGGTGTTGATAAATCAACAATTGCCACTTCATAAAGTGTGATCCACTCACTTTGTAATTTGAAAATTTGTGAAATTCTTATGCGAGCTAAAAAGTTAACTTTGGCAATTTACAAATATCCAAATGATATCCCCAAACTTACAAATAATGAACATTTATAATGGGAACATTTAGCCATTCAATGCTGCAAGTAATTGTAAGTACAAATGTGTATGATATTTTTTTGTTCATAGAGAGAAATAGAAACCAAATACAAAATTTCTAGTTTTATTAGTCTCTTTATTATATCTTATCAATTTTCTTTCATTTTCCTTTCATTTGCATACAATTCTTAGCCTTCTCTTAATCTATATAAGCTTACAATCTCTCTTTTAAAATCTAGTTTATTGTAATGACATGAATCAACATGTAATCTATACATTTCTAATTATCATTGTATATATATTTTCTCTTATAAATATTTAATAAAGGGAACTTACTTCAAATTCTCTTCTACTTTAGGCTACTTCACTGAATATTCCTACACATTTGAATTTCACATATAATGACCTATTAGCCAAATTACAAAATTTTAAAAAAATTGTAGTTTTACTTCTACATACACAAATTGTAATAATTTATTTCAAACTAAAAGAAAACAGAACTGTAATGACACAACAAAGCTCACTGAAATTAGTAAGGTCTAAGGATTCTAGATTCAATTGCATATTATGAACTATAATGGAAATCATTTAATTTATTTTTTTCAAATTGACTGTCACAAACATATTGAAACAAAAGACATAAAAATCACAGGTCTATAGCCCTATAAACACTGAATCAATAAACACACAATCTTACAAACCACAAATGCATGAACAAATTGAAATCTCACTGATTTGAACAAATATTATTTAAATCATGTCAAAAGATTGAAGAACCCAAACATCAATCATACAACATTAACACAAAAACAAAATGTGATATGAAAAGAAAATTGCCGCCTCTTAGGAAACTACCGCACTATTTTAAGGATATGGACAAGTGAATTAAAATAAGGTAAACTGTCAAAATCTAAGACTACCAGTCTTTATGCACTGGTAGCCTCACACCATGCTAGCACCATATTCTTCATACCTCCACTATGTCAAGATAATTTCTAAATTTCCAGCCATAACTTCAATACATGCTAATTTCATTGTCCGCCTCCATTCTCCCCACCATATTTTACAAGGAAACTCATAAGCCACTCTAAATCTTAAGAATTAAGGCCTTTCATGCATTCACCTCATCCTTATTAGAGAACAATTTACATATATTTCCTACATCATCCCACAAATATGTAATGCCTGTCATAACGTCTCTACTAGCTACCAGTCTTTAAAACTCCACTATATTTCATTATGCTAGAGGATTTTAATCGCTAGTTTTGAAAACATGTCTTCTGCTATGCTTCTACATCAATTTCATCTTTTCCTTCCATTTAATTGACAAAAAGTTAGTTGTAAAAAGACTTTGGAACTCATTCTATCCCAAAATGTCATAGGCTCAAATCAAGCTAGAACTCAAAGGACCATTTATTGATTATTCAAATATGAAATGTTTGCAATGAACTTAAATAGCTTTACCACTCTCAAAATTACCACTAACCATTTTAATTTATCACTTTCATTACCATTTAATGGTTTTACCACTTTTTAAAACTAGAAAATTATTTAACCATTTAATGTACAAGATCCTCCTCATACTCTGTACAGTCACCATTTACACTGAACAAAATTGTCTATAAAAATAAAAGTGAAAACTCAAAATTTTCCAAAATTATAATGGATTTTCTCTGGAAATAAAATTGGTATACCATAATATTATATATATTATTAATTAAGAAAATTTAGAACTAGTAATGATGATTAAGGGAAAAATAAAGCAAAAGCCCACGTTCCATATACTATGTACTATCACCATTTACACTAAACAAATTTGTCTATCAAAATAAAAGTGAAAACTCAAAATTTCCTAGTTTTATAATGGATTCTTTGGAAGTAAATTTTGTGTACCAAAATATTATATATATTTTTAATTAAGAGAATTTAATAGAATTTTAGAACTAGTAAAGGTTGATCAAATGAAGAACAAAGCAAAATCTCTCCAAATACTTTTATCTATTTAGTTACGAATGCATTTTGTAAAAATGAGTTACAATTCCTCAGCTATACAAGTCATAAAATTTGTAGTTTAGTGATTAAAAATGCTTCTGAATATAAGTCTATAAGTACTTTTTATTTTAACTTTGCTGTACATTTATATGGATAAAAAGCAAGAAAAATATGCAAGGTGGCTTCTAAGGGGAGAAAATCCCTTCCACAAATGCTTTTCTTAATCTCTCCTCTTTCCCAGAGGTTTTCTCACCCCAAATAAGTTTAACATTGGAGGTCTCTACATCTTGTGAAACTCCCTCTTTAACCACCTCATTAGTGCTACCATCTGTGATTCAAAATGAGAATAGGCATTATCTTTTTTCTCCATTTGGCTTCTGCAACTCGCGCTTCTTAAGCGATCGTATTGAAACAATATCATCTGCAATGACCCAAATACTCTTTTGGTAGTTTCCCCTTGTACCCAAATCTTTGCAGGCTTCCAAAATGAATTTACATATTTAAATAATATCATCTGCAATGATCCAACATCAAGTAAAATTGCCTCTGAACAATGATATGAATGAAAATTGCAAGGCATTAGCATTGAATCAAGAGGGAGCTGACAAATTTGATATTGCAAAGCATGCCACACTATGAAATTAATTCTTTTATGTAGCAAACTATGTTTATATAATGACTGGAAGGGATAAAATTCAATCATGTACGTGACTGGGTAATACGAAGGGATGTCGTAAATATATGTGTGTTATTTTGTTATTTTTGTTTTTTTTGGATGACGAAAAAAGGAAGGACTACCAAAAAAATTATTTTTTATTAGGACTACCAAAATTTTTTGGTAGTTACAAGATGTCTGCACATATAGAATGGCGTATCAACCAAATTATCTTTTTTATGCCAATATCATCTCCCCTTTGAAATGATGTCTTATCCTCAAGATATCCTAACTATGTCCTGACTAAGACACCAAAAAACTACCAAAAATGCATGTTCTAACTGCTAAAATTATATCACCTATTATTGCTCTAAGGAAACATATTTTTGTACATTTCCTTAAACTATTTGAATGTTTTATCCCATTATATTTTTTCTTTATAAAATAGCTAGATTCACCCATTTATTTAGATCAATGTGTTTTTGCCTTCCTTTACATTAGTTGGAATTTGAAAGAAATTTGAAACTTTGTTCACCTCACTAAGAAGCCCTATTTTGTGCACTTGTTCTAGACTCACCAATTCCCTCAGCTATTTTTTTTTCTCTTAGATCTTCTCTTTGATCATGGATTTTTTGGCACTAGTTATGTAATGTTTCTATTTGTATCCTCAATATCCCATTGAAATCCTTCATGGCATCATAGTTGGAGAAGGCTTATAAAATTTACTTCTTAATATGATCCATTTGTATTCCCAAAGACTTTGTTTAAGTTAACCACCCTAGGTTGAACTTCCATAAATTGTTGATGTTGTTAATGATGTTCTACAAATTATTCACTTCAACTTCTAACTTAGTGTGGGAAGTGGCACACTTCTTTCTAATATCTTCATTTTTTTTCTATCCACGTCATGACTTGCATTGGTGCAGTCACAGTAGGAGGGTTTATAGAATGAACTATCTAGACCATGCAGCAAGAGTAAACACAATGGAAACAACTCAAGAAATGGAACAAATGTAGATTCAGTCATTCAATATATCATAGAATTCAAAATAGAGATCCGTTGGCAACATGTGGCCTTACAATTAGGGCTCACAGGCCTAATTACATGCACAAGATAAAGCTTTGAAACTCCTTTGCACAAAATATAAACTATCAGATCTTTCTTATGTCAATAGCTATTTTCCTAAGGATCTATTACATCAAGTCATATCATCTCTAGACCAATAGATTCCTCCACGTCAGCCAAGGAAGATCACAAACTCCAATCAAGAGTTGTAACATGTTCACGAATAGGTTGGACCTAAATGCATAGAACACTTCCTTAAATGAATAGAACAACGTATGGACCCTTGGGAAAGGTTTCCCACAAACCATAAAACATTGAATGATGCGTCAATGAGATCTACAAGTCAAGGAACGATCTGCAAGCCTTCTCCTTCAGATGGTTATCAGGAACTATTAGAATGCTCTGCTATGAGAAAATAGTCAACTTCTGATAGTGATATCTTTTCAGTAATTGATCCAAATGCTCTGAATTCTTGATATGTTGTAGAAGAATGAATGTGGATGCTAAGTCCAGATTTGCAAGATGTGAAATGCCAAAACTAGACCACAAGCTGAGAAATACTACTGACTAAACTTCCTAAACTGAACTAGAAAAAATGAAAGAACTAAAATGTAAACAAATTGAAATGCAAATGTTTTTGGTTGATTCAAGATTTATCTTGAACCAAGGATGCTCCTACATCAGACATCTAAGGTTATTGAAAAAGTGAGTCCGTCACTTTGCTGGGGTTGGGGGAGAACCAAGATGGTCCACCTCAGCCTGAGAAATCTAAGATGACTCTTCTTCCAGTCTGCCTTTCCACTTCATAAGGTATTCTTTGAATTTCCTTCCTCTAGTGCTGCGTCCAATTCTACTATCAAAATTGTCTTCAATCTATTTCAGGGCTTGTTATGGTAACTGCTTCTTCAAGTCTTCTTCCATGTTGTCACTAACCTCTGCTTCATGATACTGGTAAAGATCTGCAATGTTGAAAATAGGTGAAATACCTAATGTCTCTAGTAATTCCACTTCATATGCATTTCTTGAATCAAATTTCCTAAGTACCCTACAAGGTCCAAACTTTTTCATCTTCAACTTGTTATATGTCCCAACTAGAAATCTTTCTTTTCTCAAGTACACCATCACTTCATTTCCAACTTAAAATTCCTTATGTCTTCTCTTCTTAGCTACTTTCTCTTTGTACTTACTATTCATATCCTTCAAATGCTTCTTCACCTGATTATGCACTATCTTCATATGGTCTGCAAATTCCTCTGCTTCTGCACTCCTCTTTTCTTTTTTGATGATATCTCTCAATTCTACAACTCCTCTAGGATTCACTCTAGTAATAATCTCAAAAGGTGTTCTTCTAGTACTCCTATTTACTGAATTATTTTATGCAAACTCTACTTGTGAAAGAATCAAGTCCTAACTTTCAACTTTGTCTCCAACCAAACATCTCAACAAGTTTCCCAAACTCCTATTCACTACCTCTATCTGTCCATCTGTCTGTGGATGAAAAGTAAAATTAAACTTCAAATTTGTCTTCATTTTCTTCCAAAGTGTCTTCCAAAAGTAACCAACAAACTTTGTGTCTCTATCTAAAACTATACTCTTAGGTAATCCATGCAATCTCACAATCTCCTTGAAAAATAGGTCAGCTACATGCATTGCATTAGTTGTTTTCTTACAAGGTATGAAATGATTCATCTTTGAAAATCTATCAACCACTACAAATATTGCATCATATCCTCTCTGTGTCTTAGGTAATCCCATTACAAAATCCATGCTTATGTCTTCCTGAGGTCTCTCTAGAACTGTCAAAGGTGTATACAATCTAGTGTTCTGACTATTCCCTTTTTCAACTTGACAAACTCTACAACTCTGCACAAATCTCTGAACATCCTTATGTATCTAAGGCCAAAAGTAATTTTCACTTACCAAAGCCACTATCTTGTCAATGCCAAAATGTCCTGTCAATCCACCACTATGCTTCTCCTTGATCAAATTATCTCTCATTGAATTTCTAGGTATGCATAACTAACTTCCTTTGAACAACATATATTCTTGAATGAAATAATCCAACCACTTACTCCTATCTGCCACAATAGATTACTTACATGCTTTCCAAGGTTCTACAAAATTAGTGTCTCTCTCATAAATGTTCTTCAATTCATCAAAACCCAACACTTAACTCTCATCTCTGCCAACAAGTTTCTTCTTCTACTCAAGGCATCAACAACTTTATTTGATTTACCACTCCTATACTTCAACACAAAAGTATAACTCTGCATGAACTCTACCCTTCTCATATGTCTGTGATTCAACTTTCCCTAACTATTCAGATACTGTAAAGCTTGATGATCTGTCTACAACACAAACTCCTTAGGCAACAAGTAATGTCTCCACTTCTTCAAGGCTTTAATTATGGTGTAGAACTCTTGATCATAAACTGAATATCTTCTCCTTGCATCATTCAGCTTTTCACAGAAATAAGCTACATGTCTACCTTCTTGACTTAACACTATTCCAATTGTATTTCCACTTGCATCACAATCAACTTGAAATACCTTATTGAAATCTTTATCTTAAAACTTTTATCTTCTCCTAATGTCCACTTGAAATCTTTTCTGTCACCTCTCATTGTCTCTATCATAGGGTTACAAACTGAACTAAAATTTCTAATGAACTTCCAATAGAAACTAGCCAAACCATGAAATGATATAACCTCTCCAATGCTCTTTGGTGTAGGCCATTCAACAATTGCTCTTACTTTCTCAGGGTCCATCTTCAATCCTTCTGTAGAAATCACAAATCCCAAATATACCAATTCTTCCTTCATGAAACTACACTTCTTGATGTTTATCAATAATTTCTCTTCTCTCAACCTCTACAAAACATGTCTAATATGCAACAAATGTTCCTCTTTTGTCCTACTAAAAATTAGAATATCATCAAAGTACATAATCACAAACTTACCCAAGAATTTCGTCAAGACTTCATTCATCAACCTCATGAAAGTACTTAGTGCATTTGTCAGTCCAAAAGGAATCACTAACCACTCATATAATCCTTCATTTATCTTAAAAGCAGTCTTTCATTCATCTCCTTCTCTGATTCTGATCTAATGGTATCCACTCTTCAAATCTATCTTTGTGAAATATCTTACTCCACTCAAACAATCCATGATATCATCCATTCTAGGTAAAGGAAATCTATACTTAACTATGATCTTGTTTATTGCTCTAGAATCAATACACATTCTCCATTCCCCATCCTTCTTAGGTGCAAGCACTGCAGGTATTGCACAAGGACTCAAGCTTTCTCCGATCAAACCTTTCCTCAACAACTCTTGTGTCTATTTATTTAGTTCTTCATTCTCTGTTGGTGTCACTCTATGTGCTGCTTTGTTAGGCAAACTTGCTCCTGGTATAAGATCCATGTGATGATTGATACTTCTTATAGGTGGTAATCCTTCAGGAACATTATCTTATATGATGTCTTCATACTCTATCGGCAACTCTTTTATATCCCCCAGTTTAGTCTATCTCCTCAATATTTCAAGCTTCTTAGGAATCAAGGCATAACACATACTTTCCTATTTCAAGCTATCCAAAAAATTCCTTCCATCTACCAAATAGATTCTAGCATTCCCACATACCACATTTTTAGGATCATTTTCTGAAGGAATCAAAGTAATTCTTTTCCCATTTGTTGTTATAGTATATGCATTCTTTCTTCCATCATGCATAGATTTTCTATCATACTGCCAAGGTCTACCCAACAAGATATGACAAACATCCATAGGCATAATATCACACAAGACTTCATCATGATAAAATCCAATATGGAATTTCACCAAACATTGTTCACTCACCAGTACTTTATGATCATCCTAAATCCATACTATCTGATAGGGCTTAGGGTGTTTCAATCTTTCCAACTTCAGCTTAGTCACCATCTCCTCTGAAACTAGGTTATCTGAACTACCACTATCGATTACAACTTTACAACACTTACCTCCTGATTTGCATTTAGTTTTGAACAAACTTATCCTCTATGATGGTTCTTGATTTGTCTCTACTTGAAATAGTGTTCTCCTCATCATCAATGAGTCTCCTTTCTCTAGATTGCCAACTGAACAAGGTGATCTAATAGGTTCTTCTTCAACATAGGCTGCTCTCCCACTATTCTCTATCTTCTTGCTTGTACTACCTTGATTACATTCAAATGCTCTATGTCCTTCACCTCCACACTTGAAACAAGTACCTCTAAATGTCTTCTTATCAAATCCTCTTCCTTCTCTTCTGTATCCTTCATTCTGGTATGCACTAGAGTTTCCTCTCTGATAAAAATTTCTATCATCTCTCTGGTAAGCATTGTTATCTCTATCATCCTTTCTAACTGGACTGTCAAATTTGTTCTGCTCTACAAATGATCTTCCTCTCTGAAATTTACCTCTGCTGCCTCTCTGTCTCTGATCATGCCTCTTATTCATCTTTTCTTCAACTTTCAGGGCAAATTGATATGCTTCTTCTAAAGATGTCATCCTTACCACACTTAGTTCTTTAGTGTATTCCTTCATAGATTTCTCCTTTTGTCTCAAGTTTTGCAATATTTTCAACAATTTCAACTCATAGTTAGCAGGTATGAATTGATTTTCAACTTTGTCACCATCTAGTCCCACTTTGTAATCTTTTATTTTCCTCATCTATTTCTTTCCAACTAAACTTCTTTCCACCATATAGTAGCACATCCTTTCAACTTTGTCCTTGCAAATTTCACCTTCTCCGGATCTTCAATTTCTTCATATTCAAAGCATTCTTCCTTGTCATTTATCTAGTCAATCAACTCTTCAAGGTTCAAATTACTAGTATAGTTTGGAACATCAACTCTAGGTCTCTTTCCAATCTTTGAAATAGCTTGCAACATCTTTATCTAATCTGATTCTTCTTCTTCATCACCTTCTAGGGTTTTACTAGTGTGTTCAATAGATTGAAATTCTTCCTCATTATCACTTTCAACATTAGGTCTTGGTGTCAATCCTCTTCACATGTCTTCTTCAACAACATCCAAATGAATTTACATTGTTCTCATCAATTCCATCATCTCATCCATTCTATTAGCCATTATACCAATAGGAGGAACTCTTCGCGGTGGCATCTTCGTAGGATCACGTGCAAATTGCCTCAGGTTCGGCAATCAGGCTACAAGAGACAACTGCCTCTCAATCGATGATTAGTTACACACAAGTAACCTGCTTTAGATTAACAATCTACTTACAAAAATATCTTACAGAATCCCCTTCATGAATTCACTCCAAAGAATCAAACTTTCACTTTGATACCACTTGGTGCAGTCACGATAGGAGGGTTCACAGAATGAACTGTACAAACCATGCAGCAAGAGTAAACACAATGGAAACAACTCAAGAAATGGAACAAATGCATATTCAATCATTCAGTGTATTATGGAATTCAAAATAGAGATCTGCTGCCAACATGCAGGCTTACAATTAGAGCTCACAGGTCTGATTACATGCGCAAGATAAAGCTTTGAAGCTCCTGCGCGCAAAATCTAAACTATTAGATCTCTCTTATGTCAATAGATACTTTCCTAAGGATCTATTACATCAATATATATCATCTCCAAATGAATAGATTCCTCTGCATCAGCCAAGGGAGATCACAAACTCCAATGAAGAGTTGTAACGTGTTCATAGATAGGTTGGACCTAAATGCATAGAACACTTCCTCAAATGAATGGAACAATGTACGGACCCTTGGGGAAGGTCACCCATGAACCATAGAACATTGAATGATGTGTCAATGAGATCCATAAGTTAAGGAATGATCTGTAAGCCTTCTCCTTCAGCTGATTATCAGGAACTATTAGAATGCTCTGCTCTGAGAAAATAGTCAACTTATGATAGCAATATCTTTCCGGTAACTAATCCAAATGGTCTAAATTCTTGATATATTATAGATGAATGAATGTAGATGCTAAGTCTAGGTCCATAAGATATGAAATGCCAAAACCAGACCACAAGCTAAGAACTGGTACTGACTGAACTGCCTGAATTGAACTGGAAAAAATGAAAGAATTGAAATGCAAATGTTTTTGGTTGATGTGAGATTTTTCTTGAACCAGGGATGCTCCTACATCATACATCCTTATTGATTCTTTCTCATTCTTTATTTTTTCCATTAACCCATATATCATTATTTATAATTATCATCCCAGGGGAGCTGAGGTGTCCCTAGGGAGACACAATATGTATTGTGAAGTGTGGTAATGGAACTCTCCATGCTCTTATTGTTCTGTATATGCTATTGTAGTATATCCTACATTCCTATAATTTGAAAGATATCCCCCAATTGAAATTCTATAGTGGGAAGATATATGAAAAGTCTACCATGATGTAGAGAGCGATAGCCAGAGTATTAGCAATAAGATAAGTTGTTGAATCCATCTGTATTGGGCCAATAAAAATTTTATGTGTTTCATGGGGTAATATGGAGGTGACATAAAAGTAGAGGGATAGAGGTGCTTAGGAGACATTAGAATTGTTTCCTCTTTTTCTTACTTTCTTTCTATTTCATCTATAGTTTCTCTTAGAACTTAATCTATAACCTCCTCTATGATATTTAAACAAGAAAATGTTTCTCTTAGATACTTTCTCTTCTTAAAAACAATTGGATGATTTTTTAGTAGCCTCAATTGTTTCTCATCTAACCCTCTCCTTAGCTTCATTGGTTTGGGAGAGAAGGGTGTCCAATCTTTGTTTGTACCTGAGTTCCATAGTTTATAGTTGGGAAAGTTTATCTTTCTTATCTACTACTAAGTTTACAACAACTAAACCTAGGGCCTCCTTCCTTAGGTTTTCTTCCATCTCCACCACTTATTCTCTTTTCCTCTTTAATTTCGCTACTAACTATACCTAAAATCCTTCAATAATTTCATCTAGTATGCAAGGAGAGCTTGAAATTTGGTCTAAGAGGACTTATTCTATCACTTGTTTCTTTTCTATGCCTAATTTTAGATATATATTTGTTGTTTGCATGAGCATTCTAGGTATGAATAGTGATCTATATAATTTTATAGCATCTATGAGTTCTTTTTCTTCTTCTTCTTCTCCTTGCTCCTCTACACTTGGTAATTATTTTTCTTACTTTTTTCTTTTCTTTTTGAGTGGGATCTCCACCTTCACACTTTGTGCTTTCTATTCTTCCTCTTCTGAGTCTAAATCCCTTAGATATATTTTTGTTTTCATTTTTATTTCCTTTTTTCAAATTATTCCTTCTCTTCTACACTCATATATAGTAAGGATTTTATATCTTCTTTGACTCGTGATTTGTATACTTGTGCTCTTGGATTGGGTTCCTACGATTGTGTTGTAGGAAATTTCTTTTTCAATTTAGTTGTGGTGATCTCTTTTCTATCTCTTCTACTCTTAGTGCATCTTGTGTCTTCGGATCTCTTACTCCAAAGATGTGAGATTCTAATTTCAATCTCCCTAATCAATGCATTGGTGGTAGACATAATTGTGATGAAGATGTAGAGTTTTTAACTTATTGTGATGGGTCCTCATGAATTGCCCACTTCTTGTGTAGTTTATTTTTATCCTTCTCTATGCATTTTGTGGCCCTATATTTATCTTTTTTTTCAATAAAATCCTTGTAACTGCCAAACCTCTTTTCCTTAGGGACCTTCGTGAGGGATAGCAATGATTTTTCATTTGCTATTACCAATTCATCATCAACTTCATAGGGTAGAGGAGGTACCGATTTAGTTTTTGGTTCCACATCCTCCATAAAAACACGGTCCTTGTCTACAACATATGTTTTTCTTCTACATATTTTTTGACTAGGTCATAGGGTATTCTATTCCTATTCTACATTTGTGTTTGGCATTCTTTGAAAAATCCCCCAAAAAATTCTTTATATGAAAGTGACATCATTGAAATGTTTTATGTACTCATTAATTTGGCTTTCTACAATTGTATCTTGTTGCCAAATTTCCCCACAAATCCAAGTAGTTTAATCATGAAATAAAATGCTAAACAAATGACTAGGGACCCATATAGTGGTCACTTATCTTTGTGTATTATATTTTTTTCTGACATCTAGTCTATCAAGACCACACATAGGTCAATCTTGTTTCTTTGTATGACCATTTGATAAGTTGTAAAGATGATCATGTCCATTGTGGAGCCTTCTCTATTTGTGTAATACACTTTGTAGGCTATACCTAATGTTGCATGTCTCATTGTCAAGTTCATGGTTGGTGCAGGGGCACCTAGATACTTTAATTAATTTCATGTTCATTTTGATGTTTTGTGTTGTATAAGGTGCAATTGACCAATTGTAAGGCCTAGTGCCATGTGTGAGTCCGAGTGGAATAAATCTAGGTTTATTTTGTAAGTCCCAAGTGAAATTTGTCAATTGTAATCACATAATGCTAAAAATAGCAATAATGCCAAAAATAGGCAGTAGTGTTTCCCGGCCACTTGGAATCGATCTCCCAACCACTTGGAGTCAGTTTGGTACTACTCTAGGTGAATCTATAAAAACCAGGGAAATGAACAAGATCAGGTATTAGGGTTTGAGGTTGTAATCAGTCATATGATATTGTGATCGAATGTAATCAGATCACAGAGAGGAGATTGAGTGTGATTGAACATTATTTCAAAGAGAAATAAAGATATTATGTTTTGTCATTTTGATTCTTGTTCTCTGTAATTTCAAAATTGTTAGTTGTAGATTTCCTTTCCTTTTTGTATTTCCATTATTGCAAAATGTCGAAGTGAAGCATTTCACTGGTGAGATTTCTGTCGAAATCAGTGGAATGGCTTCATTGTACAATATGTGTTTTTTGTTTCCTGTTTTGTTTCATCATTTAGTGGCACAGAGGATCCAGACAGTGTGAGGTGCACAATAGATCACCTAGCATCTCCATGTGCTAGGGTTTGGTGAAGGTAGACCGTCTGACGACATATCAGAGTATCGGCATAGAAAACCCTAGCATGGCCGATAATAGTTGTTATGCCGATCAGTGAAAGTCAGAAGGGACATCAAGGTAGTTGGTACATTAGAGAGAATTTTGGAATGAAGGCTGATAGTGTTCTTCTTGCCGAAAGGCAATAAACATAAGTTTTCCATCGAAGAAAGTTTTGATGTTGGGATAACAACTTCGAAGATTGTTGATGGTAGTTTCCTTGCTGATAGGTACAATCGGTCCCAAAGGTTCAAAGAGTTTGATATTCCAAGGAGTTCAATGGTTCTACTAGTTTAGTAATTCATAACTTGATCTGTTTTGTCCACTTCCATTGTGCCCTCTGCATCATTTTGCTATCAAATCTAATGAAAGGTCTATAGAAGTGTTGGCATTGTCTATGAATGTTTATGTCAGATAGAGAAAGCAAAGAAGGGGCTAGCAATATGCCTCCAAAGGGAATGACCACCAAAGTGGTCAAGAAATTCAAGGAGATAGAGGAGATGATCAAGACTGGAGTCAAGGAAGCACTCTAGGATGAGTTGAAGACCTTGGGAAAAGGCAAGAAATCAGATGAGGAATTTGGTGAAGAAGATGGGGAAGAGGAAACAACCCTAGAATAGACAAGTATATCTGCAGACTAGAAACAATTTCTAGAGGCCATAAAATCACTTGGTAAGGAGTTGTTAAAGGTAAAAATGGAGATTTTGATGTTTAGTGGAAAGATGGACATAGAAGAATTCATTGAATGGATCGAGGCTCTAAATAATTATTTCAAGTATAAGGAGGTACCAGAGAATAGAAGATTCAAGTTTGCAAAGAAGAAATTGAAGGGCACTGCACTCACATGGTGGAACTACACCCAGGGAGAAAGGGTGAAGAGTGGCAAGAGCATGATCTCATCCTGGAGTTGGAGAATAGAGAGGATCAAGGCTCAGTTCCTACGAGTGGATTATGAGGTGCAGATATATAGGAAAATGCAAAACCTCTCGTAGAAGGATATGGATGTATCCACCTATACTAAGGAATTTCATAAATTGTCTCTAAGGTGTGGACATGTTGAGGATGAGAAAGGAAGAGTTGACAGGTATATTAATGGCTTGAAGTATATTATACAAGATGAGATTACCATCTTGATGCAAGAAACCATGGAAAAATGTTTCCAAGTGGCACTGAGAGTAGAAGAGAAGCAGAAAAGAAAGGGAGACTAGCAAAATAGAGGTAGAGGTGGAAGGAATTCCAGGGGCAAAAATAGCTTTGGTGGCAGAAATTAGTTCCAGAAGACTTAAGGGGAGTCTAGTCAGTAAGAACACAGTGGAGAATTTGGTT
Source organism: Cunninghamia lanceolata (assembly GCA_027924645.1). Taxonomy (NCBI): domain Eukaryota; kingdom Viridiplantae; phylum Streptophyta; class Pinopsida; order Cupressales; family Cupressaceae; genus Cunninghamia; species Cunninghamia lanceolata. Next base: position 906,523 of record BSBN01000957.1, read on the forward strand.
CCAGAGGGGATTTCAGAGGAAGGAGACCCAATGGGAGAGGCAGATTTGGTGGACCAGATAGAGGTCCTAATGTCTTCATGGGATGATTTTATAATTGTAACCAAATTGGGCACATAGTAGGCAATTGTCCAGAGAAAGCCTCAAGCTCTCATGGAGGAGAGAGAAGGAGGCAACTGATTCAAGAAGAAGATTGTCAGAGTGTGAACTCACCTATGGGAAGTACAGCTCTAGCACAAGATGGAGAGAGTCTCATGATGAGAAGAACAATGCTGAAAGTGCCACAGAACAAGGAACCACCCCAAAGGAAGACACTATTCAGAACTCTGTGTAAAGTTTCTAGCAAAAGGTGTAAGGTAATTGTTGATTCTGGTTCAACTAAAAATTTAGTTTTAGTAGAAATGGTAGAGAAATTGAATTTGAAAAGATTGCCACATGTTAGTCTATACAAAGTGTCCTGGATGAACAAAGGGTAGCAAGTCTTGGTTGATCAACAAGCTTGGGTAGAATTTCAAATAGGGGAATATGGGGATAAACTTTTGTGTGATATAATTCCCATGGATGCATGCCATGTACTATTAGGTAGACCTTGGCAATATGATGTACAAGCCTAGCATGATGGTAAATCTAATTCCTTTGTGATCACCAAGAATGGTAAACAGTATAAGATGGATCCTTTACCAGAAGAAGGTGTAGACAAGAATGTAGGCTCAAGTATCATGTTAATGAGTGGGAAAGAGTTTATCCATACTCTAAAAGAAGAGGGAACCTAGGGGTATGCTCTGATTTTGAAACCTAAAGACAATTCTAATTTATCTGAAAATAATAAGGAAAAAGTCCCTAAGGAAGTGTAGGAATTGTTAGACAAATATAAGGGTATCATGGTGGAGGATATGTCCAATGTACTACCCCCTGTGAGAGACATAAGTCATCAAATTGACTTCATCCTAGGATCCACATTGCCAAATAAACGAGCTTATAAAATGACACCTAATCAAACTAAGGAGATTGCTAAACAAGTACAAGAACTGTTGGATAAAGGCTTGGAGAGAAAAAGTCTTAGTCCATGTGCTGTACCCATAGTTTTAGCTCCCAAGAAGGATGGAAAATGGAGGCTATGTACTGATTTGAGAGCCATAAATAAGATCACCATCAGATATAGGTTTCCTATGCCCAAAATAGAGGACCTCATGGATTGTTTGGGTGGAGCTCAATATTTTTCTAAAATTGATCTCAAGAGTGGATACCATCATATCAGGATTAGACAAGGGGATGAATGGAAGACAGCCTTTAAGACTAATGAAGGTCTTTATGAGTGGTTGGTGATGCCATTTGGACTATCCAATGCTCCAAGCACTTTCATTCATCTAATGAATGAGGTATTAAAAGATTTTATTAGAAGATTTGTTGTTGTCTATCTTGACGATATTCTGGTTTTCAACAAAACAAATGAAGAACATTTGCAGCATTTGGAATAGGTTTTGAAGAAGCTGCATGAGGCAAAATTGATGATCAACATGGAGAAGAGTGTCTTCATGAAGGAAGAACTCACATACCTTGGATTTGTGATATCCGAGGGCAATTTGAAAATGGATCCAAAGAAGGTAAATGCTATTCTGTCTTGGCCAGCACCCAAAACTGTAAGAGTTGTAAGAAGCTTTCATGGGTTGGCAACTTTTTATAGGAAATTCATAAGAGGATTTAGTCATATTTGTGCACCCATTCTGGATACCATAAAAGGAGGACAGAAATGTAAGTTTGTTTGGAATAGAGTAGCTGATGAGTCTTTTGAGATTCTCAAACAAAAAATAGCAGAGAAACCCATTTTGGTTTTGCCTGATTTTAATAAGTTGTTTACTGTGGAATGTGATGCCAGTAACCTTGCCATTAGTGCTCTCTTGAGTCAGGAAGGAAGACCTATTGCTTTCTTTAGTGAAAATTTGAATGATGCTAAAAGAAAGTATTCCACATATGATCTAGAATTGTATGCACAAGTTCAAGCATTGAAAAAATGGAGACATTATCTCTTGCCCAAGGAATTCATTGTTTATACTAACAACCATGCTTTGAGTTTTCTAAACTCATAGGAGAAGCTAAATCACAGGCATATGAAGTGGGTCGAACAACTCCAGGCGTACACTTTTTCCATCAAACATAAGAAGGGACAAGCCAACAAGGTGGTAGATGCTCTAAGCAGAAGAGTGTGCACTATACAGGAAATCTAGTTGCAAAGTGTGGGAGTGGATTATCTCAAGAATATGTACCAGGATGATGAGGACTTCTAGGAGATATATGCAGTTTGTTCATAATTTTTAGATTCCTATCATTCTAAATTTTCTAAATTTTTGCTACAATAGGGGTTACTGTTTAAAGGCAACTAGTTGTGTGTGCCTAGTTGTTCCATTAGGGAGAAAATAATAACAGAGAAACATTGCGGTACTCTTGGAGGTCATTTTGGACTAGACAAGACATTGGAGAAACTGAGAAGGTATTAGTTCTCGCCTAAGATACAAACAGATGTCAGAAAATTTGTAGACAGTTGTCACATTTTCCAGAGAGCCAAAGGGACTTCATTCAATGTAGGTCTCTATCGACCACTTCCAATTCTGCAAAGGCCATGGGAGTGCATCAGTATGGATTTTGTTTTGGGTCTTCCCCGGACTCAAAGATGTTTTGATAGTGTGTTGTAGTTGATAGATTTAGTAAAATGGCTCATTTTGTGCCATACAAACGTACCAATGATAGTTCACACATTGCTGGTCTATTCTTTAAGGAGATTGTTCAAATTCATGGTTTACCATTGAATATTGTTACTGGCAGAGATCCCAAATTTGTGGGACATTTTTGTCGTACATTGTGGAATAAATTGGGCACTCAATTATCTTTCACGTCAGCCTATCACCCTCAGACAGATGGACAAACTAAGGTGGTGAATAGATCACTGGGTAATCTTTTGAGGTGTTTGACTAAATAGCATGGAGAAGCATGTGATATGATCATCCCATAAGAAGAGTTTGCATATAACAAATCTGTTAATAGGAGCACAGGAAAGAGTCCTTTTGAAGTTGTATATGGGATTCATTCCAGGGGAAGTTTGGAGCTCAGGGATCTCCAGAACATGGAGAAAAGGAGTGCACAAGGAGAAGATTTTGCAGTCAATATGAAGGATATCCATGATGTTGTCAGGGAAACTATCCAGAAGAACATAGGGAAATACAAAGAGAGAGCTAATCAAAAGAAAAGGGATTTCCAATACAAAGTTGGGGATTTGGTAATGGCATATCTGAAGAAGGAAAAACTTCTGAAGGGGTAGCCCATGAAGCTTCTTATGAAGAAGATAGGTCCATGCAGGATTGTACACAAATTTGGACCTAATGCATACGAAATTGAACTTCCTCTAGGTTTAGCAATATCACCCATTTTCAATGTGTCAAAACTATTGCCATTCAGGGGAGACAATGTTATAGATTCAGATGTGACAGGAGCAGGGGATGCAGAATGGATTTATGATTTTCCACTGAGTCAGCCAGTACAACTAGAATGTATTTTGGACACCAAAGTTCAGAAGAAGACCAGACATAAAACCTACAAGTAGTATCTAGTCAAATGGTGTGGTTTACTAGATGAGGATTCAACCTAGATGAGCGAGGAAGACATCATCAAGCATGGGGTTAATATTTCAGACTTGGTTCCTCAAGGGTCTTGAGTTCTATTAACCCCGGGAGTATGGTGCAGGGGCACCTAGATACTTTAATTAATTTCATGTTCATTTTGATGTTTTGGTGTTATATAAGGTCTAAGTGACCAATTGTAAGGCTTAGTGCCATGTGTGAGTCTGAGTGGAATAAATCTAGGTTCATTTTGTAAGTCCCAAGTGACATTTGTCAATTGTAATCACATAATGCTAAAAATAGCAATAATGCCAAAAATAGGTAGTAGTGTTTCCTAGTCACTTGGAATCGATCTCCCAACTTCTTGGAGTCAGTTTGGTACTACTCTAGGTGAATCTATAAAAACTAGAGAAATGAACAAGATCAGGTATTAGGGTTTGAGGTTGTAATCAGTCATATGATATTGTGATTGAATGTAATCAGATCGCAAAGACAAGGTTAAGTGTGATTGAACATTGTTTCAAAGAGAAATAAAGATATTCTATTCCATCATTTCGATTCCTATTCTCTGTAATTGCAAATTTGTTAGCTATAGATTTCCTTTCCATTTTGTATTTCCATTATTGTAAAATGTCAAAGTGAAGCGTTCCACTGGTGAGATTTCTATCGAAATCAGTGGAATGGCTTCATTGTACAATATGTGTTTTTTGTTTCCTATTTTGTTTCATCGTTCGGCAGGGCAGAGGATCCAAATAGTGTGAGGTGCACAATAGATCGCCTGGCATCTCCATCTGCTAGGGTACGGTGAAGGCAGACCATCTGATGACATATCAGAGTATCAATGCAGAAACCCTAGCATGGCCGATAGTAGTTGTTATGCCGACGAGTGAAAGTTAGAAGGGACATCGGGATATTCAGTATATTAGAGAGAAGTTTGGAATGAAGGCCAATAGTGTTTTTCTTGTCGAAAGGCAAGAAACATAAGTTTTCCATTGGAGAAATTTGTTATGTCGGGATAACAACTTCGAAGATTGTTGATGGTAATTTCCTTGCCGATAGGTAGAATCGGTCCCAAAGGTTCAAAGAGTTTGACGGTCCAAGGAGTACAGTGGTTCAACCGGTTCAATAATTCATAACTTGATCTATTTTGTCCGCTTCCATTGTGCCCTCTACATCAATGGTCTTACTTACATATAGATTTAGTCCACCTAAGGTAGTGCCATCTAGCTCTATTACATTGGCATTGTTGACACTTTTCTTTTAGCAGAGGTCCCCTTTATAAAATATCCCTATAACTACATGAATAGCTTCATTTGTTATCCCATAGGGCTTGTCCAAATACATGTATTAATCATGTATATTGATAAAGGTTTTTATAGACCATGCTTTCTTTTATATAAAATCAGAGAAAAGTTTCCAAACATCTATCTTTAGGATTCAATATTTTTTAGTATTTGGATAATTATTCTTTCTACTCTAACTTTAGAAATTTTGTTCATAGAGGCTTTAAATGTATGTATAGTATATCTTTGTGAGTGAAGTGTGTATATATTTCCTCACATGATCAACATACAAGGTCACAAATAAGAAATCCACATCCCAATCAAACTCCATTGTTTTAATTAGATACTTCTTATAATTTGGGTGTGGGTTGTGTGTAGTGTTGACCAACATAGGAGTTTCCAATGCTTGACTTTCTCAACTTTTCTTACAACTCTTCTTATTAGTTTTTTAACTCTTATAGGTGGCTCATTCTCATCATAGGGTTTATAGCACAAAGCTTCAACACTTATAAAACTTCACAAAATTTATATCTTATTTCTTCAAAGCTACTTATTTATGTTTCCAATAGTGTGGTTTGTATTTATTTCTCCTACCTACTTATTTCTTTTGTACCAATCTTCCCATTGAAATATTTTATTTCATATTTGTCTCTCCTTCACTTTATAGTTATTTTACAATAAGATACAGCTTATCAATTTTTTGCTTCTTAGGTCCCTTCACAATAGTGTTTTAATCTTTTGTCATTTACATATCCATCCAATAGTTAATCCTATAAAGTTTTTAATCTGACGACTCTTGAAGGTGATATCCCTGCAATTATGTATGGTCTTAGGCATTGCATCTTTAGCTTTTCTATCCTTTTAAATTTAATATCATACAACAAGACCATGTCATCAATTTTACATGCTTTTCATTGCAAATTCTTGTCATGACAACCTTTTACATATTTTTCCCCAAACTTTGATGATAATCTACTAGGAGACTCTTTCCATTCAATTTTTACAAGTTCCTCAATCTTTCTTGCATTTATTCTTCCTTATTTAGCTGCAAAGTAATTATGGTCCTCAAATTTGATACAATGTGTTGTAGAGACAAAGAAGCATTAACACCATAGAACAATTCAAGAAGGAAAAGCATAGTTAGTCTTTTATAAGTTCTTCTATAATCCTAGAGTATAGCTAGTATCTTCACGCATCCTAGTTTGAAGTGTTACTATTACACATTATAGTGACTGTCGTGCCTATTATTTTATTTAAATAATCATTTGCTCCATTTTCTTGTGTATCATAGGGATTATTTTTGTTATGAGTGGTCAAGACATTATCTAATACCTACACAATTGTCTTATTGATGAAGTATTTTCCCTAATCACTTTCTATAATAAAAGGACAACCAAATCTCATTATGATATCCTTAGATATAGATTTTATGGTTGTTTTTGAAGTATAATTCTTTTTTGGTTCAATTTTAACCCATTTAGTAAGGTACTCTACCCCTATTATGATGAATCTTTCTTTTGACTTCTTCACCAGGGGATCAATAGGTCTAATAAAATCTTTAGCCCATTTTTCAAAGGGTTCTTGATCTATTTACCATTCACAATGGGATCCAATCTCTTGTGCTATATTTTCCTATTTTTTAAAAAACATCACACTTTCTAACATACAGGCTAGCATCCTTGAAGATTGTGTACCACCACAATCCTACTACAATTACCATTTTTGTAGTGCCTTCTATAGAGTTATGTCCTTCTTATATCCCTTCATGTGCCCTTAAAATATGTTTAGTTTCATTATGAAGCACCATCCTTCCTATGATATCATCTCTTTTGATTATATGCAATTCACCTTGAATTAGGGTGTAAGGTAGTGATATCAACAACAATCTATTCCTTTTATTTTGGTATCTATTTTCTATAAATTTCCTTGTAGACACTAATTGCACAACATTAATAAGCTCTTTTGGTGCTATTAGTTCCCCAACTTATAACTCATTAATCTCTTAATAGATTAATAGATCTATGGGTGAGACTTATGCAAGACTAGATAATGAGTAGGAGCTCAGTTAAACAAAAGTTTCCTCCACACTTTAGGCTCTACAAAGCGCAGGCAGGTTCCCCCTTTATGGACACTACTTGAAAGTGATACAAAAACATAAACTGTAGTGTCAAGGAGATGTAAATTTCTATGTTTAAATGATAGGGAGGCTTATGAAACAAAGCATGTGTGAATAATTCCTTGCAATCCTTTAAATCTTGATATGAAAAACCCATAAATAATTACAAATAAATTATTGTAGAATAGAGATATTATTTTCAAATATTGTGTGGTTGGTGGATGCCCAGTTTGAGATTGGTCCCTCATCAGATAAAATAGAGTCAATATTTATGCTATATTTCAACACAAACACAACATACATGTATAACAATCACCTCAGAATTTACTAAATGTTATTGCCTAAAAAAAATAATGACTCACTTAAGGCTAGTGTTTATGTATCCATAGTTATCTATTTGTATTGTCAACAACATCATCATTCTTCATGAAAGATTTACTGCATTCCTTGAACAAAAAATCACACATAGAAAGATTTACAATAGAAAATATGTTGAAAGAAGCTAATAATCCTTTATCATTAGTTTCAAATGAATTTTTAGAGGAGACAATGGAGACAGATAAATCAACACCACATGTTACTCATATATATACTTATTCAGAGAAAACATGTTGTGAAGAAACTTCACACATGATTTTTCTTTTCCTATTACAGACTATAAAATTCTACATCCCTTGCTAATTCTCCAACTAACAATTGTACAATTGAATCTCATCCCTTTTAGAGAAGAAAGTGGGAGACAAAAATGCATCGATGAATGGTACATGTCATTTCCATGTTCATCCCAAATGGTCCCGTCTAACATAAATGGTTGTAACAACCTAGATTTTCTCGAGGGTGATTCTACATTTTTCACAACCAAGATGACTCAATAGAAGGGTCCAAATTGCTCTTGATTTTCCAAAGATGAGATATTGTCTCCTACTAGCAATGGAGGTTACAACAGGTAATTTGGGAAGTGATCTTCTCTTGAATCCTTAATTATTTCAAACAATAGAGGAGATTGGGATCCAATAGGTGCAAGCACCATGTTCTCTCCTAATGTTGAATGTAGCATGAAAGAAGCCATTTGATTTAGGATGAATCGGGAGAGGAAAAGATTTCATCTTGACATAATGCCGCAAGTTTCACCAACAAACACTCTACACTAGGCTACAGGCAACAACATACATAGATGGATGAGGTAAGATTCAACCATCTGCCCATAGAACAAAGACACCAAGATTGAAAAAAAGAGTCAAGATAGTGAGTGGTTCCTTAGTAAGAGTAATCATACTCTATCTATTTGTAGGCATAACTTGAAAGATAATGAAGGCTTTCGGGATGCAATTGGAATGTTTCCACCCCACTATAAAGATGATCAAAATGACCCACCTCAATGGGGAAGAGAGAGACCAAATGTTGTACTAACTCATACCATAGATGCTCCACTCTCCATCGGAATGTTATGTCATGGTTTGACTTTTAACTTGGGAGGCAAATGAACTAGACACAATGCATTCCAATTCCACCCATTCTGGGAGGAATTTTATCTTTCCCTTTAAATCACACAGTTGGAGGCAAGAAAAGGATAAGAAGCCCCATATAAACATTTGAATCATTTTTAACCCCCTTTCAAAACATAGAAACTTCCTTTTAGGCAAAGACAAAAGATTAGAATGATTCTTCAATCAGCACACTTCCCTTTATAGGCAAATCCTAAATTGTATCAGTCCTCAAGAATGCACACAATCCTTACGAAATCTGTCAGGTCACTTGTACTTTAGATCATGCCATTATGCTACTTAAGGCATTAATGGAGATTTGTCAGATATGAGAATAAGATTTTCTTGACACTTTAGGTAATGTAGTAAATTCACATCATGTTGTGTATCTCTTGGCTCTAGTGACATGTCCATTTTCAAACTACATTCCTCTTAGAAACCCTGCCCACTTGCGGACATAGAATACAAATTTGACACTAAATTATGTTTCAATTACCTTCATGGGACTATCTAATTATGACTTGGCTCCCCATAATTCACTCATTCCTAACATTGCACTATACAAAATCTACCTAGATCAGTTGTGTGATGAATTCATTTAATGCTCAAGGCATTGCTGATAAAAATCACATCCTAGTTACTTCATAATGTCCTAAAACTACCATATCTGAGAGGTGATGCAACAAAAACACTTCAAAATCTTTAAATTGATTTATCTCGTGGCCTAACACAACATTCATTAAAGGTATTAAATGTATCCATTAATTCACGCATGCCTCATATTCTAACTGGGGTCTCAAGCTCAATTGTAATTATTGGAAATATGTGTTGTCACTAATGTCAACTCTCTTTGTTTCAACCTAAGATTAGAGATAATGAACTGGATGGATAGTAGAAGATTTGAGAGAGACGGTTTGACTCAATCAGAGACATAAGGTCAGCATGTTAAGGTAGGTTAGTCTAGAAGACCTAGAAGATGTAGGAAAGCTATCTAAGTGTGATGTGGAGGTGTGTAAACCTATTCTAACATGTTTCCTATATATCTGCAATGATATCCTATTAATTTAGAGTACTACACTTAGAGACAAGTTGCAAAAGTTTGGCTAAGGCTTTCATAGTGTATATCCTAAGGCAAAGTTTCAACATTTTGGTCTACATTCCTCCGTTGAGAATGATTTAGCCTTGTGGTTCAAAATATAATTTGATTGACATATAAATGTGCTATATCTAATATTTTAGCACATTAAACCTTCAGCAGAGAAAGTTATAAGTGGTAGAGTTTGGGATTGTGATTTGAACGTGTAAAGCAATGGTAGAAACCTATTACAATGCTCTGCATTCCTCCAGAAGAGAAGTTGTGCCCATGCTATTTTGAGAAAATGTTTACAGATGTGTAATACATGCTTCCCTATAGTGTCATGTGTATATGCCTAAAAATGACATGATTCGGTCTAAATAAATATTCTTAATATTTTTTTCATTCTAATTCTTCTATCAATAAATAAATAAACAAATTTATTTATTTTTTTCATATTCCTCTAAGTTAATTAAATATCAAAATATTTAATTATCTCTTCTAAAGTCAAAATTAAATAAAATCCTTTATTTAATTAAATCCTTCCAAACAATTGAATAATTCTTAATTATTTAATTAAATCAAAATCATTCTTCCAAATTTGAATAAATCAAATCAAATTTATTTAAATCCTCTTAGTCTCTAAAAATAAAATATAATAAAATATTTTATTTATTCTTCCAAATCATGCACAATGATTAAATAAATTTATTTATTTAATTTGCTTTTCTAATTCTTCAAATATCTTCCAAATCTTCTAAAAATAAGTCTTCTTCTTCATGCACACAAAATTAAATAATTTATTATTTAATTTCTCTCAAATCATGCAAAAGTAAATCTCAAGTTGAGTTAACTGACTCAATCAACCTTGTTTTTATCAATATCTCTTAAATTAAAAAAAAAGTTTTCTAATTTATGAAAAGCATGTCTTATCTTTAGAAAAGAAAGTAGTTAACTCAAATAAAATAGCTTTTGTGTGACACTTGTCTTCTTCCTATTTGCGCACATTCCTCAACCATTCCATACCGTTGATCTTCTCATTCTTTCTATACCATTGATCTTCTCTCTCTCAAGTCTATAAATTGAACCCAATTCTTCCATTTCATTCATCCAAGCTTTAAGTATTGTTACTCTACAGGAATTACAGCGTGCCTTTTGCACTAATTCCTTCATTTCTTGTGATCACACTCGTTACTACACACTACTATCATTGTTGTGAATCTCATCTTCATTGTGATACTATCATAGCTATTCCCATTTGAACATCTTGGAATCATAGCAAGGAAGTGCACCTTCTGAGGGCCATATTTATAGACAAGATCATTTGTGATAGGTGATCAATGGAAGCTATGAATTAAAGGAGGTTTGCTTTGTATTGTTCATTGTTTAATTGATCTCTTTTGTTCATTATTTCATTGAGTATTAGGTATCATTTCTATTTATTATATTAATTATTCATTTAGATCCAATTTTCCCTTAACATTTTTGGCACCCACCGTGGGGCCTAGCCCCAATTTTTAATCCAAAAACTAAGTTTTTGTGTTTTAGAAAGCCATACATAGGAGGAAATTGTGCATTTGGAACATCCTAACACACATCTACTATCTATTATGGTGCATACATCATTTCAGCACATACAGTCTCCAATTCGGTGCATCTATTGTCTATTCCAACATATATATCCTTTCAGCGCACACAGACTCTGTTCCGGCGCATCTATCCTTCGATACGGTGCATCTGTAACTTCAGTGCATATATACTATTTTCCTATGCTTTTGACCTCTATCTTAGCGCATATGTACTGTAGCGCTTTTGAGCTTTGTTTCTACGTATTCAATCTTTGAAGCTGCGCATCTGATCTAGGCAGTGATTTTCAGGGTTTCCTTGAAGTTTTTATTAATGCTAATGTCTTTTTACTGGAACACTCTTAATCTATTTTTCAGGCTAGGTATTGGTTTAGAATCATATAGTTGCACTTGTTAACTCACACTTCAATTTCAAATGGGAAAGTAAATGGATGCTTATGCAAATCTCACATAGTCTTAACTAGGAAGGTGGTAATTGAATCATTGCTACTTTGGTAAAATTAGACCATTGCTATCTTGTTATCACTTCAAAGTTAACAAATCACTACTATCTGGGTAAAATTGAACATATCATTGCTATCTAGGCAAAATTGAACCATTGCTATCTTGTTATCACTTCAAAGTTAACAAATTTTTGTGCTTGCCCAAGTAGATAGCTCATCTAGTTTTTCTCATTTTAACTAGGGGAAAAGAACCACTGTCTTTTGTGTTTTGGGAATGATACCAGGCCTATGCTCTCCCCTATCTTGGGTGACCAAAATGCTAGACATATCATTTTTGCATGTGTTTTTCCTTTAGAGGGACCTACTCTTAGATACCATTCATCCAACTAGGAACGACCCTAAGTGGTAATAGGCTAGACACCAAGCCCTACCAATCCACTATAAATAAATTGTGTTTGGAGCAAAAGCTTCAAACAATGAGTGTAGTTGTGTTCTACTGACAGCAAACCTCCCCTAAAACTCTCCAAGGTGCAACCCTTGCAGGCTAGAAGACTCCATAACGGAGAGTAGTGTTGCCGCATGTATAACCACTCGAATGGTTGCCTTTATTAAACCCCTTTGTCTTAGTGGCCAAAAAACCCTATAATCCAGTGCAGGGAAGGGGGATTATCACCTCCTAAAGATGCTTCACTAGAGATAGTGAGAATTCAGTTATATACTATCCTTTGAAACCTAGGATTGTACTTGCTTTCTTTTAGTCCAAAAAAAGTAAAAAAATTACAAAAAAATAAAAAGCCATACAAACATTCTTTGTGTTTGTTGTGCCTTCTTGCCATAATTTTAGAAAATTAGATCAAAAAGACCTTCTTGCAGCCAAAGATACCAAAAACATCAGAAAATTGCCAAAAATTTGCAAAAAACACTAAAAAACTAGAGTGGCACATTTATCCTTTTTTGCTGTGCATTTGTATCAACTTGTTATGCATTTGTACTATCTTACTGCGCTATTACCATCTGTTGCTATGCATCTAAAATTTACAATATTGTGCTTCTGTACTAACTTTTCACGCATTTACCAGTTTTGACGACACATCTGTTCCGGTGCATGTGTGACAGTGAGCACTTCCACATTCTTTGAGAGGAAAACTTTACCATTGTTGGGTACCCATTTCAGCCTAGTTCCAAGTTTTGAGATCAGATCATACCTTGCAGTCACTTTTCCATCCATTTCACGTCAAAGTCTCTCTTTTATTGGTCATCTCATTCACCTTCTATCAGGTCTCCCTAGTCTAAAGTCAAAGTATCCCATATCAGATTAGCATAGGCCCCTTTTTCAGATCATTTTGGATTCAAGTAACCCTAGTAAGTCACAGAACTTCGCTAGTGGTCTTGGTACATGACTAGTCCCTACATAGTAAGATAGGTATTGAGTACCCTTACTAGTGGCTATCATCTTGTATTGGCCATCTTACTTGGAATCATTGATCGAGAGAGTCCCTTGTCCAAATCTTGTTGTAAGTATCCTATTCTTAGTAGTCTCCACCGACATCTTGCCAAAATCTCTAGTTTCACCCCACCACATCCCATGTCGCTTTGCTTGGTTCTTACTAGATCTCAATACCAAAAGCAACTTGAAATGGTCGGATCATCTAACCATATTGTCACCCCTCATGATAGTGATGAGGAAATCTCTCATGAAGATTATCAAGGACACCTCTAAGATTGGAAATTCCAACACTTGCTAGAGAAAGTGCTCCATGAGGACCCTCACAAGTATTTTTATCATCTTGCAAATCTTGGACTTAAGCTCCGCACTGATTTCAATCTAAGAAAACTCAAAGAGACCGTAGAGGATAATCATGAACACCACACTAATCAAGACAAAGGAAAGAAAGTCATAGACCTAAACACACATATGGAAGAAATGAGGAAACAAATCGAGGGTCTAATGCAACAAATGATGGATCTCAAGATGGGTACAAACACTAAAACATACTCCTTGGAAGATATTGCACTGTACCCCTTTGATAAAAGTTTGAACATGATACCATTCCTCTTTTGATTTGAAGTTCCTAAGCTTGACAAGTATAAAGGGAAAGGGGACCCTAGAGATCAGATTAGGGAATTCAACACCACATGCATGGAAGTAGCTCACAATGAGACTTTCTTAATGAGACTGTTCCCTAGATCTCTAGGTAGTTAAGCCATGGAGTGGTTCTCAAGACTCCCATTGGGAATCAAAACTTTTGATGAGTTAGTCAACAAATTCATGTACTTCTCGTACAATATTGAACACGAAGTCTCCATGCTTGACCTATGCAATACCAAGCAAAAAAGTGGTGAATCATTTACCTCCTTCCTACAAAGGTGGAGACAACTAGCAACCAAATGCTCATATCATGTACCTGAGAAGCAATTAATGGAGATGTTTGTCCACAACCTCAACTCTGATCTAAGCTATCAAATCCAAATCCAATGCCCTACTTCATTTTCAAAGGTCATTGAAATGGGATTATTCATTGAGAAAGCTATGATCACCAAGGGACAAATCAAGTTATACAAGGACACACCTACCTCGAACTACACGACTAACAAATCAAAGTTTTGGACTAAGAATAAAAATGTCGTCGATGATGGAGTAGTTGATGCCAAGGTGGCAGCTCCCAAACAACAACCAATATTCACTGTCAAAGAGGAGGCAAGCAATGTTACGTCCAACAAAACATTCTCTTGAGAGCCAAGACCATGGTTCAACTCAAATATAAGGAAAACGTTCACACTACTGGGTGAGTCCCAAGAATCTGCATTAAGGAAGCTATTGTCCAACAATGAAATCTCTCTACCACCAACAAGCGACTACAAACTTCAAATAAAACCTCACTATTGGAAAGACACTAACTTTTGTGAGTATCATAGAGGAAAAGGACATACAACCAACAATTGTATCTATCTCAAACATGTTATTCAAGACATACTTGATCAAAATCAAGGAGGTGCTCAACAACACACTTCTAATGAGATGCATGTGGCTTACAAAGATCTACTTCTCAATCACAACAAGCCGTATAAAAATAACAACAACAACAACAATAACAAAAACAACAACAACAACAACAAAAACAATGGCAACAAGAACAACAACTGCAACAAACAAAATTAGAATAATGGGAATAGTAATGCCAATTATGCAAGTGTGCCATTTGATTATACCATCAACTACATATTAGAGCATGTCCCACAAGTCAATGTGGTTACGTCTAACCAACAATTAGAGAAAAATAGAACTGATTGTAGTATCATCACCCATAGTGGTAAGGTCATGTTAAATACCATTCCTCCAAGGTCATCACCTTCTCAGTCTAACTCCCATTAGTATAGTGTCATAGACCAACTACGGAAGACTCCTGCCCACATTTCTATCTCCTTCCCATAGGGAGATTCTCGATAAAGCCTTGGTGGAAACAACTATACCCACTAACTTGGCCCAAGAGAAGTTTTAATCCATGGTAGGTAATTTGACATCCTCTAGTACCATATCATTTACCGAACAAGATGACCTTTCAGTGTCTCAACCTCATAACACCCCTTTACATAATGTTTCCTTCATCCACAAGCACTGCATCAAGAGGGTTCTCATTGATGGGGGATCTAGTTTAAATGTTTGCACACTCAAGCTAGTCCTTACATTGGGGTTCTCTGAAAATGCATTTGATCCAAGGAAGAAGATTACTATCAAAGTCTATGACAAAGAGGAGAGAACTACCAAAGGAACAGTGGTATTACCCATACAAGTGGGACTGGTGATAAAAGATGTTGTGTGCCAAGTCCTAGATAGGGAGCTAGCCTATAATATTCTCCTAGGTAGACCATGGATTCATGCCATGAAAGTTGTGCCTTCTACCTATCACCAATGCATAAAATTCCCTCATAACGGAAAGCAAGTCACCATCCAAGGTGATCCTATCAAATGAAACAAAGGAAAGAGATGTCTTACAATGGCTCTACACTGAAGAAGAAGAAAACATACAACAAGAACCACCTAAGCTCCCAATAGAAATTTATGGGCGAGGTGAGTCTATCCTACACAGAATGGGTTATGAAGGACAAGGCCCCATTGGCCTAAGAAAAGAAGGAATTATAGGACCCATTCAACCTTCTTCATCCTCATTGGATAGAACTACAAAAGGTCTAGGATATAAGGATAAGGGCAAAGCTAAAGCAAATACTTGTCTTGTGGAAATGATCCATACCCTTCAAGAGGACAGTGACACAAATTCCAAAGAGTATGAGTGGGATGAGCTGATAGAGCATTCCTATGATGACAAAGAGATTGACACCATTCAAACTATAGCCCCTACCATGAGGAATAAATGCTACCACATAGACCGTTAGAGTGCGATTTGCTTATCCTTGAGAATGTGACTTTCGAGGAAGGTTTGAGTTCTATCACAATAAATAATTTGGATTTTAGTACCATCCCAAACACTCTCCCTACCAATACTCCTAGCATATCCATTCAAACTATCAATGAATCAGATCTATCCTTTGACTCCCTCCCCCTTGTGCATCCTGAGCTTATTGACTAGGATCTACAAAGAACCCCGCAACTAGATATGTTCCAAAACGATGATGCCTATATTGACTACATGGAACTTAGGGACCACCTACCTAAAGGAGATTATAAAGATGGCTTTGCCATTGAACTTAATACCATGGCTTATTTTAGAGAGGGTGGTAAGCCTTCTAGTCGCAAAAATATCAAAATAAAAATTAGATCTGACAGTGAAAATCACTCTGTAGCAGTGTCAGATCCCAAAATAGTAAAAAGAAAGGACGCATCTGATGGTGAAAACCCAACTGTGGCACCTAATGATGGAAGGCTTGACACTCTCCATGATGACATGCACCAAGAGAAGTCTCAGATTGTTGTAGAACCCACAGAACTTGTTAACATTGGAACAAAGGAACAACCTAAGATCATTCACTTTGCTAAATCTCTAACTCCACCAAAGAAGACTAAGTTTGTACCATTCTTCAAGAGAAAGCAAGTCAATTTTGCTTGGTCATATGTAGATATGTCGTGGTAAGATCCAGATTTGATTCTACATCATCTTCCACTAGATCCAGGAGTGAAACTAGTAAAAGAGAAGCTTATAAAGATGCATCCACACATTGCACTACTTGTAAAAGAACTCAAGAAACTGCTTGATGTAGAGTTCATCAGGGCTATAGTATCCAAAATGGGTCTCCAACATAGTACCAGTATCCAAACCTGATGGCTAAGTCAGACTATGCAATGATTTTAGAGATCTAAACAAAGCTTGCCACAAGGATGATTTTCCATTGCCAAATATAGATATCATGGTTGACTTAAGAGCAGGGCATACCATGTTATCTCTCATGGATGGCTTCTCGGGATACAATCAAATCATTATAGCACTAGAAGACTAGTATATGATAGCTTTTACTTGTCCATGGGGTACTTTCTATTGGAATGTCATGCCATTTGGGCTAGAGAATGCAGGAGCCACATATCAACGTGCTATGACCACTATATTCCATGATATGATATATGTCACCATGGAATATTATGTAGATGATATCCTTCTAAAGTCACTCACAAGAGAATCACACCTGGATGTGTTAGAGAAAGTCTTTCAGAGACTAGAACAATTCAAATTTAGGTTAAACCCAATGAATTGTGTGTTTGGAGTCACCTCAGGCAAGCTCTTAGGTTTTATTGTACATCAACAAATGGAATAGAGGTGGACCCTACCAAAGTCAAGGCTATTATAGACATACCACCACCCAAGAATCTTACTCAACTAAGATCTCTATAGGGCAAGCTACAAGCAATCCATAGGTTCATATCATAACTGGCAGACAAGTGTCAACCCTTCAGTCATCTCCTACATAAGAACATTCCATTCAGATGGGATGAGAAATGCGAAGAGACATTCAACAAACTAAAAGAGTATCTTATGAATCCACCTATTCGCATGCCTCCTATCCAAGGGAAGCCATTGTTACTATACATATCTGCTACACCAACTACTCTTGGGGCCCTTCTAGCACAACAAGATTATGAAGGTAAAGAAAGAGCCATCTACTACATCAGTCACACATTGGTGGGCTATGACTTGCAATACTCTCAGATAGAAAGATCATGTCTTGTGGTAGTTTGTGCTTCCCAAAAACTCCAACATTATTGTTGATGATTATTTTTACACATTCATAACAAAAGTTAAAATTCACAAAATGAACCTAAACTATCTTGAAAGATATGAAGAAATCACTTAAGAGTTCTTAATCCCAAGATTCTGAATGGTTAGGTCTTGACCTTGTGGACAATTCAACAGGTTGATGTGAAACTGTAATATTCAAGGGGTCTTACTTGATTTAAGATAATCTGTAATGTACTAGACTCAAATTATGCAAATTGTTACAAATATAGACAAATTATTCATTCATTTGCATGAACTTACTATTGTATCACAAAGCCTTGTATGATTTATAGTAAAACAAGCTTTGCTCTTCAAATTGATATGAAAATTGTCAAATATTAACACAATTCTTCCTACTTCTTTCAAATGTAAGACAATTTCCTTAAGATTTATGCGTTTAAGCTAATTATTTCAAATGCTTGGGGAAAAGTTAGAGAAAATCATGTTAAGAATAATTTCCTATAGGATCTAAATGTTTTGTTACTCACATCTTTAAGAGATATAGCAAATTAATCAAATCAACACTAAATCTTCAAATGGAGAGTCCTGAGTATTTTCATGAACACACATCAAAGATTGCAAGCTTTCAAAGGATAATACTTCAAATACCAGTAAGAGTCAAAAAACACTCTATAATAGATGCAGAATTCCAAGTTTACTTGTATTTAAAGCACACAGTAATATAAAATTTATAATGTATGAATGACCTTTTGTTTCATTAATCAAATTGCCAAAGAACTTACAGACATTTTTATAGATACAGTAAGGAAACAAACATTCTATGCATTCCTTAATGTAGACAGAGGTGACCTCCTCTTCTAAACTAAAGAAATGCTTCTCTACTCAAATATTCAAACAAATTACAAGTGAAAGCAACAACTGAAAATCCCTATGTAAATAATATACAAGTAGCAGAGCTTCTTATATAGAATTTGAAGCTTCGTACTGCTATGGCTACAAAACCCAATCTACATTCAGCATTCATACTTTCTTGATCAAGGGTGTACATTCATTCCTAACCGTTCCTCAAAATATCTTTATGGTATCTTTTCTACCTTAAAGGATGCTATTAGAATCTTTTCAAAATAGGATTCCCCTCCTTTGACTTCTTTCTTGTTAACCTTGCCCGCATATACCTCTCAATTAAATCTTTCATTACTATTGTTTGCCCCTTTTTATATTTTCCTACTCCTTTAGATATGCCTTGAAATTATTTGTTACACCTTCTATGAAGGTGCGATTTCCCCTAGACTCCTTGTCCATACATATTCGTGCATTGTGACTCCCTCTTTCAATTTCTTCTCTTCTTTACCTGAACCTTCACTCTTCTTCTTATATTTCTTCATCTTGGCATTTGCCTCCATTATTGAATCAATCATTTGTTTACTTAAATATGCCTCTGGATTCTCCATACATGGTGCAAAGATAGCCCTAAATTCTTTAAATGCCCTTTGGAATTCATATGCTGGTACATCCATACACTCATGATCTATGAGCCTTTCAATTATCCTCTTATGTAACCTGATTATGTTGTCTACTTTCTCCTCTAAACCTTGAGTGGCTGAGGCATCTTCTGAGACTATTTGGTGCAGGAACACCTCTTCAACAAGCCAATTATGCATCTAAGGGAGAAGATTAAGGTATTAATGTGTTGTCATATTTTGTGCATTTCTATGTTTGTTTTTGTCCTGTAGGACTTGTGTTGTGATTTCATGTTTGTAATAAAAAAACCCCATCATGTGAACCAATGTTACAAATTTGGCATCCTGATAAGCCAATTTCAACATCTTGGGCAATTGGGGTATGTGGTTATTTAAAATCAAGTGTGTTATGTTTAGGTGTGTTGTTAATGTGTTTAAATCATGTCGCATGGAAACATGTTTCGTGTGATTAATTAGATTTTTGGTATTTCGATTGGAAGTTGTAATGACTCCAACTTCTTGTGTTCCAGTTAGAACTGAATGGGGAGAGATATAAACATATTCTGGAAAGAAGAAGAGGGGGATGAAAATTAAATTGAAGAGATAGAAATTATGTCAGTTTGTGTTTACAAATTCTAGGTGTTGTGTAAAATCTCTGTGTATCAGACTGTTTTGTTTATACTCT
The DNA here is from genome assembly GCA_027924645.1 of Cunninghamia lanceolata. Lineage (NCBI taxonomy): Eukaryota > Viridiplantae > Streptophyta > Pinopsida > Cupressales > Cupressaceae > Cunninghamia > Cunninghamia lanceolata. Next base: position 926,448 of record BSBN01000957.1, read on the forward strand.
CTGTATCAAATTGTTCGTTACATAGTTTAGTTTTCTGTTGTCGAGATGCCAGATTGAAACCATTCCATTGGTGGATTTCTTTGAAATCAGTGGAATGGATTATGTATATAGTTTTCTATTTTGTTTTCTTTTTGTTTGTGTTTCTGGCAGAATAGAACAGGGGATCCAATCTCTGGAAGAGTTGTCACAGTAGAGAGCCTAGCATCTCTATGTGCTAGGACTCAACAGACTATAAACTGTGAGTTTAGTTGCAGAGGACATCCTCGACATTAGATTTTGGGTGTTATTCCATTGCAGGTATATTTCTGTGTATATCGCAATTGTATACAAATATACATTTCGTGTAAAGTGTGTGAAGGTTCATTGGGTGACCGGTGATAGAAAGTTAAACAGTGCATTTTCAAAGTTGAGAGTATTGGGTTGAAAATGTTTGATTGAACCAATTCAAGGTTCAATAGGTTCGTCGGTTCATAGGACTAAGTGGTTATCAGTGGGAGAAATTTGGAGTTGATCGAAGAGCATGTATTACCGATAGTTGAACTGATGATTGAACTGGTTCAATGGTCCAACGGTTCAACGGATGCAACGGGTTCATCGCTGATAGTAATAAGGGTTGTCAATAGTTGAACCGATGATTAAACTGGTTCAATGGTTCAACGGTTCAACAGTTCACCCGATAGCTGCCGACAGTGTTAAGACTGTGCAATGGAAATACATTGAACCGATAGTTGGAGGTTCGACAGGTTCACAGGTTCAATGAACTTGGAGGTTCCAAGGGGTTCAAAGGTTCAACCACTATAATTGTTCTAGATTTTAATCTATTTTCACCACACCGTTGTGGGCTTTGCATCAAGTGGTATCAGAGCAAAGGAGTATCCTTTGGGTAGAAGAAAAATACAAGATCTCAGAAGGAGAAGGGTCAGAAGAGTACCCAGCGAAGATGACTAACACTGAGTTGGCTATTCTAGTGAAGAAACAATTGGTAGAGAGCAAAGCCATTAGGGTTTACAATCAGGCCTTGAGAAATGAGTTGGAGAAGTTGAGGGAAAAGGTAGAGAAGGGAGAAGAAAATTCTAGTGATGAAGAAGATAGGGATGAAGAGAAGATCCCTAGGTAGGAAGAGATGGAGGTTCCTACAAACTAGAGACCCTTGCTCAATGCCCTCAAATCCATGGAGAGAAGGACCATGGATATGAAACTAGACTTGCCCATGTTTGCAGGAAAAATGGATCCTGATTTAGTAATGGAGTGAATAGACTCCTTGAATAATTTCTTTGAGACCGAGGAGATACCAGACCATCAAAGGGTGAAGATGGCACAATCCAAAATGAAAGGGGCTGCACTAACTTGGTGGACTTTCATCCAAGATGACAGGGTGAAAGAGGGAAAGAATAGAGTTGCTACTTGGAAGAAAATGATGGCTTTAGTGAAGGAAGCCTATGTTCCATTGGATTACAACATCCAATTACAGAAGAGGAAACAAAACTTAAAACAAAAAGAGTTAGATGTTAGCTCATAAACTAAAGAATTCATGAAATTATGTGTCAAGGCAAAGGTAAAGGAGGGTGAGGACGAGAAGGTGGCAAGGTACCTCAATGGATTGAGGTTTAACATCCAAGAAAATTTAAATCTACATAGCCTAGATACAGTCCAAAAGTGCTACCAATTGGCACTCAAAGTGGAAGAGAAATTAAAGAGAAGACAAGAGTAGAATAGTAGAGGAAGAGGGAGATAGCAAAGAGGGGGAAAAAGTCCTTTTAGAGGCAGAGGAAATGGATTTGGTTACCAAGGTGAATCAAATCAAGAGAGCAGCAAAGGAGACAATAGTCAAATTTATAATCAAAAAGGAAATTTTAGGGGTAGAAGACCATCATTTAGAGGGAGATCTCAGGGTAAAGGAACTCTCAGATGTTATAATTGCAATCAAGAAGGCCACATAGCTAGAAGATGTCTAGAAAAGGCAACAAGTACAATGGGAGAAAGGAGGACAAATCTGATTCAAGAGTCTAATTGTCAAAGTGTAACAAGTTCAAACACTTTTCAAAGTATGAATGTTCCTGACAGTTATGGATATCCTGAGAGAGGAGAAGCTTTGATGATGAGGAGAGCAATGACCACCATGAAGGTGCCTGACAAAGAACCCCCACAAAGGAAGTCTCTCTTGAGAACTACTTGCAAAGGAGGAGGAAAGGTATGTAAAGTTATGATTGACTCAGGATCTACTAAAAATTGTGTCCATTGAAATGGTAGAAAAGCTTAAGCTTAGAAGATTGCCACATCCATGCCCATACAAAGTCTCATGGCTTACTCAAGGTCAACAAACAGTTGTGGAAGAGCAGGCTTGGGTAGAATTTCAAATTGTAACATACAAGGATAGATTATTGTTTGACATTACCAAGATGGATGCTTGCCATCTCTTATTTGGAAGACCATGGCAATATGACTTGAAAGCACAACATGATGGAGTTATAAACACATATTCAATCACCAGGGATGGTAAGGTGATAGAGTTACTACCATTGATGGAGAATGAGGAGGAATCAAAGGGGAAAGAAGTTAAGGTGATGATGGTAGAAGGCAAACAATTCATGAAAGAGCTAGTAGGAGAAGGTGTAGTTGCATATGCTCTAATTCCATTCCTAAAGGTGAATAAGGAGCAGTAGCAAGAAGTCAAGGGAGAGAAAAGGAAAAGGTTCATAGATCCTGTTGTCCAAGAGCTATTAGACAAGTAAAAAGGCATCATCTCAGATGGAATGCCAAGGTCCCTACCACCTATAAGGGACATCAACCATTGTATAGATCTGATCCCAGGATCTACACTTCCAAACAAAGTAGCATACAAGCTTACACCAAAATAGAATACAGAGGTAGCAAGATAGATTGAGGTGTTGTTGGAGATAGGCCTAATTGGCAAGAGTTTAAGCCCATGTGTAGTACTAGCTATACTAGCACCGAAGAAGGCACTTGGAGACTTTGTATTGACTCAAGGGCTATCAACAAAATAACAATTAGGTATAGGTTCCCAATCCCTAGGATAGAAGATTTTCTTGATTGCTTGGGGGGTGCTAAATATTTCATAAAAATAGATTTAAAGAATGGCTAGCATCAGATTAGGATTAGGCCAGGAGATGAATGGAAAACTGCATTCAAGACCAATGAGGGGTTATATGAGTGGAAGGTCATGCCTTTTGGTTTATCCAATGCCCCTAGTACTTTTATGAGGTTGATGAATGAGGTCTTGAGGGAATTCATAGGCAAATTTGTCATAGTATATCTAGATGACATCCTGATTTTTAGTAATACAAGGGAAAAGCACCTCAAACATATAGACTTGGTCCTCAAAAGGTTACATGAAGAGCAACTAATGATCAACTTGGAGAAGTGTTTGTTCATGCAGGAGGAGATCATATATTTGGGTTTTGTCATCTCACAGGGAAAACTAAAAATGGATCAAGAGAAGGTAAGTGCCATATTGTCTTGGCCAACACCTAGAACTATGAATGATGTTAGAAGTTTCCATGGGTTAGCAACCTTCTATAGGAAGTTTATAAAGGGATTTAGTCATGTTTGTACACCCATGCTTGACACCATAAAAGGAGGACACAAGTGCGGATTCACTTGGACAAAGGAGGCAAATGATTCATTTGAAACATTGAAGAAGAAGGTGGCAGAGTAGCCAGTCCTTGCACTTCCTGACTTCAACAAGATTTTTTAGGTAGAATGTGATGCAAGCTACATGGCAATTGGGGAAGTACTCAGTCAAGAAGGTATGCCTATTGCATTTTTTAGTGAGAAACTAAATGATGCAAAGAAGAGATACTCATCATATGATTTGGAGATGTATGCTCTAGTACAGTCACTCAAAAAGTGGAGGCATTACTTGATGCAAAAAGAATTCATAGTGTTCATAGATAATCAGGCCCTTAGTTTCATAAACAGTCAAGAGAAGCTGAACCATAGGCATATGAAGTGGGTGGAGACTTTACAAGCTTTCACCTTCACACTCAAACACAAGAAAGGGGTGAAGAACAAGGTCGCAGATGCTTTGAGCAGGAGGGCTCTAACCATCAATCAAATCTAGTTGGAGAGTGTTGGCATTGACTCTTTGAAGGCTATGTATGATGCTGATGAAGATTTTGGGGAGGTATACAAGGTATGTATTTCCTTTCATGAAAAATATCATGTTGAGTTCTCTAAATTTTTGATCCAAGATGGATTACTTTTTAAGGGTGGACAGTTGTGCATTCCACAGTATTCTATGAGACTGAATATTATTAGGGAGAAGCATTGTGGGGCCATGGTAGGACATTTTGGTCTGGATAAGACTCTTGACCTTGTGAAGAGGCATTACTATTGGCCCAAGTTGCAATCAGATGTGAGGAGATTTGTGGAGGTATGTGTGATATGTCAGAAAGCAAAAGGGAGATCCACTAATGGAGGGTTGTATCAGCCACTACCCATTCCTTCCGGGCCATGGGAGAGCATAAGCATGGACTTTGTATTGGGTTTGCCTAGGACAAGGAAGGGATATGATAGTGTTTTTGTTGTAGTAGATAGATTTAGTAAAATGGCACATTTCTTACCATGCAAAACCACTTGTGATGCTTCATATGTTGCTGATCTACTTTTCAAAGAGATAGTGAGGATACATGGATGGCCATTGAGCATAGTGTCAGATAGAGATGTGAAATATATTGGCCACTTTTGGAGGACTCTTTGGAAGGAGCTTGGAACAAATTTATCTTTCTCATCAGCCTACCATCCTCAAATGGATGGGAAAACTGAAGTTGTTAACCCTTCATTGGGAAATCTATTAAGAGGTTTGACAAGGTAGCATGGAGAGAAGTGGGATAATATCCTACCACAAGCAAAATTCTCCTATAATGACACCATCAATAGGAGTATAGGGAAGTAACCTTTCCAGGTAGTATATGGAATTCATCCAAGAGGTATTTTGGAATTAAGAGATCTACCTATAGGAGAGTCTATTAGTGCAGATGGAGAAGTTTTTGCATTAACCATCAAAGAGGTGCATGATCAAGTCAAGACCCAACTCCAACAAACTACATTGAAGTACAAAGCCTATGTTGATAAGAAGAAGAGAGATGTATAATTTGATGTTGGAGATTTGGTATGGGTTAATCTGAAGAAGGAGAGGATTCCAAAAGGTAAACATACCAAGCTAATGTAGAGGAAGATTGGACCATGTCAGATTTTGAAAAAGTGTGGGTAGAATGCTTATGAGATCCAACTCCCTCCTGATCTTGGATTATCACCCATTTTCAATGTATGTGATTTAACTCCATACAAACATAATGCAGATGTAGAACAGGAACCATTGCAGGGTACACAAGAGGATGATATTCCTAAGCATGATCCACCAACATTGAAGAAGATTTTAGACTCAAGAATCACAAAGAAAACAAGGAACAAAGAGTACATGGAGTACTTGGTAGCTTGGCATGGGAAACCTAATTCAGAGGTAGTTTGGATGACTGAAGATTAGATCACAAACCATGGTGCAAACTTTCAAACTCTCATCTCAAGTGGGCTTGAGATTTCTTCTCCCGGGGAGTATGATGCAGGAACACCTCTTCAACAAGCTGTTGGTCATGATGTTAGTCATTCACAAACATAGAATAAAAGTTACACAACAACCTTTACTCATCTTGAAAGATACGATGAATTCAGAGAATTCATGATCCCAAGTCTCCATTGATTAGGTCTTAATCTACTGACGTTACTCAGTGGTTGATGTGTGTTGCTGTTTTCCATTCAGGGGCCTTACGTATTTCTGCAAAGTTCATCATTATTTCTCCAAATATCCTACTCTGTATGTCTGCTCTGCATAAATCTCCAATAATTCTACCTCTGCACTGTGAATTTAGTCAAACAATGTGCCTACAGGCTGATATTTGCATGATTTCTACCATTATTTGCAATTCTTTGCATGATATTTTCAATACTACATGCATTTAACTCAAATATGCTACTGATTTTCAGTTACCTACGGGATTTCAGCATATTTCTCTGTTCTGCTTGTTATTTATCATGACTTGCAGTTATGGTGATGAATTAATGAAATTAAAAAAAGGAAAAGGGTTAAAGAATGAGATTCCCAAAACTACTTGACTGAGATCACTGATCCACATACAAGCTCCCATACATGCAATGAAAAGAAGGAAACTAGAATCATACTTCACCAGGACATTCCACAAATCCGCATGATCTAGTGCAAATCTTCAAAGGAAAAGTTGACAACAACATGTAATGAAATGAAAGCGATTCCAGTTGAACACAACATTCCCCAGTACATATCCAGAAATCAACATGAAGATTACGTAAAATTTACAATCAGGGTGTAATCTGAAACTTCATATCCATTCAGTATGCTCAAGAATAGGTACATTTATAGTGATCTGAAGAAAGAACCTTGACATTTCAACAATTCTATCCTCATTAGTCTCAGTAATCCGATCTCCTAATTGATTCTACAGTAATTGGCCTTAATGCCAGATATATCTATCTATCTCCTTCCATATTTTTTCTAATGGCCTTATTGCCAGATGTTCCAATGTCTATATATATCTCTCTCTTCTCAAGCTCTGGCTCTTATATAGAGCAAATACCAGAAAATAGTTACAATGATCCAAGGATCAGGATCCTCTCATAATAATCAATGGTCCAGATGAAAAGCACATGCTTCTCCAGTTGGCAAATGTATAGCTGGCACAGAATATTCCAGCATCTTTGATTTGATTCGGTCTCCAGCTGGCAAACAACATATTTGACAATATCCTCTTCACTTCTGGTTCATGTTGCCTTCATGTGCAACCATACAATGCTCAGCAACAGCTCTAACAGCATCATGACTTCCTGCAAGTAAACAGACAAACATTAAGTTCATCATCATGTGGATAAACAATAGGAATTTAAACGTTTTATTAAACATGCCTCAAAATGTGCAGCTACAGGCAATCGAGCCCCAAATCTGTGAAAATTATGCACTAAATGCATAAACAGCATCAAAAACACTCAGGTCAACTATCGTTGACCAAAAATCAGGCAGTCGGGCTTTCAAATTTCTATCGCTCTGTTTTCCCGCCCATTTTCATGTATATCGGGTTCAAAATATGATCAGGTATCTCAAAATATACAAGGAAATAACTACTTTTCAATTTATTTCAAATCCGGCTCTGTATATTTCGACATGTGTATCGGGTTCAAATCACATTCGCATCGGTGTGACCACATATGATCGGGGTGACAAAATTAGACTTGGCTGATGGTAAAACATACACCGACGCCAGAAATCATGATGACGTCCACCCATCGGGAAGACATGTTCTATCGGCGAGAAAAATCCAGACTTGTCCGACAGTTAAAACTACACCGATCAATAGCATATCGGCGTGACTATCTCCATCGGGGAGAAAATTTAAAGTATGGCCAATATCATATGTTGGGCCGATGGACAGCATATCGGCGTGACTATCTCCATCGGGGAGAAAATATAAAGCATGGCCGATATCATATGCTATGCCGATGGACCTTTCCATCGGGGTGACTACCTCAGTCGGCGAGACCAAATATAACACAACCGATAGCACAAGCTACACCGATGGGGAAACTTAGGGCTTTCTACCTATCTGCAGGATATTGTGAATATGATGCTCCCCCCTTCTCAAATGTCCTGATGATGTCACCATCATGTTTCGCTTCTATATATTGGGGAAAAGAATGACATCATCATCATCATGCCGAAGGAAAATAGGAGGATATGAAATATGATCCTGCTGCTGAGGAATGGAATATGATGGTGATGTCATCGTCATATCCGGGCTTCATTAAAATGCAAAAGATGACATCACCGTCATGTTTAGTTAAGATCAGGGGATAAATGTAATATCGGGTCACCTAATGAACATGATCAGGTGGTGAATGAAATATGACCCCTTTGCGGTCAAGGTAACCCTCTCGAAAGATCAGGATGATGATGATCATCAGGATATTCAGGGCTTTTGTTAAACTTAGAACATGACGTCATCATCATATTCGCGAACCGGATCATGTTTTGGAAAATATCATGCCAAAGGGAAATGTGATGATGATGTCATCCTGATATTTGCTTCTTCGTTTATCAGATCGGGATGACGTCATCAGGATATTTGCAAAAGGTCATATTTCTCGGCAGGAGGACATTACGAAATATCGGGTAAACAAGTTCATGATGATCTTGACAACATGACTGGGGATAAAAATATGATGATCCTCCTCATCGAATATCATGATGACGTAATCATCATATTCTGCCTTCGGAGCATGAGGATGAGTTGAGGTCATCATCAGGTTAGCGCTAGGGTGATATTTAAAATATGATCATGCTGAGGAATGGAATATCACCCTCCCTTAAAAGATAGGGTGATCATCATGATCATGCAAAAGGAGATCAGGAGGATATGATGACGTCATCATCATATTAGCGAATATCAGTAAATATGACCCTCCCTTGAAAGATCAGGATGATGACCCTCCGATAGGACTTTGACATGCGCATGCAAATATGCAGATGGTGGATTTTCTAAGCAGGGTGATATTATAATATCATGATGCTCGTTGTTATGAAATATCGGGTTACACTCAAAACATGATGCTCACGATGCGCATAAGGTCATTTGACGGGTAAAACACGCTATCACCTAAGATTGACGTCCGGATATTTCGACTGCATGATTTTATCAGGTGATAGACCAAGATCAGGATGACCTTGACACATGACTGAGGATATAAATATGATGATCCTCCTGTGAATATCAGGTTTGACCAAAACTTTGACTGCTCATAACTCCCTCATATGGACGAATTTTCAGGTGATGTAAAAGGGAAACCTGCATGGAATTTCAAGCTCTTTCTAAATATGAGGTCATAGAAACAAAATATGAACTTTGACAAACTGACCTCATGATGATGACCAACCTCATCCTGACTTTCATGATGATGATGCACCTGACTCATTTTTACCAAACCGCCAGAAAGCACAAAAGCAAGGGAACAAGCCAGCAAAGTTGGGTCCCTGTTTTGATAATGCAAAATGGGGCGTGTTGTGTAACCACACAACAACTTGCCACCAAAGAAAACAACAAAATTCAAATAATTCAAAAGGTGAGGATAAATTAAAACATAAATTTCCAACTCCTATTAAGCATGAGCATCCTAATCCTTTCTAACTAGTATCATGTTCATCAATGTAACAGTGAATTGATAAGGGATCAATTGTGTGCATGTGATTCATATACTCATCTTGAAAGTGAGTTGAATAAATCAGTGACTGGTGTTAAGCTACGTGGTTTGGTTCATCCCTCATAGCCAACCAGATAGAGCCTTGCTGACAGCAGGCGTCCATAGCCCCGGCAAGGTTATCGTTGCAATTCTCCTAAGTAGAGCCCCACTGCCAGCAAGCATCTATAGCTCCGGTAGAGTTACGTAGATGACTTAATCTGGATTTCAGAAAATCCATTTTATTATTTTATTTATTTTATATTTTGAATTTAATTCTTAAGATATAACAGTTGTAGCCTCATGATACAAGGAATGGTCACTTGTTGAAATTAAGTTGAGAATTGCAATGGTAGCAAGGGCAACCTTTAGATTTTTCACTTAACCCCTACACTGATATGTTCAATAAACCCAAGGCTGTTAGGTGTGTCATTGTGAGGATCACCTTGACTCAAGAAAAGTAGCACTGATGAATATGATACCACAGACCTGATCAAGAATACCTACACTGATATGAGTTACAACCTATGTAAAAACTTATATCCAACTTTTGAATTCTAACAATTTATGCAGTGTTCTTAAGTAACAAGGTGCACCAGTTTTGCCCAACCAAAACAAAGACTCAACAACGTAAAGCAAAAAGCAACCTGTACAAACAGCTAACCTACGAAAGGAAACAACAGAAAGCAAAACAAGAAAGCAAAACAAGCAAACTGTACAAACAACTAACCTACAAAATTATATACAAACCACTACTAGGCAAACAAAAACCAGCAAACGACCCAAATACACCTGTATTTGCATACTTCTTTTGATTGTGCAGGAGCATTAGGGTATTAGTTATGGTTCTCAACCTAGCAAATTTATCTTTATATTCTGAAAAATATTCTGATATTCTTAATTCATTGTATTCAACAGAATGACTCTTGATGATCAGCAATTGAGGAAGCTCATCATGTTCATGATTAATCCATGTGCATGTCTTATCTCCTGAATTTCCATAATCAAAATAATAATCAACATCATTTACTGTGGAAAGGAGAAATACAACCTGGTATATCTCTAGTCCTATTGAACATGCTTCTTCATTGGCAATTTGTCCTCCATTTGTCATTATATGTTCACTGCTTGGCTCAGTGCCTGGTCTCGCTTCAAATTGAAGGATGTATGACTCTTGATGTATTAATTCTCCATCTTTATCCAGCCTTATCCCTTCATTCCGGATGTTCAGTTTATCTTCCAGTTCAGGAAACTTCTCAATATTTTCTTCAATTTCCTGCACATCAGCATCTAAATAAGTATCTTTATTATCACAACCTGAAATACAGAAATTTATCATTTCTAAATCATTTGACTGTAAAAGAGAAACAACTTTCACTTGATAAGGACACTCCCCTGTTTCATTCTCAAAATATTTCTGGAGTAACGTCTGATTATGCACAACAACTCCAAAGTTTTCTACATCATCATCTTTCAGGAATTGTTCATTAAATAGCTCACATCTTCTATCTAGTAAAGTGCCTGGTTCCATTAACCTGCAACATTCTTGCATTTGATCATTCAATTCAACCCAGTTAGGTAGTAAATCAGCATTTATTTTCTTCTCTATGACTCCCTGAGTTACTACCATAGGAACTTCATCATCAGCAGTGAATCTAAATTGCTCTACTATTTGTTTACACTTCTCTTTACCATAGAATGACTCCAGGAAAGATGTTTCATCTTCTTTATCAAAAGTATTAGGATCAGAATCAAAAATATTATCCTGATGAGTGGTTTCTTCTCTAAAATTTTCACAAGATTCATACCTGCATACTGACTGATCCTTACTTGTAGTAGGAAGCAGAGAACTCCTATCAATTTCACCATAGAATGAATCCAGGAAAGATGTTTTATCTTCTTTACCTTCTGGAACTGATTCAGCTATTGTATTTTCTAGAGTCTTTTTCAACATGATCAAGCAGGCGTAACAATCTCTCTCTGAATGCTCTTCATCATGTAATCTGCACCAGCTTTCAATCAAGACATCGTCAATGGGTAAACCTAATAATTGACTACACTGTATATTTCTGGACAAGTATAATTCAAAATCTTCAAAACGATCCACTTCAGTGTCTGGACAATTAATAACTTCTGGTGCTGCATCTGCTTGTTGATCCAGAATTTCTTTATTTTCCTGCCAGACTTCTTGATTTTCCTGGCAAATTTCAGCCCTGGACACATCCAGAGAGAGTATTAATCCTTTCAAATATAAATCCAACCTTGTAAGGAAAGTTAAACAATTAATTTCACTGTGTTCCGCAGTCTGGTGTATCCTGCAATAGGTAGATAAACCAAAGTTAGACAAATTGTGAGGGTAAAGCTGCCTATTCAAAGTTTCCTGAAATAAAGGAATGTTAATTTGACAATTGCCTTCATATACATCCATCAAAATGAGACTATATTTTTCAATTTTTTTAGTATTTTGAAATTTTAATGAGATCTATCATATCTCAGAATAAAACTTGAAAGTTCAGAAAATCAAACTAATCTTTGATGTTTTGGGCTAGATCTTTGCAAAGGTGCAACCAAAACATCTTAGATAAGAGATATTTGCAGACATTTAACTGAAATGCTGAAATATTTATGCAATATTTGTAGAAATCTAGAAATTCACAGCTCAGGCCCTCCTTCTAGCGCCAATTTATGTTGCGTTAGAAGCGAGGGGCCTACAGATATGTTAGCAAGATTTAAAGTGGGCTGCTAAACTAAGGCAGGGGATATCACTTCAACTGAAAAGAATTTATTTGCTGAGAAATAGCTCACATGCCCTCCTTCTAGCGTCAATTTATGTTGCGATAGGAGCGAGGGGTCTGCATAAAATGAATGATGACTAAAGCAGTGGCGTCTTTGCCAGTTCTGCCCTCCTTCTAGCGCCAATTTATGTTGCGTTAGAAGCGAGGGGCCTGCAGATTAATTGCAAGACTTAGGGCAAGCTGCTATACTAAGGCAGGGGATATCACTTCAACTGAAAAGAATCTATTTGTTGAGAAATAGCTTAGCCCTCCTTCTAGCGCCAATTTATGTTGGTCATGATGTTAGTCATTCACAAACATAGAATAAAAGTTACACAACAACCTTTACTCATCTTGAAAGATACGATGAATTCAGAGAATTCATGATCCCAAGTCTCCGTTGATTAGGTCTTAATCTACTGACGTTACTCAGTGGTTGATGTGTGTTGTTGTTTTCCATTCAGGGGCCTTACGTATTTCTGCAAAGTTCATCATTATTTCTCCAAATATCCTACTCTGTATGTCTGCTCTGCATAAATCTCCAATAATTCTACCTCTGCACTGTGAATTTAGTCAAATAATGTGCCTACAGGCTAATATTTGCATGATTTCTACCATTATTTGCAATTCTTTGCATGATATTTTCAATACTACATGCATTTAACTCAAATATGCTAATGATTTTTAGTTACCTACGGGATTTCAGCATATTTCTCTGTTCTGCTTGTTATTTATCATGACTTGCAGTTATGGTGATGAATTAATGAAATTAAAAAAAGGAAAAGGGTTAAAGAATGAGATTCCCAAAACTACTTGACTGATATCACTGATCCACATACAAGATCCCATACATGCAATGAAAAGAAGGAAACTAGAATCATACTTCACCAGGACATTCCACAAATCCGCATGATCTAGTGCAAATCTTCAAAGGAAAAGTTGACAACAACATGTAATGAAATGAAAGCGCTTCCAGTTGACCACAGCATTCCCCAGTACATATCCAGAAATCAACATGAAGATTACGTAAAATTTACAATCAGGATGTAATCTGAAACTTCATATCCATTCAGTATGCTCAAGAACAAGTACATTTACAGTGATCTGAAGAAAGAACCTTGACATTTCAACAATTCTATCCACATTAGTCTCAGTAATCTGATCTCCTAATTGATTCTATAGTAATTGGCCTTAATGCCAGATATATCTATCTATCTCCTTCCATATTTTTTCTAATGGCCTTATTGCCAGATGTTCCAATGTCTATATATATCTCTCTCTTCTCAAGCTATGGCTCTTATATAGAGCAAATACCAGAAAATAGTTACAATGATCCAAGGATCAGGATCCTCTCATAATAATCAATGGTCCAGATGAAAAGCACATGCTTTGCCAGTTGGCAAATGTACAGCTGGCACAGAATATTCCAGCATCTTTGATTTGATTCGGTCTCCAGCTGGCAAACAGCATATTTGACAATATCCTCTTCACTTCTGGTTCATGTTGCCTTCATGTGCAACCATACAATGCTCAGCAACATCTCTAACAGCATCATGACTTCCTGCAAGTAAACAGACAAACATTAAGTTCATCATCATGTGGATAAACAATAGGAATTTAAACGTTTTATTAAACATGCCTCAAAATGTGCAGCTACAGGCAATCGAGCCCCAAATCTGTGAAAATTATGCAGTAAATGCCTAAACAGCATCAAAAACACTTGGGTCAACTATCGTTGACCAAAAATCAGGCAATCGGGCTTTCAAATTTCTATCGCTCTGTTTTCCCGCCCATTTTCATGTATATTAGGTTCAAAATATGATCAGGTATCTCAAAATATACAAGGAAATAACTACTTTTCAATTTATTTCAAATCCGGCTCTGTATATTTCGGCATGTGTATCAGGTTCACATCATATTTGCATCGGTGTGACCACATATGATCGAGGTGACAAAATTAGACTTGGCCGATGGTAAAACATACACCGACGCCAGAAATCATGATGACGTCCACCCATCGGGAAGACATGTTCTATCGGCGAGAAAAATCCAGACTTGTCCGACAGTTAAAACTACGCCGATCAACAGCATATCGGCGTGACTATCTCCATCGGGGAGAAAATTTAAAGTATGGCCGATATCATATGTTGGGCTGATGGACAGCATATCGGCGTGACTATCTCCATCGGGGAGAAAATATAAAGCATGGCCGATATCATATGCTATGCCGATGGACCTTTCCATCGGGGTGACTACCTCAGTCGGCGAGACCAAATATAACACGGCCGATAGCACAAGCTACACCGATGGGGAAACTTAGGGCTTTCTACCTATCTGCAGGATATTGTGAATATGATGCTCCCCCCTTCTCGAATGTCCTGATGATGTCACCGTCATGTTTCGCTTCTGTATATTGGGGAAAAGAATGACATCATCATCATCATGTCGAAGGAAAATAGGAGGATATGAAATATGATCCTGCTGCTGAGGAATGGAATATGATGGTGACGTCATCGTCATATCTGGGCTTCATTAAAATGTAAAAGATGATGTCACCGTCATGTTTAGTTAAGATCAGGGGATAAATGTAATATCGGGTCACCTAATGAACATGATCAGGTGGTGAATGAAATATGACCCCTTTGCAGTCAAGGTAACCCTCTCGAAAGATCAAGATGATGATGATCATCAGGATATTCGGGGCTTTTGTTAAACTTAGAACATGACGTCATCATCATATTCGCGAACCGGATCATGTTTTGGAAAATATCCTGCCGAAGGGAAATGTGATGATGATGTCATCCTGATATTTGCTTCTTCGTTTATCAGATCGGGATGACGTCATCAGGATATTTGCAAAAGGTCATATTTCTCGGCAGGAGGACATTACGAAATATCGGGTAAACAAGTTCATGATGATCTTGACAACATGACTGGGGATAAAAATATGATGATCCTCCTCATCGAATATCATGATGACGTAATCATCATATTCTGCCTTCGGAGCATGAGGATGAGTTGAGGTCATCATCAGGTTAGCGCTAGGGTGATATTTAAAATATGATCATGCTGAGGAATGGAATATCACCCTCCCTTAAAAGATAGGGTGATCATCATGATCATGCAAAAGGAGATCAGGGGGATATGATGACGTCATCATCATATTAGCGAATATCAGCAAATATGACCCTCCCTTGAAAGATCAGGATGATGACCCTCCAATAGGACTTTGACATGCGCATGCAAATATGCAGATGGTGGATTTTCTAAGCAGGGTGATATTATAATATCATGATGCTCGTTGTTATGAAATATCGGGTTACACTCAAAACATGATGCTCACGATGCGCATAAGGTCATTTGACGGGTAAAACACGCTATCACCTAAGATTGACGTCCGGATATTTCGACTGCATGATTTTATCAGGTGATAGACCAAGATTAGGATGACCTTGACACATGACTGAGGATATAAATATGATGATCCTCCTACGAATATCAGGTTTGACCAAAACTTTGACTGCTCATAACTCCCTCATATGGACGAATTTTCAGGTGATGTAAAAGGGAAACCTGCATGGAATTTCAAGCTCTTTCTAAATATGAGGTCATAGAAACAAAATATGAACTTTGACAAACTGACCTCATGATGATGACCAACCTCATCCTGACTTTCATGATGATGATGCACCTGACTCATTTTTACCAAACCGCCAGAAAGCACAAAAGCAAGGGAACAAGCCAGCAAAGTTGGGTCCCTATTTTGATAATGCAAAATGGGGCGTGTTGTGTAACCACACAACACAAGCCAATTATACATCTAAGGGAGAAGATTAAGGTATTAATGTGTTGTCATATTTTGTGCATTTCTATGTTTGTTTGTGTTGTCCTGTAGGACTTGTGTTGTGATTTCATGTTTGTAATAAAAAAACCCCATCATGTGAACCAGTGTTACAAATTTGGTGTCTTGATAAGCCAATTTAACATCTTGGGCAATTGGGGTATGTGGATGTTTAAAATCAAGTGTGTTATGTTTAAGTGTCTTCTTAATGTGTTTAAATCATGTCACATGCAAACATGTGTCATGTGATTAATTAGATTTTTGGTATTCCAGTTGGAAGTTGTAATGACTCCAACTTCTTGTGTTCCAGTTAGAACTGAATGGGGAGAGATACAAACATATTCTGGAAAGAAGAAGAGGGGAATGAAAATTGAATTGAAGAGAAAGAAATTTTATCAGTTTGTGTTTACAAATTCTAGGTGCTGTGTAAAATCTTTGTGTATCGGACTGTTTTGTGTATACTCTCTGTATCAAATTGTTCATTACCTAGTTTAGTTTTCTATTGTGGAGATGCCAGATTGAAACCATTCCACTAGTGGATTTCTTTGAAATTAGTGGAATGGATTCTGTATATAGTTTTCTATTTTTTTCTTTTTGTTTGTGTTTCTGGTGGAATAGAATAGGGGATCCAATCTCTGGAAGAGTTGCCGCAGTAGAGAGCCTAGCATCTCTATGTGCTAGGACTCAACAGACTATAGACTACGAGTTTGTTTGTAGAGGACATCCTCGGTGTTAGATTTTCGGTGTTATTCCACTGGAGGTATATTTCTGTGTATATCACAATTGTATACGAATATATATTTCATGTAAAGTGTGTGAAGGTTCATTGGGTGACCGGCGATAGAAGGTTAAATGGTGCATTTTCAAAGTTGAGAGTATTGGGTTGAAAACGTTTGATTGAACCAATTCAAGGTTCAATAGGTTCATCGGTTCATAGGACTAAGTGGATATCAGCGGGAGAAATTTGGAGTTGACCAAAGAGCATGTATTGTCGATAGTTGAAGCGACGATTGAACCAATTCAATGGTTCAATGGTTCAATGGATGCAGTGGGTTCATCACTGATAGTAATAAGGGTTGTCAATAGTTGAACTGACAATTGAACCAGTTCAATAGTTCAATGGTTCAACAGTTCACCTGATAGCTACCGACAGTGTTAAGACTGTGCGATGGAAATACATTGAACCGATAGTTAGAGTTTCAACGGGTTCACAGTTTCAATGAACTTGGAGGTTCCAATGGGTTCAAAGGTTCAACCACTGTAATTGTTCCAGATTTTAATCTATTTTCACCGCACCATTGCGGGCTCTGTGTCACTATCATCTTCGAATCTTAACTCCAACCGAGCATGAGGCACTTGATTTGCCATCAAAGTAGTAATGACCCCTTCATTTATTAATTCATCTGCTCTTTCTTCAATTTCTTCTAGCTGCTCTAATTCAAACTTACACTCTTCTTTTCTAAACCGACCATTATATATATGGAGACTGCATTTATTCTTTTCTGTTGTAGCCAATTCCCATCCTGTCACTGCTTGTTTGATCACCTCTTCTCCTTCTTGCATGAATGCCTTGAACCACTCCTCAAAAATATTGGCCTTAAGCCTCTTATTTTCCATATCCTTCACTTCAACTTTTGACAATACTGCTATTTCACTAGGCAACTCTAGTATTGTAGTATTGGGATCAAAGATCCCCCTAATGAATTGTTGTAACTAGACAATGTGTCTTTTCAAATATTCATGTTTATCCTTGTATGCTACTCCCTTGTTGTGTGTCCTAGGTCAAAATTGAGTATCTTGTAATCATCTACTGTTATTTCTCCTTTAGCTTTCTCTTTCTATGGTATGGCCAAGTTCAATGTTCTAGATCCATCTAGACCCCTTTGTATTGCTGAGATGGTTCTGGCCTTCCTCTTTTCTTTTCTTGGCATTGCATCACCTAATAGACTTTTGATGTCTATGGGTACTAACTATACCCCCACCTTTTCTCTCCTTATCTCTGCACCCAACTAGGCTAGAGCCTCTTTTGTGCTTTTAGTAGCCTTTTCTTCATTGATTACCTCTTCTTGAGGCTTTTCTACTCCTTGTTTTTGTTGCTGCAGTTGTTCTTCTCATTGTTGTTACTGTTGTTGTTGCTATGGAGGAGCCTACTATGAGGCTATTTCCTATACCATTGGATCATTTTGCTATTTAGATTCACCCTCATTATCCTCTTCTTCAATTTTGGTATCTCCTCCATCCTCATCTTCTTCTTTTGGACCTTCTTTTCTTGATGAGTCCATTTCTTGATCTTCCTCTTTATTTTCTTGTTCCTTATTTGCCATGTCTTTATCCTCTATTTACTTTTTAGATTTATCTCCATCAATATTCTTTGTATGCTCTTGGCTTTTAGATTTATTTATTGTTTCGTTTGCTGTTTTACCTTCCTTTTATACCTTTTCAGGACTGTCAACTTGCTCCGCATGTGAAGGTGAACCTACTATCTTATCAGATTCTTTTGTCTCTTTTCCCTGCTCATCTTTGCTTTCTACATTCCTTTCTTCTTCACTTTCTTCCCCATACATGTTCAAAATATTCAATACATCCACAGAAGAAGTACCAGCTCATGTTTCCTCTTTAGTTTGAGCAGGTGTTTCTTTTACTGCTTCCCAGGTGCATCCTCTTTTTTAGATTCTTTTATTTGATGTGCTACATCTTGCACATTCCTTATTATTTCTAGAGATACTAATGTACCAAACAAATCTACTGCCCCTAATTCTTCTTGTACATTTTCTTGTTCAGACACTGGACCTTGTTCAACTTCCATATAAGCTTGAGTGTCTTGTTCTTCTTCTTCAGTTGAATATTCACTGGATTCTTCTTCTTCCATGCCAACTTCTTTTCCCATCCCTGAATCCATTTCTCTGACTTCACTTCCACTGCTGTCATCTTCAATGTTGACAGTCTCAGTAGCTTTTTTGGCTTCATGCATTTTTGACCCATACAGTATTTCTTCAGCCAATTCTATTTTTACCTTAGCATATGCTTGTCTTTTCTCTACTAAGGTAGATGCACTAGGTATGTTACTTAATATAGCACCTACCTGCTGTGCTCCTATAAGTTCACTCTGTTTTGAAGTTTCCCCTTTGGATATGTCTATTGGTATTGCCTTCATAACCTTCTATCCTATTAAATCTTTGGCAGCCTGTGCTTGCTCTGTACTGGTATCATGACTTAATGACTTTGCCTCTACAAATGTTCCTGATGATACCGCTATTATCACCCCTATTGCATAAGGATCCATCAATGTAGCATTCTTGTCTTTCTCCACAATCTTTGCTTCTACAATCTTTCTTTCTTTTCATAAAAGCATTGGAGATCATCTTTATGCCCCATCACTCTCTTTTTGCCTTTATTTGGATATGTAGGCTCAATTCCCTTAGCCTTAAGCTCCTTAATTATGTTTTTCAACCATGTTTTAGAGAATAAAATGACAGGTTTGGACAATATGTCCAAAGATGTATTCCATGGTTGCAACCAATTAGGCTCTCTAATGGGAGCAAGCCTGACACTTTCATAACTATGATGTAACAATTTGCCATCATCTTCAACATCTGGGGGTACATAAATGTCTCCCATGGACCTCATTTTCTCTACTATCAGTCTTTTGTGAGCTCTCTTCCTCACCTCTCTATCATTCTCACAATCTAATAAAAAATCCTTAATGTGTACTAGATGTTTAAGTTTGAATCAATAGTATTTTGGATCCTATGAAAAGGATCAAATCTTCTTGCTAACTCAAATTCCTCAAACCCATAATATCTTAACTCCCTCTCTAAGTAACCAGCCACTTCTTTACTAGAACATGTATATCTACCAGTTGCCCAAGAGAGCTTAAGATTTCCCTGCTATACTTCTTTTTGTACATTCTGAAGGCATTCAAATTCTATCTTGAGAACTCTAAAACAATCAACTTGTTAGAAGGATACCTAGGCAACATGAAAGGTTTTCCTTCAAAGCCCTCTGTTTTGATATAAGTAAAGTTTTGGAATTGAATGTACCATGAACTATGCAAACCAATTGTATCCTCTGCATCTTTAGACAATCTCTTATCCTACTCTTCTCTTAAAACTCTGACCATGTATGTATAAAATACATCATTCACTGAAGCATACTTTCTCAATGCATTCTCCTCCTATAAATCAGGATAATGTTCATATACAAGCTTTTGATTTGGGCCATTCCCTAGGGTTCCAACTCTGTCAATCCCATGTATGTATGGTTGAACCATTGCTATACATGAATATAATACATACGAGGACAAATAGAAAGGCATCAGTTTTTGTTTTCTTTACATCGCCTACCTCCATATGGCTATGTTAATAGCTTTAGCCCAGTGAATTTGTTCTTGTTCCTTCTTTGCTTCCCTCATGAATTGTATAATAGTGAACATCCAAGGCTCACACTTAGTGGTATCCCTCAATCCCACCAGTCTACTTAACATTGTAATCATCAAATGTATCTCTTCCTTAAAGTATATTCTTTGCAAAATCTTATGTACTCTTACCACAGCCTTGGGCTTATTTTCTATACTATACCAACTGTAGAAGATCTTGCTTCTACAATCTTTCTCATTATCAATGAAATCCTCATTGTACTGGTCAATATCAATATCTATCATTTTTTTATGTATCTGTAGACCGAATGTTCTTGCAATTCCCTCTATAGATAAGTCTGCAATGACCTAATCATGGTATATTATTCTTCTAGTAAGTAGGTCATATAAGTATATGCAATCCAAACATAGGTCTTTAGCTTCCATAGCTAACGGGAAATCTGCAGCTTTGTATAATCCACTCTCCCATATACACCTCATCTTAGGTGTAGCATTGACTACTGTGATCTTCTACAAAACATCATCCACGTCATAATTCACTATGTTGGTGTTTTTCCCCGCTCCGCTTGTGCCAAGAAATGAAGGGTACCCTCTATATATTGGCAACTCCTCCTTCTTGATTTCTTTGCAGGGATTTCTTTCCTTTTTAATCTTTTCTTCACCCCCTGTATCCACCTTGTTCTGCTTTCGGGCCCTCCTGTAAAAAAATGCATTTTTCAACTTGCCGTTCTACTCACTTACCTAGGGTTTTACTACAAATTTTCTATTTTTTACATTTACTCGAACCCCCTGTTTGTCTTTTTCAGTTTTGACTTTCGTATTATTTAACCCAAACCAGCTAATTAACAATCAGACATAGTAATTTAATGCTTGCTTACATTTTTAAAATTAAATTACTGAAAATCACTTTGCATTTTAATTAACTGAACTGTAATGGCATTCAAGGTAAATACCTATATCTTTGACATCTCAACCTTACAAACGTTGACTCACTTTACTATTTTCTACTCTATTCCCACTCCTGGAATTCCTTCCCGCGATGAATTTTTGTTGAATTTTCATAGCAATTCCTCTTTCTGCAATTTTAATTTTGACAATGCAAATCTAAAAGAAAAGAAACTTTTAATTTACCCTAACCTATTAAATTTTATGATTTTCAGTGTTAGATCGACATTAATCACAACAATTAATGCACCTATGGCTTTAGCTTCATATTTCAACATTTTATTTTTTAAACCTTCTATCCGTTAGTTTACCTTTTGCATACATCACATTTTCTTGTATTTCTCCTTGTATATTATTTCCCGTATCTCCATTTGCATATTTCAATATATAAGCCTATATCCCACATGTTATAAACAATGTTATCCCTTTTCCTTTATATCTGCCCTTGTATCTTTTCATTTGCATATCGTAATGTATGTAAAATAGATATAAGCACATATACATGCAACCCATACAACCCCTTTTTACCTTTTATATCTCCGTTGATGTCCTTCATTTCTTTGTATATCATTAACATACAATCACCCAAACATACAAAGCCTTATCTTTATTTAACTTCTTTTTGAAATCTGTCTTCTATCATAGCTCCTTGCATCTTTGGTTGTATATCGGCTTGTATATTCGTCTATTGGTACAATATACAACCTCGAGATACAACCTGTGGGACCCACTTTACCTTCCCACTTTTATCTCAACAAAACAAGAATACTTGTATCTACTCTTAGATACAAACCTCCATACATGCAAACTCTTTTGTACAATCATCCCGGACTCCTCATCTTTTCTTAACCGTATTGCATAACCCTTCGGATCCACACATTTATATAAAGTGAATGCATCTTTTCAATATACATTAAGGTATGATGTATTACTTACATCCGATTTAATTACCTTTTGACATCCACGTTGTATGTATACCGAAAGGTGCAAACTCGAAGTATGCAATAAATGAACAATGACACATACCTTAATAAAACTAAATTTTATATTCTCCTTGAGTCCGCGACATGTATATTGTGTTGTATATTACCTTGTATCTTTCCTTTCGACAAACATACAACTCAAGATACAATGTGGACCTAACCAATTATCCACTCTACTTCATAAACACAACGGGTCCCACTTGTATGCAAAAAATAAAACACTAACCACATATTTACAAGTACCATGATACATGAACCCGACCACTACATGTGACTAATACAATGACTCCACATACAAATGACCTTGTACATGCAACATACAAAACCCTTCTATAATGCATTTTACCAAAAATATGCATATCTTGTAGAATATTGGAAATTTTAAAATGGTTCAAAAAGCAACCCCTATCCATTTTTGACAAAGAATTCACCTCTATTCCACTCTAGTACTTAATGCTATTTTTTCAATTTTTAACACGATTTGTAACCTTTACCTCTTTTCCCTTTACCACCAAGCAGGCCCACACACAAGCAATAAAAGCCACAGCCATAGCAGGGGTCCTCATTTTGCTAAGAGCTAAAATGGGGCATGTTGTGAGCATCACAACAACTAGCAACCAAAAAAAATAATTAAATTAAAATCATTAAAAAAAACTAAATGAAATAAATTCATAACTTCCAACTTTCTTTTCTGCAGATCATTATTTAACTCAAGACTTAATGTATTCAATAAGGTGCATGAATCTCCCAATTGAGTTTAAGTGGGTGCATGTGATTAATAATCCTCATCTTGAAAATAAGTTGAATAAACTAGTGATTGATATTAAACTACATAGTTGATGTCATTCCCTCATAGCCAACCAAATAGAGCCTTGCTGCCAGCAGGTATCTATAGCCTCGACAAGGTTATTGTTATAATTCTCCTAAGTAGAGCCCCACTGCCAGCAAGCGTCTATAGCCCCGATAGAGTTACTTAGATGGCTTAATCTAGATTTTTAGTAAAGTCCATTTTATTTATTTACTTATTATTATATACTTTTTTATTTTGTGTAAAATAGAGACTTTATAAGATATTACCATTGTAACTTCATGATGCAAGGTGTGATCACTTGCTAAAATTAAGTTGAGAATTGTAATGGTAGCAAGGGTGACCTCTAATTTTTCACTTAACATCTACACTGGTATGTTCAACAAACCCAAGTATTTTAGGTGTGTCATAGTGAGAAAATTCCCTTGAGTACTCAACCCATAGTTATTAAATACAAAATTTCACAATCCAAACCATTTTCTACATTCATGATAGTTACAACAAGTTATGCATAAGTTTCAAATAATTATCATGAATGCTCTGAATTTTCTATTATTTTTAGTGGTTGTTAATCAACTCTTGTATACTTCAAAACAAAACAAACATCCCTACCAAGGAAACACAACACACAGACCAACACAACAACAAAACACAACAAAACAAAACAAAACCCAACAAAATGACTGTACATTATTTACACTATGATACATAACATGACAACCACCCTCACCTCAAGCCTAAAAGTAATATTTCAAATGTTCACCATTAACAGGTAATGGCACATCTTCTCCAGTCAAGGTCTTAAGCCTGAATGTATTATCTCCTATTATCTATGTGACCTGTAATGGACCTAACCACAATTTGTCAAACTTTCCATGATTTCCTTTCTTTTCATGTACTTTATCCCAACACAACACTAAGTCTAATATTCTAAGTGTTTTGACTTTTGCTCTTTTGTCAAACCATCTTTTGACCACTTCTTGATATTTAGCAAATTTTTCAATAGCTTGATCTCTCTTCTTGTCCAATTGTAACATTTGGACTATCCTAGCTAAATATTCATTGGTAAACTTCCAGCTAGGTATTCTTAAATTCACTGGAAGTATGGGATCAGTCCCATAAACTAGGTGATAAGGTGCATTGCCTAAGGTTGACCTAACCTAGTCCTATCTACCCACAATGCATATTTTAACAATGTATTCCATTTTCTATGATTTTTTACAATTAGTTTCTTGATTATATCCAATAAAATCTTGTTTGTGGACTCAGCTAAACCATTCCCTTGAGGATAATAATTTGAAGAAAATTTTAATATTATCCCATATTCAAATGCCCATTTAGAAAATTTCAGAGAAGAAAATGTAGGGCCATTATCACATACCAGCGAATATGGAGCTCCAAACATTGTTATGATGTTTTCTTCAAGAAATTTGATAACTACCTCAGTAGTAGAAAACTTGCAACATATGGCTTCAGTCCACCTTGTACAATAGTCAGTCACTATCAATATAAATGTTTTTCCTACAGATGATGGAGGATTTATAACTTCAATGAAATCCAAGCCCCACTGTACAAATGGCCTAGACTCAATGACTGGCTATAATGGATTAGCTTGATTCCTTCCCTTGTCTAATGTAACTTGACAAGTGTGACAACTTTGAATATGACTCTTTGTATCTTTAAACATTATTGGCCAATAGTATCCAACTCTTAATATCTTATGCGTAGTAGCTAAATGAGAACCATGAGCAGTTCCATATTTATCGTGCAACTCCAACAATACCTTATCTACTTCAATTCTGTTTAAACATCTTAAATAAATACCTTCATGGTTCTTCTTGAATAGAAGGCCTCCTTGTACCATGTATCTCTGTGCTTTAAACTTTAAATCTCTCCTTTGAGAGGACTTCATCTTACTTGGATATTTACTCAATATCAGAAATGTATTCAAATCATCATACCAGTCTGATACATCATTAGAGTTTAATACATACTGTTGCTTTACCAAATTTGGATCTGTATTTGCTATGGTCTATACTAATGCCTGTCCTCAAACCAACTTCATTGGAATGATCTCCCTATCAAACTTTTGCAATATTGTAATCGATTTAGCTCTTTTATCTCTAGGCTCATTCTGCATTAGCAACATTTTTACTGCTACATTTGGTACTATGGCCTTGACTTGACTTCATAGGATGTAATGTCTGAACTTTTTAACTACCCTTACTCATACAAATGCTTGTCTTTTGTGTCTAAATATTTCAGTTGTGCATCTTTCAAAGGTGCACTCATGAAAGCTATGGGCTTTTCTTCATTATCTTCTCCCTTTTGTGTCAAGGCAGCTGCAACTGAATGTGTAGATGCAAAAGAATATATGTAAAATAGTTTGGTATAATTTGGACTTGCTAACACAGGAGCATAGAAATGGCCTTCTTAATATCTTTGAATGCAGCCTTAGCTACTGGTGTCCATTCTATCTTTGCATCCTTTTTGAGCATTATGTTCAATGGTTGCATAATCTCTGCAAACCCTGTAATAAACTTCCTAACAAAGTTAATATTACCAAAAAAAAATTAATTCCTTCTTACTGTTAGGTAATTGCAATTTTCTTATTCCTTCTACTTTGTCAGGATCAATGGATATCCTATTTTTAGAAATGACATGTCCTAACAATTTTCCTTTACTTATACCAAATGAACATTTCTTTGGGTTAAGAGAAACTCCATACCTTACACATCTTTTAAGTACCCTTCTCAAATCTTCTACATGAGTGGATGCATCTTTAGAGTACACAGTTAAATCATCCATATAAATAACAATGTATTTACCTAATAATCTACGAAATGCAATGTCCATGGCTCACTGAAAAGTGGCACCTACATTGATCAAATAAAAAGGCATTCTCCTATATGCATAATTAACCCACATGCAAGTAAAAGTAGTCTTCAACCTATCTTCTTTATCAACTAAGAGCTAGTTATATCCTAAAAATCCATCTAAGAAAGACATCATCTTAGCCCCATTTACTGCTTGTAGTACTTCATCTATTGGAGGCAAGGGATAATTATCTTTTTCAAAAGCTTTGTTCAAATTTCTAAAGTCAATACATAATCTAATGTCTCCACTTTTCTTTCTCACAGGTACCAAATTAGCTACTCAAGTTGAATGTCTTACTGGGAAGATTATCCTGGCAAACAACAATTTTTTCATTTCCTCAAAGATTAAAGGCTCCAAAATAGTATTTACAGGCCTTTGTTTATGTCTAAATGGTTTAACTTTTGGTTTCAAGGGTATTACATGAGTTATGATGGACGTATCATATGTCTTCAAATCTTCATATGTACATGCTATTACATGTTTGTATTCTTTCAAAACATCCACAATTTCTTTTCTTAACTTCTTAGAGTAAGCCCTTCCAATCAGTACATTCTGTAGACTTTGCTCTATTCCCAGGTTATAGGGATCACACTTACCCCCTTTAGTTTTGGGCAAATATTTTTGTCTAACTATCCCATCAAAGTTGAAAATCTTTTCCAACTCAATTACCTCCTTAGGTAAGAAATTAATTTTCAAGTTTATTATATCTTCTTCATCCCAAGACACATCAGGCCTTTCCTATTCATCAATGATTTGAGCTTCAAAAACTTCATTACAAGTGAGAAAATCCATAATTTGCTGATCCCCTTCAAATACCTGAAAATGAGTAACATTATCTGGTATGCTTGGGACATTCACTAATTCAACAACAAATCATTTGACCTAACAATGTTAAGGGCTCTAAAGTGCTAGCAGCAATTGCTAATGCATCTGGTCTATGATTCAATTCCCTAGGGATATGTTCTATGTTAAAGGCATCAAATGAATCTATTAAATCCCATACTCTATGCCTATAACACACCATCTTCTTATAATTGCATGCATATAACTTTCTCACTTGTCTTACCACTAACTCAGAGTCTAAAAATACTCTGATCATTTTCACCTTTTTCTTAATAGCCATAACAAGTCCATAAATTAAAGCTTCATATTCTGGTACATTATTAGTACAAGGAAATTGTAGCCTATATGCTACTAGAAATGACTTACCATTAGGATCTATAAGTTCAACACCTACACCTGCACCTTGTTTGGACTTAGACCAGTCACATTTCAGTGTCCACATGCCCTCCTTATTTATTTGACCTTTTATTTTGGTATGTCTCACCCTTTCTGTTACCTGTACTGTACTATCTTGTTTCTTCATGGGTGATTCATTTTGACCTACTTGCATATTTATATTCTCAATTTGTAAATCAGAATGACAGACACTCTTGTCCTTTTTTTCTTTTTCTAGATTTAGAATTAATACATCCATGTTATCATGAAAGTATACCTCTGGTTGCTTAGGATTAACCTTTCCTTCCTGCAGTTCCATCCCTTTTGTGCACTTTGTGTATTGATATTCTATAATGTCTCTACACATTCCACAATTCTCTTCAGAATGAGGCTTACTATGGACTCTGCACATGCTTTTGTACAACTTACACTGAACTAGAATTTTTTTGTTCAATGCACTTTTCTATTTCCTGCCTAATGATCTGACCAAAATTATTTATTGCATTGTCTTCCTCATTAGAAGAATTGCCATCAGACTCAATGAACACTACTATTTCTTTATTGACAAGTTTTTCTTTAAAATTCAACATCAAGATTTCTTCAATTTGCACTCCCTTATTAGTGACTCTATAAACACTCAGTTCAATAGAAGCATATAGTATCTCGTTAGTCCTATTGTATTCTGTAATCATGTGTTTCATTCTGGGTTCAACTTCTATCCTAATCTGATTTGGAACACCTATCCAAGGTAACCACATGTGTGAAAAATCAGTGGCCATATATCTGTTTAATGTTTTGGACCAGTCCCTACTTAACAACATCCTATAATTCATAGGTATATCCACTACCTAAATGTCAATAAACTGACTCACCCTAGGATCAGAGGCTAACTGCATTTGAATATGCATTAATTCTCCTATCACATTGACCTCATTTTTGTCTAATTATGTAACAACCTTGGCAGATTTGGTAGGAGTCAGTCCTAAAGTTTTGAATATCCCTAAAGGCATTATATTGGCTAATGCACTAGAATATACCATGCAATTATGTATGTTCTTTCCCAACATCCTAATGGTTAACAAGAAAGGAGGGGCTTCCCTCTTATCTGCATACATGACCATGTTAGTGTTGGAAGCCTGTTTAGTTTTCTTACTCTTTTCTTTGGACTGTGGAGCTTTACTAGGAACATTCATATTAGTAGAAACCTCACCTGTCACTAATGTATTCAAGGATTTTATGAAAGCATTTCTAACCCTTGGACTTTTCAACAATTCACATAAAGGTATACTGACCTTGATTTTTTTTCTCTTCAGACAAGTAACTCATTAACCTCATTGTTTCCGCTGTCTCTATTTTCCCTGTTTGAACTTTTGATGCTACTATCCCACCATGTTGCAAGTATGAGGTTAACCAGTGTTGTCATTGATGTCAACATACTCATATTACATTGGTAACAAGGATTGGATGAGTTGTGTGCTGAGGTTATTGAGGAAATCAGTCTCAATCAGGAACAGTGAAGAACAGTGATGAGAAGAAGGCAGAAGTACTCAATAGGTTAAGGATCAGAGGATGTAGATTAAAGGGTTTGTAGATATGAGTCTTGAGATGTTCCAGTTAAGATTTCAGAGGTCCGCATGAAGATATGAAGAAGTTGTGATCGATCAAGTAGAATCGGTTCCGGGAGATGCTTTGGAGTGACAGAGTGTTACAAAAAGGTCTGGTAAGATCCAGAAGTGCATTGTCCTATTCTGCGGATTGGAAGGAGTGTTTGGGATGTCCTTGTGATGTGTCATCTTGATTTGTACATAGTTTGGAGGTCTGAAAGTACCTTTTGCATTATGACAGTGGCAGTAGACTATGTTCTTGAAGTTCTGGATGAAGAAGAGAAGAGATTCTGATAAGTAGAGGAAGTGAGGATGTACCTGGTCATTCAGGCAAGCCTGTGAAGGTTCTTGGATCATGTTGAGGTTGTGTTGTCAGTTCACATTAGTGTTAGAGCCTAGAATTGGAGATATTCTTCCAGATGAAGATGTTCTTGTTCAGACTGGCCGATCGGATGAGTTAGTCATCTTGCGAATGTTCTTGTGGATGATTGTTGACTTAGATGATTGTTCCTAAGTCGATGCCTTGTATAAATAAAGGTTTGTGAATTCATTTTGAAGTGTGTTGTGTAGCAGATGAGTGTGGCATAGTGAAGAAGTAGAGCAAAAGGCAGAGCAGAAGTTCGTGGGCTTAAATGGAACTGATCTAGACATGGTAAAGATTTCAATCTCTAGTTCAAGTTTGTGATTCTTATCACTTTATAGACAATGTGTCTCTTTGTAGGTAGTGTGCCTCCTTGTGAGCAGTGTGCTCAGGCAGTGAGCCCTGATTGCCATGTGCCATCCATTTTTCTTATTCTTCTAACAGAGAATAATCCTTGGGTTAATCACCCTGTGGTTTTTCCCTTAACCGTGTTTTCCACGTCAAAATCTTGGTGTCTAATGTGTTGATGTTTATCTGCTCTGGTGTTTATGCTTTATACTTTCATGAATGATTAATTGCTATGCTATTGATTAACAAAGTGGATTTAAGTCTTTGAATTGAAAGTGAATTAAGGATAACTGATTCACCCCCCTCTCACTTATCAACAATTGGTATCAGAGCCAAGTTCCTTCCAATAGAGCCAAACAGCTTGAGGAAGATCTGGGAATTCAAATGGATGTGTATGGTATGAGGGAACAACTTAAGTCTACCCTTGATGATCTTAAGTAGTCAAATTCTAAAGTCAATGAATTGAAGGAAAGACTCAAACAGGCTGATGATTTCATAAAAGAACTAAAAGAGAAACTGAGTCTCTCTATGAAAAAAAGAAGGAGCTACTTTAGCAATTGGCAAGTCAAGGTGAAGCCAATGATACAAATGGAGATCTGAAAGAAAAAACCAAGTTATGTGAAAAGTTATCAAAAGAAATCATCATGGTAAGACATGAAATGGAATCAGGAGTTATGAAGTTTACCCAAGAAATTGAAGAGAGAAGAAAATCTGAAGATGATCTAAGACAATCTCTCAAGGAAAAATCAGAAGACTGCCACAAGATGGATAGAATAATCAGACATCTTGAATCTGATCTTGAAGATGCTAAAGATAATGAAGAAAAACTTGAGGATCAAATTGTCTCTCTTAAAAGGGATCTTCTAACAGCAAATGAATACAAAGAGAAATTCAAGATAAGCTCTACTCAACTTGAAGTTCTTCTTGAAAGCCAAAAGAGGGTAGATGACAAGTGTGGCCTGGGATATGAAAAAGGTGAAAGCTTCGGATCTAGTTAGAAGAATTTTGGATTAGAAAATCCAAGGAACAGGCCTAGAAGACCTCTAGTAAGGTAGACTAATGCTCAAAGATATCCATCCTTCAATGGATACTGCCACAACTGTAATAAATTTGGTCATAAAGCTAATTAGTGCAAGAAGAGAATGAATCAGACTAATACATCCTTCTCTAGACAGTGTTTCAACTACAAAAGGTATGGTCACAAATCTCATGAATGCAGAAATATGCAAATAAACAATTCATTCAATGGTAGATGCTTTGCATGCAATAGAATGGGTCATATGGCTAATTAATGCAGATCAAGAGGATATCAATCAAATATGCAAAGAAATGTTATTTGCCAAATTTGCAATAGATCCAGTCATATTGCAAAATTCTGTAGAAGCAAGAATCAGGACAAAAGAGGTCCGGTACATCATAATCAGAATCAAGACAAAGGGAAACAAAAAGTGAATGCAGATGAAGTTCAAAGTGAGATGAACAAGATTTGGGTGAAGAAAAGTATAGAGAATGTAGGGGATGGATCCGCACCAGACTCTGGTGCTGATATTCCTTCCGAAAATTAAAAAGTGAGCTCTGGCTCAGGGGGAGACACAAAGAAAACCATTTTCCTCAAGCCAGTCAATTGGTGCCAAAACTGGCACAAGGAAAGTTGTGGATTAAAGGGTTCATAAGAGAAACATCTAAATAAACTATGGTTAAGATATGGAAGATTCGCAAGATGTTTAGATCAAGATTGATCCGGTTCTTCAAGTCATCTGAATAAGGCAAACCAGAATGATTTAGGTCGAGCATTTATTGCAACTTGGTATTAGGGTTTGTGGAGTAATATAAGGGTTCTTCATTTGTTCATTCTGCATTTAAGAAGATGCAAATGTTCCTTAGATCTATTGGAGAGAAGATGTCAGCACTGCAGTCTATACTCTTAATCGAGTTCAAATAAGAAGCAATACTGGTAAGACCCCTTATGAACTCTGATTTGGCATCACTCCTACTGTGAGATATTTCAGAGTATTTGGTAGCAAATGTTACATTAAAAGAGATGAAGATCTAGGAAAGTTTGATGCTAGAAGTGATGAAAGAATCTTCTTGGGTTACTCCACTCAAAGCAAAGCATACTGGTGTTACAATAAGAGACTGAGAAAGATGATAGAAAGTACTAATGTGAAAGTTGATGAAGGAATTGAGAAGCCCTCAAGATTTTATGAGTATGATGAAGATGATCAAGATGGTGTTCAGGTTCAAGGAGCTTAATCCTCTTCGGAAAGTCAGACTCAGATTGATCCGATAAATCAGGAAGAAGAGATAGGTCTGAATGAGCCTAATCAAGAAGTAGAAGTACAAGAAACTCCCAAAGTTCCAAGGTATGTAAGACTGAACCACTCTGAAGATCATATCATAGGTGACAAAAGCAAAGGTGTGCAAACTAGAAGGAATGTTGCTCAAAATCTGGATGAATGTTGTCTGATCTCAAAGATTGAACCTAAGACAGTATATGAGGCCTACAATGATAAAAATTGGACCAAGGCAATGGAGGAAGAGTTGATGCAAATTGAGAAAAAATCACACTTGGGATCTTGTTTCTAGACCTAGTAACAAGAATGTGATTGGAACCAAATGGGTCTTCCGGAACAAACTAAATGAAGATGGTGAAGTAATCAGAAATAAAGCCAGATTAGTCTACAAAGGCTACTCTCAAATAGAAGGGATTGATTTTGAGGAAACCTTTGCTCCGATGGCAAGAATTGAAGTAGTCAGACTATTTCTTGCATTTGTTGCCTTCAAAGATTTCAAAGTGTATTAGATGGATGTAAAATCTGCTTTCCTAAATGGTGACCTAGAAGAAGAGGTGTACATTGAACAACTAGATGGATTTCAGTTATCAGAGCATGGTGATATGGTCTGCAAATTAAAGAAGGCACTGTATGGTCTAAAGCAAGCTCCAAGAGCATGGTATGAAAGGCTGGATAAGCATCTCTTGAAGATTGGTTTCAACAAAGGTACTACTAATAGTAACCTATATTTCAAAATTGATCATGAAAACATCTTGATTGTTGAGGTATTTGTTGATGATATCATTTTTGGAGGAAGAGACAGTTTGTGTAAAACCTTTGCAAATCAAATGAAAAGTGAGTTTGAAATGTCAATGCTCGGTGAAATGAATTTCTTCTTAGGTCTGCAAATTACTCAGACAGAGAAAGGAATCTTTATCTCTTAGACTAAATATGTGAAAGAACTTTTGAAGAAATTTGGAATGGAAGATTCAAAGCCTATGAACACTCCTATAGCTACCAGATGTAAGCTAAGCAAAGATGATGACTCTCCTAAGATAGATCAGATAAAGTACAGATCAATGATTGGTGGATTACTGTATCTCACTCAGACTAGACCAGATATAATGCAGGCTGTTGGTCTTGTGGCAAGATTCCAGGCTGATCCCAGAGAATCTCATGTCATGGCAATCAAAAGAATTTTTAGGTACTTGAAAGGAACAGTTGAGTATGGCCTATGGTATCCCAGAGATAATGACTTTTCTCTTCATGCATATATAGATACAGATTGGGCAAGAGATGTGGATGATAGGAAGAGTACAAGTGGAGGAGCTTTCTTTTTGGGAAAAAGATTGGTTTCTTGGCTAAGCAAGAAATAAGAGGCAATATCTCTGTCTACAACTGAAGCAGAATACATTGCAGCAACAGGTAGTTGCACTCAAATCTTATGGATGAAGTAGATGTTAAGAGACATTAATGTAGAATATGAGGATCCTATCACAATTTTCTGTGATAATTCAAGTGCAATAAATATTTCCAAGAATCTAGTGGTGCATTCTAAGACCAATCACATATCTATCAAGTTTCACTTTCTGAGAGAGCAAGTGAACAAGGATGAAGTCAGATTGGAGTATGTACCCTCCAAGGATTAGATTGTAGATATCTTTACTAAACCTCTTCCCAAGGACTCTTTCAAGTATCTCCGGTAGAAGTTAGGGGTCATGGCCCCTCCGGTGATGAATTAGGATGCACTGATGTGCATCAGTCTGGTGGGTATCACAGTCATATCTTGTGATCCGGATTGATGATGGGGAGCTACTACTAAGGGGGGGCAGCTAGTATGATTTTGATGTGCTAGAAGTGCAAGTATGAGCCCTTTGCCATTGATGTCAAAGGGGGAGAGAAGACATGTGAAAAACAAGTGGTTGATGATCAAAGGAGGAGCAGTAAAGGAAGAGAAGACATGTGAAGAGTTGTTGCTGATAGGGGGAGCTGTGGCAGAAAGGAGAAGTTCTTGTCTTGATGGTTTTTCACATCATATGTTGCCATCAATGACAAAGGGGGAGATTGTTGCAAGTATGAGGTTAACCAGTGTTGTCATTGATGTCAACATACTCATATTGCATTGGTAAGAAGGATTGGATGAGTTGTGTGCTGAGGTTATTGAGGAAATTAGTCTCAATCAGGAACAGTGAAGAATAGTGATGAGAAGAAGGCAAAAATACTCAATAGGTTGAGGATCAGAGGATACGGATTAAAGGGTTTATAGATCTGAGTCTTGAGATGTTCCAATTAAGATTTTAGAGGTCCGCATGAAGATATGAAGAAGTTGTGATCAATCAAGTAGAACCAGTTCCGGGAGATGCTCTAGAGTGACAGAGTGTTACAAAAAGGTCTAGTGAGATCTGGAAGTGCATTGTCCTATTCTACATATTGGAAGGAGTGTTTGAGATGTCCTTGTGATGTGTCATCTCAATTTGTATATAGTTTGGAGGTCTAGAAGTACCTTTTACATTATGACAGTGGCGGTAGACTGTGTTCTTGAAGTTTCGGATGAAGAAGAGAAGAGATTCTGATAAGTAGAGGAAGTGCAGATGTACCTAGTCATTCAGGCAAGCCTATGAAGGTTCTTGGATCATTTTGAGGTTGTGTTGTCAGTCCGCATTAGTGTTAGAGCCCAGAATTGGAGATATTCTTCTGAATGAAGATGTTCTTGTTCAGACTAGCCAACCGGATGAGTTATTCATCTTGCAAATATTCTTGTGGATGATTACCGACTTAGATGATTGTTCCTAAGTTGATGCCTTGTATAAATAAAGGTTTGTGAATTCATTTTGAAGTGTGTTGTGTAGCAGATGAGTGTGGCATAGTGAAGAAGTAGAGTGAAAGGCAGAGCAAAAGTTCATGGGCTTAAATGGAACTGATCTAGATATGGTAAAGATGTCAATCTCTAGTTCAAGTTTGTGATTCTTATCACTTTGTAGATAGTGTGTCTCTTTGTAGGCAACATGCCTCCTTATGAGCAGTGTGCTCAGGCAGTGAGCCCTGATTGGTATGTGCCATCCATTTTTCTTATTCTTCTAACAGAGAATAATCCTTGGGTTAATCACCTCGTGGTTTTTCCCTTAACCGGGTTTTCCACGTCAAAATCTTGGTGTCTAATGTGTTGATGTTTATCTGCTCTAGTGTATATGCTTTATGCTTTCATGAATGATTAATTGCTATGCTATTGATTAACAAAGTGCTTTTAAGTGTTTGAATTGAAAGTGAATTAAGGATAACTGATTCACCCCCCCTCTCAGTTATCAACACACCATTCACATGATGATTAGCCTTTAGTATAGCAGGGTTATTACTGGTGTGTTGATCTGGAGGAGTATTGAAGTTGTTGGGAGGAGTGGAAGTAGTGAAAGGACCTCCAGGCCTAGTGTTACTTTTTAAATTATAGGTATGATTTTTGTTAGACTATTGAAAAGCCTGTGACAAGGTGTCATTGTACCTCATCATTTAATCATATTTCAGATGTCAAAATCCAGGGTTGTGTCTTCAGTTGTCTGCAACTAGGGATTCTACAGTTACCAGTTTCATCTAACTAATTCTAATGGCTTTCACTAATTTAAAGAGATTGATCTATCTGCTTATGAAATGAATTCAAAGAATGTTGGAAATAGAATTAAACAGTAAATAACTCAAAGCAAATCTACAACTACAACATTCATCTATCTATCCAAATTAGTAAGTATCTATAAAGCAAAATTTTAAACAACAAAATAGTGGTACTAGTGTTCTACCTTGGTGGTGAGAGTGGGCCCTTGCTCCACACCCTTAGGGCTAAAGGCTACAGTAAAGAATCAATACTAGAGAATAAGATCACAACTAGATTCGGTCCAATTCTATTCCCTCTAAAAAATTGATATCTTAATTCAAAATTACACAAGAATAATAATCCATCCTCTTTCTATTGTTTCAATAAATATATATATAAAATGAGGGATGACATATCACTCATCTTATCTACTATTTCTTCTAT
Source organism: Cunninghamia lanceolata (assembly GCA_027924645.1). NCBI lineage: Eukaryota > Viridiplantae > Streptophyta > Pinopsida > Cupressales > Cupressaceae > Cunninghamia > Cunninghamia lanceolata. The sequence continues at coordinate 962,158 of BSBN01000957.1, forward strand.
GAGATGACATCCATCTCTTTATTAGACTAGTTGTCTAACTATGAAAAATAATCATGCAATAAGAATAGAATGAGTGGAACAAAAGTCCACTCTAAATTCTAAGTTTGAGTTTTAATACATTTGGGCAGCAAGGCCCTAAAAATATGGATATTAAAATAGTTTCATTGGTAACTCATGCAAAAACTTAAAAGAGATAAAAACTCTCAACAGTTAACTAAAGATGGCCCTTAATTACTCAGGTGGTGATTTGAGTAATAAAAGGGGGGTATCACAATCGCCGCTAAAAGTGCCTGACCAACAGTTGTGCTAGAAATCTACCCTGTTGTGAGGAGGTGCCAGAGATGTATGTCTCTGTCTTGAGCTCCGAAGATATGTCTGTTGCTCCAGAGATATGTCTGTTGAATCAGAGATATAATTGTGGCCTTCTTGCTCAACTCTGTAGATGTTCTTCCTCTTACTTCAAAACTTCTGCTGTCATGAGATTCTGGTATAGTCTCTGGAGATATTTGGGACTACCTCTGGAGATGTACAAAATTTCCATCCTAAACATCTACACCTGTTGATTCAAAAAGAGAAGTTTTTATGCATATTTCCATCAATTCCGTGCACATTAGTCCTTTAATTAGAAATCATGATCCTAAGTAATTTATCTTCAGTTAATCATTAGTTGGAACAACCTTGATAGCCTATTCAGGTGCAGATATCAAGAAGTTAGAATCAGAAAGGGGAAAAAGAGGTAAAAAGATGTATTTTATGGGTGCTAATTAGCACTCATCATCCCCCCCATACCTAAGGTTTAGCAAGTCCTCTTGCTTCTCACAATCTGAATTTATTCTGGTAGAGTATCCTATCAGTCAAGTTGTAGTCTTGTGCATAGGTAGACCAAGTGGTGTGGTTGGTTCTACCATTTCCCCTGTACTGATCAACCTACTTTAACTACTCCTGTAATTTTTCATCTTCCATTTGTTCAACCTAGACAGGGAGTGGTTCAATTATGAGTGGTGGCCTAAAACATCCACTTATCCACTGATGTTTATGCTTATCCATCATTTTGGATATTAATCTTGCCTTCCTCATGAATAACCTTAAGTTTGCAGGTGTGACCACCTCTCTCATTTTCTGCTCAGAGGTCAGAATATTCCACCTTTTCTTTGCTATTACAAGCACTGGATTAGCTGAACTATTCATAAAAAGACCATAATCAATAGAACACTCTTGCAAACTTTTCAGGTATAATGGGAAAATTGTGTTCTTATTGTTAGGGTGATAGACATATGTCTTGAATTGGGTCTTGAAAGCTTGAGGGTTGGGACACTCTTTTCTGATGAAAATATTTGTGTTTGTATCCTTCTTAAGGTGAGCCTCCATTCACTCATTTAAAATCTGATGATTCCTCATCATTGACATGAATGCTCTGAGCTGGTAGTCTCCTACAAAATAATTAAGAAGGAAGGTCATATCATCAACACAGAATCCATGTAGATATAATTCACACAGAAAATTTTTGTCTTCATCAGAGCTCCTTGTATAGGCTTTCATGAACCCCTTTGTTGTTTCTGTGTTCTGAGGTAGATTACACAGAACTGAAGACAACCTTCTTTGTAGGACCCTTTCTTGTAAAAACATGGCATAACTGGCACTTGGAGGTTTGCAAGATAAAATCTCAGATGAAATGGAGGCCATCTAAATGACTCTGTTCTCCAAGGTTTCTACTCTTTATGTCATGGAAGTAACTGCATCTATAGTTGCAGCATTGGTTTAGAAGCCTCATATTCTCTACATCTCCTTTCCTAGTAAACAGAGCCTTAGGAATATCAATGGGGGTTGGACGCACATATGGATCTGTTTGTACTTCATGTTCAGTGGTTTCCCTTGGACCAACCAACTCTTGAAAATACTCTTCCTGATCATCTATTTTGATGTTGGCCCAAGTCAATTATCTATCTTGACTTTGTACTTTTTCAACTAATGCTGCCATTATTACAAGACTATTGTCTCTAGCTTTGGTAAGATCAGAGATACTTTGTACTACCTTTATCTCTTTTTCCTTTATGATTTTAGCTATCTCTATCTTCTGGGCTTCCAGTTCTACTTCCCTTTCTTGAATTATTTGGTATTTATTTTGGAGCTCTATTTGTAGTTTCTCAAATATTTGCTTTTTCTCTAGCTCAATTTCCATTCTATTCTTCTTGAGGTCAGTGATGATATGATTTTCCCCCAAAGTAATTGTTTTAGATTATCAATTTCTTCCAATAGTTGCTGCTCTTTTAAAATCTCAATATCCTCTTGATCAGAGGGATGAGAGAAAGTTCCTATTTCTTCTTATGTTGGCTACATACAAGGGTCTTCCATAGCCATTTGTTCAGTATTGTCTACTACACCTAGCTCTGTTTTATCTTTTCCTATAGTTTCCCTATCCTAATATTCTTCTAGGGTTTCTTTTGTTTGTGCTGGAATTGATGAAGGCCTAGCTTTGTTCTCAGAAGGTTTGAAATCCAAAAGCACTTCAGCTAGGAGAGCAGTATCTTTCTCCGCTTGGGAGAGCTACCTTTTTCTTTTGCTTCTCCATAGCATAGGTGGGGCAAGTGCCTCCGGAGTGGGTGACTCATCCTCAAAGTCTGAGGAAATAGTAAAGGCTTGCCTATATTCTATCTCTGGAGTAGGGAATTGTTCTAAAGTTGGTCCTGAATCCAAATGGACATATGGTTCTGGGGAAACCTCTCTCAGTATTTTCCTTCTCACTAGAGGGATCTCATTGGAGTCATGAGATGCTGCCTCAGCCCAATAGTGTTCTCTAGGGTTGGCTTCCTTTGGGGTTTTCTTTGCTTTGTGCATTGACCTCTTTCTTGTTAGTTCCTTAGGGAAAGATTCCCTAGCCAGAGTCATTCTCTTCTAGGCTAAGCAAGTCATATATGGAGTTTGGTCAAGAGTAAGTTCTTTAATTTCCTTTCCTTTCTTCTTTTTATTAGAAATAGGGGCTACAGTTGAAGTTACCTCCAGCGATAACTTCTTTCCTTCCTAAACAGCTATAGAGGAAGTCAAAGGTTTTGTCTTTTCTTCTAGTTGGGTGGAGGAATTCTCATCCTCTTATTGTGCTTCTCTGGTGCCCTGCTCTAAGGATTTTGTTCAAGAAATATTTTTTATAATTCTTCCCCATTAGTTTGAGATAGAAAGTGGTGTTTGACTATGAGAAAAATGAGGCCATGATGTTTTATAGGACCCTTGTTTTGTTGATATCTTTCGGCAGTTGTCCTAATGGCAGAGTACAAGAAATTGGGAATGTTGATGCTGAATTTAGGGTGTCCATTACCATGCCTTAGAAAAATCAACATTTTCATTATTGGTCCTAAAACTAAGGAAAATTGTCCATCACATGTGAAATATTTCATCAGCCATGTTGCTACAGATTGCCAAGGGTTTGGTAGTGAGGACCTAAGAATTCCTTTAACCTCATTTTTATTTAAATGCAATTGTATTGTAGTTTCACCTTTAATAGAGAAATTCCTATTTAAAAGGTTTTTAGATGATAAAACCTCTCACCTTGTTTAGGAAGCCCAGAAATATGACTGATAATGGTAGCTAAGAGGTTGATTTGAACTCCCCTTATAGTTGTCTGATTATCCCTCAAATTCCTTAGTAATTCATCAACAATATCTTCTCAAAATCCCTTAAATTTTCTAGAAATTCTAACCATCTTGCGTTCCTTAGAACGTCTGCTGCAGCTTTATCCTGCAAAAGACCTATAGCATTTTCTAGTTTTGATTTCTTCTTAACCCCCATACTTAAATTCATTGTTTGCTCTCTGTGCTTACAATGCTTTCTCACTCTATAGGCTCTGGAGAACTATTTCAACTGACACTGTTCTTCAGGGAATGTTACAGTTTGAATGAGGATTATTTCTTTAATTTGCTTAATATCTTAGGTTGACGGAGAAAGAACTGGAATCAGTTAGAGCATTTATGTGATCATAAATGAAGCAGAGTGATGGGACACTCCATAGGCATGGTGACAGTACAACAAAGGTGGTGGCATGTATGAATTTGGGAAGAAAAGTGATGGCAGGGCGACGTGTCATAATGACGGTACCCAAAAATAGAAAGACAAGACAATTGCTATTTAATGCTTAATGAAGATAAAGTTACCTAAACCATTTTTAATGATGAGGCGTGATGTACTTGGCTGAGATGCTGCGGTGTTGATGAGACTAGATGCGACGTGGCACTTGAGTAGCATTGTGTGGCACGAGATGACGTCAATCACGTCCATTGTCATGCAACTTGCAATCATTCCCACTCCCACTCTGGCTAAGTAGTTCAAGAATCCATGTATCTTGGGTGATGTCAGCATAATCCTTTACAAGTATCTATCATAAAGTAGGGGATGAGTCATGATGACCTCATTAATTGACATTTCTACTTTATTTCCTAGAGAGGTGGGTCCCCTCCACTGATTATGGTTATAAATAACCTTTTATTGGTGGAGTGTCAGAGGTACACCTAGTTACAAAGCACTAGAAGTGCTCCAAACTGTGAAGCGTCAGAGATGCACCTAGTTGTGAAGCACTGGAGGTATGTTTGAGTAGCGCCTGGCATCTGATCACCTTTGTAGCTTGATTATTCTTAACTGGCATGATGAAGGGAACCACTATTTTCTGTTTTTCAATTCCCTTCATTGAGAAAGACAACCATTACTAGTTTTCCATCTTCCCACCCCCTTTTTTTGCAGAAGGCCACCATTTGCTGGTTTTCAACCTTCTCTTTGAAAGTTTTGGATGACCTCACTCCATCTTGGGTTCTAGAATAGTTCCTACAGAGTTCTTCTATAGTGGGTATATCCACTTTGTTGATATTCCCTTTTCCCATTAGATCCAGTGCCTGTTTTGATTCCTTATCCAATCATTTTACAAATAGGGTTCTAGCCAAAGAATGATCTACTGGGTTGCCATATCTTCTCAAGGTGAAGTTAAACCTATCCACATAGTCCTCTAAGGTCTCTTCCTCTCCTTGCCTAATTTTAAACAATTCCTCATTTTTATTACTGGCTTTATAGTAATCTTGGTATTTTCCTAAAAACTTTGTTTCCATCTGATCCCAAGAATAAACAGAGTTTTGGGGTAAACCCATAAACCATCTCATCATAGAATCTTTCAAAGTTGAAGGGAATAGTTTGAGTTTTTGGTTATCTAATCCATAATCATAAGTTTGGCATACTACTTTGAATTCAAACAGAAACTGATCTGGATCCTTAGAGGAAAGACCTCTAAAATTTGGCAAGTGTGCTGGTGAGATATTTTTCATAGGAGCATTATCTCCAGCAGCTAGAACAATGGGATATGAGAAGGTTCTTGGAGCTTGATTTTCTTCTTCTTCATGATGATCATTATTATCATCCATGTTTAGTACTGGTTCTTCTCCCTAAGGTTCTAGGATATCAGGTTCTATCAAAGGATCCACCTGAAACTTTTGTTGTAATTCTTGGATATAATCAGCGAGTGGAAGGTTTGTAGGATCTAAGGGATTATTATTTTGAGGTGCCACTTCCAAAGTAGGTTCTAAGTTTCTTTCTTCAACAAGATCTTGTGCCACCCTACTGCTTTCTCCTATAGTTTGTTGATGGGGGGTCTGCTTTATGTATCTTCCTTTTGAGTCTCTTGCTTTAACCATACAGACCTAACCTAAACTATTTAGCTAAGTTTCCCTAATTAACACAATTATCCCTAGCAATGGCACCAAAAATGACAAGGTGTCATTATACCTCATCATTTAATCATATTTCAGATGTCAAAATCTAGGGTCGTGTCCTCAACTGTCTGCAACTAGGGATTCTATAGTTACTAGTTTCCTCTAACTAATTTTAATGGCTTTCACTAATTTAAAGAGATTGATCTATCTTCTTATGAAATGAATTTAAAGAATGTTGGAAACATAATTAAACAATAAATTACTCAAAGAAAATCTACAATTGCAACATGCATCTGTCTATCCAAATCAGTAAGTATCTATAAAGCAAAATTTGAAACAACAAAACAATGGTACTAGCCTTCTGCCTTGGTGGTGAGAGTGGGCCCTTGCTCCACACCCTTAGGGCTAAAGGCTATAGTAACGAATCAATACTAGAGAATAAGATCACAACTAGATTCAGTCCAATTCCATTTGCTCTGAAAATTTGATATCTTAATTGAAAATTAAACAAGAATAATAATCTGTCCTCTTTCTAATGTTTCAGTAAATATATATATAAAATGAGGGATGACATATCACTCATCTTATCTACCAGTTCTTCTATGAGCTGACATCCATCTCTTTATTATACTAGCTATCTAACTATGAAAAATAATCATGCAATAAGAATAGAATGACTGGAACAGAAGTCCACTCTGAATTCTAAGTTTGAGTTTTAATACATTTGGGTAGTGAGGCCTTGAAAATATGGATATTAAAATAATTTCATTGATAACTCATACAAAAATTTAAAAGAGATAAAAACTCTAAATAGTTAACTAAAGATGGCCCTTAATTACTCAGGTGATGATTTGAGTAATAAAAGGGGTATCACAATTGCTATTGAAAGTGCCTGACCGACAGCTATGCTAGAAATCTGCCCTATTGTGAGGAGGTGTCAGAGATGTATGTCTCTATTTGCAGCTCTGGAGATATGTCTGTTGCTATGGAGATATGTCTGTTACTCCGGAGATATAATTATGACCTTCTTTCTCAACTCCGGAGATGCTCTTCCTCTTACTTCAAAACTTCTACTGTTGTGAGATTCTGGTATAGTCTCCAGAGATATTTGGGACTACCTCCGGAGATGTACAAAATTGTCACCCTGAGCATCTACACCTATTGATTCAAAAAGAGAAGTTTTTTTGCATATTTCCATCAATTCCATGCACATTAGTCCTTTAATTAGAAATCATGATCCTAAGTAATTTATCTTTAGTTAATCATTATTTAGAACAACCTTGCTAGCCTATTCAGGTGCAGACATTAAGAAGTTGGGATCAGAAAGGGAAAAGGAGAGCTAAAAAGATGTATTTTATGGGTGTTAATTAGCACTCATTAGCCTGTACCTCCTCTATTTCATATAACACCTCATTTTTAGTTTCAAAGGGAAACTGAAATGCATTTAATACTAAAGCTGATTCAGGGTATAAGTTCTCATAAAACTACAACTCATCTTCTAATAGTTGGTCCTCTTCCTCCCTAGTTGGAAAGGTAAAAGTCTCTAAGACTGAAGTAGTCTCAAATCCTAAGGGAACTATTTCATTACCTTTGGGGATGAGAAACTCAGAGGTGGGAACCTGTACATCCACATTGAAAGTTCTAGCCGCCAGATAAACTGAGGGCAATCTAGTTCAGCATGTGCACTAGTAATATGAATCCTGCACCAATTTTTTAATGCCACATTAGCCATTTGAATTTTGGTTGTTTTTTTTGTTTCCTGATTATCCAAACTCTCAAATGGAGAAGCTAGAGTGCCATTATTTGGCCCTATGTTCCATGTTCTAGGTGGCCTTGGTTGATTCTGATTTCTATTATTATTATCCTGGGTCTTGTTATCTACAACAAGTCCTCTATTTTGCATTGCTTGTGCTTGATTATGATTTTGACTTTGATTATAATTCTGGTTTTGGTTTGAATCCTGACCCTGGTTATAATTTTGGTTATGGTTCTGACTATATCCTTGACTATTTCTACCATAGAAATTTTCATTTCTTAGTTGTGTCATTTCGGTAGTCAATCTTCTCAGGTGTGCAATAATTTCTTTGATCGACAAATGTATCCTGAGGAGGTTGGAAGAATGACTAACCATTACTCTGATTGTTATTAGCACTATTACCAGTATAGGGAACTATAGTCTAGACTGGGGAAGGATTATACACAGGTGTGTATGTAGGAATTGGGTTCAATAATGGAGTATGATGCATAGGAACTCCATTCCAAGGTTGTGCTTGACTTTGCATCCCAGAATTCCTCCATTAAGAAACAGATTATAAGTTGTTTGCCTCATTTCTTGATTTACTGAGGCTACTTCCTTACAAGCTTTGGATATTGTATCTATATCAACCTTTCTTTTGACAAACATAGTAGTTAGTGGATCAAGAGTGACATAATACATGGCTAATAACGCATCTGCATTCACTGTGTAAGGAGTCACTAACTGGGAATAATCCTTTTGAAACCTATCATTAAAGTTATCAATCATCTCTCCTTCACCTCTCTTAATTGCAACCAATTTATGATATAAGGTGGAAGGGTCAACTGGTCCCCTAAACCTAGACAAAAATGCCTCTTCCATAAGTGCTCAAGAATAAATATAACACAAGTTAACATACCAGTTAGAAGCCTGCTCATTAAAGATGTAAGGAAACAATCTACATACAACATTTTCATATTCTAACTTGGCTCTAAAGCATGCCTCCTTGAATATCCTAATGTGATCCTTTGGATCCTAATGCAATTGATATTTGGGACATATCTTTTCAGGATTTTTTGCATCTCATGATAATCATTGAATGTTATAGGAGAATTGACATTGAAATAAGCCATTGCAAGGCCACGTGGTGGACCTGGACCTCTGGGAGTACCTAGATTTCTAGGTGGACTAGGACCTCTAGGAGGACTTGAACCAAGATTTAAAAATCTAAATGAAGAACTGTCAGGACTCACTATGTTATTGATGTTAAAATGTGATCTAGTAGGCATTCCAGATGAGCCTCCTATGTGTGATATTCTAATATTCCAAATCAAAGGACCTTTACTCTACTTTCTAATAGGTTATTGTACAAAGATATATTCTAAACTAGACTTAGACCTGGTCACCCTACCACTGTTATGAGCCAACTTTTCTTAAATCCTACCTTAACTCCAATCAGGCCCTCCTTCTAGCACCAAAAACTGTTGATGATTGTTTTTACACATTCATAACAAAAGTTAAAATTCATAAAATGAACCTAAACTATCTTGAAAGATATGAAGAAATCACTTAAGAGTTCGTAATCCCAAGTTTCTATATGGTTAGGTCTTGACCTTGTGGACAATTCAGTAGGTTGATGTGAAACTATAATATTCAAGGGGTCTTACTTGATTTAAGATAATATGTAACGTACTGGACTGAAATTATGCAAATTGTTACAAATATAGACAAATTATTCATTCCTTTGCATGAACTTACTACTATATCACAAATCCTTGTATGATTTATAGTAAAACAAGATTTTCTCTTCAAATTGATATGAAAATTGTCAAATATTAACACAATTATTCCTGCTTCTTTCAAATGTAAGATAATTTCCTTAAGATTTATGCGTTTAAGCTAATTATTTCAAATGTTTGGGGAAAAGTTAGAGAAAATCATGTTAAGAATCATTTCCTATAGTATCTAAATGTTCTATTACTCACGTCTTTAAGAGATATAGCAAATTAATCAAATCAACATGAAATCTTCAAATGCAGACTCCTGGGTATTTTCACGAACACACATCAAAGATTGCAAGCTTTCAAAGGATAATACTTCAAATACTAGTAAGAGTCAGAAAACACTCTGTAATAGACACAGAATTCTAAGTTTACTTGTATTGAAAGCACACAGTCATATAAAATTTATAATTTATGAATGACCTTTTGTTTCATTAATCAAATTGCCAAAGAACTTACAGACATTTTTATAGATACAATAAGGAAACCAGAAATTCTGCGCATTCCTTAATGTAGACATAGGTGACCTCTTCTTCTAAACTAAAGAAATACTTCTCTACTCAAATGTTCAAACAAATTACAAGTGAAAGCAACAACTCAAAATCCTTGTGTAAATAATATACAAGTAGCAGAGCTTCTTATATAGAATTTGTTCCTCTTTATTTTCTTGATCTTCCTCTTTATTTTCTTGTTCCTTATTTGCCATGTCTTTATCCTCTGTTTGCTTTTCAGATTTATCTCCATCAATATTCTCTGTATGCTCTTGGATTTTAGGTTTATTTGATGTTTCCACTTTTGTTTCACCTTCCTTTTATACATTTTTAGGCCTGTCAACTTATTCCGCATCTAATGGTGAACCTACTATCTTATTAGATTCTTTTGTCTCTTTTCCCTACTCATCTTTTCTTTCTACATTCCTTTCTTTCAATTTGTTCCCCATACACATTCAGAATATTCAACACATCCACAACAGAAGTTCCAACTCATGTTTCCTCTTTAGTTTGAGTAGTTGTTTCTTTCACTGCTTCTTTAGGTGCATCCTCTTTTTCAGATTCTTCTATTTGATGTGCTACATCTTGTACATCCTTTATTATTTCTGGAGATACCAATGTACCAAATGGATCTACTACCCTTGATTCTTCTTGTACATTTTCTTGCTCAGACACTAGACCTTGTTCAACTTCCATTTAAGCTTGAGTGTCTTGCTCTTCTTCTTCACTTGAATATTCACTGGATTCTTCTTCTTCCATGCCAACTTATTTTCCCATCCCCGAATCCATTTCTCTAACTTCACTTCCACTACTATCATCTTCAATGTTGACAGTCTTAGTTGCTTGTTTGGCTTCATGCAGTTTTGACCCATGCAGCATTTCTTTAGCCAATCCTGTTTTTACCTTAGCATATGCTTGTCTTTTCTCTACTGAGGTAGATGAACCAGGTATGTCACTTAATATAGAACCTAACTACTTTACTCGTATAACTTCACTCTATTTTGAAGTTTCCACTTTGGATATGTCTATTGGTATTGCCTTCATAACCTTCTACCCTATTAACTCTTTGGCAGCCTATGCTTTCTCTGTACTGGTATCATGACTTAATGACTTTGCCTCTACAAATGTACTTGATGATACCACTATTGTCATCCTTATTGCATAAGGATCCATCAATGTAGCATTCTTGTCTTTCTCCATAATCTTTTCTTCTACAATCTTTCTTTTCTTTTCATTAAAAGCACTGGAGATCATCTTGATGCTCCCTAACTCTCTTTTTGCCTTTCTTTGGATATGTAGTCTCAATTCCCTTAGCCTTAAGTTCCTCAATTCTATCCTTCAACCATTTTTTATAGAACAAAATCATAGGTTTGGAAAATATGCCCAAAGATGTATTCCATGGTTGTGACCAATCAAGCTCTCCAATGGGAGCAAGCCTGGCACTTTCGTAACTATGATGTAACAATTTGCCATCATCTTCAACTTCTAGGGGTACATAAATGTCTCCCACGAACCTCATTTTCTCTACTGTCAGTCTTTTGTGAGCTCTCTTCCTCACCTCTCTATCATTCTCACAATTTGACCAAAAATCTCAATGTGTATTTGATGTTTAAATTTAGAATCAATAGTATTTTGGATCCTATGAAAAAGATCAAATCTTCTTGCTAGCTCAAATTCCTCAAACCCAGAATATCTTAACTCCCTCTCTGAGTAACTAGCCACTTCTTTGTTGGAATAGGTATATTTGCTAATTGCCCAAGGGAGCTTAAGATTTCCCCTGCTATGCTTCTTTTTGTACACTCTGAAGGCATTCAAATTCTGTCTTGAGAACTCTAAAACAATCAACTTGTTAGAAGGACACCTAGGTAGCATGAAAGGTGTTCCTTCAAAGCCCTCAGTTCTGATATAAGTAAAGTTTTGAAATTGAATGTACTATGAACTATGCAAACCAATTGTATCCTTTGCATCTTTAGACAATCTCTTATCCTGCTCTTCTCTTAAAAATTTGACCATGTATGTATAAAATACATCATTCACTAAATCATACTTTCTCAATGCATTCTCCTCCTGTAAATTAGGATTATGTTCATAGACAAGCTTTTGATTTGGGCCATTCCCTAGGGTTCCAACTATGTCAATCCCATGTATGTATGTTTGAATCATTGTTGCACATGAATAGAATACATACGAGGACAAATAGAAAGGCATAAGTTTTTGCTTTCTTGACATTGCCTTCCTCCATATGGCTATGCTAATAGCTTTAGCCCAGTTAATTTGTCCTTGTTCCTTCTTTGCTTCCCTCATGAATTGTATAATAGTGAACATCCAAGGCTCACACTTATTGGCATCCCTCAATCCCACCAGTCTGCTTAACATTGTAATCATCAAATGTATCTCTTCCTTAAAGTATATTCTTTGCAGAATCTTATGTACTCTTGCCACAGCCTTAGGCTTATTTTCTGCACTATACCAACTATAGAAGATCTTGCTTCTACAATCCTTCTCATTATCAATGAAATCCTCATTGTACTAGTCAATATCAATATCTATCATTTTTTCATGTATCTCTAGACCAAATGTTCTTGCAATCCCCTCTATAGATAAGTCTGCAATGACCCACTCATGGTATATTATTCTTCTGGTAACTAGGTCATATAAGTATATGCAATCCAAACATAGGTATTTAGCTTCCATAGCTAATGGGAAACCTACAAGTCTATATAATCCACTCTCCCATATACACCTCATGTCAGGTGTAGCATTGGCTGCTATGATCTTCTACAAAACATCAGCCGCATCATAATTCCCTATGTTGGTGTTTGTCCCCACTCTGCTTGTGCCAAGAAATGAAGGGTACCCTCTGTATATTGGCAACTCCTCCTTCTCAGTTTCTTTACGGGGCTTTCTTTCCTTTTAAATCTTTTCTTCATCCCCTGTATCCATCTTTTTCTGCTTTGGGGCCATCCTGTAAAAAAAATGCATTTTTTAACTTGCCGTTCTACTCTCTTACCTAGGGTTTTACTATGAATTTTCTATTTTTTACATTTACCCTAACCCCCTGTTTGTCTTTTTCAGTTTTGACTTTCGTATTATTTAACCCAATCTAGCTAAGTAACAATCAGACACAGTAATTTAATGCTTACTTACATTTTTAAAATTAAATTACTGAAAATCACTTTGCATTTTAATTAACTGAACTATAATGGCGTTCAAGGTAAATACATGTATCTTTAACAGCTCAACCTTACAAACGTTGACTCACTTTACCATTTTCTACTATATTCCCACTCCTGGAATTCCTTCCCGCGATGAATTTTCATTCAATTTTTGCAGCAATTCCTCTTTCTTCAATTTTTATTTTGACAATGCAAATCTGAAAGAAAAACAAGTTTTAATTTACCTTAACTTGTTAAATTTTACCATTTTTAGTGTTAGATTGGCATTAATTACAACAATTAATGCACCTACGGCTTCAGCTTCTTATTTCAACATTTTATTTTTTAAACCTTCTATCCGTTAGTTTACTTTCTGCATACATCACATTTTCTTGTATCTCTCCTTGTATATTATTTCTTGTATGTCAATTTGCATCATTCATTATACAAGCCTATATCCCATGTGTTATAAACAATGTTATCCCTTTTGCTTTATATTTTCCCTTGTATCTTTTCATTTGTATATCATAATGTATGTAAAATAGATACAAGCACATATACATGCAACCCATACAACCCCTTTTTACATTTTATCTCTCCGACGATGTCCTTCATTTCTTTGTATATCGGGATTGTATAGCATTAACATACAATTGCCCAAACATATAAAGCCTTACCTTTATTTAACTTCTTTTTGAAATCTGTCTTATATCATGGATCCTTGCATCTTTGCTTGTATATTGGCTTGTATATTCATCTAATGGTACAATATACAACCTCGAGATACAACCTATGGGACCCACTTTACCTTCCCACTTGTATCTCAACGAAACAACAATTACTTGTATCTACTCTTAGATACAAACCTCCATACATGCAAACTCTTTTGTTCAATCATCCTGGACTCATCATCTTTTATTAGTTGTATTGCATAACCCTTTGGATCCACATATGTATATAAAGTGAATGCATCTTTTCAATATACATTAAGGTATGATGTATCACTTACATCTGATTTAATTACCTTTTGACATCCACGTTGTATGTATACTGAAAGGTGCAAACCTAAAGTATGCAATATACAAACAACAACACATACATTAATAAAACCCAATTTTATATTCTCCTCGAGTCCATGACATGTATATCATATTGTATATTACCTTGTATCTTGCCTTTCAATAAACATACAACTCAAGATACAATGCAGACCTAACCAATTATCAACTCTACTTCTGAAACACATCAGGTCTAACTTGTAAGAAAAAAATAAAACACTAACCACATGTATATAGGTACCACGATACATGAACCCAACCACTTCATGTGACTAATACAACGACTCTACATACAAATGACTTTGTACATGCAACATACAAAACGCATATCTTGTAGAATATTGGGAATTTTAAAATGGTTCAAAAAGAAACCCCTATCCATTTTTGACAAAGAATTCACCTCTATTCCACTCTGGTACTTAATGCTAATTTTTTCAATTTTCAACAGGGTTTGTAACCTTTACTTCTTTTCCCTTTACCACCAAGCAGGCCCACACACAAGCAAAAAAAGCCACAGCCATAGCAGGGGTCCTCATTTTGCTAAGAGGTAAAATGGGACGTGTTGTGAGCATCACGACAATTTTATGCTAGCACATCCAATCAAACTTATTGCAGAAATAGATCCACTAAAATACCTAGTAAGCAAAGCAACTCTAATAGGTTGCTTAGCCAAATGGGTAATGCTCCTAAGTGAATACAACATTGAGTATGTAGACAGAAATGATATCAAGGGGCAAGTCATTTCTAATCAGTTAGTAGATGCACCACTACAGGGTACCACATCAATGCAATTTAAATTTCTAGATGAATCCTTATTCAATATATCAACATATTCTTGGAAACTTTACTTTGATGGGTCCTACACAAACCATGGATTAGGGGCAGGAATCTTGTTTGTAACTCCTCATGGCAACACCATACCAAAGTCTTACCATCTATTATTCCCATGCACCAACAACATAGCAGAATATGAAGCCTTGGTCATTAGCCTCAAAATGGTAACAGAGTGGAAAATCAAAGAGCTACATGTCTATGGTGATTCTCAACTTGTGATCAATTAGGTCAATGATGATTGCCAAACCAAACATGAGAAGCTTGTCCCATACAAACGGATGGTCAAGTACTTTAAGGAATACTTTGTGATCATCTCTTTTGAGTAGATACCTCGCATTGAAAACAAAGCAGTAGATCCCATGGCAACCATTGCCTCTCTTTTCAAAATCCCAGAGAATGAGTCATGGTACGAGTTCTTAGTAGAATCAATTTAGCAACCAACTTATGATCTTCCTAAAACCCATTCCATATGCCTATTAGTTGGATCTGATTCACCTTGGTATGGTAGGGTTTACACTTACCTCAAGGACAATACCCTCCCACCTGACTTATCTTCAAACCAACGATGAACCTTTAAACAC
This sequence comes from Cunninghamia lanceolata, assembly GCA_027924645.1. NCBI lineage: Eukaryota > Viridiplantae > Streptophyta > Pinopsida > Cupressales > Cupressaceae > Cunninghamia > Cunninghamia lanceolata. The sequence continues at coordinate 977,474 of BSBN01000957.1, forward strand.
CAAACCTCTCATTATACCATTAATGCCAATACTCTATACTGACATGGTCTAGATGGTACTTTACTCTATTGTTTAGAATGAGAAGAATCCCAAACCGCCTTACAAGATGTACATGAAGGGATCTGCAAAAAGCACACTAGCAATCCTTCCTTAGCTAAGAAACTCATGTGTTTGGGTTATTATTTGTCGAACATGGAAATAGATTCATATCAATTTGTGAAGAAGTGCAAGTAGTGCCAAATACATGGGAACCTAATACATGCACCAGCTCAAGAGCTGAGACCTTTAATGATGCCTTGGCCCTTTTGTCAATGGGGACTTGACCTTGTAGGAAAAATCCACCCACCTCATCCAACGGCCAAAAATTCATAATAACCATCACTAAGTACTTTAACAAGTGGATTGAAGCCGTCCCCCTCACCACTGTCATAGGTAAACAAATCTCCTCATTCATTCTTAATTACCTCATCTAGTGATGCAGAGCACATAGTAGAAACCAAACACTTATCAACTTTTAGATCCTTTTGAACCCATCAAACCCTTTGAATTCACTATCGACAAGACCATATACCATCGGCAACCCAACAAAACCTTCCACTGATACACCGATCATGCTGATATCACATTCAAACACATTCATCGGCCAAACATTGTCCATTGGTACCTTCCGCAATCATTCCTCCAATCTCACTTGTCTCTCTGACTTCGGTGCAACCTTCATATATCGGCATAACCTATGTTGTATTTTCACTGATACGCCAATAGCTTCCTACCTTTGGTGGAACTTCAATACACTTCCAGTGATGCAACAATACATTATTTGCTTCACTCACACCCTAGCACATGGCAATACTAGGTTGGTCTACTGTGCAGCACAATCGATTCAATCCTCTCCACCATCAAACAGAACACAAATGACAAAAATAGAAACAAGAAAAGAAAACATATATGTACACCGAGAAGCCATTCCACTGATTTTGAAAGAAATCTTATCAGTGGAATGCTTCATATGGCCATATCACAACAATAGAAAGTATAGAATGGAAAGGAAATCTATAGCTAACAAACTTACAATTTCAAAGAACATGAATCAAAATGACGAAACAGAATATCTTTATTTCTCTTTGAAACAATGTTCAATCACACTCAACCTCCTCACTGCGATCTGATTACATTCGAGCACAATATCATATGACTGATTACAACCTCAAACCCTAATACCTGATCTTGTTCATTTCCCTAGTTTTTATAGATTCACCTAGAGTAGTACCAAACTAACTCCAAGCGGCTAGGAGATCGATTCCAAGTGGCTAGGAAACACTACTGCCTATTTTTGGCATTATTGCTATTTTTAGCATTATGTGATTACAATTGACAAATGTCATTTGGGACTTACAAAATGAACTTAGATTTATTCCACTCAGACTCACACATGGCATTAGGCCTTATAATTGGTCACTTGGACCTTATACAACACCAAAACATCAAAATGAACATGAAATTAATTAAAGTATGTAGGTGCCCCTACACCATACTCCCAAGGTTAATAGAACTCAAGTCCCTTGAGGAACCAAGTCTGCAATATTAACCCCATGCTTGATGATGTCTTCCTCGCTCATCCAATTTGCATCCTCATTAGGTAAACCACACCATTTGACCAGATACTTCTTGTAGGTTTTATGTTTGGTCTTCTTCTAAACTTTGGTGTCCAAAATTCATTCCAACTATACTGGCTGACTCGGTAGAAAATTAGAAATCCATTCTGCATCCCCTACTCCTATCACATCTGAATCTGTAACATTGTCTCCCTTGAATGGAAACAGTTCTGACACATTGAAAATGGGTGATATTGCTAAACCTGGAGGAAGTTCAATTTTGTATGCATTAGGCCCAAATTTGTGTACAATCTTGCATGGACCTATCTTCTTCATAAGAAGCTTCATGGGTTGCCCCTTCAGAATTCTTTCCCTCTTCAGATATGCCATTACCAGATCCCCAACTTTGTAGTCGACATTCCTTTTCTTCTGATTAGCTCTCTCTTTGTATTTCCCTATGTTCTTATACATAGTTTCCCTTACAGCATCATGGATATCCTTCATACTAACTGCAAAACCTTCTCCTTGTGCACTCCTTTTCTCCATGTTCTGGAGATCCCTGAGCTCCAAAATTCCCCTAGGATGAATCCCATATACAACTTCAAAAGGGCTCTTTCCTATGCTCCTATTAACAGAATCGTTATATGCAAACATTACTTGTGGGATGATCATATCCCATGCTTCTCCATGTTGTTTAGTCAAACACCTCAAAAGATTACCTAGTGATCTATTTACCACCTTAGTTTGTCCATCCATCTGAGGGTGATAGGCTGATGTGAAAGATAATTGAGTCCCAATTTCTTCCACAATGTGCACCAAAAATGTCCCACAAACTTGGGATCTCTGTTAGTGACAATATTCAATAGCAAACCATGAATTTGAACTATTTCTTTAAAGAACGGGCCAGCAATGTGTGAAGCATCATTGGTACATTTGCATGGCACAAAATGAGCCATTTTACTAAATCTGTCAACTACAACAAACACACTATCAAAACCTCTTTGAGTCCAAGGAAGACCCAAAACAAAATCCATGCTTATACACTCCCATGGCCTTTGAGGAATTGGAAGTAGTTGATAGAGACCTGCATTGGATAAAGTTCCTTTTGCCCTTTGAAAAATGCTACAAGATTCTACAAATTTCCTGACATCTGTTTGCATCTTAGGCTAGAACTCAAACCTTCTCACTTGCTCCAATGTCTTGTCCAGTCCAAAATGACCTCCAAGACTACCGCAATGTTTCTCTTTTATGATGTTCTCCCTCATGGAACATCTAGGTACACACAGTTGGTTGCCTTTGAACAGTAACCCCTGTTGTAGCAAAAATTTAGAAAATTTAGAATGATAGGAATTTGAAAATTGTGAACAAACTGCATATATCTCCTTGAAGTCCTCATCATCCTGGTACATAATCTTGAGAGAATCCACTCCCACAGTTTGCAACTAGATTTCTTGTATAGTGCACAGATGGAAAAAGTATATGCTTGGAGTTGTTCGACCCACTTCATATGCCTGTGATTTAGCTTCTCCTGTGAATTCAAAAAACTCAAAGCATGGTTGTCAGTATAAACAATGAATTCCTTGTGCAAGAGATAATGTCTCCATTTTTTCAATGCTTGAACCATTGCATACAATTCTAGATCATATGTGGAATACTTTTTTTTAACATCATTCAAATTTTCACTAAAGAAAGCAATAGGTCTGCCTTCCTGACTCAAGACAACACCAATGGCAAGGTTACTAGCATCACATTCCACAATAAACAACTTATTAAATCAGGCAAAACCAAAATGGGTTTCTCTACTATTTTCTGTTTGAGAATCTCAAAAGACTCATCGCCTACTCTATTCCAAACAAACTTACATTTTTGTCTTCCTTTTATGGTATCCAAAATGGGTGCACAAATGTGACTGAAAACTCTTATGAATTTCCTATAAAAAGTTGCCAACCCATGAAAACTTCTTACATCACATATTGTTTTAGGTGCTGGCCAAGATAGAATAGCATTTACCTTCTCTGGATCCATTTTCAAATTGCCCTGGGATATCACAAATCCAAGGTATGTGAGTTCTTCCTTCATGAAGACACTCTTCTCCATATTGATCATCAATTTCACCTCATGCAGCTTCTTCAACACCTGTTCCAAATGCTACAAATGTTCTTCCTTTGTCCTGCTGAAAACCAGAATATCCTCAAGATAGACAACAAATTTGCCAATAAAATCTTTCAATACCTCATTCATTAGATGCATGAAAGTGCTTGGAGCATTGGACAGTCCAAATGGCATCACCAACCACTCATAAAGACCTTCATTAGTCTTAAAGGCTGTCTTCCATTCATCCCCTTGTCTAATGTTGATCTGATGGTATCCACTCTTGAGATCAAGTTTAGAAAAATACCGAGATCCACCCAAACAATCCATGATGTCCTCTATTCTAGGCATAGGAAACCTATATCTAATGGTGATCTTATTTCTGGCTCTTGAATCAGTACATAACCTCCATTTGCCATCCTTCTTGGGAGCTAAAACTATGGGTACAGCACATGGACTAAGACTTTTTCTCACTAGGCCTTTATCCAATAGTTCTTGTACTTGTTTAGAAATCTCCTCATTCTGATTAGGTGTCATTTTATAAGCTGGTTTATTTGGCAACATGGATCCTGGGATGAAGTCAATCTAATGACTTATGTCTCTCACAGGGGGTAGTACATTGGGCATATCCTCCAGCATGATACCCTTATATTTGTCTAACAATTCCTGCACTTCCTTAGGGACTTTTTCCTTGCTGTTTTCAGACAAATCAGAATCATCTTTAGGTTTTAAAATCAGAGCATACCCCTGGGTTCCCTCTTCTTTTAGACTATGGAGAAACTCTTTCCCACTCATTAACATGATACTTGAGCCTACATTCTTGTCCACACCTTCTTTTGGTAAAGGATCCATCTTATATTGTCTACCATTCTTGGTGATCACAAAGGAATTGGATTTACCATCATGATGGGCTTGTACATCATACTACCAAGGTCTACAAAAGTTTATCCCCATATTCCCCTATATGAAATTCTACCCAAGCTTGTTCATCAACCAAGACTTGTTGCCCTTTGTTCAGCCATGAAACTTTGAATGGACTCACATGTGGCAATCTTTTCAAATTCAATTTCTCTACCATTTCTACTGAAACTAAATTTTTAGTGGAGCCAGAATCAACAATTACCTTACACCTTTTGCCAGAAACTTTACACAGAGTTTTGAATAGTGTCTTCCTCTGGGGTGGTTCCTTGTTCTCTGGCACTTTCAGCATTGTTCTTCTCATCGTGAGACTCTCCATCTTGTGCTGGAGCTATGCTTCCCATAGGTGATGTCACACTCTGACAATCTTCTTCTTGAATTAGCTAGCTTCTTCTCTCTCCTCCATGAGAGCTTGTGGCTTTCTCTAGACACCTACCTACTGTGTGCCCAATTTGGTTACAATTATAACATCTTCCCATGAAGAAATTAGGACCTCTACCTAGTCCACCAAATCTATCTCTCCCATTAGGTCTCCTTCCTCTGAAGCCCCCTCTTGAACCAGATTCTCCACTATGTTCTTGTTGACTGGACTCCCCTTGATTTTTTTGGAACTGGTTTCTGCCACCAAAGCTATTTCTGCCTCTAAAATTCCTTCCACCACTGCCTTTGTTATGTTGTTCTCCTTTACTTTTCAATTTCTTTTCTACTCTCAGTGCCACCTGGAAACATTTGTCTACGGTTTCTAGTGTCAAGATGGTAATCTCATCTTGTATACTATACTTCAGGCCATTAATATACCTGGCAACTCTTCCTTTCTCATCCTCAGCATGTCCACATCTTAGAGACAATTTGTGAAATTCCTCTGTATATGTGGATACATCCATATCCTTCTACCTGAGGTTTTGCATTTTCCTGTATATCTACACTTCATAATCCATTGGTAAGAATTGAGCCTTGATCCTCTCTACCATCTAACTCCAGGATGAGATCATGCTCTTGCCACTCTTCACCCTTTCTCCCTAGGTGTAGTTCCACCATGTGAGTGTAGTGCCCTTCAATTTCGTCTTTGTAAACTTGACTCTTCTATTCTCTAGTACCTCCTTGTACTTGAAGTAATTGTTCAAAGCCTCAACCCATTCGATGACTTCATCTGCATCCATATTTTTGCTGAACATCAGAATCTCCATTCTTGCCTCGGACAACTCCTTACCAAGTGATTTTATGGCCTCCAAAAAAAATTTTTGGTCTACAAATATACTTGTCTTTTCTGGGGTTGTTTCCTCTTCCCCATCTTCTTCTACTTCATCGGACTCCATGTCTAATTTCCTGCCTTTTCCTAAGGTCTTCAACTCAGCCTAGAGTGCTTCCTTGACTCCAGTCTTGATCATCTCCTCTATCTCCTTGAATTTATTGACCACTTATGTGGTCACTCCCTTTGGAGGCATATCAGTAGCCCCTTCTTCACTTTCTTTATCTAACATAAACATTCACAGACAACACCAACACTTCTGCAGACCTTTCCCTAGCTCTGATACCAAAATGATGCAGAGTACACAATAGAAACCAAATACTTATCAACTTTTAGATCCTTTTGAACCCATCGAGCCCTTTGAATTCACTATCGACAAGACCATATACCATCGGCAACCCAAAAAAACCTTCCACTGATACACTGATCACGTCGATATCACATTTAAACACATTAGTCAGCTAGACATTGTCCATCGGCACCTTTTGCGATCATTCCTCCGATCTCACTCATCTCTCTAACTTCGGTGCAACCTTCATATATCGGTGAAACCTATGTTGTATTTTCACTAATACACCGATGGCTTCCTACATTTTGGTGGAACTTCAATACACTTCTGGCGATGCAACGATACACTATTTGCTTCACTCACACCCTAGCACATGGCAATGCTAGGTTGGTCTACTGTGCAGCACAATCGATCTGATCCTCTCCACCGTCAAATAGAACACAAACGATAAAAATAGAAACAAGAAATAAAAACATATATGTACACTGAGAAGCCATTCCACTAATTTCAATAGAAATCTTATCAGTGGAATGCTTCATATGGCCATATCGCAACAACGAAAAGCACAAAATGGAAAGGAAATCTACAGCAGAACAAACTTGCAATTTCAGAGAATAGGAATCGAAATGATGGAACATAATATCTTTATTTCTCTTTGAAACAATGTTCAATCACACTCAACCTCCTCTCTGCGATATGATTACAATTGATCACAATATCATATGACTGATTACAAGCTCAAACCCTATTACTTAATCTTGTTCATTTCCCTAGTTTTTATAGATTCACCTAGAGTAGTACCAAACTGACTCCAAGCAGTTCGGAGATCGATTCCAAGAGGATGGGAAACACAACTACCTATTTTTGGCATTATTGCTATTTTTAGCATTATACGATTACAATTGACAAATGTCATTTGGGACTTACAAAATGAACTTAGATTTATTCCACTTGGACTCACACATGGCACTAGGCCTTACAATTGGTCACTTGGACCTTATACAACACCAAAACATCAAAATGAACATGAAATTAATTAAAGTATCTAGGTGCCCCTGCACCATCTAGAGATACAGAATTCCCTCATCCATTATCATGGATAACGGAAGACCCTTCAAAAACTAGGATGTCTAAGAACTCTATGACCAATTCAAAATTCAGCACCATTTCTCCACACCCTATTACCCCCAAGGCAACGGCCAAGCATAAGCATCCAACAAGACTAGCTTGAAACTCCTCGAGAAGACAGTCGACGATACTGGCCGTGATTGGCACATCCAACTCAATCCTGCTCTATGGGCCTCTAGAATGAGTATACGCACTCCCATAGGTGCTACCCCTTATGCCCTTGTCTATGGCTGAAAAGCTATCCTCTCCATTGAGGTCTAGTTACCATCTCTTAGGGTGTCATTAAAAGGTCTCATAACAGATCAAGAATATAGAGTTTCTAGATTGCAAGAACTAGAGTTGCTAGAGGAAAGGAGATAGAAAGCCTTTGATCATCTCAAGTCATATCAACAAATGACGTCACGAATTTACAACCATAGAGTCTACCCAAGAGTCTTTAAAGTTGGAGATCTACTACTTAAGGAGAACCCCTGCAATCAACAAGATGGGGAAAAGAAAGGCAAGTTCAAACCCAACTAGCTTGGGCTCTTTGTGATCGTAGTTGCTTATGGATCGGGGGCATATAAGTTAGCAACATCAGAGGGTGAGTTGTTTGATGACCCAATCAACAGTATGCATATTCACTAGTTCTATACCTAGGAGAACCCCAATGTAAGGGGGGCATAAAATACAAAAAAATCAAAAAATTAGAAAAATACAAAAAAAATCAAAATATAAAAAAAATACAAAAAAATCATCCTTTGGTAAAAACCTAGCAAACATGTGTCATGCATACTTTCTAGCTTTTGTGCAAATAAAAGCAAGTGGTGAAAACCTAGTAAATGGGTGTTACTTGTGATAAACCGCTTCCTCCATCTTTGGGAAACCAATCACCTCGTGTCCATTCTTCCTTCACTCATATTCTATTTGATCCATATCTATTCCATAATAAAATACTAATGATAACCTATCGTGGCTTGATACTTTATCTCTTTATTGCCTTATCAACCAAGGTTTTATCCCATATCCTATTCAGAGTGTCAGCCTAGCATAGTGTCTCTCATCAGTATCCACATAGTCCAAGTCCATGAACTACGTGGCCTCTGCATCATCACATAGGCAAGGACATTTTCAATGCACCCCTAAGGCTTCCCTGTCCATCCCATATCTTTTCATCTATCCTGTAGTCCATCCATGGTCCAAGTCCATGAACTACGTTGCCCTTGCGTTGTCACATAGGCAAGGCCATTATTCAATGCGCCCCCGAGGCTCCACTGTCACATCCGTCGCATGTCTAGTCCTTCTATCTATCTGAGTCCATGCTACTTTCTATCACCTAGGTCTTAGGTCCATTAGGGTTCACCCCAAACTACATTGCCTCTATGTCGTCACGTAGGCAAGGCTATTTAGCAATGAGCCCCCAAGGCACTAGGTCAGTCCCTTAGGGTCCGTCTCACCAATAAGGATTGTTGAATCTTTCACTAGGCAAGCAAGCACAAACAAAACCCACTCTTTTCAAATAGAAATCTTGATGCAAGGCATTAACCTATCCAAAGCAAGCAAGTACCTAAAGCACTCTAAATGATTTTACCTAAATTATGGCAAGAAATAAACACATCTAAATGCAAAAATGTTTTGTGGTTGTGATCAGGTTAGGTTACAAGCGTCTTGATTTTTGTTATCATGTCTTTCTATGCTACTCAAGGATGCCAAAAGTTAGAGATGCTATGATGGGGGCATGATTATTTTCTTTGTTTTGTTGTTTGTGGATTAAACTTTAGTAATGTGACGCCTTGTCTAACAACATGATTGGCAAAAGATCATCAAGGACATCAAAGGTCTAAAATGAAAGGGGACAATCCTTGTCGATTGATATGCAAGAAATACTTAGGTCATCTCAGTTCAATTATTCCTCAATACTTTTATTAACTTGCTAAATCAAAATCCATGTAAGCAATACTTAGGTCATCTCGGTTCAATTATACCTAGATGCTTGTATTAACTTACAACATTTGGAAAAAGTACCAAACAAATCGCCCAATGATGAAATAAGCACTTCAAAATACTTGCACCATCAAGATGTCAAAAGCAAAGCATCCATCATACATCCATTATACATCCATACATTTGTATCTCATGCAATAAAAGATCCAAACAATGCAAAGTATCAATACAAATTGGAGCTTGTGAGTCTTTCTATCAAGTCATTCTTTCAATCAATCTTCTATATATCATTATGTCATCTTTGTGTCGATAGAGTACATTTGGACATCACAAAAACATAGCATATAGTTGCATATCATATCATATGAGATAGTCATTTACATGATTAAATTAGTTGCATACGTAATAAAGTGCATCAAGTCATCCATATACATTTTTGTAATCATCACATAGTGTCAACAGAAAAAAAAAATCAAAAACATAGATAAGTGCATCACATAAATTGCATAATCATATAGATACCATTTGCATTTACACATTTGAGGGATATCAAGTAAACACATCTAAGTCTGCATTAGGTCACATAGTATCATAAACATCTAAGATTGCATTAGATAAATATCATATAGACATAGTCAAAATATGCATCACATGAGTACCATCATACAAGTAGAAATGCATCCATAGCATAGAATGAACAAACTACATATAAAGAGCATCAAATAGCTACATCATCATATAAATATCATATAAAGCATGTCCATGTGTACAATATCAAAAGGTCTATCTCTGAGTCAATGTCATATATAATTTATACATTTCAAAGATAATGATACATGTCTCAAAATACAAAAGTGGTACATGTACGTATCCGGCTATCTGAGCCATCAAAAGGTATATACATAGGAGCCAAAGTCTATGCAAGTGTCTACTAGCCCTACTTTTGTGAACCACTACTCCTAGCAGTATCCTCTCTATCCCCTCCACTGCTCACCCTAGACTACTGCGGGCCCATCATAGAGGCTCCCAATCACAATCCATTTACTCTCTATGAGGCCATAGACTAGCTCCTATAGCTCGGAGCCATCTGATCAACTAGAACAACACCATGGTATAGTCTCCAGTAGTACTGTGTCTGATCCTGCACTTTGGCAAGCTCACCATGTACATGCGCTAACTACCCCTGCACCTGTGCCAACTGTGCCTGTGTCTGTGCTAACTATGCCAATGCTTGCTACACCTATCCAACCAAAAAACTACTAGTAGCATCTGTACCCAGGGCTACCACTATTGTGTCTCTCTCTACTCAGATAGCTCATATCCTTGCCTCCACCATATCTCGCTCTCTAGTGAGCCCCGACATAACACCTACATCTGTCTCACGCCAAGCCTCGTCCATCCTAACCTATGCCCGCAGCTGCCAAACCTGTCCTCTCAACATGGCAATGGCTCTCCCCTGGACATCTGGCTATGCGGGATCCTAGGAGGCCTATGTCTGTCCCTATCCCTATGGTTGAGGTGCCTATTGCGGTGCCACCTACTATGGTGGCGGCATTTGTCCCTGCTGTGCAACCTGTGGCTACACTACCTATTGAGTGTGGGAGGATCCCTCCCTAGCTCTCCTCCTCTATCAGAGTCTACCTCCATCTCCACCATCTCCCCTACCATCTCTTCCATCTCCCCCATCTCCACCATCTCCTTCATCTCTCTGTCCTCCTCTCCTCCTCCTCCTCCTGCCAAAGTCAAGGCTATTATGGACATGCCACCACCCAAGAATCTTGCTCAACGAAGTACTCTATAGGGCAAGCTACAAGCAATCTGTAGGTTCATATCACAACTGGCAGACAAGTGTTAACCCTTCAGTCATCTCCTACATAAGAACATTCCATTCATATGGGATGAAAAATGCAAAGAGGCATTCGACAAACTGAAAGAGTATCTTATGAATCCACCTATTCTCATGCTTCCTATCTAAGGGAAGCCATTATTACTATACATATCTGGTACACCAACTACTCTTGGGGCCCTTCTAGCACAACAAGATTATGAAGGTAAAGAAAGAGTCGTCTACTACATCAGTCACACATTGGTGGGCTATGAGTTGCAATACTCTCAGATAGAAAGATCATGTCTTGTGGTAGTTTTTGCTTCCCAAAAACTCTAACAGTATATGATAGCACATCCTGTCAAACTTATTGCAAAAATAGATCACATTGAAATACCTACTAAGCAAAGCAACTCTAACAAATCACTTAGCCAAATGGGTAATGCTCCTAAGTGAATATGACATTGAGTATGTAGACAGAAAGGCTATCAAGGGGCAAGTCATTTCTGATCAGTTAGCAGATGCACCACTATAGGACACCACACCAATTCAATTTGAATTTCTAGATGAATCCTTATTCAATATATCAATACATTCCTGGAAACATTACTTTGATGGGTCCTACACAAACCATGGATTGGGGGCAGGAATCTTTGTTTGTAACTCCTCATGGTGACACCATACCAAAGTCTTACCATCTGTTATTCCCATGCACCAATAACATAGCAGAAAATGAAGCCTTGGTCATTGGCCTCAAAATGGCAACAGAGTGGAAAATCAAAGAGATATATGTCTATGGTGATTCTCAACTAGTGATCAATCAGGTCAATGACAATTACCAAACTAAAGATGAGAAGGTTGTCCCATACAAATGGATGGTTGAGGACTTTAAGGAATACTTTTTTATCATCTCTTTTGAGAAGATACCATGCATTGAAAATAAAGCAGCAAATGCCATGGAAACCATTGCCTCTCTTCTTGAAATCCCAGAGAATGAGTCATGGTACGAGTTCTTAGTGGAATCAATTCAGCAACCAGCTTATGATCTTCTTGAAACCCATTCCATATGCCTATTAGTTGGATCTAATTCACCTTGGTATGGTAAGTTTACACTTACCTCAAGGACAATACTCTCCCACTTGACTTATCTTCAAACCAACAATGAACCTTTATACACCAAACCTCTCGTTATACCATTATTGTCGACACCCTATACCAATGTGGCCTAGATGGTACTTTACTTTGTTGTTTAGAACGAGAAGAATCCCAAACCACCTTACAAGACATACATGAAGGGATCTGCGAAACACACTCTAGTACTCCTTCCTTAGCTAAGGACCACTAAGAAACTCATGCATTTAGGTTATTATTGGTCAAAAATGGAAATAGATTCATATCAGTTTGTGAAGAAGTGCAAGTAGTGCCAGATACATGGGAACCTGATACATGCACCAGCTCAAGAGTTGAGACCTTTAACGACACCTTGGCCGTTTTCCCAATGGGGACTTGACCTTGTGGGCAAAATGATGCAGAGTGACACAAGGGAAGCAACAACACAATGGATTTGTGGTCTAGGCTATTCTCTAGCCTCCAAGGCTTCTTTCACACCTCAAGGCACCTCTACAAACACCTTTTTGATAGTTGGTTTGGTTCCCAACTTCACACAACCCTCTAACCTTGACTAGGCCTAGTGAGGCTACTAGCCCTCTTGTACTAGTTTTCTTCACACCAAATGACAAAATCCCAAAGGACTAGGAAAACAAATGATGGAATTGAACACCCTTTAGGGGACCCTAAAAAACCTCCAAATCTCCAATCCCAACTCTACTCCAACTGTTCAAAACCCCCACTAGGTCTCTAGGCCTAATTGATCACTTTAGGCCTGGGTTACAAAGCAAAAGGTTCAAATTGGGTTCATAGGTTAGGGGTAGGAATTTAGAGTGTCTCTACTAGGTCCCTACAACACAAAACCACCATCCTTTCATTCACCTTGTCTGGATTTTGTCACCTACAATAGCAAATAGCATAAAACAGGCCAAATACATGGTAATACTTGACCTAGGGCATCAAATTAAAAATAGAAGACTGCATTTTCAAACAAAAAGCTTTTGGAATCTTATAGTACATACCCCTATCCTACATTTAACCATTTTTTGTGAATTTTCAACAGTGGGAATGCATTCTAGGGCCGGATTTCTATGGCTGCCCTAGAAAACAGGGTTTCTAGACCTGTTTTGAAAGAAAAATCTATAACTTTTGATCCCGACCCCTTTAGGACCTCAAACTAGTTGCATTGGAACCCTGACTCCAAGAAATTTCAGAAAAAGTACATTTGTACCCCTGGAAAATCTGTATAGGCCGTACACAGCAAGAAAAATAGTGAAAAATAGTCAGTTTTCTTGATTTTTGTGCCCAAATTTCGTACAAAAACTTTCTCCTCCATACTGGAGCAAGATGTCCTCCATATCAACCTATCCAAGTCAGTTTACAACTTCTCCAAATAGTTTTAATAACCAAAATGGAGTTGCAACTGGTCAATGTGTCATTGACACCATTGACAACACTTGACACTATGGAGTTTTTTCATTTTCCAAAGGATGGCGATTTGTTTTTCTTCTCCAATGGAATCAAAACATCCTCCATACTCCCAAAACATGCTAAAACACACAAACAATAAAAAAAAAACTCAAAAACCAATCCTTAGACCTTCTAGGCCTAAGTGGCATAATAAGGATCCAAGTGGACTAGGCATGATTGAGGTTTATATGGTCACCTCAATCATCTTCACCACACAAAAAGCACCATATACTCATGGCTAAAGCCTTATTACAATCAAAACCACAACTTTCAAAAAAAATGCAAACAAAGTGACTTTAGGAACCAAGGTGCTCCTAGGTGCCCTACACCACAAAATCCATCCACCCTCATCCAATGGCCACAAATTCATAATAACTGCCACTGAGTACTTTATCAAGTAGATTGATGCCATCCCCCTCACCACTGTCACAGGTAAACAAATCTCCTCATTCATCCTTAATTACCTCATCTACAAATATGGAATTCCGTCATCTATTATCACGAATAATGGAAGACCGTTAAAAAAATAGGATGTCCAAGAACTCTGTGACCGATTCAAAATCCAACACCATTTCTCCACACCCTATTATCCCCAAGGCAAGGACCAAGTAGAAGCATCCAACAAGACCATCTTGAAACTCCTCAAGAAGACAATCAACGATGCTGGTCATGATTGGCACATCCAACTCAATCCCACTCTGTGGACCTACAGAACTAGTATACGCACTCCCAAAGGTGCTACCCCTTACACCCTTGTCTATGGATCAGAAGCTATCCTCCCCATTGAGGTCAAGTTACCATCTCTCAGGGTGTCATTAAAAGGTCTCATAATAGATGAAGAATATAAAGTTTCCAGATTGCAAGAACTAGAGTTGCTAGAGGAAAAGAGATAGAAAGCCTTTGATCATCTCAAATCATACCAGAAAATAATGTCACAAAGCTACAACCACAAAGTCCACCCAAGAGTCTTTAAAGTTGGATATCTAGTACTTAAGGAGAACCTCTGCAATCAACAAGATCAGGAAAAGAAAGGCAAGTTTGAGCCCAACTGGCTTGGGCCTTATGTGATCATGGCCACCTATGGATCAGGGGCATATCAGTTAGCAACATCAGAGGGTGAGATGTTTGGTGACCGAATTAATAGCATACATCTTCACTGGTTCTATACCTAAGAGAACCCCAACATAAGGGGGGCATAAAATACAAAAAAATAAAAAAAAAACTGAAAATAAAAAAAATTTAGAAAAAATCTGAAAATACAAAAAAAAATATTAGAAAAATTAAAAAAATCATCCTTTAGTGAAAACCTAGCAAACATACACCTTGGATAGGTATCATGATGAAAACCTAGTAAACATGCATCATGCATACTTTCTATCTTTTGTGTAAATAAAAGCAAGTGGTGAAAACCTGGTAAATAGGTGTTACTTGTGATAAACCGCTTCCTCTGTCTTTGTGAAATGAATCACCTCATGTCCATTCTTCTTTCACTCGTGTTCCATTCAATCCATATCTATTCCATAATAAAATCCCAATGATAACCTATCGTGGCTTGATAATCTACCTCTTTGTTTCCTTATCAACCAAGGTTTTATCCCATATCCTATCCACAGTGTTAGCCTAGCATAGTGTCTCTTGTCAGTATCCACATGGTCCAAGTCCATGAACTACATTGCCTCTACATTGTCATGTAGGCAAGGCCATTTTCAAGGCACCCCCGAGGCTTCCCTATCCATCCCATATCTTGTCATCTATCCGCTAGTCCATCCATGGTCCAAGTCCATGAACTACATTGCCCCTACGTTGTCACGTAGGCAAGGCCATTATTCAATGCACCCTAGAGGCTCCACTATCCCATCTGTCACATGTCTAGTCCTTCTATCTATTTGAGTCCATGCCACATTCTATCTCCTAGATCTTAGGTCCATTAGGTTTCAGCCCAAACTACATTGCCTCTATGTCGTCAAGTAGGCAAGGCCATTTAGCAATGAGCCCCCAAGGCACTAGGTCAGTCCATTAGGGTCCATCTCACCAATAAGGATTGTGGAATCTTTCACCATGAAAGAAAGCGTAAACAAAACCCACTCTTTTCAAGCAGAAATCTTGATGCAAGGCATTAACCTATCCAAAGCAAGAAAGTACCTAAAGCACTCTAAATGATTTTACCTAAATTATGGAAAGAAATAAACACATCTAAATGCAAAAATGTTTTGTGGTTGTGATCAGGTTAGGTTACAAGTGTCTTGATTTTTGTTATCATGTCTTTCTATGCTACTCAAGGATGCTAAAAGCTAGAGATGCTATGATGGGGGCATGATTATTTTCTTTGTATTTCTATTTGTGGATTAAAATTTAGTAATGTGACACCTTGTCTAACAACATGATCGGCAAAAGATCATCGAGGACATTAAAGGTCTAAGATGAAAGGGGGCAATCCTTGTCTGTTGATACACAAGAAATACTCAGGTCATCTTGGTTGAATTATTCCTCGATGTTTTTATTAACTTGCTAAATGAAAATCCATGTAAGCAATACTCAGGTCATCTCGGTTCAATTATACCTAGATGCTTGTATTAACTTACAACATTTGGAAAAAGTACCAAACAAATCACCCAATGATGAAATAAGCACTTCAAAACACTTGCACCATTAAGATGTCAAAAGTAAACCATCCATCATACATCCATTATACATCCATACATCTGTATCCCATGCAATAAAAGATCTAAACAATGCAAAGTATCAATACAAATTGGAGCTTGTGAGTCTTTCTATCAAGTCATTCTTTCAATCAATCTTCTATCTATCATTATGTCATCTCTACGTCGATAGAGTACATTGGGAAATCACAAAAACATAGCATATAGTTGCATATCATATCACATGAGATAGTCATTTACATGATTAAATCAGTTGCATACATAATAAAGTGCATTAGGTCATCCGTATACATTTTTGCAATCATCACATAGTGTCAATAGAAAAAAAATCAAAAACATAGATAAGTGCATCACATAAATTGCATAATCATATAAGGGAGAGGGGCCAGTTACCGTCCACGCCCCAATAACCTCTATGTTTTTAATCACTTGAGCCCTAATTAAATTTTTAAAAAGAACTAATACATGTAAAATACCAACCAAATAAATTAACAAAAATGCACCAATACATGTTCACAACATTTGTACATGTTCACAAATGCACCAATACATTTGTAAATTAACCAATGAAATTAAGACAAGTGTACAAATGTGATGGTGATCGATTACTAGCACATCGGTGCAGATGTATGGGGCAACATGTTGAAATGACAATTTTTTGACCCATGTGAACATAACGCATCCTATAGGGAAATGTATAAGTGCCTAGAAGTTGAAAGAATATCTTTAAGCTCTTTAGTCGCATATGGAAAAACCCAAAAAAAATCATCAAAATTTGATATGTCTAGCTATGTACTTGACGTGTGCGAAGTTAGGGTGCGCGGCTACTGGCCCCTCTCCCTTAGATACCATTTGCATTTACACATTTGAGGCATATCAAGTGAAACATCTAAGTCTGCATTAGGTCACATAACATCACATAGCATCACATAAAAACTGCATTAGAGAAACATGTGCATCACATCGTATAATAAAAATGCATCCATAACATATAGCATACATGACTGCATATAGAGATCATCAAATATAGCTACATCATCATATAGATATAAAAAATATGTCCAACTATACAATATCAAAAGCTCCATCTCTGAGTCAGTGTCATATATAGTGTATACATCTCAAAGATCATGATACATGTCTCAAAATACAAAAGTGGTACATATACATATCTGGCTATCTGAGGCATCAAAAAAGTACGTACGTAGGAGGCAAAATCTATGCAAGTGTCTGCTAACCCTACTGCTATGAACTCCTACTCCCAGTAGTGTCCTCTGTGTCCCTTCCTCTGCTGGCCCTAGACTACTGTGGGCCCATCATAGAAGCTCCTGACCATGATCTACCTACTCTCTGTGAGGCCATGAACTGGCTCCTGTAGCTCAGAGGCCTCTGATCAACTGGAACAACACTATGGTATAGTCCTTGATAGTAATGTGTCTAAGCCTATACTCTGGCAAGCTCACCCTGTACCTACGCTAACTACCCTTGCACTTGTGCCAACTGTACCTATGTCTGTGCTAGTTGTGCCTGTGCCTACTGCACCTGTCCAATCAAAAAACTGCTAGTAGTATCTATCCCAAGGTCTGTTACTGCTGTGTCTCTCTCTACTTAGATGGCCTGTATCCTCACCTCTGCCATATCTCACTCTCTAGTGAGCCCTGAGATAACACCTGCATCTACCTCCTATCGAGCCTTCACCATCCTAAGTTGTGCCCGCAGTTACCAAACCTGTCCTCTCAGCATGGAAATGGCTCTCCCCTAGATGTCTGGCTGTATTGGATCCTGGGAGGCCTGTGCCTGTCCCTGCCTCTATAGTTAAGGTATCTACTGTTGTGCTACTTGCTGAGGTCATGACATCTATCCCTGATGTGTAACATGTGACTGCACTACCTGATGAGCATGGGAGGATCCCTCCCCAACTCTCCTCCTTTGCCTAAGTCTGCCTCCACCACCTCCATCTCCCCCATCCCCATCATCTCCTCCACCATCTCCCCCATCTCCCCAATCTCCTCCATCTCTCTATCCTCCTCCTCCTACCAACCCTACCCTCATCATCTAAATCTACCTCATCTATGTGAGGAACTAGCTCTCCAAGCCTAGAGTATCTCAAAAATGGATGCTCTGTGAACCACTCCTCATAGTCTAGTGTCATCCCTACATCTGCAATCTCTCTCCTCATCACCCAGGTAGTATAAGGAATCTGTCAAAACACTACCACTACCTCCTCGTAGGACGCCACTAGGCCCCATCTAAACCTCTTTGCATGTGTCTGTGCAAACAAAGCTTGCCCCTGTGGCATGTCCTATCTCCTCCCAAACTACCTCCAAACCTGGTTGACAATCTATCTCTCCAAGATGAACCACGTCTAACCTATAAGCCACCAAGTCTGATAGCAGTATGGCAGCTCATCCGCCTTGTCATCCCAAGGCTCATAGTCTAGATATGGTCGCTAGATGACCACATCTATTCCATCCAGTGCGTGCCTCCAATACTCTAACTTCCCCAGTCTATGTTGGGAAATCACTCTTGCGTAGCCATAGCTGTAAGGCTCTCCCCTCTGTCTCTAAAAAACACATATCGATCTGGTAATGGTGATATGCTCCCACAACCACAAAGATAACAGTGAGACACCTACTGCTAGACTAGAACCCCTTTGGTATACCACCTGATGCATATCGTGGTATAGGTGTACCAAAACACAAACACCCCAAGCATAGCAGGTGCCCTCTGAGATCTTCCTCTCCATAATATGTCCCCATCCAATTGGGAACCCATGCAATCTCCTATCAGGGCATACAATACCTCTGGTCAATCCTGTAACTATCCCAGGGAAATAGTCATAGTAATCATGTATATCCTGCCAGGAGATAACCTATCCCTCTAGCTCAGGGTCATCAAATACCCACCTGCACTCTACGAGTCCTGTATGCCATTGTGAATCATACTCCACAAGCTCTCCCTAAATCAGCAAGTGGAGTATCCTATATACATCCTCCAAAGTCACCATCATCTCGCTAGTCAGGAAGTGAAAGGTCCCATTCTTGCTATCAAACCTCTCCATTAGTGCAGTCAATAAGCCATGGTTCACTCAAACCTCAAGCATAAAGCACACATAATCCAACCCCATCGCACTGAGTGCCTCTCGATCTATCTCTATCAACATGTGCCACTGCAACATCGATATGGGAAAATGCTCCCTCGACATCAATGCATCTTGTATGTCCTCTTGCAAGCACGCAAAGCAAGGCGTCAACCTAAAGTTGCAAGTACCATGCTCAACATATCTATAGAATCATATCAACTATCAAATTGATCAAAATAGCACACTACATCTCTTGACTAGATTCCTATAATCTTAGAGATAGCTTATCGATTGACGCATCAAACGGGATGCCAATCGAGTCAATTTTGTTAAGTAAACCTGACTATCCTATTCATATGTGCCAAAATAGAAGGTACATGCGCTATTTCTTAGCAAATACGCCACTTCTGACACATGCACAACAACATTTCCTAAATGTGCCATCCCATATCGTATATGTGCCACCCAAGTGCATGCGTTGTCCCATACCGTAAATGCACTGCCAAATTATGCATGCACCGACCTTCCTCATGCATGCACAGCTTTCATGCATATGCCATTTCATATCCTAGATGTGTCGTAGATTGACAAATGCACAGTTCCACATATCAAATATACTGAACTGCGATCTTGTGCATTTGTTTTGCCTAGTTTTGCCTAGCATTTATTGCACTCCAAATTGACCCTAGGTGAAATTGTTTGAGATACATACTGGGGGTCCTACCTCTGTTGGCTAGTCAAATCGTCGGCTATGCTCAAAGTGGTGCTCCTCACATGGAATATCCATATTAGTGTTGACTGCTCTATGCTCTATACTCTCCTAAGCTCTCAAAGACAATCCAACAAAAGCCCAATGTGCAAATGACTTGTCTTGTGGACCCAGCTCCTATATATAGCATGCAAACCCTAAACTGGCTATGTGGTGACTATGACTACTTCTAGCACCCATTTCTTCTTGTTTTCTTCCCGTTTCTTAGAAATGTATCCTATTTTCTTCAATCCTAACCAGGTTTTCCCTTCGTCTTTGTGAGATTGTCCGTCTCACGGCTTCTACCTTCTTCTCATCCAATCTCTCGAGGGGGCATCCTATCGTCATAACCTATACCGGGGGCAAATTGGGGCATGCATCATTATCAGACTATTTATTCTTTGAAGCAATGCTATAAATTGCATCGCATCAAAGAGGGGCAAAATGTATATGCCTAAAAATGACACGACTCGGTCTAAATAAATATTCTTAATATTTATTCCTGTTGATGATTGTTTTTACACATTCATAACAAAAGTTAAAATTCATAAAATGAACCTAACTGTCTGGAAAGATATGAAGAAATCAATTAAGATTACTTAATCCCAAGTTTCTGTATGGTCAAGTCTTGACCTGTTGGACAGTTCAGTAGGTTACTATGAAGTTGTAATATGCAAGGAGCCTTACATGATTTAAGGTGATTGCTGACTTACTGGACTCTATTTATGCAAATTGTTACAAATATCAACAAATTATCTATCTCTTTGCTCAAATCTGTTACTCTATATCAAAGCTTTGAATGATTTATGTTAAAACATGCTTTTCTTTTCAAATATGTATAAAGATTGCCAAATATCAACTCAATTGATCTCATTCCTTCAAATGTGAGACAATCTCCTTTAGATTTCTGCGTTTAAGCTAATTATTTCAAAGTTTGGGAAAAGTTAGAGAAAAATTCAAATTCAACGTCACTTGCTACAAGATCTAAATGCTCTGTTATGCACATGGTAAAGATTACAATAAATTCAATTAAATCAGTAGACTAAATCGTTAAATGCAAATGTCTTGAATATTTTCACAAACATGCATTCAAGATTGCAATCTCTAAGAGAAACTACTTCAAATATAACAAAGAGCTAGAAGACACTCAGAAAATAGATGCAGACTTCTAGATTCACTTATATTCAAAACACATAGCCATATATGGTTTAAAATGTAGGAATGACTCTTAGCTTCATTAATCAAATTCACAAAACTTACAATGCTTTACAGATACAGTAAGAAAGCTAGACATTTCCACACATTCCTTAGTGTAGACACAGGCAACCTCCTCTAAACTAAAATATTCCTTCAACTCAAAGTTTCAGAACAAATTACAACTACTATGCTAATTTCTATAAATCCTTGTGTAAGCAATATACAAGTAGCCATGTTCATTATATAGATTTTGAACTTTCAAATGGCTACGACTACAACTTTAATCCACAGTTGAGATCTTTCTATTTCTGATCAATGGTGTATCCTTATTTCTAACTGTCTGCCAAAATATCTATTTGGTATCTTTTCTTTTCCTCAAAGGATGCTTTGGAATCTTTTGAAATAAAATTCCCCTTTTCTTTATTGACTTTTCGCTTGCTGAGGTTCCTTATTTGATTCTTCTCAACAACCCTTACCTTTGCTTTCCTTCTCACCTTTTCAAGTATTTCTTGAAATTGTTGATTACATTTTGCATAAGGGTGTGGTCCCCTCTTGGACTCTTAGCCAAAATGTACACCTGCATTACAACTCCCTCCTTCAACTTCTTCTCTCTGTTCTTTGATCCCTCTCTTATCTTCTTGTATTTCTTTATTTTAACCTTTTCTTCCATTAATATATCCATCATCTGCTTACTGAGATTCGCATCAAGATTTTCTATGCAAGGTGCAAATATGGCATTGAACTTTGTCAATGCCCTTCTAAGTTATATACTAGCACTTCCATACATTCATGTTGCAGTAATCTCTCTTTTATCCTCTTATGTATCTTGATCATTTCATCTACCTTTTCTTCTAAATTTTGTATTACTGCTGCACATTTTTTGAGGTTATCTTCCTCAAACTTGAGCTCTAATATTAGTTGTGGCACTTGATTTGCCAATGTGACAGTAAGTACTCCTTCATTAATCAGTTCTTCTACTCTTTCTTCCACTTTTGTCAATTGCTCAATCTCAGACTTGCATTCCTCCTTTCTATTTTGGCACTTGTGTGTAAGCAACATACATTTATTCTTTTCTTCTGCACTTACCTTCCAAATTCTCATAGCTTGCCTTATTATTTGTTCACCTTCTTGCAAAAAATCATTGAACCATTTGTCAAAAATGTTAGCCTTAATCTTTTTATTCTCCATATCTCTTATTTCTTCTTTTGATATTACTACTATGTTAGTGGGCAATTCAGGAATTGTGGTACTGGGATCAAATATCCCTTTAATGAATTGTTGGAGCTAGACAATGTGTCCCTTCAAGTAATCTTGTTTGTCTTTATCTTTCTTCAACATTTCTACTATCATCTGGTGCATGTCTTCCCATTCATTAATATGTTGTTCTCTTGTGCTATGCCCCAGGTCAATATTCAATATCTTAAATTCCTCCAAGGATATCTCACCTTTTGCCTTTTCTTTCTATGGTATAGCTAGGTTTAACATTCTAATCCACTTGGACTTCTCTGAATGGCAGACATTGTCCTAGCCTTTCTCCTTTCTTTTCTTGGAGTAGTCCTTTCACCTAATAAGCTTTTAATGTCAATTGGTGCTAATTGGACTTCTTTTTTGTCTTTTCTGATCTCTCCTCCTAACCAGGTAGGAATTTCTTTTGTGCCCTCTACACTCTTAAGTTCATTAATTACCTCCTCATGAGGTCTATCTGTTTCTCCTTCCTGTTGCTGCTATTCCTAATGTTGTTGCTCTTGTTGTTGCTCAAGAATTTATTCTTATTGTCCCTCCTGTTGCTATGGAATTTGTTCTTGTTGTGGAGGAATTTGTTGTTGTTGTGGAGGCTCTTGTTCCATGGGGTCCTTTTCTTGTTCTTTTGATTCCACCTCTTCTTCTTCTTCTTCTATCTCAGTATCTCCCCCATCTTTAGCCTCTTCTCTAGGAGCTTCCTCTTGTGCTAGTCCTTTTTCTTGATCATCTTCTGCCTGTTCATTAGGTTCATTCTCATCCATTTTTTCTTCTGCCTCTGTATCTTCAGGCCTCTTAATTTCTTCTTCCACCTTATCTAGACCTCTTGTCTGTACTTGTTCTGTATGTATTGGTGAACTATCCTTTACAACATCCTCTTTTACTTCTTCCTCTTGGTCTTGCATGTTTTCTGTATTCTTCTCTTCTTCACTTCGCTCCCATACATATTCAGCATGTTTAAAGCATCAACACCTGAAGTGTCCTCTTTTGTCTCTTCTTCTATTGCAATATGCTTTTTTGTGATTACTTCTTCAAGTGTTTCTTCTTTTTTAGCTTCCTCAATTTTATGTGCTTCCTCCTGCACATCCTTAATAATTTTAGGTGTCACCAAATTATCAAATGGATCAACTGATCCTGTTTCTTCTTGTTCCTTTTCTTCTTTAGGCATGCCATGCTCAATTCTTGTTTCAGCCTGAGTACTTGGCCCTTCTTCTTCACTCAGGAAATCACTTGAATCTTCTTCTATGTCAATCTCTTTCCCTTTGTACATTACTCTTTCTTCACTATCACTGCTTTCAATATGTACAGTTTCAGTAGTTTGTTTGGCCTTGTGAGCTTCTGACACTTGCAACATTTCCCTAGCCAACTTTGTTTTTACTTGTCTAAATGCTTGTCCTTGTTCCAAATATGTGGAGGCACCGAGTACATTTCTCAGTTTTGCACCTACTTTCTGTGCTCCAATCACACCACTTGGTTCAGACGTTTCACCTTTTGATAAACTTATTGGAATTGCTCTTCTGACTGGCTGTCCTGCTGCTTCCTTTGCAATTTGTGCCTCTTCTACACTGATTTTATGACTCATGGACTTTGCATCAACAAATGTATCTGATGCCACTGTTATTGTTATGCCTAAAGCATATGGATCCATTAAAGTGACATTTTTGTCTTTTTCTACAATTTTAGCCTCAACAATTTTTCTCTTCTTTTTATAAAAGCATTGCAAGTCCTCAGTAGGCTCCACCTTTCTTTTCCTCCCCTTCTTTGGATAGGTGACCTCTTTGCCTTTAGCTTTGAGCTCTTCAATTTTATCCTTCAACCATGTTTTTGAAAATAATATTATTGGTTCAGATACTTCATCCAGAGATGTGTTCCATGGTTTTGACCAATCAGGCTCTATAATAGGAGCCAATCTTGCTACTGCATAGCTATGATGTAACAATCTGTCATCATCCTGAACCTCTGGGGGCACATTTATATTACCAATAGACTTCATCTGCTCAATAGTTAGTCTTTTGTGAGCTCTTTTTCCTACCTCCCTGTCATTTTTGCAGTCAGCCTAGAAATCTTCAATGTGTATCTGATGTTTATAGTTTTTATTCACAAAGTTTTGGATCCTGTGGAAAGGATCAAATCTCCTGGTTAAATCAAATTCTTGAAAACCATAAAACCTCAACTCTTGTTTTGAATACCCTGCAACTTCTTCACTGTAGCATGAATACCTGCCAATAGCCCAAGGCAATCTCACATTTCCCCTATTATTAAATTTCTTTTTGTACATTCTAAACACATTCAAATTCTATCTTGAAAACTCCAAAACAATCAACTTATTAGACAGATACCTAGGCAACATAAATGGTTTCCCTTCAAAGCCCTCAGTCCTTATGTAAGTGAAATGTTCAAACTATATGAACCAAGAACTATACAATCCAATTGCATTTTCTGCATCCTTAGATAACCTCTTATCAGGTTCTTCTCTCATCATTCTTACTAGGTAAGTATAAAAAATGTCATTAACCAAAGCAAAATTCTTTAAGGCATTTTCTTCTTGTAGGACAGGGTAATGTTCATACACCAACTTTTAATTAGGACCATTTCCCAAGGTACCTACCCTTTCTATTCCATGAATGTAAGGCCTGATTTATGCAGTACAGGAGTATAACACATAAGAAGATAAATAAAATGGCTCGTCTTAACATGGCCTGTCACCAAATAGTAGTACTAATTGCCTTGGCCCAATGTATTTGTCCTTGATCTTTTTCCCCTGTTCTTACGAATTCTATGACAGTGAACATCCAAGGTTCACACTTAGTACCATCTCTTAATCCAACTAATCTGCTCAACATAGTGATCATTAAGTAAATTTCTTTTTTAAAGCATATCCTCATCAGATTCTTAGGTACCCTGGCTACAGCCTTGGGTTTGTTTTCTGGGTTGTACCAGTTGCAAAATATTTTACCTTTATATTCTCCTTCATTTGTGTAAAAATTCTCATTATACTGATCAATGTCAATATCCCTCATTTTCTCATTAATCTTTAACCCAAATGTTTTGGCAATACCTTCTGTGGTTAGATCAGCAATTAGTCTGTCATGTAGCATGACCTTCCTTGTAGTTGGATCATATAAAATTACACAATCCAAACATAAATCTTTAGCTTCCATTACCAGTGGGAAACCTACAGCTCTGTACAATCCACTTTGCCAGATACCTTTCATATCAGGAGAAGCATCTGTGGCCATGATTTTCTTTAATACATCTTCTGCATCATAATTCCCAATGTTCATGTCTGTGCCCATTCCACTTGTACTGATCAGCGATGGATAACCCCTATGCAATGGCAACTCTTCTTTCTCCACCTCCTTCTGGGGTTTTCTTTCCTTTTTCACCTCTTCCCCTGCATCTTTCTTTTGTTTTGGGGCTATCTTGTAAAAACATTATTCTTTTAACTTTCGTTTCAATTTCTGGTTTAGGGTTTTTTTTACCATGAATTTCTACTTTTACTATTTTACCCTAATTTGTTTTTTCCTTTTCTTTTTTAACCTCTAAATTCATTAAGTTCTATTCAGCTAATTAACAACTAAAAAAAATAGTAATTTGACGATTACTTACGTTTTGCAATGAAACTACTAAAATTAACAGTATTCTAACAACTGAAAATAAATAGTGTTTTGGATAAATACCTGCTTTCCATGACCATTTACCGTTGACTTACTCTTAACGTTTTCACCTTTATCCAACTATTGTAACTTTGTCACTCTGGTACATCCTGCTCATTCACTGCAACAGTTCTTTTTCTGTAATTTTTCACTCTTCACAATATATTCAACAATGAAATAACATTAAAATTGCCCTAACCCTTGTTAAATTTCACTTTGTTTGAGTGTTGAATCTACATTAATTACAGTAATTAATGCACTACACCCTCAGCCTTTATTACAATGTTTATGTTTTTCAAACTTTTTACCGTTAGCTTAATTCAACATGCATACTTTTTCTTTTGTATATTTCATTGTATGTTTCCTTTGTATTTTTCATTGTATCTTTCGCCATACAAACACTTTGTGCAAAGAACCAACTAATGTTTTTACCCTTTTTTTATATTTTTCCGTACACTTTTGCATCTCTTGTTTTGTATATCTTGCTTGTATATTATATTGTA
Organism: Cunninghamia lanceolata; assembly: GCA_027924645.1. Taxonomy (NCBI): domain Eukaryota; kingdom Viridiplantae; phylum Streptophyta; class Pinopsida; order Cupressales; family Cupressaceae; genus Cunninghamia; species Cunninghamia lanceolata. Next base: position 1,004,154 of record BSBN01000957.1, read on the forward strand.
TAAGCACACATACAAACACCTTATACAATCATTTCATTACCCTTTTCTATACCGCGATGCTTTGATTCTTTGTATATCAACATTGTATATTTAAACATACAAATGCCCAAATATACAAAGGCTTTTATGTTTTTAATTCTTTTTGACATCCAAAATTTGTATATTAGCTTGTATATCGGATATACATTATAAACATACAAAGCTAATATACAATAGGTGGGTCCACTTTACCTTTCAAATTTGCCTCTCCGCAATGCATATAGCCTTCGTATCACTTTCGGACCTCAACCTCTTATAAATCACACTATATGATCTTTTAGATCTGTGATGTATATAACGCAATGCATCTTTTGATATTACCTTTTGGATGTGATGCATTGTATCAACCGTATTTTAATTTCCCTAAATTTCGGCTTGTATGTATAAAGCAATGTATGTTTCGGAACATACATACAAGCATGGAAATATACAATAGTTTAACTCCTTTTTATAATTATTTTAGTTCCAGCACTTTTACAAAGTGCAATGTATATTGGCATGTATGTCTTAAAAACCTTACATAAAAACCCCAAAATATACATCCATTATTCCCTATTTCATGATCTCTTCGATTCCGCTTTGTATATAAACCGCAAAGCATATAACTGAACATATACAAAGTGCAAAATATACAGCGATAATACCAACTTTAATACCTTTTTAGTTCCGCACTATGTATAATCCTTTGTATATTTACTTTGTATGTCTTCCATTTGCCAAATATACAAAGCAAAAAATACATAGCAGACTTCAACGTTTATTCATTTCAACCTTAACTCATTTCGGGCCCGACTTGTATATGAGGATAAAACATTTAGCAAGAAATGTATACAAGTATAACATCATACAAATACCCGATAACTTCCTTTTTGTGACTAAGACAAAAGCACAATATACAAACGCATTTGTATATGAACTGACTTTGTATATACAAACAACTTTGTATATACAAACCACAAACCCTCTGATTGTACATTTACCAAAAATGCTTATAACTTGCAAAATACAAAGAATTTTGAGATGATTCAAAAAGCAACCCTTATTCATTTTTCACAAAGAATTCACCTGTATTATTCCCTGGTACTCAATGTTATTTTTTTCTTCATTTTCAATCAGGTTTGTAACTTTCAGCTCCTTTTCCCTTTTACCACCAAGCAGACCCATACAAACAAGCAAAACAAACCAGCTACAGTAGGGGTCCTCATTTTGCTAGGAAGTAAAATGGGGCATGTTGTGAACATCACAACAACTAGCAACCAAATAAAACAATTAAATTAAAACCATTAAAGAAAATAAAATGAAATAAATTCATAATTTCTAACTATCTTTTCTGCAAATCATTATCTAACTTGAAACCTAATGTATTCAATAAGGTGCATGAATTTTTATTTTCTATTTAAGTGGGTGCACGTGATTAATTATCCTTGTCTTGAAAATCAGTTGAACAAACCAGTGACTGACATTAGACTACCTAGTTGATGTCATTCCCTCATAGCCAACTGGATAGAGCATTGTTGCCAGCAGGTGTCTATAGCCCCGACAAGGTTATCGTTACAATTCTCCTAAGTAAAGCCCCACTGCCAGCAAGCGTCTATAGCCCCGGTAGAGTTACTTAGATGACTTAACCTAGATTTCAATAAAATCCATTTTATTTATTTATATTTTAAATTTGACATATATTTCATAAGATATTTCAGTTGTAACTTCATGATGCAAGGAACAATCACTTGCTAAAATTAAGATAAGAATTGTAATGGTAGCAAGGGTGACCTCTGATTTTTCACCTAATATCTACACTAGTAAGTTCAACAAACCCAAGGATTTTAGGTGTGTCATTGTGAGAACTTCCCTTGAATACTCAACCCATTTTTATTGAATACATAATTTTACAAGTTAACTAACTTTCTACATTCATGACAGTCACAACAAATTATGCACAAATTTCAAATAATTAACTTGAATGTTCTAAATTTTATATTGTTTTCAGTGGTTCCTAGTCTGCTCCATTTTATTTCAAAACAAAACAAACACTTCTACTAAAGCAACACAACACACCAACCAAAACAAAACAAACAAAACCAAAACAACATAACAAAACTAGAACAAAACAAAACAAACAAACAAAAACTATACATTATTCACATTATGATACAACAGACCAACAACCCTCATCTCAAGTTTGAAAGTAATGTTTCAAGTGTTGGCTATTAACTGGTAATGGCACATCTTCTCTAGTCAAGGTCTTAAGCCTGAAAGTGTTATCTCCTATTATTTTTGACACTTGTAATGGACCTAACCATAACTTGTCAAATTTTCCATGATTTCCCTTTTTCTCATGTGCTTTGTCCCAGCACAACACTAAGTCTGAAATTCTAAATATTTTGACTCTTGCCCTTTTGTCAAACCATCTTTTTACCACTACCTGATGTTTAGCAAACTTTTCAATGGCTTGATCTCTTTTCTCATCTAATTCCAACAGTTGGATTATTCTGGCTTCTCTGTGATCATCAAAGCCTAAGTATTCGTTGGCAAACTTCCAAACTGGTATTCTTAAATTAACTAGAAGTATGAGATCAGTCCCATAAACTAAGTGATATGGTGCATTGCCTAAAGCTGATTTAACCTTGGTCCTATCTACCCACAGCGCATATTTCAGTAATGTGTTCCATTCTCTCAGGTTCTTTTCAATTAGCTTTTTGATTATATCTAATAAGATCTTGTTTGTAGACTCAGCTAACCCATTCCCTTGAGGTAATAGTTCAAAGAAAACTTTAAAACAATTCCATGTTCAAATGCCCATTTAGAAAATTTTAAAGAAGAAAATGCAGGGCCATTGTCACATACCAGTGAATAAGGAGCCCCAAACCTGGAGATGATGTTCTCTTCAAGGAATTTGATGACTACCTCAGTAGTAGAGGATTTGCAACATGTGGCTTCAGTCCACCTTGTATAGTAATCAGTGACTGTCTGTATAAATTTGTGTCCTGCAGATGATGGAGGATTTATGACTCTAATGAAATCTAAGCCCCACTGTGCAAATGGCCTAGACTCAATCATTGGATGTAATGGATTGGCTTGATTTCTTCCCTTATCTGCTATAGTCTGATAGGTGTGGCAACTTCTAATGTGACTCTCTGTACCTTTAAACATAGTAGGCCAATAGTAACCTACTCTCAGTATCTTATGTGTCGTGGCTAAATGGGAACCATGAGCAATTCCATATTTATCATCTAGTTCTAGCAACACCTTATTTGCTTCATCTCTATTTAGACATCTTAAATATATTCCTTCATGGTTCTTCTTGAATAGAAGACCTCCTTGCACCATGTATTTTTGAGTTTTGATCTTTAAAGCCCTTCTTTGGGAAGATTTCATCTTGCTTGGGTAATTTCCTGATATCAGAAAAGTGTTCAAATCATCATGCCACCCTGATATATCATTAGTATTCAATACATATTGTTGTTTTACCAAATTTGGGTCTGTATTGGCTATGGTTTGCACTAGAGCTTGTCCTTTGACTAACTTCATAGGAATGATTTCCATATCAAATTCTTGTAGAGTTGTGATCCACTTAGCTCTTTTCTCTCCAGGTTCATTTTGCATCAGCAGCATCTTCACTGTTGCATCTGGTACTATAGCCTTAACCTGACTGCGTAAGATGTAATGTCTGGACTTTTTTACTGCTCTTACCAGTGCAAACACTTGCCTTTCTATATCAAGATATTTCAACTATGCATCTTTCAAAGGTGCACTCATAAATGCTATTGGTTTCTCTTCATCATTTTCTCCTTTCTGTGTCAAAGCAGCTGCCACAGAATGTGTGGATGCAAATGAATAAATATAGAATGGCTCTGTGTAATCTAGACTTGCCAATATAGCAGCTTCAAAAATTGCCTCCTTGATATCTTCAAATGCATCTTTTGCTACTGGTGTCCATTCTATATCCGCATCTTTCTTCAACATGGCGTTTAATGGTTGCACAATCTTTGCAAACCCTGTAATGAACTTCTTGACAAAGTTAATTTTACCAAAAAATGATTTTAATTCCTTTTTAGTGTTTGGTAATTGCAATTTCTTGATTCCTTCTATTCTGTCAGGATCAATAGATATCCCATTCTCAGAAATGACATGTCCTAATAGTTTTCCTTCTGTTACTCCAAATGAACATTTCTTAGGATTAAGCAAAATTCCATGCCTCTCGCATCTCTTGAGTACTTTCCTCAAATCCTCAGCATGGGTGGACACATCTTTAGAATAAACAGTTAAATTGTCCATATAAATTACAATGCACTTACCTGTCAGTCCACGGAATGCAATATCCATGGCTCATTGAAAAGTGGCACCTACATTGGTTAGACCAGACAACATTCTTCTGTAAGCATAATTACCCCATTTACATGTAAAAGTAGTTTTCAACCTATCTTCTTTATCAACTAAGACCTGGTTATACCCTGAAAATCTATCCAGAAAAGACATCATCTTGGCCCCATTCATAGCTTGCAGCACTTCATCTATGGGAGGCAGAGGATAATCATCTTTGTCAAATGCCTTGTTCAAATTCCTAAAATCTACGCATAACCTGATGTCTCCACTTTTCTTTCTAATAGGCACTAAGTTAGCTACCCAGGTTGAATGTCTGATAAGGAAAATTATTCTAGCAGACAACAGTTTTTTCACTTCCTCAAATATCAATGGTTCTAAAATTGCATTCACAGGCCTTTGCTTTTGCCTGAATGGTTTGATATCTAGTTTCAAAGGTATCACATGAGTGATGATGGATGTATCATATGTCTTTAAATCCTCATATGTCCATGTTATAATGTGTTTATAATCTTTTAGAACATCAATAATTTCTTTTCTAATCTTCTCAGGACAGACTTTTCCAATTTGTACATTTTGAGGATTCTACTCTGTTCCTAAGTTATATGGATCACACTTACCTCCCTCTATTTTAGCCAAGTCTTTTTTTACTACTTCATCAAAGTCAAAGATCTGTTCTAACTCTATCACTCCTTTAGGCAAGAAATTGCTCTTTAAGTTGATTATGTCCTCTTCGTCCCAAGACACATCAGGCCTCTCTTGTTCATCAATAATTTGAGCCTCAAATACTTCATTGCAAGTTAGAAAATCCACAATTTGCTGATCTCCCTCAAATACCTGAAAATGAGTTACATTATTGGGTACACTAGGCACATTTACTAATTCTACAACAAATCTTTTCAACCCTGACAGTGTTGAAGGTTCTAAAGTGCTAGCAGCAACTGCTAGTGCATCTAGCCTATGGTTTAATTCTCTAGGGATATGCTCTATATTGAAAGCATCAAATGACTCTATTAAATCCCATACTCTATGTCTGTAGAAAACCATCCTATTATAATTGCAAGCATATACTTTCCTTACCTGTCAGACTACTAGCTCAGAATCTGAAAACACTCTGATCATTTTTACTTTTTTCTTTATAGCCATGACCAGTCCATGAATTAGGGCTTCGTACTCTACAACATTATTAGTACAAGAAAATTGTAACCTATATGCTGCTAAATATGATTTGCCATGAGGATCTATGAGTTCTACCCCAGCACCTGCACCTTGTTTAGATTTGGAACCATCACATTTTAATGTCCACATGCCATCCTTATTCTTTTGACGTTTTGCTTTAGCATGTTTTACCTTTTCTATATACACTTTAATCTAGTTTGAATAGAAGAGAGGAGGATGGACTTGGAGGAAGAAATAAGAATTTATACCCTATTTTTCTGTTGTAACTCGTTATACCCTATTTTCATGCATTTTCCAAGTGGAAAGGGTGGCTAAATAGTGGTTCTTTATGAATTTTAATGCAACCTAGCCAAGTAAGTGTTCCTATAGAATATGCATGCCTATTTAAAGGTGAATCAAGTGTTAGTTTGTTCTGGGTTGGAGTGGATATGAGATTTTCATTAAAACCCCCTTATTTGTGAAGAAATGATGGGTTTTCTAGTTTGCACCCTAGATGAGCATGGCTATACTAATCAATGGTGGAATTTGAAGTTTTGTGACATATAGATCTACTATTTTGGGGTGGTTATTGAATGATCCTAGGGTAGTTGCTTTGTTAATTGGACCAAATTAGGCCTATTTCTAGAGAGGACCAGTCATAGAACTCACATTTTTCATGAAACAAGGGCATGAAATCTTTTGATATGTTGTTCTACTCCATAATGGGTGTCTAAATACTCTTTGGTTTGTGGGTTGGCTGAGTTTACACGAAGTTATGCACATTTTTCAAGTTTGGAAGGCTACTAGGCCTTAAGGAGTGATTTGTGGATCAGACATTGGTTGATGTTTCCAGGCACTAAAAGTGACAAAATTGGTTTTAATACATTATATTGACATTGTGTATGCTTGTGTTAGGATTGGGGAATAGCTTGGAGCCCTTATGCCTTATGATGCCCTTAAGCACCTAGTTGGGCCATTGCAAGATTTTGGTTTATGGTTGAGTTGATTTGTGAAATATGGTATCAATGCTTTAAATTCCTTCTTGTGTTTTTATCATAAATAATCATGCCAATTGAATGTGAGTGTGGATTTGGGAGTTTGGCAACCTCAATAAGGACTGTTTACTGAGTTTAGGGGTCTGTGGAAAGTTTGAAGAAGTAGAATGATGAAGTAGTAAATTGTAGAATGATGCACAAAGAAAACACCACTAAGGAACATATTTTCCATAGCAAGGATGGAAAAAGAAGTAACTCTCCAAAACTAAGGGAAGACAAGGGCCAAAACAAACTCAAAGAAGATAACAAACAAGTTGATTTAAGTATGTACAAAGCTAACAACTATTGGTCTAAAACAACCACAAAGGAAAAAAAACACACTAAAACATCAAATTCAAAGAGAGAATAGCTCTCACATGAGTCTACTATTGCAAGGTGTGGCCCTTGGTCTGCTTGTTCAACACAGCACTGCGGTAGTTTGCAACAAGGGTTTAACTACCTCTCATGCTTGTTAAGTCAAGTGGTTGTATCAGGCATTAATAGGTCAATCTTTTGGTGCAACGATAACTAACAATTGGTATTAGAGCTAAGTTCCTTTGAAAAGTCTAACAGCTTGAGGAAGATCCAGGAATCCCAATGGATGAATATGGTATGAAAGAACAACTACAGTCTGCCCTAGATGATCTTGAGCAATCTCACTCTAAGGTTAATAATTTGAGAGAGCAACTCAGGGAAGCTGATGATTTCATCAATGAGATGAAAGAGAAACTCAGTATTTCTATGAAAAAGAGAATGGAATTACTTCAGAAACTAGAAAATCATAATGAAGCCAATAATACTGATGAGATTCTGAATGAAAAAACCAAGCTATGTGAAAAAATTTCAAAAGAAGTCATTATGATGAGACATGAAATGGAATCAGGAGTTATGAAATTCACCTAAGAAATTGAAGAGAAAAGAAAGATTGAAGACAACCTGAAACAATCTCTCAAGGAGAAAACATAGGAATATCACAAAATGGACAGAATAATCATACATCTTGAATTTGATCTTGAGGAAGCCAAATACAATGAAGAATGACTTGAGAACTAGATTAATTCTCTCAAACAAGATCTTCAATCTGCAAATGAATACAAAGAAAAATTCAAGATAAGCTCAACCCAACTTGAAGTTCTTCTTGAAAGCCAAAAGAGGGTAGATGATAAGTGTAGCTTAGGATATGAGAAAGGCGAAAGCTCTAGATCTAGTCAGAAGAACTCTGGATCAAAAAATCAAAGAAATAGGCCTAGAAGACCTCTGGTAAGTCAGCCAAATGCCCAAAGATATCCATCTTTCAATGGATATTGCTTCAATTGCAACAATTTTGGTCATAAGGCAACTTAGCGCAAGAGGAGAATGAATCAAAATAACCCATACTTCTCCAAACAATGTTTTAATTGCAAAAGGTATGGTCACAAAACTCATGAATGCAGAAATATGCAAATAAAGAATTCATTCAATGGTAGATGCTTTGCATGCAATAGAATGGAACATATGGCTAATCAATGTAGATCAAGAGGATATCAATCAAATAAACAAAGAAATTTTGTATGTTACAATTGCAATAGATTTGGTCACATTGCCAAATTCTGCAGAAGTAGAAATTAGGATAGAAAAGGTCCAGTGGAACATGATCAGAAACAAGATAAGGGCAAAGGTAAAGTGAATGCGGATGAAGTTTAAAAGGAGATGAGAAAGATTTGGGTAAAGAAGAGTACAGTAAATACTGGGGATGGATCTGTTGTGTGGTTACACAACACGCCCCATTTTGACTTGGCAAAACAGGGACCCAGCTTTTGTTTTGGCTTGTGTTGTCTGTTTCTGGCGGTTTTGGTAAAAATTAGGTCAGGTGCATCATCATCATGAAGGTCAGGATGAGGTAGGTCATCATCATGAGGTTAGTTTGTCAAAGTTCATATTTTGTTTCTATGACTTCATGGTTAGAAAGAGTTTGAAATTTCATGCAGGTTTGCCTTTTGCATCACTTGAAAATTCGTCCATATGAGGGAGTTGTGAGCAGTCAAAGTTTTGGTCAAACCTGATAATTACTGTGTGATGGTCATCATCATGATATTTGAAAAGCCCCCCGATAATATCCTGAGGTCGAAACATCCGGACGTCAAGTTTAAGTCGTAGTAATCTTTTCCCGTCAGGCGGTCTTTTATATCGCCAAAGGTCATCATCATGATCTTACTTTATCACCTGATGAAAATCATGCAGTCCCGAAACATCCGGACGTCAATCTTAAATGCTAGTGTGTTTTGCCCGTCAACCGAGCATCATGATATTCTAACATTGTCAGCATCATGATATTCTCACATCGCGATCATCATGATATTCCAACATCACCCGATATTATAATATCATGCTGATATTACAATATCACCTTACTTAGAGAAATCTGCCATCTGCATAATTTGCCCGCGCACGACAGTCTTGGTGATCAACATCATCATGATATTTTGAGACCCGACATTTCCCAATATCCTCCTGACCTCCTTTTGCGTGATCATGATGATCACCTTATCTTTCGAAGCGGAGGGTGATTTTCATTTCTTAAGTCATGTTGAACAAGATCATCATGATCTTGTTAGTCTTTCCCGACAGTTCGTAATATCATCCTGCCGAGAAGTATAAACTTTTGCGATTATGATGATGACGATGATGTCATCATCACCTTCTCCTTCGGCAGGATATTTTCCAAGGCGTGATCCATTTCGCCAATATGATGATGACGATGACGTCATCTTCGAAGATTAACACAAGCCCCGGATATCCTGATGACGTCATCAGGACTTTCGGCAGGATCATATTTTTGATCACCTAATGAATATGATGATGATGATCATCATCATCCTGATCTTTCGAGCGGATCGCCTTGGCCGAAAAGGGGTCATACTGCTTTCATGACCTGATCATCTTCCTTAGAGGGAACCCGATATTCCATTTACCTCCTGATCTTAACGAAACATGACGGTGACGTCATCCCTTTGCGTTTTATTGAAGCCTGATGATGACGATGACGTCATCATGATTTTCCTCAGCGGCAGGATCATTTTCCAAGTCCTCCTGTTTGTCTTCATCATGATGATGATGACGATGTCTTTCTTTCCCGAATGTGCAAGAACAAAACATCCTGATGTGCTTTTCATCAGGGCATTAGGAAAGGAGGATCATCATATTTTGTGATATCCTGGGGCCACTTTGAAGTATATAGTTGGTCATCATCATGATTTTTGGCGTCGGTATAACTATTGCCGTCGGCCTAAGGTAAAATTGTCACCCTGATCATATGTAGTCACGCCGATGCAGATATGATGATGATGCAGAGCCGGTTTCTAAGGATGGTTGGAAGGCGATTATTTCCTTGTATAATTTGAGGTCATCATGATCATATTTCGAACCCGATATACAGGAAAATGGGCAAAAACATGAAGCGATAGAAATTTGAAAGCCCGACTGCCTGATTTTGGTCAACGAGGGTTGACCTGATTATTTTTATGCTGTTTATGCATTTAGTGCATATTTTTCACAGGTAGAGCTTGATTGCCTGTAGCTGCACATGGGGAGGTATGTTTAATAAAGTGTTTACTTCCTGTTGTTTATCATGATGATGATGAACCTAATGTTGTCTGTTTACTTGCAGGAGGTCATGATGATGCTGCTGAAGCTGAACATTGAAGTGATGATGCTGCTGAAGCTGAACATTGAAGTCATGATGATGCTGCTGAAGCTGAATATTGAAGTCATGATGCTGCTGAAGCTGAACATTGAGATCATGATGCTGCTGAAGCTGAGCATTACAAAGTTGCGCATGGAGTCAACATGGGCCAGAAATGAGGAGGATATTGTCAAATATGCTGTTCGCCAGCTGGAGACCGAATCAAGTTGAAGATGCTGGAATATTCTGTGCCAGCTGTACATTTGCTAACTGACGAAGCATGTGCTTTTCATCTGGGCCGTTGTTTGTTATGAGAGGATCCTGATCCTTGGATCATTGTAACCGTTTTCTGGCAGTTGTTCTATATAACATCCAGAGCTTGTCATTTTAAAGAAGGAGATATACATTAGAATACACAGACGCATCTGGCGCAAAGAGTCAATTACTGTAGAATAAGTTAGGAGATCGGATTACTGAGACTAATGAGGATAGAATTGTTGAAATATCAAGGTTCTTTCTTCAGATCACTGTAAATGTACCTGTTCTTGAGCATACTGAATGAATATGAAGTTCCAGATTACATCCTGATTGCAAATTTTACGTAATCTTCTGTTGATTTCTGGATATGTACTGGTGAATGCTGTGTTCAACTAGAAGCGCTTTCATTTCATTACATGTTGTTGTCAACTTTCCTTTGAAGCTTTGCACTAGATCATGCGGATTTGTGGAATGTCCTGGTGAAGTATGATTTCTAGTTTTCCTTCTTTTCATTGCAAGTATGGGAGCTTGTATGTGAATCAGTGATCTAAGTCCAGTAATTTTAGGAATCTCACTCTCTAACCCTTTTCCTTTTTTTAATTTCATTAATTCATCACCATAACTGCAAATCATGATAAATAACAAGCAGAAACAGTGAAATATGCTGAAATCCCGTAGGTAACTGAAGATCTTTAGCATATTTGGTTAAATGCATGTAGTATTGAAAATATCATGCAAGGAATCATAAATAATGATAGAAATCATGCAAATATCAGCCTGTATGCACATTATTTGACTAAATTTACAGTGCAGAGGTAGAATTGTTGGAGGCTTATGCAGAGCAAACATCCAGAGCAGGATATTTGAAGATGATGATGATGAACAGTGCAGAAACACGTAAGGCCCCTGAATGGAAAACAGCAACACACATCAACCACTGAGTAACGTCAGTAGATTAAGACCTAATCAACGGAGACTTGGGATCATGAATTCTTTGAATTCATCGTATCTTTCAAGATGAGTAAAGGTTGTTGTGTAACTTTTATTCTATGTTTGCGAATGACTAACATCATGACCAACATAAATTGGCGCTAGAAGGAGGGCCATTGAGTCCAGAAGATCACATTCATCATCAGTACTTTCAGGTTTGATGACGCTCAGAGTAAGGTAACTTCAGATCATTTGTGAATTTCATCATATTGCGTAAATATTTGCTGCGACAAGTTTGTATTTGCACATTCTGTGTAAAGATTTCCAAATTTCACATAAATATTGCAAGCTTTACAGTAGATTTCTTCAGATTCACTAAATATTGGCCAAAGATGCATAAATTTGTTCAAGCTTTGAGAATTTGAGCCTTAGACACGTGAGATCTGGTGCTACCGGTCGAAATATCCCAATATCCTGTCATATTTGCAGTGTCTTCGCAAATATCGCGTAAATATTCAGTCTGATTTGCAAGTTGACCGCAAATATCACCTCGTCCGGTGGAATCCAGCAAATATTTGCAAAGTTTCAGCTAATTGGCCTCCAAATCGAGAAATCCTGGCTCACAGGATAAATACCAGGTCTAGACATAGTGAAATTTTTGAAGAATTGCCTGTTAGAGGTTTTAGACCTAGGACTGTAGACGTCCACCATACTCCAGAGTCTAGTACGTCTAGAACTTCACCAGGATTTCCCCCTGTAACTCCTGTTGGTTTGCAAATACCTTCAGGTATACCAGTGACACCTCCTGTTCAACCTCAGGGTATACCTTTAGTCCAACCTCAGCCAACTGCACCACCAGTTCAGCCCCCTCAGGTTGCAATGTCGTTCTTTGCAGCAGAATCACCATTGACCTTTACTGCGTATCATGAGTTACCAAAGTATCCGAACAAGCTTTGTCCAAAATACCATCCTTACCAGGATGCGGATGATCATATCAGGACGTTTAAAGAAGCTTGCTGCAGAGCCAGAATTGAGCATCAGGATGTGGTGTGCAGATTATTCCCTTTTTCCTTAGGGGAAGAGGCTTATAATTGGTTCATCAGTCTTGGTCAATCTTCTGTAGGTTCGTGGGCTGTCTTGGAGAAGGCCTTTCTTGACAGATTCAAGGTCCCTATTGATCCATCCATGAATTACCACCTGTTTGCCACAATTAAGAGATTGGAGCATGAACCTATTGCAAATTTCAATGCTAGGTTCCAGAAAATGTTGTCCAAGCTAGTTACCCCATATGTGGTGGCTGATGATGCTGCCAGAAGTATTTACTATTCAGCCCTAGATCCATTAACCGCCATGTTCATCAGGAGAACACATCCTGCGATCACCACATTGACAGGAGCTTTTCAAGAAGCTATCAAGGTAAATCAACAGCTGATACCTGCTCCTACTCCAAATATAGCATTCCCTGCTTTGCCCGGCATGCAGTCACAATATCCAGCACAGTATCCTGCAGCTTATCCTTCGCAATATCCTGCACAATATCCAAATGGAGCAGTGATGCCCCCAGCAATCATGCCTGCACCTTTGCAGGTACCTCCATTGAGTATCATGCCTCCTCCTAATGGAAATGGCCAATTGCCACAATATCCTGCACATACTCAGACACCTCAGGGTACAGATCTATCTCACAATAACCATGGATCTTCCTTTTTCCAGCCTCAGCCTGAAAATGTAGTGGCCAAAGCTCAAGAGGAGAAAGAGGAAATCAAAGAAATTGCTGCTCAGTTGAGAAAGCTCACCACAGAAGTAACACACTTGAGAAATCAGGGGTTTTATTCACAGTCAGGTCAGAATAGGAGTTATTCCAATGACAGGCCAAATTACCCTGACAGAGGATACAACAATAACTTCAACAGTAATGCTGCAAATAACAATAATCCTCCTAGGCAGCCTAGAGTGTGGAACTCCAGGCCAAATAATGGTTCATTACCATCACCCCTAGACAATCAGCCTCCTGGTGAAGCCAAACAGACTACTAGAGTCAATCTTGCTGAGGCAGCCCTTACCAATTGGTGCAGGATTCACAACACCAATGCACATGCAGAATTAGATTGTCCACAATTTAGGATTGCTGCCAGCATTTTTCAGACTGAAGTGTCTAATACTTCTGGAAATCCACCTCAGGCAGAAGGAAAGGAAATAGTTCCTTGTGGATATGACTCAGCTTTTGTGCTGGAAACATACACTAATCAGCCTCATCAGGAATATAATCAGACCTGTGAAGAATCTGCCTTAACCTTTGAAGCAAATTATGTCTTCCCTTTTGAGGATGAAAACGAACCTACAAGAGAGCATGAGGAAGTACATGCATACCAGCAGCAATACCCTGGTAAGCACAATTATAACCTGAGGAGTAATGCCAACAGACCTGCCGGTCCATTGACATCATCTCTACCTCCAAACAACTTCAACACACCTCCTGATCCTAAGGCTAGCAATAACCCTGGGTTCCCTAAGGTGAATGCTCAGTACTTGTCTCCTCAAAACACAGTAACAAAAGTTGCAGGTGCACCTCATGAGTCTGACAAGTTAGTCAGCTATTTGGCTGATGAAATGAAGAAAATCAAGATCAGCCTGTCCCTGTCTGAGTTACTGAAAACTCCTGCCATCAAAAGGGCATTCATGAAGTCGCTGGATGATCCTGCTTCTAAAGAGGATAATCACCTTTCGAGTCAATCCAATAGCAGAGACCATACTGCTAAAGATAGCACTGTCAAGCCCAAAGTGTCAGCCACAGTCCAAGCTGCTGAAACCTCTCACATGACCTTGTACAGAGATAAAACTGAATCACCACCGTTTCTCCTCACCATAAGAATGTTCAGTAAGAATTTGCACAACTGTTTAGTTGATTCAGGAGCCTCAACTAATGTTATGCCTTTGTCAATATGCAACGCATTAGGACTGCATCCTGCTAAATCCTTAAAGAAGGTCACTCAACTGGACAAGACAGAAGTAAGTGTCGTAGGAGAACTCACTCATATTCACATGCAGCTAGCGTCTGATCCTAGGATCCAGTATTACATTGACATTCAGGTAGTCGACATACCTGATACATATGGGATGTTGCTTAGCCGGGACTGGTCTAAAACGCTTAACGGATACATGTCCACAGACTTCAGTCACATGTGGTTGCCATGGAAAGGTATACCTAATCAGATCAGGATTGATGCTGAGCCTAGGATGAAACATATGATCACCGAATATAACAGAACAAATGAGATCATGTATGTAAACGTAGAACCTGGAGTTTATCACATCAGGCCGCAAACTGTCCGAATAGAAGAGATCCTGATGCTTGATGCTCATCATCATCATGATGATGATTATCATGAGGATATGCCAGTCGTAGAACCTAATAATGATCCTGATAATGACAACGAAATAGATCGCTTCAGGGATTTTCAGATGCATTTATCTACTCAGATAAAACGTTGTCAATTATTAAATATACCTGCTAATGATATTTTGATTGACGGATGGTGCAGATTGCATGGAGAAGCACACTCGGAAAAGACTTGCGAATCATGCTTAGACATGATCATGCTGGAGCAGACATATAGTGAAGCATCATCATCATATTCCGAGGTGAGTGCTACATCTGATGATGATGATGATACTAATTTTTATTTGTCTTCTGTAGGAACAGAAGAGTCGACGGATCCTGATGAGGATCATATCCGAAAAATAGAAGAGATCCTGGTGTCCAATCAGACAAATGATGCGAGAAAGGAAAAGATCACTCCTGGTAGTGATTGCTTCATGGAACCGGATTACGAGTTGTCTGATGAGGACAAAGGCAGTGACCTGACGAAGTTCGAAGAATTTATGGTCAAAGAAATAGAAAAAATGACACAACAGTGTAGATCTCCCCAGGAGGTTTTAATCAAAAGTTGGTGTAGGCTGCATGAGGCGCCTCACTCAGAAACCACTTGCTCACTGTGCTTACACATTTTGAAGAAGCATGCAGCTGTATGTGCTGAGCATCATCCTCCTGCTAGGATGGAAGAGAAAACAGAAAAGCCATCAGGCTCATCAGATAAAGGAAAGAGGAAGCTTGAAGATGACACACCTAAGTTAAGGTGGATATCAGGCGGAGCAGCAGCCAGAGCTGCAAAGAAAAAGGAAAGTTCAAATATATGTCCTGCTGAAAATAAGCCTTGGATCCTGAGGTTTGATGGATCCAAATCCAAGCAAGGTTCTGGAGTAGGGATTGACCTTACTGATCCATCAGGGAAATCCCATTTAGCAGCTTACAGATTACAGTTCCCCTGCACTAATAATGTCACGGAGTATGAAGCTCTGATTCATGGACTGTTGTTTGCACATAAGAAGAAGGTGAAGATCCTACATGTCTTTGGAGATTCAGAACTAGTTGTGAGACAAGTACGAGGAATTTACTCTTGTAACTACAGAAAGCTGTCAAATTACAGACATCGTGTGTGGGACCTGATTGAAGACTTTGATGCCTTCAACATCGTTCACGTGCCAAGAGAACAGAACCAAAGGGCAGATGCACTTGCTCAGGCCGCCAGTACGCTGGAACCACTGTCTATATCTGGTCTGAAGAGATTTGCAGTAGAATTGGTGTCAGTACCTTCGGTACCTGACAATGTGACCAATCTCCAAGTGTTTGATGATGATCAGCACATCCTGGACTTCATATCAAACAGAGATGTATTTGAAGCTCAGATCATAGATGAAAATGGTATGGAAGATCATGTCTGGGAAGAAGATGAGATTTTAGAGTTGCCTGGCAACACAATTCCCAAAGGTATGATTGAATTAGAAAGAGCCTTTGATCTGGATAATATGCTCAAGCATAAGGATCTGCCTAAGGTAGATGGAGGTCAATATTCACAGGTGAATATTGGACAAGCTGATGACAAGAAGAATGTCTTGTTGGGTAAGGTTTGTACACCTGAAGAGTTAGATGGAATAACTCAAGCCCTTAAGGATTATATACATGTAATTGCATGGACTTATGACGAGCTGAAGACGTATGACACTTCTGTCATAACTCATACTATACCCCTCAAGCCAGATGCAAAACCTTTCAGACAGAAGCAGAGGCCAGTCAATGCTCTGCTTGAGCCCATCATCCTTGAGGAAGTCAAGAAATTGTTAAATGCCCGGATAATTTTTCCTGTAAGGCACTCCACTTGGGTGGCAAATCTGGTACCAGTCAGGAAGAAGAATGGAGACATCAGATTGTGTGTGGATTTCAGGAACCTGAACAGAGCATCAGAAAAGGATAACTATCCTTTGCCCTCTTTGGATGAGGTTCTGCAGATGGTAAATGGAGCCAAGATGATGTCCTTCTTGGATGGGTTTTCAGGATACAACCAAGTGATGGTTGATAAAATTGACAGATTAAAGACTGCCTTCACCACAAAATGGGGGATATTTGCATATAGACGTATGCCGTTTGGATTGATAAATGCTGGAGCTACATTCCAGCGAGCAATGGACATAGCCTTCAGAGGCTTAATAGGAAAATGTATAGTCATCTACATGGATGACTTGACAGTGTTCTCCAATGAAAGGGGAAATCATGTTGCTGACCTCAGAAGTGTGCTGAAGAAGTGTGAAGAATATGGAATATCTTTGAATCCCAAGAAGTGCATATTCGGGGTCACAACAGGAAAGTTACTAGGCCACCTAATCACAGAGGATGGGATTATCATTGATCCTGACAGGGTGGAATCTATTATGAAATTACCACTTCCAGGAAGCAAAAAGGAGCTCAAATCTTATTTTGGTAAGATAAATTTTGTGAGGAAGTTCATCACTGGCTTTGCTGAGATTGTCAGACCACTGAATGCCATGTTGAAAAAAGATGCACAAATTGACTGGACACCAGAAGCCAGAGCTGCTTTTGAAGATATTAAGAAGGCCATTTCAGATGCTCCTGTCCTCATTAGTCCAGATTATACAAAAGATTTCTACATCTACTCATTTGCTTCAGAACATACTTCTGCAGCAGTGTTAACTCAAAGAAGTGAAGATAAAGAAGAGAAGCCAATTGCCTTCATGAGCTGTCCTTTCAGGGATGCTGAGTTGAGGTATGTAGATGTTGAAAGACAGGCACTTGCATTAGTCAGAGCAGTAAAAAAGTTCAGACATTATATACTGAGGAGCAAAGTGATTGCTGTGGTACCAGATGCAGCAGTAAAGATGCTGCTTATGCAGAGTGAACCTGGTGAAAAAAGGGCCAAATGGATTACGGTACTACAAGAATATGACATGGAGATCACACCCATGAAGCTAGTAAGAGGACAGGCTCTGAGCCAGATGATATCTGAAACTGATCCAAACATCATCAGTCAGCAGTATGTGATAGATGAGAAGGACAATAAAGAATGGTATTCAGACATCAGGCACATCCTGATCACTGGAAGATGTCCTTTGAGGATGCAGGCTTCACAGAGAAGAGCCTTGAAGATGAGATCCCAGAAATATATGATGAAGGGAGGAGTCATGTTTAAAAAGAATTATGAAGGGATATACCTGAGATGCTTAGAGAAACCAGAAGCCAATAAAGTTTTGACAGAGCTACATGACAAGTTTGGAACTGCCCACGGATCAGCGTTGGCCACAACACATGCAATCCTCAGAGCAGGATATTACTGGCCTACCATTTTTAAAGACACAGCTGATCATGTTAAATGTTGTCATGTTTGCCAGGTCGCTGCCAACAGAGAAAAATATGCTGCACAACCATTGCAGCCAGTGATGGAGGAGCGCCCATTTGCACAATGGGGCATGGATTTCATAGGACCAATCAGTCCTCCGTCTTCTTCAGGCCAGAGGTATGTCCTAACAATTACTGATTATTGTACCAGATGGACTGAGGCTATCAGCAGCAAAACTTGTACTGCTGATGATGTCATTAAATTTCTGGAAAGCAACATTGTCACCAGGTATGGAACTCCTTATGCATTGGTAAGTGATAATGGTTCTGCCTTCATTTCCACTAAATTGTCAAGTTGGGCTTTTGATCATGGGATTATACTTAAGTTCTCATCCAATTACTATCCCCAGGGAAATGGATTAGCAAAATCCACCAATAAGAATTTACTGAGTATCATAAGAAAATTGATAGAGAAAAATCCCAGAGAATGGAATTCATTTCTGAAATATACCTTATGGGTAGACAGAACTAGAATGAAAATTGCATTAGGAAACTCACCTTTCCAGCTAGTATATGGGGTAGATCCTATCCTCCCTGTAAACTTGAAAATTCCTACTCTGCAATTTGCCCAAGACTATCTAGGCATAGATAATAAACAAGAAGTCAGGTTGCTTCAGTTGATGCATCTGGAAGAAAAACGAAGCCAAGCAATTGACCAATTTGCAAAACATCAGGCTGTTGTCAAACGCTGGTTTGACAAGAGAGCCAGAATTAAAGCTTTCAGGATATCAGATTTAGTCCTGATGTGGGATAAAGCCCATGAAAGGAAAGGTGATCATGGTAAGTTTGACAGACTATGGATAGGTCCCTTTCAGATTTCTAAAATTTTAGGAGACAGCACTTATAGGCTTAAGAACCTGACAGGTGAGGATGTCCCATTGCCAGTCAATGGACAATTCCTCAAACATTATTTCCAGGCCTGAGTGACTTCATGGCAGTCTTGTGTATCATATTGTATATTTGTATAGTTGTTTGTACAGTGTTTGCTTGTTGTTGTTGTTGTTTGTTGGTTGGGACCTTGTTCTGGTAAGTCAGGATGATGCACTTCATCACCTAAGAAAATAACTAAATTGTTAGGATTCAAGTGATGAGATCAGATTTAGATATAGATTGTAATTCATTCTGATAAATAATCATGATCAGGTTTATGATGTCTTTTCATCAGGGTACTTTTTCTTGTCCAAAGTGAATCAAACACAATGAAACACCTAACAGCCTTGGGTTTGTTGAAGATATGAGTATAGGTGTTAAGTGAAAAATCTAAAGGGACTCCCTTGCTACCAATACAATCTCCAACCTAAAGCTGCAAGTGACTACACCTTGTACAAATGAGCAGACATGATGATATCAAATTTAAATTTTTAAAGGAAAATCAGAAACAAAATAAAATTAGGCCATCTAAGTAACTCTACCGGGGCTATGGACGCCTGCTGGCAGTGGGGCTCTACTTAGGGAGATTGTATAGATAACCTTGCCGGGGTTATAGACACCTGCTGGCAGCAAGGCTCTATCCAGGTTGGCTATGAGGGATGATCTCCAACTATGTAGTTTAACACCAGTTACTTATGTTTTCAACTTGCTTTCAAGATGAGGATAATTAATCATCTGCACACACCTGATCCTTTGTTAGCTTTATCACCATAATGAAATTTTATCATTCAAAGATCATGATGATTTACTTAGACAGAATTAGAATACTATAGATGAATATGATCATATCACTTGAATCATTTGAATTTTGTTGTTTTCTTTGGTGGCAAGTTGTTGTGTGGTTACACAACACGCCCCATTTTGACTTGGCAAAACAGGGACCCAGCTTTTGTTTTGGCTTGTGTTGTCTGTTTCTGGCGGTTTTGGTAAAAATTAGGTCAGGTGCATCATCATCATGAAGGTCAGGATGAGGTAGGTCATCATCATGAGGTTAGTTTGTCAAAGTTCATATTTTGTTTCTATGACTTCATGGTTAGAAAGAGTTTGAAATTTCATGCAGGTTTGCCTTTTGCATCACTTGAAAATTCGTCCATATGAGGGAGTTGTGAGCAGTCAAAGTTTTGGTCAAACCTGATAATTGCTGTGTGATGGTCATCATCATGATATTTGAAAAGCCCCCCGATAATATCCTGAGGTCGAAACATCCGGACGTCAAGTTTAAGTCGTAGTAATCTTTTCCCGTCAGGCGGTCTTTTATATCGCCAAAGGTCATCATCATGATCTTACTTTATCACCTGATGAAAATCATGCAGTCCCGAAACATCCGGACGTCAATCTTAAATGCTAGTGTGTTTTGCCCGTCAACCGAGCATCATGATATTCTAACATCGTCAGCATCATGATATTCTCACATCGCGATCATCATGATATTCCAACATCACCCGATATTATAATATCATGCTGATATTACAATATCACCTTACTTAGAGAAATCTGCCATCTGCATAATTTGCCCGCGCACGACAGTCTTGGTGATCAACATCATCATGATATTTTGAGACCCGACATTTCCCAATATCCTCCTGACCTCCTTTTGCGTGATCATGATGATCACCTTATCTTTCGAAGCGGAGGGTGATTTTCATTTCTTAAGTCATGTTGAACAAGATCATCATGATCTTGTTAGTCTTTCCCGACAGTTCGTAATATCATCCTGCCGAGAAGTATAAACTTTTGCGATTATGATGATGACGATGACGTCATCATCACCTTCTCCTTCGGCAGGATATTTTCCAAGGCGTGATCCATTTCGCCAATATGATGATGACGATGACGTCATCTTCGAAGATTAACACAAGCCCCGGATATCCTGATGACGTCATCAGGACTTTTGGCAGGATCATATTTTTGATCACCTAATGAATATGATGATGATGATCATCATCATCCTGATCTTTCGAGCGGATCGCCTTGGCCGAAAAGGGGTCATACTGCTTTCATGACCTGATCATCTTCCTTAGAGGGAACCCGATATTCCATTTACCTCCTGATCTTAACGAAACATGACGGTGACATCATCCCTTTGCGTTTTATTGAAGCCTGATGATGACGATGACGTCATCATGATTTTCCTCAGCGGCAGGATCATTTTCCAAGTCCTCCTGTTTGTCTTCATCATGATGATGATGACAATGTCTTTCTTTCCCGAATGTGCAAGAACAAAACATCCTGATGTGCTTTTCATCAGGGCATTAGGAAAGGAGGATCATCATATTTTGTGATATCCTGGGGCCACTTTGAAGTATATAGTTGGTCATCATCATGATTTTTGGCGTCGGTATAACTATTGCCGTCGGCCTAAGGTAAAATTGTCACCCTGATCATATGTAGTCACGCCGATGCAGATATGATGATGATGCAGAGCCGGTTTCTAAGGATGGTTGGAAGGCGATTATTTCCTTGTATAATTTGAGGTCATCATGATCATATTTCGAACCCGATATACAGGAAAATGGGCAAAAACATGAAGCGATAGAAATTTGAAAGCCCGACTGCCTGATTTTGGTCAACGAGGGTTGACCTGATTGTTTTTATGCTGTTTATGCATTTAGTGCATATTTTTCACAGGTAGAGCTTGATTGCCTGTAGCTGCACATGGGGAGGTATGTTTAATAAAGTGTTTACTTCCTGTTGTTTATCATGATGATGATGAACCTAATGTTGTCTGTTTACTTGCAGGAGGTCATGATGATGCTGCTGAAGCTGAACATTGAAGTGATGATGCTGCTGAAGCTGAACATTGAAGTCATGATGATGCTGCTGAAGCTGAATATTGAAGTCATGATGCTGCTAAAGCTGAACATTGAGATCATGATGCTGCTGAAGCTGAGCATTACAAAGTTGCGCATGGAGTCAACATGGGCCAGAAATGAGGAGGATATTGTCAAATATGCTGTTCGCCAGCTGGAGACCGAATCAAGTTGAAGATGCTGGAATATTCTGTGCCAGCTGTACATTTGCTAACTGACGAAGCATGTGCTTTTCATCTGGGCCGTTGTTTGTTATGAGAGGATCCTGATCCTTGGATCATTGTAACCGTTTTCTGGCAGTTGTTCTATATAACATCCAGAGCTTGTCATTTTAAAGAAGGAGATATACATTAGAATACACAGACGCATCTGGCGCAAAGAGTCAATTACTGTAGAATAAGTTAGGAGATCGGATTACTGAGACTAATGAGGATAGAATTGTTGAAATATCAAGGTTCTTTCTTCAGATCACTGTAAATGTACCTGTTCTTGAGCATACTGAATGAATATGAAGTTCCAGATTACATCCTGATTGCAAATTTTACGTAATCTTCTGTTGATTTCTGGATATGTACTGGTGAATGCTGTGTTCAACTGGAAGCGCTTTCATTTCATTACATGTTGTTGTCAACTTTCCTTTGAAGCTTTGCACTAGATCATGCGGATTTGTGGAATGTCCTGGTGAAGTATGATTTCTAGTTTTCCTTCTTTTCATTGCAAGTATGGGAGCTTGTATGTGAATCAGTGATCTAAGTCCAGTAATTTTAGGAATCTCACTCTCTAACCCTTTTCCTTTTTTTAATTTCATTAATTCATCACCATAACTGCAAATCATGATAAATAACAAGCAGAAACAGTGAAATATGCTGAAATCCCGTAGGTAACTGAAGATCTTTAGCATATTTGGTTAAATGCATGTAGTATTGAAAATATCATGCAAGGAATCATAAATAATGATAGAAATCATGCAAATATCAGCCTGTATGCACATTATTTGACTAAATTTACAGTGCAGAGGTAGAATTGTTGGAGGCTTATGCAGAGCAAACATCCAGAGCAGGATATTTGAAGATGATGATGATGAACAGTGCAGAAACACGTAAGGCCCCTGAATGGAAAACAGCAACACACATCAACCACTGAGTAACGTCAGTAGATTAAGACCTAATCAACGGAGACTTGGGATCATGAATTCTTTGAATTCATCGTATCTTTCAAGATGAGTAAAGGTTGTTGTGTAACTTTTATTCTATGTTTGCGAATGACTAACATCATGACCAACAGGATCCACACCAAAATTTGGTGCTGATAATCCTTCCAAAAACTAAAAGGTAAGCTCTGGCTTAGGGGGAGCTACAGAGAAGATCCTTTTCCCCCAGCCATCTAGTGAGTGCCTGAATTCAGAACATTGAGTCAGAATAAGAGGTTACGGTTTAAAGGGTTTGAGGAGATTCACTTGAAATTCATGTAGTAAAAATTTGCAAATCTGCATGCAGATTTGAGCCAATTATGAGGAAATCCTATATTGACAGCTATCTAGTAAAGCAGAATTTCATAGATAGATTTGGTATGATCTAAAATTGAAACAATTTAATCTACAGATCTATGAGATGTTTGAAATCGGTGAAGATATGTTGTCAACCCTCATAGGCAATAATTTTAAGATCTGCGTAGTGATTCAAGAAAATATCTCAAATATAGGCTAACCGGATGACTTAAGTTGTGGATTTATTACAAAAGATAAATTAGGTCTAGCAAAAGGATAAAAGGGTCTTCACTCACCATTTATCACACTTTGCATTCAAAACAAAGAAGAGAGAAGAGCTCTGAGAAGAGATTCTACTATTCACTCGCATTCAAGCTGAAGATCAAATTCTTACAAGAAAATCACTCCAATGTCTACCTGAAACCCTAATGCATGAAAAGGTATTTTTCTTCCACAAAATTCTCTCTAGATTTCCTTGCTAAAATGGCAACTCCAATGGTTGTCAAAATCTCTGAAAGACCAAGACCAAAATTCAAGAGACACCCTTACAAGTCACTAGAAGTTGATCCCTTAGGTGCATTTTCCAGCATTCCTCATGGTGTCTTGAATGTAGATGTTAGGGTTTATATCCATGCAAACATCAAAGATTTTGGAGACTCAAAATTGATCGACATCTATCAAAATCAGTTAATGGATGAAAATTTTGAACTCAGACCTAAATTCAAGACCCTAAGGGATAAACACTTTGAACATTGCATACATTTTCCATGATTTGCAAAGGACGAATGGGTCTGGTATGTTCTAATTAGGATGCATGACAATTTTATGTGGCTAATGAGGCCATTCAAGATAACCAAATATGTCATCAGGGCTGTGACCATATTGTATTCAATTGGTGGCTTGCCCACACTCAAATCTATAAAGAACCAAATGGTAACTAATGCCACCAGATCAAAATTTGACAAAAGGGCAATGATGATAGATGACATCATAGATCTGGATGTCAAGTTTGCCTCAATGATAATTAGCTACAAAATCTACCATTCAAGTAGGGAAAACTCTGTGTCTGGTACAACAATCTATGTTACATATCATATGTTGAAGAAAGATGCAGATTATGACCTATGTGAGCTTCTACTGAGTCAATTTATGGAAAACCTGCAAAAGATCAAGAAAGATAAGAAAAACTCCTTCAAATATGGCAGTGTAATATTGTGTCTATTTTTCTAATATATGAATGAGCTTCCTGGAGCAAAGGGTTGGGTATGGTAAAATGATAAACCAGTTGCAATTCAAATCAAAGATTACATGTATGGACTTGGTGATGCACAAGCCCAAAACTTTGCTCGATGGGGTTACTTCAAGAACTTCTAGAGCATAATGCAGGCCAGATAGAGAATACCACAGTCAATAGTTGAGAAATACAAAGACATAGTTTGCTTCATGGTTGATACTTATCAATGCCTAATGGAGGTAGTTGAGCCAAGAACTATATGGATAATGCTTATGGGCTGAGGTCAATGAGAAAATCTTGGAGCTACACATTCAACATCTACTAAGCCAACCTAAGGACACTGAAGTAGTAAGGTTTGGCACCTTTGAAGAGCTAAGCATAAAGATACATGTGGAGTTAAGACAACCTAAGATGAAGAGAAAAGTAAGAAAGGAAGTTGAAGAAATTGCCAAAAGATTTGGCTTATCAAAGGAGGTTGTAGATGCTAACAGAGAGAAAATGGAGAAAGTAGAAAAAGAAAAGAAAGAAGCAAAGAAAGAAAGTACTCCTATGCAAACCTCCTCTCAGACTAGATCTTCCAAGAGCTCTGCACCTGTCACTCCTAAAAGCTCAAAGGCTACCAAACCATTCGGCAAAGGTGAAAAGAGAATGAAGACCAAAGCCTCAAGAACATATACAAGCCATAAGGATGATGAAGAAATAGAATCAGATGAAGAAATCAAGAAAATGAAGAAGAAGAGAATATCCAAAAAGTTCTCTGCCAACAGAAATGAGGAAGAGAAGGCAGAGGAATTTGGTGGAGATGTTGAAAAGCCCGCTCCTTCCATTGATGACATCATCAAGGCAGTTACGGTGGATGGGAACCTGCAGTAGATGACAAAATTCTATGATGAATACAATGATGCTGACAAGATAATTTTGGAGGAAGCTACTGTAAGGTATTTGAATATCTATAACAAAGCATTCATTGAAATAATTTCATTAATTCCAAAAAGCCTAGAAGAAGTATTGGAACAAAGCAAGGTGAATGCAAAGGCGAAAGACTTAGAAATCTGGGAGCAAATAATGATACAACTTTACCCTTCTATCACTCCAAAACAAATGGACATGATTTTCAAGGATTGTAAGGATGAATTCCGGAGTAAGGCAAGAATGAATAAACTCATGCTTAGAGAAACAAACCAAGTAGCAAGTGAAACAAAATATATCATCAGGAATGCCTTGAAGAGATTCAATCTTCCTATTGTTGAGGAATTGGATGAAGAACCTTCTACCATGGATGTTAAAGGATTAAATAAAGAACCTTCTGACAAGGATGTCAAAGGATTAAAGAAAATAGATGAAGAAATCTTTGAGGACTTAGATTCCTCTATTCTAATAGAAGAAGCTTATAAAGCAGCAAACATAGATGATATCTCTCTGGATCCCACTACAGCCATGGCAAACATTCCAGATACTGAAGCTAAAGGGGAAGATAGAAAAGAAGAGTCAAGAAGAAGAGGATAAAGGAAAAGAAGAAGAACAAGTAGAAAAGATTAATGTTAATTTGTCAAAACTAGTCAGTCCAGATGACTCCAAAAGGAAGGAAGTTGAATCACCAAGAGACACTATAGAGACTGTACAGAACTTCTTGGACAAAGAAATAATGGAGCTGGATGAACCTAAGTTATTTCAAGGGCCACTGAATTTTGATTCTCTCTCTGGTGCAGACAATGAAAATAGCATCTTTTCCTCAAGCTAAAGAAAAAGAGAAACTTCTAAAATCTCATATGGAGGACTGTGAGCTGTTGTAGATTGCATCTGGGATACTAGAGAATATTATGCCAAACTGTCAAAAGGATCCTTCTGCCTCTCCATCCGGTAATCTAAAAAACTTAGTCAATTCAGTTAACAATCATTTTGAATCCTTAGAGAAATCTACAGAAACTAAGGTTTGGAAGGAGTTCTTAGGGAAGAGGTTCAGTGAAATACAAGGAATAATTACTAATGATAGAAGAACCTTGGGCATTGGCATAAAGAGCCTTGAAAACACTCTTAAATATTATGGGGACATTTACAAATTTTGTTTAAGTTGGCCCAAAGTGACAGAGGACATTGAAAAGAAGTGAAAGAAAGAAAGAAAATTGTCAAGCTTATCTCAGAATTTTGATCCCCTTACTACCTCTCTTGTGAATCATGAATGTCAATCTATTGCCCTAATAAATGAAATTAAAGAACTAGTTAAGGAGAAAAAGAACATAATGGATAGAATGGGTGAGCTCAGAGGGATAATCATCCCTAAGTTAAAGGCAATGCATGATGCCTTAACAGAGGCACAAAATACAATCTAGACCAGTGATCCAACAGACTTAAGGAGAGCAGAAGCATATGCATTTTTTGTTAAGTGGACATATCTCCATTTTGGATAGAATGAAGAGGAGTTGGGCCACAAAATTCATCCAGTTGAAGACAACCTTTGCGGATATACTTAAGTATATGTAAGTATGATATAAAATTTGTACATACTAATACGACCATGTATAGAACATTTTTTTTGCAAAAATTTGGTTTGCAGATTCCACCCATTGCCTTTGATGTCAAAGGGGGAGTGAAGAATAGTGAAAAATGAGGAATCTACCAAAGGGGGAGCTCCATTAAAATAGTAAAGAGACAAAGCATCAACAAAGGGGGAGTTACTGTGACACTTAGTCATTTTTTACTAAGTGTTGCCATCAATGCCAATGGGGGAAATTATTGGCAAGAGACACTGTGTGGCTTCATAAGTCTTGTCATTAATGGCAACAAAGTCTATCCCACACATTCGCAGTACATAATATGCCTATACCTAAAGTCAGATTGAAGATTGTTTTGGTCCAATGAACAAGAATAGAGTATGTAATAGGTCCAACAATTAGGTACAGATCTATCAGATGGTGTAACTCAGTAAGTAGTGGACTTGGAAAAGTCAAGAGGGGTATTATGACTATTATATCCCAAAGATTTAGCCTCCGGTGATTAAGCATGAAAAATATATGAGCATCTGAGTGTTGGGTTCCAGTTAAGCAGAGTAGATAGAGGAAGAACTGACTGACAGAGTATCAGACTTCATCCGGATGTGTAAAAGGTGTTGATCAAGCAATTTGTGGTGTCTTACATTGTTGGCCGACATGATTAATGAATTATATGCTTAAGTTTTTGATATGCATCACAAATCAAGCATGGATTCAATCGACAAATCAATAACTTGCAAATATCTTGAGTGTTCTTGTTGCCGACTAGAAAGTTGATGAAAATCCTTGATGCAGATATATATACCTGATGGATTATAGCGTGTAATAGTGTGTGTGAAGAAGTGAAAAAAAGCTGTGAAGAAAAGCAGGGATAAGTGTGGGAACAACAATTCAAAGTCTAGTACGTGACAAAATAACAGTATTGAATAGAGGAAGAATGAAGTGCATCAGATTAGTATATTGTGCCTAACTGGAACTAAACTTCTACATCTATAGATGCTTCTCATTAGTTCAAACCCTTGGTTATCATCTGTAAGTTCTGTAGACAATAAGTCTCTTGTAGGTAGTGTGCCTCTTATGAGCAGTGTGCTCGAGCAGTGAGCCCTAATTGGCAAGTGTCATTTTGTACTCCTTTATTCTTTTAACAGAGAATACAATCTTGGGTTAGTCACCCCATGGTTTTTCCCTTAACAGGGTTTCCACGTAAAAATCTGTGTGTTATGTGTGTTGAATTTATTTCTATTCTTATGATTACATATGCTTTTATGTTTTGATATAACACTGAATATTGAGATAATGAAAGAAAAGAAAATTAAGGAAATTTTGAGATAACTAATTCACCCCCCTCTTAGTTATCTGCCTTGTTTTCAACAATTGGTATCGGATTTGAGGTCATGGGTTCAAACCCTGCACTTGCACTGGAGGGGGGATTGTTGCAAGGTGTGGCCCTTGGTCTCCTTGTTTAGCACAGCACTGCAGTGGTTTGCAACAAGGGCTTAACCACCTCCCGTGCTTGTTAAGTCAAGTGGTTGTATCAGGCATTAATAGGTTGATCTTTTGGTGCAACAGTAGCTAACATATACGTAAACATTCAATGATGTTAGTATGTAATGATACTTGGATAGAGTATTTACTTGATTTGGAAAGGAGATAAGTGTGAGTTTCTTTCATTTGTAGGGACATTTGATTAGCACTCCAAGTTTTTCCTATGGATTAAGTTGTGTTCAAGGTTTTCACTTGTAGAGCAAGCAAGTAGTACATTTCACTCACTATGGGTGAGTATGAGAAGTATGTCCACTTGGAGGTCAAGAAAGGACAAGGAAAATAGAGAATGTAAGAGCTAGTATGACATGTTTTGGGTGTTGTAATCATGTACATTTGTGTTCCATAGTAACATAAATGTTGTAGCATGTAACATAGATGACTTGTAGCATGTTGTAGCATAACAATGATGGTTTTCATTATTGTAATGTGCACAAACTCTTATCTCAACTGTAGCATGTGCATAGTTGTAGGAAGAGAACTCTTTATACATTCATTGTAAACAGTGTATAAATGTATGAATTTCATTGTACATAGATGCAATAAGAAGGACCACTTTGTAATAAATTATAACTTTCATAGCATTGTAAAATGACCTTCAAATGCAAGGAGGATCATACATGGCAGTAGGGTTATATATAGACTATGATAGTGGATTGTTATATAGACTTACATGACTGTCCTACACTCATGAAAACCTCCTTTTTAGTGTTTTATCTACTTGTAACTCCCTTCCTATCATCTTATGTCATCCTAGGGCAAAAATTAAGAGTCTTCCAAAATCAATTTTGGCTCCATGTATACACTCGAATATGAGTATGACAAATAATTATTCACTAAAATTATTTAAATTTTTTCAAGAACATAAAGAACATCAAAAACATAGACATAAATACATTTAAAGACATAAAGAACATAAGAACATATATATGTGAATTAAAATTGAACATAGCTTATAATTCGATATTGCAGTTGACCAATTCTCCAAAAGATGGCTTCAAAATCCTCAAATTCTTGTTTTTCTCAAGTTTGACTATGAATTCTATATAATTCTAGAATAGGATTAGTAAAATTTATGTAAAAAGCAAACATATATCATCAAATTCAATCTATATTTCAATGGTAATTAGCTTTGAAATAAAATCACACATGAAACATGAAACTTTCAGTTTAAATAATCAAATTTTCTCCAAAAACATGAAAATTCACTTCTTCTACATTGAAAAAACAAAAAATGGTGGTAAATTCATTTAAAAATGATTCTCAATTAGTCAACCAACATGAAAAGAATTTTTTTTGTCTAATATACTCGTGAAAAGTAGGAATAATAGGCATGTGGGGTTTGAAACATGGACCCCACATGCTTTTTTACCATTTTCCATGCTTCCAATAACGCGATCGCATTATAATGCGAATGCATTATGGGAAGCATGATAACATAAAGGTAACCTTGTATCTACATGAGAGTCTCTCTCTCTCTCTCTCTCTCTCTCTCTCTCTCTCTCTCTCTCTCTCTCTCTCTCTCTCTCTCTCTCTCTCTTCATTTCTCTATCCTATATATAACGAGACATCATGAGACATGGAGAGATAGAGAGGGACATGGAGATAGACATGGGGAAAGGGAGAGATGGGAATCAAGATAGATAAAGGGGTCTATAGAGGGAGAAAGATCGAGATACATATATATAGAGAGGTGAGATATAGGGAGATAGATCTAGCAAGGGAGATATAGATAGGGAAATACAAAGAGAGGTAGAGAGGGGTATATTAAGAGATGGGGTTATGAGGATAGATAGCTCGATAGGGAAAGAGATCAAGAGATGTATAGAGACATAGGGGCAAAGATTTCAACAGGTAGAAGGATGGGGAGAGAGATAAAGAGGAGGAGAGAGAGGTAGCGAGGGATAGATTAAGAGATAGGGATCCCTAATCATCCCTCTACCTAAACATAAACCTAAACCTCTAAACACTAAAACCTAAACCCTTAATAATTCCCCTAAACCCTAAAATCCAACAACCCTAAACCCCTAAACCCCTAAGATCCCTAAACCATAAAACCTGAAAGCAAAGGTAGGTATATTTAAAGAGAGGGATAGAGGAGACATAGATATCTCTCCCAGACTTGGTATCCTCTGTATCTCCCTATTTGCCTCTCTACCTAAACCATAAACCTAAACCTCTAATCCTTAACCCTAACCCCTAGACCATAAAACCTAAACACTAAATAATGTCCCTAAACCCTAACCCCTAACCCCTAAACCCTAAAAATGAGCTTGACCCTAAACCTCAAAACCCCTAAGGTTCTTAACCCCTAAACCCTAATCCCTAGACCCTAAACCCTAAACTCGAGCATCCCTAATCCCCTAAAGCCTAAATAATTCCCCTAAACCATATTTACTTGAGAAACCCTAAACTCATGTAAACATCAAATAGTGAGAGAGAGAGAGATAGAAAGGTAGAGTTAGAGACAGGGGATTGAAAGAGATCTAGCAAGATAGAGAGACATGGAGAGAGAGAGAGATAGAGAGGTAGGTATAGTTAGAGAGAGTGATAGAGGAGACATAGATATCTCTCCCAGGCTTAGTCTCCTCTATATCTCCCTATTCACCTCTCTACCTAAACCATAAACCTAAACCTCTAAAACTTAACCCCTAACCCCTAAACCATAAATAATGCCCCTAAACCCTAACCCCTAACCCCTAAACCCTAAAATGAGCAACTCTAAACCCCTAAACCCCTAACCCCTAAAACAAAAAACCTAGAAGCAAACCTAAACCTCTATCTCCCTATCTCTCCCAATCTCTATAACGTGGAAACATGAAAACATTAAGCTTTCATTCCAACCAAATTCATTCCTAATCAATCCCAAATCATCCCTAATCCATTCAATTTCATCTCTAATCATCCCTAAACCACTTCTAATCATCCCTAAACCAATTCACAACATCCCAAATCACATCCAAATCAATTTAACTTCATCCCTAATCATTTTCCAATCAACCTGGATTTCGTCTCAAATACCATCCCTAAACTATTCTTAAATCATTCTAATCATTCCCTAATCAGCACTAAACCACTTCAAACCATCCCTAAAACCATTCTAATCATTCCCAAATCATTCCTAATCTAGTCCTTTTCACCTCTCATCATCCCTAAACCAATCCATTTCATCCCAACTCCATCCCAAATCACTCTAAGCTCCATCTCAAATGATCCCAAAAATAATCAAAATCAAACAGATACCTCACTAGTAGCCATTAGAAAATCATAGTGCCAATCTGTTAGTCATTTGCACCATTTTGTATATTGTATGTGCCAATATCCTCCTTAGTAGCACCTGCCTATCAATCACAAACATCATTCTACACCCAGCCAGTCACAGGTGTTATTCTACCCTCTACCAGCCATAGGAGCCATCAAAACATCATAAGCGCAAATATGTTAGCCATTTACACCATTCTCTACATCATATATACCAACCATAAACCCTAGACCTGATCAACCCTAAACCCTTATCTCCTTGTCTCTATCATCCCTCTACCTCTCAATCTCTATGCCTATGTCTTTGGCCATGTCCATCACCCTCTATCTCCCTATCTCTCCCTCTCTAAACTCCTAACCCCTAAACTCTAAACCTGGTCAACCCTAAACCCCTATCTCCTTGTCTCTATCATCTCTCTACCTCTTAATCTCTCTAGCTATGTCTTTGGCCATGTCCCTCACCCTCCATCTCCATATCTCTCCTTCTCTAAACTTCTAACCCCTAAACCCTAAACCTGATCAACCCTAAATTTAATCAACCCTAAACCCTATCTCCTTGTCTCTATCATCCCTCTACCCCTCAATCTCTCTGCCTATGTCTCTAGCAATGTCCCTCACCCTCTATATCCCTATGTCTCCCCTTAGTCTACTCAATATCTCCCTATTGGTCCTCTCTCTCTAAACCCTAACCTAAACCTCTAAACCTTAACCCCTAACCCCTAAAACATAAACCTTAAGTTACCCTAAATAATGCCCCTAAACCCTAACCCCTAAACCCTAAAACTGATCAACCCTAAACCCCAAACCTCTAAACCATAAACCTTGGAAGCAACTCTAAACCTCTATCTCCCTAGATCTCTCCCAATATATATCGATCCCCTCACACTCCCTCTTTCTAAATCCTAACCCCTATTTACCCTAAACCTGAGAAACCCTAAATCCCTAACCCCTAAACATTAAACCATAAACCTAAGCAACTGTAAACCCCTAAACCCTATTTATAATTCCCCTAAACCCTAACCCAAAACCAAAAACCCTAAACTTGAGCAACCCTAAAATCATAAACCATAAATAATGCCCCTAAAGGTCTACGCAACCCTAAGCTCATAAACCCTAACTAATGACCCTAAACCTGAGAAATTCTAAACCTCTCTCTCTCCCAAAACATCTAAACCCTAAATAATGCCCCTAAATCCTAACCCTTAAACCATAAACCATAAACTTGAGCAGCCCTAAACCCCTAAACCCTAAATGATTCCCCTAAACCCTAAACTTAAGCAATCCTAAAATCGTAAACCTGACCCGCCATCTCTCTCTCTCCAAAACAAGAAAACTAGGACTCTCTCTCTCTATCACTAGGCATCTCTCCCTCCATCTCCATCCTCTCTCCCTTTTCCTCCCTCTCGCTCTCCCTTGTTGACAAAGAACATGGAAATGCAAGAAAAATAGGACATGTAAAGATGGATGATGATATAAATTAGGATTTAATGAAATGGAAACAAGATAATTTGTGAAATTTCTTTGGATGGGAAGAATGAGGAGGAGAGGTAGGGAGGGGAGGGAAGTAGAGAGTGAGAGAGAGGATAGGAGGTAGAGACAGGATGGAAGTAGAGAGTAGGAGAGGACTGTAGGAGGTAGACAGGGTAAGGAAGAAGAGAGAGAGGGTAGGAGGTAGACAGGGGAGGGAAGTAAAGGCTAAGAGAGAGGGTAGGAGGTAGATAGGGGAGGGAAGTAGAAAGTGAGAGAGAGGGTAAGAGGTCAAGAGGGAGGGGGAGAAGAGAGTGAGAGAGAAGGTAGGAGGTAGAGAGGCAAGGGAAGCAAAGACTTAGAAAGAGGGTAGGAGGTAGATAGGAGAGGGAAGTAGAGAGCGAGAGAGATAGTAGAAGGTAGATAGGGGAGGGAAGAAGAGAGTGAGAGAGAATGTGGGAGGTAGAGAGGGGAGAGAGAGAGAGAGAGAGAGAGAGAGAGAGAATAGGAAGTGCAACTGCCCTTGTACACATGTATGTAAAGTGCGGAACCATAGACAAGGCATGACAATTGTAAGACATAACACCTCAAAGAGATGTTCTATAATGGAATGCAATGATTGCAAGATATGCAAAAAATAGATTTGTTGAAAAAGCTTTAGAAACTTTCAAACAAATGCACTTGGCATGTGTATTTCCATTTATGCTCATCATAACACGAGCACGTTATAACATACTCATGTTGTGTGATTTCACATTTAGATGAAGGATCATTCAATGATGTCCTTTGTGTTCCTTCATTGTCAACAAATATCCTTTCTATCAATCAGATCACACATGGTGGGGAAGGAAAGAGTGTTGAGTTTACACTAGATTCTGTGATTATTTGGAATTTTCATAGCAAAGATATTGTTGCAGTTGGGGAGGTAGATCATCAATCTTGACTGTACACCTTCTCACATTTTTCTCCTATTATTCCTTTAGCTGATGAACACACTCAAGCATCTAGTGTGGACACTTTTGAGGAGATTCAATATGGTCAATTGAATATTGGTATTCTTTCAACTGAGGTTTAAGAGACATCTGTTGATATTACATCTCCTACATCAACTGTTGTTTCTGATGATACTAGTACTGCTACATCCATGGATCCTATTGATTCAGAGCAGCAGGACATTCATTGTCTTCCAAATACAGCTACTTGGGATGAGTACTTAACAGACATTGTAGGTTTGTTTTGTGAGTCCTATCTTGCAGACTTGGAGGATACAATTGAGTGCATACATATTCTCTTTGATGAAGTTGCTTTCTCTTCTTCAGATGTTGAAGGGGAACCTTTTGACCCTCTTGTTCTTTACCCACACAATCATTCCTCATAGTTTGACATGACTGTGGCTACTATTGAGAAACATTTGGAGGAGACACCTTTGTCTTCAGAGGAGATATCTTTGTCTTTGGATTTTACTCTGCATCCATCTCCACTAGGTTCTGGATTGTCATCTTCTGTACTATGGCCTAGAACATCTGATTTGATGGTGACAACTTTCAGCACCAACATGGGGACAATTGAGCAGAGTTCAGAGACATCATACATTTTCATCATTATTCCTACATATTTCTTTCAAGAATGGGAAGATATCCTACATACATTATTGGTCTTGTTTCTTCCTAAGGGGAGGAATATTGTTTGGTGATCACGGATCATCTTCAACATTCATTGTCGGGCATCTACCATTAGTGTAGGAGACTTTATTCTGGAGAGGCTACATAGTCTCTCTTTTCCTCTCTTGGGGGGAGTTTTTTCCTATAGGTTTTCTCTTTCTTATCTTTTGAGAGGTTTCATCATTGTACATGGGTACCTAATGTGGCCTTGTATCTAGGATCCATCTTTGCATTGTTTCATCCTTTCACCCACCTAAGCTATGCTTAAGGGGGGGTGTTAGTGTAGGTTTTTTAATATTTATTTTTCCTACACATTATTAAGCATACTTAGGTTATATGAGACATGGTTTATGTGAGGACATGTGGTGTAATCCATCAATTACATGTGTCACTCTCACCCACACTTGGGTAGTTGAGTCTCACACCCTCTTTTGGCCTTTTATGCCACTTCACATAACCACTATCTTGTCTCTTTTTGAGTAGGTTATGCCACATGTTTGGCATTTTCCAAGTAGGTAAAACTCCCACCTAATTTGGTTATTTGGGAGTTATTACTCATCTTGGAATTATATGCCCATATTATGCTATATATTCAGCACTCACCTCTTCCTCCTAGCTAGTTCAGATGAGTTCATATCAGCTCAGTTAGTTCAAGGGAGTGCTGATGCATATTATATCATTTTGAGTGTGATAATATCATTATTCAGTTATCGCATGATATTCTAGCATTTCATCCTCTTGCTGCTCTTGTGTAGAAGGTTAATCTTAGTTTTGCAGGTGATCCTGGATGTGTGAGTTCATTATTAACTCTTACAACTTCAACCTTGTAGTCACATAATCATACCATTTTCAAACATCACCTTTGCATACTACTATCTTGCTATCCAAAAACATCCAAACCATACCAAGATTTTCATCTAGGAATTATTGAGACTCTACCAAATTCAAATAAAATCTAGTTAGTTTCATAACAGGATCAATCATCCTTCACCTCGAAACTATGCTAGTGTAATCTTGATAAAATAATAGTCTATATCAATAGTGGTGATCAACTATCCCTATTTTGACTACCTTTAAGCTCAAGAGCACATTGTTTGGACAATAGATCAATATAAAACCTTAGAAAAATCTTAACAAAAACATATCCAACCAAATTCACCCTCAAATCATTTCATACCAAAACATTAAACCAAGTCCACCAAGTCTCACAATACAACTTCACCCACATCTCAAACTTGCATGGTTTAAACTAGGTCCCAAGTAAAACAAAAGCAAGAAATGGGTTACAATCACAATAGTGGGCATAGTTTTGATGAGGAGGAAATTAACCAAGAGGAAATCTTTAAACACCTCCAAGATCCAAGATTTTAAAAGATAATGGATAGGTTCATTGCCACAGATCCTCATAAATATTTTCTTATGCTAGCTCAACACGGAGCTAAGTTGCCCTCAGATTTTGATGTCTCAAATCTAAGAGAGAACAATTCCTTAAATGAAGTTGAGTCTTCAAAAGATGGCTCCAAAAATGATAAAGATGCCTCCAAAACTGACAAATATGCTTATAAATCAGAAAAGGCTAAGGATACACTCAATCCCTTGGACACATTAACAACACAAATCAAAGCCTTGCAAAAACAATTGGTGGACATTAAAAGTGGGACAACCAAAAAACACTACTCCCTTGCGGAGATCTCACTGTATCCATTTGATAAATCTTTGCTCTTGATACATTTTCCCTCAAGGTTTGAGGTTCCAAAATTTGATAAATATAGAGGAAAAGGTGATCCAAGAGATCATATAAGGGAATTTAGTGCTGCATGTCTAGAAGTTGCACACAACGAAACATATCTTATGTGACTATTCCCAAGAAGCTTAGCAGGACAAGCTATGGAGTGGTTCTCTCACCTACCTCCTGGCATCCACGCTTTTGATTAACTAGTGGATAAATTTGTAACACATTTCTCAAACAATATCAAACATGAAATCTCCATGGTGGACCTTTTTAATAACATGCAAAAAGGGGGAGAATCCTTTGCCTCTTTCCTACAAAGATGGAGATAAGTTGCAAGAAAGTGTCCCTACCACATACTAGAGAAGCAAATAATGGAAATGTTTGTTTAGAGTCTATCCACATAACTAAGCTATCAAATCCAAATACAATGCCCAACTACTTTTAGTAAGGTCATTCCAATGGGGCTACTTATTGAGAAAGCCTTGATAGTAAATGGGCAAATCAAACTCTACAAGGACATCCCTAGTTCAAGTAATAACATGGACAAGCCAAGGTTTGGACCAAAAACAAAAATGTTGTTAACCATGGGGTTGTTGATGCTAAAAATGTGGTACCAAAACAACCAATCTTTAATCTATCAAACCCATGAAACAACACACCATCAAACAAACCTCAAAACAATGAACCATGATCCACAAACTTTCCTCCTCATCAAAAGTTTACACCATTAGGGGAATCAATTGAATCAGCCCTATGGAAGCTCATATCAAACAATCTCATAACGCTTCCAATGGTGTGGGATTATGAACCAAAATTTAAACCCTCTTGGTGGAAAGACTCAGACTTTTGTAAATATCATAGGAGCAAAGGTCACAAAACTAATGACTTCCAAAGAATAAAGAATATCATTCAAGACTTGATTTATCAAAAAGTAATAAAAATTGATGGACACATATCTAATGATGACCATTTCTCATTTAAGAATCTACTCCCCAACTATGAGAAGGGAGGTTCTACAAATCAATACAATAATAGTGGTAGCAACACCAACTATACAAATGTGTCATATGATTATGTTGTTAACATCATCTCAGAAAGTGACTCACATGTAAATGTGATCACTATAAATAAAAATCCCAATTGTAATGTGACCACTCATCCTGGAAAGGTCACTCTCCAAGGGGCTCTATCCAAACCATCTTCCTTGTCCAACCAATACAACATCCTTGACCATCTCCATAAAACACCAACCCATATATCCATTTTGGAGCTTTTGCATCTATCCTTATCTCACAAAGCCATCCTCAAAAAATCTCTGTTAGAAACTACCATCCCAACCAATCTAGCTGAAGAGCAATTTCAGGCCATGGTAGGTTATCTAACTACACCTCGTTTCTTATCCTTCATAGAAAAAGATGATATGTCTATCACCCAACCACACAATGCATCTCCCCATATTGAAACATTCATCCATAAGCATAAAAATAGATGGAGGGGTAGGTTTAAATATCTGCATGTTAAAACTAATCCTTGCATTGGAGTCTTTAGAGAATGTCATTGATTCTAAAAATAAAATTACCATCAAGGCTTACGATGAAGAAAGGACATCAAAAGGAACTGTTGTTTTACCAATTAGAGTGGGACTAGCAGTGAAATATGTAAGGTGTGTCAAGTGCTTGACATGGAACTAGCATATAATATTCTCTTTGGAAGACCTTGGATACACATGATGAAGGCTGTGCCATCCACCTACCATCAGTGTATCAAGTTTCCTCATAATAGACAAGAAATCACTATCCAAGGTGTTCCTAATCCATTCTAATATTGTAATTCCATCCAATTCAAGCCTGAAGTTGTAATTCCCACCAACTATGCATCTACCCCATTCTCATCTCGTGTTGACCCAACTTCACTACCTTCTACATCCAAGACATCCAAACTCAAACTCAAGCTCAAAGACAAGGGTGTAGGAGAATATACCATCACACAATCCTTCTTCCTAGCATAGCTATCTATATCTCCCGAGTCCTATGGAAAGCCATCCATGCACAAACCTAAGTCATTGGAGACTCCTATAGGTCCTTTTGTTAAATGAGGAAGCCTTGAAGAAGAGAGTAATGAGAAGGATATTTTACAATGGCTATATAAGGATAAAGATAGTGAATCCAAACCACAAGACCCTCAATCCCAATTGCAAACTAAACAATATGGCCAAGGGTTCTCAATCTTACAAAGAATGGGATATGATGGTCATGGTCCCATAGGATTAAGAAAAGAAGGTATCATTGAACCTATCCAGCCTTCTTCTTTAGTAGCTTGAGACACTACTAGGCTAGGGTACACAGGCAAAGAAAAGACCAAAGGTAAAGAGAAGCATAAATGAAAAGAAAGGGAAACAACTTCTACTAACCTAGTAGAACAAATCCACCGACTACAAGAATGGAGTGAGATAGACTCAAATGAATATGAATGGGATAGTCTTTTTGAACTATCTTATGATGACAAAGATGTTGATGTGGTCCATGAATATAGCTCTATCCATACAACTCATGAGGGACAAAGATCAAGGTCTATACCTCTAGAGTTGGATCTGCATAATAATGATAGTGAGTTTCACGAGGAAAGTATGATGTCACACTTGACAGATCAACTTGAGGAGGGTACCATCGTAGACATTGTCACTACTTACAATAACCTAACCAACTCCTCCATCTTAACCATCACTAGCCTTGAACCTGACCAATCCAATGACCCATTACTACTAGTACATCTTGAACTCACAGATTGGGATTTGTAAGATGAACCCCTTGAGCTAGATACTTTCCAAAATGATGATGCCATCATCGATTATCTAGAACTTAGAGACCATCTACCTGCAGGGGATCACAAAACTG
Source organism: Cunninghamia lanceolata (assembly GCA_027924645.1). Lineage (NCBI taxonomy): Eukaryota > Viridiplantae > Streptophyta > Pinopsida > Cupressales > Cupressaceae > Cunninghamia > Cunninghamia lanceolata. The sequence goes on from BSBN01000957.1 coordinate 1,043,808, forward strand.
GCAACACTATAGAACTCAACAACAAGGCTTATTTTGGAGAGATTGTCAAGTCTTTTAGTCATAAAAATGTGAAAATAAAAGGTAGATCTAATGGTAAAAATTGCTCTACAGTAGTGTTAGATTGTGAAAATAGTAAAAAAATAAAAGACATATCCGATAGTGAAAACCTCTCTGAGGTGCCGAAGGATGAAAGACTTGACACTCTTCCCCATCTAACACATCAAGAGAGGTACTCAATTTTGATAGAACTAGCAGAACCTATCAGCATTGGAATAGAAGACAACCCAAGGATAATCCATATGGTACAATCTTTATCAGCACAAGAAAAGCCAGAATTTACCAAATTCTTCAAGCAGAAATAGATTAGCTTTTCTTAGTCATATGCGGATATGCTAGGACTAGATCCAAACCTTATAATGCATCATTTGTCACCAGCTCTAGGAGCTAAGCTAGTCAAAACAAAAACTAAGAAATATGCACCCGCATATCATACTCTTAGTGAAGGAAGAATTGAAGAAGCTACTAGATGTTGGATTCATCAGACCCATTGATTATATAGAATGGATTTCAAATATAGCGCCCATCTCCAAACCAGATGTAAGGGTTAGACTATGTAATTACTTCACAGATCTAAACAAGGCTTGTCCCAAATATGACCTCCCTCTACCCAACATCGACATCATTGTAGATCTAACAACATGACACACTATATTGTCACTAATGGACAGATTTTCCATCTATAATCAAATCAAAATAGCACGAGAAGATCAACACAAGACTGCATTCACATGTCCATGGGGTACCTATTGTTCGTGCATCATGCCATTTGGACTAAAAAATGTAGGGGCAACATATCAAAGAGCCATGACTACAATCTTTCATGACATGATGCACACCATAATGGAAGATTATGTATACAAAATTCTAGCTAAGTCAATTACTAGAGAAGGACATCTACAAGTATTGCACAAGATCTTCATGAGACTAGAGCAATTTAATGTATGTTTAAATCTATAAAAGTATGTTTTCAGAGTAACATCTAGTAAACTACTTGGATATATCGTATCAACTAATGGGATAGAGGTGGACCCAACCAAGGTAAAAGAAATCATGGAAATGCCACCACCTAAGAATCTTAGTCAATTATGGTCTCTATAAGGAAACCTACAGTCCATTAGAAGATTTATCTCTTAGCTGGTAAATAAGTGTCATCCATTCACACATCTTCTACACAAAAACATTCCTTTCAAATGGGATGACATGTGTGAGCAAGCTTTTCAACATCTAAAGGAGTATCTAATGAACCCACCTATCTTAATGCTGCCAATCTAGGGCAAACCATTTCTACTCTACATCTCAGCTACACCAATAGATCTTGGAGCTCTTCTAGCACAACAAAACCATAAAGGAAAGGACCAAGCAATCTACTACATCAGTAGGACACTAGTAGGTTACAAGCTGCAATATACACCAATTGAAAGAGCATGTCTTGTTGTTGTCTTTGCTTCACAAAAATGGAGACATTACATGCTCTCACACTCCATCAAGCTAGTAGGGAAGATCGATCCATTGAAATACTTTCTCAAAAAAGCTACCCTAATGGGTAGAATATCAAAATGGGTCATGATACTTAGTGAATTTGACATCAAGTATGTAGATAGACAAGCAATAAAGGGGCAAGTGATTACAAATCAGCTGGCAGATGCACCTTTAATAGATGACAAGCCATTAAGCTTTGAATTTTTAGATGGGTCTATCTTTAACATCACAACAACATGGAAACTCTACTTTGATGGATCATATACTCACCATGGGTCTGGAGCAGGTATCTTGTTGGTCACACCTAATGGAGACACAATTCCAAAGTCATACAAACTACTCTTTCCATGCACTAATAATGTGGCCGAATACAAAGCCCTGGTCATTGGCATCAAGCTGGCAGTAGAATGGAAAGTCACAGAACTTCATGTGTATGGTGATTCATAACTTATCATGAACCAGGTGAATGATGACTATCAAATAAAAGAAGAGAAGTTAATACCGTACAAGCGTATGGTAGACGACTTCAAAGAATATTTTGTTGTGATCTCTTTTGAGCAGATACTTAGGCTGGAGAACAAAGGAACAAACACCATGGCAACTATTATATCTCTCCTTGATATCCATGAAAACTTGTCACATTATGAGTTCTTGGTAGAGCCAGTATCCCATCCTACATACAACACCCCCGAATCCAACATCGTATGCCATATAATAGGATCAGATTCTCCCTTACATGGAAAAGTATATACTTATCTGAAAGAGAACACCCTACCACCTAATCTATCTAGTAACCAAAAAAGAACCTTCATCTGCCAAGCCTCCCATTATACCATAATCAGTAACACCCTATATTGACAAGCACTAGATGGTACTCTCCTTAGGTGTCTCAATAGTGAGGAATATCAAACTGCCCTAAGCCAAGTTCACAATGGTATATGCAAGACCCACTCTAGTAGTCCTACCCTAGTGAAGAAACTCATATGGATGGGGTACTACTCATGAACTATGGAAAGGGACTCCTATCATTTTGTGAAGAGGTGTACAAAATGCCAAATTCATGGGAACTTAATACATGCACCAGCACATGAGCTACAAAATTTAACAACTCCTTGGCCTTTCTGTCAATGGGGACTTGACTTAGTGGGAAAGATACTCCCCCATCATCTAGCAGCCATAAATTCATAATCACCAATATTGAGTACTTTATGAAGTGGATTGAAGTTGTACCCCTAGCCAATGTCAGAGGCAAACAAATTGCTTCTTTCATCTTAAATTACATCATTTTCCACTATGGCATCCCTATATCCATTATCACTGATAATGGAAGACCATTAAAAAACCAAGATGTCAAAGAGTTATGTGACAAATTCCACATCCAACACTGCTTTTCCAACCCATATTACCCCCAAGGAAATAATCAAGTAGAGGCATCTAATAAAACTATCCTAAAAATCCTAAAGAAGACTATCAATGATGCTGACCGCAGTTGACAATTCCAACTAAATCCCACTCTGTGGGACTACCACACAAGTATACACCCACAGGTGCAACTCCATATTCCCTAGTCTATGGCTCTAAATCCATCTTGCCCATTGAAGTCAAGTTGTCATCCTTGTGAGTATCGTTAAAAGGCCTCATATTTGATGAAGAATACAAGGTTTCTAGACCATAGGAATTAGAGTTGTTGGAGGAATGAAGACAACATGCCTTTAACCATCTAAAACCCTATCAATAGAGAATGTCATGAAGTTACAATCACAGAGTCAAACCCCAAGTCTTTCAAGTGGGTGACTTGGTCCTTAATGAAAACCCACAAAATTAGTAAGACAAGGAGAAGAAAGGCAAATTTGAACCCAACTACTTGGTCCATATGTAATCATTGTTGCCTATGGATCAAGAGCTTATCAACTAGCAACATCATAAGGTGAACTATTGGATGATCCCATCAACAACATGCATCTTCACAAGTTCTACACCTAAACCCCAATGCAAGGGATCATATATAAAAATTAACAAAAAAAAAAAAAAACGAAAAATTAAAAAAAAATCACCCTCTGGTGAAAACCTGGTAAACAGGTGCCTTGGACAGAAACCATGATGAAAACCTAGCAAACAGATGTCATGTGTATTTTAACTATCGTGTAAATAAAAACAAGTGGTGAAAACCTAGAAATAGGTGCTATTTGTGATAAACTGATCCTTCTATCTCTTATGACTTTAGTCCTCATCTAGTCTTTTCTAACTGCATCCATCAAATCGCATAAAGATACCTATCATGGCTTGTTGTTTGCTTGACCTTATTATCTTGTTCCATTAGTCTATCCATCCAAACCTTCATCCACCTTGTCGTCCATTATAACTCCATCATTGCTACCATTGTCGAACTACATCTCCTTTGAGCTATCACATAGGTAAGGCCATCATTGATGAGCCCTCGAGGCTTCCCATCCATTCCATCCCTTATCACCCATCCTTTTTGTTAGTTTAGGTTCTTTATTTTCCTTAGGGATATTTCTTTTTCCTACACATTATTAAGCTTTCTTAGGTTTATTATATGTGGTTAATATGAGGACACGTGGTGAAATACATCAGCTACATGTGTAACTCTCTCCCACACATCGGTAGTTAAGTTACACATCCTCTTTTGGCTTTTTGTGCCACCTCTCATAACCACTATTTTGTCCTTACCTGAGTAGGTTATGGGGTAGTTAGAGTTCACACACTCTTTTGTCTTTATATGCCACCTCTTTTATGTCTTCACTGGAGGAGGTTATGCCACATGTTTTGTCATTTACCAAGTAGGTAAAACCTCCCATCTATTTTGAGTAGTTGGAGTTATTACACCTCTTGGATATATATGCTCTATTTTTGCTATCTATACATATCTCTACTCTCCCTTTCACTAGTTCGAATATCAGTTCGGTGAAAGCTCTATGAGAGTATTGAGATTATTTTCAAATTCTCTTGTATTGTCTCTATTTTTCTCTCTTTTCAGATTCTCTCTCCATTCTTCTATTTTGATCTTTGATCATCTATCGATTAGAGTGTATGTGATCTACAACTGACATCAGATCCTAGCTTGGTTCTCACTTCTCACAAAATTTAACATGGTATCAGAGCCATCTTGTCTGGTATAGTTCATTTTATTATCTAATTTTTTTGAGAGATTTGAGACTAATAAAGAGCTAATATTTTTCTCAAAAACCTAGTATGCTCTTCTCTTTCATCCTCAAATGATTTAGAGAATCAAAACAATTTGAAGGAAAATAAGCATCTTTATACTCTATTTTGCATATTGTGTTCTTGTGAGATCCGAGTGATTGCAGAATTCTGATAATATTGGAGGTATTATCATCCTTTCCAAAAGGTCTAAGAAAAGTCAAGGTTGGCCTTTATTTCACCAAAATTAGATATTGGAGGACATAGTAATAATTTAGAGTAAAAATTTGAAATCTTTTTACTAGAGTCATTTTTATTTTTGCTTAAAAAATCTAGCTTTGACTCATTTTTAAGAAAACATATTTCTGGGTTTTTTTTATAGAATCCAAAAACCATGTGGGTGGTCATTACATTTTGAAAAAAATTGATAAATTTTTCAGAAATTAAATCATAAAATGTCGTGAGTCATTTTTCACAGACATATTTTGTACTTTTTTCAAAATTGCATAACTTTTGTGTCGGGTGTCAAATTTTTGCAAATGAATACTTGACAGAAAGTTGGAATTGAGTACTTTCTATCCACGAATGTTTGAGTAAAAATTTATGTCTTTTTCAATTAGATATTGTAGGTTGAATCTTCTACATTTTTTTTATCTTCAATAAGTCATATCTTTCACTTTTGTAATCCATTTTTCAAAAACAAAAAAGTGCTAGAAAGATATTGAAGAGTAAAAAATAGCTACAAGGTTATTTTTTTTAGATTTTTATTTGAAAATTAACTTGTATTAAATATTGTAATTTTGGCTACTAAGAGCCTTAAAAGCCTTGTAAAAGCACTAATCATAAAGTGCCAACATTGTAATAACTAGGGGGTGATTTTTGAGACTAGTGAAAGGAGGGTGTCTTGTGTGTCTTCTTTCTTTGCACTTTTCCTTCTTCTTTGCAATCTTATTTTCTACTCTCATGGATGCATCTACAGTTCCAATTTTAACTCCATATAATTATTTTGAATGGAAATCTAAGATGGTAATATATCTGAAAAGACATGGATATCATTGAGTTACAATGGGACTTGAGACAGAACCTCAAGATGTTGCAAAAAAGACAAAATGGTTTAATAAATGTGATGAAGCCTTTGGTACTCTATGTATGCCAGTCTCTCTTGACCTTCTTTTTCACATTGAATCTTGTACTACACCAAATGATGTGTGGACCACACTGGAAAAACTCTTTGGTAATCAGGATGAGTTAAAAGGTCATCAATTGGAGAACGAACTCATAGGGTTAAGTCCTTCAAATTTTGACACCATACAGGACTTCTTCACAAAATTCAAAGCTTTTAGATTGCAATTGGAATAGTGTGGAATCAAGAAAGATGATAAACAACTGATCTTAAGCATTCTTTCTAAGCTTGGTCCAAACTATTATGTCTTTGTTTCTACCTTTTATGGCACAAAAAGTGCCCTAGGTACGAACTATAAAATGCCTTCTCTAGATGTGTTTGCTGCACAACTCACCTAGGAGAAAGATAAACTGTTCACGTGGGTACAATTAAACCCTCAAAGTTACATGCCTTAGCTACAAACCAAGGCACAAAAGAACTGAAGGGGTCTAGAAAATAGGAAAACAAACAAAAGAACCAAGGAGAGAAGAAGAAAGATCAGAAACTTGCTATTCCAAATGCAACTAATCAGACCTCTTCAGCAAAAGGTGATTAACCTAAGAAGTAGATGATCAAGTGTTCTTACTGTAAAAGACTAGGACATGATGAGCACAAGTGTTTAAAGAAGTAGATTGATCACCTGTCACATCTTCTAGAAAAGAACAATATCAAGTTGTCTGATTCAGTCAAACATAGTTAATTAGAAGGTTCTTCTAACGATGTAGACAAAAGTAAGGGGAAAGGAAAGGGAAAGGCCCTAGTTGATGTTGCTTCACAACTAGAGTCTTGGATCAGGATAAGTTTGCCTCCTAAGATCCATGTTCTATGCCTGCCATTCTTATGGGTGATGACACTCCTATTGAAGTGCATGGGAGAGGGTCTATTGATGTGGGTGACAAAACATTTCAAGATGTTCTCTATGTTCCATCTTTGTCAACTAATCTCTTATCTATATATCAGATCACTCACGCTGGCTCTAGCAAGTGGGTTGAGTTCACACTAGATAATGTGGTAATCAGTGAGTTGCATGATGGTTCTACAATTACTGTGGGAAAAGTAGATCATCAGTCGAGATTGTATCAGTTTTATCACTTTGTTCCCAACTCTCCTTCAACCATTTTACTCACTCATTCGAATGAGGTGAGTCATTTGTGGCATCAGTGGTTTGGCCACTTGAATTACCGCTACTTGTAGCAGCTCAGTCAATAGGACATGGTTTCAGGGTTGCCTTCAATTCAATTTTCTGATGGAGTTTGCCAGGAATGCATTCTTGGTAAGCATCTAGAGGAGAAGTATGACAAAGGCAAAGCTTGGAGGGCCACACAACTTTTGGAGTTTGTTCACAGTGATTTGGGAGGATCATTTCCACATCCATCTTTTAGCAGGGCTCAATATGCTCTAGCATTCATTAATGATCTTTCTAGATATACTTGGGTATATTTTCTCAAACATAAGTCTGAGGTCTTTGAATCTTTTTTGGACTTCAAATCTTCTGTAGAGAAATAGTCTGGGAAGGCCATCAAGGTTTTGCGTATAGATAATGGGGGAGAATATGTCAACCATAGGTTTGAGCAGTTTTGTGCCTCTAAGGGCATTGATCTTCAGCACATAATTCCCTACAGTCCACAACAGAATGGTGTCACAGAATGCAAGAACAAGTCCTTGAAAGAGATGGCCAATTGTATAATTTTCTCTAGGTAAATGGCACCTCAGTACTGGGCAGAGGCCATAAACTATGTGTGTTACATCCATAACTATGTTCCTCACAAAGCTGTGAAGGGGGTAACTCCTTTCCAAGATTGGACTGGTTAGAAACCCACAGTTAAGTACTTTCGAGGGTTTGGTTCTCCTGCATGGGCCCACATTCTACTAGAGAAATGCAAGGCTATGGATCCACAGAGCAAGCCTTGCATATTTGTTGGATACCCAGACAGTGTCAAGGGCCATAGGCTTCTCCACCCTACAACTCATGAGTTTTTCATTAAGAGGAATGTTCATTTTGAGGAGGACTCTTCTAGTTCTTCTCCTACCACTTCTTCATCAACAATTACATTGGAGAAATTGCAGCATGATGACATTTCTTTAGAGGATCTTAATCCTCCTAATCCACATGAGGAGTCTTCTCCCTCCACTTCAAATGGTGATAGTGATGATGAGGATCCACCCTCTTCTCCTAGTCATCATTTAGAGGTTGATGATTCTCCTCCAGATTCTCCTACCACAAGGCCTCTTTGGGCTCGTCAAACCTTGCAATCAACAGATGATTGGGTTGGTGATCCTTCAGATACAAGAAGAACAAGGTCACAATTTCAGCAGGCTCCACATCTCTTCATTGCTTTAGCTTCTAATCCACAGACTTTTTGGGAAGCTTCTGGTGTCCCCGAGTTGGATACAACAATGCAAGAAGAGATAAGTTCCTTGGAAAGGAATCATACATGGGATTTAGTCCCTCTTCCTAAGGGAAGAAAACTTGTTTGATGCAAGTAGATCTATTGGACAAAATTTGTAGCAGATGGGTCGGTTGACAAGCATAAGGCTCTCTTAGTTGCCAAAGGATTCTCCTAGGTGCCTAGGATTGACTACTCTGATACTTTTGCGCCAATAGACAAAATGAATTCCATCTAACTTGTACTTGCTATAGTTGCAACCCATCATTGGGAAGTTCATCAAATGGACGTGAAGAGTGCTTTTCTTCATGGTGACCTTCAGGAGGAAATCTACATGGAGTAGCCATAGGGGTTCATTCATGATCCTTCATTGGTTTGTTGAGTTTGAAAGTCTCTCAATGGACTCAAACAGGCTCCTCGAACCTAGTATGCCAAGATGGACTCCTTCCTTCTATCAGTTGGGTTCACTCGATGCCATTATGATCCGAACATATACATTCTATGTTGATAACTGAGAGGGGGGTGAATCAATTATCCTAATTATTTCTTCTTTTGAACTTTCTTATTAATCAAAGCAGCATTGAATCAAACAAACAAACATTACCATGAAATGAGAAACACATGACACAGTATTTTTGACGTGGAAACCCGGTTAAGGGAGAAAACCACAGGGTGATTAACCCAAAGATTATTGTCTGTTAGAAGAATAAGGAATTACAAAATGGCACTTGCCAATTAGGGCTCACTGCCCGAGCACACTGCTCACAAAGAGGCACACTGCCTACAAGGAGACACACTATCTACAAAAGAATGTTTATACAATACTTGAACTGATTGGAAGCATCTACATATGCTAGAGTTCAGTTCTGGTTTAGGCTCTGTATACTGATCTACTGCACTTCATCTTTCCTCTGTTCTTTATTCTGCTTTCCTTTCACATACCGAATCTTTCTTACTATTCTATTATGTTCTACACTTATTCGCATACACCATCATACAATCACACTTCTCACTACTAAATCCATCCTCTATATATATATATATATATCCGCACAAGTAATTTCATCACCTTTCTAGTCGGCATCTGGAATAGTCTATTTTCTTACAAACTCTGTTCTGTCGGCTGAATCCTTGCTCACCAAGCAATGCGGATCAAGCATATACTTGTAGATATCATTAATCATGTCGGCCAAACATGATTCATGCCTTCACAACCTTTACCATCAACAGTAACACATCCAGAAAATAGTCTGATGCTCTGTCAGTCAGTTCTTCCTCTGTTCTCACTGTTTCTCAGGAATCCGGTACTCAACTATTCATATATTTTTCCTTGTCCATCACCGGAGGCTAAATCCTTGGAATATACTACTCAAGGTAGTCCTCTTGACTTCCCCAAATCTGCACTACACCAAGACACTTCCTCTGAGAGATCCAGACCAATCTGTCGGACCTTGCCACATGCTCTGTTCTTGTTCACCGGACCACAACAATCTTCATTCTGACTTCCGGTAGAGACACACCATGACTTGCGGATATGTGGGATGACCTTTGTTGCCATCAATGACAACAACCATGAATACATATAGTGTCTCTTGCCAACAATCTCCCCCTTTGGCATTGATGGCAACACTTAGTGAAAAATGACTAAGTGTTTACACTGTGCTCGCCCTTGGCTGATGCTCTATCTTTATATACAATTTCTGAAACTCCCCCTTAGTTGGATTCCTCATTTTTCACTGCTCCTCACTCCCCCTTTGACATCAATGGCAAAGGGTAGGGTCCGCACACCAAAATTTTCAAAGATTTACTATACATAGCCGCATATTTACATACTCACATAAACTGAAGAATGTCTACAAAGGATGTCTTCAATTGGACTAGTTCTGTAGCCCAGCTTTGCTTCATTCTATCCAAAATTGAAATGTGACCACTTAACAAAAATGCAAAAGCTTCTACCCTTTTGAGATCTATCGGATCATTTGTTTGGGCGGTAGTCTGAGCATCACTGATGGCTTCATGCATAGTTTCTAACTTAGGGATTATAATCCTTCTAAGTTCTCATCCGGTTAGTTATATTCTTCCTTTCCTTCTCAAATTTCTTTATTACATTTGTGATTGCAATAGTTTGACATTCTTGATTCACTATGGAGAAAGAGAGAGGATCAAAACTTTGAGATAAACTTTGTAGTTTGTCCTATTCCTCTTTTATTTTCTTATCAATTTCTACTGTTGCCTTTGACCAGGAGATACAAAATTTATAGATGTCACCGCCATCCTTAAGAGCATTTTCTAAGCTCTTTATTCCAATACTCATATTTCTTCTATCATTAGAGATTAATCCTAGTACTTCCGAAAATCTCTTATCCAAAATTCCTTCCGGACCTTTTCTTCAGCTGATTTTTCTAGAGAATCAAAATGTGTATCAATACTGCTGACTAAGGTTTTGAGATTACTGGAAGAGGAGGCTGTCGGATCTATCTGGACTGATGGCATAATCTTTTCAAGCACTCCAGAAGCAGCCTCTATCAACTCACAGTCTTCCATATGAGACTTTAGGAGTTTTTCATTTGCCTTAGCATTTGCAAATGAAGCTATCTTCATCGTCTGTACCGGAGAGAGAGAGTCAAAGTCGAATGGGCCTTTTAGAAGCTCCAGTTCATCAATCTCTATTGTTTCTTGGCTCAAAAATTTTTGAACAGTTTGTGCAGTGTCTCTTGCCGGAGACAGATGTTTCTTTTCTTCTACAGTTTTGTCCTTTGGAGTCTTTTCTCCTTCCACATTCTTACCACTTTCAGTTGTAGTTTTCTTTGTTGGAATCTTCTCTTTCTCTGCATCCTTGGTGCTGTCAACCTCTTTTTCTTTTATTGTTGCTTCTTTCTCCTATAATTTCTCTTGGGATCCGGAGACTGTAGGGGAAATCGGAGGAGAGATGTTACTCTGTTTAAGGGCCACTTCTTCCGGAGCAGATGATTCCAAGTCCACAGCTATTTCTACACCTAAGTCCTCTACAATAGGAATGTTGAACCTTTTGAATGTATTCCGGAGGATCTCTTCAGTGTCCTTGGCTACTTTGTCGGTCTCACCAAGCATAAGTTGATTCATCCTTACTTTGCTTCTGAATTCATCCTTGCAGTCTTTGAATACCATGTTCATTGTTTTGTGATCAATTGAAGGATATAGCTGAATAGCTATCTGTTCCCTGATCTCAATGTCTTTTGCCATGGCATTGTTCTTTCTTATTTCTAATTCCTTCTCTAGACTCTTAGGAATTTCGGAGATAATCTCAATAAAAGCTTTATTGTAAATGTTCAGGTGCCTAATTGTAGCTTCCTGCAGGATCTTTTGATCTGCCTCATTGTAGTCATCATAGAATTCAGCCACCGGTTGAAGGTTCCCATCCACAGTGACTGATTTGACTACACTATCTAGAGACAGGGTGGGCTTTTCAACAAATTCCTCTATCATTTCTTCCTTGTCTTGGCCTGTGAAGGGTTTACCGGAACCTTTCTTCTTCTGCTTCTTTATTTCTTTTACTCCCTCATCTTACTCAGTTTCCTCTTCATCCTTTTGGCTTTCATAAGCCCTTGTGGCTTTTGTCTTAGATCTTTTACCGGATGCCTGGACTTCTGGTTTTGAGCTTTTGGTTGTGGGAGGTGCAGATCTTTTTGATGATCTGGTCTGGGTGGAAGTTTCAATCGGAACACTTTCTTCACTTTTCTTTTCTACCCTCTTCTTCTCTTTCTCATCCCCTTCCTTCTTCTTCCGGTGAGCATCAAGTGCTTCCATGGAGATTCCAAGGCCTTGTGCTATGTGTTCTACTTCTTTTCTAACTTTCCTCTTGATCTCCGATTCTCTGAGTTCAACATGAATTTTTATACTTAGTTCCTCAAATGTTCTGAACCTTTCTGCCTTTGGATCTTTAGGCTAACTTAGCATGTGTTGAACATGCAGCTCCACTATCTGTTCATCCACTTCATACCCCATGGGCATGATCCACACAGTTCTTGGTTCTACTGCCTCCATTAGACACTGATCTGTTTCTACCATAAAGCATACTGTGTCTTTGTACTTTTCAACAAGGGAATGGGGTATTCTTTCTCTTGCATGCATCATGCTCTAGAAGTTCTTGAAATATCCCCATAGAGCTATTTTTCTTACTTTAGCATCCCCAAGTCCATGCAAATAATCTCTGATTTGGATGGCAACCTGTCTGTCATTCTGCCATATCCATCCACTGGATCCGGGAAGCTCATTCATGTAATAAAAGAAGAGACAAAGGATCAAATTGCCATACTTGAAAGAGTTTTTCTTGTCCTTCTTGATCTTCTACAGATTTTCAAAAAGTTGGTTTACAAGAAGCTCACACAAGTCATAGTCTGCATTCTCCTTTAACATTTGATAAGCTGTGTAGATTGCAATTCCCGGTACTGAATTTTCCCTACTGGATTGATAGATTTTGTAACCAATTATCATAGATGCAAATTTGACATCTGGTTCAGTGATGTCTTCAACTGTCATAGCTCTCTTGTCAAACTTAGATCCGGTTGCATCACTAACTGTCTGATTTTTGACAGACTTGAGAACAGGTAATCCACCAGATGAGTGCAGACTGGTTACAGCCCTAATTGTATCTTTGGTGATCTTGAAGGGCTTGTTCAACCATAGGAAGTTGTCATGCACTCTACTTAGTACATACCAGACCCATTCATCTTCTTCAAAATAGGGGAAATGGATGCACTGTGCAAAGTGTTTGTCCCAGATGGCTTTGTACTGAGGTTTAATCTCAAAGGAGTCATCTATCAACTGTTTGTGATAGATATCCATCAGTTTTGATTCTCCAAAGTCTTCAAAATTTGCATGAATGTAAACCCTAATGTCCTCCGTATGCAATACACCATGCGGAACACTGGAGAAGGTTCCTAGTGGATCTACTTCCAAAGATTTGTATGGATGTTTCTTGAATGTGGGGCGAGGTCTATCAGAGATCTTAACAATATTCAGAGTAGCCATTTTTCAAATATTTGCAGTGAGATATTGAAAACGTAAAATACCTTATGCACCTTCGAATATACGGAGTGGTTGGATTGATTTCTGTATGTAGTAACTTCTACAAGTGATCTTCGGTGAACTTGATGAATTTTGTTGCAGAGCTCCGCTTTTCGCTTCTTCTTGGGTGTGGAATGATCAAGTAATTATTGAGAAATCCCTTATATTGTTTTGCAAACCCTAATATCTATTTGCAATAAATGCTCGACCTACATTGTTCCGGTTTGCCTTATTCAGATAACTTGGAATACCGGATCAGTCCTGATCTATGAACATCATGCGGATCTTCCAACCATGAATAAATCAAGATGACACATCACAAGGACATCCCAAACACTTTGTCCAATCCGCAGAATAAGACAATGCATTTCTGGATCTCTCCAGATCCTTTTTGTAATCCTCTATTATTCCGGAGCATCTCCCGGAACAGGTCTTATTTGATCGATCACAACTTCTTTACATCTCCATGCGGACCTCTGAAATCTTATCTGGATCATCTCAAGACTTATATCTTCAAACCCTTTACTCCACATCTTGTGCCACATCCGGCACCACTTGATTGGCTGGGGGAACAGGATTTTCCATGAGTCTCCCCCTGAGCTAGAGCTCACTTTTTAGTTTTTGGAAGGAGTATCAGCACCAGAATCTGGTGCAGATCCAACCTCTACATTCTCTGAACTTTTCTTTACCCAAATCTTGTTCATCTGATTCCTAACTTCATCCACATTCATCTTTTGTTTACCCTTGTCTTGATTCTGATTATACACCAGACCTTTTTTGTCTTGATTCTTGCTTCTGCAGACTTTTGCATTATGACCGGACCTATTACAGATTTGACAAATAACATTTCTTTGCATATTTGACTGATAGCCTCTTGATCTGCATTGATTAGCCATATGACCTATTCTATTACATGCAAAGCATCTACCATTGAATGATTTGTTTATTTGCATATTTCTACATTCATGAAACTTGTGTCCATACCTTTTACAATTAAAGCACTGTCTGGAGAAGGATGAATTAGTCTGATTCATTCTATTTCTGCACTGATTAGCTTTGTGACCAAAGTGATTGCAGCTATGGCAGTATCCATTGAAGGATGGATATCTTTGAGCATTGGGCTGTCTTACCGGAGGTCTTCTAGGCCTATTCCTTAGATTTTCTGATCCAAAATTCTTTTCACCGGATCCGGAGCTTTCTCCTTTCTCATATCCCAAACCATACTTGTCATCTATCCTCTTTTGACTTCCAAGAAGTACTTCAAGTTGGGCAGAACTTATCTTGAATTTTTCTTTATATTCATTTGCTGTTTGAAGATCTCTTTTAAGAGAGACAATTTGATCCTCAAGTTTTTCTTCATTATCTTTGGCATCTTCAAGATCAGATTCAAGATGTCTGATAATCCTGTCCATCTGGTGCCATTCTTTTGATTTCTCTTTAAGAGATTGTCTTAGATTGTCTTCAGCTTTTCTTTTTTCTTCAATCTCTTGAGTAAACTTTATAGTTCCTGATTCCATTTCATGTCTTAACATAATGACTTCTTTTGATAACTTTTCACATAACTTGGTTTTCTCAGTCAATTCTTCATTTGTATTGCTTTCTTCACTTTGTCTTGCCAATTGTTGGAGCAACTCCTTTCTCTTTTTCATAGAGAGACTTAATTTGTCTTTTAGTTCTCTCATGAATTCATCAGCCTGTTTGAGTCTTTCCTTTAATTCATTGACTTCAGAGTTTGACTGTTCAAGATCCTCAAGGGCAGTCTTGAGTTGCTCCCTTAAACCATATGCATCCATTTGAACTCCCAGATCTTCCTCAAGCTGTTAGGCTCTATTCGGAGGAACTTAGCTCTGATACCAATTGTTGATAACTGAGAGGGGGGGTGAATTAGTTATCCTAATTATTTCTTCTTTTGAACTTTCTTATTAATCAAAGCAGCATTGAATCAAACAAACAAACATTACCATGAAATGAGAAACACATGACACAGTATTTTTGACGTGGAAACCCGGTTAAGGGAGAAAACCACGGGGTGATTAACTCAAAGATTATTCTCTGTTAGAAGAATAAGGAATTATAAAATGGCACTTACCAATTAGGGCTCACTGCCCGAGCACACTGCTCACAAAGAGGCACACTACCTACAAGGAGATACACTGTCTACAAAAGAATGTTTATACAATACTTGAACTGATTGGAAGCATCTACATATGCTGGAGTTCAGTTCCGGTTTAGGCTCTGTATATTGATCTACTGCACTTCATCTTTCCTCTGTTCTTTATTCTGCTTTCCTTTCACATACCGAATCTTTCTTACTACTTCTGCTCTGTTCTGCACTTATTCGCATACACCATTATACAATCACACTTCTCACTACTAAATCCATCCTCTATATATATATATCCGCACAAGTAATTTCATCACCTTTCTAGTCAGCATCCGGAACAGTCTATTTTCTTACAAACTCTGTTCTGTCGGTTGAATCCTTGCTCACCAAGCAATGCGGATCAAGCATATACTTGTAGATATCATTAATCATGTCGGCCAAACATGATTCATGCCTTCACAACCTTTACCATCAACAGTAACACATCCAGAAAATAGTCTGATGCTCTGTCAGTCAGTTCTTCCTCTGTTCTCACTGTCTCTCAGGAATCTGGTACTCAACTATTCATATCTTTTTCCTTGTCCATCACCGGAGGCTAAATCCTTGGAATATACTACTCAAGGTAGTCCTCTTGACTTCCCCAAATCTGCACTACACCAAGACACTTCTTCTAAGAGATTCGGACCAATCTGTCGGACCTTGCCACATGCTCTGTTCTTGTTCACCAGACCACAACAATCTTCATTCTGACTTCCGGTAGAGACACACCATGACTTGCGGATATGTGGGATGACCTTTGTTACCATCAATGACAACAACCATGAATACATATAGTGTCTCTTGCCAACATTCTATAGCAGGATGATACTCTAACATTTCTGGTTCTTTATGTCAATGACTTGTTGATCACAGGGAGTCACTCATCCACCATTAAAGTAGTGAAAATTTCTCTACATGATCAATTTCTAATGTCAAACCTGGGTCTTTTGCACTACTTCCTAGGGATTAAGATCACTCATTCTTCTTTAGGTATCTTCATGGCACAACCCAAGTATGCACTTGATATGCTCTCTAGATTTTGCATGGCTGATTGTAAGCCTGCACCGACTCCATTTTTGTCAAGGGTCAAACTTGAGGCTAAGTGTTCTTCATCCTTACTTGATGGCACTTTATACTGATATCTTGTTGGGAGTCTCATCTATTTGACTCACACAAGGCCTGACATTTCATATGCCATGGGCACAATCTCTCAGTTTATGTAGGAGCCACATGAGTTGCATTGTAGCTAAGTGGATTCTCCACTATGTTCAGGGAACTCATAGCTATGGGATTCATTATGCAATGGGTGTGGAATTTGACTTGGTTGGACACATAGATTCAAATTGGGTAGGTGATTCTTAGGATCAAAAGTCTACTTTAGGGTATTGCTTCTCACTTATTTTCAGTCTAGTTTATTGGTCAAGCAAGAAGCAGTCTGCAATTGATCTTTCATCTATAAAGGCTAAGTATCGAGGGGCAGTTAATGCCACCACTAAGGCCATTTGGATTTAGAGTATTCTCACTGAGTTTGGCATTTCATTTAGAAAGACCATAGTCATCTTTTGTGATAATCAGAGTGCAATTCAGATCTTAAGGAATCTAATCCATCACAAGAGGATCAAACACATTGAGATACATATGCACTACATTTGGGAGTTGATTCATGGAAACATCATCAATCTCAAGTACATTCAGACATCAGAGCAGATCGCAACCATCTTCACCAAACCCTTCTTTAAGAGCAAGTTCCTTCATCTTCAAGCTTTGCTAGGGGTGCGGCCAATGTTTACTTAATGAGGGGCTTCTTAGTCCTTCGCTTCACTCTCTCTACTCTAGGGAGGGTGTTTTCTCTCTATTTATGGGGGGCTATTCCTTTGTGGGGGGCTTCTTTTCTCTTGGGGGTAATTCTTTGTACATGGGTACCTCACCAAGCTTCACTTGTTGGGACCCATATCTTTTCACCCACCTAAGCTACGCTTAAGGTGGGGTGTTAGTGTAGGTTTTTTATTTTCCTTAAGGATATTTCTTTTTCCTACACATTATTAAGCTTTCGTAGTTTTATTATATGTGGTTAATATGAGGACACATGATGAAATACATCAGCTACATGTGTAACTCTCTCCCACACATGGTTAGTTGAGTTACACATCCTCTTTTGGATTTTTGTGCCACCTCTCATAACCACTATTCTATCCTTACCTGAGTAGGTTATGGGGCAGTTAGAGTTCTCAAACTCTTTTGTCTTTATATGCCACCTCCTTTCTATCTTCACTTGAGGAGGTTATGCCACATGTTTTGTCATATACCAAGTAGGTAAAACCTCCCACCTATTTCAAGTAGTTAGAGTTATTACACCTCTTGGATGTATATGCCCTATTTTTTCTATGTATACAGCTCTCTACTCTCCCTTTCACTAGTTCAAATATCAATTTGGTGAAAGCTCTATGAGAGTATCAAGAGTATTCTCAAATTATCTTGCATTGTCTCTATTTTTCTCTCATTTTAGATTCTCTCTCCATTCTTCTATTTTGATCTTCGATCATCTGTTAGCTGGAGTGTACGTGATCTATGACCGAAATCAAATCCTAGCTCGATTCTCATTTCTCACAGAATCTCACACTTTTGTCCATCTAATTCCACCCAATTCCCACCCTCTAGGTCTTGGCTCCACATGGTCCGCACTCCAAACTACATTGCCTCTGTTTCGTCACGTAGGCAAGGCCATTTATCAATAAGCCCCTGAGGCACTAGGTCATTCCCTTAGGGCCCATTTCTTCATGTCTATCATCAGTTCATCAATAATAAATCTATCGATTACTTAACTAGGGGCAAATACTTGACCTAGTTAGTGAATTAGATTTTTGAATGCTACAACTCAGAGGATAACAAATCTGATCATGGTTTTATCACTAGACGACAAGTAGCATAACATGCAAGCTTTAAACATCATCTTGACAAAGAGACATTAAACTAAACCTGCCAACACCAACCTACCTAAAACTATCAAACATGACTCTATCAGTTATTACAAGAAAAATATATCTATGGCAAGAAGGTTTTTAATGGTTGTTTAAAGTTATATATCATGATTTTTGTTATTATGTCTTGTTATGCTACTCAAGGATGTCAAAAACTAGAGAACCTATGATGGGGACATAATTATTTTATTTGTTTGTTGTTTGTGAGTTTATCTTTAGTAATGTGAAGCCTTGTCTAAAGACATGATCAACATAATGATCATCAAGGACATTGGGGGTCTAAACATGAAATACGTGTAATCCTTGTCTATTGATACACAAGCAATACTCAGGTCATCTAGGTTCAATTTTGACTAGATGCTTGTATTAACTTACTAAATTGAAATCCATGTAAGAGATACTCAAGTCATCATGGTTTAATTATACCTAGATGCTTGTATTTTCTTACAACATTTTTAAATCTCAATAATGAAAAAGTACTTCAAATACTTGTATACAAGATGACAAAGCCTCATTTGTGCATGTTAGGTTTGCATTTCATTCCATTTATAAGCATTTCATATGTATCATTTTCCAAGTGGCTTAAGATCCAAGTCCTTTCTTTATCTACATTCTCTTTATCTACTCACCCTTTTCTCTCTTTTCATTTCAAGAGCACACAAATTGTCCTTTTGAGGGGGCATCATCATCATCATTCGTCTTATTTATTAACTTACCATTATCCTTCCTTGTCACCCTCACTCTTAAGTGACTGGGGCATCACCAATCACCAATCCAATCATTCATTTGATCATCAAATCAATTCAATCAAATCAAGAAATACTCCAAATGCAAGTCATCCTTAATCCATACCAATTGAGTTCATCAATCTAGTCAAATTATCTAGTCACAATCAATGGTCTTGATCTTGATTTTGTCATAAACCAAATCAATCAATCATCATTATCAACGTGATATGTCTCTCTTGCATCTTTGTGTTGATCTAGGGATATATCGTTCCCCACAATGACAACATTATCATCAATCATTATTAATTAATCATTGGTTTAAACAACTGGACAGGGGCAATACCTTTTTTGTTCTTGTATCATTTGTGTAATACTTGCTTACTTTCTTGTGTGTGTTATAATTTTATCTTGCATAACATGTCATTTAACTCTTTCATCCATCTCTTATCTTGCATCCTCCATTTTCTTAGCCATCCTTTATCATTCTTGTTCATCATGAGATTGTTCATCATCTTTTTATCAAAACCATCCAACCTGACCAATCTCCTACTCAGGGGCATCCTATCATCACTAAACATGTACCAAGGGCAAACTGGGGAACATATCATAACCAGAAAATTTTTGTTCTTTGAAGAAATGTGATAAAACACATTGCATCAAAGAGGCACAAAATGTCTACACATAAAAATGCCTCATGTTGAATTAAATAAATAATTTAATATTTATTTTAATTCTTATTTCATCTATTAATTAAATAAATATTCTAATTTATTTAATTGGTTCATTATCCCAAAAATTAAATAAAAATCAATTTATTTAATTAAATCATCTAAATTCCTCTAATGTCTCACCTAATTAAATAATCACAAATTATTTAATTAATCATCTATCCTAAGTCTTAAATTCATAAATCCACATCAGTTTCCACCTCACTTTACACATCACCATGTTGCACACTTAATGAAATTTTTTTAATATTTAATTAGCTAATTACCCTCACCCACATGTCCTATTTATCCTCTAGTCATCCCTATTTCTTCTCCACATGTGTCCTATTATTTCTCAATCACCTTTATGCTCAAAGACACTTGTCTTTCTAATTCTAGTTCATCTCTCACATTCTAACAGATCAAGAATCCTTCCACAATCTCCTCAAAGACTTCCACCTTTAACTCACAGGTCATTTCTGAGCACAATGACATGTTACTCATGGATCCACTTATTCCTCTACCTTGTAAATGTAGTAGGAACATTTCACATGATTTTCTCCCTCAACTCCATCTCAACCATAAACATCATAGATAATTCCTCCAATCGTGGATCTATTGACACTTGGACTTGGCCTCTCTTAAGCCTATAAAAGTAAGGTCCTCACAGCCATTTTGCATCCACTCAAGCTTTAGCACTCTTACTCTGCAGGAATTCCACTAGCGTACCTTTGGAAAAGTATCCTCATTGTATTTACATAACCTCATTATCATCATAATCATCCAAATCATGTCTCCATATTTCCATCATCCTACTTCATTAGAGTTACATTGTTTGTTTAATCCCCATTGTACATTCCAACCATAGCCATTCTCCTATTGTCATCTTCAACAACAAGGAAATACAACTTCTGAGAGCTAAAAGCATACATAAGATCGATATGAGATAGGCAACAATGGAAGTTATGAGGTGAATAGGATCTAAGAAGGTAATATATTTGTTTATTGTATTTGCATCAATTTCATTGAATTTATTGGATATTTAGTAGTTTTTACTATAATTCAAAAATTTAACAAGTTATATACTTCAATAAATAAAAAGATAACAAGTGATATACTTTATAAATAAATTAATAAGTAATATTTTTGAAATAATATTTATTTTAATTTTCTTTATAAAGAGTAAAGAGAATATTTAAAAAGGATTTGGGCCCTTTTATAGAGTGGGGCTTCAACTTAAGACAACCATACTACAACATAGTTGCAAGAAAACTACCAAGACCAGCCCAAACATAACAAGGTCAACACTCTAATAAATGTCATACCCTAACCTAGCAATACACGCACCCTAAACCTAGGTCTGTGACTAAGAAATAGGTTTAGAAATACCTTTCTTCCTTCTTTGAGCAATAGTCCAAGATACATCATTATCCAAATCCATAGATTGAGGAGAGAGGGGAGAGAAATTCACCTTTGATGCTCCAACTAAGGGCACCACACAATGAGAAGAGCATCTAATTGGAGATGTAAGGTGCTAAAAGAACTAATGCATGAACACCATCCTGTCATGCCCACATTTCCCATGCGGTCACGATACGCAATACACATGTCATGTCCACATTTGCCATGTGGTCATGACATGAAATATCAAAAACTTTTCCACATGTCCCTAGAAACCCCCTCGCACGCGTCAGCATGCTCGATGGCAATATGCATAAGGCATAAACATGTCAATCAATCTCAGGGAAGAGAGTTTACATACGCAATCCCTTGCATGATGATAGCTGACTAGGGGGTTATGTGATGCGAGGAGTGTTGCTACTAGGGTTAGGACCAAATGGACCTGAACCCTAAGTTCCTAAGTGAGTGGTATGATTCCGAAAGGAGTTGAAACCCAACCCTAATTCTACAGCACAAAATAGATTAAAAATACGCCTTTGTTACAACTAATAATTTCAAGGTAAAATAATTGTTAACTAATGTCAAGGGATCTCATTTAAATTAACCACCCTAAGTCTCAGAAAATTTTGGTAGCATAACGCATTTTTAACATTTGAGATAATTATTTTAAAAAGAGTCTCCCTTGAAAATATTTAAGAGAAAATTAAATAAAAAGATTAAAATAAAATTTATCTAAATAACATTATAAAAATTACCACCTGATTAATCAAAAATCAAATTAATAAGATCATTAAATAATTAAACCCCAAAATAATGAGGTCCACTAATATATATAATTCAACAATTATTAAAAATTGAATGTCAAGAGTAAAATTCTCCAAGAAAGAATTAAAACAACTTTACCCAACCCAACAAGATTAATTATCAAAATAAAATTAATAAATGGGATCTCCAAAATTAATCGAAATAAATCCCCACTAGGGAAATTAATAAGCCAAAGTCTAAAAATTTGAAAATCAAAGGGATAGAAGAAGCCCATTAAAAATCACTAATTCATTACCCAAATAAAATTCCCACACAATAATGATTAATAATAATTTCCCTCTCACAAGAAAAGAACCCAACTTTAAATCACCCAAAGGAATTAATAAAAAATTTAAAAAGACAGAGAGAGAGAGAGGGAAGGCCAAATGTCACGTGCACATGAGAAGGGAGTAAAATAAAATTCTTTAAACCAAATTTCCCACTCAAACTCCCCCCTAAAATATCCTATTGTTTGATTAGTTTCTTTTTGGTTTACCCTAACCCTAACTCTTTCCTTCTCTCATTCTTTTCTTTTCTCACAACTTGTTTTCCCTCTTTTGCTCTCTTGTTTGCAAGAAGGGTTTTCACCACAATGGCTTGGCAGCCATGAAAATACCTCACACAGAGGTATATACTCATTATGTATATGCATGAGGTTTCTTTTTGTTCTAAAATGCCCATATATATATATATATATATATATATATATATGCATAAATGTGTATATAAATGCATTTTGTGTTACAGATCTAAGAATGCATTTTTTTTTGTTTCTGATCCAAAAGGAAATACAAAAAATGATATATATATATATATATATATATATATATATATATATATATATATATATATATATATATATATATATATATATATATATATTGATTATAAATATATTACAAATCTACATACTGTAAATATTACATGGCAGGCACAAAGCACTGAATCAAAGATCTGAGGACGGATTGAAAAGCGGGAGGGGCAACGGAAATGAGGCAACGTCATCGTTGTTTTCATGTTACGCAAATTGCAAGTTTATAAGGTGAATGAGATGTGGGGAGGGATGTGCCAAGGGGCTTGGCCCCCTCCCCACCAGCCCATGGCTCATACAAAAGACATACGATGGGCAGTGGCCATGGCCCTTGTCAACCATTCCCTTTTTTTTTTTGTTATTTCCTTCCTAAAACCAAAACTCAAACCCCATTTCATTTTTTGGCTTCAGCCTTATTAAAACTCAAACTTCTTCTGTTTATTCACTGTGGAAATATGAACTTAGAGTAGTATGATATTATTATTTGATTATTTTATTTTTAAAACAGATTCATTTATTTTAATATATATACACAGTTATATATACATTGCTTTATCCATTTTAATAGTATATTTTCAGCAGAAATATACATATACTATTAAATTGGATAAAGCAATGTATATATCACTGTGTGTGTATATATATATAATTTTAATATTCTATTGTATATATATGTATATATTATATCAAATATATACACACTCCTATAAATTATATAAAACAAACAGTAAGAATAGAATATTAAAATATATATATATAATACAATTTTACACAATAACAGAAAATTTAACTAACTTAAAATAAACATTGAGGGGAGTTTTTGGGAACTATATATTTTTTAACAACAAGAAAATTATAACAATTTCAAGATTTTTTTCCCTCTCTAATTTTTTTGACAGCAAATAATCAAAAGGGAAATAAAATTTTCTATGAACCAACAAGATAGGATTTAACATTTTTTTTTGAATTAAATTAGCAACCACTATATTGTCCTTTCTATTCTAACATGCTACAAAAATTAGAAATTATCACATATGCTTTTTTTTGTTTTAATATAAAATGGTAGCATAGATATATTTTCTTGACAAGCTTTTCATAACACCATAAACTCAATAGCAACATAATACACATTTTGTTTTTTAAAAACCACAACAATAAGTATTACACATTAAAAAATTGTTTCAACAACATAAACAATGGAGAATACAAATCTTCACAACCAACACAATAAGGCCTTTGAGGCCATGGCTCACAAAATAGCCATCATGAAAATGAAAATAAGGCTAAATTGAACATCATCCAAAGCTCCAAAGACCCCAAATAAACTGCAATAAATATTCAACACAAGGAGGGGAAAGCCAAGCCATGAAAAATCACCCTCCTCCCTACCATAGACCCGCTAGTGGGTCACCCCCGAGATGAGAGGTAGATCTCACACGAGTTTTCTCATACCACAACAAAAATCACAAGAAACATAAAATCACCCATAGTATATGCACAATAAAAAAAACTCATTGAAATGAGTTTCGAGGAGTAGGGGAGTGGGCCCCTCAACTCAAGAGGTCACTCCAAAACACATAGTCTCAACACCAAAAGGCCTCAAGACAAAAATAATATCTCCATGAAGCACAAAATCACCATGGCACTCATGCTAACCAAAATAATCCCAAACTCCATAAAATGCCCTCAAGGCTATAAATAGATCAACACCAAGAGGTGACCTCGAGGAGGTTCACTCTCCCCCACCCCTTACAAGTTGAGAATTTTCTCCAAATAGAGAAGCTCTTACCAACACCCAAACTCCACACAAAAGAAAATAACACCCAACATAAAATTTTAAGCACACAAGAAAAATGAAACAAGCATAAGGAATGACTAATGCCATAGAGCTTACCTTAAGAGCCCAACAATGGATGCACGTTGAAGAAGAGCCCACAAGATTTCTCCAAGCCTCTAATCCTCCAAGTTTCCTCTAAATCCTTCCCAAAAACCTCCAAAGATAGAAAATTTTCAAAAAGCAAGAACCCCCAACTCCTCTCCAAGAGGAGATAAAATAGGCCTCCAATCTAGGCCCCGAGGAATGAGAAGGTGACACTTGTCACCTTCTCCTTCCTCATCCCATGCCACTTGCAAGGGAGAAGGAGTGTGAGAGTGACAACTGTCACCCTCTTATCCATTCAAACCCTCACCTTCTCCACTTGTTCTCTCACACATGTGTGAGAGCCCAAGTGGAGAGGTGACATCTCTCCCCATGGCTCCATGAGGATAAGGGATGACACATGTCATCCTCTTATCCTTCAAGAGAGCCCCCTCTCTCTAAGATGCTCTCACACATGTGTGAGAGTCTTGGAGGGAGGTTCCACACACTTGGGGGTCTTGAAGATGCCCCAAGTCTTCATGGTGGAGGAATCCCCAAGCCTTGGGAAGGGAGATGGGCCTTTTCCAAGGCATGACTCATCTCCCACCCTTAGCCATTTTGAAATTTCACCACTTTTATTAAACCCAAGTTTAGGGTGACTATATGGGAGTTATCCTATGATTTAGTAAGTCCAAATGGACCCTAGACCCTAGGGGTACCACCTAGGGAAAGTTTGGACCTCAAATAAACACGTAGGAAGGTGTAAAATCACATTAAATGGTCCAAAATAAAAAGAACACCAAATGGTGTAAATCAAAACACAAGTTTTACAACACATAATTAAATTAAATAAAAGGGGTGAACTAGGCCAATAATTAAAATTGAGCATTTACAAAAACATCATTTGATCAAACATGACCCTTATCCCTCTTGGGAATGGATCGACTTAACTAGGAAACACATAAGTGTGAGATCTGTCTTTGATTTTCTGTGGCCTAGAAAATCACCTATGCACTCGATCAAATGGTCAATCCAACATAGATATATCATAGCCAAAGAAAAAAAATGTAATAATCATGTCATCACATAATTCATACACAACATTAAACAAATCACATCATAATTAAAATTTAAAATTGCATTTTCTATCTAATATCTCAGAATCAGAATCCAATAACAAATCTATAAAATGAGCTCATAATCAACATCAATAATAATCATCCAATGTATCTTACATGTTTAGCATCATAAGAGTATCAAAATGGAATCTAATCAAATCACCACATAACTAATCAAAGCTAATCCAAAATTAGGAGATATAGTCTAAATCTTCATAATAGAAATCAATAGTCTCCAAATGTCTAGAAATGTCTCCAACTATAATAATTAATGATCAAAATAGGGAAGTGAAATAAATCAGCCTCACATCCTCCCCTGTAAGACTAAACTTCCTCCTGGAAGTTATCAAAAAGGTGAGGATAGAATGCCCTCAATCTAGCTACATCCTCCCATGTTGCCATGACCTCATCATAACGATCCCACTAGACCCTAGCCTGGTCGAACTCTCAACCTTGAAGGCCTAGCATCCGACAAGACAAAGCCAACTGCTTGTCTACCTCTACTTGTAGATCACTCCAGTCCAATACATGAGATAAATCAGATATATATCATTGTAATACAGACACATGAAAAACATCATGAATGCGTGACAAGCTAGGTGGCAACGCTAGATAGTAGGCTACAGGTCCTATCCACTCCAAGATATCAAAAGGTCCTACGAATTGTGGTACAAGCTTAGAACCCTTTCTATAATGGATTGGACTCTTGTGTGGCCGTACTCTTAGGAATACTCTATCACCAACTAAGAAGCTCCGATCTAGTCTCTTAGCATCAACATACTTCTTCTGTCGATCCTGTGCCTCCTGAAGTCTCTGCCTAATTAGTGTGACCTACTACTCCATATCGTTAACCAACTCTAGACCAATGGAAACTCTATCCTCAATCTGATCCCAACTCAATGGTGTCCTGCAAGGTCTTCCATACCAGACCTGATAAGGAGGCATACCCAATGAGCTGTGATGCCCATTATTGTAGGCAAACTCAACCAGATACAGATACTCCTCCCATCTAGACTGGTGGTCCATAACATACATATGAAGCATATCCTCCAACACCTGATTCACCCTCTCTTTCTGACCATCCATCTCGGGGTGATACATGAAGCTAAAGTTGAACTATGTGCCCAATGCCTACTGCAAAGCCCTCCGAAAGGCTAATGTGAACATTGAGCCCCTATTAGAAATGATGCAGTGAGGTACCCCATGTAATCTCACAATGTCATCTAAGAATACTCTTGCCACTGCTAGTGCATTTTACGTCATGCATACAAGTGAGAAATGTACCACCTTGGTCAACTTGTCAACTATCACCATGATGGCATCATGGTGGCAAGAAGACATAGGAAGACCAATGAAATCCATGGAAATGGTGTCCCATTTTTACTCAGGTATCTCGTGAGGGTATAAAAGACCCACTAGATGTTGATGCTCAGCCTTGACCCTTTGGCACTCAAGGCATCGAGCAACAAACTTTGCAATATCCTATCTCATACCCGCCCAATGGTACAACTGTCATAGGTCAGCATGCATCTTCTTCACCCCAGAGCATCCTACATAAGGTTCTCTATGAGCCTTTGATAACACTATTATACATGGGTCACCTACACAAGGTACATAGATACACTGTTGATGATGAAGTAACCCATTTGCCTAAAGGTAGTATCCTACAAACTTGCCCACAAGGGCCCTCTATGACTAGATCTCCTGCTGCACCTTAAGAAACCACTCATCCTCAGGCAGATGCTAAATAATGTGTCCCCTCAAGTCCACACTCAGGGTCAAGGTCAGGATCTTGTGGTGCCTTTGACTCAATGCATTAGAAACCACATTCACCTTCCCTTTGATGTAGTGGACATCAAAGTCATACTCGCAAAGAAACTCCATCCAACACCGCTGATGGGTGTTCAGATTTAGCTGCATGAATATGTACTGAAGGTTGTGATGATCTGAATGAAGCTCAAAGCAACAACCCAATAGGAAATGTCTCCAACAAACTAGATCATGAACCACTACTGTGAGCTCTAAATCATGAGTGGGGTAGTTTAGCTCATGGGTCTTGAGCTTTCGCAACTCATACATGATCACTCTACAACCCTGCATAAGTATGGCTCCCAAACCCTCAAGTGATGCATCAATGCAAACCATAAAATCTAGTACTGGATCATGAACCACTAAGATGGGAGCACTGGTAAGATGCTCCTTGAGGACCCCAAAGGCCCTCTCGCACTGCTTAGTCCAAGTAAAATTCTTCCCTTTTTGCTGAAGGGAAGTGATGGTGTGCGCTATCCTAGAGAAACCCTCTACAAATCTACAATAATAACCAGCTAACCCCATGAAACTCCTAACCTCTGTCACACTGATGGGTGTTGGCCAATCCCTGATAGCCCTGATCTTTGATGGATCTATGGAGATACCATCGTCAAATAGGATGTGCCCCAAATACTGCACCTTTATCCTAAAAAATGCACACTTAGCTAGGTTACCATAAATATTCTGCTCCCTCAAGCACTACAAAACCTAACATAGGTGCTCCTTATGCTCCTTCTCGGTCCGTGAATAGATCAATATATCATCAAGGAAAATAATCATGAACTGATCCAAGTAGGTACAGAACACCCCATTCATGAGAATCATGAACACTACAGGGGCATTCGTCAAGCCGAAGGGTACCACAGTGAACTCATAGTGGCCATATCGAGTCCGAAAGGTGGTCTTATGGATGTCTGCCTTTCTGATGCACAACTAGTGATAACCAGACATCAGGTCTATCTTAGAGAACATCCTATCTTCCTACATCTGATCAAAGACATCGTCAATCCTAGGTAGAGAATAACGGTTCTTCACCATCACCTTATTTAGCTACCTATAATCCATGCACAAATGAAGAGACCCATCCTTCTTCTTCATGAGGATGACCGAAGCATCCCAAGGTGAAATGCTAGGTCAGATGTGCCCCTTCTCGAGCAAGTCCTCTAACTACAACTTGAGCTCTGTGAGCTCATGAGTGGTCATTCTATAGTCCATGCATGAGACACTATCTCGACACCTGGCACTAGATCAATATGAAAGTCTACCTCTCGATGGGGTGGCATCCCTGGTAACTCTAGTGGAAAAACATCGACAAACTCTCTCAAGATAGGATGGTCATCTAGCGATGCCTTAGGCTCATCCTTTGATCTGTCACTAATAGTGATGACAAACATCTGGCATCCATTTCCCATGCAGTGCTTAAGCTACTAAGAAGATATCATATGAACTATCATGGGCTTCTAAATGCCCACTATCTCAACTGACGTACCATGATTGTCTAAGAAACTAATCACCTTTCAGTGACAATCGAGCTTGGCTCTATGAGCCTCAAGCCAGTCCATGTCCAAAACCACACCATAGGATCCTAAAAGCATAACCCTAAGGTCATATACTATAGTAAAGGGCCCCAAAGATATCTCACAGCAATGGACTAAGGCATCAATGACCATCTTGGCCCTTGTGGCCAACTCAACCTCCCACCTATTGCCCTAGCTAGAGGCCACCATCCTGTCATGCTCCACTAATGATGGAGATATGAATGAATCAGTAGTGCCAGAGTCAAATAAAATAGAAATGGGGACATCCCCAATCATACCTAAGGTCTCAATCACTAATGCCTAAAAATTAGCCTGGCGGTTATCAACCGCTGTGAACATATGATGGGACCTACCCACATCTCCAACTGTCTACTCTGATCCTCTTGCATGAGTTTGTCCCCCTGCCATAAATCCCTATGGGAACTCTCTAGCTAGATGTCCCCCTCCACCACAAACATAGCATGGGCCTTGAGCTTGTACTTGTCCAGACTAAGTCCTACTACTCTACTGTTGTCCAGATCGACCCATGGACCCCTGTGAACCCTTGTAAGATTGATGTGATCTCGTAGGTCTCGTAGGTGGTCCCTACTACCTCTAATCCCTATGTGGTCTCTACTGCTGCCAACCTCAATTATGACCCCCATGTGCCCTCTTCTCTTGCCTGGATCTCTACTACTACTACTGTGGAGGCCTAAGAAGTAATGGCATAGAACTAAACCCTCCTCTCTAAGGTGGTGGTGGCAGTGGTCTATGGTAATACTACTGCCACTGCTAGCTATGATCCTAAAACTGAGGGCGTGAGCTCTGACCTCATCCTTGTATCTCCTTAGCAATGTATGCCTTCTTGACAGCCTCACTCAATGTCTAGGGGTCTGCCATGCACACAGGCCCTACTATCCCCTGATTCAAACCTCTAACAAACTTATGAACCAAAAGTTTCTCATCATGAAGATACTCTGCATAATGTGAAAACTTAGTGAACCTACCCTCATACTATGCTATAGTAAGGCCTCGCTACTTTAAATCATGGAATTCATCAATGCAACACTACTTGTAGTGGTCTGATAGATATCGTGCATTAAAGTGCTTAATGAATGTATCCCATGAAAGTGTATCCAAAGATAAGTGGTGCTTGCACTCCTCAGTGCACCACCAAGTTGTTGTTGCATCCCTCAATAGGTGAACCACTATGTGTGCCTTCGGTTTGCCCTCGTAAGGACACAACACAAAGTACCTGTCTAAACTGATAAGTCAAGCCTCAGCTTTGGCTCCCTCTATGGTCTGTATGAAAGTAGGTGTATTCAGCCTAAGCAAGTCTCTGATAGGCTCATCTCTACCATAATTGTAAGGCCTATGATAATATTGCTCTATTCTCACTGCCTCCTCTCACCTCGCCTGATGCGGAGGGCTCCTACTACGACCTCTATAAGCTGAACCAACCTCCTCCATAGTAGTGTCAGGAATATCTAGAAAGAGCTCTACTCGTGGTGCCACTCATAGCTCGATGCAAGACTCAACACATGGCTCTGTACGTAGCTCGACACACGGCTCCTCACATGGATCAACATGGGGCTTAACACACAGCTCTGGTATCGTTAGTGGCAACCTCTCTAACACTGCCTTTAATGCCTGTAAGATCTATGGTCCACTAGTAGGTACCGATAGTGCTTGTGGTGTCGGCTACTCTGGTGGGGCTGGTGGTCCCTGGCCCTCTACAGAAGACTCGTTCTAGTTCTGTATCTCTATGGATGCTGTGGCGCATAAGTGTGCTTGCCTAACTCATCAGGGAGGCATCCTACAAGAATAAGGTATTCACAAATTAATTAAAATTGAGAAATATATAATGTGCCCAAACAAGTCCAGTGTTTAAACTTAGGATTTGATACCAAATGTCATGCCCACATTTCCCATGCAGTCATGACATGCAACACACATGTCATGTCCACATTTGTCATGTGCTCATGACATGAAATATCAAAAACTTTTTCACATGTCGCCAGAAACTCCCTCGCATGCGTCAGCGTGCTTGGTGGCAATACGCATAAGGTGTAAACATGTCAATCAATCTTAGGGAAGAGCATTTACATACACAATCCCCTGCATGATGATAGCCAACTAGGGGGTTATGCGATGCAAGGAGCATCACTACTAGGGTTAGGATTGGATGGACCCGAACCCCAAGTTTCCTAAGTGAGTGGCATGATTTTGATAGGAGTCAAAACCCAACCATAATTCTAGAGCATAAAATAGATTAAAAATACACCTTCATTACAACTAATAATTTCAAGGTAAAATAATTGTTAACTAATGTCAAGGGATCTCATTTAAATTAACTGCCCTAAGTCTCAAAAAATTTCGGTAGCATAACATGTTTTTAACGTTTGAGATAATTATTTTAAAAAGAGTCTTGCTCAAAAATATTTAAGAGAAAATTAAATAAAAAGATTAAAATAAAATTTACCTAAATAACATTATAAAATTTACCACCTGCTTAATCAAAAATAAATTAAATAAGATCATTAAATAATTAAACCCCAAAATAATGAGGTCCACTAATACATATAATTCAACAATTATTAAAAATTAAATGTCAAGGGTAAAATTCTCCAAGAAAGAATTAAAACAACTTTACCCAACCCAAGAAGATTAATTATCAAAATAAAATTAATAAACAGGATCTCTAAAATTAATTGAAATAAATCCCCACTAGGGAAATTAATAAGGCAAAGTCTAAAAATTTAAAAATCAAAGGGATAGAAGAAGCCCATTAAAAATCCCTAATTCATTACCCAAATAAAATTCCCACACAATAATGATTAATAATAATTTCCCTCTCACAAGAAGAGAACCCAACTTAAAATCACCCAAAGGAATTAATTAAAAAAATATTTTAAAAAAGAGAGGGAAGGCCAAATGTCACATGCACATGAGAAGGGAGTAAAATAAAATTCTTTAAACCAAATTTCCCCCTCAAACTCCACCCTAAAATATCCTATTGTTTTATTAGTTTCTTTTTGGTTTACCCTAACCCTATCTCTTTGCTTTTTTCATTCTTTTCTTTTCTCACAACTTGTTTTCCCTCTTTTGCTCTCTCTTGTTTGCAGGAAGGGTTTTCACCACAATGGCTTGGCAGCCATGAAAATACCTCACACAGAGGTATATACTCATTATGTAAATGCACGAGGTTTCTTTTTTTGTTCTAAAATGCCCATAGTGTGTGTGTGTGTGTGTGTGTGTGTGTGTGTGTTCATAAATGTGTATATAAATGCATTTTGTGTTATAGATCTGAGAATACATCTTTTTTGTTTTTGATCCAAAAAGAAATACAAAGATTATATATATATATATATATATATATATTACACAATAACAGAAAAATTATATATGTATATATTATATCAAATATAAACACACTCCTATAAATTATATAAAACAAACAGTAAGAATAGAATATTAAAATTTTATATATTAAAATTATATATATATATATATTACAATTTTACACAATAATAGAAAATTTAACTAACTTAAAATCAACATTGAGGAGAGTTTTTGGGAACTATTTTTTTTTAACAGTAAGAAAATTATAACAGTTTCATGATTTTTTTCCCTCTCTAATTTTTTTGACAACAAATAATCAAGAGGGAAATAAAATTTTCTATGAACCAACAAGATAGGATTTAACTATTTTTTTAATTAAATTAGCAACCACTATATTGTCCTTTCTATTCTAACATGCTACAAAAATAAAAAAAATTATCACATATGCTTTTTTTTGTTTGAATATAAAATGGTAGCATAGATATATTTTCTTGACAAGATTTCCATAACACCATAAACTCAACAACAACATCATACACATTTTTTTTAAAACCACAACAATAAGTATTACACATTAAAAAATTGTTTCAACAACATAAACAATGGAGAGTACAAATCTTCACAACCAACACAGTAAGGCCACCATGGCCATGTCTCACAAAACAACCATCATGACAATGAAAATAAGGCTAAAGTGAACATACTCCAAAGCTCCAAAGACCCCAAATAACCTGCAATAAATTTTCAACACGAGTGGAAAGCCAAGCCACAAAAATTGCCCTCCTCCCTACCATAGACCCACTAGTGGGTCACCCCCAAGCTGGGAGGTAGATCTCACATGAGTTTTCTCATACCACAACAAAAATCACAAACAACACAAAATCACCCATGGTATATGCACAATAAAAAACTCATAGAAATGAGTTTGGAGGGATCAAGGAGTGGACCCCTCAACTCAAGAGGTCACTCCAAAACACATAGTCTCAACACCACAAGGCCTCAAGCTAAAAATAATATCTCCATGAAGGACAAAATCACCATGGCACTCATGCTAACCAAAATAACCCCAAACACCATAAAATGCCCTCAAGGCTATAAATAGATCAACACCAGGAGGTGACCTCGAGGAGGTTCACTCTCCCCCACCCCTTACAAGTTGAGCATTTTCTCTAAATGGAGAGGCTCTTACCAACACCCAAACCCCACACAAAATAAAATAACACCCAACATAAAATTTCAAGCACACAAGTAAAATGAAGCAGGAATAAGGAATGGCTAATGCCATAGAGCTTACCTTAAGAGACCAACAATGGATGCATGTTGAAGAAGAGCCCACAAGATTTCTCCAAGCCTCCAATCCTCCAAGTTTCCTCTAACTCTTTCCAAAAAAATTCCAAATATAAAAAAATTTTAAAAATTAAAAAACCCTAACTCCTCTCCAAGAGGAGATAAAATAGGCCTCCAATCTAGGCCCTGAGGAATGAGAAGGTGACACTTGTCACCTTCTCCTTCCTCATCCCATGCCACTTACAAGGGAGAAGGAATGTGAGGGTGACAAGTGTCACCCTCTTATCCATTCAAACCCTCACCTTCTCCACTTGTGCTCTCAACAATGTGTGAGAGCCCAAGTGGAGAGGTGACATCACTCCCCATGGCTCCATGAAGATAAGGGATGACACATGTCATCCTCTTATCCTCTGAGAGAATCCCCTCTCTCAAAGATGCTCTCACACATGTGTGAGAGTCTTGGAGGGAGGTTCCAAACAATTAGGAGTCTTGAAGACCCCCCAAGTATTCATGGTGGAGGAATCCCCAAGCCTTAGGAAGGGAGATGGGCCTTTTCCAAGGCATGACTCATCTCCCAACCTTAGCCATTTTGAAATTTCGCCACTTTTATTAAACCCAAGTTTAGGGTGACTATATGGGAGTTACCCTAGGGTTTAGTAAGTCTAAAGGGACCCTAGACCCTAGGGGTACCACCTAGGGTAAGTTTGGAGCTCAAATAAATAATTAGGGAGGTGTAAAATCACATTAAATGGCCCAAAATAAAAAGAACACCAAATGGTGTAAATCAAAACACAAGTTTTACAACACATAATTAAATTAAATAAAAGGGATGAACTAGGCCAATAATTAAAATCAAGCATTTACGAAAACATTATTCGATCAAACATGGCCCTTATCCCTCTTGGGAATGGATCAGCTTAACCAAGAAACACATAAGTGTGAGATCTGCCTCTGAGTTTTTGTGGCCTAGAAAATCACCTACGCACTCGATCAAATAGTCAATCCAACATAGATATATCATAGCCGAAGCAACAAAATGTAATAATCATGTCATCACATAATTCATACGCAACATTAAACAAATCACAACATAATTGAGATTTAAAATTACATTTTCTATCTAATATCTCAAAATCAGAATCCACTAACAAATCCATAAAATGAGCTCATAATCAACATCAATAATAATCATCCAATGTATCTCACATGTCTAGCATCATGGGAGCATCAAAATGGAATCTAATCAAATCACCACATAACTAATCAAAGCTAATCTAAAATCAGGAGATATAGTCTAAATCTGCATAATGGAAATCAATAGTCTCTAAATGTTTGAAAATGTCTCCAACTATAATATGAAATGATCAAAATAGCGAAGTGAAATAAATTGGACTCACACATCCCCACCCACTAGGAGGGGGTTTCATCATGGGATCTAAAGGAGTGGAAATGAACAAACCAGGGGAAGAGGTCATGACTATATAGACAAGTAGAATCAAATTTATTGACAAGAGAGATATAGTGCCATGCACATGAGGTATTGTAGCACTATGAGGGACTGCCATGCAAGAGGCTAGCTCAGCCTCATCAAAAGGAACCTCCAAATCACATGAAGATGACCCTCAACAGTGAAGTGGTTCTCATTAGCACCCTTCAACCAAGAGGCAACACCACCCATCATACACTTGGAACAAGGACAATTTCATGTTATGTGACCAATTACGAAACAATGACAACATTGGAAGGTCAACCCCTCATAGTCGAAAGGTTATACCCAAGGATGATTAGCCACCTAAAGAACAATATCACTAAGGAGAGCTTGAGATAAGTCAAGATCTACCAAAATGTAGGTGTAGGTCATATGGGTAAAGAAAGACATTATAGTAGGATTCATTATCAGCAAACACCCATGTATTAGCAATTTCCTAGTAGCATTGCTCTTTCCAAAACTATAGAGGGAGGTTTGAAAAACTAACCCCCAAACTAGAACAACATTGAAGGATTCATTAGTAGGGTTGAATGAAGGGTAGAAGGATTTCAAAAGGAGGGAATCTTGTCCCCAAACCCAAGAATGACTATTAATAATAGCATCTTGGTTGCTAGGCTTCTCAAAAATAGCAATTAAAAACCCCTTGGCATAAGGATAAAGATCAACATAGGCCTCAATGATGGGTCACCAAGAGACTAAAACTCAATTATGGAGCTCATGTAAACTAGGCCAAAACCTGTTTAAGTAGAAAATTAAACCCCTAGCAACATAATATCTTTCATGCTCCAGCACCTCCTCACTAAATGTGACCATTAGTGATGAAAACATATACGGGAGAGGCTTCCCCTAGGAAAAGGAAATCTCACCAAGATCCACCATGACCTAAGGCCCTACCTTGGTAGCCACAAAGGTAAAAGAGACCACACAAGGTGAATCCCACTCATGAAGGGGAGAAATAGAAGGAATAGCAGAAGAAGTGCCACAACCAAGCACTAAATAAGCTACCAAAGATCCCACACCTAGAGATGGAGAGACCCTCACATGAGAAACAATAGAGCCCATGATAACCACATGAGAGTATGAGATAGGGTTAGAGGGAGGATCCTTTACAAGTTATAAATGCATAGGAGTGATGCAAATCAAGGTCCAGGGGCTTTAACAAGCTACTAAACTAGGTAGCAAATTAAACAATGCACAACAATAAAATGGAAGTTTCCTTTATTATTAGTGATCAAAAAATTACAATAGTATTCCAATGGTCTTCATACATTCCTTAGCCTAAGCCTTACAATTATTCTAGTGTTCAAATCAGACTATCCTATCCTTCCTGTGAAAACCCAAAACAATCTGCTTTCAAATCTAGAATCTTTAGAAGAAGATCCAACAAAAGCCAAAAACTCACTATGGATAAGTTCACCTCTTTTATTTTGAAAATACTCTACTTATAGACATTTGATGTGGCCACCACACTCATCATGTGAATGAAACACGTGTTAGTCATCAATTGTCTCTTGAATCGGTCATGCAAGCTGTCAAAAGTTGTTTTTTGTCACTTTTTGGGTGCTTTCAGGTGGTGCAGCAAAACAAGTGACCCATCAAGATGTTAAAAAAGAAATTTTGTCATTTGCATATTGTAGGAAAAACTGGGTCATCTATATATTGGAGGAAAAATTGGGTCATCTACATATTGCAGGAAAAACTAGGTCATCTACATATTAGAGGAAAACCTAGGTCATCTGCATATTGCAGGAAATTTAGGGTCATCTACATATTGCAGGAAATTTAGATTCTACTGCATATTACGAGATTTTGGGGGTTTGCTACATATTCTAGGATTTTGAGGGTCTATTGCATATATCCTATTACATACCAAAGTTCAACATATCCTGTTGCAGACCAAAGTTCTGCATATCCTGTCGACACTCAAGGTTTCACCTAAGCATAACTTGCTCAGTTTTTCTTAGAATCTCACCAAACTTGAAATTTTGGACACCTATTTAGCTACTTAACAAGATGAATTCATCACTTGGTTATGTGGGATTTCAAGGGTCATCGGCATATATCCCAATGGCAGGGAAAGTTTGGCATATCCTTTTGACATTGAAAGTTTTGCATTTGCATAACTTGTCCAATTTAGATCAAATCTTAGCCAAATTTGAAATGTGATCACTCATTTGGATCTTCTTCAAGATTAAGTCAACAATTAGCCATTAATCCTTAGTCAATTCTCAATAAATTTGATCATCAACTACTGCAACAAAATAAGAAGGAAAACAAACAAGCAAGAAAGAACAGAAATATTTTTGGTTGATGAGGATTGCTCATGGAACTAGATGCTCCTACATCAAACATGCCAAGTAACTGAAATGTTCCATGAGTTGGAAACTCATGAACATTTTGGCAAGTTTAGAACTAAAATTCCATACTTAACTAGCTTTGTAGCACTCAACCAAGAAGCTTCATCTGCATCTTTGTTCTTCCATCGGGCAAGGTATTCCATGTAGTCCTTTCCTATAGTCTTCTTAGCCACTCAAAATTTAATCACTCTATCTGCTTCTTCCATCTTCTTTTAAGGTAACTGATCTAACCATCCTTGTGCATTAGGAAAACATGAATGTGTACCCCTTTGTAAACTTATTTCTCCTTCATAGAATTTGTATAGATCAGAAACATTGAAAATAGGAGATATGTCTACCCCTACTTGTGGCTCAATCTCATAGGCATTGGATGAGAACTTCCCCAACACCTTGCATAGTCCTATTTTCTTAAATTTCAACTTATTATATGTCCCTTGTGGGTACCTTTGTTTCCTCAAGTATACCAAAACTAAGTCACCTACCTAGAACTCTTGTTCGCTCTTATGCATATCAGTATATTCTTTGTATTTTCTAGAACTTTTTTCCAACCTTTCCTTCACCTCCTTCTAAACCTCATGAATATATTTTGCAAAACATTTTGCTACAACACTCTTCCTATTCAAATCTGCACTATCTCTTAGCTCATCAACACCTCTTGGTTTGTACCCATAAACTATTTGAAATGGGATCTTTCCTACACTTTTGTTCACTGAATTGTTATAAGAAATTTTTTCTTGTGCCAAAATAAGACCCCATTTGATGTTGTTTGTCTCCCACCAAACATCTCAACAAGTTTTAGAAACTTCTATTCGCAACCGCGATATGTCCATCTATCTGGGCATGACAGGTTAAACTAAATCCTAATTCAATGCCCATCTTCCATAATGTATGCTAAAAATGGCCAACAAACTTTGTATCCGACACTATGCCCTTAGACAGTCCATGAATCTTGACTACCTCTTTGAAAAATAATCTAGCTCTGTGGGATGCATTACTAGTCTTTTGACATGGTATGAAATGAACCATCTTTGAAAATCTATCCACTACAACAAAAATGGAATCATTACTTTGATGTTTTTGAAGTAACCCCAAAACAAAATCCATACTCAGGTGCTCCCATAGTTGCTCTAGTATAGGCAATGGTTGATATAGTCATGTGTTTTGTCTTTCTCCTTTAGCATGCTAGCAAATTCTATAGCCTTGTACCAATCTCTTCACATATTCACTTATTTTAGGCCAAAAATAACCTTCACTCAGTTGTGCCAATGTCTTATCTATTCCAAAATGTCTACTCAATCCTCCACTATGCTTTTCTCTTATTCAAGTCTCCCTCATTGAACCTCTGGGTGTACATAATTTATATCCTTTGAACAACAAGCCATCTTGGATGAAATATTCCAACCATGGAGTCCTATTTCCCTCCATTGGACTTCTACTAGTTGTCCAGGCTTCTCTAAAATCAAGATCATCAGGATACAAAACCTTCATTGAATCAAAGCCAACAACACTAACCCTTAACTCATTCATCAATAAAACACCTTCTGCTAAGTGCATCTGCTACCCTGTTTGACTTACCACTCCTATGTTTCAAAACAAAAGAATATATTTTTAGAAACTTCACCTATTTTATATGCCTCTAGTTTAAATTACCTTAACTATTAATGTACCACAAGGCATGATGGTCTTTGTACAATATAAATTCATTTGGCAGCAAGTAATACCTCCACTTTTGCAAGGCATGCACTATATCATAGAATTATTGGTCATAAACTGAGTATTTCTTCTTTGCTTCATTTAGTTTCTCACTGAAGTAGGCAATGGGTTTACCTTCTTGACTTAACACTCCTCCAATTGCACTACCATTGGCATCACAATTCACTTGGAACACTTTGCCAAAGACTAGTAATGCCAACACTGGTTGTTCTGTCAACTTCTTCTTCAACAACTAAAAGTTATTTTCTATTGCAGTTGCCCATTGTAACCCTTTCCTAACACCCTTCATTGTCTCAATGATTGGTGCACATATTCCACTAAAATTCCTGATGAACTACAAAACCCATATATACTAGTTCCCTCTACATAAAATTGCATTTATCCAAGTTTACAAGCTACTTTTCTTCTTTCAACCTCTGCAAAACTGCCTTAAGGTGCAACAAGTGTTTCTCTTTTGGTTTACTAAAAATCAAAATATCATCCAAATAAATGATAACAAATTTGCCAAGGAAGAAAGTCTTCCTTACCTTATTCGAGTAAAAGTTCAAAGTTGTGTCACACTTTTGGCTGACTAAATA
Organism: Cunninghamia lanceolata; assembly: GCA_027924645.1. NCBI lineage: Eukaryota > Viridiplantae > Streptophyta > Pinopsida > Cupressales > Cupressaceae > Cunninghamia > Cunninghamia lanceolata. The sequence goes on from BSBN01000957.1 coordinate 1,083,744, forward strand.
GTTCTGAGTAAAAGGCTTCTAACTGACAAGTACTCACCCAACATGGTTCCATCCAGAACCATGTGCCACAAATGTGGATAGGGGTTTCTGAGTGAAAACGTTACGGCCGATAATTTACCAAGTGACACAGTTTTAGGTAAAACTATTAAAAAAAGAAAAAAAAGGTGAAATGTCATTTTCACCCAGATTTGAGTTGCCAAAAAACATTTCTCCTAGAGCCCATGACTACACAAAGCTGCCAGCTAACTATTCATCAAACCAGGTATGTTTTTTCAACTTTTTTTTAATGTTTCTTTTTTTCTTAATAAAATTGTAATAAAATATAATTGTTTATTTTTTGTTTAAATAAAATTATTTACACATGTAATTTTTTCAAATTTTAATCTTGCAAATAAAATAAAACCATAAAAACCACACTAAAACCCTAAAAACCATACTAAAATTCTAGATTTCAAAAAACTTTATTTCACACCTTTCAAAATCATGTGTTGATTTTTAATCACTCCAAAAAAATTACATCAACTTACTTGGAAAGGCCCTTGCTTATAACTAAGGTTTCATGTCCACATCAACATGCATTTTGTTGAGGTGTCCAAAAAGACTGAAAAAAAGGGTGGACAAATAAGTGTGCATTAAGTCATGTTTTGTTGGTGCATTGATGTGCCATTGCATGACTGGTTACTTTTTATATTTAAATACCATATTTGATTTAATTATAAGTACTTTGAGTCAACACTAACAACTTTAAAGTCACAACTACTAATGTTAAGCTTTTAAAAATATTTGACCTTAAATCCACAAATACTATCACCACTAAGGGAGAGGACCCAATTGCTAAGCATATTCCAATAGCTATGATCTAGTATTTGTGGATTGAAGGTCTAATATTTTTAAATGCTTAGCACTAGTAGTTGTGACTTTATCAAACACAACTAAATATATCCTTTATCCTATAAAACTAAGAAATAAAGATATCATTTATCCTACAAAAACCATCAAACTTTTCATACCACTCTTGAGGATTGCTTTAGCATGTATAAAGTTTTCTTTGACCTAAATATCAACTTCTCCTCTTGTTGTGTAGTTGGGTCTTCTGAAGTAGAAACATCTTTCTCAAACTCTTCTTTAGATTTATCATCAATAATATCTACCTACATTGCCTTTGCATTATTTACCTCCATTGGTGTATATATAACTATTAAACTCTCATCAAAGATGATGTCTCTCCTTATTTTGACCTCATGTACTAAAAGGTCATATAATATTGTGGCTAGGTAAAAAAGTCTGTTACAATCCTAAAACAATAGATTGACACCCTTCCTAAGCAATAGAGCCCTTAAACAACCTAGAATGCAAACATGGAAGCCTAAAACCCTAGGATATCTAATGTATTTCCTCCATTGCTAAAATCTAACCTAGCTATGATGGTGTACTCATACTTGTAGGTCTGCAATTTGGTTAGAGGCTCTATTATTGAAAATGGTAGAAGTCAAAATGCTCAAGTGGTGAGTTGAAAATGGAGAGGTAAAAGGGGTTTTATAGAAGGTGAGAAATGAATGGAGGGATGAGATTGATAGTTGACTTAGGGTAAAGATCAAGGGCTCAAAATGATTTAGGGTTTCCTCTCATAAGAGGATAAATTTGATTTTTAAATTAGAGGAAATTGGTGAGGAGGTCAATGTTTTAAAATTAAATAAATTGTAGGGATTTATTTAGGTTTTTGTGAGGAAAGGGGGAATGTGTTAGGATTAGATTAAATAAGTGGGGATTTATTTAACCTAAGGCTAGGCTAATAATCTAAATAAATGGATATTTATTTAAATTAAAGGGGATATGGATGGTTGATGAGTGAATAATTAAATAATAATTAAATTATTTAATTATAGAGGAATTTAGAAGAAGGGAGCTTAACTAATTAAATAAATCAAATTTATTTAATTAAAAAATCATAAGAGGGAATGAATTAATTAAATAATTTTTAAAATTATTTAATTAATAGCAGAATGTGGAACTAAGGTGGAATGTACGTGAAAAAATCATTCACAGGCCTAGGACATTTTTAAGTGTCTACATTTTTCCCCTCTTTGATATAATGTCGAATACGACGTTATATCAAAGAAAAGTTTGAGAGATGTGCTTTGAATGTGTCCCAGTGTTTTTTAGGCAAAGCATGATGGTCTTATGCCCCCTGGGGAAATTTTTCAAATTTTCCTAAAATTTTCAAAAAATATGGAAAATTTTCTGAAAAGTTTTGCGGGATGGCTAGATTGGGCTGGGTGTGAAGAAAGGGTCATAAAAGGCACTTGGGATATGAAAAAGGTCTCTCATTGGTCCAAAATATTGAAAAATGGGGTCATTTAGGTCAAAAAGGCTCTATAAATAGCTATTAGAGGGCCCATACTCCTCATGTGTGCACTTGAGCCTTAACAATCCTAGAGAGTAGAGAGTGAGCCTATAGAGAGTTTGTGCAAAGCTTCTATCAATATGTCACCTGTACCTTGGTATGTATTTGATCCTTCTTTGTCATTTTTTGCATTTTTTTTGTGTAGATTTTAGGGCCCAAAAATAGGACATGCATGTGGTACACTTTTGTGTGCCACTTGCGCATGGTGGTGCAACGCTTGTGAAAAGGTATGATGCATGCAGTTTGTGGAGCCACATGCATCGATGGTTGTGACACCTCTGCTTAGGTAGCATGCATCCACTAGCCACGACGCATGGGTAGGATAGTGTGATGCATAGGCTTAGGTGAGTTGCATGCACTAAGTAGTGTGACACATGTGCTTGAGTGAGTAGCATGCATTGAGTAGTGCAACACATGTGCTTAGCCTCCATGCATAGGTTTAGCAGTGTGACACATGGGTAGTTTTGAGCCAAAAAATATGAATGTTTCCCTAATTCTTGCCTATGTGTGACCTTCAATGTCACAAATAGGGTTTGTTATACTAATGTCTTATTTTGGTTGCATGAATATAGGTGAGGCTACCACCTATTTATGCATGGGAGAGTTGTCCCACCAGATATCGGTTGTGGGACTCTTTGTTGATGGAGGAGAGGGAAATTTTGGCTGCCCTGGGATTGTATGGTGTTACATTTATACTCAAGATCTGGGCTAACCGTGGGCTACTAACAATAGTCATGGAGAGGTACCACTCAGAGGCTAGCTTGTTTCATTTTCTGACAGGAGAGGCTATTGTGACCCTACTTGATGTGTGGCAGATTCTTCATCTTCGCATTCATGGGGAGCGAGTAGTCTATAGTTTGGAGACTGGATTGCCAGTACTGCATCGATTATTCAAGATAGCAGATGATGTTGCATTAGGTGTTGAGGAGCATTAGATACCATGGGACACTCTGATAGATCATTATGATTGATTGATTGTGGTTATATGCACTTGCATTGCTGGTTTGGTATGCCCTAATCGATGCAACCATGGATTTCTAGTTGGTTAGGGAGAGATGTTGGAGGGGATGATGGTGGATGCAACCTCATATACATGGAGACCCTACCTCTTAGCTCAGTTGTATCACTAGTTGCATAGTGTTTTATATCGAGGGAGCAATCGATTAGTTGTGGGGTGAATTTACTCATGATATGGTCATGGGAGTACATTGCACTGTGTAGGCCACTGGTGGATCAGGATATTCTAGAGGAGCTACCATATGTGTTTTGTTATACTGGAGCAGTGCCATAGGTTCAAATGGGTGATGTGGGGTACTAGTGACATGCTATTGACCACATGGATTTGTTTACTTGGATGCCATATAGAGATTTCCCCATATGGACAAAGGATGACGAGCAGCTGCCTTATGGTAGGCATACATGATATCTTATTGGCCGGACTGTATAGGCACAACATGTTATAGAGCAGCATTTTCCATCTTGAGTGCTCAGATAGTTTGGGGAGTGGCAAGATGAGCAGCTAGTATTGAAAAGTTTGCCTAAGTTACACAAGAGATTCCAATGTGGGGACCTATGACTCTAGTGCAAACGACTCTTGATGAGATCACAAGATTGCAACCACTTCAGTGGGATTATGGGGATTTTGCAAATTTGAGGACAACTCCCACTTATGATGCATGGTGGGCCACTCATAGACCAATTTCGTATTTACATCCTGATGCACCAGCAATAGTGGAGCGATTAGGACAAGGGTCGAGAGGCCGATTCAAAGGATGAGGTAGGGGGAGAGAAGGTGGGGATGATGGTGAAGATGATGGCGAGGCAAGTGGGGGTGGTGGAGGCATAGGTTGAGGAGCTTGAGGTCTGGATGGGTAGGGTAGAGGTGGGGGACTTGCCCCTATATAGGAGGAGGGGGAGGGAGCAGTGGGCCATGTGGCTGTAGCTATGGGGGAGATGTAGGTGGGAGATCTAGAGGAGGATGTTCCTATGGAGGATGTCGGTGAGGGAGAGGAGGAGGAGGAGGAGGAGGAGGAGAGGATTAGGGATGAGGATCTATGGGATGTACCTCTTGTGGAGATAGGTGATGATGAGGTAGAGGGGAATGTTTGAGCCCATGGTGGAGATGTGGATGGGCGGATAGCTAACTTATAGGTGCAACTAGATACTATGCAATAATGTGTGCAGGAGGTGGAGGGGCAGCTACATCAGAGGATGGATGAGAGGGACATAGCCATGATTAGGGTGCAGAGGGAAAACTAGTGGACCATTGAGCTTGCCGCTAATTAAGTAGACCATCAATGGATTTTGCACAAGATTTGGTTAGGTTAGCATAGGAGACTCAGTATTACAAGGGCCTTTATGAGAGTTTAGTGTCAGCAAGCAGAGGGCACCCAGTTTCTAGAGTAGGAGTGACAGTCGATCCCACTTCCATAGATCTGATAGTAGTGTGGGGCACTCATAGAGGCGGCCATCACCTTATGATAGGCCTTCCAAATCAAGAGTAGGTTGAGAGCACAGGGGTCTTCCCATAGGGCCATTTTGATAGTTTTTTATGTACTTATGTTGATTGAGCCTGCATGCTCTTGATTTATGACTGAGCCTGCGAGCTCCATTTTTTTGACACACATATATGTATTAGGATTGTACTATGACAAACTTTTTTGATGATATATATATATATATGTGTGTGTGTGTGTGTGTGTGTGTGATGGACCTATTATGATTGACCTTGTTATTCCTTATAAGGTCATGATGGATGGATGTTTGGTGATCATTGTGTTATGTACTATGGTTTATGATTTATGATGATGCAGTACTAGATGGTATGATACTTATGATGTGATGTTTATGTGATGTCTACATGGTTTTTATGATGTGATGCATGATATTACCCCTAGATGCATATGTTGATGCGATTGATGGTATTTGATTTCTATGTGATGTTCATGTATGGATGTAAATGGGAATCTGATGAATGCATAAGTGCCAAATATATGATTTTATGTGATTTACTACAATGCTTATGCTTATGATGATGATAATGATAATTTTGATTATGATGACATTGACTTATTATGATGATTGATAATGGTCATTTATTATTATGATGATATATGATAGACTAACATGTGTGTGTATGCAGGTGATATGATCTAATGTTGTTTTTGGTGTGCCATAGTAGGATGAAAGACGAGCTAAATAAATGGAAATAAAGAAATGGAGAATTGGGCGAGAGATGAAGAATTGGTTAAGGGGAATGGAATCAGACTTTGCCATAATAGATGTTGAGCTTCTTTATTATAGTTATTGCGTATCATCATAGTACTTATTATATCAAAGGATGACAATTACCATGGTATATTGTGACCAAGGCACAAAGTGTGGTCCTTTGGGAAAACACACAAAAAAAGACAAGGATTTCTAGGCTCCTCCCAGGTCACTAAGGCATCTTGTCAGATTATGTGATGAGAACAACTCTAGGTGTATAAGTCCTTATACATGGAAGTATCTAGCCATTCCAACATATAGGACGTGTTTGATTCACCCAGTAATGTCCTAGTCACACACAAGGAACTTAGTTGCCCTAGTTGTTTTTCCTAGACAAACCGCAAATAGAAATCAAAGAAAAGAGGTCTCACCCCTTCCTTGCCTCTCTTCATCTCTTAAGGACTGCCTTAAGAAGCTTAAGAACAAGATCATAGAAAAAAAATAAAAGTGAAGTGTGAGATAGAGCCAATAACCATCAAGTCATATGCTAAGTGTAGATGTACTTTCCTGAATGATTATGATAGGTTGGATGATGCCTAGTTTCCAGATAGGAAGCATGCCATATAAGATGTTGAGTCTAGTTTCGACAATGTGACCTCTTGTATAAGGTAGATGAAAGTTGTAGGACATCTTGTGTAAGACATGTGGTATGGTTTTGAGATTGTCTCACAGTTGCAAAATGGTTGATTTGTGATCAGCAATAGTGTGCAAAAGATGAGTGTTGTCATCTAAGGTGTGGAGCCTAGTTTCGACTACATCCCATTCTTGTCGTCGAACATGTGGTTGGGAGCATTGGTTGGTCATAGTGATATTTGAGTATCACAGTGGAGATGATGAGTGACAGTGTCCTGGTTGTGCTGTTGAGCTATCTTGTTTGCGTGTTTTGGGTGTTTGTTGCTTTTTTCTACTTATAGTGTCTTTCCCATTAAAGGACAACTTATTATGATGATGTGATAGGACGAGCCCTAATGAGCTGACCTAGTCCCTTAGGGGTTCATCAATGATGGCCTTGCCTATGTGAAAGCTTAGAGGCATCGTAGTTCGACAAGGGTGGACTTGGTTTGACCTAGGACCTAAGGGAAATGCCTCGGGGGTGCATCAATGATGACCTTGCCTACATGCAAGCTAAGAGGCATCGTAGTTCAGTTTATTGGGTTGACATTGTGTGACTATTTTGGGGGATTTTTGGTTGACTATTTGTTGTTTTTGTGTTTTTTGGGAATATTTGGATGTTTTTATATTTTTTGGAGATATTTATTTTTTTGGATTTTGTTGATATTTTATTTTTTTTGGATTATGATGATATTTTGATTTTTTTGGATTTTGAGGATATTTTGATTTTTTTTGAATTTTCTAGATATGGGTGTCCTCCAACAATGACCTCAAGATCAAGAACTTCCCCCAGTCAGATGCACTAGCATGTTATGGCAAAAGCGAGGTGGGGGAAATGTGAAGATAGTTAAATGTTAACTTGTTTCCAGGCCATGGGAGGGGCGTTATGATACATTACAGAGTGGACAGGGATTATTGCAGAAGAGGGATAATGGAACTGAGTGATGGTATACAATGGAGTAGAGATCATTTACACATGGCACCTGAATTCTAGGTTTTCACCATGTTACTTATCCAAAGCGCCACCAAAGTGGTTTTCACTTTTGGATGAATTATTTCTCTTTACTATTTTTGTGCTCTTTTTTCTTTTTTTTAAGGTATAATACCACTAAAGGTGCATTCTATTAATGGGTTCTGGTAATGGCTCACCTTCAAGAGTGGCTAATTGATATGCACTAGATCCATAGGTTGTAGTAATGACATAGGGCCCTAGCTAATTTAGCTCAAATTTTCTCAGCTTCTCTCATTTCATCTAATTTTTGGGATTTTATTTTAGAGCCAAGTCGCCAATGTTGAAATGTCAGACTTGGACCCTTTTGTTGTAGCTACTGCAGAGGTAATTCTAATATGGTTGTAGATGTGTTAAGGCATTTTGTCTCCTTTCATCTAGCAACTCTAATTCTTGTAGCCAGGATCGATATTCTCCATCATCAACCGATTGGTGCAGTGAAACTCTCAAGGAGGGCAACTCGACCTCTATGGGTAGGATAGCTTCTGATCCATAAACCAGTGGGTGTGCAAATTCTTGTACAATAAGCCCATAGGGTGGGGTTGAGTTGAATATGCCAGTCACGGCAAGCGTCATTGACCATCTTTTTTAGGATCTTTATGATGGTTTTATTTGATGCTTTAGCTTGGTCATTCCCTTGTGGGTAATATGGAGTAGTGAAGTGGTGTTGGATGTGAAATTTTTCACAAAGTTCATGGACATCCTAATTCTTGAATGGGCAGTCATTGTCCGTTACGATGGATTGTGGGACACCATACCAACATATGATGTAATTAAGGATAAACTTAGCAATTTTCTTGCCAGTAATGGTCATAGGAATGGCTTCAATCTATTTTGTGAAATATTCAATGGCGATGAGGATGAATTTATGTCCATTTGTAGAGGTGGGGTGGATTTTGCCCACAAGATCGAGTCCCCATGGAGAAAATAGCCATGGAGATGTAAGTGGTTTTAGGTCTTGAGATGGTGCATGCACAAGATGCCCATGTATCTGGTACTGTCTGCACTTCTTTACGAAATGGTAAGCATCTTTTTCCATTGTTGGCCAGTAATAACCTACTCTGATGATTTTATTTGTAAGGGTAGGGCCACTTGAGTGGGCTTCGCATATACCCCCATGTACCTCTTGTAGGGTTGTTTGTGTTAATCTCTCCTAGATATCCCAAGTAATGTCACTCAGTTCAAGTTCTTGGTGGTATAACTATTGGTCTCTACCTTTGATATCCCAGAATCTGAGTTAGTCTATGATATTATTGGTCCCATGTCACTTAGTTTGAGTTCTTGGTGGAACAACTGTTGGTCTCTACCTTCGATATCCTAGAATCTGATTTAGTCTATGAAATTGTTGGTCCCACATCACCCTGGTACCATGACATACACACCTATTTACACGACCATACTCTACTCGCTGACCTATCATCCAACCAATGTAAATCCTTCATACGTTAAGTTGCCAAATATGCCATCATTGGTGACACCCTATATCATTGTGGATTTGATATTACCCTCATGAGATGTCTTGACTAATGGTTGCCCTTGGGTCTACTACCTAGTTCTAGACTCTGGGAATTTGGTCAAAGGGAACTGTGTCAAAGTATAGCCTAAAACTATCTACCATTCTTTTATAAGGTATTAGCTTTTCATCTTTGGTGTCATACTCATTGTTGACTTGTTTGATGACTAATTGGGAATCGCCAAACACTTTCAATGTTTTGATTTTGCAATTGACAGCCATTCGAAGTCCTGTGAGAAATGCGTTATACTCTGATATGTTGTTCATGCAAAGAAAAGCAATTCAAAATGCCTTGGGGATTGCATCACCTTGAGGAGTAATAAACAGAATACTTGCACCTAAACCATGATTGGTATATGATCCATCAAAGAATAATGTCCATATTTTGGGTATATCGACTGTAAATATTGATTCATCAGGGAAATCAATGACCATCATATGATCTACTAGTGTGGGAACTTCTATGAGCTAGTCTGTGATCACATGTCCTTTGATTACTTTTCGGTTGACATATTCTATATCAAATTCACTCAACACCATAACCCAATTGGCCAGTCATCCTATTAGAGATGCTTTATTGAGTAAGTACTTTAGTGGGTTAATCTTAGCAACTAGCTTTGTCTTGTGATTCAACATATAAGGTCACATCTTTTTGGTAGCAAAAACTACAGCTAGACATGCACATTTAATAGGACTGTAGTTTAGCTCATATCCCACTAAGGTTTGGCTGATGTAATAGATTGCCCTTTCTTTTCCTTCCTTGTCATTATCTACCAATAATGCCCCAATGCAGAATTAGCTGTTGATATGTACAATAAAAGGGACTTTCCTAGGATCGGTGGCCTGAGGACTGGTGGTGTTAGGAACCCGTGTTTAACCCTTCTTCCTTCGGTGTTCTGCTATTTCTATTATTTCATGCATTTTTCATTATATTGTTGCAGGAGGTTCCTCTCAGGTAGTGACAGCAAATAGTCTTTAATCTTTTGAAAAGCATCTTGGCATTGTTCTATCCACACAAATGGTACCCCTTTGCAGAGTAAGTGCTGAAGAGGGTGACATTTGTCAGTGAGTTGTGCAATAAATCTTCGAATGGATTGTAAATTTCCCTGTAAGCTACGCAACTATTTTAAGGTAGTGGGTGGAGGCATTTCCATTATTTCTCACTTTGGTGGGGTTGATTTCTATCACTCGGTGTGAAACAATGTAGCCCAATAGTTTGCCTGATGTAACGCCAAATTCATGCAAGAGCATCCCTAGTTCAAAGCAATCTTGCATCAACCAAAAACATTTGCATTCCAGTTCATTTGTTTCTTTTCGTTCTTTCATTGTAGTTCAGGTAATTCAATCAATAAAAAGTTTTAGTATCTTGATCAACATTCTGTCGCAGCAGCACCTTAAGCATCGTGGATCTATTTTCTAGCATCTAGACATGTTCATCTACATCACTATAAGTCCGCAGAGCATTTGGATCAGTTACCAGAAAGTTATCACTATTAGAAGATCCTCTGTTTTCTCAGTCTAGAACTTTTTGACAGTCATGAACAATCAGTTGAAGGAGAAGATTTGTGAGCATTGGCTAACTTGCGGATCCTAATGATACATTCACAATGTTCCTTGGTTCATGGCTGACCTTCCCCAGAGATCCACACATCATTTCATGCATTCAAGGAGGATTTCAAGTTGATAGGTCTGACCTATCCAAGAACACATGTTACACCTCTTCATCAGGATTCTCAACCTCCTATGGCCAACGTGGATGAATCTAATGTTCTAGATATGATATATAATGATATAATAGATCCTGAGGAAAGTAGTTAACAAGTTCTCATGATTTAGAAGATTGATAGTTTGAATTCTTGTGAAAGAGCTTCAAAGCTTTATCTTGCGCATGTATGTAATCAGGCCTGTGAGCCCTAATTGTAAGCCCGCATGTTGCCAGCGGATCTCTATTTTGAATTCTACAAAATAAGAAACAACTAAATCTACATTTGTTCCATTTCCTTGAGTTGTTTCCATTGTGTTTACTCTTGCTACATGGTTCAGACAGTTCATTCTGTGAACCCTCCTATTGTGACTGCACTAAGTGGTATCAGAGCAAAAATTTGAATCTTTGGTAGTGAATTGAGTGAAGTTGGTGAGGAATTCCATAAGATCTTGTTGTGGATAGATTTTTGAATTGAGGCAAGTTACTTGTGTCGCAACCGATCGCCGATTGTGAGGCAGTTGTCACCTTGTAGCCCGATCACCGAACCTGAGGCAATTTACACTTGATCCTAGGAAGAATGCCACTGAGGAGAGTTGTTTCTATTAGAACAATGGTAAAATGGATGAGATGATGGAGATGATGAAAACCTTGTGAATTCATTAGGATTTTGTTGAAGAAGATAGGCGAAGAGGATTGACATCGATACCTAATGTTGAAAGTGATGATGAAGAATTTCAATTTGCTGAACAAACTGGTGAAACCATAGGAGGTGATGAAGAAGAAGAATCAAATCAAGTAAAGATGTTGTGAGCTATTTAAAAGGTTGGAAAAAGACATAGAGTAGATGTGATGAACTATACTGGTAATTTGAACCCTGAAGAGTTTATTGACTGGATAAATGACATGGAAAAATACTTTGAATATGAGGAAATTGAAGATCCGGAGAAGTTGAAATTTGCAATGACAAAGTTGAAAGGACATGTTGCTATATGGTGGAAAGAAGTTCATTTGGAAAGAAAAGATTACAAAGTGGGACCGGATGGTGACAAAGTTGAAGAATCAATTTATACCTGCTGACTATGAGTTGGAGTTGTTGAAGATATTGCAAAACCTGAGACAAAAGGAGAAATCTGTGAAGAAGTACACTGAAGAATTTCATAAAATGATCATAAGAACAGGACATAGTGAAGCAAGCAAGGAGAAAGTGGCTAGATACATCAATGGACTAAGATTGAACATTCAAGAAGAACTAAACCTGGTAAGGATGACATCTTTGGAGGAAGCATATAAATTTGCACTGAAAGTTGAAGAGAAGCTAAATAAGAAGCATGATCAAAGACAGAGAGGTAGAGGAGGTAAATTTTAGAGAGGTATGACTTATTTCAGAGGAGACAGATCATTTACAGAGAAGAACAAGTTTGACAACCCATTAAGGAAGGATGACATGGATAACAATGCTTATTGGAGAGATGACATAAATTTTTATTAGAGAGGAAACCCTAGTGCTTACTAGAATTAAGGATACAGAAGAGAAGGAAGAGGTTTTGATAAGAAAACATTCAAATGTACTTGTTTCAAGTGTGGAGGTGAAGGACATAGAGCATTTGAATGTAATAAAGGTAGTATAAGCAAGAGGATAGAAAATAGTGGAAGAGTAGCCTATGTTGAAGAAGAACCTGTTGAATCACCCAGTTCAGTTGGCAATCTAGAAAAAGGAGAATCATTGGTGATGAAGAGATCACTATTTCAAACAGAAGCAAATGAGGAACCATCATAGAGGAAAAGTTTGTTCAGAACCAGATACAAATTAGGAGGTAAGTGTTGTAAAGTTGTAATTAATAGTGGTGGTTTAGATAATCTAGTTTCAGAGGAGATGGTGACTAAGCTAAAGTTGGAAAGATTGAAACACCCTAAGCCCTATCAGATAGCATGGATTTAGGATGATCATAAGGTACTAGTGAGTGAACAATATCTGGTGAAATTTCATATCAGATCATATCATGATGAAGTCTTGTGTAATATTATGCATATGGATGTCTGTAATATCTTGTTGGGTAGATCTTGGTAGTATGATAGAAAAGCAATACATGATGGGAGAAATAATACATATACTCTAACAACAAATGGAAAGAGAATTACTTTGATTCCTTTGGAGGATGATCCTAAGAGTGAAGTATGTGGGAATGCTAGAATCTATTTGGTAGATGTGATAGGTAAAAAATTAGGTTTGTAAGATCAAGCATAGCCATGAAAACCTAACCCTACCATCATCAAAGAATCTAATCTAATTGAAATCAAAGAGTAATGCAATTCAAGCACAACATCACCTAGATTGTGTGATTCCTTGTTTATGATGTGGACTACTTCTTCAATAATGAACAATTATGAAGATGAAAGCTGCCATGATGGATGATAAAAACTCAATTAGATTCTATGGATTCTCAAATGCTCAATATGCTCAAGATGATAACAGACACTATATGAATGATGGATGGATCAACTATGGAATGAGAGGATGTTTATATAGAACTCAACCAAAATCAATCGACGGTGGAGATTCAGAGGCTATGTGAATGGCTAAGATTGAAAGATAAAGATAGATGAATGTGTTGGTGGGAAGATAAGGCTTAGGTGTGCTTGTGTAGATAAATACTAAAATTAGATCCCATTAGTTGTGCATGTGAAGGATTTAAATAAAGTTGTACTACAACACATGATTGAATGGAGAAATGGACAAGTGTCGAAATGTGATGAAAAGTAAGGACTTAATTCAAATAAGATATTTGAATTAGTTGGGATATGAGTTGGATATTAATAAAATAAATAAGATTTTATTTAATTAATTGGAAAGATGAATAGGATGGGATAAGATATGATGTGTAAATTAATTAAATAAATAAAATTTATTTAATTAATTGGGATGAGGATAGGATAAATGGAATTATGCATGTGAAATTAATTAAATAAATAAAATTTATTTAATTAATTGGCTAAGTAGGATGGGGATGGGAATAAATGGGATTTAATTAAATAAATAAAATTTATTTAATTAATTGGATAATGGATAAATGGGATTAAGAGTGGGATTTAGGACAAAATGCTACATGATGTCTAAGTGATGTTTTTGACAAGGTGTTGCTAGACATGAACAATTTTGGGACAAATTTGGGTGTCTACATTTTGCCCCTCTTTGATACAATATTTGATAGAGCATTGTGTCAAAGAAGATACGATATGCATTCGATAAACAAGTTATGCCCTAGTGTAACTGGCAGGTGATGCCCCCTCGAGAGGTAAGCCAGGCTAACCAAGAAGGGCTGGGTTGGCTCGCGATAGAAGAAAAGGCTAAAAATAAGGTTGACACAAAGAAAATGGGGGCTGGGTGGGATAAAAATAGGGTGCTGTAGAAGAATAGGTTGTGGCATAGAAAAATTAGAGCTTGGATAGGGCTATAAGTAGGTTCTGCAATGGCAAATAGGCTCATTTGTGCTCAGAAACTATAGAAATCCAAAGCTCCTAAGAGTTAGTGTGTGACGAGAGTTGGAGAGCTGTTAGGATGGTTATTCCATGCAGGGATCATCGTGTGGAATGAGTGAGGACACATGGGTGACAAAGGGATCATGCATACCGGTATGTTACGAAACTTTTCCTAAAAGTGTGAATTTAATAGCCTAGAAGCGTCATTAATGCACACACTTCACCAAAAGCGGCTATTTTTGAGTATAGGGATTTCAGGTTGCTTATGTAGGCAAACAGAGCGCTTACAGTAGTTTAGATCGCTTATAGGTGTGTTTTGGTCACTTCTAGAAAATTAGGTTGCATACAGTCGGCTAGGAAAACATAGGATGAAATGCACATATAAATCAGAATCAGTCGCTTATGGTCAAACAGTAGGTGCATATAGGATTTCAACTTGCATATAAATGATAACTACTCGCATAGGGTAAATAGCTTGTGTCTAGGGCAAAAAGGAGCGCATGAGGAAGTAGAGCTCGCATTTAGTTTAACAATAGTCACATATGCAAGAGAGTCGCATGTAGGTAGGATAAAAGCACATGTGGTAAAAGTAGTCGCTATTGAGCAGAAAATAGACACATATGGTAAAATGAACCACTTATTGAAAATAGAAGCTAGGATAGCAATAAATGGTCAGATTTTGATAGGAATAAAGTAGTGGAATGGACTGACAATGATGAATGGAATGATATAGGATATACTACCACCTTTGTTATCACGGGAGCCACATCCTAGGGAATTGCGGTTAGTTAGATTGTTGGATGTGGAGGAGCGACTAGTGCTAGAGATCCTCAGATTGGAGTATGTTTCACGATTGGAGCCAGTGCAGGCACATTGGGGACTAATGACAGTGATGGTGGAGTGATGGATGAGTGAGCATAGTGCTTTCTTGTTACCGATAGGAGAGGCCACTATCACATTAGAGGATGTGTTCTGGATTTTGTGGATTATGATAGATGGGGACCGTGTTGATTATGATCCTAATATGGGTTCAACTACCTTCAGGAGGTTATTTGGGACACTAGACATTGGAGTAGAGGGCTCAGAGATCCCGATGGCGAGGATGGAGGAGCTATGTGACAGATTACAGTGAGTTGTAGTGGCTATCAGCAGATGGCTAGTAGGAGATAGCCGAGTGAGAGGCTTTCCAGTAGGATGGGGGACAGTTATGGAGGGGATGTTCTCATATGGTATGAGGTATGAGTGGGCAGAGTGTGTGTTGGGATAGCTTTACCATTTCTTACATGATTGTGCTTACATGTTCAGAGCTAGCATGTCAGCAGGAGTTACAGTGTTGCATGTATGGGCTTATGAGCACATTCCAATTACTAGACCAGAGGGATGGGTGGTGAGAGCAGCGGGAGAGCCATATGTGCGGATGTACAGAGGAGCTTTGGCATATTGACATCATCAAGGGGTGGTATATTGGAGGAGGAGATTGGATGAGGTAGATAGGTTTGTATGGAGGCCATGGCTAGGGTGTGAGTGATGGGATGAGGAGGATGCAGAGCCTGTCTATGCTAGATAGGTGAGATACATTTTTGGACGCAGCATTTATATTATAGAGCACTATTTGCCAGAGAGAGTTTTGAGACAGTTCAGGGTAGTACAGGCAGTACCAGTTGGTGATGCCATTTTTGGGAGGATGAGATAGGAGGATTTTGATTGGGGTCCAGAGGTTGTAGTTGACACAGCATTGGCAGAGAGAGATGGATTATAGCCAGTGGTATGGTAGTAGGGACAGGGTCCTGCAGATCCAGGCACATTGCCAAATTATGATGTATACTGGGTAACAACTAGACCGACTCGGTTGACATGGGTTGGAGAGATTGGAGAGATTGGGATGGAGAGACCAATTCAGAGGAGATGAGGATGGGTTCCACCAGCGTAGGCTATTGTGCCAGTAGTGCCAGGAATATAGATGTAGGGGCAGATGCTAGGACAGCCTCCTATACTAGCACAGCCTCAGGGGTAGATTTTAGCGGGTGATGATGTTGGTATTCAGCAGCTACAGAGATGGATTAGAGAGGAGAGAAGATGGAGGCAGAGAGCACAAATGAGGTTGAGGAGGGTGGATATAGATAGGCATCAGGCAATGATTAGCTTGCGGCATACGAGAGCACAGGCATAGACCTATCAAGCTTAGCTCCTGTTGAGAGCACAGGCGGGAGATGGACAGGATGATGGTGCACTAGCTATGGTGACTGGAGAGAGAGATGCTATGAGACAGAGTGAGCAGGTGATGAGGCTAGAGTGGGATACTGCGATACAACAGGTATAGGCTATGAGGGCAGATAGGGATGGTCTATGAGCTGAGAGAGATGGTATACGAGCGGAGAGAGATGGTATACGAGTGGAGAGAGATAGGACTATGCAGCAGCTACAGGGGATGACCAATGAGTGAGACAAAGTAGTGGCTACATTGGGTATTGATGAAGCTACGATATACTTGGCCACACAGTTGACACAAGTATAGCCAAAGCTTCAGAGAGTGCAGGGTGAGGCTGTGTATTACAGAGGCTTGTACTATGGGGCTATGCCAGTAGAGCAGAGGCAACCTAGCTTCAGGAGCAAGTTAGGGGCTTCAAGTTCACAGAGGTCAGGTGGACCTCGATCAGTAGCTTCAGTGATGGGGCCACTGAGAGATAGAGGACCAAGTGCAAGACCTAGTGGTGGTGGTGATGGTCAGGGCGAGGGAGCTGCCAGTAGTCACTAGGGCTACCTTGTTTACATTGTATCATGATGAGGCCTAGAGCCGATTTGTACATTCAATCTTTTAGGGCTCAGCTTGTATTGTAGACACTTGTATTTTGACACACATGTATATATATATGATGGTGGATTGGTGATCTATATGATGTTGTAATGGTTATTGTGTTGATATTATGATGGCTATGCATGTTGTGTTTATATGGTAAAGGATTATATATGGATGTTTATGCAAATGGTAATGAATGGAAAATGTATGTTAATGCAAATATGTAAATGGTAATGATATGGATAGGCTTATGCATATAGATAGATGGTAATGAAAGGATATATGATGGACTTATGTATGTCTAACACACTTGTTTTGCAGGAGCGAAAATATGGACAAAAGATGATGGAAATGATTGATCTTGGCTAAGTACGATATAGGATGAATAGATGGAATGAATAGATAAGATGATAGGCAATTTTTTACGTAATTGCTCAAAATGAAAAGAAATGCAATCCTTATGTTTGATATAGCATATGGATGTTATGCACCAGGGTATAGAAGACCAAGGTGTCGAGATATCCAATGCACAACTAGCATGCTACAATCTTGTCTGAACACATGAGGTTAAGATGTGGAACCAACATGCACAAGATATGAATAACAGCTAGTGTTTCGAGATGGACTTTGACGCTACAAGCAATGGTTTGAGCTTATCTCCACTACACATAGTGATAGCTTGCTAGTTATATGTATGGAGCTAGTATTAACATAGAATAGTCTCAAGTGCATAAGAGACTATTTAGCTTCTCAGATGCTAGTGATATTGATATGTAAGATGCTAATCCCAACACGTACAAGATACCAATACGCATAGGAAGAGAAGAAGATCATCCCGCAAACACGACATATGACAGAAATATGACCATGCCCCAGTCCTTACTTCATTGCAACATACCAAGATATAGATAGATCCAGGCAGTCTTGATTAGGCATAGAAAAGGGACAAAAGATAAACCAAAAGATAAAACAAAAGATACTATCATCATGTTCTCTTGCCAAATTTTAGGTGCTCTTAGATGGATCAAGCTAGCGCCTTGTTAAGAGGAAAGTTGCATCTTGTTGAAGGCTAAAGTTGTTGATAAACTGCTATAGCAAATGTTTGGCTTAAGGCATGCGGACAAATAGCTTCTGGCTTACGTTTGATTGGTTAAAGTGCTTGGGCTTTCAATATACACATGGTTTGCTTCCTGTTTGAGCTAATCAAAGAGAAGAAGATGGAAGATGAAAGAAGATGAAAAAGATGGGGTGGATCATCTGTGCTTGAGTATTGGAAACTTCCTTCATATTCTAGATTGCCTACATACCCTGTATCCATGGGATCAAAGCACATTTACAATGAAGATGAGACATGATGAATATGTAGTTCTGGGTTTTATTGATGATGTAAGTGATGAAAGATAGAAGAATGTAAGATGAAAGATTGAAGGATGATTAGAAGAAAGATGAGAGATGGATGATGAAAGGGGCTATCATCTTAGCCTGAATCAGAGTGCTTCTTTGCATATCAGATTACCTACATACCCTATATCCACGGGATCAAGGCGTTAACGATAGAGCTGGATGTAGTTCTTACTTATGACATTGATTTCTTGGATGCTTGAGTTGGCGATGTTTCTTTTAGTTGTCAGATGAATGTGAATAGATTCCAAAGATATGAATCTTGGTTGCAAGTTGTTAGGTCACATTGTCATTGGATAAATGCTATGGTTGAATTTGAAAAAGTTTGTTGTGTTGTAAGCTAAGTTGTTTGATGTGTTGTAAGCTAAGTTGTTTGATGTGTTATGAGCTAGAGATAACAGTATCCACTTCTAGATAAGACTCAACAAATGCCCCCAGTGTGGGATGAGGTTTATTATGTAGAAGCAACAATGTAGAAGGCATATGGTCAAGATGCTAAGGTGCCAAAAGATATAGGTATCGCGATAATGTCTCAAGTATGATAGCTAGCATTGACAGAAATAAAGATGGAAAGGCTGTGTAAGGCGATGCTATGTGGATTATGGTATGGACTATGTAGGATGAGATGGTGAAATATGATCAAATGAACCAAGCAGATAATGGAAGCTAGTCACTACACATAGCACCTATTTTCTAGGTTTTCACTATGGTACTTATCCAAGGCACCTATTTACCAGGTTTTCACCAGAGGATATATTATTTATCTTATTTTATTATTATTATTATTGTTTAGATAGCTGAGATTCACAGATAAAACATCTTGAGATGAACGATGTTAACTGGTTCATCCAAGGGAATGCCTTCAAGTGTTGAAAGAGTGTATGTGCCTGATCCATAAACTGCTATGATAATGAAAGGACCAAGCCAATTCAGTTCAAACTTGCCCTGTTTCTCTCGATGTTGATTCCTTTGATTTTCTTTAAGGACAAGGTCACCAACTTGAAATCTGCATTCTCTGATCTTTTTGTTGTAGCTATGGCATAGCCAGTTTTGATAGACTTGAAGATGGTTTAATGCTGTAAGACGCAGTTCATCTAGAAGTTCAAGATCATGGAGTCTGGATAGTCGATATTCTTCATCTGAGATAGTATGCTGTAGGGATATTTGCAAAGAGGGGATCTCAACCTTGATAGGTAAAATAGATTCAGTACCATACACAAGAGAATAAGGTGTGGCTCCAATGGGAGTTCTGATACTCGTTCTATATGCCCACAATGTAGGATGCAGTTGTAAATGTCAATCCTAACTAGCATCATTAACTGTCTTTTTGAGGATTTTGATGATTGTTTTATTAGAAGCTTCAGCTTGGCCATTGCTTTGAGGATAATAAGGTGTAGAGAATCGATGTTGGATATGGAACTTGTTGCAAAGATCTCTAACCTCTTGGTTCTTGAAAGGGAGACCATTATCTATGACAATAGCTTGAGGAACTCCATAAGGGTAGATGATATAATGTAGAATGAACTTAGATATTTGTTTACCTGTGATATAGGTCATTGGTATGGCTTCTACCCACTTTGTGAAATATTCAATAGCGGTAATAATAAACTTATGACCGTTGGATGAAGTAGGATGGATTTTACCTATGAGATCAAGTCCCCACTATGAAAAAGGCCATTGAGTGACAATAGGCTGAAGCTCATGTGCTAGTGCATGCATTAGATCTCCATGTTTCTGACACTGTAGACATCTCTTTGCAAATTGTTGTGCATCTTTTTCCATAGTTGGCCAATAGTATCCTGCTCGTAGAAGTTTCTTAACAAGGCCAGGGCCAATGGAATGCGAGTTGTAGACACCTTCATGTACCTCACATAAGGCCACTTTCACTTCCTCAGAATCGAGACATCTAAGAAGGATACCATCAAGACTTCGGCGATAAAGGGTGTCTCCTAAGATAGTGTAATGAGAGGCTCGATGGATAAAGGTTTTATGTTGGGTGTTGGATAGTTGAAATAGGAAGGTTTGATCACAGAGATACTCATATATATCCTTGTACCATGATGAATTGGGACCAATAATTTCACATATAAGCTCAGACTGTGGAACTTCAAATGCTGGAATCAAAAGCTGTTCAACCAAAAATTCACATTTATGGGTATTAGATGGCATGTCAAGAAGAGACTCAATCATAGCCATGGCATCTGCTACTTTGTTTTGTAGTCTTGGGATTTGCTCAAAAGTAATATTGTCGAAATATTTCTTGAAATCATCAACCATTAGCTTGTATGGAAGAAGCTTCTCATCTTTTGTTTGATATTCATCTAAACCCTATTTGATAACCATCTAAGAATCACCAAATTGTAACTATTTGATAGCCCATTGTACTGCCATGCACAAACCTGTGATTAAAGCTTCATACTCTGCTATGTTATTGGTACATGGGAATGCTATTCTGTATGATTTAGGTATACAATCTCCTTGAGAGGTAATAAACAAGATGCCTGCTCTAGATCCATGTTGTGTGTATGATCCATCAAAATATAGCTGCCATCATGTTGGAGAAGTTAGATTGAATAATCCTTCATCAGGGAATTCTAGATATATTGGATGAATATCTATGATAGGTACTGTAGCTAATTGATCAGCAATAACTTGTCCTTTGATAGCTTTATGATTCACATATTGTATATCAAATTCACTTAAGATCATAACCCATTTTGCTAATCTCCATGTGAGAGTTTCTTTAGAAAGAAGATATTTGAGGGGATCCACATTAGAGATGAGCTTTGTTGTTTGGTTCAACATATAGTGTCATAACTTTTGGGAAGCAAACATTAATGCTAGGCAAGCTTTTTCTATAAATGAATAATTGAGTTCATATCCCACAAGAGTTCTATTGATGTAGTAGATGGCTTGTTCTTTTCTTGAATCATCATGTTGAGCTAGAAGGGCAGCCAATGTTGCAGTTGTTGATGATATATAGAGCAATAATGGATGATCAAGTACAAGAGGTACTAACATAGGAGGTGTTGCCAAATATTCCTTTATCTTATCAAAAGCCTATTGACACTTTTCATCCCACTTAAAAGGTTCACCCTTACGAAGAAGATGCTGGAAAGGATGACATTTTTCTGCTAGTTGTGAGATAAATCTGCAGATGGATTGTAGCCTACCTTGTAGACTGTGAAGCTTCTTGAGATTTGTTGGTGGAGGCATCTCTATGATAGATTTTACTTTAGCTGGGTCCACTTCTATCCCTCGTCGAGACACAATATATCCCAACAGTTTTCCTGATGTTACACAAAATACACATTTCTTTGGGTTTAGTTTGACTTGGTATTTTTCTAATCAATCAAAGATTTGTGCTAATACCTGTAGATGTCCTTCTCTTGTCTTAGATTTTCCCATGATGTCATCAACATAGTCTTCCATGATAGTATGAAAAAGGTCATGAAAAATAACTGTCATGGCTCGTTGATAGGTAGCTCTAGCATTTTTGAGACCAAAAGGCATTACAACCCAGCAATATGTGCCCCATGGACAAATAAAAGATGTTTTATCTTGGTCTTCCTCTGCTATTCTGATTCGATTATACCGTGAAAATCCATCCATCAAAGATAGCATTTCATGTCTTGGTGTAAGATCTACAATGTTGTCTATGCTTGGTAGTGGAAAGTCATCCTTAGGACATGCTTTGTTAAGATCTCTAAAGTCTGTGCAGCAGCAAACTCGTCCATCTGGTTTTGCTACAAGTACCAAATTTGAAACCCAGTTTGGGTAATCAATAGGCCTTATGAATTTTGCTTCTAACAGTTTCTGAATTTCTGCTTTGACCAATAAAGCTACTTGTGGATGCATTTTGCGCAATATTTATTTGACAGGTTTTGCATTAGGAGATACTGCTAGATGATGTACCATAAGTGATAGATCTAGACCCAACATGTCGGCATAAGTCCATGCAAAATTTATAGCTCTTCTCATAAAAAATGCTGTGAAGTCTCTTCTTTCTTGCTCTAATAGTGATGCTGCCAAAAAAGTGATCTTTGGATTCTGTGCTGTTCCCAAATTCATGTCTTGTGATTTTTCAACTAGCACAGTTGATTTCTCATGATAATCAATGGCAACAGGAAGATCAAATCCCTCATCCTTAGGTGCCTCAAAGAGGTTTTCACCTTCAGATACGTCCTTTATTTTCACTTTTTCATGGTCAAGAGGCGCCTTTCAGTGTTCACCTAGTGACCTATTTTGTTTGATTTTATTTATTTCACTTTTGTGACTGAAGGATTTGATACTTCCACCAAAATATGCTAGTTTAGGTAGATCTATCATGAAACCTGCTTTATGATCACCCAATGGAATACCTTGTCGTAAACCCATGAATTCTACAATAGCTTCATCATTTTCAAATGTATCTAATATTGGTGCCCCCTATTGGTCCCAATCGATGAGGTCAAGATATACGAGTGAAAGACTAATGGAGGAATTGTTACGGATAGAAGAGGCTGCGGAAAACATGAAGATGGAGTGTTCTTGAAAAAGGTCAATGATATGAAGGGAGGAGTCATCAATAGTGTCCAAATTAGAAGTCTCTCCTATCGAAGAGGGTCCAGCGTCAGTATCAGAAATACACTTAATGTCTTTGAGTCTCGGTACCTCCGGCTGATAACCAAGGCCTTGCTTATTAAACTTCTTAGACACAATAATGGGATCAGTAGGTCCTTCTTCCTATGATCCCAATCCACCATGTCCTTTATAGCCCATTTTCTTTATGATACGAAACCCGTTGTTGTATTTCTCTACTTCAAGTTGGACTTGGTCATTTTCATCAAAGAATATCCAAGAGTTTATATCATCAATGTCTTCATCATCCAAGAATCCACCTTTAATGAATACTGTAGGGGGAGCTTTGATGCAGAAAGCTTACCATGGGATTTAGGAGATAATGGAAGGGTGCCAACACAACATGATTCTTGCAATTTGTACTCACCAGGGCCATGTTCGGTATATTTGATATAGAGGTTGGAAGCAGCTTTACTAGATGATGGCTTGAGTAGGTCAAATGAGTCTACATAAGATGAAGACGAATATGCCTCGATGTTGATAGGAATGCGGTTTGGACTTTGATATTTAGCTTGAAAGGCACAACAAAATTCAAATGGATTAGGATTAGCTTGAATAGTAACCTCAACACCGTTATGTGGAAATTTAAGGCATTGATCGTATGTAGAAGGAACTGCCTTAAGGGCATGTATCCATGGGTGACCAAGGATGATGTTATAAGGAAGATCAATATCAAGAACTTGACAATGGGTTTCTGTAGTAACTGGCCCAACTTGGATAGGCAATAAGATAATCCCTTCAGTATCTCTTTCAGCATCATCATATGCTCTTATAGTAATAACCTTGGAGGTGTCAACATCTTTCTCAGAATATCCCAATTGTTTTATAAGTTTTAGAGAACATATATTAAGTCTAGCTCCACCATCTGCCAAAATTCATTTGATGCAGCGTTGTTTAACAAAGACTTCAATATGGAGGGCTTTGTTATGTGAAGGATGGATGGAGGGCTGAAGATCTTTGTCAGAAAAAGTTAAATGACAAGGAGCTGCAATGCTAGTGACCATAGATTGGAATTGTGTGATATCAATGTCATTAGGCATTGAAGACTCTTGTAAGGCTTTGTCAAGGATAGCTTTATGAGTAGGGGATATGCGAAGCAACTCAAGAATGGATATGTGGGTGGGTGTTTTGCCAAGGTGATCTAAGAGGTTATAGTTAGAGAGAAATCAAGGAGGATGAGTAGGTGCTCCTTGGATGGTAACTCGACCTCTTCGCATGGTTACAACACAATCAGGTGCTCTGCCTTGGATGGTAATGGTAGAAATGCGAGCATGATCAATGTGGCCAATGGTTGATGATTCATAGTTATACTGAATAGCATTTCCAACATGAGGGTTATTTGTTTGATGATGAGATGGAAGTGGATTCTTGAAAGTCTCTAGATCATAGTTTGATGTTGATTGTTGTGTAGGATGAGTTGTTGAAGGTGTGACCTTGATTAAACCTTGATCAATGCAATCTTGGATAACATGTTTTAAGCACATACAACCATTTGTTTTGTGTCCTTTAACTTGATGGTAATCGCAATACTTATTTTCTTTATACCAAGGGGCTCTGAAGAGTGGTTCTCCATTTGGTGGTGCATCTAGTAAGATAATATCACCCTCTTGGAGAAGCTTTCGAAAAACAATGTCCATAGGTTCCGCTAATGGTGTAAATTGTCGGTGTGGATTAGAAGTTTGTCATTATCGCCTTCGTTGAAAAGGTTGTGTTGGTGTAGAAGCTGCTTGAATGTTGATGGGAGCTTTCATAGTTTGAATGTTCTTTGCATCTACAACACCATCATTAACAACATTCTTGTTCTTGTTCCAAAAGCGAGACTTATTGTTGGAATTTTGAGGAGAGTATTTGTTATCGTGAAAGATCTTGATAGTTCCTTTAGCAATTAAAGCTCATTCAATGATGATTCCTTTGGATACAAGTTCATCAAAGGTGCTAGCACTTTGCAATTGTAATTGAAATGACAGCTCGGGATGAAGATTTTGAACAAAGATGTCAAGTTGTTGTTTCTCAGGTATTTCCCATGATAGTTTGCTAGCCATATTACGCCATCATTGAGTAAATGAAGAAAAGGCTTCATCGTTGCACTGTTTATTGTTGACAAGGTCATTCATGTTTACCTCATGTTCAATGTTGAAGGCAAAGTGTGATTGAAACTTGTTTGCCAATTCTGAAAAAGACTTAATTCCTGAAGGTAAATGAGAAAACCATTTGAGAGCTTGTCCTGCTAAGCTTCAAGGAAATAATCTTAAAAGATATGTATCATCATAAGCGACATCAAGACATGCCACAAAGAATGTTCGAATATGGTCTTCCGGATTTCCTTTTCCTTTGTACTTATCAAATTGTGGGAATTCAAAATGTGGCGGAAAAGGTATCGTATTAAGAGACTTGTCAAATGGATAAGCGCATATGTTTTTGAGAGAGAAATGTTTTTTGCCTTGTCCTACTGCTTGATTGATCAGTTGTTGAACATCCACTAAAGATAATTGTTGTTGTTGCAAAGGGGGTGAAGTATGGTATGAGATATATTATGGTTGCGGTTGTGGGATATATGGAGTTATGATTGTCTGTTGAGGTTGCGTACTCACAATACATGTCAAAGGATTGGTATGTGACACATATGTGTTGGAGGATTGCTGTCCTTGAGACACAAGCGGTAGTTGGGTATGCATCACATGGGAAGTGGATGATGGATTGACAATAGTGAATGGTTGGGAAGTTGGGGTTGAATTTATGACATGGTAAGTGATGGAGGGATTGGTAGATATGACAAAAGGATGAACATTTTGATTTGTATTTTGGACAATATGAGGATTGGTATGTGTCATATGTTGGGTGATAATAGGCAAGCCCTGGGTAGCATAAGATGGACTGATGGTGTGTGAAGGATTGAAAGAATACGACGGCATGGATGTAAGTTGATCAACATAAGCGACCGTATTGCTGGGATTGGCTTGAGAAATGATAGGAGGATCACTCATGTCAATGAGACTAACATTGGGGTTATATGATAGCATGGAGGGATTAGCAGTTGGTATAGGGGATATGGTATTCGTATGAGATATAGTAGATTGCAATGGACGTGAAGCTTGGGCAATAGGTGTTGTTGGAATAGTTTGAGAGGTTTGCATAACTTGTGATGCTTGGAGAATTTACGCTTGAGTTACATGGATAGCTTGCATTACTTGAGGCATGGAAATGGTCATGGTAGGAGGGATATGTTGAGGACCATGGAAAGGTGGAATGTTGAGATTTTGCGACATAAGAGGGAACACATTGGTTGGCACTATCAATGGTTCTAAAGTATGCTCGATCATGGTAGATCAAATGAAGCAACAATAGGCGATGAGGACCATGTATTGGAAGACAGAGCTTGTGATATGATGGGAGATGATATGACTATAGTGGATGGTCCCTTCACAAGAATAGCGAAAGTGTTTGGATCTTGCTCTTTGATAGCAGATATGTCAAGGTCTTTTGGTAGTTTAGCGCCCATGCGAGCAAGTTGCAAAAAGTAATGATTAGGTTCAAATATAATAAGTCTCTCAACTTGGTCCCATACATGGGTACCTCAAAATTCTGATAAGTTGTCTTGAGATTGTTCTTTGAAAGTTTCCAAGGATGTTGGAGGTTGTATTTGTTGTGAAGATGACTCACCAATAGTGTATCCTTGAGGCATAAACATATGAGGAGGCATACCAGTTGTGAATTAAGTAGCGTCCTTAAGAGGCATTGATTTGAATTGTTGCATCTCAACTTGCAATTTGGCTTCCATTTCAGCTCTATATTGGCTCCTAGTTTGAGGCATGATGTTGATGATGAAGTTTGGCTTGTCAAAGTTTTGAGACCCAAAAGATGATAGTTTGCTAGTTGGTTGATTGGTTACTGTTTCAATTTTCTGGTTTTGCTAATTCACTTGGTTGGTTTGCTTTGGCTGATTTGTTGTTGTTGGGTTGTTAGTTTTCCCTAGAGGATAGCTCAAACACTCAAGGGAAAGATTGTTTGCTAAAAGTTGCTAAGCTGCTGATGTTTGCTGAAGCTAAAGCTGAGGGATGATGTTTGCTGATTGAAATGATTAGATTGATGTTTGATTTTCTAGTTGGGGTCTCAAAAAGATGAAAAGCTCATGAATTGTGATTGATTGGTAAGCTCAAAATAGGAGACAAAGTCCAGGGATTTGTTACTGATCAAAGATAGGTCTGAAAGCTAATGTTGAAGCTTAAGCTAGCTGGATCTATGGCTCATTCAGCTGAGGCAATAAGGTTTGCAGGTATTTAACTAGAGGCGATAGGTAATAGCTCATATGTGTCTCAAAGGATGCCAAAGGTGACTTATAATACCTCAAATGTGATTTGGTTTAGATTCTGACAGCAATTCACAGTATTAACCAGAAGCGATGGATTGGTCACAGGCGACAACTGTTGGCTAAAAAGTGATTTTCTGTTGATTGAAAGCAAATCAAGTTTTTCTAAAGGCGGTAGACTGTTGTTTCGAGGTGACCTGATTCAAATAGGAGGCGACTGACTGTTGTTTAAAGGTGACCTTGTTTACACAAAGAGCGACCAGTTGTTGTTCAAAAGTGATTCAGTTCAGGTAAAAAGTGATTAACTACGGTCAAAAAGCAATTTCTGTTGTCTATATGCGGGCAGTTTAGGTTTAAAAGTGACTGTGTCTATCAGAAAGGTGTCTGATTTGTGGTTTTTTGATAAGAAAATAGTAATTACCATCACTCACACTCACAACAATCACAAACTTATACAACCTAGGCTAGGAAAGGACTGTATCTATTGAATCCCCTGGCTATGCTTATTTAAAGTGGATAGCTTCAGGATCTTGGTAGCACTGGCTCCCCTCCATGACACTCACTTCTCACACATACCAAGATCTAGGTTTCTTGTAAGGCTTGTCCCCCCACCAAACCTTAGGATTGTCTCTGCTATCTCTTCTAAGAACTACGTGAATCGAGGCCACTTCAAAGGTCTGACCTTTTGCATCAACAAATAGAAGGTTTTTGGCTACTACACTAGTGGCTAATAAGGGCATCCATTTAGGTGGCTATACATGCAGCAGCACTACTCTCCATTGTGGACTCTCCCAGCCTGCAAGGGTTACGCCTTGGAGGATTTTGGGGGAGGTTGGTTGTCGGTGTAACACAACACCTATTGTTTGTGGCTTTCAACACAAACACTTTTCTTATATAGTGGTTTGGAAGGACTTGGCTTTAGCCCGTTACCGCTTGGGTCATATCCCTTCTCACACCAAGAAGGCAGGCCCTCTAAAGATAATAACAAGTTCTCATACACCCAAGATCCATTTGATAGGCAAGGGGAGAGGATACTTTTGTTATTAAATTTGGGTTACAATCAATCACATGCAAGCAATCAAAAAAGATAAATCAAGCACGAAGCAAGCAATGATTCATTTAAAGCACCAAGCCCAAATGTTCCTAATTTAGTGATAAACCACAAGTCTTGGACCGATCGAAGTTGCAACAGATATGTTAGTAGTTTGATAACCTCCTTTTCTTGGAAAAATTGATAAGATGTTGTACAAATACCCAATTAGTAGCCAAGAAAGCAAGCTGGAAATAATACAGATTGAAAGCAACATAGCTTACCAGAGGTGATTTATTGTTTATCAGAAGTGATCGCTATTCTTCCAAAGGCAAACCTCTGTAGATCAAAAATGACTCGGAAAACACTAGATGCGAATTGCTTTAGCTAATAAGTGATGCAGAAAAGCATGAAGTGATTGTTTTCAGTGTATAAGCGACCTAGATCTATAAAATGGAAAATATGCGACAAAAACCCTAATTCTACAAAGGCAATGTGGTCAGTCAAAAGTAATCACTGTCAAACTGAAAGCGATACAGTTATAAACAAAAGTGGATATTGTTAAGCTAAAAGTGATGCGAAACATGCCAAAGGCGATTGCTAACAGTATGAAAGTGATCTAAGTATATGCAGAAGCGAGTACTGTTAAAAAAAAGTGATACAAAACATACCAAAGGTGATTATTGTCAGAACAAAAGGGATCTAAGTATACACAAAAGTGAGTACTATTAAAACAAAAGCGATGCAAAACATACCAAAGGTGATTACTGTCAAAATAAAAGTGATCTAGAAAACAATACCAGCAACCGATTTCAGTACAGAAGTGACGCGGATATGCAGAAAGTGGTAGATTTTTGCTCAGAAGTGACTGGAACTTGTCGTAAGCACCTAAAAAATCTGATCTTCATAAAAACAACTTCAAATAGCAAAGTTAATCAACGACGTGAGTCCCACCAGGCATGCCAGAATGTGATAGGTAAAAAATTAGGTTTGTAAGATGAAAAGTGATGACTTAATTCAAATAAAATATTAAATTAGTTGGGATATGAGTTGGATATTAATTAAATAAATAAGATTTTATTTAATTAATTGGAAAGATGAATAGGATGGGATAAGATATGATGTGGAAATTAATTAAATAAATAAAATTTATTTAATTAATTGGGATGAGGATAGGATAAATGGAATTATGCATGTGAAATTAATTAAATAAATAAAATTTATTTAATTAATTGGTTAAGTAGGATGAGGATGGGATTAAATGGGATTTATTTAAATAAATAAAATTTATTTAATTAATTAGCTAATGGATAAATGGGATTAAGAGTGGGATTTAGGACAAAATGCTACATGATGTCTAAGTGATGTTTTTGACAAGGTGTTGCTAGACATGAACAATTTTGGGACAAATTTGGGTGTCTACAGTAGATGGAAGGAAATTTTTAGATGGTTTGAGACATGAGAATATGTGTTATGCCTTGATTCCTAAGAAGCCTAAGGCATTGAAGAAAGAGACTGAAGAATCACAACTAAAGGAGATAAGAGAATTGTTGACTGAGTATGAAGACAACATATTAGATAATGTACTTGAAGGATTACCACCCATAAGGAGTATTAGTCATCACATGGATCTTATATTGGGAGAAAATTTTCCTAACAAAGCAACGCATAGAATGACATCGGTAGAGAATGAAGAATTGAATAGACAGATACAAGAGTTGTTGAGGAAAGGTTTGATTAGAGAAAGTTTGAGTCCTTGTGCAGTACTTATAGTATTGGCACCTAAGAAAGATGGAGAATGGAGAATGTGTATTGAATGAAGAGCAATAAACAAGATCACAATTAAGTATAGATTTCCTTTACCTAGGATGGATGATATCATGGATTGTTTGAGTGGAGCAAGATATTTCACAAAGATATATTTGAAAAGTGGATACCATCATATTAGAATCAGAGAAGGTGATGAGTGGAAGACTTCTTTTAAGACAAATGAAGGATTGTATGAATGGTTAGTGACACCCTTTGGATTGACAAATGCACCAAGTACTTTCATGAGATTGGTGAATGAAGTTTTGAACAAATTCTTGGGTAAGTTTGCGATTGTATACTTGGATGATATTCTAATTTTTAGTAGGACAAAAGAGGAACATTTGTTGTATATTAGACAAGTTTTGCAAAGGTTGAGAGAAGAGAAATTGTTGATAAACATCAAGAAGTGTAGTTTCATGAAGGAAGAGTTAGTATATTTGGGATTTGTGATTTCTATGGAAGGATTTAAGATGGACCCTAAGAAAGTGAAAGCAATTGTTGAATGGCCTACACTAGAGAGCATTGGAGAGGTTAGATCATTTCATGGATTGGCTAGTTTTTACCAAAAGTTCATCAGAAATTTTAGTTCAGTTTGTAACCCTATAACAAAGACAATGAGAGGTGACAGAAGGGATTTCAAGTGGACATCAGGAGCAGATAAAAGTTATGAGGTGTTGAAGCAGAAAGTGACAGAGCAACCTATTTTGGCATTACTAGATTTCAATAAAGTATTTCAAGTTGATTGTGATGCAAGTGGAAATGCAATTGGAGTAGTGTTAAGTCAAGAAGGTAGACTTGTAGCATATTTCAGTGAGAAGTTGAATGATGCAAGGGGAAGATATTTAGTTTATGATCAAGAGTTCTATTCCATAATTCAAGCCTTGAAGAAATGGAGACATTACTTGTTGCCTAAGGAGTTTGTGTTGTATATAGATCATCAATCTTTGCAATATTTAAATAGTCAAGGTAAGTTGAATCAGAGACATATGAGATGGGTAGAGTTCATGCAGAGTTATACTTTTGTGTTGAAGCATAGGAGTGGAAAATCAAACAAAGTTGTTGATGCCTTGAGTAGGAGAAGAAAATTGTTGACAGAGATGAGAGTTGAAGTGTTGGGATTTGATGAATTGAATAACATGTATGAAGGAGACACTAATTTTGCAAAACCTTGGAAAGCATGTAAGGAACCTATTTTAGTAGATAGGAGTAAGTGGTTGGATTATTTCCATCAAGAAGATATGTTGTTCAAAGGAAGTTAGTTATGCATACCTAGAAGTTCAATGAGAGATAATTTGATCATGGAGAAACATAGTGATGGATTGGCAGGACATTTTGGCATTAATAAGATAGTGGCCTTGGTGAGTTAAAACTACTTCTGGCCTCAGATTCATAATGATGTTCAAAGATTTGTACAAAGTTGTAGAGCTTGTCAAGTTGTAAAAGGGAATGGTCAGAACACTAGATTGTATAAACCTTTGGTAGTACCAGAGAGACCTTGGGAAGACATAAGCATGGATTTTGTAATGGGATTACCTAAAACATAGAGAGGACATGATTCAATATTTGTAGTGGTTGATAGATTTTCAAAGATGGCTCAGTTCATACCTTGTAAGAAGACAACTGATACAGTGCATGTGATTGACCTATTTTTCAAGGAGATTGTGAGATTGCATGGATTACCTAAGAGTATAGTTTTAGTCAAAGATACAAAGTTTGTTGGATACTTTTAGAAGACACTTTGGAAGAAGATGAAGATAGATTTGAAGTTCAGTTCAACTTTTCATCCATAGACTGATGGACAGATAGAGGTAGTGAATAAGAGTTTGGGAAACTTGTTAAGACGTTTGGTTGGAGAGAACGCAGGAAGTTGGGATTCGATTCTTTCACAAGAAGAGTTTACATACAATAATTTAGTAAATAGGAGTACTGGAAGAACACCTTTTGAGATTATTACCGAAGTACATCCTAGAGGAGTTGCAGAATTGAGAGATATCATTACAGAGGAAAAGAGAAGTGTAGAAGTAGAAGAATTTGCAGAACATGTGAAGACAGTGCATGATCAGGTGAAGAAGCATTTAGAGGATATGAATGGTAAGTAAAAAGAGAAGGTAGATGAGAAGAGAAGACATAAGGAATTTGAAGTTGGAAATGAAGTGATGGTGTACCTGAGAATAGAAAGATTTCTAGTAGGGACATATAACAAGTTGAAGATAAAGAAGTTTGGACCTTGTAAGATACTCAGGAAATTTGATTCAGGAAATGCATATGAAGTGGAATTATCAAAGACATTGGGTATATCACCTATTTTCAACATTGTAGACTTATATTAGTATCATGAAGTAGAGTTCAATAACAGTATGGAAGAAGACTTGAAGAAGCAATTACCACAACAAGCACCGAAGCAAATGGAAGATGTTTTGGACAACAAAGTTAGACACAGCATGAGAGGAAGACAATACAAAGAATACCTTGTGAAGTGGAAAGGTAGACCAGAAGAAGATTCATCATGGATTTCCAAGTTGAGGTGGACCGTCTTGGTTCTCCTCTAGCCCCAATAAAGCAAGGGACTCACTTTTTTCAATAACCATGGGTGTCTGATGCAAAAGCATCCCTAGTTCAAAGCAATCTTACATCAACCAAAAATATTTGCATTCCAGTTCGTTTGTTTCTTTTCATTCTTTCATTTTAATTCAAGCAATTTAGTCAATAAGTAGTTTCAGTATCTTGATCAGCATTCTATCGCAGCAGCACCCCAAGCACTGCAGATCTATTTTCTGGCATCTAGACATGTTCATCTACATCACTCTAAGTCTGTAGAGTATTTGGATTAGTTACCAAAAAGTTATAACTATCAGAAGATCCTTTATTTTCTCAATGTAGAGCTTTCTGACAGTCATGACCAATCAATTGAAGGAGAAGATTTGTGAGCATTGGCCGACTTACGGATCTGAATGATACATTCTACAATGTTCCTTGGTTCATGGCCAACCTTCTCCAGAGGTCCGCACATCATTTCATGCATTCGAGGAGGATTTCAAGCTAATAGGTCCGACCTATCCAAGAACACATGTTACACCTCTTCATCAAGATTCTCAACCTCCTGTGGCTGAAGGGGAGGAATATAGTGTTCCTGATATGATATATAATGATGTAATATATCTTGAGGAAAGCAGTTAACAAGTTCTCATGATTTAGAAGATTGATAGTTTGAATTCTTGTGAAGGAGCTTCAAAGCTTTATCTTGTGCATGTATGTAATCAGGCCTCTGAGCCCTAATTGTAAGCCCACATGTTGCTGGCAGATCTTTATTTTGAATTCTAAAATATATTGAATGACTGAATCTACATTTGTTCCATTTCCTTGAGTTGTTTCCATTATGTTTACTCTTGCTGCATGCTCTAGACAGTTCATTCTATGAACCCTCCTACCGTGACTGCACTACAAACACACATTTCTTGGGATTTAATCTAACATTGTATTCTTCTAGGCATTTAAATATTTTATCCAACACATCTAGATGAGAGTTTATGGTGGTTGATTTGGCTAGCAGGTCATCAACATAATCTTCCATTTATGTATGCATATAGTCATGAAATATAGTTGTCATTGCCCTCTGGTATGTAGTGCTTACATTTTTTAGACCGAAGGACATGACGATCCAACACTATGTGCCCCAAGGACATGTGAAAGCTATTTTATGTTGATCTTCTAGTGCTCTCCATATCTGATTATATTTAGAGAATCCATCCATTAATGAGAGCATTTCAAATCAGGTTGTCAAGTTGACTATAATGTCGATGTTTGGTAATGGAAAATCACTTTCAGACATGCCTTGTTCAGGTCATGAAAATCTTCACATATTCTAATCTAGCCATTGGATTTCATGACTGGTACAAGATTAGATACCTACTCTCAATAATCAATTGGCTTGATGAAGCTGACATCAAGGATCTTTTCTAGTTCTTCCTTCACTAGTAATGTGATATGTGGATGCATCTTTCATTGTTTTTTCTTGACAGGTTTGATATTTGGTAGTAGTGGTAGGTGATGTAAGACAAACTATGGCTCAAGCCCAAGCATATCAACATATGACCAGGTGAAGTTGACTTGTCATTCCAAGAAGAAATCTCAGAATTCAGGCTTTTCCTTTTCTGTAAGTGACTTAGCAAAGTGAATGATCTTAGGTGTTTCTTTGGTGCCAAGGATGGTTTCAGCAGTTGTCTCTACTAGTAGTGGTGATTTCTCCTCTATGATAGGTAACACTTCCAACCCTCCATCCTTAGGCACCTTAGGGAGGTTTTCACCCTCGGATACGTCCTTTATTTTTACTTTTGAATGATCTAAGGGCACCTTTTGGTTTTCACCTAGAGACCTATTTTTTTCTTTTTTATTTTTACTTTTGCAACTAGAGGGTGGAGTGGATTCTCTAAAGTATGCAGAATTATCCAAGTCTATGATGTATCCAACTTTATGATCCCCAAGAGGTAACCCTTCATGAAGTCCCACAAACTTAGCTATCGCTTCGTCATTCTCAAATAAATCTAAGCTAGGTGGATCGTGTTGGTCCCAGTCGAATAGCTTGAGATGGACTAAGGATAAGGTATCATCAATGTTCATGTAATTCATGGTCATGGGAGTTAATGTACAAATGGAGGTATTATCAGGATCCCAAAAGATACTGATCCATGTGGCCCCTTTGGGGAGGTCACGTGTGGATGATTTGGTTGAGTCGGATATGGATGGTTCAGGTTCAGGTTCAGGTGGGTCCCTTAATGTCTTGACTTCTTTGGAAGTACTTGTTTCCCCTCTTAGAAGTAACTTAGTACATGCAGCCCTATCTCTTTGTGGGGTATATCCTAACCCTTCATTGTGTGGCTACCTTTTTGGTTGAAGAGGTTTAGTTCATCCATTTCCATTGGGTCCAAGTCCACTATGCCCATCATATCCTTATTTTTTGACAAATTCATATCCTTTACCATATTGTTCGATATGCAATTTGATGTGTTTGACCTCTTCATAGAGTCATGTGGATACATCTTCACTGACGTCCTCTTTATTGAGTTCACCCCACTTGGTGAATGCGGTGGGACCAGTGGAGAGAGTTTGCTTTGGCAAAATGGGGTTGCGTTTTCCTTGAGACTTGGGTGATATCGATAGCTTTCTGATGTAGTAGGACTTCTCTATCTTGTATCCACCGTATCCTCTATCTTGGATTTGAATTTGAGGGTTGAGTGGTGGAACGAAAGTTGGATTGGATTTGGATAATACAAAGGGTTGACATAATTAGAGGGAGTGAATGGTGAGATTCTTCTATTTACAGGAACATGATGTTGGGGTACTTCTCTTTGGTGGCTTAGTATTGGAAAGCATCGGGGTCACCTGGGATGGTGATTTCTATGCCATTATAGGGAAACTTGATGCATTGATGGTAGGTGGAAGGGACGACCTTCATGGAATGGATCCATGGTTGGCCCAGGATGAGGTTATAGGGCAGTTTAGTGTCCAAGACATGGAATACGGTCTCCTAAATAGTCAGTCCAACTCTTATAGGTAGAATGATAACTCCCTTGGAAGAGTGTTCAACATTGTCATAGGCCCTGATAACAATTTTCTTGGTCTAATCAACATAAGCCTTGAAATATCCCAATATTAGCACCAACTTCAAAGGACATATATTTAATCTTGCTCCATCATCTACCAGGACTCTTCAAATTTTATGTTTATTAATGAAGACTTCAAGATGTAGGGGATCGTTATAATTGGTGTAGTGAGGGTATATCTTGTTCTGTGAAGGTGATATTTTTGATAGTGCCTAAGTGTCCCACCATGGCCTGAAATTGGTTAATGTTTAGATCAGTGGAAACAGAAGATTCTAGAAGCACTTTGTCTAGAATGGCCTTGTGTTTGGGTGAAAGATGTAGTAGCTCAAAGATGGATATCTATGATGGGGCCTTTTTTAGGTGATCTAAAAGGTTATACTAACCTTTGACTTGTAGAGTGGGTGTATTGGAAGAGTTGGTGGGTGCAACTTGTAACATAATTTTGGCTTCTTGGTTGGTGACAACACATTTAGGATGGGCTTTTATTATAATCATGGAGATGTTGTTATCACACACACAGATGCTATTAATGGTGTAATTGTAGGTGATGCTATTATAGTTGACGATGTTATGTGGCTTCATTCCTGATGAAGAGGCTTGTCCTGATCCATGATTCTATAATGGGTCAGTAAAGATGGTATGGTCAGTGTTGGAGGAACTAGCTGGTTGATCTATGCCTACTGTACCCCTATCGATGAAATCTTGGATGATATTTTTCATTTTATAGCAATTTTACATCTTATTCTCTTTGATTCGATGATAGTCATAGAAGTCATTGTCATTCCATGAAGGAAGTTTGAAGGTCAGATCATATTGTTGGATCTTCGACAGTTGAATGAGATTATTTTGTAATAGCTTCTATAGGACAATTTCAATTGGTTCTTTCAAAGGTGTATAGTTGTGTCTAGGGGTATTATTCCTAGGAGGTGGTCTCCTTTGGTTATTTTGAACTGCATTTACTGATTGTTGTTGAGGTTACAGTTCTTGTTATTGTTGTTGAACATGATTGTTTATCATAGAAGGTGCTTTAAGTGTGATGGCAGGACTAGCCCTAAATGTTTTAACATCTACCACCCTGTCATTGGTAACATTGTTTCTTTGTGCCCAAGTCTTATTCTTGTTGTAGGGCATGTTTTGAGTACTTTGATTCTTGTTAAAAAAAATTATCGTGCCTTTAGCGATAAGATACTTTTGAATGGCTGCCCCTTTCTCGACCACTTTGCTGAAGGAGGTACAATAATGGATTTATAATTGGTGCATAAGCTCTTTGTTTAAGTTTTATATGAAGATTGGCACTAGTTGATTCTCATGAATATAACAAAGGAATTTTCTTGCTAGGCCCCTCCACCTTTGAAAGAAAGTGATGAAGGTCTCTCCCTCTTCTTTTCTTGTTTGGTACAAGGTGGCTATGTCCACGTCTGTCTCTATGTTATAGGAAAAATGTGAAATGAACTTGTCTACAAGTTCTATCCATGTTCATATCCCCATGGGAAGATGTGCGAACCATTCGAGAGCTTGGCCTGCAAGACTCCTTGGGAAGAGTCTCATCAAGTAGGTGTGATCATAGGCGAGCTCTAGTCAAGGAGCATGGAACTCATGTACATGTTCAATGAGACTCCCCTTTCCCCAATACTTGTTGAAGTTTGGTGCAGTAAAATTTAGGGGAATAGGAGACATGTAAATTCTTTTATCAAATGGATATGGGCATAAGTCCTCCATAGAGTATGATTTCTTTGTTCCTGAAATTTGTAAGTTCTAGAATTGTTGCTTTAGTTTAACCAACTCTTGGGTGAGGGATTCGACAAGTGTGTTGGTAGTATTTGTGACCGTGTCTAAGTAGGGATTCGTTGTGTTAAAGGTTCCCATGTTTCAAACAAGTGGGATGGTGTTAGTGTTCATGTTGAAATGGGTGTGTAATAGTATCGTGTTTTGGTTCTGTTTGTTGGTTGTGAAGGATATGTTAAGGTTGATGTATCGATAATGGTATGGCATACTTGTGGTGTTTTGAAATGAAATGTTAGGATTCATTTGTTGTTGGTTGGGGTCAATGTACGAGGCATTAGTCACATTGTTGTTGGTTCCAAGTGGATCTATAGGGTTCGAGTCGACATAAGATATATCCAAACCTTGGCTAGTTGTGTTGTTATGTTGGTTGAGGGGGTTGGTGTTGAGATTGTCCTTGTTGGTATTGCAATTGGATCCAAAGTTCATGTTTGTGTTTGACGTGGCATTAACCCCTTGGGTTTGGGTTTGTGAAGTCACAATGTGTATCCTTTGTGTTCTCTTAGTGTGACCTTGAGGATTTTCTGAGAAAATAAAAGGATTTGATCTGTGAGGCATGATGTTTGTGTTGTTATCCTTAAAAGGGGGAGGTATGTTTACCATGATAGATTCATGTGAAGTTTGCCCTAGAGGTATGTTGACATGTTCTTGGGTTTGATTTGTAGGATTGCTAGAGGATGAGACATAGCTTTGGCTTGTCATGATAGCATTGGAGGGCCTTACTACTAGGATGTTTATGTTAATGCCTTCAGGAAGTTTAATTCCATTTTGTAAGAGGTGTAAAAGAAAGCTTTGTGGGTCTGTGGTAATCATTTCATCTAGGATCCTTAATACTCTAGGGTCTTGTCCTATGGCCTCAAGGACTTTGGGTGTAACCCTGGGTTCGTCATCTTACAAGAAGAGATTGTCAAAGCCGTTCCCCATGTTTCAGTTAGGTTGTTCATTGGGAGTGGTACCAAATATCATAGTTTCAATGTAAGAGTCTTGGGGATGTTCTAAGTCTTCTTCTCCCTTTCTTTTCTTTTGCAACTGTGTTTCAACCATAAAAGACCTAGGTAGTTTATGCAAGGTGGGAAAATGACAATGTAATGTTTCTAAGTTTTTGGTACTTTTGGATAAAATGAAAATGTAAGTTGTGAATGCAATTATAAGGGGACCTAGAGGTTCTTAAGAATGGAGATGCAAAGATATGCTAATGGAGATGACCTAAATGCTTTATGTGAATGGAAATGGGGATATTTTTGGTATTTTCTAAGGTTATGTTTATGGGGATGGATATGCAACTAATGGGATATGCCTAATACCAAGATGGAGGTTCAATGATTTTAATCTTCACAAAGCCTAGCTCTAATAGGATACTCTTGTCTACTAATGACTCTCAAAGTACAAATCAGGTTTGTTGAGACCTTTGATTTTTGGTGCAAGAAATGATTGATTGAGGCAAGTTTGGAAAGTGGACTTAAACTAGTCAAATGAGTATTAGGCCCATGCTATGATGGATCGAATGGGGATAATGCAAAGGTCTTTTAGTCCAATTTTTCACTTATGAGGTAGTCACACTTCGACAATTTCTCCTTATGTTTCTGTAAAGGGGTAAAATTTGGATTATTTAGTTTAGTGTTTGAATCCTCCTTTCACCAATTACATATTCAAGGACCTTCGAATCGAGTGGCATAGCACTATTAGGTCCTTGGTCACTTACAAATGTAGGGAAACTTGGATTAGGGTATTTGATTATCAATTTCCTTCTCTTATGTTCAATTATCCATCAAAACCCTAATTATGTAAACATGGTAGTAAACAAAGGAATAACGGGAAATACTTCTACAGAAAGCTATAAAATAACAAATAATTGTGCACCTATTTTCAGGGTTCTGAGGCAGAAAAGTTAGGGACAAAAGAGTGGGCGCCCAAGTCTAAGGTCCTGCTTTTTGTTAGGATCTAGAAACTCAATCTGTAACTTGTTTCTATTGTTTCAGAGATTTTCCCATCATGGAACTTTGAGGACTAATGAGTGGGCGCCCTAGTCCAGGGTGCCCTTTTTCCTATTGTCCTATAATTCCAACACTCCAACGTACCCTTTTGTAACTTCATTTTATTTGCATCATCAACTTGTAACCTACAACCATGAAAACTTTGGGAGGGGGTTGTTGTGTTTAGGACCTTGCCTCGGTCAAGCCCTAGAAGGACACTTTAAGTCTTCCAAATACCTTTGTCAGATAGAGAGTGTGTTTCCTTGTGAGGCAGAGGTAAAATCCAAATGAATAAATGATCACAAACACAATAAATGTCACCTTGTAGTGAAGATCTCATGAGAGGAAGAAGCTCTTCATTCCATGAGGAAATGGATGTTCAAATCTGTAAACACAAACACATAGACAACACAAATCTTCTCTTGCAACATGATGAAAGCCTTGAATCACCCTTAAGATACTTAAAGTTCACAATGATAATCTCTAGTTTACAAATGAATGTCTTAACATGCTTTTATATGCAACTACAAACACTCCCACCAAGAATTTAGTAATTCAAACTTACCGTGTTAGCATAGGACCCAAATAACGGTCACAAGCCGACACCCCAAAAATTGGGACTACCCCAAAATAGGACAGGACTCGGGCACGGGCGCCCAAGTCCTCTCGCCTATTTGGGGCAAGGGTTATTGTTGGAATGAGGTCGGGCAACTTAGAAGGGGGGTGAATCAGTTGTCCCACAATTTTAACTTTTTTTTCTTTTAATCTTCTTTCACAACTTACAAATAGATTAATGATGTAAACATTAAAGAATGAATCAACAACACATGAGTAGAAACAAAATGAACACACATAAAACTAGAATTTTTACATGGAAACTTGGTTAAGGGAAAACTATGGTGGGGGTTAACCCACAAGATTCATACCCTATTAAAAGTACTTAAAAGAAATGGGAAGGCACTTGCCTTCAGGCGCACTGCCTAGAGCTCACTGCTCAAAGAGGGTCACTGCCTATAGGATTTTATGTTTAATACAAAAAGAATGAACTAAGAAATAACATCTTCTTCATGCCTGGTTCAGTCCCATTGAAAGCTCACAAAACTTTTGCTCTACCCCCAAACACTTCATTATCTATTCATACCTTACTATTCTTGTTCCTCTGTTCCTCCTCTTCTCTGCTCTGCCTCTATACCTTTCTTAGGATTTTAGGATTTTCACACAAGGACAACTTTCCACAACTCATCCACAAGTATTTATATGCTTCATCAACCTTAGAATGAACATTAAGGTTGGCTTAACTCAATGCGAATCACTATACTATCAGCCAAACATAGTTGGGACTTGAATCTTCCTCAAACAACACACCATGCTTCATAGAACCTCTCTTAGATCATCCGCAACATGCACAAAGTGTCTGGTTGGCCAAAACTAGAATGATCAACAACACTCAAGAAGAAATCTTCAGCCACAAGCTCAAATCTCAATGTGGACCTCCAACACATTAGGCACATGATCCAAAGACCTCCATAAGCACATTGAATTCAACAATATCATCTGCACTACTCTAAAACATCATAATCACTTGCATCTTCATTTGGAACCTCAAGAACACTATTTGCCATGACTGTCACACTAAAATGATTGCTTGTGGACCTCCAAACCATGAACCACTTGAGTTGAGGATACACACTAACTTCCCATACATGCTTCTAGATCTGCAGATCATAATTTTTCATTGCGGAGCAATCTGGACCAATTTCCTTTCACTCTGTCTCTTCTGAACACTATAAGACCCAGTTCTACTCAGATGACCATAGCTTCTTCAAATCTTCATCCAAACCTCTCAAATCTTAACTAGAGCTACTTTAGACAATCCTCTACATAGCTATAAGGTCCGCATACTTTGATCTTCATTCCTCTAGAAATGCGGACCAATCTATTTCACTAATCTGCATTGTTGCCCCTATTTCTAACAAAGGGATATGTTGAAATAAATGAAAGCACATCATAGGCACATATTTGCAAAAATCTACCCCTTTGTAATTGATGGAAACATATGATGTGAAAAATTGATTGAACCATCAAGACAAGGATTTCTCCCCCTTTCTCTTATCATTTCTGCAACCACTTTCTTCACTACTCCCCCTTTCATTAACAACTAGTTTTTCACATGACTTCTCTCCCCCTTTGACATCAATGGCAAAGGGCACATATTTGTAATCTTTTCTCCCCCTTTTTGTTTGAAACTAGTCTCCAAAATTTGCATACTGACTACACCCCCTTAGTAGCATCTCCTTCACATCAATCCAGATCACAAGATATGACTATGAATTCCACCAGACTGATGCACACTAGTGCATCTTAGTTCTCAATAGGAGGGATAATAACCCCTAGCTTCCCTCTAAAATACTCAAAAGTATCCTTAGGTAGAGGCTTGATGAATATATCCACAATCTGATCCTGTGAAGAAACAAACTCCAATATGACTTCATTCTCATTTACCTTCTCTCTCAAGAAGTGAAACTTGATGAATATGTGCTTTGTCTTTGAATGCAACACTAAATTCTTAGAGATGTTTCTTGCACTTGAATTATCACAAAAGATTGTAACAGGCTCTTCAAATACAATTATGATATCCTTCAACATTTTCTTCATCCACAAGACTTGAGTACAATTGATTGTTGTTGCTATATACTTTGCCTCTACAATAGACAAAGATATTACCTCCTTCTTTTTGCTCAACCAAGAAACCAATCTCCTTCCCAAGAAGAATACACCATTGCTAGTACTTTTCCTATCATCCACATCCCCTGCCCAGTCAGCATCTTTATATGCATGAAGAGTGAAGTCGTTATCCTTTGGATACCATAAGCCATAATTGGATGTCCCCTTTAGATATCTAAAAATTCTTTTGACTGCTACAACATGGGATTCTCTAGGATCAACTTGAAATCTAGCAACAGGTCCAACTGCATTCATAATATCAGGTCTGGTCTGAGTCAAATAGGGTAGTCATCCAATCATTGATCTATACCTTTTCTGATCAGCCTTCGGGGAAACATCATCTTTACTCAACTTGCATATGATTACCATAGGTGTACTCACTGGTTTTGAATCTTCCATTCCAAACTTTTTCAACAATTCTCTCACATACTTAGACTGAGATATGAAGATACCTTTGTTGGCAAGAGACACTGTGTGGCTTCATGAGTGTTGTCATTGATGGCAACAAAGTCTATCCGACACATCCGCAGCACATAGTATGCCTATACTAGAAGTCAAATTGAAGATTGTTTTAGTCTAGTGAACAAGAACAGAGCATG
Organism: Cunninghamia lanceolata; assembly: GCA_027924645.1. NCBI lineage: Eukaryota > Viridiplantae > Streptophyta > Pinopsida > Cupressales > Cupressaceae > Cunninghamia > Cunninghamia lanceolata. Next base: position 1,126,372 of record BSBN01000957.1, read on the forward strand.
CAACAAGGTCTGACAATCGGGTTCGGATCTCTCAGATGATGCAACTCAACAATTTGTGAACTTGGACAAGTCAAGAGGAGTATAATGACTTCTAGATTCTAGATATTTAGCCTCCAGTAATAAAACATGGAGAAGATATGAGCATCTGAGTGTTGGATTCTAGATAGGCAGAGTAGACTAAGGAAAAACTGACCGGCAGAGTATCAGACTTCAATCCAGATGAGTAATTGATGTTGATCAAGCTATTTGAGGGATCATACAATTTTGGCTGACATGATTGATGACTTCAATGCCTATGTTTTTGATATGCATACCAAATCAAGCATGGATTTAGCCGACAAATCAGTAATTTGTAAATATCTTGAGTATTCTAGTTGCTGACTAGAAAAGTTGATGAGATCATTGGTGCAGATATATACTAGATGGATTCTAGTATGAAGGTGTGTGTGTGTACAAATATGATAAAATAAAGTTCAAAGAAAGGTAGAGATAAGCAAGAAAGCAGCAATACAAGTCTGATATGTGATAGAGTAGCAGCACTAGAGCAAAGGAAGAATGAAGTGCATCATATCAGTATATTATGCCTAACCAGAACTACACTCTAGCATTTGTAGATGCCTCTCATCAGTTCAAACACCTGGTTACCTTCTGTAAGTTCTGTAGATAGTGAGTCTCTTGTAGGCAGTGTGCTCGAGTAGTGAGCCCTAATTGGCAAGTGCCATTTTGTACTTCTTATTATTTTAATAGAGAATACAATCTTGGGTTAGTCACCTCATGGTTTTTCCCTTAACAAGTTTTTCCAAGTAAAAATCGTTGTGTTATGTGTGTTGACTTTATTTCTATTCTCATGATTGAGAGGAGCCTCCTGCAACAATATAATGAAAAATGCATGAAATAACAGAAATAGAAGAAATAGAAGAACACAGAAGGAATTTTTTTATCACATGCCACTTCGAGGGGGCAACCTCCTTTGAGTAAGCTCAATACAATAAACTCGTGGATGCCTTCATTGGCCTCAACACGTACTTATATACTAAGTCTAATATAAACAACTATTACTTCACATGAATGTGGGATAATACGATATACTCACAGGATGACTTACAAAGCATATGCGTCCAAATGTAATATACTAACAAGTAAAGAGAAGGGTTAAAAATGGGTTCCTAACATCCCCTCCCTCTTAGAAAAGCTTTGTCCTCAAAGCGTAAGATGTGGAAATTGTTGTTGAATTTGAAAGAGTGGTTCCCCTATAGCAATCTCTTGGTGCATTTCATGCCACTGAATTAATACCTCTGTGATGGAGTGGGAGCAAAGAGGATGAGTGCCCCTATTTAGGATTACCTCTAGCACCAAAAGGATGGATCCTCCATTATTCAGTTGTGGGAAAATAGTTTGGGCTCTGTCGTTGGCGCCAAGAAATTTCTTTAGACAAGAGACATGAAATATTGGATGAACGCAGGAAGAAGGAGCTAGCTTATGATCCCCAATCTGATCCTGGGTGCGAAGAACATTGTCGACTTCTTGAACTCGTGAACTGCTTGGGAAGTATGGAAGGAGCACTGGCGGTGCCTGACCATATACTGCTTCATATGGAGTCTTGTTAGATGCAGTGTGGTAGGAGGTATTGTACCACCATTCAGTGAGAGGGAGCCACTTTCCCCACTGATGTTGTTGTGCAGTCACAATCTGTTGAATTGCCCTATTCATTCCCTTCCAAAAGAAGTGATGCCATGCCCGCTCATAAGTTTTGAGGAACCTAGAGTGCCCTACCGATGGAGAAACATAGAGTTCATAGAAGATAGCCTGTGGGACAGATGCCAACCAATTTGGAATAGACATAGAAATAGTTGAAAGAGAAGCTTGGTCATCACATGTGTGGGAAAGAGAATCTGCCACAATATTGTTTGTACCCTTCTTGTAAGTGATCTCAGAGTCATAACCCATGAGTTTGCTGATCCATTTCTATTGTACTGGGGAGGAGACCCATTGTTCTAGGAAATATTTCAGGCTCTGGTGAGTCACCCTGATGCAAAAATGATTCCCTAATAGGTAGGGCTGCCACTTCTGTACTGCATGCAAAATAGCTATCATTCATTGTAGAGCCGAAGGAGTAGTGGAGACCATGGATGGTTGCATCTGAATGGAGTGAAGATGAGTGATGACACCATGTGAATTCTTCTTAAGAATTTTTTCTAGGCGATGTGAACTTATGATGCTGAGAGACGCCAATTGTAATCCCTTCAATGTGTGTTTGTGCCCATTGTCTGAAAACTACATCCAAAGTTCAGTAAAATCCCATAAGATGGGTCCAAGTGTGCATAACCATTGGGCACCCAAAACCACATCATAGCTACCTAAGGGCAAAGCAAACATGTTAGAGCATAGGTTATAATATCCAATAGAGATACGCACATTGCAACACTTCTCTTTACAAGGTAATGTGCCCCCATTGACAATCATGACTTCAAAGTTTGAGCAAGGATGAACAAAACAATCATCCTGTTTGGCTATGTGAGGGTCAATGAAGTTATGAGTACTACCAGAATCAATGAGTATTGTAAGAGGGAGCTTCTTGAAGTAACCCTTGACCCGCATGGCTTGTGGGGTGGTGATTCCTACTACGGCATGGAGAAAGATATCTAGGAGGTCTTTCTGAGATGTAGGGTCAACAGGCAACTGTAGAGTTTCAACCTAATCAACTACTGTATCTTGATCATTTGTATAAACTTTAATTTTAGGTGGAGAATCCAAATCCAAGAGATAGAAATTTTTCTCAACACATCTATGTCCCCAAGTGAATTTGTCATCACAATTATAACAAATCCCTTTTTCTCTACGTGCCCGCATCTCTGCTTCAGTTAAATGCTTGAGAGGAGTTGTTCTAGGAGCTGGCATTATTTGAGGGCTCAGGGAATCCATATTTTTGAATGGAACAAAATTGGATTTGGAGCGTTGTTGAGTTGTGATCTTGTCCTTTGCCAACTTAGCCAACCCTAAGGCTTCCATCATTGTGCTTGGGTAGCACATTTTAACCTTAGAGTGAATTATATCCTTCAAACCACTGACAAAACAACTGTTGAAGAATTCATCTGACAATCCCTCTATGTGATTGGCCAGTTTTTCAAATTCTATCTGATATTCTCTCACAGTGCCTGTCTAGCGCAATTTTGTGAGTGCTCCTATGAAGTCATCAAAAGAACTAGGGCCAAATCATTGCAAAATGAGTTTGCAAAAATTTGTCCATTTTGGCTCTTCATGAGCTTTGATATACCAACAGAACCATTGAAGGGCTTCATGTTCCAAATGAAAGGAGGCAAGTGGGACTTTGTTGACATCAAAAGTACTATGCAGATTAAAATATTGTTCTGCCCGATATATCCATCTAGTCAAATCATTACCATTGAAGTGAGGAAAATCAAGCTTTGGTCCACGAAAATTGTCAGAAGAAGAAAACCCTATATCTGCAGAAGACTCTAGCTGCCATCTATTGTTCGTGGCTGAATGCTAAAGATTGAGCCCAAGAATTTTTTCATCTAGATCTTGGAGTTTATTCTTGATGGTTGCAAGTTTCTCCTCCATGTTTTTTTCTCCTGCGTAGGTGACAACCATAACTAGGATTTTTATTTTTTTGGAATGGGTAGGAAAACAAAAACAAAAACCTTTTTAGTAAAGGAAAATTTGGATTTGGGAAAAAATTTGATGGGTAATTAGGGTTTACTAGGTTTTGGACACTTTCTGAGGGACAGGGAAGCAGAAAATGGGGATTTCAGAAGTGGGGTGAAAGAATGGGAAAATTTGTCCAAGAGGGACAAAGGAGCAAAAATAGGAAATGAACACTGTGGCAAAATTTGAAGGCGATTGGGTGAGACTCGAAGAAGTTATGACAAACCCTAAAAATAGACAAATGTGGGATTGCTAGCTTTGATAAGTGGAATTTGGGATATGGTCCTCAAGGAAGGAAATGTGTAGAATGGAATCTCAGGGGTTCTAGTGAATTTTTAGAGGAAATGGAGCTAAAGCAAGAAAGATATGGCAACGGCTCTAGATAGATTCAATTAGTGATTTGTCAGCGGGTAATAGATATGGACCCCAGGTAAGTTTGACTTCCTAAAGGTTCAAGAGATTCACTCAGATACCAATGTTGTCTAACAGATTGTGTATTGGGGTAGTACCCCTCACTCCACAACTTAGGTAAAACTAGTAATCACTTTGCCACAAATGATAGATCTTGGTTTACCTCACGGATGGGAACTAGTCAATCAGGTAGGGGGCGTTGCCCTTTTCACTAGTAGGTCCTCTCAATGGGCTAGCTACTTCGGGGTTCCTGTGGTACTCCTCACAATGAGTTTTAGGGCTATGCCCAAGCACTTCCCACAGTTAAACAGATAGGGATTATTCCCTAATCTGAACCTGTAATTGAAATGAACAATACAGATGCAAAGAAAAAAGAACTACTGCAATAATCATAGCGCTTGGAGGCCACTGCAAAAAAAAATTTGGCAGAAATTCCACCCAGCGAGCCCAAAAAAGTGCTCTGATACTAGATGAGAGGAACCTCCTGCAACAAAATAATGAAAATACATGAAATAACAAAAATAGCAGAACACAGAAGGAATTCATTGATCACAGGCCACTTCAAGGGGGCAACCTCCTTTGAGCAAGCTCTATACAATAAACTCGTGGATGCCTTCATTGGCCTCAACACGTACTTATATACTAAGTCTAATCTAAACAACTATTAGTTCCCATGAATGTGGGATAATACAATATACTCACAGGATGACTTACAAAGCATATGTGTCCAAATGTAATATACAAGTAAAGAGAAGGGTTAAACACGAGTTCCTAACAATGATTATGTATGCTTATATGTTTTGATGCTGCACGAATTATAAAAGAAGAAAAAAGTTAAGATAATAGAGATAACTAATTCACCCCCCCTCTCAGTTATCTGCGTTGTTTCCAACAATTGGTATCAGAGCTAAGTTCCTCTAAATAGAGCCTAACAACTTGAGGAAGATCTGGGAATCTCAATGGATATGTATGGTATGAAGGAAGAACTTTAGTCTACCCTAGATGTGTTGCAAGTATGAGGTTATCCAGTGTTGTCATTGATGTCAACATACTCATATTGCATTAACAAGAAGGATTTGATGAGCTGTGTGCTGAGGATATTGAGAAAATTAGTCTCAGTCAGGAACAGTGAAGAACAGTGATGAGAAGAAGGTAAATGTACTGTATAGGATGAGAACCGAAGGATGCGGATTAAAGGGTTAGTAGATATGAGTCTTGAGATGCTACAGTTAAGATTTCAGAGGTCCGCATGAAGATCTGAAGGAGTTGTGGCTGCCGGTATAGAACCGGGTCCGGCAAGCATCCGGAGGTGACAGAGGATCACAAAAAGGTCCGGTGAGGTCCGGAATTGTATTATCCTAATCTGCGGATTGGAAGGAGTGTTTGGGATGTCCTTGTGATGTATCATCCTGATTTGTGTATGATTTGGAGGTCCGGAAGTACCTCTTACATTATGACAGTGGCGACAGACTGTGTTCTTGAAGTTCCGGATGAGGAAGACATGAGATCCCAGTAAGCAGAGGAAGTGCGGATGTATCCGGACATTCAGACAGGCTTGTGAAGGTTCTTGGATCATGTTCAGGTTGTGTTGTTGGTCCGCATTGATGGTAGAGCCCGGAATTGAAGTTATTCTTCCGGATGAAGTTCTTGCTCTGTGTAGCCGACCGGATGAGTTGTTCATCCTGCGAATGTTCTTGTGATGGTCGACCGGATGTGTTATTCATCTTGCGGATACTCCTATGGTTGTTTGCCGACTTAGATGTTTGTTCCTGAGTCGATGTCTTGTATAAATAACGGTTTCTAAGTTCATTTCAGAGTGTGGTGTGAGGATGAGTATGGTATAGCGAAGAAACGTGCGAAAGGCAGAGCAGAGATTGTTGGGCTTAATTGGAACTGATCCGGACATGATAGAGATGTCATTCTCCAGTTCAAGACTGTGATTTTTATCACTTTGTAGACAGTGTGTCTCCTTGTAGGCAGTGGGCCTCTTTGTGAGCAGTGTGCTCGGGCAGTGAGCCCTTATTGGCATGTGCCATTCATTTTTCTTTATTCTTCTAACAGAGAATAATTCTTGGGTTAATCACCCCGTGGTTTTTCCCTTAACCGGGTTTTCCACGTCAAAATCTTGGTGTTCAATGTGTTGATGCTTATCTGGTCTTGTGTTTATGTATTATGCTTCCATAGATGATTATTTGATATGCTGCTAACTAACAACAGTGAGTTAAGTGATTGAATGACAAGAAGTTTTATACAACTGATTCACCCCCCCCTCTCAGTTGTATGCCCTAGATCCAACAATTGGTATTAGAGCCAAGTTCCTCTGATAGGAGCTTAACCGCTTGAGGAGATCCAGGATGTCGTCATACAAGAAGGATAGTCCGAAGTTTGATGGAACCAACTTTACTCTCTGGAAAGGTCGCATGAAGTGTCATTTGGAATGTATGGGAAAAGCATACTTGGCTATGATTTCTAAACCATATGTACCCCCACAAGGTGGTCCGACAACTCTGAATGAAATCACAGAAGCTGAAAACAATCTGCGGACCAAGGAAGCTCTTCTAAGCGCATTGAATGACTCAGATCTCTCGAATGTCATTGACCTACCAACTGCATATGAGATCCTAACTAAACTGGAACTTCTGTATGAAGGAGATGAGTTTGTCAAAAGTGCAAGGTTGCAAAGTTTGAAAGGGAAATTTGAAAGATTGAAAATGAGAGATGATGAAAACATCACTACCTTTATGCCAAGAGTAAATGAGCTGGTATGTGGAATCAGAAATGCTGGTGGAACTTTAGATGAAAATGAGATTGTCTGCAAAATCCTAAGATCCCTTCCTGCTGCCTACAAAATCAAAGTTGCTGCCATTGATGAATTCAGAGCCCACACAACTGTCACAAGAGAACAACTGGCTGGCAAACTAGCTGCATTTGAAATGACCGAGTTTGGAGATGCTCCTCCCAAGACTGAATCTGCTTTCAAAGCCAGTGCCTATGTGAAAGGCAAACAGAGATTTGATCCGGGTGAAAACTCATCAAGGAAAATGTCATGGTATGATCAAGCAAGAAGAGACATGGAAGAAGAAGAAGCAGAAACAGCTCAACTTGAAGCCCTCATTGCAAAAAGACTGCCAAGAGGATCTGGTAAGTATGAAGGAAAACTACCCTTGAAGTGTTTTAACTGCAATAAGATTGGTCATTTTGCCTCAAGATGTCCGGAGAGATCTGCAAGATCTAATACTCACAGACAAAGATTTCAAAAGAATTGCTATTATGTTCATGAAGAAGATGACAATGAAGGAGTAACAGATGATGAATCAGAACTAGGAAGCAAATCCGGAAATGAGTGGGTGTTTATAGCCATCAAGGAAGAAGATTCAATACTCTCTGAATCTGTCAATCACAAAGTTGTTGAAAAAGCCTTGGCTGCTCAAGTGGAAGAAAAGGATGATTGGGTTATTGACAGTGGATGTTCTCACCATATGACTGGTGACAAGAATAAGTTCTTAGATTTGGAAAGATATGAAGGAGGAATGGTAAAGTTTGGTGACAATTCTGCTGGCAGAATCAGAGGTAGGGGAACTATTTCCTTTGATGGTAAGAGCAAAACAGGAAATGTACTGTATGTTGAAGGATTGAAGCACAATCTTCTCAGTGTTGGTCAGTTAGTGGACAAAGGCTATGATCTCCGGTTCAAGAATGGAAAATGCAGAATCTTTACAAGCTCCGGAACTGAAATTGCATCTGGTACTCAGACAAGAGGTAACATCTTTCATCTGGTTGGTTCAAATAAAAGTTGTTTGTTTGTTCAAATTGATCAGAGTTGGTTATGGCATAGAAGAATGTGTCATGTAAATTTTGATAACATCATCAAGATAAGCAATACTCAGGCTGTGAGAGATCTTCCAAAGTTGATAAAACCTACAAATAGTGTGTGTAAAGAATGTCAGTTAGGCAAACAAAGCAGAGTCTCTTTTAAAAGCAAAGATCAGTCTTCTACCGGATTGTTGGAATTAGTACATACTGATCTATGTGGTCCGACAAGAATCAAGAGTCTGCAAGGTGATAGATATTTCATGTTGTTAATAGATGATCATTCCCGGATGATGTGGGTTACCTTTCTAAAAGAAAAATCAGAAGCTTTTGAGAAGTTCAAAATCTTCAAAGCTATGGTGGAGAATCAAACCGGATTGAAACTAAAGTGTCTAAGGTCTGATAGAGGTGGTGAATTTACATCTGGTGAATTCATTGACTTTTGTGAGAAACAGGGTATAAGGAGACAGTTGTCTGCTCCTAAGACTCCACAGCAGAATGGAGTAGTTGAGAGAAAGAACCGGACCATCCAGGAAGCTGCTAGGACAATGATGTTGGAAGCAAATGTTCCTCAAATGTTTTGGAAAGAAGCTATCAGCACTGCAGTTTACACTCTCAATCGAGTTCAAATCAGAAACAACACCGGTAAGACCCCCTATGAACTCTGGTTTGGCATCACTCCTACTATGAAATATTTCAGAGTATTTGGTAGCAAGTGTTATATTAAAAGAGATGAAGATCTAGGAAAGTTTGATGCTAGAAGTGATGAAGGAATTTTCTTGGGCTACTCCACTCAAAGCAAAGCATACCGGTGTTACAATAAGAGATTGAGGAAGATGATAGAAAGCACCAATGTAAAGGTTGATGAAGGAATTGAGAAACCCTCAAGATTTTATGAGTTTGATGAAGATGACCAAGACAGTGTTCAAGGACCTCAATCCTCTCCGGTGAGACAGAGTCAGCCTGATCCGGTAAATCAGGAGGAAGAGATAGGTTTGAATGAGCCTGATCAAGAAACAGCAGTGCTGGATACTCCCAAAATTCCAAGGTATGTAAGACTGAATCACTCTGAAGATCAGATCATAGGTGACAGAAGCAAAGGTGTACAAACTAGAAGGAATATTGCTCAAGATCAGAATGAATGTTGTCTGATTTCAAAGATTGAACCCAAAACAATAAATGAAGCCTGCAATGATGAAAACTGGACCAAAGCAATGGAAGATGAACTGATGCAAATTGAGAAAAATCATACTTGGGATCTTGTTCCCAGACCTAGAGACAGGAATGTAATTGGAACCAAGTGGGTCTTCCGGAACAAACTAAATGAAGCTGGTGAAGTAATCAGAAACAAAGCTAGATTGGTCTGCAAAGGCTACTCTCAAATAGAAGGAATTGACTTTGAAGAGACTTTTGCTCCGGTAGCAAGAATTGAAGCAGTCAGATTACTTCTTGCATTTGCTGCCTTCAAAGACTTCAAGGTATATCAGATGGATGTCAAGTCTGCCTTCCTAAATGGTGATCTGGAAGAAGAAGTCTACATTGAACAACCGGATGGATTTCAATTGTCTGATAATAATGATATGGTCTGCAAGTTGAAGAAAGCTTTGTATGGATTGAAGCAAGCCCCAAGAGCATGGTATGAAAGGTTGGATAAGCATCTTGTGCAGATTGGATTCAACAAAGGTACTGCTGACAGTAACTTATATTTCAAAATTGATCATGAAAACATTCTGATTGTTGAAGTGTTTGTGGATGATATCATTTTTGGAGGAAGAGATAGTATGTGCAAAACTTTTGCAAATCAGATGAAAAGTGAGTTTGAAATGTCTATGCTTGGTGAAATGAATTTCTTCTTGGGTCTGCAAATTACTCAAACAAAAGAAGGGATCTTCATTTCTCAGACCAAATATGTGAAAGAATTGTCAAAGAAATTTGGTATGGAAGACTCAAAGCCTATGAACACTCCTATGGCAACCGGATGTAAGTTAAGCAAAGATGATGATTCTCCAAAGGCAGATCAGACAAAGTATAGATCAATGATTGGTGGATTGTTGTATCTCACTCAAACTAGACCAGATATAATGCAGGCTGTTGGTCTTGTGGCAAGATTCCAGGCTGATCCTAGAGAATCTCATGTTATGGCAATCAAAAGAATTTTTAGATACTTGAAAGGAACAGTTGAGTATGGTCTATGGTATCCTAGAGATCCGGATTTCTCTCTTCATGCTTACACAGATGCAGATTGGGCAGGAGATGTGGATGACCGGAAGAGCACTAGTGGTGGAGCATTCTTTTTGGGGAAGAGATTGGTTTCTTGGCTAAGCAAGAAACAAGATGCAATATCTCTGTCTACAACTGAAGCAGAATACATTGCAGCAGCAGGTAGTTGCACTCAAATCTTATGGATGAAGCAGATGCTAAGAGACATCAAAGTTGAATATGAGGAGCCTATCACAATTTTCTGTGATAATTCAAGTGCAATTAATATTTCCAAGAATCCGGTATTGCATTCTAAGACTAAGCACATATCTATCAAATTTCACTTTTTGAGAGAACAAGTAAACAAGGAAGAAGTCAAATTGGAGTATGTTCCCTCCAAGGATCAGATTGCAGATATCTTTACAAAACCTCTTCCCAAGGACTCTTTTGAATATCTCCGGGAGAAGTTAGGGGTCATGGCCCCTCCGGTGATGAACTAAGATGCACTGATGTGCATCAGTCCGGTGGCTATCACAGCCATATCTTGTGATCCGGACTAATGGGGAGCTGTAACTAAGGGGGAGCAGCTAGTATGATTCTGATGCATGAGAATTGCAAGTATGAGCCCTTTGCCATTGATGTCAAAGGGGGAGAGAAGACATGTGAAAAACAAGTGGTTGATGATCAAAGGGGGAGCAGTAAAGGAAGAGAAGACATATGAAAAGTTGAAGTTCTTGTCTTAATGGTTTTTCACATCATATGTTGCCATCAATGACAAAGGGGGAGATTGTTGCAAGTATGAGGTTATCCAGTGTTGTCATTGATGTCAACATACTCATATTGCATTAACAAGAAGGATTTGATGAGCTGTGTGCTGAGGATATTGAGAAAATTAGTCTCAGTCAGGAATAGTGAAGAACAGTGATGAGAAGAAGGTAAATGTACTGTATAGGATGAGAACTGGAGGATGCGGATTAAAGGGTTAGTAGATATGAGTCTTAAGATGCTACAGTTAAGATTTCAGAGGTCCGCATGAAGATCTGAAGGAGTTGTGGCTGCTGGTATAGAACCGGGTCCGGCAAGCATCCGGAGGTGACAGAGGATCACAAAAAGGTCCGGTGAGGTCCAGAATTGTATTATCCTAATCTGCGGATTGGAAGGAGTGTTTGGGATGTCCTTGTGATGTATCATCCTGATTTGTGTATGATTTGGAGGTCCGGAAGTACCTCTTACATTATGACAGTGGCGACAGACTGTGTTCTTGAAGTTCCGGATGAGGAAGACATGAGATCCCAGTAAGCAGAGGAAGTGCGGATGTATCCGGACATTCAGACAGGCTTGTGAAGGTTCTTGGATCATGTTCAGGTTGTGTTGTTGGTCCGCATTGATGGTAGAGCCCGGAATTGAAGTTATTCTTCCGGATGAAGTTCTTGCTCTGTGTAGCCGACCGGATGAGTTGTTCATCCTGCGAATGTTCTTGTGATGGTCGACCGGATGTGTTATTCATCTTGCGGATACTCCTATGGTTGTTTGCCGACTTAGATGTTTGTTCCTGAGTCGATGTCTTGTATAAATAACAGTTTGTAAGTTCATTTCAGAGTGTGGTGTGAGGATGAGTATGGTATAGCGAAGAAACGTGCGAAAGGCAGAGCAGAGATTGTTGGGCTTAATTGGAACTGATCCGGACATGATAGAGATGTCATTCTCCAGTTCAAGACTGTGATTTTTATCACTTTGTAGACAGTGTGTCTCCTTGTAGGCAGTGGGCCTCTTTGTGAGCAGTGTGCTCGGGCAGTGAGCCCTTATTGGCATGTGCCATTCATTTTTCTTTATTCTTCTAACAGAGAATAATTCTTGGGTTAATCACCCCGTGGTTTTTCCCTTAACCGGGTTTTCCATGTCAAAATCTTGGTGTTCAATGTGTTGATGCTTATCTGGTCTTGTGTTTATGTATTATGCTTCCATAGATGATTATTTGATATGCTGCTAACTAACAACAGTGAGTTAAGTGATTGAATGACAAGAAGTTTTATACAACTGATTCACCCCCCCTCTCAGTTGTATGCCCTAGATCCAACAAGATGATCTTGAACAGTCCCACTCTGAAGTCAATAACTTGAGAGAAAGACTCAAACAAGCTGATGCTTTCATAAATGAGCTAAAAGAAAAACTAAGTATCTCTATGAAAAAGAGAAAGGAACTACTTCAAAAATTAGCAAGTTAGAGTGAAGCCAATGATACTAATGAAGATCTGGATGAGAAAAATAAGCTATGTGAGAAGCTATCAAAAGAGGTCATTATAGTAAGACATGAGATGGAATCAGGGGTTATGACATTCACCCAAGAAATTGAAGAGAAAAGGAAAATTGAAGATAATCTAAAATAATCCCTTAAGGAGAAGACAGAGGACTGCCATAAAATGAATAGAATAATCATGCATCTTGAATTTGATCTTGAAGAAGCTAGAGATAATAAAGAACAACTTGAGAATTAGATAGACACTCTTAAACAAGATCTATAATCAGCAAATGAATACAAAGAGAAATTCAAGATAAGCTCAACTCAACTTGAAGTTCTTCTTGAAAGCCAAAAGAGGGTGGATGACAAGTGTGGCCTAGGATATGAGAAAGGTGAAAGCTTCAGATTTGGTTAGAAGAACTTTGGATCAGAAAATCAAAGAAATAGGCTTGGAAGACCTCTGGTAAGGCAACCAAATGCTCAAAGATATCCATCCTTCAATGGATACTACTTCAATTGCAACAACTTTGGTCATAAAGCAACTCAGTGCAGAAGGAGAATGAATCAGACTAATCCATCCTTCTCTGGATAATGTTTCAACTGCAAAAGGTATGGTCACAAATCTCATGAATGTAGAAATATGCAAATAAAGAATTCATTCAATGGTAGATGCTTTGCATGCAATAGAATGGGACATATGGCTAATCAATGCAGATCAAGAGGATATTAGTCAAATATGCAAAGAAATGTTGTTTGTTACAATTGCAATAGATCTGGTCATATTGTGAAATTCTATAGAAGTAAAAATTAGGATAAAAGGGGTCCAGTGCATCATAGTCAAAAACAAGATAAGGGAAAAGGCAAAGTGAATGCATACAAAGTTGAAAGGAGATGAGAAAGATTTGGGTGAAGAAGAGTATATAAAATGTTGGGGATGGATCCGCACCAGAATCTGGTGCTGATATTCCTTTCGAAAACTAAACAGATGAGCTCTGGCTCAAGGGGAGTTACAAAGAAAAATAAATTCCCCCAGCCACTCAATTGGTGCCTAAAATTGGCACATGGAATGTTGCGGATTAAAGGGTTCTCAGAAAAATATCTAAATAACCCTTGGTAAAAATATGAAAGATCTGCATGGAGTTTCGCAAGAGTTTAATCATCCAAGATTGATCTAGTTTAATAGCCATCTTGTAAAGTAGGCTTTTCATAGATAGATCTGGTATGATTCAAAATTGAAATACCTTGATCTGCGGATCCATGGCATGATTGGAGGAAAGAAGATACATTGTCAATTATCACTAAAAATGACTCTAAGTACAACACAATGATTCGAAAAGATCTCTCTTAGAACAAGGCGACCGGATAACTTAAGTTATGCATTTATTGCAAAAGGAAATTAGGGTTTTGCACAGAGATAAAAGGGTTCATGCACTTATTATTTGCACATTTGCATTCAAGAAGAAGAAAAGAAGAGCTTTGCATCAAAGTGTCTACAACTCTCTCAAAGATCAACTGCAAAATCCAAATCAACCAATGATTTGTTCCAGCTCTTATTTTGAACCCTAAAGAGTAAAAATGTACGTCCATTTTGAAAATCTCTCTCTGATCTTTTGCAAAATGGCTACTCCAATGGTTGTTAAGATCACTGATAGGCCACGCCCAAAATTCAAGAAACACCCCTATAAATCCCTAGAAATTGATCCATTAGGCACTTTTTCTAGCATTTCGCATGGGGTATTACATGTAGAAGATGTTAGGGTCTACATCCACGCCAACATTGAGGAATTTGGAGACTTTAATTTGATGGACATCTATCATAAACAATTAATAGGTGAAATTTTTTAACTCAAACCTCAATATAAGGCCCTCCGGGATAAACACTTCAGACATTGCATCCACTTTCCTTGTTTTGCATAAGATGATTGGGTCCGGTATGTCCTTAGCAGAATGCATGATAATTTCATGTGGTTAATGAGGCCCTTCAAGATAACAAAAGATGCCATTAGGATAGTAACTGGATTGTACTCATCTAGTGGGTTACCTACACTCAAATTTGTTAGGAACTAGACAGTAAGTGAAGCTACGGGATCTAGGTTTGACAAGAGAGCAATGACCATAGAAGACATCACATATTCAGATGTTAAATTTGCCTCAATGATAATTGGGTATAAGATCTATCATTCTAGCAAGGAGAATTCTGTGTCTGGGATTGCAATATATGCAGCATATCAAATGTTGAGGGAAAATGCAGATTATGACCTATGTGATCTTCTTTTAAACCAACTGTTAAAAAACCTGTAGAAGATCAAGAAGGATAAGAAGAACTCCTTCAAGTATGGTTGTTTAATACTATGTCTATTCTTCTACTACATGAATGAGCTACCCGGATCAAGTGGTTGGGTTTGGCAAAATGACAAACCGATTGCAATACAGATTAGAGACTATATGTATGGACTTGGTGATGCTAAAGCTCAAAGCATAGCACTCTGGGGTTACTTTAAGAACTTCCAAAGTATTATGTAAGCCATAGAAAGGATACCTCAATCCATAATAGAGAAATACAAGGATACATTGTGTTTTATGGTAGATTTTGATCAATCCCTAGTGGAGGCAGTTGAGCCCAGAATAGTTTGGATAATGCCAATGGGATATGAGGTCGATGAGAAAATCTTGGAGTTGCATATTCAACACCTATTGAGCCAGTCTAAGGACCCTGAGGTAGAAAAGTTTGGAACCTTTCAAGAACTAAGTGAAAAAATACATGTTGAGCTAAGACAACTGAAGATAAAAAGGAAAGTTAGAAGGGAAGTAGAGGAAATTGCCAAAAGATATGGCATATCAAAAGAGGCAGTTGATGCAAATAGAGAGAAAATAGAAAGAGCTGAGAAAGAGAAACAAGAAGTAGAAAAAGAAAGTGTTTTGATACAAGCCTCCACCCAGACTAGATCCTCCAAGAGTTCTGCACCTGCCACTCCTAAGAGCTCAAGATCCACCAAACTAGAATTCAAGACATCTAGAAAGGGAGAAAAGAGAATGAAAACAAAAGCCACAAGGTCTTACACAAGTCACAAGGATGATGAAGAAACAGAGTCTGATAAAGAAATTAAGAAAATGAAGAAGAAGAAGAAAGCATCCGGGGAGTTCTCTGCCAACAAAAACAAAGAAGGAAAAGTAGAAGAATTTGTTGAAAAGCCCACTCTTTCCATTGATGATATCATCAAGGCAGTCACAGTGGACGGGAATCTATAACTAGTAATAGAATTCTATGATGAATATAGTGATACTAAAAAAAGGATCTTGGAAGAAGCTACAGTCAGGTACTTGAATATTTATAATAAAGCATTCATTGAAATCATTTCATTAATTCCCAAAAGTTTAGAGAAGGTACTTAAACTTAGAAAAGAGAATGCAAAGGCAAAAGACTTAGAGATCTGAGAAAAGATTGCAATTCAGCTCTATCTTTCCATTACTCCAAAATAGATGGACTTGATCTTTAAGGACTACAAGGATGAATTCTAGAGAAAAGCAAGAATGAATAAACTTATTCTTGGAGAAACTGACCAAATATCAAGAGAGACAAAAGACATCCTCCAGAATGCCTTCAAAAGATTCAATCTTCCTATTGTAGAGGAAATAGATGAAGAACCTTCCACCATGGATGTTGAAGGATTAAATGCAGTAACTGAAGAATATTTTGATAAAAATGTAGAAGGGTCAAAAGAGATAAGTGAAGAGAAGACTAAGGACTTGGATTCCTCTATTCCAGAAGAGGAAGTTCATGAAGTAGTAAATACAGGTACCATCTCTCCTCTGAATCCCACTACAGACATTCCAGACTTTGAAATTGAAGGAGAAGGAAGAAAAGAGGAAAAAGTGAGTCAAGAAGAGGAGGTAAAGGGAAAAGAAGAACAAACAGAGAAGACCTTTGATGACAGTTCTGAGATTCCAAAAGAAAAGAAGACTCGGTCTCCAACAAGAGAAACTGCAGAGGCAGTGAAGAAATTTTTGAACAAAGAGATGATGGAGATAGATGAACCTAAGCTATTCCAAGGACCACTAAATTTTGATTCCCTCTCTCTGGTCCAGACAATGAAAATAGCATCTTTTGCCCAAGCTAAAGTAAAAGAAAACTTCTGAAATCTCACATGGAAGACTGTGAGCTGATAGAGATTACATCTAGGATGTTGGAGAAGATCATGCCATCCTTTCAAAAGGATCCTTTAGCCTCTCCATCCAGTAACTTAAAATCTCTGGTAAACTCTGTTAGCACTCATTTTGATTCTTCAGAGAAATCGGCAGAAGAAAAGGTTTGGAAAGAGTTTTTGGGAAAAAGATTCATTGAAGTACAAGGACTCATTGCTAATGATAGGATGACCCTATATATTGGGATAAAGAGCCTTGAAAATGCTCTTAAAGATGGTGGGGACATGTACAAATTTTGTCTATCTCGATCTAAAGTAACAGAGGATATTGAAAATAAGGTTAAAGAACAAGAAGGTAAATTGTCAAGTCTATCTCAGAATTTTGATCCCCTCACTACATCCATAATGAATTAAGAATGCAAGGCTATTGTCATTATAAATGAAATAAAGAGGCTGGACAAAGAAAATAAGAATAGAATAAACAGGATGAGTGAACTCAGTGGGATAAATATCCCTAAGTTAGAGGCAATGCATGAGGCCTTAACAGATGCTTAGACCATAGCCCAGACCAGTGATCTAACAAACTTAAGAAGGGCAAAAGCATATGCATTTTTGTTGAGTGGTCACATCTCAATTTTGGACAGGATGAAGTAGAGCTGGGCCATAGAGTTTGTATAGTTGAAGGCCACTTTTGCAGATATACTCAAGTCTATGTAAGTATAACATGTATATATACTTATATGACCATCTATAGAATAATTTTTGCTGATTTTTGGTATGCGGACCTTGCCCTTTGCCATTGATGTCAAAGGGGGAGTGAAGAGCAGTGAAAAATGTGGAATCCAGCTAAGGAGGAGTTCTAGTATAACAGTGCAAAAGATAGAGCATCAGCCAAGGGGGAGTTTACTGTGACACTTAGCCATTTTTCACTAAGTGTTGCCATCAATGCCAAAGGGAGAGATTGTTGGCAAGGGACACTGTGTGGCTTCATGAGTGTTGTCATTGATGGCAACAAAGTCTATCCCACACATACACAGCACATAGTATGCCTATACCGGAAGTCAGATTGAAGTTGTTTTGGTCTGGTGAATAAGAATAGAGCATGCAACAAGGTCCGACAATCAGGTCCAGATCTCTTAGATGGTGTAACTTAGCAAGTTGTAGACTTGGACAAGTCAAGAGGAGTATCATGACTTCTAGATTCTAGAGATTTAGCCTCCGGTAATAAAACATGGAGAAGATATGAGCATCTGAGTGTTGGATTCCAAACAGGCAGAGTAGACTGAGGAAAAATTGACTGATAGAGTATCAGACTTGAATCTGGATGAGTAATTGATGTTGATCAAGCTATTTGAGGGATCATACAATGTTGGCCGACATGATTGATGACTTCAATGCCTATGTTTTTGATACGCATTTCAAATCAAGCATGGATTCAGCCGACAGATTAGTAATTTGTAAATATCTTGAGTATTCTAGTTGCTGACTAGAATAGTTGTTGAGATCATTGGTGCAGATATATATACCAAATGGATTCTAGTATGAAGGTGTGTGTGTGTATAGATATGATAAAATAAAGTGTGAAGAAAGGTAGAGATAAGCAAGAAAGTAGCAATACAAGTCTGGTATGTGACAAAGTAGTAGCAATAGAGCAGAGGAAGAATGAAGTGCATCAGATCAGTATATTGTGTCTAACCGGAAGTGAACTCTAGCATTTGTAGATGCCTCTCATTAGTTCAAACACCTAGTTACCTTCTGTAAGTTCTATAGACAGTGAATCTCTTGTAGGCAATGTGCCTCTTATGAGCAGTGTGCTCAGGCAATGAGCCCTAATTGGCAAGTGTCATTTTGTACTTCTTATTCTTTTAACAGAGAATACAATCTTGGGTTAGTCACCTCGTGGTTTTTCCCTTAATAGGGTTTTCCACGTAAAAATCCTTGTGTTATGTGTGTTGACTTTATTTCTATTCTCATGATTATGTATGCTTATATGTTCTGATGCTGCACAAATTATAAAAGAAGAAAAAGTTAAGATAATAGAGATAACTGATTCACCCCCCCTCTCAATTATCTACCTTGTTTCCAACAACCTTTATCTAATTGAGTGATTTGTAGACCTAAGAAGAAATTCATTTCACCAAACATGGACATCTCAAATTCACTTTGCATCTTATCATCAAATTTCTTACACATGCTTCCATTTACGGAAAAAATGATATCATCAACAAATACTTCAACAATCAAGATTTGCTCATAATCAATCTTGAAATAAAGATTGTTGTCAGTTGTGCCTTTTCTAAATCCTAGCTTTAGTAGATACTTATCTAATCTTGCATGCCAGGCTCTTGGGGCTTGCTTGAGTCCACACAATGCTTTCCTCAATCTGTAGAAAATATCTCCTTAATTAGACAATTGGAATCCTTCCAGTTGCTCAATATAGACTTCTTCCTCTAACTCTCCATTCAGGAATGCTGACTTGACATCCATCTGGTAATCTTTGAAATCTTTGTAAGCAACAAATGCAAGAAATAATTTGACTGCTTCAATTCTTGCCACTGGAGAAAATGTTTCTTCAAAATCAATTCCCTCTACTTGAGAATATCCTTTACATACCAATCTTGCTTTGTTTCTCACAACTTCACCATCTTCATTCAGTTTATTCCAAAAGACCCATTTAGTTCCAATCATATTTTTGTTTTCAGGTCTAGGGACAAGATCCCAAGTATGATTTTTTTCAATTTACATTAATTCTTCTTCCATTGCTTTTACCCAATTTTCATCATTACAAGTTTCATTCACTATTTTTGGTTCAATCTTTGAAATCAAACAATACTCCACTTGATCTTCAGTAATTCTTCTTCTAGTTTGAATACCTTTATTATTGTCTCCTATGATTTGATCTTTAAAATGATTCAACCTTACATACCTGGGGGTTCTGGGACTTTCTTGAATTTTTTATTCTTGAGCTTGTTCATCAACATTTTCACTAACTTATTGAGTTATTGGGTTCTCCAAACTAGTCTGGATGTGAGGTTGAGTTTGGACTTCATTTGGACTTTCATCATCAAATTCATATCCATAAGACCCAAGAGGTCTCTCCTTTCTTTCATCAACTCTAACATTGGTACTTTCAACAATCCTTTTCAATCTCTTGTTAAAGCATCAGTATGCCTTGCTATGGTTAGAATAACCCAAAAATATTCTTTCATCACTTCTTGCATCAAGCTTGCCTAGTTCCTCATCTCTTTTGATATAGCATTTACTACCAAAAACTCTAAAGTATTTCATAGTAGGTGCATTACAAAACTATAATTCATAAGGTGTTTTACCAGTATTACCTTTGACCTGCAACTAGTTGAGAGTGTAGACAATAGTACTCATAGCCTCTTTCCAATAGACATGTGGTAGATTTGCCTTCATCATCATGGTTCTAGAAGCCTCTTGAATAGTCTAGTTCTTCCTTTCCATAGCTCCATTCTACTAAGGAGTTCTAGGGGCATATAACTATCTTCTTATTCCATGTTTTTCACTAAATGCATTGAACTCATCAGAGGTAAACTCTCCACCTCTGTTAGATCTCAGACATTTTTTTTTCCACACCAATCTCATTATCCACCATAGCCTTGAATACCTTGAATCTGTCAAGAGCCTTTAATTTCTCTCTTAAGAGATTGACTCACATCATCTAAGAGTAGTCACCAATTAGCAACATAAAGTACCTATCTCCTTGCAGACTCCTAACTCTGGCAGGACCACACAAATTAGTGTGGACAAGTTCTAATAATCCACTTGAAGACTATTCCTTACTTTTGAATGAAGTTCTAATCTATTTTCCCAACTGACATTCCTTGTACATGCTATTTGCAGGTTTCATAAGATTTGGAATATCTCTCATAGCCTAAGTAGTACTTATCTTGACAATGTTATCAAAGTTTATATGACACATTCTTCTATGCCATAACTAGCTCTGATCAATTTGAGAAATTAAAAAAAAATTCTAGTACCACTTAAATGAAAGATGTTACCTTTAGTTTGTGTATTTGATACAATCATAGTTCTGGAGCTTGCTAAGATTTTGCATTTTCCATCCTTGAATTAGAGATCATACCCTTTTTCAACCAACTATCTAACACTGAGAAGATTATGCTTCAATCCTTCTACATACAGAACATCATTAGTGTTATTCTTACCATCAAAAGAGATGGATCCTTTGCCATGAATTCTACCAACTAAATTGTCTCCAAACTTCACAATTCCACCTTCATATCTTTCCAAACTTATGAACTTACTTTTATCACTAGTCATATGATGAGAACATCCACTATTAATCACCCATTCATCCTTTTCTTCAATATGAGCAGCCAAGGCACTTTCCACATTTATACAGCTGGTAGATTCAGTAGACACCAGATCTTCTTCTTTAATGGTAATGAACACCCGTTTATTTCCTAAGTTACTTCCCATATCAGATTCATCATTAGTGACACCTTCTTCATCTTCTTGGACATAGTAACATTTCTTTTGAGTCCTTGATCTGTTAGGGTTTGCCTTTGAAACCCTCTCTAGACACCTTGAGGCAAAATGACCAATCTTATTATAAGCAAAACATTTGAAAGGAAACTTTCCTTCATACTTACCAGATCCTCTTGGAAATCTTTTGGCAATAAGGGCTTCAAGTTCATCAAAATCGGTTTCATCTTCATCAAGTTCCTTCTTTGTCTTTTGATATCTAGTTAACTTTCTTGAAGAGCTTTCACCTGGATCATATCTTTGCTTTTCAAAAATATTGGCCTTAAATGCAGTTTCATATTTAGCAAGAGTGTCACCAAACTCACTCATTTCAAATGCTAAAAGCTTACCAACCAACTAATCCCTTGAAATAGTTGTCACAGTCTTGATTTCTTCTATTGCAACAACTTTATGCTTGTATGTCGCAGGTAAGGATCTGAGTACTTTGGCAACAATCTCTAATTCTTCCAATATTCCACCAGCACTCTTGATATCGTTCACAAGTTCATTCACCTTCTTCATGTAGGAAGTAATGTTTTCATCTTCACTCATCATCAACCTTTCGTATCTACCCTTCAGGCTCTATAGCTTGGCACATTTGACATATTTATCACCTTCATACAAAGTTTCTAACTTTTTATAGATTTCATGAGTAGTTTTTAATTCTAGGACATTTGTCATTTCTATATTAGTTAGGGCACTCAACAAAGCTTCTATAGATCGAATGTTGTATTCAGCTTCCTTGAGTTCATCTATAGTTTAAGGGCCTTTCTTTGAAATCTTATACTAGTCCTTAGTTAGCAACCAATAGGCATCACCCGTACATTGCAAATGACACTGCATGTGCATCTTCCAAAGGGAGTAATTTGTTCCATCAAATCTTGGACTATCCTTCTTGTAAGTCGACATCTTAGATCTCCTCAAGTGGTCAAGCTTCTTTTAGAGGAACTGGCTCTGATACCAATTGTTGGAATTAGGTCAGACAACTAAGAGGGAAGGGTGAATTAGTTGTCCCACAATTTTAACTTTTTCTGCTTTTAATCTTGTTTCACAACTTATAAACATATTAATGATGTAAACATTAAAGCATGAATCAACAACACATGAGCAGAAACAAAATGAACACACATAACACCAGAATTTTTACATGGAAACCCAGTTAAGGGAAAACCACTGTGGGGGTTAAGCCATAAGATTTATACCCTATTAAAAGTACTTAAAAGAAATGGTAAGGCACTTGCCTTTAGGCACACTGCTCAAAGAGGCTCACTGCCTACAGGATTTTATGTTTAATACAAAAAGAATGAACTAAAAAATAGCATCTTCTTTATGCCTAGTTCAATCCCATTGAAAGATCACAAAACATCTGCTCTATCCCCAAACACTTCTTCACCATCTCTTCATACCTTACTGCTCTTGTTCCTTTGCTCCTCCTCTTCTCTTCTCTACCTCTATACCTTTATTAGGATTTTTTTCATTTTTGCACAAGGACAACTTTCCACAACTCATCCACAAGTATTTATATGTTTCATCAACCTTGGAATGAACATCAAGGTCAACTTAACTCAATGTGGATCACTATACTATCAGCCAAACATAGATGGCACTTGAATCTTCCTCAAATAGCACACCACACTTCATAGAACCTCTCTTAGATCATCCACAACATGTACAAAGCATCCGGTCAGCCAAAACTAGAATGAACAGAAACACTCAAGAAGAAATCTTAACCCAAAGCTCAAATCTCAATGCAGACCTCCAACACAGTAGGCACATGATCTAGAGACCTCCATAAGTACATTGAATTCAACAATATCATTTGCACTACTCCAAAACATGAGAATCACTTGCATCTTCATCTGGAACCTCAAGAACACTATCTGCCATGACTATCACACTAAAAAGATTGCTTGTGAACAACCAAACCATGAGCCACTTGAGTTGAGGATACACACTGACTTCCCAGACATACCTCTAGATCTGCAAATCATAATTTTTCATTGCAGAGCAATTTGGACAAATTTCCTTTCACTCTCTCTTTTGAACACTACAAGACCTAGTTCTACTTAGATGGCCATAGATTCTTCAAATCTTCATGCGTACCTCTCAAATCTTAACTAGAGCTGCTTCAAACAATCTTCTACACAACCATATGGTCCACATACTTTGATCTTCATTCCTCTGGAAATGCAAAGCAATCTATTTCACTAATCTACACTATTTTCCCTGTTTTTGACAAAGGGATATGTTGACATCAATGACAACACATCATAGGCACATATTTGCAACGGTTATCTTAAGCAGCCCCCCTAGGTCCTATTTTTCAAGACACTTAGGGGTTTTGTCATCAGGATGTTGAAATGTGATGTAAAATGTCATAAATACACACTAAAGACCCAAGAGATAAACCTAAAGAGGGAAAAGCTCCCAAGGGGACATTTTCTAATGTTACATTTAGCCCCCACTTTAATGTAGGTATAAATGTAAGGCCAATACATGCATTAAAGTATGATTGCAAACACATCAAACATGCCAAGCACAAAGAAGACACACCAATCACATAGAAAACAATAATAGACAAGTAAAACATAGAGAAGATAGTTACAGTCATGTAGAACATTGAGAAGATAGTAAATGCATAGAAGACACATTAATTCATGGAAGATAGAGATGATTTCTTTTCTTTTATTTTTATTATATTTGTGAAATGCAGATGCAAGTACTGGAACATAAAAAAACCTCCCATAATAGAGGATGTGCTCATCACATAGGTCTTTAAAGTGTATACATGGGGAAACACACACACAAGAAATGCAAAACCTCCCAAAATGTAAGATGCAGTCATCGCCTAGGTCTTTAAACTGCACATGGGGCAACAAACATGCCACACAAAGCAAGCACGCCAAAACACACACACTTGAAGACATAGAGAAAATAAGGCAGACAAGCGATGGAGTGTTGTTATTTCTAGGCTCAACACCATCTCAGGCACATTAGAGGCACACACCAACGATTGCGATTCACCACAACAATCGTCGAAGACACGCTTAAGGGTTGAGTTAGTCACAGAACCGCTCCCCGTCTCTACAGAGGACTTTTGAAAATGACAGGATGATGCAATCTACTCCAAGAAATACATCATCCCTGCCTCTGAAGAGGGCTCAAGAAAAAGGATATGCTCGATATCCCTCCTCCGTAGAGGGCTTACATGGTTGATTGATTGTAAACAAACTCAAGATGCAAGATGCACTCATCATGCAGGTCTTTCAACTACACCTAAGGACAAACACATTACTAACATCTACAAAAAATAACTTACCTTATATATACCCCCACCTTAAGGTGGTCAATATCAAGCACGTTAAGGTAGGAAGAAAATACTTAAGGGAACACAAGATCTTGCAAAGCCCATGCCCCTCAAAGGTGACATGTACTTCACGATTGCCAAATGTTCCCACAAACACATCCCTAGAAGAAACATGTTAGTGTCTACAACATCATGATAAACAAGAAAAATGTATATGATTATCCACACAAAGAGCCAAGGTTATACCATGAATTTGGAGTTCAAGGATAACTGTGGGGCTACATCACGAAGCTCTCTGAATCAAGTACCACCAAGGCTAGATTCAAAGACAAACAAAGGTGCACAGAGTAGTAGTATTGTTAAGGTTTGTAAATGAGATAGCATACCATCAAAATCACTACACAAAAAGCATGGAGTGCTTCTGTAGTGCCTCCCTAGTCCTAGCCCGTTCGAGGCGACATCGAAGTATAAGTTCCTATTTTAAATGGTATTGAATTTCTGACATTTTAATTATGTGGTGACCTGATGATTAGAGCTATTGTGATTTGATTATGGGGTACTAATTGATTTGCTATGTTTACATTGTATATTAAGAATTGGGTGTACACGTGGATTCTAGAAGGGCTTTCTGTCTCTAGGTGGATGCATTTACATATGTTGCTAATATTTGTTTATATGAATGCTCATCAAATCAATTCTCATAATTAATAATAGAAGATGTATTCTTGCATATAAAAAAGTACATTTATTAAAGAAAGAAACACATGCACAAAATGAATCTTAAAAATCCATGGATACTTGAATTAATCATAATTTATAACAAAATGTGTTAATTTGATAAATGGTTAATATTCATATACAATATATAAGTAACAATTTAAATTGATTTCTACAACTAAGTCAATTCACGTGGAACACCTCCATATTAATTGGTATACTACAATTCCACCACCTTGAATAATTTGCACATAATATTCATTTGCTTCAACACATTAAAGTTCATTAGTAGTAATTATGACTTATTCAAGAGAGTTCATTTCCACCTAATATGGTTTTTCATTACATTGCCTTCAAAGCATGGAGAACACCAAATTATAAGTTGAAGATGAAATTGAGCTAGAATAAAGAATGGTTGATCTCCTTTAATGTATTTTGTAATATATTATATTCTAACCTATAGTTTATATGCCAACACAAAACCCAAGACCCCTTCGTTAAAGTAGCTTGGTAGGATGACTTGAGAACTACCTAAATCATGGAACTAAGTTACTATGATTTTAATGCATTTATCATAGTATGAATTAAGTATTCATCTAAATCAATCTTTTTATCTATCTTTGATTACATATTTGATCTAAATTAAAGACTGGGTAAGTGTAAAAAGTTGGGGGGCCAAAAAGTGGCCAAATTTTTTTTAAAAAAAATTAAGACATAACCTGCTCGCATTATGGTTTGGAAATGACGAGCCTAAGGCTTGGCAAAACCAAACCATAACATGCTTGCATTATGTTTAATTATATATATAAAAAGAAGAACATTTCTTCTTATTTGATTTCTTTTATTTCCTCTACACCCGTGTCTTGCAAACCATAAGGAGTGCGCTCGCATTTTTAAAGACCCAATTCGACACCAAAATCTCACCAATTCATCACCAAAATGCTATCACGACGTCGAGCAGGCCAAAGGAGTGAGTTTTATTTTATTTTTTGTTTGAATTTATTTCTAAATACGTATGTTTGAGTTGATTTTTGATGTAAATTTCTTTAATTGTAAGGAAATGTTAATGTACCTCCTCCTCAAAATCCACAAAATATTGAAGAGGAAATACTTGCTGAAGAACAACCCGAACAACAAACTCCTCCATCCATTCCTTGACATGCCCCTTGAACACAAGAAAATCTAATGGGGCAAATTGAAAACAATAAAAAAGAAATTGAGGACATAATTGCAAGGTTGAAAGAACCTACAACTTCAACCTTGCATAGATCCACGCTTGCTTAATCCCTTGAATCTATGATTTCAAATGTAGATTCAATAAGCAAGCAAATCACTAGTTGGATAGAAAAGAGGAGAGAATTTAGAGAGTATTATGCTGACAATTTATCATATGAACAAGTGAAAAAGAAACAAATTACAAAACTTGACTTGTGTTCTTTTTTCACAGACCCATGAATAAATGAATCTCTACCCCTTACATGCAAGAGGTTCCTTATCCATTGGTGTAACAACCAAGCGATAAGGAACAATTTTGTGCAGAGGTGGTGGATGGTTTTTGACCATCCTCCATGCAACAATAATGTGGTCCTGCAATATTTTTTGAGGAAACTCTACTACAAGTTTGTCAAAAATAAAGTGCCAAATTATTTTGATATACAGGAGTTCTAGGGTAGAGGTAGGGGGTCAGTACAAGATAGACCAAGGGCATGTGTTGACCCACAACAGTCAATGAGATGAGCACTCGCTAGACTAGCCCATGAGTACGTTTCTATCCCTTCCGTTCTAAAGGAGAGTGTTGAGGTCGAGACACTTCAGTCCATTAGTGCCTTGACCCAGAGCATCTTACAGCATGCTAGCCCTACAGCACAGCATGGGTCAAGGGAGAGTTCAAGTATGGTTCCACCCCATACTTGTCAGACTTACGTGTCAGCATGTGGTTATGACCCCACAGATAGTCATGATGCTAGTGCATAGGCTACATCTGTAGCTGAGCATATGGTGATGACAGATGCCCTCCTGAGTGAGACTTTCAGGCTTGATACTTAGGTAAATCTTAGCAAGTTTATTGAATTTAATTTATTAAATTTTATTTTTGAAATGCAAGATTAACTAATTTAGTTTGATGATTTTAATAAAATTTTAGGGTCATAGTGTTGATGCAATTTTCAATGGTTCTCCACCTGCATATTACACTACATCATCTACTGTCGGGGTATGTAACTAGTAAACAATTATAAATATTACATGTGAATAGCATTGTAATATGAATGGTATTCTAATATTTAATTTTGGATGTTGAATAGGTTAATATTGGAGATTTCATGGCAACACCTGCCAATGATGGTGGACTTCAAATCTTCACAGAGGTGATAAAATAAATAGTTTAATGAATGAATTGTACTTACTAGATTTTTGTATGTGACTTGTTTGCTTTATTGTGTGTACTTCCATGTTTAAGTAAACGTGTGTGTATGCTAGAAGCCATGATTTGCATCACTTTATAGTTTTTGTAATTGAATAATGTTGTTTTATTTCTAGATGATACAAGCTGTGGAGAAGCCTCCTGATGTTCATAGGGCAATGGAGCATGGTGTATCCTTTGTGATTCATAGCTCCATGCCATTGATGGGGTTATGAGGCAGATTAGTAAATTTTAATTTACATTCATTGTTATATTTGTTTATTTTTGAAAAATCAAAAGATTATTGATTTAAAGTTTAATTTCTATCTGGATGGTTTCTATAGGACATGACATCACCACATCCTAATCCTACTGCTAAGGAAAATGAGGAGACATATTATATGGTAGCGGTAAGTGATTATTTTGTTAACTGTTTTATTTTTTATAACATGTAATTTCTATATATTAATGTCTCTACTTTTTATTGTAACAACTATAGATCCATGACCAACTAAATAGGAGGAGTAGCCCTTGGGTTTGTAGTAGACCACTCACATACACGTCTCCATCCCCTAGAAGATCAAAGGCTGTCCATGATCTATTCTCTTCACCAGATAGAGGGGAATGACTTTTTATTGTGTTCCTTTGTTGTATGCCTATATGGCATTTGTGGACATATATTTTGTATTGCAGATAGTTGACATTGTATGCCTATATGGCATTCTTGTAAGCCTATATGGCTATTTTGTATATATGTTACACTTATATCGACAGTTATTGATGTATGCCTATATGGATATTTGTTTAATACAAATCTTTTTTATTGATGGCATCCATATTTACATTATAAATCCATGTTTGAATGGATATTTGTAGATGGTTACTTCAAATATTTAAAGTCCAATTGTATTACATAGGATGTTTGTTGATCTAATAAGCCAACTATTGTTATTCAAGTATCATCTAAACCTCATTCTAGAACTAAAAGATAAAAGTTGTATTTAAAATAAAAATGAATCATCATGTTAAATAGAAAATATTCATATTCTTTATGAGTTACTCAATTGAAAATATTCAAATGAGTATGATGATCCATATTCTTTATGAGTTGGTCAATTAAAAATATTTCTTAATTTCTTGTTATTATACCATATTGGGATGCAAAGAGTATGTTTGTTGTTTTGAATAAGATAGTCAAAATCATATGCTTATGAGCACCTGATGACCATTGTGGTTATTAAATATAATTCCTCTTGCATATAAGGTGAGGTTATGAGAGTACATTTAGTCTTACCTAATTTTAGTATGCAACATAACATTGGGGATATAGGCTTCCATAAGTCATCAACAATCAAGGTTCAAGGTTGTCATTGAAGTCAAAGGGTCAAGGTTATTTATCATTGATGTGAAGGTTGATGCCATGATGTTGATAAGGTGATATAGTGATTCAAGGTAGGTGATGGTCATGAGGTGCATGATGTGTGAATATGGTTTTCATGATAAGGTCTCTCAATTCATGTTGATGCTACACAAGACAAACATGGTTCATACGATGCAAGGTTCATGTTCATGGTGGATGTGATTTTGTTCATGCAAGGTTTTGTTGTGAATATGGTTTTCATGATAATGTCTATATTGGAAGGTTGATATGATGCAAGGTTCATGTTCATGGTGGATGTGGTTTTGTTCATGCAATAAGAAGTCAGAGAAGACACAAGCTTTCATAATCATAATTCAATGTCATCATCAAGGAGAGTTATATTTATCAAGGGGAATCATGAGTTTGATTCAAATGTGAATTTGTTCATGTCTTAGAACCCTAAGCCTATGATAAGTGTCATACTCTAATGTATTTCTTTTGATATCCCTAAGGTATCTAAAATGTCCTAGATATCTCTTGATGAAAGTTAGAATGTTTAAGTCTTTCTTATTTATAGTTAGGGTTTGCATATTAGATATTAAACCCTAAAAAGAATCTACTATTCTTAAGATTTATAATCATAGGTTACTATCACTTAAATCAACCTACTAAAGGGTCTTTAAGTCATTAGTTCACCGGCCCTTCAACCTAACTCAACCGGCATCTCTGGTAAACTCTCATAAGCTGGAGCGCCATATCATAATCGAAGGTCATATTTAATTGATATGAGGGCCGGAAAAAGGATTGGAAGGTCAGTATTTAAAAAGAATTTGGAATACAAACAATCATCTCTATGCAGTTGAATTTGATGGGTATGCCTTTTATAAAAGGCTAAAAGATAGCTTTATGCAGGATATCATGGTATTTGTAGTGTTTGAAGATTGAAGACTAGTTAATGTTTGTAGCTCAAACTGTTTCAGCATGTTTGGGTGTAAAAAAGGACCATGTCTAGCCTAAATGTACCCATCTAGACATGTTGGAATTGTTAGTTTGGTCGCATGAGGAGAAGAACAAAAGTTACACCCCTTTGTAACTTTACACTACCTCCTTTTGACAATTTTTGGGGTAGCAGAAAACCTTTCACCATGGGCAAATGCCTTAAAAATATAAAAAATTGAGAGAGGTTATTGTAGAGGGACCCTACATAATCACATTTCCTTAGACATAATGTATCTAAGTGACACAGTTTCCAAGTAACAGCTCGTCAAAGATTGCTGCCCTTTTTCACTTATGACTCTTCAGGGATATTGCTGGTACAATGTAGCTCAGATTATTTCGGTATGTTTGGGTACAAAATAGGACCATGCCTAACCCTAATGTACCCATCCAAATGCATTGGAATTATCAGTTTGGCCACATGAGGATAAGAACAAAATTTACACCCCTTTGCAACTTTACACTACCTCCTTCTGACAATTTTTGGGACAGCAGAAAACCTTTCACCATGGGAAAATGCCTTAGAGATATAAAAAACTGAGAGAGGTTATTGTAGAGGGACCCTACATGTTCATGTTTCCTTATATGGAATTTATCTAAGTGACATGGTTTTTGAGTAACAGCTCGTGAAAGATTTCTACATTTTTACACTTTGGACTCTTCAGGGATATCACCGATACAATGTAGCTCAGACTGTTTCGGCATGTTTGGGTGTGAAACAAGACCATGCTTAGCCTAAACATACCCATCCAGATGTGTTGGAATTGTTAGTTTGGCCACACAAGGATAAGAACAAAAGTTACAACCCTTTACAACTTTACACTACCTCATTTTGATGATTTTTGGGGCAGCAGAAAACCTTTCACCATGGACAAATGCCTTAGAGATACAAAAAATTAAGAGAGGTTATTGTAGAGAAACTCTACATGATCACCCTGCCTCAGACAGAATGTATCTAAGTGACATGGTTTCTGAGTAACAGGTCGTCAAAGATTGCTACCTTTTGCACTTTAGACTCTTCAGGGATATCGGTGGTACAATGTAGCTCAAACTGTTTTGGCATGTTTAGGTACAAAAAAGAACCATTCCTAGCTTAAACATACCCATCCAGATGCGTTGGAACTATCATTTTGGCCACACGAGGAGAAGAACAAAAGTTACACCCCTTTATAAGTTTACACTGCCTCCTTCTGACGATTTTTGAGGCAGCAGAAAACATTTCACCATGGGTAAACGCCTCTGAGATATAATACACTGAGAAAGGTTATTGTAGAGGGACCCTACATGATTGTGTTTCCTTAGATAGAATGTATCTAAGTGACATGGTTTTCGAGTAACAGCTCGTCAAAGATTGCTACCTTTTTGCACTTTGGACTCTTTACGGATATCACCGGTACAATGTAGCTTGGATTGTTTTGGCATGTTTGGGTGATAAAAAGGACTATACCTAGCATAAAGGTACCCATTTAGATACCTTGGAATTGTCAATTTGGCCACACAGTGAGAAGAACAAAATTTGCACCCCTTTGCAACTTTACACTGCCTCCTGACAATTTTTGGGGTAGCAGAAAACCTTTCACCACATGCAAACACCTTAGAGATATAAAAAACTGAGAGAGGTTATTGTAGAGAGACTTTACGTGATCGCATTACCTCAGATGAAATGTTTCTAAGTTACATGGTTTTTGAGCATCATCTTATCAAAGATTTCTGCCTTTTGCACTTTGGACTCTTCAGGGATATCGTCGATACAATGTATCTCAGACTGTTTCAACATGTTTGGGTGAAAAATATGACCATGCCTAGCATAAATGTACCCATCCAGATGTGTTGGAACTATCATTTTGGTCGTACCAGGAGTAGGATGAAAGTTACACACCTTTGCAACTTTACACTACCTCCTAAAATTTTTTGGGGCAACAGAAAACCTTTCACCAAGGGCAAATGCCTCAGAGATATAAAAAATTAAGAGAGGTTATTGTAAAGGAACCCTACATGATCGCATTTCCTTAGACAAAATGTTTCTAAGTGACACAATTTTGGAGTAACATCTTGTCAAAGATTGCTTCCTTTTTGCACTTTGGACTCTTCAGGGATATCGTCGGTATAATGTACCTCAAACTGTTTCGGCATGTTTGGCTAAAAAATAGGACCATGCATAGCCTAAACATACCCATTCAGATGCGTTGGAATTGTCAGTTTGGTCACATTATGAGCATGACACAAAAAATGTAAAAGTTGCTTTGTGCAACTTGACAACATTGACACTTTTTTGCAACAAGACTCAAAGACTCAAACTAACCCCAAATGACTCAAACTGACTCAAAAACATATGAAATGGTCTTAGAACACTTTATTACATACAATTGACTCAATCAAAACAATTTTTCATTTTTTGACCCCTCTTGGAGGCATGACAACCTGGGTGGCCCTGCACCATTAGTGCAACTGAAGTCGATAAAGAGGTTCCCTTAGCTTCAAGAAATATAAATATTCTATATTGACAAGGCCAACCACGTGAAGGTGGAATCTCATGTGGCCTCACTTAAGACCTACAACATGTGTAATCTAGTAGACATAGGATGCCTCAGACACCTATTGTATAGTATGTATCTAGATTTTATAGACATAGTAGACGTAAGACACCTAGTCTTTATACCTTATCGTAGTCTAGACCTAAGTCAACTAGACACCTAGATTATAGTTCTACCTAAGACACCTATTATGGTGACCTAGTTGACATATAGTACCTACCTAAGACACCTAGATTAAATTATAGAAGACATCTACCTAGAAGACACTTAGATCATTCTAGATTATACCTTATTCTAGTCTCTAGACAGGTTGTTGATATATAGTATCTACCTAAGACACCTAGATTAGATTAAATACCTTTTTTCTAGTCTCTATCTACCTAGTTGACATATCGTATACACCCAAGACACAATTAGAGACACCTATTATCTAGTTAGAAACCAAGACGCCTAGAGATACATATATTTTATACATTATTCTCAGGATCAACTTCATCCATCACTTAGGTCTAACCCCATGAAGCATAACCTGATGATGTAAAAATGTGTATATGTGTAAAAATGTACCAGCAAATAAAAAAAGACAAACCTTACAAATTATGTGCATACTTACAACTCAATGTAACATGATTTTACAAAATCAATGTGAATACTTACAAATTAATCCAATGAACCATCTGGGTTTGCTCTACTCTTTATTATGTCAAGTATTGCTTCATGGTCAGACTCACACACCTTCCACAAAGTCTTGTTCAAAGGTGTACCCCGATATTGTATCAAATGAACATGGGATGCCACGATAAGGTTCAAGTAATGAAGAATCTTTCTATGTGTGTCAAAGTCTTGAAATAGCCAAATATTAACACTCTTATGTGGGTACCTTCTAAGCCATGTTCCAGTAATAACCACCGAGCCTCTAGGGTATTTGATGTTTTATCCATCCATAATTGGGGCCTCCAATTTCTTTTTGGCCTCAACACAATGACATAAGTAATAATATGTTCCCTCTTTGTTATCTTCATCTACAATAACTGCATATACATGCCCTACATTGATATGTGTAGAAAATTAGATGAAATTAGTAAGCATTACAAAAACACTACAAAGTAAGATGACATTAGGAATTTCAAAAAATATGCAAATAGATATATTACCCAGTTAAACTAAATCTGATATGTGGTCAAAGTCAACTGATGATTCCATCTTTGTTAGTTCTAGTGCCGTTAGGGGTCAATACATGTCAAGTGGGCTAAGGTAACTTAACTACCATTCGTCAACCCACTCCTTTGACTCACACTCATCCCAGGCTTGAATTGTATAGGAAGAACAAAAGCATGACATCTTTCACATATGGATACTCCATGAACCTGCAATTGAGCTTCTGAAAGATTGCATCTCACTTGATCTTGTCAGTGTAGAACAGTCCTCATGTGGTGCAATGTTAGTATCATCTATCAACTAAAAAAATCTATGAACTCAAGACTTACCTTCATTACCTGGACCCATGGAAGCATTACACCACTCGATGATCAATTTTGCATTTGTCAACTTTGCATTGTCTTTATACTTTAACTCTTCTCATGCTATGGCTCTTTTGATACATGCTCTTGCATCATCATGCTCCCCCTTTCTATGCCTAGCCTAACAAAAGTTCCACATATGTTGAATACCTATAAAATTATGCCTCCTTCTTAGCCAATAGAAATTCTGAGAGTTCTTGAATTGTGACACATAGTTATCTGACCATATGATATGTTGATTGAACGATATGCCCCTTCTAGCCAAATCATTGTAAAATACCTAAAAGCAACCTTGCATGAACTCCATAGAATGCGTGTGATCATCACTGATATAGAAATTATACTCCCTTATGATCTTTCTGTCATCCTCTATACTATCATTTGCATGAATGAATGAGATCTACACAAATATAGAAACCTGTGTGGAGTTGTAATATTGTGATTACACCTCACACTATGGTTGTAGACTGTAGTTCTCAGCAAAGTTGATGACTGAAATAATTCTACCAATCATAAATGTTTCCTTTCATAACTTGAATTGCAAGTCCAACCATCGAGCTCTATGGGCATGTCTTGCATACTCACACACTATGCTGTCATGAAATATAGGCATAAACTGATACACTAGAATCTTTTCAATAACCAATTCACACCTCTTTTCTTCTTTACCATCTTTTGTATTGTATGCCACTATTTTATACTTGCTAAACTCGACTAGTTCAGTTCATTTCCAACCACATGTGTTCTTTCCATATGTTCACATATTAGCAAACGTTGAAAGCCATCGCAACAATGACATGTGTCATCCAAGCATAATTTCTTGTAGAATATTTGACCTTCCTCTCTTTCACATAAAATTCTTGATATGAAGTCTCTTGAATATGTTGGTGGGGCACGTATGCCACAACCCTACAAAACATTGTTAGTATGCAAATCTAAACATATAGACCTATAAACATCAAAATGGTTACAAAATTCAATATGTAATATACAACAAAAAGTAGTGCGTGTGTGATTTATCTTGACATAGAAATGTTTTAGCATTTCAAAATATCTTTGACAAATTTAATTTGACAATACTTCTCTAGAAATTTACCATAAAACTATGTTTGAGTCTCATCCAAAAAATGCTTTGGATGTGGATCACGGTGCTGACTACTAATTCTCCTTCTTACCACATCCCTTTGATTCAGAGATACCTTGTGTAATTCTTCCAAAAGTCTTCAATTAGTGATCTCAATGCTTCAACAATTGGTTTATCTTTTCATGGTAGTCTCCCTTAGAACGTTCATAATTCATTGGCATTAGTGTCATCAATTCTTTGGCATCTTCCAATAGCTCTTGATAAAGTATTCCTATTAATTCTCAATTCTTGACTCGTCTTTCTAATGAGAAGGGCTTTCCTTGTTTGACTACTTACTATAGTCGATGTAATCACATGCCATGTTGTATTACTATCTTTTGTGCATGAGGTGTTACCCACACTCTCATACGCACTCATTAGATTCTTGACAATAGATTTTTCACTTGAAGCCTCTGATGTTCTCAACCCAAGAATCTTCATGATGGACCTATACTTTATACTTCGCATCATTTCAAGAAATAGTTGACATCTTGCAATCTCATTTAACTTTTCGAAGAACAATCTCCAAATCTTATGAGCATATCTTCTACAAGTGCGTTTTGGAATCTTACCTTCCATTGGCTGCAAAATGATCTCATCAATATCAATCAAATACTTTGGCTTTCTATGCAAAATTCTAGGTGGTGTTAAGTTAGGTAAATTTATCTCAACATTAGGAATTTCATCAACATTTAAATGAGATAGGCTAGATGGCATACCTTCGACCGAAGATGGAATAGATGACATACATTGAGGTTGAGGTGGGAATGATGGTGTACCTCCTTCATCACATGTGAGTGATGATGTACTCTCAACTTGAGATGCGATAGATGGTGTCCCTACATGACTTACAGTAGAGGACGTGTCTCCAACTATGGTATTCAAATCTCTCATAGCATGAAGTTTTTGCATTCGTTCTCTTTGTGCCACCAATACCATATCTCTTTTTGATGGTTGCGGTTCCTCTTCAATTGGCATGTCTTCATTTATCGTGTCCAATTTCCTCTTCTCATGAAGTTCCCTCATAGCTGCCGCTTTCTTTGCATTCTTAGCTTCTATCTCTTCCTATGTTGGTTTATTTCTTGATCGTTTCCTTAGCATGATGGAGAATTTGTCTATAGCATGATAAAGAGACCAATATTAGTTCCTAAGAAATGAATCCATACAAATAACTAAAATACATGACATTCAACCCTTCATAGTAAATATACATACAATCATCAAGTAAAAGAGTAAATGTCACTCAACCAAAATAAGTACAGAGCATACAAAGAAAATTATTGCAGCCATACAAAGCATTATTGTAGCTATACAAAGAATTATGGTACAAAGTTCACTTCAGTCCTAGATGAGGCAGACCCAATTTGACATGTTTGTTGTTACTAGGGCTACTAGGATTTGGGTGGCTTGTGAAGGAATAGACAACAATTGAAGAGTGTAGACTTGAGTAAGGGTTTAGAATGGTTGTGTCTAAGTTCCTAAGGAGTAAGAAGACCTCTAGTAGCCTTGTTAGGTTTTGAAGTATTGAAGACCCTCTTTGTGCCTTTGTATAGGGAGATTGCTTGAGAGGAAAGCTTATGAAATTTGAAGAAACTATTGGTATATGAGACCTTTGGATTGAGTTGAACCCAACCTCTGCATCACATACCTAGGATTGTCATAAAAATAATTAGACCAATCTCTATAATTTAGGGTATTGAATGGTATATAGTCAATCAAGGTAACCACCATCATGTGCTAACAAAGGACAATTAGGAAATTTTGAAATATTGTTGTGTCATGTGCATACAAATGATCATGAATAGGTGCATAAGGAATGTCCTAGCCCAAGATAGGTGCATACAAATCATCATGTCATGTGCATACTTGTATGATCTTGGCACCTATTCATTTGTATTTTAACTTGTTAATATGACAAGATAATAGTGGGATTGTAATGGTATGTTAAGGTCTGTTTATTACACATAATTATTAAAGAGCCCAAGTGTAGAAAATATACATGGTATCATGTGATATTGTAGGTTGCTTTCTTGATTGGGAATGTGTCTATTTTAATTAATGTTGACCTTTGAGATATCTTTTATTATGCATACCATGAACTAATTTAAAACATAATCTATCATATAAACACAAGATATGTATACATAGTCTTTTATTAT
This sequence comes from Cunninghamia lanceolata, assembly GCA_027924645.1. NCBI lineage: Eukaryota > Viridiplantae > Streptophyta > Pinopsida > Cupressales > Cupressaceae > Cunninghamia > Cunninghamia lanceolata. Next base: position 1,163,464 of record BSBN01000957.1, read on the forward strand.
GCATACTGGTTACAAGTGATATAAACATGTATGAAAAAGAATGATAAATTAATTCAAATAGAATTAAGGAAAATGTAAAGAACATGCATGTAAAGACTTGACATACCTAAAAAATGGAGATTCGAATGGAGAGATTACCCAATTATGTAGTTCTTTTTTCTTCTTGCATCAAACTCCTCAACAATTTGAGTTTTTCAACACTTGCTTCCTTTTCAATGTTAAATTTAATAACACTCAAATATAATTAGTAACAACAATACTATTAACCAATCTATAATGTTAAATTCCTAAAATTGAATCACAATTAACATTGCAATACTACAAATTGAAACTTGAATAGATATATATCAAATTTGATGTGAGAACTATGTTATTTCCTCCTTCTCAAGTTGGCAAGCAGAAAAGGTGGTGGAAAGATCATGCAAAGGTGGTAGAATGTGTAAAATGTGCATGTGAACTTCCCAACAGGATGAAAGAACTTTTTTGTCAGAACATGTGCATAATCAGCATGAAAATAGAGCATGTGGGCCTGGATCATGGGGGTCTAGGCATTTTTATCATTTCTAAAGAAAGACAAAATGTGAGCGCATTATAACGCACTCCTGTTATAATGCACTTGTGTTTTGTCTTGCTATAGATTGATCCATAAATATCTGTGCCTATGTCACCTTTGATAGCACCTTTACAATATCTCACCTCTAGTTCCATTAGCTCATGTTCTATATCTCACTTATCTCTCCCCCTCACCTCTCTACCTCTCCCCTCTCTATGTCTCTCAGTCACTCCTTGTCTACCTCTCAATCCTTAGCCATCTAGGTCTCACTTAATCCTAAACCCTAAAGCCTCAACCCTCAACGTCAAACCCTAAACACTATCCCTAAACCCTCAATGGGCTTGATACTATCTGTCAACCCTTAATCCTTAAAACTTGAGCCCTAAAACCTATCCCTACACCCTCGACACTTGACACTATATATTAAACCCTAATCCCTCGACACTCAACCCTATCCCTAAACCCTCAACCCTCAATGTCAAACCTTAATCACTCAACCCTTAACTCTAATCCCTCGACCCTTAACCCTATCCCTAAACCCTCAATGCTCAAATCAAACCCTAATCCCTCAACCCTTAACTCTAATCCCTCAACCCTAAACCCTCAACACTATACCTTAAACCCTAATCCCTCAACCCTCAACCCTAAACCCTATTCCTAAACCCTAATCCCTCAACCCTCAACACTCAACCCTTAACCCTAATCCCTTAACCCTCAACCCTAATCCCTCATCCCTAAACCCTAAACACTATCCCTATTCCTAAACCCTCAACGGGATTGATACTATCGCTCAACCCTTAAACCTTAAAACTTGAAACCTAAAACCTATCCCTACACCATCGACACTCGACACTATATCTTAAACTCTAATCCCTCTACACTCAACCCTATCCCTAAACCCTCAACCCTCAACGTCAAACCCTAATCCCTCAACCCTTAACTCTAATCCCTCAACCCTCAACCCTAAAACCTCAACCCTCAACCCTTAACTCTAATCTCTCAACCCTAAACCCTATCCCTAAACCCTCAACACTATACCTTAAACCCTAATCCCTCAACCCTCAACCCTAATCCCTCATCCCTAAACCCTAAACACTATCCCTATTCCTAAACCCTCAATGGACTCGATACTATCCCTCAACCCTTAACCCTAAAAACTTGAACCCTAAAACCTATCCCTACACCCTTGACACTCAACACTATATCTTAAACCCTAATCCCTCGACACTCAACTCTATCCCTAAACCCTTAATGCTCAAAACTCAACCCTTAACCCTCAGCGTCAAACCCTAATCCCTCAACCCTTAACTCTAATCCCTTAACCCTCATCGCTAAAGCCTCAACACTAAATCCTTAAACCTTCAACCCTAAACCCTATCCCTAATCCCTCTACCCTCGACACTCTACTTTAACCCTAATCCCTTGACCATCAATCCTATCCCTAAACCATCAACCCTCAACCCTTAACTCTCAACATTAAACCCTAATATGTCAACCCTAAACCCTAATCCCTCAAACCTAAACCCTATCCCTAAACCATTAACCTTCAACACTATACCTTAAACCCTAATCCCTATCCCTCAACCCTTAACCCTTAAAACTTAAACCCTATCCCTACACCCTCAACACTCGACACTATATCTTAAGTCTTAAATCCTCATCCCTAAAGCCTGAACCCTGAACCCTTAAACCTTCAACCCTAAACCCTATCCCTAATCCCTCTACCCTCGACACTCTAACTCTAACCCCTTGACCGTCAACCCTATCCCTCAACCCTTAAATCTCAACATTAAACCCTAATCCATCAACCCTAAACCCTAATCCCTCAAACCTAAACCCTATCCCTAAACCCTAAACCCTCAACCCTCAACACTATACCTTAAACCCTAATCCCTATCCCTCAACCCTTAACCCTTAAAACTTAAACCCTATCCCTACACCATCAACACTCGACACTATATCTTAAGCCTTAAACCCTCATCCCTAAAGCCTCAACCCTCAATCCTTAAGCCTTCACCCCTAAACCATATCCCTAATCCCTCTACCCTCAACACTCTAACCCTAACTCCTTGACCATCAACCCTATCCCTCAACCCTCAACCCTCAACTCTCAGCATTAAACCCTAATCCATAAACCTTAAACCCTAATCCCTCAAACCTAAACCCTATCCCTAAACCCTCAACCCTCAACACTATACCTTAAAACCTAATCTCTATCCCTCAACCCTTAACCCTTAAAACTTAAACCCTATCCATACACCCTCAACACTCGACACTATATCTTAAGCCTTAAACCCTCATCCCTAAAGCCTCAACCCTCAATCCTTAAACCTTCAACCCTAAACCCTATCCCTAATCCCTCTACCATCGACACTCTAAACCTAACCCCTTGACCATCAACCCTATCGCTAAACCCTCAACCCTCAACCCTCAACACTTATCCCTCAACTCTCAACATTAAACCCTAATTTGTCAACCCTAAACCCTAATCCCTTAAACCTAAACCCTATCCCTAAACCCTCAACACTATACCTTAAACCCTAATCCTTATCCCTCAACCCTTAACCCTTAAAACTTAAACCCTATCCCTACAGCCCCAACACTTGACACTATATCTTTAGCCTTAAACCCTCATCCCTAAAGCCTCAACCCTCAATCCTTAAACCTTCAACCCTAAACCCTATCCCTAATCCCTCTACCCTCGACACTCTAACCCTAACCCCTTGACCATAAACCTATCCCTAAACCCTCAACCCTCAACTCTCAACATTAAATGCTAATCTGTCAACCCTAAACCCTAATCCCTCAACCCTAAACCCTATCCCTAAACCCTTAATCCTTAACACTATACATTAAACCATAAACCATCAACCCTAAAACCTAATCCCCCAACCCTAAACCCTATCACTAAACCCTCAACCCTGGAAACTATACCTTAAACGCTAATCCCTCAACCCTCAACCCTAATCCCTCATCCATAAACCCTAAATGCTATCCCTATTCCTAAACTCTCAACCCTTAACACTATACCTTAAACCCTAATCTCTTATCCCTAAACCCTAAACCCTATCCCTCAATCCTTAACCCTTAAAACTTAAACCCTAAAACCTATCCCTAAACCCTCGACGCTCAACATTGTATCTTAAACCCCAATCCCTTAACCCTCAACCCTCAATCATTAAACCTTCAACCCTAAACCCTATCTGTAATCCCTCTACCATCAACAATGTACCTTAACCCTAATCCCTTGACCATCAACCCTATCCCTAAACCCTCAACCCTCAACCCTCAACTCTCAACATTAAACCCTAATTTGTCAACCCTAAACCCTAATCCCTGAACCCTATACCCTATTCCTAAATAGGCTGAACCCTCAACACTATTCCTTAAACCCTAATCCATCAACCCTAAACCCTAATCCCTCAACCCTAAACCCTATCCCTAAACCCTTAACCCTCAACACTATTCCTTAAACCCTAATCCCTCAACTCTAAATGCTAATCCCTCAACCCTAAACCATAAACCCTATCCCTAAACACTCAACCCTTACCCTCAACCCTAATCCCTCATCCCTAAACCCTAAATGCTATCCCTATTCCTAAACCCTCAACCCAAGACACTATACCTTAAACCCTAATCCCTTACCCCTAAACCTTAAACCCTATCCCTCAACTGTTAACCCTTAAACTGTAAACCTTAAAAACCTATCCCTAAACCCTCAACCCTATATCCTCAATAATTTACTTAAGTCCTAATCCCTCAATCATCAACCCTATACCTTAAACCCTAAAGCCTACACCCTCAAACCCTCATACCTAGACCATATAACCTCACCCTTATATCCTAAACCTCAAATATTGTGCCTCAACCCTATACTTCAATTAAACCTAAACCATACATACTCTCAACCCAACTCACCCTATGCCTTATATACCCTCAATCCATATCGTAAACCCTAAACCTAATATCCTTAACCCTAATCCCTGCGCCTTACATACATAATCTTATACACTCAACAACCTAAATATTAACCCTCAATTATAACCCTCAACCCTCTAATCTCTACCCTCTACCCTCTACCTATTACTTAAGCCCTAATCCCTCAACCCTCAACCCTCAAAACTATACAGGCTCAGGTTCTTATATACACTAAACCTAAAACACTTACATACATACATACAAACATATATACATACATACAAACATGCATACATGTACATACATACAAGCATGCATACATACCTACAAGCATAGATATAAACATCCATGAAACATACTTATAAAACTTGAACATAACTTATTCAAAGGAAGACATAACGCAAGCGCGTTATAACGCACTTGCATTATATTGTGCTTTGGGAGTCCCAATCCTTAGGATTGGGATTTGCTTTGGATTTCCAACCCAAAGGCTTGGAGTGCCTTTTCAACATCCACATACGTGTTTTTGCAAATTGTACAAGATTTCACATAATTTTGTTCATGCTAACCCTCAGATTTGCACATGTTTCAAGGTCAAACAAATTGAACACCTAGGTAATGTTAGGCTTTCTCTTAGCTATTTAATGATGTAATTTTTTTCACATTTTGACAATGTTAAGCCTTTCATCTTTAATTTCTTTTGTTTGTGTGTCCAGTTTTGGGCAAAAACCAGTGTTTGGTCTTTTTTTCATTGTAAATTAACCATTCATTGAAATTTAAAAAAAAATACATATTTAGAAACTAGACTCCATTCTACACATATTAAAAAAAAATGATTTTCAATTAGTTTTCAAAATTTATAGGGGGAGCATGGCCAAAATTCTATTTTTTAGGATGCATCCACTTTGAAAATTAGTAAAAAATCAAATATTCATCAAAAAATTATTAGAAAAATTGGGCATAAACTACATGTTGTTAGCTAATTTCTCACCAATCGATTTTTAAAATACCAAAAAAAAGGTTAACCTTTTGAGGGAGCCACAAAACATGCTATGTTATATTTTTTTGACAGAAACAATAGCAATTTTTGTGGCTCCCTCTTTTGAACCCCTTAATCTATACTATTTTCAAAAAAAAAATAGTAGTTTAGAAAGTAGACTCAGAGTACTACGAACATTGTTTTGGTTGCATCTCCAAATTTTGAGTGTAACGATGCTCAATTTCTCATCCAAGGCCAGCATTTCCTAAATTTAGAAAAAAATTGGCTACTTAAGACCCCTTTATGGCCCCCCATCTTCTTGCACTTACTCAACTGGCACTAGTGACTTAAAGTAGAATTGTGAAATCTAATTTCTAAGGTTATTTATGAATTTTGAGTGTTGATTGTTTAGTGTATCAATACATCTCTCTGAAGATTGGTTAGTATATCAATAGGAAATCTAGAAAAAAAAATGAGGACTAAGGTAAATTGGAAATAGCAAGTCCTACTAATTATATTGAATGGAAATAAGGGCTATATAAAATTGTAGCCTACATTCAATCACTAATCCACAAGTTGATTATTTAAAATAATCAATTTACCTAGTACTTTATTACCTTACTATTGTTTGCTTCAATTCTAAGTTCTATAATGAATTTTTAGGAATAAAAGTTACGTACATTAGTTGTACATGTTTGTGTTTCATCATACTGTAACCGATACATGACACTTTTGAATCATGTGCCAAAACGTCATTTGTGAAGAGAGTAGTAGTAACATCCTCTGTGGTAGTAGTAGTAGTAGTATACAAAAGATGGAATCAAACTCCGAATGAAATAGTTGATTTGATGTGATTCAAAGATCCAAATTATTGTATGGAAACACAAGCTTGTTATTATCTAGCAAAGGCATTGTTTAAGAAAATAATGCTTCTAGGTTCCATCAATAGTGCAAAATCTAGTCTTTTACTATAGTTTGGTTTTGATCCATCAATAAATTGTGTAACTCTCTTTGAAACTAATCTTACATATCTTGCACATATTATCTAGCAAAGGCATTGTTTAAGAAAATAATGCTTCTAGGTTCCATCAATAGTGCAAAATCTAGTCTTTTACTATAGTTTGGTTTTGATCCATCAATAAATTGTGTAACTCTCTTTGAAACTAATCTTACATATCTTGCACATATACATACAGTTACATGACCTTGGTTTGACTTGAGTTTGTTTTTTAGCATTCTATGCATTATTTAGGCGGAAGAATAACTTAAAAGAAAACACCCACAACTTTGGATTGTCTACATGTAATTTTTAAGAAATACACACAAGGTAGACAAATTATATACTCATGAATCATATTAGAAACACAATCAATTATTCAAATAAATTATCACTAAAGAAGGCACGTTGTGCTTGCAGAGGAAAATGATAGAATTTAATTGGAGATAAATGATGCTAAAATAATTTGAAGTAGGTGTTAATGGTTTTTTTATTTCAATCTTGCTAAAAGGTACAAATCTGTAAACACAACATACTAAAAATGAATCAACATGAAGAAATAATGATTAGTGTAAATAAATTGAGGCATGGGTTTTAGCCATGGATTGTGCAAATAGGAACCTTGAGATAGAGATTAACTCTTGACCCATGATTAACAAATAGGGAAAAAAATGGGCACAAAAAAACGAAGGGGGGATTGAGGGCAGAGATACGAAAATGAAGAAATTATAGGGGAATAGAAACACCATGGTGGTGCTGGCCTCAGTTTTGGAAGACTGTGTATGGGCCTCTAATGTCCTGAATGGGCCTCTGGATGATTTTGTTGTGCCAAATCCCTCTGTGAGGGTGTGCAGCCTTATCAAATGAGAGGCATCTCCACAGAGCAGGTGAAGAGAAGGGGGCGTGGGCTATCTGCTACAAACACCTAGCCACTAGCTTTAAACACCCAGTGACCAACATAAATCACACTGGCATCAACATCACATGGCCATCATTATGAGGTCGAACACCCAGTAGAAGGAAAGGGCAGGGGAAACAGTAGGGGAAGACGTCCTCATCATCTGAAAACCCTGATTTCTCCTTTTTTGGGGGGGGAGGGGGAAGAGGAGTTGGGGGATTCCTCTCGATGGGGGCGTGGAGGTTAAAAGGAAAGAAAAGCCTAATGGGATGGGGGAAGAGGAGAGAGGAGAATGGGAGGGAAGGAATGGAGGATTCGGAGAAGAGGAGGAGAGCGGCGGTGAGTAGCAGCTTGAAATTAACACAGCCAGGAGCAAAGGTATTCTCATAATCGCCTCTTCTATTTCTTTCTTCTATGTGTTGGGTAGGGCACGTAAAAATAGAGTCTTTTGCTCTTCTGTTCTTAGCATTCTATTTATTTTTTGATGTTTAGGGTTTTAAGAAATTATGGCAATGAAAAAAATTGTTGGATTTTGGTTTTTTTTTTTTTTATATATTACTTTAAGGGCACAATTGACCCAAGCAGAATAAATTATATCAGAAATTAAGAAAATCCTTGTCGAGCAATTCGTTTGCTAAATGCTTTCGCTATAGGTTTTGTAATATTTACTCTGTTAATTGTTGTGGCCTTGGGGTATCGCAATGTTTGCTCATAGAAATCAGCAAATCTTCTACTGCTTTGGTTTTGAAATGTATTTTCATGGAAATGTTTAAATGGTCTGTGTTGCAGAATATTTGATATAGGATTACCAGATCTTCCACTGTTGGGGAGTCTTGAAGTGGTCTTATTCACATATTCACATAACTTAGTTTTCGAGTTTTTAATACGGTGTTAAGTTATGGTAACGCTACAAAAATCTCCAGTGTCATGTTGGAGTTATTATGGGCGTGCAATATTTTTATCATGATTTATTGGGGATGAAGTTTAATGCTGCATTTGGAAAGAGTCACCTTGCAAGTTGGAATAAATAAAGGCCGAAATCCAAGCTAATGTAGCAATACTGCTTGCCCTGTAAAGATTCCAAATAAAACAATGTCCTATAGATTTAAGGCCTTCGTAGTGTTTGTTAATTCTAAACGATATGTCTACTTATTAAAGTTTAAAGGACATTTATAGTTTAAATGTGTTACTAATTATAAGTTTCTGATCACACTCCTTGGTCAATCATGGGATGAAATTGCTATCATAAAATTCAAAATTTATGGTTCCTCTCTCACGTGGTGATATGTGAGCCTGCCTTTAATCAGTCCCCTTGTTAATGTCTCACACTGCACATTGGCTAGTACCAGGTGGATGCAATTTGACATAAATGCCATTCTTTAGAGTATTTGGATGAATGGCTTGCAACATTTTGTTCTTGACAACACCATCTTGAAAGTTAAACACATCCAAACCATTTGTGTACATGACAAAACCAACCACAACCTTGACCCACAAGACTAGCTTTTAGTAGTGTTGAAGTCAAATATTTGAAGAGGTCACTCTTTGTATTCCTCTCAACTGCACACCCTCTTTCATATCTTACACATTGAATTTTATAACATTGACATTGCACAAAATGAGAAATAAACTACACCTTTCATGAGTGACCCATGCAAAGCATGGTGTCCACAACAAGTTGTGCAAGAAATTAACCTATTATTACTTAGGCACATATTTAGGAAAGGAAATACTCTATAGATCTACATTTGCAATATGTAATATAAATATCCACATTATAAGCTTATAGCTCTTATTGGGGCTACAAGCACATGGAGCATCTATAGCTTCACACTAATGGCTAAGATCTTAGTTTGACTACACTAGACTTATGTCATTCTAAGAAATAACCACATTAGAGTGCTTCTAAATAGTGCTTAGTCCAAGCCTACATAATACACTTTAAGATTCTATGTCAATGAGCCACTTCTCTGTTTGGAAATGTTCTTTTGGATCATGAGTGTATCTTTTTGGTTTACTATACATTTCTTTATGTTCCATCTCCTACACATAGAGACAAGCTTCTCTTGACAAGGAAATATGGATTCAATGACACCCTCTCCTTATAGCATTAGAGTATAATGACAAGCTTCCCTCAACATCCACGAGCATGTTTAGTTAGGGCTAATTTAGACTACCACCACACAAGCACACTCTAGACGTTCACAAGTTCTTGGGTAGAGGTATGACTACTTGAAATATTCACCAAGTAGTCTGAGCTCTCTAAAAGCTTTATGGATCGACATTTGTAAGTCATAGATATACATGCACATCATAAACTTGTACCCAACTTGAAACTCGTCTAAATTTGTATTTTGGCACCCCTGATTTCTTTCCTAGCCTAGTGAGGACATTGATCTACATGAAATGACATTATTCAACATGAGTATGGTGTATACCTTTAGTTATCTATGTGTAATCTTGATGGGACCATCCTGGTAACATTGTAAGTGCAATTGTATGATATTCCAGTTGGAGAAATGTTATAATCATCATATGTAATGAAATCTTATTGGCTGTAATTCATTTGATCTCATATGATTCATTGGATGTTAACAACTCTTATCTCCTTTGATGTTTATAGGAAAATATATTGTTGGTTGAAACTTGATCTCCAATACTCTCTTGATGTTTCTTATGTTATAATGAACGAAATTGTCTTTCATTTGCTTATGAATATGGTATCCTACCTATAATTTTTACCTTGTTTGTGATACACCTTCTGTATTGATGTTGTGTTAGATGCTTATGATGTTTTTCCTTGTTTTGGATCACCTAACAAGGTGTCATGGATATCGTATCCCACACCTTGTATGCCTTCCCCGCCTTGTGCGACAGGGTTTTAGGGGTAGGTGGAAAGTTTTTTTTGGTTGTCCATGTCATGACCACATGGAAAATGTGGACATGACATGTTGTTTTATGTGTCATGGCCACATGCAAAAGTGGGCATGACAGCTTCTACTATCCAAGCGTCAGATAATTTATTACAACCCCTTCGTCATATCAGCAACTAAGTCCATTTTTTGATTGCTCTCGAAAGGGACACTAGGTCCGCATCAATGTAAATGTTTTTTGTCATTCGCCCATTAGATAGAAACACTAGAGGAAGGGAAACAATAAATAAGAGAGGAGAAACAAGTGTCTTAGGGATAGTCACATAGGAGGGTGCCCCCAAGTCACCAACCGCAATGCTATGTCCATAAGACACAACACACAATGATGAAATTAGAGAGAGAGGCAATATAAAAGAATGATGATACAAATAGAAGGTCACAATAGAAGTGGTCTCTTGGTATCCAGGACCTTATAAGAGAATTAGGGGTCATCCCAGGAGGCCTAAACAACACATAACACATCACGGGGAAGCACATCACAAGAGAGATAAAGGGTTAGAGATACTTACCTGTAGGGTTTTTGTATTAGATTTTTTAATTTACAAACCTCTTGGAGAGGTATTCGATCATGTTCATTGCAAGATTCAAGTGGCTCTTATGAAAGTCTTGTTTATTATCATATGATGCTTGTTTTGTAATTCCTTGTTGAAGTGAGACTTTTTGTTGCTTATGAGGGGGAGAACCACTATTATTTCCAACTGTTGATAGTCATCTTACTCTTTTCCAATTGTTAGCGAGTTTTCATTGTTGAATCTTTCTAACATGGTAATAGGAATAATCTTGTACCATGTCACTCATCTGTATTGGTTCTTGTATTTTTTTTAATGCATTTTGATTATCTCCCGATCCATATAAGGATAATGGAGAAGGAACCTTAGCATAAATTCCATTTCTTCGTGGATGAGGTGGATTGTCCACTTGTTTCTTATCCACTTCAATCATTCCTATGATTCTATCGTAGTCCAAATAATCATCCTCGTCTACTTCCACTAAACCCTATTCCAAAATATTGGTTTCAGTATGCTTAGAGAAAGGATTAATGAAGATTTGTAAGTTTTGATTCGGTGGACCAACTGACTTGTTTACATTATCATTCACACCTGATACTTGGATGACATTTGAATCAATAAGGTCCTGTATCTCATGTTTAAGACATATATATCGTTTAGTGTCGTGTCCTTGCATTCGATGATAATGACAAAAGGCATTAGCATCGAAGTAAGGTCCTTGTTTACTAGGATCGACAAGCTTGATCAAGAAAATCTTCAGAATGTTGTTACTCACAACTTGATTCATGATAGAATGATAGGACTCAGATATCAGAGTAAACTTTCTTGGTTCATATGATGCTTTCTTTGGATTGGTGATAGTTGAAATATTTGAAAAGTTGCTCGTATTCGATTCATTAACCTTGATGAAACTCCTATTATTATTGTTCCTCTTAAAGTTATTTTGTGATGATCCACCCATGTATTGACCAACTTGAGATGAGTTTTCATTTTCATATTGAATAGATGAAAGTTGATAATTGCGAAGGGCGGTGCATAAATGTTGAAAGGAGTTATAATTCATCAAGAGGATCTTATCATGAATACTAGGTTGTAGATTTGTAATGAATATCTTTTGAGCATCATCATATTTCATCTGATATTGAATTTGTGTATACAAATCTTGATACCAACTAATGAATTCAGTCAACTTTTCTTTCGGACCTTGTTTGCATTGAACCAAGTCAATAAGAGTGACTTGGGGTCTGATATTTACTTGAAAATGTTGTAAAAATTGATCAATCAATTGTGAAAAGGAGTTTATTGAATTTAGAGGCAAAGAGTAAAACCATTCTAAGGTAGTATCTTTGAGAGAGCGTAGGAAAAGTTTTGCCAACAAATCCTCCTCAAAATAGAAATCACTACACATAGCTATAAATGCTACCACATGAGTATTAGGATCACCTTTTCCACCATATTTTTCAAAGCACGGAGTCTCAAACCTCTTGGGCATAGGAGTTCTCAAGATCACATAGGAAAGAGGATTACAGACATGATATGTTGGTATATTAGGCTGTGAATAATTTGTTAAGTTTGTTAGCTTTGTTGTAAAGCAATCATGCCCTGTAAAAGTTGGTTTAGGATGGCATCATTAGGGGATGTAATTTGTTGCGAGGAATTGGAACCAAAGTGAGGAGGTGATTGAGCTTGAGATATGATAGGTGGAGGCTGAGAGTAGGTCAATGGTGGTTGGATACAATGGTTGGTGGAAGACGGTTGGGAATAACTATATCTGATGGGAGGTTGAGAACAATTATTCGTAGGAACGATCACATTATGGACCAAGTTCTGATAATCAAATCCCACAACTTTGTAATTAGTGCCATTAGATACTCCAATACTAGTGGTAGCATTAATACAGGCATTTACGTCAGTTGTTAAGATGGTTGATGTAAAGGTGGATATTCCTGTAGTTGGTATAGGTGTCGAAACTTGAGTATGCGACGGTGATGACATGTTACTAACTTTTGCACTTTCACTTACCGGAATTGCATTAGTTTGCACAATATGTGTTAAACCATGAATAAAATTAATTCCATCTCATCCTTCTTTTATCAATTCTCTTACATGGTGAATCACAGGTAAGGTCTCTTTAGCTATCCTCTTAGTTTGCACATATTCTTGAAATTCGGCAAGGTCTTTATCAAGCTTATTGACTTGTTCCATAGGTACATGACCTACTATCTCAATAGTATTCTCAACATCATGAAAAATATGATCTTCCATAGTGGTTGGAGGATATATAATATCTTGTACAATTTGAGTTTTTCCCTTTGTAAAGAAGGTGTTCAAAGGATTATTAGAGGTAGGAATGTTGTTTTCTTCAAGAGCACTAGATCCCATTAACCTTTTACTTATTTTTAAAGGGATATTTCTTTTAGGATAGTGGGTCATAAAGCTTATACAAAAGAACACAATACACAATGCACAAACTGAAAGAACAAACCCTAAGAGAAGGATATGATTGAAAGCCAAAAATGCTTGTTTTTTTGTAATTTTTTAATGCAAATGAATGAAACAAAAGGTGTTGTAAGGATTTTGATCAAGGGAAGAAAATAATGTTTCTTATATAAGTACAATACAGCAATAATATCCTTCACAACACACTCTTGATGCAAATCTAAGATGACGGTAAGTCAAAATATAGTGAAAATATGCTAAAATATGTGATTTTTTCACCAAATCTCAATGCAAAAGAGCATGACAAAGGGTGTTGTGAGGAAAATGATGACGGAAAGAAAATTATATTAGTAATTACCGCCATTTAATTCCAAAATATCTGTCACAACACACTTGTAGTGCCACTTAAGGTCAAACCCTAGTGAAAATGTAGCTAAAATAGGCAAATTTTTGTGGTTTTTCAACTCCAAGACCTAGAAAAAAGGGTGTTGTAAAGGATTTTAGGAGGTGTATAAAATAATAGAAATGATATCAGTCACCTCAATCCATAAAATTTGTCACAACACACTTGGACTGCAAACTAAGTCAAACCCTAGGGCAAAAGTAGCAAAAATGTGTAGTTTTTCACTAAATTTTCAATACAAGAGCCCGATAAAAAGGTTTTGTGAAGCTTTTTAGGAGGGGAAGAAAATAAATACTCTGATAACAACAAATTAATGAAAAAATATTCTTCACAACACACCTACAGTAAAAATTTAGAGAGTCGATAAGGCCAAATCTAGTGAAAATAAATGTTTTTCCAGCCCTAGGTTTAAGATCTTCACAAAAAATGCTATATGAATGTTTTGAAATATGATTTATGATGAAAATGAAATATACTCTAATCTAAAAATGATTTCCAAACCCTAATATGCAAAATGCAAGTGTAAATCTAATGAAAATGCATGAAAATTATTAATTTTTTGTTGAAATTTTCTACGCAAAAATGCAAATATTTAAAATATAAATGCAAATTTAAACCAAAATGCAAGACTAAAGACAAATTAAAATTTGAATGAGTCTCTAAAATTAGTAGAAAAATCTAAAAGAAGATTTTTCCTACAAACCCTAGATTTTGGAATTACTAGGTTATATGAAAATCGTCGAAATTTCTACAAAACCCTAGCAATTGTATGATGAAAATGCAATGCAAATGATTGAATTTTTGTAATTTTATGTAATTTATCTCAGATCTAATGCAAAAATAAAAAATTAGATGAAATTAGAATGAATTGATGCAAAATAGTAATCCTAAAATGCAATTTTTTTCAAATTTTTTCAATACAATAAGATGAATGACTATATGAATGAATGAAATCAATCCAAATCTGAAGCAAAACACTCAGAAAGGTGCCAAATTCAATTAAAACATGGGTTCACCAAAATGTAAAGGGGTAAAATTTGGATTGTTTAGTTTAGTGTTTGAATCCTCCTTTCACCAATTACATTCAAGGACCTTTGGATCGAGTGGCAGAGCACTATCAAGGCCTTGGTCACTTACAAATGTAGGGAAACTTGGATTAGGGTATTTGATTATCAATTTTCCTTCTCTTATGCTTAATTATCCATCAAAACCCTAATTATGCAAATACGGCAGTAAACAGAGGAATAATAGGAAATGCTTCTACAAAAAGATGTAAAATAACAAATAATTATACACCTATTTTTGGGGTTCTGAGGTATTAAAGGCAGGGACAAAAGAGAAGGAGCCCAAGTCCAAGGCCTTGCTTTTTGTTTGGATCTAGAAACTCAGTCTGTAACTTGTTTTTTTTTATTTTAGAGATTTTCCCATCATGGAACTTTGAGGACTAATGAGCGGGTGCCCTAGTCCAAGGTACCCTTTTCCTGTGGTTCTGCAATTTCGACACTCCAACCTGCTCTCCTGCAACTTCACTTTGTCTGCATCATCAACGTGTAACTTGTAACCATGGAAACTTTGTTAGGGGGTTGTGGTGTTTAGGAGCTTGCCTCAGTCAAGCCTTGGAAGGACACTTAAGTCTTCCGAACACCTTTGTCAGATAGAGAGTGCGTGCCCTTGTGAGGCAGAGGCAAAATCTAAATGAATAAATGATCATAAACATAATAAATGTCACCTTGTAGTGAAGATCTCATGAGAGGAAGAAGCTCTTCATTCCATGAGGAAATAGATGCTCAAATTTACAAACACAAACACGTAGACAACACAAATCTACTCTTGCAACACGATGAAAGCCTTGAATCATCTTTAGGATACATAAAGTTCACAATGATAATCTCTAGTTTACAAATGAATGTCTAAACATTATTTTATATGCAACTACAAGCACTCCCACCAAGAATTTCGTAATTCAAACTTACCGTGTCAGCATAGGACCCAAATAACGGTCACAAGCTGACACCCCCAAAAATTGGGACTACCCCAAAATAGGGCAGGACTAGGGTAAGGGTGCCCAAGCCCTCCCCCCCTATTTTGGGTAGGGGTTATCTTAAGTAGTCCCCCTAGGTCCTATTTGTCAAGACACTTACGGGTTTTATCATCGCGATGTTTAAATGTGATGTAAAATATCCTAAATGCACCCTAAATACCTAGGAGCTAAACCTAAAGAGGGAAAAGCCCCCAAGGGGACATTTTCTGATGTTATAGTTTCAACTTAGGAGGATTAATATTTTGGAACCTCTATGTCTAAGGCAAAAATCCTAAGATTCTAAGGTTTCCTAAATGATAATGTAAATATGAGACCTAAAACCTAAGAAAATGAAAAATGGTTTGCAACTGAATCCTATGGAATGGAAATCCATAGGTCTAAAATGTGTTTAATACGGTTGTAATCAAACCTGGTTGGGAGAAAAAGATTTCAAAGGTTCCCCTAAGGCTCAAAAATTGTTCTCAAGCGGATGCGTTACATTGTTTTGCTAATGCATTTCACTTTTCAGCTTATGCGTTCCAGAATCAGGGAGGTGCATTTCACTGTAACCTATGGATCGTATTGTTGAACTTATGCATTTTACTATTCAGCAGAGGTGTTTTACTATTTAGCAGATGCAGTGTACTATGTAGCAGATGCATATAACTCAGTCTGATGTGGTACAGAAGATTTCTTATGTGTTTCACTATTCAACATATGTGTTTTTCAATTTCAGCAGGCTCTAAAATTAGTTTTTCCTAAGTCTATTTGATGATTTTGTGGCAAATCAGAAAGCAGATCAGTCATAAAAATACTTAGCAATCAGTTTTGTGGGTATGTCTTTTGTTTGTTTTATGTTTTTGGTGACAAAATCTTTTGAAAACACTTTAGAAAACAAGCACAACCCTAGGGCTAGGCAAGGACTATACCCATTGGATTCCCACCTGGATTTCTCTAGCCATGCCTATTTAGAGGGGATAGCTATAGAAACTTGGTGGCATGGGCTTCCCCTTACAGTGCACTCACTTCTCAGGCACACCAAGTTCCAAGTCCTCAAGACACGTAGATCTTAACGTACTTTTCTATCTCTGCTCTAAACTGCGAGAACATGGGACAATTTTAAAGGTCTGACCTTCTGCGCCAGCGAGTAGAGGGATTTTGGCCACTAGACAATGGTTCGTAGTGAATATCTAAGGGACCGACGCCCCACGAGCATCCAGGAAGCCACTTAATGATTTAAGTATCCCTACTAGGAGTTTTAATATACACAAAGGTACACGTCCTTTCGAGCTAGTGATGTATGGTGAGTGCTTATACTGGTTCAAACTTGGCTTTCACCTTATCCTAAGTTATATAGCAGACCGAACAAAAGTACTACTTGGGGTTGCAAATGAGTTCTCCTTGCAGATGTGTCTCAAGAGAAGGCCCACTCTAAAGGGTGACAAAATCAAGGCAAGTTACTCATGTTTTTGATCCCCAGGCTCACACTAAGATGCAAGGGGATAGCATGCACATGTAAACTTGCTCACACTCGCATGGGGTTCTTTTGGATTTATCTTTTCTTAAGTGTGGTGTGGTGTTATGTAAGTGAAGTGGAGGATTTTTTTTTTCCCAAGATCACCAATTGGTGTGAGGGAAGAGCATATACCTTTCCACAACTCTAACACAAACAACCAAACATGGAAAACAAAGATGCAATCCTTTTTATCTTGTTAAATGAGTGAGTATGCAAGTTAATTTTAAGCCCTAATGAGTGAGAAAATGCAAGATTTTTGGTTCATTTTTTTAACCCAATGTGTGATAATGCAAAGTTGTGTTCTTTTTAACTCATGAAATGTGAATAATGCAGGGGTTGTGGTTCTTTTTAACCAATGTGCATGAGGTTCCTTTTAATCTCAAAATGAGTGTAGGTTTGCACATAAAATTGTAGTTTTTTTAACCCAAATTACAAAGTGTTACTAAGTTAAACCATACACACATTCATGGAAAAAGGAAAAAATCCTAAGTAACAAAATATGGTTTGCAAATGAAGATGTTTCTTCACACCACAAGATACAAATCAAGAATTAGTAACAGAAAAACCCTAACCCTATTGTTCAAAGAAGAAAAACTTGAATGAAGAGGACTTAAAATTTTTATGTTTTTATACCAGTCGTCTGCGTCGCATAGATTGTGCAGGTGGTGCACTATCAAGCGTAAGCATTTCAAAAACTAGCGTAGGTGGTGTTCTGTTGTGTGTATGTGGTGCAATCAAGCATAGGCGGTGCACTAAGTAGCTAATGTGTTGTAGAAACCTTCACAGACATCAGACAACATCCTACAACTAGAATTTAACTAGAAACCCTAACCAACAAGTGAAAAATGTATTTTGCAGACTATTATCAAACCCTAATGCTGTAAGGTCAGTTCTTGAATGCTAGAAAGATGGAGAACTTTCAAGCATATACAAGATTTACCCAAAATTGTAAAACAACCAAGTATAAACCCTACCTAAAAGAAGCTTTGTAATATTCAACCCCTAATGCTTTAAAAACCCTAATGACTGATAAAAACCAAAGAGTAATCTAAGCAAATAGAGCCTCCAAAAAAAGTTAAAACCCTGCAAAGCAAACTAGGTTAGGGTTATTCAAAATTAAAACAAAAGCTTCAAGCACTAAACACCAGTGTATGCATTGCATAACTCCTCTTAGGCAGTATAGAATTGGTGAAGACGTCACGCCATACAGTTGAAGCATCACACAAAGGAGCGTATGCATAACACTGATCAGTGCATGCATCGTGCACAAACTTGTAAAATTCAAAAACCCTAAATTCATAGTCTATACGACCATTTCACATCGGGTTCACAAATGTGGCTAGGTAAAAACCTCTGTTATAGTCCTAAAACAACAGATTGACACCTTGCCTAAGTAATAGAGCCCTTAAACAACCTAGAATGCAAATATGGAAGCATAAAACCCTAGGTTATCTAATGTATTTCCTCCATTGCTAAAATCTAACCTAGCTATGATGGTGTACTCAGACTTGCAGGTCTGCAATTTGGATAAAGGATCAATTATTAAAAATGGAATAAGTCAAAATGCTCAAGTGGTGAGTTGAAAATGAAGAGGTAAAAGGGCTTTTATAGAAGGTGAGAAGTAAATGGAGGGTTGAGATTGATAGTTGAATTAGGGTAAAGATCAAGGGCTCAAAATGATTTAGGGTTTCCTCTCATAAGAGGACAAATTTGATTTTTAAATTGGAGGAAATTGGTGAGGAGGTCAATTTTTTAAAATTAAATAAATTCTAGGGATTTATTTAATTTTTTGTGAGGAAAGGAGGAATGTGTTGGGATTCGATTAAATAAGTAGGGATTTATTTAACCTAGTACTAGGCTAATAATTTAAATAAATGGATATTTATTTAAATTAAAGGGTATATGGACGTTTGATGAGTGAATAATTAAACAATTATTAAATTATTTAGTTATAGAGGAATTTAGAAGAAGTGAGCTTAAATAATTAAATAAATGAAATTTATTTACTTAAAAAAGCGTAAGAGGGAATGAATTAATTAAATAATTTTAAAAATTATTTAATTAATAGCAGAATGTGGAATTAAGGTGGAAGTGCGTGAAAATGCCATTCATAGGCCCAAGACATTTTTAAGTGTCTACAAATATGTGTGCCTTTCAATCCAAGTTACATACCCTATCAATATGCACTTCTTTCTTTCATCCCCTGGTTTCTTTCACTTCTAATCATATATGTGTGCATATGCATCTAATAGCCGAAAATAGTCAAGTGTCCAACACTTGGCTTGATCCCATGCCAAGATTCATAAGGAATCTTCTTATGCTATGCAACAATGGGTAATCTATTTTGGACATATCTTGTTGTAGAGATTGGATCAACCCAAAATGAGTTATACAAACTACAAAATATCTTAAGCATGCATCTTATGCTCTCAACAAGAATTCAGTTCCACCTCTTTGCTACATCATTTTGTAGGTGGACTAAGGGATAGTATACTCTATGTTAGGTTAAGCAGTGAAATCTCATTTTTAGTCATGACTGAATTTCATAATAATAATGGCTTGAGTTAGTGTATCATAAATCTATGTATATATTCCCTAATGCACATTACATATTCAAATTTAGAGGGTATGTTTGTGAAAATATGGAACAAAGATGGAATTTCTATGATAAAGAAAAATATGAATTAAAAATTAAGTGTTAGGCTTAAATTTATTTGTATTCTCTCTTATTTTTTATTTGATATAACACATATTTGTATATGAGTAGGATGAGTTGTGACTTCATTCCTAAGACAAATAATTTTACAAAAACTAGACTCTAACAACCTATGCATGCCTTTGAATATATATTGGTGCAGTCCTGGTCAGAGGGTTCACAAAATGAACTATCTAGGTCGTGCAACAAGAGTAAACACAACGGAAGCAACTCAAATATACAAATGCAAAGAATGATTCAAATGCTCAATATATCAGATATGTAGAATACTTATATGCCGGCAACATGCGGGCTACAAAACAAGGGCTCATGGGTTTGATTGGCAAGCCTCTAAACACCACAAACCCCTCCCCATTTTTTTGTGATTGCAGGTTACAGGTTGAATGAGCAAGAAAAGTGGAGTTGCGGGAGAGTGTTGTAGAGTGTCAGAATCACAGACTAGAACTGAAAATAGGGACCTGAACTCAAGCACCCGCTCATTAGTCCTCTAGATCCCACAACAGAAGAATCTTTGAGACAACAAGAATAGATTGTAGACAAGGTTCCTAGATCCTGACAAAAATCAGGGCATTGGACTAGGGTGCCTACTCATAAGTCCCCAACTATTCCACTTCCCAAACTTTGAAAACTAGTACAGATTTGTCTATTATTTTACATCTTTCTATAGAAGCATTTTCAGTAATTTGTCTATTTTCTTCCGTATTTGGATAATTAGGGTTTTGACCATAATTGAGCATAATCAAGCAACCAAATCACATAAATCTAATTCTCTTTGATGTTATAAGTGACCCAAGGCCTGATAGTAGATTTCCTACTCGGCTAATAAAGTCCTTAAATGTCATAGGTGAGAGGAGGATAAGAGAAGCTATCACAATCAAACACCTTATCCTTATCCCCATTTTTATCTATTATAGGTCCACACCTTGTTTCATTCATTTATGGAGGAGTACCAGCTGTTTAAGACTGACCTATTCATTCCTGCATGTTACACCTTCATTGGAGATTGTAACTTCCTTCTTGGCCGATACGGAGGAATTCTTGAGTTTGAAGATGATATATAACAAAGTCTTAGATTCCTAGGAAAGAAGTGAATCATAATATGATGTTTTAGTCTTAGGATTTATTCTGGAGAGGCGCTACAACCTCTATCCGACCTCCTTCTTTAGTTTTTCTACTTTTCTTTTTAGGTTGCTAAGCATGTCCCAATTGGACAATGATGTCTTTACTACCTATTCTCCTTCATTGAAGAATTTAGCAAATCATTTATCCATTATCTGTGCTTGGTTATTTTGGACATCCAATGCAACTATCTCTTGTTGAGATACTAGTGCCAGAGATGCAGAGGTTGTAATAGGAACATTAGTAGGGGCTACTAGTCCTTAATGAAGGCCCTTAATCAAGCAACTTGCTCTATATACTCATTCTTCTTAGCTTTTTCCTTTATTATTTTGGCCTCTACTACATCTGTATGATCTCGCATGCCTTGGATATCTTGTTCCTTGGTGGTGTTCCCTAGATCAATTATTGCAATCTAGAATTCATTGGCCCTTATTTCACCCTTTGCCTTATCAACCTTAGGCACAACTATTTGAGTTGTCCTTTTGCCAGTAGTAGGACCACTCTTTATTACAGAGGTGGTCCTTGCTCTTCTTTTGGGCTTGGTCCCCTCAATAGAAAATAATGAAGAAATGTCACAATTGGATGAATAAAAAATGTGAGGTAGATTTACCTCATGTGCAAGCAATGTGGTGCACTAGATATTGGCCCTTGCTGGCTAGTTTGCTCAATGTGAGCATCTTGTACTTCCACATTCTAATCTGTAGGAACATCCTCATCTACTTTTTGTTGTTGATCTCCATGAATAGGAACCTCCTCATGTGTTTGCTATTAATTTTGGTCCTTTGTAGAATCTTCGGATGTCATATCCCACTCCTTGAACATCTCCTTTGCCATCTCTTGACTATCAATCACATTGGTCTGGATATCCTCCTTTTGTTTATTTACATCCACATGGACATCCTAATGTGTCTCTTCATTATGACCTTGTGCATGATGATCATCCTGATGCTAAGGTGTGCTTTACATTAGGCTTTTGGTGGCTAGGATCTTATTCATCCTGATGTATACTTTGGTCATCACTACCCACTACCTTCTCTACCTTATCCTCCTCACCTTTGTCGCTTGGACCTTCATGTCCAGATATTGACATTTCTTTGACTTTTGGATCCTCTGATCCAAACATTGGCATTGGAACTATTTGTCCAAATGTTAAAACTTGTTTTTATTTGTCCTCTACCTCAACATGTGCCCTATTAGTATCTTGAACATTATGTTTTGGAGGTACTTCTATGTGGATCTCCATGTTTGCACCTGTATCATCATCACCAATGTGCACATCCTCCATGGCCTTGTCCTTTTCTTATTCTTCTTCATCATATGACAAATCAATCATTCTAGACTGGTGACTTTGCCTACTAACCCATCCAAACCAATGTTGTTTGCCACCATCCCTGGGTCTTCAGCCTCATCCTCATCTCTGGTGCTCTTTTGCACTTGAGGCATGTTCTGGGGTGTTAAGGATATGTTCCTAACTAGACTTTCAAGGGGACTAGATGTCACCTCCTTTATCACCTCATCATCTGTAAGGTCAATAGTCTCATCAAGTGGAAAATAAGGATCCTTCACCTTCTTTCTCTCTTCTCTTACTTCCTGAGCTTTCTTAGTCTTGAAATTTACAATTGTGGGGATGGGGACATTATGTTGGCACTATGTTTGTATTGTCTTCACATTCTTCCTCTTTGGTACCATGAGTTTTGTAGATCTGTTTGTTGTAGGTTGGCCACTGGAAAACATCATTTCTATTTTGGTGAACTCTTCACCCTCTTTGAGCTGGACCCTAGGCTTTTTACTTGTGGATCCTCTCATCACTGGTGCCTATCCTCTCTTTTGCCTTGGGACATTTACCCCTTGTAATATATCTTTACCTTTCCTTAGCAAGGTCACCTCATCCTCCTCATCCTCCATATCCTCATTTGTCACCCTAGGCTCTTCTACCTCTGCAGGCTGTTGCACTTGCCTTTTGGTTATTGGGATAGCAGGGACAAGATATTTTTGTTTAAGGGGAGATGACCTTCTGGCTAAAGTAATGCCACTAGTTGTAAATTTTGTAGCAGATTTTGTTGTAGGGTTTTCTAATTTGGTTTCCATGAATTACCTCTTGTCTAGCAATAAGTTATCATACTCTATTTTAGGCAACTCTTGCCTTTTTCTTTTCTTATCCATTGTTATGGCCACTCCTTTAGCTTTCAAGATAACCAATTGTTGATCTACCCATGCCTTAGGCAATGTCATGACCCTAGTTACAATACGGTCGATTGAGGTTACCTCTCTAGGTTGGTTCCAATCTAGAGGGGAAATAGTCTCATTGTAGATCTTTTTAGATTCATACTCTTTTGATATCCTCATGCCATCATCTGAACGTAGTTGAGCAGAGACATCAAAGTAGTCTAATATTTGAACCTGGTTTAGAGTTAGTCTTTGGTAGCTTCTTCTCCTAACTTCAACATCATCTAGGCAATCTACCCAATAATCTTCCAAATGTACTTGGTGCACCAATCTCTTACTCACAAACCTCTCCATTCTATGATAGGGATCATAGTATATGTAAGCACAAAAATAATGCACAGCCTCCACGAGGACCTTTACGATGATTTTAATCCTTGTCATGTACATGTAAGCATGAAATAATTTCCTCTAAGCAGTAAACCTCTTGATGACATGTCACTTATTTCATCTTATGTTGTTTTCCCTCTCTCTTTGTCGTTGACACTTTTTGACACTTTTGTTATACTTGTCAATTTGGGTTTCTGAGCTTTTGACCCTATTCCTAAGCCTTGTATATGTCTTGTAGGTGACTTTTCACCTTTCCCCTATGTTTTTCATCCTCTCCACCGTATAGAAGCCTTCTAGAGATCCCCCTATCCATCTCCCACTTTCAATTTTCAGTTTCGCTCAACTAATCCAAATCTCCCCCTATTATTTCTAGATCTCTCCCTGGGAGATCCTACTTTGCAAGTGGAAATTTGGATTCTTACACATGATTGACCTATTTTTGGAGGTAGATCACCTCCTTTTCATCTTCTCTACCATCTCTCATCATGCACTTCCTCTCAGACCCCTTTCTTTCCAGATCTCCTGCCGAGCGACCCTTAAAAAGTAGGATATCCCCATAGGAGACCTAGGGCCACCCCATGGGTGACCCAAGGTTTCCCCCCAGGTGACCCTACTAGTGAAAGAGGCAACCCTTTCGCATTTCCATCCATGGAAAAATTTGAGTTTTTAAATCGAAATAACTCTATTTTCGCCTATTTTTCTTCCAGTTCGCATGATTTTTTATGCCTAATATGGAGTTGACTATTTTATGCACCCACACATGCATAATTAACTCCATTTGATCTAAAATTAATAAATCATTCTCTTCCATGCATTCTTCTAACTCCAGTTCCTCTTCAGTGATAAGTTATTATTGATTTATCACTCCCTAATTAACTGAGTTCACTGGGTAATCAATCTAGTTCACTCTCTAATCAATCCTTGTTAATTCTTTAATAAATTGAGCTAACTTCTCAATCAATTCCCTTCTTCAAACCTATAAATATCCCCCTCCCTCAAGAACAAAGGGAGGCAAATTCATTGCGTACACAGCTCTTGCTAAGTTTTTGCTCTCTAATCAGCATTCTCATGGTCACACAAGACGAAGGTACCTTTTATTTATTCATTGTTCATCAAGCTTTCACATAAATCTCTTCAAGCATTATTATGATGCTTCAATCAATACCATTATACTCATCAAAAGCTCTCATTGAGCTCTCTCAATCTTCTATAAGCTTCTTTTGCTTCTTTGTGTTTTCTTGTCATCAAGAGGTCTTCCCACTACTTCAACAGGATACAGGGTTGCCATCAAGGATTTCTGAGGGTAGTGAAGTCACATAAATCTTCTCTATTTTTAGGTTCCTCTATGCTTTTTGTCAATTTGTAGTAATTAGAAAATTGAAATTGCTCTTGGGATTAGTAATTTATTGCTTTTTCCTTGATAGAAAGGTTGGATCTAGCATCTTAGAAGCAATCTACATTCATAGTTTAATTTAATTACTTACAATTTCCTTTTCTAGATTAATTGTTTCAAAACATTCGAAAACCTCAAAAACAGAATAATTGCATTGGGTTAAATTCATTTTAAATTGCATTCATATTAGGTTAAAGGTGCCTTTTATTTGTTCATTGTTCATCAAGCTGTCACATAAATCTCTTCAAACATCATTACACTACTTAAATCAATGCCATTGTTCTCATCAAAAGCTCTCATTGAGCTCTCTCAAGCTTCTACAAGCTTCTTTTGCTTCTTTGTGTTGTCTTGTCCTCGAGAGGTCTTCCCACTGCTTCAAGAGAATGTGAGATTGCCATCAAAGATTTCTAAGGGTAGTGGAGTCACATAAATCTTCTCTGTTTTTAGGTTCCTCTATGTTTTTTGTCAATTTGTAGTAATTAGAAAATCAAAATTGCTCTTTGGAATTAGTAATTTATTGCTTTTTCCTTGATAGAAAGGTTGGATCTAGCATCTTAGAAGTAATCTACATTCATAGTTTAATTCATTTACTTGCAATTTCCTTTTCTTGATTAATTGTTTCAAAACATTTGAAAACCCCAAAAACATAGAATAATTGCATTAGGTTAAATTCATTCTAAATTGCATTCAAATTTCCTTTGCTAGATTAAAAAGCATCTTTATCTCCAAAATATCTAGAAAAAGCATAAAAATAAGTTTTGCATGTCATATAGTTGCATTCATAAAAATATAGAAAATAACAAAAATATTAGGTATTTAGATAGATTGCAAACCCTTGATATCATCACAAGGTCAACCACAGTCAATAAAAGTCAAACCCTTGGTAACATGACAAGGTCAACAAAAGTCAATGCACAACTAAACCCTAGGTCAACCAAAACCCTAGGTCAAACCCAAAAGTCTAGTCAAGGTTAGTCCACATACACCTATCCCTTGTCTTGGCTCACAAATGCACCCAGGATTAAGAGGTGTGTGGGTGAGGGGCATTCCTCGATGAGATTGAGGAAAACCATCTGAGATCACAATAAGATCCATTTGCCTTACAACAACTAGAGGAATTTAGACAACTTCAAATACAACGTGCAATCATCCAACAAATTGAAAGACAAGAAGCCATCAATGAAAGTAACAGCTTACCCACACAGAGGTGAAATAGTAGAAACCCTAATAGAAGAAGAGTAACCAGTGACCCTTTGGGTCATAGGGTTATCTCTACAACAATAGTCATTGAACAAAACATTTACATTAGCACACAATGACAAAGGCCCCACGACGTGCCAACTCCTCTCCGTGAAGTCCATCTCTCCAATGATCTAGACCCCCACTATGTCTCACCTCCTCTCGACTAGCTACTTCCACGAGAGTTAGAGTGATGTGGTGGATCACCCTGTGGCAAGGAGGGAAGGGTCTATGTGCATGCCAAAATCTGATCTGACAGCCCCAGGCAACCGAGGTTGTGATTTTGAGCGTACATATTTTAGTGAACCCAACGTGAATTATAGAATATTTTGGTTTTGTAGTTTACGTTCCCACTATTTGGATCTCAAAAACATTAAACACTTCAAAACAAAATCTTCAAAACATTTTCACTTTATTTTTCATAGTTGTTTCTGCCACTTCATCTTATGTCGTCTTCATCATCATCCATTCCATTTATTCTATGGTATCCACGGCACCCCCAAATATGATGCAACTCTATTTAAACCAAGGGAATATTCCCTAAAGAAAAGTAGAAACTCCTTCCTTCGATAAGTATGTGTCGCCACATGTGGATGCATCAATCACCAACTGCTATGACTACGAAGACTCTAATTATGAACAAGATCAAAGAGACCAAATAGAATCTAGACGTTCTCTATTTTTCAATAACCCATCTTGGGAAAACAATCCAGCCATACCAAATGTGCCACATAAAGCTAGGAGGGTAAGGTTAGAAATACATCAACCTGATCAACCTTCCACAAGCGCACCAAATACTCATCTCGATGAGGAAGTCAGATGATTACAAAGACACTTGCAAGAAGTGAAATATGCTCAAGAGGCATTGAGATTAGCCTTGCGAGAACAACAAAGAGAAAATGCTGCATGAGAAGAAGCATTGTTATGGGACTTTTTCCCCAAAAATAGAAAAGAAAGTTATTTAAGAATAAGTCTTTGAAATTATAAGAGGATAAAATTTATTTATCTTTTATAATTAAAAGAGAGATGGAAAAACAAAGGATATTATGATCCTTTGATTAAAAAAAGAGATAAATAAAGAATAATTATGAAAACCCCTTTTAAAAGGGAGGGATTATTAAGTTTATTAACTAATTGTTAATAACAACCTTGTGAAAGGGTGTGATGGTTTAGGAACCACCCCTTAAAAGGTTATATAAAGCATTTGTGTGAGACTTAGAAGGGGCATAAAAAAAACATCTCTCAAAAAGAAAGAAGAAGAATGGAGAGCACACAATGAAAGAAGAAGAAATCAAGCAATATACATTGCGGGAATAGGATTCCAGGTTAGCAGGCTGTGAGCAAGATGGAGAAGGGGGCACATCTTATGTGTGTGTCCAACCTGGGGTACAGAAGTGCACTCAAGACTGTCCTGGCCAGGGCTTGGTTATTGCACGGGTGTTGAGCATTGTTCCAGAGGAACCAGCACTAGTGTAGAGCGGAAAAGTACACTTATTTCTCCCAGATTGCTCACAAACGGAAGAGGCTAAACCAGGGTCCACTCCAGCAATCTTTGGATTGTTGCAAATTTCATAAAGATAAGTGCTATATTGTTTATTCCTAGCAATTAAAATATGATATTTTGTTTGTTTGTACAATTTATTCCTTTCTATGATGGAATTTAATGAAATGTTGAACTTATTGTTAATAAAAGATATTGATGGATTTTGATGTTAATATGTTTATGTGATTATGTTATCTAATTTGTTTTGTTAATGATTACTTGAGAGTTCTTATTAAATTGTCACCTATTGTAATTTACATTTGTTATTACACCTCTTTTAACATCATTGAATATATTATTCTATCTTAACTCTAAATATTAACTATAATAAAATCCGCTGCAAGTAGTTAATTAATTATGGGAAAAGTAGTGTTACATTTGGTATCAGAGCCTAATAATCAGTTCTTCCTATCTAAAATGTGCTACATGATTTCAAATTTTAGATTGACCAACCTTTAATATACTCTTTGTGTATATCCAACATTATACATTCACCCTAACCTTTAAGACATCAAATCAAATTTTACAAGTTCTAACTTATAACCTTTATCCATATAGTAATTTTTAGTTCTTCATTTACATTATTGAAAATATTGGATCATATTTGTGTATGCATACCCATCCTCTGATAAAACTATGAGTCTAAACAATCTTGTGCTTATGACAGTGTTCCTTTGAGACTTATGGTATGCGATCATCTTAATGCCATCTCAATTATATTAAAGACTACGATCAATTTTCCAATCCCTTACCTTTCTTCTTACTATCAATTAATTGATAGCATTTTTCCAATTTATGATTAAAATAAACAAAGTTAAATTGATACGTGATCTCTGAAGAAGATCTAAGATATGAAGGTTTTGCTGTTATATTAAAATCTTATGCCATATTTAATTTTCTTATTCCCATTTTTTTAATGGTAAGAATTTCACAACCATTGAAGAAATCAATAAGACTAAAACACAAGTGTGGCACTAGTGAAACAAAGACATATGCTTCTTAATTAAAAAATTATGCCACATGCTTTTTTACGTGAGTGTCTAAAATGCAATCGAAAGTTTGTTAACAATTACATTCACTAATGAGCTGAGTCTTCTTACGTGACAATGAAATCTGGTTGCATTATTTTCTATCTCCTCTAATTCACTCTACGTACGTTTAACTTCCCCCATGGACTTATGTGCTCACAAAAACTTACTGTCTTGTTCTTTCTTTTATTGGACCAAGCTCTATGATGTATGACCGTTCGACCAACATTTTATTCGAAGGGTCGTGTCCTATTTCAAAAGATGTTATTGAATTTAGTAAACTCTCAATAAAACAAATGAAAGCACATGAGAAAAAAAAAATCATTTCATCTTCGATTTTGAACTTTTTAATATTGCTTCCTTACCAAGCATTACATTTGAATACGTGGATTTAATGTGGATGTTTTTAAACTCCCAATAGTTACTTTAAATGTCCCAAACTCTAATAGACTTAGAATATGACGAGTCTTAGCATGAAGTCTTACTCTAAAAATGACGTAGAAGATGAAATTATAAGACATGAATCATTGTAGCAAACAAGGAAATTAGTACCCTTTCAAAAGGAAGAACATCCGATATAAGGAAATCGTAGTTTTTTATTAGAAAGAGAGTTGATCACTTATAAAAATTGAAGTAAATAAAGTCCTTAGTTTTAAGGATAGATTCATTATTATTATTTTTTTAGTGTCCATACCTTTATGAATAGTAGTGCACGGATCCCTTATAGAAGGATAGACGCCTATCCTTTCATATAGGTCTAATGCAAAAATAAATGAATGTTTTTCACTTTCATTTTATGATGTTACACGTGATTATTTAAAGTTACAGATGAATTGTTATTATATAGTTCAAATGATGGGAAGCAAATAATGATAAAAAGTAGATATTTATTAATTGTCCATAAGATTATAAAGTATATATTCATTTCCTATTTCTTAGAGTGGATACATATTTTCTCATTGTTTACTAGTTTTGTTGTAATATATTGGTCAAACCAAGTTAGTGTTTCCCTACTCATTGTCAAATTAGGCACACACATGTTGGCTCTAAGTATTGGTATTACATATGGCTTATGAGGGACCTATCCAATACAAAGATATGTTCTTAGCAACCTATATGTAGTAAGGAAGTTTAGTGGTTAAGGTTAAGTGCCAGTCTTCCTATAATTAGTTCATTGTCCATGATTGGTATCCTTCATTGTGTTATCCTTAAGCTGCATAACCTTCACATTATATCACTTTCAAAAGATTCTATAGACATTGTGGTCATCACTTTACATTCTTGATTGGATAGACATCAATATCTCATATTCAATGTCGATTGCTCATTGTATGCACTCTCATAAGATGGAGGTGACATCTTCATTTTTTTCATCCTTAGAATGGGTATTGATTTCTTCAGACCTATCATTTCTTAAGTCCAATGGTTGATTATTTCTTAATCTATCTTAGTAACTCCTTGAATCTTTTATTGAAGGCTCTAATAGACTTATGTTGGAAGATGTAAATTTAGTGGCAATCATGTTGTCTCTAATCAATTCGAATTATTTTTTTCAAAGTTATTTTGTAACTTTCTAAGGTGTTACATTCATCTCATGATTTGTTCTTATACCAATGAATTGTCATTCCTCATAAGAGTAACGAGAATTTACTACAACTAATTATATGCATTGG
Source organism: Cunninghamia lanceolata (assembly GCA_027924645.1). NCBI lineage: Eukaryota > Viridiplantae > Streptophyta > Pinopsida > Cupressales > Cupressaceae > Cunninghamia > Cunninghamia lanceolata. The sequence goes on from BSBN01000957.1 coordinate 1,193,893, forward strand.
TTTGTATAAGATGCACATTCTACGATGTCTAATAGGTTCTTTTGACTCATCACTAGTAAACATGAACAACTTCTCTTCTCTTGGTTAGGACTCAATAGACTAGCCATCATTTTTTGACTTTCTTGTTCCTCTATATGGGTCAATAAGTTTTGCATTTCCTACATGTGTGTTGTGAACATTCTTATTCTCTCTTGTCACATTCCATTATGCAAGTTGATCTTTAAACATTCCTTATGTCCAAAAACTTGACCTCTAAATGTTCTCAAATTCCATTTTATCATTGATTAATATCCATATATGCATTTCTCTTTTCACCCATGATGAAACTGTAGAGTTCTATATCAATATGGGGACTTCATTTTGTCAAGGGGGATCATTATTAATCCTTGATTCCTTTTTAAAATAGATTAATGAGTAAAGCTCGTATCTTCTTGATTAAGAATGGATGTTTGTATATTACTCTCTAGTCACTTATTCTTCATGAATGACAAACTACTTCCTGGATTTAGCTCTTTCCAATTCAAGTTTTCAATTCAAAATTGAGGTTGATGCTTTAGTGTCAGATTATTGGTTTCCTCCTATAGCTTCCATTGTGCTTTCTTTGCTCCATCAATTTTATTGATATTTTTACTTTAATAGTGTCTCCTTTATTTGGATGTAAGTTCATTGAATCCTTTGATGACATTAGTCATGGTGCCTCTCCTTATACATATGAAAATTATTTATCATTCTAATCTCTTCTACCACAAAGATCTTGAATAAAGTTAAAATACCTTGACAAGTGATTGGGTAAATGGCACTTTCACTAATCAATCTTCAAATAGATGGTCTCTCTAAACAATCAAGGTTTTTTCACACTCCTATCTTCTATGAACTCTCATATTGATATATCCCAAAGAAATTTGTAAATTCCTTGGTTAACCTCTTTTATTTTCCTCATTGTCTTTGATTGGATCCTCAATTTGTTATTTCATTATCTCTCAATGTATATATCCATTTTAGTCTGTCATTATTAATGTTTTTATCAACAAATTTTATAGTTGGGCTTACCTTATACAAACAATATCATCAAAAGTCTTATAACAACAATGGATCCAACAATAATCATGAAAGAAATAATAGAACAAGTATTTGTTCAATGTAAGTTACATTGTGGAACCATAACTCATAGGTCCTAGGATCATTTGCGCATCTTAAACTTTGGAAAATATGGCGTTGTTTAGGTGAAATGAAACAATGCTCTTACAAGATATGAAACCAAAATGATTATCTTAGCATATGTCATGAGGACATGTTGGAATTTACAGGGGGAGAACCAATCCCAAATTCAAGCCATTCTTAGATTAAATAAAACCTTGTTGTGATATGTAAGTTCCTCAAGAAGTTATTTGGAAAAGAGTTAGTTCATGTCATAGAAAATTTTGGTGAATTTTCTTATGTTGTCGAACTTCTAGAAACACATCAAAGTTATTAAAATTCATCAGGAATAAAATTTTGAGATCATTATTGTGAGAAAAGATCTAATCATCTTACACATCCTAGGCATATGGATATTTTATCAGAAATCCTATGAGCTGACTATATAAAATATAATCCCAAGGAAAGGCTAGAAAATCCATGATCATATCTACCATAATTTAAAGACTACAAGGCCATAGAAATATTGGTAACCCGTTTTTTGAAATATTGAGTTTTAAACATTGTTTAGGGAATTGGATTTGGAAAGTCAATCAACAAACTTTGAATTATGTCTTTAATTATTTTAGGAAGTCATAATTAGATGGTTGTGAGATCAATCATGATGGAAAAGATGAGGATAACAAAGACCAATATTCAATTAACCTAATTACTTAAAGCAAATACTAAACCTAGTGTTCTTTATGAAGTACTTTATGATGGTAATAGTTGTTGATGTTTTGTTGCTTAAGTTGCCTTGTAAGATTGGTTTGTACCATCTTTGTTTTTATTGTACTTCATTACTGGACTTGATCAACCCAATAACCTTGTACATGTTTTGATGTATTTGTTGCTATTCAATTGTAGTTGCTATATGAAAAGAGGATATTCATGTAGTCCGGAATGCATGACTATCATCTTTGAATGTATTTTGAGTTTATGGTACTTAGTGATGATTGACTACATAGTATGGGATATGCATGTCATTCATTAGGTAAGTACTACGTGATTACATGATAATACCATTGTATATTAAAATGACACCTAAAAGATTGAAATAATTGTATTAAAGATAAGGTTGCACATTAATGACTGAATTAAAAAGATTATTTGATAGGAAATTTATTGTAAACACTTGTATTAGGTTCTCATGTATAAATTCATGATCTATTTTAGGTGACAATGTGTTCATAGTTCTAATCATGCTATTGATTAACAAAATATTTCTATGGGATTTAATTGTGGTTTTAGTTAAAGTAGAAGAGTTATTGAAAAAAAATTAAATTTGAGAAATATGATAATAAATGAAGTAGATTCATTGTGATATCAATAATGTTACATCCACACTTAACTAATTATTTTTTTTGAAATATGTTGTAGATTCAACTTGAGCTACTGAGGATAGCAACTGATTTACAGGGGGAGAATTGTTATGGGACTTTTTCCCCCAAAAATAGAAAAGAAAGTTATTTAAGAATAAGTCTTTGAAATTATAAGAGGATAAAATTTATTTATCTTTTATAATTAAAAGAGAGATGGAAAAATAAAGGATACTATGATCCTTTGATTAAAAAAAGAGATAAATAAAGAATAATTATGAAAACCCCCTTTAAAAGGGAGGGATTATTAAGTTTATTAACTAATTGTTAATAACAACCTTGTGAAAGGGTGTGATGGTTTAGGAACCACCCCTTAAAAGGTTATATAAGGCATTTGTGTGAGACTTAGAAGGGGCATAAAAAAAACATCTCTCAAAAAGAAAGAAGAAGAATGGAGAGCACACAAGGAAAGAAGAAGAAATCAAGCAATATACATTGTGGGAATAGGATTCTAGGTTAGCAGGCTATGAGCAAGATGGAGAAGGGGGCACATCTTATGTGTGTGTCCAACCTGGGGTACAGAAGTGCACTCAGGACTGTCCTGGCCAGGGCTTGGTTATTGCACGGGTGTTGAGCATTGTTCTAGAGGAACCAGCACTCGTGTAGAGCGGCAAAGTACGCTTATTTCTCCCAGATTGCTCATAGACGGAAGAGGCTGAACCAGGGTCCATTCCAGCAATCTTTGGATTGTTGCAAATTTCATAAAGATAAGTGTTATATTGTTTATTCCTAGCAATTAAAATATGATATTTTGTTTGTTTGTACAATTTATTCCTTTCTATGATGGAATTTAATGAAATGTTTTTGATAATATAAGGTGGCAAAACAAGGGGTTGAACCCTTACAAAAAGTAGATAGGCCACAAAGGTAGCAAGCAGAAAAAGTGCCTTAAACCAGAACCATCAAAACAAAAAACCCATCATAACCAACACACCCAGCCGATAACCATGATAGTAAAAACAAAGTAGTAGAGAAGCAGAGTAGCAACAAAATAAAAACAGAAACTAAGGAGGCAAATTCTCTCCTTGCTTAACCATGGACTTAACAATGTCATCCAAATTCCTAGCAAGATCTTCATTGTCAGCATTGACAGGCACCCCCAGATTTTTCAGCACAAAAATGTTAAGGAAAATAGAACTCCTGAGCACAGTGGAGAGATTCTACTCCAGCTTCTCGATGCGAGCCCTCACACCCGCCAGTTCAGCTCCCAGACTAGCATCAGTGTCCATATCATCATCAGCGTCCATATCATCATCAGCCTCTTCCACAAACATTTCACCCGCTTCGTTAGCATTGTCGGCAGAGTCAGCAACTTCCTCAGTGGTAGCCCCCGTATCATGAGTCTCCTGCTTGCCTGCAGCATCCCCAGATATGTCCTGAACCTCAATCTCCTTATCCTCTTCCCCCTGGGTGGATTCTTCTGAACCACTCTCAGAGTACTCAATTAGTTTTGCTTTAAGAGCGGGTTTGCCAGTGATACGCCCGGACCGCCTAACACCAGAGGGGAGACTATCCTTAAAAACCTTGGCAGAAGAATGAGACTTGCTACTCTGGCCCACTGGGGTCCTAGTAAGATTTTGAGGGGTCCTAACCATAGCCCTACCAGTGCTTATATCCCCAGCAATAGTCTTTCTCTTTTTGCCCTTCGTACTGACAGTAGGACCCGGAGTATCAGCAGGAATATCCTCAGGAGTGGAGAAGGCAACTTCTTTGGTCTTAGTAGGAATAGGGGATGGCCCGGGTTCATCAACACCAGGAGTATCCTTAGGGTTAGAGGAGGGTTCCCCACTATTAGTTTGAACGGACTTAGCGGGTTCAAGGGCAAGATGATAATTATAGAGGCAGAGAATAAGGCCTTGGTGAAGAGGGATGGGACTTTTAGCAGGGTTTTTTCCCAGTTGAGCCCTTACCTAAGGACAGAATGTTCAAGGGAGGAAAGCAGATAAAACGGAAAGCTAATATGAGCATTGCGATGGAAATGATTTAAAAGGGGGAGGTGGTAGTTATAAAACCTGGTGAAGTGCCCCTCCAGGGTGAAGTACTTCATGAGGAGAAAACAAACACCGTCCCATGGCTCAGGTAGCTTGGCTCTGTCAAATCCCCCCTGATATGGGACTAATTCTTTGCCATCTCCAAGGAAGAGCTTCTGACTGGAAAGGTCTGCAATTTTAGTTTTCCTTTGTAGTTTCAAACCCTGGGTAGACATACCAGTGGCCATAGCGATCACTCTTTTAGAAATTTCAAAGCTAATTCCGCCCACCGAAACCCACCGGTTCTGCAAAGACCTGGCGAATTGTTCAGAGATATTTTTGTTATATCCGTTGAGCTGCTCTAGATAGGGACTAATCCCACCCTCTTTGTAATAATGCCAGACCACCAAGTTGTCTTTGAACTCACAGCAAGAGACGGGCTCGGTTCTGATTCGGTCTCCACCCATGTCAGAATTACAAAGCATGTCACAAAAACCCCCAATCTCCTCAGTCGTGTTTACAGTAGCATTACTGGCATGATCAAGGCTAATAATGCAGGTGATAACATCGCACGCATTATCATAAATATGAGACCTTGCAATGCTTACACATCCCATACTTAATCATAATCACACGACGTACGCCATGATGATCTAGCCGCTCGCTCGCCTTATGAAAGCAAGGAGCGGAAATGACAATGGAGAAGGTACAAAAGTACCCGTACTTCAAGAACCACATCAGCCCCCTCCCAAAGAGCTGACAATATGAGCTGGCTTTCCAACAAATCTAACTCATCAATACCCTGACACTTCGTTAAGAATGAGTGCCTTAAGATTAGGAGGGATATGCTCAAATTGGCGCCAACACCACCAATTTGAATATCGTTGTCCCAGATCGGCATAGGCGTCTGCAACTCCATTGCCCTCACGGTAAATATGGGAGATATTCACACTGGAAATCTTCTACAAGAGAATCTGAATATCCCTAATAAAATGTTGAACTTATTGTTAATAAAAGATATTGATGGATTTTGATGTTAATATGTTTATGTGATTATGTTATCTAATTTGTTTTGTTAATGATTACTTGAGAGTTCTTATTAAATTATCAGCTATTGTAATTTACATTTGTAATTACATCTCTTTTAACATCATTGAATATATTATTCTATCTTAACTCTAAATATTAACTATAAATCCGCTGCAAGTAGTTAATTAATTATGGGAAATGTAGTGTTACAAGCATACCATCACAAAAATACTTAGAGAGAAAATCCTAGAAATGAGGAAATGCCTAGAGTTGCCACTCCTGTAGACTTAATCACAACTCTAGTGCAAAGGATTAGAATCTTAGAAGTAGAATAAGTTGCTTTTGAAATAAGGAAAAAAATTATAAGACTAGGGGACATCTTAAAATCCCCCTATCTCCATTACTATTCGCGAAATGCTAGTAACGATACGTGTCTAAATGGGAACCCTCCTGTTCAGAATGATCCAACAAATCCAATAATGGGTTATCAAAACCCACTCATAGGGTTATTACTATCAACCCCACAATCTCAAAGTGCCTTTCTCAGAACATATCTTGAGTATTTAAAAGAAACTCTTCATCAAAACATAAGGAACATGTAGTTGCCTTGACCATTGCCTGATCTCTCAAAATTCAAAAGAGAAGGAGATCTAAACTCCCACATTAAAGCCTACACCACTGCGGTAAGAGAACTCCTCCCTTGGGATGGGGTTGTTGCCAAAATCTTTCCAAAAACTCTCAAAGGAATAGCTCTAGATTTGTACTATCATTTGCTAGAGGCTTTAATTCACTCATTTAGACAACTAATCAGAGAGTTTATCATGGAATTTGACATGAAAAAAATCATTAAAATAGGGATTAGAGAATTCCTCAACATGAAATAGGAGCTGAATGAATCGGTAGCCCTCTTTGTCACTCGATGGAGGCAAGTCCTCTATTCCTCAAGTAGCACCCCAAACATGGATCATCATGAACTATGCGATCTTTTCTTACATGCCTTGAACAAGGATATGAGAGAAGATGTTCAGAAATTGCCATATAAATCCTATGAAAAAGCATTGGAAAGTGCTTTGAGGATAGATCAAGCTGCCATTGACAGTGGCAAAAAGGTCTATGGGTCAAACGGAAAGTTTACAAAAGAAAACATAGGGAGTAATACTCCTGCCATCAAAATTCTTAAAAACAAAAGAATTGTAACCACAGATAGGGTGATAGATCAACCCCCTATCAAGAAAGTAAGAGAGGATTACAATGGGAGAGACTATTATCCTCCCAATGTCAATGTGATTGACTAACCTAGAAACAACAAGTACTACCCTAGGGACAATTACCAAAATTGGAATCATAATGGGAATATAAATGGAAATGATGGAAGATATGAGAGACCCCATATGAGTTCAATTGGTTTTGTTCTTTTCATAGAATAAGGGGACACAACACAGAATCCTATAGAGAATATAACTAGTTCATAACGAGGTTACTAGAAGACCAAAAGTGGTTGTTCATAGAAATGTTCTTGAACCCGCAGGATGTCACGCCAGATAACAAGGGCACAAGACAAACCCAAGGCCCAATAACCCCACAAAATGCAAACATGAGAATCTATCAAGACTTGTTTCCCATGCATAAGGATGGAGAGACATCAAACCAAAATGAAGTAGCCCAAGGTAGCAACACTGGCATCCCACCACAACTAGGACATAAAGGTGAATCTAAGATGATGGGATTAGTCAAGATTCTACACAACGAAGAAGAAGAGGAAGATCATGAGAATGAAAATGAACAAATTGAAGTATATGAGAGTGTCATTTTAGTAGTGGAACCAATACCCACTGTAATCAGACCCTATGAACTTATCGAAGACCTAAAGAAGACATACGCTCACATTTCATTCATTAACTTGCTCAAGAATTTCCCTTCACATCATTTAGCATTATTAAAAGCCATAGGGTTAAAGTACCTTGACCAAATTACACCACCACCTAGTGAGTAGATCAACCATGTGGACTATGACATCAGTCCACCAAACTTGGAACTCAAGGATCTAGGGTTCTTCAACTTAAAGAAAATGCCTTCTAAGGCTGAGCTAACTAAGAAATGAGACCCTGCATTGTACTTACAAGTTTGGATCTATGACACTTGCATTAAAAGAACATTAATTAATGATGGAGCCATAGTGAACATAGTTTCGTTCTCCCTTCTAGAGAGGATGGTTTATGGAGACATCAATATCACCACTTCATGAGATAAACTGAGTGGGTAGGATAATTTAAAAGCTGCCATGATAGGTAAGATTATCCTTCTAGTGACTTTGGACCCTAAAACCATTCCTACCACATTCTACGTCATATACAAAGACACGAGATACAATTTTCTCCTTGGTAGGCCATAGATCCATAGGATGAAAGTAGTACCATCCACGTTATTTCAAGAGGCTCAATTCTTACATTTGGGTAAGGTGTACGTTGTGAATGGAGACCTAGAACCTTTCAACATGTTAAAGTCAAATGCAACAAACAAGCATATAGGTATTCCCATAGACTATGAACTCCCCACCAACAAATTGACCATCCCTAGTCCTACACCATAGTCAATATGTATCAAGTGAATATAAAATCTAGAGAAAACCACAAATACTATGGAGATAAAAATTCTAGAAAATGAGGTACCATCAAAACTAAAGGAAATCATTCTCGAGGAAAAAACAATTAAGATCATGGAATGGATAGAACAGGTCAGACCTCTCTAATTTCCTCTAGAGGTGCTCATCATCAATTTTTAACTTTCCTACAAGCTATTCCCTTTCATAGGGGAGAAACCTCATAGAATTGAAGGACTGATGTTTGAAACCACTACGTTAGATTTGAGAAATGTAAAACTGTATGCTTTCTCAGATCCTAAGGAAGATATAATAGAAAGTTACACTCCTTTTGTCACCCTTAAGAGAAACACATGTCCCTGACACACTAGAAGAAATGGAATCATATGAGCCTCTCACACCAATAGATGATCATACAAACCTTTGACACCCATGGAAGACATGCATTCCATTGACAACAAATCTACCAACATAATAGGAATGCTCCCAAGGATGCTTATAGTATCCCAACCACAAGAGTAGCCTACCATTTCTACCTCAGTACAATCAAATGAACTAGGTGAATGGAAAGAACCTCTAGTTCAAATTAAAATGGTTGAAAGACTTCTAGATGAAGACGAAGAAAGTGAAGGTAGGTACTTTTCACAAAGAATAGAAGATGAGAGTGTCAGTCGGCACTGATGACCCTATCATTTTTGAGTTGTCAGGGAGTTATATTAGATATTCCATGGACTTAAGACCAGAACCCAATGGTAGGATGAGTATAAGCTTTGTCCCTCCCAATGAGCAAAGGGAGCCACAAACTCCCCATAAGTTGTTCCAATTTTTGTAAAGAATTCAAGAGAGACAAGATGTGAAAATCTACATGCAAGAACAATTTGACCTGCTAGCAGAGTTATTAAATTGTGGAGTCCTGTATTGGACTCCTTCCCATCAACAAGCCTTTCCAGACTTACTTTGTCTCACTTTACCAAGGGAAACCACCGAGTTGGAAACAATAGAATCAAATGACAAACCCTAAAAAATAGGAGAACTAGTCCTAAGAAGAGATAGCACAAAGAACAAGAAAAGAAGATGAAAAAAAGCTTTCATAGAGGACTAGAAAGTGCTTACATGGTTAAAGAAGATGTCTGAAATGGTGCCTATCTCTTGTGTGCAATGGAGGGAGAGGAATTTGGCAAAACAATCAATGGCTTTCACCTCAAGAAATACTATGTCTAAAAGTACAAAAAAATCATAAAACATAAAAGAACCAAAAAAATCATAAAAAACAAAAATGTCAAAAATAGTTTATTTCTTGCATTTTATTATCAATATGTTCACCTTGCATTACAGTCAATGAATTGCTCTTATACTATTTTAGTTTTAGTAAGGAGTTTAATGTTGCCTAGATATTTGTCATCTTTTCAAGACCTAGAGATTCCCCACTATTCACAATCACCATTATCCCCTTTTCATTCCTAGTGATTCTAATCAAATCCTAGCTCTTAGCTTTACACCGATCCCCATCTTAATGAGCCAAGATGTTAGGTCTAAACAAAGTCAATATTCAAACCTATAGTGTTCAAAGGAATCTTGCGAGTAGACCTTCCCAATTCTTCCCTAGTAGTAGAGAAGTCTGAATAGATTACAAAAATTTTAGGTGGTGCTAAGCCCCTTATCTTTCTTGGCCAAAAAGGTTAGGAGGATCAAATCTAAAGGAAGCAATTTAAAATCCAAGTGAATAAAAAAATGAGTGATCAAAATAAGAGTGATTGAGAAAAGTGAGAATTGAGAGATCAAGCTTGCATATCAGAAGTTTCAAAAAGCATTCATTTTCATAAAAATCAAAATCTAAAAAAATGAGAAAATCAAGTGAGGCATTCTAGAAATACAAAGAAGTAAAAAAAAATAGAAACAAAAAAGAAAGATACAAAAAAGAGAGAAAGAGAGAAGATTGTTGAATGTTTGTACTCTTGGGTGGAGATCAGTCTAAGCTTGAAGCCTCAAGGGTGACATTCTAACATAGAAAGAAAGGTACAAAGCACACACACACACTAGCTGAGAAAATCTGAGAGTCTAATAATCTCTATGATCATCTTCTATCTAGGGACCCTTGTTCTTTCCCACTTATCCTTTACCCTAGGTCTATCTTTCTTGCCATCTATGATCTAAGTCTATCGAACATCAATAAAATTTGTTACTTGTATAAGTTAAAAGCTTGTTGGCTTGTCTTATCTAGATAAGGATTAGTGTTTTAGCCTTTATCAAAGCCCAAAATTGAAAGCACTCCATTTTCACTCTCGCTCCCCACTTGAGTTCTAAATCCCATCTCACAGCCTTGAATAGGTCTCTTATATCAGTACAACTTGCAATCCCCTAGATTGAAAATCGTACTAAAGAGCAGTCACATTGTTTTTTCCATATTGCATTCATACCAAAATAAGAAAAAGAGTCTCAAAGCAATAAAGTCAATGTCACATCTCATGACATCCAATAGAAGTAAATATTTTAGTTTAACATTTCTTGTGTTCTTTCATTAGCATGTCGTAAATTGCATCTCATATACATGCCAAAAAAATATAAAAACATGTCATCGTTATCATCCTCTCATTATTAAAAGAGTTAAAAGGTCAAAAACATAATAAAAAATTTCTTAAACTTCCAAAAATGCACAAGAGATGAGTACAAATCTGATAGACAAAAGCAATAAAAGATGAACCTTCATAGATATATCCGAAGTTTACCTATATGAGAATATCAAAGAGTTAGGACAAAATGCTCTCAAGGGAAATAGAGGCTCCCCATGCAAGGGGGCACAATTTCAAAAGAAGAAAAAGTAAAATCAAGGCCAGTTCCCTGCAACAGAACCATCAAGACTTCTACTACTCTTCCTATGAGTGTCACTCATCGCTCCACGAGACCTATGGGAGTGAGGCATCCTTCTATGAGCGTGTGCTTGTGAAGGCCCTGTCGTACTAGCATCATGACATCCAAAACTGAGATGAGCCATCTCCTGGAGCACCTGATTCTCACCCTTAAGGGTATGAATCTAAGCCTTCAAGTCTAGACTCACCTGACATCCATGATAGATAGGAGAAAAAATGTCAGTGTGTCACCCAGTAGCAAGGGGCATACCAGGATCAGCCAAGAGACTCTCTTGAGTCATCCTAGTGAAGGGGTAACCAATCCAACACTAATGTCATGAACAAAACCCCTCTACTCTTCGACGTTACCTACAAAGTGAACCAAAGCAGAAAGATGTGTTAGTTCCTCATGAAAAGAAAGAAGAGAGAAAGGACAAAAGTATGAAAAATGGTAAACAAAGGTAGACTCACATGGATCGTTAGGCTACTAGGCAGGGTCAAACTATCACTATTATCAATCAGATTATTAGGAACCCATGTTTAACCCTTCTCTTTACTTTCTTAGTATATTATATTTGGACGCATATGCTTTGTAAGTCATCCCATGAGTATATTGTATTATCCCACATTCATGGGAAGTAATAGTTGTTTAGATTAGACTTAGTATATAAGTACGTGTTGAGGCCAATGAAGGCATCCATGAGTTTATTGTATTGAGCTTGCTCAAAGGAGGTTGCCCCCTCGAAGTGGTCTGCGATCAATAAATTCCTTCTGTGTTCTGCTATTTCTATTATTTGTGCATTTTTTATTATATTGTTGTAGGAGGTTCCTCTCATCTGGTATCAAAGCACTTTCTTGGGCTCGCTGGGTGGAATTTCTACCAATTTTTTTTTTGCAGTGGCCTCCAAGCACTGTGATTATTGCAGTAGTTCTTTTTTCTTTGCATCTGTATTGTTCATTTCAATTGCAGGTTCAGATTAGGGAATAATCCCTATCTGCTTAATTGTGGGAAGTGCCTGGGCATAGCCCTAAACTTCATTGTGAGGAGTACCACAGGAACCCTGAAGTAGCTGGCCCATTGAGAGGACCTGCCAGCAAAAAGGGTAACAGCCCCTACTTGATTGGCTAGTTCCCATCCATGAGGCAAACTAAGAGCTATCGTTTGTGGCAAAATGGTTATCAGTTTTACCTAAGCCGTGGAGTGAGGGGCACTCCCCCAATACACAAGCCATTAGACAACATTGGTATTCGAGTGAATCCCCTGAACCTTCAGGTAGCCGAACTTACCTAGGGTCCATATCTATTACTAGCTGACAAATCGCTGATTGAATCTGTCCAGAGCTGTTTGCAGATCATTTCTAGAAAAAAAAAAATTAAAAAAAATTCTATTTTTTCGCCATATCTTCCTTGCTTTCGCTCTGTTTCCTCTGAAATTTCACTGGAACCCCTGAAATTCCATTCTACATATTTCCTTGAGGACCATATCCCAAATTCCACTTATCATAGCCAAAAATCCCACATTTGTCTATTTTTAGGGTTTTCCATATCTTCTTCGATTCTTATCCAATCGCCTTCAAATTTTGCCATAGTGTTCATTTCCTATTTCTCCTCCTTTGTCCCTCTTGGACAATTTTTTCCATTCTTTCACCCCGCTTATGAAATCCCCATTTTCTGCTCCCCTGTCCCTTAGATAGTGTCCAACACCTAGTCAAACCCCAATTACCCATCAAAGTTTTTCCCAAATCCAAATTTTCCTTTACTAAAAAAGTTCCTTTTTTTTATTTTTCTACCCATTCAAAAAAAAATCTTGGTTATGGTTGTCACTCGTGCAGGAGCAAAAAATATGGAGGAGGAACTTGTAGCCATCAAGACCAAGCTCCAAGATCTGGATGAATAAATTCTTGGGCTCAATATTCAGCATTCAACCATGAACAATAGACGGCAGCCAGAGTCTTCTGCAGATATAGGGTTTTCTTCTTCCGATAATTTTTGTGGATCGAAGCTTGATTTTCCTCAATTCAATGGTGATGATCCGACTGGATGGATATTCAGGCAGAACAATATTTCAATCTACATAATACTTTTCATGTCAACAAAGTCCCACTTGCCTCCTTACATTTGGAACATGAAGCCCTTCAATGGTTCCATTAGTATATCAAAGCTCATGAAGAGCCAAAATGGACAGATTTTTGCAAACTCATTTTGCAACGATTTGGTCCTAGTGCTTTTGATGACTTCACAGGAGCACTCACAAAACTACACCAAATAGGCACTATGAGAGAATATCAGACAGAATTTGAAAAACTAGCCAATCACACAGAGGGATTGTCTAATGAATTCTTCAGGAGTTATTTTGTCAGTGGTTTGAAGGATGCAATTCGCTCTGAGGTTAAAATGTTCTTCCCAAGCACAATGATGGAAGCCTTAGGGTTGGATAAGTTGGCGAAGGACAAGATCACATCTCAACAACACTCCAAATCCAATTTTGTTCCATTCAGAAATATGGATCCCCCAAGCCCTCAAATAATGCCAGCTCCTAGAATAACTCCTCTCAAGCATTTGACTAAAGCAAAGATGCGGGCACATATAGAAAAAGGTCTTTGTTATAATTGTGATGACAAATTCACTCGGGGACGTAGATGTGTTGAGCAAAAGCTCTATCTCTTGAATGTGGATTCTTTGCCTAAAACTAAAGTTTATATAGATGCTAAGGATATAGTAGTTGATCAGGTTGAAACTCAGTAGTCGCCTGTTGACCCTACTTCTCAGGAAGACCTCCCAGAGATCTCTCTCCATGCCATAGCAGGAGTCACCACCCCACAAACCATACGAGTCAAGGGTTACTTCAAGAAGCTCCCTCTTACAATACTCATTGATTCTGGTAGTACTCATAACTTCATTGACCCTCCCATAGCCAAATAGGCCGATTGTTTTGTTCATCCTTGCTCAAACTTTGAAGTCATGATTGCCAATGGGGGCACATTACCTTGCAAACAAAAGTGTCACAATATGCGTATCTCTATTGGAGATTATAACCTGTGCTCCAACATGTTTGATTTTCCCTTAGGTGATTGTGATGTGGTTTTGGGAGCCGAATGGTTATGCACACTTGGACCCATCTTATGGGATTTTGCTGAACTTTGGATGCAGTTTTCAGACAATGGGCACAAACACACATTGAAGGGCTTACAACCGGGGTCTCTCAGCATCATAAGTTCACATCTCCTAGAAAAACTTCTTAAGAAGAATTCACATGGTGTCATTTCTCAGCTTCACTCCATTCAGATGGAACCATCCATGGTCTCCACTACTCCTTCAGCTCTACAACGAATGATGGCTATTTTGCATGCAGTACAGAAGTGGAAGCCATACCTATTAGGGAATCATTTTTGCATCAGGGTGACTCACCAGAGCCTGAAATATTTCTTGGAACAATGGGTCTCCTCCCTAGTACAATAGAAATGGATCAGAAAACTCGTGGGTCATGACTATGAGATCACTTACAAGAAGGGTATGGACAATATTGTGGTGGATTCTCTTTCTTACACATGTGATGACCAAGCTTCTCTTTCAACTATTTCTATATCTGTTCCAAATTGGTTGGCATATGTCCCGCAGGCTATCTTCTATGAACTCTATGTTTCTCCATCGATAGGGCAATCTGGGTTCCTCAAAACTTATGAGCGAGCATGGCATCACTTCTTTTGGAAGGGAATGAACAAGGCAATTCAATAGATTGTGGCTACACAACAACAGCATCAGTGGGCAAAGTGGCTCCCTCTCACTGAATGGTGGTACAATACCTCCTACCACACTGCATCTAACATGACGTATGAAGTAGTATATGGTCAAGCACCACTAGCTTTCCTTCCATACTTCAGTAGCAATTCACGAGTTCAGGCAATCAACACGGTTCTCTGCACCTAGGATCAGATTGGGGATCATAAGCTAGCTCCTTGCTGCGTTCATACAATATTTCATGTCTCTTATCTAAAGAAATTTCTTGGCACTAACGACAGAGCCCAAACTATTTTCCCACAACTGGATAATGGAGGATCCATCCTTTTGGCACTCATCCTTTTTGCTCTTGCTCTATCATAAAGGTATTAATTCAGTGGCATGGAATGCACCAAGAGATTTCTATAGGGGAACCACTCCTTCAGATTCAGCAACAATTTCCACATCTTACGCTTTGAGGACAAAGCTTTTCTAAGAGGGAGGGGATGTTAGGAACCCATGTTTAACCCTTCTCTTTACATATTATATTTGGACGCATATGCTTTGTAAGTCATCCTATGAGAATATTGTATTATCCCACATTTAAGGGAAGTAATAGTTGTTTAGATTAGACTTAGTATATAAGTACGTATTGAGGCCAATCAAGGCATCTAGGAGTTTATTGTATTGAGCTTGCTCAAAGGAGGTTGCCCCCTCGAAGTGGCCTGCGATCAATAAATTCCTTTTGTGTTCTACTATTTTTGTTATTTCATGCATTTTTTGTTATATTGTTGCAGGAGGTTCCTCTCACAGATATGCACTCTATGCTAAGCTTATAGAAGACTTAATTATCTATTGAAACATGGAAACAATCTCAAGAGGTGGGTTTCCTATATTGAGAGTGAATCTCCAAAGTGAGCTGATTCTCCCTAAGATTTTCTAATCTAATGACTTCTCTAAGAAAAAGGAAGAGGAATAACTGAAATGAAATTCTATTTTTTATCTAAAGATGGTCTAAAAAATCTAAATTTTAACCCACAAACAAATCTCAAGCATGTAACCTTCTCAATTTCACCTAAGTCCAATAAATCCAAAAGTACTTTATATGAAGGTTTAATTAAAACACAACACACAACCTAGATTAAACAGGCAATAGATACATAGATTTCAATAACATCAAGACATAATAAGAAGATTAGACATCATAATCATAGTGAAAACATCAAATCAAAGTCATAAAAGAGGCAACAAATGTGAAAAAGGAATGCTCTGCTATATTGAACTAAAAGGGGTACATCTAACTCTAAAAAAATGTGAGCCAAGATCAATTTACAAACTCTTTGCCTGTACTCAAGAGAGAAGAAACAAGGGTATCAACTAACTGAGAAAAAGTAAGCTTTCTCCTATAAATGCCTCTTGGAGATCTCTCCAAAAAATCTCCTAAACATAGATGAAAGAAATCCATTTTTGAGCTCCTTCAAAAAGCTGATAAAAATTTGACCAAACTGCCTCCAAACTAAAAATAGGAGATGCCAAACTGCTCCCTTAGGTGGCCTCACCAAAAATATGCTTTTATCTATCCATGAAATCTCAGTTTGTCTTCATTTGCCTCAAAATAAAACAACCCAAGGAAGGGATATCTAATCTTCTTTAGTAATTTTAACTACCTAAAAATAGTTTGATTTTAAATGAATTTATAAATTATTGCTTTAAAACAACTTTAAAATGCTTGCAGTTAAAACTAAACCCCTATTTGATTTGATTTTACAAATCAATAATACAAGGCTTACATTTTTCTTATTTTGCCAAGTACATTGCAATTACAATATTTGATTTTTCTAAAAAAATCATAAAAATAATCAAGGCATTATATGGTATTTGCAAAAAATAAAAGCCTGATGGTTTATCTACATATGACTTGTTAATCTCCTAAGGCACATGATGTATGTGGACTTGTCTCATATTTCAAATAAAAGGTTTGTAGACCATATTTCAAGGCATGAACTCCATCTACACCTCCAAGGGGTCTAAGGAACACATTATAATCTCAAGGTGATCAAGTATGTTTTAGGAATTAGATATTTTGAGGGAACCATGGGGATCAACCTCTCACTAAGTCATGGGACTTAGGCATCACAGAAGGTATTAACTTGTGCCACAAAAAAGAAAATAATGTGACAAAAATACCATTCGAGCTAGGGTTTCATTGAAACCCTAATGACAAAACAAGTTTTGCCCCCTATTTTCTCGCATCATTTTGACTTTGCATTTTGTGAATTGGGGTTCTCTGCTGCCGACAAGAAACCCTAGTGTTTCTTGCTGCAAGCTTGGACTTTTTTGGCATTCTTGAGCACAGTTTTCTTCGATTCCTTTCATTTTGCAATGTGAAAATGGCCTTCAAGCCATGGCTTCTGTATACATTCTTATGAATTTGTCTCCTTTTTGTTCAACTATCATTCCTTCTCTATATTTTGGTCACCATTCACTGCAACTGTGAGAGAGGAAAATGAAACCCAAAAGGAAAACTTTTGGCTCTACACCCTTATACATTTCTCCAAACAAGGTAACACTCTTATCTATCATTGTATGTTTCATTTTTTCATGGCATTTTATAGATCTGGAAGTTGAAACCTGCAACCATATTTCTCCATTTCACTGCAGTTGTGTTTACTTAATGAAAACGAAATAGTTTCTTGAATGTTTGAGGAAAGAATGCATCTTTGAGCTTCATCTAGCATGATGGCATCTCTATGCACTCCTTAAATTTTCTCATGGCTTAAAACCCCTTAGTATAGCTCTATATCTGTGTGTGTGGTCACGGTTGTATCTATGCATTTGTGTTCAAAATACATGAAAACTCCCCTATGTGGCTACGACTATGATCTTCCATAAGACTTTGAGCTTTTCCTTTTAAACATATGTTGGTTTTTCTAGCCATGGGGCCATGGCTATAACTCTATATTGAAAGTCTTACTTTTCTCTTTGTATACTTGTATCTTTCTCCTAAAAACCCTAAGTGGGGTTCAAACAAAAGTTTGTTTTGCCATCTCTTTCTTTTCTATATGTGAACTTCTGAGATGTTGCGGCTGTGTAATTATTTCCATGGCTTGAATGCTTCATTTCCTCTACATTATTTGTATCTCCTTTCATTTGCTGACCATGGTTGGCAAAACATATCTCTGTATTTATGAATGAAGGTTCAAACCTTTGGGTTATCTTGTCATAAAAATAAATATACACTCCCTTTTGACCACAGTTGTTGTAGTTGTGAAAAACTCCATCTACACTATGAAACTTTAGTTGTTCTTACTCTATCTTCTTTTGTATATTCTGTAACATTGTATATGACTTGATGTGATGTTGCATCTATTTTCCTTACTATATAATGGCATTCATTTCCCTGTAGCTTCTTGTATTCCTATGGATTACTATTAATAGCAGCATCATTGGTCAATGGTGGCATCTGTGACTTTGACAATGTTCACTCACAATTATTTATCTTCATGATGACGTAACCTTTGTAGCAGCCCATACAAATGAACTATGCATGTTGTTTCTTCATTTATCTGCTACATGTGATGTTTCAAATAAAATCATAACAACACTATTGAATGATGACACTTGGCATTGCAGTCTATTTCACTCCTTCTTTGTATACACCACATATGGTAACATGTTGTTCCTTCATAGCATTTCTGATCATTCATATTGCATTCCATGATGAAATAGAAAGAACTAGCACACATGTTGCTTTCTCTCTGATACATGAACTCCTTCTTGCCATCTTCTAGCTGATATGTGCATGTTTTTCACTTACTTACTAAGATAGTGGCTTCTTGTATTCTCATGGCTGAAGCAACATGATTTTGTATAACATTTGTTGATGACTGTTGCATGCAAGTTTACCTCTTTACATTCTCCACCTGTGAATGCTCATTACTTAAACATAAAAGGGACATGGTAGCATATGTGGTTCCTTGGTGGTTGTCCATTGCACTCTTATTCAAATCATGCATAAAATGATATTTGTTTCTAATGCTATGTTATGACCAAAACAGTCATGTGCTATTGTATGATATTATCCATTGGCAACTATTAAGCATACAAATGCTAGAAATGTATTTGATGTTCTTAATGTCTTTGCTACATACAAATACCATGAAAGATAGATAAACGAAATACCTGTGAATTCCATTTCCCCAATGGTAGTTGAAGCAATGATGATAGCTATTTTTGTGCATTAAATGGTGTCCTAGATGAATTCAATTCACCCTAATGGTTTCACTTCATTTCTTGAATTACAATCATGAGGGTGTTCTAAACCAATGCATTTGATTGATTTGATACTGCTTCAATTTGTCATGCAATTAAACAATGTGAGTAATGATCTTTCTTTTCATTCCATCCCTTTTGAGATTAAGGGGAGGTAGCATGCTAGGCTCAACCCTTGTGGGAGCCTCATTTTACACCACATGATGCTATGTCTTCAATCAGCTACATGACTTATCCTATACCCTCACATGAAACAAATAGATTAGAATAAAAACATGAAGTTCCATGATTGTTTCTTTCTCAGTTCCTCTTGCATGTGAATGATATTCATTGACCAGTGCATTATAGGCAATGTGTTATACCTCTTCTGATAAGACATAGAGATCTGATAACCAGAGCTCTAACAGGATTTTTCCACATTTTTCCAGGTTCTTGTCGAAGATCAAGAGCAGGAACAGGATGACAGCCTTGGAGATTGTAGACTATGATAAGGCAATTATGGCTATGACCTTCTCTCCCTATCTTTAGATGCATGGCATTTTTCCTATTTTGCATTTGTTCAGCTATTCCCACGGCTTTTGTGGGACATTTGATTTGTCATTATTCCTTTCAATGCAATGTTTATCCTTTTATGTATTTCAATTGTAAATGAATAATCATTATAGTGAATGAAATACTTATCTCTTCTATGAATGTTCTGTAATGCAATGAATGATTTGAAAATATTTTATTTTCTTAAACTAGAATACAATATCACTAAAACACCAACACCATGCAAATAACTTATAAGAGAAGAACATTAATCTTCACTCTAAAAATGAATTTGTTGCACTAGCTCTGCCAATTTGAGTTGTAAGTGAAAAAATGGTAACATTTCTGGCAACTTCTACTATATGCTTGTATGCTAAGCATCGAATCAGTTGCCTTGAATATCCATTGGGCATTGAGTCATACTCTGCTCTTCTCAAACTTAGAAAATACTACAATTTAGCACTCCAACCAGTTCAAATAACAACAAAAAACTGAAAACAAACTAAACCGAAAGCAAACTAATAGGCCTTAGTGGCCAAAAAACCTATGCAACAACATTTAGGGAAACAAACATTGACTAAAAGCAAATGTGCATGAAGTACTTATTGACTAAAAATGCTAACCTAACCCTACTCTAACCAGCTAAGGAAGCTGGTCAAGAAAAACCATTCACCGATTGGGTGAAATAAATACCCTTCCTAACCAACTGAGGATGCTTCTTATGCTTACAAACTGGCAATAAGGAGTAAATATAAGGACACACCTTATAAATTGTTGTACTGTAACCTATAGAATACAATGAAAGTTTTAAAAGTTTTGATTCTATTTAGATATACCTTTGATCTGTTGCTCCTCGACTGCAATCTTATTGTTAGGGGCACTAAAAATACTCTGAAAGTTGTTGGTCACTTTATTGGCCAAATATCTAATGGGCATCATCTCAAATGTTTTGGACTAAAAACAACAGCATGACCTATACCTTGCATGATAGCCTTCCATACGACTTCTTCTTCCATAGTCAACAGGCGATCCTCCTCTGTCAGGGTTCCTAATATCTTGTCAAAGCTATCAACTCTTAATAGGCTCTTATCCAGAGTTGGATTAGGCTCATAATACACATTAATAGTCAATGAAGAACATTCTAAAACAATAGTCTCCTTACCAATGAATGAAGGTAAGTGGTCAAATAACAAACTAACCTCTTTCATCATACCATCAATTTGCATAGCATCAGTTTCAATCTCCTTTGTGTCATGGTTGTCCTCACTAGATTCTTCCTGAACCTATACCTTGCCTAATTGATTCTCTTCATACTGTTTATCATCCTCATCATCTACTAGCTTGGGCTCTTGATTGCTGTAAGAAATCAGTAGAGTGACAAGCTCTTTGCAAGCAGAACAGTCAGGATCCTGACAATCAAATATGAAGTTATCTTAGATAAGTTGATCATGTTCAACTAGTCAACTTGATTGCTCATCAAGGCAAGCTATCCTAGTCTCATTTATGATAGATTCTCCATTATAGTACAATGGGAGCTCTAAGAATAAACTAAATGCCTCATCCTCATAAAGAATCTGATCTGATTCAACCTTGTGCTTAGCCTAGTAGTCAGGGTCTTTATGCAAAACAAGCTTGCTAGATTCGGAAATAAAACCACCTCTTTGCTCTTCAAACTAAACTAAGGTATCAATCTCATTATTGCCTTTATGAAATAGCAACACCTGACTTTCTACAATTTCTTTTGGCTTTCACAAATTGGCTAATAAGTTTGACTCCTGCATGTTGTCTTCATCATCATTGACATAAATAGGTAGCTGATCAAACAAGAAAATTGAATC
Organism: Cunninghamia lanceolata; assembly: GCA_027924645.1. Lineage (NCBI taxonomy): Eukaryota > Viridiplantae > Streptophyta > Pinopsida > Cupressales > Cupressaceae > Cunninghamia > Cunninghamia lanceolata. The sequence goes on from BSBN01000957.1 coordinate 1,215,250, forward strand.
ATCTCTCTCTTCCAGTCTATTGTCCATTTGAACCTGAGCAATGTGCATTTGCAATTGAAAACTTTCACCCTCAAATATCTGCATCCTTCTTTGATTCATCTTATAAAAAGTGTCAGAAAATTTGTCAAATGAATCAAAATGCAATGGGTTCAATGGCAAGTTTGAACCAACTCTTGCTATGCATGTATTATGTTTAGATTCAGTTGGTGATGCTGCACAAATAGCAGCAACCTTTTGCTTAATATTTGATCCTTCAGTTGTTGGCTTGAAATTTGGAATTTTGATTGGTTTGGGTTCCTGATATGGCTAAAATTAAGGATTAATGGACTGGTCTTGAATGAACATAGGCTCCTGAGCAAAATCAGAACTTCTGAAACTTAGGAGTTTGATTTCCTGGGGAGTCTGTTTGCATTCAAAACCCATCTCTTGGCCTTGGGGATAATTCACATCACGAAACTCAGCACCTTGCCAATTCATGAAAACCACCTCAAGGTTACAATCTCTTCTTGGGCCCTATGGATATGATTGGAAAGGTGGCCTATTATGTTAATTGGGCTAGTAGAGGGCTTGGTAAGGTTTATGTTCTTGACCAATTTGCCTCTTGAAATTAACAAACTCATTTGTCATTTTTTTAATTATGTTTTGAATTTGTTGGAATTCTTGAGCTTGGACTAGAACAACAATCTCTTGAGTAACAACTTGGTGTCCTATGGCTGGAACAGCTGGGATAGTAGCCAAAAGGGGAATTGCCATGGGCATAGGTAGTTGGATTTGCAGAAAAATGGGTAAGGGAGGCCTTTGGGCTATTTTCCCTACTAAGATAAGGTAGTTTTCTATTGGGAATTAAGGTGTCTCAACCTTGGTAATTCCTTGTATTATTTCATTGTATTTATTTATTGCCTATTGTATAATTTGGATACAAATCCTATGTTGTAATATTGTGGGAGTTGGCATGGTGATGTGTCATCCTACATGGCATATGACCACATGTAAATTTGTCCTCACATGAGGAGATAGGCATCCCAATTAGTGGTAGGAATATTTTTCCATGTGTCGGCATCTTGGAATGTGTGTAAGGGAATATTGACTGAAACGGTCATGACAGATTCCTAAGATAAAGTTATGACATGTAAGAGTTGGAAATAGAAGATCTATGACAGGTTTAGACATGTGTTGAGAAGAATCTTTGAAAAAGGCATCTTTGGGTGCCCTAAGGTGGACTATGACATGTTGTAATGGAATACATTATTTATAGCCTGTGTATGATAGATTCTCTTACAGTTGTAACTTATGACAACTATGACAGATTCTATGATGGTTGTAAGAGTCATAAGAACATCTGTCATAGCCCATTTTAGAAATAGGTGACCTCCTTGGGATGGGGTGACTTGACAAGTGTCAGGGATATCCTATAGTGTTGGACAAGTGTCCATAGGTGTGGGTTTTGGGCCATGAGGCCATGTTGGACGCCCATCTCAATGTGGAGCCATTTTTTGCCTTGTATGTTCTTTATAAATAGGTGCTTTGGAGAGGTGATGCATTATGTGATTAACAGGTATTTTTATGCTGCTGGATCATATCTAGATATGAGTGTTGAAGACTCTTGCAAGAGCATTGGCTTTGTGACTGTATTGTAACCTTCATTGTTTATGAAATACATTTGAGTTGTGTTTTGGAGTGTGGGTTTTTTCACCTGATAAGGGTTTTCCCCATGTATATCTTGTGTCTCTCTTCTTCTGTCTTACATTCTTGTGTGTGTTTGCTGCAATATCTCTATTAGTGGGTTGACATAATCTATAATTGTAAAGATAAAATTGAATTTGTACTCTCCTCCCCTCATAAGATTAGTGTAGGAAGCAATTTCTGTACACCTAGCTTCCTTTCAATTGGTATCAGAGCCTAGCTAGTTTTGGTTTTAGCTACTGGGTAGGGGTTTTTTGACCTAATATTAGGTTGAGTGGGAGTTTGTGCAGAGTATTATGTATCTTGTTGTAGGAAGGAGATGACAACCATATCTAGAAGATTAGAGGTGGAGAAATTTAATGGCACTAATTTCAAGTTGTGGAAACTCAAGATGGAAGACCAGGTAAGTGCAAAAAGATGGGGGGCCAAAAAGTGGCCAAATTATTTAAAAAAAAAAATACAAAATACGAGCGCGTTACAATGCACTCGTGTTATAACGCGCTTGCGTTATAACATGAGCGCGTTTTGACTTGCTATAAATAACTAAAAAAAGGTTTCTATCTCATTTCATTTCTTTCTTCTCCTCTATGCCCGCGGCTTGCAAACCCTAGAAAGCGCGCTTGCATTTTGCAAAACACAATTCAACACAAAAACCTTATCAATTTGTTGCCAAAATGCCACCACGACGTCAAGCACACCAAAGGAGTGAGTTATATTTGTTTTTTTGTTTGAATTTGTTTCTAAATAGGTAGGTTTGAGTTGATTTTTGATGTATATTTCGTTAATTGTTAGGAACTGTTAATGCACCTCCTCCTCCTCCTCAAAATCCACAAAATCCTGAGGAGGAAATACCTACAGAACAACAACCTCCTCCATCCATTCCTCGACATGCCCCTGGAACACAAGAAAATATAATGGGGCAAATTGAAAACAACAAAAAAGAAGTTGAAGATATAATTGCAAGGTTGAAAGATCCTTCCACTTCAACCTTGCATAGGTCCACGCTTGCTCAATCTCTTGAATCTATGTTATCAAATGTAGATTCAATTAGCAAGCAAATAACTAGTTGGATGGATAAGAGGAGAGAGTTTAGAGATTATTATATAGACAAGCTATCATACCAAGATGTGAAAAAATTACAAATCACAAAATTAGACTTGTGTTCAATTTTCACAAACCCACAAACAAATCAACCTCCACCCATTACATGCAAGATGTTCCCTATCCATTGGTGCAACAACCAAGTGATAAGGGACAATTTTGGGCAGAGGTGGTGGATGGTTTTTGACCATCCTCCATGCAATAATAATGAGGTCCCGCAATACTTTTTGAGGAAACTCTACTGTGAGTTTGTCCTCAATGAAGTGCCAAACTATTTTGATATGCAGGACTTCCAGGGTAGAGGTGGGGGTCAGCACAAGATAGACCAGGGGCACGTCTTGACCCACAGTGGGTAGTGAGATGAGTAATCAGCAAACCAGCCCACAAGCATGTTTCTATCCCTTCCATTGTGAAGGAGAGTGTTGAGGCCGATACACTTCAGTCCATTAGTCCCTTGACCCAGAGCATCATAGAGCATGCTGGTCCTATAGCACAGAGTGGGTTGGGAGATAGTGTGAGGAGTAGGATCCCACCCCATACTTGTTAGACTTGTGGGTCAGCCTGTGGTTATGACCCCATGGATAGTCGGGACGCAGGTGCACAGGTTACATCTGCAACTGAGCAGATGGTGATGACAAATACCCTCCTGAGTGAGACTTTCAGCCTTGATACTCAGGTAAATATTAGCAAGTTTATTAAATTTAATTTATTAAATTTCATTTTTGAAATGCAAGATTAACTAATTTAAATTGATGATTTTAATAAAATTTTAGGGTCATAGCATCGATGCAGTTTTCAGTCGTTCGCCACCTGCATTTTACACTAGATCATTTACTGTTGGGGTATGTAACTAGTAAACAATTATAAATATTACATGTGAATAGCATTATTATATGAATGGTATTCTAATATCTGATTTTGGATGTTGAACAGGTTAATATTGTATATTTCACGACAACACCTGCCAGCGGTGGTGGACTTCAAAGCTTTATGGAGGTAATAAAATAAATAGTTTAATGAATGAATTGTACTTACTAGATTTTTGTATGTGACTTGTGTGCTTTATTGTGTGTACTTCCATGTTTAGATGAACATGTGTGTATGTCAGGAGCCATGATTTCCATCACTATTATAGTTTTCGTATTTGAATAATGTTGTTTTATTTCCAGATGATGCAGGCTACGAAGACACCTCCCCATGTTTAGAGGGCAATGGAGCATGGTGTGGCCTCTACGATTCATAGCTCCATGGCATTGACAGGGGTATAAGGCAAATTAGTAAATTTTAATTTACATTCATTGTTATAGTTGTCTATTTTCGAAAAATCAAAAGATTATTGATTTGAAGTTTAATTTCTCTCTGGATGGTTTCTATAGGACATGACATCACCAGGGCCTATTCCTGCTGCTGAGGCAAGTGAGGAGATAAATTATATGTTAGCGGTAAGTGATTATTTTGTTAAATATTTCATTTTTTATGACATGTAATTTCTATATATTAATGTCTATACTTTTTATTGTAACAGCTAAAGATGCAAGAAGAACTAAATAGGAGGAGTAGCCCTCGGGTTCGTAGTAGACCACCCACATGTGCATCTCCATCCCCTAGAAGATCAAAGGCTACCCGTGATCTATTCTCTTCACCAGCCAGAGGGGAATGACTTTTTATTTTGTTCCTTTGTTGTATGCCTATATGGCATTTGTAGATATATATTTTGTATTGTATATAGTTGACATTGTATGCCTATATGGCATTCTTGTAAGCCTATATGGCTATTTTGTATATATGTGATACTTATATTGACAGATATTGATGTATGCATATATGGATATTTGGTTAATACAAATATTTTTTATTGATGGCATCCATACTTGCATTATAAATCCACGTTTGAATGGATATTTGTAGATGGCTACTTCAAATATTTAAAGTCCAATTGTATTACATAGGATGTTTGTTGATCCAATAAGCTAGCTATTGTTATTCAAGTATCACCTAAACCTCATTTTGGAACTAAAAGATAAAAGTTGTATTTAAAAAAAAATGAATCATCATGTTGAATAGAAAATATTAATATTCTTTATGAGTAGCATAGAATGTCAACTATATGCAATACAAAAAAATGAATCATCATGTTATTCTTTATGTTTGAGATCCTAAAAATGACTAAGTCTGGTAGCCTGATATCCTAAAACACTAGGATGAATATCCAAGTCATTAGGATGATTGCGCCTTGAGAAAAAGTCATTAAGATGAATGCCTAAAGGACACTTTCTTAAACATTCAAATATTGAGCAACAAGCATGAAGGGTTAAGATGCAATTTGCAACTCATAAAGCCTCAAAAGGGCACCCAACTTAGAGAGAGCATTCATTTAAGACAAGGTGCCCATTGACACCTATTCCAACATAAAAGTGTGCCTAAGGTGGAAGGAGAACAAGCCTCTAGTAAGTGAAGTGCACCTATTATGTAAACCACTTCATTATGGCACCCTAGCATGAGGAGGAGTATATAAGTCAATAGGAAATGGTGCCTAGAATGCAAATGAAGGACTAAGTGGCATTTTCAATAAGCATCAATTCACCTTGAGCTTTCAATAAATACATCAAATTAAGCCCCATAAGCCTAGGTGCCCTTTGCCTTCAAAAGAATCTTGTATTGACGTCAAGAGTTGGTCGTATCGGCGTATTAGTAGACCTTGGTTAGGCTTCGCTAATAGTGGTCTATCTTGCTGACGAGTGTGGTTCAAAGTTGAAGACATTGGTGTATCAGAAGATAATCCCATCGGCACATCAGAAGAGCAGTTGAGAGATTCACTGATGAAGGGTGTCACATCGACAGTCAAAATCCATCGGTGTATCGGCCCAATGAGATTAGAGTTCACCGATGTTTGGAGTCTCACCGATGGGTGTGGTCTGAAGGTTGTCATTGGTGAGATCAGTGTGTCAGCAGAAGAGTTTTTGAGTGTGCCGATGGTATTAAGTCCTACCGATAGGCGAGGGACTTAGCGTCTCATATCGGAGTGACAAAGACATCAGTGTGAAAGGATATAAAGTCATCGATAGCGGTCTGTCTGACTGATAAGAATCAATGATGGGATGTTTGTCAGAAGTGAAATCAAATGGAGTCATGGTGGCATCGGCCTATCGGCCAATGAAATTTTAAGCTCTCCGATGGTATGTTGTCTCGCCAATAGTGAGTTCAAAGATTTAAAAGTTGATAATTCTATGCTTCCACTGTGTGCTTGCATCAGACACTCATCCCTACTACAGTCTAGCATTCTCTAGTTGTGTTCTCCCCTTTGTTTTTGTGAATGCCTCTGGAAGTAATGTTGAGTTACTTGTGATGTCCTTATTGACTGGTGTTGTTTTAGATTCATGTGTAGTCCTTGTTTCTTATAGTCTATTGTCTACCTGACTATTTTTTGTAACTTATTGAACCACTATGATTTTGAATATTTAGATTTAGAGGGCATTAGACACCAAAACTTCTTGACTTTTAACAACCCAACCTAGAATCAATAGATTTTTGTCCATCCCAACTATTCTAGTCAAGAAAAAGCATGTTGATTCTCATTCAATCCAAAGTTCATTAATAGGATTATCTTATCAAAATATTTAGGGAAATGACCACCTAGATGGAAAATGATGTGAGCTATCTAATAAGAAACTTGCAAGAAGTATAGTAAGCATGAGAATCCCTCCATGTTGTTTATCAAGTTGAATGATCTATGACACATCATGTATCATTAGAAAATATTCTTGAAGAGAAAGAAAGTGAAATTACTCAAAACAATCCATAACAAGGTGGAGAAGTTTAAAGGATGGAGGTTGCAACACTTTCCAACCTCATAGCCACACTAGTCCAATAGATCAGGATAATACTATCAAGCATCCACATAATAGTAGATAATCTTATCAAAAGTCACAGAGAAATTTCGAAGGACAATAGTGTTATCCCTATGACTTGACGCATACTGCTTGTTTCATAAAGCAAAGGGACATGATATAAATATTGTTGTTATATGGAGCCTAATCAGACTCGGAGGTTAAATTTACCCAACTTTTATCAGCGTGGTTTCCCCCCAAATATTTTCCTACTAGTTTTGGTGCCTTGAAGTCTAAGTGCATGAAAATCATTCTGAGTTGGCAACCTAATCCAATGACTTGACACAGATCCCAAAACAACCTATTGGACCAATAGGATCCTAGGTGCTCACTTCATGCATTATGATTTCTAGGTGCTAGTTTGATGCTCCATCACAAGGAAAGTGCGCCCACACTTGCAAGTGTTTTTCTTTAGGATCTAGGCACCAATTGAAGGTTGTAGTTGCCAAGAAGAGCGCCTAGCAAGAGGAAGTCTTTTGGAGTCTCCAAAATACATCAAATACTTGACTAACAACAAGCTAACTTTTTCCCAAGTTAGACGCTTCAAGAGGGAAGTTAAAACATGAATAAGCGCCAACTTGTCTAGGCGCAAACTCAAGATTGTTGAGGATACACATGGCACCCACCATTCCTTGGTGATTTCATAAACTTCAAATGCTTAGAACTGTTCAAGGAATGCCCAATACCCCTTCTTGATGATAGGCACCAAAGTGAGGGTGGAATTGTGCCTTGATGGCATTAGGCGCTATCTAGAGTATGCTACTCCATGGAAATGTGCCTTCTTGCTTAGAGTAATTCAAACACTCCAAGGTCTTCAGTGATCAATTCCCCAACATATGAAATGTCCTCCTTCATTTTAAAACACATTGTAATGCTCTAGAGAGATGACTATACCTAGGCGTCAATATAGGTTAGAAATGCCTCCAAAGTGTGCCTTCTCTTTCAGAATGCAAAACAAGGTCCAAAGGTGCTAAGAAACTAAAGCGCTTCTTTGGAAAAGTCCTGGAGGTTAAGATGTGCCTTGTCTTAATGAGGTGCAACTCTTGGGTAAGAAAGATTGTAAAGTGCGCCTAAATTAGTGAAGAGGTTGATAACTTCTAAACCCTTCCTAAAAATTAGATTGCTTCAACTGAAAATCATCTTACACCAATACATCACCAAACTTTCAATCACAAGATCAATTCAAACTTAGGCGCTCATTAAGAGTCTTTCCAATGTTGGCGCATCTGAGAGGTTGAACTGGCAAGATATGGATCCTAGCTTCCTAGACCTTGTTTCAATATGTTTGAGTTCTAAAATTGACTCAATGGTATCAAGATGGTGCCATAGAGTCTTTGGACTAGTTCCTTAGAGTTTTAAAAACATTCTGGCTCCTTAAAAATTTCTCTTACATGCTTGGGCGCCATTTTAAAGTCCTAGAACCATGATGTAGCGCCTTATTGCTCTAGGCGCCTATTCATGATTGTGCAACTTGAGATTGGTGCCTAGAGTGAATAGGCTTTCATCCTGACTTAATACACTGCCTCCTTCTGATGATTTTTGGGGCAGTAGAAAACATTTCACCACGGGCAAATGTCTCAGAGATATAAAAAACTGACAGAGGTTATTGTAGAGGCACTCTATGCGATCGCGTTGCCTCAGATGGAATGTTTCTAAGTGACACAGTTTTCGAGTAACATCTCATCAAAGATTGCTGCCTTTTTGCACTTTGGACTCTTCAGGGATATCTCGGTACAATGTAGCTCGAACTGTTTCGACATGTTTGGGTAAAAAATAGGACCATGTCTAGTGTAAATGTACCCATCCGGACACGTTGGAATAGTCAGTTTGGTCACATCAGGAGCAGGACGAAAGTTACACCCCTTTGCAACTTTACACTGCCTCCTTCTGATGATTTTTGGGGCAGCAGAAAACCTTTCACCACGGGAAAATGCCTCAGAGATATAAAACTAAAAGAGGTTATTATAGAGACACTCTATGTGATCACGTTGCCTTAAAAAGAATGTTTCTAAGTGACACAGTTTTCAAGTAACATCTCGTCAAAGATTGCTACCTTTTTGCACTTTAGACTCTTCAAGGATATCATCGGTACAATGTAGCTTGGACTGTTTCGACATGTTTGAGTGAAAAATAGGACCATGCCTAGCATAAATGTACCCATCCAGACGCGTTGGAATATTCAGTTTGGTTGCATCAGGAGCAGGACACCAAAAATGCATAACATGATGATGTAAAAATGTGTATATGTGTATAAATGCAGCAAGAAATATAAAAAAGACAAACCTTACAAATTAATGTGCATACTTACAACTCAATGTAACATGACTTTACAAAATCAATGTGAATACTTACAAATTAATCGAATGAACCATCTGGGTCTACTCTACTCTTTGTTGTGTCAAGTATTGCTTCATGGTCAGACTCACGCACCTTCCACAAGATTTTGTTCAAAAGTCTACCCCGATACTTTATCAAATGAACATTGGATGCCACGACAAGGTTCGAGTAATGAAGAATCTTCTGATGCATGTCAAAGTCTTGAAATAGCCAAACATTAACACTCTTATGTGGGTAACTTCTAAGCCATGTTCCAGTAATAACCACTGAGCCTGTAGGGTATTCGATGTTTTCTCCATCTGTAATAGGGCCCTCCAATTTCTTTTTGGCCTCAACACAATGACATAAGTAATAATCTGATCCCTCTTCATTATCTTCATCTACAATAACTGCATATACATGCCCTACATTGATATGTGTAACAAATTAGATGAAATTAGTCAACATTACAAAAACACTACAAAGTAAGATGACATTACCTGGTTGAACTAGATGAAATTAGATGCATATACGTGCCCTATATTACCTAGTTGAACTAAATCTGATATGTGGTCATAGTCAACTGATGATTCCATCTATGTTAGTTCCAGTGCCGTCGGGGGTCGATACGTGTCAAGTGGGATAAGATAACTTAACTGTCATTTGTCAACCCACTCCTTTGACTCGCACTCATCTCAGACTTGAATTGTATAGGAAGAACAAAAGCATGACATCTTTCGCATATGGATACTCCATGAACCTACAATTGAGCTTCTAAAAGAGTGCATCTCATTTGATCCTGTTAGTGTACAACAGTCCTCATATGGTGCAATGTTAATATCATCTATCAACCAAAAAAATCTATGAACTAAAGACTTACCTTCATTACCTGGACCCATGGAAGCATTACACCACTCAACAATCGATTTTGCATCTGTCAACTTTGCATTGTCTTTATACTTTAACTCTTCTCGTGCTATGGCTCTTTTGATACATGCTCCTGCACCATCATGCTCCCCCTTTCCATGCCTGACCTCACAAAAGTTCCACATATGCTAAATAACAGTAAAATTATGCCTCCTACTCAGCCAATAGAAATTCCATGAGTTCTTGAATTGTGACGCACAGTTATCTGACCATATGATATGCGGACTAAACGATATGCCCCTTCTAGCCAAATCATTGTAGAACACATGAAAGCAACCTTGCATGAACTCTGTAGAATGTGTACGATCATCACTAATATAGAAATTATACTCCCTTATGATCTTTCTGTCATCCTCTATACTATCATTCGCATGAATGAATGTGATGTGCACAAATATAGAAACCTATGTGGAGTTGTAATATTGTGATTGCACCTCACAATGTGGCTGTAGACTATAGTTCTCTGCAAAGTTAACGACTGAAACAATGCTACCAACCAGAAATGTGTCCTTGTATAACTTGAATTGCAAGTCCAACCATCGAGCTCTATGGGCATGTCTTACATACTCATACACTATGCTGTCGCGAAATATAGGCATAAACTGATACACTAGAATATTTTCAATAACCAATTCACACCTCTTTGCTTCTTTACCATCTTTTGTATTGTATGCCACTATTTTATACTTGCCAAACTCTACTAGTTCGTTTCCAACCACATGTGTTCTTTCCATATGTTCACATATTGGCAAATGTTGCAAGCCACCGCAATGATGACATGTTCCATCCAAGCATAATTTCTTGTAGAATATTTGACCTTCCTCTCTTTCACATAAAATTTTTGATATGAAGTCTCTTGAAGATGTTGGTGGGGCACATATGGCACAACCTTGCAAAACATTATTAGTATGCATATCTAAACATATAGACCTATAAGCATCAAAATGGTTAGAAAATTCAATATGTAATCTACAACAACAAGTAGTGCATGTGCAATTTATCTTGACATAGAAAGGTATTAGCATTTTAAAATATCTTTGACAAATTTTAATTTGAGGATACTTCTCTAGAAATTTACCATAAAACTGTGTTTAAGTCTCATCAAAAAAATGCTTTGGATGTGGCTCACAATTCTGACTACCGATTCTCCTTCTTACCTCATCCTTTTGATTCAGAGATACCCTTGTGTAATTCTTCCAAAAGTCTTCATTTAGTGATCTCAGTGCTTCAAGAATTGGTTTATCTTTTTGTGGTAGTCTCCTTGAGAATGCCCATAATTCATTGGCATTAGTGTCCTCAATTCTTTGGCGTCTTCCAACAGCTCTTGATAAAGTTTTCCTATTAATTCTCAATTCTTGACTCGTCTTTCTAATGAGACGAGCTTTCCTCATTTGACTACTTACTATAGTCGATGTAATCACACGCCGTGTTGTATTACTATCTTTTGTGCATGAGGTGTTACCCACACTCTCATACGCCCTCATTAGATTCTTGACAATAGATTTTTCACTTAAAGCCTTTGATGTTCTCAACCCAAGAATCTTCATGATGGACCTATACTTTATACTTCGCATCATTTCAATGAATAGTTGACATCTTGCAGTCTCATTTAACTTTTCAAAGAACAATCTCCAAATCTTATGAGCATCTTCTACAAGTGTGTTTTGGAATCTTACCTTCCATTGGCTGCAAAATATTCTCATCAATTTCAATCAAATACTTGGGCTTTCTATGCAAAATTCTAGGTGGTGTTAAGTTAGGTAAATTCATCTCAACATTAGGAATTTCATCAATATTTAAATGAGATGGGCTAGATGGTATACCTTCAATCAAAGATGGAATAGATGACATACCTTGAGGTTGAGGTGGGAACGATGGCGTACCTCCTTCATCACATGTGAGTGATGATGTACTCTCAACTTGAGATGTGGTAGATGGTGTCCCTACATGTTGACTTGCGGTAGAGGACGTGTCTCCAACTATGGTATTCAAATCTCTCATAGCACGAAGTTTTTGCATTCATTCTCTTTGTGCCGCCAATACCATATCTTTTTGTGACGGTTGTGGTTCCGCTTAAATTGGTATGTCTTCATTTATCATGTCCAATTTCCTCTTCTCACGAAGTTCCCTCATAGCCACTGCTATCATTGCATTCTTAGCTTCTATCTCTTCCTGTGTTGGTTTAATTCTTGATTGTTTCCTCGGCATGATGGAGAATTTGTCTATAGCATAATAAAGAGACCAATATTACTTCCTAAGAAATGAATACAGGATAATAGTGGAATTGTATTTTTATTATGTTGTAAGGATTTATTCTTGTATAGTTTGACATCATGGTATGTTAAGGTCTGTTTATTACACATAATTATTAAAGAGCCCAAGTGTAGAAAATATACATGGCATCATGTGAAATTGTAGGTTGTTTTCTTGATTGGGAATGTGTCTATTTTAAACATGTATGATAAAGCATGATAAAGTAATTCAATCCGAATTAAGGAAAATGTAAAGAACATGCATGTAAAGACTTGACATACCTAAAAAATGAAGATTCGAATGGAGAGAGTAGCCAATTATGTAGTGTTTTTTTCTTCTTGCATCAAACTCCTCAATAATTTGAATTTTTCACCACTTGCTTCCTTTTTAATGTTAAATTGAATAATACTCAAATATAATTACTAACAACAATACTATTAACCAATATATAATGTTAAATTCCTAAAATTGAATCACAATTAACATTGCAACACTACAAAAATTGAAACTTGAATAGATATATATCAAACTTGGTGTGAAAAGTATGTTATTTCCTCCTTCTCAAGTTGGCAAAGCAGAAAAGGTGGTGGAAAGATCATGAAAAGGTGGTACATTGTGTCAAATGTGCATGTGAACTTCCCAACAACATGAAAGCACTTCTTTTTTGTTGGAACATGCGCAAAATCAGTATGAAAATAGAGCATGTGGGCCTGGCTCACGGGGGTCAACACTTTTTTACCATTTCTATAGCAAGACAACACGAGCACACTATAACGGGCTCACGTTTTGTCCTGCTATAGATTGATCACATCTTGTGCATTTCTCTTTCCAAACCTTCCCCTTCAGACTTGAATGACCATAAGGTTTTTGAGGGAGAACTTTTCCTATTTCCTGCAAGAGCTTGCAGATGCTCCACCATATGATAGGCATAACAATGAAGGGGCAAGCCCTTATAATCAAGTTCTTGATAGAAAATGCCCATCGAGGAAGAAAGACAGATCTTCTTTGGAAGCAAAAGTTCTAGTTTGTGACAAATCCTTATCCAAGCATAAATAGCAAGGGTTCTATCAAGCGATTGCCAATCCACTTCCACAAAGTCTCCTGAAGACTTCCTGATTGATTCCAAAACATCCACACCCCAAAACTAGAGAGGCAATTAATATAATCAAACCCATAAATCTACATTTGACGATAGAAACCCTCAACACTATACCTTAAACCCTAATCCCTCAACCCTCCAACTTTATTCCTAATCCTTATACCCTCCACACTCTACTTTAACCCTAATCCCTCAACCCTCAACCTTATCCCTAAACTGTTGACCCTCGAAGCTCAACCCTCAACCCTCAACGTCAAACCCTAATCCCTCAACCCTTAACTCTGATCCCTCGACCCTCAACCCTATCCCTAAACTCTAAACCCTAAAGCCTCAACCCTCAATGTCAAATCGTTATCCCTCAACCCTTCACTCTAATCCCTCAACCCTAAACCCTATCCCTAAACCCTCAACACTATACCTTAAACCCTAATCCCTCAACCTTTAACCCTAAACCTTATCCCTAAACCCTAACCCCTCAACCCTCAACCCTAATCCATCATCCCTCAACTCTAATCCCTCATCCCTAAACCCTAAATTCTATCCCTATTCCTAAACCCTCAACATAGTCAATACTATACCTTAAACCCTAATCCCTTATCCCTAAATCCTCCAACTCTATCCCTAATCCTTATACCCTCCACACTCTACTTTAACCCTAATCCCTTGACCCACAACCCTATCCATAAACCCTTGACCCTTAAACCTCAACCCTCAACCCTCAACGTCAAACCCTAATACCTTAACCCTTAACTCTGATCCCTAGACCCTCAACCCTATCCCTAAACCCTAAAGCCTCAACCCTCAATGTCAAATCCTAATCCCTCAACCCTTCACTCTAATCCCTCAACGCTAAACCCTATCCCTAAACCCTTAAGACTATACCCTATACCCTAATCCCTCAACTCTCAACCCTAAACCTTATCCCTAAACCATAATCCCTCAACCCTCAACCCTAATCTGTCATCCCTCAACTCTAATCCCTCATCCCTAAACCCTAAATGCTATCCCTATTCCTAAACCCTCAATAGACTTGATACTATACCTTAAACCCTAAACCCTTATCCCTAAACCCTCCAACCCTATCCCTAATCCTTATACCCTCCACACTCTACTTTAACCCTAATCCCTCGACCCTCAACCCTATCCCTAAACCCTTGACCCTTGAACCTCAACCCTCAACACTCAAGGTCAAACCCTAATCACTCAACCCTTAACTCTGATCCCTCGACCCTCAACCCTATCCCTAAACCCTAAACCCTAAAGCCTCAACCCTCAACGTCAAATCCTAATCCCTCAACCCTTCACTCTAATCCCTCAACCCTCAACCCTATCCCTAAACCCTCAACACTATACCTTAAACTCTAATCCCTCAACCCTCAACCCTAAACCTTATCCATAAACCCTAATCCCTCAACCCTCAACCCTAATCTGTCATCCCTCAACTCTAATCCCTCATCCCTAAACCCTAAATGCTATCCCTATTCCTAAACTCTCAATAGACTTGATATTATACCTTAAACTATAATCCCTTATCCCTAAACCCTCCAACCCTATCCCTAATCCTTATACCCTCCACACTCTACTTTAACCCTAATCCCTCGACCCTCAAACCTATCCCTAAACCCTTGACCCTCGAACCTCAACCCTCAACCCTCAATGTCAAACCCTAATCCCTCAACCCTTAACTCTGATCCCTCAACCCTTAACCCTATCCCTAAACCCTAAACCCTAAAGCCTCAACCCTCAATGTCAAATCCTAATCCCTCAACCCTTCACTCTAATCCCTCAACCCTAAACCCTATTCCTAAACCCTCAACACTATACCTTAAACCCTAATCCCTTAACCCTCAACCCTAAACCCTAATCCCTCAACCCTCAACCCTAATCTATCATCCCTCAACTCTAATCCCTCATCCCTAAACCCTAAATGCTATCCCTTATCCTAAACCCTTAACAGACTTGATACTGTACCTTAAACCCTAATCCCCTATCCCTAAACCCTCCAACCCTATCCCTAATCCTTATACCCTCCACACTCTACTTTAACCGTAATCCCTCGACCCTCAACCGTATCACTAAACCCTTGACCCTCAAACCTCAACCCTTAATCCTCAATGTCAAACCCTAATCCCTCAACCCTTAACTCTGATCTCTCGAACCTCAACCCTATCCCTTAACCCTAAACCCTAAAGCCTCAACCCTTAACGACAAATCCTAATCCCTCAACCCTTCACTCTAATCCCTCAACACTAAACCCTATCCCTAAACCCTCAACACTATACGTTAAACCCTAATCCCTCAACCCTCAACCCTAAACTCTAATCCCTCAACCCGCAACCCTAATCTGTCATCCCTCAACTCTAATCCCTCATCCCTAAACCCTAAATGCTATCACTATTCCTAAACCCTCAACAAACTTGATGCTATACCTTAAACCCTAATCCCTTATCCCTAAACCCTCCAACCCTATCCCTAATTGTTATACCCTCCACATTCTACTTTAACCCTAATCCCTTGACCCTCAATCCTATCCCTAAACCCTTGAGCCTCGAACCTCAACCCTTAACCCTCAATGTCAAACCCTAATCCCTCAACCCTTAACTCTGATCCCTCGACCCTCAACCCTATCCCTAAACCCTAAAGCCTCAACCCTCAACGTCAAATCCTAATCCCTCAACCCTTCACTCTAATCCCTCAATGCTAAACCCTATCCCTAAACTTTCAACAGTATACATTAAACCCTAATCCCTCGACCCTAAACCTTATCCCTAAACCCTAATCCCTCAACCCTGAACCCTAATCTGTCATCCCTCAACTCTAATCCCTCATCCGTAAACCCTAAATACTATCCCTATTCCTAAACCCTCAACAGACTCAATACTATACCTTAAACCCTAATCCCTTATCCCTAAACCCTCCAACCCTATCCCTAATCCTTATACCCTCCACACTCTACTTTAACCCTAATCCCTCGACCCTCAACCGTATCCCTAAACGCTTGACCCTCGAACCTCAACCCTCAACCCTCAACATCAAACCCTAATCCCTCAACCCTTAACTCTGATCCCTCAACCCTCAACCCTATCCCTAAACCCTAAACCCTAAAGCCTCAACCCTCAACATCAAATCCTAATCCCTGAACCCTTCACTCTAATCCCTCAACCCTAAACCCTATCCCTAAACCCTCAACACTATACCTTAAACCCTAATCCCTCAATCCTCAACCCTAAATGTTATCCCTAAACCCTAATCCCTCAACCCTCAACCCTAAACCTTATCCCTAAACCCTAATCCTTCAACCCTCAACCCTAATCCGTCATCCCTCAACTCTAATCCCTCATCCTTAAATCCTAAATGCTATCCCTATTCCTAAACCCTCAATAGACTCGATACTATACCTTAAACCCTAATCCCTTATCCCTAAACCCTCCAAGCCTATCCCTAATCCTTATACCCTCCACACTCTACTTTAACACTAATCCCTCGACCCTCAACCCTATCCCCAAACCCTTGACCCTCAAACCTCAACCCTCAACCCTCAACCCTCAACGTCAAACCTGAATCCCTCAACCCTTAACTCTGATCCCTCAACCCTCAACCCTATCCCTAAACCCTAAACCCTAAAGCCTCAACCCTCAACGTTAAATCCTAATCCCTCAACCCTTCACTCTAATCCCTCAACCCTAAGCCCTATCCCTAAACCCTCAACACTATACCTTAAACACTAATCCCTCAACCCTCAACCCTAAACCTTATCCCTAAACCCTAATCCCTCAATCTTTAACACTAAGCCATCATCCCTCAACTCTAATCTATCACCCCTAAACCCTAAATGATATCCCTATGCCTAAACCCTGAACAGACTCGATACTATACCTTAAACCCGAATCACTTATCCCTAAACCCTCCAATGCTATCCCTAATCCCTATACCCTCCACACTCTACTTTAACCCTAATCCCTTGACCCTATCCCTAAACCCTTGACCCTCGAACCTCAACCCTCAACCCTCAACGTCAAACCCTAATCCCTCAACCCTTAACTCTGATCCCTTGACCCTTAACCCTATCCCTAAACCCTAAACCCTAAAGCCTCAATTCTCAATGTCAAATCCTAATCCCTCAACCCTTCACTCTAATCCCTCAACCCTAAACCCTATCTCTAAACCCTCAACACTATACCTTAAACGCTAATCCCTCAACCCTCAACCCTAAACCGTATCCCTAAACCCTAATCCCTTAACCCTCAACTCTAATCCGTCATCCCTCAACTCTAATCCCTCATCCCTAAACCCTAAATGCTATCCCTATTCCTAAACCCTCAACAGACTCGATGCTATACCTTAAACCCTAATCCCTTATCCCTAAACCCTCCAACCCTATCCCTAATCCTTATTCCCTCCACACTCTACTTTAACCCTAATCCCTTGACCCTCAACCCTATCCCTAAACTCTTGACCCTTGAACCTCAACCCTCAACCCTCAATGTCAAACCCTAATCCCTCAACCCTTAACTCTGATCCCTTGACCCTCAACCCTATCCCTAAACCGTAAACCCTAAATCCTCAAGCCTCAACCCTTAACATCAAATCCTAATCCCTAAACCCTTCACTCTAATCCCTCAACCCCAAACCCTATCCCTAAACCCTCAACACTATACCTTAAACCCTAATCCCTCAACCCTCAACCCTAATCTGTCATCCCTCAACTCTAATCCGTCATCCCTAAACCCTAAATGCTATCCCTATTCCTAGACCCTCAACGGGCTCGATACTATACCTTAAACCCTAATCCCTTATCCCTAAACCCTCCAACCCTATCCCTTAACCCTAATCCCTCGACCCTCAACCCTATCCTGAAACCCTTAACCCTCAAACCTCAATGTACTCAACCCTCAACGTCAAACCCTAATCCCTCAACCCTTAACTCTAATCCCTCAACCCTCAACCCTTAAAACTTGAACCCTAAAACCTATCCCTACACGCTCGACACTCGACACTATATCTTAAACCCTAATCCCTAAATCCTCAACCCTAAATCATTAAACCTTCAACCCTAAACCCTATCCCTAATCCCTCTACCCTCGACACTCTTATTTAACCCAAATCCATTGACCATTAAGCCTATCCATCAACCTCAACCCTCAACCCTCAACTCTCAACATTAAACCCTAATTCATCAACCCTAACCCCTAATCCCTCAAACCTAATCCCTATCCCTAAACCATCAAACCTCAACACTATACCTTAAACCCTAATCCCTATCCCTCAACCCTTAACCCTTAAAATGTAAACCCTATCCCTACACCCTCAATACTTGACACTATATCTTAAGCCTTAAACCCTCATCCCTAAAGCCTCAACCCTCAATCCTTAAACCTTCAACCCTAAACCCTATACCTAATCCCTCTACCCTCGACACTCTAACCCTAACCTCGACATTAAATGCTAATCCGTCAACCCTAAACCCTATCCCTAAACCCTAAACCCTCAACCCTAAACACTATCAATAAACCCTCATCCCTCGACACTATACCTTAAACCCTATGAGAAAAGCTTTGTGTATGGTACATCGACAGTGAGTAATTAATAGTTGAAATCAGAAGGATGATCATTATGAGAAAAGATTTGCATTGGGGTACATCTATGTTTCTTGTTGTCCACCCTGCACTTAGGGAAGGTATATTGTTATGAAACAGGCAAATAATCTCCCATTGTTTACTGGCTCTATCCACAAGAACTACTAAACTATACCTTAAACCCTAATCCCTCAACCCTAAACTTTCAACCCTAAACCCTATCCCTAATCCCTCTACCCTCAACACTCTACCTTAAACCTAATCCCTCAACCCTTAACCTTAAACGCTATCCCTAAAGCCTCAACCCTAAACCTTAATCCCTCAAGGTCCTAAACTCTAATCGCTTATCCCTAAACTCTAAATCCTATCCATAAATGCTCAACCCTCAACCTTAAACCTTAATCACTCAATCCTTATCCACCCGTCTCCTCCCATATCTAGCTCACTCCTGTCTCTACCCTTCTCTTCCCTCGACACTATACATACATAAATATAGGCATACATAGATACATACATACATATATCCATACATAGATACATAGATATATACATACATACATACGTACATATAGGCATACATAGATACATACATACATACATACATATAGGCATACATACATACATACATACATGATTAATAGACTTGAACAGAAAAAAATTTAAGGGGAACATAACGCGAGCGCGTTATGTCAAACATGACAAACAACAGACTTGCGGAAAAGGAAAAATGCAAAGAAAAATATAACGCGAGTGCCTTATAACGTGAGCACGTTATAACATGCTCACATTATGTCTTGCTTTGGGAATCCCAAGCCTTGGGCGTGGGATTTGCTTTGGATTTCCAACCCAAAGGCTTGGAGTGCCTTTTGAACAGTCACAGACGTGTTTTTCCATATTCTTCAAGATTTCACATAATTCTGTCCGTGCTAACCCTTAGATTTGAACGTGATTCAAGGTCAAACAAATCAAACACTGGGTAATGTTAGGCTTTCTCTTAGCTATTTGATGATGTGATTTTTTTCACATTTTAACAATGTTAAGCCTTTCATCTTTAATTCCTTTTGTTTGTGTGTCCATTTTTGGGCAAAAACCACTGTTTGGTCTTTTTTTCATTGTAAATTAACTATTCATTGAAATTTCAAAAAAATTACGTATTTAGAAACTAAACTCCATTCTACAAATATTAAAAAAAGAAAAAAATGATTTTCAATTAGTTTTCAAAATTTATAGGGGTAGCACATCCAAAATTCTATTTTTTAGGATGTGTCCACTTTGAAAATTAGTAAAAAAAATCAAATATTCATAAAAAAATTATCAGAAAAATCAGGCATTAATTACATGCTATTAGCTAATTTCTCACTGAAGCAATTTTAAAAATACCAAAAAAAAGTTGACCTTTTGAGGGAACCACAAAACATGCTATGTTATGTTTTTTTGATAGAAACAACACCAATTTCTGTGGCTCCCTCTTTTGAACCCCTTAATCTATGCCATTTTTTAAAAAAAATAATAATTTAGAAAGCAGACTCAGAGTACTATGAACATTGTTTTGGTTGCATCTCCAAATTTTGAGTGTAACTATGCTCAATTTCTCATCCAAGGCTAGTATTTCCTGATTTTAGAAAAAAAGTGGCCACTTAAGACCCCTTTTTGGCCCCCCATCTTCTTGCACTTAGCCGACCTACTTGTTGATCGTGAACTATGGGAAACTGTATCTAGTCTAAAACCTACAGCAATGTCACAAGATGATTGGGACCTCAAAGATTGGAAGGCTAAGGGTCTCATAAGACTCTATCTAGCTAACTTTGTCCTATTGAATGTCCATGAGGAGAAGAGCATGAAAGACCTTTGGATGAAGCTGGGTGATATTTATTAGGACAAGTCCTTGCTGAACAAATTTTTTTTCTGAGAAAGAAGTTGTTTTCTCTAAAGATGGAAGATGGAGGATCTGTTGCAGACCATATGAATGCTTTCAACATGATCGTTGCATAGTTGACATCTGTGGGTGTGAAAATGGAGGAGGAGGATCGGTGTATGACCCTGCTTTGTTCTTTGCTAGATTCGTGGGATCATCTTGTCATGGATATCGGAAGCACCACTACCACCTTCAAGATGGATGATGTGGTGTCTTCGCTGTTATCTGAAGAGATGTAGAGAAAGTCTTTTGAGGCAGATAAAGAGGCTCTTGCAGTTCATGGAAGACCTAAAGAGAAAGGGAAGAAGGACAAGAAAGGTGAAAAGGGCAGATCCAAATCTCGTGGGAGATCCAAATCTCTTGGAAAGTCAAAGTCTCTCTATTGGAACTGTGGGAAAACTAGGAATTTCTGAAAGGAATTCAAAGAGGAGAAGAAAAAGAAGAAGAAGAATGCTCTCGATTCAAATTCTGACAAGTCACAAGATGATGGTAATGCCTTCATCGCAGCCCTGGCCACCCATGCCTTTGATGATGTGTGGTTGATTGATTTTGGTTCATCATTCCACATGACCTCACATTGAGACTGGTTTATGAAATATGAAGAGTTCGATGGTGGAAGAGTGTACCTGGGTGATGATTCTCATCTAAAGATTTTTGGTCATGGAAGAGTTTCAATCTAATTCCCTGATGAACAAGTGAAGGGGATCACTAGGGTTATGCACATCCCAGGCCTAGTACTGAACCTACTTTCTTTAAGTATCTTAAATTATGCAGGTGTGTAGGTTATCTTTTTGAAGTATGGATGCAAGATGACTAGAGGATCTATGGTGCTTGTGGAGGGTACTCAAAGAGGTACTCTATTTTAGCTAGAGGCATGCACTTCACAGTGCAATAGTTCTTCTAACTCGAAGAAAAGAGTTGTAGTCACTTCATCCCCACCATCTGAACAAGCAGTGAAGAAATCTGTTGGAACTAGTTTTGATGGTAGTACAAATGCTTTGGAAGTTAAGCTTCCTGTTGAAAAGACTATGTTATGGCATTTGAGATATGGCCACATTGGTGAGAAGGGTCTTATAACCCTAAAAAATAAAAACCTCATTAAGGGGTTACATGATTGTAATCTTGAGTTTGACTTTTGTAAATATTGTGTATATGGAAAGCAAAAGCGTGTTTAGGTTTACTCTAGTTCTGACAAGTCTTCTAGTGTATTGGATCTTATTCATTCTGATGTGTTTGGTCCTGTTAGTATTCCTTCAATTTCCAAATATATATATTTGGTGTCTTTCATAGATGATTATAGTAGAAGGACATGGGTTTATTTTATCAGAAGCAAGACTGAAGTCTTTAGTTGATTTAAAGAGTTTAAGGCCTTTGCTGAAAATCAGACTAGTAAAAAGATTAAGTGTTTGAGAATTGACAACAATGGTGAGTTTTGTTCGGTAGAGTTTGATAAGTTTTGTAAAGAGAAAGGCATCGAAAGACATAAGACAACTCCATATATCCTACATCAAAATGGAGTTGTAGAGAGGATGAACAAGACACTGATGGAGAAGGCTAGGAGTATGCACAGTGGAACAAGCCTCAAACAAAAGTTTTGGGATGAAGCTATTGCCACTACTTGCTACCTAGTAAATAGGTCTCCTAAATCAAGTCTTGTTGGTAAGACACCTGTGGAGGTGTGGTCTGGTAAGAAGCCTTCAATTAGACATCTTCATATTTTTGGTTGTGAAGCATATGCACATGTGCCTAGGGAGAAATGGTCTAAATTAGAGCATAAGGCTATTAAATGTATTTTCATTAGCTATGGTGTCGATGTGAAAGGATATAAGCTTTGGGATCCTATGGCTGAAAAAGCATTATATAGAGGAAGTGTTATCTTCGGAGAGTTAACACCTTCTTTCATTGTTCTACAACTAGAATAGACAGAAAAGAAAGAGGATGTAGTTTAGTTTCCCTCTACCCCTGAGAAGACTGAATAGACAGACCCTATGAGACCTGATGATGAGGAGAGCTCTAGTAGCTTTGAAAACTCAAAAGAAGAAGTAGAACCTCAACCTCAACCATTGTGTTGCCAATTAGATATTTGAGATTGAAATCAGATCATTGTGTGTTTTACAAATTTGACAATGATCGCATTCTCATTATTGCATTGTATTTTGACGATATGTTGTTGATTGGGAATGGTAAGAATATGATTTCTGATTTGAAATCTCAATTGTTAGCATAGTTTGAGATGAAAAATCTTGGCACAACCAAGTACATTCTGGGAATGGAAATTAGAAGAGACAGAACTAATAGAAAAATTTGGTTAACCTAGAGTAAGTATGTGAAGATCATGTTGGATAGGTTCAGCATGGCATATTGTAGACCATTATGTGTTCCCATTTCTTTGGGAACAAAGTTGTCTACTAGTGATTGTCCAAAATCTTCTAGTGAGGTGGAGGACATGAGTAGAGTACCTTATGCTAGTGTTGTTGGTAGTTTGATGTATGCTATGATCTGCATAAGACCAGACATTGCCCAAGCAGTGGGAGTCCTTAGTCGATTGCTAATTGTAGATAGGTACATTGGGATGTAGTTAAGCGAGTGTTCAAATGTTTGAGGGGTACTTCTGAGTATTCCATATGCTATCATGGTAATGTTACAAGACCTCCGCATTCAATTTGTATTCGTAGATTTGTGGATTCTAATTGGGCAGGTGACATTGATAGCAGGAGATCGACCAGTGCCTATGTGTTCACTATGTTTGGTGGTGCAATTAGTTGGATGAGTAAGAGACAACCTGTGGTTACTTTGTCCACAACAGAAGCTGAGTACATGGCAGCAACTCATGCTTGTAAGGAAGATATTTGGCTTAAGAGATTGTGTTCAGATATTGGTGTTGATGCAGGACATATTATGATTTGTTGTGACAGTCAGAGTGTGATTTACCTTGCGAAGAAACCAATTTTCCATGCCAGAACAAAGCATATTGATGTATAGTTTCACTTCGTGCGAGACATGGTAGAGGATGGGAAGGTAAATTTGGAGAAGGTAGATACTTTAAAGTTTAGCCAGTGGGCATAGAGAAGTTTAGATGGTGTTTGGAGTCTATAGGCCTCTCGGCCTATAGCAGTTAAATCATGTTATTTCTATTGGCTCTTACAAGACGTTCGACAAGTGGGAGAATGTTGGAAATTAAGGTGTCTCAACCTTGGTAATTCCTTGTATTATTTCATTGTATTTATTTATTTATTACCTATTGTATAATTTGGATGCAAATCCTATGTTGTCATATTATGGGAGTTGGCATGGTGATGTGTCATCCTACATGGCACATGACCACATGTAAATTTGTCCTCACATGAGGAGATAGGCATCCCACTTAGTGGTAGGAATATTTTTCCATGTTTCAGCATCTTGGAATGTGTGTAAGGGAATATTGACCAAAATGGTCATGATAGATTCCTATGACAAAGTTATGACATGTAAGAGTCAGAAATAGAAGATCCTATGAGAGGTTTGGACATGTGTCGAGAAGCATCCTTGAAAAAGGAATCTTTGGGTGTCCCAAGGTGGACTATGACATGTTGTAAGAGAATATGCTATTTATAGCTTGTGTATGACAAATTCTCTTAAACTATAAGTTATGACAACTATGACAGATTCTATGACGCTTGTAAGAGTCGTAAGAGCATTTATCATAGCTCATTTTGGAAATAGGTGACCTCCTTGGGATGGGGTGACTTGACAAGTGTCAAGGATATCCTACAATGTTGGACAAGTGTCCATAGGCATGGGTTTTGGGCCATGAGGCCATGTTGGACACCCATCTCAATGTGGAGCCATTTTTTGCCTTGTATGTTATTTATAAACAGGTGCTTTAGAGAGGTGATGCATTATGTGATTAATAGGTACTGTTATGCTGCCGGATCATCTCCAGATATGAGTGTCAAATACTCCTGCAAGAGCATTGGCTCTATTACTATATTGTAACCTTCATTATTTACATAATACATTTAAGCTATGTTTTGGAGTGTGGGGTTTTTCACCTGATAAGGGTTATCCCCACGTATATCTTGTGTCTCTCTTCTTCTATCTTACATTCTTGTATATGTGTTTGCTACAATATCTCTATTAGTGGGTTAACATAATTTGTAATTTTAAAGATAAAATTGAATTTGCACTCTACTCCCCTCATTAGATTAGTGTACGAAGCGATTTCCACACACCTAGCTTCCTTTCATTTTCTGTTCTAACAACAATCTCAAAAGCATTAGGAATGGTAGATCCATCCAGAGCCTAAATCATAACAAATATTTTTCTATCTAAATCTTTAAGATAAAATAAAAAGGCATGTTGTGGTGTAGGCCTTATCATCACAGGGATCCTATCCCACGTCTTCTGGAAGTAGTGGTTAAAGTCCATCATGTGCTCGTGAGGACCACTCTTGATGGTACTCAACTACTACAACAAAGACAACAAATTAGATTTGTCCTCAAAATGTTTGTTCAATCCATCTCCCAGATCATCCCATGACATGATTAAGCTTGCTGTGAGTCCTCTAAACCACTGTAAAGCTTTCCCTTTTAGTGATGTAGCTAAGAGTCTAATTGCTACATTCCCTTAGGTAACATTATGTACTAAACACAATGTTGCCACATCTTGAATGTGCTCAACAGCTATGGTGTGGTCTTCTCTAGTGAAATATGGCAGTCCTTTGAGGGCTACAACTAGAATGTCATCATGCCAGGCCAGTTGTAAAGGTTTACCCCCGTTAAATGCAACAAAAGGATACGGTCTGGCCATTTACTTAGACTCGCTAGGGTGATTGCTAATTTTGACTCTAAAGGTTACTGATACCAAAGAGAACCCCTGATCCTTTAGTATGTGACCTTCTTCATGTGTTGTTCCACTAGATCTGCATGAAAATCAAAGATTTGAGTTGCCAAATATGTTGTTTTCACCACTGAAAGGTTGAAACCTTTGCTGCACATACCAAATAGCAAAGAAAACAATGTGCTTTTGTCCCACTGAGCATGCCAAAAACTGTTATCAATCAGATATGCACCCTATGCTAACCTTACAGAAGACTTAACTATCTATTGAAACATGAAAACATTCTCAGGATGTGGATTTCCTATATCAAGAGTGAATCTCCAGAGTGAGCTAGTTCTCCTTAAGATTTTCTAATCTAATAACTTGTTTGAGATAAAGGAAGAGCAATAACTAAAATGAAATTGTATTTTTTAATCTAAAGATGGTCTAAAAAATCTAAATTTTAACCCACAAACAACTCTCAAGCCTATAACCTTCTCAGTTTCACCTAAGTCCAATAAATCCAAAAGTACTTTGTATGAAGGTTTAATTAAAACACAACACACAACCTAGATTAAACAAGAAATAGATACATAGATTTCAATAACATCGAGACATAATCAGAGGATTAGACATCATAATCATAATGAAAACATCAAATCAAAGTCATAAAAGAGGCAACAAATGTGAAAAAGGAATGCTCTGCTATATTGAACTGAAAAGGGTACATCTAACTCTGAAAAAATGTGAGCCAAGATCAGTTTACAAACTCTCTGCCTACGCTCAAGAGAGAAGAAACAAGGATATCAACTGACTGAGAAAAAGTAAGCTTTCTCCTATAAATGCCTCTTGGAGATCTCTCCAAAAAGGCTCCTAAAAATAGATGAAAGAAATCCATTTTCGTGCTCCATCAAAAAACTGATAAAAATCTCAACAAACTGCCTCCAAATTGAAAATAGGAGATGCCAAATTGCTCCCTTAGGTGGCCTCACCAAAAATTTGCTTTTATCTACCCATGAAATCTTAGTTTTTATCTTAATCTGCCTCAAAATAAAACAAATCAAGGAAGAGATATCTGATCTACTTTATTAGTTTTAACTACCTAAAAATAGTTTGATTTTAAAGCAATTTATAAATTATTGCTTTAAAACAACTTTAGAATGCTTGTAGTTAAAACTAAACCCCTATACAAGGCTTACATTTTTCTTATTTTTCCAAGTACATGCAATTACAATATTTGATTTTTCTTAAAAAAAATCATAAAAATAATCAAGGCATTATATGGTATTTGCAAAAAATAAAAGTCTGATGGCTTATCTACATATGACCTGTCAATCTCCTAAGGCACATGATGTTCATGGACCTATCTCATATTTCAAATGAAAGGTTTGTAGACCATATTTCAAGGCATGAACTCCATCTACACCTCTAAGGGGTCTAAGGCACACATTATAATCTCAAGGTGATTAAGTATGTTTGAGGCATTAAATATCTTGAGGGAACCATGGGGCTCAACCTCTCACTAAGTCATGGGACTTAGGCATCACATTATGGCCACTTAACACCACAAAGGTATTAACTTGTGCCACAAAAAAGAAAATAATGTGACAAAAATACCATTCGGGCTAGGGCTTCATTGAAACCCTAATGAGAAAACAAGTTTTGCCCCTATTTTATCGCATCAATTTGACTTTGCATTTTGTGAATTGGGGCTCTCTATTGCTGACAAGAAACCCTTAGGTTTCCAGCTGCAAACCTAGACTTTTCTTGTTGGCAAGAGATAGAGTGTAGCTTCATGAGTGTTGTCATTGATGGCAACAAAGTTCATCCCACCCATCCGCAGGACATGGTAAGCCTATACTGGAAGTCAGATTGAAGAGTGTTGTGGTCCGGTAAGCAAGAACAAAGCATGTGGCAAGGTCTGACAAACAGGTCCAAATCTCTTGAAAGAAGTATCTTAGTAAAGTGAGGACTTGGGGAAGTCAAGAGGTGTACCTTGACTGATACATTCTAGAGATTGAGCCTCCGGTGATGAAAGAGTAAAGAGATATGAGCATCTGAGTATTGAGTTACTGCTTGGCAGAGTAGACTGTGGAAGAACTGACCGACAGAGCATCAGACTTTAATCCGGATGAGCTATTGATGGTGATCAAGTTTCTTAAGGTATCATTCATGATTGGCCAACATGATTGATGACTTCTATAAGCATCTCCTTGATACACATCACTTGTAAGCAAGGATTCAGCCGACAGATCAGAGTTTGGAAAAATATTGACTACTCCGGATGCTGACTAGAAAGGTGTTGAAATCATTGGTGCGGATATATATACTAGATAGATTTGGATGTGAAGGTGTGTGTAGTGTGTGAATAAAAGTAGAGAATCATTTGGAAGCAGTAACATAGGTCCGGAATGTGACTGGACAGCAACCCCAAAGAAGAGGAAGAATGAAGTGTAGCAGATCAGTATATTGAGCCTAATCAGAACTGAACCTCAACATGTGTGGATGCTTCTCATCAGTTCAAATATCTTGTAGACAGTGAGTCTCTTGTAGACAGTAAGCCTCTTGTGAGCAGTGTGCTCAGGCAGTGAGCCCTAATTGGCAAGTGCCATTTTGTACAATCTTATTCTTTTAACAGAGAATACAATCTTGGGTTAGTCACCCCGTGGTTTTTCCCTTAACAGGGTTTTCCATGTCAAAATTATTGTGTCATGTGTATTGATCTTATTTCTGCTTTAATGGTTATGTTTTCTTATATGACTTGATGTTGCACTAATTGTTTGAGAAGGGCAGAAAGTTAAAGTGATTAAGATAACTGATTCACCCCCCCTCTTAGTTATCAACAATTGGTATCAGAGCTAAGTTCCTCCAAACAGATTCTAACAACTTGAGGAAGATCTGGAAATTCCAATGGATGTGTATGGTATGAGGGAACAACTTCAATCTGCCTTAGATGATCTTGAGCAATCTCACTCCGAAGTCAGTGAATTGAAGGAAAGACTCAAACAAGCTGATGATTTCATAAATGAACTAAAAGGGAAACTAAGTATCTCTATGAAAAAGAGAAAGGAGCTACTTCAACAATTAGCAAGTCAAAGTGAAGCCAATAATACTGATGAAGATCTGAATGAGAAAACCAAGTTATGTGAAAAGTTATCAAAAGAGGTCATTATGGTAAGACATGAAATGGAATCAGGAGTTATGAAATTCACCCAAGAAATTGAAGAGAAAAGAAAAATAGAAGATGATCTAAGACAATCTCTCAAGGAGAAGACAGAAGATTGCCACAAAATGGATAGAATAATCAAACATCTAGAATCTAATCTTGAAGAAGCTAGAGACAATGAAGAACAACTTGAGAATCAGATTGACACTCTTAAAAGGGATCTTCAAACAACAAATGAATACAAAGAGAAATTCAAGATAAGCTCTGCTCAACTTAAAGTTCTTCAAAGCTAAAAGAGGGTAGATGACAAGCAAGACTTGGGGTATGAAAAAGGTGAAAGCTCTGAATCTAGTCAGAAGAACTCTGGATTAGGAAATCCAAGGAACAGGCCTAGAAGATCTCTGGTAAGGCAACCTAATGCTCAAAGATATCCATCCTTCAATGGATACTACCACAACTGCAATAAATTTGGTCATAAAGCAAATCAGTGCAAAAGAAGAATGAATCAGACTAATTCATCCTTCTTTGGATAGTGTTTCAATTGAAAAGGTATGGTCACAAATCTTATGAATGTAGAAACTTGCAAATGAACAATTCATTCAATGGAAGATGATTTGCATGTAATAGAATGAGACATATGGCTAATTAGTGTAGAACAAGACGATATCAGTCAAATATGCAAAAAAAATAGTGTTTGCTACAATTGCAATAGATCTGGTCATATTGCCAAATTCTGTAGAAGTAAGAATCAGGACAAAAGGGGTCCGGTGCATCATAATCAAAACCAAGACAAAGGAAAAGGAAAAGTGAATATGGATGAAATTCAAAGGGAGATGAACAAGATTTGGGTGAAGAGGAGTACAGAAAATGTTGGGTATGGATCCGCACCAGAATCTGGTGCTGATATTCCTTCTGGAAACTGAATAGATGAGTTCTGGCTCAGGGGGAGTCACAAAGGAAAACTATTTCCCCTAGCCAGTTAATTAGTGCCCTAAATTGGAACATGGCAAGTGGCGGATTGAAAGGCATCTCAGTGAAACATCTAAATAAGTTTTGGTAAAGATATGAAAGATCTGCAAGAAGTTTAGAAGAGGTTAATCTTCTAAAGATTGATCTAGTTTTACAGTCATCCTATAAGAAGCAGGTCTTTGCAGTTAGATCCGATATGATTCAAAATTGAGGAATCTTGATCTACGGATAGATTAAATGATTAAGGAAAGAAAGATAGATTGTTAATAATCACCAAGAATAACTCGAAGCATATCTCAGTGATCCAGAAAAAGATCTTTCTTAGAACAAGGAGAACAAGGCAACTAGAATGACTTGAGTTGCACATTTATTGCAATGTGAAATTAGTGTTTGCTCAGTGATAAAAGGGTTCATTTTCTCTTCATTTACACATTTTCATTAGTGAAATAGACAAGAAGAGCTCTACAAACAAGCTTGCCTCATCTCTCTCAAGGATCAATCACAGAATTCAAATCAGCTGGTGATCTCTTTTGCTCATTCCGTGAACCCTAAAAGTGTAAAAGGTATTTTCTGTTCTTGATCAAACTCTCTCTAAATCTTTAAGATGACTACTCCAAATGTTGTGAATATTACTGATAGGCCGTGCCCTAAATTTAAGAAACATCCCTACAAATCTCTAGAAGTAGATCCCTTAGGCGCATTTTCTAGCATTCTGCATGGGGTTTTGCATGTTGAAGACATTAGGGAATACATTCATGTGAACATTGAAGAATTTGGTTAATCCAAGTTGATGGATATCTACCACAAGGAACTGATAGATGATTCATTTTATCTCAAACCCCAATACAAGGTCTTCAGGGATAAACATTTCAGTCAGTGCATCCATTTCCCCTATTTTGCTGAAGATGAATGGGTCTGGTATGTTTTGAGTAGAATGCACAACAACTTCATGTGGTTGAACAGGCTGTTTAAGATCACTAAGGATGCCATTAGGGCAGTAACCAAATTACACTCAGCTGGTGGGATGCCTACTCTCAAATCTATCAAAAACCAAATTGTAAGTGAGGCTACTAGATCTAAATTTGATAAAAGAGATATGACAATTAAGGATATCACAGATCCGGATATCAAGTTTGCATCAATGATAATTGGCTATAAAATATATCACTCCAATAGGGAGAATTCAGTATCTGGAACTGCTGTATATACTACTTATGAAATGTTAAGGAAGAATGCTGACTATGATCTCTGTGAGCTCCTTCTAAACCAGCTTTTGGAAAATCTATAGAAGATAAAGAAGGACAAGAAGAACTCCTTCAAATACGATGGCTTGATACTCTATTTGTTCTTCTATTATATGAATGAGCTACCTGGATCTAGTGGCTGGATATGGCAAAATGATAGACTGGTTGCCATACAAATCAGGGATTACTTACGTGGACTTGGTGATGTCAAGGCACAAAACACTGCACTCTGGGGCTACTTCAAGATCTTTCAGAATATGATGCAAGCCAGAGAGAGAATCCCCCAATCTCTAGTTGAAAAGTATAAGGATACAGTCTTCTTTATGGTAGAAACTGATTAGTGCCTAATGGAGACAGTGGAGCCAAGGGTAGTCTAGATCATGCCAATGAGGTATGAAGTAGATGAGAAAATAGTAGAGCTGCATGTTCAGCACATGCTAAGTCAGCTCAAGGATCCCAAGGCAGAAAGGTTTGGAACCTTTGAAGAACTGAGTGTAAAGATTCATGTGGAGCTCAAACAACTAGAGATGAAGAGAAAAGTAAGAAAATAAGTAGAGAATGTTTCCAAAAGGTATGACATCTCAAAAGAGGCACTTGATGCAAATAGAGAGAAGATGGAAAGGGCAGAGAGAGAAAAGGAAGAAACAAAAAAAAGTACTCAGGTAGAAGCCCCCTCTCGGACCAGATCTTCTAGGAGCTCTGTACCTTCCACTGCTAAGAGCTCAAAGGCTTCAAAACCAGAAGAAAAATCATCTGGTAAAGGAGAAAAGAGAACAAAGACAAAGGCTACAAGATCATACACAAGCCTCAAAGATGATGAAGAGACAGAGTCAGATGAGGAAGTCAAGAAAATGAAGAAGATGAAGAAAGTGTCTGGAGAATCCTCTACCAGTCTAGACAAGGAAGAAGAAAAGACAGATAAATGTTTTGAGAAGCCTACTCTTGTCAATATCATCAAGGCAATCACTGTGGATGGAAACCTGAAACCAATAACATAATTCTATGATGAATGTAGTGAAGCTGACCAGAAGATCCTACAAGATGCCACAATCAGGTATTTAAATATCTACAACAAAGATTTCACTGAAATCATATCTCTAATTCCTAAAAGCCTTGAAAAGGAACTTGAAATGAGAAAGAATAATACTAAAGCAAAGGACATGGAGATCTGGGAATAGATATCCATTTAGCTCTATCCTTCAATCACTCCTAAGCAAAAGAATATGATCTTCAAAGATTGCAAGGATGAGTTTTGGAGAAAAGCTAGAATGAATTAGCTTATGCTTGGAGAGACTGACAAGATGGCTATAGAAACAGAAGACATC
The DNA here is from genome assembly GCA_027924645.1 of Cunninghamia lanceolata. Lineage (NCBI taxonomy): Eukaryota > Viridiplantae > Streptophyta > Pinopsida > Cupressales > Cupressaceae > Cunninghamia > Cunninghamia lanceolata. The sequence continues at coordinate 1,247,508 of BSBN01000957.1, forward strand.
CTCTGAAATGCATACAAAAGATTCAATATTCCTATTATAGAGGATCTAGGTGATGATCCCTCGGCCATGGATGACAAAGAAGGATTTACTGAGACAGTGGCAAAAGAGGCAAAGGAGAAAAGTGAAGAGAAAGATAAGGACTTAGATTCCTCTACTCTGGTAGAGGGAGTTCATGAAGTAGAAGACACCTCTCTTCCAGATCCTCCTGCATACTCTGAAATTGAAGGAGAAGAAAGAAAAGAAGAGAGCATCAGTCAAGAAGAGCAAGTAAACATCTCTCCTCCAATTTCCTCTACTGACTCCGGATCTAAGAGAGAAGAAATAATAAAAGAGAAAACTAATCAAGGAGAAGAAGTACAAGAAAAAGGTCAAATAGAGAAATCCTCAGATGACAGTGCTAAGGCTGTAGAAGGGGAGAAAACCCTGTCATCGGAAAGAGACACAGCAGAAGTAGTCAAAGATTTCTTAACCAAAGAGATGATGGAATTTGATGAACTGGAACTTCTTCAAGGACCATTCAATTTTGACTCTCTCTATCCGGTTCAAACCATGAAGCTAGCATCCTTTACTTTAGCAAAGGCAAAAGAAAAACTCCTAAAGTTTCACATGGAAGACTACAAGCACATAGAAACTATATCCGGTGTAGTGGAGATGATCATGCCATCCTTCCAAAAGGATCCTTCAGCCTTGACATTCGGTAATCTAAAGTCTCTTGTGAATTCTATTCATTCACATTTTGATTCCTTAGAAAAATCAACAGAAGAAAAGGTCCGGAAGGAGTTTTTGGAAAAGAGACTTTCTGAAGTACAAGGTCTAATAAAAAAATGATAGGAGAGTTATGGATATTGGAATAAAGAGCTTAGAAAATGCTCTTAAAGATGGTAGAGATATCTATAAATTTTGTTTATCTTGGCCTAAAGTGACCAAGGAAATTGAGAAGAAAGCAAAAGAGCAAGAGGATAAACTATTAAGTTTATCTCAAAGTATTGATCCTCTCTCCTCTTCCATTGTAAATCAAGAGTGTCAGACCATTGCAGTCATAAATGAAATAAAGAAACTTGAGAGGAAAGGAAGAACATAATAAGCCAGATGGGTGAACTTAGAGGGATCATTATCCCTAAGTTAGAGGCTATGCATGAAGCTCAAACTGATTCTCAGGCCACAGCCCGGACCAGTGATTCGACAGACCTTAAGAAGGCAGAACCTTTTGCATTCCTATTGAGTGGTCACATCTCAATTTTGGACAGGATGAAGCAAAGTTGGGTGACATAAGTTGTATAGTTGAAAAATATCTTTGTAGATATACTTAAGTATATGTAAGTATAACTTGTATATATACTTATGCGGATATAGATTGATTTTTGAAAATTTTTGTGTGTGGATTCTACCCTTTGCCATTGATGTCAAAGGGGGAGTGAGGAGCAATGAAAAATGAGGAATCTAGCTAAGGGGGAGCTCCGGGAAAATGTACATTAGAACAAAGCATCAGCCAAGGGGGAGTGTAGTGTGACAGTCATTTTTCACTAAGTGTTGCCATCAATGCCAAAGGGGGAGATTGTTGGCAAGAGGCACAGTGTAGCTTCATGAGTGTTGTCATTGATGGCAACAAAGTTCATCCCACCCATCCATAGGACATGGTGTGCCTATACTGGAAGTCAAATTGAAGAATGTTGTGGTCTGGTAAGCAAGAACAGAGCATGTGGCAAGGTCCAATAGATAGGTCTGGATCTATTAGAAGAAGTATCTTAGTAAAGTGCGGACTTGGGGAAGTCAATAGGTGTACCTTTACTAATACATTCCATAGATTAAGCCTCTAGTGATGAAAGAGTAAAGAGATATGAGCATCTAAGTATTGAGTTACTGTTTGGCAGAGTAGACTGTGGAAGAACTGACCAGTAGAGCATCAGACTTTAATCTGGATGAGATATTGATGGTGATCAAGTTTCTTAAGGTATCATTCATGATTGGCTGACATGATTGATGACTTCTATAAGCATCTCCTTGATACGCATCACTTGTAAGTAAGGATTCAGCTGACAGATCAGAGTTTGGGAAAATATTGACTACTCCAGATGCCGACTAGAAAGGTGTTGAAATCATTGGTGTGGATATATATACCAGATAGATTTGGATGTGAAGGTGTGTGTTGTGTGAAAAAAAGTAGAGAATCATTTGGAAGCAGTAAGACAGGTCTGAAATGTGACTAGACAGCAGCCCCAAAGAAGAGGAAGAATGAAGTGCAGTAGATTAGTGTATTGAGCCTAACTGGAACTGAACCTCAGCATGTGTGGATGCTTCTCATCAGTTCAAATATCTTGTAGACAGTGAGTCTCTTGTAGGCAGTGAGCCTCTTGTGAGTAGTGTGCTCAGGCAGTGAGCCCTAATTGGCAAGTACCATTTTGTACAATCTGATTCTTTTAATAGAGAATACAATATTGGGTTAGTCACCCCGTGGTTTTTCCCTTAACAAGGTTTTCCATGTCAAAATTATTGTGTCATGTGTATTGATCTTATTTTTGCTTTCATGGTTATGTATTCTTATATGACTTGATGCTGCACTAATTGTTTGAGAAGGGCAGAAAGTTAAAGTGATTAAGATAACTGATTCACCCCCCCTCTCAGTTATCAACATTTTTTGGCATTCATGAGCACAGTTTTGGTCAATTCCTTGTAGATTTCAAAGGTAAAAGGTCTTTTTGATGTAAATATGACTCTTGTTCTTCGATTCCTTTCATTTTGCAAAGTAAAAATGGCCTTCACAACTCCTATATGCATTTTGATGAATTTGTCTCCTTTTTATTCAATTGTCATTCCTTCTCTATATTTTTCCCACCATTCACTACAACTGTGAGAGTGGAAAATGAAACCCAAAAGGAAAAATTTTGGCTCTGCACCATTGTACACTTTCTCCAAACAAGGTAACACTCTTATCTGTCACTATATGTTTCATTTTTTCATGGCATTATGTAGATTTGGAAGTTGAAACCCGTGGCCATATTTCTCCATTTCGTTGTAGCTGTGTTTACTCAATGAAAATGAAATGGTTTTTTGAATCTTTGAGGAAAGAATGCATCTTTGAGCTTCATCTAGCATGATGGTATCTCTATGCACTCCTTAGATTTTCTCATGGCTTTAAACCCCTTAGTATAGCTCTGTATTTGTGTGTGTGATCACTGTTGTATCTATGCATTTGTGTTCAAAATACATGAAAACTCCTCCGTGTGGCCACGGCTATGGTCTTCCATAAGACTTTGAGCTTTTTCTTTTAAACATATGTTGGTTTCTATTGCCATGGGGCCATGGCTATAACTCTATATTGAGAGTCTTACTTTTCTCTCTATATATTTGTATCTTTCTCTTAAAAACCCTAAGTGGGGTTCAAACAAAAGTTTGTTTTACAATCTCTTTCTTTTCTGTATGTGAACTTCTGAGAGGCCACAGTTGTGTAATTATTTCCATGGCTTGAATGGTTCATTTTCTCTGCATTATTTGTATCTCCTTTCATTCCTTGACTGTAGATGGCAAAACATATCTTTGCATTTGTTAATGAAGGTTCAAACCTTTGGGTTATCTTGTCATAAAAACAAATATACACTCCCTTTTGACCACGACTATTGTAGTTGTGAAAATCTCCATTTGCACTTTATGAACCTTCAGTTGCTCTTACTATATCTTCTTCTGTATATTATGTAACATTGTATATGACTTGATGTGATGCTACATCTATTTTCCTTACTCTATAATGGCATCCATTTGCCTGTAGCTTCTTGCATTCCTATGGATTACTATTAATAGCAGCATCATTCGTCAATGGTGGCACTTGTGACTTTGACAATGTTCACTTGCAATTGTTTATCTTCATGTTGACATAATCTTGTAGCAGCCCATACAAATGAACTATGGGTGTTGTTTCTTCATTTATCTACTACATGTGATGTTTCAAATAAAATCATAACAACACTATTGAATGATGACACTTGGCATTGCAGTCTATTTTACTGCTTCTTTTTATACACCACATATGGTAACATGTTGCTCCTTCATAGCATTTCTGATCATTCATACTACATTCCATGATGAAATAAAAAGGACTAGCATGCATCCTTCTTTCTCTATAATACATGAACTCCTTGCCATCTTCCAGCTAATATGTGCATTTTTTTCACTTGCTTACTGAGACTGTGGCTTCTTGTATTCTCATGGCTAAAGCAACATGATTTTGTATAGCATCTGTTGATGACTATTGCATGCAAGGTTGTGTGCCCTAGATCTAACAGAGCCGTTATTGACTCCGATCAGACGTTATAAACTCATAGAAGATCTAAAAAAACATATGCTCACATCTCATCCATTGATTTACTTAGGAACTCCCTTTCACATCACTCAGCATTGCTAAAGGCAATAGGCCTAAAATATCTTGACCAAATCATGCCACCACCTAGTGACCAAATTAATCATGAGGACTATGATCTTACCCACCAAACTTAGAACTTAAAGATCCAAGCTTCTTCTTCGACCTATAACAGATGCCCTTTGAGGTAGAGTTAACTAAGAAAGGGGACCCCACATTATATCTTCAAGTGTGGGTCTATGATACATGCATCAAATGAACATTAATCAATGATGAAGCTACAGTGAATATAGTTCCTTTCTCCCTTTTAGAGAGAATAGGCTATGGACACACCAACATCACCACTTCAAGAGATACCTTAAGCAGCTATAATCCGAAAGAAGCCACCATAGGAAAAATTACCCTTCTAGTGACTTTGGGACCTAAAACCACTCCAACCACTTTCTACATAATAGATAAGGACACAGGATATAACTTGATTCTTGGAAGGCCATGGATACATAGGATGAAGGCTATGCCATCCACGTTGTTTCAAGAAGTTTGATTTTTACACCTAGGGAAGGTATATGTCATACAGGGAGATCCAGAACCTTTTAGCATGTTAAAGTTGAATACTGCAAATAAACGCATAGGTATTCCCCTAGACTATGAACTCCCTACCAACAAGTTAAGCATCCCAAATCCTACACCTCAGTCCGTATGCATCAAACGGATGGAAATTCCAGAAAAGACCATAAACACAATAGAAATCAAAACTCTAGAGAATGGGCCACCACCTAAGCAAAAGGAAATGGTCCCCAAAGACAAAACAATTGAGATCATGGAGTTGATCAAAAGGGATGGACCACTCCAATTCCCCCTAGAGATACTCATGATTGACATCCAAGAAGCCTATAAACTCTTCCCATGCATAGGGGACAAACCTCATAGAACGGAAGGGCTAGTGTTTCAGACTGCCACACTAGATCTGAGAAATGCAGACCCACATGCTTTCTCAGATGTAGTGGAAGCTATAATAGAAGGTTATACACCACTATTGCCACTAAGTAAATCCCATCTTCCTGATACACCTAAAGAATCAGAATCGGATGAGCCCCTCACACTAACAAAGGACTCACATCAACCAATAATGCCCATGAAGATGGTATTATATGTAGATATAGGATATCTTTAGTTATGCATACCTAAAAGAAGGACATACATTGTTGTGCCAAAAATTTCACCGTGATGCAAGAGATAGTTTTGATGTCATACATCTTAAGGCTAAAACTATTGATCAAAACTTCTAACATGAACTCAAGTTTTCAAAAGGACTTCATCACTAGTATTGGATCACATCTAGAGACCTAAAGTTGACTACCATTATTGCAAACAGGGTATGGACAACCGTCAAAGCATAAAGGATATAAGAATTTTGCCAGATGTTGTAATTGCAACTGCCCTTGTAGACATGTATGCAAAGTGTGGAAGCATAGACAAGCCATGTGGACTATTTGATACAACACCTCAAAGCATAAAGGATATAGGAATTTTGCTATATGTTGTAATTGTTGCTGCCGTTGTAGACATGTATGCAAACTATGGAAGCATAAAGGATATCAAAATTTTGTTAGATGTTGTATTTGCACTTGCCCTTGTAGACATGTATGCAAAGTGTGGAAGCATAGACAAGGAACATGGACAGTTTGACCTAACACCTCAAAGCATAAAGGATACTAGAATTTTGTCAAATGTTGTATTTGCAGTTGCCCTTGTAGACATGTATGTAAAGTGTGGAAGTATAGACAAGGCATGTTAATTGTTTGACCTAACACCTCAAAGAGATCTTCTGTCATGGAATACAATGATTGCAAGATATGCAAAAATGGATTTGTTGAAAAGGCTTTAGAAACTTTTAAGCAAATGTAATTGGAATGTGTAAAGCCAAATTCTACAATCTTTGTTAGTATCCTCCAAATTAGGATCTTTGGAACATGGTATGGGCAACCATCAAAGCATAAAGGATATAGGAATTTTGCTATATGTTGTAATTGTTGCTGCCCTTGTAGACATGTATGTAAAGTGTGGAAGCATAGACAAGGCACGTGGATTGTTTGATCATACAACACCACAAAGAGATGTCCTCTCATGGGATGTAATGATTGCAAGATATGCAAAAAATGGATTTGTTGAAAATACTTTAAAAACTTTCAAGTAAATGCAATTGGAACATGTAAAGCCAAATTCCATAACATTTACCAGCATTCTCCCTATATGTACACCAAAATAGAATGTTTGGAATAGCATATGGACAACCATCAAAGCATAAATGATATAGGAAATTTGTCACATGTTGTAATTGCAGTTGCCCTTGTAGACATGTATGCAAAGTGTGGAAGCATAGACAAGGCACATGGCTGTTTGGCATGATGCCCCAAAGAAATGTTGCCTCATTGAATTCAATGATTGCAAGATATGAACAAAATGGATTTTTTTATAAGGATGTAGAAACTTTCAAGCAAATGCGATTGGCAGGTGTAAAGCAAAATTCCACAACCTTAGCCAGTATCCTCCTTACCTATGCCAAAATGGACATCCATCAAAGGATAAAACATATGGGAATTTTGTTAGATGTTGTAGTTGTAACTGCCCTCAGAGACATGTATGCAAAGTGTGGAAGCATAGACAAGGCATGCGAACTATTTGGCATGATGCCTCAAAGAAATGTCACCTCATGGAATGCAATATTGCAAGATATGAGCATTTAATGGATTTTTTGATAATCCTTTAGAAAGTTTCAATAAAATGAAATTGATGAGTGTAAATCCAAATCCCAAAAACCTTAGAAGTGATATCTTTGGAATATGATATAGACATCCATCAAATTATAAAGGATATAGGAATTTTGTCAAATGTTATAGTTGTAAGTGCCCTTCAAGATATGTATGCAAAGTGTGGAAGCATATACAAAAAATGTGAACTATTTCACATGATGCCTCAAAGAAATGTTGTCTCATGGAATGCAATGATTGCAAGATATGCACGAAATGGGTTTTTAATAAGGCCTTAAAAACTCTCAAGCAAATGCACAAAAGTAAATTTCAACCAAATACAAAATTTGGCAAGTCTAAAACCAAATTGCACAACCTTATCCAACTTCCTCCTTGCCTATACCAGAATGGGATCTAGGGAACATGGTGTGGACAACCATCAAAGCATAAATGATATAGCAATTTTGTCACATGTATTGTATTTACAGCTACCTTTGTAGACATGTATGGAAAGTGTGCAAGCATAGACAAGGCACGTGAACTATTTTAAATGATGCCTCAAAGAAATACATAGTCCCATAGAATGCAATGATTGCAAGATATGCACAAAATGGATTATTTGAAAATGATTTATAAACTTTCAAGCAAATGCAATTGGCACATGTAAAACCAAATTCCTATAATGATAATTGATCATCATATTAAATATTTAATATAAACTATCATATGCATTATGTTATGAACATAAAATCTCGTTTACATACAAAGCCATATATAGGCATGTCCAAACAAAGCCATACAGACATATATACAAAAATATACATCAGTAACATACAGAAGTATGTATACAAAGCCATCTAGGCATACAAAAATGTCCCAAAAACTAGTTTCCTATGGACTTTTATGAAATAATTAATGACCCTTGCTTTACCGTGAAGATGGAGAGCCAATCCATGACTCATCCTCTCTCTATCGTCGAGTAGACCTCTTTAACAGAAGTTCATCCATATCCACCTATTAATACAATCAAACAATATGCACATTACTATAAAAAATGTACATGAAATATATAAAATCATATATGTAATCAATCACTTACCACCATTTGATGATCACTCTCCACCATCTTGTCTCAATGTTCTTTGTCTATAGTGAGACGGGATGGAGTTGTGACCTCTTGTGAGAAGCATCAAGAAGTAAAATTGACTAAACATAAATATCATTTATGTACATCAAATGACATGACATAAAACAAGAAATATAAAATTATGACATTTTCATGTTATTGGCTCATACATCGGTCAAAGGATTTGAAGACATCATGGCTCTAGTAATGCCTATCTATGCTAACTCACAAAGATGAGGAGTCTCCACATTCAGCATCTGAAAATCAAGTTCAAGATTATTCAACCAAAATAAATACATATAATTATTTTTAAAATGCATAATGATAAAAAAATGGTTAAATTTACCTCCATAATTTAGTGGTAGATTTGCATCCAGGGGACCAAAAAAATCGTGGAGGTGTCGGTGGCTATTGAAATTATTAAATTGTCACAAAATAATATTACCATTGACATATCTACAATAATTATGATCATGTGATAAATTGCATATCTGGTGACTTGACCTCCTCTCATAACCTGCCAATGGATGACTAATGTTCGGAGGTAGGATGAAGACTCTGACTCTAGAATTTCATTGCGCAAACAATTACATACATTATTTTTAACTTATAATATAGATAGTCATATAAAATTAATTACAAATTTCAAATAACAATATATTAAATTAAGATGAAACTTGTAAAAAATTACTTAAGAGTCAATACCAAATGTAGTCTATAATAAATCATCGGTGAGAACAATCTCATCCAATATGGATGTATCCATCATTGGATCCTGCTCCTACATTGCAACATCTTGCTGAGGGTCCTGCCATGACTCTTGTGTCCCATAATCACATAGGTTACCACATGAACTTCACAAATGTGGGAACAAATGATGCCTACTACTCTCACCCTCATCGACCTGGGTAAGATTGTGAGGCCAATTATTTTACCTTCCTTATTTTGATCGTTATGCATTTCAGTTGATGACATTATCAGACTTTTTAAAGACTATGGTTTCATTTTGCAGACTTGATTATATCTCCTGATTTGATATGACATTGATTAGACATATGGTGATTCGATTTGATCATATTTGATGCTATTTTGTGATTCAACATACGAGATATATTTGATGATGTTTTGTGATGTGATTTCTAGTTATTTATGTGATGAAGATTATTTGACATGTGATAAAAAAATGCAGTTTAATTCAGAATTATGTTATTGATGATTATTGTTGTATTCTACGGCATGAATTTAATTTCAGTTGCTTCGGCTATGATTATCATGACATGATTGACACTTGATCAAGATGTGTAGGTTTACATTCCCAAGCCACGGGAAATTGGAGGTAGAATTCACACTATGTATTCCCTGTGAAACTGATCCATTCCCAAGAGGGATGAGGATCACGTTTGAAATTGAATGTTGATTTAAGTGTTTGATTTAAATTTATCATTTTGGCCTAGTACCCCTTTGTTTAATTAATTAGTATTAAGTGTTGTATAATTTTTATTGACTTACACCACTTGGTAATTATTTTTATTTTTGAGGCCATTTAAAATAGATTGATGACCCCCTTAGTGAACCTTAGTGTCCCAAAATTTACCCTACGTGGTTACCCATGAGTCTAGGGTCAATTTTGACTAACTAACCCTTGGATTAACTCACTTTTGGTCACTCTAAACTATAGTTTAGTCAAAGTGATGAAATTTAAAATTAGAGAAGGTGGGAGATGAGTCATGCTTTAGGAAAGACTCATCTTCCTTCCCAATATTTGGAAATCCCTTCCCTAGCAGGACTTGGGAGGTCTCCAAGACTCCCAAGTGTGTGGGATTTTCCTCCAAGACTCTCACACACGTGTGAGAGCGTCTTGGAGGGAGGTGCCTCTTTGAGAGAATAAGAGGATGCCATATGGCATCCCTTATCCTCTTGGAGGTTTGAATGGGAATGTGTGAGAGTCTTGGAGGGAGGTGCCTCTTTGAGAGAATAAGAGGATGCCATATGGCATCCCTTATCCTCTTGGAGGTTTGAATGGGAATGCCACCTCACCACTTGTCCTCTCACACATGTGTGAGAGCACAAGTGGATAAGGTGAGGATTGAGAGGGAATTGGATGATGACACTTGTCACCCTCACACTTCCTCTCCCTTGCAAGTGGCATTGGAGGAGGAAGGAGAAGGTGACAAGTCTCACCTTCTCATTCCTTAAGGCCAAAATTGTTGGCCTATATTATCTCCTCTTGTTGAGGAGTGTGGGGTTCTTGCATTTTGGAGTTTCTTTCTTTTTTGGAGCAATTTTTGGGAAGTTAGAGAAATTTTTGAAGATTGGAAGGTTTAGGAAATCTTGGAGCTCATCACCAAATGTGCTTCCATTATAGGGCTTTGAAGGTAAGCCTCATGAACTATGTTTCTTCACCTTTATTTATTGTGTTGTCTTTGTGTTTTGTTGGTTGCTGTTTCATTATTTTTGTGTGGGATGGGAGTATGGTAAGAGCACCTCCATTTGGAGGTAAGGCTCAACTTGTTTGGGGTAGGGGAAAGGAACCTTGTTGAGGTCACTCCCATATTGTGTTATTTATGCCTTGAGAGCTTCTTACTTGTTGTGGAGATTATTTGAATGGTAAGAATGCCATGGGAGTTATTTTGAGATATTTGAGGAGTTAGGTATTTTGGAGATTTTTGGCTTGAGGCCATGAGACTTGATATTCTTGGTATTTTGGTGTGGCCTTTGAAGTAGAGGGGTCCATTCCCTACCCCCATCAAACTCATTTTCATGAGTTGAGTTATGTGTTTATCCTTAGGGCTAATTTTTGTGTTGATGTTGTTTGATTCTTGTTGTTGAGTGGGTAAGTGCAAGAAGTTGGGTCCACTTTTTGGCCAAAAAATGGAAGTGTTTTCCCTTATTTTCAGAATTTGTCACATTTGACCTTAAAATTTGAAGCACTTAGAGATGGAATCTTTAAAAAAGTCACTAAATATAAAATGTAGTACTCGGAGTCTAGTTTCCAAATATATAATTTTTTTCAATACCCAGATGATACAAATTGATTTTCAATAGGCATTTCTAAAAACCACTTTAAAAGTCACTTTTTTTAACCATACCATGCACGTGTATGGCCAACATAATTTGACCTAAATAAAATTATTTTTCAAAATCCTTTTGGGAAAAGATGTGTAGTACAGTGAAGTTTGATGAGGATATTTTTTTATAATTTTTTTCCAAATAATTTTTTTTTTATTAATTTTTTATTAGGCCTAATTGATACTTTTGAAAACCCCTCGTGTATGGCCAACATAATTTGAGCAAAAAAAATCATAAAATTAATTTTTTTTTTTCATTGTGTAAAGAATGATGTGCATATATATATTTTTTTTTAAATTTAAAAATTAAAAGTTATTAAAAAAATACAAACACCTGTCATTTCAAGTTTTTGGACTAGTTTACTCAAATTAAATAATAAATAGAAAACTAAGTCCATTAAAAAAAAAATTACATATTTGAAAACTAGACACTATGATCTATAATGGGTTTTAATTTCGTAAAAAAATTCAGAAAAAAATGTCATCAGCCATATAGGTGAAGTCAGTCTTTCCTCTGGTTCTATACTTAGAGAAATACTTGCAGGTCCAAGGCTCAAGGTCGGCTACCCATGCCTTTCCTGAGCCTAAAACGAAACTAAAAGCATGGGTATGAAATTCAAAATTTCAGAAACGGGTACCCATTCTAGAAAACAATAGAAAATAAAATGGGTACCCGTTTCTAAAATAGTAAAAAAAATGGGTACCCGTTTTTATTTTTTACTATTTTTAGAAACAGGTACCTGTTCTAGGCTCGGGTGCCCGTTCCTAAACGGGTACCTGTTTTCTTTAAAACGGGTACCCGTTCCTGTCGGAATTTTTTTTTGCACGACACTTCCCCTATATGTGGACCCAACTTCTTGCTTTTACCTGAGTGTTTGTACCCATGTGAATCCCTACCTCCCTAGCTCGGGGTGACCCTCTTGCGGGTCTATGGTAGGGAGGAGGGAATTTCGATATGGCTGGGTTGTTCTTTTTGTGGTGTTTTATTTACAGGTGTATTAATGAGGAAATGGAACTTTTGTGGAGTCCATTTTTGTGTTACTATACTCTTTTGTTGTTGGCTATTGAGCCATGGCCTTGAGGCCCTACTGTAAAATCAGATTAGTTATTTTTTCCATGGTTTTGGCTATAATAAATGTTGTATGAGAAACATCTTTTATATTTTAATAAAATATTATTTATCCTCTAAGTTGTGAGTTTTTGCTATGAGAAATGCATGTGAAAATACTTTTTGTTGCTGTCATGTTTTCCCCTTCAAATATATATATATATATATATATATATATATATATATATATATATGTTGTTAAATGGATTTTCTATTGCATACAAAAAAAAGAATTGAGATTTGTTATCTGTTTGTTGTAATGAAAGTTTCATTGTATTAGTTGTTGTTGGAAAGAAAAGAAAATTTAGATTAAAATATATTTTCTACCTTAATGCTGCTCAAAAAATTAAAAAAAATGTATTCTGTGTATTTTAACTATTTCAAAAATATATATATTTATGTTATTGTATGTATAAAAAAAAAGGGTTAATGAAATGAAATATTAGTATTCATAAAAAAAAATAGAGTTAAAACTGAAAGTTAGTAATTCTTCTATCTTCACCATTGTTTGTGAAAATAAGTGCAAAGTGTGTGTGTGTGTGTATATATATGTAAATATATATACTAGTCATTTTATTAATGTTTAGCTTATTGTTCATTTATTTTTTATTTGCTGTGTATACGTTGAGATAGAAAAGAAAATACAGAAGTAAATTTTTTATGTATATATATATATATATATAAGTGCATATAGTATATATGTAAAATTTGCAATAGTAGAAAATGTTATTTTTACTATTATGTTTTTGGCAAACTATTGAAATAGAGATATATATATATGTATGTATGTATGTATGTATGTATGTATCTATATATATGTATATACTTATATATATGTATATATATATATATCTATATATCTATATATCTATATATATATCTATGTATATGTATATCTATGTATATGTATATATATATATATACATATATATACATATATACATATATACATATATACATATAATCTAAATTTACATATATAAACTGCTGTGAAAGAAAGAGAACAGAGGTCGAATGTGTTTGGGTGGACTATTTTTTTTCTTGGTGTATCGACTGTTAAAAATGATAGTAAATCAAAAAAAAAGGAAACAACAAATGGAGAGGGGTCTATGGGCAGCGGCACCCACAGCCCCTCTTAGCATATACAAATGGTGTGGGGGAGAGGTGGTGCCTCCACCCACACCCCAAACCCTTATCTCCACCTACCCTCCGTCGTTTCCCCCAAATGTGGACTTTTCTCTGCTTTTAACACCCTTCCAGCTCTCGCGCCAAATCCCTCCTTCACCTCACCCAAACCCTCCTCCAACAACCTCCCTCCACGGCTCCCTTCCGCGGCCCCTCTCCATTGTGACTCCCTCCTACACGGCCGCCATTAGACCTGCATAACAATGAACCCTGCTTAAAATGTCTAGCACATACATAGTTTAAAATGATATATATATATATATATATATATATCCCTCTATAAAAAAAGAATTTAGATAAAGGACAACCACTCAACTGCGTATACCTCTGTGAAAGGTAGCAGCAGTTTAACCATGGCCTCCAATGTTGTTTTCAAAATCCTAACCTGCAAGAGGGACGCAAAACAAAAAAAAGAGAGAGAAGAGAGAATGGGATTTAAGGAAATTAGGGATTCCTTTTAGGGTTTACATATTTTTAAAATGGTATTAGGGAAACATTGTATGTAGGAAACAATAGAATAAAACAAGTTGGGCTTTCTTTAGAAAACAACATTTTTTTTTAAATTGAGAGTTGAGAGGATATTTGCCTTATTTTTAATTTTAAATCCCTTATTTTACTTTGCCCTCATTTCATTTCTTACGATCTTTTAAATTTGTTTTATTTTTAAATGGGGTCTTTGCATTTGGTTTATTTGCCTTGTGATTTAAATTTTAATTTAGGGAGGGATTAAATTTATTCAAATTGGGAAGAGTATTCCCCTTGTTTTAAATTCATCATAGTTGTGATAATTATTTTATTCCTCCTTAGCATGTTTATTTATCATTTTAATTATTTGTCTATTTTATTATTATTTTATGGAAACGAGTATCTTAACCTCTTCCTTTTCTCTATTATTTTGAGTTCGATAATAAATATAATTGCCAAATATATGTTTATTAACGAACTCAAATTTTGAAATCCATTTTTGTGTCTTGTTATTAATTTATTATTTTATTTCAAAATTTTAATCTTTATATGCAAGGTCGATTTATTCTACCTTAGTAGGTTATCTATTCTAATAATTTAAATGGTTTTTAAATTTGCTCTTAAGTTTAAATTTGTTTTTTTTAATTTTATTTTATTTCTCATTGGAGTTCTATTTTTTTTTTAATTTTATTTCGATTATTGAAAACGCGTTATGTTGTCAAAATATTCCTAGATTTATAGGGTTTTAATTTTACATTATTTTATTTCATTCCATCATTCCACTTTAATCATGCATCCATCATGCCATTTTACTTAATCATTATCTCGTTTACTTTTAGACCTGAATTAGTGTTAGGTTTCGATGCTAGCAGAATCATCTTCACACCTAGGAAACTTAGGGTTCAGATTTGAAATCAGTCTAACCCTTAAAGTGACACACCTGGTGTTGCATACCCCCTATATGGCTATCATCACGCAGGAGACTACGTGGGACAACGCAACTCCCCAAATTTGTTGACATGTTTACGTCTTATGCATATTGCCACCAAGCACATAGACGCGTGCGAGGGGGTTCCTAGGGATAGGTAGAAAAGTTTTTTGTAATTCATGTCATGACCACATGGAAAATGTGGACATGACACGTGTGTTGTGTGTCGTGACCGCATGAGAAATGTGGACATGACATTTGGTATCGGAGCTTAAGTTTAAACACTAGGCTTGCTTGGGGCACATTATTATTTCCACAACTTTGATTAATTTGTGGTTACCTCATTTTTGTAGGATGCCTTCCCGACAAGTTCGACAAGTGTAGTCTCACTACACTCCACCCCCTGAGGTGCACACTGACTCTTCAGCTAAGGGATAGCCACAACCAGACCTACTAGTACTGCAAGCACCACCAGCCCTACTAGATATTGGGCCACAAATATTACAGTCTTTACAGGCAGTTTTAGATAGGCTTCCATTGACTATAGTTGAGCCGCGCATAGAGCCACGTGTTGAGCCTTGCGAGAGGAGCCATGGGTGGAACCATGAGCTGAGTCCTGTGTCAAGCCACGTGTGGAGCCCCGCATTGAGCTGTGAGGGGCACCACGTGTGGAGCCGTATGTTAAGGTGCCAACGCCCGTAGCAGGAGCCCTCCATGTCATGCTAGGCATGATGAGGCAGTCCAGTAGAGCACATTATTCATAGACCTTATGACTATTACACAGGTGAGCCTATCAAAGGGCACAGGGACAGAGGAGATCCCATTAAGGATTTATTGAGGTTGAACCCTCCTACATTCATCGAGACCATAGAGGGAGCCAAGGCAGAGGCCTGGCTCATCAGCTTAGATAAATGCTTTGCATTGCATCCTTACAAGGGCAACATCAAGGCTCATGTAGCAGTACACCTATTGCAAGATGCAACAGCTACCTGGTGGTGCACTGAGGAGTGTAAGCGTCACCTATCATTAGACACTCTCACATGGGAGACCTTCATTAAGCGCTTCAATGCACGATACTTATCAGATCATTACAGGCAGTGTCGTATAGACAACTTTCATGACCTTTAGCAGAGGGGACTTATAGTGGCACAGTATGAGGGTAGATTTACCGAGTTATCTTGATATGCAAAGTATCTCCATGATGATAAACTCCTGGTTCATAAGTTTATCAGAGGACTAAACCACAGTATAGTAGGGCTTGTTCATATGGCAGACCCCCAGACTTTGAGTGATGCTGCCAAGAAGGTTTATATCGCTGAGGAGATTCAGAGATGAGGGCAGAGTTCACGCCCTCAGTTTCAGGATCATGGACAGAAGCAGCATCAGTAGAGTTTTTGCAGACCATCACAACCACTTCATAGGGGAGGATTTAGTTCCACACCATTACCTCCTAGGCCCCCATAGTAGTAGCAGCAGAGAGCTAGGACACAACATAGGGCACATGGGGGACATAATAGAGGTTGGTAGCAGTAGGGCCCGCGTAGAGATCAGAGGTAGCAGGGACTACCTATGGGACCCACGATGTCGCAGTAGTCTTATAAAGGCTCACAGGGGTCTACTGGTAGATCAGGAAAATAGTAGTCAAGTAGGACTCAGACTAGATAGGTACAGGGTAGGGGCCATCTTATGTTTGTGGTGGAGGAGGACACATAGCTAGAGAGTGTCCAGAGGGTTTTACAACAGGGGGACAACCTCGTGTAAGAGGATCCGAGCAAACTATTAGAGATGTGGGTAGGTCCCATCGTATGTTCACAGCAGTTGATAACTACCAGGCTGATATTTAGGTGTCAGTGATTGAGATGTCAGGTATGATTGGGAGTATCCCCATTTCTATTCTCTTTGATTCTGGTGCTACTGACTCTTTCATATATCCATCGTTAGTGGAGTGTTGCAAGCTGGTGGCCTCTAGGTAGGGTGATAGGTGGGTTGTTGAGTTGGCCTTAGGGGCCAAGATGATAGTAGATGCCTTAGTCCACGACTGTGAGATTTCTTTGGGACCCTTTTCCACAGTATGTGACCTTAGAGTCATGACATTAGGATCCTATGATATGGTGTTGGGTATGGACTGGCTTGCGGCTCATCGAGCCAAGCTAGATTATCACTGAAAGACAATAAACTTCTTTGACGATCATGGTGCATCAGTTGAGATAATGGGAATACATAAGCCCACAGCAGTGTGTATGTTATCTGCTCAGCAGCTTAAGTGCTGCATGCGGAAGGGATGCCAGATGTTTGCCATCATAGTGAGTGATAGATCAGATGATGAGCCTGAGACATCCTTGGATTATAATCCCATCCTTAGAGAGTTTGCCGATGTGTTTCCAGCAAAGTTACCAGGGATGCCACCCCGTTGTGAGGTAGACTTTCACATTGATTTAGTGTCAAGTGTCGAACTAGTGTCTCGTGCACCCTATTGGATGACCACACCTGAGCTCAAGCTATAGTTGGAGGACTTACTCGAGAAGGGGCACATCCGACCGAGCATTTCACCTTGGGGCGCTCCTATCACTTTCGTGAAGAAGGATGGGTCTCTTCATTTGTACATAGACTATAGATAGTTGAATAAGGTGATGGTGAAGAACCGTTATCCTCTACCCAAGATTGATGATCTTTTCAATCAGATGCAGGGAGCCAGGGTGTTCTCTAAGATTGACCTGAAGTCTGGTTATCATTAGCTACATATCATAGAGACAGACATCCATAAGACCACCTTCCAGACTCGATATGGCCACTATGAGTTCACTGTGGTCCCCTTTGGCTTGACGAACGCCCCTGTAGTGTTCATGAGTCTCATGAACGGGGTGTTCCATACCTATTTAGATCGGTTCATGATCATTTTCCTCGATGACATTTTGATCTATTCACAGACTGAGGAGGAGTATGAGGAGCACCTTTGTCAGGTTCTACAGTGTTTGAGGGAGCATAATCTTTATGGGAACTTGGCAAAGTGTGCATTTTTTAGGATAGAGGTTTAGTATCTGGGGCATATCCTATCTAGCGATAGAATCTCAGTAGATCCATTGAAGATCAGGGCTATCAGGGATTGGCCAGCACCCACTAGTGTGACAGAGATCAGGAGTTTTATGGGGTTAGCTGGTTATTACCATCGCTTTGTTGAGGGTTTTTCTCAGATAGTGCACCTCATCACCTCCCTTCAGTGGAAAGGGAAGATTTTTCTATGGACTGAGCAGTGTGAGAGGGCCTTCAGGGTCCTCAAGGCTCTTACTATCACTCCCATTTTAGCGGTTCCTGATCTTGCAACAGATTTTATTGTTTGCACTGATGCATCACTTGAGGGTTTGGGAGCCGTAATTATGCAGGGTGGTAGAGCGATCACGTATGAGTCACTAAATCTCAAGACCCATGAGCTGAACTACCCCACGCATGACTTGGAGTTAGCGGCAGTAGTTCATACTCTAGTTTGTTGGAGGTATTTCTTATTGGGTCGTCATTTTGAGCTCCATTTAGATCACCATAGCCTTCAATATATCTTTACACAGCTGAATCTGAATGCCCATCAGCAGCGTTGGATGGAGTTTCTTTGCGAGTATAACTTTGATGTCCACTACATCAAAGGAAAGGAGAATGTGGTTGCTGACACATTGAGTTGGAGGTGCCACAAGCTCTTGACCTTGACTTTTAGTGTGGACTTGAGAGTACACATTATTCAGCATCTACCAGAGGATGAGTGGTTTCTTGAGGTGCAGCAAGAGATCAGTTCATAGAGGGCCCTTGTGGGCAAGTTTGAGGGTATTCACTTGATGCAGATGGGTTACTTCATCATCGACAACGCATCTATGTACCCTACGCAGGTGACCTACGTACTGTAGTGTTATCAGAGGATCACAGAGCACCATATGCGGCACATCTGAGGGTGAAGGAAATCCATGCCAACCTACGATAGTTGTGCCATTGGGCGAGTATGAGACGAGATATTCTAAAGTTTGTTGCTCGATGCCTTGAGTGCCAGAGGGTCAAGGCTAAGCATTAGCATCCAGCGGGCCTTCTATACCCACATGAGATACCTAAGTGGAAATGGGACACCATTTCCATGGATTTTATTGTTGGTCTTCCTATGTCTTCGCGTTGCCATGATGTCATCATGGTGATAGTCGACAAGTTGACCAAGGTGGCGCATTTCTCACATATACGCACAACATACAATATGCCAGCAGTGGCGAGAGTATTCTTAGATGATATTGTGAGGTTACATGGAGTACCTCGCTGCATCATTTCTGACAGATCCAGTTTTCACTTCAGCATTTTGGAGAGCCTTGCAGCAGGCGTTGGACACATAGCTCAACTTTAGCTCTGCTTATCATCCTAAGACAGATGGATAGATAGAGTGGGTGAATCTGGTGTTGGAGGACATGCTTTGTATGTATGTTATGGACCATCAGTCTAGATGGGAGAAGTCTCTGTATCTGGTTGAGTTTTCCTACAATAATGGGCATCACAGCTCGTTGGGTATGCCTTCTTTTTAGGCTTTATACGACAGACCATGCAGGACACCATTAAGTTGGGATTGGATAGAGGATAGAGTTGCCATTGGTCCATAGTTAGTTCAGAATATGGAGTAGTAGGTCACACGGATTAGGCAGAGACTTCAGCAGGCACAGGACAGGCAGAAGAAGTATGCCGATGCTAAGAGGATTGATCAGAGCTTCTCAGTGGGTGACAAGGTATTCCTTAGAGTGCGGCCACACAAGAGTCTAATCCATTATGGAAAGGGCTCTAAGCTCATACCATGGTTTGTAGAACCTTTTGAGATCTTGGAGTAGATAGAACCTATTGCCTATCGTCTAGTGTTTCCACCTAGCCTGTCATGTATCCACAATGTCTTTCATATTTCTATTTTCAGGCAATATATATCTGATTTATCTCACATACTGGACTGGAGTGCTCTACATGTATAGGCAGACGAGCAATTGGCTTTGGAGCCAATTCGCATATTGGCTCGTCGGATGCTGGGCCTTCAAGGTAGAGAGATGGACTAGGTTAGGGTCCAGTGGAATCATTATGATGAGGTCATAGCGACTTGGGAGGATGCAGCTAGCTTGAGGGCACTTTATCGTCACCTTTTTGATGACTTCTAGGAGGAAGTTTAGTCTTAGGGGGGAGGATGTGAGGTTGATTCTTTTACCTTCCTTATTTTGATCGTTATGCATTTCAGTTGATGGCATTATCAGACTTTTTAGAGACTATGGTTTCATTTTGCAGACTTGATTATATCTCCTGATTTGATATGACATTGATTAGACATATGGTGATTCGATTTGATCATATTTCATGCTATTTTGTGATTCGACATACGAAATATATTTGATGATGTTTTCTGATGTGATTTCTAGTTATTTATGTGATGAGGATTATTTGACATGTGATAGAAAAATGTAGTTTAATTTAAAATTATGTTATTGATAATTATTGTTGTATTCTATGGCATGAATTTAATTCCAGTTGCTTCGGCTATGATTATCTTGACATAATTGACACTTGATCGAGATGTCCAAGTTTACATTCCCAAGCCATGAGAAATTGGAGGTAGAATTCACACTATGTATTCCCTGTGAAACTGATCCATTCCCAAGAGGGATGAGGATCACACTTGAAAATGAATGTTGATTTAAGTGCTTGATTTAATTTTATCATTTTGTCCTAGTACCCTTTTGTTTAATTAATTAATATTAAGTTTTGTATAATTTTTATTGACTTGCACCACTTGGTAATTGTTTTTAGTTTTGAGGCCATTTAAAGTTGATTGATGACCCCCTTGGTGAACCTTAGTATCTCAAAATTTACCCTAGGTGGTTATCTATGGGTCTAGGGTCAATTTTGACTAACTAACCCTTGGATTAACTCACTTTTGGTCACTCTAAACTATGGTTTAGTCAAAGTGACGAAATTTGAAATTAGAGAAGGTGGGAAATGAGTCATGCTTTGGGAAAGACTCATCTCCCTTCCCAATGTTTGGGAATCCCTTCCCTAGGAGGACTTGGGAGGTCTCCAAGACTCCCAAGTGTGTGGGATCTTCCTCCAAGACTCTCACACACGTGTGAGAGCATCTTGGAGGGAGATGGCTCTTTGAGAGAATATGGGAATGCCACCTCACCACTTGTCCTCTCACACATGTGTGAGAGTACAAGTGGATAAGGTGAAGATTGAGAGGGGATTAGATGATGACACTTGTCACCCTCACACTTCCTCTCCCTTGCAAGTGGCATTGGAGGAGGAAGGAGAAGGTGACAAGTGTCACCTTCTCATTCCTCAAGGCCAAAATTGTTGGCCTATATTATCTCCTCTTGTTGAGAAGTGTGTGGTTCTTGCATTTTGGAGTTTCTTTCTATTTTTGGAGCAATTTTGGAGAAGTTAGAGAAATTCTTGAAGATTGGAAGGTTTGGGAAAGCTTGGAGCTCATCACCAAATGTGCTTCCATTATAGGGCTTTGAAGGTAAGCCTCATGAACTATGTTTCTTCACCCTTATTTATCTATTGTGTTGTGTTTGTGTTTTGTTGGTTGTTGTTTCATTATTTTTGTGTGGGATGGGAGTATGGTAAGAGCATCTCCATTTGGAGGTAAGGCTCAACTTGTTTGGGGTAGGGGAAAGGAACCTCCTTGAGGTCACTCCCATATTATGTTATTTATGCCTTGAGGGCTTCTTACTTGTTGTGGAGATTATTTGAATGGCAAGAGTGCCATGGGAGTTATTTTGAGATATTTGAGGAGTTGGGTATTTTAGAGATTTTTGGCTTGAGGCCATGAGATTTGATATTCTTGGTATTTTGGTGTGGCCTTTGAAGTAGAGGGGTCCATTCCCTACCCCCATCAAACTCATTTTCATGAGTTGAGTTATGTGTTTATCCTTGGGGCTGATTTTTGTGTTGATGTTGTTTGATTCTTGTTGTTGAGTGTTTGTACCCATATGAATCCCTACCTCCCTAGCTCGGGGGTGACCCTCTTATGGGTCTACGGTAGAGAGGAGGGCATTTCGATGTGGCTGGGTTGTTCTATTTGTGCTATTTTATTTGTAGGTGTATTAATGAGGAAATGGAGCTTTTGTGGAGTCCATTTTTGTGTTACTATACTCTTTTGTTGTTGGCTGTTGAGCCATGGCCTTGTGGCCCTATTGTACAATCAGATTAGTTATTTTTGCCATGTGTTTGGCTGTAATAAATGTTGTATGAGAAACATCTTTTATAGTTTAATAAAATATTATTTATCCTCTAAGTTGTGAGTTTTTGCTATGAGAAATGCATGTGAAAATACTTTTTGTTGCTGTCATGTTTTCCCCTTCAAAAATATATATATGTTGTTAAATAGATTTTCTATTGCATACAAAAAAAAAGAATTGAGATTTGTTATTTGTTTGTTGTAATGAAAGTTCTATTGTATACTATTGTTGTTGGAAAGAAAATAAAATTTAGATTAAAATGTATTTTCTACTTTAATGCTGCTCAAAAAATTAAAAAAAAAAAAAATAATGTGTTCTGTGTATTTTAACTGTTTCAGAAAAAAATATATATTTCTATTATTGTATGTTTCGAAAAAAGGGGTTAATGAAATGAAACATTAGTATTCATAAAAAAAATAGAGTTAAAAATGAAAGTTATTAATTCTTCTATCTTCACCATTGTTTGTGAAAATAAGTGCAAAGTGTGTGTGTGTGTGTGTGTGTGTGTGTGTGTGTGTGTGTGTGTGTGTGTGTGTGTGTGTGTGTGTGTGTGTGTGTATAGACTAGTCATTTTATTAAAGTTTAGCTTATTGTTCATTTTTTTTCTATTTCCTATGTATATGCTGAGATACAAAAGAAAATACAACAGTAAATTTTTGATGTATATATATTATATATACACTTATATATATAAGTGCATACAGTATATATGTATAAATTTGCAATAGTAGAAAATGTTATTTTTACTGTTATATTTTTGGTAAACTCTTGAAATAGAGCTGAGTATATATATACATATATATATACACACATATATATATATACAAATATATAACCTAAAATTTACATAGATAAACTATTGTGAAAGAAAGAGAACAGAGGTCAAATGTGTTTGGGCGGACTATTTTTTTCTTGGTGTATCGACTGTTAGAAAAGATAGTAAATAAAAAAAACAAAAAGAAAACAATGGAGAGGGGTCTATAGGTGGCGGTGCCCACAGCCCCTCTTAGCATATACAAATGGTGTGGGGGGGAGGTGGTGCCTCCTCCCCACACCCCAAACCCTTAACTTCACCTACCCTCCACCGTTTCCCCTAACTGCGGACTTTTCTCTGTGCTTAACACCCTTGCACCCCTCAGGCCGAATCCCTCCTTCACCTTGCCCAAACCCTCCTCCAATGACCTCCCTCCATGGCTCCCTTCCACTGCCTCTCTCCATTGTGACTCCCTCAGACATGGCCACCGTCGGACCTGCATAACAATGAACCCTACTTAAAATGTTTAACACATACACAGTTTCAAATTATATATATCCCTCTGTAAAAAAAAGAATTTAGATAAATGACAACAACTCAACTACGTATACCTCTGTGAGAGGTAGCAACAGTTTATCCATGGCCTCCAATGTTGGATTCAAAACCCTAACTTACAAGAGGGAGGCAAAACAAAAAAGAGAGAGAGAAGAGAGAATGGGATAAGGAAATTAGGGATTCCTTTTAGGGTTTACATATTTTTAAAATGGTATTAGGGAAACATTGTATGTAGGAAACAATAGAATAAAACAAGTTGGGCTTTCTTTAGAAAACAACATTTTTTTTTAAATTGAGAGTTGAGAAGATATTTGCCTTAGTATTAATTTTAAATCCCTTATTTTACTTTGCCCTCATTTCATTTCTTGTGATCTTTTAAATTTGTTTTATTTTTAAATGGGGTCTTTGCATTTGGTTTATTTGCCTTGCGATTTAAATTTTAATTTAGGGAGGGATTAAATTTATTCAAATTGGGAAGAGTATTCCCCTTGTTTTAAATTCATCATAGTTGTGATAATTATTTTATTTCTTCTTAGCGTGTTTATTTATCATTTTAATTATTTGTCTATTTTATTATTATTTTATGGGAATGAGTATCTTAACCTCTTCCATTTCTCTATTATTCCGAGTTCGATAATAAACATAATTGCCAAAATTATGTTTATTAACAAACTCAAATTTTGAAATCCATTTTGGCGTCTTGTTATTAATTTATTATTTTATTTCAAAATTTTAATCTTTATATGCAAGATCGATTTATTCTACCTTGGCAGGTTATCTATTCTAATAATTTAAATAGTTTTAAAATTTGCTCTTAAATTTAAATTTGTTTTGTTTTTAAAATTTTATTTTATTTCTCATTGGAGTTTTATTTTATTTTTTTAATTTTATTTCGATTATTGAAAATGCGTTATGCTTTTGAAATTTTCTTAGATTTCGAGGGTTTTAATTTTACATTATTTTATTTCATTCCATCATTCCACTTTAATCATGTTTCCATCATGCCATTTTACTTAATCATTATCTCGTTTACTTTTGGACCTGAATTAGAGTTAGGTTTCGATGATAGCAGAATCATCTTTACACCTAGGAAACTTAGGGTTCAGATTTAAAATTAGTCTAACCCTAAAAGTGACACATCTCGTGTCGCATACCCCCTAGATGACTATCATCACGTAGGGGACTGCATGGGACAACGCAACTCCCCAAATTTGTTGACATGTTTATGCCTTATGCGTATTGCCACCGAGTAAGAAAACACGTGCAAGGGGGTTCCTAGGGATAGGTAGAAATATTTTTCATAATTCGTGTCATGACCACATGGCAAATGTGGACATGACATGTTTGTTGTGTGTCATGATCACATGGGAAATGCGGGCATGAGCTGTGATAGAGATTGGGTGAGAGTAGTCAATGAATGTAATGTCTCCACCTCAACACTCTCCTTTAAAGTCAAAGGGAGTGACCTACATTCTAGCCTCAACAGTGGTACATGTGTTAGACACACAGTTTTGATCTCACTGAGCCCCCTCTCTATCTTGGGTAGAGCCACCACCTCTACCTTGGAACTCACGAATGTCAAAATAATTAGGAATCTTCTTAAGGACAAATTTGCAATAGAGTTTCCTCAAGAAATATTGTGGCACCTCATCATTGTTGCATGGACGCTCATAGAAGACCATGTACCATCTATCCCAAAAGTTTTGGGATATTTCTTCATTCCTACACCAATGAATAGGAAATCATTTGCAACTTTCTTCTAATCTTTGGTCGATTTTGGGATTAATAAAGTGTGCACATAATTGAGATTTTGTAATTTTTTCATTCTTGATTTGTTCATATGACAATTTGTTGGCATAATATTGCTGACACCTCTCCCTATAGTCTTGGAATTGGGTGATTTGTTTTATCAACGAATCGGTGTGGGAAACAATCTCCTCTAGTAAATTTGCAAGCACTCTCGTACGGTTGGTGCTTGCACTTGGATTGTTTAGCATTTGAATAACAGTTTGAAGATATTTCTTGTTTTCTTCTATTATCCATAGGTAGTTTTCTTGACTATCCCTTACATTGTGAGGATGTGAAGGTGGGTTTTGAGGGTTTGGAGAGTTTGGAGGGTTTTGGGGGTTGTTTTCACCCTCCTCAGCTAGATTTGGGTTTTCTCTTATCCCAATAACTGTAAATGCAATATAAAAATAAATCAAACATTGCAAAACTCAAAAAAAAATCTCAAACTAACAAAAAATAGTCAAACCCTACCTTTTTCCTTTGCTAGACCCTCCAAATTTGCTTGACAACATCTTTGGCGGTGAGGTGGCATCGTGAATTTGTTGTTTTATCTCTTGCACTCACTTGGAGAGGCTTCCCTTCAACGTGATAGTGCTTTGAACTGTGTATTTTTGTTGTTAAATTTTTAATGGTCATGACTATATGAGGAGAAATGGCTTTTTTTTCTTTTATGCAAACCAAAACGCGAGTGTGTTATAAAGCACTCATGTTATAACACGCTTGTGTTTTTTTCACTTTTGGAGCAAAGAGTCCCATGGTGGTGACTTTTTGGTCCCCCATCTCTTTGAATATACCCATATGCCTTCCCTATGTATTTATTTTCATTTATGTGATGGTTGCTTTGTGTATGTTTGAGTTTGAGAAGAACTCATCATATTTTGGGGTGGGAGAGGAGTGAACCTCCTCGGGGTCACCCTCACTATATATGGAGGTGTTGATGACCATGGAAGTATATTGGGAAGTATTGAGATTTTGTGAAGGCAAGAGTACCTTGGGATTTTGACATATTGTGGTATGAAGGCAAGAGGCCTTGTGATTTTGGGTATTATGTGTTTTGAGATTTTTGGTTGTCCTTTTGAGTTGAGAGTAGTCCACTCTCCTACCCCCAAATATCCATGTAAATGTATTTGTTATGTACAATCCTTGGGAGGGTATGTTCTTGCTTTGTGAGAGTGTTATATTGGTGTTACTTTCTTGTTGTGGTTTGAACCTAGTTATATGGGTGACCTCCAAGCTCAAGGGTGACTTGTTCCACATCTATGGTTGGGAGGTGAGCTCCCGTGGGCATTTGGAAACCTTCCTTATGATTTTTGTAGGTTTGGGTGATTAATGGAGTTTGGAGAACTTGGAAGAAATGTGGTTTTCCTTATGTTGTAAAGTTTATGGAATTTTTGTTGCCATGACCCATTTGGGTTTGTACAAGTTATTGTGTTGGAGAGTTTGGAGAGTTAATCTCTTCATTGAACCTATGTTGTAATGAATCTTTATGTAAGCATATTGGAGCATTTCATTATTGAATGTGTTATGATTTTACTTCATTGTGCTTTGGAATGAATATATTTATGTGAAGGAAATTCTACCTCTCTCTCTCACTACTTAGGTTGGATGGAAGATACTTTGACATTCTAAAAAAAGAAGAGAGAGAGAGAGAGAGAGAGAGAGAGAGAGAGAGAGAGAGAGAGAGAGAGAGAGAGAGAGAGAAGAAATATGCTTAGAGAAAAAAACTATGTTTGCCTTATGGTTCTTTTTTTTTAAAAAAGAAAGATTTATATGGGTTGTAGTTATAGGGAATATATGTTCATGCATTTATGTAATATCCTAAAGATAGTCACATTTTCTTATGAAAAGAGGAGTTTCCCTTTTTAAACTATTAGTTGTCCATTTCTTTATCAAATATATATATATATATATATATATATATATATATATATATATATATATATATATATATATATATATATATATATATATATATATATATATATATATATAATGTACTTTGAGTTTACTGTTTCAAAAGAATGAGATTGGCATATATGTGTGTGTGTGTGTGTGTGTGTGTGTGTGTGTGTGTGCATCTTACATACTATATGCTGCATAGAGATTTAAAAAAATAATTTAAAAGAATTCATGGTCTACTAGGATGAAACTCGTTAGGGTTTTCATTCATTGAAAAAAACTTAAATAAAAAAATAGTGAGGTGGCAGCCCAGCCACCATCGTAGATATGAGTAGAGGGGAAAGTGGGGGACGGACCCCCCACCCTGTCCGCTCTCCACAGAGTATACTCTGTGGAGGGGGACGGTGGCAGGGCTGCCCCTTCCCTTCCCCTGTTTGGCTCTCCTCTTATTTTCCATGGCACCATCGGCACTTGTGCATTCACCCTCTATGGATTTCGTTGGGCATTCTGCCCACTACAACCAAACATTTAATCCTTCCTCTATTCTTTCTTCGAACCTACAATCTTTGACCCTATATATATACACATAGTGTTAATATATTTACATTGTAAAAAAATTAGAAATATATATTCATTGTGTATAAATCCTTTCCTGTATGTAATGTATATATATATATATATATATACTATTGAAAAAAAAAGGATTATAACCTTGCATAGATGCATTTTGCAAATAAAATCCATGAGGCATTATCCTCTGTAGAAAAATAAAATCTGAGAGAGAGCCTCCATGGAAACCATAGGATAACCTGCACAAAGAAAAATAGAGTTAAAAAAAAAAAAGGTTAGGGTAGAAGAGGAGAATGGAAAACAAAGATAAGTAGAAGAAAAAAAATAAACTAAGATTAGGGTTAGAAGGAATGAAAAAATTTGTAGAAGACCAAATAGAAAAGAAAAGGAAGATTTAGCACTCCTTTGTGAACCTGACTTCTCATCCCCATTTTTGTCCTTTAAATTTGGAGGCAATGAAAAGCTATTATTCCTTTTGGCTTTTTCAAACCTAATTTTACCTTGTTAAATGTATTTGGGGTTTAGTGGGAGGTTTTATTGTTTATGGAATTTAATTTAAATAAAACCTCCCCACCCCTTTAACCAAGTTTATAGACTTAATGTAGCTTTAATTTATTATTTTACTATAGTTGATGTATTTGTTTATTACCTTCGGTGATGTTGAAAGGTAGGGGTATTGTTATTTATTAATGTATTTAATTTTGAAGGGAAAAATACTTAGTGATTAATTATTTAAATCATTGTAATTTTTGGAAGGATTTTGGTGGGTTATGTTATTCTTTTAAAAATTAATTTTCTCATTATTAATGAGGTGGCATTGTGAAGTTGGATTTTCCCTAGGTTAGGAAAAGGGATAATTAAGTGGTTATTTCATGTGTTTAATTTATCACAGTAATTATTATTGAGTAATTTAATTAAGTTTTTTTATGGAATTAATTAATCTTAATTTTGTTATAGTTTCTTAGGGTTGGATTTCAATTCCTTTTGAAATCACTTCACCTCATCTAGGAAACCTAGGGTTAGTTCCTAATTTGAAATCTACCCTCTTAGCAATGCTTCTCATGTCGCACAACCCCATTAGTAGAATTACATTTCGTAGGGGTTGCGAAAGGTGTTTGCATTACCCCAACGTTAGATTGACGTCTTACGCCTTTGTGTGTATGCCATCGAGCATGCATGTGGCATGCGGGAAGATTTTAGAGTCATGTGGAAAATATTTTGATATTTCGTGTCATGACCACATGACAAATGTGGACATGACATGTGTGTTGTCTGTCGTGACCACATGGGAAATGTGGGCATGACATATTTTCATGGTTTCAATAATTTGTAAAGTAGCATATCCCAAATAAGGACTTCTATCATAACTCCATGAACATCTCTTATGTCTATAATTTATTTTAATATCATAAGTCTTTAATAACTATTTATGGATTCTAATAGGTATATGTTTTAATTAGACATGCTAGATATATCCCAAGTTTTTGAGCTAACCAATTTCATTTAAAAGTTTCCATTCTATCATATTTCTCCTCAAATGCAACCTTTCCAATTTTTGGAGGATTTGTAATTATATTTAGTATTTTTCAACTTGCATTTTCCCCCTCAAACTAAACTCTAGTGCTTTTTAAATTTAGCAATGATAAATAATACCTATCAACTTATATTCCCTTTATGCTTGTTGGCACATAAACTTGTCTCTCGAAGATAATAGGTGATCCCCCAATT
Source organism: Cunninghamia lanceolata (assembly GCA_027924645.1). Lineage (NCBI taxonomy): Eukaryota > Viridiplantae > Streptophyta > Pinopsida > Cupressales > Cupressaceae > Cunninghamia > Cunninghamia lanceolata. The sequence continues at coordinate 1,277,015 of BSBN01000957.1, forward strand.
TAATTCCATATGGAACCTTTGTTGCACCTATAATTAAGAAAGATAATTTTAACAAACACCAAATCTCAATAAATGCGCTACTTAAATCACAAATAGCACCTTTGACATATTTCATACAACAAATTAGATTTATTTTCATGTTTTAGTATTCAAATACATTTTTTTAGTAATTTTACGTCTCATCTCTCTCATCTTAGAGCATTTAAGGAGCAATTAATAGCTACTCATTTATATTTGGTGCTTCAAAAAGTAAATAATATACATCCTAAGTCTTGTGTGTTATCTTTGATCTTTGATTAAGTTATTGAATCAAGATCCTTACATGGTTTGACACAAGGCAATAGTGGAAACACATCCAATACAAACTACTATGCAAAACTAACATTTTTTTATGTGAGTAGAGAAGTGTGAATTAGGCAAATTGTATAGAAAAAGTTGAAAATTCATCAAGATCTACTATAAGAGGTTGAGTTCATGATAATGATTACAATCCACATCTGCAATGTTGACTCTAACATAGTAGAGATAGGCACAAAATTTGAGATTATTTGTCAAGCATATGAGTAGCATTTCTCTAGTTACACATTCATAATCTGTGCCAAAGTTTTTCAATTCTTTGGTTATAAGGACAAGTCTTTCTTATCCTCTTCATTTAGTATCATAATTATTTGTGAGCATGTCAAACTAGTCTAATCTAATCCTAATCATGTTACATTCCATTCCTTCATTTATTAATTTATGTTAGTTACATTGATGTCTATGCATGTTATTAAATTTATCTTTGATAACATTAGGGATAAATTTATTTCCTTGTCACTACTTTACTCAAAAGGTGAGATAAATTAACAAACATTGATCAACACAAAAGACATAACTACAAAAATTGAAGTAAATTCTTTTGCCAAATGTAAAACTTAATATTTAGAAACTGAAAAATAATTTAAATGTTTGAAGAAATAGGTGAGTGACAGATATGCCATTTTCTATATAAGATATCTACATAAAATAGAGAGGATTTAATTATAATAGTATAAAGAGGGATCATATCGAAAACATAATTCTGAAATGTAGAAATGAAATTAGGAATATCTTTTCATACTATATGAAATGAAATTAGGGGTTTTTCAATACCCTATAAAGAGACTTGCTATGTCATTGGTTTATTAAGTAAATCTTATATATCAATATATCATATAATCATAATTTCAATATGAATCTATACTCAAAAAATTGTTACTATAGACGAAAGTACATACCACATACATTTTGAAAAAAAACAAAATATCATCTTAATATTAGGACAAACTTCATATCTTCAATAATACCATGTTAAATTTCCATATAAAATTACAAATAAAGTTTCAAGAAAGTTATATCAGCTCACATCAAAATAATGACAACATCATTTTTATATTTTATGTTCATCATATTACCTATTTGCATTCTCTATCTTCTTTTTTTAAGCAAAAGGTGATATGCATCTGATATATATTAATATAATATATATAATTTACATAAAAGACTCATATACTGAGCCAAATATACCTTATGTTTTCGAGTATAAAGCTGGCAAATTTACAAAATGGCTCTTAACATACCCAAATTTTTTATGTAAAGGCATCAACATCTATTAATAAATTAATAAAAGTACACAAATACATAAAAGCATTTTGGGTGGATAGGGGAGAGGACCCAGTAGTGGAGCACCCTAACTTCACACCTCTCAAAATCATACGTGGAAATTTTGAATCACTCCAAAGTTTTTACAATAGCTTACTTGACAATGTCATTGCTTATAACTAAGGTTTCAGGGCCACATCATCAAATATGATGCCACATTATCATGCTTTTTGTTGAGGTGTCAAATAGTTCCCCAAAAAAAGGGTTGACCAATAGGTGTGCATTAAGTCATGTTTTGTTGGTGGGTTGATGTGGCATCACATGATTGGTTGCTTTTTAAATTTAAAGGGCACATCATTCAATTATTAGTACTTATAGTAACACTAACAACCTTAAAGTCACAACTACTAGTTCTAAACTTTTAAAAATATTAGGTCTTAAATGCACATATACTATTTGAGCCATTGGAACTATCTCCCCTATTGGGTCTTTTCCCCTAGATCACGCCCCAAATGATGTAAAAGCCTCAACATCTATTAATAAATTAATAAAAGTACACAAATACATAAAAGCAGTTAGGGTGCATACAAGATCACACCCCAAATGATGTAAAGGCGTCAACATCTATTAATAAATTAATAAAAATACACAAATACATAAAAGTGGTTTGGGTGGATACAACATCACACCCCAAAGTCTCAAACGGACCTAGCTTGGAAACATAAAACATTAAAAAAACAAAACTACTTAAACGGCTAGAGCTACACCAGATGGAACTACAACCAAATTTTGCAAGAGATGACCACCGAACAATACAAAAAGGGCTCTTAGCCAAATTAGGTTCCGTGGGGTCCACCTGCACATTAGGTTGCAAACAAATTACATCAAATAGTAATACGACCTACCTCAGGATCTCGACGAAGACGGCGTACGATAGGAAGATCTTGATATGGATCTCGATCAAGGAGATAGCTGAGCATGAGAAGGCGCGCCAGTCTACTATTTCGATGTCGACGACTGAGAGTGCGCATAAGAGTGAGACGATCTTGAGCATCAACATGAAGATGAAGAAGACGTTGAATCAATCTAACTGTTATAACGATCTGCCCTATGCTCTTTATCAAGGGGACGGCGAATACCGCTGTTGCCGCTAACCATAAACAGCGGCATGCCACCAAAACATATAAACCAGTTGACTAAGAAATAATGGGGACGACGCATCCCGCTGAGCAAGTGATGACCGCTAACCATAAACAGCGTGGGGCCACTAAAACATATAAACCTGTGGAATATGAAATCATGGTTGCCAGGAATGCATGGTAGGTGAGGCCACTTGCATAGACGTAGATGGTAGAATCCGCATCCAGTTGCAGAATGGAAGAAGTGACATTGAGGATGAGAGACGTAGAACTCAAATTGAATAACAGAATCAATGCCGACATGGAGAAGCACATAGCTAGAGTGTTGGTTATTATGAAAGCCTTGAGTGCAGAAGAATGCATCCGCACTGGAATACCCTCATCATTTGTCACTCCTCCTGGAATTGTGAACGCTGCAGCAAAACTTACAGTCGCTATCAGAGTTGCAACTTTTGAAAGCGTTTCCACGAATTCCTTTTGATAGTAGTTCTGTTTGCTGTTTCCATTTTCAGAGACGGCGCCTGCTTCCGTCTTCCGAGATAGTGCCTGATACAAAGAGTTAAATGAATAACAAATACAACTACCCAAAAAAAATCCTATCTTCCTTGAGTTAACAAAAAAAAATTAAGTTAAGACACCCATGAACTCATTACATCTTATAATTATTTTATGTTATCATGTGATTAGTTTTCTTTAATGTGACATGTGAAGTGCATTATCACACATGTATATATGCACATGTATTGACATTTCTCAACTACTATTACCCCATGCCCCTACTGTCTAAGCTATTTTTCTGCTTAAATTTAAGCAGTTGGAGTGGCCACATGGAAATTTAAATTATGGGAAAAGGCTAGTATAGAATCTTTCCCTATTTTCGTGGAGCAGCTACTCTTTACTAATTGCAAATAAGCTGTGGAAAAAAACTGGGGCTAAAAATAAGCAACCACTGTCTAATGAAAAATATGCCATGTGGTTGCATATATTTCCTTCCTTTTTTAAGAAAAAATTGTTTTTATTTTTTAATATAATGAAAACTACAATTAAGATAAATGCTTAAGATAAGCAGAAAAAATATATGCATGGGCCTCCACAAATATCTCCTAAAAAAATTGAGTAGCTGCTAGTCAAAATAAGGGGACATGCCTCGCCCCATGATGCTGCTTAGCTTATTTTGGCTAGCAGCCACTGCTCAATTTTTTTAGGAGATATTTGTGGAGCCAGTGACCCCATGAAAATTTATTTTTATGCTTATCTTAATTTATAGTTTTTATTATATAAAAATCCAAAAATAAATTATTTTAATTATGTTAATTTAGAAGAAAATTAAAAAAAAAAAGAGGGAAGGAAATATATGCAGCCACATGGCATATTTTTCATTATGGAGTGGCTGCTTATTTCCAACCCTCCCTTTTTTTCCATTGCTTATTTGCAATTCCTAAGCTCCACAAAAATAGGGAAAGATTCAATATTATCGTTTTCTCACAATTATAAATTTCCATGGGGCCACTCCAATTGCTTAAATTTAAGCAGAAAATTAACTTAAGCAGCCACATAGGCACATGGGTTTATATTCATAGATTTAATTGACATGTCTTCATGAGGCTACTTAACTTATTTTGGCTAGTAGACATTAGGAAATATTTGTGGAGCTAGTGACCCCATGAATATTTTATTTTTTCTTATCTTAAGCAGTGATCTTAATTTGTAGTTTAAAAAAATAAATTATCTTAATTTAAAAGAAAAATAAAAAAAGCAGGGAAAGAAATTGATGTAGCCACATGACATATATTTGGCATGCACCACAAAAACCACAAAAATAAAGGAAGATTCTATTATTGTCCTTTCCTATAATTATAAATTTCCATGGAAAAAAAAAAAAAATTAAGCTGGGGCATAACTCATAAGGACGTAAGCAGCCGCATGGAGACATAGGTTAGAGGATCCTCTCCCCTATATAATTATAATAAAAAGTAGCTGTAAACGGAAAAATCAGTTCTCTCTTAACCTTAATGATTGTTGAATTTAAGTGCTATATGCAACGGTGTGTTGCCGTCATCATCAGGCTCATTAATTAAGAAAACAGCATCTGGCGCATTCCGAAGCAAATACTCCTCTACTTGCCCATTCTTACTACTTTCTATAGCAAAGTGCAAAGCATTCTTATTGTTCTTGCCTAGCATTTCTACACATTGAGGTGCGCTGTCCATCAAGAGCCTAATTGATTCTATGTGACCCACCTGTGCAGCTACGTGTATTGGAGCCATCTTATCCTGATTGACATGGAAGCAAGTTTCTGGGGCTATCCTTATTATCTGTTATACAGCATCCAAGGAACCATTGAATATTGCTAGGTGTAATGGCATGTTGCCTGAATAGTCAGCTTTAAAAGCTAGTCCTCTTCTTTTGTTTAGCAAGTCTAAAGCCAAAGCTGCGTTAAGATACAGTACATATGGTTAGATAATAATTTTACACCTCTCAAGATAAAAGTACTCTTATCATATTTTTAGTGAAAAAAAATTGTAAAGTTAAACAGCCCGTACGGGGACTAAAATCCTGCTGACTGGTACGGTTTGTGGAAAAATTTAGGGATCAAAAATATGGAAAAGCAGTGTGCCAGCTATTTACTATGGGCAGAAAAAAATAGCCTCTCAAATACAGAATTATAAAAAAAAATCTTTGACATATTTCTTATAAGAATCAACAATTCAATAAATTTGAAATAGATTGAAAAGCTATAGGTGATGAGAGGAAGTTAGTTGAGGATAGAACTCCTCAAAACTAAAGTGGGCCTCCTAAAGATCCAACAATCTTGACATCTCAATAAAACATGTGTCAAGATTGTGTAAAAATACAATAAATAGACTTATGTCTAACTATATAGATATAAATGAAATATATATACAATTTACCTGCTTGATTTGTATGAATAGGTAGATGGAGACAGGTTCGTCCATCTGCCCTGGAATCAGCAACAGAAGGAAGATCGTTGAGCAACCTGGCTACTGCAAAGCTCCGATGATCGCAGGCTGTATAAAGAGCAGATTCGCCGGCATTAGTGACGACCTTTTCTATATCTTTAACTTTTTCCAATAGGGCTTCAACAACGGCCACATGATCACCTCTTTCAGCATAATACAGCGCCGTTTCATTCTTCTTATTGACGGATCTCCAAACAAACTCATCATATAGAGGAGTAGAATCATCATCTCTCTCATGAGCACCACAGTTACACGGCAATTCGGGGTCAATATCGAGGAGAAGCTCTACAACATTTCATCCTTGCTGTTCTTTATTGGCAAAATGCAGAGCTTCAATTTAATCAACAAATCTACCAATTCATGATGTCCTCTGCTCGCTGCAATATGAAGAGCAGTATTTCCTTGCTGAGTAACCCCTTTAAGGATTTCCACACCATTTCTCGTTAATTCTTCCAGACATCCATAGTCTCCTTCCACAACACCTCTGTAAAGCTTTGTATCCATCATACTTTTTATATCCATATCTCCTACTTGTATGCTCTTCTGTTACTGATGATTAATTTCTTCTGTTACTGATGATTAAAATAGATAATTATGGCAGGGGCATTCTACAATCACAGGTGGGTGGAGATGGAGATGGAGATGATGAGAAAACTCATTTTCATTGTAAATATAGTTAAAAAATGAAAAATGAAAATGAAAAATGAAAATCAAAAATAAAAAAAAAATTGGAAATAAATAAAATCAATAGAGATATTGGAAAAAATAAAATATTAGAAAAAATTGCAAAAGAAAATCTCTTTCCACGTAAATATATTGTTTTAAATATAAATTTACTACAGTGCCGACATTATCTCTCACTACGACAGCTATTTAGTGGTTTTTCGTTTTAATTGAATGGAACAGAACATCTTCCGTACTTTTTAAATTCTAGAACCTTCTCGGTGAGAGTTCTTTTTTAAGTCGTACCGAACTAAACAAATTTCTTAGGAGAGAATTCGATTCTTTCCGTCTAGGAAAATATACATTCCACTTAAAGAGTGAAAGTGCTTGGTATAATCTTTAAAGTGTTAAAAGTAAATTTCTTTTATTATCATTCTTGATAATTTTGGAATTATGGTCACTTCCTCTTTATAATTTTGGAATTATGGTTACTTTTTCTTTATAACTTTGGAATTATGGTCATTTTTTCTTTTGACCAAGAATATCATTCTGTTAGCTAAATAATTGTCTTCCAATCACTAAGAATTGGTAGAATCTTTGAAATTTTTAATGTTTAATTCTTTTCTTTCTTAGCAGTTAAGCTTGGAAGAGAAATTAACTTCATATTTCAGAATTACTATTTAATGAGAGTGAAGTCTTCAAAAGTGTTCCTAATAATCGATATTCCACACATTTTTAATTAATAGAATTTATTTTTTTTGGGTCAAGTTTGGATGGAAAAAAATATCATTCCTGTGAAAATAAAGTGTTTTAAATAAGCTAGTATTCTAAACTTTATAAAATAGTAAAATTTAAATCATTTTATTTATTTTTTCTTACTTGTTTTGTTTAGTTTGGAAGTCATTAATCATATTGGTACTTAAAAGTTTGTAGGAAATAAAACATTTTATAAATTTAAAAATAAATTTTAATATAATTTAAATTTAGATAAATTATTAAGTTGGAATGATAAATGTAAATATGAAGTATAAATTGAAATAGAGTAAGATTATTAGGAGTTTCTCCAAAATTGGCACAACATGAACTTTGACTATTGTGATATTATGAGAAAGAAATAAAAAGTGAAAATTTACAACTAGATAATTGATCAAAATCCTCTAATGACTAAGACCTAATAATTTGATGCAACAAGAACATGCTTGTGATCCAATCTAGATGGTGCAATTTTGTCTTAGACAGAGACAAACAATGGTACTTATAGTAGATATTTACCTATATGATATCTATATAAAGAAAAGTAGGTGGTGCTAAGAAGTTGCTATAATAAAAGTGGAAGGGCATTTGAATTTCTTGCTAATAGTCAAGCCTCTAGATTGATTTAATAGCAATTGAAATATTTGAAGATGTTAGATGATGATGAAGACATAGTAGTAGATAGTTGAACTTGAAATTGATATGACAATGACTAATATACTTTGGAATATGTTGTCCTAGTTGTCATATGATTGTTATCCCATGTATAGTCGGTGAATAGAATGACCTAGGATGATGTTTTTAAATACACAACCTACACATACAATTCAAAACCTTTGACACACTATTCAATAGGTTACTTCAATTAAACAACCTTCATGATTGGACCTTGGTTGTTTGTCCCTTCTAACATCATCATCTACTTAAGTGTTCCGTGCCTATAGGAATTTGTATTTTCATTTGACACCTGAATTTCAAACTATTCATTCTCACACATCTAAAGTCTAATCAAGGTCATTTTTTTCACTCTCTATTTTTCTACAACTATCTAGTGGTAAAATTAACCTTGGGGATCTATCCCACTATTTTTTAGAATTCATAATTTTATCAAATTCTTGTTGCGTAGCTCTCTTTTTCACAGAATTCTAGAGGTTTGTTTGGGCTCATATAAAGTCTTTTCTAGTGTCATGTTTTGAAAGCACATAGTTTATTTCATACTTCATATAGGTTACTTTTGTTAGTTCTAATTTTTACTCATTAGTGTTAATTATGTTATTGGTACTCATAAGGGATTTGATATATAAACTTATGCCATATCATGTTCATTTGCAGTATCCTAAATAATACCTCTATTTCTATTTCTACCCCATAACATTTGATTAACAACCTGTTATGTCCTACACAACACACCCCACTTTGGCCTCAAGGAAAAGTAGGGACCCCCTAGTTCTAGCTTGAGACTTGAATTGAATGTTTCAACTTCCTTCAGTCTTTCAATTTCTTTAGATGGCACAGGTCCTTATTGATCTTCATGATTGAAACTCTTTCATTTGGGCTCATATGTCTTGTCGAGCCACTCTGATGCTTGTCTATACATGGTTGGTGTTGGCATGCTTGAGTCAGAGAAGTTTGGTTGAACGACAGGTCATTGTTTCATTGGGTATTCCTGAGTTGCATGGGTATTGTATTTGATGATCTTATCTTTTACATGATGCTAGTTTTTGGCAAGTTATCTTGTTGGTGTCTTTGGGTTTAAGGTATTAGCAAATTTTCTTTGAAGGTTTGATTATCTATTATAAACCTCTCTAGAATGTTGTTATACTTATAGAGGCCTTGAGATAATGCATATTTCATTTGGGGGCATTATTTAGGGGAATAATAAGGATCTGGTCCTTTTTGGTATATCATTTAAACCCTTTATTCATCACAAAAGCATCATACACTACCCCTATACTATCACAAGTGCTCCTAACTAACCCATGAAGCTCTCAGGATTGATAAAAATAGTCCTTCGACTCTTGAACTAGCTTTAGGCCTCTTCATATAAACCTTTGGTGCCATATTCAAATTTGAAAGGAGAATAAAATAATTAAATCTTATGTCTCCATGAAATCTTCATTTGGCAAACTCCTTGATAGGTTCTTGAGTTCTAGAAAACTTGATGAATTACCAAAAATGTATATGTAAATGTTATGTTTTGGTGAATTATTCATTTTCTAAACTCCTTGGTAAGTTCTTAAGTTTTAAAACCTATCAAATTGCTAAAACATTGTATGTAAATCTTATGTTTCAGTGAATTCTTCATTTGGCGAACTCTTTGGTAGCTTCTCAAGGTCTGGAACCTACCAAATCACTAAAATTATTTATTTGAATGATATCTTCGACAAGTTCTCAAGTTCTAAAGTTGTTGAATCATCGAAACTAGAAGGACAACTTGGTTCTTTAATTTTGTATATTACTGATTCACCAAAAGGCTTGTTCTTTCTTATTGTTTTTGGTGAATCTTTCAATTCATGAACTCACAAGTTCACTAAAAGTGAACTTAAAAGTTGAACAAAAGTATGTTTTGGTGAATCTTTTAGTTCACGAACTCAGTTGTTCACCAAAAATGAACTTCAAAACTCAAATAAAGAATGTTTTGGTGAATCTCCTAGTTCATGAATGTTTAAAATCACTAAAAAATAGGTTTATGGGATGAGTAATACGCCAAAATGCTAAAAATGGAAGAAAGAAGGAATGAAAGAATAAAAGAACAAAGATAAAGAAGAGAGAATATAAGTGGTTCATAAGTTCTAAAACTTTTTGAAATGCCAAAAATAAACAAAGAAAAGCCACAAAGAAAAAGAGACAAGTGATGAAGAAGTTAGTTGGTTCTAAGGTTTGTCGAAGCACCAAACCCCCAAAAGATAAAATGGAGGAACAAAAAGAAAGAAGAAGCCAAAAAAAAGAGTGACAAATTTGTAGTTAATGTGGAAACAAATTTGGATAAAATGCAAGAATGAATAAGTTTTTTTGACTTGTTTATGAAGAATTTGATGTTGCTCTTGTTTCTTGTAGGTTTAAGAAGCTGGGAACATGGGATTAACTTATGTTATTTCTATTCATGCTAGATCAAAGTGTTAGTTAGATAGAGATAAAGATAATACATTCTTTTAGCTAGGTAGAGAGTTGAAGTATTAGAGCAAAGGTTGAAGGTCAAGAGATTATAAAAGTCTTAGAGGTTGGATATAGACTTCTAATGGAGGAATGGGACATCTATAGTTGCCCTAATGATGCATGTGCATGGGAGATGGTGAACTATTATTGCCTAGAATGAAATTAAAATGACTTTGGGCTGAGGCCAAGTTTCTTTTATAGTGCATTCAAAGAGGACCTGTCCTACCCACGGAGTGAACATGTAATTTGTAAATTTGAATTAGGAAAGTCCTAAATTTGAATTGGGGCTAACCTAATTTTGAATTCTAAGAGAAAGCATGTAACTTGCAAATCTGAACTAGGTCATGCCCTTTCAGGCCGACCTATTCATGAATATAATGAAACATCACCTCTATAAAAAGGAGTTTCATTTTTTTAATGGGGGAACTCTAGAGATTTTCATAAGCAAGTTAGCAATTTTATGATTTTGAAAAGGTGTGTAAGGGAAAACTATAACACATCTACAGTGTGGTAATCTTGTTGTAGCATGTAATCTACTAATTTTTGTGCTAATTAATAGAAAACATCTAGTCTTCTCTATGTTCCTATGGTTTGGTGATAATATGTTTACATTTTCACTTGTACTTGATATGTCTTGACAAGATAAAGGCTTATTTGTTATATTTTTATGTGGGATTGAGGAATAAAGTTTGATTATTGTGCATGTAATATGGTACTCTCATACTTTTCATTCCAATTTCTCAATGGTTCCTTAGACTCTTGCATCTTAGATGTATATTATTGTGTGAAATACCGATAATTGCATTTCAGGTTATTTTGAATCTCATTAGATTTGTTAAGTAAAGTGGAATCAATATAGAAGTTGTCCATTCTTTTTTTTTCTTTCTCCAAGCCCTAATCTCATTTTGTATTTTCATTGTAGTCAAATTAGTTTAGGTTTAAATCTAGGAATTTTAAGATTAAAAGATTATACCTGTCTGTTAGAGACATCACCAATCTTCTCCAGGATTAACATTACTAGCATAGGCCCATTGAACAAACACTCACATAGACCACTTGACTGTTCCAATATTGCTATAACCCAACCAATAAGGACCTTGGAGGTTGCTAATCTATTAGGTTAGTCACCTTTTTAGGAGAAGTAGAGTGATTTTCATTCTACTTAGAGTTGATGTGCCAAAATAACCATCAATAGATCTGGTGCTAGGAGGAGGGCCTGATTAAAACTAGACTGGCCAAGGGTTTCCCTTTTTGGCCAACAAAGGAGGTTGACCAGATCTACATCTATTGGGGAAACATGTTTTGAAGAACTTAGACAACACAAGAAAATAAAGAGTGATTATGGAAAAAGAAAAAGAGGAAACTCTAGTTTAGTCAGCCTTGTTGGGCCTCAAACCCTAAGTGTTTCTCGTAATACAACAAGAAGAGCACAAATGGATTTTTCCATGTTGATCACTTCCCTCTTGCTATTCCTGAATATCTCAATGATCTTCCATGGAGTCCTAAGAAAATTTTCCCCAAATTCATATATGGAGAAAGAAGAAATATAGAGGAGTGTATTCAAGACTTCAAAGATGTTGTTATTAGGGTTGGCATAGAACATCAAAATGGTGTTTGTAGACTCTTTCCTGATTCATTAGGAGAGATGGCATATTCATGGTATCTAAATTTACCAGCTAGATCCATTACAAGCTAGGTTTTGTTAGAACTACATTCATCAATCAATTCAAAATTTACATAGATCCCTCCATTGTATATCATTAGCTTGTTACTCTTAGAATGCCTAGTCAAATGAAATCTTAACAATGATTAATGTTAAGTTCCATAAACTGTACAAAAGAATTACCAATCCTTATATAGTTACTGAAGAGACTATAGTTTAGATATACTTCAAAGATATTGATCCCTTAACTGCAATGTTATTGAATAGAACTAGGTAAAATATTATTACTTTAGCTAAAGTCTACTCTGAGATGATCAAATTAAATTAGGAGATGCACCCCATGACTGAGGGATCTATGGGAAACCTACCTTCAATTGGATTACCAAGGATACCGAATCAGATACCAGCCATTAACAATGCTTTAATGAATAAGACACCATTGATGAACCCTATCCCAGGTATTGTTCCACAACCTAGAAGAACTTCTTTGTACATCCTCAGCCCTTGAATCAAATTTTTCCTTCCTTGATGCTCCCATATCATGAATAGATCTAGAATTGACCTATTACCCCAACTATTCCTCAACCATTAGAAATTCATTATTGACCAAGAACCTTTGAATTAGGTCCCTGTTGTTAGTACACACCTAGCTAATCAGATTGGTTCACCAGCTATTGAAGTGCAACCAAATATAGATCAGACTTCACATTTAACATCTAAATTAAAAGTCTTTAAGAATAATTTATCTCAGGTGATAAATAAACTCAAAAGGATGATGCTGAATCCTCCATATAACCAAAATCAAAACAATTTTCATGGGCAAGGTTTTCAAGAAAATCATAATCAAAATAATCAACATAGTCAAGGTCATAACAATCAAAGTCAAAAATTTTAAAACAAAGGCTTTAACCAACAAAGATCAAACAAACAATGGAACACTAGGCCAAATAATGGAGGAGTGCCTTCTCCATTAGATAGCACAAATTGGGCTAATTCAGTGAATTTTAAAGAATTAAACCCTTTGTCTAATTGGTGTAGGCTTCATGATACATATGGTCATTCATAACTGAACTGCACTGAAATGGAAAAGATGTCCAAGATAGCTCAGGCTAATCAGCAAGCCAATTATGAGAACACAAATAGATAATCGAGAGATATAAGCATTGTCATGGTTTTAGACACTTATATTTCCCCATTTAAAGATGACAATGAACCAATTCAGGACTATGATGAAGTTCAGTCTTTTTGTCAAGGAAGGAGCAATTACTTCTTGAGGAACACAGGCAAAGAACTATTCACATCTTCCTTTCCTCCAAACAATGCTCCTACCCAACCTCATCCAAATGTAGATAATAATCCTCCGCCTCAAAGAGGACCCTAAGTAGGACCAAGAAAAGTTTCACTAGTGCAAGTAAGACCTACACACAAAAAGATTAAGGTTATGACTTAACTACTAATTTAAAGAAAATAAAAGCTAATATATCATTGTATGATGTCATGTAGAATTGTCCATCATCGAAAGAAGCATTGATCCAATCCTTGGATAAGAATGAGAAAGCATCAAATTTTCAAAAGGATAAGGATAAAACAACCTCAATGGCTGATATTTTTACTGCTATGTATAAAGGAAGGTTGGAATAACCTCTTTTCTTACCGAGTGTCAAGATTTTTGGTAAGAATTTGTACATAATTTCTTGGTTGATTCTGGAGGTTCAAGGAATTTCCCAATAGCCTCCAATCTTTGCTAGTTTGGGGTCGCCTTCCTTTGCAATATTCTCTTCTCTTATCTTAAGAGGTTTATTGTAGTATTGTTCTTTTGGTTCAGTTAACAATTCTAGTTCTCTTTCTCCCTCTAGGATATCTAAATCGAGCTCTTCATTATCTTCATCCTCCACTTTTGTTGTCTTTTAGAATTTTTGACCTATATTTATTGATTGTTGGTCTATCCATTCCACTAATTTCCATATCCCTTCAGTTCTTGGTGGTGGTGTATTTTTCTCTAGTTCTTCTTTATCTTCTTCTATCATTTGTTGAAAAATTATTTCCTCTATTTACAAAAGTGCATCATGTATAGATTTTTCTAGAGTATAAAGGGAAAGTGTATGTATAATGTCATTTTGTACTTCCTCCCAATCACTAGTTTCTATTCTTCTTTCTTAGTTGATATACCAAGTTTGGGCTATTGGTGACAATGTCTAGTAGAATAGATGGGTGTATATAGACTTGCTATGTTCTTTTCTGTCTTCCCATGCTATTATGCAAGTAGGTAAATGTTCATGTGGTAGAATTTGTCCTTCATACTTGCATATTACTTTGTATTCTCCTTGCTCTAGTAAATATCTTACACTAATGAAATGCTTAAATGTGGGGCAATCTTTAATTGAATCTATTTGTGTTGACCACCAATTTGTTGCATTGCATACTAGTGTATGTTGTACTACCACTATTTTTCTTTGTTCTTCTAAAAAGATTATCTCCATCTCATTCAAGTATACTTACAGGTCTTTCACACTTGAGCACTTGGTCTATTTGATGTGGGAAATTCCTTTCATAATGTGATTCATATGACATGATATTATAGATTCTTCTTTATTTTGGTCTTCCTCAATGGCGCATACCTTCTACGGTGGATTTTCATTTGAGGTGGAGGATTGCATTATGTTTTCCTTACTTGTTTGAACCATACATATCATCCTAAATCTAGTTATTGTTTGGGTTTTGAGATTTGGTTCATTTATAATCCATGCTTCTAGAACTTGTTCACTATCAGTACTGTCATTATCATCCTCCACATCTATTTCTTCTCTTAAATTTGGTTCTTCTTATGTCTTATTTGTCTCTATATTTGATATTGAGTAGATATTCAGGTAAATGCAAAGAAATGGGGGACCAGAAATTTGCCACCATGTCCAAAAGCAAAGAAAAATGCGAGCGTGTTATAAAGCGCTCGCATTTTTCTTTGTATAAAAGAAAAAAAACTCATTTCTCCTCACTCAATTACAACCCACTCAAGCTTAGCAGCAAAAAAACTCAGGTGAAAGCATGACAACGTTGAAGAAAAATCTATCCAATCAAGTGTGGGAGAGAAAACCACAAATTCACAATGCCACCTTTTCACCAAAGATGTCGTCATGCGAATTTGGAGGTTCCAGCACCAAAAGAAGGTAGGGTTTGATTGATTTTGTTTGTTTGAGAACAATTTTTAAGTTTTTCAATGTTTGATTTGTTTTTATATTGCATTTACAGTTATTGGGGAAAGAGAAAACCTAAATGCAGCTGAGGAGGGTGAAAACAACCCCCAAAACCCTCCAATCCCTCAAAACCCACCTTCACCTCCTTTTAATGTAAGGGATAGTCAAGAAAACTACCTATGAATAACAACAGAAAATAAGAAACATCTTCAAACTATTATTCAAACCCTAAACAATCCAAGTGGAACCACTAATCATAGGAGGGCACTTGCAAAATCACTAAAGGAGATTGTTTCCCACATGGATTTGGTGACAAAACAAATCACTAATTCCAAGACTATAGGGAGAGGTGTTGGCAATATTATGCCGACAAGTTGTCATATGAACAAGTCAAGAATGAAAAAAATACAAAATCTTAATTATGTGCACACTTTATTAATCCCAAAACCGGCCAAAGATTAGAAGAAAGTTGCAAACGGTTTCCTATATATTGGTGTAGGAATGAAGAAATATCCCAAAACTTTTGGGATAGATGGTACATGGTCTTCAATGAGGGCCCATGCAACAATGATGAGGTACCATAATATTTCTTGAGGAAACTCCATTGCGAATTCATCCTCAATAAGATTTCAAATTATTTTGACATTTGTGAGTTCTAGGGTAGAGATGGTGGCTCTACCCAAGATAGACCTAGGGCTTAGTGAGATGAAAATTGTGTGCCTATACCCCTGGTGAGGCCAAAATGTAGGTCACTCTCTTTGGCTTTAAAGGAGACTGTTAAGGTGGAGACATTACATTCATTGACTACTCTCACCCAAACTCTATCATAGCATGTTGATGATCTTACCCAGGCCGATGAGGGTGAGAGTAGTAGGCATCATGTGTCCCCACATTTGTGTAGTTCATGTGGGAACCTATGTGATTATGGGATGTAGGACGCACAACAAGACTCTCGGCAAGATGCTACAACGCAGGAGAAAGATGTTGCGACACAGGGGTAGGACATATTGGATGAACTTGCTCTTAGTGAAGATCTCTTATAGCATACATTTGGTATTGACTCTCTGGTAATTTGTTACAAGTTTTCATCTTGATTTAGTATATTGTTATTTGAAATTTGTAATTAATTTTATATGATTATCTATACTATAAGTAAAAAATAGTGTATGTAATTGTCTGCGCAATGAAATTGTAGGGTTAGAGTCTTCATCCTGCCTCCGTTAGCTATCCATTGGTGGCTTATGAGAGGAGCCCAAGTCAGCAGGTATGTAATTTTTCACATAATCATAATTATTGTAGATATGTCAATGGTAATATTATTTTGTGACAATTTGATGATTTCAACAGTCACTGGCACCTCCATAGTTTTCTTAGTCCCCTAGATGCCAACCCACCACTTTTATGAAGGTAAATTTAACAAGTTCTAATCATTATATATTTTTAAAATAATGTTATGTATTTATTTTGTTTGAATAATCTTGAACTTGATTTTTAGATGCTGAATACAGTGGAGACTCCTCCTTATCTTCGTGAGTCAGCACAGATAGACATTGCTACAGCCATGATGTCTTCAAATCCTTTGACCAAGGTATGAGCCAATAACATGAAAATGTCATAATTTTGTATTTCTTGTTCTATCTCATGTCATTTGATGTACATAAATGATATTTATAATATTTAGTCAATTTTGCTTCTTGATGCTTCTCATAGGAGGTCACAACTCCAGTCTGTCCATGTACAGACATAGAGAGAGACAAGATGATGGAGAGTGATCATCAGGTGGTAGTAAGTGATTGATTACATATGTGATGTTATATATTTCATGCATTTTCTATATTAATGTGCATATATTTCTTGATTGTATTAACAGGTGGAGCTCTAGATTGACTTTTGTCGAAGAGGTCTACTCGATGATAGAGAGAGGATGAGTCAGTAATTGGCTCTACATCTTCATGGTCAAGCAAGGGCCACCGATTATTTCATAAAAGTCCATAGGAAACTAGTTTTTGTGACATTTTTTGTATGCATAGATGGCTTTGTGTACATACTTTTGTATGAACTACCAATGTATATTTTTGAATATATCCCTATATGGCTTTGTTTGGACATGCCTATATGGCTTTGTATATAAACTAGATGTTGTTGGAAATAGGACAGACAACTAAGAGGAGGGGGTGAATCAGTTGTCTCAAAACTTTGTATCTTTTTATAGTTAATTCTTCCTTTTGCTACTTAATAACAATTCAATAATTTAATCATGAGAACATTCAATCATAAGAGTAAGAGTAGCAACATAATAACACACTTGACACCAAGATTTGTGATGTGGAAACCCAATTAAGGGAAAAACTACGGTGAGGGTTAACCCACAAAAATTAATACACTGTTAAAAGTATTTTACAAGTGGGAATGCACATGCATTCGGGCTCACTGCTTAAATAGAGGCTCACTACCTATGGAATTATTACAATAGAATAACAGAGATCTAAACTAATTAATAACATCTACATATGTAAAAGTTTTAGTTCTGGTTAAGTACAAAAACTGATCTTACACCTTTCATATTTGCTTTGCTCTTCTTACTATTCTACCTTCATTCGCACTTTGGATTTCTACTCTTCTTACATACACCTTCTTCATACACACACACACTAAATCATCTGATTCCATTAGCTATATATATCCGCAACATGATCTACAATCATTTTATCAGTCAGCTTCAACAACACTTAGAACTTTTATGAATGCTCTGTTTTGTCAGCTAGATCTATGCATAGCTTAAGGTGTGGACCAAAACTTGCTCTTGAAAATAATCAGTTATGTTGATCACTATCACTAATCATCACCATTTGTCCAACAAACAACTTTCATACATCTGAAATCAAGATCTTTTACAAGGTCAGCCTGTTCTTTTGTCTACTCTGAAAAACTGGAACTTGGTACTCAGAGGCTAATATCATTGGAATCCTTCATCACTAGAGGGAAAAAGTCTAGATTTAGACTATCTTGACAATGCATGTAACTCCCCTAGATTTGCAGCTAATCATGACTTTCCACCGGAGAGATTCAGACCAAAATACCGGACCCTATCATTTGTTCTATTCCTGACTGCTCGGACTTAGACACATTCTGAATCTGATTTCTGGTATGAATAGATTGTGTTATGTAGATGATTAGGATGATCTTAGTTTCCATCAATGACAACTTCTATCATGTCTAGTAGTGTCTCTTTCCAACAATCTCCCCCTTTGGCATTGATGGCAACACTTAGTGAAAAATGACTGTCTTGTGCAACTCCCCCTTTGTCTATACATTCGTGCACTTCACTTGTTCTATTTCTCCCCCTTTGCTAAATACCTCATTTTTCACTGCCCTTCACTCCCCCTTTGACATCAATGGAAAAAGGTGGGGTCTGCAAGCCAAAACTCTCAAAAAATTTTGTATATATTGCTACATATGTATAAATAATCATTGAGTCTTAATTACATGAACTTGAGAATGTCTGCAAAAATGGCTTTTATTTGCACAAGTTCAGAGGCCCAAGTATTTTTCATCCCATCCAAAATTGAGATGTTCCCACTCAACAAAAATGCATAAGCTTCTGCTTTTGCTAGATCCGGAGGATCACTTGTCTGAAGTGGATTTTGGGCTTCGGATAAGGCATTATGCATGGATTCCAACTTGGGAGCAATCAATCCACGAAGTTCATACATCCTCTTCATTGTATTGCCTTTCTCTTTTACTAGTCCCTTTATTTCATCTGTTAAGCTAATAACTTGACATTTCTGGCTTATAGGAGAGGTAGTTCGAGGATCAAAATTTTGAGATAGAACTAATATTTTTTGTTCTTGTTCTTTTATCTTCTTCTCAATATCCTCATTGACCTTAGACCATGATAGGAAAAACTTATATATATCTCCTCCATCTCTTAGAGCATTCTGAATGATCTTTATGCTAATGCCCAGTATCAACCTATCACTCCTTATCAGATTCTTAACTTGACTGAATTTCTTGTTCAAGAACTCTTTCTAAAATTTTGCCTCTGTAGACTTTTCAAAAGACTCAAAATGTGAGTTTACTGAACTTATAATATTTTTTAGATGTCCGGAGGGGGAATCATTTTGATTCTTCTAATAGGTTGGCATTAATTTTTCCAGAAATTTGGTTGCAAGCCCCAGTAGCTCATTGTCATCCATGTGGGACTTAAACATCTTTTCTCTAGCCTTTACTTGGATGAATGATGCTATTTTCATCAGTTGAATTGGAGAGAGAGCATCTAGATTGGCTAGACCTTGGAGTAGCTCAGGCTCATTAAGTTCAATCATTTCTTTTTCAAGAAGACCTTTTACTGCATCTGTAGTGTCTCTTACAACCATTTCAGTACCATCCTTTTGTTCATCTTATTTCTCAACATTTGCTTTAGGTGCTTCAACATTTGAACCATCTTTTTCTATCTTATTTTCCTTTCCTTTTTCTTCTTGTTTCTCTATTTTACTCTTCTCCGTATTCTCTCCTAAGGGACTCTTTCCTATTTGCACACCACTTGCTACCTGATCCGGAGGGCTCTGTGTGGTAGTAGTATCCTCTTCTTTTCCATAGTAGTCAGGTGGTGGACTAACCCCTGCATCAACTATTCTGTCTACCATATCTATGTCCTCCTGATTGACTTGTTCCTCTTCTTGAACTTCTCCAATATTTAGATTTGATGAATCAAGTCCATCATTGGTCTCCTCATGGATTAGTTTCGAAGCATCTAGAGTAGTACTTTGGTTATTAATTCTCTTGTTATTTTCTTCTTCAGGAGCTTCTTGTTCCAGAGAAGGAGGATTGTCTTCTTCCACTTGTTTTTCTAAAACAATGTAGTATTTATTTTTATCTAAAGCCTTTCTTAGAATTTCCTCTATTTCCTTTGCAATTTCCTCAGTCTCACCAAGCATTAGCTTGTTCATTCGGACCTTGCTTCAGAATTTATCTTTAACTTCTTTGAGGATTTTATCTACTTCTTTTTTGGTCATTACAGGGCACAAAGAGGAGAGAACATACTCTTTGAGTTATATGTCTTTATCTTTGGCTACTTCTTTCCTTATTTCCTTTACTTTCCTCAAACTTTTAGGAAGTTCTTGTAAAATTTCCAACAGGGCTCTATTGAATTTATTTAGATTTATGATAACGGCATTTTCTAGAATTTTCTCATTTGCTTGATCAAGGTTATCATAGTAAACTCTGATAGGTTTTAAATTTCCATGAACAGTGATTGTTTTTACAATTTCATCAATAGACATAGTGACCTTACCATTTGCTTGCTTTTTACTGGCTTTATTGCTTCTGGAAGGTTGGTCTTCAGAAGTCTTTGAAGTTCCGACTTTCTTGGATCTTATCTCTTTTATTTCTTCATCTGTCTTTGTCTCCTCATCATCTTTTGTGCTTGAGTGGATTCATGTGGCCTTGGTCTTCTTCCTTTTGCCTCCATCACCAGATGAAGTCACTTCTACCTTTTTAGTGGAAGTGGACTTGAGTTGTTCAATAGGAGTTATAGAACTCCTTGTCTTCCTTGAAGAACTTGGTGGAATTTTTGGAGTGACTGCCGGCTGACTTTCTACTTTTTCTTCTTTAGTCTGTTTAGTGGTCTTGTTCATCTTTTCAATTCTTTCTTTGTTCTGCTTTACTACCTCCTTGGTTAGGCCAATACTCTTAGCATACCTTTCAACTTGTCTTTGCACTTTCCTCTTGGTCTCAGGCTATTTGAGCTCCACATGTAATTTTAGACTTAATTCCTTGTAGGTTCCAAACCTTTCCATAGAGGTATCTTTAGGTGTGCTCAGAAGATGCTAAGCATACATATCCAATGCTCTTCCATCCACCTCATAAACCATAGGCATTATCCAAACCATCCTTGGTTCTATAGCTTCCATCAAGCACTAATCTGTGTCAACCATGAAACATATGTCTTTTTCCTCTTCTCCACAATTGTTTTAGGGTTTATTTCCCTTACTTGCATTAAACTTTGGAAGTTTTTGACGTAACACCAAATGGCAGTCTTTTGGTCTTGGGAATCACCAAGACTAAGAAGGTGATCTCTTATTTGCCATGCTACTAGTCTGTTAGATGTCCAATGCACACTTTGAATTCTTGGTACTTCATTCATAAAATAGCAGAACAAGCATATAATCAAGGAACCATATTTGAAGGAATTTTTCTTATCTTTCTTTATCTTGCTCAAATTCTCAATCAACTAATTTTGTAGTAGTTCACAAAGATCATAATCAACATTCTCTTTTAACATATGATAGGCTACATAAATTGTAGTTTTGGAGACAGAGTTTTCTCTGCTGGAGTGGTAGATTTTGTACCCAATCACCATGGAGGTGCATTTGACATCCGGTTCTATAATATCATTGATGGTCATTGCCCTTCTATCAAACTTGGCACTAGTAGCATCAGTCACTGTCTAGTTTTTTACAGCTTTCAACATGGGTAATCTGCTGGAGGAGTTTAACCTAGTTACAATCTTGATAACATCCTTTGTAATCTTGAATGGCTTCAATAGCCATATGAACTCATCATGTATTCAGCTTAAGATATATCGAACCCATTCATTTTCATCAAATATCAAAAACCTAATGACTTGCAAAAAATGTTTGCTTTCTAGGGCTTTGTATTCTGGTTTCAATTTGTGGCTATCATCCATTAAGTAATTGTTAATCAAATCTAAGAGTTTTAGGTTTCCAAATTCATCCATGTTATAGTGGATATATGCCCTAATATCCTTAACATGCAGTACACCATGTGGAACCTCAGAAAATGTGCCCAATGGTTCAATTTCAATTGATTTGTGTGGATGCTTCTTAAATATTGGTCGGGGTCTTTCAGTTACATCAACAACTAGAGGTGTAGCCATTTGCAAAAATTGAGAGCTCAAGAGATTTTGCTTAAAATACAAAATACCTTGTTACGCAGATTAGGGTTTTTGCTTGGAAATCCTTTTCTCGCTTCCAAATCTTGAGAATTCTCAGCTCTAAGTTTGTCCACTTCTTTATTCTTATTTTCTCTTGATGCGAAGTGTTTCAAATGAGGAATGAATGACCCTTTTAAGCTTCGCATCACCTAATTTGCCTTCATAATAAATGGTCTGCCATAGCACATCCGGTAGCTCTATTTTTTAATAGTCTTTCATGTATCACTCTACAATTTGCCATAATCACTTCCTTTCTTCTAGAATTCCTTCCAAATGTTATGAGTCAATTCAAGGTACCTTTTCCTATTGTGCCAGAACTAGGCACTTAACTACTGGCTGGGGGAATTTGATTTATAATGTTGTTCCCCCTGAGCTAAGGCTCCCAAATCAATTACTGGAGGAATTTTCAGCACCAGATTCCGGTGCAGATCCATTATTGTCATCCATAATTGTTTTCTTGACCCATATCTTGTTTGATTCATTCTAAGTCTCATTCATATCAATTTTTTCTTTGCCTTTGTCTTTTCTCTGCTCATCCAGTTTTCTGTTTACCAAACCTCTTCTTCCATTATTCCTACTTCTACAAAATCTTGCAATATGACCAGATTTATTGCAGTTAAAGCACACAACATTTCTTTTCTTGTAAACCTAATTTTCTCTTGATCTACACTGATTAGCCATGTGTCCAAACCCATTGCAAACAAAGCAGTAACCATTGAAAGAATTGCTAATTCTTCTATTGTTAGCATTATTCATTTTCATACTTTTGCATTCATTCAATCTATGACCATACCTCTTACTCTGGAAGCATTGACTAGAGAAGGATGGTCCATTTTGATTTTTTCTACTTCTACAATGAGTAGCTCTATGACCAAATTTGTTGCAATTGAAACAATTTCCATTGAATGATGGATATCTTTGAGCATTAGGCTGTCTTACCAGAGGTTTTCTAGTTCTATTTCTCCCATTCCTAGGTTAAAAATTTCTTTGTCTAGATCTAGAGCTTTCACCTTTCTCATATCCAAGACCATCCTTTTCATTAGCCCTTTTCTATCCTTCGAGTAGTGCTTCAAGTTTTGTTGACCTTATCTTGAATTTCTCCTTATATTCATTTGCAATATCTAGATCATGTTTGAGAATGATAATTTGCCTTTCAAGTGTTCTCTCATTGTCTCTACTTTCTTGTAGATTAGATTCTAGATGGCTAGGTATTCCATCCAATTTGCAACATTCTTCAGTTGCTTCTTTTAGTTTTTGATTCAGATCTTCTTCAATTTTCTTCCTATTTTCACTTTCTTTTGTTTGCCTCATCACCCCAGATTCCATTTCAATTTTCAGATAGCAACTTCTTTTGATAGCTTTTCACATTCCTTTGTCTTTTCTTCCAAAGCTTCATTTATGCTACTTTCTTTAGGTAAACCAGATAGCTGTAGAAGTAATTCCTTTTTCCTTTGCATAGATTTCTATAATTTATCTTTTAACACTTCAATGGTATCATCAGCATCTTTAAGTTCACCTCTCAGATTACTAATTTCTGATTTAGACTGAACAAGCTCTTCTAGGGCCAACCGATGTTGATCTTTGAGTGATCCCATTTAAAACTTCTTCCAAGATCTTTTCCTCAACCTGTTAGGCTTCTCCAAGGAACCTTTCTCTGATACCAATTGTTGGAAATAGGATAGACAACTAGGGGGGTGAATCAGTTGTCTCAAAACTTTGTATCTTTTTATAGTTAATTCTTCCTTTTGTTACTTAATAACAATTCAATAATTTAATCATGAGAACATTCAATCATAAGAGTAAGAGAAGCAACATAATAACATAATTGACACTAAGATTTTTAACATGGAAACCAGGTTAAGGGAAAAACCATGATGGGGGTTAACCCACAAAAATTAATACCCTGTTAAAAGTATTTTACAGGTGGGAATGCACATGCATTCGGGCTCACTGCCCAGAGCTCATTGCTCAAATAGAGGCTCACTGCCTATGGAATTATTACAATAGAGTAACAGAGATCTGAATTAATTAATAGCATCTACCTATGCAAAAGTTTCAATTTTGGTTAAGTACAAAAACTGATCTTACACATTTCATCTTTGCTTTGCTCTTCTTACTGTTTTGCCTTCATTCGCACTTTGGATTTCTGCTCTTCTTACATACACCTTCTTCGCATACACACACACACTAAATCATCCAATTCTATCAGCTATATATATTTGCAACATGATCTACAAACATTTTATCAGTTGGCTTCAACAACACTTAGAACTTTTATGAATGCTTTGTTCTATCGGCTAGATCTATGCATAGCTTAAGGTGCAGACCAAAGCTTGCTCTTGAAAATCATCACTTATGTCTGCCATTATCACTAGTCACTACCATTTGTCCAACAAACAACTTCCATACATCCAGAATCAAGATCTTCTGCAAGGTCGACCTGTTCTTCTTTTGTCTGCTCTGACAAACTGAAACCCGGTACTTAGAGGCTAATATCTTTGGAATCCTTCATCACCGAAGGAAAAAAATCTAGATTTAGACTATCTTGACAATGCATATAACTCCCTTAGATCTGTAGCTAATCATGACTTTCCACCAGAGAGATCTAGACCAAAATACCAGACCCTGTCATTTGTTCTGTTCCTGACTGCTCGGACTTAGACACATTCTGAATCTGACTTCCGGTATGAACAGATTATGTTATGTGGATGATTAGGATGATCTTAGTTGCCATCAATGACAACTTCTATCATGCCTAGTAGTGTCTCTTGCCAATAGATGTTATGTTCATGACATTATGTATATGACAGTGTATATTAAATATTTAATATGATGATCAATTATCGTTACACAAATTTGGTTTTACACGTGCTAATTGTATTTGCTTGGAAGTTTATAAATCATTTTTAAATAATCCATTTTGTGCATATCTTGTAATCATTGCATTTTTTGGGACTTTGCATTTCTTTGAGGCATCATTTCAAATAGTTCATGTGCCTTGTCTATGCCTCCACACTTTCCATATAGTTCATGTGCCTTCATGAGGTGACATTTCTTTGGGACATCATGCTAAACAGTTCATGTGCTAGGTTGTCTATGCTTCCACACTTTGCATACATGTCTACAAGGGCAGCTACAATTACAGCATGTGACAAATTTCCTATATCCTTTATGCTTTGATGGCTATCCATACGCTATTCCAAACATTCTATTTTGGTGTACAGATAGGAAGTATATTGGAAAAGGTTGTGGAATTTGTCTTTACATGTGATAATTGGTTTTACTTGTTTAAAAGTTTCTAAAGTCTTTTCAACAAATCTATTTAGTGCATATCTTGCAATCATTGCATTCCATGAGACAAAATTTCTTTGAGGCATCTTGTTGAACAGTTTGAATGTTCGTTGTATATGCTTCCACACTTTGCATACATGTCTTGCAGGGTGCTTACAACTACGACATTTTACAAAATTACTATATCCTTTATGATTTGATGCAAGATAACTCCATAGTGAAGGGTGGTTGATTTGTTTTGGTGGGGATGAGGATGTAGGGGTGGGGCAGGGTGTTGCAAGACATAGCATCACTAGGAAAAGGGTCTTTGTTAACCATAGCATTGGTGACAATAACATACCAATTAAACTTTTGTCTAAGAAGTGGATATTATGTCAACCTATCTTGTGAAAGAATAAAGTCATGAAATGGCTCCCATAGGGAATAGCATTAGGTCTTTAATTGTCCATTTAGTCATGTACACAATGTCAAAAGTCATATTTCAAAGTTCATAATTAGTGGAATTAGTTTTAAGTGACGAGAGTGGGCTGTTGTGAGAAATAAGACAAAATGGACTAGGTTGATAGTTGGTATGCATGTGACTTGTATGCATTTTAAATAGCATTCAATGAAAGATTTTAACATTTTTTCATAAAGGCATAGCTTGTATTGTAGACAGTCATGCTTAACTTGATTCAAATAGTGCCATGTTGCAATGTCATAGTGTTGCTTGATATTGACAAAGATGTTACTTATTGCCTGCCGAAACATGTTTTGTCTTTACCTTTCCTTCTCTCTTAGCATTTGTAATGGCACCATTAAATTGACTCCTTCAGCAATTACTTGGGAAGGATCTATGAAACTTTCTTATTATATGACTGGCTTTCTTTCAAGGAATGAATTTCTTTTTTCACTTGGCTCAATAAAGTTGGAAGTGTGTCTATTCATCTAAATGTGCATTGAGATGTGCTTTCTAGGTCTTTTGAATTTTTGGACCAAGGAGATGGTATTTGTTGAATAATAGTATGATTTTTCTTTATGTGGTCACATTCAATGCTCGTTCACTAGCATGTTGGCAATTGGATTTTAGTGCTTTCTTTGGTGTATGATTTGAATGTTCTTCTGGTCTTATAGAAATTGGGATGAGTAGGAAAGATTTAATATCCAAGGTGTCTATCTTGGATTGTTCTCACCTTGAATGAAACCTATTAAGCCACACTCACTCACCATCCCTCATGGCTTGTGGATCAAAGGGTAACATTCCCCTATATTAACATGACAAAGATCCTACATTAGGGCAATCCTTTATGACTACATACCTTGCATTAAACATAGTCCATCAGCAATTCATATCAGCATAATAGTCCCCACAAGCATGGGGCCACTTTACAAACTTTTCACCTCTTGCTTGCAATGAAAACCCCTGAAGTAACCTTTTTAGAGCCTCATGACTATTCCTCTTCTTGTAATTTGTTTATAGGATGGCTTTGTGAACTTCTTAGGTCTTAATACCCTCAATGATTACTAAATGAAAGTCTAAGGAGTACTCAAACCCTTTCTTGCAATAATACTCCAGTCCAAATGATTTAAGATAGTCATTAATGCTGCTCACAAGTAGGTTGGGGTCAACTAGATAGTATTGTGATGAAGTTTAGTGAGCTAGACACATGGGGGTAGTCCTTTAGAGACCTTGATTACATATATATACTCCTAAAAACTCATAGGATAGTCTTTTGGAAAGTTTATTAGAATAATTATATGCATGTTTTTAATGGTAAATCAAAGCACAAAAGTTGTTACAATGTTGCCCCTATTTAGCAGTCCTATATTGGTAAGGTGTTAGAAGTCCTTTGATGAAATTGCATGTTTATTCTTCCATAATATCTCTTGATTCTCCATAACCTGTGAACCTAGATAAAATATATAATGATATCTTTGATCCCCTCTCAAAATACTATGATATTAATGATCTTGAATCATCCTCTTGGATCCAAGTCACTGTACTCAATCTCATGACAACCATGGCCACCCATAACATCCATCTTATGTGATTAAACTTGAAGTAGGAATGATATCAAAGGTAACCCAAGGTGGATGACTAATACTATTCCCTTAACTTGCAATGACTTAGAGCTAGGTAATTGGAAAACTTTATCAGGATAGTGGGTTAAAGAGGGTTGCTTTGCACATAGTGTAACAACTAGTATTCAATGGGTAGGTTTGGATAGTGCTTGAAATGTAGATGATAGTGCTGAATCTTTCTTTCTCCACAAGTAATCAATTTCTTACTCTTGAACAACACCTCCCCATCTTGACACAACTTTCAACCTTGCTTTCTATAATAACTCTAAGATTAAGGAGTCTCACAATAAATAATAACATCCATTTAGGGCTATGTGGTCAGGGTGTGACAATCTTTCTTAAGGATTTAGGGCAGTCTTCTTGATTAATTTCACCAGTCTTAATATGAAGATTTAGGATTAGGGTTTGATGGATTGCCCTAGGAAATCAAACGCTAGCCTTCATATAGATTATCCATAGTCTCGATACTCACACAAAATTAGGTTCTAATGACTCTATGGACTGGTATACCATCCTTAAAGTATGATAGACCTCTGCTAGCTTTTAAAACCCTTCATAATCATTTTTGAACATTGATCTCCCTTTGCGTGACTCTATGGCAACATGAAAGCATGATTGTTTTACCTTGTGACTATTTTATTATCATTCTTCTTCATGGTATTTTGATGACTGCCTCATCATACTTTCTTGACATCATCATTAAGAGAATATGCCCACTCTCTCACATTGATTGAGGACCACATTAACTAAATAAGAAACATGACTGCAACCTACCTCTGTGACTGTTCCTGAGATCTACCCTGCACAATATCAATCAGAAGGTTGGGAAGGACTATCTCAAGGGTAGCATATTCCAAAGTATAGGTGTGATAACCTCGTTGCACCATAAAAGACTCAATGACTTCCCTTATAGACTTATCCTAAAACCACTTAATGAAATTAGGGTCTAGAAAACCCTCCTCCATCAAACATAAGCCTCAGAGAATGCAGTCATGAATTTACATAGTCATGATCCTCATATAAAGGAAGAACAACACAGATTCCCCTCAATTTTATTAATATTTTCTCCTCCAATCCTAAGACTAGCCCTCTTAGACAACCTGTAGCAATAAAATCAGAAAGGTAATAAGTTTATCATGAGAAATAAACAAGGAAAAATTAGAAAATCATGTGCCAAAAGGAAAAACCAACCCTAAAATTAGAAATCCTTGCCCATTTTAGAAACATAAATAAAGGAATAGGATTCCAAATGCCTTATCAACAAAACTATTTTGTGCATATCTGATGCATAGATAGGGTAGAACATAATGGTTTCAACATCCAAAAGCAAAATTCGTAGTTTATATTCTCATAGCCACCCTTAGGTGCATACTAGGCTCTAAGTGCTTATGGGTCATTAACACCTCAAACACCATAACCTACACCAGGAGGGAATTACATAGGATGGAGATAACAAATACAATGAAATGATGCTTCACAAGAACTTAGGAACAACAAGCTTCTAAGATTTCCTTATTTGACTAACCCTAGGCCTAGTAGTACAATAAAATGACATTTTCTTGTATAATTTTCAACTTAGGCCTGGCACCCAGAATATAAACATAGATTTAGATACCCATTTGGACTTTACACAACATACTAAGATTTTAGGGGTGGTCACTTTGTACGGACATACTAAGACAATCTCATGAAATATGTTGTGAATAGCAGTGACAAAATTATGCTTTGGATTAGTGTAGAGGGTGAAGAAGGGATATTAAGAGACAATTATTGAAGTCATGCCTTGTCTTAAAGCACTACAACTCTGTGCATCATATAAAATATTTAGTATAAACTGTCATATACATAATGTCATGAACATAACATCTAGTTTACATACAAAGCCATATAGGCATGTCCAAACAAAGCCATATAGGCATATATACAAAAATTTACATCGGTAACATACAAAAGTATGTACATACATTGGTAACATACAAAAGTATGTCCCAAAACTAGTATGCTATGGACTTTTATGAAATAATTGACAACCCTTGCTTGACTGTGAATATGGAGAGCCAATCCATGCTCATCCTCTCTCTGTCATTGAGTAGACCTCTTCAACAGTTCAAGCTCATGTAGTTCCACCTATTAATACAATCAAACAATATGCACATTACTATAACAAAATGTACATAAAATATGTAACATCACATATGTAATCGATCACTTACCACCATCTGATGATCACTCTCCATCATCTTTTTTCCCACTTCTTTGTCCATAGTTGGATGGACTAGAGTTGTGACCTCCTGTGAGAAGCATAAAAAAAATTGACTAAACATAAATATACTGGAGGGAAGAAATTCATACTATTGTTTATATACAAAACAAAGTACAAGTAACCATCTAGGAAAGTTTTATGCATACTTACAAATTAATCCAACGAACCATCTGGGTCTTCTCCACTCTTTATTGTGTCAAGTATTGCCTCATGGTTAGACTCGCGCACCTTCCACAAGGTCTTGTTCAAAGGTCTACCTTGATATTATATCATATGAACATTGATTGCCATGACAAGGTTGGAGTAATGAAGAATCTTTTGATGCATGTCAAAGACCTCAAATAGCCAAACATTAACACTCTTATGTGGGTACCTTCTAAGCCATGTTCCAGTAACAACCACTAAGCTTGTAGGGTATTTGATGTTTTCTCTATCTGTAACTGGGGTCTCCAATTTGTTTTTGGCCTCAATACAATGACACGAGTAATAATTTGTTCCCTCTTCATTATCTTCATCTGCAATAACTGCATAAACATTGCCTACAATGATATGTGTAGCAAATTAGATGAAACTAGTTAACATTACAAAAATACTACAAAGTTTAAGATAACATTAGGAATTTCAAAAAATATGCAAGTATCTATATATTACCTGGTTGAACTAATTCTGATATGTGGTCAAAGTCAACTGATGATTCCATCTCTATCATTTCTAGTGCCGTCATGGGTTGATATGTGTCAAGTGGGCTAAGAAAACTTAACCACCATTCGTCAACCCACTCCTTTGACTCGCACTCATTCCAGGCTTGAATTGTACATGAAGAACAAAAGCATGCCATCTTCCATGTATGGATACTCCATGAACCTACAATTAAGCTTTTGAAAGAGTGTAGCTCACTTGATCCTGTCAATGTAGAACATTCCTCATATGGTGTAATTTTAGTATCATCTATCAACCAAAAAAATCTACGAACTAAAGACTTACCTTCATTACCTAGACCCATGGAATCATTACACTGCTCGACGATCAATTTTGCATCTGTCAACTTTGTATTGTCTTTATGCTTTAACTCTTCTCGTACTATAGCTCTTTTTATACATGTTCCTGTACCATCATGCTCCCCCTTTCCATGCCCGACCTCACAAAAGTTCCACACATGTTGAACACCTGTAATATTATGCCTCTTGCTCAGCTAATAGAAATTCTACAAGTTCTTGAATTGTGATGCACAGTTATCCAACCATATGATATGTTGACTAAATGATATGTCGCTTCTAACCAAACCATTGTAGAACACATGAAAGCAACCTTGCACAAACTTCGTGGAATGCGTGCGATCATCACTTATATAAAAATGATACTCCCTTATGATCTTTTTGTCATCCTCTATACTATCATTCACATGAATGAATGTGATGTGCACAAATATAGAAACCTGTGTCGAGTTGTAATATTGGGATTGCACCTCACATTGTGGCTATAGACTGTAGTCCTCTGCAAAGTCTATTACTAAAACAATGCTACCAATTGGAAATGTGTCCTTGCATAACTTGAATTGCAAGTCCAACCATCGAGCTCTATGGGCATGTCTTACATACTCATACACTATACTGTCTCTTTGCTTGTTTACTATCTTTTGTCTTGTATGCCACTGTTTTATACTTTCCAAACTCTACTAGTTCATTTCCAAACGCATGTGTTTTTTCCATATGCTCACATATTGGCATATGTTGCAAGCCACCGCAATGCTGACATGCGCGATCCAAGCATAATTTCCTATAGAATATTTGACCTTCCTCTCTATCACATAAAATTATTGATATGAATCCTCTTGAAGTAGTTGGTGGGGCACATATGCCACAATCCTGCAAAACATTGTTAGTATGCAAATCTAAGTATATAAACCAAAAAACATCAAAATGGTTAGAAAATTTAATATGTAATCTACAACAACAAGTAGTGCGTGTGTGATTTATTTTGACAAAGAAAGGTTTTAGCATTTCAAAATATCTTTGAGAAATTTTAATTTGAGGATACATCTCTAGAAATTTACCAAAAAACTATGTTTGAGTCATATCCAAAAAATGCTTTAGATGTGACTCATGGTTTCGACCACCAATTCTCTGTTTTACCACATCCCTTTGATTCAGAGATACCCTTGTGTAATTCTTCCAAAAGTCTTCAATTAGTGATCTCAAAGCTTCAACAACAACTTTGTCTTTCTATGGGAGTCTCCCAGAGAATGCCCACAATTCATTAGTGTTTCGATCCTCAACTCTTTGACGTCTTCCAATGGCTCTCATAAGAGTTTTTCTATTTATTTTCAATGCTTGAATTGTCTTTCTAATGAGGCAAGCTTTTATTGTTTGTTGGCTTACTATTGTCGATGTAATGACACATCGTGTGACATTACTATCCTTTGTGCCTGAGGTGGAACCCACACTCTCATATGCACTCATTAGATTCTTGACAATTGATTTTTCACTTGAGGCATTCGATGTTCTTAGGCCAAGAATCTTCATAGTGGGCCTAAATTTCATATTTTTCATCAATTCAACAAAGAGTTGACATCTTCTGGTTTCATTTAAATTCTAAAAGAATAATTTCCATATCTTATTCACATATCTTTGGCAAGTGCACATGGGAATCTTATCCTGCATGGGCTCCAATACATTCTCATCAATATCAATTAGAAACTTAGGCTTCCTATGCAAAATTCTAGGAGGCATTTTAATTGAAGTAGACACATCATTAGGAATTTCTTCAATATTTACTTGAGATGGGATAGATGACGTACCTTCGATTGGAGGTGAAAAAGATGAAAATGACATACCTTCAACTTGAGGTGTGAATGATGGCATGCCACCAACTTGAGAAGAAAATGTAGATGTACCTTCTACTTCACCTGTGAAAGATGGAGTGTCTCCAATTTGAGAAGATAATGATGGTGTTCCTTTGACTTGACCTGTGGATGATGGAGAGCCTTCAACTTGGAGATTTCCTTTCCTAATTGGACAGAGGTTTTGCATTCATTCCCTTTGTGCCACTAGTTCCATCTCTCTCTTAGCTTCATTAGACGTGTCATGTTCCTCTTTAATTGGCAATGGTGGAATGTCTTCTTGTATGGTTGACAATTTCCTACTTTCCTAAATTTGCTTCATTCTTTCTCTTTTCCTCTCATTATCATCTTCACGCTCTTTTGGTGTTAGAGTCTTTTCTTGTTTCCTTGGCATGATGATGATTTCTACAAGCATGATGACTAAGACAATGATAATTAGAAATTTTATAATGACAATGAATAACATAGTCAGAATGAATAACAAGGTTCTACAAACTTTTGAATAAGACACCTCGTATCAAGATAACCTGAACATACATAAGTCATGGAGTATGCATTTGACCACACATATAAGTCATGTAGTATACACTTGAACATACAAAGTCATGGAGTATACACTCAAATACATAGTCATAAATGATGCAGAGGAAGGGTGGAGTTCATGAAAATAGACCCAAAAGACAAATTGTTCTTGCATGTTCTCCCTTGCTGCTCCTATGTACACCTTCCTATATGACTTCAATGAACTAAGGAAAATCCACTTGGAATGCTTTCAAAAACCTCAATACAGATTTGGGGGCCTCTTTCAAACATTCTAAAGGTGATTCCAATAGGTATTAAACACCTAGACTCAAAAGCAAACCCTAACTTGCTTGGGTGCCAACACTTACTCAATGATTGTAAAACTAGTCCTCTTGGGACAGTCATAATAAAACTTGTCTAACCCTTGAAGAATTCTCTAAAATCCTTTGTTCAAGTCTATATGACCTTCTAAGGCCCCTTCCCAACAAGGAATATGCACAAACAACACTTTTAGACTTAGATTTGTTGAACTTCCAATTATTGCTCGAATACTATCATACACAATCATTTAGGACAGTTATCACACTTTGTCAAATAATGGCCAAGAAAGCTTCAAAACTCCTTGACCAGGTTTGAAAGACCTTCATATAGATTCTTCACACCTTTTTCCCAATCACAAAATGCACCAAGTATACAATGGAATACACAAAGTCATGGAGTATACACTCGAATACATAGTCATGATATACACTTGAATATAGGTCATAGAGTATACACTCGAATACAAATACTTCAAAACTAGTTGAAACCATAAGGTGTTGAGAGATCACTATTTAAAGGTAAAAATACATGCATACATTGTTGATCAAGTTTCATAGGGGACTATCACAATCAAGAGACAATCATAAGGTCATGTTTGTAACCTTCATTCATTTGATGATTCACCATCCTCCATGCAAGGATATCTCTAATACTAATCCCCCCTTTGACCCTATTAACTCATAAGAATATCACCTTGACTATTCTTGATTGTCTTGCCCCTTGAAGGCCATTGTTTGGACTCTTATATGAGTATCAAATCATTATTTTAGGTTTGGAAATCATGAATTGTATGGTTAATTTTTTACATATACGAGTTGTATGGAGGTGATTTTGAAGGATGACAAAATAAATGCCATTGAAGGGGACTGTTAGTCAACATAAATTGACTATTCTAATAGTCTTAAACTAGTCCAAAAACTTTGTGATAGTCAAAATAACATTAAACCATGAAGATAACCTTTTGGATACTCATGACAAAATATCAAAGACATCTTAAGTAATGCATAAATTAAAAACTTCATGATGGTCATGACTATGATAGTGGACTATTATATAGACTTGTGACTATCCTACACTCATGAAAACCTCCTTTTTAGTGTTTTATCTCCTTATAACTCTCTTTGTATCATCTTGTGTATACCCTAAGACAACCCCTAAACCTTCTTTTCATGGAGATTTCTTAGATAATGGGCATGATACAAATCATATATGACTATCACAATGGAAAATCTAGCCTTGAAACCCTTTATGTAAATTGTCTTCTTCTCCTTTACATGGACTATCTTCTCCATCTATAGTTGATGGTATCTTCAAATTTTATCTAAAATGAATGATACAACCGAAATTTATATCCTACTAAGATCACAACTTGAATTTATAACATAAAAAAATGATCCTAAATGAATTATGGTAGCCTCTTAATATGACAACATAGTCATGAAGGGTTAGGACAGTCATGGCAGCCTCTTAATATCCCAAAATAGGAAAGTAGGGTAAATTTCACAATGGTCATGAAGGGTTGGGACAGTCATTGATCCTAGAGAACTATCATCTGACCTCTATGATAGATGATTCATGTCAAACATTATAGGGGTTGGATATGTTGTATGTTTGGATGCTCTATTTGGGTATGATTATGATAGTAGGGTTAAAGAAGAGGATAGTCACAATCTAAAATAATTAAGAAAACTATAAAAACACTCATAAAGTAAGCATTAAGATGATATAGGATCTAGGTTTGCATGGATTGTTGTAGCATCTAACATGAGCAACATCTGGTATGAGTAGTTTACAGATAGTTGAAACAAGATGAAAGACATATATATATAAGTGAATAAAATTTATAACATATATATAAGATGAAAGACACACACACACACACAGATATATATATATATATATAATTTAGATAATACCTTAAAGACTTCACTATTTGAGTTGACCAATTCTCCAAATTTTGGCTTCAAAAACCTCGAATTCTTCTTTTTTGCAAGTTTGAATTTATGGAAAAAAAAACAAACATATAACTCTAGAATAGGATTAGTGAATTTATGGAAAAAACAAACATATATATCATAAAATTCAATCTATCTATCTATCTATATATATATATATATATATATATATATATATATATATATATATATATATATATATATGGTAATTAGCTTTGAAACAAAATCACACATGAAACTTGAAAGTTTAGGTTTAAATATTCAAATTTTCTCCAAAAACATGCAAAATCAATTCCTCTATGTTGAAAAAACAAAAAGGGTGGTGGATTGATCTAAAAATGATTGTTAATATGTCAACTAGCATGAAAAGCATTTTCTTGTCTGATATACTACATGAAAAAGCAATAATAACAGGTATGTGGGGTTTGAATCACAAATCCCACATGCTTTTTACCCATTCTTTTTACTTCCCATAACATGAGTACATTTTGGGAAGCATAAAAATATTTTCCTCTCTTTCTCTATATCTCTCTCCCTCTCTCTGTCGACCCCTTGGAATGTGAGGGAGAGAGATATAGAGATGTGAGGGAGAGAGATATAGATATATGGAGAGATAGAGATAGAGTTAGATAAAAGAAAAAATATAGAAAGAGGGGCAAATAGAGAGATATAGAGGGATAAGTGTAGATAGAGACGGGGAAAGGGAGAGAGGGGAATTGAGATAAACAAAGGGTTCTAGATAGAAGGAGAAAGATAGATAAAGAGGGAGAGATGGATAGGGAAATACAGAGAAAGGTAGAGAGGGATATATTAAGAGATAGGGTTATGGGGAGAGATAGAGATAGGGAAATAGATGGAGAGATGTCTAGAGACATACCTAGAGAGACATTTCAAGAGGTAGATTGATGGGGAGAGAGATACAGAGGAGAAGAGACATAGAGAGGGAGAGAGAGGTAAAGAGGGATAGATTAAGAGATAGGGAAAGAGATCTTGAGAGATGTGGACATAGACATATAGAGATAGATTTGAGGTAGAGGGATTGAGAGAGTGATAGAGAGGGGGAGTGAGATAGTGAGGGACGGAGAGATAGAAAGGTATAGTTAGAGAGAAGGGATCGATAGAGAGAGCAACCCTAAACCCCTAAACCCTAAACCCTAACCCCTAAAACCTAAACACAAGCAACCCTAAACCCCTAAACCCTAAACCCTAAACTCGAGCATCCCTAAACCCCTAAACCATAAATAATTCCCCTAAACCCTAAACTTGAGCAACCCTAAATGCAAGAGAGATCGAGATAGAGAGAGAGAGATAGAGAGTTTCTAGGGGTTAGGGATCAAGGAACTTAGGGGCATTATTTAGGGTTGCTCAAGTTTAGGGTTTAGGGGTTAAGGTTTAGGGATTTAGGGTTTCTCAGGTTTAGGGTTTAGGGGTTAGGGTTTAGGGTTTAGAAAGAGATAGAGAGGGGACCAATAGATATTGGGAGAGATAGAGGAGATAGAGGGGAGGGATAGGGAGATAGAGAGTGAGATTGAGAGATAGATAGTATTTAGGGTTTAGTGAGAGAGAGAGGAGATAGATATGAAGAGATAGAGGAGAAAGAGGGGAGAGATAGGGTGATAGAGAGTGAGTGAGATGTCTAGAGAGATAGGGAGATAAGGGAGGGATAAGGAGATTGAGGTCTGGGGTTGCTTGAAAGTTTAGGGTTTAGAGGTTAGGGGTTATGATTTAGGGGCATTATTTAGGGTTTAGGAGTTTAAAGAGAGAGAGAGACTACTTTTGACATGCAACCCTAAACCCTTAAACCCTAAATAATGCCCCTAAACCCTAAACCTAAGAAACCCTAAGCCTCTAAACCCTAAATCTCTATCTTTCTATCTTTATCATCCCTCTACCTCTCAATCTCTCTTCGTAAACTTGAGCAACCCTAAATAATGCCACTAAACCCTAAACTTCTCTCACTCACTCACTCCCTAACTCCCTCCCTCTCTCCCTCCCACCCTCTCTCTCTCCCTCTCTCTCGCTATAGCTCTCCCTCTCTCTCTTTGAGAGGGAGAGAGATAGGGAGATAGGGAGAAAGTGATATATAGGGAGAGAGAGATAGAAAGAGAGTCATAGTTTTATTTTTTCCATTTCCTTCATCGATAAGGGAGAGGGAGAGATAGGGAAATAGAGGAATGATATGGGAGAAGCAGGTAAGAGATATGGAGATAGCGAGAGATTGATAGACCTAGAAAGAGAGGAGACAAATAGGGAGAGATGGAGAAGAAAGAGCAGAGAGATAGGGTGAGAGAGAGCATGAGTGAGATATCTAGAGAGATAGGGAGATAAGGGAGAGATAGGGAGATAGAGGTTTGGGGTTGCTTGAGTTTAGGGTTTATGGGTTACAATTTGGGGGCATTATTTAGGGTTTAGGGGTTTAGAGAGAGAGAGATTACTTTTGGCATGCAACTCTAAACCCTAAACCCAAGCAACCCTAAGTTCCCCTAAACTCTAAATAATGCCCCTAAACCTGAGCAACTCTAAGCCTTTAAACCCTAAATAATTCCCCTAAACCCTAACCCTAAACCCAAGGAACCCTAAATCTCTATCTCTCTATCTTTATCATCCCTCTACCTCTTAATCTCTCTCTCTAAACTTGAGCAACCCTAAATAATGCCCCTAAACCCTAAACCCTAAACACATCTCTCTCTCTCTCTAAACCCTAAACGCAAGAAACCCTAAACCTTTATCTCCCTATCTCTCCCTGATCTCCCTATCTCTATCATCCCACTACCTCTCAATCTCTCTACCTATGTCTTTAGCCATGTCCATCACTCTCTATCTCCCTATCTCCCCCCTTAGTCTCCTCTAGATATCTCCCTATCAGTCCTCTCTCCCTAAACCCTAAACCTCCAAACCTTAACATCCAAATAATGCTCCTAATCTCTAGATTGAGAGGTAGAGGGATGATAGAGATAGGGAGATAGGGGAGAGATATGTAGATATAGTTTTAGGGTTTCTTGGGTTTAGGGTTGCTCAAGTTTAGGGTTTAGTGTTTAGAGATTAGGGGAATTATTTAGATGTTAAGGTTTGGAGGTTTAGGGTTTAAGGAGAGAGGACTGATAGGGAGATATAGAGGAGACTGAGGGGAGAGATAGGGATATAGAGAGTGATGGACATGGCCAAAGACATAGGCAAAGAGATTGAGAGGTTTTAGGGTTTAGGATGTTTAGGGTTGCTTGGATTTCGGGTTGCATGTCAAAAGTAGTCTCTCTCTCTCTAAACCCCTAAACCCTAAATAATGCCCCTAAATTGTAACCCCTAATCCCTATACTCTAAACCTAAGCAACCCCAAACCCCTATCTCCCTAGATCTCTGTGGACATCTCACTCACTCTCTATCACCCTAGATATCTCCCCTCTTTCTCCTCTATCTCTCCCTATCTATTTGCTCTCTCTACCTATCTATCTCTCGCTATCTCCATATCTCTTAGCTCCTTCTCCCCTATCATTCCTCTATTTCCCTATCTCTCCCTCTCCCTTATCGATGAAGGAAATGGAAAAAAGAAAACTATGACTCTCTTTCTATCTCTCTCTCTCTCTCTCTCTCTTTCTCTCTCCCTATATATCACTTTCTCCCTATCTCCTTTTCTCTCTCTCTTAGAGAGAGAGAGGGAGGGAGGGAGGGAGGGAGAGAGAGAGTTGTTTTAGTTCACCATAACACAAGCGCGTTATAACATGAAAACATTATAATGTGCTCACATTATGGATTTCACATAATACGATCATATTATAACATACTCGTGTTATGGTGAACTTGCTTTGATGTGTTTTTACTAGTGTTTAGCAAAATCTAGAGATAATCTAGAGCGTGCTCCCCATCAGGATGGCACTTTTTTCAATGAAAACTAAAAAAACTACCACCATAATCTTAAGCTCTCTGTTAGCTATCTAACTGTATATTTTTTTTCACATTTCGAGTAGGTTAAGGGTTTCATCTTGAATTTCTTTTGTTAGTGTGTCCATTTTTTTGTCAAAAACCATTATCTAGTATTTTTGACTTGTTTTTTGAACCGTTCATCAAATTTTGAAATAAGTTACATTTTTAGAAACTAGACTCCATTCTACATTTATTAAAAAAATTTGATTTTTGATTAATTTTCAAAATTTTAGGGGGAAGCATGCTCAAATTTCTATTTTTCAAGATGTATCCACTTTGAAAATTACTAAAAAATCAATTATTCATAAAAAAATTATCAGAAAAATTAGGGATAAACTACATGGTGTTAGCTAATTTCTCATTAGAGTGATTATTGAAATACTAAAAAAAATTTAACATTTTAGGGAGAGTACATGAGACGCTATGTTATGTTTTTTTGAAAAAATAGGACCAATTTGTGTGCTCCCCTTTTTTGAACCCTTTAATCTCAACCATTTTGGAGAAATTAGTAGTTTAGAAACTAGATTCAAAGCACTACAACTCTTTTTTTGTTCCATCTTCAAATTTTGAGTGTAGCTATCTTCAATTTCTTATTGAACATCAATGTTTCCTGATTTCAGAAAAAAGTGGTATCTTAGGACTCCATTTTGGTCCCTCATCTTTGTGCACTTACCCATTCTTAGGATAGTTATCATTTTCTTCCACATAATTGTATTCTTCAATATATGCCTCTTCCATAGGTAATCCTAAGGGTATGTACATATGCTTTCAGTATTTTCTACAAAAGATAACTCTTCTTTGCGGGAGTCCACAATGCCATTTGCATCAACAAACCATCTTGATCCTAGTAGTGCATTGAATGAATCTCCTTGTTATTTCATAGCCACAACAACAAAGTCTATGATCTTTTTTATGCCCATCAAGTTTACCTCTACTTGTTTCCAAGTTCCAATAGTTGTCATGCTTGATCCATCTGTCAAGGTGATATTGTAAGGGGTTTGAGATAATTTAGGTCTTCCTAGTTGTTCCTAGAGCTTCTTAGTGATCATATTTATATTTGCACCTAGGTCTATCATAACATTTTTGACCTTTTTGTGATTTGTATGCACATCCACAAGTAATGGTTTTATTTTCCAATGCCTATCAGTTATGCCCATCTACCTAATTTGATTCTTAGGTATTTTCTCCATATTCCAGTATTTTGTAAATTATTTGAATTTCTCCATCATATTGTGTTGTTTCATTAGTTATGTGAATTGTTTGAGTGCCGCAACTTCTTCTTTTGAAAAGAATTGATTAACTTCTTTCTATTTATCTTGTTTTCTTGTGTCACAACATGTTTAGTTTTTTGTAGTATTTCATCATGTTATCTCTTATCTGTGAAGAATGTATCTTCCTCTTCACTTTCATCTCTCTATGTGTTAGTAGTATCATTTCCTCAAGTATTTGTTCCTTGTCTTGTCACTACTGCAACTTTTTCCTTTCCCTTATTATTATCTATTTTATCTTTTCTATCCTCAACTCCTTTATCTTGGTTTTCTTCCTCTAATGAAGATATATCTATGTTGTCATCCTTATCTCTCTAACATATTATTAAGGACTTATCCTGCTCTTTAGAGACTCTCCAAATTACTCTGGCTCCTTTTTTCTTTTATAAAAGGTCATGCTCTATACTGTTACAGAATGTAGTGATGTGCCTTATCACATGTAAAAGGTCATGCTGTATACTGTTACAGAAAGTAGTGATGTACCTTATCACATGTAAAAGGTCATGCTCTATACTATTACAGAATGTGCATTATCTTCTTCTTTCTCCCCAACATTCATTAGAAAAGTGCCATGGTTTACAACATTTTATAGCAAGTGGCTTCATCTCTCCTTCTACCTCTACCACAACCTTGGCCTCCTCTATAGCCTCTAAATTGGTCTCTATCATCATTATTGTAGTTATTTCAATATGGTACATTAGGGTTTTTATTCTAAACAATATTCATATTTCTTTGATTTCTCCATGAAGGTTGCTTATACCCCTGATCTTGAAGATATAATGGTCTTTCCACTAGGACTTTTACATATGCCATGGTATTATTTTGTTCTTTATTTTTAGGATGTGCATTTGACCAAGACTCTTAATCATCATCATCTTCTATAAACTTGAATAATTGTGAAGAGCAATATGGTGTTTCATTATCATCCCATTCTCCACATTATCCACAATATATGGTATTAGGTATTGTAGGTATTTCCTTTATATGTACCTTCAATGTGGAGGCCTATCTTTCTTCTTTCATAATTGGGATTTCATTTCTAATGTGTCTTTTTGTGCAATATGAACACCATAAGTTTGGCCTTTATTTTTGTGAGGTTTCTTCCTATTTTTCCAAGATTTCTTGTTTTAGTTTCAACAGCTCTAATTCTAATCTCATTGCTTCCAATTCCTTGTCTTCTTCAATTTTATCTTGTTTTTGCCACATCTTTGACTCAATGCAATAGGCTAATGTGATAACTTCTACATATGTTTCAAATATTCTTCCATCCAGAGATGCTCTAACATCAGGGCTTATCCCGAGTGTAAACCATTCAATCTTTCACTTTTCAGTTAATGGTTCTTCTAATTTACAGACTATTTCTTTAAATCTTTTATCAAACTCCTTTGTAATTTCTCCTTCTTTCTATATTAATTCTAGATCATTTTACTAACTCCTTCGGTAGGTATCTCTAGAGTTTCAAAATTTTCCAAAAACTCCTTAATTTCATCCCATATTTTTCATGTCTAGGACAAGCCTTTATGTTCCATTTCAAAGCATCATTCCACAATATCCCAATAAAGTCAAATAATTTAGTTTCATCTCTGGTTATACCGTTTAGATATTCCAAATGGACTCAAGAACAAATACATGTTCTGTTGCCTCATTTGTATCTTTTTCAAATACTGGTAACTTAATTATGGCATCCATCTTTCCTTTCTCTTATTTTTCTAGAACATCTGGTGTCTTGCAATGGTTTTATTTCTTTCATTTTTCCTTAGGTTTATGCCTCTATATTAAGGTTTTATGTTCCCTTCCTTTATCCCTCTATAATTTTATGTTAAAATACTCCTTTCCTAATATCTCCTTGAAATCTTTCTTTACTTCCTCTTCTCTTTCTTGCTTACTATCAACTTGATACTCTTTTTAAATTCTTCTTGCTTGATAAGGCACTCAAGGTGACTCCTAGTCAAGGGGGTGTGTCTCTTCAAATTGTCTTTTCATCCTTGGGGTTATTTTGTCATTTGTAAATAACATTATGTTTTATGTAGGTGAATTTTCACTAGTTTGTCTTATACTTCTAGAATTAATTTCTTTATATACTGTATCTTTTCTAATTTTCATTATACTTTGATTTACCAAGTGGTCTAGGTAATCTACATCTAAATTTAAGGGTTAGAGGTTGCATATAGGATTTAATAGTTCCTCCCATTGTTTATCAACTCTAATTTGAATATTAGCATGATTAGGTTGATATTTAAGAGTTCTACACATTTGTAGTAGGTCTAGACCTTTAATTATACTCCTCCCTCCATGTGTTCCTTAACTAGTCATATGTGTCAATTCTTCCTCCTATACTCTTTAGAATTTATGTAGCCTTTTCAATCTTCATTGTTATAATCTCAAGACTTTGTATATCTCTTTGTGTCAAATTTGTGGTAGCCTCTATGGCTATTTCATCGATTCTTTCTTTTCCTTTTATATTCTTTTCTCTAGCAGCACCCACCTTGGTCCGCTTAATAGTACCCTCATCGGCATGTTCATCCAACTAATTCTTTTCTTCCACAAATTTCCTCTTATGTTTAATACTTGTTTCTCCTACCTTCTCCATTCTTCTGTGGTACCTTTCTTGGTGTTCCTAGCTTTGTTCTTGTCTCTCCTCTTTGCTTATCTCGATTCTAGTTAGCATAATTTCTCCAAGATCTCCCTTAATCTTTTATTATCCCCTTTTTCCATGGGCATTTCTAATTTGGTATGATATTAATCCTTATGTATCCCATGGTTGGCTCATTTTTTAAGATTTACATCTTTTCAAGGATCATTTTAGATCCTCCCCCTTTTCCATTTGTCATCCCCTTAAGTACCTGCCCCACTCTCACAAGGGTAGGAACTTAAGAGAATTCAAAGTCTTCTCTAGATCATACAAAATTTCTTGTCACTCTAGTTTTATTACTTTGTGCTACTCCACACTTCTCCTTTTTCCTATTTATTCTTTCTTTTCTTCATTGTCTTTTTCTAGGGTCCTAGCAATGGAACCAAATGTTGGCAAGAAATGAGAAGGAAACAAGTATGGAGATCAAGTCCTTAGTCAAGTCTCTAAAGTCAATTTTATACCCCAATCATATAGTGAAAGAATCATAGATAAACATTAAGGAAACAAGTATGCAGTACAATCTAAGTTAAGTAAAGCATACATAAGTAACAAATACATATATCTGAACCCTTATATCTTCTTCATATATTCATGCTTAATTGCTACATATACATTTATATTGGTAAGTTTGAGTCTCTACCTTATACATAGTTATCTTCCTCTCATTCACTCTTACTTTCTCCTTACATTACATTCCTTACATGTATATCACATATATCCACCTAGAGGTGTGTCTTTTCCTAAAACACCTCTTTAGTGTGTTGGTTCTCCCCTCTGCATGTTCCTTGCGGTGACCTGCAGTAGGTTATGCTTGGTGCCCTAT
This sequence comes from Cunninghamia lanceolata, assembly GCA_027924645.1. Taxonomy (NCBI): domain Eukaryota; kingdom Viridiplantae; phylum Streptophyta; class Pinopsida; order Cupressales; family Cupressaceae; genus Cunninghamia; species Cunninghamia lanceolata. Next base: position 1,321,029 of record BSBN01000957.1, read on the forward strand.
TCTCTGCCAACAATCCTATTTGCATCTCAGACTACGAACATAATGTTGATATGAAATATATAAGTGCAAAATCCTTGGTCTACAAGGAACTACACCATAATGTGCATATTTGATAATGGAAAAGTGGTAAAAACCAAAAGGTTTTCCAAAGAAGTGGGTAAGAAAATATGATAAAGAAAATACTTGTAGTATTATCCAAAGAATGAATGATAGTTTATTTAAAGAATACTAAAAGAATAATTCATAAGAGAAGTGAGAACATGGAGATATATGAAAATTTGGCAGCATGTGGCCTCATCAAGCTTCAACAATAGAGTTCTATTTAGCCAAGCATAGATAGGAAAGAGCCAAGAGAGAAATGAGTTGCATTCAAGTGTTGGATTAAAAAGTTTTCTTTCCATGAGGCTTGTGAGGAAGGTGAAGGCTTAAATTTGGATGTAGAAGGAAATTTTCATATAGATAGGCATTACAATAGATGATAGTAGGTAGCTAGGTGGGAAACTAATGGCTCAAATTTTAAAAATGTGCATGATGCTAGTGCATTGCATAGATGTTTGTGCATCACACTAGTGTTAGAGAGAAAACATTCAAATTTGACAAGTGATTCTACATCATCAAGAAGAATTAGAATGTGAAACAAAAATTTTACAATTTGTTGAGAAAAAAGGTCAAAGTTAAGGCTAACATTATCCCTAAAACATGCTCCAAGAATAGGCACTAATAACAATAATTTCTAGTACCAAACTTGTAGGGTATGTAATTTTTGATAAATTGGACTTGCAAAAAATGCACCTTCTCAAACCAATAAGTATTACTTTGAAGAAGTAGTTATGTTGGCAATGAAGATCTCTTAGTTGTTGAAGTTGACAATGAGAGTTAGGGATTCTTCTAGATAGCTTGTTACAACTAACATCTAACAATCCCAAAATATTTAGCTCACTAATATCATCTAGAATGTTTCCTTATAACTTGTTTCCCCACAAGTACAACCATTTCAATTTTTGGAATCTTTGTTATTATATTTAAGATAAAGTTGTGTAGGTTGAAAAATACAATGTGCTTTTTAACTTGTCCTTTTTTATCCCTCAAATTAAGCTAGTACTTTTTAAGATTAGCAAAGATAAACAATACCATAGATTGCATTTTACATTCCTATCTTAGACATTAATTTTTCCTCAAATAAAATTCAAATATTTAGCCTATCTCATATTTAATAATTTATTTCAATGAAATTATATTAAAGATAACAAATTAAAAAACTTAACAAACATTTGCAATCTAAATGCTTGGCATCAGGAAGAGTAAAAATTATATTACCTTACTTAATTCAATTTATTATCTCACCTAGTAAAGAGAACATTTCTAGTTGCTTTTGAAACAAGGTTGAAATATCATAACTATACATAATTAACTTTACATCTACTTCATTGTTAACAAATCTTAATAATGAACTTATTCTTTAACTTTATCATAGAAGCTAGTCAATAGAGAAGTACTACATGTATTTTCATGGTTTCAATAACTTTAAAAGTAGCATATCCCAAATAAGTACTTCTATCATAACTCCATGAACATCTCTTATGCCTATAATTTATTTTAATATCATAATTCTCTAATGACTATTTGTGGTTTCTAATAGGTATATGTTTTAATTAGACATGCTTTCAATATATCCCAAGTTTTTCAGCTAACCAATTTCATTTAAAAGTTTTCATTCTATCATATTTCTCCTCAAATGCAACCTTTCCAATTTTTGGAAGATTTGTATTTATATTTAGTATTTTTCAACTTACAATTTTTCCCTCAAACTAAGCTCTACTTCTTTTTAAAGTTAGCAATGATAAATAATACCTATCAACTTATATTCCCTTTATGCTTGTTGGCACATAAACTTGTCTCTAGTAGATAATAGGTGATCTCCCAATTTAATTCCATATCGAACCTTTGTTGTACCTATAATTAAAAAAGATAATTTTAACAAACACTAATTCTCAATAAATGTTTGAATTCAACATCCTTACATGGTTTGACACAAGGCAATAGTGGAACCCCATCTAGTACAAACTACTATGCAAAACTAACCTTTTTTTATATGAGAGTAGAGAAGTGTGAATTAGGCAAATTGTATTCTAAACTTTATAAATTAGTAAAATTTAAGTCAATTTATTTTCTTTCTTACTTGTTTTGTTTATTTTGGAGGTCATTAATCATATTGGTACTTAGAAGTTTGTAGGAAATAAAACATTTAATAAATATATTTAATTTAAAAATAAATTTTAATATAATTTAAATTTAGATAAATTATTAAGTTGGAATGATAAATGTAAATCTGGAGTATAAATTGAAATAGACTAAGATTATTAGGAGTTTCTCCAAAACTGGCACAACATGAACTTTGACTATTGTAATATAATGAGAAAGAAATAAAAAGTTAAAATTTATGACTAGATAATTGATCAAAATCCTCTAATGACTAAGACCTAAGAATTTGATGTGACAAGAACATGCTTGTGGTCCAATCTACATGGTGTAGTTTTGTCTTGGACAGAGACAAACATTGGTACTTGTAGTAGATGTTTACCTATATGATCATATCTATATAAAGAAAAGTAGGTGGTGCTAAGAAGTTGCTATAATAAAGTGGAAGGGCATTTGAATTTGTTGCTAATAGTCAAGCCTCTAGATTGATTTAATAGCAATTGAAATAAAGATGTTAGATGATGATGTAGACATAGTAATAGATAGTTGAACTTGAAATTGATATGACAATGACTAATATACTTTGGAATGTGTTGTCCTAGTTGTCAAATGATTGTTATCCCATGTATATTTGGTGAATAGAATGACCTAGGATGATGTTTTTAAATACACAACCTACACTTACAATTCATAACCTTTGACACACTATTCAATAGGTTACTTCAATTAGACAACCTTAATGATTGGACCTTGGTTGTTTGTCCCTTATAACATCATCATCTACTTGAGTGTTCCATGCCTATAGGAATTTGTATTTTCATTTACACCTGAATTTCAAACTACTCATTCTCACACATCTAAACTCTAATCAATGTCATTCTTTTCACTATATTTTTCTACAACTATCTAGTGGTAAAATTATCTTTGGGGATCTATTCCACTAATTTTTAGAATTTAGAATTTTATCAAATTCTTGTTGAGTAGCTCTCTTTTTTTAAAGAATTGTAGAGGTTTGTTTGGGCACATATAAAGTCTTTTCTAGTGTCATGTTTTGAAAGTACATAGTTTGTTTCAAACTTCATATAGGTTACTTTTGTTAGTTCTCATTTTTACTCATTAGTGTTAATTATGTTATTGGTACTCATAAGGGATTTGATATATAAACTTATGTTGTATCATGTTCATTTATAGTATCCTAAATAATACCTCTATTTCTATTTCTACCTCATAACATTTGATTAACAACATGTTATGTCCTACACAACACACCCCACTTTGGCCTTGGCAAAGTGGAGACCCCCAAGTTTTGGCTTGAGACTTGATTGAATGCTTCAAATTCCTTCAGTCTTTTAGTTTCTTTAGATTGCATAGGTCCTTATTGATTTTCATGATTTAAAATATTTCATTTGGGCTCGTATGTCTCGTCAAGCCACTCTAATGCTTGTCTATACAGGCTTGAGTCAGAGAAGTTTGGTTGAACGACAGGTCATTGTTTCAATGGGTATTCTTGAGTTACATGGGTATTGTATTTGATGATCATATATTTTACATGATGCTAGTTTTTGGCAAATTATCTTGTTGGTGTCTTTGGGTTTAAGGTATTTGCATTTTCTTTGAAGGTTTGATAATCTGTTATAAACCTCTCTAGAATGTTGTTATACTTATAGAGGCCTTGAGATAATGCATATTTCATTTGGGGGCATTGTTTAGGGGGATAATAAGGGTTTGATCCCTTTTAGTAGATCCTTTAAACCCTTTATTGATCACAAAAGCATCATACTCTACCACTATACTATCACAAGTGCTCCTAACTTACCTGTTAAGCTCTCATGATTGATAAAAATAGTCCTTAGACTCTTTACCTAGATTTAAGCCTCTTCATATAAACCTTTGGTGCCAAGTTCAAATTTGAAAGGAGAATAAAAGGATTAAATCTTATGTTTCCATGAATTCTTCATTTGACAAACTTCTTGGCAAGTTCTTGAGTTCTAAAACCTATTGAATTGCCAAAAATGTATATGTAAATGTTATGTTTTAGTGAATTATTCATTTTATAAACTCTTTGGTAAGTTCTTAAGTTCTTAAACCTACCGAATTGCTAAAAATTTGTATGTAAATCTTATGTTTCAGTGAATTCTTCATTTGGCGAACTCTTCGGTAGGTTCTCAAGTTCTAGAACCTACCAAATCACTTATATTATTTATTTGAATGATATATTCGACAAGTTCTCAAGTTATAAAAGTAGTTGAATCATCAAAACTAGAAGGATAACTTGGTTCTTTAATTTTGTATATTACCGATTGACCAAAAGGCTTGTTCTTTCTTATTGTTTTTGGTGAATCCTTCAATTCATGAACTCACAAGTTCACTGAAAGTGAGCTTAAAAGTTAAACAAAAGTATGTTTTGGTGAATCTTTTAGTTCATGAACTCGCATGTTCACGAAAAATGAACTTCAAAGCTCAAATAAAGAATGTTTTAGTGAATCTCCTTGTTCAGGAATGTTTAAAATCACTAAAAAATAGGTTCATAGGATTAGTAGTACTCCAAAATGCTGAAAATGGAAGAAAGAAGGAATGAAAGAATTAAAGAACCAAGATAAAGAAGAGAGAAGATAAGTGGTTCATAAGTTCTAAAACTATTTGAAATGCCAAAAATAAACAAAGGAAAGCCACAAAGAAAAAGAGACAAGTGATGAAGAAGTTTGTTGGTTCTAAGGTTTATCGATGCACCAAACCCCCAAAAGATAAAATGGAGGAACAAAAAGAAAGAAGCCAAAAAAAGAGTGACAAATTTGTAGAGTTACTGGTGGAAACAAATTTGGATAAAATGCAAGAATGGATAAGTTTTTTATTTAGCATGGTATATTATTGCTTGAACGAATTAACTTGTTTATGAAGAATTTGATGTTGCTCTTGTTTCTTGCAGGTTTAAGAAGCTGAGAACATGGGATTAACTTATGTTATTGCTATTCATGCTAGATCAAAGTGCCAGTTGGATAGAGATAAAGATAATAAATTCTTGTAGCTAGGTAGAGAGTTGAAGTATTAGAGCAAAGGTTGAAGATCAAGAGATTATAAAAGGCTTAGAGGTTGGATATAGACTTCTAATGGATGAATGGAATGTCTATAGCTGCCCTAATGATGCATGTGCATGGGAGATGGTGAACTATTACTACCTAGAATGAAATTAGAATGACTTTGGCCTAAGGCAAAGTTTCTTTTATAGTGCATTCAAATAGGACCTATGTTGCCCATGGAGTGAACATGTAATTTGTAAATTTGAATTAGGAAAGTGATGTAGGGGCATCCTTGGTTCAAGAGTAATATTGCATCAACCAAAAACATTTGCATTTCAGTTTGTTTGTAGTTCAATTTATTTCTTTTCATTTTCTAGTTTAGTTCAGGTAGTTCAATTAAAAGCAGTTTCTATAAATTTGGTCCACATTCTACCACAGTTGTATTTCAAACCTTGTGGAGTTGGACTTAGCATCTACATTCATTCATCTAAATATTATCCAAAATGCAGAGATCCATACATCATTACTGGAAAGATATCGCTATTAGAAGATCAACTATTTTCTCATAACAGAGCATCCTAATAATTGCAAACAACCAGGTGACTTGGAGAGATCTCCGGAAGCATTTCCTGATCTGTAAAGCATAATGACACATCATTCAATGATCTTTGGTTTGTATCCAACCTTCCTCGAAGATCCGTACATCATTCCATTCATTTACGGAGGACTTCTATGTAATTAGGTACGACCTATCCATGTACACACATTACAGCTCTTCCTTGGAATTTGTGACCTTCCTTGGCTGACGTGGAGGAATATATTGTTCCCAAGATGATATATATTGATGTAATAGATCCTTAGGAAAGCATTTCATAAGTTACTAAGTTCTAGATAGATAGCCTATTCATTTTTTGGTGAAGGAGCTTCAAAGATTTATCTTGAACACGTATGCAATCAGGCCTGTGAGCCCTAATTCTAAGCCCGCATGTTGCCAACTGATCTCTATTTAAATTTTATGATATACTGAATGATTGAATCTACATTTGTTCCATTTCCCTGAGTTGTTTCTGTTGTGTTTACTCTTGTTGCACGGTGTAGATAGTTCATTCTGTGAACCCTCTTACCATGACTGCACCAAGTGGTATCAAAGAGAAAGTTCAAATCTTTGCGAGTGAATTGAGCAAAGTTGGTGAGCAAATTTCATAAGTTCTTGTTGTGGATAGATCACCAAATTGAGACAGGTTACTTGTGTCATAATCGATCACTGATTGAGAGGCAGTTGTCACCTTGTAGCCCGATCACTAAACTTGAGGCAATTTGCACTTGATTCTAGGAAGAATGCCACTGAGGAGAGTTGTTGTTGTGGAACAATAGCTCGTAGAATGGATTAAATGATGGAGATGATGAAAACAATGCAAATTTTTTTGGATGCTATTGAAGAAGATAGTTGAAGAGGATTGACACTGAGACCTAATGTTGAAAGTGATGATGAAGAAGAATTTCAATTTGTTGAACAAATTGGTGAAACCCTAGGAGGTGATGAAGAAGAAGAATAAGATCAAGTAAAGATGTTGTGATCTATTTCAAAGATTAGAAAGAGACCTAGAGTTGTGTCAAACTATATTGGTAATTTGAATCCTAAAGAGTTGATTGACTAGATAAATGACATGGAAGAATACTTTGAATATGAAGAAATTGAAGATTTGAAGAAGGTGAAATTTGGAAAGACAAAGTTGAAAGGACATGCTGCTATATGGTGGAAAGAAGTTCATTTGGAAATAAATAGAAGAGGGAAAGAAAAGATTACAAAGTGGGATAGGATGGTGACAAAACTAAAGAATCAATTCATACCTGTTGACTATGAGTTAGAACTATTAAAGAGATTGCAAAACATGAGACAAAAGGAGAAATTAGTGAAGGAGTATACTAAGGAATTTCATAAGATGATCATAAGAATAGGACATAATGGAGCATGCAAGGAGAAAGTGGCTAGACATCAATGGACTGAGATTGAACATTCAAGAAGAACTAAACCTGGTAAGGATGACATCTTTGAGGAAGCATATCAGTTTGCCCTGAAAGTTGAAGAGAAGATGAATAAGAGGCATGATCAGAGATAGAGGAAGAGGATGTAAATTTCAGAGAGGAAGAACATTTTCTAGATGTGAGAGATCATTTGTGAAGTAGAGAAAGTTTGATAGCCCATTTAAGAAGGATGGCATAGATAACAATGCTTACTGAGAGACGACAAAAAATTTTACCGGAGAGGAAACCCTAGTGCATACTAGAATGAAGGATATAGAAGAGAAGGAAGATGATTTGATAAGAGAACATTTAGAGGTACTTGTTTCAAATGTGGAGGTGAAGGACATAGATCATTTGAATGTAATCAAGGTAGTACAAGCATGAGGATAGAAAAATAGTGGAAGAACAACCTATGTGGATGAAGAGCCTGTTCAACTCGATGACCCCTATTCTGTTGGTAAACCAGAGAAAGGAGAATTACTTGTGATGAGGAGATCACTATTTCAAATAGAAACTATTGATTCAAGGATAGACAACTGAGAGGGGGGGTGAATCAATTGTCACAAAATTTTGTTCTGTATTTACTTAAAACCTTCTTACATTTCAACAGCATGTCAAAGATTCAATCATGGAAGCATAATGCAATAATTTAAGAGCAGAAACAAACTCAACATAAATAACACCAAGATTTTAATGTGGAAAACCCAGTTAAGGGAAAAACCACGAGGTGACTAACCCAAGATTTTATTCTCTGCTAAAAGAATATGAGAAATGAAATGACATCTGCCAATTAGGGCTCACTGCCCGAGCACACTGCTCACAAGAGGCACATTGTCTACAGGAGACTCACTGTCTATAGAAGAAAATAAGTATTACCAACTTGAACTGGAAGTTAGCATCTTTACTATACTTGAATTAGTTCTATTGAAGCTCAACACCTTTGCTCTGCTATTTTGCTCCCCTTCCTTACCACCACCTCATCATGACCACATATTATATCTTTTGAACAACTTCACGATTCTTATTTATACATGATATCGACTTTGGAATGATCACCAAAGTCAACACAACATATACTTATTTTATTACAGAGCAGTTACAAACATACAACTTGACTTATTACAAAAACTTCACGCGAGTTACTCCACTATCAGCTACACATAGCTGGGACTTGAATCTTCTTCGAGGAACATGCCACGCCTCACAAAACATCTTCTAGATTATCTACAACAGTGCAAACCATCTGGTCGGCTAGAACTAGGAAGAACACCATTACCTGGAGGTAAATCTTCAATTATAGGCTCAATCTTCAATGTGGACCACCAACACAAACTGGACACAATCTGGAGACCTCCACAAGCTTTCTTGAATCACCGAGAATATCTGCACCACTTCTGCTTACTATAATCATTTGCATCTTCATCTGGAAACACAAGAACACAGTCGGTCATCTCTGTCATACTAGAAGGATCACTTGCGGACCTCCAAACCATATGCCAATCAAGTTGATAATTCACGTTAGCTTCCCAAACATACCACCAGATCCACATAGCAAGATATTGCATTTCTAGATCTTATCAGACTTATTTGTACCACTCTGTCACCACTAAATGGCTACCGGAACAAGTTCTACTCATATACCCATAACTTCTTCAGATCTTCATGCAGACCTCTAAAATCTTGACTGGACAACCTTCAGACACATATCTACAAACCCTTTGATGTGCATACTCTGATCTTCAACTATTTGAGATCTTTGCTTCATAGGACTTCACTATCTTCATTGTTCTTCTCTGTTTCTAATGGGGCTAATTTTCTCAATATCCTCAGCACATACTGCATCTAGTTCTTGACATCAATGCAATAGGAGTATGTTGACATCAGTGACAACACGATTTAGAGCCATACTTGCAATAATCTCACCCTTTTTCATTGATGGCAACATATGATGTGAAAAACTGTTTTAACCATCAAGACAAGCACTTTTTCTTATTGACTAACATAGCTCCTAACATCAGCAATCATTCACATGTCTTCTCTTCCTCTACTGCTCCCCCTTTGATCAACAAACACTTTTTGTTTTTGACATGTCTTTTCTCCCCCTTTGAAATTAATGGCAAAGGGCACATACTTGTAACCACTTCTCATGCTTCAAAATCATACTGACTGCTCCCCCTAAGTAGCAGCCCCTTAGCGTCAATCTAGATCATAGCATATGACTGTGAGCTCTACCGAACAGATGCACATCAGTGCACCTTAATTCAGAATTGGAGCGGTAATAACCCCTAGCTTCTCCCTAAGATACTCAAAAGTGTCCTTAGATAGAGGTTTGGTAAAAATGTCTATAATCTAATCCTTTGAGGGCACAAACTCCAATTTGACTTCATTCTTGTTCACTTGTTCTCTTAAAAAGTGAAACTTGATAGATATATGTTTTGTTTTTGAATGCAGAATCAGATTTTTTGATATGTTTATTGCACTTGAGTTATCAAAGAAGATTGTGATAGGTTCTTCATACTCCACTTTGATGTCTTTTAACATTTTCTTCATCCACAATACTTGAGTGCAACTACTCATTGCTACAATATACTCTGCTTCTGTAGTAGACAGAGATATTGCCTCTTGTTTCTTGCTTAGCCAAGAAACCAATCTTTTCCCAAAAAGAATGCACCACCACTAGTACTCTTCCGGTCATCCACATCACCTACCCAATCAGCATCAGTATAAGTATGAAGAGAGAAATCATGATCCTTGGGATACCACAATCCATACTCAACTGTTCCCTTCAAATATCTGAGAATTATCTTGATTGCTATGACATGAGATTCTCTAGGATTAGCTTGAAATATGGCAACAAGACCAATAGCATTCATAATGTCAAGTCTAGTTTGAGTGAGGTAGAGCATGTTAGATTTAGGGCACACAACTGAGAGGGGGGGTGAATCAGTTCTACAAAACTTTCTCTTATTGTAAATACTCAACTCCACATTATTAATTAGTAGCATAATAGAAGATCAACCATGAAAGCACAATGTAACAAATCAAGAGTAGAAACACATCAACACATGAGACAATAAGATTTTTGACGTGGAAAACTTGGTTAAGGGAAAAACCACAGGGTGATTAACCCAAGAATGTATTCTCTGTTAGAAGAATAGAAAGAACAAAATGGCACATGCCAATTAGGGCTCACTACCTAAGCACACTACTCACAAGAGGCTCACTGCCTACAAGAGACACACTATCTACAAAAGAATAAGTATCACATACTTGAACTGGTAAATAGCATCTTCACCATGCTTGAGTCAGTTCCATTTAAGCCCAAACCTTCTGCTCTGCCTTTCACTCTTCTCCTCGCTACCACACTCATCTTTTTCATACATTACTTGAAATGACCTTGCAATCCCTTATTTATACACTACATCAACTTAGGAATGATCATCTAAGTCGGCTAACACTCATAAGAACATCTGCAAGATGTATAATTCATCCAGTCGGCCAGTCACAGAAGGACCACCATTATCCAGAAGTTATTCTTCATTTCTGGGCCCCAACTCTAATGCATATCATCAACATGAATTGAACATGATCCAAGGACCTCCACAAGCTTTCCTAAATCTCCAAGAACATCTGCACTTCCTCTACTTACTGAAATCCTTCTCTTCTTCATCCGGAACCTCAAAAACATAGTCTGTCATTGCTGTCACAAAGGAATGGATGTTTCCAGATCTTCAAACTAGGAACAAATCAAGATTACACATCATAAGGACTTCCCCAACACTCCTTCAAATCTGCAAAATAGGAAAATGCATTTATGGATCTCACCGGACCTTTCTGTAACACTCTATCACCTTTGAACATCAACCAGAACTGGTTCCACTTGAGTGATCACAACTTCTTCGTATCTTCATGTGGACTTCTAAAATCTCTATTGGAATATCTTAAGACTCATATCTACAAACCCTTTAATCCGTATCCTTTGATCCTTAACCTGTCTTAAGCTTTTACCTTGCTATCATCATTGTTCTTCATTGTTCCTGATTGAGACTAATTTTCTGAGTATCATCAACATATAACTCATCCAATCCTTATCATTAATGCAACAAAAGTATGTTGACATCAATGACAATACCAGTTATGCCCATACTTGCAACAATCTGCCCCTTTGTCATTGATGGCAACATATGATGTGAAAAACTGATTTGACCATCAAGATAAGAACTTTTCCTTACTGTCACAACTCCCCCGATCAGAAACAACCATTCATTTCCTATTACTGCTCCCCCTTTGATCAACAACCACTTATTTTTCACATGTCTTCTCTCCCCCTTTGGCATCAATGGCAAAGGGCACATACTTGCAATTCTACCACTTCAGAATCATATTTACTGCTCCCCCTGAGTAGCAGCTCCCCATCATCAGTCCAGACCACAAGATGTGACTGTGATATGCACCGAATTGATGCACCTTAGTGCACCTTAGTTCATCACTGGAAGGGCAATAACCCCTAACTTCTCTCTTAGATACTCAAAAGAGTCCTTAGGCAGAGGTTTAGTAAAGATGTCTACAATCTGATCCTTGGAAGGTATAAACTCCAATCTGACTTCATTCTTGTTCACTTGTTCTCTCAAGATGTGAAACTTGATGGATATATGTTTAGTCTTTGAATGCAACACCAGATTCTTAGATATGTTTATTGCACTTGAATTATCATAGAAAATTGTGATAGGCTCCTCATACTCCACTTTAATATCTCTTAACATCTGCTTCATTCGCAATACTTGAGTGCAACCACTTGCTGCTGCAATATATTCTGCTTCGGTTGTAGACAAAGATATTGCCTCTTGTTTCTTGCTCAGCCAAGAAACCGATCTCTTCCCCAAAAAGAATGCTCCACCACTAGTGCTCTTCTGGTCATCCACATCTCCTGCCCAATCTACATCAATATATGCATGAAGAGAAAAATCATGATCTTTGGGATACCACAGGCCATACTCAATTGTCCCTTTTAGATATCTAAAAATCCTTTTGATTGCCATGACATGAGATTCTCTAGGATCAACCTGGAATCTTCCAACAAGACCAACAACCTACATAATGTCTAGTTTAGTTTGAGTGAGATACAACAGTCCTCCAATCATTGCTCTATACTTTGTCTAATCAACCCTAGGAGAGTCATCATTTTTGCTTACATTACATCTGGTTGCCATGGGAGTGTTCATTGGCTTTGAGTCTTCCATCCCAAATTTCTTCAACAATTCTCTTGCATATTTGGTTTGAGAAATGAAGGTACCTTTCTTTGTTTGAGTGATTTGTAGACCCAAGAAGAAATTCATTTCACCAAGCATGGACATCTTAGACTCTCTTTTCATTTGATTTGCAAAGGTTTTACACAAACTATCTTTTCCTCCAAAAATGATATCATCAACAAACACTCAACACCTAAGATGTTTTCATGATCAATTTTGAAATATAAATTACTGTCAGCAGTACCTTTGTTGAAACCAATCTTCAAGAGATGTTTATCCAGTCTTTCATACTAGGCTCTTGGGGCTTACTTCAGTCCATACAGTGTCTTTTTCAACTTACAAACCATATCACCATTGTCAGAGAATTGAAATCCATCCGGTTGCTCAATGTACACTTCTTCTTCCAAATCACCATTTAGGAAGGCAGACTTGACATCCATCTGATACACTTTGAAATCTTTGAAGGTAGCAAATGCAAGAAATAATCTGACTGCTTCAATTCTTGCCACCAGAGCAAAAGTTTCTTCAAAATCAACTCCTATTTGAGAGTAACCTTTGCAAACTAATCTGGCCTTATTTTTTATCACTTCATCAGCTTCATTCAATTTGTTTTGGAAGACCCATTTGGTTCCAATCACATTTTTGTTTCTAGGTCTAGGAATAAGATCCCAAGTGTGATTCTTCTCAATTTGCATCAGTTCTTCCTCCATTGCCTTAGTCCAATTTTCATCATAGCAGGCTTCATTTACTGTCTTAGGTTCAATCCTTGAAATCAGACAATACTCATCTAAATCTTGAGCAATTCTTCTTCTTGTTTGTACAACTTTGCTTTTGTCACCTATGATTTGGTCTTCAGAATGGTTCAGTCTCACATACCTCAGAACTTTGGGAGTTTCTTGCACTTCTTACTCTTGATCAGGCTCATTGAATCTTATCTTTCCTTCTTGACTTACCGGATCAGTTTCAATATGTTTTTTAGAAGAGATTTGAGCACTTTGAATCAGACCATTATTCTAATCATCTTCTTCATACTCATAAAACCTTGAGGGTTTTTCAATTCCTTCATCAACCTTCACATTAGTACTTTCTATAATCTTTCTCAATCTCTTATTGTAACACTGGTATGCTTTTCTTTGAGTAGAGTAACCCAAAAATATTCCTTCATCACTTCTAGCATCAAACTTGCCTAGATCTTCATCTCTCTTGATGTAACATTTGCTACCAAACACTCTAAAATACCTTACAATGGGTGTAATACCAAACCAAAGTTCATAAGGAGTCATACCGGTATTGCTTCTAATTTGAACTCAATTGAGAGTATAGACTACAGTGCTGACAGCTTCCCTCCAATAGATCTGGGGAACATTTGCTTCCATCATCATAGTCCTAGATGCTTCCTGGATGGTCCGGTTCTTTCTCTCAACCACTCTATTTTGCTGTGGTGTCTTGGGAGTAGACAATTGTCTCTTTATTCCATGTTTCTCACAAAAATCTATGAACTCACTAGATGTGAATTCACCACCTCTATCAGACCTTAGACATTTCAATTTCAATCTAGTCTCATTTTCCACCATAGCCTTGAATATTTTAAATTTCTCAAGAGCTTCTTATTTTTCTTTCAGAAAGGTTACCCACATCATCTAGGAATAGTAATCAATTAGCAACATGAAGTATCTATCACCTTACACACTCCTAATTCTTGCCGGACCACATAAATCAGTATGAACCAAGTCTAATAATTTGGTAGAAGATTATTCCTTGCTTTTGAGTGAGATTCTACTTTGTTTCCCCAATTGTCATTCTTTGCACAAACTATTTGTAGGTTTTACCAATTTTGGAAGGTCTCTTACAACCTGAGTATTACTTATCTTGATGATATTATCAAAGTTCACATGACACATTCTTCTATGCCATAACCAACTCTGATCAACTTGAACAAATAAACAACTTTTATCAATACCAGCCAAGTGAAAGATGTTACCTTTTTTTTGGGTATCGGATGCAATCTCTGTTCCAGAACTTTCAAAAATTATGTACTTTCCATTCTTGAATCTGAGATCATAGCCTTTGTCCACCAACTGTCCAACACTGAGAAGATTGTGCTGCAATCCTTCAACATATAATACATTACTGGTTTTGGTCTTCCCATCAAAAGAAATAGTTCCTCTACCTCTGATTCTACCAGCAGAGTTATCACCAAACTTTACCACTCCTTCATATCTTTCCAAATCTATGAACTTGTTTTTGTCACCTATCATATGGTGAGAGAAACCACTGTCAATGACCCAATCATCCTTCTCTTCAAATTGGGCTACCAGGACTTTTTCTTCAACTTTATGATTGACAGATTCAGAGGGCATTGGATATTCTTCCTTGATGGCAATGAACACCCAGTCACTTCCGGATTTGTCTCCTTTCTCTGATTCATCATCTATTACTCCTTCATCATCTCCTTCATGAGCATAGTAACAATTCTTCTGGAATCTTGGTCTATTAGTGTTTGGCCTAGAAAATCTTTCCGGACACCTTGATGCAAAATGACCAATCTTATTGCAGTTAAAACACTTAAAAGGTAATTTCCCCTCATACTTATTGGATCCTCTTGGCAGTCTTTTTGTAATAAGAGCTTCAAGATGAGCAGTTTCAGCTTCTTCTTCTTCCAAGTCTTTTCTTGCATTTTCATACCATGATGATTTCCTTAAAGAGTTTTCTCCCAGATCAAACCTTTGTTTTCCTTTTACAGAGGCACTGGCTTTGAATGTAGATTCAGTCTTTGGGGGATCATCTCCAAACTCGGCCATCTCAAAAGCAGCCAATTTACCAACCAATTGATCTCTTGTGACAGTTGTGTGAGCTCTGAATTTTTCAATTGTAGCAGCCTTGATTTTATAGGAAGTAGGAAGGGATCTGAGAACTTTGCCAATAATCTCATCTTCACTCAAGATTCCACCTGCATTTCTAATTCCACAAACCAGCTCATTCACTCTTGGCATAAAAGTGGTAATATTTTCATCATCTCTCATCTTGAGTTTTTCAAATTTCCCTTTTAGACTCTGTAACCTTGCACTTTTAACATACTGGTCTCCTTCATGCAAAAGTTCTAGTTTTTTCCAAATCTCAAAAGCAGTTGGAAGTTCAATAACATTTGAGAGCTTTGAGTCACATAATGCACTTAGAAGAGCCTCTATGGTCCACAGATTGTTTTCAGCATCTATGATTTCATTTAGGGTTGTTAGACCACCCTGTGGGGGTACATATGGTTTTGTAACCATGGACCAGTATGCCATTCCCATACACTGTAAGTGACATTTCATGTGACCTTTCCAAAGAGCAAAGTTGGTTCCATCAAACTTTAGACTATCCTTCTTGTAAGATGACATCCTGGATCTCCTCAAGCAGTTAATCTCCTTTTAGAGGAACTTGGCTCTGATACCAATTGTTAGATTTAGGAAACACAACTGAGAGG
Source organism: Cunninghamia lanceolata (assembly GCA_027924645.1). Classification (NCBI taxonomy): domain Eukaryota; kingdom Viridiplantae; phylum Streptophyta; class Pinopsida; order Cupressales; family Cupressaceae; genus Cunninghamia; species Cunninghamia lanceolata. The sequence goes on from BSBN01000957.1 coordinate 1,336,985, forward strand.
GGGGGTGAATCAGTTGTACAAAACTTTCTCTTACTTTAAATACTCAACTCCACATTGTTAATTAGTAGCATAATAGAAGATTGACCATGAAAGCACAATGTAACAAATCAAGAGCAGAAACACATCAACACATGAGACACTAAGATTTTTGACATGGAAAACCTGGTTAAGGGAAAAACCATAGGGTGATTAACCCAAGAATGTATTCTTTGTTAGAAGAATAGAAAGAACAAAATGGCACATGCCAATTAGGGCTCACTGCCTGAGCACACTTCTCACAAGAGGCTCACTGCCTATAAGAGACACACTATCTACAAAAGAATAAGTATCACATACTTGAACTGGTAAATAGCATCTTCACCATGCTTGAGTCAGTTCCATTTAAGCCCAAACCTTCTTCTCTGCCTTTCACTCTTCTTCTCGCTACCACACACTCATCTTTTTCACACAACACTAGAAATGACCTTGCAATCCCTTATTTATACGCTACATCAACTTAGGAATGATCATCTAAGTCGGCTAACACTCATAAGAACATCTGCAAGATGAATAATTCATCCGGTCAACCAATCATAGAGGTGTTGGCAAGAGACACTATATGGATTCATGGTTGTTGTCATTGATGGCAACAAAGGTCATCCCACATATCCGCAAGTCATGGTGTGTCTCTACCAGAAGTCAGAATGAAGATTGTTGTGGTCCAGTGAACAAGAACAGAGCATGTGGCAAGGTCCGACAGATTGGTCCGGATCTCTCAGAGGAAGTGTCTTGGTGCAGTGCAGATTTGGGGAAGTCAAGAGGACTACCTTGAGTGGTATATTCCAAGGATTTAGCCTCCGGTGATGGACAAGGAAAAAGATATGAATAGTTGAGTACCGGATTCCTAAGAGACAGTGAGAACAGAGGAAGAACTGACTGACAGAGTATCAGACTATTTTCCGGATGTGTTACTGTTGATGGTAAAGGTTGTGAAGGCACGAATCATGTTTGGCCGACATGATTAATGATATCTACAAGTATATGCTTGATCCGCATTGCTTGGTGAGCAAGGATTCAGCCGACAGAACAGAGTTTGTAAGAAACTAGACTGTTCCGGATGCCGACTAGAAAGGTGATGAAATTACTTGTGCGGATATATATAGAGGATGGATTTAGTTGTGAAGATAGGAATTGTGTGATGGTATATGCGAATAAGTGCAGAACAGAGTAGAAGTAGTAAGAAAGATTCGGTATGTGAAAGGATAGCAGAATAAAGAATAGAGGAAAGATGAAGTGCAGCAGATCAGTGTACTGAGCCTAACCGGAACTAAACTCCAGCATATGTAGATGCTTCAAATCAGTTCAAGACTGTGATTCTTATCACTTTGTAGACAGTGTGTCTCCTTGTAGGTAGTGGGCCTCTTTGTGAGTAGTGTGCTCGGGCAGTGAGCCCTAATTGGCAAGTGCCATTTTGTATTTCCTTATTCTTCTAACAGAGAATAATCTTTGGGTTAATCACCCCGTGGTTTTCTCCCTTAACCGGGTTTCCACGTCAAAAATACTGTGTCATGTGTTTCTCATTTCATGGTAATGTTTGTTTGTTTGATTCAATGATGCTTTGATTAATAAGAAAGTTCAAAAGAAGAAATAATTAGGATAACTGATTCACCCCCCCCTCTCAGTTATCAACAATTGGTATCAGAGCCAAGTTCCTCCTAATAGAGCCTAACAGCTTAAGGAAGATCTGGGAGTTCAAATGGATGCATATGGTTTAAGGGAGCAACTCAAGACTGCCCTTGAGGATCTTGAACAGTCAAACTCTGAAGTCAATGAATTAAAGGAAAGACTCAAACAGGCTGATGAATTCATGAGAGAACTAAAGGACAAATTAAGTCTCTCTATGAAAAAGAGAAAGGAGCTGCTCCAACAATTGGCAAGACAAAGTGAAGAAAGCAATACAAATGAAGAATTGACTGAGCAAACCAAGTTATGTGAAAATTTATCAAAAGAAGTCATTATGTTAAGACATGAAATGGAATCAGGAACTATAAAGTTTACTCAAGAGATTGAAGAAAAAAGAAAAGCTGAAGACAATCTAAGACAATCTCTTAAAGAAAAATCAGAAGAATGCCACTAGATGGACAGGATTATCAGACATCTTGAATCTGATCTTGAAGATGCCAAAGATAATGAAGAAAAACTTGAGGATCAAATTGCCTCTCTCAAAAGAGATCTTCAAACAGCAAATGAATATAAAGAAAAATTCAAGATAAGTTCTACCCAACTTGAAGTACTTCTTGGAAGTCAAAAGAGGACAGATGACAAGTATGGTTTGGGATATGAGAAAGGAGAAAGCTCCGGATCCGGTCAAAAGAATTTTGGATCAGAAAATCCAAGGAATAGGCCTAGAAGACCTCCGGTAAGACAACCCAATGCTCAAAGATATCCATCTTTCAATGGATACTGCCACAGCTGCAACCACTTTGGTCACAAAGCTAATCAGTGCAGAAAAAGAATGAATCAGATTAATTCATCCTTCTCCGGACAGTGCTTTAATTGCAAAAGGTATGGACATAAATCCCATGAATGCAGAAATATGCAAGTAAACAAATCATTCAAAGGTAGATGCTTTACATGCAATAGAGTAGGTCATATGGCTAATCAATGCAGATCAAGAGGTTATCAGTCAAATATGCAAAGAAATGTTATTTGCCAAATCTGTAATAGGTCCGGTCATAATGCTAAAGTCTGCAGAAGCAAGAATCAGGACAAAAGAGGTCCGGTGTATAATCAGAATCAAGACAAGGGTAAACAAAAGATGAATGCGGATGAAGTTAGGAATCAGATGAGCAAGATTTGGGTGAAGAAAAGTTTAGAGAATGTAGAGGTTGGATCCGCACCAGGCTCTGGTGCTGATATTTCTTCCAGAAATTAAAAAGTGAGCTCTGGCTCAGGGGGAGACTCAAAGAAAATCCTGTTCCCCCAGCCAATCAAGTGGTGCCGGATGTGGCACAAGATGCGGAGTAAAGGGTTTAAAGATATAAGTCTTGAGATGATCCAGATAAGATTTCAGAGGTCCGCATGGAGATGTGAAGAAGCTGTGATCGATCAAGTAAGACCTGTTCCGGGAGATGCTCCGGAATGACAGAGGATTACAAAAAGGTCCGGAGAGATCCGGAAGTGCATTGTCTTATTCTGCGGATTGGACAGAGTGTTTGGGATGTCCTTGTGATGTGTTATCTTGATTTATTCATGATTGAAAGATCCGCATGATGTTCATAGATCAGGACTGATTCAGGATACTCCAAGCTATCCAGACAAGGCAAACTGGAATAATATAGGTGGAGCATTTATTGCAAACAGATATTAGGGTTTGCGAAATGATATAAGGGATTTCTCAACAATCACTTGATCATTCCACATCCAAGAAGAAGCTAAAAGCGGAGCTCTGCAACAAAATTCATCAAGTTTACCGAAGATCTCCTGCCGAAGTCATTACATACAGAAATCAATCCAGCTACTCCGTGCAACTGAAGACGCAAAAGGTATTTTCCACTTTTGATATCTTGCTACAAATCTTTTGAAGAAATGGCTACTCCAAATATAGTAAAAATCTCAGATAGACCCCGACCTGAATTTAAGAAACATCCATACAAGTCATTGGAGGTAGATCCCTTAGGAGCATTTTCCAGTGTTCCTCACGGTGTTTTACACATAGAAGACATTAGGGTTTACATACATGCAAGCATTGAGGAATTTGGGGAATTCAAATTGAGAGATCTCTATCACAAACAACTGATAGACAATGCTTTTGAGCTTAAACCAGAGTATAAGGGTATCTAGAAGAAACAATTTGATCAATTCATTCATTTCCCCTACTTTGAAGAAGATGAATGGGTCCGGTATGTACTGAGCAGGATGCATGACAACTTCCTATGGTTGGATAGACCCTGCAAGATCACAAAAGAGGCAATTAGAGCAGTAACTGGTCTATACTCTTCCGGAGGGATACCTATCCTCAAATCTGTCAAAAATAACATTGTAACTGAGGCCACTGGATCAAAATTTGATAAGAGGGCAATGACCATTGAAGATATTTCTGATCCGGATATCAAGTATGCGTCCATGATAATAGGATACAAGATCTATCACTCCAGCAGGGAGAATTCTGTATCCGGAACTGCAGTATATACTGCCTATGAAATGCTAAGGAAGAATGCAGAATATGATCTCTGCGAACTGCTCTTAAGCCAATTAATGGAAAATATACAGAAAATCAAGAAGGACAAAAAGAATTCCTTTAAGTATGGTACTCTTATATTATGTCTATTTTTCTACTTCATGAATGAGCTGCCCAGATCAAGTGGATGTGCATGGCAGAATGACAAACCTGTTGCAGTCCAGATAAGAGACTATTTACATGGGCTTGGGAATGCCAAAGCAAGAAATACAGCCCTTTGGGGATACTTCAAAAACTTCCAAAGCATGATGCAAGCAAGAGAGAGAATTCCCCAGTCTCTTGTTGAAAAATACAAAGACTCAGTGTGCTTTATGGTGGACACTGATCAGTGCCTAATGGAGGCAGTGGAGCCAAGGACTGTCTGGATCATGCCCATGGGGTATGAAGTGGATGAACAGATAGTGGAGCTGCATGTTCAACACATGCTAAGTCAGCCCAAAGATCCAAAGGCAGAAAGGTTTGGAACCTTTGAGGAGCTGAGTGTAAAGATACATGTAGAACTCAGGGAACCTGAGATAAAGAGAAAGGTGAGAAAAGAAGTAGAGCACATTGCTCAAGGCCTAGGCATCTCAAAAGAGGCACTTGATGCCAGCCGGGAAAAGAGAAGAAAATCTGAGGAAGAAAAGAAAGAGGCAGAAAAGAAAAGCAAGAAAAGTGCTCCGGTGGAATCCTCAACCCGGACCAGATCATCTAAAGGATCCACACCTATCAAAACCAAAAGCTCAAAACCGGAAGTCCAGGGATCCAGTAAGAGATCCAAGTCAAAAGCCTCAAGAGCTTATCAAAGCCAAAAGGATGAAGAAGAAACTGAGTCAGATGAGGGAGTGAAAGAAATAAAGAAACAGAAAAAGAAAGGATCCGGTAAACCCTCTTCTGGCTGAGACAAGGAAGAAATGACAGAAGAATTTTCTGAAAAGCCCACCCTGTCTCTAGACAGTGTAGTCAAATCAGTCACTGTGGATGGGAACCTTCTACCGGTGGCTGAATTCTATGATGACTACAATGAGGCAGATCAAAAGATCCTGCAAGAAGCTATAATAAGGTACTTGAAAATCTACAATAAAGCTTTTATTGAGATTATCTCTGAAATCCCAAAGAGCCTAGAAATGGAATTAGAGATAAGAAAGAACAATGCCATGGCAAAAGACCTTGAGATCAGGGAACAGATAGCTATTCAGCTATATCCTTCAATTGATCACAAAACAATGAACATGATATTCAAGGACTACAAGGATGAATTCAGAAGCAAAGCAAGGATGAATCAGCTTATGCTTGGTGAAACTGACAAAGTAGCCAAGGACACTGAAGAGATCCTCCAGAATACATTCAAAAGATTCAACATTCCTATTACAGAGGACTTAGGTGCAGAAATAGCTGCATCATCTGCTCCGGAAGAAGTGCCACTAGAACAGACTAACATCTCTTCTCTGGCTTCTCCTACAATCTCCGGATCCCAAGAAGAAGAAAAATTATAGGAGGAAGAAGCAGCAGAAAAAGAAAAAGAGGCTGACAGCACCAAGGATGCAGAAAAAGAGAAAAATCCAACAGAGAAAACCACAACTGTAAGTGGTAAGAATGTGGAAGGAGATAAGACTCCTAAGGACAAAACTATAGAAGAAAAGAAACATCTGTCTCCGGCAAGAGACACTGCACAAACTGTTCAAAAGTTTCTAAGCCAAGAAACTTTAGAGATTGATGAACCGGAGCTTCTAAAAGGCCCATTCGACTTTGACTCTCTCTCTCTCCGGTACAAACAATGAAGATAGCTTCATTTGCAAATGCCAATGCAAATGAAAAACTCCTAAAGTCTCATATGGAAGACTGTGAGTTGATAGAGGCTGCTTCCAGAGTGCTTGTAAAGATTATGCCATCAATCCAGATAGATCCGACAGCCTCCTCTTCTGGTAATCTCAAAACCTTAGTCAGCAGTGTTGATACACATTTTGATTCTCTAGAAAAATCAGCTGAAGAAAAGGTCCGGAAGGAATTTTTGGATAAAAGATTTTCAGAAGTATTAGGATTAATCTCTAACGATAGGAGAAATATGAGTATTGGAATAAAGAGCTTAGAAAATGCTCTTAAGGATGGCGGTGATATTTACAAATTTTGTATCTCCTGGTCAAAGGCAACAGTAGAAATAGATAAGAAAATAAAAGTGGAACAGGACAAACTACAAAGTTTGTCTCAAAGTTTTGATCCTCTCTCTTCCATAGTAAATCAAGAATGTCAAACTATTGCAATCACAAATGCAATAAAGAACCTTAAGAAGGAAAGGAAGAATATCACTAACCGGATGGGAGAACTTAGAAGGATTATAATCCCTAAGTTAGAAACTATGCATGAGGCCATCAGTGATGCTCAGACCACCGCCCAAACAAATGATCTGACAGATCTCAAGAGGGCAGAAGCTTTTGCATTTTTGTTGAGTGGTCACATTTCAATTTTGGATAGAATGAAGCAAAGTTGGGCTACAAAACTGATCCAACTGAAGACATCTTTTGCAGACATTCTTCAGTATATGTGAGTATGTAAATATGCGGCTATGTATAGAAAATTTTTGAAAATTTTGGTGTGCGGACCCTACCCTTTGCCATTGATGTCAAAGGGGGAGTGAGGAGCAGTGAAAAATGAGGAATCTAACTAAGGGGGAGTTCCAGAAATTGTATATAAAGACAGAGCATCAGCAAAGGGGGAGCATAGTGTAATCACTTAGTCATTTTTCACTAAGTGTTGCCATCAATGCCAAAGGGGGAGATTGTTGGCAAGAGACACTATATGGATTCATGGTTGTTGTCATTGATGGCAACAAAGGTCATCCCACATATCCGCAAGTCATGGTGTGTCTCTACCGGAAGTCAGAATGAAGATTGTTGTGGTCCGGTGAACAAGAACAGAGCATGTGGCAAGGTCCGACAGATTGGTCCGGATCTCTCAGAGGAAGTGTCTTGGTGCAGTGCGGATTTAAGGAAGTCAAGAGGACTACCTTGAGTGGTATATTCCAAGGATTTAGCCTCCGGTGATGGACAAGGAAAAAGATATGAATAGTTGAGTACCGGATTCCTGAGAGACAGTGAGAACAGAGGAAGAACTGACTGACAGAGTATCAGACTATTTTCCGGATGTGTTACTGTTGATGGTAAAGGTTGTGAAGGCATGAATCATGTTTGGCTGACATGATTAATGATATCTACAAGTATATGCTTGATCCGCATTGCTTGGTGAGCAAGGATTTAGCTGACAGAACAGAGTTTGTAAGAAACTAGACTGTTCCGGATGTCGACTAGAAAGGTGATGAAATTACTTGTGCGGATATATATAGAGGATGGATTTAGTTGTGAAGATAGGAATTGTGTGATGGTATATGCGAATAAGTTCAGAATAGAGCAGAAGTAGTAAGAAAGATCCGGTATGTGAAAGGATAGCAGAATAAAGAACAGAGGAAAGATGAAGTGCAGCAGATCAGTGTACTGAGCCTAACCGGAACTAAACTCCAGCATATGTAGATGCTTCAAATCAGTTCAAGACTATGATTCTTATCACTTTGTAGACAGTGTGTCTCCTTGTAGGCAGTGGGCCTCTTTGTGAGTAGTGTGCTCGGGCAGTGAGCCCTAATTGGCAAGTGCCATTTTGTATTTCCTTATTCTTCTAACAGAGAATAATCTTTGGGTTAATCACCCCGTGGTTTTCTCCCTTAACCGGGTTTCCACGTCAAAAATACTGTGTCATGTGTTTCTCATTTCATGGTAATGTTTGTTTGTTTGATTCAATGCTGCTTTGATTAATAAGAAAGTTCAAAAGAAGAAATAATTAGGATAACTGATTCACCCCCCCTCTCAGTTATCAACAAGAAGGAACACCATTATCCAGAAGTTATTCTTTATTTTCAGGCCCCAACTCTAACATGGATTATCAACACAAACTAAACATTATCCAAGGACCTCCACAACCTTGCCTGAATCTCCAAAAACATCCGCACATCCTCTACTTACTGAAATCCTTCTCTTCTTCATTCGAAACCTCAAGAACACAGTCTGCCATTGTTGTCACAAAGGAATAGATGCTTCTGGATCTTCAAACTAGGAACAAATCAAGATTACACATCATAAGGACTTCCCAACACTCCTTCAAATCCATAAAATAGGAAAATACATTTTTGGATCTCACTGGACCTTTCTGTAACACTCTATCACCTTTGAACATCAACTAGAACCGGTTCTACTTGAGTGATCACAACTTCTTCATATCTTCATGCAAACTTCTAAAATCTCTACTAGAACATCTTAAGACTCATATCTACAAACCCTTTAATCCACATCCTCTGATCCTTAACCTGTCTTGAGCGTTTACCTTGCTATCATCACTGTTCTTCACTGTTCCTGATTGAGACTAATTTTCTCAGTATCCTCAACATATAACTCATCCAATCCTTATCATTAATGCAACAAAAGTATGTTGACATCAATGACAATACCAGTTGGGCCCATACTTGTAATAGACCAATCCTCCAATCATAGACCTATATGTCTTCTGATCAGTTTTAGGAGATTCAACATCCTTACTCAACTTACATCTAGTAGCCATGGGAGTATTCATTGCCTTTGAATCCTCCATCCCAAATATTTTTAATAATTCTTTCACATATTTGGTTTGAGATATGAAGATTCCTTTCTTTGTTTGATTAATTTATAGACCCAAGAAAAAATTCATTTCACCAAACATGGACATCTCAAATTCACTTTTCATTTTATTTGCAAAAGTTTTGCACATACTATCCTTTCCTCCAAAAATAATATCATTAACAAATACTTCAACTATCAAGATATTTTCATGATCAATCTTAAAATAGAGATTACTGTCAATAGTACCTTTGTTAAAACCAATTTTCAGAAGATGTTTGTCCAACCTTTCATACCAGGCTCTTGGGGCTTGTTTGAGTCCATGCAAAGCCTTCTTTAATTTGTAGACCATATCTCCATTATCAGATAGTTGAAATCCATCTAGTTGCTCAATGTATACTTCTTCTAAATCACCATTTAGGAAAGAACACTTGACATCCATCTAATATACCTTGAAATCTTTGAAGGTAGCAAAGGCAAGAAATAGTTTGACTACTTCAATCCTTGCCACCGATGCAAAAGTCTCTTCAAAGTCAACTCCTACTTGAGAATAGCCTTTACAGACCAATCTGGCTTTGTTTCTTATTACCTCACCATCTTCATTTAGTTTGTTCCGGAAGACACACTTAGTCCCAATCACATTTTTTTCCTTAGGTCTAGGAACAAGATCCCAAGTGTGATTCTTTTCAATCTGCATCAATTCCTCCTTCATTGCTTTAATCCAACTTTCATCATTGCATGCTTCACTTACTATTTTTGGTTCAACTTTTGAAATCAGACAATACTTCACTAAATCTTGAGCAATATTTCTTCTTGTTTGAACACATTTGCTTCTATCTCCTATGATCTAATCTTTAGAATGATTCAGTCTTACATACTTGGGAGTTTTTGGAATCACTTGCACTTCTAATTCTTGGATAGGTTCATTCAAGCTTGTTTCTTCTTCTTGTGTTTCTGGATTCTTCAGATCAATCTAGATTTGGACTGGAGTTTGAACTTGTTCTTCTTGGTCTGAGATAACATTTTGATCATCAACTTCATACTCATAGTATCTTGAGGGATTTTCCATGCCTTCATCAAATTTCACATTTGTGCTTTCCACAATCTTCCTTAATCTCTTGTTATAGCACCGGTAAGCTTTGCTTTGAGTAGAGTAACCCAAGAATATTCCTTCATCACTTCTAGCATCAAACTTGCCAAGGTCTTCATTTCTTTAGATATAGCATTTGCTACCAAAGACTCTAAAATACTTCACAGTAGGAGTGATGCCAAACCAAAGCTCATAAGAAGTCTTACCAGTCTTTCCTCTGATTTGTACCCAGTTAAGAGTATACACGATTGTGCTCATTGCTTCTCTCCAATAGATCTGAGGAACATTTTCTTCCATCATCATAGTCCTAGAATCTTCTTGGATGGTCTAGTTCTTTCTCTCCACTACTCCATTCTGTTGTGGAGTCCTTGGAGCGGTTAACTATCTTTTTATTCCATGTTTCTCATAGAATTCAATGAACTCTCCAGATGTGAATTCTCCACCTCTGTTAGATCTGAGGCATTTTATTTTTATGCTAGTTTCATTTTCTACCATAGCCTTGCATATTTTGAACTTCTCAAGTGCTTTAGATTTTTCTTTTAAGAAAGTCACCCACATCATCCGGGAGTGGTCATCAATCAGTGACATGAAATATCTATCTCCTTGTAGACTCTTGATTCTTGCTGGACCACATAGATTAGTGTGCACCAAGTCCAACAATCCAGATGAAGAATGTTCCTTACTTTTGAATGAGACTCTATTATGCTTACCTAACTGACATTCCTTGCACAAGCTATTAGGTTTCACCAATCTTGGAAGATCTCTTACAGCCTGGGTGTTGCTTATCTTAATGATATTATCAAAATTCACATTACACATTCTCTTATGCCACGACCAACTCTGATCAATTTGAACAAATAAGCAACTTTTGCTAGTACCAACCAAGTGAAAGATGTTACCTTTTGTCTGAGTACTAGATGCAATCTCAGTTCCAGAGCTTTCAAAGATCTTGCATTTTCCATTTTTGAACTAGAGATCATAACCTTTGTCTACCAGCTACCTAACACTATGAAGATTATACTTTAAACTTCAACATATAGAACATCACCGATTTTGTTCTTACCATCAAAAGAAATGGTTCCTCTGCGTTTAATTCTATCAGCAGAATTATCTCCAAATTTTACAACTCCACCTTCATATCTTTCTAGGTTTATGAACTTGTTTTTGTCACCAGTCATATGGTGAGAGCATCCACTGTCGATGACCCATTCATCCTTTTCTTCAACCTGAGCAGCCAGAGCTCTTTCTATCTTATGATTGGCAGATTCAATAGTCATTGGATCTTCTTCCTTAATGGAAATAAACACCCAGTCACTTCTGGATTTGGTTCCTATCTTAGATTCATCATCTGTTACTCCTTCATCATCATCTTCTTGAACATAGTAACACTTCTTTTGAAATCTTGATCTATTAGGTTTAGAATTTGAAAATCTTTCTGGACACCTTGAGGCAAAATGACCAATCTTGTTACAATTGAAACATTTGAAAGGTAGTTTTCCTTCATACTTACTGGATCCTCTTGGCAATCTCTTGGCAATAAGGGCTTCAAGTTGTACAGCTTCTGACTCATCTTCTTCTAGATATTTTCTTGCTTTTTCATACCATGATGTTTTCTTTGAAGAGTTCTCTCCTGGATCATACCTTTGTTTTCCTTTTACAGAGGCACTAGCTTTGAATGCAGATTCAGTCTTAGGGGGTGCATCTCCAAACTCAGCTAGTTCAAATGCAGCTAATTTTCTAACCAATTGATCTCTTGAGATATTTGAAAAGGATCTGAATTCTTCAATAGCAACAACCTTGTATTTGTAAGGAGGAAGGGATCTGAGAACTTTGGCAACAATCTCATCTTCATCCAAGGTTCCCCTAGCACACCTAATGCCACAAACAAGCTCATTTACTTTTGGCATAAATGTAGTGATATTCTCATCTTCATTCATCTTTAGGTTTTCAAATTTTCCTTTGAGACTCTGTAGCTTGGAACATTTAACATATTTGTCTCCTTCATGTAGGAGTTCCAGCTTTGCCCAAATCTCATATGCGGTTTTTAAATCCATAATATTTGTCAGCTCTAAATCAAATAAGGCACTAAGTAAGGCTTCTTTAGCTTGAAGATTATCTTCAGCATCTTTGATTTCATCTATAGTTGTCAAACCATTCTTTGGAGGAACATACCTTTTCATAGCCATAGTCCAATATTGCATGCCCATACATTGCAAGTGACATTCCATGCAACTTTTCCAAAGACTATAATTAGTTCCATCAAACCTTGAACTATCCTTCTTGTAGGAAGACATCCTAGATCTCCTCAAGTGATTAAGGTCTTTTAGAGGAACTTGACTTTGATACCAATTGTTGATTCAAGGATAGACAACTGAGAGGGAGCCGGGTGAATCAGTTGTCACAAAATTTTGTTCTGTATTTACTTAAACCTTCTTACATTTCAACAGCATGTCAAAGATTCAATCATGGAAGCATAATGCAATAATTTAAGAGTAGAAACAAACTCAACACAAATAACACCAAGATTTTAACGTGGAAAACCCGGTTAAGGGAAAAACCACGATGTGACTAGATTTTATTCTCTATTAAAAGAATATGAGAAATGAAATGGCACCTGCCAATTAGGGCTCACTGCCCAAGCACACTACTCACAAGAGGCACACTGCCTACAGGAGACTCACTATCTACAGAAGAAAATAAGTATTACCAACTTGAACTGGAAGTTAGCATCTTTACTATGCTTGAATCAATTCCATTGAAGCTCAACACGTCTGCTTTGCTAGTTCACTCCCCTTCCTTACGACCACCTCATCATGACCACATATTATATCTTTTGAACTTCACAATTCTTATTTATACATGATATTGACTTTGGAATGATCATCAAAGTTGGCACAACATATACTTATTTTATTACAGAGCAGTTACAAACATACAACTTGACTTATTACAAAAGCTTCACTCGAGTTACTACACAGTCGGCCACCCATAGTTGGTACTTCAATCTTCTTCAAGGAACATGCTACACCTCGCAAAACATCTTCTAGATTATTCACAATAGGTGCAAACCATCCGGTTGGCCAAAATTTGGAAGAACACCATTAACCAGAGGTAAATCTTCAATTACAGGTTCAATCTTCAATGTGGACCACCAACACAAATTGGACACAATCTAGAGACCTCCACAAGCTTACTTGAATCACCAAGAACATCCACACCACTTTTTCTTACTATAATCATTTGCATCTTCATCTGGAAATAAAAGAACACAGCCGGTCATCTCTGTCATACTAGGAGGATCACTTATGGACCTCCAAACCATATGTCAATCAAGTTGATAATTCACGTTAGCTTCCCAAACATACCATCAGATCCACATAGCAAGATATTGCATTTCTGGATCTTACCAGACTTATTTGTGCCACTATGTCACCACTGAACAGCTACTGAAACAAGTTCTACTCATATACCCATAACTTCTCCAAATCTTCATGCAAACCTCTGAAATCTTGACTGGACAACCTTTAGACACATATCTACAAACCCTTTGATGCGCATACTCTGATCTTCAACTATTTGAGATCTTTTCTTCATAGGACTTCACTATCTTCACTGTTCTTCTCTGTTTCTGTTGGGGCTAATTTTCTCAATATCCTCAGCACATACGTCATCTAGTTCTTGACATCAATACAACAGGAGTATGTTGACATCAATACAACAGGACTATGTTGTCATCAATGAGAACATAGTTTAGAGCCATACTTGCAATAGAAATAGATGAGGAACCATCGTAGAGAAAGAGTTTGTTTAGGAACAAGATGCAAATTAGGAGGTAAGTGTTGCAAAGTTGTAATTGATAGTGGTAGTTTTGATAACCTAGTTTCAGAGGAGATGGTGACTAAGCTGAAGTTGGAAAAATTACAACAACCTAATCCATATCAGATAGCATGGATTCAGGATGATCATAAGGTACTGGTGAGTGAACAATGTTTGGTGAAATTTCATATTGGATCTTATCATGATGAAGTCTTGTGTGATATTATGCCTATGGATGCTGGTCATATCTTGTTGGGTATACCTTGGCAGTATGATAGAAAAGCTATACATGATGGGAGAAAGAATGCATATACTATAACATCAAATGTAAAGAGAATTACTTTGATTCCTTTGGAGGATGACACTAAAGATGTGCTATGTGGGAATGCTAGAATCTGTTTGGTAGATGGAAGAAAATTTCTTGATGGTTTGAGGCATGAGAATATGTGTTATACTTTGATTCCTAAGAAGCATGAAACATTGAAGGAGGAGACTGAAGAATCACAACTAGAGGAGATAAAGGAGTTTCTGATAGAGCATGAAGACATCATATCAAATAATGTACCTGAAGGATTGCCACCTATAAGGAGTATCAGTCATCACATGGATCTTATACTAGGAGCAAGTTTGTCTAACAAAGCAGCACATAGAATGACACCGGTAGAGAATGAATAATTGAAAAGATAGATAAAAGAATTGTTGAGAAAAGATTTGATTAGAGAAAGATTGAGTCCTTGTGTAGTATCTGTAGTGTTAGCACCAAAGAAAGATGGAGAATGGAGAATGTGTACTGATTCTAGAGCAATAAATAAGATCATAGATAAGTATATATTTCCTTTACCTAGGATGGATGACATCATGTATTCTTTAAGTGGAGCAAGATATTTCACAAAGATAGACTTGAAGAGCGGATACCATTAGATCAAGATCAGAGAAGGAGATGAATGGAAGACTGCTTTTAAGACAAATGAAGGATTGTATGAGTGATTATTGATGCCCTTTGGATTGACAAATGCACCGAGCACTTTCACGAGATTGATGAATGAAGTCTTTAAGAAATTCTTGGGTAAGTTTGTTATTGTGTACTTGGATGACATTTTGATTTTTAGTAAAACAAAACAAGAACATTTGTGGCATATTAGACAAGTTTTGTAGAGGTTGAGAGAAGAGAAATTGTTGATAAACATCAAGAAGTGTAGTTTCATGGAAGAACTAGTGTATTTGGGATTTGTGATTTCTATAGAAGGATTGAAGATGGACCCTGAGAAAGTGAGAGCAATTGTTGAGTGGCCTACATTGGAGAGCATTGAAGAAGTAAGGGGGTAAGTGCAAGAAGATGGGGGGCCAAAAAGGGGTCTTAAGTGGCCACTTTTTTTTAAATCAGAAAATGTTGGCCTTGGATGAGAAATTGAGCATAGTTACACTCAAAATTTGGAGATGCAACCAAAACAATGTTCATAGTGCTCCGAGTCTACTTTCTAAACTACTATTTTTTTAAAAAATGGCATAGATTAAGGGGTTCAAAAGAGGGAGCCACAGAATTTGGTGTTGTTTCTATCAAAAAAATATAACACAACATGTTTTGTGGCTCCCTCAAAAGGTCAACTTTTTTTTGGTATTTTTAAAATCTCTTCAGTGAGAAATTAGCTAATAGCTTGTAGTTTATGCCTAATTTTTCTAATAATTTTTTGATGAATATTTGATTTTTTACTAATTTTCAAAGTGGACACATCCTAAAAAATAGAACTTTGGCCATGGTACCCCTATAAATTTTGAAAACTAATTGACTTTTTTTTTTTTAATATGTGTAGAATGGAGTCTAGTTTCTAAATATGTAATTTTTATGAAATTTCAATGAATAGTTAATTTACAATGAAAAAAAGACCAAATAGTGGTTTTTGCCCAAAAACAGACACACAAACAAAATAAATTAAAGATGAAAGGCTTAACATTGTTAAAATGTGAAAAAAATCACATTGTCAAATAGATAAGAGAAAGCCTAACATTACCTAGGTGTTCTATTTGTTCAACCTTGAAACACGTACAAATCTAAGGGTTAGCACGAATGAAATTATGTGAAATCTTGAAGAATATGGAAAAACACGTATGTGGATGTTGAAAAGGCACTCCAAGCCTTTAGGTTGGAAATCCAAAGAAAATCCCAAGCCCAAGGCTTGGGATTCCCAAAGCAAAACATAACACGAGTGCGTTATAATGCGCTCACGTTATTTTTTGCTTTGCATTTTTCCTTTTCCACAAAAGTTTGTGTTGTTTGTCATGTTTGAAATAATGCAAGTGTGTTATAACGTGCTCGCGTTATGTTCCCCTTGAATTTTTTAATGTTCAAGGCTATTAATAATGTATGTATGTATGTATGTATGTATGCCTATATGTATGTATGTATGTATGTATGTATGTATGCCTATATGTATGTATGTATCTATGTATGCCTATATGTATGTATGTATAGTGTCGAGGGTAGAGGAGGGTAGAGATGGGAGTGAGCCAGATAGGGGAGAGAGGGGTGGATAAGGATTGAGTGATTAAGGTTTAAAGTTGAGGGTTGAGCGTTTAGGGATAGGATTTAGAGTTTAGGGATAAGGGATTAGAGTTTAGGACCTTGAGGGATTAGGGTTTAGGGTTGAGGCTTTAGCGATAGCGTTTAGGGTTAAGGGTCGAGGGAGTAGGGTTAAGGTAGACTGTTGAGGGTAGAGGGATTAGGGATAGGATTTAGGGTTGAAAGTTTAGGGTTGAGGGATTAGGGTTTAAGGTATAGTTTAGTAGTTCTTGTGGATAGATCTAGTAAATAATGGGAGATTATTTGCCTATTTCATAACAATATACCTCCCTTAAGTATGGGGTGGATAGCAAGAAACATAGATGTACCCCAATGCAAAGCTTTTCTCATAATGATCATCCTTTTGATTTCAACTGTTAATTAATCACTGTGGATGTAAAATACGCAAAGCTTTTCTCATAGTGTGTACACCTATTGGCATAATGAACCCCAGATGGGCCAGAAATACATGCCATATAACATTACTAACATTAACAAAGTTCATAGCCATTTTTCTGACATATTCTTGCAAATCAAATATCTTTAAGAGAAGAGCATAAAAAATGATGGGTTTAACAACCTAACATAAGGCAAAGTAGTTTTGTTGGGTTTAGGGATAGGGTTTAGGGTTTAGGGTTGAGAGATAAGGGTTTAGGGTTGAGGGATTATGGTTTAAGGTATAGTGTTGAGGGTTGAGGGTTTAGGATTAGGGTTTAGGGTTGACGGATTAGGGTTTAATGTTGAGAGTTGAGGGTTGAGGGTTGAGGCTTTAGGGATAGGGTTGATGGTCAAGAGATTAGGGGTAAAGTAGAGTGTTGAGGGTAGAGGGACTAGGGATAGGGTTTAGGGTTGAAGGTTTAAGGATTGAGGGTTGAGGCTTTAGGGCTGAGGGTTAAGGGATTGGGGTTTAAAATATAGTGTTGAGCATTGAGGGTTTATGGATAGGTTTTATGGTATAATTTTTAGGGGTTGAGGGATAGGGTTTAGGGTTTAGGGATAAGGGATTAGGGTTTAAGGTATAGTGTTGAGGGTTGAGGGTTTAGGAATAGGGATAGTGTTTAGGGTTTAGGGATGAGGGATTAGGGTTGAGGTTTGAGGGATTAGGGTTTAAGGTATAGTGTTGAGGGTTGAGGGTTTATTAATAGTGTTTAGGGTTGAGGGTTGAGGGATTAGGTTTTAGGGTTGATGGATTAGGGTTTAATCTATAGTGTTGAGGGCTAAGGATTTAGGGATAGGGTTTAGGGTTGACGGATTAGTGTTTAATGTCGAGGTTGGGGTTAGACTGTCAAGGGTAGAGAGATTAGGGCTAGGGTTTAGGGTTGAAGGTTTAAGGATTGAGGGTTGAGGCTTTAGGAATGAGGGTTTAAGGCTTAAGATATAGTATCAAGTGTTGAGGGTGTAGGTATAGGGTTTAAGTTTTAAGGGTTAAGGTTTGAGGGATAGGGATTAGGGTTTAAGGTATAGTGTTGAGGGTTGATGATTTAGGGATAGGGTTTAGGTTTGAGGGATTAGTGTTTAGGATTGATGAATTAGGGTTTAATGTTGAGAGTTGAGAGTTGAGGGTTGAGGGTTAAGGGTTAAGGGTTGAGGGAAAGGGTTAATGATCAAGGTATTAGGGTTAAATAAGAGTGTCAAAGGTAGAGGGATTAGGGATAGGGTTTAGGGTTGAGGGTTTAAGGATTTAGGGTTGAGGCTTTAGGGTTAAGGGATTAGGGTTTAAGATATAGTGTCGAGTGTCGAGCGTGTAGGGATAGGTTTTAGGGTTCAAGTTTTAAGGGTTAAGGGTCGAGGGATCAGAGTTAAGGGTTGGGGGATTAGGGTTTGACATTGAGGGTTGAGTACATTAAAGTTTGACAGTTAAGGGTTTTGCGATAGGGTTGAGGGTTGAGGGTATAAGGATTAGGGATAGGGTTGGAGGGTTTAGGGATAAGGGATTAGGGTTTAAGGTATAGTATCGAGCCTGTTGAGGGTTTAGGAATAGGGATAGTGTTTGAGGTTTAGGGATGAGGGATTAGAGTTGAGGGTTGAGGGATTAGGGTTTAGGGATAAGGTTTAGGGTTGAGGTAGACGAGAAGTGACTGAGAGACATAGAGAAGGGAGAGGTAGAGAGGTAGAGAGGTGAGGGGGATACATAAGTGAGATATAGAACATGAGCTAATGGAACAAGAGGTGAGATATTGCAAAGGTGAGATACGCACAAATATTTATGGATCAATCTACAGTAGGACAAAATGTGAGCACGTTATAACGTGAGCATGTTATAAAGCACTCGTGTTTTGTCCTGCTAAAGAAATAGTGAAAAAATGTTGACCCCCATGATCCAGGCACATATGCTCTATTTTCATGTTGATTATGCACGTGCTCTAGCAAAAAATAAGTGCTTTCATGCTGTTGGGAAGTTCACATGCACATTTTACACATTCTACCACCTTTGAATGATCTTTCCACCACCTTTTCTACTTTACCAACTTGAGGAGGAAATAACACAGTTTTCACACCAAGTTTGATATATATCTATTCAAGTTTCAATTTTTGTAGTGTTGCAATGTTAGTTGTGATTCAATTTTAGGAATTTAACATTATAGATTGGTTAATAGTATTGTTGTTAGGAATTATATTTGAGTGTTATTCAATTTAACATTGAAAAGGAATCAAGTGGTGAAAAACTCAAATTGTTGAGGAGTTTGATGCAAGAAGAAAAAAACACTACATAATTGGGTACTCTCTCCATTTGAATCTTTGTTTTTTAGGTATGTCAAGTCTTTACATGCATGTTCTTTACATTTTCCTTAATTCTATTTGAATTACTTTATCATGCTTTATCATACATGTTTAAAATAGACACATTCCCAATCAAGAAAGTAGCCTACAATCTCACATGATGCCATGTATATTTTCTACACTTGGGCTCTTTAATAATTATGTGTAATAAATAGACCTTAACATACCATGATGTCAAACTATACAAGAATAAATCCTTACAACATAATAAAAATACAATCCCGCTATTATCTTTTATTCATTTCTTAGGAACTAATATTGGTCTCTTTATCATGCTATACACAAATTCTCTGTCATGCTAAGGAAACAATAAAGAATTAAACCAACACAGGAAGAGATAGAAGCTAAGAATGCAAAGAAAGTAGTGGCTATGAGGGAACTTCATGAGAAGAGGAAATTAGACATGATAAATGAAGACATGCCAATTGAAGAGGAACCACAACCATCACAAAGAGATATGGTATTGGTGGCATAAAGAGAATGAATGTAAAAACTTTGTGCTATAAGAGATTTGAATACCGTAGTTGGAGACACATCCTCTACCGCAAGTTGACATGTAGGGACACCATCTACCACATCTTAAGTTGAGAATACATCATCACTCACATGTGATGAAGGAGGAATGCCATTGTTCCCACCTCAACCTCAAGGTATGTCATGTATTCCGTCTTTGATCGAAGGTATGCCATATAGCCCATCTCATTTAAATATTGATGAAATTCCTAATGTTGATATGAATTTATCTAAATTAACACCACCTAGAATTTTACATAGAAAGCTAAAGTATTTGAATGATATTGATGAGAATATTTTGTAGCCAATGGAAGGTAAGATTCCAAAATGTACTTGTAGAAGATATGCTCATAAGATTTGGAGATTGTTCTTTGAAAAGTTAAATGAGACTGCAAGATGTCAACTATTCCTTAAAATGATGCAAAGTATAAAGTGTAGGTCCATCATGAAGATTCTTGGGTTGAGAACATCAAAGGCTTCAAGTGAAAAATCTATTGTTAAGAATCTCATGAGTGCGTATGAGAGTGTGGGTAACACCTCATGCACAAAAGATAGTAATGCAACATGGCATGTGATTACATCGACTATAGTAAGTAGTCAAATGAAGAAAGCTCGTCTCATTAGAAAGACAGGTCAAGAATTGAGAATTAATAGGAAAACTTTATCAAGAATCATTGGAAGATGCCAAAGAATTAAGGACACTAATGCCAATGAATTATGGGCATTCTTGGGGAGACTACCATGAAAAGATAAACCAATTGTTGAAGCATTGAGATCACTAATTGAAGACTTTTGGAAGAATTACACAAGGGTATCTCCGAATCAAAGGGATGTGGTAAGAAGGAGAATCGGTAGTCAGAACCGTGACCCACATCCAAAGCATTTTTTGGATGAGACTCAAACACAGTTTTATGGTAAATTTCTAGAGAAGTATCCTCAAATTAAAATTTGTCAAAGATATTCTGAAATTCTAAAACCTTTCTATGTCAAGATATATCGCACACGCACTACTTGTTGTTCTAAATTACATATTGAATTTTCTAACCATTTTGATGTTTATAGGTCTATATGTTTAGATATGCATACTAAAAATGTTTTGCAAGGTTGTGACATACGTGCCCCACCAACATCTTCAAGAGACTTCATATCAAGAATTTTATGTGAAAGAGATGAAGGTCAAATATTCTAAAATAAATTATGCTTGGATGGCACATGTCATCATTGCGGTGGCTTGCAACATTTGCCAATATGTGAACATATGGAAAGAAAACATGTGGTTGGAAATGAACTAGTAGAGTTTGGCAAGTATAAAACAATGGCATACAACACAAAAGATGGTAAAGAAGCAAAGAGGTGTGAATTGGTTATTGAAAAGATTCTAGTGTATCAGGTTATGCCTATATTTTGTGACAACATAGTGTATGAGTATGCAAGACATGCCCATAGAGCTCGATGGTTGGACTTGCAATTCAAGTTATGCAAGGACACATTTCTAGTTGGTAGCATTGTTTTAGTAGTTGACTTTTCAGAGAACTATAGTCTATAGCTAGAGCACAAGGTGCAATCACAATATTACAACTCCACACAGGTTTCTATATTTATGTACATAGCATTCATTCATGCGAATGATAGTATAGAGGATGACGAAAAGATCATAAGGGAGTATCATTTCTATATTAGTGATGACTGCATGCATTCTACGGAGTTTGTACAAGGTTGCTTTTAGGTGTTCTACAATGATTTGGCTAGAAGGGGCATATCGTTCAGTCAGCATATCATATGGTCAGGTAACTATGCGTCACAATTCAAGAACTCGTAGAATTTCTATTAGCTGAGACAGAGGCATAATTCTATAGATATTCAACATATGTAGAACTTTTGTGAGGTTGGGCATGGAAAGGGGGAGCATGATGGTGTAGGAGCATGTATCAAAAGAGCCATAGCATGAGAAGAGTTAAAGTATAAAGACAATGCAAAGTTGATAGATGCAAAATCGATCGTCAAGTGGTGTAATGCTTCCATGGGTCTAGGTAATGAAGGTAAGTCTTTAGTTCATAGATTTTTTTTGGTTGATAGATGATACTAACATTGCACCATATGAGGACTATTGTATACTGATAGGATCAAGTGAGATGCACTCTTTCAGAAGCTCAATTCTAGGTTCATGGAGTATCTATATGCAAAAGATATCATGCTTTTGTTCTTCCTATCCAATTAAAGCCTAGGATGAGTGTGAGTCAAAGGAGTGGGTTGATGAATGATAGTTAAGTTATCTTAGCCCACTTGACACACATCGACCCCCAATGTCACTGGAACTAACACAGATGGAATCATCAGTTGACTTTGACCACATATCAGATCTAGTTCAACCAGGTAATATATCTATTTGCATAATTTTTGAAATTCCTAATGTTATCTTACTTTGTAGTGTTTTTGTAATGTTGACTAATTTCATCTAATTTGCTACACATATCAATGTAGGGCACGTATATGCAATCATTGCAGATGAAGATAATGAAGAGGGAATAGATTATTACTTATGTCATTGTATTGAGGCCAAAAAGAAATTGGAGGCCCTAGTTACAGATGGAGAAAACATCAAATACCCTACAGGCTCAGTGGTTATTACTAGAACATGGCTTAGAAGGTACCCACATAAGAGTGTTAATGTTTGGATGTTTCAGGACTTTGACATGCATCGGAAGATTCTTCATTACTCGAACCTTGTTGTGGCATCCAATGTTCATTTGATATAGTATCAGGGTAGACCTTTGAACAAAATCTTGTGGAAGGGGCGTGAGTCTGACCATGAAGTAATTCTTGACACAATAAAGAGTATAGCAGACCTGGATGGTTCATTGGATTAATTTGTTAGTATTCACATTGATTTTGTAAAGTCATGTTACATTGAGTTGTAAGTATGCACATTAATTTGTAAGGTTTGTTTTTTTAATTTCCTGCTGCACTTTTACACATATACACATTTTTAAATCATGTTATGCTTCATGGGTTTAGACCTAAGTGATGGATGAATTTGATCCTGAGATTAATGTATAAAATATAGGTATCTCTAGGTGTCTTGGTTTGTAACTAGATATTAAGTGTCTCTAATTGTGATGTAGAGGCAATGTGATGTCTCTAATTTCATGATCATTATACAAAAGTAGGAGCAGTAGTTAGATACTCTAAATTCTTCATGGAAAAGGTGATTTCAGATGCTATGGAACCCATTCCAATCATTCCCAAAGGCAGACCAAACTTAGGATTAACACTTCCTTCACAAACCCAAGAAATGGCTTGTAGCCCTAAAAAAGAACAGTCCTAATAACTTTTGATATAGATATTCAAACACAGAATTTGGACAATCGATAGATACCCATTTGGACTCCCTAACCTATAACTCAACTCAATAACCCACAGCCCCAATTAGGCCTAAAATAGAAAGAGACCCCTTAAATTCACACACAAAACTCAACCAATGACTTAAGCACTTAGTATTCATGGCAAAACTATGAATTTTGTGGGTTTTGTCTTCCTACAATCCATTGTTCCCAAGAATGCCTCTATGGTTCCTTCTCTATGTCTCTAAACATCACCCAACACATGGTTTTGTTAGGTTTCCTCAAAGAAAACTTCTTCTCCTCAGATTTCCTACCAAAAAATCATCATAGCATACTAGAACAGACCTACTACAACCCATTCCATTGATCAAAAGTGAATCAAATCAGTGGAATGGCCAAAAAATGCATGATTCTTACCAAAACCCTAGATAAGGGTTTCTTAAACTGTTTTTAGGAAAATGAGTCTTACTCTACTCTGGAATTGTTTCAAGATGCCAAACTAGATGCAAATGAATGTCAACTCACTCTAGTTTCATGCCACCACCATAGTCCTTCAGTTGCACTAATGGTGCAGGGGCACCTCGGTTGTCATGCCTCCAAGAGGGGTCAAAAAATGAAATTTTGTTTTGATTGAGTCAATTGTATGTAATAAGGTCTTCTAAGACCATTTCATTTGTTTTTAAGTCACTTTGAGTCTTTGAGTCCTATTGCAAAAAAGTGTCAATGTTGTCAAGTTGCACAAAACAACTTTTGCATTTTTGGTGTCCTGCTCCTGATGCAACCAAACTAATAGTTCCAATGCATTTGGATGGGTACGTTTAGGCTAGGCATGGTCTTGTTTTTCACCCAAACATGTCGAAACAGTCTGAACTACATTGTACTGACGATATCCCTAAAGAGTCCAAAGTACAAAAAGGTAGCAATCTTTGATGAGATGTTACTCAAAAACTGTGTCACTTAGAAACATTATGTCTAAGGCAACACGATCACATAGAGTGCCTTTACAATAAGCTCTCTCAGTTTTTTATATCTCTGAGCATTTGCCCATGGTGAAAGGTTTTCTACTACCCCAAAAATCGTTAGAAGGAGGTAGTGTAAAGATGCAAAGGGGTGTAACTTTCATCCTACTCCTGATGTGACCAAACTGACTATTCCAACATGTCTGGATGGGTATATTTATACTAGGCATGATCTTTTTTTTCACCCAAACATGTTGAAATAGTCTGAGCTACATTGTACTGATGATATCCCTGAAGAGTCCAAAGTGCAAAAAGGTAGCAATCTTTGACAAGATGTTACTCAAAAAATGTATCACTTAGAAACATTCTATCTAAGGAAAAATGATCATGTAGAGTGCCTCTACAATAACCTCTCTCAGTTTTTTATATCTCTAAGGCATTTACCCATGGTGAAAGGTTTTCTGTTGCCCCAAAAATCATCAGAAGGAGGTAGTGTAAAGTTGCAAAGGGGTGTAACTTTCGTCCTGCTCTTGATGTGACCAAACTGACTATTCCAACACATCTGGATGGGTACATTTACACTAGGCATGGTCCTATTTTTCACCCAAACATGTTGAAACAGTCCGAGCTACATTGTACCGACGATATCGCTGAAGAGTCCAAAGTGCAAAAAGGCAGCAATCTTTGATGAGATGTTACTCAAAAAATATGTCACTTAGAAACATTATGTCTAAGGCAACATGATCATGTAGAGTGCCTCTATAATAACCTCTCTTAGTTTTTTATATCTCTGAGGCATTTGCCCGTGGTGAAAGGTTTTCTGCTGCCCCAAAAATCTTCAGAAGGAGGCAATGTAAAGTTTCAAAGGGGTGTAACTTTCATCCTACCCCTGATGCGACCAAACTGACTATTCCAACATGTCTGGATGGGTACATTTATGCTAGGTATGGTCCTTTTTTCACCCAAACATGTCAAAACAGTCTAAGCTACATTGTACCGATGATATCCCTGAAGAGTCCAAAGTGCAAAAAGGCAACAATCTTTGATGAGATGTTACTTAAAAATTGTGTCACTTAGAAACATTCTGTCTGAGGCAACATGATCATGTAGAGTGTCTGTACAATAACCTCTCTCAGTTTTTTATATCTCTAAGGCATTTACCCATGGTGAAAGGTTTTCTGCTATCCCAAAAATTATCAGGAGGCAGTGTAAAGTTGCAAAGGGGTGTAACTTTTGTTATTCTCCTCATGTGGCCAAACTGATAGTTCCAACACGTCTGGATGGGTATGTTTAGGCTAACTATGGTCCTATTTTGCACCCAAACATGCTGAAATAGTCAAGGCATAGATTAAGGTATGTGAAAAAATTAAATATTGAATGAGCGTCTAAGCTAGATGAAGACTTTTTACCCACCTCATCGTTCAATCATTATAATTGTTCTCAAAAGACATCATCAAAACATAAAAGAACTCCAAGACTTGTAGTTTTAAGTTTATTTCCTCCAGGGTGCCAATGTGAGGTTGATTTGATGGCAAAGGGCGCCTTGATTCATGATGTTGAATCTCCTTCCTCCTAGGTGCCAAAATGGATAGTTTAGACAAGAAAAGGCGCCTTAGTATACTTAGCTCATTTCTTGGCAATTTGATGGCTTTGATCACTTGTTCAAACCTATAGGAGACCACTTTACACCTAGGCACTAGATCTTAGGATTTAGAACATCTTCCTTCAAGGTGCCAAAATGAGGTTATTTAGACACAAAAGTGCACCTCCATATAAGATGCTTATTGTCCTTCCACTTAGGTGCTCATTCATGATGATCCAAGTGACAATAGGCACCTAGACTTCCTTTGGTAAGATTTAGTCATTTTGAAGGTTCTAACACTAGGCGCTACAGTTGGAAGTGATTTGAAGTTCATTTTCGTCTAGGCGCCCAAAATGGATGGTGGAGACAAGAAAAGGTGCCTAGGCTTCTTTTGACAATTTTCAAAGTCTTCCTAAGTTATATTATGTTATATTGACCCTTAGGCACAAATGGATGATCTAGGATGCCTCTAGGTGCATATCCAAGGTGATATCTTTCTAGGCGCAATCTTCACTAAGTTTAGACTTCACTTTACATCAAGGCACCAAAATGGATAGTTTAGAGAGAGGCAAAAACACACCTAGAGGTATGATGCTTAGTTTGATGTGTTTGATCAACTTTGATAATCAAGATGAATTGCCTCCCTTAAGGTGCCCTCCTTTATACTTTGAAACATCCTTTCAATATCAAGGCAGAATTTTGAGGTTGTTTGGATGATGAAAGGCGCCTTGAGTTCTAGGCAGAGTTTTGAGGTTGTGCAAGTAGAGAAATGCGCCTAAGGTCTTAAAGTAAATTTGTGCCTAAAACTAAAAATCCCCGAGGTATGACTTATGGAAGCCTATAGCCCCAATGTTATGTTGCATACTAAAATTAGGTAAGACAATGTAATCTCATAACCTCGCCTTATATGCAAGAGGAATTACATTTAATAACCACAGTGGTCATCTGGTGCTCATAAGAATATGATTTTGACTATCTTATTCAAAACAACAAACATACTCTTTGCATCCCAATATGGTATAATAATAAGAAATTAAGAAATAATTTCAATTGACCAACTCATAAAGAATATGGATCAGCATACTCATTTGAATATTATCAATTGACAACTCATAAAGAATATTAATATTTTCTGTTCAACATGATGATTCATTTTTTTTAAATACAACTTTTATCTTTTAGTTCTAAAATGAGGTTTAGGTGATACTTGAATAACAATAATCAACAAACATCCTATGTAATACAATTAGACTTTAAATATTTGAAGTAGCCATCTACAAATATCCATTCAAACATGGATTTATAATGTAAGTATGGACGCCATCAATAAAAAAGATTTGTATTAACCAAATATCCATATAGGCATACAACAAAGGAACACAATAAAAAGTCATTCCCCTCTGGCTGGTGAAGAGAATAGATCACGGGAAGCCTTTGATCTTCTACGGGATGGAGACGCATATGTGGGTGGTCTACTATGAACCCGAGTGCTGCTCCTATTTAGTTCTTCTTGCATCTTTAGCTATTACAATAAAAAATTATAGACATTAATATATAGAAATTACATGTTATAAAAAATGAAACATTTAACAAAATAATCACTTACCGCTACCATATAATCTATCTCCTCACTTGCCTCAGTAGTAGGAATAGGCCGTGGTGATGTCATGTCCTATAGAAACCATCCAGATAGAAATTAAACTTCAAATCAATAATCTTTTGATTTTTAAAAAATAAACAACTATAACAATGAATGTAAATTAAAATTTACTAATCTTCCTCATACCCCTGTCAATGGCATGGAGCTATGAATCGCAGAGGTCACACCATGCTCCATTGCCCTATGAACATCGAGAGGTGTCTCGGTAGCCTGCATCATCTGTAAATAAAACAACATAAATCAATTATGAAAACTATAATAGTGATGCAGATCATGGATCCTAACATACACACACATTCATCTAAACATGGAAGTACCCACAATAAAGCACACAAGTCACATACAAAAATCTACTAAGTACAATTCATTCATTAAACTATTTATTTTATTACCTCCGTGAAGCTTTAAAGTCCACCACCACTGGTAGGTGTTGCTGTGAAATCTCTAATATTAACCTATTCAACGTCCAAAATCAGATATTAGAATACAATTCATATAATGATGCTATTCACATGTAATATTTATAATTGTTTACTAGTTACATACCCCGACAGTAGATGATCTAGTGTAATATGCAGGTGGAGAACCACTAAAAACTACATCAATGCTATGACCTTGAAATTTCATTAAAATCATCAAACTAAATTAATTAATCTTGCATTTTAGAAATGAAATTTAATAAATTAAATTCAATAAACTTGCTAATATTTACCTGAGTATCAAGACCAAAAGTCTCACTCAGGAGGGTATCTATCATCACCATCTGCTCAGTTGCAGATGTAGCCTATGCACCTGTGTCCTGACTATCCATGGGATCATAACCACATGCTGACCCGCAAGTCTGACAAGCATGGGGTGCGACCCTACTCTGTGTTACAGGATTGGCATGCTCTATGATGCTCTGGGTCAAGGCACTAATGGACTGAAGTGTATCGACCTCAACACTCTCCTTCACAATGGAAGGGATAGAAACATGCTCATGGGCTGGTCTACTGATTACTCGTCTCACTACTCGATGTGGGTCAACACATACCCCTGGTCTATGTTGTACTTACCCCCCACCTCTACCCTAGAAGTCTTGCATATCAAAATAGTTTGACACTTTATTGAGGACAAACTCGCAGTAGAGTTTCCTTAAAAAGTATTGCGGGACCTCATTATTATTGCATGAAGGATGGTAAAAAACCATCCACCACCTCTGCCCAAAATTGTCCCTGATTGCTTATTTGTTGTACCAATGGATAGGGAACCTCTTGCATGTAATGGGTGGAGGTTCATTTATTTGTGGGTTTGTGAAAATCGAACATAAGTCTAATTTTGTAATTTGTAACTTTTTCACATCTTGGTATGACAGCTTATCTGCATAATAGTCTCTAAACTCTCTCCTTTTATCTGTCCAACTAGATATTTTCTTACTAATTGAATCTACATTTGACAACATAGATTCAAGAGATTTAGCAAGTGTGGACCTATGCAAGGTTGAAGTGGAAGGATCTTTCAACCTTGCAATTATATCTTCAATTTCTTTTTTATTGTTTTCAATTTGCCCCATTATATTTTCTTGTGTTCCAGGGGCATGTCGAGGAATGGATGGAGGAGGTTGTTGTTCCACATGTATTTCCTTAGGATTTTGTGGATTTTGAGGAGGAGGAGGAGGAGGTGCATTAACATTTCCTAACAATTAATAAAATATACATCAAAAATCAACTCAAACCTACCTATTTAGAAAGAAATTCAAAAAAAAACCAAAAATAACTCACTCCTTTGGTGTGCTCGACATCGTGGTGGCATTTTGGCAACGAATTAGCAAGATTTTGGTGTTCAATTGATTTTTCCAAAACGTGAGAGCACTTCCTAGG
Source organism: Cunninghamia lanceolata (assembly GCA_027924645.1). Taxonomy (NCBI): domain Eukaryota; kingdom Viridiplantae; phylum Streptophyta; class Pinopsida; order Cupressales; family Cupressaceae; genus Cunninghamia; species Cunninghamia lanceolata. The sequence goes on from BSBN01000957.1 coordinate 1,365,978, forward strand.
GTTTGTAGGCTGCGGGTATAGAGGAGAAAACAAAAATGAAATGAGATAGTTACCTTTTTAAATTTATAATACTTCATAATGCACTCGCATTATAACGTGCTCATGTTATAACACGCTCGCATTATAACACGAGCGTGTTATTCATTAAATTGTTTTGAAAACAATTTGGCCACTTTTTGGCCCCCCATCTTTTTGCACTTACCCAAGGTCATTTCATGGATTGGGTAGTTTCTACCAGAAGTTCATTAGAAATTTTAATTCAGTTTGTAACCCTATGATAGAAACAATGAGAGGTGACAAAAAAGACTTTAAGTGGACATCTAGAGCAGAGCAGATAAAAGTTTTTAATTGTTGAAGCCGAAGGTTACAGAGCAACCTGTTCTGGCATTACCAAATTTCAATAAGGTATTTCAAGTTGATTGTGATGCAAGTGGAAATGCAATTGGAACAGTATTAAGTCAAGAAGGTAGACCTGTAGCATATTTCAGTGAGAAGTTGAATGATGCAAGTAGAAGATATTTAGTTTATGATCAAGAATTATATGCCATAATTCAAGCCTTGAAGAAGTGGAGACATTACTTGTTACCTAAGGAGTTTGTCTTGTATACAAATCATCAAGCTTTGTATTATTTGAACAGTCAAGGTAAGTTGAATTAGAGACATATGAGATGGGTAGAGTTCATGCAGAGTTGTACATTTGTATTGAAGCATAGGAGTGGAAAATCAAATAAAGTTGTTGATACATTGAGTAGACGAAGGAACTTGCTGACAGAGATGATAGTTGAAGTGTTAGGATTTGATTAATTGAAGAACATGTATGAGGGAGACACAGATTTTATAGAACCTTGGAAAGCATGTAAGGAACCTGTTGTGATAGATAGGAGTAAGTGGTTGGACTATTTCATTCAAGAAATGTTGTTCAAAGGAAACTGATTATGCATACCTAGAAGTTCAATGAGAGATAATTTGATCAAGGAGAAGCATAGTGGTGGATTGACATGACATTTTGGCATTGATAAGATAGTGGCTTTGGTGAGCAAAAATTGCTTTTGGCCTCATATACATAAGGATGTTCAGAGATTTGTGTAGAGTTGTAGAGTTTATCAAGTTGCAAAAGGGAGTAGTTAGAACACTGGATTGTATACACCCTTGACAGTACCGGAGAGACCTTGGGAAGACATAAGCATGGATTTTGTAATGGGATTGCTAAAGACATGGAGAGGACATGATTACATATTTGTAGTGGTTGACAGATTTTCAAAGATGACTCATTTCATACCTTGTAAGAAGACAACTGATGTAATGCATGTAGCTGACCTATTTTTCAAGGAGTTTGTAAGATTACATGGATTACCTAAGAGCATAGTTTCAGATAGAGACACAAATTTATTGGATACTTTTGGAGGACACTTTGGAAGAAGATGAAGATAGATTTGAAGTTTAGTTTAGATTTTCATCCATAGAATGATAGATAGACAGAGGTAGTGAATAGGGGTTTGGAAAACTTGTTGAGATGTTTGGTTGGAGACAAGACAGGAAGTTGGGATTTGATTCTACCACAAACAAAGTTTACATATAATCATTCAGTGAATAGAAGTACCAGAAGAACACCTTTTGAGATTGTTATCAGAATGAATCCTAGAGGAGCAGCTGAATTAAGAGATATCAGTATAGAGGAAAAGAGAAGTGCAGAAGTAGAAGAATTTGCAGAACATATGAAGATAATACATGATCAAGTAAAGAAGCATTTGGAGAATATGAAAAGTAAGTACAAAGAGAAGGCCAATGAGAAGAGAAGACATAAGGAATTTGAAGTTGGAAATGAAGTGATGGTATATCTGAGAAAAGAAAGATTTCTAGTTGGGATATATAACAAGTTGAAGAAGAAGAAGTTTGGACCTTGTAAGATACTCAAAAAATTTGATTTAGGAAATACATATGAAATGGAATTACTGGAGACCTTGGGTATATCACCTATTTTCAACATTGTAGACATTTATTAGTATCATGAAGTAGAGTTCAGTGAAAGAATGGAAGAATGCTTAAAGAAGCAGTTACCACAACAAGCATCGGAGCATATTGAAGACATTCTGGACAACAGAATTAGACGCAATACTAGAGGAAGACACTACAAAGAATACCTTGTGAAGTGGAAAGGCAGACTAGAAGAGGATTCATCATGGATTTCTCAGGCTGAGGTGGACTGTCTTGGTTCTCCCCTAGCCCCAACAAAGTGAGGAACTCACTTTTTCAATAACCCTAGATGTTTGATGTGGGAGCATCCCTAGTTCAAGAGAAATCTTGCATCAACCAAAAACATTTGTAGTTCAATTTGTTTCTTTTCATTTTCTAGTTCAGTTCAGGCAATTTAGTCAGAAGCAATTTCTATATTCAGTCCACATTCTACCATAATTATGTTGGATTAGGTTCAGACAATTGAGAGGGGGGGTGAATTAGTTGTCACACAATTTAAACTTTTCTACTTTTAATCTTCCTTTACAACTTATAATCAAATCAATGATATAAACATTTCAGCATTAATCAATAACACATGAGCATAAACATAAATAACACACTTGACACCAAGATTTTTGACGTGGAAACTCGGTTAAGGGAAAAACCACAGTGGGGGTTAACCCATAAAGATTATACTCTATTAAAAGTATTACAATGGGGAATGCACATGCATTTGGGCTCACTGCCCAGAGCTCACTACTCAAAGGAAGGCTCACTGCCTGTAGGAAGATAATTACAATAAATTTGAAATGATATTTGGCATCTATCAATGTTGGAGTTTAGTTCTGGTTAAGCATGGAAAACTAACTTGACACACTTCATCTTTACACTGCTCCTCTTACTGCTTTGCTAACAACTAAACCTTTTATCTCTGCTATTTTTCACAATTACACCATAGTTGATACACAACACACCAAAATCATCCAATTCCATTGGATATATATCTGCAACATGATCTACAATTATTTTACTAGTCGGCTTCAAGAACATTTAGAACTTTTTTGTGTACTCTGCTCTGTTGGCTAGATCCATACATAATATGAGATGCAGACCAAAACTTGCACTTGCAAATCATCAATCATGTCGACTACCATCACTGATCATCACCAATTTCCCAATAAACAACTCCTATACATCTATAATTAAGATCATTCACAAGGTCGGCCTAGTCTTCTTCTGTTTGTTCTTGTCAAACTAAAACTTGATACTCAGAAGCTAATATCTTTTGGGTCCATCACTGGAGGCCAAGACTCTAGATTTAGATTATTCTGATAATGCTTGTGACTCCCTTAGATCCACAATAAATTATGACTTTCCATTGGAGAGATCCGGACCAAGATACCAGACATTGTCACATACTCTATTCTTGACTTCCCAGACTTGGACAAATCTCCAATGTAATTTCTGGTATGCGTAAATTAAGAAATGTGGATGTGTAGTAGAGACTTAGTTGTCATCAATGAAAATACTTAATATGCCTTGCAGTGTCTCTTGCCAACAATCTCCCCCTTGGCATTGATGACAACACTTAGTGAAAAATGAATAAGTGTCATAATAACTCCTTTTCTTGTGCTCCATACTATTGTTCATACTTCTTTCCAATGCTCGCCCTTTGCTGGATTCCTCATTTTTCACTGCTCTTTACTCCCCCTTTGACATCAATGGTAAAGGGTGGGGTCCACAAGCCAAAATTCTCCAAAAAATTTGTGTATAATGCCGCATATGTACAAGTAATCATTAAGTTCTATTCACATGAACTTGAGAATGTCTACAAAATTGTTTTTCAATTGCACAAGTTTAGAGGCCCAAGTTCCCTTCATTCCATCCAAAATTGAGATGTGTCAACTCAGCAAAAATGCATATGCTTTTGCCTTTATTAGATCTAGAGGATTACTTGTCTAAAGTGCAGTTTGAGCTTTTGATAGGGCATTAAACATGGCTTCTAACTTGGGGGCAATCAATCCTTGAAGCTCACACATTATCTTCATAATGTTATCTTTTTCTTTAACAAGCCTCTTTATCTCATCTTTTAGGCTGATTACTTGACATTCTTGACTTATAAGTGAAACTATTAGAGGATGAAAATTCTAAGAAAGATTTGACAATTTTTGTTCTTGCTCCTTTATCTTTTTCTCAATATCCTTACTAACTTTGGGCCATGATAGACAAAATTTGTACATATCACTTCCATCATTTAGAGCATTCTGAATACTCTTAATGCTAATGCCAAGTATTCTTCTATCATTTCCTATTAGACTCTTTATTTCACCAAATTTCTTATCCAAGAATTCTTTTTGTACTTTTGCCTCCGCAGACTTTTCAAAGGACTCAAAATGTTTACTTATAGAACTTACAAGATTTTTCAGATGTCTGGAGGGGGAATTAGATGGACTCTTCTGGTAGGAAGGCATTAACTTTTCTAAAATCCTGGTTGCAAGCTCCACTAGCTCATTGTCCTCCATGTGGAACTTTAACATCTTCTCTCTAGCCTTTAATTGGGTGAATGATGCTATTTTCATCAATTGAATTGGAGAGAGAGTATCTGGATTGGCTAGACCTTGGAGTAGTTCATGCTCATCAATCTCAATCATTTCTTTTTCAAGAAGACTTTTCACTGCATCTGCAGTGTCTCTTGCAACAATTTCTGAACCATCCTTTTGTTCATTAGATTTCTCAGTATCTACTTTAGGTGCTTCAACATTTGCACCATCTTCTTCTGCTTTATCTTTCTTTCCTTTTTCTTCCTCTTTCTCTGCTTTACTTTTCTTTGTGTTCTCTACAAAGAGACTCTTTCCTGTTTGTTCACCACTTGCTACTAGATTTGGAGGGCTTTGTGAAGTAGTAATATTATCTTCTTTTCCTGACAGATCAGGTGGATTAGGAGTATCTCCTGTATCAACTAATTTATCCATCATTTTGGCATCCTCTTGACATACTTGTTCGACTTCCAAAATAGAGGCTTCACCCAACTCAGATTGTTGCTCAATGATGTTCTCTTCTTCATCATCTAGAACTTCTTCTGTGACTATGGGAAAATTGTGCTTTTTCAATGCTTTCAAAAGAATTTCTTGAATTTCTGCAATGATTTCACTTGTTTCTCGAAGCATGAGTTTGTTCATTCTCCTTTTTGCTTCTAAAGTCATCTTTGACTTCCTTGAATATCATATCTATTTGATCAGGTGAAATCTGAGGACACAAATTTATTAGCTCATGTTCCTTGATCTTCATGTCCTTGCTCTTGGCATTTTCTTTTCTCAACTCCAAAGTATTTGCCCAACTTTGTGGCAACTCAGAAGTTATCTCAATTAGTGCCTTGTTGTAGATGTTGAGATATCTGATAATTGCTTCCTCCAACACCCTTTTATCCACATCACTATATTCATCATAGAATTCAATCATGGGTTTTAGATTACCATCTACAGTGACTAACTTTATGACATCCTCCAGGGAAAGTGTGGGCTTCTCAACATATTCTTCATATGCTTCTATCTTTTTCTTTTTACTAGCCCGGAGGACTTTTCTTTGGTTACTTTTGCAGCTTTTGTTCTGGTGGCCTTTAGTTCCTTGATTTCAATGTCAGAAGCTGTATGTTCTTCTTCTTCTCTTATGCTTTCATAGGTCTAGGATGCTTTTTCTTCTTCCTTCTCTCCCCTTTTTTGGATGATTTTGCTTCTGATTTTGCAATCTTAGGAGGAACAGGGGCAACAATAGAGCTCCTAGTAGTTCTTGAAGTGGAAGAGGGTTCCACTAGAGCACTTGTTTATTTCTTATCTTGTTTCTCATTCTTAGCCTTTTTAGTTCTTTCTCTAAATTTCCTCACAGCCTCCTTAGTTAGGCCCAGATTTTTAGCCAATTGCTCAACTTCTTTTCTTACTTTCCTATTAGTTTCAGGTTCTTTGAGCTTAGTATGCATTTTTAAACTCAGCTCCTCATATGTTCCAAATTTTTCAACCATTGTCTTTAGGCTTGCTTAGAAGATGTTGAGCATACATGTCTAGAACTCTCTCATCCACCTCATAACCCATTGGCATTATACATACTATTCTTGGTTCTATAGCTTCCATCAAACATTGATCAGTGTCAACCATGAAGTATATTTCATTTTTGTATTTCTCAACAATTGATTTAGGGATTCTTTCCCTTGAATGCATCATACTCTAAAAATTCTTGAAGTAACCCCATATTGCAGTTTTTTGAGCTTTGAAATCACTAATGCTGCGAAGATGATCTCTGATCTGAATGGCAACTAGCTCATTCTTAGTCCAATGCACACCTTTTACCCCAGGTACCTCATTCATAAAGTAGAAGAATAGACATAGAACCAATGTACCATACTTGAAAGTGTTTTTCTTATCTTTCTTAATTTTATTTAAATTCTCAATCAGTTGATTCTATAGTAATTCACACAAGTCATAATTAGTATTTTCCTTTAGCATCTTGTATGCAACATATATGACTATTGTGGAAATAGAATTTTCTCTATTCAAGTGGTAAATCTTGTACCCAATCACCATGGAGGCAAATTTGACATTTGTCAAACTTGGCACCGATAGCATCAATCACTGTTTGGTTTTTCATGACTTTCAGCATGGGTAATCCATCGGTTGAGTTTCACCCGGTTACAATTCTAATAGCATCCTTGGTAACTTTGAATGGTTTTAACAACTAAATGAATTCATCATGCATCCGACTCAAAACATATCGGACCCATTCATCCTCATCAAATGTTGGAAACCCCATAATCTAAATAAAGTGTTTATCCTGTAGTGCCTTATACTCAGGTTTAAGTTCATGATTTTCATCCTTGAGTTGTTTCCCAAACAAGTCTACATACCTTGAATCTCCAAATTCATCTATGTTTGCATGAATATAAACCCTAATGTCTTCAACATGTAGCACACCATATAGAACACTTGAAAAAGCACCTAACGGGTTGACTTCTATTGATTTTTGAGGATGCTTCTTAAATTTGGGCTGAGGCCTTTCAGTAATGTCAACAACATGAGGGGTAGCCATCTCAATAGATTTCAGATTCAAATCTTTACATAGAGGTACCTTTTTCTTTCGCAGGGTTAGGGTTCATCAGTTGCCAGTTGAATTCACTCTTTGTGCCTCAGTCTCTAGATTTGCAGTTTGAATTCTCTTCGTCTTCTTTTCTCCAAATGCAAAGTGATTCAAATGAGTGGCCAAGTGACTTTTTATGTTTTGCAAGACCTAATTTGGCATTGTAATAAATGCATTGCTATAACTATATCCGGTTACTCTATTTTTGATAGTTCTTCATGAATCACTCTGCAAGTTTTCATATCAACATCTTTTCTTCCAAAAATCCTTCCAACGGTTCTAAACCAATTCAAAATATTCTCTTTTATTGTGCCAGATTCAGGCACCCACTTACTGACTGGGGGAATTCAATGTTCAATGCAGCTCCCCCTGAGCTAGAGCTCCTAACTTAATTCCTGGAGGAATTGTCAGCACCTAATTCCAGTGCGGACCCATCACCATTGTTTATGTATCTTTCTTTACCCAAGTCTTGTTCATTTCACTCTGTATCTTATTCACATCAATTTTTCTTTTGCCTCTATCTTTTTTTTTGCTCATCCAGTTTTCTATTTACCATACCTCTTCTTCCATTGTTCCTATTTCTATAGAATCTTGCAATATGACCAGATTTATTGCAGTTAAAGAACACACATTTCTTTTCTTATAAACTTGATTTCCTCTTGATCTGCACTGATTAGCCATGTGTCCAAACCCATTGCAAATAAAACAATAACCATTGAAAGAATTGTTAATTCCTCTATTGTTAGCATTATTCATTACCATACTTTACATTCATTTGATCTATGACCATACCACTTACACTTGAAGCATTGATCGGAGAAGGATGGATCATTTTGATTTACTCTATTTCTACACTGAGTAGCTCTATGACCAAATTTATTGCAATTGAAATAATTTCCATTGAATGATGGATATCTTTGAGCATTAGGCTGTCTTACTAGAAGTTTTCAAGTTTTGTTTCTCCTATTCCTTAGTTGAAAATTTCTTTATCTAGATTTAGAGCTTTCACCTTTCTCATATCCAAGATCATGCTTGTCATCATCATTTTTTTGACCTTCAATTAGTGCTTCAAGTTTAGCTGAGCTTATCTTGAACTTCTCCTTATACTCATTTACAATTTCTAGGTCATGTCTAAGAGTGATAATTTGTCTCTCAAGTTTTCTTTCATTGTTTATGCTTTCTTATAGATTAGATTCTAGGAGACTAGCTATTCCATCCAATCTGCAGCATTCTTTAGTTCTCTCTTTTTGATTTTGATTCATCTCTTATTCAGCTTTCTTCCTATATTCAATTTCCTTAGTTAGTCTCATCACCCCATTTTCCATCTCATGTTTTAGGACAATAACTTCTTTAGCTAACTTTTCACATTCCTTTGTCTTCTCTTTTAGGGCCTTGTCTTCACAATGCTTTTCTAGTTGAAGAGGTTGCTCCTTTCCTTTTGTATTGGATTTACTCATTTTTTATTTTAAAATCTCAATGAAATCTTTAGCCTTTTTGAAGTTATCTTGCAACTCTTGAACTTCTGCCTTGGACTGCTCAAGATCATCTAGGGCGAGATTAAGTTGCCCTTGAAGGTTATATTCATCCATTTTTACTACCTTCCCAGATCTTCCTTAAGCTGTTAAAATTTTTCAAAGGAACCTTGCTCTAATACCAATTGTTGGATTAGGTCCAGACAACTGAGAGGGGGGGTGAATTAGTTGTCACACAATTTAAACTTTTCTTCTTTTAATCTTCCTTTACAATGTATATTCAAATCAATGATATAAACATTTCAACATTAATCAATAACACATGAGCATGAACATAAATAACACACTTGACACCAAGATTTTTGATGTGGAAACCTGGTTAAGGGAAAAACCATGATGGGGGTTAACTAACAAAGATTATACTCTATTAAAAGTATTACAATGGGGAATGCACATGCATTTGGGCTCACTGCTCAAAGGAAGGCTCACTACTTGTAGGAAGAGAATTACAATAAATTTGAACTGATATTTGGCATCTATCAATGCTGGAGTTTAGTTCTGGTTAAGCATAGAAAATTGACTTGACACACTTCATCTTTACTCTACTCCTCTTACTGCTCTACTAACATCTGAACTTTTTATCTCTTAAAGACATGATATTTCCACAGTCCATGATAAGTTAGAATATGTGCTTCTGGATTAGACTGTGTGTGGCTTTTTTAGATCGACGTTTTAGATCACACTCCGTGATCCATCATCAGGATGAAGAGAAGAGAATAAGTAAGTTGCAATTGCAGAGATGGTTACTTATAAAGAGAGAGGGGAGTGTGGGCACGGAGTTTAACATGAGTGGAGATAGACCAATAAAGGAAAAAGAAACATAAAAAGGATATTAAATGCATAAGTAAATAATAGATAGGTGAGAAAATGGAATGTCTACTAACCAAGGTGACTAATAGATGAGAAAAAAATGCAATAAAAATAAATAAATAGAACCTAGAATGTGTAGAAATAAGGTGAGTAGAAGTATAACTAGATACACAAGATACATATGATAGAGATACTAAATGTAAATAAAGAAATTTGATAGGATATATGTATATAGATAAAGCAAGAAGCAGATATGGTTATATGACATATAGTAAGTAGAACATGAGAGTGAATACGGAGAGTTCAATTTATTTATGAGTAGATATATCTATAAATGTAGGGAAATAACAAATGAAAAATATTTACTTACCAAATTCAAAAGAAAGAATTAAGAGAAGAACCAAAAATTAAAAAATAAATCAGTAGATATATCAAATTAGAGAAAACATACTATATAAGTGAATATATTTATGGAATGTGAGTAGATAGATAAATAAAAAACAAAGAAAAGTGAGGTAAGTAAATGCATAAGCAAAAAAATAAGATCTAAATATAAATAAACACAAAAACAAATAGAAATTAGAGAGTAATTAAATAAAAATAGATGATACCTAGAAAGAGAGCGTAGGAGGGATAGTAGAATTGGATAAGATAGAAAAAAGAACTCAATATATTAAAGAAAGGGTAAATCTATAAAATAATAGGAATAAACATAACATAGTTAAAATTGAAAGCGACACATAAATAGATTTACCAAAAGATCAAGATAATAGATGAAAAATAAAACAATAGTTATAGATATATAAAAATATATTTTTTAAAAATATAAAAATATAAATATAGAAGTAACCATAATTATAGAGAGTAAGTGAATAGAAAATAAATAGGAATAGTAAGGTAAGTAGATACATAAGAGAAACATAGGATATACATATAAGTGAAACAAAAAGATACAAAGAGAAAAATGAGGGGTTACATAATTATGGCTAATAAATATAACAAAAAGTACCCATGGACCAAAAAATCAATGAATAAATAATATACCAATGAATACAAGTATATTATAGTAATATGTTTAATAGACATATGTAAATAATATGAGTAGGAGTAGTAAAAAAATATCCAAAAAGACAAGGATATGAGAAAAAATGGGATTGACATAAATGTAAAGAGGAAGGGATGGAAAAAGAAGAGAGATATGGATTGAGGAGGACCAATATAAGACAAAAAATGATAAAAACACTAAAATAACCAAGTGGGTATGTATGAATAACTAGAAGGGAGATAAGGAGAGGTACAAGGTAGGAAGAGATGATGTAGGAAAGGGAAGGGGGGAGCAGGGAGAGAGGAGCGAGTGGGTTATTCATACATACTCACTTGGTTATTTTAGTGTTTTTATCATTTTTTGTCTTATATCGGTCCTCCTCCATCCATATCTCTCTTCTTTTGCATCCCTTCCTCTTTACATTTATGTCAATCCCATTTTTTCTCATATCCTTGTCTTTTTGGATATTTTGTTACTACTCCTACTCATATTATTTACATATATCTATTAAACATATTACTATAATATACTTGTATTCATTGGTATATTATTTATTCATTGATTTTTTGGTCCATGGGTACTTTTTGTTATATTATTCTGTTATATTTATTAGCCATAATTATGTAACCCCTCATTTTTCTCTTTGTATCTTTTTGTTTCACTTACATGTATATCCTATGTTTCTCCTATGTATCTACTTACCTTACTATTCCTATTTATTTTCTATTCACTTACTCTCTATAATTATGGTTACTTCTATATTTATATTTTTATATTTTTTAAAAATATATTTTTATATATCTATAACTATTGTTTTATTTTTCATCTGTTATCTTGATCTTTTTGGTAAATCCATTTATGTGTCGCTTTCAACTTTAACTATGTTATGTTTATTCTTGTTATTTTATAGATTTACCCTTTCTTTAATATATTGAGTTCTTTTTTCTATCTTATCCAATTCTACTATCCCTCCTACGCTCTCTTTCTAGGTATCATCTATTTTTATTTAATTACTCTCTAATTTCTATTTGTTTTTGTGTTTATTTATATTTAGATCTTATTTTTTTGCTTGTGCATTTACTTAACTCACTTTTCTTTCTTTTTTATTTATCTATCTACTCACGTTCCATAAATATATTCACTTATATAGTATGTTTTCTCTAATTTGATATATCTACTGATTTTTTTTTTAATTTTTGATTCTTCTCTTAATTCTTTCTTTTGAATTGGTAAGGAAATATTTTTCATTTGTTATTTCCCTACATTTATAGATATATCTACTCATAAATAAATTGAACTCTTCGTATTCACTCTCATGTTCTACTTACTGTATGTCATATAACCATATCTGCTTCTTACTTTATCTATATACATATATCCTATCAAATTTATTTATTTATATTTAGTATCTCTATCATATGTATCTTGTGTATCTAGTTATACTTCTACTCACCTTATTTCTACACATTCTAGGTTCTATTTATTTATTTTATTGCATTTTTTTCTCTTCTATTAGTCACCTTGGTTAGCAGACATTCCATTTTCTCACCTATCTATTATTTACTTATGCATTTAATTTCCTTTTTATGTTTCTTTTTCCTTTATTGGTCTATCTCCCCTCATGTTAAACTCTGTGCTCACACTCCCCTCTCTCTTTATAAGTAACCATCTCTGCAATTGCAACTTACTTATTCTCTTCTCTTCATCTTGATGATGGATCATGGAGTGTGATCTGAAACATCGATCTAAAAAAGCCACACACAGTCTAATCCAAAAGCACATATTCTAACTTTTTATCTCTGCTATTTTTCACAATTACACCATAGTCACAACACAACACACCAAAATCATCCAATTCCATTAGATATATATATCCACAACATGATCTACAATCATTTTACCAGTCGGCTTCAAGAACATTTAGAACTTTGTTGAGTACTCTGCTTTGTCAGCTAAATCCATACATAATATGAGATGCGGACCAAAACTTGCACTTGCAAATCATCAGTCATGTCAGCTACCATCATTGATCATCACTAATTACCCAATAAACAACTTCTATACATCCAAAATTAAGATCATTCATAAGGTCAACCTCGTCTTCTTCTGTATGTTCTTGTCAAACTAAAGCCTGATACTCAGAAGCTAATATCTTTTGTGTCCTTCATCACCAGAGGCCAAAACTCTAGATTTAGATTATTGTGACAATGCTTGTGACTCCCTCAAATCTACAACAAATTATGACTTTCCACTAGAGAGATCCGGACCAAGATATCGGTCCCTATCACATACTCTGTTCTTGACTTCCTGGACTTGGACAAATCTTCAATCTAATTTTTAGTATGGGTAAATTAAGCAATGTGGATGCGTAGTAGAGACTTAGTTGCCATCAATGAAAATACTTAATATGCCTACCAATGTCTCTTGCCAACAAGTTGTATTTTAGACCTTGCAGAGTTGGACTTACCATCTACATTCATTCATCTACATCATATCTAGAATTCAGAGATCCACACATCATTACCAGAAACATATCGCTATCAGAAGGTCGACTATTTTCTCATAATAGAGCATCCTAATAATCATAGACAACTAGCTGAAGGAGAGATCTACGAAAGCATTTCCCAATTTGTAAAGCATAATGACTCATCATTCAATGATCTTTGGTTCGTGACCGACCTTCCCCAAAGATCAGCACATCATTCCATTCATTTGTAGAGGATTTCTATGTAATTAGGTCCAACTTATCTGTGTACACATGTTACAGTTCTTCCTTGTAGTTTGTGACCTTCCTTGGCTGACGCAGAGGAATCTATTATTATAGAGATGATATATATTGATGTAATATATCCTTAGGAAAGAAGTTCATAAGTTATTAAGTTCTATATAATAGCTTATTCATTTGTTGGCGAAGGAGCTTCAAAGCTTTATCTTGTGCATGTATGCAATTAAGCCTATGAGCCCTAATTCTAAGCCCGCATGTTACTGACCGATCTCTATTTGAATTCTATGATATACTGAATGACTGAATCTGCATTTGTTCCATTTCCCTGAGTTGTTTCCACTATGTTTACTCTTGCTGCATGGTCTAGATAGTTCATTCTATAAACCCTCCTACCGTGATTGCATCAGAAAGTCCTAAATTTGAATTGGGGCTGACCTAATTTTCAATTTTAAGAGAATGCATGTAATGTGCATATCTGGATTAGGTCATGCCCTTTCAGGCCAACCTATTCATGAATATAATGAAACATTACCTCTATAAAAAGGAGAAGTGCCATTTTTTAATGGGGGAACTCTATAGATTTTCATAAGCAAGTTAGTAATTTTATGATTTTGAAAAGGTGTGTAAGGGCAAACTATAACACATATATAGTGTGGGAATCTTGTTGTAGCATGTAATCTGCTAATTTTCATCATAATTAATAGGAAAAATTTGGTCTTCTCTATGTTCCCATGATTTAGTGGTAATGTGTTTACATTTTCAATTGTACTTGGTATGTCTTGGCAAGATAAAGGCTTAATTTTTATATTTTTATGTGGGATTGAGGAATAAAGTTTGATTATTGTGCATGTAATCTGGTGTTCTCATACTTTTCATTCCAATTTCTCAACCATTCCTTAGACTCTTGTATCTGAGATGTATATAATTGTGTGAAATACTGACAATTATGGTATATACCTAAAAATGACATGACTCGGTATAAATAAATATTCTCAATATTTATTCCATTTAAATCCTCTATCAATAAATAAATAAACAAAATTATTTATTTGATTCATATTCCTCTAAGTAATTAAATATCAAAATATTTAATTACCTCTTCTAAGGTCAAAATTTAAATAAAATCCTTTATTTAATTTAATTCTTCCAAATCATGCACAACAATTAAATAAATTTATTTATTTAATTTGCTTTCTATCTTCTAATTCCTCAAAATATTTTCCAAATCTTCTAAAAATAATTCTTCTTCTTCATACACACAAAATTAAATAATTTATTATTTAATTCCTCTCAAATCATGCAAAAGAAAACCTCAAGTTGAGTTAACTAACTCAGTCAACCTTGTTTTTATCAAAAAAACTCCTAAAATAGAAAAAAGCTTTCTATTTTATGACAACATATCTTATCTTCAATAAATAAAAAAATAGTTAACTCAAAATAGCTTTTGTGTGACACTTGTCTTCTTTCTATTCACGCACATTTTCTCATTCTTTCTCAACCATTGATCTTCCTATTCTTTCTCAACCATTGGTCTCCTCTCTCATGAGTCTATAAATTGAACCCTCTTCTCTCATTTCATCAATCCAATCTTTCAGTATGGATACTCTACAGAAATTCCATTTGCTTGCAATCAACTTGTTACTATATCACCATTTCCATTGTTGTGAAGCTCATCTTCATTGCAATCAACTATCATGGACATTCTCACTTGACATCTTGGAATAGCAAGGAGGTGCACCTTTTGAGGGCATATACATACACAAGATCATTTGTGATAGGTCACCAATGGAAGCCATGAGGTAAAGAGGTTTATTGAGGTATTGTTTCATCATTTTAGATATTCTTTATTTCTATATTCCATTGAGTTATGGGTATTATTGATGTCTTTTGATAATTACGCATAATTTCCCCTAACATTTTGGGCGCCCACTATGGGGCCCTACCTCATTTTAACCTGAAAACTAAGTTTTATGTGCAAAGGTTCTGTACATAGGGGGATTCGGTGCATCTGACTCATTCTGACATGCATCTAATCTCTGTTCTAGTGCATATGATCTTTTGGTGCATATGACCTCTGAAACTATGCATACATCTTCTATTACGGTGCATTTGTTTGGCAGCGTAGATACTCTATATTTCAACACTTTTACTTTCTATTTCTACGCTTTTGATTTTCCTATGCTTATGAGCTCTATTTCTTTGCATTCATGCTCTATTTCTACACATCTATTCTGAACAATGGTTTTTAGGATATTTTCTGTAGTTTTTGCTAACGCTGATGCTTTTTTGTAGGGATATTCTCTCATCTTCTTGCAGGATTAGGAGCTAGTTTAGCCATTCTAGTTGCATTGTTAGCACACATTATGTTTTTAAAGGAGAGTAAATGGATGTTCACGCAAATCTCACATAGTTCTAATTAGGAAGGGAGTAACTTCAATCTTGTTGCATCAACAAATTGAATTTAGTCACAATGCTAGGAGGATAAAATTGAACCACTGTTATCTTGCTTTTCAAAGTTAACAACTTGCGTGTGTGCCCAATTAGATAGCTCATATAGTCTTTTTCATTTTAATTAGGAGAAAAGAACAACTGTCTTCTATGTTTTTGGAAATGATACCAGGCCTATGCTCTCCCCTATCTTGGGTGACCAAAATACTAGATATATCATTTTTGCATGTGTTGAACCTTTAGAGAGGTCTACCCTTGGATATCCTTCCATCCTTGGGGAACAACCTTAAGTGGTAATAGGCTAAAGCCAAGCCCTGCTTAGCCACTATAAATAAATTGTGTTTGGAGTGAAAGCTTCAAGCAACGAGTGCTACTGTGTTATACCGACAACCAACCTCTCCCAAAACCCTTCATGGCGTAACCCTTGAAGGCTGGGAGACTCCATAATGGAGAGTAGCATTGCCACATGTATAACTAGTTGAATGGTTACCCTTACTATTCATCCTTTGTTTTAGTAGGCCAAAATCCTTCTATTTTTGGGTGCAAAAGGTGGGACCTTTGAAGCCACCCCAATTCATGTGGTTATTAGTAGAGATAGCAGAGACAATCCTAAGGTTTAGTGGGGGTACAAGACTTGGGAAACTTGGATCTTGGTATGTGTGAGAAGTGTGTGTTGTGGAGGGGAGCAAGTTCTACCAAGATCTTAAAGCTATCCGCTTTGAATATGCACAGCTAGGGGATCCAACAAATATTGTCTTTACCAGCCTAGGATTGTACCTATTTTTGTGTCAAAAAGTGTCCAAAAAAAATCAAAAATCATGAAAACAATCTTTGTGTTTGTTGTGTTTTAATTGCCATAATTGAGAAAATTAGATTAAAAACACCAAACTGCAGCCAAGAAACCAAAAACATCAAAAATTGTGCCAAAAATTGTAAAAATAGTGAAGAAAACTAGAGTTGTGCATCCATCCTGCAGAGCTGTGCATATACCTCGACTTGCTGTGCTTTTATCATCTATTACTGCACATTTAAAATGTACTAGAGCTACATTTTTGTCCCAACTTTCTACGCATTTATCCTCTGTTTCAGCACTTTTGTTTGTGCGCATCCGCAATAGTGAGCATTTCCACATCTTTTGACAGAAAATCTTCAACCTTTCTAGGAACCCATTTCAGTCCTGTGTTAGTTTTTGTAGAGATGACAAACCAATTAGAAGTAATTTCTCAAGAACTCCAATACCTGCAAGAGCAATTAAACTTTGATATCTTGCCCCAAGATCGTATAACAATTTCTCAAGAACTCCAAGCCATACAACAAGAAATAGCAATCTTACAAGCTAAACAAGCCAGTACTAGCTACACCACACCCCACAATCATACATCCTTTTCCCATCATCATGATACTCTTGACAAGGGAAGCACCACCTCAAGTTGGAAATCGTACACCACTCCATCTACTAGTCTTCCTTCACCATCTCCTAGAACACATAGCCCTAAGCATGCTAATCCATTACCTCACTCCTCTACCTATACACCTACCAATAATGTGATCCAAGGGCTACTAGCAAAGATTCAACCATGTCCCCAAATTTTGGTCCTTGACCTTACCAAAGAGTCTTCAAACATGTCCCTTGTAGCAACCTCGTCATATAATCGACACCCCCTTGAGCATATTGAAAAACCTCCTACCATGAAACAAAGTCAAGGTTCGTCGCACCATCATGTTATTAACAAAGATCCTATCCAAGAGACCTCTACCTCCACTTCAAATCAAGAACACCAGGCGTTATGTCAAGAGAACACTTTAGAGCATGTGGAAACATCAACCCCTTGTCTAAATCAAGATCAAAGCACTCCCATCCGACCCATATATAACCTCTATCTTTTCAATGATCCTATACCTATACATGAGCATGAAATCCAATTTCAAACCATTCATAACCCATATCTTTTTCATGATCAAGATACTATCTTTGATGAAAAAGCTATCCCTAAGCAACTTGATCCTATACATGAGCTAGAGATATGATTTCAACCTCTCCATAACCTCTATCTTTTCTATGATCAAGATATTATCGTTAATGAAGACCCTATACATGAGCACATTAATACCATCACACTAAATCCTATCTATGATCAAGAAGACCATGATGATCCTCTTAGCCAACTTTATGCATTCCATGGTCCTGAGCTTATAACCCCATCTAGTCATATCTAAGATCCAACAACTTCCACTTTCCTTGATGAGACACTTGCCTCCCAAGCGAGCATAGAAGATCAAACCAATAGTACTCCTCCATGGTCCATTATCGATCATGTTGCAAATCCATTATTCTATCCCCTTGGTCTCACTACCTTCATGCATGAATGTTCTTCCTTAGAACACCAGCAACCATTATCCTCTATCTCACCTCCTCCATCCAATAAGGAACTCATGTCTAGTGTTCCACCTATACATAATCCCACTGTCCACCGCATACTCCAACATATGGACTATCAAGGTAAAGGCTTAGGCCTTCATGTCAATGTTCCTCCTCCTTCGTATGGCCTTAGATATGTACCCCAAGGTGAAGAATCTTAGGATGTTGGTACTTCCTCCACTCCTCCTAAATATTCCACTTTCCATCATACATCCTATCATATCCCCAAAACATATGTTTCTATTCTACCTCCATCATCCTACAATTGTCAAAAGCATGTGACCATACACCTTCCACCATCAAATCTACCTCTGCTACTTCCAACCCCTAATATCCCTCCATACATTTTACCACCACTTCTTCCAACACCTTATCCATCCACCTATGAATCTTCTATCAATCCCAATCATGGCCAATAGATGCACATGTTGTCTAAGCAAAGAGCTTTCACATACCCCACTTCCACCATCTCAAGAGAATTCAATAATAAAAATCTAGATGCCTTTACCTATAAAGTCAAAAATCCTAAGAGTCCTCATGGCCTAGGATACAAAAACCAAGAATCAAAGAAGCATCCTTTCTCAAGAGCTGCATACACCCACACACCTATATGCGAAACTAAAAAAGGTGTGGGTCTACATCCAACAAATAATTACCTCTGAAGTTGCACCAAAGCTACATACACCCCAGTCCATACCTTCACAGGTATTATCTAAAAGCAAAATGGCTTGGATGCCTAAGCAAAAAGCCATCAAGTCAAATGAGGCATTCACTTCTCAATAATCTCAACCACCCTCTTTCTCCCATTCCATCCAAAAGTCTCAAATTCTTCCATCCTTCATGACAAGAAAAAATAAAAAAAATACTCAATTTATGTTGATCCCTACATGCCTAAGTCATTCATCCACAAGCAAAAGTCTTCGTTGCTTCCTACACTACTTTCCCATCACTAGCTTCAATGTTTATCATGGTATGTGCAACTGTTGGCCATGATTCCCTTCCATCCCACAATATTTCCATATACCTCCAACTCCCCTTCCTTCCACTATTATCCTACATATCTTCCTCATCCTATTCCTATGGTCTATGCTTTTGCATAAGCCTTCCCTCCATCCTTACATAAAGTCCTCCATATTTTGCATCGTCATCCACTATCATGCCTTCCATATTCCACTATCTACCCTTCTTCATCTCACTTCCCAGCAATCCCCTACCAACTTCTATGGGAACACTTGACATAGTCTGTGTGACGACATGCATTTCTAGTGGGACACTATCACCTTCTTGGAACTAGACACTGAAGTCCCTCTTGTCTGTATTCCACCTTCTTCCATCCAAATGTTTCAAAAAAAAAATCATCCTCTGGTGAAAACCTGGCAAACAAGTGCCTTGGATAAGTACCATGATGAAAACCTGGCAAATAGGCGTCATGTGTAAGTTGATCTTCTATGTCACCTACACTTGGGGGCACCTTGTCTCATCGGTCTATCACTCTTCTCCTATCATCTTCCTTCTGTACCATTTCCTATCCTATCCTTCTATCTTATCGATCCATCCATCCTAATCTTCCATTCCTCTATTTCTTTGATCTTGATAAAGATTAGGGGCACAATGTTGACAAATGTTTTAGATGTCTCTTGAGATACCTTATCCCTCCAAAACATGCAAATCCTTCATTATGCTCTCATCCGCCTATCGTCATAAGCATTGTCTTGAAAAATCCTAAGTATTCTACCTACAATGGGTCACGTTATTCCTATGCGACATAGTCCTTGGAGATCACATCTTTGTTTCCTACTATCACCCATCCATTTTCCTATCTATGGTGTTTCCTTGTCATCAATATCTAGCATTAAGGCTATCCATAATGTCATCTTATCCTATCATGGCTTGATACTCTATCTCTTTTGTCACCTTGTCAACCATAGTGTCTTATCCAATATCCTATCCACAGTGTCAGCATAGCATAGCGTCTATCGTCAGGGTCCACATAGTCCAAGTCCCCAAACTATGTTGCCTCTGCATCATCACGTAGGCAAGACCATTTAGCAATGAGCCCCTAAGGCATTAGGTCAGTCCCTTAGGGTTCGTTTTCCCAGAAAGGATTGTGGTATCTTTCACCAGGCAAGCACACGCAACAAAAACCTGCTTTCAAATAGAAATTTTGACATAAGGCATCAACCTATCCAAAGCAAAGAAAGCAAGTACCTATGCAGTCCAAATGATTCAATCTAAATTATGGAAAGAAAAACACATCTAATGCAAGAATGTTTTGTGTTTTGTGATCAGGTTAAGTTATGGTGTCTTCATTTTTATTATCATGTCTTTCCATGCTACTCAAGGATTCCAAAAGATAGAGATGCTATGATGGGGGCATGATTCTTTTCTTTGTTTGTTGTCTGTGGACCAACCTTTAGTAATGTGAAGCCTTGTCTAATGATATGATTGACAAAAGATAATCGAGGACATCAGAGGTCTAACATGAATGGGGGCAATCCTTGTCTGTTGATATGCAAAAAATACTCAAGTCATCTCAATTCAATTATACCTCTTGTATTAACTTCCTATATCAAAATCCATGTAAGGGATACTCAGGTCATCCTGGTTCAATTATACCTAGGTGCTTGTATTTTCTTACAACATTTCAAAAAGTCCCAATGATGAAATAAGCACTTCAAAATACCTGCAAATATCCATATCCATATCCATATCCATAACATATCCAATTACGTCTCATATCCATATCTCATGCAATAAAAATTCTATGCAGAGTATCAAACAAAAGCTTGTGATTCCTTCTGTCGATTCATTCTTCTATCAATCAAAATTTAATCTATCAATTCTTCTTTCATCCTAATCTGATCAATCAAGCAATGATCCAAATGCAAGTATATCCTTAATCCATACCAATCAACTCAAGTTAATCTTGTCAAATGATCCAATCACAAATAGTGCTCTTGATCCTTGTTTGGTCGTAAACCAACTTCATCAGTTATAATCAATCAATTGTCTTATACAGGATGTCACATTGTTGAAATCAGACCAATACACGCGTCTTACTCAACATGTTTCATTTCCTAAAACTAGACACTGTCCTTTATTTTTCTCTATGGATATATCATTCACCACCATGACAACATGCCTACCATGTTGGTCTAGGGATATATCATTCCCCACAATGACAACACTGTTGTATATCATTACTAGTATATCATTGGTTTACCACTTGACAGGGGCAATACCTTGTTTGTTCTTGTATCATTTGTGCATACTTGCTTACTTGCTTGTGTGTGTTATCATTATATCTTGCATCTCATATCATTCGGCTCTTTCTTCAATCATTTTCTTCACCCCAACCTATTCTTCCACCCTTCTTCATCGTGAGATTGTCCATCTCATGCCCTCAAAACTCTCTCCTCATCTAATCTCCTGAGGGGGCATCCTCATCCTATCTTTCCATTGCCATCTTTTTCTTCTATCTATACCTTAGCTTCTTTGAAATGATGTTACTTGATAAAAATCTCATCATCTCGAACATCACATCAAAGAGGGGCAAAATGTATACGCCTAAAAATGACATGACTCAGTCTAAATAAATATTCTCAATATTTATTCCATCTAATTCCTCTATCAATAAATAAATAAAAAAATTATTTATTTGATTCATATTCCTCTATGTAAGTAAATATCAAAATATTTAATTACCTCTTCTAAAGTCAAAAATTAAATAAAATCCTTTATTTAATTTAATTCTCCCAAATTCTTCCAAACAATTAAATAATTCTTAATTATTTAATTAAATCATTTCTTCTTCCAAATTTAAATAAATAAATCAAATTAATTTAAATTCTCTAAATCTCTAAAAATAAAATATATCAAATATCTTATTCTTCCAAATCATGCACAACAATTAAATAAATTTATTTATTTAATTTGCTTTCTATCTTCTAATTCCTCAAAATATCTTCCAAATCTTCTAAAAATAATTCTTCTTCTTCATACACACAAAATTAAATAGATTATTATTTAATTCCTCTCAAATCATGCAAAAGCAAACCTCAACTTGAGTTAACTAACTCAATCAACCTTGTTTTTATCAAAAAAATCCTAAAATAGAAAAAAATTTCTATTTTATGACAACATATCTTATCTTCAATAAATAGAAAAATATTTAACTCAAAATAGCTTTTGTGTGACACTTGTCTTCTTTTTGTTCACGTACATTCTCTCATTCTTTCTCAACCATTGATCTCCTCTCTCATGAGTCTATAAATTGAACCCTCTTCTCTCATTTAATCCATCCAAGCTTTCAGTATTGTTACTCTGCAGAAATTCCATTTGCTTGTGATCAACTTATTACTATATCACCATTTCCATTGTTGTGAAGCTCATCTTCATTGCAATCAACTATCATGGCCATTCTCACTTGACATCTTGGAATAGCAAGGAGGTGCACCTTCTAAGGGCATATTCATACACAAGATCATTTGCGATAGGCTGGCAGTGGAATCCATGAGGTAAAGAGGTTTGTTGAGCTATTGTTTCATCATTTTAGATCTTCTTTATTTTTATATTCCATTGAGTTATGGTTATTATTGTTGTCTTTTGATACACATAATTTCCCCTAACAATTACATTTCAGGTTATTTTGAATCTCATCAGATTTGTCAAGTAAAGTGGAATCAAATATAGAGGTTGTCCATTCTTTATTTTCTTTCTCCAAACCCTAATATCATTTTGTATTTTCATTGTAGTCAAATTAGTTTAGGTTTAAATCTAGGAATTTTGAGATTAAAGTATTATACTTGTCTATTAGAGACATCACCAATCTTCTCCATAATTAACATTACTAGCATAGGCCCCTTGAACAAACACTCACATAGACCACTCGATTGTTCCAATATTGCTATGACCCAGGCAACAAGGACCTTGGAGGTTACGAATCTATTGGGTTAGTCACATTTTTAGAAGTAGAGTGATTTCATTCTACTTAGAGTTGATGTGCCAAAATAACCATCAATAGATTTGGTGCTAGGAGGAGGGACTAATTAAAACTGGATTGGCCAAGGGTTTCCCTTTTTGGCCAACAAAGGAGGTTGACCAGATCTACATCTATTGGGGAAACATGTTTTGAAGAACTTAGACAACACAAGAAAATAAAGAGTGATTATGGAAAAAGAAAAAGAGGAAACTCTAGTTTAGTAAGCCCTATTGGACCTCATACCCTAAGTGTTTCTCCTAATACAAAAAGAAGAGCACAAATGGATTTTTTTGTATTGATCACTTCCCTCTTACTATTCCTAAATATCTCCATGATTTGCCATGGAGTTCTAAGAAAATTTTCCCCAAATTCATATATGGAGAAAGAAGAAATACAGAGGAGCATATTCAAGTCTTCAAAGATGTTGTTATTAGGGCTGGCATAGAACATCAAAATGGTGTTTGTAGGCTCTTTTCTTATTAATTAGGAGAGATGGCATATTCATGGTTTCTAAATTTACCAGCTAGATCCATTACAAGCTAGGTTGAGTTAGAAACTACATTCATCAATCAATTCAAAATTTACACATATCCCTCCATTGTATATTATCAATTTGTTGCTTGTAGAATGCCTAGTCAAATGAACCATTAACAATGATTAATGTTAAGTTGCATAAACTATACAAAAGAATTACCAATCCTTATATAGTTACTGAAGAGACTATAGTTTAGATATACTTCAGAGATATGGATCCCTTAACTATAGTGTTACTGAATGGAACTAGGTAAAATATTACTACTTTAGCTAAAGCCTACTCTGAGGTGATCAATTTACATCAGGAGATGTACCCCATGACCGGGGGATCTATCAGAAACCTACCTTCAATTGGATTACCAAGGATATCACCAAATCAAATTCCAGCCATTAACAATGCTTTAATGAATAGGACACCATTGATGAACCCTATCCCAGGTATTGTTCCTCAAGGGCAGAACTTCTTTATACATCCTCAACCCTTGAATCAAGTTTTTCCTTCCTTGATTCTCCCATATCATGAACAGATCTAGAATGGACCTATTACCCCAACCTTTTCTCAACCATTAGGAAATTCATTATTTGAGAAACAACCTTTGAATTAGTTCCCTATTGTTAGTACACACCTAGCTAATTAGGTTGGTTCACCAGCTATTGTAGTGCAATCAAGTATAGATCAAACTTCACATTTAACATCTAAATTAAAAGTCCTTAAGAAAAATTTAGCTTAGGTGATAAATAAACTCAGAAGGATGATGGTGAACCCTCCATAAAACCAAAATCGAAATAATTTTCAAGGGAAAGGTTTTCAAGAAAATCATAATCAAAATAATTAGCATAGTGAAGGTCATAACAATCATAGTAAAAAATTTTAAAACAAAAGCTTTAACCAAAAAAGATCAAACAAACAATGGAACACTAGGCCAAATAATGGAGGAGTTCCTTCTTCGTTAGATAGCACAAATTAGGTGAATTCAATGAATTTTAAAGAATTAAACCCTCTGTCTAATTGGTGTAGGCTTCATGATACATATGCTCATTCATAACTGAAATGGAAAACATGTCCAAGATAGCTCGGGCTGATCGACAAGCCAATTATTAGGCCACAAAAAAGACAATCAGGAGATATAAGCATTGTCATGGTTTTAGACACTTATATTTCCCCATTTGAAGATGACAATGAACCAGTTCAAGACTATGATGAAGTTCGGGCTTTTTAACAAGGAAGGAGAAATTACTTCTTGAGGAACATAGGCAAAGAACTATTCACATCATCCTTTCCTCCAAAAAATGCTCCTACCCCACCTCATCCAAATGTAGATCTATAATAATCCTCCACCTCAAAGAGGACCCTAAGTAGGACCATACAAGCAAAGTTTCACCAGTGCAAGTAAGACCTCCACACAAAAAGATCAATGTTATGAATTAGCTAATGATTTGAAGAAAATAAAAGCTAATATATCATTGTATGATGTCAAGCAAAATTGTCCATCATTGAAAGAAGCATTGATCCAATCCTTGGATAAGAATGAGAAAGAATCAATTTTTCAAAAGGATAAGGATAAAACAACCTCTATGGCTGATATTTTCACTACTATGTATAAAGGAAGGTTTGACTCACCTCCTTTCTTACTAAGTGTTGAGATTTTTGGTAAGAATTTGTACACATATGCTTGGTTGACTCTAGAGGTTCAAGGAATTTAATGCCATATTCAATTAGTTAGAAGCAAGGACTGACCCTGACCAAGACAAACATAAAGGTGGTTCAAATGGATAAAATAGAGGTAGTAGTGGGTGAAGTTAAGGATGTCCAATTGGTATCAAACTGGGTAGAGTTCAACAACACATTGATGTATTTAAATAGTTGATATCATAGATGTATATGGAATGTTACTTAGTAGAGCTGGGACTAAGAGTTTAAATGGTTATTTTTCCACTAATTTTGGTACTTGTTGTGGAAAGGGAACAAGAATCATATTAGAATTGATAGTGAACCCAAATTGAAACATATGATTACTGAATATAACACCCCTAATGAGGTTATCTTCAAAGATGTTGATCTTAGAATATACAAAAGAGTGGATAAAATTTTAGCTTCACTCATAATTCCTAGAATGAATAAAACTTCTACAAGTTTGATCAATATTATACAACAAACCTCTAAGAGTTCATTCAAATATTGGTCAATGATAAACATATGCCAGGTGCAAAAGTTTGTATTTTAGAATTGTTACTTCCTAATTGGTGCAGAGTGCACCAAGATTATCATCCCAAACTGTCCTTCCCACTATTCTTAGAGGTAGTTTAGGTGATAGAAGAAGTAGAACCCGATTGTGAGGCTCATGTTGAGACCACTTGTGGATTCAATAAGCAGTTTGTGGAAGTGATGAGAATGAAATAAATTTTTCAAGAGGCCATGTAGGCCATGGTTCTACAAGTATTTTTTGCAAAAGAGGCAAACATGGAGAAAATGTTTCCAAAGGCTACATAGGCCATGGTTTCATAAGAAGAGCTTAAAAAGGAAAGCATGATGGAAGCAATAACTAAGCAGCTAGATTTCATATCCAATTATGAAATCATTTGTAAGAGTTTCACTAAGAAAGGAAGTCATGATGTAGTTCATAACAAGGAATTTAAAGCCAAAATTGAAACTACTCAAGAAGAGCTTCATCCAAAATGAGGTTCTCAATATCATAAGGGTACTATAGGCCTCAAAAATGTTGGTTAGTTAACTTGTACAGATGCTAACTAGGCTATGACAAGTTATAAGAGGTGTTGGCAAGAAATGGGGAGGGATACTAGTCCAAAGATCTAGTCCTTAGTCAAGTCTTTGTAGTCAGTTTATACCCTGGTTAAGTAGTTAGAGATTGATAGAAAATTACCAAGATTAATATATGCTGAATACATACATAACATAATAATATAACACAAAAGAATTATCCAAAACCAGCAAGTCTCCATATATATATATAGCAATCAAACATCATACATCCATCATCTGAGGGTGGGTCTTTAAGTCTATGCCTCATCCATCTACCTACATACTTGATCAAACTTCTATGTCTTCTCTATATCAGTATACTCTATCATATTCTATCACATGCTTATATCTTGTATCCTCCTTTTTCTATAGCATCATATCCAATATCTATATATACTATATCTATTACATCGAAGGATGTGTCTTCTAGCATCATAGGTCAACTCTAGCCTCCGCATAGTGTATGCACCAGCTTCTGGTTAGCTTTGCTCTATGCTCTGCATCATGCTAACATCACCCCCCTTCAAAACTATCTTGTCCTCAAGGCATTCAAAATCAATTGCTAGGTAGGATGGTCCTGTAGATCTACTTTAGCTACACCAAACTAGTGTCCCATTACTTCTTAGCCTCAGACAACATAATAAATTTTCCTTCTATCTCAATATATGTGTCCTCTACTTCTACTATACTTGTTGGTATCTATTTTGTTTATGTTGTCTGCTTAGATTCTGCAAAACTATCAGTTAGATTAGCCAATCTAAGGTTCACAACTTCCCTTAATTACTTTTTTTAGCTCCTTATTAGATCTCTTTGGTCATAAAGTTGTTGATGCTGGTTGTGGAGAGTCTCTACCTATATCCTTATTACTCCATCCTTATCTATCAGAGGATCATACTAGGCTACTACTTTTGTTATTTGTAGTTCCAAAGCATCCATTTGATCTTTTATATTGCTTTGGTGGACTATGGCCATTTTAAACAAAATTGATAAAGAATGTTTTCCTCCATAATGCTTTGTTGAATACTCTTTATTTGTGTTTCTAATTGAGTGTTTGCCTTGGCACACTTATTTGTCATCTCCACTAACCTTTTCTTGTTTAGTTGCTCTATTATTTTCTTCTCCAACTGGCTAGAGTACTCCTTGAATCCTTGTGTCAATTATTTTAATTGTTCTAGCAAGGATAAGGTAGTATCTTTGGGTGTCTCTAGAATCTCCTTTTCCATGTATTCACTGCAACTTGAAGCAATTCACTCCCCTCTACATTTTGTTTCAAAATTTCTGCTCTTATTGAGGAGTGAAAGACATCTCCTAACTATAGCTTCTATAAGGGAGATATTTCAGCAAGATTTAATTGACCTTCTACCACAAGCAACTATAGAAATTATGGAGTTAGGATAGGTGTTATCTAATTTTGCTGCTCCAAAAACTCCTTAATGTATTCTATTGAAGAAGAAGTGGCTTTTGGATTATCAACTTGCTCTGATCCTCTTTTCTCTTCTGTATTCTCCTATGTTTCTTCTTATTTATCCTCTACATTATTTTTTTGTGGGCTCATTTTTTGTTTCTATGTATTCCTCTCCTCCATCCTTGTGTTCTCTAGAGGATGTACCCTTTGTGTAGAAGTTTCTAGTCAATTGTTCAAAAAAGGTGTAGAAATCCAATGCAATTCAAACCAAGTGATAACTAGGACCTATTCTTCCTTAACACATTCTTCCAAGTTGGTGCACACATCCAAACATCTGGTGGGATCATGAAAACACATCAAGTTGGCCTAATTTTTATGTCATAAAATTTCCCCCTAGGACTTTTATCTCCTAAGTTTATCTCTCGGGTCCCTTGTTTTTCATCTTGCATGTTAAATTGGACTCCCGAGACAAAATGGATTGAAACCCATGTCAAATGGGCTCGAGGGACATTGTTGAGCTTAATCCTATCCCCAAATAGGACCCAAGGGTTGGGTGCTCATGCCCTAGTCCTACCCTATTTTGGCAAGATCCCAAATTTGAATGTCAGTTAAGTGACCATTAGAAGTGTCCCTTGCTGACATCATAAGTTTGAATTATGAAATTTGTAGTGGGAATGCATATATAAGTATGTTTACGGTTTCATTTGTAAACTAGAATATGACTACAAAATTTTGGTGAACTTATGATTTTAGAGCATTCAAGGCATTCATTATTTTACAAAGCAGAGTATTGTTGTTGTGTTTGTGATTGCAGATTTGGCTTCATCTTCTCATGGCATGAAGGATTTTCATATATTTGAGAGCTACACCTTCGATGTGATATCTATTTGTGTTGAATCAATCATTCAGCATTTTTGTTTTTGCCTCTATCCTACAAGGATACATACTCTTTTATCAAACAACAGTGTTGGAAGGCTTGAATACCATTTTGAGGCTTGACTAAGGCAATCTCCTAAATACCATAACTCCCAAACCCTCTCCTTGTGATTACAAGTTACAGGTATCAAGTTTCACGAACTAGAGTTGTAGAGTCCAGTGTGGAAAAGGATAAAGATTCCATATCTAGAAAAAAGAAGTGGAAAGGTGCACTAATAGAGCTTGGGCACTAGTCCCTTTGCCCTCTGGATTTGTAAAGGTGAAAATCTCTAGAACATGGATCATTAGTGCTAGAAGGAATCTAGAAGCCCCTAAAGAAAACACTACATCGGGCTTGGATGCTAGTCCATTTTCCCCTGACTATTCAGTATCTCAAACTTTGAAAAATGGTCAATATCGAATCTCCATAAAAACATCTCTATGTGTGAGCTTTTGTCAAGATTCATCTGTTTGTTTATGATTTTGCATAATTATGGTTTGAAGCATAATTGGGCATTAAATTAATACATAAATTAGTAAATTCCAAATTTTTCTATTATTACAAGTGACAACCAACTTGTAGGTGAATCTTCTTGGTTCAACTCAATTAAATGTCCTTAAATGTGTGTAGTGAAAGGAGGATCTAGGCATATCATTCATAAAACCCAATTCCCACTTTTACTAGATTACATTTTGGTGAACCCATGTTTTAATTGAATTTTCACCTTGTTGAGTGTTGTACTTCAGATTTGCATTTATTCAATTCAACATTTTCATATTGCATTTGAAAATCTACAAAAAAAATTGAAAATTTTAAAAAATTTGAAAAAAATTGGCATCCTAGGCTTGCATTTTGACATAATTTGTATTAATTTCTTTGCATTTCATTTAATTTATAATTTTTACATCAGATATGATATAAATTACAACATCACATCATTAATTAATCATTTGCATTGCATTTTCATGCTTAAACTATTAGATTTTGCTTGAAATTGTGCATTTTTCAAAAACCTTGTCTTTGCAAAAACTAGGGTTTGTAGTTCAAATCTTGTTTCAGATTTTACTACTCTTTAAAAAAACTCATTCAAATCTGATTTTTTTTGTAGTTTTGCATTATTGTGTGTTTTTGCATTTGCATATTAAATTTTGCATTTTCACATAGTCAATTTCAACAAAAACTAGCATATTCATTCATTTAACCTTAAAATTGCACTTGCATTGAGCATTGTAAGATTTTGATATCATTTTCAGATATGAAATGAGCTATTTCACATCATAAATATGATTATAATTCATTAATTCACCATTTTGCATAGTTTCATGCCTTAATTTTACAATTAGGGTTTAAAATCCTTGCATTTTCACTAGATTTTGACTCATCTTTCATCTAGATTTGCATGATAGGTGTGCTGTGAAATATTTTTATGCATTATTAGACTGATAAAAAATAGTTAGTTTTTTTCCACTCTTTAATTTCTTCACAACACTACTTCTTTTAGGCATTTGCATTAAAAAAAAGTGAAAAAATCAAGCATTTTAAGTTATAAACTTACATAATTTTGCACTTGTTCCTTGCAAAAGTGTGGAAAATATTTTAAAATATGGTCTTGCGTTCATTTGAACATATACATACATTTCTTATTTAAAATATTGCATTATTTTGCACCTTTGTGTGAAAATCTGCATATTTTAAATTACACATTGTGTATTTCAACGCTAAGAGTTGTATACACTTCCCTTAAACAAAATCTCAAATCTGGTGTAGGAGCATCAGGAGCCTCATAAGTTTAATTTTGAAATTTTTGTGTTTTAGGTTGATGGTGTGTTTTAGTGTTTAATAAGGTCATTTATGACCATTTGGAATCATATTAATCCATTTTTACTGTGTTAGAGGGTCGTTGGTTTTAAAAATGTAAAAGTTGCCAAATGTTGCTAAAAGTTATGATGCAACTTGGACAAGTGGTCAAAAAGGAAAGAAATAGTTACATGAAAATAAATAAATTGTTACAAACCATTGGGATTTATTTTAAATGCATAAATACACCTCAAAAGTCAAATAGTTGAAGAGAAGAATGGATTTTTGGTAATCTTGATGAATAGAAGAAAGCTTTTCTGTGGTTTTTAACGTTGCAGTCCTATTCTATTTCTGTGTACAACCTGTAAGGCTCATGTAATGATGTAAAATCAATTGTATTGTGTTTTAATGTGAATCTACTTCATTTTTATTTTTGTTGCATCAATTTTCATTAAGATTTGTGAACGTTATGGCCATTTTAGTGAATGCTGCTCTATTTTAACAATGTTTTCCAGAATTTATATTTTGAAAACATGCTAGTACAGATATGTATGGTATATTATGGGCCTAAAAACAATTCTAAAATCTGAAGGCATGAGTCTAGTTTCATATTCTTTTGGTTTTACCAAATTTGATTAAGTTTTGAATGAGTTATGTCATTTTTGGTGAGAGCAGTTCTGTAACAGTCCTAGGGTTTGCACAAGAACAGTCTTGTTTTTGCCCTAGTCCATACAAAGAAAACCTATTCTATTTTGATATATGTTTAGTAAGGGACAAAATTGTATCCAAAACAGGTTTTACATTTCTATTTGTAGGTCTTTTTAAAAAGTTATGACCAAAAAGGTCTTATTTGCTGCACCTAGTGGCAGTAATCCATTGTTGTTTGGAACATTGTGTCAAATAAGTGTAAGGGTTATACATGTTTGGAAAACCCTAAAGTATGTTGAAAATAGGTCTAAATACATCAAGTTTCCCTTTTTTCATGTTGTCCTCAATGATGGAATGCCATTAGGTTGTTGTCCCATGTTTTCATGTGTATTAGGAAGCTTTTAGGCATTGGTTGAAATGAATCATTGTGTGAAGGGTATGAGGGTAGTAAAGTTGTGTTAGAATAGTCCTTTTTTTCTCTGCATCAAAATCACTCACATTTCCTTGGTATGTTACATTACTTCATTCTACTTATTTGATTTTTTGTGCACATAGTGTTTATAGGGTTAAATAATCTCACATTACATGGCTTCTCATCGTAACAATAATGCTAGGATTCCTCCTAGGCCTTATTTGAAAATAAAGAGCCCTAAACTTGAAATAATAGTTACAGCTCATGATAAAACATTTGAAGACACTGAAGGGCCTCTTTACATCACCGTGGGTATAATGGAGATTCTGGTGCATGGTACACTTATAGATCCTAATTGTGTGACTAATGTGGTAACTGAAGAGTTCCTTCTCTCACATGATTTGATACAAGATTCTTATGAGCCTTTGCATTTAAGGATTAAGACACATACTGGAGCTTTCATGCCTATGTTTGGGAAGCTAACCTTATTGGTTATGGTTTATGATAAAGTTGTGGACCGATTATTTGATTTCATCCATTTATCTGACCTCTTCCACGTAAAGCTAGGACATCCATGGCTAGAAGCTATGAATGTTGTCCCCTCAATAATTCACAAATGCATAAAATTCCCCTTACATGGACAAGTGCATACTATTCATCATAATACATGGCAGCCCATGGTTATGGAAAAGAACTTTACTCTTGATTACTTTTGGCCACAACTTGATAAAGCCCCTGAGCCATGAAGAGACAAATCTTTCCTACATATAGACAATATAAAGAAAATTTTTTATCTAGAGTGGTTGGGCCTCCTATTCAGACAACAAAAGAACAACTAGAATTAGAAGAACTCCCTAGAGAAAAAGGTAAAGGACTCTATGCTAAGGTTCCTCCTCCATCATCCTTACAAGGATCGGGAGGTATTCGTCAAGAACAAGGCACTTCATCAAGATAAATGAGATTTCAACAAGATTCCTCCTCTGAGATACAAAAACCTATGGAAAAGAATGAAACTACTTTTGAAGATATAAGCAATAAGACAAGAAGAAACTAACAAGCAAGAGAAAGGAGGAAGAGAAGACAAGCTTTTGCCCAACAAAATGCACCTCAACAAGAAAACATTACACCACCTAACATTGAACCAAACAAAGAAGAACTTAATAAATAAACATTTAAAGACAATGACAAAAGTTGGGCTATGGTACCTTATGTACTTCTTTCCTCTAACATTTGAGATTGGGATGATGACTTGCTTGTTATAATCACTAGTTTGGTTGTGTTAATAGGTAAGCATTTCTAACCCTTTCTCTCCATGTTGTGATCTCCCTATGATGTGTTATGTATTGTTTAGGCCTCCTAGGATGACCATTGATACTCTTGTAAGGTCAATGATATCGGGAGACCACTTCTGTTGTGACCATTCTTCTATTTGTGTCATCATTCTTCTATCTTTATTCTCCTCTATTTTTATTATTGTGTGTCATGCCTTAGGGGCATAGCTTTGTGGTTGATGACTTGGGGGCATTCTCCTATGTGATTGTTCCTAAGGCACTTTCTTTCCTCTCTCATTTGTATTTTTTACCTTCTTCTAGTGGTTCTATCTAATCGGTGGATGACAAAAAAATCTATACTTCAATACGGACCAAGTGTCCTTTCAACAAGCAAAGAGAAAATGGACCTAGTCTATATATGAAGATGGGGTTGATATATATTATCCAATGCTTGGCTAGTAGAATCACTCCGTGTGATATTTTGATGTTGTCTTATCTTTGCTAGTAAACCATTACAATAGATCTGCTCCATGCACTTTGATTTTCTTGAATCTTGCCTTGGTTACACTTGGTTTTGAGATTTCTACAGTATAGCCCCACGGTTATACTCAGTTTCTAAATCTATAGTATAACCATGGCTCTTGATTGTTTACATTGATTTTATCATGTGATATGGTTATTATCTTAGGACAATATTTCTAACCTCTCTAATCATAGAAAAACATGTGTTTGTGGGAACATTCGGTGATTGTGAAGCACATGTCACCTTTGGGGGCATGGGCTTTGCGAAATCTCTTATTTCCTTGTGTGTTTTCTCTCTATGTGTTTGATGTTGGTACACAACATCAACCACCTTAAGGTGGGTGCATATAAAAGGTAAGTTGTCTAATTATTTTGGTACTAATGAAGCATGTTGGTAAGCCCTCTGTGGAGGAGAGATGTTGTATGTCTAGGGCAAGTGCACATCTTTATTTTATATTAGAATCAAAAAGCCCTCTATGGAGGTGGGATATTGTACGTCTTGAGCTAGTGCATATCCTTTTATTCAAAAGCCCTCTACAGAGGCAGGGATGGTGTATCTCTTGAGCTACTGCACATCCTTTTTATTTCAAAAGTCCTCTGAGTAGGCGGGGTTGGATCTGAGACTATCCTCCCTTAAGTGTGTTTTTGGCAGTTATTGTGGCATAATCCTTTAATCACCTTTTTTGCCATGTTTAAGATGTATAGTATGTCTTTGGCATGGTATATGGCACTTGTGTCTTCCATGTGTCTTTCGTGTGTTTTGCCCTATGTGTAGTCTCAAGGGTGTGGTGAAATGCTCCTCCTACACTCAAGCTTTGTATGGCGTGTTTTCTCCCAAGCATAGTCTCAAGGGTGTGGCAAAATTCCCCTCCTGTGCTTTGGGTTTTGTATGGCATGTTTGTTCTGAAGTATAGTCTCAAGGGTGTTGCGAAATTCCCCTCCTACACTTTGGGATTTGTTTGGTGTGTATTCTCCCTCATATGTAGTCTCAAGGGTGTGGTGAAATGCCCCTTCTACATTTTGGGGTTGTGTGTTGCATTTTTATTGTATCTACATTCATATATATATGAAAAAGAAAAAAGAAAATATCATTGTATTCATCATGTTCTGCGTGACTGCTCTTGTGTATTCATTGTGTATTGTGTATTTTCAACACTATCTTCTCCATGTCTTGTGTGCTTCCTACTGTCTTCATCATGTTTTGTGTGTTTGTGATGTGTCTTCTAATGTTTATCTAAGGCTGGGGGCTAGAAATAGTCTCTCAATCTTGGTATATGTATCTCTTTTATATGCTTGGTGTGTTTGATGTGTTTATTATCGTACTTTAATGCATGTATGGGTCATAAGATCATACATACATTAAAGTGGGGTCTAAATGTTATGTCATAAAATGTTCCCCATAGGACTTTTACCTCCTAAGTTTAGCTCCTGAGTCCCTTATTTTTCATCTTCCATGTTAAATTGGACTCCTGAGAAAAAATGGTATGAAAACCATGTCAAATGGGGCTTGAGGGACATTATTGAGCTTAATCATATCCCAAAATAGGATCCAGGGCTTGGGCACTCATGCCCTAGTCCTACCCTATTTTGGTGGGGTCCCAAAGTTGAATGTCAGTTAAGTGACCATTAGAAGTGTCCCTTGCCAACATCTTAAGTTAGAATTATGAAATTTGTAGCAGGAATGCATATATAAGTATGTTTAGGGTTTCATTTGTAAACTAGAAGATGATTACAAAATTTTGGCAAACTTATGATTTTAGAGCTTTCAAGGCATTCATTGTGTTGTAGAGCAGAATATTGTTATTGTCTTTGTGATTGCATATTTGGCTTCATCTTCTCATGATAGGAAGGATCTTCATCAATGTGAGAGCTACATCTTTGTGGTGATATCTATTTGTGTTTCAAATCAATCATTTATCATTTGGTTTTTACCTTTGTCTTGCAAGGATACACACTCTTTATCAAATAGAGGTTTTGGAAGGCTTGAATGCCATTCTAAGGCTCAACTAAGGCAAGCTCCTAAACAATACAACCTCCAAACCCTCTCCTTGTGATTATAGGTTACAAGTATCAAGTTTCACAGAGTGGAGTTATAGAGGAGTGTGGCAAAGGATAGAGATTCTGAATCTAACAAAAAGAAGTGGAAAGGTACACTAATAGGGCTTGGGTGCTAGTCCCTTTGCCCTCTGGATTTGTAGAGGTGAAAATATTTGAAATAGGGATCATCAGTGCCAGAAGGAGTCTAGAATCCTGTGAATAAAACACTGCATTGGGCTTGGGTGCTAGTCCCTTTGCCCTCGACTGTTCAGTATCTCAAACTTAAAAAAATGGTCAGTATCTAATCTCTATTTAACATCTCTATGTGCGAGATTTTGTTAGGATTCATCTGTTTGTTTAAGATTTTGCATAATTAGGGTTCAAAGCATAATTATGCATTAAATTAATACATAAATCGGTAAATTCCAAATTTCCCTATCATTACAAGTGACAACTAACTTGTAGGTGAATCTTCTTGGTTCAACTCGGTTAAATGTCCTTGAATGTATGTAGTGAAAGGAGGATCTAGGCATATCATTCATAAAACCCTATTCCCACGTTTCCTACATAACACCAGAAAACAAGTATCCTTCCACAAAATAGCTCTAGACCTAAAGTAGTATTGGAGAGACTAATTAGCACCATGTGAATCACTTCACAAGCAACATGGAGAATATATGTTTGTTGGAAACTTTCTAGTTTTGTCTTTGATGTCAACCTATAGTAGTTGGTCCACCTAGTTCTAAGTGCTTTTGAGAAAATTTGATGGGTCTCCAAGTGCTTTTGAGAAAATTTGAAGAAAATAGTGTAGAGTGACAAAAGTATGTTATATGTTTTTCTTTGCATTCCTTCACAGTTGAACATATACTTGTGTGGTTTGCAAATGTTTATTAGAGATGTTCATAGGTTTTATATCTATAGTTTCAGGTTCTAGATCATGCAGATGTGGAAGATGTGTTTGACAAAATGTTTGCCTGTATAGAAGATAGTCTGGGAGAAATGAAATTCCTTCGTATTTCTCTGCATTGAGATATCCTATCTTGTGGATCTGGCAGAGTGCTTACATTATCTATATCCAACTTCCTTTGAAGTTTCTAGTGTTGGGATTCTCCACAAGTTCAGTTCTTGCATTGGTAATCAGTAATAGTGTGTCCTAATGTATATTTAATGAAGACATTCTTTGATTCATATGGTTGTGGCAGTGTTGTAGAAGTTTATGATGATGATGAGTGTTCTAGGAAGGTGTGTGAATTTTTTGGAGTGCCACTCTCTAGTCTGCATGATGTTGTTGGACTTGGAGAAGTGTGAATATGGCCATTAGCTTAGGTTTGGCTGACCTGGCTTACTGGTACCAATTATAGAGGTACCTCATGGATTGTGGATGTGTTAAGTATCTTGATGGTACAAATTTGAGTCCTGGTTATCCATCGACATTGTCTATTTTCACTTCTTTCCATCACGGAAGTGTTTAGTGATGACCTAAATAATGTTGCACGTGTGTAATGTACACACTTCATTAGGACCGACCTAATTGAGATAGGTCTTGGTTATAGATGGTATAATTGCAAGCTAAAGTTGAATGGAGAAAAGAAGAGAAGGATATGTAAATTTGAATCAAGGGAAATAAATTTGTGTGTAAACTTAAATGATTATGACTCTAAAATGTAGTGATCAGAATGTATCTACATTTTAGTGTGCCAGAAGTTGTTGGAGGTAGTGAGCCAAAGCTTGTGGATGGCAAAGAGTATCAACCGGGGATCTCTCCAGTTCATTTGAGATGGTGAATCTCTCTGTAACAATCTTCTTCTTTCTTCTCTCTTCTAGACAATGATCCTTTCTCTGGCAGTGAACCTTTCTTCTAGGCAGTGATCCCTTGGCAGTGAGCCTACTAATTTTTGGTGTTGTTATTCATATATATTGTGAGCTAATCCTTAGTGTGGTTTTTACCTTATTAGTTTTTCCAAGTAAATCTGGTGTTCTTATGTGTTTGGATGTTTTTCCATTGATGCTTCATAGTTTACATTCTTCTAATGCATTATAAGTGGTTGATGTTTTGAGGGTTTAAAGTTTAACATACAACTAATTCACCCCCCTCTCAGTTGTCCTGTACACTCTAACAATTGGCATCAGAGATAAGTTCCTTGAAGAATCTTAACCACTTGGGGTAGATCTGGATGACGCATAGGAAAGGTATGGAGGTCCCAGTGTTTGATGGAACAAATTTTTCTTTTTGGAAAACCAAGATGGAAAGCTTTCTTATTTCCCTAGGATATGGTGCATGGGAGATAGTTGAAAAAGAGTATACTATACCTCCTAATGGTCCAAGGGATGAAGATGAAATAAAAGAATATGAGAACAATGACAAGGCAATGAGTGCTCTTCTGAATAGTTTCTCTGATTCTGAATTAGTGAAGGTGATGAGTTACAAAAATACCCATGAGATCTGGAAGAATCTGACAAGTACCTAGGAAGGAGATGACAAGGTCAAGCAAGTAAAGATGTAGATTTTGAAGACCAAGTTTGAAACCCTAAAGATGTCAAAAGATGAAAATATTACAAGGTATATGTAGAGAGTGGATGAAGTTGTCAACTCCATCAATGGTCTTGGTGGAAATCTGGAGGAGAGTGAAGTGGTAAAGAAGGTACTAAAAATTCTTCTAAAGTCTTATAGTGCTAAATTTTTTGCTATTGAAGAAACTCAAATTTTGGATAAGTATTCTAGGGATCAAATGTTTGGAACTTTAACCACTTTTGAGATGATAGAATTTGGTCAAGATGATTCAAGAAAATAAATTGCTTTTAAGGATAGAAAGATAGAAAAGAATGTTGAATCTGATTCAGATGGCTTTAATGAAGTGGAAGAAAATTGGTGAGCTGATTGAAAAAGGGGTCTAGGAAATATAGAGGTAAGTTACCTTTCAAATGTTTCAGCTGTGGAAAGATAGGTCATTATGCTTCTAAATGTCCAATCAAAATTTCTAATGACAAATACAAGGAGAATAAAGGTAAATCATTCAAGAAAAGTTATTATGTTAAAGAAGATGACAACATATCTGATGATGAGTCTAACTATCTAGATGATGGTAATGAATGCTTGTTCATGGCTTTGAATGTTCAAACTAATTTTACTAATCCTAGAAGATGTATGAAGGATATTGCTCTAGAGATAGGGCACCACATTGAAGGAGCACTAGTTACTGCTTTCCATGCAAGAGAGGATGAAGATCTCTAGTTAATTGATGGTGGGTGTTTGAATCATATGACAGGTGATAAGAATAAGTTTGTGAAGATTGAAAAGTTTGATGGAGGTTTTGTTAAGTTTGGAGATGATGTATCTACTAATATATGTGGAAGAGGTTCAATTAGTTTTGATGGAAAGCACAATACAAATGATGTCCTTTATGTCAAGGGTCTCTGGCACAATCTTCTAACTGTAAGAAAAATGTGTAGCAGAGGATATAATCTTGTGTTATAGGATGGTAGCTATGAAATTAGAAAAGAAGACTCCCGAACTTTGATTTCTACAAGAACAAGGACAAAAGGAAATATATATCAACTCAAAGGTGCTAAAGGTGGGTGCCTTATGACTCAAATTAATGAAAGTTGAGTATGGCATAGAAGAATGTGTCACATCAATTTTAACAACCTAGTGAAGATCATCTCTACACAAGTTGTGAGGGATCTACAAAAGATTACAAAGCCTACCAATGCAACCTGCAAGGAATGTCAAATTGGGAAGCAAACAAGGAAAAATTTCAAGACCAAAGAGTACTTTACCACCGAACCTCAAGAGTTGGTGCATACAGATCTATGCGTACCCATAATAGTAGGAAGCTTTCAAGGTGACAGGTATTTCATGTTATTGATTGATGATTTCTCTAGAATGACTTGGGTAACTTTTCTCAAAGAAAAATTAGACGCTCTAGATAAGTTTAAATATTTTAAGGCTATTGTTAAAAATGAAATTGATCTAAAAGTCAAGTGTTTGAGGTCTGAGAGAGGTGGTGATTTCACCTCCAATGAGTTTAATTGCTTTTTTGAAGATCATGGAATAAAAAGGCATTTGTTAGCACCTAGGACCCCTCAAGAGAATGGAGTTGTGGAAAGGAAGAATAGGATAGTTCAAGAAGTAGTAAGGACAATGATGAAATAAGCAAATCTACTGGATATCTATTGGAGAGAAGCCATCCACACTGCAATTTACATACAAAATAGAGTACAAGACAGGGTCAACAGTTCAAAGACTCCATATGAACTATGGTATGGAAGAACTCCTACTATAAAATACTTTAGAGTCTTTGGAGTAAATACTACATTATGAGAGATGAAGAGAACTCAGGAAATTTTGATACAAGATTTGATGAAGGAATCTTCTTGGATATTCTACAAAGAGCAAGGATTACATGTGCTACAAAAAGAGACTGAAGAGATTAGTGGAAAGTGCATTCTACAACCTCTTTGAAGCCACCACTACCTACCACTCATAATAGGCATTAAAATCCTACCTTCATCCTTTGCAGCTAATTGTTTTTCTACCAACATCTACTCAACTATCCGATTTTTCCATCCTTCCTTGAATGGATTCCTTCAATGTTGTTGCAACTTCCTTTGCCACCCAATCATGGCCTCCAAATAGCCCTTAAAATCTCTTTGTCATAAATCACACTACTTGCAATGTCCTTCCATAATCAATTCTCCTTATTGCCACCCTTTCTACTATTTTTTTACCTTCATGTAGCCTCTTGATCTCCTTCTTAGATCTTCTATGCACCTCACAACCATGAAACCAACTTGTACCTTCATTACACAACTAATGCACTTAATATTCCTCTTGATGTCTTAACAATTCTCTGATGACCTTCATCCACTAATATCAATCATTTGGATACTCTTTAGTCCCAGTTGACTGGTCTATCATGTGAGAATAGAGTGTTGTGATGAACAACATTCTTTTTTTGCATGCGTTGTGGTGCAGGGGCACCCACTAGTCCATCATGCCTCCAAAGAGTCAATAGTTAGAATTTTGTTTGCTTTGGGTTATTTCATGTCATTAAGGTCATTTTAGGCCTTTTTTGTCCATTTAGGATCCATTTGTGTAAGTTTGGGGTGAATTAGTTAATAAGTCTAAAAGTTACCAAAATTATCAGTTACCTTGACAACTTTGCATTTTGTTAACCTTTCAAAATTGTTAACAAATGGTAGTTGGAATTAGTTGAACCATACAACCTATTTGTGGAGGCATAAATAAGCCTAATTTATACAGCCCAAGGGTTGAAGGTTAGATTTTTGAAGTAAAAAAAATAAAATCACACTATTTTCTGTTGTTCTATATGATGTTCCCGTGCATGGTATGGGCCTGTATGACCTTGTACTTGTCCGAAACTAATTTGAGATGAAAGGGGATTAAATCTACTTTCTATTCCTTTTTGTTTCATTATATTTCATTAATATTTGAGGAAGTTATAGGGGTTTTTCTCTTAACTGGTCCAAACCCTAGTTAAGGTAACCAACAAGCAAGAAAATGCATGACTTTTTATTTCCCTGGTAGAAAAACTTCACACTTGATTAGAATGGTCTATTTTCACATGTACTTTCATATTTTCAAGGTTTCAAAGGCTTGTGTGAGAGATTGCACGTGTGAAGTTGCTATTACAGTCTAATATCCCTATGTATTAGTCTTGGAAACCCTAGATACTTAAAGTATTTGTTGAAAAGGCTATTGCAGGATGGTTTATGAGGAGGGAACAAATCATTTGGTTCATGTGAGAGGTGTTGGAAGTGTTAGAAGAGGACTAGAAACCCCTTGAGTCAAAAACCCCATTGTGACCTAGCCAAATACCCTTATTAGGCCTAGTGGGAAAAGAGGACACTAAAAAATAGAGCCACTTTGTACCAAGAAGTCATTTCCCATTTTGAGATATGTTCAATAATGGCCAAATGGGTATCTAAAACAAGTTTTCTTTCTTGGAGATCAACCCTAGTTGGGAAGTTATGTAAAAAATGCCTTTTTGAAAGGCTACAAGGAAGAACAACGATTTGTGAGGAAAACCCACATTTTGATGAACAAAGGAACTTTTAAAGTGGTTGTCTAAGGTTGTTTTGAGATTGTGTTGTCATTTCTACCCCTACTTTGCATCAAATTGGTATCAGAGTCCAAAGATCTAGGCAAGGAAGTTTTGGGAGTTTGTTTATTATATTTTTTTTAACAGGTGGAAGGAAGAGCCTGGATACCAAAAGACTAGGACAAGGGAAAAGAAGGGGGCCTAAGGTGAGGTATCATAAAGACAAGAAGAAGCATTGAGAAGAAGCAAGGTGAAAGATACTTTCTTGTAAAAGGAGAATGGAAATGTTTAGAAGATTAGTCTGTGGAGACTTGAACAGTAAGAAGTTGCCAAGCAAGAAATGAGAGAGAAAAAGAGAGGAAAGGGAGATAAAGAAGGATGAGAAGGTAAAACAAATTAATATTGAGCAACAGATAGCAGCACTAAGACAAGCCTTGGAAAAAATGGAAAAAGTTCAAGAAAGAATGGAACTTGAGATGCAACAATGTCTTGAGAAGGCAGAACAAGAAACTGGTTGGCATTTACCAATAATAAAGAGGATAAATTGGGCTATCAAGAAGATCATTCAGAAACAAAGAAGGCAAAAGATGACAACAACAAGAATGGATGAGTTGCAAGATATGTTGATAGGAAGGGTGCTAGAAGCATCTAAAGAGACAAGCAAATCTTGTGTTTTTGAAACTAAGCCTTTGTGTGAGTATGTGTTTGCAAGTAATGATATGATGATAAAGAAGGAAATAACCAATCAAATCCAGGGATGTTCAATTGAAAAGGTTGAGGACGTGCATTCTAGTAAAGTTTTTCAACATGGAGAAACGAGTAACAATGAAAGAAAGCGTGAGTTGATACAATCTCAAGCAAAGAAGAAGATGGATGAAGTAGGTCTTACAAAGGTAGAAAAAAAAAGATATGGTATGTATTTGTGTAATCCCTATGGAGTTGAAACCCTTGAGTATGAATGAAAGATAGGAGAAATTCCTTTGAGTAAGGGAATACTTAATTATATTCAAGATTTTCTTGAGGTTATTAGCCCTTATCAAATGAGGAAAGAGTCTAATATGCAGTTTATAGCAGCAAGAAAAGGTCTCAAGTATGGTATAAAATTACTTATCTTACCTCATGGAGGAGAAGGTCAAGGAGAAAGGGGGGAGTATAGTACATTGAGTATCAAGGTATGCAAGAACCCAAAGAAGAGGATGGAAAAACAATGAAGATAGGAGATGAACTTCAAGAAGACAAAGGGATAGTAATGGAAAGTTCACTTAATGGTGGCATCAATGTAACCACAAAAGCCAAATCCATACATGGCAGGAAAGTTAAAGAGAAAAGGAAACCTAAGCTAGTTTTAGAGTGAAGACATGAAGGCCACACCTGTTGCAGTCCTACACTCAAGTGGACTTGAGTTTTTTCTTTCCCTTGGGAGTATGGTGCAGGGGCACCCACTAATCCATCATGCCTCCAAAGAGTAAATAGTTAGAATTTCATTTTATTTGGGTTATTTCATGTCATTAAGGTCATTTTGGGCCTTTTTTATCCATTTTGGATCCATTTGTGTAATTCTGGGGTCAATTAGTTAATAAGTCAAAGTTGCCAAAATTGTCATTGTTACCTTGACAACTTTGCATTTTGTTGTCAACCTTTCAAAATTGTTAACAAGTGGTAGTTGGAATTGGTTGAACCATACAACCTATTTGTGGAGGCATAAATAACCCTAATTTGTATGGCCCAAGTGTTAAAGATTGGATTTTTGAAGTGAAAATAATAAAAGCACACTATTTTCTACTATTCTAAAATATTTTATGTTGTCCCTGTGCATGGTACAAACCTATATGACCTTGTACTTGTCTAAAAATAATTGGAGATGAAATGGAATTGAGTCTACTTTCTATTCCTTTTTGTTTCATTAAATTTCATTAAGATTTGAGGAAGTTATAGGGGTTTTTCTCTAGACTGATCCAAACCCTAGTTAGGGTAACGAACAAGCAAGAAAAATGAATAACTTTTTATTTCATTGGTAAAAAACTTCACACTTGATTAGAATGGTCTATTTTCATATGCACTTTCATATTTTCAAGGTTGCAGAGGTAGGTGTGAGAGATTGCACATGTGAAGTTGTTATAGTCTAATATCCATATGTATCAATCCAAGAAACCCTAGATACTTAGATTATTTGTTGGAAAGGCTATTGTAGGATGGTTTATGAGGAGGAAGCAAATCATTTGGTTCATGTTAGATGTGTTGGAAGTGTTAGAATAGGACTAGAGACCTTTTGAGTCAAAAACCCCATTGTGACCTAGCCAAATAGCCTTATTAGGCCTAGTGGGAAAAAAAGACAATAAAAACTAGAGCCATTCTATATAAAGAAGTCATACCCCATTTTGAGATATGTTCAATAATGGCCAAATGGGTATCTAAAACAAGTTTTATTTCTTGGAGATCAATCCTGGTTGGGGAGTTATGTCAAAAAATGTCTTTTTGAAAGGCTACAAGGAAGAACAAGGGTTTGTGAGGAAAACCCAC
Organism: Cunninghamia lanceolata; assembly: GCA_027924645.1. Classification (NCBI taxonomy): domain Eukaryota; kingdom Viridiplantae; phylum Streptophyta; class Pinopsida; order Cupressales; family Cupressaceae; genus Cunninghamia; species Cunninghamia lanceolata. The sequence continues at coordinate 1,409,903 of BSBN01000957.1, forward strand.
ATTTTGATGAACAAAGGCACTTGTAAAGTGGTTGTCTAAGGTTTTTTTGAGATTGTGTTGTCATTTCTACCCCTTCTCTACATCAGGTTGCTAAGCATCTGATTGTTATAATAGTCTTCTCCAACTATTAAAATACCCCTTGTAAGCAAAGACCATGATTACCGTCTTATTAACAACACCTTTCATATTCAATGATGAAGGTTTTATTCTCTATACTAGCACTATTTCTCCTTTTGACAGCATGGCAATGATATTCATAGGTCATGTGATAAAATCTTTTGGTAAAGGATAGTCTTAGGGTTGCTATAGCAATCACAATACTCATGATTGTTCTTGCATCTCATGTGACACCATTTCAATGTTGTTCATGATAACCTTATATCATAAAGATAGACTCAATTGTTCTTATGACTGATATGATATTGAGAGGACAATCTTCCTAACTAGGATAATACAAATAAGGTCCAATATTTTCATCCCATAGCATATACAATATGACAGTCTTTTCCCTCAACATTACTTCATCTCTTGGATTTAGAGTGACACAATAATCATCAAAGATCCACATAACAACACCAAATCATGTTAGTCTTTAAAAAGACAAAATCTTAATGTACATATGACTGTCCTTCACTATTTTCCAATGATAATCTAACACACACATGACTAGCCTACACTCTTTTATGAGTGCCCTACTAATGGATTTTGACTTCAATAGGTTTCTCAATAACCCTTCTTAGGGATATATAAATTTATCAACCATCTTTAGACCATTTGATCTCATGATACTCTAACTATACATTCATCTTAACAATCCTAAATGTAATGAAAAACCCATTATTCCTTAGTATCTCAACACTCCTTGGTTATGCATTCTTCTACAATCATAATCTAGTCATTATAACACAATTTTCAAAAGTTGCATGAAGGATTCAAGGGTGCTTACTGTTGTAACAATCAAGGACTGTCATGTTCATGAGAAATTACATTAGTAACAGTAGTGAGGGATGCCATGACAATCAAGTGGGTTATGGATGTTGTCATCATGATAGAATCCTAGGGTTTATTATTTTGTTATTCAAATATTGAAGATTCCATGTTAAGACCCTAGGGTATTGTTGAGATTATTATCCATTTTGAAAATGTTGTCTTATGCATGTGTGTGACTGTCAAGATGGTGTAAATTTCAGTATTGTCTATATGGATAGTCCATTCCAAAGATTCTAAGTGCAATGATTAAGGGTTAGAAAATTATACCAAGTCCACCAAACCCTAGGTAAAAGATCTTGTTGAGGAAACAAGGATTAGAGCATCATTATCTTCTTGAATTGAGACACTCCATCTTTCATAGGTGAAGTAGAAGGTACATCTTCATTTTCTTCTCAAATTGGTGGCACGCCATCATTCACATGTCAAGTTGAAGTTACACCATCTTCTCTATTTCAACTGTAAGCCTTTTCATGTTTTTCATCTCTAATTGAAGGTAAGTCATCTATCCCATCTCAAGTAAATATTGAAGAAATTCCTAATGTTGAGTCAACTTTACCAATTAAAAAGCCTCCTAGAAGTTTGCATAGGAAGCCTAAGTTTCTAATCGATATCGATGAGAATGTGTTGAAGCCCATGCATGATAAGATTCTCAAGTGCACTTGCTAGAGATATGCGAATAAGATATGAAAATTATTCTTTGAGAATTTAAATGAAACCAGAAGATGTCAACTATTTGTTAAATTGATGAGAGATCTAAAATTTAGGCCCACTATTAAGATTCTTGGCCTAAGAACATCGAATGCCTCAAGTGAAAAATCTATTTTCAAGAATCTAATGAGTGCATATGAGAGTGTAGGTTCCACCTCATGCACCAAGGATAGTAATGTCACACGATGTGTCATTACATCGACAATAGTAAGCCAATCTAAAGATTGTCTCATTAGAAAGACAAGTCAAGCATTGAAAATAAGTAGAAAAAATCCAATGAGAGTCATTGGAAGACGTGAAAGAGTTGAGGACCCAAACACCAATAAATTGTGGACATTCTTTGGGAAACTCCCATGGAAAGACAAAGTTTTTGAATCTTTGAGATCCATCATAAAAATTTTTGGAAAAATAACACAAGGGTATCTCCTAATGCAAGAGATGTTGTGATAATGAGAATTCATTGTCAAAACCATGAGCCACATCCAAAGCATTTTTTGGATGTGACTCAAACATAGTTTTTCAAGAAATTTCAACAGATGTATCCTCAAATTAAAATTTGTCAAAGATATTTTGAAATGTTAAAACCTTTCTATGTCAAAATAAATCACACATGCACTACTTGCTGTTGTAGATTACATATTGAATTTTCTAACCATTTTTATGTTTATCAGTCTATATGTTTCGATTTACATACTAACAATGTTTTACAAGATTGTGGCATATGTGCTCCACCAACTAATTCAAGAGACTTCATATCAACAATTTATGTGAAAGAGAGGAAGGTAAAATATTCTATAGGAAATTATGCTTGGATGGTACATGTCAGCATTGTGGTGGCTTGCGATGTATGCCAATATGTCAACATATGGAAAACACAAATGCAGTTGGAAATGAACTAGTCAAGTTTGGCAAGTATAAAACAATGGCCTAAAATACAAAAGATGGTAAAGAAAAAAATAAGTGTGATTTGGTTACTCAAAAGATTCCAATGTATTAGTTTATATCTACATTTCGTGATAGTATAGTGTATGAGTGTGCAAGGCATACCCATAGAGCTCAATGTTTGGACTTGTAATTCAAGTTATGCAAGGACACATTTCCACTTGGTACCATCATTTAAGTTATTGAATTTGTAGAGAACTACACACTACAGCCATAGAATGAGGTTTAATCATAGTTTTACAACTCTACACATGTTGCTATATTTGATCAAATAGCACTGATTCATGCAGAAGATAGTACAGAGGATGACAAGAAGATCATAAGGGAATATGATTTTTATATTAGTGATAATTGAACACAACTATGGAGTTTGTGCAAGGTTGCTTTCAAATGTTCTACTATGATTTGGCCAGTAGGAACATTATCATTTCATCAGCAGATCATATGGTTAGATAATTATGCATCACAATTCAAGAACGTACAGATGTTTTATTGGTTGAGCAGGATGCATATGGTGAATGGTGTTCAACATATGTGGAATTTTTGTGAGGCTGGGCATGGAAAGGGGGAGGATGATGGTGCAAAAGTATGTATCAAAAGAGCATTGGCACAAGAAGAATTGAAGTACAAATACAATGTAAGGTTGATAGATGCGAGATCTATTGTTGAATGGTGTAACACTACTATGGGTCTAGGTAATGAAAGTAAGTCTACAGTTCATAGATATTTTTGGTTGGTTGAACATTGCAAAATATGAGAAATGTTGTACATTGACAAGATCAAGTGAGCTACACTCTTTTAGTCTAAGCTCTAATGAGGTTCATGGAGTATTCATAGGCGGCATATGGCATTCTTTTGTTCTTCATGTACATACGAATCTCGGAATGATTGTTAGTCAAAAGAGTGGGTTGATGATTGGTGTACAAGAGGCCTATGTCTAATTGACCATTATTGACTACTAAAAGCACTACAAATGACAGAGATTGAATCATCGATTGATTTTGACCATGTTTCAGATCTAGTTCAACTAGGTATTATCAGCATTCTAATTTAATAAAATCCAATATGCCATCTTATTTTATATTTTTTCTTGTATTGTTAACTATGCAAGGCATGTTTATGCAGTTATTGCAACTGAAGACAATGAAGAAGGAATGAATTATTATTTGTGTCATTGTGTTGAGGCCAAAAAATATTAGATTCCTCTATTATAGATGGAGAAAACATAGAGTACCCTATAGGATCAGTGGTTGTTACTGGAACATAACTTAGAAGGTACCCACTGAAGAAGTCTGATGTGTGGGTGTTCAAGGACTTTGACCCACATAGGAAGATTCTTCATTATTCTAACCTTATTGTGGCTTCAAATGTTCATTTGATCAAATATGGGGGTAGACCATTGAACAAGACTTTGTGGAAGGTTCGTGAGTCTGATCACAAGGCAATACTCAACACAATAAAGAGTAGAGCAGGCCCTGATGGTTCATTCGATTGAATTAGCGGAATGACAAAAAGGTATGTTAGTTATTTTGCTATAATATGGTCAGATAATTGTGCATCATAATTCAAGAATGCACAGATGTTCTATTGGTTGAGTAGGATGCATATGGTGAATGGTGTTCAACATATGTAGAATTTTTGAGGCTGGGCATTGAAAGCGGGAGTATGATTGTGTAGGAACATGTATTAAAATAGCATTGGCACAAGAAGAGTTAAAGTACAAAGACAATGCAAAGTTGATAGATGCGAGATCTATTGTCAAATGGTGTAATACTACAATGGGTCTAGGTAATGAAGGTAAGTCTACATTTTGTAGATATTTTTGGTTGGTTGATGATACTAACATTACAAAAAATGAGGACTGTTGTACATTGACATGATCGAGTGAGCTACACTCTTTTAGAAGCTTTAATGCAGGTTCATGGAGTATTCATACGCAACATATGGCCTGATTTTGTTCTTCATATACATATGAAGCTTGGTATGATTGTGAGTCAAAGGAGTGGGTTGATGATTGGAGTACAAGAGGCCTATGCCTGATTGACCATTATCGACTATTGATAGCACTACAAATGATAGAGATTGAATCATCAATTGATTTTGACAATGTTTTAGATCTAGTTCAACCAGGTATTATCAACATTCTAATTTAATAAAATTCAATATGTCATCTTATTTTGTATTTTTTCCTATATTATTGACTATATTCATCTAATTGAATGTACGTATCAATGCAGGGCATGTTTATGCAGTTATTGCAGCTGAAGACATTGAAGAAGGAACAAATTATTATTTGCATCGTTGTGTTGAGGCAAAAAAGAAATTAGATTCCCCTATTATAGATGGAGAAAACATAGAGTACTCTATAGGATCAGTGGTTGTTATTGGAATATAGCTTAGAAGGTACTCACTGAAGAAGTCTAATGTGTGGGTGTTCGAGGACTTTGACCCACATAGGAAGATTCTTCATTATTCTAACCTTGTTGTGGCTTCCAACATTCATTTGATCAAATATGGGGGTAGACCATTGAACAAGACCTTGTGGAAGGTTCATGAGTCTGATCATGAGGCAATACTTGACATAATAAATAGTAGGGAAAACCCTAATGGTTCATTGGATTGAATTAGTGGAATGACAGAAAGGTATGTTAGTTTTCTTTGCTATCATATGGTTAGATAATTGTGCATCGTAATTCAAAAATGTGTGGATGTTATATTAGTTGAGAAGGATGCATACGGTGAATGGTGTTCAACATATGTGGAAGTTTTGTGAGGCTAGGCATGGAAAGGGGGAGCATGATGCTACAAGAGCATGTATCAAAAGAGCATTGGCATGAGAAGAGTTGAAGTACAAAGACAATACAAAGTTGACAGATGTGAGATCTATTATTGAATGGTGTAACACTACAATGAGTCTAGGTAATAAACGTAAGTTTACAGTTCGAAGATATTTTTTGTTGGTTGATGATACTAATATTGTAAAATATGAGGATTGTTGTACATTGACATGATCAAGTGAGCTACACTCTTTTAGAAGCTTTAATGCAATTTCATGGAGTATTCATACATGGCATATGACATGATTTTGTTCTTCATGTACATATGAAACTTGGTATGATTGTGAATCAAAGGAGTGGGTTGATGATTAGTATACAAGAGGCCTATGCCTGATTGACCATTATCGACAACCAACAACACTACAAATGATAGAGATTGAATCATTGGTTGATTTTGACCATGTTTTAGATTTAATTCAACCAGGTATTATTAGCATTCTAATTTAATAAAATTCAATATGCCATCTTATTTTGTATTTTTTCTTGTATTATTAACTATATCCATCGAACTGAATGCACGTATCAATGCAGGGCATATTTATGTAGTTATTGAAGCTGAAGACAATGAAGAACAAACATATTATTATTTGTGTCGTTGTGTTGAGGAAAAAAAGAAATTAGATTCCCCTATTATAGATGGAGAAAACATAGAGTACCCTACAAGATTAGTGGTTGTTACTAGAACATGGCTTAGAAGGTACCCACTGAAGAAGTATGATGTGTGGGTATTTGAGGACTTTGACCCACATAGGAAGATTCTTCATTATTCTAACCTTGTTGTGGCATCAAAAGTTTATTTGATCAAATATGGGGGTAGACCATTAAACAAGACCTTGTGGAAGGTCCGTGAGTCTGATCATGAGGCAATACTTGACACAATAAAGAGTAGAACAGACCCTGATGGTTTATTGGAATGAATTAGCAGAATGATAGAAAGGTATATTAGTATTCTTTGCTTTCCTCCTTTCACCTTGTATATTTTAGCTACTCATTTTACCTAAATAGTGCAATTATATTTGCATTCAAGATTTTAGTATGATGGAGGTAGGCATAATCCTTATGAAGTTGCCTCTGGAAGGAAAGTAAGGTAGGTTTTCATGATTATTTCATGATGTTATGTCCTTTACTTTCTATTTCATAATGATTTTTAATATTACTACGAGTTTTAATTCATTATAATGATGTTAAGTATACTTTATAATGAGTGTTAATGATTTTTAATAACAAACAATTGATAGTAGCAGTAAGGGAAACCTCAATTGATGCCCTAAAAGATATTGGATCAAGTGAGAACACCTTTATAGTACTGAATTTTCATCTACCAGAAAGGTATTATGACTGAATTTTTAGGATAGGCATCTCCTAGGGCCAAACATATAGCACCAATGTATTAGGGTGGGCAGGTAAATGCTAGGGGGGATGTATTTTTGGTGGCGAAGCCTCATGGTCATTCTTGGCTATATCAATCGCAGACAATCTCTTAAGAGCCCTAAGAAAAAATGTGACAAACTTTGGATCAGTTGTTCCATCAAACTGTGACACCTAGGAACATCTTTGAGTGTATAGGTGGATGTTAGGTCCACCTACAAACACCTAGCTCAATTTTTTTTATAAATCAATTTTGTTTACCTATGGTGGCAAGGAACACATTCTTCCAAAATGCTTTAGTTTCATGCAGTGGAAAGGTGCTAGGAGTGACATTTTGCATTCCATAGGTTGTGGGGCCGAATGGACTTTACCAACACATTGGGGTGTTAGGAATATACAGGTAAATCAAACCAATTCCACATAACCCAATGGAGATAATGATGTATATAATATTACAGATTTAACATAATGTAAAGATCAATAGACAATTAACAAGATAACACAAGATATACCCTAGGAAAACCCTCTTTGAGGGAAAAACCAGCCACCAAAAGCATCTATACTCAATGTATTATTTAGCAATAAGAAATTACAATACACTCATAGAGTGTCCATGAACACCGTTGAAACATCAAGCTCCTCTACTACAGCCTCCATGTATTCAAGAATGAATCCACACATCCTATGCCATGCTTTATAATATGCACTCTCAAGAGAAAACTCAATACAATGATAACCTCTCACACAACCTATAAAATAAGAGCCAACCCTAACCACTAACCATGTGCTTGCTTTTATAGACTCAAGCTCACACAAATACAACTTGTGGTATTGGATAAAAATAATATGGCTCAAAACCATGAGCACAAAACCATTGATCCCAAAATAATAAATATTTATTATTTTGCACAAATAATAAATAGTTGCCTTATGTCTCCCAATGTTAAATATATTTTTTACAAGTGATAACAAATAAATATTTAATGTGGCTAACCACATCACTTAAGATGCACCACAAAATAATATTTATTTTACATAATTAAATTAATTAATGTTATGCAAGGTGAACAACACCTTTTTTTCCAACATTCTCCCACTTGTTATATACATTGCATAAGGGTCAATCAATTAAATACATCATCATAGGAAAACATGAAACTGCATGAATCTCCAACATGCTCTCATGCTCCATCAAGATACCTACAATAAAATCAAAGTAACCACCATCTCAAGCAAGAACTCCTATCATCCTCCAATGTGCCACCTATGGAAGAAAAAGAACATGCCAAAGTATGCACCAATTCAAAGAACACTAGCATCAAATCCAAGTGATAAAAAAATCTCCAAGTAGCTATCAAAGGTTAAAAAAACCCCACATGATTGGAAATAGAATCACAACGTATGGTAAAACATCAAACCATCCATACCTCATAGGTATCAACAACATCAATAAACTTATGCCAAGAACATATCAAACCCATATACTGCAATAATAAGCTCCATGTATAAAACTTGTCAATGAAGAACACATACATCTAGGAGCTCCCACTACATGGGTACTTTAAATCTGAAAATAGATCCAAGACATACAAAGTCTACCAATTAACACTCAAATTAAGTTGTGTCTCATCAACAAGCCAATGTAGTATCAAGAACAATCACAATGATCCACACATGCAAGATAAAACACTGCATACTCTCTCACAACATGTCACCATAATATCCCAAGTCTAACCATATCAACATGATCCTCTAGGAAGTAGCGATAAGACAAAGGGAGAAAAACTTGTAAATCATAATGTCCTACCAACACCTCAAAGTGCAAATTTGTGTCAAGTATGATCTCATAGATATATGATCTCAACAACATCCAATCATTCAATCTCATAGATCAAATGAACATATATATCATGTAACCAACATGGATGTAAGCCTCTCTAACTAAAGTAGATCAAACTCATAACCATTCCATAACTAGGAATAATCCCAATCACATCTCCTAAACTTCTCATAATGGAAATCATAACTCAAACCATATGAACAAAGAGATAACCATGCCAATGTCCCTCAAATGAATCCTCCAAAACCAATAACTATAGCTCAAGATCCATAGCCATGAGAAGATAAAACATAAAACAAAATGCATCTAAAAGGATGGGCAGTACCTTATAGATGATAAATTGCGGAGTAGACCTAGAGTGGGGAATGAGAATGCCCCTCCAAGATACACCAAGTCATAAAGACTCTCTCCAAGAATAATCTCCTCTAGGTTCATCATGAACTCATGTCCATATCTAGGTGTAGGCTCCTCAGTCTATCTATTGAAACCTCTAATGAGTAATTGTCTCAACAAGTGTCTCTAGTCCAAAGAGAAATCCAGCCCTGCCTAAGTGTCCAAGTATCCAAGAGTACCTCCATCATCAATCCATGCTAAAGTCCAAATGTAACATCACACTATCATGAAGCTCCCAAGCACATGATCAATGTACTCAATACCAAGAGATCCAACAAGATCATTGTCAATGCTCCTACTGCACATCTTCATAATCAAGAATCCCATCATGACATCATGATCTAACCATGTACTTTTAGGATATCACATGCATCAATGCACACATCTTATCTCAAGAGAACCTATATCATGTCAACACTCTAACACGTGATCAAGAGTCCATCAAGACACAATAACAACATCTTTAAATAAAGGATCATGTCAAACTGATAAGTCATAAATTGACACCTCAACCAAAAACTCAAAAAGAGTCCACCATGGTGAAACAAGGATGTCGAAATCTCCAACAACATGAAGATAATCATCTACTAACAATAGAACTCAAGATGTCAAAGAACTCTTACTAAAATAAGAATCATAATCCAAGAGCCTCTCCAAGACACCCACAACCACTGAAGAAGATCATCCATCACTAATGATGAATTCATATCACTGCCAAAGCTCCCACTAAATCGTGACACCGATCTATACATAGAAACAAAGTAACTATCTCCTAAATGAAGGTCATCCATGACCCCAACACAATCAAGGAATCTATTGTGACATCAACAACTCCCATAAGGTAAAGTAAAACCATGATCTCCAAACTAAGAAGATAAAACCATCACTACCAAAAGCTCACATAAAACCATGTATCCAAGATATACATAACATCATGATAAACATGCTATAAGTCCCAATAACTGACTATCCAGGAAATCTAATCATCCATCCTCTCATCTCAATGCAACATACTGATGTAAAAATAACCACAGACAAAGCCAACTAAGAAAGTCTACATAAACACTAAATAAATCTTGTGGATAAAGATAATCCACATACGAGTCATCTCACTATAGTCAAGGGGTAGAAAATGCACAAAACTACATAACTTGAAGATCCAAAACACATGTAACATGCAAACTTATCATCACATTAGTATCATGCAAAATGAGATATCAAAGAAGACAACCCGTCTAGACTCCAAGAATCAAACACTAAATCAATGCTAGATTCGATTTGTCAAACAAGTCCACAACACAAGTAACCATAGTCAAGGAACTACTGAGCATCCAGGAGATAAGAACAATCCCCTAAAACAACACCACAACACCACCTATAATCATGAATCAAACATCATAGCTTGTACCTATCAATTGCATACATGATCATGTCATGTCAATGCAAAAGTGTACCTGCATATCCATGACACCATAATCATCATCAATGCTATACCTATACTCAACTCCCACTAAAACAAGACTCCAAGTCTCACATAGGTATCAATCATGTCCTCAAACCATAAGACAACATGTGTACCTATTTCCATCAAAGATCAAACTCTAAAAACCCCTGTAAACCTATAACTAGAGGGACAAATATTAAAACCTACTATACCATGTTGATGGTCACATAGCAACATACACTCCCACAAGTTTTTGCCCAAAAATCCATCTGAATGGTCTCAAAATCGCACCTTGAATGTCAGGCTCCCATAAGTGATCAATCAAGTATCAATCTCTCTTTGTACACCAAACTAAAAATCTACATGATTCAATCTATAGTACACATCAATATCTCTCCAACACCTATCTAAAATTGAAAATCTGATTCTGTATGCAAAAGTTATGAGCATAAAACTTTATTGGAGTAATGTCTAGATTCAAGGCACCAAATTCTTACACAGATAGCAAAATCTGATCACAAAACCTACATAACTGCATAGTTCCTAGAGAAACCTTTCCAACGCCTATAAGAAGTCAAAAATCCAACACTGTGGGCGAAAGTTATGCCTCCTAGAAAACAATGCCCTCCAAGGGCTAAAAGGGGCCCTTGGAACCTGTCCATACGATGATGTCATCACTTTATAGTGCTAACGTCAGCATGACTGAATGCTGACACAAACATTGATGTGGCATTGACTTTTACTAGGTGGCTATCAAAAAAGTTTTAAATTTTTTTCATTTATTAAACTCCACGAACATTAGGGTTTAATACTTTTTTAGGGTTCGAATATAAAAAATTTATCCGCAGTAAAAAGTTTAAAAAACTTGCTGTAATAAAAATTTATTTCAACTGCCATTTAGAAATTTTTTTCTGCCTACATATTATTTTTCCAGTTGCCCCTAAAGGTTTTCCAGCCGACATTCAAAGTCTACCCACAAGGGACGCTACAGGGCAGAACGTTGATGGACCGATGGTCTGACTGTCAGCCTACCGAACTAGGGGCCTAAGGCCCACCACCTAGCCAATGCCGACCCTGTACCATGCAACCAGAGCCAACTGGAACTACCATGACTGTTTCCTGGCATGGGTGGGGGTACGACGGTCTGTGTACCGTCACCCCCTCCCAATTTTTTTTTTGTTTTTAAATCTTGATTTTAAAATTGCATTTCTATAGCTTTTTTAAAACAAAAAAAAATTTTAATCAAAATTTTCAACTATAGAAAAATACTTGTAGGAAAAATATTTTTTTAATCTATGTGCACCTTACAGACTGTCGACAGGTCGTACGGCTGTACCATCGACTTGGGAGATAAATTTGTTTGCCTCGGGTCACTGTGGCCAAACATGGGCATATTATATGTTTTTCTTCACCTCTCGGGCCTCCTGCATTCAATGGTGAGGTCCATTTTGTCCTAGGATGTCATATGTGAACATTCTTCCCCAAAACCCTCATTAGCCAAACCAAGAAAACCCTCTTCAACCATGATTTGTCAATCATCAGATTTGCAACATGCACATCAAATCTCTAATACCTAGAACCCCCAATCTGCAATACAACATGCACAAAACTTTGTAGTATCCCAAATCCTTACATGCATTTCCATGGCTTCCATTTTGCACCTGATCTATATAAACAAGGGTTATACCAAACCATCGATCTATGAAAACACCCAGAGCTATAAATGTATAGATCCATCACATGCAAGCACATACAGGCAACATGCAAGTATATGCAAGCCATGAAAAAGCCTTAAAATTTTGATACCACCTATTAGGAATATACAAGTAGATCAAACCAATTACACATAACCCAATGGAGATAATGATGCATACAATCTTACAGATTTATCATAATGCAAAGTGTTGAAGTTGTGAAACCAACCTCACAGGACCTAGTGAACACCTGTAAAACCTAAGAAACCTTCCACAAGAGAAAAAAGCAAAGAAAGCAATTTGCACAAAAAAAGATGCAATTAATGAAATGGATTTTAGAATTACATAAGAGCACTTGCTTTTATATTTGCAAGTTAAAAACTCTAATGAGAGATTCCTAAGTTTAGCTTAAGTGAAATAAAGTAAAGGTGACGTAAATAATTAATTAATATGATTAAATTAATAAAGTAAAGAACCTATTACTCTAACACACCCCTTAAGGTGAACTTAGGGAGAAGATAAAAAACTAAGGATAGATGCATGAAAGCAAAGATGGGTCTCAGCAACTAGGCCTGATGAGGTACCCATGAAAAAAAGAGTCTCTCACAAAATAGACAAAATTGGAAAACCACGTGGGAAAAACTCCTCCTCAAAGGAGAGAACAAACCTCCCTACGAGAGAGAGAGAGAGAGAGAGAGAGAGAGAGAGAGAGAGAGAGAGAGAGAGAGAGAGAGAGAGAGTGAAGGACTAAGAAGCCTACACAAAAGATGTCCCAAAAGAATAGGAACATGAAGAACTCCACTGCAGCATGAAGAAGTTGCAAACACTCTCGAAGACTGATTGCTATAGTGCTGAAAGAAGAACCTCCTCTAAAACAAGATGAAGATGAGGATCAAGAAGACAAGAATCTGCATGAGTGCCCCCAACGACACTACTTGAATTAGATGGAAAACAAAGGCAAAACATCTAGAACTCGAAGATACAAATGGCATAGGTACCAAAAGTCTAATGAACTAATCAAGTGAAAATAGAAGGTCACCTCCATAAAAGGAATGCAAGAGTGACCATTTGGTAAATGTTCCATCTCACTAAAATGCATGGGTAACCAGTCGCTGCATCTGCATAGTACATAGGAACAAATACTAGATACATAACTCACTCCAAGATGAAACCAAGTGTTGGGACAGTAAAATTTTAAAAATTTTCTATCTTTATACCCACTCATGTCTAACCAAACCAAAAAACATTTCACCCAAAATCAGAATTACAACTGATACATCCCACAAAATCCTATGAATTTATCACAAAAAATGTAAAAGCCCTCAAAATTCTTAATGTCGACAAGAACTTATACTAGTTATACCAATCCATGAGAAACTTGTTGAAATAGCTATCATCATGAGAATAAGGGTCGGGGAGAAGATTTTAAAAGTCACCGATGGAGAAAATGATACCGATGGCCTTTCGTCAGAGAGAAAGTTACCAGTCACGCCGATCAGTATAAGATATTACTATCAGTGAATACTCTACAAGACCTCCCGATGATGTAGATCATACCGATAAGAAATTTTGGTAGGACTCTCACCAATCATTTAGTGGAATGGAGGGAACTAGCATTCATCAGTATGAGATAAGCATCGGAAAGAAAAATCAAGGAGTTCCCGATACCCTAAAGTTTCACCGATTGAAGAGAAGTGCTTCGGTGTAGCTTACACCGATATGTATGAAGAATAAGGACTATCAGCGAGAGCAAATGAATCAGAACAATACTTATATGTCTAGCCGAAGCAATACTCACAACGATGTCGGTGACATGTTGTGAGGGTCTCTCTGATAAGCAATGTAGAGGGTTGTCGGGGAGATAACCATGATCAGGTGACTTGAAATGAGTTACACAGATAATGTATCTTACTCTGATAGTAGTAAGGATTATACTCGTTGATAAGATTCTCCCCAATAATCATATCGGTGACACTTAAGAGATCGGGGAAGAAAGTTATTCACATAGCGATGAAGAAAGTCACGCCGATAATAACCATGCCCACTTCTACATTGGGTAGATCTTGAAGATATTTGGTCAATACAAATTTACAAATGAAATATGACATCGAGGAGACAATTGAAGGGTCACAGCGATTGATCCATAAACAAACATTCACGCCATAAGAAGATATTAAAGTCACTTAGACATTATGAAAATCATGCCAATAAGAGAAGTTATGATGATGTGACATTTCACAATGATCAAGAAAATTGAAATGCTTGAACAATTAATTGCAGAAGGTGAAGAAATCCTCTGAGATAACATTCAAAATCATTACAATTAAACTCGATAGAATTGTTTGAGAAAAGCCTACAAGCAGAGATTTGGAGTAGAAAATAGAGGAATTTGATAAGAGCCTCTGAATAACAGGTACATACATATAAACTTAAGATCAGTAGCCTATAATTTGAATTTTCTTTCAACGATTATAAAGGGAGACACCAGCAAACCTAAAAGACAAAAAACTGACAAAACCCCTGAAGAAAAAACAAAAGAGAGAAAACTAAACCAAGACTTTATTGATCAATTACCTAGCTCAACTCCTAATGCCTGAAGGTCTGCACAACTTAGGGCAGAAGCAGAGAAATTAGAAGACAAGTGTAAATACCTTGGGAACATTTGGACTCCAATTCGAGACTATGAGCTTTTCAGGTTTCATTACAACAAAAGAATTAGGAATTTCCTAGTATCAAACCCATGGCATTTGAATTTGGGTAAATTAGTTGTTCCTGAAGTGTTTTTGAATGTTGAACTTCTCCAACTTTTTGCTAAACAATATAACCCAAGTCTTAAGGCCATATGCAACCCACAAGGGGAGCCTATCATACATTTGTCAAAGAATGCCATCTGTGAAGTTTTTGACTTGGATGATTTATGCATTGTCCCCATTGTTTATGAGGATTTGGAAAAGGAATACTAGAGAATGGATACTACATACAATGGATGGAGACTGCCTATTCACAGGCCTAGGGTAGAGGGAGAAATGGTGTACCTCAATAAAAATGATGGCCCTCTATTTCATGTGTCTCTATTTGAACCTTACATACAACACACCTACTACTCTGTGGGCCAGGTCCTAGGATCAGAGGTCCCTAAATTTATGACAATTCCTCTAATGGTCATTGCTATAGAAATCCAGTGCCACAATGCCAGGCAATTAGATTATGCTGCCTATGTTTTTAATAGAATTGACTCTGGTGTGACTTCCATAAAGAACAATGTCCCATCAGTTTCCTTTGAACATTATTCACTTATCATGCACATGGTGCTCTATTATGGTTAAGAAGTGGGGTTATGGCCAACTAAATTCAAGGTTGTTCTAGTAGATCAGAGGGGACAGAAGTTACCCATGTAGATGTGGACTAGAATATGGGATAGTAGATATGCCCATTCTAGTTATGTGCAATTTGAAGAATATTGTGTCAAAGTGTTATATAGATATTTTAGTCATCCCTGTGAGGATTCAATTTCCAATGAAATACAGAGGTTTCTTAGACCAAAAGATTTTGGTGGCCCTCCTACTGTCACCCACAACTAGGGAGATTGGTACTATTTTGAGGATGCTACCATGGTTAGAGTTTATGCTTTTGACGATACTCCATTTATCTTGCCTAAGACTGTCCCTAGAAGAATTGCCTATTTAGAAATAGTTAGACAAATGAATTGTTCAAATGTGATGCACTTGAACTCTAATGATAAACAGTCTTTTATGCCTAGTACTTTGTGTTTTGGAGATTTCACTATGGTATCCAAGGAGGGATATGGCCACATTATAGATAAATTGATGCACTACAATATGATGTGTTCTGAGGTGAGAAAAGGATTTGATCCTGAAGGTTTTATTGACCTTGCTCAGAGAAAACAAAACCTTAGTGGGTATACAAATGTTCCCTATCCACATGATGATGTCATTAGGAATTTGGAGGAGGTTGAGGTTGAACTAGTGGTTGAGAAATACAATAGGGACTTAGATGAGAAAAAGAAACAGCTTACAGAGATTGAGGTGATATCTTCTAGTGATGAAGAGCCTGCAGGGCAAGAGGAACCACAACAACAGATAACAAAAATGTCCAAAAGAAAAATGCAACAATATTAGCCTCCTGTCATAACACATGACGAGGAGGGGCCTGTTGATGAAGACCCAAGGCAAATAGCTTATGATTCTTTTATTTCCGATGATAAATTTATTCATTCCAAAGATTTCAAATCATTTTTATATAATTACAAGGGGAAGGAAATTAGAGTCAGTGGATGATGTCTCTGCCAATGATGAGAGACAATTACTTGATAGGTTGAAAGAAACAGTTGATAATGAATTGCAAGATATGACCCCTAGTAAGGGTAGACAACTGCTCAAAGAATTAGGGGTAATGATCTTTCTTGGCCTTGATTTGAATTCTGCTTTAGCATTTGATAGTTTTCAGAATAATACAGATGATAGATACAAGCTCACTCTAGAAGGTGTCAATGACGTATATATGGGCACCAAATATAATAATGATGAAAATTTATTGATGATATGGGCCCTATATCCTCCCCACAAAAAGACAGCCATCATAGACACTGAGAAAACTTTTGGCCATGTCATGACTTTGAAGACAAGGGCGACTAACCCCTTGATAACTGCAGACATTGGCATCAATGTTGCAAAGATGAATAAGGCACAAGCCCAGATGTTAATCAAAGAAAGGGATACCTACAAGTTAAGCTATGAGAGGTTGATAAAAGAGAATGATTATTTGAAAGATGCTGTCAAGACCACTTTCGGGGGATCAATAAAGAGACTAACTCAGGGTGAAAGCTCACAGAGTGTCCAACCACTATCCATGAATCAAGTAGCTCAAATCCAGATGGATACACTTGTCACAGTACACTAGAACATGCATACCAACATGATGCATTGGCTAAACCAATTTTGGATTAATTATTCTCAAAATTATAAAGCAATCCAAGAACATGAGAGGCTTGAAAAAAGGTTTCAAGAGAAACTTAGTGAGACACGAGGTAAAGATACTTCTGACATTCTAGATACCTCCAGTGCAAAAGATTTGGTTGAGCAACATCAAAAGTATTATGATCAACTTAAGACTAATGCCAAAGAGTGTGTTGAAGCTTCAAAAGCAGGAGTGCCCACCTTGTTCAAGAGCAATAAAGAATTAAAGAGCAAAGAAGAATGGAGCATAGACTGTCAAGCAATATTGCATGAAGCCTTAGAATCCCTTAAGGACAAAGACTCTATGCCTGGGGAAGCATGCAAGCACTTGAAGAAGATGGTTATGATGGATGTGATCATGAGGAATGTCATTGAATTCACTAATTCACATCAGAGCCAGGAGTACTTAGACCATATTGCTCAGCTGTACTTATGCTTAAATAGAGCATAAGCATGGTTATTTTATTATTGTTTGTTAATTCCCAAAAGACTTCTTTGAAGAGTTATGTCTCTTCATAAGTATTCCTATATAAGTTGGACATATGATGCTGAATTATGATCATCAATAGAATATAATACATAAAGTTTACAATGTTTCTCAAAGACCATGTTGCAAGTATATTATTGAAGAAGTAAATTGAAGTTCTCTGATTCTATGGTTCTATTTTGGCATCAATTGTTTGTTTAGATTATTCAATTGTGTGGTTGTCTCTAGTTCAGTATTTCCTTTTTATTCAAATTAATATATCATGTATATAGTTAATTTGTCAATGCACATTTGTTGTATCCATGTGATTGAATAAATTGGTTTCCATTAGAGGAATTAAAAATCCTTCTGATCAATCAGAGTAACCTAGAAGTGTTAGTTTGGATTACTAAGAATAACCATATAATTAGGATTGCCATTCTATCTACAAGTTAATATTATCTGTCATTCTTGCATATTACACTCAATTGGTTCCTTCAAGAAAGGATTAAATTGCCTTATGGTGAATTACAAGATATCTGATTATATTAGTTGGATTGTTAAGAAGAGTTTGTCAATCATTTCCTTGCATGTTTATACAAGTTATAAACTAAAATATTGTGCCAAATAATTAGAGTTACTGCCAACTATAAGCCACTAGTCTTAGTCTTTCATTTAACTCTATTTATCCAACAAGGCACTGGTTTTATTTTAGTTCATTATTTAAAAACCCCTTTTAAGCAGAGTCATAAAATTCACCTTGATATTGCTTATACAATTTATACCAACCATTCATCAGATATTAGATATAGAATTAGTTAGCAAGCTTTCACCTATTCTATACCATTTTCCACTGTAGATAGATTCATTTATTATTCAAAATATTTGCATTCAATCTACTTTAATTTCCAAGGTTCACCCACCTAGGTGTAGTAAGACCTAAAGTGTAGGGATTCATCAAACCCTAAAGGTTGATTCTATCACGTTAGTTAAAAAATGTTGTGAATCTAAACATAGAGCCTGACATCCTCTTAGGATTAGCAACCTGCATTTTTGAGACCTAACAAATTGGTGACTCTATTGGGGAAAGTTTGTCTGAAAAAGATAAATACATTTATCATAAGAGTCAATCCTAAATTTTAAATTAAAAGACTCTACTGGGGATAAATAATTTTACTTTTCCTACTTAAAGAAGTAGGTGGCGATTCTACTCTAATCACAGATCCAAAACAAGTCTTATTTTTACAAACATGAATGGGAGGAGGCCTATGTAAAAATGTACAACCAAAAATGGGTCCCCTCAAACTAAAGGCAATACTGATAAAGATAAGGAAACATTTAAACATCCACATGAGAATACAAGTCCTTCTAGCCAAAATTATACAATATATACTTCCCCACTCCATGCTGAAGGTGAGAATCCCATGACACTAACAAGTAATCATAATGATATTTTCAATCAGGAAACACAGTCACAAAGGACATATGAGATGGAAAATCAAGGAGAAGAAAATCATGAACATACTAGTGATCAAGTTATCATAGATTATGATTGTATGACTGATTAGGAACTTGTTATACATTTAGAATGTCAAGAACAAAGACTAAAAAATAGACAACAAATGATACAAAGAGCCAAAGAAATCAATAAACAAATGGCCCTTTTAGATCTTTAGGCATGAAATTCAACTAAGTATGTATCCCCACACAGAAACAATAACAATATCAATCTACAAGGAATGCTTCAGAATACTACAGCTGTTGGAAACACTAGGATACCTCATAATACATGCAATAATCTTCCTCAGAAAAATAGGCATGTACATAGACCTCCACCTGTAAATACTGGGAATGTTCAACAACAGCATCCACCCTCAGGACATAGACTTAATAATCAACAATTGTGACCTCCCCCACAACAAAATGTATATCATCAACATCATGCCCAACCTAATATGTATCCACAACCTCCATTTGGATGCCAGTATTATCCACCATACCCTAACATGCCACCTCCGAATCCTATGAGTATGGCTAGACAATTTGATCTGAATGGATATCAATTATATCCCTACCCCATGGATAATAGTTGGAGGAACACTGTACCTAAGTTTGCAGGAAATAGTGAATTAACAGTAGAAGAACATATCGGATGATTCAATGCTTTTATACAAGACATCGACATTGAACATGAGGATATAAAGATGAAATTATTTATGATATCTCTTATTGATGAAGCAAGAGACTGGTTAAATAGTTTACCAAATGCTTCAATATATTCCCTGATAGACATCCACAATCAATTTTTGGAACAATATGGAAATCAATGCACCCCATAATTTGTTCTTCACTAACTAATCTATTCAAAAGTATCAAAATGAACAAATGTATGATTTTAATTTGAGATTCAATAAGTTGTATAATAAGATTCCACAGGAATCCAAATTGAATTAGAAAGTAGCCATCAGCATATACTTGAAACTGTTTGACCCAAAGATAGGATATGAACTTAGGAATAGGAATCCTAGAACCTTAACAGAAGCACATAAAATAGATCTCACTATTGAAAACAATAAAAAGGCTGCTAGTATAATCAGAAAGAGAGAGAATGCAAAAATCCCTCATAACCCTAATCCTCCTTCAAACAAACAAGATTACTCAAATAGAAATGAAAGGCCCAGACTTCATGATATGCCATACAATACAAACTGGAAAGATGGGAAGCCCATGGATAATAATAGGAGACATAACTATGGAAAAGACACCCCTAACCTTTTAAAAAAAAATGGAACCCATATGGTAGAGGACAACCCATGGTGTATGCCCTACAATTTGCCACACTCTCCTGATCATTATATGGTAGCACAATTAGTACAGAAGGATGAGGTATCTTATAACTCTAAAAGGGACAATCATACTATAAACATGTTGGGTACTAAACCTCACACTTTTAAATAAGAGTATTCATCTAGAGAGGAAGCGAGATATGAATATGATGTGGAAACTCAAATGTATAATGTGAACATGGGAAAACAAGAAATATTCTCTTACCATGAAGAAGATTTAGGGAACTATGGATATGATTTTGATACAATACATAATTATCATTGGCTAAAACCTTCTAAGGAAGAGAGGAAAGCTTTAACAATGGTTGCAGTAGCATAGGCCAAGAGTAGTTACAACCTAAGAAGCAGTATAGTCAATGTTGAACAAGGTACTCCCAGAAGTGTGTTTATCAAAAATCAAGTCTATGGTAAAAATGATGAAAGTAAAATAGAGAAGGCAACTCATAAAACACCTCTTGTTGATACACAAAAAAAGCAAATGATAACAAACAAACTGAGGAAAGAAGGCAAACAAAGGTTGAAAGATCAGAGCAAAATATAAATCCCCCATTTGATATTGCTCAAGCTGTTTCTCAAGTAAAAACATTCATGCCACTTCTAGAAATGATGAAAGTAGAAAAGTATAAGAATACGGTGGTAAAGATGATTTCAGATGTATTCGACAAAGGATCGGAATGACCCAGCCATAAGATAAATAATGTACAACAAGAACCTGTCAAAACCCCAGAGGTTTACCTAGGTGATACATTAATGAAGAATCCATCTCAAATAGATCCGTTCTATATCACTTTGTTAATAAAAAACAAATTGGTTAGGAACTGCATGCTTGATTCGGGGGCAACAATGAACATAATGCCTATGGTTGTCATGAAGGAGCTTAGAATGTGGGTAGATACTACATTTGGCAAATGTTATGAGATGGACAATAGATCCGTGCCAGTTGTAGGAATCATGAAGGATGTTGAAATAAAATTGGCATCTCACCCTGAAGCTACTTATAAAATTGATATCATTGTGGTAGATATTCCACCCTATTATGGAATGTTGTTGTCAAGACAATGGACTGCTATGGTAGGGGTAAATGTGTAATTGGATTTATCTTACGCCACTATTTGACTAGGAACACAGACAGTTAAACTTTATAGGGAGCCACGGTTTGAAAATATTATAGAAAAGATTGATCCAAACCAAATGACCTGCTTTTGTGACATAGATCTTGGCATGTTCAAGATAGAAGAAAATAATCCTAAACTAATCAACACTAACCCAATTCACCATGAATCCCAACTTGATAAAAATGACATATGGACCATGTATTTTGATGGTGTGTGCAACAATGTAGGGAATGGAGCTGGGATACTTTTTATATCCCCATCAAGAAGGACATTCAAATACTCATTTTTCTTGGCCTTTGAATGTACAAATAATATAGCCAAATATGAAGCACTCTTGACTGGATTGAGCATTGCTAAAAAAAAAACAAGATCAAGTTGTTAGCTGTATATGGAGACTCTGATTTGATAATTTCACAAATCAAGGGCAAATATTCCTTGAAAAACAAAACATTGAAACAATACAAGCATGCAACCCTAGATGATATAGAATTGTTTGATGCTTTTTCAATAAGTTGGATAGATAGGTCAAAAAATATAATGGCTAACTTCATTGCAAACATAGCTTTGAAGAGGGATGATATTACCTTGACAGGTAATTCAGAAGTTGAGTTCAAAACTAGACCAACTATCCTAGACAACATATATAACTGGCAAGTTTTTGATAGTGATGCTGATTTACTCAAATTTTTGCATTGTATAGATCAGTATGAGAATCAAGAGATTGATCTTAATGCTTTTGTTGAGGAGATTGATGGTAAAGAGACTTTATTTGGGAAAGAAATTGTCCATCTTAAAACAAATAAAATTCCAAAGGGCTTAGTAGCGTTAGAAAGAGTTTTTGATGTGAATGATTGAACCATTACCAAAAAAGTAACAGTAAAGGAGGATGATGTGGAAGAAATAAATTTGGGAACTGAATTGTCACCTAAAAAGGTCTACATTGGAAAGAAAATAACCTCTGCAATTAGAAGCATGTTAATTACATTATTGAGAAAATATAAACATGTATTTGCCTAGTCTTATGATGATCTTAAAGCTTATAGGGAAGATTTGTTCCAGCATGAAATCCCACTGAAGCTAGATGCTAAGCCTTATAGACAAAAGCAGAGACCCATCGACCTAGTGTTAGAACCAAAGATGTATGAAGAACTCATGAAACTTAGGGAGGCTATCATAATAAAAACAATTAGGCATTCATCCTAGGTTTCAATTTTAGTGTCTATTAGGAAGAAGAATGGGGATATTAGACTTTGTGTGGACTTTAGAAACTTGAACATATCCTCCCTCAAAGATAATTATCCATTGCCTAACATGGAAATTTTGTTGCGAATGGTTACTGGCTGTGAATTGTTATCCATGATAGATGGTTTCTCTGGTTATAACCAGGTGAAGGTTAAAGAGTCTGAATAGTACAAAACAACTTTTACAACCCCATGGGGAACACATGTATATGTAAGGATGCCATTCGGCCTTACAAATGTTGGAGCTACATTCCAGAGGACAATGGACGTGGCATTTGCAAGTTTAATAAATGAAATCATGGTTGTATTGTTGATAACTGAGAGGGGGGTGAATCAGTTATCCTAATCTTTCTTTATTTTCAACACTTAAATTCACTTAGCAGTATAACAACAAATCAAACATGAAACTTAATGTATTTAATCAAGAGTAGATCACACATTAACACAAGAGACACCAAGATTTTGACATGGAAAACCCGGTTAAGGGAAAAACCACAAGGTGATTAACCCAAGATTGTATTCTTTGTTAGAAGAATAAAAGGAACAAAATGGCACATGCCAGTTAGGGCTCACTGCCTAAGCACACTACTCACAAGAGGCTCACTACCTACAAGAGACACACTATCTACAAGAAGAATGATTGTCACATACTTGAACTGGAATAGAGCATCTTCACCATGCTTAAGTCAGTTCCATTTAAGCCCAAACCTTCTGCTCTATTTTTTGCTCTTCTCCTTGCTACCACACACTTATTTCCACAAGTCCTCCCTTGAAATGACTTCACAATCTCTTATTTATACATGACATCAACTTAGGAACAAACATCTAAGTCGGCATACATCCACAAGAACATTCGCAAGATGAATAACTCATCCAGTCGGCTAGCCTAAGTAAGATCACCTTCATCTGGAAGTATTTCTTCAATTCTGGGCTCCAACACTAATACAGACTGACAACATGAACTGAACATGATCCAAGGATCTCCATAAGCTTTCCTGAATCACCAGGGACATCTGCACTTCCTCTACTTACTGAAATCTCTCTCCTGCTTCCGAAACCTCAAGAACATGGTCTGGCATTACTGTTACAAAGGAGTGGATGCTTCTTGACCTTCAAACCATGATCAAATAGAGATTACACATCATAAGGACTTCCCCAACACTCCTTCCGATCCGTAGAATAGGATAATGTATTTCTAGATCCCACCAGACCTTTCTGTAATGCTCTATCACTTCTGAACATCTCCTGGAACCAGTTCTACTTGATCAATCACAACTTCTTCATATCTTCGTACGGACCTCTGAAATCTTAACTAGAACATCTTAAGACTCATATCCACAAACCCTTTAATCTGCATCTTCTGATCCTCAACCTATCTTGAGCTTTTGCCTTGCTGTCATCATTGTTCTTTATTGTTCCTAACTAAGACTAATTCTCTTAGTATCCTCAACATATAACTCATCCAGTCCTTACCATTGATGCAACAGAAGTATGTTGACATCAATGACAACACCGGTTAGGCCCATACTTGCAAAAATCTCCCCCTTTGTCATTGATGGTAACATATGATGTGAAAAACTATTTTAACCATCAAGACAAGAACTTCTTCTCTACTCTCACAACTCCCCCTATCAGAAATCACCATTCTTCACATTTCTTGTCTCTCACTACTGCTCCCCCTTTGATTAGTAACCACTTGTTTTTCACATGTCTTTTCTCCCCCTTTGACATCAATGGCAAAGGGCTCATACTTGAAACTTTACCACTTCATAATCATATCTGCTACTCCCCCTGAGTAGCAGCTCCCCATCATTAGTCTGTACCACAAAATGTGACTGTGATATGCACTAGACTGATGCATCTTAGTGCATCCTAGTCCATCACCAGAAGGGCAATAACCCCTAGCTTCTCCCTTAGATACTCAAAAGAGTCCTTAGGTAGAGGTTTTGTGAAGATGTCTACAATTTGATCCTTGGATGGCACAAACTCCAATCTGACTTCATTCTTGTTCACTTTCTCTCTCAGGAAGTGAAACTTGATGGATATGTGCTTAGTCTTTGAATGCAGCACCAGATTCTTGGATATGTTTATTACACTTGGATTATCATAGAAATTTGTGATAGGCTCCTCATACTCCACTTGGATATCCCTTAACAACTGCTTCATCCATAATACTTGAGTGCAACCACTTGCTGTTGCAATATATTCTACTTCAGTTGTAGACAGGGATATTGCCTCTTCTTTCTTGCTCAACTAAGAAACCAATCTCTTTCCCAAAAAGAATGCTCCACCACTGGTGCTCTTCCGGTCATCCACATCTCCTGCCCAATCTACATCTGTATATGCATGAAGAGAGAAATCATGGTCTCTGGGATACCACAACCCATACTCAATTGTCCCCTTTAGATATCTAAAAATCCTCTTGATTGCCATAACATGAGATTCTCTAGGATCAGCTTGAAATCTAGCAACAAGACCAATAGCTTACACAATATCTGGTCTATTTTGAGTGAGATATAATAGTCCTCTAATCATTGATCTATACTTAGTCTGATCAGCTTTAGGAGAGTCATCATTTTTGCTTAGCTTGCATCCGGTCACCATGGGAGTGTTCATTGGCTTTGAATCTTCCATCCCAAACTTCTTCAACAATTCTTTTGCATATTTGGTCTGAGAAATGAAGGTACCTTTCTTTGTTTGAGTGATTTACAGACCCAAGAAGAAATTTATTTCACCAAGCATGGACATCTCAAACTCACCTTTCATTTGATTTGCAAAAGTTTTACACAAACTATCTTTTCCTCCAAAAATGATATCATCAACAAACACTTCAACATCTAGGATGTTCTCATGATCAATTTTAAGATATAAGTTACTGTCAGCAGTACCTTTGTTGAAACCAATCTTCAATAGATGCTTATCCAATCTTTCATACCAGGCTCTTGGAGCTTGTTTCAGTCCATACAGTGCCTTTTTCAATTTGCAGACCATGTCAACATGATCAGACAATTGAAATCCATCTAGTTGCTCAATGTACACCTCTTCTTCCAAGTTACTATTTAGGAAGGTAGATTTGACATCCATCTGATACACCTTGAAATCCTTGAAGGTAGCAAGAAATAATCTGACTACTTCAATTCTTGCCACTAGAGCAAAAGTCTCTTCAAAATCAACTCCTTCAATCTGAAAGTAACCCTTACAGACCAATCTAGCTTTATTTCTAATTACTTCACCAGCTTCATTCAGTTTGTTCCTGAAGACCCATTTGGTTCCAATCACATTCTTGTTTCTAGGTCTGGGAACAAGACCCCAAGTATGATTTTTCTCAATTTCCATTAGTTCTTCCTCCATTGCTTTTGACCAATTTTCATCATTGCAAGCTTCATTCACTATCTTAGGTTCAATATTTGAAATTAGACAATATTCATTTGAATTTTGAGCAATTCTCCTTCTTGTTTGTACTCCTTTGCTTTTGTCACCTATGATCTGATCTTCAGAGTGGTTTAGAGTTACATACCTTGGAACTTTGGGAGTTTCTTGCACCTCTAACTCTTAATCAGTCTCATTGAGACATAACTCTTCTTCCTGTCTTACCGGATTAGCTTGACTTGATTTCTCAGGAGAGGCTTGAACACTTTGAATCTGGACACCATTCTGATCATCTTCATCATACTCATGAATTCTTGAGGGTCTTTCAATTTCTTCGTCAACCTTCACATTTACACTTTCTACAATTTTTCTCAGTCTCTTGTTGTAACACCGGTATGCTTTGCTTTGAGTAGAGTAACCCAAGAATATTCCTTCATCACTTCTAGCATCAAACTTTCCTAGATCTTCATCCCTCTTAATGTAACATCTACTACTAAAAATTCTGAAATATCTAACAGTGGGAGTAATGCCAAACCAAAGTTCATAAGGAGTCTTACCGGTATTGTTTGTAATTTGAACTCGATTGAGAGTGTAGACTACAGTGCTGACAGCTTCTCTCCAATAGATCTGAGGAACATCTGCTTCCATCATCATGGTCCTGGATGCTTCTTGGATGGTCTGATTCTTTCTCTCAACTACTCCATTCTGCTATGGAGTTCTAGGGGTAGACAACTGTCTGTTTATTCTATGTTTCTCACAGAAGTCTATGAACTCACCGGATGTGAATTCTCCACCTCTATTAGACCTTAGACATTTTAGTTTTAATCTGGTTTCATTCTCCACCATGGCCTTGAATATTTTGAATTTCTCAAGTGCTTCTGATTTTTCTTTCAGAAAGGTTACCCACATCATCTAGGAATAATCATCAATTAGCAACATGAAGTATCTATCACCTTGGACACTTCTAACTCTTGCCGGACCACAAAGATCAGTATGAACTAAGTCCAATAGTCCAGTAGAAGACAATTCCTTGCTTTTGAATGTGACTCTGTTCAATTTGCCTAACTGACATTCTTTGCACAAGCTATTAGTAGGTTTCACTAATTTTGGAAGATCTCTTACAGCCTAAGTATTGCTTATCTTGATGATATTATCAAAATTCACATGACACATCCTCCTATGCCATAACCAACTCTGATCAATTTGAGCAAATAAGCAACTTTTACCAGTACCAATCAAGTGGAAGATATTACCTTTAGTTTGAGTGTCAGATGCAAACTCTATTCTGGAGCTTTCAAAGATCTTGCATTTTCCATTTCTGAATCTGAGATCATAGCCTTTGTCCACCAGTTGTCCAACACTAAGAAGATTATGCTTTAATCCTTCAACATATAGTACATTACCGGTTTTGTTCTTTCCATCAAGAGAAATAGTTCCTCTACCTCTGATTTTGTCAGCAGAATTGTCTCCAAACTTTACAATTCCTCCTTCATACTTTTCCAACTTTAAGAACTTATTCTTGTCACCTGTCATATGGTGAGAGCATCCACTGTCAATGACCCAATCATCCTTTGTTTCAACTTGGGCAGCCAGAGCTCTTTCTTTAGCTTTATGATTGATAGGTACAGAGAATATAGGTTCCTCTTCTTTGATGGCAATAAACACCCATTCATTACTAGATTTGTTTCCTGTCTCTGATTCATCATCTATTACTCCTTCATTATCATCTTCTTCATGAACATAGTAACAATTCTTTTGAAACCTTGATCTGTTAGGATTTGGTTTTGAAAATCTTTCCGGACATCTTGAGGTAAAATGACCAATTTTATTTCTGTTAAAACACTTGAAAGGTAATTTTCCTTCATACTTACCGGATCCTCTTGGCAGTCTCTTAGCAATAAGAGCTTCAAGATGAGAAGTTTTAGCTTCTTCTTCTTCCAAATCTTTTTTTGCTTTTTCATACCATGATAGGTTCCTTGAAGAGTTTTCTCCCAGATCAAATCTTTGTTTCCCTTTTACAGAGGTACTGGCTTTGAATGCTGATTCAGTCTTTGGGGGATTATCTCCAAACTCAGCCATTTCAAAAGCAACCAACTTACCAATCAATTGATCTCTTGTGACTGTTGTGTGAGCTCAAAATTCTTCAATTGCAAAAGCCTTCATTTTATAAGAATCAGGAAGGGATCTAAGAACTTTGCCAACAATCTCATCCTCACTCAGGGTTCCACCTGCATTTCTGATTCCACAAACCAACTCATTTACTCTTGGCATGAAGGTGGTAATATTTTCATCATCTCCCATCTTCAATTTTTCAAATTTCCCTTTTAGACTTTGTAACCTTGCACATTTGATGAACTGATCTCCTTCATGCAAAAGTTCCAGTTTATTCCAGATCTCAAAGGCAGTTGGTAGATCAATAACATTTGAGAGTTCTGAATTAGATAGCGTGCTTAACAGAGCCTCTTTGGTCCGTAGATTATTTTCAGCATCCATGATTTCATTTAGGGTTGTCAGACCACCCAGTGGAGGTACATAGGCCTTTTTAACCATAGACCAGTATGTAAATCCCATACATTGCAAGTGACATTCCATGTGACCTTTCCAAAGAGCAAAGTTAGTTCCATCAAACTTCGAACTATCTTTCTTGTAGGACGACATCCTGGATCTCCTCAAGCAGTTAAGCTCCTTTTAGAGGAACTCAGCTCTGATACCAATTGTTGATAACTGAGAGGGGGGTGAATCAGTTATCCTAATCTTTCTTTATTTTCAACACTTCAATTCACTTAGCAGTATAACAACAAATCAAACATGAAACTTAATGTATTTAATCAAGAGCAGATCACACATTAACACAAGAGACACCAAGATTTTGACATGGAAAACCTAGTTAAGGGAAAAACCACGAGGTGGTTAACCCAAGATTGTATTCTCTGTTAAAAGAATAAAAGAAACAAAATGGCACATGCCAGTTAGGGCTCACTACCTGAGCACACTGCTCACAAGAGGCTCACTGCCTACAAGAGACACACTATCTACAAGAAGAATGATTATCACATACTTGGACTGGAATATAGCATTTTCACCATGCTTGAATCAGTTCCATTTAAGCCCAAACCTTCTACTCTATTTTTTTCTCTTCTCCTTGTTGCCACACACTTATCTCCACAAGTCCTCCCTTGAAATGACTTCGCAATCCCTTATTTATACATGACATCAACTTAGGAACAAACATCTAAGTCAACACACATCCACAAGATGAATAACTCATCCAGTCGGCCAACCTAAGTAAGAACACCTTCATCCAGAAGTATTTCTTCAATTTTGGGCTCCAACTCTAATACAGACTGATAACACGAACTGAAAATGATCCAAGGATCTCCACAAGCTTTCCTGAATCACCAGGAACATTCGTACTTCCTCTACTTACTGAAATCTCTCTCTCCTACTTCCAGAAGCTCAAGAACATGGTTTGCCATTACTATTACAAAGGAGTGGATGCTTCTGGACCTTCAAACCATGATCAAATAGAGATTACACATCATAAGGACTTCCCCAACACTCCTTCTGATCCACAGAATAGGATAATGTATTTTCAGATCCCATCAGACCTTTCTGTAATGTTCTGTCACTTCTAAACATCTCCCAGAACTGGTTCTACTTGATCAATCACAACTTCATATCTTCATGCAGACCTCTGAAATCTTAACTAGAACATCTTAAGACTCATATCCACAAACCCTTTAATCCGCATCTTCTGATCCTCAACCTATCTTGAGCTTTTTCCTTGTTGTCATCACTATTCTTCACTGTTCCTGACTAAGACTAATTATCTCAATATCCTTAACATATAACTCATCCAATCCTTATCACTGATGCAACAAAAGTATGTTGACATCAATGACAACATCGGTTAGGCCCATACTTGCAACATGTATATCAGGACGACCTCACCGCATACTCAAAAAGGGTCAAATATCATGTGAATCACCTTGAGAAAATATTTATCAGAGCACTGGAGTATGGTATTTCCTTGAACCCCAAGAAATGTAAATTTACAGTCACAGAAGGGAAATTGCTTGGGCACATAGTATCCAAAGATGGAGTCAAGATTGATCCTGAAAGAGTAGATGCAATAGACAAAGTTCCTATCCCAAAGATAGTCAAGGCCACACAATCATTCTTTGGACAAATAAATTTTTTGAGAAGGTTTTATACCGAACTTTACAGAAATAATTAACCCTATATCTAGAATGTTGAAGAAAAATGCAAAGGTTAATTGGACAGATGAATGTATAGAAGCTTTTGCATCCATAAAAAGAGCAATTAAAGAAGCTCCATTGCTAAAGTCTCCTAATTTCAATACATCTTTTCAGATCTTCTCCTTTGCATCTTTTCATACAGTAGTAGCAGTAATGTTACAAAAGAATAGCGAGGGTTATGAGTAGCCTGTTTCTTTTTTCAGTAAATCACTCCGACATGCAGAACTTAACTATGATATCACTAAAAAATAAACCTAGGCATTGGTGAAAATAGTCAAGGCATTTAGACCTTACCTAGTTGGGGCTAAGGTGATAGCTTATGTACCAAATGTAGCAGTCAAAGATGTGTTTATATAGAATGAAGTAACTGGGAAGAGATGTAGGTGGATAAACTAACTTCAAGAATTTGATATAGAAATTCAAATCACAAAATTGGTAAGGGGACAAGGGCTAGCAAAATTGATGACTAAAACAAATCTTGAGGCTGCGCAAGTATGTAATATTGAAAATGAAGAGGACATGGTAACAAGTATTGAGAAAACTCCTTGGTATACTAACATAGTGTATTACCTCAAGCACATGGAATGCCCTAAAGGATTTGATGATAATAAGAAAAGAACTTTAAAATTACATGCTTTAAAATATGTACTTATGGTGGGAGATCTTTATTGGAAAAAAAAAGATGGTATCTTATTGTTTTGCTTAGATGAGGAGCAAGCAAAATCTGCCTTAAAAGAGATGCATCAGGGAGTATGTGGTGGCCATTTCTCAGCTAAAACCACAACACACAAGATATTAAGGGCTCGCTACTATTGGCCCAAGGTCTTCAATGATGCCTATAGTTTTACCAGGAAGTGTGAGGCTTGTCAAAGATTCTTAGGGAAGTTAAAATATCAAGGGGCATTACCCTTGAGACCTCTGCAAGTTGATGCCCCATTTCACCAATGGGGAATTGACTTTATAGGAGAAATTATGGAGAAATCAAGTGGTGGTCACAAATGGATATTAGTAGCCACTGACTATTTTACAAAATGGGTGGAAGCAGTACCAACTAAACAAGCAACTAGCAAGGTTGTAATGAGCTTTCTATTGGAAAATATTATAACTAGATTTGGGGTACCATCGAGGCTCATAACTAACAATGGAATGTGTTTTAGGTTAGATGAGTTTAAAAAATTTTGTAAATCTTATGGCATTATGGTTTCATATTCTTCTCCCTACCACCCACAAGGAAATGGGCAAGCTGAGTCTAGCAATAAAAGTATCCTGAAGATTATAAAAAGAATGTTGGATAACAACAAGAAAGCATGGGATTCTAAGTTGAGATTAGCACTATGGGCTGATAGGATCATAGTAAAGCAAGCAATTGGCAAATCATGATTTGAACTAGTATATGGAACTCATGTTAGACTCTCGATACACAACCTACTACCAGTGTGTAAGTTTATCCTCCAAGAGGATTGGGATGTCCCAGAACTGATGGAGGAAAGGTTAGAATAGCTAATGGAATTGGACAAAATAAGGGAATAGGCAATGCAACAGAATAAAAAAATGTAAATGCAGATGAAGTACCTATATGATAAAAAGGCTAAGGTTAGAAAATTTAAAATAGGTGACATAGTGCTTATGTGGAATGCAAGAAATCAAGAAAAGGGGAAACATGGGAAGTTTGAGGCTTTGTAGATTGGACCCTTTGTTATCAGTGATAAAGGAGGGGAGGATTCTTACCGCTTACAGAGCATGATAGGTGAGGAACAGGAACTACCAGTGCATGGGCAGTTTTTGAAGCATTTTTTCTCTTAAAAGAAATCCAAAGAGGATTGAGTGTTGCCAGTGCATAGACAACCCTTAAATAATTCTCAGAATACTTTTATTCCATGCATGGTAGTCTAAGGAAATCAAAAGAGATTAGGATCTGCCGATAGATGGATAGTCCTATGAATCTCTATATAATATATATATATATAGATATATAGATATATATATATATATATAATCTTTTCCATGTACAGTAGTATAGGATCATCTCAAATTCCCTATCATTATCACCTCCATCTTCCATTCTCATAAAACCGTCATCACAAATAAATAAAACATATGGTCTGCTCCCTAGGAGATCTGAATTCTTGTTATACTCGCAAAGAGTATACATCCCAGACAGAGCCACTATTGGGACAGTAAAATTTTTAATTTTTTTGTCTTTATACCCACTCATGTCTAACCAAACCAAAAAATATTTCACCCAAAATCAGAATTACAACTGATACATCCCACAAAATCCTATGACTTTTATCACAAATAATGTAAAAGGCCTCAAAATTCTTAACATCAGCAAGACCTTATACAAGTTATACTGATCCATGAGAAACTTGTTAAAATAGTTATCGGCATGAGAATAAGGGTCAGGGAGAAGATTTTAAAAGTCACCGATGGAGAAAATGATAACGATGGCCTTTCATCAGAGAGAAAGTTACCAGTCACGCCAATCGGTATAAGATATTACTATCATTGAATACTCTACAACACCTCCCAATGATGTAGATCATACTGATAAGAAATTTTGGTACGACTCTCACCGATCATTCAGTGGAATAGAGGGAACTAGCATTCATCAGCAGGAGATAAGCATCAGAAAGAAAAATCAAGGAGTTCCTGATACCCTAAAGTTTCACCAATCGAAGAGAAGTGCTTCGGCGTAGCTTACACTGATATGTATGAAGAATAAGGACTATCGATGAGAGAAAATGAATTAAAACAATACTTATAAGTATGGCCGAAGCAATACTCACAACGATGTCAGTGACATGTTGTGAGGGTCTCTCCGATAAGGAATGTAGAGGGTTGTCGGGGAGATAACCATGATCGGATGACTTGAAATGTGTTACTCTGATAACATATCTTACTCCGATAGTAATAAGGATTATACTCATCAATAAGACTCTCCTTGATAATCATATCAGTGACACTTAAGAGATTGAGGAAGAAAGTTATTCACACAATGATGAAGAAAGTCATGCTGATAATAACCACGCCCACTTCTACATCGGGTAGATCTTGAAGATATCTGGCTGATACAAATTTACAAATGAAATATGACATCGAGGAGAGAATTGAAGGGTCATAGTGATTGATCCATAAACAAACATTCGCGCCATAAGAAGATATTAAATTTGCCCAGACATTATGAAAATCATGCTAATAAGAGAAGTTATGATGATGTGACATTTCACAACGATCAAGAAAATTGAAATGCTCGAATAATTAATTGCAGACGGTGAAGAAATCCTCTAAGATAACATTCAAAATCATTACAATTAAACTTGATAGAATTGTTTGAGAAAAGCCTATAAGTGGAGATTTGGAGCAAAAAATAGGGGAATTCGATCAGAGCCTACGATTAACAGGTACATACATACAAACTTCTGATCAGTGGCCTATAATTTGAATTTTCTTTGAAGGATTATAAAGGGAGACACTAGAAAACCTAAAAGACAAAAAACTAACAAACCCCTTGAAGAAAAAAAAAAGAGAGAAAACTAAACCAAGACTTGATTAATCAATTACCTATATCAACTCCCAAAGCCTGAAGGTCTACACAACTTAGGGCAGAAGTGGAGAAATTAGAAGACAAGTGTAAATACCTTGGGAACATTTGGACTCCAATTCGAGGCTATGAGCTTTTCAAGTTTCACTACAACAGAAGAATTAGGAATTTCCTAGTATCAAACCCATGGCATCTTAATTTGGGTAAATTAGTTGTTCCTGAAGTGTTTCTGAATGTTGAACTTCTCCAACTTTTGGCTAAACAATATAACCCAATTCTTAAGGCCATATGCAACCCACAAGGGGAGCCTATCATACATTTGTCAAAGAATGCCATCTGTGAAGTTTTTGACTTGGATGATTTATGCACTATCCCCATTGTTTATGAGGATTTGGAAAAGGAATACTGGAGAATGGATACTACATACAATGGATGGAGACTGCCTATTCACAGGCCTAGGGTAGAGGGAGAAATGGTGCCCCTCACTGAAAATGATGGCCCTCCATTTCATGTGTCTCTGTTTGAACCTTACATACAACACACCTACTACTCTGTGGGCTAGATCCTAGGATCAGAGGTCCCTCACTTTATGACAATTCCTCTGGTGGTCATTGCTGCAGACATCCAGTGCCACAATGCCTGACAATTTGATTATGTTGCCTATGTTTTTAATAGAATTGACTCTAGTTTGACTTCCATAAAGAACAATGCCCCATCAGTTTCCTTTGAACATTATTCACTTCTCATGCACATGGTACTCTATTATGGTGAAGAAGTGGGGTTATGGCCAACTAAATTCAAGGTTGTTCCAGTAGATCAAAGGGGACAGAAGTCACCCATGTAGATGTGGACTAGAATATGGGATAGTAGATATGCCCATTCTAGCTATGTGCAATTTGAAGAATATTGTGTCAAAGTGTTATATAGATATTTCAGTCATCTCTGTGAGTATTCAATTTCCAATGAAATAAAGAAGTTTCCTAGACCAAAAGATTTTGGTGGCCCTACTACTGTCACCCACAACTGGGCAGATTGGTACTGTTTTGAGGATGCTACCATGGTTAGATTTTATGGTTTTGAGGATACTCTGTTTATCTTGCCTAATACTATCCCTGACAAAATTGCCTATCTAGAAATAGTTAGGCAAATGAATTGTTCAAATGTGATGCACTTGAGCTCCCATGATAAATAGTCTTTTATGCCTAGTACTTTGTGTTTTGGAGATTTCACCATCATATCCAAGGAGGGATATGGTCACATTATAGATAAATTGATGCACTACAATATGAGGTGTTGTAAGGTGAGAAAAGGATTTGATCCTAAAGGTTTTATTGACCTTGCTCGGAGAAAACAAAACCTTAGTGGGTATACACATGTTCCCTATCAACACAATGATGTCATCAAGAATTTGGAGGAGGTTGAGGTTGAACTAGTGGTTGAGAAATACAACAGGGACTTAGATGAGAAAAAGAAATAGCTTACAAAGATTGAGGTGATATCTTTTGGTGATGAAGAGCCTGCAGGGCAAGAGGAACCACAACAATAGATAAAAAAAATGTCCAAAAGAAAAATGCAACAATATCAGCCTCTTGTCATAACACATGATCAGGAGGGGCTTGTTAATGAAGACCCAAGGCAAATAGCTTATGATTCTTTTATTTCTGATGATAAATTTATTCATTCCAAAGAGTTCAAATCATTTTTATATAAGTGCAAGGGGAAGGAAATCAGAGAGTCAGTGGATGATGTCTCTATCAATAATGAGAGATAATTACTTGATAGGTTGAATGCAACAGTTGATAATGAATTGCAAGATATGACCCCTGGTAAGGGCAGACAGCTGCTCAAAGAAGCAAGGGTAATGATCTTTCCTAGCCTAGATTTCAATCCTTCTTTAGTATTTGATAGTTTTCTGAATAATACAGATGATAGATACAAGCTCACTCCAGAAGGTGTCAATAAAGTATTTATGGGCACCAAATATAATAATGATGAAAATTCACTGATGATATGGGCCCTATATCCTCCCCACAAAACGACAACCATCATAGACACTGAGAAGACTTTTGGCCATGTCATGACTTTGAAGGCAGGGGAGACTGACATCTTGATAACTACAGACATTGGCATCAATGTTGGGAAGCTGAATAAGGCACAGGCCCATATGTTAATCAAAGAAAGGGATGCCTACAAGCTGAGCTGTGAGAGGTTGACAAAAGAGATTGATTATTTGAAAGATGTTGTCAAGAGCACCTTCGGGGGATCAATAAAGAGACTAACTCAGGGTGAAAGCTCATAGAATGTCCAACCACTATCCATAAATCAAGTAGCTCAAATCCAGATGGATACACTTGTCACAGTACTCCAGAATAGGCATACCAACATGATGCATTGGCTAAACCAATTTTGGGATAATTATTCTCAAAATTATAAAGCAATCCAAGAACATGAGAGGCTTGAAAAAAGGTTGCAAGAGAAACATAGTGAGACACGGGGTAAAGATACTTCTGACATTCCAGATACCTCCAGTGCAAAAGATTTGGTTGAGAAACATCGGAAGTATTATGATCAACTTAAGACTTATGCCAAAGAGTGTGTTGAAGCTTCAAAAATAGGAGTGCCCACCTTGTTCAAGAGCAATAAAGAATTAAAGAGAAAAGAAGAATGGAGCAGAGACTGTCAAGCAATATTGCATGAAGCCTTAGAAGCCCTTAAGGACAAAGACTCTACACCTGGGGAAGCATGCAAGCACTTGGAGAAGATGGTTACAATGGATGTGATCACGAGGAACGCCATTGAATTCACTGATTCACATCGCAGCCAGGAGTACTTAGACCATATTTCTCTGCTGTACTTATGGTTAAATAGAGCATAAGCATGGTTATTTTATTGTTGTTTGTTAATTCCCAAAAGACTTCTTTGAAGAGTTATGTCTCTTCATAAGTATTCCTATATAAGTTGGACATATGATGCTAAATTATGATCATCAGTAGAATATAATACATAAATTTTACAATGTTTCTCAAAGACCATGTTGCAATTATATTATTGAAGAAGTAAATTGAAGTTCTCTGATTCTGTGGTTCTATTTTAGCATCAATTGTTTGTTTAGATTACTCAATTGTGTGGTTGTCTCCAGTTCAGTATTTCCTTGTTATTCAAATTAATATATCAAGTATATAGTTAATTTATCAATGCACATTTGCTGTATCTGTGTGATTGAATAAATTGGTTTCCATTAGAGGAATTAAAAATCCTTCTGATCAATCACAGTAACCTGGAAGTGTTAGTTTGGATTACTAAGAAGAACCATATAATTAGGATTGCCATTCTGTCTCCAAGTTAATATTATCTGTCATTCTTGCATATTACACTCAATTGGTTCCTTTAAGAAAGGATTAAATTACCTTATGGTGAATTACAAGATATCTGATTATATTGGTTGGATTGTTAAGAAGAGTTTGTCAATCATTTCCTTGCACATTTATACAAGTTATAAACTAAAATATTTTGCCAAACAATTAGAGTTACTGCCAACTGTAAGCCACTAGTCTTAGTCTTTCATTTAACTCTATTTACCCAACAAGGCACTAGTCTTATTTCAATTCATTATTTAAAAACCCCTTTTAAGCACACTCATAAAATTCACCTTGATATTGCTTTTACAATTTATACCAACCATTCATTAGATATTAGATATATAATTAGTTAACAAGCTTTCATCTATTCTACACCATTTGCCACTATAGATAGATTCATTTACTTAGTCAAAATATTTGCATTCAATCTGCTTTAATTTCTAAGGTTCACCCACCAAGGTGTAGCAGGACCTAAAGTGTAGGGAGTCATCAAACCCTAAAGGTTGATTCCATCGTGTTAGTTCAAAAATGTTGCAAATATAAACATAGAGCCTGGCATCCTATTAGGATTAGCAACCTACATCTTTGAGACCTAACATCAAGGAAGCATTAGCACTAATAGTAGAAACCCCCCATAGAAGAAACAAGAGCATCTGAATGTGCAAACATGAAAGTACCAGCAAATAAAAGGGTGTGGAAACCAAGGCACACTCACATGATAAAGGTGTGATGGCAAAACAAAAGGTAAACATCAACCCCCCATGGCACTTTATATCACAGTGCAAGTACAATAAGGCACAAAATGATGTCTAAGATCTCAAGATTACATGTACAATGCTGAGGCACTTTATTTCAGTGTGTTTACATAAGATAAGTGATTACAATGGAATCTCACAATGTCTAAAAAAGGACCACATGCTAAAAATACAATTCTTTAATAGAAAGAGAGGAAACTAATAGGACCATGATGAAGTACACAAAAAAACATGCACTTTAAAAAAAATGGGACCCAAAAAGGAGTTTGGATGCAGAAGATATGGCCTGTCAAAATCTCCAAAATGAGAACTACACAACAAGAGCACTGAGAAAACTAATTTTTGGAAAAAACTAGAAGTCAAAATGAAAAACCACCTACACCATTGTGAAGAGCACAAAATTCTACCCTGTTTAAAAAAAATGTACTAAAAAATATGATCGTATGACCAAGATAACGCCATTTGAAAATCAAGTGCAAAAGTGAAAAGCCCAACAGAGAGGGGCTAGACTGGGCAAAAAAATCTCTGCCAAGTTTAGCAAAAACATCTCCATATTTGGAGATCCGCCAACTTTAGAACCATGCCAAAAAGTCCTCTAGGTACAGTAGTTTGCATGTGATTTTTTTAATAAAAAAACACAAAAAAATTTATTGCATGTAATTTTTTAATAATAAAAAAAATAAAAAATGGTTCATGTGATTTTTTAATAAAAAAACACAGAAAAATGTGCATTTTTAAATTTAAAAAACACAAAAAAGACATTTTTTTTATAATGAAAAAAAAAAAGTAAAAAAACATAAGAATTTTTTTTATTTAAAAAAAATTAAAAAATAGGGGGTGGAGGGGTTAAACCCCCTAGCACAGCCTTATTAAGGGGTTCCACGGCCCCACTAAAGGGTCTGTGGGCCCTTTATGGACCCAAAAAAAGCTTGCAACAATGTATGCCTACAACAGAGTACCTTGCTTCATTTTTTTTTGACTTTTCAAAACTGTTAAAAAACTTGCAATTTTTTGTTAATGTAGATTTTTTTTTCAATATAATTTTTTGAAAAAAAAACTATTATATGCAGGAAAAATAATAATTTTTTTTACAATCACCTCGATTTACATGTTGGGGGAGACCGTACGGCTTCCCTGGTAAGAAATTTTTTGCCCCAGATGAGCTTGAGGTTGATTTTGACAATTTGACATTGATCTTAAGGTTTTTGGGCCTTCTAAGCATGATGGTGAGGTCCATTTGGGCCCAAAATGCTTCAAAAAATTGCTTTCCTCTGGATCCCAAAAAAACACCTTGCTAAAACCCTTGCAGATCTAGCCTGTGAAGCTCAAATCAAGCCAAATAAAAGGCTAATCTGACTATTTCGATTGCTCTGAATCCAATGGAATATTCTATTTTACACAAAAATGCACCAAGAAAAAAGCTCTTGCTCAAAATTTTCTCCAAATCTAAGAAGGGGCTTGTAGATCTAGAGCTTTGATACCATGTTGAAGTTGTGAAACCAACCTCATAGGACCCAGTGAACACTTGTAAAACCTAAGAAACCTTCCACAAGAGAAAAAGTAAAGAGAGCAATTTGCACAAAAAAGATGCAATTAATGAAATGGATTTTAGAATTACATGAGAGCACTTGCTTTTATATTTGCAAGTTAGAAAACCCTAATGAGAGATTCCTAAGTTTAGCTTAAGTAAAACAAAGTAAAGGTAACTTAATTAACTAGTCAATATGATTAAATTAATTAAGTAAAGAACCTATTACTCTAACACAAAGTTTAATAGACAATCAATAAGATAACACAAGATATACCCTAGGAAAACTCTCTTTGAGGGAAAAATCCTAGCCTCCAAAAGCATCCATACTTATGTATTACTCAACAATAAGAAATTACAATACACTCACAGAGTCTCCATGAACACCTCTAAAACATCAAGCTCCTCTACTGCAAACTCCCTATATCCAAGCATGAATCCACACATCCCATGCCATACTTTACAATATGCACTCTCAAGATAAAACTTAATACAATGATAACC
Source organism: Cunninghamia lanceolata (assembly GCA_027924645.1). NCBI lineage: Eukaryota > Viridiplantae > Streptophyta > Pinopsida > Cupressales > Cupressaceae > Cunninghamia > Cunninghamia lanceolata. The sequence goes on from BSBN01000957.1 coordinate 1,450,081, forward strand.
TCTCATAGAACTTGTAAAACAAGAGCCAACAATAACTACTAACCACGTGCCTGCTTTTATAGACTCAAGCTCACACAAATACAACTTGTGGTATTGGATAAAAACAATGTGACTCAAAAGTATGAGCAAAAAACCATTGACCCCAAAATAATAAATACTTGTCTTATGTCTCCTAATGTTTAATACAACTTTTACAAGTGATAACAAATAAATATTTAATGTAGCTAAACACATTACTTAAGATGCACCACAAAAGAATATTTATTTTACATAATTAAATTAATTAATGTTAGGCAAAGTGAACAACACTTTTTTTCCCAACACGGAGTGGGCAAGTAAATGCCAAGGGAGGTCTCATTTAGTGTGCCAAGTGCCCCAGTCGTTCAGGGCAGCAGGCTATCGACAATGTTCCTTAAGATCCCTAAGATGAAAAAACTACAAAACTTTGACGCAGCAGTTCTTAGAATTCATGGTAGCTAGGAACATTCCGTTTGGACCTACAAGTGCACATGGGGTCCACCCACAATAACCTCTCTCAGTTTCAATCAACTCCAGTCCATTTGACCATGTTGAAATCAAATACATTCTTGCAAAATGCTTCAGTTTCATGCAGTGGAAAGGTGCTACGAGTGACATTTTACATTCCATAGGTCATGGGGCTGAACAAACTTTGCCAACATGTTGGGGTGGGCAGGTAAATGCTAGGGGAGGTCTCATTTCATGTGCCAAGCATCCTAGTCATTCCAAGTTACAAGCTACCAACAACGTAGAAAGTTGCTAACACTGAAGTTTTGCATTCCATAGGTCTTGGGGGTGAAATAACTATGCTAACACCTTCGGTTGGGTGGTTAAATGCTAGAGGAGGTCTTGTTTCATGTGCCAAGTGTATCAGTCATTCTGGGCTCTAAGCTACTAGCAAAGTCGAAAGGTGTTAGGAGTGACATTTTGCATTCCATTGGTCATGGGGCTGAAATGACTTTACCAATGCATTGAGGTTGGTGGGTAAATGTAAGAAGAGGTCTCATTTCATGTGCCAAGAACCCCAGTCATTCAAGGCAACAAGCTATTGGCAAAATCCCTTAAGATCCCTAAGACAGAAAAACTACCAAACTTTGACAGCGTAATTCTTAGAATTTGTGGCAGCTAGGAATGTTTCATTTGGACCTATAGGTACACATGAGGTCCGTCCACAATAAACTCTCTCAGTTTCGATCAACTCCAATCTATTTAATTGTGCCAAAATCAAACGCATGCTTGCAAAATGCTTCAGTTTCATGTAGTGGAAAGGTGCTAGGAGTGACATATTGTATTCCATAGCTCATGGGGCATAATAGACTTCACCAATGCATCGGGGTGGGTGAGTAAATGCCAAGGGAGGTCTCATTTTGTGTGCCAAGCACCCCAGTTATTCAGGGTAACAAGCTACCAGCAAAGTCACTTAAGATCCTAAGAGCAAAAACTGCCAAACATTGACAGAGTAGTTCTTGGAATTTGTGGTAGCTAGGAATGTTCTGTTTGGACCTACAAGTGCATGTGGCATCCGTCCACAATAACCTCTCTTGATTTTGGCCAACTCCAGTCTATTTGACCATGCTGAAATCAAATGCATTCTTGCAAAATACTTTAGTTTCATGTAGCACAACCTTGCCAAGTGCTATATTTTTTGATATCCACATTATGAGGCCAAACTAACTATGCCAATGCATTAGGATGGGTAGGTAAATGTTAGGGAAGGTCTCGTTTTGTGTTCCAAACATCCCAGTCATTCTAGCCTACAAGCTAGTGGTAAAGTGACTTTGTCAGTAGTTTATAGCCCAAAGTGACTGGGACCCTTGGCATTTACCCACCAACTTTGTTGCATTGGCAAAGTCTGTTCGGCCTTACGAGCTATGGAATGCAAAATGTCACTCCTAACATCGTTTGAGTTTGTCAGTAGTTTGTAGCCTAGAATGATTCAGACACTTGGCACATGTAACGAGACCTCCCCTAACATTTACCCACCCACTTAGATGTGTTGGCATGGTCAATTCAACCCCACAACTTGTGGAATGCAAAATTTTAGTCTTAGCAGCTTTCTAGTTTATCAGTAGCTTACAACTTGGAACAACTGTGATGCTTGGAACATAAAATGATACCTCCCCTAACATTTACCCACCCACCCCAACATGTTGGCATAGTTGGTTCGGCTCCATGATGAGTAGAACAAAAATATGACACCTAGCAACATTGTGTTACATGAAACTGAAGCATTTTGCAAGAATGCATTTGATTTCTGCATGGTCAAACACATTGGAGTTGACCAAAACTAAGAGAGGTTATTGTGGATAGACCCTACATGCACCTATAGGTCTAAATAGAACATTCCCAGCTACCATGAATTCCAAGAATTGCTCTGTCAAAGTTTAACAATTTTTGCTCTTAGGATCTTAAGTGACTTTGATGGTAGCCTACTTCCTTGAATGATTGGGGTGCTTGGTACATGAAATGAGACCTCCCCTAGCATTTACCTAACCACCCCAATGCATTGGTGAAGTATGTTTGACCCCACGAGCTATGGAATGCAAAATGTCACTCCTAGCACCTTTCTAGTGCATGAAACTAAAGTATTTTGCAAGAATGTGTTTGATTTTGATACAGTCAAATGGACTGGAGTTGACCAAAACTGAGAGATGTTATTGTGGACAGACCCCACATGCACCTATAGGTCTAAATAGAATGTTTCTAGCTACCATGAATTCTGAAAACTGCTCCATCAAAGTTTGGTAGTTTTTTCATCTTAGGGATCTTAAGGGACCTTGTTGGTAGCATGCTGCCCCGAATGATTGGGGCACTTGGCACATGAAACAAGACCTCCCTTGGTATTTACCCACCCACCCTGATGCATTGGTGAAGTCTGTTCGGCCCCACGACATATGGAATGCAAAATGTCACTCCTAGCACCTTTCCACTGCATGAAATTGAAGCATTTTGCAAGAATGTGTTTGATTTCAACATGGTCAAACAAACTAGAGTTGACTAAAACTAAGAGAGATTATTGTGGACAGACCCCACATGCACCTGTAGGTCCAAATGGAACATTCCTAGCTGCCACAAATTCTAGAAACTACTCTGTCAAAGGTTGGCAATTTTTTCATCTTAGGAATCATAAGGGATTTTGTTGATAGCCTGTTGCCTCGAACGACTGGAGCACTTGGCACACAAAATGAGACCTCCCTTGGCATTTACCCACCCACCCCGACACGTTGGTGAAGTCCATTTGTCCCAATGACCTATGGAATGCAAAATGTCATTCCTAGACTTGAGGATTTAATCAAGTAGTCCTTAGGTTGATATGACCATTCTAAGCTTGACATATGACTACTACCACTTGCATATAACTATACATTTATAAAATGAGTGTTTTAAGATGTTTATAATAGCCTTCACTATTTTGTTGGGACAACACTATCATAATATGTGTTGATAGTGCTAAAATGTGAATAATGGTATGATGATTAGTAAATACTCTGAGGACCTTGATGATTGTCCTAGCAATCATATGACTAGTTTTTTCATTGCTATATCCCCCCAAATGGAAGCTTTTCTCATCAAACAGATATATGGTTGTCCATATATTGCATGGTAATTCATGATTGCATGCTTGTCCATAAGTGTACTATGTCATAGTTGGTCTATTGGCCTTGCTAAGGTTGTCTTTATGTTGGAATGACATGATTGACTTGATGGGGTTGTCTTCCCTTCTTAATTTAGGATTTGTACTCTCTAATTACCAACACAACTATCTCTTCATTATGACATTCCTCTTCTTTCTATCTTCTACACTCCCTACTTGTAGACTTCACATTCATAATGCTAGAGTATAAGTATCCTCTAGGAAGACAATAATGCTTTTCATACATGATAGTCAACCTAGGGTTGTCTTTGATCTTTGTATGACAAACAACTAATTAATTCTAGCTACTTGTAGTATCTCTAAGCATCTCCTCTAATATCACCAAGTTCATGGTCATTACCATGTATCCTCCAACAATAATACAAGTGTACCTACACTAGAATAAATACATGTGTACCTACAATTAGGTGTGTGTAAGTTGATTTGTAGTGCCAAAAATATCACCATGATGTAAGAGATAGTTTTGATGTTATACATCTTAAGGCTTAAAGTATTGATCAAAACTCCTAGGATGAACTTATGCTTTCTAGTTTGATATTGCTTCTCTACTAGTAATCCTTAGAAGAAATTTGAAAAGGATGATTTGGATTCAACATCGTGGGTTTGGATTGTGGATTCAAGTTTTAGATAGATGGATGGTTAGATTGATGTGATGAGTTGGAGTGTAAGGATTATGAAGATGAAGGATCAATATGGGGCAAATTTTGTGAGTATTGATTTCTAAAGTATTTAATGCCTAAGTATGTTCATGAGGGTTGATTTTGTTATGTTATTGATTGCCTTTTGAGGATTCATGACTAGTTGATGGATACATTGCCACCTGTGGAGGACACATTTCAATGCCTAAAACCTTAATCTATGCTTGCACATGTGTAAACAACATTCAGAGATGTATGTTATTCATTCTACCTAACCAGAGCCCATATTTCATAGGTTTTATGGGCAAAATACAAAGAGATACTGGACTAATCCATTGGTGTCTTGATTGTGACAACCATGATCAAAGGTCAAAATACATTGAATTTATATAATTTCATTCTATTTACATGGTTATTAAATAATATGGTGTTTTACTAATGTTTTTGTGTTGGTTTTGCTTCCAAAATGAGATATAGAGGACCTAGGGTTTTGTTGCCAATGGCAACTCACCAAACCCTAGAGTCCATTCTATTGAAAGGGATTTCTTTCTATGTCTTCTGATGCATGCTTAATGCATGTGCTAGTGGTTTCAAGTCTAAAGTAATGAAGCTCCAAAGCCATCAATGAGTTTGCATAAGGGTTTCAAGGGTTAGTTGTTGTGACAATCACAATATACTAGGTACATTTCATGAAAGGATTTTGGTCAGAAAGAAATTTGTATGAAAGTTTTATGAGAAAGTTTGTTAAGGTTATCATGTTCTCATTGTTATAAACTTCAAAGTTGGAACTAAAGGCACTTTGAGACTGTTATGATGTGTAAAGTTACCCCAGTTCGTAGATCATTATCTTGGTCAGCAGAAGGGTTGTCATGGTTTCATTAAGTTGTCGTATGCCTCATGTAGGGTTGTTCATCACTCATATGATATCTTTAACATGATTTATCAATACCCAAGCATTATGGTGGATTCTCAATCCCTTGATAGGATACTTAAATAAGGCATGGTTGACTATCATACTATTTGGGCCAGTAAGTTAAACTAGTTATGGGCAGAATATGTTAGTCTTCATTAGAAAATGGCTTGTTCCATTATGGGACTATCATAGCTGCATGAAAGTCATAATGTTTACTTTTACTATTCAAGATTTACAAGATCTTCCTCATGGAGAGGATGGTAGAAATTAGGCTTCTATCTTCTTGAGCCAAAATGCAAATGACGATACTCTAACCCTCATCTTGGGTTTCAAAGGGCCCAGTCAAAATAGCGAAGGGTAGACTTGACTATCATATAACACATAAGCCCCATGGTTTTGTTGCCACCTAATTCTTTGTTTTAAACTTGACTATTTGGACATCCCAAGCAGTGTCTTTATATACAGTGTTGTCATGGGTCTAGGGTGAAGGACAATTTTGTCATTAAGAGGAACAATATTATGTGGAAGGTCTATCCTATCACAATCTTTTTGCTTAGGATATTTCTATGGATCCATGTTATCATGTTGAGGGTTGGGACATAGTTATTATCAAGATTTAGGCATCTAGGGTCATAATGGCAATTTCTAAGATTGTTGTCTAGTAATTCATGTTTATCAGGATAGTGAAGTTTAGGATTAGTCACCTTACACTTCATTTTGTCAGAAGTGACCCACTTGATCATAATGTTGTATGAACTTGTCACTTAGGCTTGGGAGGTTATCATCATTGCATGAAAAGAACTTGTCAAATAGGATCTTTGGAATAGCATATGGATAGCCATCAAAGCATAAAGGATATAGGAATTTTGTCACATGTTGTAATTGTAGCTGCCCTTGTAGACATGTATGCAAAGTGTAGAAGCATAGACAAAGAACATGGACTATTTGATAGAATACCACAAAGAGATACAACGTCTCATGGGATGCAATGATTGCAAGATATGGAAAAAATGGATTTGTTGAAAAGACTTTAGAAACTTCCAATCAAATGTAATTGGCACATGTAAAGCCAAATTCCACAACCTTTACCAACATCCTCCCTATCTGTACACCAAAATAGGATCTTTGGAACAACATATGGACAACCATCAAAGCATAAAGGATATAGGAATTTTGTCAGATGTCGTAATTGCAAATGCCCTTGTAGACATGTATGCAAAGTGTGGAAGCATAGACAAGGCACGTGGGTTGTTTGATACAACACCACAAAGAGATGTCTTCTCATGGGATGCAATGATTGTAAGATATGCAAAAATTAATTTTTTTGAAAGGACTTTAGAAACTTTCAAGTAAATGCAATTGGTACATGTAAAGCCAAATTCCACAACCTTTGCTAGCATCCTCCCTATCTCTACCAAAATAGGATCTTTGGAACAGTGTATGGATAACCATCAAAGCGTAAAGGATATAGGAATTTTGTTAGGTGTTGTAATTACAACTGCCCTTGTTCGACCTAACACTCAACCATGAAAATTGGAAGCATAGACAAGGCAAGTGGATTATTGAAAAGGCTTTAGAAACTTTCAAGCAAATGTAATTGGCACATGTAAAGCCAAATTCCAAAACCTTTGCCATCATCCTCCCTATCCATACCAAAATAGGATATTTGGAACAACGTATGGACAACCATCAAAGCATAAAGGATATAGGATTTTTGGCACATGTTGTAATTGCAACTTCCCTTGTAGACATGTGTGTAAAGTGTAGAAGCATAGACAAGGCAGGTAGACTATTTGATAGAATACCACAAAGAGATGTCCTCTCATGGGATGTAATAATTGCAAGATATGCAAAAAATGTATTTGTTGAAAAGACTTTAGAAACTTCCAAGCAAATACAATTGGCACGTGTAAAGCCAAATTTCAGAACCTTTGCTAAAACTTTATAAACTTTCAATAAAATATAATTGGAGGGTGTAAAGCCAAATTCCACAACCCTAGCCAATATCCTCCTTGCCTATGCCAAAATAGACATCCATCAAAGGATAAGAGATATGGAAATTTTATTAGATGTTGTAGTTGCAACCACCCTCGAAGACATGTATACAAAATGTGGAAGCATAGACAAGGCACGTGAACGGTTTGGCATGATGCCTCAAATAAATATCACCTCATGGAATGCAATGATTATAAGATATGAACAAAATGAATTTTTGATAAGGCTTTATAAACTTTCAAGCAAATGCAATTGGTGGGTGTAAAGCTAAACTCCAAAACCTTAGAAATGGTATCTTTGGAACACAATATAGACATCCATGAAAGCATAAAGGATATAGAATTTTTTTTAAATGTTGTAGTTGCAACTACCTTGTGAGACATGTATACAAAGTGTGGAAGCATATACAAGGAACATGAACTATTTGACATGATGCCTCAAAGAAATGTTGTCTCATGGAATGCAATGATTGCAAGATATGCACAAAATGGAGTTTTCATAAGGCTTTAAAAACTTTCACAAATGCATAAAAGAAAATTTCAACCAAATGCAATTCACAAGTCTAAAACCAAATTACACAACCTTATCTGATATCCTCCTTACCTATACCAAAATGGGATCTAGGGAACATGGTGTGGACAACCATCAAAGCATAAAGGATATAGGAATTTTTTCACATATTGTATTTGTAGCTACCCTTGTAGACATGTATGGAAAGTGTGGAAGCATAGACAAGGTGCATGAACTATTTGACATGATGCCTCAAAGAAATGCACAATCTCATGGAATGCAATGATTTCAAGATATGCTCAAAATGGATTATTTGAAAATGATTTATAAACTTTCAAGAAAATGCAATTGGCACGTGTAAAACCAATTTCCTATAACGATAATTGATCATCATATTAAAGATTTAATATAAGCTATCATATACATAGTGTCATGAACATAACATCTAGTTTATATTCAAATCCATATAGGTATGTTCAAATAAATCCATACAAGCATATACAAAAATATACATCGGTAACATACAAAAGTATGTATACAAAACCATCTAGGCATACAAAAATGTCCCAAAAACTAGTTTCCTATAGACTTTTATGAAATAATCAGTAGCCCTTGCTTGACTATCAAGATGGAGAGCTAATCACTGACTCATCCTCTCTCTACCATTGAGTAGACCTCATCGACAGACATTCATCCAGCTTCATCTGTTAATACAATCAAACAATATACACATTAATATAGAAAATATATGAAATATATAACATCACATATGTAATAAATCACTTACCACCATCCAATGATCACTCTCTATCATCTTTTCTCTCTCTTCATCTGTAGTTGGATGGGCTAGAGTTGTGACCTCATGTGAGAAGCATCAAGAAGAAAAATTGACTAAAAATAAATATAATTTATGTACATCAAATGACATAAGATAAAACAAGAAATACAAAATTATGACATTTTCATGTTATTGGTTCATACCTTGGTCAAAGGATTTGAAGATATCATGGCTGCAACAATGCCTACCTACGCTAACTCACAAAGATGAGGAGTGTCCATATTTAGCATCCGAAAATTAAGTTCAAGATTATTCGACCAAAATAAATACATAAAATTATTTAAATGCATAATGATTAGAAATAGTTAAATTTACCTCCATATAAGTAGTGGATTTGTGTCTAGGGGACCAAGGAAACTATGGAGGTGCTGGTGACTACTGAAATTCTTCAAATTGTCACAAAATAATATTACCATTTATATATATACAATAATTATGATCATGTGATAAATTACATACCTATTGACTTGACCTCCTCTCATAACCTGCCAATGGATAGCTAACAGAGGTAAGATGAAGACTCTGACCCTGGAATTTCATTGTGCAAATAATTACATACATTATTTTTCACTTATAATATAGATAGTCATATAAAATTAATTACAAATTTAAAATAACAATATATTAAATCAAGATGAAACTTGTAAAAAATTACTTGAGAGTCAATACCAAATGTCTGTTGTAAGACATCATTGGTGAGAACAATCTCATCCAATATGGATGTCTCCAACATTGGATGCTACCCCTATGTCGCAACATCCTAGCAAGAGTCCTATAGTGCGTCCTGCATCCCATAATCACATAGGTTCCCACATGAAATGCACAAATTTGGGGACAAATGATGCCTACTGCTCTCACCCTCATCGGATTGGGTAAGATCATTGACATGTTGTGCTAGAGATTGCATGACAGTAGTTAATGAATGTAATGTCTCCACCTCAACACTCTTCTTCAAAGTCGAAGGGAGTGACACGCATTCTGGCCTCAACAGGGGTCTAGGTACATAGTTTTCATCTTGTTGACCAGCTCTACCTTGGAAATCTTGAATGTCAAAATAATTGGGAATCTTCTTGAGGACGAACTCACAATAGAGTTTCCTCAAGAAATATTGTGGCACCTCATCATTGTTGCATGGGCGCTCATCAAAGACCATGTACCATCTATCCCAAAAGTTTTGGGATATTTCTTCATTCCTACACCAATGAATAGGGAACCATTTGCAATTTTCTTCTAATCATTTCCTAGTTTTAGGATTAATAAAGTGTGCACATAATTGAGATTTTGTAATTTTTTCATTCTTCACTTGTTCATATGACAATTTGTCAGCATAGTATTGCTGACACCTCTCCCTATAGTCTTGAAATTTAGTGATTTGTTTTGTCATTGATTCAATGTGGGAAATAATCTCCTCTAATGACTTCGCAAGTGCTCTCCTATGATCGGTGCTCGCACTTGGATTGTTTAGCATTTGAATAAGGGTTTGAAGATGTCTTTTGTTTTCTTCTATTTTCCCTAGGTAGTTTTCTTGTGTATCCTTACATTGTGAGGACGTGAAGGTGGGTTTTGAGGGTTTGGAGGGTTTTGGGGGTTGTTTTGACCCTCCTAAGGTAGATTTGGGTTTTATCTTGCCTCATTAACTGTAAATGCAAATAAAAAACTAATCAAACATTGTAAAAGTCAAAAATTCTTCTCAAACAAACAAAAATTAAACAAACCCTACCTTCTTCGGCTACTAGGCCCTCCAAATTTGCTTCATGACATCTTTGGCAGTGAGGTGGCATCGTAAAAGTGTCAATTTCTCCCTTGCACTTTCTTGGAGAGACTTTCCTTGATCACGCTCGTACTTTGAACACTATTTTTTTGCATACAAACTCCTTTGGCCATAGGTGAATGGCAGAAAATGAAGGTTTTTTGACTTTTAAAGAAAGTCAAAACATGAGCACGTTATAATGCACTCATGTTTTGGTTTGTTTTGGACTAAAAAATCCCATGGTGGTGACTTTTTGGTCCCCCATCTTTGTGCATACACCCAAGCTCTACCCATCAGGTTTTTCCCCTGTAATCTTAGTGACCTTATCATTCTTAATGGACTTCATTATCGATACTGGTCTTATTGAGTTGAGTCCAGTCATAGCCCTAATTGCATCCTTAGTTATACGGTAGGGTTTGTCTAAATAGATGAATTCATCATTAATTATTTTGAGTATTATTTGCACCCACTCATGAGCATCATTGAAATCTAGATAATCTTTCCATATGTCTAGTTTCTTGGTGGAAATGTTTTGATATTCAGCTAGGTACCCTATATCTCTGAGCAATGTATTTCTCAACTCCTCAAACTTCATATGATCTATCTCTGTGATTGTAGTTTGTATGTATTTCCTAATGTCTTCATTGTAAACCACATCTTCTAGTACATGAGAGAAGGATCCTTCTTTGTCCACTTCCTTCACCTTGAATGGGCACTTCTTATATTTAGGTCTTGGTTTCTCTATCACATTGATGAGCACTAGTGTAGCAATCTCTTTTTTTCTCACAACTTTTGTCGGCTAGGGTTTGATTGCTTTACAGCTCAAAGCACAAATTTCTCAACTTGTTTGAATGCAAATGAGATGTAAGGTTTTAGGGTTTATATAGCCCTAAAAGATAGTTTATGTATTTATTGGTTTAAGTTGTTAATGGTTACTTTATACTAGAATATGATACACTTACTATGTTACATGTTTCAATTCTTACGTATTTGATATTTTCATCCTGAAGGTTTGTGATAATATTTTAGTCAAGCTCCACTAACATATCAAATTGACAATTTGCCTTCCATATCTTTCAATCTTACCACTTCAAATTTTGTAATTTCATGTATGTATTATGGTCCTAACTATCTTACCTTTAGTTTCCCTTGATTCTTAAACTTACTATCATACAAAAGTACCAAGTCTCCTTTGAAAATTTTCCTCTACAATTTCCTATCAAGCCAAGATTTCTAGTAATTTCTTTCTAGATTCATATTATAAGCTGCCAATAGCTAGTTTTCATCCATTTTCTCCAATTCTTTAATCCTTTATGTAAGGGATTCCTCCACATTTAACCTTAGAGTCAGAGTAGTATGAAAATTGGGTAGTATAAAGTGTACCAGTATAGTAGCATCTAGGCCATGCACTAATTCATAGGGTGTGAAGTTTGTGGTTCTTTTGTATGTTGTGTGGTAGGCCCAAAGTATTGCGGGTAAGTTTAGGTCCCGGTCTATTCTATTTCCATCACACATTTTTATCAATGTTTTCCCAATAATCTTGTTTAAGGCTTCACTTGCACTATTTTCCTGTAGGTGATATGGTAAGCTTTTGGTGTGTGCTATCATAAAATTGTGTAGGAGCTCCAAGATCATCTTATTTACAAAGTGTTTCCCTTGGTCACTTGTGATATTTAATGGACAATCAAATCTAGTGATTATATTCTCACACAAGAACTTTGCAGTTGTTTTTGTTATACAATATTTGGTGGGTTGAGCTTCTACCCACTTTGTGAGATATTTGACCCCTTTTATAATATATCTTGCTTTTGATTGTTTGGTAGGGGGGTCTATAGGTCCAACAAAATCAATTGCCCATTTCTCAAATGGGAGTTGTGCTAGTACTGGTTTCAATGGCATCTCATCTTTAGTGATAGGTTTACCCATTCTTTGAAAAATATCACAATGCTTTACATAACTTTTAGCATCCTGAGATAAGGTAGGCCACCACAAGCCTACTAGTTTTATCTTTCTTGTGGTAAGGTCTCTAGAGTTGTGACCTCCTGCTACACCTTCATGTGCTTTCTTTAGCATGTCTTCCCTTTCATGTTCATATAGCACTCTCCATATGATATCATATTTTCCTCTTATATGTACTTCTCCTTAAATGAGTGTATATGGAAATGCCTTCTACATAAGGATTTATTTATCTTGTGGAGATATATTAGATGGGAATTCTCTTGTAGTCAGTAGGTACACTATATCTGTTAGTTCTTCTAATACCGCATTTACCCTAAAAAGGTTTGTGCTAGGGAGTTCTTCTTGTTGACTTTCTGGTTCCTCCCTTGTTTCAATTCTAGACAAGTAGTTAGGACCCTAATTCCATTTACCTAGTGTTACCTTGATGGTGAATTCAATTTCTCAAAATAGTAATAACCATCTACATATTCTCCCTTGGATGATTGGTTTGTTCAATAAGTACTTTAATGGTTCATGGTTAGTAAAGAAGATGAAAGGTGTTGATAATAGGTAGTGTCTAAATTTTTGTAGTGCATATACCATTGCTAGGGCTTCTCTCTCTGTCGTGGTGTAATTTTTCCTAGTCTTAGATAATTTCCTACTAGAAAATGTTATAGGATGGTCTTTTGTCCCCTTGGTTTGGGCTAGTACCACACCCATTATTATTCTTGAGGCATCTACATGGACATGAAAAGGAATGTTCCAATCCAGAAATATTAGAATAGGGGCCTCTACAATTTTATGTTTTAATATGTCAAAGGAAGTTTGGCACTACTCATTCCACTCACTATTTTTCCTATTTTTCTTCTTTAGTAGTTCCTCCAAGGGTGCTTCTATTGGTGCATATCCCCTAATAAATTTGCAGTGATACCAAGTGGAACCTAGGAAAGCTTTCACCTATGTTGCTATTTTAGGTACCAATAGAGTAAGGATCAAAGTTATTTTCAAAGGATCTACCATCAACCCTTCTTTACAAATAATGTGCCCTCATAAAGTTCCACTAGGTACCACACATGTGCATTTCTTTAGATTCAATGAGATTTGCAAGATTCTAGATTTATTCAACATCATCCAAGTTAAGGTTTGGGTGTGGTCTTTTACCAATCCATAGATAGTCCATTCATCTAAGTAAACCTCTAGGAAATCATGTATGAATTCCCTAAATGCATTTACCATGATTCTACTTAATACTGTTAGTGCATTCTTTAGTCCAAAAGGCATTACTATGTACATGTAGGATCCCAATTTAGATGCCCAATTTAGATGCAAATGTTGTTTTAAGATGATCATCCTCTCTGATTTTCACCTGATGGTAACCAAAAATCCCATCAGTGAATGAATAGATTTCCCTTCTAGCAATTGATTCTAATATATCTTCGGTGAAGGGTTTTGGGAAAGGGTCATGAATGCAAGATTTGTTTAGTTCTCTATAGTCTCTGCATATTCTTATTTCTCCAGATTTCTTATTTTTTACTACCATTGGACTATTCCAATCTTCTTCCTCAACATGTTTTATGATCACTGCCGCTAACATCTTATCAATTTCTATTTTGACCCTCTTCTTCATCTTTGGATTAAGCCTATATGGCCTTTTATGTACCAGTTTAACTCCTTTCAATTGTATTTTCATCTCAGCTTCCTCTTTAATTCCTTTCATTTCAGTAAAAGTCCTTGGGAATAGGTCCTCAAATTTGGAGAGAATCTCAATCCCCTACGCTGCTATTTTCTCATCCAAGTAGTTTCCAATCTTTTCTAGTTTGGTGTCACCTTCCTTTGAAATATTCTCTTCTTTGATCTTAAGAGGTTTATTGCAGTACTGCTCTTTTGGTTCAATTAACAACTCTAGTTCTCTTTCTCCCTCTTGGATATCTAACTCTAGCTCTTCATTATCCTCATTCTCCATTTTTTTTCTTTATAGCATTTTGACCTCTATTTATTGATCATTGGTCTATCTATTCCACCCACCAATTTCCATATCCCTCTAGTTCCTGGTGGTGGTGTATTTTTCTCTGGGTCTTCTTTATCTTCTTCTATTATTTGTTGAAAAATTATTTCCTTCATTTTCAAAAGTGCATCATGTATAGATTTTTTTGGACTATAAAAGGAAAGTGTATGTATAATGTCATTTTGTACGTCCTCCCAGTCACTGGTTTGTTTTCTTCTTTCTTGGTTGATATACCAAGTTTGGGCTATTGGTGACAATGTCTAGTAGAATAGATGGGTGTACATAGACTTGCTATGTTATTTTCTTTCTTCCCATATTATTATGCAGGTAGTTAAATGTTCATGTGGTAGAATTTCTCCTTCATACTTAGGTATTTCTTTGTATTCTCCTTGCTTTATTAAATATCTTACACTAATGAGAAGCTTAAATGTGGGGTAATCCTTAATTGAATCTCTATGTGTTGACCACCAATTTTTTGCATTACATACTAGTGTATGTTGTACTACCCCTATTCTTCTTTGTTCTTCTGAAAAGATGATCTCCATCTCATTCAAGTATACTTGCAGGTCTTTCACACCTGAGAACTTAGGTAGTTTGTTGTGGGAAATTCCTTTCATAATGTACTTGATATGACATGATATTCTATATTCTTCTTTATTTTGATCTTCTTCAATGGTGCATACCTTCTATGATGGATTTTCATTTGATATGAAGGATTGTGGTATGTTTTCCTTACTTGTCTGAACCATACATATCCTCCTAAATCTAGTTATTCTCTAGGTTTTGAGCTCTGGTTCATTTCTAATCCATGCTTCTATAACTTCTTCACTATTAGTACTGTCATTATCATACTCCACCTCTATTTCTCCTCCTAAATTTGGTTCTTCTTCTATCTTATTTGTCTCTAACTTTGATATTGAATAGATATTCTTAGGATAATTATCATTTTCTTCTACATAATTAGATTCTTCAATATATGCCTCTTCAATAGGTAATCCTAAGGGTATGCATATGCTTTTTTTATTGTTTGCAAAAGATAACTCTTCTTTGCGGAAGTCCACAATGTCATTTACATCAACAAACCATCTTAATCCTAGTAGTGCATTGAATGAATCTCCTTGTTCTTTCATAGCCACAACAACAAAGTCTATAATCTATTTTATGCTCATTAGGTTTACCTCTACTTGTTTCCAAATTCCAATAGTTGTCATGCTTGATCCATCTGTCAAGGTGATATTGTAGGAGGTTTGAGATAATCTAGGTCTTCCTAGTTTTTCCTAGAGCTTCTTAGTGATCATATTTATATCCACACCTAGGTCTATCATAACATTTTTGACCTTTTTTGTGATTTATATGACCATCCACAAGTAATGGTTTTGTTTTCCAATGCCTATTAGTTTCACCCATTTTCTTGATTTGATTCTTAGGTATTTTCTCCTTATTCCAGTATTTTGCAAATTATCTAAATTTCTCCATTAGATTGTGTTTTTGCATTAGTGATGTGAACTGTTTGAGTGCCACAACTTCTTCTTCTATAAAGAATTGATTAACTTGTTTCTGTTTCTCTTTCTATTATGTCACAATCTATTTAGTTTTCTGCATTATTTCATCATGTTGTCTCTTATCTAGGAAGAATGTATCTTCCTCTTCACTTTCATCTCTCTATGTGTCATTACTACCATTTCCTTTGGTATTTGTTCTTTGTCTTGTCACTACTACAACTATTTCTTTTCCCTTATTATTATCCATTTTAACTTATTCTATCCTTGACTCCTTTATCTTAGTTTTATTCCTCTAATGAAGATATATTTGTGTTTCCATCGTTATCTCTCTAGCATGTTCTTAGCAACTTATCCTGCTCTTTAGGAACTCTCTAGATTAATCTAGCTCCTTTTTGCTTTTATAAATCATCACTTTTTTCTTGTTTTAGTCCATTTTGAAAGTATTGTTGTGCCATATCACATGTAAAAAGGTCATGCTTTGTATTGTTACAGAATGTGCATTGTCTTCTTCTTTCTCTCCTGAAAGGAAGCAAGGTGTGCAGAAATCGCTTCCTACACTAATCTAATGAGGAGAGGGCTATGCAAATTTAAATTTATCCTAATTATTATAGAAATGTTAAACCATTAATATGAGATATTGTAGCAAAACACAAGAACCCGAATGTAGACAGAAGAAGACAGACAAAGATTTATGGTGTGGAAAACCCTTATCAGGTGAAAAACCCCACACTCATAAACCTGCACAATGTATTAACAAATTTGAAAGAATGTTTACAATACACTTGCAATGAAAGCTTCAATGGTCTTCAAAACTTGTGTCTAGATTCAATCTGGCAGCATAACAGTACCTATAAACCTATGATACAAACTCCATCTCCAAGCACCTATTTATATGGGAAATACAAGACAATATTGGACCTATCTTGGGATGGGCATCCAACATGGCTTCATGGACCAAAACCCATGCCTAAGGACACTTGGTCAACATTGTAGAATGTACCTAACACTTGTCCATAGCTTGCATCCCAAAGAGGTCACCTATTTCCAAAATGGGCTATGACAGATGCTCTTACGACACTTATGACCATCATAGAATCTGTAATAGTAGTTACAACTTACAGCTGAAATAGAATCTGCCATACACATGCTATAAATAGCATATTCTCTTACAACATGTCATATTTCACCTTGGGGTACCCAAATATACCTTATTCAAAGATGCTTCAGGACACATGTCATCACATGTCTTACAAACTTCTATTTTTGACTCTTACATGTCATAGATTCTTCATAGGAATCTGTCGTAATCATTTCGGTCAAAAATCCCCTTACACAACATGGAGGATGCTGACACATGGAAAAATGCTCCAAACACAAAGTGGGATGCCTATCTCCTCATGTGAGGACAAAATTACAAGTTGTCATATTCCATGTAGGATCGACACATCACCATGCCACATCCCATAATATGACAATATGTAATTTACAAATATTTACAACATAGGCACTTAACTAATAAATGCAAACATTACAAATGTATGGAATTACTAAGGTTGAGACACCTTAATTCCTAACATTCTCCCACTTGTCGAACACCTTGTTAGAGCCAATAGAAAACCAAGATTTAACTGCTATAGGCTGAGAGGCCCATAGACTCCGAACACCATCTAAACTTCTTTGTACTCACTAGTTTCATCAATGCATTAGCAACATTTTTCAAAGTATCTACCTTCTCCAAATTTACCTTTCCATCCACAACCATGTCTTGCACGAAGTGAAACTAAACATCAATGTGGTTGGCTCTAGCATGGAAAGTTGGATTCTTTGCAAGGCAAATTGCACTTTGACTATCACAACTAATCGTGATCTAACCTACATCAACACCAATATCTGAACACAATCTCTTAATCCAAATGGCTTCCTTACAAGCACAAGTGGCTTCCATATACTCAGCTTCTGTCATGGACAAAGTAACAATAGGTTGTCACTTACTCATCCAACTAATAGCACCACCAAATAGTGTAAACACATAAGCACTGGTGGATCTCCTGCTGTCAATGTCACCTGCCCAATTTGAATCCACAAATTGATGAATATCAACAAAATGCAAAGGTCCTGAAACATTACTATGATAGAAAATAGAATACTTGGAAGTACCCCTCAAATATCTGAACACTTGCTTAACTGCATCCCAATGAACTCGTTTAGGATTAGCCATAAACTGACTAAGGACTCCCATTGCTTGGGCAATGTCTAGTCTTGTGCAGACCATAGCATACATCAAATAGCCAACAGCACTAGCATAAGGTACTCTACTCATGTCCACCTCACTAGGAGATTTTGGACAATCCTCAATAGACAACTTTGTCCCCAATGAAATAGGAACACACAATGGTCTACAATCTGCCATGCTAAATCTGTCCAACACGGTCTTCACATACTTACTTTGGCTTAACCAAAGTTTTCTGTTGGTTCTGTCTCTTTTGATTTCCATTCCTAGAATGTACCTGGCTGTCCCTAAATCTTTCATTTCAAACTATGTTGACAACTTTCACCATGTAATGCTCTGGTTGTGACATGTAGATTTCTTCCTCCAAGTCACCATGAAGGAAAGTTGTCTTCACATCCATCTGTTCTACTTCCAAGTCATAAGCTATTGCGAGAGACAACAGGAATCGAATGGATGTCAGCTTTGCAATGGGAGAGAAGATCTCACCATAATCTATACCCTCCACTTTTGAATACCCCTTTCGCAACCAATCTAGCCTTATACTTCTCAACACTACCATCTGTACCAATTTTCTTCTTGAACACCCATTTGAATCCAACGAGTTTCCATCCAGGAGGAAAAGGCACCAAGTCCCAAGTTTGATTCTTTTTCAAAGAAGCCATTTCTTCCTCCATGGTCTCCTTCCAGGAACCTACATCTTTCATATCCAAAGCCTTTGACACAGTTCTAGGTTCGTCACTGTTAGTGATTAAAGCATATGCACAACTAGAATCAAGCAATGTAAAACCAAACATTTCAAGTTGCTTCCTTATCCATGTAGATCTCCTCAAGGGCTGAGGTTGAGGTTCAACTTCTTCATTTGAGCTTTTAGAGCTGCTAGAACTCTCCTCATCATCAAGTCCAACATTGTCTTTCTGTTCAGTCTTCTCAGGGGTAGTAGGAAACTGAACAACATCCTCTTTCTTTACTTTTTCTTCTGGCTGTAAAACAATGGAAGAAGGTGTAAGCTCTCTAAAGATGACACTTCTACTATACAACACTTTTTCAGCCACATGGTCCCAAATCTTGTATCCTTTCACACTGACACCATAGCCAATGAAGATACACTTAATAGCCTTGTTTTCAACTTTGACTGCTTCTCCCTAGGCACATGTGCATATGCCTCACAACCAAAAACATGAAGATGCCTTATTGAAGGCTTTCTACTAGACCACACCTCCATGGGTGTATTACCAACAAGAGCTGATGTAGGAGATCTGTTTACCAGATAGCAGGCAATGGCAACAACTTCAGCCCAAAAATTTTGTTCTAGGGCAGCTCCACTAAGCATACTCCTAGCCTTCTCCATCAGTGTCATGTTCATCCTCTCTGCAACTCCATTCTACTGCGGGGTGTATGGAGTTGTCTTATGTCTTTCAATCCCAAGTTCCTTGCAATACTTATCAAATTATGTAGAAAAGAACTCATCCAACCATTGTCAGCTCTCAAACATTTAATCTTTATACCAGTCTAATTTTTAGCAAAGGCCTTAAACTCCTTAAACTTGCTATAGACTTCAGATTTTCTTTTGAGAAAATAAATCCATGTCCTTCTACTGTAATCATCTATAAAAGATACAAAATATACAAACTTTGATAATGAAGGAATATTAACATGACAAAACACATCAGAATGAATAAGGTCCAACACACCAGAAGACTTATGAAAACTCGAGTAAAACTAAACACAGTTTTGTTTTCCATAAATGCAATGTTCTTAAAAGTCAAACTCAAGATTACAATCATCTAACCCCTCAATGAGGTTCTTATTTTTCAGGGTATGTAGACCCTTCTCACCAATGTGGCCAAATCTCTTATGCCATAACATTATCTTTTCAGTAGGAAGTTTAACTTGCAATGCACAGTTACAACCATCAAGACTAGAAACAATAGATTTCTTCACTGCTCATTCAGATGGTGGGGATGAAGTGACTGCTGCCCTCTTCCTTGAGTCAAAAGAACTATTGCATTCTGAAATGCATGCCTCCAGCTGAAACAGAGTACCTCTCCTAGTACCCTTAGCAAGCACCATAGCTTCTCTAGTCATCTTGCATTCTTCTTTTGAAAAGACAACCTGCACACCTACATCATTCAACATACTTACAGAAAGTAGGTTCCATGCTAATCCTGGGATGTGCATAACCCCAAAGATCCCCTTCACTTGACCATCAGGGAATCAAATAGAGACTCTTCCATGACCAACAATCTTTAGATGAGTGTCATCACCCAGATACACCTTTCCACCATCGAACTCCTCATACTTAGTGAACCAGTCTCGATGCGAGGTCATGTGAAATGATGCACCAGAGTTGATTAACCACACATCATTAGATGCATGGGTTGCCAGGGCTGTGATGAAAGCATCACTATCATCGTGTGACTTGTCAAAATTTGAATTAGGAGCTTTCTTCTTCGTATTCTTCTCCTCTTTGCATTCCTTTCAGAAATGCCTAATTTTACCACAGTTCCAACAAAGAGCCTTGGACTTTCTAGGAGATTTGGTTCTCCCATGGGATTTGGATCTACCCTTCTCAGCTTTCTTGTCCTTCTTCTTCCCTTTCTCCTTGGCTCTTCCACAAACTGCAAGGGCCTCTTTGGCTACCTCAGAAGACTTTCTCTGCATCTCTTTAGACAATAGCGAAGAAACCACTTCTTCCATTTTGAATGTGTATGTGGTGCTTCCAATTGCCATGATAAGATGATCCCATGAGTTTGGTAGAGAACAAAGTAGGGTCATACACCGATCCTCCTCCTCCATCTTCACACCAATAACCAACATGTTAAAGGTATTCATATGTTTAGTGATGGATCCTCCATCCTCTATTCGAAGATAATACAACTTCTTTCTCAGGAAAAGTTTATTAACCAGGGATTTTGCTTGATACACATCTCCCAATTTCTTCCAAAGTAGTTTTAGAGTAGTCTCCTCATGGACATTTAACAACATAGAATCAGCAAGACTAAGTCTTATGAGACCCTTAGCCTTCCCATCCTTGAGATCCCACTCATCTTGTGACATTACAGTTGGTTTAGTTCCATTAACACTTTCCCAAAGGTCTCGGTCTAAAAGCATGTATTCCATCTTGAGCTTCCACAGCTCAAAATTAGTGGCATTGAATTTCTCTATTTCAAATCTTCCAGATGTGCCTTCCATCTCCTTGCTGAAATAAGATATAGAATGCTCTGCATAGACTCCCACTCAACCTAAGATTAGCTCAAAAAACCCCTAGTCAACAACTAGGACCAAAGGTGATCAAGCTCTGATACCAACTGAAAGGAAGCAAGGTGTGCGGAAATCGCTTCCTACACTAATCTAATGAGGAGAGGGCTATGCAAATTTAAATTTATCCTAACTATTACAGCAATGTTAAACCATTAACATAAGATATTGTAGCAAAACACAAGAACCAAAATGTAGATAGAAGAAGAGAGACAAAGATTTACGGTGGGGAAAACCCTTATCGGGTGAAAAACCCCACACTTAGAAACCTACACAATGTATTAACAAATCTGAAAGAATGTTTACAATAAACTTGCAATGCAAGCTTCAATGGTCTTCGACACTCATGTCTAGAGTCAATCTAGCAACATAATAGTACCTGTAACCCTGTGATACAAACTCCATCTCTAAGAACCTGTTTATATAGGAAATACAAGGCAATATTGGACCTATCTTGGGATGGGTGTCTAACATGGCTTCATGTACCAAAACCCACGCCTAAGGACACTTGGTAAACATTGTAGAATGTGCCTAAAACTTGTCCATAGCTCCCATCTCAAAGAGGTCATCTATTTCGAAAATGGGCTATGACAGATGCTCTTACGACACTTACGACCATCATAGAATCTGTCATGGCGGTTACAACTTATAGATGTAAGAGAATATGTCATACACATGCTATAAATAGCATATTCTCTTACAACATGTCATATTCCACCTTGGGGCACCCAAATATGCCTTATTCAAAGATGCTTCTTGACACATGTCATCACCTGTCTTACAGACTTCTATTTTTGACTCTTACATATCATAGATTCATCATAGGAATCTGTCATAACTGTTTCGGTCAAACATTCCCTTACACAACATGGAGGATGCCGACACATGGGAAAATGCTCCTACCACAAAGTGGGATGCCTATCTCCTCATGTGAGGACAAAATTACAAGTTGTCATATTCCATGTAGGATTGACACATCACCGTGCCACATCCCATAATATGACAATATGGAATTTACAAATATTTACAACGTAGGCAATTAAATAATAAATGCAAACATTACAAATGTAAGGAATTACCAAGGTTGAGACACCTTAACTCCAAACATCCCCAACATTCATTAGCAAAGTGCCCTAGTATACCACATTTATAGAAAGCAGCTTCATCTCTCTTTCTTCTATCTCTACCACAGTGTTGGCGTCCTCTAGAGCCTTCAAATTGGTCTCTATCATCATTATTAAATATTTATTTCCATATGGTGCATTAGGGTTTGTAGCCTAAACAATGTTCATATTTCTTGGATTTCTCTATGAAGGTTGCTTATACCCCTGATCATGAAGATACAATAGTCTTTTTTCTAGGACTTTTACATATGCCATGGTATTATTTTCTTCTTTATTTTTAGGATGTGTGTTACATCAAGACTCATGATCTTCATCATCTTCTATCACCCTAAATAATTGTGAAGGGAAATCCAGTGTTTCATTATCATCTCATTCTTTGCATAATCCGCAATATATGGCAATAGGTTTTCTAGGTATTGCCTTTATATAGATACCTTCAATGTGGCGACATGTATTTGTTCTTTTATCATTGAGCTATCATTTCTAATGTGTCCTTATTTTGTGCAATATGAACATGATATGTTTGACCTTTGTTATTGTGAGGTTTCTTCCTATTTTGCTAAGATTTTTTGTTTTAGTTTCAACTACTCTAATTATAATCTCATTCTTTCCAATTCCATGTTTTCTTTGGTTTTATCTTGTTTGTACGGCATCTGTGACTCAATGCAGTAGGCTAATCTGATAACTTCTACATATGTTTCAAATATTCTTCCTTCCACAGATGCTTTAACATCTAGGCTTATCCCAAATGTGAACCATTCAATCTTTCACTTTTCAGTTAATGGTTCTTCTAATTTTCAGATTGTTTCTTTAAATATTTTATCAAACTCCTTTATAATTTCTCCTTCTTTTTGTATTAATTCTCTCATTTTACTATCTCCTTTGGTAGGTATAGATCTGAAGTTTCAAAATTTTCCAAAAACTCCTTTTTAACTTCATCCCATGTTTTTCATGTCTAGGACAAGCCTTTATATACCATTTCAAAGCGTCATTCCATAATATCCCAATAAACTCAAATAATTTGGTTTCATCTTTAGTTATACCATTTCTATTCTAAATAGACTCAAGAACAAATACATGTTCTGCTACCTCATTTGTATCTTTTTCAAATATCGGTAACTTCATTATGGCATCCATTTTTCCTTTCTCTTGTTTTTTCGGAACATCTGGTGTTTTGTGGTGGTTTTCTTTATTTCTTTTCTCCTTAGGTTCATGCCTAGATATATTAGGGTTGTATGTTCCCTTCCTTTATCCCTCTATAATTTGATGTCAAAATACTCCTTTCCTAATATCTCCTCAAAATCTTTCTTCACTTCATCTTCTCTTTCTTTCTCACTATCAACTTGATCCTCTTTTGAAATTCTTCTTGCTTTATAAGGCACTCGGGGTGACTCCTGGTCGAGGGGGTGTGTCTCTTCAAATTTTCATTTCATTCTCGGGTTATTTTTTCATTTGTAAATAACATTATGTTTTTTGTAGGTCACTTTTCAGTAGTTTGTCTTATACTTTCAAAATTAATTTCTTTATATACCGCATCTTCTCTAATCTTCATTATACTTTGATTTACCAAGTGGTCAAGGTAATCCACATCCAAATTTAAGGGTTGGAGGTTGCATATAGGATTTAGTAACTCCTCCCATTATTTATCAACTCTAATTTGAATATTAGAAAGATTAGGTTGATATTTCACATTTTTACACATTTGCGGTAGGTCTAGGGTTTAATTAAATACTTCTCCCTCCATGTGTTCCTTAACTAGTCATATGTGTCAATTCTTCCTCCTATACTCTTTAGAATTTATGTATCCTTTATAATCTCAAGACTTTGTATATCTCTTTGTATCAAATTTGTGGTAGCCTCTATGGCTATTTCATCCATTCTTTCTTTTCCTTTTATATTCTTTTCTCTAGTAGCACCCACCTTGGTGTACTCAACAACACCCTCATTGGTGTGCTCATCCAAATGATTCTTTTCTTCTACAATTTCCCTCTTATGTTTATTATTTGTTTCTCTTTCCTTCTCCATTCTTCTATAGTACCTTTCTTGCCATTCCTAGGTTTGTTTTTCTCTCTCCTCTCTACTTATCTCCATTCTGGTTAGTATAATTTCTCCAAGATCTCCCTTAATCTTTTATTATCCCCTTTTGCCATGGGTATTTTTTATTTGGTATTATGTGAGCAAGAAAAATTAGGTTAGGATGATCAAACAATACAAATCAAACTTAATCCTACCACTTTAAAGAATCCATCTAAATGACATAAAATGCAAACAAATGAAAGAAAATCACCTAGATTATTGGTTCCTTTGTTGGAAATGTGGATTGCTTCTCAATTGTGAACAATCATAAATGTTAAAGCTGTCATGATGATGGATAGAATGTTCAAAAATTCTCAATGGATGCTAATGGAGATGTTATGCTTGAGATGATACTCTGGATGCTATATGGTGAGATGATGATAATGAGAATGAGTGGGTGTATATATAGTACTCAATAAAAGTTGATCAACAGTGGAGAAGAAAGGATAGTTTGAATGTTTGAGATTAATTCATGATCATAGATGAATGTGCATGAGACAAGTGGAAGAAAGAGAATAAAGCACATGTGTGATCATGTACACAAATACTTTTATTTAATAAGTTTATGTGTGATTGTGTACATAAAAAGTAGTACACATGTGAATGTGTACACAAAAACTACTACCACACATGATTCAAATGAGAAATGGACAAGTGTTGGAATATTATGAAAGGTGAGGACTTAATTCAAATATTTTATTTGAATTAGTTGGAAGATGATGTCAAAATTAATTAAATAAATAATATTTCTTCAATTAATTGGAAAGTGGGATTAGAATAAGATTAAGATGAAATTTTAATTAAATAAATAAGATTTATTTAATTAAAATTAGAGAAAATGGAAAGATAATTAAATAATTAAAAATTATTTAATTATAGATAGAGGAAGGTAGACGAAAAATAGATAATTAATTAAATAAATATAAATTTATTTAATTAATAGAAGAAATAGAAGAATAGATGCTTTAAGAGAAAATAGACAAATTATTCAAATGTGCTAGACAAATGTAGATGATGAATAATGTAATATTTTAATAATGATAACTAGGTCAATTTTGGGTGTCTACATTTTGCCCCTCTTTGATATGATGTTCATTAGAACATCGTTTTAAAGAAGATATGGTACAATATGTTTCTTTCGAGAAAAATAGATTTTGCCCTAGTGAAACTGGCAGATGATGCCCCCTTGAGAGGAAACACCAAGTGATCAGAAAAAGACCCAGTTGACTCATGAATAGAGAACAAGATGATGATGAACTAGGTTGACACAAAGAATGAGGGATTGGGAGGGATCAAAAGGGATGGAATGGAAGAAATTAGGGTTTGGATTAGAAGAAAAGGGATTAGGGTTTGAAACTATATAAACAAGTGCAGGAGGGAAATCCTTGTCATTTGCTTCATTTGTGCTTTTGTGGTTTTGAGTTTGAGAGCTCTGAGATTTGAGTGTTGTAAGACCTTTGCATGATTGGTAGGAGCACCAGCACCAGTATGTAGCTAAAACTTGACCAAAAGCATTTGATTTTTAGCCCAAAAACATCATTAATGTGCGCATGTGACCAAATGCATATAGGTTTAGGTGCATGCGCAATTGAACGATAGTGCATCACAATTGGCGAAACACATCACAATAGCACGTGATTTCATTGCAATTGGTAAAATAGTGTGCAATTGGTAATTTAGGATAGGACTAGGGTTTAATGCGCAATTAGTGCAAAAGCTCACAATTAAGCAACAAAAAGTCACAATTGGTAATCTCATCGCAATTGAGCAACTGACAATCGCATTCGCTTAACCTAATTGCAATTGGAAGGGGGAAATCGCATTTGGTTTTCCTAGCCGCGATTGGTCAAAAGCAAGGCAGACTTAGGATTACTTAGAATTTTTTCTAGTTTTTTGTTTGTGACGATGATTTTACTAATGTCTGAAGGTTATATTTCTTCCATTACTATCATGAGAGGTACGTCCTTTGGACTTGTGGTTGATTTGAGAGATTGAAACTGAGGAGCACATGTTTTTGGATATCATAGGGTTGCCTCATGTTGTGGAGCTTACACTAGTGTGGGCTCATTGTGCTTTGATGATTATCATGGTCAAGAGATGGTATAGTGAGCATAGCTCCTTTCTATTTTCTATTGGCGAGGCCACCATCACATTAGAGGATGTGCACAGGATATTACAGATTCCTATTGATGGGGATTGTGTTGATTACGACACAGAATGTGGTCCTACTACATTTCACTATTTTTTGGAGTAGATGACATTAGGGATGATGAGCATGAGATACCGATAAGGAGGATCAAGGATGAGCTATGTGATAGGTTATAGAGATTGGTCATAGCTATTATCATATTCCTAATTTCTGATCAGAGAGCTAGAGTATTTTCTATAGGATGGGGGACAGTTATGGAGGGCGTGTTTATGTATGGTACTAGGTATGCTTGGGTTCCATGTGTACTTGATCAATTATATCATCACTTACATGATTGTGCTTACTTGGGAGGCTCTAGCATGTCGGCTAGAGTCACATTGCTTCATGTATCGACTTACGAGCATATTGTTGTGACTAGGCCCTTGGGTGTCAGACAGAGATTACCTGGGCAGCCTTATGCTCATATCTATGGTGGTGTCACTACTTATCAGGAGTTGAACTCCCTCATGTACTGGCCTCAATAGTTTGATGGGATGGATTAGTTTATATGGCGACCATGGTTGGGCTATGAGACTTGGGAGGAGGATCAAAGGGAGTTAGCATATGCTCAATAGCCTTGATATTTGTTTGGGCTCACTTTGTACATTATTGAGTCATATCTTCCTGGATGTGTGCTCAAATAGTTTAGATTGCCATAGACTACACATGTAGGTGAGGCCATATATGGTCAGACTAGATGACAGATTCCACACTGGGGACTAGAGATTGTGGTAGAGAGAGCGCTAGCAGCAGTGGAGGCACCATAGCCAGTAGTGTGGGATTAGATAGGAGATCTTATAGATCCAAGGACTACAACATATTATGATGCACATTAGCTGATTGCTAGGCCTACCAGATTGACTATACTAGAGAGATGGGGAAGGTTGGAGTGTTTAGGCCAAGGAGAGGCAAGATTAGAGGAGAGAGGAGGCCACCTCAGGTACAAGTGATTGCTCCAGTACCAAGGGCATAGGGTAGACAAGTACCTAGACATGTTGCTATGCTACCATAGCAGTAGGCTATGTGAGGGAGAGATGGTGACAGAGGAGAGGTGGATAGGTTACGGAGACATCTTCATCCTGAGATGGGTCAGAGGATCAAGTTGGATGCTAGGTTTTGAAGGGTGATGAGGGATAGAGATGGGGCCCTCATGTCTATGAGACATACTAGGGCTCAGGTAGAGGCTTATCAGGTTGCATAGGCAGCACAACCAACACAGGTGGTACAGCCAATACCAGTTCAAGCAATGGCTGATGATGGGACTATGGCTAGACTTATAGCTCAAAGAGATGTTGCAGTGTCTTAGAGGGATGCGACAGTTACGGATTTGGGCACAGATCAAGCTAGCTTGTTTTTGGTTAGAGAGCCTACCCGAGTGCAGAGTGAGGTTGGGGCAACACGAGCTGAGGCTCAGTACTATAGAGGCTTGTATTTTAGTGTAGTGCCTACTGATCAAAGACAACCTAGCTTTCACAACAGATCAAGTTAGTTGAGGACATGAGCTTCACAATTAGTGGCTATAGTGATGGGGCCTTCAGTATAGAGAGGTACAGATGGAGCAGGCAGGGATCAAAGAGAGGCTACCTCAGGGAGTGACACCCATACCAGACCTGGGACATAGTCTACTTGTATATATGTATTGTATCATTTTTTAGGCTTGTGAGCCCAATGTATATGAGACACACACTCTATATTGACACTTATATATATATATATATATATATATATATATATATATATATATATATATATATATATATATATATATATATGAGATGGATGTTCATGATGTGTTATATGTTTATGATTTTTTATGCTATGGATATAGATGCATATATAATTTATAGATGCACATGGTTAATGATTATGTAATACATATGATGGATGTTTATGTTAATGCATATAATGGTAAATAGATGGTAACTTGATGCAATGAAAATATGTCATGATATGTGTTAAGCAAGTATGATGGAAATAATAAGTGAGACTATATTACATATGATAATAATGGATAATTCAAATGGTATATGTCTAACACATTTGTTTTGGTAGGATGAGAAGAATGAAGATGATGAGGAAGCAAACCAATGATCAATTCTCATGAGTGCTATTGTGTTATTGCAAGATGGATGGATGGATGGATGGAGACAACTTTAATGATTGGCACAAAGTTATGAGATTTACAATCCTTATGTTTGATATAGCATGTAGATAGTATGCACCAAGGGATAAAGGACCAGGATGTCATGTATCCAATTCATACAACGTAATACAATCTTGTCTAACATATGAGGTCAAGAGGTTGATCCAACATACACAAGATATGAATATTAGTTGCTTTTTTGAGATGGAATTTTGACTCTGCAAGCAAAGGTTTGAACTTACCTCCACTAGACATAATGAAACCTTGTGGGTTATATGTATGAGAAATAGTCTTAGCATAAAATAGGCTTAGTGCATAGGAGACTATTTAGCTTCTCAAATACAAAAGATATTACTATGCAATATGCTAATCCCAACACGCACAAGATACCATTAGGCATAGTAGGAGAATAAGATCATCCCAAAAACACAACATACAAAAGCCAATGACCATGTCCCAGTCTATACTTCATCTCAACATACCAAGATATGATAAATCAAGGTAGTCTCAATTAGGTATAGAAAAGGACAAAAGATAAATCAAAAGATAAACAAAAGACACAGCCATCATGTTCTCTTGCCAAATTTAAATGCTCTTGGATAGATTGGATAGTGCCTTGTTGTGAGGAAAGATATATCCTATTGAAGGCTAAAGATGATTATCTTGAGATAAATACAATAGATATTGGCTTAAGGCATGATAGACAAATAACTTTTAGCTTAGCTTTTGATTTAGGATGCCCTTGAGCTATTGAGTTATGCATAGTTTGCTTCCTTCTTGAATTAGTCAAAATAGAAGAAGATGAAATGGTAGAGGGATGGAAGAATGGATCATTGGTACTTGCGTACTGGATACTTCCTTCATATTCTAGACTGCCTACATACCCTATATCCATGGGATCAAAGCACCACATGATGATGATGAGATATGATTAATATGTAGTTCTGGGTCTTTATTGATGATCTGGGAGGTATGATGATAGAAGAAAGTGCGAAGAAAGACAAGAGAGAATGATAAGAAGAAAGATGGATGATGAAGAAAGGGTATCATCTTATGCCTGAATCTAGGTATTTCCTTCATACACGAGATTGCCTACATACCCTGTATCCACGGGATCAAGGCTTTCAATGATAGAAATGAGATGTAGTTCTTGCTTATTATGGGATGGTGATGATGATGTGATAAATATGATTGATTTTGATGTGGTGATGTGATGGGGTTTTTATTAGATTGGATTATGAATGTGTATGATCAATTGGAAAGAGTGATTTGATGGATTGACTTTATTGCTTCAATTTTTGTTGGTTATTTGATGATTTTTTTTTAATTTTTGAGGAATATTTGATTTTTTTGGATTTTTTGGATTTTTTTATTTTTTGGAATTTTTGGAATATTTGATTTTTTTGGATTTTTGGAATATTTGATTTTTTTTGGATTTTTTTGGGAATATTTGATTTTTTTGAATTTTTTGGATGTTTTAAGGCATCAACGTATCTACAATGTATTTACAGTGTATTTACAAAACATCTGATAATGACGCTTTGAAGGCCCACTTCAAAACGAGGTGCAAGCAAGTGCCCCCAGTGTGGGATGGACTTATTAAGCGATGATCATGGATCAAGTGACACCCTAGATGATTTAGCATAAGGTGGAATAACATATCGACTCCAACAGTTTCTAACCATGGTAGCATGCAAAGATGGATAGGCAGCGTTATTATAGAAAGGGATAGTGGATTATGATGTGAATTATGTAGGGAACTAATGGATTATGATGTGGATTATGTAGGAAACTAATGGATTATGATGTGGATTATGTAGGATACTAATGGAATAGATTATAGTGATAAACGAATATGACATAGATGGTGGAAGCTAGCTTTCTAGACATAGCGCTTGTTTTCCAGGTTTTCACTATGGTACTTATCTAGGGAGCCTGTTTACCAAGTTTTCACCATAGGATGAATGATTTTTCTCTCTTTTTTTTGAATAGGATACTCTAAGGATTAAGCATAAAATTTCTTGAGATGAACACTGTTGATGAGTTCATCCAAGGGAATGCCTTCTGGTGTTGATAATTTATAGGCTTCGAATCTATAAATTGCTATGATTATGAACGGTCCAAGCCAATTTGGTTCAAATTTACCTTTTCTGTCACAATCTTGTTGATTCTTTTGATTTTCCTTTAGGACAAGGTCACCTACTTGAAACCTTCTCTCTTTGATTTTCTTGTTGTAGCTGTGATGAAGATGATTTTGATACACTTGGAGATAATTTAGGGCTTCTAGACATATTTCATCTCAAGGTCACTCAATCTAGATCTTCTTTATTCTACATCAGAAACAATGTGTTGCAAGGAAACTCTCAATGATGGGATCTCGACCTCAATGGGAAGAACAATTTCAGTTCCATAAACCAAAGAGTAAGGGGTAGCACCAGTTGGAGTTTTGACACTAGTTTGATAAGCCCACAATGTTGGATTAAGTTGTAAGTGTTAGTCACGACTAGCTTCATTGATTATTTTCTTAAGGATCTTGATAATAGTCTTGTTCAAAGCCTCAGCTTGGCCATTGCTCTAAGGGTAGTATGGTGTAGCAAATCTATGTTGGATATGGAACTTATGACACAAATCATGGACTTCTTGGTTCTTGAATGGACAACCATTGTCAGTGGTTATAGCTTGAGGAACACCATATTGGCAGATAATATAATGGAGGATAATTTGGATAGCTGCTTACCAGTGACATGTCATAGGTATAGCGTCTACCCACTTTGAGAAATACTCAATGGCTGTAATGATAAACTTGTGACCATTAGAAGATGACGGATATATTTTCCCTATGAAGTTGAGTCCCCATTGTGAGAATGGCCATGGAGTTATGAGGGGTTGTAGTTCATGTGCTAGACCATAGATAAGATCACCATGTTGTTGACACTGTAGACATTTCTTGTCAAGTTACTATGCATCTTTCTCCATTGTCGAGCAATAGTAACTTGCTCTCAAGAGTTTTTTAGTAAAATTAGGGCCAGTGGAATTTGATCCACATACACCTTCATGTACCTCACATAAGGTATCTTTAGCTTCATCCAAGTTAAGACATCTAAGTAGGATACCATCAAGACTCTTTCGACATAGGGTATCTTCAATGATAGTGTAACGAGAGGCTCGACGTATGTATGTTTTGCATTGGGAGTTTGAGAAATGGAGAGGGAAAGTTTGATTGCAGAGGTATTCATATAAATCCTCATACCAAGGCAAACTAGGACCAACAACTTCACATACAAGCTCAGATTGAGGTGTTGCAAATGATGGTATCAAAATTTGTTCCACTAGAAACTCATATTTGTGTGCATTGCTGGGCATGTCTAGAAGAGAACCAATCATTGCCATGGCATCTACTGCTTTGTTATTGATCCTAGGAATCTGTTCAAATGTGATCTCAAAAAAGTACTTCTTGAAATCATCGACCATTAGCTTGTAAGGAAGAAGCTTTTCATCCTTTGTTTGGTACTCATTCAGAACCTATTTAATGACAAGTTGTGAGTCTCCAAAGACTTGTAGTTGTTTGATGGTTCATGTACTACCATGCGCAATCCTATGATCAATGCTTCATACTCTGCAATGTTATTTGTACAAGGAAAAGCTATCTTGTATGCTTTAGGTATACAATCTCCTTGTGGGGTGATGAACAATATGCCTTCTATAGATCCATGTTGTGTGAATGAACCATCAAAATATAGCTACCAAACTATTGAAGGATGTAAGTTGAATAACTCTTCATCATGGAATTCTGTATGAATTGGATGAATATCTATTATGGGTGCTTCTTCTAGTTGATCAGCTATTACTTGTCCTTTGATTGCCTTTCGATCAACAAACTCTATGTTGAATTCACTGAGAATCATTACCCATTTAGCTAGTCTTCCTGTGAGTACTGCTTTTGACAATAGATACTTAAATGGATCAAAGTTGGATATGAGCTTAGTTCTCTAATTTAACATAGAATGCCACAAAATTTGAGAAGTGGACACTACTGCCAAACACGCTTTTTCCATTGATGAATAATTGATCTCATTACCTACCACTACAACAAATCCCTATGATTAGCTCCTATTTTTTGCTCCATTTTTTGCTTCCACCCACTATTTTAATGTATTTTTCTCTATTTTTTTGAAAAAGTCGGCGCTATTTATTGAGTTGGCACTTTTTTTGGCATTTTTTGCATCGATCAGAACAAGTAGGTGCTAAATTAGGTGCCAAATTGCACCTACATTAGAGCCAACTTTAGCACCCAAATTAGCACCGACTTTAACATCTAAATGAGCACTGACTTTAGCGCTGTACCTCTAAGCCTCTATGGATTGTGTTGGATCAAAATTTTAGACTTTAAAATTTTTCCATTCCTACCATAATCCCTAATAAGACGTTCTACTTGAACCCAAAAAATATCACCATTCCCTTATTAGCCCTAAATTCTATACCTCAACCATAAAATATTTGATGAAAAAATCACTATAGCTAACATCGTCAAGATGATACTACATTGGGGAGACTCAAAATACAGTCTCTTCGATAACCCAAAGGCACAAGTAGACAAAAGAAAAATCACATGAAAACTTGAAGTAATGAGCAAATTGAAGAGACAGGGGATATCGGCAAGAGTCATTTAGTAGTCTCATCAATTCCTCGAAGGTTGAACAGATAAGTGTTGTGTGGTTACACAACATGCCCCATTTTGACTTGGCAAAATAGGGACCAAACTTTTGCTTGGCTTGTTTTTTGTGCTTTCTGGTGGTTTGGTAAAAGTAAGTCATGCAGATCATCATGCATGGAGAAGCTGGGTAAGTCATCATCATGAGGTCAGATTGTCAAAGTTCATATTTCATTCCAGTAACCTCATATTTAGAAAGAACATCAAATTTCATGTAGGTTTGCCTTTTGCATCACCCTAATCTTCATTAAGGTGTGAAAGTTATGAACGGTCAAAGTTTGAGTCAAACCCTAATATTCCTAGGGGACGATCATATTTCTCAAAATCAGTCGTATTTCTCAAAAGATCATCCTGATCCAATTTATCACTTGACAAATCATGCGGTCCAAATATCCAGATGTCAATTTTAGGTAATAGTGACCTTTACCCATATGCAGCCTTATGTATTTCGTGAGGATCATATTTCTCAATGTAACCCGATATTTCCCAATATCCTCCTGCCGCGAAATATCAGCCTAAGCCATTATCCTGATGACGTCATTTAGGTCCGATAAACAAAGAAATGAATATGACGATGACGTAGTCATCATTTTTTGCCCCTTGGGGAACATATTTCCTAAACATGATCCTGCTCACATAACATGACGGTGACGTCATGATGCCATAGTGATATACTGAGCTAATACCTGGATGACATCATCTTGATATTCTGAGAAAGGGGTTATGGTTTATTTGGTCATCATCATTTTTTATAACATCATCTAACATATTGAAATATCCTCCTGATGTATTAAGCACGACTTAAGGGTGTGTTTATCACCCGATCTTGTCATGATAGTGTTTCCTCTCGAGATGATATTTTCATATCACCCCGATATCCAAATATCATCATGTATTTGAATATATCCTATCATCCAGATATCACCTAACTCTCATTGCCACCATTGACATTTAATGTGCATAGAGGTGGTAGGTAGTTCCCGTCGACCATAAAACCTGATGAAACACCTGGCGAAATCCTATGTTTCTGTGAAGAATCAACGATCAAAATCTAATTCGTTAGGGTTTTCCCTAATTTCACCCTAATTACAAGGTTAAAAGGTAAATTTAATTGTCATTTTCACACTTACCTTGTGACAAAACCATTTTCATAGAGCGCTAGCTTCCAAACCCTCGTACAGGCGATAGTTGGATGAACAGAGGTTACAAGTAGGAAGAAGCACGTGATCATCACCAAAATTAAGGGCATTTCCAGAAAACCACTAGTATAATCAAGGGGATTTGCATAACCAGGTAAGTAATTGAAACCCTCATCCTGTTGCTTCTGCATATTCAGGTATGATCCTGCTCACATAACATGACGGTGACGTCATGATGCCATAGCGATATACTGAGATAATATCTGGATGATGTCATCCTAATATTTTGAGAAAGGGGTTATGGTTTATCCGATCATCATCATTTTTTATAACATTACCCGACATACTAAAATATCCTCCTGATGTATTAAGCATGACTTAAGGGTGCATTTATCACCTGATCTTCTCATGATAGTGTTTCCTCTCGAGGAGGATGATCACATCTATATCCAAATATCATCATGTATTTGAATATATCCTGTCATCTGGATATCAGCCAACTCTCATTACCGCCATTGACATTTAATGCGCACAGAGGTGGTAGGTAGTTCCCACTGACCACAAAACCTGATGAAACACCTGGCGAAATCCTATGTTTCCATGAAGAATCAACGATCAAAAGCTAATTAATCAGGGTTTGCCCCAATTTTGCCCTAATTGCAAGGTTAAAAGGTAAATTCAATTATCATTTTCATAGAGCGCTAGCTTCCAAACCCTCGTACAGGTGATACTTGGACGAATAGAGCTTACAAGTAGGAAGAAGCACGTGATCATCACCAGAATTAAGGGCATTTCTAGAAAACCACTGGTATAATCAAGGGGATTTGCATAACTAGGTAAGTAATTGAAACCCTCATCTTGTTGCTTCTGCATATTCAGGTATGATGTTGTTAGTTCGAAGTAGTAGTTTATGCAGACCATGATAAGTAAATGCTGAATAAGTACAGTATGTATGATGTTAATAGAGATAAATTGTTATATGCATGCTTGTGAATACCCATTGTAAGACAAATCCTGTTAATTATAGATATCCATGGCTGACAAGAGGTTAGCTAAGTGTGAAGGTGAGTTCCACAAGCCCATGTTCACATCTCCTAGGGGAATCCTGTTCAAATATGGTGCCATAACGGATACACATCAGGGAAGTACTGATTTGAAGGCCTAGTCCACCAAGATGAATGATGAAAAGAATAGAAGCACCCTATTAGATGCAGTGTTCATATCCGGAATGTGGAATGCGGCTGGTTTTCCGTACTCCATGGAGTCTCTAGAGCTAGTCATTGAGTGTGCACAAAATTACAATCCAGAAATAAGACAGGTGGTGAAGCATGGAAGAATATATGTAGACCTATCCATCAAGGGTCTTTCCAAGACATTTGGACTGCCATTGGGCAGGAAGGTTAACAGTGTAGACCTAAAGAAATCTGGGGTTGAGTATGAAAACAATAAGAAGAAGACAAGGAAGAACATGTATTAGTGGAGGGCTAAGAACAACACATATCCTACAGTTGCCAAACTTCTTGTGCACTTGTATAAGTATGATTTTGACGAGGAGTATCAATATATGATTGCATTGCTTAGCAGGGTGATAGGCTAGCTTGATGCTGGTAGTTTTAAAGACTAGATGTATGGTGTAATTATGATGTGCATATATGTAGATATCAAGCCACTATGGGGCCAATTGATAAGTGATGCTCTACATGAGCAGTTGACGAACCTGGGAGGTTCAAATTATTCTTTTTACATGACATCATACATTATCTACTCTTGTGCTTACAAAGGCAAATTTGATGCACTGGTTATAGATGGAAAAGTTACAGGCACAATCAATGCTGTACACATATGGGATCATCATCCCCAGTTGCAAAGAGTTAACTACCTCTAGGATTACAAATTGGTAAATGATGTATTCTCTATGCATTTGGTGAGGACCATGGAGGAGGATAGGACAAAAAGATTGAGCATGGAGGCTCAAGAAATAATCTACAGGCATGGAGCCTGGTATATTCAATTTGCCATGTTTTCTTATATGAGAATTGAGGGGTTTGAAGGACATCCCCTCATGCTGCCAAGATACCCCACTGATGCAGTGATATTAATGGAATTCATAAGACAGAGCTCTACAATACTGAAAACATACAAGGATGCTCAGAAGTTACCACCAATTTTGTTTCCAGTGACCATTGGCTGGTACATGTGCTCAGATTCAGAAAGTATCAAGAAAGTCATGGTCAGTTTGAATAAAATGCAATTGCAGCCATTCCCACTGATAAGGCCATATGATCCTTATGGGAGGATACCAAAAATAATAGGGAAACATGTTCATAAGATGCACCTGGAAGACTTCTGGGCAGATTGTGAAGATGAAGCAGAAGCTAGAAGAAGAAGATACCAAAGGTTGACATTGAATCAAATCAAAACCTTTGACTATATCCCCATTCCTTCATAGTTAAAAAAGGATGATGGCAGGATAATGGCAAATGAATATGAAGAGAAGAAAATATATAATGATACCATATCTGCACCTGATCTGACTATACAAGAAGATATATCTTTAGATCCTTTCATTGCTAGGACATTATAACTAACCCAAGCTAGGGTTGATGAACAAATTGAGGCATTAAAAAAGAAAGGTGTTGCTATTACTGTGGATAATAAGAAGGGACAAGATATTCCTAATGAGGAATATGATGATTTTATGATCGAAAAAAAGAAATCCAAGGGGGACATACTGCCTCCACAACAACAACAAAGCAAAAGACCCCCTAGGGGTAAGAAAGTTGATGATGAACCCAAAGGGGTGATCATTGAAAGGGCAGTGTTTCTAGCTAAGGAGGCACCAGCATTAGGATCCAGATTAGGATCAGCATCACCTCCACGGATAGATAAACAAAAGTCTAGGCAAGTCCAGACAGCAGAAGTAGTAATTGCTGAGACCCAAGAAGAGGGTCAATCCTCATGAAAACCAATGGAAGAAGATATCATCATGGAGGAAGAGGCTGAAGAGGAGGACCCCCCTTTTCTATTTAAAAGGAAGAGAAAAGCTCCACAGGTGGTGGTAACTACCCCACCTAAGAAACCAAGAACATCTATGAGTGGGGAGATAAAGCAATCCCCTATACTATTGAAAGGGGCTAGTAGTGAAGTATTTCATAAGGAATTTCAACACAATGTTCCACTTCCTACCATTGTGAAGTTCAAAACTGAGCAAGCGGAAGAGCAGAGAAAATAAACCTCCAAGATATTAGAGGGAGGTGTTATCTCAATGCAAGAAATAGTTAATCTATCTGATGATGAGGTTGTGAAAGAAGTAGCTTCACAGAAGATGGAAACCCTCGCTGCAGGTACACACGTGACTCCTCAGGGGACTCCATCAGTTTAAACAATATTGGAGGAGATGAAGCAAGTGGAAGCTGAAAAAAAAAAGAGTCCAGAGAAGATAGCTCAAGAAATAGGGCTGGACACATTAGTTGCACAGGTGACAAATCCTACAGTAGTGGATTTAACATATAGACAGGATGTAACTCCTGAACATCTAGCAAGTACACCTGATAAAAGACATATAGAAGAAGTGAAGATGGCAGAACTAGAAGGTCATGCTTTAGAAATAAGCCAACAAAGCCAACATGATACATTAGCAAAGCCCATTATAGTAGAAGTTCAGGAAAAGAAGGCTGATGAGAAAGATGTAATAGAAGATCCTGCTTCTAAAGTTCAAGAAGTAAGTAGTGCAGGTACAGAACAAATAGTGGTTTCAAAACAAACACCAGCACCTAAGGAGGATTCCATAGTATCCACCATTATGAATGTGCCTCAATAGGAGGAGAAGTCAAAAGTGGATGAGGTAATAATGGAGAAGGATCATGATCATCATGATCATCATATAGACGCATCACAGGATCCTCCACCTCAAGATGATGCTCCTCTAGAAAAGGAAATTCCTCAATAGGAGGAGGTACCATAGGATCACCCTCAGAGCGAGCATCATGGGGAAGAAACAAGGAAATCACCTTCTCCATCACGTATGCTAATAGATACAGGAGATAAAGGTGAACATCATGATGATGCTGGGAAACATGATCAGGTACCTCAATGGTTAGAAAAGGAAGTTAACACAGAGGTAGATTTTGAGATTCAAGAATTTGATGTATCCACCTTGTTTTTAGAAAATCTAGTAAAACCAAAGAGGAAGGCCAGAATGACTTCACCCATTAAGAGAGATCTGACTACTATAAGAAGGACTGCACAAATAGCAATCCCCACTGTAGATAAAGAGAAAGGTAAAATTACTCTGGAAGAATTTCAAATTAATACAGTTGACCTGGGGTTTGCAAATGAAGACCAGAAGGGTCGAGAAGGTAAAGACATTATAGATTCTTTAATTTAGAAAGTTAAGAGAGAAAAGGAGAAAAATAAGCAACACAAAGAGCACATTGCTCAGTTGCATGCATATATAGGAAGGCTGACCAATCCTAAGGATGATTCTACTGATCATGCAGTCCCATTGACTGCTATTTCTCAAGATGAGGTAAATAAATTAGATCTCATGAAACATGAGTCATCTATATTGAGAAAGTGGATGTATTCCACATTTGATACAGCGGAAGAAATGGTAAAGGCCTCTTTGAAGAGGTGGAGTTCTCTCAGTGACTCCAGGAAGAAAGTAGACAAGCTGCAAATGGAGACAGGTAAAAGATCTTTCCAATTAGAGAAGATATTAGATATCCTAGGAGAAATAAGGAGGATAAATCCTCAACTGCTCATCAAGAAGCTGGTACTAGATAATAACACTGTTTTATTGGTAGATATATGGTATAAGGACATTTAATTTGAATGTGAGGTGCTCAAAAGATGCAACAATAAGTTGAGAGAAATGAGCATAAAATTACATGATATGATGTCCTTTGAGGCAGAAATTTTGGAAACATTGGAAGGAAAGGTGGAAGGGAAGATAGATAATCAAGATGAAGAGTTTGCAATCCAAGCTCTACACAATAACTTCCAATTTGTTGTTGATGATCCATTAGGCCAAATGACAAAAGAAATCATGGACAAACTAGTAAGGACCAAGGTGAAAATGGAACAATATAATGAGACACTGCATAATAGAAGAAATAAATTGGATAACATCAGAAATAAATACCAGGCACATAAACATGGCATTATCAAAGCAAAGACATAGGATGGTGGAGAAATAGATAGAATAGTGTAGTTGTATGAAAATGTCAGGGTCATCATGCAGCCTCATATACAAGGTCAACATCATCAGGATGATGAAGGGACAGATAGTGATGCACCTGATAATGGAACACATGAGTCAGATAAAGTAGATGATGATGCATCATAAAGTAAATCTTAGCATCTAATACTTAGTGAAAATAAGTATTTCAGATAGTTGCCAACTGGTAACTTATGCCATTTTGATAAAGTTGACTTAGTCAAGAAAATATTGACCGTAGATATTCATAGATAAATCAAGATCTTAGATCTTTCTGTAACAGATTCCTCACCTTGTTCTATAAAAGGTGCAGGAATGCCTCACTTCAAACATTCAAAACTTAATTGAAATCCATTTGCTGAAATATTCAGGGCTCATTTCAAAGCTTTTTTGTATACATTTATATCCTTGCATACTTAATGAATGAGAAGACTATTTTGATTACAATTCATAGTAAATCTTGAGTAATCAGTGTGTGAATCCTAGATATATGCGGTGATTTGCTGCATCCCTTGGAGTGCATATCTACGAGCATATGTTGTTTTCATATAATTCCTTTGAAGTTAGCATCAACTGTATCTAGTTGTGGAATGTCCTGGTGAACATATGGTTTGGTTTTCTTCTCTTCATGACTGTATCTGATGTACATGTGGTTCAATAGCTGAAGGTTCAACATTAATTTGAAGCATTTCTTTCAATTTCCTTTAAATTTCAGAGCATTTCAATATCATAATTGCAAATAATTGATAATCTCAAGCAAACAATACAAATATGTGGACATCCCATAGATAATTGCAAATATTTAGCATATTTTGAAGATAAAGCATGTATAATTGAAAATATCATGCAAAGATTTAAGTATTTCTGTATCATCTGATCAAACAACTGCATAAAATGACCTCTCTGTAAAGAATCTTTGCAGGAATAGTGTCATGATGATGAACTCAACGTAAGGCCCCAAAATGGAGACATCAACACACATCAACCTCTGAGTAATGTCAGACGATTAAGACCTAATCACCAGAGACTTGAGATCATGAATTCTCTAAATTCATCGTATCTTTCAAGATGAATAAAGGTTAATGTGTACTTTTATTCTATGCTTGTTTGTGACTAACATCATGACCAACATAAAGTGGTGCTAGAAGGAGGGCCAAACAGGAAAAGACACCATTGCTTCAGTTATCATTCATTTTTTATGCAGGCTCCTCGCTCCTAACGTAACATAAATTGGCGCTAGAAGGAGGGCGTATCTAAAAAGAGGACACTTATCATCATTATTTTTAGGTTTGAGGATACAGAAAGTAAAGTAACATTGAAACACTTGTGAATTTCAAATATTGCCTAAATATTTACTGTAACAAGCTTGTAGATGCTCATTCTGTGTAAAGATTTCCAGATCCGCCGTAAATATTGCAAGCTTTACAGTAGATCATCATGAATTCACAAATATTGGCCAATGTTAAGTAAATTTGTTCAAGCTTTGAAGAGTTTTTCCTTAGAAGCCTGATATCTTGTGGTAAGAGTCATCATTCCCCCTTATCATCTCATATTTGCACTATCTTTGCAAATATTTCACAAATATCCATTCAGATCAGTCATTCGATCATAAATATCACCTTAGCTGGTGAAATCAAGCCAATATTTATGATCATCTTGCTAATTTCATACCAAATTTGAGAAATCCTAGCTCACAGGATAAATACTAGGTCAAGATCCACCAGACCTTTTGAAGAACTACCTGTTAGAGGCTTCAGGCCTAGGACTGTTGATATTGATCACACTCCTAGTTCTAGTGCATCAGGAACACCACCAGGACGTCCTCCTATAACTCCTATTGGTCTTAATATACCTACAGGATCTCCTCAAGGTGCACCTTTAGTCCAACCTCAGCCGGTTATACCACAGACTCAACCTCCTCCAATTGCAATGTCTTTCTTTGCAGCAGAATCAACTCTAACCTTCATTGCATATCATGAATTACCAAAGAATCCAGACAAAATTTGTCCAAAGTATCATCCTTATCAAGATGGTGAAGACCATATCAGAACTTTTAAGGAGGCTTGTTGCAGAGCCAGAATAGAGCATCAGGATGTTGTGTGCAGATTATTTCCTTTTTCCTTAGGGGAAGAAGCCTATAATTGGTACGTTAGTCTTGGTTGCAGTTCTGTAGGTTCCTGGGATGTCCTAGAGAAGGCTTTTCTTGATAGGTTTAAAGTTCCTATTGATCCATCAATGAATTACCACTTGTTTTCTACAATCAAATGATTCGAGAATGAGCCTATTGCTAATTTTAATGCCAAATTCCAAAAGATACTGTCTAAATTAGTGGCTCCTTATACTATAGCAGATGAAGCTGCTAGAAGTATCTATTATTCAGCTTTGGATCCTTTGACCTCCATGTTCATTAGGAGAGCCCATCCAGCAATAACAACTTTGACACAAGCTTTTTAGGAAGCTATAAAGGTTAGTCAGTAGTTAATACCTGCTCCTACTCCAAATATTGTCTTTCCCACACTGCCTGGCATGTATCCAACATATCCTGCATCATATCCTGTACAGTATCCTAATGGAGCTGTGGTACCCCCAGCAGTCATGCCTAGACCCTTATAAGTGCCTCCACTAAGTATTATGCCACCTCCTAAGGGGAATGGCCAACTGCCACAGTATCCTGTACAAACTCAGGCACCTCAGGGTATAGATCCTAATAACAATAACACTGGATCCTCATTCTTCAAGCCTCAGACTGAAAATGTAGTGGCTAAAGCTTAGGAAGAGAAGGAAGAGATCAAGGAAATCTTTGCTCAGCTACGAAAACTCACAACAGAAGTGACTCATTTGAGAAACCAAAATTTCTATTCCCAGTCCAATCAGAATAGGAATTATGCCAATGACAGGCCAAATTATCCTGATAGAGGATATAACAACAATAATTTTAACAATAGTGGTGGAAATAACAATAATCCTCAAAGGCAACCTAGAGTATGGAATTCCAGACCAAATAATGGTTCATTACCATCACCCCTGGACAACTAGCCTCCAGGCGAAGCCAAACATACTACTAGAGTCAATCTTGCTGAGGTAGCCCTCACCAATTGGTGTAGGATACACAATACTAATGCACATGTAGAACTAGACTGTCCACAATTTCAAATTGCTGCTAGTATTTTCTAGACTGAAGTGTCTAACACCTCAGGAAATCCACCTCAGATAGAAGGGAATGAGATTGTTCCTTGTGGATATGATTCAGCCTTTGTGCTGGAATCTTATACAAATCAGCCTCATCAGCAGATTATGCCACCTCATCAGAGTTATAACTAGGCATGTGAAGAATTTGCCTTAGCCTTTGAAACAAATTATGTATTCCCCTTTGAGGATGAAAATGAGCCTTCACACAAACATGAGGAGGTACATGCATACCAACAACAATATCCTGGTAAGCACAACTATAACCTGAGAAACAATGCCAACAGATCTACTGGTCCATTGACATCTTCTTTACCTCCAAATAATTTCAATACACCTCCTAATCCTAAAGCCAATAATAATCTAGGATTCCCCAAGGTGAATGCTCAGTATCTAGCCCCACCAAACATAGCCTTGAAAACTGCTAGCATGCCTCATGAGTCTGACAGGTTAGTTACTTATATGGCAGATGAGATGAAGAAGGTCAAGATCAGTCTATCCTTGTCAGAACTACTGAAAACTCCTACCATCAAGAAGGCATTTATGAAGTCACCAGATGATGCTGCTTCTAAAGAGGATAGCCATCCTTCAAGTCAGCCCGGTGGCAAAGATCATGTTGCCAGAGATAATACTACCAAACCTAAAGTGTCAGCTACCATCCAAGCTATAGAAACCTCCCACATGACCTTGTATAGAGATAAAACTGAGTCACCTCTGTTCCTCCTCACCATAAGAATGTTCAGTAAGAACCTGCACAATTGTTTGGTGGATTCAGGGGCCTCCACAAATGTTATGCCCCTGTCTATATGCAATGCTTTAGGTCTGCATCCTCCCAAATCCCTAAAGAAGGTGACACAGCTGGATAAAACAGAAGTAAGTGTGGTAGGAGAGTTAACTCATATCCACATGTAGCTAGCATCCGATCCCAAGATCTAGTATTACATTGACATTTAGGTAGTTGACATACCTAATACCAATGGGATGTTGCTTAGCCGAGACTGGTCCAAAATGCTTAACGAATATATGTCCACAGATTTCAGTCACATGTGGTTACCATGGAAGGGTATACCAAACCAGATAAGGATTGATGTTGAGCCTAGAATGAAGCATATGATCACTGAGTACAACCGAACAAATGAGATCATGTATGTAGACGTAGAGCCTGGAGTTTATTCTGTCAGGCCACAGACTGTCAAGAT
This sequence comes from Cunninghamia lanceolata, assembly GCA_027924645.1. Lineage (NCBI taxonomy): Eukaryota > Viridiplantae > Streptophyta > Pinopsida > Cupressales > Cupressaceae > Cunninghamia > Cunninghamia lanceolata. The sequence goes on from BSBN01000957.1 coordinate 1,494,315, forward strand.
AGAAGAGATCCGGATGCTTGACATTCATCATCATCATCATGATGATCTTCTAGATGATGAAGTAATTGTAGAACCTGACACTAACCCTAAAAATGAGAATGATGTAGATCATTTTAGAAATTTTGAGATGCACCTGTCCAAACAGGTAAAATGATGTAAATTGCTAAATATGCCTGCTAGTGATGTGTTAATTGATGGTTGGTGTAGATTACATGATGAAGCACATTTGAAGAAGACTTGTAAAGCATGCATAGACATGATGATGTTGGAGTAAACATGTAGCGAGGCATCATCATCATCAGAGGTAAGTTCAACATATAGTGATGATGATGATACTGATTTTTATTTACTTTCCTTAGGAACAACAAGTGTAGGTCAGAATGAAGATATCATCTAGATGACAGAAGAAATCTTGGCATGCAGCCAGAATGATGATACAAGACATGAGGAAGTCATACTAGGAAGTGACTACTTGGTGGAATCAGATTATGAACTGTTTGATGAAGACAGTGGTAGTAACTTAACTAAATTTGAAAAATTTCTGGGCAAAGAGATAGAGAAGATGACGCAACAACATAGACTTCCCCAGGAGGTCTTGATTAAAAGTTGGTGTAGGTTGCATGAGGCACCCCACTTAGAAACCACCTATTCTCTATGTTTACACATTTTGAAAAGGCATACATTACCAAATCCAGAAGATCATCCTGTTGATGTTGAAAAGAAAGAAGAAAAGCCATTAGCTTCACAAAAGAAAGGAAAGATGAAATCTGAATAGGTTGAAATCCCTAAGCTAAAATGGATATCAGCTGGTGCAGCTGCTAGAGCTGCAAAGAAAAAAGAAAGTTTAGCTAAACATCCTACTGAAGATAAATCTTGGATCCTAAGGTTTGATGGATCCAAATCCAAGCAAGGTGCTGGAGTAGGAATTGACCTCATTGATCCATCAGGAAAATCCTATCTAGCAGCCTACAGATTATAGTTTCCTTGTACCAACAATGTAACAGAGTATGAGGCTCTGATTCATGGAATATTGTTTACTCACAAGAAAAAGGTAAAAATTATGCATGTCTTCGGGGATTCAGAATTAGTTGTGAGGCAAGTGAGAGGAATTTACTCCTATAACTACAAGAAGCTATCTAACTACAGACATCATGTGTGGGACCTGATTGAAGACTTTGACGCCTTTAATATTACCCACGTACCAAGAGAATAGAATCAAAGGGCAGATGCCTTAGCACAAGCTGCTAGTACATTTGAACCTTTGTCCATATTAGGCTTGAAGAGATTCTCAGTAGAACTGGTGTCAGTACCTTTAGTACCTGACAATGTGACCAATCTCCAGGTGTTTGATGATGATCAGCACATTTTGGATTTCATCTCAAACAAAGATATGTTTGAAGCCCAGATCATAGATGAAAACAACGTGGAAGAACATGTCTGGGAAGAAAAGGAAATATTAGAATTGCCTAGCAACAAGATTCCCAAAGGTATGATTGAACTGGAAAGGGCCTTTGATTTGGATAATATGTTGAAATAGAAGGATCTGCCCAAGGCAGATGGAGGACAATATTCACAAGTGAATATTTGGCTAAATGCTGACAAAAGAAATGTCTTGATTGGTAAAGTGTGCACACCAGAAGAGTTAGAAGGAATAACTCAGGCCCTCAAAAATTACATACATGTAATTGCATGGACTTATGATGAGCTGAAGACATATGATACATCAGTCATAACTCATACTATTCCCCTCAAGCCAGATGCTAAACCTTTCAGACAGAAGCAAAGGCTAGTCAATGCCTTGCTGGAGCCAATAATTTTTGAAGAAGTCAAGAAGTTGTTAAGTGCCAGGATAATCTTTCCTATAAGGCACTCCACCTGGGTTGCAAATCTAGTCCCAGTGAGAAAGAAAAATGGAGACATTAGGCTATGTGTAGATTTTAGGAACCTGAACAGAGCTTCAAAGAAAGATAATTACCCTTTACCCTCCTTAGATGAAGTTCTACAAATTGTTAATGGGGCCAAGATGATGTCTTTCCTGGATGGTTTCTCAGGCTATAATCAGGTCATGGTTGACAAGATTAACAGACTAAAGACTGCCTTTACCACAAAGTGGGGTATATTTGCATATAGACATATGCCATTTGGGCTGATAAATGCTAGAGCCACATTCCAGTGAGCAATGGACATAGCCTTCAGAGGCTTAATAGGAAAATGTATAGTCATTTACATGGATGACTTAACAGTGTTCTCCAAGGAGAGAAGCAACCATGTAGCTGATCTCAGAAATGTATTGAAAAAATGTGAAGAGTATGGAATATCACTGAACCCCAAGAAATGTATATTTGGGGTAACAACAGGAAAGTTACTAGGCCACCTGATCACAGAAGATGGAATTATCATTGATCCTGGCAGGGTGGAGTCTATTATGAAGTTACAGCTTCCAGGAAGTAAGAAAGAGCTAAAATCTTACTTTGGTAAGATAAACTTTGTGAGGAAGTTCATCACTGGCTTTGCTGAAATTGTCAGACCACTAAATGCCATGTTGAAAAAGGATGCCCAGACTGAGTGGACACCAGAGGCTAAAGCTGCCTTTGAAGATATAAAGAAAGCTATTTCTGATGCTCCTGTCCTTATCAGTCCCAATTACACTAGTGACTTTTATATCTATTCATTTGCTTTGGAACACACTTCTGCAGCAGTGCTTAATCAGAGAAATGAGGAGAAAGAAGAAAAACCAATTGCTTTCATGAGTTGCCCTTTCAAGGATGCTGAATTCAGATATGTAGATGTTGAAAGACAAGCACTTGCACTGGTCAGAGCAGTCAAGAAGTTCAGGCATTATATATTGAGAAGTATAGTGATTGCTATAGTGCCTGATGTAGCGGTGAAGATGTTGCTTATGTAGAGTGAGCCTGGTGAAAAAAGAGCCAAGTGGATTACCGTTTTACAAGAGTATGACATGGAAATTACACCTATGAAACTAGTAAGAGGACAGGCTTTAAGACAAATGATATCAGAAATTGATCCACATATCACTAGTCAGCAGTATGTTATCAATGAGAAAGACAATAAAGAATGGTATTTAGATATTAGGCACATCCTGATCACTGGAAGGTGTCCTGCAAGAATGCAAGCTTCATAGAGAAGAGCCTTGAAGATAAGATCCCAAAAATATATGAAGGGAGGAACCCTATTCAAGAGGAATTATGAAGGAATATACCTGAGATGCTTAGAAAAGCCAGAAGCAAATAAGGTTTTATCAGAATTACATGACAAGTTTGGAACGGCACATGGATCAGCCTTAGCTACAACACATGCAATCCTCAGAGCAAGATATTATTGGCCTACAATCTTTAAAGATATAGCTGAACATGTTAAGTGTTGTCATGTATGCCAGATTGCTGCCAACAGAGAGAAATATGTTGCCCAACCATTGTAGCCAGTGATGGAAGAGCACCCATTTGCACAATGGGGCATGGACTTCATAGGACCCATCAATCCTCCATCATCCTCAAGCCATAGGTATGTCTTAACAATTACTGACTATTGTACCAGATGGACAGAGGCTGTCAGCAGCAAGACTTGTACTGCAGATGATGTCATCAGATTTCTGGAAAGTAACATTGTTACCAGGTATGGAACTCCTTATGCTCTAGTAAGTGATAATGGTTCTGCCTTCACTTCAACCAAGTTGTCAAGTTGGGCTTTTGATCACGGGATCATACTCAAGTTCTCATCCAACTATTATCCCCAAGGGAATGGATTAGCAGAATCCACCAATAAAAATTTGCTGAATATCATAAGAAAATTAATAGAGAAGAACCCTAGGGAATGGAACTCATTTCTGAAATATGCCTTATGGGTAGACAGAACTAGAATGAAAAGTGCATTAGGAAACTCACCCTTCCAATTAGTAAATGGGGTAGATCCTATCCTCCCTATAAATTTAAAAATTCCTACCCTGTAGTTTGCCCAAGAGTACCTAGGCATAGATAATAGGTAGGAAGTCAGGTTGCTTCAGCTGATGCACCAAGAAGAGAAAAGAAGTCAAGCAATTGATCACTTTGCAAAACATCAGGCTATTATCAAACACTGGTTTGACAAGAGAGCAAAAATCAAAGCCTTCAGGATATCTGATTTAGTCCTAATGTGGGATAAAGCCCATGAGAGGAAAGGAGACCATGGTAAGTTTGATAGATTATGGATAGGTCTCTTTCAAATTTCTGAGATGCTAGGAGACAACACTTATAGGCTGAAGAATCTGACAAGTGAGGATGTCCCATTGCCAGTCAATGGGCAATTCCTTAAACATTATTTTCAAGCCTAAGTGACTTCATGATAGTCATGTGTATCATAATGTACATTTGTATAGTTGCTTGTATAGTTTTCTTTCTTGTGTTTGTTTGTTTTTGTTTGTCTTGTTTTGTTTGTTTGTTGAGCTTTTGTTTGGGCTAGTCAAAGATGGTGCAACTTATCACCCAAAAAATAACAAAATTGTTAGGATTCAAGTGATGAGATCAAATTTAGACATAGGTTATGATTCATTCTAAGAAGTATTCATGATTAGGTCTGTGATATCCTTTCATCAGGGTGCTTTTTCTTGATCAAAGTGAATCAATCACAATGAAACACTTAAAAGCCTTGGGTTTGTTGAACACACAAGTATAGGTGTTAAGTGAAAAATCCAAAGGGACTCCCTTGCTACCAATATAATCTCCAACCTAAAGCTGCAAGTGACTATACCTTGTACAAATGAGTTGACATGATGATATCAGATATAAATTTTAAAAGAAAAAATTAGGAAAGTAATAAAATTAGGCCATTTAAGTAACTCTACCGGGGCTATGAACACCTGTTGGCAATGGGGCTCTACTTAGGGGGATTGTATAGATAACCTTGCCGGGGCTATAGATGCCTGCTATCAGCAAGGCTCTATCTAGGTTGGCTATGAGGGATGATCTCCAACTATGTAGTTTAACACCAGTTACTTATGTTTTTAACTTACTTTCAAGATGAAGATAATTAATTATTTGCACACACATGATCCTTTGTTAGCATTGTTACCATGATGAACTTTTATCATTCAGAAGAATCATGATGCTTGTGCTTAGAAAGAATTAGAATACTATGGATGAATGTGATCACATCACTTGAATCGTTGGAATTTGTATGTTTTCGTTGGTGGCAAGTTATTGTGTGGTTACACAACACACCCCATTTTGACTTGGCAAAACAGGGACCCAACTTTTGCTTGGCTTGTTTTTTGTGCTTTCTGGTGGTTTGGTAAAAGTAAGTCATCCAGATCATCATGCAGGGAGAAGCTGGGTAAGTCATCATCATGAGGTTAGATTGTTAAAATTCATATTTCATTCCAATAACCTCATATTTAGAAAGAACATCAAATTTCATGCAGGTTTGCCTTTTGCATCACCTTGATATTCGTTAAGGTGTGAAAGTTATGAACGGTCAAAGTTTGAGTCAAACCCTGATATTCCTAGGGGAGGATCAGATTTCTCAACATCAGTTGTATTTCTCGAAAGATCATCCTGATCCAATTTATCACTTGACAAATCATGCGGTCCAAATATCTGGACGTTAATTTTAGGTAATAGTGACCTTTACCCGTATGCAGCCTTATGTATTTCGCGAGGATCATATTTCTCAATGTAACCCGATATTTCCCAATATCCTCCCACTGTGAAATATCACCCTAAGCCATTATCATGATGACATCATTTAGGTTCGATAAACAAAGAAACGAATATGATGATGACGTAGTCATCATTTTTTGCCCCTTGGGGAACATATTTCCTAAACATGATCCTGCTCACATAACATGACGGTGACATCATGATGCCATAGCGATATACTGAGCTAATACATGGATAACATCATCTTGATATTCTGAGAAAGGGGTTATGGTTTATTTGGTCATCATCATTTTTTATAACATCATCTAACATATTGAAATATCCTCCTGATGTATTAAGCACGACTTAAGGGTGTGTTTATCACCCGATCCTGTCATGATAGTGTTTCCTCTCGAGATGATATTTTCATATCACCCCGATATCCAAATATCATCATGTATTTGAATATATCCTATCATCAAGATATCACCTAACTCTCATTGCCGCCATTGACATTTAATGTGCATAGAGGTGGTAGGTAGTTCCCGCCGACCATAAAACCTGATGAAACACCTGGCGAAATCCTGTGTTTCTGTGAAGAATCAACGATCAAAATCTAATTCATTAGGGTTTTCCCTAATTTCACCCTAATTGCAAGGTTAAAAGGTAAATTCAATTGTCATTTTCACACTTACCTTGTGACAAAACCATTTTCATAGAGCGCTAGCTTCCAAACCCTCGTACAGGCGATACTTGGACGAACAGAGGTTACAAGTAGGAAGAAGCATGTGATCATCACCAGAATTAAGGGCATTTCTAGAAAACCACTAGTATAATCAAGGGGATTTGCATAACCAGGTAAGTAATTGAAACCCTCATCCTGTTGCTTCTGCATATTCAGGTATGCTGTTGTTAGTTTGAAGTAGTAGTTTATGCAGACCATGATAAGTAAATGCTGAATAAGTACAGTATGCATGATGTTAATAGAGATAAATTGTTATATGCATGCTTGTGAATGCCCATTATAAGACAAATCCTATTAATTGTAGATATCCATGGCTGAGAAGAGGTTAGCTAAGTGTGAAGCTAAGTTCTGCAAGCCCATGTTCACATCTCCTAGGGGAATCTTGTTCAAATATGGTGCCATAATAGATACACATCAGGGAAGTACTGATTTGGAGGCCTGGTCTGCCAAGATGAATGATGAAAAGAATAGAAGCACCCTATTAGATGCAGTGTTCATGTCTAGAATGTGGAATGCGGCTAGTTTTTCGTACTCCATGGAGTCTCCAGAGCTAGTCATTGAGTGTGCACGAAATTACAATCCAGAAACAAGACAAGTGGTGAAGCATGGAAGAATATATGCAGACCTGTCCATCAAGGGTCTTTCCAAGACATTTGGACTGCCATTGGGCAGGAAGGTTAACAGTGTACACCTGAAGAAATCTGAGGTTGAGTATGAAAACAATAAGAAGAAGGCAAGAAAGAACATGTATCAGTGGAGGGCTAAGAATAGCACATATCCTACAGTTGCCAAACTTTCTGTGCACTTGTATAAGTATGATTTTGATGAGGAGTATCAATATATGATTGCATTGCTTAGCAGGGTGACAAGCCAGCCTGATACTGGTAGTTTTAAAGACTGGATGTACGATGTAATCGTGATGTGCATATATGAAGATATCAAGCCACTATGGGGCCAATTGATAAGTGATGCTCTACATGAGTAGCTGACGAACCTGGGAGGTTCAAATTGTTCTTTTTACATGACATCATACATTGTCTACTCCTGTGCTTACAAAGGCACATTTCATGCACTAGTTACAGACAGAAAGGTTACAGGCACAATCAATGTTGTACACATATGGGATCATCATCCCTAGTTGCAAAGAGTTAACTACCTCCAGGATTACAAATTGGTAAATGATGCATTCTCTATGCATCTGGTGAGGACCATGGAGGAGGATAGGACAAAAAGATTGAGCATGGAGGCTCAAGAAATAATCTACAAGCATGGAGCCTAGTATATTCAATTTGCCACATTTTCTTATATTAGAATTGAGGGGTTTGAAGGACATCCCCTCATGCTGCCAAGATACCCCATTAATGTAGTGATATTAATGGAATTCATAAGACAGAGCTCCACAATATTGAAAACATACAAGGATGCTCAGAAGTTACCACCAATTTTGTTTCCAGTGACCATTGGCTGGTACATGTGCTCAGATTCAGAAAGTATCAAGAAAGTCATGGTCAGTTTGAATAAAATGCAGTTGCAGCCATTCCCACTGATAAGGCCATATGATCCTTATGGGAGGATATAGAAAATAATAGGGAAACTTGTTCATAAGATGCACCTGGAAGACTTCTAGGCAGATTGTCAAGATGAAGCAGAAGCCAGAAGACGAAGATACCAAAGGTTGACATTGAATCAAATCAAAACCTTTGACTGTATCCCCATTCCTTCACAGTTAAAAAAGGATGATGGCAGGATAATGGCAGATGAATATGAAGAGAAGAAAATATATAATGATACCATATCTGCACCTGATCTAACTATACAAGAGGATATATCTTTAGATCCTTTCATTGCCAGGACATTACAACTAACCCAAGCTTGGGTTGATGAACAAATTGAGGCATTGAAAGAGAAAGGTGTTGCTATTACTGTGGATAATAAGAAGAAGGGACAGGATATTCTTGATGAGGAATATGATGATTTTATGATCGAAAAAAGAAAATCCAAAAAGGACAGACTACCTCCACAACAACAATAAAGCAAAAGACCCCCTAGGGGTAAGAAAGTTGATAATGAACCCAAAGGGGTGATCATTGAAAGGGTGGTGTTTCCAGCTGAGGAGGCACCAACATCAGGATCTGAATCAGGATCAGCATCACCTCCACAGGCAGATAAACAAAAGTCCAGGCAAGTCTAGGCAGCAGAAGTAGTAATTGCTGAGACCCAAGAAGAGGGTCAATCCTCACGAAAACCAATGGAAGAAGATATCCTCATGGAGAAAGACCCCGAAGAGGAGGACCCCCCTTTTCTATTTAAAAGGAAGAGAAAAGCTCCATAGGTGGTGGTAACTACCCCACCTAAGAAACCAAGAACATCTATGAGGGGGGAGATAAAGCAATCCCCTATACTGTTGAAAGGGGTTGGTAGTGAAGTATTTCATAAGGAATTTCAACACAATGTTCCACTTCCTACCATTGTGAAGTTCAAAACTGAGCAAGCGGAAGAGCAGAGAAAAGAAACCTCTAAGATATTAGAGGGAGACATTATCTCATTGGAAGAAACAGTTAATCTATCTGATGATGAGGTTGTGAAAGATGTAGCTTCACAGAAGATGGAAACCCTTGCTGCAGGTACACATGTGACTCCTCAGGGGACTCCATTAGTTCAAACAATATTGGAGGAGATGAAGCAAGTGGAAGCTAAAAAAGAAAAGAATCCAGAGAAGATAGCTCAAGAAATGGGGCTAGACACATTAGTTGCACAAGTGACAAATCCTGCAGTAGTGGATTTAACATATAGACAGGATGTAAGTCCTGAACATCCAGCAGGTACACCTAATAAAAGACATATAGAAGAAGTGAAGATGGCAGAACTAGAAGGTCATGCTTCAGAAATAAGCTAAAAAAGTCAACAGGATACATCAGCAAAGCCCGTTATCGTAGAAGTTCAGGAAAAGAAGGCTGATGAGAAAGATGTAATAGAAGATCCTGCTTCTAAAGTTCAAGAAGTAAGTAGTGTAGGTACAGAACAAATAGTGGTTTCAGAACAAACACCAGCACCTAAGGAGGATTCCACAGTATCCACCGCTATGAATGTGCCTCAACAGGAGGAGAAGTCAAAAGTGGATGAGGTAATAATGGAGAAGGATCGTGATCATCATAATCATCATATAGACGCATCACAGGATCCTCCACCTCAGGATGATGCTCCTCCAGAAAAGGAAATTCCTCAACAGGAGGAGGTACCACAGGATCGCCCTTAGAGCGAGCATCATGGGGAAGAAACAAGGAAATCACCTTCTCCATCACATATGCTGATAGATACATGAGATAAAGGTGAAGATCATGATGATGCTGAGAAACATGATCAGGTACCTCGATGGTTAGAAAAGGAAGTCAACACAAAGGTAGATTTTGAGATTCAAGAATTTGATGTATCCACCTTATTTTTAGAAAATCTAGTAAAACCAAAGAGGAAGGCCAGAATGACTTCGGCCATTAAGAGAGATCCAACTACTGGAAGAAGGACTGTACAAATAGTAATCCCCACTGTAGATAAAGAGAAAGGTAAAATTACTTTGGAAGAAATCCAGATTAATACAGTTGACCTGGGGTTTGCAAATGAAGACCAGGAGGGTCAAGAAGAGAAAGACATTATAGATTCTTTAATTCAAAAAGTTAAGAGAGAAAAGGAGAAAAATAAGCAACACAAAGAGCACATTGCTCAGTTGCACGCATATATAGGAAGGCTGACCAATCCTGAGGATGATTCTACTGATCATGCAGTCCCATTGACTGCTATTTCTCCAGAGGAGATAAATAAATTGGATCTCATGAAACATGAGTCATCCATATTGAGAAAGTGGATGTATTCCACATTTGATACAATGGAAGAAATGGTAAAGGCCTCTTTGAAGAGGTGGAGTTCTCTCAGTGACTCCAGGAAGAAAGTAGACAAGCTACAAATGGAGACAGGTAAAAGATCTTTCCAATTGGAGAAGATATTGGATATCCTGGGAGAAATAAGGAGGATAAATCCTCAACTGCTCATCAAGAAGCAGGTACTGGATAATAACACTGCTTTATTGGTAGATATATGGTATAAGGACATTCAATTTGAATGTGAGGTGCTCAAAAGATGCAACAATAAGCTGAGAGAAATGAGCATAAAATTACATGATATGATGTCCTTTGAGGCAGAAATTTTGGAAACATTAGAAGGAAAGGTGGAAGGGAAGATAGATAATCAAGATGAAGAGTTTGCAATCCAAGCTCTACACAATAACTTCCAATTTGCTGCTGATGATCCATTAGGCCAAATGACAGAAGAAATCATGGACAAATTGGTAAGGACCAAGGTGAAAATGGAACAATATAATGAGACACTACATAACAGAAGAAATAAATTAGATAACATCAGAAATAAATACCAAGCACATAAACATGCCATTATCAAAGCAAAGACACAGGATGGTGGAGAAATAGATAGAATAGTGCAGTTGTATGAAAATGTCAGGGTCATCATGCAACCTCATATACAAGGTCGGCATCATCAGGATGATGAAGGGATAGATAGTGATGCACCTGATAATGGAACACATGAGTCAGATAAAGTAGATGATGATGCATCATAAAGTAAATCTCAACATCTAATACTTAGAGAAAATAAGTATTTCAGATAGTTGCCAACTGGCAACTTATGCCATTTTGATAAAGTTGACTTAGTCAAGAAAATACTAACCGTAGATATTCATAGATAAATCAAGATCTTAGATCTTTCTGTAATAGATTCCTCACCTTGTTCTATAAAAGGTACAGGAATGCCTCACTTCAAACATTCGAAACTTAATTGAAATCCGTCTGTTGAAATATTCAGGGCTCATTTCAAAGCTTTTTTGTATACATTTATATCCTTGCATACTTAATGAATGAGAAGACTATTTTGATTACAATTCATAGTAAATCTTGAGTAATCAGTGTGTGAATCCTAGATATATGCGGTGATTTGCTACGTCCCTTGGAGTGCATATCTACTAGCATATGTTGTTTTCATATAATTCCTTTGAAGTTAGCATCAACTGTATCTAGCTGTGGAATGTCCTGGTGAACATATGGTTTGGTTTTCTTCTCTTTATGACTGTATCTGATGTACATGTGGTTCAATAGCTGAAGGTTCAACATTAATTTGAAGCATTTCTTTCAATTTCCTTTAAATTTCAGAGCATTTCACTATCATAATTGCAAATAATTGATAATCTCAAGCAAACAATACAAATATGTGGACATCTTAATTTAGCATATTTTGAAGATAAATCATGTATAATTGAAAATATCATGCAAAGATTTAAGTATTTCTGTATCATCTGATCAAACAACTGCATAAAATGACCTCTCTGTAAAGAATCTTTGCAGGAATAGTGTCGTGATGATGAACTCAATGTAAGGCCCCAAAATGGAAATAGCAACACACATCAACCTCTGAGTAACGTCAGACAATTAAGACGTAATCACTGGAGAATTGAGATCATGAATTCTCTGAATTCATCGTATCTTTCAAGATGAATAAAGGTTAATGTGTACTTTTATTCTATGCTTGTTTGTGACTAACATCATGACCAACAATAAGGCACTTCAGCGTGACACCAAAATGTGTCACAACAATTAAATGAAAATATTGATAACCTTTAATGGACTCAAGATATTCAAGTGATATGGTTTAGAGTCTCATCGATAGAAGGGGTCTCACTGATGAAAAGATAATGTAAAGGGTATTTTGAAGAAACTCTACTGTGTCGAAGAGAGGGTTTTTGGGGTCTCTCTGAAAAGGTGACGAAAAGAAATTAACATATCAAAAGGGTGATTTTTCAGATTTTTTTGCGCTGATCAGAACAAGTAGGCACTAAATTAGGCACCAAATTGTACCTAAATTAGAGCCGACTTTAGCACCCAAATTAGCCTTGACTTTAGAGCCGACTATACCGTCATACCTCTACACCTCTATGGATTGTTTTGGATCAAAATTTTAGATTTTAAAATTTTTCCATTCCTGCCATAATCCCTAATAAGACGTTCTACTTGAACCCAAAAAATATCACCATTCCCTTATTAGCCCTAAATTCTATACCTCAGCCGTAAAATATTTGATTAAAAAATTAGTATAGCTAACATTGGCAAGATGATACTACATCGGGGAGACTCAAAATACAGTCTCTTTGATGACCCGAAGGCACAAGCAGACAAAAGGAAAATCATATGAAAACCTAAAGTAATGAGCAAATTGAAAAGACAAGGGATATCAGCAAGAGTCATTTAGCAGTCTCATCAATACCTCGAAAGTCGAACAGATAAGGCATTTCAGCATGACCAAAATGTGTCACGATGATCAAACAAAAATATTGATAACCTTTAAGGGATTTGGGATATCAAAGTGATATGGTTTAGAGTCTCACTAATAGAAGGGGTCTCACCAATGAAAAGATAATGTAAAGGGTATTTCAAAGAAACTCTACTGTGTTGAAGAGAGGGTTTTTGGGGTCTCTTCTAAAAGGCGATGAAAAGAAATTAAAATATCAAAAGGGTGATTTCTTGTTTGAGGAGACTCATATTATTGAAGTAATGCCAGTTAGGGTCATACTGAAACCCTCAACAATAAATGATATTGCAAAACACATCACCTTGAAATAAAGTGACAAGACATAAAGTTGGTGATCTAACGCTCTATTTTTGAAAAAAATTAAATTCCCTTCGATGATAATTGATTACAGAGATGCCATTGATTGCACACAGTTAAGATTTTTGAATGGGAATTCAGAGGGCATTGCAAAGAACAAGTGTAGGGCGTGGATGAATAAGCAATTTAGGACTAGAGTGATTTGTCAAGTAAGTAGTTGTCATTCACCAAAATCCTTGAGATTGCTAGCCTCCAAACATGCACCAAAATATGTTTCGTAGTAGTTTTCATTACTTTCATTGGATCTTTCTCTATTTTTCTCCAATCTTTTTTTTTGCAACATCCTGTGGACATGTGGTGGCAATAGTTATACTTCCCACTATAAAACCACCTGAAGCTAGGAAGACATAAATTATCTAAACTCATCAGTTGTTTATATTGTTATGTCCTTGAGCCGTCTATGGATGCAAGTACAAAAGGTTAATATTGTGACTACATATAACCATAATCTACCCTTCAGGGTTTTGTGTTGAATGATAGAAATCAAATGTTTAGCAACCTTTTTCAAAAAAAGGAAAAAACAAAAACAACCTCATGTTTATGGCTAGCCCTGACCTTTAAAACCATTGGTGCAAGTCGTGTTGTTAAGATCATAGGAAGATAATTGTTCCTTCAATGCTCTCAAAGTTGTTGTCAACTATGCATTCTCAGCTTCTAAAATCTAATCCTTGGCTTTTGTTTTAGTTACCAATTCTTCATTCTAGAGATTTTGTAGGGAAATAAAAAAATTGTTCTTACATTCACTTTTATTCTCATGATTAATATGATTTAGAGACAGTCTATCAGTAAATATTTTATGAGTTGTCTCAAAATTGAGTTTTCCCTGTAATTTACATGGCTCCGAAGTAACATGTTCAAAGTTGGTGGTTATAAATGGTACATTTTACTATATCCCCAGTGTTGTGATATCTGTAATCAAATCATATTACTTTGATAACATGTGTGTGTGTTTAATTTACACATTGATATTTATCCTTACATTTGCTTTAATTGAATAGCCTTCATCATGTTGATTGCAGGTTAGAACTTTTGGAATTTGAATAAAACCATCATCTGCTTCCCAATGTTAAGTCTTTCATCTTTTCATTGATTTTTGACTTGTTGTAGATGTCGATTGGACTCCCACGGTGGAACCATTCTTGTACTTCTTGAACGCACTTTATAAATTAGTCTGCATTTTCAAATCATAGAGTTGAAATCCAGACATAGTGACAGAATATGGAAGAAACAATTAAGAACCCAAAGAGTAAAAGACAAAAAACTGGGGATAGGCATCTAAACCAGGATCTATTAGACCAATGTCCCTAGCCAGGACAAAAATCTAGAAGAAATGCCCAACCAAACCCACTTGCTGAGAAATTCAAAGATTTATATAGGCATATTGGGGATATATGGACACCAGTTAGAGGGTATGATCTCTTTATCTCCCATTACAGAAAAATGCATATGCATAAACCCATTTCAAACCCATGGCAGCTAAACTTGGGTAAATTGGTAGTCTCGAATGTGTTTGTAAATGTCCAGATGATGAAGTTTCTTGTAGAGAAATACAACCCTAAGACTTGTTATATTGAATTCAATAATGGGACTTGTTTCTTCCCCATTACCAGAGACTATATAGACACAGTGTTTTAGTTAGACACAAGTTTAGACTTGAAATTTAGAATCAAGGATTTGTTGGTTGAGTACTGCAATATGAGTAGCAATTATAAGAGATGGAAGTTACCCTTACACAGGCCTCGCAGTGACAATAACCAACTTAGGGTATTTTCAGAGGGTGAAGATCTACCCTACTCTACTAAATTGTTTGAAGATTATTTCAGAAACACATTTTACTCTGTCTACCAGATATTGGGAATAGAGGCATCCATGTTCATGGAAATTGCACCCATGGTCCTAGCTGCAAACATATAGAGTCATGATGCAAGGTATTTTGATTATGCTAAATACCTGGCATATGATATAAAAAATGATTTAATGTCTATTAAGAATGGAGGAAGTAAATTTAGACATTATTCTTTATTTATGCATATGGTATTATATGAAGGACAATGTATGGGCTTATGGGATAGAAATCTCAGGGTAAGAGACCTAGACATCAATGGAGATATAAAACTTGTGCAAATGTGGACTTCTATTTGGGATAGCAGATGTGACAAATCCAATTATTTATACTTTGAAGAATTTATTGTGAAACCAATTTTCAAATGGTTTGGACATCCTTGCAACCACAATTTTTCATTCGAAATACAAAAGTTTTTGAGACCAAAAGATAGACATGAAGAGGGAAAGCTCAGCCATAATTGGGGTGATTGGTATGTTTTCAAAGATTGTACTATGATAAGAGTATTCGAATATGAAGGGCCACCCTTCCTACTACTAAAGACATGCCCAGATCAAGTTGCATAGTTAGAAATTCTTAGGCGATTAGCTTGCTCAGACTTCATGCATCTCAAGAATCACAATAAACAATCATTTATGCTTGGGACTTTATGCTTTGGATATTTCACAGTATTTTCTGACAAAGGTTATCAATTAATTGATAGTAAATTAGAACAATTCAGATTACCTTTTAGAAATGCAAGAGGAAATTTTGATCCAAAACACTTCATAAACAATGTAAAAAGAAAGTAGAAAGTTAAAGGGATATCATCATGTCCTATTTGTTGATGAAGATTTAATCAAAAATTGTGATGAAACTACAATAGCAAAAAGAAGAAGTTTGTACAATAAAACCATGTTAGCAGAGGCTTGGAGGGTAGTCCAAAACACCAGCTACACCAGAGTTTTCCAGAATATTGATGATCCTATCGAAAGACTAGACACTATGATTACACATGCACCAGAACTAATCAAGAATATTCCCCTTCATGTACTTAACAAAAAATGAAAACAACTTAAAGATGCATAGGCTGAGTATGAAGTACCCCTGGGTCACTTGTCACCTTAACCCACACCAGATATAAGTTTCTCTGCAGACACAAACATTGCGAAAGGAGAGGGAGAGTTTGAAGAAGGGGTGCAAAGTTATGACCCAACCATTGAGGGGTATGAACCACTTGAAGACAAAGAAGCTATCACTGTGGAAGCACCAAATGATCTATTAGAAGACATAAGGCACATGGCCAACAGTAAATTCATATCAAATGATGATTTCATCAAAACACCCAAGTTTAAAGCCTTCTTATATGAATACAATGGAAAACAAGCTAGGAAGACAATGAAAAATATCACTTCTAACATATAGGATGAGGTGTTATCTGAGCTTCAGAAGGAGATCGACAATGAATTGGAGATAATGACTCTAGAAAGGGGAAGGACCTTATTACAAGAAGTGGGTGTGATTTTGATTCTTGGATGGGACATGGCTTCAGCCATTGTATTTGATACTTTCAATAGAAATCAAGATAAGAAGTTCAAACTCAGCATAGAGGCAATGGATGATATCAGAAGAGGATTAGGGTATGACCCTGATAAAAGAGCATTTCTTATATGGGCGTTGTATCCTCCAAATAAGAGACCACATATCATTGATGATCCTAATAAATCTTTTGGTCACCTATTGATACAAAGGATTGAGAATATAGATCCTATCGACACTGCTGATTTAAACATTAATGTTGCAAGGTTTACTAAAGCACAAATTGAGAAATTAATCAAATATAATAATGTTTATAAGAAAGAAAATGCTATGTTGAGACAAGAGATTGGTTTCCATAGAGACAAGATGCCTTCATCCAGCAGCTACTCACCATACCTAGAAGGTGATCAAAGGGTAATAGAGGCCTTGGCAAATGTGAATTATTGGAAGTATAAGGCAAAAAAGAATCAAAAGAAAAGTGAGCAGCTAGAAACTGAATTGAAAATTGTCAAATATAGTATGGCCTCTAAATTCATTCAAAGAAGGTTTGGCCACATGATGAAAAATAATGACAAGGTTTGGGATTTGCACAATAGAACACATCAATTATACCAAGAGCATAAAAGGCTACACCTTAGAATGTTGGAAACAAAGGGTTGAATGCTAAAGCTAGCACTGAGGAACAAGTACTCAAAGGATATAATGAATTGATGAAAGAACATGAGAGATTTAATGGTATATTGATAGCAGATTTGAAAGATTTTGATCAACGTATTGATTTGGTATTTCCCAACTTCTTCAATGATGAGGGCAACCTAAAAGACAAGGACACTTGGAGGAATCAACTGGGTCAGTTACTGCCACCACTACTTGAAAATGTAAATGATGAAGAAAGTGATGTAGAGGCATCCACACTAAAACCTTGACATACAGCATGTATGTCTGCAACCCTTCATCATCATCATCATATTTCCCTTAACACTGTTAGCATCATCATATTTTCTCTGCCGACCGATATCCTCCTGCAGACAAACCTTCGACCTTTCGCCTGTCAGTAGCATCATCATATTCAGCTATCAACAGCATCATCACATTTGGCAAGCGCAAACATCCTCCTGATGTTCATTGTTCATCTTACCGCCAAACGCTTTCTGCAGCATCATGATGTTCAACATCATGTTCATCAGCAGGATATAAAATATCCGGTTCCCTCCATACATCCTGATGACGACACTTCACGCACCTTTCCTTCGATGCTTACGTCACCCTGATATCTGACTACTCAAACAAACAGCATCAAGATATGACTTATCCGGTCAAATGAAACATCCTGATGTTGATACTCAACTGTATACTGATGACGAATATTCTACCGAATATCCTCCTCCCGATCCACTTAACTCCTTGATGCCTTATGCCGATACCAAAACACTTAGGGTCAGCAGGATAAACCTTTTTCGGGTGATATTTCAGAATGTCCTGATGACGATGACGTCATATGCAGTTCCTTCAATATCCTGCTGTCGGCCAAACTTAACATTATCGGCCCGCGATGATTTTATCAACCCAATCGACTAACTTATGCCGATATACTCTTCCTCGGCAACACCTGATGATGATCACCCCGAAACGCATTCACCTTATGCAAACGATTGCATCATGCTCACCTCCATCTACTCGGATGACGCCCGAAGTAACTGCAGGATATACACAGAAATATCCTGATGATGCTGTTGTGACGAATTTCCAACCTTAGCAAATTTTGATCTGCCGAACCTCCTGAGGTGACCCGATCTGCTTCCTGGACAACTTTCCAGACTCGAACTACCAGCACGACCTAGCACATGCCCATGCTAGGGTTCTCAACACATCTCGACTGCGAACCTACAAACCTGCATGTGAACAAACGGGAAATGCAACCTAAACCCTAACCTATGGTACACAGCCATTCCACCGATTCGACGAATCAACCAGTGGAATGGATCAGCGAATCCATGTAACCACCAAAACAACAAATAGATTACACAGTGGAATCCAAACAGAGAATTAACACAAATAGGATCTCTTTATTGATTTCAAAAGCTACAAGTACAATACTCAGTCTCTCTCCCCTCTGTCTCACTCTCTGCAATGTCTGATTGATCCTATCCAATCTCAACCAAACCACATGCATAAATAGGATCTCCTGCGAGTACTACTGACCTGACTCCAAGCAGATGGGAGCTTCCAAGCAGCTGGGAGATCCAACTGAACATACAACATAATAGCTGTCCTAACAACCTAGCTAAAAATAGTAAAGTCTGGTCAACATGACCTTATTACATGCATTGGTCTTACAAGACCTTCTTGGAAACATCAACAAGACCTAAAACAAACTAACTGCCTCATGGAGGCCAGCTATCAGGTAGGTGCTCCTGCACCATACTCCCCAACAGAAAAGAACTCATGTCCCATGAGTTAGGATGTGGAAGTCCTCCACCTTTACACTTTGTCATGTCAGTGTTCTGACCTGTTCTAGCTTTATCCTCTGCTGTATCTTGGCTGCTCCAAGACGTCTGAACTATAACTTGCTGTCTTGCAAGTAAACCCTCATGCCTGGCAACGTAGGCCCTTCTCACACATACCTTGTGTTTGTCAGGTTGTCTTACCAGAACCTCTGTCTGAATACCTACCTCTTGAACTTCTAAAATGTTCAATCCTATCTTCCTTTCAACTCTTATAGGACAAACAATAGTCCCAACTATGACAACATCCTTGTCACCCCTCTCAACTAGTGGTTGTTTGTAAACCTGTTTCTGAACCTGCTGCTGACCTCTGTCAGTCACAACTGAAACTTTCTTCAACCTGTTGTCCTTAACAACTCCTTTCCCTGTAGTGTCCTCAACTGCCTTTATGCCTGCTGCTATAGGCATATGCACAAACTCCTTCTTTCCCACTAAAATGATTTTGGCTGCCCCCTGTGCTGCAGCATTTGCTTGCAATGGCATCAACATAATAGTCTTCCCATCTTTCTTGATGGTGTAGGTATTAGCATACCCATCATACAGTACCCTCCTGTCAAATTGCCATGGTCTACCCAACAGTAGGTGACAACATTCCATGGGCAAAATGTCACACAAAACTCTATCCTGATATGCTCCAATCTGAAAATCCACATATGCCTGTTCATAGACAAAAAGTGATTGACTATCACTCACCCAAGATGCCTTGTAAGGGTCTTGATGTGGAATCCTTTCCAAATTCAGTTTATCCACCATTTCCTGAGATACCATGTTGTCTGTTGAACCAGTATCAATGACAACCTTACATACCTTACCTTTGCTCTTGCATGTGGTCTTGAAAAGAGCTCTTCTTTGCATCATATCCTTTGATGTCTGCAAACTAGTTCTCCTTAGCATCAATGCTTCTCCCTCCTCAGGATATCCATAACTATCAGGAGCTCTATCTCCTTGATAAGTGTTTGAACTTTGTACACATTCCTCTACTTTCTCTTCTTGCACAAGTTGTACTCTCTTGTCATTCGTTCTATCATTTCTGGATGATGAACCTTTGCTTTCTGGACATTTGAAAAATGGATGACCAAACTCACCACAGGTGTAACACTTTCCTGAAAATGTAGTAGAACCTCTACCACTTCCAAATCTGCCTCTATTACCTTTCCATCCACCTCTGAAATCAGACTGTCCCTGTCCTTTACCAGTGTCTTCTTGACCCTCATTGGTTTGCCTTGTTGTAGGGGCTAATCCTCTTCCCCTCATATTGCTTCCTCTTCCTCTCATGGACTTATCGTGTCTTCTATTCATCTTTTCTTCAATCCTGATTGCCATTTGGTAACAATCCTCCACATTCTTAGGGTTAGCTAAAACTAATTCATCCTGTATGTTCAATCTTAAGCCAGCCAAGTACCTAGCTACCTTTTCTACCTCATTCTCATGATGACCAGATCTCATACTCAACTTATAAAACTCCTCAGTATATGCCTTCACATCCATTTCCTTCTGCCTAAAAAATTGCAGCTTTTTAAACATCTGAATCTCATAATCCTTAGGCAAGAATTTACCTTTTATCCTTGCTACCATCTTATCCCATGAAGTGATATTTGACTTCCCTTGTTTCCTTCTCTCGGATTGTACATAATCCCACCATACCAAAGCATGACCTCCTAACTTGGTCTTTGCAATCTTTACCTTCTGATCCTCAGCAACATCTTCACATTCAAAATGATTATCAAGTGCAGCAATCCAATCCAGTAACTCATCTTCATTCAAACTTCCATTATACTTAGAAACATCAACCTTTACTTTAGGTTTATCACTCTGTACTGCCTTTAACAGTTTTGCAAATTTTTGGTCTTCAGCATCCAGTTCTTCAGCTACCTCTTCATACTCTTCAACAGTATCTTCATCTTCTTCAGACTCACTGTCTTCCACTTCCCTCTTTTTGTTCTTCTCCAAGGCTACAAGCCTGGCTTGAAGTGCTTCAGCAAGCTCCTTCATCTTCCTCATCCCCTGCAACTCCCTTGCAGTACCATTACCTTTCGGAGGCATTTTGTCAACCTCTCACTCCTCTACCTCTATCTTTTCAGTGACAGAATCAACACACAACAGCCCAGACCTTTTGCTGAGCTCTGATACCACTATGATGCAGAGGCATCCACACTAAAACCTTGACATACAGCATGTATGTCTGCAACCCTTCATCATCATCATCATATTTCCCTTAACACTGTTAGCATCATCATATTTTCTCTGCCGACCGATATCCTCCTGCAGACAAACCTTCGACCTTTCGCCTGTCAGCAGCATCATCATATTCGGCTATCAGCAGCATCATCACATTCGGTAAGCGCAAACATCCTCCTAATGTTCACTGTTCATCTTACCGCCAAACGCTTTCTGCAGCATCATGATGTTCAACATCATGTTCATCAGCAGGATATAAAATATCCGGTTCCCTCCATACATCCTGATGACAACACTTCACGCACCTTTCCTTCGATGCTTACGTCACCCCGATATCTGACTACTCAAACAAACAGCATCAAGATATGACTTATCTGGTCAAATGAAACATCCTGATGTTGATACTCAACTGTATACTGATGATGAATATTCTGCCTAATATCCTCCTCCCGATCCACTTAACTCCTTGATGCCTTATGCCGATACCAAAACACTTAGGGTCAGCAAGATAAACCTTTTTCGGGTGATATTTCAGAATGTCCTGATGACAATTACCTTGATGACGATGACGTCATATGCAGTTCCTTCAATATCCTGCTGTCGGCCAAACTTAACATTATCAGCCCGCGATGATTTTATCAACCCGATCGACTAACTTATGCCGATATACTCTTCCTCGGCAACACCTGATGATGATCACCCCGAAACGCATTCACCTTATGCAAACGATTGCATCATGCTCACCTCCATCTACTTGGATGACGCCCGAAGTAACTGCAGGATATACACAGAAATATCCTGATGATGCCATTGGGACGAATTTCCAACCTTAGCAAATTTTGATCCGCTGAACCTCCTGAGGTGACCCGATCTGCTTCCTGGACAACTTTCCAGAATCGAACTACCAGCACGACCTAGCACATGCCCATGCTAGGGTTCTCAGCACATCTCGACTGCGAACCTGCAAACCTGCATGTGAACAAACGGGAAATGCAACCTAAACCCTAACCTATGGTACACAGCCATTCCACCGATTCGATGAATCAACCGGTGGAATGGATTAGCGAATCCATGTAACCACCAAAATAACAAATAGATTACACAGTGGAATCCAAACAGAGAATTAACACAAATAGGATCTCTTTATTGATTTCAAAAGCTGCAAGTACAATACTCAGTCTCTCTCCCCTCTGTCTCACTCTTTGCAATGTCTGATCGATCCTATCCAATCTCAACCAAACCGCATGCATAAATAGGATCTCCTGCGAGTACTACCGACCTGACTCCAAGCGGCTGGGAGCTTCCAAGCGGCTGGGAGATCCAACTGAACATATAGCATAATAGCTATCCTAACAACCTAGCTAAAAATAGTAAAGTCTGGTCAACATGACCTTATTACATGCATTGGTCTTACAAGACCTTCTTGGAAACATCAACAAGACCTAAAACAAACTAACTGCCTCATGGAGGCCAGCTGTCAGGTAGGTGCTCCTGCACCAGAAAGGATGATAGAGAATACTTATACATGTCTGGGAAAGATATTTACTCTGGAATCAATAATGAGCATTTTACTTGAGACTGATCCATGTGATGATCAAGTGTACATCAACCATATTGGTCAGATAAATCTATTTGTATCTAGAGCATTGTGATGAAGCAAAAGCAATACAATTTTGTCAAGCAATACAGGTGTATCAATCTATATTATGGAGATGAGGACGACCTTGCTAGGCCTTTGAGTCATAGGTCACTCTATTATGATTAATGGAGCTAAAATCAGATTGTTGCATATGTTTTTATCTTCATTTATGTTTCTTAGTTATGCATTAGTTACCAAAAGATGTTATTATGAAAAGGTACAATGTTTCAGGCCTGAAGCTTGTTTGCATCCTATAAAATAGGATACCAAAGCCACTATGAAGGAGATCATCCAATCTATTTCAGAGACATATATTTAATATAAAAGTAGTATTCGAAGAATCCATTTCCATCTATCTATGTTTTCAAACCAGTATGAATTGCTAAATTAATAAAAAGAATCAGAGTTAGTTGGTGGATCCAAAAGTAATGTTCAATTGTTGTGTTGATGATAATATTTATGAGTTTCATGATTGTCTCCAAAGTGGTTTGTCAAGTTGTTTAAGTTAATATATCAAGGATATCATTAATTTTTCAATATACATTTGTTGTTACTATATGATTTGTGTGATTAGTTTCTAAGGAAGTTGATTTAAATCTGGCTGAGCAATCAGTGTTTATTGGTCTCTACCCAGGGTTAAAATCATTTGACTAATCTATTCTAGTTGGTTTCCTTCCTGTTAGAATTAAAATCCTTTTTCTAGGTCATAGCAGTTTGAGGAAATATCATTGGTATTTATAAGAAGAATCTTTTACCTCAACATTCTTGCACATCTGCACAAGATATAGATTTACATAAGTGCCTAACAGTCTGAGTTAAGTTATTGAGCCTCAATACTTCTTATATCTGAATGAATATTAGTTATTGAGCCTTAATACTGTGCTTATGTGAATGAATATGTGATACAGTAAAGCATTTACTGTGGATGTTTTTAGTTACATGTTCAAAATTATGTTCAACATAAAAATGGAAACTATTTAAAAATAATAAAGCTAACAAAGTTGCTTATTTAAATAATTGTGAGTTACGTGCATTAATATTTTATTAACTTTTGTGTCTTCACAAACATATGTTGATACAAAATGAATGGAAGAAGCATCCAAGTAATCTTAATTTTTTCTGCCAACAATTCATACCAAAGATTGAACAAGTTAAGAATATTGCAATAGATAATTTGTATCGACACAAATAATATTATTGAAGCATTACAAAGTTTAGGCCATAAGAATCATCCTTTTTTAAACATGGATTACAAATAATTCTGAAAATTTAGAAGTCTTGGTCATTAACATTATTGTCTGCTACAATGTCATCAAGTGTATCATTGTCAATGTTCATATGTTCTTTCAAGTATTTAATATTATCATCATCCTCATCTTGACCTGCATCATCTTCATCATCATTGAAATTTGACTGTAGACCATCTATATTGTTACCAGATGTATTTGGATCATCATTTTCTATACCATTCATATTGTTGTCTTCCATAACATCATCTAACTCTGGATTGTTGTCTTCTTGTGCCTGAACATAACCATCTTCAACATCATCATGGATGTCAATTTCTTCAATGTTCTCTAATCCCTCTCTCTCATTTTGTTGGCCATCATTGTTTTTCTTAGTATCCACTAATGCATCACCAAATACATGCCTTAATCTTGGATCATAATGTATGACAAATATCCATTTCGGGTCCAAAATATCTTCATAGAAAAATACCTACACATGGACGACATACATATATTAGACATATGGTATAACAATTTTATTGATTAATAAACACATGTATATATTCACAATAAACTATGAATTAATAGATTAATGATCACTACTACTTTTTTGAGTTAAAGAAATACCTGCTCACAATAAATTAGTAGAACATAAGGCTCCTTAGCCTCCAGTAGGAAACATGAGGAATCTATAGAAAACAATCCACTATGGGTATCATGTCTTCATGTCCTCTCAAATGCTTCATACCATCTACACTTAAAAACACAACATTTAAAAGAGAGGAAATCCAACTCAATAATTTCTTGTATTTTACCAACATATTGTAGATTCCCTTCAATTATATTCTTAGCTTTTAAGCTTGATCAACTGGATTTCTTGAAGTCAACCATGATGCCACAATTGAAGGATCATCTCTTTACATCGACACTTTCTACATGTTAATGTCGACCATATGACCACATTGCTGGATATTTCCTCATCTATAAAAGACCACTTATTTTAGTGAAAACAAATATAATGACGAATATTAAAATAGTTAATAGTATCAAAACTGTAAGAAAACAACATTTTGTAAAATTCCAACTATACCTTTCTTTCACATCCTCTAGACATGTTGATTTCATCTTTTGTTATGTTTGAATCTATACATGCATCTTCTAATTGATTTTGAATTTGTTCAGTAATCCATTCTAGTGTGCAATCTTTACCCCATTCCCCAAGCAGATCACTAGGAAGTGGAGTATTCCTTGGGTTTGATCTCTTAAACTATCTCCTTGTTTCTAACACTTCTTCTCTCTTTTTATCATACAGATCGATCCATTTGTTCATAAAGTCCATGTGGTACAGAATGAACTTGTCAATTATAGCACTTTCATCTACACCTATTACATGTCAACATGTTTATTTCAAATTCCAAATGTCATGTTATTAATTTGACAAATAAATTACAGAGTCAATTAATGATTGCAAGAAAAATAACCACACTGATCATGAATTTACTTACTAATTTCTACTTGAACACCATTAGATTGTGGTTTTTCTCCATCAATAATATCTTATGCTCATTATTCATCCCATAAGCGTGGCCCATCTTCAAAATCCTTACAAAGGAATTCACACAGGAAGAAAAATGCTTCATTCAATACATACCCTTCAGCTATGTAACCCTCTGGATGTGCCTTTTGTTGGACATATCTTTTTAGAGTTTTCATATACATCTCAAAGAAAAACATCCACCTCATTGATATGACACCCGCCAATTCAATGTCATCGACTAGGTGTATAAGTAAATGGACTTGTAGGTCCATGAAACTTGTAGGGAGATCCTTCTCAAATACACATACAATTTCTACAATATCCATCCATTTTGGCACTTCACATTCATGGATCTCCTTGGAGGTCACCCACCTAATATAAGAATAGTAAATTAGTATGAACCTTTAGTCAAAAATTAAAATGCAATATAATATCTCTATGTCTCTCACACATGAATATTTCATATAACCACATACCTTGTAAATGCTGACAATCAATTTATGGCATTCCTTAAGTCAACTGTAAGACAGGAATCCCCCCTAATTGCCAATGGCATGATATGCTATCAAACACATTTATGAAAAGGTGTTTAGTAATTTTTCCTCACACAACAAAATATCAAAATATATTTAGTACTTAATCAATGTTAGCAGTAAATGTTAAATGATGATATATAATACCTTCATAAAATTATGAAAATCATGTGTTTTAAATCCTATGATATGTCCATCAATAGTAAAAGCTTTAGCCAATGATGACCCATAGCCAGTAAGTGTCCTTATTGAACACATGAAATTTTTGAGTTGGTCTAGCTCTTTTTTTTTCAAAAACCATGGAGCTTCTGCATATGTTTCATTTTCCTTGTTTGGCCACAAATGTTTTCTATCAATTTTGGTACGTGAAAGAGCAATATCTCTCCTTAAAGACAAGGTGTCCTTCTCTTTGCCTAATATATGTCAAAATATAGAATCTGGAACATTTTTTAAGATGTACATAGGATCTAATAGGTGAGATATTAATAGATCCTTCCAGTAAGGGAGCTCATAAAATATGGATTTCCTTTTCATTCCTTCTGGCATATTAACTACAACTTGTTCTGGTTCTTCAATTGAATCACCCCGATTAAAAAAATCTTCCCAAGCTTTCAATTTAGTATCTTCATACTTCTTAAGCCAATCACTTGGACCTATAATCATGGGAGGGCCTCTATTTTCAACTTTTCCATCAAATTGATTCTTTAGGCGATTTCTAAACTTATGATCTAGTGGTAGAAAAACCCTATTGTTTGCATAAATAAATTTATGTAGATCTTTAGACTATCGCCCTTGAAATTGTTCTGCACATCTTGGACATGCAAATATCCCCTTTGTTTGAAGCCCTGTAATTCAATAAGTAATGTTAATAATATCAAAAAAATAGTATAAAACTAAGTATGAAAGTTGGGATGGAAATAAATTATGAGTGTAAATACGTAAATATTTTATCTTACTAGAACAAACACCAAGTCCTGGGAAATCATGAATAGTCCAACATAGCACACCATACAACATGAAGGACCTATTTGATGGGGGACGTTATATGTCATACATTCTTATGCTTTTCCATAGCAGTTGCATCTCATCAATAAAAGGCACAAAATAAACATCCATATTTTTAACTTGATGTTTTCCTGGAACAATGAGAGTCAACATAAGGTGCTCCTTTCTAACACTCATCCATGGGGGAATATTGTATACTATCAATCCGACTATCCAAACACTATAATTTGAGCTTAGGAAAGAGAATGGGCATACTCCATCAATTGCAAGACCAAACCTAATACTACGGGGTTCATCTTTGAATTTTCTTGGCCATTTTTCCTCTATGTTTCATTGCTTTGGAGTCAACCAGAATTCACATGAATCCATCTTCACTCCTATTTTTTACATGCCAGTCCATCAATTGTGCAAGTGACTTGTAACGAAACATTCGTTGAAGTCTAGGTATAATTGGCATGTGACGTAAAACCTTCTTTGGAACTATAGGACCTTGTATATCTATACGATATCTCTTCTCTTTGCATACAGGCATTCTACCTTGTTTTCATATTCATCTCTCTATAAAATGCAATCATTTTTACATGAATGAATTTTCTTATATTCAATCCCCAACTCAACCAACAACAGATGCGCCTCTTTGCAAGTTGATGGAAACACATTCTCTTTAGGGAATATTTTAGTTTTTAGTGTCTTGTAAGATTGCCAGAGATTAAATCAATTGAATGTTTTGTTGATAACTGAGAGGGGGGGTGAATCAGTTATCTTAATAGTTTAAATTTCTTTTCATCTTTAACAATTAGTGCAATATCAAATGATATAAGCATACATAACCATGGAAACAGAAATAAACTCAACACATATGACACAATATTTTTGACGTGGAAAACCCTGTTAAGGGAAAAAACCACAGGGTGATTAACCCAAGATTGTATTCTCTGTTAAAAGAATAAGGTAGTACAAAATGGCACTTGCCAATTAGGGCTCACTACCCGAGCACACTGCTCACAAGAGGGTCAGTTTATAGAAGGAAACTAGGTATTTGAACTTATGAGAAGCATGCACATATGTTGAGGTTTAGTTCCAGTTAAGCTCAATATACTAATCTACTGCACTTCATTCTTCCTCTACCTTAGTGATGTTGTTGTCACATACCGGATCTATATATTTCTATATCCACACTGTTCTCTTCTTTTCTTCGCACTTCGCAACACACCACACACACCTTCTCATCAAAATCCATCTAGTATATATATCCGCACCAAGGATTTCAACATCTTTCTAGTCAGCATCTAGAATACTCAATATTTTTCCAAACTCTAGTTTGTCGGCTGAATCCTTGCTTACCAAGTGATGTGTATCAAAGAGATACTTATAGAAGTCATCAATCATGAATGATCCCTTAAGAAACTTGATCAGCATCAATATCTCATCCAGCTTAAGGTCTGAAGCTCTGCCAGTCAGTTCTTCCTTAGTCTACTCTGCCAAACAGGAACCCAACACTTAGGTGTTCATATCTCTTCACTCTTTCATCACCAGAGGCTCAATCTCTAGATTGTATTAGTCATGGTACTCCTCTTGACTTCCCCAAGTCTGCACTTTACTAAGATACTTCTTTTGAGAGATCCGGACCTGATTGTCGAACCTTGTTGCATGCTCTATTCTTTCTCACCGGACCAAAATACTCTTCAATCTAACTTTTGGTATAGACATACCATGTCCTGCGGATGTGTGGGATGGACTTTGTTGCCATCAATGACAACACTCATGAAGCCACATAGTGTCTCTTGCCAACAATCTCCCCCTTTGTCATTGATGGCAACACTTAGTGAAAAATGACTAAGTGTTATAGCATACTCCCCCTTGGCTGATGCTTTGTTCTTATGTACACTTTTCAGAGCTCCCCCTTAGCTAAATTCAACATTTTTCACTGCTCCTCACTCCCCCTTTGACATCAATGGAAAAGGGTAGGATCCACACACCAAAATTTCCTAAAAGCAATCTATACTTGGCTGTATAAATATATATACATGTTCTACTTACATATATTGAAGTATATCTACAAAAGTTGTCTTCAACTGGACCAATTCTGTTGCCCAACTCTACTTCATCCTATCCAAAATTGAAATCTGACCACTCAACAGGAATGCAAAAGCTTCTTCCCTCTTTAGTTCTATCAGATCACTGGTCCAGGCTATGGTCTGAGCATCAGTTAGGGCCTCAAGCATGACCTCTAACTTAGGGATAATTATCCCTCTAAGTTCACCCATCCTACTTATTATATTCTTCTTTTCCTTTTTAAGTTTCTTTAGTTCATTTAGAATGGCAATAGTCTGACATTCTTGGTTTATTATGGATGTGGTGAGAGGATCAAAATTCTGAGATAAACTTGACAGTTTACCCTCTTGTTCTTTCACTTTCTTCTTAATATCCATTGTCACTTTAGACCAAGATAAACAAAATTTATATATATCTCCACCATCTTTAAGAGCATTTTCTAAGCTCTTTATCCCAATGTCCAAATTTCTCCTGTCATTTGTTATAAGTCCTTGTATCTCAGAGAATCTCTTATCCAAAAATTCTTTCTGGACTTTTTCTTCTGCTGCTTTTTCCAAAGAATCAAAATGTGTGCTAACAGAATTAACAAGAGATTTTAGATTACCAGATGAAGAGGACAAAAGATCCTTTTGAAAGGATGGCATGATTTTCTCCAACACACCGGATGCAATCTCTATCAACTCACAGTCTTCCATGTGAGACTTCAGAAGTTTTTCTTTTGCCTTTGCTTGGGCAAAGGATGCTATCTTCTTTGTCAGAACTGGGGAGAGGGAATCAAAATTGAATGGTCATTGAAGTAGCTCCAGTTCATCTAATTTCATTATTTCTTTTGTTAGGAAGTCTTTGACTACTTCTGTAGTGTCTCTTGCTAGAGACAGAGTTTTTTCCCTTCTGTGGCCTTAGAGCTATCATCTGGGGTTTTCTTAGTTTGATCTTTTTCTCTTCCCTTGACTTCTTCTTCTTGACCAATTTTCTCATCTTTTCTTTCTTCTCCTTTAGTTTCAGAGTCAGCAGGGGGATCCAAAAGAGAGATGTTTACTTCTTTAGGGACTTCCTCTTCCAGAGCAAAGGAATCCAAGTCCTGAGTCCTTTCCTCACTTATATCCTTTGGCTCTTCTACATTTTTCATAGTAGATTCTCCTTCGTCATCCTTGGCAGAGGATTCATCACCTAAGTCATCTATAATAGGAAGATTAAATCTTTTAAAAGCATTCCAGAGGATATCTTCTATTTCTTTTGTCACTTTGTCAGTCTCTCCAAGCATAAGCTGATTCATTCTTACTTTGCTCTGGAACTCATCCTTGCAATCCTTGAAGATCATATTCATTTGTTTTGGAGTGATAGAAGGGTAGAGCTGAATAGCTATTTGTTCCCAGATCTCTAGGTCATTTGCCTTAGCATTGTTCTTCCTTATTTCAAGTTCCTTCTCTAGGATTTTGGGAATTAGAGATATGATCTCAATGAATGTTTTATTATAAATGTTAAGATACCTGACTGTGGCATCTTGCAAGATCTTCTAGTCAGCTTCATTATATTCATCATAAAATTCATTCATTGGTTTCAGGTTCCCATCCATAGTCACTTATTTGATGATATCATCAATGCAGAGAGTAGGCTTTTCAACAAATTCTTTTGCCTTTTCTTCCTTACCTTGACTGGTAGAGGATTCATATTTTCTTCTTCTTCATTTTCTTGACCTCCTCATCTGATTCTGTTTCTTCATCATCCTTCTGACTGATGTAAGACCTTGTGGCCTTTGTCTTAGTTCTCTTCTCTCCCTTTTTGAATGCCCTGACTTCCAGTTTTGAGGCTTTTTGACTCTTAGAGGTGGCTGGTGTGGATCTTTTGGAGGATCTGGTCTGGGAGGGGGCTTGCACCAGAGCACTTTCTTTTTTTGTTTCTTGTCTTTCTTTCTTTGCCCTTTCCAACTTCTCTCTGTTGGCATCAACTACCTCCTTTAATATTCCATACCTCTTGGTGACTTCTTCTACTTCCCTTCTTACTTTCTTCTTGATCTCAGGCTATCTAAGTTCAACATGAACTTTTACACTCAACTCTTGGAAGGTTCCAAACCTTTCTTCCTTAGGGTCCTTGGGCTGACTTAGTAGGTGTTGGACATGCAGTTCTAGAATTTTATCATCCACCTCATACCCCATTGGTATAATCTAGACTATCCTTGGCTCTACTGCTTCCATTAGACATTGATCAGTGTCTACCATAAAGTACATTATATCCTTGTACTTCTCAACCAATGATTGGGGATTCTTTCTCTAGATTGCATCATACTTTGAAAGTTCTTGAAGTATCCCCAGAGAGCTATATTTTGAGCCTTGGCATCACCAAGCCCATGCATGTAATATTTGATTTGAATGGCAACAAGTTTGTCATTTTGCCATACCCAACCACTAGATTCAGGTAGCTCATTCATAAAGTAAAAGAACAAACACAGTATTAGCCCACCATACTTGAATGAGTTCTTCTTATCCTTCTTGATCTTTTGTAGGTTTTCTAATAGTTGTCTCAGAAGAAGTTCACAAAGATCATAATCTGCATTCTCCCTTAACATCTGATAAGCAGCATAGATTGTAGTTCCAGATATAGAATTCTCCTTGCTAGAGTGATATATCTTATAGCCAATTACCATAGATGCAAATTTAATATCCGGATCAGTGATATCTTCTATAGTCATTGCTCTCTTGTCAAATTTTGATCCAGTAGCTTGACTTATAGTTTGATTTTTGACTAATTTGAGAGCATGCAACCACCGAATGAGTGCAATCTGGTTACCGCCTTAATTACATCCTTGGTTATCTTGAATGGCCTTATCAACCACATAAAGTTGTCATGCATTCTTCTCAGAACATACCAGACCAAATCATTTTCAACAAACAGGGAAAATGAATGCAATGTCCAAAATGCTTATCTCATATGGCCTTGTACTGAGGTTTGAGTTCAAATGATTCATCTATCGGTTCCTTGTGGTAGATATCCATCAGCTTGGATTCCCCAAATTCTTCAATGTTTGCATGTATGTGAACCCTAACATCTTCTACATGCAGAACTCTATGCTGAATGCTAGAAAATGCACCTAGGGGATCAACTTCTAGGGATTTATAGAGATTTTTTTTGAATTTAGGGTGTGGCCTATCAGTGATCTTCACAACATTTGGAGTAGCCATCTTTCAAAGATTCAGAGAGAGATATTCAAGAGTGGAAAATACCTTTTACACTTTTAGGGTTCACGATATGAGCTGGATTGGATTGCTGGATGAATCAACTTCTGCGGTTGATCTTTGAGAGGTTTGAGACAAATTGTAAATGTGCAAATGTTCAATAAGAGAACCCTTATATTTTTGCACAAGCCCTAATTCCACATTGCAATAAATACACAACTTAAGTCATTCTGGTTGCCTTGTTCTCCTTATTCTGAGAAGGATCTTTTCTGGATCACTGAGATGCACTTAGAGTTATTCTCAGTGATTATTAATAATCTATTTTCCTTTCTCCAATCATTTCATCTATCCACAGATCAAGATTCCTGAATTTTGAATCATACTAGATCTAATTGTGAAAATCTTGCTTCTTACCAGATGACTGTTAAACCGGATCAATCTTGGAAGATTAACCTATTCTAAACTTCTTTCAGATCTTCCATATCTTTATCAAGGCTTATTTAGATGTTTCTCTGAGAACCCTTTAATCCGCAACTTTCCATGTGCCAATTTCAAGCACCAATTAATTGGATGGGGGAATTTGTTTTTCCTTTTTGACTCCCCCTAAGCCAGAGCTCATCTTATTTAGTTTCTAAAAGGATTATCAGCACCAGATTCTGGTGTGGATCCATCCCCAACATTTTGTGTACTTCTCTTTACCCAAATCTTGTTCATCTCCCTTTGAATTTCATTCGCATTCACTTTTCCTTTTCTTTTGTCTTGATTTTGATTATGATGCACTAGACCCCTTTTATCCTGATTCTTACTTCTGCAGAATTTGACAATATGATCGGATTTATTGCAATTGTAGCAAACAACATTTCTTTGCAGATTTGACTAATATCCTCTTAATCTGCATTGATTAGCCATATGTCCCATTCTATTGCATGCAAATCATCTACTATTGAATGAATTGTTCATTTGCATATTTCTACATTCTTGAGATTTGTGACCATACCTTTTGTAGTTAAAACACTATCCAGAGAAGGATGAATTAGTCTAATTCATTCTTTTTCTACGCTGATTTGCTTTATGACCAAATTTATTGCAATTGTGGTAGTATCCATTGAAGGATGGATATCTTTGAGCATTTGGTTGCCTTAGCAGAGGTCTTCTAGGTCTGTTCCTTGGATTTCCTGAACCAGAGTTCTTCTAACCAGATTCAGAGCTTTCCCCTTTCTCATAACCCAAGCCTTGCTTGTCATCTACCCTCTTTTAGCTTTCAAGAAGAACTTCAAGATGAGCAGAGCTTATCTTGAATTTCTCTTTGTATTCATTTGTTGTTTTAAGATCCCTTTTAAGAGTGTCTATCTAATTCTCAGGTTGTTCTTCATTATCTCTAGCTTCTTCAAGATCAGATTCTAGATGCCTGATTATTCTATCCATTTTGTGGTAGTCTTCTGACTTCTCCTTGAGAGATTGTTTTAGATTATCTTCACTTTTTCTTTTCTCTTCAATTTCTTGGGTGAATTTCATAACTCCTAATTCCATTTCATGTCTTACCATAATAACCTTTTTTTATAACTTCTCACATAACTTGGTTTTCTCATTCAGATCTTCATTAGTATCATTGGCTTCATTTTGAATTGCTAATTGTTGAAGAAGTTCCTTTCTTTTCTTCATTGAGATACTTAGTTTTTCTTTGAGTTCATTTATGAAATCATCAGCTTGTTTGATTCTTTCCCTCAGGTCATTGACTTCAAAGTGAGATTGATCAAGATCATCCAAGGTAGACTGAAGTTGTTCCCTCATACCATACATATCCATTGAGATTCCCAGATCTTCCTCAAGCTGTTAGGCTCTGTTAGAAGGAACTTCGATCTGATACCAATTGTTGATAACTGAGAGGGGTGGGTGAATTAATCATCTTAATAGTTTAACTTTCTTTTCTTCTTTTACAATTAGTACAATATCAAATCATATAAGCATACATAACTATGGAAGCAGAAATAAACTCAACACATATGACACAATATTTTTGATGTGGAAAACCCTATTAAGGGAAAAAACCACGGGTTGATTAACCTAAGATTGTATTCTCTATTAAAAGAACAAGGTAGTACAAAATGGCACTTGCCAATTAGGGCTCACTGCCCGAGCACACTGCTCACAAGAGGCTCACTTCCTACAATAGTTTATAGAAGAAAACTAGGTATTTGAATTGATGATAAGCATCCACATATGCTGAGGTTCAGTTCCAGTTAAGCTCAATATACTGATCTACTGCACTTCATTCTTCCTCTACCTTAGTGCTGTTGTTCTATCACATACCGGACCTGTATTTCTATATCCACACTGCTCTCTACTTTTCTTCACACTTCGCAACACACCACACACATGTTTTCATCAAAATCCATCCGGTATATATATCCACACCAAGGATTTCAACATCTTTCTAGTCAGCATCCGGAATACTCAATATTTTTCCAAACTCTAGTCTGTCGGTTGAATCCTTGCTTACCAAGTAATGCGTATCAAAGAGATACTTATAGAAGTCATCAATCATGTCAGAAAATCATGAATTATCCCTTAAGAAACTTGATCACCATCAATATCTAATCCGGATTAAGGTCTGAAGCTCTGCCGGTTAGTTCTTCCTTAGTATACTCTGCCAAACAGGAACCCAACACTTAGGTGTTCATATCTTTTCACTCTTTCATCACCAGAGGCTCAATCTTTGGAATGTATTAGTCATGGTACTCCTCTTGACTTCCCCAAGTCTGTACTTTACTAAGATACTTCTTTTGAGAGATCCGGACTTGATTATTGAACCTTGTTGCATGCTCTATTCTTGCTCACCGGACCAAAATACTCTTCAATCTAACTTCTGGTATAGACATACCATGTCCTGTAAATGTGTGGGATGGACTTTGTTGCCATCAATGACAACACTCATGAAGCCACATAGTGTCTTTTGCCAACATGTTTGAATTATGATGAACATGTTTCATATGTCAATCTATACTAGGACTATTTATATACAATATATGGTTTTAAAGTCCCCTTAAAGAAATAAAAACAAAGTTGATGAATGTTTATGAATTATGTACACAATTAACAATGCAAAGTAAGAAATGGATTTCATCTCACTTTACTAGGGTAGTGAATCCTTTGTTTGAACAACCAAATAGTGACTTGATTTCTAATAATATTAATGTGCATGCCAGTTTTGAAGTTCTACTTGCACCTGATTTGAACACGGGTGTCTTTACTGCTTGCTTGATGGAGTCTTTTAGGTTGTTATCATCAACATTACATTGGTGGTAATTATCCCTACTATCATCGTTACTATCAACCATATGATCATTATTGTCATCATTGTTTCCATCCCCAAAGAAACCTATAAGAATTTCATTCAATCCTTCTTCATGCACTGCATTTTCACTATCATGACCATCATCATTAAGGCTAGTTGGCATGTCATCAATGTATGTGGATCTCATCAGCAGTTCAAATTTCTCAACTACTAGTATTCTCTTCAATGTTGCTCTTTTTTGCCTGGTATGGTTTAAAGGATGGTTTGGATCATCCCGTCCAAACCTTGATAACCCAGTTGGATCTTGGGCATTAGTATGTGTTTCATCAACATCTTCTTCCTATCAACAAATGCAAGCATTATTTAATGTTTGGCAACAATTGCACTAAATTCAAAATGTATCAATTTCAAAGAAATATAATCAAATATGGCTTAAAAAATATAAATATAAATTGTATGAACATATATACATCAATTGAATAATGGAACATTATTTTAT
Source organism: Cunninghamia lanceolata (assembly GCA_027924645.1). Classification (NCBI taxonomy): domain Eukaryota; kingdom Viridiplantae; phylum Streptophyta; class Pinopsida; order Cupressales; family Cupressaceae; genus Cunninghamia; species Cunninghamia lanceolata. The sequence goes on from BSBN01000957.1 coordinate 1,530,421, forward strand.
AGACTACCTTTTTTATACAATGATTTAAAGAAAACATAATTTTGACAACATAGTTTATAAAACATCAATCCACACTCATTTATTATTCTTTGGTTTTCTACCCTTAAGGACATCTTTAGGGAGACCTTGTTCTTCCCTTTTCTTTCGTACAGGAGTGCATTTTAAGAAGGGGTAATCAATCAATAACTCATCCCCAATGGTAAGGTCCATAATAGCCTCAAACATTATCAATCTATCAACCCTTCTTTCCATATCTCCATCTTTATCATTTATAACCTAAACAAATTGACAATTCGGTCTTACATTAGGGTCCCTTCCCTTACTACTATTTATAAATCCTGCAATATTTTTGTGTGTGTATGCACATCCATCTATATACATAAGATGACCTCTATTCATTTCTTTTCCACTTTCCAATTGGAGATGGTGTGTATACATATTTGAATTTAGACCATAAGCTGACATGCTAGGCTTATATTCTACTAGCCTTCTCTATTCACCACTGTAATATGATGGACCATAATATGGCATTAATCTCTAGTGGTTTGTTCTGAATTGTTTCTATGTTTAGATCCCACATGTAGATTTTGGATGACAAATAGGCCTAGATTTGCTCCATGACTATTGGAGGGTCATATCATGTAACTGTATCCCCAAAATTGAAACACCTCGTACACTCTAGGTAGTTGTTGATCAGTAGGCCAAGCACAATATAGTCAACGATCAAATGTATCTTTGTAAATTGATCTCAAACTCAGGGGCAAGTCATCATCTCCATCACATTCATTCTCATAGGGTATGTAGTCCACCTTCCCCTTGTCTTTAAGCAAATTATACATCTTTAAACTAGTTCTTGTTCTGTTACTTGTTTTCATCAATTCCTCATCTTCAGATCTAGTATATTGGCACATATTTTTTTTAGATGTATCATCTGATGAATGATCATTGCCCTCTAGGCTGGAAGTTAGTGATCCATGAAAATTTAAACCAAGAACTTTATCCTACAAATATCCATTAAGAAAAAAAAATTAGTTATTTAAATAATATAAAACAATGTTTAAATGAAGTATACATGTTATTTATATCAAATAAAAAAATTCCTTACCACAATTGCTATTGGATTTGAATTGATTGTAGGAGGCATACTACCGACTGGAAGCTCATCATATATGTCATGTCTTTGTACAATCGCTTGTTTGAATTGTTTCTTTCCATGACATACAAAACATCTACAAACAACAATTTTCTCAAAGTATTCATCCCATGTACTATAGTCTTGATCAACCTCTTATTTAGTGCAATCATTTGTTGTGTCTATAGGATCCATTGTCGTATCCTCTTCCACCCACTGTCGTCTACAAGATTTAACAATTTTAGGTCCACATCCACGTACATATATTTTTTTTTTCTAGTTGAACGCTCAGGCTTTGCATTTGCTCCAATCTCCATCTAAAATAATCAACAACATGCATTAATTTATGTCAAGATTGGATAATACATTATAAATTTCAATAATACTATGAAAAAAGATGGATGTATCACAAAATGCCATCAGATCATTTTTTCCTAAGTTAAGTCAAAATTTGAGTACCTGATGTCCCGCTTCATCCATTGTGTCCTCATTTGATATGACACGATCTGTTGCCATGACCTCATTTGGCCCCTATAATACACAACATAGTAAATAATCTTTAGTACACCAATTATATCATTTCAACGAATATGCTATCCAACACAAAACCTCACTTTAGTCATATATGTGACATATTCATATCATGTTTTGGCTATCCTAATTTTTAAACTTTTCCCTTGATCATAGAATCACATTTAATCACAATTCTTGTGCATTTTCAACCAATAAGTTTGACCTCAAAGGCCTCATGGACAAAAAAATGACTTTATTTCCTTTATGTTGTAGCATTTATGAATTCATAAACACCTTCCTCCTTTGGTTGATGTTGCTTTCTCTTCTTACCTCTATTTCCACCCACTTTCCTCTCTACAATTTAGTAGTTCTACGCCATCCACTTCCTCTCTCCATGGCCTCCTTTAGATCCTGTAATACACAACAATGACAATAGTCACATAACAGTTGTGCACCAAGAGGTTAAAAGGAACCAATCAAGATAACCACACATGAACAGCAAATGTGTCTTGACAGATTATATAAATTTCCTATATATTTGCATTTATCCTCTAACCTTTCTACATTAGCCCTCAATTGTACAGACCTCCTAGTTGTTATATGCAAATGATTTGTATCCTTGCATTCCCATTGGCAAATAGAGTGAACTAATTTGAATCCTTGTATAACCAATTTGTAGGTACAGTGAATTGATTTGAGTTTTTGCATTAACAATTAAAAAATCATAGTGAGATGGTTTGAATCCTTGAGTTTTAAGTTAAATGAACTGGGTGAGACCAGTGCCTTATTGGGTAAATGGAGTCAAATAAAAATATGAGATAAGTGGCTTATATTTGGTAGTAATTCTAACTGTTTGGCACACTAATATTAGTTAATAACTTGTATAATTGTGCAAGGAAATAATTGACAGACTCTTCTTAATAATCCAACTGACACAACCAAGTTACTTGTAATTTATCAAAAAGATCTTTAATCCCTACTTGAAGGAACCAATTGAATAAATCAAACAAGAATAGTAGATGATATCAACTTGGAGACAGAATGTGAACCCTAATTATATGGTTCTTCTTACTGATCCAATTAATACTCCCAGATTATTGTGATATGAAAATAGTGTTGGTAAGATTTTTGGGATGTCTTCAATGAGGCTCTCAGTAACACTAAAAGTAACATAGGGGAGAGGACCCAATTGCTGAGCATGTTCCAATAGTTGTGATAGTGTTTGTGGACTTAAGGCTCAATATTTTTAAAATTTTAACACTAGTAGTTGTAACTTTAAGTTTGTTAGTGTTGACTATAAGTACCTATAATTGAATGAAATGTGCCCTTTAAATTTAAAAACAACCAATTATGTGATGCCACATCAGCACACCAACAAAACATGAATTAATGAACAACTATTGGTCCACCTTTGTTTTAGGAACTATTAGACACCTTAACAAAAAGCATGTTGAGAAACTATTGGTCCACCTTTGGTCAAGAGCATTTCCCCTAGACCTCACTCTAGTTTTAAAAAGAAAAAAATAAAAAACATTTTGAACCATGCTAGATGGAAAAACAACATTTTTTTTTAATTTTTAATTTTTTCCAATTAAATCCCAAATATTTGAATTACATTTATTCTTCTAGTTTGCTAAGTCAATGTTTATCCTAAGTAATGCTCATATGGTCCAAGTAGAGATGCAAACACATGGCTCCACAAAGAGATAGCAATTTAAACTTCTTTCTACCATAATTCATGATTCCATATTATAATTTCTTTCTTTGATGCCATAGATATCGTAATTGATAAGTTTTATATTCCTAAAAAACTTTGACAATATTTATATATCTAAAAAATGATACAAACTTATTTCTACCATAATTCATGATTCCATATTATAATTTTTGTTTTTGATGGCATGGATATTATAATTGATAAGTTTTATATTCCTAAAACACTTTGACAATATTCATATATCTAAAAATGTTGTTTCTTTTATACTTGATCTTAGTAGCTTCTATTAGATTAGTTTATTGTGTCTTTAAAATTTATTTAATAAAGGATGCATGAAACTAATTTTAAATCCTTAAAAATCTCTATATTTAATTGCCTAGTCTTCACTGAGTTTTGACTGAATCTGAGCACAAAATCTGTGGTCAAAAAGAGTCCAAACTAGTTGGATCAAACCATCATAAATTTTTATATGGCAGGCAGCTGTGACAAGAGTCAATACTAGAACCTATAGTAGAGGAAATCACAATGAACCTATAGTAGAGGAAACCATCATAATTTTTAATATGGTAGGTAGCTATGATATATCAATTTAAATAATAAGGAAGCACTAAAATGGAGACAACCAAATAATTGAATAACTTTAACAAACAATTGATACCAATATGGCACCACAGAATTGGAGATTTTCCATTAACTTCTTCAAAATTATGCTTGCAACATGGTCTTTGAGTTTGTTAATATTATGGAACTTTTTCTACTATCTACCACTACTAGCTGGGTAAGTGCAAGAAGTTGGGTCCACTTTTAGTGGAAGCCTCGGCGCAAAATATTTTCAGAAATGATGGATTTTGGCAATATGGTTGCCAAACATTTTTTTAGAATTTTTGGATGAAATTAAAACACATTTAAGATGACAATGTCTAGTTTTAAAATATATAATTTTTTTTTAGTTTTGGACATATTTTTGTATTTATTATTTATTTTTTAAACAAACAGATTCAAATTTTTCAAAGAAATGGACTTTGGCAATATGGCTGGCGATTTTTTTTTAAAAAGTTTTTGACAAAATTAAAACCCATTATAGATGAGATGGTGTAGATTTCAAATATATAATTTTTTTTTACAATTGGATTATATTTTCTATTTTTCACTTAATTTCTAATGAAACAAGTCCATAAACTTGAATTATCAGGGTTTTTTAGTATTTTAATAACTTTTTATTAAAATAATTTTTTGAAAAACAAATTGTACGAAAATGTAATTTAGACAATTCTTTTCAATTTGAAAAAAAAAATTTCAAAAAATATGAAGTTTAGGTCATCTTATGTGTGACGTACACGACGATTTTTCAAAACACCAAATATGGCCAATAAAAAATTAACAAAAAAAATCTATTCAATAGAAAATTATAAAAAAATATGGAAAACATGCTTAAGTGAGTTACAAATCTTTTCCCAAAAGGATTTAGAAAAATATGATTATGTAGGTCAAAATATGGATGACGTACACGTGCATGGTATAGTAAAAAAAAGTGACTTTTAAATAGTGGTTTTTATAAACGCCTATTGAAAATCAATTTGTATTATCTGGGTATTCAAATAAGTTACATATTTGGAAACTAGACTCTGAGTACTACATTTTATGATTAGTGACTTTTTCCAAGATTCCATCTCTAAGTGCTTCAAATTTTGAGGTCAAATGTGACAAATTCTGAAAATCAGGGAAAACACTTCCACTTTTTGGCCAAAAAGTGGACCCAACTTCTTGCCAGCACCATCCTCTCTTCCCCCTATATCTTTTTATTGGGTCTTGGTCTCTCTTTTTATAGTAGAGACAAACAATCTTCAAACCCGTTACAACAGAAAAGACATAACTGTTCATAACTGTTAAGAAAATACTTTTAAACTTAACAAAATGTTTTTAATTAGAAAAGACCAATTTGTTATTCACCGAATAGAAACCCATGACCATTCAAGGCCTGAGAAAGGCATTCTATTTTCTGATATTGTATCTCCTCTTCACATTTAATCCTCTTGAGAACCTAAATATGTTTCCTGCCATTCACTTATTTTTAGATCACTAGGCCACTTAAATTCCTGTGTGGTTGCAAAGCTCGTAAGATGGCTTTTCCATCTGTTGTCCAAGAGGTTCTTGATGTCCACCACAAACTTTGTGTATCCATTGTCCAACATGATAATTTCATCAAGCAGAGTATGGAACTTACTGAGTTTAATTTCCCCATCATTCTGTACATGTGCCAAACATTTAGGAATCATCTGATCAAACTCTTCTCTCCATTCATCTACACCCTTCAATTGGTTATCATCTTTGAGGATTGATGGGCTGAAATGGTATTTGATGGAGTCAAATGTACTCCTCTTACCTTCCACCTTCCTTTTTGTATCTTCCAAATACTGATACTTGTGAATTATGCTTTTTACCATTTCTCATGTAGGCTTGCTCTTTGATGGGGCATCTAGATCTCTGTGTGTGGCTTTGCATAAACTATTCAGTGTGTGGAAGGTAGGTTGCCATCTCTTTTGAAGATTTTTAAGAATGGAAGAATTAGTGTTTATCTGTTCCATAGCTTTGATTAGATTGATGAATTGCTCGTGTACTCCATTCATTTTTTCTTTCAATATATCAACTCTATGTTTTAATATCCTACTCAGGACCTCTATGATGTGATTTTTGACATCTTCCTCATTATGCTTTTTCAGCTTATCAATTTCCTCTTTCCTTTGTTGGATCTGGGGATCCTTTGTATGGACTGGTGGGTGATAGACAATTAATTCATCTCCCTTTACTATGGTGGCTTGTTGCAACTGTTGTTTTAGCTTTATATTCTCAACGAAAAATTTGTTCACCTCATCATTAGATAGCTTTAACCTTTTCTCATATTCATTAATTTTCTTTTCCATGTTTTCTACCACATCTTTGGTGAACATTACAGAATGCATAGTTATGGTGGTAGCTTCAGTAGGAGTTGTGTCTCTCATAGTTCTAATCATGGTTGACCCCCTCATTTCTTGTACTACATCAAGGAGCTGAGGCTTCCTTGTGTTATTTTGCTTTGTCCATAGGGCAAATGTTTGGGTAGTAGGGTTATACCCTACTCCTGAGACACCTTCCTCTAAATCAAATTCTACAACTAACATAGGGTCAACTTGTGCTCTGGTATAATCAACATATCACTTTTCAACACCATTTCTCTTGCCTCCTAGGGAGTGACATTAATATTATCAATATTCAATTTTACAAATGTCTGAGCCTGGATCTCATCATGTTTTGACTCATCAGCTCCTATAAGATTAATCTTCAACTTTTCCTCAATTCTTTGATTTTCATTTTGATCCATAAATCTCTGAACTCATTGTTGTGTATAAAGTTATCATCCTCTATGAATCTCAGAATCTCATTAGTTCCCTCCTCTGACAGCCTAACCTTTGGATCATGAGACTTTTGACCTTTTTGTTGTTCCACTGCCTCTTTTAGTTCAGTCAAGGCCAAGACTACTTCTTGTTTTTCATCATCACTTGAATCATATTCCACTAATGGCTCTATATTCTATTTTTTAGCCTGTGGCTCATGAGTGGGAGATGGAGGGGATGGATTTGTAGGTGATGGGGGTGATATCTGAGATGTGGATGTTTCATGTGGTGGTTGATGGGGTGTGGGCAATGGAATGAGTCCCTCATCTTGGGCCATTTTATAGAATTCATCAAATTTATTCAAAATCATTTGCATTCATTTTAGAAGATTGGGCTCACCTGCAAAAGAGCCTTTGGTGTTTCTATCTTTTTCCTTCTTCTGATTTTCCCACCTCATCATTGTATCCCACCTTTTTCTAGCTTACATTACATCAATAAACTGCACCAAATTTCTTATAACATCCTCCCTAGAATAAAATCCATGTGAAATATCCTTCTTCGTCAATAGGGTTCTTCTGATCATATTGATGTGACCCTCTAGGTCACATACTCTTTCTGTTCCAAGTTTAAGGGAGTAATTAACCCTTATAAACCTCTGCACTTCTTCAAGCATATCTGACCCAATGGCCAGCTCTTCAAACATAGTCAAGTTAGGCAAAAATGTGCCTTTCCTCTGATTTCTCATCAAGTCATGTTCCATCCAGAGCATTACCACATAAACTCTAAGAAACAAACTCTTGCAGGTAAAAACTTAGGTAAAATGTGTGGTCTTTGGTTGCACCCATATACTTTGATAATAGTGTGTTGTGGCATAAGGAACTAATTAGCATAATTATGAGTATAGCCTTGGTTTGGCCCTTACTGCACAGGCCTCATTACCTTCATCAATGACTAAGGCATTCTTGGTGTTGGGTAACCAAGAGCAGCAATCAATATGATAGCAAAATCATCTCGAAACACTACAAAATCACCTTTTGTACACCTACTATCCCAAATACAGCACTAGTTTTGTACCAGGAGTTTGACTCCTCTTTCTTGTGTACACAATTCTATCCTTGTAGTCCACTTCATTTCATTCTGATGCATAATTAAGTGGCACAATAAAGAATATCTTTTGAAAGTAATAGGGGCCTTGGCTTCCCTAACTTGTAGCAAACCTTCATACAATTGATCTTCAATCACAGATGCAAAATCAAATTCTATATTTGACTCAGAATGTTAAATTATCATAGCCATTCTCAACAACTCTATTTGCATTTGCTCCTCTGCATCTATCCCCAAAACTTGACACAATGTGTATACGCCTAAAAATGACACGAATCATCCTAAATAAATATTCTAAATATTTATTCCATTCTTCTATTAATTAAATAAATATTCTAAATTTATTTAATCAATTCATTATCTCACAATTAAATAAATTCTATTTATTTAATTAAAATTCTTCTAAAGTCCTTCACAATTAAATAATCATAAATTATTTAATTAATCCTATTTCCTCTATCCTAAAGTTCTAAATTCCAAATTCCACATCACCTTTTCCACCTCACCTTGTCCACCTCATCAGGTTGCACATGTAATTAAATATATTTAATATTTAATTATCTTATTTTCCCTCACCCACATGGCCTATTTCTTCTCCAATCAGAGGTCAGTTAACCAATCAATCAAATCTGTTAACTAACCTGTCAGTTGAGTCAAATCCTCAATCAATTCAGTCAGTTCCACAATCCACTCTTCTAACTGATCAATCAATTCTGTTAACAGACCAGTCAATGGAGTTAACTCTCCAATCAGTTTTGTCACATCCCACCTTTCATGATGGAGCTGGGACACTTGTCACATTTCCACTGGTTGCACATTCCTCAACCATCTTCAGCCGTTGATCTTCATATCTTCTCTCAACCGTTGATTCCTATTCCTCTGAGTCTATAAATGCAGCTTCATCCCTCCATTCTAATCATCCAGGCTTTTGACATCGTTACTCTGCAGAAATATCACCAGCGCGCCTTTGGCACCCACTTGTCATCTACAAGCTTGAGATCACCATTGTTGCATTGGAGCTCACCTTCATTGCATATCACACCATAGCCGTTCACCATCGACTTCCTCAAACAGCTTTAAAAGATTGCACTCTCTGAGGGCTCATCTCATCTGCGAAAGGACGATTCGTGATAGGCGAACAACGGAAGTTTCGAAACGGAAGAGGTTTTGCTGTGTTCGTTCATTGTTTATTTAATCTTCTTTGTTTCTCCATTCTGTTGATGTTTGGGTCATCTGTTATTCATTTAAAATTCAGAAACATGGAAAGGTTTCATTTTGGAAGAAAGTATAGAAATCCATTTGTTACCATCACCCCTCTTCATGTGTAAGGGGAGCTCATCACTTTGATATGTTTTCCTCAACCTCTTATATTCTTTCTCAAGTTTCTCTAAGTTCACCTCTGTTATATCTTGTTTATTGAGGTTGAAACATTTTATAATGGCATCTCTATTGATATCCACTAAGCACTTACCATTTGGAAGTCTCACAATTTTGGTTGGGGCATGGTAACTATGAGCAAGGGCTTTAATTAGTTCAACATCAACAAAAATGTTGGGAATAATCAATTTAGCCAAATCTAGGGCCCAAGGGTTTGGTGCTAGTTCGTGGTCATTCCTTTTTATATAAAAGTACCAATAGAGGTTCCATCCTGACAATGGTATATAGGGATCCCTAGAGCCTTGAGCTAAGTCTCTAACAATGTTTTTAGAACCTTTATCAATTGAGCTAGGCAAAAATGAAAGCTGAGGGGATTGTAATGAAGATTTATTGGTTTTGGCTTCATCCTTCTTGGCTTCTACCTAAGTCTTTTTAGGTGCCATTTTATGAAATTCACAAGAAATGATGAGTAGAGCTTACCTGAAAAAATTGCCTTGAAGAATTCTCTTTACTCCCAAGGCTTGAGCTCCTATGTAACTTGTCTTCTACTACTATGAGTAAGAAATCTTAATTTGTTTCATGTATTTCAAGATGCATTTACTTCTGGTTCATAAATTTGCACAATTCAAATCTTCATGTTGAGCTTCAATCTTCATATTTTGATGTTGATGTGATTAGTATACTTTAAATAACCCAACTGCTTGGTTACCATTCTACCATGGGCTATGTTTTGGCCCCCTGAGGTATAGTGGTACAGTGTGTAGTGTATAGTATTAACTATTCTCACCATCAAATCTTCGTGTTGAGCTTCAACCTTCATATTTTGATGTTGATGTGATTAGTATGCTTTAAATAACCCAATGGCTTGGTTACCATTCTACCACGGGCTATGTTTTGGCCCCTCGAAGTATAGCAGTATAGTGTGTAGTGTATAGTATTAACTATTCTCACCGTCAAATCTTCGTGTTGAGCTTCAATCTTCATATTTTGATGTTGGTGTGATTAGTATGGTTTAAATAACCCAACAGCTTGGTTACCATTCTACCGTGGGCTATTTTTTGGCCCCTCGAGGTATAGCGGTATAGTGTGTATAGTAGTATAGTGAGTATTAACTATTCTCACCATCATACCGCGGTCCTTTTGAGAATGTTCTGTGGTAAGGAGGTATGATGTGGGTATTATGAAGGCTAGCTAATGTGATAGCAGTATTGTGGTAAAAGGCGAAGATGACTTTATGAATGGTAATAGATACACAAATAAAACACTCAAAACTTTTATGAAAATTCTGGTTCCAATAGATTCATTCACCATACATGGTGAGTATTTAGACATAGGACTTTAAAGTCCATGCACTGAACAGAGGAAAATACAACATCAGTTTTCAATGCCTTTTGACATGTTTAAATACATCTCTTCCTTTAACAACATTTGAAAAGGGAAGAAGTAGATGACCTAATTTGTGAAAGAATGATCACTTTCACTGGTAAGCTTATTATTCTTGCATTGGCAAAATTTGATCGATTTCTTCTCATTTAATTTGTAAAATTATAAGAAAAAAGTTTTCATCATAGTATGAGCAAATTACAAGCATCCACATCATCCAAATTACAAGCATCATCATCATCAAATCATTTGTATCTTTTTTCAATCACTTTGGAGATAGTACAACAACATATAAACATGAAAATTAACACAACAGTTGAACATTGAGAAAAGGTTACCATTTAAGTATAGTCTTCTCCATAATACTGCTTCATAATATATATATATTAATTGCAAAGTTTTTGGAACATGAAAGTGGATGAGTGGGATGGGTGCAATCTATCTTCTTACTAAGTCCCCTAAAATGCTTAAAAAAGAACTACTACCCTCCTTTTTTCTCTTAGGTCTTGGTCTCTCTTATATGCGAGAGGAAACAACCTACAGACCTGTTACAAAAAGACATGACTTTTGATAACTAATTATAACATGGAAGGAAAATGGATTAGGCAGATACTATACCTTAAACCCTAATCCCTCAACCCTCAACCCTAAACCCTAATCCCTCAACCCTCAACCCTAATCCCTCATCCCTAAACCCTAAACACTATCCCTATTCCTCAACCCTGAACCCTTGACACTATACCTTAAACCCTAATCCCTTATCCCTAAACCCTCAACCCTATCCCTCAACCCTCAACCCTAAAACCTTGACCCTCAACACTATATCTTAAACCCTAATCCCTTAACCCTCAGCCCTAAAGCCTCAACCCTTAATCCTTAAACCTTCAACACTAAACCCTATCCCTCATCCTTAAACCCTAAATGCTATCCCTATTCCTAAACCCTCAACCCTCAACACTATACCTTAAATCCTAATCCTTTATCCCTAAGCCCTCAACCCTGTTGGGTGAATATTTTGTCTTCAACTAACTGAAGGGAAAATGGTTATATCAACCACAGTGTAATGAGATGAATCTCTCCTCTTAACAAGGGGAGGTTACTTATTAACTATTACAAACTTATTTACACTAAAAACTAATTTCAGGGTGAAACCATGTCATCCATTTCTCTTTTTTTAGAAATGATGTTTACAATATAAAAGAGCACTTTCACAATACAAATTGAAATAACCAAGAAACCCATGAGAGATCAAAGTCTATCATTGCTCCTTTTATTGACTTACAATTTAGAACCAAGTAGGATAAGGTGCAGCTCAAAGTCTTCACTGAATACTACAACAAAACATATGATCACAAAAGATAATAGTAGTTCAAAGTCTTTCCAATATCTTTTACTTCAAAACATAAAATCACAAACTAAAGATAATTGTTGTAGCACAAGGTCTCCAAAATCAGCTTTAGAACATCTCCCAAATTATCCACACTCACACTACAATTTAATCAAGTAGATAAGATAGCAAAAGAAAAAGGACATAAGAACACTTTCCAATATACTACAAGTTATTCCAATACAAAGATTGAATGATCGCTTGCTTTTCTATTCACTTGATAAAATATGATTTACAATTTGAACACAAAGTCTCAAAATGCTCTTCAATTTGGCAGAGTTTCACTTCAATAACTAAAAGATAAAAAATACAATAGAGGCCCTCTTTATTTATAAGGAGGAGGCTAGTGCAAAAATAGGAAATTTACAACTACTTTGACTTATTCAAACAAAAGAGTCCTAGTTGACTTGGGACTTCCTTTGTTTCACATGTAATTACATTTTGGAAAATTACATATGAATATAACCATAACAAAATTCAAATTACATATACAAGAATGAAAATAAACTAAAGTATCAAAAAGGACCTTCAGCTTCCTCCATCATTCTTCTTTAGAAAGTTCTGATACATGGCCTGTATAGCTATCATTTCACATGCATCTAGCTTTTCCATATTCTCTAAGATAGTGCGGGCCCAGAGAACTACATCTTTCACTACCTTTATCACCTTTTCATGCTTGTCAAGGTTGTCCTTCAAGTTTTCAAAAGTTGAATGCTGATCATAAAGGTTGTCCATAGAAAGTATTGAGGGCACTTCATCTTCAAATTTCTATTGAACCATCTTTTCAAAAGAGCTTATCATTTCATTTGCTGAAAGGAACTTATGACCTTCACCTGTGAGAGTGCATGGGAGTTCTTCCAACCTATGTAGAAGCATGACATTGTTGTCTTCACTATTTTCACGAGCTTGGCATAAGTTATCAAGTAAGCCTTTTATTATATTGATATGATGAACAAGAGACTCCTTAGTCTTAAGATATGATTCCTGATTTGAGCTGACCCCAATGGTAATCAGATTCTTTATCTTAATCTACTTCATCTCTCTCCACTCATCTAAGCTTTCTTCCTGATCTTGCAATTCTTGAGAAAGTAAGTCAATAAGATTATCAAGCTCAACTTTTGCTTTATCCATCTTTTCTTTTCTTTCTACAGTAGTTTTCAACAGAACCCTTCCCTATGCTAGCAACCACTCCACAATATTGCCAACTAATCTCCCTCTAGCTTTAGCTTTTTCCACCTTCTGAATCAAAGGATCTTCTATAGTTATAGCCATAGGTTCCACAATCTCAGATGACTTCACTATTTTTTAAAGAATAGCGGCAAGTTGGTCTACTTTATCTTTATATTGCTCTTTCTCTTTCTTAACCTCATCATATTTCTCAAGCAAGGTGCTGGAAGTAGTTTGAAAATATACCTTAATGCCTTCATGAGTTAGCTTACCTAGCTCAACTCTTGAGACAACATAATCATTCATATCAAAATTGTCAATAGTAGCATCCTCTGGTGGCTTGGCAATTTCTGCATATCTAATCTCATTTTCATTGATAAGCCTAGAAACAGTCTTAGGCTTTTTCTTTAGAGTTTTTGACTTCAAAGGCAACAGGTTCTCTATATCAATTTCATCTGGTGAAATTTCTTGCTTTTTCCTCTTGGGGGTATATGCAGACAACGAAGGAGGAAGTATAGAAGCACCCACATTAGGAGAAGAATCAATCACCTACTTTCCTAGATTCAGGCTTATTCCTATTATTGTAACAATGGGACTAGTAGGAGTAAAAATAAGAGTAGTGTTAACAACCTTTTCAAAACTATATAGAAAATGTTCTAACACAGTTTGTTCACCGATATAAAAAGACGAGGAAGACAAACTAGGAATAGACCTAGATGAATCAAACATTGTTCCAAAACTCATTCTTAATGAAGGGGGAGTATTATCAGAGGAAACAACCAAAATAGGAGAAATAGGAGTATTTGAAACAATAGGAAAAACACTAGAAACATGAACATGAAGCTGAGATTTAGAAACTTGGGATTCTCATGGAAGGTCCTTCTGTGGGGAAAGTTGTGAATCACCAAGTTGTTCTTATTCTACATTCTCATCTTTACCTTGTTCTATTTCATCTTCCTCAACAGGCTTTTTAGACATTTCTGCTTGTTGGGCATCCTTAGATTTCTCAATATTTTGTTGTTCAGTTTCAACATCTTCAACCTACATCTGCTACATTAGTGTATTCATTACCAGATTCAGTAACATTAGAGGTCCTTTCAACCTCCTTCTTCTTCCCTCTCTTAGATACAAACTTGATTTTTGGCTTATGTATTTTGGAAGAGGAAGGAGTGTCACTCTTGTTCTTGGTCCTGTTTTCCACTTTCTTACCTATTTGCTCCTGAACTTTAGTCTCTGACCCTGTAAGAAATTATTTCAAGTCGATCCCTTTTCTTTCCAACCATATGTTTGTGTTAGCCAAGATTGGCTGAAATATTTTCCTTATAGAAGTCTCCTCTTTGACTAACCATTTGACCTCTGGAAGAGGTGGCTTCAACATTTTTAGTATTATATCTGGGATCTAGAACATCCCCATCATGTTCTATTCCATCTCGAATATCTGCAAGGCCCAGGTCTTCTATTTGACTCAAATGAAGTCTACAAAAGTCTAGTTTTTTTATCTCATTTTGTGTCCTGAGATCTGCCCAAATATCTTCCACCATTGGCATGTGGAAAATTGACTTCCTTTTGATTTTATCTTGTACCCTCCTAAAGTCAAAATGGTCCTTTTTCTTGAAAGTTTTCATGGTGACTAGTTGCATTTTAGAATCAACTATTTTTGCCTCGATAGCTGACTAAACTGAGTACCTTCCAATTTCTACAAGAAACTTAATCCCTAACTTTTTTAGCTTCATTTGTTTATTATGTACCACAATCAGCTGCCTACATTATTCCATGAGAACAATCCTGTCACTGGGGTATCATGGAAGTATATAAGGGTAACCAGGATAATACCCTCCTCTGAGATATTTGAAAGTAGGAAACTATAAGAACAAGCAGCCAAAAGAGTTTACAACTTCCCAAGCTTCATTTGAAACCCTCTTTTGAACAAGCTCATTGTCCCATAAGCACATAAACACTGAAAAGAAAGCATCATTAACCCTACGGAAATGATAGATTGATCCTTTTAGAGTGATTTGAGGATAATACTCATACATGGGAATCAACCTCCTATCACCACCCTGAGTAAGACTAGGAAAACTCCTCATGCTTGCAGCAACATACACAAGATATGAATTCATGTAAAATTTGAAAGTAGTATTGACTTTCACCAACTGCTCATGCAAAGCATTACTTATCTATTCTCCCCAGAAGATTTTTTGTGTGCCCCAGAGAATCACCTTGATGTATGTGTACATCCATTCTTGAAACTTGGAGGAAGAAAGGAGTCATCTGATACGACTCAAAAGTGTGATCAAGTCACAGACCTCCTCAACAAAGTAACTCTCGGGAGATCCTTCGGCCATATGGTCAGATTACTCCAAGGAATCTTCAACCATTTGCTATTTATGTATCTTCTTGCGGCTTCCACATCTTCATCATAATCTCTTTGCCCTTGAGCAAAATTAATTTGTCCAATATTTTCAATAGGAGGACACATGAAGATTTTGTCAAGAAATTCCGCATCTAATCTCATTATCACATTCCCTTGGAAATATGATACAATCCTATCATCCCTATTATAATGCTTGGCTACCTAAAGAACAAACTCAGGATTATGGGTGGAAACTGGAAAAGAGGCAACCAAGTGAATGTTGTTGTCAACGATCTTCTGCAGATGCCTATAAGGATTTGGTTGTCTAGTTCTGTCCACAAAGTCTGTCATATCTACATGCCCTATCTCCATATCTCTTATTTCATCAACATTAGACTATACTGAAGTGACAGGGAAGACCCCTTGGTATTTGTACTTCATGATTTTAGCTTTGGATGGAGACGGCTCTGACATCAGTTTTGAAGAGAAAATTGGAAACATCGTCTACCATAGATGTTTGTCAAAAACTACAAAAAGCCATGATCTTGCAGTTAGGGGAAAAATGAGTGAATTGGGGTTACTGTGATTCAATGATCATGAATAGGGAAATATGTGTTAAAGGCCTTGAGCATGTACAAATCAAGGTAAAAGGTGAAATCAAGTCAACAGGCTTTGAAAGGTGAATTTTCCCTAGTGTTAGAAAAAATTTAGGAAAATGTACATGGGCGGTCAAAATGACCGCTCCTGGACAATGGACTATTCAATCAATTTAAAGTCGGTCAAAAAGACTGCTATCGCATGTGCTTAGAAAATGTTTGGTTGCAATGCATGTGCAAGGTCGGCGAAAAGGACCACCTTTGCATGTATTTGGGAAGATTTATATGTTTGATGTAGGAGCGGTCAATTTGACCACCCCTACATATGAGGGAACAAGCAAGTTTGATCTGGATGTGTATAAGTGGCAAAAATGCCTGCTAATGCATTTGAGGGACAAGTTTGAAGTGTAGAGTCGGTCAAAAAGACCGCTTATGCAAGTGTTCTTGAAACTCTAGGTTAGATATGCAGGAGCAGGAGTTTCGACTGCTTATGCACATTGGAATGTAATGTATAAAGGTTTGTGTAAGGGTGGTGGTTTTAACCGCCGATACATGTTAAGGAGAACAGGTAAAAACCTAAGTTTAACATAAGCAGTAAAAACCCCGACCCATTTAAACAACACGTATAGGAGGAAACTCACAACAAAACAAAAAAAAACTAGGGTTTAAAGAAAAAGGTAAAAAATTCATACACAAAAGATATAGTTTTGCTAATTTAAAAAAAAAAGAAATCAAAACAGAATGAAATGACATTTAATACATATCAAACCCTAGCTCTAAAACAAAAACAAGTAAAAGCAAAGACTTACCTAGCAAAATAATACATTTCAAACCCTAGCTCTAAAATTAAAATAAGTAAAAGCAAAGACTTACCTGGTGAAAACGAAAACCCCAGATGAAATCAAGAAACATAATCTACTTGGATCCAAAGTGCACGCGAGTACCGTGAAGAAAAATAGCGTGAATGAGGTTTCAATCTCATCTAGAGGTTTCTAAAATGAACAATAAGCAAATTAAAATGAGTATAAAACACTTTTAAAAGACCTTAAAGGTATGCTTTAAACATGGTACGAGTGCCATTAATGCCAACTTCAAGTTTGGTGATTTCATGGGATCTGCTTGGGTGGCAAAAACCACTGACATTACACATCAATAGGTCATGTCAGAGCGGTAATTTTAACTGCCATTGCATTTGAAATCAATTGACAAGAAACATATGTCTAAACGACAATTTTAACCGCTATCCTAAACAAGGCAAAAACAATCATGTAAGAGCGGTGATTTTCACCGCTATTACATGTTAAAACATGAAAATTTTCTAACACCCCAAAATAGTCAAAAATTGATATTTTGACGTGTTTATGACCTAGTAAATTTTCAAGATTTTTGAGAAATCATCCTAGGGGAATGTCACAAACCATTTCAATGATTTTAGATGACTTCACGTGAGGCCAAAAGAACTTGTTTCAATTTGCGAACTTAGAGTGTAGACTACGAAACGGACAAGTTTCATAGGGGTCATCTACAAAATTGAGCACAGCTAGTTTTGGGAACAAACCCTATCCCTCAACCCTTAAACCTATCCCTAAAACCTCGACCCTTGACACTATATCCTAAACCCTAATCCCTTAATCCTCAGCCCTAAAGGCTCAACCCTAAATCCTTAAACCTTCAAACCTAAACCCTATCCCTAATCCCTATACCCTCGATACTCTACTTTAACCCTAATCCCTTGACCCTCAACCCTATCCCTAAACCCTTAACCCTTAACTAACCTCAATGTCAAACCCTAATCTGTCAACCCTAATCCCTAAACCCTAAACCCTCAACACTATACCTTAAACCCTAATCCCTATACCCTTGACACTCTACTTTAACCCTAATCCCTTGACCCTCAACCCTATCCCTGAACCCTCAACCCTCAACATCAAGCCCTAATTTGTCAACCCTAAACCCTAATATCTCAACCCTAAACCCTATCCCTAAACCCTAATCCCTCAACCCTCAACCCTCAACCCTCAACCCTAATCCCTCAACCCTCAACCCTATTCTGTCAACCCTAAACCCTAATCCCTCAACCCTAAACCCTATTCCATCAAGTGTTAAGGGTTGAGGCTTTAGGGATAGGGTTTAAGGTTTAGTGATAAGGGATTAGGGTTTAGGTTTGAGGGATTAGGGTTTAGTGTTAAGGGATTAGAGTTTAAGGTATAGTGTTTAGGGTTGAGGGTTTAGGGACATGGTTTAGGGTTTAAGGTTTAAGGGTTGAGGCTTTAGGCTTTAGGGATAGCATTTACGATTGAGGGATTAGGGTTTAGAGTGGAGGAATTAGGGTTTAAGGTATAGTGTTTAGGGTTGAGGGTTGAAGGTTGTGTTACACTACATTGAAAGGTTATAGTCCCATTAGAGAATGATGGCCTCACTCATGGACCATGTCGAGTGCCCTCATCGATGTTGGTAAGGGATACATGGAAGGCAAATGGATTAGATAGATAGTGGATTATGATGTGGATTCTAGAGGGGAGAAAAGTGGATTATGACGTGGATTATGTAGGGAAAATAGTGGATTATGATGTGGATTATGTCAGACTTATGCCAAAGCATGGACCATAGAGATGGTATGTGGAGGGTATGTAGGATAGTGGATGAATGATGGTAGATTTATTGTGGAATGGAAGGGAACCATAACCAATGGTTGCACACATCCCCATAAACATTGAATCTTGTGATGCAGAGGTGGTGTAGGGTGCAATGGAGATGTTTGCTTAGGAGATGGATGATGATGGCGCTAAATTAGGTGCACTTCGCGCTGGTTTTGGCATCCCAAAGAGATTACATTTAGGGTTGAAAGTTGGCATAAAATTTGGCAGTAGAGACATTGACTTTAGCGCCGACTAATGAATCCAAAAAAAAAAAAATTGCTCCAGTGTTAAAACATACCACACAAAAAAAAAAAAAAAAGTTAATACATTTAAGCCCACAACATGGTGTACTCTGCCTCTATTTTAGGTTTCCTGTTAAGAATTGTAGGCTGCGAAGCAACGACTTTATTATGTCAAAAATGGAGGTTACTGAAAATTTTCTACAATAGATCCGTGAATTTGTATTTTATTTATTTTTTATTCTAGACATCCAGAAGATAAAAAATTACATTAGCTAGCTGCTAAATTTGGGGTTTCTAGCTAGCTCAACCATTCAATCAAGGTTGTTTGTCTACCTTTTAGCAAGTAAGTTCCAATTGCTGAGCAATTAACTCTTGACCTAGGTTTTTATCGATTTTGATATAATTTTGAGCTCAAAGAAAGTTTTTCTAAGATGTTGTACTCACGCTTTAGGTTAAATTTGAGTCGTAATATTGTTAATTATCCTTGCTTGCAGTATAACTTGCATTTACCATTTTTGGAAGGCTTGTCAAATAAGGTCTCTTTGTACATCATACCCAAAATACAAGCTGTTAAGATTTGTTTTTGGCTACATATTTGTTTTTGGCTATGATTGGTCAAGCACATTGTTAATTCATACCTGGCTACAATTGCCTCCATGGATTGGATGAAAATAATTTTCCCTCGGTCACCTCAAAATGTCAAGCAATAGAGGGAAGGGAGAAAACTCTGGCCACAATCAAGTAATTCACTGTCAATTTATAGATTTGTAAATGTTTTCATTGTTTCTTTGATTTTTAGCATTTAGTTTTCTATTTCTAAATTTAAAAGAAATTTATTTTATATATATGTATATAGGGACATGAGATTGACAAAGATAAAGAGGCATTGGCTTCCATATTGGGGGTAGATGCAGTGAACAAATTGGATGGTGTTGACTTGACAATACTTGCCAGATACATAGAAAAATGATCTAGTAAAGCCCCTGAAACATTGCAACCAAATCAATAGTGTCAAAGGGAATCAATTGATTCCCCAACCAGTCATGGATCAGGCAAAAGATCCAGGAGGAAATCAATAACAATAACCTCTAAGAATGTAGAACATGGAGTAGAGGCTTCCAATGTCCTAGCCACTCCTGGGACAGAGACTTCTTCGACCACCACGCCATGTTTTGCATCTTGCATTGGTAGCTATGATACCAAGATAGAATACGATGTGGTTTTAGGGGAAGTCTGAATGATAGATGCTAGAAAAACATTTGTTAATAGGTTGAAGGAATCATACCTTCAATGGTTCAAAGACCATCTACATTTGCCATTCTCAAAGATACCCATGCACCTGCAAAAAGTAGTTATCTAAGACATGGAGACTAAATTTGGCACAGGTTGGTCTGTAAAGAAAATAAAGCTACGAATGTCTCAAAACTACAAGAGATTTCAGTGCAACCAAATAAAAAAGATCAAAAAAATCCCTCTCAAGCAAAGGCTCAAAAAAAGGCTAATTGATGTAAGTCTCAAAGTATGGAAAGAGCTTGTAAAAGCATATGAGATGTCTGATGCACGGAGGAAGTCTGGTGAGGAGAGTACACAGGTATTTGAATTTGCTCATAATATTATATCAAATTTATTAAACAATTTTTAAATTTTATTTGTGCATAATTAAATTGAATTACTATATGTTTCAAGACAAGGCCTCCAAGGCTAGGCTTGACAAAATTCATGCCACTCATCATAGTGGTCAAAAAGGTTTACAAGCCTTGATCTATACATTTGTAAGTATATTTAATATGTTAAATGATATTTTTTTATATCCTAGGAAAAAGTAAATGATTGCATATTAATTAGTTTAACTAGTCCATGGGCCATGTTTTGATAGGAGGAGAAATATGGCGGGCAACCAACGCAATTTGAAAATGAAATGTTACAAAGCAAAAGTGGACCGATTTTGTAATGTGGATGGACAACGAGGTATCAATAGTTGATTTTCAATAACTTAGTTGCATATTTTTGTGTTAATATGTCAATTTGCATTTCTTGTGTTGAGTTTCAATAATCATTGAAGACATTATAGAGTGATACTTGAGACAAACAGTTACAGTTGTACTCTGTTTGTTGTGTTTGGTTTCTATTGGTCTTCTTGTCTTTTTGACTCAAGTGGATTGTTATTCATAGGTCACTTGTCATTATTGTTAATCATGTGGATGCAGTTATCATTGAGTTTTTAGGTGGTCTCCTAAGTGAACAGACCAAAGGGTTTATCTCAAATCTTTGTTTCCTAACCTTTTTATTATAAGACTTAAAGGGGGGCATGCATTACAGCTACATTGTTGGTTATATTTCAAACCTTTGAAATATAATAGTGGACATTTAAATTTTAATATGCACATTTTTTTTGTTGAGAAGGAGCCATCATTGGCAGTAGGCATTAACTCTCCTCTGCCATAACAGCTTTGGGAAGTACTAGTCTTTAATGTGCTTGGTTTTGGGGTATGTGAGGGAGAAAAGGAAGGATTAGGGAACCATTTTGGGGGGGAATTCTTCTTTTTGCCTTGGGGTCAAGGAAGGAAGGTTGATGGTTGGACTATAAGTGATTTAGAGGAAGGGAGGCTTTGGGTGTGCTCATCATGTTGGCTGAGTGTCTTGCTATTTGGGTTGGAGACTAAGATTCAAATCGCCAACTGGTCTTCTTCAACTAAGCTAACCTTTCTTTGAAGTAAAGCTCCTTGTCATCCATTCTTGTAAAATTACATTGACCTTTTTGGTGAAACATTTCCTTTAACTTGTGTAACTATATGTGGTCTTGTGAAAGCCTATGCTAAAGGGTTTGGATGAGGAAAATATTGTTAACTATGAGAGTTTAGACTTAAGATCATGGGACTTATGAACTGTGGTAAACTGTTGGTTATTGTGTTTTGGATTTCTATCATGAAGGAAGCTATATTAATTCAGTCACAGTTTGAGGTGGAGTTTCAAACCCTGGCTAGAATTGCTAGAATGCTATCATTGCAACATACCATGAGTCTTGAGGAAACTTGGCCTGGTTCATGGTTATCTTTTTTGACATGGTTGTAAACCCTAATGGTGTTGGTATTTCACCTATAAATTTCCACTCTCTCAATTGTGGATACAAGGTCTTCTTGAGATTAATAATGCCACTCCTAGGTGGGCTTTTGGGATGGTTTTGGATCCTTGGTTTAGGTCAACTTGCCCCCCAACACTCCCTCCAAGGTTATGAGGTTTGCATTACTAAAGTCACAATGGAATACAATGTTGAAACCACACTACATGATTGTATTTGATTACCAGTTGTCTCTTGGAAAGAATGGGTTTTGTCAATTGCATATAGTTGTGTAACATTGCAATAGTTGTATTGTACTTGTAACTAGAACAGTCTATTGTGAAGGCATTCATTTGATGAGAATGACCTTTGAGTTCATTGTAATGACTTGCACTAACTTAGAAATGTGATTTCAAACTAGTATTTATTAAATTGGAGACTATTTGTGAACAAATTTATCTTAGTATGGACTTCCCTGTGTTTGAATGTCTGAGCACTACCCACAAAATAGTAGATATTATGTACTTGTGATCACTGCGTCATTTGGATTGAGGACTCATAAATGGAATATAGGACCTTCTGTTTCATTGTCCATAAAATCATAAGGGTTGATTAAGTTATTGTGCATGGATGTAAATGGAAACTTTAAGCTCTCCGAAGGCTTGCTAATGGTTTGCAAAGTAGCATTAATTTCTTATTTTAACTATGGAAACATCTTGTGGACACTAGTATGGTGTTGACTAAGGAATTATCTTGTAAACACTAGAAAGGACTATGCATGTTAATCATAGATTGTAACCCTACATTTGGAAGGAAATTATTATTGTAGATGTGATATATACTGTACAGTGGTATCTAGTCTATGACATGACATATTTAGTAGGAGGTACCTTTAGATTTCTGTAGCATCATGTCTAGGCTAAGGTACTATAAAGTTAAGTGTGCATTATATGATGTTATTGAATTGGAGGTTATTGTGTGCAAATCTATAGTGATATAAGGAGACTCGACTCTTGTCATTTCATTGCACAAAGTGAGTGACAAAACAACTACCTAGTTTAAAATTGGCCCTTCTTTAAGCAACATATGTAGCAAGGAGACTTAGGATTCTTTAAAATGAGAAGCATCCTTCTCCCCATACAACCTGCTAACTAGGGCCTCTCTATTTATGTACATGGTTGACCTCCTTGTCATTGCTGGCTATCTTGAAGACACCCTAAACTTTATCATTGAGATACCTGTTAAATCTATGCTGGTTGTATGCATGTGTTTTCTTGGTGCCTATAGATCACATATGAATATAGGCTTAGGAATATTTACAGCAACACTACTTTTTTACTTGGATCCTAAAAATGTTGCACAACTTATGTTCTTCTCTCAAACATCTATCCACAATTGGGCAGGTGTGGTGAGGTAAGGAGATTGATGAAAGATAGAGGAATTAAAAACATGCCCGGATGCAGTTGGATTGAAGGGCATAAAATGGTATATGCTTTTTGTGTAGGAGATAGATCACATCCATAGACAAAGGAGACCTATGCAAAGTTAGAGAAATTGGCTTGGAAAATGAAGGTGGCAATGTATTTTCTAGATTCAAGAATTTACTTAATGTTGTGGAAGGATGGGAAAAAGAATTATTTCTCTGCCACCATGGTGAAAAGTTGGCAATTGCATTTGGTTTGTTAAACATGCCCCATGGAACAACTATTAGACCTTTATCTTAAGGTTTCTCATGAACCTTAAGATAAATAATTATTGAAAAAAAATTGTGCATTCATTAATGACATGTAAGAGAATTTAATCAACTACTACTTAAAAACTCTTTAATGTTTATGTCTAATGCAGGTTATTAGATTAATAGTGAAAAAGAACATACATTGACCACACAATTTGTGGCACTTAAGGTTATGTAATAGAATTTACAGTTGATAGGTAAATTGTATAACAATTTTTTTTATGATCTTTAGTAACATTTATTAGAATTGTTGCATGTTTTACATCATTGGAATGACATATTAGCTGTAACTTTTTTGAAATTTTATTATGGTATGTGCACTTTAATATGATGTAATAAGAGTATGGTTTTGTTTCATATGTTGGAATATTAGATATATAACAGAAAAATAAATTATTACATGAAATAAATAATAACTTTTCATTTTAAATGTTTTTTTTTTGTAGAACACAGGTCTTCCAGAAGATGAAGATGATCCTGATGATATAGATCCAGATTATATTGGTTTTGGTACATATCACATGGTAGAGGATGATGATGATGTAGATACAGAAGACAACGAGGCCAATGACGACAACGACGACGATGATGATGATGATGATGACGACGACGACGACGATGATGATGATCATGATCATGATGGTGATGATGATGATGATGAGGTAGTTACTAGTAGTAGCCAGTGACATTCATGATCATATAGACTGCATCATGGATCATTGCTGATATATCGTTATGATGCCTCTTTTCATGGTTACTATCATATGTATCATTTTCATGGCCTGTAGTACCATATTATTGAGTTGTATCATTTTCACATGTATCAATTTGACTTATATCATTTGAACATGTATCATCTTGACTTGTATCATTTTGAGTTACATAATTTATCATTTTTACTTATATCATTTGTACATGTATCATTTTGACTTATGTCGACTGTTGGACATGTATCATTTTGACATGTTATTGATCCACTGGCATATTTGACTTTCACTTGTTTTAGTTATATATGATGATGATCTTATCACTATTGACTTGTCAATTTATATATATTGAAAGTGGTCGATGTTTTTTGGATGGATATTTATTACGTATGATAATTTTAATTTACTACAGGATGGATGTAAAATTCAATTAAATTATAGATATTTGACTCACCTGTTTTAATTATAGAAGATGATCATGTTATAATAATTATCTTATTTTTTTATATAATTATCTTGTTAAATTGGAAGTAGGTCATAATGGAAGCAAAACTTGGCATCAATTAGGAAGCCAAAAAAGAAGCTATTTTAGATGCCATATAAGAACCAAAATATGAAGCATGACTAAGAGAAAAACTAGAAGCAAAAATGGGAGCAAACATGGAAGAAAAATTGGAAGAAAAATTGGGTGCCAAATTCGGTGCTAAATTGGAAGCAAACTTGGAAGCAAAAAATGGAAGTAAATCTAGAAGCAAAACCTAAAGCAAACCTACAAGTAAAATCGGAAGCAACATTGGAAGAAAACTTGGAAGCCAAATTGGAAGCAAAAGTGGAAAAAAGACTAGAAGCAACACAAGAAGCCAAACCAAAAGAAAAATTAGAAGCCAAAGTGGAAGCCAAATCCGTCGCTAAATTGGAAGCAAATCTGGAAGGAAAATAGGAAGCAAAAATTGAAGCAAAACTAGAAGCAAAATTGGAAGCAAACTTGGAAGAAACACAAGAAGTAAAATTAGAAGCCAAACTGGAAGCCAAATTGGGTGCCAAATCTAGTGCTAAATTGGAAGCAAAATGGGAAGCAAAATTGGAAGTAAAACTAGAAGCAAACCTAGAAGCAAAACCTAAAGAAAAACTAGAAGCAAACCTTGAAGAAACACAAGAAGCAAAACCAGAAGTAAAATCGGAAGCCAAATTGGATGCCAAATTGGGTGCTAAATCCGGTGCTAAATTGGAAGCAAATCTGGAAGCAAAATTGGAAGCAACACTGGAAGCAAAAATAGAAGTAAAACAAGAAGCAAACCTAGAAGCCAAACTAGAAGCAAAATCAAAAGCCAAATTGGGTGTCAAATCTAGTGTTAAATCTGGTGCCAAATCCAGCTATTGCTTTCTAGCATAAAAGTTAGTGCTAAATCAGGTACAAAAGTTAGCCCTAAATCCGGCACAGAAGTAAGCATGCAAACTTGAGCTGAGTTTTGTGCCAGAAAAAGTGTCCAATTTCTGAGCTCAATTACACTAAAATCTGGTGCTATTTTAGGCACTAATGACTTGTTCTGTTGTAGTGTACCAAGGTCCTACTGATGTAGTAGATGGCTTGTTCCTTTCCTAGATTATCATGTTGAGCTAGTAAAGCACCTAGAGTCCTGTTGTCGTGGAGATGTATAATAATAATGGTTTATCAAGTACAAGAGGTACCAACACTAGTGGAGTTGCTATGTATTTCTTGATCTGATCAAAAGCTTGTCGATACTTATCATACCATTTAAACATTTCTCCTTTATGGAGTAAATGTTGAAAAGGATGACATTTGTCTACTAACTGTGCTATGAATCTGTGGATGGACCGCAACTTACCATGAAGACTGCGGAGTTGTTTTAGATTGGCTAGAGGAGGCATGTCCATTATAGATTTCACTTTCTTAGTATCTACCTCAATACCTCTTCTTGATACTAGATAGCCCAATAGCTTTCCTGATGTTACACCAAACACACATTTCTTTGGATTTAATCAAACTTGATATTTCTCTAATCTATCAAAGATTTGTATCAAGACCTTCAAGTGATCTTCTCAAGTTTTAAATTTTTCTAGGATATCATCCACATAATCTTCCATTATGGTATGGAAAAGATCATGGAAGATTACTATCATTGCCTATTGATATGTCGCTCCAACATTTTTGAGACCAAACAACATCACTCTCCAACAGTAGGTACCCCATGGGTAAATGAAAGTTGTTTTGTGTTGATCTTTGCGAGCAATTAATATCTAATTGTATCCTGAAAAACCATCCATTAATGATAGAATTTTTAATGCCCAGCTATGAGATCTACAATGATATCAATGTTTGGCAGTGAAAAGTCATCTTTTGGACATGCTTTGTTTAGATCTCTGAAGTTTGTACAAGGACAGATGCTTCCATCTAGTTTTGATACTGGCACAAGATTCAACACCCACTTAGGATAGTCAATTGGTCTTGTAGACACCCTAAAATGACCATGTCATTGCACCACTTGCATTTCATCATTTCTTCCAAATCACCTACATTTCAACATTAATTAAATAATCTAATTATTTAATTAATTTCAATAAATTCTTCCAAACCTTTTAAAATTCGACATTAATTGAATAAATTCTATTTATTTAATTAATTAATTAAATTCTTCTATATTCTTCCAAAAATAAATAATTTTTATTATTTAATTAAATCATTATCCTCTTTCAAATTTCAAGTCTCCATTAATTAAATAAATCCAATTATTTAATTAATTCATCACAAATCCTCTTATCTACAATTAAATAATTCTACATTATTTAATTAAATCAATTATTTTTCTAAATTTAAATAAATCATGCAAATTTATTTAAATTGTCTCAATCCTCTAAAAATAAATAAAATCAAATATTTTATTTATAATCTTCTATTCCTCAATCATGCACAATTAAATAAATAAATTTATTTATTTAATTTTCTAAATCTTCCAATTCCTCTTAAAATATCTTGTTAACTCATGTACACAATCAGTCTTATTTTTAGAACTCTAAAAAAGGCAAAATTACAAGTTGAGTTATCTAATTCAATCAATCTTGTTTTCATCATATCTTAATAAAAATACCCTTTTGGAGTGACACATGTCGTGTGCACATTCATCATGAGTTATTTGATTTATCTCAACCATTCATTCTATGGATTTATTTCATCCGTTGATCAATCATGTTTGAAACCTATATAAAACCTCCTCATCTCCTTCACAAACCCTCTTCGATCACTTATTCTCAGGCATCCTTTTACAGCGCTTTGAGCATACATCGCATCGTTGAGCAACTTACAATCTTTTGACATTGATCTTTGAGCACTTTGAGCAACTACACTTGCTTTTTGCAAACATTGGTTTCACAACATTATTAAGCAATCCACATTCAACAAAGAGAACAACACAATCTAGGTAAAAGCTTTCTTAATTTGATTTATTGATAATGGCTTTTTATTTAGATAGATCTCTTTATGTTATGGGTTTTTGATTTGGTTATTTTCATAGTTTTGATTTTATCATCTGACTAATCGATTTTCCTCATACACATTCTGGCACGCTCGGTGGGACCCACTAATCCCTCTTTTTCTTTGAGAATTTTTTTTTAAGTACAGTATGGAACAACGCAAAAATATAGAAAAGCGCTATTGGCAGTACAATAAAGCGCTTTTGGTAGCATAGTGTAGCACCTTCAGCTGATATTGTAGCACTTCTGGTAGTGCAGTAGTGCACTTTTGGATACACATTACAACACGGTTAACACAGTAGTAAAGCACTTTTGGCAAAATAGGTTTTCTGATCTTATTTTGTGGTTTTGTAGGGTTTTTACTCACATATCCATCACTTATTGATTGGCAAGTTGATTTATTTGTCCTTTCAATTATCTTGTGTACTTCCTAAGCTAATGTATTTAGGAGTATTTATAATTTTTGGAGTTAACCCATCATTTTTGCAACACCATTGAGTGGTTTTTATTCCAGGGCATATATTATATCAACCATACATCCCAGATCTACAAAGCAAACATGAAATTATCTTTTGACCTAACTTTTTTGACAAAATACAACTTTTTTTTAGATCTGGGGCAATAAAGCACTTTTAGTAATATAGTACTGCACTTTTGGTAGCATAGTGCAACACTTCTAGTAGCATAGTGCATCGCCTCTAGTCTGCAACAACTTGCCTTCGATAATATAGTGCAGTGCTTTTGGCAATACAGTAAGTCACCTTTGGAAATATAGTCAAACGCTTTTGTTAACTTGATTTATTTTTGCTAAACTTGTGAGTTTGTGGAGCTAATCGATTTGTTGTAGCTTCTTGTTGATGATTGTTTTTACACATTCATAACAAAAGTTAAAATTCACAAAAATGAACCTAACTATCTTGAAAGATATGAAGAAATCAATTAAGATTTGCTTAATCCCAAATTTCTTTATGGTCAGGTCTTGACCTGTTGAGACAATTCAGTAGGTTGATGTGAAGTTGTAATAAGCAAGGGACCTTACATGATTTAAAGTTATTTTGATGATTCACTAGACTCAAACTATGCAAAATATCATAAATATCAACATTTTATTCATCCTTTTGCACAGACTTGCTACTATATTCCAAAGCTTTATATGATTTATATTATATCAACCTTTTCCTTTTCAAATATTATGAAAACTATCAAATATCAACTCAGTTGTTCATGTTTCTTTCAAATATCAGACAATCTCCTTTAAATTTTTGCATTTTAAGCTAAGTATTTCAAATGGTTTGGGAAAAGTTAGAGAAATCTAAACTAAACTTCATTCTACTACAGGATCTAAATGCTCTATTATACACCTTGTAAGAAGCACAGCAAATTGATTAAATCCACAGATTAAACCTTTGAATGTAAGCTCTGAGTATTTTCACAAACACACATTCAAGATTGCAAGCTTTAAGAGATATTTATTTCAAATACAAAGCAGAGCCAAAAGACACTCAAAAAATAGATTCAGAATTCAAAATTCATTTATATTCAAAACACATAGTCATATATGGTTCACAATGTATGAATGACTCTTCGCTTCATTAATCAAATTATAGAAACTTACAAAGCTTTACAAATATAGTAAGGAAGCTAGATGTTCAACGCATTCCTTATTGCAGACATGAGCGACCTCCTTCTATTCTAAACTAACAGGTCCCTCTATTCAAAATGCTAAGACTAGTTACAACTTCTAGCTCTGTTCTACAAATTCCTATGTAAATTATTAAAGAGTAAAAGGGCTCAATATATAGATTTGATTATCCCCAATACAGCTCCAAAACCCTAGTTAATCAACAGTTCACACCCCCAGCTACAACATCAACAGTGGAAAACAAGTCCTATCCAAAATACCTCTAAGCAGCATACTCATCCTGAGCGTAAGGTGCCCCTTTGGAAACCCTAACAGCTCAAAATATCTTCTATTCTTCTTTTTAATAATGTTTCCCCACCTACATTTTGTCTTCTCATTGAAGGCCTTGACTTCTCTCGCCTCTTTGTGATCTGATCTGCCCTCCATGATGTCATCATCATTAAGTTTCACCTCCTATACATCTGCAACCCTGCCAATAGACACAACAAAATGGATTAAAAATACATCAATTTGCTTCGTCAATTTATTACCTAGTCAGAATGTTAGCTGGGCACTAGTCACAGCAATTTTTGGTGCCTTTAAGCCTCTTTTACAGTTAGTCCAAATCTGTATACACCCTTTTGTTCGTATTCCCTCTATTTTGAGTTCGCGCTTTGTATACTTCCATCGGCATAACCCTCTCGGTCGGGTTGATCTTCAAATTTCCTGCCGATCACTTATGTTAGTCCGATCTCCTCCTTATCGGCATGCATTCCCCTTTGTATATCGAGTATGTATGTTATAAACATACAAGCATTAAAACATTCAAGGATTTTTTTGTTTTGAACTTCGCTTTGAAATCTGGCTTGTACATTTTGTTTTACATATTGGCTTGTATATCGCAACATATAAACGCATATGCATACAAAGAATATTGTGTATTTAATTTCTCCTCACATCCACGTTGTATCTTTTACTTGTATCTTTTTCTTGTATATCGGCTCCAATGCATAAAGCACTTGTATCCTCCAATATACAAAACCCTTTGTATGTGCTTCAGACTTATTACTCCCTATAAACCACAACTTATTCACCTTTTGGAATCCACGACATGTATATAATGTAATGCATCCTTTCAATATACATTAAGTTGTGATACATCACCTTAAACATTTTTAAATCTTTTTGGAATCCGCCCTTTTATGTTTTTCTTTGCATCTTTCGCTTGTACATTAGAAACATACAAATGCCCAAACATACAAAGCGTTTTCAGCTTTTAACTTTTCTTTCAAGTCTGGTGCTTGTATGTTTATCATATTGTATACTTCTGGAGCATACATACAAAGAACCAAACATACAACCATTCAACCTTATTTAAATAACCCTTCGGCTCTACGCAGCATGCATATTTCTTTGTATGAAGTGCAATGTATATTTCACATTGTATGTTACTTAAACATACAAGCCTACATTCATACAACAATTTAATCCTACTTAATAATCTTTTCGGGTCTGCAGCCTACATGTAGCATTGTATGTAACCTTTGTATGTAAGATACATACAAAGCAAAAGATGCATCTGGCGGACTTAACCATTTATGCATTTCAACTGTGAATGCATGGAAAACCCTTTGTATGTAAACCCAATTACCCATGCGACTATGTATAAAACGACTTTGTATATGGAAAGTGATATACAAAGGACCTTGTATATGCAACCCAATATACAAAAGGCATTGTATATGCAACTAGCAAACCCTCCCCTTGTACATTTTACCAAAATACTCATAACTTAAAAAATACTTGGAATTTTAACATGGTTCAAAAAGCAACCCTAGCTCATTTTTGACAAGGAATTCACCCATATTCTGCCCTGGTACTCAATACAATTTTTTCATTGTTTTGAACAAAGTTTGTAACATTCACTTCCTTTTCCCTTTACCACCAAGCAGAACAACACACACACAAGCAAAAGCAACAGCCACAGCAGGGGTCCTCATTTTGCTAAGGAGTAAAATGGGGCGTGTCGTGAACATCACAACAATTAGAAACCAAAAAAAACAATTAAATTTAAACCATTAAAGAAAACTAAATGAAATAAATCCATAATTCCCAACTATCTTTTCTGCAAATCATTATTTAACTTGAGACTTAATGTATTCAATAAGGTGCATGAATTTTCCTTTCAGTTTAAGTGGGTGCACGTGATTAATAATCCTCATCTTGAAAATTAGTTGAACAAACAAGTGACTGATATTAGACTACGTAGTTGATTTCATTCCCTCATAGCCAACCGGATAGAGCCTTACTGCTAGCAGGCGTCCATAACCCCGACAAGGTTATCATTATAATTCTCCTAAGTAGAGCCCCACTGCCAGCGAGCGTCTATAGCTCCGGTAGAGTTACGTAGATGGCTTAACCTAGATTTTTAGTAAAATCCATATTATTATTTTATTTATTTTATATTTTGATAGAGATTTCATAAGCTATTGTAGTTGTAACTTCATGATGCAAGGAATGGTCACTTTCTGAAATTAAGCTTAGAATTGTAATGGTAGCAAGGGTGGCCTCTGATTATTCACCTAATATCTACACTAGTAGGTTCAACAAACCCAAGGATTTTAGGTGTGTCATTGTGAGAAACTTCCTTGAATACTCAACCCACAGTTATTGAATATAGAATTTCACAAGTCAACCAACTTTCTACATTCATGACAGTCACAACAAGTTATGCATAAATTTCAAATAATTAACCTGAATGTTCTAAATTTTCTATTGTTTTCAGTGGTTGTCAGTCTGCTCCTACATACTCTAAATCAAAATAAAAGCCCCAACACATAGGAAAACAGTAAAGTAAAAAACAAACAGACTGTACAAACAACCAACAGGACAAAGAAACAAACAAAAACAAAAAACAAAACAAAAACAACCCAAAACTGTACATTATTTACATTATGATACATAGAAACTAACAACCCTCACCTCAAACTATACAAGACACTACTCGGTAGAAAAAGCACACAACCAGAACCCAAAACACCCATATTTAAATGCCTTTTCAGAATATGTAGGAACATCATGGCATTAGTTATAGTTCTCAGCTTAGCAAATTTATCTTTGAATTCTAAAAAATACTCATTTATTCTACCCTCACTATTTTTAACAGAATAATCTCTAATTATTAGCAATTGAGGTAGCCCACCATGTTCATGATATATCCATATGCATGTTTTATCCCCCAAATTTGCATAATCAAAATAGTATTCAACATTATTCACTGTGGAAGGGAAAAATACAACTTGATGTATTTTTGGTTCTGTTGGACATGCTTGTTTATTGACCGCTGGTCCTCCATTTAAATCTATATTTTCATTGCTTGGCTCAACATCTGGTCTCACTTCAAATTGAAGGATATATGGCTCTTGATGGATTATTTCTTCATCTTTATCCATCTTTGTTCCTTCATTCTGGATGTTCAGTTTATCCTCAAGTTCAGGAAATGTTTCAATGTTCTCTTCAATTCTCTGCACATCAGCATCTAAATGAGTATCTTTATCATCATAACCCGATATATAGAAATTTATCATTTCTAAATTATTTGGCTGTGAATGTGAAACAACATTTGATTCATGAAAATACTTCCCTATTTCACTTTCAAAATAATGTTGGGGTGATGCCTGATTATGCACAGCAATAGCAGAATCCTCTGTATCTTCCATTTTCAAGAATTATTCCTCAAATAATTCAGTCCTATCATTTAGTAAAATATGTGGTTCCATTATCCTACAACAATCTTGGATTTGGTCATTCAATTTAAAGCTATCAAATAATAAATCAAGGTTTACTTCATTTTTATTTTTCTTTTTAGTAAATCCTCTTTGTTTATCATCTAGAAAATGAAAATGAGGTGTGATTTCTTCTCTGTATTTTTCACGATATTTATACCTGTCATTCACTTTATCCACATTTAAACCACGACACAAAATATATTATTTTTCTTACCATCACATGATTCCAAAGAAGAGGTTTTACTATCCTTTATCTCTGGCATTGGTTCAATCTTTGCATTATCTGAACAATTAATGTTTACTGTTATTGTATCCTCCTACTGCTCCATAATCTCCTCATTTTCCTGCCAACCTTCAGCCGTATACACATCTGAGAAAGAGATTAGTCCTTCAAAAAATAAATCTATCCTTGTGAGGAAAGTTAAACAATTAATTTCACTGTGCTCCACAGACTTGTGTATCCTGCACCTTCCACATAAACCAAAGTCAGATAAACTTTGAGGATAAATCCTTTTGTTTAAAGTTTTCTAAAAGACAGGAATATTAATCTTGAAACTTTCTTTGTATGAATCCATTGAAAATGGGCTACTAACATGTTTCTCTCTAAAATTTAACGTCAGGATTTCTTCAACTTGTATTCCCTTGTCAGTTATTCTATAAAAACCAGGTTCAAAAAAAGCATGCAATATCTCATTAGTCCTATTGTATTATGTAATAATGTGTTTCATCTTGTGTTCTACTTCTATCGTGATTTGATTTGAAACACCTCTCCAAGGTAACCAAATATGTGAAAAATCAGTGGCCATATATCCATTCAATGTTTTAGACTAGTCTCTACTCAACAACATCCCATAATTCACAAGTATATCTACTACCTAAATGTCAATAACTTGACTCACCCTAGGGTCTAAGGCTAATTGCATCTGAATATGCATCAGTTCTCCTATCACATTAACCTCAGTTTTTTCCAATTGTGTAACAACTTTGGCAGATTTGGTGGGGGTTAGCCCTAAAGTTTTGCATATTCCCAAAGGCATTACATTAGTTGATGCACTAGAATCTACCATATAGTTATGTATGTTCTTTCCACACATTCTAATGGTTAACAAGAAAGGAGGAACATCCTTCTTAGCTACGCACATTACTACATTAGTGTTGGAAGGTTGTTCAGCCTTCCTACTCTTTTCTCTGGGTTGTGAATCTCTACTAGGAATATTCACATCAGTAGAAACCTCAACTATCATAGATGTATCCAAGGATTTTATGAAATCATTTCTGACCCCTGGATTTTTCAATAATTCACACAAAGGTATACTGACATTAATTTTCTTTATTTCTTCAGATAAATAACTCATCAACCTTATTGTTTTTGCTATCTCTGTTTTACCTGTTTGAACCTTTTGTGCTATTGTTTCACTATTTGTGTGATGATTAGCCTTTAGTATAGTAGGGTTATTACTAGCATTCTGATCTGGGGGAGTATTGAGATTGTTAGGAGTGGAAGTAGTGAAAGGACCTCCTAGCCTAGTGTTATTTCTCATATTGTAGGCGTGGTTTTTGTTTGACTGCTAAAAAACTTGTACCTCCTCTGTTTCATGTAACACTTCATTTTTAGTTTCAAAGGGAAACTAAAATGCATTTATCACAAAGGTTGATTCAGGATATAGGTTTTCACAAAAATAAGGTTCATCCTCTAATAATTGATCCTCTTCTTCTTCAGTTGCAAAGGTAAAAGTCTCTAAGACTAAAGTAGTCTCATATCCTAAGGGCACTACTTCATTACCTTTATGAATGAGAAACTCAGAAGTGGGAGCTCGTACATCTATATTGAAAATACTGGCTGCTAAATGGAACTGAGGACAATCTAGTTCAGCATGGGTACTGTATTATGAATTCTACACCAATTCTTTAATGCTACATTAGCCATTTGAATCCTAGTTGTTTGTTGTGTATCCTAGTTATCTAAATTCTCAAATGGAGAAGCTAGAGTGCCATTATTTGGCCCTGTGTTCCATGTCTTAGGTGGCCTTGGCTAATTTTGGTTCCTATTGTTGTTACCCCCAAGCCTGTTATCTATAGCAGGTCCTCTATTCTACACTACTTGTCCTTGATTATGATTTTGATTTGAACTTTGACCCTAGTTATAATTCTGATTGTGATTCTGGTTCTGATTTGGGTTGTAGTTCTGACTATAGCTTTGGTTATGGTTTTGACTATATCCTTGGTTGCTTCTACTATAGAAATTCTTATTTCTCAGTTGTGTCACTTCAGTAGTCAAT
The DNA here is from genome assembly GCA_027924645.1 of Cunninghamia lanceolata. Taxonomy (NCBI): domain Eukaryota; kingdom Viridiplantae; phylum Streptophyta; class Pinopsida; order Cupressales; family Cupressaceae; genus Cunninghamia; species Cunninghamia lanceolata. Next base: position 1,566,079 of record BSBN01000957.1, read on the forward strand.
CATTTCAAGTGTGCAGTAATTTCTTTGATATCTTCTCTTTCCTCTGGCACCTTTGCCACAAATGTATCCCGAGGAGGTCGAAAGAAAGGTTGACCATTACTCTGATTATTATTGGCAGTGTTACCAGTATAAGGGGCAATGGCTTGGATTGGGATAGGATTATACACAGGTGTGTATGTAGGAACTAGATTCAAAAATGGAGTATTATGTGTAGGGGCTCCATTCCATGATTGTGATTGACTTTGCATCTCAAGATTTCCTCCATTAGGAAATGGGTTATAAGTTGTTTGCCTCATCTCCTGATTTATAGAGGCTGCCTCCTTATAGGCTTTAGATATTGTATCTATGTCAGGCTTTCTTTTGACAAACATAGCAGTTAATGGATCTAAGGAAACATAATACATGGCTAGCAATGTATCTGCATTTACTGTGTAAGGAGCTACTATCCTATAATAAGCCTTTTGAAATCTATCATTAAAATTGTCAATCAGCTCTCCTTCACCTCTCTTTATTGTAGCCAATTTATAATATAAGGCGGAAGGATCTATTGGTCCTCTAAATCTAGACAAAAATGTTTCTACCATAAGTGCCCAAGACGAGATATAACCATTGGCCAAGTTAACATACCAGTTAGAAGCCTACTCATTGAAGGTCCAAGGAAACAACCTACACACAACATCCTCATGTTCGAACCTGACCCTAAAGCATGCTTCCTCAAATATCCTAATGTGATCTTCTAGATCCTGATGCAACTGGTATTTAGGACATACCTTTTCAGGATTCTTTGGCATCTCATGATAATCAGGGAATGTTATGGGAGAATTAGCATTAAAGTAAGCCATTACAGGAACTTGTGCTTGACCTAAACCTTGGGGAATACCTGGATTCTTGGTGGATTAGGATTTATTGGAGGATTAGGATTTCTTGGAGGACTAGGACCAAGATTTAAAGATTTGAATGAAAAACTGTCAGGACTCATAATGTTATGGATGCTAAAAGGTGATCTAGGAGGCATTCCAGATGAACTTCCTGCGTGTGATATTTTAGGATTCCAAATCAAAGGACTCTTACTTTACATTTTATTAGGTAATTGCACAAATGTATCTTTTGAACTGGGTCTAGACCTAGTCACTCTACAACTATTATGAGCTAGATTTACTTAGAACAACACTAACTCTAATCAGGCCCTCCTTCTAGCACCAAAAACTGTTGATGATTGTTTTTACACATTCATAGCAAAAGTTAAAATTCATAAAAATGAGACTAACTGCCTTGAAAGATATGAAGAAATCAATTAAGATTTGCCTAATCCCAAGTTTCTGTATGGTCAGGCCTTGACCTATTGAGACAATTCAGTAGGTTGATGTGAAGCTATAATATGCAAGGGGCCTTACGTGATTTAAGGTTTTTCTAAAAATTCACAAGACTCAAACTATGCAAAATATCATAAATATCAGCATTTTATTCATCCTTTTGCATAGACTTGCTACTGTATTCTAAAGCTTTAAATGATTTATATTATATCAAGCTTTTCCTTTTCAAATATTATGAAAACTATCAAATATCAACTCAGTTGTTCATGTTTCTTTCAGATATCAGACAGTCTCCTTTAAATTTCTATGTTTTAAGCTAAGTATTTCAGATGGTTTGGAAAAAGTTAGAGAAAGCTAAACTAAACTTCATTCTACTACAGGATCTAAATGCTCTATTATACACCTTGTAAGAAGCATAGAAAATTGATTAAATCCACATATTAAACCTTTGAATGTAAGCCCTGAGTATTTTCACAAACAAACATTAAAGATTGCAAGCTTTAAGAGATTTATTTCAAATACAAAGAAGAGCCAGAAGATACTCAGAAAATAGATACAGAATTCTAGATTCGTTTGTATTCAAAACACACAGTCATATATGGTTTACAATGTATGAATGACTCTTCACTTCATTAATCAAATTATAGAAACTTACAAAGCTTTCCAAATACAGTAAGTAAGCTAGATGTTCCACGCATTCCTTATTGCAGACATGAGCGACCTCCTTCTATTCTAAACTAACAGGTCCCTCTATTCAAAATGCTAAGACTAGTTACAACTTCTAGCTTTATTCTACAAATTCCTGTGTAAATTATTAAAGAGTAAAGGGGCTCAATATATAGATTTGATTATCCCCAATACAGCTCCAAAACCCTAGCTAATCAATAGTTCACACCCCCAGCTACAACATCAACAGTGGAAAACAAGTCCTATCCAAAATACCTCTAAGCAGCATACTCATCCTGAGCGTAAGGTGCCCCTTTGGAAACCCTAACAACTCAAAATATCTTCTATTCTTCTTTTTAATAATGTTTCCCCACCTGCACTTTGTCTTCTCATTGAAGGCCTTGAATTCTCTCACATCTTTGTGATCTGATCCACCCTCCATGATGTCATCATCATTAAGTTTCACCTCCTATACATCTGCAACCCTACCAATAGACACAACAAAATGGATTAAAAATACATCAAGTTGCTTCGTCAATTTATTACCTAGTCAGAATGTTAGCTGGGCACTAGTCGCAGCAATTTTTGGTGCCTTTAAGCCTCTTTTACAGTCAGTCCAAATCTGTATACACCCCTTTGTTCGTATTCCCTCTATTTTGAGTTCGCGCTTTGTATACTTCCATCGGCATAACCCTCTCGGTCAGGTTGATCTTCAAATTTTCTGCCAATCACTTATGTTAGTCTGATGTCCTCCTTATTGGCAAGCATTCCCCTTTGTATATCAAGTATGTGTGTTATAAACATACAAGCATTAAAACATTTAAGGATTTTTCTATTTTGAACTTCGCTTTGAAATTTGGCTTGTACATTTTGTTTTGCATATCAGCTTGTATATCACAACATACAAACGCATATGCATACAAAGAATATTGTGTATTTAATTTCTCCTCACATCCACATTATACCTTTTACTTGTATATCGGCTCCAATGCATAAAGCACTTGTATCCTCCAATATAAAAAACCCTTTGTATGTGCTTCAGACTTATCACTCCCTATAAACCACAACTTATTCACCTGTTGGAATCCGCGACATGTATATAATGTAATGCATCCTTTCGATATACATTAAGTTGTGATACATCACCTTAACCATTTTTAAATCTTTTTAGATTCCACCTTTGTATGTTTTTCTTTGCATATTTTGCTTGTACATTAGAAACATACAAATGCCCAAACATACAAAGCATTTTCAGCTTTTAAATTTTCTTTTGAGTCCGGCGCTCGTATGTTTATCTCATTGTATACTTCCAGAGCATACATACAAGGAACTGAACATACAACCATTCAACCTTATTTAAATAACCCTTCAGCTCCTTGCAGCATGCATATTTCTTTGTATGAAGTGTAATGTATATTTTGCATTGTATGTTACTTAAACATACAAGCCCGCATTCATACAACAATTTCATCCTGCTTAAAAATCTTTTCGAGTCCGTGGCCTGCATGTAGCATTGTATGTAACCTTTGTATGTAAGATATATATAAAGCAAAAGATGCATCTGGTGGACTTAACCATTTATACATTTCAACTGTGAATTCTGTCAGGTCTACGACTTGCATGTATGAATAAATCATTAGTCAGATGCATGCAAAACCCTTTGTATGTAAACCCAATTACCCATGCGACTATGTATATGGAAAGCGATATACAAAAGACTTTGTATGCAAGCGAACTTGTATAGAAAGGACCTTGTAAATGCAACCCGATATACAAAAGGCATTGTATCTGCAACAAGCAAACCCTCCCCTTGTACATTTTACCAAAATACTCATAACTTGCAAAATACTTGGAATTTTAACATGGTTCAAAAAGAAACCCTAGCTCATTTTTGACAAGGAATTCACCCATATTCTACCCTAGTACTCAATGCAATTTATTAATTGTTTTCAACAAGGTTTGTAATATTCACTTCCTTTTCCCTTTGCCACCAAGCAGAACAAGACACACACAAGGAAAAGCAACAACCACAGTAGGGGTCCACATTTTGCTAAGGAGTAAAATGGGGTGTGTTGTGAACATCACAACACTTCTTATCACTCACATAGAGAAAATGGATTTCCCTAACATGTTCATGTAGGATGAGCATTGAAGAAATCTTAATCTATTACACTAAGTCTTAGAAACATATTGCCTTCTTAAGGGACAATTAAACAATCATCTTTGAAAATATATTTCTTTCTTAAGGGACAAAACATCGTTTTGCAATCTAAGTCTTAGGAACATATTACTTTTTTAAGGGACAATGGACATGAATGCAAAAACACTTCAATTTTCTAAGGGACAATGGACATGAATGCCAAACACTTCAATTTCATAAGGGCCAATTGACAACTACAATCGTGTGTGTGCCTAATCTAGTTGCACCTTATTTTTCATATAACAGAACAATTAAACCTTTTTTTGATGTGTTTGCTCTTAGATTTTAGTTACTCCTTTAGAAGGGCCTGCTTTTGGATTGCACTACATCCAAAAGGGATGACCCTAAGTGGAGTTTTCCTTTGAACTACTATGTAAGAGGGATAAGGCAAAAGCCAAGTCATAATTGATGTCAGCCTTACCTTGTGGTGCCAAACTGAAAAGAGGTGTACTAGATCTTTGTGGAAATAATTTTCACATTGAGCGAAGTGTTTGATACTCTTAGTAGGATTGGTTAAGCTTTTAGTAGCTTGTCACATTGCTCGTAAGGTGTTGGTCCCTCAAAGATACTAAGAACCAATCTAGATAGTGACTACGTGATCCACCTCTGAACGTTGCGGTAATCATCAATGCAAGGGGAGTCGATTTAATCCCTCAAGATACTCACCATTGGCTCCCTTGAGAAGAGATAGTATTCCCTTGGCTATAAAGCTCTTGTGACCTACTTGAGCTTTCTGAGGGGAGGGTGAGATATCCCTATCTATCATCTCTCACAAAGATACAAATGTCTGACACCTTTATGGAATGGCATTTGGTCAACAGAGTATTAAGTTGTGATCTGATCTATCTCAATGACACCTTGTCTCTAGGGATAAAAAGTTCTTGATATTGTTTGCAATTGTCTTATACCTGTGGAAACATTAGGCTTTTTGTGAGCCTCGAAGATACACTATCTATTGTGTCAGTCCTTTTTGCAACCTTGTTTGATGTGTTTTCTCTTACCAAAGCAAATCCAATCAGAACCATAACTAAAACTATCAAAATTTGCCTTGTAAAACATCACAGACACTACTTCAGTGCCTCTAGTATAACATCTCACCTTTGGTATTACAATAGCTCACCTTTGGTATAGCAGTACCTCATCTTTGGCAAAGCCTACTTTAGCGCCCTTGGTATAACAGTAGCTTGCCTTTGGTTTAGCAGTACCTCACCTTTGGTAGCTCAGTCCATCGCCTTTGGTATTACAGTAGCTTGCCTTTGGCAGCACAGTCCTGCACCTTTAGTCAAATAGTATAGTGCCTTTTGTCTAGTAAACTATGCATCAAAATTTGTCTTTTCCAAAACACAAACAAGGTCCCAGTGTATTGTCCTAGTGTATTCCATGGTAACCACTAGACTTCAACAAACTATGAAGACCAAATAAGTTGTCCCAAGGAAGCACAAATCACCTCCTCACATGCCTCAACCAAGCCATTCCAACATTACTCCCAAGGTTACTCCCAAGACACCAGTGGAAAGATCGACCAACTCTCTAAACATGCTGCAACTTGACCAACCAAACAATCCTCAAGAAGGTAGGGTCCCTTTGGTAAGTACACCTCACTATACCACTAGCATGCCTCTGGATTTTGTTCCACAAGTTTATACTATCGATCAAGTCCCATCTCAAGAAGGTAGGGTCCCTTTGGTAAATACACCTCACTATACCCCCAGTATGCCTCTGGATTTTGTTCCACAAGGTTATACCATCGATCAAGTCCCATCTCAAGAAGAGTGACACTTTGAAAAAGGTCAATCCTCTCAAGAAGATGGACAAGATCTGGATGAAATCATGCAAGATCCTAAAGTCATGGATGCCTTTGACAAAATCCTTAGCGAGAACCAAGATTATTTCTTCTGCTTACTAGCCAAACAATGAGCAAAATTACCTTAATATTTTGATCTATCCAATCTCAAGGACAAAAACAACACCTATGATGCCATACTTGCGGTCCAAACCATGTCAACTGTGACCACACCCTTACACGAACAAAGCTCACAAGGGAGAACGATTGCACAATATGAGAATCCCCTTTATCAAAACCCAATAGGAGAGAGACCCATATCACCACTTCTGACTCCTATGGAGATCTACAAACACTAACAAGAGACTCTCCAACGTCAAGTAGAAATAGGCAAACAAGCCACTATAGCTCGATCAAACATACAACAAACTCCTAGAATGCCCACACCAATCACAAGTGGAATATTGGCTACCCCATCATGGGAAGGTTTCCCACCAAATTACAATCTGGGGAAAAACTACGTAGCCATGTAACAAGGGTCTCAACAAACACCACCCCCAACATCATTAAACCTTCGTATCCTTCAACCAACTAGGGTCATGCAACCGCAACCACAACATTCTTCTATGCTCATCCTCAATCAACCTCAACCATCGCAAAACACATCTACCTATGTCCCCCCACCACAACAATCATTAGCGCTAAACTTTTTCAACACATTTCCTAACCACCCTCAACATTCCAAAAACTAAACTTCCCAAAGCTATGTTCTACAACCACAACCTAACCCAACAAACTTTAGATTTCTGCCACCAAACTCTTATCTTCAACCATCACAAAGCCTACATTCTTACCTAGCACCACCCCCACCTCCCCAAAATCAAAACACATATGACCCCAACCAATCATACGACCCTTATAACACCAATTCCCATGTCTTACACTACAATCTCTCGTATGGGTAGTAGCAACCACTTCTAGGACACCAGGAGATGTTTCCGGCCCCTCCCACTACGATGGAGCTCAAAATTGTAGAAGTTCAACAACAGCTAGCTGATTTAACGTTTGGCCACACCAAGAAGACTTTCTCATTGGAAGAAGTGTGTCCTTATCCTTTTGATTGGTCATTACCCATGATCCCTTTTCCTCACAATTTCACTATTCCCAAATTTGATAAATACAAAGCAAAAGGGGACCCAAAAGACCATCTTAGGGAATTCTATCTTGCTTGCTTCAAGATCTCACATAACAACACATATCTTATGCATCTCTTTCCATGTAGTCTAGAGGTCAAGCTTTAGAATGGTTCTCACACCTCCCCATGGGTATCAAGTCTTTTAACGAGCTAGTAGAGAAATTTGCCACCCATTTCTCCTACAACACAGAGCATGAGATCTCCATGACCGATCTATGCAACAACAAACAAAAAAATGGAGAAACTTTCATTTTTTTCCTTCAAAGATGGAGACAAATGGATAGAAAATTCCCATTCAAGATACCCAAAAAGCATCTTGTTAGCATATTTGTGCAGAACCTCAACCAGGAATTGGGTTTTCATTTGAAAATTCTTAGTGCCACAAACAACCTTCGACAAAATCACCTACAAAGGAATCAACATTGAAAAGGCTCTCATTGCTAAGGGTGCGGTCAAAATCTTCAAAGAAACTAAAGACAATGCTCCTCAACACCAAACAAACAATAAACCAAAGTTTTGGAACAAAAATAAAAACATGGTCAACGATGGGGTGGTCAATTCTAAACATGTCCAAACATTGCAAACACTGCTTTAGCTTTCCATTCCAAGTCAAACTCCACCTCAACAACAACAACAACAAAGACAACCATATCAAAACCAACAACAACGACAACAAGAGCAGCCTCAACAAGATTACCCTCTGCACCATCAATTCACTCCCTTGGGAGAGCCCATAAAGTCTGTCCTACAGAAGCTTTTACACAAAGGGCTCATCATCTTACCTGATGCTCCTCCATATGGTGAACCTATTTACAAAACCGCATGATACAGAGAAAATGAATATTGTAAATTCCATAGGAGTAAAGGGCACAGGACTGCTTCGTGCATGAAACTTAAGAACCTAATCCAAAATCTTATCAAGGGCAACCAAATTTCTTTTGAGGATGAACCACCAGCTCACCACACCAATAAGGACCTTAACATGTACAAGGAACCATTCTTGAACCATGGTCCACATCCTCCTTTGGATAAAGGTAAAGGTGTCAATAATACTTCCACTTCTTATGACTCCGTTGTGGGTCATTTTGAAGAGAGTCAGGTATCTACCCTCATAATCAAAGGCAAATCTTTGGATTGCGCTGTTACAAAGCATCATGGTCATGTCACCATTCATGGTCCTACATCAAGTCTCCCAACTCAATCCGATTATAATCTTGTTGAACATCTAGGGAAAACTCCAACACATATCTCTATCTTGGACCTTCTACGATCATCACCTGCACATAAAGCAGTGCTAGAAAAAGCCCTCCAAGAGTCTTCAGTTCCTAACAACATAGCGGTCGTAGATTTTCGAGCTATAGTAGGTAACATTGCTTCACCCTATAATGTGGTCTTCTCTGAGAGAGACCTCCCATCCCATGATCTTTGTCACAATGATGCCCTTCATATTGAGGTTCTCATCCATAAATACAAAATCAAATGTATACTCATAGATGGTGGTGCTAGTCTCAACATCTATTCTCTAAAGTTACTTAAGCAGTTGGGATACTCTGAGGATCATGTCAACATTGATCAAAGTATTACAATCAAGGGATATGATGATGCTGAGCACTGCTTAGAAGGTGTTATCCACTTGCCTATACAGGTGGGCCCGGTCATGCTTGAAACCAGATGCCAGGTCCTTGACATTGAGCTACCCTACAACATTATCCTAGGCCGCCCATGGATCCATGCAATGAAAGTTGTTCCCTCAACATACCATCAGTCTCTAAAGTTCCCATTCAATGGTACAGAGATAACTCTACCAAGTGACCCTAATACTTTTGAATTCTGTCGTGTCTTGCAAGGTAATTATAAGAATTGCAACCAAGTGCCTAAAAATGACAAAGCCATTACATCCCCTCTATATGTCGATTCTGAAATTCTAACAACAACCTCTACAACTAAGCCCAAGCCTCATCCTATTCCTGAAATCAAAGCTCACATTCGTGATATTGGCTTTGGAGAATATGATATCTCAAAATCTTGTTGCGTAGGACAGATGCCCCTATCACCTAAATCTTATGGCCAACCGCCCATTGCCAAAGCAACAATTCCTCCCCCAGCATTTCTATCCCAATTCCAAGAGGGACAATTATTGGAAGAGGAAACTATTGAAGACATCTCTTCTTAGCTCTACAAGGAGAAAGAACCAGTCACAATACCAGTCAAGCAATATGGCAATGGCTTAAGGATAGTCAAAAACATGGGCTATAAAGGCAAAGGTGGCCTTGGAAAATAGAATCAAGGAACAATAGAACCCATTATTGTGATGAAGAAACTAAACAAGAAGGGGTTAGGATTTGGTAACAAGGTACCACATGCCTTGGACATTGAGAGTATCCTCGATAAGGTGGCTGAAACTTCTCTCGCAACTTTAATGTCTAATGAGGATATCATCGATGACTCTTCCCTACATATGACTGACCTATTCACTGAATCCTCTATCTTTATGCTATCATCCGTATCCTTAACATCTACCACAAACACCCAGACGGTAACACTTGTCTACCTTGAACTTATCGATTGGGACCAACAAGGGTCCCCCGTTATAGATGTATTTCAAAATGATGAAGTTATACCTAAGTTCATGGGACTCTAGGATGGTATCCCCTTTGGTCATCACAAGGTAGGTTTTGTAATGGAACTAGAGCCAATAGCTTATTTTGGTGAGAATACCAAATCCTCAAGTCACAAAAGTAAAAACAAAGAAAGATCTCTATGTGAAAACCACACTGTGGCACCTCCCGATCACAAAATAGTAAAAACAAAGGACGTATCCAATGGTGAAAACCCAATTGTGGCACCTAAGGATGGAGGATTTGACCTTCCCCTACCATCTAAGTATCAAAAGAAGTCAGCTCTCCTAGTGGAGGATTCTACAGAGATAAACCTTGGCACAAAGCAAAATCTAAAGACCACATTCCTGGAAGCATCATTATCAGAAATAGAGCACAAAAATCTTAACACATTCTTCTTACAAAGAACCATAAACTTTGCGTGGACCTATGCTGATATGCCGGGGTTAGACCCCAAGCTAGTGGTTCATTATCTCACAGTTGATCCAACAATTAAACTAGTCAAGCAAAAGCTGAGGAAGATCCACCCATAGATAGATCTCTTGGTAAAAGTGGAAATACAGAAGTTGTTAGATGCAAAGTTCATCTGACCTATTGATTTTTTAGACTAGGTATCAAACATTGTACCTGTGTCTAAAATGAATGGGCGCATCCGCATGTGTAATGATTTTAGAGATCTTAACAAAGCATGTCCCAAAGATGACTTTCCATTACCAAACATTGACCTCATAGTAGACTTGACTGTAGGTCATGAAATGCTTCCTCTCATGGATGGATTCTCTGGCTACAATCAGATAAAGATAGCAGAGGAAGATCAACATAAAACAACTTTTACTTGTCTGTGGGGTAACTATTGTTGGTGCATCATGTCGTTTGGGCTAAAGAATGTAGGAGCAACTTACCAAAGAGTAATGACAGTGATATTCCATGATCTCTTTCATCATATCATGGAGGACTATGTGGATGACATACTAGAAAAATCTTCTAGGGCAGATCACATACAAGTTCTAGGACAGATCTTTGACAGGCTCAAGAAATACCAAGTGCGCCTCAATCCAAAGAAGTGTGTCTTTGGTGTAACATCAGGGAAGCTTTTGGGATACATTGTATCTCATAGAGGCATCGAAGTAGACCTCACAAAAGTTAAGGCTATCATGGAGATGCCTCCACCAAAGAACCTCAAAGCATTAAGGAACCTTCAAGGAAGGTTGCAGTCCATTAGGCGTTTCATCTCATAGCTAGCAGATAAATGTCAACCATTTCAACACTTGTTCCGAAAGGATGTCTCATTTTGATGGGATTATAAATGTCAAGCAACATTTGATCAGTTCAAAGAGTATCTAGCTACACCTCATGTCCTAGTACCACTAGTTGCCAATAAACCTTTGATATTATACATATCAACTACAACTTCAGCCCTAGGGGGCCTTCTAGCACAACATGATGAGTAAGGAAGAGAGCATGCAATTTATTATATTAGTCAAACCTTGGTGGGAGACGAACTCAATTATTCACCGATGGAAAGAGCTTGTTTAGCAGTAGTGTTCGCTTCCCAAAATTTGTGGCATTACGTGTTGAACCAACACACCAATCTCATAGAAAAAATTGACCCATTGAAGTATCTACTAGCAAAGACAACTCTTATAGGCAGACTAGCTAAATGGGTCATAATCCTTAGTGAGTTCGACATTGAGTATGTGGATCGCAAAGCAATCAAGGGACAAGCCCTAGTAGATCAACTAGCAGAAGCACCCATGACAGATATACACCCTATGGTAGCAGACTTTTTGGATAAGAATCTCTTCACTCTTTCTACCTCAATAATGTGGAAGTTGTATTTTGATGGTTCCTACACACAACATGGATCAGGGGCTAGCATCTTATTCATCACACCTCAAAATGACTATATTCCCAAGTCATATCAGCTTGCATTTCCTTGCACCAACAAAATAGCCAAGTATGAAGCACCCCTCATAGGTCTCAATACAGCAGTTCAATGGGACATCACAGAACTACAGGTATATGGAGACTCACAACTAGTCATTCAACAGGTCACAGATGAGTACCAAACAAAAGATGAAAAGTTGGTCCCCTACAAACAACTAGTGGATGCCTACAAACCACACTTCTCTCCTATCACATTTGAGTAAATTCCAAGAGAGCATAACAAAGCTGCAGATTCTATGGCTTTTGTGGGGTCACTTATAGACATGCCTACAAATACACATAAATGCAAGGTCTTGATCGAGCAGTTGTTGATACCAGCCGTCGATGTTACAGTTACTAAAATCATCTATGAACTTGTTGGTCCCAATTCCCCATGGTACGAAGATATCTATGAATACCTTAAAAATAGTACCTTTCACATTGAACTCTCATCCATCCAATGCAAAACCTTTATCCATCGATCCTCCCATTACACCATTCTGGGTGATACACTATATCGCCGAAGTCTTGATGGTATCCTCTTACGATGTCTTAACACGGAAGAAGCTGAAGCTACCCTACGAGACATACATGAAGGTGTCTGTAGCACACATTCTACCTGTCCTAATCTTGCTAAGAAGATACTCAGAATAGGGTATTACTAGCCTACAATAGAACAAGATGCTGCACAATTTGCTAAGAAGTGTCTACAATGCTAGCAGCATGGAGATTTGATTCATGCACCAACTCATGAACTACAACCTGTGACTACTCCATGGCCTTTTTCTCAATGGGGTCTCAACCTCGTAGGACAAATCCACCCTTCCTCATCCAATGAACATAAATTCATCATTACTACCACTAAGTATTTTACAAAGTGGTTTGAAGCCATTCCCATGACCTATATCACCGATAAGCAAATAGCAAAGTTTATCCTTAACTGCCTCATTTGTCGGTATGGTATTCCCCAAGCTATTGTTACTGATAATAGAAGACCATTCAAGAATCAAGATGTCTAGGCCTTATGAACACAATATAATATCCAACATCACTTTTCCACTCCCTATTATCCACAGAGTAATGGCCAAGATGAGGCTTCCAACAAAACCATTCTCAAAATCCTCAGGAAAATAGTCAATGAAGCTAGTCATGATTGGCACCTGCAACTCAATCCAGCCCTATGGGCCTACCGCACTAGTATTAGAACACCAACTGGTGCCACACCCTATGCCTTGGTCTATGGCTCTGAAGCCATCCTACCTATAGAGGTCGAGATCCCATCCCTCAGAGTATCCATGTAGAACCTAATTGGCGGAGAAGAGTATCACACTTCTAGATTAGCTGAGCTAGAACTACTAGATGAGAGGCACCTTGCCATGCTTAATCATCTCCATGTCTATCAAAACCACCTTTGGTGTAATTACAACAAAAAGATCAAATAAATATGGTTTCAAGTTGGTGATCTTGTCTTAAAATAAAATTAGAGAGATCAAGCAGATCGAGAAAAGAAGGGCAAGTTTGAGCTTAACTAGTTAGGACCCTTTATTCTCACAGCAGTATAGGGCTCTGGAGCTTATACTTTAGCTACACCCAACATCATTCCTCTTGATGAGCCACTTAACAGTGTTCATCTCAAGAAGTTCTATGCCTGATCCTTAGAGTATCAAAAAAAATTAAATAAATAAATCTGTCCTAATGGTAAAAACTTGGTAAACATGCACCTTTGATAAGTACCATAGTGAAAACCTGGCAAACAGGTGCTATGTGTAGAGTCAGCATCCATCATCTATCAAGTCTTGTTCATTCCATTTTTTACAACAAACTTCTTACATCCATCCATAATAAAACCATTGACCTTGTTTGCATTTTCATCTCCTATCTAGAATAGCTTGGAAATTTGTCAATGTCCATCATCGTCATCCCACATCTTGATCTATGTCAACAGTTATCACTGTCTTGTCCTAGGTCATACTTTCTATGACAACCAACCATACCAACACCTCTACCAGAATGGGGGCAACTCTTTCCTTAACCTAGGTCTAGGAATGGTTCCTTGTTCATGGTTCACAGCAAGCACACAAAACGCTTCAAAAAAGCACAAGTGCTTCGATCGTTCACCTTTTCACAGATAGCACCCTTTAATAGACACATCACTCCTATGATAAGGCTATTATCTTCCCAACACTTTTTCTACATCATCATGCCTACCAAAACTACATATTATCATCTTTTTCAATCTTAAGGTACCTTGATCCCATGGATATGGGTATGTAGGCAATCTAGAATATGAAGGGAGTTTCTAGTACTTAGGTACATAAGATCTCCTCATTTTACCTTGACCCATTCATCACTCTACCCAGAACTACATATTATCATTTTCATCTTTCATTGTAATGTGCCTTGATCCCATGGATACAGGGTATGTAGGCAGTCTGGAATACAAAGGATGTATCCAGTACTCAGGCACATACGATTCATCAATCTTCACCCACCTCAATCCATTTACACTCCATCTTTCTAGTCTTCCATTTATCACAATCCATTCACCTCGACTTGACTAACTCAAGCAACAAAACATCAAACAAACGCATCCTTTCAAAGAAAAAGTTCTTAACAAACCTAAAGCAAAGCAACTTACTTATAGAGTCATCTACTGTCCTACATATCAATTGCCAACATCAACTAAATCAATCTCAAACCACACAATAGATCAACAAGCTTGTCTTTTACAGAATGTTCCATGATCGAGACCAACACATGTGTCTTATACAACATGTAGCATTTCCTAAAACTAGGCATTATCTTTTCAACATATAACACCCTTTAAAAGATACATCGCTCCTACGATAAGGCTATTATCTTTCCTTTCCAATCTATCTTGAGCAACCTCTTTGGCAAGAGAATATGTTGGCTGTATGTTTACTTTCTAAGTTAGTCAATTTGCTTTTTGATTTATCTTTTTTATTCCTTTGACCATTACCAATTCAAGACTACCTTGATTTATCTATATGTTGGTATGTTGCGATGCAGTATGGATTGGGGGCATAGTCATTGCTTTTGTGTGTTGTGTTTGAGGATTGATCTTTTAAGCATCTTTTTGGTAGCATATTTATCTTGTGTGTGTTACGACCTGGCATCTTACATATTTACTATTCTTCTTGCATTTAAATGTATTGAAGTTTGTTTTATGTTCAAGACTATGGCTCATTCACATGTACAACAAGGTCATATTATGTCTAAGGGATCTAAGATCAAACCGCTTGCTTACAGAGTCAATGTCCATGCACTCAGATATAACAGCATCTTAGACTTTTATACCTTGGTGGTGAACTATCCACATGCTATATCAAAAATAAGGATTGCTCTTTATAAACAATTGTGAAACCAATGCAACAAGCTCATTCATTTACTCATCCATTTACCCACAGCCTTATATGGTTTTCCAGCAATGATCGATCAACAGTCTTTCTCTCCCTCTCCACTCAACATTCACATCCTAGGCTAGGAGGCTCTCAGCTCTATTTTTGGCAGCTCTTAGTGTGTAAATGAGGAAGGTTGTCCCCTTGGGATCTATTTATAGTGTCCCTCCCCTTTTTCTTCCCACCCATGCTTTTTTTCTACTTTGTCATGCAATCTTCTAGTTGAGCGTCAACCCAGTTCTTCGGTCGCTTCCCTATCTTTCCTCTCGAGGGGGCATATGCTGGGGCAACTAGCTACACTGGGGCATCAAAATTGTATCATGTCTTCAACAATCATTTTCTTTGACGCAGAGCTATGAACTGCATTGCATCAAAGAGGGGCAAAATGTAGACACCCTAAAATGACCATGTCATTGCACCACTTGTATTTCGTCATTTCTTCCAAATCACCTGCATTTCAACATTAATTAAATAATCTAATTATTTAATTAATTTCATTAAATTCTTCCAAACCTTTTAAAATTTGACATTAATTGAATAAATTCTATTTATTTAGTTAATTAAATTAAATTCCTCTATATTCTTCCAAAATTAAATAATTTTTATTATTTAATTAAATCATTATCCTCTTTCAAATTTCAAGTCTCCATTAATTAAATAAATTCAATTATTTAATTAATTCATCACAAATCCTCTTATCTACAATTAAATAATTCTACATTATTTAATTAAATCAATTATTCTTCTAAATTTAAATAAATCATGCAAATTTATTTAAATTGTCTCAATCCTCTAAAAATAAATAAAATCAAATATTTTATTTATAATCTTCTATTCCTCAATCATACACAATTAAATAAATAAATTTATTTATTTAATTTCCTAAATCTTCTAATTCCTCTTAAAATATCTTGTTAACTCATGTGCACAATTAGTCTTATTTTTAGAACTCTAAAAAAGACAAAATTACAAGTTGAGTTATCTAATTCAATCAATCTTGTTTTCATCATATCTTAATAAAAATATCCTTTTGGAGTGACACATGTCATGTGCACATTCATCATGAGTTATTTGATTTATCTCAACCATTCATTCTATGGATTTATTTCATCTATTGATCAATTAAGTTTGAAACCTATATAAAACCCCCTCATCTCCTTCACAAACCCTCTTCGATCACTTATTCTCAGGCATCCTTTTATAGTGCTTTGAGCATACATCACGTTGTTGAGCAACTTATAATCTTTTGACATTAATCTTTGAGCACTTTGAGCACCTACACTTGCTTGTTGCAAACATTGGTTTCGCAGCATTATTGAGCAATCCACATTCGACAAAGAGAACAACACAATCTGGGTAAAAGCTTTCTTAATTTGATTTATTGATAATGGCTTTTTATTTAGATAGATCTCTTTATGTTATGGGTTTTTGATTTGGTTATTTTCATAGTTTTGATTTTATCATCCGACTGATCGATTATCCTCATACACAGGTCTTATGAATTTGGCATCTAAAATTTTCTAAATTTCCACCTTGACTAACAAAGCTACTTGAGGATACATCTTTCAAAGTTTTTGCTTCATTGGCTTGGCATTTGGATATATTGTTGGGTGATGTACCACAAGTGATGGATCTAATCCCGGCATATCTGCATAAGTCCATGCAAAATTGATTGTGTGTTTCATGAAGAATGCTGTGAAAGCTACTTTTTCTTCCTTTGATAATGATGTGGCTATGTGTATGATCTTAGGATTTTGTTCTGTACCAAGATTTACTCCCTAAGTTTTCTCAATTAACAAAGGTGATTGTTGTTGATATTCCATCAAAGGAAGGTCAAGTCCTCCATCCTTAGGTGCCTCAGAGAGGTTTTCACCATTAGATACATCCTTTATTTTTACTCTTTCTTGGTCAAGAGGCACCTTGCGGTTTTCACTTAGAGACCTTTTATTTTCTTTTTTGTTTATTTCACTTTTGCGACTAGAGGCCTTGAGACTTCCCCCAAAGTATGTTAATTGAGGTAAATTCATTTTGTAGCCCACCTTATGATCTATGAGTGGAAGACCTGTTCTTAGTGCCAAGAGTTTTGCTAGAGCTTCATCATTTTGAAATGTATCCAATATAGGTGCCCCATGTTGGTCCCAATCGACGAGGTCAGGATATACGAGAGATAAGTTGGATGATGAAGGTTGGGAAATGGAGGTTGTGAATGAGATCATAAAAATGGATAGGCCATGAAATAGCTCGGTGAGGTGAAGGGAAGAGTCATTGATGGTATCTAGATTAGAAGTCTCTTCTATGGGGAAAGCCTCAGCTACTATGTTGAGAACACATTCAATGTTTTTAGAAGGCAAATCCTCCTGTCCATATCCTAGACCTTTCCTATAAAACTTCTTGGTCACAGTGATTGGTTCTGTAGATCCTTGCTCATGTAGTCCTAGACCACCTTGTCCTTTATATCCCATGTTTTTGATGATGCAGAAACCATTGTTTTAACACTCCACTTCAAGTGTTTTTTGATCATTTTCATCATAGAAAATCCATAAATGAATGCCCTCAATGTCTTCATCATCTAGCAGCCCTAATTTTATAAACATTGTAGGAGAAGCTTTGATAATTGTTTGATATGATGATGCTTTAGATGCTAATGGTTTTCCATATGTCTTTGGCGATAGAGGCAATGTTCCAATACAACAAGATTCTTGCAATTTATACTCACCAAGTCCTTGGTCCTTGTACTTGATTTCTATTTTAGGGATGGCTTTGCTTGAAGATGCTTGGTTGAGATCGGCAGGGTCAACATAGGAAGTGGATGGATATGCTTCAATGTTGATAGGTATAAGATTAGGAGTTTGATACTTAGCTTGATATGCTCAACAGAACTCAAAAGGATTGGGATCTATGAGAATGGTAATCTCAGCTCCATTATGAGGAAATTTGAGGCATTGATGGTAAGTTGATGGCATAAATTTTATCGCATGAATCCAAGGATGACCAAGGATGATGTTATATGGTAATTCAATGTTAAAGACTTGGCAATGAGTATCTGTATTGATTGGACCAACTGTGATGGGCAAAGTTATAATCCCTTCTGATTCTCTTTCAGCATCATCATATGCTTTGATTATTATGATTTTTGATGTATCAATTATATCCTCAAAATATCCCAATAATTTTACTAATATTAAGGAACAAATGTTGAGACCTACTCCACCATCTATTAAGATTCATTTAATCTGGTGTTTATTAACGAAGACTTCTATGTGGAGCACTTCATTATAGGATGAACCAAGTGGTGATAGGTCCTTGTTGAAAAAGGTTAAGCGATATGGGGATGCAATGCTTGCCACCATGGCTTGAAACTATGTAGTGTCTATGTTATTGGGGACCGATGATTCTTGCAATGCTTGGTCGAGGATAGCTTTATGCGCGGGGGGTATGTGTAGCAATTCCAAAATGGAGATGTGTGTAGGAGTTTTGCCTAGATGATCAAGGATATTGTATCACGTAGTCGGTCTTGCAAGGGGTGGTGCAACTTGGATTGTCACACGACAACAACAAGTAGTAATAGCACAATCAGACTCTTTTGTGGCTTCGATACAAATAGGTTCTTTTGATTTTATGGAGATGGTCGATATGCGAGCATGGTCAATGCAGCCAATGGTAGATGACTCATATGTGTATTGGACATTTCTTCCCGAAGAGGAGGCACTTGCTTTATCATGGGTAGGAAGTGGATCTTTGAAAGCATCAAGATCATAGTTTGATGTTTTCTTAGGTTATTCTAAATTTATTAGACATTGATCAATCAAGTTTTGAATGAGATGTTTTAGTTTCATGCATCCAGTAGTGTTGTGCCCTTTCACCTTATGGTATTCACAATATTCATTATCTTTGTACCAATTGGGTTTGAATTGAGGCTCATCATATGGTTTCTCTTCTGGTAAAACAATAGCTCCGAATTGAATAAGTTTCTTCAAAATAACCTCATCAGGTTCTCCCAAAGGAGTGAACTTGCATCTTGGTGGTGTTTCTTGGGTTTGATCTCTTGGGAGGAATGGTGTATTTCTGTTTGGAGTGTTTCTGTTCATATCTTGAATAGACACAGGAGCTTTTAGATTTTAGACATGTTTGGCATCTAGAATAACATCATTAACAACAGTTTTGTTCTTGTTCCAAAAACAAGATTTGTCATTGGAAGATTGTGGGTTGTCTTTGTTGTCTTTGAATATTTTGATCACCCCTTTAGCAATTAAAGGTTTCTCAATAGTTGTTCCCTTGCCAATGATTTCATCAAATGAAGTGGCACTTTGCAATTGCAATTGCAATGAAAGTTGTAGATTGAGATTTTGAATAACGATATCCACTTGTTTTTCAGGCATTTGCCATGAAAGTTTGCTAGCCATGTTACGCCATCATTGTAAAAAGGATGCAAATGTCTCACCATTGCATTGTTTGTTTGTGACAAGTTCATTGATGGAGATCTCATTTTCAATGTTGAAAGAAAAGTGTGACAAGAATTTTTCAGCTAATTTGCTAAAAATTTTTATCCTCGGAGGAAGATGAGCAAACCATTTGATAGCTTGTCCCCCTAAACTTTGAGGGAATAGACGCAAGAGATATGTGTCATCATAGGCAACGTCTAGACAAGTGACATAGAAAGCTCTAAGATGGTCATGAGGATCTCCTTTCCCTTTGTATTTGTCAAGTTGAGGCACTTGAAAATGTGGAGGAAATGGTGTCATTTGCAATGATCTATCGAATGGATAGGGACATACTTCCATGAATAAAAATGTTTTCTTGGTGCAACCCAATTGCATATTTTTCATATCTTGTCGAAATTGTCGAAGTTCCTTAGGAGTAATCATTTGTGATTGTTGTTGTACGTGACTTTGATTTTTTGGATGTGGTATATGGTAGTGCTGATTTGGATTTGGTTGGTTGTTGTAGGATTGGATGTATACGTTATGCTCTTGGATACTATCTAGAGAAATAAATGAATGTGTGGAGGTATTGATGTTGGATGCAAATGTCGCATGTGAATCATGGGATGGATTGACATAGGTTACTTGCAGAGTGGAATGGTGTGGAGCTTGGGAGATGGTCAATGGATTTTGGATTGCAAGATTTAGATTAACATAAGATATGATAGGTGCTTGGGATATGGTATTCGTATTTTGGACATTTGTGGATGGGTTGGTATATGATACATGTGTACCAGTGGATGGATTAACTTGTAATGCGACACATGTATTTGTCAATGGAGTTTGAGATATGAAAGATGGATTAGCTTGGAATTGTGCTTGTGAGGAAACATGCGGATTGACATAAGAAGTTTGGGTATTAGAAGGTTGCGATCCAAAGAAAATTTGGTCAAGTGGAGAAGGATTGGTGTTGGGAGGATTGAGGTCAATGAGGGGAGTATTCGGATTGGTTTGGTGTACGATGATGGTATTTATGGAGGAAGATGAATTGGATGGTTGGGACAGTTCAACATGTGACACATTGGTAGTTGACGCTTGTGACACTTGAGGTGTTTGGACTATGGTTGTATTGCTTTGCATGGCTTGGGGTGCATTAGCAATATGCACATTTTGAGTAGAGATTGCAAGTGTTTGTGAAATTGGCATGGGATTTTGATTTCTATGTTGATAAGCTAAGGACTCGTGCATTTCAACAATGACAGTTGTTTGTATTAGAGGTTGCTCGGTGATGGGAGTATGAAATAGAGGAAATTGAGCCAAGGATGGTGACACAACCTTAGATGGTGTGATTGTGGGCTTAGTGGACATGGTAGTGATAGCATTAGGAGTGACATTTGAAGGTGCTTCTTTTTGGATAGTGGACAAATCAAAGTTACTTGGTAACAAAGTTCCACCTTTGAGAAAATTCACAAGTACTCTCTATCGATTGGCTTCTATGATCTTGTTGGCATGTTGCATGGATTTTGGATCTTGAAGGGACATTTGGTCATCTTTAGAGGAATCTTCATAGACATAGGTTTGTTCTTGTGGGCCCAGAGTAGAGGATGAAGCTCCTAAACTATAGCATTCGGGTAGAAAGTGTCACGGGTCCATTCCGGTTGTATATTGTGAGGTATCCTTAAGAGGAATGTTTTGGAATTGTTGTAAATTTCTCTCCGTGACTTCCTTGTATTGTCTTCTTGTTTGAGGAATGGGATGATGTTGGCCCAGATTGATGGACTTGTTTTACAAAGTTTGAGACTCCAAAGTTAGTTATGGTGATGGTTGATTGTTGTTTGGTTGATATGTTGGTTGGATTGATCTTTTGCTAGAATGTTTTGGATTGCTAAGTTGGTTTTTTGGATTGGATTGATTGATTGGTTGATTAGATTGGTTTCTGTTTTGATGGCTTTGATATGGTCTGATTGGTTGATAGGCTGATTGGATTGCTAATTGGATTTGTTGCTTGATTGATTAGTTGGTCAATTGTTGGTTTGGATCTTTGGATAGGAATTACCCCTAGAGATAGACTTTTGAACTCAAGGGATGTGTTGTTGTTGGACAGGATGCTAAGGATGATGATGATCAGACCTGAATGATGGTTTCAGCTATAGGAAGTCACTAATTTGATTTGATGGTTGATTTGGTTTGCTATTTTAGGAGTCTCAATGTATATGAATGTTCAAAAGTCTAAAATAGATGATGGTTCTAGGCTCAATGAAATGATTGCTCGGTAAACTAGATGATGGATGCTTAGGATAAATTTTACAGACTAGAAATGATGCTCAGACAACAATGAAAATGAGGATTTTAGCAGAGATTTTAGATAACTGTATGTAGATGACCAATTGCAAGGTGGGATAATTCAATTGCAATGACTGATAGCTCAATTGCGACCAGTAATAAGCCAATTGTGACACACCATGAATCAATTGCAACTGGGTTTTTGACAGATGCGACAGACTGTAAATCAATTACGTCTAGAAATTTGACAAATGTGATAGAGTGTGCATCAATTACATCTAGAAATGGTCAAATGCATATGACAGGAAATTTAGTAGTAGGATTGAGAGAGACCAATTACGTACAAATTTGACTAGATGCAATGGACTATGGTTCAATTGTGTATTGTTTTCTGACAAATGCGAGGGTTTAGTGTTCAATTATGATTTTTTGTTCGTCAATTATAGTTTTAGACTGTGTTTGATAGAAAAATGATGGCTATAAGCAAACAATCACTCCAATAGTCACAAACATGTACACCCTAGGCTAGACAAGGACAATATCTGTTGAGTTCCCACTTGGTTTTACCTAGCCGTGCCTACTTATGGTGTATAGCTCTAGGAACTTGGGGCCCAGGCTCCCCCTTACAGTGCACTCACTTCTTAGGCACACCAAGTTCCAAGTCCTTACGACGCGCAGATCTTAAGATACTTTTCTATATCTGCCATAAGCCGTAAAAATGTGGGATAGCTATTAGAGGCCTAATTAGTTATCCTCCTATATCAACAAATAGAGGATTTTTGGCTACTACACAAAAGTTGCTAGTATGGGCATCCATTCAAGTGGCTACACATGCAGTGATTCACTCCGTTAATGGAGGCTTCCTAGCCCAAAGAGGTTACGCTCTATGGGGTTTTAGGGAAACATTTGTCGGTGTAACTCAACTGCACTCATTGCTTATGGCTTTCATCACAATCACATTTTTTGTATAGCAATTTGGAAGAGCTTGGCTTTAGCTTGTTACCGCTTAGGTGGTCCCCTTCTCACACCGGGAAGGTAGGCCCTCTAAAGATAATAACAAGTTCTCATGCACCCAAGATCCATTTGATAGGCAAGGGGAGATGATACATTTGTTATTAAATTTGGGTTACACACATACACAATAAGAAATCAAGAAAGATAAAACAAGCACAGAATAAACAATGGTTCCTTTTAAGTATCAATTCCAAATGTTCCTAGATTAGTGATATAAATGATATGTCTTGGACTAATCGATGCTACAACAAATAGATTAGTAGTTTCAAAACCTCCTTTCTTTGACAAGCAGATAAGATGTTGCATAAGAAGATGATTAGATGCCAAAGAAATCAAGCAAAAATAAGATTCAGCCAAATGCGTATGAGAAAAACTAACTGCGATGATCTAGGTTGCAATTGTGTATGAAATAAAGACAAATGTGACAATTTGCCAACCAATTGCATATGGATCTAGACCAAATGCGATGCTCTGTGATTCAATTGTGGTCAGGTCTGAACAATTGCACATGGCCTGCAAAAGAAAAACCCTAGCTAACCAAATGTAGCCAGAAAAGCTAGATGTGATGCTCTGCTATGCAATTGTGCTCAAAATACGACCAAATACAAAATTTTGTGGATCAATTGTGCTCTGTTTTTGGCCAATTGCGACGATCTACAATGCGATTGCAATTTTTTGTAGATCAATTGCACTCGGAAGCCTGCAAAATCCAACTTCACAAAAACATCTATACAAAAAAAGATGTTAAATCAAGGACATGGGTCCCACCACGTGTGTCGAAATGTGTGAGCAGGAAAAATTAGGTAAGGATGATCAAACAATGCAAATTAAACTTAATCCTACCACCTTCAAAGAATCCATCTAAATGACATAAAATGCAAACAAATGACAGGAAATCACCTAGATTATTGATTGCTTGGTTGGATTTGTGGATTGCTTCTCAATTGTGAACAATCATAAATGCTAAATCTACTGTGATGATGGATGGAATGTTCAAAAATGCTCAATGGATGCTAATGAAGATGTTATGCTTGAAATGATACTCTAGACACTATATGGTGAGATGATGATAATAAGAATGAGTGGGTGTATATATAGCACTTAATAAAAAGTTGATCAACGGTGGAGAAGAAAGGATAGTGTGAACAGTTGAGATTAATTCATGATCATAGATGAATGTGCATGAGACAAGTGTAAGAAACAGAATAAAGCACATGTGTGATCGTGTACACAAATACTTTTATTTAATAAGTTTATGTGTGATTGTGTACATAAAAAGTAGTACATATGTGAATGTGTACACAAAAAGTACTACCACACATGATCCAAATAAGAAATGGACAAGTGTTGGAATGTTATAAAAGGTGAGGACTTAATTCAAATATTTTATTTAAATTAGTTGGAAGATGATGTGGAAATTAAATAAATAAATAAGATTTATTCAATTAATTGGAAAGCGGGATTAGAATGAGATTAAGATGAAATTTTAATTAAATAAATAAGATTTATTTAATTAAAATTAGAGAAAATGGAGCTGATAAGGGTGTGGTTCAGTGGTTAAGTCGTTCAATTGTAGTGCCAGCCACCAGAGTTCAAACCCCTGTTGGGCCAATGAGCTCGCAGGCTTTATGCCTTCACTGGGACAATGAGCTCGTAGGCTTGTAGTGTTCTTCCTAGGGGATGAGGTCCCCCATGTTGTGGCCTCACCAGTTCATTGCTTCGAGCAAAAGCATTCACGTGGAGCCGGAGGGCGTGTCACACCAGCGTCGCCAGTCACGTTAAAAAGTTTACCAGGTGCATTTTTAAAAAAAAAATTAGAGAAAATGGAAAGATAATTAAATAATTAAAAATTATTTAATTATAGATAGAGAAGGTAGAAGAAAAATAGATAATTAATGAAATAAATATAAATTTATTTAATTAATAGAAGAAATAGAAGAAATAGGTGATTTAACAGAATTTAATAGACAAATTATTCAAATGTGCTAGACAAATGCAGATGATGAATAATGTAATATTTTAATAATGATAACTAGGTCAATTTTGGGTGTCTACAGGTATGATATTAATCCTTATATATCCCATGGTTAGCTCATTTTTGAAGAGTTGCATCTTTTCAAGGATCTTTTCAGATCCTCCCCCTTTTCCATTTGACATCCCCTTAAGTTCTTGCCCCCCTCTCACAAGAGTATGAACTTAAGAGAATTCAAAGTCTTCTCCAGATCATAAAAAAATTTCTCGTCACTCTAGTTTTATTACTTTGTGCTACTCCACACTTCTCCTTTTTATTATTTATCCTCTCTTTTCTTCATTGTCTTTTTCTAGGGTCCCAGCAATGGAACCAAAATGTTGGCAAGAAATGAGAAGGAAACAAGTCTAGAGATCTGGTCCTTAGTCAAGTCTCTAGAGTCAAGTTTATACCTCAGTCATATAGTGAGACAATTATAGATAAACATTAAGGAAATAAGTATGGAGTATACTCTAAGTTAAGTAAAGAATTCATAAGATACAAATACATATATATGAACCTTTATATCTCCTTTATATATTCATGCTTAACTGGTACATATACATTTATACCAGCAAGACTGAGTGTCTACCTTATACATATTTATCTTCATCTCATTCACTCTTACTTTCTCCTTGCATTACATTACTTACATGTATATTTCATATATCCACCTAGAGGTGTGTCTTTTCCCAAAATACCTCTTTAGTGTGTTGGCTCTCCCTCCACATGCTCCTTGCGGTTACCTGCGATAGGTTATGCTTGGTGCCCTATTCTCTGCCAACAATCCTATTTGCATCTATGACTAAGAACATAATGTTGATATGAAATCTATAAGTACAAAATCCTTGGTCTACAAGGAGCTACCCCATAGTGTTCATATTTGATAATGGAAAAGTTGTAAAAACCAAAAGGTTTTCCAAAGAAGTATGGAAGAAAATATGATAAAGAAAATACTTGAAATATTATCCAAAGAAAGATTGATAGTTTATTGAAACAATATTAAAAGCATAATTCATAAGAGAGAAGTGAGAACATAGAGATATATGAAAATTTGGCAGCATGTGGCCTTAGCAAGCTTCAACAATAGAGTTCTATTTAGCCAAACATAGACAAGAAAGAGCCAAGAGAGAAAAGAGTTACATTCAAGTGTTGGATTAAAAAGTTTCCTTTGCATGAGGCTTGTGAAGAAGGTGAAGACTTAAATTTGGATGTAGAAGGCATTTTTCATATAGATAGGGATTACAATAGGTGATAGTAGGTAGCTAGGTGGGAAACTAATGGCTCAAATTTTAAAAATGTGCATGATGCTAGCACATTGCATAGATGTTTATGCATCACACTAGTGTCTGAGAGAAAACATTTAAATTTAACAAGTGATTCTAGGTCATCAAGAAGAATTAGAATGTGAAAAAAAAAAATCAATTTGGTCAGAAAAGGGTAAAAATTAAGGCTAACATTATCCCTAAAACATTCTCCAAGAATAGGCACTAATAACAGTAATTTCTAGTACCAAAATTGTAGGGTATGTAATTTTTGATGTTACACTTCCAAAAAATGCACCTTCTCAAACCAATAAGTATTAATTTGAAGAAGTAGTTATGTTAGCAATGAAGATCTCTTAGTTGTTGAAGTTGACAATGAGAGTTAGGGGTTCTTCTAGACAACTTGTTCTAGCTAACATCAAACAATCCCAAAAATTGTATCCATCTAAAATGTTTCCTTATAACTTGTTTCCCCTTAAGTACAACCATTTCAATTTTTGGAATCTTTGTTATTGTCTTTAAGACAAAGTTGTGTAGGTTGAAAAATACAATATGCTTTTTAACTCGTCCTTTTTAATCCCTCAAATGAAGTTGGTACTTTGTAAGATTAGCAAAGATAAACAATATCATAGATTACATTTTACATTCCTCTCTTAGAAATTTATTTTTCCTCAAATATAATTCAAATATTTAGTCTATCTCATATTTTATAATTAATTTCAATGATATTATATTAGAGCTAACAAATTAAAAAACTTAAAAAACATTTGCAATCTAAATTCTTGACATTAGGAAGAGCAAAAATTATATTACCTTACTCAATTCAATTTATTATCACACATAGTAAAGAGAACATTTCAAGTTCCTTTTGAAACAAGATTGAAATATCATAACTATATATAATTAACTTTACATCCACTTCATTGTTAACATATATTAATAATGAACTTATTCTTTATCATAGAATCTAGTCAATAGAGAAGTTCTACATGTATTTTTATCGTTTCAATAACTTGCAAAGTAGCTGATGCAGGAGCATCTAGTGGTGTAAGGGCAATCTTGCATCACCCAAAAAGAAGTTAATTCAAAATCATTGTAGTTGTTTTCATTTCTTTCCATAATTAGTATTTTTGGTTCCATAATATCCAGAATAATAATGTAGGACTTTCAGTTTTTCCAAAACTGCTAAAAATAGCGACCTGCCTAATTAGGAAAGTGTACCTAATATTTTTAGAAAGTTTGCATTTGGGCACATAACGAAACAAAAACTTCTAAAAAGTTACATAATGGAAATATAAGACCTTTGGCGAAGGAATCAGGTAAAGATCATTTGTGAGCTGAAAGATATTAAAGTTTTTATTTTCTGAAAAGCACCTAAAAATTTTTAGAACGAGATATGAGGCACTAAAACTTTCCATAACATCCTAAAAAGTTGATGGAAATGCATTTATGAATTTTTGGCATGATAGTTCACATCACGAGCTTTCCATCACTTAAAACAGTTCATCAATCAGACACCCGGATCAAAAGTTATGCTTCCCGGAAGTTGACCTACTTTTGGAGGGAGTTGCAAAATTTGAAATTTAGCTGGAAGCCGCCAAAAAGTGCTATTTATGACTATTTTGGGAACCCTGGGTGGTAGTAGAGTTAAGGGGGCTAGTGTAGGGTCAAGAATAGGTGGGAAAACAGAAACCCTAACTGATTTGGGGTTACAGAAGGCTGAAGATTCTAGAGTCTTGAGGTGGGGAAAGCTGTAATGTGTTGCAGCAAGTAGAGGATTCATCCTGTGATTGTAATTGAGCTTCTGTAATGTAATGAGTTGCCCAGTTCAATAAAAGAAAGTTATATTTGCTGTGTTCAATATCTGTTATTGTGTGTTTTGTGATTTACCCCCTTTATCAAGTGGTATCAGAGCGAGGGTTCCTGAGTGTGTAGACAGATCGCTGACCGTGAGAAAATTTGCACCAGGACCTGAGGTTGTGGGTTTGCTGTGGAGACCAAGATGCCTTCATGAAGAAATCATGTTGGGAGGAATGCTTTGATGGAAGAGGGTTTTAGAGCCCTACAAAGGCAAATCGATGCATTGCAAGAGGAGCTACGAAGAGGGTTTGAGCCAAGGATAAGAGAAGAAAGTGAAGATGAAGTTGAAGAAGAGCTATCTAAGGAAGAACAAGAAGCTACCGGAGATGTTGCAGAAGTTAGGTTGTTCAGGGCCATTTCGAAGATTAGAAAGAGGCCCAGGATTGAAGTTTCTACATATTCTGGAGATTTGAATCCAGAACAGCTTATTGATTGGATCAATGACATGGAGGAGTATTTTGAGTATGAAGATGTGGAGACCCAGATCGGGTTAAGTTTGAAAAAACAAAGTTGAAGGGCCATGCCAATATTTGGTGAAGGAGGTCCAATTAGAGAGGAATAGAAGAGGAAAAGGAAAGATCCCCAGATGGGATCGGATGGTGGAGAAATTGAAGTAGTTTATTCCTGTGGACTATGAGATGGAGTTGCTGAAGAAGCTGCAAGGACTGAAGCAAGGTAACAAGTCTGTTAAGGAGTATACAGAAGAGTTTTATAAAATTACTATTAGGACAGGCCATGCAGAGCCCAACAAGGAGAAGGTAGCCCATTACATTAATGGGTTGAGGCTGAGTATTCAAGAGGAGTTGAGCCTGGTCAGAATGACCACCATAGAAGATGCGTACCAGTTTTCCCTAAAGGTGGAAGAGAACCTGAATAAAAAATTTGATAGCAAGCAAAGGGGAAGAGGTCAAGGCGGAAGGACTAGTGGAAGACCCTATGGGGGCCGAAATGAAGATGCAAAGAAAAGTGAAGAAGCTGGTGCCATTCAAAATCAGAGAGGTGATAATACCTACTGCCCTTGTGACCAGAACAATGGTGAGCAAAGAGGAAGAGGAAGAGGTAGACCTGGGCAAGGACTTGGAAGAGGAGGTTTTAGAGGAACCTGTTTACAATGTGGAGAAGAAGGGCATCAAGCATACGAGTGTGCGCAACATCAAGGAAGGATGAATAGAAGACCTGAAGGTAATGCACGAGTTGCA
The DNA here is from genome assembly GCA_027924645.1 of Cunninghamia lanceolata. Lineage (NCBI taxonomy): Eukaryota > Viridiplantae > Streptophyta > Pinopsida > Cupressales > Cupressaceae > Cunninghamia > Cunninghamia lanceolata. Next base: position 1,595,249 of record BSBN01000957.1, read on the forward strand.
CAAGTGGATGAAGATGCACAGTCTGAGCACTCTGAAGATGCATAAAGGGGAGAAACCCTAGTTGTCAGAAGAACTTTGTTGAATGAGGAGAAAGAACCCAATCAGAGGAAGAGTTTATTTCGCACAAGGTGCAAATGTGAAGGTAAGTGTTGTGATATTATTATTGACAGTGGAAGCACTGATAATCTTGTTTCAGAGGAGATGGTTGACAAGTTGAAGTTGACAAGAAGAAAGCATCCACATCCATACCGGATTGCATGGTTACAGAAGGACCATAGAGCTTTGGTCAATGAACAGTGTTTAGTGAAGTTCAAGATTGGTGACTACCATGATGAGGTACTATGTGACATCATACCGATGGATGCATGTCATATGTTATTGGGGAGGCCGTGGTAGTATGATAGGAGCGCTATCCATGATGGCCGTGCAAACACATATTCCCTAAAAAAGGATGGAGTTCATCATAAGTTGAAGCCCTTAAAGGAGGTGGAAGAAAAGGTATGTAGCACTGTCAGAATTTGTTTGGTAGATGGTAGAAAATTTTTGGAGGGTATGAAGCATGAGCGTCATTGCTTTGCATTGATTCCTAAGATTAGTCAAGAGAAATGTGAAGATGTACAAGCAAAAGTTTCAGATATGTTGGAAGAGTTCCAGGACATTATCTCTGATAATGTACCAGAAGGTTTACCGCCAGCAAGGAAGATAAGTCATCAAATGGATTTGATACCAGGAGCCAGTTTGCCAAACAAGGCAGCCCACAGAATGACCCCTGCAGAGAATGAAGAGCTGAATAGACAAGTTCAGGAGTTGTTGAGGAAGGGACTGATAAGGGAGAGCCTAAGTCCATGTGCAGTACCTGCAGTCCTAGCACCAAAGAAAGATGGAGAATGGAGGATGTGTACAGACTCTCAAGCCATCAATAAGATAATGATCAAGTATAGATTTTCATTGCCAAGAATGGATGACATAATGGATTGTTTGAGTGGAGCCAAGTACTTCACGAAGATTGATCTGAAGAGTGGGTATCACTAGATTCAAATTAGAGAAGGAGATGAATGGAAGACAGCCTTCAAGACAAAGGAGGGTTTGTATGAGTGGTTAGTCATGCCATTTGGGCTAACCAATGCACTGAGCACATTCATGCGGCTCATGAACGAGGTACTAAAAGAATTTTTGGGAAGTTTTGTTATTGTTTATTTAGATGATATTTTGATTTTCAGTAAGACTTGGGATGAGCATCTGATGCATATCAGAAGAGTTCTAGAGAAGTTGAGGGAGGAGAAGTTGTTGATTAATCTGAAGAAATGTAGTTTTGCAAAGAAAGAGTTGATATACCTGGTATTTGTTGTCTCAGAGGAAGGTCTTAAGATGGACCCAAAAAAAGTAAGGGCTATCATTGAGTGGCCTATGCCAAGGAGTGCAACAGAGGTAAGATCTTTTCATGGTTTGGCAAGTTTTTACAGAAAATTTATCAGGAATTTCAGCAGCATTTGTGCACCTCTAACTGAGATAATAAGAGGGGATAGAAAAGAGTTTAGATGGACTAAAGAAGCAGACAAGAGCTTTGATACATTAAAGAAAAAAGTTGTAGAACAACCTGTTTTGGCACTTCTAGATTTCAATAAGGTATTTCAGGTAGATTGTGATGCTAGTGGTAGTGGTATAGGAGCTGTTTTAAGTCAAGAAGGTAAGCCCATTGCCTATTTTAGTGAGAAGCTTAATGATGCCAAGAAAAAGTATTCTATTTATGATCAGGAATTTTATGCAATAGTTTAGGCTTTGAAGAAATGGAGACATTATCTGTTGCCAAAAGAGTTTGTTTTATATACTGATCATCAAGCTTTGCAGTATCTTAATAGTCAAAGGAAGTTGAACCAAAGGCACCTAAAATAGGTTGAGTTTTTGCAGAGTTATACCTTTGTTTTGAAGCACATGAGTGGGAAGTCCAACAGAGTTGCAGATGCCTTGAGCAGAAGGCAAAATTTGTTGACAGAAATGAAGATAGAGGTTGTTGGGTTCGATGAGCTCAAAAGTTTGTATCCTAAAGATCTAGATTTTGTAGAGGCTTGGAAAGCTTGTCCGGAGCCTATTACTTTGGATAGGACAAAATGGTTGGATTTCATAATCCAAGACGGTATGCTGTTTAAAGGCAGCTGGTTGTGCATTCCGAGGAGTTCCATGAGAGAGAACCTGATTAAGGAGAAGCATAGTGGAGGATTGGCTAGACATTTTGGTCGAGATAAGACCATTTCTATTGTTGGTAAAAATTATTATTAGCCATAGCTGCAGCAGGATGTGAGGAAGTTTGTGCAGAGTTGTAGAGTATGTCAGATGGCAAAAGGAACAAGTCAAAATATAGGATTGTATCAACCATTACCTATACCAGAGAAGCCATGGGATGATATTAGTATGGATTTTGTTCTTGGTTTACCAAGGACACAGAGAGGGCATGATTCTATTTTTGTCGTGGTGGACAAATTCTCAAAGATGGCACATTTTATTCCTTGTAAGTAGACTAATGATGCTGTTCATATTGCAGAGTTATTTTTCAGGGAAGTGGTGAGACTACATGGTCTACCAAAGAGCATAGTTTCAGATCGAGATACCAAGTTTGTTGGTTATTTCTGGAGGACATTGTGGAAGAAGTTGAAGACAGATTTGAAGTTTAGTTCTGCACACCATCCACAGACCGATGGACAAACTGAAGTGGTGAATAGGAGTTTGGGTAACCTGCTACGATGCTTAGTAGGAGATAAGCCCAAGGGATGGGATTTGATTTTACCATAGGCAGAATTTGCTTACAACAATTCTGTCAATAGGAGTACTGGTAAATCACCATTCCAGATTGTATATGGCAATAGCCCAAGAAATGCTTCTGAGTTAAGGAAGCTAGACAATGGAGAAAAGACAAGTGCTGAAGCTGAAGACTTTGCAGAACATCTGAAGAATTTGCATGAAGAGGTGAGAAAGCGCATTAATAAAATGAATATTCAATACAAGGCTAAGGTAGATCAGAAGAGGAGATATAAGGAATTCCAGGTAGGAGATGAAGTCATGGTTCACTTGAGAAAAGAGAGGTTCCCAATTGGAACATACAATAAGTTGAAAATGAAGAAATTTGTACCATGCATAATTTTGAAGAAACATGATTCAGGAAATGCATATGAGGTAGAGCTGCCGAGTGGGATCAATATTTCTCATGTTTTCAACATTGCTGATTTATCAGAATATCATGAAGGTGGAATAGAGGATGGACCAACAGAAGTGCAGTGGAGTATTCCGGCATCTACTTCAATGGAGGAGATAGAAGAGATCTTGAATAGCCGTGTGGGAAGAAGTACTCGGAACAAGCAATATGAAGAATATATGGTAAAATGGAAAGGAAGGCCTATTGAAAATTCTTCTTGGTTGTCTAAGGCAGAGGTTGACCGTTTGGATTTTCCTTACACAAACACATGAGACGTGACAAGGTCACTTCTCAAATTACCCTGGGTGTTTGATGCAGGAGCATCCAGTGGTGTAAGGGCAATCTTGCATCACCCAAAAAGAAGTTAATTCAAAATCATTGTAGTTGTTTTCATTTCTTTCCATAATTAGTGTTTTTAGTTCCATAATATCTAGAATAATAATGTAGGACTTTCAGTTTTTCCAAAACTGCAAAAAATAGTGACCTGCCTAATTAGGAAAGTGTACCTACTATTTTTAGAAAGTTTTTTGGGCACGTAATGAAGAAAAAACTTCCAAAAAGTTACATAATGGAAATATAAGACCTTTGGCGAAGGAATCAAGCAAAGATCATTTGTGAGCTGAAAGATATTAAAGTTTTTATTTTTTGAAAAGCACCTAAAAATTTTTAGAACGAGATATGAGGCACTAAAACTTTTTATAACATCCCAAAAAGTTGATAGATTTCCGGTGTGATAGTTCACATCACGAGCTTTCCGACGCTTAAAACGGTTCGTCAATCGGACACCCGGATCAAAAGTTATGCTTCCCGGAAGTTGGCCTACTTTTGGAGGGAGTTGCAAAATTTGAAATTTAGCTGGAAGCTGCCAAAAAGTGCTATTTATAACTATTTTGGGAACCCTGGGGGGTAGTAGAGTTAAGGGGGCCAGTGTAGGGTCAAGAATAGGTGGGAAAACAGAAACCCTAACTGATTTGGGGTTACAGAAGGCTGAAGATTCTAGAGTCTTGAGGTGGGGAAAGCTGTAATGTGTTGCAGCCAGTAGAGGATTCATCCTCTGATTGTAATTGAGCTTCTGTAATGTAATGAGTTGCCCAGTTCAATAAAAGAAAGTTATATTTGCTGTGTTCAATATCTGTTATTGTGTGTTTTGTGATTTACCCCCTTCATCAGTAGCATATCCCAAATAAGGACTTCTATCATAACTCTATGAACATCTCTTATGTCTATAATTTATTTTAATATCATAAGTCTTTAATAACTATTTATGGATTCTAATAGGTACATGTTTTAATTAGACATGCTTGATATATCTCAAGTTTTTCAGCTAACCAATTTCATTTAAAAGTTTTCATTCTATCATATTTCTCCTCAAATACAATCTTTCCAATTATTAGAAGATTTGTATTTATATTTAGTACTTTCAACTTGCATTTTTCCCCTCAAACTAAGCTCTAGTTCTTTTTAAATTTAGCGATGATAAATAATACCAATCAACTTATATTCCCTTTATGCTTGTTGGCACATAAACTTGTCTCTGGTCTAGATAATAGGTGATCCCCTAATTTAATTCCATATGGAACCTTTGTTGCACCTATAATAAAAAAAAGATAATTTTAACAAACATTAAATCTCAATAAATGTGCTACTTAATTCATAAATAGCACCTTTGACATATTTCATACAACAAATTAGATTTATTGTCATGTGTTAGTATTTAAATACATTTTTTTAGTAATTTTACAGCTCATCTCTCTCATCTTAGAGCATTTAAGGAGAAATTAATAGCTACACATTTATATTTGGTGCTTCAAAAAAGTAAAGAATATACATCCTAAGTCTTGTGTGTGATCTTCGATCTTTGATTAAGTTATTGAATCAACATCTGTACATGGTTTGACACAAAGCAATAGTGGAACCTCATCCAGTATAAACTACTATGCAAAAGGGATGCATTAAATTATCTAGATTAACATTAGGGATACATTTATTTTCTTGTCACTACTCTACTCAAAAGGTGAGATCAATTAACAAACATTGATCAACACAAAAGACATAACTTGTAAAAATTGAAGTAAATTCTTTTGCCAAACGTAAAACTTAATATTTAGAAAATTGAAAATATTTTAAATGTTTGAAGAAATAGATGAGTAGCAGACATGTCATTTTCTATATAGGATACCTACATAAGATAGAGAGAATTTAATTATAATAGTATCTAGAGGGATATCAAAACATAATTCTCAAATGTAGAAATGAAATTAGGAATATCTTATTTTTTTCAACACCCTATAAAAAGACTTGCTAAGTCATTGGTTTATTAAGTAAATCTTCTATATCAATATATCATATAATCATATTTTCAATATGAATCTATACTCAAGAAATTGTTAGTATAGATGAAAGTACATACCACATACATTTTAAAAAAAAACAAAATATCATCCTAATATTAGGACAAACTTCTTATCTTCAATAATACCACATTAAATTTCCATATAAAATTACAAATAATGTTTCAAGAAAGTTATATCAGCTCACATTAAAATAATGACAGTAAACATTGTTTTTGTATTTTATGTTCATCATATTACCTATTTGCATTCTCTAACTTCTTTTTGAAGCAAAAGTGCTATGCACCTGAAATATATTAATATAATAAATATAAAATTTACATAAAAGACTCATAGACTGAGCTAAATATACCCTATGTTTTCGAGTATAAAGCTGGCAAATTTACAAAATGACTCTTAACATACCCAAAATTTTGATGTAAAGGTGTCAACATCTATTAATAAATTAATAAAAGTACACAAATACATAAAAGTGGTTTGGGTGGATACAAGATCACACCCCAAATGATGTAAACATCTATTAATAAATTAATAAAAGTACACAAATACATAAAAACGGTTTGGGTGGATACAAGGTCACACCCCAAAATCTCAAACTAACCTAGCCTGGAAAATAGAAAACATTAAAAAACAGAGCCGTTTAAATGGTGAGAGCTACACCAGATGGAGCTATAGCCAAACTTTAGGTTCCCTGGGTCCACCAGGACATTAGGTTGCAAACAAATTACATCAATGTAGTAATACGACCTACCTCAGGATCTCGACGATGATGGCGTACGATAGTATGATATTGATATGGATCTCGATCAAGGAGATAGGTGAGGATGAGAAGGCGCGCCAGTCTACTATTTCGTTGTCGACGACTGAGAGTGCGCAGAAGTGTGAGACGATCTTGAGCATCAACATGAAGATGAAGGAGACGTAGCATCAATCTAACTGTTATAACGATCCGCCATATGGTCTTTGTGAAGGGGACGGCCACGATGAAGAGGAGTCGTTACAAATACAGGAGAATGTAAATGAGGTGGAAATTCAAAATTTTTGTGAATATTATCCTCAATACGATCTCAAGGAAGGGGACTACGCATCCCGCCATGCAACTGAATAGCGCTAACCACAAACAGCTTGGTGCAACCAAAACATACAAACCTGCTGAAAAAGAAATCATTATTGCCACGAAAGCCCCGTAGACGAGGGTAACAACAGCGGATCCAGCTGGAACGGATATGGTATCTAGCAGATTGAGAACGTATAATGAAGACTTCAAATTGCCTCTGAGCAACAGAAGTAGTGCCCACATGGAGAAACACATAGCTATACTGTCAGCTATTATGAAAGCCTTGAGCGCAGCCGAATGCATCCGCACTGGAATACCATCCTCACTACCCACCCCCCCTGGAATTGTAAACGCTGCAGCAAAACTAATAGTGGCTATCAGAGTGGCAACGAATGTAACCGTTTCGATGGATTGCTTTTCAATATTGTTCGTTTGCCTAGTTATTACTTCACACAAATTTTCAATGAGTGCTTCTATATTGTTTCTTCCTGCTTCCATCTTCCCAGTTAGTGCACTAATCCCCTCTCCATTCACTGCTTTCGCATTCCATCTTGATATTTGTGACATCATCTTTAGTGCCTGATACAAAGAGCCAAATGAATAAGAAATAGAGAATAGGTTATTCGGTCGTATTTTATTTCTAATATACTATTATATTTATATTTAAAAAAATATGTATCTTTTATTTTTTTTGGTTTTTAGAAATATATTTTCTTATTCTGGGCATTTATAAATTATTGGCAGTTAGAATGCAAATTTTGATTTAAAATAGACATTTTGAAAGTGTTGTCACGTTTAGTGGTGTATTTATTGTGGCAATTCATTATGATCCTCTATCTTAATAATCTCATGCATATAAATCTTTTTTTTTTAATTTTTTAGATTGGAATCTTATAAAATTATACGGAATCTTGGAATCTTTCAGCTATTCAATTCCACCCCTGTTGTGATTGTAGGAACGTAATTAAGGGAAAGGACCCACTATCCGTCCACCCTAATTTTGTGCATCCTAAGTTCTTAAATGGTATATGGATTTCCACAATTTTTTTGGGGTTTCTTCCTATGTGATTTAAGAGTTTAAAGCGATTGTTTGGGGTTCTCAGGGGTAACCTAATCAATTACATCTTCCTTGAGTTGTCCAAAAGCACCCAAAGAAAGTTAGACTAAAATACCCATGCCTTATAATTGTTTTATGTGTCACCATATGATTGGTTGTTTCTTTAATATACCATGTGACTGTATTATTACACTCATATATATGCACATGTATTGGCTCTTATTAATTTTTTAATAGTATATAATTTCTCAACTACTATTCTATTCATAAATTTAATTGTGTATTGAATCCTCTCCCCCTATATAATTATAATTATAAACAGTAGTTGTCTAATGATAAAAAGGAAAAATCAGTCCTCTCTTACCTTATGATTGTTGAATTTAACTGCTATATCGAGAGGTGTGTTGCCGTCATCATCAGGCTCATTAATTAAGAAAGCAGCATCTGGCGCATTCTGAAGCAAACACCCCTCTACTTGCCCATTCTTACTACTTTCTATAGCAAAGTGCAAAGCATTTTTATTGTGCTTGCCTAGCAATTCTACACAAAGAGGTGCGCTGTCCATCAAGAGCCTAATTGATTCCATGCGACCCACCTGTGCAGCTATGTGTACTGGAGCCATCTTATCCTGATTGACATGGAAGCAAGTTTCTGGAGCTATCCTTAATATCTGTTGTACAGCATCCAAGGAACCATGTAATATTGCTAGGTGTAATGGCATGTTGCCTAAATTGTCAGCTTTAACAGCTAGTCCTCTTCTTTTGTTTAGCAAGTCTAAAGCCAAAGCTGCGTTAAGATACAGTACATATGGTTAGATAATAATTTTACACCTCTCAAGAAAAAAGTACTCTTATCATATTTTTATTGAAAAGAAATTGTAAAGTTTAAACAGTCTGTACAGGGACTAATATTGGGGAAAAGGTTATCCAGCCTCAGAAAAAGTATGGGGGCATGGATGCCGGATGCCATACCATATATATGTACTTGTTGAAAATTATAATTTTATGATTTCCAACAAGTGTAAGTACAGATGTATGGTATGACATCCGGCATCCATGCCCCCATGCTTTTTCTGGGGCTGGATAGCCTTTTCCCATCGGCTGGTACAGTTTGTGGAAAAATTTAGTGATAAAAAAAATGGAAAAGCAGTGTCCCAGCTGTTTACCATGGGCAGAAAAAAATAGCCTTTCAAATACAGAATTTAAAAAAAAAATCTGACATATTTCTTATAAGAATCAACAATTCAAAAGACAAATGCTGATTATTAAATTTGAAGTAGATTGAAAAGCTAATAGGATGAATATATATAGGTGATGAGAGGAAATTAGTTGAGGATAGAAATCCTCAAAACCAAAGTGGGCAACTTGATGACCTCTCTTCTAAGGGTCCAACAATCTTGACATCTCAATGAAACATGTGTCAAGATTGTATAAAAATACAATAAATAGGCTTATGTCTAAGTATACACAAATATATGAAATATATATACAATTTACCTGCTTGATTTGTATGAATAGCTAGATGGAGACAGGTTCGTCCATCTGCCCTGGAATCAGCAACAGAAGGAAGATCGTTGAGCAACCTGGCCACTGCAAAACTCCGATGATCGCAGGCTGTATAAAGAGCAGATTCGCCGGCATTATTCACGACCTTTTCTATATCTTTTGACTTTTTCCAATAGGGCTTTAACAACGGCCACATGATCACCTCTTGCAGCATAATACAGCGCCGTTTCATTCTTCTTATTGACGGATCTCCAAACAAACTCATCATATAGAGGAGTAGAATCATCATCTCTCTCATGAGCACCACATTTACACGGCAATTCGGGGTCAATATCGAGGAGAAGCTCTACAACTTTTAGGTGTCCGCCTGCCGCGGCTTTGTGGAGTGCCGTTTCATCCTTGCTGTTCTTCATTGGCAAAATGCAGAGCTTCAATTTAATCAACAAATCTACCAATTTATGATGCCCTCTGCTCGCTGCAATATGAAGAGCAGTATTTCCTTGCGGAGTAACCCCTTTAAGGATTTCCACACCATTTCTCGTTAATTCTTCCAGACGTTCATAGTCTCCTTCCACAACAACTCTGTAAAGCTTTGTTTCCATCATAATTTTTGCATCCATATCTCCTACTTTCTATGCTCTTCTGTTACTGATGATTAAAATAGATAATTATGGCAGAGGCATTCTACAATCATAGGAGATGAGATGATAACACTCATTTTCATTGTATATATAGTTAAAAAATGAACAAGCAAAATAAAAAGAAATTAGAAAAAAAATTAAAAAAAATTTGAAATAGATAAAATCAAAAGAGAAATTGAAAAAAATAAAATATTAGAAAAAATGACGAGAAAATCTCTCTCCACGTAAATATATTTTTTTAAATATAAATTTACTACAGTGCCCACATTATCTCTCACTTTGACAGCTATTAAGTGATTTTTCATTTGAATTGAATGGAACAGAACATCTTCCGTACTTTTTAAATTCCAGAACGTTCTCGGTGATAGTTCTTTTTTAAGTCGTACCGAACTAAACAAATTTCTTAGGCGAGAATTCGATTTCTTTCCGTTTAGGAAAATATACATTCCACTTAAAAGTGAAAGTGCTTGGTATAATCATTAAAGTGTTAAAAGTAAATTTCTTTTATTATCATTCTTGATAACTTTGGAATTATGGTCACTTCCTCTTTATAACTTTGGAATTATGGTCATTTTTCTTTTGACCAAGAATATCATTTTCCTTTAGGGAAATAATTGTCCTCCAATCATTAAAAATTAGTAGAATCTTTGAAGTCTTTAATGTTCAATTCTTTTCTTTCTTAGCAGTTAAGCTTGGAAGTGAAATTAACTTCATATTTCAAAATTACTATTTAGTAAGACTGAAGTCTTCAAAAGTGTTCCTAATAATTGATATTCCACACATCTTTAATTAATAGAATTTAATATTTTTTTAGGTCAAGCTTAGATGGAAAAAAATATCATTCCTCTAAAAGTAAAGTGTTTTAAATAAGCTAGTATTCTAAACTTTATAAATTAGTAAAATTTAAGTCAATTTAATTTTTTTTTACTTGTTTTGTTTAGTTTGGAAGTCATTAATCATATTGGCACTTAAAAGTATGTAGGAAATAAAACATTTCATAAATATATTTAATTTAAAAAATAAATTTTAATATAATTTAAATTTAGATAAATTATTAAGTTGGAATCATAAATGTAAATCTGAAGTATAAATTGAAATAGACTAAGATTATTAGGAGTTTCTCCAAAATTGGCAAAACATGAACTTTGACTATTGTGATACTATGAGAAAGGCATAAAAAGTGAAAATTTACAACTAGATAATTGATCAAAATCCTCTAATGACTAAGACCTAAGAATTTGATGCAACAAGAACATGCTTGTGATCCAATCTAGATGGTGCAGTTTTGTCTTAGATAGAGACAAACATTGGTACTTGTAGTAGATATTTACCTAGATGATATCTATATAAAGAAAAGTAGGTGGCGCTAAGAAGTTGCTATAACAAACTTGAAGGGCATTTGAATTTCTTGCTAGCAAGTCAAGCCTGTAGATTGATTCAATAGCAATTCAAATAAAGATGTTAGATGATGATGTAGACATAGTATTAGATAGTTGAACTTGCAATTGATATGACAATGACTAATATACTTAGGAATGTGTTGTCCTAGTTGTCAAATGATAGCTATCCCATGTATATTCGGTGAATAGAATGAACTAGGATGATGTTTTTAAATACACAACCTACACATACAATTCAAAACCTTCGACACACTATTCAATAGGTTACTTCAATTATACAACCTTCATGATTGGACCTTGGTTGTTTGTCTCTTCTAACATCATCATCTACTTGAGTGTTCCTTGCCTATAGGAATTTGTATTTCATTTGACACTTGAATTTCAAACTACTCATTCTCACACATCTAAACTCTAATCAAGATCATTTTTTTCACTCTCTATTTTTCTACAACTATCTAGTCATAAAATTATCTTTGGGGATCTATTCTACTATTTTTTAGAATTTATAATTTTATCAAATTCTTGTTGAGTAGCTCTCTTTTTAAAAAAATTCTAGAGGTTTGTTTGAGCTCATATAAAATCTTTTCTAGTGTCATATTTTGAAAGTACACAGTTTGTTTCATACTTTATATAGGTTACTTTTATTAGTTCTCATTTTTACTCATTAATGTTAATTATGTTATTAGTACTCATAAGGGATTTGATATATAAACTTATGCCCTATCATGTTCATTTGCAGTATCCTAAATAATACCTCTATTTCTATTTCTACCTAATAACATTTGATTAACAACATGTTATGTCCTACACAACACACCCCACTTTGCCCTTGGCAAAGTAGGGATCCCCCAGTTTTGGCTTGAGACTTGAATTAAATGTTTCAACTTCCTTCAGTCTTTCAGTTTCTTTAGATGGCATAGGTCCTTATTGATCTTCATGCTTGAAACTCTTTCATTTGGGTTCATATGTCTCATTGAGCCACTCTGATGCTTGTCTATGCATGGTTGGTCTTGGAATGCTTGAGTTAAAGAATTTTGGTTGAAAGGTGAGTCATTGTTTCATTGGGTATTCTTGAGTTGCATGGGTATTGTATTTGATGATCTTATCTTTTTACATGATCCTAGTTTTTAGCAAGTTATCTTGTTTCCATATTTGCATTTAAGGTATTAGTATTTTCTTTGAAGGTTTGATTCTCTATTATAAAGCTCTCTGGAATGTTGCTATACTTATAGAGGCCTTGAGATAATGCATATTTCATTTCAGGGCATTGTTTAGGTGATAATAAGGGTTTGATCCTTTTTGGTAGATCACTTAAACCCTGTATTCATCGTAAAAGCATCATACACTACCCCTATACTATCATAAGTGCTCCTAACTTACCCGTGAAGCTCTCATGATTGATAAAAATAGTCCTCCGACTCTTGAACTAGCTTTAAGAATCTTCATATAAACCTTTGGTGCTAGGTTCAAATTTGAAAGGAGAAGGAAAGGATTAAATCCTATGTTTCTATGAATTCTTCATTTGGTGAACTCCTCAGTAGGTTCTCAAGTTCTAAAACCTGTTGAATTGATAAGTAGGAGGTATTTTTCGTAGCATGTCAAATTATGATATTTTATTTTAGGGTTTAACTGCGTAGTTTTTTGAGTCAAACACATGACCCATATTTCATGAGTAGTGGTTCACATGAACCCATCTCTCATGTTAATGAATGGTCCACTTAGCACTCATTGCATCTAGGTGATGCACACAGGGGTGAAGCATCGGGACTTCCCGGGAGGTCACCCATCCCAGTACTACTCCGACTCAAGCGCGCTTAACCATGGAGTTTGCCACAAGATCAAGCCCACTTAGCTTGCTACCCCATTTGCAAAACCTTCAGCAAGTGTTGAATGGTTCATAAGGCACAACACTTGCTGAAGGTTTTGCAAATGGGGTAGCAAGCTAAGTGGGCTTGATCTTGGGGCAAACTCCATGGTTAAGCGCGCTTGAGTCGGAGTAGTACTGGGATGGGTGACCTCCCAAGAAGTCCCGATGCTTCACCCCTGTGTGCATCACCTAGATGCAATGAGTGCTAAGTGGACCATTCATTAACATGAGAGATGGTTTCATGTTAACCACTACTCATGAAATATGGGTCATGTGTTTGACTAAAAAAAATACGTAGTTAAACCCTGAAATAAAATGTCATAACCTGTTGAATTGCCAAAAATGTATAGTTAAATGTTATGTTTTGGCAAATTATTCATTTGTCGAACTCCTTGGTAAGTTCTTAAGTTCTAAAACCTACCAAATTGCTGAAAAATTATATGTAAATATTATGTTTTGGTGAATTCTTGATTTGGTGAACTCTTTGGTAGGTTCTTAAGTCCTAGAGCCTAACGAATCACTAAAATTACTTATTTGAATGATATCTTCGATAAGTTCTAAAGTTCTAAAAGTTGTTGAATCATCAAAACTAGAAGGACAACTTGGTTCTATAATTTTGTATATTATCAATTCACCAAAAGGATTGTTCTTTCTTATTGTTTTCAGTGAATCTTTCAATTCATGAACTCACAAATTCACTAAAAGTGAACTTAAAAGTTGAACAAAAGTATGTTTCGGTGAATCTTTTAGTTCATGAACTCACATTTTCACCAAAAATGAACTTCAAGGCTCAAATTAAGAATGTTTTGGTGAATCTCCTAGTTCATGAATGTTTAAAATCATTGAAAAATAGGTTCATGGGATTAGTAATATGCCAAAATGCTAAAAATGGAAGAAAGAAGGAATGAAATAATTAACGAACCAAGATAATGAAGAGAGAAGATAAGTGGTTCATAAGTTCTAAAAATTGTTGAAATGCCAAAAATAAACAAAGGAGAGCCACAAAGAAAAAGATTTAGCATCTCTCCTTTTAGCATCTCTATCTTCTATCTCTTGATTTTGGAAACTTTCTCCAATCTTCGTAAGTTAACTTCAAAGTTATTTTTTGTTGCATAATGGCAACTTTCATGCTTTTCTTACACCAAAAATCTATATAAGCCCTCACTCAGACAAGTCATTTTTAATACAATCATGCAATGCTTGAGCTCTGTTATGTTGCAATAGTGAGCAATCAACAATCTTTCTACATCCTACATTCTTATGCGAGATCGAGAAGAGCCATGGAGATAAATCAAGGCTAGCTTAAAGATCGATTTGCTTTGTATTTCTATTTTGATTTTCATGCTAGTTTGTGCTTTATGGTGTTTGTTAGGGTTTAGTTAGTTTGTTGTTTTTGACACTAAATCTGATTTTCCCTAGCTACAAAATGGTGAACCTAGCATGAACATGCAAAAACCTATCATTTTTGGTTGAGTTTTGGTGTCTAAATTTTGCAAGAGGCCTCCTAGCTTGAATCTGACTCTGCCATTGAGTCCAAAGGACCCAAAAACCCTAGGAAGCATATAAAATCTACCCTATTTCACTCATTGCAATTTTTTTAATTTTTTTAAAAATTTGCCAATTCGTACCATACGGTACGGACCGGCCATACTGATCCATACTGGACCTATGGTTTGTTGTGTCTATAGGTTTAATATTTGAGGGTTTCTATTATAGGGGACTCGATGGATTAGTAAATATGGTCGACTGATATTATTTCCAAAACCTCTCATTCACTGTCGACTTCTCATAAACCCTAGCTCCTTTTTTATGGTTACTGCCTCATCTCCTGGCTTCCTCCGATGCCAAAATGTTTCTTCATCACCCCTGCTAAACTTGGTCAACACCAAACATAACCTTGGTCACCACTGCATTCTGTGGTCACCGTTGTTGCGTCAAGCCACATACGCTGAGTCAAAACCCTAAGGCACGTCGTCTACCTACTACAAACCCTAAGATCCTTGCCAATTCCTCCTTATCACTTCCTTATATAGCTAACCAATATGTTAGGTTAGGATTTGAGAGTTAGGTTTAATGTTAGTTGTTAGCAATTAGGGTTAGCTATTAGGTTAGGCTTCATTATTAGTGTTAGTTGTTAGCAATTAGGGTTAGCTGTTAGGTTAGGCTTCGTTGTTAAAAATTAGGGTTAGCTATTAGGTTTATGTAATGAAATAACTTGCAAAATGGTCTAAGATGATATGAAATATTTTGCAAATACTTGATAATAACTGAGAATAACAGGCCACTTCGAGGGGGCAACCTCCAAATATCTCCAATGAGAACACACTTCACAATATGATGATGAAATAAGACTCACATCCTCCTATATATACCTAATTATGCTTAGTATGAATAGCCACACCCCTATATAAGACCTAGTCTAACCTATCTAACTAAATAATAATATATAATGATAACATGACTTAATTAGGAGTTAAGATGGCCACAAGCTGACTATTCATAATGCAATGTACACCAATATTAAGAGCGTAGCATGCCCCCCTCTTCAAAGAAGCATTGTTCTCAATGCTAACCAAGTGTGGATTCTTTTGAATGAACTCATCGTCCTCCCATGTGGCCTCTTCAACTGGTAAATTCTTCCATTAGATGAGATACTCAGTGAGGGTTCTATTCCTCAGCTTCTTCGTGCATGTTTGAAGAATGCACTATGGTTCCAAAATGATTCTTCCTTCTTCATCGAGCTTTGGTAGTACTGTTTGAGTAGGAATATTATTCCCACTTACCTTCTTCAAACAAGAAACATGAAAAATTGGATGTATCTTTGTTGTTGGTGGCAACTCTAGCTTGTAGGTAACACTACCAATCTTTTGCATGATTTGGTATGGCCCATATTATCTTGGAGACAACTTATTATTCTTTTTTTGTTGCTTCAATGAGGTTTGCTTATAAGGCTACAATCTAAGGAAGATCCAATCCCTAACTTCAAAATTTATTTCACTACGATGTTGTCCCACCTATTGTTTCATTCAATTTTGTGCCATGGCTAAATTTTCCTTAAGTCCTAAAAGTACCTGTTGTTGATGAAGCAAGTGGTCCTCTACTACCTGAACTCTTGGTGACACCTTTAATGATGATGTGATGGAAGGAGGATGATATCCATAAAGTGCCAAAAATGAAGACATTTTTGATGAGTATGAAAAGAAGTGTTATACCCCCATTATGCAAGTGGTAGCCAATCTACCCATTGAGACGGTTTCTCTAAAGTGAAATAACGTAGATATCCTTCCAAACACTTATTAACAACCTCAGTTTGCCCATCTAATTGAGGGTGGTATAAAGAACTATGAGCCAATTGAGTACCCAAACATGAAAATAAATCTTTCTCAAAGTGACTAGTAAAGATAGGATCACGATCATTGACAATAACCTTAGGTGTACCATGTAGCTTTTGGATATTCTCCAAAAAAAAAATTCCACTGCACTTACTGTTAAAGGATGTGATAATGCAATAAAATGTTCATATTTAGTGAGGCAATCAACTACTACCATGATGACATTATGACCTTTAGATTTGGGAAGCCCTATGATGACGTCCATGGATACCTCTTCCCAATGCTGGCTAGGAATAGATAAGGGCTGCAAGAGACCTGGTGTCTTAATTGTCTCCCCCTTATTTCTTTGACAAACCAAACACTTAGCCACAATTTTTTGAACATCACGTTTTACCCCTTCCCAAAAAAATCATTCTTGACCTGATGATATGTCTTCAAAAATCCTGAATGACCACCAACTGGGGACTCATGTAGCTCTTTAAGAATCTTGTGTTTAAGAGTGGAATTCTTGCAGAGATACAAGCGCTCTTTATACCAAAGAGTATCCCCCTTCAAACAAAACTTATCTAAACTACTAGGATCACTTTTTAGTTGTTGGATGAGATTACTTGTCCCAACATCATTTTGCCACTCTGCTTTGGCTTCTTCCACCCAATTTTCTTCTAATATTGAAAGGGCACACAATAAGGCTTCATCTTTCTCATCCTTCCTAGAAAGTGCATCTTCCACAATATTTTCCTTCCCTTTCTTATATACAATCTCAAAGTCATATCCCAACATCTTAGTGACCTATTTTTGTTGCTCTTCAGAGATAATCTTGTTAGATTTAGAGCAGACAACTGAGAGGGGGGATGAATCAGTTGTCCAAAACTTTCTTTACTTTCAACACTTAAATTTAGTTAGCAGAATAACAATAAATCAAACAATAAATATAATGCGTTTAATCAAGAGCAGATAACACATTAACACAAGAGACACCAAGATTTTGACGTGGAAAACCTGGTTAAGGGAAAAACCACAGGGTGATTAACCCAAGATTGTATTCTTTGTTAGAAGAATAGAAAGAACAAAATGGCACATGCCAATTAGGGCTCACTGCCCGAGCACACTGCTCACAAGAGGCTCACTGGTTACAAGAGACGCACTATCTATGAAATAATGATTATCACATACTTAAACTGGAAGATAGCATCTTCACCATGCTTGAGTTAGTTCCATTTAAGCCCAAACCTTCTACTCTATTTTTCACTCTTCTCCTTGCTACCACACACTCATCTCCACAAGTCACACATTGAAATGACTTCGCAATCCCTTATTTATACATGACATCAACTTAGGAACAAACATCTAAGTCGGCACATATCCACAAGAACATCCACAAGATGAATAACTCATTCGGTTGGCCATCCTAAGTAAGAACACCTTCATCCGGAAGTATTTCTTCAATTCTAGGCTCCAACTCTAATGCAGACTGACAACACGAACTGAACATGATCCAAGGATCTCCACAAACTTTCCTGGATCACCAGGAACATCCGCACTTCCTCTACTTACTGAAATCTCTCTGTCCTGCTTCCGGAACCTCAAGAACACGGTCTGCCATTACTGTTACAAGGGAGTGGATGCTTCCAAAAATTCAAACCATGATCAAATAGAGATTACACATCATAAGGACTTCCCCAACACTCCTTCCGATCTATAGAATAGGATAATGTATTTTCGGATCCCACCGGACCTTTCTATAATGCTCTATCACTTCTGAACATCTCCTAGAACCAGTTCTACTTGATCAATCACAACTTCTTCATATCTTAATGTGGACCTCTAAAATCTTAACTGAAACATCTTAAGACTCATATCCACAAACCCTTTAATCCATATCTTTTGATCCTCAACCTGTCTTGAGTTTTTACCTTGCTGTCATCATTGTTCTTCACTGTTCCTGACTGAGACTAATTTACTCAATATCCTCAGTGTTCAGCTCTTCCAATCTCTCATTAATGCAACATGAGTATGTTGACATCAATGACAACATTGGTTAAACCCATACTTGCAACAATCTCCCCCTTTGTCATTGATGGCAACATATGATGTGAAAAACCATCAAGACAAGAACTTCTCCTTACTATCACAACACCCCTTATCAACAACAACTATTCACATGTCTTCTCTTCCTGTACTGCTCCCCCTTTGGTCATCAACCACTTGTTTTTCACATGTCTTCTCTCCCCCTTTGACATCAATGGCAAAGGGCGCATACTTGCAATCAGAATCACACCTGAACTCCCCCTGAGTAGCAGCTCCCCATCATCAATCCGGATCACAAGATTATGACTGTGATAACCACTGGATTGATGCACAACATTGCATCTTAGTTCACCACTGGAGGGGCAATAACCCCTAACTTCTCCCTGAGATACTCAAAAGAGTTCTTGGGAAGAGGTTTAGTGAAGATATCTACAATCTGATCCTTGGAGGGCACATACTCCAGTCTGACTTCATCCTTGTTCACTTGCTCTCTCAGAAAGTGAAGCTTGATAGATATATGCTTAGTTTTAGAATGCAACACCAGATTCTTAGAAATATTTATTACACTTGAATTATCACAAAAAATTGTGATGGGCTCCTCATACTCTACTTTAATATCCCTTAGCATCTGCTTCATCGACAAAACTTGAGTGCAACTACCTACTGCTACAATGCATTCTACTTCAATTGTAGACAGGGAAATTGCCTCTTGTTTCTTGCTTAGCCAAGAAACCAATCTCTTTCCCAAAAAGAATGCTCCACCACTGGTACTCTTCCGGTCATCCACATCCCCTACCCAATCAGCATCTGTATATGCATGAAGAGAGAAATCATGATCTTTAGGATACCACAACCCATACTCAACTGTCCCCTTTAGATATCTAAAAATCCTCTTGATTGCCATAACATGAGATTCTCTAGGATTAGCTTGGAATCTAACAAGACCAATAGCCTTCATAATGTCTGGTCTAGTTTGAGTGAGACAAAAATCCTCCAATCATTGACCTATACTTTGTCTGATCAACCTTGGGAGTGTTCATTGGCTTTGAGTCTTCCATCCTAAATTTCCTCAACAATTCTTTCACATATTTTGACTGAGAAATGAAGATTCCTTTCTTTGTTTGAGTAATTTGTAGGCCCAAAAAGAAATTCATTTCTCCAAGCATGGACATCTCAAACTCACTTTTCATTTGACTTGCAAAAGTTTTACACATACTATTTCTTCCTCCAAAAATGATATCATCAACAAATACTTCAACAATTAAGATATTTTCATGATCAATTTTGAAATACAAGTTACTGTCAACAGTACCTTTGTTGAAACCAATTTTTAAGAGATGCTTATCCAATCTTTCATACCAGGCTCTTGGGGCTTGCTTCAGTCCATATAGTGCCTTTTTCAATTTGCAGACCATGTCACCATGATCAGAAAATTAAAATCCATCCGGTTGCTCAATGTACACTTCTTCTTCCAAATTACCATTTAGGAAGGCAGATTTGACATCCATCTGATACACCTTGAAATCCTTGAAGGTAACAAATACAAGAAATAATCTGACTGCTTCAATTCTTGCCACCGAAGCAAAAGTCTCTTCAAAATCAACTCCTTCAATCTGAGAGTAACCCTTGCAGACCAATCTAGCTTTATTTCTGATTACTTCACCAGCTTCATTCAGTTTGTTCCAGAAGACCCATTTGGTTCCAATCACATTCTTGTTTCTAGGTCTGGGAACAAGATCCCAAGTGTGATTTTTCTCAATTTGTATCAGTTCTTCCTCCATTGCTTTTGACCAATTTCATCATTGCATGCTTCATTCACTGTCTTAGGTTCAATCTTAGAAATTAGACAATACTCATTTGAATTTTGAGCAATTCTCCTCCTTGTTTGCACTCCTTTGCTTTTGTCACCTATTGATCTAATCTTCAGAATGGTTCAGAGTTACATACCTTGGAACTTTGGGAGTTTCTTGCACCACTAACTCTTGATCAGTCTCATTGAGATTTATCTCTTCTTCCTGATTTACCGGATCAACTTGACTTTGTTTCTTAGAAGAGGATTGGATACTTTGAATCTGAACATCATTTTGATTGTCTTCATCATACTCATGAATTCTTGAGAATCTTTCAACTTCTTCTTCCACCTTCACATTTACACTTTCTACAATCTTTCTCAGTCTCTTGTTGTAACACTGGTATGCTTTACTTTGAGTAGAGTAACCCAAGAATATTCCTTCATCACTTCCAGCATCAAACTTTCCTAGATCTTCATCCCTTTTAATGTAACATCTGCTACCAAAAACTCTGAAATATCTCACAGTGGGAGTAATGCCAAACCAAAGTTCATAAGGAGTCTTACCGGTATTGTTTTTGATTTGAATTCAATTGAGAGTGTAGACTGCAATGCTGACATCTTCTCTCCAATAGATCTGAGGAACATTTGCTTCCATCATCATGGTCCTGGATGCTTCCTAGATGGTCTGGTTCTTTCTCTCAACTACTCCATTCTGCTATGGAGTTCTAGGGGTAGACAACTGTCTCTTTATTCCATATTTTTCACAGAAGTCTATGAACTCACCGGATGTGAATTCTCCACCTCTATTAGACCTCAGACATTTCAATTTTAATCTGGTTTCATTCTCCACCATGGCCTTGAATATTTTGAATTTCTCAAGACCTTTTGTTTTTTTTTTCAGAAAAGTTACCCACATCATCCAGGAATGGTCATCAATTAGCAACATGAAGTACCTATCACCTTGGATACTCCTAACTCTTGCTGGACCACAAAGGTCAGTATGAACTAAGTCCAACAGTCCGGTAGAAGACAATTCCTTACTTTTGAATGTGACCCTGCTCAATTTCCCCAACTGACATTCTTTGCACAAGCTATTAGTAGGTTTCACTAATTTTGGAAGATCTCTTACAGCCTGAGTATTGCTTATCTTGATGATATTATTAAAATTCACATGACACATCCTCCTATGCCATAACCAACTCTGATCAATTTGAGCAAATAAGCAACTTTTAGCAGTACCAACCAAGTGTAAGATATTCCCTTTAGTTTGAGTACCAGATGCAATCTCTATTTCAGAACTTTCAAAGATCTTGCACTTTCCATTCCTGAATCTGAGATCATAGCCCTTGTCCACCAGCTATCCAACACTAAGAAGATTGTGCTTTAAACTTTCAATATACAGTACATTACCGGTTTTGTTCTTTCCATCAAGAGAAATAGTTTCTCTACCTCTGATTCTGCCAGCAGATTTGTCTCCAAACTTTACAATTCCTCCTTCATACTTTTCCAACTTTAAGAACTTGTTCTTGTCACTTGTCATATGGTGAGAGCATCCATTGTCAATGACCCAATCATCCATTGTTTCAACTTGGGCAGCTAGAGCTCTTTCTTCAACTTTATGATTGATAGATATAGAGAATATAGGTTCCTCTTCTTTGATAGCAATAAACACCCATTCATTATTGGATTTGTTTCCTATCTCTGATTCATCATCTGTTACTCCTTCATTATCGTCTCCTTCATGAACATAGTAACAATTCTTTTGAAACCTTGGTCTGTTAGGATTTGGTCTTGAAAATCTTTCTGGACATCTTGAGGCAAAATGACCAATTTTATTGTAGTTAAAACACTTAAAATGTAATTTTCCTTCATACTTACTGGATCCTCTTGGTAGTCTCTTAGCAATAAGAGCTTCAAGATGAGAAGTTTCAGCTTCTTCTTCTTCCAAGTCTTTTCTTACTTTTTCATACTATGATAGGTTTCTTGAAGAGTTTTCTCTTGGATCAAATCTTTGTTTCCCTTTTACAGAGGTACTGGCTTTGAATGCAGATTCAGTCTTTGGGGGATCATCTCCAAACTCAGCCATTTCAAAAGCAGCAAACTTACCAATCAATTGATCTCTTGTAACTATTGTGTGAGCTCTGAATTCTTCAATTGCAAAAGCCTTCATTTTATAAGAATCAGGAAGGGATCTGAGAACTTTGCCAACAATCTCATCTTCACTCAAGGTTCCACCTGCATTTCTAATTCCACAAACAAGCTCATTTACTCTTGGCATGAAGGTGGTAATATTTTCATCATCTCTCATCTTCAATTTTTCAAATTTCCCTTTTAGACTTTGTAACCTTGCACATTTGACAAACTAATCTCTTTCATGCAAAAGTTCCAGTTTATCCCAGATCTCAAAGGCAGTTGGTAGATCAATAACATTTGAGAGTTCTGAATCAGATAGTGTGCTTAACAGAGCCTCTTTGGTCCGCAGATTATTTTCAGCATCCATGATTTCATTTAGGGTTGTCAGACCACCCTGTGGAGGTACATAGACCTTTTTAACCATAGACCAGTACGCAAATCCCATACACTGCGAGTGACATTCCATGCGACCTTTCCAAAGAGCAAAGTTAGTTCCATCAAACTTTGGACTATCCTTCTTGTAGGACGACATCCCAGATCTCCTCAAGCGGTTAAGCTCCTTTTAGAGGAACTCAGCTTTGATAACAATTGTTAGATTTAGAGTAGACAACTGAGAGGAGGGGTGAATCAGTTGTCCAAAACTTTTTTTACTTTCAACACTTAAATTCACTTAGCAGGATAACAATAAATCAAACAATTAACTTAATGCATTTAATCAAGAGAAGATAACACATTAACACAAGAGACACCAAGATTTTGATGTGGAAAACCCAGTTAAGGGAAAAACCACGGGGTGATTAACCCAAGATTGTATTCTCTGTTAGAAGAATAGAAGGAACAAAATGACACATGCCAATTAGGGCTCATTGCCCGAGCACACTGCTCACAAAAGGCTCACTACCTACAAAAGACACACTGTCTATGAAAGAATGATTATCACATACTTGAATTGGAAGATAGCATTTTCACGATGCTTGAGTCAGTTCCATTTAAGCCCAAACCTTCTGCTCTATTTTTCCCTCTTCTCCTTGCTACCACACACTCATCTCCACAAGTCACACATTGAAATGACTTCACAATCCCTTATTTATACATGACATCGACTTAGGAACAAACATTTAAGTCGGCACACATCCACAAGAACATCCGCAAGATGAATAACTCATCCAGTCGGCCAGCCTAAATAAGAACACCTTCATCTGGAAGTATTTCTTCAATTCCTGGCTCCAACTCTAATGTGGACTTACAACATGAACTAAACATGATCCAAGGATCTCCACAAACTTTCCTGGATCACCAAGAACATCCGTACTTCCTCTACTTACTGAAATCTCTCTCTCCTGCTTCCGGAACCTCAAGAACATGGTCTGCCATTACTGTTACAAGGGAGTGGATGCTTCCAGACCTTCAAACCATGATCAAATAGAGATTACACATCATAAGGACTTCCCCAACACTCCTTCCAATCTGCAGAATAGGATAATGTATTTCTGGATCCCACCGGACCTTTCTATAATGCTCTGTCACTTCTTAACATCTCCCAGAACCAGTTCTACTTGATCGATCACAACTTCTTCATATCTTCATGCGGACCTCTGAAATCTTAACTAGAACATCTTCAGACTCATATCCACAAACCCTTTAATCTGCATCTTCTGATCCTCAACCTGTCTTAAGCTTTTGCCTTGCTGTCATCACTGTTCTTCACTGTTCCTGACTGAGACTAATTTACTCAATATCCTCAGTGTTCAGCTCTTCCAATCTCTCATTAATGCAACATGAGTATGTTGACATCAATGATAACACTGGTTAAACCCATACTTGCAACAAATCTTTGTTCCAAAAAATATTTTAGGCTATCGTGATTTATCTTAACCTTAAAGTGTCGACCCATTAGATAAGGCCTCCATTGTTTAACTGCATGAAGGATCGCTCGCATTTCCTTCTCATAAATAGGTTTGACTTGATTCTTACCCTTTAATAGATGACTCTCAAAAGCAATTGGTCAACCTTCTTATATGAGAACTACTCCTATCCCATTTCTAGAAGCATCACATTCCACAATGAAGTCCTTGGTGAAGTCCGGAGTGGCAAGCACTAGAGTTGTACACATAGCCTCCTTCAATTTCTCAAATGTTGCATTAGAAGACTCATTCCAATGAAAAGAATCCTTCTTCAATAGGGAAAAATTCTATATTATCCTTTCCCATAATTGTGAATTTCCATGAAACCACTCCAAGAAAAATAACTTAAGCAACCGCATGGGGAGGTAAGCAGCGCATGCAAACATAGGTTAGAGAAAGGTATTGGATCCTCTCCCCTATATAATTATAAAAAGTAGTTGTCTAATGATAAAATGAAAAAATCAGTTCTCTCTTACCTTATGATTGTTGAATTTAACTGCTATATCCAAAGGTGTGTTGCCGTCATCATCAGGCTCATTAACTAAAAAAGCAGCATCCGGTGCATTCTGAAGCAAATACTCCAATACTTGCCCATTCATACTACTTTCTATAGAAAAGTGCAAAGCATTTTTATTGTGCTTGCCTAGCAATTCTACACAATGAGGTGCGCTTTTCATCAAGAGCTTAATTGATTCTATGCGACCCACCTATGCAGCTACGTGTATTGGAGCCATCTTATCCTGATTGACATGGAAGCAAGAGTGTGGAGCTATCCTTAATATCTCTTGTACAACATGCAAGGAACCATGTAATACTGCAATGTGTAATGGCATGTTGCCTGAATCGTCAGCTTTAAAAGCTAGTCCTCTTGTTTTCTTTAGCAATTCTAAAGCCAAATCTGCAATAAGATACAGTACATATTGTCACATCCCTCTTTTTGAAAATGATTATGCTATTTACTTTCTTGCAAATTTTAGTAATTTAATATGTTGTGAATGACATGGAAATTGACGATTTATCTTACAAAGTTGTTATATTGAATTGTGGAATCTAATGATTACGATCAAGGTGATATTGTAGACTAAATGTCTTTATAATAAATGCAATGATGTTTGGATATATTATGTTTTGATTTGAACATAGGTGCTTTGACCACAAAATGGTATGTGAGTCTGTCAATGCAGGAACAGGTGGACCGTGTTCGACGGGAAGAGAAAGTATCTTCGAGAGAGAGTATAGACTCTGGAAATTAACCATGGGCGTTTGTTACTGAGGTTGCCAAACAGGTAGATAAACCTTGGAACCAACCAGTTAGTCTCTTTTGTCGGTTGGGTTAGTTAACTAGATGTCAACGTCATGTAGAATCTTGGAGTCGTTGATGTCGTTGTAAGTCCATCATAGCAAGTCGACTTATTTAGACGTTTAATATTTTCGTTTATAAGTGTTTATTGAACCATCTTGTGGCTAAATTATAAATCTTGTCTCGTAGTCGAAAGATGCGAGAAGTCGGCTTTGTGCGTCTAATGTCGTAAGAACTCATTCGCGTTACGACCAATCCGTCGTGATTGTCGTAAAACGCGTCGAACTTGTATTGTGAAGTTATCCTATTCTTGAAGATTGATGAATGTCGATTTGAAGCCATAGCGTGAAATAATTTATTTGGTCGTTGATTAACGTGAGTCTTTTATTCTGTCTTTGACCGCGAGTAGTTGTCAATCTAACCTTGAGCTTTCTTAACAAGTTGTTCTTTGCCTCTTGTCCCTTTCCAACCAAAACGATGCTTTAGTCATTTCCTAAACCACCACCAAGCCGAGCTTAACTCCACAATACATCTTATGGTGGCTTTTGGATTGAATTAGATAACTTGATATTTGAGTGAAGGCGGAGTCGTTATGTCTTCTAGCAAGCCACGTCGCCTTAGGAACCACCACCTTTTGATTGGTCGTGATAAATGGGAAGTTGGGTTTAAAATCAATTGTGTCGACCCATATGATTAAATTATGTCAACTGAGAACTCTTTGGAGAGATTCCTTTTACCAAAACGTGAGAGGAAGGTAGTTTGCAGTTATGAAGGAGAGTAACAGATATTAAATGATGTTACTCCATTATCTAGGAAGGTGGAGAGGTTCGGTGGCTGTTGTGTGAAAGAAGATAGGACTGCGGAGGTTAGGAGAAGTCGGAGGTAGTTGTAGAAGTAGAGAGATTAATGAAAGGTGGATGGAAAGTTGTTAGAACCTTCCTCACGGGCAGTAGGAGAGGGGAGAACGTGAATGAAGAGTTTAATGAGAGATTCTCCTTCGCAAGGTGTAAGAGAGGATGGAGTAGCCGTCGTTGAGGGTGAAATGGCGGGAGAAACTGCGAAAGAGGAGGAAAAAGTAATTGCGAAGTAGAGTTGAGGGAGACATCAACAGATAGGGTGTAGCTGCGGTTGGGAGAAGAATGATAAACGGCGATTGTTTTAGTTGGAGACCGACACCAAAAGAGGAAGGAGGTAGTTTGAGGGAATAGTGGTTGGGGCTGTGAGAAAAGAAACGGCAGTAAGAGGAGAAAGGGCCATCATCGCGAGGGAAGAAGGAGTGTTGGGAGGTTAAAAACTGTGGAGTTATGAGTTAGAACGGGCAGAGAGAGACAGGAGGAGAGTCCAGCTTTGTGAAGAGTAAAGAAAACGGCAGCAAGAGAGAGAGTTTTTGGGGAGTTTTAGTAGTGGAAGTAAGTTTCTGATGGAATGAGCAAACGTGAGTGAGGGAAGGAGTGATAGGTTATTTCTAGGGAGCGATCCATTTTTCTGAGTAGGAAGCAAAGAGAGGAGTCTGATTAGTGTGGACTGTGGTTATTTTCTGAAGTAGATAAAAGAGATAGCTTCGAAGAAAAGCAGAGGAGAACGTGAAGTTACCACAACAACCTCCATTTTTATCAACAGGTTCATTTCCTTCGTTATTCTTCTTAGTTTAGATCTGTAAGTAAGACTCACTTTGCAAAAGATCAATGCGTTTAAAATGAGAAGAAATGTACGACAACGTAAACCTAGTATGATATCTGTATGTGGTAAATCCACGTAATAGTATCATTGCTGTGTTTGAGATTTGAAGACTCAGAAAAAGAAGTATTGCTGTCTCATCATGTGTTTGTAATTTAAAAACTCAAAAAAAGTAGTATGCTGTTTTCTTGAATTCGTAAACTCAGAAATTGTAGCATTTTTTTGCCATAAATTAAGCGGTGTAATAAAAGAACGCAGTTCTCTAACGCATATCCATTTAGGAACAAACTTATTTTGATGCAAGATGCAATATACCTTCCTTGAATGATAACTCCACCGTGAGTAAACATGTTGCTCTGCGTGCATGTTGCTTAGAAGTCAAAAACCACAGTTTTAAGCACATTTTGACGTAAAAATTAGAGTGTTTAATAGCCAGAAAATGCAGTTGTAAACAGCTGATGTCTTAACCATCATACATCTTTAACTAAAGGTCGACCATGCGTTGGTCATCTTTATTGACATAAGAAGATTCCATAATCATTTATATTTTATTTATGACTTTCATCTTGTTGAACCATGTGAAACTAATGACACGGAAAGAGGAGTAGGAGGATAAAGTTTAGTAATGATTAGGAAACCATCATGTTCTGAAATGAACAATTTGAATTGAAAACCCGCATGTGAGTTGAAATTACGTTGCATGCGATGCTGCTAGAATCGTTTTATCTTGTAGACCATTTGAGTCTAGAATCCTTGAATTTTGGAATAATGGGAAATGGCTTTAAATTTTTTGAGTATGTTGTGTAAACATGGGAAGCAAGTAAACAAATAGGAAACCACTTAGGAGTGGGCGCTTTAAGAATTGTTATTACATGAAAATGGATTATGAAACTCTGAACTCGAGATAAGAGTAAAGTTGCGCCATGCGCTATTGTAGGAGGATATCCTAAACCATTGAGGTCATCAAGGTCGTCAAATAGTTAAAAATAACACAAATAGGAAACTGTAGGATTTCGACCAGTTCAAGTCAAGTAGGGTGGGTGAACCAAGTTCATTCATTGTTAGAACGCTAATTAAAAACAAATCCTTTGGCCAAGGTGATGTACTATCCTCAAGTGCATCGAACGTTCACCGTAACTGGATGGCGTTTCTTGTGGAGTGTCGTGCATGACTAGAGGGTATCTAGGGATCTGCGTGATAACAAGACACATAGGTTACAACACCAGATCTCAGATGGCAAACGCCGATGGTTATCCTAAGTCTATCCTCTTGAGTAGGGTAGGGCCACTTCCGGTTAGGAAGGAGTGTGGGAGTCCGATGGTCTGTGGTTGGAGGTTAAGCTCCTTGAAGATACTTTCTCTTCCAAATACCGAGGAATGCCGAGTCTTGAATGTGATGGATCGACAATCAAGATGCATGATAATGGTATGTTTCCAATATATGTTGTTTCAAGAAAATTTCATTTGTTAGAAAACAAAATGTTTAATGTATATCATTTCTTTCAGCTTTATGATAATGAGATCATGCATATGATAAAATGGAAAATGTTGTATTGGTTTATAGATGAGTAACTTTTGCATGTGATTTCCTAGTAAAAAAAAAAAAAAAATTACCGTTGTGAAAACTTAGTTACTTCTTGTTATTCCTTGGTGGATGTTACATATGGTATCAGAGCTAACCAGGTTCAGCACTAGGGCTGATGAGTCCACTAACTTGATTAGGAAATCATCATTATGCGGGTAGCTAATGATTTGGTTTATTGTGCCAGGATGGTATACACTAAGAAAACCGCAAGAAAATCTTTCGGGTAAGAAGCGTTATCTGCAAGCTAAGCAGAAACGACTTGCGATGATCAAGACCATAGAGAAAACCAATGAAGAAAATGACCTATGGCTTGACGATGTGGAAACCTTAGCCAATCCTATGTCACGACTTAAGCAAGTGAGGAGAGAACTTCTAGAGGGAGCAGCGATGGCGGTTCGAACCATGATCAACCGCTGCTCCTAGATTGTAACTGATAGTGTACCTGTTAGTGTACCTAGTACTATACCCATGATCACTAGAGATCCACATGTAGTACCTAGAGCTGAGATTATTGAGTTATCTTTTGATAGTGAGTCTGAGGGGTATACACCTCGTGATTATGTGTCGGACAATGAATCCGAAGGTTACACTCCACTAGATAACACTATGTAGAAACATGAGATTTGTCTATCTCTAATGATGTTGAAACAATTTTGCAAAGTGAATAAAGACAAAATTTTGGTTTGAGAACAATTATGATTATGATCAAATGATGTGTTCTTTTGATGTTGTTTAATTTAATAAGTGCAAAACTGATTAGTATATGTTTAATCAGGTGTGAAATTAAACTAGCATGGACCAATCAGGGTTTAACGAGGGGGAGGATCGAGAAGGTCATAACTCTCAGGAAAACTCCACTGACAAGTTGGATAGGATCCTCAACATGCTCACGGAAACCAAGGAAAGATTGAACAAACTGGAAAGGAAAATAGATGAAACTGGCAACACAGAGGGTGAAAACGAGAACTCTCATTACACAAGCAAGAGTAAACATTGGGATGATGGCACGACGAGTGAGCATCCTGATGATAGTGAAGCCCAGAGGAGAACCAAGGATAAACTTGCCTTAGAGTTATCTAAGGATATGAAGAAGGTTAACCCTCCAAAGTTCGACGGAACGAAAATTGGAGATGCAGCTGAAGCATGGTTGACGGAGATGGAGAAATATTTTGAGATCAGGAACTACTCTGAGGTTACTAAAGCCATGTGGGGAGCCTATCAGCTGTCTGGGGAAGCATCCACTTGGTGGATGAATAAGAAAATGGAGTTGGAATTAAGTCCCTTGAAAGTGACATGGGATGTGTTCGTGAAACTATTCTAAAAATGGTGGTTACCTCAATTATACTTTGATCAGAAGTTAACGGACTTCCAAAACCTCAGGCAAGGTGAACTATCTGTGGTCGAGTACGCAGAAAAATCCACTAGGTTACTGAAGTATGTTCCCCAATACCAAAAGGACGAAAGGTTTCGAATCAGAAAGTTCATCATGGGACTCAATCCTCAGATCGGTGGTGAGGTGGAGGTGCATGGTCCAAGCACAATGGATCAAGTTTATGAAAAGGCAATAAAACAGGAGCAGAAGATTAAATCTATCTCTGCTTACCGTGACAAGAAATGCAAGAAGTTTGACAAGAACTACAATGATCAGTCTTTTAAAAGGAAAAATGATAAGGGGTATGGAAACAGGAGGTTTGATAGGGGAAATCGAAAGAATCAAGGAGGATTTGGTAATGAGCACAGAGGTGAAGATTTTAAGAGAAATACAAATTTTAAGAAGAATGGTGATTCTGCAAGTAGGCCATCTGAGAAGCGAGGACCTATAGGGGGATGCTTTTCTTGTGGAGGAGATCATTACGCTAACCGTTGCCCCAACAAGAAGCCGAATGGAAGGCCTAGGAACAGGGAGCTTCCTTCACAATAGGAAGCTTTTCAGCAAAGGATTCATGCCGCTCTTGACAATCGGCAAGCGGAGTATCAAATCACTCCTATTGAGATGACAGGTACCTTATTTGGAGTTCCTGTTTCTATTCTATTTGATACTGGTGCAACAGAAAATTTTGTGTCACCTAGAGTCTTAGGTAAATTTTCTAGAAAAGTTGGTTTTATGTCAAAACCTTGGACAGTAGACTATGCAAATAATTCAAAGGCTCAGGTAGAGCAATGTTTGTTCGAGGCTAGGATTGATGTTTCTAACTTCACCACAGAGGCAAACTTATACGTATCGCCTTTAGGGTCCTACGATGTCATCCTAGGAATGAGCTGGTTGTGGAAACATCAAGCCAAAGTAGATTGCTATCATAAAACCATTGAGTGTCTGGATCAGACAGGCAAAACAGTGAATCTCTAAGGAATTCAAAGGGAAATAAGGGTTAGATCCATTTCTTCTAAACAACTAAAGCGGGCTAGGTGAAAGGGATGCCGACTCTTTGCAGTCAAGATGGACCTAGTAGAGGAAACCTTGGAGAAGCAATCTTTTGAGGAAAGATATCCATTTTTGTGCAACTTCAGGGATGTATTTCCTGAGGAGTTACCAGGCTTACCTCTGAAGAGAACATTTGACTTTGACATAGACATTAAACCAGGATCAGAGCCAATCTCTAAAGCTCCGTATCGTATGACTACTACAGAACTTATGGAATTAAAAGCTCAGTTGCAGGAGCTTTTGTCTAAGAATTTGATTAGGCCAAGTGTATCACCATGGGGAGCCCCAGTTATCTTTGTCAAAAAGAAAGATGGAACTTTAAGGCTGTGCATAGATTATAGGATGCTTAACAAGGCAACTATAAAGAACAAGTATCCCTTGCCGCGGATTGATGATCTATTTGACCAAATGCGTGGCGCATCGGTCTTTTCCAAGATAGATCTGAGATCTGGATATCATCAGTTAAGGTTGAAAGATGAAGACATTCCTAAGATAGCTTTTAGAACGAGGTATGGTCATTATGAGTTTATGGTGCTGCCGTTTGGATTGACCAATGCACCTGCTGCATTCATGAATCTCATGAATAGTGTATTCAGAGATTGTCTTGATAAGTTTGTACTAGTCTTCATCGATGATATTCTGATCTATTCCAAGGATGAAGAGGAGCATGCGCGACATCTTCAAATAGTCTTGCAACGGTTGAGAGAACATAAATTGTATGTGAAACTCTCCAAGTGCACTTTCTTTCAGAAAGAAGTACAGTACTTAGGGCACATAATATCAGCCGATGGGCTATCAGTTGATCCAGCCAAAATAAAAGCTATTATGGAATGGCCTGAACCTACCAATGTGTCAGAGGTACGAAGTTTCATGGGATTAGCAGGGTATTACAGGAAATTTGTATTGAATTTCTCAAGCATAGCTAGCCCCATTACCTCTTTGCAGAGAAAAGGAAAAAAGTTTGTGTGGACGGATATATGTCAAAAGGCTTTTGATTTGTTAAAAGAAAAATTAACAACCGCTCCAATTCTGAAAGTTCCTGATCCTGAGGGAGAGTTTGAGGTTATCACTGATGCCTCGGGGGAAGGATTGGGAGGTGTGCTTATGCAAGATGGCAGGGTAGTAGCCTATGAGTCTAGGAAGCTGAAAAATTATGAGCAGAACTACGCTCCTCATGACCTAGAGATGGCAGCAGTGGTTCACGCCCTTCAGATGTGGCGACATTATTTGTTGGGAAGGACTTTTATTTTAAAATCAGATCACCAAAGCCTTCGCTACATATTCACACAACCTAATCTTAATGCAAGGCAAAGGAGATGGTTGGAACTAATAGCCGATTATGACTTTGAAATTTCTTATATCAAGGGCAAGGAAAACCGAGTAGCGGATGCCTTAAGCAGAAGAAGGCATATAGCCTCTATAATTTCCATACATGCTAACTTTAAAGACTTAGTATTACAAAACTTATCTGGGGATGAGTATTATGAACAAGTGAAACAGGCGCTGTACTCAAACCCTAAGGACCCAAGATATGACGGATTCAGTTTTGAATCCAATGGATTGATGAGATTCAAGGGAAGAATATATGTTCCTGATTTAGTTGAACTTAGAAACCTTGTGTGGAAGGAAGTTCACTATGCTCCTTACTCTGGACACCCTGGTGTAACTAAACTGTTAGCGGATGTAAAGCCGCTATATTTCTGGAAGGGAATGAAAAGTGATGCTGCAAAGTTTGTAGCTAGTTGTTTGGAATGTCAGAGAGTTAAGGCAGAACACCAACATCCTGCTGGGTTGTTGTACCCACATGATATTCCGGAATGGAAATGGCAAGTTATTAGTATGGATTTTGTCCAGGGGTTACCAATGTCTAAGAATAGGCATGATGCAATATTGGTTGTTGTAGATAAACTAACCAAGGTTGCACACTTCATATCGGGAAACCTGACCGATGGAGCACATCTTTTGGCTCGCAAATTTGTGCAAGAAATTTTCAGATTGCATGGGGTGCCTGAAAAGATAATATCTGATAGAGATGCACGGATAACATCACGGTTTTGGCAAACCTTATTTTCTGCATTAGGGACTAAACTAAATGTAAGTACTACTTATCACCCCGAAACTGATGGACAGACGGAAAGAGTGAATCAGGTATTAGAAGACCTTTTGAGAATGTATTGCATGGATCAGCAATATAGATGGGAGGAATATCTACCTCTTGTCGAATTTGCCTATAACAATTCCTATCATTCTGCCATTAAGATGGCACCATTTGAAGCATTATACGGAAGGAAATGCAGAACTCCTATAAGCTGGGATAAGCTGGAAGATAGGATAAGCATTGGACCTGAAATGCTTGCTGATATGGGAAAAAAAGTTAAAGTGATTAGGAAGAGATTGGCAGAAGCCAATGATAGGCAAAAGAGTTATGCAGATCGCAAGCGAGTGCCTAGACACTTCTCTGTTGGCGAGAAGGTGCTTTTGCGAGTGAAACCCCAAAAGAGTTCTATAAAGTTTGGTAAATCTTCGAAATTGGCTCCTCGTTATGTCGGACCTTTCGAAGTTCTTGAAATTATCAATTCGGTTGCCTACAAATTTGCTCTACCTCCAGCCTTGTCTAAGATGCATAATGTTTTTCACGTTTCATATTTAAAGAAATATTATGTAGGTAATAACCACATCCTAAACTAGAATTCCTTACAGATGCAAGAACCCGGGGTGGTTGTGATCGAGCCACTCAAGGTACTCGACATGCGTAAACTCCGTTTACGTAATCGAGAAGTTTTGTAATGCAAAATACAGTGGGACCAATATGGCGAGGATAGCGCCACTTGGGAAGATTACAAAGATATTTACCAAAGATTTCCAAAACTTTTTAAAGACATTAATGTTGCATTATAGAAAGTTTGTTTTAAGTTTAAGTTTTTGCTTGATAAACTTAATCATCAGGGACGATGATTTTTAAAGGGGAAGGATATGTCACATCCCTCTTTTTGAAAATGATTATGCTATTTACTTTCTTGCGAATTTTAGTAATTTAATATGTTGTGAATGACATGGAAATTGACGATTTATCTTACAAAGTTGTTATATTGAATTGTGGAATCTAATGATTACGATCAAGGTGATATTGTAGACTAAATAGCTTTATAATAAATGCAATGATGTTTGGATATATTATGTTTTGATTTAAACATAGGTGCTTTGACCACAAAATGGTATGTGAGTCTGTCGATGCAGGAACAGGTGGACCGTGTTCGACGGGAAGAGAAAGTATCTTCAAGAGAGAGTATAGACTCTGGAAATTAACCATGGGCGTTTGTTACTAAGGTCGCCAAACAGGTAGATAAACCTTGGAACCAACCAGTTAGTCTTGTTTGTCGGTTGGGTTAGTTAACTAGATGTCGACGTCATGTAGAATCTTGGAGTCGTCGATGTCGTTGTAAGTCCATCATAGCAAGTCGACTTATTTAGACGTTTAATATTTTCGTTTATAAGTGTTTATTGAACCATCTTGTGGCAAAATTGTAAATCTTGTCTCGTAGTCGAAAGACGCGAGAAGTCAGCTTTGTGCGTCTAACGTCGTAAGAACTCGTTCGCGTTACGACCAATCCGTCGTGATTGTCGTAAAACGCGTCGAACTTGTATTGTGAAGTTATCCTATTCTTGAAGATCGACGAATGTCGATTTGAAGCCATAGTGTGAAATAATTTATTTGGTCGTCGATTAATGTGAGTCTTTTATTCTGTCTTTGACCGCGAGTAGTTGTCAATCTAACCTTGAGCTTTCTTAACAAGTTGGTCTTTGCCTCTTGTCCCTTTTCGACCAAAACGATGCTTTAGTCATTTCCTAAACCACCGCCAAGCCGAGCTTAACTCCACAATACATATTATGGTGGCTTTTGGATTGAATTAGATAACTTGATATTCGAGTGAAGGCGGAGTCGTTATGTCTTCTAGCAAGCCACGTCGCCTTAGGAACCACCACCTTTTGATTGGTCGTGATAAATGGGAAGTTGGGTTTAAAATCAATTGTGTCGACCCATATGATTAAATTATGTCAACCAAGAACTCTTTGGAGAGATTCCTTTTACCAAAACGTGAGAGGAAGGTAGTTTGCAGTTATGAAGTAGAGTAACGGATATTAAATAATGTTACTCCATTATCTAGGAAGGTGGAGAGGTTCGGTGGTTGTTGTGTGAAAGAAGATAGGACTGCGGAGGTTAGGAGAAGTCGGAGGTACTTGTAGAAGTAGAGAGATTAATGGAAGGCAGATGGAAAGTTGTTAGAACCTTCCTCGCGGGCAGTAGGAGAGGGGAGAACGTGAATGAAGAGTTTAATGAGAGATTCTCCTTCGCAAGGTGTAAGAGAGGATGGAGTAGCCGTCGTTGAGGGTGAAATGGCGGGAGAAACTGTGAAAGAGGAGGAAAAAGTAATTGCGAAGTAGAGTTGAGGGAGACATCGACGGATAGGGTGTAGCTGCGGTTGGGAGAAGAATGATAAACGGCAATTGTTTTAGTTGGAGACCGACACCAAAAGAGGAAGGAGGTAGTTTGAGGGAATAGTGGTCAGGGCTGTGAGAAAAGAAACGGCAGTAAGAGGAGAAAGGGCCATCATCGCGAGGGAAGAAGGAGTGTTGGGAGGTTAAAAACTGTGGAGTTATGAGTTAGAACGGGTAGAGAGAGACAGGAGGAGAGTCCGGCTTTGTGAAGAGTAAAGAAAACGGCAGCAAGAGAGAGAGTTTTTGGGGAGTTTTAGTAGTGGAAGTAAGTTTCTGATGGAATGAGCAAACGTGAGTGAGGGAAGGAGTGATAGGTTATTTCTAGGGAGCGATCCATTTTTCTGAGTAGGAAGCAGAGAGAGGAGTCTGGTTAGTGTGGACTATCATTATTTTCTGAAGGAGATAAAAGAGATAGCTTCAAAGAAAAGCAGAGGAGAACGTGAAGTTACCACAGCAACCTCCATTTTTATCAACAGGTTCATTTCCTTCGTTATTCTTCTCAGTTTAGATCTGTAAGTAAGACTCACTTTGCAAAAGATCAATGCGTTTAAAATGAGAAGAAATGTATGACAACGTAAACCTAGTATGATATCTGTATGCGGTAAATCCACGTAATAGTATCATTGCTGTGTTTGAGATTTGAAGACTCAGAAAAAGAAGTATCGCTGTCTCATCACTGTGTTTGTAATTTAAAAACTCAGAAAAAGTAGTATGCTATTTTCTTGAATTCATAAACTTAGAAATTGTAGCATTTTTTTGCCATAAATTAAGTGGTGTAATAAAAGAACGCAGTTCTCTAACGCATATCCATTTAGGAACGAACTTATTTTGATGCAAGATGCAATATACCTTCCTTGAACGATAACTCCACCACGAGTAAACATGTTGCTCTGCGTGCATGTTGCGTAGAAGTCAAAAACCACAGTTTTAAGCACATTTTGACGTAAAAATTAGAGTGTTTAATAGCTGGAAAATGCAGTTGTAAACAGCTGATGTCTTAACCATCATACATCTTTAACTAAAGGTCGACCATGCGTTGGTCATCTTTATTGACATAAGAAGATTCCATAATCATTTATATTTTATTTATGACTTTCATCTTGTTGAACCATGTGAAACTAATGACACAGAAAGAGGAGTAGGAGGATAAAGTTTAGTAATGATTAGGAAACCATCATGTTCTGAAATGAACAATTTGAATTGAAAACCCGCATGTGAGTTGAAATTACGT
Source organism: Cunninghamia lanceolata (assembly GCA_027924645.1). NCBI lineage: Eukaryota > Viridiplantae > Streptophyta > Pinopsida > Cupressales > Cupressaceae > Cunninghamia > Cunninghamia lanceolata. The sequence goes on from BSBN01000957.1 coordinate 1,632,214, forward strand.
TGCATGCGACGGTGCTAGAATTGTTTTATCTTGTAGACCATTTGAGTCTAGAATCCTCGAATTTTGGAATAATGGGAAATGGCTTTAAATGTTTTGAGTATGTTGTGTAAACATGGGAAGCAAGTAAACAAATAGGAAACCACTTAGGAGTGGGCGCTTTAAGAATTGTTATTACATGAAAATGGATTATGAAACTCTGAACTCGAGATAAGAGTAAAGTTACGCCATGCGCTATTGTAGGAGGATATCCTAAACCCTTGAGGTCATCAAGGTCGTCAAATAGTTAAAAATAACACAAATAGGAAACTGTAGGATTTCGACCAGTTCAAGTCGAGTAGGGTGGGTGAACCAAGTTCATGCATTCTTAGAACTCTAATTAAAAACAAATCCTTTGGCCAAGGTGATGTACTATCCTCAAGTGCATCGAACGTTCACCGTAACTGGATGGCGTTTCTTGTGGAGTGTCGTGCATGACTACAGGGTATCTAGGGATCTGCGCGATAACAAGACACGTAGGTTACAACACCAGAGCTCATATGGAAAACGCCGATGGTTATCCTAAGTCTATCCTCTTGAGTAGGTTAGGGCCACTTCAGGTTAGGAAGGAGTGCAGGAGACCGACGGTCTGTGGTTGGAGGTTAAGCTCCTTGAAGATACTTTCTCTTCCAAATACCGATGAATGCCGAGTCTTGAATGTGATGGATCGACAATCGAGATGCATGATAATGGTATGTTTCCAATATATGTTGTTTCAAGAAAATTTCATTTGTTAGAAAACAAAATGTTTAATGTATATCATTTCTTTCAGCTTTATGATAATGAGATCATGCGTATGATAAAATGGAAAATGTTGTATTGGTTTATAGATGAGTAACTTTTGCATGTGATTTCCTAGTTAAAAAAAAAAAAAAAAAATTACCGTTGTGAAAACTTAGTTACTTCTTGTTATTCCTTGGTGGATGTTACACATATGGTCAGATAATAATTTTATACCTCTCAAAATAAAAAAGTACTCTTTATCATATTTTTATTGAAAAAAAAGTGCAAAGCTTAAACAGCCCGTACGGGGACTGAAATCCTGCCGACTGGTTCGGTTTGTGGAAGAATTTAGGGATCAAAAATATGGAAAAGCAGTGTGCCAGCTGTTTACCGTGGGCAGGAAAAAATAGCCTCTCAAATACAGAATTTTAAAAAAAAATCTTTGATATATTTATTAGAAGAATCAAGATTTCAAAAGACAAATGCTGATTACCAAATTTGAAGTAGATTAAAACGTTAATAAGATGAATACATATAGGTGATGAGAGGAAGTTAGTTGAGGATAGAACTCTTCAAAATTAACATGGGTAACATGATCGCAGGCTGTATAAAGAGCAGATTCGCCGGCGTTATTCACGACCCTTTCTATATCTTTAACTTTTTTTCAAAAGGGCTTCAACAACGGCCACATGACCAGATCTTGCAGCATAATGCAGCGCCGTTTCCTTCTGCTTATTGACGGATCTCCAAAATAAGTCATCATCACAACTGGTTAATACTCTAAGTTAAAAAATATAATATATGATGTATATTATATGATTGGTTAATACTAGTTAAATAGTTTTGGTTACATTAATATTCCCAAACACAATTACTAATACTAATAACAGGAATTTATTACAACACTGGTTCGAAGAGAGACGTTTTAATGAATTGTTTCAGATCCATGGTGGCATCTGTAAGGCCGTCTGCCTTCCTGTAAACTCTTCTATAACTCTTGGGTATGTCTGCACTCATAAAAAAGTGGTAGTTCAATTCAGTAAGGGCGTCTTCATTCATTCCGTAGAGAAAATTTAGGGCTGCTTCTTCCGTGCATCCAGGGTGATCATTTATGTAACATTGTACGAATGAAGCCAATTCACCGCTCTCTCTTTCCCTCTAAATTACCACGGTAAAAATCAAAATCCTCTAACGACTAAGACCTAAGAATTTGATGCGACAAGAACATGCTTGTGATTCAATCTAGATGGTGTAGTTTTGTCTTGGACAGAGACAAACATTGGTACTTGTAGTAGATATTTACCTATATGATATCTATATAAAGAAAAGTAGGTGGTGCTAAGAAGTTGCTATAATAAAACTGGAAGGGCATTTGAATTTCTTGCTAATAGTCAAGCCTCTAGATTGATTTAATAGCAATTGAAATAAAGATGTTAGATAATGATGAAGACATAGTAGTAGATAGTTGAACTTGAAATTGTTATGACAATGACTAATATATTTTGGAATGTGTTGTCCTAGTTGTCAAATGATTGTTATCCCATGTATATTCTGTGAATAGAATGACCTAGGATGATGTTTTTAAATACACAATCTACACATACAATTCAAAACCTTTGACGCACTATTCAATAGGTTACTTCAATTAAACAACCTTCATGATTGGACCTTGGTTGATTGTCCCTTCTAACATCATCATCTACTTGAGTGTTCCATGCCTATAGGAATTTGTATTTTCATTTGACACATGAATTTCAAACTACTCATTCTCACACATCTAAACTCTAATCAAGGTCATTTTTTCACTCTCTATTTTTCTACAACTATCTAGTGGTAAAATTATCTTTGGGGATCTATTCCACTATTTTTTAGAATTTATAATTTTATCAAATTCTTGTTGAGTAGCTCTCTTTTTTTAAAGAATTCTAGAGGTTTGTTTGGGCTCATATAAAGTCTTTTCTAGTGTCATGTTTTGAAAGTACATAGTTTGTTTCATACTTCATATAGGTTACTTTTGTTAGTTCTCATTTTTACTCATTAGTGTTAATTATGTTATTGGTACTCATACTTGGGATTTGATATATAAACTTATGCCCTATCATGTTCATTTGCAGTATCCTAAATAATACCTCTATTTCTATTTCTACCTCATAACATTTGATTAACAACATGTTATGTCCTACACAACACACCCCACTTTGGCCTTGGCAAAGTAGGGACCCCCAAGTTTTGGCTTGAGACTTGATTGAATGGTTCAACTTCCTTCAGTCTTTCAGTTTCTTTAGATGGCATAGGTCCTTATTGATCTTCATTCTTGAAACTCTTTTATTTGGGCTCATATGTCTCGTCGAGCCACTTTGATGCTTGTCTATACATGGTTGGTCTTGGCATGGTTCCGTCAAAGAAGTTTGGTTGGAGGGTGGGTCATTGTTTCATTGGGTATCCTTGAGTTGCATGGGTATTGTATTTGATAATCTTATCTTTTACATGATGCTAGTTTTTGGCAAGTTATCTTGTTGGTGTCTTTGGGTTTAAGGTATTAGCATTTTCTTTGAAGGTTTGATTATCTATTATAAACCTCTCTAGAATGTTGTTATACTTATAGAGGCCTTGAGATAATGCATTTTTTATTTGGGGGCATTGTTTAGGAGGTTAATAAGGGTCTGATCCTTTTTGGTAGATCATTTAAACCCTTTATTCATCACAAAACCATCATACACTACTCCTATACTGTCACAAGTGCTCCTAACTTACCCGTGAAGCTCTCAGGATTGATAAAACTAGTCGTCAAACTCTTGAACTAGCTTTAAGCCTCTTCATATAAACCTTTGATGCCAAGTTCAAATTTGAAATGAGAATAAAAGGATTAAATCTTATGTTTCTGTGAATTCTTCATTTTGCAAACTCCTTGGTAGGTTCTTGAGTTCTAAAACCTGTTAAATTGCCAAAAATGTATATGTAAATGTTATCTTTTGGCGAATTATTCATTTTTAAAACTCCATGGTAAGTTCTTAAGTTCTAAAACCTATCGAATTGCTAAAAAATTGCATGTAAATCTTATGTTTCAGTGATTCTTCATTTGGCGAACTCTTCGGTAGGTTCTCAAGTTTTGGAACCTATTCAATCACTAAAATTATTTATTTGAATGATATCTTCGACAATTCTCAAGTTCTAAAAGTTGTTGAATCCTCAAAACTAGAAGGACAAATTGGTTCTTTAGTTTTCTATATTACCCATTCACCAAAAGGCCTATTATTTCTTATTGTTTTCAGTGAATCTTTCAATTAATGAACTCACAAGTTCACTAAAAGTGAACTTAAAAGTTGAACAAAAGTATGTTTTGGTGAATCTTTTAGTTCGTGAACTTGCATGTTCACCAAAAATGAACTTCAAAGCTCAAATAAAGAATGTTTTGATGAATCTTCTAGTTCATGAATGTTTAAAATCACTGAAAAATAGGTTCACGAGATTAGTAATATGCCAAAATGCTAAAAATGGAAGAAAGAAGGAATGAAAGAATTAAAGAACCAAGATAAAGAAGAGAGAAGATAAGTGGTTCATAAGTTCTAAAACTTGTTGAAATGCCAAAAATAAACAAAGGAAAGCCACAAAGATAAAGAGACAAGTGATGAAGAAGTTTGTTTGTTCTAAGGTTTGTCGAAGCACCAAACCCCCAAAAGATAAAATGGAGGAACAAAAAGAAATAAGAACCAAAAAAAAGAGTGAAAAAATTTGTAGAGTTATCTGTGGAAACAAATTTGGATAAAATGCAAGAATGGATAAGTTTTTTCTTTAGCATGGTATATTATTGCTTGACTAAATTAACTTGTTTATGAAGAATTTGATGTTGCTCATGTTTCTTGTAAGTTTAAGAAGTTGGGAACATGGGATTAACTTATGTTATTGCTATTCATGCTAGATCAAAGTCCCGGTTGGATAGAGATAAAGATAATAAATTCTTGTAGCTAGGTAAAGAGTTGAAGTATTAGAGCAAAGGTTGAAGATCAAGAGATTATAAAAGGCTAAAAGGTTGGATATAGACTTCTAATGGAGGAATGGAACATCTATAGCTGCCCTAATGATGCATGTGCATGGGAGATGGTGAACTATTATTGCCTAGAATAAAATTAAAATGACTTTGGGCTAAGGCCAAGTTTCTTTTATAGTGCATTTAAATAGGACCTATCCTGCCCATGGAGTGAACATGTAATTTGTAAATTTGAATTAGGGAAGTCCTAAATTTGAATTGGGGCTGACCTAATTTTAAATTCTAAGAGAAAGAATGTAACTTGCAAATCTGAATTAGGTCATGCCCTTTCAGTCTAACCTATTCATGAATATAATGAAGCATCACCTCTATAAAAAGGAGGAGTGCCATTTTTTTAATGGGGGAACTCTAGAGATTTTCATAAGCAAGTTAGCAATTTTATGATTTTAAAAAGGTGTGTAAGGGCAAACTATAACACATCTAAAATGTGGGAATCTTGTTGTAGCATGTAATCTACTAATTTTCATGCTAATTAATAGAAAACATCTGGTCTTCTCTGTGTTCCTATGATTTGGTGGTAATGTGTTTACATTTTCACTTGTACTGGGTATGTCTTGGCAAGATAAAGGCTTAATTATTATATTTTTATGTGAGATTTGTTGCAAATATGTGCCTAAGCAGTGTTGTCATTGATGTCAACATATTCTTGTTGTCATTGGTGTCAACTGTGCCTTATTTTCTTACATGTTCAGGAGATTGGAATGTGGAGGATATTGAGAAAATTAATGAAGACTCAATGTTTGCGGACCATATGGCTGTGTAGAGGATTGTTAGAGGTTGTTCCAATTAAGAACTGAGAAGTCTGCGTAAAGATTTGAAGAAGTTATGGCCTTCTGAGTAGAACCAGATTTTGTTGTGTTCAAGAGAGACAGAGTGACAATAAGTTGGTCCAGATTGCTCTGTAGTGAAATATTATGGTCTACGGATCTGAAGGCATGTTTGGTAAGTTAGTGTGTATCATCAACTCCAGTGGTTCATGGTTTGGAGGTCTGCAAGCTATCTTTCTAGTTTGATAGTCATGGCAGATAGTGTTCTTGAGGTTCCGGAGGAAGATACAAATGATTCTAGAAATTTGGTATAGTGTGGATGTTATTGGTGAATTCAATGTGCTTGTGGAGGTCTCTAGATCGTGTGGCTACTGTGTTGGAGGTCCACATTGAATTTTGAGCTTGTTGTTGAAGATTTCTTCTTTAAGGTTGATGTTCTTCCTAGTTCGTGGCTGACTGAATGTTTCTAGCGTGTTGCAGATGATCAAAGAGCATTTTATGAAGTGTGGCGTGTTAGTAGAGGAAGATTCAAGTGTCATTTATGTTTGGCCGATAGTGTAATGATCTGCTTTAAGTTTAGCCAACCTTATTAATCATTCCAAGGTTGATGAAGTGTATAAATACTTGTTGAAGAGTTGTTGAGAATTATCCTTGTGCGAAATGAATTAAATCCAAAGAAAGGATTAGAAGCAGAGCATAGAAGAAGAGGAGCGAAAGCAGTATAGAGTGAAGAGTAAGAGAAGAAGAATTTGGAGATAGAAGTAGAGGTTTTTGTGAGCATTAAATGAAACTGAACCAGACATGAAAAGATGCTAATTGTTAGTAAGTTATTTCTGTGTTAAACTCAAATTTCTTGTAGGCAATGAACCTCTCTTTTGAGCGGTGAGCTCTGGACAGTGGGCCCGAAGGTAAGTTCCTTCCCATTCTTTTAAGTACTTTTAACAGGGTACAAATCTTATGAACTAACACCCACCATGATTTTTTCCTTAACAGGGTTTCCACATAAAAAATCTTGGTGTCAAATGTGTTGATTATGTTTCTACTTATGTGTTAATGTTATATGCAAGTTAATGTTTGCATCATTAATCAATTTTTCAATTGTGAAGGAAGATTAAATGAAAAGAAAAGTTTAATTTTGGGACAACTGATTCACCCCCCGTCTCAGTTGTTCAGGCTAATTCCAACAATTGGTATCAGAGCCAAGTACCTCTAAAAGAAGCTTGACCACTTGAGGAGATCCAAGATGTCATTTTACAAGAAGGAAAGTTTGAGATTTGATGGAACAAATTACTCCCTCTGGAAGGTATGCATGCAGTGTCATCTGGAATGCATGGGTGATGTCTTTTGGTTAATAACCAAGAATGAGTATAAGATTCCTCAGAATGGACCTACAACTATAGATGATATCAGAGATACTAAACACAACATTTGAGCCAAAGAAGCATTGTTCAGTGCCCTGTTTGATACCGAATTGGCAAATGTCCTGGATTTGAAAACTACTCATGAAATCTGGATTAAGTTGGAAAATCTGTATGAAGGTGAGAAATATGTTAAATGTGCCAATCTACAAATCTTGAAGGGTAAATATGAAAGATTGATAATGAGTGAAGATGAAAACATTACTTGCTACATGTAGAAATGTAGGTGGAGTATTGGAAGAATTAGCAATTGTTGCCAAAGTGCTCAGATCCTTACCTACAGCTTACAAGCATAAAGATGCAACCATTGAAGAAATTAGGATAGTAACAACTGTGACAAGGGATCAGTTAGCTAGTAAGCTTTCAGCATTTGAAATGAGTGATTTTAGTGATTCTCTCCCTAAGTCTGAATCTGCATTCAAGGCCAGTGTGTATAGAAACCAAAGATATGATCTGGGTAAAAGTTCTTCAAGAAGATCAAACAAATTTGTGAAGACAAGGAAGGATCTTGAAAATGATGAAATTGAGACTGTAGAGCTTGAAGCTCTTATTGCCAAAATAATGCCAAGAGGATCTAGTAAGTATGAAGGAAAAGTTTCCATTAAAATGTTTTTCTTGTAATAAGATTGGTCATTTTGCCTCAAGGTGTCTGAAGAGGTTTTCAAAACCAAGCCCTAATAGATACAAAAGTCAGAAAAATTGCTACTATGTCCAAGAAGCTAGAGAAGAAGGAGTCATAGATGATGAATCTAATCATGGAGAAGGTGATTGGGTGTTCATTGATATTAAAGAAGAAGATCCAATGTCTACTAAATCTACTAGCTATGCAAATGTGGAAAGTGCCTTGGCTTCTTAGGTTGTTGAAAAGGATGAATGGGTGATTGATAGTGGATGTTCTCATCATATGACTGGTGACAAGAGTAAGTTTGTGAGTTTTGAAAAATATAAAGGTGGGCTTGTTAAATTTGGAGACAACTCAGCTAGTAGAATCTGTGGCAAAGGATCCATCTCTTTTGATGGTAAGAGTTGCACCAATGATGTTTTGTATGTGGAGGGACTAAAACATAATCTTCTCAGTGTTGGATAGTTGGTTGACAAGGGTTATGATCTTCGATTCAAGGATGGAAAATGCAGAATCTTGGAGACCTCCTGAACTGAAATTGCATCTGGTACTCAAACTAAAGGTAGCATATTTCATTTAAGCAGTTCTGGTAAAAGTTGTTTGATTGCTCAGACAGATCAAAGTTGGTTATGGCATAGGAGGATGTGTCATGTGAATTTTGATAACATTGTCAAAATGAGTTCCACTCAGGTTGTAAGAGATCTTCCAAGACTTGTGAAACTTTATAGCATATGTAGAGAATGTCAATTGGGTAAATAGAGCAAAATTTCATTCAAAAGCAAGGAACAAGCTTCTAGTGGGCGATTGGAACTGGTACATACTAATCTCTATGGTCCTGCTAGAATTAGGAGTGTGCAAGGAGACATATTTCATGTTACTGATTGATGATTACTCCCGGATGATGTGGGTAACTTTCCTAAAAGAAAAATCAAAAGCTCTTGATAAGTTTAAAGTGTTCAAGATAATGGTTGAAAATGAGATTGGTGGGAAACTAAAGTGTCTGAGATCTGACAGAGGTGGAGAATTTACTTCCGGTGAGTTTGATGCTTTCTATGAAAAGCATGGAATAAAAAGACAATTATCTGCTCCTGGGACTCCTCAGTAAAATGGAGTTGTGGAAAGGAAGAACTGGACCATTCAAGAAGCTACCAGGACCATGATGATGGAAATAAATATTCCTCAAGTTTATTGGATCGAGACTCTTAACCAGGTGCAGATTAAAGGAAATTCTAGTAAGACTCCTTATGAACTATGGTTTGGTCATCCTCCTACTGTGAGATATTTCAGAGTTTTTGGTAGTAAATGCTATATCAAAAGAGATGAGGATTTAGGCAAGTTTGATGCAAGAAGTGATGAAGGAATATTTTTGGGATACTCTACTCAAAGTAAGGCTTACCAGTCCTTCAACAAGAGGTTAAAAAAGATTGTTGAAAGTGCTAATCTTAAAGTTGATGAAAGCAAAGAAGGACATTCTAGGTACTGCGGATATGATTCAGATGATCAAGATGAAAGTCAAAGTCAAAGAAGACAAGTTCAAATCTAGACTCAGATACAGATTGATCCGGTAACTCCAGTAACTCAAGAGGTTAATGCAGATGATGAGGAACAAGTTCAAGAAACATAAGTTCAAACAATTTCCAAAATTCTTAGGTATGTAAGGTTGAATCATCTTGAATATCAGATCATAGGAGATAAGAGTAAAGGTGTTCAAACTAGGAGAATTTTTTTTTGAAGATCAACAGGAGATTTGTTTAATTTCAAAGATTGAACCTAAATCAGTAAGTGAAGCCTGCAATGATGAAAATTGGGTTAAAACAATGGAAAAAGAATTGATGCAAATTGAAAAGAATCACACTTGGAATCTTGTTCCTAGACCTAAGGACAAAAATGTGATTGGAACCAAATGGGTCTTCTGGAATAAGCTAAATGAAGATGGTGAGGTTGTAAGAAACAAGGCAAGGTTGGTATGTAAGGGCTACTCTCAAGTGGAAGGAATTGATTTTGAAGAAACTTTTGCTTCGATGGCAAGGATGGAGGCAATTAGATTATTCCTTGCATTTGTTGCTTTCAGAGATTTTAAAGTGTATTAGATGGATGTCAAATTAGCATTCTTGAATGGAGATTTGGAGGAAGAAGTCTACATTGAACAACTAGAAGGATTTCAGTTGGATGATCAAGGAGATATCGTTTGTAGACTAAGAAAATCCTTGTATGGAATCAAGCAAGCTCCAAGAGCCTAGTATGCCAAATTGGATAAGCATTTGCTTAAGCTAGGATTTAGCAAAGGTACTGCTGATAGTAATCTGTACTTCAATATTAATCATGAGGACATTCTAATTGTTGAAGTCTTTGTTGATGATATCATTTTTGGTGGAAATGAATGTATGTGCAAAGCATTTGTTGATCAGATTAAAAGTGAGTTTGAAATGTCAATGTTTGGTGAGATGAATTTCTTCCTAGGTCTAGAAATTGTTTAGTCAGATAAAAGTATTTTCATATCTCAGTCCAAGCATGTGAAAGAATTATTGAAGAAGTTTGGAATGGAAGATTTAAAGCCAGTAGGTACACCTATGGTAACTGGATGCAAGCTAAGAAAAGATGATGACTTCCCCAAGGCAAACCTGAAAAGGTATAGATCAATGATTGGAGGATTGCTCTATCTAACCCAGACTAGACCTGACATCATGAATGCAGTTGGACTTGTTTCCAGATTTCAAGCTGATCCAAAAGAATCCCATGTTGTGGCAGTCAAAAGAATTTTTAGATATCGCAAGGGGACAATTGATCATGGTTTGTGGTATCAAACAACAATGACTTCACTCTTCATGCATATACAGATGCTGATTGGGTAGGAGATGTAGATGACATAAAAAGTACTAGTGGTGGTGTATTCTTCTTGGGAAGAAGATTGGTCTCTTGGATGAGCAAAAAACAAGAGGCAATATCTCTGTCTACTGTAGAGGCAGAGTATATAGTAGCAGCAAATAATTGTACTCAGGTTTTGTGGATGAAGCAAATGTTGAAGAACATTAGAATTGTGTTTGAGGAGCTAGCCACAATCTTTTATGATAATTCTAGTGCAATAAGCATCTCAAAGAATCCAGTGTTGCATTCAATGATAAAACATATATCTATCAAGTTTCATTTCTTGAGAGAAAAGGTGAATGAGAATGAAGTCAAGTTGGAGTTTGTGTCTTCCAAAGATTAGATTGTAGATATCTTCACTAAGCCTCTTCCCAAGGATATTTTTGAGTATCTCAGAGAGAAGTTAGGGGTTATTACCCCTCTTGATCAGAACTAAGATGCACTTATATGCATCAGTCTAGTGGAATTATCAGTCACATCTTGAGATCCAGATTGATGTTGAGAAGATACTACTCTAAGGAGTAGTCAGTATACAAATGTTGGAGATCGGTCTTAAATAAAAAGGGGGAGTAAAAAATTGCAAATATGTGCCCTTTGCCATTGATGTCAAAGGGGGAGAGAAAACATGTGAAAAACTAATTGCTAATGACAGGGGGAGCAATGAAGAAAGTGGTTGCAAAAGTCAAGGGGAGAAGTTCTTTTCATGATCGTTGAATCAATTTTTCACATCATATGTTGCCATCAATGACAAAGGGGGAGATTATTGCAAATATGTACCTAAGCAGTGTTGTCATTGGTGTCAACCATGCCTTATTTTGTTGCCTGTTCAAAAGATTGGAATGTTGAGGATATTGAGAAAATTAATGAAGACTCAATGTTTGCGGACCATATGGCTATGTAGAGGATTGTCATAGGTTATTCTAGTTAAGAATTGAGAAGTCTGCTTGAATATTTGAAGAAGTTATGGTCTTTTGAGTAGAACTGGATTTTGTTGTGTTCAAAAGAGACAGGGTGATAGTAAGTTGGTCTGAATTGCTCCGCAGTGGTCTGCAGATCTAAAGGCATGTTTGGGAAGTTAGTGTGCATCATCAACTCTAGTGGTTCATGGTTTAGAGGTCTGCAAGCTATCTTTCTAGTTTAACAGCCATGGCAGACAATGTTCTTGAGGTTTTGAAGGAAGATACAAATGATTCTAGATATTTGGTATAGTGTGGATGTTATTGGTGAATTCAATGTGCTTGTGGAGGTCTCTGGATCATGTGGCTACTGTGTTGGAGGTCCACATTGAAGTTTGAGCTTGTTGTTGAAGATTTCTTTTTTGAGGTTGTTGTTCTTCCTAGTTCTTGGCCGACCAGATGTTCCTAGCATGTTGCAGATGACCTAAAGAGCATTTTATGAAGCATGGCATGTTAGTAGAGGAAGATTCATGTCTTAGTTATGTTTGGCCCATAGTGTAATGATCCACATTAAGTTTAGCTAACCTTGTTAATCATTCAAAGGTTGATGAAGCATATAAATACTTGTTGAAGAGTTGTTGAGAATTATCCTTGTGCAAAATGAATTAAATCCAAAGAAAGGATCAAAAGTAGACCAGAGAAGAAGAGGAGCAAAAGTAGTATAGAGTGAAGAGTCAGAGAAGAAGAATTTGGAGATAGAAGGAGAGGTTTTTGTGAGCATTAAATAAAACTGAACCAAGCATGAAAAGATGTTAATTATCAGTTAGTTCTTTCTGTGTTAAACTCAAATTTCTTGTAGGTAGTGAGCCTCTATCTTGAGAAGTGAGCTCTAGGAAGTGAGCCTGAAGGCAAGTGCCTTCCCATTCTCTTAAGTACTTTTAACAGGGTATGAATCTTGTGGGCTAACACCCACCGTGGGTTTTCCCTTAACAAGGTTTCCACATAAAAAATCTTGGTGTCAAATGTGTTGATTATGTTTCTGCTTATGTGTTGATGTTTTATGCTTTAATGTTTGCATCATTAATCAATTTTCCAATTGTGAAAGAAGATTAAAAGAAAAGAAAAGTCTAATTTTGGGACAACTGATTCACCCCCTTCTCAATTTTCTGAGCTAATTCCAACAGGATTGAGGAATAAAGTTTGATTATTTTACATGTAATATGGTGTTCTTATACTTTTCATTCCAATTTGTCAATGGTTCCTTAGACTCTTGCATCTGAGATGTATATAATTGTGTGAAATACTGACAATTAAATTTTAGGTTATTTTGAATCTCATCATATTTTTCAAGTAAAGTGGAATCAAATATAGAGGTTGTCCATTCTTTATTTTCTTTCTCCAAACCCTAATATCATTTTATATTTTCATTGTTGTCAAATTAGTTTAGGTTTAAATCTAGGAAATTTGAGATTAAAAGATTATACTTGTCTATTAGAGACATCACCAATCTACTCCAGGATTAACATTACTAGCATAGGCCCCTTGAACAAACACTCACATAGACCACTTGACTATTCCATTATTGTTATGACCCAACCAACAAGGACCTTGGAGATTGCTAATCTATTAGGTTAGTCACATTTTTAGGAATAGAGTGATTTTCATTTTACTTAGAGTTGATGTGCCAAAATAACCATCAATAGATCTGGTGCTAGGAGGAGGGCCTGATTAAATCTAGACTAGCCAAGGGTTTCCCTTTTTGGCCAACAAAGGAGGTTGACTAGATCTACATCTATTGAGGAAACATGTTTTGAAAAACTTAGACAACACAAGAAACTAAAAAATGATTATGGAAAAAGAAAAAGAGGAAACTCTAGTTTAGTAAGCCCTATTGGACCTCAAACCCTAAGTGTTTCTCCTAATGCAACAAGAAGAGCACAAATGGCTTTTTCGGTGCTGATCACTTCCCTCTTACTATTCCTAAATATCTCCATGATCTTCCACAGAGTCCTAAGAAAATTTTCCCCAAATTCATATATGGAGAAAGAAGAAATACAAAGGAGCATATTCAAGCCTTCAAATTGTTATTAGGGCTGGCATCAAACATCAAAATGGTGTTTGTAGACTCTTTCCTTATTCATTAGGAGAGATGGCATATTCATGCTATCTAAATTTACCATCTAGATCCATTACAAGCTAGGTTGAGTTAGAAACTACATTCATCAATCAATTCAAAATTTACATAGATCCCTCCATTGTATATCATTAGTTTGTTTCTCGTAGAATGCCTAGTCATATGAACCCTTAACAATGATTAATGTTAAGTTTCATAAACTATACAAAAGAATTACCAATCCTTATATAGTTACTAAACAGACTATAGTTTAGATATACTTTGAACATAGATATTGATCCCTTAACTGCAGTGTTACTGAATAAAACTAAGTAAAATATTACTATTTTAGCTAAAGCCTACTTTGAGGTGATCAAATTACATTAGGAGATGCACCCCATGACTGGGGGATCTATGGGAAACCTACCTTCAATTGGATTACCAAGGATACCAAATTAGATACCAACCATTAACAATGCTTTAATGAATAAGACACCATTGATGAACCCTATCCTAGGTATTGCTCCACAAGGGCAGAACTTCTTTGTACATCCTCATCCCTTCAATCAATTTTTTCCTTCATGCTCCCATATCATAAATAGATCTAGAATGGACTGATTACCCCAACTGTTCCTCAACCATTAGGAAATTCATTATTTGAGAAATAACCTTTGAATTGGGTCCCTATTGTTAGTACACACCTAGCTAATCTGGTTGGTTCACCAGCTATTGGAGTGTAATCAAATATAGATCAAACTTCACATTTAACATCTAAATTAAAAGTCCTTAAGAAGAGTTTAGCTTGGGTGATAAATAAACTCAGAAGGATGAAGGTGAACCCTCCATAGAACCAAAATCAAAACAATTTTCAAGGGCAAGGTTTTCAAGAAAATCATAATCCAAATAATCAGCATAGTCAAGGTCATAACAATCAGAGTCAAAAATTTTAAAATAGAGGCTTTAACCAACAAAGATCAAACAAACAATGGAACACTAGGCCAAATAATGGAGGAGTTCCTTCTCCAAATGTAGATAGCACAAATCAGGCTAATTTAGTGAACTTTAAAGAATTTAACCCTCTGCCTAATTAGTGTAGGCTTCATGATACATATGCTCATTCATAACTAAATTGCATTAAAATGGAAAATATGTCCAAGATAGCTTAGGCTGATCAACAAGCCAATTATGAGGACACAAATAGACAATCAGGAGATATAAGCACTATCATGGTTTTAGACACAAGTTTATATTTCCCCATTTGAAGATGATAATGAACCAGTTTAGGACTATGATGAAGTTCAAGCTTTTCAACAAGGAAGGAGCAATTACTTCTTGAGGAACATAGGCAAAGAACTATTCACATCTTCCTTCCCTCCAGACAATGCTCCTACCCTACCTCATCAAAATGTAGATCTATAATAATCCTCCACCTCAAAGAGGACCCTAAGTAGGACCATACAAGCAAAGTTTCACCAGTGCAAGTAAGACCTACACACAAAAAGATCAAGGTTATGAATTAACTAATGATTTGAAGAAAATAAAAGCTAATATATCATTGTATGATGTCATGTAGAATTGTCCATCATTGAAAGAAGCATTGATCCAATCCTTGGATAAGAATGAGAAAGCATCAACTTTTCAATAGGATAAGGATAAAACAAACTCTATGGCTGATATTTTCACTACTATGTATAAAGGAATGTTGGACTCACCTCCTTTCTTACTGAGTGTCAAGATTTTTGGTAAGAATTTGTACACAATTGCTTGGTTGATTCTGGAGGTTCAAGGGATGTAATGCCTTATTCAATTAGTTAGAAGCTAGGACTGACCCTTACCAAGACAAACATAAAGGTGGTTCAAATGGATAAAATAGAGGTAGTAGTGGGTGAAGTTAAGGATGTCCAATTGGTATCAAACCCCATAGTTCAACAACACATTGATGAATTCAAATAGTTGATATTATAGAGGTATATGGAATGTTACATAGTAGAGATAGGATTAAGAGCTTAAATGGTTATTTTTCCACTAATTTTGGTACCTGTTGTTGTGGAAAGGGAACTAAAATCATATTATAATTGACAGTGAACACAAATTGAACCATATGATTACTGAATATTACACCCCTAATGAGGTTATCTTTGCAGATGTGGATCTTAGAATGTACAAAATAGTGGATGAAATTTTGGCTTCACTCATAATTCCTAGAATTAATAAAACTTCTACATGTTCAGATTGATATTATACAACAAACCTCTAGGAGTTCATTTAAATATTGGCCAATGATAAACATATGCCAGGTGCAAAAGTTTGTATTTTAGAACTTTTACTTCCTAATTGGTGTAGAGTGCACCAAGATTATCATCCCAAACTATCCTTCCCACTATTCTTAGAGGTAGTTCAGGCGATAGAAGAAATAGAACCCAATTGTGAGACTCATGTTGAGACCACTTGTTGATTCAATAAGAAGTTTGTAGAAGTCATGAGTATGAAATAAACTTTTCAAGATGCCACATAGGCCATGTTTCTACAAGTATTGTCTGTAAAAGAGGCAAACATGGAGAAAATGTTTCCAAAGGCTACGTAGGCCACGGTTTCATAAGAAGAGCTTAAAACAAGGCAAGCATGATGGAAGCAATAATTAAGAAGCTAGATTTTATAGCTAATTATGAAATCATTTGCAAGAGGTTTACTAAGAAAGGAAGTCATGATGTAGATCATAACAACGAATTCAAAGACAAAACTGAAACTACTCAAGAAGATCTTCATCTAAAATGAGGTTCTCAATATCATAAGGGTACTATAGGCCTTAAAAATGTTGGTTAGTTAACTTGCACATATGTTAACTAGGCTATGACAAGTTATAAGAGGTGTTGGTAAGAAATGGGGAGGGATACCAGTCCAGAGATCTAGTCCTTAGTCAAGTCTTTGTAGTCAGTTTATACCTCGATTAAGTAGTTAGAGGTTGATAGCAAAAAAACAAGAATAATATATGCAGAATACATACATAACATAATAAAATAACACAAAAGAATTATCCAAAATGAGCAAATCTCCATAACTATATATATACATAGGGCAAGTGCAAAAAGTTGGGGGCCAAAAAGTGGCCACCCTTTAAAAAAAAACTTCTAAGCCATAATGCAAGTGCGTTATGCTTGCCTATTTAAAAAAAACTACGTTTTTCCTCATTTTCCCATTTCATTTTCTTTTACCCGCGGCCTGCAAACCCTTGAGAGCACGCTTGCATTATTGGAGGTCAAATTCATTGCCAAATCATCACCAATTCATCATCAAAATGCCACCAAGATGTAGGGGATGCCAAAGGAGTAAGTTGTATTTGATTTTTTGTTTGAATTTGTTGTTAAATAGGTAGTTTTAAGTAGAGTTTTGATGTAAATTTCTTTAATTTACAAGAAATGATAATGTACCTCCTCCTCCTAAAAATCCACAAAATCCTGAATCACCTGAACAACAAATACTTGCTGAAGAACAACCCGAACAACAAACACCTCCATTCATTCCTCAACATGCCCATAAAACATAAGAAAATCTAATGGGGCAAATTGAAAACAATAAAAAACAAACTGAAGATATAATTGCAAGGTTGAAAGATCCTGCAACTTCAACCTCTCATAGATACATGCTTGTTGAATCTATTGAATCTATGTTATCAAATGTAGATTCAATTAGCAAGCAAATATATAGTTGGTCAAAAAAGAGGAGAGAATTTAGAGAGTACTATGCAGACAAGTTGTCATATGAACAAGTAAAAAAAGAACAAATTACAAAATTGGACTTGTGTTCCATTTTATAGACCCACGAACAAATCAACCTCTACCCCTTACATGCAAGAGGTTCCCAATCCATTGGTGCAACAACCAAGAGATAAGGGATAATTTTGGGTAGAGGTGGTGGAAGATTTTTCACCATCCTCCATACAACAATAATGAGGTCTTGCAATACTTCTTGAGGAAACTCTACTGCAATTTTGTAAAAAGTGAAGTGCCAAACTATTTTGATATGCAGGATTTCCATGGTAGAGGTGGGAGGTTAGCATAGGATAGACCAAGGGCACGTGTTGACCCACATCAGCCAGCAAGACGAGCACTTGCCAGACCAGCCCATGAGCACGTGTCTATCCCTTCCATTATGAAGGAGAGTACTAAGGTCGAGACAGTTCAGTCCATAAGTGCCTTGACCCAGAGCATCATAGAGCATGCGAATCCTGTAGCACATCGTGGGCCAGGGTAGAGTTCAAGGAATAGGGTTCCACCCCATACTTGTTAGGTTTACAAGTCAGCATGTGGTTATGATGCCATGAATAGTCAGGACACAGGTGCACAGGCTACATCTGCAGCTAAGCAGATGGTGATGATAGATGCCCTCTTGAGTGGGAGTTTCAGCCTTAATACTTAGGTAAATGTTAGCAAGTTCATTAAATTTAATTTAATAAATTTCATTTTTGAAATGCAAGATTAACTAATTTAGTTTGATGATTTTAATGAAATTTCAGGGTCATAGCATTGATACAGTTTTCAGTAGTTCTCCACCTGCATATTACACTACGACATCTACTGCTGGGGTATGTAACTATTAAAAAATTATAAATATTACATGTGAATAGCATTATTATATGAATGATATTCTAATATCTGATTTTGGATGTTGAATAGGTTAATCTTGGAGATTTCATGGCAACACGTGCCAGTGGTGGTGGAGTTCAAAGCTTCACTCAGGTAATAAAATAAACAATTTAACTAATGAATTGTACTTACTAGATTGTTGTATTTTATATTCATATCATTTATTACATTGCATTGCACATCTTTCAAACTCAAAGCATTATTAGACATTGCATAACTAATAACTAGATGTTGATAGATGACAAAATTTTAATTATAATATGGTTATTTAAAAAAATCCCTCAAAGAAATGTGGTCTCATGGAATGCCATGACAAGAAGATGCATAGACAAGGACATCACCATGAGATCACATTTCTTTGAGGCATCTTTCCAAACAACTCACTGCCTTGTCTATGCTACCACATTTTCCATACATGTCTAACAAAGCTTATTGATCCCCTCCACACTGTTCTTTGACAAATTCTCTCTAATAAACACATCCATTTACCACCAATTAGACCCCAGGACATGACACCAAAGAGGGCCACGATCCTATGACATCTTATATAGCATATGATTGACTCCAACATCATCTAGGTTTTAGGTATTAATTATGGGGGCTGTAGAGTAAAATACTCTACATTGTTGATTTTGAGTTTCAGCAGTGCGGGTCCAGTTTTGTTTCTGAGTTTTTTAGTTTTGTAGCAACGTTTTGACACACAGCATGGCACACAGCGCGGGCGCGAGGATTTTCTTTTTTGAAAAAATGTTTTGACACATAGCGCGGCACACAGCGCGGGCGCGAGGGTTTTCTTTTTTGAAAATTTTGCTAAGTCTCAGAGTTCAGTAGAAGTTGCCATGTGTCAGTACCTGGGATACATTTTAAAGTTTCCTATGGGTTCCGCGGAAGCTGCCACGCATTCCTTTTGAGTCCTGTGGAAGTCACCAAGTGTCGGCATCTGAGGATCTGTTTATAAGTTGCAAAGCCCTTTTGTAAAGAAAGTCTGGCGGGCCCCTTTCTAAGTTTCTCTCGGTACGGTAGAAACCACCACGTGTCAGCAGCCGTGGTTCTCTCTAAAGTTTCCTGAAGCTTCAGCGGAGAGTGCCACGTATTTTTTTTCAGTGAGGTGGAAGCCACCAGGTGTCGGCACCCGTTTAAGTTTCGTTAAAGTTTCAAGCGTTCATGTTGAATGTTTCTCTTAAAGAAGCGGGCCCCTTTTGGAGTTTTGGTGAGCGCGGAAGGCGCCAAGTGGCAGAAGCGGAGTGAGTCTATAAAGTTTCCTGAAGTTTCACGGAAGGTGCCACGTGTCCCATAAAGTTATAGCGGAAGGCTCCAAGTGTCGTCTTCCGCAGGTTCCTTTTGTTTTCAGCGCTAAGTGAAAGACTGTATGGCGGGCCCCGCTAGTTTCCTTTAGGTTCGGTGGAGTGTGACATCTGTCAACATCCGCGTGATCCTTATAAAGCTGTAATATTTCTATAAAGTTTCTTGGAGTTGCGCGGAAGGCGCCAAGTGGCAATGTCCGCGAAGGTTTTGTAAAGTTTCTAAAGTTTCTTAGATAGCAGCAGAAGCCGCCACGTCCACAGTCCCGGAGTGCAGCGGAAGGCGCCATGTGTCTCTTTTCTTTTTGAAACTGCTCAAGCAAAGGTTGTACGGTGGGTCCCATTTTTGAATGTTTCCTGAGTCTCAAAGTTCACCGGACCGCGATAGATGGCGAAGCCCGAGCACTCTTGATATAAGCCACAGTAAATACTCAGGATAAAGCACAAAGCGCTATGTGTTTTTGGAAGATCCGCGGACGCTGCCAAGTGTCAGAATCTAGTATTTCCTGAGGAAGATGTAGTTTCTTAAAGTAAGTCATGCGGAGGATGCCAGGTGTTTATTTCTAATAGATCTGGAAAGATGAAGGAGTTTCAGGAAAGAGGCGCGCATGAGTGCCAGCTATTTCAAGGGTTTATAGTCGCAAAGGACTATCAGATGAAGCCACGCGTCCCTCTCTGATTCAAATATGTGGGGATACATGTATCTGTTGCAGCCAATGATTTTGCAGAGTGGCTAACCTTTTCTGATTCGCAGGAGATCCTCTGTCAGACACTTTTAGTTAACTGCTAGTTCAGTTAGGCTATTGGGATTTGAACATGCGAGCAATCTTTGGGCCAGTTGCATGCTATAAGTATGGTTTCAGATCAACGCACCGAGAGATACAACATCGAAGAGATAGAGATTTTTCTGCATCACAGATTGTTAGAGAAATTTGAGGATCTTTTGTAGTGGCCGGTAAACATCATTTGCCTTTGTTCTGTTTTCTTGATTCAGAAAGTTTGTGTAACTGTGCATGATTCTGTGCCTTTTATGTAACTTGAACATTAATAAAGACAGAGTTCTGTGCCTTTGCTGATATTTTTTGTGTTATTACAGAGCATTCTGATTTGTGAGCCTTTGATTCTATTAGTTTTAATCTGTTACATTGATCATGCATTTTGCTCTTTAATGTGACTGAATCTTAAAATGGTTTCACTATACTTAAGTGTTAAGATACAAAATTATATTCAGGCACATCGCCATAATTTTAGTTCCCTTCTTAGTTACATTTGTGATTCTGTTCATTCTTCCCCTTTTTCCCAAACACATTTTTGAGATAAAGAAGAGCCAGCTTCTTTAAAATCTAGAGGTCACTCTGAAAAGCATTCCCATGTTTCAGAGTTTCCCATGTTGGTGTTGGAAAAGCACAATTCTGAGCATCAACAATTTTTGGCACGCCCGGTGGGACCATTTCTTGAAGTTTCTTTCAAGACTGCATGAGATGGAGAGTCGCGAGGAGTTAGAGCTGTGGACCTATGACAAGAGTTCAATCAGCTGTGAACCCAGGTATTATTTTATCACCATTGATAAACAATTCAAGAAGGAGGGTGAATCAGTTTACAGCAACCTCAAGTGCAAACATGGGAGCACCTGTAGCCCCAAGGAATTATGCAAACTGGAATACTGGTAGTGCCCTGATTCTTCCAGTACCTCTAGCCACTTGGGATCCTATTCCAGCAAATGCCCTGAAAGCTCTACCCAAATTTAGTGGGGAGGATTTTAAAACACCTGAAGAACATCTACAAGATGTGTCTGATGTCTGTGCGATACATGTGATCACACAGCAAAATGTGGCTATAAGACTCTTAGTAGCTTCTTTTAAGGGAAAGGCTCTGGACTGGTACAGATCTTTGACCCCAAATTCAATTTCTGCATGGGATCAACTTGGAGACGCTTTCTTTGCAAGATTCAAGGAAAAGGGTGATAAATCTTCTCTGTTACAACAACTGATCACCATCAAAAGGGCACCTCAAGAGGCAATGACTGATTTCAATTCCAGATTTCAGAAGACTTGGGAAAGGATTCTTGCTACAGCAAGACCATTACCAGGTATGGCTATAGTGTTTTATCTTAAAGCCCTCAATTCAGATATAGCAGTAATGATTCAGTCACTTGGAGGTCAGACCCTGCCAGAAGCCTATGACTATGCAGTCAGAGCTGAAAATAATTTGATAGATGCTGGAAAATTGCCCCCAAGGCCTCCTATGCCTATGTTTCCAGAGATTACCCTACCATTGCCACAAGAAGCTCCTAATCCCATAACCCCACCTGTGTCCATGTATACGTTTCCCCAACAACCTGCTAAAGCTGCTACCCCTACCCAGTCTTCAGAGATGGATGATGTCAAGAACATCCTGAGAACATTTTCAAATGAAATAATTAACCTAAAGAGACAATAGAATCCTTATCCAAAACCCCAATATCAAGGCTATCAAGGGAATAGACCTCCTCCACAGCCAAACCAATATCAGGGCCCCCCAAGACAAAATAACCCTCAGCCTTCAAACCAACTAGTTGCAGTCCCTACACCCCTACAAACTGTTCCTCCCAATGCAAACAGAGAGATTGTCCCAGGGCAGAATAACTATGCAGATGGCACCAATGCCTGGTGTTTTCCTTGTAATAATGCACACATGCCCAGAGATTGTCCTAGGGGTAATCTACAGTAAAAGGTAGCAGAGCAAAGAAGAGTGGATGGACAATTTGCAAATACTTCTGACACTCAGCCCTATCAATCCCCTGGAATGCAAAGTTCAGTTCTAGTGGCTCAGATGCAAGGAATGTTCTTACAGCAAGAAGAAGAAATAGCCCCTGAGCATGCTCTTTTCTCTTGGATTGAAGATGAAGAGTCAGTGTTCTTAAATGAAGCTTCAACTTCTAAGAAGCCATTGGTGCAATCAGATTACTATACTAGAGCCAAGAGGAGAATGATGGAACAACTTGGAGTTACAAATAATGAAATTATGGGAGTTCCACCATTTCAAGATCATCAAAATACAGTTACTAGGCAAGAAATACCTCATCCAGTACAGAATCAAGTAGTTTCTGGACAAGTTCAAGAAAAAGCAAGGTACCCTTATTATCCCAGAGCACACGCAATAGGACCTGTGAATGTGGTGGATCAGTTGAAGAGAACCCCAGCACATGTGTCAATATGGGACATGTTAGCTATTCCTGAACAAAAGACACTGTTGCAAGAAGCTTTACAGGGCCAAGCTGTTCCTAAACAGACTGTTGCCAAAGGAGGACCTATTGATAAAGAGAAGCTCAAAGACACTGTTTCTCTATAGACAACAGCACTTCTAAACAATGCACCAAAGGTAAGTAAATCCAAGCCAGATCCCTTTTATTTGACTTTGATAGTTGGGAAGAAGCTGTTACACAATGCAATGATAGACTCTGGGGCTAGTACCACAGTGATGCCAAAGCAAATAGCAGATGCTTTGAAGATAAAATATGAGCCACTTGCAAAAGGAGTTATGCAGTTAGATGGGAAGTCTGTACAAACAATAGGGAAAATTAAACAACTTCCATTACAACTGTATACTTGTCCCAATATAATTGTAAATCAAGATGTTGTAGTCATAGATATTCCTCCTATTTTTGGCTTATGCCTATCCAGAGATTTCACAGCTAAGATAGGAGGTTATATGTCACTTGATTGGTCTCATCTCATCATAAGGACCAAATATGGGACTAAGATGAAGGTACTGTCAGAACCATTGTCAAAAGACCATATCACTAATGAACCAACCCCAAAGTTAGAAGCAACCCATGCCATGTTAAATAAAGAGGAAAGGGTTTTTGTTGAAGAAATAGGGGATTGGACTGAATATGATCAGCAAGTGGAGGATAATCAGTTGTTAACCATGATGCAGAGTGATCCTTTTGGGAACTATGACTCAACAGGGTTGGGCACTTATGTTATATTTGAGGAAAACCATGAGATCCCTAATGTCTTAAGGGAAGAGTCCTCCCAGACCCAAGAATCTATAAATGACTCAGGAATCTGGACCTTAAATTTTGATGGGGCCAGAAGCAAAAATGGAGCTGGAGTAGGGATTTGTCTTACTGCCCCTAATGGTGAAAAGATTTTGAGAGCCATTCGCTTCCATTTTGCCTGTACCAATAATGATGCTGAGTATGAATCTTTAGTGCATGGACTTATATTGGCAAAAAAGAAAGGTGTTAAGAAACTGATAGTCAAGGGAGATTCAGAACTAGTGGTGAAACAAGTAAGAGAGAAGGCAATAGCCAATAATGTGAGGATGAGATCTTATAGACACAGAATTTGGGATTTGATAGAAAATTTCGAAGCCTTCAATATAGAGGTAGTCCCTAGAGCCCAAAATTCTGAGGCAGATAGAATGGCACAGATTGGTTCACAGTTCGATCCAATAACTGATCTAATGGTCAATAATGAGTCAGTCAAAGTTATTGTGAGACCAACCATCCCAGACAATGATGAAAATTGGCAGGTTTTTGAGAATTATTTTCAAGTACTCTCATTTTTGCAACAGTCAGGGGAATTTGCTGATCAGTTACAACCAAAAATTGAAGAAGCATATGGTGATCAGATCATTCAACTGAAATCAAACAAGCTCCCTAAGGGACTGATTACACTGGAAAACGTGTTTGATCCTGAGGATGCTAGCCTAGAAAAGAAGAGATTCCAAGCAAACAAAGAGGACTACTCTGAGATTCAGGTTAGTGAGGGAGGAAGACTGAAAGTTGGAAATTTGGCCACTCAACAGGAAAGAAAGAGATTAATTGATTTATGTGAGAAATACGATAGGGTCATAGCCTGGACCTATGAAGATCTCCATGGTTATGATAGAAGTATCATTCAACATACCATAGAGCTGGCGGAAGGATCTAAACCAGTTAGACAAAAGCAGAGGCCGGTAAACCCTAGGATCGAACCTCTGATGGTCGATGAGTTACAGAAGCTATTAGAATCAAAGATCATTTTCCCAATTAAACACTCAACTTGGGTGTCTAACCTGGTACCAGTCAGGAAAAAGAATGGAGACATAAGGCTCTGTGTGGATTTCAGGGATCTAAATAGGGCTTCCTTGAAGGATCATTACCCCTTGC
The DNA here is from genome assembly GCA_027924645.1 of Cunninghamia lanceolata. Taxonomy (NCBI): domain Eukaryota; kingdom Viridiplantae; phylum Streptophyta; class Pinopsida; order Cupressales; family Cupressaceae; genus Cunninghamia; species Cunninghamia lanceolata. The sequence continues at coordinate 1,656,783 of BSBN01000957.1, forward strand.
CCTCTATGGAACAAATTTTACAGACTGTGGCTGGATCAGAGAGATTTTCTCTACTAGATGGTTTCTCTGGGTACAACCAGATTTGGTTGGCTAATGAAGATCAGCATAAGACTGCTTTCACCACAAAATGGGGAACATTCGCCTATGCAAAGATGCCTTTTGGTCTTTCAAATGCTGGAGCCACATTTCAAAGAGCAATGGATTTAGCATTTGGAGGAATTATTAATAAAATCATTCTAATCTACCTAGATGACCTCACTGTTTTCTCTAAAAATGCTGCAGATCATTTTGACCATTTAGAAGCAATTTTTAAGAAATGCCAAGAGTTTGGAATATCTCTAAATCCTAAGAAATGCATTTTTGCAGTACCTCAAGGAAACTTATTAGGGCATATAGTTTCTAAAGAGGGGGTCTCTATAGATCTGGAAAGAGTCACTGCTATAATGAACCTGTCTCTACCTGTCAATAAGAAAGCAGTCCAGTCCTTCTTGGGAAAGATTAACTTTGTCAGTAGATTCATATCAGACTTTGCAGGCCTAATAAGACCAATTACACTGCTACTGAAGAAAGATCTAGTTTACAAATGGACTGCAGAAGGGAGACAAGCTTTTGAAGAGGTCAAGAAAGCAATTTCAACAGCCCCAGTATTGAGGAACCCTGACTTCTCTAAGTCTTTTATAATGTATGTCTATGGAGGAGAATTCAGTGTTGCTGCTGTCCTGACATAGAAAGATGATAAACAAGAAGGGGAGCATCCAATAGCCTTTTTCTCAAGAACTCTTAGGGAGTATGAAGCCAGATATAACTTTGTAGAGAAACAGGCATATGCTATGGTAAAAGCCCTCAAGAAATTCAGACACATGGTCACAGGTAATAAGATTCTGATACTAGTGGCACATCCGAGTGTCAGAGAATATATTATGGAAGGAAAAATCACTGAGAAAAGAGCAAACTGGATTACAAATATTCTTAAATATGATGTGGAGGTCAGACCAACTAAACTTGTCAGAGGCAGGGGCTTGTGTCAGTATATGGTTCAAGATATGGAACAAATGATAATTGAAGAAACAGAGGAAGAAAATGTGTTGAGGATACAAGAAGTTGATCAGAATTCTTGGGTCACAAATAGGATCCAGTTTATGAAACATGGAATATTCCCAAAGGAGCTCTCTCAGGATAAAAGGAGGTACTATAGGCAATAGGGAATTCATTTTGTTTTAATTGACCAAGTTCTTTTCAGAAGAAACACTGATGGCATATTTTTAAGATGCATAGAAAAGGATGATGCCCAAAGAATACTACATGAAATGCACCATGGAGTGTCAGGTGGACATTTTTCTACAAGAACCATAGCTATAAAGATAAGTCAGGCAGGTTACTTCTAGCCCACTTTATTTGCAGACTGTTATCAATTGGTTAAAGAATGCCAATCTTGCCAGTACTATGTAGGGAAGAGAAGGAATGTAGCGATGCCCCTTAGTCCTATAATTGTTGATGAACCATTTGCTCAATGGGGTCTAGACTTCATTGGAATGATCAATCTAGTATCAAGTATGGGGCACAAATGGATCCTAACAGCCACAGATTATTTTACCAGATGGAGTGAGGCAGTTCCACTGAAAGAAGCAACAGAAAAAGTGATTCTAGATTTCCTGGAGGGTATCACTACTCGCTTTGGGCCTCCTCGCACTGTAATTTCAGATAATGCTAAGGCATTTTTGGGGGCAAAGATATCTAATTTTGTACTAAAATATGGAATCTACTTGAAGACCTCTTCCAATTATTATCCTCAGGGTAATGGTTTAGAAAAATCAACTAATAAGAATTTGATTAGACTTATTAAAAGAATTGGCGTTGATCATCACAAAGAATGGCATAAAGTGCTTAATATAGCACTGTGGGCAAATAGAATTACACCAAAGCAAGTGACAAAAATGTCCCCCTATGAATTAGTCTACGGTAAACCTGCTGTGATGCCTCTGAGTTTGGAGATTCCGGCTCTCCAGTTATTGAAACAAATTGAGATGGAGGAAAATAGCCCCATGCAAGTTAGGCTTGCTGAGCTCCTGGAAGTTCAGGAAAAAAGGGATTCAGCCCATGAATCATTATTGAAACATCAGAAAATAATAAAAGACTATTTTGATAGGAAAACTTCAAACCCTCATTTTGAAGTTGGATCAGTTGTTCTGAAATGGGATGAAAGAGCTGCCAAGCCAGGTCGACACAGTAAATTTGAATCATTATGGACTGGCCCCTATAGGATTCGTTCCTGTAAATAGCAGAATTCTTTTGAGCTTGAAACAATGGAGGGTGAGCCTGAAGAGATTCCTGTCAATGGGATCTACTTGAAGCATTTCAATTAGGCATCGCCTTTCCTATGTATTATAGTTAGATAGTTTCTTTTTGTCGTTGCTTTGTTTTCCTACTTTGTTTTTCCTGCTTTTTTTGTTTGAATAAGTGTTTTGTAAACACGTGGCCGCAGCTTAAAGTCTCTTAAAAGTCTCAAAACTTCCGCAGTTATTGAGCCTCTCAAATCCCCAAAATTCCTAAAAGGTACCTAGTGTAGCCGCTTTTTGTGACATGTCTGACACTCTGTCCCACTCAGATCGCTTGAGATTTTATAACTATTTCCGTTTTAAATGCCATTTATGACACTTAATGCATCATTAAGATATCCCAACAGCACGACTTAAAGCTTAAACCGAGTTTCATTTGCTGCTATTTCTGCTAAGTGTTTCCCTGTTGTTGCTTTTCATTGCAAAAAACTGCTTCCTAAGTGTGTCTTCCCTGTTGCAAAGATTTTGTCCTTGTTACCAGCTTTTATACTCATTCACAGCAAAGTCCAACAGCTCTTGAAGGTTATACAGTTTCCTGCAAACACAGAGATGGCAGAAGCACAGTCTTCTCAACAGGGGCTTGGGATTTACGAGTCTGTGGACAGTCTCATTGCTAGTAAATCATATGCTTCGGCACCTTCGCAACCATTAAGGACCTATCCAAGGACTAGGGTTCCTGAGGTCGGTTATGCAATTGACTCCACAAAGGTTCTAGATTTTGTAGATGGTATCGTGGAACCGGCCCTACAAAAGCCTTGCAAAGCTCTGCGAGAAGGAGCACACCAGAGATGCCTCTTAAAGGCCAAAGCTAAACAATTTGAAACATTCGGCATGCGAATTTGGACCTCTCAATTGGTGAAATTCATTGTCCCGAGCGTGCATTTATGCCCGGACCTGATTGAGGTGTACACTGAATTGTTTCATGCACCTTCGAGTACCATTCAAAAGGGACCCTTCATGGTGCAAATAACACCAAAGGCCATCAGGGACATGTTGGCCTTACACTATGACAGCACCGCCACGTTTCCCACAGTTGCTAAAATACAGAAGACGTGGGCAAACGTCAAGTTTCAACTGAGGTTTCTCAATGCAGAGATGCAGTTGGGAGACGACAATACCCAAATACCAACGCTGCCCACAGGAAGGGCACAGTTTACACAAGCCAGCCAGGAAGCGCTATCTATGATAGCATTTATCTTCGGGTTGAAGGAGGACATAACCGTTTATGATTGGCAGCTAGCCATTCTGTTTAGAATGAAGACTGTTGATAGGTCCCAAGAGTTTTGGCTGGATTTCTCTGAGCAGATTGCCTACTCCATGGCCGAACAACTCACCAATTTCAAATCAACAGGGGTTTTCAAGTATTCCTCCTATCTGTTCCACCTTATGCTATATCAAAATTATGCCCTTTTTTCCCAATATATGCATTTAGACATGTATGACCCAGGTTTGACCCAAATAGAACCATCCTTGTGTCTGCATGGACTCATGTTTTGTTCGAAACATCTAACCATTATGAGTTTTGGGAACTTTTTGTCGCCCCTGCTTTTACTCACCTAAGCCCAGAGCCAGTTGAGAATAGATTGACTTTGAGTGTCAGAGGCCTTATGGCAAATTCCCCCATTCCCTACGATTATTTCTTTGCGGCTCACCATACTATTATCAGGATCCATGGTTTCAATGGGGAACCAATGTTACTACCTAAGGTTTTGACTCCTAGGTTAGCCTTTTTAGAGGTCACCTGACAAGTGTCTGTGGTTGATAATGAGTATGGGGCAGGGAAGAAGAAGAAAAAGATGTATGATCTCCCCTGGGTGAAAAAGAACATGACCCTATTAGTCAGGGATGCAGAGCATTTATTGCTGAGGAAGTTAGCTGCCTTGGGTTTTCTGTTAGTCAAAGACAAATGGAGATACGACCCTGTTAGTTTCATTGCCTCATGGGTCAGGAACAATAATATTGGTGCCAACGTTGTGCACGAGGGTTGTCCTTTCTGGGAAGACAGAAGAAACCCTAAGGAAGACACCCCTGATCTATATGCAGAACTATCAGACTTGCCTTTTCAGGGGCCTAGACCTTGGGAGGTATTTTACAAAAAGGAGAAAGCCTATGACCCTAAACTCAAAATGGGTGCTGGTTTAAGGAAGAATTTATTGAGAGATAGGGAATGGAAGGCTGAGAAGGTAGAAGCCTATTGGAAATATAGGCAGGAAATTTATGAAATAACCCATTCTTTTGGCAAAATAGATATAGATGAGAAGTGGGAATCTATTTGGGACAAATGGCATCCTTCCCCTGTCTCGAGCCCTGATACAAGCAAAATCAAAGAAATGGGTGAAGAAGCTGAAGAGGAGCCTGAATCCACCCACCCAGTGCAGGTCCCAGGACAAACATCATCTGCAACTATAGTATCTGCCTGGCCCCAATCCCTCAGCACTATAGAGAAACAAAAGAGTGTGGTGTCTTCACCACCTAGAGGGACTCCATCAGTTTCAATAAGTGGAGCTTCTGCTTTTGTGTAAACACCACTGGTAACAGTGGTAAATGTAGAAGAGAAAGAAATAGAGCAAGCAGAAGAGAGGCCAAGGAAACATAAGAGGCTAAAACTTCAGCCTGATTCAGATGAGGAGGTAGAACCTTCGTCACAGCCACCACCAAGTGTCTCAGTGGCCCCTCAGGTATGTGCTTCTTCTCCCTCTTCTTCTCCATCTGTTTCTTCTTCAATAGGGGTGGCAATCCCAGTTGGCCAAATATTATTCCCTGCCACCTCTGTTGTGCCAATTTCTCAATTTTCCCCACCTGCCACTACACAGGCCATGTCATTGTAGGCCACTTCATTACCTCCTTTTTCCCCCACTTTTCCCAGGAGGGCACCTCCTCAGATTCCTCCTAGCCAACATTTGGCTATTCCTTATGGCCTGCCACAAGGTCATCCTTTTGCAGGCGGGCACATTGCCTCTCCCCCTACCTTCCAAGCTCAAGCAGACACTGCTAAGAAGGCTAGGGAGGCCCGGATGGACAAGACGAAAAGGAAGGATAATAAAGCTCAGGTTGTCCCACATATGAGGTCACTATTTGACCCAATTCAGCAGCAGCTAACTGTGACCCATTTGTCACCAAATGTAGCCAAACCAAATGAGCAGATGCAGCCTCAAGATTTCACAATGAGTGCAGTAGCAATGGATATGTCACTCTTCAGGCCACAAGATACGATCGAGCTGCTAAATGAAACCACTTCTGCTGTAGCCACTGATTACCTGAAGTTATCTAGGAAGTTGCAGAAGTTGGAGGCTAGTCTAGCTAAGGAAAAGACACATAGTGAGGCTCTGGCTACTGAGCTCAAATCAAAGAATGATGAGATTGAGGATCTAAATAAACAGTTGCAAAATACTGTTTCATGTCAGATCCATCAGGCTACACAGAGCCAAAATGCTTCATTAAAGCAGGAGCTGACCCAGGTGAAGTCTATTCTGACTACCTTGAAGCAGGAAAAGGCCACATTGCAAAAGAAGCATCAGGATTCCTCCCAACAGGCCACATAGTTGCAACAGCAACTGTTAAAGGAACAAAATAATGTTGCTGCTGTTCAGGCTCAACTACAGGCTAAGCAACAAATAGCCAAGCAATTGACCCTTGAATTGGCAAATAGGCCACATAATGCCGGAGTGTTAAATTTGGTCAAGGAGTTATATGCATCTGTATGGGCAAGAATCTCTGAGGAGATGATCCAACTCAGACCCTCTTTAACCTTCCTGCTACACGCTCAGAAACTATGTGAAAAGGTGGAGACCTCAGTACAGGCCACTATGTCCATTATGTCCATGAGAGTTTCTGATTCTCAATTGCTGCTGGGAAAACTTTATGACACATCTGATGAGACTTTGTCGGCAGCAGGGATCAATGACAGAATGATTGCTGCCAAAAGGGTGAACGAGGTTCTGAGTTGTAATTCTGCTGCAATTACATGCCAGGAGCTCCTGGATGTAGTAAAGGAGGGAGTAAAGGACATGAAGAAACATATAGAAGACTTGGTGCAGTTGGGCCTTCCTTCTCCTTTTCCTGATAGCAACATAGTCCTAATGGTTGATGAAATCAAGCCTCTGTTGCTGGCCAGACAGAATGATCAATCAGTTTTCCAGGGCCTAACAGATGCCTCATCCGTATCAAAAGTGGAAGCTATTTTGATTCCTGTGGCCCAGCTTGATTTCCAGTTGAAGGCAGCGATTCATGTTTTACAAAGCTTTTCACATAAAGACATGATCAACCTAGATTTGGCCTTCCAGGACTTGCAGAATAAACAAGGTTTATCTGACACTGAGTGGTCTGTGTATCAGACGGTCCTACAGAAATTATAAGTTTACTGTATAGATACATTTTTGGGATTCTTTTTGAGCAGGCTCAAAAGTCCTCGGGGTCGCCATGAACTGTAGAGTAAAATACTCTACATTGTTGATTTTGAGTTTCAGCAGTGCAGGTCCAGCTTTGTTTCTGAGTTTTTCAGTTTTGCAGCAACGTTTTGACACACAGCGCGGCACACAGCGCGGGCACGAGGGTTTTCTTTTTTGAAAATTTTGCTAAGTCTTGGAGTTCAGTGGAAGTTGCCATGTGTCAGTACCCGGGATACATTTTAAAGTTTCCTGTGGGTTCCGCGGAAGCTGCCACGCGTTCCTTTTGAGTCCTGCGGAAGTCACCAAGTGTCGGCATCTGAGGATCTATTTATAAGTTGCAAAGCCCTTTTGTAAAGAAAGTCTGGCATGCCCCTTTCTAAGTTTCTCTCGGTGCGGTGGAAACCACCACATGTCAACAGCCGTGGTTCTCTCTAAAGTTTCCTGAAGCTTCAGCAGAGAGTGCCACGTATTTTTTTTCAGTGAGGCGGAAGCCACCAGGTGTCGGCACCCGTTTAAGTTTCGTTAAAGTTTCAAGCATTCTTGTTGAATGTTTCTCTTAAAGAAGCGGGCCCCTTTTGGAGTTTTGGTGAGCGCGGAAGGCGCCAAGTGGTAGAAGCGGAGTGAGTCTATAAAGTTTCCTGAAGTTTCACAGAAGGTGCCGCGTGTCCCATAAAGTTGCAGCGGAAGGCTCCAAGTGTCATCTTCCGCAAGTTCCTTTTGTTTTCAGCGCTAAGTGAAAGACTGTATGGCGGGCCCCGCTAGTTTCCTTTAGCTTTGGCGGAGTGTGACATCTGTCAACATCCGCGTGATCCTTATAAAGCTATAATGTTTCTATAAAGTTTCTTGGAGTTGCGCGGAAGGCACCAAGTGGCAACGTCCACAAAGGTTTTGTAAAGTTTCTAAAGTTTCTTAGATAGCAGCGGAAGCCGCCACGTCCACAGTCCCGGAGTGCAGCGGAAGGTGCCATGTGTCTCTTTTCTTTTTGAAACTGCTCAAGCGAAGGCTGTATGGTGGGTCCCATTTTTGAATGTTTCCTGAGTCTCAAAGTTCACCGGACCGCGACAGATGGCGAAGCCCGAGCACTCTTGATATAAGCCATAGTAAAGACTCAGGATAAAGCGGAAAGCGCCATGTGTTTTTGGAAGAGCCGCAGACGCTGCCAAGTGTCAGAATCTGGTATTTCCTGAGGAAGATGTAGTTTCTTAAAGTAAGTCATGCAGAGGATGCCAGGTGTTTATTTCTAATAGATCTGGAAAGATGAAGGAGTTTCAGGAAAGAGGCGCGCATGAGTGCCAGCTGTTTCAAGGGTTTATAGTCGCAAAGGACTATCAGATGAAGCCACGCGTCCCTCTCTGATTCAAATATGTGGGGATACATGTATCTGTTGCAGCCAATGATTTTGCAGAGTGGCTAACCATTTTCGATTCGCTAGAGATCCTCTGTCAGACACTTTCAGTTAACTGCTAGTTCGGTTAGGCCGTTGGGATTTGAACATGCGGGCAATCTTTGGGCCAGTTGCATGCTATAAGTATGGTTTCAGATCACCGCACCGAGAGATACAACATCGAAGAGATAGAGATTTTTCTGCATCACAGATTGTTAGAGAAATTTGAGGATCTTTTGTAGTGGCCAGTAAATATCATTTGCCTTTGTTCTGTTTTCTTGATTCAGAAAGTTTGTGTAACTGTGCGTGATTCTGTGCCTTTTATGTAACTTGAACATTAATAAAGACAGAGTTCTGTGCCTTTGCTGATATTTTCTGTGTTATTACAGAGCATTCTGATTTGTGAGCCTTTGATTCTATTAGTTTTAATCTGTTACATTGATCATGCATTTTGCTCTTTAATGTGACTAAATCTTAAAATAGTTTCACTGTACTTAAGTGTTGAGATACAAAATTACATTCAGGCGCATCGCCATAATTTTAGTTCCCTTCTTAGTTACATTTGTGATTCTGTTCATTCTTCCCCTTTTTCCCAAACACATTTTTGAGATAAAGAAGAGCCAGCTTCTTTAAAATCTGGAGGTCACTCTGAAAAGCATTCCCACGTTTCAGAGTTTCCCATGTTGGTGTTGGAAACAGCGCAATTCTGAGCATCAACAGGGGCAACAAGTCACCCCTAACCAAAATCTTCAAATCTACACTAACCCATTCCCCTATAAACTATGTCAATCCTATTGGCTCAATTTATTCCATTCATACTTCTGATCCTACATCTAACGCACCTAAGTCTAATGAGGACCCTTCATTTAATACAACTATATTCTTTCAGATGAAAGAGAGCACAAAATCCTCCAAGAACTCACATAAACATGTACCAAAAGAGCACAACAATAATGGAGACATAAGGAAGCATAAGAAAGAGCTATAGTATATCACCAAGAGAGACAAAACTTCACAAGAGTTCACAACTAGTTGAAGAGCTAGGAGAGTTCACCATAGAATGCATGATAATCAAAAGTGAAATTCAAAAATCCACCACATGAGATGGAAAACCTAGAGATAGAGTCAAAACAGAGACATTCTAAGCTGCAAAGAGGTGTTACTAGAATCTTTCAAATCATGCGCCTAATATATTCTAACAATGGACCATGACCATTTACATTCCTACAACCTGATAATGTTTCATTAGTTTGATATGTTTATAAATGAAACTTGACTATTTTGACACAAATATCTTCACTAATGAACCACCATTGTTTCGAGCCTATAATTTAATAATTGCTTAATAGGTTGATAACTTCACCAATGAACCATGATTATTACAAACTTGCACTCTAATAAAGGTCAATGTAATTTATGTCTAAACATCAATAAACCATGAGTCTTTCAACGCCTAGACTAAACAATTTTTCATGAACCAATATATTTTCCAATAAAATAGAACCATTTCAACATCTACAACCTAGTATTTTCTTTTACTAATTTCTAACTTCTTAAGGGAACCATGAACTTTTCTTAAAATTATCAAACTCCTCACTTCAAATTTTTAAAAACTTTCAACCCACTAAAGCTTAAAATTTAATATTTATTTTATCAATAACACTATGTTTAAACCAATCAACCTAAGCAACATTAATATCTACAACTTAATAATCAATATAAATAGACCAAAAAGCACAAGAATCTATAAAACCTTAGGGTTAAAGTAGCACAACCCCTTACCCTAACTAAACATACCACCATATTTCCAAGGTGTTGATATCATACAAATGCTCATGGCTCCTTTATTCTTCTTAAGGGCAAAGTAAAACACCTCTTTAAATACACAACCACCTTTTCTACGGACCCCTTAACCTTTGAAATGATCAAAGTTCCCTTATATAATATACTTTACATACGTGGAGCCTAGTAGGGTTCTAATTTCTATCCATAAGGGAGTTGATCATATCTTCCCTATCCAAAATAAGAAAGAACTTATTTACAATTTCAATGATTGTTACCTCCAACATTCATAGTTCTCAACCCAAGAAGCTAGGTCAATAGATTAAACTCTTGGTCGTGATGTTTTTGATGCCCATACCCAACACTTTACTATGTGAATTGATGGTGAAGAATGTGTATTATGTGTCTAGTTGTATCATACCGATGCATTGGTGACAATGAATATCTTTTTTTGGTACAATACAAAGCTTCATTACAATATCTAGACAAATTACATTCTACATAGTTGGATGCCTTTAACATGTTATTTGTAGAGTTAGATCATGTTATGTATTTAGATGGAGCCCTTTTACATTTATCTACTTGGTTGGAGTCCTTTCTACATAGTAAGAGTTTTTATCACTTTTAGTAATAGGTGGAATCTCTCATCCTACTATTTTTTTAATTTTTTTAAAAAAATTTAGCAAGTCATGGTTATGCTACCCCACAACCCTACCACCAACCTAAACCTAAACTAACACCTTCATTCCCTCTCTGACATCTTAAACCTAAAATTTGATGCTACTATGGTCCCACCTTTGTTGACCCTTATACCACACAAGTCATGAATATGTCTAATTTGTATATATGCATACATGACTTGTGTGATTTATTGTGTGTACTTCCATATTTAGGTGAACGCGTGTGTATGTTAGGAGCCATGACTTGCATCACTATTCTAGTTTTTGTAATTGAATAATGTTTTATTTTCAGATGATGTAGGCTGCAGAGACACCTCCCGAAGTTCACAGGGCAATGGAGCATGGTGTGTTCTCTGCAATTCATAGCTCCATGCCTTTGATGGGGGTATGAGGTAGCTTAGTAAATTTCAAATTACATTCATTTTTATAGTTGTTTATTTTTGAAAAATCAAATGATTATTGATTTAAAGTTTAATTTCTATCTGGATGGTTTCTATAGGACATGACATTGCCACAACCTAATCCTGGTACTAAAGAAAATGAGGAGAGAGATTTTCTAGTAGCGGTAAGTGATTATTTTGTTAAATGTTTCATTTTTTATAATATAATTTCTATATATTAATGTCTATACTTTTTATTATAACAACTACAGATTCATGAACTAAATAGGAGGAGCAACCCTCAGGTTCATAGTAGACCACCCTCATATGGGTCTCCATCCCCTTGAAGATCAAAGGATGCCCGTGATCTATTCTCTTCATCAGACAAAGGGGAATGACTTTTTCTTGTGTTCCCTTGTTGTATGCCTATATGGCATTCTTGTAATCCTATATAGCTATTTTGTAAATATGTTATACTTATATTGATAGATATTGATGTATGCCTATATGGATATTTGGTTAATATAAATCATTTTTATTGATGGTGTCCATATTTACATTATAAATCAACACTTCAATGGAAATTTTTAGATAGTTTACTTCAAATATTTAAAGTCCAATTGTATTACATAGTAAGATTTTTTAAAATTCAATCCTCTCTATGGCTCTCATAATCCACTTAGCACACAAAGCTAATCCTTTGAAGATGCCCAACAAAAGAGTCCTTAAAAAAAATTAAATTATCATCATGTTGAATATCAACACAAGATTGTATATTAAAGTCATAAAAACTTGGGTTGTGTGTGGTGAATTTAATATAGTGGAAGTGGCATCAAACAAGTATGGTAATTTCTCCCCATGTAATAGACAACTAGTGAGATGGAAGCTTAGTCCTACATGCACAATAGATTGGGGCTTTCTTATCTCAATATTGTATGATGTCACAATCACTCTCCATGGTATATGTGGAATAATCTCTACTTAGAATATATAAGGGTTTTTAGAGGGCTTGAATGACCATTTATGACATGTTTACTAGAATTTGGAGCCACATCCTCCTCATTAGACTAGCTAGATTGAATGGTGAAATAATACTATCAAGCATACATGCCACTTTGTTCATATTTATGGGTGCTAGTTGGTGCATGTTCACTATTGCTCATACAAGGTCACCACCATAAAGCTCTATCATGTCATTTCTGAGTTGAAATAGCAACTATTGAAATAGAAACAAATGAAATAATGATTTCTTGATAAGTTGAAAGAGATTGACCCTTAAGAGGGCTAATGTCTTTTACTAGTATGTGAAGTGCTACATGAATGGTGGATGCATTGATGTTGAAAGCAACCCAATTTAATGGGGTGAGAAATAAAAATGATGATAATGCATGGAGAACATTCATAGAAAGTGTTATCTTGATGTTCTCATGAATACTAATGACATTTAAAATGTGAAAAGTTATGACCCTTTGAATAGGAAAGACTATAACCCTTTTATAATGAAGGGCAGTGACCGCGTGTACTGTATATGTGCCCAACGCGATGTGTTGGTGCTAACTATTTTGGCATGTTTGGGTGCAAAATAGGACCATTTCAAGCCTAAACCTACCCATCTAAATGCATTGGAATTGTAAATTTAGATGCATGAGGAGCAAAACAAAAGTTACACCCCTTTGCAACTTTACACTGCATGCATCTGACCATTTTTGGAGCAGCAGAAAAATTTTCACCACGGGAAAATGCCTAAGAGATATAAAAAACTGAGAGATTATTGTAGAGGGACCCTACGTGATCCCGTAACCACAGACAAAATATTTCTAAGTGACATGGATTCTGAGTAACAGCTTGTCAAAGATTGCTACCTTTTCGCACTTTGGTCTCTTCAAGGATATCACTGGTACAATGTAGCTTAGATAGTTTTGGCATAATTGGGTGTGAAATAGGACCATACCTAGCCTAAACGTACCCATCTAGACGCATTGAAACTATCGATTTAGATGTACAAGGAACATAATGAAAGTTACACCCCTTTGCAACTTTACACTACATGCATGTGACCATTTTTTTAAAAGCAGAAAAAATTTCACCTCAGGAAAATGCCTTAGAGATATAAAAAGATGAGGGAGGTTATTGTAGAGGGACCCTACATCTCAAACGAAATGTTTCTAAGTGACATGGTTTTCGAGTAATAGCTCATCAAAGATTGCTGCCTTTTTGTACTTTGGTCTCTTAAGGGATATCACCGGTACAATGTAGCTCAAACTATTTCGGCATGTTGGGGTGCAAAATAGGACCATGCCTAGCCTAAACATACCCATTTAGACATGTTGGAACTATCATTTTGGCCACACGACAAGAAGAACGAAAGTTACACCCCTTTGCAACTTTCCATTGCATGCATTTGACCATTTTTAGAGCAAAAAAACTTTCACCTCGGGAAAATACCTTAGAAATATAAAAAACTGAGAGAAGTTATTATAGAGAGACTTTACATTATTCCATAGCCTCAAACTGAATGTTTCTAAGTGACATAGTTTCTGAGTAACAACTCATCAAAGATTGTTGCCTTTTTGCACTTTGGTCTCTTAAAGGATATCGCCGGTACAATGTAGCTCAGACTATTTCGGCATGTTTGGGTGTGAAACAAGACCATGCCTAGCCTAAAAATACCCATCCAAATGCATTAAAACTATCAGTTTGGCTGCACGAGGAGCAGAACGAAAGTTACACCTATTTGCAACTTTACATTACATGTATCAAACTATTTTTGGAGTAGCAAAAAAACTTTGACCACGAGCAAACGTCTTAGAAATATAAAAATCAAAAGAGGTTATTCTAGAGGGAACCTACCTGATCTTGTAGCCTTAGATGGAATGTTTCTAAGTGACACAGTTTCTGAGTAGCATCTTGTCAAAGATTGTTGCCATTTTGCAGTTTGGTCTCTTAAGGGATATCGTCGGTACAATGTAGCTCAGACTGTTTCTGAATGTTTGGGTGTAAAACAAGACCATGCCTAGCCTAAACTAATGAACAGGGTAAATCATAAAACACACAACAATAGAAATAGAATACATAAAATAAATTTTTTTTTATTGATCTGGGCAACACATTACATTACAGAAGCTCAATTACAATCAGAGGAATCAATCCTCCACAGGCTGCAACACACTATAGCTACCTCTCACAAGACTCTGGAATCATCTGTCATATGTAACCCCCAAATCTGCTAGGGTTTTTATTTTCTCACCTATTCTTGACTCTACACTTTCCCCCTTAACTCTACTACTGCCCAGGGTTCCCAAAAATGGTTATTAATAGCATTTTTGGTGGCCAACAACCTAATTTCAAAATTTGCATTTCCCTCCAAAAATAAGTCAACTTCTGGGAGCCATAACTTTTGATCCAGGTGTCTAATTGATGAATTGTTTTATGTGTCAAAAATCTTGTGAAGTACTCTACGTGATAAGAATCTGCTTTGCCAATTCCATCCATTTTCGGGCCCATACAGGCTAGTTTAGTGCCTGAAACCCAAGTTTGAATAATTTTTAGGCCTTTTTTTGGGAAACTAAAACTTTACTATCTTTCAGCTTGCAAATGATCTTTTCATGATTCCTTCACCAAAGGTCTTATATTTTAGTTATATAGCTTCCTATAAATTTTCACTTCATTCTGTACCCAAATGCAAACTTCCAAAAAAAACAGGTTGCTATTTTTAGCAGTTTGGAAAAACTGAAAGTTCTACATCATTATTCAAGCAATTATGGAACCAAAACCATAAATTTTGAAAATAAATAGAAACAACATCAACAATTTTGAAACACATCTTTTTTTGGGTGATGCAAGATTTCCCTTACACCACTAGATGCTCCTGCATCAAACACCCAAGGTAATTTGAGAAGTGACACTGTAACATCTCATGTGTTTGTGAGGAAAACCCAAATGGTCAACCTCTGCCTTAGACAACCAAGAAGAATCTTCAACATGCCTTCCTTTCCATTTCACTAGGTATTCTTCATATTGCCTATTCTGAGTACTTCTTCCCACACAGTTATCCAAGATCTCTTCTATTTCCTCAGTTGAAGTAGATGCCGAAATACTCCACTATTCTTCTATTAGTCCATCCTCTATTCCACCTTCATGATATTCTGATAAGTCAACAATATTAAAAATAGGGGAAATTTTGATCCCACTCAGCAGCTCTACCTCATATGCATTTCCTGAATCATGCTTCTTCAAGATTCTGCATGGTCTAAATTTCTTTATGTTTAACTTATTAAATGTTCCAATTGGGAACCTTTCTTTTCTCAAGTGAACCATGACTTCATCTTCTACCTGGAACTCCTTATATCTCCTCTTCTAATCTGCCTTAGCCTTGTACTTAATATTCATTTTATTAATGTGCTTTCTCACCTCTTCATACAAATTCTTTAGATGGTCTGCAAAGTCTTCATCTTCAGCACTTATCTTTTCTCCTTTGTCCAGCTTCCTTAACTCAGAAGTATTTCTTAGGCTATTGCCATATATAATTTGAAATGGTGATTTACCAGTACTCCTATTGACAGAATTGTTGTAAGCAAATTCTGCCTATGGTAAATCAAATCCCATCCCTTGGGCTTATCTCCTACTAAGCATCGTAGTAGGTTACCCAAACTCCTATTCACCACTTCGGTCTGTCCATCAGTGTGTGGATGGTGTGCAAAACTGAACTTCAAATCTGTCTTCAACTTCTTCCACAATGTCCTCCAAAAATAACCAACAAACTTGGTATCTCGATCTGAAACTATGCTCTTAGGTAGACCATGTAATCTCACCACCTCCCTGAAAAATAACTCTATAATACGAACAACATCATTAGTCTTCTTGCAAGGAATAAAATGTGCCATCTTCGAGAATCTATCTACCACCACAAAAATGGAATCATGTCCTCTTTGTGTCCTTGGTAAACCAAGAACAAAATCCATACTGATATCATCTCATGGCTTCTCTGGTATAGGTAATGGCTAATATAGCCCTATATTCTGACTTGCTCCTTTTGCCATCTGACACACTCTATAACTCTGCACAAATTTCCTCACATCCTGCTGCAATTATGGCCAATAATAATTTTCACCAACAATAGCAATGGTCTTATCTTGACCAAAGTGTCCAGCTAATCCTCCACTATGCTTCTCCTTAATCAGGTTCTCTCTCATGGAATTCCTTGGAATGCACAACTGGCTTCCTCTAAATAACATGCCATCTTGGATTATGAAATCCAACCATTTTGTCCCATCCAAAGTAACAGGTTCCAAACAAGCTTTCTAGGCCTCTACAAAATATGGATCTTCAAGATACAAACTTTTGAGCTCATCAAACCCAACAACCTCTATCTTTATTTCTGTCAACAAATTTTACCTTCTGCTCAAGGCATCTGCAACTTTATTTGACTTCCGACTCCTATGCTTTGAAACAAAAGCATAGCTTTGCAAAACTCAATGCATTTTAAGTTCCTCTGGTTCAACTTTCCTTGACTATTAAGATACTGCAAAGCTTGATGATCAGTATATAAAACAAACTTCTTTCGCAACAAATAATGTCTCCATTTATTCAAAGCCTAAACTATTGCATAAAAGTCCTGATCATAAATAGAATACTTTTTCTTAGCATCATTAATTTTCTCACTAAAATAGGTAATGGGCTTACCTTCTTGGCTCAAAACAGCTCCTATAGCACTGCCACTAGCATCACAATCTACCTAAAATACCTTATTCAAATATGGAAGTGCCAAAACAGGTTACTCTATGACTTTCTGCTTCAATGTAACAAAACTTTTATCTACTCCTTTAGTCCATCTAAACTCTTTTCTATCCCCTGTCATTGTCTCAGTTAAGGGTGCACAAATGCTACTAAAATTCTTGATAAACTTTCTATAAAAACTTACCAAACCATGAAAAGTTCTTACCTCAGAAGAACTCCTTATTGTAGGCCATTCAATGATAGCCCTCACTTTCTCTAGGTCCATCTTAAGACCTTCCTCTAAGAAAAAAATTGTAGGTATACCAACTCCTTCTTTGCAAAGCTACATTTCTTTAGATTGATCAACAACTTCTCCTCCCTCAGCTTCTCTAGGACTCTTCTGATATGCATCATATGCTCATCCCAAGTCTTACTGAAAATTAAAATATCATCTAAATAAACAATAACAAAACTTCTCAAAAATTCTTTCAATACCTCGTTCATGAGCCGCATGAATGTGCTTGGTGCATTGGTTAGCCCAAATGGCATGACTAACCACTCATACAAACCCTCCTTTGTCTTGAAGGTTGTCTTCCATTCATCTCCTCCTCTGATTCAGATCTAGTGATACCCACTCTTCAGATCAATCTTCGTGAAGTACTTGGCTCCACTCAAACAATCCATTATGTCATCCATTCTAGGTAATAGAAATCTGTACTTGATTGTGATCTTATTGATGACCTGAGAATCTGTACACATTCTCCATTCTCCATCTTTCTTTGGTGCTAGTACTCCAGGTACCACACATGGACTTAGGCTCTCCCTTATCAGTCACTTCCTTAACAGCTCTTAAACTTGTCTATTAAGGTCATCACTCTCTGTAGGAGTCATTCTGTGGGCTACCTTATTCGGCAAACTAGCTCCTGGTATCAAATCCATTTGGTGACTTATCTTCCTCACTGATGGTCAACCTTCTGGTACATTATCATAGATAATATCTTGAAATTCTTCCAACATTTCTAAGACTTCTGCTGGTACATCTTCACATTTCTCTTAACTAATCTTAGGAATCAATGCAAAGCAATGATGCTCATGCTTCATACCCTCCAAAAATTTCCTACCATCTACCAAGCAAATTCTGGCAGTACTACATACCTTTTCTTCCATCTCCTTCAAGGGCTTCAACTTATGACAAACTCCATCCATTGTTAGGGAATATGTGTTTGCACAGCCATCATGGACAGTGCTCCTATCATACTACCACGGCCTCCCCAACAACATATGACATGCATCCATCAGTATGATATCACACAGCGCCTCATCATGGTAGTCCCCAATCTTGAACTTCACTAAACACTACTCATTGACCAAAGCTCTGTGGTCCTTGTGTAACCATGTGATCCGATATGGATGTGGATGCTTTCTTCTTGTCAACTTCAACTTGTCAATCATCGCCTCTTAAATGAGATTGTCAGTACCTCCACTGTCAATAATAATATCACAACACTTACCTTCACATTTGCACCTTGTGTGGAATAAACTCTTCCTCTGATTGGGTTCTTTCTCCTCATTTAACAAAGTTCTTCTGACAACTAGGGTTTCTCCCCTTTCAGCATCTTCAGAGTGCTTAGATTGTGCATCTTCATCGACATGTGCAACCCATTCATTACCTTTAGGTCTTCTATTAGTCCTTCCTTGATGTTGTGGACACTCAAATGCTTAGTGTCCTCCTCCACATTGGAAACAGGTTCCTCTGAAACCTCCTCTTCTAGGTCCTTGCCTAGGTATGCCTCTTCCTCTTCCTCTTTGCTCACCATTATTCTAGTCATGAGGGCGGTAGGTATTATCTCCTCTTTGATTTTGACTGGTGCT
Source organism: Cunninghamia lanceolata (assembly GCA_027924645.1). Classification (NCBI taxonomy): domain Eukaryota; kingdom Viridiplantae; phylum Streptophyta; class Pinopsida; order Cupressales; family Cupressaceae; genus Cunninghamia; species Cunninghamia lanceolata. The sequence continues at coordinate 1,675,320 of BSBN01000957.1, forward strand.
GGCTTCTTCACTTTTCTTTGAATCTTCATTTCTCCCCCCATAGGGTCTTCTACCAGTCCTTCTGCCTTGACCTCTTCCCCTTTGCTTGCTGTCAAATCTTTTATTCAGATTCTTGTCCACCTTCAGGGAAAACTGGTATGCATCTTCTATGGTGGTCATTTTGACTAGGCTTAGGCCCTCTTGAATACTCGGCCTCAACCCATTAATGTAATGAGCTACCTTCTCCTTGTTGGGCTCTGCATGGCCTGTCCTGATAGTAATTTTATACAACTCTGTTGTATACTCGTTAATAAACTTGTTACCTTTCTTCAGTCCTTGCAGCTTCTTTAGCAACTCCATCTCATAGTCCACAAGAATGAACTACTTCTTCAATTTCTCCACCATCCAATCCCATCTGGTGATCTTTCCTTTTCCCCTTTTGTTCCTCTCTAATTGGACCTCCTTCCACCAAATACTAGCATGGCCCTTCAACTTTGTTTTTGCAAACTTAACCTAATCTGGGTCCTCCACATCTTCATACTTGAAATACTCCTCCATGTCATTGATCCAATCAATAAGTTGTTCCAGATTAAAATCTCTAAAATATGTAGAAACTTTGATCCTGGTCCTCTTTCCAATCTTTGAAATGCCCCTCAACAACCTAACTTCTGCAGGATCACCTGCAGCTTCTTTTTCTTCCTCAGATAACTCTTCTTTAGCTTCATCTTCACTTTCCTCTCTTGTTCTTGGCTCAAACCCTCTTCATAGCTCCTCTTGCAATGCATCCATTTGCCTTTGCAGAGCTCTAAAACCCTTTTTTGTCAAAATATTCCCCCCAATATGATTTCTTTTTGGAGGCATCTTGATCTCCACAACAAACCCACAACCTCAGGTCCTGGTGCAAACTGCCTCATGGTCAACGATCTGTCTACAGACTCAGGAAACCTTGCTTTGATACCACTTGATGAAGGGGGTAAATCATAAAACACACAACAATAGAAATAGAACATAGAAAATAGAATATTTTTTTATTGATCTAGGCAACACATTACATTATAGAAGCTCAATTACAATCAGAGGAATCAATCCTCCACAGGCTGCAACACACTACAGCTATCTCTCATAAGACTCTGGAATCATCTATCATTTGTAACCCCTAAATCTACTAGGGTTTATGTTTTCCCACCTATTCTTGACTCTACACTTTCCCCCTTAACTCTACTACTACCTAGGGTTCCCAAAAATGGTTATTAATAGCCTTTTTGGTGGCCAACAACCTAATTTCAAAATTTGCATCTCCCTCAAAAAATAGGTCAACTTTCAAGAGCCATAACTTTTGATTGGGGTGTCTGATTGACGAACTGTTTTATGTGTCAGAAAGTTCATAAAGTGCTCTATGTGCTAAGAACCTGACCTACCAATTCTAGCCATTTTTGGGCCCGTATAGGGCCATTTAGTGCCTCAAACCTGAGTTTGAATAATTTTCAGGGGTTTTTTGGGAAACAAAAACTTTAATATCTTTCAGCTCGCAAATGATCTTTGCGTGATTCCTTTGCCAAAGGTCTTATTTTTTAGTTATGTAGCTTCCTGTAAATTTTCACTTCATTCCATGCCCAAATGCAAACTTTCTAAAAATAGCAAGTTGCTATTTTTAGCAGTTTGGAAAAACTGAAAGTTCTACATCATTATTCAAGCGATTATGGAACTAGAACCACAACTTTTGAAAAGAAATGGAAAGAACATCAACAATTTTGAAACACATTTTTTTTGGGTGATGCAAGATTGCCCTTACACTGCTAGATGCTCCTGCATCATAAACATACTCATCTAGATGCATTGAAACTGTCAGTTTGGCCACACGAGGAGTAGAACAAAAGTTACACTCCTTTGCAACTTTACACTGCATGCATCTGACCATTTTTGGAGCAACAAAAAAACTTTCACCATGGGCAAAGGCTTCAGAGATATAAAAAATTGAGAGAGGTTATTGTAGAGGGACCCTACATGATCCTGTAGCCTCAGACAAAATATTTCTAAATGACATGGATTCCAAGTACTAGCTCATCGAAGATTTCTTCTTTTTTACACTTTGGTCTCTTAAGGGATATCACCGATACAATGTGTTGAAAGTTGTTTGTCATTGATGTCAAAAGGTTAGGAGGTTTTGATCATATCCTTGTTGGTGTTTTTGTCAAAGGATCAGGATGCTCAGTTATGGTGTTCATGATTCATGGTATGGTCTTCACAAGATCCCTTCATTCATAGAGCTCACATGCCTTTCATGCTTTAGGATGGTGTGTTCCTATTTCACAAGAACTCTGCAAGACATGTATGCAAAGTGTGGAAGCATGTACAACAAATGTGAACTGTTTGACATGATGCCTCAAAGAAATGTTGTCTAATGGAATGCAATAATTGCAAGATATGCATGAAATGGGTTTTTCATAAGGCTTTAAGAACTCTCAAGCAAATGCACAAAAGTAAATCTCAACCAAATGCAAATTTTGGCATGTCTAAAACCAAATTACACAACCTTATCCAACTTCCTCCTTGCCTATGTTAGAATGGGATCTGGGGAACATGGTGTGGACAACCATCAAAGCATAAATGCTATAGGAATTTTGTCACATGTATTGTATTTGCAGCTGCCCTTGTAGACATGTATGGAAAGTGTGGAAGCATAGACAAGGTGCGTGAACTGTTTGAAATGATACCTCAAAGAAATGCACAGTCCCATAGAATGCTTTCATTACAAAATATGCACAAAATGGATTATTTGAAAATGATTTATAAACTTTCAACCAAATGTAATTGGCACGTGTAAAACCAAATTCATATAACAATAATTGATCATCATATTAAATATTTAATATAAACTGTCATATACATAATGTCATGAACATAACATCTAGTTTATATAAAAAACCATATAGGCATGTCCAAACAAAGCCATACAAGCATATATACAAAAATATACTTCAGTAACATACAAAAGTATGTATACAAAGCCATCTAGGCATACAAAAAATGTCCCAAAAACTAGTTTCATGTGGACTTTTATAAAATAATTGGCGGCCCTTGCTTGACCGTGAAGATGGAGAGCCAATCCATGATTCATCCTCTCTCTATTGTCGAGTGGACCTCTTCAATAGAAGTTCATCTAGCTCCACTTGTTAATACAATCAAACAATATGCACATTAATATAGAAAATGTATGAAATATATAACATCACATATGTAATCAATCACTTAACTCCACCCGATGATCACTCTTCATCATCTTGTCTCTCTTTGTCCATAGATAGATGGGCTGGAGTTGTGACCTCCTGTGAGAAGCATCAAGAAGCAAAATTGGCTAATCATAAATATCATTTATGTACATCAAATGACATGAGATAAAATAAGACATACAAAATTATGACATTTTCATGTTATCAGCTCATACCTCGGTCAAAGGATAGAAATCCTTAGCATAATCGAGTGGTTGAAAGAAATAATAGGACTGTTCAAGAAGCTATAAGGACAATGGTAAGAGAAGCAAACATACTAGATGTATACTGGAGGGAAGCAATTCATACTACTATTTATATACAAAATAAAGTACAAGTAACCACCTAGGAAAGTTTTATGCATACTTAGAAATTAATCCAATAAACCATCTGGGTCTGCTCTACTCGTTATTGTGTCAAGTATTACCTCATGGTCAAACTCACACACCTTCCACAAGGTCTTGTTTAAAGGTCTACCCTGATATTGTATCAAATGAACATTGGATGCCACGACAAGGTTTGATTAATGAAGAATCTTCCGATGCATGTCAAAGTCCTGAAACAGCCAAACATTAAAACTCTTATGTGGGTACCTTCTAACCCATGTTCCAGTAGCAACCACTGAGCATGTAAGGTATTTGATATTTTCTCCATTTTTAACTAGGGTCTCCAATTTATTTTAGGCCTCAACACTTTGACACAAGTAATAATATGTTCCCTCTTCATTGTCTTCATTTGCAATAACTACATAAACATGCCCTACATTGATGTGTAGTAAATTAGATGAAATTAGTCAATATTACAAAAACACTACAAAGTAGGAATTTCAAAAACTATGCAAGTAGATATATTATCTAGTTGAACTAGATCTCATATGTGGTCAAAGTCAATTGATGATTCCATCTATGTCAGTTCTAGTGCTGTCGAGAGTTAATATGTGTCAAGTAGACTAAGATAACTTAACCACCATTCATCAACCCAATCCTTTGACTCATCCTCATTCCAGGCTTGAATTGTACATGAAGAACAAAAGCATGCCATCTTCTGCATATGGATACTCCATGAACCTCTAATTGAGCTTCTAAAAGAGCGTAGCTCACTTAATCCTATTAGTGTACAATAGTCCTCATATGGTACAATGTTAGTATCATCTATCAACCAAAAAATCTACGAACTGAAGACTTACCTTCATTACCTAGACCCATCAAAGCATTACATCACTCGATGATTGATTTTGCATCTATCAACTTTGCATTGTTTTTATACTTTAACTCTTCTCATGCTATGACTCTTTTGATATATGCTCATGCACCATCATGCTCCCCCTTTCCATGCTCGGCCTCACAAAAGTTCCACATATGTTGAATACCTGTAACATTATGCCTCTTGCTCAGCCAATAGAAATTTTGCAAGTTCTTGAATTGTGATGCATAGTTATCCAACCCTATGATATGCTAACTAAATGATATGCCCATTCTATCCAAATCATTGTAGAACACCTAAAAGCAACCTTGCACAAACTTCGTAGAATGCATGCGATCATCACTAATATAAAAATGATACTCCCCTATGATATTTTTGTCATCCTCTGTACTATCATTTGCATGAATGAATGAGATGTACACAAATATAGAAACATGTGTGGAGTTGTAATATTGTGATTACACCTCATGTTGTGGCTGTAGACTATAGTTCTCTACAATGTTGATGATTGAAACAATGCTACCAAGTGGAAATGTGTCCTTGCATAACTTGAATTACAAGTCCAACCATCAAGCTCTATGGGTATACATTGCATACTCATACACTATACTATGATGAAATGTAGACATAAATTGATACACTGGAATCTTTTGAATAACCAAATCACACATCTTTGCTTCTTTACAATCTTTTGTATTGTAGGCCACTGTTTTATATTTGTTGAACTTTACTAGTTCATTTCCAATTGCATGTATGCTTTCCATATGTTCACATATTGGCATATGTTGCAAGCCACCACAATGCTAACATGTGCCATCCAAGTATAATTTCCTGTAGAATATTTGACCTTCCTCTGTTTCACATAAAATTGTTGATATAAAGTCTCTTGAAGATGTTGGTGGGGCACGTATCCCACAATCTTACAAAACATTGTTAGTATGTAAATCTAAACATATAAATCAATAAACATCAAAATGGTTAGAAAATTCAATATCTAATCTACAACCAGTAGTGCATGTGTGATTTATTTTGAAATGGAAAGGTTTTAGCATTTCAAAATATTTTTGAGAAATTTTAATTTGAGGATACATCTCTAGAAATGTACCAAAAAACTATGTTTGAGTCATATTAAAAAATTGCTTTAGATGTGGCTCACGGTTTCGACTATTAATTCTCTTTCTTACTAGACATCCCTTTGATTTGGAGATACCCTTATGTAATTCTTCCAAAAGACTTCAATTAGTGATCTCAACGCTTCAACAATTGGTTTATCTTTTTGTGGTATTTCTTCTATCTCTCCCTTTACTCTAAACCCTAATCCCTTATCCCTAAACCCTAAACCCTAATCCCTAATCCCTAAACCCTAATCCCTCAACCCTAATCCCTCAACCCTAAACCTTAATCCATCAACCCTAAAACCTGAAATCCTAAACCCTATCCATAAACCCTCAACCCTCAACACTATACCTTAAATCCTAATCCCTCAACCATAAACCCTAATCCATTATCCCTAAACCCTAAACCTTATCCCTAAAGCCTCAACCCTCAACCCTAAAACCTTAAATCCTAAGCCCTATCCCTAAACCCTCAACCCTAATCCCTCAACCTTGTTTAATATAAGGAATACTAAGGGGGGGTGAATCAATATTCTGCAAAACCACTTCTTAACAAGTTCATTAATCCAATTTCTAAAATTAATAACATGAAAGCAGAATAAGCATAAGAATATCAACCATAAAGATATAACACATGGACACCAGGATTTTTACATGGAAAACCTAAAAAGGGAAAAACCACGGTGAGTGTTATCTCACAATATATTATGATAATAATACTAGATTACATAAGTCTCACTGCCATAGGGCTCACTATCCAAAGAAATGCTCACTATAGGTGGACTCATTGTCCAAGTGGACTCACTATCCACTAAGAAAGAAGGATAGAAGATAGAAGAAAATTGGCTCACTGCCAGTAATGAACTATTGTAAGTCCATCTACTATATACTAGATCATAGTTCCATTGAAGGCTCAATACATAGATTTAAAGGTCTTCATTTATTATGCCTTGCTCCTCAATTCTACTACATGTACTTTATTTTATGTTCTTGTTTTCTTTTTCTGCTTTGCACTCTGCTTATAATCCTTCATACTTCAAATTCGCACACATATCACCACATTCTCACACCTCAACATCACAATCCATTGAGTATTTATATCCGCAACAAGATTGATTTCATAATTAGGTCGGCAAGCCAGACATGAAGCATGTATAGAATGTATTTTACCTTGTCAACTTGATCATGTGTACAAATAGTAGTACAGACCCAAACAATCATTTAATAATCTTTATATAAGTCAGTACCAATCATTCAACCACTTAGATTTATTATTCAAACAATATGTCTTCTCCACATATGGATTTTACATGCATGTCAGCCTGTCTCTTAAGAACATGCTTAGCCACTTCATCTGTCACATCAAAACTATTAATACAGACCACAAGAGACTCAAAGATTCATAACCAACATTAATTCTAGACCTCTTAGCATACCTTTAGAATTGCAAGAAAAAATATGCAACTATGGAGGAATGCAGACTTTTTTTCTCTGGTACTGTGCACTATTCATGTCTTAGATTCGTTCACCCAGACTTCTAGATATTTTGTAGTATGACTTTCAAAGGAAGTCAAGATTTGAGCACTGGAACATATCGTCATCACATAGATATGAACAACATATCTAAACCACATATAGTGATCTTCAACTGCAGAGGCATACTGACCCATTTTCCGTCACTTGCTCTAAATACTGCCCATACTTAGTCATTTTAGCCTTCCGAACCATAATACTTTTATGCCTTGTTGCTAAACCAAGTTGGTCTTCCTGAGTAATGTCTCTTTGTCATGTCAGTGGAATACATTTGCCTTGTTTCCATCAATGGCAACATGTAATCCTTCATCATATCTCCCCCTTTGGCATTAATGGCAACACTTAGTGCAAAATGTGTATCTACTCCCCCTTTGTATATACACTCTTCTCTTTCACTCCCCCTCAAGTGTTTACCCATTTTTCATTGGTCTTCTTCTCCCCCTTTGACATCAATGGTAAAGGTGTATGTACAAGAGTCAAAATTGTGTCAAAACTGCAAAAAATTTCATACTCTGCAGCATATGTACACATACAATCTTCAACTTAATTAATTATAGGTGAAAGAATATCCTTCTACACAATATTTAATTGTGTAATCTCTTCATCCCATCATTTCTTGGCTCTTTCCAAAATTTGAATGTGACCATTTATCAAAAAGACTGATTTTTCTGCCTTTTGCACATTAGAGGATGTGTCAATATGTGCTTTTGCTTGCAGTGCTTCTGCTGCAAGATTTGACATTGAGTCTAGCTTAGGACTTATTAGTCCTCTCAACTAGCACATTATATTTTTAATTTGATCTCTCTTGTTCATTAGATTACTTATGTCGTTATGGATATTGATCACTTGTATTTCTTTGTTGTTGACTGACTCAATTGTCAGATCAAATGACTTAGAAAGATTTGTTAGCTATAGTTTCAGATCCTTGATCTTTTCTTCTAGTTACTCTATGGCTTCTTGCCAAGATAAAAAAAAAGTTGTATAGGTCACATGCTTCTTTGATAGCACTCTGTATGCTTTTCATTCCATTGTTTAGCAGAGCTTTGTCATTTATTATCATAGTCTTCAACTCACTTAATCTTTTCTCATCAAACTCTTGTCTCACTTTTGTTTCAGCAGATTTCTCAAAAGATTCAAAATGCTTACTCACAGAATTTATGAGTCCTTTTAGTTGATTTATTGATGACATAGAAGTGTCCTTCAGATAAGATGGCATCAGCTTCTCCAAAATGTTGGATTCGTCACCAATCAGTTCATTGTCCTATATGTGTGACTTCAAATTTTCTTCCTATGCCTTTTCTTGGACAATTGATACTAATTTAAATTTCTATACTAGGGACATTGAGTCCAGGTTTATTGGTCCTTGTAAAAACTTAGGCTCATCTAAGACCCATTTCTTTTTCCAAAAATTCTTTGACTGACTCCGTAGTGTCTCTTGCTGTTCTAGAGACTTCTTTTTGGTTTAGCTCCGGAGCATCCAAATACATAGTTTCTGTAGACACCAAAAATTGGACTGCTCTACAAACCAATTTTCTTTACCGCGCACTAATCCATTCCCCCAATCTGCATGCCCCTGGTGATCAGTTAATTCACCTAAATATCCATTTAACCTTACAACCCTATCCTATTAATTGAATAAATATTCCTAATATTTATTTAATTGATTTATCCATTTCCCTAATCCCTGATTAATTAGATAAATCTTGATTATCTAATCAACCTAAACTTAAGTTAATTAAGATGCCACTTAATTAACCTTGTCCCCCACTCATCCACTATCTGAATTTAATATTCAGATGTCTCCAACTATCTAAATTTAATATTCAGATGTCTCCCACTCACTGAATTTAATATTCAGATGTCTCCCACTCACTGAATTTTAAATTCAGATATTCCCCACTCTTCCCAAAATGGGAATTTTTAATTCCCCCACTAGGAATAAAAGATTCACTTTTATTCCTAGCCCTTAATCTGATTAGATGAATCCTGACCCTCCATCCTCATCTCAAAATTTCTATAAATTGGACCCTCTCCAAGCCATTTTCAGAAGACCATTTCATGCATCAAACCTCTGTCAAAATCACTCCCCAATCTACTCATCTTATCAAACCTCTACCAAAATCACTCTGATCATCCTCTATCTCCATCCAAATCAGTCATCAAATCATTTGTCTCTCATCCACATTGTGTTGTAGGCATTGAGCAATCCACATTAGTCATTTTGATCAAGGGAAACATCTGAGGAGCTACATGGCGCATCTCCTTCCCACATGGATTCATGAGGTCTTCATGAAGGTATAATCATTTGTTTATGCATTAGATTAGTATTATCTTCATTTAGATTTCACCTATCACATTTGGCACGCCCGGTGGGACCCACAAGGTCTGAATCTAACTTCTTGTGTGAGTTTTTTTGTATGCATAGAGGTGTTTCTACAGGTGCGATGCCATCCACCCCTCGAAGTAGCGCTATCCTCTATTTCGGTGCCATCTCTGCAGAGCATTCTCTATTCTACCCTCCACTCACATGTCTCCTTTTAACGATCTTCCAGCTTCTTTTTACACCTAAAATGCTCTCTGTTTTGCAGGAAAACTAGAAAATACAAGGGGAGGTTATGCTGAAAATTTTCTAAAATCTAAGCACATTTTTTCGGTTATCATTTTGTCTCATTTTCTTCATCTGTTACACTAACAAGGCTAACAAGACCTCAACTTTGTTGTCTGACTCTTTGTGTTGTTCAGGAAAAATACTTTTTTGCAGGTCGGACGCATTTTAGCCCCGTATTGACGCTATCTGCCCAGAACGATGCTATCTTCAAATTGTGATCAAAACTTTTGACAGCATGCAGTGGCGCATTCATAGGCCTCTTTTAGCGCTATCTGCTTATTTAGTGCCTTCCTTGTCATATTATAACACCATCTTCTATTTTGGCGCTTTATGGGTCTTGTATTAGCGTTATTTATAGTATTAGTGCCTTCTTTCTAAATCTGTAACGCCATATTCTATTTTGACGCCTTCTGTGTCTCATATTAGTGCTATCTTGTGGATTAGCACCATCTGTGTAAGGGTCAGAATCTCTATCTATTTTCTGTCAGTGTCGCCATCTCCTGTCTCAAGTGGCGCTATTGAATGTCTGTTTTGGCACCATTTTAGAAACTGACTTTTCTTCTATGTGCAGGGGCTAACAATTTTTTGTAGGTTATCACCATCACTTGAGGACACTAACAATCTGTTGCAGGGTGTTTCTTTATCTTAGTCTAGCAAAAACATTTAAATTGGGCTCTTAAAATGAACCCTTTTGCATGCTAGCTTAGACACACGTTTCAATTTGGTGCATTAAAATCAAAAAATCAATCAAATCTTTCTATGTGTCCCAAACATTTAACATTGGTGTTCTTAAAATTAATCATTGTTTGCAACAAACAACTTTAAGCACATTTTCAATTTGGGCTTAAAATGAATATTAGCTCTTGTTTGCCGTGTCTTGTGCACTTGCACGTTTGTGTTATCCCATAGGGTAGAATCAAAATATCCTCTCCCCTTGCCTTCACAAGGATCTTGGGTGAAGAGAACTGGTTCTATTCTATTTTTTTAGGACATGGGCCTGCCCTTGAGACACATCCATTCAGAGAACTCATTAGCGACCCCAAGCGGTACTTTCATCTGGTTCGCTATATGTAAATTGAGGATAAGGCGAAAGCCAAGTCTAATCGGTATGAGCGCTTACCATTCGGTGCTATCTTGAAAGGAAGTAGTACCCTCGAGGTATATTAAACTCCTAGTAGAGCTAGTCAAAACCTTAAGTGGTTTATCGGATGCTCGTAAGGTGCCGATCCCCTGGATGTTCCCCCACTACGAACCTTTATTTTAGTGGACCAAATCCTTAAGGTTGTACATGCTTGATTGTCACATCTTTCATAAATCAAACCTTTCACCATTGTGTCTTCGTGCTTGATTGTTTGTCTACTTGACAAGAACAAATCAACTTCATCCAAACAATCCACATCATCATCGAATAAAAAACAAGCACTTGCCTAAACGGACTTACGACTTAACAACTTGTGTGACATCATGTCAACCGTAGAGGACCTCCAAAAGCTCTTTCATATGCTTCACCACATGCATGCAAGCCAATCCCCTTTAGATCAGCGAACCTTTCAAAGCATTCAAGAATTGATTCAAATAGATCGTACAAGCCAATCCTCACACATTCAATACCTCTTGGCAGAAATCCAACACATCGTGGCCACTTGCAAAGTCCAACAACCCTCATATCTAACACCTATCCCATTATATCCACCTACACATCAAACCAATTCTACATCAATTTATCCCACTTCATATCAACCAAATTCATCCACATGTCATATCAACCCATTATCAACTTATCACAACCCTTATCTATATCCATCCATATCACAATAATCATTATCCTATGCAACCCCTCCATCATCATCACATCAACACATTTACCAACATCAACAATAAATCATATCACAACCAGAAGTCCACACACCACCCCAACCTCAACACATTCCACAACAAACTTACATGTCATCATCTTACACATCATATCAACCTCCATCATCTTCATCTCAACCTTCAACCTCATATCCACTTCCATCATATCAACCTCCTTCATCCTCATATCAACCTTTAACATCATATCCACCTCCATCACCCTCATATCAACCTTCAACCTCATATCAACTTCCTTCATACCAACCTAATTCATCACCCTATCATGTCAATGCCACATCAACAACTCAATCTTCACCCCAACATTATCCAATTTCTCATTCTAACATTCCAACATACCACCAAGCCCATCTACATGACAACCAAGTGTCACCCCAACACGCACTAGTAAGCCCACATCCACCTTTGCAACAAGAAGCACATGAAAGTCCAAGTGGTCCCTTGTCCATATATCAAATGACTCCAAGTCATCCTAGGCAGGATCTAATCACCTTTGACAAGGAAAATACCAATCTAGAGTGCCCTCCCCCATCTAGTCCAACACCTATCCTTGAACCCATCCATGAACCATCACAACCTAATCCAATCACCCCCCTATCCAATCCCAATCCTATTTCTACACCATCTGCCATCATTATCCATCCATTATATTGCTCTTCCACCCATACACTCATGAAGGATACCATCCATTGGCTGATAGCAAGGAATCCAACACCCACCAAATCTCTTGAACAACACCCTATCATAAGTCAAGAACCATCATGTACCTGTGTTTAAGAACCCATAAGTCAAACACCTATCACATCCATCCAAGCATCCACCACATCTATCCAAGTCACTCCCACTTCTATCCAAATACATGAACCATGTCAAGAATCAAATCCAAAGCATGTTGAAACATCAACCCCTTCTCCTAATCAAGATCTAATCATTCCATCTAATCCCATCCCTAATCCCCTCCCATCTATTGGTCAACTTATTAATCCCACACCTTCTTCTACCACCCCTTTACCATCCCCCATGAATCCTTTACCTCCATCTACCAATCCCATCCCAAATCCGTCCCCTTATCCACTTGGAAAAAGCACCTTCATCTGTAGTAAACCCCTTGTAAGATGTGAACAACTTCCATCCACCACCTATCTATCTCCAATAAATAATAGATTCGCGTCTTGTTTCCAAAGCAACAAACATCCCATTACATGTCGCATGCTCCAACACATGAACTATCAAGGCAAAGGCTTAGGCCTTCATGATCAAGGCATCTTGGAGCCCATTCACACCACATTCCATCCATCCTCGCATGGCCTTGGCTATCCATCTCAAGGAAAACAACCTAAACATGTCGATACCATCCACCCACCTTCCAAATTCCGTTCATCCAATCCTAAACATGGTGCATCTCATCGCACTTCCAAAACATATGTCGCCATCCCTCCTCCATCATCCTACCATATGCAAAAGCATGTGACCGTCCATCTCCCTCCATCCAATTTACCTCCACTACTTCCAACTCCAAAGATCCCTATCCACAAATCCACTCTACCTCCTATCCTACCAACTCCCAACATCCCTATCCACAAATCCTCTTATCCTCCCATCCTTCCAACTCCTAATATCCCAATCATCAAATCACTTCATCCATCTATCCAAAAATCCACTTTTTACCCCTCCATCCATAAGTCTACTAAAATCCCCAATCAAGACCAACAAAAGAACACATCTTTCAAACATGAAGCTTCCCCCAAATCCATGGGATTCAAAAATTTGAATGCCTCAACTCATAAAGGACAAAAGCCTAAGGATATTATCCCTTCCAATCAAACTAAAAAATCAAAAAGGCTATCCAATCCCACACCATCACAAGAAAAAGCAAAAGTAAAAATGGTGTGGGTCCCTAAGCAAAGATCAATCAAAACAAATGAGACATCTACATCCCAATCCACCCCAAAATCCCAAACAGCCCGCTCCCCATCTAAAAATCCCCCACAGTCTAAGTCTATTTGGGTCCCTAAAACCCCAAATCAACAATCCAAAACTCCCCTATCCCAATCCCCATTACTCCCAACTCCACATCCAAAATACAAGCTTCCAAATACATCATGGTGTGAGCAGCCATTGGTCTTGGTTCCCCTCCACCACTTGCAATTCCCTCATCCCCCTATTTCTCCATCTTTCATTCACTATCCTACATATCTTCCTCGTCACATTCCTCTAGTCCATGCTTTTGCATAGTCCACATCATAATCCGCATAGTCCACATCATATTCCACATTATCCACCATCCCTTCCATCTTCTCCTATCTTCCAACAATCCATGCAATCATAATCCATAATGCTATCCAACATGGGACCATCTTCTCCTTACTATGGAAATAGACGCTAGAGTCCCCCTTCCATCAAAAAAGCCAAAAAAGTCAAAAAAAAAAAAAAAAAGAAATCAAAAAAATCAAGAAAATAGTAAGAGAAAAATCCATCCAATGGTGAAAACTACTCCTTGTGGCACCTTGGGCAAGTACCATGATGAAAACCCCTTGTGGGCATCATGCGTAATCCCTTCTTCATCCATTTTGTATCCCTACACTTGGGGGCAAAACCGCATCCTTCATCCACATCCATAATATCCTTTCACATCTTAGCCACTGTCTTATCGTTATCCCATCATATTCCTATCCCCCATCCCCTATGTATCCTATCATTCCCCATCCATCATATCTTGTTTTAACCATCTCTCACCCTAGATCTTGATAAACACAAGGGGCAACATATCAACAACATGCTTTGGAAACCTCTTGGCATATTCCCCTTCAAACATATATCCTCCATCCCTCTACTCCCAAGTCCATCCATTTTGAGAGCACAACCGTGTTCTTGCAACCCGCCTATCCTCTCGAGTGGGCATTATTGGGGCATACGATTCCTTGCAACCTAGCCCTTGGAGAAAATTCTTAGCCCCATCTCCCATCCATATATCATACATACCTATCCTATCCCTCATCCCAATCTTCCATCTATCTAACATACATCCCTATCACTTGTCCATTCATCTATCAGATCTCCTATCCATTATCCTTTCATCGCCAATCCCCCTATCCCACCCCATCACTTTCACCTCTAGACTTGGTGTTCCCTTGTCATTGGTACTTAGCACAAAGGCTATCCACACGAAATCCAAGGCACCATCATAATAAACCATTCCTTTTCCACAAAATCAAAAAATACAAAAACATCACAAAATCAAAAAATCCCAAAAATAATAGAAAAAACACAAAATCCCAAAAATATCCATCACAAAATCAACATCTCATCATCTCTCAACATCCTCAAAATCACCAAACATCTTGTCATCTTCCATCATCATCACATCTATCATCAATAAGCTTACACTAGACCCAAGCATCGCATCACCTATCAAAGCATCATCCCTTATCAAAAATCATCAACTATCAAATCAGCATCAATCATAACTTGTCACCATCACATCTTGAGCCAATTTTCCAACATCATCAAATCATCAATCAATTCTTGCCTTAGGATATATCTTTCCTACGATAGGCAGAATCTATCACATCATCATCCATCTTGGCAAAAGATACAATAGTTACTTGTTTGGTTCGTTGGTCTTTTGGTTTTTGATTTTTATCTTTTGTCCTATTTGAAGATCACATCAAAGCTACCTTGATCTTACTATATCATGGTATGTGGCGAAAACATCTAGAATGGGGCATAGTCTTGCTTTTGTATATTGTGCTTGTGGGCTGGTTTCATTACTCCAAGCTAGTATTCATATCTTGATTGATCATAGGGTCGGTTCTAGCATATTGATCTCCTTATGCATCTAAGGTTCATCATACCTTTTATGTACTAAGGGCTTATGCTATGAGTCCCCTTCCCTCGTCTAGACAAGGTTGTACTATCTTGGGCATGCATGAGATCATCCCTTTGTCTACGTGTCTCGTCCATGCAATGTTGGATAAACATCATCACCCTGGTCTTCTATACCTTGGTGAACATATCCACTTTGCTATATCAAACCTAGGATTGCTCAAATTTAGTTTCAGCACAATGATCATCCACCACTCAATTTCCCACCATCATCATCCTTTCATCCCACCACCTATCCTCTGACTAGTTCTACCAATCTATTCCATCCCTTTCAAGAGCATAGCCATGTTCTCGCAACCCACCTATCCTCTCGAGGGGGCATCACCCTTACCAATTATCCCCAAACCTTATTCTTCTAAACCAAAATCTTTTTTCTATCCAATCCATCTCTATGTTTTAACTTCTTTGAAATGATGTTGCTTAGCCGCAACACCATCTCAAGGAGGGGCAAATGTAGACATCGAAAATTGGACTGCTCTACAAACCAATTTTGTTTACCACGCACTAATCCATTCCCCCAATCTGCATGCCCCTGGTGATCAGTTAATTCACCTAAATATCCATTTAACCTTACAACCCTATCCTATTAATTGAATGAATATTCCTAATATTCATTTAATTGATTTATCCATTTCCCTAATCCCTGATTAATTAGATAAATCCTGATTATCTAATTAACCCAGACTTAAGTTAATTAAGATGCCACTTAATTAACCTTGTCCCCCACTCATCCACTATCTGAATTTAATATTCAGATGTCTCCCACTCACTGAATTTAATATTCAAATGTCTCCCACTCACTGAATATAATATTCAGATGTCTCCCACTCACTGAATTTAATATTCAGATGTCTCCCACTCACTGAATTTTAAATTCAGATATTCCCCTCTCTTCCCAAAATGGGAATTTTTAATTCCCCCACTAGGAATAAAAGATTCACTTTTATTCCTAGCCCTTGATCTAATCAGATGAATCCTGACATCCTCATCTCAAAATTTCTATAAATTGGACCCTCTCCAAGCCATTTTTAGAAGACCATTTCATGCATCAAACCTCTATCAAAATCACTCCCCAATCTCCTTATCTTATCAAACCTCTACCAAAATCACTCTGATCATCCTCTATCTCCATCCAAATCAGTCATCAAATCATTTGTCTCTCATCCACATTGTGTTGTAGGCATTGAGCAATCCACATTAGTCATTTTGATCAAGGGAAACATCAGAGGAGCTACATGGCGTATCTCCTTCCCGCATGGATTCGTGAGGTCTTCATGAAGGTATAATCGTTTGTTTATGCATTAGATTAGTATTATCTTCATTTAGATTTCACTTATCATAGTTTCATTTACATCATCCTTTTGTTCCGGTGTAGGGATTTCCTTGTCTTGCTTCTCTTCTTGATCATCGGCCTTATCTATTTTCTTAGTCTTTTCCATTTCTATCTTGTCACATATTTGTTGTTCTAGAGAAAGACTAGTCTCAATAACTATAGTAGGGGCTTCTTCTCTTTAGCCACTTTGTCAACTAACCCTTGGTCCAAATTCACTTCCAGAAAAGATCTGTCATCTCCAACATTTATTTCATCATTGTCATATATTGTTGGGAGATGAAATTGTCTTAGCACTCTCAAGGTGATTTCTTTAGTCTCCTTTACTACTTTCTCAATGTCATCTGACATGAGAGTATTCATCTTTTTCTTGGTTCTGAATTCCTTATTGAGTTCTTTGGAGATTCTTGATTTGTCTTATGGGTGATATCTAGACATAACATTGTCAGTGTGTGCTCTCTGAGTTCGACCTCGTTAGCCATAGCAGCTTCTTTCCTTGAAGACATTATGCTACCCAAGTTGCCAAGTAGGTCATAAATAATTTCAATGAGCGCTTTATTGTAAATGTTCAAATACTCTAGGGTCATCCCACAATAATGGGTTACACTTTTTGGCCAAAAGTGGCATTGAAATCAACATTTTGAACTAAATCTTCACTTTGTGACACCGTTAGGAATTTGATGATGATGCAAACTAGTGATTTGTGAGATTTTGTTTGTAGATTCTAAATATATTTTTTAAAAAAAATTGGAGTTAAATTGTAAAATTATTTGTGTCTCCTCTGATAACTAGTTTTTTTTAGTAAACAACATTTTTTTTTAAAGTGATGTGTATTCTGTAGCACATAACTTTTTTTCTATAAAGGATAAAATTCTGATTCTTTTGAATTTAGATTGGTAACACTGATATATAGGGCATGCATTTGGTTTCATAATGTTTTGTTGAATATATTTTTTTAAAATAAGTTTTAAAGTCAAACCAATTATAATTTAGACATAGGCGTATTTCGTAAAACACAACTTTTTTGGTATGTACCAAAATTCAATTTTATTTTTTTTGTTGAAATAAGGACATGAATACCTAGGGCATAGATATTTTTCAGAATTTTTTTTCACTAATTTACTAATTTTCCATGTGTGTAGAACAAAGAACTTGATGTTTGGTGGAAAACCCACATTCACAAGAAATAAAAAGTAAATATAATAATCAAATTAAATATATTTAAAATTATACTTTTTGGAAAACTTATAATAAGGACTACATTCTTACAAAATATAAATTTTAAATGAATTCATTTGATCCCCCAAAAGGTAAATCAAAAGTGGTTTTTTATCAACATTTTGATAGGTGTAGAGGAGACTCCATTATAGGTATGGTTTAAAACTAGCGAGATTCTATCCAAGGGGGTTTGAATCTAAGGGGGTTTGATCAAACCCTCTTCAATTAAAATCCTTTAAATGGAACCTTTCAAGGCTTAAATCATTATATTTTCTATAAATATGTGATTTTAGAAAAAAAAAAGATCTCCCAGAAAGTGTAACCCATTATTGTGGCAGCACCCTCTACAATGGCATTCTCAATGATCCTCTTATCAGCATCATTGTATTCATCATATAATTGGGTAATGGGTTTCAGATTACCATCAACTATATGGCCCTCAAGACTTCCTTTAGGCTCACTGTAGCTTCTTCTATCTAAGGCTCTTCTTGCCTTGGCCTTTTCTTAGCTTTACCCTTATTGGAGGGTTTTTCCTTGCTGCTTCTGGAGGTTTTGGTGCTCTTAACCTTCATCTTCTTTACCTCTTCATCTCACTCCATTTCTTCTTCATCTGGTTTATCCAAACTGACATACATCCTTCTTCCTTTTATTTTCTAGCTTTTTGAGCTTATGTCAGTGGATTTCTTGGTGGGTTCTTCCATACTTGTTGAAGATGTGGGATTAGAGGAAGTAGTGGTAGAACCTCTTATTGTTCTTTTTGTTACTTCAGGTCTCTCTGGTTTCTTCTTAGGTTCTTCTAGAACCTTGACTAGTTCATTTTCTTTCTTTTCTTCTGCTACCCTTTCATCTTGTGCCTTTTCCCTTGCCTCTTTCACTTGTTCTTTTGTGAAGCCTTGTCTTAGGGTGTAATCGTCTGCCACTCTCTACATTTTCTTAGAGATTTCAGGTTTTCTTACTTTGACATGAATTTTTGTAGACAGTTCTTCATATGTTCCAAATCTTTCCTCTTTGGGGTCCCAGGGCTTTCTTAGCATGTGTTGTGTGTAGTTATTCAAAATCCCTCCATCTACTTCATAGCCCATTGGCATAACCCAAAAAGTTCTAGGCTCAACAACCTCCATCATGCATTGGTCTTTGGTTACAATGAAGCATGTGTCATTCTTGTATTTTTCCACAATTTCTTTTGGAATTCTTTCTCTTGAATGCATGATTCTCTAGAAATTCTTGAAATAGCCCCATAGGGCTACAACTTGTTCATCATAGTTTCCAATATTATTTAAATGATCCCTAATTTGTATAGCAACTGGTTGACTATTTAACCAAAACAAGTTATTCATCTTTGGTAACTCATGCATGAAGTAGAAAAACAAATAGATGATCAACGTACCAAATTTGAAGGGATATTTGTTTTCTTGTCTTCTTCAAGTATTCCATCACTTGTCAGAGAAATTCATAGATATCATAGTTTGCATTTTCCTTGATCATTTGATAGGCAATGTATATGGTAGTGCCGGAGATAGAGTTCTCCTGGTTGGTGAAATAGACCTTGTATCCTAACATGATGGATGCAAATCTTATAGCATGATCTTCAATATCATTCATTGTTAAAGCCCTTTTATCAAATTTCACTCCAGTGGCTGCCATTACTATATCATTCTTCCAACTTTCAACAGGGGAACACTACTAGTAGAGATTAGTCTAGTCACAAACCTAACTGCATCCTTGGTGATCTTGAAGGGCTATCCCAACCACATGAATTCATCATGGATTCTACTCAAGACATACCAGACCCATTCATCTTTGACAAATATAGGGAAGTCTCTATATTTAATGAATTTCTTCTCCTCCAGAGCTTTGTATTCTTCTTTCAACTCAAAATGATCATCGCTTAGATGATTTAGATATAGGTCTGAGAATCTATTATCACCATGCTCTTCTAGGGTAACATGGATGTAAGCACTAACATCCTTCATATGCATAACTCCGTATGGAATATCTAAAAATGCACCCATTTGATCGACTTTGGTTGATTTGAATGTATTTTTTTTGAATTTCGGTTGGGCTCACTCGGTGATATCCACCACTTGTGATGTTGCCATTTCCATGAATAATTGAACAAATTTGTGGTAGGGTTTCAAATAGAAAACACCTCTTTGTCTAGATTAGGGTTTCCTTTTCTTGAGATCAATTTGGCTCACTTTGAATTGCACTTAAAGTCTTGCTTTAGATCTCCTAGATACTTGAAAGATTGAATGTAAAGTGATTAATCTTTTATGAATCCAAGCCTTTTAACCCCTTGAAGCCTTAACCTAATCATCATAAATGCGGTCTTTGTAAAAGCTATCAAACATTTCTCTATCAACCACAGTCAATCCAAATTGCTCTGCAATGCACCACATTTGATTCATTTCTTCCATAATTTCCTTCAAGAGATTCGTCATACAAAGCTTTTCATTATATCTTCATGCTAGATTCTAGCACTAACTTTCTGGCTGGGGGTTTTAGAATTTCAACACAACTCCCCCTGAGCCATCTATCTCTCAAATTCACTTCCCGGAGGAAGTATCTGCACCAGATATTGGTGCAGATCCATCCTTGAAATCAATCACATCTTTCTTGATACAGATCTTGCCCATTTGTTCCTTATTTTCAACCAAATCAACTTTTTCATCCCCCTTATCATTCCTCTGCTATGTTTTCCTTTCTTCAGCATAGTAGTTTCTTTTCACATTTTTGCTTCTGTAAAATTTTTCCATATGACCAAGTTTGTTGCAATTATAGCACACAATACTTCCCTATCCTTGATTCCTTCATCTAAATGAATTCATCCTTAATCTACATTGATTAGCCATGTGCCCAAATCTATTGCAACAAAAACACTTTCCATTGAATGATTGGGTATTCCTTGCATTGTAAACACCATTCCTTACCAGACTTCTACATTCATTTGATCTATGATCAATTCTTTTACAATTGAAGCATTGACTACAGAATGATGGAACTTTTTTATTTATTCTACTCCTACACTAAGTAGCCTTATGACCAAACTTATTGCAATTAAAACAACGACCATTGAAAGATGGGTACCTTTGTGCATTTAGCTATCTGACCAGAGGTCTTTTAGGTCTTCTTCTTTGATTCCTAAACTTTTTGCCTTTGTTTTTCTTCAACATAGTGTTTGCTTGACCTAATTTTGAACTTTCTCCTCTCTCAAATCCCAAACCTTGCTTTCCATCAGAACTCTTTTGACTGGAAATCATCTCATCAAGTTTTGCAGAACTTATCTTGAACTTTTCTTCATAGCTCTTGGCTTTTTCCAAGTCTAATTTTAGGCTCACAAATTCTTTTTCAAGTTTGGCACATTCTTTTAACTTGGTTTTTACCATCAAATTGAGATCTTCTGCTTTAGCTCTTTTTCTAACTTCCACTTTCAAATCATCTAGGTTTTCATTTGCTGATATCAATTGTTCACTAACCTCTATATTTTTCTTTAAATTTCCTAACTTGTTATTTTAGCTTTAGAATGCATTCATCATCTTCTTGTATGTTATCCTTTAGATCCCTAATTTCTACTTCAAGTTTTTCAAGATCAATAAGAGATGCTTCTAGTTCAACATTGTTTGAGAAGTTTCTAAATCTCTTGGCTACCATGAGTGAACTCTCTTAGATCTTCCTCAAGCTATTAGGCTTCTTCCAAGGAACCTTGCTCTGATACCAATTGTTGAATATAAAGAATACGAAGGCAGGGTGAATCAGTATTTTGTAAATACACTTCTTAACAAGTTCATTAATCCAATTTCTAATATTAATAACATGAAAGCAGAATAAGCATACTTGAACAACAACCATAAATACATAACACATGGACACCAAGATTTTTACATGGAAAACCCAAATAGGGAAAAACCACAGTGAGTGTTAGCTCACAATATATTATGATAATAATACTGGATTACATAAGGCTCATTGCCATAGGGCTCACTGCCCAAAGAAAGGCTCACTGCAAGTGGACTCACTGTCCATTAAGAAAGAAGGATAGAATATAGAAGAAAATTAGCTCACTCCCAATAATGAACTGCTATAAGTGCATCTACCATATGTTAGATCATAGTTCCATTGGAGGCTCAATACATAGATTCAAAGGTCTTCATTTATTCTTCCCTACTCCTCAATTCTGCTACATGTAGTCTATTTTTTGCCCTTGTTTTCTTTTTTGGCTCTGCACTCAACTTATAATCCTTCATACTTCAAATTCACACTCTTATCACCACATCTTCACACCTCAACATCACAAACCATCAAGTATTTATATTTGCAACAAGATTCATTTCATAATCAGGTTGGCAAGCCAAACATGAAGCGTGTATACAATGTATTTATCGTATCAGCTTGATCATGTGTACAAATAGTAGTGTGGACCCAAAAAATCATTTAATAATAGTCATATATGTTGACACCAATCATTCAACTACTTATATTTATCATTCAAACAATTTATCTTCTCCACATGGATTTTACATGCCTATCATCCTGTCTCTTAAGAACATACTTAGCCACTTCATCTATCACATCAAAACTCCTATTGCAGATCACAAGAGACTCAAGGATTCATAACCAACATTCATTCTTGACCTCTTAGTATACCTTTAGAACCGCAAGACAAAATATGCAACTGCGGAGGAATGTGGACCTTTTTTCTCTAGTACTGTGCATTGTTCTTGTCTTAGCCTCATTCACACAGAATTAGATATTTTGCAGTATGACTTCTGGTAGAAGTCAAGACATGACCAATAGAACATATCATCATAAAATAGCTATGAACAACATATCTGAATTGCATATACTAAACTTCAATTGCAGAGGCATACTGACCCGTTTTCTGTCACTTGCTCTAAATATTGCCCATACTTAGTCATTTTAGCCTTCTAGACCAGAATACTTTTATGCCTTGTTGCCAAACTAAGTTGGTCTTCCAGAGTAATGTCTCTTTAACATGTCAGTGGAATAAATTTTCCTTGTTGCCATCAATGACAACATGCAATCCATCATTAGAGCAGTGTCTCTTGCCAACAAACCCTAAACCCTAATCCCTTTTCCCTAAACCATAAACCCTATCCCTAAAACCTCAACCCTCAAACCTTAAACCTTAAATCCTAAACCCTATCCCTAAACACTCAACCCTCAACAATATACCCTAAACCCTAATCCCTCAACCCTAAACCCTAATTCCTCAACTCTAAACCCTAAACACTATCCCTAAAGCCTCAACCTTTAAACCTCAAATCCTAAACCCTCAACATTATACCTCAAACCCTAAACCCTAATCCCTCAACCCTAAACACTAATCCCTTATCCCTAAACCCTATCCCTAAAGCCTCAACCCTCAAACCTTAAACCTTAAATCCTAAACCCTATCCCCAAAACATCAACCCTCAACACTTTACCCTAAACCCTAATCCCTCAACCCTAAACCCTATCCCTAAAGCCTCAATTCTCAATGCTTAAACCTTGAATCCTAAACCCTCAATCCTCGACACTAGACCTTAAACCCTAATCCATCAACCCTAAACCCTAACCCCTCTCTCCCTAGGGTGTAGGTCTCTCACTTGTATATCTCTAATGTCTCTCTAGATATTTCCCTTCCTCTCCACCTCTCTCCCTTCTCCTTACCCATCTTTCCCTCAAGTTGTCAACTTCAATCTCTTATTTTAGTATATTTCTCCCCTCACCTCTCTATCTCTCATCTTTGTCTCCCCCTCACCTCTCTACGTCTCCCCTCTCTATGTCTCTCAGTCAATCCTTATCTGCCTCTCCATCTATCCTTAGCCATCTAGGTCTCTCACTTAACCCTAAACCCTAAACCTTTTCCTAAAGACTCAACCCTCAACCCTTAAACCTTAAATCCTAAACCCTATCCCTAAACCCTCAACCCTCAACACTATACCTTAAACCCTAATCCCTTCACCCTTAACCCTAAACCTTATCCCTAAAGCCTCAACCCTTAAATTTTAAATCCTAAACCTTATCCCTAAACCCTCTACCCTCGACACTATACCTTAAACCCTAATCCCTTAACCCTCAACCTTAAAGCCTCAACCCACAATCCTTAAACCTTCAACCCTAAACGCTATCCCTAATCCCTCTAATCTCAACACTATGCCTTAAGCCCTAATCCCTCAACCCTTAAACCCTTAATCTCTCAAACCTTAAACCCTTAAACCCTAAACACTCAACCCCTCGATACCCTTAAACCCTAAACACTCAACCCCTAGATACCCTTAAACCATTAAACCTTAAACGCTTAAACCCTATACCCTATACAGTTAACCTTGGACACTCAACCTTGAACACTATCCCTCAACCTTCAAAACTCTACCCTATACCCTATACCCTCAACCCTATACTTATACCCTAAACCCCCAACCCTCATCCATATGCCTTATACCCTCAACCTTAAACCCTAAACCCTATATCTTAGACACTCAACCTTGAACATTATCCCTCAACTATAAACTCTCAAACCTCTACCCTATACCCTCAACCATATACATAAGCCCTAATCCCTCAATCCTCAACCCTGTACCTTAAACCCTAAATCCTACACCCACAAACCCTCATCCCTATACCCTATAACCTCACCCTTATACCCTAAACCCTGATTATTGTGCCTCAACCCTATACTTCAAACCTAAACCATACACTCTCAACCCAAGTCACCCTATGCCTTATATATCCTCAATCCATATTGTAAACCCTAAACCCAATATCCTAAACCCTAATCCCCATGCCTTACACACTTAATCTTATACACTCAACAAGTTAAATATTATCCCTCAACTGTAACCCTCTACCTATTACTTAAGCCCTAATCCCTCAACCCTCAACCCTAAAAACTAGACAAGCTCGAGTCTTTATATACCCTAAACCCAAAACCCTTACATACATACATACAGGCATACATACATGTACATGTACATACATACATACAAACATGCATGTACATATATACATACATACAAGCATGCATGCATGTACATACATACATACAACCATACATACATACCTACAAGAATAAATATATACATATATACATATATACATATATACATACATCGAACACACTTAAGAAACATGAACATAAATCATTCAAAGGGAGACATAATGCGAGCATGTTATAATGCGCTCACGTTATGTCAAACTGGGCAAACATCGGGCAAACTTGCAAAAAAGAAAAAAATGCAAAACATAACATGAGCGCATTATATTTTGCTTAGAGAATCCCAAGCCTTAGGCTTGGGATTTGCTTTGGATTTCCAACCCAAAGGCTTAGAGTGCCTTCCCAACATCCAAAGACATGTTTTTGCATATTGTATAGGATTTCACATAATTTTGTTCGTGCTAACCCTCATATTTACATGTGTTTCAAGCTCAAATAAATTGAACACCTGGGTAACGTTAGGATTTCTCTTAGCTATTTAACAATGTAATTTTTTCACATTTTGACAATGGTAAGGCTTTCATATTTAATTTATTTTGTTTGCGTGTCTATTTTTGGACAAAAAATAGTGTTTGGTCTTTTTTTCATTATAAACTAACCGTTCATTAAAATTTCAAAAAAAATACATTTTTATAAACTAGACTCCATTCTACACATAGTAAAAAAATTAATTTTCAATTAGTTTTCAAATTTTACAAGAGTAGCATAGCCAAAATTTTGTTTTTAGGATGTGTCCACTTTGAAAATTAGCAAAAAATCAAATATTCATTAAGAATTATCAAAAAAATTAGGCATAAACTACATGTTGTTTGCTAATTTCTAACTGAAGTAATTTTTAAAATACCAAAAAAAAGTTAACCTTTTGAGGGAGCCACAAAACATGTTATGATATGGTTTTTTTGACAACAACACCAATTTCTGTGGCTCCCTTTTTGAACCCCTTAATCTATACCTGTAACCTCAAAAATTGTCCTTCTGTATGGAATGGTACAATTTCCCTCAGTTTAGCTCCTCACTCTTGGTGACCTCTCAATATTTTCTTTTTCGGCCTTCCTGAAACCCTGATTGACTAAGTCTAGGAGCAATTTATTCACTTTTTGAGGTAACTTGTTGATAGAACCCAGAAAAGGGGATTTGCGATTTGGGTCCCTAGGACCCCCAAAAATGCAGATCTGAGTGGAAATGGGGGCTTGGACTTGGGAACCCACACCCTAGTCCTCCCCTATTTCCTGGAATTTTGAATTTTAGCGAGGTGTCGGTTCCCTCCGAGTGCCTTGAGATTCTATTTTCAAATTCTTAGTTTTCACATGATATCGAGATGCTATTTTGAAATTTGAATTCCCTAAAGATAGATATAAAAAGACATTTGCAAATCATTTCATCACACACAATTCTTATGCAAGCTTGATACCAAAACTCTGCTATAATTGCCATTGAAAATCAATGACTTGTTGAAGCTCTTGGAAGTATTCTTTATTTGCTATCTTGGAGACAATGGATGGAGATTAGGAATCAAGATCTTGAGTCTATCTTTCTCTTCCTAGGGTTTGTACACCCTTTGCATGATCAGGAGAAGGGTTGAAGCCTCCAAGAGAAATCTTGGAGATCCTCCACAGACATTGCTGATTCACCTTCTTTTTCATGCAAGTCTTCATTTATCTCATCTCCTTGAGGTGAAGTTGTATGTGTTTATTGATGCAAAGCAAGTTGTTGATCTTCCCTTGATTGAGACATCTAGGGTATAATTTCTATGCATACACACATTGTTAGGTTTGCACACACTTCTATAAATCTTTATCTCTAGCTATTGTTGAGGTAGAAATACCAAAGACGGGACTTGACTGAGGCAAGCTCGTATATTATCATGACATTTTCCTTCTTTTGTAGGTACAGATCGTGTTTTGCAAGTTCTGATGGAAAGAAGCTATAGAAAGAAGAATATTACAGGTATAGTCATGATAGACTTTTGGATTTTCATATTCCAAGACTTGCGAGACACTAGAGTGGGTACCCTAGTCCAACCATGGGTTTATTCTGGGATCTGGAAGCCTTTTAATAGTCTCAGACACCCTGTACAGAAGATTTTCCAGTTTAGAAACTTGCAGGACACTAGAGCAGGTGTCCTAGTCCAAATGGCCCTCAAAATATGTGTACACTATCTTTGTACTTCTGTGATCAGTTTTGTCAATTGCTTCAATAGTTTCTGTATATTTCTGATTTAAGGTATGATTAGGGTTTTACTTGGTTGAAAGGAAAACACTTGATAAAATCTTGATTAGGGCCTTAGGTTTCATAACCACGTGAGCGTAAGGGATAGACAAATTAGAAGCTTGTTCACAAGCTTGGTCTTTGTCCTCCCAATGCTTAGTGGAGAAATGTTAATATTTAACCTAGTTTAAACAAACTATCAAATTTCACACTAAACATTTTGGTGAACCTGACCTTTAAAGAATTTGTATCCTTTTAAACTTCAAATCTAAAATAATTTGTTGTTCTAGAGCATAATTGGATTGGACAACCTCTTTAGTTAAATTGTATATGTTAAATTGTAAATTAAATCTTTATCTTTTCACTAAAAGAGTTGGAAATTAGCATTCATTGTTGGAAATTATCTTTCATTTGCAAAGGCCATCATTGTGCATTTAAATCTTTGCTTAAATAGAACGTGTTAAAATGTCAGATTATTTTTTACAAGATTTTCATGCTTATGATGATCCATTTAGTCGTGATGACTTTGATATGTTAGATGAAGCCCTTGAGGACTTTATCTCGATTGAACATTCCACTACAGCCTTTGAGCTATCATTATTTCAAAGATTTGTAAATGCAATTTATGTGCCTAAGCTAAAGAAGAGAGTGAAAAAACAAAAATTGTGGTTACTCTATGTGCAAATGTGGTTCAACCATCTTCTAAACCTGTGCTTATTGTAAAGGGCTTAAATCAAACCTAACTTGGATCTCCATCTTGCCAAGATGGATCTCGAATCATCGATGGTGTGACGAGATCTACTGTTTGATCTATAGCAGGGGGCATAGACCTACTACTCCCCCCCACTCTATCTAACTAGGCCTCGCATCATCTGCAGGAGTAGGACCATGAGCCTTTGACCGCGGTCTCGACTCGGTCTCCTCGTCAGTGTCTACCTGCTATTGGCTCTGTCACAATCTCGCTCTGAAGATGTACTGTGATGGGACCTCCTCGGACTCATCCTCATCCTCCTCATCCTCCTTGAGATTATAGTATCCTACAAAATCACTGACATCATCCTCCACCCCTGTGTCACTCGCGTGACCGGCCCAAGGCCAGGCATGTCCTATGGGATGCCTGGGTGGAAAGATAGGTATAGGTCATGTTGTGTGCCATCTGGTCTGATATGCTCGGGTACACCTGACATCATCTGTGTCTAACACTATCTTTGTATCCTTAGGAGCCTCATCATCACTAAGTGGGATGTCTACTATAGTCATCCATCAGATGGTATTTGCTCTCACTACACTCTGAGATACCTGCACATAGCTTAGATGAACTACAGGAACATCCCTTATCTGTCCAAACTATCGTGCCACCCTATCAAAGTAGAACAAAGATATAATATGATTGAGGTGATTGACCATTAGCTAATCCCTCTGCATCTAAGCTAACTTCCTCTACTCGCCAGGCCATCTGATGTAGCCACGATACGGTCTCCAGACGATATCACCAGGCTATAATTTGTCAAATACTACTCTCTAGTATAACAAATTACCGTGCCTCCAACACCAGACTAGTGAATAGGCATAGACACATGGATGGGTGGATACTACCTCTATAGGAAAACACACTGGTCATGTGTACTTGATGTGCTCAAAGGCCCAGACCTGTAGTAATGTGCAGAGCATCAGACTATGCATCTCATAGTGGACATATCACCCTAAGTCACGATATAGGTGTACAAGCATACTGTGCCCCCATGTGTAGATAGTTTGATGCTCCTCCATCACTCTAATGGTGTGAATGAGACCCCCATGTAGGTGAGTGCCTCATCCATCTAGTGTGATGGCTAGTACGATTGTGACAATCATGACCCTCCGTAGTAAGGGAATGTCTTTGCATCCCTACTCTAGTAAATGGTGCTGAATGTGTCCTTACTCTGCCTGTGAAATAGTGTGACCCAAGCAGTATAGCTGACTCTCACGAGTATACTCCACCGAGCGATGTCCAACAACCCTCACCGTCTCTCCTCAGATCGGCAGTCGAAGGATCCTAAATACATCCTCCAATGTGATGGTAATCTCTCCAATCGGTAAGTGGAATGTGGATGTATGCGTATCCCATCTCTCCATCAGTGCCATGAGCATAGCATAGTGGAATTTGATCATGGGCTTCTCAAACACGCACCATAGGCCCACCGTCTATAAATGCTCTCTCTGCGATAGTCAAGGCACTAGCGCACTCTCATAGAAGTGCCATCGGATGACTGCCTGTGTGCTCACGCATCTTAGGGACATCCTGTAGATCAAAAAGAAAGTAAGAGTATCAGAATCCCCTCTAGAAACCAAAATAAGCTATCAAGAACTGAACAGAATGCTTGTGCCTAAGGCCTATGTCTATTATGGACTAGGGCACCCCGAGAAGACTAGGGCACCCCCGAGGGACACTGGCACCCCTAGGTAGACCCGAACGTCCCTGTTAGGGACCCCTGTCTACCTTCCCCTCTTGGCATAAACATCGATAAACATGAAAGCAAAAGTACAATGAAAGATGATAGATGAGTTGGATTAGGACCCTACCTCGGCCTTCAAACATCTCTCTACCACTCAGGCTCGGAGCATCTCTAGTCGTGGTGGATGATATGGATGTCAGCTCAACATGGTCATTCTCCTATTCTCCTTCTCTCTCTCTTTCTGCAATGACAAGAAACAAGAATGAGCTAGTGATAAGTGACAACTCCCTTTTACATAAAGTAAGTGAGTATGAATTCCTATCCCTAACTAGGTGCAAAAGTGTGCTCTTTCACTTTGGAGCCCTTTTCTTGAGCGGTTGAACTCTGATTTTAGTGTCATTTGTTGCATTAGAATCTGGGTTCCACTCTCTTTCTTCCCTAATGTTCTATGTTTGAGTATTGTTTCTCCAAATGACCCTCATAAAATATTTCCCTTGAAATTGACAAACGTGAATATCTCCTTGTTTCTACTCTCGGACTAAGCAAGCAGAAACAAGAGGGAGCATGTATCTCCCTCGATTTCCTCCCTGCCTCATCAATCAACCCCCTTAGCATTTTGATACTAACTGATTGGTGGTGGTTGCAGGCTGATTAGATTTGTGATTTTTCTGACAAACGTTCCTTTGTAGGTTGTGGGTACTAACTTTGTGGTCTTGCAAGATTGTAGACTTGGGGGCTCCTTCCTTTTTGGTGACAACACTTTGGCTCCCTCTACAATATCCTTTTGGGTATCCTTTTCATGATTGATGTATTTACTTTCCTTTAGTTGCATATGCACGTAGTGTCATATGGCCACTAAAGTGGGGGCTAAATGTAATGCCATAAATTGTCCTTTTGTATGGAATGGTACAATTTCCCTTAGTTTATCTCCTCACTCTTAGTGACCTCTCAACCTTTTCTTTTTCAGCCTTCCTGAAACCCTAATTGATTAAGTCTAGGAGTAGTTTATTCACTTTTTGAGGTAACTTGTTAATAGAACCAGGAAAGGGGATTTGAGATTTGGCTCCCTAGGACCCCCAAAAATGTAGATCTAAGTGGAAATGGGAGCTTGGACTTGGGTGCCCGCACCCTAGTCCTCCCCTGTTTCCTAAGATTTTAAATTTTGGTAGGGTGTCAGTTCTCACTGAGTGTCTTGGGATTCCATTTTCAAATTCTTGGTTTTCATGCGATATTGAGATGTTATTTTGAAATTTGAATTCACTAAAGCTAGATATAAAAAGACATTTGCAAATCATTTCATCACACCCAATTCTTATGCAAGCTTGATGCGAAAACTCTGCTACAATTGCCATTGAAGATCAGTGACTTGTTGAAGCTCTTGGAAGAATTATTTATTTGCTATCTTGGAGAAAATGGATGGAGATTAGGAATCAAGATCTTTAGTCTATCTTGCTCTTCCTAGGGTTTGTACACCCTTTGCATAATCGGGAGAAGGGTTGAAGCCTCCAACAATAATCTTGGAGATCCTCCATTGACATTGTTGATTTGCCTTCTTGTTCATGCAAGTCTTCATTTATCTCATCTCCTTGAGATGAAGTTGTATGTGTTTATTGATGCAAAGCCAGTTGTTGGTCTTCCCTTGATTGAGACATCTAGGGTTTGATTTTTATGCATACACACATTGTTAGGTTTGCACACACTTCTACAAATCTTTATCTCTAGCTATTGTTGAGGTAGAAATACCAAAGACGGGACATGACTGAGGCAAGCTCGTATATAGCCACAACATTTTCCTTCTTTTGTAGGTGCAAATCATGTTTTGCAAGTTTCGGCAGAAAGAAGCTACAAAAAGAAGGATATTATAGGTACAGTCATGACAAACTTTTGGATTTTTGGATTTTGAGACTTGTGGGACACTAGAGCGGGCACCCTAGTCCAACCACAGGTTTATTCCAGGACCTAGAAGCCTTTTAGCAGTCTCAGACACCTCGTGCAGAAGATTTTCCAGTTCATAAACTTGCAGGACATTGGAGCGGGCACCCTAGTCTAAGTCACCCTAAAAATCTAGGTACATTATCTCTAAAACTCTATCTTTGCACTTGTGTGATTAGTTTTTCTGGTTGCTTCATTAGTTTCTGTATATTTCTGATTTAAGGCATGATTAGGGTTTTACTTGGTTGAAAGGAAAAAACTTGAAAAAATCTTAATTAGGGACTTAGGTTTCATAACCATGTGAGTGTAAGGGCTAGACAAAGTGATTAGAAGCTTGTTCACAAGCTTGGTCTTTGTCCTCCCAATGCTTAGTGGAGAAATGGTAGTATTTAACCTAGTTTAAACAAACTATCAAATTTCACACTAAACAATACCATTTTCAAAAAAAAATTAGTAGTTTAGAAAGTAGACTCTGAGCACTACGAACATTGTTTTTGTTGCATCTTCAAATTTTTTGTGTAACTATGCTCAATTTCTCATCCAAGGTCAGTATTTCTTGATTTCAGAAAAAAAAAGTGGCCACTTAAGACCCCTTTTTGGCCCCCCATCTTCTTGCTATATATATATAAACATTAATCAAACATCATACATCCATCCTCCTACAGGTCTTTAAGTCTATGCCTCACCCATCTACCTATATACTTGATCAAACTTCTATGTCTTCTCTATATCAACATACTCTATCATATTCTATCACATGCTTACATCTTCTATCCTCCTTTTCCTATAACATCATATCCAATATCTATATATACTATATCTATTACATCTAGGGATGCATCTTCTAGCATCATAGGTCATCTCTAGCTTCCGCATAGTGTATGCGCTAGCTTCTGGTCAGCTTTGCTCTATGCTCTACATCATGCTAATATCATCCCAAATTGTCTTGTCCTCAAGACATGCAAAATTAATTACTAGGTAAAATGGTCTTGTAGATCTTCTTCAGCTACACCAAACTAGTGTCTCATTGCTTTTTAGCCTTAGATAACATACTAATTTTTCCTTCTATCTTAATATATGTGTCCTTTTCTTCTACTATACTTGTTAGTATCTATTTTGTTTATGTTGTCTGCTTAGATTCTGTAAAACTATTTGTCAGATTAGCCAGTCTAAGGTTCACAACTTCCCTTAACTACTTTATTTGGCTCTTTATTTGATCTCTTTGGTCATAAAGCTATTGATGCTAGTTGTGGAGAGTCTCTACCTATATCCTTATTGCTCCATCCTTATGTTGCAAATATGTGCCTAAGTGGTGTTGTCATTGATGTCAACATATCCTTGTTGCCATTGGTGTCAATTGTATCCTAATTTGTTGTCTATATAGAAGACTAGATTATTGAGGATATTGAGAAAATTAATGACAATCAATGTATGTGGACCATATGGCTATGTAGAGGATTGTCAGAGGTTGCTCCAATTAAGAATTGAGAAGTCTACATGAAGATTTGAAGAAGTTATGGCCATCTGAGTAGAACCAGATTTTGCAGTATTCAGAAGAGACAGAGTGACAATAAGTTGGTCCAGATTGCTCTGCAGTGAAATATTATGGTCTGCAGATCTAAAGGCATGTTTGGGAATTCAGTGTGTCATCAACTCCAAAGGTTCATAGTTTGGAGGTCCGCAAGCTATCTTTCTGGTTTGATAGTCATGGCAGATAGTGTTCTTGAGGTTCCAGAGGAAGATACAAATGATTCTGGCAATTTGGTTTAGAGTGAATGTTAATGGTGAATTCAATGTGCTTATGGAGGCCTCTAGATCATGTGGCTACTGTGTTGGAGGTCCGCATTGAAGTTTGAGCTTGTTTATTGAAGATTTCTTCTTTGAGGTTGATGTTCTTCTCAGTCTTGGCTAACCAGATGTTACGGATGATCTAAAGAGCATTTTATGAAGTATGATATGTTATTGGAGGAAGATTCAAGTCTCAACTATGTTTGGCTAACAATCTAAAGATCTGTGTTAAGTTTAGCCAACCTTTTTGATCATTCCAAGGTTGATGAAGTGTATAAATACTTGTTGAAGAGTTGTGGGAAATCATCCTTGTATAAAATGAATTAAATCTAAAGAAAGGATCAAAAACCAAAGCATGGAAGAAAAGGAGCAAAGGGAGTATAGAGTGAAGAGTCAGTGAAGAAGTATTTGAAGACAGGAGTAGAAGTTTTGTGAGCCTTCAAAGGGACTAATTCAGGCATGAATGTAGATGCTATTTCTCAGTTCTTTATCTCTGTGTAAATCATAATTTTTTATAGGTAGTGAGCCTCTTCTTGAGTAGTGAGCTCTGGGTAGTGCGCCCGAAGGAATGTGCCTTCTATTTTCTTAAGTACTTTTAATAGGGTATGCATTTTTGTGGGTTGACCCCTACCGTGGTTTTGCCCTTAACCAAGTTTTCCATGTCAAAGTTTTGGTGTTGTGTGTTCATGTTGTTTCTACTGATGTGTTGATTTATGTTTAAATGTTTACATCACTAATATGGTTGTAAAGAAGATTTAAAAGTTAAAAAAAGGTTAAAGTTTATGGACAACTGATTCACCCCCCCTCTCAGTTGCCTAGACTAAGTCCAACAATTGGTATCAGAGCCAAGTTCCTCTAAAAAGAGATTAACCACCCGAGGAGATCCAGGATGTCAACTTACAAGAAGGATAGTCCAAGATTTGATGGAACAAATTACTCTGTTTGGAAGAGTCACATGGATTGCTAATTACAATGCATGGGTGATGCTTATTGGTTAATAAACAAAGATAAGTATGATCCTCTAGAGAAAGGTCCTTCAACTCTAGATGAACTCAAGGATGCTGAAAATAATCTTTGAGCTAAAGAGGCCCTGTTGAGTGCCCTGACTGATTTAGAAATGACAAATGTTTTTGGACTAAAAAGTACTCATGAAATTTGGGAGAAGTTGGAGAATCTGTATGAAGGAGATAAATATGTCAAACGTGCCAAACTACAAAGTTTGAGAGGAAAATTTGAAAATCTGAGGATGAGTGAAGATGAAAACATCAAATCTACATGCAAAAGATAAACGAACTTGTGTGTGGGATCAGGTGTGTTGGCAGAATTTTGGAAGAATCAGATATTGTGGCAAAAGTGTTCAGATCTTTGCCTAATTCATACAAACATAAGGTTGCTTCTATAGAGGAGATCAGGACTATCTCAGATGTTACAAGAGATCACCTGGTTGGAAAATTTTCAGCTTTTGAATTGAGTGAATTTGGTGATTCTCTTCCTAAGTCTAAATCTACATTCAAAGCTAGTGTACGTGGAAAACAAAGATATGATCCAGGTGAAAACTCTTCTGCAAGATCAAACAAATTTGTGAAGACAAGAAAGGATCTTGAAGATGTTGAAATAGAAATTGCATATCTTGAAGCTCTTATTGCTAGAAGAATGCCAAGAGGATCCGGTAAGTATGAAGGAAAATTACCACTAAAATGTTTTTCTTGTAATAAGATTGGTCATTTTGCCTCAAGATGTTCAGAGAGGTTTTCAAAACCAAACCCTAATAGGTACAAGGGTCAGAAGAAATGTTACTATGTCAAAGAAGATGGAGAAGAAGGGGTCACAGATGATGAACATGATCATAGAGGTTCCTCTCAAAATGATTGGGCATTCATTTCTATCAAAGAAGAAGATTCAGTGTCTACTGAATCTGCTAGCTATACAAATGTGGAAAGTTCCATGGTTGCTAAGGTTATTGAAAAAGATGAATGGGTGATTGATAGTGGACATTCTCATCATATGACTGGTTACAAGAGTAAGTTTGTGAGTTTTGAAAATTATGAAGGAGGACTTGTGAAATTTGGAGACAGCTTAGCTGGTAGAATCCATGGCAGAGGATCCATCTCTTTTGATGGTAAGAACAACACCAATGATGTTTTGTATGTGGAAGGACTGAAGCATAATCTTCTCAGTGTTGGACAGTTGGTTGACAAGGGTTATGATATTTAATTCAAGAATGGAAAATGCATAATATTGGAAAGTTTTGGAACTGAAATTGCATCCGGTACTCAAACTAGAGGTAACATCTTTCACTTAAGTAGATCACGCAAAAGTTGTTTGATTGCTCAAATAGATCAAAGTTGGTTATGGCATAGGAGGATGTGTCATGTGAATTTTAATAACATTGTAAAAATAAGTTCCACTCAAGCTGTAAGAGATCTTCCAGGACTTGTGAAACCTAATAGCATATGTAGAGAATGTCAATTGGGTAAATAGAACAAAATTTGATTCAAAAA
Organism: Cunninghamia lanceolata; assembly: GCA_027924645.1. Taxonomy (NCBI): domain Eukaryota; kingdom Viridiplantae; phylum Streptophyta; class Pinopsida; order Cupressales; family Cupressaceae; genus Cunninghamia; species Cunninghamia lanceolata. The sequence continues at coordinate 1,711,193 of BSBN01000957.1, forward strand.
TGTAAGGAACAAGGTTCAAGTGGGAGATTGGAACTGGTACATACTGATCTCTGTGGTCCTACTAGAATTAGGAGCATGCAAGGAGATAGATATTTCATGTTACTAATTAATGATTACTCCTAGATGATGTGGGTAACTTTCCTAAAAGAGAAATTAAAAGATTTTGATAAGTTTAAGGTGTTCAAGATGATGGTTGAAAATGAGATTGATGGGAAATTGAAGTTTTTGAGATCTGACAAAGGTGGAGAATTCACTTCTAGAGAGTTTGATGCTTTCTGTGAAAAGCATGGAATAAAAAGACAATTATCTGCTCCTAGGACTCCTCAGCAAAATGGAGTTGTGGAAAGGAAGAATTGGACCATTCAAGAAGTTGCTAGGACCATGATGATGGAAAAAAATGTTCCTCAAGTTTATTGGAGGGAAGCTATGAGTACTATTATCTACACTCTTAACTAGGTACAGATCAAAGGAAATTCTGGTAAGACTCCTTATGAACTATGGTTTGGTCATCCCCCTACTGTGAGATATTTTAGAGTTTTTGGTAGTAAATTCTATATCAAAAGAGATGAAGATTTGGGTAAGTTTGAGGCAAGAAGTGATGAAGGAATATTTTTGGGATACTCAACTCAAAGTAAGGCTTATCGGTGCTTCAACAAAAGATTAAAAAAGATTGTTGAAAGTGCTAATGTTAAAGTTGATGAAAGCAAAGGACATTCCAGATACTATAGATATGATTCAGATGATCAAGATGAAATTCAAAGAAGGCAAGTTCAAATCCAGACTCATATTCAAATTGATCTGGTAACTCCAGTAACTTAAGAAATTAGTGCAGAAGATGAGGAATAAGTTCAAGAAACAGAAGTTCAAACAATTTCTAAAACTCCCAAGTATGTAAGGTTGAATCATCCGGAAGATCAAATCATAGGAGATAGGGGTAGAGGTGTAAGAACTAGGAGAAAATTTTCTAAAGATTAAGAAGAGATTTATTTGATTTCAAAAATTGAACTTAAATTAGTAAGTGAAGCTTGCAATGATGAAAACTGGGTTAAAGCAATGGAAGAAGAATTAATGCAAATTGAAAAGAATCACACTTGGGATCTTGTTCCTAGACCTAAGGACAAAAATGTGATTGGAACCAAATGGGTCTTTTAGAATAAACTAAATGAAGATGGTGAGGTTGTAATAAATAAGGCAACGTTGGTGTGTAAAGGCTATTCTCAAGTGGAAGGAATTGATTTTGAAGAAACTTTTGCCCCGATGGCAAGGATAAAAGCAGTTAGATTACTTATTGCTTTTGCTACTTTCAAAGAGTTTAAAGTATATCAAATGGATGTCAAGTCAACATTCCTAAATGGAGATTTGGAGGAAGAAGTCTACATTGAACAAATGGAAGGATTTCATTTGTCTAATCAGAGAGATATGGTTTGTAGATTTAGAAAAGCCTTGTATGGACTCAAGAAAGCTTCAAGAGCCTAGTATGCTAGATTGGATAAGCATTTGCTCAAGCTAGGATTTAGCAAAGGTATTGCTGATAGTAATTTGTACTTCAAGATAAATCATGAGGACATTCTAATTGTTGAAGTCTTTGTTGATGATATCATTTTTGGTGGAAATGAATGTATGTGCAAAGCATTTGTTGATTAGATGAAAAGTGAGTTTGAGATGTCAATGTTTGGTCAGATGAATTTCTTCCTAGGTCTGCAAATTGTTTAGTTAGATAAAGGTATCTTCATATCTCAATCCAAGTATGTGAAAGAATTTTTGAAGAAGTTTGGAATGGAAGATTCAAAGCCAGTAGGTATACCTATGGTAACTAGATGCAAGCTAAGCAAAGATGATGACTCTCCCAAGGCAAATTAGATAAGGTATAAATCAATGATTAGAGGATTGCTCTATCTGATTCAGACCAAAACTGACATCATGAATGCAGTTAGACTTGTTGCCAGATTTCAAGCTGATCCAAAAGAATCCCATGTTGTGGTAGTCAAAATAATTTTCAGATATCTCAAGGGGACAATTAATTATGGACTATGGTATCCAAAGGACAATGACTTCACTCTTCATGCATATACAGATGTTGATTGGGTAGGAGATGTGGATGACATAAAAAGTACTAGTGGTGGTAGATTCTTCTTGGGGAGAAGATTGGTCTCTTGGATAAGAAAAAACCAAGAGGTAATATCTATATCTACTACAGAGGCAGAGAATATAGCAGCAACAAACAATTGTACTCAGGTTCTATGGATGAAGCAAATGTTGAAGGACATAAGAATTGTGTTTGAGGAGCCAGTCACAATTTTCTGTGATAATTCTAGTGCAATAAGCATCTCAACGAATATGGTATTGTATTCAAAGACACAACATATATCTATCAAGTTTCATTTCTTGAGAGACAAGGTAAATGAGAAGGAAGTCAAGTTAGAGTTTGTGTCTTCCAAAGATCATATTACAAATATCTTCACTAAGCCTCTTCCCAAGGATATTTTTGAATATCTCAGAGAGAAGTTAGGGGTTATTACCCTTCATGATTGGAACTAAGATGCACTTATGTGCATTAGTCTGGTGGAATTCTCAGACATATCTTAAGATCTAGATTGATGTTTAGAAGATACTAATCTAAGGAGTAGTCAGTATGCAAATGATGGAGATCAATCTGAAATAAAAAGGAGGAGAAAAGATAGCAAATATGTGCCCTTTGCCGTTGATGTCAAAGGGGGAGAGAAGTCATGTGAAAAATTTGGAATTGAATAGTTGCTAGTGAAAGGGGGAGTAGTGAAGAAAATGGTTGCACGTGTGATAAGAAAAAGGGGGATAAGTTCTTGTCTTGATGGTTGAATTAAGTTTTTCACATCATATGTTTCCATTAATGACAAAAGGGGAGATTGTTGCAAATATGTGACTAAATGGTGTTGTCATTGATGTCAACATATCTTTGTTGCCATTGGTGTAAAATGCATCCTATTTTGTTGTCTATATAGAAGATCAGATTATTGAGGATATTGAGAAAATTAATGACAATCAATGTATGCGGACCATATGGTTGTGTAGAGGATTGTCAGAGGTTGCTCCAATTAAGAATTGAGAAGTCTGTAGGAAGATTTGAAGAAGTTATGGCCATCTGAGTAGAACTAAATTTTGTAGTATTTGGAAGAGATAGAGTGACAGTAAGTTGGTCTGGATTGCTCCGCAGTGAAATATTATGGTTTGTGGATCTGAAGGCATGTTTGGGAAGTCAGTGTGTGTCATCAACTCTAGTGGTTCATGGTTTGGAGGTCTGCAAGCTATCTTTCTAGTTTGACAGTCATGGTAGATAGTGTTCTTGAGGTTTTAGAGGAAGATACAAATGGTTCTATCAATTTGGTTTAGAGTGAATGTTATTGGTGAATTCAATGTGCTTGTGGAGGTCTCTGGATCATGTGGCTACTATGTTGGAGGTCTGCATTGAAGTTTGAGCTTGTTGATTGAAGATTTCTTGTTTGAGGTTGATGTTCTTCCTAGTCTTGGCCGACCGGATGTTCCTAGCATGTTGCAGATGATCTAAAGAGCATTTTGTGAAGCATGATATGTTATTGGAGGAAGTTTCAAGTCTCAACTATGTTTGGCCAATAGTGTAAAGATCCGTGTTAAGTTTAGTCGACCTTGTTGATCATTCGAAGGTCAATGAAGTGTATACATACTTGTTGAAGAGTTGTGGAAAATCATCCTTATATAAAATGAATTAAATTCAAAGAAAGGATAAAAAAGTAGAGCAGAGAAGAAAAGGAGTAAAGGGAGTATAGAGTGAAGAGTTAGTGAAGAAGTATTTCAAGATAGGAGCAGAAGTTTTGCGAGCCTTCAAAGGGACTGATTCAGGCATGAATGTAGATGCTATTTCTTAGTTCATTATCTCTATGTAAATCATAATTTCTTATAGGCAGTGAACCTCTTCTTGAGTAGTGAGCTCTGGGCAGTGCACCCGAAGGCATGTGCCTTCTATTTTCTTAAGTACTTTTAATAAGGTATGCATTTTTGTGGGTTGACCCCCACCGTGGTTTTTCCCTTAACTGAGTTTTCCATGTCAAAATTCTAGAGTTGTGTGTTCATGTTGTTTTGTCTCATGTGTTGATTTATGTTTAAATGTTTACATCATTAATCTAGTTGTAAAGAAGATTTAAAAGTTGAGAAAAGGTTAAAGTTTAGGGACAACTGATTCACCCCCCCCTCTTAGTTTTCTAGACTAATTCCAACACCTTATCTATCAGAAGATCATACTGGGCTGCCTCTTTTGTTATTTGTACTTCCAAAGCATCCATTTGATCTTTTATATTGCTTTGGTGAACTATGGCCATTTTAAACAAAATTGATAGAGAATGTTTGCCTCCACAATGCTTTGTTGAATACTCTTTATATTTGTTTCTAATTGAGTGTTTTCCTTGGCACACTTATTTGTCATCTCCACCAACCTTTTCTTATTTAGTTGCTCTATTATTTTCTTCTCCAACTAGGTAGAGTACTCCTTGAATCCTCGTGTCAATTATTTCAATTGCTCTAGAAAAGATAAGGTAGTATCTTTGGGTGTCTTCAGAATCTTATTTTCCATTGTATTCACTGCAACATGAATCAACTCACTCCCCTCTACATGTTGTTTCAAAATTTCTGCTCTTGCTGAGGAGTGGAAGACATCTCCTAACTGTAGCTTCTGTAAGAGAGATATTCTAGTAAGATTTAATTGACCTTCTACCACCAACAACTGTAGCAATTGTGGAGTTAGGATAGGTGTTATCTATGTTTGCTGCTCCAAAAACTCCTTAATGAATTCTATTAGAGAAGAATAGCTTTTGGATTATCAACTTGATCTAATCCTCTTTTCTCTTTTGTATTCTCTTGTGTTTCTTCTTCTTTATCCTCTGCATTATTTGTTTGTGGGCTCATTTTCTCTTGCTATGTATTCATCTCCTCCATCCTTTTGTTCTCCAGAGGACATACCCCTTGTGCGGAAGTTTTTGGCTGATTGTTCAAAAAAGATGTAGAAATCTGATGTGGTTCAAGCCAAGTGATAACCAGGATCTATACTTCCTTAACACATTCTTCCAAGCTAGCACACACATCCAAACATCCAGTGGGATTATCAAAACACATCAAGTTGGCCTAACTTTTATGTCATAAAATTTTCCCTAGGACTTTTACCTCCTAAGTTTAGCTCACGGGTCCCTTGTTTTTCATCTTGCATGTTAAATTGGACTCCCAAGATAAAATGGTCTAAAACCCATGTCAAATGGGGCTTGAGGGACATTGTTGAGCTTAACCCTATTCCAAAATAGGACCCAGGGCTTAGGCACTTGCGCCCTAGTCCTAACCTATTTTGATGGGCTCCCAAATTTGAATGTCGATTAAGTGACCATTAGAAGTGTCCCATGCCGACATATTAAGTTTGAATTATGAAATTTGTAATGAGAATGCATATATAAGTATGTTTAGGGTTTCATTTGTAAACTAGAAGATGATTATGAAATTTTGGCAAACTTATGATTTTAGAGAATTCAAGGCATTCATTATGTTGCAAAGCAGAGTATTGTTGTTGTGTTTGTGATTGCAGATTTGGCTTCATCTTCTCATGGCATGAAGGATCTTCATCTATGTGAGAGCTACACCTCTGATGTGATATCTATTTGTGTTGAATCAATCATTCATCATTTGGTTTTTGGCTCTGTCCTACAAGGATAGACACTCTTTATCAAATAATGATGTTGGAAGGTTTGAATGCCATTCCAAGGCTTGACTAAGGTGAGCTCCTAAACACCACAACCCCTAACCTCTTTCCTTGTGATTAAAAGTTACAGGTATCAAGTTTCAAGGAGTGGAGTTGCAGAGGAGTGTACAAAAGGATAAAGATTCTAGATCTGATGAAAATAAGTGGGAAGGTGCATTGATAGGGCTTGGGCACTAGTCCCTTTGCCCTCTAGATTTGTAAAGGTGAAAATCTTTGAAACAGGGATCATCAATGCCAGAAGGAATCTGGAAGCCCTTAAAGAAAACACTGCATTGGGCTTGGGTGCTAGTCCCTTTTCCCTCGACTATTCAGTATCTCAAACTTTGAAAAATGGTAAATATCTAATCTCCATTTAACATCTGTATGTGTGAGCTTTTGTCAAGATTGATCTATTTGTTTACAATTTTGTATAATTAGGGTTTGAAGCATAACTAGGCATTAAATTAATACATAAATAAGTAAATTCCAAATTTCTCTATTATTACAAGTGACAACCAACTTGTAAGTGAATATTCTTGGTTCAACTTAGTTAAATGTACTTGAATGTGTGTAGTGAAAGGAGGATCTAGGCATATCATTCATAAAACCCTATTCCCACTTTTCCTACATTACATTTTGGTGAACCCATATTTTAATTGAATTTTTCACCTTGTTGAGTTTTGTACTTCAGATTTTCATTCATTCAATTCATCATTTTCATATTGCATTTGAAAATCTACAAAAAAAATTGAAAATTTTGAAAACAATTGGCATCCTAGGCATGCATTTTGATATAAATTACAGCATCAAATCATTAATTAATCATTTGCATTGCATTTTCATGCTTAAATTGTCAGATTTTGCTTGAAATTGTGCATTTTTCATAAACCTAGTCTTTGCAAAAATTAGGGTTTGTAGTTAAAATCTTGTTTTAGATTTTACTACTATTTTAAAAAACACATTCAAATCTAATTTTTTTAATGTTGCATTATTGTGTGTTTTTGCATTTGCATATCAAATTTTGCATTTTTACATAGTCAATTTCAACAAAACTAGCATATTCATTTATTTATCCTTAAAATTGCACTTGCATTGAGCATTGTAGGATTTTGACATCATTTTCAGATCTAAGATAGGCTATTTAACATCATAAATATTATTATAATTCATTAATACACCGTTTCACATAGTTTCATGCCTTAATTTTACAATTAGGGTTTAAAATCCTTGCATTTTCACTAGATTTTGACTCATCTTTCATCTAGATTTGCATGATAGGTGTGCTGTGAAATATTTTTCTGCATTATTGGACTGATAAAAAGGATTTAATTTTTTTCCCCTCTTTAATTTCTTCACAACACTACTTCTTTTAGGCATTTGCATTGAAAAAAGCAAAAAAATCAAGCATTTTAGGTTATAAACTTACATAATTTTGCACTTGTTCCTTGCATTTAAGTGTGGAAAATATTTTAAAATCTAGTCTTGCATTCATTTGAACATATACATACATTTGGTGTTTAAAATCTTGCATTATTTTGCACCTTTGTGTGAAAATCTACATATTTTAAATTACACATTTGTATTTCAATGCTAAGAGTTGTATACACTTCCCTTAGACAAAATCTCAAATCACTCACCTTTCCTTGGTGTGTTGCATTACTTCATTAATCTACTTATTTGATTTTATGTTCACATAGTGTTTATAGGGTGAAATAATCTCACATTACATGGCTTCTCATTATAACAATAATGCTAGGATTCCTCCTAGGCCTTATTTGAAAACAAAAAGCCCTGAACTTGAAATAACATTTACACCTCATGATAAAACATTTGTAGACACAGAAGGGCCTCTTTACATCACCGTGAGTATAATAGAGATTCTCATGCATGGTACACTTATAGATCCTAATTGTATGACTAATGTGGTAACTGAAGAGTTCCTTCTCTCACATGATTTGATACAAGATTCTTATGAACCTTCGGATTTAATGATTAAGATACATACTAGAGCTTTTATGCCTACCCTTGGGAAGATAACCTTATTGGTTATGGTTTATGATAAAGTTGTGGACCAATTATTTGATTGCATCCCTTTATCTGACCTTTTCCACGTAAAGCTAGGACATCCATGGCTAGAACCTATGAATGTTGTCCCCTCAACAATTCATAAATGCATAAAATTCCCTTTACATGGACAAGTACATACTATTCATCATAATAAATGGCTACCCATGGTTATGGAAAAGAACTTTACTCTTGATTACTTTTGGCCACAACCTAATAAAGACCCTGAGCCATGAAGAGACCAATCTTTCCTACAATATAGATGATATAAATCAAAACTTTTATCTAGAGTGGTTGGGCCTCCTATTAAGAAAACAAGAGAAGAACAACCCGCATTAGAAGAACTCCCTAGAGACAAGGTAAAGGACTCTATGTGAGGTTCCTCCTCCGTCATCCTTACAAGGATTGGGATGTATTCATTCAGAACAAGGCACTTCATCAAGACAAATGATATTTCAACAAGATTCCTCCTTCTGAGATATGAAAACCTATGGAAAAGCATGAAACTACTTTTGAAGATATAAGCAATAAGAGAAGAAGAAACAGACAAGCAAGAGAAAGGAGTAAGAGAAGACAAGCTTTTTCCCAACAAAATACACCTCAACAAGAAAACATTCCACCACCTAACATTGAACTAAAAAAAGAAGAACTTAAGAAATAAACATTTAAAGACAATGAAAAAAGTTGAGCTATGGTACATTATGTACCTCTCTCATCTAACATTCAAGTTGGGAAGATGATGACTTGCTTGTCGATAACCGCGAGTTTGGTTGTGTTAATAGGTAAGCATTTCTAACCCTTTCTCTCTATGTTGTGATCTCCCTATGATGTGTTATGTGTTGTTTAGGCTTCCTAAGCTGACTATTGATACTCTTGTAAGGTCAAGGATACCAAGAGACCACCTCTGTTGTGACCATTCTTCTATTTGTGTCATCATTCCTCTATCTTGCTTCTCCTCTATTTTTATTGTTGTGTGTTGTGCCTTACAGGCATAACGTTGCGGTTGATGACCTGGGGGCATCCTCCTACTTGATTGTTCCTAAGGCACTTGATCTCCTCTCTCATTTTTATTATTTACCTTCTTCTAGTGGTTCTATCTAGTTGGCAGATGACAAAAAACAAACATATATTGATACAGACCGAGTGTCCTTTTAGCAAGCAAAGGAAAAATAGACCTAGTCCATATATGAAGATGGGGTTGATATATATTATCTGATGCTTGGCTAGTAGAATCACTTCATGTGATATTTTGATGTTGTCTTATCTTTGCTAATAAACCATTACAATACATTTGCTCCATGCACTTTAATTATCTTGAATCTTGTCTTGGTTACACTCGGTTCTCAGATTTCTACGGTATAGCCCCACGGTTATACTCAGTTTCTAAATCCGTAGTATAACCTTGGCTCTTGATTATTTACATTGCTTTTAACATGTGATGTGGTCATTATCTTAGGAAAGATTTCTAACCTCTCTTATCATAGTAAAATGTGTGTTTGTGGGAACATTCAGTGATTGTGAAGCACATGTCACCTTTGGGGGCATGGGCTTTGCGAAAGTTCTTGTTCCCTTGTGTGTTTTCTCTCTATCTTAACATGTTTGATGTTGGTACATGACATCAACCGCTTTAAGGTGGGTGCATATAAAAGGTAAGTTGTCTGATGATTTTAGTACTAATGAAGTGTGTTTGTAAGCCCTTTGTGGAGGCGGGATGTTGTATCTACAGTGTGAGTGCACATCTTTATTTTATATTGCAATCAAAAAGCCCTTTGTAGAGGTGGGATATTGTATCTCTTAAGCTAGTGCATATCCATTTATTCAAAATCCCTATGCAGAGGCGAGGATAGTGTATATCGTGAGCTAGTACACATCCTTTTTATTTCAAAAGTCCTCTAAGTAGGTAGGCTTGGATCTGATACTATCCTCCCTTAAATGTGTTTTTAGTAGTTGTTGTGGCATCAGCCCAACCGTCAGGTGTGTCTGCAGCATGTTTGAAATGGTGGGAACTTAGCAATAAGCTCCTTTCATCACCTTTTTGGTCGTGTTTAAGACATATAGTATGTCTTTGCCATGCTATATTGTACTCGTATCTTCCATGTGTCTTTCATGTGTTTTTCCCATGTGTAGTCTCAAGGGTGTGGTTAAATGCCCCTCCTACACTCAAGCTTTGTATGCCATGTTTTCTCCCAAGCATAGTCTCAAGGGTGTGGTGAAATTCCTCTACTATGCTTTGGGTTTTGTATGGCGTGTTTGTTCTCAAGTGTAGTCCCAAGGGTGTTTCAAAATGCCCCTCCTACACTTTGGAATTTGTTTGGTATTTATTCTCCCTCATATGTAGTCTCAAGGGTGTGGCAAAATGCCCCTCCTACATTTTGGGGTTGTGTGTTATGTTTTTATTCTATCTGCATTCATATATATATGAAAACAAAAAAGAAAATATCATTGTATTCATCGTGTTCTGTGTGACTACTCTTGTGTATTCATTGTGTATTGTGTTTCTTCAATATTGTCTTCTCTGTGTCTTGAATGTTTCCTACTATCTTCAACATGTTTTTCTTGTCTATGATGTGTCTATTGATGTTTACCTAAGGCTGGGGGCTAGAAGTAGTCTCTCAATCTTGGTGTATGCATCTCTTTTATATGCTTGGTGTGTTTGATGTGTTTTTGACCATACTTTAAATGCATGTATGGGTCATAATTAAATACATACATTAAAGTGAGGGATAAATGTTGTGTCATAAAATGTCCCCATAGGACTTTTACTTCCTAAGTTTAGCTCTCGGGTCCCTTATTTTTCATCTTGCGTGTTAAATTAGACTCCCAAGAAAAAATGACCTGAAACCCATGTCAAATGGGGCTTGAGGGACATTATTAAGCTCAACCCTATCCCAAAATAGGACCCAAGGCTTGGACACTCATGCCCTAGTCCTACCCTATTTTGGCGGGGTCCAAAATTCGAATGTCAGTTAAGAAACCATTAGAAGTGTCCCTTGCCAACATCTTAAGTTTGAATTATGAAATTTGTAGTGGGAATGCATATATAAGTGTGTTTAGGGTTTCATTTGTAAACAAGAAGATGATTACAAAATTTTGGCAAACTTATGATTTTAGAGCATTCAAGGAATTCATTATGTTGTAGAGCAAAATATTGTTGTTGTGTTTATGATTGCAGATTTGACTTCATCTTCTCATGGCATGAAGGATCTTCATCTATGTGAGAGATACACCTCTGAGGTGATATCTATTTGTGTTGAATCAATCATTTATCATTTGGTTTTTGTCATGCAAGGATTCATAATCTTTATCTAAGGCTTGACTAAGGCAAGCTCCTAAACAATACAATGTCCAAACCCTCTCCTTGTGATTACAGGTTACAGGTATCAAGTTTCACGGAGTGGAGTTGCAGAGGAATGTGGCAAAGGATAAAGATTCTATATCTAACAAAAAGAAGTGGAAAGGTGCACTGATAGGGCTTGGGCACTAGTCCCATTGCCCTCTGGATTTGTAGAGGTAAAAATCTCTGAAACAGTGATCATAAGTGCCAAAAGGAGTCTGGAATCCCCCAAAGAAAACACTACTCAGTATCTTGAACTTTGAAAATGGTCAGTATCTTGAACTTTGAAAAATGGTCAGTATCTAATCTCCACTTAACTTCTTTGTGTGTGAGCTTTTGTTAGGATTCATTTGTTTGTTTACGATTTTGCATAATTAGGGTTTGAAGCATAATTGGGCATTAAATTAATACATAAATCTGTAAATTCCAAATTTCCCTATCATTACAAATGACAACTAACTTGTAGGTGAATCTTCTTGGTTCAACTTAGTTAAATGTCCTTGAATGTATGTAATGAAAGGAGGATCTAGGCATATCATTCATAAAACCCTATTCCCACTTTTCCTACATAACACCTGAAAACACTTATCCTTCCACAAAATAGCTCCAGACCTAAAGCGGTACCGAAGAGACTAATTAGCACCATGCAGACCACTTCACAAGCAACATAAGAGTTTCACAAAACTTCTCAAACATTCCTTCCTCTAAAGTATATGTTTATTGGAAACTTTCTGGTGTTGTCATTGATGTCAACCTATAGCAGTTGGTCCATTTGGTTCTAAGTGCTTTTGAGAAAATTTGAAGAAAATAGTGTGCAGAGTGACAAAAGTATGTTTAGTGTTTTTCTTTGCATTCCTTCACAGTTGAACATATGCTTGTGTAGTTTTGAAGTGTTGATTAGAGACTTTCATAGGTTTTATATCTATAGTTTTAGGTTCTAGATCATGTAGATGTGGAAGATGTGTTTGATAAAATGTTTTCATGTATAGAAGACTGTCTAAGAGAAATGAAATTGCTTTGCATTTCTTCGCATTGAGCTTTCCTATCTTGTGGATCTGGTAGAGTGCTTATATTATCTATATCCACCTTCCTTTGAAGTTTCAAGTGTTGGGATGCTCCGCAAGTTCAATTCTTACATTGGCGATTAGTAACAGTGTGTCTTGGAGTATATAATGAAGACATTCTTTGATTCAGATGGTTGTAGCAATGTTGTAGAAGTTTATGATGATGATGAGTGTCCTGGGAAGGTGTGTGAATGTTTTGGAGTGTCTTTCTTTGGTTTGTATGATGTTCTTGGACTTAGAGAAGTGTGAATATGGCCATTAGCTCAAGTTTGGCTGACTTGGCTTACTAGTGCTAGTTGCAGAGGTACCTCATGTATTGTGGATGTGTTAAGTAGCTTGATGATAATAATTTGAGTCCTTGTTATCCCTTGACATGGTCTACTTTCACTTCTTTCCACCACGGAAGTATTTAGTGATGACCTAAGTAATATTGCATGTGTGTAATGTACACGGTTCATTAGGACCGACCTAATTAAGATAGGTCTTGGTTATAGATGGTATAAATGCAAGATGAAGTTGAATGGAGAAAAGAAGAGAAGGATATGCAAATGTGAATCAAGGGCAATAAGGTTGTGTGCAAACTTAAATGATTATGACTTTGAAATGCAGTGAGTAGAAGGTGTCTACATTTTAGTGTGCCAAAAGTTGGAGGTAATGAGCTTAAGGTTGTGGATGGCAAAGAGTATCAGTGGTGGATCTCTCCTATTGCTTTGAGATAGTGAATCTCTCTGTAATAGTCTTCTTCTTCTCTCTTCTAGGTAGTGAGCATTTCTCTGGCAGTGAGCCTTTCTTCTGGGCAGTGATCCCTTGGCAGTGAGCCTACTAATTTTTGATGTTGTTATTCATATATATTGTGAGCTAATCCTCACTATGGTTTTTACCTTATTGGGTTTTCCACATAAATATGGTGTTCTTATGTGTTTGGATGTGTTTTCATTGATGCTTCATATGTTTACATTTTGCTAATGCATTATAAGTGGTTGATGTCTTGAGAGTTTAAAGTTTAACATACAACTAATTCACCCCCCCTCTCAATTGTCCTATGCATTCTAACAATTGGTATCAGAGATAAGTTCCCTGAAGATGCTTAACCACTTGGAGTAGATCCGGATGGCGTACATGAAAGGTATGGTGTTTGATCGAACAAATTTTGCTTTTTGGAAAACCAGGATGGAAAGCTTTCTTATCTCCCTAGGATATGGCGTATGGAAGATAGTTGACAAAGAGTATACTATACCTCCTAATGGTCCGATGGATGAAGATGAAATTAATGAATATGAGAATAATGGAAAGGCAAGGAGTGCTCTTCTAAACGGTTTCTCTGATTCTGAATAAGTGAAGGTGATGCGTTACAAAATTGTACATGAGATCTGGAAGAATCTAACAAGTACCTATGAAGGAGATGACAAGGTCAAGAAAGAAAAGATGTAGATTTTGAAGACCAAGTTTGAAATCCTAAAGATGTCAAAAGATGAAAATATTGCAAGCTACATGTAGAGAGTGGATGAAGTTGTCAACTCCATCAATAATCTTGGTGGAAATATGGAGGAGAGTGAAGTGGTAAAGAAGGTACTAAGAACTCTTCCAAAGTCTTATAGTGCTAAAGTTTCTTCTATTGAAGAAACTCAAAATTTGGATAAGTATTCTAGGGATCAAATGTTTGGAACTTTAACCACTTTTGAGATGATAAAATTTGGTCAAGATGATTCAAGAAAAGAAATTACTTTTAAGGATAGTAAGACATAAAAGAATGTTGAATATGATTCAGATGGCTTTGATGAAGTGGAAGCAAATTTTGTGAGTAGATTGAAAAAGGGGTCTAGAAAATATAGAGTTAAGTTACCTTTCAAATGTTTTAGTTGTGGAAAGATAGGTCATTATGCTTCTAAATATCTAATCAAAATTTCTAATGAAAAATACATGGAGAATAAAGCTAAATCATTCAAGAAAAGTTATTATGTTAAAGAATATGACAACATATTTGATGATGAGTCTGACTATCTAGATGATGATGGTATTGAATGCTTGTTCATGGTTTTGAATGTTGGAACTAATTCTACTAATCCTAGAAGGTGTATGAAGGATATTTATCCAGAGACAGGGCACCACATTGAAGGAGCATTGGTTATTGCTTTCCATGCAAGAGAGGATGAAGATCTTTGGTTAATTGATATTGGGTGTTCGAATCATATGACAGGTGATAAGAATAAGTTTGTGAATCTTGAGAAGTTTGATGGAGTTTTTGTTAAGTTTGGAGATGATGCATCTACTAAGATCTGTGGAAGAGGTTCAATCAGTTTTGATGGTAAGCACAATACAAATGATGTCCTTTATGTCAAGGGTGTCTAGCAAAATGTTCTAAGTGTAGGACAAATGTGTAGTAGAGGATATAATCTTGTGTTTCAAGATGGTGGCTGTGAAATCATAAAAGAAGACTCCTGAACTCTGATTTCTACAAGAACAAGGACAAAAGGAAATATATATCAGCTCAAAGGTGTTGAAGGTGTGTACCTTATGACTCAAATTAATGAAAGTTAGCTATGGCATAGAAGAATGTGTCACATCAATTTTTACAACCTAGTGAAGATCATCTCTACACAAGTTGTGAAGGATCTACCAAAGATTACAAAGCCTACCAATGCAACCTGCAAGGAATGTCAGATTAGGAAGCAAACAAGGTAGAATTTCAAGACCAAAGAGTACTCTACCACCTAATACAGAGGAGATGGGAAACTCCAAACTAATACAATCTCAATGAACATTACAAAGCCCAAACCCTAACACTTCAAACAAATGACTTTTCTCACAATCTTCCACTATGCTTTGATGAGAACAACAAATAAGGTAATTTTGATATAATTTTTAGAAGACAACTCAGACCCATGATCTAAAAACTAATTTGGATACCCATTAAGCCCTTGTATAACATATCTTGAATGCAACTAGGGTTAACCTAAAACAAAACCTTCAAAAATTGACTGCTACGCTGCAAAATAAGCCTAAAAGGACAACATATCAACTTTTCTAACATAACTTTTGTTATACACCCAACTTTCAAAAGGTAATACCATTTTCAAATACCCTTTTTATCCTTACAATACATACTTCACATTGGGCTAAGGTTGTTTTGTAACACAAGGCTCTAAAATGGACTGTTCCACTTGACAAGAAGCTTAATTTGGCTTGCTTGAATGATTTTCAACTATGTTTTCAAAACCTAGACCCCAAATCTTCATACAAATACTTAGACATGTCAAATATGTTCTGGCCAAACATTTCCAACAATTTCCAATCACCTTGCAAGAGCTTTTCTTCAATTTCCAACTTCTAGGTGTCTTCTAAGACTCAAAATATGAGAAAATTTGTCCAGGGCATCATCAAAATCCACACTAAACCTTCTTTCCTAGTCCTGCAAACTTAATCAAAACAAAATACATCCTATTTAACCCCATTCCACCAATTAGCAAGTATTTTCATCGTGGAATGAGTCACAAAACATTTTTCTTCCTCTCAAACCCTAAAAATCAAGGTTTCCAGGTAGTTTGGAGTAAAAAGCTTATAAAATGCTCAAATCTTAATGAAAAAGAGTCAAACCAATTGCAAAAGAGAGAAGATTCATAGTTTCATCAATTCCAATGCATGAGAGATCACCTACAGGCCATACAAGGCTGTACAACTTCCTATAGAAGCAAATTTTCAATGAAAATGCAGGAAAATAGTGAATGTATTGATTCAATTCATCTTCAAAACTCACCACACCCTTGGCTCAACCATAAAAAAGTCTTTTATGACCTTTAAAAAATGTTTCAATAGTTATAAACCAACTTCCCAACTTCTAACTAACCCTTCACATTCCCATTTTTGCATATGACAACATTTTACACTTTTAACAACATTTGCAATATTTGCTAAATAACCCCAAAATGCCACTCTAAGACTCCAAACCAATACAAACAAGTTCAATATGGTCTTTTAGACCTTATTACATGATTAAAACACAATAGTAACTCAAACTTAACAACATGGCCTCATGTAGGCATGAATTCCACTAGGTGCTCCTGCACCATACTCCTAGAGAAAAAGAAATTCAAGTCCCTTTTGAATTCAAGGTAGGAACTTTCTTGCTTTATGTCTTCTATGCTCATCCCTTTGTCGTCTTTAAAACAACTCCATGTTGTCTTCATCTCTACCGTGGGTTTCATCTTGTCCATACAAACTTGTCTTCCAACTATTTTTCTACCTTGGATCTGATTCTTTATGCCCTGATGGATTACACATTTTGTCCCAAGACCTTGGCCTGCCTCCATAGCTTGCTTCATTTTCAACTTAGGTCTATTCCTCCTTAAGATTGCAATCACAATAAGAAAATTGTGTATTCCTTCCCTCTTCTTCCCATTAGATGCATGCTTATACTTAACCACCTTCCTTAGCAAATCATCCTTAAGCTTTTCACTTTTGTTTTCCATCTGCTGTGATACCCCTATAACTACTACTTTATTAGGTTCACTAACCTCTGATTTGACAAAAAATGAAGGACCACTATCTTCTTTCAAAAACAATGAAGAAAACACTCCTTACATCACCATATCAACATGCCAACCTTGAACTTGCAAAATCAATTCATCCTTGACCTTCTCAATCTCATTTTCCCTCCAAATCTGATCACTCTTCACCTCTGTTGTCTTAGTACCTTCAAGTCTTGAAATGTTGCAACCAACATGTACTTTTCTTCTTCTACTTTGATGAAATCTTCCCTACCAACCATCATCTCATTAACGTGTTTGGTTTGTTCATTATTTCCTCCATCAACAAAGGTTCTATTGTCTACCCCTACCTTCTCCTCTAAATAATCTTCTTGATGGGCCATGTAACCTTCTTCTTGACTGGTAATGCCAACTTTGCTCTTGGTTTTCTTTCTCAAGCAACTGCTTCATCTCCACCTTCATTCTTTCTCCCATTCTTTCTCACATTTCCTTTATTTGTACCAAATGCTACCTCAATTCTTTTTTCTCTTAATCAACATATAATTGTTTTGTCTTCTGACTTTTCTTCTTTACCTCTCTTTCCTCCTTTTTCCTCTCTTGTCCCTTCTTTTGTAAACCCTCACTCTGCAAGTATCTCTTCCACACATCCATTCTTATCTTTCTTCAAGCAAGTCTCTTTCACCTTTCTTCTTCTTGTCTTTGTGATACCTCACCTAGGCTTCCTCCTTTCTTCACTACCTAGTCTCTTGGCATCCAGGTTCTTTCGTCAACCTACAAAAACAGACAACACATACAAACTCACAACCTTCCTTTCCCACATCTTTAGGCTCTGATACCAATTTGATGTAGAGGAGATGGGAAACTCCAAACTAACAAAATCTCAATGAACTTTACAAATCACAAACCCTAACACTTAAAACCAATGAATTTTCTCACAATCTTCCACTATGCTTTGATGAGAACAACAAATAACCTATAATTTTGACATAATTTTCAGAAGACAACTCAAACCCACAATCTAAAAACTGATTTTGATACCCATTAAGCCCTTCTATAACATATCTTGAATGTAGATAGGGTTACCTTGGAACAAAACCTTCAAAAATTGACTGCTACGTTGTAAAATAGGCCTAAAAGGACAACAAATCAACTTTTTCTGACATAACTTTTGTTATACACCCGACTTTCAAAAGGTAAGACCAGTCTCAAATACCCTTTTCAGCCTTACAACACATACCTCACATTTGGCTAGGGTTGTTTTGTAATGCAAGGCTCTAAAATGGACTATTCCACTTGACAAGAGGCCTAATTTGGCTTACTTGAATGGTTCCCAACTAGGTTTTCAAAACCTAGACCAGAAATCTTCATACAAATACTTAGACATGTCAAATATGGTCTGCCCAAACATTTCCAAGCATTTCCAATCACCTTCCAAGAGCTTTTCTTCAATTTCAAACTTTTAGGTGTCTTCTAAGACTCAAAATATGAGAAAATCTATCTAGGGCATCATCAAAATCCTCACTAAACCTTCTTTCTTGCTCCTACAAACTTCATAAAAAAAAACCATCCTATTTAACCCCATTCCACCAATTATCAAGCATTTTCATTGTGGAATGAGTCACAAAATATTTTTTTTGCTCTCAAACACTCAAAATCAGGGTTTCCAGGTAGTTTGGAGTAAAAATCTTATAAAATGCTCAAATCTTAATGAAAATGAGTCAAACTAATTACAAAATTGAGAAGATTCACATTTTTATCAATTCCAATGCATGAGAGATCACCTATATGCCCTACAAGGCCATACAACTTCCTGTAGCAACAAATTTTCAATGAAAAATGCAAGAAAACATTGAATGTATTGATTCAATTCATCTTCAAAACTCACCACACCCTTGGTTCGACCGTACAAAGGTCTTTTATGCCCTTTACAACATGTTTCAACAATTACAAACCAAATTCCCAACTTCTAACTGACCCTTCACATTCCCATTTTTGCGTATGACAACATTTTACACTTTTGACAACATTTGCAATATTTGCTAAATAACCCCAAAATGCCACTCTAAGACTCCAAACCAATACAAACAAGTTCAATATTCTCTTTTAGACCTTATTACATGATTTCAACACAAGACTAACTCAAACTTAACAACATGGCCTCATGGAGGCATGAATGATTCCACTAGGTGCTCCTGCACCACCACCGGACCTCTGGAGTTGGTACATATAGATCTATGTGGACCCATAACAGTAGGAAGCTTTCAAGGTGATAGGTATTTCATGTTGTTAATTGATGATTTCTCTATAATGACTTGGGAAACTTTTCTCAAAGAAAAATCAGAAGCTCTAGATAAGTTTAAAGCTTTTAAGGCTATGGTTAAAACTGAAATTGATTTAAAAGTCAAGTGTTTGAGGTCTGAGAGGTGGTGATTTCACCTCCAATGAGTTTAATTGCTTTTGTAAAGATCATGGAATAAAAAGGCATTTGTCAGCACCTAGGACCCCTCAGCGGAATGGAGTTGTGGAAAAGAAGAATGGGATAGTTCAAGAAGTAGTAGGGACAATGATGAAAGAAGAAAATCTACCAGATATCTATTGGAGAGAAGCCATCCACACTGTAGTTTACATACAAAATATAGTACAAGCTAGGGTCAACAATTTAAAGACTCCATATGAACTATGGTATGGAAGAACTCCTACTATAAAATACTTTAGAGTGTTTGGAGTAAATGCTACATTACGAGAGATGAAGAGAACTTGGGAAAGTTTGATACAAGATCAGATGAAGGAACCTTCCTTAGATATTCTACAAAGAGAAAGGCTTACATGTGCTACAAAAAGAGACTGAAGAGATTAGTGGAAAGTGCATTCTACAACCTCTTTGAAGTCACCACTACCTACCACTCATAATAGGAATTAAATTCCTACCTTCATCCTTTGCAGCTGATTGTTTTGCTACCAACATCTACTCATCTATCTTTTTTTTTCATCCTTCCTTGAATGGATTCCTTCAATGTTATTGCAACTTCCTTTGACACCCAATCATGGCCTCCAAATAGCCCTTCAAATCTCTTTGTCATAAATCACACTTCTTGCAATTTCCTCCCATAATTAATTCTCCTTATTTCCACCCTTTCTACTATTTTTATGCCTTCATGTAGCCTCTTGATCTCCTTCTTAGATCTTCTGTGCACCTCAAAACCATGAAACCAACTTGTACCTTTATTACACAATTAATGCACTTAATATTCCTCTTGATGTCTTAACAATTCTATGATGACCTTCATCCACCAATATCAATCATTTGGATACTCTTTAGTCCTAGTTGACTACTCTATCATGTGAGAATAGAGTGTTGTGATGAACAACAATCCTTTTGTGCATGGGTTGGTAAGCATCTAATTGTTATAATAGTCTTCTCCAACTATTAAAATACCCCTTGTAAGCAAAGACCATGATTACACTCTTATTAACAACACCTTCCATATTCAATTATGAGGGTTTTATTCTCTATACTAGCATTGTTTCTCCTTTTGACAACATGGCAATCATATTCATAGGTCATGTGATAAAATCTTTTGGCAAAGGACAACCTTAGGGTTGCTATAGCAATCATAGTACTCATGATTGTTCTTGCATCTCATGTGACACCATTTCAATGTTGTTCATGATAACCTTATAGCATAAAGACAAACCCAATTGTTCTTATGACTGATATGATATTGAGAGGACAATCTTCCTAACTAGGACAATACAAATAAGGTCCAATATTTTCATCCCAATACAGTATGACAGTCTTTTCCCTCAACATCACTTCATCTCTTAGATTTAGAGTGACATAATAATCATCAAATATCCACATAACAACACCAAAACATGTTAGTCTTTAAAAAACAAAATCTTTGTGTATGTATGATTGTCCTTCACTCTTTTCCAATGATAATCTAACACACACATGACTAGCCTACACTCTTTTATGAGTTCCCTACCAATGGATTTTGACTTCAATAGGTTTCTCAATAGCCCTTCTTAGGGATATATACATTTATCAACAATCTTTAGACCATTTGATCTCACGATACTCTAACTATACAGTCCTCGTAATAGTCCTAAATGCAATGGAAAACCCATTATTCCTTAGGATCTCAACACTCCTTGGTCATGCATTCTTCTACAATCATAATCTAGTCATTTTAACACAATTTTCAAAAGTTGCATGAAGTCTTCAAAGATGCTTACTATTGTAACAATCAAGGACTGTCATGTTCATGAGAAATTACATTAGTAACAGTAGTGAGGAATGCCATGACAATCAAGTGGGTTATGGATGTTGTCATTATGATAGAATCCTAGGGTTTATTATTTTGTTATTCAAATATTGAAGATTCCATGTTGAAACCCTAGGGTATTGTTTGAGATTATTATCCATTTTAAAAATGTTGTCTTATGTATGTGTGTGACTATCAAGGTGGTGTAAATTTTAGTATTGTCTATATGGATAGTCCATTCCAAAGATGCTAAGTGCAATGATCAAGGGTTAGAAAATTATGCCAAGTCCACCAATTAACCCTATGTAAATGATCTTGTTGAGGAAACATGGATTAGAACATTTGGTTGAAGTTTTTAGGTTGTCCTAAAAATCTTGTTAGTGTAAGGAAATACCAATCTATCATTCAAAAATGCAGACATGCCACATACATGATGGACTATACAACTACTAAGAAGATTTTCCTTCAAGTCTTCCATATGGAAAGTTGGTTACCATATGACTGTTATGCCCAACAGTACAATCATTAGTGACTAGCCATATTATGCTAGGGTCATATTTCAGGTTGCCAGGCAAGTTTTGAAGGATTGTCTTGATGTTATTAAAGTTACAAAGAGTGGTCATCAGTGTAAACATGGTTATAAGCCTTTGAAATTGTCATTTCTCAATGTTGATCAGTCTTTTATGACTGTTATAAATAGCACAGTCATGTTTTGAAATTGAAAATCATATGCTATATATCTAGGGGATTGTCATCGTAGGGGTTTTAGTATCTTCATGGGATTGATTATTGATCCAATACTTTAGAATTTTCCTAATAATACCTAACGTGCATGTTTCTTCTATGACAATGGAAGAGGGTTTTCCACTTAGCAAGAACACACATCATTTGTTTTACAAAAGGACTATTATACAAAAGAGTTACACAACCACCTTGTGATAGTCATGTTACTAATTAGTTATAGTAGTCATAGCATAGAAAATGGTCCAAGGCCCTATCATTGAGTTGAAGAAGCTATCCTTATGCAAACTTTAAAGGTGCTACCATGCAAATGTTGCATAAGACTGTCATAGATAGGACTATTATAAAAATGGTTATACATTTGTTTGACCTCATGTTTTGCTATATTATGATCATTTATTGTTTGGGGATTGTTCATACACCTAACTCATGGTCCTCTCATCACAAGAACAATCTTGATAGCCGAATTAGTATGCAAAATACCATGTAGACTGCCCTAGTAGACAATTTTTTGGTCTATCATATCTTAATGTTTTTTGTCCTATTTATGATGACTTTGATCATAGTTTTCACATTCCTAATACTAATATGTAGATAATAAACAAGGACAATGATGAATTTCATGAAATTGGAGCTCCTAAAGTGATGCAAATCACCAAACATGATAACTTAAAATCAGAAGTTTGTAGAACCTTGTTATTCATTGTGACCATTATTCATTGTCATTATAAAAGTTCTTTAATTATCATTGTCTTATTCATAATGTTTTTATAAATCATCATCATGATGAGGAAATGAACAAAGAATCTAACACCAGAAGAGCATGAAGCTAAGAATGAGAGGAAAAGAGGAAAAATGAGGCGAATTTGAGAAAGTAGGAAATTGTCAACCATACAAGAAGACATTCCACCATTGCCAATTGAAGAGGAACATGACACATCTAATGAAGCTAAGGGAGAGATGGAATTGGTGGCACAAAGATAACAAATGCAAAACCTCCATTCAATGAGGAAAGTAAATCTCCAAGTTGGAGGCACTGCATCATCCACAAGTCAAGTTGAAGGAACACCACCATTATCTTCTCAAATTGAGACACTCCATCTTTCACAGGTGAAGTAGAAGGTATATCTTCATTTTCTTCTCAACATGGTGGTATGTCATCATTCACACATCAAGTTGAAGGTACACCATCTTCTCCCTATCAACTTCAACCCTTTTCATCTTTTTCACCTCTAATTGAAGGTACGTCATCTATCCCATCTCAATTAAATATTGAAAAAATTCCTAATGTTGAGTCAACTTTACCAATTAAAATGCCTCCTAGAATTTTGCATAGGAAGCCTAAGTTTCTAATTGATATTGATGAGAATGTGTTGAAGCCCATGCAGGATAAGATTCCCAAGTGCACTTGCTAGAGATATGTGAATAAGATATTGAAATTATTCTTTGAGAATTTAAATAAAACTAGAAGATTTCAACTATTTGTTGAATTGATGAAAAATATAAAATTTAGGCCCACTATGAAGATTCTTGGCCTAAGAACATCGGAGGCCTCAAGTGAAAAATCAATGTCAACTATTTGTTGAATTGATGAAAAATATAAAATTTAGGCCCACTATGAAGATTTTTGGCCTAAGAACATTGGATGCCTCAAGTGAAAAATAAATTTTCAAGAATCTAACGAGTGCATATGAGAGTGTGGGTTCCACCTCACACACCAAGGATAGTAATGTTACACGATATGTCATTACATCGACAATAGTAAGCCAACAAACAAAGAAAGATTGACTCATTCGAAAGACAAGTCAAGCACTGAAAATAAGTAGAAAAACAGTAATGAGAGCCATTGGAAGATGTGAAAGAGTTGAGGATCTAAACACCAATGAATTGTGGATTCTCTGGGAAAATCCCACAGAAGACAAAGTTGTTGTTGAAGCTTTGAGATCCATCATTGAAGAATTTTGGAAAAATAACACAAGGATATCTCCTAATGCAAGAGATGTTGTGAGAAGGAGAATTGGTTGTTGAAACCGTGGCCACATCCAAAGCATTTTTTGGATGTGACCCAAACACAAATTTTCAAGAAATTTCAAGAGATGTATCCTCAAATTAAAATTTGTCAAAGATATTTTGAAATTATAAAACCTTTCTATGTCAAAATAAATCACACACACACACACTACTTGTTGTAGATTACATATTGAATTTTCTAACCATTTTGATGTTTATCAGTCTATATGTTTAGATTTGCATACTAACAATATTTTTCAAGATTGTGGCATACGTGGTCCACCAACTACTTCAAGAGACTTCATATCAAAAATTTTATGTGAAAAGAGAGGAAAGTCAAATATTCTATAGAAAACTATGCTTGTATGGCACATGCCAGCATTGCGGTAGCTTGCAACATATGCCAATATGTCAACATATGGAAAGCACACATGTGGTTGGAAATGAACTAGTAGAGTTTGAAAAATATAAAACAATGCCCTACAATACAAAAGATGGTAAGGAAGTAAAGAGGTGTGATTTGGTTATTTAAAAGATTCAAGTGTATTAGTTTATGTCTACATTTCACGACAGTATAGTGTACGAGTATGCAAGGCATACCCATAGAGCTTGATGGTTAGACTTATAATTCAAGTTATGCAAGGACACGTTTCCACTTGGTAGAATCATTTTAGTTGTTGACTTTGTACAGAACTACAGACTACAACCACAGTATTACAACTCTACGTAGGTTGCTATATTTGTGCAAATAACATTCATTCATGCAGAAGATAGTATAGAGGATGATAGGAATATCTTGAGGGAAAATCATTTTTATATTAGTGATAATCACACACATTCTACAGAGTTTGTGCAAGGTTTCTTTCAGATGTTCTACTTGTTGGATTTAAGGCATACAACTAAGAGGGGGGGGTGAATCAGTTGTATAAAACTTCTTGTTCTTTCAAACACTTGATTCTCTGTTGTTAGTTAACAGCATATCAATTAATCATCCATGAAAGCATAATACATAAACACAAGAGCAGATAAACATCAACACATTGAACACCAAGATTTTGACATGGAAAACCCAGTTAAGGGAAAAACCACGGGGTGATTAACCCAATGATTATTCTCTGTTAGAAGAATAAGAAAAAGAATGGCACTTGCCAATTAGGGCTCACTGCTCGAGCACACTGCTCACAAAGAGGCCCACTGCCTACAAGGAGACACACTGTCTACAAAGTGATAAGAATCATAGTCTTAAACTGGAGAATGACATCTCTACCATGTCTGGATCAGTTCCATTTAAGCCCAAAAACCTCTGCTCTGCCTTTCACACTTCTCTTCGCTATGCCACACTCATCCACACAATCCACACTTTGAAATGAACTCACAAACCGTTATTTATGCAAGACATCGACTTAGGAACAAACATCTAAGTCGGAAAACAACCATAAGAGTATCCGCAAGATGAATAACACATCCGGTCGGCCACCACAAGAACATTCGTAGGATGAACAACTCATCCGGTCGGCTAAACAGAGCAAGAACTTCATCCGGAAGAATAACTTCAATTCCGGGCTCTACTATCAATGCAGACCAACAACATAACCTCAACATGATCCAAGAACCTTCACAAGCCTACCTGAATGACCAGGTACATCCGCACTTTCTTTACTTACTGGAATCTCTTCTCTTCCTTATCTGAAACTTCAAGAACACTGTTTGTCGCCACTGTCATAATGCAACAGGTACTTCCGGACCTCCAAATCATACACAAATCAGGATGACACATCACAAGGACATCCCAAACACTCCTTCCAATCCGCAGATTAGGATAATACAATTCTAGACCTCACCGGACCTTTTTGTGATCCTCTGTCACCTCTGAATACTTGCCAGAACCGGTTCTACACCGACAGCCACAACTCCTTCAGATCTTCATGCGGACCTCTGAAATCTTAACTGAAGCATCTCAAGACTTATATCTACAAACCCTTTAATCCGCGTCCTCTGGTTCTCAACCTATACAATACATTTGCCTTCTTCTCATCACTGTTCTTCACTGTTCCTGACTGAGGCTAATTTTCTCAATATCCTCAGCACACAGCTCATCCAATCCTTCTTGTCAATGCAATATGAGTATGTTGACATCAATGAAAACACTGGCTCACCTCATACTTGCAACAATCTCCCCCTTTGTCATTGATGGCAACATATGATGTGAAAAACCATCAAGACAAGAACTTCTCCTTTCTGTCACAGCTCTCCCTATCAACAACAACTTTTCACATGTCTTCTCTTCCTTTACTACTCCCCCTTTGATCATCAACCACTTGTTTTTCACATGTCTTCTCTCCCCCTTTGACATTAATGGCAAAGGGCTCATACTTGCAATTCTAATACATCAGAATCATACCAGCTGCTCCCCCTTAGTAGCAGCTCCCCATCATCAATCCGGATCACAAGATATGACTGTGATATCCACCGGACTGATGCACATCAGTGCATCCTAGTTCATCACCGGAGGGGCCATGACCCCTAACTTCTCCCAGAGATATTCAAAAGAATCCTTGGGAAGAGGTTTAGTAAAGATATCTGCAATTTGATCCTTGGAGGGAACATACTCCAATCTGACTTCTTCCTTGTTTACTTGTTCTCTCAAAAAGTGAAACTTGATAGATATGTGCTTAGTCTTAGAATGCAATACCGGATTCTTAGAAATATTAATTGCACTTGAATTATCACAGAAAATTGTGATAGGCTCCTCATATTCAACTTTAATGTCTCTTAGCATCTGCTTCATCCATAAGATTTGAGTGCAACTACCTGCTGCTGCAATGTATTCTTCTTCAGTTGTAGACAGAGATATTGCATCTTGTTTCTTGCTTAACCAAGAAACCAATCTCTTCCCCAAAAAGAATGCTCCACCACTAGTGCTCTTCCGGTCATCCACATCTCCTGCCCAATCTGCATCTGTGTAAGCATGAAGAGAGAAATCTGGATCTCTAGGGTACCATAGACCATACTCAACTGTTCCTTTCAAGTACCTAAAAATTCTTTTGATTGCCATAACATGTGATTCTCTAGGATCAGCCTGGAATCTTGCCACAAGACCAACAGCTTGCATTATATCTGGTCTAGTTTGAGTGAGATACAACAATCCACCAATCATTGATCTATACTTTGTCTGATCTGCCTTTGGAGAATCAACATCTTTGCTTAACTTACATCCGGTTGCCATAGGAGTGTTCATTGGCTTTGAGTCTTCCATACCAAATTTCCTTAACAGTTCTTTCACATATTTGGTCTGAGAAATGAAGATCCCTTCTTTTGTTTGAGTAATTTGCAGACCCAAGAAGAAATTCATTTCACCAAGCATAGACATTTCAAACTCACTTTTCATCTGATTTGCAAAAGTTTTGCACATACTATCTCTTCCTCCAAAAATGATATCATCCACAAACACTTCAACAATCAAAATGTTTTCATGATCAATTTTGAAATATAAGTTACTGTCAGCAGTACCTTTGTTGAATCCAATCTACACAAGATGCTTATCCAACCTTTCATACCATGCTCTTGGGGCTTGCTTCAATCCATACAAAGCTTTCTTCAACTTGTAGACCATATCATCATTATCAGACAATTGAAATCCATCCGGTTGTTCAATGTAGACTTCTTCTTCCAGATCACCATTTAGGAAGGCAGACTTGACATCCATCTGATATACCTTGAAGTCTTTGAAGGCAGCAAATGCAAGAAGTAATCTGACTGCTTCAATTCTTGCCACAGGAGCAAAAGTCTCTTCAAAGTCAATTCCTTCTATTTGAGAGTAGCCTTTGCAGACCAGTCTAGCTTTGTTTCTGATTACTTCACCAGCTTCATTTAGTTTGTTCCGGAAGACCCACTTGGTTCCAATTATAATCCTGTCTCTAGGTCTGGGAACAAGATCCCAAGTATGATTTTTCTCAATTTGCATCAATTCATCTTCCATTGCTTTGGTCCAGTTTTCATCATTGCAGGCTTCATTTATTGTTTTAGGTTCAATCTTTGAAATCAGACAACATTCATCCTGATTTTGAGCAACATTCCTTCTAGTTTGTACACCTTTGCTTCTGTCACCTATGATCTGATCTTCAGAGTGGTTCAGTCTTACATACCTTGGAATTTTGGGAGTATCCTGCACTGCTGCTTCTTGATCAGGCTCATTCAAACCTATCTCTTCTTCCTGATTTACTGGATCAGGCTGACTCTGTCTTACCGGAGAGGATTGAGTTCCTTGAACACTGTCTTGGTCATCTTCATCAAACTCATAAAATCTTGAAGGCTTCTCAATTCCTTCATCAACTTTCACATTGGTGCTTTCTATCATCTTCCTCAATCTCTTATTGTAACACCGGTATGCTTTGCTTTGAGTGGAGTAACCCAAGAAAATTCCTTCATCACTTCTAGCATCAAACTTTCCTAGATCTTCATCTCTTTTAATATAACACTTGCTACCAAATACTCTGAAATATTTCACAGTAGGAGTGATGCCAAACCAGAGTTCATAGGGGGTCTTACCGGTGTTGTTTCTGATTTGAACTCGATTAAGAGTGTAGACTGCAGTGCTGATAGCTTCTTTCCAAAACATTTGAGGAACATTTGCTTCCAACATCATTGTCCTGACAGCTTCCTGGATGGTCCGGTTCTTTCTCTCAACTACTCCATTCTGCTGTGGAGTCCTAGGAGCAGACAACTGTCTCATTATACCCTGCTTCTCACAAAAGTCAATGAACTCACCAGATGTAAATTCACCACCTCTATCAGACCTTAGACACTTTAGTTTCAATCCGGTTTGATTCTCTACCATAGCTTTGAAGATTTTGAACTTCTCAAATGCTTCTGATTTTTCTTTTAGAAAGGTAACCCACATCATCCAGGAATGATCATCAATTAACAACATGAAATATATATCACCTTGCAGACTCTTGATTCTTGTCAGACCACAGAGATCAGTATGTACTAATTCCAACAATCCGGTAGAAGACTGATCTTGGCTTTTGAAAGAGACTCTGCTTTGTTTACCTAGCTGACATTCTTTGCACAAACTATTTGTAGGTTTCATCAATTTTGGAAGATCTCTTACAGCCTGAGTATTGCTTATCTTGATGATGTTATCAAAATTTACATGACACATTCTTCTATGCCATAACCAACTCTGATCAATTTGAACAAACAAACAACTTTTATTTGAACCAACCAGATGAAAGATATTACCTTTTGTCTGAGTACCGGATGCAATTTCAGTTCCGGAGCTTGTAAAGATTCTACATTTGCCATTCTTGAACCGGAGATCATAGCCTTTGTCCACTAATTGACCAACACTGAGAAGATTGTGCTTCAATCCTTCAACATTTAGTACGTTACCTGTTTTGCTCTTTCCATCAAAAGAAAATAGTTCCCCTGCCTCTGATTATGCCAGCAGAATTGTCACCAAACTTTACCATTCCTCCTTCATACCTTTCCAAATTCAAGAACTTATTCTTGTCACCAGTCATATGGTGAGAACATCCACTGTCAATAACCCAATCATCCTTTTCTTCCACTTGAGCAGCCAAAGCTTTTTCAACAACTTTGTGATTGACAGATTCAGAGAGTATTGAATCTTCTTCCTTGATGGCAATAAACACCCACTCATTTCCGGATTTGCTTCCTAGTTCTGATTCATCATCTGTTACTCCTTCATTGTCATCTTCTTCATGAACATAATAGCAATTCTTTTGAAACCTTTGTCTATTAGTATTAGACCTTGCAGATCTTTCCGGACATCTTGAAGCAAAATGACCAATCTTATTGCAGTTGAAACACTTAAAGGGTAGTTTTCCTTCATACTTACCGGATCCTCTTGGCAGTCTCTTTGCAATGAGGGCTTCAAGTTGAGCTGTTTCTGCTTCTTCTTCTTCCATGTCTCTTCTTGCTTGATCATACCATGACATTTTCCTTGATGAGTTTTCTCCCGGATCAAGTCTCTGTTTGCCTTTCACATAGGCACTGGCTTTGAAAGCAGATTCAGTCTTGGGAGGATCATCTCCAAACTCGGTCATTTCAAATGCAGCTAGTTTGCCAGCCAGTTGTTCTCTTGTGACAGTTGTGTGGGCTCTGAATTCATCAATGGCAGCAACCTTGATTTTGTAGGCAGCAGGAAGGGATCTTAGGATTTTGCAGACAATCTCATTTTCATCTAGAGTTCCACTAGCATTTCTAATTCCACATACCAGCTCATTCACTCTTGGCATAAAGGTAGTGATGTTTTCATCATCTCTCATCTTCAATCTTTCAAATTTCCCTTTCAGACTTTGCAACCTTGCACTTTTGACAAACTCATCTCCTTCATACAGAAGTTCCAGTTTAGTCAGGATCTCATATGCAGTTGGTAGGTCAATAACATTTGAGAGATCTGAATCATTCAATGTGCTTAGTAGGGCTTCCTTGGTCCGCAGATTATTTTCAGCATCTGTAATCTCATTCAGAGTTGTCGGGCCACCTTGTGGAGGTACATATGGTTTTGAGACCATAGCCAAGTATGCTTTTCCCATACATTCCAAGTGACACTTCATGCGACCTTTCCAGAGAGTGAAGTTGGTTCCGTCGAACTTCGGACTATCCTTCTTGTATGACGACATCCTGGATCTCCTCAAGCGGTTAAGCTCCTTTCAGAGGAACGTGGCTCTGATACCAATTGTTGGATTTAAGGCATACAACTGAGAGGGGGGGTGAATCAGTTGTATAAAACTTCTTGTTCTTTCAAACACTTGATTCTCTGTTGTTAGTTAACAGCATATCAATTAATCATCCATGAAAGCATAATACATAAACACAAGAGCAGATAAACATCAACACATTGAACACCAAGATTTTGACGTGGAAAACCCGGTTAAGGGAAAAACCACGGGGTGATTAACCCAAGGATTATTCTCTGTTAGAAGAATAAGAAAAAGAATGGCACTTGCCAATTAGGGCTCACTGCCCGAGCACACTGCTCACAAAGAGGCCCACTGCCTACAAGGAGACACACTGTCTACAAAGTGATAAGAATCACAGTCTTGAACTGGAGAATGACATCTCTACCATGTCCGGATCAGTTCCATTTAAGCCCAAAAACCTCTGCTCTGCCTTTCACACTTCTCTTCGCTATGCCACACTCATCCACACAATCCACACTTTGAAATGAACTCACAAACCGTTATTTATACAAGACATCGACTTAGGAACAAACATCTAAGTCAGCAAACAACCATAAGAGTATCCGCAAGATGAATAACACATCCGGTCGGCCACCACAAGAACATTCGCAGGATGAACAACTCATCCGGTCGGCTAAACAGAGCAAGAACTTCATCCGGAAGAATAACTTCAATTCCAGGCTCTACTATCAATGCAGACCAACAACACAACCTCAACATGATCCAAGAACCTTCACAAGCCTGCCTGAATGACCAGGTACATCCGCACTTTCTTTACTTACTGGAATCTCTTCTCTTCCTTATCCGGAACTTCAAGAACACTGTCTGTCGCCACTGTCATAATGCAACAGGTACTTCCGAACCTCCAAATCATACACAAATCAGGATGACACATCACAAGGACATCCCAAACACTCCTTCCAATCCGCAGATTAGGATAATACAATTCCGGACCTCATCGGACCTTTTTGTGATCCTCTGTCACCTCTGAATACTTGCCGAAACCGGTTCTACACCGACAGCCACAACTCCTTCAGATCTTCATGCGGACCTCTGAAATCTTAACTGAAGCATCTCAAGACTCATATCTACAAACCCTTTAATCCGCGTCCTCTGGTTCTCAACCTATACAATACATTTGCCTTCTTCTCATCACTGTTCTTCACTGTTCCTGACTGAGGCTAATTTTCTCAATATCCTCAGCACACAGCTCATCCAATCCTTCTTGTCAATGCAATATGAGTATGTAGACATCAATGACAACACTGGCTCACCTCATACTTGCAACACTACTGTGATTTGGCCAATAGGAACATATCATTTCATCAGCATATCATATGGTCAGATAATTGTACATCACAATTCAAGAATGCACAAATGTTCTATTGGTTGAGCAAGATGCATACAATGAATGGTTTTCAACATATGTGGATTTTTTGTGAGGTTGCGCGTAGAAAGGGGGAGCATGATAGTGCAGGAGCATGTATCAAAAGAGCGTTGACATGAGAAGAGTTGAAGTATAAAGACAATGCAAAGTTGATAGATGCAAGATCTATTATCGAATGGTGTAACACTACAATGGGTCCAGGTAATGAAAGTAAGTCTACAGTTCATAGATATTTTTGGTTGGTTGATGATACTAACATTGCAAAATATGAGGACCATTGTACATTGATAGGATCAAGTGACCTACACTCTTTTAGAAGCTCTAATGTAGGTTCATGGAGTATTTTTATGAGGCATATGGCATGCTTTTGTTCTTCATGTATATATGAAGCTTGGTATGATTGTGAGTCAGGGTGTACAAGAGGCCTATGCCTGATTGACCATTATCAACTACCAAAAATACTACAAATGACAGAGATTGAATCTTCAATTCATTTTGACCATGTTTCAGATCTAGTTCAACCAGGTATTATTAGTATTCTAATTTAATAAAATCCAATATTCCATCTTATTTTATATTTTTTCTTGTATTGTTGACTATATTCATCGAACTGAATGCATGTATCAATGTAGGGCATATTCATGTAGTTATTGCATATGAGGCATATGGCATGCTTTTGTTCTTCATGTATATATGAAGCTTGGTATAATTGTGAGTCAAAGGAGTGGGTTGATGATTGGTGTACAAGAGGCCTATGCCTGATTGACCATTATCAACTACCAACGGCACTATAAATGACAGAGATTGAATCATCAATTCATTTTGACCATGTTTCAAATCTAGTTCAACTAGGTATTATCGGCATTCTAATTTAATAAAGTCCAATATACCATCTTATTTTATATTTTTTCTTGTATTGTTGACTATATTCATCGAACTGAATGCATGTATCAATGCAGGGCATGTTTATGTAGTTATTGCAACTGAAGACAATGAAGAAGGAATGGATTATTATTTGTGTTGTTGTGTTGAGGAAAAAAAGAAATTAGATTCCCCTATTGTAGATGGAGAAAACATAGAGTACCCTATAGGATCAATGGTTGTTACTGGAACATGGTTTAGAAGGTACCCACTAAAGAAGTCTGATGTGTGGGTGTTCAAGGACTTTGACCCACATAGGAAGATTCTTCATTATTCTAACCTTGTTGTGTCTTTAAATGTTCATTTGATTAAATATGGGGGTAGATCATTGAGCAAGACCTTGTGGAAGGTTCATGATTTTGATCATGAGGCAATACTCAACACAATATAGAGTAGAGTAGACCTTGATGGTTCATTGGATTGAATTAATGAAATGACAAAAAGGTATGTTAGTTTTTTTGCTATCATATGGTTAGATAATTGTGCATCACAATTCAAGAACGCGTGGATGTTCTATTGGTTGAACAAGATGCATGTGGTGAATGGTGTTCAACATATGTGGAATTTTTGTGAGACTAGGCATGGAAAGGGGGAGCATGTAACAAAAGAGCATTGGCATGATAAGAGTTGAAGTATAAAGACAATGCAAAGTTGATGGATGCAAGATCTATTATTTAATGGTGTAACACTACATTAGGTCCATGTAATGAAGGTAAGTCTACATTTCGTAGATATTTTTGGTTGGTTGATGATACTAACATTACAAAATATGAGGACTATTGTACATTAACATGATCAAGTGAGCTACACTATTTTAGAAGCTCTAATGTAGGTTCATGGAGTAGTCATACGCGGCATATGGCATGCTTTTGTTCTTCATGTACATATGAAGCTTGGTATGATTGTGAGTCAAAGGAGTGGGTTGATGATTGGTGTACAAGAGGCCTATGCTCGATTGACCATTATCAACTACTGACAACACTGCAAATGACAAAAATTAAATCATCAGTTGACTCTGACCATGTTTCAGATCTAGTTCAACCAAGTATTATCAACATTCTAATTTAATAAAGTTCAATATGGCATCTTATTTTGTATTTTTTCTTATATTGTTGACTACATTCATCGAATTGAATGCACGTATCAATGCATGGCATGTTTATGCAATTATTGCAGCTGAAGACAATGAAGAAGGAATGGATTATTATTTGTGTCATTGTGTTGAGGCAAAAAAAAATTAGATTCCCATGTTATAGATGGAGAAAACATAGAGTACCCTACAAGATTAGTGGTTATTATTGGAACATAGCTTAGAAGATACCCACTGAAGAAGTCTTATGTGTGGGTGTTCGAGGACTTTGACCCACATTGGAAGATTCTTCATTATTCTAACCTTGTTATAGCTTGAAATGTTCATTTGATCAAATATGGCGGTAGACCATTGAACAAGACCTTGTGGAAGGTTTGTGAGTCTGATCACGATGCAATACTTGACACAATAAAGAGTAGAGCAGACTTTGATGGTTCACTAGAATGAATTAGTGGAATGATAGAAAGGTATGTTATTTTTCTTTGCTATACTCATTTCATCTTGTATATTTTAGCTACTCATTTTGGCTAAATAGTGCAATTGCATTTGCATTTAGGATTTTAGTATGATGGAGGTAGGCATAATCCTTATGAAGTTGCCTTTGGAAAGAAAGTAAGGTAGGTTTTCATGATTATTTCATGATGATATGTCATTTACATTCTATTTCATAATGAGTTTTAATGATGTTACTATGAGTTCTCATTCGTTTTAATGATGTTACTATTTCATAATGAGTGTTAATGAGTTTTAATGACAAACAATTGATAGCAATGGTAAGGGAAACCTCAATTGATTCCCTACAAGATATTGGATCAAGTGAGAACACCTTTATAGTACTAAATTTTCATCTACCTAATGTCATATTTTGCCTAGCCCCAACATTTTCCTATCCCCCTCTTTCTATCAAAGAAATCTGATCAGAGAAAGCCTAAATAGAAAGAGGAAAATCTTAAATCTTATATTTCCCCATGATGTACCTTGCAAAAGTTCCCAAAATATCACCTAAAGAATCTTTGCGAGAAACCCCAAAAAACCCATAAATCTTTTGTCCTCAAGTGCCTTCCATTGTAAATAATTCTTAATTTTATACTTAGTCATTTTTATGTGCATATATAATTGTATGTTTCATTGTATGTATATCTGTTGTATCACATATACAATCATACATATAATGGTATATGCAAAGGAAGATGCAAAGGGAATATACAAGGCAGGCTACAAAAGTGAATCGGGTTATCTTTGTATATGTAATTCAATAGACAAGCACATGCGGTTGTATGCATCTTTGTATGTATGTTCGCATTGTATATGTGCATATACAACAGGCAGATACAAGGCAATCTACAAAGGGCATATACAAGGGAGAGATGTGAGGTCAGATGCAAGCATTTGTATGTAGTTTTGTTTGTATATTTGCATTGTATATGCGATATACAAAGGGAGATGCAAGGGGGAATGCATACAATCTGGACGTGACTGAAAAATCAAATGTGGCGGATAATCTTTTGGGTTTCGCAGTTGTATATTGAATATACAAGGTTTGAAAGGTGCAGTATACAAGAAGGTAAGATACAAAGGTTGGACACAATGTTAATATCATTTTTGCTTTATAAAAAGTTGGGGTCCACCTATTTGTATGTATATGCGATTGTATCTCATATACAATCACATATACAAAGGTCACATACAATGGCTTTTCGGTGAGACAATGCATATTAGTAGCATAGTTTGTGGTTTTTCCAATGGCTGATAAGGAGGATTCAGTGGTGGGTCCTAGGTTCAACTCAGTGACAATGAGATGATGACATGTGGTGAGTGCACATATACAAAAGGTGATTCAAAGACCGATTAAAATGCCAAAGAAAAAGCACATACAATGGACATTTCAACGAGACCTTTGTATATCGGTATGACTCAGTTGAGGTCTCCCTGACAGCCCGATATATACAAAGGTTGTATATGTAGATGCAAAGAGATATACAAGTGCAGGATGTAGTTGACAACAGCTTTGACCGCAGATATCTCCCTCATCCTGGTGAATTTCGACATGCTTCAAAAGGCAAAAGTGCTTATTTTTGCCTCCTCTTTCATCTGGAGGGCTTTTGAGAGGATTTTTCTTACTTTCAAAATATGATTTGGATTTGCATGCTTGATCGACTGGATGTCTCAGCGACCAATTTGGCATATACAGATGCAGATATTTGTTGCATTTATGGGTGCAGGTCAATGATTCAGCAGCTCACATTGAAGATTTAAAATATCTTCCATCTGCCCCTGTTCCAAATATTTTATGCCATGAATTCTTGTAGGTCGATACTCCCTTCAAATGCAAATATTTTTTGACAGAGCTAATGGGACGAATTGATTGTAACTGACTTAGGTCAAAATACAAAATGTTATATATGCATAAAAATGAGATGTAAAAAAGGTTGGACATTGGAAGATTTAGGAAATCTATGCTTCTGATTCCAAACAGAGCATTCGTCTACTGTAACCATGCCTTCTTATTGAATATATGCAAGTTATTTTACCTCTTTTACTGATTTTTTAGTTTAGTGTGAATTTGCAAATGATTATCTGTGAATGTTTTGTTCCTCCTAACCATTTTGTTTCTTACCTCTACTAGAATCATCTAAATCTATGTATATCTACTTGCTGTATCTGGTTGTGTTGTACATTTTCTCAGTTTTGTGAGGATTCTTATATTCAACCTAGTGAATCACCCTTATTTTCAAGTTTTCATGTTTTATCTTTCATCTTTAAAAGCATTCCTTCTCCCTTTTCCTATGCAAATTCAGTAGATTTTAGGTGAGAACCATATAGGAAACTGGCCTTCTCCAGAGGTTCTTTCCAACTCAGGTGACCCACAGACCTGGAAAGATCCCATGTTTCTCTAGATTGCCAAGTTTTTTACAACTCAGCAAGGGTGCAAATCTAGGTGATAACAGTTTTGGCACGCCCGGTGGGACCATTTGATGATCCTTATCATCCATTGAAGAGTTCTGGTGTGCTCTTTAGTGTATCTTACCATTCAAGGGAATCTCTTCAACACCATGGTGACTCTACTGAACAAACCTATTGGTGAAAGTAGCCCAAGCACCTAAAATTTCATCAAAGATCAGGATTTTGGTGGTTTTCCTGGTCTATTTAGCTTCCAGAAACATCTCAATCACCTGGTGACTCCCTCTCTGGTATGTATCCAGTTTCTCTTTAGTTGTAGACCTATTTCACTCTAATTTTAACATTTTTATGATTATCCAGCATTTAGATGCTATAAAATGTTAGAATTTTATGGGAATCATGGTTATTCCCCTACCCCTAATCCAAATATAGGCTATTGGCCCCAATATCATCAATACCAAGCCCCAAATACCTCTAATTTTATGCCATACAGCCCTGCCACTGCAGAATATCAGCATCCTCATGATGCTTGCCCCCCTCAAACCCCTACTCAGTCTTCTTGGTAGCCTAATAATGCTTATTATCAACCCCAAAAAGACTACTTTGATCCTAGCTAGTGCAACTACCCTCCTAATCTGTCCCAAGATGTTGACCCTATGAGTGCTAATGCATTCATTGAGCTCATGAGCAATTTTCTAAAGCTTGACAGAAATTTGGATGAAGCCAAAAGAGAAAGAGGGTATAACTGGCCTCAGTGGTTTTATGATCTCAACAGCATAAGCATGTATGGTCTCAAGAAGTTATCCTAGATCTAAATAGTGAGGCTGAGAAATTTATAGAAATGTTAAAATGTGATTGGCAACGAGAGGCACAAGAAAGGGTTTTTCAGGAAAACCTTGCTATAAGGATAGAAACTCAAGAGCAACAGATGAGACTGGTGGCCCAAGCAATCCCCTCCATTCCCAGTTTCAAACATCCTCTCCCTTTCACACCTATTCATCCTATTGCGGATGAAACCCCAAGTTTTAAGATTCCAAGCTTTACGCAGGATAATCCATTTGCACCTCCAAAACCATTTCCCAGTTTTCAAATCCCCTTATCAGATGGACATGGCATGGACAGTTATGATGAAATTGCTAAGTTGAATGAGCATGTGTTTACAATCCCAAAATTCAAGCAGTCCCTTTCTTCTGCACATGTTCGGCCAACAGAAGAGCAACCTAGACTCCACAAGTTCCCAGGCTTCAAAGCCTATATCCCTCCATAAGCCCCTGTTCCTATGCAAACTCAAATTATCACTCCCCAGGAACAAATTTGTCCAGAACCCTCT
The DNA here is from genome assembly GCA_027924645.1 of Cunninghamia lanceolata. NCBI lineage: Eukaryota > Viridiplantae > Streptophyta > Pinopsida > Cupressales > Cupressaceae > Cunninghamia > Cunninghamia lanceolata. Next base: position 1,749,225 of record BSBN01000957.1, read on the forward strand.
CCCTTCCAAGAAATTCAAGAAGATATTCAAGCCTTTTTCCTTGATGATATGACAATCTCCAAGGGTGGACCTATTGTCTACCAAGATAATTGGAAAGATGAGCCAAAAGAGGAGGTGGAAGAAGATAAAACTAATGAGGAGCAGTTTGTTCCTACACTCATAGAGATAGAATTGTTTGAACCCATTGCACCTATGAGTACTATTAACCCAAATAAGGGATTGAGTCCTCTAAACTTTAGTTCTTTTGAGGCCATTTCTCATGCATCTGATCAAGCAAACAAGGTTGAAATGCAAAAAGTGCATGGGGAAAACCTTCAGCTGCAGAGGCAACTTAAACACAATCTGGTGGAGCTACAGTCAAAGGATGGAGGCATAGGGGAAGAAGTTGTTAAGATCACTGTAGAAGTGGATGATTCTACCCTACTTCATGAGCTACCTGATTATGTTGAAGAAGAAGAAGATGGGTAGTTGGTCGTGGATATGCAGCAACCAGAGAACAATGAAAATGATGGTAGATTGTTACAGGTTGAGGCTGAGTACAACAGTGAGATTCCAAACCATAAAGAAGGGCAAGCATGTTGCCCTATGCTAGATGATACTAATATGCTTGAGGAGCTTCCATGCTTTATTGAAAATAATGAGGAGACTGAATATGGGTAGGAGAAAATTGCGGATTTGTTCTTTATTATCTAGTAGGGATATCAGCTTCTTGGTGGGGAGGTCTTCTCTTTTGAGCATGTGCATGGCTCATTTTCTAAGCCTAAGTTAGAAAATCATGAGCATCTTGTTCAAAGGGTGGAGACAACCATATCTCTAATTAAGATACAAGAGCTAGAGTATTCAGACTAGCAAGAAGAGAAAGAATCAAAACAGAGACATGAGATCAACCATGATGATTTGCATGTCACTTCAAGGGGATGCCCAATTAGGCATCTAGCCTAGCTGGAGACACATCAAGAGAAGTCACCACTTGTCATGCTTACCTCTAAGCATGAAGTTGAGCATCAAAATGGGTGGGATCAGCCCATTTATTCACCACAAGTTAGTAACATTAGTAATCAGTCCAGGTGGATAGGTGAGTTTATCTCCATTTTGTGGGGGTTGTTTTATCAATTTGTCATATGCCCATTTCCCCTTCACCGCTTTTTAACTTCCCACATGCATGAGAAACATTGTAAATTGTTAAGGAAGGGCAGCTACTATCAAGAACCAGTTAATGGCTTTGTTTAAGGTCACCTCTGACTAGTTAGTTTAGGATTAGAGTAGGTTTTATTCTAGTTTTATGTTTCCTTTCAATAAGTGCCCTTGCACTTGGCTGTATTCTCATTAGGAGATATATGCTTGCTTGTTATTTTTTGTTTTGGCTTGGTAGCTTGCTCAGTGTTCCAACACCTCTATTCTTGTTGCAGTCTCTTTTAACTCCATGCCCAATGGATGTATAAGGCCACTGATCTAATGTTTAGTAGGCAAACACCCCAGAGAGGTCACCAAAATGTTGTCATATTTTACCTAGCCCTAAAATTTTCATGTCCCCCTCTTTCTATCAAAGAAATCTGATCAGAGAAAGCCTAAATAGAAAGAGGAAAATCTTAAATCCTACATTTCCCCATGCTATACCTTGTAAAAGTTCCCAAAATCTCACCTGGAGAATCTTTGCCAAAAACCCAGAAAAACCCAAAAATCTTTTGTTCTCAAGTGCCTTCCATTGCAGATAATTCTTAGTTTTATACTTAGTCATTTTTATGTGCATATACAATTGTATGTTTCATTGTATGTATATCTATTGTATCACATATACAATCTCACATACAATGGTATATGCAAAGGAAGATGCAAAGGGAATATACAAGGCAGGATACAAAAGTGAATCGGGTTATCTTTGTATATGCAATTCAATATACAAGCACATGTACAAAGCAATATAGAAGCCTGAGATACAAACCCTGGGCCCGAAAGTGTATGCAATTTTTTTTAGAAAGACAGATGTGGTTGTATGCATCTTTGTATGTATGTTTGCATTGTATATGTGCATATACAATGGGCAGATACAAGGCAATATACAAAGGGCATATACAAGGGAGAGATGCGAAGTCAGATGCAAGCATTTGTATGCAGTTTTATTTGTATATTCGCATTGTATATGTGATATACAAAGGGAGATGTAAAGGGGAATGCATACAATTTGTTCGCGACTGAAAAATCAAATGTGGCAGATAATCTTTTGGGTTCTGCAGTTGTATATTGCATATACAAGGTCCGAAAGGTGCAGTATACAAGAAGGTAAGATACAAAGGCCGGACCCGATGTTAATTTCATTTTTACTTTATAAAAAGTTGGGGTCTACCTATTTCTATGTATATGCAATTGTATCTCATATACAATCACATATACAAAGGTCACATACATTGGCTTTTCGGCAAGACAATGCATATTGATAGCATAGTTTGTGGTTTTTCCAATGGATGATAAGGAGGATTCAGTGGTGGGTCCCACTTTCAACTCAGCGACAATTAGATGATGACACATGGTGAGGGTGCATATAAAAAAGGTGATTCAAAGATCGATTAAAATGCCAAAGCAAAAGCACATACAATGGACATTTCAGCGAGACTTTTGTATATGGTATGACTCAGTTGAGGTCTCCCCGATAGCCCGATATATACAAAGGTTGTATATGTAGATGTAAAGTGATATACAAGTGCAGGATGCAGTTGACCGCAGCTTTGACCGTGGATATCTCCCTCATCTTGGCAAATTTCAATATGCTTCAAAAGGATAAAGTTCTTATTTTTGCTTCCTCTTTCATCTGGCGGGCTTTTGAGGGGTTTTTTCTTACTTTCAAAATATGATCTGGATTTGCATGCTCGATTGACTGGACACCTCAACAACCAATTTGGCATATGCAGATGCAGATATTTGTTGCATTTATGGGTGCAAGTCGATGATTCAGTAGCTCACATTGAAGATTCAAAATATCTTCCATCTACCCCTGTTCTAGATATTTTATGCCATGAATTCTTGTAGGTCGACACTCCCTTCAGACACAGATATTTTCTGACAAAGCCCATGGGACGAATTGATTGTAACTGATTTAGGACAAAATGCAAAATGCTATATATGCATAAAAATGAGATATAAAAAATGTTGGACGTTGGAAGATTTATGAAATCTATGCTTCTAATTCCAAACAGAGCATTCCTCTACTATAACCATGCCTTCTTATTGAATATATGCAAGTTATTTTACCTCTTTTACTAATTTTTTAGTTTAGTGTGAATCTACAAATGATTGTCTATGAATGTTTTGTTCCTCTTAACCATTTTGTTTCTTACCTCTGCTAGAATCATTTGAATCTGTGTATATCTACTTGTTGTATCTAGTTGTGTTGTGCATTTTCTCAGTTCTGTGATGGTTCTTATATTCAACCTGGTGAATCACCCTTATTTTCAAGTTTTCTTGTTTTATCTTTCATCTTTAAAATCAGTCCTTCTCCCTTTTCCTATGCAAATCTAGTAGATTTTAGGTGATAACCAGATAGGAAGCCGACCTTCTCTGGAGGTTCTTTCCAACTTAGGTGACCCATAGACCTGGAAAGATCCCATGTTTCTCCAGATTACCAAGTTTTTTACAACTCAGCAAGGGTACAAATCTGGGTGATAACAGTATTATGACTAAATTTTTAGGATATACATCCCCTGGGGTCAAAGGATGGCACCAACACATCGGGGTGGGTAGGTAAATGCTATGGGGGTGTCTTTTTGGTGGAAAATCCTCATGGTCATTCTTGGCTATATTGAATGCAGACAATCTCTCAAGAGCCCTAAGAAAAAAAAGTGACAAACTTTGGATCGACTGTTCCATAAAACTGTGACACCTAGGAACATCTTTTTGGATGTATAGGTGGATGTCAGGTTCACCTACAAACACCTACCTCAATTAATTTTGCTAAATCAATTTTATTTGCCTATGGTGGAAAGGAACACATTATTTCAAAATGTTTTAGTTTGATGTAGTGGAAAGGTCCTAGGAGTGACATTTTGCATTCCACAGGTCGTGGGGCCGAATGGACTTCGCCAATGCATCAGGGTGTTAGGAATATATAGGTAGATCAAACCAATTCCACATAACCCAATGGAGATAATGATGCATACAATCTTACAAATTTACCATAATGCAAAGATCAATAGGCAATCAACAAGATAACACAAGATATACCCTGAAAAACCCTCTTTGAGGGGACAAACTAGCCTCTAAAAGCATCCATACTCAATGTATTATTCATCAATAAGAAATTACAATACACTCACAGAGTCCCCATGAATACCTCTGAAACATCAAGCTCCTCTACTACAACCTCTATGTATCCAAGCATGTATCCACACATCCCATGCCATGCTTTACAATATGCACTCTCAAGAGAAAATTCAATACAATGATAGCCTCTCACACAACCTATAAATAAGAGCCAACCCTAACCACTAAACATGTACTTGCTTTTATAGACTCAAGCTCACACAAATACAACTTGTGGTATTGGATAAAAACAATGTGACTCAAAACCATGAGCACAAAAATAGTGACCCCAAAATAATAAATATTTATTATTTTGCACAAATAATAAATACTTTCCTTATGTATCCCAATGTTAAATACAACTTTTACAAGTGATAACAAATAAATATTTAATGTGGCTAAACACATCACTTAAGATATACCACAAAATAATATTTATTTTACATAATTAAATTAATTAATGTTATGCAAGGTGAACAACACCTTTTTTCCCAACATTCTCCCACTTGTATACATTGCATAAGGGTTAATCAATGAAATACATCATCATAGGAAAACATGAAACCATATGAATCTCCAACATGCTCTTTAGCTCCAACAAGATACCTTGAATAAAATCAAAGTAACCACCATCTCAAGAAATAACTCCTATCATCCTCTAGTGTGCCACCTATGGAAGAAAAAGAACATGCCAAGGTATGCACCAATCTAAAGAACACTAGAATCAAATCCAAGTCATAACAAAATCTCCAAGTAGTTATCAAAGGTAAAAAGAAATTCCACATGACTGGAAATAGGACCACAACATATGCTAAAACATCCAACCATCCATACCTCATAGGCATCAACATCATTGGTAAACTCATGCCAACTGTTGGGAATTAAGGTGTCTCAACCTTGGTAATTCCTTGTATTATTTTCATTGTATTTATTTATTTATTGCCTATGTTGTAAATTAAATTGTAAATTCATATTGTCATCTTGTGGGATGTGGCATGGTGATGTGTCATCCTACATGGAAGATGACAACTTGTAATTTTGTCCTCACATGAGGAGATATGCATCCCACTTTGCGGTAGGAATATTTTTCCATGTGTTGATATCTTGGATGTTGTGTAAGGGAATATTGACTGAAACGGTCATAATAGATTCCTATGACGAAGTTATGACATGTAAGAGTCAAAAATAGGAGATTCTATGAGAGGTGAAGACATGTGTCGAAGAGCATCTTTGAAAAATGCATCTTTGGGCGCCCTAAGGTGGACTATGACATGTTGTAAGAGAATATGCTATTTATAGCCTGTGTATGATAGATTCTCTTATAGCTGTAAGTTATGATAACTATGACAGATTCTATGATGGTTGTAAGAGTCGTAAGAGCATCTGTCATAGCCCATTTTAGAAATAGGTGACTTCTTTGGGATGGGGTGTGTGGAAAAGTGTTAGAAGCATCTTACAATGTTGACCAAGTTTCCATAGGCATGGGTTTTGGTCCATGAGGCTAAGTTGGATGCCCATTCCAAGATAGAGGCAATTTTGTTTTGTATTTTCTATATAAATAGGTGCTTTGAGGAGGAGTTGCATTATGTGATTGATAGGTACTATTATGCTGTCGAAATACCTCTAGATATGAGTGTTGAAGACTCCTAAGAGCTTGCATTGCAAGTGTATTGTAAACAACATTTAGTTTTGTTAATACATTGTGTAGGTTTTGGAGTGTGGGGTTTTTCTCCTGAAAGGGTTTTCCCCACATTAAATCTTGTCTCTCTCTTCTTCTATGTCATTCTATGTGTATGTTGTTTGCTGCAATATCATTGTTATTGGGTTGATAACACTATAATTATGAGGATTTAAAAGAATTTGTAATCTACTTCCCTCATTAGATTAGCGTAGGAAGTGTGTTCTGCATACCTTGCTTCCTTTTAGTTGGTATCAGAGCTTGATCACTTTTGGTCCTAGTTGTTGGGTAGCAGTTTTTTCAGCTAATCTTAGTTTGAGTGGGAGTCCTGTGGAGAGTATTCTATAATCTTATTGGAGGAAAAGAGATGGCAAGCACATCCTATTGGTAAATAGATTTGTCACTGCGAAATAACCTTTGAAAATGACTCATTGCCCTTAGAGCGATGACTAAATTGTCCCAACAGTTGGAGAAGTTGTTACTGGGCCAACAACTTTCCTTTGCGTTTGAGAGGGGCAGATCCCTTGTATAATAGGGTTTTTGGTATTTTTGTGTACTTTTAACTTGAAAGTACATAAAGGAGAAAACACAAAACTAGGAAAAGATGAGTAATAGGAACCCCAACAGTAGACATATGAAAACCAATTGAGAATCCACAACTAATAACGATTACAAAAGGGGTTATTACCAAATGGGTTGAAACATGCAATGATGATGAAAGGAGTACAATAAACCTCAACATAAGAAGAGATAGGTCATACAAGCGCATCCAAAACAAGATACCAGGAGATGGGTGTGTTTTATCACATTAATCACACAGATAATCAATGTATTACACATGTGCATAGGAGGATTAGCAATTCAACATACGAGAAATTAGTAATAATAACATAAGAACACATTTAGAGCACACAAACTAAACTGCATTCTTCATTATCTTTGAAATTATATAATTCCAAAATCCTTTTTGTACATAGTGTAAACATAAAAGCTTTTCAAAATATCTCTAAAAATTTCTCCAGAGTTTCCCCTTTTTCAGAGTTCTATCAATAGAGTTCCCCCTTTTACATATGAAATAGCCTTGTATTTATAGGGTTGCTCCCAGTAACTACCTCGTAACCACTTTGTAACTACCTTCTTTGAAAAATAGTAAAATAATAAACCTTATTTTAGGTTACATTTTACATCACTTTTTTGAGAATAAGGTTCATTCTCTAACTTTTAGTTATAATAAGTGACAAAAGTCACTTTTACAAAAAGAGAACTAGGAACTTATAAGTTTGAAATGAAGACCAAGTTAATGATTTGTTCAGGAAGGTACTCTCTTTCCTTCATTCTAATCCATGAGTCATCTGTTAACCAGCAACCTAGCCTTCAAGGAAATGCACCCCAATTGCATTTAATAACCATCCTTTACTTTCATGAACCTCCTTAAAGCATCTTGTGTATTGATATAATCATGGCGATGACATACATAGCCACATGAAAGTGATATATTCATATTCTTTACTGAAGTAGAATTATCAATCTCAACCACAAAGCATCCAATAATTGTATTCAATTCTTTCTTCCACCATGACTCTTCCAATCACAAGAGTAAACTTTGGCACACTCTTCAACTACTTTATTCTAGAGATGCACGAACTTCCTCTAACTTGATGTTATTGTATAGATCTCTCATATTTGCGGATCTCATCTACTTCTTGCTCTTTTCTATGTAAATGTTCCCATGCATGCATACTGATCCATTGTATAGAATGATGATAATAACCAAGAATCACGCAACATTGCATAACATGTTCAATCTCTTCTTCTTACTTCGTATCATGGTAGGGGGGCTAACACTAAGAGTAGAGGCAAAGGTAGTTTCATTGTCACAATTCAAACATGTCGTATCCAAAACTTCCCATAGGGCTCCGAGGAATGGATAATGATAATAATTCATAAACCTACTTCTTCAAATCGAAACCCTCACTCTCTCAACAAGCTACTCTCGCACAACATTATGATAGCTATATGTCTTTTCATTAACTAAAACCACATAGCATGACAATGCACTCAACGAACCCATTTTGTGCATTTTCTTTGACTATTATTGCAAACCATGAGACCAAATCTCTTTGAGGCATGTTGCCAAAAAGTTGTTGTGCGTTGTCCATGTTTCTATGTTTTACATTCTGCAACCATTATATCTGGCAAAGGTCTACCTCTTTTGTTACACAACCATTCCTTATACACTCAGGGGCTATGTAGCCAACTATTCTAGTGGCACCCATTGAATAATATGCATCATCATATACTTATCCAATTGTCACATAAACTCCTTCCTCATGGGCTCTATATTACCTTCTTGGAAGCATTCTTGTGATTCCAAAATCTTGTTGAGCGGCATTGTCACAAAGTTGCAAAGCTCTTTGTCAATAGATATTTTTGGCAATAGGAAAGCAAATCATGCATAGAATCCTACACGATGCCTTCTTATTGCATTAGAAATAGATAAATCACCAAGCTTGTCAGTCTGCTCTACAACTTCCCTCTTATTCACAGGGGTATATTGGCGAAGCCACACACCAGTGTACCACTATTGAGGCCTCATAATTTTTGTATCTTGATCATCAAGAGATTCTTTTCAATGCGCAAGATAACTTGCCATGCATGGAATTGCAAAAAGGACTGGGAAGAACTCAGTATCAAAACCCAGTGCTCTATAAATCAAGCCTGAATAGAAATCCACATTTGTGTAGAGCTTCCTCTTGACAAAGTACTCATTTGAAAGTGTAGTTCTCTCTAGAGCCACAGCTACCTCAATCAAAGGATCATGCCCAACAATGGAGAATACTTCTTCTGTCATCTTGCAAATCACCTTGGCCTGGGGATCATACTTCTTGTAAACTCGATGCCCAAATCCAGACATCTTTTTTTTCTATTTTTGACACCCTTGATGAACTCTAGAATGTTATCAACTGTCCCAATTTCATTCAGTATTCTAAGGATAGCCTCATTCGCCCCTCCATGTAGAGGGCCATACAAAGCACCAGTTGTTCCAGCAAGTGTTGTGTAGACATCCACACCACTTGAAGCCAGATGTTGAGCAATTGCAGTAGAGCAATTCATTTCATGCTCAACATGCAAGATAAAAAGCACATCCAACACCCTTGCAAATCGAGGATTAGGCTTGTATGTTGTATCACCATATGAATCCAACATATAAAGGAAATTTTCTGCATATGAAAGACTATTAGAAGGAAAAATTGGTTGCCTCCCATTCCTTCTCAAGTTTGTAGCCACTGCTATAGTTGGCACCTTCCCCAACACATGGACAATCTGCTTGTTCTGAATATACTTTGAGTTGTAAAGATCTTGACCCCTCAAAGCTAGATTGGCATATGGGTGAAATGTAGAAATCACACTTATTGCACTGACCAACATTCCCATCAGATGAGCATCATAAGGCATTTTTTGTATGATATCCATAAGTCCATCAGGTAGTGTTGAGTGTTGAGAAATAGCAAATTCCCAATCTGCCAATTGCATTTGCTTAAAAGTTTCCAAGGCATTTTCAACTAACCCTTTCTGTACATATCTTGTAGACATTGCATTCAATGAGACCACATTTCATTGAAACATTCTATCAAACAGTTGACAAGCTTTGTCTATGATTTCACATTATGCAATGGCTATGGAATTTGGTCTTGCACCCTTAGGAAGCTTAAGGAATACATCACTAGAAACAACTAATGATGTGAGACAATTTTTTGAGTATTATAATGTTCATATATAAAGTATATCAGCTAAATCTTTGTGCGTTCTGTCAAACAGTTTGTGTCTGTGGGCTTCCATAGCTGACAAAAATTGGCTTTCTACCTACCAATCCAAGACTTTGTGGGAATGTGAATGTTTCACAAAGGGATGGTATATACCTTGGATTAATCTTTCCTACACCAAGAAGAAGGGGTACCAATATTAAAAGAGGAACCTGAGTTTCCCCTTGTCCATTGGACCACTCTTCACACAGTCTGAAAGCATCATCAATGCAAAGAATTGGAGCTCCCCCATGTTCATCGTATTCATCACCAGAAACCACATAAACTACCATAGGAAATATACGATTGAACTTCTCAGTCTTACAATGCTCCTTTCTAGCATGCACAAGTGTCTCCAATGAACGACACAAAGCATATGGCCCCAACCAGGAGCCGGAAGCTAAGCTAGAAGGTTTTCTAGCTTTGAGTAGATTATGTATAAAGAAAGGACATGCCTCAGACATGGAATCTCCAAAACATTGCAAGATCTTGATATAATCATGATCAAATGGCTTCTCCCTTTGCTTTCACCAAGACCTCCCTAAATGATGAGAAAGCAAAGCCTGAGCTACCAGCATCTACCTGCTCTGAAGCATACATCACCAACCAACATCACTAACAATATTTGTATCTTCTATCAGTTCAAAACCTTTTCTATAAGTAATCTAAATCCTTGACAAGAAATCATGCATAAAATCCACAAACACTTGGCTACTAGTGGAATCACTAGAAGATTCATCGGGAAAAATCTTATAGCATGTCCTTAGAAGCCAAATTGCACTACCAGACGTAGAGGAACCTATCCACTAGTTGAAACATTAGGTGTAAAAAGTTGCTGCTTGGATTTTAAATAAAGGATTATGAGGCGAGTCTATAGTTTAGAAAGAAGTTCATATCTTCTATGTGCTTCATCCCTTCCCATTACTGACAAGTCATTTGCATCTCCTAAGTGTTGCTTTCGCACATTACCTATCTCTAGTGCTTGTAAAGCCAAAACCATCATCCCAGGTCCATGTTCTTCCTCCATGCAACTATCAGAATTCTTCAACTCGATGGGATTGTCGTTAACAAAGTCCAAGAGATGATTTGATAGAACGGCTTCACCACCATCAAGTTCTCCCTTCTAAACTACATTAGAAAATATTGAAGGGCTTCCTTGCATTTCATGGCCATTCATCTTTAAGTGTGAGTGTGGAAAAATTTTAAATGCCATGTTTATGCACATGTCTGCCAAACTATTTTGAACCGTAACCATGACATAAATTCACTTTTAATTATGCTTTGATGGAGATTCATATCCTATACCAAAGTTTCAATTTGGATAGAGGACGAGAGAATGCTCATGAAGCATTTGGCTCAGGCATTTACTTGAAATTGTTTACAACAAATCCATCTTTTTGTGTATACTGTGTGCATTTCTCTGAAGTATTATGAGTAGTTGTAACTGATTGTGCATGCACGCATACCTATTATGGTGATGCAACTACCACATGGCGTTTTCTACCTATTGAAGATAGTTTATCATGAATTGTGCACACTTTGTTATCATTTATAACTACATACAGAGAATACGCTTGTTAATGTTTTCATTTCACACCTTTTTCGCATGTCGACTACTTGAGAACTGCCGTTGGAGTTATGGTTTTTTTTTTGATGTGGCCACCTTCTTCAGCATGTATTTCTTAACGTATGATTCATTCAAGACTTAACATGTGATGCATTCGTCAGAAACAATGATGAATGAATAGTCAACATTTGTGGCACGTGTTTAGGGAAGGTGACCAACTTCTTCTTTGTTCCCATAAGGTTTTAAAGATATTTGGTGTATTTTGAGAGTTGAACGTGAATTTACTTAGCTTTTACCTGAGTGCACTAACTAATTCGAAACTTTGGATACCATCTAGACTTGATTCGAAGGAGGATAACATGCCAAAACAATAAAAATTATTTTTTTAACTCCTGGCTGCCACAAGTAAGTGTGAATTTCTCTTTTTAAAATCTTCTCTCCAAACTTGTAGAACTATGCCATCGGTAAAAAGTGAAAGTGTCCAACTTAGCCAAACTCACAAGTCACGTGGACTTAGTAAAAGATGGAAATTGACACAAGTTTTGTGAAGAACAAAAGCCAATGCAAAATGGACTTTGCGAAACACAAAAGTTAACGCAAGCTTAGTATAAAATGAAAAATGGACGCAAAATAAAGTATTACTAAGCCGTGAATTTTTGCCTTGGCATAATATTTCTATTAAAGCTTTAATGGAGAGATAAGACAAGGAATGACAAATTATCGACATGATTTAACACATGAAACACGATGCCAACAAATTGTAACCAAAAAGATGACTTGGCATAGGTATTTGATATGCAAAAATTTTAAAATTGGGAGATTTGAAAATGAGGCCAACACATCTGGAAGAATCGAGGTGGAGAAATTTAATGACACCAATTTTGAGTTGTGGAAACTCAAGATGGAAGACCTACTTGTTGATCGTGACCTATGGGAAACCATATCTAGTGTAAAACCAACCGCAATGTCATAAGAAGATTGGGATCTCAAAGATTGAAAGGCTAAGGGTCTCATAAGACCCAGTTTAGCTGATTCTATCCTATTAAATGTCCATGAAGAGAACAGCACAAAAGACCTTTGGAAGAAGTTGGGTCATGTTTATCAGGCCAAATCCCTAGTGAACAAACTTTTTCTAAGAAAGAAGTTGTATTATCTGAGGATGGAGGATGGAGGATCGGTTGCAGATCACCTGAATGTTTTCAACATGTTAGTTACACAATTGACATCTATTGGTGTGAAGATGGATGAGGAGGACCATTGCATGACCTTGCTTTTTTCTTTTCTAGACTTATGGGATCATCTTGTTATGGTTATTGGGAGCACCACATCCACATTCAAAATGGATGAAGTGGTATATTCACTGTTATCTAAAGAGATGCAGAGAAAGTCTTCTGAGGCAGCTAAAGAGGCTCTTGTGGTTCATGGAAGATCTAAGAAAAAAGGGAAGAAAAAGAAGGACAAGAAAGATGATAATGCTAGATCTAAATCTTGTGGAAGATCCAAATCTCCTGGAAAGTCCAAGGCTCTCTATCGGAACTATGGAAAAACTGGGCATTTCTGAAAGGAATGCAAAGAGGAGAAGAAAAAGAAAAAGAAGAATGCTCCTGATTCAGATTCTAACAAGTCACAAGATGATGGTGATGCCTTCATCACAGCCTTAGTGACCCATGCATCTAATGATGTGTGGTTGATAGATTCTAGTGCATCATTCCACATGACCTGCATCAAAGCTAGTTTACAAAGTATGAAGAGTTTGATGGTGGAAGGGTGTACCTGGGTGACGATTCTTATTTGAAAATTGTTGGTCATGGAAGAGTCTCAATCTGATTCCATGATAGATGAGTGAAGGGGATCACTGGAGTTATGCACATCCTAGGCCTAGCATGGAACTTGCTTTCTGTAAGTATGTTGAATGATGCAGGTGTGCAAGTTGTCTTTTCAAAGGATGGATGCAAGATGACAAGAGGATCTATGGTGCTTGCTAAGAGTACTTGAAGGGTACTCTATTTTAGCTAGAGGCATGCACTTCACAGTGCAATAGTTCTTTTGACTTGAATAAAAGAGCTGCAGTTCCTTCATCCCCACCATCTTAACAAGTAGTCAAGAAATCTGTTGTAGCTAATTTTGATGGTAGTACACATGCTTTGGAAGTTAATCTTCCTAATGAAAAGACTATGTTATGGAATTTGAGATATGGCCACATTGGTGAGAAGGGTCTACGTACCCTAAAAAATAAAAACCTCATTGAGGGGTTAAATGATTGTAATCTCAAGTTTGACTTTTGTGAACATTACATTTATGGACAGCAAAACTGTGTTCAATTTTATGCTAGTTCTCACAAGTCTTCTAGTTTATTAGATCTTATGCATTCTAATGTGTTTGATCCTATTAATGTTCATTTGATTTCCAAATCTATATATTTTGTATCTTTCATAGATGATTATAGTAGGACATGGGTTTATTTTCTTAGAACCAAATCTGAAGTCTTTAGTTGGTTCAAAGAGTTTAAATCTTTTGTTGAGAATCAAACTAGTAAAAGGATTAAGTGTTTGAGAACTGATAATGGTGTTGAGTTTTTTTCGACAGATTTTGAGAAGTTCTGTAAAGAGTAAGGGATTGAAAGACATAAGACAACTCCTTATACCCCACAACAAAATGGAGTTGCAGAGAGGATGAACAAGACACTAATGGACAAGGCTAGGAGTATGCTTACTGGAGCAAGCCTCAAATAAAGTTTTCGGCTGAAGTTTTAGCCACTGCTTACTATCTAGTAAATAGATCTCCTACATCAGCCCTTGTTGGTAAAACACCTATGGAGGTGTGGTTTGGTAAGAAGCATTTAGTTAGACATCTTCATGTTTTTGGTTGTGAGGCATATGCACATGTGCCTAGGGAGAAAAGTTCTAAATTGGAGAACAAGGCTGTTAAATGTATTTTCATTAGCTATGGTGTCAGTGTTAAAGGATACAAGCTTTGAGATCCTATGGATGAAAAGGTGTTGTATAGAAGAAGTGTTATCTTCAAAGAGCTAACACCATCTTCTATTGTTCTACAGCTAGAACAGATAGAAAAGAAAGAAGATACGGTTCAGTTTCCTTCTACCCTTGAGAAGACTAAATAGATAGACCTTGTTAGACCTGATGATGAGGAGAGCTCTAGTAGCTCTAAAATCTTAGAAGAAATAGAACCTCAACCTAAGCCATTGAGGAGGTCTACATGAACAAGAAAGAAACTTGATAGAGGCTATGGGTATGAAAGATGCAGGTTCCTAGAAGGAGGCCATGGAAAATGAGATGGCTTCTTTGGAAAAGAATAAAACATGGGACTTGGTGCCTTTACTTGAAGGATGGAAACCTGTTGGATGCAAATGGGTGTTTAAGAAGAAATTTGGTGCAGATGGTAGTGTTGAAAAGTACAAGGCTGGATTGGTTGCGAAGGGGTACTCACAAGTGGAGGGAATTGATTATGGAGCCATTGCAATGTTGACATCCATTCGATTTCTATTATCTCTTGTAGTAGCTTATGAATTAGAGGTGGAGCAGATGGATGCAAAAAATATTGCAAGTATGGGCCTAACCGGTGTTGTCATTGATGTCAACATACTCCTGTTGCATTAATTATAAGGATTGGATGAGCTATGTGTTGCGGATATTGAGAAAATTAGTCTTAATCAAAAACAGAGAAGAATAGTGATGGCAATAAGGTAAAAGTTCAAGATAGGATGAGGATTAGAATATGCAGTTTAAAGGGTTTATGGATACGTATCTTAAGGTGGTCTCGTAAATATTTCAGAGGTCCACATGAAGATCTGAAGAAGTTATGTCTAGTCAAGTTAAACTGGTTCCAATAGGTGTTCAGAGGTGACAGAGTGTTACAGAAAGGTCCGGTGAGATCCAGAAATGCATTATCCTATTCTGTAGATTTGAGGGAGTGTTCAGGAAGTCTTTTTGAAGTATCAAATCTTTTGGTTTGTGATCTGGAGGTCTAGAAGCATCTATTCCTTTGTGACAGTAGTGAAAGACTGTGTTCTTGAGGTTCTGGATAAAGAAGAGAAGGATTACAGTATGCAGATGAAGTGCGGATGTTTTTGGTGTTTAAGGAAATCTTGTGAAGATCCTTGGATCATGTTCAGATCTTATGGGTGGTCCGCATTGGAGTTGGATCTAGCAATTGAAGAATAACTTCCAGATGATGGTGTTCTTCTTAAGATAGGCTGACCGGATGAGTTATACATTTTGCGGATGATCTTATGGATGTTTGCCAACTTAGATGATCATTCCTAAGTTGATGTCTTGTATAAATAAGGGATTGTGAAGTCATTTCAAAGTTGTCTAAGTGGAGATGAGGGAGTTGTAGCGAGGAGAAGAGCAAAAGTCAGAGCAGAAGTATTAAGCTTAAATGGAACTGATTCAAGCATGGTGAAGATGGTATTTACCAGTTCAAGTAGGGAATACTTATTTCTTTGTAGACAGTGTGTCTCTTGTAGGTAGTGAGCCTCTTGTGAGTAGTGTGCTTAGGTAGTGAGCCCTAATTGGCATGTGCCATTTTGTTCTATCTATTCTTCTAACAGAGAGTACATTCTTGGGTTAATCACCCTGTAGTTTTTCCCTTAACTGGGTTTTCCATGTCAAAATCTTGGTGTCTTATGTGTTGATATGTTTCATGATTAATTTACTGCTAATCACTAAGAGGATTTAAGTGTGTAATTGGAGAAACTTTTTATACAACTGATTCACCCGCCCTCTCAGTTGTGTGCCCTAAGTCTAACAATTGGTATTAGAGCCAAGTTCCTCTGAAAGGAGCTTAACCGCTTGAGGAGATCCAGGATGTCGTCTTACAAGAAGGATAGCCTAAAGTTTGATGGAACCAATTTTAATCTCTGGAAAGGTCACATGAAATGTCACTTGCAATGTATGGGAATGGAGTACTAGAGCATGGCTATAGTACAGTATGTACCTCCATAGGGTGGTCTGAAAACCCAAAATAAAATCACAGATGCTGAAAACAATCTGCAGACTATAGAGGCTCTTCTAAGTGCATTATCTAATTCAGAGTTCTCAAATGTTATCGACCTACCGACTGCTTATGAGATTTGGAAAAAACTAGAACTTCTGCATGAAGGAGATCAGTATGTTAAATGTGCAAGGTTATAGAGTCTGAAAGGGAAATTTGAAAATCTGAAGATGAGAGATGATGAAAATATTACTACTTTTATGCCAAGAGTGAATGAGCTGGTTTGTAGAATTCGAAATGCTAGTGGAGTCTTGGATGAAAATGAGATTGTTGGCAAAATTCTCAGATCCCTACCTGCTTCCTACAAAATCAAGGCTGCTACCATTGAAGAATTCAGAGCCCATAAAACTGTCGCAAGAGATCAATTAGCTGGGAAATTGGCTACATTTGAAATGACAAAGTTTGGAGATGACCCCCCCAAGACTGAATCTGCATTCAAAGCCAGTGCCTCTATGAAAGGTAAACAAAGGTTTGATTCGGGTGAGAACTCTTCAAGGAAACTTTCATGGTATGAAAAAGCAAGAAAAGACCTGGAAGAAGAAGAAGAAGCTAAAATTGCTCACCTTGAAGCTCTTATTGAAAAAAGACTGCCAAGCGGATCTGGTAAGTATGAAGGGAAATTTCCTTTTAAGTCTTTTAACTGCAATAAGATTGGTCATTTTGCCTCAAAGTGTCCAGAAAGATTTTCAAGGCCAAATCCTAACAGATCAAGGTTCCAAAAGAATTGTTACTATGTTCATGAAGATGATAATGAAGGAGTAACAGATGATGAATCAGAGATAGGAAACAAATCTGGAAATGAATGGGTGTTTATTGCCATCAAGGAAGAAGAACCAATATCCTCTAAATCTGTCAATCATAAAGTTGTAGAAAGAGCTCTGGCTACCCAAGTTGAAGAAAAGGATGATTGGGTCATTGATAGTGGATGCTCTCACCATATGACAGGTGACAAAAATAAGTTTGTGGATTTGGAAAGGTATGAAGGAGGAGTAGTAAAATTTGGTGATAATTCTGCTGGCAAAATCAGAGGTAGAGGAACTATTTCTTTTGATGGAAGACACAAAATCGGTAATGTACTATATGTTGAAGGATTGAAGCACAATCTTCTTAGTGTTGGACAGTTGGTGGACAAAGGCTATGATCTCCGGTTCAAGGATGGAAAATGCAAGATCCTTGAAAGCTCCGGAACAGAGGTTGCATCCGGTACTCAAACTAAAGGTAATACTTTGATTTGGTTGGTTCTGGTAAAAGTTGCCTATTTGTTCAAGTTGATCAGAGTTGGTTATGGCATAGGAGGATGTGTCATGTAAATTTTGATAATATCATCAAGATAAGCAATACTCAGGTTGTAAGAGATCTTCCAAAATTGGTGAAACCCACTAATAGCTTGTGCAAAGAATGTCAATTGGGTAAGCTAAGTAGAGACTCATTCAAAAGCAAGGAACTATCTTCTACCAGATTATTGGACTTAGTTCATACTGATCTTTGTGGTCCGACAAGAATCAGGAGTATGCAAGGTGATAAATACTTCATGTTACTAATTGATGACTATTCTTGGATGATTTGGGTAACCTTTCTAAAAGAGAAATCAGAAGCCCTTCAGAAATTCAAAATATTCAAGTCTATGGTAGAGAATGAAACTGGATTAAAACTGAAATGTCTAAGGTCTGATAGAGGTAGAGAATTCACATCCAGTGAGTTCATAGGGTTCTGTGAGAAACATGGAATAAAGAGACAATTGTCTGCTCCTAGGACTCCACAACAAAATGGAGTAGTGGAGAGAAAGAACCAGACCATCCAGGAAGCATCTAGGACCATGATGATGGAAGCAAATGTTCCTCAGATCTATTGGAGAGAAGCTTTCAGCACTATAGTCTATACTCCTTATGAACTCTGGTTGGTATCACTCCCATTGTAAGGTATTTCAGGGTCTTTGGTAGCAAATGTTACATCAAAAGAGATGAAGATCTAGGAAAGTTTGATGCTAGAAGTGATGAAGGAATATTCTTGGGATACTCTACTCAAAGTAAAGCCTACCAGTGTTACAACAAGAGATTGAGGAAGATGATAGAAAGTACAAATGTGAAGGTTGATGAGGGAATTGAAAAACCCTCAAGATTTTATGAATATGATGAAGATGATTAGAATGGTGTTCTGATTCAAGGAGCACAAGCCTCTTCTAAAAATCAGATTCAAACTGATCCGGTAAATCAGGAAGAAGAGACAAGCCTCAATGATCCTGATCAAGAATTAGAAGTGCAAGAAATTCCCAAAGTTCCCAGGTATGTAAGATTGAACCACTCTAAAGATCAGATCATAGGTGACAAAAGCAAAGGAGTACAAACAAGAAGGAGAATTGCTCAAGATTCAGAAGAGTATTGTCTGATTTCAAAGATTGAACCTAAGACAGTAAATGAAGCTTGCAATGATGAAAACTAGACTAAAGCAATGGAGGAAGAGCTGGTGCAAATAGAGAAAAATCACACTTGGGATCTGGTTCCCAGACCTAGAAACACGAATGTGATTGGAACAAAATGGGTCTTCTAGAACAAACTAAATGAAGTTGGTGAAGTAATCAGAAAAAAAGCCAGATTGGTTTGCAAGGGTTACTCTCAAATAGAGGGAATTGATTTTGAAGAAACTTTTGCTCCGGTGGCAAGAATTGAAGCAATCAGATTATTTCTTGCATTTACTACCTTCAAGATTTCAAAGTGTATCAGATGGATGCCAAGTCTGCCTTCCTAAATGGTGACTTGGAGGAAGAAGTGTACATTGAGAAACCAGATGGATTTCAATTGTCTGATCATGGTGATATGGTCTACAAGTTGAAGAAGGCACTGTATGGAATAAAACAAGCCCCAAGAGCCTGGTATGAAAGATTAGATAAGCATCTTTTAAAGATTGGTTTCAACAAAGGTACTGCTAACAGTAATTTGTATTTCAAAATTGATCATGAAAACATCTTGATTGTTGAAGTGTTTGTTGATGATATCATTTTTGGAGGAAGAGATAGTATGTGTAAAACTTTTGCAAATCAAATGAAAAGTGAGTTTGAGATGTCTATGCTTGGTGAAATGAATTTCTTCTTGGGTCTGCAAATCACTCAAACAAAGAAAGGAATCTTCATTTCTCAGACCAAATATGTGAAAGAATTGTTGAAGAAATTTGGGATGGAAGATTCAAAGTCAATGAATACTCCCATGGCAACCAGATGTAAGTTGAGAAAAGATGATGACTCTCCTAAGATAGACCAGACAAAGTATAGATCAATGATTGGTGGATTGTTGTATCTCACTCAAACTAGACCAGACATTATGCAAGCTATTGGTCTTGTTGCTAGATTCCAAGATGATCCTAGAGAATCCCATGTCATGGCAATTAAGAGGATTTTTAGATATGTAAAAGGAACGGTTGAGTATGGTCTGTGGTATCCTAGAGATCATGATTTCTCTCTTCATGCATATACAGATGCTGATTGGGTAGGAGATGTGGATGACTAGAAGAGTACCAATGGTGGAGCATTCTTTTTGGGGAAGAGATCGGTTTCTTGGCTAAGCCAGAAACAAGAGGCAATATCTCTGTCTACAATGGAAGCTGAATATATTGTAGTAGCAGGTAGTTGCACTCAAGTTTTGTGGATGAAGCAGATGCTAAGAGATATCAAAGTGGAGTATGAGGAACCTATCATAATCTTCTGTGACAACTCAAGTGCAATAAATATATCAAAGAATCCGATGTTGCATTCAAAGACTAAACACATATCCATCAAATTTCACTTTTTGAGAGAGCAAGTAAACAAGAATGAAGTCAGATTGGAGTTTGTGCCTTCCAAGGATCAGATTGCAGACATCTTTACTAAACCTCTACCTAAGGACTCTTTTGAGTATCTCAGGGATAAGTTAGGGGTTATTGCCCCTTTGGTGATGAACTAAGATGCACTAAGGTACATCAGTCCAGTGGATATCACAGCCATATCTTGTGATCCTGATTGATGGGAGCTACTACTTAGGGGGAGCAGCAAGTATGCTTCTAAAATGTTGAAATTGCAAGTATGTGCCCTTTGCCATTGATGTCAAAGGGGGAGAGAAGACATGTGAAAAAAAAGTGGTTGCTAATCAAAGGGGGAGCAATAAAGGGAGAAAAGACATGTGAATGGTTGTTGCTGATAGGGGGAGCTGTGACAGTAAGAAGAAGTTCTTGTCTTGATGGTCAAAATAGTTTTTCACATCATATGTTGCCATCAATGACAAAGGGGGAGATTGTTACAAGCATGGGCCTAACTGGTGTTGTCATTGATGTCAACATACTCTTGTTGCATTAATGATAAGGATTGGATGAGCTATGTGTTGAGGATATTGAGAAAATTAGTCTCAATCAGAAACAGAGAAGAACAGTGATGACAATAAGGTAAAAGTTTAAGATAGGATGAGGATCAGAGTATGTGGTTTAAAGGGTTTGTGGATATGTGTCTTAAGGTGGTCCCGTAAAGATTTCAAAGGTTCGCATGAAGATCTAAAGAAGTTATGGCTAATCAAGTTAAACCGGTTCCGGTAGGTGTTCAGAGGTGACAGAGTGTTACAGAAAGGTCCGGTGAGATCCAGAAATGCATTATCCTATTCTGTGGATTTGAGGGAGTGTTTAGGAAGTTTGTTTGAAGTATCAAATCTATTGGTTTGTGATCTGGTGGTCCGAAAGCATCTATTCCTTTGTGACAATAGTGAAAGACTGTGTTCTTGAGGTTTTGGTTAAAGAAGAGAAGGATTGCAGTATGCAGATGAAGTGCAGATGTTTTTGGTGTTTAAGGAAATCTTGTGAAGATCCTTGGATCATGTTCAGATCGTATGGGTGGTACGCATTGGAGTTGGAGCTAGCAATTGAAGAATAACTTCTAGATGATGGTGTTCTTCTTAAGACAGACCGACCGGATGATCTTATGGATGTTTGCCGACCTAGATGATCATTCCCAAGTTGATGTCTTGTATAAATAAGGGATTGCGAAGTCATTTCAAAGTTGTCTAAGTGGAGATGAGGGATTTGTAGCGAGGAGAAGAGAGAAAGGTAGAGCCAAAGTATTGAGCTTAAATGGAACTGATTCAAGCATGGTGAAGATGCTATTTACAAGTTCAAGTAGGTGATACTTATTTCTTTGTAGATAGTGTGTCTCTTGTAGGCAGTGAGCCTCTTGTGAGAAGTGTGCTCAGGTAGTGAGCCCTAATTGGCATGTGCCATTTTGTTCTATCTATTCTTCTAATAGAGAATAAATTCTTGGGTTAATCACCCCATGGTTTTTCCCTTAACCCAGTTTTTCACGTCAAAATCTTAGTGTCTTGTGTGTTGATATGTTTCTACTTTTAATTTGAATGCATTATGTTTCATGATTAATATACTGCTAATCACTAAGAGGATTTAAGTGTGTAATTGGAGAAACTTTTTATACAACTAATTCATGCCCCCTCTCAATTGTGTGCCCTAAGTCTAACAAAAACAACCTTCCTTCATGGTGAATTGGAGGAAGAAATCTACATGTCATAGCTAGAGCATTACATTGTGAAAGGTAAAGAAAATTTGGTTTGCAAGTTGAAAAAGTCTTTGTATGGTTTGACGCAGTCTCCTAGGATGTGGTACTTGAAGTTTGATGCCTTTGTGTTGTCAATTAGATTTTTGAGATCGCAATCAGATCATTGTGTGTACTACAAGTTAGACAATGATCGTATTCTAATTGTTGCATTATATGTTGATGATATGTTACTGACTGGGAAGGGTAAGAATATGATTTTAATTTTAAGTCTCTGTTGGTAGCATAGTTTGAAATAAATCATTTAGGGGCAGCCAGGTACATTCTAGGAATGGAAATCAAGAGAGATAAAACTAACAGAAAACTTTGGTTAAGCCAGAGTAAGTATGTGAAGATCATGTTGGATGGTTTAGCATGGCAGATTGTAGACCATTGTGTGTTCCTATTTCTTTGGGGGTTAATGATTGTCTAAAATCTCCTAGTGAGGTAGAGAACATGAGGAAAGTGCCTTATGCTAGTGCTGTTGGCAGTTTGATGTATGCTATGGTTTGTACAAGACCAGGCATTGCCCAAGTAGTGGGAGTCCTTAGTCAATTTATGGCTAATCCTGGATTGGTATAGTGGGATGCAGTTAAGAGAGTGTTCAGATATTTGAGGGGTACTTCTGAGTATTCCATATGCTATCATGGTAATGTTATAGGACCTCCACATTCAGTTTGTATTTGTGGATTCTGATTGGGCAGGTGACATTAATAGTAGGAGATCCATCAGTGATTATGTGTTCACTATGTTTGGTGGTACTATTAGTTGGATGAGTAAGTGATAGCCTGTGGTTGCTTTGTCCATGACAAAAGCTGAGTATATGGTAGCAACTCATGCTTGCAAGGAAGCCATTTGTCTTAAGAGATTATGTTCGGATATTAGTGTCGATGCAGGACAGATTATGATTTGTTGTGATAGTTAGAGTGTGATTTGCCTTATGAAGAATCTAACTTTCCATGCCAGAACAAAGTGAAAGGAAGCTAGGTGTGTGGAAATCGCTTCCTACACTAATCTAATGAGAAGAGATGTAGGCAAATTCAACTTTAATTCTTACAACTATAGCAACATAAAACATCTAACAGAGATATTGCAGCAATACACATACACACAGAAAGTAGGCAGAAGAGAGAGAGACAAGATATACGTGGGGAAAACCCTTACGGGTGAAAAACCCCACACTCCAAAACATAGCTCAAATGTATTACAGTAAACAATAACATATTACAATATAGTTTCAGAGCCAATGCTCTTTTAGGAGTCTTCGAATGTCAAATCTGGAGATATTCCGGCAGCATAATAGTACTTGTACAAAAGTTATCTATCTCCCATCCAAGAACCTATTTATATAGAGTTTACAAGGTAAATATGGAACCTTCTAGAGATGGGCGTCCATCTTGGACTCATGCCCCAAAACCCACACCTAAGGACACTTGTCCAACATCCCATCCCAAAGTGGGTGCCTGGTCCCAAGATAGGTTACAACAGATGCTCTTATGCACCTTACAGCTGTCATAGAATTCATCATAACTGACAGCACTTACAGCTGTAAGAGAATCTGTCATACACTGACTAAAAATATCATATTCCTCTTACAACATGTCATAACCTCCCTTGACTACCCAAATATGCCTTTCTCTCATGCAAAGATACTCACCGACACTTGTCATGTAAAGATACGCCCCTTGACCCCATCTTGGGGTTGTTGCCCCCAAACCCCCGTTAATTATTCAAGGGGGAAACTGCGGTTGCCAAAGTCACCAAAATTTATCCTGCTACATATACACAAGGTGCTGACTATGCCAACTCAACATGGGATAAATAAATACAACATTAGGAATTTGCAAAGGTTGAGACACCTTAATTCCCAACACAAAGCATATCAATGTACAGTTTCACTTCATGCAAGACATGGTAGAGGATGAGAAGGTAAATTTGGAGAAAGTAGATACTTTGAAGAATGTTGCAGATACATTGACAAAGCCAATGAGTATAGATAAGTTTAGATGGTGTTCGAAGTCTATCAGCCTCTCGGCCTATAGCAGTTAAATCTTATTAATTCTATTGGCTCTTACAAGGTGTTTAACAAGTGCGAGAATGTTAGGATTTAAGGTGTCTCAACCTTAGTAATTCCTTGTATTATTTTCATTTTATTTATTTATTTATTGCCTATGTTGTAAATTAAATTGTAAATTCATATTGTCATCTTGTGGGATGTGGCACGGTGATGTGTCATCCTACATGGAAGATGACAACTTATAATTTTGTCCTCACATGAGGAGATAGGCGTCCCACTTTATGGTGGGAATATTTTTCCATGTGTTAGCATCTTGGATGTTGTGTAAGGGAATATTGATGGAAATGGTCATGACAGATTCCTATGACATGTAAGAGTAAAAAATAGGAGATTCTATGAGAGGTGAAGACATGTGTCAAAGAGCATCTTTGAAAAAGTCATCTTTGGGTGCCCCAAGGTGGACTATGACATGTTGTAAGAGAATATGCTATTTATAGCCCGTGTATGACAGATTCTCTTACAACTATAAGTTATGACAGTTACGACAGATTCTATGATGGTCATAAGAGTCATAAGAGCATCTATCATAGCCCATTTTGGAAATAGGTGACCTCTTTGGGATGGGGTGTGTGGACAAGTGTTAGAAGCATCTTACAATGTTGACCAAGTATCTATAGGTGTGGGTTTTGGGCCATGAGGCCAAGTTGGATGCCCATTCCAAGATAGAGGCAATTTTGCCTTGTATTTTCTATATAAACAGGTGCTTTGAGGAAGAGTTGCATTATGTGATTGATAGGTACTGTTATGCTTTCAAAATACCTCCAGATGCGAGTGTCAAAGACTCCTAAGATCTTGCATTGCAAGTGTATTATAAACAACATTTAGTTTTGTTAATACATTGTGCAGGTTTTGGAGTGTGGGATTTTTCTCCCGAAATGGTTTTCCCCATGTTAAATCTTGTCTCTCTCTTCTTCTGTGTCATTCTATGTGTATGTTGTTTGCTATAATATCTCTATTATTGGTTTGATAACATTGTAATTGTAAGGATTTAAAAGAATTTGCAATCTACTTCCCTCATTAGATTAGCATAGGAAGTGTGTTCCATGTACCTTGCTTCCTTTCACCAACAACATATCAAACCCATATACTACAATAATAAGCTCCATGCATAAAAATTTTCAATTAAGAACACATACATCTAGGATCTCCCATTACATGGGTACTGTCAAATCTGAAAATAGTTCCAAGACATACCAAGTCTACCAATCAACACTCAAATTAAGGTGTGGCTCATCAACAAGCCAATGTAGTATCAAGAACAGTCACAATGATCCACACATGCAAGATAAAACATTGCATACTCTCTCACAACATGTCACCATAACTATCCCAAGTCCAACCATATCAGCATGATCCTCCAGGAAGTAGCCATAAGACAAAGGGAGAAAAACCTATAAATCATAATGTCCTAGCCAACACCTCAAAGTACAAAGTTGTGTTAGATCTCCTTTACAACCCCAAATAAAAAGCCTCAACAACACCTAATCATTCAATCTCATAGATCAAATGAACATATATATCATGTAACCAACATAGATGTAAGCCTATCTAATCAAAGTAGATCAAATTCATAACAATTCCATAGCTAGGAATAAGCCTAATCACATCTCCTAAACTCCTCATAATGGAAATCATAAATCAAACCATATGAACAAAGAGATAAACATGCCAATGTCCCTCAAATGAACCCTCCAGAACCAATAACCATAGCTCAAGATCCATAGGCATGAGAAGATAAAATATAAAGTAAAATACATCTAAAAGGATGGGCAATACCTTATAGATGATAAACTATCGAGTAGGCCAAGAGTGGGGAATGAGAATGCCCCTCCAAGATACACCAAGTCATAAAGACTCTCTCCAAGAACAATATCCTCTAGGTCCATCATGAATTCATGTCCATATCTAGGTGTAGGCTCCTCGATCTATCTATTGAAACCTCCAATAAGTAACCATCTCAACAAGTGTCTCTAATCCAAAGAGAACTCTAGCCTCACCTAAGTCTCCAAGTATCCAAGACTAGCTCCATCATCAATCCATGCTAAACTCCAAATGTAACATCGCACTACCATGAAGCTCCCAAGCACATGATCAATGTACTCAATACCAAGAGATCCAACAAGATCATTCTCAATGCTCCTACTGCACATCTGCATAATCAACAATCCCATAATGACATCATGATCTAACTATCTCCTTCTAGGAGATCACATACATCAATGCACACATCCTGTCTCAAGAGAACTTGTATCATGTCAACACTCTAACACGTAATCAAGAATCCATTAAGACACAATAACATCTTTAAATAAAGGATCAACATGTCAAACTGACAAGTCATAAACCCACACCTCAACCAAAAACTCAAAAAGAGTCCACCATGGTAAAACAAGGATGTCAAAATCTTCAACAATATCAAGATAACCATCTACTAACAATAGAACTTAGGATGTCAAGGAACTCTTATTGAAACAAGAATCATAATCCAAGAACCTCTCCAAAACACCCACAACGACTAAAGAAGATCATCCATCACTAATGATGAATCATATCACTGTCAAAGCTCCCACTGAATCGTGACTCCAAGCTATACATGGAAACAAAGTAACTATCCCCTAAATGAAGATCATCAATGGCCCCAACACAATTAAGGAATCTTGTTGTAACATCAGCAACTCTCAAATAAAGCCATCACTGTCAAAAGTTCACATAAAACCATTTATCCAAGCTATCCATAACATCATGATAAACATGATATAAGTACTAATAACTGACTATCCAGGAAATCTAACCATCCATCCTCTCTTCTCAATGCAACATACCAATGTTGACCATAGACAAAGCCAACTAACAAAGTCTGCATAAACACTAAATCAATCTCATGGATAAAGATAGTCCACATACGAGTCATCTCACTATAGTCAAGGGGTAGAAAATCCACAAAACTACATAACTCGAAGATCCAAAACACATGTAACATGTAAACTCATCATCACATTAGTATCATGCAAACTAAGATATTAAAGAAGACAACCTGTAGATTCCAAGACTCAAACACCAAATCAATGCTAGATTCTATTCACCAAACAAGTCCACAACACAAGTAACCATAGTCAAGGAACTACCAAGCATCTAGGAGATAAGAACAATCCCCTAAAACAACACCACAACACCACCTATAATCATGAATCAAACATCATAGCCCGTAACTGTCAATCGCATACATGATCATGTCATGTAAATGAAAAAGTGCACCTACATATCCATGACACCATAATCATCATCAACGATGTACCTGTACTCAACTCCCACTGAAATGAGACTCTAAGTCTCACACATGTATCAATCATGTCTTCAAACCAAAAGACAACCTGTGTACCTGTTTCCATCAAAGATCAAACTCTAAAAACACCTATGAACCTATAACTAGAAGCACAAATATGAAAACCTACTATACCATGCTGATGGTCACATAGCAATATACACTCCCACAAGTTTGTACCCAAAAATCCATCCGAATGCTCTCAAAATTGCACCCTGAATATCAGGCTCCCACAAGTCATCAAACAAGTACCAATATCTCTTTGCACACCAAACTAAAAATCTACATGATCTAATCTATAGTACATAGTAATACCTCTCCAATGCCTATCCGAAATCAAAAATCTAATTCCATATGCAAAAGCTATGAGCATAAAATTCTACCATAGCAATGTCTGGATTCAAGGCACCACATTTTGACAAAAATAGAAAACTACGATCACTAAACCTACATCACTACGTTGTTCTCAAAGAGACCTTTCTGACGCCTATAAGAAGTCAAAAATCTGACATTGTGGATGAAAGTTGTCTCCCAGAAAAAAAATACACTCTAAGGGCTAAAAGGTGCACATAGGATCTATCCGTATGATGATGTCATGCTTTACCCTGCTGATGTTAACATGACTAGATGCTAACACAAGCACTGATGTGGCACTAATTGGGCATTGACTTTGACTATGCAATTGTCAAAAAAGTTTTAAATTTGTTTTATTTATTAAACTCCACGAACATTAGGGTTTAATACTTTTTTAGGGTTTGGATATAAAAATTTATATCTATTGTAAAAAGTTTAAAAAACTGTTGCTATAAAAATTTATTTCAACTACTATTTAGAAATTTTCTACCACCTGCATATTATTTTTCTAGCCACCACTAAAGGTTTTCCAACCGGCATTCAAAGTCTGCCCACGAGGGGCACTACAGGGCAAAACCCTGTCAAACTGGTGGTCTGGCTGTCGGCCTAAGGCCCACCAGCTGGCCAAGGCCAACCTTGTGCCATACTGCCAGATCTGACTGGAACTTCCATGGTTGTTGCCTAGCATGGGTGGAGTACGGCAGCCTGTGTACCACCACCCCCTCCCAATTTTTTTGTTTTTAAATCTTGATTTTAAATTCTCATTTCTATAGCTTTTTTAAAACAAAAAAAAAATTAATCAAAAATTTCAACTATAGAAAAATACTTGTAGGAAAAATAAATTTTTTAATCTCTATGTACCTTGCAGACTATTGACAAATTGTACAGTTGTACTGTTGACTTGGGAGATAAATTTTTTTGCCTCAGGTCACTATGGCTAAATATGGGCATATTATATATTTTTCTTCGCCTCTCAGGCCTCTTGGACTCAATGGCAAGGTCCGTTTTGGCCAAGGAGGTCATTTGTGAAAATTCTTCCTCAAAACCCTCATTAGCCAAATGAAGAAAAGCCTCTTCATCCATGATTTTTCAATCATCAGATCTGCAACATGCACAAAAAATCTCTAATACCCAAAACCCCCAATCTACAATACAACATGTACAAAACCTTGTAGTGTCCCAAATTTTTACATGCATTGCCAGGGCTTCCATTTTGCACCTGATCTACACAAACAAAGGTTATACTAAACCATGGATATGTGGAAACACCTAGAACCATAAATGTATAGATTCATCACATGCAAGCACGTACAAGCAACATACAAGTATATGCAAACCATGAAAAAGCCTTAAATCTCTTATACCACTTGTTAGGAATATACAAGTAGATCAAACCAATTCTACATAACCCAATGGAGATAATGATGCATACATTATTATAGATTTACCATAATGCAAAGATCAATTGATAATCAACAAGATAACACAAGATATACCATAGGAAAACTCTCTTTGAGGGCAAAAACCTAGCCTCTAAAAGCATCCATACTTATGTATTATTCAACAATAAGAAATTACAATACACTCATAGAGTCTCTATGAACACCTCTGAAACATCAAGCTCCTCTACTACAACCTCCATGTATCCAAGCATGAATCCACACATCCCATGCCATTCTTTACAATATGCACTCTCAAGAGAAAACTCAATACAGTGATAGCCTCTCACACAACCTGTAAAATAAGAGCCAACCCTAACCACTAACCATGTGCTTGCTTTTATAGAATCAAGCTCACACAAATACAACTTGTGGTACTAGATAAAAACAATGTGACTAAAAAGCATAAGCATAAAACCATTGACCCCAAAATAATAAGTACTTGCCTTATGTCTCCCAATGTTAGATACAACTTTTACAAATAATAACAAACAAATATTTAATGTGGCTAAACACATCACTTAAGATGCACCACAGAAGAATATTTATTTTACATAATTAAATTAGTTAATGTTATGCAAGGTGAACAACAACTTTTTTCCCAACATAGGGTGGACAGGTAAATGCCAAGGGAGGTGTCATTTAGTGTGCCAAGTGCCCCTGTCATTTGGGGCAGCAGGCTACCGGCAAAGTTCTTTAAGATCCCTAAGATGAAAATTTGCCAAACTTTGAGAGAGCAGTTATTAGAATTTGTGGTATCTAGGAACATTCCATTTGAGCCTATAAGTGCACATAGGGTCCATCCACAATAACTTCTCTTGTTTTTGGTTAACTCCAGTCTGTTTGACCGTGTTGAAATCAAATGCATTATTACAAAATGGTTTAGTTTCATGTAGTGGAAAGGTGCTAGGAGTGATATTTTGTATTCCATAGATCATGGGGCCAAATGGACTTCTCCAACACATCGGGGTGGGTAGGTAAATACCAGGGGAGGTCTCGTTTCATGTGCCAAGCATCCCAATCATTTTAGGTTGTAAGCTACCGATAATGTAGAAAGTTGCTAACACTAAAATTTTGCATTCCATAGGTCTTGGGGGCAAAATGACTGTGACAACATGTCTAGTGGGTGGGTAAATGCTAGGGGAGGTCTCATTTCATTCACCAAGTGTCTCAGTCATTCTAGGCTGTAAGCTACTGACAAAGTCGAAAGGTGCTAGGAGTGAAATTTTGCATTCCATAGGTCATGGGGCCAAAATGACTTTTACAACACAACAGGGTGGGCGGGTAAATGCAAGGAGAGGTCTCATTTTGTGTGCCAAGTACCCCAGTCCTTCGGGGTAGTAAGCTACTCGCAAAATCCCTTAAGATCCCTAAGATGAAAAAACTACCAAACTTTGACATTGTAGTTCTTAGAATTCATGGAAGCTAGGAATGTTCTATTTATACCTATAGGTGCACATGGGGTCTGTCCATAATAACCTCTCTCAGTTTTGGTCAACTCCAGTCCATTTGACCATGCTGAAATCAAATGCATTCTTGCAAAATGCTTCAGTTTCATGCAATGGAAAGTTGCTAGGAGTGACATTTTGTATTCCATAGCACATGGGGCTGAATAGACTTTGCCAACGCATTAGGGTAGGCGGGTAAATGCCAAGGCAGGTCTCATTTCATGTGCCAAGCACCCCAATCATTTGGGGTGGCAAGCTACTGGCAAAGTCACTTAAGATCTTAAGAGCAAAAACTACCAAACTTTGATGGAGCAGTTCTTGGAATTCGTGGAAGCTAGGAATATTTTGTTTGGACCTATAGGTGCATGTGGGGTCCAACCACAATAACCTCTCTCAGTTTTGGTCAACTCCAGTCTATTTGACCATGCCGAAATTAAATGCATTCTTGCAAAATTCTTTAGTTTCATGCATCACAACCTTGCTAAGTGCTATATTTTTTATATGCATGTCATGAAGCCAAACTAACCACGCTAACATGTCAGAATGGGTGGGTTAATGTTATGGAAGGTCTCATTTTGTTTGCCAAGCATCCCAGTCGTTCTGTCCAACAAGCTACCGGCATAGTGACTTTGTCGGTAGCTTACAATTTGAAATGATTAGGACCATTGGCACACAAAATGAGACCTCCCCTAGCATTTACCTACTCACACCAATGCATTAGTGAAGTTTTCTCATCCTTATGAGCTATGGAATGCAAAATGTCACTCGTAGCACCTTTTGAGTTTGCCAGTAGCTTGCAGCCCAGAATGACTCAGATTCTTGGTGCATGAAATGAGACCTCCCCTACCATTTACCCATCCACCTGGATGTGTTGGCACAATTGGTTTGACCCCACAACCTATGGAATGCAAAATTTTAGTCTTAGCAACTTTCTAGTTTATCGGGAGCTTACAACCTAGAACAACTATGATGCTTAGCACACAAAACGAGACCTCCCCTAACATTTAGCCACCCACCCCAACATGTTAGCATAGTCAGTTTGGCTCCACAATGAGTAGAACAAAAAATATGGCACCTAGCAACATTGTGTTGCATAAAATTGAAGCATTTTGCAAGAATGCATTTGACTTTTACACGGTCAAACATACTAGAGTTGACCAAAACTGAGAGAGTTTATTGTGGACAGACCCCACATGCACCTGTAGGTCTAAACAGAACATTCCCAGCTACCATGAATTCTAAGAACTGCTCCGTCAAAGTTTGGTAGTTTTTTCTCTTAGGATCTTAAGTGACTTTGTCGGTAGCCTGCTGCCTTGAATGACTAAGGTGCTTGGCACATGAAATGAGACCTCCCCTAGTATTTACCTACCCACCCTGATGCTTTGGTGATGTTTGTTCTACCCCACAAGCTATGGAATGTAAAATGTCACTCCTAGCACCTTTCCACTGCATGAAACTGAAGCATTTTGCAAGAATGTGTTTGATTTTGACATAGTCAAATGGACTGGAGTTGACCAAAATTGAGAGAGGTTATTGTGGATGGACCCCACATGCACCTATAAGTGTAAATGAAATGTTCTTAGCTACCTCAAATTCTAAGAACTGCTCTGTCAAAGTTTGGCAGTTTTTTCATCTTAGGTATCTTAAGGGACTTTGTCAGTAGCCTACTACCCTGAATGACTGGGGCCCTTGGCACATGAAACAAGACCTCTCTTGGTATTTACCCACTCACCCTGATGTGTTGGTGAAGTCTGTTCAGCCCCATGACCTATGGAATGCAAAATGTCACTCCTAGCACTTTTCCACTACATGAAATTGAAGCATTTTGCAAGAATGTGTTTGATTTTGACATGATCAAATGGACTAGAGTTGAATGAAATTGAGAGAGGTTATTGTGGACAGCCCCATCTCCACCTATAGGTCTAAACAAAACATTTCCAGCTACCACAAATTCTAAGAACTGCTCCATCAAAGTTTAGGAGTTTTTTCATCTTATGGATCTTAAGGGACTTTGCCTGTAGCCTGTTGCCCCAAACGACTGGGGCACTTGGCACATGAAATGAGACCTACCTTGGTACTTACCCACCCACCTTGACATGTTGGTGAATTCCGTTTGGGCCCACAACCTATGGAATGCAAAATTTCACTCCTAGCCATGAGGATTCAATCAAGTAGTCCTTAGGTTGATATGACCATTCTAAGCTTGACATATGACTACTACCATTTGCATATAACTGTACATTTATAAAAAAAAATTTCTAAGATCTTTATAATAGCCTTCTCTATTTTACTGGGACAACACTATCATAATATGTGTTGACAGTGCTAAAATGTGAATAATGGTACGATGATTAGTAAATACTCTTAGGACCTTGATGATTGTCCTAGCAATCATATGACTAGTTTTTTCATTGGTATATTCCCCAAATGGAACCTTTGCTCGTCAAATAGATATATGGTTGTCCATATATTGAATGCCAATTCATGATTGCATGCTTGTCCATAAGTGTATTGTGTCATAGTTGGTCTATTAGCCTTGCTGGGGTTGTCTTTATGTCGGAATGACATGATTAACTTGATGGAGCTATCTTCCCTTCTTAATTTAGGAATTGTACTCTAATTACCAACACAAATGTCTCTTCATTATGACAGTCCTCTTCTTTCTATCTTCTACACTCCCTATTTGTAGACTTTACATTTGTAATGCCAGAGTATAAGTATCCTCTAGGAAGACTATAATACATTTCATACATGATAGTCAACCTAGGGTTATCTTTGATCTTTGTATGATAAACAACTAATTAATTCTAGCTACATGTAGTACCTCGAAGCATCTCCTATAATATCACCAAGTTCATGGTCATTACCATGTGTCCTCCAACAACAATACAAGTGTACCTATACTATAATAAATATAAGTGTACCTACAATTAGGTGTTTTTAAGTTGATTTGTAGTGCCAAAAATGCCACCATGATGCGAGAGATAGTTTTGATGTCATACATCTTAAGGCTTAAAGTATTGATCAAAACTGATGTAGGAGCATCTAGTGGTGTAAGGGCAATCTTGCATCACCCAAAAATAAGTTAATTAAAAATCATTGTAGATGTTTTCATTTCTTTCCATAATCTCCTAAATAATGATGTAGGACTTTCAGTTTTTTCCAAATGGCTAAAAGTAGCAAATTGCCAGTTTTAGAAAGTTTACATGCCATTTTAGAAAAATTTGCATTTGGGCACGGATTGAAGTGAAAACTTACAAAAAA
Organism: Cunninghamia lanceolata; assembly: GCA_027924645.1. Lineage (NCBI taxonomy): Eukaryota > Viridiplantae > Streptophyta > Pinopsida > Cupressales > Cupressaceae > Cunninghamia > Cunninghamia lanceolata. Next base: position 1,783,037 of record BSBN01000957.1, read on the forward strand.
TTACATAACGAAAATATAAGACCTTTAGCGAAGGAATCAGGCAAAGATCATTTGTGAGCTGAAAGCTATTAAAGTTTTTGTTTTCTGAAAAAGCCCCTGAAAATTTTAGAAACCTGATATGAGGCACTAAAACATCTCATAAAATCCTGAAATGTTGACATAAATCTATTTACAAATTTTTGGTGTGATATTTCACATCACGATCTTTTCGGTGCTTAAAACGGTTCGTCAATCAGACACCTAGATCAAAAGTTATGCTTCCCAGAAGTTGACCTAATTTTGGAGGGAGTTGCAAATTTTAAAATTTAGTTGGAGGCCACCAAAAAGTGCTATTTATGTCTATTTTGGGAACACTGGGTAGTAGTAGAGTTAAGGGGGAAAGTGTGGAGTCATGAATAGGTGGGAAAAGAGAAACCCTAGCTGATTTAGGGTTACAGAAGGTAGATGATTCTAGAGTCTTGTGATAGGAAGCTGTAATGTGTTGCAGCCTATGGAGGGTTGATTCCTCTGATTGTATTTGAGCTTCTATAATGTAATAAGTTATCCAAATCAATAAAAGAAAGTTCTATTTTTTGTGTGCAATTTCTATTGTTGCATGTTTTATGATTTACCCCCTTCATGAAGTGGTATTAGAGCAAGGGTTCCTGAGTGTGTAGATAGATCGCTGACTATGAGGCAGTTCGCACCAGGACTTGAGGTTGTGGATTTGTTGTGGAGATCAAGATGCCTCCACAAAGAAATCATATTGGGAGGAATCCTTTCATGGAAGAAAGTTTTAGAGCCCTACAAAGGCAAATAGATACATTGCAAGAGGAGATATGAAGAGGGTTTGAGATGAGAACAAGAGAAGAAAGTGAAGATGAAGCTGAAGAAGAGCTATTTGATGAAGAACAAGAAGGTGCAAGAGACCCTGTAGAAGTTAGGTTGTTGAGGGCCATTTCTAAGAGTGGAAAGAGGCCCAAGATTGAAGTTTGTAAATATTCTGGAGATTTGAATATGGAACAACTTATTGATTGGATCAATGACATGGAGGAGTATTTCAAGTATGAAGATGTGGAGGACCCAGATCAGGTCAAGTTTGCAAAAACAAAGTTGAAGGGCCATGCCAGTATTTTGTGGAAGGAGGTCTAATTAGAGAGGAATAGAAAAGGAAAAGGAAAGATCACCAAATGGGATCGGTTGGTGGAAAAACTGAAGAAGCAGTTCATTCCTATGGACTATGAGATGGAGTTGCTAAAGAAGTTGCAAGGACTAAAGCAAGGTAACAAGTCTTTTAAGGAGTATACAGAAGAGTTTTATAAAATTATTATTAGGACAGGCTATGCAGAGCCCAACAAGGAAAAGGTAGCCTATTACATTAATGGGTTGAGGCCAAGTATTCAAGAGGAGCTGAGCCTAGTCAGAATGACCACTATAGAAGATGTGTACCAGTTTTCCCTAAAGGTGGAAGAGAAGTTGAATAAAAGATTAGAAGCAAGCAAAGGGGAAGAGGTCAAGGTAGAAGGACTAGTGGAAGACCCTATGGAGGCCGTAATGAAGATCAAAAGAAAAGTGAAGAAGTTGGCACCAGTCAAAATTAGATAGGGGATAATGCTTACCACCCTTGTGACCAAAACAATGTTGAGCAAAGAGGAAGAGGAAGAGGCACACCTGGGCAAGGACCTAGAAGAGGAGGTTTTAAAGGAACCTATTTCCAATGTGGAGAAGAAGGGCATCAAGCATATGAGTGTCCACAACATCAAGAAAGGACAAATAGAAGACCTAAAGGTAATGCACGAGTTTCACATGTAGATGAAGATGTGCAGTCTGAGCATTCTGAAGATGTTGAAAGGGGAGAAACCCTAGTTGTCAGAAGAACTTTGTTGAATGAGGAGAAAGAACCCAATCAGAGGAAGAGTTTATTCCACATAAGGTGCAAATGTGAAGGTAAGTGTTATGATATTATTATTGACAGTGGAAGTACTGACAATCTTGTTTCAGAGGAGATGGTTGACAAGTTGAAGTTAACAAAAAGAAAGTATCCACATCCATATCGGATTGCATGGTTGCAGAAGGACCATAGAGCTTTGGTCAATGAGTAGTGTTTAGTGAAGTTCAAGATTGGGAACTACCATGATGAGGTGTTGTGTGATATCATTCTGATGGATGCATGTCATATGTTGTTGGGGAGGCTATGGCAATATGATAGGAGCATTGTCCATGATGGTTGTGCAAACACATATTCCCTTGGATTTTGTCATAAGTTGAAGCCCTTGAAGGAGGTGGAAGAAAAGGTATGTAGTACTACCAAAATTTGTTTGGTAGATGGTAGGAAATTTTTGGAGGGTATGAAACATGAGCGCCATTACTTTGCATTGATTCTTAAGATTAGTCAAAAGAAATGTGAAGATGTACCAGCAAAAGTCTTAGATATGTTGGAAGAATTTCAGGATATTATCTCTGATAATGTACCAGAAGGTTTACCACCAGTGAGGAAGATAAGTCACCAAATGGATTTGATACTAGGAGCTAGTTTGTCGAATAAGGCAGCCCATAGAATGAATCCTGCAGAGAGTGAAGAATTGAATAGACAAGTTCAAGAGTTGTTAAGGAAAGGACTGATAAGGGAGAGCCTAAGTCCATGTGCAATACCTGCAGTACTAGCACCAAAGAAAGATGGAGAATGGAGAATGTGTACAGATTCTTGAGCCATCAATAAGATCATGATCAAGTACATATTCCCATTGCCTAGAATGGATGACATAATGGACTATTTGAGTGGAGCCAAGTACTTCACGAAGATTGACCTAAAAAGTGGGTATCACCAGATCCATATCAGAGAAGGAGACGAGTGGAAGACAACCTTCAAAACCAAAGAAGGTTTGTATGAGTGGTTAGTCATGCCATTTGGACTAACAAATGCACCGAGCACATTCATGCGACTCATGAATGATGTATTGAAAGAATTTTTGGGAAGTTTTGTTATTGTTTATTTGGATGATATTTTAATTTTCAGTAAGGCTTGGGATGAGCATCTGATGCATTTCAGAAGAGTTTTAGAGAAGCTAAGAGAAGAGAAGTTGTTGATTAATCTGAAGAAATGTAGTTTTGCAAAGAAAGAGTTGGTATACCTGGGATTTGTTGTCTCAGAAGAAGGTTCTAAGATGGACCCAGAGAAGGTGAGGGCTATCATTGAATGGCCTACACCAAGGAGTGCTTCTGAGGTAAGATCTTTTCATGGTTTGACAAGTTTTTATAGAAAGTTTATTAGGAATTTATTAGCATTTGTGTACCCCTAACAGAGACAATGAGAGGGGATAGAAAAGAGTTTATATGGACTAAAGGAGTAGACAAAAGCTTTGATACATTAAAGCAGAAAGTTACAAAACAACCTGTTTTGGCACTTCTAGATTTCAATAAGGTATTTCAGGTAAATTGTGATGCTAGTGGTAGTGCTATAGGAGTTGTTTTGAGTCAAGAAGGTAAGCCCATTTCCTATTTTAGTGAGAAGCTTAATGATGCCAAGAAAAAGCATTATGTTTATGATCAAGAGTTTTATGCAATAGTTTAGGATTTGAAGAAATGGAGATATTATTTGTTGCCAAAGGAGTTTGTTTTATATACTGATCATCAAGCTTTGCAATATCTTAATAGTCAATTAAAGTTAAATCAAAGGCACTTAAAATGTGTTGAGTTTTTGCAGAGCTATACTTTTGTTTTGAAGCACAGGAGTGGGAAGTCCAACAGAATTGCAGATGCCTTAAGTAGAAGGCAAAATTTGTTGAGAGAAATGAAGATAGATGTTGTTGGGTTTGATAAGCTCAAAAGTTTGTATCTTGAAGATCTAGATTTTGTAGAGGCCTAGAAAGCTTGTTTAGAACTTGTTACTTTGGACATAAAAAATGGTTGGATTTCATAATCTAAGATGGCATGTTGTTTAGAGGAATCCAATTGTGCATTCCAAGGAGTTCCATGAGAGAGAACCTGATTAAGGAGAAGCATAGTGGAGGATTAGCTAGACACTTTGGTCGAGATAAGACTATTGCTATTGTTGGTGAAAATTATTATTGGCTACAGTTGCAGTAGAATGTGAGGAAATTTTTGTAGAGTTGCAAAGTGTGTCAGATGGCAAAAGGAACAAGTTAGAATATAGAGCTATATCAACCATTACCTATACTGGAGGAGCCATGGTATGATATTAGCATGGATTTTGTTCTTGGTTTACCAAGGACACAAAGAGGACATGATTCCATTTTTGTGGTGGTGGATAGATTCTCAAAGATGGGACATTTTATTTCTTGCAAGAAGACTAATGATGTCATTCATATTGCTGAGTTATTTTTCAGGGAGGTGGTGAGATTACATGGTCTACCAAAGAGAATAGTTTCAGATAGAGATACCAAGTTTGTTGGTTATTTCTAGAGGACATTATGGAAGAAGTTGGAGATAGATTTGAAGTTCAGTTCTGCACACCATCCATAGACTGATGGACAGATGGAAGTGGTGAATAGGAGTTTGGGTAACCTGCTACGATGCTTAGTAGGAGATAAGCCTAAGGGATGGGATTTGATCTTACCATAGGCAGAATTTTCTTACAACAATTATGTCAATAGGAGTACTAGTAAATCACCATTCCAGATTGTATATAGCAATAGCCTAAGAAATGCTTCTGAGTTAAGGAAGTTGGACAAAGGAGAAAAGACAAGTGCTAAAGCTGAAGACTTTGTAGAACATCTGAAGAATTTACATGAAGAGGTAAGAAAGCACATTAATAAGATGAATATTCAGTACAAGGCTAAGGCAGATTAGAAGAGGAGGTATAAGGAGTCCTAGGTAGGAGATGAAGTCATGGTTCACTTGAGAAAAGAAAGCTTCCCAATTGGAACATACAATAAGTTGAAAATGAAGAAATTTGGACTGTACAGAATCCTGAAGAAGCATGATTCAGGAAATGCATATGAGATATAGCTGCCGAGTGGGATTAATATTTCCCCTGTGTTCAACATTGTTGATTTAACAGAACATCATGAGGGTGGCATAGAGGATGGAACAATAGAAGAATAGTGGAGTATTCCAGCATCTACTTCAACGGAGGAGATAGAAGAGATCTTGGATAGTCGTGTGGGAAGAAGTACTCAGAATAGGCAATATGAAGAATATTTGGTGAAATGGAAAGGAAGGCCTATTGAAGATTCTTCTTGGTTGTCTAATGCGGAGGTTGACCATTTGGGTTTTCCTCACACAAACACCTGAGACGTGATAGGGTCACTTCTCAAATTACCCTAGGTGTTTGATGTAGGAGCATCCAGTGGTGTAAGGGCAATCTTGCATCACCCAAAAATAAGTTAATTCAAAATCATTGTAGATGTTTTCATTTCTTTCCATAATTAGTGTTTTTGGTTCCATAATCTCCTAAATAATGATGTAGGACTTTCAGTTTTTTCCAAATGGTTAAAAATAGCAAACTGCTAGTTTTGGAAAGTTTACCTGTCATTTTAGGAAAGTTTGCATTTGGGCATGGATTGAAGTGAAAACTTACATAAATTTACATAATAGAAATATAAGACCTTTGGTGAAGGAATCAGGCAAAGATCATTTGTGAGATGAAAGATATTAAAGTTTTTGTTTTCCAATAAGCCCCTAAAAATTTTTGAAACAAGATATGAGGCAGTAAAACATCCCATAACATCCCAAAAAGTTGGTGGAAATCCATTTAGGAATTTTTGGTGTGATAGTTCACATTGTAAGATTTTTGGCTTTTAAAACGGTTCATCAATCGGACACTCGGATCAAAAGTTATGCTTCTCGGAAGTTTAGCTACTTTTGGAGGGAGTTGCAAATTTCAAAATTTAGCTGGAAGCCATCAAAAAGTTCTATTTATGACTATTTTGGGAACCCTGGGTAGTAGCAGAGTTAAGGGGGCAAGTGTGGAGTTACAAATAGGCAGGAAAACATAAAACCTAGCTGATTTGGGGTTACAGAAGGCAGATGATTCTAGAGTCTTGTGATAGGAAGCTATAATGTGTTGCAGCCTATGGAGGGTTGATTCATCTGATTGTATTTGAGCTTCTGTAATGTAATAAATTGTCCAAATCAATAAAAGAAAGTTCTATTTTCTATGTATAATTTCTATTGTTGCGTGCTTTATGATTTACCCCCTTCATCAAAAACTCCTAGGATGAACTTATGCTTTCTAGTTTGATATTGCTTCTTTACTAGTAGTCCTTAGTAGAAATTTGAAAAGGATGAATTGGATTCAAGTTTTAGATAGATGGATGGTTGGATTGATGGGATGAGTCGGAGTGTAAGGACTATTAAGATGAAGGATCAATATGGGGTAAATTTTGTGAGTACTGGTTTTTGAGGTATTTAATGCCTGAGTATGTGCATGAGGGTTGATTTTGTTATGTTATTGATTGCCTTTTGAGGGTTCATGACTAGTTTATGGATACATTTCCACCTATGGAGGACACGTTTCAATCCCTAAAACCTTAATCTATGCCTGCACATGTGTGAACAACATTCAAAGATGTATGTTATTCATTCTACCTGACTAGAGCCCATATTTCATAAGGTTTTCTTGGCAAAATACAAAGAGATAATGGACTGATCCATTGTTGTCTTGACTATGAAAGCCATGATTAGAGGTCAAAATACATTGTATTTATATAATTTCATGATATTTACATGGTGATTAAATAATATGGTGTTTTACTAATATTTTTGTGTAGGTTTTGCTTCCAAAATGAAATATAGAGGACCTAGGGTTTCGTTGCCAATGGCAACTCACCAAACCCTAGAGTCCATTCTGTTGAAAAGGATTTCTTTCTATGTCTTCTGATGCATGCTTAATTCCTATACTAGTGGTTGAAAGTCTAAAGTAATGAAGCTCCAAAGCCATCAATGAGTTTGCATAAGGGTTTCAATGGTTGGTTGTTGTGACAATCACAATATACTAGGTACATTTCATGAAAGGATTTTGGTCACAAAGAAAGTTGTATGAAGGTTTTATGAGAAAATTTGTTAAGGTTATCATGTTCTTATTGTTATAAAATTCAAAGTTGGAACTAAAGGCCCTTTGAGACTATTATGATGCACAAAGTTACCCCAATCCATAGATCATTGTCTTGGTCAATAGAAGGGTTGTCATGGTTTCATTAAGTTGCCATATGCCTCATGTAGGGTTATTCATCACTCATATGATATCTTTAACATGATTTCTCAATACCCAAGCATTATGGTGGATTCTCAATCCCTTGATAGGCTACTAAAACAAGGCATGGTTGACTGTCATATGGTTTGGGCCAGTAAGTTAAACCTTATGTGTAGGATCTATTAATCTTCATTAGAAAATGGCTTGTTCCATTATGGGATTGTCATAGCTACATGAAAGTCATAATATTTACTTGTACTATTCAAGATTTACAAGATCTTCCTCATGGAGAGGATGGTGGAAATTAGGCTTCTATCTTCTTGAGCTTGAATGCAATTGAAGATACTCTAACCCTCATCTTGGGATGCAAAGGGCCAGTCAAAACAATGTAGGGAAAACCTGACTGTCATATAACACATAAGCCCCATGGTTTTGTTGCCACCTAATTATTTGTTTTAAACTTGACTATTTAGACATCCCAAGTAGTGTCTTTCTATGGAGTGTTGCCATGGGTCTAGGGTGAAGGGCAGTTTTGTCATTAAGAGGAACAACATTATGTGGAAGGTTTGTCCTGTCACAATCTTTTTTCTTAGGATATTTCCATGGATCCATGTTATCATGTTGAGGGTTAGGACATAGTTATTATCAAGATTTAGTCATCCAGGGTCATAATGGAAATTTCTAAGATTGTTGTCTAGTAATTCATGTTTGTCAAGATAGTGAAGGTTAGGATTAGTCACCTTACACTTTGTTTGATCAAAAGTGACCCACTTGATCATAATGTTGTAGGAACTCGTCACTTAGGCTTGGGAGGTTATCATCATTACATGAAAAGAACTTGCCAAATAGGATCTTTGGATTAGCATATGGATTGCCATCAAAGCATAAAGGATATAGGAATTTTGTCACATGTTGTAGTTGTAGCTGCTCTTGTAGAGATGTATGCAAAGTGTAGAAGCATAGACAAAGCACGTGGATTGTTTGATAGAATACCACAAAGAGATACATCCTCTCATGGGATGCAATGACTGCAAGATATGTAAAAAATGGATTTGTTGAAAAGACTTTAGAAACTTCCAAGATAATGCAATTGGCATATGTAAATCTGAATTCCACAACCTTTGTCAGCATCCTCCCTATCTGTATAGAAAAATAGGATCTTTGGAACAGCATATGGACAGCCATCAAAACATAAAGGATATAGGAATTTTGTTAGATGTTGTAATTGTAAATGCCCTTGTAGACGTGTATGCAAAGTGTGGAAGCATAGTCAAGGTACGTGGGTTGTTTGATACAACACCACAAAGAGATGTCTTCTCATGGGATGCAATTATTGCAAGATATACAAAAAATGGATTTGTTGAAAAGACTTTAGAAACTTTCAAGTAAATGCAATTGGCACATGTAAAGCCAAATTCGACAACCTTTTATAGTATCCTCCCTATCTCTACCAAAATAGGATCTTTGGAATAGTGTATTGACAACCATCAAAGCATAAAGGATATAGGAATTTTGTCAGATGTTGCAATTGCAGCTACCCTTGTAGACATGTATGCAAAGTGTGGAAGCATAGACAATGTATGTGGATTGTTTGACCTAACACTCAACCACAAAAATTGGAAGCATAGACAAGGCAGGTGGATTATTGAAAAGGCTTTAAAAGATTTCAAGCAAATGCAATTGGCATGTGTAAAGCCAAATTACACAACCTTTTCCACCATCCTCCCTATCCATACCAAAATAGGATCTTTGGAACAACATATGGACAACCATCAAAGCATAAAGTATATATGATTTTTGTCACATGTTGTAATTGCAGCTTCCCTTGTAGACATGTATGCAAAGTGTAGAAGCATAGATAAGGCGCGTAGACTATTTGATAGAATACCACAAAGGGATGTCCTCTCATGGGGTGCAATAATTGAAAGATATGCAAAAAATGTATTTGTTGAAAAGACTTTAGAAACTTCCAAGCAAATGTAATTGGCATGTGTAAATCCAAATTCCACAACCTTTGCTAAGACTTTATAAACTTTCAAGAAAATACAATTGGTGGGTGTAAAGCCAAATTCCACAACCCTAGCCAATATCCTCCTTGCTTATGCCAAAATGGACATCCATCAAAGGGTAAGAGCTATGGGAATTTTGCAAGATGTTGTAGTTGTAACTACCCTCGAAGACATGTCTGCAAAGTGTGGAAGCATAGATAAGGCACGTGAATGGCTTGGCATGATGCCTCAAATAAATGTCACCTCATTGAATGCAATGATTGCAAGATATGAAAAAATGGATTTTTTGATAAGGATTTGGAAACTTTCAAGCAAATGCAATTAGCAGGTGTAAAGCCAAATTCCCAAACCTTAGAAATGGTATCTTTGGAACACAATTTATAAACATCCATCAAAGCATAAAGGATATAGGAATTTTGTAAAATTTTGTAGTTGCAACTACCCTGTGAGACATGTATGCAAAGTGTGGAAGCATATAAATGGAATGTGAACTATTTGACACAATGCCTCAAATAAATGTTGTCTCATGGAATGCAATGATTGCAAGATATGTTTGAAATGGAATTTTCATAAGGCTTTTAAAACTTTCACAAATGTACAAAAGAACATTTCAACCAAATGCAATTGGCAAGTCTAAATCCAAATTACACAACTTTATCTAACATCCTCCTTGCCTATGCCAAAATGGGATCTACAGAACATGGTGTGGACAACCATCAAAGAAAAAAGGATATAGGAATTTTGTCACATATTGTATTTGCAGCTACCCTTGTAGACATGTATGGAAAGTATGGAAGCATAGACAAGGTGCATGAATTATTTGACATGATGCCTCAAAGAAATGCACAATCTCACGAAATGCAATGATTGCAAGATATGTTCAAAATGGATTATTTGAAAATGATTTATAAACTTTCAAGTAAATGCAATTGGCACGTGTAAAACCAATTTCCTATAATGATAATTGATCATCATATTAAATATTTAATATAAACTACCATATACATAGTGTCATGAACATAACATCTAGTTTATATACAAATCCATATAGGCATACAAAAAATGTCCCAAAAACTAGCTTCCTATGAACTTTTATGAAATAATCAATGGCCCTTGCTTGACCATGAAGATGGAGAGCCAATAAGTGACTCATCCTCTCTCTACCGTCGAGTAGACCTCCTCGGCCGATGTTCATCCAACTTCACCTATTAATACAATCAAACAATATGCACATTAATATAGAAAATGTATGAAATATATATCACAAATGTAATCGATGACTTACTGCCATCCGATGATCACTCTCCATCATCTTTTCTCTCTCTTCATCTATAGTTGGATGAGTTGGAGTTGTGACCTCCTATGAGAAGCATCAAGAAGAAAAATTGACTAAACATAAATATCATTTATATACATCAAATGACATGAGATAGAACAAGAAATACAAAATTATGACATTTTCATGTTATTGTCTCATACCTCAGTCAAAGGATTTGAAGACATCATGGTTGTAGCAATGCCGACCTACACTAACTCACGAAAATGAGGGGTGTCAATATTTAGCATCTAAAAATAAAGTTCAAAATTATTCAACCAAAATAAATACATAACATTGTTTAAATGCATAATGATTAGAAATGGTTAAATTTACCTTCGTGTAAGTAGTGGATTTGCATCCAAGGGACCAAGGAAACTGTGGAGGTGTCAGTGGCTGTTGAAATCACCAAATTATCACAAAATAATATTACCATTGATATATGTATAATAATTATGTTCATGTGATAAATTACATACCTACTGACTTGACCTCCTCTCATAACCTACCAATAGATGGATAATGGAGGTAGGATGAAGACTTTAACCCTGGAATTTCATTGTGCAAACAATTACATACATTATTTTTCACTTATAATATAGATAGTCATTTAATTTAATTAATTACAAATTTAAAATAACAATATATTAAATTGAGATGAAACTTGTAAAAAATTACCTGAGAGTCAATACTAAATGTCCACTGTAAGACATCATCGGTGAGAATAATCTCATCCAATATGGATGTCTCCAATATTAGATGATGCCCCTTGCATTACAACATCCTACCAAGAGTCCTGTCATGTGTCCTACATCCCATAATCACATAGGTTCCCACATGAAATGCACAAATGTGGGGACAAATGATGCCTACTGCTCTCACCCTCATCAACATGCTATATTAGAGACTACGTGAGAGTAGTCAATGCATGTAATTTGTCTCCACATCAACACTCTCCTTCAAAGTCAAAGGGAGTGACACATTCTAGCCTCAACAGGGGTCTAGGTATATAGTTTTCATCTCATTGAGCCCCCCTCTCTATGTTGGGCAGAGCCACCACCTCTACCTTGGAACTCTCAAATGTCAAAATAATTGGGAATCTTCTTGAGAACAAACTCGTAATAGATTTTCCTCAAGAAATATTGTGGCACCTCATCATTGTTGCATTGGCACTCATCAAAGACCATGTACTATCTATCCCAAATGTTTTAGAATATTTCTTCATTCCTACACCAATCAATAGGGAACCGTTTGCAAGTTTCTTCTAATCTTGGCTAGTTTTAGGATTAATAAAGTGTGCACATAATTGAGATTTTGTAATTTTTTCATTCTTCACTTATTCATATGACAATTTGTCAGCATAGTATTGCTGACACCTCTCCCTATAGTCTTGAAATTTAGTGATTTGTTTTCTCATCGATTCGGTGTGGGAAATAATCTTCTATAATGACTTTGCAAGCACTCTCCTACGATTGGTGCTTGCACTTGGATTGTTTAGCATTTGAATAAGGGTTTGAAGATGTCTTTTATTTTCTTCTATTTTCCCTAGGTAGTTTTCTTGTGTATCCCTTACGTTATGAGGATGTGAAGGTGGGCTTTGAGGGTTTGGAGGATTTTGGGGATTGTTTTGACCCTCCTCAGCTGGATTTGGGTTTTCTCTTGCCTCATTAACTATAAATACAAATAAAAAACTAATCAAACATTGCAAAAGTCAAAATTTCTTCTCAAACAGAACAAAAATTGAACAAACGCTACCTTCTTCGGCTACTAGGCCCTCCAAATTTGTTTCATGCCATCTTTGGCGGTGAGGTGGCATCATGAAAGTGTCGATTTCTCCCTTGCACTTGCTTGGAGAGACTTTCCTTGAACGCGCTCACAATTTGAACACTATTTTTTCACATAAAAACTCCTTTTAGCCACAGGTGAATGGCAAAAAATGAAGTTTTTTTAACTTTTAAAGCAAGTCAAAATGTGAGTGTGTTATAACGCACTCATGTTTTGTCTTGTTTTGGACCAAAAAATCCCATGGTGGCAACTTTTTGGTCCCCCATATTTTTGCATACACCCAGGCTCTACTCATCAGGTGTTACCCATGTAATCTTAGTGACCTTATCATTCTTAATGGCCTTCATTATCAATACTAGTCTTGTTGAGTTGAGTCTAGTCATAGTCCCGATTGCATCCTTAGTTATACTATAGGGTTTGTCTAAATAGATGAATTCATCATTAATTCTTTTCAGTATTATTTTCACCTACTCATGAGCATCACTGAAATCTAGATAATCTTTCCATATGTCTAGTTTCTTGGTGAAATGTTTTGATATTTAGCTAGGTACCCTATATCTCCGAGCAATGTATCACTCAACTCCTCAAAATTCATATGATATATCTTTGTGATTGTAGTTTGTATATATTTCCTAACATCTTCAATGTAAACCACATCTTCCAGTACATGAGAGAAGGCTCCTTCTTTGTCCACTTCCATCACCTTCAATGGGCACTTCTTATATTTAGGTCTTGGTTTCTCTACCACATCGATGAGCATTGGTGTAGCCATCTCTTTTTTTCTCACAACTTTTGTCAGCTAGGGTTTGATTTCTTTGTAGCTCGGAGCTCAACTTACTCAACTTGTTTGGATGCAAATGAGATGTGAGTAAGGTTTTAGGGTTTATATAGCCCTAAAACTTACTTTATGCATTTATTGTTTTAAGTTTGTTAACGGTTACTTTATGCTACAATATGTTACAATATGATACACTTACTATGTTACATGTTTGAATTCTTGCGTATTTCATATTTTCATCCCAAAGGTTTGTGATAATGTTTCATTCAAGCTCCATTAACATATCCAGCTGATAATTTGCCTTCCATATCTTTCAATCTTACCACTTTGGATTTTGTAATTTCATGTATGTGATATGGTCTTAATGATCGTACCTTCAGTTTCCCTTGTTTCTTAAACTTACTATCATACAAAAGTACCAAGTCTCCTTTGAAATTTTTCCTCCACAAGTTCCTATCAAGCCAAGATTTCTGGCAATTTCTTTCTATATTCATATTATAAGCTGTCAATAGCCAGTTTTCATCCATTTTCTCCAATTCTTTAATCCTTTGTGTAAGAGATTCCTCCACATTTAGCTGTAGAGTCAAAGTAGTATGAAAATTGGGTAGTATAAAGTGTACCAGTATAGTAGCATCCAGGCCATACACTAATTCATAGCATGTGAAGTTTGTGGTTCTTTTGTATGTTGTGTAGTAGGCCCACAGTATCGCAGGTAATTTTGGGTCCCAGTTTGTGGGTAAGTGCAAAGAGTTGGGGGGCCAAAAAGTGGCCAAATTATTTTCAAAAAAAGTTAATGAATAACACAAGCACGTTATAACGCACTCGCATTATGGTTTGGTAATGATGAGCCTAAGGCTCGTCAAAACCAAACCATAACGTGAGCGCGTTATGACTAGCTATAAATAAATAAAAAAGAGCATTTGTGCTTATTTCATTTCTTTGCTTTCCTCTATACCCGCAGCTTGCAAAGCCTAAGAAGCGTGCTTGCATTTTGGAAAAGTCAATTCAACACCAAAATCTTACCGATTCATCACTAAAATGTCACCACAATGTCCAGCATGCCAAAGGAGTGAATTTTATTTGTTTTTTTGTTTGAATTTGTTTCTAAATAGGTAGGTTTGAGTTGATTTTTGATGTAAATTTCATTAATTGTCAAGAAATGTTAATGCACCTCCTCCTCCTCAAAATCCACAAAATCCTAAGGAGGAAATACTTGCGGAACAACAACCTCCTCCATCCATTCCTTGACATGCCCCTAGAACACAAGAAAATTTAATAGGGCAAATTGAAAATAATAAAAAAGAAATTGAAGATATAATTGCAACGTTGAAAGATCCTTCCACTTCAACCTTGCATAGGTCCATGCTTGTTGAATCTCTTGAATCTTTGTTATCAAATGTAGATTCAATTAGAAAGCAAATATCTAGTTGGACAGATAAGAGGAGAGAGTTTAGAGACTATTATGCAGACAAACTGTCATACCAAGATGTGAAAAAATTACATATTACAAAATTAGACTTGTGTTCGATTTTTACAAACCCACAAACAAATCAACTTCCACCCATTACATGCAAGAGGTTCCCTATCCATTGGTGCAACAACCAAGCGATAAGGGACAATTTTGGGCAGAGGTGGTGGATGGTTTTTGACCATCCTTCATGCAATAATAATGAGGTCCCACAATACTTTTTGAGGAAACTCTACTATGAGTTTGTCCTCAATAAAGTGCCAAACTATTTTGATATGCAGGACTTCCAGGGTAGGGGTGGGGGGTCAGCAAAAGATAGACTAGGGGCACATGTTGACCCATAGTGGGCAGTGAGATGAGTAATCAGCAGACCAGCCCATGAGCATGTTTCTATCCCTTCCATTGTGAAGGAGAGTGTTGAGATCGATACACTTTAGTCCATTAGTGCCTTGACCCAGACCATCATAGAGCATGCCAGTCCTACAGCATAGAGTGGGTTGGGAGATAGTGCGAGGAGTAGGGTCCCACCCCATACTTGTCAGACTTGCGGGTCAGCCTGTGGTTATGACCCCATGGATAGTTAGGATGCAGGTGCATAGGCTACATCTGCAGCTGAGCAGATGGTGATGACAAATACCCTCCTGAGTGAGACTTTCAGCCTTGATACTCAGGTAAATATTAGCAAGTTTATTTAATTTAATTTATTAAATTTCATTTTTGAAATGCAAGATTAACTAATTTAGTTTGATGATTTTAATAAAATTTTAGGGTTATAGCGTTGATGCAGTTTTCAGTGGTTCTCTACTTGCATATTACATTAGATCATCTACTGTTAGGGTATGTAACTAGTAAACAATTATAAATATTACATGTGAATAGCATCATTATATGAATGGTATTCTAATATCTGATTTTGAATGTTGAATAGGTTAATATTGGAGATTTCACGGCAACACCTGCCAGTGGTGGTGGACTTCAAAGCTTTACGGAGGTAATAAAATAAATAGTTTAATGAATGAATTGTACTTACTAGATTTTTGTATGTGACTTGTGTGCTTTATTGTGTGTATGTTAGGAGCCATGATTTGCATCACTATTATAGTTTTTGTAATTGAATAATGTTGTATTATTTCTAGATGATGCAGGCTGCGAAGTCACCTCCCGATGTTCATAAGGCAATGGAGCATGGTGTGACCTCTGCGATTCATAGCTCCATGGCATTGACAGGGGTATGAGGCAGATTAGTAAATTTCAATTTACATTCATTGTTATAGTTGTTTATTTTTGAAAAATCAAAAGATTATTGATTTGAAGTTTAATTTCTATCTGGATGGTTTCTATAGGACATGACATCACCACGACCTATTCCTGCTACTGAGGTAAGTGAGGAGATAGATTAGATGGTAGTAGTAAGTGATTATTTTGTTAAATGTTTCATTTTTTATAACATATAATTTCTATATATTAATGTCTATACTTTTTATTGTAATAGCTAAAGATGTAGGAAGAACTAAATAGGAGGAGCAGCCCTTAGGTTCGTAGTAGACCACCCACATACGTGTCTCCATCCCCTAGAAGATCAAAGGCTTCCCGTGATCTATTCTCTTCACCAGCCATAGGGGAATGACTTTTTATTGTGTTCCTTTGTTGTATGCCTATATGGCATTTGTGGACATATATTTTGTATTGCATATAGTTGACATTGTATGCCTATATGCCATTCTTGTAAGCCTATATGGCTATTTTGTATATATGTTATACTTATATCGACAAATATTGATGTGTGCCTTTATGAATATTTGGTTAATACAAATATTTTTTATTAATGGCATCTATACTTGCATTATAAATCCACGTTTGAATGGATATTTGTAGATAGCTACTTCAAATATTTAAAGTCCAATTGTATTACATAGGATGTTTGTTGATCCAATAAGCTAGCTATTGTTATTCAAGTATCACCTAAACCTCATTTTGGAACTAAAAGATAAAAGTTGTATTTAAAAAAAAATGAATCATCATGTTAAATAGAAAATATTAATATTCTTTATGAGTTGCTCAATTGAAAATATTCAAATGAGTATGCTGATCCATATTCTTTATGAGTTGGTCAATTGAAAATATTTCTTAATTTCTTGTTATTATACCATATTGGGATGTAAAGAGTATGTTTGTTGTTTTGAATAAGATAGTCAAAATCATATGCTTATGAGCACCTGATGACCATTGTGGTTATTAAATGTAATTCCTCTTACATATAAGGTGAGGTTATGAGATTACATTGAGTCTTACCTAATTTTAGTATGCAACATAACATTGGGGCTATAGGCTTCCATAAGTCATACCTCAAGGATTTTTAGTTTTAGGTGCAAATTTTCTTTAAGACCTTAGGCGCATTTCTGTACTTGCACAACCTCAAAACTCTGCCTAGAACTCAAGGTGCCTTTTATCATCCAAACAATGTCAAAATTGTGCCTTTATATTGAAAGGATGTTTCAAAGTATAAAGGAGGGTGCTTTAAGGGAGGTAATTCATCTTGATTATCAAAGTTGATCAAACACATCAAACTGAGCATCATACCTCTAGGCGCATTTTTGCCTCTCTCTAAACTATCCATTTTGGCGCCTTGATGTATAGTGAAGTTTAAACTTAGTGAAGATTGTGCCTAGAAATATATCACCTTGGATATGCACCTAGAGTCATCCTAGATCATCCATTTGCGCCTAAGGGTCAATATAACATAATATAACTTAGGAAGGCTTTGAAAATTGTCAAAAGAAGCCTAGGCACATTTTCTTGTCTCCACCATCCATTTTGGGTGCCTAGAGGAAAATGAACTTCAAATCACTTCCAACTATAGCGCCTAGTGTTAGAACCTTCAAAATGGCTAAATCTTACCAAAGGAATTCTAGGTTCCTATTGTCACTTGGATCATCATGAATGAGCGCCTAAGTGGAAGGAGAATAAGCATCTTGTATGGAGGTGCACATTTGTGTCTAAATAACCTCATTTTGGCACCTTGAAGGAAGATGTTCTAAATCCTAAGATCTAGCGCCTACATTTAAAATGGTGTCCTATAGGTTTGAACAAGTGATTGAAGCCATCAAATTGCCAAGAAATGAGCTAAGTATACTAAGGCACCTTTCCTTGTCTAAACTATCCATTTTGCCGCCTAGGAGGAAGGAGATTCAACATCATGAATCAAGGCGCCCTTTGCCATCAAAACAACCTCACATTGGCGCCTTGGAGGAAATCAACTTAAAACTACAAGTCTTGGAGTTTTTTCATGTTTTGATGATGTCTTTTGAGAACAATTATAATGATTGAAGGATGAGGTGGGTAAAAAGTCTTCATCTAGCTTAGGCGCCCATTCAATATTTAGTTTTTTCACATACCTTAATCTGCGCCTTGACTTGGAGGAGTTAATTTATGCTTTAAAATGATTTCTATGTGTTTATATAATTCAATATTTGTCAATAATTTAATATGCCGGTACAATGTAGCTCAGACTATTTCGGCATGTTTGGGTACAAAACAGGACGTACCCATCCAGATGTGTTAGAACTGTCAGTTTTACCACATGAGGAGAAGAGCAAAAGTTACACCCCTTTGCAACTTTACACTACCTCCTTCTGACGATTTTTGGGGTAGCAGGAAACCTTTCACCATGGGCAAACGCCTCAGAGATAAAAAATTGAGAGAGGTTATTGTGGAGGTAGTCTACATGATCACATTTCCTTAAACAAAATGTTTCTAAGTGACATGGTTTTCGAGTAACATCTTGTAAGGACCCACTTGATCCAAACTCAAATTTTCAAAAAATTTACTTAATTAACAAGTTCTTATGAGATATATCAAGACTTTCATTGAGTACTCAGGAAAAACTTCAGCCAAAATAGGGCATATGTTCAAAACAGAATATTCTTAAGCCAACCTGGGCTCTTCTATCCTTTGGGCAAATAGGTTCATATGGAACTAGGTCAAACGGACCTTATCACTACCTGATTCAGGTAGAACAAACAGTGGCCAAAAATAGACCAATACTCTATCCAATCTGGGATACAAAAAAATAATAGCCTAATAGGCTAAAGAGGACATGAATCATTATGCTCTGGCCAGAGACTTCTGACTCCCTCGGGACCAATATAGGTTCATGAGTCACTTCCTGGGGACCACAATCTGCCCAGACACTGTACTGAGGATGTCGACCAGGGAACACATAACATCAACTTGTACTCACCTCAGTTTATGGCAATGCCGGGTACAAGTAATCCACCCCAGGGATTCTTCTGAGTACTAGGAGAGTTCTTAAGTTACCTAGTTAACCTTTAAACTAAAGATCAAGATTATGAAGTTGATTATTATAGAGTTACCCTATATCCGAGGGACCTAAGTACTGGGGGCATCCTTCACCGTCTAGACTGCCTACATACCCTATATCCATGGGATCAAGGCCCTCTACGGATGTGATCTACATGATGAATGTGAACATGTAGTTCTGTCTTGCACTAGGTTTTATGTAACTGTGGTTGGTACACAGTTCTTCGTCAACTGCCCATTCACTCAAGTGATACAGAGATGGAATTCCTAAGAAACTAGTATTGCAAACACACCTCCTAGGAGTGTTTGGCATTTAAGTTTTCAAGTGTGAATAATTTACCTATCACGCATATTTCTCTGATGACGTCTTCCTATTGATCGTCCTACAACAATTTTTTTTATAGTCTCACCTTTTTCTTTTTCTTAATCTTTTTAGTCAGGTATCTAAGAAAATTTTCCCTTCCTACAGATTTAACATAGAGATGTTCCTTATTACTCTTCGACGATTTATAGGGATGGTGCCCAGACGTCATTGTTGCAGCTATGTTAGGCACGAGGTACTTGGTTCAATTCGACAACATTACCCGTAAACGTGACACAGAGGTACCATAAATACCAAACACTGCAAATGTTTGAGTTTGGACATTTATTTATAAGGTTTACCTATCTAATGACAAAGGAAAAACTTGCACAATAACAGTTGAGTTTAAAATGGCCACTCATGGAATGCCTATGATGGCTTGTTTGCATTTATTTTCAATGTCCTTTGTAAATGAAGGGATCATACTTTCCTCTTCATTTTCCTGTCATTTAATTTGAGATAATTGTTAAAACTTCCAAGAAACTCTTCCTTAAAATTAAAATATATTTACCTATGCTCTTTTTAAATTGTAATTGTATAAACAATGTATTTCTGAATTACAATTCTGAGTTTAAACATCTATTCAATTTGTATTATACATTATGCATAAATAAATCCCACTTTTCTCGATTAAAATTTCTATTTCAAGTCAAATGTTTTAAATTACATATAATTTGCCTTCAAATGAATAGTGAAAAGTGAATAGTAAAAGTAAATAGTGAATAGTAAAAATGAATAGTGATTAGTAGAAAGTGAATAGTAAATAGTGAAATGGTCCCCATCCTAGGAAGAGACCTTCAAGATGGTGGTAATTTCAAAAGCAATACTGCAACCCAAATTTCATTTCTTTCATGGTAACAAAATTACAACTTGACTTATAACAAAATTATAAACTAATATTTCTACTAAGCTTGCATAGAAATAATACTTTTACAAATTTAATTAAGACATCAACTAACTCTCAACTTTGCAAGTAGGAGAAGAAGGAGCTAGACAATTTTAATATCCTATTAAAAATAAATTTTTTTTCCCTCTTCTCATTTCTAAATGGTAAAACTTAATGAACTGTAAAATCACAACTAACAACACATTAAAGGATGATTTCCTCACAACTATAAAATACCAAATTATACAACGAAAGAGAGAGAATGTTCCCCTCTTGTAAAATCAACAAGGACAAAACTCATCCACTATGAGTTTAAAGAGGGGTAGTAGAGTGGACACACTCAACTCTAGAGTGTCACCCTTCAATTAAATTTCAACATAGTTTCCTTCTCATGGCCTCAAGCCAATTTGCCAACAAAAATTCTAAGGAGTTCATATTTTGATTCTCAAGCCAAATAACACAATTTCTCAAAGTCACACAAATGCCCTCAAGGCTTTCAACATCCCAAAAGAAAGAAGGCATGCATTTGAGGAGGATCACTCCTCCCCTACCCCACACTTGATGAGCATTTCTCCCAAGTGGAAGAAGCTCTGTCAACATCCCAATAAAATTTTTCCACAATAACAAAATTTACAACACAAGCAAAATAAATAATTTTCACACATCCTTCATGCAACAATTAGAAATACAAAGGAAAAGCCATGAAATCCAACCTTAAAAAGCCCTTTAATGGATGAAGTTGATGTAGAGTTCCTCTCCAACCTCCTCTCCAAATCTCCCTTCTCAAAAACAAAACAATCTCTCTATGATCACAAGCAAGGGATAATGAATGGAGGATATAGGATGGATAGAATAATTTTGGCATTATGAGGCTATGATGAGAAGAATAGAGAAGGAATTGGGCATTATGAGGATGTCAGAAGAAGATTTCCTAGAGGAAATTAGACATGATAAGAATGCAAGAATGAAGTCCCCCTGCAAGAATGAAGTTCCCCTGCCTGCAAGAATCAAGTTCCCCTGCAAAAATCTAGTCTTCCCTAATTGCTTAGAGAAGGGTCTTATTTATAGATTTTCTGAGAAGGGAATGGAAGGTGAGGATCAAGAGTTGAGATCAAGGGCTCACATTATTTGTGAATTTTAAATTCATAGTGGATGAATCAAAAATTTATTTTTTTTAAGATTGTAATATTTAAATAACCTCACTATCCTAAGTGGAATTAATAAAATATCCCCACTCTCCCAAGTGGAATTAATAAAATATCCCCACTATCCCAAGTGGAATTAAAAAATATCCCCACTATCCCAAGTGGAATTAATAAAATATCCCCACTATCCCAAGTGAGAATAAAAAAATAAACCCACTCATGAGGTCGCCCACCATAGTCCTTTTAACAACACATGTAGGAATAAACTAAATAATTAAAATATAATTAAGGAGTGAATGGTTGACACACCACCCTTGTAATGGAGCACTCCCATCAAAAGAGAGGTACAAAGAGATAAAGCACTCCATTATTGGTGGAACATGGAGTCATTCCATGACTTGGAAGTGGATCTAAGTGTGGATTCCGCTCATCCCATTGTCCCCATGCTTCCAAATTCGTCACTTAACTTCACCCTGAAGTTGAAGTGACCGTATGGAGGTTATCCCAAGGTTATCCTAGTCAAAAAGGTTCCTAGACCCATAGGGTATAACCTAGGGTTGATTTAAACTTAGTTAGGACTCCCAGGGTCAAGTTAAAGCACAAGTAAAAGGGTCTCAAAATTTAAAATTTAAAAATAAGATAAAAATTTAAAAAAAAAAAAATAATTCTTACAACACATATCATAATTTTAAAATTTGAAAAATATTGAGCTGTGAAACATCTCATCAAAGATTGCTACCTTTTTGCACTTTGGAATCTTCAAGGATATCATCGATACAATGTAGCTCGGACTGTTTCGACATATTTGGGTGTAAAAAAGGACCATGCCTAGTGTAAATGTACCCATCTAGATGCATTGGAATAGTCAGTTTGGTCGCATTGGGAGTAGGATGAAAGTTACACCCCTTTGCAACTTTACACTACCTCCTGATGATTTTTGGGGCAGCAGAAAACCTTTCACCATGGGCAAATACCTCAGAGATATAAAAAACTAAGAGAGGTTATTGTAGAGACACTCTATGCAATCATGTTGCCTCAGATGAAATGTTTCTAAGTGACATAGTTTTCGAGTAACATCTCATCAAAGATTGCTGCCTTTTTACACTTTAGACTCTTCAGGGTTATCATTAGTACAATGTAGTTCAGACTGTTTTGACTTGTTTGGGTGAAAAAAAGGACCATGCCTAGCGTAAATGTACCCATCTAGATGTGTTGGAGCAGTCAGTTTGGTTGCATCAGGAGTAGGTCAAAAGTTACACCCCTTTGCAACTTTACACTGCCTCCTTCTGACGATTTTTGGGGCAGCAGAAAACCTTTCACCACGGTCAAATTCCTTAGAGATATAAAAAATTGAGAGAGGTTATTGTAGAGGCACTCTACATTATCATGTTGCCTTAAATGGAATGTTTCTAAGTGACATGGTTTTTGAGTAACATCTCATCAAAGATTGCTGCCTTTTTGCACTTTGGACTCTTCAGGGATATCATTGGTACAATGTAGCTCAGACTGTTTCGACATGTTTGGGTGAAAAATAGGACCATGCCTAGCGTAAATGTACCCATCCGAATGCATTGGAATAGTCAGTTTGGTTGCATCAGGAGCAGGATGAAAGTTACACCCCTTTACAACTTTACACTGCCTCCTTCTAACGATTTTTTGGGCAGCAGAAAACCTTTCACCACGGGTAAATACCTCAGAGATATAAAAAATGAAGAGAGGTTATTGTAGAGGCACTCTATGTGATCATGTTTCCTTAGATGAAATGTTTCTAAGTGACACAGTTTTTGAGTAACATATCGTTAAAGATTGTTGCCTTTTTGCACTTTGGACTCGTCAGGGATATCATTGGTACAATATAGCTCGGACTGTTTTGACATGTTTGGGTGAAAAATAGGACCATACCTAGCGTAAATGTACCCATCTAGGTGCATTGGAACTGTTAGTTTGGTCGCATCAGGAGCAGGATGAAAGTTACACCCCTTTGCAACTTTACACTGCCTCCTTCTGATGATTTTTGGGGTAGCAGAAAACCTTTCACTATGGGTAAATACCTTAGAGATATAAAAAACCAAGAGAGGTTATTGTAGAGGAACTCTACATGATCATTTTTCCTCAAACAGAATGTTTCTAAGTGACACAGCTTTCAAGTAACATCTCATCAAATATTGTTGCCTTTTTGCACTTTGGACTCTTCAGGGATATCGTCGGTACAATGTAGCTCGGACTGTTTTGACATGTTTGGGTGAAAAATAGAACCATGCCTAGCCTAAATGTACCCATTTGGATGCATTGGAACTGTCAGTTTGGTCGCATCAGGAGCATGACACCAAAAATGCAAAAGTTGCTTTGTGCAACTTGACAACATTGACACTTTTTTGCAACAGGACTCAAAGACTCAAACTAACCCCAAATGATTCAAAGTGACTTAAAAAGAAATGAAATGGTCTTAGAAGACCTTATTACATACAATTGACTCAATCAAAACAAAATTTCATTTTTTGACCCTCTTGGAGGCATGACAACCTAGGTGCCCCTGCACCATTAGTGCAACTGAAGGACTATGGTGGTGGCATGAAACTAGAGTGAGTTGACATTCATTTGCATCTAGTTTGACATCTTGAAACAATTTTTGAGTAGAGTAAGACTCATTTTCCTGAAAACAGTTTAAGAAATCCTTATCTAGGGTTTTGGTAAGAATCATGCATTTTTTGGCCATTCCACTGATTTGATTCACTTTTGATCAGTGGAATGGGTTGTAGTAGGTCTTTTCTAGTATGCTATGATGAGTTTTTGATAGGAAATTTAAGGAGAAGAAGTTTTCTTTGAGGAAACCTAACAAAACCATGTGTTAGGTGATGTTTAAAGACATAGAAAAAGAACCATAGAGGCATTTTTGGGAACACCAGATTGTAGGAGGACAAAACCCACAAAATTCATAGTTTTGGCATGAATACTAAGTCTTCAAGTCATTGGTTGAGTTCTGTGTGTGAATTTAAGGGGGGTCTCTTTGTATTTTAGGCCTAATTGGGGCTCTAGGCTATTGAGAGGAGTTATATGTTAGGGTATATCTTCTAAAACAACCTATACCCAGTTTTGGATATGTGATAGGGAGTCCAAATGGGTATCTACTGATTGTCCAAGTTATGTGTTTGAAGATCTGTATCAAAAGTTAGTAGGATTGTTCTCCTTTTTTAGGGCTACAAGCCATTTCTTGGGTTTGTGAAGGAAGTGTTAATTCTAAGTTTGGTCTACCTTTGGAAATGATTGGAATGGGTCCCATAGCATCTGAAATCACCTTTTCCATGAAGAATTCAAAGTCTCTAACTATTGTTCCCACTTTTGTATAATGATCATGAAATTTGGGCTTTAGAGCATAAGGAAACCTTGTCTAGTTTGCCATCCTCCAACCATCCCATTGCCTCTACATCACAATTAGAGACACCTATTATCTAGTTAAAACCCAAGACACCTAGAGACACCTATATTTTATACATTATTCTCAGGATCAACTTCATCCATCACTTAGGTCTAACCTCATGAAGCATAACATGATGATGTAAAAATGTGTATATGTCTAAAAGTGCAACAGGAAATAAAAAAAGACAAACCTTACAAATTAATGTGCATACTTACAACTCAATGTAACATGACTTTACAAAATCAATCTGAATACTTACAAATTAATCCAATGAACCATCTGGGTTTGTGTTGTGTGGTTACACAACACGCCCCATTTTGACTTGGCAAAACAGGGACCCAGCTTTTGTTTTGGCTTGTGTTGTCTGTTTCTGGCGGTTTGGTAAAAGTAAGTCCGGTACATCATCATCATGAGGGTCAAGATGAGGTAGGTCGTCATCATGAGGTTAGTTTGTCAAAGTTCATATTTTGTTTCTATAACTTCATGGTTAGAAAGAGCTTGAAATTTCATGCAGGTTTGCCTTTTGCATCACTTGAAAATTCGTCCATATGAGGGAGTTGTGAGCGGTCAAAGTTTTGGTCAAACCTGATAATTACTGTGTGAACATCATCATCATGATATTTGAAAAGCCCCCCCGATAATATCCTGAGGTCGAAACATCCGGACGTCAAGTTTAAGTCGTTGTAATCTTTTCCCGTCAGGCGGTCTTTTATATCGACAAAAGTCATCATCATGATCTTACTTTATCACCTGATGAAAATCATGCAGTCCCGAAACATCCGGACGTCAATCTTAAATGCTAGTGTGTTTTGCCCGTCAAGCGAGCATCATGATTTTCTAGCATCAGCAGCATCATGATATTCTCGCATTGCAGCATCATGATATTTGGCATCACCCGATATTATAATATCATGCTGATATTATAATATCACCTTGCTTAGGAAATCTGCCATCTGCATAATTTGCGCGCACGACCAAGTCTTGGTGATCAACATCATCATGATATTTCGAGACCCGGCATTTCCTAATATCCTCCTGACCTCCTTTTGCGTGATCATGATGATCACCTTATCTTTCGAAGCGGAGAGTGTTTTTCATGTCTTAGGTCATGTTGAACATCATCATCATGATCTTTGTCTCTCCCAGCAGTTCGTAATATCCTCCTGCCAAGAAGTATAAACTTTTGCGAATATGATGATGATGATGACGTCATCTTCGAGGATTAACATAAGCCCCGGATATCCTGATGACGTCCTCAGGACTTTCAGCAGGATCATGATTTAGATCGCCCAGTGCAAATATGATGATGATGATGTTCATCATCCTAACCTTTCGAGCGAATCGCCTTAGCCGAAAAAGGGGTCATACTGCTTTCATGACCTGATCATCTTCCTTAGAGGGAACCCGATATTCCGTTTACCTCCTGATCTTAACGAAACATGACGATGACGTCATCCCTTTGCATTTTAGTGAAGCCTGATGATGACGATGACGTCATCATGATTTTCCTCAGCGGCAGGATCATTTTCCAGGTCCTCCTGTTTGTCTTCATCATGATGATGATGACGATGTCTTTCTTTCCCGAGTGTGCAAAAACAGAACATCCTGATGTGCTTTTCGTCAGAACATTAGGAAGGGAGGATCATCATATTTTATGATATCCTGCGGCCGCTTTGAAGATATACAGTTGGTCATCATCATGATATTTTTGGCGTCGGTATAACTGTTGCCGTCGGCCTAAGGTAAAATTGTCACCCTGATCATATGTAGTCACCCCGATGCAAATATGATGATGATGCAGGGCCGGTTTCTAAGGATGGTTGGAAGGCGATTATTTCCTTGTATAATCTGGGGTCATCATCATCATATTTTGAACCCGATATACAAGAAAATAGGCAAAAACATGAAGCGATGGAAATTTGAAAGGGCCGACTGCCTGATGTTTGGTCAACGATGGTTGACCAGATTGTTTTTATGCTGTTTATGCATTTGGTGCATTTTTTTCACAGGTAAAGCCTGTTTGCCTGTGGCTGCACATGGGGAGGTATGTTTCTTAAAGTGTTTACTTCCTGTTGTTTATCATGATGATGATGAACTTAATGTTTGTCTATTTACTTGCAGGAAATCATCATGATGCTGCTGAAGCTGAACATTGAAGTGATGATGCTGCTGAAGCCGAATATTGAAGTCATGATGCCGCTGAAGCTGAACATTGAGATCATGATGCTGTTGAGGCTGAGCATTACAAAGTTGCGCATGGAGTCAACATGGGACCAGACATGAGGAGGATATTGTCAAATATGCTGTTCGCCAGCTGGAGACCGAATCAAGTTGAAGATGCTGGAATATTATGCGCCAGCTGTACATTTGCTAACTGACGAAGCATGTGCTTTTCATCTGGACCGTTGTTTGTTATGAGAAGATCCTGATCCTTGGATCATTGTAACCGTTTCTGGCTTTTTGCTCTATATAAAGGCCAGAGCTTGTCAAAAAAAAAAGGGGGGAATACATTAGAATACCCAGACGCATCTGGCGCAAAGAGTCAATTACTGTAGAATAAGTTAGGAGATCGGATTACTGAGACTAATGAGGATAGAATTGTTGAAATGTCAAGGTTCTTTCTTCAGATCACTGTAAATGTACCTGTTCTTGAGCATACTGAATGAATATGAAGTTCCAGATTACATCCTAATTGCAAATTTTACGTAATCTTCTGTTGATTTCTGGATATGTACTGGTGAATGCTGTGTTCAACTGGAAGCGCTTTCATTTCATTACATATTATTGTCAACTTTCCTTTGAAGCTTTGCACTAGATCATGCGGATTTGTGGAGTGTCCTGGTGAAGTATGATTTCTAGTTTTCCTTCTTTTCATTGCAAGTATGGGAGCTTGTATGTGAATCAGTGATCTAAGTCCAGTAATTTTAGGAATCTCACTCTCTAACCCTTTTCCTTTTTTTTTCAATTTCATTAATTCATCACCATAACTGCAAATCATGATAAATAACAAGCAGAAACAGTGAAATATGCTGAAATCCCGTAGGTAACTGAAGATCCTTAGCATATTTGAGTTAAATGCATGTAGTATTGAAAATATCATGCAAAGAATCATAAATAATGGTAGAAATCATGCAAATATCAGCCTGTATGCACATTATTTGACTAAATTTACAGTGCAGAGGTAGAAATTATTGAAGACTGATGCAGAGCGAACATCCAGAGCAGGATATTTGAAGATGATGATGATGAACAGTGCAGAAACACGTAAGGCCCCTGAATGGAAAACAGCAACGCACATCAACCACTGAGTAACGTCAGTAGATTAAGACCTAATCAACGGAGACTTGGGATCATGAATTCTTTGAATTCATCGTATCTTTCAAGATGAGTAAAGGTTGTTGTGTAACTTTTATTCTATGTTTGTGAATGAATAACATCATGACCAACATAAATTGGCGCTAGAAGGAGGGCTAAAGGATTGAAGATCACATTCATCATCAGTATTTCCAGGTTTGATAATGCTCAGAGTAAGGTAACTTCAGATCGTTTGTGAATTTCATCAAATTGCGTAAATATTTGCTGCGACAAGTTTGTATTTGCACATTCTGTGTAAAGATTTCCAAATTTCACATAAATATTGCAAGCTTTACAGTAGATTTCTTTAAATTCACTAAATATTGGCCAAAGATGCATAAATTTGTTCAAGCTTTGAGGATTTGAGCCTTAGACGCGTGAGATCTGGTGCTACCGGTCGAAATATCCCAATATCCTGTCATATTTGCAGTATCTTCGCAAATATTGCGCAAATATTCAGTCTGATTTGCAAGTTGACCGCAAATATCACCTCGTCCGGTGGAATCCAGCCAATATTTGCAAAGTTTCAGCTAATTGGCCTCCAAATCGAGAAATCCTGGCTCACAGGATAAATACCAGGTCTAGACATAGTGAAATTTTCGAAGAATTGCCTGTCAGAGGTTTTAGACCTAAGACTGTAGACGTTCACCATACTCCAAAGTCTAGTGCGTCCAGAACTTCACCAGGATCTCCTCCTGTAACTCCTGTTGGTTTGCAAATACCTTCAGGTATACCAGTGACACCTCCTGTTCAACCTCAGGGTATACCTTTAGTCCAACCTCAGCCAACTGCACCACCAGTTCAGCCCCCTCAGGTTGCAATGTCGTTCTTTGCAGCAGAATCACCATTGACCTTTACTGCGTATCATGAGTTACCAAAGTATCCGGACAAGCTTTGTCCAAAATACCATCCTTATCAGGATGCGGATGATCATATCAGGACGTTTAAAGAAGCTTGCTGCAGAGCCAGAATAGAGCATCAGGATGTGGTGTGCAGATTATTCCCTTTTTCCTTAGGAGAAGAGGCTTATAATTGGTTCATCAGTCTTGGTCAATCTTCTGTAGGTTCGTGGGCTGTCTTAGAGAAGGCCTTTCTTGACAGATTCAAGGTCCCTATTGATCCATCCATGAATTACCACCTGTTTGCCACAATCAAGAGATTGGAGCATGAACCTATTGCAAATTTCAATGCTAGGTTCCAGAAAATGTTGTCCAAGCTAGTTACCCCATATGTGGTGGCTGATGATGCTGCTAGAAGTATTTATTATTCAGCCTTGGATCCATTAACCGCCATGTTCATCAGGAGAACACATCCTGCGATCACCACATTGACAGGAGCTTTTCAAGAAGCTATCAAGGTAAATCAACAGCTGATACCTGCTCCTACTCCAAATATAGCATTCCCTACTTTGCCTGGCATGCAGTCACAGTATCCTGCAGCTTATCCTTCACAATATCCTGCACAATATCCAAATGGAGCAGTGATGCCCCCAGCAATCATGCCTGCACCTTTGCAAGTACCTCCATTGAGTATCATGCCTCCTCCTAATGGAAATGGTCAATTGCCGCAATATCCTGCACATACTCAGACACCTCAGGGTACAGATCTATCCCACAATAACCATGGATCTTCTTTTTTCCAGCCTCAGCCTGAAAATGTAGTGGCCAAAGTTCAAGAGGAGAAAGAGGAAATCAAAGAAATTGCTGCTCAGTTGAGAAAGCTCACCACAGAAGTAACACACTTGAGAAATCAAGGGTTTTATTCACAGTCAGGTCAGAATAGGAGTTATTCTAATGACAGACCAAATTACCCTGACAGAGGATACAACAATAACTTCAACAGTAATGCTGCAAATAACAATAATCCTCCTAGGCAGCCTAGAGTGTGGAACTCCAGGCCAAATAATGGTTCATTACCATCACCCCTAGACAATCAGTCTCCTGGTGAAGCCAAACAGACTACTAGAGTCAATCTTGCTGAGGCAGCCCTTACCAATTGGTGCAGGATCCACAACACCAATGCACATGCAGAATTAGATTGTCCACAATTTAGGATTGCTGCCAGCATCTTTCAGACTGAAGTGTCTAATACTTCTGGAAATCCACCTCAGGCAGAAGGAAATGAAATAGTTCCTTGTGGATATGACTCAGCTTTTGTGCTGGAAACATACACTAATCAGCCTCATCAGGATTATAATCAGACCTGTGAAGAATCTGCCTTAACCTTTGAAGCAAAATATGTCTTCCCTTTTGAGGATGAAAATGAACCTACAAGAGAGCATGAGGAAGTACATGCATACCAGCAGCAATATCCTGGTAAGCATAATTATAACCTGAGGAGTAATGCCAACAGACCTGCCGGTCCATTGACATCATCTCTACCTCCAAATAACTTCAACACACCTCCTGATCCTAAGGCTAGCAATAACCCTGGGTTCCCTAAGGTGAATGCTCAGTACTTGTCTCCTCAAAGCACAGGAACAAAAGTTGCAAATGCACCTCATGAGTCTGACAGGTTAGTCAGCTATTTGGCTGATGAAATGAAGAAAATCAAGATCAGCCTGTCCCTATCCGAGTTACTGAAAACTCCTGCCATCAAAAGGGCATTCATGAAGTCGCTGGATGATCCTGCTTCTAAAGAGGATAATCACCTTTCGAGTCAATCCAATAGCAGAGATCATACTGCTAAAGATAACACTGTCAAGCCCAAAGTGTCAGCCACAGTCCAAGCTGCTGAAACCTCTCACATGACCTTGTACAGAGACAAAACTGAATCACCTCCGTTTCTCCTCACCATAAGAATGTTCAGTAAGAATTTGCACAACTGCTTAGTTGATTCAGGAGCCTCAACTAACGTTATGCCTTTGTCAATATGCAACGCATTAGGACTGCATCCTGCTAAATCCTTAAAGAAGGTCACTCAACTGGACAAGACAGAAGTAAGTGTCGTAGGAGAACTCACTCATATTCACATGCAGCTAGCGTCTGATCCTAGGATCCAGTATTACATTGACATTCAGGTAGTTGACATACCTGATACATATGGGATGTTGCTTAGCCGGGACTGGTCTAAAACGCTTAACGGATACATGTCAACAGACTTCAGTCACATGTGGTTGCCATGGAAAGGTATACCTAATCAGATCAGGATTGATGCTGAGCCTAGGATGAAACATATGATCACCGAATATAACAGAACAAATGAGATCATGTATGTAAACGTAGAACCTGGAGTTTATCACATCAGGCCGCAAACTGTCCAAATAGAAGAGGTCCTGATGCTTGATGTTCATCATCATCATGATGATGATTATCATGAGGATATGCCAGTTGTAGAACTTAATAATGATCCTGATAATGAGAATGAAATAGATCGCTTCAGGGATTTTCAGATGCATTTATCTGCTCAGATAAAACGTTGTCAATTATTAAATATACCTGCTAACGATATTTTGATTGACGGATGGTGCAGATTGCATGGAGAAGCACACTCGGAAAAGACTTGCGAACCATGCTTAGACATGATCATGCTGGAGCAGACGTATAGTGAAGCATCATCATCATATTCCGAGGTGAGTGCTACATCTGATGATGATGATGATACTAATTTTTATTTGTCTTCTGCAGGAACAGAAGAGTCGATGGATCCTGATGAAGATCATATCCGAAAAACAGAAGAGATCCTGGTGTCCAATCAGATAAATGATGCGAGAAAGGAAAAGATCACTCCTGGTAGTGATTGCTTCATGGAACCGGATTACGAGTTGTCTGATGAGGACAAAGGCAGTGACCTGACGAAGTTCGAAGAATTTCTGGTCAAAGAAATAGAAAAAATGACACAACAGTGTAGATCTCCCCAGGAGGTTTTAATCAAAAGTTGGTGTAGGCTGCATGAGGCGCCTCACTCAGAAACCACTTGCTCACTGTGCTTGCACATTTTGAAGAAGCATGCAGCTGTATGTGCTGAGCATCATCCTCCTGCTAGGATGGAAGAGAAAACAGAAAAGCCATCAGGCTCATCAGATAAAGGAAAGAGGAAGCTTGAAGATGACACACCTAAGTTAAGGTGGATATCAGGCGAAGCAGCAGCCAGAGCTGCAAAGAAAAAGGAAGGTTCAAATAAATGTCCTGCTGAAGATAAGCCTTGGATCCTGAGGTTTGATGGATCCAAATCCAAGCAAGGTTCTGGAGTAGGGATTGACCTTACTGATCCATCAGGGAAATCCCATTTAGCAGCTTACAGATTGCAGTTCCCCTGCACTAATAACATCACAGAGTATGAAGCTCTGATTCATGGACTGTTGTTTGCACATAAGAAGAAGGTGAAGATCCTGCATGTCTTTGGAGATTCAGAACTAGTTGTGAGGCAAGTAAGAGGAATCTACTCTTGTAACTACAGAAAGCTGTCAAATTACAGACATCGTGTGTGGGACCTGATTGAAGACTTTGATGCCTTCAACATCGTTCACGTGCCAAGAGAGCAGAACCAAAGGGCAGATGCACTTGCTCAGGCCGCCAGTACGCTGGAACCACTGTCTATATCTGGCCTGAAGAGATTTTCAGTAGAATTGGTGTCAGTACCTTCGGTACCTGACAATGTGACCAATCTCCAAGTGTTTGATGATGATCAACACATCCTGGATTTCATATCAAACAGAGATGTATTTGAAGCTCAGATCATAGATGAAAGTGGTATGGAAGATCATGTCTGGGAAGAAGATGAGATTTTAGAGTTGCCTGGCAACACAATTCCCAAAGGTATGATTGAATTAGAAAGAGCCTTTGATCTGGATAATATGCTCAAGCATAAGGATCTGCCTAAGGCAGATGGAGGTCAATATTCACAGGTGAATATTGGACAAGCTGATTGCAAGAAGAATGTCTTGTTGGGTAAGGTTTGTACACCTGAAGAGTTAGATGGAATAACTCAAGCCCTTAAGGATTATATACATGTAATTGCATGGACTTATGACGAGCTGAAGACGTACGACACTTCTGTCATAACACATACTATACCCCTCAAGTCAGATGCAAAACCTTTCAGACAGAAGCAGAGGCCAGTCAATGCTCTGCTTGAGCCCATCATCCTTGAAGAAGTCAAGAAATTGTTAAATGCACGGATAATATTTCCAGTAAGGCACTCCACTTGGGTGGCAAATCTGGTACCAGTCAGGAAGAAGAATGGAGACATCAGATTGTGTGTGGATTTCAGGAACCTGAACAGAGCATCAGAAAAGGATAACTATCCTTTGCCCTCTTTGGATGAGGTTCTGCAGATGGTAAATGGAGCCAAGATGATGTCCTTCTTGGATGGGTTTTCAGGATACAACCAAGTGATGGTTGACAAAATTGACAGATTAAAGACTGCCTTCACCACAAAATGGGGGATATTTGCATATAGACGTATGCCGTTTGGATTGATAAATGCTGGAGCTACATTCCAGCGAGCAATGGACATAGCCTTCAGAGGCTTAATAGGAAAATGTATAGTCATCTACATGGATGACTTGACAGTGTTCTCCAAAGAAAGGGGAAATCATGTTGCTGACCTCAGAAGTGTGCTGAAGAAGTGTGAAGAATATGGAATATCTTTGAATCCCAAGAAGTGCATATTCGGGGTCACAACAGGAAAGTTACTAGGCCACCTAATCACAGAAGATGGGATTATCATTGATCCTGACAGGGTGGAGTCTATTATGAAATTACCACTTCCAGGAAGCAAAAAGGAGCTTAAATCTTATTTTGGTAAGATAAATTTTGTGAGGAAGTTCATCACTGGCTTTGCTGAGATTGTCAGACCACTGAATGCCATGTTGAAAAAGGATGCACAAATTGACTGGACACCAGAAGCCAGAGCTGCTTTTGAAGATATAAAGAAGGCCATTTCAGATGCTCCTGTCCTCATTAGTCCAGATTATACCAAAGATTTCTACATCTACTCATTTGCTTCAGAACATACTTCTGCAGCAGTGTTAACTCAAAGAAATGAAGATAAAGAAGAGAAACCAATTGCCTTCATGAGCTGTCCTTTCAGGGATGCTGAGTTGAGATATGTAGATGTTGAAAGACAGGCACTTGCATTAGTCAGAGCAGTAAAAAAGTTCAGACATTATATACTGAGAAGCAAAGTGATTGCTGTGGTACCAGATGCAGCAGTAAAGATGCTGCTGATGCAGAGTGAACCTGGTGAAAAAAGGGCCAAATGGATTACGGTACTACAAGAATATGACATGGAGATCACACCCATGAAGCTAGTAAGAGGACAGGCTCTGAGCCAGATGATATCTGAAACTGATCCAAACATCATCAGTCAGCAGTATGTGATGGATGAGAAGGACAATAATGAATGGTATTCAGACATCAGGCACATCCTGATCACTGGAAGATGTCCTTTGAGGATGCAGGCTTCACAGAGAAGAGCCTTGAAGATGAGATCCCAGAAATATATGATGAAGGGAGGAGCCCTGTTTAAAAAGAATTATGAAGGGATATACCTGAGATGCTTAGAGAAACCAGAAGCTAATAAAGTTTTGACAGAGCTACATGACAAGTTTGGAACTGCCCACGGATCAGCGTTGGCCACCACACATGCAATCCTCAGAGCAGGATATTACTGGCCTACAATTTTTAAAGACACAGCTGATCATGTTAAATGTTGTCATGTTTGCCAGGTTGCTGCCAACAGAGAAAAATATGCTGCACAACCATTGCAGCCAGTGATGGAAGAGCGCCCATTTGCACAATGAGGCATGGATTTCATAGGACCAATCAATCCTCCATCTTCTTCAGGCCAGAGGTATGTCCTAACAATCACTGATTATTGTACCAGATGGACTGAGGCTATCAGCAGCAAAACTTGTACTGCTGATGATGTCATTAAATTTCTGGAAAGCAACATTGTCACCAGGTATGGAACTCCTTATGCATTGGTAAGTGATAATGGTTCTGCCTTCATTTCCACTAAATTGTCAAGTTGGGCTTTTGATCATGGGATCATACTTAAGTTCTCATCCAATTACTATCCCCAGGGAAATGGATTAGCAGAATCCACCAATAAGAATTTACTGAGTATCATAAGAAAATTGATAGAGAAAAATCCCAGGGAATGGAATTCACTTCTGAAGTATGCCTTATGGGTAGACAGAACTAGAATGAAAATTGCATTAGGAAACTCACCTTTCCAGCTAGTATATGGGGTAGATCCTATCCTCCCTGTAAACTTGAAAATTCCTACTCTGCAGTTTGCCCAAGACTACCTAGGCATAGATAATAAACAAGAAGTCAGGTTGCTTCAGTTGATGCATCTGGAAGAAAAACGAAGCCAAGCAATTGACCAATTTGCAAAACATCAGGCTGTTGTCAAACGTTGGTTTGACAAGAGAGCCAAAATTAAAGCTTTCAGGATATCGGATTTAGTCCTGATGTGGGATAAAGCCCATGAAAGGAAAGGTGATCATGGTAAGTTTGACAGACTATGGATA
The DNA here is from genome assembly GCA_027924645.1 of Cunninghamia lanceolata. Lineage (NCBI taxonomy): Eukaryota > Viridiplantae > Streptophyta > Pinopsida > Cupressales > Cupressaceae > Cunninghamia > Cunninghamia lanceolata. The sequence goes on from BSBN01000957.1 coordinate 1,818,488, forward strand.
GGTCCCTTTCAGATTTCTGAAATTTTAGGAGACAGCACTTATAGGCTTAAGAACCTGACAGGTGAGGATGTCCCATTGCCAGTCAATGGACAATTCCTCAAACATTATTTCCAGGCCTGAGTGACCTCATGGCAGTCCTGTGTATCATATTGTATATTTGTATAGTTGTTTGTACAGTGTTTGCTTGTTGTTGTTGTTGTTTTGTTGGTTGAGACCTTGTTCTGGTAAGTCAGGATGATGCACTTCATCACCTAAGAAAATAACTAAATTGTTAAGATTCAAGTGATGAGATCAGATTTAGATATAGATTGTAATTCATTCTGATAAATACTCATGATCAGGTTTATGATGTCTTTTCATCAGGGTACTTTTTCTTGTCCAAAATGAATCAAACACAATGAAACACCTAACAGCCTTGGGTTTGTTGAAGATATGAGTATAGGTGTTAAGTGAAAAATCCAAAGGGACTCCCTCGCTACCAATACAATCTCCAACCTAAAGCTGCAAGTGACTACACCTTGTACAAATGAGCAGACATGATGATATCAAATTTAAATTTTTAAAAGAAAATCAGAAACTAAATAAAATTAGGCCATCTAAGTAACTCTACCGGGGCTATGGACGCCTGCTGGCAGTGGGGCTCTACTTAGGGAGATTGTATAGATAACCTTGCCGGGGTTATAGACACCTGCTGGCAACAAGGCTCTATCCAGGTTGGCTATGAGGGATGATCTCCAACTATGTAGTTTAACACCAGTTACTTATGTTTTCAACTTGCTTTCAAGATGAGGATAATTAATCATCTGCACACACCTGATCCTTTGTTAGCTTTATCACCATAATGAAATTTTATCATTCAAAGATCATGATGATTTACTTAGACAGAATTAGAATACTATAGATGAATATGATCATATAACTTGAATCATTTGAATTTTATTGTTTTCTTTGGTGGCAAGTTGTTGTGTGGTTACACAACACGCCCCATTTTGACTTGGCAAAACAGGGACCCAGCTTTTGTTTTGGCTTGTGTTGTCTGTTTCTGGCGGTTTGGTAAAAGTAAGTCCGGTACATCATCATCATGAGGGTCAAGATGAGGTAGGTCGTCATCATGAGGTTAGTTTGTCAAAGTTCATATTTTGTTTCTATAACTTCATGGTTAGAAAGAGCTTGAAATTTCATGCAGGTTTGCCTTTTGCATCACTTGAAAATTCGTCCATATGAGGGAGTTGTGAGCGGTCAAAGTTTTGGTCAAACCTGATAATTGCTGTGTGAACATCATCATCATGATATTTGAAAAGCCCCCCCGATAATATCCTGAGGTCGAAACATCCGGACGTCAAGTTTAAGTCGTTGTAATCTTTTCCCGTCAGGCGGTCTTTTATATCGACAAAAGTCATCATCATGATCTTACTTTATCACCTGATGAAAATCATGCAGTCCCGAAACATCCGGACGTCAATCTTAAATGCTAGTGTGTTTTGCCCGTCAAGCGAGCATCATGATTTTCTAGCATCAGCAGCATCATGATATTCTCGCATTGCAGCATCATGATATTTGGCATCACCCGATATTATAATATCATGCTGATATTATAATATCACCTTGCTTAGGAAATCTGCCATCTGCATAATTTGCGCGCACGACCAAGTCTTGGTGATCAACATCATCATGATATTTCGAGACCCGGCATTTCCTAATATCCTCCTGACCTCCTTTTGCGTGATCATGATGATCACCTTATCTTTCGAAGCGGAGAGTGTTTTTCATGTCTTAGGTCATGTTGAACATCATCATCATGATCTTTGTCTCTCCCAGCAGTTCGTAATATCCTCCTGCCAAGAAGTATAAACTTTTGCGAATATGATGATGACGATGACGTCATCTTCGAGGATTAACATAAGCCCCGGATATCCTGATGACGTCCTCAGGACTTTCAGCAGGATCATGATTTAGATCGCCCAGTGCAAATATGATGATGATGATGTTCATCATCCTAACCTTTCGAGCGAATCGCCTTAGCCGAAAAAGGGGTCATACTGCTTTCATGACCTGATCATCTTCCTTAGAGGGAACCCGATATTCCGTTTACCTCCTGATCTTAACGAAACATGACGATGACGTCATCCCTTTGCATTTTAGTGAAGCCTGATGATGACGATGACGTCATCATGATTTTCCTCAGCGGCAGGATCATTTTCCAGGTCCTCCTATTTGTCTTCATCATGATGATGATGACGATGTCTTTCTTTCCCGAGTGTGCAAAAACAGAACATCCTGATGTGCTTTTCGTCAGAACATTAGGAAGGGAGGATCATCATATTTTATGATATCCTGCGGCCGCTTTGAAGATATACAGTTGGTCATCATCATGATATTTTTGGCGTCGGTATAACTGTTGCCGTCGGCCTAAGGTAAAATTGTCACCCTGATCATATGTAGTCACCCCGATGCAAATATGATGATGATGCAGGGCCGGTTTCTAAGGATGGTTGGAAGGCGATTATTTCCTTGTATAATCTGGGGTCATCATCATCATATTTTGAACCCGATATACAAGAAAATAGGCAAAAACATGAAGCGATGGAAATTTGAAAGGGCCGACTGCCTGATGTTTGGTCAACGATGGTTGACCAGATTGTTTTTATGCTGTTTATGCATTTGGTGCATTTTTTTCACAGGTAAAGCCTGTTTGCCTGTGGCTGCACATGGGGAGGTATGTTTCTTAAAGTGTTTACTTCCTGTTGTTTATCATGATGATGATGAACTTAATGTTTGTCTGTTTACTTGCAGGAAATCATCATGATGCTGCTGAAGCTGAACATTGAAGTGATGATGCTGCTGAAGCCGAATATTGAAGTCATGATGCCGCTGAAGCTGAACATTGAGATCATGATGCTGTTGAGGCTGAGCATTACAAAGTTGCGCATGGAGTCAACATGGGACCAGACATGAGGAGGATATTGTCAAATATGTTGTTCGCCAGCTGGAGACCGAATCAAGTTGAAGATGCTGGAATATTATGCGCCAGCTGTACATTTGCTAACTGACGAAGCATGTGCTTTTCATCTGGACCGTTGTTTGTTATGAGAAGATCCTGATCCTTGGATCATTGTAACCGTTTCTGGCTTTTTGCTCTATATAAAGGCCAGAGCTTGTCAAAAAAAAAGGGGGGGAATACATTAGAATACCCAGACGCATCTGGCGCAAAGAGTCAATTACTGTAGAATAAGTTAGGAGATCGGATTACTGAGACTAATGAGGATAGAATTGTTGAAATGTCAAGGTTCTTTCTTCAGATCACTGTAAATGTACCTGTTCTTGAGCATACTGAATGAATATGAAGTTCCAGATTACATCCTAATTGCAAATTTTACGTAATCTTCTGTTGATTTCTGGATATGTACTGGTGAATGCTGTGTTCAACTGGAAGCGCTTTCATTTCATTACATATTGTTGTCAACTTTCCTTTGAAGCTTTGCACTAGATCATGCGGATTTGTGGAGTGTCCTGGTGAAGTATGATTTCTAGTTTTCCTTCTTTTCATTGCAAGTATGGGAGCTTGTATGTGAATCAGTGATCTAAGTCCAGTAATTTTAGGAATCTCACTCTCTAACCCTTTTCCTTTTTTTTTCAATTTCATTAATTCATCACCATAACTGCAAATCATGATAAATAACAAGCAGAAACAGTGAAATATGCTGAAATCCCGTAGGTAACTGAAGATCCTTAGCATATTTGAGTTAAATGCATGTAGTATTGAAAATATCATGCAAAGAATCATAAATAATGGTAGAAATCATGCAAATATCAGCCTGTATGCACATTATTTGACTAAATTTACAGTGCAGAGGTAGAAATTATTGAAGACTGATGCAGAGCGAACATCCAGAGCAGGATATTTGAAGATGATGATGATGAACAGTGCAGAAACACGTAAGGCCCCTGAATGGAAAACAGCAACGCACATCAACCACTGAGTAACGTCAGTAGATTAAGACCTAATCAACGGAGACTTGGGATCATGAATTCTTTGAATTCATCGTATCTTTCAAGATGAGTAAAGGTTGTTGTGTAACTTTTATTCTATGTTTGTGAATGAATAACATCATGACCAACATAAATTGGCGCTAGAAGGAGGGCTAAAGGATTGAAGATCACATTCATCATCAGTATTTCCAGGTTTGATAATGCTCAGAGTAAGGTAACTTCAGATCGTTTGTGAATTTCATCAAATTGCGTAAATAATTTTAATTTGAGGATACTTCTCTAGAAATTTACCATAAAATTGTGTTTGAGTCTCATCCAAAAAATGCTTTTGATGTGGCTCACAATTCTAACTACCGATTCTCGTTCTTACCACATCCCTTTGATTTGGAGATACCCTTGTGTAATTCTTTCAAAAGTCTTCAATTAGTGATCTCAATGCTTCAACAACTGGTTTATCTTTTCATTGTAGTCTCCCCGAGAATGCCCATAATTCACTGACATTAGTGTCTTCAATTCTTTGGCGTCTTCCAACGGCTCTTGATAAAGTTTTCCTATTGATTCTCAATTCTTGACTCATCTTTCTAATGAGATGATCTTTCCTCGTTTGACTACTTACTCTAGCCGATGTAATCACACGCTGTGTTGCATTACTATCTTTTGTACATGAGGTGTTACCCACACTTTCATACGCACTCATTAGATTCTTGACAATAGATTTTTCACTTGAAGCCTCTGATGCTCTCAACCCAAGAATCTTCATGATGGACCTATACTTTATACTTCACATCATTTCAATGAATAGTTGACATCTTGTAGTCTCATTTAACTTTTCAAAGAACAATCTCCAAATCTTATGAGCATATCTTCTACAAGTGCATTTTAGAATCTTACCTTCCATTGGCATGTCTTTATTTATCATGTCCAATTTCCTCTTCTCACGAAGTTCCCTCATAGTCACTGCTTTCTTTGCATTCTTAGCTTCCATCTCTTCCTGTGTTGGTTTAATTCTTGATCATTTCCTCGGCATGACGGAGAATTTGTCTATAGCATGATAAAGAGACCAATATTATTTCCTAAGAAATGAATCCATACAAATAACTGAAACATATGTCATTCAACCCTTCATAATAAATATACATACAATCATGTAAAAGAGTAAATGTCACTCAACCAAAATAGGTACAAAGCATACAAAGAAAATTATTGTAGCCATGAAAAGAGTACATGGGACTTCATGCTTGAAAAGGTTGAGGCAGACCCAATTTGACATGTTTGTTGTTACTAGGGCTACTAGGATTTGGAATTGAGAAGGTGTCTTGTTGGTACTAGGGATACTAGGATTTGGGTGGCTTGTGAAGGAATAGACAACAATTGTTGTGTCATGTACATGTACAAATCATCATGAATAGGTACATAAGGAATGTCCTAGCCCAAGATATGTGCATACAAATCATCATGTCATGTGCATACTTGTATGATCTTGGCACCTATTCATTTGTATTTTAACTTGTTAATATTATAAGATAATAGTGAGATTGTATTTTTTTTATGTTGCAAGGATTTATTCTTGTATAGTTTGACAACATGGTATGTTAAGGTCTCTTTATTACACATAATGCCCAAGTGTAGAAAATATACATAGCATCATGTCAGATTGTAGGCTACTTTCTTGATTGGGAATGTGTCTATTTTAAACATGTATGATAAAGCATGATAAAGTAATTCAAATAGAATTAAAGAAAATGTAAAGAACATGCATGTAAAGACTTGACATAAATAAAAAATGAAGATTCGAATGGAGATAGTACCCAATTATGTAGTATTTTTTTCTTCTTGCATCAAACTCCTCAACAATTTGAGTTTTTCACCACTTGCTTCCTTTTCAATGTTAAATTTAATAACACTCAAATATAATTACTAACAACAATACTATTAACAAATCTATAATGTTAAATTCCAAAAATTGAATCACAATTAACATTGCAACACTACAAAAATTGAAACTTGAATAGATATATATCAAACTTGGTGTGAAAACTATGTTATTTCCTCATTCTCAAGTTGGCAAAGAAGAAAAGGTGGTGGAAAGATCATGCAAAGGTGGTAGAATGTGTAAAATGTGCATGTGAACTTCCCAATAGCATGAAAGCACTTCTTTTTTGTTGGAGCACATGCATAATCAGCATGAAAATAGAGCATGTGGGCACGGATCAGGGGGTCAACACTTTTTTACCGTTTCTATAGCAGGACAAAACGTGAGCTTGTTATAACGTGCTCACATTATAACACGCTCACATTTTGTCCTGCTATAGATTGATCCATAAATATTTGTGCGTATCTCAACTTTAAAATATCTCACCTCTAGTTCCATCAACTCATGTTCTACATCTTACTTATCTCTCCCCCTCACTCTCTCCACCTCTCTACCTCTCCCCTCTCTATGTATCTCATTCGCTCCTTGTCTAACTCAACCCTAAACCTTATCCCTAAACCCTAATCCCTCAACCCTCAACTCTAATCCCTCATCCCTAAACCCTAAACACTATCCCTATTCCTAAACCCTCAACGGGCTCGATACTATAACTTAAACCATAATCCCTTATCTCTAAACCCTCCAACCCTATCCTTAATCCTTATACCTTCGACACTCTACTTTAACCCTAATCCCTCAACCCTCAACCCTATCCTGAAACCCTCAACCATCGAACCTCAATGTACGCAACCCTCAACATCAAACCCTAATCCCTCAACCCTTAACTCTGATCCCTTGACCCTCAACCCTATCCCTAAACCCTAAACCCTAAAGCCTCAATCCTCAACCCTCAATGTCAAATCCTAATCCCTCAACCCTTAACTCTAATCTCTCAACCCTAAACCCTATCCCTAAACCCTAAACACTATCCCTATTCCTAAACCCTCAATGGGCTTGATACTATACCTTAAACCCTAATCCCTTATTCCTAAACCCTCCAACCCTATCCCTAATCCTTATACCCTTGACACTCTACTTTAACCCTAATCCCTTGACCCTCAACCCTATCCCAAAACCCTCAACCCTCAACCCTCAATGTACTCAACCCTCAATGTCAAACCCTAATCCCTCAACCCTTAACTCTGATCCCTTGACCCTCAACCCTATCCCTAAACCCTAAACCCTAAAGCCTCAACCCTCAACCCTAATCCCTTATCCTTAAACCCTCCAACCATATCCCTAATCCTTATACCCTCGACACTCTACTTTAACCCTAATCCCTTGACCCTCAACCCTATCCCTAAACCCTTGACCCTCAAACCTCAACCCTCAACCCTCAACGTCAAACCCTAATCCCTCAACCCTTAACTCTAATCCCTCGACCCTCAACCCTATCCCTACACCCTAAACCCTAAATCCTCAACCCTTAACCCTCAACGTCAAATCCTAATCCCTCAACCCTTCACTCTAATCCCTCAACCCTAAACCCTCAACACTATACCTTAAACCCTAATCCCTCAACCCTCAACCATAAACCTTATCCCTAAACCCTAATCCCTCAACCCTCAACCCTAATCCATCATCCCTCAACTGTAACCCCTCATCCCTAAACCCTAAATGCTATCCTTATTCTTAAACCCTCAATAGGCTTGATACTATACCTTAAACCCTAATCCCTTATCCCTAAACCCTCCAACCCTAACCCTAATCCTTATACCCTCGACACTCTACTTTAACCCTAATCCCTCGACCCTCAACCCTATCCCAAAACCCTCAACCCTCAAACCTCAATGTACTCAACCCTCAATGTCAAACCCTAATCGCTCAACCCTATCCCTAAACCCTAAAGCCTAAAGCCTCAACCCTCAACCCTCAATGTCAAATCCTAATCCCTCAACCCTTTACTCTAATCCCTCAACCCTAAACCCTATCCCTAAACCGTAAACACTATCCCTATTCCTAAACCCTCAATAGGCTTGATACTATATCTTAAACCCTAATCCCTTATCCCTAAACTGTCCAACCCTATCCCTAATCCTTATACCCTCAACACTCTACTTTAACCCTAATCCCTTGACCCTCAACCCTATCCCTAAACCCTTGACCCTCAAACCTCAACCATCAACCCTCTGTTGGCAAGAGACACTGTGTGGCTTCATGATTGTTGTCATTGATGGCAACAAAGATCATTCCACACATCCGCAAGACATGATGTGTCCTCATCGGAAGTCAGATTGAAGAACTGCTAAGGTCCGGTAAATAAGAATAGAGAAGTCAGTAAGGTCTGACAATCAGGTCCAGATCTCTCAGAGGAAGTATCTTGGTGAAGTACAGATTTGGGGAAGTCAAGAGGACTACCTTGACTGATAGATTCCAAGGATTTAGCCTCTGGTGATAGATGAAGGAAAAGATATGAATACTTGAGTGTCAGGTTCCTGATTGGCAGTGTGACAGAGGAAAAACTGACTGGCAGAACATCAGACATTATTCTGGATGTGTTACTGATGATGGTAAAGGTTATTGAGGCATAATTTATGTTTGGTCGACATGATTGATGACTTCTACAAGTTTATCCTTGATCCGCATTACTTGGTAAGCAAGGATTCAGCCGACAGATCAGGGTTTGTGAAAAGATTGACTATTCCAGATGCCAACTAGAAAGGTGATGAAATCACTTGTGCGGATATATATAGAAGATGGATTTAGTTGTGAGAGGTGTTGTTGTTTTGAGGATATGTGCAAAGAAAAGAAGTAGAGCAGAGAAAAAGCAGTAAGAAAGGTCTGGTATGTGAAAGGAGAGCAGCACAAAAGAAGAGGAAAGATGAAGTGTAGCAGATCAGTGTACTGAGCCTAACCAGAACTGAACTCTAGCATATGCAGATGCTCCTTATCAGTTCAAGTATTTTATTACACTCCTTATAAATTGTAGACAGTGTGTCTCTTGTAGGCAATGTGCCTTTTGTGAGCAGTGTGCTCAGGCAGTGAGCCCTAATTGGCAAGTGCCATTTTGTATTTCCATTCTTCTAACAGAGAATATAATCTTGGGTTAATCACCCCATGGTTTTCTCCCTTAACAGGGTTTCCACGTCAAAAATACTATGTCATGTGTATTTCCATTTCATGGTTATGTTTGCTTATTTGAATTAATACTGCATTGATTAATAAGAAAGTTCAGAAAGCAAAAATAATTAGGATAACTGATTCACCCCCCATCTCAGTTATCAATAATTGGTATCAGAGCCAAGTTCCTCCCAATAGAGCCTAATAGCTTGAGGAAGATCTGGGAATTCAAATGGATGTGTATGGTATGAGAGAGCAACTTAAGTCTGCCCTAGATGATCTTGAGCAGTCAAATTCTGAAGTCAATAAATTGTAGGAAAGGCTCAAATAGGCTGATGATTTCATAAATGAACTAAAAGGGAAACTAAGTCTCTCTATGAATAAGAGAAAAGAGAACCTTCAATAATTGGCAAGTCAAGGTGAAGCCAATGATGCAAATGAAGATTTGAAGGAGAAAACCAAGTTGTGTGAAAAGTTATCAAAAGAGATCATCATGGTAAGACATGAGATGGAATAAGGAGTTATGAAGTTTACCCAAGAAATTGAAGAGAAAAGAAAAACTGAAGATGATCTAAGACAATCCCTCAAGGAGAAATCAGAAGACTACCACAAGATGGATAGAATAATCAGACACCTTGAATCTAATCTTGAAGATGCTAAAGACAATGAAGAAAAACTGGAGGATCAAATTGTCTCTCTCAAAAGGGATCTTCAAACAACAAATGAATATAAAGAAAAATTCAAGATAAGTTTTGCTCAACTTGAAGTTCTTCTTGAAATTCAAAAGAGGGTAGATGACAAGTGTGGTTTGGGATATAAGAAAGGAGAAAGCTCCGGATCTGGTCAGAAGAATTTTGGATCAGAAAATCCAAGGAACATGCCTAGAAGACCTTCGGTAAGGCAACCTAATGCTCAAAGATATCCAACCTTTAATGGATACTTCCACAACTGCAATAGATTTGGTCATAAAGCTAATCAGTGCAGAAAGAGAATGAATCAGACTAATGCATCCTTCTCTAGACAGTATTTCAACTGCAAAAGGTATGGTCACAAATCTCATGAATGCAAAAATATGCAAATGAACAAATTATTCAATGGTAGATGCTTTGCATGCAATAGAATAGGTCATATGGCTAATCAATGCAGATCAAGAGGATGTCAATCAAATATGCAAAGAAATGTTGTTTGCCAAATCTGCAATAGATCTGGTCATATTGCAAAATTCTGTAGAAGAAAGAATCAGGATGAAAGAGGTCCGGTACATCATAATCAGAATCAAGATAAGGGAAAACAAAAAGTGAATGCAGATGAAGTTCAAAGTGAGATGAACAAGATTTGGGTGAAGAAAAGTACAAAGAATGTAGGGGATGGGTCCGCACCAGACTCTGGTGCTGATATTCCTTCTAGAAATTAAAAAGTGAGCTCTGGCTTAGGGGAAGACACAAAGAAAACCTTGTTCCCCCAGCTAGTCAATTGGTGCCGGAACTGGCACAAGAAGAGTTGTGGATTAAAGGGTTCATAAGAGAAACGTCCAAATAAACTATGGTTAAGATTTGAAAGATCTGCAAGATGTTTAAGATCAATATTGATTTGGTTTTTCACATCATCTGAATAAGGCAAACCAGAATGAATTAGGTCGAGCATTTATTGCAACTTAACATTAGGGTTTGCGGAGCAATATAAGGGTTTTTTCATTAAGCATTTGTTCATTCTGCATCCAAGAAGAAATGAAAAGAGAAGGTTCTGCAACAAAATTCTTCAAGCTCATCAAAGATCATTTGCAGAAGACAATTTACCCAGAAATCGATCTAGCTAACTTCGTGAAACTGAAAGACGCAAAAGGTATTTCCCGTTCTTCTCTACAAATATTTTTAAAAAGGATGTCTACTCCAAATATTGTGAAGATCATTGATAGGCCTCACCCTAAATTCAAGAAACATCCCTTTAAATCCCTAGAAGTAGATCCCTTTCCAGTGTTCCGCATGGTGTCCTGCATACAGAAGATATTAGGGTTTACATTCATGCAAACATTGAAGAATTCAGAGAGTTCAAATTTAGGGATATCTACCATAAACAGTTAATAGATGATTCATTTGAAATCAAACCCTAATACAAGGCCCTCCGGGAGAAGCACTTTGCACAATGTATACATTTCCCCTGCTTTGCCGAGGATGAATGGGTCCGGTATGTCTTAAGTAGAATACATGACAACTTCATGTGGTTGAATGGACCATTCAAGATCATAAAAGATGCCATTAGGGCAGTTACCGGTTTGCACTCATCCAGTGGTATACCTGTTCTCAAATCTATCAAGAATCAGATAGTAAGTGATGCAACCAGATCAAAATTTGACAAGGGAGCTATGACAATTGAAGATATCACTAATCTAGATGTCAAATTTACATCCATGATAATTGGTTACAAGATTTATCACTCCACTAGGGAAAATTTCATACTGAGAACTGTAGTTTATACAGCCTAACAAATGTTAAAAGAAAATGCTGACTATGATTTGTGTGAACTGCTTCTAAGCCAACTTTTGTAGAATCTACAGAAAATAAAGAAAGATAAAAAGAATTCATTCAAGTATGGTGGATTGATATTGTGCTTATTCTTCTACTTTATGAATGAGCTTCCTAGATCTAGTGGCTGGGTGTGGAAGAATGATAGACTAGTAGCTATCCAAATCAGAGATTATTTGCATGGACTTGGTGATGACAAAGCACAAAACACAGCTCTCTAGGGTTTCTTTAAAAACTTTCAGAACATGATGCAAGCTAGAGAGAGAATTCCCCAATCTCTAGTTGAGAAATATAAAGATACAGTGTGCTTCATGATAGACACTGATCAATGCCTAATGGAGGCAGTAGAGCCAAGGACAGTCTGGATCATGCCTATGGGGTATGAAGTTGATGAACAAATTGTGGGGCTGCATGTTCAACACATGCTAAGTGAACCAAAGGATCCAAAGGCAGAAAGGTTTGGAACCTTTGAAGAGCTAAGTGTAAAGATTCACGTGGAACTCAAACAACCAGAGATCAAGAGGAAGGTGAGAAAAGAAGTTGAAGATGTTGCCAAAGAATTTGGCATCTCAAAGGAGGCACTTGATGCCAATAGAGAAAAGAGGCAAAGGGCTAAGCAAGAGAAGAAAGAGGCAGAAAAGGAAAGCAAGGAAAGTGCTCCGGTAGAAACCTCCACCCGGACTAGATCATCAAAGAGATCTGCACCTGCCACTGCCAAAACCTCAAGGGCATCTAAACTGGAAGCAAGATCATCTAATAAAATAGAGAAAAGAACCAAGACTAAGGTCACAAGGTCTTATGAGAGTCAAAAGGATGAAGAAGAGACTGAATCTGATGAGGGGATAAAGGAAATAAAGAAGCAGAAGAAGAAAGGATCCAGTGAAACTTCCACAAGTCAAGACAAGGAAGAAAGGATAGAGGATTTTGTTGAAAAGCCCACCTTGTCTCTAGAAAGTGTAATCAAATCAGTCACGATGGATGGAAACCTTCAACCAATGGCCAAATTCTATGATGATTATAATGAGGCTGAACATAAGATCCTGCATGAAGCCACAGTTAAGTATCTGAACATATATAATAAGGCTTTTATTGAGATTATATCTCTTATTCCCAAGAGCCTAGAAAAGGAGTTAGAAATGAGAAAGAATAATGCCATGGCAAAAGACCTTGAGATCTAGGAATAGATAGCTATTCAGCTATATCCTTCAATTGATTCAAAGCAAATGAATATGATATTTAAAGATTGCAAGGATGAGTTTAGGACCAAAGCCAGAATGAATCATCTCATGCTTGGTAAGACTGACAAGGTAGCCAAGGAAACAGAAGAGATCCTCTGGAAGGTCTTCAAAAGATTCAATCTTCCTATCATAGAGGACTTGGGTCCTGACCCCTCGGCCACAAATATTGTAGAAGAGTCCACTGAGAAAATGGTAGAAGAAGTCATGGACACCAGTATAGAAAAGGATAAGGACTTGGAATCCTCTACTCCAGGAGAGGTGGCTCATGAACAAACAAATATCTCTCCTCTAGTTTCCCCTATAGTCTCCGGATCTAAAGGAGAAGAAAGACTAAAGGAGAAAGAAGAAGTGAAAGGAAGAGAAGAAAGTCAAGCTAAGAAGAACATAAGTGACAATGCAGAAGAGAAGAAATCTCTGTCTCTGGCAAGAGACACTACAAAAACTGTTAAGGACTTCTTGACAAAAGAAATGTTGGAGATTGATGAACCAGAGTTACTTCAAGGGCCACTAGACTTTGACTCTCTATCTCCAATACAAACAATGAAGATAGCTTCATTTGCAAATGCGAAGGCCAAAGAGAAACTACTGAAATCTCACATGGAAGACTGTGACCTTATTAAGGTAGCATCCAAAGTGTTGGAAAAGATCATGCCATCTTTTCAGAAGGATCCCACAGCCTCCTCTTCCGGTAATCTCAAAACTCTAGTCAACAGTGTTAGCACACATTTTGATTCTCTAGAGAAGTCAGTTGAAGGAAAGGTTCGGAAGGAGTTTTTGGATAAAAGACTCTTCGAAGTATAGGGTCTGATAACAAATGATAGGAGAGTTATGGATATTGGGATAAAGAGCTTAGAAAATGCTCTTAAAGATGGTAGAAATATGTACAAATTTTGCTTATCTTGGCCCACAGTGACCAAAGATATTGAGAAGAAAATAAAAGAGCAAGAGGATAAACCACTAAGTTTGTCTCAAAGTTTTGATCCTCTCTCATCCTCCATAGTAAATCAAGAGTGTCAGACTATTGCAATCACAAATGCAATAAAGAGTTTTGAGAAGGAAAGGAAGAACATAATTAGTCAGATGGGTGAACTTAGAGGGATAATTATCCCTAAGTTAGAGGCCATGCATGAGGCCATAAGTGAAGCTAAGACTATCGCCCGAACCAATGATCCAACAGATCTTAAGAGGGCAAAAGCTTTTGCATTCCTGTTGAGTGGTCACATTTCAATTTTGGACAGGATGAAGGTGAGTTGGGCGACAGAAGTTGTACAATTGACAAATACTTTTGCAAATATCCTAAAGTTTATGTAAAGTATAACTGGAAAGTATACTAATGTAACTAAGTATAGTTAAATTTTTAAAAATTTTGATGTGTGGTTCTCACCCTTTGCCATTGATGTCAAAGGGGGGAGTGAAGAGCAGTGAAAAATGAGGATTCCAACTAAGGGGGAGCTCCGAAAAATGTATATAAAAATAGAGCATCAGCCAAGGGGGAGCATAGTGTAAACACTTAGTCATTTTTCACTAAATGTTGCCATCAATGCCAAAGGAGGAGATTGTTGGCAAGAGACACTATGTGGCTTCATGATTGTTGTCATTGATGGCAACAAAGATCATTCCACACATCCGCAAGACATGATGTATCCTCACCGGAAGTCAGATTGAAGAACTGGTAAGGTCCGATAAGCAAGAACAGAGTAGTCAGTAAGGTCTGACAGTCAGGTCCAGATCTCTCAAAGGAAGTATCTTGGTGAAGTGCATATTTGGGGAAGTCAAGAGGACTACCTTGACTAATAGATTCCAAGGATTTAGCCTCCGGTGATAGATGAAGGAAAAGATATGAATACTTGAGTGTCAGGTTCCTGATTGGCTATGTGGACAGAGGAAAAACTGACTGGCAGAACATCAGACATTATTCTGGATGTGTTACTGATGATGGTAAAGGTTATTGAGGCATAAGTTATGTTTGGCTGACATGATTGATGACTTCTACAAGTTTATCCTTGATCTGTATTACTTGGTAAGCAAGGATTCGGTCGACAGATCAGGGTTTGTGAAAAGATTGACTATTCCGGATGCCAACTAGAAAGGTGATGAAATCACTTGTGCGGATATATATACAAGATGGATTTAGTTGTGAGAGGTGTTGTTGTTTTGAGGTTATGTGTAAAGAAAAGAAGTAAAGCAGAGAAAAAGTAGTACGAAAGGTCCAGTATGTGAAAGGAGAGTAGCACAAAAGAAGAGGAAAGATGAAGTGCAGCAGATCAGTGTACTAAGCCTAACCGGAACTGAACTCTAGCATATGCAGATGCTCCTTATCAGTTCAAGTATTGTATTACACTCTTTATAAATTGTAGACAGTGTGTCTCTTGTAGGCAGTGTGCCTCTTATGAGTAGTGTGCTTAGGTAATGAGCCCTAATTGGCAAGTGCCATTTTGTATTTCCATTCTTCTAACAGAGAATACAATCTTGGGTTAATCACCCCATGGTTTTCTCCCTTAACAGGGTTTCCACATAAAAAATACTATGTCATGTGTATTTCCATTTCATGGTTATGTTTGCTTATTTGAATTAATGCTGCATTGATTAATAAGAAAGTTTAGAAAGCAAAAATAATTAGGATAACTGATTCACCCCCCCTCTCAGTTATCAACACCCTCAACGTCAAACCCTAATCCCTCAACCCTTAACTCTAATCCCTCGACCCTCAACCCTATCCCTAAACCCTAAACCCTAAAGCCTCAACCCTTAACCCTCAATGTCAAATCCAAATCCCTCAACCCTTCACTCTAATCCCTCAACCCTAAACCCTATCCCTAAACCCTCAACACTATACCTTAAACCCTAATCCCTCAACCCTCAACCCTAAACCTTATCCATAAACCCTAATCCCTCAACCCTCAACCCTAATCTATCATCCCTCAACTCTAATCCCTCATCCCTAAACCCTAAATGCTATCCCTATTCCTAAACCCTTAACAAGCTCGATACTATACCTTAAACCCTAATCCCTTATCCCTAAACCCTCCAACCCTATCCCTAATCCTTATACCCTCGACACTCTACTTTAACCCTAATCCTTTGACCCTCAACCCTATCCATCAACCCTTAACCCTCAAACCTCAATGTACTCAACCCTCAACCTCAAACCCTAATCCATCAACCCTTAACTCTGATCCCTCAACCCTTAACCCTAAAACATATCCCTACACGCTCGACACTCGACACTATATCTTAAACCCTAATCCCTTAACCCTCATCCCCAAAGCTTCAACCCTAAATCCTTACACCTTAAACCCTAAACCCTATCCCTAATCCCTCTACCCTCGACACTCTTCTTTAACCCTAATCCCTTGACCATCAACCCTGTCCCTAAACCCTCAACCCTCAACCCTCAACTCTCAAATTAAACCCTAATTCATCAACCCTAAACCCTAATCCCTATAACCTAAACCCTATCCCAAAACCATCAACCCTCAACACTATACCTTAAACCCTAATCCCTATCCCTCAACCCTTAACCCTTAAAACTTAAACCCTATCTGTACACCCTCAACACTTGACACTATATCTTAAGCCTTAAACCCTCATCCCTAAAGCCTCAACCCTCAATCCTTAAACCTTCAACCCTAAACCCTAATCCGTGAACCCTAAACCCTATCCCTAAACCTCAACCATCAACACTATACCTTAAACCCTAATCCATCAACCCTAAAACCTAATCCCTCAACCCTCAACTCTAAACACTATCAATAAACCCTCAACCCTTGACACTATACCTTAAACCCTAATCCCTCAACCCTCAACCCTAATCCCTCATCCCTAAACCCTAAATGCTATCCCTATTGCTAAACCCTCAACTCTCGACACTATACCTTAAACCCTAATCCCTTATCCCTAAACCCTATCCCTCAACCCTTAACCCTTAAAAATTAAACCCTAAAACCTATCCACAAACCCTCGATGCTCAACACTATATTTTAAACCCCAATCCTTTAACCCTCAGCCCTAAAGCCTCAACCCTCAATCGTTAAACCTTCAACCCTAAATCCTATCCCTAATCTCTCTACCCTCAACACTCTACTTTAACCCTAATCCCTTGACCATCAACCCTATCCCTAAACCCTCAACCCTCAACTCTCAACATTAAACCCTAATCTGTCAGCCCTAAACCCTAATCTGTCAACCCTAAACCCTAATCCCTCAACCCTAAACCCTATCCCTAAACCCTCAACCCTCAACACTATACCTTAAACCATAATACCTTAACCCTAAACCCTCAACCCTCAACACTATACCTTAAACCATAATACCTTAACCCTAAACCCTAATCCCTCAACCCTCAACCCTAAACCCTATCCCTAAACCCAACAAAACTGCTTTGCCTTATGTTAGGTTGTTAAACCCATCATTTTTGACACTCTTCTCTTAAAGATATCTGAGTTGCAAGAATATGTTAGAAAAATGGCTATGAACTTTTTTAATGTTAGTAACGTTATATGGCATGTTTTTCTAGCCCATCTAGGGTTCATTATGCCAATAGGTGTACACACTATGAGAAAAGATTTGCATATGGTACATCCACAATGAGTAATTAACAGTTGAAATCAGTAGGATGATCATTATGAGAAAAGCTTTGCATTGGGGTACATCTATGTTTCTTGCTGTCCACCTCACACTTAGGGGAGGTATATTGTTATGAAACAGGAAAATAATCTCCCATTGTTTATTGGCTCTATCCACAAGAACTACTAAACTTTTTTCTCTTGGTAATTGTAGAGGACATTCACCTATTTTTGGCAACTCCTGCATTCCCAAACCATTACAAAAACTAAGTTATTTTAACCCAATAAATAGCTGATTGCATTGATTTAATACTCTACTATATTAAAACTTAGCATTCACACAAATGCAAATGTTCATATTATAGAAGATTGCATTATATTAGACTATTAGAGATCCCTCAGAAAAATGTAATAACAAAACTGCTTTGCCTTATGTAAGCTTACAATTAAACCCATTCTTTTTGACACTCTTCTCTTAGTAAAGAGTAATAAGATTAGAAGGCAAAGAATTTGATCTTACTAGTATGCATGGTCGGTTTACATTTTGTGACTTCATTTTCATTGAATAAAAAGGTAAATATCTTATTTGAAAGGTGGCCCAGAGTTCACTGTCATGTGCTTTTCTAGATGATAGGGTCCATAATGTCCAGGGTTCTTCAAAGAAAGGCTTGTAACATAATTAAGTTTTTGTTATACCAATCCTCTAGGTAAAGCTACAATTCAAATGCCTGCTTTGAAAGTTGAAATAAATTAAATTAGACTTACAATTTTGATTTTCTTCCATTGCTTCAACAACATCATTGTTTTCTTCATCAGAAACCAATTCAAGATCATCAACTTACTGCCCATTGGTTGACTTGAATTGCATCCTCTATTAGAAGAAGGGCATTTTTTATCTGTATCAATGTTGGTATTCATAATCTGAAGAGCATTAATATTTTTCACACACCCTATTCTTTGAAATATCTTAACCTTAAAATATGACTTGGATATGTACTTGAACATAGCAAAATCTCCAATCTCCAGCCCATGATGATTGACAAAATTTTCTCAACCCTGCCTAAATTCTAGTTTATTTATGGTACCCCTTAATTGTACATCCCACTCCTACCCACCTGGGCCTTGAAGAAGGAGCACGCCCATTAAACCAACTCATTCGACAACTTGCTACCCATCGGTTGACGTGAACTGCATACTCTTTTAGAAGAAGGGCATCTTTTATCTGTATCAATGTTGGTATTCACAAGTTGAAAAGCATTGATGTTTTTCACACACCTTGTTCTTTGAAATATATTAACCTTCAATTATGACTTGGATATGTACTTGAACACAACAAAATCTTTGATCTCTAGCCCATGATGATTCACAAAATTTTCCCAACCCTTCTTAAATTCTAGTTTATTTATGGCACCCCTTAATTGTACATCCCTAAACCTTAAACCCTAATCCCTTAACCCTAAACCCTAATCCCTAGTCCCTAAACCCTAAACCCTAAACCCTAATTATAATTTATGGTACCCTAATCCCTAAACCCTAAACCCTAATCCCTTATCCCTAAACCATAAACCTTATCCCTAAATCCTCAACCCTCAACACTTAAACCTTAAATCCTAAACCCTATCCCTGAACCCTCAACCCTCAAAACTATAACTTAAACCCTAATCCCTCAACCCTAAACCCTATCCCTAATCCCTCAACCCTCAACACTCTACCTTAACCCTAATCCCTCGACCCTCAACCCTAAATGGTATCCCTAAAGCCTTAACCCTAAACCCTAATCCCTCAAGGTCCTAAACTCTAATCCCTTATCCCTAAACTCTAAATCCTATCCCTAAACCATCAACCCTCAACCTTAAACCTTAATCACTCAATCCTTATCCATCCCTCTCCTCCTCTATCTAGCTCACCCCCCATCTCTACCCTCCTCTACCCTCAACACTATACATACATACATATAGGCATACATAGATACATACATACATATAGGCATACATACATACATACATGATTAATAACCTTGAACATAAAAAAATTCAAGGGGGACATAACACAAGCACGTTATATTGTGCTTGCATTATTGCAAACATGACAAACAGTCCACAAACTTTTGCGGAAAAGGAAAAATGCAAAGTTGAACATAACGCGAGCACGTTATAACAAGCTTGTGTTATGTTTTGCTTTAGGAATCCCAAGCCTTGGGCTTGGGATTTGCTTTGGATTTCCAATCCTAAGGCTTGGAGTGTCTTCCCTATTGGTGCCTGCTGCTGGTTCAGGTTTCAAATATTCATTTGTAGGCACTTTCGTAAAAATCCAAAAAAATCTAAGTTCCTCAGCCTCATGCATATGTCTTTGTATATACATGGACATTTGTATGTACAAGTGCAGTTGTACAGTGGCGGGCCTGAAGAAGAAGTTCAACCGGCCTTCAAAAATGAAAAAAATAGTTGTATGCATATCGGGCCTATATATGGTTTTTAGATGCATATCAGGTTTAGAAATTATGCTTGTATGTCACAAATTCTTAGAATATTCCATGCTTGTATGTAAGGGCTTGCATTTATGTTTTGTTTGTATGTTCAAATATGCAATGTCAATATACAATGGAAAACATGCAAAGGATACAAAGCAGAATGTACATCGCAAAGATACAAGGGTCTTATGCATTCGCCACATACAAGAGGAAAAGATGCATCGGCAGATACATACAAGTGAGACACACAAAAGGCAATGTACAAGGTAAAAGTAACTTACAAAGGCTGATATACAAAAGGTGGGGCCCGCGGATATGCAAGGAGGAATGTATGTTGGGTTGTACATCGCGGATGCATAAGAAAACATACAAGGGCGATGTACAAAGAGGTCGACATACATTCGCTACAGTAAAAGGGATCATCGGCTAGACAAGCACATCAGCAGCTGAGCTAAGGATCTCCCCAATGGCCAATGCATGCAAACATACAAAGGGGGGAGATACATTTGGTGGGGCCCGCTTCACATACAATGGCGATTGTATCTCCTATGAAGGTCGCATTGTATATGCGACATGCAAGAAAGAATGTACATTGCAAATATACAAAGGCAACAACATACAACACCCGGACCCAATAGAGATTTCAAAGTGTTTCATAAACATTTGGAGTTCGCCATTGTATGTACATTGCATTTGTATAATGTGATATGCAAGCCGATATACAAGGAATGAAGATGCAAGGTTTGGACCTGATGGCGATTGTAATGTACTTCATAATGGTTTGGGGTCCGCGACATGTATATTGCATGTTGTATATGCAATGTACAATGAGATATGTAAAAGGAGGATATACAAGCCGGACCTGAATGCAAATTTAATTTATTTCATAAAGATTTAGGGTCCGTGCCTTGTATGTTTGTGATTGTATGTATATGCTTTTGCAAATACAAGGATTTAAAGGCAAAATGGGCGAAGATGGCAAAAGGCGAAAAAGGCAAAATAAGAGAGGGAAAAGTCAGCGATAGCAAAAATACACCTACATGGCATAATTTAATTGGTTGAGGACCTTTCAAAGTGATTTGAGGCTGTGGATCTCAGCGATAGGGAGGAAATCGATGGCCCTGCTTTAAAGTTTCAAGCAAAGGATTTTCTTTGTGTTTGCAGCTATTTTTCAAGTGGGAAAAGTTGCGAAAGCATGTAACTGCTACATTCTAAGAGGCCACGAGTAGGTTGGCATTTATGGCAAGATTTACAGAGGTTTGGTCGATGATGGACAAGCCAACTACCATTTTAATAAAGAAAACCCTCAATCAGCTGCATGACTCCCGATCTCACCTGCTCTTTCCTCTGTTACTCTCTGCTGCATTCAATATTTTGGGCACCATTTTTTGGTGCATTGTATCTGGCAGCATTTTGAAATGCCATGTAATTAATGCTGAGTGCACATTCTTGCATATATGTAAACTGTGTTACTCATTAGTGGTTGTTGAAGACTTGGGCATTTTTTGGGGAAAATAACAAAAAAAAAGCCTTTCTTGGTTGTTCTATCTTATTTTAGAGTTTATAAGTTGCATTTTGAGTGCACCTTGCACATATTTTCAGTTTCAGTGTTGTTTTATATGAAAAATACTTCATTGCATGTGTTTAGTTGTTTGTCTCCATTTATTGTATGCATCCCTTTTTTTGAATCTGGTTGCTAAGGGTTCCTTAGATTCTAGAATATAGATTTATGTATTGCATGCTTGATCTCTAACTTCCATTCAAGGAATGGATTAAACTATTTTAGGTCAAGTATGAAGAAGAATGTATGTCAGCCAGGATATTTGTAAGTAGAGGCAGCTAAATACTCAGTCTTGGTGGTGTTTGTTAGGCAAATACCAGTCCTAACCCCTTGAAACTTGAATGCCAGTATAAATCATTCACTTGTATATGTCTAGTTGACTCCTCGCCCTGAGATAGGCACCATCTTGCTCCTTGTGTAATAGTTATTATCCCAAACCCCCTATCTTGCATCCAAAACATCAAAATAAATCATTTCAAAAATTCAACCTATTAGTTGTAGGAGTAGAAATAGGATCCCTGCATACTCTCATCCTCAACCAGTTAGATATGCCCGAGAATGTTGCCAAACTTATGATTTATCATCCAAATCTTGGTCCATACATGAGAGTATTCTGCCTGTTGTGGTAAAGCTAAATCATTTTGTCATTGGGTGAGTCAAGTTTAAATCTTTAGCTATATGGATACCCCCTTGGTGTGGTAGAACCAAAAGTGAAGGGGAGGCAGCTCACGCAACCTCTTGTATTAGTTGGCCGAATCTTCCTGTGCATTGGAACCTGCAAACCCTCTACCGATTCGAAATGAAACACCAACAGATTGTGACTCTGCTGGAGAATTTGATATGAAAATGCTATCTTGCAGTCTTTGGTGTAGTTTTGCCCATCTGAGCCACCAACAAATGGCAACTCCGCTGGGGATTGAGGCACATAATTTTAAGGCTAAAAAATCTAGTTTTTAGTGAAGTTGTTGGAGCAATACCAAAGAACGACCATGTGATGCTCTTCTGGCATGATGAATCTAGAAATTGAAAGTGCCTTATTGATTTTCTGTCCTCTCTGTGAGAGGTGGTGACTCTATTGATTAAACCTATCGAAGCTATAACATATTTCCAGGTATTCATCTTTTGATTCAAAAAATGATGAGTTTAGAGCAACAAACCTAGTTGTGCTCTCAAAGAAGACCATTTTTATTGAAAGATATAAAGCCCTAAATTTCAAAGGAATAAGTGGTTACCCAAATATTATTCCCAATAAAATTAGAAAATGTTTGCCAAAATATAGTGGATCAAATCCTAAGTCTGCAAACAAACATTTGCAATTTTTTTGTAATTTGATAGAAGATTATGAGGTAGAGGATGAAGATGTAGTAATGAGACTTTTTGTTCAGTCATTAGAGGATGATGCTAGGGTTTGGTTTTCAGACCTGCCTATGTGTTTAGTTTCTTCATGGATAGATTTAGAAGTTGCATTCCTAGAATAGTTTGGTGAAAGATTTGATTTAGCCTCGTTGATCATACATTTCATGAATATTCAAAAGGAAGATGAGGAACTGGTTCCATCCTTTAATCTTAGATTTATTAAGTTACTCAAGCAGATTCCTAAACATATGAGACCTAATGATGCATTGTACTTGACAATTTATTTGGCTACATTTGATAAGAAAATGAGTTATAGATTAAGAGATAAAGAACCAGCTACACTTCATCAGGCCTACAAATTTGCTATGGATATTAAAAATAATTAGAAATATGGAATGCCAGTCAGTTTCATGACTGCAAGATTTCAAAATAGTTTTCAAAGTGAATATATTTCACCTTTCTCAATGTGTTCATTGAGAGATGATTTTGCAAAGGGGAATACATTTCAGAATAGTGGGTACAGTCATGATATGATGCATGAACATGAAGAAAATGTTGTAGAAAATGCAGGCACTTCCTATAATGGTGAAGATAAAGACTATTGTCAGCCTCTAGAAAAGAAGCCTGCAAATGCAAAATGCATTTCAAATGACGAAATGAAAGATATACATGAGGTTGTGTCTTACAGCAATAGGCATATCCTAGTTATCCCTGATCATTTATATGAGCTGGATATGCAAAGCTTCACTCTGAATATAGAAGATGCAGATTCAAGGAATGACAATGAATATGTTAGTGACTGTCAGCATTCAGACTCATGTATGAGCCTTTCAAATGATGAAATGTATATGGATGTTGAATATGAGTGCTTCCTTGAAAATCATGACTATCTCTACAATGCAGATGTTGAAAAATTTGTTGATGATCATCAGTGCATTGGTGAAGAGGAAAATAGGGTCACTATTCAGATGTGAATGGACGAGTTGTAGATGTGTGTGCTCATACAGTTGGGGATAATGTTGGTTACAAGGGTGACTATGAAGTTTTTCAGTGAAGGGCTGCACTCTAATCTTTTTATGCCTTCTCTTGAGACATTCCTAGTGGACTTTAATGATAAAATGACTGAGCACAACAATGATGGGTATCTGAATGTTTATAAAAATGAATATGATTATGAGATGTTGCTTGTGCCTGAATATTGTTTGTTTGATACAGAGGAGCTCTTATTTTTTGAAGAGTAAAATTCTGATGTGGATTCATTTGTTTCACGTGAGTCTATTATTATTCCAAGCAACATTAGTGACTCATATGATGATGACATTTTACAACCGATGATAATGTATGTTGATGAAGCTTGTTGTAGAATTGTTAAAGAAAGAGAAATGAGCAGTAGCACAACCAATTGCAACGCTGGATGCTACAAACAACAAAATGCTTTCAGGCTTCACTTGAAGAAATCAAAAGAAAATCAAGTGTTTGACAAAGGAAAATTCTAGTTTTTCCTTTTTGGTGGCCCTGGGCCACCAAGTATGTTTCAAAAATGTGATTTGTGATGCAGGTTGATGTAGTGTTCGACTCTGTGCCCAATGGATAAGGGACCGATCTGCATCCTAGAGATCTGCGGCTCTCGCCATGCCTACAAGAGGCATGCATCCCTAGACAGAGCCAATGTTGGTGCCTGCTACTGGTTCAGGTTTCAAATATTCATTTGCAAGCACTTTCATAAAAAATCTAAAAAATTCTAAGTCCCTCAGCCTCATGCATATGTCTTTGTATATACATGGACATTTGTATGTATAAGTGTAGTTGTACAGTGGTGGGCCTGAAGAAGAAGTTCAATCAACCTTAAAAAATGCAAAAAATGGTTGTATGCATTGTTGTATGCATATCGGACCTATACATGGCTTTTAGATACATATCAGGTTTAGAAATTATGCTTGTATGTCGCAGATTCTCAAAATATTCCATGATTGTATGTAAGGGCTTGCATGTATGTTTTGTTTGTATGTTCGAATATTCAATGTCAATATACAATGGAAAACATGCAAAGGAGACATACATCGTCAACATACAAGGCAGAATGTACATCGCAAAGATACAAGGGTCTTATGCATTCGCCACATATAAGAGGAAAAGATGCATCGATGGATACATACAAGCGATAGATACAAAAGGCAATGTACAAGGTAAAAGTAACTTGCAAAGGCCGATATAAAAAAGGTGGGGCCCGTGGATATGCAAGGAGGAATGTATGTCAGGTTGTACATCGTGGATGTATAAGGAAACATACAAGGGCGATGTACAAAGAGGCCGACATACATTCGCTATAGTAAAAGGGATCATCAGCTAGACAAGCACATCGGCAGCTGAGCTAAGGATTTCCCCGATGGCTGATGCATGCAAAGGGGGGAGATACATTTGGTAGGGCCCGCTTCACATAGAATGGCGATTGTATGAAGGTCGCATTGTATATGCGACATGCAAGGCATAATGTACATTGCAAATATACAAAGGCGGAAACATACAATGCCCGGACCTGATAGAGATTTCAAAGTGTTTCATAAACATTTGGAGTCTGCATTGTATGTACATTACATTTGTATAATGCAATATGCAAGCCGATATACAAGGAATGAAGATGCAAGGTTTGGACCCGATGGCGATTGCAATGTACTTCATAATGGTTTGGGGTCTGCGGCATGCATATTGCATGTTGTATATGCAATGTACAATGAGATATGCAAAAGGAGGATATACAAGCTAGACCTGAATGCAAATTTAATTTATTTCATAAAGATTTGGGGTCCATGCCTTCTATGTTTGCGATTGTATGTATATGCTTTTGCATATACAAGGATTTAAAGGCAAAATGGGAGAAGATGGCAAAAGGCAAAAAAGGCAAAATAAGAGAGGGAAAAGTCAATGATAGCAAAAAGACACCTACGTGGCATAATTTAATTGGTTGATGACCTTTCAAAGTGATTTGAGGTCGTGGATCTCAGCGATAGGGAGGAAATCGACAGCCCTGCTTTAAAGTTTCAAGTGAATGATTTTCTTTGTGTTTGTAGTTGTTTTTCAAGTGGGAAAAGTTGCGAAAGCATGTAACCGTTGCATTCTAAGAGGCCGCGAGTAGGTTGGCATTTATGGCAAGATTTACAGAGGTTTGGTCGATGATGGACAAGCCAGCTACCATTTTAATGAAGAAAACCCTTAGTCAGCTGCACGACTCCCAATCTCACCTACTCTTTCCTCTGTTTCTCTCAGCTGCATTCAATATTTTGGGCACCATTTTTTGGTGCATTGTATCTGGCAGCATTTTGAAATGCCATGTAATTAATGCTGAGTGCACATTCTTGCATATATGCAAACTGTGTTACTCATTAGTGGTTGTTGAAGACTTGGGCATTTTTTGGGGAAAATAATGAAAACAAAGCCTTTCTTGGCTGTTCTGTCTCATTTTGGAGTTTATGAGTTGCATTTTGAGTGCACCTTGCACATATTTTTAGTTTCAATGTTTTTTTATATGAAAAATACTTCATTGCATGTGTTTAGTTGTTTGTCTCCATTTGTTGTATGCATCCCTTCTTTTGAATATGGTTGTTAAGGGTTCCTCAGATTCTAGAATACAGATTTATGTGTTGCATGCTTGATCTCTAACTTCCATTCAAGGAATGGATTAAATTGTTTTAGGTCAAGTATGAAGAAGAATGTATGTCAGCCAGGATATTTGTAAGTAGAGGCAGCTAAATACTCAGTCTTGGGTGGTGTTTGTAAGGCAAATACTAGTATTAACCCCTTGAAACTTGAATTCTAGTGTAAATCATTGACTTGTATACATCTCATTGACTCCTCACCCTGAGATAGACACCAGTCTGCTCCCTGTGTAATAGTTATGATCCCAAATCCCCTGTCTTGCATCCAAAACATCAAAAGAAATCATTTCAAAACTTTAACCTATTAGTTGTAGGGGTAGAAATAGGATCCCTACATACTCTCATCCTCAACCAGTTAGATATGTCTAAGAACGTTGCCAAACTTGTGATTTATCACCCAAATCTTGGTCCATACATGAGAGTATTCTGCCTATTGTGGTAAAGCTAAATCTTTCTGTCATTGGGCGAGTCAAATTTAAATCTTTAGCTATAGGGATACCCCCCTTAGTGCAGCAAAACCAGAAGTGAAGGGGAGGCATCTCACACAACCTCCTGTATTAGTTGGTCAAATTTGCCTATGCATTGGAATTGGCAAACCCTATACTAATTCGGGAGAAACACCAACATTTCCAATGTCCAGAGATGTGTTTTTCCATATTCTATAGGATTTCACATAATTTCGTTCGTACTAATACTCAAATTTGTACGTGTTTCAAGGTTGAACAAATAGAACACCTGGGTAATGTTAGGCTTTCTCTTAGCTATTTGGCGATGTGATTTTTTTCACATTTTGACAATGTTAAACCTTTCATCTTTAATTTCTTTTGTTTGTGTGTCTATTTTTGGGCAAAAACCACTATTTAGTTTTTTTTCATTGTAAATTAACTATTCATTGAAATTTCAAAAAATTACATATTTAGAAACTAGACTCCATTCTACACATATTTAAAAAAAAATGATTTTCAATTAGTTTTCAAAATTTATAGGGGTAGCACGGCCAAAATTCTATTTTTTAGGATGTGTGCACTTTGAAAATTAGTAAAAAATCAAATATTCATCAAAAAATTATCAAAAAAATTGGGCATAAACTACATGTTGTTAGCTAATTTCTCACTGAAGTGATTTTGAAAATACCAAAAAAAGTTGACCTTTTGAGGGAGCCACAAAACATGCTATGTTATGTTTTTTTGACAGAAACAACACCAATTTCTATGGCTCTCTCTTTTGAACCCCTAAATCTATACCATTTTCAAAAACAAATAGTATTTTAGAAAGTAGATTCGGAGTACTACGAACATTGTTTTGGTTGCATCTCCAAATTTTGAGTGTAACTATGCTCAATTTCTCATCCAAGGCTAGCATTTCCTGATTTCAGAAAAAAAGTGGCCACTTAAGACCCTTTTTGGCCCCCCATCTTTTTGCACTTACCCTTGTTCTATTTCCATCACACATTTTTGTCAAATTTTTCCCAATAATCTTGTTTAACGCTTCACTTGCACTATTTATCTGTGGGTGATATGGTGAGCTTTTGTTGTGTGCTATGATAAAATTATGTAGGAGCTCCATGATCATCTTATTTAAAAAGTGTTTCCCTTGGTCACTTGTGATTATATTCTCATACAAGAAATCTACAGTTATTTTTGTTGTACAATATTTGGTGGGTTGAGCTTCTACCCACTTTGTGAGATATTCCACCCCTTTTATAATATATCTTTCTTTTGATTGTTTGGTAGGGGGATCTATAGGTCCAATAAAATCAATTGCCCATTTCTCAAATGAGAGTTGTGCTAGTACTGGTTTCAATGGCATCTCATCTTTAGTGGTAGGTTTACCCATTCTTTGAAAAATATCATAGTGCTTTACATACCTTTTAGCATCCTAAAATAAGGTAGGCCACCACAAGCGTGCTAGTTTTATCTTTCTTGCGGTAAGGTCTCTAGAGTTGTGACCTCCTACTACACCTTCATGTGCTTTCTTTAGCATGTCTTCCCTTTCATGTTTATATATCACTCTCCATATGATATCATCTTTTCCTCTTATATGTAGTTCTCCTTAAATGAGTGTATATGGAAATGCCTTCTGCATAAGGATTTATTTATCTTGTGGAGATGTATCAGATGGGAATTCTCTTGTAGTTAGTAGGTACGCTATATCTATCAGTTCTTCCAATACCGCATCTACCCTAAAAAGGTTTGTGCCAAGAAGTTCCTCTTCTTGACTTTTTGGTTCCTCCCTTGTTTCAATCCTAGATAAGTAGTCAAGACCCTAATTCCATTTCCCTAGTGTTACCTTGATGAAGAATTCAAATTCTTAGAATAGTAATAACCATCTACATATTCTCCCTTGGATGATTAGTTTATTCAATTAGTACTTTAATGGTTCATGGTCAGTAAAGAAGATGAAAGGTGTTGATAATAGGTAGTGTCTAAATTTTTGCAGTGCATATACCATTGCTAGGGCTTCTCTCTCTGTTGTGGTGTAATTTTTCTCAGCCTTAGATAATTTCCTACTAGAAAATGCTATAGGATGGTCTTTTGTCCCCTTGGTTTGGGCTAGTATCATACCCAAAGCTATTCTTGAGGCATCTACATGGGCATGAAAAGGAATGTTCCAATCTAGAAATATTAGAATAGGGGCCTCTATAATTTTATGTTTTAATATGTCAAAGGAGGTTTGGCACTGCTCATTCCACTCAATATTCTTCCCATTTTTCTTCTTTAGTAGTTCCTCCAAGGGTGATGCTATTGGTGCATATCCCATAATAAATTTGTGGTGACACCCAGTGGAATCTAGAAAAGTTTTCACGTATGTTGCTATTTTAGGTGCCAGTAAAGTAAGGGTTAAAGTTTTCTTCAAAGGATCTACTATCAACCCTTCTTTACAAATAATGTGCCCTCATAAAGTTCCAAAAGGTACCACAAATGTGCATTTCTTTAGATCCAATGAGATTTGCAAGATTATGCATTTGTTCAACATCATCCAAGTTAAGGTCTAGGTGTGGTCTTTTATCGATCCATAGATAGTCCATTCATCTAAGTAAACCTCTAGGAAATCATGTATGAATTCCCTAAATGCATTTACCATGATTCTACTTAATACTATTAATGCATTCTTTAGACCAAAAGGCATTACTGTGTACATGTAGGATCCTAATTTAGATGCCCAATTTAGATGCAAATGTTGTTTTCACTTTTCACCTAATGGTAACCAAAAATCCCATCAGTGAATGAATAGATTTCCCTTTTGGCAACTGATTCTAATATCTCTTTCGTGAAGGGTGGTGGGAAAGGGTCATGAATGCAGGCTTTATTTAGTTCTCTATAGTCTCCACATATTCTTATTTCTCCAAAATTTTTGTTTTTTACTACCATTGGGCTAATCCAATCTACTTCCTCGACAGGTTTTATTATCCTTGCTGCTAACATCTTATCAATTTCTATTTTGACCCTCTTCTTCATGTTTGGATTAATCCTATATGGACTTTTATTTATTAGTTTAACTCCTTCTTTCAGTTGTATTTTTATCATCTCAGCTTCCTCTTTAATTCCTTTCATTTTAGTAAAAGTCCTTTGGAATAGGTCCTCAAATTTAGAGCAAATCTCAATCACCTGCACTACCACTTTCTCATCCAAGTAGTTTCCAATCTTTGCTAGTTTGGGGTCACCTTCATTTGCAATATGATCTTAAGATGTTTATTGTAGTACTGCTCTTTTGGTTTAGTTATGAACTCTAGTTCTCTTTCTCCCTCTTGGATATCTAACTCTAGCTCTTCATTATCCTCGTCCTCCATTTTTGTTGTCTTATAGCATTTTGACTTATATTTATTGATCATTGGTCTATCTATTCCACCAATTTCCATATCCCTTCAGTTCTTGGTGGTGGTGTATTTTGCTCTGGTTCTTCTTTATCTTCTTCTATCATTTGTTGAAAAATTATTTCCTTCATTCTCAAAAGTGCATCATGTATAGATTTTTCTAGACTATAAAAGGAGAGTGTATGTATAAAGTTATTTTGTACTTCCTCCCAATCACTGGTTTCTTTTCTTCTATCTTGGTTGATATACCAAGTTGGGGCTATTGGTGACAATGTCCAGTAGAATAGATGCGTGTACATAGTCTTGTTATGTTCTTTTCTATCTTCCCATGGTATTATGCAGGTAGTTAAATGTTCATGTGGTAGAATTTTCCTTCATACTTGGGTATTTCTTTGTATTCTCCTTGCTCTATTAAATATCTTACACTAATGAGAAGCTTAAATGTGGGCTAATTTCTTTAATTGAATCTCTATGTGTTGACCACCAAGTTGTTGCATTACATACTAGTGTATGTTGTATTGCTCCTATTATGCTTTGTTCTTATGAAAAGATTATCTCCATCTCATTCAAGTATACTTGCAAGTATTTCACACCTAAGAACTTAGGTAGTTTGATGTGAGGAATTTCTTTCATAATGTCATTGATATGACATGATATTCTAGATTTTTCTTTATTTTGATCTTCTTCAATGGTGCATACCTTCTACAGTGGATTTTCATTTAATGCGGAGGATTGCGGTATGTTTTCCTTACCTATCTGAACCATACATATCCTCCTAAATCTAGTTATTCTCTAGGTTTTGAGCTCTGGTTCATTTCTAATCCATGCTTCTAGAACTTCTTCACTATCAGTACTATCTGACAAGGGTTGTCGTACCTTGGCATTTAATCATATTTCAAGTGTCAAATCTAGGGCTATGTCCTTAGCTGTCTACAATTAGGGATCCTATAGTTGTCAGTTCATTTAACTAACTCTAATGATCTCTACTGATTGAAGAAACTACTGCTACTAATCTATCTGCTATGAAAATAAATTCTAGGAATATTGAAAACAAAGATGAAACAATGAATTGCTAATGTAGATCTATACTATTCCATGCAATTGAAACATACATTTTTCTATGAGAAAATAGTAACTATTCCCTGAAATAGAATCTGAAAACATAATAATAAAACAAACAATACTAGCCTTCTACCTTGGTGGTGGGAGTGGGCCCTTGCTCCACACCCTTAGGGTTGAAGACTAAAGCAATGAATCAGTACAAGATAATATCACAATTCTCTTTTCAGTCCAATTGCATCATCTTTTGTATTTAGAAAAAAGTATATATCAAAATGAGATTACAAAAATTAGAAATCATTTGTTGTATCCCTTTTTGCTGGTACCTTTGTGAGTTTATATCTAATCCAGTGATGAGATATCACTTACCCTAACTACTAGTTCATCTATGAGATAATACCAATCTATTATTCTACTAACTATTTAACTACAAAGTAAACATTCATGCAAATAAAAATAGATTTAGTGGAACAACAGTCTCACTAAATCTGAGTCTTAGTTTCAAATACAACTAGGTAGTGAGGCCCTAAAATATAGGTATTTAAATCAGTTTGTCAAGAATTCTTGCAAAATCAAAAAGAGAGATAAAAATCCTAATAGTTAACTATGGTCTTCACTTGATTACTCAGGTGCTGATTGAGTAATATTTGGAGTACCCCAATTACTACTAGAAGTATTGACTGGCAGCAGCACTAGAAATTTGCTTCTATGTTGAGGAGACTCTGGAGGTGTGTTTCTATCTGCAGCTCTAGAGATATGCTTTATGACCTTATGTTTAGCTCCAGAGATTTGCTTTTGACTTCAGTCCAGCTCTAGAGATGATTCTCCCCTTTTGTCTCAAAATCTCTCCAATCATATTGGAAAATATTGGAGATTGGTGCGCTATCCATATGTCAGCTCTGAAGATTATTAGGACCACCTCCAGAGATGATCAAAATTATCTTTTCCTGAACATCTGCACCTGTATATTCAAAAAGAGATAATTTATACATATTTCCATTAATTCAGTGCACATTAGTCCCTCAATCATAAATCATGATTTTAAGTAATTCATCTCTTATTAATCATAATTAGGACAATCTTGTTAATCTTATTTGGTGTAGTCATCAACACAATGGAATAAGGAGGGAAAAGAGTGGTAAAAAGGTGTATTTCATGGGTGCTACCTGGCACTCATCACTATCATTATCATCCTCCACCTCTATTTCTCCTCTTGAATTTGGTTCTTCTTCTGTCTTATTTGTCTCTAACTTTGATATTGAGAATAGATAGTCTTAGGATAGTTATCATTTTCTTCTACATAATTGGATTCTTGAATATATGCCTCTTTAATAGGTAATCCTAAGGGTATGTCTATACTTTTGTTATTATTCTCAAAAGATAACTTTTTTTGTAAAAGTCCACAATGTCGTTTGCATCAACAAACCATGTTAATCCCAGTAGTGCATTAAATGAACCTCCTTGTTCTTTCATAGCCACAACAACAAAGTCTATGATCTATTTTATGCTCATTAGGTTTAGCTCTTCTTGTTTCCAAATTTCAATAGTTGTCATGCTCGATCCATCTGTCAAGGTGATATTGTAGGAGGTTTGAGACAACAATCTAGGTCTTCCTAATTGTTCCTAAAGCTTCTTAGTGATCATATTTATATCCGCACCTAGGTCTATCATAACATTTTTGACCTTTTTGTGATTTATATGAGCATCCACAAGTAATGGTTTTGTTTTCCAATACCTATCAGTTGCGCCCATTTTCTTGATTTGATTCCTAGGTATTTTCTCGTTATTCCAGTATTTTGCAAATTATATAAATTTCTCCATCAAATTGTGTTGTTGCATTAGTGATGTGAAGTGTTTGAGTGCCACAACTTCTTCTATAAAGAATTGATTAACTTGTTTCTATTTCTCTTGCTCTTGTGTCACAATCTATTTAGATTTCTACATTATTTCATCATGTTGTCTCTTATCTAGGAAGAATGTATCTTCCTCTTCACTTTCATCTCTCTGTGTGTCATTGCTATCATTCCCTCCAGTATTTGTTCCTTGTCTTGTCACTACTATAACTTTTTTTTCGATTATTATTATCTATTTTAGCTTTTTCTATCCTTGAGTCCTTTATCTTAGTTTTATTCCTCTAATGAAGATATATATGTGTTTCCATCCTTATCTCTTTGGCGTGTTCTTAGCAACTTATCCTGCTTTTTAGGAACTCTCCAGATTACTCTGACTCTTTTTTACTTTTATAAATCATCACTTTTTGCTTGTTACAGTGTATTTGGAAAGTATTGTTGTGCCTTATCACATGTAAAAAGGTCATGCTCTATACTATTACAGAATGTGCATTGTCTTCTTCTTTCTCCCCAACATTCATTAGCAAAGTGCCCTGGTTTACCACATTTATAGAAAGTGGCTTCATCTCTCCTTCTTCTATCTCTACCATAGCCTTGGCCTCCTCTAGAGCCTCCAAATTGGTCTCTATTGTCAATATTATAGTTATTTCCATATCATGCATTAGGGTTTGTATTCTGAACAATGTTCATATTTCTTTGATTTCTCCATGAAGGTTGCTTATACCCCTGATCTTGAACATACAATAGTCTTTCTGCTAGGACTTTTACATATGCCATGGTATTATTTTATTATTTATTTTTAGGATGTCTGTTACACCAAGACTCATGATTGTTGGTAGGTGGCGACTGATCAGGAAAGTACTGTACAATAGGATTTTTTTAGAGCCGTCATACAAAAATCCTATTTTTTGTAACCGACATAAGAAAACCCTATTTTTGTAACTGACAAAAAGGTTTGATAAAAAGCGGCTAAGGGTTAGGGTTTTGATATGGTATTGTAGCATTTGCAATGGTATTGAGTTGCAAGGATTGCTGGTTGTAATCAATTTTTTATTTACTGGATAATAGTATTGGACTCTCTATTTGGTGGATGTAGCCCGAGTTTGGGTGAACCACGTTAAATCTTATCTCTCGTTGTTATTATTTATGTGTGTTTCCATTCCTTTGTTTAATCTTTATTTGCATTTAATTGATATCTTCTACCGGCTAACCCTAACAATGATCATCATCATCTTCTATTGCCTTGAATAATTGTGAAGGGAAATCCAATGTTTCATGATCATCCCATTCTTTACATAATTCGATATATATTGTATTAGGTTTTCTAGGTATTACCTTTATATAGATACCTTCAATGTGGCAACATGTATTTCTTCTTTCATCATTGAGCTTTCATTTCTAACGTGTCCTTTTGAGCAATATGAACACTATATGTTTGGCCTTTGTAACTGTGAGGTTTCTTCCTGTTTTGCCAAGATTTCTTGTTTTAGTTTCAACTGCTCTAATTCTAATCTCATTCTTTCCAATTCCATGTTTTCTTTGGTTTTATCTTATTTTCGCCACATATGTGACTCAATGTGGTAGGCTAAAGTGATAACTTCTACATATGTGTCAAATATTCTTCCATCCAAAGATGCTTTAACATCTAGGCTTATCCCAAATGTGAACCATTCAATCCTTCGCTTTTCAGTTAATGGTTCTTCTATTTTTTAGATTGTTTCTTTAAATATTTTATCAAACTCCTTTATAATTTCTCCTTCTTTCTGTATTAATTCTCTCATTTTACTAACTCCTTTGGTAGGTATAGATACAAAGTTTCAAAATTTTCCAAAAACTCCTTCTTAACTTCATCCCATATTTTTCATGTCTAGGACAAGCCTTTATGTACCATTTCAAAGAATCATTCTGCAATGTCCCATTAAAGTCAAATAATTTAGTTTCATCTCTGGTTATATTGTTTCTATTCCAAATGGACTCAAGAATAAATACATGTTTTGTTGCCTCATTTGTATCTTTTTCAAATATCGGTAACTTAATTATGGCATCCATCTTTCCTTTCTCTTGTTTTTCTAGAACCTCTAGTGTCTTGCAATGGTTTTCTTTCTTTCTTTTCTCCTTAGGTTTATGCCTCTATATTAGGATTTTATGCTCCCTTTATCCCTTTGTAATTTGATGTCAAAATACTCCTTTCCTAATATCTCCTCAAAATCTTTCTTTACTTCCTCTTCTCTTCCTTGCTTACTATCAGCTTGATCCTCTTTTGAAATTATTCTTGCTTTATAAGGCACTCAAGGTGACTTCTAGTCAAGGAGGTGCATCTTTTCAAATTGTCTTTTCATTCTCGGGGTTATTTTGTAATTTGTAAATAACATTATGTTTTATGTAGGTGAATTTTCACTAGTTTGTCTTATACTTCTAGAATTAATTTATTTATATATTGCATCTTCTCTAATCTTCATTATACTTTGATTTACTAGGTGCTCTAAGTAATCCACATCCAAATTTAAGAGTTGGAGGATGCATATAGGATTTGGTAGTTCCTCCCATTGTTTATCAACTCTAATTTGAATATTAGCAAGATTAGGTTGATATTTCAGAGTTTTACATATTTGCGGTAGGTCTAGGTTTAATTATACTCCCTCCATGTGTTCCTTAACTAGTCATATGCATCAATTCTTCCTCCTATACTCTTTAGAATTTATGTAGCCTTGTCAATCTTCATTGTTATAATCTTAGGAATTTGTATATCTATTTGTATCAAATTTGCAATAGCCTCTATGGCTATTTCATCCATTCTTTCTTTTCCTTTTATATTGTTTTCTCTAGTAGCACCCACCTTGGTGTGCTCAATAGCACCCTCATTGGCGTGCTCATCCAACTGATTCTTTTCTTCCATAATTTCCCTCATATTTTTTAATTATACTCCCTCCATGTGTTCCTTAACTAGTCATATGCATCAATTCTTCCTCCTATACTCTTTAGAATTTATGTAGCCTTGTCAATCTTCATTGTTATAATCTTAGGGATTTGCATATCTATTTGTATCAAATTTGCAGTAGACTCTATGGCTATTTCATCCATTCTTTCTTTTCCTTTTATATTCTTTTCTCTAGTAGCACCCACCTTGGTGTGCTCAATAGCACCGTCATTGGCATGCTCATCCAACTGATTCTTTTCTTCCATAATTTCCCTCATATGTTTAATACTTATTTCACTTGCCTTCTCCATTCTTTAGTGGTACCTTTATTGGTGTTCCTAGGTTTGTTTTTGTCTCTCCTCTTTGCTTATCTCCATTTTAGTTAGCATAATTTCTCCAGGATCTCCCTTAATCTTTTATTATCCCCTTTTGCATGGGTATTTCTGATTTGGTATGATATTAATCCTTATGTATCCCATGGTTGGGTCATTTTTGAAGAGTTACATCTTTTCAAGGATCTTTTCAGATCCTCCCCTTTTCCATTTGTCATCCACTTAAGTATCTACGCCACTCTCACAAGGGTAGGAACTTAATAAAATTCAAAAATCTTGTCTAGATCATAAAAATTTTCTTGTCACTCTAGTTTTATTACTTTGTGTTACTCCACACTTGTCCTTTTTACTATTTATCCTCTATTTTCTTCATTGTCTTTTTCTAGGGTCCCAGCAATGGAACCAAATGTTGGCAAGAAATAAGAAGGAAACAAGTATGGAGATTTGGTCCTTAGTCAAGTCGCTAAAGTTAAGTTTATACCACAGTCATGCAGTGAGAGAATCATAGATAAACATTAAGGAAATAAGTATGCAGTACAATCTAAGTTAAGTAAAGCATTCATAAGATGTAAATACCTATATCTGAACCCTTATATCTCCTTTATGTATTCATGCTTAATTGGTACATATACATTTATACCAGCAAATCTGAGTCTCTTCCTTATACATATTTATCTTCCTCTCATTCACTCTTACTTTCTCCTTACATTGCATTACTTACATGTATATCACATATATCCACCTAGAGGTGTGTCTTTTCCCAAAATACCTCTTTGGTGTGTTGGTTCTCCCCTCCACATGCTCCTTGCGGTGACTTGCGGTAGGTTATGCTCGGTGCCCTCTTCTTTGCCAACAATCCTATTTGCATCTAAGACTAAGAACATAATGTTGATATGAAATCTATAAGTGCAAAATCCTTGGTCTACAAGGAACTACACCATAATGTGCATATTTGATAATGGAAAAGTGGTAAAAACCAAAGGGCTTTCCAAAGATGTATGGAAGAAAATATGATAAAGAAAATACTTGTAATATTATCCAAAGAAAGAATGGTAGTTTATTGAAACAATACTAAAAGAATAATTCATATGAGAGAAGTGAGAACATGGAGATATATGAAAATTTGGCAGTATGTGGCCTCAACAAGCTTCAACAATAGAGTTCTATTTAGCCAAGCATAGACAAGAAAGAGCCAAGAGAGAAAGGAGTTGCATTCAAGTGTTGGATTAAAAAGTTTCCTTTCCATGAGGCTTGTGAGGAAGGTGAAGACTTAAATTTGGATGTAGAAGGCATTTTTCATATAGATAGGCATTACAATAGATGACAGTAGGTAGCTAGGTGGGAAACTAATGGCGCAAATTTTAAAAACGTGCATGATGCTAGCACATTGCATAGATGTTTGTGCATCACACTAGTGTCTGAGAGAAAAAATTCAAATTTGACAAGTGATTCTAGGTCATCAAGAAGAATTAGAATGTGAAACAAAACTTATACAATTTGGTGAGAAAAAAGGTCAAAGTTAAGGCTAACATTATCCCTAAAACATGCTTCAAGAATATGCACTAATAACAATAATTTCTAGTTCCAAAATTGTAGGGTATGCAATTTTTGATAAATTGCACTTCTAAAAAAATGCACCTCCTCAAACCAATAAGTAATAATTTGAAGAAGTAGTTATGTGGCAATGAACATCTCTTAGTTGTTGAAGTTGACAATGAGAGTTAAGGATTCTTCTAGATAGTTTGACCAACTAACATCTAACAATGCCAAAAAATTTAGCTCACTAATATCATCTAGAATGTTTCCTTATAACTTGTTTCCCCACAAGCACAACCATTTCAATTTTTGGAATATTTGTTATTATATTTAAGATAAAGTTGTGTAGGTTGAAAAATACAATGTGCTTTTTAACCTGTCCTTTCTTATCCCTCAAATGAAGCTAGTACTTTTTAAGATTAGAAAAGATAAACAATACCATAGATTACATTTTACATTCCTATCTTAGACATTAATTTTTCCTCAAATGCAATTCAAATATTTAGTCTATCTCATATTTTATAATTAATTTTAATGAGATTATATTAGAGCTAATAAATTAAAAAACTTAACAAACATTTGCAATCTAAATGCTTGACATCAAAAAGAGTAAAAATAATATTACCTTACTCAATTCAATTTATTATCTCACCTAGTAAAGAGAACATTTCCAATTGCTTTTGAAACAAGGTTGAAATATCATACTATATATAATTAACTTTACATCCACTTGTTTAACTTTATCATAGAAGCTAGTCAATAGAGAAGTACTACATGTATTTTCATGGTTTCAATAACTTGTAAAGTAGCATATCCCAAATAAGTACTTCTATCGTAACTCCACGAAAATCTCTTATGTCTATAATTTATTTTAATATCATAAGTCTCTAATAACTATTAATGGTTTCTAATAGGTATATGTTTTAATTAGACATGTTTGATATATCCCAAGTTTTGCAACTAACCAATTTCATTTAAAAGTTTTCGTTCTATCATATTTCTCCTGAAATGCAACCTTCCCAATTTTTGGAAGATTTGTAATTATATTTAGTATTTTTCAACTTGCATTTTTTTTCCATCAAACTAAGCTCTAGTGCTTTTTAAAGTTAGCAATGATAAATTATACCTATCAACTTATATTCCCTTTATGCTTGTTGGCACATAAACTTGTCTCTAGTAGATAATAGGCGATCTCCCAATTTAATTCCATATCGAACCTTTGTTGTACCTATAATTAAAAAAGATAATTTTAACAAATACTAAATCTCAATAAATGTGAGTTTCTTAAATCACAAATAGCACCTTTGACATATTTCATATAACAAATTAGATTCATTGTCATGTGTTAGTATTTAAATACATTTTATTGTAGTAATTTTACATCTCATCTCTCTCATCTTAGAGCATTTAAGGAACAATTAATAGCTACACATTTATATTTGGTGCTTCAAAAAGTAAAGAATATACATCCTAAGTCTTGTGTGTTATCTTCGATCTTTGATTAAGTTATTGAATCAACATCCTTACATGGTTTGACACAAGGCAATAGTGGAACCCCATATAGTACAAACTACTATGCAAAATTAACTTTTTTTTTATGTGAGAGTAGAGAAGTGTGAATTAGGCAAATTATAGAGAAAAGGTTAAAAATTCATCAAGGTCTACCATAAGAGGTTGAGTTCATGCTAATGATTACAATCCACACCTACAATGTTGACTCTAACATAGTAGAGATTCGGCACAAAATTTGAGATTATTTGTCAGACATATGAGTAGCATTTTCCTAAAACATTCATAATCTGTGTCAAAGTTTTTCAATTCTTTGGTTATAAGGCTAAGTCTTTCTTATCCTCTTCATTTAGTATCATAATTATTTGTGAGCATGTCAAACTAGTCTAATCTAATCCTAATCATGTTACATTCCATTCCTCCATTTATTAATTTATGTTAGTTACGCTGATGTCCATGCATCTTATTAAATTTATCTAGATTAAAATTAGGGATACATTTATTTTCTTGTCACTACTTTAATCAAAAGGTGAGATGAATTAACAAACATTGATCAACACAAAAGACATAACTTGCAAAATTTGACGTAAATTCTTTTGCCAAATGTAAAACTTAATATTTAGAAAATGCAAATATTTTAAATGTTTGAAGAAATAGATGAGTGGCCAACATGTCATTTTCTATATAGGATATGTACATAAAATAGAGAGGATTTAATTATAATAGTATATAGAGGGATATGAAATGTAGAAATGAAATGAGGAATATCTTTTCATACTGTATGAAATGAAATTAGGGGTTTTCTCAACACCCTATAAAGAGAGTTGCTATGTCCTTGGTTTATTAAGTAAATCACCTTTATCAATATATCATATAATCATAATTTCAATATGAATCTATACTCAAAAAATTGTTAGTATAAATGAATGTACATATCACATACATTTTGAAAAAAAGAAAAATATCATCCTAATATTAGGAAAAACTTCATATCTTCAATAATACCACATTAAATTTCCATATAAAATTACAAATTAAGTTTCAAGAAAGTTATATCAGCTCACAAAACATAGTTTTTATATTTTATGTTCATCATAGTACCTATTTGCATTCTCTATCTTTTTTTTTAAGCAAAAGGTGCTATGCACCTGAAATATATTAATATAATATATATATTTTACATAAAAGACTCATATACTGAGCCAAATATGTCCTATGTTTTTGAGTATAAAGCTGACAAATTTACAAAATAGCTTTTAACATAGCCAAATTTTTGATTGTACACATATACATAAAAAGGGTTTAGGTGGATACAAAATCACAACCCAAAGTCTCAAACCCGAAAAACCCGAAAAACAAAAAACATTAAAAACAAAACCACTTAAACAGCTAGAGCTACACTAGATGGAACTATAACCAAATCTGGCCAGAGATGACCACGGAACAATACAAAAAAGCTTTTA
Organism: Cunninghamia lanceolata; assembly: GCA_027924645.1. Classification (NCBI taxonomy): domain Eukaryota; kingdom Viridiplantae; phylum Streptophyta; class Pinopsida; order Cupressales; family Cupressaceae; genus Cunninghamia; species Cunninghamia lanceolata. The sequence continues at coordinate 1,859,355 of BSBN01000957.1, forward strand.
GCCAAATTAGGTTCCGTGGGGTCCACCTGCACATTAGGTTGCAAATAAATTACATCAAATAGTAATACTAGCTACCTCAGGATCTCGACGAAGAAGACGGCGGACGATAGTAAGATCTTGAAATTGATGTCGATCAAGGACATGGCTGAGCATGAGAAGGCGCGCCAGTCTACTATTTCGTTGTCGACCACTAACAGTGCGCAGAAGTGTGAAACGATCTTGAGCATCAACATGAAGATGAAGGAGACGTTGCATCAATCTAACTGTTATAACCATCCGCCATATTGTCTCCATGAAGGGGACGACACATCCCGCTGTGCAAGTGGTTAAACAGCGTGGTGCCACTAAAACATATAAAGCTCTTGAATAAGAAATAATGGGGACGACGCATCCCGCTGAGCAAGTGATGAGCGCTAACCATAAACAGCGTGGTGCCACCAAAACATATAAAGCTGTTGAATATGAAATCATGGTTGCCAAGAACGCATGGTAGATGAGGCAACTTGCATAGTAGAAGGTAGAATCCGCATTCAGTGGCAGAAGCGCAGAAGTGACGTTGGCATTGAGGATCAGAGACGTAGAACTCAAATCGAATAACAGAAATAATGCCGACATGGAGAAGCACATAGCTAGAGTGTTGGATATTATGAAAGCTTTGAGTGCAGCCGAATGCATCCGCACTGGAATACCCTCATCACTACTCACTCCCCCCGGAATTGTGAACGCTGCAGCAAAAGTTACAGTCGCTATCAGAGTTGCAACTATTGAAAGCGTTTCCACGTTCTGTTTGTTGTTTCCATTTTTAGAGACGGCGCCTGCTTCCATCTGCCCAGGTAGTGCACTAATCCCCTCTCTATTCACTGCTTTCGCATACCATCTTGATATTGGCAACATCATCTCTACTGCCTGATACAAAGAGTTAAATCAATAACAAATACAAAATAGGGTATTCGCTCGTATTTTATTCCTAATATAATAGGGGAAAGGACCCACTACCCGTCCACTCTAATTTTGTATGTTCTAAGGGGTAGGCTCAATTTTTTAGGAGATATTTGTGGAGCTAGTGACCCCATGAAGATTTTATTTTTGCACTTATCTTAAACCGTATGGTATTTAGATATTTTTGTTGTAAAATACAATCAAAATTTCAAAAAGATTGTATGACATGAAAGGAGAATTTTGGACAAACCATCAAAATTTATATAAGATTATGATGATATATATATTTAATTTATATATAAATCTATGTATATTAAAATATGTCTTAGTATTTTAAGAGCACCTTGGAATAAGGTCATAAAAAAAATTCTAGACTTATTGTCAATTTAAACCCTAGTTTTTACTATATAAAAAATAAAAACAAATTATCTTAATTATTTTAATTTAGAAGAAAATTTAAAAAAAATGGCATATTTTTAGTGGCTGCTTATTTGAGCCCTTTTTTTTTCCACAATTTGAAAGATTCCATATTATCCTTTTCCCATAATTGTAAATTTCCATGGGGCCACTCCAACTGCTTAAATTTAAGTAGAAAAAATATTTAAGTAGAAAAAAATATCTTAAGCAGGGTTAAGAAGGGGTTTGCTAGAGGATCTATTTTTGTGGAGCAAAGGGTCCATGGAACTTTAAAAAAATTGCTAATGCTTAAATCAGAATCTTTTACTCCAAAATAGGAGTAGCTAATGTTTAGAAGGTTATTTTTGAGTAGGAACAGATGGGGTGAGGCTGAAACTTTCCCCCCCCTAGTTTAGGGAGTTGAGTTAACTACCAGTTTTTTCATAAACTATTATTAAAAAAACTTCATAAGACCACCAGCTTATTAAAATTTTAAGCATACCACCAACTACCAAACCTTCCCATGAGACTGCTTCTTTATCTTTAGAGAGGGGTATTGGAGCCTCTCCCCTATATAATTATAAAAAGTAGTTGTCTAATGATAAAACGGAAAAATCAGTTCTCTCTTACCTTATGATTGTTGAATTTAACTGCTATATCGAACGGTGTGTTGCCGTCAGCATCAGGCTCATTAACTAAGAAAGCAGCATCCGGTGCATTCTGAAGCAAATACTCGAATACTTTCCCATTCATACTGCTTTCTATAGCAAAGTGCAAAGCATTTTTTTTGTCCTTGCCTAGCAATTCTACACAATGAGGTGCGTTTTTCATCAAGAGCTTAATTGATTCTATGTGACCCACCTGTGCAGCTACGTGTATTGGAGCCATCTTGTCCTGATTGACATGGAAGCAAGAGTGTGGAGCTATCCTTAATATCTCTTGTACAACATGCAAGGAACCATGTAATACTGCAAGGTGTAATGGCATGTTGCCTGAATCGTCAGCTTTAAAAGCTAGTCCTCTTCTTTTGTTTAGCAATTCTAAAGCCAAATCTGCATTAAGATACAGTACATATGGTCAGATAATAATTTTATACCTCACTTTTTTTCTTGAAAAAAAATGGTAAAGCTTAAACAGCCCGTACAGGGACTCAAATCCTGCCAACTCGTACGGTTTGGGGAAAAATTTACGTATAAAAAAAAAAAATTTACGGATCAAAAAATAGAAAAGCAGTGTGCCAACTGTTTACTGTGGGCAGAAAAAAATAGCCTCTCAAATACGGAATTAAAAAAAAAACAAATTCTTTGAAATATTTATTACCTGCTTGTTTTGTATCAATAGCTACATGGAGACAGGTCCGTCCACCTGCTCTAGTATCACCAACAGAAAGAAGATCGTTCCGTCCATCTGTTCTAGTATCACCAACAGAAGGAAGATCGTTCAGCAACAACTTGGCTACTTCAACTCTACCATGATCGCAGGCTGTATAAAGAGCAGATTCACCGTCTTTATTCTCAACAGTTACTATATCCTTCACACATTTCAATAGGATGTCAACAATATCAACATAACCACCTCTCGCAGCATAATGCAGCGCCGTTTCATTGTCTTTGTTGACGGATTTCCAAAATACATCACATTCAACAACAGAACCAATTGCATGAGCACCACAGGCACACCGCAATTGCCGGTTAATACTGAGGAGAAACACTACTACTCGTAGCTTTCCGGCAGCTGCGGCTATGTGGAGAGGCGTTTCATCCTTGATATTCTTCATTAACAGAAGGCAGGGCTTCAATTCAATCAACAGCTCTACCATTTTAAGATGCCCTCTGCTCACTGCAATATGAAGAGCAGTATTTCCTTGCGGAGTAACCCCTTTAAGGATTTCCACACCATATCCCATTAATTGTACAAGATATTCATAGTCTCCTTCCACAACAACTGTGCAAAGCCTTGTTTCCATCATATTTCTCATATCCATATCTCCTACTTCTATGCTCTTCTCCTTACTGATGATTAAAATAGATAATTATGCCAAAGTATTCTACACTCCCAACTGGAGAACACTAAATATATAGTTAAAAATAGAAAAAATAAAAAATAAAAAATTGAAAAAGAAATTGGAAACAAAGAAAATTACAAATTGAAAAAAATCACAAAATATAAAACCTTAAGAAAATATCTTCCACGTATTATGAATATATATTTTTAAGTATAAATATGTGCTCATTTGCCCAACTTCTATGCATACTCTCTCACTTTGACAGCTATAGAGAACATCTCCCGTACTTCTTAAATTCTAGAACTTTCTCGGTGAGAGTTGTGTTTTTTTTAATGTCGTACTGTACATTCCACTTAGGAGAGAATTCGATTTCTTTCCGTTTAGGAAAATGTACATTCCACTTAAAAGTGAAAGTGCTTGGTATAATCATTAAAGTGTTAAAAGTAAATTTCAGAATTCGATTTCTTTCCGTTTAGGATAATGTACATTCCACTTAAAAGTGAAAGTGCTTGGTATAATCATTAAAGTGTTAAAAGTAAATTTCTTTATTTATCATTCTTCATAACTTTGGAATTATGGTAACTTCCTCTTTATTATTTTGGAATTATGGTCACTTCTTCTTTATAACTTTGGAATTATGGTCATTTTTTCTTTTGACCAAGAATATCATTTTCCGTTACTCAAATAATTGTCCTCCAATCATTAAAAATTGGTAGAATCTCTCAAGTCTTTAATGTTCAATTCTTTTCTTTCTTAACAGTTAAACTTGGAAGTGAAATTAACTTTATATTTCAGAATTACTATTTAGTGAGAGTGAAGTCTTCAAAAGTGTTCCTAATAGTTGATATTCCACACATCTTTAATTAATAGAATTTAATTTTTTTTTGGGGTCAAGCTTGGATGGATATCAAAGTGTTTTAAATAAGCTAGTATTCTAAACTTTATAAATTACTAAAATTTAAGTCAATTTATTTTCTTTCTTACTTGTTTTGTTTAGTTTGGTAGTCATTAATCACATTGGTACTTAAATGCTTCTAGGAAATAAAACATTTTATATATATATATATTTAATTTAAAAATAAATTTTTATATAATTTAAATTTAGATAAATTATTAGATTGGAACGATAAATGTAAATCTGAAGTATAAATTGAAATAGACTAAGATTATTAGGAGTTCTCCAAAATCGGCACAATATGAACTTTGACTATTGTGATATTATGAGAAAGAAATAAAAAGTGAAAATTTACAACTAGATAATTGATCAAAATCCTCTAATGACTAAGTCCTAAGAATTTGATGCGACCAGAACATGCCTGTGATCCAATATAGATGGTGTAGTTTTGTCTTGGACAGAGACAAACATTGGTACTTGTAGTAGATATTTACCTATATGACACTAGTATAAATATGGAAAATAAATGAACAAGTGACTAAAAATTTTAGTCACATGACCAAACTTTTTTGCAACAGAACTATAAATGACTAAATAAATGACTAATTTGGTAAAAAAACACAACTAAATAATTGGTCAGACAAATAAAAATAACTGAATAAATGACTGTTACTTCTCTATTCTTTTTTCTTTCCAATTTGATCATAATCCATGAATTCAAAGACAATACAAGGTAAGACAATAAATGTCTGCTTAGACCAAAGGAATAAAGGGAGAGAAAGCTCGGACGTTTCCCATGAGCAGAGATGGATTATCTTGGCTCTTCAATCTATCTAAGTACACTAGCCATGGCACAACATGCCCATTAATGATCCACAGGCCTCAGGGAAGTGACTGTCTAGCATCAACCTGCCAAAAACATAATGCTACGCTCTTAATCCTATAGTGTGTATAGGGTTATGAATAGTCAGCTTGTGGCTATCTTAACTCTTAATAAAGTCATATTATCATTATTTTATTGTTATTTAGTTGTTTAGGTCGGCCTAAGGCTTATATAGGCCCATCTAAGTTGGCCTAGGTGATATCCTAGGCATAAATAGGTATATATATAGGAGGTAGTGAGTCTTATTTCATCATATTCAGTATTGTGTTCTCATTGAAGACTATTGGAGGTATCCCCCTCGAAGTGGTTTTGGAGGTTGCCCCCTTGAAGTGGCATATTATTATCAAGTGTTTGCAACATATTTAGTATTATATTCAGATATTGTGCAAGTTGTTTCATTACAAGTGGTATCAGATTTTTCTAAAACATTTGTTGTTGAATGTGATGCTTCAGGACATGGAATAGGAGCAGTACTTATGCAAGAAGGAAAACCTATAGCATTTGAAAGTCGCCAACTCAAAGGTAAGAATTTGTTGAAGCCAGTTTATGAGAAGGAAATGTTGGCTATCTTGCATGCAGTCAAACAATGGAGACCTTACCTAATGGGATAACACTTTAAGGTCAAGACAGATCATGATAGTCTCAAATATTTCTTGGAACAGAGGTTATCATCTGAAGAACAACAAAAATGGGTCACAAAGATGTTGGGATATGACTTTGAGATCATATATAAGAAAGGCAAGGAGAATGTTGTGGCTGATGCTCTATCAAGGTGTGATGAACCCACAGAGTCATTTTTATTTGCCATTTTCATGTTACAAGCAGACTGGGTAAATGAGGCAAGAGAAGAGTGGGAGAAGGACATAGATACTCTAAGGCTCATTGAGAAACTCCAACAGGAATCAAGTGTGTCTGACAAATTTTCATGGAAAGGAAATATTTTATGGTACAAGGAGAGGTTATACCTTTGCAAGAATTCAACTCTTAAGCTTAAGGTGTTAGAAGAACTACATGCTTCTCCAATAGGTGGGCACTCAGGATTCCTCAAAACTTATCATAGAATCAAGCAAGATTTCTTTTGGGAAGGGTTGAAAGGGGATGTTCAAAAATTTGTAGATGAATGCATGGTATGTCAACAACATAAAGGGGAGACAGTTAAGACTTCAGGTCTTCTACAACCCTTATGTATCCCAAGTCAAAGGTGGGAGGAGGTATCTATGGATTTCATCACAGGTTTGCCTAGATCTGAAGGAAAAAATGTCATCATGGTTGTTGTGGATCGTCTCACCAAATATGGTCACTTTTGTGCTTTGGCACAACCATTGGCAACAAGCACTGTAGCAATAGCTTTTATGAATACTATTCAGAAACTGCATGGGACTCTGAAAGTTATAGTCAGTCATCGTGACCCTATATTTACAAGTAATTTTTGGACTGACTTGTTTTCATGCTTGGGCACTCAGCTTGCTCGTAGTTCATCATATCACCCCCAGTCAGATGGACAGACAGAAGTGGTCAACAAATGCTTGGAAGGCTATCTCCGTTGTTTTGCTTCAGATAAACAAGAGAGATGGGTGCAATGGCTACCACTAGCAGAATGGTGGTACAACACTTCTTTCCATACTTCTTCCAAGATGTCTCCATTTTTAGCTCTATATGGTTACCACCCACCATCAATCATCTCTTCATTGCGGGCACAACCAAAGGTTCACATAGTCGAAGAACACATCCATCATCAGCAAGAGGTATTGGCTAGTCTTCGAGAGAACTTGGCAATGGCACAAAACAGAATGAAGGAACAAGCTGATCAACACCGTAGTGAAAGAACTTTTGAAGTGGGAGATTGGGTCTTTGTGCGACTACAACCATACAAGCAAATGTCTCTAAAACAACAACATAAAGCTAACAAGCTGGTACCCAAGTACTATGGTCCTTATAAGGTGTTGTAGAAGATTGGCAATGTAGCATATAAATTGGAGCTTCCCATATCAACAAAAATTCATCCAATTTTTCATGTTTCCTGCTTGAAGAAGGTTATTGGGAATAAAGTGGTAGCACATACTAAGTTACCTGAGCTTGATGAGGAGGGAAGAATAGTTGTGGATCCTGAGAGAATTATTCAAACACGCACCAAGAAGCTGAGGACAAGGGAAATCATAGAATATCTAATTAAATGGAAGAACTCTCCAGTTGAGGAAGCTACATGGGAGAATGAGGAATTCATGCAAAAGCATCCACATTTGGTTAGCATTGAGGACAATGCTTCTTTGAAGAGGGGGGGCATGCTACGCCCTTAATCCTATAGTGTGTATAGGGTTATGAATAGTCAGCTTGTGGCTATCTTAACTCTTAATTAAGTCATATTATCATTATTTTATTGTTATTTAGTTGTTTAGGTCAGCCTAAGGCTTATATAGGCCCATCTAAGTTGGCCTAGGTGATATCCTAAGCATAAATAGGTATATATATAGGAGGTAGTGAGTCTTATTTCATCATATTCAGTATTGTGTTCTCATTGAAGACTATTGGAGGTATCCCCCTCGAAGTGGCATATAATTATCAAGTGTTTGCAGCATATTTAGTATTATATTCAGATATTGTGTAAGTTGTTTCATTACACATTATTACTTGCCTCTTTGCCAACATCTACCAAGGCCTTCAATCACACTTTTTGACTGTTGAAAAATAGAGCTAGCCTACATAAAATATCTAAGGACTATCTCTACCCCTCCATGTGGCTTCTCATGTCTGCCTAAAGATCTAGCCCTTTATCGAATGATTATAAAATATATAGTATATTATATACTATATAATATTATATTATAATATTACATAATTATTATAATATAATATAATATAATCTTATAATATTATATATTAATATTATATATTAATATTATAATATTATATTATAATATATTTAATATTATATAATATTATACTATTACATAATTATTATAATATAATATAATATTTATATTATAATATGCCCTTTGGGGCACAACATGGTGGTGAATTCACTTGGTTGCGGTGATCACCACCTAGGTTCAAATCTCTGCTAGGCCAACGAACTCGTAGGCCTTGTGCCTTTGCTGGGTTGTCGTGCTCGTAGGATCCTTCTTGGGTCCTTTGCTAGGCTGGCGTGCTCGCAGGTTGTGGGCCTTCGCTGGGCCAACAAGCTCGTGGATTTGAACTAAAGGGTGCTAATGCCCAGGTGATAATGCCCATTGGGGATGGAGAGCCCCCAGTTGTGGTCTTAGGCAATAAAGTTGATGGGAAGAGATCCCCTATAAGGGTCTCTCTGGGCCCAGACCAAGCTAAAAACATGGGTACTCCCAATCAAAAAATATTTATATTATAATATTTATATTATATAATATTATAATATTAATATAAGACTTCTCGAACACATTGAAAGACATATCGAGTAGGCCAGGGCATATCGATGTGACACCAAAATGTGTCACACCGATCAGATGATAAACTATGAGTGCTAAAATATTAACGATGTGTGCCAAAAGTAAAATGGTTAAAATTTAATTAAAATTTTGGTGCCAATCTTGAAACCATAAAGGTAAAGCCTAATGTTTCATGTCTACAACTAATCCATGATGGTCCACTTCCTCACCATTTTCCTTACCAAGACTCTGTGAGATTGAGAAATTGCAGTCATTCGATCGAGATGTTTCACTCTTGTTGTGGATACCTGCTTCATTTTTCTGGGTGAAAAGTGGGTGGAGGTTGAGGGGAGAGCGGCAACACAAAAGAATGTCTCAAAACAAACTAAAGTTACTCCCATATCAAGCCACAAAAGAATGGATGGTTTTTTACTTGCTTTCTATTTAGCGTCTTTGTCAGCACTTTCACAAGAAGCTTTTGAATGAGATCATCAAGAGAAGAGGTGGGTGAGAAAATCGTAAAGGTAAACCCTAACTCAGAAAGGCTCAAAACCATAACCTATTTTGTTTCATCTCCTTTTTATTTTCCTACTCTTATCAGTCTCGACTTCTCTTTTTTGTTGTGAATGAATAGAGCAGAGTGGGGCGCTTCATTTGCCACAGAATCCAAAGGAAGGACGTCACATGAAGCTATATGTGTGGAGCTTCTGTCCCAAAATGACTGGAAATCTTTCACGCTGTAAAAAGTTCATGCCGAAAGATTTTCTAAACTCATTGGTTGTTCTCACACTGGGAAAAAAATCGTGTCAGAAAAAATCTCATGTCATTTAAATGTTCCCTACTGGATGCTCTGGGATTTCTATTTTATATTTTTTCAAAGGAAAAGGAAAGGGAAAATAGTTGAAAGCAAATAACTTAGGCGAGCATATCAAATTGCAAGATTTGAGGTGAGTTGGAAGGGAGAGCAAACATAAAACAAAAGATTTACCTTCCAAGGAATCGATCCAAGGCAGTGGAGGAAATCTTTTTTTTAAAGGTATCTGCATTAGTTCTTTGTTTTTTTAGCACAAAAACTAAAAATCTGCTTGTTACAATTTGCTTAACCATAGAAAAATAGAAACCCCATTGCTGCCTTTTTAAAAAATATGCCAAAATTTATTTCAATGCAAGATATTTACATTGCCTCTTTCCTTGAATTTATTTTTAACAGGCAGAACTATTTCCTTAATTCTTTAGATAAAAGGGTTTTCAAAGAAAGATCATGTGGTTTTCGATTTATAATTTTTAGGTAAAACAAGGGTTCAATCTTATAAAGAATATAATGAGGGCATCTATACAAAAAAAACTAGGTTGCAATGACAGAGATTGAAGAGATCTAAGTTCCATGGAACCTTTCAAGCCATGGTCAACTATTTAAATCACCACCACAACAATCCATATCCCTGCTTCTTATTTTTTTATTAGTAGCATGCCATACAGTGCTTATAACTAAAACTTTTGTTTTCTTTTTGATTTGTTGCAGGTGTGGGGATTAAGAAGAACATGAATGACTACACTCTTGTAGTGGTGGGAGTGGTCTTTCCTATACTCATCCAAGCATTCTAATATTTTTCATTTTCCTCCTGAAATTTGAATGGGTTGATTGTGGTTGTCTACATTATTAATAATTCATCCATTGGATTGGATGAAAAATTGTGTTTGTTGACTTGAGAATAAGAGTCATGGATATGCTTTAATTTGTAGATAGCAATCTCTTATTGGACCCGATTGTTCTTCTTTAATCTCATTTTACCTCAATCGGGCTTTGCTAAATTCTTCTGTCCATGTTACAAAAATTAATTGGAACATATTTGTTACTTCCAATATAGATGATTTTTTTAAGCGGTCTATGATGGGAATTAAAGTTTATTTATATTTTATTTTTTATTTTTGGAAATGTTGAGTTTGATAGCAATCCGTATAGGGGTGAGGACCCATTAGTTGAGCACCCTAAGTTTACACCTCTCAAAATCATATGTGGCAATTTCGAATCACTCCAAAAATTTTATAACAGCCTACTTGGCAAGGCCCATGCTTATAATAACTAAGGTTTCAGGGCCACATCATCAAATATGATGCCACACCAACATCCTTTTTGTTGAGGTGTCCAAAAAGAGTCCAAAAAAAAGGGTGGACCAATAGTTGTGCATTAAGTCATGTTTTGTTGGTGTGCTGATGTGGCATCACATGATTGGTTGCTTTTTAGATCTAAAGGGTTCCATGTAACTAAATAAATGACTAAATATACTACCAATTGATAGTAATTAATGATTACAATGACTAAATAAATGACTAGTTAACAACAATCAATGACTACATCAATGACTAAATATACTACCAAATCACCAAATATACTACCAAATTGATGACTAAATATACTACCATTAAATTAATGACTAAAATTTGTTTAGTCATAAATTTGGTTACGAGATAAATGACCGGCAATAAACTACCAATGGTCACGTGACCAAACTAATGGTCACATGACCAAACTAATGTCACATGACCAATTTTTTGTACTTTTTTAGTCATTGTTTTATGTTTTTCTACTAGTGTGATATATCTATATAAAGAAAAGTAGGTGGTGCTAAGAAGTTTCTATAATAAAAGTGGAAAGGCATTTGAATTTCTTTCTAGTAGTCAAGCCTCTAGATTGATTTAATAGCAATTGAAATAAAGGTGTTAGATGATCATGAAGACATAGTAGTAGATAGTTGAACTTGAAAATGATATGACAATGACTAATATACTTTGGAATGTGTTGTCCTAGTTGTCAAATGATTGTTATCCTATGTATATTTGGTGAATAGAATAACCTAGGATGATGTTTTTAAATATACAACCTATACATACAATTCAAAACCTTTGACACACCATTCAATAGGTTATTTCAATTAAACAAACTTCATGATTGGGCCTTGGTTGTTTGTCCCTTCTAACAACATCATCTACTTAAGTGTTCCTTGCCTATAGGAATTTGTATTTTCATTTGACACCTAAATTTAAAACTACTCATTCTCACACATCTAAAGTCTAATCCAAGTCATTTTTTTCACTCTCTATTTTTCTACAACTATCTAGTGGTAAAATTATCTTTGGGGATCTATTCAACTATTTTTTAGAATTTAGAATTTTTATCATATTCTTCTTGAGTAGCTCTCTTTTTTTAAAGAATTCTAGGTGTTTGTTTGTGCTCATATAAAGTCTTTTCTAGTGTCATGTTTTGAAAGTACATAGTTTGTTTCATACTTCATAAAGGTTACTTTTGTTAGTTCTCATTTTACTCATTAGTGTTAATTATTTTATTGGTACTCATAAGGGATTTGATATATAAACTTATGCCTTATCTTGTTCATTTGTAATATCCTAAATAATACCTTTCTTTCTATTTCTACCTTATAACATTTGATTAACAACATGTTATGTCCTACACAACACACCCCACTTTGGCCTTGGAAAAGTAGGGACCCCCAGTTCTAGCTTGAGACTTGAATTGAATATTTCAACTTCCTTCAGTCTTTCAGTTTCTTTAGATGGCATAGGTCTTTATTGATCTTCATGCTTGAAACTCTTTCATTTGGGCTCATATGTCTCATTGAGCCACTCTGATGCTTGTGTATACATGGTTGGTCTTCGCATGCTTGAGTTAGAAAAGTTTGGTTAAAGGGCAGGTCATTGTTTCATTGGGTATTCTTGAGTTGCATGGGTATTGTATTTGATGATCTTATCTTTTACATGATGCTAGTTTTTGGCAAGTTATCTTGTTGGTGTCTTTGGGTTTAAGGTATTAGCATTTTCTTTGAAGGTTTGATTATGTATTATAAACCTCTCTAGAATGTTGTTACACTTATAGAGGCCTTGAGATAATGCATATTTCATTTCAGGGCATTTCTTGGGGGGATAATAAGGGTCTAATCCTTTTTGGTAGATCATTTAAACCCTTTATTCATCACAAAAGCATCATACACTACCCCTATACTATCATGTAAGTGCTCTTAACTTACCTGTGAAGCTCTCAAGATTGATAAAAATAGTCCTCAGACTCTTGAACTAGCTTTAAGCCTCTTCATATAAACCTTTGGTGCCATGTTCAAATTTGAAAGGAGGATAAAAGGATTAAATCTTATGTTTCCATGAATTCTTCATTTGGCAGACTCCTCAATAGGTTCTTGAGTTCTAAAACATGTTGAATTGCCAAAATGTATATCTAAATGTTATGTTTTGGCAAATTATTCTTTTTTCAAACTCCTTGGTAAGTTCTTAAGTTCTAAAACCTACATAATTGCTAAAAATTTGTATGTAAATCTTATATTTCAGTGAATTCTTCATTTCACAAACTCTTCAGTAGGTTCTCAAGTTTTGGAACCTATCAAATCACTAAAATTATTTATTTGAATGATATCTTCGACAAGTTCTCAAGTTCTAAAAGCTGTTGAATTGTACAAACTAGAAGGACAACTTGGTTCTTTAATTTTGTATATTACTGATTCACCAAAAGGCTTGTTCTTTCTTATTGTTTTTAGTGTTCAATAACACGGGTTCACCAAAATGTTTTGGGTGTTTTAGTTGAGGGTTAATGTTTGCTTTAGTTTAAATCCTCCTTTCCACAAAACATTCCAAGGGATTTTCAACCGAGTGCTTCTCCTATCAAGAGGAAAGTCAACTATCAGGTTTGAGTTGCCACTTGGTTTTCTATTGGATAATTTAGATGTGATCACACAAGATTACCAATTAATGCCTTTATGCCCTTAAAACCCTAATTTAAGGAAAACAGTAATCAAATCTATGGATTATGACAAATGCTACAGGAAATAAGTAGAGGGCAAAGAATCTTAACTCATTATTTTTCACAGACAAAACCAAAAAATTTGGGGCAATGGTGCTGGCGCCCTAGTCCAATGTGCCACTTTTTTTGCACAGTCTTGATCTCCTTCTAGCACTAATCTCTACTATGTCTTATGTTTCCCATAATCTAGAAATGGAGGACAAGGTTGATGGTGCCCTTATACCAAAATGTTGAACAATGTTCACTTCTTTTTAGATCCAGAATATTCAATGTCTACCTTCCTGCTCTGCAACTCCACTTTCTCCAAATCTGACACCTATAACCTACAATTACAAGGAGTGTGGGGGTTGTGGTGTTTAGAGGCTTGCCTCGGTCAAGCCCCAGAGAGACATTCAAGTCTTCTGAACACCATTGTCAGAGAGAGTGCATGCCCTTGGGAGGCAGAGGAAAAAACTGCATGATAATGATTGATAAAGCACAATAAATGACACCTTGATGATGAAGCTCTCATGGAAGGAGGAAGCTCTTCAATTCCATAAGGAGAAGATGTAATCTGACCTGCAAACAAACACAATAACAATGTTATGCTCTGCAACACAATGATAATCACAAGTATCCCAATAGCTCTAGTTCACATGCTTATATGTGCACCTATTAAGATTCCTGCCAAGAATTTTGAATTTGAAACTTAAATGATGTCAGCCTAGAAACCAAATAATGGTCACAAAACTGACATTTAAAATTAGGGCAAACCTAAAATAGTGCTGGACTAGGGTGCTAGCGCCCTTGTCCACTCCCTTTCTTCACTCACTGATCATCAACATAGTCCCCCTTAGGTCCTAATTGCCACAAGACCCATGGGTTTTCTCATCAGGAGTCTGATTTAACATGTAGAATGCTTTAAATGCAAATATAAAGACCCAGGAGCTAAGCCTTTAGGAAAATGTTTCTCCAAAATTGGCACAATATGAACTTTGACTATTGTGATATTATGAGAAAGAAATAAAAAGTGAAAATTTACAACTAGATAATTGATCAAAATCCTCTAATGACTAAGACCTAAGAATTTGATGTGACCAGAACATGCTTGTGATCTAATCTAGATGGTGTAGTTTTGTCTTGGACAGAGACAAACATTGGTACTTGTAGTAGATATTTACCTATATGACACTAGTAGAAATATGGCAAATAAATGACCAGGTGACTAAAACTTTTAGTCATGTGACCAAACTTTTAGTCACGTGACCAAAATTTTTTGCAACACAACTGTAGACACCCAAATTTGTCCCAAATTTGTGTATGTCTTGCAACACCTTGATAAAAACATCACTTAGACATCATGTAGCATTTTGTCTTAATCCCACTCTTAATCCCATTTATCCATTAGCTAATTAATTAAATAAATTTTATTTATTTAATTAAAATCCCATTCAATCCCATCCTCATCCTACTTAGCTAATTAATTAAATAAATTTTATTTATTTAATTAATTTCACATGCATAATCCCATTTATCCTATCCCCATCCCAATTAATTAAATAAATTTTATTTATTTAATTAATTTCCACATCATATCTTATCCCATCCTATTCATTTATCCAATTAATTAAATAAATTTTATTTATTTAATTAATATCCAACTGATATCCCAATTAATTCAAATATTTTATTTGAATTAAGTTCCCCACTATCCAATTAATTAAATAAATTTTATTTATTTAATTAATATCCAACTCATATCCCAACTAATTCAAATATTTTATTTGAATTAAGTTCTCACATTTCATTATAAGCCGACTTTCCAATTAATTAAATAAATTTTATTTATTTAATTAATTTATCTTATCATTTAGCCGACATGTGTGCCTCTTTCATTTAAAAAGATAAGTGGTACTACAGCCTTTTATTTAATATCTTTCATATGTAGTACTTTTTATGTACACAAGCACACATGAGCCCTATCCTCCTTAACACTTGTCAAATGACTACAACTCCCTTGAAGAGTGGGAATAACCTAATCAATCCTAGCCGTCCACATCAATCATTTAGCTTTTTAATCTCAACCATCCATTGGAACCAAGCCTTTCCTATAAATCAAACCCCTCATAAGCCATTAGCATGCATTGAGCCTCAAGTACCCTTATCCTGCCAAATCTTCTAGCATGCATGGAGCTTCAAGTAACATTATTCTGTTGAAATATCATTAGAGCCTTTGCATCCTTCATCTATCAATCATCCTCATATCATCTTCATCTTAATGTTATGCTGCAGAAGTGAGCACCCAACATTCTTCCAACAATAATCCTTCAAAATCTTACATGCTCATGCGAGGTGGAGAAGAGCAATGGAGATAAATCGAGCATAGCGTGGAGATCGGTTTGCATTTACATTTGTTATTTTGATTTTCATGTTGTCTTGTGCTTCATTGTGCATTGCTAGGGTTTTTATCATTGGTGTTTATTCATTTGCCCTGATTTGCAATTTTACCCTAACATACATTTGGCACGCCCGGTGGGACTCACTTCGCTTGATCTTTTTTTGCAGGTTTTTGTAGTAAAAATTTGCATTCATATAACCCCCATTGTTGAGTTTTGTAGGTTTAATTAACTTTTTGTTGCAGATCTGCTACTTTTTGGACAAAACCTTAGGTTTTAAAGATTTCATCATATCTTCCAAACGGATACGAATTTTTCTACAATATTTTAGCTGAAGTTTGTCCATGATATAAGGAAGCTACAGCAGAAAAAATTTGGGTTTATCGCAATTTTTGCGGGATTTATCACGTTTTTATGTTTTTTCATAAAATCACAATTTTGGGCGCAAATCAGTGAATTTTTCAGAAATTTTTATATTTTTGGAAATCTCTTGAAATTCTAATGGGGGTCTATGTTTTACAGATTTAATTTGGAGGTCGTTTATTATGCGAAAATATCAGATCTTTGCCGACTGTACCATTTTCATAAATCCGCATTTCTGGGAGCAAATCAGGGAATTTTTCTAATTTCTTTATATTTTCGGAAAGCTCTTTGAAAATTAATGGGGGTCTCTTCTTTGATTTTTTACTTTTCGAACAAAAAATCTATCGAAATAATCAAATCTAATTCGGCTATGCATCTAAAATTACAATTTTCCTTGCCTGATGAGCCTATTTTTTATGCCTGCATTATAATATCATTTTTTTATGTTGTAGGTGATCATAAGAAGCTAGAGCAGCATTGGCGTCAACATCTACAGCAATTTGGATAGCGAATTAACCAGGTGCAATCATTTCATTTCTCATCTTCTAATTATTGTTTGCAAACACATTTGGATTTTGGGCATAAAATGAACAATTGTTTGCAAATTCACATCAAAAAATTGGGCTAAAACAAACCATTGTCTTTCATCACATTTGGATTTGGGCTTTAAAACAAATAAGTGCTTTCATTGTCTTCCACACATTGAATCTCTAAGGTTAATGAACCCCATGCGAGTGTGACTAAGTAAATGTGTATGCTCTCTCCTTGCGTCCCAACACGAACTTGGAGATCAAAAACATTTACTTGTGTTGATTTTGTTAAACCTTAGAGAGGCCTGCCTTGGTATCCACCCCAAGGGAACGACCTCAAGCGGTACTTTCATCCGGTCCGCTATAAAAATCAGAGGATAAGGCGAAAGCCAAGTCTAACCGGTATTAGCGCTCACCATACAGTGCTAACTCGAAAGGAGGTGTACCTTTGTGTATATTAAAACTCCTAGTAGGGTTAGTTAAAGTCTTAAGTGGCTTGCTGGATGCTCGTGGGGTGCCGGTCCCCCAGATTTTCATTAGAACCTCCTTGTGATAGTGGCCTTGCCTTGACTAGGACTTGTTGAATTGTCTTCACGTGCTTGCTTAACCATTATCACATTCTTCCAAACTAAAACTTGCTTATGTGTCTTGCGTGAGTGATTCATGTGTGTATATGCATAATCATTTGTTTGAATATTGCCACATCAAGCTCTAAACACACAAACACATAAAGACAAGTCATCCTACACATTCTTCCAATAACATTCAAACCCAATCACTTTCATCCCAAACATAGCCAAGTCATCCAAACAAGCCACATTATCATCCAAATCCCTAAACAAGCACTTGCTAAAAGGACTTAAGATAAACACTTGGTGACAACATGTCTACACTAGAGGACCCAACAATCAAATTCCAAAGATTCTTCCAAAATCTTTATCAAGGATCACAACCCCTAAACTAAGATGCCATTGAAATATTACAATTCTTCATCCAAAAAGCTCAACCCCACGTAAGCCAATCACCTCATCTGCAAAACCTCGTAACCTAAGTTCAACACCTTTTAGCCACTAGTCAAGCTCAACAAGTACAGCAATCCTTAGCCATTCCATACCAACCTAATCCACCTCATAGCCACATGTCATATCCATCCACCTCCTATCAACTTAATCCACCTATCCACCAAGTCAATATCACATCAACATATGAACATCCACCTCAAGCTTATCCAATCCCTCATGCTGACATTCTGATGCACTACCAAGCCCATCCAAAAAGTAATCAAGTGATATCACAAGAACAACATGCAAGTCCCAATGGTCCTTTGTACATAAATCAAGCAAGTCCAAGTACACATTTTCAACAAGACCATCAAGCACCATTGATAGACCTAAGTCCACCTTTCCAACAAGAACAATATCCAAATCCCAATGGTCCCTTGTACATAAATCAAATGAGTCCAAGTTATCCTATGCAAGATCTAATAACCTTTGACAAGGGAGACACCAATCTAGAGTGGCCACCATCATGCAATCCCATGCCAACACATGAGCCAACAAGTCCTATCCCAACACCATCATGTGATCCCAATCACCAAGCCCTCCATTACCTTCATCACCATGTCATTCTAATCCTTCACCTAAGGATGTGGCTGAGAGAGTTTTACAAAGGATGCTTGAAGCAAAACTCATTGAACTTCCTAAAGTCAAACCATGTGAAGAAAGTCCATATGATGAACATGATTATTGTGCATACCATAGGACCAAAGGCCATAATACAAATACATGCCCCATATTTGTCCCAATTGTTTACAAGGTGTACCTACCTACAATAAGAAATCAAGCCACATCATCCCAATCCTATGTATCACCCCCTTTTATCCTAATTCACCCAATCCAATTAGCCCTCAACCTAATCCTAATCATAAGCCTACAACACCATCTACTATTATTACTCATCCATTATATTTCCCATCCAATCATACCCTTGCGAAGGATGTGATCCATTGGCTACTAGCTAGGAATAAACTATCTCCATGTCAAACACCCATTCATGAGCCTACCAATGAACTTCCAAAGGTCATGTCCAATCATATAATCCCATCATGTGGTCCACCTATCCTTGAGCCTATCCAAGAGCCTTCCATTAACATACCTAGCCCTTCAAGCCCATCATGTGACCTACAAGACATCAAGCCTATTCAAGAGTCTCTTATTGTGAATCCAAGTCAAGAGTCATCATGTTCTCATGTTGTTGACCAAGAGTCATCTACCTCCATTCAAGCAACCCAAGAGGTATGTCAAAGGTTTAATCCTAAGCATGTGGAAACATTAAGCCCTAGTCCAACTCAATATCAAATGCCTTCCATCCAACCTATCCATAACATGTACCTTCTCTATGATCAAGATGATACCTATGAAGAAGCTATCCATGAGCACCTTGATCCTATCCATAATCCTATATCTATCCATGAGCAAGATATCCAAATTGCTCCTAGTCATCTACCATCTAGCCCTATTCATAATGAGCAAACATCCACTTGTCATAATGAGACATGTGCCTCTCAAGAACACATAAGCATAGAAGATCAAACAACTAGTTTGGATCTTAGCGAACATAATCAAGATCCTAATGATCATCCTTCCACATCCACCATCGATTCCACTTCAAATCCACCATCATGTCCACTTGGTCTTACCAGCTTCCTCCATGAATGTTCTTCCTTAGGACAACAAAGACCTTTATCTACTTCATCTTCTCCATCCAATATAGAGTTCAAGTCTAATGTTCAAAGCACACCAAGTCCTATAGTCAATCGCATACTCCAAAACATGAACTACCAAGGCAAAGGTCTAGGCCTTCCCAAACAAGTTATTTTGGAGCCAAACCATGTCAAAGTTCCTCCATGCTCATATGACTTTGGATACACACCCCAAGGTAAACAAGGCCAAGATGTTGGTAATCCCTTCATGCATCCTAAACCTACCACTTTCCATCGCAAACCTTATCATATACCCAAGACATATGTAGCCATTCCATCTCCATCATCCTATAAATGTCAAAAGCATGTGACCATACACCTTCCACCATCCACTTTGCCTCCACTTTTACCAACTCCAAATATCCCTCCATCCACCTTGCCACCATTGCTTCCAACACCTAACATACCTATTGTTCATAAGTATCCTTGCATCCCTAATCATGGCCAACAAAAGCACACATCATTTAAGCATAAAGCTTCCAATCATTCCATCCACTCCATCCATCCCATGGGATTCCAAAATAAACATTTGGATGCCTTTATCTATAAAGCCAAAAATCCAACTAAAACTCCTAAGGACCCTCATGCCTTAGGGAATCAATGTGAAAAGCCTCTAAATCATCCATATTCTAAGCAAAGTACATTCACAAAGCTATCCAAGCCCATACATCCAAAAACAAAGCCTAAAAGCAAAATGGTTTGGGTTCCTAAACAAATAGCTAGAAAGTCAAATGAAGCATCCTCATCCACATCTCAAGAATCCCAACCACCTATCTCCATCCAAGAGCCTATTTCCATCCAAAACTTCCATTCCCTTCAAAAATCCCACAAGCAAAACAAAAGCACTAAACATACTAAATCTATGTGGGTTCCTAAATCACTTCATCAACCATTTCTTAAGCAAACATCTCCATTGCTTCCTACACCACCATCCCATCAAAAGCTTCAATGTTTATCATGGTGTGTGCAGCCGTTGGTCATGATTCCCTTCCATTCCAAAACATTCACACATGCCTACATCTCCCCATCTTCTATCCATTATCCTACATATCTCCCCCATGCTAACCCTATGGTCCATGCTTTGGCATAAACTTTTCATCCATATTCATTCCATAAGCCTATATAAATCCACACCATAAGCTACTAGCCTACCCTACCTACTATCCACCTAATCCATCTCCCATCCATGCAATCCCTTATCAACATCTATGAGCATAACGACATGGTCCATGCGATGACATCCATCTCCAACGGGACTACCAACCTTCATAGCACTAAACACTTGAGTCCCTCCTATCCATTACCATGGTGAAAACCTGGCAAACAGGAGCCATGTGTAATTGTCATCCCATCCAAAAATAAAAAATAAAAAATAAAAAATAAAAAAAGAAAAAAGAAAAAAAGAAAAAAATCAAAAAATCAAAAAAGTAAAGAGAAATCCCTTCGTCCAACGGTGAAAACCTGGTAAACAGGCGCCTTGGATAAGTACCATGATGAAAACCTGGCAAACAGGCGTCATGTGTAGGTTGATCTTCTATGTCACTTACACTTGGGGGCACATTGTCTCATCCATCCTATCATACCAACCTATCATTTCCATCCTATCCTATCCTACCATTACCATACCATCCTACCATCCTTAGCCATTACATAAACATGCCTATCCTATTGAACTTTATCCATCCTCCTCCTTTTGATCTTGATGAAGACATAGGGGCAAAATGTTGAAACATGCTTTGATATTTCTGGACATACCTTCTTTCCAAACCAAGGCCTATCCATTGACCATTTATCCATCCCATCCCAATCCAATCCATCATGTCATCCCTTGGTCATGAAATTAGTCATGCAAAAAATCCTAAGCATTACCACCTAGAATGGGGCATGTTATTCCTATGCAACATAGCCTTTGAAGATCACATCCTAGCTCCCTTATGATCCATCCACTATGGTGTATCCTTATCACGAGCTTTACATCTATCATGAGCTTTCCACTATAGCCTACCTATCTATTTTTCATGAGGCATGCATACATACCTTATACGGCCTATCCTCTTATCTATCCATCTATCATGGCCTTTCATCCCATTTACTATGAGCCCATCCTTTTATCCATCCATCCTACATCCATCCTTGCACCTAGACTTGGTTTTCTCCCTTGTCATTGGTATCAAGCTCAAGGCTACCCAACTTGTAAATCCATTGACATTCAAAAACTCCAAAATATTCTCAAAAATCCAAAAAATTAAAATATGTCAAAAAATTCCAAAAAAATCAAAATATGTCAAAAACATTCAAAAAAATAAATATCCAACAAAAAATCCAAGCAATAAGATCGATTCAATCATATCATCCAAAACAATCCACTCTAGCATCCAATCAAAATCAAATCCTTATCATCATCAATTCCTCCTATCAATAACATTCATTCATCCATTTCAATCAATCACCTCTTCCAATCATATCAATCAAATCAATCTAAGCAATGATTTTAAATCCAAGTCACATTAATCCATATCAGGCAAGCTAATCACTCAAGGAACATTATCCAATCAAATCAACAAGTTTTTGATCCTAATCTTGTCATGAGCCCAATCAATCATCATCAATCATCATCAATGGGATATAGCGTTCCCACATCTTTGTGTTGATCTAGGGATATAGCTTTCCCCGCAATGACAACACTATCATTATCAATCAAACAATCAAATATTGGTTTATGACTTGACAAGGGCAATACCTTGTTTGTTTTACATCCTTTGAGCATACTAAGAATACTTGCTTATGCTTAGATTGAATGGACACTCTAATCATCACACCATCATTATCATCATTCAAAACAATCCAATCATCAAAACAATCAACCTAGCAATAGCAAACATCACAACCAAAACACATCAAGCCAACCATCAAAACAAATCCTATCAATCATCAGCATCAACACCAAAGAAAATCAACTCAAAGCACATCAATCCAACCATCAAAATAAATCCTATTAATCATCAGCATCAACACCAAAGCAAATCAACTCAAGCACATCAAGCCAACCATCAAAACAAATCCAATCACTTCAGCAAATCAAAAGCAGCTAAATCCACAACAAATCATCCATCCTTCATCAAATCAATCTAATTAGCATTTCATCATCTTCCAACCATTCCAAACAAAGATCCAAGTGCAAGCCCATCCTTAATCCATACCAATCAAGTTAATCCATCAAGCCAAGTTATCCAAGCGTAGTCAATGGTCTTGATCCTAGCCTTGTTGTAAGCCAAATCAATCAATCAACTAGCCAACCAACTTAGCAAACAACCCTGTGTTGATCTAGGGATATAGCTTTCCCCGCAATGACAACACTCTCAACTATCATCATCAATCAGCAATTAATCATTGGTTTACAGCTTGACAGGGGCAATACCTTGTTTGTTTTTGAATCATTTGTGCATGCTTGCTTGCTTACTTGTGTGTGTTCTCATTTTATCTTGCATTTGTATCACATCAGTATCATTTCCAGCTAATATTCATATCTTGTGTATGTTGGAATAGCTTTTTGCACTATCCTTTGCATCTAAGGTCATATCATACCTTTTTTGCATTAGGACCTTAATGCTCTAAGTTTACTTCCTCCTATGTTAGACAAGGTTGTATTATGCTGGGGCATGAGACACATCGTCACCTTGGTCCTTATACCTTGGTGCATAACGTCTAGTGCTATATCAAACATCATGGTTGCTCACCTTCCATTGCAGCATAACACATCATTCATTTCTTCTATCCATTCCCTTATCTTTCTTTTGTAGCCAAGCCATTTCTTTTCAAGAGCATACCCGTGTTTGTCTAACCCACCTATCCTCTCGAGGGGGCATCACCAACCTATCCTTTCTATCATCATCATCATCATCATCAGCATCCCTATCAATTATCCATACCTTAACTTCTTTGAAATGATGTTACTCAACACAAAGCTCATCATCTCGAACATCATCTCAAAGAGGGGCAAAATGTAGACACCCAAATTTGTCCCAAATTTGTGTATGTCTTGCAACACCTTGATAAAAACATCACTTAGACATCATGTAGCATTTTGTCTTAATCCCACTCTTAATCCCATTTATCCATTAGCCAATTAATTAAATGAATTTTATTTATTTAATTAAAATCCCATTCAATCCCATCCTCATCCTACTTAGCTAATTAATTAAATAAATTTTATTTATTTAATTAATTTCACATGCATAATCCCATTTATCCTATCCCCATCCCAATTAATTAAATAAATTTTATTTATTTAATTAATTTCCACATCATATCTTATCCCATCCTATTCATTTATCCAATTAATTAAATAAATTTTATTTATTTAATTAATATCCAACTCATATCCCAATTAATTCAAATATTTTATTTGAATTAAGTTCCCCACTATCCAATTAATTAAATAAATTTTATTTATTTAATTAATATCCAACTCATATCCCAACTAATTCAAATATTTTATTTGAATTAAGTTCTCACATTTCATTATAAGCCGACTTTCCAATTAATTAAATAAATTTTATTTATTTAATTAATTTATCTTATCATTTAGCCGACATGTGTGCCTCTTTCATTTAAAAAGATAAGTGGTACTACAGCCTTTTATTTAATATCTTTCATATGTAGTACTTTTTATGTACACAAGCACACATGAGCCCTATCCTCCTTAACACTTGTCAAATGACTACAACTCCCTTGAAGAGTGGGAATAACCTAATCAATCCTAGCCGTCCACATCAATCATTTAGCTTTTTAATCTCAACCATCCATTGGAACCAAGCCTTTCCTATAAATCAAACCCCTCATAAGCCATTAGCATGCATTGAGCCTCAAGTACCCTTATCCTGCCAAATCTTCTAGCATGCATGGAGCTTCAAGTAACATTATTCTGTTGAAATATCATTAGAGCCTTTGCATCCTTCATCTATCAATCATCCTCATATCATCTTCATCTTAATGTTATGCTGCAGAAGTGAGCACCCAACATTCTTCCAACAATAATCCTTCAAAATCTTGCATGCTCATGCGAGGTGGAGAAGAGCAATGGAGATAAATCGAGCATAGCGTGGATATCGGTTTGCATTTACATTTGTTATTTTGATTTTCATGTTGTCTTGTGCTTCATTGTGCATTGCTAGGGTTTTTATCATTGGTGTTTATTCATTTGCCCTGATTTGCAATTTTACCCTAACATACATTTCAATGCATCAGCCGAGTTAGCCACAAGTCCAGCCTGCTTAAGTCTCAAATATCAGCTTTCAGACATGTGATAGGTGAAAGTCAGGTGTGGAAGATCAGACATAGTCATGAAACCCTAACCCTACCATCATCAAGGAATCTAACCTAAATGAAATCAAAGGATAATGCCATTCAAGCATAACATCACCTAGACCGTGCGAATCCTTGTTTGAGAGAGAGATGTGGACTGCTTCTTCAACAATAAGCAATTACAAAGCTGAAAGCTGCCATTGATGGATGATAAAAGCTCAAATACTCAGATGCTCAAGATGATAATGTAGGTGCTATATGATTGCTGGATTACTAGATTGCTGGATTGCTGGCTTACTGGATTACTGGATTGCTGGATTGCTGGATTGTTGGATTACTAAATTGCTGGATTGCTGGCTATCTCATATGGAATGAAAGGGTGTTTATATAGAACTTAGCCAAGATCAATCAACGGTGAAGATTCAGAGGCTATGTGAATGGCTAGGATTGAAAGTTACTAAATTTAGGTCCAATTAGTTGTGCATGTGAAGGATTTTAAATGAAAGTTATCTTACAACACATGATGAATGGAAAATGAACAAGTGTTGAAATGTGATAAATGATGAGGGCTTAATTCAAATAAAGTATTTGAATTAGTTGGGATATGAGTTGGATATTAATTAAATAAATAAAATTTATTTAATTAATAGGATAAATGCATAAAATGAGATAAGACATGATGTGGAATTAATTAAATAAATACAATTTATTTAATTAATTGGCTAAGTGAATGAGAATGGGATTTTAATTAAATAAATAAAATTTATTAATTAATTAGCTAATGGATTAGTGATTTAACAAGGTGTTGCTAGACATGGACAAATTTGGGTGTCTACAACAACTATAAATGACTAAATAAATGACCAAATAAATGACTAAATAAATGACTAATTTGGTCATTGGGCAAAAAACACAACTAAATAATTGGTCAGACAAATAAAAATAACTAAATAAATGACTATTACTTCTCTATTCTTTTTTCTTTCCAATTTTATCATAATCCATGAATTCAAAGACAATACAAGGCAAGGCAATAAATGTCCGCTTAGACCAAAGGAATAAAGGGAGAGAAAGTTCAGACATTTCCCACAAGTGGAGATGGATTATCTTGGCTCTTCAATCTATCTTAGTGCACTAGCCATGGCACAACATGCCCATTAACGATCCACAAGCCCGGGAAGTGACTGTCCAACCTTGACTTGCCAAAAACATTATTACTTGCCACCTTGCCAACATCTACCGAGGCCTACCGAATCACTAAAATTATTTATTTGAATGATATCTTTGACAAGTTCTCAAGTTCTAAAAGTTTTGAATTGTTGAAACTAGAAGGACAACTTAGTTCTTTAATTTTGTATATTACCGATCCACCAAAAGGCTTGTTCTTTCTTATTATTTTTAGTGAATCTTTCAAATCATGAACTCACAAGTTCACTGAAAGTGAACTTAAAAGTCAAGAACAAATGTATGTTTTGGTGAATCTTTTAGTTAGTTAACTTGCATGTTCACCAAAAATTAACTTCAAAACTCAAGTAAAGAATGTTTTGGTGAATCTCCTAGTTCATGAATGTTTAAAATCACTGAAAAATAGGTTCACAGGATTAGTAATATGCTAAAATGCCAAAAATGGAAGAAAGAAGGAATGAAATAATTAAAGAACCAAGATAAAGAAGTAAGAAGATAAGTGGTTCATAAGTTCTTAAACTTTGTTGAAATGCCAAAAATAAACAAAGGAAAACCACAAAGAAAAAGAGACTAGTGATGAAGAAGTTTGTTGGTTCTAAGGTTTGTTGAAGCACCAAACCCCCAAAAAATAAAATGAAGGAACAAAAATAAAGAAGAAGCCAAAAAAAGAGTGACAAATTTGTAGAGTTACATGTGGAAATAAATTTGGATAAAATGCAAGAATGGATAAGTTTTTTGTTTAGCATAGTATATTATTGCTTGACCAAATTAACTTGTTTATGAACATGGGATTAACTTATGTTATTGCTATTCTTTCTAGATAAAAGTACTAGTTGAAGTATTAGAGATAAGGTTAAAGATCAAGAGATTATAAAAGGCTTTGAGGTTGGATTAACGGAGGAATGGAACATCTATAGCTTCCCTAATGATGCATGTGCATGGGAGATGGTGAACTATTATTTCCTAGAATGTAATTAAAATAACTTTGGGTTGAGGCCAAGTTTCTTTTATAGTGCATTCAAATAGGACATGTCCTGCCCATGGAGTGAACATGTAATTTGTAAATTTGAATTAGGAAAGTGTTGAACTGCACTGGACAACTGAGAGGGGGGTGAACTAGTTGTCCTAAAACTTTTAACCAATTATAATCATCAACTTATCAATTACTTATATTCTAATATAACCATGAAAGCATAACATGAGAAGTTCAACACAAAAGCATAATCAACACAGGAGACACTATATTTTTATGTGGAAAACCCTAAAGGGGAAAAACCATGGTGGGTGTTAGCCCACATAAATATATAAGTTATATCAATACCGAAAATTAGAGGCTCAATGCCTATAGGGCTTACTACCCAAATTGTTCACTGCAAAGAAAGGCTCGCTGCCTATGGGTGGCTCACTTCCAAAGAGTTGAACTAAGATAACAACATCTACTCCATGCCAAGGTTCAGTTCCATTGAAGCACAAACACCTCTGCTCTACCCTGCTACCTTACTTTACTTTATCTTCACATCTTCACACTTGGATACATTTTCACAACTCAATTACAAGTATTTATACACTACATCAACCATGGAATGATCATCAAGGTCAACATTACAATCATCAACCATTGGAACAATCTCCAAGGTTGGCATTACAAACATACATAAAATAGGTCTAGACCTAATACAAATTTAACTAAGGAAAAGATGTAAGAATGTATGTGGATCATGCCACGCCTTAGCTAGGACTCAAACACAATCTTCCACACTACAACATGCTATCAGAATCTTCGATGCATCTTTGCAAGTGAAGAATTCAACCAGGTCGGCCAAGACTAATGTTAACACACGTATCCTAAAGAACAAGCTTCATGCATGATTTGAATTACACCTTGCAGACCAATCTGAATGTAGGAGCATGATCAAGAGACATCCACAAGAACATTATAATCACCAGGGACAACTGCACGATCTCTAACAACTCTATCAACAAGATTCTTCAAATCAAAGCACAAGAATAACACTATCAGCCACTGTCATGAGTAAAAGATAGCTTGTGGACCACCAAATCATGAACCATTACACTTGAAGGCATTTAATCATCATCATAGACTTACTTCCAGAACCATAGACCAAAATACTTCAATGCAGAGGAATGTAGAGAAAAACACTTTCTCCTTGTCACCACCAAACACAGAAAAAGTTGTTTTCACTCTGGTGAATATATCTCATTCAATTCTTCATACCGGGGGCTCAAACTCAAAATAAAACATCTTCAGACAAGATTCTAAATAACTTCCAATCCGTAGGAAAAGATATTTATTCTACAGGAAGTGTGGAGCATTCTTCTGGTTTGTTCTTTTGCTTGTAACACACTGTTTCTATTGTAACACATTGTTATCATTGGAGAGGGTAATTTTCTCAATATCCTCAACAAAGTAAGGGCATAGTTGACACTAATGACAACACAGATATGTTGACATCAATGACAACACTGATTAGGCACATACTTGCAACAATATCACCCTTTGTCATTGATGGAAACATATGATGTGAAAAATTGAAAAGACCACCAAGACAAGATTCTCCCCCTTTCTCTTTACACATCTGCATTCTTTCTCCCCTTGAGTTTTCACATGATTTCTCTCCCCCTTTGACATCAATGGCAAAGGGCACATACTTGTATGCTACTTCTTTGATCCATTTACTTTACCAGAAACACTTAGCTACTCCCCTTGAGAGGTAGCCTTTATAACATCAATCTAGATTAAGAAATGACACTTTGAGCTCCACTAGATTGATGCACTCCTATGCATCTTAGTTCAAGATAGGAGGGTTAATAACCCCTAACTTTTCTCTGAGATACACAAAGGTATCTTTAGGCAAAGGCTTGGTGAAAATGTTTGCAATCTGATCCTTTGTGGACACATATTCCAACTTTACTTCATTCTCTGTCACCTTCTCTCTCAAAAAGTGATATCTTATTGATATGTGCTTTGTTCTTGAGTGCATCACTGGATTCTTTGAGATATTTATGGCACTTGTATTGTCACAAAAGATTGCCATTGGATCTTTATACATAACTCTTATGTTCTTCAAAGTCTGCTTCATCCATAATACTTGAGTACAACAACATGCTACTACAATAAACTCTGCTTCTGCAGTTGACAAAGATATTGAATCTTGTTCCTTTCTCAGCCATGAGACCAATCTATTACCCAAGAATAAGGTGCCTTCACTTATACTCTTTCTATCATCAACATCTCCAGCCCAATCTGCATCTATATAAGCACTGAGAGTGAAATCATTGTCCTTTGGATACCATAAACCATAATCTAGAGTGCTTTTCAAATACCTTAGGATTCTGTTAACTACCATCACATGTGATTCTCTTGGATCAACTTGAAAGCTTGTAACAAGACAAACTGCATGCATAATATCAAGTCTAGTTTGAGTTAGATAAAGAAATCCTCTAATCATGGATTTGTAATTTTTTTATCAGCCTTAGGTGATTCATCAGCTTTGCTCAACTTGCAGCTAGTCACCATGGGAGTACATACTGGTTTAGAGTCTTCCATCCCAAACTTCTTCAACAACTCTTTCACATACTTAGACTGAGATATATGAAGATTCCTTTATCTGATTGATTAATTTGCAAACCCAAAAAAAAATTCATTTCACCAAACATCGACATTTCAAATTCACTTTTCATCTCACTAGAAAACCTTATGCACATACCTTCATTTCCTCTAAAGATAATATCATCAACAAAGACTTCAACAATCAAGATCTGATCATCATGGATTTTGAAATACATATTGCTATCTGTAGTACCTTTACTAAATTCCAATTGCAATAAATACTTGTCTAACCTTGCATACCATGCTCTAAGAGTTTGTTTGAGTCCATACAATGTTTTCTTCAACCTTCATACCATATTACTTTTATTTGACAATTGGAATCCCTTCAGTCGCTCAATGTATACTTCCTCTTCTAACTCACCATTCAGGAAGGCAGATTTCACATCCATCTGATATACCTTAAAATCTTTGTGAGCTGCAAATGCCAGAAACATTATGGTTGCTTCAATTTGAGCTACTGAGAAAAAGCTTTCTTCAAAATCTATCCCTTCAATTTGAGAATATCCTTTGCATACAGGTCTTTCTTTATTCCTTACAACTTCTTCATTTTCATTCAACTTGTTTCAAAAGACCTATTTAGTTCCAATAATATTTTTGTTAGCAGGTCTAGGAACTAATTCCCAAGTTTCATTATTTTCTATCTCTAGTAGTTCTTCCTCCATTATCTTTACCTAATTTTCATCATTGCATGCTTCATTCACATTTTTTGGTTCAATCTTTGAAAGAAAATAGTAATTAACATGTTCCTCTACAGCTCTTCTTCTTGTTAGCACACCTTTGTTTTTGTCACCTATAATCTAATCTATAGAATGATTGATCCTTACATACATGGGAGTCTTGACAACACTTTCTAGAGCCTCGTCTTCATCTTGACTATCTGCTTGCTCATCTTTCTCTTCAATTTCTCTAGTCACAAGTTCATCTAGTTCATAACAACTCAGGTCTGATATTCTTTCTTTGCCTTCATCTACCTTCACATTTGCACTTACAACAATCTTTTTGAGCCTTTTGTTGTATCACCGATAAGCCTTACTCTTGGTAGAGTATCTAAGAAAGATTCCTTCATCACATCTTGCATCAAACTTTCCTAGATCTTCATCTCTCCTAATATAACATTTACTTCCAAAGACTAAAAAATATTTTACTATGGGAATTCTTCCATACCACAATTCATAGGGAGTTTTAGTACCATTACCTTTCACTTGAAC
The DNA here is from genome assembly GCA_027924645.1 of Cunninghamia lanceolata. Taxonomy (NCBI): domain Eukaryota; kingdom Viridiplantae; phylum Streptophyta; class Pinopsida; order Cupressales; family Cupressaceae; genus Cunninghamia; species Cunninghamia lanceolata. Next base: position 1,890,053 of record BSBN01000957.1, read on the forward strand.
TCTGTTTAGAATGTAGACAGTAGTGTGAATAGCTTCTTTCCAAAAGACTTCCGGTAGACCTTCCTTTATCATTGTTCTAGTAGCCTCCTAAACTATCATGTTCTTCCTTTCCATGTAACTCCATTCTGCTGAGGAGTCCTAGGTGCAGACAGCTATCTCTTTACCCCATGTTCTTCATAGAAAATGTTGAATTGATTTGATGTGAACTCGTCTCCTCTATCAGATCTCAAGCATTTGATCTTCAAATCTATTTCATTCTCAACCATTTCCTTGAAAGATTTGAACTTCTCTAGGGCTTTTGATTTATCTCTTAGAAAAGTAACCCAATTCATTCTAGAATAATCATCAGTAAGCAACATGAAGTACCTATCACCTTGTAGACTTCTCACCCTTATAGGACCATAGAGATCTGTATGCACTAGATCCAGCAAACTAGTAGAAAATTGTTCTTTGCTCTTGAAACTTGTCCTTGTCTACTTTCCTAACTAACATTCCTTACAAATTGAGTTGGAAGGTTTCAAAAGTTTTGCTAAATCTCTCATAGCCTGACTTGAGCTTATCTTTACCAAACTATCAAAGTTTGTATGACACATCCTTCTATGACATAGCCAACTTTCATCTACTTGAGCCAATATACAATAATCATTAGTTCATCTCAATTGATAGATGTTACCTTTTGTCTTCTTACCGATAGCAATCACAGTTTCAAAAATTTTTATGATCTTGCACCCATTATCTTTGAACCTCAGATCATATCCTTTATCACACATCTGACCAACACTCAAAAGATTATGCTTCAATCCTTTTGTCTTTGATCATGTGATGTGAGCATTCACTATCAATAATCTATTGATCCTTATCTTTCTCAACCTGAACTACCAAAGCACTTTCTTCCACTAGTTTTTCATCCTTCACATAGCTATTATAATTAGTAGACACATGATCTTCTTTAATAGAAATAAATAGGCATTCATTTGTACTAGTATTAGCATCATTAGATTCATCATCAGTTACCCCTTCATCATCAAAATCTCTAACATAGTAGCATTTCTTTGGAACTCTAGGCATGCTCTCATATTTCTTCTTATTTCTTTCAATTCTTTCAGAACATCTGGAAGGATAATGACCTACTTTACCACAAGAGAAGCATTTGAAGGGTAATTTAACTTTAAACTTACTAGATCCTCTTTGTGGCCTATCAACAAAGTTAGCTCAAATTTCATCAAAGTCATCATCCACTTTGTATTTCTCAGTTCTGGATATCTCTGTTGAAGTACTGGCTTTAAAAGTTGATTCAACTTTGGGTAGGGCATCACTAAATTATCTCATCTCAAAGGTTGTAAGCTTTCCAAGTAACTGGTCTCTATCAATAGTTTTCACAATCATGAATTCTTCAATTGCAGCTACCTTGTGACTATATGAATTTGGTAGTGATCTGAGAATTTTCATCACCACTTCCTTACCACTGAGAGTCCCTCCCATACCCTTTATTCCAATGACAAGTTCATCAACTCTTTGCATAAAATCTATTATGTTTTCATCTTCAAACCCTCATACTTCACTTTCAGGCTTTATAGCTTGGCTTCTTTTACAGAATCATCTCCTTTATATAGATTTTTTAGCTTCTCCCATACTTCATTTGCAATTTCAAGATCCACAACTTTTGTCAACACTGAATCATTTAAGGAACTTAATAGGGCATCCTTTGCTTTGAGATCTACCTCATATTCTTTGATTTCATTTTTAGTCGTCAAACCATTTGGAGGCATGATATATTTTACTTCTGCAGCTTTCCATACTCTATAACCAAGACAAAGAAGATATCTTTTCATTCGTAGCTTCTAGAGAGCATAATTTGTCCCATCAAAATGTGGGGTGTCCTTCTTACAATACATCCTAGATCTTCCTAAAGCTGTTAGGCTTTCTTAAGAGGAACTTACCTCTAATACCAATTGTTGAACTGCACCAGACAACTAATAGGGGGTGAATCAGTTGTCCTAAAACTTTTAACCAATTGTAATCATCAACTTATCAATTACTTATATTCTAATATAACCATGAAAGCATAAAATAAGAAGCTCAACACAAAAACATAATCAACATAGGAGACAACCTAAAAAGGAAAAACCACGGTGGCTGTTAGCCCATAGAAATATATAAATTATATCAATACCAAAAATCAGAGGCTCACTGCCCAAATTGCTCACTACAAAGAAGGGCTCACTACCTATGGGTGGCTCACTTCCAAAAGAAGGCTCACTGCCAAAGGTTGAACTAAGATAACAACATCTACTCCATGCCAAGGTTTGGTTACATTAAAGCATAGAAACCTGTGCTTTGCCCTACTACCTTACTTCACTTTATCTTTGCATCTTCACACTTGGATACATTTTCATGACTCAATTACAAGTATTTATACACTACATCAACCTTGGAATGATCATCAATGTTAGAATTACAATCATCAACCATTGGAACAATCTCCAAGGTTGGCATTACAAACATACATAAAATAGGTCTAGACCTAATACAAATTTAACTAAGAAAAAGATGTAAGAATGTATGTGGATCATGCTATTCCTTAGTTGGGAATCAAACACAATCTTCCACGCTACAACATGCTATCACAATCTTCAATGCATCTTTGCAAGTGATGAATTTAACCAGGTTGGCCAAGATTGATGTTAACACATGTATCCTAAAGAACAAGTTTCATGCACAACTTGAATTACACCTTGCAGACCAATCCAAATGTAGGAGCATGATTAGGAGACATCCACAAGCACATTATAATCACTAAGAACAACTGCATGATCTCTAACAACTCTATCAACAAGATTCTTCAAACCAAAGCACAAGAACAACACTGCCAGCCACTGTCAGAGTAAAAGATAGGTTGTAGACCACCAAATCACAAACCATTACACTTGAAGGCATTTAATCATCATCACATACTTACTTCTAGAACCACAGACCAAAATGCTTTAATGTGGAGGAATGCAGAGAAAAACACTTTCTCCTTGTCACCACCAAACACACAGAAAAAACTATTTTCACTCTGGTGAACATATCGCACTCAATTCTTCATACCAGAGGCTCAAACTCAGAATTTAACATCTTTAGACAAGATTCTAAATAACTTCCAATCCACAGGAAAAGATATTTATTCTATAGGAAATGCAAAGCATTCTTCTGGTATGTTCTTTTGCTTGTAATCCATTATTTCTATTGCAACACATTATTATCACTAGAGAAGCTAATTTTCTCAATATCCTCCACAAAGTAAGAGCACAGTTGATACTAATAACAACACATATATGTTGACATCAATGACAACACTGATTAGGCACATACTTGCAACAGAAAGTCCTAAATTTAAATTGGGGCTAACCTAATTTTGAATTCTAAGAGAAAGCATGTAACTTGCAAATATGAATTAGGTCATGCCCTTTTAGGCTGACCTATTGATGAATATAATGAAACATCACCTCTATAAAAAAAGAGGAGTGCCATTTTTTTAATGGGGGAAGTCTAGAGATTTTCATAAGCAAGTTAGCAATTTTATGATTTTGAAAAGGTGTGTAAGGGAAAACTATAACACATCTATAGTGTGGGAATCTTGTTGTAGCATGTAATCTACTAAATTTTGTGATAATTAATAGAAAACATCTAGTCTTCTCCGTGTTTCTATGATTTGGTGGTAATGTGTTTACATTTTCACTTGTACTTGGTATGTCTTGGTGAGATAAAGGCTTAATTGTTATATTTTTATGTGGGATTGAGGAATAAAGTTTGATTATTGTGTATGTAATATGGTGTTCTCATACTTTTCATTCCAATTCCCAACGGTTCCTTAGACTCTTGCATCTGAGATGTATATAATTGTGTGAAATACTAACAATTACATTTTAGGTTATTTTGAATCTCATTAGATTTGTCAAGTAAAGTGGAATCAAATATAGAGGTTGTTGATTCTTTATTTTCTTTCTGCAAACCCTAATCTCATTTTGTATTTTCTTTGTAATCAAATTAGTTTAGGTTTAAATCTAAGAATTTTGAGATTAAAAGATTATACATGTCTGTTAGAGACATCACCAATCTACTCTAGGATTAACATTACTAGCATAGGCCCCTTGAACAAACACTCACATAGACCACTTGACTATTCCAATATTGCTATGACCCAACCAACAAGGACCTTGGAGGTTGCTAATCTATTAGGTTAGTAACCTTTTTAGGAGTAGAGTAATTTACATTCTACTTAGAGTTGATGTGCCAAAATAACCATCAATAGATCTGGTGCTAGGAGGAGGGCTTGATTAAAACTAGACTGGCCAAGGGTTTTCCTTTTTGCCAACAAAGGAGGTTGACCAAATCTACATCTATTGGGGAAACATGTTTTGAAGAACTTAGACAACACAAGAAAATAAAGAGTGATTATGGAAAAAGAAAAAGAGGAAACTCTAGTTTAGTAAGTCTTGTTGGACCTCGAACCTGAAGTGTTTCTCCTAATACAACAAGAAGAGGACAAATGGATTTTTTAGTGTTGATCACATCCCTCTTGCTATTCCTGAATATCTCCATGATTTGCCATGGAGTCCTAAGAAGTTTTTCCCCAAATTCATATATGGAGAAAGAAGAAATATAAAGAAGCATATTCAAGCCTTCAAAGATGTTGCTATTAGGGTTGGCATATAACATCAAAATGTTTTTTGTAGACTCTTTCCTTATTCAGTAGGAGAGATGGCATATTCATGGTATCTAAATTTACCAGCTTGATCCATTACAAGCTAGTTTGAGTATTCATCAATCAATTCAAAATTTATATAGATCCCTCCATTGTATATCATCAATTTGTTGCTTGTAGAATGCCTAGTCAAACAAAACCTTAACAATGATTAATGTTAAGTGCCATAAACTATACAAAAGAATTACCGATCCTTATATAGTTACTAAAGAGACTATAGTTTAGATATACTTCAAAGATATTGATCCCTCAATTGTAGTGTTACTGAATAGAACTAGGTAAAATATTACTACTTTAGCTAAAGCCTACTCTGAGGTGACCAAATTACATTAGGAGATGCACCCCATGACTAAGGATCTATGAGAAACCTACCTTCAACTGGATTACCAAGGATACCAAATTAGATAATAGCCATCAACAATGATTTAATGAATAGGACACCATTGATGAACCATATCCCAGGTATTATTCCACAAGGGTAGAACTTCTTTGTACATCCTCAACCCTTGAATCAAGTTTTCCTTCCTTGATGCTCCCATATCATGAACAAATCTAGAATGGGCCTATTACCCCAACTTTTCATCAACCATTGGGAAATTCATTATTTGGGCAACAACCTTTGAATTAGCTCCCTATTGTTAGTACACACCTATCTAGTCAGGCTAGTTCACTAGCTATTGGAGTGCAATCAAATATAGATTAGACTTCACATTTAACATCTAAATTAAAAGTCCTTAAAAGAATTTAGCTCTGGTGATAAATAAACTTAGAAGGATGATGGTGAACATATAGAATTGAAATCAAAACAATTTTCAAGGGCAAGGTTTTCAAGAAAATCATAATCAAAATAATTAGCATATTCAAGGTCATAACAATTAGAGTCAAAATTTTTAAAACAGAGGCTTTAACCAACAAAGATCAAACAAACAATGGAATACTAGGCCAAAAAATGGAGGAGTGCCTTCTCCATTAGATAGCACAAACCAAGCTAATTCATTAAACTTTAAAGAATTAAACCCTCTATCTAATTGGTGCAGGCTTCATGATACATATGCTCATTCATAACTGAACTGCAGTGAAATGGAAAAGATGTCCAAGATAGCTAAGGTTGATCAACAAGCCAATTATGAAAACACAAATAGACAATCAGGAGATATAAGAACTATCATGGTTTTAGACACTTATATTTCCCCATTTGAAGATGATAATGAACTAGTTCAGGACTATGATGAAGTCTAGGCTTTTCAACAAGGAAGGAGCAATTACTTCTTGAGGAACACACACAAAGAATTGTTCACATCTTCCTTTCCTACAAATAATGCTCCTACCCTACCTCATCCAAATGTAGATCTATAATAATCCTCCACCTCAAAGAAGACCCTAAGTAGGACCATACAAGCAAAGTTTCACCAGTGCAAGTAAGACCTACCCACAAAAAGATTAAGGTTATGAATTAACTAAAGATTAGAAGAAAATAAAAGCTAATAAATCATTGTATGATGTCATGCAGAATTGTCCATCATCGAAAGAAGCATTGATCCAATCCTTGGATAAGAATGAGAAAGCATCAACTTTTCACAAGGATAAGGATAAAACAACCTCTATGGTTGATATTTTCACTACTATGTATAAAGGAAGGTTGTACTCACCTCCTTTCTTACTGAGTGTCAAGATTTTTGGTAAGAATTTGTACACAATTGCTTGGTTGATTCTAGAGGTTCAAGGATTGTAATACCTTTTTCAATTAGTTAGAAGCTAGGACTAACCCTTACCAAGATAAACATAAAGGTGGTTCAAATGGATAAAATAGAGGTAGTAGTGGGTAAAGTTGTCATACCCATATTCGCCATGTGGTTATGACAAGATAACCACATTTCATGACCACAATTGTCATGTGGTCATGATATGAAATATCAAAAAATTTCCCCTCGACAACACAAAACCCCCTCACGTGCAACATAAGAGCTCGATGACACTAGCTCACAACATAGTTGATTCTACAACTAACGTAATGCACAACGCTCATAGGTAGGGAAGTCAGTCAAGTTCAGGTTAATATGATCTCCAATCATAATCCTACGATGTTAGCTACTAGGGGGTTTACATTGTGAAAGGCAATGTTTAGATGGTTGGATTCCAACACAGGATTTCACCCTAGATAAACCCTAATGAAGTGGGTCAATTTTGAATAAATTTTAAAATCCAATCTAAATCACTCTAATAATCTAAGGCATGAAATATTAAACTAAATTGAGCAAAATTAAACCACTCATATCCTAGGGAAATTTTGCAAGCATAATGGTGCAAGATGAAAAAAAATTAAAATAAACTCCTATAGTGATTTTGACAGCATAACGCCACCTCATCAACTATATCAGGGTATAAACTAGAATTAAAAATAATTCTCCTAACTAACCCCTTCTAAAATTTAGATAAAATTTCAAAAACTAAATTAAAACACCCATCCCACTATTTAAAATAATTAACATAGCCTTTAAAACTATAGTTAAATTTAATTAATAATAACCATTCGAAGTTTATAACAAGAGCTATAAAAAAAAATCTTATTTTGTCATAACAACTATTTCCAAATAACTTAATATTCAACAAGAAAATCGTCTAAAACTTAACCTTTAACAACAAATTAAATCCCTTAAAGGGATAAATAATTAAATTCAAATAATGTTGTACACACAACAAAATAAATCTAATTCCATAAATCAAATCAAATAACACTAAAGGGAAGTTACCACACCCACATGGGACAAAACCCATCCACTTGCCCATTTAAACTAGCTTAAAAACTAATAAAACAAAATTAACACCTTTCTTAAATTTAGGTCACCAAATCCTAGGTTTCTCATTTATAAATATGCTAAAATTTCTCATTTGTCTTCACATTTCCAATGCTCTCTCCTCACACATTGCCTGTTTCAAGAAGACCCAAGTGGGAAGGTACTTCCCCAAGTGGGAAGTATCTTTCCAATGAGCTTTACTAAAGGTTTTTGTTTTATTTCTAATGTTTCTGGTCTTCTACAGGTTTGAAGTTTATTTTCTCTAACATATTTTTGTTTGAAAAACTCAAATATGGTTTTGCACAGGATACCAAACGTCTGTTTGCTTCTTTAACACTTCTTTCTAAAGTTTTATCATTTTCTATGAGCACTAATATTTCCTTAATTCTCCTAAATGTTTTACTTTATTTTTGGTTAAAAACTAATCCCATTTGTTTGTTTAGGATAAATAAGTTTTCCACATTCAAAAGAATAGTTCTAAACTTTTCTAAGTTTACCATTTCATCTCTCTGGTGCATCTATTCTGAAATTATATTTTACATAGAGGATATAATTTACACAAAAATAGGTGCACACACGCACACACACACACACACATGACTTGAAAACCTATTATTCTACACAAATACATAGTAAGAGGTTTCACTAGACACACAAAGGAAGGGTCATGGTTGTGCTCTCTAAAGATACAAGCACAATAAATATGTGTATATCATATGGTACTACAGACTGGGGGCCAAACTGCACTTAAAGTTGCCTTCGATTTAGGGTTGATTACACCAAAGGGGTCAGGCTGCAAATAAGATAAGGCCACAGTGGAAATTTTAGAGGTGTCCACCATGGATGATGGCTAGGAGATGAGGTAGCTAGGTGCCTAAAGCCATTGAAACAACTGTCAGGGCTAGGGCATATGACCCACCCCTTATTACTATTGGCCCCTTCGAAGCTAGGGGACTGAATACTCAGCACGGTGCTCAGACTTTTCCCTGCGTAGGGTAAACCCTGCACAAGTAGTATCACCCTCCTAAGGATGCACTTGGCCATGCCTTAATCCAGCCATCATGCCTTTAACAAAACAAAACAAAAAAAAACAAAATTAATACTTTATTTTTGTATTGCTTAACAAAACTTAAAGAAAAAAAACATAAGTACAATGCTTAGATATAACAGTGCACACACACACATATATTTATAATTTCTTTATAAATAAATAAATGTGGGATATGGTTTTTTTTTAATTATCTGTCTTAGTTAGCTCACTATGTTTTATTTTACACAGTGACTAAATTTGCTTGTCAATATATATATATATAGCTATATATATTGACAAGCTATATATATATTGACAAGCAAATTTAGTCACTATGTAAAATAAAACATAGTGAGCTAACTAAGACAGATAATTAAAAAAAATCATATCCCACATTTATTTATTTATAAATAAATTATAAATGCATCTTATATATATGGAAATAGACAAATATATTTATTTCTATCTCTACCCTCCCATTTTTATATAAGAATTATATATTCATTCTTACACAAGAAGAGGTAGCAAAACAACACTATCCATAAACTATATTTCTCATACAATAACATAATAAGTATTAATTTAATTTCGAAAAGGCCTTATATAATCTTTTTTTTTTCTTCCATCACACATGACCACATTCAACATCATAACATTAATGTGAGAGAGAGAGAGAGAGCTTTCATTTTCAACAAATAAAAAAAAGAGATGAAACTATTCCTTATTTATTCAACATATTACAATGTTTACAAAGGGTAAGATTACAACTCCTATGATCTTCACCCTCCAATGAGAGTTTGAACTTAAACAATCCCCAAGGAGGGGTTAGGCATCTCAATGCCTTCTGATATACAAAATACATAAAACCACTAAACTCTTGTGTTTTTCACCAAAATCAACTCCACCATAGTCTCCCAAGACACCTACAAAACATACAAAAAAGGTAGCCATACCCATGGAAGCTCACTTCCCAACCTAGGCCTAAAATAGGCCACCCCCAAGCTAGGAGGTCTTCCAATAACCAAGTTTCACACAACATAATCAAACACTCATATCAATCACAACAATACCCAACCCAAGGCTTAACACAAAACTAATCCATCTTAGGAATGGATTTGAAGAGGGTGAGAGAGTGGACTCACTATACTCAAGAAGACCCACACTCTTAAACATAATATCTTCTTGAATCACTTGGCCTCTTGCCATACTTCACATATCACCAAAAAAATAAGGCACTCATGCCATAACCCAAACTTCTCCAAACTCCAAAATAAGGCCCTTGGCCACAAAATAAACACCATAAACAAGAGGGGGAACTAAGGAGGTTCTCATCCTCTCTCACTTAACACTAAGGAGAACTCTCTCATAAGGAGTCACCTAAACAACCCATAAAACCAAAATACATAACTTAAGACATGCATACTCACATAGCAATAGTACAAAAATAAAATGATTCAAAACTTGAGAAATACCTCAAAGCCTCAATAATGGAGTGAGTTTTGGTGAAGATCTTCCACAAGTCCTCCCAAAAATTGCCAAGTCCTTCTCTCTCCCAACACAAGATCAAAAATTCCCAAAAGAAATGAAAAGAAGAACCCTCCTCTCATCAAAATGAGGGAGATATAAAGACAAGGCTCTCAAGCCCTAATGTATGAGAAGGTGACACTTGTCACCTTCTCCTCCATCCACATAATCCTCCTCACAACTCCACATGAATGTGGAGGTGACACATGGTGTAGTCATGGTAAGAGGGTTCACAGAATGAAGTATCCGGACCTTGTAGCAAGAGTAAACACAATGGAAACAACACAAGAATATGGAACAAATGCAGAATCAATCATTCAGTATATCATAGAATTCAAATATAATCTGGCTGATAACATGTGGGCTTACAACTAGGGATAAAAAGCTTGAATACATACATGCACAAGATAAAGCTTTGAAGGTCCTTCATACAAATCCAAACTATAGAATATGAATCAATTGCTAACTACTTTCCTAAGGATTTATTACATCTTTATGTATCATTTCTGGACCAATAGATTCCTTTGCATCAGCCAAGGAAGGTCACAAACTCCAGTGAAGAGATGTAACTATTGCAAGGTGTGGCCCTTTGTCTCCTTGTTTAGCACAACACTCCAATGGTTTGCGACAAGGGCTTAACTGCCTCCTGTGCTTTTTAAGTCAATTGGTTGTATCGAGCATTAATAGTTTGATCTTTTGATGCAACGACTGCTAACAATTGGTATCAGAGCCGAGGTCATGGGTTCAAACCCTACGCTTGCGCTGGGGGATTGTTGCAAGGTGTGGCCCTTGGTCTCCTTGTTTAGTGTAGCACTACAGTGGTTTCAGACAAGGGATTAACCACCTGCCATGCTTGTTAAGTCAGGTGGTTGTATCAGACATTAATAGGTCGATCTTTTGGTGGAACGGTAGCTAACAGTAACATGTTCATGAATAGGTCAAACCTAAATGCTCCTCAAATGAATGGAACAATGTGTGGACCTCTAGGAAAGATCATCCACAAACCAAGGATCATTGAATAATGTGTCATTAGGATTCGTAAGTCAAGGAATGATCCGCAAGCCTTCTCCTATAGCTAATTTGCCTGAGACTGTCAGGATGCTCTACTCTAAGAAAATAGTTGTTCTTCTGATAGCGATAACTTTCTGATAATTGATCCAAATGCTCTGAATTCTTGATATGATGTAGATGAATGAATGTAGATGCTAAGTCTAGATCCACAAGATGTGAAATGCCAAAACTGGACCACAAGATGAAAACTACTACTGACTGAATTGCCTAAACTAAACTGGAAATATGAAAGAACAGAAATGCCAACAAATTGAAATGCAAATGTTTTTGGTTGATGCAAGATTGCTCTTGAACCAGGGATGCTCCTACATTAGACATTCGGGGTTATTGAAAAAGTGAGTCCCTCACTATGCTGGGGCTAGGGGAGAACCAAGATGCTCTACCTCAGCCTGAGAAATCCAAGATGAGTCTTCTTTCGGTCTACCTTTCCACTTCACAAGATATTCTTTGTATTATTTGCCTCTAGTGCTGCGTCCAACTCTATTGTCCAAAATGTCTTCAATCTGTTCTGGTTCTTGTTATGGTAACTGCTTCTTCAGGTCTTCTTCCATGTTGTCACTAAACTCTACTTCATGATACTGATAAAGATCTACAATGTTGAAAACTGGTGAAATATCCAATGTCTCTGGTAATTCCACTTCATAAGCATTTCCTGAATCAAATTTCCTGAGTATCTTACAAGGTCCAAACTTCTTCATCTTCAACTTGTTATATGTTCCAACTAGAAATATTTCTTTTCTTAGGTACACCATCACTTCATCTCAAACTTCAAATTCCTTATGTCTTCTATTCTCATTAGCCTTCTCTATATACTTGCTATTCATATCTTCCAAATGCTTCTTCACCTGATTATGCACTATCTTCATATGATCTACAAATTTTTTTGCTTCTGCACTCCTCTTTTCTTTTGTATTGATATATCTTAATTTTGCAACTCCTCTAGGATTCACTCTAGTCACAATCTCAAAAGGTGTTCTTTCGGTGCTCCTATTTATTGAATTATTGTATGCAAACTCTACTTGTGAAAGAATCAAGTCTCAACTTCTAGTTTTCTCTCCAACCAAACATCTCAACAAGTTTCCCAAACTCCTATTCACTACCTCTGTCTGTCCATCTGTCTATGGATGAAAAGTAGAGCTAAACTTCAAATCTATCTTCATCTTCTTCCAAAGTATCTTCCAAAAGTATCCAACAAACTTTGTGTCTCTATTCAAAACTATACTCTTAGGTAATCCATGCAATCTCATAATCTCTTTGAAAAATAGGTCAACTACATGCACTGCATCAGTTGTCTTTTTACAAGGTATGCAATGAGCCATCTTTGAAAATCTATCAACCACTACAAATATTGAATCATATCCTCTCTGTGTCTTAGGTAATCCCATTACAAAATCCATACTTATGTCTTCCCAAGGTCTCTCTGGTACTGTCAAAAGTTTATAAAATCCAATGTTCTGACTACTCCCTTTTGCAACTTGACAAACTCTACAAATTTGCACAAATCTCTAAACATCCTTATATATTTGAGGCCAAAAATAATTTTCACTCACCAAAGCTACTCTCTTATCAATGACAAAATGTCCTGCCAATCCTCCACTATGCTTCTTGTAGACATCCAAATTTGACCGAATCTTTCATTATTCCTAAAATCCATAATTATCCCTAATAATCCCTAAATATCCCATTTAATCTATTATTACCCACATGTGATTTAATTAATGTTAATTAATTAAATCCTTCATTTTGACATATCCCGTAAATAATAAATTAAAATTAATTTATTATTTACCTATGAGCTAATAACCTCCCAAAAAAATAAATTAAATAAACTTAATTTATTATTTTAATCTTAAACATGTTAAAAACCCTAACCACCTTTCACCTACCTTACCGTTCACTGAATCAAAAATCTGTTTAACTACCCAAACCAATTTCTATCCAACTTTATAAAAATCAAACTCATCCATCATTTATCCCCCCGGCAATATTTACCTTGGAGTTATGCCAATATTCTGAGCAACCACATATAAATTAATATTCGGTAACATCAATATTTGTTTGGTTTTCATAGTTTTATCATAATCTTTTCTGTTGCTCTGAGTATAGATTTTAGGGTTTATAATAGTTTCAAATCTTTATGCAAAAATCTGTATTTGGTGCATACAATGGTGAACCTGACGTGAACAACCCTTCTGATCCCTTGTTTGCAAGTGTTTTGTTTTGAGAGCTTGCAGGAAAGGATACTGTTGTCTTTTACAAAAATTTGTTGTTACATTTGAAGCCGCAGGTATCCATATAACAAATTTAAAACTCGCATATTGGTGTAGGTACTGGTAAAGGTTTGAAGTTTTCAACTCTCACCCATGTATTTGCATTTGGTTAAAAGAAACCTTTTCAATAAGCTATTTTGCTATTTTGTGTATATCTGCAATCATTGCATATCATGAACAAGTGATTTAAATTATAATCCTTAGTTTTTTTTTTAAAAAAAGAATACTTATTCGATTTTGATTGAAGTTCTAAATCTCCATTATGGTGTGAGCACTTGTAGAATGTTGGTAAAGGTTGTTGCATTGGTTGATAGTTTCTAAAGTCTTTCAACAAACCCGTTTTGTGTATGTCTTGCACTTATTGCATACATATCTTCCATGCCAGTCTGCCAAACAATTCCCATTCTTCATTTATGTTTCCACATTTTGCAGGCATAACTACCGGGCACCCATAACATCAACAAAATCTGTTTGCAATTTGCCTTAATTCAATCTCTAAATGTTTTCCATTTTTTTTTGGTCACACTATTATATGTGAGCATCATAATGTCCCAAAAATTGTTCTCACACCATTAAAAATCATATACCAAAAATCTTTCTAAAACTTGTTTGTTTGCTGGAAATTTTTCTGAGCTCATCCATTGTTACCATCAGCATATTCCTTGCTGTGAATTGTACGTTGGTTGTTCTGTCTTGTTTCTTGTGGTGTATTCCTATCAACATATTCTTGAGCCTCCTATGAGTGCAAGTGCTAGTTATGTTTTGAATTGAGCCTATTCAAAAGAGGTGTGATAGCAATTTTCTACTTTGTTTGCTGGTTTATATAGACGTTGGGACATTATTGCTTGTCACCCATATAGTTTTTTAGAAAAATATTGTTTCGCCCAAGGCCATTTGAATATCCTAGTTCATGTTGATAGTAAAACATTATTGGCTGTTGAATGTTTGACGTCAACCCTCATGCTGGTTCTAAAATATCTGTAAGAATCATTAGTTCTGATTTACAAAAAAAAAAAACTTTGCTGAAAATCACTGGAGGATTTAGATTTTATGTTTGTGTTGCTGACTGTTTCTGTAGACTGGGGCATAAGCTTGTAGCATACGACTTCTCAAACCAAAATATTATTCAACCCTAGAAGGATATACTATATATTATTGCTTAAAACTACAAATTTGACAGTTATTATTTGGCGCTTCTTTAGGAATACTCTTGAAACACACTCTTAACTACCTTTGGTATTTATTGTCTTTTTTTTTGCAGGGGTAGGGTTTTATATGCGAACATTTTAATGCTCAGAAAATTATTTCGCACTGTAAAAATAATGCGCGCTGTGCTCGGAGATGGTCTCACGCTTAAAACATACACAACAATCCTAACAAGTATTGGGAATATTAGTGTTTGGAGTTAGCGTAAGGTTAACCATATATGTAAATTTGATCAGCTAACTGTGGATTAAACAGAAAAAGGAAGAATTGTGCTTCTATCATAACTGACAGACAAGATTTTGAGCATGTGAATGGAGATAGCTATAACTACCAACATCAATGTGAACATTTGTTGCTAACATATCTGGTTTGAAACAATATTTCCATATGATTGGTCTTAAAGAAACTGCAACTAATTCAACCTTAAGTTACCAACTATACCTAGATCAAACTGACGCGTGTGATTATACAGATTAATAGTGTCCAAAATATCATTAACTACCGGAGTGCCATTTTTTTTTAGCCCTCGGAGGCTGTTCTGTGTAAACAGGTCTACCTTTTTCATTTTTTATCAGATTTTCACATTTTTGTAGGCATCGGAAAACTGATTCAGAGAATTATATCGTGAATAATCCATTTGTCAAATTTATATCTGATTCTCTGGTATAATCATTTGAAATTTGGTCTTTCATTTTGAATCATCAAACATTTTCTTCTTGCCATGCACTTAACATTTTTGTGTGGGTTTTTTGCAGGATTGTTTTGTCTTGTTCTAATATTTTTCTTGCAACTATATGCCTGTCAAAGATAAATTTTGCAAACTACTAATCAATGTGTTGCAGGATCGATTGTCAAAGAATCTAATCTTGAAACAACGTGTCTTCTTTTTATAGATTAGATCACATCATAAGCAAGGGTTAAAATTAACAAGTGTTTGTGATGTCTTGTGGCTTGCAATTGTGTCATTGAATGTGTATGCTCTTCTCTTGCGCCGTTCAGCGATCTTGAGAATCAAAAGCATTTTCTTTGACATTTTGTATAACCACCCACACATTTGGATTTGGAATTAAAATGAACCCCATGCGAGTGTGAGGCAAAGGCATTGTGTATGCTCTCTCCTTGCGTTTCATGCAATCTGGGAGATCAAAAACAACGTGTTTCCTTGCTTTTGTTATCCTTAGAGTGGGCCTTCTCTTGAGACACATCCACAAGGAGAACTCATTTGTGACCCCAAGTGGGACTTTCGTCCGGCCTGCTATATAAATTGAGGATAAGGCGAAAGCCAAGTCTAACCGGTATTAGCACTTACCGTACAGTGCTAGCTTGAAAGGAGGCGTACCTTTGTGTATATTAAAACTCCTAGTAGGGTTAGTCAAAGCCTTTAGTGGCTTGTTGGATGCTCATAAGGTACCGGTCCCCCGAATATTCACTAGAACCCTTTTATTTAGTGACCAAAAACCCTCTACTTGTTGTTACAGGAGGAAACTTTGATAGCCGTCCCATATTTTTGCGGCTTATGGTAGAGATAGTAAGGTACCTCAGGATCTGTGCATCCTAGGACCTAGAACTTGGTGTGCCTAAGAAGTGAGTGCACTGTAAGGGGGAGCCCGTGCCCCAAGTTCCTAGAGCTATACACCATAAGTAGGCGCGGTTGGGTAAAACCAAGTGGGAACTCAACAAGTATTGTCCTTTCCAAGCCTAGGATCGTGCATGTTTACAAATGTTTGCAAAACATCAAGGTGTCATAAAAAACAACCAATCAAATTGTTGTGTGTCTTATATGATTGTGTGTACCTAATCATCATCACCATTACAACTTGTCTCCTATATCATCAACTTGACTTTCAAAATTGAGAACCTATCATCCTTTTGTGTCACATCTCAAGTGGAACCTTGTCACTTTGAATCCTAAGGAGCTCTTTCAATTAATCCATCCATTTCCCACCTAGTCCAATCCTTATTCGTCAACGTCAAAATGGTTGTGACCATTAAAAACTCTAGGACAAATCAAAAACCAAAGCTCACACTTCGCGGAGGCCCTCCTAGATATAATAATGATGAGAATTTGGTAGATCATGATGCATATTTTGATACCCATGAACCATATATCTCCCCATTTTGGCCTCCACCAACATCACTATCATCTCAAGAATATGAGGAAATACAAGAGCTTCAACATATCTATGATGATCATTATCCACAAGAACATTCCTATCATCACAACACAACCCAAGATTTTCCTTCCATGCCCTCAACCTCACAAAATTATAATCCTACCCAGGTCTCAACCTCAACATCCATTAATCCCGAAGTCCTTCAGTTACAACAACAACTCACTCAATCAGAGGCTGATCTTAGATTTCAATTGGCACAACTATCACATTTATCTTCGCAATTTCAACATCCTACCACGTCAACACCCCAACTCTATGAATCATCTCCATCCACCTCATACAAATCTTTATCACAACCAATCTACCACTCATATCAACCCAACACATCCATACCTCAAACCTATTCAGCAATAACTTTACCTCAAACCTCATAGGTCCATATCCCTACCCATGCTTCATCTTCACACATACCAAGTCCCCTTGCCTTATATCTTCAACAACAAAGCCAAAAAAAAACAAGCCCTCCTTCAACAACAACAAATCTTAGCCCAAAAACCACAACCTTCATTTAACACATCATCCACCATACCTTTATCCATACAACAACAACAACAGATTCCATCTAATTTCAATCCTAATCCATTGGTCCCCCAGCCCTCTCATTCATCAATCCCTTTGTTACCTTCACCACCATCATCCACACAACATCAACAAATTCAACCTAAATTCTATGAGTCAACCCCATCATCATGCCAACCTAGTCCCTCCTCATCAACCAATCTTAGGAATATTCCTCAATATCCATCTCAAAATCCTCCACAACATGAACATGAATTTACAAATCTTCTTATTGATACTCTTGACAAGGGAGACACCATCTCAAGTTTGGAATCGTGCACCAATCCTTCCACTAGTCCTCCTCATCAATCCATCCCTATAGAACCTGAGCCCAATCCCATGATCTATCAACCTAAGCCCAATCCAAGTCTTGATCCTATCATAGCCAATCATATCATCCCCCTAGCTAACCCAAATCCCAATCCTATTATATCTAATCCTCTTGTCCATCCACCTGATCCTAATCCCACTCCTATCACACCTAATCCTACACCTTCCACCCTTATTATCCATCCATTATATTGTCCATCCACCCATGTACTAATGAAGGATGTGATCCATTGGATACTAGCAAGGAATCAACTACCACCCTCATGCCATCAAATGCCTATCCTTGAAAGTATGCAAGAACCTTCAAATGTTCTTGAAGATTCACCTACTATAAGCACAATTCACTCTCCACCATACAGTGAATCTATCCAAGAGACTTCCATTCCTATCCAAACTCAATATTTATGTCAAGAGTCAACTCTAAAGCATGATCAACTTTGCTCCTTACCAAATCAAGATCAAAACCCTTCCTTTCAACCTATTCATAACCTATATCTTTTCTATGATCAATATATTATCTGTGATCAAGAGCTTCTCACTCCTTCCACTCTCGGTCCCAATACTATTCATTTTCAAGAAACCTCCACCACGCCTATCGATCATCCCACAATATCCACTTCCTTTGATGAGACACTTGGTCCCCCCAAGCACATAGATAATCAAACAAATACATTGAATCTTCATGAGCATAATGAGCATAATCAAGATCCTATTGCTCCTTCACCATCTCATACTGATACCATTTCAAATCCACCATCATGTCCTATTGTTCTTACTACCTTCCTAAATGAATGTTCTTCCCTAGGAGGGCAGCAACCTGTATCTGCCACCTCACCCTCCTCATCCAATAAGGAACGTGTGTCTTGTATCCTCAAAAATAAGCATCCCATTGTGCATCGTATGTTCCAAAACATGAATTATCAAGGTAAAGGCTTAGGCCTTCATGAGCAAGGTAATCTGGAACCCATCCATGTCAAAGTCCCTCCACGCTCATATGGTATTGGTTATACACCCCAAGGTAAGCAATATCAAGATGTTGGTATCACATTTCCACCTCCTAAATCCACTCCATCTAAGCCCAAACTAGGCGCACCTCATCACACCCATAAAACTTATGTTTCCATTCCTCCTCCATCATCCTACAAACCCAAAAAGCATGTGACCATTCATCTTCCTCCATCCACTTTACCTCCACTTCTTCCAACTCCTAACATCCCTCCATCTACTTTAACTCCCCTCCTTCAAATTCCCATCCTCCAATCTCCTTATCACTTTAACCACAAATCCATTCATACATCCCATTCCCATAAATCCCCTACAATTCCTAATCATGATCAACAAATGCACGCATCGAATAAACATGAAGCTATCCTAAACACCCCCATGGGATTCAAGAATAAAAATTTGGATGCCTCCACTCATAAAGCCAAAAATCCCAATAATTCTCATGCCATATGGCACAAATGTGAAGAATCAAAGCAAAATCAAAATTCAAAAATGCTACCTAAGTCCACATCTCAAAAAGATAATTTCAAAACCAAAATGGTTTGGGTCCCCAAGCAAAAAGTACCTAGTTCAAATGGAGCATCCACAATGCTAAAATCCCAAACATCCCGCTCCCTATCACAAAATCCTAAGATTCATAAGTCCATTTGGGTTCCTAAAGACCTAAATAGGCATATCCCTAAGATAACATCTCCATTAATCCCAAATCCCCATTCCAAGCTTCAAAATCCATTTCGGTGTGTGCAACCGTTGGTTTTGGTTCCCTTCCATTCCACAACATTCCCACATACCTCCATCTCCCTATCTTCCATCTACTATCCTACTTATTTCTTCCATCATGTCCCTATGGTCCATGCTTTTGTATAAGTCCTTCATATCTATCTATTTATCTCCATCCTCATCCATTATCCTTCCATCATTATCCACATCATACTCTCATATCCCTTATCATTCCTTGCATGAACCTTTCATAATCCACATCAGAATCCATTACCCTCTCATGCAATTCCTTACCAACATTCCCTACCAACATCTATGAGCATAACGAAATTTGACATGGTCTATGAGTTATCCATCTAGGGACATTTCTATGAGAACAACATCTTGAGTCCCCATCTATTCCATCTGACTATCCCCTACAAAAAAAAAAAAAAACAAATCAAAATAGTAAAGAGAAACCATTTCATCCAATGGTGAAAACCTGGTAAATAGGCGCCTTGGATAAGTACCATGATGAAAACCTGGCAAACAGGTGTCATGTGTAGGTGATTATCTATGTGCTTTACACTTGGGGGCATGTTGTCACATCTATCCCATCTCATATCCTATCCTATCATTTTCCATCTTATCTTGACATCCTTACCCATCATATCTGTTGTACCTTCCTCATTGCACCATTCATCTTCCCTTCCTCCTTTTTGATCTTGATGAGGATAAGGGCAAATTGTTGAAAAATGCTTTTAGACACCTCTTGTCATACTCCCAATTCCATCCATCTATTTCTAAAAATATCCTCCATACATCCATCTACATCCTCAGTTCCATTATCCCTATCATGCATTCTTATCCGAATCACCTTTTTAAATCCTACAGCATAATATCTAGAGTGGGGGCAGGTTCTTCCTATGCAATGTAGTTCTTGGAGATCACATCCTCAGTTTCTTTCATCCATCTATCATATAGCTCCCATCCATTATCCTTTTATCACCACTCCTGTTATACATGTGCTATCTTTATCCTATTTCCACTCCTTGTATCCATCCATACTCCTACCTTTATCTTATCGCCATTCCTGGTTTCCTTCCTACCTTTATCCTATTGCCGAGTCCTTTATCCATCCATACTCCTACCTTGATCCTATCACCCATCCTCTTACCCCTCCATCCAATCCTTTTATCTATCGCATTCACTATTGTTCATCCCCATTCATTATTGATCCTTGTCTTGTGGTTTGGTTTCCCTTGTCATTGGTATCTATCCAAAGGCATTGGTATCTATCCAAAGGCTATCTACACACAATCTCATGCCAAAAATCCAAAAAATCATACCATTTGAAAAGACAAAAAATCACAACATTCCTAAAATACAAAAAAAAATCAAATATCCAATAAAAATCAAATCAATCAATCCATCCCCTCAACCAATCAAATCAATTACATGCAAGTATCCTTCCATACCAATCAATGTCAATCAATCAAGTCAAATTATCCAATCACATCCACGGTCTTGTTCCTAGCCTTGCTGTGAACCTAATCAATCATCATCATCAATGGGATATATCGTTCCCAATCCTAGTGTTGTTCTTGGGATATATCGTTCCCATATCAACAACCCAATCCTCGCGTTGTTCTCGGGATAAATCATTCCCATATTAACAACGCTATCAATCAATCATCATCATTATCAGCATCAATCAATCTAATCGATCATTAGTTTTCAGCTTGATAGGGGCAATGCCTTGTTTGTTTTTGAATCATTTGTGCATGCTTGCTTGCTTGCTTGTGTGTGTTATCTTTTCATCTTGCATTTGAATCGCATCCATATTATTCTAGCTAATATTCATTTCTTGTGTGTGTTGGAATAGTTTTTTGCATTATCCTGTGCATCTAAGGTCAACACATACCTTTTTTGCATTAGGACTTTTATGCCCTAAGTTTACTTCCTCATACATTAGACAAGGTTGTATTATGCTGGGGCACAAGACACATCGTCACCTTGGTCTTTCTACCTTGGTGCATACCGTCAGGTGTCATATCAAACATCAGGTTGCTCAACGTTTGATCGGCATAACTCCTTCATCCTTCTCTCTGTTTCCTTCTCAAGAGCCTATCCACCTCCTTTGTCCCTGCATATCCTCTTGAGGGGGCATTATCTACCAATGCTTCATTTTTATGAGCCCCATATAAACCCCAGCCTACCCAAGATCCAAATCTAAGCCTATGTTTTAACTTTCTTTGAAACAATATTGCTTTGCAACATTGTCTCAAAGAGGGGCAAAATGTAGACATCCAAATTTGACCGAATCTTTCATTATTCCTAAAATCCATAATTATCCCTAATAATCCCTAAATATCCCATTTAATCTATTATTACCCACATGTGATTTAATTAATGTTAATTAATTAAATCCTTCATTTTGACATATCCCGTAAATAATAAATTAAAATTAATTTATTATTTACCTATGAGCTAATAACCTCCCAAAAATAATAAATTAAATAAACTTAATTTATTATTTTAATCTTAAACACGTTAAAAACCCTAACCACCTTTCACCTACCTTACCGTTCACCGAATCAAAAATCTGTTTAACTACCCAAACCAATTTCTATCCAACTTTATAAAAATCAAACTCATCCATCATTTCTCCCCCCGACAATATTTACCTTGGAGTTATGCCAATATTCTGAGCAACCACATATAAATTAATATTCAGTAACATCAATATTTGTTTGGTTTTCATAGTTTTATCATAATCTTTTCTGTTGCTCTGAGTATGGATTTTAGGGTTTATAATAGTTTCAAATCTTTATGCGAAAATCTGTATTTGGTGCATACACTTCTCCTTGATCAAATTATCTCTCATTAAACTTTTAGGTATGCACAACTGACTTCCTTTGAACAACATATCTTCTTAAATAAAATAATCCAACCACTTACTTCTATATGCTACAACAAGTTCTTTACATGCTTTCCAAGGTTTTGCAAAATCAATGTCTCCCTCATACATGCTCTTCAATTCATCAAATCCCAGCACTTCAACTCTCATCTATGTCAACAAGTTTCTTTTTCTATTCAAAGCATCAACAACTTTGTTTGATTTTTCACTCCTATGCTTCAACACAAAAGTATAACTCTACATGAACTCTACCCATCTCATATTTCTTTGATTCAACTTACCTTGACTGTTTAAATACTGCAAGGCTTGATTATCTGTATACAACATTAACTCCTTAGGCAACAAGTAATGTCTCTAGTTCTTCAAGGCTTGAATTATGACATAGAACTCTTGATCATAAACTAAATATCTTCTCCTTGCACCATTCAACTTCTCACTAAAATAAGCTAAAGGTCTACCTTCTTGACTTAACACTGCTCTAATTGCATTTCCACTTGCATCACAATCAACTTGAAATACCTTATTGAAATCTGGTAATGCCAAAATAGGTTGCTCTGTCACTTTATGCTTTAACAACTCAAAACTTTTATCTACTCCTGATGTCCACTTGAAATCTTTTTTGTCACCTCTCATTGCTTCTATCATAGGGTTACAAAGTGAACTTAAATTTCTAATGAACTTCTGGTAGAAACTAGCTAATCCATGAAATGATCTAACCTCTCCAATGCTCCCCGATGTAGACCATTCAACAATTGCTTTCACTTTCTTAGGGTCCATCTTCAATCCTTCTGCAGAAATCATAAATCCCAAATATACCAACTCTTCCTTCATGAAACTACACTTCTTGATGTTTATCAACAATTTCTCTTCTCTTAACCTCTGTAAAACTTGTCTAGTATGCCACAAATGTTCTTCTTTTGTCTTACTGAAAATTAGAATATCATCCAAGTATACAATTACAAAATTACCCAAGAATTTCTTCAAGACTTTATTCATCAATCTCATGAAAGTACTTGGTGCATTTCTCAATCCAAAAGGCATCACTAACCACTCATACAATCCTTCATTTGTCTTAAAAGTTGTCTTCCATTCATCTCCTTCTCTAATTCTGATATGATGGTATCCACTCTTCAAATCTATCTTTGTGAAATATCTTGCTCCACTCAAACAATCCATGATATCATCCATCCTAGGTAAAGGAAATCTATACTTAACTATGGTCTTGTTTATTGCTCTAGAGTCAGTACACATTCTCCATTCTCCATCCTTCTTAGGTGACAAAACTACATGTACTACACAAGGGCTCAAACTTTCCCTAATCAAACCTTTTCTCAACAATTCATGTATCTATCTATTCAATTCTTCATTCTCTGTCGATGTCATTATATGTGATGCTTTGTTAGGCAAAATTGCTCTTGGTATAAGATCCATGTGATGACTGATACTCCTTGTAGGTGGTAATCCATCATGTACATTATTTGAAATGATGTCTTCATACTTTGTCAGCAACTCCTTTATCTCTTCCGGTTGTTCTTCTTCAGTCTCTTTCTTCAATGCTTTAGGTTTCTTAGGAATCAAGACATAAGACATTCTCATGTCTCAAACCATCTACAAATTTCCTTCCATCTACCAAATAGATTCTAGCAGTCCCACATATTTCACTCTTAGGATCATCTTCCAAAGGAATCAAGGTGATTCTCTTTCTATTTGCTATTATAGTATATGTACTCTTTCTTCCATCACGTAAATCTTTTCTATCATACTGCCAAGGTCTACCCAACAAGATGTGACAAACATCCATTAGCATAATATCACACAAGATTCATCATGATAAGATCCAATATGAAATTTCACTAAAAATTGTTCACTCACCAGTATCTTATGATCATTCTGAATCCATGCTATTTGATAGGGCTTAGGATGTTTCAATCTTTCCAACTTCAGCTTAGCCACCATCTCTTCTGAAACTAGGTTATCTGAACTACCACTATCAATTACAAATTTACAACACTTACCTCCTAATTTGCATCTGGTTCTAAACAGGCTTTTCCTCTCTGATAGTTTCTCATTTGTCTCTACTTGAAATAGTGCTCTTCTCATCACCAATGATTCTCCTTTCTCCAGTTTGCCAACTGAATAGGGGTGACTTAGTTCAACAGGTTCTTCTTTAACATAGGTTGCTCTTCTCCTATTTTTTGTTTTCTTGCTTGTACTACCCTGATTACATTCAAATGCTCTATGTCCTTCATCTCCACACTTGAAACAAGTACCTCTGAATGTTCTATCAAATCCTCTTCCTTCTCTTCTGTATCCTTCATTCTGATATGCACTAGGGTTTCCTCTTTCATAAAAAATTATGTCATCTCTTCGGTAAGCATTGTTATCTCTATCATCCTTCTTCAATGGGCTATCAAACTTCTTGTACTCCACAAATGATCTATCTCCTCTAGAATAAGTCCTACTTCTCTAAAATTTATCTCCTCTACCTCTTTGTCTTTGATCATGTCTCTTATTTAGCTTCTCTTCAACTTTCAGGGCAAACTGATATGCTTCCTCAAAAGATATCATCCTTACCAAACTCAGTTCCTCTTGAATGTTCAACCTCAGTCCATTGATGTATCTTGCCACTTTATTCTTGCTTGCTTCAGTATGTCCTATTCTTATGACCATCTTATGAAATTCTTCAGTGTACTTCTTCACAAATTTCTCCTTTTGTCTCAGGTTTTGCATTCTCTTCAATAGTTCCAACTCATAGTCAGCAGGTATAAACTAATTCTTCAACTTTGTTACCATTTGGTCCCACTTTGTAATATTTTCCTTTCCTCTTCTATTTCTTTCCAACTAAACTTCTTTCCAGGCAAAATCACAAACATGTGTCACACTTTGGGCCAACTTATCAATATAAACAAATTTTAGTATTTCCAACCAAAACTCAATTTTGGTGAAACTTATGTTCTATCTAGATCCATTATAGATAAATTAGATCTAGGCCACAACATTTTCCAATTGGAGACATCCACTAAAAACATATGTAGCATCAATTTGAGGCTCATTTACCAAAAACATAAATTTATTTGGAAAACTTGATGTTCTAACGACTCCTACTCATGCAAATAATCATTGTAAAAGAATCTAAAAATACCCTTTTGTAGATAAATATGTCTACTTTACAAAAATATAATTTTTTAAACATTTAAATTAGTCCTTATTTTTTATTTTTTATTTCTACTAAAAGTAGGTCACTAGTACCAAAATATAGTGTTGATTGTCCTCTCAAGAGAAAATAGTAAAGTTTATCAAAAAAAAAAATATGATGCACTAGAGGATTGATTCCTTGTCAAGATGACATATATTTTTTTCTATTTTGGATAAATAATGATGACACAAGTTGACATCCCATTGAAATAGTTGTGTTTTCATTACACATAACTTCCAAAATTTATTTAAAAATATATATTTATCAAATTGGGGAAAAAATTAATCCATGCACTAAAGTGAGTTATGAATACACAAATAAATATAAAAGGAAAATAAATAAAATTTACTATATAAAGTGTGACGTCCCATGCAACCTTATTTTTCAGCATTTTATCAGCAACTAAAATATAGTGTCAATTTTATAAAATACTACATTTAAATAATTTTTAATTTTTTAAAAAAAAGTAAACATAAAATACATTAAAAATCTACATTTTATTAGTTTAGATCATTTTAAAATTCAAAACATATACATCACTTTGTAGTGATTCAAGTTAAAAAGTTAGATTAGTGCTGGCCATTTCCATTATGAAAGTGTGACACAACTTTGAACTTTCACCCTTCCACCATATAGTAGCATGTACTTTCAACTTTATCTTTGCAAATTTCACTCTCTCTGCATCTTTCATTTCTTCATATTCAAAATATTCTTCTATATCATTTATCCAATCAATCAACTCTTCTAGATTCAAGTTACCAGTATAGTTCGACACATCAACTCTAGGTCTCTTTTCAATCTTTGAAATAGCTCACAACATCTTTATCTGATTTGATTCTTCTTCTTCATTACCTTCTAGGGTTTCACTAGTTTGTTCAGCAGATTGAAATCCTTCTTCATCATCACTTTCAACATTAGGTCTTGGTGTCAATCCTCTTTGCCTATCTTCCTCAACAACATCCAAATGAATTCGGATTGTTCTCATCAATTCCATCATCTCATCCATTCTATTAGCCATTGTACCAACAAGAGGAACTCTTCGTGGTGGCATCCTTCCTAGGATGAAGTGCAAACTACCTCAAATTTGGTGATCGAGCTACAAGTGACAATTTTCTCTCAATCAGTGATCAGCTGCACACCAATAACCTACCTTGGATTGGTGATCTGCTCACAACAAGATCTTACAGAATCTCCTTCGGCAATTCTCTCCAAAGAATCAAACTTTCACTCTGATACCACTTGGTGCAGTCATGGGAGGAGGGTTCATAGAATGAACTATCCAGACCATTCAGCAAGAGTAAACACAATGGAAACAATGCAAGAATATGGAACAAATGCAGAATCAGTCATTTAGTATATCATAGAATTCAAATACAATCTAGTCAGCAACATGCAAGATTACAACTAGGGCTTAAAGGCCTAAATACATACATGTGCAAAATAAAGATTTGAAGCTCCTTCACACAAATCCAAAATATAGAATATGAATCAATTGCTAACTACTTTCCTACGGATCTATTACATCTTTATGTATCATTTATGGACTAATAGATTCCTCCACGTTGGCCAAGGAAGGTCACAAACTCCAATGAAGAGATGTAACATGTTCACTGATAGGTCAGACCTAAATTCTCCTCAAATGAATGGAACAATGTGTGGACCTCCGAGAAAGGTTGGATATGAATGAAGGATCATTGAATGAGGTGTCATTAGGATTTGCAAGTCAAGGAATGATCCACAAGCCTTCTCCTATAGTTGACTTGTCTGAGACTGTCAGGATGATCTGCTCTGAGAAAACAATTGTTCTTCTGATAGCGATAACTTTCTGGTAACTGATCCAAATGCTTTGAATTCTTGATATGATGTAGATGAATGAATGAATATAGATTCTAAGTCTAGATCTACAAGATGTGAAATGCCACTAGACCACAAGCTGAAAACTACTACTGACCAAATTGCCTGAACTGAACTTAAAAAATAAAAGAACATAAATGCCAACAAACTGAAATGCAAATATTTTTTGTTGATGCAAGATTTCTCTTGAACCTGGGATGCTCCTACATCACTAATATATGACAAGATGACACTTATCACCTTCTCCTCCATCCACATAACCCTCTTCACAACCCCACATGAATGTGGAGGTGACACTTGTCAACTCCCCATTCCACAAAGCTACACATTCTCCCACAAGTGCTCTCACACATGTGTGAGAACATAGGGGAATGTGAGCACACAAAGGGAAGCTTCTTATGAATGGGGAGGTGACACCTATCACCTCCTCATTCATCTAAGCTACACTCTTTCCCACGAGTGCTCTCACACATGTGTGAGAGCTTGGGGAAGAGGTTCACACATGTGAGAAGCTTCTAAAGCATGATAAGAAAGGGTAACCTTACCCAAGTGGGTGAGGTTGGGGTTAAGTGAGATGGTGACCTTCCAACCACCCTCACACTTCCCAAACTCGTCACTTGACATCAGGGTCAAGTTTGTGTGACCATATAAGGTCTAAATCAAATTTAAATAAGCTAGAAATGGTCCTAGACCCTAGGGGTATGACCTAGGGTCAAAATTTGACCATTAGGAATCCTTAGAAACACATAAAAATCACATAAAAGTGGCTTCAAACATTTAGCACTTTAAATTAGTGCAAACTCAACAATACATTTATAGAACACCTCAAGAGATAAATTGAAAAGATATGAACCATACAAAATGTCATAAATCAATTACAACAATTATCAAAATTCTCAAACACATGTGACCTTAGTCCTACTTAGGACTAGGTCATATGAATAGGGGATAACATATGGTTGTTGTTTGACCTCTGAATTTCCATGGGTATGGAAAAGTAACTTGCACACTTCCAAGCACACATCAATAGTACATGATATAATAGCTGAAGCAAATGAAAATCATACATTACACACACATGATCGCAATGTACAACATCAAGATAACCCAAGGTAACATAATCTCTCTCAAAACATCCATTACTCATAAGTGTAAATCAGGATCACATAATTTAAGAGATAACATCAATCTTGACATCTAAACACATTCAATAGCATCAAATGACATCCTAGCATATAACAACATATCATCAAATGGAAATCTAACATGCCATCTAACCAACCATAAAGCATAATCCATCTATCTGATCTAGTATAAGATAAGGTAATAAGGTCCAAGTGTGGGATCAAAAGTCCCCAAAATACACAAGACCACAATAAATCCATCAAAAGAGTGCTAGAAGCAAAATAATACAGGTGAGGTAAAAGTAGGCATCACATCCTCCCCCGTAAGACTATACTTCCTCATGGAAGTTAGAAAAGAGGTGGGGATAGAGTGCCCTCAAACTAGCTGCGTCCTCCCATGTAGCTGAGACCTCATCATAATAGCCCCACTAAACTCTGACCTGGTCCAGTTCTCGACATCAAAAGCCTAGTGTCCGATGAGCAAAGATGCAAATTGGCTCCAAAGCTAGCTACCCATCTGACTCTACCTATAAGGCATCCCAGTCCAAAACATGTGACATGTCAGAAATATAACGTCTCAATATAGAAATGTGAAACACATTGTGGATGCGTGACGAACTAGATGGCAAGGCAAGATGATAAGCTACGGGTCCTATCTGCTCCAAGATCTTAAAAGGTCCAATAAAATGAGGTGCAAGCTTAGAGCCCTTTCCATAATGGATTGGACTCTTATGTGGCCACACTCTTAAGAACACCTTTTCACCCATGGAGAAACTTCAATCCACTGTCTTGGCATCAGCATACTTCTTTTGGTGATCCTGTGCCTCCTACAACCTCTGCCTGATCAAAGTGATCTGCTGCTCCATATCCTGCACTAACTCTAGTCCAATAGCCACTCTATCCTCTATATGTACCCAACTCAAGGGGGTCCTATACAACCTATCATACAAGGCCTGATAGGGAGGCATACCTAACAAGCTGTGATACCCATTATTGTAGGCAAACTCAACTAGATACAGGTAGTCCTCCCATCTAGACTGGTGATCCTTAACATACATGTGAAACATGTCTTCAAACACATGATTTACCCTGAGTCTGTCCATCTGTCTCAAGATGATAAGCTAAACTAAAGTTGAACTAAGTGCCCAACACCTGCTACAAAGCCCTCCAAAAGGCTGAAGTGAACATTGAATCTCTATCAAATATGATACGACGAGGTACACCATGAAGTCTCACTATGTCATTCAAGAAAACCCTTGCCACTATTGGTGCATTGTATGTTGTGTGTATAGGTGAAAAGTGGGCTACCTTTGTCAACTTGTCAACCATCACCATGATGGCATCATGACAGCGAGCTAACAATGGTAGACCAACAATGATATCCATGGAAATGGTGTCCCATTTCCACTCTAGTATCTCGTGTGGGTAAAGTAAACCTGCTAGATGCTGATACTTGGCCTTCACCCTCTAGCACTCAAGGCAATGAGCAAAAAACTCTGCAATATCTCACCTTAGCCCTGCCCAATGGTGCAATTGCCTCAAATCTACATGCATCTTCTTCACACCCAGATGTGTTGCATAAGGTGCTCTATGAGCCTCTAATAAAACCAATGATCTAAGATCACTTGCAAGGGGAACATAGATGCACTAACGATGTCGAAGAAGACCATCTACCTCAAGAGCATACCCTGCAAACTTGCCCTTAAGGGCCTTTTGTGATTGCAACTCCTACTGAACCTCTAGAAATCACTCATCCTCTGGTAGGTGTTGCAAGATACACCCTCTCAAGTCAACACTCAAGGTCAAGGTTAAGATCTTGTGGTACCTCTGACTCAAGGCATTGGTGACCATGTTCTCCTTCCCTTTGATGTAATGAACCTCAAAGTCATACTCACAAAGCAACTCCATCCAATGCCATTTATGGGTGTTTAGATTCGGCTGCATGAAGATGTACTATAGGCTATGATGGTTAGAGTGTAACTCGAAGTGCCATCCTAAGAGGAAGTGTCTCCAATGAACGAGAGAATGAACTACCACTGCTAACTCCAAACCATGTGTTGGGTAGTTTAGCTCATGGGTCTTAAGCTTTCACGACTCATACACGATCATCTAACCATCCTACATCAACATTGCTCCTAAACCCTCTAATGATGCATCTGTACAAACCATAAAGTTTGCTACTAGATCTGACACTGCTAAGATAGGAATGCTAGTGAGACACTCCTTGAGGACCCCAAAGGCCCTCTCACACTACTTTGTCCACAGGAAATTCTTCCCTTTCTGTTAAAGGGAAGTGATGGGGTACACTATCTGGGAGAAGTCCTCAACAAATCTATGGTAATAACTTGCTAGCCCCATGAATCTCTGAACCTCTATAACACTAGTAGGTTCTGGCCAATCCCCAATAGCTCTAATCTTTGATGGATGTATGGAGATACCATTTCCAGATAGAATGTGGCCCAAATACTGCACCTCTGATCTAAAGAAGGCACACTTCTCTAGGTTGCCATAAAGCTACTGCTCTCTCAAACACTGTAGTACCTAGCAAAGATGCTCCTCATGCTCCTCCTGAATCCATGAGTAAATCAAAATTTCATCAAGGAATATAATCATGAACTGATCAAGGTATGTACAAAACACCCCATTCATGAGACTCGTGAATACTGCAGGGGTGTTCGTCAAACTGAAGGGCACCACTATGAACTCATAGTGACCATAACGAGTCTGAAATGCGGTCTTATGGATATTTGACTCTGTGATGCATAACTGATGGTATCTAGACTTTAGGTCAATCTTAGAGAATACCCTGGCTCCCTACATCTGGTCAAACAAGTTGGCAATCCTAGGCAAAGGATAATGGTTCTTCACTGTCACCTTATTAAGTTGCCTATAATCCATGCATAGCTAAAGATACCCATCCTTCTTCTTCATGAAGATGACTAGTGTGCCCCATGGAGAGACATTAGGTTGGATGTGCCCCTTTGCTAGCAACTCCTCTAGCTGAAGCTTGAGCTCTGTGAGCTCATGCGTGGTCATCCTGTAAGGTGCATGAGACATGGCTCAACATCTAGTACAAGGTCTATATGAAAATCAACCTCTCTGCTAGGTGGCATCCCTGGAAGCTCAAGAGGAAACACATTAGAAAACTCCCTAAGGATGGGGTGATCATCAAGCGTAGCTTTGGGCTCATCCTCTAATCTATCACTAACTATGATCGCAAATATTTGACAACCCTTCTACATACAATGATTAATTTGTTTAGTAGAAATCATATGAATTGATGTGGGCTTCTGAACACCCACTATCTCTATTGTTGTGTTGAGATCATCAAGGCAACCTATCACCTTTCGGCGACAATCTAGCTTGGCTCTATGATCTGCAAGCCAATCCATGCCTAACACCATGCTATAAGACCCCAAGAGTATAACCCTAAGATCCGCAACTGTCGTGAAGGCACCAAGTGAAATCTCACAATCTCTGAGCACATCTACGACCATGTTGGCCCCTGTAGCTAACTCAACCTCCCACCTACATCCTGCCTAGAGGCCACCAGCCTGCAATGTTCCCCTAACAATGGAGAAATAAAGGAGTTTGCGGCTCCTGAGTCAAATAATATAGTGATGGGTATATCCCCAATAGTACCTAGAGTCTCTATGATGGAGGCCTAAAAGTTAGCCTAGTGGTTATCAACTGTTGCAAAGACTTGGTGAGATTGACCCATATCTCCAACTGTAGCCTTAGAACCACTAGCTCTCTGTCCTCCAGCGGTGAAATCCTATGGGTACTCCCTAGCCAAGTGTCCAGCACCAACGCAAACATAACAACGCCCACGTGTCTAAACATGTGCTGACTGAGTCCTATTGGACTGCTGTGCTCCAAGTCAAACTATACTACCCTGTGATCCTCTAAAGGACTATTGTGATCTAGTAGGTCCTGTAACCAATGCCTGCTATTGCTAGTCTCTCCATAGACCCTGTGACTTCCATCCTTGATTAGGACCACCCTATCCCATCTGTTGTGGTTGTGACCTTTGTTGATACTGCTGATGTTGTGGAGGTCTAGGTGGTAAAGATGCTGATCTAAACTTGCCCTGATTAGGAGGTTGTGGTATGGAAAAGACCTAATCCTATTGATGGCTACGACCTTGAAATTACAGATGTGACCCCTGGCCATGTCCATGCACCTCCTCTGCAATGAGTGCCTTCTTGGCAACCTCACTCATAGTCTATGGGTCCACCGTGTGAATCAGTCTTGTTATGTGAGGGTTCAATCCTCTAATGAAATGACTCACAAGCAGCTTCTCATCCTAAAGATACTCGGCATAATGGGATAGCTCCATAAATTTGCACTCATACTATGCAACTGTGGAACCTCTCTACTACAAATCATGGAACTCATCAATACGGTGCTACCTATAATGGTCTAATAGGTAACACGCATTATAGCACTCCAGAAAAGTGTCCCATGAAGAGTGTCTAAAGAGCGATGGTGTTTGTGTTCCTCTATGTGCCACCATGTCACTATCGTGTCTTGTAAAAGATGTATTGCTACTAGTGCCTTTGCATTGTTCCCATAAGGACGCAATGCAAAGCACTAGTCTAGGCTAATGAGCCATTCCTCAGCCTCAGCTCCCTTTGACATACCCACGAAGGTAGGTGAATTAAGCCTAAGCAAATCCTAGATTGGTTCTCTGTGTTCTCAGTGACCTTGCATGGGTGCATCCACCTCATCTCATGGTCCATAAACAAAAGGATCGAGTGGAATATGCTCTACCCCAATCCCCACCTCATGTTCATCATGGCATGATAGACTCCTACTACGCTCTCGATGAGCTGATGCACCATCCTCGACTGTAGGGGTTGGAATCTCTACGTGTGATTGATCTACAACTGGAGGCAATTGTGCTAACACTTCTTGGCAAACCTGAAGGATCTAGGGACCTAGGTCAGGTGTAGGTGGCAAATTTTGATTAGGGTTCTCAAGTGGTGGATCGGCTCTCAATCTAGCTCCTCTAGAACCACTGGCGTGTGGGCTTCCTCTCCTAGATCTAGGTGGCATCCTACATGAACATGATGTCTAAAATTAAAAAAAAATAATACAAATGCGGAATAAAGTGATGTGTGGGTTTAATGCCTAGTGTTTAAACCTAGGCTTTGATACCAAATGTCATGCCCACATTTGTCATGTGGTTAAGACAAGATAACCACATGTTATGACCACAATTGTCATGTGGTCATGACATGAAATATCAAAAAATTTCCCCTGACACCACAAAACCCCCTTGCCCACAACATGTGCACTTAGTGACACTAGCTCACAACATAGTTGACTCTACAACTAACATTATGCGCAAACACCTGTAGGCGGGGAAGTCAGTCAAGTTTAGGTTAATAGGATCTCCAATCATAATCCTACGATGTTATCCACTAGGGGGTTAACGTTACAAAAGGTAATGTTGAGAGGGTTGGATTCCAACACACAATTCCAAACTAGATAAACCCTAATGAAGTGGGTCAATTTCAAATAAATTTTAAATCTAATATAAATCACTCTAATCATCTAAGGCAGGAAATATTAAACTAAATTGAGCAAAATTAAACCACTCATATCCTAGGGAAATTTCGCTTGCATAACAGTGCAAGATGAAAAAAAAATTAAGGACTATATTGATTTTGACATCATAACGCCACCTCATCAACTATAGGAGGGTACAAAATAGAATTAAAAATAATTCTCTAACTAACCCCTTCTAAAATTTAGATAAAATTTTGAAAGCTAAATTAAAACACTTATCCCACTATTTAAAATAATTAACACATCTTTTAAAACTATAGTTAAATTAATTAATAATAACCATCCAAAGTTTATAACAAGAGGTATAAAAAAAATCTGATTTCGTCATACCAACTATTTCCAAATAATTTAATATTCAACAAGGCAATCATCTAAAACTTAACCTTTAACAACAACTAACTAAATCCCTAAAAGGGATAAATAATTAAATTCAAATAATGTTGCACACACAACAAAATAAATCTAATTCCATAAATCAAATAAAATAACACTAAAGGGAAGTCACCACACCCACATGAGATAAAACCCATCCACTTGCCCATTTAAACTAGCTTAAAAAAACTAATAAAACTGAATTAACACCTTTCTTAAATTTAGGGCACCAAACCCTAGGTTTCTCATTTATAAATATGCTAAAATTTCACATTTGTCTTCACATTTCCAATGCTCTCTCCTCACAGGTTGCATGTTTCAAGAAGACCAAAGTGGGAAGTATCTTCCCAATGAGCTTTACTAAAGGTTTTTGTTTTATTTCTAATGTTTTTGGTTTTCCACAGGTTTGAAGTTTATTTGCTCTAACATATTTTTGTTTGAAAAACTCAAATATGGTTTTGCATAGGATACCAAAAGTCTACTTTCTTCTTTAACCCTGCTTTCTAAACTTTTGTCATTTTCTATGAGCACTAATATTTCCTTAATTCTCCTACATGTTTTGTTTTATTTTGGGTTGAAAACTAGTCCCATTTGTTTGTTTAAGATAAATAAGTTTTCTACATTCAAAAGAATAGTTCTAAAGTTTTCTAAGTTTACCCTTTCATCTCTTTGGTGCATTTATTCTAAAATTATATTTTACATAGAGGATACAATTTACACAAAAACAGGTGTGCACATGTGCACACACACAGATATATATATATATATACACACATATATATATACATATACATATATACATATATATATATATATGTATATATATGTATACATATATATATATATGTATATATATGTATACATATATACATATATATATATATGTATACATATGTATACATATATATACATACATATATATATATATATATATATATATATATATATATATATATATATATATATATATATATATATATATATATATATATATATATATATATATATATATATATATATATATATATATGACTTGAAAACCTACTAATCTACACAAATACACAGTAAGAGGTTTCACCAGACACACATAGGAAGGGTCATGGTTGTGCTATATAATGATACAAGCACATTAAATATATGTATATCATATGGTACTATAGACTAGGGGCCAAATTGTGCTTAGAGTTGCCTTCGATTTAGGGCTGATTGCACCAAAGGGGTTGAGCTACAATTAAGATAAGGCCATAGTAGAAATTCTAGAGGCATCTACCATGGCTGATGGCCAGGGGATGAGGTAGCTAGGCACCTAGTGTCATTGAAACAGGTGTCAGGGCTGGGGCATATGCCCCACCCCTTATTACCGTTGGCCCATTCAAAACTAGGGGACTGAATACTCAACATAGTTCTCAAACTTTTCCCTTCGCAGGGTAAACCCTACACAGGTAGTATCACCCTCCTATGGAAGCATTCAGTCATGCCCTAATTCATCCATTGTTCCTTTAACAAAACAAAACAAAACAAATAGAACTCCTACTTTATTTTTGTATTGCTCAATAGAACTTAAGTAAAGAAAAAAAACATAAGTACGATGCTTAGATATAATAGCATATATATATATATACATATACATATATATATATATACATATACATATATATATATACATATATATATACATATATATATACATACATACATACATACATACATATATATATATATATATATATATATATATATATATATTGCTGATAGGCAAATTTAGTCACTGTGTAAAATAAAACACAGCGAGCTAACTAAGATAGATAGTAAATAAAAACCTGTATCCTACATTTATTTATTTGTAAAAAAAATATAAATGCATCTTATATATATGGAAATAGAAAAATATATTTATTTCTATTTCTACCCTCCCATTTTTATATAACAATTTTATATATATTCTTACACAAGAAGAGGTAGCAAAACAACACTATCCATAAACTATACTTCTCATACAACCACATAATAAGTATCAATTTAATTCCCAAAAGGTCTTATATAATCTATTTTTTTTTCTTCCATCACACATGACCACATTCAACATCATAACATTAATGAGAGAGAGAGAGAGAGAGAGAGAGATTTCATTTTCAACAAATAAAAAAAGATGAAACTATTCCTCATTTATTCAACATATTAAACAATGTTTACAAAGGGTAAGATTACAACTCCTATGATCTTCACCCTCTAATGAAAGTTTGAACATAAACAATCCCCAAGGAGACATTAGGCATCTCAATGCCTTCTCATATACAAAATACATGAAGCCACTAAACTCTTGTGTTCTTCACCAAAAATCAACTCCACCATGGTCTCCTAAGGCACCTACAAAACATACAAACAAGGTAGCCATACCCATGGAAGCTCACCTCCCAACCTAGGCCTAAAATAGGCCACCCCCAAGCTAGGAGGTCTTCCAACAACCAAGTTTCACACCACAACATAATAAAACACTCATATCAATCACAAAAACACCCAACCCAAGGCTTAACACGAAACTAATCCATCTTAGGAATGGATTTGGAGG
Organism: Cunninghamia lanceolata; assembly: GCA_027924645.1. Taxonomy (NCBI): domain Eukaryota; kingdom Viridiplantae; phylum Streptophyta; class Pinopsida; order Cupressales; family Cupressaceae; genus Cunninghamia; species Cunninghamia lanceolata. The sequence continues at coordinate 1,927,071 of BSBN01000957.1, forward strand.
GGGTGAGATACTGGACGATGTAGGATCTTAGCTAATTTTGTCTATTTTGGATATTTATTTGACATATCATAGGTTTTCTATTTCCTCCTATGACTGCACTTTGAGCAAACTTGCAGGTCTATCTTACAGAATCTGCATAAATAAAAGTAATTATGAGATAAATTTGTCTATTTGTTGATCTTTTGGTTTGAATATTCGTATTTGTTAGTTATTTATATGTATAGGAATTACATAGGTATCAAAGCACTAGGTTTCAACATAGGGATCTTTGGGGTAAAAGCAATAGTAACTTAAAACTTGTTCCTACTGTGTAGAAAATATGTCCTCAGACCATTCTAGGGAACCAATCTACCATGGACCTCAAATTTTACAAGCCTTACAAAATTTGGTAAATGTAATCCAAGAGAGGTTACCTACACTTAACAATCAAGACTAGCATCACTCTGAAAGACAATATTCTATACCCCAGGAATGTAGTAGAAGCCCTCATCGTAGTAGAGAAAATCATATAGAGGAAGAACATTATTCACCATCTCCTTGTAATTCTTGAATAGGAAGGGAGGTCTCTGTGGATATTGATAAGTTAATGTGAGATTTTCTCGAGTTACAACCACAACATTTTTTTGGATCTATTGATGGATCAGAGGTAGAATCTTGGCTAATCAGTCTTGAGAAAAAATTTGCATTAAAAACCTATGGGAGTAATCTAAAGGCTACACTAGCTATTCACCTTCTTAGGGACAGTGCAGACACTTGGTGGTGATGGGAAGAGAGAAAAATATATTTGATTTCAGAGAGTATAACTTGGGAAGTCTTCTTAGAAATTTTTAAAAAGAGGTATATTTCTAATTATTTTTGACAACGGCAAATTGTTGAGTTCCATGACCTCCATCAAGAGGAACTGACTATAGCACAATATAAAAATAAGTTCTTTGAGTTATCTTAGTATGTTGATTATATTTAGGATGAGAATTTGATGGTAAACCACTTTATCAGAGGACTTAATCACAAAATTGTAGATTTAGTTTGGTTATTTGAGCCTACTACTATGAAGTAGGCAATTGAAAAGGCATTTATTATAGAAGAAATTCAATTGAAACATCATGATTAGCATCAAAATTCAGAATCAAAACCATAATCAATTCCACTCTGGTAATGGAATTAGGACAAATTCTTATCCTACTAGATCAATACAGTCACAACCACGGCTAGAAGCTAAGTCAGCTCAAGAAGACCCAGTCAGATATTGGCAAGTTCCATCTCATAAAGAAGATTAGAGAAATTAGACACAGTTTGTTGGATCATCTCATCCACAATAGAGTTCTCAAGGTAGTCAGTCTAGCACTAGCAAAACAACTTTTTAGTTTTCATCTCCTTCAAACCGTTCTTTTTTTAATTACGGTGGTAGAGGACACAATGCTCGGGAATGTTACCAAAGCAATATAGCTTCAGGATTTCATTAGTTGGCAATTTTAGAACCTCCTGTGAGAGATGTGGGCAGGTCTCATCAAGTTTTTTGTAGCAACTGAAAATCAGCAAGCAGTGCATCAAGCATCAATGATAGAGGTTCCCAGAAAAATTGATGGCACTGGATGGACAGTTAACACTGGAACCAATAGGCATTTTGGAGAAACAAACATTGACCCTTCGAGAAAGACAACTGGATTGAGTTGAGGACCAATGGGACTCCTATGATGAATCTTCTACTTGGGAGGATATTATCTAGATGAAATCTTTATTTTCCTTGATAGCTTCTAGAAGGAAGCCTAGTTTGTAAAGGGGGAGAATGTAGGGTCTTAGCAAATTTTGTTTATTTTCGATATTTATTTGACATATCATAGGTTTTCTATTTCCTCCTGCAATTGTACTTTGAGTTGAGTTGTGGGTCTACCTTATAGAATCTACATAAATAAAAGAAATTATTAGATAAATTTATCTCTTTGTTGATCTTTTGATTTGAATATTCATATTTGTTAGTTATTTATCTGTATAGACATTACAAACTCACTCTACTCAAGGAGACCCACACTCTTAAAAATAATATCTTCTTGAATCACTTGGCCTCTTTCCATACTTCACATATCACCAAAAAAAGGCACTCATGCCATAACCCAAAGTTCTGCAAACTCCAAAATAAGGGCCTTAGCAACAAAATAAACACCATAACTAGGAGGGGGAACTGAGGAGGTTTTCATCCACTCTCACCCAACACTAAGGTGAACTCTCTCATAAAGAGAGTCACCCAAACAACCCATAAAACCCTTAACACATAAATCTAAAATACATAACATAAAACATGCATACTCACACAGTAATAGTGTAAAAAGCAAATGGTTCAAAACTTGAGAAATACCTCAAAGCTTCAATAATAGAGTGATTTTTGGTGAAGAGCTTCCACAACTCCTCCCAAAAATCTCCAAGTCCTTCTCTTTCCCAACACAAGACCAAAAATTCCCAAAAGAAATGAAAAGAAGAACCATCCTCTCATCAAAATGAGGGAGATATAAAGACAAGGCTCTCAAGCCCTAATGTATGAGAAGGTTATAGTTGTCACCTTCTCCTCCATCAACATAACCCTCCTCACAACCCCACATGAATGTGGAGGTGACAAGTGGAGGTGACACTTGTCATCTCCCCATTCCACAAAGCTACACATTCTCCCACAAGTGCTCTCACACGCGTGAGAGCATAGGGGAATGTGAGTACACAAAGGGAAGATTCTTATGAATGGGGAGGCGACACTTCTCACCTCCTCATTCATCTAAGCTACACTCTTTCCCACAAGTGCTCTCACACATGGGGAAGAGGTTCACACATGTGAGAAGCTTCTAAACCATGAGAAGCAAGGGTAACCTTACCCAAGTGGATGAGGTTGGGGTTAAGTGAGATGGTGACCATCCAACCACCCTCACACTTCCCAAACTCGTCACTTGACCTCAGGGTCAAGTTTGGGTAACCATACAAGGTCCAATTCAAGTTTACATAATCTAGAAATGGTCCTAGACCTTAGGGGTATGACCTAGGGTCAAAATTTGACCATTAGGAATCCTTAGAAACACATAAAAATCACATAAAAGTGGCTTCAAACATTTAGCACTTTAAATTAGTGCAAACTCAACAATACATTTGTACAACACCTCAAGAGACAAATTGAAAAGATATGAACTATACAAAATGCCATAAATCAATTACAACAATTATCAATATTCTCAAACACATGTGACCTTAGTCCTACTTAGGACTAGGTCGGTTGAACAGGGGATAACACATGGTTGTTGTTTGACCTTCAAATTTCCATGGGTATGGAAAAGTAACTTGGACACTTCCTAGCACACATCAATAGTACATGATATAATAGCTTAAGCAAATGAAAAGCATACATTACACACACATGATCGCAATATACATCAAGATAACCCAAGGTAACATAATGTCTCTCAAAACATCCATTACTCATATGTATAAATCAGGATCACATAAGGTAAGAGATAATGTCAGTCTTGACATATAAACACATATCAATAGCATCAAATGGCATCCTAGCATATAACAACATATCATCAAATGGAAATCTAACATGCCATCTAACCAATCATAAAGCATAATTCATCTATCTAATCTAGTATAAGATAAGGTAATAAGGTCCAAGTGTAGTATCAACAGTCCCCAAAATACACAAGACCACAATAAATCCATCAAAAGAGTGACATAAACAAAATAATATAGGTGAGGTGAAAGTAGGCCTCATAGAAGTTAAGAATATAAAAAATAGTGGATGAAAATTTGGCTTCACTTGTAATTCCTAGAATGAGTAAAACTTCTAGAAGTTTAGATCGATATTGTAAAGCAAACCTCTAGGAGTTCATTCAAATATTGGCAAATGATAAACATATGTTAGTTGCAAAAGTTTGTATTTTAGAAGTGTTACTTCCAAATTAGTGTAGAGTGCACCAAGATTATCATCCCAAACTATCGTTCCCACTATTCTTAGAGGTAGTTCAGGTGATAGAAGGAGTAGAGCCCAATTGTGAGTCTCATGTTGAGACCACTTGTGGATTCAATAAGAAGTTTGTAGAAGTCATGAGTATGAAATAAATTTTTCAAGAGGCTATGTAGGCCATGGTTCTACAAGTATTGTTTGTAAAAGAGGCAAACATGGAGAAAATGTTTCCAAAGGCTTCGTAGGCCATGGTTTCATAAGAAGAGCTTAAAAAAAGGTAAGCATGATGGAAGCAATAATTAAGCAACTAGAATTCATAGCCAATTATGAAATCATTTGCAAGAGTTTCACTAAGAAAGGAAGTCATGATATAGTTCATAACAAGGAATTCAAAGCCAAAACTAAAACTACTTAAGAAGAGATTCATCCAAAATGAGGTTGTCAATATCTAAAGGGTACTATAGGCCTAAAAAATGTTGGTTAGTTAACTTGTATGGATGTTAACTAAGAGGTGTTGGCAAGAAATGGGGAGGGATACAAATCTAGAGATCTAGTCCTTAGTCAAGTCTTTGTAGTCAATTTCTACCCCTATTAATTAGTTAGAGATTAATAGAAAAATACCAAGAATAAAATATGCAACATACATACATAACATAACAATATAACACACAAGAATTATCCAAAACCAACAAATCTCTCTCTCTCTATATATAAACAACAATCAAACATCATACATCCATCCTCTGGTAGGCCTTTCAGTCTCTGCCTCATCCATCTACCTACATACTTGATCAGACTTCTATGTCATCTCTATATCAGCATACTTTGTCATATTCTATCACATGCTTATATCTTCTATCCTTCTTATCCTATAACATCATATCCAATATCTATATATATTATATCTATTACATTTAGGGATGTGTCTTATAGAATCATAGATCGACTCTAGCCTCCTCATAGTGTATGCGCCAGCTTCCGATCAGCTCTACTCTATGCTCTAAATCATGCTACTAACATCACCCCCCTTCAAATCTATGTCTTGTCCTCAAGACATGCAAAATTAATTACTAGATAAGATGGTCTTGTAGATTTGCTTCAGTTTCACCAAACTAGTGTTCCGTTGCTTCTTAGCCTTAGACAACATAATAATTTGTCCTTCTATCTTAATATATGTGTCCTCTACTTCTACTATATGTGTTGGTATCTATTTTGTCTATGTTGTCTACTTAGATTATGTAAAACTATCAGTCAAATTAGCCAGTCTAAGGTTCACAACTTCCCTTAACTACTTTATTTGGCTCCTTATTTGATCTCTTTGGTCATAAAGTTGTTGATGTTGGTTGTGGAGAGTCTCTACCTATATCCTTAATATTACTCCATCTTTATATGTCAGAGGATCATATTGGGCTGCCACTTTTGTTACTTGTAGTTCCAAAGCATCCATTTGATCTTTTATATTTCTTTGGTGGACTATGGCCATTTTAAACAAAATTGATAAAGACTGTTTGCCTCCACAATGCTTTGTTGAATACTCTTTATGTGTGTTTCTAATTGAGTGTTTTCCTTGACACACTTATTTTTCATCTCCACAAACCTTTTCTTGTTTAGTTTCTCTATTATTTTCTTCTCCAGCTGGCTAGAGTACTCCTTGAATCCTTGTGTCAATTGTTTCAATTGCTCTAGCAAGGATATGGTGGGCAGGTGCAAAAACTTGGGGGGCCAAAAAGTGGCCAACCTTTTTAAAAAAAAACTTCTAAGCCATAACGCAAGTGCATTATGCTTGCCTATTTTTAAAAAATGTTTTTTACCTCATTTTTCCATTTCATTTTCTTCTACCCACAGCCTGCAAACCCTTGAGAGTGAACGCATTATTGGAGGTCAAATTCATTGCCAAATCATCACAGATTCATCATCAAAATGCCACCACGATGTCGGGGATGCTAAAGGAGTAAGTTGTATTTGGTTTTTTGTCTGAATTTGTTGTTAGATAGGTAGGTTTAAGTAGTTTTTTTATGTAAATTTCTTTAATTTATAGGAAATGATAATGCACCTCCTCCTCCTTCTGAAAATCCACAAAATCTTGAATCACCTAAATAGCAAATACCTACTAAAGAACAACCCCAACAACAAACACCTCCATTCATTCCTCAACATGCCCCTAGAACACAAGAAAATCTAATGGGACAAATTGAAAACAATAAAAAACAAATTGAGGACATAATTGCAAGGTTGAAAGATCTTGTAACTTCAACCTCGCATAGATCCATGCTTGCTAAATCTCTTGAATCTATGTTATCAAATATAGATTCAATTTGCAAGAAAATATACTGTTGGTCAGAAAAGAGGAGAGAATTTAGAGAGTACTATGCTGACAAGTTGTCATATGAACAAGTAAACAAAGAACAAATTCCAAAATTGGACTTGTGTTTCATTTTTATAGACCCATGAACAAATCAAACTCTACCCTTTACATGCAAGAGGTTCCCTATCCATTGGTGCAACAACCAAGCGATAAGGGACAATTTTGGGCAGAGGTGGTGGATGGTTTTTGACCATCCTCCATGCAACAATAATGAGGTCCCACAATGCTTTTGAGGAAAATCTACTGCGAGTTTGTAAAAAATAAAGTGCCAAACTATTTTGATATATGGGACTTCTAGGGTAGAGGTGGGGAGTCAGTACAGGATATCCTAGGGGCATGTGTTGACCCACAGCAGCTAGCGAGACAAGAACTCACCAGACTAGCCCATGAGCACGTGTCTATCCCTTCCATTATGAGGGAGAGTGCCGAGGTCGAGACACTTCAGTCCATTAGTGCCTTGACCCAAAGCATCATAGAGCATTCTAGTTCTATAGCATAACATGGGCTAGGGGAGAGTTCGAGGAGTAGGGTTCCACCCCATACTTGACAGGCTTTGGAGTCATCCTGTAGTTATGACCTCACAAATAGTCAGGATGCAGGTGTGCAGGATACATCTGCAACTGAGCAGATGGTGATGACAAATGCCCTTTTGAGTGAGACTTTCAACCTTAATACTTAGGTAAATGTTAGCTAGTTCATTGAATTTAATTTATTAAATTTTATTTTTGAAATGCAAGATTAACTAATTTAGTTTGATGATTTTAATGAAATTTCAAGGTCATAGCATTGATGCAGTTTTCAGTGGTTCTCCACCTGCATATTGCACTACAACATCTAGTACTAGGGTATGTAACTAGTAAATAATTATAAATATTTCTTGTGAATAGCATTGTTATATGAATGGTATTCTAATATCTGATTTTGGATGTTGAATAGGTTAATCTTGGAGATTTCATGGTGACACCTACTAGTGGTGGTGGAGTTCAAAGCTTCACTCAGGTAATAAAATAAATAGTTTAACTAATGAATTGTACTTACTAGATTTTTGTAATATTTTATACTCATATTATTGGTTATGGGTATATGCAAAGAGATGGGGGACTAAAAAGTCGCCACCATGGGACTTTTTGGTCCAAAAGTAAAAAAAAATGCAAGTGTGTTATAACGGACTCACGTTATAATGCACACGCATTTTAAAACATGCGTGCATTATAATGCACTCACATTTTGGTTTACTTAAATGAAAAAAAAATCCATTTCTCCTCATACAACCGTGACCAATGAGAGTTTAGAAGCAAAAAACATAGTTCAAAGCATGATCACATTGAGGGAAACCCTCTCCAAGCAAGTGCAAGAGAGAAAATGACAAATTCACGATGCCACCTTGCCACCAAAGATGTCGTCAAGAAAATTTGGAGGGTCTATCATTGGAAGAAGGTAGGGTTTGACTGATTTTTGTTAGTTTGAAAAGAATTTTTGAGTTTTACAATGTTTGATTTGTTTTTATATTGCATTTACAATTATTGGGGCAAGAGAAAACACAAATCTAGTTGAGGAGAGTGAAAACAAGCCCCAAAACCCTCCAAACTCTCCAAACCCTCAAAACCTACCTTCATGTCCTCACAATGTAAGGGATAGTCAAGAAAACTACCTACGGATAATAGAAGAAAATAAGAAACATCTTCAAACTGTTATTCAAATGCAAAACAATCCAAGTGCAACCACCAATCGTAGGATGGCACTTGCAAAGTCACTAGAGGAGATTGTTTCCCACACTGATTTGGTGACAAAAAAATCATTGAATTCCAAGACTATAGGGAGAGGTGTCGATAATATTATGCCGACAAGTTGTCATATGAACAAGTCAAGAATGAAAAAATTACAAAATCTCAATTATGTGCACACTTTATTAATCCCAAAACTAGCCAAAGATTAGAAGAAAGTTGCAAATGGTTTCCTATTCATTGGTGAAGGAATGAATAAATATCCCAAAACATTTGGGATAGATGGTACATGGTCTTCAATGAGTTCCCATGCAACAATGATGAGGTGCCACAATATTTCTTGAGGAAACTCTATTGCGAGTTCATCCTCAAGAAGATTCCCAATTATTTTGACATTCATGATTTCTAGGGTAGAGGTGGTGGCTCTGCCCAAGATTGAGAGGGGGCTCAATGAGATCAAAATTGTGTGTCTATACCCCTATTGAGGCCAGAACGTCGGTCACTCCCTTCGACTTTAAAGGAGAGTGTTGAGGTGGAGACATTACATTCATTGACTACTCTCACCCAATCTCTATCATAGCATGCTGACGATCTTACCCAAGCTAATGAGGGTGAGAGAAGTAGGCATCATTTGTCCCCACATTTGTGTAGTTCATGTGGAAACCTGTGTGATTATGGGATGTAAGACTCATGACAGGACCCTCAATAAGATGTTGTAATGCAGGAGAAACATCCAATGATGGAGACATCCATATTAGATAAGATTGTTCTCACTAATAATTTATTACATACTACATTTGGTATTGACTCTCAGGTAATTTGATACAAGTTTCATCTTGATTTAATATATTGTTTTTTTGAAATTTGTAATTAATTTGATATGATTATCTATATTATAAGTCAAAAATAATGTATGTAATTATCTACGCAATGAAATTCTAGGGTCAGAGTCTTCATCCTACCTCAATTAGCCATCCATTGGTAGGTTATGAGAGGAGGTCAAGTCAGCAGGTATGTAATTTATCACATGATCGTAATTATTGTAGATATGTCAATGGTAATATTGTTTTGTGACAATTTGATTATTTCAATATTCACTGACACCTCCACAGTTTCCATGGTCCCCTAGACACAAATCCACCACTTTTACAGAGGTAAATTTAACCATTTCTAATCATTATGCATTTTTAAAATAATGTTATGTATTTATCCACCACTTTTACAGAGGTAAATTTAACCATTTCTAATCATTATGCATTTTTTAAATAATGTTATGTATTTATTTTGGTCAAATAATCTTGAACTTGATTTTTAGATGTTGTTTGTGGAGAATCCTCCTCATTTTCATGAATCAGCATAGATAGGCATTACTACAGCCATGATGTCTTCAAATCCTTTGATTGAGGTATGAGCCAATAACATGAAAATGTCGTAATTTTGTATTTCTTATTTTATCTCATGTCATTTGATGTACATAAATGATATTTATGTTTAGTCAATTTTGCTTCTTGATGCTTCTCACAGGAGGTCACAACTCTAACCCGTCCGACTATAGACCAAGAACCTGAAGAGAAGATAGTGGAGCGTGATCATTGGATGGTTGTAAGCGATCAATTACATATGTGATGTTATATATTCCATGTACATTTTCTATAGTAATGTGCATATTGTTTGATTGTATTAATAGATGGATTTGGAAGAACTTCTATTGAAGAGGTCTACTCAACAACAAAGAGAGGATGAGTCACAAATTGGCTCTCTATCTTCACAGTCAAGCAAGGGCTGCCAATTATTTCATAAAAGTCTATAAGAAACTAGGTTTTGGGACATTTTTTGTATGCCTAGATGGCTTTGTATACATACTTTTGTATGTTATTGATGTATATTTTTGTATATATGCCTGTATGTCTTTGTTTGGACATTCTTATATGGCTTTGTATGTAAACTAGATGTCATGTTCATGACATTATGTATATGACAATTTATATTAAATATTTAATATGATGATCAATTATCATTATAGGAATTTGGTTTTACATGTGCCAATTGCATTTTCTTGAAAGTTTATAAATCATTGTCAAATAATCCATTTTGTGCATATCTTACAACCATTGCATTATGTGGGACTATGAATTTCTTTGAGGCATCATTTCAAATAGTTCATGCTCCTTGTCTATGCTTGCACACTTTTCATACATGTCTACAAGGGCAGCTGCAAATACAATACATGTGACAAAATTCCTATATCATTTATGTTTTGATGGTTGTCCACGCCATGTTCCCCAGATCCCATTCTAGCATAGGCAAGGAGGAAGTTGGCTAAGGTTGTGCAATTTGGTTTTAGACTTGCCAAAATTTGCATTTGGTTGAAATTTACTTTTGTGCATTTGCTTGAGAGTTTTTAAGGTCTTATGAAAAATCCATTTCATACATATCTTGCAATTATTGCATTCCATGAGACAACATTTCTTTGAGGCATCATGTCAAACAGTTCATGTTTGTTGTATATGCTTCCACACTTTGCATACATGTGTTGTAGTGTACTTACAACTACAACATTTGACAAAATTCCTATATCCTTTATGCTTTGATGGTTTTCTATATCATGTTCCAAATATACCACTTTTAATGTTTTTGTAATTTGGCTTTACACTCACCAATTGCGTTTTCTTGAAACTTTCTAAAGGCTTATCAAAAAATCCATTAAATGTTCATATCTTGGAATCATTGCATTCCATGAGGTGACATTTCTTTGAGTCATCATGCCATACAGTTCATGTGCCTTGTCTATGCTTCCACACTTTGCATACATGTCTCTGAGGGAAGTTGTAACTACAACATCTAACAAAATTCCCATATGTTTTATCCTTTGATGGATGTCTATTTTGGCATATGCAAGGATATTGGCTAAGGTTGTAGAATTTTACTTTACACCCACCAATTGCATTTGCTTGAAAGTTTCTAAAGCCTTATAAAAAAATCCATTTTGTTCATGTCTTATAATCATTGCATTCAATGAGGCGACATTTCTTTGGAGCATCATGCCAAATAGTTCACGTGCCTTGTCTATGCTTCCACACTTTGCATACATGTCTACAAGGGCAGCTGCAATTATAGCATGTGAGAAATTTCCTATATCCTTTATGCTTTGATGGTTGTCCATACGTTGTTCCAAACATTCTATTTTTGTGTACACATAGGGAGGATCTTGGCAAAGGTTGTGGAATTTAGCTTTACACGTGTCAATTACACTTACTTGAAAGTTTCTAAAGTCTTTTCAACAAATCCATTTTTTGCATATCTTGCAATCATTACAACCCATGAGAGGACAACTCTTTATGGTATTGCATGATCAAATAGTCCACATGCCTTGTCTATGCTTCCACACTTTGCATACATGTCTACAAGGGCAGCAAAAATTACAACATCTAGCAAAATTCCTATATCCTTTATGCTTTGATGGTTGTCAATACCATGTTCCAAAGATCCTAATTTGGAGGATGTTGGCAAAGGTTGTGGAATTTGGCTTTACACATGACAATTGCATTTTCTTGAAAGTTTCTAAAGCCCTTTCAACAAATCCATTTTTCGCATATCTTGCAATCATTGCATTCCATGACAGAAGATCTCTTTGAGCTGTTAGGTCAAACAATTGACATGCCTCGTCTATGCTTCCACACTTTACATACATGTATACAAGGGCAAATGCAAATACAATATCTGACAAAATTTTGGTATCATTTATGCTTTGAGGTGTTAGGTCAAACCATCCATGTGCCTTGTATATGCTTCCACACATTGCATACATGTCTACAAGGACAACTGCAAATACAACATCTAACAAAATTCTAATATCCTTTATGCTTCCACAGTTTACATACATGTCTACAAGGGCAGCAACAATTACAACATCTAGCAAAATTCCTATATCCGTTATGCTTTGATGGTTGTCCATACCATGTTTGCAATAATGGTAGTTAACTTTAGGTCTCTAGATGTGATCCAAGACTAGTGATGAAGTCCTTTTGAAAACTTGAGTTCATGCTAGGAATTTTGATCAATAGTTTAAGCCTTAATATGTATGACATCAAAACTATCTCTTGTATCATGGTGAAATTTTTGGCACTACAACATGTTCTTTTAGATATGCATAATTAAAGATATCCTATATCTACATATAATACCATCTTCATGAGGGTTTCAAACAAGAAATGACTCCATAACTACCCCTAAAACAATGGCAATCCTTGACTAGCCTCCTATGACTGTCTATTTACTTTCTTTTTCATTATTAATTATAAAGTATTTTATGATTTCCAGTTTTTAGTTGGTTTCACATCTTCCACTACATGTTGACAATTTTACATCTAATAGAAACTCTCTAGACTAGGTTGCTCCCTAGTGGACTAGGCTACTAGCATAGGTGTTGGATGAGGACTAGGCTGCCCCATTGTCCAAAATAAAAAAATCAACTTACATGACCTTCTAAATTTCTAGAAAACTTCATCTTCTAATTCTAAACAATTTAGTATTTTAAAACTTGGACTGTTACAGTCAAATTAGGCCTATTTTTGGGATTGTTTTGTAATAGTAGAGACCAAATGGATTGATCAAGCCCTAATATTGATAGGCAAGGTGTACGTGGACATATCTAACATGCCTAAACACTCCACTTGTAGATATTAGTCACCCAACACAAGAAATCTCAAAAATACACTAAAATATCACTCACCCAGCACACCTTCTTTGCATGATATACCTATAGATGATGAAATAGTTCATTGTGATTTGATATTGTTTATTCTTATTCATACTCCATTTTTCATAGTAAGCCTAATGATGATCATATGGATAGTGGTGAGTACATACATACTAATGATCTAAACCTTGTGATGCACCTTGTAGGACATGCATTGATGAGATAATCTTACCTCCTACTAATGACATTCTTGTATTCTATAATGATTCTCTTCTCACATGCATTGAGTTAGGTTAATCATCATGTAAATACAATAATGGATCTTCATGGCTATCATAGTCAATACAACAATGGATTAGTCATATCAACCTAAGGACTACTTGATTGAATCCTTAGGGTTAGGAGTGACATTTTGCATTCCATAGGTCGTGGGGCCAAACAGACTTTGCCAACACATTGGGGTGGGCCGGAAAATTCCATGGGAGGTCTCATTTTGTGTGCCAAGTTCCCCAATCGTTTGGGGGAGCAGGCTATTGACAAAGTCCCTTAAGATCCCTAAGACAGAAAAACTGCCAAACTTTGACGAAGTGCTTCCCAAAATTTGTTGTAGATGGGAATATTATGTTTCAACCTACATGTCCACATGGGGTCCATCCAAAATAACCTCTCTTAGTTTTGGTTAATTCTAGTCCATTTGACCGTGCCAAAATCAAACGCATTCTTGCAAAATGCTTCAGTTTCATGCAATGGAAAAGTTGTAGGAGTGACATTTTGCATTCCATAGGTCATGGGACCAAATGGACTTCACCAAAGCATCAGAGTGGGTGGGTAAATGCCAAGGGAGGTCTCATTTCATGTGTCAAGTACCCCAATCATTCAAGGCAACAGGCTACCAACAAAGTCACTTATGATCCCTAAGACAGAAAAACTGCCAAACTTTGACCAAGCAGTTCTCAAAATTTGTGGCAGCTAGGAATGTTCCTTTTAGACCTACAGGTGCATGTGGGGTCCATCCATAATAACCTCTTTTGACTTTGGTCAACTCCAGCTCATTTGACCATGTTGAAATCAAACACATTCTTGCAAAATGCTTCAATTTCATGTAGTGGAAAGGTGCTAGGAGTGACATTTTGTATTCCATAGGTCATGGCCCTGAATGGACTTCACCAATGCATCAACGTGGGCAGGTAAATTCCATGGGAGGTCTCGTTTCATGTGCCAAGTGTCCCAGTTGTTCTAGGCTATAAGCTACTGACAAACTAGAAAGTTGCTAAGATTGAAATTTTGCATTCCATAGGGATTGAACTGGCTATGCCAACATGTCTAGGTGGATAGGTAAATGCTATGGGAGGTCTCATTTTGTGTGCCAAGTGTCTCAGTTGTTCTGGGTTGCAAGCTATTGACAAACTCGAAAGGTGCTAAGAGTGACATTTTGCATTCCATAGCTCGTAGGATGAACAAACATGGCCAACACATCAAAGTGGGTGGGTAAATGCCAAGGGACATCTTGTTTTGTGTGCCAAGGGTTCTAATCATTCTGGTCTATAAGCTATTGATGAAGTCACTTTGTCGGTAGCTTGCGAGCCAAAACTACTGGGACACTTGGCACATGAAATGAGACATTCCCTAACATTTAACTACCCACCCTAATGCATTGGAGCAATTCATTTGGCCTCATGACAAGCATATCAAAAAATAAGGCACCTGGCAAGGTTGTGTTGCATGAAACTAAAGCATTTTACAAGAATGCATTTGATTTCAGCAGGATCAAATGGATTGGAGTTGACCAAAACTGAGAGAGGTTATTATGGATGGACCCCACATGAACCTATAGGTCTAAATAAAATGTTCCCATCTACCACAAATTTTGAGAACTACTCCATCAAAGTTTGGCAGTTTTTCTGTCTCAGGGATCTTAAGGGACTTTGTCGGTAGCCTACTGCCCCAAATGATTTGGGCACTTGGAAAATGAAACAAGGCCTCCCCTAGAATTTACCTAGCCACCCCCATGTATTGGCAAAGTCCATTCAGTCTCGCAACCTATGGAATGCAAAATGTCACTCCTAGCACCTTTCCATTCCATGAAATTGAAGCATTTTGAAAGAATGTGTTTTATTTTGGTACAGTCAAACGGACTGGAGTTAACCAAAATTGAGAGAGGTTATTGTGGATGGACCCCACATGCACATGTAGGTCTAAATGGAATATTCCCAGCTACCACAAATTTTGAGAACTGCTTTGTCAAAGTTTGGTAGTTTTTCTTTCTTAGGGATCTTAAGGGACTTTGCCGTTAGCCTGCTACCCCAAATGATTGGAGTGCTTGCTACATGAAACAAGACCTCCCTTAGCATTTACCCACCCACCTCAATGCATTGGTGTAGTCTGTTCAGTCTCATGACCTATGGAATGCAAAATGTCACTCCTAGCACCTTTCTATTGCATGAAATTGAAGCATTTTGCAAGAATGCCTTTGATTTCAGTATGATCAAACGAACTGGAGTTAATTGAAACCGAGAGAGGTTATTGTGGATGGACCCCATATGCACATGTAAGTCCAAATAGAACATTTCCAGCTACCACAAATTTTGAGAACTACTCTGTCATAGTTTGGCAATTTTTTCGTCTTAGGGATCTTAAGGGACATTACTGGTAGTCTGCTGCCCCGAATGATTGGGTCTCTTGGCACACAAAATGAGACCTCCCCTAGAATTTACCTACCCACCCCGACATGTTGGCAAATTTTTTTTGGCCCCATGACCTATGGAATGTAAAATGTGACTCCTAGCACCTTTCCATTGCATGAAACTGAAGCATTTTGCAAGAATGTGTTTGATTTCGGCATGGTCAAATAGACTAGAGTTGACCAAAACCAAGAGAGGTTATTGTGGGTAGACACCATGTGCACATGTAGGTCCAAATGGAATGTTCCCATTTTCCATGAATTATGAGAACTGATCTATCAAAGTTTGTTATTTTTTACGTCTTAGGGATCTTAAGGAACTTTGCCTGTAGCCTACTGCCTCGAACGATTGGTATGCTTGGCACATGAAACAAGACCTCCCTTGGCATTTACCTACCCATCCCAATGTGTTGGTGTAGTCTGTTCAGTCCACGACATCATTTAGAGTTTCAAAACTTCCAACAACAACCACAACTCATCAGTCAACATCAACATGACCTTAACACAATATTTTGTGATCAACATCAACATCATGAGGACACTAAAGAAATATTTGACACATGAAAACATAGAGAACACTGAACATGGAGCACAAAGAAGCATGAAAACATGAACAAACTCCTGTCGTGAGGAAGAACCACAACCCAATCCAACTCCTAAAAGCATGACATGTTATGATGAAGAACCACAACCAAATCCAATGATCCAATGGCACGAACCAATGACGTAAGTAACTATGTCCTACTATTGTAACATGATAAACATGAATGTTATGAACTAACATCCAAACCCTGTGACATCAATCTTGATATGACATGAGTGAAACATGAGTGAACATGATTAAGACCAATAAGGATCAACTTCATCCATCACTTAGATCTAACCCCATGAAGCATAACATGATGATGATGTAAACATCAAATGTATACCATAGCAAACAAATCAAACCAATCATGAGGCCTTCACTACTCAAGTTCATACCACTACTTGTCAAGTTCATACCACTACCTGAGTGAGATCTTCACTATAAAAGTTCATGCCTTGTCTTAAAGCAGTACAACTCTATGCATCACATCACATACTCTATGAAGAAGCAAGTGTCTTTATATCACAAAACCTAACAACATATCCTGAAACCATAATGATATCATCAAACAATAGACAACCAATAGACCTACACAATTATGCATTCCTTACTTTCAAGCAAATGCAATTAGCAAGTGTAAAACCAAATTCATGTAATGATAATTGATCATCATATTAAATATTTAATATAAACTGTCATATACATAATGTCATGAAAATAACATCTAGTTTACATACAAAGCCATATAGCCATGTCCAAACAAAGCCATACAGGCATATATACAAAAATATACATCGGTAACATACAAAAGTATGTATACAAAGCCATCTAGGCATTAAAAAATGTCCCAAAAACTAGTTTCCTATGGACTTTTATGAAATAATCAGCAGCCCTTGCTTGATGGTGAAGATGGAGAGCTAATCCATGACTCATCCTCTCTTTCTCATCAAGTAGACCTCTTCAACGAAAGCTCATTTAGATCCACCTATTAATACAATCAAACAATATGCACATTACTATAGAAAATGTACATGAAATATATAACATCACATATGTAATTGATTGCTTACCACCATCCAATGATCACTCTCCACCATCTTGTCTCAAGGTTCTTTGTCTATAGTTGGATGGACTAGAGTTGTGACTTCCTGTGAGAAGCATCGAGAAGCAAAATTGACTAAACATAAATATCATTTATGTACATCAAATGATGTACCTTCAATTGGAGGTGAAAAAGAAGAAAATGATGTACCTTCAACTTGATGTGTGAATGATGGCATGCCACCAACTTGAGAAGAAAATGAAGATGTACCTTCTATTTCACCTATAAAAGATGGAGTGTCTCAAATTTGAGAAGATAATGATGGTGTTCCTTCAACTTGACCTATGGACAATGGAGTGCCTCTAACTTGGAGATTCACTTTCCTCATTTCATGGAGGTTTTGCATTTGTTCCCTTTGTGCCACCAATTCCATCTCTCTCTTAGCTTCATTAGATGTTTCATGTTCTTGTAGATTAGGAAATCAAATCAAAGGTTAAATACAAAACTAAATACATAAGAAAACAAATAGTTATACCTAAATAAGAAGACCCGATCTCATCAAGGGAGAGAAAACTTGCACCCAAAAGCTGCTAAGATAAATCCAATTAGATGAAATATGTGGATTGCTCAGTGCTTGCTCAACACAATGTAGATGAGGGATTTGGTTTTAGATGGAGATTGAGATGGGGATGAGAAATGATTTTGGCATTATAATGGTATGATGAGGAGATTTGAGAGAAATTTTGGCATAGTAAGGATGCAAGAAGAAGTTGTTATGAATGGATTAGAGAAGGGTCTCATTTATAAATTTTTTAGAAAATGGATGGAGGGTGAGGATTAAAAGATGAGATCAAGGGCTAGAAATGGTTGAGAGTTAGGGTTTGGATTGAAGTCGTAGCCTTGTGACAAGTGTCACAAGGGGAGTGGATGAGAGAGATCAAGGGTTGAAATTAAGTCAATGGATTTGGAGGGCTCTCATTATTTGTGAATTTTAAATTCACATGGGGAAAGGTGTTGAGGATAAAAATGAATTAAAAATTTATTTTTGGGAAGAGTGGATATGACAAGTGAATTAAAAATTCAACTCATGGGGGAGTGTGAATTAAAAATTCACTTTTATGTGGAGATTTAAAGTTTGAAGAACACATGTACACTTACATGTGTAAGAGAGTGATAAATGATGTGTAAGAAGGATTTGACCCTTTGAATAAAAAATTAACTTTTATTCAAAGGTGTGTGGGAGGATGGGATAAGCAAGGTTAATTAAGTGTTTAGCTTAATTAACTTATGTCTAGGGGATAGGTAGGCTAGGGTAGATTGATTAGTGGGGTAGATTAATCAGATACGCATGATTTATCTACTTAACAAGGATTAGGGAAATGGACAAAATTAACTAAATAAATATTGTGAATATTTATTTGATCAATGAGGATATAGCTATAGGGTATAGTGATAAATTAAATGAATTAATTGATCACAAAGGATAGATGATAGATGGTTAGGGATAACTTAATTAAATAAAATGAATTTATTTAATTAATAGGAGGGATAATTGGTGTAGAGATACGAGAAATTGGTTTGCAAAGCAAGTCAATTTTAGGTGTCTACATTTGCCTCTCTTTGAAATGGTGTTGCGGCTAAGTAACATTATTTCAAAAAAGTTAAAATATAGAATTGGATTGGCTAGAAAAAAGATTTGGATTAGAAGAATAGGGTAAGGTTTGGGGATAATTGGTAAGGATGATGCCCCTTCGAGAGGATAGGCTGGTTGCAAGAACACAGTTGTGCTCTCAAAATGGATAGAACAAATTGGTAGAAGTGGTTGGAGGATAAGGGGCGAGATGAAAGTGTGATAATGTTGGGAGATTGATTGGTGGATGGTCATTGTGCTGAAAATGCTTTAGAGCAATCCTAGGTTTGATATAGCAAAGTGGATATTTTCACCAAGGTATAGAAGACCAGGGTGATGATGTTTATCCAACATTTGCATGGACTAGACACACAGACAAAGGGATGATCTCATGCATGCCCAAGATAGTACAACCTTGTCTAGATGAGGGAAGGGGACTCATAGCATAAGTCCTTAGTACACAAAAGGTATGATAAACCTTAGATGCATAAGGAGATCAATATGCTAGAACCAACCCTACGATCAACAAGATATGAATACTAGCTTGGAGTAATGAGACCAACCCACAAACACAACATACAAAAGAAAGACTATGCCCCATTCTAGATGTTTTCGCCACATACAATGATATAGTGAGATCAAGGTAGCTTTGATGTGATCTTTGAATAGGACAAAAGATAAAAATCAAAACGAAAAGACCAATGAACCAAACAAGTAGCCATTGTATCTCTTGCCAAGATGGATGGTGATTTGATAGATGATGTCTATTGTAGGAATGATATATCCTAAAGCAGGAATCAATTGATGATTGGATCATG
Organism: Cunninghamia lanceolata; assembly: GCA_027924645.1. Classification (NCBI taxonomy): domain Eukaryota; kingdom Viridiplantae; phylum Streptophyta; class Pinopsida; order Cupressales; family Cupressaceae; genus Cunninghamia; species Cunninghamia lanceolata. The sequence goes on from BSBN01000957.1 coordinate 1,946,555, forward strand.
CCTAGTTGATGTCATAAGATTGGCTCAAGATATGATGGTTACAAGTTGTGGTTGATGCTGATTTGATAGTTGATGATTTTTGATTAAGGGACAATGCTTTGATAGGTGAGGTGATACTTGGATCTAGTGTAAGCTCAACAGGTTGGATGGGTGCATCTTAGGTACCTGAGTACTAGAAACTTCCTTTGTATTCCAAACCACCTACATACCCTGTATCCACAGGATCAAGGCATATTAAGATGCAGGTGGTGATGATATGTAGTTTTGATTTGTGATGATGATGTGGGGTGGTTGAGGATAGATGTGATGACGTTGGAAGATGATGTGTTGGATGATTTGGGTGATTGTGAGGATGTTGGAAGATGATGAGATGTTGATGAAATGATGTTGATTTTGTGATCGATATTTTTGGGATTTTATAGATTTTTTTTTTTTTTTGGATTTTTGATTTTAGAAAGGGAATGGTTTATTATGAGATGGTTTCATTGGATTTCATTTGGATAGCCTTTGTGCTAAATACCAATGACAATGGAACACCAAGTCTAGAGGTGAAGGTGATGGGGTTGGGTTGGGGATTTGGCAATGAAAGGATAATGGATAGGAGATTTTGATAGATAGGTACATGCAGATAAGGGGTAGGATGGGGGATAAAGGATCTAGTAGGGATACATGATAAGTAGATGGAGGGAATGTCAGTACAAGATAGATGGATAAGAGATGGGGATAAGGATTTACTCCAAGGGATATGTTGCAAGGAATCATATTCCTCAATGCTTAGGATTTTGCATGATGGGTTCATGTTTGAATGGATGGACTTTGTAGTGGATGGATGGAGGATATGCTTGGAAAGGGAGTATGCTGAGAGGTGTCCAAAGCATGTTTTTTGATATTTTGCCCCTTGTCTTTATCAAGATCTAAGGAGGGGGATATAGTGTATAGAATGGATGGGGAATGGTAAGATAAATAGGGGATGGTGGATAGGAATATGATAGGGTAAATAGGGGATAGTGGATAGGAATATGATAGGATAAGGATAAGATAGTGGATAAGATGTGCAAAGGATATTATGGATGTGGATGAAGGATATGGTTTTATCCCCAAGTGTAGGGATATAGAATGGATGGAGAAGGGATTACACATGACACCCACAAGGGGTTTTCATCATGGTACTTGCCCAAGGCACCACAAGGAGTGGTTTTCACCTTTGGATGGATTTTTTTTTCTCTTTACTTTTTTCTTGCTTTTTTTTTCTTTGATGGAATGGGGACTCTAGCGTCTATTTCCATAGCAAGGAGAAGATGGTCCCATGTTGGATAGAATTATGGATGATGATTGCATGGATGTCAGTGGATACGAGAAGATGGAATGGATGGTGGATAGTGGATTATGTGGATTGTGATACAGATTATGCGGATTATGATGTGGATAATGCAATAGCATGGACCATAGGAATGTGATGGGGAAGATATGTAGGATAGTGGATGAAATATGGAGAAATTGGGGTATGTGGGAATGTCAAGTGGTGGAGGGGAACCAAGACCAATGGTTGCACACACCATGATGTATTTGGAAGCTTGTATTTTGGATGTGGAGTTGGGAGTAATGGGGATTGGGATGGGGGATTTTTGGATGGTTGATTTGGGGTTTTAGGTACCCAAATGGACTTAGGAATTATGGGATTTTTAGATTGGGAGGGGGATGTTTGGGATTGTGGGGTAGATTGGGAGGTGGATGCCTCATTAGAGTTTGGTGCTTTTTGTTTTGGGACCCACACCATTTTTTTTTTCTTTTTCTTGTGATGGTGTGGGATTTGATAGCCTTTTAGATTTTTGATTTTGCTTGGATGAGATAACATCTTTAGGCTTTTGTGCCTTATGAGTCAAGGCATTCAAATTTTTGAATCCCATGGATTTGGGAGAAGCTTCATGTTTGAAAGATGTGTGCTTTCGTTGGTCTTGATTGGGGATTTTAGGGGATTTATGGGTGGAGGGGTAAAAAGTGGATTTATGGATAAATGAATGAGGGGATTTGAGGATATGGATGTTTGGGAGGATGGGAGGATAAGAGGATTTGTGAATAGGGATGTTTGGAGTTGGTAGGATAGGAGGTAAAGTGGATTTAATAGGAATATTTGGAGTTGGAAGTAGTGGAGGTAAATTTGATGGAGGAAGATGGATGGTCACATGCTTTTGTAAATGATAGGATGATGGAGGAGGGATGGTGACATATGTTTTGGGAGTGCGATGATATGCACCATGTTTGGGATTGGATGAATGGATTTTGGAAGGTGGGTGGATGGTATCAACATGTTTAGATTGTTTGCCTTGGGGTGTATAGCCAAGGCCATGCGAGGATGGATGGAATGTGGTGTGGATGGGCTCCAAGATGCATTGTTCGTGAAGGCCTAAGCCTTTGCCTTGATAGTTCATATGTTGGAGTATACGATATGCAATGGGATGTTTGGTGCTTTGGAAACAAGATGCGAGTCCATTATTTGTTGGAAGAGGATAGGTGGTGGATGGAAGTTGTTCACATCCTATAAGGGGTTTACCATAGATGAAGGTGCTTTTTTCAAGTGGATAAGGGGATGGATTTGGAATGAAATTGGTAGATGGAGGTAAAGGGATAGTAGAGGTTGATGTGGGATCAAGAAGGTGATCCATAGATGGGAGGGGATTGGGGATGGGATTAGATGGGATGGTTAGATCTTGATTAGGAGAAGGGGTTGATGTTTCAACATGCTTTGGATTGGATTCTTGACATAGCTCGTGTGTTTGGATAGAAGTGAAAGTGACTTGGATGGTGATGGTAGGTTCTTGGATGGATGTGATAGGTGTTTGACTTATGGATTCTTGAACATGTCTGCATGATGGCTCTTGAGAGTTATAATAGGAGATTGTTCAAGAGGTTTGGTGGATGTTGGATTGCATGAGGGTGTTTGATTCCTTGCTAATAGCCAATGGATGGTATCCTTCATGAGTTTATGGGTTGAAGAACAATATAATGGATGGTTAATGATGGTGGATGGTGTAGGATTAGGATTGGGATTGGATAGGGGGTGATGTGATTAGGTAGTAATGGTTCTTGGACGGGTTCAAGGATTGGTGTTGGAGGGGTGGAGGATTTGGGGGATTCTTTTGTTTTGCTTGGTGATGTTCTTTGGAGGAAATCCCACAAGGATTATTTGGATGTTGTGGTGTTAGGATTTGGAAGATTTGATGGTGGATTAGATGGTGGATGGGTGATTGGGATTGGTGGATTGGGAGATACATAGGGTGAAGGATTAAGGTTGATAAGGTTGGAGGAACATTGTGTTGGGACGGTTGGGATTGATGGATTGTAAGGTAGGTAGGGTGATGGATTAAGGTTGATAGGATGGGGATTAGAGGATGGGGGATTTGTATGGGGAAATAGTTGTTGATATAAGGTTTGGATTTCAGAGATAAGGTGTGCTAGATTGGTGTTCCCTTGATCAAAGTTAGCATGACAAAGGTTGGGGGATGGATAAGGTGGAGGTATTGATTGATTGGATAAGTATAATGGCATGGATGTGTAAGGGGATGGTGATTGATATGATGGAAGTTGGTATGAGGTTGAAGGTTGATATGATGAAGGTTGATATAATGTGGATGGGGGTGGAATGTAAGATGTAGGTTGGTATGAAGGTTGAAAGAATGAAGATTGATATGATGTGGATGGGGATGATATGTAAGGTGTTTATTGATATGATGAAGGTTGGTATGAGGTCGATGGTGTGGATATGTAATATGTTTGTTGATATGATGGAGGTTGGGTAAGGTCTTGGGATTCCCCAATGATGAGGTGTGCTAAGGGCATATCTCTAATGTCATTTTTGCATTTTTCCTTAGCATTAGGATCCATGTTCTCATAGACTTTTCTAAGTCTTTGTAATTGTTGCATTGCTACATAAGGATCCATGTTGTTGGAGAGGTATGGGATGAAATGGACGATTGCGATGTTGGGGATCAAAATTCAAGACCTTAGGATGATTTGATTTGCTTCAAAGGATGGATGATTCTCTATACTTAAGGTGGACTAATGGAACTTAAGTAATAGAGTTGATTTGGGTTGATTGGATTGGATGATCAACTAAGGTCTTGATTTTTGATTGGGTTGATTTGGATTTGGATTTTGATAATGATGTGGATAGTTGTGTTTTTGGATGAGGGGGTTGGTAGAGGATGAAGAAGACTAGGTCCTTAACTAAGGTTTTTGATTGGAGTGGATAATGGATGAGGGAATGATTGATGTTGGATTTGATTTGGGGATTTTGGATTGATGTTATGATTTTTGACTTGGGGTTGATTTTGGATGAGGATTTGGATAATGTTGATCAAATGGATGAAGGAATGGGATTAATATGATGATAATGAATTGGATTAAGGATTATGAGGATGATTATGACTAGGGATGAAGTGGATTACAATGAATTTGATCAAGCTCAAGTAAAGGGATTGGACAAGCTCAATTGATGGGATTTGATAAATGGGGGGAATGGTTTAGCAATGTTGGGAGGAAAACCTGGCCTAATGTGAGGGGGGGTGCGGGGGGCCAAACGCAACCCCCTACTAACAGGGCTTTAGGGGCATAGCCCCTGACTGATTTTTTTTTAAATGGGCTTATAAAATTGATGTTTTTGATGAGAAATTTTGATTTTTGGACATGGATGATGAAGGCACTAAAACAGATGGAAAATGGCGCTAAAATAGAAGAAAATAGCACTAAATGATGTGAATGGTTGGATTGATGGATGAATTTGATTTTTCTTGGCAAGTAGACAAACAATCAAGCAAGATGGCCAAAGGTTTTGTTTGTGAAAGATTTATCAAGCATGCACAACCTAAGGTGAAGCAAGGACAATACTTGTTGTACAAGTAGAGGGATTTTGGCTTCTAGAACAAAGGTTCATAGTAAGTGCTTTCGTTCAAGTGGTTATACATGTGGCAACGCTACTCTCTGTTATGGAGTCTCCCAGCCTCCAAGGGTTATGCCTTGGAGGGTTTTGGGGGAGGTTGGCTGTCGGTATAACACAACAACACCTGTTGCTTGTGACTTTTGTCACAAACACATTAATTTATATAGCAGCTTGAAAGAGCTTGGCTTTAGCTTGTTGCCACTTGGGTTGTTCCCACCTTTCGAAGTGGGGTGGCAGGACCTCTAAGGATTTAACAAAAGAAATACAACCACAAAATACTTTTGATCCCAAAGTTCATACAAAGATGCGAGGGGAGAGCATACGTATATTTTGTGCTTGCATCACACTAAACATGGTTCATTTTAGTTCTTTGGATTATGTTGGGGGTGATTAATGCAGTGTTGTGAGAAGCTTTTGATTCCCAAGGTCACCAAATGGTGCGAGGGAAGGGCATACACTTTTCACACTACAAGCACAAATCACAAAAACACTTCACACAAATTAGATGGATTTTCTTAATTATATGAGTGAAGAATGCAGATTGTTGTTCTTTTTAAACCCAATAATTTCAATTGATACGATTTGTGGTTCATTTTAAAAGCCCAAAATTGAAGTGTTTTGATGGTTGTTGGCACACAATTGTCAACTTTAGAACACCAAATTCAAATGTTTGACACACACACACACAAAAAATTGTTTGTTTGTTCAATTTTTTTGCACCAAATCAAAATGTGTGCCTAAGATAACATGCAAGGATTCATTTTAAATTTCCAATTAAAGTGTTTTAAACAAAGATGCAAGAACCCTGCAAAAACTTGTTAGTACCCGCAAAATGATAATAATGACCTACACACAAGCTGTCAGTCCTTGCACAGAGAACAATATTAGTATCAGAAAATAGTGCTAATATAGAGACCTAATGGCGCCACTATGGGATACAAATGGTGTACTGATAGAAAACAAACTAGAAATTTGACACCCTATATAGATAGCGCTAATTTATTAGATAGTGATAATTACATACCCAGAAGGTGCCAGAACAGAATATGGTGCTATAGAATGATAAATAAGGCGCTAATAAAATGAATAGTACTAATACAATAGACAGAAAGTACTAAATGAGGTAATAGCGCTAAAATAGGTCTAAGAAGGAACCGCTGCACACTGTCAAGTGGTCTGGTCACAATTTTGGAAGATAGCGTCGCTTTGGGCTCTGATAGCGCTAATACATGTCTGAACTCATCCATCCTACAAAATGGAGATCTTCTTACCAAAACAGAGGGTTAGGCTTCACACATAAGGGGTCCTGTTAGCATTGTTAGTCATTGACAAATAAAAACAAGACAAAATAGAAACTAACATGCATGTTTAGATTTTATGAAAATTTTGGCATAACTTCTCCCTCCTTTTTCAAGATTTCTATAGAAATAGAGAGAAAATCTTTGACAGAAGAAAGCAACAGAAAGACCCTAAAAAGAAAAGAATGGATTTTTGTGAGTGAGTTAGAAAGGAGAATGCTTCTGTAAAAAGGTACTATAATAGTAAATAGCACTAATCCATGCTAATGATAGTACTATTGCGTGGGGTATATAGTGCTAAACCTGCAAAATCACGTCCTTCACACCAAAACTCACAAACAAGAATTAGATTTAGACCTTGTGGGTCCCACCGGGCATGCCAATGTAGATTAGGAAATCAAATCAAAGGTTAAATACAAAACTAAATGCATAAGAAAACAAATAGTTATACCTAAATAAAAAGACCCAATCTCATCAAGAGAGAGGAAACTTGCACCCAAAAGCTCCTAAGATAAACCCAAGTAGATGAAATATGTGGATTGTTCAATGCTTGCTCAACACAATGTAGATGAGGGATTTGGATTTAGATGAAGATTGAGATGGGGATGAGGAATGATTTTGACATTATAATGGTATGATGAGGAGATTTGAGAGAAATTTTGGCATAGTAAGGATGCAAGAAGAAGTTGTTATGAATGGCTTAGAGAAGGGTCTCATTTATAGATTTTTTATAAAATGGATGGAGGGTGAGGAATAAAAGATGAGATCAAGGGCTAGAAATGGTTGAGAGTTAGGGTTTGGATTGAAGTCATAGCCTTGTGACAAGTGTCACAAGGGGAGTGGATGAGAGAGATCAAGGATTGAAATTAAGTCAATGGATTTGGAGGGCTCTCATTATTTGTGAATTTTAAATTCACATGGGGAAAGGTGTTGAGGACAAAAATGAATTAAAAATTCATTTTTGAGAAGAGTGGATATGACAAGTGAATTAAAAATTCAACTCTTGGGGGAGTGTGAATTAAAAATTCACTTTTATGTGGAGATGTGAAGTTTGAAGGACACATGTACACTTACATGTGTAAGAGGGTGATAAATGATGTGTAAGAAGGATTTGACCCTTCGAATAAAAAATTAACTTTATTCAAAGGTGTGTGGGAGGATGGGATAAGCAAGGTTAATTAAGTGTTTAGCTTAATTAACTTAGGTCTAGGGGATAGGTAGGCTAGGGTAGATTGATTAGTGTGGTAGATTAATCAGATAAGCATGATTTATCTACTTAACAAGGATTAGGGAAATGGACAAAATTAACTAAATAAATGTTGTGAATATTTATTTGATCAATTAGGATATAGCTATAAGGTATAGTGATAAATTATGTGAATTAATTGATCACAAAGGATAGATGATAGATGGTTAGGGATAACTTAATTAAATAAAATGAATTTATTTAATTAATAGGAGGGATAATTGGTGTAGAGATATAGGAAATTGGTTTGTAGAGCAAGTCAATTTTAGGTGTCTACAGTTCCTCTTCAATTGGCAATGGTGGAATGTCTTCTTGTATGGTTGACAATTTCCTACTTTCTTGAATTCGCCTCATTCTTTCTCTTTTCCTCTCATTCTTAGCTTCACGCTCTTCTAGTGTTAGAGCATTTTCTTATTTCCTTGGCATGATGATGATTTTTACAAGCACGATGAATAAGACAATGATAATTAGAACCTTTATATAATGACAATGAATAATGGTCACAATGAAAAAATACAAAATAAGTTATCATGTTTGGTGATTTGCATCACTTTAGGAGCTCCAGCTTCATGAAATTCATCATTGTCCTTGTTTATTAAGATATGATAGACCATGATCAAATTCAACATAAATAGGACAAAAATCATTAAAAGATATAATAGACTAAAAAACTATCCCAAAAAGCACTCAAATTCCTTGAATTGACAACATCAAGTTCATGAGAAAACTCCCCTAATTCTTGATTATGTTCATGTGTGAGAATTTCTTGGGCTTGGGTATTATGTCTCTAAAATAATTTTGAACTCATCTAAATGAACAAATATCATGCACCTCCACTTGTGGTGAAAAACTAGCTTGATTTATACCCATTTTCTCAACCAAATCAGCAACTTGTTCTTCATGTTCATGGCTGTTGTAGGTTTAATAAAAAGTCATTTTTATGATGCCCAGGTTGTCCTAGACATGAATAAGGTTCATTGATTCTAAAAAATCAATATGTAGTTCATTTTGTTGACCCATGAAAAAAGTTATAACTGTTGTCCCAAAGTCTAGAGGAAGACGTGTGAAGACAAAAATCATGATTTGAATGAATCCCTTTGCGAGTAGTTTCAAATTGGGCATGGAGTTTACCTTCTTGGACCATGGTAGATATTGTGATGACTATTTTTAATTTTCAAACCACCTTCACATACCTTATAACTAGTTGGGCATTGCAGTCTTTCAAGATGGAAATGATGCCATGGATGCCTTATAACTAGGGTAACTAGTGAGCACAAAAAAATGTTGTAAATTGGTCTCCCACTGGTGAAAAATCTCCAAAATGGGTGGTGAGTCATGTGTATATGTATTTTATCTTCTTCCTAGCTTGTAGGGCCCCAAGGGGAAGGTTGCACGTGCTTCTAATGGATAGTAAGTCTGATATTCTGAATGTATTAGACTGTGAGGGTTGTGAAGGGTAGTTTGAATGCTATCAAAGCAAGATCGGAGTGTTTTGTGATAGGAGTAGATGTGGAGGATGTGTATGAAGGTCTTATAGACCTATTCAAGGATTTTTTTGAGCTTTCTTGGCAATTATTTGACAAAATGTCAAGACTATCCCAAGTAGATTGCATGAGACATTAAAACCCTCAAACTATGACCAGTCTAGTGTGAACCTTTTTATTGTGTATAGACCATGAAACCTCCTTGAAAGAACTTTTATGTAAGGTGTAAGGGTTACCACATCAGTGGTTAAGTGTTAAAAACCATTTTTTCTTGTTGATTCTTAATCCAGTGAAGTTGTCTCTACTAGGAGCAACAATACAAGAAGTTGTGAGTCAATGAGTTGTTGTATGGTTGGATCATCACCACATAGAAGTGTCCAAGATCATTTTCAAGATCTTTTGAGCCCCAAGACAAGTCTACCATGTCATCTTTTGAGCCCTTAACCTATTATAGTCTTATTGTTGATTTACTTGTCACAATCTTCTAGGGAAGTCTACATGGTATTTTACATACTAGAACCTATAAAGTTTACACAAGGATAGTATCTTCAACTCAATGATAGGACCTTGGAACATTTTCTATGCTATGACTTCTATAACTAATTAGTAACATGACTCTCACAAGGTGGTTGTGTAAATCTTTTGTATAGAAGTCCTTTTGTAAAATGAATGATGTGTGTTCTTGTTGAGTGGCAAACCCTCTTCCATTTTCATAGAAAGAAACATGCACATTAGGTATTATTGGGAAAATTATCAAGCATTGGATCAATAATGAATCCCATGAAGATACTCAAACCCCCATGTTGACAATCTCCTATATCTATAGCATATGATTTTCAATTTCAAAACATGACTGTGTTATTTATAACAATCATAAATGATTGATCAACATTGAGAAATGACAATTTCAAAGGCTTATAACCACATTTGCACTAATGACCACACTTTGTAACTTTAATAACATGAAGACAGTCCTTTAAAACTTGCCTATCAACCTAAACATTTTCATATGCATTTTCTTTGATTAACATGGTTTCATCACAAGTCTAATGGCTCTTTCTATGGTTGCAAGTTAGGTCAATATGTCTTCACAATTTCAACAAGTTACATGAGGGTTTCGTGGAGGATTATTCACATGATAACCATAACAAGGGCTATTATTAGTCAATATAATATCATGATAAGGTCATCCAACTGGTGCCATAATAATAGGAAGCTTTCATAGGAAGAAGGAAATGTTTTGATGGTAATGGAAAGGGTAGATGCAAAGGTATTTTATTGTCTTATATAGTCATGAACAAGTCAAGAAGGGGCTATCACAATCCAAAATAATCAAAGACTACCCAATCTATTAGGACACTCATATACAAATGTCTCCCAAGTTGTCAAATTCCTAAGTGAGGACTATATGAGAATGGTACAACATTACTAAATGCCCTAAAACCCTTAAGAAAACTACATATGTAGTGAGAGGAATTATTACAATCAAAGATGGTCAAAGAGTATAGTCATTGACTTCTTTAGGGTAGCCATACCTAGGACTATCATAAAAATCATTAAACTAATATTTGTAATTTAGGGTATTGAAAGGTATATAGTTGATCAAGGTAACTAGTATCATGTGCTAACAAAGGACAATTAGATAATTTTAAAATATTGTTGTGTCATGTGCATGTAAATCATCATGAATAGGTGCATAAGGAATGTCCTAGCCCATGACACTAAAGAGGTCTGGACACATCCTCCAACCTTCTTGAAGAGAATTCATACTATGAAACATACATGGAGAAGTTATCAAAAGGACACCTAACAATTTTGTCTAAATGATAAATAGAGACAAGTAGGATTGTCATAATAGGGGCATAAGATAGTCTAAGATTCAAGCCATTGCATGGTTCTATTGAATGAATCATTATGCATATTAAGGAATAAATCCTTCTATATCATCCTAGGGAAAAAATTAAAAGTCTTCTAGAATCAATTTTGGCTCCATTGATCATGAATATGACTATGACAAACAATTGTTCAGTAAAATTATTTTATGAAGTATTTGATATTGTTTTTTGTTTGTATAGGTGAAAATATGTGAAATGAAGGCATGAAGGACCAAAACAAGGTAGAAACATGAGGAATTTGGAGTCTCTTTGACTAAACTAAATGATATACCTAGACATATATATATATTAGAACATAAAGGACATAAAGACATAAAGACATAAAGACATAAAGGTATAAAGAACATAATAACATAAGAACATATATATGTGAATTAAAATGGACATAAGTTGAACATACCTTAGAATTTGATATTATAGTTGACCAATTCTCCAAAATATGGCTTCAAAATCCTCAAATTCTTCTTTTTCACAAGTTTGATTATGAATTCTATATAACTCTAGAATAGGATTAGTGAAATTTATGGAAAAAACAAACATATATCATCAAATTCAATCTATCTATCAATGGTAATTAGCTTTGAAACAATATCACACATGAAACATGAAACTTTCAGTTTAAATAATCAAATTTTCTCCAAAAATGTGCAAAATTAGTTCTTTTATATTGAAAAAGAAAAAAAGGTGGTGGATTGATCTAAAAATGATTCTCAATATTTCAAACAACATGAAAAGCATTTTCTTGTTCGATATATTGCATGAAAAGTAGGAATAACACTCATGTGGGGTCTGAAGCATAGATCACACATTCTTTTTTCTCATTTTTCATGCTTCCCATAATGCTAGTGTTTATAATGTGAGCACATTCTGGGAAGCATGAAAACATAAAGCTTCATGCATGCAAAAATCATAACCTTCTCAATGTTGGTGCCAAAATCATGGTCTAGGACGTCATGCTCCCACAAAAAATATATTGTAACTATGCATGTAGAGCATCAAATAGGTAATCAAGTGATGGTCTAAGAGTATCCCTAGACTCAAATATCCATTTGGTTCTTGAAATATAACTTGTCTATAGGAGGGACAAATGTAACCTTGTATCTACATGGGAGAGTTTCTTTCTTTATATCTCTCTCCTCCCTCTCTACAACTCTATCTTCTTGTCTTTCTCTATATCTCTCCCTTTTTCTGTCAACCCCTTGGAATGTGAGGGAGAGAGATATAGAGATAGAGAGGTAGATATTTTTAGATAGAGGGAGAATAGATAAATAAATAGATAAAGGGAGAAATAGGTAGATAGAAAGGGATGTATATAGAGAGGGATGGAGACATAGAAAGGGGGAGGGGGAGACCTAGATAAATAGAGAGAGATAAAGAGACCAAGAGACATGGAGAGACAGAGAAGGACATGGACATGGATAGGGAGAGAGCCCAGGGACATCCAGAGAGAGATGGAGAGATAGACATAGAGTTAGAGAAAGGAAAAAATATAGAAAGAGGGGAAAATAGAGAGATATAGAGGGATAGGTGGAGATAGAGATGAGGAAAGGGAGAGAGGGGGATTGAAATAGACAAAGGGGTCTATAAAGGGATAAAGATAGAGATACATATATATAGAGAGAGGGGAGATATATGGAGATAGATCTAGCAAGGGAGAGATTGATAGAGAGGGATATATTAAGAGATAGGGTTATGCGAATAGATAGAGATAGGGAAAGACATGGAGAGATGTCTAAAGACATCAAGAGAGAAATTTCAAGATGTAGAGGGATGGGGAGAGAGACAGAGAGGAGGAGATAGAGGTAGCGAGGGATAGATTAAGAGATAGGGATATGTCTAGAGAGATAGAGATAGGGAAAGAGATCAAGAGATACAACTTCCAGAGACATAGGGAGATAGATTTGAGGTAGAGGGATTGGAAGAGTGATAGAGAGGGGAAGTGAGATAGTGAGGGAGGGAGAGATATAAGAGGTAGAGTTAGAAAGAGGGGATCAAAGGAGAGAGCAAGATAGAGAGACATAGAGAGAGAGAGATAGAGAGGAAGGTATAGTTAGAGAGAGGGATAAAGGAGGCAAAGATATCTCTCCCAGGCTCAGTCTCCTCTATATCTCCCTATTCTCCTCTCTACCTAAAACATAAGCCTAAACCTCTAAACCTTAACACCTAACCCCTAGACCATAAACCCTAAACCCTAAATAATGCCCCTAAACCCTAACCCCTAAACCCTAAAAACAAGCAACCCTAAACCCCTAACCCCTAACTCCTAAACCATAAATCCTAGAAGCAACCCTAAACCTCTATCTCCCTATCTTTCCCAATCTCTATTGGTCCCCTCGCTCTATCTCTCTCTAAAACCTAAACCCTAACCCCTAAACTCAAGCAACCCTAAACCCCTAACCCCTAACCCCTAACCCCTAACCCCTAAACCCCTAAACCCTAAACCCTAAAATTGAGCATCCCTAAACACCTAAAGCCTAAATAATTCCCCTAAACCCTAACCCTTGTAAAGGGTAAAATTTGGATTGTTTTAGTTTAGTGTTTGAATCCTCCTTTCACCAATTACATTCAAGGACCTTTGGATTGAGTGGAAGAGCACTATTAGTCCTTAGTCACTTACAAATGTAGGGAAACATGGATTAGGGTATTTGATTATCACTATTTCTTCTGTTATGCTCAATTATCCATCAAAACCCTAATTATGCAAATACAGTAATAAAAAAATGAATAACAAAAAATACCTTTGTAGAAAGATTAAAATTACAAATTACTGTGCACCTATTTTTGGGGTTCTGAGGTGGAAAAGTCAGGGACTAAAGAGTGGGCACCCAAGTCTAGTGCCTTGCTTTTTGTTGAGATCTGCAACCTGTTCCTACTACATCAAAGGTTTTTCTGTCACGAAACTTCAAGGATTAATGAGCGAGTGCCCAAGTCCAAGGTGCTCCTTTTCCTATTTTTCTACAATTCTGACACTCCAACATGCCCTCCTATAACTTCACTTTGTCTGCATCATCAACCTATAACCTACAATCATAAAACTTTGGGAGGGGGTTGTGGCGCTTAGGAGCTTGCCTCCGTCAAGCCCCAGAAGGACACTTAAATCTTCCAAACACATTTTCAGATAGAGAGTGCATGTCCTTGTGAGGTAGAGGCAAAAACCAAATGAATAATGATCACAAACACAATAAATGTCACTTTGTAGTGAAGATCTCATGAGAGGAAGATGATCTTCATTCCATGAAGAAATAGATGCTCAAATCTACAAGCACAAACACATAGACAACACAAATCTACTCTTGCAACACAATGAAAGCCTTGAATCACCTTGAGAATGCATAAACATCACCATTGCCATCTAGTTTACAAATGAATGCCTAAGCATGCTTTTATATGCAACTACAAACATTCTTGCCAAGATTTTGTAAATTTAAACTTACCATGTTGGCCTAGGGACCAAATAACAATCATAAACCAACACTAGAAATTTGGACCTGACCCAAAATAGGGCAAGACTAGTGCATAGGCATCCAAGTCCTCCCCCTATTTTGGGTAGGGTTAAGATCAAGGGGTCCCCCTAGGTCCCATTTGTCATGATACCTAGGGTTCATTCCATCGAGATGCCAAATTATGATGTAGGATGTCCTAAATGCACACTAAAGACTCAAGAGCTAAACCTTAAGAGGGAAAAGCCCCCAAGGGGACATTTTCTGATGTTACATTTAGCCCCCACTTTAATGTATGTATAAATGCAGGGAAAATACATGTATTAAAGTACAACCACAAGCACAACAAACACGCCAAGTATAGACAAGACACACCAATCACATAGAAAATAGAAACAGGCACACAAAACATGGAGAAGATAGTTACAGTCATACAGAACATGAAGAATACAATAAATGCATAGAAGACACATTAATGTATAGAAGAGAGGCATGATTCTTTTCTTTTCTTTTTCTCATATATATGAAATGCAAATGCCAGTAATGGAAAGTAAACAAACCTCCCATAATGTAGGATGCACTCATTGTACAAGTCTTTAAACTTCATACATGGGTCAACACACACACAAGACACGCAAAACCTCCCATAATGTAGGATGCACTCATCACACAAGTCTTTAATCTACATATGGGGCAACAAACATGCCACACAAAGAAAGCACGCCAAAACACACACTTGAAGACATGGAGAAAACTTGGCAAACAATCAATGGAGTGTCCCTATTTCTAGGTCCAACACCATCTTAGGCACATTATAGGCACACACTGATGATTGTGCTTCGCCACAATAATTGCCAAATACATGCTTAAGGGTTGAGTTAGTCACATAACCATTCCCTGTCTCCACAGAGGACTTTTGAAAATGACAGATGATGCAATTTGCTATGAGAAATACACCATCCCCATCTCCACAGAGGGCTTAAGAAAAAAGATATGCTCAATATCCTGCCTCCGCAAAGAGCTTTCATGATTGATTGATTGATTGCAAACAAACTCAGGATGCGAGATGCACTCATCACATAGGTCTTTAAACTACACCTGAGGATAAACACATTGCTAACATCTACAATAGATAGCTTACCTTATATGCCCCCACCTTAAGGTGGTTGATAGCATGCATCAATATCAAGCATGTTAAGGTAGGAAGAAAACACACAAGGGAACACAGACTTTCACAAAGCCCATGCCCCCTGGAAGTGACATGTACTTTATGACTGCCAAATGATCCCACAAACACATCCCTACAAGAAACATGATATCATGATAAACAACAACATCAATGCATATGATTAACCACACAAAGAGCCAAGGTTATACTGTAAATTCAGAGTTCAAGGATAACTATGGGGCTATATCATTAAGCTCTTTGAATCGAGTACCACCAAGACTAGATTCAAAGACAAACAAAGGTGCATAGAGTAGAAATATTGTTAAGGTTTGTAAATGGGATAAACAAATGTCATCAAATTCACTATGTGGAAAGCACAAGTGCTTCCACTAGCCAGGCGTCAAATAAGATATACGACCCCACTGTCATATTAGGAACTAAGTCCATTTTTTGATTGCTCTTGAAAGGGACACTAGGTCTACATCAGTATAAATGTTTGCCATCACTCATCCGCTAGATGCAAATACTAGAGGAAGGGAAACAATAAATAAGAGAGGAGAAAAAAGTGTCTTTGGTATAGTCATGTAGGAAGGTGCCCCCAAGTCACCAACTATAATGCTATGTCTGCAAGACACAACACACAATGATATTAAAATTAGAGAGAGAGGCAATATAGAAGAATGATGATACAAATAGAAGGTCACAATAAAGGCAATCTCCTAGTATCCTGAACCTTACAAGAGAATCAGGGGTCATCCCAAGAGGCCTAAAGAACACAACACATCACGGGGGAAGCACATCACAAGCAAGATAAAGGGCTAGAAATACTTATCTGGTAGCACCATCATTAAGAACATACATATCTAGGGTATCTATCATGTTGTTTTGATCTTGTTGAATTAACATTAAGTGTAGGATGACGGGAAGCTTTCTTTTGTTTAAAAGGATTATATCCAATGCCACTTGAGTAATGTGTTGAAGCAGATTCTATAGGTACTCGAATCCCTTACCTACATATTCAAAATTGTTATAAAGGATTTTAAATCCTCGACCATGAAGGGATGTCATTTCCTTAGAATATGGTGAAGCCTTATAGGTCTCATAATTTGTGGTATAAGTGAGAGTATTGTTTTTATTTTCGACCAAGGGGACTTTAGGTCTCTTAGGTACTTCAAAAGAGTGCTTAGGTAAGATTGATGCTACTTTTGATTTATCAAGGATATTAATTTTATATTCCCCTATACTGCAAGGATTAAAATCTAATGGGCCCCAATCATCACCAAAGAGTGCATTCGATGTTCTAGAGTCTTGTATAACATTGTCTATGGGAAGAGGCATGGATAGATCACCTCGCAAATTGTTTAAGCTCATATGATTGTAAACTATTTTTTGTGTTTCAATATGTAAATAGTTATTTGGTTATGGATCAGTGTGAATAGTATGAAGTTTACTGTTGAATATAAATTTAATTGAATGATGCAAGCTAGAATGGACTGCCCCCAATGCATGAATCCAAGGTCTACCAAGAATCATGTTGTAAGATAAAGAAAAAGGCATGACATGAATCAAGGTAGGTACAATCACAGGTCCCACTTGTATAGGTAAAGTTATAGTGCCCATGGATTGTCATTCAATAGGATCAAAACCATAGATACTTAATGATTCTAGCTTGATGTCAGATATATCAACTTTAATCTTATGTAATAAGTCAATGCCACAAACATTAAGAGCTAATCCATTATCAATCATAACTCTCTTAAACAATGTATTGTTTATTGTGACAAAGATTACAAGAGGATCATAATGGTTTTGAACTTCAATTGATGGTAATTCATGTGGTTGAAATAGTATATCCATTTTTTTGTTTCATGCATACTATCCAATATGGCTACTACATCATTAGGCTTAATGGCAGGTGGCACAATCACCTTTTGTGAAGCTTCTTGGAGCATTCCATGGTATGTAGGCAATGTTTATATTAAATGCCAAAGAGAGATCTTAGCTAGTGTAGCATGAAGCTGTTCGATAAGACCATACTTTTGACCACATTTATGAGCAAGACGAGGTGGTGGAGGGAGCATAGGTTGAGAAAACATAAGAGAGATAGGCACATGCAGTGCTTGGGTACTTTGCTTGTTATTACAGGTATTGTATGTGTGAGAAATTATATTTTAAATACCTTGATTTCTTTAAGCAATTTTCTTTTCATAGTCGTAGATGTGATCCAAGGATCGACCTTGAACAATAATCACTAGCTTTAAGCAAGAGGGTGCACTAGGTGCCCCTCGGACAATCATCTTAGGAATATTGCTACAAAGTTTATTAATGATTATTGAATTAACATTATTTCCCTCTTGATTGCTCCCAATATCCATCCCTAAAGTATTTAATATCAGAGACCTTTTCTCATTCACTAATGCTACATCTTGGCTAGGGAGAGCAATGGGATGAGGGGAAGATACATCATCGTCATCATCATACTCTGTGGCGGAAAAAGGATTTTCACTCTCATCTTTCTCATGAATATTCCTAGAGATGAATTTAGTTAAATCTTCTAATATCAAAGGATATGCTCCTATGAATAGTGTGAAGCTATTAAAGTCATGTGTATTGTGATAGGTGAAAAGTCAGGTTTAGCAGATCAGACAAAGTCATGAAACCCTAACCCTACCATCATCAAGGAATCTAATCTAAATGAAATCAAAGAACAATGCAATTCAAGCATAACATCACCTAGACCATGTGATTCCTTGTTTGAGAAATGTGGACTGCCTCTTCAACAATGAACAATTGCAATGCTGAAAGCTGCCATGATGGATGATAAAAGCTCAATTGGATGCTCAGATGCTCAAGATGATAATGTAGGTGCTATATGATTGCTGGATGTTTCATATGGAATGAGAGGGTGTTTATATAAGACTCAACCAAGATCAATCAACGGTGGAGATTCAGAGGCTATGTGAATGGCTAGGATTGAAAGATACTAAATTTAGGTCCCATTAGTTGTGCATGTGAAGGATATGAATGAAAGTTGTCTTACAACACATGATTGACTGGACAAGTGTTGGAATATGATAAAAGATGAGTAGTTAATTCAAATAAAATATTTGAATTAGTTGGGATATGAGTTGGATATTAATTAAATAAATTAAATTTATTTAATTAATAGGATAAATGAATGGGATGGGATAAAATATGATGTGGAAATTAATTAAATAAATAAGATTTATTTAATTAATTGGGATGGGGATAGGATATGATTAGGATATGATGTGGAATTAATTAAATAAATAAAATTTATTTAATTAATTGGCTAAGTAGGATGAGGATGGGATTTTAACTAAATAAATAAAATTTATTTAATTAATTGGCTTAATGATTAATGATTTAACAAGGTGTTGCTAGACATGGACAAATTTGGGTGTCTACATTTTGCCCCTCTTTGATACAATGTTCGATAGAGTGTTGTGTCAAAGAAGATACGATATGCCTTTGATAAACAAGTTATGCCCCAGTGTAACTGGCAGGTGATGCCCCCTCGAGAGGTAAGCCAGGCTAACCAGGAAGGGCTGGGTTGGCTCTCGATAGAAGAAAAGGCTAAAAAGAAGGCAGACACAAAGGAAATGGGGGTTGCATGGAAGAAAATAGGCTATGGCATAGAAGAATTAGGGTTTTGAGAAGGGCTATAAGTAGGTTCTACAATGGCAAATAGGCTCATTTGTGCTCAGAAACTAGAGAAATCCAGAGCTCCTGAGAGTGAGAGTTGCAGAGCTATCAGGATGGTTATTCCATGCAGGGATCATCGTGCGTAGCGAGTGAGGACACATGGGCAACCAGAGGGAGCAGGCACACCGGTATGTTTCAAAACTTTTCCCAAAAGCGTGTAATTAATAGCCTAAAAGCGTAATTAATGCACACACGTCACCAAAAGCGATTAGGTTAGGAAATAGCAGTTTTAGGTCACTTATGGAGGAATATAGAATGCTTATAGTAGTCTTGGTCACTTATGGGCGCGGGTAGGTCGCTTAGGCAAAAACGGGTCGCATCTCGTCGGCGGGAAAAACATAGGCGAAAAGCATGTAAAGAGAAAAACACTCGCTTATGGGCAAATATCTGTCACATAGGGTAGTTTGGCTCACACAGGAATAGGAATGGCTCGCATAGGAAGAAAAGCACGCATCCAGAGCTAGAATGATCGCAAATGTTAATTTAGCTCGCTTAGGGTATAAAACTAGGCGCATAAAGGATATAGCTCGCTTTTAGGATAAACAGGAGCGCATATAGAATATAACGCGCATATGAAGCAAGAATAAGTGCTTATGGAAGTTTAGCTTGCGGATAGTTAAACAGTAAGCGCATATGCAAAAGAGCTCGCATGTAAGTAAAATAGAGGTGCATATGATAAAGCTAGTCGCTATTGAGCAAGTACCTAGCGCATGTGGTAAAATGGGACGCTTATGGTAGATTGAAGGTAGAATAGCAAGTATATAAACATATTTTGATATGGATAACTAACGGAATGGACTGACAAGGATAAATGGATGATGCAGGATGTACTACCGCCGTTGCTATCACGAGAGCCACATCTGAGAGATTTGCAATTGGTGAGGCGGTTGGATGTAGAGGAGCTACTGGTGTTAGAGATCCTGGGCTTGGAGCATGTATCCCGATTAGAGCCAGTTCAGGCACATTGGGGACTGATGATAGCGATGGTGGAGCGATGGATGAGCGAGCACAGTTCATTCTTGTTACTAACAGGAGAGGTGACCATCACCTTAGAGGATGTGTTCCAGATCTTGAGGATTCTGATAGATGGGGAGCGGGTGGACTATGATCCTGATATGGGCCCAGCGGCATTTAGGAGATTATTTGAGACACCAGACATCAGAGCAGAGGGTTCAGAGATCCCTATGATGAGGATGGAGGAGCTCTGTGACAGGTTACAGCAGGTAGTAGTGGCTATAATCAGATGGCTAGTGGGTGATAGGAGAGCCAGAGGTTTTCTGGTAGGATGGGGGATAGTGATGGAGGGCATGTTTTCATATGGCATGAGATATGCATGGGCAGAGTGTGTGTTGGGATAGCTCTATCATTATCTGCATGATTGTGCTTATATGTTTGGAGCGAGTATGTCAGCAGGAGTGACAGTGTTACATGTATGGGCATATGAGCACATTCCGGTTACGAGACTAGAGGGATGGGTGGCTAGAGTAGCACGAGAGCCATTTGCATGGATGTATAGAGGGGCTTTGACATATCGACAGTGCCGAGGTGTGGTATACTAGCGGAGGAGATTGGATGAGGTGGATAGATTTGTATGGAGGCCATGGCTAGGATGTGAGCACTGAGATGAGGAGGATGCAGAGCTTGTCTATGCTAGACAGGCGAGATACATTTTTGGACGCGGTGTGTATATTATAGAGCGCTATTTGCCAGAGAGAGCTTTGAGATAGTTTAGGGAGGCACAGGCAGTACCAGTAGGTGATGTCATTTTTGGGAGGACGAGATAGGAGGTGTTTAATTGGGGCCCAGAGGTTGTGGTTGAGATAGCTTTAGCAGAGAGAGATGGATTACAGCCAGTAGCATGGTAGTGGGGACAGGGTCCTACAGATCCAGGCACATTACCAGAGTATGATGTACACTGGGCGATAGCTAGGCCGACTCGGTTGACACGGGATGGGGAGATTAGAGAGATTGGGATGGAGAGACCAGTTCGGAGGAGACGACGACGGGCTCCACTAGCGCAGGCTGTTATGCCAGCCGCACCAGGGATACAGATGCCAGAGCAGGTGCCAGGTCAGCCTGCTATATTAGCACAGCCTCAGGCACAGATTGTAGCAGGTGATGATATTGGTATTCAGCAGCTGCGGAGATGGATTAGAGAGGAGAGGAGATGGAGGCAGTGAGCGCAGATGAGGCTGAGGAGGGTGGAGATGGATAGGCATCAGGCAATGATTAGTCTGTGGCATGCGAGAGCATAGGCACAGACATATCAGGCTCAGCTACAGTTGAGAGCACAGGGAGGAGATGGACAGGATGACGGTGCTCTAGCTAGAGTGACTAGAGGCAGCCTAGTTTCAGGAGTAGGTCAGGGGCTTCAGGTTCACGGAGGACAGGTGGATCTCGATCAGTAGCCTCAGTGGTGGAGCCATCGAGAGACAGAGGACCAGGGATAAGACCTAGTGGTGGTGGTGGTCAGGGCGAGGGAGCTGCCAGTAGTCACTAGGGCTATTTTTGTTTATTTTGTATCATGATGAGGCCTAGAGCCAATTTTGTACATTTAGTCCTTTAGGGCTCAACTTGTATTGTAGACACTTGTATTTTGACACACATGTATATATATATATGGCGGTTTTGGCGATCTATATGATGTTGTAATGGTTCTTATGTTGATATTATGATGGCTATGCATGTTTTATGGATTATATATGGATGTTTATGCAGATTGTAATGGATGGAAAATGTATGTTGATGTGAAGATGTAAATGGTAATGATATGAATAGACTTACGCATATAGATAGATGGTAATGAAAGGTATATATGATGAACTTATGTATGTCTAACACACTTGTTTTGCCAGAGCGGGAATATGGACAAAAGATAATGGAAATGATTGATCTTGGTTGAGTAGGATGGAATGAATAGATAGAATGAATAGATAGGATGATGATGGGCAGCTTTCAAGTAATTGCTCAGAATGAAAAGAAATGCAGTCCTTATGTTTGATATGGCATATGGATGTTATGCACCAGGGTATAAGAGACCAAGGTGTCGAGATATCCAATGCGCAACTAGCGTGTTACAATCTTGTCTGAACGCATGAGGTCAAGATCTTGAGCCAACATGCACATGATATGAATAACAATTAGTGTTGGACTTTGACGCTACAAGCAATGGTTTGAGCTTATCTCCACTACACATAATGATAGCTTGCTAGTTATATGTATGGAGTTAGTCTTAACATAGAATAGTCTCAAATGCATAAGAGACTGTTTAGCTTCTCAGATGCTAGAGATATTGATATGTAAGATGCTAATCCCAACACGTACAAGATACCAATACACACAGGAAGAGAATAAGATCATCCCGCAAACACGGCATATGAAAGCTATATGACCATGCCCCAGTCCTTACTTCATCACAACATACCAAGATATAAATAGATCAAGGCAGTCTTGATTAGGCATAGGAAAGGGACAAAAGATAAATCAAAAGATGAAACAAAAGATACTGTCATCACGTTCTCTTGCCAAACGTTGGGTGCTCTTGGATGGATCAAGTTGGTGCCTTGTTAAGAGGAAAGCTACATCCTGTTGAAGGCTAAAGTTGTTGATAAACTACTATAGCAAATGTTGGCTTAAGGCATGCAGACAAATAGCTTCTGGCTTATTCTTGATTGGTTAAAGTGCTTGAGCTTTCAATATACACATGGTCTGCTTCCTGTTTGAGCTGATCAAAGAAGAAGAAGACGGATGAGGAAAGAAGATGAAGAAGATAGGGTGGATCATCTGTGCTTGAGTACTGGAAACTTCCTTCGTATTCCAGACTGCCTACATACCTTGTATCCACAGGATCAAAGCACATTTACGATGAAGATGAGACATGATGAATATGTAGTTCTGGGTTTTAGTGATGATGTAAGTGATGAAAGATAGAGGAATGTGAGATGAAAGATTGAAAGATGTTTAGAAGAAAGATGAATGATGAATGATGAAAGGGGCTATCATCTTAGCCTGAATCAGAGTGCTTCCTTCGCATCTCAGATTGCCTACATACCCTGCATCCACGGGATCAAGGCGTCAACGATAGAGCTGGATGTAGTTCTTATTGATGTCGCTAATTGGTTGGATGTTTGATCAAGCGATGTTTGTTGCGATTGTTGGATGAATGTGGATAGATTGCAAAGATATGGGTCCTGGTTGCAAGTCGTTAGGTCACATTTATCATTGGATATATGCCATGGTTGAAGTTGATAAGGTTTGTTATGTTGTAAGCTGAGTTGTTTGATGTGTTATGAGCTAGAGAATAGTAGTATCCACTTCCAAATAAGACTCAACAAATGCCCCCAGTGCAGGATGAGGTTTATTATGTAGAAGCGACAATGCAGAAAGGCTGTAGCCAAGATGCTAAGGTGCCAAAAGATATAGGTATCACGACAATGTCTCAATTATGATAGCTAGCATTGGCAAGGACGAAGATGAAGATGAAAGGCTATGCATGGCATTGCGAGGTGGATTGTGATTATGGACTATACAAGATGAAATGGGGAAATATGATCAAATGAACCAAGCAAATGAGGGAAGCTAGTCACTACACATAGCGCCTGTTTGCCAGGTTTTCACTATGGTACTTATCCAAGGCGCCTATTTACTAGGTTTTCACCAGAGGACGGATTATTTATATTATGTTTTTTGCTTTTTTTTTTGTTTGTTTTTTTGTTTTTTTGTTTTTTTTTTTTTGTTGAGGGATAGCTGAGATTCATGGATAAAACTTTTTGAGTTGAACACTATTGACTGGTTCATCTAAGAGAATGCCTTCAGGTGTTGACAAAGTGTATGCACCCGATCCATAAACTGCTGTGATAATGAAAGGACCAAGCCAATTGGGTTCAAACTTGCCCTGTTTCTCTCGATGTTGTTGATTCCTTTGATTTTCTTTAAGGACAAGGTCGCCAACTTGAAATCTATGTTCTCTGATCTTTTTGTTATAGCTGCGGCGTAGCCGGTTTTGGTAGACTTGAAGATGGTTCAATGCTATAAGGCAGCGTTCATCTAATAGCTCAAGATCATGGAGTCGGGATACTCAATATTCTTCATCTGAGATAGTATGTTGCATGGATATGCACAAAGACAGGATCTCAACCTCGATAGGCAAAATAGCTTCAGTGTCATAGACGAGAGCATAGGGTGTGGCTCAAGTGGGAGTTCTGATGCTTGTTCTATATGCCCATAATGCAGGATGCAATTGTAGATGCCAATCTCGACCAGCTTTATTAACAGTCTTTTTAAGGATCCTGATGATTGTTTTATTAGAGGCTTCAGCTTGACCATTGCTCTGAGGATAATAAGGCATAGAGAATCTATGTTGAATATGGAACTTGTTGCAAAGATCTCTAACCTCTTGGTTCTTGAAAGGGCGACCGTTGTCTATGACAATAGCTTGAGGAACTCCATAATGGCAGATAATATAATGTAAGATAAATTTGGCTATTTGTTTACCTATGATATAGGTCATTGGTATGGCTTCTACCCACTTCGTGAAATACTCAGTGGCAGTAATAATGAACTTATGACCGTTGGATGAAGTAGGATGGATTTTACCTACAAGATCAAGTCCCCATTGCGAAAAAGGCCATGGAGTGACAATAGGCTGAAGCTCATGTGCTGGTGCATGTATTAGATCTCCATGTTTCTGACAGTGTAGACATCTCCTTGCAAATTGTTGTGCATCTTTTTCCATAGTTGGCCAATAGTATCCTGCTCGTAGAAGTTTCTTAACAAGGCCAGGGCCAGTGGAATGCGAACCGCAGACACCTTCATGTACTTCACGTAAGGCCATTTTTGCTTCCTCAGAATCAAGACATCTAAGAAGGATACCATCAAGACTCCGGTGATAAAGGGTGTCTCCTAAGATAGTGTAACGAGAGGCTCGATGGATAAAGGTTTTACATTGGGTGTTGGATAGTTGAAATGGAAATATTTGATTACGGAGATACTCGTATATATCCTTGTACCACGATGAGTTGGGACCAACAATTTCACATATGAGCTCAGACTGTGGAACTTCAAATGCTGGGATCAAAAGCTGTTCGACCAAGAATTCACATTTATGGGTGTTAGATGGCATGTCTAAAAGAGATCCAATCATAGCCATGGCATCTGCTGCTCTGTTTTGTAGTCTTGGAATTTGCTCAAAGGTAATATCCACAAAATATTTCTTGAAATCATCCACCATTAGCTTGTATGGAAGAAGCTTTTCATCTTTTGTTTGATATTCATCTAAGACCTATTTGATAACCAGCTGAGAATCACCAAAGACTCGTAACTATTTGATAGCCCATTGTACTGCCATGTGCAAGCCTGTGATTAAAGCTTCATTCTCTGCTATGTTGTTGGTACATGGAATGCTATTCTGTATGATTTAGGTATACAATCTCCTTGAGGGGTAACAAACAAGATGCCTACTCTAGATCCATGTTGTGTGTATGATCCATCAAAGTATAGTTGCCATCGTGCTGAAGAATTCAAATTAAACAATCCTTCATCAGGGAATTCTGGATATATTGGCTGAATGTCTGTGATGGGTGCTTCAGCTAATTGATTAGCAATAACTTGTCCTTTGATAGATTTGCGGTTCACATATTGTATGCCAAATTCACTTAAGATCATAACCCATTTTGCTAATCTCCCAATGAGAAGTGCTTTTGAGAGGAGATACTTGAGAGGATCCACATTAGAGATGAGCTTTGTTGTTTGGTTCAACATATAATGTCGCAACTTTTGGGAAGCAAACACTAATGCTAAACAAGCTTTTTCCATGAATGAGTAATTGAGTTCTTATCCCACAAGGGTTCTGCTGATGTAGTAAATGGCTTGTTCTTTTCCTGAATCATCATGTTGAGCTAGGAGTGCCCCCAATGCTGTGGTTGTTGATGATATATAGAGCAATAATGGATGATCGGGTATCAGAGGTACTAACACAGGAGGTGTTGCCAAGTATTCCTTTATCTTGTCAAAAGCCTGTTGACACTTTTCATCCCACTTAAAAGGTTCACCCTTACGAAGAAGATGCTGAAAAGGATGACATTTATCTGCTAGTTGTGAGATAAATCTGCGAATAGATTGTAGCCTACCTTGTAAACTACGAAGCTATTTAAGATTTGTTGGTGGAGGCATTTCTATGATGGCTTTTACCTTAGCTGGGTCCACTTCTATTCCTCATCGAGACACAATATATCCCAACAGTTTTCCTGATGTTACACCAAATACACACTTCTTTGGATTTAGTCTGACTTGGTATTTTTCTAATTGATCAAAGATTTGTGCCAATACTTGTAGATGTCCTTCTCTTGTCTTAGATTTTCCCAGGATGTCATCAACATAGTCTTCCATGATGGTATGGAAAAAGGTCATGAAAAATAACTATCATGGCTCATTGATAGGTGGCTCCAGCGTTTTTGAGACCAAAAGGCATTACAACCCAGCAATAGGTACCCCATGGACAGATAAAGGATGTTTTATCTTGATCTTCCTCTGCTATTCTGATTTGATTATAACCTGAAAATCCATCCATCAAAGATAGCATTTCATGTATTACTGTAAGATCTACAATGTTGTCTATGCTTGGTAGTGGAAAATTGTCCTTAGGACATGCTTGGTTAAGATCTCTAAAGTCTGTGCAGCAACGAACACGTCCATCTAGTTTTGCTACAGGTACTAAATTTGAAACCCATTCTAGATAATCAATAGGCTTTATAAATTTTGCTTCTAACAGTTTCTGAATTTTTGCTTTGACTAATAAGGCAACTTGTGGATGCATTTTGTGCAATTTTTGTTTGACGGGCTTTGCATCAGGAAAGACTGCTAAATGATGTACCACAAGTGAAGGATCTAGACCTGGCATGTCTGCATAAGTCCATGCAAAATTTATAGCTCTTCTCATAAAAAATGCTATGAAGTTTCTTCGTTCTTGTTCTGATAGTGATGCTACCAAAAAAGTGATCTTTGGATTCTGCTCTGTTCCCAAGTTCATATCTTGTGATTTTTTAACTAGCACAATTGATTTCTCATGGTAATCAGTGGCAACAGGAAGATCAAATCCCCCATCCTCAGGCGCCTCAGAGAGGTTTTCACCATTGGATACGTCCTTTGTTTTTACTTTTTCATGGTCGAGAGGCGCCTTTCGGTTTTCACCTAGTGACCTATTTTGTTGAATTTTGTTTATTTCACTTTTGCAACTGAAGGATTTGATACTTCCGCCAAAATATGCTAGTTTAGGTAAATCCATCAAGAAACCTACTTTATGATCACCCAGTGGAATACCTTGTCTCAAACCCATGAATTCTGCAATGGCTTCGTCATTTTCAAATGTATCTAATATCGGTGCCCCCTGTTGGTCCCAATCGATGAGGTCAGGATATACGAGTGAAAGGCGAATGGAGGAATCATGATGGCTAGAAGAGGCTGTGGAGAACATGAAGATGGAATGTTCTTGAAAGAGTCGGTGATATGAAGGGAGGAGTCATCGATAGTATCCAAATTAGAAGTCTCTCCTAAGGAAGAAGGTCCAACATCAGTATCAAAAATACACTTAATGTCTTTGGGTTGCGGTACCTCCGATTGGTAACCAAGGCCTTGCTTATTAAACTTCTTAGACACAATAATGGGCTCAGTAGGTCCTTGGTCTATGATCCCAAGCTGCCATGTCCTTTATAGCCCATGTTCTTTATGATACAAAACCCATTGTTGTATCACTCTACTTCAAGTTGGACTTGGTCATTTTCATCAAAGAATATCCAAGAGTTTATATCCTCAATGTCTTCATCATCGAAGAATCCACCTTTTATGAATATTGTAGGGGGAGCTTTGATAACAGTGGAGGATGAAGTTGGCTTGGATGTAGAGGGCTTACCGTGGGATTTAGGAGATAATGGAAGGGTACCAACACAACAGGATTCTTGTAATTTGTATTCACCAGGGCCATGTTCAGTATATTTGATATGGAGGTTGGAAGCGGCTTTGCTAGATGAGGGCTTAAGAAGGTTGGATGGGTTTATATAGGATGAAGATGGATATGCTTCAGTGTTGATAGGAATGCAATTTGGACTCTGATATTTAGCTTGAAAGGCACGACAAAACTCAAATGGATTGGGATCAGCTTGAATGGTAATCTCAACACCCTTATGTGGAAATTTAAGGCATTGGTGGTATGTAGAGGGAACTGCTTTAAGGGTATGGATCCAAGGGCGACCAAGGATGATGTTGTAAGGAAGATCAATATCAAGGACTTGACAGTGGGTTTCTGTAATGACCGGCCCAACTTGAATAGGCAATAAGATAATCCCTTTGGTATCTCTTTTAGCATCATCATATGCTCTGATGGTAATAACCTTGGAGGTGTCAACATCTTTCTCAGAATATCCCAATTGCTTGATAAGTTTCAAAGAACATATATTAAGACCGGCTCCCCCATCTATCAAGACTCGTTTGATATGGCGTTGTTTAACAAATATTTCAATATGGAGGGCTTCATTATGTGAAGGATGAATGGAGGGTTGAAGATCTTTGTCAGAAAAGGTCAAGTGATAAGGAGCTGTAATGCTAGTGACCATAGATTGGAATTGCATGATATTAATATTATTAGGCACCGAAGACTCTTGTAAGGCTTTATCAAGGATAGCTTTATGTGCGGGGGATATGCGAAGCAGCTCAAGAATAGATATGTGTGCGGGTGTTTTGCCGAGGTGATCCAAGAGGTTATAGTCAGAGAGAGATCGAGGAGGATGTGGAGGTGCTCCTTGAATAGTAACTTGACCTCTTCACGTGGTTATGGCACAATCAGGTGCTCTCCCTTGGACGGTAATGGTAGAAATGCGAGCATGGTCAATGCGGCCAATGTTAGACGATTCATAGTTATACTGAATAGCATTTCCAGCATGAAGGTTATTTGTCTGATCATGAGATGGAAGTGGATTCTTGAAAGTCTCTAGATCATAGTTTGATGTTGATTGTTGGGCAGGTTGAGCCATTGAAGGTGTGACATTGATTAAACCTTGATCAATGCAGTCTTGGATAACATGTTTTAAGCGCATACAACCATTTGTTTTGTGTCCTTTAACTCGATCGTAATCACAATACTCATTTTCCTTGTACCAAGGAGCTCGAAAGAGTGGTTTGCCATTGGGTGGTGCATCAAGTAGAATAATGTCTCCTGCCTGAAGTAGCTTTCGAAAAACAACTTCCATGGGTTCCGCTAATGGTGTAAATTGTCGGTGTGGATTGGAAGTTTGGTGTTGGTTTCTTCATTGTGGAAAAGGTTGTTTTGGTGTAGAGGCTGCTTGAATGTTGATGGGGGATTTCATAGTTTGAATATTCTTTGCGTCTACAATACCATCATTTACAACATTCTTGTTCTTGTTCCAAAAGCGAGACTTATCATTGGAATTTTGGGGAGAATCTTTGTTATCGCGAAAGATCTTGATAGTTCCCTTGGCAATGAGGGCTCATTCAATAATAACTCCTTTGGAAACTAGTTCGTCAAAGGTCCTAGCACTTTGCAATTGTAATTGGAATGACAGCTCAGGATGAAGATTTTGAACAAAGATGTCAAGCTGTTGTTTCTCAGGTATTTCCCATGATAATTTGCTAGCCATATTACGCCATCGTTGGGTAAAAGCAGAAAAGGGTTCACCATTGCGCTGTTTGTTGTTGACAAGGTCATTCATGTTTACCTCATGTTCAATGTTGAAGGCAAAGTGTGATCAAAATTTGTTTGCTAATTCCGCAAAAGATTTGATGCCTGGGGGTAAATGAGAAAACCATTCGAGAGCTTGTCCTGCTAAGCTTTGAGGAAATAGTCTCAAAAGATACGTATTGTCATAAGAGACATCAAGACATGCCACAAAAAGGCTCAAAGATGGTCTTCCGGATTTCCTTTCCCTTTGTATTTATCAAATTGTGGGATTTCAAAATGTGGCGGAAAAGGTATCATATTAAGAGACTTGTCAAATGGACAGGTGCATATGTTTTCAAGAGAGAAAGATTTCTTGCCTTGTCCTACCGTTTCATTGATCATTTGTTGAACATCTGTTGAAGATAATTGCTGTTGTTGCGAAGGGGGTGGAGTATGGTATGAGGTATATTGTGGTTGCGGTTGTGGGATATATGGAGTTGTGACTGTTTGTTGTGGTTGTGTACCCACAATGTATGTCGAAGGATTGGTATGTGACACATATGTGTTGGAGGATTGCTGTCCTTGAGACACAAGCGGCAATTGGGTGTGCATCACAGGGGAAGTGGATAGCAGATTGATAGTAGCGAATGGTTGGGAAGTTGGGATTGAATTCATGACATGGTAAGTGATGGAAGGATTGGTAGATACGACAGAAGGATAAACATTTAGATTTGTATTGTGGACAACATGAGGATTAGTATGTGTCATGTGTTGGGTGATATTAGGGAAGCCTTGGGTAGCATAAGATGGATTGATGGTGTGTGAAGGATTGGAAGAATATGACAACATGGATGTAAGTTGATCAACATAAGTGATCTTATTGTTCAGATTGGCTTGAGAAACGGGGGGATCACTCATGTCAATGAGACTAACATTGGGATTATATGATAGCATGGAGGTATTAGCAGTTGGTGTATGGGATATGGTATTCGTATGGGATGTAGTAGATTGTAATGGGTGTGAAGCATGGACAACAGGTGTTGTTGGAATAGTTTGAGAGGTTTGCACACTATAAGACATGGGAATAGCTTGTGATGCTTGAAATATTTGCGTTTGAGTGACATGGACAGCTTGTATTACTTGAGGCGTGGAAACAGTCATGGTAGAAGGAGAGATATGTTGAGGAACATGGAAAGGTGGAATGTTGAGATTTTGTGACATGAGAGGGAGCACGTTGGTTGGCACTATCAATGGTTCTAAAGTATGCTCCGATCGTGGTGGCTCAAATGAAGCAACAATAGGCAAAGAGGACGATGTTTGTGATATAATAGAAGATGATGTGACTATAGTAGATGGTCCCTTCGCAACAATAGCGGTAGTGTCAGGATCTTGCTCTCTAATAGAGGATATGTCAAAGTCCTTTGGTGGTGCAGGAGCACCCCTACAAGATAGGATATAGGTTCATTGTCCGCATGACAGGACATTAGTCTATTTTTAGCATGTTTGACTTCATAATGTAATAAGGTCCATTGGACCAATGCATATGTATTAGATCAGCCTAGGAGAGTGTGCAGGCAGTTAGAGCTCGTGATCAGGTTGTCTGAGCTGTCTTCTCCCAGCCGTTTGGAAGCTCCCAGCCGCTGGGAATCGAGTTGGTAGTACTCGTAGGATATTGCTATAAATAACTCAGATCAGTTAGGGTTTGAGATTACACAGTTAGAGAAGAGAGTAGTAGAGAGTAGTAGTTATGTTATGTTGTACTGGTGATTGAGTGAAATCCAGAGATCAGTCCAGACATTGTGAAACATTGTTGTAGAAACACGACATTTGTGTTTCATCTAAAGAAGATCTCATCAATTGCATTATCTGGTTTATCAGCTGTTTATGTTTTGATTTCTGTTCTGATTACAGGTTAATGGATTCTTTCAACCCTTCCACCGGTTGATTCTGTGAATCGGTGGAATGGTCATGCATGTTAGTTTAGGTTGTATTTTAATTTTCTGTTTGTGCATTTCATTGTGTGGGAGATCGACTGGTAGCATGCTATGAATCAACCTAGCATCCTCATGTGCTAGGTTTAGGAAGATAAACTGTTAAGTTTTGATCTAAAGGTGATCCGACCCGATCATCATATTTTCTTTGTGAAATTGTGCGGTTCTGTGAGTTTGCATGCAGCTGACGGATATACAGGGGTCTGCATGTGCTTTTCCAGATGGAGTGAATCGCATCGACATCTGTGAGTATATCACTATCCGGATCGGGTTATGAAGCTGACGAAGACTGTATGTTTTGAATGCATCAGGATGATCTAAGTCAGATATATACTCAGTGTGTATATCATCGTCAGGATCATCTTTTGTGTGTATCCATCATCCGCATATCGCTATCGTATGCGGAAGTGAAAGTTCATTTTTTGGCTAAGGACCGGAAAGGTCATCATCAAGATATTAGAAAGATCACCGGATATTCATTATCATGTTGCGGAGGATATAAGTGTCTTATATCCTGTTGACATCATCATCAGGTGCATTGACATCATCATCGGGTGCAAGTGATGTCATCATCATCAGGATATTGCGAATATCACCCTATGCAAGCTTATCCTGCTGTCGCTAAGTGTTTTGGCATCGGCGTAAGTCATCGGCATAAAGTTTGGTTAACATCATCAGGATGTTTTAATATGACCGGATAAGTCATATCCTGATGCTGTTGTTTGAGTAGTCGGATATCGGGGTGATGTAAGCATCGAAGGAAAGGTGCTTGAAGTTGTCGTCATCAGGATATATGGGAGGAACCGGATATTTTATATCCTGCTGATGAAGGTGATGTCGAACATCATGATGATGAAGATAGAGTTTGGCGGTAAGATGAACAGTGAACATCAGGAGGATGTTTGCGCTTGCTGAATATGATGATGCTGCTGACAGGCGAAAGGCGAAAGGCGATAAGGAAGTGAACAGTAGTTAGCAGGAGGATATTTCATGCCCCTTCGAAATATGATGATGCTGTCTGTGTTAGCAAGAAATATGATGATGATGACAAGCCGATAGGTATTACATACTGCATGTCAAGGATTTTAACATGCTGGTTGTGTTAATGACTCCTCCTTCCCATTTGTAAGCTTCTGTTGCGTTTTCCTCTGCATCATAGTGGTATCAGAGCAAAGGAAGGATCTTCTGGAAAAGATCAGGATATAGCAGGATGTCAGATGAAGAAGGAACATCTGAGATTCCGGCAAGGATGACCAATGTTGAGTTGGCAGTTCTGGTAAAGAAACAGATTGTAGAGAGCAAGGCCGTGAAGGCTCAGAATCAGGAATTGAAGGATGAGTTAGAGAAGTTGAGGAACAGAGTAGGTTCTGGTAGAGAAGAAGATAGGGAAGAAGAAGAGATCCCTAGTTGGAACGAGGAGGTTGTTCCTGCAGACCAGAGACCACTGTTGAACGCCCTCAAGGCCATGGAGAGGAGAACCATGGATGTGAAATTGGATTTGCCAGTGTTTACAGGAAAGATGGAACCTGATTCAGTGATGGAGTGGATAGACTCCTTGAACAATTTCTTTGAAACAGAGGAGATACCAGAACAACAGAGGGTGAAAATAGCCCAGTCAAAAATGAAAGAAGCTGCCTTGACATGGTGGAATTTCATCCAAGATGATAGAGTATAGGAAGGAAAGCGTAGAGTCACTACATGGAAGAAAATGATGGCATTAGTAAAGGAAGCTTATGTCCCATTGGATTACAGTATCCAATTACACAAGAGGAAACAAAACCTGAAGCAGAAGGAGCTAGATGTCAGCTCATATACAGAAGAATTCATGAAACTTTGTATGAAAACAAAGGTAAAGGAAAGTGAAGAAGAGAAGGTAGCCAGATACCTTAATGGATTGAGGTTCAACATTCAGGAAGATTTAAGTCTGCATAATCCAGATACAGTTCAGAAATGCTTTCAGTTGGCATTGAAAGTGGAAGAGAAGTTAAAGAGAAAACAAGAACAACACAATAGAGGAAGAGGAAGACAACAAAGGGGTGGAAGAGGTCCTTTTAGAGGTAGAGGACATGGACATGGATATCAAGGAGAATCCAGTCATGAAAATAGTAAGGGAAACAATAGTCAGAACCAGGGGGAAAATTATAGTCAGCAAGGAAACTTTAGAGGTAGAAGACCTTTCAGAGGAAGATCCCAGGGCAGAGGATCCATCAGATGTTATAACTGTAACAAAGAAGGCCATATAGCCAGCAGATGTCCAGAAAAGGCCACAAGCTCAACAGGAGAAAGGAGAACAAATCTGATCCAAGAACCTGATAATCAAAGTATGACAGGCTCTAATGATTTTCAGAGTGTGAATGCTCCTAATAATTATGGATACCCAGAAAGTGGAGAGTCTCTAATGATGAGAAGAATAGTGACCACCATGAAGGTACCTGACAAAGAATCCCCTCAAAGAAAGTCTCTTTTCAGGACTATTTGCAAAGCAGGAGGTAAGGCATGTAAAGTTTTGATTGATTCTAGTTCTACTGAAAATTTTGTGTCTGAAGAAATGGTGACAAAGCTTAAGCTTAGGAGATTGCCTCACCCATCCCCATATAAAGTCTCATGGCTTACCCAAGGTCAGCAGACAATTGTAGAAGAGCAGGCTTGGGTAGAATTTCAGATTGGAGCATATAAGGATAAGTTGTTGTTTGATATTACCACGATGGATGCTTGCAATCTTTTATTTGGTAGACCATGGCAGTATGATTTGAAGGCACAACATGATGGTATTAGAAACACCTATACAATCACTAAAGATGGTAAGGTTATAAAGTTACTACCATTGACGGAGAAGGAGGAGAAATCTAAAGGAAAAGAGGTGAAGGTAATGCTGATGGAAGGTAAACAGTTCATGAAAGAAGTAGCAGCAGAAGGTGCAGTTGCATATGCCCTAATCCCATGTATGAGGGTAAATAAAGAACAGCAGCAAGAAGTCAAGGAAGAGAAGAAGCAAAGGTTCATAGACCCAGCTATCCAAGAGCTATTGGATAAGTACAAAGGTATCATCTCAGAGGGAATGCCAAGATCCCTACCACCTGTCAGGGATATTAGTCACTGCATAGACTTAATTCCAGGGTCAATACTTCCAAACAAAGCAGCCTATAAGCTAACTCTAGAACAGAATGCAGAAGTAGCCAGACAAATTGAAGAATTATTGGATTCAGGTCTGATTGGGAAAAGTTTAAGTCCATGTGCAGTACCAGCTATACTAGCACCAAAGAAGGAAGGTACTTGGAGGCTTTGCACAGATTCCAGAGCTATTAACAAGATCACAATCAGGTATAGGTTTCCAATCCCTAGGATAGAGGATTTACTTGACTGTTTGGGAGATGCTAAGTATTTTACAAAAATAGATTTGAAGAGTGGATATCATCAGATCAGGATTAGACCAGGAGATGAATGGAAAACAGCATTCAAAACTAATGAAGGGTTATATGAGTGGAAGGTTATGCCTTTTGGTTTATCTAATGTACCTAGTACTTTTATGAGGTTGATGAATGAGGTTTTGAAAGAGTTCATTGGTAAGTTTGTCATAGTATATCTAGATGACATTCTGATTTTTAGCAACACAAAAGAAGAACATCTCAGACACATAGATTTGGTTCTTAAGAGGTTACATGAAGAGCAGCCGATGATAAATTTAGACAAGTGTTTGTTCATGCAAGAGGAGATCACATATTTGGGTTTTGTCATTTCATAAGGAAAGTTACAAATGGATAAGGAGAAGGTAAGTGCCATATTGTCTTGGCCAACCCCAAAGACTATGAATGATGTCAGAAGTTTCCATGGGTTAGCAACCTTCTACAGGAAGTTTATAAGAGGGTTTAGTCATATTTGTGCACCCATGCTTGATACCATCAAAGGAGGACAGAAGTGCAGATTTGTTTGGACTCAAAGAGCAGATGATTCTTTTGAAACATTGAAGAAGAAGGTGGCACAGCACCCAGTCCTTGCACTTCCAGACTTTAACAAAATCTTTCAGGTGGAATGTGATGCCAGTCACATGGCCATTGGAGCAGTACTCAGCCAAGACAGTAGACCTATTGCATTTTTCAGTGAGAAGCTCAATGATGCTAAAAAGAGGTATTCCTCATATGATTTGGAAATGTATGCTTTAGTCCAGTCACTCAAGAAATGGAGGCATTACTTGATGCCAAAGGAATTCATAGTATTCACAGATAACCAGGCTCTGAGTTTCATAAACAGCCAGGAAAAGCTGAACCATAGACACATGAAATGGGTAGAAACCTTACAAGCTTTTACTTTTACATTGAAGCATAAGAAAGGAGTCAAGAATAAAGTTGCAGATGCTTTGAGCAGGAGAGTTCTAACAGTCAACCAGATTCAGTTAGAAAGTGTTGACATTGATTCACTAAAGACCATGTATGAGACTGATGAAGATTTTGGGGAGATATATCATGTATGTACTTCTTTTGGAGAGAAATATCATGCTGAATTCTCTGAATTTTTGATTCAGGATGGATTGTTGTTCAAAGGTGGACAGTTATGTATTCCAAGGTGTTCTATGAGGTTAAACATCATTAAGGAGAAATATTGTGGAGCTATGGCAGGTCATTTTGGTCTAGATAAGACTCTTGATCTTGTCCGAAGACATTACTTTTGGCCTAAGTTACAATCAGATGTCAGAAAGTTTGTAGAGACATGTGTGATATGTCAGAAAGCTAAAGGCAGGTCGACTAATGCAGGTTTATATCAGCCCTTACCCATTCCTTCCAGACCATGGGAAAGCATAAGTATGGATTTTGTCTTGGGTTTACCAAGGACAAGGAAAGGGCTTGACAGTGTTTTTGTTGTAGTGGATAGATTCAGCAAAATGGCACATTTCTTGCCATGCAAAACCACTGCTGATGCTTCATACATTGCAGATTTGTTTTTCAGGGAGATTGTCAGAATCCATGGACTGCCATTGAGCATAGTGGCAGATAGGGATGTGAAGTTTATTGGTCACTTCTGGAGAACTCTTTGGAAGAAACTTGGAACAAATTTGTCTTTTTCCTCTGCATATCATCCTCAAACGGATGGACAGACTGAAGTAGTGAACCATTCCTTAGGAAATTTGCTTAGATGTTTGACAAAACAACATGGAGAAAAGTGGGATAATATTCTATCTCAAGCTGAATTTTCCTATAATGATACTGTCAATAGGAGCACAGGGAAATCACCTTTTCAGATAGTTTATGGTATGCATCCAAGAGGAATTTTGGAATTGAGAGATCTACCTACAGTAGACCCTGTTAGTGCAGAAGGAGAAGCTTTTGCAAAAGCCATAAAAGAGGTTCATGATCAAGTCAAGACCCAACTGTAGCAAACCACCTTGAAGTATAAGGAATATGCTGATAAAAAGAAGAAGGATGTTCAGTTTGATGTTGGAGATTTGGTATGGGTTCATTTAAAGAAGGACAGACTTCCTAAGGGCAAATATACTAAACTCATGCAGAGAAAAGTTGGACCATGTCAGATCTTGCACAAGCATG
Source organism: Cunninghamia lanceolata (assembly GCA_027924645.1). Taxonomy (NCBI): domain Eukaryota; kingdom Viridiplantae; phylum Streptophyta; class Pinopsida; order Cupressales; family Cupressaceae; genus Cunninghamia; species Cunninghamia lanceolata. Next base: position 1,983,942 of record BSBN01000957.1, read on the forward strand.
GACAGATTGCTTATGAGATACAACTCCCCCCTGATCTTGGTTTGTCCCCTATATTCAATGTATGTGATTTAACTCCATACAAGTCTTATCCAGATGCAAATCAGGATCTCCTACAGGATACAGTCCATGATAACATTCCCAAGCATGATCCTCCACAGTTGCAGAAGGTTTTGGACACCAGAGTGGTCAAACAGACCCGGAACAAACAGTACTTGGAGTATCTAGTCTCTTGGAAGGGAAAACCTAATTCCGAAGCAGTATGGATGACTGAAGAGCAGATCCAGAAACATGGTGCAGATCTTCATACTCTCATCTCAAGTGGACTTGAGATTTCTTCTTCTGGGGAGTATGGTGCAGGAGCACCCCTACAAGATAGGATATAGGTTCATTGTCCGCATGACAGGACATTAGTCAATTTTTAGCATGTTTGACTTCATAATGTAATAAGGTCCATTGGACCAATGCATATGTATTAGATCAGCCTAGGAGAGTGTGCGGGCAGTTAGAGCTCATGATCAGGTTGTCTAAGCTGTCTTCTCCCAGCCGTTTGGAAGCTCCCAGCCGTTGGGAATCAAGTTGGTAGTACTCGTAGGATATTGCTATAAATAACTCAGATCAGTTAGGGTTTGAGATTACACAGTTAGAGAAGAGAGTAGTAGAGAGTAGTAGTTATGTTATGTTGTACTGGTGATTGAGTGAAATCCAGAGATCAGTCCAGACATTGTGAAACATTGTTGTAGAAACAGGACATTTGTGTTTCATCTAAAGAAGATCTCATCAATTGCATTATCTGGTTTATCAGTTGTTTATGTTTTGATTTCTATTCTGATTACAGGTTAATGGATTCTTTCAACCCTTCCACCGGTTGATTCTATGAATCGGTGGAATGGTCATGCATGTTAGTTTAGGTTGTATTTTAATTTTCTATTTGTGCATTTCATTGTGTGGGAGATCGATTGGTAGCATGCTATGAATCAACCTAGCATCCTCATGTGCTAGGTTTAGGAAGATAAACTGTTAAGTTTTGATCTGAAGGTGATCCGGCCCGATCATCATATTTTCTTTGTGAAATTGTGCGGTTCTGTGAGTTTGCATGCAGCTGACGGATATACAGGGGTCTGCATGTGCTTTTCCAGACGGAGTGAATCGCATTGACATCTGTGAGTATATTGCTATCCGGATCGGGTTATGAAGCTGACGAAGACTGTATGTTTTGAATGCATCAGGATGATCTAAGTCAGATATATACTCAGTGTGTATATCATCGTCAGGATCATCTTTCGTGTGTATCCATCATCCGCATATCGCTATCGTATGCGGAAGTGAAAGTTCATTTTTTGGCTAAGGACCGGAAAGGTCATCATCAGGATATTAGAAAGATCACCGGATATTCATTATCATGTTGCGGAGGATATAAGTGTCTTATATCCTATTGACATCATCATCAGGTGCATTGACACCATCATCGGGTGCAAGTGACGTCATAGTCATCAAGATATTACGAATATCACCCTATGCAAGCTTATCCTGCTGTCGCTAAGTGTTTTGGCATCGGCGTAAGTCATCGGCATAAAGTTTCGTTAACATCATCAGGATGTTTTAATATGACCGGATAAGTCATATCCTGATGCTGTTGTTTGAGTAGTCAGATATCGGGGTGACGTAAGCATCCAAGGAAAGGTGCTTGAAGTTGTCATCATCAGGATATATGGGAGGAACCAGATATTTTATATCCTGCTGATGAAGGTGATGTCGAACATCATGATGATGAAGATAGAGTTTGGCGGTAAGATGAACAGTGAACATCAGAAGGATGTTTGCGCTTGCCGAATATGATGATGCTGCTGACAGGCGAAAGGCGAAAGGCGATAAGGAAGTGAACAGTAGTTAGCAGGAGGATATTTCATGCCCCTTCAAAATATGATGATGCTGTCTGTGTTAGCAAGAAATATGATGATGATGACAAGCCGATAGGTATTACATACTGCATGTCCAGGATTTTAACATGCTGGTTGTGTTAATGACTCCTCCTTCCCATTTGTAAGCTTCTGTTGCGTTTTCCTCTGCATCATTTGGTAGTTTAGCACCCATGCGAGCAAGTTGGAGAAAGCAATGATTAGGCTCAAATATCATGAGTTTCTCAACTTGGTCCCATACATAGGTATCTTGAAATTTCGATGAGTCATCTTGAAATTGTTCTTCGAAAGTTTCCAAGGATGGTGTGGGTTGCATTCATTGTGAAGATGACTCGCCAATAGTGTATCCTTAAGGCATGAACATATGAGGAGGCATACCAATTGTGAATTCAGTTGCATCCTTAAGAGGTGTTGATTTGAATTGTTGCATCTCAGCTTGCAATTTGGCTTCCATTTCAGCTCTCAATTTGGCTTCTATTTCAGCTCGATATTGACTCCTAGTTTGAGGCATGATGTTGATGATGAAGTTGAGCTTGTCAAAGTTTTGAGACCCAAAAGATGATAGTTGGCTAGTTGGTAGATTGGTTGCTATTTTGGTTTGCTGGTTTTGCTAATTCGCTTGGTTGGTTTATTTTGGCTGAGTTGTTGTTGTTGGGTTGTTGTTGGTTTTCCCTAGAGGATAGCTCAAACACTCAAGGGAAAGATAGTTTGCTACTGATGTTTGTTGGAGCTAAGGCTGAAAGATGATGTTTATTCAAGCTAAAGCTGAAGGATGATGTTTGCTGAAGCTAAAGCTAAAGGATGATGTTTGCTGATTGAAATGATTGGGTTGATGTCTGATTTACTGGTTGGGATCTCAAAAAGATGGAAAGCTCATGAGTTGTGATTGATTGATAAGCTCAAAAATAGGAGACAAAGTCTAGTTATTTGTTGTTGATCAAAGAGAAGTCTGAAAGCTGATGTTTAAAACTTAAGCAAGCTAGATTTGTGGCTAATGCAGCTAAGGCATTGAGATTTGCAGGTATTTTAGCTACAGGCGACTGATGATAGCTCAAATGCGATTCAAAGGATGCTAAAGGCGCTCAATGATAGCTCAGATGCGATCTGGTTTAGTTTCAACAGTAAATGACAATGCTAACTGTTGTGTGGTTACACAACACGCCCCATTTTGACTTGGCAAAATAGGGACCCAACTTCTTTTGGGTTTGGTTTGTGTTTCTTGCTTTCTGGCGGTTTGGTAAAAATTAGTCAAATGCATCATCACGTTGAGTCAGGATGAGGTAAGTCATCATTATGAGGTCAGTTTGTCAAAATTCATATTTCGTATCTGTGACCTCATATTCTGGAAGAACATTAAATTTCATGCAGGTTTGCCTTTTACATCACCCTGGTATTCATCAGGATGTGAAAAGTATGGACAGCCAAAGTCTTGGTCAAACCTGATATTTGCAGAGGAGAGGGGGGGTCATATTTTATAATCCCAGTCATGTTTTGAACATCATCATCATATTTCTAACATCTCTTGATATATCCTACGGCTCAAGTATCCTGACGTCAACTTTAAATGGTAGTAAGTCTTTCCCGTCAAGCGGTCTTTTATACCGCGAACATCATGTTTTGAAAAGTAACCCGATATTCGTTAATATCATCTTGACGCGAAATATCACCCTTAACAAACATCCTGATGACATCATCTGAATACGATAAATGAAGAATGAATATCATGATGACATCATCCTGATATTCAGAAAGGGAAAACGAGCAAGCTTGGCTCATCATCATCATTTTGTTTTGAAACATCACCCGATAAACCGAAATATCCTCTTGATGTGCTAAAATGTAAACAAAGGGTGCATTATCACCCGAATCTTGTAGCGATAATAATTTTAATGCTAGGGAGAATGATATCGAAACTCAACCCGATATTTGTGAAATATCATCCTGCCCTCATGATATCCCGTCATATGGATATCCCCCGCTCCCTTTGCCACCATTATCATTAAATGCGTGCAGATATGGTAGGTGATTCCCGCTGATCCCGGAACCCAATGAAATACCTGTCGAGATCCTGAGTTTTCACATGAATGATCAAAGATTGCAATCTAACTTGTCAGATTTGCCCTAAATTTACCCTAACTGCGAGGTTAAAAGGTAATTCAACCGCCATTGTTACGTTTACCTGCATTAAAATTGTTTTACAGAGCACCAGCCTCCATATCCGCATAACAACTACTGTTGCGCAGTTCGAGCTCATAGATAGAAAGAAGGAAGTGATCAGCAATTGAATTAAGAGCGTCTTGACGATATACTGGTATAAAGAAAAATCTGCATAACCAGGTAAGTAAACTGAAACCCTCATCATGTTGTTTCTAAATAATGTTGAAAGTTCTGGTTATGTATCCATGTAAGTAAGTAATGTGAAATGGATGCAATAGGCATGATATTTGCAATATGCATGCATGCATATCCCTGTTGTGAGAAGAAATGTTGTTAATTGCAGGTACCCATGGCTGAAAAATGTTTAGTCAAGAATCAGGAAGAATTCAGTCGGCCTATGTTCTCTTCTCAGAGAGGGGTCCTGTTCAAATATGGGGCAATTATAGACACCCACCAGGGGATTACTAACCTAGAGGCCTGGTCAGCCAAGCTAAATGATGGACAGGACAAGAGTCCTATGCTGGACGCAGTGTTTGTATTAGGTATGTGGAATGCTGCTGGCTTCCCATACTCCATGGAGTCTCCAGAGCTAGTCATTGAATGCGCCTAGAATTATAACCCTCAGACGAGGCAGGTGGTGAAGCATGGGAGAGTGTATGCAGACCTATCCATCAAAGGTCTCTCCCGGACATTTGGACTGCCAATGGGCAGTAAGGTAAAGAGTGTAGACTTGAAGAAGTCTAAAAGAGAATACGAGGCCAACAAGAAGGCAGCCAGAAAGAACATGTATGCTTGGCGGGCCGAGAACAGCACATACAATGCGGCGGCCAAGCTCCCCGTGCATATGTTCAAGTTTGACTTCAATGAGGAGTATCAGTACGTGATTGCCCTACTGAACAGGGTGACTGGCCAGTCTGATACTGGTGAATTTAGAGATTGGATGTACGGCATAATAATGATGTGTCTATATGCAGACATCAAGCCACTGTGGGGCCAAATAATTAGCGATGCTCTGCATGAGCAATTGATGAACCTGGGAGGTTTAGATTGTGCATTCTACATGACCTCCTATATTGTTTATTCCTATGCTTATAGGGGCACTTTTGATGCCCTGGTCACAGATGGAAAATTGACGGGCACAAATGCAGCATATATCTGGGATCATCATCCCCAGCTGCAAAGAACCAACTATATCAAAGATTACAAACTGGTCAATGATGCATTTTCTATGCATCTGGTAAGGACCATGGAAGATGACAGAACTAAAAGACTGAGCATGGAGGCTCAAGAGGCAGTATACAGGCATGGGGCATGGTACATACAATTTGCCACCTTTTCCTATAGCAGGATAGAAGGTTTTGAAGGACATCCCCTGATGCTGCCAAGATATCCTACGAATGCAGTAGTGTTAATGGAATTTATCAGGCAGGGCTCCACCATGATACAAATGTATAAGGATGCCAAGAAGCTGCCACCAATTTTGTTCCTAGTCAGCATCGGCAACTACATGTGCCCTGACTCCGATAATATAAAAAAGGTGATGGTCACTCTGAACAAGATGAATCTACTACCTTTTCTGATAACCAGACCATATGATCCTTATGGTAGGATACAGAAGATACTAGGAAAGCCTATTCATCAGAGGCACCTAGAAGATTTTTGGGCTGACTGTGAAGATGAGGCAGAAGCCAGGAGGAGGAGGTATTAGAGGTTGACTCTGAACTAGATCAGGACATTTGATTGCATATCCCTCCCTCAGTAGCTAAAGGGTGATGACGGCAGGATAATGGCAGATGAATATGAGCAGAAGAAGATTTACAATGATACCATCTCTGCACCTGACCTCACCATGCAGGAGGATATGTCCTTGGACCCATTCTTTGCCAGAACCCTACACTTGACCCAAGCTTGGGTAGATGCACAGGTAGAGGCATTGAAGAAGAAGGGTGTTGCCATCATGGTGGACAACAAAAAGAAGGGGTAGGACATCCCTGCAGATGAATATGATGACTTCCTGCTGGAGAAGTGGAAGACTAAGGGAGAGAGGATCCCGCTGCCACAGCAGCCTAGTAAAAGGGCCCCAAAGGGCAAGAAGGTGGAGAAGGGACCCAAAGGGGTCATAATTGACAGGGCAGTATTCACAGTGGAGGAGGCAGCCAAATCAGGATCAGAGTCAGATTCTCCTCTAAAGCCCAAGAAAACCAAGACAACAGAGGCTAGAATCACAGAGACGCAAGAAGTGGGTCAGTCATCCAAACAACCAGGCAAAGCTATCCTCATGGAAGAGGAGACTGAAGAAGAGGAGGAAGCTCCACTAATCATAAGAAGAAAGAGGAGAGCTCCGCAGGTGTTGGTTCCCACCACACCTAAGAAACTAAGAACCTCCATGAGAGGTGAGATAAGTCAACCCCCTGCACCGGTACAAGGGGCAGGTAGTGAAGTGCAGAAAGAACTTCAGCATAACGTTCCACTTCCTACCATTGTCAAGTTCAAAACTGAACTTGCTGAAGAGCAACAAAAGGAAGCATCTCAGACACAAGCGGAAAGGCATGTCTCGCTAGATGAGACAATAAACTTGTCTGATGATGAGGTGGTGCAGGATGTGGCTGCACAAGAAATGGAAACACTGGCTGCTGGCATCAGTGTGACTCCTCACAAGCCTCCATCTGTCCAATCAGTGCTTGAGGAGATGAAACAAGCAGAAGCGGAGCAAGAAAAGAGCCCAGAACTAGAAAAGAGCCCAGAGCAGGTAGCTCAGGACATAGGGCTGGACACACTGATCGCTGAGGTGACAAGTCCTATAGTGGTAGACTTGGCAGAGAAACAGGATGCAAGTCCTGAGAAGCCAGCAGGATCACCTGATAAGGGCCACCTAACAGAGGAGATAGAGATGGCAGAAGCAGAAGGCCATGCTCTTGAATCAGGCCAGCAAAGCCCACAAGATGCATCAGCAGGACCTGCTATAGTGGAGGTCCAAGAAATAAAGGCTGATGAGAAGAAGGAAGAAATAGAAGATCCAGCTGATAAGGCACAAGAGGTGGATAGTGCAGGCACAGAACAAGAAACAGCTGCAGAACAGATGCCATCACCTTAGGCAGATCCTATGATATCAGATACAGTGGACATACCACCAGAAATCGAGAAACAAAAGGAGGATGATCAACCTCCACAAGGGGAAGAACTGGGGACAAGTGAAGTAATAATGGAGAAGGATCATGATCATCATGATCTACATACAGGTACACCACAGGGTTCCCCACACAAAGAAGATGCTCCCCCAGAAAAGGAAGTTCCTCAACAGGAGGAGGCACCACAGGATCAGCAGCAAGGCGAGCATCGAGAGGGAGAAAAGGAAAAATTACCATCTCCACAACACGTGTTGATAGAAACGGGAGATAGGGGTGAATAGCATCATGATGCTGAAAAGCATGATCAGGTGCCTCCATGGTTAGAAAAGGAGGTAAATGTTGAGGAGGAACTTGAAATCCAAGAGTTCGACATCTCAACCCTGTTCTCCACGGATATAATGAAGCCCAGGAGAAAGGCCAGAATGAGTTCAGCCATCAAAAGAGATCCGGCGACAGGGAGAAGGCCCGCATAAATTGCTGTACCTGCGGTAGAGAAGGAGAAAGGCAAAATCACTGTGGATGAATTCCAGATAAGCACAGTTGATTTGGGTTTTGCCAACGAAGAGCAGGAAGGTTAGGAGGGAAAAGAAATCATAGAATCTCTAATTCAGAAAGTGAAAAGAGAGAAGGAGAAGAATAAGCAACATAAAGAGCACATTGCTCAGTTGCATGCTTATATTAAAGGCTTGACCAATCCTAAGGATACTACAAGTGAAGCTATAGTCCCATTGACTGCCATTTCTTAGGAGGAGATAAATAAACTGGACCTCATGAAACATGAGGCTTCCATAATAAGAAAATGGATGTCATCCACATTGGATGATGCTATAGAAATAATGAAGGGTTCTTTGAAAAGATGGAGCATATTAAGTGACTCCAAAACCAAGGTGGACAAATTGCAGGTGCAGACCGGAAAAAGGTCTTATAAACTGGAGAAAGTCCTCAGCCTGTTGGGAGAAATAAGGAAGATAAACCCACAACTGCTTATCAGTAAGCAGGTATTGAATAATAATACTGCATTGTTAGTGGATATCTGGTACAAAGATGTACAGTTTGAATGCGGAGTCCTCAAGAGATGTAATAGTAAGCTGAGGGAGATCAGCATGAGGCTACGTGATTTAATGGGCATTGAGGCAGACATGCTAGAAACATTAGAGGGCAAAGTGGAAGGGAAAATAGAGAATCAAGATGAAGATTCTGCCCTTAAGGCTCTACGCAGTAACTTCCAGATGGAAGATGATGGTCCACTCATCCACTTGACAGAGGAGATTATAAATAAGGTGATGAAGATCAAGGTCAAGATGGAGACCTACAATGAGACATTGGAGGACAGAGAAAATAAGCTGGATAACAGCAGGGATAAGTATGAGGCACACAAGCATACCATTATCAAGGCAAAGACTCAAGATGGCGGAGGAATAGATCAGGTTGTGCAGTCATATGAACAGATCTAGAGCAGCATGCAACCCCATATGCAGCAACATCATCATCAGGATAGCGAAGGTTCAGAAAGCGATGCACATGATGATGATCCGCATGAAACAGATGAAGAACATGATGAAGATACATCATGAAGGGGAATATTTTGCATAGGTAATATAGATAGTTGCTAGCTGGCAACTTGTGCTATTTTGTAAAATGGACAAGTCATGGAATAATGACCGTTGATTTGTATTGACATATCAGATCCGGGGATCTTTTGTAACTGATTCCTCACCTTATTCTATAAAAGGTGGTGGAATGTCTTGTTATATGCATTCGAAACTTAATTGAAATCTGTTTGCTGAAATATTCAGGGCTCATTTCAAAGCTGTTGTATATGTATATGTCTTTTGCATACTTAATGAAAGAGAAGAGTATTGTGATTACAAAATCTTCGTAAATCCTGAGTAATCTGTGTCTGAATTCTGGATATGTGCTTTGATTTGCTGCGTCCCTTGGAGTGCTCATCATGTTGCATGTATTGTTTTCATTCATTATCCTCTAAAGTTTGCATCAACTGTATCTAGCTGTGGAATGTCCTGGTGAACATATGGTTTGATTTCTTCTCCTCATGACAGTATCAAGCATGTATGTGGATCAAAAGCTAAAGGTTCAACTTAATTAGAAGTATTTCCTTTAATTTCTTTCAAATTCAGAACATCTCACCATCACAATTGCAAATAATTGATAATCTTAAGCAAATAACGCAAATATGCAGACATCTCATAGGTAATCGCAAATATTTAGCATATTTGAATAAAAGCATGCACAATTGAAAATATCATGCAAAGATCAAGGTATTCCTATATCTTTTCATCTAATAACTGCATAATATAACTTCTCTGTAAAGAATTTCTACAGGAATGTCATGATGATGGCACAATTTCATGTAAGGCCCCAAAATGGAAACAGCAATTCACATTAACTACTGAGTAACGTCAGTCGATTAAGACCTAATCACCAGAGACTTGGGATCACGAATTCTCTGAATTCACTGTATCTTTCAAGATGAATAAAGGTTAATGTGTACTTTTATTCTATGTTTGTTTGTGACTAACATCATGACCAACATAAATTGGCGCTAGAAGGAGGGCTGAGTCCAGAAAACCACGCTCATCATCATTATTTTCAGGTTTGATGACGCATAGAGTAAGGTAACCTCAGATCGCTTGTGAATTTCAGTAAATTACGTAAATATTTGCTGTGAGAAGTTTGTACGTGTTCATTCTATGTAAAGATTTCCAGATCTCACGTAAATATTGCAAGCTTTACAGTAAATCATTGTGAATTCACTAAATATTGGCCAAAGATACGTAAATTTGTTCAAGTCTCGCAGAATTTAAGTCTTAAACACTTGAGATCTCATGCTACGGTCTGAGAATATCCTATCATTTTTGCGGTATCTTCGCAAGTATTTCGTAAATCTCCAGTCTGATTTGCCATCTGACTGCAAATATCACCTTATCCGGTGGAATCCAGCCAATATTTACAAAGTTTCAGCCAATTTGCCTCCAAATCGAGAAATCCTGGCTCACAGGATAAATACCAGGTCCAGACCTAGTGAAATTTTTGGAGAATTGCCTATTAGAGGTTTCAGACCTAGGACTGTAGACATTCATCATACTCCAGGGTCTAGTGTGTCTAAAGCTTCATCAGGACCTCCTCTTGTAACTCCTGTTGGTTTGCAAATACCTTCCGGTATATCCGCGACACCTCCTGTTCAAACTCAGGGTATACCTTTAGTTCAACCTCAGCCAGCTGCACCACCAGTTCAGCCCCCTCAGGTTGCAACGTCTTTCTTTGCAGCAGAGTCACCCTTGACCTTTAATGCATATCACGAGTTACCAAAGAATCTGGACAAACTTTGTCCAAAATATCATCCTTATCAAGATGTTGATGATCATATTAGGACGTTTAAAGAAGCTTGCTGCAGAGCCAGAATAGAACATCAGGACGTGGTGTGCAGATTATTTCCTTTTTCCTTAGGTGAAGAGGCTTATAATTGGTTCATCAGTCTTGGCCAAGCCTCTGTTGGTTCATGGGCTGTCTTAGAGAAAGCTTTTCTTGACAGGTTCAAGGTCCTTATTGATCCATCCATGAATTATCACATGTTTGCTACAATCAAAAGATTTGAGAATGAGCCTATTGCTAATTTCAATGCTAGGTTCCAGAAAATGTTGTCTAAACTAGTTGCCCCATATGTAGTAGCTGATGCTGCTGCTAGGAGTATCTACTATTCAGCCCTGGATCCATTAACTTCCATGTTCATCAGGAGAACACATCCAGAGATCACTACATTGACAGGAGCTTTTCAAGAAGCTATCAAGGTAAATCAGCAGTTGATACCTGCCCCTACTCCAAATATAGTATTCCCTACTTTGCCTGGCATGCAGCCACAATATCCTACACAGTATCCTGCACCGTATTCACCACAGTATCCTGCACAATATCCAAATGGAGCAGTGATACCTCCAGTAGTCATGCCTGCACCTTTGCAAGTATCGCCATTGAGCATCATGCCTCCTCCTAATGGAAATGGCCAACTACCACAATATCCTGCACATGCTCAGCCACCTCAGGGTACTGATCTATCCAACAGTAACCATGGATCTTCTTTTTTCAAGCCTCAGACCGAAAATGTAGTTGCCAAAGCTCAAGAGGAAAAGGAAGAAATCAAAGAAATTTCTACTCAGTTGAGAAAACTCACCACAGAAGTAACAAATTTGAGAAATCAGGGTTTTTATTCCCAGTCAGGTCAGAATAGGAATTATTCCAATGACAGACCAAACTACCCTGACAGAGGATATAACAACAATAACTTCAACAATAATGGTGGAAATAACACTAATCCTCCTAGACAGCCCAGAATATGGAACTCCAGGCCAAATAACGGTTCATTATCATCACCCCTAGACAATCAGCCTCCTAGTGAAGCCAAACAGACTACTAGAGTCAATCTTGCTAAGGCAGCCCTTACCAATTGGTGTAGGATCCACAACACAAATGCACATGCAGAATTAGATTGTCCACAATTTAGGATTGCTGCCAACATCTTTCAGACTGAAGTGTCTAACACTTCTGGAAATCCACCTCAGGTAGAAGGAAATGAGATAGTTCCTTGTGGATATGACTCAGCTTTTGTGCTAGAAACGTACACTAACCAGCCTCATCCGAGTTATGATCAGGCATGTGAAGAATTTGCCTTAACCTTTGAAACAAATTATGTTTTTCCCTTTGAGGATGAAAATGAACCTGCAAGAGAGCATGAGGAAGTACATGCATATCAGCAGCAATATCCTGGTAAGCACAATTATAACCTGAGGAGCAATGCCAACAGACCTGCTGGACCATTGACATCATCTCTACCTCCAAACAACTTCAACACACCTCCTAATCCTAAGGCTAGCAATAACCCTGGGTTCCCTAAGGTGAATGCTCAATACTTGTCTCCTCAAAACACGGTAACAAAAGTCGTAAATGCACCTCAGGAGTCTGACAAGTTAGTCAGCTATTTGGCTGATGAAATGAAGAAAATCAAGATCAGCCTATCCTTATCAGAGTTACTGAAAACTCCTGCCATCAAAAAGGCATTCATGAAGTCACTAGATGATCCTGCTCCTAAAGAGGATAGTCATCTTTCAAGTCAATCCAATGGCAAAGATCATGCTGCTAAGGATAATATTATCAAGCCTAAAGTGTCAGCTACAGTCCAAGCCACCGAAACCTCCCACATGACCTTGTATAGAGATAAAACTGAATCACCTCCGTTTCTCCTCACCATAAGAATGTTCAGCAAGAACTTGCACAACTGTCTGGTGGATTCTGGAGCCTCAACAAATGTTATGCCTTTGTCAATATGCAACGCATTAGGACTGCATCCGGCTAAATCCTTAAAGAAGGTCACTCAACTGGACAAGACAAAAGTAAGTGTAGTAGGAGAACTAACTCACATCCACATGCAGCTAGCGTCTGATCCTAGGATCCAGTATTACATTGACATTCAGGTAGTTGACATACCTGATACTTATGGGATGTTGCTTAGCAGAGACTGGTCCAAAATGCTTAACGGATATATGTCCAGAGACTTCAGTCACATGTGGTTGCCATGGAAAGGTATACCTAATCAAATCAGGATTGATGCTGAACCTAGGATGAAACATATGATCACAGAATACAACAAAACAAATGAGATCATGTACGTAAACGTAGAGCCTAGAGTTTATTACATCAGGCCGCAGACTATTAAAATAGAGGAGATCCTGATGCTTGATGTTCATCAGCATCATGATGATGATTATCATGAGGACATGTCAAGTATGGAATTTGATAAGGATCCAGATAATGAGAACGAAATAGATCGCTTCAGAAATTTTGAGATGCATTTATCTACTTAGGTAAAACGTTGCCAATTATTGAATATACCTGCTAATGACATTTTGATTGATGGATGGTGCAGATTACACGGCGAAGCACACTCGAAAAAGACTTGTGAAACATGCTTAGACATGATGATACTAGAGTAGACATATAGTGAAGCATCATCATCATATTCTAAGGTGAGTGCTACATCTGATGATGATGACGATACTAATTCTTATCTGTTTTCTGCAGGAACAGGAGAGTTAACAGATTATGATGAAGATCGTGTCCCGAAAGCAGAAGAGATCCTGATTTCCAACCAGATAAATGATGCAGAAAAGGAAAGGATCACCCCTGGTAGCGATTGCTTCATGGAACTAGATTATGAGTTGTCTGATGAAGACAAAGGTAGTGACCTGACGAAGTTCGAAGAATTTCTGGTAAAAGAAATAGAGAAGATGACACGACAGCATAAATCTCCCCACGAGGTGTTGATTCAAGGTTGGTGTAGGCTGCATGAGGCACCTCACTCAGAAACAACTTGCTCACTATGCTTACACATTTTGAAGAAGCATGCAGCTGTAGATCCTGAACATCATCCTCTTGCTGATATGGAAGAGAAAACAGAAAAGCCATCAGGCTCACAAAATAAAGGAAAGAAGAAACTTGAGGATGATGACATTCCCAAGTTAAAGTGGATATCAGGCGGAGCAGCAGCCAGAGCTACCATGAGACAAGAAAGTTCAGCTAAGTGTCCTACTGAGGATAAGCCTTGGATCCTGAGGTTTGATGGATCCAAATCTAAGCAAGGTGCTGGTGTAGCAATAGATCTCATTGATCCATCAGGAAAATCCTATTTAGTAGCTTACAGACTACAGTTCCCCTGTACCAATAATGTCGCAGAGTATGAAGCTCTGATTCATGGAATGTTGTTTGCTCATAAGAAAAAAGTAAGGATCCTGCATGTCTTTGGGGATTCAGAACTAGTTGTGAGGCAAGTAAGAGGAATTTACTCCTGTAACTATAGAAAACTATCAAATTACAGACATCGTGTGTGGGACCTGATTGAAGACTTTGAGGCCTTTAATATCATTCACGTACCAAGGGAACAGAACCAGAGGGTAGATGCACTCGCCCAGGCTGCCAGTATGTTGGAACCACTGTCTATATCTGGTCTAAAGAGATTTTCAGTAGAATTGGTGTCAGTGCCTTCAGTACCTGACAATGTGACTAATCTCCAGGTGTTTGATGATGATCAGCACATTCTAGACTTCATATCAAACAGAGATATATTCGAAGCTCAGATCATAGATGAGAATGGTATGGAAGATCATGTCTGGGAAGAAGATGAGATATTAGAGTTGCCTAGCAACAAAATTCCCAAAGGTATGATTGAATTAGAAAGAGCTTTTGATCTAGATAATATGCTTAAACATAAAGATCTGCCTAAGGCAGATGGAGGTCAATATTCACAAGTGAATATTGGACAAGCTGATGACAAGAGAAACGTCTTATTGGGTAAGGTTTGTACACCAGAAGAGTTAGAAGGAATAACTCAGGCCCTTAAAGATTACATACATGTAATTGCATGGACTTATGATGAGCTAAAGACATATGACACTTCTGTCATAACTCATACTATACCTCTCAAGCCAGATGCAAAACCTTTTAGACAGAAGCAGAGGCCAGTCAATGCTCTGCTTGAACCAATCATCCTTGAAGAGGTCAAGAAATTGTTAAATGCCCGGATAATATTTCTTGTAAGGCACTCCACTTGGGTGGCAAATCTTGTGCCAGTCAGAAAGAAGAATGGAGACATCAGGTTATGTGTAGATTTCAGGAACCTGAACAGAGCATCAGAAAAGGATACTTATCCTTTGCCCTCCTTGGATGAAGTTCTACAGATTGTAAACGGAGCCAAAATGATGTCCTTCTTAGATGGTTTCTCAGGATACAACCAAGTGATGGTAGATAAAATTGACAGATTGAAAACTGCCTTCACCACAAAGTGGGGTTTATTTGCATATAGACATATGCCATTTGGACTCATAAATGCTGGAGCTACATTCCAGCGAGCAATGGACATAGCCTTCAGAGGCTTAATAGGAAAGTGTATAGTCATCTACATGGATGACCTGACAGTTTTCTCCAAGGAAAGGGGAAATCATGTTGCTGATCTCAGAAGTGTACTGAAGAAATGTGAAGAATATGGAATATCTTTGAATCCTAAGAAGTGCATATTCGGAGTCACAACAGGAAAGTTACTAGGCCACCTAATCACAGAAGATGGAATTATCATTGATCCTAACAGGGTGGAGTCTATTATGAAGTTACAACTTCCAGGAAGCAAAAAGGAACTTAAGTCCTACTTTGGTAAGATAAATTTTGTGAGGAAGTTCATCACTGGCTTTGCTGAAATTGTCAGACCACTAAATGCCATGTTGAAAAAGGATGCACAAATTGAGTGGACACCAGAAGCCAAGGCTGCCTTTGAAGATATAAAGAAGGCCATTTCAGATGCTCCTGTCCTCATTAGTCCAGATTATACAAGAGATTTCTACATCTACTCATTTGCCTCAGAACATACTTCTGCAGCAGTGTTAACTCAAAGAAATGAAGAGAAAGAAGAGAAACCAATTGCTTTCATGAGCTATCCTTTCAGGGATGCTGAGTTGAGATATGTCGATGTTGAAAGACAGGCACTTGCATTAGTCAGAGCAGTAAAGAAATTCAGACATTATATACTAAGAAGCAAAGTGATTGCTGGGGTACCAGATGCAGTAGTGAAGATGCTGCTGATGCAAAGTGAACCTGGTGAAAAAAGAGCCAAATGGATTACTGTATTACAGGAATATGACATGGAGATCACACCAATGAAGCTGGTGAGAGGACAAGCTTTGAGCTAGATGATAACTGAAACGGATCCAAACATCATCAGTCAACAATATGTGATCAATGAGAAAGACAATAGAGAATGGTATTCAGATATCAGGAACCTCTTGATCACCGGAAGATGTCCTTCAAGAATGCAAGCTTCACAGAGAAGAGCCTTGAAGATAAGATCCCAGAAGTATATGATGAAGGCAGGAACCTTGTTTAAAAAGAATTATGAAGGAATATACCTGAGATGCTTAGAGAAACCAGAAGCAAATAAAGTTTTGACAGAGTTACATGACAAGTTTGGAACGGCACACGGATCAGCGTTGGCCACAACCCATGCAATCCTCAGAGCAGGATATTACTGGCCTACAATTTTTAAAGACACAGCTGATCATGTTAAATGTTGTCATGTTTGCCAGGTTGCTGCCAACAGAGAGAAATATGCTGCGCAACCGTTGCAGCCAGTGGTGGAAGAGCGCCCATTTGCACAGTGGGGCATGGATTTCATAGGACCGATCAATCCTCCGTCTTCCTCAGGCCATAGATATGTCTTAACGATTACTGACTATTGTACTAGATGGACTGAGGCTACTAGCAGCAAAACTTGCACTGCAGATGATGTCATTAAGTTTCTGGAAAGCAACATTGTCACCAGGTATGGAATTCTTTATGCATTGGTAAGTGATAATGGTTCTGCCTTCATTTCCACCAAATTGTCAAGTTGGGCTTTTGATCATGGGATCATACTTAAGTTTTCGTCCAACTACTATCCCCAGGGAAATGGATTAGCAGAATCCACCAACAAGAATTTACTGAGTATCATAAGAAAACTGATAGAGAAAAATCCCAGGGAATGGAACTCATTTCTGAAATATGCCTTATGGGTAGACAGAACCAGAATGAAAATTGCATTAGGAAACTCACCCTTCCAACTAGTATATGGGGTAGATCCTATCCTCCCTGTAAACTTGAAAATTCCTACTCTACAGTTTGCTCAAGAATATCTAGGCATAGATAATAAGCAAGAAGTCAGGTTGCTTCAGTTGATGCACCTGGAAGAAAAATGGAGTCAAGCGATTGACCAATTTGCAAAACATCAGGCTGTTGTCAAATGCTGGTTTGACAAGAGAGCCAGAATTAAAGCTTTTAGGATATCGGATTTAGTCCTGATGTGGGATAAAGCCCATGAAAAGAAAGGTGATCATGGTAAGTTCGATAGATTGTGGATAGGTCCCTTTCAAATTTCTGAGATCTTAGGAGACAGCACTTATAGGCTTAAGAACCTGACAGGCGAGGATGTTCCGTTGCCAGTCAATGGACAATTCCTCAAACATTATTTCCAGGCCTGAATGACTTCATGACAGTCATATGTACCATATTGTATATTTGTATAGTTGTTTGTATAGTTTCTTTGTAGTGCTTGTTTGGTTTTGTTGGTTGGGATTTTGTTCTGGTAAGTCAGGATGATGCACTTCATCACCCCAAATAATAATCAAGTTGTTAAGATTCAAGTGATGAGAACATATTTAAACATAGGTTATGATTCATTCTAAAAAGCGTTCGTGATCAGGTTTGTGATATCTTTTCATCAGGGTGCTTCTTCCTGGTCAAAGTGAATCCATCACAATGAAACACCTAACAGCCTTGGGTTTGTTGAACACACTAGTATAGGTGTTAAGTGAAAAATCTAAAGGGACTCCCTTGCTACCAGTGCAATCTCCAACCTAAAGCTGCAAGTAGTGGTACCTTGTACAAATGAGCTGACATGATGATATCAGATATAAATTTTAAAGAGAAAATCAGAAAAGAAATAAAATTAGGCCATCTAAGTAACTCTACCGGGGCTATGGACACCTGCTGGAAGTGGGGCTCTACTTAGGGAGATTGTACAGATAACCTTGCCGAGGCTATAGACGCCTGCTGGCAGTAAGGCTCTATCCAGGTTGGCTATGAGGGATGATCTCCAACTATGTAGTTTAACACCAGTTACTTATGTTTTCAACTTACTTTCAAGATGAGGATAATTAATCATATGCACACACCTGATCCTTTGTTAGCATTATCACCATGATGAAATTTTATCATTCAGAGGATCATGATGCTTACACTTAGACGGAATTAGAATACTATAGATAAATGTGGTCACATCACTTGAATCATTGGAATTTGTTCATTTTCTTTGGTGGCAAGTTGTTGTGTGGTTACACAACATGCCCCATTTTGACTTGGCAAAACAGGGACCCAACTTCTTTTGGGTTTGGTTTGTGTTTCTTGCTTTCTGGCGGTTTGGTAAAAATCAGTCAAATGCATCATCACGTTGAGTCAGGATGAGGTAAGTCATCATTATGAGGTCAGTTTGTCAAAATTCATATTTCGTATCTGTGACCTCATATTCTAGAAGAACATTAAATTTCATGCAAGTTTGCCTTTTACATCACCCTGGTATTCATCAGGATGTGAAAATTATGGACAATCAAAGTCTTGGTCAAACCTGATATTCGCAGAGGAGAGGGGGGGTCATATTTTATAATCCCAGTCATGTTTTGAACATCATCATCATATTTCTAACATCTCCTGATATATCCTACGGCTCAAGTATCCTGACGTCAACTTTAAATGGTAGTAAGTCTTTCCCGTCAAGCGGTCTTTTATACCGCGAACATCATGTTTTGAAAAGTAACCCGATATTCGTTAATATCATCTTGACGTGAAATATCACCCTTAACAAACATCCTGATGACATCATCTGAATACGATAAACGAAGAATGAATATCATGATGACGTCATCCTGATATTCAGAAAGGGAAAATGAGCAAGCTTGGCTCATCATCATCATTTTGTTTTGAAACATCACCCGATAAACTGAAATATCCTCCTGATGTGCTAAAATGTAAACAAAGGGTGCATTATCACCCGAATCTTGTAGCGATAATAATTTTAATGCTAGGGAGGATGATATCGAAACTCAACCCGATATTTGTGAAATATCATCCTGCCCTCATGATATCCTGTCATATGGATATCCCCCGCTCCCTTTGCCGCCATTATCATTAAATGCATGCAAATATGGTAGGTGATTCCCGCCGATCCCGGAACCCAATGAAATACCTGTCGAGATACTGAGTTTTCACATGAATGATCAAACATTGCAATCTAACTTGTCAGATTTGCCCTAAATTTACCCTAACTGCGAGGTTAAAAGGTAATTCAACCACCATTGTTACGTTTACCTGCGTTAAAATTGTTTTACAGAGCACCAGCCTCCATATCTGCATAACAGCTACCGTTGCGCAGTTCGAGCTCACAGATAGAAAGAAGGAAGTGATCAGCAGTTGAATTAAGAGCGTCTTGACGATATACTGGTATAAAGAAAAATCTGCATAACCAGGTAAGTAAACTGAAACCCTCATCATGTTGTTTCTAAATAATGTTGAAAGTTCTGGTTATGTATCCATGTAAGTAAGTAATGTGAAATGGATGCAATAGGCATGATATTTGCAATATGTATGCATGCATATCCCTGTTGTGAGAAGAAATGTTGTTAATTGCAGGTACCCATGGCTGAAAAATGTTTAGTCAAGAATCAGGAAGAATTCAGCCGGCCTATGTTCTCTTCTCAGAGAGGGATCCTGTTCAAATATGGGGCAATTACAGACACCCACCAGGGGATTTCTAACCTAGAGGCTTGGTCAGCCAAGCTAAATGATGGACAGGACAAGAGTCCTGTGCTGGACGCAGTGTTTGTATCAGGTATGTGGAATGCTGCTGGCTTCCCATACTCCATGAAGTCTCCGGAGCTAGTCATTGAATGCACCCAGAATTATAACCCTCAGACGAGGCAGGTGGTGAAGCATGGGAGAGTGTATGCAGACCTATCCATCAAAGGTCTCTCCCGGACATTTGGACTGCCAATGGGCAGTAAGGTAAAGAGTGTAGACTTGAAGAAGTCTGAAAGAGAATACGAGGCCAACAAGAAGGCAGCCAGAAAGAACATGTATGCTTGGCGGGCCGAGAACAGCACATACAATGCGGCGGCCAAGCTCCCCGTGCATATATTCAAGTTTGACTTCAATGAGGAGTATCAGTACGTGATTGCCCTACTGAACAGGGTAACTGGCCAGTCTGATACTGGTGAATTTAGAGATTGGATGTACGACATAATAATGATGTGTCTGTATGCAGACATCAAGCCACTGTGGGGCCAAATAATTAGCGATGCTCTGCATGAGCAGCTGATGAACCTGGGAGGTTCAGATTGTGCATTCTACATGACCTCCTATATTGTTTATTCCTATGCTTATAGGGGCACTTTTGATGCCCTGGTCACAGATGGAAAACTGACGGGCACAAATGCAGCATATATCTGGGATCATCATCCCCAGCTGCAAAGAACCAACTATATCAAAGATTACAAACTGGTCAATGATGCATTTTCTATGCATCATGGAAGATGACAGAACTAAAAGACTGAGCATGGAGGCTCAGGAGGCAGTATACAGGCATGGGGCATGGTACACACAATTTGCCACCTTTTCCTATATCAGGATAGAAGGTTTTGAAGGATATCCCCTGATGCTGCCAAGATATCCTACGAATGCAGTAGTGTTAATGGAATTTATCAGGTAGGGCTCCACCATGATACAAATGTATAAGGATGCCAAGAAGCTGCCACCAATTTTGTTCCCAGTCAGCATCGGCAACTACATGTGCCCTGACTCTGATAATATAAAAAAGGTGATGGTCACTCTGAACAAGATGAATCTACTACCTTTTCTGATAACCAGACCATATGATCCTTACGGTAGGATACAGAAGATACTAGGAAAGCCTATTCATCAGAGGCACCTAGAAGATTTTTGGGCTGACTGCGAAGATGAGGCAGAAGCCAGGAGGAGGAGGTATCAGAGGTTGACTCTGAACCAGATCAGGACATTTGATTGCATATCCCTCCCTTAGCAGCTGAAGGGTGATGACGGCAGGATAATGGCAGATGAATATGAGCAGAAGAAGATTTACAATGATACCATCTCTGCACCTGACCTCACCATGCAGGTTGATATGTCCTTGGACCCATTCTTTGCCAGAACCCTACACTTGAACCAAGCTTGGGTAGATGCACAGGTAGAGGCATTGAAGAAGAATGGTGTTGCCATCACGGTGGACAACAAAAAGAAGGGGTAGGACATCCCTGCAGATGAATATGATGACTTCCTGCTAGAGAAGCGGAAGACTAAGGGAGAGAGGATCCCTCCACCACAGCAGCCTAGCAAAAGGGCCCCAAAGGGCAAGAAGGTGGAAAAGGGACCCAAAGGGGTCATAATTGACAGGGCAGTATTCACAGCGGAGGAGGCAGCCAAATCAGGATCAGAGTCAGATTCTCCTCCAAAGCCCAAGAAAACCAAGACAGCAGAGGCTGGAATCACAGAGACCCAAGAAGTGGGTCAGTCATCCAAACAACCAAGCAAAGCTATCCTCATGGAAGAGGAGCCTGAAGAAGAGGAGGAAGCTCCACTAATCATAAGAAGAAAGAGGAGAGCTCCGCAGGTGTTGGTTCCCACCACACCTAAGAAACCAAGAACCTCCATGAGAGGTGAGATAAGTCAACCCCCTGCACCGGTACAAGGGGCAGGTAGTGAAGTGCAGAAAGAACTTCAGCATAACGTTCCACTTCCTACCATTGTCATGTTCAAAACTAAACTTGCTGAAGAGCAACAAAAGGAAGCATCTCAGACACAAGTGGAAAGGCATGTCTCACTAGACGAGACAATAAACTTGTCTGATGATGAGGTGGTGCAGGATGTGGCTGCACAAGAAATGGAAACACTGGCTGCTGGCATCAGTGTGACTCCTCACAAGCCTCCATCTGTCCAATCAGTGCTTGAGGAGATGAAACAAGCAGAAGCGGAGCGAGAAAAGAGCCCGGAACCAGAAAAGAGCCCAGAGCAGGTAGCTCAGGACATAGGGCTGGACACACTGATCGCTGAGGTGACAAGTCCTGTAGTGGTAGACTTGGTAGAGAAACAGGATGCAAGTCCTGAGAAGCTAGCAGGATCACCTGATAAGGGCCACCTAACAGAGGAGATAGAGATGGCAGAAGTAGAAGGCCATGCTCTTGAATCAGGCCAGCAAAGCCCATAAGATGCATCAGCAGGACCTGCTATAGTGGAGTCCAAGAAATAAAGGCTGATGAGAAGAAGGAAGAAATAGAAGATCCAGCTGATAAGGCACAAGAGGTGGATAGTGCAGGCACAGAACAAGAAACAGCTGCAGAACAGATGCCATCACCTTGGGCAGATCCTATGATATCAGATACGGTGGACATACCACCAGAAATTGAGAAACAAAAGGAGGATGATCAACCTCCACAAGGGGAAGAACTGGGGACAAGTGAAGTAATAATGGAGAAAGATCATGGTCATCATGATCTACATACAGGTACACCGCAGGGTTCCCCACACAAAGAAGATGCTCCCCCAGAAAAGGAAGTTCCTCAACAGGAGGAGGTACCACAGGATCAATAGCAAGGCGAGCATCAAGAGGGAGAAAAGGAAAAATTACCATCTCCACAACACGTGTTGATAGAAATGGGAGATAGGGGTGAACAGCATCATGATGCTGAAAAGCATGATCAGGTGCCTCCATGGTTAGAAAAGGAGGTAAATGTTGAGGAGGAACTTGAAATCCAAGAGTTCGACATCTCCACCCTGTTCTCCGTGGATATAATGAAGCCCAGGAGAAAGGCCAGAATGACTTCGGCCATCAAAAGAGATTCGGCGACAGGGAGAAGGACCGCACAAATTGTTGTACCTGCGGTAGACAAGGAGAAAGGCAAAATCACTGTGGATGAATTCCAGATAAGCACAGTTGATTTGGGTTTTGCCAACGAAGAGTAGGAAGGTCAGGAGGGAATAGACATCATAGACTCTCTAATTCAGAAAGTGAAAAGAGAGAAGGAGAAGAATAAGCAACATAAAGAGCACATTGCTCAGTTGCATGCTTACATTAAAGGCTTGACCAATCCTGAGGATACTACAAGTGAAGCTGCAGTCCCATTGACTGCCATTTCTCAGGAGGAGATAAATAAACTGGACCTCATGAACATGAGGCTTCCGTAATAAGAAAATGGATGTCATCCACATTGGATGATGCTATAGAAATAATGAAGGGTTCTTTGAAAAGATGGAGCATATTAAGTGACTCCAAAACCAAGGTGGATAAATTACAGATGCAGACCGGAAAAAGGTCTTATAAACTGGAGAATGTCCTCAGCCTGTTGGGAGAAATAAGGAAGATAAACCCACAACTACTTATCAGTAAGCAGGTATTGAATAATAATACTGCATTGTTAGTGGATATCTGGTACAAAGATGTACAGTTTGAATGCGGAGTCCTCAAGAGATGTAATAGTAAGCTGAGGGAGATCAGCATGAGGCTACGTGATTTAATGGGCATTGAGGCAGACATGCTAGAAACATTAGAGGGCAAAGTGGAAGGGAAAATAGAGAATCAAGATGAAGATTCTGCCCTTAAGGCTCTGCGCAGTAACTTCCAGATGGAAGATGATGGTCCACTCATCCACTTGACAGAGGAGATTATAAATAAGGTGATGAGGATCAAGGTCAAGATGGAGACCTACAGTGAGACATTGGAGGACAGAGAAAATAAGCTGGATAACAGCAGGGATAAGTATGAGGCACACAAGCATGCCATTATCAAGGCAAAGACTCAAGATGGCGGAGGAATAGATTAGGTTGTGCAGTCATATGAACAGATCCAGAGCAGCATGCAACCCCATATGCAGCAGCATCATCATCAGGATAGCGAAGGTTCAGAAAGCGATGCACATGATGATGATCTGCATGAAACAGATGAAGAACATGATGAAGATACATCATGAAGGGGAATATTTTGCATAGGTAATATAGATAGTTGCCAGCTGGCAACTTGTGCTATTTTGTAAAATGGACAAGTCGTGGAATAATGACCGTTGATTTGTATTGACATATCAGATCCGGGGATCTTTTGTAACTGATTCCTCACCTTATTCTATAAAAGGTGGTGGAATGTCTTGTTATATGCATTCGAAACTTAATTGAAATATGTTTGCTGAAATATTTAGGGCTCATTTCAAAGCTGCTGTATATGTATATGTCTTTTGCATACTTAATGAAAGAGAAGAGTATTGTGATTACAAAATCTTCGTAAATCCTGAGTAATCTGTGTCTGAATTCTGGATATGTGCTTTGATTTGCTGCATCCCTTGGAGTGCTCATCATGTTGCATGTATTGTTTTCATTCATTATCCTCTGAAGTTTGCATCAACTGTATCTAGCTGTGGAATGTCCTGGTGAACATATGGTTTGATTTCTTCTCCTCATGACAGTATCAAGCATGTATGTGGATCAAAAGCTAAAGGTTCAACTTAATTAGAAGTATTTCCTTTAATTTCTTTCAAATTCAGAACATCTCACCATCACAATTGCAAATAATTGATAATCTTAAGCAAATAACGCAAATATGCAGACATCTCGTAGGTAATCGCAAATATTTAGCATATTTGAATAAAAGCATGCACAATTGAAAATATCATGCAAAGATCAAGGTATTCCTATATCTTTTCATCTAATAACTGCATAATATAACTTCTCTGTAAAGAATTTCTACAGGAATGTCATGATGATGGCGCAATTTCACGTAAGGCCCCAAAATGGAAACAGCAATTCACATTAACTACTGAGTAACGTCAGTCGATTAAGACCTAATCACCGGAGACTTGGGATCACGAATTCTCTAAATTCACTGTATCTTTCAAGATGAATAAAGGTTAATGTGTACTTTTATTCTATGTTTGTTTGTGACTAACATCATGACCAACACTAACCAAAAGCGAATGGTTTGCCAAAAGCGACGACTGTCAGTTTAAAAGCAATTTTCTGTTGATCGAAAGCAACTCTGATTTCCCTAGAGGTGACAGTCTATTGTTCAAAGGTGAGCTCATTCAGACAGAAGGTGACTAACTACGGCTTAAAGGTGATCTGTTTCAGACAACATGCGATCAGCTGTGGTTCAGATGTGATTTTGTTCAGACAATAGATGATCAGCTATGGTTTAAATGTAATGTAGTTCAAACTAAAAGTGGCTGTCTATAGTTCAAAAGTGATGTCTATTATCTGTGTGGGCAGTTTAGGTTCAAAAGCGACTATTTTTGTCAAAAGGATGTCTGATTTTGTAGTTTTTCAGCAAGAAAATAGTGATTACAGTCACTCACACTCACAACAAGCACAAATTGATACAACCTAGGCTAGGAAAGGACTGTATCCATTGAATCCCCTGGCCGTGCTTATTCAAAGTAGATAGCTTCAGGATCTTGGTAGCACTGGCTCCCCTCCACGACACTCACTTCTCATGCATACCAAGTTCCGGGATTCCTGTAAGGCTTGTCCCCACACCAAACCTTAGGATTGTCCCTGCTATCTCTACTAAGAACCACGTGAATCGGGGCCGCTTCAAAGGTCCCACCTTTTACATCAATAGATAGAAGGTTTTTGGCTACTACACAAAGTTGCTAATAAGGGCATCCATTCAGGTGGCTATACATGCGGCAACGCTACTCTCTGTTATGGAGTTTCCCAGCCTGCAAGGGTTGCGCCTTGGAGGGTTTTGGGGGAGGTTGGCTGTCGGTATAACGCAACAACACTTGTTGTTTGTGGCTTTCGACATAAACACTTTTCTTATATAGCAGTTTGAAAGGACTTGGCTTTAGCTCGTTACCGCTTGGGTTGTATCCCTTCTCACACCGGGAAGGCAGGCCCTCTAAAGATAATGACAAGTTCTCATACACCCAAGATCCATTTGATAGGCAAGGGGAGAGGATACTTTTGTCATTAAATTTGGGTTACAATCAAGCACATGCAAACAGTCAAAAAAGATAAATCAAGCACGGAGCAAATAATGATTCATCTTAAGCACCAAGCCCAAATGTGCCTAATTTAGTGAAAAACCACAAATCTTGGACCGATCGAACCTGCAACAGATATGTCAGTAGTTTGATAACATCCTTTTCTTAGACAAATCGATAAGATGCTGCGCAAATACCCAATTAATAGCCAAGAAATCAAAATGTAACTGAAATAGATTTCAAAGCAACAAAATTTACCAGATGCGATTCACTGTTGTTCAGAGGTGACCTGTATTTTGCAATAGGCGAGATCCTGTAGATCATATGCGACACAAAAAATACAATATGCAGCACCTATCAGCTTATAAGCAATACTGATAAACCCAGAAGTGATTGATTTCAGCCTGAACGCGATCCGTATTTGCAAAATAACAGTCAAAACACAAAAACCCTAGTCTGCATAGGCGAGCACTGTCAGTTCAGAAGCGATACATATCAGTTTAAGAGTGGCTTCTATGAGTTCATAAGCGACGCGCATCGTATTAAAAGTGACCACTGTCCATTCAGAAGCGATGCACATAAAACAGAAAGTGACGACTATTATTTTAAAAGCGACCCAAATGAATGCGAAAGCCATCATTGTGATATCATAAGCGATCAATACAGTTTAAACCGACAACTAACAGTGAAAAAGACACAGGCGGGTTCTGTTAATACAAAAGTGATGCAAATCTTACCAGAGGCGATCACTATCAGTTTAAAGGCGATCCAGAGAGGTAAATGCAGCCGGTTCCAGCGTAAAAGCGACACGGAGATACAGAAAGTGGTAGATTTTTGCTCAGAAGTGACCGAAATTTACTGTAAGCACCTGCAAAATCTGATCTTCAAAGAAACAACTTCAAAAAATGAAGTCAATCAAGGATGTGAGTCCCACCATGCGTACCAAAATGTGATAGGTGAAAAGTCAGGTTTAGCAGATCAAACATAGTCATGAAACCCTAACCCTACCATCATCAAGGAATCTAATCTAAATGATAATCAAAGGAGAATGCAATTCAAGCATAACATCACCTAGACCATGCGATTCCTTGTTTAGGAGATGTGGACTGCCTCTTCAACAATGAACAATTGCAATGCTGAAAGCTGCCATGATGGATGATAAAAGCTCAATTGGATGCTCAGATGCTCAAGATGATAATGTAGGTGCTATATGATTGCTGGATGTTTCATATGGAATGAGAGGGTGTTTATATAGGACTCAACCAAGATCAATCAATGGTGGAGATTCAGAGGCTATGTAAATGGCTAGGATTGAAAGATACTAAATTTAGGTCCCATTAGTTGTGCATGTGAAGGATATGAATGAAAGTTGTCTTACAACACATGATTGACTGGACAAGTGTTGGAATATGATAAAAGATGAGTAGTTAATTCAAATAAAATATTTGAATTAGTTGGGATATGAGTTGGATATTAATTAAATAAATTAAATTTATTTAATTAATAGGATAAATGAATGGGATGGGATAAAATATGATGTGGAAATTAATTAAATAAATAAGATTTATTTAATTAATTGGGATGGGGATAGGATATGATTAGGATATGATGTGGAATTAATTAAATAAATAAAATTTATTTAATTAATTGGCTTAATGATTAATGATTTAACAAGGTGTTGCTAGACATGGACAAATTTGGGTGTCTACATGTATAACAAAGTAATTTCAGCTCATATGTAGAACATATAGAAGCATCAATACCACTTGCAGAAGTTATGTTGTCTAGAACATGAGGATTCTCATTAGTGAAATTAGAAAAATTTTCAAAATCTAGGATATACTCATGCAAAGATTTCAGAGATGAATAACATGAAGAGGCCATAATGAGATGCAAAATCATATTTTAAAATCTTTCTCAAAAGTATGCAAAAGACCAATGCAAACTATATGCAAAAATGACCTAAAATGCTTGTTTTTTTAAAAGTTTTTCAATGCAAATATATAAAAGAAAAGATGTTGTAAGGATTTTTATTAGGGGCAAAAATTGATAAGTCTATTTTCAGTTCAATACAGCAATAAAATCCTTCACAACATGCTTTTGATGCAAATCTAGGATGATGATAAGTCAAAACCTAGTGAAAATCAATAAAAATTGCTAGTTTTTTTTTTTTTTAAATTGAATGTGTGAATGCAAATTTTTGAAATATGAATGTAAAAACACACTAATATGTGACACTATATGCAAATTCAGATTTGAATGAGTGCCTAAGATGAGTAGTAAAATTTGAAACAAGATTTTAACTACAAACCCTAACTTTTGGAATTACTAGGTTATAAGAAAAATTTGAAATTTCGAACAAACCCTAGCAATTTTAATATGAAAAATGCAAATGATTAAATAATGATGAATTTATGTAATTTAAATCAGATCTAATGAAAATATCATAAATTAAATTAAATTAAATGAAAATTAATTCAAATTATTTGAAAATCAAGCCAAAATGCCAATTTTTTGAAATTTTCCAAAATTTCCAATTTTTTTGTAAATTTTCAAATGTGCTATGAAAATGAATTTTTTTAATTTGGGTCAGATCTAATTTAAAAATCAGAAATTAAATTAAATTAAATGAAAATTAATTCAAATTATTTGAAAATTGAGCCAAAAGTGCCAAAAAAATTTCAAAATTTTCTAAATTTTCAAATGCAATGAGATGAAATTTAAATAAATGAATAAATATCAAATCTAATGCAAAAATTTGAAATAAAGTGAAAATTAATTCAAATTAAATCAAAATGTAAGCAAAAAATGCCAATTTTTTTCAAAATTTTCAATTTTTTTGTAAATGTTCAAATGCAATATGAAAATTATGAATTAAATGAAAATAAATTTTAGATCTAATGCAAAAATAAGAATTTTAATTAGATGCAATTAAATTGTCAAAATTCAAACCCTAGAATGCAATTTTTTTCAAAAGTTTTAAAATTTTCAGTTTTTCTGTAATTTTTCCAATGCAATAAGATGAATGATGAAATGGATGAATATAATCAATGCAAATCTATAGCAAAACAATCAGCAAAGTGCCAAATTCAATAAAAACACAAGTTCACCAAAATGTAAAGGGTAAACTTTGGATTGTTTTAGTATAGTGTTTGAATCCTCCTTTCACCAATTGCATTCAAGGACCTTCAGATCGAGTGGCAGAGCACTATCAGGTCCTTGGTGACTTGCAAATGTAGGTAAACTTGGATTCAGGTATTTGATTATCACTTTTCCTTCTCTTATGCTCAATTATCCATCAAAACCCTAATTATGTAAATATAGCAATAAATAGATGAATAACAAAAAATGCCTCTGCAAAAAGCTATAAAATTACAAATGACTATACACCTATTTTTGGGGTTTCGAGGAGGAAAAGTCAGGGACTAGAGAGCAGGTGCCCAAGTCTAGTGCCCTACTTTTTGTCAGGATTTGCAAACAAGACCTACAACCTATTCCTGCTACATCAAAGGTTTTTCCATCATGAAACTCTGAGGACTAATGACGGGTGCCCAAGTCCAGGGTGCTCCTTTTCCTACTATATTACAATTCTGACACTCCAACATGTCCTCCTACAACTTCACTTTGTCTGTATCATCAACCTATAACCTACAATCATAAAACTTTGGGAGGGGGTTGTGGTGTTTAGGAGCTTGCCTCAGTCAAGCCCCAGAAGGACACTTAAGTCTTCCAAACACCTTTGTCAGATAGAGAGTGCATGCCCTTGTGAGGCAGAGGCAAAAACCAAATGAATAATGATCACAAACACAATAAATGTCACCTTATAGTGAAGATCTAATGAGAGGAAGAAAATCTTCATTTCATGAGGAAATAGATGCTCAAATCTGTAAACACAAACACATAGACAACACAAATCTACTCTTGTAACACAATGAAAGCCAGGAATCACCTTAAGAATGCATAAACATCACCATTGCCATCTAGTTTATAAATGAATACCTAAACATGCTTTTATATGCAATTACAAACATTCTCACTAAGATTTCATAAATTCAAACTTACCATGTCAGCCTAGGGACCAAATAACGGTCATAAACTAACACTAGAAATTTGGGCCTAACCCAAAATAGGGTAGGACTAGGGCATGGGCACCCAAGTCCCCCCTTATTTTGGATAGGGTTAAGCTCAAGGGGTTCCCCTAGGCCCCATTTGTCATTGTACCTAGGGTTCATTCCATCAGGATGCCAAATTATGATGTAAGATGTCCTAAATGCACACTAAAGACCTGGAAGCAAAACCTTAAGAGGGAAAAGCCCTGAAGGGGACATTTCTCAATGTTACAACCCTAAACCCAAAACCCTATTTACTTGAGAAACCCTAAACTTATGTAAACCTCAAATAATGCCCTTGACCACTAAACCCTAAACTTGAGCAACCAAGCTAAACATCTAAACATATAGTTCGATAGGGAATGATGGAGGATCAATGGGAAATGGATGTAGAATTCTTGGATCTTGATTAGATCATTAACCTCATTAGGATGTGATTTTATAGGATCCAAGTTATATGTTTGATTATCTATGTTTTCTTGGGGACCAAGTGTCTGATCATGGGATATTGATGGATAATGAATATGACTAGCATAGGCTGATGGGATGATGGATAGGAGTGATGTGGGTTACTTTCTCATGGATAAGATCTTGATCATAGATAATATCTTAATCACAGGGAGGATAAGCATGGATAGAGAGATTTTAGATATGGATAGGGTAAGTGGGAATGCATTGATATTAATTAGATTGGGGAGTACGAGGTGGTGATGGGGGTACACTAGGAGATGTTGGAGGATCAATGATGGAATTGATGTATAGAGGGATTGACCATGAAATGTTAAGGGAATTGAGATGGGATTAGATGGGATATTTGGATTTTGAATAGGATGGGTGGTTGGTATTTACACACGGTTTGGACTAGGCTCTTAACATAGATATTAGGTTTCTTAGATGGATGTGATGGGTTCTTGGATGGGATCAATAATCCTTGGAAGTTTGACAACATGGCTACATGATGGGGTTTGACTTGGACTTATGGTAGGAGACTCTTCAATGAAATGGATATACATAGGAGTGGATGATGGTGTTGGAGTGGTAGACATTTTATTAGGAGGTTCTTTGTTAGGCTCAAGGATATGAATTCGAGTACATGATGTTCTTAGATTCCTTGCTAATAGTCCTTGGGTCACATCCTTCATGGCTTCATGGGTTGATGGACTAGGATATGCATACAATTGATGGATAATGATGGAAGATGTTGTGGGGTTAAGATTAGATCAAGTGAATGGATATAGGAGGCCCAGATGGATTAAGATTGGGAGTGTTAGAGGGGGATGAAATTAGATCAGTGGATTTGGGTGGCTCCATATCTTTTCTTTTATTTTTTGATTTTGTAAAGAGTCTTTGGAGAAATTTTTTCAAGTGTTCATGGGTTGATGGATTAGAGCTTAGAATGTTTGATGGTGGATTAGATGGTGAGTTATATGGTGGATGGATAATAGGGATTGATGGATTAGGAGATGGGTGGACTAATGTGTTAGGATTAGGAGGATTGGAGGGAAATTATAAGATAATTCCCCTTTAACCCTAACTCCTAAACCCTAAACTTGAGCAACCCTAGAAACTCATAAACCCTAAATAATTTACCCCTAAAGGTCCAAGAAACCCTAAACTCATAAACCTTAAATATGTCCCTAAACCTGAGCAACCCTCTCTCTCTCTCTCAAAACTCCTAAACCCTAAATAATACCCCTAAACTATAAACCCAAGAAACCTTAAACCCTTAAACCCTAAATGATTCCACTAAACCCTAAACTCATAAAGCTGACCAACGCTCTCTCTCTAAAACAAGAAAAATAGGACTCTCTCTCTCTCTCCTTATTACCCTCTCTCTCCCCTCTATCTCCCCTCCATCTCTATCCTCTCTCCCTCTTCCTCCCTTTCCTCTCCCATGTCGACAATGAATATGGAAACAAGTAAACTAGGACATGTAAAGAGGGATGAGAATATAAATTGGGATGATGAAATGGAAACAAGATAATTTATGAAATTTCATTAGATGGGAAGAATGATGAGGAGAGGTAGAGAGGGGAGGGAAGTAGAGAGTGAGAGAGAGGGTAGGAGGTAGAGACGGGAGGGAATTAAAGAGTGGGAGAGGACCGTAGGAGGTAGACAGGGGAAGGAAGAAGAGAGAGGGGGTAGGAAGTAGACAGGGGAGTGAAGCAAAGACTGAGAGAGAGGGTAGGTGGTATACAGTGGAGGGAAGTAGAAAGTGAGAGAGATGGTAGGAGGTAGAGAGGGGGGAGAAGAGAGTGAGAGAGAAGATAGGAGGTAGAGAGGCAAGGGAAGAAAAGACTCAGAAAGAGGGTAGGAGGTAGATAGGGGAGAGAAGTAGAGAGTGAGAGAGAGGGTAGAAGGTAGAGAGGGGAGGGAAGAAGAGAATGAGAGAGAAGGTAGGAGGTAGAGAGGGGAGGGAAGTAGAGACTCAGAGAGAGGGTAAGATGTAGAGGGGAGGGAAGTAGAGAGTGAGATAGATGATAGGAAGTGCAACTGCCCTTGTAGAAATGTATGTAAAGTGTGGAAGCATAGATAAGGCATGCCAATTGTATGATGTAATACCTCAAAGAGATGTTCTGTGATGGAATGCAATGATTGCAAGATATGCAAAAAATGGATTTGTTGAAAAGGATTTAGAAACTTTCAATCAAATGTAATTGGCATGTGTATAGCTAGTTATGCTTAGCATAACGCGAGTGTGTTATAATGCACTCATGTTATGTGAAATCACATAATGCGAGCACATTATAACGCTCTCGTGTTGTTGATTTCACATAACATGAGTGTGTTATAACACACTCAGATTATGCTCATCTTTCTTTGATGTGTTTTTATTAGTTTTTAGCAAAATTTGGAGATAATCTAGAGCATGCACCCCATCAGGATGATACTTTTTTAAATAAAAACTCAAAAAAATACCACCATAATCTTAAGCTCTCTATTAGCTATCTAACCATATAATATTTTTCACATTTTGAGTAAGTTAAGGGTTTCATCTTGAATTTCTTTTGTTAGTCTATCCATTTTTTGTAAAAAACTAGTGTCTAGTATTTTTGACTCTTTTTTAATTGTTCATCAAAATTTGAAATTGTAACGTCATAAAATGTTCCCTTGGGGGCTTTTCCCTCATAAGGTTTAGCTCTAGGGTCTTTAGAGTGCATTTAGGACATTATAGTTCATTTTTCAGCATCCCAATTGAATGAGACCCAAGTCCCATGGCAAATAGGACCTAGGTGGACCCCTTGAGTTGTACCTTGCCTAAAATAGGGGGGAGGACTTGGATGTCGGCACCCTAGTCCTGCCCTATTTCAAGATACCCCTAATTTGTGGGTGTCAGTTAGTGACCATTATTAGGTCCCTTTGCTTACATGGTAAGTTTGAATTTCAAATATCTTGGTGGGAGTGCTTGAAGATGCATATATAAGCATGTGTAGGCATTCATTTGAAAACTAAATTGCTATTGTGAACTCTAGGAATTCTCAAGGTGATTCAAGGCTTCCTTTTGTGTTGCAAGAGTAGACTTGTGTGTTTTGTGTATTGATATTTATAGATTTGAGCATCAATCTTTTCATGGCATGAAAAGCACCTTCCTCCATGAGAGCTTCACTATAAGGTGACATAATATTGTGTTTTTATTATTGTTTCCTTTGGTTTTTGGCCTCTACCTCACAAGGGCATGCCCTCTTTATCTGAAAATAGTTCTCAGAGACTTAAGTGTCCTCCAGGGTTTGACTGAGGGAAACCTCTAAATACCACAACCCCCAAACCAAGTCTTGTGATTGTAGGTTATAGGTGTCACATCTAAGAAAAGTGGAGTTGCAGGAAGGTTGGGAAGACATTAGGGATTTAGGATTTGAAGAAATATGGACAAAAGAGAACTTCCAAGACTAGGATGCTCTCTCTAGTGTCCTCCACAGAATGATTCCAAAAAATAGAAGTTATAGGGCTAATTAATTTTTGAAGGAGGTCTAGATTCCCTAAAAAAGTAGGTAACTTGGACTTGGGCACCCACTCCAGTGTCCCTAACTATTTCACTTCAAAATCCCAAAAATAGGTACTCTGTAATTCTACATTTTACTCCCATCTATAAGAGGTTTTTCCATAATTCATTAATTTGTTGTTGTGTTTACATAATTAGGGTTTTAATGGTCAGTTGGACATAGGAGAAGGAAAAATTGATAATTAATTCCCTAATCCAAGTTTCCCTACATTTGAAAGTGACTCTAGGGTATTATAGTGCTTTCCATTCGACCCTAGATCCTTCAATGTATAGTGGAGAGACGTATTTAAACACCTAAACATTAAAACATTGACAAATCCAATTTTCCACTAAACATTTTAGTGAACCCATGTCTTTGAAATTAAATTGCAACTTGTTGAGCATTTGTCTATAGATTTGATGTGATTTCATTCATTTATTTGGTCATTTACTCTATTGCATTGAGAAATTTTCAAAAAAATTGAAAATTTTGAAAAATACAAAAAAATTGCATTGTTGGGCTTACTAAATTGTGTCAATTCTTCCTAAATTTTCCTAATTCATGATTTTTACATCAGATCTGATATAAACTATAGAAAAATATAAAAATTTAGAATCTTTCTTTGCATTTTCATCATTTAAATTGCTAGTGTTTTGTGGAAATTTTGATAATTTTTAGATAACCTAGTAATTCCAAAATCTAGTGTTTGTAGGCAAAATCTTTTATCATATTTTTATACTAATTTTAGAGTCTTATTAAAATTTTAATTTGGCTTTAGTCTTTCATTTTAGTCTGAATTCACATTTAAATTTAAATTATTTGCATTTTTGCATTGAAAATTTTAACAAAAACTAGCAAGTTTGGTGCAATTTCATTAAATTTTCATGGGAATTTTGCATGATTGAGCTTGAAAATCATTTTCAGATCTGAGAATATTTAATTACTATCATAAATAAGACATTAAATCATTCAAATAGCTTTTTGTCCCAAGATTTCAAACCTGGGGCTTCAAAAACGATAATTTTCACTAAAATTGGCCTTATCGACTTTCCAAACTTACACCACAAGTGTGTTTTGAAAGATATTTTTGCATTATTTTTTTGTTATAAGGGTAATAATTTTCTTTCCCTCATAAAAATATTCACAACACCCTTTTAACGGGCTCTTGTAGTGAAAATCTAGCAAAAAACTACACATTTTGATAATTTTTGGCCCTAGGGTTTGATCTAGTTTGCACTCCAAGCATGTTGTGATCAGTTTTATGGATTGAGGTGACTGATATTTATGATATTACTCTCTTTCCCTCCTAAAATTTCTTACAACACCTCTTTTGCTAGGTCTTGGAGTTGAAAAACTGTGAAAAATAGCCTATTTTTGCTATATTTCACTAGGGTTTGACCTTACATTGCACTAAACACATGTTGTGTTAGGAATTTTGGAAGAAATAGGCTGTTATTTCTGATATTATTTTCTTTCCATCATCATTTTCCTCACAACACCCTTTGTTATTCTCTTTTACATTGAATTTTGGTGAAAAAAGTGCCTATTTTGACATATTTTCACTATAATCGACTTGGCATTATCTTAAATTTGCATCAAGAGTGTATTGAGAGTGAAATTATTTATTTTTTGGACTGATATTAGTCATATAACTTGCTTCCCTTGAATGAAATCCTCATAGCATCCTTTGTCCCATTCATTGGCATTGAGTCATATCCTTCTCCTAGGATTTGTTCTCTCAGTTTGTGTGTTGTGTGTTGTATGCCTTTGTACAAGATTTATGACACATCGTCCTGAAAAAAATATCCCTTTGAGAAGAAGTAAAATATTAATGGGATCTAGTCCTCTTGAAGAAGTTGGTACTTTGGACACCTTCTTTACAAAGGGAGAAAATCAAATTGAGCGAGATATTATACATCCTCCAACCTCAATGGAAGAACAAACTTTTCATGATGTTGATAACACTATTGAGGTAGTAGGATATGTATCTAATGATAAAATAGAAAAATTGGATAAAGACTTAGCAGAATTTCAATAATTTATGGAAAATGAATGAATAGCTGAAGAAGTTGTTCCTACAATTCATAATATAAGAGAATTGATAAAAGAAGGACAAGATGGTGTTAATGCACTTTGTGGTCTAACACATATCATGCAAACCAATATCATTCTAATAACCAAATGTGCACAAGTGATAAATAACACTTTATTGCCATCTCATACTCAAGTTTCCATACCTATACCAAATACAGGAGTATCTACTTTTACATCAACAATTTTAACAACTAATGCGAATGCTTGTAGTAATGCTACCACTGGTATTAGAGTATCTAATGGCACAAATTACAAAGCTATGGGATTTAATTATTAGAATTTGATTCCTAAAGGGACATCTTCTATGAATAATTGTTCTCAACCTATTACCTATTCCACTCATTTCCAGATACCTAACTCCACATATCAAAATGGCCAACTTTTGTTAACATATTCTCAACCTTGACATATTGTGTCTCAAGCTCATTCACCTCCTCATTTTGTGTCCAATTCTTCAAAACAAACCGCATCTTCGAATGATTCCATCCTAAACCAACTTTTACAGGGCATGACTGCTTTGCAATAAAAGGTGACAAACTTGACAAATTCTTCGCAACCTAGTCTACCAGCATATATCATGCCCATAATCCATTGTCATATGCAATCTTGAGAACCCCTATGCCTAAGAGGTTTGAGACTCCTCTCTTTGAAAAATATGGTGGAAAAGAAGATCCTAATATCCATGTGGCAGCATTCACAACTATGTGTAGTGATTTCTATTTTGAAGAGGATTTGTTAGTAAAACGTTTCCCATGATCTCTCAAAGATACTGCTTTAGAATGGTTTTGATCATTACCTCTAAATTAAATTCACTCCTTTTCATAGTTTATTGATTAATTATTACAATATTTTGAAGAAAACATTAGACCGCAAATCACTCTTATCGACTTGGTTCAATGCAAACAAGGTCCAAAAGAGAAATTGACTGAATTCATTAGTCGCTATCAAGGCATTTATGCTCAGATTCAATATTAGATGAAATATGAGGATGTTCAGAAGATATTCATTACAAATCTATAACCAAATATTTGTGATAAGATTCTCTTGATGAAGTACAACTCCTTTCAACATTTATGCATCGCCCTTCGTAATTATCAACTTTCATCTAGTTAGTATGAAAACTAGAACTCATTGGCTCAAGTTGGACAATCCATGGGTGGATAATCACAAAACAAATTTAAAAGGAACAATAATAGGGGTTTCATCAAGATAAATGGACCAAATACAAATGCATCTGCTATAAACAATCCAAACAAACAATCGTATCAACCGAGGAAATTTACTCCAATATCTGAGTCCTATCATTATATTATGAATCAAGTTGTGAGTAATAACATTCTAAAGCTTCCCCCGATTAAGCCTATTGATCCTAGCAAACAAAGACCTTACTTTGATGCTAATGCCTTTTGTCATTATCATCAGACACAAGGACATGACACTGAATGATGTATGTGTCTTAAACATGAGATACAGGACCTTAGTGATTCAAATGTCATCTAGGTATTAGATGTAACATCAGAAAATGTCCCCTTGGGGGCTTTCCCCTTATAAGGTTTAGCTCCCAGGTGTCTAGAGTGCATTTAGGATATTTTAGTTCATTTTTTAGCATCCCGATGGAATGAGACCTAAATCCCATGGCAAATAGGACCTTGGTGGACCCCTTGAGCTATACCCTACCTAAAATAGAGGGGAGGACTTGGGCGCCCGTGCCCTAGTCCTACCCTATTTTAGGACAACCCTAATTTGTGGGTGTCGGTTAGTGACCATTATTAGGTCCCTTTGCCAACACGGTAAGTTTGAATTTCAACGATCATGGCAGGAGTGCTTGTAGATGCATATATAAGCATTTTTAGGCATTCATTTGAAAACTAGATTGTTATTGTGAACTCTAGGCATTCTCAAGGTGATTCAAGGCTTCCTATTGTGTTGCAAGAGAAAAATTGTGTGTTTTGTGTATTGATATTTGTAGATTTGAGCATCAATCTCCTCATGGCATTAAGAGCATCTTCCTCTATGAGAGCTTCACTACAAGGTGACAAATATTGTGTTTTTATTATTGTGTCCTTTGGTTTTTGGCCTTTGCCTCACAAGGGCATGCCCTCTTTATCTGACAATGATTTTTGGAGACTTAAGTGTCCTCCAGGGTTTGACTGAGCCAAACCTCTAAACACCACAACCCCCAAACCAAGTCTTGTGATTGCAGGTTATAGGTGTTGCATCTAGGAAAAGTGGAGTTGCAGGAAGGCTAGGAAGACATTAGGGATTTAGGATTTGAAGAAAATATGGACAAACGAGCACTTCCAGGACTAGGGCACTTGCTCTAGTGTCCTCCATAGATTGATTCAGGAAAATAGATGTTACAGGGCTGATCAGTGTCCGAAGGAGGTTCAGATTCCCTAAAAAAAGTAGGTACCTTGAACTTGGATGCCCGCTCCAGTGTCCCCAACTATTCTACTTCAGAACCCTAAAAATAGGAACTGTATAATTATGCATTTTACTCCCGTCTATAAGAGGTTTTTCTATAATTGATCAATTTGTTGTCGTATTTGCATAATTAGGGTTTTAATGGTCAATAACACATAGGAGAAGGAAAAATTGATAATTAATTCCCTAATCCAAGTTTCCCTACATCTAAAAGTGACTCTAGGGTATGATAGTGCTTGCCATTCGACCCTAGATCCTTCAATGTATAGTGGAGAGGCAGATTTAAACACCTAAACATTAAAACATTGACAAATCCAATTTTCCACTAAACATAAATAAGTTACATTTTTAGAAAGTAGACTCCATTCTACACGTATTCAAAAGTTAAATTAAATTTTTGATTAGTTTTCAAACATTTGAGGGGGGAGCATGCTCAAATTTCTATTTTTCAGGATGTGTCCACTTTAAAAATTATGAAAAAATCAATTATTCATGAAAAAATTATCATAAAAATTAGGGATAAACTACATGGTGTTAGCTAATTTTTCATTATAGAGATTATTGCAATACTAAAAAGAAGTTAACATTTTAGGGGGAGCACACCAGATGCTATTTTATGTTTTTTTGAGGAAAACAAGACCAATTTGTGTGCTCCTCCTTTTTGAACCCCTTAATCTCCACCATTTTTGGAAAATAAATAGTAGTTTAGAAACTAGATTTGGAGCACTACGACTCTTTTTTTGTTCCATCTTCAAATTTTGAGTGTAGCTATCTTTAGTTTCTCATCCAACATCAATGTTTCCTAATCTCAAAAAAAAAAGTGGCATCTTAAGACCCCATTTTTGTCCCCCATCTTTGTACACTTACCCTTACATTGCATTGCACATCTTTTAAACTCAAAGCATTATTAGACATTGCATAACTAATAACTAGATGTTAATAGATGAAAAAATTTCAATTACAATATAGTTATTTGAAAAAATGCCTCAAAGAAATGTGGTCTCATGGAATACCATGACAAGCATATGCATAGACAAGGACATCACCATGAGACCACATTTTTTTGAGGCATCTTTTCAAATAGTTCACTACCTTGTCTATGCTACCACATTTTCCATACATGTCTACCATAGCTTGTTGATCCCCTCCACACTATTCTTTGACAAATTCTCTTTAATAAATTCATCTAGTTACCACCAATTAGACATCAAGACATGACACCAGAGAGGGACATGATCCTATGACATCTTATATAGCATTTGATTGACTCCAACATCATCTAGTTTTTAGGTATTAATTATGGGGGCAACAAGTTACCCCTAACCAAAATCTTCAAATCTACACTAACCCATTCCCCTAAAAACTATGTCAATCCTATTAGCTCAATTTCTTCCATTCCTACTTCTGATCCTACATCTAACCCACCTAAGTCTAATGAGGACCCTTCATTTAATACTACTATATTCTTTGAGATGAAAGAGAGCACAAAATCCTCCAAGAATTCACATAAACATGTACCAAAAGAGCATAAAAATAATGGAGACTTGAGTTCCAAGCATAAGAAAGAGCTATAGTATATCACCAAGAGAGCCAAATCTTCTCAAGAGTTCACAACTAGTTGAAGAGACAAGATAGTTCACCATAGAATGCATGAGAATCAAAAGTGAAATTCAAAAATCCACCACATGAGATGAAAAACCTAGAGATAGAGTCAAAACAGAGACATTCTAAGCTGCAAAGAGGTGTTACTAGAATCTTGAATCATGAGCCTAATATATTCTAACAATGGACCATGACCATTTCCATTCCTACAACCTGATAATGTTTCATTAGTTTGATATGTTTATAAATGAAACTAGACTATTTTGACACAAATATATTCACCAAGATGAACCACCATTGTTTTGAGCCTATAATTTATTAATTGCTTAATAGGTTGATAACTTCACCAATGAACCATGATTATTACAAACTTGCACTCTAATAAAGGTCCATGTAATTTATGTCTAAACATCAATAAACCATCACTATTTCAACACCTAAACTAAACAATTTTTCATGAAGCAATATATTTTCCAACAAAATAGAACCATTTCAACATCCACAACCTAGTATTTTATTTTTCTAATTTCTAACTTCTTAAGGGAACCATGAACTTTTCTTAAAATTATCAAACTCCTCACTTCAAAATTTTAAAAACTTTCAACCCACTAAAGCTTAAATTTTTTAAAAAAATTTTATCAATAACACTATGTTTAAACCAATCAACCTAACCAACATTAATATCTACAACTTAATAATCAATATCAATAAACCAAAAAGCACAAGAATCTATAAAACCTTAGGGTTAAAGTAGTGCAACCCCTTACCCTAACTAAACATACCACCATATTTCCAAGGTTTTGATAGCATACAAATTCTCATGGATCCTTTATTTTTCTTAAGGGCAAAGTAAAACACCTCTTTAAATAGGCAACTACCTTTTCTACTAACCACTTAACCTTTGAAATGATCAAAGTTCCCTCATATAATATACTTTACATACATGGAGCCTAGTAGGGTTCTAATTTCTATCCATAAGGGAGTCGATCCTATCTTCCCAATCCAAAATAAAAAAGAATTTATTTACAATTTCAATGATTGTTACCTCCAACATTCATAGTTCTCAACCCAAGAAGCTAGATCAATAGATTAAACTCTTGGTTACAATGTTTTTGATGCCCATACCCAAGACTTTACTATGGGAATTGATGGTGAAGAATGTGTATTATGTGTCTAGTTGTATCATATTGATGCATTGGTGACAATGACTATCTTTTTTTGGTACAATACAAAGCTTCATTACAATATCTAGACAAAGTACATTTTGCATAGTTGGATACCTTTAACATGTTATTTGTAGAGTTAGATCATGTTATGTATTTAGATGGAGCCCTTTTACATTTATCTACTTGGTTGGAGTCCTTTCCGCATAGTAAGAGTTTTTCACTTTTAGTGATAGGTGTAATCTCTCATCCTATTATTTTCTTAATTTTTTTAAACAATTTAGCAAGTCATGGTTAGGCTACCCCACAACCCTACCACCAACCTAAACCCAAACTAACACCTTCACTCCCTCTCTGACTTCTTAAACCTAAAATTTGATGCTACTATGGTCCCTCCTTTGTTGACCCTTATACCACACAATAGTCATGAATCTTCATCTAATTTGTATATATGCATACATGACTTGTGTGCTTTATTATGTGTACATCCATGTTTAGGTGAACGTGTGTGTATGTTAGGAGCGATGACTTGCATCACTATTCTAGTTTTCATAATGGAATAATGTTGTTTTATTTTCAGATGATGTAGGTTGCAGAGACACCTCCTGAAGTTCATAGGGCAATGGAGCATGGTGTGTCCTCTTTGATTCATAGCTCCATGCCTTTGATGGGGGTATGAGGTAGATTAGTAAATTTCAAATTACATTTATT
The DNA here is from genome assembly GCA_027924645.1 of Cunninghamia lanceolata. NCBI lineage: Eukaryota > Viridiplantae > Streptophyta > Pinopsida > Cupressales > Cupressaceae > Cunninghamia > Cunninghamia lanceolata. Next base: position 2,025,846 of record BSBN01000957.1, read on the forward strand.
TTTATAGTTGTTTATTTTTGAAAAACCAAATGATTATTGATTTGAAGTTTAATTTCTATCTAGATGGTTTCTATAGGACATGACATCGCCACAGCCTAATATTGGTACTGAGGCAAATGAGGAGACATATTTTTTGGTAGTGATAAGTGATTATTTTGTTAAATGTTTCATTTTTTATAATGTAATTTCTATATATTAATGTCTATACTTTTTATTGTAACAACTATAGATCCATAAACAACTAAATAGGAGCAGCCCTTGGGTTCATAGTAGACCACCCTCACACATGTCTCCATCCACTTGAAGATCAAAGGTTGCCCATGATCTATTCTCTTCATCAGACAAAGGGGAATGACTTTTTATTGTGTTCCTTTTTTGTATGCCTATATGGCATTTGTGGACATATATTTTGTATTGCATATAGTTGATATTGTATGCCTATATGGCATTCTTGTAAGCCCATATGGCTATTTTGTATATATGTTATACTTATATCAATAGATATTGATGTATGCCTATATGGATATTTGTTTAATTTACAAATCATTTTTATTGATGGTGTCCATATTTGCATTATAAATCCACGCTTCAATGGATATTTGTAGATGGTTTACTTCAAATATTTAAATTCCATTTTTATTACATAGTAGGATTTTTTAAAATTCAATCCTCTCAATGGCTCTCATAATCCACTTAGCACACAAAGCTAATCCTTTGAAGACACCCAACAAAAGAGTCCTTTAAAATAAAAATGAATCATCATGTTGAATATCAACACGAGATTGTATATTAATGTCATAAAAACTTAGGTTATGTGTGGTAAATTTAATATAGTGGAAGTGGCATCAAACAAGTATGGTAATTTCTCCCCATGTAATAGACAACTAGTGAGATGGAAGCTTAGTCCTACATGCACAATAGATTGTGGCTTTCTTATCTCAATATTGTATGATGTCACAATCACTCTCCATGGTATATGTGGAATAATCTCTACTTAGAATATATAAGGGTTTTCAAAGGGCTTGAATGACCATTTATGACATGCTTACTAGAATTTAAAGCCACATCCTCTTCATTAGACTAGCTAGATTGAATGGTGAAATAATACTATCAAGCATACATGCCACTTTATTCACATTTATGGCTGATAGTTGGTGCATGTTCACTATTGTTCATACAAGGTCACCACCATAAAGCTCTATCATGTCACTTCTAAGTTAAAATAGCAACTATTGAAATAGCAACAAATGAAATAATGCTTTCTTGGTAAGTTGAAAGAGCTTGACCCTTAAGAGGCCTAATGGCTTTTACTAGTATGTGAAGTGGTACATGAATGGTTGATGCATGGATGTTGAAAGCAATCCAATTTATTGGGGTGAGAAATAAAAATGATGATAATGCATGGATAACATTTGTAGAAAGTGTTATCTTGATGTTCTCATGAATATTGATGACATTTCAAAGGCAAAAAGTTGTGACCCTTCGAATAGGAAAGACTATGACCCTTTTATAATGAAGGACAATGACCATGTGTAGTGTATATGTGCCCAACTAGACGTGTTGGTGCTAACTATTTTGGTATGTTTGGGTACAAAACAGGACCATGCCTAGCCTAAACATACTCATCTAGATGCATTGGAACTATCGGTTTGGCTGCATCAAGAGTAAAATGAAAGTTACACCCCTTTGTAACTTTACACTACATGCATATGATCATTTTTGGAGCAATAGAAAAACTTTCACCATGGGCAAAGGCCTCAGATATATAAAAAACTGAGAGAGGTTATTGTAGAGGGACCTTACATGATCCTGTAGCCTTAGACAAAATGTTTCTAAGTGACATGGATTCCAAGTAATAGCTCGTCAAACATTGTTGCCTTTTTGCACTTTGGTCTCTTAAGGGATATCACTAATATAATGTAGCTTGGAATATTTTGGCATGTTTGGGTATGAAACAGGACCATGTCTAGCCTAAACATACCCATCCAAATGCATTAGAACTATCAATTTGGCTGCACGAGGAGCAGAATGAAAGTTACACCCCTTTGCAAATTTACACTACATGCATCTGACAATTTTTGGAGCAGCATAAAAACTTTCACCACAGGAAAATGCGTTAGAGATATAAAAATAGAGAGAGGTTATTGTAGAGGGACCCTACATGACCTCATATCCTTGGATGAAATATTTCTAAGTGACACAGTAACTGAGTAATAGCTCGTCAAAGATTGTTGCATTTTTGCACTTTGGTCTCTTAAGGGATATCACTAGTATAATGTAGCTCTAACTATTTTGTCATGTTTGGGTGTGAATCAAGACCATGCCTAGCCTAAATGTACCCATCCAAACACATTGGAACTATTGATTTGGCCACACAAGGAGTGGAACGGAAGTTACACCCCTTTGCAACTTTACATTGCATGCATCTAACCATTTTTGGAGTAAAAGAATTCACCACAGGAAAATACCTCAAAGATATAAAAATTTGAGAGAGGTTATTCTAGATAGACTTCACTTGATCTTGTAGCCTTAGATAGAATGTTTCTAAGTGACACAGTTTCCAAGTAACATCTTGCCAAAGATTGCTACCTTTTTGCACTTTGGTCTCTTAAGGATATCATCAGTACAATGTAGCTTAGACTATTTTGGCATGTATGGGTACAAAATAGTACCATGCCTAGCCTAAATGTACCCATTTAGATGCACTAGAATTGTTAGTTTGGCTGCACGAGGAGCAAAACAAAAATTACACCCCTTTGCAACTTTACACTACATGCATTTGACCATTTTTGGAGCTATAGAAAAACTTTAACCATGGGCAAATGCCTCAGAGATATAAAAAGCTGAGAGAGGTTATTGTAGAGAGACCCTACATGATCCCGTAGCCTTAGATGGAATGTTTCTAAGTGATATAGTTTCTGAGTAGCAAGTTGTCAAAGATTGCTACCTTTTTGCACTTTAGTCTCTTAAGGGATATTGTCGATATAATGTAGCTCGGACTATTTCAACATGTTTGAGTGTAGAAAAGGACCATTCCTAGCCTAAATGTACCCATCTAGATGCATTAGAACTATCAGTTTGGCTTCACAAGGAGAAGAATGAAAGTTACACCCCTTTGCAATTTTACACTGCATGCATCTGGCCATTTTTGGAGCAGCAAAAAACTTTCACCATGGGAAAAGGCCTTAGAGAAATAAAAAATAGAGAGAGGTTATTGTATAGGGACCCTACATGATCCCGTAGCCTTAAACAAAATGTTTCTAAGTGACATGGATTTTGAGTAATAGCTCACCAAAGATTGCTGCCTCTTTGCACTTTGGTCTCTTATGGGATATCGCTGGTACAATGTGTTGAAAATTGTTTGTCATTGATGTCAAAAGGTCAAGAGGTGTTGATCATATCCCTTTTGGTGTTGTTGTCATAGGATCGGGATGCTTAGTTATGGTTTTCATGTTCATGGTATGGTCTTCACAGGATGCCTTCATTCACATAGCTCACATGCCTTTCATGCTTCAGGATGGTGTGTTCATGTTTCACAAGAACCCTACAAGACATGTATGTGAAGTGTGGAAGCATATACAAGGAACATGAAATGGTTGACACAATGCCTCAAAAAAATTTATCTCATGAGATGCAATGATTGCAAGATATGCATGAAATAGATTTTTCATAAGGCTTGAGGAACACAAATTTTGGCACATCTAAAACCCAATTGCACAACCTTATCCAACTTCCTCCTTGCCTATGCTAGAATGGGATCTGGGGAACATGCTGTGGACAACCATCAAAGCATAAATCATATAGGAATTTTGTCACATGTATTGTATTTTCAGCTACCCCTGTAGACATGTATGGAAAGTGTGGAAGCATAGACAAGGCACATGAACTGTTTGAAATGATGTCTCAAAGAAATGGATAGTCCGATAGAATGCTTTGATTAAAAGATATGAACAAAATGGATTATTTGAAAATGATTTATAAACTTTCAAGCAAATACAATTGGCACGTGTAAAACCAAATTCTTGTAACGATAATTGATCATCATATTAAATATTTAATATAAACTGTCATATATATAATGTCATTAACATAACATCTAGTTTATATATAAATCCATATAGGCATGTCCAATCAAATCCATATAGGAATATATACAAAAATATACTTCAGTAACATACAAAAGTATGTATACAAAGCCATCTAGGCATACAAAAAATGTCCCAAAAACTAGTTTCTTATGGACTTTCATGAAATAATTAGCCACCCTTGCTTGACCATGAAGATGGAGAGCCAATCCATGACTCATCCTCTCTCTGTTGTTGAGTAGACCTCTTCGATAGAAGTTCATCTAGCACTACCTATTAATACAATCAAACAATATGCACATTAATATAGAAAATGTATGGAATATATAACATCACATATGTAATCGATCACTTACTGCCACTCGATGATCACTCTCCATCATCTTGTCTCTCTCTTCATCTATAGATGGACGGGCTGGAGTTGTGACCTCTTGTGAGAATCATCAAGAAGAAAAATTGACTAAACATAAATATCATTTATGTACATCAAATGACATGAGATAAAACAAGAAATACAAAATTATGACATTTTCATGTTATTGGCTCATACCTCAGTCAAAGGATATGAATCCTCAGTAGAATGGAGTGGTTGAAAGAAATAATATGACTGTTCTGTTGTGTGGTTACACAACACGCCCTATTTTGCCTAAGCAAAACAAGGACCCAACTTTCAGGTGGTATGGTAAAATTAGTCCTAGATGCATGTCATAAAGCTATCCTCTACATATTAGGACGTTGGGATCATGATCAAAATCTAAAACTAAAATTTGTTGTTGAAAACCTTTTTCATATGAAAGAATGTAAAATTTCAAGCAGGTTTGCCTTTTGAAGTATCTCAAAATTTGTTGAAACAAAGAAGTTATATATGGTCCAAGCCCAGTCAATGGGTCATCAGGATATTCATATTAATTCAGCATTTGAATCCTATTTTAGTATCCTGATGCTAACTAATGTCTAGATGCCAAATTTGAATCACCAGTCGTTTAAACATCAAAGCGAATATATATTACTTAATATCTTGATCATGGTAAAGACCCTGACCTTGATGACATCACATCCACTTGACCTAAAGAAGAACAATGAATTTACCTACATCATTAGAAGTTTATGCCTGTATCCAGATCTTAACTTACTGTCCAAATCTTAATATAGTGTCCTAATCTCTGATAGTGTCTAAACATCAAATTTAAAAGACATCGATTTAAACGTCAAAAAGCCAAGATCTTATATAGTGTCATAATATTATATAATATCCTAATGATATATAATATCTGGACCTATGATCATATCCAGACATCAAGTTTGATTGACTTACCCAATTGCATGTCATATACAAAATGTTAGTGCCTTCATCTTGATCTTATTTAATATCCTGACCTTAACTTAGTGTCTGGATCTTTTGAAACATCCTAACCTCGATGACGTCATCCTATCCCAACTTGACGTAAGTGACATTACGAGCTACCATCATCTAGATTTTAAGACAAAGGGATGATTCACACTATTTAGTATCTAGATCTTAACTTAGTATCTGGATCTAAAATAACATCTCAATCCCTCGAATGCTCATACCCCATGTAGCCAATGGCATAAGGACACATGTACACTTCATATCTTGACTAGTACAAGCACATCTGAGAGCGATTAATAATTCCTTCATCAACAGAAATTGACTCAACACATCATGGCATCATCCCAACCTTCATACTCATATATCACCTTGAAATATTCCTTAACTGGATATATCTCATACCTGAGCATTTCATGTTTAATGCGATAAAGTGATAGTTGAAATTTAAATTCAAAACGTGCCAATGGAACCTTGTATAAATCTTGTTCCATTCGATTGAAGGAAGGCATCAAATCACATTTCTTCTATTAATGTGTCCTAAAATTGCACATTGCCTAAGTTAAATGGGCATTTTCATGATCATAATTGATAATATTGCATTAGAAAACCCTAGTTCCATTGTTGAAATCTTACGGCGAACCAGAGCTGAAATAGAGAATAGGGGATGCAAGAGGATGCTCTTAGAATGATAATTTGATTGTTAATACAACAATTGTAGGTTAAGAAGACACACCAAGTACGTATAAATTTTACCCTTTGATCATTTTACAAAATCATGCCCTAGTATAGTCAAGAAATGGTAAAGGGGGAATATATCAACTGTAAATATCTAATGTTTAATTATAGCCTTGGCATTTAGATAAGATCGTTATTATGCTAACCATGAGTCATGATATGCTATTGGTTAAGATTAGTGAGTTTGAATCATAGGACAAAATGTCTCAACCAAGTATTGAGAAGCGTGATGTTGAATTCAAGGTCCCTATGTTCCCTAAAATGTGCAATGTATACTACAATTTGGGTCATTAGGAGGATACTCATATGGGTAATGCAAGCTTAGAAGATTTTAGAACAAGAATTGAAGATGGAGAAGATAACATCATTCTACAAAATATAGTAGCATTTGGCTTATTTCATGCAGCCAGTTTTCCTTATTCCATAGAGGCTTTTGAGCTTGTAGTTGAATGTGCATAGAATTATAACATCGACACTAGAAAGGTGGAGAAACAGAAAAGGCTATATGCTGATCTTTCAGTAGATGGTATTGCAGTGGTATTTCATTTACCAGTAACACAGAATATGTATGTGCCTGATTTGGATGCTTTGGCCAAAGAATTTGAGGCCAATTATAAGAATTATAGAAGGGTCATCTATCAAGGATGGAGAAGTCCAACCAATACAGCCATGTTAGCTACCAAAATGGCAATGTATTGTACAAATTTGACTTCAATGAGGAAGTTCAATATATAATGTGCATGCTCAACCAGATGAATGGTTTGGTTGACTATAGAACATTTGAACTGTGGATGTTCAGGCTAGTTAGAATGGTAGTAGAATACAAGCTAGAGAATGTAAAGGTCCAGCAAGCCAAGATCATCAACGACGCTATGCATGATCAGATGATTAAGTGGAAAGAGAATAACATCTCCATTTTTAGAATGACTTCATATCTTGTATATGCATGTGCAACAAAAGGCACATTTGATGCATTAAAGATGGTGGGGAAATTGGGAAAATTACTTAATGAGAAGACTCCTTGGGAGTATTATCCTCAACTAAAAAGAAGATTATCCCTACAAAATTTAAAACTGGTAAATGATGCTTTCATAATGCACATAGTTAGGTTGATAAATGGTGACAGGGCTAAGAGATTTTCAGGAGGCACCATAGAGGCAATCAATGGGTATGCTTCTTGGTTTATTCAAGCCAAGACATATTCATATATTTGGATGGAAGGTTTCAACAGGAAACCATATATGATCCCTAGATACCCCTCTAATAGAGTAGTATTGATGGAGATTGTAGACACCCAAAATTGTCCCAAATTTGTCTATGTCCTACAACACCTAGTCAATACATCACTTAGACATCTTGTAGCATTTTGTCCTAAATCCCACTCTTAACCCCATTTATCCATTAGCCAATTAATTAAATAAATTTTATTTATTTAATTAATTTCCTAATCATATCATAATCCCACTATCCAATTAATTAAATAAATTTTATTTATTTAATTAATATCCAACTCAAATCCCAACTAATTCAAATATTTTATTTGAATTAAGTTCTCATCATAAGCCGACTTTCCAATTAATTAAATAAATTTTATTTATTTAATTAATTTATCTTATCATTTAGCCAACATGTGTGCCTCTTTCATTTAAAAAGATAAGTGGTACTACAGCCTTTTATTTAATATCTTTCATATGTAGTACTTTTTATGTACACAAGCACACATAAGCTCTATTCTCCTTGACACTTGTCAAATGACTACAACTCCCTTGAAGAGTGGGATAACCGAATCAATCCTAGCCATCCACATCAATCATTTAGCTTTTTAATCTCAACCATCCATTTGAACCAAGCCTTTCCTATAAATCAAACCCCTCACAAGCCATTAGCATGCATTGAGTCTCAAGTACCCTTATTCTGCCAAATTTTCAAAAATGCATTGATCCTCAAGTATCCACATGCTGTCGAAATATCATTAGAGCCTTTACATCCTTCATCTATCATTCATTCTATCATCTTCATCTTAATGTTATGCTGCAGAAGTGAGCACCAACATTCCTCCAACAATAATCCTTCAAAATTTTGCATGTTCATGCGAGGTGGAGAAGAGCAATAGAGATAAATCAAGCATAGCGTGGAGATCGGTTTGCATTTACATATGTTATTTTGATTTTCATGTTGTCTTGTGCTTCATTGTGCATTGCTAGGGTTTTTATCATTGTTGTTTATTCATTTGCCTTGATTTGCAATTTTACCCTAACTACATTTGGCACGCCCGGTGGGACTCACTTCACTTGATCTTTTTTGTAGGTTTTTGTAGTAAAAATTTGCATTCATTTAACCCCCATTGTCAAGTTTTGCAGGTTTAATTAACTTTTTGTTGCAGATCCGCTATTTTTTCGACAAAACCCTAGGTTTTAAAGATTTCATCATATCTTCCAAACGGCTATGAATTTTTCTACAAGATTTTAGCAGAAGTTTGTCCATGATATAAGGAAGCTACAGAAGAAAAATTTTAGGTTTTCGCTCTTTTTGCGGGATTTATCACGTTTTTATGTTTTTTCATAAAATCACAATTCTAGGCGCAAATCAGCAATTTTTTTGAAAATTTTTATATTTTTGGAATGCTCTTGAAATTCTAATTGGGGTCCATGTTTTACAGATTTAATTTGGAGGTCATTTATAGTGCAAAAATATCAGATCTTTGCTGACTATACCTTTTTCATAAATCTGCATTTTTGGGCGCAAATCAGGGAATTTCTCTGATTTCTTTACATTTTTAGAAAACTCTCTAAAAATTAATGGGGGTCTCTTCTTTGATTTTTTAATTTTCAAACCAAAAATATATCGAAATAATCAAATCTAATTCGGCTATGTATCTAAAATTACAATTTTCCTTGCTTGATGAGCCTATTTTTTATGCCTACATTATAATATCATTTTTTTTATGTTGTAGGTGATCATAAGGAGTTGGAGCAACATTGACATCAACATCTACAGCAATTTGGATAGCAAATTAACCAGGTGCAATCATTTCATTTCTCATCTTCTAATCATTGTTTGCAAACACATTTAGATTTTGGGCATAAAATGAACAATTGTTTGCAAATTCACATCAAAAAATTAGACTAAAATGAACCATTGTCTTTCATCATATTTGGATTTGGGTTATAAAACAAACAAGTTCTTGCATTGTCTTCCACACATTGAATCTCTAATGTTAATGAACCCCATGCGAGTGTGACCAAGTAAATGTGTATGCTCTCTCCTCGCGTCCCAACATGAACTTGGAGATCAAAAACATTTACTTGTGTTGCTTTTGTTTAGCCTTAGAGAGGTCTGCCTTGGTATCCACCCCAAGGGAACAACCTCAAGTGGTACTTTCATCCGGTCTGCTATAAAAATCAGAGGATAAGGCGAAAGCCAAGTCTAACCGGTATTAGCGCTCACCATACAGTGCTAACTCGAAAGGAGGTGTACCTTTGTGTATATTAAAACTCCTAGTAGGGTTAGTTAAAGTCTTAAGTGGCTTTCTGGATGCTCGTGGGATGCCGGTCCCCTAGATTTTCATTAGAACCTCCTTGTGATAGTGGCCTTGCCTTGACTAGGACCATCATCACATTCTTCCAAACTAAAACTTGCTTATGTGTCTTGTGTGAGTGATTCATGTGTGTATATGCATAATCATTTGTTTGACTATTGCCACATCAAGCTCTAAACACCCAAACACATAAAGACAAGTCATCCTACACATTCTTCCAATAACATTCAAACCCAATCACTTTCATCTTAAACCTATTCTAGCCATTCCTATTCCATCCAAGTCATTTCCACATCATCCAAATCCCTAAACAAGCACTTGTTAAAAAGGACTTAAGACAAACACTTGGTGACACATGTCTACGCTAGAAGACCCAACAATCAAATTCCAAAGATTCCTTTGAAATATTTATCAAGGATCACAACCCCTCAACCAAGATGCCATTAAAATATTACAATTCTTCATCTAAAGAGCTCAACCCCACACAAGCCAATCACCTCAACTGCAACACTTTATAACCCAAGTCCAACACCTTTTAGCCACTAGTCAAGCCCGACAAGTACAACAAACCTTAGCCACTCCATACCAACATACTCCACCTTATAGCCACATGTCATATCCATCCATTTCCTATCAACTTAATCCACCTATCCACCAAGTCAATGCCACATCAACCTATCAACCTCCACCTCAAGCTTATCCAATCCCTCATACCACCATTCCAATGCACTACCAAGCCCATCCACAAAGCAATCAAGTGATATTACAAGAACAACATCCAAGTCCAAGTAATCCCTTGTACATAAATCAAGTAAGTCCAAGTACACCTTTTCAACAAGACCACCAAGCACCATTGATAGATCTAAATCCACCTTTCCAACAAGAATCATATCCAAATCCCAATGGCCCCTTGTACATAAATCAAATGAGTCCAAGTTATCCTATGCAAGACTTAATTACCTTTGACAAGGGAGATACCGATCTAGAGTGGCCTTCATCATCTAATCACCCACCAACACATGAGCCTACTAGCCCTATCATAAGACCACCATGTGATCCTACCCCTAGTCCATTGGTCCACCAACCTTCATCACCTTCATCCTCATGTTCTACCAATCTTCCACCACAAGATCCATTGGACATAACTGTACAACAATTGGTTCAAGCAAATTTGATTGAGCTACCACCGATAGAACCTTTTGAACCAATCCTTAAACCCCCTAGGTATAATGAAAATCATTATTGTGCATACCATAGGTATAAGGGCCATACAACAACCAATTGTGTCAAACTTAAGAGATTGATCACAAACCTCATAAATTGTGGTAAGATTATCCCTTCATCCAATCCAAATCTAAATCAACCCAATCCAACTATCCCCCAACCTAATCCTATTCCTAATCCTACAACATCATCTGCTATTATTGCTCATCCATTATATTGCCCATCCACTCATAGCCTTGCGAAGGACGTGATCCATTGACTACTAGCTAGGAATAAACTACCTCCATGTCAAACAGCCATTCATGAGCCTACCAAAGAACTTCCAAAGGTCATGTGTAAGCCTATAATCCTATCATGTGGTCCACCTATCCTTGAGCCTATCCAAGAGCCCTCAATTAACATTCTTAGCCCTTCAAGCCCATCATGTGACCTACAAGCCATCAAGCATATTCAAGAGTCTCCTATTATGAATCCAAGTCAAGAGTCATCTACTTCCATTCAAGAAACCCAAGAGGTATGTCAAAGGTTTAATCCTAAGCATGTGGAAACATTAAGCCCTAGTCCAACTCAAGATCAAAACACTTTCATGCAACCCATCCATAACATTTACCTTCTTTATGATCAAGATGATACCTATGAAGAATTTATCCATGAGCACCTTGATCCTATCCATAATCTTATATCTATCCATGAGCAAGATATCCACATTGCTCCTAGTCATCAGCCATCTAGCCCTATCCATAATGAGCAAACATCCACTTGTCATGATGAGACACTTGCCCCCCAAGTAAGCATAAAAGATCAAATAAATAACTTAGATCTTAGTGAACACAATGCTAATCAAGATCCTAATGATCCTCCTTCCACATCCACCATTGATTCCACTTCAAATCCACCATCATGTCCTATTGGTCTTACTACCCTTATGCATGAATGTTCTTCCTTAGGACAACAACAACCTTTATCCACTTCACCTTCTCCATCCAATAAAGAGCTCAAGTCTAGTTTCCAAAACACATCTAGTCCCATTGTCCATCGCATCCTCCAAAACATGAACTACAAAAGCAAAGGTCTAGGCCTTTATGAACAAGGTATTTTGGAGCCAAACCCTGTCAAGATTCCTCCATGCTCATATGGCCTTGGATACACACCCCAAGGTAAACAAGCTAAAGACGTTGGTAATCACTTCATGCATCCTAAACCTACCACTTTCCATCGAACCTACCATCATCCACCCAAAACATATGTTGCCATTCCAGCTCCATCACCCTATAAAAGTCAAAAGCATGTGACCGTACACCTTCTGCCATCCACTTTGCCTCCACTTTTACCAACTCCAAATATCCCTCCATCCACCTTGCCACCATTGCTTCCAACACCTAACATACCTATCATTCGTAAGTATCCTTGCATCCCTAATCATGGCCAACAAAAGCACACATCGCCTAAGCATAAAGCTTCTAATTAGTCCATCCACTCCACACACCTCATGGGATTCAAAAGCAAAAATTTTGATGCCTCTACCTATAAAGCTAAAAGTCCTACCAAAAATCCTAAGGACTCTCATGCCTTAGGGCACAAACATGAAAAATCAATGCAAAGAACCAAAGCAACGCAATCCAAAAAGCCATCTAAACCCTTACCTCCAAATGCAAAGCCCACAAGCAAAATGGTTTGGGTTCCTAAGCAAATAGCTAGTAAAGTGAATGAGGCATCCTCATCCACATCTCAAGAATCCCAACCACCTATATACATCCAAAACTCTACTTCCATCCAAAACTTCCATTCCTTTCAAAAGTCCCACAAGCAAAACAAAACCACTAAAAATAATAAATCTATGTGGGTTCCTAAATCACTTCATCAACCATTTCCTAAGAAAACAACCCCATTGCTTCCTACACCACCATCCAATCAAAAGCTTCAATGTTTATCACACTATGTGCAACCATTGGTCATGGTTCCCTTCCACTTCGTAACACCTCTACATAACTACATCTCCCCATCTTCCATCCATTATCCTACATATCTCCCTCATGTTATTCCTATGTTCCATGCTTTGGCATAAGCTTTTCATAATCCCTACATAATCCACATCATAATCCACTAGCTTTTTATCCACTATCCCCTATCCATCTATCCATCCTTGCATATTCCACATTATAATCCATTATCTACCTAATCCATCTCCCATCCATACAATCCCTTATCAACATCAATGAGCATAATGACATGGTCCATGCAAAGACATCATCAATCTCTAAAGGGACACTATCAACTTTCATAGCACTAGACATTTGAGTCCCTCCTATCCATTACCATGGTGAAAACCTGGCAAACAGGTGCCATGTGTAATTGTCATGCTATCCCATCTAAAAAAAAGAAAAAAAAAAAGTAAAGAGAAATCCCTTTGTCCAATGGTGAAAATCTAGTAAACAAGCGCCTTGGATAAGTACCATGATGAAAACCTGGCAAACAGGCATCATGTGTAGGTTGATCTTCTATGTCACTTACACTTGGGGGCACCTTGTCTCATCCAAACAATCCATCCTATCATACCAACCTATCATTTTCCATCCTATCTTGTCATCCTACCATCCTTAGCCATTACATAAACATGCCTATCCTACTGAACCCATTTATCCCTCCTCCCGCCTTTTGATTTTCATGAAGACATAGGGGCAAAATGTTGAAACATGTTTGGATATTTATTGACATACCTTCTTTCCAAACCAAGTCCTATCCATTGACCATTTATCCATCTCATTTAAACCAATCCATTATGTCATCCCTTGGTCATAACCTTTGTCATTGTAAATCCTAAGCATTACCACCGATAATGGGGCAACTTATTCTTCCTATGCAACATAGCCTTTGGAGATCACATCCTAGCTCCCTTATGATCCATACACTATGGCGTACCCTTATCATGAGCTTTCCATCTTATAGCTTATCCTCATCTATTTATCATGAGATTTCCACTATAGCCTACCTATCCATTTTTCATGAGGCATGCATCCATCCCTTATATGGCCTATCCTCTTATCTATCCATCCAACTCTCATGAGCCTTCCATCCCATTCACTATGAGTCCATCCTTTTATCCATCCCTTGCATCTAGACTTGGTTTTCCCTTGTCATTGGTATCAAGCACAAAGGCTACCCAAATTGTATATCCATTGACATTCAAAACATTTCAAAAAATCCAAAATATTCAAAATATTCAAAAAATCCAAAAAAAAACAAAAAAAAAATATGTCAAAAAATTCAAAAAAATTAAATGTCCAATGAAAAATCCAAGCAATAAAACCAATCACATCATCCAAAACAATCCACTCCAACATTCAATCAAAATCAATCATCATCATCATTCATCAATTCTTCTTATCAATAACATTTATTCATCCATTTCAATCAATCACTTCTTCCAATCATATCAATCAAATCAATCTAAGCAATGATTTGGAATCCAAGTCACAATAATCGATATCAAGCAAGCTAACCAATCAAGGAACACTATCCAATCAAATCAACAAGTTTTTGATCCTAATCTTGTCATAAACTAAATCAATCATCATCAAACATCATCAATGGAATATAGCATTCCCACATCCTTGTGTTGATCTAGGGATATAGCTTTCCCCACAATGACAACACTATCTATCATCATCAAACAAACAATCAATCATTGGTTTATGACTTGACAAGGGCAATACCTTGCTTGTTTTACATCCTTTGAGCACACTGCGAACACTTGCTTATGCTTAGATTGAATCGACACTCTAATCATCACACCATCATTATCATCATTCAAAACAATCCAATCATCAAAACAATCAACCCAGCAATAGCAAACATCACAACCAAAGCACATCAACTCCAATCAAAACAAATCCAATCACTCCAACAAATCAAAAGTAGCTCAATCCACCACATATCATCCCATCATCGACATTTCATCAAATCAATCTTCATCCATCATTTCCTTATCCTCAAATCATTCCAAACAATGATCCAAATGCAAGCCCATCCTTAATCTATACCAATCAAGTTAATCAATCAAATCAAGTTATCCAAACGCAATCAATGGTCTTGATCCTAGCCTTGTTGTAAGCCAAAGCAATCAACCAGTTAGCCAGCCAACTTAGCAAATAACCTTGTGTTGATCTAGGGATATAGCTTTCCCCGCCATGACAACACTCTCAACTATCATCAATCAACAATCAATTATTGGTTTACAGCTTGACAAGGGCAATACCTTGTTTGTTTTTGAATCATTTGTGCATGCTTGCTTGCTTGCTTGTGTGTGTCATCATTTTATCTTGCATTTGTATCAAATCCTTCTCATTTCTAGCTAATATTCATATCTTGTGTATGTTGGAATAGCTTCTTGCACTATCCTTTGCATCTAAGGTCATATCATACCTTTTGTGCATTAGGACTTCAATGCTCTAAGTTCACTTCCTCATACGTTAGACAAGGTTGTATTACGCTGGGGCACAAGACACAATGTCACCCTGGTCCTTATACCTTGGTGCATAATGTCTCGTGCTATATCAAACAACATGGTTGCTCACCTTCCATTGTAGCATAACGCATCCTTCATTTCTTCCATCTATCCCCTTATCTTTCTTTTGCAGCCAAGCCATTTCTTTTCGAGAGCATACCTGTGTTTGTCCAACCCGCCTATCCTCTCAAGGGGGCATCACCAACCTATCCAATCAGTCATTATCATCGTCATCATCATCCTACTTTTCCTCTATCCATACCTTAGCTTCTTTGAAATGATGTTACTCAACGCAAATCTCATCATCTCGAACATCATCTCAAAGAGGGGCAAATGTAGACACCCAAAATTGTCCCAAATTTGTCTGTCTTGCAACACCTAGTCAAATACATCACTTAGACATCATGTAGCATTTTGTCCTAAATCCCACTCTTAACCCCATTTATCCATTAGCCAATTAATTAAATAAATTTTATTTATTTAATTAAAATCCCATTCAATTCCATCCTTATCCTACTTAGCCAATTAATTAAATAAATTTTATTTATTTAATTAATATCCAACTCATATCCCAACTAATTCAAATATTTTATTTGAATTAAGTTCTCATCATAAGCTGACTTTCCAATTAATTAAATAAATTTTATTTATTTAATTAATTTATCTTATCATTTAGCCGACATGTGTGCCTCTTTCATTTAAAAAGATAAGTGGTACTACAACCTTTTATTTAATATCTTTCATATGTAGTACTTTTTATGTACACAAGCACACATGAGCCCTATTCTCCTTGACACTTGTCAAATGATTACAACTCCCTTGAAGAGTGGGATAACCGAATCAATCCTAGCCATCCACATCAATCATTTAGCTTTTTAATCTCAACCATCCATTTGAACCAAGCCTTTCCTATAAATCAAACCCCTCACAAGCCATTAGCATGCATTGAGTCTCAAGTACCCTTATTCTGCCAAATTTTCAAAAATGCATTGATCCTCAAGTATCCACATGCTGTCGAAATATCATTAGAGCCTTTACATCCTTCATCTATCATTCATTCTATCATCTTCATCTTAATGTTATGCTGCAGAAGTGAGCACCAACATTCCTCCAACAATAATCCTTCAAAATTTTGCATGTTCATGCGAGGTGGAGAAGAGCAATAGAGATAAATCAAGCATAGCGTGGAGATCGGTTTGCATTTACATATGTTATTTTGATTTTCATGTTGTCTTGTGCTTCATTGTGCATTGCTAGGGTTTTTATCATTGTTGTTTATTCATTTGCCTTGATTTGCAATTTTACCCTAACTACAGAGATGATGAGACAACAACTTCCTATACTTGAGTTATCCAAAGTTAAAGAGGGGTGTCCTTACAGAAAATTTCCTCTTGATATTAATTGGTTCCTTGTTGGATCCATCGAACATTCAAGGAAGGCTGAGTTGGATTTGAAAAAAATGAATTTAAAGTTGTTCCCTCTAGCTAGGGATTATGACCCATATCACAGGGTATAGAATAGGTTCAATAAGAAGTATAAACATAGTGTCCACCTTGAAGACTATTGGGCATACTGTGATGATGATCATGAGACATGGAAAAGAGAATACCAAAGATTAACTTTGGATCAGATGACAACCATAGGAAAGCCTGAGGTGCCTCCTCAAATCAAAAAGGATGATGATGATCTTATAGATCTAGAATATGAAGAACATAAGGTATACAATGATGCAATATCATCTATAGATCTGAAGCAAAAGGAAGAAACATCTATCAATGTCCTTATAGATAAAGTCATGGCAAGAACAAAAATTTGGGTTGATAAGAGAATTAGTGAATTGAAAAGGAAAGGTATCGTAGTCACTTATGAGAAGAAGAAGATGATGAAAGAAAGAGATGAATCAGGATTTGACAATTTCTTGATAAGGAAGAGACAAGTTCATGAAGCTAAAATAGCAGAACCAAGTTCATCTAAAGCTGCATAACAACTTGCTATTGAGGGAATTTCATTAGCATATGTACTACCCTCACCTCTTAAGGACATTCTCCTAAAGTCTATTGCTATATCTACACTTGAAGAAGTTACCACACAAGGGGAGACTTCCAAAGATGCAAAGCAAAGTCTGTTAAGGAATGTTGTTGATAAGGAAGACACGGAGGATGAAGGAGATGATTTATTATAGGGTGTGAAGGTTTTAAGACACTCTAGATATTAAAGTCTATGCATGAGAGGCACTCTATCACCAACACAAGTAGTAGAACTATGATCAGTTGATCCAATTGAGGGGATAGTTAAAGAGTTGCAGCATAATGTCCTTGTAGAAGCCATAGTAAAATTAAAGACTGAAATGGTGAAGGAAATAAGGGATAAAGCCCAAAAGGAATAGTCAACCAAGGCTCTTCCATTTAGCCGGACAGTTGACCTAACGGAAGAAGATGGTCAAGGACATTATTAATCATCCCATTGAATCCCTACTACAACATATAGAAATAGGGGATAAAGGTGAAACAATAGGTGAAATACATGATGAAAGGGATGAAAGGGAAGAAACCCCTAAGGTAGAGGTGCATATGGGATCCCTAGACACTTTGATTGAAAATCTCACCAGCCCAGTTGTGGTGGATTTAGCCTATGTACCTAAAGAAGGAGATAAGATAGAAGAGGTCATCCAGACTGATCAACCTCAAGTAAAAAGTGTTCCCATGGAATTAGATAAAAAGGGTGATGATGTGTAGGAGAAAATGGCACAGCAGAATGTCCTAATGGATAGGTTTGAACAAGACAAGGTAGTTGTATCACCTACAACTATAGGAGGAAAATATGATGAGCCTAAAGAAGATAGCCATTAGGCTAAAGAAGAGAATAAGGGCCAAGAGCTTAAAAAAGATGAAATCCCAAAAGAACATGAAGATCTAGCACTAGATAATCAGCTGCCTCTAGAATAAAGATAATAGGAACTACATGAAGAGGAGGATCTAGATGCTAGGAGTAAATCACAAGAAAATATACAAGATCTAGGTGATCAAGAGAAAGAACAAGATAAAGATGCTCAAATTGAGCAACCAGATCAGGGTGAAAGATCACAATCTGATGTTCTAGATTTGATTTCTTCAAAAATAAGCTAGGATGAGGTACAACAGGTACCATTTGATTTTAAAATTTGTTTGTAATTGATTCTTCTAAGGAAAAACAAAGAGCTAAGACTGTCTCCAGCATCAAGAAAGATCCAAAAACTAGGAAAAGGATAGCCCAATTTGTGCCCATAGTGGATAAGGCTAAAAGTGAAATTAGGCTAGAGGAATATCAAATAACCCAGGTTGATTTAGGTTAGATGACCACTGAGCAAGAAGCTCAAGAACATCTTTAGAGTACTGAAGCAATGGTGGCTAAAATCAGGAAGCTCAAAGTGAAGAAGAAAGAGCTAAAAGAACAAAACACTCAACTGTAATAGTTTATACAAGAATTAGTGAAGCTGGATAGCCTGACATCCTCCTTGTAAATTACAAAGAAGCTGGCTGCACTTACATTGATAAGTGAAGAAGAAATAACCAACCTAGATGTATAAAAACATCAAGTTCAGGTTATGGACAAATGGTTCACAAAGTTTATAGCATCAAGGGAAGAATTAATAAACACTTCTAAGTCTAACTGGGACACATTGTCCAATTTGAAAACTAACATTGATTCTTTAAAGAGTGAATTCACTTAGCAAATTCAAAAGTGCAAGTATGCAATGGCCAGACTCAAGAGAGCCAAAGGCATGACAGATAGTGAATTGTTGAAAAGCAAAGTTGTTACTAACGTAACCCTGCCACTCATGGGGACACGGATTGTTGAAATGGATTATGAACTCAATGTATTAAAAGCTAAAATGGATAAAGTAAGGGACATCTAGACCAAAGTTCACAATTTGTTAGCTAAGGAATTGAAAGTAATGGAAGAGTTATTGAATGATGTTATAACAAAGAAGGCGGTGCTAGAATTGGATGAAGCTATACAAATGTTCAAGGATAAATTTAAAGAAGTAGTTGAAGACCATAAAGAACTCTTCACTATGGATATAATGGATGAAATGGTTGAACTAAATGTGAAAGTGAATACATTCAATAAAGAGGCAAATAAAAGGACATCAATGATTGAACCTTTAGATGAATAGATACAGGCATTGAAATATGCCAAGTTGAGAGCTACCATGATAAGCAAGTTCTAGGTAGACACTTTTGTGCAGGCCTATGATAATTATAAGAGAATAGATGCAAGGATGCAAATGCATGAAGAAGATCCACTGGCATAAAAAGGGGAATGACATTTGTATTTTTCAATGCATTTTGTTGTGCTAATACTTGTAGTCCAATAGGATGAAATAAAAGAGCATGGAATATTTGAGAAAGACAACTTTATCCACTAGAGGATTGCCAACTAGCAATCTGTGCCACATATCTTGCATATTGACTTGGTCAAGAGAATGTGAACTGTTGATTATAACAGAAAAATCATGATCACAAGATCTTTTGTAACTACCTCCTCTCCTTGTTCTATAAAAGGGGATGGAGTGCATTTTGTAAAATATTGAGAAGCTTAATTGAGAAGGAGTTGTTGAATTTCATGGTCCTCTCTCAAGGTCAATTGTAAATACATAATCTTTTGCATACTTAATGAAGAAGAAGCCCTTTTTGCTTAGAACTAATCATAAACTTTGAGTAGTTAGTGGATGAATTCTGGAATTGTTACTTTGATTTGATGCATCCCTTGTAGTGCATTTCATTTTGTGCATGTTGTCTTCATTCCTTTCGTTTGAAGTTAGCATCAATCATATATAGCTATGGAACATCCTGGTGAACATATGGTTTGATTTTCTTCTTTTTCATGATAGTATCAAGAGTATATATGGATCAATGGATAAAGTTTCACTTACTTTTAGTAAAATTTAGATAGCATTTATTCAAATTTGTCTAATTTCATTCAATCATCATAATTGCAAGTACACAAAAAATAAAAAGCAAATTCAAAGAAATATACAGATATCTCATAAATAGTTGAATACCTTTAGCATATTTGAGAAAATAGCATGTTGACAGCAAATATCATGCAAACAAATATAAATAATGCTAGAAATCATGGAAATAAATGTTGATTGGCACATCATTTGAATAAATTTATAGTGCAAAAGTGAAATACAATTAAAATGAGTGATATGAAGTAGAATTGATCAAACTTACATAAATATTTGCATCATCTGGTTAAATACAGTAGGATTTAACCTTGTTTGTTAAGAAATTCATAGAAAGCAAGTAAAATCAAGCTTATCCAGACACAAATATTTTTGAATAAGAAATTTAAGGCCCTTGAATGGAAAACAATAATGCACATCAAACTACTAAGTAACGTTAGACAATTATGAAGTAATCCAGAGAGACTTGGGATTATGAATTCTCTGAATTCATCATATCTGTCAAGATGATAAAGGTTTGATATGCATTTCTTTATCTATATTTGTTTATGACTAACATCATGACCAACATGTTAAAGAAGTTGCAAGGACAATGGTAAGAGAAGAAAACATACTGGATGTAATTCATACTATACAAATTAATCCAAAAATTACTGGATGTAAGAGAAGCAATTCATACTATAGTTTATATACAAAACAAAGTACAAGTAACCATCTAGGAAACTTTTATGCATACTTAAAAACTAATCCAATGAACCATCTAGGTCTTCTCTACTCTTTATTGTGTCAAGTATTGCCTCATGGTTAGACTCACACACCTTCCACAAGGTCTTGTTCAAAGGTCTACCCTAATATTGTATCAAATGAACATTGGATGCCACAACAAGGTTTGAGTAATGAAGAATCTTTGGATGTGTGTCAAAGTCCTAAAACAACAAAACATTAACACTCTTATGTGGGTACCTTCTAAGCCATGTTCCAGTAATAACCACCGAGCCTATAGGGTATTCGATGTTTTCTCTATCTATAATTAGGGCCTCTAATTTATTTTTGGCCTCAACACAATGACACAAGTAATAATTTGTTCCCTCTTCATTGTCTTCATCTACAATAACTGTAAAAACATGCCCTTCAGTGATACATGCATGAAATTAGATAAAATTAGTCAATATTACAAAAACACTACAAAGTAAGATAACATTAGGAATTTCAAAAACTATGCAAGTAGATATATTACCTAGTAGAACTAGATCTGATATGTTGTCAAAGTCAACTAATGATTTGATCTATGTCAATTCTAGTGTCATTGGGGGTTGATATGTGTCAAGTGGGCTAAGATAACTTAACTGCCATTTGTCAACCCACTCCTTTGACTCACACTCATTCCAGGCTTGAATTGTACATGAAGAACAAAAGAATGCCATTTTTTGTGCATGGATACTCCATGAACTTGCAATTGAGCTTTTGAAAGAGTGTATCTCACTTGATCCTATTAGTGTAGAATAGTCCTCATATGATGCAATGTTAGTATCATCTATCAACCAAAAAATCTACGAACTGAAGACTTACCTTCATTACTTGGACCCATCGAATCATTTCACCACTCGACAATTGATTTTGTATCTATCAATTTTGCATTGTCTTTATACTTTAACTCTTCTCATGCTATGGCTCTTTTGATACATGCTCATGCACCATCATGCTCCCTCTTTCCATGCCTAACCTCACAAAAGTTCCACATATGTTGAACACTTGTAATATTATGCCTCCTATTTAGCCAATAGAAATTCTGCAAGTTCTTGAATTGTGATACATAGTTATCCAACCATATGATATGCTGACTGAATGATATGCCCCTTCTAGCCAAATCAATGTAGAACACCTAAAAGCAACCTTGCACAAACTCTGCAGAATGCATGCAATCATCACTAATATAAAAATGATACTCCCTTATAATCTTTTTGTCATCCTATGTACTATCATTCACATGAATGAATGTGATGTGCACAAATATAGAAACCTATGTGGAGTTGTAATATTGTGCTTGCACCTCAAACTGTGGCTATAGAATGTAGTTCTCTGTAAAGTTGATGATTGAAACAATGCTACCAAGTGGAAATGTGGCCTTGCATAACTTGAATTGCAAATCCAACCATCGAGCTCTATGGGTATGCCTTGCATACTCATACACTATACTGTCACAAAATGTAGACATAAACTAATACACTGGAATCTTTTGAATAACCAAATCACACCTCTTTGCTTCTTTACCATCTTTTTTATTGTAGGCCACTATTTTATACTTGCCAAAGTCTACTAGTTCATTTCCAACTACATGTGTGCTTTCCATATATTCACATATTGGCATACATTGCAAGCCACCGTAATGCTCACATGTGCAATCCAAGCACAATTTACTATAGAATATTTGACCTTTCTCTCTTTCACATAAAATTGTTGATATGAAGTCTCTTGAAGACGTTGGTGGGGCATGTATGCCACAATTTTGTAAAACATTGTTAGTATACAAATCTAAATATATGGACTGATAAACATCAAAATGGTTAGAAAACTCAATATGTAATCTACAACAACAAGTAGTGCATGTGTGATTTATTTTGACATAGAAAGGTTTTAGCATTTCAAAATATTTTTGAGAAATTTTAATTTGAGGATACATCTCTAGAAATTTACCAAAATAGTGTGTTTGAGTCATATCCAAAAAATGCTTTGGATGTGGCTTATGGTTTCAACTACCAATTCTCCTTCTTACCACATCCCTTTGATTCGAAGATACCCTTGTGTAATTCTTCCAAAAGTCTTGAATTAGTGATCTCAATGCTTCAACAATTGGTTTAACTTTTTTTGGTAGTCTCCCCGAGAACACCCATAATTCACTAGCATCGGTGTCCTCAATTCTTTGGTGCCTTCCAATTTCTCTTGATAAAGTCTTTCTATTAATTCTCAATGCTTGACTCGTCTTTCTAATGAGACAAGCTTTCCTCATTTGATTACTTACTATTGTTGATGTAATGACACATTGTGCGACATTACTATCTTTTGTGTGTGAGGTGTTACCCACACTCTCATATGCACTCATTAGATTCTTGACAATAGATTTTTCACTTGAAGCCTCTAATGTTCTCAACCCAAGAATCTTCATGATGGACCTATACTTTATACTTCACATCATTTCAACAAATAGTTGACATCTTGTGGTCTCATTTAACTTTTCAAAGAACACTCTCCAAATATTATGAGCATATCTTCTACAAGTGCATTTTGGAATCTTACCTTCCATTAGCTGCAAAATATTCTCATCAATATCAGTCAAATACTTTGGATTTCTATCCAAAATTTTAGGTGGTGTTAAGAAAGGTAAAGTCATCTCAACATTAGGAATTTCATCAATATTTAAATGAGATGGGCTAGATGGCATACCTTTGATTAGAGATGGAATAGATGACATACCTTGAGGTTGAGGTGGGAATGATGGTGTACCTCCTTCCTCACATGTGAGTGATGATATACTCTCAACTTGAGATGCAGTAGATGGTGTCCCTCCATCTTGACTTGCGGTAGAGGACATGTCTCCAATTGTGGTATTCAAATCTCTCATGGCACGAAGATTTTGTATTTGTTCCCTTTGTGCTGCCAATACCATATCTCTCGTTGATGGTTGATGTTCCTCTTCAATTGGCATGTCTTCAACAATCGTGTCCAATTTCCTCATAGTTGTTGCCTTCTTTGCATTCTTAGCTTCTTCCTCTTCTTGTTTTGGTTTAATCCTTGAAAATTTCCTTGGCATGACAGAGAATTTATTTGTAGCATGATAAAGAGACAAATATTAGTTCCTAAGAAATGAATATTGTTCAAAATTTTAGGCCTGCTGCCCTCAACATTTCCAGCACTTCCCACACTTTCCTTGTAGTCAAAGAAGAGTTTTCAATCACATGGTGGAGGATTTTTCAGCCCATTACCATTGTTGAAGTGTTCTCAACCAGTCAAAGAAGAGTTTTCAATTCACTTTTAAAGGGCTCTTGCTAAAATTCAAGGTTAAAGCACTTTACATTAGAGGCCCTATAAATTGTTGCTAATTTTATGTCTATAAGATATCAACATTGCAAGTGCATACTATACTAAGTAGTAGATTTTATGGTAAAATTTTGGGTGGACAAAAAGCCCCATATAGCACCCTACAACCATCAATCCAATTTTTGGGTTGGAATATAGATATTCATTTAAGATATATGCCTCATTAATTTTATGCATTTTTGAAGGCCCTTATAAATTCCCCTTCCAAATTCATGGTCAAATTTTGACTATTTTTTAATCTTTCAAGCCCTATAAATCAATTCCATTATGATGTTTTTGGGGTTCTTAGAGTTGATCATGGTTAATGTACCAATCTTACCTATGCCAAATTAACTTCTCATTTCAATTTTAAGTTAGGGTGTGTAATGCAAGTATTGACATTAATTGTAAAGTGTGATATTTTCTAAAAATTAAGGCATTGAATTTTTTTATGGTGGTTTCAAATTGGTTAGTTGAGTAGTGGTTGTTGGGGGTGGTGCCTGTGGCTTATTATTAGGTGGAAAGGTGTAATTTCTCTTAATTCTAATGAAGGTAGACCTCATGACTCTTTTAGAAAATCTATAATGTCAAACAATAAACTATCTTTAATTTTTAATTCCTCCTCTCTAGTTGCCTTGAAGTTTGTCAAAGCTATCTAAGGAAAGGGTGTGGATGATGAGTGCATTGAGACTTAAATCATATATTAGAAGTGATTTTGTAGAAAATATAGGTACTTTCATTCCTTTAATGAAATCGTGGTTAAGGCTTCTCAATTTTGTACTCACAAGCCACTTTGAAGGTATGTGTTCAGCACCACTAGAAAATATATTCACAAGTAGAACTTAGTTTTGGTTGTATGGAAATATTTTCAGTTTTTCTATTTATTTGGTTGGTATCTATGTTTGTTTAATAGTTTTCAAATCATTATTAGATGTTATATGGTTGTCCTGACTAGTTTATGTTGGAGAGGAGTGTATTGTAATCCCATTTTTTTACTTTTTGAATTTGAATAAAGGAACCCATTTTTGCAGCTAGGATACTATGTTCCTATTGATCATTTTGATAAATTCATGTTTTGGATTGATGATATCTTTCATGAGCAGCTACATGTCTATAGGTATAAAGAAGAAATTCAAAGCAATAGAAATTTATAGCTATTTGGGAAGAAATTCAGAGCTCTGGCAGTAAATTCTCTATTAGACATGTATGCAAAATGTGGAAGCATAGGCAAGGCACATGAACTATAAACACAAAATATAAACACAACTGATATAAACACAAAATATGTAAACCATACAAGTGATATAAGCATGTATTCAACAAGGAATGATAAAATAATTCAAATAGAATTAAGGAAAATGTAACTTAGAACATGTGTAAAGACTTGACATACCTAAAAAATGGAGATTCGAATGGAGAGAGTACTCAATTATGTAGTATTTTTTCTTCTTGCATCAAACTCCTCAACAATTTGAGTTTTACACCACTTGCTTCCTTTTCAATGTTCAATTGAATAACACTCAAATAGAATTACTAACAACAATTAAATTAACCATTGTATAATCTTAAATTCCTACAATTCAATCACAATTAACATTAAAACACTACAAAAGTTGAAACTTGAATTGATCTATATCAAATTCAATGTGAAAACTATGTTATTTCCTAGTTCTTAAGTTGGGAAATAAGAAAAATGTGGTGGAAAGTTCATGTAAAGGTGGTAGAATGTGAAAAATATGTATGTGCACTTCCTAGTAGAATGAAAAAGTTTTTTTTTGTTGGAACCCATGCATAACCAGAAGAAAATAGAGCATGTGGGCCTAGATCATGGGTATCCTAGCCTTTTTACCTTTTAAATAGCAAGACACAACACACTCACATTATAACATGCTCACATTATAACATGAGTACACTATGGCTTGCTATACAAACATCCATATTATTCACTCTCTCATATATTTCTTTTGTCTCTCCCTTAACTCAAAACCCTAATCCCTTATCCCTAAACCCTATCTATAAAGCCTCAACCCTCAACCCTATCCCTAAAGCCTCGACCCTCAACCCTATCCCTAAACCCTCAACACTATACCCTAAACCCTAATCCCTCAACCCTAAACCATAAACCATATCTCTAAAGCCTCAACCCTCAACCCTTAAACCTTAAATCCTAAACCCTATCCCTAAACCCTCAACCCTCAACAGTATACCTCAAACCCTAATCCCTCAACCCTAAACCCTATTACCTCAACCCTAAAGCCTAATCCCTTGTCCCTAAACCCTAAACCATATCCCTAAACCCTCAACCCTCAACCCTCAAACCTTAAATCCTAAACCCTCAACACTATACCTTAAACCCTAATCCCTCAACCCTAAACCCTATCCCAAAACCCTCAGCCCTCAACACTATAGCTCAGACCCTAATCCCACAAATCTAAACCCTAATTTATCAACCCTCAACCCTAATCCCTTATCCCTAAACCCTAAACCATATCCCTAAAAGCTCAACCCTCAACCCTTAAACCTTAAATCATAAACCCTATGCCTAAACCCTCAACCCTCAACCCTCAACACTATACCTTAAACCCTAATCCCTTATCCCTAAACCCTAAACCCTATCCCTGAACCCTCAAACCTTAAGGTCCTTAAACCTTAAATACTAAACCCTATCCCTAAACCCTCAACCCTCATCACTACACCTCAAACCCTAATCCCTCAACCCTAAACCCTAATCCATCAACCCTAAACCCTAATCCCTTATCCCTAAACCCTAAACCCTATCCCTAAAGCCTTAACCCTCAACCCTTAAACCTTAAATCCTAAACCCTATCCCTAAACCCTCAACACTATACTCTAAACCCTAATCCCTTATCCATTAAACCTAAACCCTATTCCTAAAGCCTCAACCATCAACCCTTAAACCTTAAATCATAAACCTTATGCCTAAACCCTCAATCCTCGACACTATACCTTAAACCCTAATCCCTTATTCCTAAACCATAAACCCTATCCCTAAACCCTCAACCCTCAACACTATACCTCAAACCCTAATCCCTCAACCCTAAACCCTAATCCGTCATCCCTAAACCCTAAACCCTATCCCTAAACCATTAACCATCAACACTACACCCTAAACCCTAAACCCTAAACCCTAATCCCTTATCCCTAAACCCTAAACCCTATCCCTAAAGCCTCAACCCTCAACCCTTAAACCTTAAGTCATAAACCCTATGCCTAAACCCTCAATCCATGACACTATACCTTAAAGCCCAATCCCTTATCCCTAACCCCTAAATCCTCAACCCTTGACCCTTTGACCTTAAATCCTAAACCCTATTCTTATACCCTCAACCCTCAACACTATACTTTAAACCCTACTCCCTTATCCCTAAACCCTAAACCATTATCCTTGAAGCCTCAACCCTCAACCCTTAAACGTTAAAACCTAAACCCTATCCCTAAACCTTCAACCCTCGACACTATACCTTAAATTGTAATCCCTTATCCCTAAACCCTAAACCCTATCCCTAAAGCCTCAACCCTCAACCCTTAGACCTTAAATCCTAAACCCTATTCCTCAAGCCTCAACCCTAGACACTATACCTTAAACCCTAATCCCTTATCCCTAAACCCTAAGCCCTATCTTGAAAGCCTTAAACCTCAACCCTTTAACCTTAAATCCTCAACCCTATTCCTAAACCCTCAACCCTAAACACTATACCTTAAACCCTAATCCCTCAACCCTAGACACTATACCTTAAACCCTAATCCCTTATCCCTAAACCCTAAGCCCTATCTTGAAAGCCTTAAACCTCAACCCTTTAACCTTAAATCCTCAACCCTATTCCTAAACCCTCAACCCTAAACACTATACCTTAAACCCTAATCCCTCAACCCTAAAGATTTAAACCATCAACCCTTATCCACCCCTCTCCTCCTCTATCTGTCTCACCCTATCTCTCCCATATCTTTCAACCCTTAGCCATCTAGGTATCTCACTTATCCCTAAAGCCTCAACCCTCAACCCTCAACCCTTAAACCTTAAATCCTAAACCCTATCCCTAAACCCTCAACTCTCGACACTATACCTTAAATCGTAATCCCTTATCCCTAAACACTATCCCTAAAGCATCAACCCTCAACACTTAAACCTTAAATCCTAAACCCTATCCCTAAACACTCAACCCTTGACACTATACCTAAAACTATAATCCCTAAACCATCAACCCTTAAACCCTAAACCCTTAAACACTCAACTATTATCTGCCCCTCTCCTCCCCTATCCACCTCACCCCATTCTCTCCCCTATCTCTCTCACCCCTCTCTCCCTATGTTGTAGGGCTCTCACTTGTATATCTCTCACAACTTTCTAGATATTTCCTTTCCTCTCCACCTCTCTCCCTCCTCCTTACCCATCTTTCCCTCAAATTGTCAACTTCACTCTCTCATTTTATTATATCTCTCCCCTCACCTCTCTATCTCTCACCTTTGTCTCCCCCTCAACTCTCTACTTCTCCCCTCTCTACATCTTTCAGTCCCTCCTTGTCTTTCTCTCCATCCATCCTTAGCCATCTAGGTCTCTCACTTAACCCTAAACCCTAAACCTTATCCTAAAGCTTCAACCCTCAACCCTCAACCCTCAACCCTTAAACCTTAAATCCTAAACCCTATCCCTAAACCCTCAACCCTCAACACTATACCTTAAACCCTAATCCATTCACCCTTAACACTAAACTCTATCCCTAAATCCTCAACCCTTAAACCTTAAACCCTAAACCTTATCCCTAAACCCTCTACCGTCAACACTATACCTTAAACCCTAATCCCTTAACCCTTACCCTTAAAGCCTCATCCCTCAATCCTTAAACTGTAAACCCTATCCCTAATCCCTCTACCCTTGACACTGTGTATTAAACCCTAATCCATCAACTCTTGAACCCTTAATCCTTCAAACCTCAAACCCTTAAGCCCTAAAATCTCAACCCCTAGATACCCTTAAACCCTTAAACCTTAAACCCTTAAATCCTATACCCTATACACTTAACCTTGGACACTCAACCTTGAACATTATCCCTCAACCTTTAAACCTCTACCCTATACCCTATACCCTCAACCCTATACTTATGCCCTAAACCCTCAACCCTCATCCATATGCCTTATACCCTCAACCTTAAACCATAAACACTATATCTTAGACACTCAACCTTGAACATTATCAACTAGAAACTCTATACCCTATACCCTCAACCATATACGTAAGCCCTAATCCCTTAACCTCAACCCTATACCTTAAACCCTAAAGCCTACACCCACAAAACCTCATCCCTATACCCTATAACCTCACCCTTATACCCTAAACCCTAAATATTGTGCCTCAACCCTATACTTAAAACCTAAACCACACACTCTCCACCCAAGTCACCCTATGCTTTATATACACTCAATCCATATTGTAAGTTCCCTAATCCCCATGCCTTACATAGTTAATCTTATACACTCAACAAGCTAAATATAATCCCTCAAATGTAACCTTGAACCCTCTACCCTCTACCCTCTATCTATTACTTAAGCCTTAATCCCTCAACCCTCAACCCTATACCTTAGACCCTAAACCCAAAAAACTCAACCCTCAACCCTAAAAACTATACGGGCTCAGGTACTTATATACCCTAAACCCAAAACCCTTACATACATACATAGAGGGATACATACATACATAGAAAAATGTATACATATATACATACACACAAACATGCATACATGTACATACATATATACAACCATACATACATACCTACAAGCATACATATATACATATATCAAATATACTTAAGAAACTTGAACATAAATCATTCAAAGGGAGACATAACAGGAGCGCGTTATAATGCAATCACATTATGTTGAACTGGGCAAACATCGAGCAAACTTACAAAAAATAAAAAAATGCAAAACATAATGTGAGCACGTTATGATGCGTTCACGTTATATTTTTCTTTGGGACATTGGATTTCCAACCCAAAGGCTTGGAGTGCCTTCCCAACATCCAAAGATGTGTTTTTGCATATTCTATAGGATTTCACATAATTTTGTTCATGCTAACCCTCAAATTTGCATGTGTTTCAAGGTCAAACAAATCAAACACCTAGGTAATGTTAGGCTTTCTCTTATCTATTTAACAATGTAATTTTCTCACATTTTGACAATGTTAATCCCTTCATCTTTAATTTTTTTGTTTGTGTCTATTTTGGGGTAAAAACTAGTGTTTGGTCTTTTTTTCGTTATAAATTAACCATACATTCAATTTTCAAAAAAAATTACATTTTTATAAACTAGACTTCATTCTACACATATTAAAAAATAATATTAATTTTCAATTAGTTTTCAAAATTTACAGGGGTAGCATGGCCAAAATTTTGTTTTTTAGGATGTGTCCACTTTGAAAATTAGTAAAAAATCAAATATTCATTAAACAATTATCAGAAAAATTAGGCATAAACTACATGTTGTTAGCTAATTTCTCCCTGAATAAATTTTAAAAATACCAAAAAAAAGTTAATCTTTTGAGGGAGCCACAAAACACGCTACGTTATGTTTTTTTCATAGAAACAACACCAATTTGTGTGGTTCCCTTTTTTTAACCCATTAATCTATACCATTTTTTAAAAAAATAGTAGTTTAGAAAGTAGACTCAAAGCACTACAAACATTATTTTTGTTGCATCTTCAAACTTTGAGTGTAACATATTCAATTTCACATCCAAGGTCAGTATTTCCTAATTTCAAAAAAAAAAAGTGGCCACTTAAGACCCCTTTTTGGCACCCCATCTTCTTGCACTTACCCAAATAGTATCTTTTAGTGTTTCCAAAATCTTCTTTAACAATGTATTTAATGCAACCTAAAGCAATTCACTCCCCTCTACATGTTGTTTCAAAATTTCTACTCTTGCTGAGGAGTGGAAGACATCTCCTAATTGTAGCTTCTATAAGGGAGATATTTCAGCAAGATTTAATTGACCTTCTACCACCAACTGTTGGCAAGAGACACTATATGACTTCATGATTGTAGTCATTGATGGCAACAAAGTTCATTACACACATCCGCAGGATATGGTATCTCTATACCGAAAGACAGATTGAAGAATAGTATGGTCTGGTGAGCAAGAACAGAGCATGTGGCAAGGTCCAATAGTCAGGTCCAGATCTCTCAGAAGAAGTATCTCAGTAAAGTGAGGACTTGGGGTAGTCAAGAGGAGTATCTTGACTGATAGATTCCAGGGATTGAGCCTCCAGTGAAGAAAGAGTGAAGAGATATGAGCACTTAAGTTTTGGGTTCCTGATTGGCAGAGTAGACAGAGGAAGAACTGACCGGCAAAGCATCAGACCTAAATCTGGATGAGATATTGATGGTGATTAAGCTTCTTGATGTATCATTCATGATTGGCTGACATGATTGATGACTTCTATAAGCATCTCCTTGATCAGCATCACTTGGTATGCAAGGATTCAGCCGACAGATTAGAGTTTGGGAAAATATTGACTATTCCGAATGCCAACTAGAAAGGTGCTGAAGTCATTTGTGTGGATATATATACCAGATGGATTTAGATGTGTTGTGTGTTGGAGTTGTGCAAAGAAAAGTAGAAGAGCAGTGCAAAGGTAGTAAGATAGGTTTGAAATGTGACTGGATAGTAGCACCTAAGGAGAGTAAGAATGAAGTGCAGCAAACCAGTTTATTGGGCTTAACCGAAACGAAACTTTAGCATGTGTGGATGCTTCTCATCAGTTCAAGTATCTTGTTACCTTCTTTTCTTGTAGACAGTGAGTCTCTTGTAGGTAGTGAGCCTCTTGTGAGTAGTGTGCTCAAGCAGTGAGCCCTAATTGGCAAGTGCCATTTTGTTCTTTCTATTCTTCTAACAAAGAATACAATCTTGGGTTAATCACCCCGTGGTTTTTCCCTAACTAGGTTTTCCACGTCAAAATCATTGTGTCATGTGTATTGATCTTATTTCTACTTTCATGGTTATGTTTGCTTATATGATTTGATTCTGCACTAATTGTTAAAAAGGGACCAAAAGTCAAAATAATTAAGATAACTGATTCACCCCCCTTCTCAGTTATCAATAATTGGTATCAGAGCCAGGTTCCTCCAAATAGAGCCTAACAGCTTGAGGAAGATCTAGGAATCTCAATGGATATGTATGGTATGAGGGAACAACTTCAATCTGCCTTAGATGATCTTGAGCAATCTCATTCTGAAGTCCATGACCTAAAAGAAGGACTCAAACAAGTTGATGATTTCATAAATGAACTAAAAGAGAAACTGAGTATCTCTATGAAAAAGAGAAAGGAACTACTTCAATAATTAGCAATTCAAAGTGAAGCCAATAACACTGATGAAGAACTGAATGAGAAGAATAGGTTATGCGAGAAGCTATCAAAAGAGGTCATTATGGTAACACATGAAATGGAATCAGGAGTTATGAAATTCACCCAAAAAATTGAAGAGAAAAGAAAAATTGAAGATAATCTAAGACAATCTCTCAAGGAGAAGTCAGAAGACTACCACAATATGGACAGAATAATCAGGCATCTAGAATCTGATCTTGAAGAAGCTAAAGATAATGAAGAACAACTTGAGAATCATATTGACACTCTCAAAAGGGATCTTTAGACAACAAATGAATATAAAGTGAAATTCAAGATAAGCTTTGCTCAACTTGAAGTTCTTCTTGCAGGCCAAAAGAGGGTAGGTGACAAACAAGGCTTGGGGTATGAAAAAGGTGAAAGCTCCAGATCTGGTTAGAAGAACTCCAGATCAAAAAATCCAAGAAACAAGCCTAGAAGACCTCTGGTAAGGCAACCAAATTCTCAAAGATATCCATCTTTCAATGGATACTGCCACAACTACAATAACTTTGGTCATAAAGCAAATCAGTGTCGAAGAAGAATGATTCAGACTAATACATCCTTCTCTGGATAGTGCTTCAATTGCAAAAGGTATGGTCACAAATTCCATGAGTGTAGAAACATGCAAATAAACAATTCATTCAATGGTAGATGCTTTGCATGCAATAGAATGGGACATATGGCTAATCAGTGTAGATCAAGAGGATATCAATCAAATATGTAAAGAAATGTTGTTTGCTACAATTGCAATAGATCCGGTCATATTTCCAAATTCTATAGAAATAAGAATCAAGACAAAAGGGGTCTGGAATAGCATAATCATAACTAAGACAAAGGAAAGGGAAAAGTG
This sequence comes from Cunninghamia lanceolata, assembly GCA_027924645.1. Taxonomy (NCBI): domain Eukaryota; kingdom Viridiplantae; phylum Streptophyta; class Pinopsida; order Cupressales; family Cupressaceae; genus Cunninghamia; species Cunninghamia lanceolata. Next base: position 2,059,560 of record BSBN01000957.1, read on the forward strand.
AACATGGATGAAATTCAAAGGGAGATGAATAAGATTTGGGTAAAGAGAAGCACAGAGAATGTTGGGAATGGATCCGCACCAAAATCTGGTACTGATAATCCTTCCAAAAATTGAATAAATGAGCTCTGGCTCAGGGGGAGTCACTAAGAAAAACCAATTCCCCCAGCCAGTCAATTGGTACCTAAAATTGGCACATGGGAAGTTGCAGATTAAAAGGTTCTTAGAGAAACATATAAAGCAAGTTTGGTAAAGATATGAAAGATCCACAAGAAGTTTTGAAGAGATTATTCTTCCAAGATTGATCTGGTTCAATAATCATCTGATAAGAACAGGATTTTCACAGTTAGATCCGGTATGATTCAAAATTGAGGAATCTTGATCTGCAGATAGATTAAATGATTAAGGAAAGAAAGATAGATTGTCAATAATCACCAAGAATAGCTCGAAGCATATCTCAGTGATCCAGAAAAGATCTTTCTCAGAACAAGGAAAACAAGCCAACCGGAATTACTTAAGTTGCACATTTATTGCAATGTGAAATTAGGGTTTGGTCAAAGATAAAAGGGTTCATTTTCTCTTCATTTACATATTTGCATTAGTGAAATAGATAAGAACAGCTTTGCAAACAAGTTTACCTCATCTCTCTCAAGAATAAATCGCAAAATTCAAATCAGCTGGTGATCTCTTCGGCTCATTCCGTGAACCCTAAAAGCGTTAAAAGAAACATCCCTACAAATCTCTTGAAGTGGATCCCTTAGGTGCATTTTCCAGCATTCCACATGGGTTTTTGCATGTTGAAGATGTTAGGGCATACATTCATGTGAATATTGTTGAGTTCGGGGAATCTAAGTTGATGGATATATATCACAAGAAGCTAATTAATGAATCATTTGAACTAAAACCTCAGTACAAAGCCATTCAAGGCAAGCATTTTGCATAGTACATTCATTTCCCCTATTTTATAGAAGATGAATGGGTCCGGTATGTTCTGAACATAATACATGACAACTTCATGTGGCTGAACAGGCCATTTAAGATCACCAAGGATGCCATTAGGGCAGTAACCGGATTACACTCAACTGGTGGGATGCCTATTCTAAAATCTGTCAAAAACCAAATTGTAAGTGAGGCTACCAGATCAAAATTTGATAAAAGAGCAATGACAATTGAGGATATCATAGATCTAGATATCAAGTTTGCATCAATGATAATTGGCTATAAGATATATCACTCTAGCAGGGAGAATTCAGTATCCTGAACTGCTGTATACACTGCTTTTGAAATGTTAAGGAACAATGCTGATTATTATCTTTGTGAGCTCCTTTTGAACCAACTTTTGGAAATTTTGTAAAAGATAAAGGAGGACAAGAAGAACTCCTTCAAATATGGTGGCTTGATACTCTCTTTGTTCTTCTATTATATGAATGAGCTACCCGGATCTAGTGGTTGGATATGGCAAAATGATAGACTGGTTGCCATACAAATCAGGGATTATTTGAATGGGCTTGGTGATGCCAAGGCACAAAACACAGAACTCTGGGGCTACTTCAAGAACTTTCCGAATATGATGCAAGCGAGAGAGAGAATTCCCCAATCTCTAGTTGAAAAATATAAGGACACAGTTTGCTTTATGGTAGAAACTGATCAGTGCCTAATGGAGGCAGTGGAGCCAAGGGTAGTCTGGATCATGCCAATGGGGTATGAAGTAGATGAGAAAATAGTAGAGCTACATGTTCAACACATGCTCAGTCAACCCAAGGATCCTAAGGCAAAAAGATTTGGAACCTTTGAGGAGATAAGTGTGAAGATTCATGTGGAGCTAAGGCAATTGGAGATGAAGAGAAAAGTAAGAAAAGAAGTAGAGAATGTTGCCAAAAGGTATGGCATCTCAAAAGAGGCACTTGATGCAAACAGAGAGAAAATGGAAAGGGCAGAGAAAGAAAAGGAAAGTGCTCCGATAGAATCCTCCTCCTAGACTAGATCTTCTAAGAGCTCTACACTTGCCACTGCTAAGAGCTTAAAGGCATCAAAACCATAAGTAAAATCATCCAGTAAAGGAGTAAAGAGAACCAAGAAAAAGGCAACAAGGTCTTATACAAGCCAAAAGGATGAAGAAGAAACAAAATCTAATGAATAGGTCAAGAAGATGATGAAGAAGAAGAAAACATCTGGTGAACCCTATACCGGTCAAAGCAAAGAAGAGAAGGTAGAACAATTTGTTGAAAGGCCCACTTTGTCCATTAATGATGTAGTCAAATCAGTCACTATGGATGGGAACCTAAAACCAATGATTGAATTCTATGATGATTACAATGAAGCTGACCAAAAGATCTTGCAAGAAGCCACAGTCAGGTATCTAAATATCTACAATAAGGAATTAGAAATAAGGAAGAATAATGCTATTGAAAAAGATCTTGAGATCCAAGAACAAATAGCTATTCATCTATATCCTTTAATCACTCTGAAGCAAATGAATATGATCTTCAAAGATTGCAAGGATGAGTTCCAGAGCAAAGCTAGAATGAATCAGCTTATTCTTAGAGAAACTGACAAAGTAGCAAAAGAGACAGAAGAGATCCTCTGGAATGCATACAAAAGATTCAACATTCCTATTATAGAGGACTTAGGTCACGATCCCTTGACTACAGATGTTGAAAAAGAATCTACTGAGACAATGGCAGAAGAGGTAAAGGAGATAGGTAAAGAAAAAGATAAGGACTTAGAATCCTCTGCTCCAGAAGAGGAGATCCATGAACAAGCAAACATCTCTCCTCTGGTTTCCCTTGTAGACTCTAGATCCAAAGAAGAAGGAAGAGTAGAAGAGAAGATTAGTCAAGAAGCAGAAGAGAAGGAAAAAGAAGATGACAGTAGTAAGGCTGCAAAAGGAGAGAAAACTCCAATAGAGAAGGCCACAGATGATAGTGGTAAGGCTGCAGAAGGGGAGAGAACTTTGTCTCCGGTAAGAGACACAACAGAAGCAGTCAAAGATTTCTTGACCAAAGAGATGATGGAATTTGATGAACAGGAACTACTTCAAGGTCCATTCAATTTTGATTCCCTCTCCCCGGTTCAAACTATGAAACTAGCATCCTTCACCTAAGAAAAGGCAAAAGAAAAACTTCTAAAGTCTCACATGGAAGACTGTGAGCTTATAGAAGCTGCATCTAGTGTATTGGAGAAGATCATGCCATCTTTTCAGAAGGATCCCTCAGCCTCTTCATCTGGTAATCTCAAATCTCTAGTTAATAGTGTTAGCACACATTTTGATTCCCTAGAGAAGTTAGCAGAAGATAAAGTTTGGAAGGAGTTTTTGGAAAAGAGATTCTCCGAAGTACAAGGACTAATAATCAATGATAGGAGAAATATGAATATAGGGATAAAGAGCTTAGAAAATGATCTTAAAGATGGCAAGGAAATGTATAAATTTTGTCTATCATGGTCCAAAGTAACAGTGGAGATTGAGAAGAAAGTGAAAGAACAGGAGGATAAACTAACAAAACTATCTCAGAATTTTGATCCTCTTACCACGTCCATAATAAATCAAGAATGTCAGACTATTTTGGTCTTGAATTAAATTAAGAAGCTTGAGAAGGAGAAGAAAAATAGAATAAGTAGGTTGAGTGAACTTAGAGGAATAATTATCCCTAAGTTAGAGGCCATGCATGAGTCCCTAAATGACGCTCAAACCACAGCCCAGACTAGTGATCTGATAGATTTGAAGAGGGCATAAGCTTTTGCATTCCTGTTGAGTGGTCACATCTCAATTTTAGACAGGATGAAGCTGAGTTGGGTGACAGAAGTTGTACAATTGAAGAATACTTTTGCAGATATACTAAAGTATATGTAAAGCATAACCAGATAATATACTTATGCAACTAAGTATAGATTGAGTTTTGAAAATTTTGGTGTGCAGACCCCACCCTTTGCCATTGATGTCAAAGGGGGAGTGAGGAGTAGTGAAAAATAAGGAATCTAGCTAAGGGGGAGCTTTGAAAAATGTACATAAGGACAGAGCATTAGCCAAGGAGGAGTATAGTGTGACACTTAGTCATTTTTCACTAAGCGTTGCCATCAATGCCAAAGGGGGAGATTGTTGGCAAGAGACACTATATGGCTTCATGAATGTTGTCATTGATGGTAACAAAGTTCATCCCACACATCTGCAGGATATGGTATGTCTATACCAGAAGATAGATTGAAGAACAGTATGGTTTGATGAGCAAGAATAGAGCATGTGGCAAGGTCCAACAGTCAGGTCAGGATCTCTTAGAAGAAGTATCTCAATAAAGTGCGGACTTGGGGTAGTCAAGAGGAGTATCTTGACTGATAGATTCTAGGGATTGAGCCTTCAGTGAAGAAAGAGTGAAGAGATATGAGCACTTAAGTTTTGGGTTCCTGATTGGCAGAGTAGACAGAGGAAGAACTGACCGACAGAGCATCAAACCTAAATCTAGATGAGATATTGATGGTTATTAAGTTTCTTCAGGTATCATTCATGATTGCCTGACATGATTGATGACTTCTATAAGCATCTCCTTGATCTGCATCATTTGGTATGCAAGGATTCAGCTGATAGATAAGAGTTTGGGAAAATATTGACTATTTTGGATGCTGACTAGAAAGGTGTTGAAATAATTTGTGTGGATATATACAGATGGATTTAGATGTGTTGTGTGTTGGAGTTGTGTGAAGAAATGTAGAAGAGTAGTGCAAAGATAGTAAGACAGGTTCGAAATATGATTGGACAGGAGCACCTAAGGAAAGTAAGAATGAAGTGCAGCAGATCAGTATATTGGGCTTAACTGGAACTGAACTTCAACATGTGTGGATGCTTCTCATCAGTTCAAGTATCTTTTTTCCTTCTTTTCTTGTAGACAGTGAGTCTCTTCTAGGCAGTGAGCCTCTTGTGAGTAGTGTGCTCAGGCAGTAAGCCCTAATTGGCAAGTGTCATTTTGTTCTTTCTATTCTTCTAACAGAGAATACAATCTTGGGTTAATCACCCTGTGATTTTTCCCTTAACCATGTTTTCCATGTCAAAATCATTGTGTCATGTGTATTGATCTTATTTCTACTTTCATGGTTATGTTTGCTTATATGATTTGATTCTGCACTAATTGTTAAAAAGGGACTGAAAGTCAAAATAATTAAGATAACTGATTCACCCCCCCTCTCAGTTATCAACACCAACAACTGTAGTAATTGTGGAGTTGGGATAGATATTATTTGTTTTTGCTACTCCAAAACCTCCTTAATGGATTCTATTGAAGAAGAAGAGGCTTTTGGATTATTAACTTGCTCTTATCCTCTTTTCTCTTCTATATTCTCATGTGTTTCTTTTTCTTTATCCTCTGCATTATTTGTTTGTGGGCTCATTTTCTGTTGCTATGTATTACTCTCCTCCATCCTTATGTTCTCTAAAGGACATACCCTTGTGCAGAAGTTTCCAGTTGATTGTTCAAAAAAGATGTAGACATCCAATGTGGTTCAAGCTAAGTGATAACTATTACCTATTCTTCCTTAACACATTCTTCCAAGCTAGCATACACATCCAAACATCTAGCAAGATCATCAAAACACATCAAGTTGGCCCAATTTTTATGTTGTAAAATGACCCCCTAGGACTTTTACCTCCTAAGTTTACCTCTCAGGTCCCTTGGTTTTCATCTTACGTGTTAAACTAGACTCCTGAGACAAAATGACCTAAATCCCATGTCAAATGGGGCTTGAGAGACATTATTGAGCTTAATCCTATCCCAAAATAGGACCCAAGACTTGGGCCCTTTTGCCCTAGTCTTACCCTAATTTGGCGAGGTCCCAAATTTTAATGTCAGTTAAGTGACCGTTATGTCCCTTGCTAACATCTTAAGTTTGAATTATGAAATGTGTAGTGGGAATACATATATAAGTATGTTTAGAGTTTCATTTGTAAACTAGAAGATGATTACAAAATTTTGGCAAACTTATGGTTTTAGAGCATTCAAGGCATTAATTATGTTGCAGTGTAGAGTATTGTTGTGTTTGTGATTGCAAATTTGGCTTCATCAAGTCTTATGGAATGAAGGATCTTCATCTATGTGAGATCTACACCTTTGAAGTGGTATCTATTTGTGTTGAATCAATCATTTAGTATTTGGTTTTTGCCTCTATCCTGTAAGGATACACACTATCAAACAATGGTGTTGGAAGGCTTGAATGCCATTCCAGAGCTTCACTAAAGCAAGCTACTAAACACCACAACCCCCAACCCCTCTACTTGAGATTGCATGTTATAGGTATCAAGTTTCATAGAGTGGAGTTGTAGAGGAGTGTGGTAGAGGATGAAGATTCCAAATTTGACAAAAATAAGTGGAAAGGTGCATTGATAGAGCTTGGGCACTAGTCTCTTTGCCCTCTAGATTTGTAAAGGTGAAAATCTCCAAAATAGGGATCATCAATGCTAGGAGTTTGGAAGCCCCTGAAGAAAATACTACATTGGGCTTGGGTGCTATTCCCTTTTCCCCTAACTATTCAGTATCTTGAACTTCTAAAAATGGTTAGTATCTACTCTGCATTTAACATCTCTATGTGCAAGCTTTTGTTAGAATTTGTCTGTTTCTTTACAATTTTGCATAATTAGGGTTTGAAGCATAATTGGGTATTAAATTAATACATAAATCAGTAAATTCCAAATTTCTCAATCATTACAAGTGACAACCAACCTATAGGTGAATCTTCTTGGTTCAATTCGGTTAAATGTCCTTGAATGTGTGTAGTGAAAGGAGGATCTAGGTATATCATTCATAAAACCCTATTCTCACTTTTCCTACATTACATTTTGGTGAACCCATGTTTTAATTGAATTTTTCACCTTTTTGAGTGTTTTACTTCATATTTGTATTCATTAAATTCATCATTTTCATATTGCATTTGAAAATCTACAAAAAATTGAAAAATTTGAAAAAAATTGGCATCCTAGGCTTGCATTTTGACATAGTTTGTATTAATTTCACTGCATTTCATTTAATTTCTAATTGTTACATCAGATATGATATAAATTACAGAATAACATCATTAATTAATCATTTTCATTGCATTTTCATGCTTAAATTGTTAGATTTTGCTTGAAATTGTGCATTTTTCATAAACCTAGTCTTTACAAAAACTAGGATTTGTAGTTAAAATATTGTTTCAGATTTTACTACTCTTTTAAAATGCTAATTCAAATATGAATTTTTTTGTAGTGTTGCATTATTGTGTGTTTTTTCATTTGCATAATTTTGCATTTGCATATCAAATTTTGCATTTTCACATAGTCAATTTCAACAAAAACTAGCATATTCAATCATTTATCCTTAAAATTGCACTTGCATTGAGCATTTTAGAATATTTACATCATTTTCAGATCTGAGATGAGCTATTTCACATTATAAATCTGATTATAATTCATTAATACACCATTTTGTATAGTTTCACGCCTTAATTTCACAATTAGGGTTTAAAATCCTTGCATTTTCACTAGATTTTGCCTCATCTTTCATCTAGATTTGCATGATAGGATTGTTTTGAATGATTTTTCTTCATTATTGGACTGATAAAAAGGATTTAATTTTTTTCTCCTCTTTAATTTCTTCACAACACTACTTCTTTTAGGCATTTGCAATGAAAAAAGTGAAAAAATCAAGCATTTTAGGTTATAAACTTACATAATTTTGCACTTGTTCCTTGTATAAGTGTGGAAAATCTTTTAAACTCTAGTCTTTCATTCATTTTGACATATACATACATTTCTTATTTAAAATCTTGCATTATTTTGCACCTTTGTGAGAAAATCCGCATATTTTAAATTACACATTGTGTATTTCAATACTAAGAGTTGTATACACTTCCCTTAAACAAAATCTCAAATCACTCATCTTTCCTTAGTGTGTTGCCTTACTTCATTCTACTTATTTTATTTGTTGTGCACATAGTGTTTATAGGGTGAAATAATCTCACATTACATGGTTTCTCATCGTAACAATAATGTTAGGATTCCTCTTAGGCCTTATTTGAAAAGAATGAGCCATGAACTTGAAATAAAATTTAAACCTCATGATAAAAAAATTTTAGACACTGAAGGGCCTCTTTACATCACCATGAGTTTAATGGAGATTCTGCATCCACAATCTAAAAACATAGTAAAAACCAAAAATTCACCATAAAGTAAATTTACAAGGTAGAAATGAGACAGAGAAAATTTTTCTTTTATTCAACATATAGTCGAGTAACTACAATTACAAGATATCTCACTACAAATACAATCAACCTTATTATCTTTCTCAAGTACAATGTTTACAAAAATAAATCAATTATAAATACCTAAATCAGATAATGTTTTACTTAGTCTCAATAAACACAAGTCTCAAAAATATACTGCATCCAGAAATTTGACATCTTTATCGCAAGCCTCAGCATGTCTTCTGCAAGAGAGAGAGAGTATCTTTCTAGTGATTTACCTCCAACCACAGATCGGCGGTCTCCCACACATCTTCCACATAGGAAGTGGCCCTACCCTTCACGAGAAGTATAGACCAAGGTGACCAGTGGTATTTTGCCTTTCTGAGTACATAGTGTTGTATCTTACACAACTATATCTATCATACAACCCTAGATACCCTCTAGCTAAGTATGATTCCCGATAGGATGTGCAATCCAGATATAGTGAACCGACAATGCATGCAGAGACATATGCATTACTATGCCCATAGTTTCAATATAAATTGATGTTCACAATGAACATTGTCGTAATGTTCACCCACCCCAACTCGACTTGGATACTATCATATTCCTACAGTTTGACTTGGTCAACTACGTTTAACTTGTGAAGACATGATGATTTCATCAATCTAGTCTTCTCGACCCAATACATGTTTTCTTTCACTGTCTAAAATTCATAGACTTTTTCTTTTGTCTTTCTTCCAAGGACTCTCATTGCATCATTTCCATGACTTATTGTCTCATAATAAATATAGATAGATTAATTATGACTAAGATGATAACCTTACCCAGGTTAAGCATTATAGTCTAGAAATCTAATTCCCTTCTTGTAAGTAAGAATAAATACACATAGTCAGGGCACATGACCCTTCAATCACGATCTAAATAATGATCTCAATGTCTTAATATAATAATTACCATATCTAGGTTAAATTTAGATTCAATTGATGAGTTTTGCCTAACTTAAACCTAGTCTTTCTGACTTAGGTGAATTTCATAAGAACTATCGTCAGTCCATAGATCTCATGGATTTACTTTTATACAAGGATATCTCTTTGTTTCCTTGCATAACCTAGGTTCCATGACTTATCATCACTTAATTAAACTTAAGTCAATTCGTAAACAATCTAATAGGTTATCAAACCAAAGATAAAAATTATCGATAAGGACATGTCTTCCTTTGCACAAGTATTTAAAATGAACATTATTATTTAGGGTACTCAACCTTCTTTGTTGACCCATATATAATCAACTAAAACAAGTTGTAATCCCAAAAGGTATCATTTACAACCTTACCCTACTAGGTCACTCTAGGGTTTTGTATTTGCTTTTCCATGATATTGGAATATCAAGAATAGAGTTTAAGTAAACAACTTTCCTTTAGTCTTCTTTTGACCTAAAGGTCATTTCCAAATAAGCCTAACAATAATGCCAAATGGTTCAACTCCAAGTCTAAGCTTCTCCCAAGTTTAGTTGGACTGTAACTGGTTGGCAGTCTAATCCCATTTGTTATCCATTGAAATCATGTTTAAATTTCTTCTCGTATTTCATATTGAACTATATAGAGTCCAAATATAAACGAGTATTTTTATTCTAAGTTGATGTAGGGAAAATCCATTCTCTTTGAACATCCCTAGAGCAAAGTATTCTCCCAATGACATTAAAAGTATAAGAGAATTACTATTTTCAAGGCTTCTCAAGACTTGAAAATTCTTCTCTGCCAAGTAAGAATAAACATCCATATAAGGGTACTAGCCCTTTTCCTTGTTGATCATTTGGTGATCACTAAAGTTTAGTATACAAAATATCCCTATCAAACCAAATTTTTAGGTTTTATCCTCCTATACCATCATAATGGAATTACATCATATATTCCCATAGAGTAATCATTTGATAAGCCAAATGGATTAACCCCTAGCTCTTATTCTGACTACAAGGTCATTTCTAGGTTTCATCACTCTTGACTAGAAAGAAGATTGTTTTCCATTGTTTTTACCACTAAGAGGTTCAATCTTTTACAACTAGGTTATTCTCCCCTTCAAAAGAGATCTTAATTATATCAAACCATATGGTTCTATGTGAGTCTAGAATATTGACTAAGGATTGATTTGATAACAAATGTACAAAGACTAGTTCAAGTTGTTGTGAACCTAAGTTAAATGTCTAAGTTGTTATCCTCTTGAACTCAAAGACTATAATATAAATTTCACTAGTTGTTTGGCATTACTCATAGTATGATAACATAAATATTTTACCATATAAGGACTATAATAGTCTCGTGGTTATAAAAGAACACAAAATATCAAAGAACCCTTGGATTTGCATACATCCATAACAATTGATTGAACTGCTTTCATAATGAAATCGAAGATGTGAAAAGACCAAAAGATGTTTAAAACTATTTTTGACAAAGTCATATGTATTAGATAATCTCAAAAGAATGTATTTTTAATACAATAGCTATAAACTCTCGGCATAAACTTCCTTTAAATCTCTCTCTAAGTTTTTACATGACCTTTATAAGTATACCCAACTAAGCTATTCCCCAACATTAATAAGAAACAAGGATTACTTCCAGTCGAACACCCATTATAGTATTATCATGACCTTCTACACTGATTAGAGCATTATACAGAGATACATTAACATTCCTAACATAATAGATTCAGTCATTTTATCATCTAATGACCTCGGCCTTGTAGAGAAAGAGCATCAACTCAGAATTGATTTAAACACTAGCATATTAACATGCATTTCTCATAGTATTTAAAGACCTTGTGAATAGAAAGAAACCTGATGGAGAACTACAGAGGATTCGTTGTTGATGTTCACGAAGGGCTCTTGTTTTCCACTGTTGTTCGTTATATTTCCTCTTTACACTATCTTCATTCGCTCTTCTCTCTTTTTTTGTTAAGAGCTATGCTCGCTATCCTCCTCTCCCCTAGGCGATGTCAATTAAAAATGTTGTCCCTTTCCCCAGAAATACCATCCCCATACTATACACGGTGAAAGAATATTAGCACTCATACTATCGTCCATGCCTAAATAGTAGGAAATCTATTTTCTACATGCTATCCTGATCCCTCTCATTAAGCGACCACTCCACATTGTGGAGGTTCCTTTTGGTGACTTGGCAGCTGGTGAGTATAACAAATCCATCCACTTTCTCGAACATGAAGTCTTCTAACCTCTGAATTTGCAACTACTCTCAATTGTGAAGTTAAGCCCTTGCAAGGTGGTAGGTAATAAATGCATAAAGCATCTCTAAAGTTGAATAAGAGAATGAATAAAGGCCAACTTAATAAAGAAAATAAAGTTTAGATTAATGATAACTCAAAATCTTAAGCTTGAAGGAAGAAGACGCATTCGAAATGGAAGACATCAAAAACAACAGAACTTGATCGTGTCCCTACTCAAGCTTCGACAGGAATATCAACATCTTTTAGGAATAAGGAAATACCTCACGTTTACCAAAATGTGATTTGGCATATTCCTCCAAATAATGACTAAAGTATGTTATAGCTCACCTTAGCTTCAAATTTGACATCCATCGATTTCCAAAAAGGAAAGAGTTCACAACATATGTCCAAGGCATTTTTTTTATGACAATCACGACAAATTGGGCATAACGCAAAACAAGATTTTTAGATTTCATTAAGTTATCACATAGCTATGAAAACCTCTACCTAACATTGTTAAAAACTCCTCTATTTATCCCATTTTGATCACTAAGGATTTCAGATGATGTGAATGGGTTAAGTTTACCTCCCCATCACAATCTGTCGACAATATTTGCGTCATCAAACTTGATGAGAATGTCTGGACATTTAAGAAGTGACAGTAAAACCTCAAGTGACACAAGAAGAATAACACAACCGTTTTATGTCTATGACATTGTTTACTTTACTAATGACTATGTCAACTCACCATCGACTTGACTAGATGGTAATCAAGATATCGACTATCTGTCGATTAGATTCGAAAGCAACTAGCAAGACAAGACTTACCTCATATGACTCATTGGTTCACATTACCATTTAACACTAAACTCGTTTGGCAAATAGACCACTCGTAATCCAAGGTCTATATCTCTCTTCTCAAAAGATACTCTCTCTCTCTTCTCTGAGAGTCGATAACTTGTAATCCTATTTCACTTGTCATCAAACAATATGTAATCAGTGCATCATTATTCAATTAATTCAACTAGTTAATCAAATCTCATAATACAATTATTGAATCGACCATAGCATAATCATTTCCATGATTTCATAAATGATATTCAATATAATTCCATGTCATAAATCTATAACATCACAACAAATTTACTTATGCCCAAGTAAAAAGTAAAAGTATAGCAAGTCAGAAATTAGGGATGTAACATAACCTTCCCCTAAAGATTCATCATCCTTGATGATATAAAGCATCAACATGCAACTTGAAAAGCATATTCATTGTTTATCTTTTATAAGCATAAAATAAGTGAGGAAATCTCTGCTAGAATTCATGGTATTTTCTCCCCCCCATGCAAAACTATTCTATGCATATTGGTCCCACTAGACCTTACACTTCATAACCTCTATGTTACACAAGCATTGCTTGTGATCTTCAAGTATTTCAAAAGCTTGATCATAACCCTTCCTAGGTTCTTGTACTTTTAAATCATTCATAGATTATAATATTCATATATTACATGAATATATTTCTCATATATAAATCACAAAAGCATGATGCCTCCTGGCAATAACTGGTAATAAATTGATCCTTGAATTCAATAAGATTTCTAACCTTAAAATTTTTGAAGGGTTCTTTATACTTAGGAACTAGTTTAGTATACATTCCATTCTTTAGGAAACATTTTCAGGGGTTTAACCCTTAAAAGAAATTTCCTTCTCTAACCGAGAATTGTCTTGGTGTATGCTTAACTTCAACATAAATTTTCTATTCATTTTCAATTTCCACCGATCTTTCTTGATTAGCTAAATCTTTTCATCTATTCTAATAACATATCCAGACTAATGCTAATCCTATCTTCTAGCTTACCCAGCTTATAGGAGTTTGGCATCTTTCTGTCCAATGTTTCAATTCAAGCCATCTTAATAGCAAAAGTTAGGTATTGTAAAAAATTTCACATAATAAGTAGTCTCCCTACTTGTATTGCTATTCCATGCAACATGTTTGGAACAAAACTTCTAAAACCTGGTTAACTTCCTTAGTTTAACCATTTGTTCACAAGATAATAAAGTATACTCTTTTAAATTTCAGTCCTTAGCATAGAGAACAAATTTGCCAAAAGCTTGTCATCACACGTGCATTTCTATCTGCGATAACCTTCTCAGGAAACCATGCAATCTAAACACATCGTGCACAAATTTGTGAGTTAACACTGATGCTCCATCAGTCCAATTCCCTAGTATATAATGTGCTACCATCGAGAGTTTATCAACCATAAAATGACATCGCGTCTATTTCTTGACACAGGAAGACTTTGTACAAACTCCATACTAACAACTTGCCATTTCCATTCTGGCATGTCATGTGGGTACATCAATCCTACAAGTGTTGATGTTCTACTCTTTCTCTTTGGCACTCGAGACAATATGTTACAAATCTCGCAACATCATTCTTTATTCCTTTCAAGAATTAAAGAGGTTTTATATATGTTAGTGGTTGGTTAACCCTAGATGTCCCGAGTATGGTGGAATTTGAACTTCTTTCCATACCAGTTTTCTTGTTTCAGAAGAATTAGAAACAAATTATTTCTCTAAAACTCAATAGTCTGTGAGACTTAAAATGAAAACCTATCATACCTTGAATCTTTAAAATGTTACCATAAGAGTTTGCTTAATTACTCATCATGTAAAGGTACACCCCTTAAACCATCTCCTGAGGCATCAGTTTTTCCCTCAAACTATCCTTCGGAATAGGAATTTCATAGCATTCGTGCTATTGTAATTTCTCTTAGCCATTATAGAATCACTTGCACAAAAGGATAAAGTTCTCCTTCATGCTAAAAATAAATAAGTATGTCTTCCTAAAGACTTGGAACAAACAAGTCTAAACAACCTCTAAACACATTGTTCATTTGTTTCATGAATGCAACAAGGCATTTGTAAGTCCAAAGGACAACACTGCGAACTCACAGTGCCCATTTTTGTCCAAAAGTTGTTTCAAGGATACCCTCATCCTTCAATCTAGATTGATGATATATCAATCTCAAATCAATCTTTGAAAACATAACAACTCAACCCATCTAATCAAAGAGGTCATCGATACATGTTAAATATATTTGTTCCTTATCGTTGCTTTAATGAACAAATGATACGAAATACACATTTGTAGAGTTATGTTCTTTCTCTTGACAACTATAACTAATGCACCCCATGGTAAAATACTAGATCTAATCAAACCTTTAGTCAATAATTCATATAAAGGGGCTTTTGATTCCATTAATCCTATAGTTGTCATAAGGTAAGGTACTTTTCTAGGTAACTCATCCCAGAATTCTAAGAGGAATAAGATTTTCCGTTGATTCAATCACTGTTCCATCAACTTTGGTAGAAAGGCTTTCTTTTCCAAAATACTAGGTATCTCCTTGGTTTTAAACATGGTTAAGATTGCTCGAATTTGATCCAGAGATTAACTAGTGGTTTATTCTCTTTTAGACTTTCACCCTGGTTTGGTTCTCGATTGATACATGTTGTGATTTTTCTCATACTAGAAAACCAAGTTATTTCATAGTTTTTCTGAATCTAAGCGACTCAAAATATCAAACATATTTATCTAATAACAATCAGTAGCTTGATACAAAACATTGTCATCTTTATTATAAAGTATTTAGGAGTAACCACATCCTTATTTATATTGTTGATATGACAAGACTATACGTCACTATTCATTTACAATATTCCAGTTTAACAAACATAGAGGGTGGAGGTACACATAAGTACTCCACTACCTTTTTCCTAAAACAGAAGTATCACATCATCCTTTGAGTGACATGTTATAACTAGCTATAGTTTACTAGGTTTTACTACACCAGTAGAAATAGTAGGATTCTTGGTCAGTTCAAAACATTATTTTCTTTCTAGCTGAATACACTTAAGCGCATTAGTAAAAGTCTCTGAATCCTCCAGCCATGCACCTTCAGAGTAAATAATATTCTCTTTAAGTTCAACCTCCTCAATAGGTTTCTTCTTAACCACTAATCTAGGCAAATGCTAGGGAACAGACTTCCTAGCTGTTTTCTTTGTTCTTCTCCACATCATTTTGGCACAAGAAAATTTGAACATTAGCTAACTGCATATTGTTGACTATAGGTTAGCATAGTGGACTCATAAGCCCTAGTGTCAAACCTGATAGCTCTGATACCATATGTAGCATCCACGATCTAAAAACATAGTAAAAACCAAAAATTCACCATAAAGTAAATTTACAAGGTAGAAATGAGATAAAGAAAAATTTTCTTTTATTCAACATATAGTCGAGTAACTATAATTACAAGATATCTCACTACAAATACAATCAACCTTATTGTCTTTCTCAAGTACAATGTTTACAAAAATAAATCAATTATAAATACCTGAATTAGATAATGTTTTACTTAGTCTCAATAAACACAAGTCTCAAAAATATACTGCATCTGGAAATCTGACATCTTTATCGCAAGCCTCAGCATGTCTTCTGCGAGAGAGAGTGTATCTTTCCAGTGATTTACCTCCAACCACAAACTAGCGGTCTCCCACACATCTTCCACATAGGAAGGGGCCCTACCCTTCACGAGAAGTATAGACCAAGGTGACCAGTGGTAATTTGCCTTTTCGAGTACATAGTGTGGTATCTTACACAAGTCTATCTATCATACAACCCTAGATACCCTCTAGCTAGGTATGATTCCCGATAGGATGTGCAATCCAGATACAGTGAACCGACAATGCATGTAGAGACATATGCATTACTATGGCCATAGTTTCAATATATATTGATGTTCACAATGAATGTTGCCGTAATGTTCACCCACCCCAACTCGACTTGGATACTATCATATTCCTACAGTTCAACTTGGTCAACTATGTTTAACTTATGAAGTCATGATGATTTCATCAATCTAGTCTTCCCGACCCAATACATGCTTTCTTTCACTGTCTAAAATTCATAGACTTTTTCTTTTGTCTTTCTTCCAAGGACTCTCATTGCATCATTGTAATACCCAAGGTCCATGACTTATTGTCTCATAATAAATGTAGATAGATTAATTATGACTAAGATGATAACCTTACCCAGGTTAAGCATTATAGTCTAGGAACCTAATTCCCTTCTTGTAAGTAAGAATAAATATGCATAGTTAGGGCACATGACCCTTCAATCACGATCTAAATAATGATCTCAATGTCTTAATATAATAATTACCATATCTAGGTTAAATTTAGATTCAATTGATGAGTTTTGCCTAACTCAAACCTAGTCTTTCTGACTTAGGTGAATTTCATAAGAACTATTGTCAATCCATAGATCTCATGGATTTACTTTTATACAAGGATATCTCTTTGTTTCCTTGCATAACCTAGGTTCCATGACTTATCGTCACTTAATTAAACTTAAGTGAATTCGTAAACAATCTAATAGGTTATCAAACCAAAGATAAAAATTATTGATAAGGACACGTCTTCCTTTGCACAAGTATTTAAAATGAACATTATTATTTAGGGTAGTCGACCTTCTTTGTCGACCCATATATAATCAACTAAAACAAGTTGTAATCCCAAAAGGTATAATTTATAACCTTGCCCTATTGGGTCACTCTAGGGTTTTGTATTTCCTTTTCCATGATATTGGAATATCAAGAATAGAGTTTAAGTAAACAACTTTCCTTTAGTCTTCTTTTGACCTAAAGGTCATTTCCAAATAAGCCTAACAATAATGCCAAATGGTTCAACTCCAAGTCTAAGCTTCTCCCAAGTTTAGTTGGACTGTAACTGGTTGGCAGTCTAATCCCATTTGTTATCCATTGAAATCATGTTTAAATTTCTTCTCCTATTTCATATTGAACTATATAGAGTCCAAATATAAATGAGTGTTTTTATTCTAAGTTGATGTAGGGAAAATCCATTCTCTTTGAACATCCCTAGAGCAAAGTATTCTCCCAATGACATTAAAAGTATAAGAGAATTACTATTTTCAAGGCTTCTCAAGACTTGAAAATTCTTCTCTGCCAAGTAAGAATAAACATCCATATAAGGGTACTAGTCCTTTTCCTTGTTGATCATTTGGTGATCACTAAAGTTTAGTATAGAAAATATCCCTATCAAACCAAATTTTTAGGTTTTATCCTCCTATACCATCATAATGGAATTACATCATAAATTCCCATAGAGTAATCATTTGATAAGCCAAATGGATTAACCCCTAGCTCTTATTCTGACTACAAGGTCATTTCTAGGTTTCATCACTCTTGACTAGAAAGAAGATTGTTTTCCATTGTTTTTACCACTAAGAGGTTCAATCTTTTACAACTAGGTTATTCTCCCCTTCAAAAGAGATCTTAATTATATCAAACCATATGGTTCTATGTGAGTCTAGAATATTGACTAAGGATTGATTTGATAACAAATGTACAAAGACTAGTTCAAGTTGTTGTGAACCTAAGTTAAATGTCTGAGTTGTTATCCTCTTGAACTCAAAGACTATAATATAAATTTCACTAGTTGTTTGGCATTACTCATAGTATGATAACATAAATATTTTACCATATAAGGACTATAATAGTCTCGTGGTTATAAAAGAACACAAAATATCAAAGAACCCTTGGATTTGCATACATCCATAATAATTGCTTGAACTACTTTCATAATGAAATTGAAGATGTGGAAAGACTAAAAGATGTTTAAAACTATTTTTGACAAAGTCATACGTATTATATAATCTAAAAAGAATGTATTTTTAATATAATAGCTATAAACTCTCGGCATAAACTTCCTTTAAATCTCTGTCTAAATTTTTACATGACCTTTATAAGTATACCCAACTAAGCTATTCTCCAACGTTAATCAGAAACAAGGATTACTTCAAGTCAAACACCTGTTACAGTATTATCACGACCTTCTACACTAATTAGAGCATTATACAAAGGTACATTAACATTCCTAACATAATAGATTCAGTCATTTTATCATCTAATGAATCAGCCTCGTAGAGAAAGAGCATTGACTCACAATTGATTTAAACACTAGCATATTAACATGCATTTCTCATAGTATTTAAAGACCTTCTAAATAGAAAGAAACCTGATGGAGAACTACAGAGGATCCTTTGTTGATGTTCACGAAGGGCTCTTGTTTTCCACTGTTGTTCGTTATATTTCCTCTTTACACTATCTTCATTTGCTCTTCTCTCTTTTTTTGTTAATAGCTATGCTCGCTATCCTCCTCTCCCCTGGGTGATGTCAACTAAAAATGTTATCCCTTTCCCTAGAAATACCACCCCCATACTATGCATGGTGAAGGAATCTCGGCACTCATACTGTTGTCCATGCCTAAACAGTAGGAAATCTATTTTCTGCATGCTATCCCGATCCCTCTCTTTAAGTGACCACTCCACATTGTGGAGGTTCCTTTTGGTGACGTGTCAGCTGGTGGGTATAACAACTCTGTCCACTTTCTCGAACATGAAGGCTTCTAACCTCTGAATTTGCAACTACTCTAAATTGTGAAGTTAAGCCCTTGCAAGGTGGTAGGTAATAAATGCATAAAGCATCTCTAAAGTCAAATAAGAGAATGAATAAAGGCCAACTTAATAAAGAAAATAAAGGTTAGATTAATGATAACTCAAAATCTTAAGCTCGAAGGAAGAAGACGCATTCGAAATGGAAGACGTCAAAAACAACAAAACTTGAGTGTGTCCCTCCTCAAGCTTCGACAAGAATATCGACATCTTTCAGGAATAAGGAAATACCTCACATTTACCAAAATGTGATTTGGCATATTCCTCCAAATAACGACTAAAGCAGGGTATAGCTCACCTTGGCTTCAAATTCGACATCCGTCAATTTCCAAAAAGGAAAGAGTTCACAACATATGTCCAAGGCATTTTTTTATGACAATCATGATGGATTGGGCGTAACGCAAAACATAGCTGTGAAAAACCTCTACCTGATGTTAAAAACTCCTCTATTTGTCCCATTTTGATTACTAAGGATTTAAGATGATGTGAATGGGTCGAGTTTACCTCCCCATCACAATCTGTTGACAATATTCGCGTCATCAAACTTGATGAGAACGTCTAGACGTTTAAGAAGTGACAGTAAAACCTCAAGTGACACAAGAAGAATAACACAACTATTTTATGTCTATGACATTGTTTGTTTTACTAAGGACTATGTCGACTCACCATCGACTTGACTAGATGGTAATCAAGATATCGACTACTTGTCGATTAGATTCGAAAGCAACTAGCAAGACAAGACTTACCTCATATGACTCATTGGTTCACATTACCATTTAATGCTAAACTCGTTTGGCAAATAGACCACTCGTAATCCAAGGTCTATATCTCTCTTCTCAAAAGATACTTTCTCTCTCTTCTCTGAGAGTCGATAACTTGTAATCCTATTTCACTTGTCATCAAACAATATGTAATCAGTGCATCATTATTCAATTAATTCAACTAGTAAATCAAATCTCATAATACAATTATTGAATCGACCATAACATAATCATTTCCATGATTTCATAAATGATATTCAATATAATTCCATGTCATAAATCTATAACATCACAACAAATTTACTTATGCCCAAGTAAAAAGTAAAAGTATAGCAAGTCAGAAATAATCTCACATTACATGGTTTCTCATCGTAACAATAATGTTAGGATTCCTCTTAGGCCTTATTTGCAAAGAATGAGCCATGAACTTGAAATAACATTTAAACCTCATGATAAAAAATTTGTAGACACTGAAGGGCCTCTTTACATCACCATGAGTATAATGGAGATTCTAGTACATGGTACACTTATAGATCCTAATTGTATGACTAATGTGGTAACTGAAGAGTTCCTTCTCTCACATGATTTGATACAAGATTCTTATGAACCTTTGGATTTAAGGATTAAGACACATATTGGAGCTTTCATGCCTACCTTCGGGAAGATAACCTTATTGGTTATGGTTTATGATAAAGCTGTGGACCAATTATTTGACGTCATCCCTTTATCTGACCTCTTCCATGTAAAGCTAGGACATCCATGGCTAGAAGCTATGAATGTTGTCCCCTCAACAATTCACAAATGCATAAAATTTCCTTTACATGGACAAGTGCATACTATTTGTGATAATACATGGTAGCCCTTGGTTATGGAAAAAAACTTTAATCTTGATTACTTTTAGACACAACCTGATAAAGACCCCAAGCCATGAAGAGACCAACATTTCCTATAATATAGACAATATAAAGCAAAAGTTTTATATAGAGTGGATGGGCCTCCTATTCAGACAACAAGAGAAGAACAACCCACATTAGAAAAACTCCCTAGAGAAAAAGGTAAAGGACTTGATGCTAAGGTTCCTCCTCTGTCATCCTTACAAGGATCGAGGATATTCATTGAGAACAAGGCACTTCATCAAGACAAATGAGATTTCAACAAGCTTCCTCCTCTGATATATGAAAACCTATGGAAAAAGATGAAACTAGTTTTGAAGATATAAGAAATAAGACAAGAAGAAACAAACAAGCAAGAGAAAGGAGGAAGAGAAGACAAGCTTTTTCCCAACAAATGTGCCTCAACAAGAAAATATTCTAGACCACCTAACATTGAACCAAACAAAGAAGAACTTAAGAAAGAAACATTTAAAGACAATGACAAAAGTTGGGCTATGGTACCTTATGTACCTCTTTCCTCTAACATTTGAGATTGGGAAGATGATGACTTGCTTGTCAATAACCACTAGTTTGGTTGTGTTAATAGGTAAGAATTTCTAACCCTTTTTCTCTATGTTGTGATCTCCTTGTGATGTGTTATGTGTTGTTTAGGCCTCTTCAGATGACCCTTGATACTCTTTTAAGGTCAAGCATACCGAGAGACCACCTTTGTTGTGACCATTCTTCTATTTTTTTCATCATTCTTCTATCTTACTTCTCTATTTTTATTGTTGTGTGTCATGCCTTAGGGGCATAGCATTGTGGTTGATGACTTTGGGGCATCCTCCTACATGATTGTTCCTGAGGCACTTGCACTCCTCTCTCATTTTTATTGCTTACCTTCTTCTAGTGGTTTTATCTAGTCAGTAGATGACAAAAAATAAACATACACTGATATGGACCAAGTGTCCTTTCAATAAGCAAAGCAAAAATGGACATAGTCCATATATGAAGATGGGGTTGATATATATTATTTGATGCTTAGCTAGTAGAATCACTCCATGTGATATTTTGAAGTTGTCTTATCTTTGCTAACAAACCATTATAATACATCTACTCCATACACTTTGATTATCTTGAATCTTGCCTTGGTTACACTCGGTTCTAAGATTTCTGCAGTTACACTCAGTTTCTAAATCTGTAGTATAACCTTGGATCTTGATTGTTTACATTTTTTTTATCACGTGATGTGTTTACTATCTTAGGAAAAGATTTATAACCTCTCTTATCATAGAAAAATGTGTGTTTGTGGGAACATTCAGTGATCATGAAGCACACATCACCTTTGGGGGCATGGGCTTGGCGAAAACTCTTGTTTCCTTGTGTGTTTTCTCTCTACCTTAACATGTTTGATTTTGGTACATGACATCAACCACTTTAAGGTGGGTGCATATAAAAGGTAGGTTGTCTAATGATTTTGGTACTAATGAAGCATGTTTGCAAGCCCTCTGTAGAGGTGGGAGGTTATATCTCTAGCACAAGTGCACATCTTTATTTTATATTGCAATCAAAAGCCTTCTACAGAGGCAAGATATTGTATCTCTTGAGCTAATGCATATCCTTTTATTCAAAAGCCCTTTGTAGAGGTGAGGATAGTGTATCTCTTGAGATAGTGCACATCCTTTTTTATTTCGAAACTCCTCTGAGAAGGAGGGGTTGGATCTGAGAGTATCCTCCCTTAAGCATGTTTTTGGCAATTATTGTGGCATAAGCCCAACCATCAAGTGTGTCTACAACATGTTTGAGATGGTGGGAACTTAGCAATATGCTCCTTTCATTGCCTTTTTTGTCATGTTTAAGACATATAGTCTGTCTTTGGCATGCCATATGGTACTCATGTCTTCCATGTGTCTTTCATTTGTTTTCCCCCCTTTGTAGTCTCAAGGGTGTGGCTAAATGCCCCTCCTACACTCAGGCTTTCTATGGCATGTTTTCTCCCAAGCATAGTCTTAAGGGTGTGGTGAAACTCCCCTCATGCTTTGGGTTTTGTATGGCATGTTTTTTCTCAAGTGTAGTCTCAAGGGTGTGGTGAAATGCCCCTCCTACATTTTTGGATTTGTTTGGTGTGTATTCTCCCTCATATGTAGTCTCAAGGGTGTGGCTAAATACCCCTCATACATTTTAGGGTTGTGTGTTGCATTTTTATTGTATCTACATTCATATATATATGAAAAAGAAAAAGAAAATATCATTATATTCATCATGTTCTATGTGACTACTCTTGTGTATTCATTATGTATTGTGTGTCTTCAATATTGTCTTCTTCATGTCTTGTGTGCTTCCTACTATCTTCATCATGTTTTGCATGTTTGTTATGTGTCTTCTAATGTTTACCTAAGGCTGGGGGCTAGAAGTAGTCTCTCAATCTTGGTGTAAGCATCTCCTTTATATGCTTGGTGTCTTTGATGTGTTTTTTTACCATACTTTAATGCATGTATGGGTCATAAGATCATGCATACATTAAAGTGGGGGCTAAATGTTATGTCATAAAATGTCGCCATAGGACTTTTACCTCCTAAGTATAGCTCCCATGTCCCTTGTTTTTCATCTTGCATGTTAAATTGGACTCCCGAGAAAAATGGCCCAAAACCCATGTAAAATGGGGCTTGAGGGACATTGTTTAGCTTAACCCTATCCCAAAATAAGACCCAAGGCTTGGGCACTTGTGCCCTAGTCCTACCCTATTTTGGTGGGGTCCCAAATTTGAATGTCAGTTAAGTGATTGTTAGAAGTGTCGCTTGTAGACATCTTAAGTTTCAATTATGAAATTTGTAGTGGGAATGCACATATATCAATATGTTTAGGGTTTCATTTGTAAACTAGAAGATGATTACAAAATGTTTGCCAACTTATGATTTTAGAGCATTTAAGGAATTCATTGTGTTGCAGAGCAGAATATTATTGTTGTGTTTGTGATTGCATATTTGGCTTCATCTTCTCATGGCATGAAGGATCTTCATCTATGTGAGAGCTACACCTTTGAGGTGATATCTATTTGTGTTGAATCAATCGTTTATCATTCAGTTTTTACCTCTATCCTGCAAGGATATGCTCTCTTT
Source organism: Cunninghamia lanceolata (assembly GCA_027924645.1). Taxonomy (NCBI): domain Eukaryota; kingdom Viridiplantae; phylum Streptophyta; class Pinopsida; order Cupressales; family Cupressaceae; genus Cunninghamia; species Cunninghamia lanceolata. Next base: position 2,083,263 of record BSBN01000957.1, read on the forward strand.
ATCACCGAAAAATATTTCCTTGTAGAGTAACCCCTTTAAGGATTTCTAGACCATTTCTCATTAATTCTACCAACCATTCATAATCTCCTTCCACAACAACTCTCTAAAGCTTTGTTTTCATTATATTTTTTATATCCATATCTCATACTTCTATGCTCTTCTATTCCTTCCAATTTCCTCTACTCTATTCTTAAATATCATACACTTAATTTTCAATTTCATTTATTCTTAAATATCATCCACTTCAACAATGAAAAGTCAATTTTGGCCAATTAAAATAATACATATTTATTACTTTTTATTATTGGTGAAAAACTTATCCTCTTGAAAGAGAGGTCACAAGTTCAAATCTTGTAGAGGGTAGGGTATGTATGCCTCATATTAGAAGCACAGTTAGGCACCTCCTATATATTGGGAGTATGAGGTAGTGTCATATGTTATAAGCCCTTGTAAAGCCAATATCAGGTCACCCTTTGTTTCTTTGTTATGTACTTGTAATTTCTTTTATAATAAATTTTTACCCCTCTTTTTATTAAAAAAATTAAATATCTATTTCCATTTCCAATGAGATGTAAACTTACTATTAAATATTGGATTATTAAAATAGAAAGTATTTAAATACAATGCTCAACTTCTATGGATTTTCTCACTTTGAAAACTATTTAATAATTTATTTTAATTGAATGGAACAAACATCAACCATACTTAGTAAATTCTAGAACCTTCTTCGTGAGAGTTCTTTTTTAAGTCGTACTGAGCTAAACAACTTTCTTAGGAGAGAATTCGATTCTTTCCGTTTAAGAAAATAAATATCCTCCAATCTTTAACAATTGGTAGAATCATTAAAGTGTTAAAAGTAAATTTATTTTATTTTTGTTCTCGATAAATTTTGAATTATGGTCACTTCCTCTTTTGGTCAAGAATATCATTTTCTGTTAGGGAAATAACTATCCTCCAATATTTAAGAATTGGTAGAATCTTTGAAATCTTTAATGTTCAATTCTTTTCTTTTTGAGTAGCTAAGTTTGGAAGTGAAATTAACTTCATATTTCAGAAGTACTATTTAGTGAGAGTGAAGTCTTCAAAAGTGTCCACACATCTTCAATTAATAGAATTTAATTTACCAACGAAATATCATTTATGTGAAAATATAGTGTTTTAAATAAGCTAGTATTCTAAAAATTATAAATTAGTAAAATTTAAGTCAATTTATTTTCTTACTTGTTTTGTTTAGTTTGGAAGTCATTAATAATATTGGTATTTAAAATATTTGTAGGAAATAAAACATTTTATAAAAATTTAATTTCAAAATAAATTTTAATATAGTTTAAATTTAGATAAATTATTAAGTTAGAATGATAAATGTAAATCTGAAGTATAAATTGAAATAGACTAAGATTATTAGGAGTTTCCCCAAAATTGGCATAACATGAACTTTGACTATTGTGATATTATGAGAAAGAAATAAAAAGTGAAATTTCCTCTAATGACTAAGACCTACGAATTTGATGCCACAGGACAAGAACATGTTTGTGATCCAATCTAGATGGTGCAGTTTTGTCTTGGATAGAGACAAACATTGGTACTTGTAGTAGATATTTACCTATATGATATCTATATAAAGAAAAGTAGGTGGTGCTAAGAAGTTGCTATAATGAAAGTGGAAGGGCATTTGAATTTCTTGCTAACAGTTAAGCCTCTAGATTGATTTAATAGCAATTGAAATAAAGATGTTAGATGATAATGTAGACATAGTAGTAGATACTTGAACTTGAAATTGATATGACAATGACTAATATTCTGTGGAATGTGTTGTCCTAGTTGTCAAATAATTGTTATCCCATGTATATTCGGTGAATAGAATGACCTAGGATGATGATGTTTTTAAATACACAACCTACACATACAATTGAAAACATTTGACATATTATTCAATAGGTTACTTCAATTAAACAACCTTCATGATTGGACCTTGGTTGTTTGTCCCTTCTAACATTATAATTTACTTGAGTGTTCCTTGCCTATAGGAATTTGTATTTTCATTTGACACCTGAATTTCAAACTATTCATTCTCATACATCTAAACTCTAATCAAGGTCATTTTTTTCACTCTCTATTTTTCTACAACTATCTAGTGGTAAAATTATCTTTGGGGATCTATTCCACTACTTTTTAGAATTTATAATTTTATCAAATTCTTGTTGAGTAGCTCTCTTTTTTTAAAGAATTCTATATGTTTCTTTGGGCTCATATAAAGTCCTTTCTAGTGTCATGTTTTGAAAGTACATAATTTGTTTCATACTTCATATAGGTTACTTTTGTTAGTTCTCAATTTTACTCATTAGTGTTAGTTATGTTATTGGTACTCATAAGGGATTTGATATATAAACTTATGCCCTATCATGTTCATTTGCAGGATCCTAAATAATACCTCTATTTCTATTTCTACCTCATAACATTTGACTAACAACATGTTATGTCTTACACAATACACCCCACTTTGGCCTTGGAAAAGTAGGGACCCCCCTGTTCTGGCTCGAGACTTGAACTAAATGTTTCAACTTCCTTTAGTCTTTCAGTTTCTTTAGATAGCATAGGTCCTTATTGATCTTCATGCTTGAAACTCTTTCATTTGGGCTCATATGTCTCATCAAGCCACTTTGATGCTTGTCTATACATGGTTGGTCTTGGCATGCTTGAGTCAGAGAAGTTTGGTTGAAAGATGGGTCATTGTTTCATTGGGTATTCTTGAGTTGCATGGGTATTGTATTTTATGATCTTATCTTTTACATGATGCTAGTTTTTGGCAAGTTATCTTGTTGGTGTCTTTGGGTTTTAGGTATTAGCTTTTTCTTTGAAGGTTTGATTATCTATTATAAACCTCTCTAGAATGTTGTTATACTTATAGAGGCCTTGAGATAATGAATATTTCATTTGGGGGCATTGTGTAGGGGGATAATAATGGTATGCTCCTTTTTGGTAGATCATTTAAACCCTTTATTCATCACAGAAGGATCATACACTACCCCTATACTATCACAAGTTCTCCAAACTTACCTGTGATGCTCTCAGGATTGATAAAAATAGCCATCAGACTCTTGAACTAGCTTTAAGCCTCTTCATATAAACCTTTGGTGCCAGGTTCAAACTTGAAAGGAGAATAAAAGGATTAAATCTTATGTTTCCATCAATTCTTCATTTGGAAAACTCCTCAGTAGGTTCTTGAGTTCTAAAACCTGTTGAATTGCCAAAAATGTATATGTAAATGTTATGTTTTGGTGAATTATTCATTTTTGGAACTCCTTGGTAAGTTCTTAAGTTCTACAACCTATCGAATTGCTAAAAAATTGTATGTAAATCTTATGTTTCAGTGAATTATTCATTTGGAAAACTCTTCGGTAGGTTCTCAAGTTCTGGAACCTACCGAATCACTAAAATTATTTATTTAAATGATATCTTTGACAAGTTCTCAAGTTCTAAAAGTTGTTGAATCGTCAAAACTAGAATGACAACTTAGCTCTCTAATTTTGTATATTACTAATTCACCAAAGGTCTTGTTCTCTCTTATTGTTTTTGGTAAAACTTTCAATTCATGAACTCACAAGTTCACTGAAAGTGAACTTAAAAGTTGAAAAAAAGTATGTTTTGGTGAATCTTTTAGTTTGTGAACTCACATGTTCACCAAAAATGAACTTCAAAGCTCAAATAAAGAATGTTTCAATGAATCTCCTAGTTCACAGGATCAGTAATACACCAAATAGCTAAAAATTGAAGAAAGAAGGAATGAAAGATTTAAAGAACCAAGATAAAGAAGAGAGAATATAAGTGGTTCATAAGTTCTAAAACTTGTTGAAATGCCAAAAATAAACAAAGGAAAGCTAGAAAGAAAAAGAGACAAGTGATGAAAAAGTTTGTTGAAACACAAAACCCCCAAAAGATAAAATGGAGGAACAAAAAGAAAGAAGAAGCCAAAAAAATAGTGACAAATTTGTATAGTTAACTATGGAAACAAATTTGGATAAAATGCAAGAATGGATAAGTTTTTTGTTTAGCATTATATATTATTTCTTGACCGAATTAACTTGGTTATGAAGAATTTGATGTTGCTCTTGTTTTTTGCAGGTTTAAGAAGTTGGGAACATGGGATTAACTTATGTTATTGCTATTCATGCTAGATCAAAGTGCCAATTGGATAGAGATAAAGATAATAAATTCTTATAGCTAGGTAGAGAGTTGAATTATTACAGCAAAGGTTGAAGATCAAGAGATTATAAAAGGCTCAGAAGTTGGATATAGACTTCTAATGGAGGAATGGAACATCTATAGCTGCCCTAATGATGTATGTGGATGGGAGATGGTGAACTATTACTACCTAGAATGAAATTAAATTGACTTTGGGCTGAGGCTAAGTTTCTTTTATAGTGCATTCAAGTAGGACATGTCCTACCCATGGAGTGAAGAAGTAATTTGTAAATTTGAATTAGGAAAGTCCTAAATTTGAATTGGGGCTGACCTAATTTTGAATTCTAAGAGAAATCATGTAACTTGCAAATCTAAATTAGGTCATGCCCTTTTAGGTTGACCTATTCATGAATATAATGAAACATCAGCTCTATAAAAAGGAGTGCCATTTTTTTAATGGGGGAACTCTAGAGATTTTCATAAGCAAGTTAGCAATTTTAATGTTTTGAAAAGGTGTGTAAGGGCAAACTATAGCACATCTACAGTGTGGGAATCTTGTTGTAGCATGTAATCTACTAATTGTTATGCTAATTAATAGAAAACATCTATTCTTCTCTGTGTTCCTATGATTTGGTGGTAATGTGTTTACATTTTCACTTGTACTTGGTATGTCTCAGTGAGATAAAGGCTTAATTGTTAATTGTTATATTTTGATTATTGTGCATGTAATATGTTCTCATACTTTTCATTCCAATTTCTCAAGGGTTCCTTAGACTCTTGCATCTAAGATGTATATAATTGTGTGAAATACTAACAATTACATTTTATGTTATTTTGAATCTCATCAGATTTGTCAAGTAAAGTGGAATCAAATATAGAGGTTTTCCATTCCTTATTTTATTTCTCCAAACCTTAATCTCATTTTATATTTTCTTTGTAGTCAAATTAGTTTAGTTTTAACTCTAGGGATTTTGAGATTAAAAGATTATACCTGTCTATTAGATACATCACCAATCTGCTCCAAGATTAACATTACTAGCATAGGCCCCTTGAACAAACACTCACATAGACCACTTGAATGTTCCAATATTTCTATGACCCAGCGAACAAGGACCTTGGAGGTTGCTAATCTATTAGGTTAGTCACCTTTTTAGAAGTCTAGTGATTTTCATTCTACTTAGAGTTGATGTTCCAAAATAACCATCAATAGATTTGGTGTTAGGAGGGGGGTTTAATTAAAACTAGACTAGCCAAGGGTTTTCCTTTTTGGCCAACAAAGTAGGTTGACTAGAACTACATCTATTGGGGAAACATGTTTTGAAGAACTTAGACAACCCAAGAAAATAAAGAGTGATTCTGGAAAAAGAAAAAGAGTTTAGTAAGCCATGTTGGACCTCAAACCCTACGTGTTTCTCCTAATACAACAAGAAGAGCACAAATAGATTTTTCGGTGCTGATCACTTCCCTCTTGCTATTCCTAAATATCTCCATGACTTGTCATGGAGTGCTAAGAAAATTTTCCCCAAATTCATATATGGAGAAAGAAGAAATATAGAGGAGCATACTCAAGCCTTCATAGATGTTTTTATTAGGGCTAGCATAGAATATCAAAATGATGTTTGTAGACTCTTTACTTATTCATAGGAGAGATGGTATATTCATAGTATCTAAATTTACCAGGTTCATCCATTACAAGCTAGGTTGAGTTAGAAACTACATTCATCAATCAATTCAAAATTTACACAGATCCCTCCATTGTATATCACCAGTTTGTTGCTTGCAGAATGCCTAGTCAAATGAACCCTTAACAATGATTAATGTTAAGTTCCATAAATTGTATAGTTACTGAAGAGACTATAGTTCAAATATACTTTAGAGATATTGACCGCTTAACTGCAGTGTTACTAAATAGAACTAGGTAAAATATTACTACTTTAGCTAAAGCCTACTTTGAGGTGATCAAATTAAATCAAGAGATGCAACCCATGATTGGGAGATCTATGGGAAACCTACCTTCAATTGGATTACCAAGGATACCAAATTAGATACCATCCATTAACAATGCTTTAATGAATAGGATACCATTGATGAACCCTATCCTAGGTATTTTTCCACAAGGTAGAACTTCTCTATACATCCTCAACCCTTGAATCAAGTTTTTCCTTCCTTGATGCTCCCATATCATGAACAGATCTAGAATGGATCTATTACCCCAACTTTTCCTCAACCATTAGGAAAAACATTATTTGAGAAAAAACCTTTGAATTAGGTCCATATTGTTAGTACACACCTAGCTAATCAGGTTGGTTCACTAGCTATTGGAGTGCAATCAAATATAGATTAGACTTCACATTTAACATCTAAATTAAAAGTCCTTAAGAAGAATTTAGCTTGGGTGATAAATAAACTTAGAAGGATGATGGTGAACCCTCCATAGAACAAAAATCAAAACAATTTTCAAGGGAAAGGTTTTCAAGAAAATCATAATCAAAATAATCAACATAGTCAAGGTCATAATAATCAAAGTCAAAAATTTTAAAATAGAGGCTTTAACCAAAAAAAATCAAACAAACAATGGAACACTAGGCCAAATAATGGAGGAGTGCCTTCTCCATTAGATATCACAAATTAGGCTAATTTAGTGAACTTTAAAGAATTAAACCCTCTTTCTAATTGGTGTAGGCTTCATGATACATATGCTCATTCCTAACTGAACTGCACTGAAATGGAAAAGATGTCCAAGATAGCTCAGGCTGATCAGCAAGCCAATTATGAGGAAACAAATAGACAATCAGGAGATATAAGCACTATCATGGTTTTAGACACTTATATTTCCCCATTTGAAGATGACAATGAACTAGTTCATGACTATGATGAAGTTCAGGCTTTTCAATAAGGAAGGAGCAATTACTTCTTGAGGAACACATGCAAAGAACTGTTCACATCTTCCTTTCCTCCAAACAATGCTCCTACCCCACCTCATCCAAATATAGATGTATAATAATCCTCCACCTCAAAGAGGACCCTAAGTAGGACCATATAAGCAAAGTTTCACCAGTGCAAGTAAGACCTACACACAAAAAGATCAAGGTTATGAATTAACTAATGATTTGAAGAAAATAAAAACTAATATATCATTGTATGATATCATGCAAAATTGTCCATCATTGAAAGAAGCATTGATCCAATCCTTGGATAAGAATGGGAAAGCATCAAATTTTCAAAAGGATAAGGATAAAACAACCTCTATGGCTAATATTTTCACTATTGTATATAAAGGAAGGTTGGGATCACATCCTTTTTTACCAAGTGTCAAGATTTTTGGTAAGAATTTATACACAATTGCTTGGCTGATTCTGGAGGTTCAAGGAATGTAATGCCTTATTCAATTAGTTAGAAGCTAGGACCGACCCTTACCAAGATAAACATAATGGTGGTTCAAATGGATAAAATAGAGGTAGTTGTGGGTGAAGTTAAGGATTTCCAATTGGTATTAAACCCCAGAATTCAACAACACATTGACATTCAAATAGTTGATATCACAGAGGTATATGGAATGTTACTTAGTAGAGATAGGACTAAGAGCTTAAATGGTTAATTTTCCACTAATTTTTGTACCTGTTGTTGTGGAAAGGGAACCAAAATCATATTAGAATTGACAGTGAACCCAAATTGAAACATATGATTACTGAATATAACACCCCTAATGAGGTTGTCTTTGCAGATGTGGATCTTAGAATATACAAAAGAGTGGATGAAATTTTGGCTTCGCTCACAATTCATAGAATGAATAAAACTTCTACAAGTTCAAATTGATATTATACAACAAACCTCTAGGAGTTCATTCAAATATTGGCCAATGATAAACATATGCCAAGTGCAAAAGTTTGTATTTTAGAATATTTATTTCCTAATTGGTGCAGAGTGCACCAAGATTATCATCCCAAACTATTCTTTCCGCTATTCTTATAGGTAGTTTAGGCAATAGAAGAAGTAGAGCCTAATTATGAGGCTCATGTTGAGACCACTTGTGGATTCAATAAGAAGTTTGTAGAAGTCATGAGTATGAAATAAATTTTTCAAGAGGCAACATAGGTCACAGTTCTACAAGTATTGTCTGTAAAAGAGGCAAACGTGGAGAAAATGTTTCCAAAGGCTACGTAGGCCATGGTTTCATAAGAAGAGCTTAAAAAAAGGCAAGCATGATGGAAGAAATAATTAAGTAGCTAGATTTCATATCTAATTATGAAATCATTTGCAAGAGGTTCACTAAGAAAGGAAGTCACGATGTAGTTCATAACAAGGAATTCAAAGCCAAAACTAAAACTACTCAAGAAGAGATTCATCCAAAATGACATTATCAATATCATAAGGGTACTATAGGTGTAAAAAATATTGGTTAGTTAACTTGTACAGATGCTAACTAAGCTATGACTTTATAAGAGGTGTTGGCAAGAAACGAGGACGGATACCAATCCAGAGATCTAGTCCTTAGTCAAGTCTTTGTAGTCAGTTTATACCCTGGACAAGTAGTTAGAGATTGATAGAAAAATACCAAGAATAATATATGTAGAATACATAACATAACATAACAATATAACACAAAAGAGTTATACAAAACTAGTAAATCTCTATATATATAAACATCAATCAAACATCATGCATCCATCCTCCAACAGGTCTTTAAGTCTCTACCTCATCCATCTACCTACATACTTGATCAAACTTCTATATCTTCTCTATATTAGCATACTCTATCACATACTTATATCTTCTATCCTCCTTATCCTATAGGATCATATCCAATATCTATATATACTATATCTATTACATCTAGGGATGTGTCTTCTAGCATCATTAGTTAGCTCTAGCCTACACATAGTGTATGCAATAGCTTCTGATCAGCTCTGCTCTATGCTCTACATCATGCTAAATCATCCCCCTTCAAAACAATGTCTCGTCCTCAAGACATGCAAAATCAATTACTAGGTAAGATGGTCTTGTAGATCTGCTTCAGCTGCACCAAACTGGTCTCCCATTGCTTCTTAGCCTTAGAAAACATAATAATTTGTGCTTCTATCTTAATATATGTGTCCTCTACTTCTAATATACTTGTTGGTATCTATTTTGTTTATGTTGTCTGCTTAGATTCTGCAAAACTATTGATCAGATTAGCTAGTCTAAGGTTCACAACTTCCCTTAACTACTTTATTTGGCTCCTTATTTGATCTATTTGGTCATAAAGTTGTTGATGCTAGTTGTGGAGAGTCTCTACCTATATCCTTATTACTCTATCCTTATCTATTAGAGGATCATATTAGGTTGCCACTTTTGTTATTTGTAGTTCCAAAACATCCATTTGATCTTTTATATTGCTTTGGTGGACTATGTCCATTTGATCTAATTGAGTGTTTTCCTTGGCACACTTATTTGTCATTTGCACCAACCCTTTCTTGTTTAGTTGCTCTATTATTTTCTTCTCTAGCTGGCTAGAGTACTCCTTGAATCCTTGTATCAATTGTTTCAATTGCTCCTTGAATCTTTGGGTGTCTCCAAAATCTTAGTTTCCAATGTATTCACTAACACCTGAAGCAATTCACTCCCCTCTACATGTTTCAAAATTTTTTCTCTTGCTAAGGAGTGGAAGACATCTCCTAACTATAGCTTCTATAAGGGAGATATTCCAAAAAGATTTAATTGACCTTCTACCACCAAAAACTCTAGCAATTGTGGAGCTAGGATAGGTGTTATATGTTTTTGTTGCTCCAAAATCTCCTTAATAGATTCTATTGAAGAAGAAGAGGCTTTTGGATTATCAACTTGCTCTGATCCTCTTTTCTCTTCTATATTCTTATGTGTTTCTTCTTCTTTATCCTCCACATTATTTGTGTGTGGGCTCATTTTTGTTGCTATGTATTCCTCTCCTCCATCCTTGTGTTCTCTAGAGGACATACCCCTTGTGCGGAAGTTTTCGGTTGATTATTCAAAAAAGATGTAGAAATCCAATGTGGTTCAAGCCAAGTGATAACCAGGACTTTATTCTTCCTTAACACATTCTTCCAAGTTGTGCACACATCCAAACATCCAAACATCCAACAGGATTATCAAAACACATCAATTTGGCCCAATTTTTATGTCATAAAATGTACCCCTAGGACTTTTACCTCCTAAGTTTAGCTTTCAGGTCCCTTGTTTTTCATCTTGCATGTTAAATTAGACTCCCAAGACAAAATGGCCTAAAACCCATGTCAAATGGAACTTGAGGGACATTGTTGAGCTTAACCCTATCCCAAAATAGGACCCAGGGCTTGGGCACTCATGCCCTAGTCCTACCCTATTTTGGTGGGGTCCCAATTTTGAATGTCAATTAAGTGACCGTTAGAAGTTTTTCTTGCCGACATCTTAAGTTTGAATTATGAATGTTGTAGCAGGAATGCATATATAAGTATGTTTAGGGTTTCATTTGTAAACTAGAAGATGATTATGAAATTTTGGAGAACTTATGATTTTATAGTATTCAAGGCATTCATTGTGTTTGTGATTGTAGATTAGGCTTCATCTTCTCATGGCATGAAGGATCTTCATGTATGTGAGAGCTACACCTCTGAGGTGATATCTATTTGTGTTGAATCAATCAATTATCATTTGATTTTTGCCTTTGTCATACAAGAATACACATTCTTTATCAAACAATGGTGTTGGAAGGCTTGAATGCTATTCTAGGGCTTGACTAAGGCAAGCTCCTAAACACCACAACCCCCAACCCCTCTCCTTGTGATTGTAGGTTGTACAAGTATCAAGTTTCATGGAGTGGAGTTGCAAAGGAGTGTGGCAGAGGATAAAGATTCTAGATCTAACGAAAATAAGTGGAAAGGTGCACTGATAGGGCTTGGGCACTAGTCCCTTTTCCCTCTAGATTTGTAAAGGTGAAAATCTCTAGAATAGGGATCATCAGTGCCAAAAGGAGTCTAGAAGCCCCCAATGAAAACACTGCATTGCACTTGGGTACTGCTCCCTTTTCCCCTAACTATTTAGTATGTCAAACTTTGAAAAATGGTCATTATCTAATCTCCATTTAACATCTCTGTGTGTGAGATTTTGCCAGGATTCATCCATTTGCTTACAATTTTGCATAATTAGGGTTTCAAGCATAATTGAGCATTAAAATAATACATAAATCAGTAAATTTCAAATTTCCCTATCATTACAAGTGACAACCAACTTGTAAGTGAATCTTCTTGGTTCAACTCAGTTAAATTTCCTTGAATATGTGTAGTGAAAGGAGGATCTAGGCATATTATTCATAAAACCCTATTCCCACTTTTCCTACATTACATTTTGGTGAACCCATGTATTAATTGAATTTTAAACTTTTCTGAGTGTTGTACTTCAGATTTTCATTCATTCAATTCATCATTCTCATATTGCATTTGAAAATCTACAAAAAAATTGAAAATTTTGAAAATTTTGAAAAAAATTGGCATCCTAGGCTTGCATTTTGACATAGTTTGTATTAATTTCATTGGATTTAATTTAATTTCTGATTTTTACATCAGATCTAATAAAAATTACAACATCACATCATTAATGAAACATTTGCATTGCATTTTCATGCTTAAATTGTTAGATTTTGCTTGAAATTGTGCATTTTTCATAAACCTAGTCTTTGCAAAAACTAGGGTTTGTAATTAAAATCTTGTTTCAGATTTTAGTACTCTTTTAAAACACTCATTTAAATATATTTTTTTTAGTGTTGCATTATTGTGTGTTTTTGCATTTTCACACAATCAATTTCAACAAAAATTAGCATATTCATTGATTTATCCTTAAAATTGCACTTGCATTGAGCATTGCAGGATTTTGACATCGTTTTCAGATTTGAGCTGAGATATTTCACATCATAAATCTGATTATAATTCATTAATACACCATTTTTCATAGTTTCATGCCTTAATTTCACAATTAGAGTTTAAAATCCTTGCATTTTCACTAGGTTTTGACTCATCTTTCATCTAGATTTACATGATAGGTGTGTTGTGAAAGATTTTTCTGCATTATTGGACTGATAAAAAGGATTTAGTTTTTTCCTCTCTTTAATTTCTTCACAACACTACTTCTTTTAGGCATTTCCATTGAAAAAAGTGAAAAAATCAAGCATTTTAGGTTATAAACTTAGATAATTTTGCACTTCTTCCTTGAATAAGTGTAGAAAAAAATTTAAAATATAGTCTTATATTCATTTTAACATATACATACATACATTTCTTATTTAAAATCTTGCATTATTTTGCACCTTTGCATGAAAATCTGCATATTTTAAATTACACATTGTGTATTTCAACACAAAGAGTTGTATACACTTCCCTTAAACAAAATCTCAAATCACTCACCTTTCCTTGGTGTGTTGCATTACTTCATTCTAATTATTTGATTTGTTGTGCACACAATGTTTATAGGGTTAAATAATCTCACATTACATGACTTCTCATCATAACAATAATGCTAGGATTTCTACTAGGCCTTATTTAAAAAGAAAGAGCCCTAAACTTGAAATAACATTTACACCTCATGATAAAACATTCGTAGACACTAAAGGGCCTCTTTACATCACCGTGAGTATAATGGATATTCTGGTGCATGGTACACTTATAGATCCTAATTGTATGACTAATGTGGTAGCTAAAGAGTTCCTCCTCTCACATGATTTGATACAAGATTCTTATGAATTGGATTTAAGGTTTAATACACATACTAGATCTTTCATGCCTACCTTTGGGAAGATAACCTTATTGGTTATGATTTATGATAAAGTTGTGGACCAATTATTTGATGTCATCCCTTTATTTGACCCATGGCAAGAAGCTATGAATGTTGTCCCCTCAACAATTCACAAATACATAAAATTCCCTTTACATGGACAAGTGCATACTGTTTGTCATAATACATCATAGCCCATGGTTATGGAAAAGAACTTTACTCTTGATTACTTTTGGCCACAACTTGATAAAGACCCTGAGCCACAAAGAGACCAATTTTTCCTACAATATAGATGATATAAAGCAAAACTTTTATCTAGAGTGGTTGGGCCTCCTATTCAGACAACAAGAGAAGAACAACCTGCATTAGAAGAAATCCCTAGAGAAAAAGGTAAAGAACTCTATGTTGAGGATCCTCCTCTATCATCCTTACAAGGATCGAGAGGTATTCATTGAGAATAAGGCATTTCATCAAGACAAATGAGATTTCAACAACCTTCCTCCTCTGAGATACAAAAACATATGGAAAAGCATGAAACTACTTTTGAAGATATAAGCAATAAGACAAGAAGAAATAGACAAGCAAGAGAAAGGAGGAAGAGAAGACATGCTTTTGCCCAACAAAATGTACCTCAACAAGAAAACATTCCACCACCTAACATTGAACCAAACAAAGAATAACTTAAAAAAGAAACATTTAAAGAAAATAAAAAAAGTTGGGCTATGGTACCTTATGTACCTCTTTCCTCTAACATTTGAGATTGGGAAGACAATGACTTACTTCTGGATGACCTCTAGTTCGGTTGTGTTAATAAGTAAGCATTTCTAACCCTTTCTCTCTATGTTGTGATCTCTTTGTGATGTGTTATGTGTTGTTTAGGCCTTCTAGGATGACCCTTGAGACTCTTGTAAGGTCAAGGATATTGGGAGACCACCTCTGTTATGACCATTCTTCTATTTGTGTCATCATTCTTCTATCTTGCTTCTCCTCTATTTTTATTGTTGTGTGTTACGCCTTAGAGGCAAATCATTGCAGTTGATGACCTTAGGGCATCCTCCTATGTGACTTTTTGATGACCTTAGGGCATCCTCCTATGTGACTTTTCCTAAGGCACTTGCTCTCCTCTCTCTTTTTTATTGTTTACCTTCTTCTAGTGGTTCTATTGAGTTGGTGGATGATGAAAAATAAACATATACTGATATGGACCAAGTGTCCTTTCAGTAAGCAAAGCAAAAATGGACCTAGTCCATATATGAAGATGAGGATAATATGTATTATCTGATGCTTGGCTAGTAGAATCACTCCATGTGATATTTTGATGTTGTCTTATCTTTTCTAACAAACCATTATAATTTACATATGCTCAATGTACTTTGATTATCTTAAATCTTTCCTTGGTTACACTCAGTTCTGAGATTTCTATAGTATAGTCCCATGGTTATACTTAGTTTCTAAATCCATAGTATAACCTTGGCTCTTGATTGTGTACATTGTTTTTATCATGTGATGTAGTTATTATCTTAGGAAAAGATTTCTAACCTCTCTTATCATAGCAAAATGTGTGTTTGTAGGAATATTCATCAATCGTGAAGCACATGTCAACTTTGGGGGCATGGGCTTTGTGAAAGCTCTTGTTCCCTTGTGTGTTTTCTCTCTACCTTAATGTGTTTGTTGTTAATACATGATATCAACCACCTTAAGGTGGGTACATATAAAAGCCAATTTGTTTGATAATTTTGGTACTAACAAAGTGTGTTTGCAAGCCCTTTGCCGAGGCAAGATGTATCCCCAATGTGAGTGCACATTTGTATTTTATATTAAAATCAAATAGCTCTCTGTGAAGGAGGGATATCATATCTATTGAGCTAGTGGATATCCTTTTATTCAAAATCCCTCTGTGGAGGCAGTGAGAGTGTATCTCTTGAGCTAGTGCATATCCTTTTTATTTCAAAAGTCCTCTAAGCAGGCAAGGTTGCATTTGAGACTATCCTCACTTAAGTGTCCTTTTGGCAGTTGTTATGGCATAATTCTAACTATCAGGTGTGTCTACAACATGTTTGAGATGGTGGGAACTTAGCAATAATCTCCTTTTATCACCTTTTTTTGTCGTGTTTAAGAGGTATAGTAAGTCTTTGGCATGCTATATAGCACTCATGTCTTCCATGTGTCTTTCATGTGTTTTTCCCTGTGTGTAGTCTTAAGGGTGTGGTGAAATGCCCCTCTTGCACTCGGCTTTGTATGGTGTGTTTTCTTCCAAGCATGGTCTCAAGGGTGTGGTGAAATTCCCATTCCTTTGCTTTGGGTTTTGCATGGGTTGTTTGTTCTTAAGTGTAGTCTCAAGTGTGTAGTGGAATGCCCCTCCTACACTTTGGGATTTGTTTGGTGTGTATCCTTTCTCATACGTAGTCTCAAGGGTGTGGCAAAATGCCCCTCCTACATTTTGGGGTTGTGTGTTGCACTTTTATTATATCTAAATTCATATACATATGAAAAACAAAAAGAAAATATATTGTATTCATTATGTTCTATGTGACTGCTCTTGTGTATTCATTATGTATTGTGCATCTTCAATATTTTCTTCTCTGTGTCTTGCATGCTTCCTACTCTCTTCATCATGTTTTGCATGTTTGTGATGTGTCTTTTGATGTTTACTTAAGGCTAGGGACTAGAAGTAGTCTCTCAATCTTGGTGTTGCATCTCCTTTATATGCTTGGTGTGTTTGATGTGTTTTTTACCATACTTTAATGCATGTATGGGTCATAAGATCATACAGACATTAAAGTGGGGGCTAAATGTTATGTCATAAAATATCCCCATAAGACTTTTACCTCCTAAGTTTAGCTCCTAGGTCCCTTGTTTTTCATGTTGCATGTTAAATTGGATTCCTGAGGAAAAATGGCCTGAAACACATGTCAAATGGGGCTTGAGGGACATTTTTGAGCTTAATCCTATCCCAAAATAGGACCCAAGGCTTGGGCACTCGTGTCCTAGTCCTGACCTATTTTGGTGGGGTCTTAAATTTGAATGTCAGTTAAGTGACTATAAGAAGTGTCACTTGTTGACATCTATGAAATTTGTAGCGAGAATGCATTTATAAATATGTTTAGGGTTTCATTTGTAAACTAGAAGATAATTACAAAATTTTGGCAAACTTACGATTTTAGAGCATTCAAGGCATTCATTGTGTTGCAGTGTAGAATATTGTTTTTGTGTTTGTGATTGCAGATTTGGCTTCATCTTCTCATGGCATGAAGGATCTTCATCTATGTGAGAGCTACACCTCCGAAGTGATATCTATTTGTGTTGAGTTAATCATTTATCATTGGGTTTTTGCCTGTATCCTACAAGGATATGCACTCTTTACCAAAAAATGGTGTTGGAAGGCTTGAATTCCATTCCAAGGCTTGATTGAGGCAAGCTCCTAAACAATTCAACCCCAAAATCCTCTCCTTATGATTATAGGTTACAGGTATCGAGTTTCATGGAGTGGAGTTACAGAGGATAAATATTCTGGATTTGACAGAAAGAAGTGGAAAGGTGCACTGACATGGCTTGGGTGCTAGTCCCTTTGTAGAGGTGAAAATCTTTGAAATAGGGATCATCAGTACTAGGAGTCTAGAATCCCCCAAAGAAAACACTGCAACCTAGTCTCTTTTCCCCCAACTATTCAGTATCTCAAACTTCAAAATATGGTCAGTATCTAATCTCCATTTAACATCTCTATGTGTGAGCTTTTGTTAGGATTCATCTGTTTGTTTATGATTTTGCACAATTAGGGTTTGAAGCATAATTGGGCATTAAATTAATACATAAATTAGTAAATTCCAAATTTCCCTATCATTACAAGTGACAAGAAACTGCTAGGTGAATATTCTTAGTTCAACTCAGTTAAATGTCCTTGAATGTATGTAGTGTAAGGATGATCTAGGCATATCATTCATAAAACCCTATTCCTACTTTTCCTACATAACACTAGAAAACACTTATCCTTCCATAAAATAGCTGCAGACTTAAAGTGGTACATAAGACTTTCACATAACTTCTGAAATATTCCTTCCCCTAAAATATATGTTTGTTGGAAACTTTCTGGTGTTGTCATTGATGTCAACCTATAGTAGTTGGTCCATCTAGTTCTAAGTTCTTTCTAGAAACTTTGATGGTTCTCCAAGTGCTTTTGAGAAAATTTGAAGAAAACAATGTGCAGAGTGACAAAACTATGTTAAGTGTTTTTCTCTGCATTCCTTCATAGTTGAACATATGCTTGTGTAGTTTAGAAGTGTTGATTAGAGATGTTCATAGGTTTTATATCTATAGTTTCAGGTTCAGGATCATGGAGATGTGGAAGATGTGTTTAACAAAATGTTTGCCTGTATAGAAGATTGTCTGGGAGAAATGAAATTTCTCCACATTTCCCTGCATTGAGCTTTCCTATCTTGTGGATCTAGAAGAGTTCTTATATTATCTATATCCATCTTCCTTTGAAGTTTCCATTTTTGGGATGCTCTACAAGTTCAATTATTGTGTTGGTGATCAGTAATAGTGTGTCTTGATGTGCATAATGAAGACATTCTTTGATTCAAATGGTTGCGACAGTGTTGTAGAATTTTATGATAATTATGAGTGTTTTGGGAAGGTGTGTGAATGTTTTGGAGTGTCTCTCTCTAGTCTAGATGATGTTCTTAGACTTGGAGTAGTGTGAATATGGCCATTATCTCAGGTTTGGCTGACCTGGCTTACTAGTGCCAGTTACAGAGGTACCTCATGGATTGTGGATGTGTTAAGTAGCTTGATGTTACAAATTTGAGTCTTGGTTATCCCTTGACATAGTCCAATTTCACCTTTTTCCATTGCAGAAGTGTTTAGTGATGACCTAAGTAATATTGCATGTGTGTAATGCACACACTTCATTAGGACTAACCTAATAGAGATAGGTATTGTTTATAGATGGTGTAAATGCAAGATGAAGTTGAATGGAGCAAAGAAGAGAAAGATATGCAAATGGGGGCTAGAACTATGACTTATGTGTGATCACCACTTGATCGTATTGAAACTTGATCAATGCTCTCCTCTCTTGGATCTTTGACATCACCGCTTGATCGATCAACTCATTCTCTTTAAGCCCCAAATCAAGGGCAATAAAGTTGTGTGCAAAATTAAATGATTATGACTTTGAAATGCAATGAGAAGAAAGTGTCTACATTTTAATATGCCAGGAGTTGCTGGAGGCAGTGAGCCAAAGGTTACAGATGGCAAAGAGTATCAGTGGTGGATCTCTCATGTTACTTTGAGATAGCGAATCTCTCTATAACCATATTCTTTCTTCTCTCTTCTGGGCAGTGATCCTTTCTTCTGGGTAGTGATCCCTTGGTAGTGAGCCTACTGATTTTTTGTTTTGTTATTTATATATATTGTGAGCTAATCCTTACCGTGGTTTTTACCTTATTGGGTTTTCCATGTAAATCTAGTCTTCTTATGTGCTTGGATGTGTTTGCATTGATGCTTCATATGTTTACATTTTTCTAATGCATTATAAGTGGTTGATGTTTTGAGGGTTTAAAGTTTAACATACAACTAATTCACCCCCCTCTCAATTGTCCTATGCATTCTAACAATTGGTATCATAGCTAAGTTCCCTAAAGAAGATTAACCACTTGAGGTATATCTAGATGGTGAATAGGAAAGGTATGGAGGTCCCAATGCTTGATGGAACAAATTTTTCTTTTTTGAAAACTAGGATGGAAATCTTTCTTATCTCCCTAGAATATGGTGTATGGAATATAGTTGACAAAGAGTATACTATACCTCCTAGTGGTCCAAAGGATAAAGATGAAATTAAAGAATATGAGAACAATGGTAAGGCAAGGAATTCTCTTCTAAACAATTTCTCTAATTATAAATTAGTGAAGGTGATGAGTTACAAAACTGCCCATGAGATCTGGAAGAATCTAACAAGTACCTATGAAGGAGATGACAAGGTCAAGCAAGAAAAGATGTAGATTTTGAAGACCAAGTTTGAAACCCTAAAGATGTCAAAAGATGAAAATATCGAAAGCTACATGTAGAGAGTGGATGAAGTTGTCAACTCCATCAATGGTCCTTGTGGAAATCTGGAAGAGAGTGAAGTGGTAAAGAAGGTACTAAGAACTCTTCCAAAGTCTTATAGTGCTAAAGTTTCTGCTATTGAAGAAACTCAAAATTTGGATAAGTATTCTAGGGATCAAATGTTTGGAACTTTAACCACTTTTGAGATGATAGAATTTGGTCAAGATGATTCAAGAAAAGAAATTGCTTTTAAGGATATCAAGACAAAAAAGAATGTTGAATCTAACGTAGATGGCTTTGATGACGTGGAAGCAAATTTTGTGAGCAGATTGAAAAGGGGGTCTAGAAAATATAGAGGTAAGTTAACTTTCAATTGTTTTAGCTATTGAAAGATAGGTCATTATGATTCTAAATGTCCAATCAAAATTTCTAATGACAAATACAAGGAGAATACAGGCAAATCATTCAAGAAAATGTATTATGTTAAAGAAGATGACAACATATCTGATGATGAATTTGACTATCGAGATGATGATGGTAATGAATCCTTGGTCATGGCTTTGAATGTTGGAACTAATTTTAGTAATCCTAGAAGATGTATGAAGGATATTTCTCTAGATATAAGGCATCACATTGAAGGAGCACTGGTTACTGCTTTCTATTCAAGAGAAGATGAAGATCTCTGGTTAATTAATAGTGTGTGTTTGAATCATATGAAAGGTGATAAGAATAAGTTTGTGAAGCTTGAGAAGTTTGATGGAGGTTTTTTTAAGTTTGGAGATGATGCATATGCTAAGATCTGTGGAAGAGGTTCAATAAGTTTTGATGGCAAGCACAATACAAATGATGTCCTTTATGTCAAGGGTCTCTAGAAAAATCTTCTAAGTGTAGGACAAATGTGTAGTAGAGGATACAATCTTGTGTTTTAGGATGCTGGATGTGAAATTAGAAAAGAAGACTCCTAAACTATTATTTCTACAAGAACAATGACAAAAGGAAATATATATTAGCTCAAAGGTGTTGAAGGTGTGTGCCTTATTACTCAAATTAATGAAAGTTGGCTATGGCATAGAAGAATTTGTCACATCAATTTTGACAACCTAGTGAAGATCATCTCTACACAAGCTGTGAGGGATCTACCAAAGATTACAAAGCCTACCAATGCAACCTACAAGGAATGTCAGATTGGGAAGAAAACAAGGAAGAATTTCAAGACCAAAGAGTACAGTACCATCGAACCTCTAGAGTTGGTGTGTACAGACCTATGCAGATCCATAAGAGTAGGAAGCTTTCAAGGTGACAGTTATTTAATGTTGTTGATTGATGAGTTCTCTAGAATGACTTGGGTAACTTTTCTCAAAGAAAAATTAGAAGCTCTAGATAAGTTTAAATCTTTTAAGGCTATGATTGAAAATGAAATTGATCTAAAAGTCAAGTGTTTGAGATCTGACAGAGGTGGTGATTTCACCTCCAATGAGTTTAATTGCTTTTGTGAAGATCATGGAATAAAAAGGCATTTGCTAGCACCTAGGACCCCTCAATAGAATGGAGTTGTGGAAAGGAAGAATAGGATAGTTTGAGAAGCAGTAAGGAAAATGATAAAAGAAGTAAATCTACTAGATATCTATTGGAGAGAAGCCATACACACTATAGTTTACATATAAAATAGATTGCAAGCTAGGGTCAATAGTTCAAAGACTCCATATGAACTATGGTATGGAAGAACTCCTACTATAAAATACTTTAGAGTGTTTAGAGTAAATGCTACATTATGAGAGATGAAGAGAACTTGGGAAAGTTTGATACAAGATCGGATGAATGAATCTTCCTTAGATATTCTACAAAGAGCAAGGCTTACATGTGCTATAGAAAGAGATTGGAGAGATTAGTGGAAATTGTAAATGTCAAATTGGATGAAGAACCATACCAAAGTTTAGTGCTATTACAAGGATATGAATCAAATGAGAACCATTGCAAAGAAGTAGAAAGAGAGGAAGGAAAGGAAAAGGAGAAGCAAGTAGATGAAGAAGATGGTTCAGAGAAGATTCCCACGATTCCCAAGTATGTGCAAGAGAATCATTCTGAAGATTAGATCATTGGAGATAAGAATAAAGGTATTTTAACAAGGAGAAGTATTTCTATGGTAGATGAATATGTAAATTTGTGCTTATTGTCTCAAATAGAACCCAAAACAGTGAATAAAGCATGCAAAAATGAGCACTCGATCAAGGCTATGGAAGAGGAATTGATGCAAATTGAGAAGAATCAAACTTGGGAAGTTGTCCCAAGACCAACAAACAAGAATGTGATAGGAACTAAATGGGTCTTCTAGAACAAATTGAATGAGAATGCAGAAGTAGTCAAAAATAAGGCCAAGTTAGTGTGCAAAGGCTACTCACAAGTGGAATGAATAGATTATGAGGAAATATTTTCTCTAGTGGCAAGATTGGAGGCCATCAAATTGTTCTTAGACTTTGCATCACATAAGAACTTCAAAGTTTATTAGATGGATGTGAAATTTGCATTCCTAAATGGAAAGTTGGAAGAGGAATTATACATTGAGCAACCGAAAGGATTTCAATTATTAGATGATCCAAATATGGTCTATAGATTAAAGAAGGCATTGTGTGGACTCAAACAGGTGCCTAGAGCTTGGTATGCAAGGCTGGATAGGTACCTATTGCTGTAATGATTCAAAAAGGGTACTACAGATAGCAATCTATACTTTAAAATTGAAGAAGATCAAATCTTGATTGTGGAAGTGTATGTGGATGATATAATCTTTGGAGGAAGTGAAGGTATGTGCAAGATATTTGTAGAAGAAATGTAGAAAGAATTTGAAATGTCAATGTGTGGGTAAATGAACTTCTTCCTTGGGTTACAAATTAGTCAATCGGAAAAAAGCATTTCCTTCTCACAGTCAAAATATGCTGAGGAAATGTTGAAGAAGTTTGGGATGGAAGACTCCAAACTGGTATGTACTCCCATGACTATTGGTTGCAAGTTAAGAAAAGATGATGAATCTCCTAAGGTTGATCAGAGAAAGTGCAAATCAATGATTGGTGGAATAGTATACCTAACTGCTACCAGACTAGATATCATGCATGCAGTTTGCCTTGTGGCTAGATTTCAAGTAGATCCTAGAGAGTCACATGTATTAGTAATAAAGAGGATATTAAGATGCTTAAAAGACACTCTAGAGTTTGGCCTATGGTACCCAAAGGATAATGATTTCTTCTTGAGTGCATATACAGATGCAAATTGGAGTACAAATGGTGATGCTTTCTTTTTGGGAATCAGGCTTGTCCCATGGTTAAGTAAGAAGTAGGACTTAGTGTCATTATCTACTACAGAGGCAAAATATATTGTAGCAACATCTTGCTACACATAGGTGTTATGGATGAAGTATGCATTGAAGGATATCAAAGTGTCATATGATGAACCCATTCCTATCCTATGTGATAATACAAGTGATATCAACATTTCAAAAAATCCGGTGATGCATTCAAGGACAAAGCATATTTCAATCCAATATCACTTCTTAAGAGAAAAGGTTGCAGAGAATGAGGTAAAGTTGGAGTATGTTCCTACCAAGGACCAAGTTGCAAACATCTTCACAGAGGCTCTCCCTAAGATACTTTTGAATATCTCCAACATAAGCTAGAATTTATTGCCCTCCTTCTCTTAACTAGATGCATAAATGTATGTATCTATCTTGGAAGCATTTCAAGATACACATTTGGCTCTGGACTAGTGTTGAAAGCTACCTCTCAGGGGGAGTAGGTAGTGATACTATTGGTTGGTATAGTCAGAAGGAGCATATCCTATGACCTTAAGGGGGAGAGTGCAGAGAAAGAGAGAGAAATGTAGATAGACCAACACTTGTTGGTGTTGCATTTGTTGCCCTTTTCCATTGATGTCAAAGGAGGAGAGAGTTAGAGTTGTTGAAAAACCATAATATGTGAAGAGTAAGAGTTGCTACAGTTAGGAGGAGTACTACTATGCTTTAGGTCTTGATGGTTTTGCAAACAAGTGTTACCATCAATAATAAAGGGGGAGATTGTTGGAAACTTTCTAGTGTTGTCATTGATGTCAACCTCTAGTAGTTGGTCCATCTTGTTCTAAGTGCTTTTGAAAAAAATTGAAGAAAACAATGTGCAGAGTGACAAAAGTATGTTTAGTGTTTTGCTCGACATTCCTTCATAGTTGAACATATTCTTGTGTAGTTTGGAAGTGTTCATTATAGATGTTCATAGGTGTTATATCCAAAGTTTCACGTCTTAGATCATGTAGATGTGGAAGATGTGTTTGACAAAATGCTTGCCTATATAGAAGACTATCTAGGAGAAATGATATTACTCCACATTAATCCATAATGAGATTTATTTTCTTATGGATCTGGGAGAGTGCTTATATTATCTATATCCACCTTCCTTTGAAGTTTCCAGTGTTGGGATGTTCTGCAAGTTTAGTACTTGTGTTGCTGATCAGTAATAGTGGGTCCTAATGTGCATAATGAAAACACTCTTTGATTCAAACGGTTGCAATAGTGTTGTAGAATTTTATGATGATTATACATATTCTAGGAAGGTGTGTGAATGGTTTAGAGTCCACATGATGTCCTTAGACTTGGAGAAGCATGAATATGGCCATTAGCCCAAGTTTGGCTTACCTGGGTTACTAGCGCCAATTGCAGAGGTACATCGTGGATTGTAGATGTGTTAAGTATCTTGATGATACAAATTTGAGTCATGGTTATCCCTTGACATGGTCCAATTTCACTTATTTCCATTGTGGAAGTGTTTAGTACCAACCTAAGTAATGTTGCATGTGTGTAATGTACATGCTTCATTAGAATTGGTTTGATTGAGATAAGTCTTGGTTATAGATGGTATAAATGCAACATGAAGTTGAATGGAGAAAAGAAGAGAAGGATATGAAAATGTGAATCAAGGGTAGTACAATTGTGTAAAAACTTAAATGCTTCTAACTCTAGAATGTACTGAGCAGAAGGTGTTTACATTTTAGTGTGACAGAAGTTGCTAGAGGCAGTGAGCCAAAGGTTATAGATGGAAAAGAGTATTAGTGGTAGATCTCTCCTATTACTTTGAGATAGTGAATCTCTCTATAACAATCTTCTTCTTTAGTCTCTCTTCTAGGTAGTGGGCCCTTGGTAGTGAGCCTTTCTCTAGCAGTGAGCCTTTCTTCTGGGTAGTGAGCATTTCTTCTAGATGGTGAGCCCTTGGCAGTGACCCTATTGATTTTTAGTGTTATTATTCATATATATTTTGAGCTAATCCTCACAATGGTTTTTCCCTTATTGAGTTTTCTATGTAAATCTATTGTTATTAAGTGTTTGGATGTGTTTACATTAATGCTTCATATGTTTACATTCTACTGATGCATTATAAGTGGTTGATGTTTTGGGGGTTTAAATTTTAACATACAACTGATTCACCCCCCTCTTAGTTGTGCTATTCATTCTAATAATGTTTTTTTTCTGGTGTAAACAAACAAATACTGAACTTGGCATCACTTACAAACACTTAACACCCAGTCTTGAGATAGAACATTGAAAAACCAACTTGTAGTGCACTTTAGCACCTGAAACCTAAAATGAACAAACATATAGACTAACTAAACTCATCTTCCAAACAACAAATACAAAGGATAAAATGCAGTGAAATGTAGTGGCTTTTGCTTTCTCCTCCATACAACCCTAATTAGAAAAGAACTTTGTCTTTACTGTACTGACTCTGAAAAACTTCTATGATACAACATATCATTTGAAACTCGAATATATCAATCTTCACATTTGTATCCAGCTATCCTTTAGATTGCAAGATCTCATCTTCAAATGCAGAGTAGTTCTCTAACTCATCATGACTACAACAACTCTAAACAACTGTATTCATTTTGCTAGCTCTAGAATCTTCTATTGTGATTTCTATGCTCTAAAATCAAGAACATACCTTCTTCAACACCAGTCTCTATCTGACTTCCAAACTACAAGGCCATACCCTCAAATGTGGAGGAATACGAAGCATTTTCCTAACCCACATTAGTACAATCTCTAGTGACTTGGAATTTGTGAAACTTTCTTCCAAAACTAAAGCAATGATTTTCATCAGGAAACAAGGAATACAATATTCACCACATTAGAGACTACTACAAGTATGTGCCTAATTAATGTTATCATTGATGTCAACATATCCTTTTTGTCATTGGTGTCAACTGTATCTTCTTCTATTCCTTGTTTAGAAGACTTATATGTTGAGGATATTGAGAAAATTAGCCTCTCCAAAAGAAACAAGTGAGTTACAGAGAAGTGCAGTACAGACAGTGAGTTGTATTCTAAAGAATAGTCTAGTAAACCGTTCTACATTTATTTCTACTTAAAGATTGTGATTTGTGGATTGGAAGTAAGTTAGAGGTATATCTAAGGATGCTACATTCTAGGTTTGAGCCATCCACATGAAGATCTAAGTGAGTTGTATTCACCAAAGTGAAACTTACTTTTTTCTGTAAGTTCAGTTGGGATAGGAAGAAAGTATTCTTCTCTGCATTCCTCTACAAGAAAGTATTTGGTTCTATGGTTCAAGAGGGAATTCTAGGATGATTATAAGTGCCTACAATTGCAATGGTTCATGGTTTGGTGGTCTGTAAGCTATCTTTCTTTTATGATAGTTGAAGACAATGAAGTTCATGTGTTCTAGTGAGAAGATTCCTATGGATAAAGTAGTTAAGGTTTGTGTGATTGCTCCTAATGATTATAGCATGCTTGTGGATGTCTCCTAATCATGTTCCTATCTGTATTTTGGTCTACGTTAAGAAATTGAGATGGTGTGTGAAGATTGTTCACCGATAATTTAGCGTGTAACCAGTCTTGGCCGACTTGGTTGATCCCAGTGATTGCAGAGATCTCTGGAAGATTGTAGAAGCATGTTGTGGTGTGGAAGATCATGTTTGAGTCCTAGCTAAGGTATAGAGTGATCCACATTTCATTTCCTTTGCACATTGTTGTAATAGGTTAGGACCTATTTTGTAAATGTTTATAATACCAACCTTGAAGATTATTCCAATGGTTGATGATTATGATGTTGACCTTGATGATCATTCCAAGGTTGATGTAGTGTATAAATACTTGTAGTTGAGTCGTCAAAAAGTGTCCTTGATTGGAAATGAGAAGGCATTAAGAAAGGTCCAAAAAGTAGAGTAGAGAAGAGGCAAATGAAAGAAGAGTAAGAGCAGAGTAGAGGAAGAGCAGAGCAAGGGAAGTATTTTACTTTAGTTGCAAGTATAGAAAGGTGTTGATCATGGCAGTAAGCCACTAGTAGGGTTTAACAACCCTCAGGGTATAATAGCCCTCAGGGTTTAACAACCCTTATTGTAATCTTGTTAGGTTTAGGGTGGATGCAGTGAGCCTGCTAGACCTAGTTGTTCTTCATGGTAGTAAGCCAGTATGTTTAGGCCTGTGGAGTGACCAAGCCTAAACATCATTATTTTAAGATTGCAATATATATTGAGAGTTGATCCTATCCATGGTTTTTCCTCACCTTGGGTTTTCCACGTAAATCTGGTGTCTCTTGTGTTTGATGTTGTATCTGTGGTTAAGTTTATCATTTCATGCATTCATTGTTAAATCATAACATTTGTGGATAAATGATGAATGTTTAATTTGTAGAGAGTGTTTAAGTTTTTGTGACAATTGATTCATCCCCCCTCTCAGTTGTCCAGCACATATCAATAATTGGTATCAAAGCCAAGTTCCTCTAAAAAAGTTTAATAGCTTGAGGAAGATCCAAAATATCTTACAAGAAGGAAGTGCCACATTTTGATGGAACGAGTTATGTTCTCTGGAAGGCTCAGATGAAAAGCCATCTTCTTTCTCTTGGTTACAAAGTTTGGAAAGATGCAAAAATAGAATACACCATACCTCAAAATGGTTTGACAACTGAAGAAAAAATCAAAGAATATGAGATATATATCAAGGCAAAGGATGCTCTACTAAGCTCTTTAACTGACTCAATATTGACGAAAGTGGTGGATCTTGAAACTACAAATAAGGTATGGGAAAAGTTGAAAAATTTGTATGAAGGAGATGATTATGTGAAGGAAGCCAAGTTACAAAGTCTGAAAGTGAAATATGAAATCTTGAAGATGAATAATGGCGAAAACATATCATCTTTTATGCAAAGAGTTGATGAACTTATTATAGGGATAAAAGCCATTAGCGGAACTCTCAGAGAAAAGAAAATTATTATGAAAATTCTTAGATCTCTACCCAAATCCATGTCACAAGGTAGCTATGATTGAAGAATTCGTGCACATAAAAATTGTTAACAGGGATCAGTTGCTTGGTAAGCTTACTGCTTTTGAAATGAGGGAGTTAGATGATGCTCTGCTGAAAGTTGAGACAGCCTTCAAAGCCAATGCTCTTGGAAGTACTTCTGAATCAAAAAAATACAAGGTAGAATCTGATAATGAGTTAGATGAAGTTGAATCCAACTTTGTGGATAGACTATGATGTAGAGGCACTTTGGATAGGAGGAAGATAGACAAGAT
Organism: Cunninghamia lanceolata; assembly: GCA_027924645.1. Lineage (NCBI taxonomy): Eukaryota > Viridiplantae > Streptophyta > Pinopsida > Cupressales > Cupressaceae > Cunninghamia > Cunninghamia lanceolata. The sequence goes on from BSBN01000957.1 coordinate 2,110,809, forward strand.
GACAAGGTTCTTACTACACCCAAAATCCCAAATTCAAAGGTTAGTTTGCAAAAGTTGGAACAATAGTTAGAGACCTTGATTTCTCCATGGAAATGGTGTTTAGGTATGTGTAGGGACCCATCCCATCCATTGGCAAAGGTAGGTCAAACTCTGAAATGGTACTTCCTTCACAAACCCCAAAAAAGGCTTGTAGCCCTACAAAATGACAACAATCTTAATAACTCTTGACTCAGACCTTCAAATGCAAATCTTAGACAATTAGTAGATACCTATTATGCCCCCCTACTACATATCCTAGAATGGGTTTGGGTTGTCTTGGACGGTATGCCTCAACCAATAGCCCCTCCTGATGCCTTAGAGCCCCAATTAGGCCTAATTTGTGAAGCAACTACCCTAAAACTCATGCATAGAACTCTATGAAGGGTTTGAACATTTACAATACATGCCAAAACAAGGGATTTTATGGGTTTTATCCTCCTACTCTTTGTTGTTCCCAAAATTGCATCTATGGTTCCTTCAATGTGCCTTAAAACATCACCTAACACATGGTTTTGTTAGGTTTCATCAAACAAAACTACTTCTCTTCAAAGTTTCTGCCAAAAAGTCATAATATCCTACTAATACAGATCTATTACATCCCATTTCATTGATCAAACCAGTTCTACATCAGTGGAATGGTAGGAAATACTTAAATCACAATCATAACCCTAGATGAGGGTTTCACATACCAATTTTAGAAAAAACCTTGTATCTTCCTACCACAGAAATGTTAAAGCACAAAAATGAATTCCAATGAAAGATAACTCCATTTTCCAACTGATCAAACCATGAAAAAGTGGAAACAATCATGTACCTTTGCACAGTACAGACTGTAGTAGCGTGGAAATTCAAAAAATAGGGTTTCAAGATGGGTTTTAGAAAAACATTGACCAAATGGACAAATCTCAACCAAATGTCACAAAATTAGTCTTTAATGAAAGGTTAGACATAGAGGTTTCCAAAAAGTCCAGCCTCACCTTCTAATTCATCTGTATGCAAAAGTTATGAATGTTATAGCAGCAAAAATGTAGAAAATTCTAGAAATCACAGTGCTTGTTTGTATTTCTTGATCACCAACTCCAACTACTACCTTGCCTCGACCCTTGGGAGGCATTTTAAGCATGTCATTATAGTTCCAACTGTCCCCAACTACTTTTCAATAGGGACCATTGGTTTTTTTATATTTTTTGCCCTTTGTTTGCTTTACAATTTATAAAAGTTGCCAAACGACTTTGCACATTTTTACAATATTGAAGGCTACAAGAGCCCAGCTACCTTCAAAGGGCCACAAACACCCTAGACACACCTAAGAAGACTAAAACAATCCTATTACATTCATTGGATCCATCCTTGGTTACATTTTCACCATGTGACAACAATATGACAACATTGACAAAAACATGGCATTTTGGACAGATGCCTACAAAATGGATCCAAACTTATTACAAACACTTAGGAAGTGGTCCATTAGACCTTATTACATGAAATATGGTCTCATAAGACCTTATTTACTACAAAAACTCAAAAAACTCAACTTAACACCATTTTGGCCTCATGGTGGCCACCTTGTGTTAGGTGCTCCTGCACCATACACCCCGCCTAGAAAAGAACTCATGCCACATGAGTTGATTCTTTATCTTGCTCCACCTTTATCCTTTGTTGCTTCATGTCTTCCCCATTATCTTTGGACTACAACCTACTTCCATGGAATCAAAAACTCATGCCTAGCATTGTAGGCTCTACTCACACCATGCCATGAGTGAGTGCTTGCAACCAGACCTATACTTTGCTTGCGATTCTTCCTTACTGTCATCTCTTCCTGAACACCTGCATTCAAAACCTTGGTTGATGCTTCTTGTACTATTTCTATGGTAGAATATGATTGTCTTTGAACTCTTGTTGGCTCTAGAGGACCAAAAATGGTCCCTACTATGATAGAATCTCCTTCTTTCCAACCACCTTGTGGCTGCTTATAGATTTGCTCTTTGACCTTCTTCTGATCCATCTCAGACATCACCATCTGATCTCCATCATTCAAAACTTAAACAAGCTTCAAACTTTGATCTTTAACAACCCCACTCCTTGAGGTATCCTTAACTTTCCTTTTCTCTTCTTCATTGATCTTCACAAATTCTTTCTTACCCACCAAGATGACCTTGGCCACCTTCTTTGCTTTAGCATCCTCCTGCAATGGTGTCAACACAAAAGTCCTCCCATCCTTCTTGATGGTGTATGTGTTAGCATATCCATCATATAATTATTTCTTATCAAATTTCCATGGCCTACCTAAAAGTAGGTGACAACAATCCATGGGCAAAATATCACATAAAACCCTACTCTTATATTCTCCAATCTAAAAATCGGCATATGCTTGTTCATCTACCAAAAGTGATTGACTAGCACTTACCCAAGATGCTTTGTAAGGATTTTGATGAGGAATCCTTTCTAGGATCAATTTATCCACCATTTCCCTAGACACCATATTATTTGTTGAACTAGAATCTATTACTACTTTGCATACTTTACCTTTGCTTTTGCAATTGGTCTTAAAAAGTGCTCTCCTTTGTTTCATCTCCTTGTCCTTGGATGTCTTCAAGATTGTTCTCCTTAGCATCAATGCTTCTCCAGATTCTAGTTCACATCCTTCACTTGGAGAATGGACACTTCCTTCATTCTCTTCTTGCACAAATTGAATCCTTCTTTCATTCTTCCTATCACCTCCTGATGATGAACCTTGCCTTTTTGGACATTTGAATGTTGTGTGACCAATTTCATTGCAATTGTAGCACCTTCCTATGAATGTAGTTGAACCTATTCCTCCTCTAAATCTTCCTCTTGAACCTAATTCTCCACTTTGTTCTTGGGAACTAGATTCCTCTTGACTTCTTTGGGACTAATTTCTGCCTTCAAAACTGCCCCTACCCCTGAAATTTCTGCCACCTCTTCCTCTACTTTGCTGCTCACCTTTCCTCTTCAACTTCTCTTTAGCCCTTAATGCCACTTGAAAGCATTTTTCAATAGTTTTAGGGGTTAATAGACTAATTTCATCTTGAATATTAAACCTCAAACCATTTAGATACCTTGCCACTTTAGCTTTTTCATCCTCCATGTACCCACAACAAAGAGTGTATTTGTGACATTCCTCGGTGTAAGTAGCCACATCCAAATCTCTTTGCTTGAGATTTTACATCTTCTTGTAGATCTGCACCTCATAGTCTGATGGAAGGAATTGGGACTTGATCCTCTCCAACATTCTGCTCCATGAAGAGATCATACTCTTCCCATTCTTTACTCTCTCACCTTGGGTGTGATTCCACCATGTAAGGGTAGCACCTTTGAGTTTAGTTTTTGCAAACTTCACCCTCTTATTTTCAGGGACTTCTTTGTATTCAAAGTAGTTTTTTAGAGCTTCAATCCACTTCATGACTTCATCAGCATTCATCTTCCCACTAAACATGGGAATATTCATCTGAGCCTCTGAAGAATCCTTGCCAATTGCCTTGATGGCTTCAAGGAAATGCTTTTGATAAGCTGGTACCTCTACCTCTTCTTGTTCTTCTTCTTCTTCACTTTCTCTTCCTCTTCATCTATCCTCTTCCCTATCCTCAATGCCTTCAACTCTACTTGGGGTGCTTCCTTAACTCCACTTTTGATCTTCTCTTCCATCTCCTTGAACTTCTTGACCACTTTGGTGGTAATCCCCTTTGGAGGTATATTGCTAGCCTCTCCTTCACTCTCTTCTATTGACATATACCAGGCATTATACCACTAACAACAAAACCTTTTATGGCTTTGATACCACTATGATGTTGAGGCACTTTGGATAGGAGGAAGATAGACAAGATGACAAGGTTCTTACTACACCCAAAAGCCCAAATTCAAAGGTCAATTTGCAAAAGTGGGAACAACAGTTATAGACCTTGATTTCTCCATGGAAATGGTGTTTAGGTATGTGTAGGGACCCATCCCATCCATTGGCAAAGGTAGGCCAAACTCTGAAAATAGTACTTCCTTCACAAACCCCAAAAAAGGCTTATAGCCCTACAAAATGACAACACTCCTAATAACTCTTGACTCAGACCTTCAAATGCAAATGTTAGAAAGTTAGTAGATACCCATTATGGCCCCCTATCACATATCCCAAAATGGGTTCAGGTTGTTTTAGACGGTATGCCTCAACCAATAGCCCCTCCTAATGCCTTAGAGCCCCAATTAGGCCTAATTTGTGAAGCAACTACCCTAAAACTCATGCACAGAACTCTAACAAGGGTTTGAACATTTAGAATCCATGCCAAAATAAGGGATTTTATGGGTTTTATCCTCCTACTCTATGTTGTTCCCAAAAATGCATCTATGGTTCCTTCAGTGTGCCTTAAAACATCACCTAACACATGGTTTTGTTAGGTTTCCTCAAACAAAACTCCTTCTCTTCAAATTTTCTACCAAAAATTCATCATATCATACTAATAAAGATCTATTACATCCCATTCCACTGATCAAAGCAGTTCTACATCAGTGGAATGGTAGGAAATACTTAAATCACAGTCACAACCCTAGATGAGGGTTTCACAGACTAGTTTTAGAAAAAACATTGTATCTTCCTACCACAGAAATATCAAAGCACCAAAATAAATTCAAATGAAAGATAACTCCATTATATAATTGATCAAACCATGAAAAAGTGGAAACAACCTTGTACCTTTGTACAGTACGGACTGTAGCAGCGTGGAAATTTAGAAAACAGGGTTTCAGGATAGGTTTTAGAAAAACATTCACCGAATGCACAAATCTCAATCAAATGTCACAAAATTGGTCTTGAATGAAATATAAGACATGGAGATTTCTAAAAAGTCTGGCCTCACCTTCTAATTCATATGTATGTGAAAGTTATGAATGTTATAGTAGCAAAAATGCAGAAAATTCTAGAAATCACAGTGCTTGTTTGTATTTCTTGATCACCAACTCCAACTACTACCTTGCCTTGACCCTTGGGAGGCATTTTAACATGTCATTATAGTTCCAACTGTCCCAAACTACTTTTCAAGAGGGATCATTGGTCTTTTTATATTTTTTACCCTTTGTTTGCTTTACAATTTATAAAAGTTGCCAAACAACTTTGCACATTTTTACAATATTGAAGGCTACAAGAGCCCAACTACCTTAAAAGGGCCACAAAAACCCTAGACACACCTAAGGACACTCAAAAGACCCTATTACATTCATTGGATCCACCCTTGGTTACATTTTCACCATGTGACAACAATATGACAACATTGACAAAAACATGGCATTTTGGACAAATGCCTACAAAATGGATCCAAACTTATTACAAACACTTAGGAAATGGTCTATTGGACCTTATTACATCAAATATGGTCTCATAAGACCTTATTCACTATAAAAACTCAAAAACCTCAACTTAAGACCATTTTGGCCTCATGGTGGCCACCTTGTGTTAGGTGCTCTTGCACCAGACTACAAAGAGGATCTGGTAAGTATAAAGGCAAATTACCTTTCAAATATTTTTCCTATGGTAAAGTAGGTCATTTTGCTTCTAGATGTTCTAAAAGAATTGAAATAAATAGAAGAAGATATGATAATAGGCCTAGGACCCAAAAGAAGTGTTATTATGTTGAAGATTTTGATGATGATGGAGTATTAGATAATGGTGAACCAGATAATGCTTGTTCATTGCTATTAAGGAAGATCTTGTGTTTACTAATTCTTCTAGCTAAATGAAGGAAGAAAAACTAGTGGAAAGTACTTTGTCTACTTAGGTTATCAAGGACAAGGATGAATGGGTTACTAATAGTGGTTGCTCTGACCACATGACTAGTGACAAAAGTAATTTTGTGAGTTTGGAAAGATATGATGGTTGACTGGTTAGGTTTGGAGATGATACGACTAGTAGGATTTGTGGGAAAAGATCTATTTCTTTTGATGGAAAGCATAATACTGAAGATGTCTTGTATGTGAAAGGATTAAAGCACAATCTTCTAAGTCAGGGTCAGATGTGTGACAAGGGCTATGACTTAAGCTTCAAGGACAATGGATGCAAGATCAAGGAAAGCTTTAGAATAGTCATTGCAACTGGTAAGAAGACTAGAGGTAATATCTATCAATTGAAAGGAATTGAGAACTATTGCTTATTGACTCAGACTGATGAGAGTTGGTTATGACATAGAAGGTTGTGTCACATAAATTTTGATAATATTTTGAAGATAAGTATTGTACAAATAGTTAGAGATATACCTAATCTTGTGAAGCCTGCTAATCTGATTTGTAAGGAGTGTCAATTTTGGAAATAGACAAGAACAAGTTTTAAAAGCAAGGACCAATCAGTTGGAAGACTAGTTGAGCTAGTGCATATAGATTTGTGTGGACCTACTAGAGTAAGAAGTTTGCAAGGAGACATGTATTTCATATTTCTCATTGATGATTATTCTAGAATGGCTTGGGTCACCTTTTTGAAAGAGAAAATTGAAGCTCTAGATAAATTCAAGGCATTTAAGGCAATGCTTGAAAATGAGATGGATTTAAAAATCAAATGCTTGAGGTTTGATAAAGGAGGAGAGTTGTTGAAAGGAAAAATAGAATAGTTCAAGAAGCTGCTAGAACCATGATGAAGGAAGCTCATCTTCTAGAAGCATATTGGAGAGAGGCAATTCATATCGCAGTGTATATCCTAAACATAGTTCAAGTGAAAGGTAAAGTTCAAAAATTCCCTATGAATTGTGGCATGGTAGAGTTCCTACTGTGAAATATTTCAAAGTTTTTGGTAGTAGATGTTACATTAAAAGAGAAGAAGATTTAGGCAAATTTGATGCTAGATGTGATGAAGGAATCTTCCTTGGTTACTCCACCAAGAGTAAGGCCTACCAGTGCTATAATAAGAGGCTAAATAAGATCATTTAAAGTGCAAATGTTAAAGTTGATGAATGTAAGGAAAGGTATTCAAAATCAAGTTGATATGAGTTAGATGATCCATATGCTTCAGAAGTGGTACAGCATGAAGACAACACAGATGAAGAAGAACAAGCTCCAGTAAGTGCTACCAAAACTCCAAGATATGTAAGAATCAGTCATTCTAAAAATCAAATCATATGAGATAAGAGAAAAGGCATCTTAACCAGAAGAAAAGTTGTAGAGGAACAAGTAAATTTCTATCTAATTTCTAAGATTGAACCTAAAAATGTGGATAAGGCTTGCAAAGATGAGAATTGGATAAAGGCTATGGAAGAGGAATTGATGCAGATAGAGAAGAATCAGACTCGGGATCTTGTTCCTAGACCACCAGACAAAAATGTAATTGGTACAAAGTGGGTCTTTAGAAACAAAATGAATGAGAATGGTGAAGTGGTAAGAAACAAAGCAAGGTTGGTATGGAAAGGATACACTCAAGTTGAAGGAATAGACTTTGAAGAAACTTTTTCTCTAGTAGCAAGGATTGAAGCAATAAGGATATTTCTGGCCTTTGCAAAATATAAAGATTTCAAGATTTATCAAATGGATTCGAAGTTTGCCTTCTTAAATGGAGAGTTGGAAGAGGAAGTCTATATTGAACAACCAGAAGGATTTCAGTCATCAAAACAAGGGGACATGGTATGCAGATTGAAGAATGCATTATATGGATTAAATAAGCTCACAATGCATGGTATGCATGGTTGGACAGGTACCTAATATAGATAGGGTTTAGTAAAGGTACTATAGATAGTAATCTCTACTTCAAGATCAATGATGAACAAACTCTAATTGTTGTAGTTTATGATGATGATATTATTTTTGGAGGCAATGAAGGTATGTGCTCAGTTTTTGCTGGAGAAATACAAAGTGAATTTCAAATGTCTATGTTTGGAGAGATGAACTTCTTTTTAGGTCTACAAATTAGTCAATTAGATAAGGGTATCTTCATTTCTCAGTCTAAGTATGTGAAAGAGTTGTTAAAGAAATTTGGGATGGAAGACTCTAAACCAGTATGCACACCTATGATAATTGGTTGTAAGTTGAGCAAAGATGATAACTCACCCATGGCAAACCAAAAAAAGTATAGATCTATGATTGGAGGATTACTTTATCTAACTCAAACCAGACCTGACATAATGCATGCAATGTGTCTTGTGGCAAGATTTTAGGTAGAACCCAAGGAATCACATGTGATGGTAGTCAAAAGAATTCTGAGATATTTAAAAGGCACAATAGATTATACTTTGTGGTACCCTAAGGACTGTGACTTTACTCTTAGTGCATATATTGATGCAAATTGGGCCAGAGATGTGGATGACAGAAAAAGTCCAAGTGGAGGTACATTCTTCATGGGAAAAAGATTAGTATCTTGGTTGAGAAAGAAACAAGATTCAATATCCCTATCTACTATAGAGGTAGAATACATTGCAGCAACATGCAATTGCACTCAAGTGTTATGGATGAAGTAGACTTTGAAGGACATCAAATTTGTGTATGAAGATCCCATTGCAATCTTTTGTGATAATACAAGTGCCATTAACATATCAAAGAATCCAGTGATGCATTCAAGGACAAAGCACATATCCATTAGGTATGATTTTCTCAGAGAAAAGGTGACAGAGAATGAATTCAAACTGGACTATGTTTCTACCAAGGATCAGATTGCAGACATTTTTACTAAGCCTCTACATAAGGGCACTTTTAAGTATCTTAGAGAAAAGTTAGGGGTTATCACCCCTCCTACTCTAAACTAAGATGAATAGTAGTACATCAGTTTAGAGACTTTCAAAAGTCTAGATTGATTCTTTTTAGGGCTACTTCTTAGGGGGAGTAGTCAAAGAGTTCAGAAGATAGATTAGGTCAAAGCAAATGAGTGCAAGTATGTGCCCTTTTCCATTGATGTCAAAGGAGGAGAGAAGTCATGTGAAAAACTTAAGAGTGTAAATGTGTAAGAGAAAGGGGGAGAATTTTGGAGAAAGGAGTGCATGTGTGTAAGGAGAAAGGGGGAGAATCTTGTCTTGATGGCTATTACAGTTTTTCACATCATATGTTGCCAATAATGACAAAGGGGGAGATTTTTGCAAGTATGCACCTAATTGTTGTTGTCATTGATGTCAACATATCCTTGTTTTCATTGGTGTTAACTGTATCTTATTCTATTACTTGTTTAGAAGACTTGTATGTTGAGGATATTAAGAAAATTAGCCTCTCCAGAAGAAACAAGTGAGTTACAGAGAAGTGCAGTGCAGATAGTGAGTTGTATGCTAAAGAACAGTCTAGTAAATTGCTCCACATTTATTTCTACTTGAAGATCATGGTCTATGGATTGGAAGTAAGTTAGAGGTATGTCTAAGGATGCTATATTCTAGGTTTGAGCCATCCACATGAAGATTTGAGTGAGTTGTATTCACTAGAGTGAAACCTACTTTTTCTATAAGTTTAGTTGGGACAGGAAGAAAGTATTTTGCTCTGCATTCCTCCACAAGAAAGTATTTGGTTCTGTGATTCTAGAGGGAAGTCTAGGATGATGATAAGTGCCTACAATTGCAATGGTTCATGGTTTTTTGGTCTACAAGCTATCTTTCTTTTATGATAGTTGAAGACAGTGAAGTTCATGTGTTCTGATGAGAAGATTCCTATGGATAAAGTGGTTAAGGTTTGTGCGCTTACTTCTGATGATTATAGTGTGCTTGTGGATGTCTCCTAATCAAGTTCCTATCTAGATTTTTCTCTGCATTAAAAAATTGAGATGGTGTGTGAATATTGTTCCCAGATAATGTAGTATGTAACCAGTCTTGGCTGACCTGGTTGATCCCAGTGATTACAGAGATCTCTAGAAGATTGTGGAAGCATGTTGTGGTGTGGAAGATCATGTTTGAGTCCCAGCTAAGGCATGGTGTGATCTACATTTCATTTTCTTTGCACATTGTTGTAATAGGTTAGGACCTACTTTGTAAATGTTTGTAATACTGACCTTGGAGATTGTTCCAATGGTTGATGATTATGATGCTGACCTTGATGATCATTCCAAGGTTGATGTAGTGTATAAATATTTATAGTTGAGTTGTGGAAAAAGTGTCCTTGAGCAAAAATGGGAAGACATTAAGAAAGGTCAAAAAAGCAGAGTAGAGAAGAGGAAGAGCAGAGTAGGGGAATTATTATACTTCAGTTGTAAATATAGAAAGGTGTTGATCATGATAGTAAGTTTGATAGTAAGCCACCAATAGGGTTTAACAACCCTTATTGTAATCTTTCTAGGTTTAGGGTTGAGGCAGTGAGCCTGCTAGACCTAGTTGTTCTTCATGGTAGTAAGCTGGTATGTTTAGGCCCGTCGAGTGACCAAGCCTAAATATCCTTCTTTCAAGATTGCAATATAAATTGAGAGTTAATCCTCTCCAAGGTTTTTTCCCACCTTGGGGTTTTCCACATAAATCTAGTGTCTCTTGTGTTTGATGTTGTATCTATGGTTAAGTTTATGATTTCATGCATTCATTTTTAAATCATAACAATTATGGATAAGTGATGAATGTTTAATTTGTAGAAAGTGTTTAGATTTTTGTGACAACTAATTCACCCCCCCTCTCAGTTGTCAGGCGCATATCAACAGAGATATCATTCAAAACACCATACATAACAACCACAACTCTTTTCAATACCACAAGAATCTTCATGTTAGCACAACCATTGTCTATGACCTACAAAAGATAGGGTACAATTGTGTACAGATGATACAGATCCAATCAATATATAGTGTACATGAATTTCATAACCTTACCCTTCACTTCATAATTTCTCTGATCCATCTTTGAGCATTACTCCTTTGTCTTCTTCTCTGATCACCTTAGCATATACTCATCACTTTGTTTCTCTATCTCAAAACACTATGCAACAATATCCTTTAGTTATCACCATCCTTTGGCATTATTCAACATCGTTGATCATCACATCATACCACTACTGACATCTTCTCTGTTAACATCACTTCCAACCTTCAACCTTCTTGATCACAACACTATTGGCATCAATGACAACACATATGCAACAATCTACCCCTTTGGCATTGATGGAAAAACTTAACCCAATATGTAAATTTCTCCCTATTATGTCATAAAAAGTTTCCCTAGGACTTTTTGCATCCTAGTTTAGCTCCTAGGTCCCCTTAATCTCATTATGCAAGCTTAACTCTTATCCTGGAGCAATTTCCACTAAAACCCATGTCAAATGGGACTTAGGGGCCTAGTCTAAATGCTTAATCATGACTCAAATTATCCTTGGGACTTGGGCACCTATGTGTTGTGTGGTTACACAACATGCCCCATTTTGCCTTGACAAAACAGGGACCCAACTTTTCTTACTTCTTTGTCTTGTTGTTTTCTGCTTTGGGCGGTTTGGTAAAATTAGTCATGCATGTAACCTTGCAAGAGGGTAGATGTGTCACATGATGAGGTTAGTTATCAAAGTCAGTAGTTCACATTATTAACCTCATGGTTGGAAAGTACACAAAATTCTAGGCAGGCTTCCCTTTAGATCACCCCAAAATTGTCCAAGGGAAGAAAGTTATGTCAAGTCAAAGTTTAGTCAAACATGATATCTTGAGAGTGGGGTTCATATTTCAAAAATCAATCATCTTAGATTAGATCACCCTGATATTCTATTATCACCTAATAATCACCCAGTCCATGATGTGCAGACATCAAATTTAAGTAAGAGCTGATATCTACCCATCAAACGACTTCAGTTATCTCACAGGGGGGTCATATTCTTAACATCAGTCATCTTACCAATATCACCCTCTTTAAAAATATCACCCTAGGTCAGAATGACAGCATCATCCAAGCCTAATGAATGAAGGAAGTCATGCTGATGATGACATCATTATTCCATTCTATTTGTGGGGAGGTATATATCCGATGTCCATCATATTCTTTAACATGACAATGATGTCATTAAAACATAACTACTAAACAACATCACTGAAGCGGTGACATCACCCTCATCTTTTCTAAAGTGGGTCATTTTATATGAGAGGTCATATCTTGAAGAGCTCCTTATCTTAGTTTTGTGACTCGATATACACATTGTCAACATTGACCACATCACCTGATCCTTTTCCATTTAGTTTTGCTACTCAAAGGTAGGGGGTCATTTTATCCAGAGGGTGTCATATTTTGAATATCCCCCAATCTTTCGAAGATCACCCTACCCCTATTTCCTAACATTAAATGCACTTAAATATAGTAGATGATTTTTTGCCAATTACAAATACAAATTGAACACTTGGTAGCATCTATGGATTCCCTGCAAAAGATTAACGGATTTGATCAGGAAAACACATTTTTACCCTAATTTGTCCTATTGACCTACTTTAAAGGTAAAATTTGAAGGTTATTTTCATTTACCTTGTGATAAATCAAGAAATTATAGAGCTCTAGAGAAGTCAAACCCTCAAACAACTACTTGTTAATGGATTGGATCCTCCAGCATAACAGAATGGATGATCCTTAGTATTCACAGCCCTTTTATGTAATCAATCATCTAACCCAGGGGGAAAGCACTATCAGGTATGTAACTAAAAATCCTCCTGTTATCATTTTTTGCATGTTTAGGTAGAGTATTTGTTCTTTCTTACAGTTGTGCTCTATGAATATACGTATCATGATGAAGTAAAGAATAATAGATAGAGTACACATGATATAGAAGTGCATGATGTTGTATGAATGCACATGGATACTATAGGGTAAAGCATATCATGTTTATTGTAGGAAGCCATGGTTGATCTCAGAAGAAATAGGTCTAATGCAAAGTTTCTCAAGCCTATGTTTGTCTAGCCTGAGGGGGTGTAGTTTAAATATGGAGTTATTGGTGATACTCACCAAGGAGATACGGACTTGGTAGAATGGTCAACAAGATTGGATCATGATAAGGACAATCCCATTTTGGATGGGATATATGTCTCATGTATGTGGCATGCAATTAGTTTTTCGTATGCTATGGACACCCCAGAGTTGGTAGTGGAATGTGCCAGAAATTATAACCCTAAAACCAAATGGGTGGAGAAGCATGGAAGGATATATGCAGACTTCTCAATCAAGGGCATTACCACCACTTTTAATCTACTAGTTGGGAAGAAGGTGGTAAGAGTGGACCTATGCAAGCTAGAAATAGAATATAATAATAATAAGAAGAATGCAAGGAAGAAGATCTATCAATGGAGGTCCAAGAGCAACACATATGCCACCTCAGCTAAATTGCCCATACATCTATACAAATTTGATTTTGATGATAAGTGCCAATATATGATTGCCCTACTGAGTAGGATGACAGGTAAGCCTCATGTTAGAAATTTTGAGAACTAGATGTTTGGGATCATCCAGATGGTCTTATATGCAGACAATAGGTCATTATGGGCCAAGATCATCAGTGATGCACTAGATGAAGGAATGAGGAACCTAGGAGACCAAACATGTTTATTTTACATGACTTCATATGTGGTGTACTCATGTGCATATAAGGGAACTTTTGATGCCTTGAAGATAGTGGGTAAGGCTAGTGGTGATGTTGATGATGCCCACATATGGGATCACCATCCCCAATTACAAAGAAAAGATTACCTCCTGGACTACAAACTGGTGAATGATGCATTCTCCATGCATCTGGTTAGAACCATGGAAGAGGACAAGACTAAAAGGCTGAGCATGGAAGCTCAGAAAGTTGTTTATCAGCATGGAGCTTGTTTTATCCAGTTTGCCACCTTTTCATACATCGGGATAGAGGGATTTGAAGGACAACCTCTTATGTTGCCAAGATACCCTACTGATGGGGTTGTCTTGATGGAATTTGTAGGAAGGTATCCACCATAGTTGAAGCCTACAAGGCACAAAATAAGATACCTCCAGTGTTATTCCCAATTTCCTATGGGCTGGTATATGTGCTTAGACTCAGAGAGAATAAAGCATGTCATGGGAGGACTAAAATTGATGTATCTATAGCCATTTACTCTAGCCAGATCTTGTGATCCTTATGGCAGGATGTAGAAAATATTAGGAAAACTGATACATCAAAAGCATCTAGAGGACTTCTAGATTGACTATGATGATGAAGCTAAGGTGAGGAGAAGGAAATACTAGAGGCTCACCTTGAATCAAATAAAGACCTTTGACTACATCCCGGTTCTAGCTCAATTAAGGAAAGATGATGGAAAGATTATGTCCAATGAATATGAGGACAAAAAGGTGTACAATGACACCATATCAGCCTCAGATCTTACACAACCAAAGGATATATCCCTGGATCAGCTGACAAGTGGGGTGATCTAGTTAACCCAAGCCTAGGTGGATGAAGAAATAAATAGGTTAAAGAAAAGGGATGTTGCCCTTACAGTTGATGCTAAGAAGAAGAGGCGAGAAATATCTAATGAGGAATATGACAATTTCCTCAATGAAAAGGGAAAATCTAATGGGGAGAGATTGCCCACCCAAAAATAAAGGAAAGTTCCCCCTAAGGGTAAGAAAAATGAAGATGAACCAAAGGGGGTGATAATAGAAAGGATTGCTATGTCAACTGCAAGTGCATGTACATAAGTTCAGGCATCCACACCATCTACACAACCTCATATTGAAAAGCCAAAGACTAAAAGGATTTTGAGGCCAGCTGTTAAAACTACAGAAGTGTAGGTAGAGGGCCAGGCCTTGTAGTAGGAAGTGGGAGAGGGCATCCTTTGGAAGAAGAGCAGGTAAATAAGGAACTTGCAGGTGATGACCTGATGGTGGTTAGTAAGAAGAGGAGGGCGATGTCGCTGACGTCACCCCCCAAGAAGCAAAGAACAACCATGAGGGGGGATATCAGGGCTGACACTATTATATTGAGAGGCGCTGATGGTGAAGCATTTAGGAAGGAATTGCAACATGATGTTCCTCTTCCCACCATAATAAAATTTAAAACTAAGAAGGCAGAGGAACAAACAAGAGTAGTTTCAAAGAAAGTCAGGGTGGTCCTTTCTCTTTGGAGGATACTGTAGAATTATCTTATGATGAGATAGTTCAAAGTGTGGCTTCTCAACGAATGGAGACTCTCACTTCCAACACTCGCATGACCCCTCATGGGACCCCATTAGCACAGATGGCAGTGTTGGAGGAAATAAAGCAAACAGAGGAAGTAAAACAAGGTAGCCCAAGGAGGGTAGCCCAACAGATAGGGCTTGATAATTTGGTTGAGCAGGTGACTAGCCCTACCATTGTAGATTCAACATATAGGGGTGATGTAATCCCTAAAGTTAAAATAGGTGCACCTAAGAAACTAGAGAAGATTGAAGTGACCAAACAACAAGAAAAGGATAGCAATGCTCCTAATATGGGTCAGCAATAGCATGAGATACCCACGAAACCAAAAATAGTAGAAGTTTAATAGAAGAGTGGGGGTGATAAAGATATATCAGGTGCTACTATGGCTCAAACTTGGGGGGATCCGAGAAATGCATCAAGAATAGAAGATAAATCGGGTCATGAAGAGCCTAAGCCACAAGACATCAGTGCATCAGGTGGAGAACAAGAAATGACCCTTGATTAGGTTGATGCATAAGGGCCAAATACATAGACATCTGCATATGTCAATATGCCACTAGATGAGAAAAGTAATAAAGTGGATGAAAATCTAAAGGAGCGAGTAAAAGATCAAATGCAGGATCAAAGTGTGGATATTCCATAGGGTCCTCCTTTGCAAAAGGCAACCCCTCAGCAGGAAGAACTTCAACAAGATCCCCTTCATGAAGAAATACATGAGGAAAAAATTAAGAAGGTGCCTTCTCCACTGAGAATAGAAGCAAATACTAGAGAACATGGTAGACATAATAGTGACCAAGGCCACCAAGAATTAGGAGGTGATGTTCCTCAGTCACTGGACAAGGAGATAGGTATGGAACAAGGGTCAAAGATCCAAGAGTTTGATGTTTCTACCTTATTCGTCGAGACTATGATGAAGCCAAGGAGGAAGGCTAGATTGACATTGGCCATAAAAAGAGATCTTGCTACAGGCAAAAGGACTGCAAGGTGGCACTTCCCATAGTAGAAAAGGAAAAAGGCAAGATCAGCCTAGAGGAATTCCAAATCATAACTGTTGATTTGGGTTTTTCCAATGAAGGCCAGGAAGGTCGAGAAGGGAAGGACATTATTAATTCTTTAACCCAAAGGGTAAAGAAGGAGAAAGAGAAAAATAAAATGCATAAAGGAGCACATTGCTCAGTTACATTCTTCCATAAAAGGGTTAATTAACCCTAATAATACAACAGTTGATCCTGTAGTCCCATTAACTGTCATATCACAAGACGAGGTCACCAAGTTGGACCTCATGAAACATGAGGCAATGATCATGGAGAAATGGATGCTATTAGCTCTCACTGGGGCTAAGGATGTTTTGAGAACCTCCCTATAGAGATGGAATTATTTGAGCAATTTAAAGAGAAAGGTAGATAAAATGCAAAATGATATAGGAAAAAGGTCATTCCAATTGGAAAAGGACCTGACTGCTCTAAGTAAAATAAAGAGAATTGATCCACAAGTCTTGATAAGCAATCAAGTATTGAATAATAATATTGCCCTGCTGATAAGCATATGGTATGAGGATATCAGGTTTGAATGTGATATCTTGAAGAAGTGTAGTGGCAAGCTCAGGATAATAAGTGTAAAGATGCACAACATGATGGCTTATGAAGCAAAGATCCTTGAGGCCTTGGAAGGAAAAATAAAAGGCAAAATTGAAAATTAGGATGCAGACTTTGCTATTAAATCTCTGCATGATAATTTCAAGTCGGTAGTAGATGACCCCCTCATCCACCTAATAGAAAAGGTAACAAATAAAATCATGAGGATAGAAGTCAAAGTAGAAACATACAATGAGACTTTGAACAACAAGAAAGGTAAGCTGGAAGCTCTCAAAGCTAAATTCTAGTCTCAGAAACATGCCATAACAAAATCCAGAATCCAAGATGGGGGAGAGGTGGATAAAATAGTATAAGCATATGAACACATCAAGACAACAGTGAAGGTCCACATACATGAGGATGTATATCAAAGTGACAGTGATGCTGAAAGTGATGAGGATGAGGAGAATGATGAAGAAGAAGAACTTGAGGAATGAGTGAAGATGCATCACTAAGTATACATATGCATAACGTACTCATCAATAATGAGTCATACAGATGGTTTCTAGCTAGCAACTTGTGCCACGAGAAAAAGCTGACTAAATCATAGGTTAATTGTCAACCATTGATCTTAATAGATAAATCTTGACCATTGGTCAATTGTAACTACCTCCTCACCTTATTCTATAAAAGGTGCAGGGGTGCAATATTTTAGACATTCGAAACTTAATTGGAATTTGATTTCTGAAAAGTTTAGGACTCATTTCAAAGTTGTTGTAAATGTACATGTTATGCATACTTAATGAAAGAGAAGCCATTTTGATTACAAAATCATCATAAATCTTGAGTAATCTATGTTTGAAATCTATATATATGCATTGATTAGTTGTGTTCCTTAGCGTGCTTTTCAACCTAAATGTATTATTTTTCATTCCTAGTTCCTTTGAATTTAGCATCAACCATATCTAGCTGTGGAACGTCCTGGTGACCTATGGCTTGATTTCTTCTCTCCATGAAAGTATCTTGTATGTATGTGATTCAATGACTAAAGATTCACTAAAAGTAGAAGCATTCTTTTAAATTTCATTGAATTTGATAATAGATCATCTCCATAATTGCAAATAATAGAGAATCAAGGGCAAATAAAAATGAAATATGCAAATATCCCATAGATAATTGAAAATACAGACAATATTTAGAGTAAAAGCATGTCAAATTGATAAATATCATGCAAATTCAGATAGATATCCATGAAATACATGCAAATATCCACTCATAAACACATCATTTGAATAAATATATAGTGTAGAAGAAAGAACAAGTTCATAAAGGATCAATGATAAAAATAATTGATCAAACTTACAAATATCTCAGCAATCTTTGAAAATAGAGTAGAATTAATTTCTCTGTGGAGTGACTTTATAGGAAACAGTACAATACTGATCATCTAGACAAATGTAGACCCCTTAAAATGGAAAATAGCATGTCACATCAACCTCTGAGTAATGTCAGATGATCATGACCTGATCAATGGAGACTTGGAGTCATCAACTTATCCTAAGCTGATCGTACTTTACAAGATAATAAAGGTTTGTTGTGCAAATTTTTATGCATGTTGTTATGACTAACAATCATCATCAACACTATGCCCTAGTTCAGGTTGATTTGTTGGGACCTAATTTTTAGGATTTCGGCATAGAACCTTTAAAAAAGTTTCCCTTTGTCAACCTTTTCAATTTGAATTATGAAAGTTAGCAGGAATGCATATATAAGTGAGTTTATGTCTACATTTTACACCTAGATGTAGAATGCAAACTTTTGATGTTGAGCTAAGGGATTTCAAGACATTCATTGTGTTATAGAGCAGATTTGTGTTGTTATTGTGTTTGTTTGTTGTAGATTTAGCTTCATCAATCCATCTCCTCATGGTGTTAAATGTCTTCATCTCTATGAGGGATTCACCTCTAAGGTGACATCTATTTTCTTTTCAATCAATCTATTTCATCATTTTATTTAGCCTTTGTCCTCTAAGGACACACACTCTATCTAACAATGGTGTTGGAAGGATTAAATGCCATTCCAGGGCTTGACCGAGGTAAGATACTAAACACCACAACCCCCAAACCCCTCTATTTGTGATTGTAGGTTATAGGTGCGAGATTTGGTGAAGTGGAGTTACACAGAAGCAAAGAAGAAGATAGAGATTTAGGATCTAAGAAGAAAGTGTAGAGAACCAACCCTAGTGGACTAGGGAGCCCACTCCTTAGTCCTCCCAATTGGTATTTCTAGATACTCTAAACAAGACTTTGTAGTCTGACACATATCACTATTCTAGAGCTACAAGAAAACTACCCTATTGGACTTGGACATCTGCCTTGTGTCATGCTTGTGACAAGCCCACCTATATGTCAACCATAAAAATGGGAAAAAAGGTGGAAATATATATTTTTTGAAAGGTTTAAAGAATAATTATATAACTTGCAATGATGGTTTACCTAAGGTTTGACTATTGACAATAATTCCCAAAGGTTAACTTGAGGCTGACCTTTGTTGTAACTTGCCCTATTAGACCAAATAAAAAGTTTAGGACAAAAGATAGTTTAATTTCCACTATAACGTTAATGTCACAACTAATAAATATAATTTCACCATTTAAATTAATTAATTCACTACAATAATACAAATTATAACTAAAATAATAAAATACAATTTACATGAATCTCCTATTTTCATTTAAATTAAAATTAAACTAATTTAATTGAACATTTCATTTAATCCAAAACAACTAATCAAATATAATATTCCATTATATTTTAATTGACAAAATATTAAATAAATTTCTAAATTCTTCTATTTAAGAATACAACAATATACTTATTTATTTTTCTCCTTTTTAATTTCAATAAAGCAATATTCTTTCTTAACATATGAAGAATAAAACGGATTTTGATTTCTTTCTAAATAAGTTAACAAACAACTAAATCACTTTCTTTCTAATCAAGTTGCACATAAAGCTTGTGTTTTGTCTTATATTCTAAAATGTGAGAATTCTTTTTTTTTCATTCCAACATATAATAAATATCATATTTTTCCATATTAAAATTCATTAAAGCAATAAAACTAAAAAGACAATTGATTTCTATTATAAATGCATGTTTTAATTTATTCTCTCCATAAACCGTTAGTTTTGATATATATGTATTTCTAGGTTATAAAATCTCTTTTATTCTAATTGAGTGTTGTGTTTGTTTGTGCAAGAGAAGCGAACATAAATTATATACATATACATACATACATACATCTATACATATACATATATATATGTATATATATATATGTATATATACATCTATATATATACATATATATGTATGTATGTATGTATGTATGTATGTATGTATGTATGAATGTATGTATGTATATATATGTGTGTGTATATATATGTATATGTATATATGTATGTATATGTATATATATATATATATATAACATTATTGATATTTGGATGAAATGCTTAGCAGTGAATAACTGGCATCACAGTTGACAGTGGCCAAGTAATAGTAAAGAAAACAACAAAATGAAATTTTAAAAAGGACTGCATTTAAATGGAATGGAAGAGGTGTCGTCTCCCATTGGGAGTGCCGTGGGCCTAAGTCCCAATGGCCTCCCTCTAGGGGGAGGCACCATGGGGAGTCCATGGCTCCCCATAGGCTCGTGTAAATGTGGAGAGGTCGTGGCCTCTCCACGACCCTTCAAGGGTGTGGTAACAACAGCCAAGGCTGCAATGGCAGCCATAAAAATAATTTATCCCTTCCTTTTTTTCTTATTTCATCTTGCCAACATTTAAACAACCATTGCACCTATTTAAAAAAGTCCAATTTTGTTGTTACCAATTTTTCACCTACAACTTTAATTGGCAGAGCTGAGACAATTTATGTTCATTTTAAGGTGAAAAGATTTCAACTTATTTCTACTTTGCTTAACCATTGCATATATCAAAGTTTAAAAGAAAAGTTCAGTTGTTATTGTGCAATGTGTTTCAAAAGAAAGAATTTAGTTTTTCATTCAATACTTTATAGTACAAAAGAGGCTACATAAATTATAAGATGTTGCTTCATTCATTTAACAATGATTTATTCACTTTACGATGATTCATTCATGTTGCAAATGAAGTATATACAAAATTGTACAAGATTGTAAAATGTTGTTTTTTATTCATTTAGAAGAAAAGAGAGATCAAATGTCCCACACAAGCCATGGGAATAGCTGAACCAAAACATCACAAAGAATGTACTATGCATCCAAAGATTAAATAAAGGAAATGAAGCAAATAAGAGGAGACATATACATAATTGCATGTTGGTGTTCGGTGTTGGTATTCATTGCAGCCTGCTCCTCCTCGCTCCCAATCCTTGAGACAACCTACATCATGATGAAAAGAGTTGTTAGAGATCCAATATGAGTCTTCCTATGTGCTCTATTGATAGAAATATAGTACATTACCTATGATGCATTAGATCAACAAACATCCGTATGCAAAAAAGCCTAAAAAAATGAAATATCATAGGAGCATTGAGCTTCATTGTTTTATCTAACATGTTTGTTCACTGTGTAGGTATAGGTGAAATCATGTTGCTGATCCATTTCTAAAGACATCAAATCATGTGGTGCGAAAATAGGCTCTCACAAGGGTTGAGCCCAGCATGCTACCCCTTGATCTTAAGGGGAATATAAGATAAGCAAAGAAAATTTCAGATCAATAAATAAAACCATATTCTGATTGAAATTCAATGACAATACCAATACATCATGGACAACTAATGAAGTAGAGTAGTTATAAATACCATTCATAACATGACAAAGTACAACAACAAGTCTCTTTACTATCTAGACATAATGCAAAGACATACTGATGCCATCAAGTGAATACACAATGCATGGATGTATATGATCTACAAAAATATAAACAATGGACACCACAATCATCTTGGATACAATCATCTTGACATTAATGCATACTTTGTCATTATGAACATCATTTAATACCAAATCAAGAGCATGACAACCAAGGATGCATCATGGAGCAGTAGTTGGACAACAGTAGAACATGTATTTACCACTTTTTGTTGTGAATGAATTGTAAAGTTGCTATTGAATGCGTGAAATAGCCATAAAGGACAATAATCAGTCATGATCACGACTGTCGTATCAGTCATAAAGCATATTATTGGCTATAGGACAGTCATACCAAGAGAAATAGTCCTATATCTATAATAGAGAGGAATGACTTGAGTCATGATTGATACAATAGTATAGGTGCCATGTCAACTTTCTAGTATGCAAGAGAGATCATAAGTAGAGATAATAGAACTGCCTTAAGAAGTAAAGGATCAACAAACTGTTATGGAGAGGTAGACAAGAACTTGTAATGTTTTAAACCATGGGACAGTCACCTTAATGAAAATCCATTCATCATATAACCACCATATACCTCTGCCAAATGAAGATACAATCATAGGCTATAGGTACAACCACTTCATTTAAGATCAACCATTCTAAAATCAAGCAACATTGTGCCATAGATGCAATGTTTCAATCAACAAATGACATTCACAAGGAGTTCATGACAACATTCCAAGCATGTGGAATAGCCTTAGAAGGAGAACGGTCATAGATCACCAATAGACAAGTGTACTCATAATGCTTAAATGTCAAAGAAAATCAAGATATGGTACAATCAAGGTGTGCTAATCACATGGGCACAACCATAAATGACTAAGTACATAGATACATAATGGAATAGTCAAAAGAGGGATAGTGAATTCATCATATGATCACAATATACTTCTACATTATGAAGAGAAAATCATAAGCTACAAGTGTAGCTATAGGAGTCATGAAAAGAGAGATATAGATGCATCATTTAGAAGGTGCAATGAGCTTGAGAGACTATTTATAGTCCACTGTCATAGTCATGAATGAAGAATATAAACTTCTAGATGCATACATAGTCATAGGAACAATAGAGGATAAGAGTAAAGCCAAGGTCATTTGATAAGAATGAACAACTTATAATGAAGAAGATAACCTTTGCTAAGGTGAAAAGATAGTCAACATGCCCTGGAGTAGCAGATATATATATATATATATATATATATCCTTTAGTTTATCTCTAGGAGATCCAAATAAGAACAAATATATTTTAACTCATTCTATAGCTTTCATCACAAAGTGCAGAGTCTACAGTATAATACACAATAGCAATGGAGTAGCAATCACCTTTGGAAGGAGGTCTAACAGAAGATAGTCTTGCTTGCATGGATTCATTAATAGTATCATGGAAAGCTTGTGAAGTACCACAATGTGGAGATGAATGTGGATTGATATCTCTTGACACATTAATGTATTTCCAAAGAATGAATACCACATGGGAATGTGTATAAGTTTGGCATGATTTGAACAATGGTGTAGAGATAATGTGTAATGATTGTGAAGAGAAAGGGAATAATATAGTTAGGCCCATGAAGTTTTGAATGCATGGCATGGCAGGTCTCTTGTATGGTGGAAGGTTTGAAGAACTCATTGTGAGAGGATAGCTAGGATAAGCTTCCAATAAGTCTATATGGGGTATTGAATAAAGAATCAAAGACCTTTTAAGAAGTGAAACAAGGCCTGCACAATCATGAGGATAGAAAGACAATGATAATGAGAAGTGATTGAGGGTTTACAAAGCCCTAATGAAGGAAACAATAGTCCAATAACATAAGGTCAGAAAGAGGTAGCAGAGGATATGCTCTCAAATTTCCTTATGTTTTTTCCCTGAGCAATGCAAACATGGAAGATACAATAATAATGAAATCAATCCATAGAAGTTTATGACCACTTCACTAAAGATCAACCCTAGTGGATATCAAAGGAGTCACATGAATGTTCACTAAAAACCCATCATATGTTCTTAGAATGTTCATACACCCAATGTAATAGAAACCCTAGCTGTGGCTAGGAAGTATCATATAAAGAAAATACCAGAAGCACTGTAACAAATATGCTCAAAGTCAAGCAAGTGCATTTTTATTGGAGAACAGGGTATAGAATAAAATGAGTCAATATTTCCTTCTCTTTCATATTTATTCAAAAAGTTAGATGTATGCATTTCTTTTCTCCTTGACAAGAATAAAATGAGGGTTTCCATAAAACCTTAACCCCTGTTTGATGAATACAAATGGAGCAACAGTTTCAAAAAACGTATATACATATACCATGCTTAGAATTGTAGCAAGTTTACTTTTCATTTCAAATCATCAACTACAGGAGAGAAACATACATCATACTTAGAGGAAAGGTTTCAAAAAACCATGAGAGAAAATTAGAATATGGACTATATGTTACTCTTCAAAGTAAATACTCAGAAAGAGAGATTTTTATCATTTTAGCATGATAGAGCTGAAAGAAACAAACATTCTTTTGGTAGAAGTGAAAAAGAAAGAAGACCGATTTTGGCATTTATAGAGAGCTTACCCAAGCTCAAATGTTGTCTTCTCAAAGAAAATTACATACCTACAAAACTCTAGTGAAGCCTCCAAAATCTCAGGCAAGATCAATCATGGCAGTGCCCAGGCAAAGCAATGAAGATTGAAAAGTTGCAAATGAGATGCATAAAAAAAAATGGAGCTATCTGCAGCCTAAGAAAGCCCAAAAATGCTTTGAAATGTAGCATATTATCTAGTTTTATGCCAAAAGACTTACCTCTACATTTTTTCCTTCAGATTCTTCATGAAAACCTCTCAGAAGTAGCAAGAAATGGAGCTTCAAGCTTCAGGATCAAACCCCAATGGTGGCAGCCAGCAGCAAAACAAATTTTCCCAAAAGGTCAAGTGCAAAATAAGGTTAAATATTTGGGGCTTGTGTTTTGTTTTAGGGCTCATAGCTGCCCTAATTCAAATAGGGTTTTTTATCACATTCTTTTTTTAAAATCAAATGCCCCATTAATACCTTTGAGGTATTTTTTTCCCTACATATAGTATACCTAGGTTTTTGGCCTTAGGTTCATTTCATAACCTTTGGAGGAAAAGTCAATTAGTCATGTGCCTTAGATAGTTTTGATTTTTGGAGAAAATAAAATAACAAAGGAGATATTTTACGCTTTGCAAAAAATTAAAGACAAACCATAGATGCCTTTTTTTTTGCAAGGTTGTCAAGATCCAATTAAAAAATTAGAATCAAGCTTTTCCATGTTGTAAAAAAGTTGCAAGATATTATAAATAAATATTAAAGTAATATTCTATAACTTGCTTTAGTATTTGCTATTTTTTAAAAACAAAAGACAATTAGATAAGCTTTCCTAATTTTTTTTAGTTCTTTTTCCCAGAAATGGGCAAAACTAGGCAAACTAAAGCTTCTATTTCAGTTTCCAATTAGTTAGAGCCTAATTTTTGAGTCTTTTTACATGGGCCCACTTGGGATTGAATTTTTCCACCTATTATTACTCATTTTGGATTAGTTCTAGGCCCTATTTTTGTGGCTTTTCCCCTTCACTCAAAAATGAGACTTAGGTTTCCTTTTTTTTGGATAAACAACTGACTGGGTTTTTAGAAAGTCCTTTTGGCTATATATAGGGGGAAAAGACTAGGTTTATGTAGTTCAGATTTGCTTCTTTCTCTCTTGACTACTTGTAGAGAGTTCTGTAAGCCTTGATTTGTAACTTAGATTTTAAAAAGTATTATGCAGCTCCTTTCAAATAAATAAAAGAAGCAATGTTCTCTCTTATGTCTCTGCCTCATTTTGCAGTTAATGCTTTGATGTTTAATTGTGATTCAACTTTCGAATCCTTTTCTATGTCTTGTCGTTGCAAGCTTGAATGTGGAAGTTTCATGTAATGCAGGTTGTGTGTTATGTTTAACCTGGTTAGTGGTTGAAGTTGTGATAAAACTTTTGTTTGTCCTTCATGCAAACATCTAGCTTTCAACTTTCATGCAAATTACTTATGCATTGCATTGTTTCAATGAAATTGTGAGGATAAAAGACTTTGTGAAGCTGATTGTAAGTCAAATTAGTGAATAGATCCATAAAGTTCTGGTGCATCACCCATTAGGTTTTAAGATTTCATTTTTAAGTAATCTTTCTAAACCCTTTTCCTTAGAAAGTTCTATAGTTTAGGTGATCTACCAGGGGAACTAGCCCTCTCTAGAGATTTGTTCTCATCATAAGTTACCCACATCTTGAGAATATTTCCATGTTTCAATAGGAAAGCTAAGTCTAACTTAGCTAGGGTGCAATCCTAATTAACAATAATTTTTGGCATGCTCAATGGGACTCGTTGGACTATTTCAGTCCAAAAGTATGTTCATATATCACTGATATTTGGTGTGTGTGTCAATGATCTCAGCCCTTGGAGGCAAAAAACCAACATACTTGGTGACTCTGAGTGACATTTCTACCAGTTTCAGTATGATTAGGTGCTGGTTTATTTTAAATAATTTTGAGTTCTTCTTATTTTTTAGCTTTTGAATAAATAAGCATGTCTATGTTTCATGGGAATAGGTTATATCATCCATCATATCATGAAAATGTTGCTAATCCACCATCTCATTAGCCATATCAAATCAGCCATGCTATTGGTTTTAACCCAAATTTCATGACTTTCCAAGAAAACCAGCATGCTCAACATGCTTACCTCCCATCCACCCCTACTCAACCTCCATATCAGCCTTCATATACTCAAAACCAGCTCTAAGAGCATGAAAAGGAGGAGATTGCAAGCATAAAGGGTATGTTGTTTGACTTCATGCATAACTTCACAAAGCAAGTAGAGGAGATCAAGAGGCAACATGGGTACAATCAACCCTAGGAAGAATATCGTGTTCCCAATCAACATATTTTCCCTGCTGATTAGCCTTAGTATGATGATAGCATGAACATTCAGGATTTTTCTTTGAATTTTCATAGACAGTTAGATGAGATTGACAAAGAATGAGAGTATAACATGTAGCAAGAGGAACTAGCTTATCAAGCCTATCTTCATGAGTAGGAGTTGGAGGTACAAAGGATGTAGTTTGAGAGGGAGATGCTTGCAAAAGAAGACCATATCAAGCTTTTGGTTGCTCAATCGCAAAGGCATGAGGTCCAAACAACTCCTTTCATTCGAGATCAACATGTTCAAAAGGAGGTTCGTAAGTATAATTTTCCAAGTTTCAAGAAAAGTGAGTCTCCTAACCCTTCTAAGGTCAAGATTCCTAGTTTTAGAGATCCTTTACCATTGTAGGAGCCTAAGTTGGCACAATCTAAATTTCTTATGCTTCAAAATTGGCCACTTGAAGAGGATTTTTTCCTCAAGAAACTTCCCAAAGTCTCCAAATTCCAAGTTTCAAAAGTTCTAATTTTGCTGAAGGGCCTATTTGCATCCAAAACTAGTCCTTTAATCCTTAATTTCAATCATATCAAGAATCGGAACCAAGTCATCAAACTTTTGAACAATCATGGTAGCCTTCTTGGACTAAGTATCCTAGTTATAAAATATCAAATCTTGTTAAGGCTACCCCTCCCATACCAATCCAAAATTAAGAAGAGGAAAAGGCAGTAAAATCTAAACCAATCAAGATTCCAAGTTGGTGTGGTGAATAGGAGAAAAATCTTTTAGAGCCCAAGCCAATCAAGATTTCAAGTTTCAATCCAGTAGCTCAAGGTTCTTGCAATCCTTTTTGTGCCACCAAATCAGTAGAATAAGATGTGAAGCAATATGTTGCTATTATTTCTGCTGCATTTCCAATTGAATATGAGCATGATGCATATGAAGAGAATGATGGTTCAAACTTGAGACCGAATCCTTTGCATTTTGATTCATTTGAAACAAATTATAATGTTGTTTATAAGATGAATGAAAGCAGAGTATAGAAGTCACAAGGTGAAGTCTTCAATTGCAAAGGCAAAATGCTCAAGTTTCATTGGAGAAAGCACCACATGAGGAGGAAGAATTAGTTTCTTTGTTCAATTAGTTACTTGGTTTTGTTGAGCTGAATGAGGAAAGTGTGCTCATACCAAAGACAATAATTTCAGAACAACAAGAAGATCCTCAGCAATATGAGGAGTTGCTGATTCAACCTAAGAAATCTAACAATGGGGTCTTGGATCAAGTAGAAGAGTATGAAGGTTGTTAGGAAAAGTGTCTCAACCTTGCAACCTCCAAATATTACTATTCTTCCTAGTTTTGGTCTTTTTGAATACCCTTTATCTTGGAGAATGGCCTAGAACTTTCAAAGCTTCCAAAAGTTTCCAAACGAGCTAAAAATAGCGAGACTTACTATTTTTAGTAAGTCCTTTGATTAAGCTTGGATTGACCTGAAATTTTTCCTAGAAGGTGTGCAATAACTAAGTGAACATCTTGGGTGAGTTTCATCTCAAGATCATATCTAGATTGCGAGATATTAAAGTTTCTATTTTTTTAAACTACTGGAAAAAGTCTTTGAACTCAATTACCATAATCGAAACTTCTCTAAACATCCTAAAAATTGTCATAACCATTGTAGCTAGTTATAGGGTGATAGATCTCTTCATGAGCTTTCTGACACATCAAATAGTTTGTTAATCAAACACTCAGATCAAAAGTTATGGCCTCTAGAATTTGGACCTTCTATTTATGGGAAATGTAAAAATGTGTTGGACACATAAAAGAGCTCTAAAGGGGAGAGGTAAATGTGTTGGTATGTGTTTTGGTACATCACAAGGCATCTTTGATTGGAGATAATTTGGGCACCACTTTTGGGTGGTTTTAGCTCATGGTTTTGTAATTACCATTTGTGGTGTACTCTATTGCATCTCGTATATATCAGGAGCTTGAGATGGAGGTTGTGTGTAAGAATCTTATAGATGTCAAATTACCTCCTAGATCTATGTTTGGATATACTCTTGTAAAAGCTTTCTCTACAAGTATATTGTAATCTTCATGATTCCTAAATAATATATTAGGCGGCTTTGGAGTGTGGGGTTTTTTACCTGAAAGGGTTTTCCCCACATATATCTTATGTTGTGAGTTTTGTGTTTGCATTTGGAAGTTGTTATTATTTTTCTGTTAATGTGCATCTTAATCTATAACTATAAAAGTTGAAATTTACATAAATATTTCCTAAGTAGATCATTGTAGGAAGAGTTTTCCACATACCTTGCTTCCTTTTAGTTGGTATCAGAGCCTGATCACCTTTGGTTCTAGTTGTTGGGTAGAGGGTTTTTTGAGCTGATCTTTATTTGAGTGGGAACTTGTGCAGAGGATTTTAAAATTTTATTGCAAGTAAGAGATGGCGAGCACATCTGGGAGGTTTGAGATAGAGAAGTTTAATGACAGTAATTTTGAGTTGTGGAAACTCAAAATGGAGGACATGCTTGTAGATCAAGATTTATGGGAAGTTGTATTTGGTACAAAACCAATGACAATGTTTCAAGAAGACTGGGATCTCAAAGATCGAAAAGCTAAGGGTTTGATAAGACTCTATTTGGTTGATTCAGTGCTCTTGAATATCCATGAAGAGAAGACTACAAAGGAACTTTGGAGGAAGCTTGGAGATGTTTATCAGGCTAAATCTCTGGTGAACAATTTATTCCTACAAAAGAAATTGTATTCTTTGACGATGGAAGATGGAGGATCTATTACTGATCACCTAAATACATTCAATATGCTTGTTGCCCAGTTGACTTTTGTTGGTGTGAAGATGGAGAAGGAGGATCGATGTATGACATTACTATGTTCCTTACCAAATTCATGGGAACCCCTTCTTATGGCCATTTGGAGTACCACTACCACCTTTAAGATGGATGAAGTGGTTTCTTCTCTATTATCTGAAGAGATGTGGAGAAAGTCTTCCAAATTGGCTAAGGAGGCTCTTGCAGTTCGTGGTAGATCTAAAGAGAAGGGAAAGAAAAAGGATAAGAAGGAAGAAAAAGAAAGATCAAAATCCCATGGGAGATCTAAGTCTCTTGGAAAGTCCAAGGCCCTTTGTTGGAACTGTGGCAATCTTGGTCACTTCTACAAGGAGTGCAAGGAAGAGAAAAAGAAAAAGAAGAAGAGTTATGATTTAGATTCTAACAAGTCCTCTCAGGATGAAGGAGAAGCATTTGTTGCTGTCTTAGCAATGCATGCATATGAGGATGTGTGGCTTATTGACTCTGGTGCATCTTTTCACATGACCTCACATCAGGGCTGGTTTTCGAAGTATGAAGAATACAATGGTGGAAAGGTGTACTTGGGTGATGATTCTCACCTGGATATTATTGGCCATGGAAGAGTCTTGATGGATGAGTAAAGGGAATCAATAGTGTTTCACATATTACCTGGTTTTACACAGAACCTTCTTTCTGTAAGTAAATTGAATGATGTGGGTCTGTAGGTTGTTTTCTTGAATGGAGGATGCAAGATGACTAGAGGATCTATGATTTTGGCTAAGGGTGTTTGGATTGGCACTTTGTTTCAGCTTGATGCATACACAATTCAATGTAATAGTGCCTCTATTTCAAAGAAGAGAGCTTCAGAGTCTTCATCCTCACCATTGGAACCAGTAGCAAAGAAGATTATTGCATCTACTTTCGATGGTCATGCTTTTTGGGTACCTAAGGGTGCTCATTCTATGGAGATGAAACTTTGAGCTAAGAAGACAATGTTATAGAACCAAAAGGCTTGGTTACATTAGTGAAAAGGGTTTGAGGACCCTAAAGAATAAAAATCTTGTTGAGGGTATGAATTATTGTAACCTTGAGTTTGATTTCTGTGAACATTGCATTTATGGAAAACAAAACTGTGTTCATTTTTATTCTAGTTCTCACAAATCTTCTAACGTGTTGGACTTGATTCATTCTGATGTGTCTGGTCTTGTTAATGTTCCTTTGACTTCAAAATCTATTTACTTTGTTTCATTCATTGATGATTATAGTAAGACATGGGTGTATTTCCTTAGAAGTAAATCTAAAGTTTTTAATAGATTCAAAGAGTTCAAAGCTACTGTAGAGAATCAAAAGTATAGAAAGATTAAGTGTTTGAGGATTGAAAATGGTGGTGACTTTTGTTCAGCAGATTTTGACATGTTCTATAAATAACAAGGGATTAAGAGGCACAAGACAACTCCATATACCCCTCAGTAGAATGGAGTTGCAGAGAAGATGAATAGAACATTGATGGAGAGGGCAAGGAGTATGCTAAGTGGAGTTGGTCTTAAACAAATGTTCTAGGCTGAAGCTATTGCTACTGTTTGTTACCTGGTTAATAGGTCTCCTACGTTAATGCTCATTGATAAGACACCTATGGAGGTATGGTCTAGTAAAAAGCCTTCATTAAAACACATTCAAGTATTTGGTTGTGAGGTATATGCACATGTACCTGAGGAGAAAAGGTCTAATTTGGAGAACAAAGTTGTAAGTGTATCTTCATCGATTATGGCATTGATGTGAAAAGGTACAAGCTTTGGGATCCATTGGCTGAGAGATTTCTATATAGCAGAAGTGTGATCTTCAAAGAGCTCAATCCTTCTTCTGTTGTCTTGTAGCCAGAGAAAGAAGAAAAGAAATATGTTGTGGTTCAGCTTCCTTCCACCCTTGGGAAAGTTGAACCAAAAACATCTATTGGACCTAATAATGAGGAGAGCTCTTGTAGCTATGAAAGTTTAGAAGACAATGAAGAACCTCAACCTCAACCTTTGAGGAGGTCCGCGTAGATAAGGCAACAACCTAATAGATTTGGTTACTCATTGCATGATTCCAGTTGTATTTTTGCTTTGATTTCTAACACTGATGAGCCTAGAACTATGAAAGAGGCTATGTGTATGAAAGATGTAGGTTCCTGGAAGGAGGCAATGGAAGAGGAGATGGCTTCTTTGGAAAATAATAATACTTGGGACTTGGTGCCTTTTCCTGAAGGATGAAAACTTGTTGGATTCAAATGGGTGTTCAAAAAGAAATTCAATGTAGATGGCAGTGTTGAGAAATATAAGGCTATATTGGTTTCAAAGGGGTATTCTCAGGTGGAGGGAATTGATTATGGTGAGATTTTCTATCCCATTGCAAAGTTGACATCTATTCAGTTCTTATTATCTTTTGCAACAACGTATGATCTAGAAGTGTAACAGATGGATGTGAAGACAACATTCCTTCATGGTAACTTGGAGGAGGAAATCTATATGTCACAACCAGAGCACTATGTGGTGAAAGGTAAACAATATCTAGTTTGCAAGTTAAAAAAGTCTTCATATGGTTTGAAATAGTCTCCTAGGATGTGGTACCAGAAGTTTGATGCCTTTGTGTTGAGTATTGGATTTCAGAGATCAAAATCAGATTCTTATGTTTATTACAAGTTTGACAATGATTGCATTCTCATTATTGCATTGTATCTCAATGATATATTACTCATTGGGAATGGTAAAAGTTTGATTTCTAATTTGAAGTCTCAGTTATCAGCACATTTTGAGATGAAAAATCTAGGGGCATCTCGGTACATTATAGGCATGGAGATCAAAAGAGATAGAGCAAACATAAAACTTTGGTTACACCAGAGTAATTATGTTAACACCGTGTTGGAGAGATTCATCATGATGGACTGCAAACCTTTGACTATTCTTGTTACAATGGGGACAAAGTTATCTATTGAAAATTGTCCAAAGTCTCCTTTTGAGATAGAGGATATGGGCAAAGATTCTTATGCTAGTGCGGTTGGCAGTTTGATGTATGCGATGGTTTCCACAAGTCCAAACATTGCCCAAGTAGTGGGAGTCCTTAGTCAATTTATGGCTAATCTTGGATGGGTACATTGGGATGTCGTGAAGATAGTGTTTAGATATTTGCAGGGTACTTCTAAGTATTCCTTATGTTATCATGGTTATCCTATAGGAACTTAGCATTCACTTTGTATTCATGGATTTGTGGATTCAGATTGGGCAGGTGACATTGACAACAAGAGATCCACTAGTGCATATGTGTTGACTATATTTGGTGGTACTATTAGTTGGATGAGTAAGCATCAACCTATGGTTGCTTTGTCCACTACTAAAATTGAGTACATGGCAGCAACTCATGCTTGTAAAGAAGCCATTTGTCTTAAGAGATTGTGTTCTGATGTTGGGTTTGATCTAGGGAAGATTACTATTTGTTGTGAGAGTCAGAGTGCCATATGCTTGGAAAAGAATATTACTTTCCATGCAAGGACTAAGCATATTGATGTCCAATACCATTTTGTTCGTGACATGGTAGAGGATGGGAAGGTAAACTTGGAAAAAGTTGAAACTTTGATGAATGATGCAAATTCCTTGACAAAACCTGTGAGCACAAAGAATTTCATATGGTGTTTAGAGTCTATGGCCCTCACAACCCCTAGTAATTAAATCATTGTGTTGATACTCCCTTTTCTCTTGTAAGGTGTTTGACAAGTGGGATAATGTTAGGAAAAGTGTCTCAACCTTGCAACCTCAAAAGGTTACTATTCTTCTCAGTTTTGGTCTTTTTGAATACCCTTTATCTTGGAGTATGGCCTGGAACTTTCAAAATTTTCAAAAGTTTCCAAACGAGCTAAAAATAGAAAGAATTACTATTTTAGTAAGTCCTTCGATTGAGCTTGGATTAACCTAAAATTTTTCCCAGAAGGTGTAGAATAGCTAAGTGAACATCTTGTGTGAGTTCTGTCTCAAGATCATATCTAGATCATGATATGTTAAAGTTTCAATTTTTTTAAACTACCAGAAAAAGTCTTTGAACTCAATTACTGGAATCAAAACTTCCCTAAAATTGTCATATTCAACATAGCACATTATAGGGTGATAGATCTCTTCACGAGCTTTGCAATGCATCAAATGGTTCATCAATTAGACACCCAGATCAAAAGTTATGGCCTCCGAAAGTTGGACCTTCTCTTTTTGGGAAATGTAAAAATGTGTTGGACACATAAAAGATCTATAAATGGGAGAGTTACATGTGTTGGTGTGTGTTTTGGCACATCACAAGGCATCTTTGATTAGAGATAATTTGGGCACCACTTTTGGGTGGTTTTAGCTCATGGTTTTATAATTACCATTGGCAATGTACTGTATTGTATGTCTTATATATCAAGAGATTGAGATGGAGGTTGTGTGTAAGAATCTTATATATGTCGAATTACCTCCTGGATCTCTATTTGGATATACTCCTATAAAATCTTGCTCTGCAAGTATATTCTAATCTTCGTGATTTCTGAATAATATATTGGGTGGCTTTGGAGTGTGGGGATTTTTACCTAAAAGGGTTTTCCCCACATATATCTTGTGTTGTAAGTTTTGTCTTTGCGTTTGGAAGTTGTTATTATCTCTTTGTTAATGTGCATCCTAATCTATAACTGTAAAAGTTGAAATTTGCATAAATCTTTCCTCAGGAGATCAGTGTAGGAAGCGTTTTCCACATACCTTGATTCCTTTCAAAGGTAAGCCTATCATGGAACTTACATAGCTAGTTGAGAATGGTTATGAGGTAAAAAAAGTCCTCTTTTCTTAGAAACTCAAGAGAAATGTGATGAACTTTCATTTTGGGATGACCTTGATGATTTTGTTGCAAGATTAGATAATGTCAAGGAGCTTTCGGTTAATATCTTTGATGAACTCCCTAGTTTTGTGGGTGAGAATGATTGTGAGAATGATGTAAATCATTTGGACCAAATACTAATTAATGAACAGATCACAGACAATAGCCTTGATTTGAGTAATCAAGATATCAAGATAAATGCAAATTTTGTGCAAATGCAGAAAGACTAAAAATAGGGTATTGTTTTCCAAGTAGAGGTTGAGTCTCAAAATTTAGTTGATTTGTTTGATGAATTTCCTTAATTTGTTGACGAGAACAAAGATAACACATGCACTCTAACATCAATGTCTAGTTTTGATTCAGTACAAGATTATGAGTTTGATGAGAACAAGTTTTTAGGCATCATAGACAATTTTTGCTCTAACATTGATAATGATTTGATCTAATGTGAACTGACAATATGTGATTAGCCCATTCAGGTGAAAGAAGTAGTCATTTCTTCGTTATTCAATGATAGATCAACATCTCCTTCAGATCAGGTTGAAATTGTGAAAAGAGATGTAACAACAGATCTCAATCAGGAAACTAGGAGTATTAGGCAAAGGTTCTTCCTTGCAAGAGAGAATCAAGGATTTAGCTATAGAGAGCTAAATAAGGAGACAAATTTCACTATTGTACCCAAAGAGGAGATTGTAGCCTTAGAATAGCAGCCTTGACTGACTTATTCATTCCACCTTAGTCATATGCTTGATCAAGCTCAAGAGGTGAGTTAGGTTATGTTCTTCATGAAACACCACAATAGTTTGTGGGATATCTTCTTGTTTTCCACTTCTTATCAGTGGTCAATAATCTTGCAAAACATCCCATGTTGGTTAAAAGGGGGAGTTATTTTACAAAACCAGTTAATGGGTTTTTTTGACCTACTTCTTTGGCTGGTTAGAGTAGGTTAGAGTTAGTGTTTTTAGTTAATAAGTGCTCAAGGCACATTTGTTTCAATTATTTTCCTTCCCTAAGTGTTGTTGCACATGTTCTCTAGCCACCAAGGCCTTTTAGTTTGGTTTCAATTTGGTTTTTTTTTTTTTTTGCCACTGTTTGGAGTAGTTTGCAGTTTAGTTTCATGGTTTTCTAAAAAAAGGGGCAGATTTGACTCCGCACCCAATAGATTTTTTAAGGCAACTAATATATATGCTTAGTAGGTAAGCATTTAGTAGAAATCACTAGAAATGTTACCAATTTTTAACCTACAACTCAAATTGGTAGAGCCGAGATAGTTTATGTTCATTTTAAGGTGAAAAGATTTCAACTTTTTTCTTCTTTGCTTAACCATTGCATATATTGAAGTTTAAAAGAAAATTCTAGTTGTTATTGTGCAATGTGTTTTAAAAGAAAGCATTCAGTTTGTGATTCAATACTTTGGAGTACAAAAGAGGCTACACAAATTATAAGAAGTTGCTTCATTCATTTAGCAATGATTTATTCACTTTACAATGATTCGTTCATGTTGCAAATGAAGTATATACAAAATTGTATAAGATTGCAAAATGTTGTTTTTTATCCATTTGGAAGAAAAGAGAGATCAAATGTCCCACATAAGCCATGGGAATAGCTAAACCAATACATCATAAAGAATGTATATGCATATGAAGATTAAATAAAGGAAATGAAGCAAATAAGAGGAGACATATCCATCATTGCCTATTGGTGTTTAGTGTTGGTCTTCATTGTATCCTACTCCTCCTCGCTCCTGATCCTTGAGAGAACCTACATCATGATGAAAAGAGTTGTTAGAGCTCCGGTTATAAGTCTTCCTATGTGCTCTATCAATAGAAATATAGTACATTGCCTATGATGCATTAGATCAACAAACATCTATATGCAAAAAAGCTTGAAAAATGAGATATCACAAGAGCATTGAGCTTCATTGTTTTATCTAACATGTTTGTTCACTATGCAGGTATAGGTGAAATCATGTTGCTGATCCATTTCTGAAGACATCATAGCATGTGGTACAAAAATGGGCTCCCACAAGGGTTGAGCCCAACATGCTGCCCCTTGATCTTAAGGGGAATATAAGATAAACAAATAAACTTTTAGATCAATAAATAAAAGGATATTTTGATTGAAAGTCAATGACAACACTAATACATCATGGATAACTAATGAACTAGAGAAGACATAAATACCATTCATATTGACAAAGTACAAGACCAAGTCTCTTTACTATCTAAACATCATGCAAAGACATATTGATGCCTTCAAGTGTACATATAGTACATGGATGTATATGATATAAAAGAATATAAACAATGGACACCATGGTCATCTTGGATACAGTCATCTTGACAATAAACACCTACTTTGTCATTATGAACAACATTTAATACCACATCAAGAGCATGACAGCCAAGGATGCATCATGGAGTAGCAGTTAGATAGTAGTACAAGTATTTACTAATTTTTGTTGTGAATGAAGTGTAAAGTTTCTATTGAATGCATGAAACTGTTAGCATAATACATATTACATTGTTTACTATTCTACGTAACTACATTTCATAGTTACGTTAGTTACTACAGTTATCCTCTAACTGCCAACTACTATATCCATCGTGCATAGTATTTATTCTCATTTTGTATTTGCTTCTATCATTGATAACATTTTCTTCTTCTTTCTTATCATTAAATGGTATTAGAGCTTTGCTTGGCGTGGTGATGGAGTCCTGTTGAGCAACAAGAAGGAAGGCCCACATTAGAAGAAGACAATTTTTGAAGCTTGTTACAGGCGCATCAGCATCAGTTCAAGTTGCTCTCAGTTAAGACTAGATAGGAAGCAAGGAAGCAGTTTGAGTTTGCAGGAAGTGTTGCCTTTGTAGGCTTGAAGAGTTTGAGAAGAGTGCTCATTGAGTGAAAGTGCCATCAACCACTTTCCCCTGTAGACCACGTTGTAGATTGACAGTGAAAAAGGTTTCTAGAAATTCTCAAAAGAGACCAACCTTGCAAACCAGTGGATGTCTAATGCACCCAATGCCAGTAGTGTGGCTAGTAATCATGCAAATGAGCCACCTCAAGGTGGACGTGCTATTTTAGATATCCTAGGCTTCTATTTTGCCCTTCTAGATGCCCTACAAAACACTGGTAGTCTTTAATTCAATGAATTATTTAGGAAAGGATTGTTAGATTACTTTCTATTTGATGTACAATGTCAAGAAAGGAAGATTAGGGGAAAACTTGATGAGAGTTATGATGCTAATGATGAAGATGAGCTGGAACGCACTCCCAAGCATCCTCATCTCACAGCATAGGCCTATCGTGCTCATCTCCATGCCACAATTTCTTCTTGAAAGTGAATGTATTGTCAAATAAAATAATAATAAAATTGTTGTCTCGACTAGTTTTTTCTATTTGTGGTGAACAATGTCAACCCTGAAATTGCTTCTTTCTGATGCTCAACTTTTGAAAGGGCCAAATTATGCTGCATGGAAGACAAAGATGAGGACAATTCTCATTGTTGAGGAGCTATGGGGAATTGTCATTGGTGACATAACCAAATTAGAAGACCCAAATGAAAGGCAAAAGTTTGACAATGCCAATGCCAAAGCAATAATGTTGGTAACACTCAGCATCACCGATGAAGTTCAACCTCACATTTGAGATGTAGAAATGTTAAAGGCGGCATGGGATTCTCTCTCCACAATCTACCAAGTGAAGAACCAGATGAAGATCCTCCATCTATAGTCCAAGCTACATACACTCTGTATGCAAGCTGGTGAGAAAGTTGAAGAATTTTTATGGTGGGTATCTAAACTATGAGTTGAGCTTGTTGCACTTGGAGAAAACGTGGAGGACAACCTACTTGTCCCAATTACACTGACAACTCTGCCATCTCAATTCAAAATCTTTGTCACCACACTAAACATCACAAAGCAAGATGTGTCATTTGATGAATTGGTGAATCTGTTGCAGCAAGAAGAAGCCATTCAATTAGTCCAAGGTAAACTTGAGGACAAGACCCTGATCTCCAGACAATCAAAAGGTCAGAAGTTTCACAAAAAGTAACCATAGAAACAATAAGAACATCAACAATTGAAGCCTCCAAAGGCAAACTAATGGGGATTGCTTAGACTTAGTGGCTTGGTGTAGCGAAGTCGACCCAGAACTGGCGCATAGGAGATCTGTGTTCATCGATGGCGAAATTCTGAGTCACTTCTGAGTTAGTAAGTTTCCTGCAGTAGTTGAGTTATGAGGCGAGCTGCAAATACTTAAGTCATGGTGAGCTGTACAAAATGCATATCAGGTTGGTCCCTATGCAAGTCGTCGAGGTTGGCAGCTGGGATAAGTTGTAGTGAGCAAGTCAGGTTGACAAGGAAAGCTGTGCATCAACACTATAGCATTCCCATCAGCATCGGGCTTATCGCTGAAGTCAAGCTCGAGCTGGTCGATCGAATCGCGAATCGAGGTGTTGATCAGGTTCTAAGTCAGATGTCAGTTTGTGGGTTGGTTGCAGGATATTTTCTCAGCCTTCCATTGTGCCACGTTTAGACTTATGACTACTATAGAGGGAGAAGAGCCCTCGCAACAACTAACACTCACTTCTACATTGTTCAAATAGAGTAGAGCAGATTGCGATTTCTTCTTCCTCCAAAGCAAAGGTGTCAGGTTGGTTCCATTACAAGGAGACACCATAGATCTGTTGTTGGTCAGCAGGTCAACTTAGTTTAGGTTAGTGTTTTGACATCTCTGGGCTCAAAGGACCAAGTTTGAGGGCTTTCAATTATCGTGAAGAGTTGTCCTCAGTCTAGTTTTTAGTCTAGGATTTGTGCACACTAAAGTGCCAACTTGGAGAGTCAGTGGGAGCTGGGGTGGATGTCAAATTTGTCATTGGCTTGAGCATTTTCTATGTTACAGACTCAGCCAGGGTTTCTCATATCTGTTGTAGGCTTCTAGCCATTTTAAACATCAATAAAAAGTACAATGCCTTATCACAAGGCAATTCAAGTAAAGAAGGCTTTTCTATTTGCAGTGATACTCAACCATCCAAATGTCGTCATCATTGTGGAAATCACAAAGGCAATGTAGCAGCCCAATAAGATGATGCATCAGAAGAAGATGAACCAGAAACAACCAACTGCAGCACTCATCACAATCTAGTCCTTGTCTCCCAAACCTTGCAGTCCACGAGGGATATTTGGTTGATAGACTCAGGTGCCAATAAGCATATGAGAGGCAATCGTGAGTTGTTCAACGCACTAACAGAACAACCTACTAGAGATAGAGTTTGAATTGTTGATAACAAGGATTATGTTGCAAAAGGAATAGGAAAAGTCATCATTCCTCTTGGGACAAGCCGTTGTACCCTCACCAAGGTGCTTATGTTCCTAGTTTGACAACAAACCTGCTATCTATCAGTTAGCTTCTAAACCACAAACTAAAAGTTGAGTTCCAAATGAAGGACAAGGTCAAGACCTGTCTAATCTCAAGAGAAGGTATGATACTTGCTAGAGCATTCATGAAGGATAGACTATTTGCATTAGATGTTGTCTCCTCCCCTATAGTAGCTCTATTAGCTTCAAAAATAGAATCTATTGGACTCTGGCACTATCACTATGGGCACCTTTCAGTCAACTCCTTGTATTAGCTCAGATCCAAACAAATGGTCTTCCCCCAATTTCAAATTCATTACCTATATGTCCTGGATGCCTTGCAGGTAAACAACACTAGGATCAGTTCAAGGCTAGTAGCTTCAATGCTAAACATCGCCTTGAGTTGGTACATACTGATATGTACAGACCCATGCTTGCTTCATTTTCAAGACAAAAGTACTTCCAATTGTTCATGGATGACTTCTCACAAAAGACCTGGGTGTACTTCCTCAAGCAGAAGCATGAAGCCTTTGCAACTTTCAGGACTTTCACAAGTAGGTTGTTAAAGAAACAAGCCAGTCTCTTCTTGTCCTCCACTCAGATTGAGGGGGGGGAATTCACCTGCAAGGAGTTCATGGCATACCTAAAGCATCATGGCATCAAGTAGCACCTAATTGCTCCCTATACACCCCAATAGAATGGAGTTGCAGAACATCACAATCGTACTGTCATGGAGATGGCTCGATGCATGCTCTCCATAGCCAAGTTGGAGGAAAGATTTTGGGAGAAGCAGTGCGGACAGATGTATACCTCATCAATAGGGCACCAACAAAGATCCTGCAACACAAGACACCTAAAGAGGTATGGACTAGACAAAAGCTTTCAATTTCTGATCTAAGGGTGGTTGGTTGCATAGCATACATGCATGTCCCTAGTAATAAGAGAAAGAAGACTTATCCTAAGACACTCCAGTGTATATTGTTGGGGTACATTATTACATCAAAAGCATATTGTCTCATAGATCCTGAGACAAAGAAGATACATGAGAGTTGAGGTGTGGTGTGTGATGAATCGTCATTCAATTCCTTGTCACAAAAAGAAGAGCAATAGCCTCCTACTTCTCATAAATTGCTCTCACAATCAGATGATGAGCATGTGGAAGACTCTCATAGAGAAAGTGAACTATAAGGAGAGTTGTATGTTGATTTGGGCCCTCTAGAAAACATTACACACCAGTAGCAGCACAGTCAACCTCCAAAGTGGGTCCAAAGTACAATCAGAGACTCTAACCTATGCACTCTTCCAAACACTTTGTTAGGAGTCAAAACTAGGAGTCAGACAAGAAATGAAGTGAATCTTGCACACATGAGTATTGTTGTTGACATCACTAAACCTGACACAATTCAAGAGGCATTAAGCCAACCTCAGTGGAAGAAGGCTATGGATGCAGAGTATAATTCTCTAGTGCAAAATTATACTTGGGAACTCGTTGATCTACCTGAAGGGAAGAAACGCATTGGCTGCAAATGGATCTTCAAAACAAAGTACAAGGCAGATGGATCTATCGACAAGTACAAAGCATGACTTGTAGCAAAAGGATATGCTCAATAGGAGGGCATTGATTATGAAGAGACCTTTACACCCAGTGCGAAGATAAAAACTATCAGAATGGTCTATGCATTGGCAGCGCAAAAGGGATGGAAGCTTAAGCAGATGGATATCAAGAGTGCTTTCTTAAATGGTGATCTCAAAGAAGAAGTGTACATGACCCAGCTAGAAGGATTTGTTGATGAACATCATCCACACAAGGTATGTCATCCTATCAAATCACTTTATGGCCTTAAGCAAGCTCCTAGGACATGGTACATTAAGATTGATGGTCACATACTGTAGCATGGATTCACCTGTAGCCCCTCAAATCCTAATTTATATATTAAGAAGGTAGGTAAAGAGATTGTCATTCTGGTTTTGTATGTGGATGATCTTATTCTCACTGGCAACTCAGACAATCTCATTGATGATGTCAAGAATGATCTCAAAAACTTCTTCGACATGATAGATTTGGCACTACTTCATTATTGTCATGGCTTGGAGATATGGTAGAAGAAGAACCACATATTCATCTCCCATATGAAATATGCCAAGACTCTCCTGGAAAAGTATAGAATGGTCAATTGTAAGCCTATTTCCACTCTAATGGAGAAAGGTTTTCAACTATCTCGCTTCTAGGATTCACCTCAAGTAGATGCCACTCTTTATAGGTAGCTAGTTGGGAATCTCATCTACTTAACCTACACCAGACCAGACTTATGTTTTGCTATCAGCTATCTCTCTAGATTCATGCAGGGGCCAAAGAAGTGTCATTGGGTTGCAACAAAGTATGTGTTGAGATATATCTAAGGCACAGTTGATTATGGTATGAAATATAGAAAAATTAGTTCATCTTACAGGAATATATAGACTTAGATTATGTAGGATCTGTAGATGACAGGAAATCAACCTCAAGTTATGTTTTTCATCTCAGACCTGGGCCAATTTTGTGGGTTAGTAAGAAGCAAACTATTGTTGTTCTTTCATCCACTAAGGCTGAATATCATGCCGCACGAGGAGCTATGTGCGAAGCAATTTGGTTACGTCGCATTCTAGCAGATATGGACATTCCTGAAGAGAAGTCACCAATTCTTTATTGTGACAATCAGGGTGTGTTAAAACTTGTGAAGAATCTAGTTTTCCATGAGCACACCAAGCATATTGAGGTCAACTGTCATTACATTTTGTAACAAGTTTTGTACCACCACATCTAGCTCCAGTACTACCCCACAGATTCTCAAATAGCAGATAAGTTCACCAAGTCTCTTGGTAAGATCAAATTTGAACTATTTAGGGGGTACATTTGTAAAAGCAATGTAATAAGGAGGGGAATGTTAGCATAATACATATTACATTATTACTATTCTACATAACTAAATTTCATAGTTACATTAGTTACTGCAGTTATCCTATAACTAACAACTACTATGTCCATCATGCATAGTATTTATTCTCATGTTGTATCTGCTTCTATCATCAAATACATTTTCTTCTACTTGTTTATTATTAGAAACAAGCATAAAGGACAAAAATTAGTCATAAATCATATAATTAGCTATAGGACAAACATACCAATAGAAATAGTCCTATATCTATAATAGAGAGGAATGGATTGAGTCATGATTGATACAGTAGTATAAGGGACATGTCAACTTTCCAGTATGCAAGAGAGATCATAAGTAGAGATAATAGGACTGCCTTAAGAAGTAAATGAACAACAAACTATTATGGAGAGGCAGACAAGAACTTTCAATGTTTTAAACCATGGGATAGTCACCTTAATGATAGTTCATTCATCATATAACCACCATATACCTCTACCAAATGAAGATACAATCATAAGCTACATGTACAACCACTTCATTGAAGATCAACCATTCTATAATCAAGCAACATTGTGCCATAGATGCAATGTTTCAATCAACAAATGGCATTCACAAGGAGTTCATGACAACATTCCAAGCATGTGGAACAACCTTAGAAGGAGGAAAGTCATAGATCACCAACATACAAGTGTACTCATAATGCTTAAATGCCAAAGAAAATCAAGATATGGTACAATCAAGGTGTGCTAATCACACAGGCACAACCATAAATGACTAAGTACATCTACATAATGGAATAGTCAAAAGAGGGAGCATGCATTCATCATATGATCACCATATACTTCTACATTATGAAGAGAAAATCATAAGCTATAATTGCAGCAAAAAGAGTCATGAAAAGAGAGATATAAATGTAGCATTTAGAAGGTATAGTGAGTTTGAGAGACTATTTATAGTTCACCATCACAGTCATGAATGAAGAATATAAACTTCCATATGTCTACACAATCATAGGAATAGTAGAGGATAAGAGTAAAGCCAAGGTCATTTGATAAGAATGTACAACTTATAATGAAAAAGATAGCCTTTGCTAAGGTGAAAAGATAGTCAACATACCTTGGAGTAGTAGAGATATATATATCCTTTTGTTTATCTATAGGAGATACAAAGAAGAACAAATATGTTTTAACTCATTCTATAGCTTTCATCACAAAGTGTAGAGTCTACAGTATAATACATGATAACATTGGAGCAATATTCACCTTTAGAAGGAGGTTTGATAGAAGATAGTTGTGCCTACATTGATTCATTAATAGTATCATGGAAAGCTTGTGAAGTATCACAATGTGGAGATGAATGTGGATTGATATCTCTTGACACATTTCTATATTTCCAAAGAATACTTACCACATGAGATTGCGTATAAGTTTGGCATGATCTAAACAAGGGTGCAGAGATAATGTGTAATGACTGTGAAGAGAAAAGGAACATTATAGTTAGGCCCATGAAGTTCTGAATTATGGCATGGTAGGTCTCTTATATGGTGGAAGGTTTGAAGAACTCATTGTGAGAGGATAGCTAGGATAAGCTATTAATAAGTCCATATGAGGTATTGAATGAAGAATCAAAGACCTTTTAAGAAGTGAAACAAAGCCTGCACAATCATTAGGAAAGAAAGACAATGATAATG
The DNA here is from genome assembly GCA_027924645.1 of Cunninghamia lanceolata. Classification (NCBI taxonomy): domain Eukaryota; kingdom Viridiplantae; phylum Streptophyta; class Pinopsida; order Cupressales; family Cupressaceae; genus Cunninghamia; species Cunninghamia lanceolata. Next base: position 2,154,921 of record BSBN01000957.1, read on the forward strand.
AGAAGTGATTGAGGGTTTACAAAGCCCTAATGAAGGAAACAACAGTCCATTAGTATAAGTTTACAAAGAAGCAGTAGAGAATATGCTCTCAAATTTCCTTATGTTTTTCCTTGAGCAATGCAAACATGGAAGATACAATAATAATGAAATTAGTCCATAGAAGTTCACGACCACTTCACTTAGGATCAACCCTAGTGGATATCAAAGGAGTCACATGAATGTTCACTAAAAATCAATCATATGTTCTTAGAATGTTCATACACCCACTATAATAGAAACCCTAGCCGTGGCTAGGAAGTATCATATCAAGAAAATACTAGAAGCACTGTAAAAAATATGCTTTAAGTCAAGAAAATGCATTTTTAATGGAGAATAGGGTATAGAATAAAATGCAGTCAACATTCCCTTCTCTTTCATATTCATTCAAAAAGTCAGATGTGTGCATTTCTTTTCTTCTCAGCAAGAATAAAATGAAGGTTTCCATAAAACGTTAACCCCTATCTAATGAATACAAATGGAGCAGCAGTTTCAAAAAACTTTTATACATATACTGTGCTCAGAATTGTAGCAAGTGTACTTTTCATTTCAAATGATCAACTACAAGAGAGAAACATGCATCATGCTAAGAGGAAAGGTTTCATAAAATCATGAGAGAAAATTAGAATATGGACCATATGTTACTCTACAAAGCAAATACTCAAAAAGAGAAAGATTTTTATCATTTTGGCACAGTAGAGCTGAAAGAAGAAAGCATTCTTTTGGCAGAAGTGAAAAAGAAAGAAGACCAATTTTGGCATATATATAGAGAGCTTACTGATGTAGGAGCATCCCTGGCTCAAGAACAATCTTGCATCAACCAAAAATAATTGCATTTCAATTTGTTTGTAGTTTTGTTTGTTTTTCATTTTCCAATTTAGTTTAGGTGGTTCAGTCAGAAGCAAATTCTGTATTTTGGTCCACGTTTTACTTTAGTTCTATTTTAGACCTTGTGGAGCTAGACTTAGCATCTACATTCATTCGTCTACATCATATCTAGAATTTCAAGATCTGCACATCTTTACTGAAAATATATCCCTATCAGAAGATTGACTACCTTTCTCAAAATAGAGCATCCTGACAGTCTCTAATAATTAGCTAAAGAAGAAGACTTGTGGAGCATTCCTTGACTTGGGGATCCTAATGACACATCATTCAATAATCTTTAGTTTGTGGCTGACCTTCCTTGAAGATCCACATGTTATTCTATTCATTTGAGGAAGTGTTTAATGCATTTAGGTTTGATCTATCTATGTTCACACGTTATAGCTCTTCATTGGAATTTGTAACCTTTCTTGGCCGATGCGGAGGAATCTATTGTTCTGGAGATGATATATATTGATATGATAGATTCTTAGGAGAGAAGATATCAATTTCTCATGATTTAGAAGATTAATAGTTTAGTTTTTGATGCGCAGGATCTTAAAATCTTTATCTTGTGCATGTATGTAATTAGGCCTATGTGCCCTAGCTGTAAGCTCACATGTTGCTGGTTGATCTCTATTTGAATTCTATGATATACTGAATGACTAAATCTACATTTGTTCCATTTCTTTGAGTTGTTTCCATTATGTTCACTCTTGTTACTGTTACCCCTTTTTCCCTCTATCTAGAGCCAAATAGTTAACTTGGTATTTTCCTTGAAAATCTCATTGAAAAGATCCCTATAAAGCAAAGTGCCAAATTTCCTAGAGGCCTTGCCTAACAAACCTTACCATTGGAAAGAACTCGAAAAAATAGGCAGGTTTGCTTTTTACAGCACCCTGAAATTCATCCAAATGAAGAAGTTATGCACGGTCACAGTTTCAGTCAACTGATAGTTCAAATGGGCATTTTGGCGGGCTCTCAAAAGATTCCATTAGCCTTTTGAAAATGATCACCGCAAATCATGACACGTATCAACGACTGAGTGCAGTTTCTAAAAGTTTTAATATTGCTGTGGAGGGCAACATGTGTCAGCTTCTGCCAGCATTTCATTAGAGTTTCAAAAAGTTTCTAAGCCGCAGCTTCCTTAAAGTTTCCTCACAGTTTCTTATTGTTTCTGAGAGTGGCATGGATAGCACAACGTGGAGCCACCCAAGGGACACATAAAAGTAACTTAAGAGCCCCATGGATGGAGACAGGTGGTAGCTTCCATTTTCATTTCTAAATAGTTTCTCCACTTCTGTCGAAGTTTCGTGGGCCCCTTTTATAAAGCTTTGTAATTTTGTAGATGCCGACAAGTGTTAGTAGCGGAGAGGATCCATAAAGTTTCTCAAAGTTCCATGGATGCTGACAAGTGCCGAGATCCGCTGGAGTTTCTTTAAGTTTCAAAGAGAGCGCGGAAGGTGCCAAGTATCCCTCAAGAGCCCCACGGAAGCTGACAAGTGTCAGCCTCCGCAGTAGTTTCTATTTTGTTTCAAGGCTTGGCACAGGCAAAGTAGTTGCCCGGTTGCTACAGATGATGCTGCGGGTTGTGACACATGGCATAAGGGAGGTCCGGTTTGAAGTTTTCGGCATGGGCGCGGGTTGTAACACGTGTATTATACAAGGCACTGTGGGGCAACACGTGTCAGCTTCTGCGTAGGTTTCTGGCAGGGGCTTCTCAAGAAGGTGATATAAGACAAACCCGGCAAGCAAAATAAAATGCAGCTAGGGGTGGTTTCGGGTCCGCAGCTCGTATGTTCACGCAGATAGTGGGGGCCACAATATGCAGGGTCTTTTGGCGCCTAGATGTGGATACACATACAACCTAGACCTGAGGGCATTTTTCAATAGTTTCATAAGGAGTTTTAGGTCCGCAATTTGCATTTGGGGTTGTATGTGCCAAGACACAATAAAGATACTGAAGCGATATACACAGGTGATTGACCAAACTTTGACCGCCTGTATCTCCTCTGTTTTAGAAAATTTTCACATGCTGTAAGAGGCAATGTTGTGTATTTTCATCCCCTCTTTCATTTGGCAGGCTTTTTGAGAGGTTTTGTGACACTTTTTCAATAGATGGAGATTTTTGGGGGCATTCATTACAGCAGATATGGCAGGTAGTTGTCAGCATTCAATGTTAGGTTATCCTCCACCATTCTGATGATCAGATCAATGATGCAGCTGTTTGCATTAAAGACCCAAATATCTCCCACCTGCCCCTGTTCTAGATCTTTTGCACCATTACTCTTGGCAAGTGGACGTCTCTTCAGAAAGATATTTTCAATTGCAGCTCCCTGAGTGAATTTTTGTGACTGACCTAGAGCATTTTTTGCATGGCTATATAAGCTGAGGCTTATGTTGTAATAAGTGTTGGAAATTTTTTAGAAACATTATGTTCTCCCTATTTCCAAATAGAACTTTTCATACTGTAACCTTGCCTTTCTTTAGATATATTAAAGCTATCATGCCTTTTGCTGATTTTTCTATCTATGTGTAAATCTGCATATGGTTGTCTGTGAATATTTCTTGTTCCTCTCAATCAATTTTGCTCCTTACCTCTATTAGAATCATCTATTCTGTGTGTATTCGCTTGCTGTATCTGATTATATTGTGCATGCTTCATCTATGCAAAGGTTCTTTAGAACTATCTGGTGTATCACCCTTTCATGCTTTTAAGTATTATTGCTTTTGTTTTAGCATGTTTCTTCCCTTTTTCTCCCCAAGATACAATAGTTTTAGGTGTTAACTAGACAAGGAAGCCAACCTTCTCCGGAGGTTTGATCTCATCTAGCAAAGTCCCACACTTAGAGATCAATCCCATTGTGTCATTGGAATGCTTGGAATCCTATTCAAGCAGGGTGTAATTTCATGTGACAACAGTTTCTGGCATGCCCGGTGGGACACTACAAACTCTTATTACTAGTTTTGATATGCAACCGGTGATTTCTCTGACCTATAGGAGGTTAAAATTGCATATCTGGCGACTCATACTGTGGAAGATCAGGAAAACCAGTTTTGCTGATATACTTTTATGAAAAGGATACAAACCAGGAGTTCAAGTTCTAGCTCATTTGAATAGATACAGCTTTCTCCACCTAGGAGGCATAGTAGAACTATAGTAAGAACTCCCTATTCTAAGAGGACCTTGTCAACTCCTCCAAATTTTAGACTAGTTGCCTCTGTAGTCCCTGTAGCAACTCAAGCAAACCCACTTCTAGCTGCTCAGATGGCAAGAAATCAGCCATTTGTGGCTTTTGATGGGGGAAGCCCTTTGAACATAACAGTGCATGATGCCATACCTATGGCAGCCTTGAAGAGCTTGCCCTATTTCACAGGGGAGACCCAAATTACACCTATTGAACACATAAGAGATGTGGCTTCTCTATGTGGAGTACATCATGTGACGCAAGAAAATGTGGCCATCAGATTACTAGCTGCCTTATTCAAAGGAAAGGCATTACAATGGTTCAGAAGTCTACCAGTATAGACTATAGGGACCTAGGGTGAACTAGGAGAGAAGTTGAATAAGCAGTTTCAGGATAAATTAGATAATCTGTCATTGGTAGAACAGATGACCACCATAAAGAGGGCTCCTCAGGAACCAATGATGGACTTCAACTTTAGATTTCAAAAGACATGGGACCGAATCCCTGCCACTGTAAGACCTCCAGCTAAGTATGCATTCTTATATTTCTTGAAAGCTTTAAATAGTGATATTTCAGTAATGATACAATCACTAGGAGGTGTAAGCTTACCTGATGCCTATGAAATTACCATTAGAGCAGAGAACAGTCTAATTCAGGCTGGAAAAATAGCACCTAGGCCCCCTATGCCCATTTTTCCTGAGATCCAGACTTCTATGCCTTTACCCACCCCATATTTTGTCTCTACACCTATTGTTGTAGCATTACCAAGTACCTCTACTTCTGAGCTTGCTGCCTCTAGCTCATCTCAAGAGATGAAAGAGATAAAAAGTGGCCAACAAAAAATAGAAAACCTTCTGCAGACTTTTGGGAATGATTTAGTAAACATTAAGAAGCAGTAGTCTCAAGGTAGACAGCCTTATCAACAACAATATCAGGGGCAGAACCAAGCATATCAGGGGTAGGGTCAACCTTACCAGGCCAATAGGCCATCTTATCAAAATAATTACCAAGGTGCTAAGCAAAATATGAACCAAAGGTCTTTTCAGCCTTACAATCCAACACCTGTTAGTACAGCAAGGGACCTTGTCCCTGTTTAGAATAACATTGTAGCTGATTATGATTGGTGTGACCCATGCCATATGCCACACAATCAGGCAGCCTGTTCAAGTGGAGTCCTAAATCAGGCTCTGATGGCACAAAATGTGGCACCTACACAGCCAGACACGCAAAATGATGGAGCTGCACAACAACAAGAGCAACCTCAGAATGATTTTGCTTTCTTGAATTGGCAGGAAGGAGAATTATGTGGGGTAAACAGTGATAGTAGTCCAGTTGCTGCCAATACAAGGGCTAAGAAGAGGGGCTATGAGGTTGAGCCAGCAGCAAACAAAGGTAGAGAACATACCGACGCTTCCATGTCCCACATTCCTCGCATCTTGCAAAGAAATGCACCAGTAACAACAAGGGAGATACCTCATTCGCAGGCTGATACTACTACTACAAAGTCAAGTCATAAGGTAGGTGCCTCTCCATCTTTCAATATTATTGAAAACATGAAAAAGATGAGTGTAACCATGTCTATGTGGGATTCTTTAGAGATCCTTGGCCAAAAGAAGATGTTGCAGTCTGCCTTGTCTGATTTGAAGGTACCCAATGATACCACTGTTAACCCTGATAGGACTACCCTTACTAATTCATCCCAAGATGATATCAAGCAGCCTAACCAAGGTGCCAAGCCTCTTCCCTTTTACATATAACTGATAATTGGAGACAAACTAGTGCACAATTGCATGGTGGATAGTGGAGCAAGTAGTTCTGTCATGCCTAAGCAGATTGTAGATCAGTTAGGGCTTAAGTACTAGCCACTTGAGAAAGGTGTACTCCAGTTGGATGGAACATTTGTTAATACTATGGGTGTCATAAAAAGCCTAGGCCTCACCCTACATGCCTGCCCCAATGTTTCTATTTCACAGGAGGTGTTCATAATAGATTTGCCTCCTCATTTTGCCATGTGCTTATCAAGGGAATTTACAGCCAAATTAGGAGGATATTTGTCTTCTGATTGGTCCCACATGTTTTTTAGGACCAGATATGGCACCAAAGTAACTTTGAAATCTGAGTTACTTTTAGACTATCACATAGAACCTTACACACCTAGCGTTGTTAATGCAAATTGTATTATCTCTGATGACCCTGAATTAGTTGCTACTTAGGAACTACAAGCTGAGAGCATACCAGAAGTACTCTTGAAGGAGTGGGCCTCTGAAAATGTTGTAGAAGATCCTAAGGGACATATCCAAGAAGCTGGCATGGGAGTGTACATATTATATGAGCATGAAACAGTAATTTCAAGTATTTTGAAGAAGGCAGAGCAGCAGGTAGAGCATCATGATGAGGTATGGAAAATGTACTTTGATGGCTCTAGGGGCAAAAATGGATCTGGTGGTGGTGCAATGCTTGTGTCACCACAAGGTGAAAATTATTATGCTGCTTTTCGTTTTGCCTTTTCTTGTACTAACAACACTGCCAAGTATGAAGGGTTGATCCAAGGTCTGTAGTGGGCAAGAAGGAGGAAGATTGGCTATTTACAGGTATTTGGAGATATTGAGCTCATTGTGAATTAGGTAAGGGGATTGCATCTTACAAGAAGTGATGCCCTGAAGTGCTACAAACATAGGGTATGGAATTTGATTGAAGAGTTTGATGCTTTCAATCTGATTTCCATTCCAAGAAGTCAGAACCATCATGCTGACAGATTAGCTTCAATTGGGGCTCATTTTGACATCCCCAGTAACATTCAAAGGGAGAAGGTTTAGCCTCATATAAAAATAATTTCTAGGCCTTCTATCCCTAATAATAATATTCATTGGCAAGTTTTTGATAGTGATGAATAGATTCTGAGATTCCAATTAGAGGAAGATGAGTTTTCCATGATGAATCAGGATAAACTCAAACAACAATATGACAATGATCAAGTCATTTAGCTAAGAACAAATAAGCTGCCCAAGGGATTGGTCACCTTGGAATCTATTTTTGGCACTGATGACCAAAAGAAGAAGACAAAAACTAGTATGCAAGTAAAGGAGGAGCATTATGAAGAGTTAGAAATTTTCAAGGGTAGACTCCTTAAAATTGGTAAAATCTGCTCAGCTAAAGACAGAAGAGCTTTCATTGCTCTTTGTAAAGAATTTGAAGAGGTGTTTGCTTGGGACTATGCAGACTTAAAGGGATTTGATCCTCATATTGCCCAACACACCATAGAGTTAGAGACGGGTATAAAACCTGTGAGGTAGAAACAAAGACCTCTGAATCTAAAGCTAGAACCATTGATGATCAAAGAACTAACCAAGCTGATTGAGGGGAAGATCATCTTTCCAATCAACCACACTTCCTGGGTTTCTAATCTTGTGCTGTGAGGAAGAAAAATGGGGAGATCAGGTTATGTGTTGACTTTAGAGACCTCAACAGAGCCTCCCTAAAAGACCACTACCCATTGCCTTCAATGGAGCAAATTCTGCAGGTGGTGGCTGGTTCAGAAAGGTTTTCTTTGCTTGATGGATTTTTTGGTTATAATTAGGTGCTAGTCAAGGAAGAGGACCAATTCAAGACTGCTTTCACAACTAAGTGGGGTACTATGGCCTACAAGAGGATGCCTTTTGGTCTTTCAAATGTGGGCTCTACTTTTTAAAGAGCCATGGACATGGCCTTTAAGGGTCTGATGTATAAGCTTGTGTTGGTATACCTAGATGATATAACAGTTTTCTCTAAAAATGCATCTGAGCATTTATCCCACCTAAGGCTAGTCTTTGAAAGATGTAGAGAGTTTGGGATATCCCTCAATCAAAGAAATGCATTTTTGTTGTACACGAGGGCAAGTTGTTGGGGCATATTGTGTCAAAGGAGGGTATTGCCATTGATAAGGAGAGGATACAGGCCATTTTACATTTGCCCTTACCCAATCATAAGAAGGGACTGCAGCGCTTCATTGGCGGAATTAACTTTCTAAGAAGGTTTATACCTGACATTGCGAATCTCTTAAAGCCCTTGACGTATATGTTGAAAAAGAACATAACTTTCAGTTGGATGTCAAAGGCCAGACATAACTTCCAGTCCATAAAGGAGGCATTAGCAGCTGCAACAACCTTGATCAATCCTGATTTCTCAAAGGATTTTATCCTGTATGCTTATGGCAGCCTGGCTACCATTTCCGCTATTTTGGTGCAACAGCAGAGCGAGAGTTTCAAACAACCGATCGCCTTCTTCAGCCAAAGGTTGGAGGAGTATGAGCAGAAGTATAGCTTCGTTGAAAAGCATGTCCTGGTATTAGTCAGGAGTCTAAAAAAGTTTAGGCATCTTGTTTCAAATAACAAGATACACCTGATGGTGGCTTATTCTAGTGTGAAGGAGTTCCTGCTGAGTAAAGATGTTAATGAGAAAAGGGCTGGTTGGATCACCAAGGTCATGGAATATGATGTGGAGATCAAGATAACCAAGCTGGTCAGAGGTAGAGGACTCAGTGAACAACTTGTCACTAGTTCTAAGGATGAGGTAGAAGAAGAAGAAGAGGTGCTCCTGGTCATGGAGGAGGAGCGTCAAGATGATACAACAGCAGTAGGTACTAGTTGGGTTAATGATATGATCCAATTTTTGCAAACTGGTAGATGTCCTGCAGACTTAGATAAAGCTAAAAGAAGATACTTTAGGCTACAATCCATTCCATATGTTTTAATTGAAGGCATCCTTTTCAGAAAAGACTTTAATGGTGTATGGCTTAGATGCATTGATACTGATCAGACTGACAGGGTGCTACATGAATTCCATGATGGAATAGCAGGAGGACATTTTGACCCAAGAACTACTACTTGGAAAGTAATGAGAGCTGGCTATTATTGGCCTAGCTTATTTAAGGATGCCCATGCGTGGGCTAGGAAGTGTGTTAAGTGTGTCCTTTTTGCAGGAAAGGAGAGGCTGTCAGCTTTGCCTCTACACCCAATTCAGGTAGAACAACCCTTTATGAGATGGGGCATTGATTTTATTGGACCTATCAACCCACCGTCAAGTGCAGGCCACAGGTGGATACTCACAGCCACAGACTACTTCACAAGATGGACTGAAGCAGTGGCTTTGAAAGAATCTAATGAGAGTGTTGTTTTGAATTTTTATTGTGATTTGGTCTCTAGATTTAGAGTGCCTGAATCAATCATCTCCGATAATGATCTAGCTTTTGTTGGCCTGAGAATAACTGACTGGGCTGTCAAGAATGGGATTTATTTAAATACTTCATCAAATTATTACCCACAGGGTAATGGTTTGGTTGAATCCACAAACAAAAATCTCATCAAGATTATTAAGAGGGCAATGGAGAATAATCAGAAGACCTGGCACACTAATTTGAAGTTTGCTCTGTGGGCTGATAGGATAACTCCTAAGAGGTCTATTAGGAACTCCTGTTATCTGCTAGTGTATGGTAAAGAGGCAAGGTTGCCTATGTCTATAGAGCTGCCAGCATTAGACATCATGCATCATCTAGAAATGCTTGAAGCAGAAAGCCCCATGGCTGTAAGGTGTGCTCAGCTTATGGAATTGGAGGAATGCAGAGACAAAGCTATGGCAGCCATGGAACATCATCAGCTGCAAACAAAGAGAAATTTTGACAAGAAGGCCACCCCCAGACATTTTAGATTGGGTGATATGGTGCTCAAATGGGATGAGCTGAGGAGTAGACTAGGAAAGCATTCCAAATTTGATAGCATGTGGAGTGGCCCCTTTCTCATCACTGAATGCAAGGAGCACAATGCATTTCAGTTGTCTAATATGAATGGAGAAAATCTACATATCCCAGTTAATGGGATACATTTGAAAAGATGTTTTGAGGTATGAGCACCCGGTAAATCAGTAGCTTAGATTCTTTTACTTTCCTAAGTGCTTCTGCACAGGCTGCTTTGCAATTAGGAGAAGGTAGGCCTTTCCCCTTTTTTTGTGTTTTGAGAGGCAAGTCTGAGTTTCCCAACGTATTTTAGACTTGACTCCATGCCCAATGGATACTTGAGGCCACTGATCTTATGTTTAGCAGGCAAACATCCCATAGAGGTCACCAAAAATGTTACCCCTTTTTCCCTCTGTCCAGAGCCAAACAGTTAACCTGGTATTTTCCTTGAAAATCTCTTTGAAAAGATCCCTATAAAGCAAAGTGCCAAATTTCCTAGAGGCCTTGCCTAACAAACCTTACCATTGGAAAGAGCTCGAAAAAAATAGGCAGGTTTGCTTTTTACAGCACCCTAAAATCTGTCCAAATGAAGAAGTTATGCACGGTCAAAGTTTCAGTCAACTGACAGTTCAAATGGGCATTTTGGCGGGCTCTCAAAAGATTCCATTAGCCTTTTGAAAATGATCGCCATGGATCTCAACACGTGTCAACGACCAAGCGCAGTTTCTAAAAGTTTCAATATTGCCGCAGAGGGCAACACATGTCGGCTTCCACTAGCGTTTCATCAGAGTTTCAAAAAGTTTCTAAGCCGCAGCTTCCTTAAAGTTTCCTCATAGTTTCTTATTGTTTCTGAGAGTGGCGTGGATGGCACCACGTGGAGCCACCTGAGGGACACATAAAAGTAACTTAAGAGCCCCGTGGACGGAGACACGTGGCATCTTTTGTTTTCATTTCTAAACAGTTTCTCCGCTTCCGCCAAAGTTTCATGGGCCCCATTTATAAAGCTTTGTAGTTCCGTGGATGCCGACAAGTGTCAGTAGTAGAGAGGATCCATAAAGTTTATCAGAGTTCCATGGATGCTGACAAGTACCGAGATCCACTAGAGTTTCTTTAAGTTTCAAAGAGAGCGCGGAAGGCACCAAGTGTCCCTCAAGAGCCCCGTGGAAGCTGACAAGTGTCAGCCTCCGCAGTAGTTTCTATTTTGTTTCAAGGCTTGGCGCAGGCAAAGTAGTTGCCCGGTTGCTATGGATAATGCTGCGGGTTGTGACACATGGCATAAGGGAGGCCCGGTTTGAAGTTTTCGGCATGGGCATGGGTTGCGACATGTGTATTATACAAGGTACTGCGGGGCAACACATGTCGGCTTCTATGTAGGTTTTTGGCAGGGGCTTCTCAAGAAGGTGATATAAGACAGACCTAGCAAGCAAAATAAAATGCAGCTAGGGGTGGTTTTTGGGTCCGTAGCTCGTATGTTCATGCAAATAGTGGGGGCCACAATATGCAGGGTCTTTTGGCGCCCAGATGCGGATACACATACAACCCGGACCCGAGGGCATTTTTCAATAGTTTCATAAGGAGTTTTGGGTCAACAATTTGCATTTGGGGTTGTATGTGCCGAGACACAGTAAAGATACTGAAGCGATATACACAGGTGATTGACCAAACTTTGACCGCCTGTATCTCCTCTGTTTTAGGGAATTTTCACATGTTGTAAGAGGCAATGTTGTGTATTTTTGTCCCCTCTTTCATTTGGCAGGCTTTTTGAGAGGTTTTGTGACACTTTTTCAATAGATGGAGATTTTTGGGGGCATTCATTACAACAGATATGGCAGGCAGTTATCAGCATTCAATGTTAGGTTATCCTCCGCCATTCTGAGGATCAGATCGATGACATGGCTGTTTGCATTAAAGACCCAAATATCTCCCACCTGCCCCTATTCCAAATCTTTTGTGCCATTACTCTTGGCAGGTGGATGTCTCTTCAGAAAGATATTTTCAATTGTAGCTCCCTGAGTGAATTTTTGTGACCGACCCAGAGCATTTTTTGCATGGCTATATAAGCTGAGGCTTATGTTGTAATAAGGGTTGGAAATTTTTTGGAAACATTCTGTTCTCCCTATTTTCAAACAGAACTTTTCATACTGTAACCTTGCCTTTCTTTAGATATATGAAAGCTATCATGCCTTTTGCTGATTTTTCTATCTCTGTGTAAATCTGCATATGGTTGTCTATGAATATTTCTTGTTCCTCTCAATCAATTTTTCTCCTTACCTCTATTAGAATCATCTATTCTGTGTATATTTGCTTGCTGTATCTGATTATATTGTGCATACTTCATCTATGCAAAGGTTCTTTAGAACTGTCTGGTGTATCACCCTTTCATGCTTTTAAGTATTGTTGCTTTCATTTTAGCACGTTTCTTCCCCTTTTCTCCCCAAGATACAGTAGTTTTAGGTGATAACTAGACAAGGAAGCCAGCCTTCTCCGGAGATTTGATCTCATCTAGCAAAGTCCCACACTTAGAGATCAATCCCATTGTATCATTGGAATGCTTGGAATCCCATTCAAGCAGGGTGCAATTTCATGGTCTAGATAGTTCATTCTATGAACCCTCCTACTGTGATTGCACCAAGTGGTATTAGAGCAAAAGTTCAAATCTTTGGGAGTAAATTGAGAAAAATTGGCGAGGGAATTTCATAAGATCTTGTTGCGGACATATCGCCAAATTGAGGCAGGTTACCTATGCCGCAACTGATCACCAATTGTGAGGAAGTTGTCACATTGTAGCTTGATCACCGAACTTGAGGCAGTTTGCACTTGATCCTAGGAAGAATGCTGCTGAGGAGAGTTGCTACTATTGGAACAATGGATGGTAGAATGGATGAGATGATGGAGATGATGAAAACAATGCAAATTCATTTGGATGTTGTTGAAGAATATAGGAGAAGAGGATTGACATTGAGACCTAATGTTGAAAGTGATTAGGAAGAAGATTTTCAATCTATTGAACAAACTGGCGAACCCCTAGGAGGTGAAGAAGAAGAAGAATTAGATCAAGTAAAGATGTTGTGATCTATTTAAAAGATTGGAAAGAGACCTAGAGTTGGTGTGCCGAACTCTACTGGTAATTTGAACCCTGAAGAGTTGATTGACTAGATAAATGACATGGAAGTATACTTTGAATATGAGGAAATTGAATATCTAGAGAAGGTGAAATTTACAAAGACAAAGTTGAGGACATGCTTCTATTTGGTGGAAAGAAGTTTAGTTGGAAAGAAACAGAAGAGGAAAAGAAAAGATTACAAAATGGGATAGGATGGTGACAAAGTTGAAGAATCAGTTTATACCTGTAGACACCCAAAATTGACTCATTATCATTAACATTCAAACATTGCATTATGACATTATCTGCATTTGTCTAACACACTTGAGCAATATCCCTAACACATTTATTTCTTCTATTAATTAAACAAATTTATATTTATTTAATTAATTCATTAGCTATTTCCTCTAAACTATTAATTATCTTCATTCTATCTATTTTTAATTAAATAAATTTTATTTATTTAATTAATTTATCTTATCATTTAGCCGACATGTGTGCCTTTTTCATTTAAAAAGATAAGTGGTACTACATCCTTTTATTTAATATCTTTCACATGTAGTAATTTTTTATGTACACAAGCACACCTAAGCCTTATCTTTCTACCATTTGTCATCTTCACATTCACCTATGACTATCTTTCAATCTTAGTTATTCACATAGCCTCAGAATCTCAACTGTTGATTGATTTTGGTTGAGTTCTATATGAACATCCTCTCATTCCATACTACATCTATCCAACATTCATATAGCATCTACATTATCATCTTGAGTATATTGAGCACTTGAGCATCCATAGCATTCATTGAGCTTATCATTCATCCATCATGGCAGCTTTTATCTTCATAATTGTTCATTATTGAAGAAGCAATCCACATCATAAACAAGGAATCATACAATCTAGGTGATATTATGCTTGAATTGCATACTTTTTGTTTTCATTTGGATTAGATTCTTTGATGATGGTAGGGTTAGGTTTTCATGGCTATGCTTGATCTTATTAACCTAATTTTTACCTATCACATTTTGGCATGCCTGGTGGGACTCATGTCCTTGATTAACTTTTCTATTTGAAGTTATTTTTATGAAGAACAGATCTTTCGAGTGCTTACAGTAAGTTCCAGTCACTTTTGAGCAAAAATTTGTCGCTCTCTGCATATCTGCATCACTTCTGCACTAAAATCTGCTGCCTATAGTGTTTTCTAGATCACTTTTATTCTGACAATGATTGCCTTAAGTCTGTTTTGCATCACTTTTATCTTAATAGTGCTCACTTTTACATTTAACTGGATCACTTTTAGTCTGACAGTGATCACTTTTGGCTGACTGCATCACTTTTCACAGAGTTAGGGCTTTTGTTTCGTACTTTCTATTTTGTAGATCCAACTCGCTTATGAGCCAAAACCAACTGCTTCATGCTTTTTTGCATCGCTTATGAGCTAAAACAATTTTCTTCTAGTGTTTTCTGAATCACTTTTGATCTATAGAGGTTCACCTATGATAGAATCAAGATCGCATTTGACAGACAATGAATTGCCTTTGGTAAATTGTGTCGCTTTCACTCTATATTATTTCCAGTTTATTTTCTTGGCTACTAATTGGGTATTTGTGTAGCATCTTATCGATTTGTCCAAGAAAAGGAGGTTATCAAACTACTAACACATCTATTGCAACTTCAATCAGTCCAAGACTTGTGGTTTATCACTAAATTAGGAACATTTGGGCTTGCTGCTTAAAATGAATCATTGCTTGCTCCATGCTTAATTTATCTTTTTTGATTGCTTGCATGTGATTGATTGTATCCCAAATTTAATGACAAAAGTATCCTCTCCCCTTGCCTATCAAATGGATCTTGGGTGTATGAGAACTTGTTATTATCTTTAGAGGGCTTGCCTTCCTAGTGTCATAAGGGATACAACCCAAGTAGTAATAGGCTAAAGCCAAGTCCTTCCAAACTACTATATAAGAAAAGTGTTTGTGTCGAAAGCCACAAACAATGGGTGTTGGTGTGTTATACCGACAGCTAACCTCCCTCAAAACCCTCCAAGGTGTAACCCTTGAAGGATGGGAGACTCCATAATGGAGAGTAGCGCTACTGTATGTATAGCCACCCAGACGGATGCCTTTATTAGCAACTTTGTGTAGTATTCAAAAACCTTCTATTTGTTGATGCAAAAGTTGGGACCTTTGAAGCGGCCCTGATTCATGTGGTTCTTAGAAGAGATAGCAGGGACAATCCTAAGGTTTGGTGGGGGGACAAGCCTTACAAGAAACTTAGATCTTGTTATGCGTGAGAAGTGAGTGTCATGGAGAGGAGCTGGTGCTACCAAGATCTTGAAGCTATCTGCTTTGAATAAGCATGGCTAGGGGATTCAACAAATACAGTCCTTTCCTAGCCTAGGTTGTACAAGTTTGTGATTGTTGTGAGTGCGAGTGACTGAAAACACTATTTTATTGTCAAAAATCACAAATCTGACACCTTTCTGAATAGATACAACTACTTTTAAACCTAAACTGCCTGCATACAAACAACAAAATCACTTTTGAACTGCAATTAGCCACTTTTTGCCTGAACTGAATCACTTTTGAATTGTTGATCACTCTTTGCATACACAAGGTCACCTTTAAACAACAGTCCATCACATCCTATTTGAATTAGGTCACCTTTGAACAACAGTCTTTCACCTTTAGCATTACCTGAGTCACTTCCAATCAACAAAAAATCACTTTTTAGCCAATAGTTGTCACCTATGAACAATTTGATCGCCTCTGGTTAATACTGTAACTTACTATTAGAACCTAAACCAAACCATGTTTGAGCTATTATTAGTCACCTTTGGCATCCTCTGAGTCACATATGAGCTATTACCTGTCGCTTGTGGTTAAACACCTACAAATCTTAGTGCCTCAGCTGAATTAGCCACAAATCCATCTTGCTTAAACTTTAGCATTAGCTTTTAGCCCTATTTCTGATCATTAGCAGATACCTAGAATTTGTCTCCTATTTTGAGCTTACTAATCAATCACAATTCATGAGCTTTTCATCTTTTTGAGACCCCAACTAGCAAATCAAACATCAACCCAATCGTTTCAATTAGCAAACATCATCTCTTAGCTTTACCTTCAACAAACATCAACAACTTAACAACCTTTAGCAAACAATCTTTCCCTTAAGTGTGTGAGCTATTCTCTAGGGAAAACCAACAATAGCAAATCAAAAACAAAACCAACAGCAAACCAACAACAAATCAATCAAAGCAAACCAACCAAATGAATTAGCAACCAATCAATCAACCAGTAAACTATCATCTTTTGGGTCTCAAAAAATTTGACAAGCTAAGCTTTAGTTCATCATCAACATCATGCCTCAAACTAGGAGCCAATATAGAGCTGAAATGGAAGCCAAATTGCAAGCTAAGATGCAACAATTCATATCAACACCTCTTAAGGATGCAACTCAATTCACGACTGGTATGCCTCCTCATATGTTTACACCTCAAGGATACACTATTGGTGAGTCATCTTCACAACAAATGCAACCTCTAACATCCTTAGAAACTTTTGAAGAATAATCTCAAGACGACTCATCAAAATTTTGAGATACCCATGTGTGGGAACAAGTTAAGAGACTCATTATATTTGAGCCTAATTACTACTTCTTGCAACTTGCTCGCATGGGCGCTAAATTACCAAAAGACTGACATATCTGCTATTAAAGAACAAGATCCAAACACTTCCGTTGTTGTTGCAAAGGGACCATCCACTATAGTCACATCATCTCCCATCATATCACAAGCTCCATCTTCCAATACACCTTCCTCATTGCCTATTGTTTCTTCATTTGATCTACCATGCTCGGAGCATACTTTAGAACCTTTGATAGTGCCAACCAATATGCTCCCTCTCATGTCACAAAATCTCAACATTCCACCTTTCCATGTTCCTCAACATATTCCTCCTCCTACCATGACAGTTTCCATGCCTCAAGTAACACAAGCTGTCCATGTAGCCCAAGCACAAACACTCCAAACATCACAAGCTATTCCCATGTCTCATAGTGTGCAAGCTTCCCAAATTATCCCAACAACACCTATTTCCCAAGCTTCACATCCATCACAACCTACCATATCTCATATGAATACCATATCCCATATACCAACTACTAATCCCTCCATTTTATCATATAATCCCAATGTTAGTCTTATTGACATGAGTGATCCTCCTATCATTTCTCAAGCAAATCCTAGCAATATGGTCACTTATGTAAGCAACTCACATCCATGCCATCATATTCTTCCAATCCTTCACACACCATCAATCCATCTTATGCTACCCAAGGTTTGCCTATTATTACCCAACATATGACACATACCAATCCCCATGTTGTCCAAAATACAAATCCAAATGTTCATCCTTCTTTCATATCTACCAATCCGTCCATCACTTACCATGTCACAAATCCAACCCCAACTTCCCAACCATTCACTACTATCAATCCATCATCCACTTCCCATGTGATGCAGACCCAATTGCCGCTTGTGTCTCAAGGACAACAATCCTTCAACACATATGCGTCACATATCAATCCTTTGACATATATTGTGAGTACGCAACCTCAACAAATGGTCATGGCTCTGTATATCCCACAACAACAACTGTAATATACATCATACCATGTTTCACCCCCTTTGCAACAATAGCAATTATCTTTAGTAGATGTTCAACAAATGATCAATCAAGTAGTAGGACAAAGCAAGAAACCTTTGTCTGTCAAAAACATATGCGCTTATGCATTCGACAAGTCTCTTCATATGATACCTTTTCTGCCACATTTTGAAATTCCACAATTTGATAAGTACAAATGAAAAGGAAACCTAGAAGACCATCTTAGAGCATTCTTTGTGGCATGTCTTGATGTCACTTATGATGATACATATTTTTGAGACTATTTCCTCGAAGCTTAGTAGGACAAGCTCTTGAATGGTTTTTTCATTTACATCTGGGAATTAAGTCTTTTTCAGAATTGGCAAACAAGTTTTGATCACACTTTTCTTTCAACATTGAACATGAGGTAAACATGAATGACCTTGTCAACAATAAATAGAGCAATGGTGAAGCCTTTTATTCATTTACTCAACAATGGCATAATATGGCTAGCAAACTATCATGGGAAATACCTGAGAAGCAATAGCTTGACATCTTTGTTCAAAATCTTCATCCCGAGCTATCATTCCAATTACAATTGCAAAGTGCTAGCACCTTTGATGAACTTGTTTCCAAAGGAACCATCATTGAACAAGATCTAATTGCTAAAGGAACTATCAAGATCTTTTGCGATAACAAAGACTATCCTCAAAATTCCAATGATAAGTCTTTCTTTTGGAACAAGAATAAGAATGTTGTCAATGATGGTGTTGTAGATGCAAAGAACATCCAAACTATGAAAGTTCCCATCAACATTCAAGCAGCTTCTACACCAATGCAACCTTTTCAACAAATGTGACAACAACAAACTTCCAATCCACGCCAACAATTTACACCATTAGTGGAACCTATGGAAGTTATCTTTCAAAAGCTTCTCCAAGTGGGTGATATTATCTTATCAGATGCACCATCAAATGGTGAACCACTCTTTAGAGCTCCTTGGTAAAAAGAAAATGAGTATTGCGATTACCATTGAGTTAAAGGACACAAAACAAATGGTTGTATGCGCTTAAAACATGTCATCCAAGATTGTATTGATCAAGGTTTAATCAAGGTCACACCTTTAATAATTCAACCTACACAACACTCAACATCGAACTATGATCTAGAGACTTTCAAGAGTCCACTTCCATCTCACGATAAGACAAGTAACCCTCATGTCAGAAATGCTATTCAGTATAACTATGAATCGTCTACCATTGGTTGCATTGACCATGCTCACATTTCTACCATTACCATCCAAGGCAAAGCACCTCATTACGCTGTAACCATGTGAAGAGGTCAAGTTACCATTCAAGGAGCACTCATCCATCCTCCCCGATCTCTATCTAACTATAATCTCTTAGATCACCTTGGCAAAACACCCACGCACATATCCATTCTTGAGTTGCTTCGCATTTCCCCTACTTGTAAAGCTATCCTTGATAAATCCTTACAAGAATCTTTGGTGCCTAATGATATTGATATCACACAATTCTAATCTATGGTCACTAGCATTGCAGCCCCTTGTCACTTAACCTTCTCTAACAAAGATCTTCAGCCCTCCATTCATCCTTCACATAATGAAGCCCTCCATATTGAAATATTTGTTAAACAACAACGCATCAAATGAATTTTGGTAGATGGTGGAGTTAGTCTTAATACATGTTCTTTGAAACTCATAAAACAATTGTTATATTCTGAGAAAGATGTTGACACATCTAAGGTTATTACTATCAGAGCATATGATGATGCTGAAAGAGATACTGAAGGGATTATTTTCTTACTTATCCAAGCTGGGCCAGTTACCACATAAACCCATTGTCAAGTCCTTGATATTGACCTTCCCTATAACATCATCCTTGGTCGCCCATGGATACATGCCCTCAAGGAAGTTCATTCTACATACCATCAATGCCTTAAATTTCCACATAACGGTGTTGAGGTTACTATTTAAGCCAATCCCAATCCATTTGAATTTTGTCATGCCTTTAAAGTTAAATATAAGAGCCCAAACTACATTCCTATCAAAATCAAAGCATATCTGTCTTCATCCTATGTAGACCCATCCTATCTACTCAAACCCTCATCTAGCACAGCTACCTCTAACTTCTGTATCAAGTACATAGAAAATGGTCCTGGTGAATACACATTACTAGAATCTGCATCCACATCCAATTCTGATACAGAAGTTGGATCTTCTTTGGCAAGAGAGACTTCTAACTTTGATACCATCGACGATTCCCTTCATCTTACCAATCTTTTTCTAGGGTCCTCCATCTTCATGTATTCCGCAACCCCTTCATCTCCATCTAATGATGACCTCAAGTCTAGTTCTCCAAGCACTCCTAGTCCCAGTGTTGAACACTGGCCTACCCAAGTTAAAGATGTTGGTAAATCTTCTATCCATCCTATGTCCACCATTTTCCATCAAAACCTTCATCCTAAACCCCACAAGCATGTGATCGTATACCTTCCGCTATCCAATCTACCCCCACTTCTTCCAACTCCTAAACTCCCACCATCAACTTTACATCCATAGCTTCCACCTCCACCATCCCATAACTTGCAAAAGCATGTGACTGTACACCTTCCACCATCCAATTTACCTACACTACTTCCAAAGCCAAATATCCCTCCATTACTATCAACTCTTAATTATCCATTTATCCCTCAGCATCATTACATTCCTAATCATGACCAACAAATGCACTTACTGTCTAAGCATAAAACTTCTACTCATTCCGCCAACCCTTCTTCCATCAAGTCCATGGGATTCAAAAATAAATTTTGGATGCCTCTACTTCTAAAGCTAAAAATCCTATCAAAAATCTTAAAGCTTCTCATGCCTTAGGGCATCAAAGAAAAGAATCACAGCCTAGCGCATCTAAAAAGCTAGCTGAGCCTATAGCTCCACAAGAAGAGCCCCTGCCCAAAATGGTTTGGGTTCTTAAGCAAACAAGCAAGACAAGTGAATGAGGCATCCTTATCATCAACAAAAAATTCCAATCATTCTCTACCATCCAAAAACATCCATTCCATCCAACAATCCCACATGTAAAGTAAAAATAATAAAAATACTAAGCCTATGTGGGTCCATAAATCCTTCCATCACCCATATCATAAGTCAGCATCTCTTCCATTTCTTGCACCACCCATCCCACCAAAATCTTCAATGTTTATCACGATGTGTGCAACCATTGTTCATGGTTCCCTTCCATTCCAAAACATTTCCACATACCTCTATCTCTCCATCCTTTAGCTATTACCCTACATATCTCCCCAATCACTTTCCTATAGTCCATGCTTTTATATAAGCCTTCTATAATCCACTATCCCATTCATCTATTCTTGTGTGAATCTTCAATCATACTTATCCTCATCCACTATCTACCTAGCCCATCTCTCATCCATGCAATCCCTTTACCAACATCTATGAGCATAATGACATGGTCCATACAATGACATCTATCTCTAATGGGACTACCAATATCCATTGAACTAGACACTTGAGTCCCTCCTATCTATTACCATGGTGAAAAGCTGGTAAACAGGCGCCATGTGTAATCAACTATTCTAAAAATAAAAATAATAAAAAAAAATCCATCCAATAGTGAAAATTACTTCATGGAACTTTAGATAACAAAAAAATAACATAAGATAAATAATCTATCCTCTAGTGAAAACCTGGTCAACAGGTGCCTTGGATAAGTACCATAGTGAAAACCTAGCAAATAGGCGCTATGTGTAGTGACCAGCCTCCATCATTTGCTTGGTTCGTTTGATCATATCTCACCATCCTATCTTCCCTAGTCCATATCATAATCCATCTATCATCACCATAAATAGCTTTTCCATCTCCATCTCTATCAATGCTAGCTATCATATTTGAGACGTTGTCGAGATAACTATATCTTTTGGCACCTTAGAATCTTGACTGCACACCTTTTGCATCATCGCTTCTTTATAATAAACCTCATCCCACACTGGGGGCATTTGTTGAGTCTTATTTGGAAGTGGATACCGCTATCTCTAGCTCATAACACATTAAACAACTTAGCTCACAACACAGTGAACCTTTTCAACTTCAAACCATAGCATTCATCCAATGACAAATGTGACCTAATAACTTGCAACTAGGATTCATATCTTTACAATCTATTCGCATCCATCTGATGATCGCAAAAACATCACTAGCCCAAGCATCCAAGCAATCAGCGTCATAAGAACTACATCCATCTCTCTCATTAATGCAATGATCTTGTGGATACAGGGCATGTAGGCAATCTGAGATGCAAAGGAAACACTCTGACTCAGGCTAAGATGATATCCCTTTCTCTTCATTATCCATCTTTCATCTTTCTTCTAATCATTCCTTCAATCTTTCATCTTACATTCTTCTATCTTTCATCACTTACATCATCAATAAAACCTAGAACTACATATTCATCATGTCTCATCTTCATCATAAATGTGCTTTGATCCTGTGGATATAGGGTATGTAGGCAATCTGGAATATGAAGGAAGTTTCCAGTACTCAAGCATAGATGATCCACCCCATCTTCTTCATCTGCTTTCATTATCCATCTTCTTCTCTTTGATTAGCTCAAGCAGGCAGCAACCTATGTGTATATTGAAAGCTCAAGCACTTTACCCAATCAAGAGTAAGCTAGAAGCTATTTGTTTGCATGCCTTAAGCCAACATTTGCTATAGTAGTATATCAACATCTTTAGCCTTCAACAGGATGCAGGTTTCCTCTCAACAAGGTGCCAACTTAATCCATCTAAGAGCACCTACCTTTGGCAAGAGAACGTGATGACAGTATCTTTTGTTTTATCTTTTGATTTATCTTTTGTCCCTTTTCTATGCCAAATCAAGACTGCCTTGATCTATCTATATCTTGGTATGTTGCGATGGAGTAAGGAATGGGGCATGGTCATATAGATTTCATATGCTGTGTTTGCGGGATGATCTTATTCTCTTCCTATGCGTATTAGTATCTTGTACGTGTTGGAATTAGCATCTTACATATCAATATCTCTAGCATCTGAGAAGCTAAACAATCTCTTGTGCACTTGAGACTATTCTATGTGAAGACTAGCTCCATACATATAACCAACAAGCTATCAACTATGTGTAGTGGAGATAAGCTCAAACCATTGCTTGTAGCATCAAAGTACATCTCGAAACACTAGCTGTTATTCATATCTTGTGCATGTTGTCTCAACATCTTGACCTCATGTGTTCAGATGAGATTGTAGCATGCTAGTCGCGCATTGGATATCTCGACACCTTGGTCTTCTATACCTTGGTGCATAACATCCACATGCTATATCAAACATAAGGATTGCATTTCTTTTTTATTTTGAGAAATTACTTAAAAAGCTGCTTATCATCCCATCTATTCATCCTATATCATCCTCAACCAAGATTAATCATCTGCATCGTCTTTTATCCATATTTCTGATCCTATAAAACAACTGTGTTAGACATACATGATTCCATCATATATCATTTCATTACCATCTATCTATATATATATGTTCATCCATATCATTACAATTTACATATTTGCATTTTCATACATTTCCATTCATATCATTTGCATAAAACATCCATACATAATCCATGAAAATATAAACATAACATGCATAGCCATACATAATATCAACAATGTAACTATTACAACATCATATAGATTACCAATCTACCATCGTATATATATACATGTGTGTCAATATACAAGTGTCTACAATGCAAGACTAAGCCATGAAAAGAATATATGTACAATTGACTCTAGGCCTCATCATGATACAATATAATCTACAACATATAGAAGGTAGCCATAGTGACTACTAACAGCTCTCCAACTCTCGTCGCAAACTACCTCTCAAGAGCTTTGGATTTCTATAGTTTTCTGAGTACAAATGAGCACAAATGAACCTATTTGCCATTGCAGAACCTACTTATAGCCCTATCCAAGCCCTCATTTTTCTATGCGAAAGCCAATTTTCTTTTGCAACATCCCATTTTATCCCATCCCAACCCCATTTTCTTCATGTCAGCATTATTTCTTGTCTTTTCTTCTATTGCGAGCCAACTGAGCCTTTCCTGGTTAGCCTAGCTTACCTCTTGAGGGGGCATCACCTTCCAGTTACACTGGGGCATAACCTTGTTTATCGAATGCATATCGTATCTTCTTTGACACAATGCTCTATCAAACATTGTATCAAAGAGGGGCAAAATGTAGACACCCAAAATTGACTCATTATCATTAACATTCAAACACCACATTATCACATTATCTGCATTTGTCTAACAAACTTGAGCAATATCCCTAACACATTTATTTCTTCTATTAATTAAATAAATTTATATTTATTTAATTAATTCATTAGCTATTTCCCCTAAACTATTAATTATCTTCATTCTATCTATTTTTAATTAAATAAATTTTATTTATTTAATTAATTTATCTTATCATTTAGCCAACATGTGTGCCTCTTTCATTTAAAAAGATAAGTGGTACTACATCCTTTTATTTAATATCTTTCACATGTAGTAATTTTTTATGTACACAAGCATAGCTAAGCCTTATCTTTCCACCATTTGTCATCTTCACATTCACCTATGACTATCCTTGAATCTTAGCCATTCACATAGCCTCCGAATCTCCACCATTGATTGATTTTGGTTGAGTTCTATATAAACATCCTCTCATTCCATACTACATCTATCCAGCATTCATATAGTGTCTACATTATCATCCTGAGCATATTGAGCACTTGAGCATCCATAGCATTCATTGAGCTTATCATTCATCCATCATGGCAGCTTTTATCTTCATAATTGTTCATTATTGAAGAAGCAATCCACATCATAAACAAGGAATCATACAATCTCGGTGATATTGTGCTTGAATTGCATACTTTTGGTTTACATTTGGATTAGATTATTTGATGATGGTAGGGTTAGGTTTTCATGGCTATGCTTGATCTTATTAACCTGATTTTTATCTATCACAATGCCTGCTGACTATGAGTTGGAATTGTTGAAAAGATTACAAAACTTGAGACAAAAGGAGAAATATGTGAAGGAGTACACTGAAGAATTACATAAAATGATCATAAGGACATGACATAGTGAAGCAAGCAAGGAGAAAGTGGTGAGATATATCAATGGACTGAGGTTGTACATTGAATAGAAGATAAATATCTTTGGAAGAAGCATATTAGTTTGCCTTGACAGTTGAAGACAAGATGAATAAAAGACATGATCAGAGATAGCGAGGTAGAGGAGGTAAATTTCAAAGAGGTAGGACATTTCCCGGAGGAGACAAATCATTTCCAGAGTAGAACAAGTTTGACAGCCCACTTAAGAAATAGGATAGAGATAGCAATGCTTACTAAAGAGATGATAGAATTTTTTATCAGATAGGAAACCCTAGTGCATACTGGAATGAAGGATATAGAAGAGAAGGAAGAGGATTTTATAAGAGAACATTTAGAGGTACTTGTTTCAAGTGTGGAGGTGAACGACATAGAGCATTTGAGTGTAATCAGGGTAGTACAAGTAAGAGGATAGAAAATAGTGGAAGAGTACCCTATGTTGAAGAAGAACCTATTGGATCACCCAGTTCAGTTGGCAAACCTGAGAAAGGAGAATCACTTGTGATGAGTTCACTATTTCAAGTAGAGACAAATGAGGAGCCACCGAAGACGAAGAGTCTATTCAGAACTATATGCAAATCAAGAGGTAAGTGTTACAAAGTTGTAATTGATAGTGGTAGTTTAGACAACCTAGTTTTAGAGGAGATGGTGACTAAGCTAAAGTTGAAAATATTGAAACACCCTAAGCCCTATCAGATAGTATGGATTCAAGATGATTATAAGGTACTGGTGAGTGAACAATGTTTGGTAAAATTTCATATTGGATCTTATCATGATGAAGTCTTGTGTGTGATATTATGCATATGAATGTTTGTCATATCTTGTTGGGTAGACCTTGGCAGTATGATAGAAAAGCTATACATGATGGGAGAAATAATACATATACTATAAAAGAAAATGGAAAGAGAATTACTTTGATTCCTTTGGAGGATGACCCTAAGAGTGAATTATGTGGGAATGCTAGAATCTATCTAGTAGATGGAAGAAATTTTTTGGATGGTTTAAGACATGAGAATATGTGTAATGCCTTGATTCCTAAGAAGCCTAAAGCAATGATGAAAGAGACTAAAGAATCACAGCTAGAGGAGATAAAACAATTGCTGATAGAGTATGAAGACATCATACCAGATAATGTACCTGAAGGATTACCACCTATAAGGAGTATCAGTCATCACATGGATCTTATACCGGGAGCAAGTTTGCCTAACAAAGCAGCACATAGAATGATGGTGATAGAGAATGAAGAACTAAATAGACAAATACAAGAGTTGTTGAGAAAAGGTTTGATCAGAGAAAGTTTTAGTCCTTGTGTGGTACCTGTAGTGTTAGCACCAAAGAAGAATGGAGAATGGAGAATGTGTACTGACTCTAGAGCAATAAACAAGATCACAGTTAAGTATAAATTTCCTTTACCTAGGATAGATGATATCATGGATTGTTTGAGTGGAGTAAGATATTTCACAAAGATAGATTTGAAAAGTAGATATCATCATATCAGAATCAGAGAAGGTGATGAATGGAAGACTGCTTTTAAGACAAATGAAAGATTGTATGAGTGGTTAGTGATGCCCTTTGGATTGACAAATGCACTAAGTACTTTCATGAGATTGATGAATGAAGTTCTAAAGAAATTCTTGGGTAAGTTTGTGATTGTATACTTGGATGACATTCTAGTTTTTAGTAAGACAAAGGAGGAATATTTGTGGCATATTAGACAAGTTTTACAGAGACTAAGAGAAGAGAAATTGCTCATAAACATCAAAAAGTGTAGTTTCATGACAGAAGAGTTGGTATATTTGGGATTTGTGATTTTTGTGGAAGGATTGAAGATGGACCCTGAGAAAGTGAAAGCAATTGTTGAATGGCCTACATTGGAGAGCATTGGAGAGGTTAGATTATTTCATGGATTGGCTAGTTTCTACTGGAAGTTCATCAAAAATTTTAGTTTAGTTTGTAACCCTATGACAGAGACAATGAGAGGTGACTGTATATGCCTAAAAATAACACTATTCAGTCTAAATAAATATTCTTAACATTTATTCCCTTCTAATTCCTCTATCAATAAATAAATAAATAAATTAATTTATTTGATTCATATTCCTCTAAGTTAATTAAACATCAAAATACTTAATTGCCTCTTCTAAAGTCAAAATTAAATAAAATCTTTTATTTAATTAAAATCAAATTCTTCTTCCAAATTTGAATAAATCAAATCAAATTTATTTAAATTCTCTCAATCTCCAAAAATAAAATATAATCAAATATTTTATTTATTCTTCCAAATCATGCACAACTATTAAATAAATTTATTTATTTAATTTTCTTTCTTATCTTCTAATTCTTCAAATATCTTCCAAATCTTCTAAAAATAAGTCTTCTTCTTCATGCACACAAAATTAATTCCTCTCAAATCATGCAAAAGCAAATCTCAAGTTGAGTTATCTATTCAATCAACTTTGTTTTTATC
Source organism: Cunninghamia lanceolata (assembly GCA_027924645.1). Classification (NCBI taxonomy): domain Eukaryota; kingdom Viridiplantae; phylum Streptophyta; class Pinopsida; order Cupressales; family Cupressaceae; genus Cunninghamia; species Cunninghamia lanceolata. Next base: position 2,182,139 of record BSBN01000957.1, read on the forward strand.
AATATCTCTTAAATTAGAAAAAAACTTTCTAATTTATGAAAAGCATGTCTTATCTTTAGAAAAGAAAGTAGTTAACTCAAATAAATAGCTTTTGTGTGACACTTATCTTCTTCTTATTCGTTGCACGTTCCTCATCTATTCTCAACCATTGATCTTCTCATTTTTCCTATACCATTGATCTTCTCTTTCACAAGTCTATAAATTAAACCCTGTTCTTCCATTTCATCCATCCAAGTTTTAAGTATTGTTACTCTGTAGGAATTATAGCTTGCCTTTGACACCAATTCCTTCATTGCTTGTGATCACATTCATTACTATGCACTACTACCATCGTCATGAAGCTTCTCTTCATTGCGATATTATCACTTCCATTCTCAATTGACATTCTTGAACAAAGCAAAGAAGTGCACTCTCTGAGGGCCCTATTTCATACATGTAAGAACGGTTGTGATAGGTGAGCAATGGAAGCTACGATCTAAGGAGGTTTGCTTTGTTGTTTGTTCATTGTTATTGAATCTTCTTTGTTCCCTATTTCATTGAAGTTTTGGGTATTTGATATTTGATTATTATTGCATATTCATTGTTGATCCATTTTCCCTTAACATTTTTGGCACCCACCGTGGGGCCGAGCCCCAAATTTAACCCAAAAACTAAGTTTTTGTGTTTAGAAAGCCGTACACATGAAGAAACAATGCATTTGTAACATCTTAACACGCATCTATTACCTGTCACAATGCATCCATTCCTGCAGTGCATACGTTCATTGTTCCAGTGCATATACCATCTGTCATGGCGCTTCTATTACTTCAACACATATACACTATCTTTCTATGGTTTTAAGCTCTGTTTCAGCGCATATGTACTGTGACACTTCTGTTCACTGTTTCTGCTCATTCAGTCTCTAAAGTGGTTCATCTATTTTGAGTAGTGATTTCTAGGGTTTTCTTGAAGTTTTGTTAATGCTGACATCTTTGCAGGAATACTCTTGATTTGTTTTGTAGGCTAGGCACTGGTTTAGATTCATATAGTTGCACTTGTTAGCTCACACTTTGATTTCTAACAGGATAGTAAAATGGATGCTCATGCAAATCTCACATAGTTTTTAACTAGGAAAGCGGTAATTGAATAATTGCTATCATGCATTGCAACATTGCTATCTGGGTAAAACTAAACTATTGCTATCTCGATCTACACTTCAAAGTTAACAAATTCATGCTATCTAGGATAAAATTGAACTCATCATTGCTATCTTGGTAAGACTGAACCATTGCTATCTTGTTATCACTTCAAAGTTAACAAAAATCTGTGCTTGCCCAAGTAGATAGCTCATCTAGTTTTTCTCATTTTAACTAGGGGAAAAGAACAACCATATTCTATGTTTTGGGAATGATACTAGGTCTATGCTCTCCCCTATCTTGGGTGACCAAAATGCCAGACATATCATGTTCGCATGTGTTTTTCCTTTAGAGGGGCCTGCTCTTGGATACCATTCATCCAAGTAGGAATGACCCTAAGTGGTAACAGGCTAGACGCCAATCCCTTCCAAGCCACTCTAAATAAATTGTGTTTGGAATGAAAGCTTCAAACAATGAGTGTAGTTGTGTTATACTGACAGCCAACCTCCCCCAAAACCCTCCAAGACGCAACCCTTATAGGTTGGGAGACTCCATAACGGAGAGTAGTGTTGCTGCATGTATAACCACTTGAATGGTTTCCTTTATTACATATCCTTTGTTTAGTAGACCAAAATCCTTCTATTTGTTGGTGCAAAAGGTGTGACCTTTGAAGCTACCCTAATTCAAGTGGTTCTTAGTAGAGATAGCAGAGACAATCCTAAGGTTTGGTGGGGGTACAAGCCTTGGGAAACTCAAATCTTAGTATGCGTGAGAAGTGTGTGCTGTGGAGAGGAGCTAGTACTACCAAAATCCTAAAGCTATCCATTTTGAATATGCATAGCTAGGGGATCCGATAAATACTATCCTTTGAAGCCTAGGGTTGTACTTGTTTTCTTTTTAGTCCAAAAAGAGTCAAAAAATACAAAAAAATAAAAAACCATAAAAATATTCTTTGTGTTTGCTATGTCTTCTTGCCATAATTTTAGAAAATCAGATCAAAAAGACCTTCTTCCAACCAAGGTACCAAAAAAATCAAAAAAATTCCAAAAAATTGTAAAAATACTAAAAAAAGCCAGAGCGGCGCACCCGTCCTCTGTTCCTACACATATGTACTGACTTACGGTGCATTTGTTTAGACTTACAGCACATATACTATCTGTTACTATGCATTTACCTTTTACCAATGCAGCACATTTACTGTGACTTTTAGCGCATTTACTGGCTCTTTCAGTACATCTATTTTGGCACATTCGTGATAGTGAGCACTTGTATAGTTTTTGAGAGAAAAATTTCACCAGTTCTGGGTACCCATTTCAGTCTAGTTCCAAAATTAGAGATCAGCTCCTACCTTGTAGTTAGTTTTTTATCCATTTCATGTCAAAATCTCTCTTTCATTGGTCATCCCATTCACCTTCTATAAGGTCCTCCTAGTCCAAAGTCAAGTTGTCCCATATCAGATCAACATGGGCTCCTTTTTTGTATCATTGTGGATTCAAGTAAACCTAATAGGTCACAGAACTTTGCTAGTGGTCTTGGTGCATGACTAGTCCCTACACAGTAAGATAGGTATCGAGTACCCTTACTAGTGGCTATCATCTTGTATTAGTCATCTTACTTGGAATCATTGATCGAAAAAGTCCTTTGTCCAAATCTTGTCATAAGTATCCCATTCTTAGCAGTCTCCATTGACACCTTGCCAAAATTTCTAGTCCCATTCCACCTCATCCCATGTCACGTTGCATGGTTCTTACTAGATCTCAATACAAAAAGCAACTTGAAATGGTTGGATCATCCAACCACATCATCATACCTCATGATAGTGATGAGGAAATCTATAATGAAGACTATCAGGGAAGCATCCAAGATTGGAAATTCCAACGCTTGCTAGAGAAAGTGCTCCATGAGGACCCTCACAAGTATTTCTATCATCTTGCTAGTCTTTGAATTAAACTCCCTGTAGATTTCAATATAAGCACAATCTTAGAGAATGTAGAGGATGATCATGAAAAAGGAAAGAAAGCCATAGATCCTAACATGGAGAATAAACATGAAAAAGGAAAGAAAACCATAGAACAAAGCAGTCCTATGGAAGAAATGAGGAAACAACTTGAGGGTCTGAAGCAACAAATGTTGGATCTCAAGATGAGTACAAACACTAAAACCTACTCAAAAGATATTGCACCATACCCCTTTGATAAAAGTTTGATCATGGCACCATTTCCCTATCGATTTGAAGTTCCTAGGTTTGACAAGTACAAAGGGAAAGGAGACCCTAGAGATCACATTAGGGAATTCAATGTAGCATGCATGGAAGTAGCTCACAATGAGACTTACTTAATGAGACTATTCCCTCGATCTCTAGGTAGTCAAGCTATGGAGTGGTTCTCACAGCTTCCACCGGGCATCAAAACATTTGATGAGCTAGTCAACAAATTTATCACGCATTTCTCATACAATATTGAACACGAAGTCTCTATGCTTGATCTATGCAACACCAAACAAAAGAGTGGCGAATCATTTTCCACCTTCCTACAATGATGGAGACAACTAGCAAGCAAGTGCTCATATGACATACTTGAGAAGCAGTTAATGGAGATGTTTGTCCATAACCTCAATACCGATCTTAGCTATCAAATACAAATACAATGCCCTACATCATTCTCAAAAGTCATTGAAATGGGATTGTTCATCAAAAAAGCTATGATTGCTAAGGGGAAAATTAAGTTATACAAGGACACACCCACCTCCAACTACACGACTGACAAATCAATGTTTTGGACCAAGAATAAGAATATCATCAACGATGGAGTAGTTGATACCAAGGTGGAAGCTCCCAAGCCAAAATCCATACTCACTCTCAAAGGAGAGGCAAGCAATGTTACACCCAACAAAACATTCTCTCGGGAGCCAAGACCATGGCTTAGTTCAAATCCAAGGTGAAAGTTCACACCACTGGATGAGTCTCAAGAATCTGCATTAAGGAAGTTATTGGCCGATAATGAAATCTTTCTACCGCCAACAAGTGTTTATGAGCCTCAAGTCAAACCTCACTATTGGAAAGACACCGACTATTGTGAGTATCATAGACGAAGAGGACATACAACCAACAATTGTATCCATCTCAAACATGTTATTCAGGATGTGCTTGATCAAAATCAAGGAGGAACCCAACAACATACCTCCAATGAGACACATGTGGCTTATAGGGATCCAATTCTCAATCATGACAGACCATACAACAATAATAAGAACAACAACAATAACAACAATGACAATAATAACAACATCAACAACAACAACAATCGTAATAGGCTGAATCAAAATAGTCGTAATAGTAATGCCAACTATGCAAGTGTGCCATTTGACTATACCATAAATTGCATATTCGAGCATGTCCCACAAATCAATGTGGTCATGCCCAACCAACAATCAAAACCTAACAGAACTAGTTGTAGTATTATTACCTGTAGTGGTAAAGTCACCTTGAATACCATTCCTCCAAGGTTGTCACCTTCTCAGTCCAACTTTTGTCAGTATAATGTCATAGATCAACTGCAGAAGACTCTAGCCCACATTTCTATCTTGGAGTTGTTGTGTCTATCTCCTTCCCATAAAGAGATTCTCAATAAAGCCTTAGTGGAAACCACTGTCCCCACTAACTTGGCCCAAAAGAAGTTTCAAGCCATGGTAGGTAATCTGACCTCCTCAAGTACCATATCATTTATTGAGTAAGATGACCTCTCAGTGTCTCAACCCCATAACACCCCTCTGCATATTGTCTCCTTCATCCCCAAGCACCGTATCAAGAGAGTTCTCATTGATAGGGGGGTGATTTAAATATTTGCACATTAAATCTAGTCCTTACATTGGGGATCTCCAAAAATGTAGTTGATCCGAGAAAGAAGATTACTATCAAAGCCTATGATGAAAAGGAGAGAACTACAAAAGGAACAGTGGTATTACCAATACAAGTGGGACCGATAATAAAAGATGTTGTGTGCCAAGTCCTAGATAGGGAGCTCACCTATAATATTCTTCTAGGGAGACCATGGATTCATGACATGAAGGTTGTTTGCTCTACCTATCACCAATACATAAAATTCCTGCATAATGGCAAGCAAGTCACCATTCAAGGAGACCTTGACCCCTTTCAACATTGCATCTCTATCCTTTCAAAACCTAAATGCATCATAGCTAACAATAGAGCATCTACATCCCTTACCCCGTAGCATGATCATACCTCTAAAGCTTCCTCATCAAAACCTAAAGAATAGAAAATTACTATTAAAGAAACCAGAGTTGGGGAATACTCCTTAGAGCATAGCCTTAATCTAGCCAAGATGCCTTTATCTCCTAGATCTTTTGGTCGACCCAAGCATTTTCCAAAGCCATCTGCTCCTCCTATAGCTCTCACAACTCCCTTTGTAAAATGGGGGACCTTATTCGATGAAACAAAGGAAAGAGATATCCTGCAATGGCTTTATACCAAAGAAGAAGAGAGCACACCACAAGAACCACCTAAACTCCCAATAGAAATCTATGGGTGACGTGAAGCTATCCTACATAGAATGGGTTATGAAGGACAAGGCCCCATCGGCCTAAGAAAACAAGGAATCATAGAACCCATTCAACCTTCTTCATCCGAATTGGCTAGAAATACAAATGGCCTAGGATATAAAGGTAAGGGAAAAGCTAAAGAAAATGCTTGTCTTGTAGAAATGATCCATACACTTCAAGTGGATAGTGACATAGATTCCAATGAATATGAATGGGATGAGCTGACATAGCATTCCTATGATGACAAAGAGGTTGATACCATTCAAACGTATAGCCCCTACTGTGAGGGACAAACACTACCGAACAGGCCACTAGAGTGTGATTTGCCTATCTCTGAGAATACAACTTTTGAGGAAGGTTTGAGTTCTATTGCAATAAACAATTTAGAAGAAAGTACCATCCTGAACACTCCCCCTACCAATACTCCTAGTATATCCATTCAAACCATCAATGAATCAGATCTATCCTCTGACTCCCTCCCCCTTGTGCATCCTGAACTTATTGACTGGGATCTACGAGGAACCCCTCAACTAGATATGTTCCAAAATGATGATGCTTATATTGACTATATGGAACTTAGGGACCACCTACCCAAAGGAGATCATAAAACTAGCTTTGCTATTGAACTTAATACCATGGCTTATTTCAGAGAGGGTGCCAAGCCTTCTAGTCACAAAAATATCAAAGTAAAAAATGTATCTGACAGTGAAAACTATTTTGCGGTAGTGTCAGATCCCAAAATAGTAAAAAGAAAGGACACATCCGAAGGTGAAGACCCAACTGTGGAACCTAACGATGGAAGGCTTGAAACTCTCCCCAATGACATGCACTGGGAGAAGTCATAGATTGTTGTAGAATCGATAGAACTAGTTAACATTGGCACAGAGGAACAACCTAAGGTCATTTACTTTGCTAAGTCTCTAACCCCACTAGAGAAGACTAAGTTTTTACCATTCTTCAAGAGAAAAAAAGTCAATCTTGCTTGGTCATACACATATATGCTGGGGTTAGATCCAAATTTGATTCTACACCATCTACCATTAGATCTAGGAGTAAAACTAGTGAAACAAAAGCTTAGAAAGATGCATCCACACATAGCACTACTTTTAAAAGAAGAACTCAAGAAATTACTAGATGTAGGGTTTATCAGAGCTATAGACTATCCATAATGGGTCTCCAACATAGTACTAGTGTCTAAACCTGATGGCCGAGTCATACTATGCAATGACTTCAGAGATCTAAACAAAGCTTGCCACAAGGATGATTTTCCATTGCCAAATATAGATATCATAGTCGACTTAATAGAAAGGCATACCATGTTATCTCTCATGGACAACTACTCAAGATACAATTAGATCAGGATAGCACTGGAAGACCAGCATAAGACAACTCTTACTTGTCCATGGGGCACTTTCTATTGGAATGTCATGCCATTTGGGCTAAAGAACATAGGAGCCACGTATCAACATGCTATGACTACTATATTCCATGATATGATGCATGTAATAATGGAAGACTATGTCAATGATATCCTAGCAAAATCACTCACAAGAGAATCACACCTGGATGTGTTAGAGAAAGTCTTTCAAAGATTAGAGCAATTCAAAGTCAGGTTGAACCCAAAGAAATGTGTGTTCGGAGTCACCTCAGGCAAGCTCTTAGGCTTTATTGTATCAACAAATGGAATAGAGGTGGACTCCACAAAAGTCAAGGCTATTATGGACATGCCGCCATCCAAAACTTTGTAAGCTACAAGCAATCCGTAGATTCATATCACAATCGGTAGACAAGTGTCAACTATTTAGTCATCTCCTACACAAGAATATTCCATTCAGATGGGATGAGAAATGTGAAGAGGCATTCAACAAACTAAAAGAATATCTTCTGAATCAACCTATTCTCATGCCTCCTATCTAGAGGAAACCATTGATACTTTATATATATGCTACACCTACAACTCTTGGGGCTCTTCTACTACAACAAGATTATGAGAATAAAGAAAGAGTCGTCTACTACATCAGCCAAACATTAGTAGGCTATGAGTTACAATACTCTTAAATAGAAAGATCATGTCTTGCGGTAGTTTTTGCTTCCCAAAAACTCTGACATTATATGCTCGCACATCTAGTCAAACTTATTGCAAAAATAGATTCACTGAAGTACCTACTAAGCAAAGCAACTCTTACAGGTTGCCTAGCCAAATGGGTAATGCTCTTAAGTGAATATGACATTGAATATGTAGATAGAAAAGCTATCAAGGGACAAATCATTGCTAATTAGTTAGCAGATGCACCACTACAGGACACCACTCCAATGCAATTTGAATTTCTAAATGAATCCTTATTCAATATATCAACACATTCTCGGAAGCTCTACTTTGATGGGTCCTACACATACCATGGATTAGGGGCAGGAATCTTGCTTATAACTCCTCACGGTGACACCATACCAAAATCATACCATTTGTTATTCCCATGCACCAACAACATAGTAGAATACGAAGCCCTAGTCATTGGTCTTAAAATGGCAACATAGTAGAAAATCAAAGAGCTACATGTCTATGGTGATTCTCAACTAATAATCAATCAAGTCAATGATGATTACCAAACCAAAGATGAAAAGCTTGTCTCATACAAAGTAGCAGATGCCATGGCAACCATTGCCTCTCTTCTCGAAATACCAGAGAATGAGTCATGGTATGAGTTTTTAGTGGAATCAATTTGAATACCAACTGATGATCTTCCGGAAACCCATTCCATATGCCTTCTAGTTGAATCTTATTCACCTTGGTACAGTAAGATTTACACTTACCTCAAGGGCCACACCCTCCCACCTGACTTATCTTCAAACCAATGATGAACCTTTATACGCCAAACCTCTCGCTATACCATTATTGCTAATACCCTATACCAACGTGGTCTAGATGGTACTTTACTCCATTGTTTAGAACAAGAAGAATCCCAAACCACCTTACAAGATGTGCATGAAGGGATCTATGAAACACACTCTAGCGGTCCTTCATTAGCTAAGAAACTCATGTGTTTAGTTTATTACTAGCTGAACATGGAAACAGATTCATACCAATTTGTGAAGAAGTGCAAGTAGTGCCAAATACATGGGAACCTGATACATGAACCAGCTCAAGAGTTGAGACCTTTAACGACACCTTGGCCCCTTTTCCAATGGGGACTTGACCTTGTGGGAAAGATCCATCCACCCTCATCCAATGGCCACAAATTCATAATAACCACCACTGAGTACTTTACCAAGTGGATTGAAGCCATTCCCCTTACCACTGTCATAGGTAAACAAATCTCCTCATTTATCCTGAATTACCTCATTTGTAGATACATAATTCCTTCATCCATTATCATGGATAATGGAAGACCCTTCAAAAACTAGGATGTCCAAGAACTCTATGATTGATTCAAAATCCAACACCATTTCTCCACACCCTATTACCCCCAAGGCAACGGTCAAGATGAAGCATCCAACAAAGACCATCTTGAAACTCCTCAAGAGGACAGTCAACGATGTTGGCCGTGATTGGCACATCCAACTTAATCCTGCTCTGTGGGCCTAGAGAACTAGTATATGCACTCCCACAGGTGCCACCCCTTATGGCATTGTCTATGGCTCAGAAGTTATCCTCCCCATCGAGGTTGAATTACCATCTCTTAGGGTGTCATTAAAAGGTCTCATATCAGATGAAGAGTACAGAGTCTCCAGATTGCAAGAACTAGAGCTACTAGAAGAAAGGAGATAGAAAGCCTTTGACCATCTCAAAGCATATCAACAGATGATGTCACAAAGCTATAACCACAGAGTTTTCCTAAGAGTCTTTAAAGTTGGAGATCTAGTACTTTAGGAGAATCCCCGCAATCAACAAGATCAGCAAAAGAAGGGCAAGTTCAAACCCAATTGGCTTGGGCCTTATGTGATTGTAGCTGCTTATGGATTAGGGGCATATTATTTAGCAACATTAGAGGGTGAGCTATTCGATGACCCAATCAACATCATGCATCTTCGTTGGTTCTATACCTAGGAGAACCCTAGTGTAAGGGGGCATAAAATACAAAAAAATCAAAAAAATTAGAAAAATACAAAAAAAAAAAAAAAATTTAAAAAAAATAAAAAAAAATTAGGAAAGAACAAAAAAATCGTCCTTTGGTGAAAACCTGGCAAACAGGCACCTGGGATAGGTATCATGATGAAAACCTAACAAACAGGCGTCATGCATACTTTCTAGCTTTTGTGCAAATAAAAGCAAGTGGTGAAAACCTGATAAATAGGTGTTACTTGTGATAAACCACCTTCTCCATCTTTTGGGAAACCAATCACCTTGTGTCCATTCTTCCTTCACTCATGTCCCATTTGATCCATATCTATCCCATAATAAAATTATGACAGTAACCTATCATGGCTTGATACTCTATCTCTTTGTTACCTTGTCAACCAAGCTTTTATCCCATATCATATCCATAGTGTGAGCCTAACATAGTGTCACTTGTCAGTATCCGTGGTCCAAGTCCGTAAACTACGTTGCCTCTGTGCTATCACGTAGGCAAGGCCATTTTAAATGTGCCCCTAAGGCTTCCTTGTCTATCCCATATTTTGTCATCTATCCTCTAGTCCATCCATGGTCCAAGTCCATGACCTATGTTGCCTCTGTGTTGTCACATAGGCAATGTCATTATTCTAATGCGCCCCCGAGGTTCCCACTGTCCCATCCATTCCATGTCTAGTCCTTCTATCTATCTAAGTCCACATCACTTTCTACTACCTAGGTCTTAGGTGTGTTAGGTTTCACCCTAAACTACATTGCCTCTGCGTTGTCACGTAGGCAAGGCCATTTAGCAATGAGCCCCCGAGGCACTAGGTCAATCCCTTAGGGTCCATCTCTCCAATAAAGATTATGGAGTCTTCTCTCACCAAACAAGCAAGCGCAAGTGAAACTTGCTTTTTCAAAGCATAAATTCTGACACATAACATTTAACCTATCTAGGAAAAAGCAGGAAAACACCTAAGGCCTTCTAAATGATTTTTCCCAAATTATGGCAAGAAACAAACACATCTAAATGTAAGAATGTTTTGTGTTGGTTTGGTTAACTTACAGAGTTTTGATTTTTGTTATCATGTCTTTCTATGCTACTCGAGGATGCTAAAAGCTAGAGATGCTATGATGGGGGCATGATTATTTTCTTTGTTTGTTGTTTGTGGATTAAACTCTAGTAATGTGATGCCTTATCTAAAAACATGATCAGTAAAAGATCATTGAGGATATCAAAGGTCTAACATGAATGGGGGCAATCCTTGTTTGTTGATATGCAAGAAATACTTAGGTCATCTCAGTTTAATTATACCTTGATGCTTGTATTAACTTGCTAAAACAAAACCCATGTAAGCGATACTCAGGCCATCTCAGTTCAATCATACCTAGATGCTTGTATTAACTTACAACATTTCGGAAAAGTACCAAAAAATTGCCCAATGATGAAATAAGCACTTCAAAATACTTGCACCGTCAAGATGTTAAAACCAAAAACATCCATTATACATCCATTTATACATCCATACATCCATATCCCATGTAATAAAAGATCCAAACAGTGCAAAGTAATAATACAAATTGAAGATTGTGAGTCTTTCTATCAATTCATTCTATCGAATCAATTCTTTTATCTATCATCCTTTCATCTCTGTGTTGATAGGGTACATTTGGACATCATAAAAAAAAAGAACATAGCCTATAGTTGCATATCATATCACATGAGATAGTCATTTACATGATTAAATTAGTTGCATACATAATAAAGTGCATTAGGTCATCCATACACAATTATCATATAGTGTCAACAGAAAAAAATCAAAAACATAGATAAGTGCATCACATAAGTTGCATAATCATATAGATACCATTCATATTCACACACATTAGAAGCATATCAAGTAAAACATCTAAGTCTACATTTAGTCGTATAACATCACATAGCATCATATCAAAAGCTGCATCTAGATAACATCATATAGCATGTTGGTTTTTTCCCTGACAAGATGTTCACTCCCAGATTTCCCTACAAGGTAGCCATCAGTGATCAACAGGATCTCTGGGCTAGGGGCCAATAGTGTAGGAGATAGACTCTATTTTTATCTCCTCTTCTTCTTCAGGCTCTGCAAAACCTAGGGGGGTATTCCCTATTCAACACCCATGAGAATATGCTTGTGGGTTGGCTTGGGATGTTGATACAAAGAAGATAAATCCTCTTGTATGAAGACCAAAATTGTGAGATAAGTGCAAAGGGGCTAGCTTTGGGCTTATGTTCAGTTGTGAATCAGAGGATCTTGGTCCTAAACTACTTCTAACATCCTAATGGTTTGATTTGGAAGTATGAGTTTGATTTATGTTTGGATGCAAACCTGGACCTGGTGTATAACCTCAATGCAGAGCTAGATTGGTGCCTATCCAGGGCTTGGAGTCAGTAGACATACACATGTAAATGTTCAGCATAAACATTTCAAGACTGGGTATCAAGGGGATTTTACTATATCTGCCTTACAGATATATCCCAGAACAGAGTGTTTAGTCATTCATGCTTAAAGGAATCCTTGTTGCAACATATTTTCTTAATGAATAATCTGAAACTTTTAATTTGTCCCTTGGACAAAGGTAGGAGATTAAACATTCAATATAGAAAGCCCATATTCCTAAATCATAAATAACCCTTAGTTATTCAGACTCAAAAGAAAATACAGCTACATCTTGGAGACAAATGATTAAACACATGCAATTAGTGCACTCTCATATAAAACAACTTGAAACCAGTTAATCTATGCATGAAACACAAAACATGAGACTCATAAACTCACAAAATCACCTGCATAGAGCAACTAGAACCAGTTGTATCTTATTACAGAGCCAGATATGTCCAGTTTTTCAACAACCATACAAAGAGTGACATAGTCTGCTTAAAACAGCCAAAAAGTGTACCTTCAGTAATTAATTACATGGCTAGTCCAAAATTCGCTAGATACATTCATTTTGAGGAAATGGCCTTAAAGATTTAATGTGGTAGGGGAAAAAACATGGAGAAGCAAAAGAAGGACGAGAAGCAAATGAACTCGAGCCTTGTGCCATCATTGGAGGATTTTCCTGCCATAAATCAGGTACATGACTGTCAATCATCAGCCCATGCCTTTGCATAATCTTGCCATTAATGGCTCAACCACCCACATCTTCTCATGGAGATTGTCGTGGTGCCCAAATGGAAATCTCCCGCTCAAAGCACACTTGAGGACATAAAGAAAACTGATGTCCCAACTTTAAAACATGGCCATAAATCCTTCCATCGCTTGAAAATCGATGGCACCAAATTCATGTTGAAAAGTCACTGTCCTGTGAGAATGTGCCATGTAGGCACCTTACACATACATGTTCTGCATTGCGTATCACGCCATCAGCGTGACCAAGACTATCGGGAAGACCCACATATCTGTAAGATTTAAAATCCCACATTGGTCCTACAGAGACCATTCCAACACTATATAAGTAGGACCACTAGCAAACCAAGTGTCGAGCATTTTGCCCTGCTCGACCCATGAACTCTCGCCAAAAGCCCATTGCCCTGACATACACCATCGGAGCAATCAAAAACCCTCTAGCCGACACCATGTGTTACACCGATGCTTACTTCACATCTCCTTCGTCGACCAGAGATAGACCATCAGAGCAACCCTTGCCGGCTCGCCCAATAGTCTATGTCACCCCGATGAACAACAGCCTTGAAAACCTTCAAACTTCCCCATCGGCTAGAGTAACACCATCGGCCAAGCCCCTTTCCACCTTCACCAACGCACCAACTCTCTCCAATGCATAACCATTGGCATGACCAAAACTGTCAGGGCGACCAGAACTTCCTTCGCTGACACACCCAGTCACGCTAACCACCTCATCCAAAACCAGGTCTTCGGCGAGACCACAACCATCGGCTCACCCAAAAATCCTCTCACCGATCGCATCGATCATACCGATGAAGCCTTCGTAATCCCCTATCAGCTAGACTAACCTCATCGGAGGATCCTCCATTAGCTGGGCCGATACACAATGTTACACCGATGAACATCCCTCCATCGGCAAGAACAACCCCATCAGCATAACTCTCGCCAGCTCGCCCAATATGCCATGTCATGCCGATGGCATAAACAAACCACACTCCATCGGCCAGAGTTAAATACATCGACGGACCTCCACATAACTTCACCGATAACAATATTCACGCCGATGACATTTGATGATAGAAAAACTTGACAATCCCCCATCAGTGAGACCCAAACTATCGGAAAGACACCGACCCTAGCCGCCGATAGGCAAAGTCTTGGCGATGGAAGAAAACACACCACCGCTACCAACATGATCGCCAAGACACATGCGGGCTCATGCCGATGGAGCTAGAAAAAACATAGGACCAAAAGAGAAAACCTGCAAACACCAAAGCCCAACTCCAGACCAAAATGAGTACTAACATAGCATTAGATAAAACATCTAAGTCTGCATGTGCATCACATCATACAAAAGAAATGCATCATAACCCATACATATAGATAGAGTTAAATGGTTGCATCATCATATAAATATCATAAATGCATGTCCAAATGTACAATATCAAAGTATCTATCTCTGAATCGATGTCATATATAATAAATACATCCCAAATGGATGGTGGTACATGTCTCAAAAATACAAAAGTAGTACAAGTGTGTCTGGCTATCTGAGCCATCCAAAAAGGTACATGAGATCCAAAATCTGTAGAGTCTCTACTACCCCTACTACTATGGACTACTGTTCCCAGCAGTGTCTTATCCCCCTCCTCCGCTGGCCCTGACTGCTGTGGGCCCATCACATAAGCCCCTGACCTCGATGGACCTGCTCTCTGGGAGGCCACAGACTGGCTCCTATAGCTCGAGGCCCTCTGGCTTGCCAACATGACATAATGATATAAACCTTGATAATATTGTTCCTAAGCCTACACTGTGGCAAGCTCACCCTGCACCTACGCTAGTTGTGTCTATGCCTACGCTAACTGTGCCTATGCCTGATGCACCTACCCAAGGATGAAAGTGGTCGCTACATCTGTCCCCAGGGCTGCCACTACGGTATCCCGCTCTACTCAGATAACTCATATCTGTGCATCCATCATATCTCTCTCTCTAGTGAGCCCCGCAATGACCTCCACATCTGTCTCTTGCCAGGCATCTGCCCTCCTGAGCTGTGCCCGTAGCTCCCTAACCTACCCTCTCAAGGTGGCTATAGTCCTCTCCTGGACATCAGACTGTGCTGGTCCCTGGGTTGCCTGTACCTATCCTTGCCCTTGTGGCTAGGGCACCTACTGCTGTGCCACCTACTGAGGTGGTGGCATCTGTACCTATGGTACTTACTGTGGTACCTGTTGTGCAGTCTATGGTTGCACTACCTATGGAGCATGGGATGATCCCTCCCCTACTCTCCTCCTCTATCTCAGTCTGGCACCATCTCCACCACCTCCATCATCTCCCCCTCCTCCACCACCTCCTCCATCTCTTTGTCTCCCTCTCCCTCTCCTCCTCCTCCTCTGGCCAACCTAGCCCTCCTCATCTGAGTCTACCTCATCTATGCCAGGCACCAGCACCCTAGGCCCTAAGTATCTCAGAAATGGGTGTGCAGTGAACTAGTCCTCATAATCCTGGGTCATCCCAATATCTTCTATCTCCCTTCTCATATCCCAAGTGACATACAATGTTTTCCAAAACTTTGCCAGTGCCTCCTCATACAATGCCATTGGTCCCCATCTAATCCTCTTAGCATGAGTCCTTGCAAATCGGGCCTACCTTGTGCAATGCCCTGCCTCCTACTGAATTGTCTTTGTACTCGACCAATGATCTATCTCTCCAAAATGAACTGTGTTCACCCAATCAACCACCGCATCTGATAGTAGTAGGGTAACTCATCTACCTCATCCTCCCAGGGCTCCCAGTTTAGGTATGGCTGCCAGACGACCACGTCTACCCCATCCAAAATGTGTCACTAGTACTCTAGCTTCCCTAGCTTATGCTAGGAAATCACTCCTGCATAGCCATAGCTATATGGCTCTCCTCTTTACCTGTCAAAAACACATATCAGCCTCGTGATCGCTATGTACTCCCATACCTAAAATTGTAGCAATCACATGCCTACAAATAGGCTGGCACCTCAGTGATATACCACCTGATACATATCATGGTATAGGTGCGCAAGAACACAGACACCCCATGCATGTCAGGTGCCCTATGTAACCATGCTCTCCATGATCCTTCCCCATCCAATGGGGAACCCATGTGATCTCCTGTCAGGGCATACCACACCTCTGATCAATCTGCTACAATCCCTGGTGTTGATGATTGTTTTGATGCAATCATAACAATTAGTTAAAATTCACATAAAATGAACCAAAACTGACTTGAAAGATATGAAGGAATCGGTTAAGATTCGCTTAATCCCAAGTTTAATATGGTCAGGTCTTGACCTGTTGGGCAAATTTAGTTGGTTGATGTGAAGCTATAATGTTCAAGGGGCCTTACATGATTTAGGGTTTCCTGTAGGTTAACTGGACTCAAACTATGCAACAAGGGATTGTGCATATTAGTTTGTTGTTCATTCCTTTCTTGCATAAAAGTGTTACTAGATTTCAAAGCATTAAAATATTTATATTGTAGCAAGCTTTCTTCTTTCTAATATTATGAAAACTGTCTACTTTCAAATTAGTAATGCATACTTCTTTCAGATATGAGACAATTTCCTTTAAATTTCTACGTTTTCAGCTAAGCATTTTAGATGGGTTGGGAAAAGTTAGAAAGAACTAATCTAAACTTCATTTTAATCTACCAAAGGATCTAATTGTTCTGTTATGCACTGTATAAGTATTGCAGCAAATTGATCAAATCCACAGACAAAAACCCTAGGTGTAAGTTCTGAGCATTTTCACAAACATGCACCTAAAATTGCAAGCTCTAAGAGAAAATGTTTCAAAACACAATGAAGAACAAGAAAACACTCAGAAGATAGATGCAGAATTCCAGATTCAATTGTATTAGGAACAGACAGTCACATATGATTTACAATGTCTGAATGACTCTTAGCTTCAATGATAAAACTACAGAAAACCTAAAAGCTTTACAGATACAGTAAGGAAGCCAGATGTTCCACGCATTCCTTATTGCAGACACAGGCGACCTCCTTCTACTTCTAAACTCAAAGGTCCTATTCTAAATGCTATTCTCTACAAAATCTCTACTGCTACAAATTTCTAAGTAGCCCCTGTGTAAAGTATTACAATGTGGAGAGCCACAATATAAAGAATCTAATTGTCCTCACTACAACAAAAACCCTAGTTAAGCATTGGTTCAAACCCCTGTTTACAACAATAAATGCTGGAGAACAAGCCTCCCAAAATACCTCTGAGCATACATCAAATCTGGGAGAAAAAATGCCCTTCTGGGATTCCTAGCAGCTCAATATTAACTTTTGTGGTCTGCTGCAGTAATGCCCTCAGCTATATTTTGTCTTCACTAGTGAAGACCCTTAACTTCCTTGTCCTTTATCCTTATCTTCTCCTGCTCCTGAGATCAGATTTCCTCTTCCGTGATGTCACTGCCACTCAATTTCAGCTCCCTCCTCAACTGCAAACCTGCAAAAATAGATAAGTAATAAGTATCACTTCACTTATTAAACAGTAGGAAACTGAAACACCTGTTGAATCAAGGCATGACTATGTAAAATGTAGAAATCGGGCCCAAAAATGCCCCAAAAAATGTGCTCAAAATGCATACAATTGCCCAAAAAAATAGTTGGGTCAACCATCGTTGATCAAAAATATGCATTCGTGCTTCAAAATGCCCCAAAACCCTAATGCTCTATTCTTTTCCCGCCCATCAGCGTGAGATATGCCGTCGACGTGAGCTAGAACTTTTACTTGATTACTATTGTTATGCCGATCGCCTTTGATATCAGCGTGAGATCTTCCATCAGTGAAAGCTTAATGCTTTGCTCTAATTAGCATTGTTTTGCCAATCGCCTTATATTGGTGTGACTCCTCTCTATCAGCGTAAGTTTAATGCCTTGTTCTGATCGTTGATGTTATGCCGATCGCCTTATATCCTTCTATCGACGTAAGTCTCATCGATGTTGTTCTTTCTTCCTTCCATTGGTGTAACACTGCCTATCGGCAAAGGCCTTAATGCCTACTCCTATCATTGTTCATTTCGCCGATCACCTTTGTATCGGCGTGTGTCTTCCCATTGGCGAAAGCTTAGTATGTTACTCTGACTATTACTTGTTTCATCAATCACCTTTGTATCGGCGTGAGTTCCTTCATCAGCGAAAGCCTAAAATGTTGCCTCAATTGTTCTTCGTTTCGCCGATCGCCTTTGTATCAGCGTGAGTCTTCCCATCGGCGAAGGCAAAACCAAACATGGCCGATAGCAAAAGCTACGCCGATGAATGGTGGGACCCATGTACTATTCACCTTGTATCCAACCTCATATACGAGGACTTTTCCTTGTTCAATAAACCTTCGGGTCCGCATTTGCATATTATGCCTTGTTCAATTGTCTTGTATGTTCTAACTTGTCGAACATATAAATGTGAGATACAAAGTGGAAACCAAAACAATATTCAACTTTTAACCCTAAAAAAATACTATGGGTCCATCCTATATGTGTAAATCAAAAAATTTAGCCAAATGCATACAAGGAAAAAAGAGACATACAACTGACATTGTATTATGCAAAGTGATCTACAAACCTGAATGCTCATTTTATTGAAATAATCATAATTTGCAAAATATGGTAAATTTTAAGAGGGTTCAAAAAGCAACCCTAGCTCATTTTTCACAAGGAATCCAACCATATCATGCACTGATACTAAAAAATGCATTTTTTCTCTATTTTTAACAAAGTTTGCAATTTTAACCCTCTTTTTCCCTTTACCACCAAACAGAACAACAAACCAAAAGCTGAAAAAGCAAAGCAACAGCAAGGGTCCTCATTTTGCTAAGGAGTAAAATGGGGTGTGTTGTGAACATCACAACAACTAGCAACCAAACAAAACAATTAAATTCAAAGCATTGAAGACAACTAGATGAAATAAATTCATAACTTCCAACCATCTTTCCTGCAAATCATTATTCAACTCAAGACCTAAGGTATTCAATAAGGGTGCATGAATTTTCACTTTTAGTTTAGGTGTGTGCACGTGATTAATTATCCTCATCTTGAAGATCGGTTGAACAAACCAGTGACTGACATTAGCCTACGTAGTTGAGGATATTCCCTTATAGCCAACCGGATAGAGCCTTGCTGCCAATGAGCGTTCATAGCCCCGACAAGGTTATCATTACAATTCTCCTACGTAGAGCCCCACTACCAGTGAGCGTCTATAGCCCTGGTAGAGTTACTTAGATGGCTTAATCTAGATTTTTAGTATAATCTACTTTATTATATATATATATATTAATACTCTATACTTTTTTATTTTATTTTATGCTTCGGTAGATATTTCACAAGATATAGCAATTCATTGCTTCATGATGCAAGGAGTGAGCACTTGCTAAAATTAAGCTGAGAATTGTAATGGTAGCAAGGGTGACCTCGGATTTTTCACCTAATATCTACACTAGTAGGTTCAACAAACCCAAGGATTTTAGGTGTGTCATCATGAGAAACCTCCCTGAATTCTCAATCACATTTATTGAATACAAAATTTAACAAGTAGAATAACTCCCTACATTCATGACAGTCACAACAAGTTATGCATAAATTGCAAATAATTAACTCAAATGTTCTAAATTTTATACTATTTTGAATGGTTGTTGGCTTGCTCCTTAATACTCTAAAGAAAAACAAAGATCCCTGCTGAGGAGAAAAAACAACAAACCAAACAACAGACTGTACAAACAAAGCAAAAGAAGACAAAACTATACAAATAGAAACAAAACAATACAAACAACTAACCTAAAAAAAGAAAAAACAAGAAAAAGAAAGCTGTACACTACTTACACCATATTACACAAAAATGGACTGCCCTTTACCTCAGGCCTGGAAGTAGTGTTTCAAATGTTGGCCATTAACTGGTAATGGCAAGTCTTCTCCATTCAAGGTCTTAAGTCTAAATGTGTTGTCTCCTATTATTTTTGAGACTTGTAATGGGCCTATCCATAGTTTGTCAAATTTTCCATGACTCCCCTTCTTTTCATGTGCTTTATCTCAGCACATCACTAAGTCTGATATCCTAAATGTCTTGACTCTTTCTCTCTTATCAAACCACCTCTTAACAACCGCTTGGTGTTTGGCAAATTTCTTGATGGCTTGACTTCTTTTCTCATCTAGTTGTAACATTTGTACTACCCTAGCTTCTCTATGATTATCAAAGCCTAAGTACTCATTGGCAAACTTCTAGATTGGTATTCTTAAGTTCACTGGAAGTATGGGATTAGTCCCATAAACTAAATGATAAGGTGTACTGCCTAAAGTTGTCTTAAACTTGGTTCTATCTACCCATAATGCATATCTTAATAGGGTATTCCACTCTCTAGGACTCTTTGCGATTAGCTTCTTAATTATATCTAATAAAATTTTGTTTGTTGATTTAGCCAATCCATTACCTTGAGGGTAATAATTTGAAGAAAACTTTAAAACAATCCCGTATTCAAATGCCCATTTAGAAAACTTTAAAGAAGATAAAGTAGGGCCATTATCACATACCAATGAATAGGGAGTTCCAAACCTGGTTATTATATTTTCTTCAAGGAACTTGATAACTACCTCAGTCGTAGAGAACTTGCAACATGTGGCTTCAGTCCACCTCGTATAGTAGTCTGTTACCATCAGTATGAACTTGTGTCCTGCAGAAGATGGAGGATTGATGACTCCAATAAAATCCAGGCCCCACTGTGCAAATGGTCTTGATTCAATCATAGGTTGTAATGGGCTGGCCTAATTCCTTCCCTTATCTACTGTAGTCTGATAGGTGTGGCAACTCTTGATGTGACTCTTTGTATCCTTGAACATCGTAGGCCAATAATAGCCTGCTCTCAATATTTTGTGTGTCATAGCTAGATGGGAACCATGACCAGTTTCGTACTTGTCATGGAGTTCTGTTAACACTTTATCCACTTCAGCTCTGTTTAGACATCTTAAATAAATTCCATCATGGTTCTTCCTGAATAGAAGACCTCATTGCACCATATATTTTTGTGCTTTAATCTTCAAAGCTCTCCTCTGAGAAGCTTTCATCTTACTTGGGTACTTTCTAGATATCAGAAAAGTGTTTAAATCACCATACCAGTCTGATGCGTCATGGGAATTCAACACATACTGTTGTTTTATCAAATCTAGGTTTGTGTTTTCTATGGTTTGTACCAATGCCTGCCCTCTGACCAGCTTCATGGGAATGATTTCTATATCGAACTCTTGCAGTGTGGTGATCCACTTGGCTCTCTTTTCTCCAGGTTTGTTCTACATCAGCAATATTTTCACTGCTGTGTCTGGCACTATGGCTCTGACCTATCTGTGCAGAACATAATGTCTAAATTTTTTTACAACCTTTATTAATGTGAATGCTTGTCTCTTGGTATCTAGATATCGCAGTTGTGCGTCTTTCAGTGGTGCGCACATAAATGCAATGGGCCTTTCTTCATTGTTTTCACCCTTCTGTGTCAAGGCAGCCGCGACTGAATGAGAGGATGCAAAGGAGTAGATGCAAAACGGCTTTGTGTAGTTTGGGCTCAACAGTACAGGGGCGTCAAAAATGGCTCGCTTGATATCTTCAAATGCGGCTCTAGCCATTGGCATCCATTCCATATGCGCATCCTTATTTAACATGGCATTTAATGGCTACACGATTTCTACAAAACCCATGATAAACTTTCGAACAAAGTTAATTTTACCAAAAAATGATTTTAACTCTTTCCTACTATTTGGTATTTGCAAATTTTTTATTCACTCTATTCTATCTAGATCAATCGATATTCCATCTTCAGAAATGACATGCCCTAACAATTTACCTTTAGTAACTCCAAATGAACATTTTTTAGGATTAAGGGAAATTCCATACCTTTCACATCGCTTGAATATTTTCCTGAGATCTTCCGCGTGAGTGGATGCATCCTTGGAATACACAGTCAAATCATCCATATACACAACAATGCACTTACCTGATAACCCACAGAACGCAATGTCCATGGCTCTCTGAAAAGTGGCACCTACATTAATCAGACCAAAAGGCATTCTCCTATATGCATAATTTCCCCATTTACAAGTGAAGGTGGTTTTTAATCTGTCATCCCTATCTATTAAAACCTGGTTATAACCTGAGAAACCATCTAGAAAAGACATCATCTTTGCCCTGTTTACTACTTGCAACACTTCATCTATAGGAGGTAGGGGATAATTGTCCTTTTCAGATGCATTATTCAAATTTCTAAAATCTATGCATAATTTGATGTCTCCATTTTTCTTCCTTACTGGTACTAGGTTAGCTACCTAGACTGAATGTCTGACTGGGAAAATTATTCTAGCAGATAGCAATTTTTTAACTTCCTCAAAGATTAAAGGCTCTAGAATGGCGTTCACAGGTCTTTGTTTCTGCCTGAATGGTTTAACCTCTGGTCTCAAAGGTATTACGTGAGTTATGATGGATGTATCATAGGTTTTCAAGTCTTCATATGTCCATGCTATTACGTGTTTGTAATCTTTTAGAGCATCTAAAATTTCTTTTCTAATTTTCTCAGAGCAAGCTTTTCTGATTGACACATTTTGTGGATGCTGTGTAAATCACACTTACCCCCTTTTGTTTTGGGTAAATCTTTCTGTCTTATTACTCCATCGAAGTCAAAAATATGATCTAGTTCAATTACTCCTTTGGGTAAGAAATTGCTCTTCAAGTTGATTATATCCTCCTCATCCTAGGTTATCTCATGCCTTTCTTGTTCATCAATGATTTGGGCCTCAAATACCTCATTACAGGTCAGAAAATCAATAATTTGCTGGTCCCCTCCAAATACCTGAAAGTGTGTAACATTGTCTAGGATACTGGGAACATTAACTAATTCAACAACAAATCTTTTTAATCCTAACAGTGCCAAGGGTTCTAATGTGCTAGCAACAACTGCTAGTGCATCTGGCCTGTGGTTCAGCTCTCTGGGATATGCTCTAAGTTGAAAGCATTAAATGAATCTATTAAACTCCACACCCTATGTCTATAACAAATCATTTTCTTGTAATTGCAAGCATATAGTTTCCTTACTTGTCTGACTACTAGTTCAGAGTCTGAAAATACCCTGATCGTTTTCACCTTTTTCTTGATGGCCATGACAAGTCCCAAAATTAAGGCTTCATATTCAGCAATATTGTTAGTACAGGAAAATTGTAATCTATATGCTGCTAGATGGGATTTACCCTGAGGATCTATGAGTTCAACACCTGTACCGGCACCCTATTTTGATTTGGACCCGTCACATTTTAATGTCCACATGCCATTTTTACTTTTCTGACCTTTTACCTTGACATGCCTTGTCTCTTTTATCACCTGTGGGGTGTTGGCCTATTTATTCATGGGTATTTCTGCTTGGTCAACTTGTACATGTGTATTTCCAGCTGGTAAATCAGAAAGAGAACTACCCTTTTTCTTTATTTCTTCCCTTAAATCTGAAATCAAGGCATCTACACTATTCTGAAAGTATCTTTGTGGTTGATCAGTATTCACACTTCCCTCTAGTAACTCTACTCTCTTCGTGCATTTTTGTATTCATATTCGATGACGTCCTTGCATATTCTACAACTCTCCTCAGAGTGTGGCCTATCATGAACTCTGCATCTGTCCTTATACAGTTTACATTGGATTGACAGATTTTGTTTAATGCATTCTTCCATCTCTTATCTAATGGCTTCACTAAATCAGTTTAGAGGATTCCTTTCTTCTTCAGATGAATTTCCATTAGACTCTATGTATACTTCCCTACTAACAGGCTTTTCTTCAAAATTCAGCATTAATATCTCCTCAATCTATATCCCTTTATTGGTAATCCTATAAACACTAGGTTCAACAGCAGCATACAATATTTCATTGGTTTGGTTATACTTTGTTATCATGTGTTTCATCATGGGTTCTGCCTCTATTCTAATCTTGTTTGGGACACCTCTCCAAGGTAACCACATATGTGAAAAATCAGTGGCCATATATCCGTTTAATGTCTTGGACTAGTCTCTACTCAGCAACATTCCATAATTCACGGGTATATCCACTACTTGAATGTCAATGAATTGGCTTACCCTAGGATCTAAAGCTAGTTGCATTTGAATGTTCATTAGTTCTCCTATCACACTAACCTTAGTTTTATCTAACTGTGTGACAACCTTGGCAGATTTGGTGGGAGTCAGCCCTAAAGTTTTACATATTCCTAAGGGCATAACGTTGGCTGATGCACCAGAATCTACCATGCAATTGTGTATGTTCTTCCCATATAGTCTAACTATTAACAAGAAAGGAGGAGTATCCTTCTTATCAGCATACATTACTACATTTGTATTGGAAGGCTGCTCAACTCGCTTACTTTTTTCTTTAGGTGGTGAATCTCTATTAGGAACAACTATAGTAGCAGGAACTTCACCTATCACGGATACATCCAGAGATTTTATAAAAGCATTTCTTATCTCTGGAGTTTTCAATAATTCATTCAAAGGTATACTAACCTTGATTTTCTATATTACTTCTGACAAGTAACTCATTAATCTTGTTGTTTCTATTGTTTATGTTTTACTTGTTTGGGCCCTTTGTTCCATTGTTCCATTATTTGTATGATGATTATCTTTAAGTATGGTGGGATTATTACTGGCATTCTGATTTGGGGGTGTATTGAAGTTGTTAGGAGGAATGGAAGTGGTGAAAGGTCCTCTTGGCCTAGTGTTGTTCCTCAAATTGTAGGTGTGTTTTTTATTTGTCTGTTGAAAAGCCTGCACCTCTTCTATTTTAGTCAACACTTTATTTTCAGATTCAAAGGGGAATTGAAAAGCATTTAACACAAAGGCCGATTCAGGATAAAGATTTTCACAACAGTATGGTTCATCCTTGAATGATTCATCCTCTTTCTCTTCTGCAGTTGCAAAGGTAAAGGTTTCTAAGACTAAGGTTGTATCATATCCTAAGGGTACTACCTCATTACCCTTGGTAATGAGAAATTCAGAGGTAGGAGGCTGCATGTCTATATTAAAAATGTTGGCTGCTAAGTGGAACTGTGGACAGTCAAGCTTAGCGTGGGCATTGGTATTGTGAAATCTGCACCAATTTTTTGGTGTTGTATTGGCCATTTGGATGCCAACTGTTTGTTTTGCATCATGATTATTTATGTTCTCAAAAGGAGAAGCTAGGGTACCATTGTTTGGTCTAGTGTTCCATGTCTTAGGTGACCTAGGCTTATTCTAATTTTTGTTATTGTTACCCCATGCCCTATTGTCTATCATTGGCCCTCTATTTTGTATTAGCTGTCCTTGATTAGGACCTTGATACTGAATATAGTTTTGGCTCTAGTTTGAACATTGGCCTTGGTTGTTATTTTGGTTATAACCTTGATTGTAGTTTTGACTTTGATTTGAATTGTAGTTATGGTTTTGGCCTTGGTTATAATTCTGATTTTGGTTGTATCCTTGTTTGCTTCTTCCATAAAGATTCTCATTTCTTACTTGTGTCACATCGGTAGTTAGTCTTTTTAAGTGTGCAGTGATCTCCTTGATTTCTTCTCTTTCTTCTATTGCCTTTGCCACAGTTGTATCTCTAGAAGGTTGGAAGAAAGGCTGACCACTATTCTGACTGCTATTAGCAGTGTTACCTGTGTAAGGAGCTATGGCTTGGATTGGGGTAGGACTATACACAGGTGTGTATGTTGGAACCTAAATTAATAGGGGACTATGATGCACAGGGATTCCATTCCAAGGCTGTACCTAATTTTGTGTTCCAAAATTTCCTCCATTGGCAAATAGACTATAAGTCATAGGCCTCATTTGTTGGTTTACTAAGGCTGCCTCTTTATAGGATTTGGATATTGAGTCTATGTCGGGTTTTCTCTTGACAAACATGGCAATCAAAGGATCCAAGGTTGTAGAGTACATAGCTAGTAAGGTTTCATCAATCACTATGTAAGGGTCTACAACCTAGAGTAGGCCTTTTGAAACCTATCATTGAAATTATCAATCAGCTCTCCCTCTACTCTTTTTATGGTAGCCAATTTATGATACAAGATGCAAGGATCAATGGGTCCTCTAAATCTAGACAGAAAAGCCTCTTCCATAAGGTCCCAGGAAGAAATATAGCCATTGGGTAAGTTTACATACCAGTTTGAGGCTTGTTCATTGAAGGTGTAGGGAAACAATCTACACACAACATCTTCAAGCTTTAACATAGCCCTAAAACATGCCTCTTTGAATATTCTAATGTGGTCTTCAGGATCTTGGTGTAATTGGTATTTTGGACATATTTTTTCAGGGTTTTTGGGAATCTCATGATAATCATTGAAGTGTATGGGAGAATAAGTATTAAAGTAAGCCATCGTACTTGTGGTTGACCTGAACCTATAGGTATACCCAGGTTTACTGGTGGAATAGGATTCCTAGGAGGACTAGGACCTCTAGGAGTACCTGAATCAAGGTTCAAATATCTAAATGAGGAACAGTCATGACTCACAATGTTATGGATGCTAAAGTGTGATCCAAGGGGTGTTCCAGATGAACCTCCTGCGTGTGTTATCTTAGGGTTCCAAATTAAAGGACTCTTACTTCACCTTATGTCAGGTAATTGCATGAATATATCTTCTGAACTAGATCTAGACCTAGTCACTCTCCTACTGCTATTAGCCAATTTTTTCTTGAAACAAACCCTAACCAATCAGGGCCATCCTAGTGCCAGAAAACTGTTGATGATTGTTTTGATGCAATCATAACAATTAGTTAAAATTCACATAAAATGAACCAAAACTAACTTGAAAGATATGAAGGAATTGGTTAAGATTTGCTTAATCCCAAGTTTAATATGGTTAGGTCTTGACCTGTTGGGAAAATTCAGTTGGTTGA
This sequence comes from Cunninghamia lanceolata, assembly GCA_027924645.1. NCBI lineage: Eukaryota > Viridiplantae > Streptophyta > Pinopsida > Cupressales > Cupressaceae > Cunninghamia > Cunninghamia lanceolata. The sequence goes on from BSBN01000957.1 coordinate 2,208,937, forward strand.
TGTGAAGCTGTAATGTTTAAGGGGCCTTACATGATTTAGGGTTTCCTGTTGGTTAACTGGACTCAAACTATGCAACAAGGGATTGTGAATATCAGTGTGTTGTTCATTCCTTTCTTGCATAAAAGTGTTACTAGATTTCAAAGCTTTAAAAGATTTATATTGTAGCAAGCTTTCTTCTTTCTAATATTATGAAAACTGTCTACTTTCAAATCAGTAATGCATACTTCTTTCAGATATGAGACAATTTCCTTTAAATTTCTACGTTTTCAGCTACGTATTTCAGATGGGTTGGGAAAAGTTAGAAAGAACTAATCTAAACTTCATTTTAATCTACCAAAGGATCTAATTGTTCTATTATGCACTGTATAAGTATTGCAGCAAATTGATCAAATCCACAGACAAAAACCCTAGGTGTAAGTCCTGAGCATTTTCAGAAACATACACCTAAAATTGCAAGCTCTAAGAGAAAATGTTTCAAAACACAATGAAGAGCAAGAAAACACTCAGAAGATAGATGCAGAATTCCAGATTCAATTGTATTAGAAACAGACAGTCACATATGATTTACAATGTCTGAATGACTCTTAGCTTCAATGATCAAACTACAGAAAACTTACAAGCTTTACAGATATAGTAAGGAAGCCAGATGTTCCACGCATTCCTTATTACAGACACAGGTGACCTCCTTCTTCTACTCCTAAACTCAAAGGTCCCTCTATTCTAAATGCTATTCTCTACAAAATCTCTGCTGCTACAAATTTCTAAGTAGCCCCTGTGTAAAGTATTACAATGTGGAGAGGCACAATATAAAGACTCTGATTGTCCTCACTACAACAAAAACCCTAGTTACAGCAATAAATGCTGGAGAACAAGCCTCCCAAAATACCTCTAAGCATACATCAAATCTGGGCGAAAAATGCCCTTCTGGGAATCCTAGCAGCTCAATATTAACTTCTCTGGTCTGTTGCAGTTGTGACCTTAGCTATATTTTGTATTCACTAGTGAAGACCCTTGTCTTCCTTGTCCTTTATCCTTATCTTCTCCTATTCCTGAGATTGGATTTCCTCTTCCGTGATGTCACTGCCACTAAATTTCAGCTCCCTCCTCAACTACAAACCTGCAAAAATAGATAAGCAATAAGTATCAATTCACTTAATAAATAGTAGGAAACTGAAACACTTGTTGAATCAAGGTATGACTGTGTAAAATGTAGAAATCGGGCCTAAAAATGCCCCAAAAAACATGCTCAAAATGCATACAATTGCCTAAAAAAATAGTCGGGTCAACCATCGCTGACCAAAAATATGCATTCATGCTTCAAAATGCCCCAAAACCCTAATGCTTTGTTCTTTTCCCACCCATTGGCCTGAGATATGCCATCAGTGTGAGCTAGAACTTTTACTCCAATTACTATTGTTATGCCAATCGCCTTCGATATCGGCGTGAGATCTTCCATCGACAAAAGCCTAACGCTTCACTCCAATTAGCATTGTTTTGCCGATTGCCTTATATCGGCATAAGTTTAATGCCTTGTTCCAATTGTTGATGTTATGCTAATCACCTTATATCCTTCTATCGGTGTAAGTCTCGCTGATGCCATTCCTTCTTCCTTCCATCGGCGTAACACCACCTATCGGCAAAGGCCTTAATGCTTACTCCGATCATTGTTTGTTTCGCCGATCGCCTTTGTATCGGCGTGAGTCTTCCCATCAGCAAAGGCTTAGAATGTTACTCTGACTATTACTTGTTTCACTGATCGCCTTTGTATTGGCATGAGTTCCTTCATCGGTGAAAGCCTAAAACATTGCCCCGATTGTTATTCGTTTCGCGGATCGCCTTTATATCAGCGTGAGTCTTCACATCGGCGAAGGCAAAACCAAACATGGCCGATAGCAAAAGCTACGCTGATGAATGGTGGGACCCATGTACTATTCACCTTGTATCCAACCTCATATACAAGGACTTTTCCTTGTTCAATAAACCTTCGGGTCCGCGTTTGCATATTATGCCTTGTTCAATTGTCTTGTATGTTCTGACCTGTCGAACATATAAATGTGAGATACAAAGTGGAAACCAAAACAATATTCAACTTTTAACCCTAAAAAAAAACTATGGATCCATCCTATATGTGTAAATGAAAAACCTTAACCAAATGCATACAAGGAAAAAAGAGACATACAACTGACATTGTATTATGCAAAGTGATCTACAAACCTGAATGTTCAATTTACCAAAATAATCATAACTTGCAAAATATGGAAAATTTTAAGACGGTTCAAAAAGCAACCCTAGCTCATTTTTTACAAGGAATCTAACCATATCATGCACTAGTACTAAATACATTTTTTCTCTATTTTTAACAAAGTTTGCAATTTTAACCCTCTTTTTCCCTTTACCACCAAATAGAACAACAAAGCAACAATAGGGTTCCTCATTTTGCTAAGGAGTAAAATAGGGCGTGTTGTGAACATCACAACACTTGGGAAGTAGTTGTAATAGTCATAAATATCTTTCCAGGGGATGACCTGCCCAACCAGCCCAGGGTCATCAAACACTCGCTTGCACTCAACGAGTCCCGTATCCCTCTGTGGATCATACTCCACCAGCTCACCCTAAATCGGGAAATGTAGAATCTTGTAGACATCCTCTTGTGTAACGGTCATCTCACCAGTAGGGAAGTGAAAAGTCCTATCCTCGCTATGGAATCTCTCCACTACAGCAGTCAGCAAGCCACGGTTCACCCGAACCTTGGGCATGAAGTAAATGTAATCGAGTCCCATAGTGCCAAGCATCTCTCTATCCATCTCAGTCAACATATATCTCTGCAACATAGGCATATGGAACTACTCCCTAGACTAAAGTGTCTCTTGTATATCCTCCTACAAGCATGCAAAGCAAGGCATCAACCTAAAGCTGCAAATACCATACTCAACATATCTATAGAACCATATCAACTAACTTAGCATTTCAAATTGATCAAAATAGCACACTACATCTCTTGACTAGATTCCTGCAATCTCAGAGATAGCTTATCGATTGACGTGTCAAATAGGATGCCAATCAAATCAATTTTGCTAAGTAATCTACTTCTCTATAACATATGCACCACAATAGGTGGTAAATGTGCCATTTCCTAGCAAATGCGCCATTTCATAACACATGCGCCACTTCTGGAAAAATCGCTGCAAGAATTCATGCATGCGCCATCCTATGCAACATATGAGTTGTTCCAACACATGTGCCACAATATACCATAAAAGTGCTGCAGGATTATGCATGCACTGACAAAATCTATGCATGCATGACCTTAACATATGCGCTACTTTATCTCATGCATGCGCCGCAAAACTATGCATGATTAGTTTCACGTGGCATGTGTACCACACTACCTTTTGGCACTTTTGCCTATCCTAGAATTTATTGTTATCTAACTCAACCCTAGGAGAAATTTTTTGAGATACATACCGAGGGTCCTATCTCTGTTGGCCGGTCGAATCGACGACCATGCTTGAATCAATGCTCCTCACGTGGAATGTCCATCCTCATGCTGACTGCTCTATGCTTTATGTTGCTCTAAGCTCTCCAAGGCAAATCTAGGTAAGACAAGTGTGCAAATGACTTATCTTGTGGACCCAGCTTCTATATATAACATGCAAACCCTAATTTGGCTAGGAGGTGACTACAACTACTTTTTGCACCCATTTCTTCCAGTTTTCGTCCCGTTTCTTTGAAACACATCCTACTTTCTTCATCCTAACCTATTTTTCACCTTTGTCTTCATGAGATTGTCCGTCTCACGCCTTCTACCTTCTTCCCGTCCAATCTCCCGAGGGAGCATCCTGTCATCATAACCTGTACCAAGGGCAAACTGGGGCATGTATCATTATAAGAAATCTATTCTTTGAAACAACATGATAAAACACATTGCATCAAATAGGAGCAAAATGTATATGCCTAAAAATGACACGATTCGGTCTAAATAAATATTCTTAATATTTATTCCCTTCTAATTCCTCTATCAATAAATAAATAAATAAATTTATTTATTTGATTTATATTCTTCTAAGTTAATTAAATATCAAAATATTTAATTACCTCTTCTAGAGTCAAAATTAAATAAAATCCCTTATTTAATTAAATTCTTCCAAACAATTAAATAATTCTTAATTATTTAATTAAAATCAAATTCTTCTTCCAAATTTGAATAAATCAAATCAAATTTATTTAAATTCTCTCAATCTCGAAAAACAAAATATAATCAAGTATTTTATTTATTCTTCCAAATCATGCACAACTATTAAATAAATTTATTTATTTAATTTGCTTTCTTATCTTCTAATTCTTCAAATATCTTCCAAATCTTCTATAAATAGGTCTTCTTCATGCACACAAAATTAAATAATTTATTATTTAATTCTCTCAAATCATGCAAAAGCAAATCTCAAGTTGAGTTATCTATTCAATCAACCTTGTTTATATTAATATCTCTTAAATCAGAAAAAAGATTTCTAATTTATGAAAAGCATGTTTTATCTTTAGAAAAGAAAGTAGTTAACTCAAATAAAATAGCTTTTGTGTGACACTTGTCTTCTTCTTATTCATTGCACATTCCTTATCTATTCTCAACCATTGATCTTCTCATTATTCCTATACCATTGATCTTCTCTTTCACAAGTCTATAAATTAAACCATGTTCTTTCATTTCATCCATTCAAGCTTTAAGTATTGTTACTTTGTAGGAATTACAATGTGCCTTTGGCACCAATTCCTTCATTGCTTGTGATCACATTCATTACTACGCACTACTACCATCATTGTGAAGCTCCTCTTCATTGCGATATTATCACTGCCATTCTCAATTGACATTCTTGAACAAAGCAAAGAAGTGCACTCTCTGAGGGCCCTATTTCATACATGCAAGAATGATTGTGATAGGCGATCAATGGAAGCTACGATCTAAGGATGTTTGCTTTGTTGTTTGTTCATTGTTATTGAATCTTCTTTGTTCCCTATTTAATTGAAGTTTTAGGTATTTGATATTTGATTATTATTGCGTATTCATTATTGATCCATTTTCCCTTAACAGTGATAGAAAAGATTTTAAGTGGACATCAGGAGCAGATAAAAGTTTTGAGTTATTGAAACAAAAAGTGATAGAGCAACCTGTTTTGGCATTACCAAATTTTAATAAGGTATTTCAAGTTTGTGATGCAAGTGGAAATGCAATTGGAGCAGTATTAAGTCAAGATGGTAGACCAATAGCATATTTCAGTGAGAAGTTGAATGATGCAAGGAGGTGATATTTAGTTTATGATCAAGAGTTCTATGCCATAATTCAATCCTTGAAGAAGTGGAGACATTACTTGTTTCCTAAGAAGTTTGTGTTGTATATAGATCATCAAGCATTACAGTGTTTGAACAGTCAAGGTAAGTTGAATCAAAGACATATGAGATGGGTAGAGTTCATGAAGAGTTATACATTTGTGTTGAAGCATAGGAGTGGAAAATCAAACAAAGTTGTTGATGCATTGAGTAGGAGAAGAAACTTGTTGACAGAGATGAGAGTTGAAGTATTGGGTTTTAATGAATTGAAGAACATGTATGAGGGAGACATCAATTTTGCAGAACCTTGGAAAGAATGTAAGGAACCTGTTGTGACAAATAGGAGTAAGTGGTTGGACTATTTCATTCAAGAAGATATGGTGTTCAATGGAAATCAGTTGTGCATACCTAGAAGTTCAATGAGAGATAATTTAATCAAGGGGAAACATAGTGGTGGATTAGAAGAACATTTTGGCATTGATAAGATAATGGCTTTGGTGAGTGAAAACTACTTTTGGCCTTAGATACATAAGGATGTTTGAAGATTTGTGTACAGTTGTAGAGTTTGTTAAGTTGCAGAAGGGAGTAGTCAGAATGCTAGATTGTATAAACCTTTGACAGTACCGGAGAAACCTTGGGAAGACATCAACATGGATTTTCTAATGGAATTGCCTAAGACACAGAGAGAACATGATTTAATATTTGTAGTGGTTGACAAATTTTCAAATATGGCTCATTTCATACCTTCTAACAAGACAACTGATGCAATGCATGTGGCCAACCTATTTTTCAAGGAGATTGTGAGATTGCATGGATTACCTAGGAGTATAGTTTCAGACAAAGATACAAATTTTGTTGGATAATTTTGGAAGACACTTTGGAAGAAGATGAAGATAAATTTGAAGTTCAGTTCAGCTTTTCATCCATGGGCTGATGGACAGATAGAGGTAGTGAATAGGAGTCTGGGAAACTTGTTGAGATGTTTGATTGGAGAGAAGATAGGAAGTTGGGATTTGATTCTTTCACAAGCAGAGTTTGCATACAATAATTCAATAAATAGGAGTACCAGAAGAACACCTTTTGAGATTGTGATTGGAGTGAATCCTAGAGGAGTAGCATAATTAAGAGATACCAGCATGGAAGAAAAGAGGAGTGCAGAAGTAGAAGAATATGTAGATCATATAAAGACAGTGCATAATCAAGTGAAGAAGCATTTGGAGGGCATGAATAGTAAGTATAAGGAAAAGGCAGATGAGAAGAGAAGACATAAGCAATTTGAAGTTGGAGATGAAGTAATGGTGTACTTGAGAAAAGAAAGATTTCCAGTTGGGACATATAACAAGTTAAAGATGAAGAAGTTTGGACCTTGTAAGATACTTAGGAAATTTGATCCAAGAAATGCATATGAAGTAGAGTTACCAGAGACATTGGGTGTCTCACCTATTTTCAACATTGTAGACCTATACCAATATCATGAAGTAGAGTTTAGTGACAACATGGAAAAAGACTTGAAGAAGTAATTACCACAACAAGCACCAGAGTAGATTGAAGACACTTTGGACAATAGAGTTGGGTGTAGCACTAGAGGAAGAGAATACAAAGAATATCTTGTGAAGTGGAAGGCAAAAGATTCATCATGGATTTCTTAGGCTGAGGTGGACTGTCTTGGTTCTCCCCTAGCCCCAGCAAAGTGAGGGACTCACTTTTTTTCAATAACCTTAGATGTCTAATGTAGGAGCATCCCTAGTTCAAGAGTAATCTTGCATCAACCAAAAACATTTGCATTTTAATTTATTTGTAGTTCAATTTGTTTCTTTCATTTTCCAGTTAAGTTTAGGTAATTCAGTTAGAAGTAGTTTCTATATTTTGGTCTGTGTTTTACTTCAGTTGTATTTCAAACCTTGATGAGCTAGATTTAGTATCTATATTCATTCATCTACATCATATCCAGAATTCAGAGATCTAGACATCATTATTAGGAAGATATCACTATCAGAAGATCGACTGTCTTTCTCAGAATAGAACATCCTGATAGTCTCTGATAATCAACTAAAGGAGAAGACTTGTGTAGCATTCCTTGACTTGTAGAGCCTAATGACACATCATTCAATGATCTTTGGTTCATGGCCAACCTTCCCTGACGATCCACATGTTATTCTATTCATTTGAGGAAGTGTTCAATAAACTTAGGTCTGACTTATCTATGTTCACACATTACAGCTGTTCATTTGAATTTGTGACCTTTCTTGGCCGACGTAGAGGAATCTATTGTTCTAGAGATGATATATATTGATGTAATAGATCCTTAGAAAATAATTTATCAAGTTTGTTTGATTTAGAAGATTTATAGTTTGGATTTTGGTGCAAAGAAGCTTAAAATCTTTATCTTGTGCATGTACGTAATCAGGCATGTACACCCTAGTTGTAAGCCTGCATATTACCGACCAATCTCTTTTTGAATTCTATGATATACTAAATGACTGAATCTGTATTTGTTCCATTTCTCTAAGTTATTTCCATTGTGTTCACTCTTGTTGCATGATCTAGAGAGTTCATTCTATGAACACTCCTACCGTGACTACACCACTTACCCAAGCTCGAATGTTGTCTTCTCAAAGAAAAGTATAGACCTACAAAACTCTAGTGAAGCCTCCAAAAGATCAGGAAAGATCAATCATGGTGGTGCCCAGGCAGAGCAATGAGGATTGCAAAGTTGCAAATGAGATGCATTAGAAAAAATGGAGCTAGCTGCGACCTAAGAAAGCCCAAAAAAGCTTTGAAATGGAGCACATTATCCATTTTAATGCAGAAAGACTTACCTCTACATTTTTTCCTTTAGACTCTTCATGAAAACCTCTTAGAAGCAGGAAAAAATGAAGGTTCGAGCTTTAGGATCAAACCCTAATGGTGGTAGCTAGCAGTAGAGCAAGTTTTCCCAAAAGGTCAAGTGCAAAATGAGGCTGAATGTTTAGGGCTTGTGTTTTGTTTTAGGGCTTATAGTTGCCCTAATTCAAATAGGGTTTTTTATCACATTCTTTTTTAAAAATCAAATGCCCCATTAATACATTTAAAGTATTTTTTTTGCTCTGCATATAGGTTATAGCTAGGCTTTTTACCTTAGGTTCATTTCATAGCCTTTGGAGGAAACATCAAGTAGCTGTGTGCCTTAGATATTTTTGATTTTTGGAGAAAATAAAATAACAAAGTAGATATTTACACTTTGCAAAAAATCAAAGAAAAAACATAGATGCCTTTTGTTTTGCAAGGTTGTCAAGATCTAATCAAAAAATCAAAATCGAGCATTTCCATGTTGTAAGAAAGTTGCAAGATATTGTAAAGCAATATTAAGGTAATTTTCTATAAATTGCCTTAGTATTTGCTATTTTTTTAAAAAGAAAAGGTAGTTAGATAAGCTTTCCTAATTTTTTTTAGTTCTTTTGGGTGAAATGGGAAAAAATTGGGCAAACTAAAGTTTCTATTTTAGTTTCCAGTCAATTAGAGCCTAATTTTTGAGTCCTTTTAGGTGGGCCCACTTGGGAGGGAAAATTACCACCTATTATAACTCATTTTGGATTAGTTCTAGGCCCTATTTTTGTGGCTTTTCCCCTTGGCTCGAAAATAGGACTTTGGTTTCCTTTTTTTTGGATAGATAGCTAGTTGCAATTTTGGAAAGTCCTTTTGGCTATATATAGGGGAAAAAGACTCGGTTTATACAGTTCAGATTTGCTTCTTTCTCTCTTGACTACTTGCAGAGAGTTCTTTAAGCCTTGATTTGCAACTCAAATTTTTAAAAGTATTATGCAACTCCTTTTAGATCAATAAAAGAAGCAATTCTCTCCTCTCTTATGTTTCTACCTCATTTTGTAGTTAATTCTTTGATGTTAAATTGTGATTCAACTTTTGAATCCTTTTCTGTGTCTTGTTGATGTAAGCTTGAATGCGGAAGTTTCATGTAATGCAGGTTGTGTGTTATGTTTAACCTAGTTAGTGGGTTGAAGTTGTGATAAAACTTCTATTTGTCCTTCATGCAAACCTCTAGCTTTCAAACTTTCATGCAAATTACTTATGTATTACATTGTTTCAATGAAATTGTGAGGATAAAAGACTTTGTGAAGTTGATTGTGAGTTGAATTAGTGAATAGATCCATAAAGTTCTAGTGCATCACCCATTAGGTTTTAGGATTTCATTTTTAAGTAATCTTTCTAAACCCTTTTCCTTAGAAAGTTCTATAGTTTAGGTGATCTACCAGGGGAACCAACCCTCTCTAGAGATTTGTTCTCATCATAAGTTACCCATAGCTTGAGAATGTTTCCATGTTTCAATAGGAGAGTTAAGTCTAACATAGCTAGGGTATAATCCTGATTGACAACATTTGTAATTTCACTTCTATTTAGTCTGATATAATATACAAACTTATACAAACTACATATATACATATATATGTATATATACACACACACATATATATACATATATGTGTGTGTGTATATGCATATATATATATATATATTCATTCTTATTTTTGTTTAAACAGTAAAAGTTAGTTAACCAAGATCTAAAAAAATAGTATACAGAAACTGCCATTCTACTATAGAAATGGTTAAAATAATTAATCATTTTTAGATATTTTTGCAACACATAGAAATTGAAATAAACTTTCTAAAATGTAAGGAATTTCAAAGTACTTTCATAGGTAGGAAAAAAATACACAACAAGGTTCACTTCCATCTTTGAAAGGAAATATACAACCATATATCTATTTATTATCCAACTCCCAAAATACTCATACTAGAATGATAGAACTTTGCAAGAAACCTCTTTTACACAATGAATGAAACCCCAACCAAAGATTCACATACAATGCCATTTTCGCCAACACTTAAAAACAAAAGATAGTTTTCTTTCCAAAAACCATAGAGACTCTCTTCAACTTCCAATCTTCAAATGGGTATTTTCTCCAACCTACACACACATACAGCCAAAGGGATAGCCAAGTCCCACTCTCCACCATACCATAGGGATTTCATATGCACATACCACCCCCGAGTAGGAGACTCTAATGAATCGGGTTTTACACATAATCATCCAAACGAAAAATCCATAAACATAAAGAGACCAAAAAACATAAACAATAACTCCCATGGCTTGACTCACACACAGGACCTTAGATAGATCCAATTTGAGGGGGAGAGGAGGGAAGGATCATCCTTCTTCGGGACATAACAACTATCATGAAATCATCACAAATCACAATAATCAGCTCCATCACCACCAACCCTTATACCTCCCACACATACCTCCACCATAAACACAACATCAACCCTAAACACCACCAATCACCACTCCTCCATGCATAACAAATCAACAATCCCACTTCTCCACACACCTCCGAAACCTTCATTCTCCTTAACATATAAAAATATACCAACATGCATCTGCACAACCCCCACAAATACACCAATTACACATCCATCAATATATCTAATAAAACTAGTAACCATTTCCTCCAGAGAGGTTTACACATCCCTCAACCCCAAGACTTGGGAGGCTCTCATCAATTTGGAGGGTCACTCCCATACAACCCATAACCCCAACTATGACAAATAGAAGACAAATACAAACCCTCACACAAAGTAACATATCAAACAAACACAAACATTTTATAAATCACAAAATTTACCAAAGAATGAAAAAGGTCTACCTCAACTCCACATGTTAGGGTGAGCCTAAAAACTAGAAAATGAATTAAAAGCCCTTGTTCTTGAATCCCAAAATCCCATGCTCAAAACTTGCAAACCCTTTTTTTGCCAAAATTTCTTATTTTCTCATAATTTTCTTGTCAAAATCTTGTGCATAGAAAAGATGATCAAAACTCCAAAGATCCTTCCTCCCATAAAATAAAACCCCATAAAATCAAAAAAGAGGGAAAAGTAGAAAAGAAAGCAATTTACTTTCTTTTTCCCAAAAAGGCTCTCCTTTTTCCCAAAAAGTAATAAGAAAATAATTTTTTTTATAAAAAAAAGAAACATTAAAATATTAAATAAAAAATACTTATCCTCATCCCATTAAATAAATAAGTAAATTTAAATAAATAATTAAATTGACTCACACCAATTAAATGAAATTTATTTAAAATTATAAAAAACAATAAAATCCCCAACAATAAAAATGAAATAAAACAATAAGATCACACAACACTTTAGCCTTAACCCCTTCCACGGGTTAGGCTAGGCTAAATAGGTATGACAAAAGGGATTCATTGAGTCTTCGAGTCCACTTAAGGAGCTTGACTACCCACCTCCACACTCAATTTTTGAGCATCAGTATGTCCAGATAATATAGTTGAAGCAATTTAAATTCATGACAAATTAAATAATCTAGTTTCCTTCATGTACACATCATTTGAATAATTTAAAATAATTTATTTAATAATAAACATATAACCATCAATTCCATTTAATATTTTCTTTTCCCACATAATATTAATCTACTCAAATTAATTAAACCATAAAATCCAACACGTAAATCCATAAAGTTTAAATATCATAATAATGTTCAAAATTGTCATCTACCATAATGTCCAACATAAATGCCCATAAATGTCCATAGTACTAACATAATGTTCCACACACATCAAGTAAATAATCCAACTAATAAGGTCTAGCAGTACAAGTAAATCAACTAAAAATTTAGAAACAGATGGGCCTCACATCCTCCCCCTCTTAATATTAGGCTTCATCCTGGATGCCCTCAAAGAGGTGAGGGTCTAAGGTCCTCATTTGCAAGGTGTCCTCCCATGTAGCCATGGCCTCATCGAGGTGGTCCCATTGGACCTTGACTTGGTCCAACATTCATCCTCGCAGGGACAAAGTGCGATGATCCAATATTCGAATGGGCTAGAGTGACAATTGCCCCTCTTATGTGACATGTAGGGCACCCCAATCTAATACAAGAGAAAGATCTGAAGTATACCTTCTAAGAATAGAAACATGAAATACATCATGAATCCATGATAGGTTGGGTGGCAAGGCTAGGTGATAGGTAACTGAGCCAATCCTCTTGAGAATCTCAAAAGACCCTACAAATCAAGGTACTAACTTAGATCCCTTTCCATAATGAATAGGGCTCTTATGTGGGTGAACTCTTAGAAATATTTTGTCACCGACCTCAAAGGTCATGTATATTCTCTTGGCATCTACAAATTGCTTCTACCTGTCCTAAGCTATCTGCAATTGCTCTCGATTCTGGGTTACCTTTCTCTCCATTTCCTTTACTAACTTAGGACCCACTACAACTCTGTCCTCTAACTGGCCCCAAATTAAGGGTGTCATGCAAGGCCAAATATATAGGGCCTCAAAAGGGGCCATGCCTAAGTAGCTATGATGGTCATTGTTATAAGAAAACTCTACTAAATAGAGGTAGTCTTCCCATTTGGACTACTGGTCTATCACATAAATCCTTATCATATCTACTAGAACCTGATTTACCCTTTTAATTTGTCCATCAGTCTCTAGGTGATATGCGTTCTAAAATTCAACTATGTACCTAGGACCTGCTGAAGAGCTCTCCAAAAAGATGAAGTGAAAACTAGGGCCTTATTAGAAATAATTTTTTGAGGAACATCGTGCAATCTAACAATATCATCAAGAAACACTTTTGCTACTGAAGCTGCATTATAGGAGGATCTCATTGTGCTGCAATCATAGTAGGAGGGTTCACAGAATGAACTATCTGGACCATACAGCAAGATTAACACAATAGAAACAACACAAGAATATGGAACAAATACAAATTCAGTCATTCAGTATATCAAAGAATTCAAATACATTTTGGATGGCAATATGTGGGCTTACAACTATGGCTCAAAGGCCTGAATACATACATGCACAAGATAAGGCTTTGAAGCTCCTTCACACAAACCCAAACTATCAGATCTTTCTTATGAAGATTACTACTTTCCTAAGGATCTATTACATTAATATATATCCTTTCTAGACCAATAGATTCCTCTGCGTCGACCAAGGAAGGTCACAAACTCCAATGAAGAGATGTAATGTGTTCATAGGTAGGTCAAACCTAAATGCATAGAACACTTCTTCAAATGAATAGAATAATGTGTGGACCTCCAGGGAAGGTTGGCCATGAACCAAGGATCATTGAATGATTTGTCATTAGGATCCACAAGTCAAGGAATGATCCGCAAGCCTTCTCCTTCAGCTGATTATCAGGAGCTGTTAGGATGCTCTGCTATGAGAAAATAGTTGATCTTTTGATAGTAATAACTTTCTGGTAACTGATCCAAATGCTCTGAATTATTCATATGATGTAGATGAATGAATGTAGATGTTAAGTCCAGATCTTCAAGATGTGAAATGCCAAAGCTAGACCACAAGATGAAAACTGCTACTGACTGAATTGCCTAAACTGAACTGGAAAAATGAAAGAACAAAAATGCCAACAAACTGAAATGCAAATGTTTTTGGTTGATGCAAGATTGCTCTTGAACCAGGGATGCTCCTGCATCAAACATCTGAGGTTATTGAAAAAGTGAGTCCCTCACTTTGTTGGGGCTAGGGGAGAACCAAGACGGTCCACCTCAGCCTAAGAAATCCAAGATGAGTCTTCTTCTAGTCTGCCTTTCCACTTCACAAGATACTCTTTGTATTGGTTGTCTCTAGTGTTGTGTCCAACTCTGCTGTCCAAAATGTCTTCAATCTATTCTAGTGCTTGTTGTGGTAACTGCTTCTTCAAGTCTTCTTCCATGCTATCACTAAACTCTGCTTCACAATACTAATAAAGATCTGCAATGTTGAAAATTGGTGAAATACACAATGTCTTCGGTAATTCCACTTCATAAGCATTTCTTGAATCAAATTTCCTGAGTATCTTACAAGGTCCAAACTTCTTCATCTTCAACTTGTTATATTTCCCAACTGGAAATCTTTCTTTTCTCAGGTACACCATCACTTCATCTCTAACTTAAAATTCCTTATGTCTTCTCTTCTCATCAGCCTTCTCTATATACTTGTTGTTCATATCTTCCAAATGCTTCTTTACCTGATTATGCACTATCTTCATATGATCTACAAATTCTTCTGCTTCTGCACTCCTCTTTTCCTCTATACTGGTATATCTCAATTCTGCAACTCCTCTAGGATTCACTCTAGTCATAATCTCAAAAGGTGTTCTTCTTGTGCCCCTGTTTACTAAATTATTGTATGCAAACTCTACTTGTGAAAGAATCAAGTCCCAACTTCTAGTTTTCTCTCCAACCAAACATCTCAACAAGTTTCCCAAACTCCTATTAACTACCTCTGTCTGTCCATCTATTTGTGGATGAAAAGTTAAACTAAACTTTAAATCTGTCTTCATCTTCTTCCAAAGTATCTTCCAAAAGTATCCAACAAACTTTGTATCTTTGTCTGAAACTATACTTTTAGGTAATCCATGCAATCTCACAATCTCCTTGAAAAATAGGTCAGTTACATGCACTGCATTAGTTGTCTTCTTACAAGGTATGAAATGAGTCATCTTTAAAAATCTGTCCACCACTACAAATATTGAATCATGTTCTCTTTGTGTCTTAGGTAATCCCATTACAAAATCCATGCTTATGTCTTCCCAAGGTCTCTCCAGTACTGTCAAAGGTTTATACAATCTAGTGTTCTAACTACCCACTTTTGCAACTTGACAAATTCTACAACTTTGCACAAATCTCCAAACATCCTTAAGAATATGAGGCCAAAAGTAATTTTCACTCACCAAAGCCACTATCTTATCAATGCCAAAATGTCCCTCTAATCCACCACTATGTTTCTCCTTGATCAAATTATCTCTCATTGAACTTCTAGGTATGCACAACTAAATTCCTTTGAAAAACATATCTTCTTGAATGAAATAGTCCAACCACTTACTCCTATCTATCATAACAGGTTCCTTACATGCTTTCCAAGGTTTTGCAAAATCAGTATCTCCCTCATACATGTTCTTCAATTCATCAAAACCCAACACCTCAACTCTCATCTCTGTCAACAAATTTCTTCTTCTACTCAAAGCATCAGCAACTTTGTTTAAGTTTCCACTCCTATGCTTCAACACAAAAGTATAACTCTACATGAACTCTACTCATCTCATATGTCTCTGATTCAACTTTCCCTAACTATTTAGATACTACAAAGCTTGATGATTTGTGTACAACACAAACTTCTTAGGCAACAAGTAATGTCTCCACTTCTTCAAGGCTTGAATTATGGCATAGAACTCTTGATCATAAACTGAATATCTTCTCCTTGCATCATTCAACTTCTCACTGAAAAAAGCTATAGGTCTACCTTCTTGACTTAACACTACTCCAACTGCACTTCCACTTGCATAATAATCAACTTGAAATACCTTATTGAAATCCTGTAATGCCAAAACAGGTTGCTCTGTCACTTTCTACTTCAACAACTCAAAACTTTTATCTTCTCCTGATGTCCATTTGAAATCATTTCTATCACCTCTCATTGTTTCTGTCATAGGGTTACAAATTCAACTAAATTTTTTGATGAACTTCTAGTAGAAACTAGCCAATCCATGAAATGATCTAACCTCTCTAATACTCTCTGGTGTAGGCCATTCAACAATTGCTTTCACTGTCTCAGGGTCCATCTTCAATCCTTCTGCAAAAATCACAAATCCCAAATATACCAACTCTTCATTCATGAAACTACACTTCTTGATGTTTATCAACAATTTCTCATCTTTCATGCTCTGCAAAACTTGTCTAATATGCCACAAATGTCCTTCTTTTGTCTTACTAAAAATTAGAATATCATCTAGGTATACAATCACAAACTTACCCAAGAATTTCTTCAGGACTTCATTCATCAATCTCATGAAAGTACTTGATGCATTTGTCAATCCAAAAGGCATCACTAACCACTCATACGATCCTTCATTTGTTTTAAAAGTAGTCTTCCATTCATCTCCTTCTATGATTCTTATTTGATGGTATCCACTCTTCAAATCTATCTTTGTGAAATATCTTGCTTCACTCAAACAATCCATGATATCATTTATCCTACGTAAAGGATATCTATACTTAACTATGATCTTGTTTATTTCTATAGAATCAGTAAACATTCTCCATTCTCTATCCTTCTTAGGTGCCAAAACTACAGGTACTCCACAAGGACTCAAACTTTCTCTGATCAAACCTTTCCTCAACAACTCTTGTATCTATCTATTCAATTCTTCATTCTCTACCAGTGTCATTCTATGTGCTGCTTTTTTAGGCAAACTTGCTCCTAGTATAAGATCCCTGTGATGACTGATACTCCTTATAGGTGGTAATCCTTTAGGCATATTATCTAATATGATGTCTTCATACTCTATCAACAACTTTCTTATCTCTTCCAGTTGTGATTCTTCAATTTCTTTCTTCAATGCTTCAGGCTTCTTAGGAACCAAAGCATAACACATATTCTCTTGTCTGAAACCATCTAGAAATTTTCTTCCATCTACCAAACAGATTCTAGCATTCCCACATACTTCACTCTTAGGGTCATCCTTCAAAGGAATCAAGGTAATTCTCTTTCCATTTGTTGTTATAGTATATGTATTCTTTCTCCCATCATGCATAGCTTTCTTATCATACTGCCAAGGTCTACCCAACAAGATATGACAAACATCCATAGGCATAATATCACACAAGACTTAGTACCTTATGATCATCTTGAATCCATACTATCTGATAGGGCTTAGGGTGTTTCAATCTTTCTAACTTCAACTTAGTCACCATCTCCTCTAAAACTAGGTTATCTGAACTACCACTATCAATTACAATTTTACAGCACTTACCTCCAGATTTGCATTTGGTTTTGAATAGACTTTTTCTCTATGATAGTTCCTCATGTGTCTCTACTTGAAATAGTGCTCTCCTCATCACCAATGATTCTCCTTTCTCTGGATTTCCAACTGAACTAGGTGATTCAACAGGTTCTTCCTCAACAAAGGCTATTCTTCCACTATTTTCTATCTTCTTGCTTGTACTACCCTGATTACATTCAAATGTTCTATGTCCTTCACCTCCACACTTGAAACAAGTACCTCTAAATGTTCTCCTATCAAATCCTCTTCCTTCTCTTCTATATCCTTCATTCCACTATGCACTAGGGTTTCCTCTTTGGTAAAAAATATTTTCATCTCTCCGGTAAGCATTATTATCTCTGTCATCCTTCTTCCATAGGATGTCAAACTTGTTCTACTTCGCAAATGATCTATCTCCTCTAGAAAATGTCCTACCTCTCTAAAATTTACCTCCTCTACCTCTCTATCTTTGATCAGGTCTCTTATTCAGCTTCTCTTCAACTTTTAGGGCAAACTGGTATGCTTCTTCCAAAGATGTCATCCTTACCAAGCTTAGTTCTTCTTGAATGTTCAATCTCAACCCATTGATATATCTAGTTACTTTCTCCTTGCTCGCTTCACTATGTCCTATTCTAGTGATCATTTTATGAAATTCTTCAGTGTGCTCCTTCACAGATTTCTCCTTTTGTCTTAGGTTTTGGAATCTTTTCAACATCTCCAACTCATAGTCAGCATGTATAAACTGATTCTTCAACTTTGTCACCATCCGATCCCACTTTGTAATCTTTTCTTTTCCTCTTATATTTCTTTCCAACTAAACTTCTTTCCACCATATAGCAGCATGTCCTTTCAACTTTGTCTTTGCAAATTTCACCCTTTTTGGATCTTCATTTTTTTCATATTCAAAGTATTCTTCCATATGATTTATCTAGTCAATCAACTCTTCAGGGTTCAAATTCCTAGTATAATTTGGCACATCAACTCTAGGTCTCTTTCCAATATTTCAAATAGCTCTCAACATCTTTACTTGATCTGATTCTTCTTCTTCATTGCCTCCTAGCATTTTGCTAGTTTGTTCAATAGGCTGAAATTCTTCTTCATCATCACTTTCAACATTAGGTCTTGGTGCCAATACTCTTCATCTATCTTCCTCAATAGCATCCAAATGGATTTGCATTGTTCTCATCAATTCCATCATCTCATCCATTCTATTAGCCATTGTACCAATAGGAGGAACTCTTCATGGTAGCATCTTCTTAGGATCAAGTGCAAATTGCCTCAAATTTGGCAATCGGGCTACAAGCAACAACTACCTCTCAATCGGTGATCATTTGCACACAAGTAACCTGCCTTGGATCTGCGATCTACTCACAACAAGATCTTATAGAATCCCCTTCACCAATTTGCTCCAAAGAATCAAACTTTCACTCTAATACCACTTGGTGCAGTCACGGTAGGAGGGTTCATAGAATGAACTATCCAAACCATGGTGCAACAAGAGTAAAATAATAGAAACAACACAAGAATATGGAACAAATATAGATTTAGTCATTTAGTATATCAAAGAATTCAAATACATTCTAGCCAGCAACATGCAGGCTTACAACTAGGGCTCAAAGGCCTGAATACATACATGTGCAAGATAAGGCTTTGAAGCTGCTTCACACAAACCCAAACTATCAGATCTTTCTTATGAAGATTACTACTTTTCCAAGGATCTATTACATCAATATATATCCTTTATGGACCAATAGATTCCTCCACATCAGCCAAGGAAGGTGACAAACTCCAATGAAGAGATGTAACATGTTCACAGGTAGGTTAGACCTAAATGCATAGAACACTTCTTCAAATGAATGGAACAATGTGTGGACCTTCAGGAAAGGTTAGCCATGAACCAAGGATCATTGAATGATGTGTTATTAGGATCCACAAGTCAAGGAATGATCCGCAAGGCTTCTCCTTCGATTGATTATCAGGAACTGTTAGGATGCTCTGCTCTAAGAAAACAGTTGATCTTCTGATAGCGATAACTTTCTAGTAACTGATCCAAATGCTCTAAATTCTTGATATAATGTAGAAGAATGAATGTAGATGCTAAGTCCAAATCTGTAAGATGTAAAATGCCAAAACTAGAGCACAAGCTAAAACTACTTCTGACTAAACTGCTTGAACTAAACTAGAAAAATGAAAGAACATAAATGCCAACAAGCTAAAATGCAAATGTTTTTATTCGATGCAAGATTGCTCTTGAACTAGAGATGCTCCTGCATCACATCAGGGAGAAGTGTACTACCTTAGTCAAATTTTCCACAGTGACAATGATTGTGTCATGCCTATGAGATGACATTTGGAGGCCCATAATGAAATCCATTGAGATTACATCCCACTTGCACTCTGGAATTGCATGAGGATATAACATCTCCACTAGATGTTGGTGCTCAGCCTTAACCCATTGGCATTTGAGCCAC
The DNA here is from genome assembly GCA_027924645.1 of Cunninghamia lanceolata. NCBI lineage: Eukaryota > Viridiplantae > Streptophyta > Pinopsida > Cupressales > Cupressaceae > Cunninghamia > Cunninghamia lanceolata. The sequence goes on from BSBN01000957.1 coordinate 2,228,581, forward strand.
TAGGCTACATAATTAGCTATATCCTTCCACATTCTGGCCCAAAAGTACAATTTATGGAGGTCAGCGTGCATCTTCTTAACTCCAAAGTGGGTAGCATAGGGAGCTCTATGTGCCTCTACCAAAACCAATGCTCTAAGATCCCCCACAAGAGGGATATGAATGTGACTATAATGCCGCAACAAACCATCTGCATCAAGGGAGTAACCCTCAAATATGTTCTTCAAGGACCCATGTGATCTAAACTCATGTACCACTTCAATGTACCATGGATCCTGAGGCAAAAGGTCAATAATACGTCCTCATAAATCAGTCTATAAGACTAAAGAGGACACTCCATATTTCCTTCTACTCAAAGCATTGGCTACAACATTCTCCTTTCCCTTAATATATGACACATCAAAACCATACTTTCCCTTGCCTTGCATTAAGATTAGGTTGAAAGAATATGTACTGTAAGCTACAATGATTAGATTGAAGTTCAAAACTATGGCCCAAAAGAAAGTGATGCCATCTCATCAATGCATGAACTACAACCGTTAACTCCAACTCATGAGTCAGATAATTGAGCTTGTGTACTTGCATGACTTGTAAGTAATTACACATCATTCTTGCATAAGGACTACATCTAATCCTTCAATAGAAGCATCAGTGCACACCACAAAATTAGCTATAGGGTCAAGTATGGCTAGAATAGGAGCACTAGTTAACTTCTCTTTCAGGATCTAAAAATTCCTATCACACTATTATGTCCAAACAGACTTCTTCCCTTATTTTTGTAGGGAAGTGTTTGAATGTACAATCCTAGATAAACCTTCAACAAACCTTCTATAATACCTAGTCAACCCCATGAAGCTCCTAACCTCAGTTACATTAGTCAGGACTGGCCATTCTAAGATAGCCTAGATCTTTGAGGGATCTACTGCAATACCATCACCTGAAATAATGTGGCCTAAGTATTGAATCTCCCTTTGAAATAAATCACGCTTTGCTAGATTCACATATAATTGATTCTCCCTCAAGCACTGCAAAACCATCCTCAAGTGCTCTTCATGTTCTTCCTCTATGTGAGAATATATAGAAATATTGGCAAGGAAGATAACCACAAACTTGTCAAGAAAATTTTAGAATAACCCATTCATGAGGGTCATAAACACTATTGGGGCTTTGGTTATCCTGAAGGGTACTACTATAAACTCATAGTGGTCGTAATGAGTGTAGAAAGCTTTCTTGTAAATATGTACTTCAATAATCCTTAACTCATGGTAACCTAATTTTGGATCAATTTTGGAGAATACCTTAGCTCCATGAATTTGGTCATACAAATAGTCTATCCTAGGTAGAGGATAATGATTCTTAACTATGAGTTTGTTCAACTTCTTGTACTTAATGCAAAGGTGAAGTGACCCATCCTTCTTCTTGATGAGGATAACAGGTGCACACCACAGTGAGATGCTAGGGTATATATGGCCCTTCTCCAAAAGTTCCTCTAACTAAATCTTGACCTCTTGAAGCTCCTAAGTGGTCATTTGATAAGGAGCCCTAGAAATAGGTTGTGCTTCTAGCAGCAAATCTATGTGGAAGTTGATCTCTCGCTTAGGTGGCATACTAGAAAGCTCTGTGGGAAACACATTAGTGAACTCTCGTAAGATAGGATGATCATCTAAAGTGGTTCTTGATACCTCTTCTGATCTATCACTAATGGATATGGTGAACAATTGGCAACCTTTGCACATGCTATGCTTAAGTTGCTTTGTGGAAATCATTCTCAAGGACTTTGGTCTCTAGACCTCTGAAATCTTCACCAAATCACCCACAGTATCAAGCCGCTCAATTAATTTGTTTTAGAAAGATAATTTAGCATCTTAGGCATTAAGCCAATCCATTCCTAGAACAACATCATATGATTCTAATAGAAGAACCTAAAGATCCATCAAAGTGTTGAATACCCCTAGTTGTAGCTGACAATCTTTCACCAAGGAGTTAATCGACATTTGGCTCCTGTCACTAATTCTACATCCCAGTCCACCTCCTACCTATTAGTCTTAGGGTAGACAACTAAGAGGGGGGGTGAATTAGTTGTCCAAAGCTTTCTTCCAAATCAAATCCTTAACTCCACACAAGCATAATATTAAATCAATCATGAAAGCATAATGTAACAAGTTAAGAGAAGATACACATTAACACATAACACCAAGATTTTGACGTGGAAAACCTGGTTAAGGGAAAAACCATGGGGTGATTAACCCAAGATAATATTCTTTGTTAGAAGAATGGAAAGAACAAATGGCACACGCCAAGAAAGAACAAATGGCACATGCTAATTAGGCCTCACTGCTTGAGCACACTACTCACAAGAGGCTCACTATCTACAAGAGACACACTGTCTACAAAGAATAAGTATCACATACTTGAACTGGTAAATAGCATCTTCACCATGCTTGAGTCAGTTCCATTTAAACCCAAACCTTTTGCTCTGCCTTTCGCTCTTCTCCTCGCTACCACACACTCATCTCCACAAGTAACACTCTGAAATGACTTTGTAATCCCTTATTTATACATGACATCAACTTAGGAACAAACATCTAAGTCGACAAATATCCACAAGAACATCTGCAAGATGAGTAACTGATCTGGTCAGCCAGCCTAAGGAAGAACACCTTCATCCAGAAGTATTTCTTCAATTTTGGGCTCCAACTCTAATGTGGACCATCAACACGAATTAAACATGATCTAAGGACCTCCACAATCTTGTCTAAATCACCAGGAACATCTATACTTCCTCTACTTACTGAAATCTCTCTCTACTGCATCTAGTACCTCAAGAACACAGTCTGTCATTACTGTCACAAAGGAATAGATGCTTCTAGACCTTCAAATAATAAACAAATCGAGATGACTTGTCATAAGGACTTCCCCAACACTCCTTCCAATCCGTAAGATAGGATAATGCATTTTTGGATCTCACTGGACCTTTCTATGACACCCTGTCACCTCTGAACATCTACCGGAACTGGTTCTACTTGAGTGATCACAACTTCTTCATATCTTCATGCGGACCTCTGAAATCTCTACTGGAACATCTTAAGACTCATATCTACAAACCCTTTAATCTGTATCCTCTGATCATTAACATGTCTTGAGCTTTTACCTTGTTGTCATCACTATTCTTCACTATTCCTGATTGAGACTAATTTTCTCAATATCCTCAACATATAACTCATCCAATCCTTATCATTAATGCAATAGAAGTATGTTGATATCAATGACAATACCAGTTAGGCCCATACTCGCAAAAATCTCGCCCTTTGTCATTGATGGCAACATATGATGTGAAAAACTGATTTGACCATCAAGATAAGAACTTTGCCTTACTGTCACAACTCCCCCTATCAGTAACCACCATTCACATTTCTTCTCTCCCATTACTGCTCCCCCTTTGATCAGCAACCACTTGTTTTTCACATGTCTTCTCTCCCCCTTTGACATCAATGGCAAAGGGCTCATACTTGCAACTCTACCACTTTAGAATTATATTTGCTGCTCCCCCTAAGTAGCAGCTCCCCATCATCAGTCCAGACCACATGATGTGACTATGATATGCACTGAACTGATGCACCTTAGTACACCTTAGTTCATCACCAGAGGGGCAATAACCCCTAACTTCTCCCTTAGATGCTCAAAAGAGTCCTTAGGCAGAGGTTTTGTGAAGATGTCTACAATCTGATCCTTGGAAGGCACAAACTCCAATCTAACTTCATTCTTGTTCACTTGTTCTCTTAAGAAGTGAAACTTGATGGATATATATTTAGTCTTTGAATGCAACACCAGATTCTTAGATATGTTTATTGCACTTGAATTATCACAAATTTTTTTGATAGGCTCCTTATACTCCACTTTGATATCTCTTAACATCTGCTTCATCCACAATACTTGAGTGCAACCACTTGCTACTGCAATATATTCTACTTCAGCTATAGACAGAGATATTGCCTCTTGTTTCTTGCTTAGCAAAGAAACCAATCTCTTCCCCACAAAAATGCTCCACCACTAGTGCTCTTCCGGTCATCCACATCTCCTGCCCAATCTGCATTAGTATATGCATGAAGAGAAAAATCATGATCTCTAGGATACCACAGACCATACTCAACTATCCCTTTTAGATATCTAAATATCCTCTTGATTTCCATGACATGAGATTCTTTGGGATCAGCCTGGAATCTTGCAACAAGACCAACAACCTGCATAATGTCTGGTCTAGTTTGAGTGAGATACAAGAGTCCTCCAATCATTGATCTATACTTTGTTTGATCAATCCTAGGAGAGTCATCATTTTTGCTTAATTTACATTCGGTTACCATGGGAGTGTTCATTGGCTTTGAGTCTTCCATCCCATATTTCTTCAACAATTCTTTTGCATATTTGGTCTGAGAAATTAAGGTACCTTTCTTTGTTTGAGTGATTTGCAGACCCAAGAAGAGATTCATTTCACCAAGCATGGACATTTCAAACTCATTTTTCATTTGATTTGCAAAAGTTTTACACAAACTATATTTTCCTCCAAAAATGATATCATCAACAAACACTTCAACACCTAAGATGTTTTCATGATCAATTTTGAAGTATAAATTATTGTCAGTAGTACCTTTGTTGAAACCAATCTTTAAGAGATGTTTATCCAGTCTTTCATACCAGGCTCTTGGGGCTTGCTTCAGTCCATACAATGCCTTTTTCAACTTACAGACCATATCACCATTGTCAAACAATTGAAATTCATCTGGTTGCTCAATGTACACTTCTTCCAAATCACCATTTAGGAAGGAAGACTTGACATCCATCTGATACACTTTGAAATCTTTGAAGGTAGCAAATTTAAGAAATAATCTAACTGCTTCAATTCTTGCCACCGGAGAAAAAGTTTCTTCAAAATCAACTCCTATTTGAGAGTAGCCTTTGCAAACTAATCTGGCCTTATTTCTGATCACTTCACCGGCTTCATTCAATTTGTTTCAGAAGACCCACTTGGTTCCAATCACATTCTTGTTTCTAGGTCTGGGAACAAGATCCTAAGTGTGATTCTTCTCAATTTGCATTAGTTCTTCCTCCATTGCCTTAGTCCAGTTTTCATCATTGTAGGCTTCATTTACTGTCTTAGGTTCAATCTTTGAAATCAGACAATACTCATCTGAATCTTGAGCAATTCTTCTTCTTGTTTGTAAACTTTTGCTTTTGTCTCCTATGATCTGATCTTCAGAATGGTTCAGTCTCACATACCTTGGAACTTTGGGAGTTTCTTGTATTTCTAATTCTTGATCAGGCTCATTGAAACTTATCTCTTCTTCCTGACTTATCGAATCACCTTGAACATGTTTTTTAGGAGGGACTTGGGCACCTTGAACCAAAGCATTATTTTGATCATCTTCATCATACTCATAAAACCTTGACGGTTTTTCAATTCCTTCATCAACCTTCACATTAGTACTTTCTATAATCTTTCTCAATCTCTTATTATAATACTGGTATGCTTTACTTTGAGTAGAATAACCCAAAAACATTCCTTCATCACTTCTAGCATCAAACTTACCTAGATCTTCATCTCTCTTGATGTAACATTTGCTACCAAACAATCTGAAATACCTTATAGATACCAAACCAAAGTTCATAAGGAGTCTTACTGGTATTGCTTCTAATTTGAACTTGATTGAGAGTATAGATTGCAGTGCTGACAGCTTCCCTCCAATAGATTTGGGGAACATTTGCTTCCATCATCATGGTCCTAGATGCTTCCTGGATGGTCTGGTTCTTTCTCTCAACAATTGTCTCTTTATTCCATGTTTCTCACAAAAGTCTATGAACTCACCGGATGTGAATTATCCACCTCTATCAGACCTTAGACATTTCAATCTCAATCCAGTCTCATTTTCCACCATAGCTTTGAATATTTTGAATTTCTCAAGAGCTTCTGATTTCTCTTTCAGAAAGGTTACCCACATCATCCAGGAATAGTCATCAATTAGCAACATGAAATATCTATCACCTTGCACACTTCTAATTCTTGTCGGACCACATAAGTCAGTATGAACCAAGTCTAATAATTCGGTAGAAGATTGTTCCTTGCTTTAGAATGAGATTCTGCTTTGTTTTCCCAACTAACATTCTTTGCAGAAACTATTTGTAGGTTTGACCAATTTTGGAAGATCTCTTACAGCCTGAGTATTGCTTATCTTGATGATATTATCAAAATTCACATGACACATTCTTCTATGTCATAACCAACTCTAATCAACTTGAACAAATAAGCAACTTTTACTAGTACCAGCCAAGTGAAAGATGTTACCTTTTGTTTGGGTACTGGATGCAATCTCTGTACCAGAGCTTTCAAAAATTTTGTACTTTCCATTTGTGAATATGAGATCATAGCCTTTGTCCACCAACTGTCCAACACTGAGAAGGTTGTGCTTCAATCCTTCAACATATAATACATTACCAGTTTTGTTCTTTCCATCAAAAGAAATGGTTCCTCTACCTCTGATTCTATCAGTAGAGTTATCACCAAACTTTACCACTCCTCCTTCATATCTTTCCAAATCTATGAACTTGTTTTTGTCACCTATCAAATGGTGAGAGCAATCGTTGTCAATGAACCAATCATCCTTCTCTTCAACTTTATCATTGACAGATTCAGAGGGCATTGGATCTTCTTCCTTGATGGCAATGAACACCCAGTCACTTCTAGATTTGTCTCCTTTCTCTGATTCATCATCTGTTACTCCTTCATCATCTCCTTCATGAGCATAGTAACAATTCTTCTGGAATCTTGGTTCAATAATGTTTAGCCTAGAAAATCTTTCTGGACACCTTGATGTAAAATGACCAATCTTATTGTAGTTAAAACACTTAAAAGGCAATTTCCCCTCATATTTACCGAATCCTCTTGGCAGTCTTTTTGCAATAAGAGCTTCAAGATGAGCAGTTTTAGCTTCTTCTTCCAAGTCTTTTCTTGCTTTTTCATACCATGATAGGTTCCTTGAAGAGTTTTCTCCTAGATCAATCCTTTGTTTCCCTTTTACAGAGGCACTGACTTTGAATGCAAATTCAGTCTTTGTAGGATCATCTCCAAACTCAGCCATTTCAAAAGCAGCCAACTTACCAACCAATTGATCTCTTGTGATTGTTGTGTGGGCTCTGAATTCTTCGATTGCAAAATGCTTGATTTTATAAGAAGCAGGAAGGGATCTGAGAACTTTGCCAACAATCTCTTCTTCACTCAGGGTTCCACCTACATTTCTAATCCCACAAACCAGCTCATTCACTCTTGGCATAAAAGAGGTAATATTTTCATCATTTCTCGTTTTCAGTCTTTCAAATTTCCCTTTTAGACTTTGTAACCTTGCACATTTAACATATTGGTCTCTTCATGCAAAAGTTCTAATTTATTCCAAATCTCAAAGGTAGTTGGTAGATCAATAACATTTGAGAGCTCTGAGTTAGATAATGCACTTAGAAGAGCCTCTTTGGTCTGCAGATTGTTTTCAGCATCTGTGATTTCATTTAGGGTTGTTGGACCACCCTGTGGAGGTACATACTATTTTGTAACCATAGACCAGTACGCCATTTCCATACACTATAAGTGACATTTTATGTGACCTTTCTAGAGAGTAAAATTGGTTCCATCAAACTTCGGACTATCCTTCTTGTAAGATGACATCCTTGATCTCCTCAAGCGTTTAAGCTCCTTTCAGAGGAACTTGGCTCTGATACCAATTGTTAGTCTTAGGGTAGACAACTGAGAGGGGGGTGAATCAGTTGTCCAAAACTTTCTTCCAAATCAAATACTTAACTCCACACAAGCATAATATTAAATCAATCATGAAAGCATAATGCAACAAGTTAAGAGTAGATACACATTAACACATAACACCAAGATTTTGATGTGGAAAACCCGGCTAAGGGAAAAACCACAGGGTGATTAACCCAAGATAATATTCTCTGTTAGAAGAATAGAAAGAAGAAATGGCACATGCCAATTAGGGCTCACTGCCCTAGCACACTACTCACAAGAGGCTCACTGCCTACAAGAGACACACTATCTACAAAGAATAAGTATCACATACTTGAACTGGTAAATATCATCTTCACCATGCTTGAGTCAGTTCCATTTAAGCCCAAACCTTCTGCTCTGCCTTTCTCTCTTCTCCTCACTACCACACACTCATCTCCACAAGTCACACTCTGAAATGACTTCGCAATCCCTTATTTATACATGACATCAACTTAGGAACAAACATCTAAGTCGGCAAACATCCACAAGAACATCTGCAAGATGAGTAACTCATTCGATCGGCCAGCCTAAGGAAGAACACCTTCATCTAAAAGTATTTCTTCAATTCTAGGCTCCAACTCTAATGTGGACCATCAACATGAACTGAACATGATCCAAGGACCTCCATAAGCTTGCCTGAATCACTAGGAACATCTGCACTTCCTCTACTTACTGAAATCTCTCTCTCCTGCATCCGGTACCTCAAGAACACAGTCTATCATTACTGTCACAAAGGAATAGATGCTTCCGAACCTTCAAATCATGAACAAATCGAGATGACCCATCATAAGGACTTCCCCAACACTCCTTCCAATCCATAAGATAGGTTAATGCATTTCCAGATCTCACCGGACCTTTCTGTGACATTCTGTCACCTCTGAACATCTATCAGAACCAGTTCTACTTGAGCGATCATAACTTCTTCATATCTTCATGCGGACCTTTGAAATCTCTTCTAGAACATCTTAAGACTCATATCTACAAACCCTTTAATCTGTATCCTCTAATCCTTAACCTATCTTCAGTTTTTACCTTGCTGTCATCACTGTTCTTCACTATTCCTGATTAAGACTAATTTTCTCAATATCCTCAACATATAACTCATCCAATCCTTATCATTGATGCAATAGAAGTATGTTGACATCAATGACAATACCAGTTAGGCCCATACTTGCAACACTACCTAGTTGCCACCAACCCACAATGCTTCACTATAGGTGGGGATAAGAATGAATCCATAGCTTCAAAATCAAAAAGCACAGGTACTAAAATATTACCAATTTTACCTTGAATTTCAATGGATGTAGCCTGGTGATCTGCCTAGTAGTTATCTACCATTGCAAAAACCTTATGGGACTTACCCACATCCCCAACTGTAGGCTTTGAATAAGCTGGTTGATGCCCTCCTACTGAAGAGAAATTCTAAGGAAATTCCTGAGAAATATTGATGCAGCACTCAACATTCACTCAACAGAATTGTGCCATTAAACATGAGAGACAAAAATTTGGAAGCTGAAACATAACAAAATTTCTATTCCTCAACTCTGCTGCTACAATGAGAGAAAAACTCTCTTATATCTAAGAAAACAAAAAAAAACAAAAAATTACCCTTTTTGGCAGATTTCGACAATTGTCAGATTTTGCCATTTTAGGTAATTTTACAATCATATCTTGAGAATCCAGTTTTTTCCCAAAAAGCTCATAAAGCTAAGGTAGGACGAAAAACCAACTAACATCCTAAATTCGAAACATGAGTTTCGAGTTATTAAAAAAAGCAACTTTTAAAAAACTAGAAAAAAACACTAATTTGCTATTTTGAGGGCCAAGATGAAAGTTTGAAGCCCCGAAAAAGTGCCAAGACGAGGTCCAACCCGCAAAGGCAGGTTGGGAAACCACTGGCCACCTCATAACGCATCTACCTGTAAAATTTCGTAGAAAACCCACATCCGAGTCAAAAGTTATGACCTCCGGAAGTCCCTGCATCATTCTCCTCTGGTTGAAAAGAACGCAGCTCCTGCAAGTGAGTGTCTTCAAACTGTTGCCATTGGATGGGATCTAACCTCTGCATTTCCCACTCTATAATCCATGTGCTATCTGTTGGTGGCAATCCTTCCCACTGTACTAAATACTTGTTGTAACACCCATGCCGAGTGGAGATAGTGTTCTTATCAAGAATCTGTGCAATCTTTTCTTTCTTCTTATGGGGAATGTGGTTGTGCCATGACACCTCTGGTTGACTATCTTCAGCATCATCCTCACCATGGAAGGCATATAAATCAGAAATATTAAACATGGGAGAAATAACGAGATCATCTGGTAAACTGACCTCATATGCATTATCATTGATCTTCTTTGTAATTCTGCAAGGACCAATTTTCTTGTACTTCAACTTGTGATATGTTCCAGTAGGAAACCACTCTTTTCTCAAATATACCATCACTAAGTCACCTTCACTGAATGTCTGATGTCGCCGACTAGGATCCACTGAATTCTTATACCTCTCATTACTGTCCTGCAACTTCTGTCTCACTGCTTGCTGCAACTGTTGAAGGTGTTCTGCAAATGCTTCCCCATCATCACTGACCCGATCTTTCATTGGTAGCTGTACCAAATCTAGAACACCCTGAGGATTCCTGCCATACACAATCTGGAAAGGGGACTTTCCTGTTGATCGGTTAACAGAACTATTATAGGCAAATTCGGCCTGGGGTAATGCCAAATCCCATTGTTTTGGCTTTTCTCCAACAATACACCTCAGCAAATTTCCCAGACTCCGATTAACTACCTCTGTTTGCCCATCTGTTTGAGGATGATAGGCACTATTAAACTGTAACTTGGTCCCCATTTTCTTCCATAAAGTCCTCCAGAAATGACTGAGGAATTTGGTATCCCTGTCAGAGGTAATAGTCTTTGGAACACCATGTAGTCTAACAACTTCTGAGAAAAATAACTCTGCTACCCTCGTTGCATCATTAGTCTTCTTACAGGCAATAAAATGAACCATCTTGGAGAACCTATCAACAACTACAAAAATGGAATCATTACCTCGTTGAGTATGTGGAAGTCCCAACACAAAGTCCATGCTCAAATCTGTCCATGGTGCAACTGGTACTGGTAAGGGCATATACAATCCTGTATTCTGTGTTCCCTTAGCCACTTGGCAGATTCTACACCTTGTTACATACTTAGTTATATCCCTTTTCATCTTTGGCCAGTAATATTTATCTTCTATCAAGGCTATTGTCTTGTCCTTGCCAAAATGTCCAGCCAACCCACTACTATGAAATTCTCTGATAATGTTGTCCCTCATAGAGCCAGCCGGTATGCATAGTTGTTTTCCTTTAAATAGATACCCATCTTGCATAAAATATTCACCCCTAAAGTGATCCAAGTTACCAGATATTGGTGCCTTCAATTGTTCCACAATCTCCCAAAAATCATCATCAGACTCATACAAATTTTTGATGGCATCAAAACCAATCACCTTAGCTTCCATTGTGGTCAAAAGTGCAACACGCCTACTTAATGCATCTGCAACCTGATTTTGTTTTCCAGACTTATGCTTCAACACAAAGTTGTAACCCTACAAGAAAGAGACCCACTTGGCATGCCTACTATTCAACTTTTTCTGTGTGTTCAAGTACCTCAGTGCAATATGATCTGTAAACAATACAAACTCCTGGGGAACTAGATAATGTCGCCAATGCCTCAATGCTTGGACAATTGCATAAAATTCCAAATCATAAGTAGAATAATTCTTTCTCACTGCATTCAGCTTTTCACTAAAGAAAGCTATAGGTTTGCTAGCTTGGCTAAGTACAGCACCTATTCCTACATGGGAGGCATCACATTCTACTTCAAATACTTTATCAAAATTTGGCAATGCAAGGATAGGTGCTTCTGTTACCTTTTTCTTCAAGTACTTAAAGCTCTCCTCAGCATCCTTGGTCCATACAAACTCCCTCCCTTTGGTGCAATCTGTTATAGGAGCTACAATACTACTGAAATTGCGAATGAACTTTCGATAGAAAGTGGCCAAGCCATGAAAACTTTTCACCGCTGTGATGCTGCTTGGACTAGGCCATTCTAGGATTGCCCTGACCTTTTCTGGATCCATTCTGACACCATCTTTAGAAATGACAAAGCCTAAAAAAACCAAACTGTCCGGCATGAACCTACACTTTTTCAAATTGGCATAGAGCTTCTCCTTCCTTAACACACCAAAGATGATCCTCAAGTGTTGTAGATGCTCTTCTCTGCTGTTACTAAATACCAAAATATCATCAAAATAAACTACCACAAACTTACCAATGTAAGGGCGTAGTATAGTGTTCATCAATCTCATAAATGTGCTAGGTGCATTTGATAACCCGAATGGCATAACCATCCACTCATATAATCCATCTCCAGTCTTAAAGGCTGTCTTCCACTCATCCCCTTCTCGAATCCGGATTTGGTGGTAGCCGCTTCGTAGGTCGATCTTGCTGAAATATTTAGCCCCTGCAAGGACATCCATCATGTCCTCCATACGAGGTATAGGAAACCGATACTTGATGGTAATCTTATTAATTGCTCTGCTATCAGTGCACATCCTCCATGTTCCATCTTTTTTTGGGGTTAACAATGCAGGTACAGCACATGGGCTCATGCTCTCTCTCACCACACCTTTACTTAGGAGTTCTGTTACTTGCTTATTCATCTCTGCATGTTGTGTTGGATTCATCCTATAAGCTGCTTGGTTGGGTAGAGTTGCTCCTGGAATCAAATCAATATGATGCTGAATATCTCTCTTTGGCGGTAGACCATCAGGCAATTCATTAGGTAAAACATCACCAAATTCTTTCAACAGCTCAGCTACTTCTGGGGGAACTGAAATGTCTTCCTCTTCACCTTTTTTCACTACTAATGCATAGCAACACCCTGTCACCTTCATTTCTTTAACAAGATCTCTTTCAGACAACATGGTCTCACCTTTTCCTTCATCCTTGAGAGGCAATAAAATCACCTTAGCGCCATCTTTCCAAAAGGTGTATGTGTTTTTCTCTCCATCATGCATAACTTTCCTATCATACTGCCATGGCCTTCCCAATAACACATGACATGCATCCATTGGGACAACATCACACCATATCTCATCCTGATAGATCTTCCCTATGCTAAACTTAATTAGGCATCTTTTATCAACAGTGACTTCATTTCCCTTTTTAAACCATGCAATGCGATATGGATGAGGATGTTTTTCACAGGGTAAATTCAATTTGTCTACCATTTCTTTAGAAACCATATTTTCACAACTACCTCCATCAACAATGACTTGACATACCTTGCCACCTGAAGTGCATCTGGTTCTGAAGATATTGGTTCGAAGCCATGAACCATCAGAGCTTTTGGCTTGTGTTTTCTCCTTCTCTGGAATCACCATTGCTCTTCTCATCATGAGACTTTCTCCCACATCTGGTGGAACCTCCAGTTCTGTCCCTTCCACTTCATGCTGCATTTGAATCATGTTCACCCTAGGTTGTCCTCCTTGATTTCTTTCTTGCATGTTATAATTGGAGCATTCAAATGCCCTATGACCTTCTTCTCCACATCTGAAACAAGTGAAAGGTCTTCTCTGGTTTTCCCATCCTCTACCACTACCATAACCTCTACCTCTTTGAAATCCCCTTCCTCGTTCTTGATTCAGAGGATCTTGCCGAGTGTCTACTTGTTTTTCCACACCATGGGATGACTCTCCCCTGCCATAATTTGAACCTCCTCGAAATGGGGTTGATGTACCCCTTCTTCCTCCTCTATTCCTCTGATGATACTGTCTGTTTTGTTTTTCTTCAGCCTTTAGAGCCAATTGGTAAGCCTCTTCCATATTGTTGAGTCGATGCATGCTCAATTCATCTTGAATAGAAAATTTCAGGCCATTCACATATCTAGCAGCCATTTGTGCATCAGTTTCTTGATGCTCTATACGTATAGACAGTGTATAAAACTCATTTGTATAATCTTGCACAGAAGAGAGGTTCTGCTTTAAATTTTGAAACCTACGAAAAAGGGTTTGCGCATAATCTATGGGCAAAAATTTTTCTCTCAACTTCTTCTCCATTTTATTCCATGTCCTGATCTTATCCTTACCTTTCCTTGTTTGTTCCTTTTGAAGATGATCCCACCAAATCATTGCATGACCCTTTAATTTGGTGCATGCAAATTTTACCTTCTTCTCCTCTGTCATGGATTTCCATTCAAAAAATTTTCTCATGCCATTCAACCAATCTATCAACTCCTCTGGTTTAAGACTACCTGCATAATCTGACACATCTACCTTGATCCCTTCATTTTTCCCTTCTAAGGCCCTGAGCATCCTCTCTTCAAAACTCATGCCTTCTAATTCTTCTTCTTCATGTTCTGTATCTTGATTTGCAGCTCCTTGACCTATCTCTTCATCAGATTCGTCTCCTCCTCTACCCAATCTTTGGGTTTCCATCCATGTTGTAAGTTCTGCTATTTGCCTTTGCAGATTTTGCATTTCTCTATGCATCTGGGCAAGACCGCCTCTTCCTCTTCCTCTCCCAGCCATCTTCCTGCTCTGATACCAAATGATGCAGCACTCAACATTCACTCAACAGAATTGTGCCATTAAACATGAGAGACAAAAATTTGGAAGCTGAAACATAACAAAATTTCTATTCCTCAACTCTGCTGCTACAATGAGAGAAAAACTCTCTTATATCTAAGAAAACAAAAAAAAACAAAAAATTACCCTTTTTGGCAGATTTCGACAATTGTCAGATTTTGCCATTTTAGGTAATTTTACAATCATATCTTGAGAATCCAATTTTTTCCCAAAAAGCTCATAAAGCTAAGGTAGGACGAAAAACCAACTAACATCCTAAATTCGAAACATGAGTTTCAAGTTATTAAAAAAAGCAACTTTTAAAAAACTAGAAAAAAACACTAATTTGCTATTTTGAGGGCCAAGATGAAAGTTTGAAGCCCCGAAAAAGTGCCAAGACGAGGTCCAACCCGCTAGGGCAGGTTGGGAAACCATTGGCCACCTCATAACGCATCTACCTGTAAAATTTCGTAGAAAACCCACATCCGAGTCAAAAGTTATGACCTCCGGAAGTCCCTGCATCAAATATGTCCGATGCCACCACAATTGTAGCAAGGACCCTTGGTAGGTGCCTGATTCTACTAAAATACTAGTCTGTTGGAACTAGATTGACTACCCCTAAAGGTTTGTTGAGAATGGGTTGGGCCTGCATTCTATGTCTATGGCCTCTGGTCCCTACGTTGAGGTTGTGACTACCAAGTCCTAGAAGGTGTCCTCTGATTGTTCTTGGGTTTCTGTCCCTATTGTTGTTGCTTCTATTGCTATTAAGGGGGTCTAAGTGGCTAAGAATTTTTCCTGAATCCACCTCCTTGAGATGTAGGTGGCCTAGAGAAGTTGAAGTTTGCTTATGTCCCTTTCTTTCCTCCTGACATTGCCTTGAGATTGCTTTCATATAATTTGAGTTTGAAGCAACCTTCAAGATTCAGTATCCAAGATTCTTCCCCCATGCCCTCAAAAGTACCAGAAAAGTGTGGGAGCTGAAGGCAAAGGAACTCCTTGATCTGTTTGTCTACATCAATGTGTGCCCTAGGTGCCTCAAAATTATTTATCTAACTAATACATGGAGGGACATGGTGTCCTAATTCCCTTATCCCTTCCTCATGATGTTCTTCCCTATCACAATTAGGACTTCTATTGCACTCAAAATGAGTAGAAGCATGTTCCTTAAAATGAGGATGAGACTAACTTCTAGGTGGTGGTGAACATGGCAGTGGGAACCTAGTCTGTATTACATCCACCAACTATTGTAACACTTGCAAAATTTGGGGGCCCTGATATCTTGGTACATCCTAATGGATGGATTGAGATTGACTATCTAAGTGAGTGTGCTTATGTCTAGGAGGCATCCTAAAAAGCCAAATATTTACAAAGTTTTAGTTTCACAAAGCTTACATCCCCAGAGTTCCCAAAGTGTGGAAAGCTGGGCTCTGATACCAAAATTTCATGCCCGTGACAAGCCCACCTATATTTCAACCATACAAGTGGATAAAAAGGTGGAAATAATTTTTTTTGAAAGGTTTAAAGAATAATTATGTAACTTGAAATGATAGTTTACCTAAGGTTTGACTGTTGAAAACAATTCATGAAGGTTAAGTTGAGGCTGACCTTTGTTGCAACTTGCCCTATTAGACCAAAGGAAAAGTTTAGGACAAAAGATAGTTTAATTTCCACTATAACGTTAATGTCACAACTAATAAGTAAAATTCCACCATTTAAATTATTTAATTCACTACAATAATAAAAATTATAACTAAAGTAATAAAATACAATTTACATGAATCTCCTATTCACATTTAAATTAAAATTAAACTAATTTAATTGAACATTTCATTTACTCCAAAACAACTAATCAAATAAAATATTCCATTATATTTTAATTGATAAAAATATTAAATAAATTTCCAAATTCTTCTATTTAAAAATAAAGCAGTATACATATTTATTTTTCTCCTTTTTAATTTCAATAAATCAATATTCTTTCTTAACATATGAAGAATAAAACTGATTTTGATTTCTTTTTAAATAAATAAACTAAATCGCTTTCTTTCGAATCAAGTTGCACATAAATCTTGTGTTTTGTCTTATATTCTAAAATATGAGACTTCTTTTTTTTCCATTCCAAAATATAATAAATCTCATATTTTTCCATATTAAAATTCATTAAATCAATAAAACCAAAAAGACAATTGATTTTTATTATAGATGCAAGTTTTAATTTCTTTTCTCCATAAATAGTTAGTTTTGATATATATGTATTTCTAGGTTATAAAATTTCTCTTTTATTCTAATTGAGTGTTGTGTGTGCTTGTGCAGGAGAAGTTTAAAGGATTGTATTTAAATGGAATGGAAGAGGTGTCGTCTTCCATTGGGAGCACCATGGGCCTAAGGCCCAAAGGCCTCCATTTCAGGGAGGCGTCATGGGGACGCTGTGGCCTCTCCATGACCCCTTAAGGGAATGATAACAATAGCCAAGGCTATGATTGCAGCCATAAAAATAATTTATCCCTTAAATTTGTTTTTCTTATTTAGTCTTGCCAACATTTAAACAACCACTGCGCCTATTTAAACATAATTTTATAATTTCACTTTTATTTACTTTGATATATTATATGAACACACACACACACACACACATGTGTGTGTGTGTGTATATTCATTCTTATTTTTGTTTAAAGAGTAAAAGTTATTTAACCAAGATCTCAAAAAAAATAGTATACAAAAACTGCAATTCTACCACAAAAATGGTTAAAATAATTAATCATTTTTAGATATTTCCATACCACATAGAATTTGAAATAAACTTTCTAAAATGAAAGGAATTTCAAAGTACTTTCACATGTAGGGAAAAAAACACACAACAACAATGTTGACTTCCAGCTTTGAAAGGAAATATACAATCAAACATTTATTTCTTATCCAACTCCTAATAGACTCATACAGGATTGATACAACTTTGCAAGAAACCTCTTTTACACAATGAATGAAACACCAACCAAAGATTCACATACAATGCCATTTTCACCAACACTTAAAAATAATAGATAGTTTTCTTTACGGAAACCATAGAGACTCTCTTCAACTTCCAATCTTTAAATGGGTATTTTCTCTAATCTGCACACACATACAACCAAAAGGATGGCCAAGTCTTGCTCTCCACCCTATCATAGGGATTGCATATGCATATCCCACCCCCAAGAAGGAGACTCCAATGAATCAGGTTTTATACATAATCAAACAAACAAAAATTCATAAACACAAATAGACCAAAAAACACAAAAAATAACTCTCATGGCTTGACTCACACACACAGGACCCTACATAGATCCAACTTGAGGGAGAGAGGGGAAAGATCATCCCTCTTGGGGACACAACAATTGACATGAAATCAACATAAATCACAATAATCAACTCCATCACCACCAACCCTTACACCTCCCACACATACCTCCACCATAAACAGAACATCAACCCCAAACACCACCAATCACCAACCCTCCATGCACAACAAATCAACAACCCCACTTCTCCACACACCTCCAAAACCTCCATACACCTCAACATAGCAAAATATACTGACATGCATCTCCACAACCCCCACAAATACACCAATCATGCATCCATCAATATATCAAATAAAACTAGTAACCATTTCTCCAAGAGAGGTTCGTGCCTCCCTCAACCCCAAGACTTGGAAGGCTCTCATCAATTTGGAGGGTCATTCCCATATAGCCCATAACCCCAACTATGATAAACAGAAGACACATACAAACCCTCACACAAAGCAACATATCAAACAAACACAATCATTTTATAAATCATAAAATTTACCAAAGAATACAAAAGGGTTACCTTAGCTCCCCACGTTAGGGTGAGCCCAAAAACTAACAAAATAATTGAAAGCCCTTATTCTTGAATCCCAAAATTTCGTGATCAAAACTTGCAACTCCTTTTTTTTCCAAAATTTCTTCTTTTCTCATAATTTTCTTCTCAAAATCTTGTGCATAGAAAAGATGATCAAAACTCCAAAAATACTTCCTCCCATAAAATAAAACTCCATAAAATCAAAAAGGAGGGAAACACATAAAAGAAAGCAATTTCATTTCTTTTTCCCAAAAAGGCTCTCCTTTTTCCCAAAAAGAAATAAGAAAATTAAAAAAAAACAATTATCCTCATCCCATTAAATAAATAAGTAAATTTAAATAATTAAATTGACTCACACCTATTAAATGAAATTAATTTAAAATTATAAAAATAATGAATTCCCCAACAATGAAAATAAAATAAAACAATAACATCACACAACACATTAACCTTAACCCCTTCCACGAGTTAGTCTAGGCTAAACAGGTATGACATAAGGGATTCATGGAGTCTCCGAGTCCACTTAAGGAGCTTGACCACCCACTTGCACACTCAATTTTCAAGCATCAATATGTCAAGATAATATAGTTGAAGCAATTTAAATTCATAACAAATTAAATAATCCAGTTTTCTTCATGTCCACATCATTCAAATAATTTACACTAATTTATATAATAATAAACATATAAGCATCAATTTCAGTTTATATTTTCTTTTCCCACACAATATTAATCTACTCAAATTAATTAAACCATATAATCCAACACTTAGGTCCATAAAGTTTAAATATCATAATAATGTCCAAAAGTGTCATCTAGCATAATGTCCAACATAAATTTCCACAAATGTCCATAGTACTAACGTAAAACTCCACACACATCAAGTCTATAATCCAACTAATAAGGTCTAGCATTGCAACTAAATCAACTAAAAAATTAGAAAGAGATGGGCCTCACACCACATTGTCCCTAAAGTTTTTGCCTCTAAAAATCCAAATCTTAGTATGTTTCTAATATGTATTTAGTGCCTTTTTGTGTGATCATCTATCATATTTTGTTCATTTGTACCCAATTTCATTATAATTAGGGTTTGAGGCTCATTGGATCTAGGGTTTGACAAATCTATCAATCTAATCTATCTTTCCATATCATTCCTAAGCTACATCAACATGTAGTTGACTCCTCTCCATCTGTAGTGACTTGGCTCTATTATTGTCCTTGAATGTTATTGTGAAAGGAAGGTTTGATTGGACACCTTTAACACTATCTTCCATCTTTCCCACATTTTCATACATAACATTTTGGTGAACCCATGTTTTTACTAAACTTGCATCTTTCTAAGTGTTGTAATTAGTTTTTTCATTCATTCATATCATATTTATCATCTTGCATTGGAAAATTTGCATACATTTGAAAATTATTTAAAAAACAAGCATTCTAGGCTTGTATTAAGACATAGTTTTGCATATTTTGTGTTACATATCGTAAAAATATTTAATTTTCTAATTTTTACATCAGATCTGATATTTATTACAGTAATTCATCATTGCTTCATATAAAATTTTACATTTAAAAGCTTCATTTGCTTGGGTTTTTCTTAAAAAGTTGCATTTTTCACATAACCTAGTTTTTGCAATAACTAGGGTTTGTAGTCAAAATTTCATTTTCAGATTTTGCTACTCCTTTTCAACATTCATTCAAATCTGATTTTTAAGTGTAGTTTTGGATCATAGTGCATACTTTTGCATCCTAGCCTTGAATCTTTCACCTTTTGTATTTACACATTGTGTATTTCAACAAGCATAACTACCTTACTCCTTGTTTTTCTATTAGTTTGTGCATTGAGTGTTGTATGCTTTTTCTTGACTTGTATAACCTGTTGACCTATTTGAAATATCCTTATAAGGAGAAGTTGTAGACAAATGGGTTATATTGCTTTGAAGAGCATCGATATGCAAAGATCAAAAATTCCATTGAACACTTATTTTATAAAAGGTGAAACACAAACTTTGCAAGCTATCATACCTCCTACCACTATAATGGAAGAACAAGCATTTCATGATTTCAAAGATCCAATTGATATGATAACACATGTGCCTAATGAACAAATTAATAAGCTTGATTAAAAACTAGCTAATTTTCAAGCATTTGTGCAAAAAGAAAGGATAGCTGAAGAGGTTGTACCCGTAGTGCATAGTCTAAGAGAGAAATTAAAAGGACAAGATGGTGTTAATACACTATGTGGGATAGCCCATATAGTGGGAAAAAACATTATGACAATGACCAACTATGCAAATACTATTAACAATGTGTCATCATCGATTCATACATAGGTATTAGCACCTATACCAACTACCAGAATATCCACTTTCACATCATCAATTATCACTACTAATACACAAGCTTGTATTAATGTTACCACTAGCATGGGAGTATCTAATGGCAGTAATTCATAGAATTACAAGACTGGGGGATTCAATTATCAAAATCTAGCACCTAAGGTATCTTCTTAGATGAAAAGTCACTCTCAGCCAGCTCTCCATTTCACTTATTCTCAACCACCTCTTACTTATAACTATTCTCAACCACCTTTCATCACCACTCACAACTAATCACCTCAACATTTCATGACCACGGCTTCTAATTATTTTCAACAACAGACTACATCATTGAATGATACCCTTTTAAACCTTGCAAGGCATGACCTCTTTGCAACAAAAGGTGACAAACTTGATTAATTCATCTCAACAAACTTTACCAACTTATCATGCTCATAGCCATTTATGCTATGCAATCCTAATAACTCCTATGCCTCAAATTTTGAGACTCCTTTCTTTGAAAAGTATGGTGGTAAAGGTGATCCTAATACTCATGTGGTAGCATTCACAATGATGTGTAGTTATTTCTTCTTCAAAGAGGACTTGCTAGTAAAACTCTTCTTGCGATCTCTCAAAGTTACTATTTTGAAATGGTTTTACTCTTTACCTCCTAAATCAATAAACTCCTTCTCATACCTAGTTGATCAATTCTTACAACATTTTCAAGTAAACATTAGACCTACAGTCTCTTTGATTGATTTGGTTCATTGTAAACAAGGTTTGAAAGAGAAATTAACAGAGTTCATTAGTTGCTATCAAGGTCTCAATTTGCAAATACAATATTCAATTAAAGATGAGGATCTTAAGAGGGTATTCATTAGGAATTTACAACCTAACATCCATGATAAAATCCTCTTAATGAAGTATAGTTCTTTTCAACATTTATGCATAGCCCTTCATGATTACCATCTTTCATCTAGTCAGTATGAGAATCAAAACTCATTGGCTCAAGTTGGTCAATCCATGGCTGGACCATCTCAAAACAACTTTAAGAGGAATAACAAGAGTTTCATCAAAATTAATGAACAACATTCAAATAATTCTCAATCATAAGTATCTACCATTAATAATTCTAAATGGGCACCATTTCAATTCAAACAACAACATTGATAATTTACTCCATTATTTGACTCTTTGCAATTAAGTTCGAATCAAGCAATAAGCAACAATCTTTTGAAGCTTCCTCCTATGAAACCATTTGACAACAATAGGGTACAAGGACCATCATTTGATGCTAATGCCTTTTGTCAGTACCATCACTTGGCAAGACATGACACTGAACAATGTATGCATCTTAAACATGAAATTCAAGACTTCATCAACTCTAATATAATATAGGTAACTGATGTGAATGAAAATGGAAATAAGCTAGTTGCCCCTTCGAATCAGAATTTACAAATCTTCACTAATCCTTTTCCTAAACATGGTGACAACAATATGGTAGAACAAAATACAATGGAGGAGATTGATAATGATTATCTTGACTATGATGAAATAATTGGCATGATAGAAGTGGATAAGGAGAAGGTTGAAAAATCACCTCTTCCATGAGGAAAAGTTATCTATGCTAAGGTTCCTCTACCATTATCCCTTAAAGGATTGGGAGAGAACCAAGATACATCAGATACACAAATTGAGCAACTTCAATAGGATAACATGAAGCAAGAAAAAGTTATCACGATGGAAAGCATCTCGTTCTGTCACAAAAGACTCCACCAAGAAAATCAAAACAAGAAATCAAAGAATTAGAAAAGAATAAGGTGGATGTCATCAGTGGGAAATAGCAATGATTCCCCTCCTCATAAGAAACAAAATACTTTCAACATATAGGATCTTGAGAAACAAGAACTGCATAATCATTCTGGAAACAAAAATCAATCAAGTATTAATCTCTCACAAAATTTGTCATGCTTGATAAAGCACCTCTCTAAGATGCTTGTAATTTTGAATTCCTCTAATATGTGTGTGTGTGTGTGATATTGCATTCTCTTGTGTTGTGTTCCCCCATGTTGTGTTCCCCCGTGTTGTGTTCCCTTGTGTTGTGTTATATATTGTTTAGATCTCCTGGGATGACCCTTGATACTCTTGTAAGGTCAAGGATACTAAGAGACCACCCCTGTTGTGACCATTCTTCTATTTGTTTCATCATTCTTCTATTATTCTCTCCTCTATTTTATTGTTGTGTGTCATGCCTTAGGGGCATAGTGTTGTGGATAGTGTTCCTAAGGTACTTGTTTCTCCTTTCTTATTTTTATTGTTTACCTTCTTCAATGATCCTACCTAGTCAATGGATGATGAAAACAAGCACTTTCTAATAAGAACCATGTGTCCCTTCACAAAGTAAGTAACAATGGACCTAGTCCATATATGAAAATGGGGTTGATTTATGTATATTCGATGCTTGAATCATGTTATCTTATCTCTTCTAATAAACCTTTATAATATATCTACTTGTTGATCATGATGTTAGTCATAAACAAACATAGAATAAAAGTTACACAACAACCTTTACTCATCTCGAAAGATATGATGAGTTCAAAGAATTCATGATCCCAAGTCTCCATGGATTAGGCCTTAATCAACTGATATTACTCAGTGGTTGATGTGTGTTGCTGTTTCCATTTTGGGGCCTTACGTCTGTTGATCATCAGGATTCAGTTTCTATAAAGATGCTACATAGAAAGTTACTCTACACAGTGTATTTCCTCAAATGATATGCTTATACTCAAATCTTTGCATGATATTTATCAATTATACATGCTTTAATTCAAATATGTTGTGGATTTATAGTTATCTACGAGATATCTACATATTTCATATAGTTTTGCTTCTGATTGTCAATTATTTGCAATTATGATGGTGAATTATTCTAAAATTTAAAAGCAATGTAAAGTAAAACTTCAAATTATGATGAATCTTCAGCTATTGAGCCACATACACACTTGATACTATCATTCAAGAGAAGAAATCAAACCATATGTTCACCAGGATGTTCCACAACTAGATATAGTTGATGCAAACTTCAGAGGATGGTGAATGAAGACAATACATGCAAATTGATGAGCACTCCAAGGGACGAAGCAAATCAAAGCATATATCAAGAATTCAAACACAGATTACTCATAATTTATGAAAATTTGTAATCAAAATGCTCTTTTCTTTCATTAAGTATGCAAAAGACATGTACATATACAACAACTTTGAAATGAGCCTTGAGATTTCAGTGAACAAATTTTAATTAAGTTTTGAATGTTCAAAATGAGGTCTCCCTACACCTTTTATAGAACAAGATGAGGGAGCCGTTACAAAATTATCTATGATCATGATTTATCTATTTAAGATCTACGGTTCACATTCCTCTTTGACTTTGTCAACATTTGATGTGGCACAGGTTGCCAGCTGGCAACCATCTAGGTAACTTATTATCTCTTAAGTACCTGATGCATGTATTCCCTTTATGGTGCATCTTCATCAGGTTCATCATCATCATCTCCATTGTCATGATCATCACTTTCATCACTTTCAATATCCTCCTGATGACTATCTCTTTGCATATGGAACTGCATGGATGTCCTAATATTTTCATATGCTAGCACAATCTTTTCTATTTTGCCGCCATCTTGAGTTGTTGCTTTGGCTATGGCATGTTTATATACCTGATATTTGCTCTGAAGGGCCTCAAATTTATTTTTCCTACTGATCAGGGTTTCATTATAGTTCTCCACTCTAACTTTAATCCTCATTACCTTATCTGTTACTTCTTCTATCAGGTGATTGAGAGGGTCTTCAGCTACCATCTAAAAATTGCTATGTAGAGCTTTGATAGCAAACTCTTCATCCCGATTCTCAATCTTTCCCTCTACTTTCCCTTCCAAGGTTTCTAAGACCTTTGTTTCATAAGACATCATATCTTGTAGCTTCATACTAATATTCCTAAGTTTATTATTGCATCCCTTCACACATCACATTCAAAGCTGATGTCTTTGTTCCAGATATCAATCAATATGGTTGTATTATTATTCAATACCTGATTATTTATTAGAACTTGAGGATCAATCCTTTTTATTTCATCCAAGGCACTCAAGGCTTTCTCCAATTGAAATGACCTCCTTTTGGTCTCCATCTGTAACTTATCTACCTTCCTCTTGGAGGTACCTAAAGAATTCCACCTCTTCAAAGAGGCTTTCACTACTTCTTCAGCTCCATCGAGTGCAGATGACATCCATTTTATCATTATTATTGATTCATGTTTCATAAGATTTAACTTATTTACCTCTTCCTGAGAAATAGCAATCAATGGGACTACATGATCACTTGATGTATCATCAGGGTTAATTAACCCATTTATATAGGCATGCAGCTGAGCAATGTGCTCTTTATGCTGCTTATTTTTTGTGAGGCCTACATTTTTTCATTTCCGTACATGTGACTATTTAGCTTACTGTTGTTGGTATTTTTATATTTATGGGACTGTTGTTCCAGGATTTTCAAACTATTAAAATCTTATTATGTTAAAGGAAAACTAATTGGGTGATGTTAGATAGAAAATTGTCATGTGATTTCATTATGTTTATAAAAAATGTGGTATGCTTTAGAAATGCATGTATTAAATTTGCTTTGGCTATGATATTTATATGTGGAATTAACATTGAAATTGAGTGTGCAGGTATTTCTAACAAAACCACAAATACAGGAGATCATTCCACACCCTATGTTGTATCCCTTGTGAGCCGATCTAGTTCCACGAGGAACTAAGATCAACCTTGTGTTTGGTAAATTGTTGTAATGTTGTATTGTTGAAATGTTGCATGAGGTTAAGGGAAATAGTTCTATCTTCTAAATTAATTATATTGTGATATGTGTGGTAAGAGATGTGTTTTGAATCTTGTTTTAATTTTATTTCTTTTTGACCCTCTTCTTGTGTTTTTACTTGACTCTGGGAGTCCTAACTAGGTTTAAAACAGCCCTAGGTTATACCCCATGGGTCTAGGGACCTTTTTGACTAGGATAACCTTGGGATAACCTCCATATGGTCACTTCAACTTTATGGTGATGTTAAGTGACGAATTTGGAAGCATGGGGACAATGGGATGAGTGGAATCCACATTCAGGCCCACTTCCAAGTCATGGAGCAACTCCATGATCCCCTAATAATGGAGTGCTTATCTCCTTGTGCCTCTCTTTTGGTGGGGTTCCCCTTAATGAGGGTGGTGTGTCACCCACTCTCTCTTATTTTAGTTTACTTATTGTATTTTATTTCTACATGTGGGCTATAATGGGGGACCTCTTGAGTGGGGTTAATTGTTTTAAGTCCATTAGGGATAATGGATAATGAGTGGGGATATTTTATTAATTCCACTTGGGATAGTGGGGATATTTTTTAATTACACTTGGGATAGTGGGGATATTTTATTAATTCCACTTGGGATAGTGGAGATATTTTATTAATTCCACTTGGGATAGTGGGGTTATTTAAATATTACAATCTTAAAAAAAAAAAAATTAATTCATCCACTATGAATTTAAAATTCACAAGTAATGTGAGCCCTTAATCTCAACTCTTAATCCTCACCTTCCATTCCCTTCTCTGAAAATCTATAAATGAGACCCTTCTCTAAGCAATTAGGAGGACGGAATTTTGTAGGGGACATCATTTTTTTGCAGGTGAACTTCATTCTTGTAGGAGAGGACTTCATTCTTGTAGGAGGACTTCATTCTTGCATCCTCATCATGCACAATTTCCTCTAGGAATTCTTCTTCTGGCATCCTCATAATGCCCAATTCTTTCTCTATTCTTCTCTTCATAGCCTCATAATGCCGAAATTATTCTAGCCATCCTATATCTTCCATACGTTATCCCTTGCTTGTGATCATAGAGAGATTATTTTTGGGGTTGGATCTTGGAGGAAAAAGAAGGAGATTTTGGAGAAGGAAGTAGAGAGGAGCTCTTCATTAGATTCTTCCATAATTGGGCTTTGGAAGGTTGGTGAACAAATTCTATTCTCTTGTGTGATCTAATGTTTGATATGCATATTTATATCTTGGTTGTTAAAAGAGTCTTGCAATGTCTTCTTTGAGCTTTTCTATTTATTTTTGGGTTTTGTTTTAGGGTGTAGAGAGAGCTCCTTCTAGTTGGAAGGCAATGCTCATCATGTTTAGGGAGGGGAGGTGTGACCCTCCTCGGGTGTCATCCTGGTTTTGGTTACATGATATGCCTTGAGGGCAAATTAGTACTGTTTTTAGCCTTGAGGGCTTATTGGCTTTGAGAGCCTGTTTGGATATCCTTGGTTACTTGATTCATTGGAAGGCTTGAGGCCTTGTGGAAGATTATACTGTTGGCTTAAGGCCTTGTGATTATATTAGCTTGAGGCCTTGTGATAATTTGTGAAAGGATGCCACCTAGAGGTAGAGATTGTCTACTCCCCTACCCTCCTGAACTCACCTAAGCTGGTTCATTGTAATGTGAGTATACCATGGGTGTGTGTGTGTGTTATTTGATTTGTTGTTGTTATTCAATGTTGTGATGTGTTTAAGTCTATTCTACCCTGGGTATGTGGATGGTCTCCCTAGCTCAGGGGTGACACACTTGCAGGTCTATGGTAGGAAGGAGAGCAGCTTGTGTGGTGTTTCTTTCTTTGTGTGTTATACAGGTATTCTTGGAGCTTATTGTGAAGCTTGGAGAAAATTATTGGATCTTAGAAAATATTTTATTTTCCTTAAGTCTTAAGGAGAGCCTGATCTTTTAATTGCTCCTTCCTTGTTGATTTTTCCAAAAGGAGAAAATTATCTCCCTATTGTTGTAAAAATTGTTATTTTTTGAGTTGTGAAGAAATCCTCTCTTTTCTTGGGCTAATAGTTGTAATATTCTTGTTTATTAAGTTTTACCATTTAGAATTGAGAAAAGAAAAAGAAAAATTGTTTTTAAAAGGATATTAAAATTATCTAGTTCCTTCTTCTTCTACTTGCAATGTTGTGAGTTAGTTGATGTTTTAATTAAGTTTGTAAAAGTGTTAAAAAATATCCCCACCATGAAATAAATGAAATTTGGGTTGCAGTATTGCTTTTGAAATTACTGCCACCTTGAGTGTCTCATCCTAGAATGGGGACCTTTTCACTTTTACTATGCACTTTTACTATTCACTATTCACTGTCACTATTCACTTTTACTATTCACTATTCACTATTCACTATTCACTTTTCACTATTCACTATTCACTTTTCACTATTTATTTGAAGGTAAACTATATGTAGTTTAAAACATTTGACTTGAAATAGAAATCTTAAATCAAGGAAAGTGGGATTTATTTATGCATAATGTATAATACGAATTGAATAGATGCTTAAACCCAAAGTTGCAATTCGGAAATACAATGTTTATATTTGCAAAAATAGAATTAACTCATTGCTCTGTTTTTAAATTATTCTATACTTTCTTTATAGTTAAGGAATGAAATTGAGAGTTAAGGGAACTGAGATAATGGCGGTATATATATATAATTAAATTAAATTTCAGAGAAACGGTAAAATGAACATGATAGAAATACAAGCAAAATTAAATTTCAAGAAAAGGAAAAGAGGGAAAATGAATGGGCTTGGTTGAAAATGCTAAGTCTGAAGGAGAAGAAATTGGTATTAAATTCTAGAAAATGGAAAGAAGAACAAATGACCGTGCTTTACTGAAAAATGATCTATCTCCTAAAACAACTATTGTTCAAATATAATTCATGAGATTAACCTAAGTCAGGGAACCATGCATTTCCTTGTCTAGGGTGTGCGCACATGTATTTGGTATGCCATCATCAACTATATTGTTTCGTCTTAAGCGTACGTTGCTGAGCACGCTTACACGTGCAAGGGGGTTTACAGGGTAGTAAAAGAAAATTTTTGACAGTTCATATCATGACCACATGATGCATGTGCACATGACACGTGTGAATGTGTGTTGTGAGCACATGGGAAATGTGGGCATGACATTTGGTATCAGAGCACATGTTTCAACATTGGGAGCTCTGGGGTTTGCATGTTGTTTAGACCGACATGGAGTGGGTTAAGCATGGTTTGACCCTTGTCCTACTACATGTAGCTACGAGAGAGTGAGGTTGTGGTTTGTCAACTAACCTTCACCTTGGAGGAATACCCATCCACTTGTTTTATTATCATGATGGACTTGTCACATGAGTATCGAAGTCTTCCGCTTGTGTTTTGTGGTGGTTGTGATCCTCTTGGTCGATTGTCCTCTTGAGTCAGTTGGTCTAGGTGGTGAGGGTTGTGTTGGACTCTTCCTCGCCCTTGTGTATCTTGTGGAGTATAGTGATGTAATGTGCACTTTCTTGGATTGCGATTATTTCTTTCAGTTGTTTGGTGAATTTTTTGTACCTTAGTTGTGTGGACCAGCCTTGTTATTTTATCCTCACCTCTTTGATGACTTCCAAGAGGAAGTACAGTCTTAGGAGGGGAGTATGTGAGGCCTACACTTTTTCATTTCTGTACATGTGACTATTTAGCTTACTGTTGTTGTTATTTTTATATTTATGGGACTATTGTTCCAGGATTTTCAAACTATTAAAATCTTATTATGTTAAAGAAAAACTAATTGGGTGATGTTAGATAGAAAATTGTCATATAATTTCATTATGTTTATAAGAACTGTGGTATGCTTTAGAAATGCATGTATTAAATTTACTTCGGCTATGATATTTATATGTGGAATTAACTTTGAAATTGAGTGTGTAGGTATTTCTAACAAAACCACAAATACAGGAGATCATTCCACACCCTATGTTGTATCCCTTGTGAGCTGATCTAGTTCCACGAGGAACTAAGATCAGCCTTGTGTTTGGTAAATTGTTGTAATGTTGTATTGTTAAAATGTTGTATGAGGTTAAGGGAAATAGTTCTATCTTCTGAATTAATTATATTGTGATATGTGTGGTAACAAATGTGTTTTGAATCTTGTTTTAACTTTATTTCTTTTTGACCCTCTTTTTGTATTTTTACTTGACTCTCGGAGTCCTAACTAGGTTTAAAACAACCCTAGGTTATACCCCATGGGTCTAGGGACCTTTTTGACTGGGATAACCTCCATATGGTCACTTCAACTTCAGGGTGAAGTTAAGTGACGAATTTAGAAGCATGGGGACAATGGGATGAGTGGAATCCACATTCAGGCCCACTTCCAAGTCATGGAGCAACTCCATGATCCCCTAATAATGGAGTGCTTGTCTCCTTGTGCCTCTCTTTTGGTGGGGTTCCCCTTAATGAGGGTGGTGTGTCACCCACTCTCTCTTATTTTAATTTACTTATTGTATTTTATTTCTACATGTGGGCTATAATGGGGGACCTCTCGAGTGGGATTAATTGTTTTAAGTCCATTAGGGATAATGGATAATGAGTGGGGATATTTTATTAATTCCACTTGGGATAGTGGGGATATTTTTTAATTCCACTTGGGATAGTGGGGATATTTTATTAATTCCACTTGGGATAGTGGGGATATTTTATTAATTCCACTTGGGATAGTGGGGTTATTTAAATATTACAATCTTAAAAAAAAAAAAAATTAATTCATTCACTATGAATTTAAAATTCACAAGTAATGTGAGCCCTTGATCTCAACTCTTAATCCTCACCTTCCATTCCCTTCTCCGAAAATCTATAAATGAGACCCTTCTCTAAGCAATTAGGAGGACAGGAATTTTGCAAGGGACTTCATTTTTTTTGCAGGTGAACTTCATTCTTGCAGGAGAGGACTTCATTCTTGCAGGGGGACTTCATTCTTGCATCCTCATCATGCCTAATTTCCTCTAGGAATTCTTCTTCTGGCATCCTCATAATACCCAATTCTTTCTCTATTCTTCTCTTCATAGCCTCATAATGCTGAAATTATTCTAGCCATCCTATATCTTCCATACATTATCCCTTGCTTGTGATCATAGAGAGATTATTTTTGGGGTTGGATCTTAGAGGAAAAAGAAGGAGATTTTGGAGAAGGAAGTAGAGAGGAGCTCTTCATCAGATTCTTCCATAATTGGGCTTTGGAAGGTTGATGAACAAATTCTATCCTCTTGTGTGATCTAATGTTTGATATGCATGTTTATATCTTGGTTGTTGAAAGAGTCTTGCACTGTCTTCTTTGAGCTTTTCTGTTTATTTTTGGGTTTTGTTTTAGGGTGTAGAGAGAGCTCCTTCCAGTTGGAAGGCAATGCTCATCATGTTTAGGGAGGGAAGGTGTGACCCTCCTTGAGTGTCGTCCTGGTTCTGGTTACATGATATGCCTTGAGAGTAAATTGGTACTGTTTTTAGCCTTGAGGGCCTATTGGCTTTGAGAGCCTATTTGGATATCCTTGGTTACTTGATTCATTGGAAGGCTTGAGGCCTTGTGGAAGATTATACTGTTGGCTTGAGACCTTGTGATTATATTGGCTTGAGGCCTTGTGATAATGTGTGAAAAGATGGTACCTAGAGGTAGAGACTGTCTACTCCCCTACCCTCCTGAACTCACCTAAGTTGGTTCATTGTAATGTGAGTATACCATGGGTGTGTGTGTGTTATTTGATTTGTTGTTGTTATTCAATGTTGTGATGTGTTTAAGTCTATTCTACCCTGGGTATGTGGATGGTCTCCCTAGCTCGGGGGTGACCCACTTCAGGCCTACGGTAGGGAGGAGAGCAGCTTGTGTGGTGTTTCTTTCTTTGTGTGTTATGCAGGTATTCTTGGAGCTTATTGTGAAGCTTGGAGAAAATTATTGGATCTTAGAAAATATTTTACTTTCCTTAAGTCTTAAGGAGACCCTGATCTTTTAATAGCTCCTTCCTTGTCGATTTTTCCAAAAGGAGAAAATTATCTCCCTATTGTTGTAAAAATTGTTATTTTTGGAGTTGTGAGGAAATCCTCTCTTTTCTTGGGCTGATAGTTGTAATATTCTTGTTCATTAAGTTTTACCATTTAGAATTAAGAAAAGGAAAAGAAAATTTGTTTTTAAAAGGATATTAAAATTATCTAGTTCCTTCTTCTTCTACTTGCAATGTTGTGAGTTAGTTGATGTTTTAATTAAGTTTGTAAAAGTGTTAAAAAATATCCCCACCATGAAATAAATGAAATTTGGGTTGCAGTATTGCTTTTGAAATTACTGCCACCTTGAGGGTCTCATCCTAGAATGGGGACCTTTTCACTTTTACTATGCACTTTTACTATTCACTATTCACTATTCATTATCACTATTCACTTTTACTATTCACTTTTCACTATTTTCTATTCACTTTTCACTTTTCACTATTCACTATTCACTTTTACTATTCACTTTTCACTATTCATTTGAAGGCAAACTATATGTAGTTTAAAACATTTGACTTGAAATAGAAATCTTAAATCAAGGAAAGTGGGATTTATTTATGCATAATGTATAATACGAATTGAATAGATGCTTAAACTCAGAGTTGCAATTCAGAAATACAATATTTATATTTGTAAAAATAAAATTAACTCATTGCTCTGTTTTTAAATTATTCTATACTTTCTTTATAGTTAAGGAATGAAATTGAGAGTTAAGTGAACTGAGATAATATATATATATATATAAATTAAATTTCAGAGAA
Organism: Cunninghamia lanceolata; assembly: GCA_027924645.1. NCBI lineage: Eukaryota > Viridiplantae > Streptophyta > Pinopsida > Cupressales > Cupressaceae > Cunninghamia > Cunninghamia lanceolata. Next base: position 2,260,836 of record BSBN01000957.1, read on the forward strand.
ACGGTAAAATGAACGTGATAGAAATACAAGAAAAATTAAATTTCAAGAAAAGGAAGAGAGGGCAAATGAACGAGCTTGGTTGAAAATGCTAAGTCTAAAGGAGAAGAAATTAGTATTAAATTCTAGAAAATGGAAAGAAGAACAAATGACCATGCTTTACTGAAAAATGATCTATCTCCTGAAACAACTATTGTTCAAATATAATTCATGAGATTAACCTAAGTAAGGGAACCATGCGTTTCCTTGTCTCGGGTGTGCACACATGTATTTGGTACGCCGTCATCAACTATATTGTTTTCGCCTTAAGCGTACGCCACCGAGCACGCTTACGTGTGCGAGGGGGTTTATAGGGTAGTAAAGGAAAATTTTTGACAGTTCATATCATGACCACATGACGCATGTGGACATGACATGCGTGAATGCGTGTTGTGACCACATGGGAAATGTGGGCATGACATTTTTCTCCTTCTCTCTCTTTATCTTCTGGGTCAAAGAATCAATAATATCCTTCCCCTCTTGACCTTCGTGGTCCTCGTTGGCAAATCCCAAATCTACTATGGTAATCTGGAATTCTTCCAGAGTGATCTTGCCCTTTTCTTTCTCTACTGTGGGGGATGCTACTTGGGCAGTCCTGCTGCCTGTATTAGGATCTCTTCTTATGGTAGAAGTTATTCTAGCCTTCCTCTTAGGCTTCATTATGGTTTCTAAAAATAATGTAGATACATCAAATTCTTGAATTTCAAAAATAGATTCAATACTTATCTCCTTTTCTAACCACAGCGGAATTTGGTCACTGGATCTTGGATGTCCACCACCATCATCATGTACACCTTGATCTCCGGTATCTATCATCATGTTTGATGGAGAGGGTGACTTCCTTATTTCCTCCTCATGATGCTATTCATGAGGGTGACCCTGTGGCGCTTCCTCCTGTTGAGGAACTTCTTTTTCTAGAGGGTGATCCTGCTGATCATCTGCATGTTGATCATGATCTTGATCTTTTGCTTCCTCCATTGGTGTCTTATCTACTTTTGTATTTTCTTCCTCTTGAGGTATGTTGGTATATGTGGTCATCACAGTATGTACCTTCAATGCCTCTACCTGATCCTGCATCAAATCTTGCTCTGCACCTGAAGTATCTACCTCTTGAGCCTTTTGGTCATTAGGACCTGATATTTCTTTATCTTCTTTGTCCTTTGGCAAGACTTCCACTGCCTTGGGTTCTTCAAGTATTTCCTTTTGTTGTTGACCCATATCGGGAGCTTTATTCTACACTTATTTCTATTTGAGTTCCTTCGTATTCTCTACCTTTTCAGGTGTACCTACTTGATGTTGAGGACTTACATCCTCTCTGTATGCCAAATCTATTGTTGCTAGACTTGTCACCTGATCAACTAATGCATCCAACCCTATTTGCTATGCAATCTTTTCTGGGCTCTTTTCATTTTCATGTTCCACCTACTTCATCACCACCTAGACTAATGGGGTTCCTTGTGGAGTTATGTGAGTGTTAGATGCAAGGGTTTCCATTTGTTGGGAAGCTACATCCTTCACCACCTCATCATCAGATATGTCTACTGTCTCATCCAATGAGACTAGATCACCTTGACCCTACTTAGAGGCTTCTCTCATTTGTTCTTCAGCTTGTTCAGTCTTAAACTGAACAATGGTAGGAAGTGGTACGTTATGTTGCAACTCTTTTCTAAATACTTCACTACCTTCCCCTCTTAGCATAATGGGGGTTTTTTTTATTTCACCTCTCATTGAAGTTCTCTGTTTCTTAGGTGTGGATGCCATCACCTGAGGTGCTTTTTTCTTTCTAGTGAGGGGCACAACATTTTCTTCTTCCTCGGGCTCTTCATTTAGAGGAATATTCTCTGACAAGTTCTTTTGTGATGCCTAACCCACCTCATATGTTTGGGTACTTTGTGTAGCTGGCCTCTGGATCTTTTTAGCTTTTTGTTTATCCATAGGAGGCAGTGTAGATGAAGCTGATGCTTGTCCTGATCCTGATGCATCTTCAGCTGGCACTACTATTCTTTCAATTATGACCCCTTTAGGTTCATTGTCAGTTTTCTTACCTCTGGGGGGTCTTTTTCTTTTCTCAAAAGGTGGTATTCTCTCTCCTTTAGATTTCCTCTTCTCGATCAGGAAATCATCATACTCATCTTCAGCAATCTCCTCTCTCTTCTTCTTATTGTCCACTGTGATGGCTACACCTCTCTTCTTCAGTGTATTTATCTAGTCATTGACCCATGCTTGGGTCAGCTGTAACATCCTACCTGTAAATGGATCTAAGGAAATATCCTTTTGTATAGTAAGATCTGATGCTGAGATGGTATCATTATATATCTTCTTTTTTCATACTCATCAGCCATTATCCTTCCATCATCCTTCTTCAATTGTGCAGGTATGGAGATGCAATCAAAGGTCTTGATCTAATTGAGTGTTAGCCTTTGATATCTTCTTCTTCTAGCTTCAGCCTCATCTTCGCAATCTTCCCATAAATCTTCAAGATGCCTTTGATGAATGGGCTTCCCCATGATCTTCTGCATTCTCCCATATGGATCATATGATCTTATCAATGGAAATGGATGTAATCCCATCATAGTTAGACCAGCTATGGCCTTCTTAATGTTCTCAGAATCTGGGCACATGTACCAACCCATTGCAACTGGAAACAATACTGGTGGAAGCTTATTATTTGCCTTATATGCATCCAGTATTGTGGAATTTGTCTTAGGAATTCAATTAAGACAACTGCATCTATGGGGTATCTTGGGAGCATGAGAGGCTATCCTGCAAAGCCCTCTATTCTAATATAGGAGAAAGTTGCAAATTGAATGAACCAGGCTCCATGCCTATTTATGACTTCCCAAGCTTCCATGCTTAGTCTTTTAGTCCTGTCTTCCTCCATTGTTCTTACTAGATGCATAGAAAATGCATCATTCACTAGTTTGTAATCTTGGAGGTAATTCTGCCTTTGCAGCTGGGGATAATGATCCCAACTGTGAGCATCATTGGTGCTGCCACCATTCTTCCCTATAGTAGTCAGTGCATCAAATGTACCCTTGTAGGCACATGAATAAACCATGTATGAAGTCATATAAAAATAACATTCTGAACCTCCTAGGTTCATGATTTGCTCATCTAGAGCATCATTTATCATCTTAGCCTACAGTGGCTTGTTTTCTGTGTAGAGGCACATCAGGATGACCCCATACATCCAGTCCTTGAAAATTCCAGCATTTAGCTGACCTGTTATTCGGTTGAGTAGGGCTATCATATATTGGTATTCATCATCAAAATCAAACTTATACATATGAACTGGCAGCTTAGCTATGGCTGTATAGGAGCTATTCTTAGCTCTCCATTGATACATTCTTTTTCTTGCAGCCTTCTTGTTGCTTTCATATTCTACCTCCAATTTTTTCAGATCTATGCTAACAACGTTCTTTCCCATTGGTAAATTGAAGGTGGTGGCAATACCCTTGATAGATAGGTCTGCATAAACCCTACCATGCTTCTCCACCTTCCTTATCTTTGGGTTTTAGTTTCTAGTACATTCAATTACCAGCTCAGGAGCTTCCATGGAATATGGGAAACCAGCTGCATTCCACATTCCAAATACAAAAATAGGGTCCAACAAGTCATCCTCTTTGCCATTATGTATTTTGAGTGTCCATGCTGCCAAATCTATATTTCCTTGGTGTGTATCCCCTATGATACCATACTTAAACTACACACCCTCTGGCTAAGCAAACATGGGCTTGATAAATTTAGACTCTGACCTGTTCAACCTCTTGTCTACCATGGATGCCTGCAAGTGAACAAGGGTTGTCTTACAGTTTGATACCACATGCATGCATATAACATTATATTTCTACAGCATATTGCATATTACTCATCTAACGCTTAGTTTACCTTGATATGTATAATTCACAGTTTCAAACCAGTAAAACATCATGCTACCTGGATATGTAGAACATGACAGTAGGAGGGTTTTCAATTACTTACCTAATGCGCTTATCTCCTTAATTATGTTGTTGATTATGATAAAGGAATTCAGATATTAGTGACATTTGTGTGCTATGTCCTGCTGCAAGCTGTGTGCGTCTGGATGAAGTTTGTATGAGGGTTCGGAAGCTCAGCTCTCTATAAAAATTGGTTTTAATGCAAGGTAAATGTATTATGACCTTGTAAATTCATTTTAAACCTATAAATCAGGTCACTTAGGGTAAATCCAAATGATTTGATCTTGTGTCGATCACATTTGTAATCGGCGGGAACCACCTACCTCATTAATGAGCATTCAATTTTGCATGACAAGAGGAGTGGGGTGATCTTTGCAGAATAGGGTGATATTCAAATATCAGGTGATGTTTTAAAATGATGATCACCTTATCTAAAAATGACCTCCCTGTCGGAATATCAGGATGACATCATCAGGATAATGACTTGGTTCAACGTTGTGGCACTATGACACCATCATCATGTTATATAAGAAGGGTCATGTTTGGAAATATACCTCTGCGAGTTAAAAAGGATGATGATGTCATCATCATGTTGATTTCCTTATCTATCGGGAATGGATGACATCATCAGGATATTGGTTCGGGGTGATATTTTGCGACCTGATGATATTCAAATATCAGGATGATATTTGAATATTGGGTGATATTTAGGAATATGACCCTCACAAAATATATGACGTTGTTTGACTGGTATATACCACTGTTGTCTAAAATTGACGTCTAGATGTTCGAAGAAAATGATTTATCAGGTGACAACATTAGATCAGGGTGATCTTTTATAAGGTGACTGATGTTGAGAAATACGATCCTCACCTCAGAATATCAGGTTTGACCCAGACTTTTACTCATCATAACTTCTACACCCTAAAGAATATCAAGGTGATCCAAGAGGCAAACCTGCATGAAATTTTGTACTCTCTCCAATTATGAGGTTATTGAACTGAAATGAACTTTGACAAATTTACCTCATGATGATGACATACCTAGCTTCCCTATGCAGGATCATCTGTATGACTTACTTTTACCAAACTGCCAGAAAGTAGAAAAATACAAGCCAAGCCAAGCAAAAAGCTGGGTCCCTATTTTGTCAAGTCAAAATGGGGCGTGTTGTGTAACCACACAACACTACTATGTGCACTTTGGATTATTTTATATCTCACTTTGTTGTTACACTCAATTTTGTGGTACTTACAGTATAAGCCCAATGGCTATACTCAGATCCGTACCTATAAGTGTAGCCTTGGTTTCATGGATGTGATCTAATACATGCATAGATTTCATGATTTGATTTGGTTGTTATCTTAGAGTAAGATGTTCTAACCTTATCCCTTGTTATCTTAGCAAATCTTATCAATGTGCTTGTGGGAACATTCGGCGATCATGGCACATATCACCTCTGGAGGGCATAGGCTTTGCAAGAGCTCTTGTTTCCCTTGCATGTTTTTACTTTACCTTAATGTGCTTGATACCAGCAAGGGGTATCAACCACCTTAAGGTGGGGGCATATATAATGGTATCTAATTGATTACTTTACACTAACAAAGCATGTTTGCATACAGTGATCTATTGCATATACCTCCTTTTCACTATAAGGCATATCCATGATGTAGCTGGGGTTGCATTTTGAAATCCCTTCTATAGAAGGTGAGATGGTGTATCTCTTGAGCTAGTGCACATCCTTTTAAATAAAGTCATCATCATGATGTAGGGTTGAATCTTGAGTCATCCACCCTTAAGCGTGTCTTTAGTTGTTGTGGTATCATAGCTCAACCATCAGTTGTATTTAGCATGTTTTAGATGGTGGGAATTAGCAATAATCTCCTTCCATCACTCATGTTTGTCGTGTATAAGATGTACATGGTGTGTCTATCACATACTATATAATGTTCATGTATTCTATGTGTTTTCCTTGCATGTTTGTCGTATCTTCCCCCAAGTGTGGTCTAAAGGCACATGGTGATGATCCCCCTCCACATTCGGATCTCTTTCTTGCATGTTTTGGAAGCCTAAAGGAACGTGGTGATGAGCCCCCTCCGCCCCTTATTTTATAATTTATTTTAAATGTTATATTAATGTATTCTTTGTGGATTACATGACTGCTCTCATGTGTTCTCCATGTATGCCTTGGCTCTATGTTCCTGTTGTGTTTGATGTGTTTTTGACTATACTTTAATGCATGTATGGATTGTAAGATCATACATACATTAAAGTGAGGGCTAAATGTTATGTCATAAAAAGTTTTCCTAGGATTTTTTACTTCTTAGTTTAGCTCCTAGGTCCCCTTAATCTCATTATGCAAGTTTAACTCTTATCCTAGAGAAATGTCCCCTAAAACCCATGTCAAATGGGACTTAGGGGCCCAATCTAAATTCTTAATCTTGACTCAAATTAGCCTTGGGCCTTGGACACTTGTACCCTAGTCTAGGCTAACTTGTTGGGACCTAATTTTTAGGATGTTGGCATAATACCTTTAAAAAGGTTACCCTTTGTCGGCCTTTTCAATTTGAATTATGAAAGTTAGCAGGAATGCATATATAAGTGTGTTTATGTCTTCCATTTACACCTAGCCAGAGAATACAAACTTGTGATATTGAGTTAATGGATTTCAAGGTATTCATTGTGTTACAGAGTGGAATTGTGTTGTTATTATGTTTGTTTGTTGTAGATTTGGCTTCATCAATCCATATACTCATGGTGTGAAAGATCATCATCTCCATGAGGGCTTCAACTCTAAGGTGACACCTATTTGTGTTGCATTTTATTTAGCCTCTGTCCTCCAAGGACACGTACTTTATCTAACAACAATGTTGGAAGGCTTGAATGCCATTCTGGGGCTTGATTAAGGCAAGCTCCTAAAAACCACAACCCCAAAGCCCCTCTATTTGTGATTACAGGTTACAGGTGTAGTATTTGGTGAATTGGAGTTCAAGAGAAGTAGAGCAGTGGATAGAGATTCATGATATGAGAAGAAAGTGTAGAGAATCAACCCTATTGGACTAGGGTGCCCGCCCAGTAGTCCTCCTTATTCGCATTTCCATAAACTCTAAAGAAGATTGTAATCTGACATAGATTATTGTTCTAGATCTATAAAAAAACTACCCTATTGGACTTGGGCACCCACCCCATTGTCCTTGAATTTTCTACCTCTAAAAACATGAATCCTAGTATGTTTCTAATCTATATTTAGCTCTTTCTTGTGTGATCATTTATCATATTTTGTTCATATGTACCCAATTTCATTATAATTAGGGTTTGATGCTCATTGGATCTAGGGTTTGACAAATCTATCAATCTAATATATCTTTTCATATCATTCCTAAGTGACATCAACCTATAGCTAAGTCCTCTCCATCTTTAGTGATTTGGCTTGATTGTTGTCCTTGAATGTTATTGTGAAAGGAGGGTTTGATTGGACACCTTTAACACTATCTTCCATCATTCCCACATTTTCACACATAACACTCGCCCTTTGATATTAAGGACAAAGGGCTAGTGGTCTTCCTCTGAACTAATCTTCCTTTAGCTCCCCCTATCTACATTTTCCTTGATCTTCTTTTACTGCTCCTTTCTATCAACCCCCTAACTAATCAAACCTTGTCATCCATCACATCCTCTTTTCTACCTGCTCCCCCTGAGAGGTAGCCTCCATCAATGTAGGGATAAAGATATGTATTGACATACTCCCCCTAAATAGATGAACTATCTATACATGTAGTTAGAATAAGGAGGGGCAACAACCCCTAACTTTTGTCAGAGATACTCAAATGTGTTCTTAGAAAGTACCTTTGTAAATATGTCTACAACTTGATCCTTTGTAGGCATGTACTCTAATTTGAGCTCTTGATTTGCAGCCTTCTCTATCAAAAAGTGATATCTGATAGATATGTGCTTGGTTCTAGAATGCGTCACTATATTCTTTGAAATATTGATAGTAGTTGTACAGTCACAAAGAATAGGAATGGGCTCATCATATACTACCTTTATATCCTTCAATATTTGCTTCATCCATAACACTTGAGTGCAACAAAGTGCTACAGCTATATAATCTACTTTTGTTGTTTATAAGGACACTAAATCCTACTTCTTACTAATCCGTGAGACCAACCTGTTTCCTAGAAAGAAAGTTTCTTCACTGGCACTTCTTCTATCACAACACTGCCAGGCCAATTTACATCAGTATAAGCACTCAAGGAAAATTCATCAACCTTTTAATACTACAACCCATGTTTTGGAGTGCTCTTCAAATATCTGAATATTCTCTTGACTACATTTACATGTTTTTTTTTAGGATCTTCTTGAAACCATGCAACCAGAAACACAACTTGAATAAGGGCATGTCTTGATTTTGTTAGGTATAGTAGGCCTCCAATCATAGAGCTATACAGAGTCCGATCAGCCTTAGGTGACTCATCATCTTTACTCAAATGGAAACCAGTCACTATGGGAGTACTCACTGGTTTGCAATCTTCCATGCCAAACATCTTCAACATCTCCTTGACATACTTTGATTGAGAAATAAAGATGCCATCATTTGATTGAGTAATTTGGAGTCCAAGAAAGAATGATAGCTCAGCTAACATAGACATTTCAAATTCTTTCTGCATCTCTTATGTAAACTTCTAACATAATAGACATCAAATTTCCACGGTCCATAATATTTTAAATGTGTGCTTAGGATTAAACTATGTATTAGTTTTTCCCTCAACATTTTGGATCACACTCCATGATCCATCATCAGGAGAAAAAAAAGCAAGAGAGGAGAAAGAGAATGAATAATTTGCAGATCAAGTAGGTTAAATAGAAATGGAGAGGAGAAAGGGGTGGCATGGGGACCAAGAGACCATACAAGGAAAAAACATCCAAAAAATAAATTTACAATCCAATACCCCAACATGGAAAGAAGTCTCCAAAGACACAAGAATAAACCAAATAGAATGACACAAAGCCACAAAGTGAAACTCAGAAAAAATGAGAATAAAAAAGGATAATAAAAATAAAACATCTAATCTAACACAGTTTAATCTTGAAGTATGCATTTACAAACTTCTTACATATCATATCCACAAAATATTATATCATCAACATATATGACAACAATTAGAATTTATTCACCTTTAATTTTGATGTAAAGATTACTATTTGCAGTACCTTTCTTGAAACCCTACTAGAGGAAGTACTTATCCAACCTTACATACCAAGCCCTAGGGGCTAGTTTGAGACCATACAAAGCCTTCTTAAGTTTGCATACCATGTTTGGGTCTTCTAATAACTGAAATCCATCAGGATGCTCTATGTAGACTTCTTCTATGTCATTAGGGAAAAAATCAGAGCTATGAATCATAAACAACAATCATTAAACCCTAACAACAAAATGGAGTAAAAAATGAACATAGAAATCAAGGCATAAACAACAATATCTAAACTCCTATGTCAAACTTGGTTTGCCTCCATTTCTCTTCTCAATCTTGCATAGGAATGCAAAATATCGAAGGATGAATATTGATTGCTCACTATTCCAACAACATAACATTAGGAAGAAGATGAATGAGAATGGAGATCCTAGAGGCAATTCGACAACATGAGTCTACTTGCAGAATGGATCCCCCAAATGGCTTGGGAGAGGGTTAATTTATAGGAAATGATTGATTTGAATGAATGGCTATGATTGAAAGTTGATTTGAACAATGTGGATAGTTGAAATTGAATAGGGTTTCCCACTACATGAGGATTTGTAGTGTGACAAGTATAGCGAGGACCTAATTTAAATAAAAGATTATTAAAATTAGTGGGACATGTGAAGTGTATTAAATGAAAAATGTAGTATGTGACATGTGTTGGATTGTGGTGAAAGGTGAGGATAAATTCAAATATTTTATTTGAATTAGTTGGAAAATGGGAGAGGGAAATTAATTAAATAAATATGATTTATTTAATTAATTAGATAGTGGGATAAATAGGATTAGGAGTGGGATTAGGACAAAATGTCATATGATGTCTCTAGTAATTTATCAACAAGGTGTTGCAAGACATGGATAATTTTAAGTATCTACATTAAGAACTTCCAAGATCTATCAAGCATTACCAAGCCCCCCTCACTCCATGAAGGGACACAAACTAAATACTGGTGCTTCTCATGCAATGAATCACTCCTAAGCAAGAATCTATCTAAGGATGACAAAAGACCTCTTGCCCCCATTGCCTCCAACCTCCAATACAATGTACTTACACTTTATTTGTTTGATGTTACATGTGAGCCTTTGAAAGCTCTATCATATGTAGCACAGATGGCCCTAAGAATACAATCAATATTTGACAAATGTGTGACCATAATAACAAAATTGACAAGGTGTCAGCTTTAACTAAAAATGCACCTTTACAAAGAAACACTTATAACTCCTTATACACCTTCCAATGCATTCTAAATTATTAAAATTAAAACACCTTCATAGGAGATTTGGACAACATCAAACACTTTTAGACTAGTGAGATCAGCATCAGATGTGATTCACCTAGCATCAGAATGGATTTATGGAGTCATCAAATATCATGCCTTTTCTTTGGATTTCTAGATATCATTATTTAATGCCCCCAATAGCACTAATCTTCCTTCTACAAAGTGTTGTACAACATCAATCTTCTACAAATGCCTTTTTCAAATGTTCTTAGTTTTAGCAACATTGGTTTTTCTCACGTAGCAAATATAGTGGTTTTAAATGGATCCCAAATTGTAGGAATCACAACCTTAATCTCCTCCTACACAACATGAAACAATGAAAAACTGCATTGAACAAGCAACTCTTCATTCTTAACAACTTGCACTCATTCTTCAATCTCCAAATTTGAACTTACAAGAACAAGATTTTTATATGGCACTGATACCATATTGAAAATGGTAGAGCAAACAAATAATACTACAAACTAAATCATTATTGAACAGCAAAATCATAAACATAGAATAGTATATTGATCTGATTGACTTTTACATTGCTCCATATTGGCTTATATAGCCTTACATTTCTTGTATGAAACCAACTAACCTACTTAGAAGAATAACTCCCAACAAACTAACTCTTTCTTTATTTACTAGCATTTATTTATGTATAAACTAACCTATAAGTCACAAAGTGACTTTATTATAGATATAAAAACTTCATATTCCAACATTATTTAAGGTCATGCTTGACTGTTAAATCTTCTAGCTAGAGGAAAAAGACTTTATATGGAAACCATTCCAATGAAGTGATTGGCCATAGTTCTTTGTTATGCTTTTCTATACACATTTACCAATGAAGGCACTGTGACTAATGGCATGTTTGTATTTTTCCTTGCTTTTGCTGTATGCTCTAATTGTTATGACATTTCATTGCCATTTAATTATCTTCATATTTTCATCCTTTTGCATTTATATTTGTGTATGTATTTTCTAGATAGGATTGTTTAAGTTTGTTTCTAGGACAACTTACTTCTATAGTCTTATCTAGAAGATTCATAGATTTTGATATAGTGTGAACAACCTAATCTTAGTACTACATTTATATTTTCTTTTTGACAAATATTTTGCAATCCTCTACATAGAAAAATATGTAAGACAATGTGTCAAGGCTCAGTATAATTTATCAAATTGATTATTATGATGTGGACAAGATTCAAGTAAATACTTTAGTCAGATTAATCCTTGAATGAATCCCCAGCTAAAATACTATTGTGGCAGCTACTTGGTTATTTTTGGATCTCTAAAGTTACCTCACATAGATTTAGGATATTGACTTCTTGAACAAATCAAATAAATTGTAGGGAATCTAAGGTTTGAAATATCCTCTAGAAAATATCCTCTAGCAAAGTTGAATGAGGAAAAATTGAGCAAGAAAGAAAATGTAGTGAAACATAAAAATATAAGGATCAAAGAGTATTCTTTTGTAGAGGTATTTTTGATACAAACCCACATATCCATCATGTAGGTGAGAACCTATTTATTTGGAATAATATATTTCCTATCATCTTGATGCAGAGGAATCCACACTATAACATTCGCATATAGCATGGATGTCTGCAGACCAACCTCATCATCATCATCTTCGCCATCATCATCATATTTCCGCTTTATACTGTCAGCAGCATCATCATGTTTCCTAAAACCGACAGCATCATCATATTTCAGACGATCGCAATTGTCCTCCTGCCGACCACTGTTCACCTTCTCCGCTTTCCTCCTAACATCATCATCATGATGTTCAGTGGACGCAAACATCCTCCGGTTGCACTGTTCATCGGGCACCGAACTCCATCGGCATCATCATGATCTCCGACACTACCTTCGTCAGCAGGATATCCAAATATCCGGTTGCTCAAATATCCTGATGACGATCACCTTCAGCAGCTTACCTTCGATGCTCCACTTGCCGACGACACAAACAACAGCATCATGATCTACTTTATCCGGTTCTCTTCGAAACCTCCTGATGATGTTAATACACTTTCTGCCGATGCCGATACTTAACCACTTAACAACGGCAGGATAAACTCGCACAGGGGGATATCTCAATATCCTGATGACGATGACGTCATATCCTGATGACGATGACGTCACCCAATATCCTGATGACCTCTTCAACACTTAGTCAAAAAACTGAACTTTCTCTCCCGCATCTACTCGCGATACGCGGATGATTGGCACTTCCGATATGATGATCCTGATGCCGATACACTCCACCTCGGCTCCTCCTGCTGATGATCACCCTGACGAACTCGCACTTCATGTGCTCAACTGCATCATGTTCATCTTCATTTATCCGGATGACGATGTCTAACCCGACTGCAGGATATTTGCAGAAATATCCTGATGATGCCGTCTTTACCGAACTTCTTCACTTAGCGAAATTTCACTTCGCCGATCCTCCAGGGATGACCCGATCCAACCTCAGGGTGATCTTCTACACTCAGCCTTATCAGTTTGACCTAGCACATACTCATGCTAGGGTCTTCAACAACTTTCAGCCGCGATCCTGCACACCTGCATGTAAACAAACAAACTACTACCTAACCTACTATACACTACCATTCCACCGATCAGACGGATCAACCGGTGGAATGGATCAGTACATCCATGAAACCACCCAAACCAACAATCGATTACAGGAAGGAGATCAAACAGAAACGAAACAGGATCTTTATTGATTCAAAGATGCAATACAATATGATGTTCCTCACACAGAACAGTCAACCTCCTCTGCTTAATGCAATACTAGACTGCCGATCGATGATATCTAACTGTATATCCAATATCAACCGATCTCATGCTTATAAAGACTTTCCTACGAGTACTACTGACCTGACCCAAGCGGCTGGGAACTCTCCAAGCGGCTGGGAGATCCCACCGAACAAACATCATGACAGCTGTTATAACTAACTAGCTAAAAATAGCAAAATCATGGTCAGCATGATCTTATCATGATCAGCAAGACCTTATTACATGCAATTGGTCTTAACAGACCTTCTTGGAAACACAAACAAGACTTATAACTACTAACTGCCTTATCAAGACCAGCTGTCAGGTAGGTGCTCCTGCACCATACTCCCCAAAAGAAAAGAACTCATGTCCCATGAGTTTAGTATGTGGAAGTCTTCCACCCTTACACTTTGCTTTGTCAATAGTCTGACCTACTCCAGCTTTATCTGCTGCTGACTCTTGGCTTCTCCAAGACTTCTGCACTGTAACTTGCTTTCTGGCAAGTAAATCCTCATGCCTGTTGATGTAGGCCTATTTCTCACATACCTTGTGGTTGTCAGGTTGTCTGACCAGACCCTCTGTCTGAACTACCTCTGTGGTGTTCAACTGTATCTTTCTTTCAATCTTTATAGGACAAACAATAGTCCCAACTATGACAACATCCTTGTCATTCTTCTGAACTGGTTGCTGTTGGCACCCCTGTTTCTGAACCTGCTGCTGACCTCTGTCAGTCACAACTGAAACCTTCTTCAGCTTGTTGTCTGTAACAACTCCTTTCTCTGCAGTGTCCTGAACTGCCTTTATGCCTGCTCCTCTAGGCATCTGCACATACTCCTTCTTTCCCATTAAAATGATTTGAGCTGCCTTCTGTACTGCAGCTTTTGCCTGCAATGGCATCAACTTAATAATCTTCCCATCCTTCTTGATGGTGTAGGTATTAGCATACCCATCATACAGTACCCTTCTGTCAAATTGCCATGGTCTACCCAACAGTAGGTGACAACATTCCATAGGCAAAATATCACACAAGATTCTATCCTGATATGGTCCAATCTGGAAATCCACATATGCCTGTTCAGAGACAAACAGTGATTGACTATCACTCACCCAAGATGCCTTGTAAGGGTGTGGATGTGGAATCCTTTCCAACTTCAGTTTATCCACCATTTCCTGAGATACCATGTTGTCTGTTGAACCAGTATCAATGACAACCTTACATACTTTACCTTTACTCTTGCATGTGGTCTTGAAAAGAGCTCTTCTTTGCATCAGATCCTTTGATGCCTGCAAACTTGTTCTCCTTAACATCAGTGATTCTCCACTCTCTGGATATCCAACATTATCAGGATCTCTGTTTGAACTCTGTGCACTTTCTTCCCCTTTTTCTTCCTGTACCAATTGTACTCTCTTGTCACTTGTTCTATCATTTCTGGATGAGGAACCTTTGTTTTCTGGACATTTGAAGGATGGATGACCAAACTCACCACAGGTGTAACATTTTCCTGAAAATGTAGTAGAACCTCTACCACCTCCAAATCTTCCTCTATTACCTTTCCATCCACCTCTAAAATCAGACTATCCCTGTCCTTTACCAGTGTCTTCTTGACCCTCATTAGTTTGCTTTTGTGCAGGGGCTGTTCCTCTTCCCCTATTGTTTCCTCTTCCTCTCATGGACTTCTCATGTCCTCTATTCATCTTTTCTTCAATCCTGATTGCCATTTGATAACAATCCTCCACATTCTTAGGGTTAGCTAACACTAACTCATCCTGTATGTTAAACCTTAAACCAGCCAAGTACCTAGCCACCTTTTCTACCTCATTCTCATGATGACCTGATCTCATACTTAACAGATAAAATTCCTTAGTATATGCTTTCACATCCCTGTCTTTCTGCTTTAAAAATTGCAGCTTCTTAAACATCTGGATTTCATAATCCCTTGGCAAGAATTTCCCTTTGATCCTTGCTACCATCTTATCCCATGAAGTGATCTTAGACTTCCCTTGTTTCCTTCTCTCGGATTGTACATAATCCCACCATACCAAAGCATGACCTCCTAACTTGGTCTTTGCAATCTTTACCTTCTGATCCTCAGCAACATCTTCACATTCAAAGTGATTATCAAGTGCAGCAATCCAATCTAACAGTTCATCTTCATTCAAGCTTCCAGTATACTTGGTAACATCAACCTTTACCTTAGGTTTTTCACTCTGCACTGCCTTTAACAGTTTTGCCAATCTCTGGTCTTCAGCATCCAGATCTTCAGCTACCTCTTCATACTCTTCAACAGTATCTGCTTCTTCTTCAGACTCACTGTCTTCCACTTCCCTCTTTTTGTTCTTTTCTAGGGCTGTCAGCCTGGCTTGAAGTGCTTCAGCAAGCTCCTTCATCTTCCTCATCTCTCTAGCATGTTTCTCCTTCATTTCCTGCAATTCCCTTGCAGTACCACTACCTTTAGGAGGCATTTTGTCAACCTCTCAATCAACACAACACAATCAACTCTACCTCTACCTCTGCCCTTTCGGTGACAGAATCAACACACAACAGCCCAGACCTTTTGCTGAGCTCTGATACCACTATGATGCAGAGGAATCCACACTATAACATTTGCATATAGCATGGATGTCTGCAGACCAACCTCATCATCATCATCTTCGCCATCATCATCATATTTCTGCTTTATACTGTCAGCAGCATCATCATGTTTCCTAAAACCGACAGCATCATCATATTTCGGACGATCGCAATTGTCCTCCTGCCGACCACTGTTCACCTTCTCCGCTTTCCTCCTAACATCATCATCATGATGTTCAGTGGACGCAAACATCCTCCGGTTGCACTGTTCATCGGGCACCGAACTCCATCGGCATCATCATGATCTCCGACACTACCTTCGTCAGCAGGATATCCAAATATCCGGTTGCTCAAATATCCTGATGATGATCACCTTCAGCAGCTTACCTTCGATGCTCCGCTTGCCGACGACACAAACAACAGCATCATGATCTACTTTATCCGGTTCTCTTCGAAACCTCCTGATGATGTTAATACACTTTCTACCGATGCCGATACTTAACCGCTTAACAACGGCAGGATAAACTCGCACAGGGGGATATCTCAATATCCTGATGACGATGACATCATATCCTGATGACGATGACATCACCCAATATCCTGATGACCTCTTCAACACTTAGTCAAAAAACCAAACTTTCTCTCCCGCATCTACTCGCGATACGCGGATGATTGGCACTTCCGATATGATGATCCTGATGCCGATACACTCCACCTCGGCTCCTCCTGCTGATGATCACCCCGACGAACTCGCACTTCATGCGCTCAACTGCATCATGTTCATCTTCACTTATCCGGATGACGATGTCTAACCCGACTGCAGGATATTTGCAGAAATATCCTGATGATGCCGTCTTTACCGAACTTCTTCACTTAGCGAAATTTCACTTCGCCAATCCTCCAGGGATGACCCGATCCAACCTCAGGGTGATCTTCTACACTCAGCCTTATCAGTTTGACCTAGCACATACTCTTGCTAGGGTCTTCAACATCTTTCAGCCGCGATCCTGCACACCTGCATGTAAACAAACAAACTACTACCTAACCTACTATACACTACCATTCCACCGATCAGACGGATCAACCGGTGGAATGGATCAGTACATCCATGAAACCACCCAAACCAGCAATCGATTATAGGAAGGAGATCAAACAGAAACGAAACAGGATCTTTATTGATTCAAAGATGCAATACAATATGATGTTCCTCACACAGAACAGTCAACCTCCTCTGCTTAATGCAATACTAGACTGCCGATCGATGATATCTAACTGTATATCCAATATCAACCGATCTCATGCTTATAAAGACTTTCCTACGAGTACTACTGACCCGACTCCAAGCGGCTGGGAACTCTCCAAGCGACTGGGAGATCCCACCGAACAAACATCATGACAGCTGTTATAACTAACTAGCTAAAAATAGCAAAATCATGGTCAGCATGATCTTATCATGATCAGCAAGACCTTATTACATGCAATTGGTCTTAACAGACCTTCTTGGAAACACAAACAAGACTTATAACTACTAACTGCCTTATCAAGACCAGCTGTCAGGTAGGTGCTCCTGCACCACATCTGGTCTCTGGAAATAAAGGTCTACACAATTTGAAGTTGTGTGATTTTGATACCTAACTTTCAACAAATTTCTACCCAAAGTAGATCAATCAAATGAAAATAACTGATTAGGTGTTGATAGTTCTGTTTGAGACCTCTTTCTCAGCAACATTTGACTATGATATTTATCTAATACTCATGTTGCTTCATTCAAAAAACTTATCCGATCTCTACACCATAGAAGACTCACATGAACTATGATGAAAAAAATGTAGACCAATGCCACTTACATCCAAACCATAATTATCAACCTATTGAAGAGAATCAGGATTTTAGTGCTAAGATGGATGATTCTTCTTATATTGATTGCATTAAGCACTTTTAGCCTACTATTCAATCATTGATGTTCTCTCCTTCCTCTCTAGAAAAGGTTCTGACTCCAAGGCTATCCCAAAAAGAACAAAATTTCTAGACTTCAGATTTGCAGATTGTCACAATTCAAGGTGACATCATTGTGTTAAATTAGTATGGTGATGAGCAAGAGACAATTAATGGTGTTGATCTTGTTAATCTAATTGATGTTTTAGTTATTCCTTCTAATAATTTAGAAGCCAGTGTTGATGATATTCTCACCAAAGTTGGTAGTGAGCTTTTGGAAGATCTAGAAAATGAAATTACAATGGAGGAAGATTTTAATTTTGGTAATAACTTGTCAACTTCCCAAAATCCCAAAGATGAGACTCTAGTTTTACCATCATCTTCCCTTGTTTCTAAAAGACTTAGAAAGTTCTGCTCCAAGAAGACTCAAGTTGAAATTTGTGCAGGGATTCAAACTACTTTGGATTCTTATTTGAGACGGAGGAGAGCTTGCCACTCTCCTTGAGATCAATGAAAATATTTACCTAGAATGTTAGGGGCATTAATGCCCCTACAGAGATGCTTAATCAAGCACGAAATTGATAGTTCTAGTGCTTCTATTTTTCTCCTACAAGAAACAAAATTATCTCAACAACAAGGTGAACAGATATTTGGTAAATGGTCTAAGTGGTCCTTTCTTCATGTTCTAGCTAATGGAGCATCTGGTGGTCTTGCAACACTTTGGAGAAAAAAATTGTTTCTTTAGACCTCATTGCATCAACTCAGAAATGGATGCTCATTAAGGAAAATTATAATTTTGCAAATTTTTGGTTGTTCAATGTTTATGGTCCAAATGCCACAGATGCAAAAAAGATGGTGTGGAATTATCTTTCCTCTGTTCTTTCAAATTTGAAAGAGGAATTATGTTTTTGGGGGGGATATTTTAATGCTATTCTTAGTCTTGATGAAAAATCAAGGGGAATTATTCCTCCCTCCAAAACAATGGAAGATTTTGTGAGTTTTGTAAATTCTAATGCTCTATTGGACAGCCCATCTCTAAATGGAAAATTTTTACCTGGACAAATAGAAGAAAATATTTCCTCCTCATTGCAGAGAGGCTTGATAGGCTCTTTTTTGTTGATTAGTTTTCAGACAAGTTTATGTTTCACTCTTCTATTTCTCCTTTCTCAGGTTCAGATCATTTTCTGGTGGATTTAAATATCCATCTTTCAAATTTGAGGCAATGTGGTTTCAATATGATAACTTTTTCATCTTCTTAAATTTTGGTGGGAGCCGGCACCTTTTGTGGCTGGTTCAAGAATGTTTTAGATTTGCAAGAAACTTCAATTTTTAAAGCAACTGATCAAAAGTTGGAACAAAGACTATTTTGGTAACATCTTTCAACAAAAAGTTGTCATTCAAGACTAGTTAAATCAGATTAATGATCACATTATTTAGTTCAGCCTTAACAAAGATTATTTCAAAAATCAAAAAAATTTGCAGCCTCAGCTAGAGGAGATCCTTAATAGGGAGGAACCTTACTAGTGTCAGAAATCAAGGGAAACATGGTTGTCATAAGGAGATCATAATACAAAATTTTTTCACTCCTCCACTATGGTAAGAAGACATCAAAATCTTATTCACTATATTAATGATGAAGATGGGAATACTTTGTCCTAAGCAATTGATATTCAAAAAGAAGCAGTTTGTTTTTTCTCTTCTCTCTTTTCTAATCAAAATTCTATGCTAGATGTTACAATTTATTCTTCACTACTACAAAATATTCCTAATTTAATTACTATTGAGCATAATGTTTCTTTGACAAAGGAATTTACATTAGAAGAACTAAAAGGAGTTATTTTTTTTGTCTAGCCCCAAATAAGGCTCCAGGTCTTGAAGGGTTCACACCATTATTTTTCAAAAGAGCTAGGACTTTATTGGCAGACATTTGGCTGGCTCTGGAGGAATCATGTCCTAATAGAACAATCCTAAGAGAGATTAATGCTACATCCATTTCTTTGATTCCTAAGATTCCTAATCCTTATATTTTTGCTAACTTCCAGCCTATTTCGCTTTGTGATACTTTGTATAAGATTTTTACAAAAGCTATTACTTTGAGATTGGTCATCTTTATTTCCAAAATTATTTCAAAAGAGAGAGGTGGTTTTGTATTGGGGAAACAAACAACAGAGGGAGTGTTGGTTGCACATGAGGTCTTTCATTCTATTCATCAATACAAACTTCCAACCATGGTGATTAAGTTAGATATGATGAAGGCTTATGATAAAGTCTCATGGAGTTTTTTGCTACAAGTTCCTGCCAAGTTTGGATTTTCCCCAAACTTTTGTAAATGGATCCTATCTTGAATATTAAGAGTTTGTTTTTTAGTATTGGTAAATGGTTGCCCCTCTTTTTTCAATTCATCTCAAGGAGTTAGACAAGGTGATACTTTTTCCACTTTTCTTTTTATTATAATGGTTGAAGCTTTGAATAGATCTATTGCTTTTCAAAACTCACAAAGGCTTTGGAAAGGCATCTATGCACCTAACATCCCATTTAATATTTCTCATGCTCTCTTTCTAGATGACACATTGCTTTTTGGTTATCCCTCATTCAAGGAGGCTAAAATCATCAAAAAAGTGTTGGATCAATATTGTAATGTCTTTGGTCAGTGAATCAATGCTTCCAAATCTAAAATTTTATTTACTCAATCATAATTTGGTTGCTCAACCTAGAATCATTGACATTCTTGGTTTCAAGGAAGATGTCCTTCCTTGTCAATACCTTGGTATACCTTTCTTTTCTAAAGCAGTAAAAAATGAATTCTAGATGAAAATTCTAGTTAACAATTAGAAAAGATGTGCCTCTTGTAAAGGGAGATGGTTGACCCTTGTAGGCAGGATAACATCAATCAAATCAATTATTTTTGCAATGCCTATGTATATGATGCTAGTGTTAAAGATCCCAAAAGGTATTCTACATGATATTGAGAAAAATCTTAAATCTTTTCTTTGGAAGGGTCTCTCAGAAAAATATGGCAAACTTTCTCTTTTGGCTTGGGATAAAGTTAGTATTCCTAAAGACAAAGGAGGAATAGGTATACCAAATTTAGAGGCACAGAACTTGGCATTGGGTGCAACTCTGACTTGGAAAATGTTTTCCCAACTACACCTCAAATGGTGTAAGATCATGCAAAGTAAATATTTGGATAACTCCTCCACAAATAGGATATTTACCATGTTGTAAGTATGTGCTAACCGATGTTGTCATTGATGCCAATATGATTATGTTGTCATTGGTGTCAACTATGTCTTCTGATATTGTTTATTGCTACTTCACTGATTTGTCATGTTAAGGTGATTTGAATGACTTGAAGAAGTTTTGATGATGATAGCATATTGTTCATATTGCTGAGTTTCCAAGTGCTTTTGAAAAAAATTTCTCTCCAAGTGGAAACAATGTGTTGTAGAGTATTCTGTCCTACATGATACTATCTGAGTTTTTTCTTTGTATCTCTGCTATGTTGAAGATCAGAGTAAGTATTTGAAGATACTAAATCCAAAATTTGGTGGTCCAGATCACTATACAGTAGAAGTTATGTTCACCAGTTTGAAGACTGTGCCTAGTAGTGTTTGCATTGTGACAACGAGAAAGTATTTTTCTTTGCATTCCTCCGCAGTTTGGTTTTTCTTCTTACAGTTTTGTACATATGTTTATAAGGTCCTTAGTTATCTTCATTCCAAAGGATTTGTGATTTGGTGCTCCAAAAACAAATTTATTGAGTAGCAGAACTTAGCAGTGTTGATTGTAAGTTATCTTCAAGTGAGATTTAATGTCTTCCAGTGAAAATTGTTGTAGCTGGATTTGTTTCCTTCCAGAAGATTTTATGTGTTTTGTAGATGTCTCCAGATTGTGTTGAACTATGCTTGATATGTAAGCTATGATTGAGTTCTTGGAAGCATGTACCTAATTATTCTAGGTGTTTGCACTAGTTTGGCTAACTTGGGTGCTAACACTCTTTGCAGATGTTTTTTATGGATTGTAGAAGTGTGTTGAACCATGTGAAGATGTATTTGGGTCTAAGATAAGCCATGAAGTGTTCTTCCTTCATTCATTTGTTCTGCAAGTTTTTTTAGGTCTAGACCTAAATTGAATTGTGTATGTTTGCCAACCTTGGAGACTATTCCAATAGTTGTAGAATGTATTTCTAACCTTGATGTATGTTCCAAGGTTGATGATGAGTATAAATAAGTGTAATGAATTCATGTGTAGAGGTGTGTGTGTGAAGATGCAAAGATGAAAATGTTTGTGTTGTGAGGTAGGGAAGGTGATATCTATTGCGCTTCAATGGAACTAAACTCGGGCATGTGTTAGATGTTATTATATCAGTTTATGGTAGTGAGCCACCCCTCTTGGAAGTGAACCACCATTTGGCAGTGAGCCTTTTGTAGTGAGCATTCTTTTGGGTAGTGATCCCTTTGGCAATAAGCCTCTTTTGTTATTCAGTATTGTTACTACATTATATTGTGAGCTAACACTTACCGTGGTTTTTTCCTTTTGGGGTTTTCAACATAAAATTCAGGTGTTCATGTGAGTATGGTGTTGATGTGTTTAAATTTTAAATCTACATTTCATGTTTAATCTTCATAACAGATTAAGGGGTTAAAGCAAGTGAATGTGAATGTGATTTTGTTTAAGAGAAGTTAAAGTTTTTGATACAATTGATTCACGCCCCCTCTCAGTTGTCTTGTGCCTTCAATAATTGGTATCAAAGTGAGGGTTCCTTGGAAGAAATCCTAATAGCTTAAGGTACATATGGATGATGCACAAGAAGGATGCTTGTTTTCTAAAAAATGAGAATAGTAAGCTATCTAATTTTTCTTGTATATGTTGTTTGGAACTCAATTGTAACTATACTTAGGAAGATTGTGGAAATAGATTAGAAGATTACTGACAATATGGAGGCTGACTTTGGGAGAAGAATAAAATTAGATACTAATTTACACAAGGATAAGGTGTCTCTCAAGTGTTTTAGGTGTGGAAAGACTAGTCATTATGCATCAAGATGTCCAAAGGGATTCTTGAGAAGTAAGAAAAAGGAAAATGAAAGTAGAGTGCCTGAGAAAATATACTATGATGTTGAAAATAATAAAGATAATGACTGCTTGTTCACTAATTCAAAGGATGTCTTTTGTGGTGTTGACCCTGAAGGATGTATGAAAGAAAATAATCTAGAGGTAAGTCCTAATAGTGAAGAAACTTTCGAAGAAAAGAATTATTGGGTTATTGATAGTGGTTTCTCAAATCATATGACCAGTGATAAAAGTAAGTTTATTAAATTTGAGAAATGTGATGAAGGATCGGTTATATTTGGAGATAATTGTACTACTAAGATATGTGGAAGAGGGTCAATTAGTTTTGATGGAAAACATCATACTAATGATGTTCTTTATGTTAAAAGTTTAAGGAAAAATCTCTTGAGTGCTAGACAATTGTGTAGAAAAGGATACAATTTTTTATTTTAGGATGATGTTTTTGAGATCAGAGAAACCTATAATTGTGATACTTGCTAGAAAAATGACAAAAGGAAACCTTTATCATCTTAGAGAAGGTGACAATTATTCTGACTCAAATCAGTAAGAGTTGGCTCTAGCATAAGAGATTGTGTCACATCAATCTTGATAATCTGGCAAGGGTAAGTTTAGTTCAAGCTGTGAAAGATCTACTAGAGATTACAAAACCTATCAATAGCATCTACAAGGAGTGTCAAGGAGGAATGCAAGCAAGAGGAAGTTTACAAGATGAAGAAAAATCTCCTACTAGATTGTTGGAATTGATCCATACAAACCTTTGCGGTCCTACAAGAGTAAGGAGTTTCCATGATGATAGGTATTTTATTTTATTTATTGATGATTATTCTAGAATGACTTGGGTTACCTTTCTTAGAGAAAAATTAGAAGCCCTAGACAAGTTCAAGGCATTTAAAGCAATGGTAGAAAATGAAATGGATTTGAGAATCAAGTGTTTGAGGTCTAACAAAGGTGGTGAGTTTAATTCAAATGAATTCAATGCTTTTTGTGAATAACATGGGATAAAAAGACAAGTATGTCCCCTTCAAACTCCTCAACAAAATGGAGTAGTCAAAAAGAAGAATAGAATAGTTCAGGAAGCTACTAGAACAATGATCAAAGAAGTAGACCTACCAGAAGTATACTAGAAAGAAGCAATTCACGTTGTTGTCTACATTCATAATAAAATACAAGTGAAAGCAAATGATACAAGGACTTCCTTTAAGGTATGGTATGGAAAGACTCCTACTACTAAATATTTCAAAATTTTTGGAAGCAAATGTTTTATCAGAAGAAAGAAGAAATATGAAAGAATGATACAAAGTATGATGAAGGTATATTTCTTGGGTATTCTAATAAGAGAAAATCTTACCAATTCTATAACAAAAGCCTAGGGAAGATGGTGGAAATTACCAATGCCAAGGTTGTGTAGACATACAAAAGTATTCAAAAGTTAATGAATATGTAGTAAACTTGGATGAGTTCTCTTGCAGAGAAAAAGAAAATGCTACAAAAAAGGAACTGTAAACTAGAGGAGAAGAAGAAACTGAAGAAAAAGAAATCAAGGTTGAAGAACAAGAAGCTCTAGAAAGAATCTCTAAAATGCCCTATAATATGCAAAGGCATCATACTGAAGACCAGATCATTAGTGGTAAAAGCAAAGGTGCATTGATAGGATGCAGAATTGTTGAAGAATAAATAAATATGTGTTTGATTTCTAAAGTTGAACCTAAAACAATGACTGAGGCTTGCAAAGATATCAAAACTTTAGAAGAAGAATGCATGTCTTCTAACATTGAAGAACTCAAAATTTCTCTTTAAGACCTAGAAAGATCTCAAGAAGAAAACATGGACTTGAAGGAGAATATCAAAGAAGCAAATGAATGCATCAAAAATTTAAGAGAGAAATTCAAGAAGTTAAACAAAGACATAAAGAGGATAGTGGAAAATTGAGATTAGCAAATGAATCCATGATTGATCTAAAAGTGAAAGTTGAAGAAAAAGAAAGAATTCAAGAATGTTTGAGAGATAAAACTGAAGACTATACAAAGCTTGAACAAAAAGTTGTGAACTTGAAGTTAGATTTGGAAAAGGTAAAGAGCTATGAAGAAAATTGCAAGATAAATTAAGTAAAACTTGATGAGATGATTGCTAAAAGCCTTGATGACAAAGAAGGATTGGGATTTGAGAATGGTGAAAGTTCCAAATCAGTTCAAGTAGTGAAAGCTAAGAATAGAAATGACAAAAGCAAGTAGAATAAAAGGAATGGACCTAGAAGGTCATCGGTCATGCAACCAAATGCTAAAAAGTATCCATCTTTCAATGGTTATTGTCATTCATGCAATAAGTTTGGTCATAAGGCTACTCAATGTAGGAGTAGAATGAATTAAAATGTTACATCTTTATCCGATCAATGGTTTACTTGCAAGAGATTTGGTCATAGAGCTAGTGAATGTAGAAGTCAAATAAGTAAGGGCTATAGTAATAGAAGGAATGCTCAATCTTTCAATGACAATTGATTTACATGCAATAGATTTGGACACAAGGATAACCAATGTAGGTCCAAAATGAATGGATGGAACAATCGGCAAAGGAATGTTGTTTGCTATGATTGCAATAGGCTAGGACATATTGCAAAGTTCTGTAGAAGCAAGAACATAAAAAAGGATAAACCAGTAGAAAAGATGAAACTAGTGCAAAATGATGATTTGGAAGAAACCAAGAAGGAGATGAATAAGACATGGATCAACAAGGATTCCAATGAAGTCAAGGATGAACCTGTGATAGCCTCTGGTACAAACATTTCCTCCATGTACTAATTGCGGAGGCTACCTCTCAGTGGAGCAGATAGTGGTATTGAAGAAGTGTTATAGTCAAGGGGAGTAAAAGTTGGTACAAGATGATTCAGAGAAGTTAAAAACAAGTGCAAGTATGTGCAGTGGAAAGAGATGTGTTGCCATTTTCCATTGATGTCAAAGGGGGAGAGAGTTCATGTCAAAAACTTAGAGAAAAAGAAAGTATTCAGTAAATAGAAGTATTCAATAATCAGAAAGAGTTCAGATGTGTAAAGAGGAAGGGGGATTTCTAATGCAGAGTTGTGTCTTGATGGTGGAACATGTTTTTCAATTTTTCACATCATATGTTGCCATTAATGACAAAGGGGGAGATTGTTGCAAGTATGTGCTAATCGGTGTTGTCATTGATGTCAACATGATTATGTTGTCATTGGTGTCAACTGTGTCTTTTGATATTGCTGATTGTTGCTTGATTGAGTTGTCATGTTAAGGTGATTTGAATGACTTGAAGAAGTGTTGATGATGATAGTATATTGTTCATATTGTTGATTTTCCAAGTGCTTTTGAGAGAATTTTCTCTCCAAGTGGAAACAATGTGTTACAGAGTATTCTAGCTTGCAATATAATGTCAAATTTTTGCTCTACATTTCTTCCACATTGAAGACTAGAGTATGATTTTTTGATATGTTTTAGAGAAGTAATTGAAGATGCTAAATCTAGAATTTGGTGGTCTGGATCTCTATCCAATAGAAGTTATGTTCACCAGTTTGATGACCATGCTTGGAAGCATTTGCAACATGACAATGAGAAAGTATTTTGCTCCACATTCCTCCACAATTTGGTTTTTGGTCTTGTAGTTTTGGACATATATTTATAAGGTCCTTAGCTATCTTCATTCCAAAGGATTTGTGATTTGGTGCTCTAAAAAGCAAGTCATTGAGCAGAAAAACTTAGCAATGTTGATTGTAAGTTGTCTTGAAATAAGATTTGTTGTCTTCAAGTGAAACTTGTTGTAGCTGGACCTTTTGGCTCCCAGGAGAATTTATTTTGTTCATGGATGTTTCTAAATTGTGTTAAAGGCTTGTTCATGATCTACAACCTATGATTGAGTTCTTGGAAGTGTGTACCTAAGTATTCTTGGTGTTTACACTAGTTTGGCTAACTTGGGTGCTAACACTCTTTGTGGATTGTAGAAGTATGTTGAAGCATGTGAAGATGTATTTAGGTCTAAGCTAAGCCATGAAGTGTTCTTCTTTCATTCATTTTCTCTACAAGTTTGTTTAGGTCTAGACCTAATTTGAATTGTGTATGTTTGTCGTCCTTGGAGATTGTTCCAAAGGTTGTAGAATCTATTGCTGACCTTGATGTATGTTCCAAGGTTGATGATGGGTATAAATAAGTGTAATGAATTCATGTGTAGAGGTGTGCTTGCAAAG
Source organism: Cunninghamia lanceolata (assembly GCA_027924645.1). NCBI lineage: Eukaryota > Viridiplantae > Streptophyta > Pinopsida > Cupressales > Cupressaceae > Cunninghamia > Cunninghamia lanceolata. The sequence goes on from BSBN01000957.1 coordinate 2,287,882, forward strand.
ATGTGAAGATGAAAGTATTTGTTTTGTGAGGTAAGGAAGGTAATATGTATTGCACTTCATTGGAACTAAACTCAGGCATGTGGTAGATGCTATTATATCAGTTCATGGCAGTGAGCCACCCCTCTTAGCAATGAGCCACCATTTGCCAGTGAGCCTTTTTGTAGTGAGCATTATTTTGGGCAATGATCCCTTTGGCAGTAACCTCTTTTGTTATTCAGTATTGCTACTACATTATATTGTGAGATAACACTCACCATGGTTTTTCCCTTTTAGAGTTTTCCACATAAAATTCTAGTGTTCATGTGTGTGTGGTGTTAATGTGTTTAAATTTTTAATTCTAAATTTCATGTTTAGTCTTGTGAGGGCCACCTTTGTGTGACTAGGTTAGTTGCATTTTTAGACTATGTTGTTTACTTCACGCAGCTAAGGGTTTGACTAATGGGAGTGTGACCCTATCTTCGAGGCTATGTGGTGCAGTGTGGACTTTTTGTTTAAGGCGGTTGTGTTAGTTGGGTAGGTGTTTGTGATGCACACCCTAGAAGGGGTTGTTTGGATTATCACATGTTGTGTTTAGACTAGTAACTTTAGTGTTGTAATGTGAGGCTACCATGTGTTGTACTCCTTGTTTTAATTATGAGACTTATTATTCTAAGTACCATTATCATGCAAACATTTTAGGGGTTATTGACCCATGTGAGGCCTACTTATTTCACCTCCATTTTGTCTTACATTGCGTTTACATTTTGATGACATATGGGCATTTGGGATTGTCGATTTCTATTTTGTAGACTTTCAGGGTTATTGCTTATGCTATGTTGGGTTAGATAGACTATGCGATGATAATGACTATGCTTTACATATTATATTTCATATGAATTTATAACATTATGCATTGTTTGATTTTGATGAAATTTAAGTGTTAGAGAATGTGTTATCAAATGAATTATCATGCAATGTTAGTCAAGTTGATGATTAGAATTGTAGTAGAAAGTGAATAACATCAATAATGTTAGGTGTTGATTATTGAGGAATAATTGATTATGTGGTTTGGCATGTGTGTCCATTTCCTTTTCTATGGCTATATGAACATGTGATTACTAATCTATTTCGTAAGTGTATAGATGATCTTCCATGCCCATGAAAAATTAGAGATTGATCCCACACCATTATGATTTATGTGTTAGACTGATCTATTCCTAAGAGGGACAAGGATCATGTGTGATTGTATGATGCTTTCATAAATGTTTGCATTTTATTATTTGGCCTAGTTTCACTCTTTTATTTTATTTAATTGATGTGTTGTAAAATATGTGTTTAAAATTACACCACTTGGTGTCTTTTAATTTTAGTGGCCATTTTATGTGAATTTTTACCTCCTTAAGTTCTTACTAGAGGCTAAAATTAACCCTAGGTGGTACCCCTAGGGTCTAGGGCCCATTTGGGAATGCCAAACCCTAGGGTTACCCTTGTCTAGTCACATTAACCTTGGGTTAAATAAAAGTGGGTAAAATTCAAATTGTTTAAGTGTGGGAAATGAATCATGCCTTGAAAGAAAACCCATATCCCTTTCCAAGGCATAGAATTCCACCACCTTGAAGACTTGGGGAGTCTTCAAGACCCCCAAGTGTGTGGAACCTTCCTCCAATGCTCTCACACATGTTAGAGCATCTTGGAGTGAAGGGGCTCCCTTTGGAGAATAAGGTGATGACATGTGTCATCTCTTATCCTCTTGGAGCCCATGTGGAGAGATGCCACCTCTCCACCCTTGCTCTCACACATGTGGAGAGGGTGAGGTTTGAATGGATGGGAGGGTGACACATTTCACCCTCACATTCCTTTTCCCTTGCAAGTGGGATGGGAAGAGGAAGGAGGTGGCATGTGTCACCTTCTCATTCCTCAAGGCTTTGGAATGAGGCTTATTTTAATTCCTCTTTGAGAGGGGAATGAGGTTCTTGTTTTTGGCTTAATTTTTATATCTTTGGAGGGATTTTGGGGGATTAGGGAGATTTTGGAGGATTGGAGACTTGGAGGAGGATTGTGGGTTCTTCTTCAACTTTCATCCATTGTCGGGCTCTTAAGGTAAGCCTCAAGGCATTTTAGCCTTCCTTATGCTTAAATTTTGGTTGTGTGCTTGAAATGCTTTGGGTGTTTATTTCTTTCTTGTTGTGGGGTTTTTGGGTGTTTTGGGATGAGACTATCCACTTGGGTCTGTCCATCCATGTGTGGGGTGTGGGAGGAGTGAACCTCCTCGAGGTCACCCTCCTGGTTTTTGTATTTTTGTGGCCTTGAGGGAAAGATATTGGAGTATGGAGTATTTTGGTTGGCATGAGTGCCATGGTGAGATTCATATATACATGGAGTTATAATTTTGGGCTTGAGGCCTCATTTTGTGTTGATACTTTGGGATTTTTGTGGAGTGATCCTCTTGAGTCGAGTGATGTCCACTCCCCTACCCCTTCAAACCCATTTCTATATGTTTTGTGTTGTGCTAAATATTATGGGTGTTCTTCATGTTTTGAGTGTTTACATTTTGTTGTGTTGTGGTGTGAATCCTATGTGTGGATCTATGGTAGGGTGGAGCATTTTTTGGTGGGCTTGGAAAGTGTTTTTTTGTTTTTAATTGCAGGATTTGAGCATAGGAGCTTGGAGGGTGTCAAATGAAATTCTATTATAAGTATTGTGTGGGTTGTATGAAGTTTTAGCCATTTTGGCCTTGTTGTAAAGTTATTGTGAGAGAGAGTGAACTCACTTTGTTGTTGTAATAGAAAAATAGGTTATGTTTCTCATTTATTTTTGCAATGTGAAGTTGTTGTTGTATCATTGTAATGGTTTGAAATTATATATATATATATATATATAATTTCAAACCATTACAATGATACAACAACAACTTCACATTGCAAAAATAAATGAGAAACATAATCTATTTATCTATTACAACAACAAAGTGAGTTCACTCTCTCTCACAATAACTTTATATATGTATATACATTCATGTTTTCTTCAATGTGAAGTTGCTGTCCTACTCTTGTAATAATTTGCAAAAATATATATGTCAAGTGAGAATAGAAATTACATTCGTCTTACCTTCTCTATGTCCATGTTGAATGGATACAATTACTTAGGTGAAAGAACATAAAATATAATATTTCACTTTTATATTATTGAAGGAAAAATAGACTTGCTATGTGAAGGAAAGTAGTTTATTGTTTTATTAAAAATGGAAAAAATTGATGGTATTATTCTATTGTCTAGGTAAGAATAATGTTGTAGAGGGAAAGAAACTATTTGTTTATTAGTTAGATGTAGGTTGAATTGATTTACATATTCATTTAAACACTTATGCAAAAAAAAAAAAAATAGTTAATATTGATATTCTAAATCTTGTGGTTTACTATATAAATAGGAAAAGAAGAGAAAGATTGCAGAGAGTAATTAAATATAGAAAAATCATTAAAGAAAAAATAGTATATAATGATATTTGATATTTGATGTAGATTCAAATATAGAAAATCATCATATATAAAAGATATTAAATGTCATAGGCGTGTTTATACTCGTTGGGTTTTATTTTTATAACAAAAAGTTTAAAAAAAAATTCTGAGTGTTGGGGGTGGCAGCCATGACTGTTGCTGTGGTTTTTTTATAGGGGGGGTGGCGGAGCCCCACCCCACCCCACTGTGGGATGCCATCAAAAGGATTAGCAGACTATGGTAACACAGTCCACCTTCCCCCATTTCCTCATTTTAATCTTTTAAAAAAAGAAAAACACACAATGCAAAAAAAATGCCACCGTCAAAACTTAGATCCTGCCCTGTAATGTATTTTTACAGTTGCTGTCATGAAACCTGCAATAAATAAATAACCCTTCTCTAGTATATACTCATTATGCCACTCAAAAAAAGCCCTTCTTATTGGCAACCTATCATCACACAAAAATATAAGTATAAATGCATAAAATAAAGTTGTAGTAGCTTGTAAATATATTTACAAATCAAGATTCTTGTGAGTCTCCATGGCCATTTTGTTAAACCTACACAAACAGAGAATTTTTAGAGAGAAAAATAAAATAGGAGAAGAGAATAGAAGAAAAAATAAAAAGAGAAGAAAAAGATTAGGGTTAGATTTTTCATTGCAGAAAAATAGAAAACAATAAAAGGGAAATAGAGAATAGAAAATGAATTAGGTTAGAAGAGATATATGAGAGAGAAATGAAATTAGTTTTTTTTTCTCTTGTGCATGTGATTTTATTCACCTCTCTTTCTTTTTTTAGTTTGACTTATATTTAAATGTCCTTTCATCCTTTTGGATTAAATACGTTGGGTATGTTTATTTTACCTAGACCCTTTCCAATTAATGTTGGTGGGTCCAGATTTATTTAATTTAAATCTTTTTTTATTTCTTATTTAAATTGCCTTTTTGATTTATTGGATAAGTGGGAATTCATGTTGGGAAATTTATTTAATTTTTTTTTTTTTAATTTCTTGTTTAAATTGACTTTTTCATTTATTGGATAAGTGGGTGTAGACACCCAAAATTGACCTAATCATCATTAGTATCAAAATATTGCATTAGCTACAATAGAGTGTCAAAGCTCTACATTTTGTTTCAGTTTCAACTAAATATTTGTGGCTTACTGCACGGGTCTTCAAATGTTTCTGCGTGGGTTTTCAAATGTTTCTGTGCGCGGGTTGTGCCAAGTGTCAAAGCCACAGTCAAAGCCACAACAATGTTTTTAGTATCAAGTATTATGCGGAGCACGCCACGTAGCAGATAGCATTCAATAGTTTATTTTGTTTCAATGCTGCAGATGGCACCATATGTCGCATGTGGAGGTAGTCTCAAAAGCTTCCTTTCTTGCTACATTTTGTGCGGAGGGCGTCGTGTGTCTTTTGAGTTTTATGCCGATGATATCACCTGTCTCTTTCCATGTTAATATTGAGGTCAACATAAATAATGGTGGGCCACAGTTTATTTAGTTTCAAGCTTGTGGAGGATACCACATGGTGGTTGCAGAGAAGGAGTTGCTTTATTCATGACTTTGGTAGCGAGAAATCTTTTTGACTCATAGTTTTGTGCAGGTTTTGTGAAGTGTCAACTTTCGCAGGGCCTTTCAAAAGTTTTATTTGTTTCAGCAGTGTTGTGAAAGTTGTCATGTGTTAGCTATCATAAGCATGTGGGAGCTGCCATCTGTCCTAGTTCTATTTCCTTTAAGGGTTGTGAGTGCCAAGGTAGTGGGTCCCATTATCATTATTGTGTCTCAATTTATAAGTGAAGTAGCTTACAACAGATGTCATAAAAGGAGAATGCCCAAGTATAAAGACACAAGTTTTAAAGGCTCTGTGGAATAAGACATGTATCATATTTTGGAGTCTATGGAATGTGACAAGGGTTGTTTTCTTGTTGTTTTCTGAAAAGACAAAGGAGTTTCTAGTTTTGAAGCAGATGCTGCCATTTGTTATATTTCTTTTCAGTTATAAGTGTGTAGGTCTCACCATGTGTCTATGTCTCAATACATGAAGTGTGCCACATAATATTTTGCTCTAGCCAATGAACATGCAGGAGGGATGGCCTTTGTAGATTCAAAGGATTGTAACCACCATGAACTTCCAGTAATCTTCAGTTCTGTTGGGCCGTTAAGGATTCAGGTTGTTAAAGGCAGTCTTGGGTCAAATCAATGATTATAAATATGTAGTATTTGTAATAGAATCAGAGAGACAAAGATAGATTCATTGATCTTTGATAAGTTTTAATCAAAAATCTAAAAGAGGAGTTGGAGACTTTGCTATGACCAGTTTATGTCATTTTGCCTTTATTTTTATCTTCTTGATAACAAAGTTAATGTATTTGTGCATGTATTTCTACCTTTTATGTTGCTGGAAGATTAATAAGAAGAACTCTATTTTGTGCCTTGGTTGATACCATCTATGTCATTACAAAGTGTCTGGTTATAAGCCTTTGATAATATTCATTCTATCTGTTTATGTTAATCATGCAGTATCTGCTCTTTAATATAACTGTATCTTTAAAATAGCTTCACTGTCCTTGAACTGAAGGGGTAATTTTACTTAGGTGCATCACCATAGTTAGATTTGCTTAATTGTATCTGTAATCTTGTTAATTTCTTTCCCTTTGCTCAAAAACCATTTAAAATAAAGAAGAGCCAACTTCTTTAAATCCTAGAGGTCATTTCAAGTAGCAAGTTCCACATTCTTGAAACTTCCCATGTTGGTGTTAGAACCTACGCAATTTTATACATAAATAGTTTTTGGCATGCCTGGTGGGACCTTTTTTGAACTTTCTATCAAGATCATATGAGCCAAAGTGTAATAAGGAGCCAGAGCTGTGGACTTACAACAACAACTCAGTTTGCTGCTAATCTGAACATTCTTTTACCACCATTAGTAACTACTCCAAGGAGAAGAGTGAATTAGGTTGTAGTAGCACAAAAATAAATATGGGAGCACATATACCTCCAAGGAACTATGCAAATTGAGATACAGGTAGTCCCCTCATTCTCCTAGTACCACCAGTAACTTGGGATCCTATTCTAGCTAATGCTTTGAAGGCTCTACCTAAGTTTAGTGGAGAAGATTTCAAGACACTTGGGGAATATCTGCAAGATGTATCTGATGTGTGTGTAGTACATGTTATTACTAAATAGAATGTGGCAATAAGACTGCAAGTAGCTTCTTTCAAAGAAAAGGCTTTGGACTGGTATAGATCTCTCACTCCAAATACAATATCTACATGGGATCATCTTGGTGATGCTTTCTTTGCAAGATTTGAGGATAAAGGTGATAAATCTTCCATGTTGCAACAATTAATCACTATCAAAAGGGCACCACAAGAATACATGACCAATTTCAACTTAAGATTTCAAAAGACCTAGGATAGAAGTCCTACTACAGCAAGACCATTTTCAGGTATGGCTATTGTGTTCTACCTCAAAGGTTTTAACTCTGATATATCAGTAATGATTCAATCTTTAGAAGGTCAGACACTACTAGAAACATATGAATTGGCAGTCAAGGCTGAAAATAACTTGATAGATGCTAGAAAATTGCCCCAAGGCCTCCTATGCCCATATTGCTAGAAATTACCCTTTGTCACAAGAAGCTCCTAACCTTATAGCTCCACCTGTGTCCATGTATTCATTTCCAATACCTCAACAACCTTCTAGGGCAACCTCTGCTCAACCATCTAAAATGGATGATGTCAAGAACATTCTAAGGACCTTCTTGAATGAGATAATTAACCTAAAGAGAACAAAATCCCTATTCAAAGCCCTCTTATCAAGGTTTCCAAGGAAATAGATGCCCCTTTCAACCAAATCAATATCAAGGCCCTCAAAGGCAAACTAATCCTCAACCTTCAAACCAGTTGGTTTTAGTCCCTACACTTCTACAAACTGTTCCTAATAATCCCAACAGGGAAATAGTTCTAGGGAAAAATAACTTGGTAGATGACACAAATTCTTGGTGCTTCCCCTACAACAATGCCCATATGCCTAGAGACTATCTTAGAGGTAATTTGCAGCAAAAGATAGCAGAATAGAGAGGGTTAGAAGGACAATTCTAAACCTCTAATACTCCACCATATCAGTCACCTGGTGTTCAAAATACAGTAATGGTAGCCTAGATGCAAGGGATGTCCATACAACAAGAAGAGGAAATAGCCCCCAAACATGCCTTATTTTCATGGATTGAAGACGAAGATTTAGTGTTCTTGAATGAGGCATCCACTTCAAAGAAACCATTGGTACAGTCAAACTACTATACTAGATCAAAGAGGAGAATGATGGAGCAACCTAAAGTCACTAATAATGAAATCATCAGAACTCCTCCATTTTAAAATCATCACAATCTAGTCTCTAGGCAAGACATGCCCTAGCCTGTGCAGAATCAAGTAGCCTCAGTACAAGTGCTAGAAAAGACAAGGTACCCTTATTATTCAAAGACACAAGCATTAGGACCTGTAAACGTGGTGGACCAGCTAGAAAGAACTCTGACACACGTATCAATCTGGGATATGTTAGCTATTCCCAAGCAGAAGATACTATTACAGGAAGCTCTGTAAGGTCAAGAAGCCTCTAAATACACTAGTGCTAAAGGAGGAGCTATTGATAAAGGGAAACTCCAGCATAAAGATATTGTACCTCTACAAACAATATCTCTATTGAATAATGCACTTGAGGTAGGTAAATCTAAACCAGATCCCTTTTATTTGACTCTAATAGTTGGGAAATAACTGCTACATAATGCAATGATAGATTCTAGGGCTAGTACTACAGTAATGCCAAAGTAGATAGCATATGCTTTAAAGATAAAGTATGAACCACTTACAAGAGGGGTCATGCAATTGGATGGGAAATCTATTCAAACAATAGGAAAAATCAAACAACTTTCATTACAACTATATACTTGTCCCAATATAATTGTCAATTAGGATGTGGTAGTCATAGATATTCCCCATGTATTTGGTTTATGCTTGTCTAGAGATTTCACAACTAAAATAGGAGGTTACATGTCATTAGATTGGTCACACCTCATCTTAACAACCAAATATGGGACAAAGATGAAAGTATTGTCTGAGCCATTATCCAAAGACCATATCACAAATGAACCAACCCCAAAATTAGAAGCATCCCATGCCATGATGAGTAAAGAGGAGAGAGTCTTTATTGAAGAATTAGGTGACTGGACTGAACATGACCAATAGGAAGAAGAGAACAATTAACTATTGACCATGATGCAGAGTGATCCCTATGGAAACTATGACTCTACTGGCCTAGGCACTTATGTTATTTTTGAAGAAGACCAAGAAATCTTGAATATTATAAGGAAATACATATCAGAAAGTGGAGAAGTGAAAAGAGACTCAAAGATCTAGACCCTAAATTTTGATGGGGCTAGGAGTAAAAATGGTGTTGGAGTAGATATTTTCCTTACTGCCCCAAATGGTGAGAAAATTCTAAGAGCCATTCACTTTTAGTTCACTTGTACTAACAATGATGCTAAATATGAATCTTTGGTGCATGGACTCATGTTGGCAAAGAAAAAGGGAATAAAGAATCTGATAGTAAAAGGAGACTCAGAACTATTGGTAAAACAAATAAGAGAGAAAGCAATAGCCAAAAATGTAAGAGTAAGATCCTATCGGCATGGGATTTGGAACTTGATATATGGCTTTGAGGCTTTCAATATTGAGGTATTTCCTAGAGCCCAAAATTTAGAAGTAGATAGAACGGCAACAAATTGGTTCAAAGTTTGACCCAGTAAGTGATCTATTAGTTAACAATGAGTTAGTTAAGGTTATAGTAAGACCAAAAAATCCCAGACAATGATCAAAATTGGCAAGTTTTTGACAATGATCTTCAAGTCCTTTCATTCTTACAACAATTAGGTGAATTTTCTAATCAGTTACATCCCAAAATTGAGGAAGCATAGGTGATCAAATTATCTAGTTAAAATCAAACAAACTCCCTAAAGGACTGATTACTCTAGAAAATTTGTTTGATCCAGAAGATGCAAGCCTAGAGAAGAGGAGGTTTCAAGCAAATAAGGAAGATTATTCTGAGATCCAAGTTAGTGAAGGAAGAAAGTTGAAAATAGGTAATTCTACAACCCAAGAGGAAAAGGAAAAGCTAATTGCTTGGACCTATGAGGACCTCCATGGCTATAATAGAGATGTCATCCAACACACCATAGAACTTATTGAAGGATCTAAACCAGTCTGATAGAAGCAAAGGTCAGTGAATCCTAGAATAGAACCTCTAATGATGGATGAGTTACAAAAGCTCTCGGAATCAAAGATTATTTTCCCAATTAAGCATTCAACTTAGGTATCAAACCTAGTGCCTATAAGAAAGAGGAATGGTGACATAAGACTTTTTGTAGATTTTAGGGATTTGAATAGAACATCTTTGAAAGATCATTATCCCATGCCTTCTATGGAATAGATTTTACAGACTGTGGCTGGGTCAAAAAGGTTTTCCTTGCTGGATGGTTTCTCAGGGTACAATTAGATTTGGTTAGCAGATGAAGATCAACATAAGACTGCATTCACTACAAAGTGGGGAACATTTGCATATGCTAAAATGCCCTTTCACCTTTCAAATGATGGGGCTACTTTTCAGCGTGCAATGGATGTGGCATTTGGGGAACTTATAAAGAAGATTATTCTAATCTATCTAGATGACCTGACTATTTTTGCTAAGAATGCTAGAGATCATTTTGACCATTTAGAGGTTGTTTTTAAGAAATGTCAAGAGTTCAGAATATCTCTGAATCCCAAGAAATGTATCTTTGTTATACCTCAGGGTAAGCTTCTAGGGCACATAGTGTCAAAGGAAGGGGTCTCCATTGATCCAAAAAGGGTCACATCCATAATGAACCTGTGTCTACCAGTCAACAAGAAAGAAGTTCAATCCTTTCTAGGAAAAATTAACTTTGTTAGCTGATTCATATCTAATTTTGTAGGTCTAATTAGACCAATGACACTACTACTTAAAAAAGATTTGGTTTTCAAATGGACCATAGAAGGGAGATAGGCTTTTGAAGAAGTCAAGAGAGCCATTTCAACACTCCCAGTACTCAGAAACCCAGATTTCTCTAAAGCTTTTATAATGTACATGTATGGGGGAGAATTCAGTGTTGCTACTGCTCTGACTCAGAAAGATGATCAACAGGAAGGAGAGCATCCAATAGATTTTTTCTCCAGAACTCTCAAGGAATATGAGTCTAGATATAATTTTTTGGAGAAGCAAGCATATGCCATGGTAAAAGCCCTTAAAAAATTCAAACATTTGGTAATAGGAAATAAGATTCGGATATTAGTGGCTCACCCCAGTGTAAGAGAATATATTATGGAGGCTGAGATCATTGAGAAAAGAGCCAATTGGATAACAAATATTCTAGAATATGATGTAGAAGACCCCCCAAGATAGTCAGAGGCAAAGGACTGTGCAAATACATGACCCAAGACATGGAAAGAACAGTGACTGAAGAAAAAGAAAGTGAAAATGTATTGAAACTCCAAGAGGTTGACCAAGACTCTTTGGTCAAAAACAAGATATAGTTTATGAAGTATGGGATATTCCCAAATGAGCCCTCCCATGATAAGAAAAGGTACTATAGGTAGCAAGGAATCCATTTTGTACTAATTGATCATATTTTATTTAGAAGGAATGTTGATGGTATACTCTTAAGATGTACAGAGAAGGATGAAGCCCAAAGAATATTACATGAATTACATCATGGAGCCTTAGGTGGACATTTTTCAACAAGGACCACTGCAATCAAAGTAACACAAGTAGGGTATTTTTGGCCCACTCTATTTACAGATTACCATCAGCTGGTTAAGGAATGGCAGGCTTGCCAGTTTTATACTGGCAAAAAGAGAAATATAGCAATGCCTCTAAGTCCTATAGTTGTGGATGAACCCTTTGTTCAATGGGGTCTAGATTTTATTGGTATGATCAATCCAGTGTCAAATATGGGACACAAATGGATTCTCACAGCAACATATTACTTTACCAGGTGGAGTGAAGTAGTACCACTTAAAGAGGCAACAAAAAAAGTCATACTAGAATTTTTAGAAGGCATAACTTCTCAATTTGGTCCTCCTCATACCATCATATAAGATAATGCTAAAGCATTTTTGGGAACCAAATTATATAAGTTTGCATCAAAAAATGGGATCTATTTGAAGACTTCTTCAAATTATTACCCACAAGGTAATGGTCTGGCAAAGCCCACTAACAAAAACTTTATCAGACTCATAAAAATGATAGGAACTAATTATCATAGAGAGTGGCATAAGTTACTTAATACAGCACTGTGGGCTGACAAGATCACACCAAAGCAAGTGACTAAAATGTCTCCCTATGAGTTGGTTTATGGTAAACTTGTAGTAATGCCACTAAGTTTAGAGATTCCTACTTTGCAATTGTTAAAATAGATAGAAATTGAAGAAAATGGCCCCATGCAAGTTAGACTTGCTGAACTATTGGAAGTCCAAGAAAAGAGAGAAAAGGCACATGAGTCACTAATGAAACATTAGAAAATGGTTAAGGACTGGTTTGATAAGAAGACTTCTAATCCCATTTTTTAAGTTGGCTCTCTGGTATTGAAATGGGATGAAAGAGCTGCCAAGCCAGGTCGACACAGCAAATTCGAATCATTATGGACAAGCCCTTATAGAGTTCATTCTTGCAAGAAACAAAATTCATTTGAGTTGGAGACCATGAATGGAGAACCTAAAGAGATTCCAGTAAATGGGATCTTTCTAAAACATTTCAATTAAGAAAGGGCTCATCATGTATCATTGTTAGCTAGTTTTGTTTCTTTTTCTCACTTTTCTATTTTCCCACTTTCTTTTCTCGCTTTCCCTTTCAAATAAGTGTTCAGTGAACACGTGTCAACTGTGCAAAGCCCCTTCTTTTTTAGCCTAGCATTTATTTAGGTTGTTCAACAATCCCTACAATTCCCTAGAAGTACACACTTTTCTAGAAAGATAGCCACTCTCATAACATATCTAACACTCAATTCAATGCAGATTTCAAAAGGATACACTAGCTATTTCTCAACATTAATGCCATTAAGAAGACGTGATGTATCATTTATTATTTCCATAAATCCCAATGAGCTAGGTTTTAAGTCCTTGCAAGTGTATCCATCATTTTGTTTCTATCTTTCTGATCTGAATCACTGTTACATCCAAACTCTATCCCTAACAAGTGCCTTTTAGCTAAGTATCACTCTGATAAAATAGTTTCATTATTTTGTGTGTCAAAGCTTCCCGCATTCTTCTCACAAAGATATAGATATGTCTGAGACACAGTCACCATGGGAGGGACTTAGAATTTTTGAGTCAATGGATAAACTGTTGAACAACAAATCATATGCTTTGGCACCTACACAACCATGGAAGTCCTATCTAAGAACAAGGGTTCCTAAAGTAGGGTTATCTATTGACCTAGAATAGGTGAAGGACTATGCTAATGACATATATGACACTCCCCTTCAAAAGAACACCAAGAACCTCTGGGAGGGGGCACATTAGAGGTGCCTCATCTAGGTTCATAGTGGGTAGTTCAAGACTTTTGGTATGAGGATATGGACCTCTCAATTGGCACAGTGCCTGGTCCCAAATGTCCACCCTTTTCCTGAGCTAATTGAATTTTATGCAAATTTGTTTCATGCACCATCAAATTCTATCCAACATGGCCCTTTCATAGTGCATATTATGTCCAAGGCCATAAGGGACATGATGGCCTTGCAGTATGATAGAACGGCCACATTTCCAACTATTGCCAAAATGCAAGGCACATGGGAAAATTTACATAATAAATTGAAATTCCTGAATTCAGAGACACAGCTGGGAGAGGATAATACTTAGATGCCCACACTACCCATTGGGCAGGAGCAATTTAACCAAAATGTTCAGGATGTACTTTCAATGATAGCCTTCATTTTTGGAATGAAGGAGGACAACACAATTCATGACTGGCAATTGGCAATCATTTTTAGAATGAAAATTGTGGATAAATCACAAGAATATTGGCTAGATTTTTTAGAACAAATTGCTGCTGCTAGGATTGATTAGCTCACAAATTTCAAAACAAAGTGAGTATTCAAGTATTCTGCTTTCTTATTTCATCTTATGCTGTATCAGAACTTTGGTCTTTTTGCACAGCATACGCATTTAAATATGTATGATCCATATTTTGTTCATGGTAAAACTATCCCTGTGTCTGCATGGACACGTGTTATTTGAAACCTCTGACCCCTATGAGTTTTGGGAGCATTTTGTCACCCCCACTTTCTGCCAGTTAAGCCCTGAGCCTATAGAACATAGGATGACACAAGGTATAAGGGGTTTTATAGCCAATTGCCCAATTCCCTGTGACTACTTCTTTGGGGCACATAATACAATAATCAGAGTCCAAGGTTTCAGTGGGGAACCCATGCTATTGCCTAAAGTATTGACCCCTAGGGTTGTATTCCTAGAAGTTACCCATCAAGTATCTGTGGTTGATAATGACTTTGGCCACAAGAAAAGGAAGAAGAAGATGTATGATGTCCCATGGACCAGTAGAAATATGACACTTGAAGTTAGAGGTGCAAAGGGCCTCTTTTTAAGGAAGTTACCTGCCCTTGGACTCCTTATCATAGAGGATAGATAGAAATATGACCCAGATAGTTCCCTAGCCTCCTAGATTATAGATAATAAGGTTCGTGCCAAGATGGTACATGAAGGTCATCCATTTTGGGAGGACAGGAGGAATCCAAAGGAAGACAACCCATATCTATATGTGGAATTAACTGGTTTGCCCTATGAGGGGCCTAGGCCATGGGAAAACTTCTATGTCAAAGAGAAGGAGTTTGACCCTAAGTTGAAGATGACTGCTGGTCTGAGGAAAGCATTAAAAGCAAAAGACTGGAGAATAGAAAAGATTGAAGCCTATTGGAAATATAGGCAAGAGACTTCAGAGATTACACATTCATTTGGGAATGTTGAAAATGATGAAATATGGGAATCAATCATTGATGAGTGCATCCCTCCCTAGTCTCAAGTCCAGACACAAGAATAATTCAAAGGAAGTGTGAAGAGCCAGGGGAAGAAATAGAGTCAGCCCTAATAATGCAAGAAATAGGATAGACATCATCTACTACTCCTGCATCTTCATGGCCTCAATCCCTCAACACCTTAGAGAAGCAAAAAGGTGTGGTGTCATCACCAATTCTAGGGAGTCAATAGCTTCAGCATCTAGGGGTTCTAGAATGATCCCTTTGCCACCACTAGTGGTTTTAAATATTGAAGATGAAATAGAGGAAACAAGAGAGAGGCTTAAGAAACATAGGAGATTATTCCTGCAAGAAGAAGACGAAGAAGAAACAAAGCCATAGTAGCAACAAGTGTCAATCACCTCTTCTATTGCTCAAGTATTTCTTCTCCCTTCTCTCCTATATCTCTTTCTTCTACTATAGGAATGGCAATCCCATGTATCCAGGCATCCATGTTCCCTACCACTTCTATTGTGCTTACATCAACCCCTGCCACTACCGCTAGTACACCAACCATGTCCTCATAGGCCATTACATTGCCATTATTTTCTCCATCCATTCCTAAACATACCCCTTATCAAGTTTCTCCTAGCCAGCAATTATCTGCTATTCCCTATGGCCTACCTTAAGGTCACCCCTTTGCTAGAGGTTATATTACATCCCCTCCTACCTTCCAAGCTCAAGCAAGCACAACAAAAAGGACTAGAGAGGCTAGGATGGACAAGAAGAGGAAAAAGGAAAACAAAAGCCCTGATGTGGTACACATGAGATCACTTTATGACCCTATTCAACAATCATTGACAGTTACACATTTGTCTCCAAATGTGGTGAAACCAAATGAGCAAATACAACCCTAGGATTATGCTATGAATGTCGTGGCCATGGATATGTCTCTCTTCAAGCCACAGGACAGGGTTGAGCTGCTAAATGAAACTGCATCTACTATGACAATAAACTATTCAAAAGTATCCAAGAAGTTGCAAAAGGCAAAAAATGATTTGGCTCAAGAGAAAGTAAATAGCAGCAATCTTGCCAGGGAGATTCAATCTAAGAAAAATGAGATTGATAATCTGAACAAACAATTGCAGAATACTATTTCTTTGCAAATACGTTAGGCTGTTCAGGCTTAGATTGCTTCTCTTAAGACTAAGCTAGCACAAGAAAAGGCTACAGTAACTATTTTAAGACAGTAAATAGCCACAGAAGAAAAGAAATATCAGGATAAATTGCAAGAGGCCACACACTTGCAACAAAAAATATTGAATGAGCAAAATGCCAATAGTGCAGTTTAGGCACAACTCATGGCTAAGAAACAAAGAACAAAGTAGCTAACAATTGAGTTGGCTAATAGGCCACAAAATGCTAGAGTTCTAAATTTGGTAAAAGAGCTGTATGTTTTAGTATGGAAGAGAATCTCTAAGGAGATTATCTAGCTAAAGCCATCTTTGACTTTTCTATTAAATGCTCAGTCGCTGTGCAAGAAAGTAGAGACTTTAGTGTAGGCCACCTTGTCTACTATTTCATTAAGGGTTTCTAACTCTCAACTTTTGTTAAAAAAGTTGTATGACAATAGATTAGACATTATCAGCAGTAGATATCAATGATAGAATGATTGCTGCTAAGAAGGTCAATGAGGTTTTGAGTAGTAACTCTATGGCCACAAATTATCAAGAGCTCCTTGATATAGTGAAAGAAGGACTAAAGAATATGAAGAAACATATAGAAGTTTTGGTGCAACTGGGGCTTCCTTCACTGTTCCCAGATAGCAACGCAGTGTTGATGATTCATGATATCAAGGCCCTTCTTTTGACTAAGCAAAATGATCAGACAATTTTCTAGGGTTTAAGTGATTCATCAACAGTAAAGGAAGTTGAAACTGTGTTGATACCTATGGCCCAACTAGAATTTCAATTAAAAGATGTACAAATTTTGCAAACATTTTCTCATAAAGATATAATTAATCTTGATTTTTCTTTTCAAGACTTGCAGAGTAGACAGGGGCTCTTAGATTCATAATGGTCTATGTATCAGACAGCATTGCAAAATTAATGATTCAAAAGTTTTATTTTCAATACATATCTTTTTGTCAGTTTTGGGTTCTTTTGGAGTAGGCTCAGAAGTCCTGATGGTTGCCAAGAACTGTAGAGTGTCAAAACTCCACATTTTGTTTCATTTTTGGCTAAATATTTGCAGCTTAGTGCATGGGTCTTCAAATGTTTCTATGTGGGTTTTCAAATGTTTCTATGTGCGGGTTGCACCAAGTGCCAAAGCCATAGTCAAAGCCACAACAATGTTTTTAGTATCAAGTATTATGCAGAGTGCACCACATAGCAGGTAGCATTCAATAGTTTATTTTTTTTAATGCTACGGATGGTACCATGTGTCACATGCAGAGGTAGTCTTAAAAGCTTCCTTTCTTGCTACATTTTGTGTGGAGGGTGCCATGTGTCTTTTGATTTTTATGCAGATGATGCCGCGTGTCTCTTTCTATGTTAATATTGATGTCAACATAAATAATGGTGGACCACAGTTTATTTGGTTTCAAGCGTGCGGAGGATGCCACATGGTGGTTGTAGAGAAGGAGTTGCTTTGTTCATGACTCTGGTAGTGAGAAATCATTTTAACTCATAGTTTTGTGTAGGTTTCACCAAGTGTCAACTTCTACATGACCTTTCAAAAGTTTTATTTGTTCCAGCAGTGTTGTGGAAGTTGCCACGTGTTAGCTATCATAAGCGTGTGGAAGCCACCATCTGTCCTAGTTCTATTTCCATTAAGGGTTGTGAGCGCCAAGGTAGTGGGTCCCATTATCATTATTATGTCTCAATTTATAAGTGAAGTGGCTTGTGACAGATGTCATAAAAGGAGGATGCCTAAGTATAAATACACAGGTTTTAAAGGCTCTACGGGATAAGACACGTATCATATTTTGGAGTCTGCAGAATGCGACAAGTGTCATTTTCCTATTGTTTTCTGAAAAGACAAGGGAGTTTCTGGTTTTGAAGTAGACACTACCATTTGTTATATTTCTTTTCAATTATAAGTGCGTAGGTCTCGCCATATTTCTATGTCTCAATATAGGAGGTATGCAACATAATATTTTGCTCCAGCCAATGAGCGTGCATGAGGGAAGGCCATTGCAGATTTAAAGGATTGTAACTGCCATAAACTTCTAGTAATCTTTAGTTCTGTTAGTCCGTTAAGGATTCGGGTTGTTAGAGGCAATCTTGGGTCAAATCAATGATTATAAATATGCAGTATTTGTAATAGAATCAGAGAGATAGAGATAGATTCATTGATCTTTGATAAGTTTTAATCAGAAATCTAAAAGAGGAGTCAGAGACTTTGTTGTGATCAATTTATGTCATTTTGCCTTTATTTTGTTGTTCTTGATAAGAAAGTTAATGTATCTATGCATGTATTTATGCCTTTTATGTTGCTGGAAGATTAATAAGAACTCTATTATGTGCCTTGGTTGATACCATCTATATCATTGCCAAGTGTCTAGTTATAAGCCTTTGATAATACTCATTCTATCTGTTTATGTTAATCATGCAGTGTCTGCTCTTTAATATAATTGTATCTTGAGAATAGCTTCACTGTGCTTCAATTGAAGGGATAATTTTACTTAAGTGCATTGCCATAGTTAGATTTGCTTAATTGTATTTGTAATCCTATTAATTTCTTTCCCTTTGCTCAAAACCCATTTGAAATAAAGAAGAGCTGGCTTCTTTAAAATTTGGAGGTCGTTTCAAGTAGCAAGTTCCACATTCTTGAAACTTCCCATGTTGGTGTTAGAACCTATGGAATTTTATACATCAACAACTACCATATGCATTTGTCTAACACACTTGAGCAATATCCCTATCACATTTATCTCTTCTTTTAATTAAATAAATTTCATATTTATTTAATTAATTCATTATCTATTTCCTCTAAGCTATAATTAAACAATCTTTAATTATTTAATTATCTTCATTCTATCTATTTTAATTAAATAAATTTTATTTATTTAATTAATTTCTCTTATCATTTATTTTCATGAGCCAGCATGTGTGCCTCTTTCATTTAAAAAGATAAGTGGTACTACATCTTTTATTTAATATCTTTCACATGTAGTACTTTTTATGTATACAGTCACACATAAGCCTTATCTTCCCTCCACTTGTCATCTACACATTCACCTATGATTATCCTTTCATCTTATCCATTCACATAGCCACCAAATCTCTACTATTGATTGATTTTGGTTGAGTTCTATATAAACACCCTCTCATTCCATACTTTGATCTATCTAGCACTAATATAGCATCTACATTATCATCTTGAGCATTTTACTATTTATTAGCATCCATCCATCATGGTAGCTTTTATCTTCATATGAGAAGCAATCCATATCATAAGCAAGGAATCATACAATCTAGGTGATATTGTTCTTGAATTTCATGCTTTTGATTTCATTTAGATTTGATTCTTTGATGATGGTAGGGTTAGGTTTTCATGGCTATGCTTGATCATATTAACCTAGTTTTTACCTATCACATTTTGGCATGCCCGGTAGGACTCACATCCTTGATTAACTTTGCTATTTGAAGTTGTTTTTGTGAAGATCATATTTTATGAGTGCTTATGATAAGTTCCAGTCTCTTTTAAGCAAAAACCAATCACTGTCTGCATAAACACATCATTTTTGAGCCAAAACTTGCCGCTTTTATCATTCCTGGGATCGCTCCTGGGTGAACAGTAGTCACTTATTTCCTGTTCTACATCACTTATAAGATAACAATGGTCACTTATGCCTTTGTTTGAATTGCTTTTAACCTGACAGTGATCACCTTTAGTAATTTGGATCACTTTCTACAACATTAGGGTTTTCATTATATTCTATTTTTTTCACAGATCTGAGTCACTTATGACCCGACATCAGTTGCCTATTTCTTTTTTGCATCGCTTATGAGATTTATCATTCCGCATCTAGCATTTTCAGCATCACTTCTAATCTATCGCATTTCGCTTATGGCAGAAAAAGAGTTTGCTTTTGATCAATAGTTGATTGCCTCTAGTAAATTGTCATTTTTAGTCTTTATCATTTGCAATTTGGTTTCTTGGCTACTAATTGGGTAATTCTACATCTTATTGATTGTCCAAGAAAAGGAGGTTATCAAACTACTAACATATCTGTTACAGCTCCAATTGGTCCAAGACTAGTAGTTTTTTACTAATTTAGGAACATTTGGGCTTGGTGCTTAAAATCAATCATTGTTTCCTCCATGCTTGATTTATCCTTTCTTGATTTCTTGCATGTGTATGTTTGTAACCCAAATTTAATAACAAAAGTATCCTCTCCCCTTGCCTATCAAATGGATCTTGGGTGTATGAGAACTTGTTATTATCTTTAGAGGGCCTGCCTTCCCGATGTGAGAAGGGATATGACCCAAGCGGTAATGAGCTAAAGCCAAGTCCTTCTGAACCACTATATAAGAAAAGTGTTTGTGTCGAAAGCCACAAACAATGGGTGTTGTTCTGTTATACCAACAACCAACCTCCCCCAAAACCCTCCAAGGTGTAACCCTTGAAGGCTAGGAGACTCTATAATGGAGAGTAGTGCTACCGTACGTATAGCCACCCGAATGGATGCCATTATTAGCAACTTTGTGTAGTGGCCAAAAATTCTCTATTTGTTTATGCAAATGGTAGGACCTTTGAAGCCACCCTAATTCATGTGGTTCTTAGAAGAGATAGCAGGGACAATTCTAAGGTTTGGTGGGGGGATGAGCCTTGGGAAACCTAAATCTTGGTATGCATGAGATGTGTGCACTGTAAGGGAAGGTCGATGCTACCAAGATCCTGAAGCTATCTGCTTTGAATAAGCATAGCCAGGGGACTCAACAAATACAGTCCTTTCCTATCCTAGGTTGTACAAGTTTGTGATTGTTGTGAGTGTGAGTGACTAAAATTACTATTTTCTTGTCAAAAACACAATTCAAACATATTCCCTGATAGACATAGTAACCTTTGAGCTTAAACTGCTTGCATACAGACAATCAAATCACTTTTAAATAGTAGTCAATCACCTATTCCCTAAACAAAATCACTTTTAAACAATACTTAGTTGCCTCTGGTCTAAACTATGTCACCTTTGATCAACAGTGAATCGCATCTGAGCTAATATTGATCACCTGTAGCAAATTAGCTCTCCTCTAGTTAACACTGTAGCCTATTACCCAAACCAAAACCAGATCACATTTAAGCTATTACCAGTCACTTTTGGCCTTTTTTTATTTGCATCTGAGCTATTACCTGCCACCTATAGTCAATTATCAACAAATCTTAATGACTTACCTGAATCAACTACATTTCCAACATGCTTAGCCTTAGCATTAGCTTTCAGACCTATCTCTGATCATTAGTAGATACCTGGACTTTGTCTCCTACTTTGAGCTTACTAGCCAATTGAACTTTGTGAACTTTTCACTTTTTTTAGATCCCAAACTAGCAAACTAAACATCAATCAACTGATCAATTAGCAAACCATCATCTCTGGCTTTAGCTTTAGCAACATCAACAAAACAACAATCTTAGCAAACAACCTCTCCCTTGAGTGTGTGAGCTATTCTCTAGGGAATTCTAACCAACAACAAAGCAACCAAGCAACCCAACAACAAAGCAAATAGCAAACCAACAACCAATAACTAGCAACCAAACAATCAACAAACCATCATCTTTTGGGTCTTAAAACTTTGACAAGAAAAAGTCCAATTTTCAACATCAATTATGCCTCAAACTACGAGTCAATATAGAGCTAAAATGGAAGCCAAATTGTGAGCTGAGATGGAAGCCAAGATGCAACAATCTAGATTAACACCTCTTAGAGATGCAATTCAATTTATAACTAGTATGCCTCCTGACATGTTTGTGCCCCATGGGTACACCATTAGAGAGTCATCCTCACAACAAGTGCAACCTCAAACATTTTAAGAGACTTACGAAGACCAATCCCAAGAAGGCTTATCAGAATTTTGAGATACACATGTATGGGATCAATTTGAAAGACTTGTTTTAACTGATCTTAATTGCTATTTCTTGCAACTCACCTGCATGGGAGCTAAATTACCAAGAGATTTTGACATATCTGCTATTAGAGAGAATGATCCAAACACTCCCATTGTTGTTGCAAAGGGATCATCCACTATAGTCATACCATCCCATACCATATCACAAACTCCATCTTCCAACCCATCTCTTTCATTGCCTATTGTTACTTCATTTGATCAGCCATGCTTGGAGTACACTCTAGAACCTTTGCTAACTCCAACCAATGTACTCCCTTTCATTTCACAAAATCTAAGCATTCCACCTTTCCATGTTTCACAACATACTCCTTCTCCCACCATGACCATTTCAATGCCTCAAGTAACGCAAGCTGTTCATGTTTCCCAAGTACAAACTCCTTAGGCATCACAAGCTATCTCCATATCCCATATTATGTAAGCTTCCCAAGCTATCTAAACAACACCAACAGTCCAAGATTCACAACCATCACAATCCACTACCCCCATTACCCCACATATGGACACCACATCCCATACTCCTACCACTACTAATATGATCTTCGCTATCTCCACTAATCCATCCAATACATCAGACAATCCTAATGTTAGTCTCATCGACATGAGTGACCCACCCATTGTCTCACAAGCTAATCCTAGCACTATAGTCTCTTATGTTGATCAACTTACATCCATTCCGCCATCTTCTTATAATCCTTCACAAACTACCAATCTGTCTTATATTACCCAAGGTTTGCCCATTGTCACCCAACACATGACATATACCAATCCCCATGTTGTCCAAAATACAAACCCAAATGTCTATCCTTCTTTTGCATTCACCAATCCTTCCATCACCATGTCACAAACCCAACTCCAAATTCACAACCATTAACTAACACCAATCCATCTTCCACTTCTCATGTGATGCAAAACCTTGGTGTTACTTCATCATAATATACCCAACCACCCCTTGTGTCTCAAGGACAACAATCTTCAACCACATATGTGTCGCATACCAATCCTTTGACATACATTGTGAGTACGCAACCTCAACAAATGGTCATGCCTTCATATATCCCACAATAGCAACTTCAATATACATCATACGATGCTTTACCTCCCAACCAACCACCCCCTTTGTAACAACAACAATTATCTCCAATGGATGTTCAACATATGATTAACCAAGTGGTAGGACAAAGCAAGAAGACCTTCTCTTTAGAAAACATATGCGCTTATCCATTTGACAAGTCACTTTTCATATGACACCTTTTCCACCACACTTTGAAATTCCACAATTTGACAAATAAAAAGGAAAAGGCAATCCGAAAGACCATCTTAGATCATTCTTTGTGGCATGTCTCGATGTTGCTCATGATGATACATATCTTTTGAGACTATTTCCTTGAAGATTATCAGGACAAGCTCTTGAATGGTTCTCTCATTTACCTCCAGGAATTAAGTCTTTTGCGGAATTAGCAAATAAATTTTGATCACACTTCACCTTTAACATTTAACATGAAGTGAACATGAATGACCTTGTCAACAATAAACAATGTAATGGTGAGGCCTTCTCGTCACTTACTCAATGATGGCATAACATGGCTAGCAAACTATCATGGGAAATACCTAAAAAACAATAGCTTGATATCTTTGTTCAAAATCTCCATCACGAGCTATCATTCTAACTACAATTGCAAAGTGCTAGCACCTTTGATGAACTTGTTTCCAAAGGAACCATCATTGAATGAGCTTTAATTGCTAAAGGCACTATCAAAAAATTTTGTGATAATAAAGACTAGCCTCAAAATTCGAACAATAAATCTCTCTTTTGGAAAAAAAACAAGAATGTTGTCAACGACAGTGTTGTAGACACAAAGAATATACAAACTATGAAAGCTTCTATCAACATTCAAGCTGCATCTACAACAACTCAACCTTTTTAGCAAACCCAGCAACAATGACAAACTTCAAATCCTCGTTGACAATTTACACCATTAGTAGAACCTATGGAAGTTGTCTTTCGAAAGCATCTTCAAGCAGGCAATATTATGTTACCAGATGCACCAGCCAATGGTGAACCACTCTTCAAAGCTCCTTGGTACAAAGAAAATGAGTATTACGATCACCATAGAGTTAAAAGACACAAAACAAATGGTTGTATGTGCTTAAAGCATGTTATCCAAGATTGCATCGATCAAGGTTTAATCAAAATCACACCTCCAATAGCTCAACCTACATAGAAACCAACATCAAATTATGATCTAGATGCTTTCAAGAATCCACTTCAATCTCATGACAAACCAAGTCACCCTCATGCTGGGAATGCCATTCAGTACAACTATGAATCATCCACTATTGGCTACATTGATCATGCTCACATTTCTACCATTACCATCCAAGGCAAAGCACCTAACTGTGTTGTAACTACTAGAAGAGGTCATGTTACCATCCAAGGAGCACCTATCCATCCTCCTTGACTATCCTCTAGCTATAATATCCTTGATTACCTTCGTAAAACACCTACACACATTTCCATTCTTGAGTTTCTTCACATATCCCTTGCTCACAAAGCCATCCTTGACAAAGCTTTACAAGAATCTTCAGTACCCAACAATATTAATATCACACAATTCCAATCTATGGTCACTAGCATTGTAGCCCCTTGTCATTTAACCTTTTTTGACAAAGATCTTTAGCCCTCCATTCATTCTTTGCACAATGAAGCCCTCCACATTGAAGTGTTTGTCAAACAACATTGTATCAAATGAATCTTAGTGGATGGTGGAGCTGGTCGTAATATATGTTCCTTAAAATTAATAAAACAATTGGGATATTCTAAGAAAGATGTTGACACCACCTAGGTCATTAGTATCAGAGCGTATGATGATGGTGAGAGAGATACTGAAGGGATTATTTACTTGCCTATCCAAGTTGGGCCAGTCACTACTAAAACCCATTGTCAAGTCTTTGATATTGACCTCCCTTATAACATCATCCTTGGCCATCCATGGATACATACCCTCAAAGCAGTTCCTTCTACATTCCACCAATGTCTTAAATTTCCACATAACGGTGTTGAGATTACTATTCATGCCGATCCCAATCCATTTGAATTTTGTCGTGCCTTTCAAGCTAAATACCAAAGTCCAAATTGCATTCCTATCAACACTGAAGCATACCCATCTTCATCATATGTAGATCCATCTACCTTACTCAAGCCATCATCTAGCAAAGCCACTCCAAGCCTCTGCATCAAGTACGCTGAACATGGCCCGGGTGAGTACACATTGCAAGAATCATCATCCACATCCATTTCTGATATAGAAAATGGATCCTCTTTGGTAAAAGAGACTTCTAACTCTAATACCATCGACGACTCATCCTTTCATATCACCAACCTTTTTTTGGGATCCTCCATCTTCATGATTTATGTCACTCCTTTGTCTCTTTCTAGTGAGGAACTCAAGTCTAGTTCTCCAAACACTCCTAGTCCCAGTGTCAAACACTGGCCTTCCCAAGGTAAAGATGTTGGTAATTCCTCCATCCATCCTAAGTCCACCATTTCCCATCAAAAACCTCATGCTAAACCCCACAAGCATGTCACCGTACATCTTCCACCATCCAATTTATCTCTACTTCTTCCAACTCCTAAACTCTCACCATCAATGTTACCTCCATACCTTTCATTTCCATCATCCTATAACTTACAAAAGGATGTAACTATAGATCTTCCACCATCTAATTTACCTCTGCTTCTTCCAACCCCAAATATCTCTCCATTTTCGTCACCTCTTTTACTACCAATGCCTAATTATCCATTTATCTATAATCACCA
This sequence comes from Cunninghamia lanceolata, assembly GCA_027924645.1. Classification (NCBI taxonomy): domain Eukaryota; kingdom Viridiplantae; phylum Streptophyta; class Pinopsida; order Cupressales; family Cupressaceae; genus Cunninghamia; species Cunninghamia lanceolata. The sequence goes on from BSBN01000957.1 coordinate 2,313,339, forward strand.
TTCCATTCCTAATCGTGACCAACAATTGCACATGTCATCTCAGCATAAAGCTTCCACTTCTTCTGCCAACCCCACTTCCATCAAATCGATGGGATTCAAAAATAAAAGTTTGGATGCATCTACCTCTAAAGCTAAAACTCCTACCAAGAATCCTAAAGATTCTCATGCCTTAGAGCAGCAAAGCAAAGAATCATAGCCTAGTACATCTAAAAAGCTAGCTGAGCCTATAACTCCACAAGAAGAGCCTACACCCAAAATTGTTTGGGTTCCTAAGAAAACAAACAAGCAAGATGAATGAGGCATCGTTATCCATATCTTAAACAAAAGAATCCCAATCGTCCCCTTCCATCTCATAGTCCACTTCTATTTAACTATATGCACTTATTTCTTGCTCATATGTGACATATTTTCCCTATGTGATTAGTTCTTGACTAAGTGTGAGCTGTATTTCTACATGCGTCTAACTTTAGCCCATAAGCGAGCTATATCCTATAAGTGAGCATTGTTCCTTTCTAAGTGAGCTGCACCTATGCATGCACCTACTTTTAGCAAATAAGCGACTTGATTTTATCTATATGCACATTCTACCTCTATTTGCCTAGTCAACTAAAAGCAACCTATCATTACCATATGTGACCAAGACATGCCTAAAAGTGATCTAAACTACCCTAAGTGACATGTTTTCCTATATAAGTGACCTGAACTACCTATCCTAAGACCTAGTCACTTATGGTGATGTGTGTGCATTTATGATGCTTTTGTTGGAAAGACATAGTATATGGATTCATGAATGTTGTCATTCATGGAAACAAAGGTTATCCCACACATCCGCAAGACATGATGAGTCTCTACCAGAAGTCAGATTGAAGAAGTGTTATGATCCGGTAAGCAAGAACAGAGCAGTCAGAAAGGTTCGACAGTCAAGTCTAGACCTCTTAGAGGAAGTATTTTAGTGAAGTGCAAATTTGGAGAAGTCAAGAGGAGTATCTTGACTAATAGATTCCAAGGATTTAGCCTCCAGTGATGGAAGGGTGAAGAGATATGAGCACTTGAGTGTTGGGTTCCTGTTTGACAGAGTAGACAAAGGAAGAACTGTACCGGTAGAGTGTCAGATCCAAATCCGGAAAAGATATTGCTGATGACTAAGTTTCTTGAGGTATCATTCATGATTGGCCAACATGATTGATGACTTCTACAGGCATCTCCTAGATCCGCATCACTTGGTAAGCAAGGATCCAGCCGACAGATCAAAGCTTGGGAAAATATTGACTATTCTGGATGCCGACTAGAAAGGTGATGAAATCACTTATGTAGATCTATATACAAGATGGATTTAGATGTGAAGGTGTGTGTGGTGTGTTGTGTGGTGCAAAGAAAAGTAGAAAAGTAGATTGAAGACAATAAGACAGGTTCGGAATGTGATAGTACAACAACATCAAAAGAGAGTAAGAATGAAGTGCAGCAGATTAGTTTATTGAGCTTAATCGGAACTGAACCTCAGCATGTGTGGATGCTTCTCATCGGTTCAAACATTGAGTTACCTTCTCTTCTTGTAGACAGTGAGTCTCTTGTAGGCAATGAGCCTCTTGTGAGCAGTGTGCTCGGGCAGTGAGCCCTAATTGGCAAGTGCCATTTTGTATCTTTTATTCTTCTAACAGAGAATAATATCTTGGGTTAATCACCCCGTGGTTTTTCCCTTAACCAGGTTTTCCATGTCAAAATCACTGTGTCATGTGCATTGGTGTTATTTCCATTTCATGGTTATATTTATTCATTTGATTTAATATTGTATTAACTGTTAAGGAAGTTCAAAAAGTTGAAGCAATTAAGATAACTGATTCACCCCTCCTCTCTCAATTATCAACAATTGGTATCAGAGCTAAGTTCCTCCAAACAGAGCTTAACAGCTTGAGGAAGATCTGGGAATTCAAATGGATATGTATGGTATGAGACAACAACTTCAGTCTGCCCTGAATGATCTTGAGCAATCTAATTCTGAAGTCAATGAACTAAAGGAAAGACTCAAACAGGCCAATGATTTCATAAATGAACTAAGAGGGAAATTAAGTCTCGATATGAAAAAGAGAAAGGATCTACTTTAGCAATTGGCAAATCAAGGTGAAGGAAATGATACAAATGAAGATCTGAAGGAGAAAACCAAGCTATGTGAAAAGTTATCAAAAGAGACCATTATGATAAGACATGAAATGGAATCAGGAGTCATGAAATTCACCCAAGAAATTGAAGAGAAAAGAAAAAATGAAGATATCCTAAGACAATCTCTCAAGAGGAAATCTGAAGACTACCACAATATGGATAGAATAATCAGGCATCTAGAATCTAATATTGAAGAAGCTAAAGAAAAGGAAGAACAACTTGAAAATTAGATTGATACTCTCAAAAGGGATCTTCAAACAGGAAATGAATATAAAGAAAAAATCAAGGTAAGCTCTGCTCAACTTGAATTTCTTCTTGAAAGCCAAAAGAGCATAAATGACAAGTGTGGCTTGGGGTATGAAAAAGGTGAAAGCTCCGGATCTAGTTAGAAGAACTCTAGATCAGAAAATCCAAAAAATAGGCCTAGAAGACCTCCAGTAAGGCAACCAAATGCTCAAAGATATCCATCCTTTAATGGATGCTGCCACAACTACAATAACTTTGGCCATAAAGCAAATCAGTGTAGAAGAAGAATGAATCAAACTATTACATCCTTTTCCGGACAGTGTTTCAACTGCAAAAGGTATGGTCACAAATCCCATGAGTGTAGATATATGCAAATAAGTAATTCATTTAATGGTAGATGCTTTGCATGCAATAGAATGGGACATATGGTTAATCAATGTAGATCAAGAGAATATCAATCAAATATACAAAGAAATGTTGTTTTCTACAATTGCAATAGATCCAGTCACATTGCCAAATTCTGTAGAAGCAAGAATCAGGACAAAAGGGGTCCGGTGCATCATAATCAGAATCAAAACAAAGGAAAAAGAAAAGTGAATGTAGATGAAGTTCAAAGTGAGATGAATAGGATTTAGGTAAAGAAAAGTGCAAAGAATGTTGGGAATGGATTTGCACTAGAATCTAGTGCTGATATCCCTTCCAGAAATTGAATAGATGAACTCTGGCTCAGGGGGGTAACAAAAGAAAAACCAATTCCCCCAGCCAGTCAATTGGTGCTTGTAATCAGCACATGAAAGGCTGCGGATCAAAGGGTTTTCAGAGAAACACCTACATAAGCCATGGTAAAGATTTAAAGTGTCTAATCCCTTCAGATAGATCCGGTTTAACAGTCTTCTGGTAAAAATAGGTTTCTTACAAGTTTGGTCCGGTGTGATTCTAAAATTGTGACATCTTGATCTACGGATAAATCAAATGGTTGAGGAAAGTAAGAAAGTTTGTTGTTAATCACCAAGGATAACTCTAAGCATATTATAGTGATCTAGAAAGAGATCTATTTTAGAATAAGAAGAATAGAGCAACCAGAATAACTTAAGTTGTGCATTTATTACAGTATGAATTTAGGGTTTCTCTTGCAATTAAAAGGGTTCATGTGCTCGTCATTTGCACATTTGCATTAGAAAGGAATGAAAGGAGAGCTCTGCAACAAATTGCTTCAGACTTCTCAAGGACCAACTGTTGGAGTTGATTCAATCAGCAAATCATTCAAGTTCACTCTGTGAACCCTACAAGCGCAAGAGGTATTTTTCATTATCAAATATCTCTCTATAAATCCTTGAATGATGGCTACTCCAAATATTGTGAAGATCACTGATAGGCCTTGCCCCAAATTCAAGAAACATCCCTACAAATCCTTGGAGGTAGATTCCCTAGGAGCATTTTCTAGTGTATTGCATGGTGTCCTGCATATAGAAGATATTAGGGTTTACATTCATGAAAACATTGAAGAATTCAGAGAGTACAAATTAAGGGATATCTACCACAAACAACTAATAGATGATTCATTTGAGCTCAAACCCCAATTCAAGGCCCTCCAGGACAAGCACTTTGCACAATGCATACATTTCCCCTATTTTGCTAAGGATGAATGGGTCAAGTATATTTTGAGCAGAATACATGACAATTTCATGTGGTTAAATGGACCATTCAAGATCACAAAAGATACCATTAGGGCAGTTACCGGATTGCACTCATCCAGTGGGATACCTGTTCTCAAATCTGTCAAAAACCAAACTATGAGTGAGGCTACCAAATTAAGGTTTGACAAAAGGGCAATGACAATAGAAGATATCACTAATCCAGATATCAAGTTTGCCTCCATGATCATCGGCTACAAGATATATCATTCTAGCAGGGAGAATTCAGTAACTGGAACTGCTATCTACACTGCCTATGAAATGTTGAGGAAAAATGTAGACTATGACATTTGTGAGCTCCTTCTAAACCAACTCTTGGAGAACCTGCAGAAGATAAAGAAGGATAAGAAGAATTCCTTCAAATTTGGTGGCCTAATACTCTATCTATTCTTCTACTTTATGAATGAGCTACCCGGATCTAGTGGATGGGTATGGCAGAATGACAGACCAGTTGCCATACAAATCAGGGATTATTTGCATGGACTTGGTGATGACAAAGTACAAAACATAGCTCTCTGGGGTTTCTTCAAAAAACTTTCAGAACATGATGCAAGCTAGAGAGAGAATTCCCCAAACTCTAGTTGAGAAATATAAAGACACAGTATGCTTTATGGTAGAGACTGATCAGTGTCTAATAAAGGCAGTGGAACCAAGAACAGTGTGGCTCATGCCAATGGGGTATGAGGTGGATGAGAACATCATGGAGCTACATGTTCGGCACATGTTGAGTCAACCAAAGGATCCCAAGGTAGAAAGGTTTGGAACCTTTGAAGAATTGAGTGTAAAGATCCATGTGGAACTTCGACAACCTGAAATCAAGAGGAAAGTAAGAGGGAAGTTGAAGAAGTTGCCAAGAGGCATGGAATCTCAAAAGAGGAACTTGATGCCCATAGAGAAAAGACAAAAGGAACAGAAAAAGAAAAAGAAGCAGAAGAGGAAAGTGCTCTGATAGCGTCTTCCACCTAGACCAGATCATCAAAGAAATATGCACCTGCCACTACTAAAAGCTCAAGGCATCAAAACCGGAAGCAAAATCATCTGGCAAAGGATAGAAGAGAACTAAGACAAAAGCCACAAGATCTTATGCTAGTCAAAAGGATGAAGAAGAAACTGAATCTGATGAAGAAGTCAAGAAAATGAAGAAAAAGAAGAAAACATCTGGTAAACCATCTACCGGTTAAGGAGAAGAAGAAAAGGCAGAGGAATTTGTTGAAAAATCCACTCTTCACATTGATGACATCATCAAATCAGTTACTGTGGATGGAAATCTTCAGCCAATGGTTGAATTCTATGATGATTATGGTGAAGTTGATCAGAAGATATTTCAATATGCCACAGTCAGTTATCTAAAAATCTACAACAAAGCATTCATTGAAATTATATCTCTGATCCCCAAAAGCTTAGAGAAGGAACTTGAAATAAGGAAGAAGAATGCCCAAGCCAAAGATCTAGAAATTCGGGAGCAGATAGCCATTCAGCTCTATCCTTCAATCACTCAGAAACAAATGAATATGATCTTCAAAGATTGCAAGGATGAGTTCCGGAGCAAAGCTAGAATGAATCAGCTCATGCTTGGAGAAACTGATAAAGTGGCAAATGAAACAAAAGAGATCCTCCTGAATGCCTTCAAAAGATTCAATCTTCCTATTATAGAGGACTTAGGTGTTAATCCCTTGGCCACAGATGTTGAAGAAGGATCTACTGAGGCAATGACAGAAGAAGTAATGGACACCAGTGAAGATAAGGGCTTGGAATCCTCTGCTCTGGAAGAGGTCACCCATGAACAAACAAACATCATGCCTCTAGTTTCCCCTGCTGACTCTGGACCCAAAGGAGAAGAAAGAATAGAGGAGAAAGAAAAAGAAGTGAAGGAAAAAGAAGATGACAGCTCCAAGACTGCAGAAGAGAAGAAGAATCTGTCTCCGGCAAGAGACACTACAGAAATTGTCAAAAAATTCTTAAATAAAGAGACAATGGAGATTGATGAACCAGAACTTCTACAAGGACCATTTGATTTTGATTCTCTTTCCCCGATACAAACAATGAAGATAGCTTCATTTGCTAATGCAAAGGCCAAAGAAAAACTCTTGAAGTCTCACATGGAAGACTATGAGCTTATAGAAGCTGCATCTAGTGTGCTTGAAAAGATCATGCCATCCTTTCTGAAGGATTCATCAGTTTCCTCATCAGGTAATCATAAGTCTCTTGTTAGTTCAGTCAGCACTCATTTTGAGTCCTTTGAGAAATCAGCTAAGGCAAAGGTCTGGAAAGAGTTTTTGGATAAAAGATTCTCTGAAGTATTAAGTCTAATATCAAATGATAGAAGAAATATGGATATAGGGATAAAGAGTGTAGAAAATGCTCTTAAAGATGGCAGAGAAATATATAAATTTTGTCTATCATGGTCCAAAGCAACAATGGAGATTGAGAAGAAAATGAGAGATCAAACTAACAAAACTTTCTCAAAATTTTGATCCACTTACCTCATCCATAGTAAATCAAGAATGTCAGACTATTGTAGTCTTGGATGAAATTAAGAAGCTAGAGAAAGAAAAGAAAAATAGAATTAGCAGGTTGAATGAACTTAGAAGAATCATCATTCCTAAGTTGGAGGCCTTACATGAGGCCCTAAGTGATGCTTAAACCACAGCCAAGACAAATGATCTGATAGATCTGAAGAAGGCAGAAGCTTTTGCATTCCTGTTGAGTGGTCACATATCAATTTTGGACAGGATGAAGCTAAGTTGGGCAACTAAAGTTGTACAATTGAAAAACACTTTTGCAGATATACTAAAGTATATGTAGAGTACAACCGGATGATATACTTATGCGACTAAGTATAGATTAATTTTTGAAAATTTTGGTGTGCAGACCCCACCCTTTACCATTGATGTTAAAGGGGGAGTGATGAGCAGTGAAAAATGAGGAATCCAACTAAGGGGGAGCTCCAAAAAATGTACATAGAGACAGAGCATCAGCCAAGGGGAAGTATAGTGTGACACTTAGTCATTTTTCACGAAGTGTTGCCATCAATGACAAAGGGGGAGATTGTTGGCAAGAGACACTATATGGATTCATGATCATTGTCATTGATGGAAACAAAGGTTATCCCACACATCCGCACGACATGATGAGTCTCTACCAGAAGTTAGATTCAAGAAGTGTTATGATCCGGTAAGCAAGAACAAAGCAGTCAGCAAGGTCCGACAGTCAGGTTTGGACCTCTCAGAGGAAGTATTTCAGTGAAGTGCAGATTAGGGGAAGTCAAGAGGAGTATCTTGACTAATAGATTCCAAGGATTTAGCCTCTAGTGATGGAAGGGTAAAGAGATATGAGCACTTGAGTGTTGGGTTCCTGTTTGACAGAGTAGACAGAGGAAGAACTATACCGGCAGAGTGTCAAATCCAAATCTAGAAGAGATATTGCTGATGACTAAGTTTCTTGAGGTATCATTCATGATTGGCCGACATGATTGATGACTTCTTCAAGCATCTCCTAGATCCACATCACTTGGTAAGCAAGGATCCAGCTGACAGATCAAAGCTTGGGAAAATATTGACTATTCCAGATGTCGACTAGAAAGGTGATGAAATCACTTATGTGGATATATATACAAGATGGAATTAGATGTGAAGGTGTGTGTGGTGTGTTGTGTGGTGCAAAGAAAAGTAGAAAAGAAGAGTGAAGACAATAAGACAGGTCTAGAATGTGATAGTACAATAGCATCAAAAGAGAGTAAGAATGAAGTGCAGTAGATCAGTTTGTTAAGCTTAACCAAAACTGAACCTCAGCATGTGTGGATGCTTCTCATCAATTCAAACATTGAGTTACCTTCTCTTCTTGTAGACAATGAGTCTCTTGTAGGCAGTGAGTCTCTTGTAGGCAGTGAGCCCTAATTGGCAAGTGCCATTTTGTATCTTCTATTCTTCTAACAGAGAATACTATCTTGGGTTAATCACCCTGTGGTATTTCCCTTAACTAGGTTTTCCACATCAAAATCACTGTGTCATGTGCATTGGTGTTATTTCCATTTCATGGTTATGTTTATTCATTTGATTTAATATTGTATTAACTATTAAGGAAGTTCAAAAAGTTGAAGCAATTAAGATAACTGATTCACCCCCTCCTCTCAGTTATCAACAGCTTTTACCCTATCCAAATCACACTTTTAGGAAAAGTTTCAGTACATACTGGTATGCCTAATCCCTCTGGTCATCCATGAGTCCTCACTTGCTTGGCGCAATGATCTTTGCATGGAATCACCATCTTGATAGCTCTCCAACTCTCATCACACACCAACTCTAAGGAGCTCTAGATCTCTATAGATTTTTGAACACAATTGAGGACAAATGAGCCTATTTTCCCTTCCAGGACCTACTTATAGCCCTATCCAAACCCTAATTCTTCTATGCCAAAGCCTCTTTTCTTTTGCTTCATCCCAGTCTTTCCCAGCCAACCCTTTTTTTTTCTTCATGTCAACCTTATGTCTTAGCTTTTCTTCTATCTTGAGCCAACCCAACCCTTCCTAGTTAGCCTGGCTTACCTCTCAAGGGGGCATCCCCTAGCAATTACATTGGGGCATAACCTTGTTTATCAAAGGCATATCGTATCTTCCTTAACACAATGTTCTATCGAACATTGTATCAAAAAGGGGCAAAATGTAGACACCCAAAATTGACTCATTATCATTAGCATTCAAATATCACATTACACATCATCTGAATTTGTCTAACACACTTGAGCATTATCCCTAATAGAGCTATTTCTTCTATTAATTAAATAAATTTATATTTATTTAATTAATTCATTAGCTATTTCCTCTAAGCTATAATCAAACAATCTTTAATTATGTAATTATCTTCATTCTATCTACTTTTAATTAAATAAATTTTATTTATTTAATTAATTTATCTTATCATTTATCTCATGCGCTGACATATGTGCCGCTTTCATTTAAAAAAAGATAAGTGGTACTACATCCTTTATTTAATATCTTTCACATGTAGTACTTTTTATGTACACAAGCACACATAAGCTCTATCTTCCCTCCACTTGTCATCTACACATTCACCTATGTCTATCTTTCAATCTGAACCATTCACATAGCCACTGAATCTCCACCGTTGATTGATTTTTGTTGAGTTCTATATAAACACCCTCGCATTCCACATTACAGAGGACCCGACATCTATATAGCATCTACTTTATCATCCTGAGCATATTGAGCACTTGAGTATCTATAGCATCCATTGAGCTTATTATTATTATCATCCATCCATCATGGCATATTTTTATCTTTATAATTGCCCATTGTTGAATAAGCAATCCACATCATAAACAAGCAATCACACAATCTAGGTGATATTGTGCTTGAATTAAATACTTTTGATTTCATTTAGATTAGATTCTTTAATGATGGTAAGGTTAGGTTTTCATGGCTATGCTTGATCTTATTAACCTAATTTTTTATTTAGCATATTTTGGCATGCCCAGTGGGACCCATGCCCTTGATTAACTTTGTTGTTTGAAGTTGTTTTTATGAAGATCAGATTTTTTGAGCACTTACCACAAGTTCCAGTCGCTTTTGAGAAAAAACCCATCACTGTCTAAATACATGCATCACTTCTGAGCCAAAATCTACCGCCTTTAGCATATTCTGGATTGCTTATAAGTGAACAGTGGTCATTTTCTCTCTGTTTTGCATCACTTTTACATTAACAGTGATTGCTTATGCATTTATTTGAATTGCTTCTGACTGGATAGTGATCTCTTTTAGCTAATCGAATTACTTATTGCAAAACTAGGGTTTTTATTGCATACTATTTCTCTTGCAGATCTGAGTCACTTATGATCCGTAATCAGTCACTTCCTTTTTTGAATCGCTTGTGAGCTTTAATAGTCCACATTTGGTGCTCTCGACATCACTTAGGATCTGTAAGATTTTGCCTTTGACAAAATATAGCTCCCTTTTGACCAAGAGTGGATTGCCTTCAGTAAAATGTGTTGCTTTTAGTATGTATTATTTGCAGTTTATTTTTCTTGGCTACTAATCAAGTATTTGTGTAGCATCTTATCAATTGTCCAAGAAAAGGAGGTTATTAAACTACTAATATATCTGTTGCAACTTCAATCAGTCCAAGACTTGTGGTTTATCACTAAATTAGGAACATTTGGATTTGGTGCTTAAAATGAATCATTGCTTGCTCTGTGCTTAATTTATCTTTTTTTGATTACTTGCATGTGATTGATTGTAACCCAAATTTCATAACAAAAGTATCCTCTCCCCATGCCTATCAAATGGATCTTGGGTGTACGAGAATATGTTATTATCTTTAGAGGACCTACCTTCCTGATGTGAGAAGGGATACGACCCAAGCGGTAATGGGCTAAAGCCAAGTCCTTCTGAACCGCTATATAAGAAAAGTGTTTGTGTCGAAAGCCACAAACAATGGGTGTTGTGTTATACTGACAGCCAACTTCCCCCCAAACCCTCCAAGGCATAACCCTTGAAGGCTAGGAGACTCTATAACAAAGAGTAGTGCTACTGCATGTATAGCCACCCAAATGGATGCCCTTATTAGCGACTGTGTGTAGTAGCCAAAAACCTTCTATTTGTTGAAGCAAAAGGTGGGACCTTTGAAGCCGCCCCGATTCACATGCTTCTTAGAGGAGATAGTAGGGACAATCCTAAGGTTTGGTGGGGGGACAAGCCTTGGGAAACCCAAATCTTGGTATGCATGAGAAGTGTGTACTGTGGAGAGGAACCAGTGCTACCAAGATCCTGAAGCTATCCACTTTGAACAAGCATGGCTAGGGGATTCAACAAATATAGTCCTTTCCTAGCCTAGGTTGTACAAGTTTGTGATTGTTGTGAGTGTGATTGACTGCAATTACTATTTTCTTGTCGAAAATCACAAATCAGACATATTTCCTGATAGACACAATCTCTTTTGAGCCTAAACTACTTACCTATAGATAACTAAATCACTTTTAAACAGTTGTTAGCCGCTTTTTGCCTAAACAGATTTGCTTTTAAATAGCAGTTAGCCATTTTTTGCCTAAATAGAATCATTTTTAAATAGCAGTCAGCTGCTTTCTACCTAAATTGCATCACCTTTGAACAACAGTCTATCACGTTGAGTCTAAACTGTGTCACCTCTGATCAACAGTAAATCACTTTTGAGTCAATATTAATCGCCTATGGAAAATTGGCTCACCTCTAGTTAACACTACAGCCTCCTATCAGAACTCAAACTAGCTCACTTTTAAGCTATTATCAGTCACCTTTGGCCTTTTCTGATTCACATTTGAGCTATTACTTGTCACCTGTGGGCTAATACCAACAAATCTTAGTGACTCAATCAAATTAGCCACAAATCTAGCTTGTTTAGCTTCAGCATTATCTTTCAAACCTATCTCTGATCATTAGCAGATACTTGAACTTTGTCTCCTACTTTGAGCTTACCGATCAATCAAACTTCATGAGCTTTTCATCCTTTTGAGATCCCAAATCAGAAAAACCAAACATCAAACCAATCAATTTGATCAATCAACAACACATCATCTCCTAGCTTTAGCTTTAGCAACATAGCAACCTTTAGCAAACAACTTTCCCCTTGAGTGTGTGAGCTATTCTCTAGGGAAAACCAGCCAAACAAACCAACCAAAGCAAATTAGCAACCAAGCAAACCAACCAAAGCAAATCAACAACCAAGCAAACCAACCAAAGCAAATCAGTAACCAAGCAAACCAGCCAACAACAAATCAACAAAGCAAACCAACAAAGCAAATAGCAACTAACCAACTAGCAAACTATCATCTTTCTTTTGGATCTCAAAATATTGACAAGCTAAACTTTAGTTTTTAACATCAACACCATGCCTCAAACTAGGTGTCAATATAGAGCTGAAATGGAAGCCAAATTGTGAGCTAAAATGGAAGCCAAATTGCAAGCTGAGATGGGAGCCAAGATGTAACAATCTATATCAATGCCTCTTAAAGATGCAACTCAATTTACAACTGGTATGCCTCCTCATATGTTTACGCCTCATGGGTATACCATTGGAGAGTCATCTTCACAACAAGTGCAACCTCAAACATTTTTGGAGACTTTTGAAGAACAATCCCAAGAAGATTTTTCAGAATTTTAGGATACCCATGTGGGGGATCAAGTTGAGAGACTTGTTTTATCCAAACCTAATCACTGCTTATTGCAACTTGCTACATGGGTGCTAAATTACTAAGAGATTTTGACATATCTGCTATTAGAGAGCACAATCCAAACACTCTTGCTGTTGTTGCAAAGGGACCATCCACTATAGTCACACCATCCACTATCATACTGCAAACCTCATCTTCCAACACATCTCTTTCATTGCCTATTGTTACTTCATTTGATCCACCATGCTCAGAGTACACTCTGGAACCTTTGATAACACCAACCAATGTGCTCCCCCTCATTTCACAAAATTTGAACATTCCACGTTTCCATGTTCCTCAACATACTCCTCCTCCTACCATGACCGTTTCCATGCCTCAAGTAACACAAGCTGTCCATGTGGCCCAAGCCCAAACTCACCAAACATCACATGCCATCCCCATATCCCATAGTGTGCAAGCCTCCCAAACTATCCCAACAACACCAATAGTCCAAGCTTCACGACCATCACAACTTGCTATATCCCATATGAATACCATATCTCATATACCAACTGCTCATATGCTTTCCACTATCTCTACTAATCCCTCCATTACACCATATAATCCCAATGTTAGCCTTATTGACATGAGTGATCCTCCTATCCTTTCTCAAACCAATCCTAGCACTACAGTCACTTATGTTGAGCAACTTGCATCCATTCTATCATATTCTTCCAATCCATCACAAACCATCAATCCATCTTATGCTACCCAAGGCTTGCCTATTGTCACCTAACATATGACATATCAATCCCCATGTTGTCCAAAATACAAACCCAAGTGTCCATCCTTCTAATGCATCTACTAATCCTTTCATCACTAACCATGTCACAAACCCAACTCCAACTTCACAACCGTTAACTAGTGTCAATCCATTTTCCACTTCTCATGTGATGCAAAGTCTTGGTGCTAATTTGTCACAATATACTCAACCACCACTTGTGTCTCAAGGACAACACTCCTCAACTACATATGTGTCACATACCAATCTTTTGACATACATTGTGAGTATGCAACCTCAACAAACAGTCATGGCTTCATATATCCCACAATAGCAACCTCAATATACATCATACCATGTTTCACCCCCTTTGCAACAATAGCAATTATCTCTAGTGGATGTTCAACAAATGATCAACCAAGTGGTAGGACAAGGCAAGAAGACATTTTCTCTAGAAAACATATGCGCTTATCCATTTGACAAGTCACTTCATATGACACCTTTTCTGCCACACTTTGAAATCCCACAATTTGGCAAGTATAAAGGAAAAGGAAATCTGGAAGACCATCTTAGAGCATTCTTTGTGGCATGTCTCGATGTTGCTCATGACGATACATATCTTTTGAGACTATTTCCTTGATGTTTAGTAGGACAAGCTCTTAAATGGTTCTCTCATTTACGTCTGAGAATTAGGTCCTTTTTGGAATTAGCAAATAAGTTTCGATCACACTTTGCTTTTAACATTGAACATGAGGTGAACATGAATAACCTTGTCAACAATAAATAGTGCAATGGTGAAGCCTTTTCTTCATTCACTTAATGATGGTGTAATATGGCTAGCAAACTATCATGGGAAATACCTGAGAAGCAACAGCTTGATATCTTTGTTCAAAATCTTCATCCCGAGCTATCATTCCAATTACAATTGCAAAGTGCTAGCACCTTTGATGAACTTGTTTCCAAAGGAACCATCATTGAATGAGCTTTAATTGCTAAATGAAATATCAAGATCTTTCATGATAACAAAGACTATCCTCAAAACTCCAACAATAAGTCACACATTTGGAACGAAAATAAGAATGTTGTCAATGATGGTGTTGTGGACACAAAGAACATACAAACTATGAAAGCTCCCATCAACATTCAAGCTACTTCTACAACAACACAACCTTTTCAACAAATGTGCCAATGATAAACTTCCAATCTGTGTTGACAATTTACACCATTAGCAGAACCTATGGAAGTTGTCTTTCGAAAGCTTCTCCAAGTGGGTGATATTATGTTACTAGATGCACCACCAAATGGTGAACCAATTTTAAAAGATCCTTGGTATAAAGAAAATGATTATTGCAATTACCATTGAGTTAAAGGACACAAAACAAATGGTTGTATGCGCTTAAAACATGTTATCCAAGATTGCATTGATCAAGGTTTAATCAAAATTACACCTTCAACAACTCAACCCGCACAACAATCAACATCGAACTATGATCTAGAGACTTTCAAGAATCCACTTCCATCTCATGACAAAACAAATAACCCTCATGTCAGGAATGCCATTCAATACAACTATGAATCATCTACCATTGGCCACATTGACCATGCTCGCATTTCTACCATCACTATCCAAGGCAAAGCACCTGATTGCACTGTGACCACTCGAAGAGGTTAAGTCACCATTCAAGGAGCACCTGTTCATCCTCCTCAACCACTCTCTAACTATAATATCTTGGACCACCTTGGTAAAACACCCACACACATATCTATTCTTGAGTTGCTTTGCATATCCCCTACTCATAAAGTTATCCTCGATAAAGCCTTACAAGAATCTTCAGTGCCCAATGATATTGATATCACACAATTCCAATCTATGGTCACTAGCATTGCAACCCCTTGTCATTTAACCTTTTATGACAAAGATCTTCAGCCCTTGATTCACCCTTTACACAATGAAGCCCTCCACATTGAAGTGTTTGTTAAACAACGCTATATCAAATGAATCTTGGTAGATGGTAGAGCTGGTCTTAATATATGTTCTTTGAAATTAATAAAACAATTCGGATATTCTAAGAAAGATGTTGACACTTCCAAATTTATTCCTATCAGAGCATATGATGATGTCGAGTGAGATACTGAAGGGATTATTTTCTTGCCTATCTAAGTTGAACCGGTCACTACTAAAACCCGTTGTTAGGTTCTTGATATGGACCTTCTGTATAACATCATCCTTGGTCATCCATGGATACATGCCCTCAAGGTAGTTCCTTCCACATACCATCAATGTCTTAAATTCCCACATAATGGTGTTGATATTACTATCCATGATGATCCCAATCCCTTTGAGTTTTGTCATGCTTTTCAAGAAAAATATCAAAGTATGAACCACATTCCTATCAACATCAAGGCATATCCATCTTCATCCTATGTAGATCCATCCAACCTACTCAAGCCATCATCTAGTAAGGCTGCTTCCAACTTCTGTATCAAGTACACCGAATAGGGCCCTGGTGAATTCACACTGTAGGAGTCTTATTGTGTTAGCACCCTTCCCTTATCTCCAAAATCTTATGGTAAACCTTCTACATCCAAACCAACTTCATCCTCCACTATCATCAAAGCCCCACCCATAGTATTCATTAAAGGCAGATTCCTGGATGATGAAGACATTAATGATATAGACTCTTGAATATTCTTTGATGAAAATGACCAAGTCCAACTGGAGGTGGAGAGATACAACAATGGGTTCTGCATCATAAAGAACATGGGCTACAAAGGACATGGTGGATTGGGATCATAGGAACAAGGCCCTATTGAACCCATTATTGTGTCCACGATGTTTAATAAGTAAGGCCTTGGTTATTAGCTAGAGGTACCGTGACTCAAAGACATTAAGTGTACTTTTGATATTGACACTAGACCTTCCTCAGCAGGAGGGACTTCTAGTTCAGATACTGTCGATGACTCCTCCCTTCATATTCTTGATATTTTTCAAGAAAACTCCATCTTCATGATTTCCATAGCTTCCTCTAGCCACAATCATTCCTCCATTAACCTTTCACTCATATATCCTAACCTCGTCGATTGGGACCAACAGGGGGCATCGATATTAGATACATTTGAAAATGATGAAGCTATTGTAAAATTCATGGGTTTATGACAAGGCATTCCATTGGGTGATCACAAAGCAGGTTTCATGATGGATCTACACTAGCATATTTTGGTGGAAGTATCAAATCCTTCAGTCATAAAAGTGAAATAAACAAAATCAAACAAAATAGGTCACTAGGTGAAAACTAAAAGGTGCCTCTTGACCATGAAAAAGTAAAAATAAAGGATGTATCTGAAGGTGAAAACCTCTTCGAGGCACCTGAGGATGGGGGATTTGATCTTCCTATTGCCAGTGATTATCATGAGAAATTAACCAGGCTAATTGAACAATCACAAGACATGAACTTGGGTACAGAGCAGAATCCAAAGATCACTTTTTTGGTAGCATCACTATCAGAGCAAGAAAGAAGAGACTTCATAGCATTTTTTATGAAAAGAGCTATAAATTTTGCATGGACTTATGCTAACATGCCAGGTCTAGATCCATCACTTGTGGTACATCATCTAGCAATATCTACTAATGCAAAACTTGTTAAACAAAAATTGTACAAAATGCATCCACAGGTAGTTTATTGGTCAAGGCAGAGATTTAGAAACTGTTAGAAGCAAAGTTCATAAAGCCTATTGATTATCCAGAATGGGTTTGAAACTTGGTACCTGTAGCAAAACCTGATGGACAAGTTCATTGTTGCACAGACTTTAGAGATCTTAATAAAGCATGTCCTAAGGATGGCTTTCCACTACCAAGCATAGACAACATTGTAGATCTTACAGCTGGACATGAAATGGTATCTTTGATGGATGGATTTTCAGGGTATAATCAAATCAGAATAACAGAGGAAGATCAAGATAAAACATCTTTTATCTGTCCATGGGGCACATACTGCTGGGTTGTAATGCCTTTTGGTCTCAAGAATGTTGGAGCTACTTAGCAATGAGCCATGATGGTTAGTTTTGATGACCTTTTTCATGCTCTCATGGAAGACTATGTTGATGACATCCTAGGAAAATCTAAGACAAGAGAAGGACATCTGCAGGTATTAGCACAAATCTTTGATCGATTAGAAAAGTATCAAGTCAGACTGAACCCAAAGAAATGTGTATTTGGTGTAACATCCAAAAAACTGTTGGGATACATTGTGTCTCGACGAGGGATAGAAGTGGACCCAACTAAGGTAAAAGCTATCATGGAAATGCCTCTGCCAGAAAATCTCAAGTAGCTCCACAGTCTACAAGGAAGGTTACAATCCATCCGCAGATCTATCTCACAACTAGCAGATAATTGTCATCCTTTTTAGCATCTTCTTTATAAGGGTCAACCTTTTAAGTGGGATGAAAAGTGTCAATAGGGTTTTGATAAAATAAAGGAATATCTGGCAACACCTCCGGTGTTAGTACCTCCTATACTTGACTGCCCATTATTGCTCTATATATCATCAACAATAGTAGTATCGGGTGCACTTCTAGCTCAACATGATGATTCAGGAAAAGAACAAGCCATCTACTACATCAATAGAACTCTTGTGGGATATGAACTTAATTATTCATCTATGGAAAAAAGCATGTTTAGCATTAGTGTTTGCTTCCCAAAAGTTGCGACACTATATGTTGAACCAAACAACAAAGCTCATATCTAATGTGGATCCACTTAAATATCTTCTTTCTAAAGCAATCCTCACAGGAAGATTAGCAAAATGGGTCATGATCTTAAGTAAATTTGACATACAATATGTGGATCAAAAAGCCATCAAAGGACAAGTCATTGCTAATCAATTAGCTGCAACACCCATCGCAGATATTCACCCAATGTATCTAGAATTCCATGATGAAGGATTGTTCAATTTAAATTCCCCAGCATGGTGGCAGCTATATTTTGATGGATCATATACACAACATGGATCAGGAGCAGGTATATTGTTTATTACCCCTCAAGGAGATTGTATACCCAAATCATACAAAATTGCATTTCCACGTACCAAAAACATAGTAGAGTATGAAGCTTTAATCATAGGATTGCACATGGTAGTACAATGGGCTATCAAACAGTTACAAGTCTTTGGTGATTCTCAACTAATTATCAAACAGGTCTTAGATGAATATCAAACAAAAGATGAGAAGCTTCTTCCATACAAGCTAATGGTTGATGATTTAAAAAATTATTTTGACAATATCACTTTTGAACAAATCCCAAGACTACAAAATAGAGTAGTAGACGCCATGGCTATGATTGGGTCTCTTCTAGACATGCCATCTAATACACATAAATGTGAGTTTTTGGTCAAACAACTTTTGATTCTAGCATTTTAAGTTCCATAGTCTGAGCTTATATGTGAAATTGTTGGTCCCAATTTACTGTGGTATGAGGATTTATACAAGTATCTCTGTAATCAAACCTTTCCACTTTAATTATCTAACACCCAACACAAAACCTTTATCCATCGAGTCTCTCATTACACTATTCTAGGAGATACCCTTTATTGTTGGAGTCATGATGGTATCCTTCTTAGGTGTCTTGATTCTGAGAAAGCAAAAGCAGCCTTACATGAGGTACATGAAGGTGTCTATGGCTTGCATTTCATTGGTCCGAGCCTTGTTAAGAAACTTCTATGAACAAGATATTATTGGCCAACCATTGAAAAAGATGCACAACAATTTGCAAAGAGATGTCTGTAATGTCAGAAACATGGAGATTTAATACATGCACCAACACATGAGCTTCAACCTATCATCACTCCATGGCCTTTTTTGCAGTGGGGACTTGATCTCATAGGTAAAATCCATCCTACTTCATCAAATGGTCATAAGTTTATCATAACCGCCACTAAAAATTTCACAAAGTGGGTGGAAGCCATACCAATGACTTATATCACGGGCAAGCAAATATCTAAGTTTATTCTCCACTATATCATTTGCCATTATGGAGTTCCTCAAGCTATTGTCATATATAATAGTCGTCCCTTCAAGAATCAAGAGGTCAAATATCTTTGTAACAAGTTCCATATCCAACATCAATTCTCTACCCTTTACTATCCTCAGAGCAATGACCAAGCTGAGGCTTCTAATAAAACGATCATCAAAATTCTCAAAAGGGCAATTAATGAAGCTGGTCAGGATTGGCATCTACAACACCATCTTACATTATGGGCATATAGAACAAGTATCAGAACTCCTACTAGAGCCACATCTTATGCCCTTGTGTATGGTACTGAAGCTATTTTACCTATTGAAGTTGAGATCCCTTCACTGCGAATATCCCTACAACATACTATCTCAGAGGAAGAATATTGAGTATCTAGACTTCATGATCTTGACCTTCTAGATGAATGATGTCTTACAGCACTCAACCATCTCCACGTCTATCAAAATTATCTACGCTATAGCCACAACAAAAAAATTAGAGAACGTAGATTTCGAGTTGGAGATCTTATCCTTAAAGAAAATCAAAGGAATTAGCAGCATCGTGAGAAACAGGGCAAGTTTGAACTAAATTGGCTTGGTCCTTTCATCATCACAATAGTTTATGGATTAGGTGCATATACTCTTTCAACACCTGAAGGCATTCCATTGGATGAACCAGTCAACAGAATTCATCTCAAAAGGTTTTATCCTTGAATCTCAGCTATCCCAAACCAAAAAAAAATCAAAATTCATGCAATAGTGAAAACCACTTTGTGGCGCTTTGGATAACAAAAAAATAATATAAGATAAATAATCCATCCTTTGGTAAAAACCTGGTAAACAGGAACCCTGGATAAGTACCATAGTGAAAACCTGGCAAATAGGCGCTATGTGTTGTGACCAGCCTCCATCGTCTGCTTGGTTTGTTTGATCATCACTTTTTCTAGCATATTTTGCCATCTTATCCCACATAATCCACATGTCATAGCAATAAACAACTTTCCCATCTTCACCTCTATCAATGCTAGCTATCATACTTGAGACATTGTTGCGATAACTATCTCTTTTGACACCTTAGCATCTTGACCACACACCTTCTTCATTGTTGCTCCTTCATAATAAACCTCATCCTGCATTGGGGGCATTTGTTGAGTCTTATTTGGAAGTGGATACTACTATGTCTAGCTCATAACACATCAAACATTTTACTCACAACACAACAAACTTTCAACTTCAACCATAGCGTTCATCCAACGACAAATGTGGCAAAACAATGTGCAACTAGGATTCGCATCTTTACAATCAATTCTTGCTCATCCAACATCCAAAAATTGTAATACATTGCCATGCAAACATCCAAGCAAATAAGTTGATTCTTTCAACATCACTCATCTGTGTAACAAGCAAGAACTACATCCCAGCTCTATCATTAAAGCCTTGATCCCACGGATATAGGGTATGTAGGCAATCTAAGATGCGAAGGAAGAACTCTGATTCAAGCAAAGATGATAGCCCCTTCTCTTCATCATCCATCTTTCATTTTTCTTCTAATCATCCTTAAATCTTTCATCTCACATTCTTCTATCTTTCATCACTCACATCATCAATAAAACTCAGAAATACATATTTATCATGTCTCATCTTCATCAAAAATGTGCCTTGATCCTGTGGATACAGGGTATGTAGATAGTCTGGAATATGAAGGAAGTTTCTAGTACTCAAGCAAAGATGATCTACGCCATCATCTTCCTCATCTTCTTCCATCCTCCATATTCTTCTCTTTGATCAGCTCAAGCAAGAAGCAAACTATGTGTATGCAGAAAGATCAAGCATTTTAACCAATCAAGAATAAG
This sequence comes from Cunninghamia lanceolata, assembly GCA_027924645.1. Classification (NCBI taxonomy): domain Eukaryota; kingdom Viridiplantae; phylum Streptophyta; class Pinopsida; order Cupressales; family Cupressaceae; genus Cunninghamia; species Cunninghamia lanceolata. The sequence goes on from BSBN01000957.1 coordinate 2,334,215, forward strand.
CTAGAAGCTATTTGTCTGCATGCCTTAAGCCAACATTTTCTATAGCAGTTTATCAACATCTTTAGCCTTCAATAGGATGTAGCTTTCCTCTCAACAAGGCGCCAGCTTAATCCATCTAAGAGCACCTAAATTTGGAAAAAGAACGTGATGATAGTATCTTTTGTTTTATCTTTTGATTTATCTTTTGTCTCTTTTCTATGCCTAATCAAGATTGCCTTGATCTATCTATAAATTGGTATGTTGCGATGAAGTAAGGAATGGGGCATGGTCATATTGCTTTCGTATGTTGTGTTTACTGGATGATCTTATTCTCTTGCTAAGCATATTGGTATCTTGTACATGTTGGGATTAGCATCTTACATATCAATATCTCTAGCATCTAAGAAGCTAAATAGTCTCTTATGCATTTGAGACTATTCTATGTCAAGACTAGCTCCATACATATAACCAGCAAGTTGTCACTATGTGTAGTGGAGATAAGCTCAAACCATTGCTTGTAGCATCAAAGTCCATCTCAAAACACTAGCTTCTATTCATATCTTGTGCATGTTCGCTCAACATCTTGACCTCATGTGTTTAGACAAGATTGTAGCATACTAGTTACGCATTGGATATCTTGACACCTTGGTCTTCTATACCCTGGTGCATAACATCCATATGCTATATAAAACATAAGGCTTGCATTTCTTTTCATTTTGAGCAATTACTTGAAAAGATGCCTGTCATACCATCTATTCATCCTATTATTCACCTATATAGTCCTCAACCAAGATCAATTGTTTTCATCGTCCACATCTCTTATCCTGCAAAACAAGTGTGTTAGACATATAGAAGTCCATCACATATCATCTCATTGCCATCTATCTATATGCATAAGTTCATATTATTACCATTTTCATATTTTCCTTATCATACATTTTCCACTCATATCATTTGCATAAACATTCATACATAATCCATGAACATACAAATACAACATTCATAACCATCATAATACCAACAGTGCATCCATTTCATCATAGATAAGCAATACACCATCATATATATATACATGTGTCAATATACAAGTGTCTACATATACAAGCTGAGCCATAAAGAATGTATGTACAAGCGGCTCTAGGCCTCATCATGATACAATAATATACACAAACAAGGTAACCCTAGTGACTAATAGCAGCTCCCTCACCCTGACCACCACCACTGGGTCCTATACCTATCCCTCTATCTCTCAGTGGCCCCATCATTGAGCCTACTGATTGAGATCCACCTGACCTCTGTGAACTTGAAACCCCTGACCTGCTCCTGAAGATAGGCTGCCTCTGCTTTGCTGGCACAACCCCATAGTATAAGCCTCTATAATACACTGCCTCACCCTGTACTCTCCAAAGCTCTGCCTGTACCTGTGTCAACTATGTGGCCAATTACATCATAGTTCCATTTGTAACCAATGGAGCCATTACTCTATCCCACTCACTAGTCATCCCCTATAGCTGCTGCATAGTTGTATCTCTCTCTTCTCTCATAGCCTGCACCTAATACACAATAATATCTCACTCTAATCTCATCATCTACTCACTCTGTCTAGCTGCATCTCTCTCTCCTATCACCCTAGCAAGTGCACCATCATCTTGTCCATCCCTAGCCTGTGCTCTAATCTATAACTGAGCTTGGTATGTTTGAGCCTGAGCCCTAGCATGCTGCAAGCCAATCACTTCCTGATGTCTATCTAACTTCACCCTCCTCAATCTCATCTGAGCCCACTTCCTCCATCTCCTCTCCTCTCTAATCCACCTCTGTAGCTGCTAAATCCGAACATCATCACCTCCTAATATCTGCCCCTGAGGTTGTACAAGTATCTGAGGCTGCCCTAGTATCTGTCCCTACATTTGTATCCTTGGTGCTTCTAGTACAATAGCCTACGCTGGTGGAGCCCATCATCACCTCCTCCTAACTAGTCTCTCCATCCCTATCTCTCCTATCTCACCAACCCATGTTAGCCACGTCGATCTCACTATCACCTAGTATGCATCATAGTCTGGTAGCATGCCTAGATCTACAGGACCCTATCCCCACTACCATACAACTAGCTATAGCCCCTCTCTCTCTGCCAAAGCCATGTCAACCACAACCTCTATCCCATAATCAAACACCTCCTATCTAGTCCTCCCAAAAATGGCATCCCCAACTAGTACTACCTGTGGTAATCCAAACTATCTCAAAACTCTCTTTGGCAAAAAGTGCTCTATAATATATACGCCACATCCAAATATATATCCTGCCTACCTAGCATAGACAAGCTCCATATCCTCCTCATCCCATCGCTCACATCCCAGCCATGGTCTCCATACAAAGCTATCTATCTCATCCAACCTCCTCCACCAATACACTACTCCTCTGCGCTGTCGGTATGTCAACGCTCCTCTATACATCCTAGCACAAGGCTCTCCTACTGTTCTAGCCACCCATCCCTCTGGTCTCATAACTAGAATATGCTCATAAGCCCATACATGTAAAATTGTAAATCCTACAGACATACTCGTCCTGAACATATATGCACAATAATGCAAGAAATGTTAGAGCTATCCAAGCACACACTCTACCCATGCATATCTCATACCATAGGAGAACATCCCCTCCATCACTATCCTTCGTCCTACTAGAAAACCTCTCGCTCATCTGTCTCCAAGTAGCCATCTGATAATAGCCACTACTACTTGTTGCAGTCTATCGCATAACTCCTCCATCCTCACCACAGGGATCTCTGAGCCCTCTACTCCAATGTCTGGTCTCCCAAACAATCTCCTAAATGCAGCTGGACCCATATCAAGATCATAATCTACTTGGTCCCCATCAATTGGAATTCGCAGATTCTAAAACACATCCTCTAATGTGATCGTGGCCTCTCCTATCAGCAACAAGAACTATGCTTACTCATCCATCACTCCACCATCGCCATCATCAATCCTTGATGTGTCTGTACTAGCTCCAATCTTAACACATGCTCTAAACTAAGGATCTCTAACACTAGCTTATCCTCTGCATCCAACAATCTCACCAACCACAAATCCCTAGGATGTGGCTCTTGTGATAACAAAGGTGGTAGTATATCCTGCATCATTTTATTCATCATGTTAGGCCCTTTCATTACATAAATGCTATAAAAATTGGATCATTTATGGCTATACTAGCTTTTATCTACCATAAGTGGTTCATTTTACCATATGCATCTATCTGTTGATCATAAGTGATCTATTTTACTATATACACTTATTTCTTGCTCATATGCAACCTATTTTCACTATGCGATTACTTCTTGACTAAATATGAGTTGTATTTCTACATGCATCTAACTTTAGCCCATAGGTAAGCTATATCCTATAAGTGAGTATTTTTTCTTTCTAAGTGAGTTGCACCTATGTATGCACCTACTTTTAGCCCATAAGCGACTTGATTTTATCTATATGCACATTCTGCCTCTATTTGCCTAGGTGACTAAAAGTGACCTATTAGTACCATATGCGACCAAGCCGTGCCTAAAAGTGATCTAAACTACCCTAAGCGACCTATTTTCCTATATAAGCGACCTGAATTGCCTATCCTGAGACCTAGTCGCTTATGGTGATGTGTGCATTTATGATGCTTTTACCCCATCCAAATCATGCTTTTAGCAAAAGTTTTGATACATACCAGTATGCTTGATCCCTCTGGTCATCCATGAGTCCTCACTCACTTGGTACAATGATATCTGCATGGAATCACCATCTTGATAGATCTCCAACTCTCGTCGCACACCAACTCTAAGGAGTTCTAGATCTCTATAGATTTCTAAACACAACTGATCACAGATGAGCCTATTTGCCCTTCCAGGACCTACTTATAGCCCTATCCAAACCCTAATTCTTCTATGCCAAAGCCTCTTTTCTTTTGCTTCATCCCATTCTTTCCCACCCAACCCTTTTTTTTTCTTCATGTCAACCTTGTGTCTTATCTTTTCTTCCATCACGAGCTAACCTGGCCCTTCCTGGTTAGCCTGGCTTACCTCTCGAGGCGGCATCCCCTACCAGTTGCATTGGGGCATAACCTTGTTTATCGAAGGAATATCGTATCTTCTTTGACACAACATTCTATCGAACATTGTATCAAAGAGGGGCAAAATGTAGACACCCAAAATTGACTCATTATCATTAGCATTCAAATATCACATTACACATCATCTGCATTTGTCTAACAGACTTGAGCAATATCCCTAACACAACTATTTCTTATATTAATTAAATAAATTTATATTTATTTAATTAATTCATTAGCTATTTCCTCTAAGCTATAATTAAACAATCTTTAATTATTTAATTATCTTCATTCTATCTACTTTTAATTAAATAAATTTTATTTATTTAATTAATTTATCTTATCATTTATCTCATGAGCCGACATGTGTGCCTCTTTCAATTAAAAAAGATAGGTGGTACTACATCCTTTATTTAATATCTTTCACATGTAGTACTTTTTATGTACATAAGCACACATAAACTCTATCTTCCCTCCACTTGTCATCTACACATTCACCTATGTCTATATTTCAATCTGAGCCATTCACATAGCCACTGAATCTCCACCATTGATTGATTTTGGTTGAGTTCTATATAAACACCCTCTCATTCCACATTACAGAGGACCCGACATCCATATATCGTCTACATTATCATCCTGAGCATATTGAGCACTTGATTATCTATAGCATCTATTGATCTTATTATTATTATCATCCATCCATCATGGTTGCTTTTTATCTTCATAATTGCTCATTGTTGAAGAAGCAATCCAATCATAAACAAGGAATCACACAATCTAGGTGATATTGTGCTTGAATTGCATATTTTTGATTTCATTTAGATTAGATTCTTTGATGATGGTAAGGTTAGGTTTTCATGGCTATGCTTGATCTTATTAACCTAATTTTTTACCTATCACAGTCTCTCTTCATCATCCATATTCCATCTTTCTTCTGATCATCCTCTAATCTTTCATCTCCCTTTCTTCTATATTTCATCACTTACATCATCAATAAACCTAGAACTACATATTCATCATGTCTCATCACCATTATAAATGTGCTTTGATCCCATGGACATAGGGTATGCAGGCAGTCTGGAATATGAAAGAAGTATCCGGTACTCAAGCACAGATGATCCACCTCTTCCTCTTCATCTTATTTCATCTTTCATATTCTTCTATTTGATTAGCTCAAGCAGGAAGTAGACTATGTGTATCAAAGAAATCTCAAGTACTTTTACCAATCATGGATAATCCAGAAGCTATTTTGTCTACATGCCTTCAGCCAACATTTACTAGCATTTTATCAACATGTTTAGCCTTCAATAGGATGCAACTTTCCTCTCAACAAGGCACTAGCTTAAATCCATCCAAGAGCACTTAACTTTGGCAAGAGAACATGATGACAATATCTTTTATTTTATCTTTTGATTTATCTTTTGTCCCTTTTCTATGCGTAATTCAGACTGCCTTGATCTATCATATCTTGGTATGCTGCGATGAAGTAAGGAATGGGACATGGTCATATTGCTTTTGTATGATGTGTTTGCGAGGTGATCTTATTCTCTTCCTATACATATTGGTATCTTGTACGTGTTGGGATTAACATCTTACATATCAATATCTCTAGTATCTGAGAAGCTAAATAGTCTCTTATGCACTAGAGACTATTTTATGTCAAGACTAACTCCGTGCATATAACCAGCAAGGTGTCACTATGAGTAGTGGAGATAAGATCAAACCATTGCTTGTAGTATCAAAGTCCATCTCAAAACACTAGCTACTATTCATATCTTGTGTATGTTGGCTTAGCATCTTGACCTCATGCGTTTAGACAAGATTGTGGTATGCTAGTTTTACATTGGATATCTCGACACCTTGGTCTTCTATACCCTAGTGCATAACATCCACATGCTATATCAAACATAAGGATTGCATTTATTTTCATTTTTGAATAATTAATTTTAAAGTTGCCCATCATACCCTGTATGCATCTCATTTTTCACCTATATAGTCCTCAACTAAGATCAATCATCTCCCTCCATTGTCTTTCCTCCACATTTCTTATCCTACACAACAAGTGTGTTAGTCATACATAGGTTCATCACATATCATATCATTACCATCTATTTATATGCATAAGTCAAAATCATATCATTACCATTTACATATTTGCATTATCATTATACATTTTCATTAGTTCCATTTACATATTCATTCTATTTGCATACACATCCATACATCAACCATGAAAATATAAATACAACATGCATAACAATCATAATACCATAAATACATCCATTACAACATCTTGTAGATAATTAATGCCATCATATATACATGTGTCAATATACAAGTGTCTACATATAGAAGCTGAGTCATCAAGAATGTATGTACAATCGGCTCTAGGCCTCATCATGATACAATAATATACATAAACAAGGTGGCCCTAGTCACTACTAGTAGCTCCCTCGCCCTAACCACCACCACTGGGTCCTACACCTGTCCCGCTATCTCTCTGTGGCCCCATCACTAATGCTACAGATCAAGATCCACCTGTCCTCAATGAACTTGAAGCTCTTGATCTACTCCTGAAGCTAGGTTGCCTTTACTCTGCTGGCATAGTCCCATAGTACAAGCCTCTATAATACTCTGCCTCACCCTGCACCCTCCTCAGCTCTCCCTGTACCTATGTCAACTATGTGGCCAAATACATCATAGCTCCATTTGTACCCAATGCAGCCACTGCTCTACCCCGCTCACTAGTCATCTCCTATGGCTACTGGATAGTTGTATCCCTCTCTATCCATAGACCATCTCTCTCAGTTCTCATCGTCTGCATCTATTGTATAAAAGTGTCTCACTCCACTCTCATAATCTACTCACTCTATTTAGCTACATCTCTCTCCCATGTCACTCTAGCAAGTGAACCATCATCATGTCCATCTCCATCATGTACTGTAGCCTGTAGTTGCACCTGGTATGTTTATGTCTGAGTTCTAGCATGCCGTAAGCCAATCACTGCCTAGTGTCTATCCAACTCCACTCTCCTAAACCTCATTTGAGCATGCTGCCTCCATCTCCTCTCCTCCCTAATCCTTCTTTGCAACTATTGTATCCCAACATCATCACCTCCCAATATCTATCCCTGAGGCCATGCAAGTATCTGAGGCTATCCCTGCACCTATCCCTGCATCTATATCCTTAGTGCTGCTGGCACAATAGCCTGTGCTAGTGGAGCCTATTGTCATCTACTCCTGATTGGTCTCTCCATCCATATCTCTCTTATCTCCCCAACCCATGTTAGTCGCGTCAGTCTAGCTGTCACCCAATAGGCATCATAATTTCGTAGGGTGCCTGGATCTATAGCCCCTCTCTCTCTGCAAAAGATGTGTCAACAACTACCTCTGGTCCCCAATCAAACACCCCCTATCTAGTCCTCCCAAAAATGGCATCACCAACTGGTACTGCCTGCGGTAACCCGAACTATCTCAAAACCCTCTTAGGAAAATAGTGCTCTAAAATATATATCTCACATCCAAAAATATATCTCACCTGCCTAGCATAGACAAGCTTAGTATCCTCCTCCTCCCATCACTCACATCCTAGCCATGGCCTCCATACAAATCTGTCTACCTCATCTAATGTCCTCCACTAGTACACTAGTCTTCTACGCTATCATTATGTCAAAGCTCCTCTATACATCCTAGCATAAGGCTCTCCTACTGCTCTAGCCACCCATCCATCTGGCCTTGTCACTAGAATATGCTCATATGCCCAAACATTTAAAACTATGAATCCTGTAGACATACTAGCCCCAAACATATATGCACAATCATGTAGGAAATGATAGAGCTATCCAAGCACACACTCTGCCCATGCATATCTCATCCCATAAGAGAACATCCCCTCCATCACTATCCCCCATCCAACTGAAAAACCTCTAGCTCATCTATCTCAAACCAGCCATCTAATGATCGCTACCACCACTCATTGCAATCTATCACATAGCTCCTCCATCCTCACCATAGGAATCTCTAAGCCCTCTGCTCCAATGTTTAGTGTCTTGAACAATCTCCTAAATGTAGTTGGACCCATATCAGGATCATAATCTACTTGCTCTCCATCAATAGGAACACATAGAATCTAGGACACATCCTCTAGTGTGATCATGGCCTCTCTTGTCAACAACAAGAATGAACTATGCTCGCTCCTCCATCGCTCCACCATTACTATCATCAATCCTCAATGTGCCTGCATCGACTCCAATCTAGACACATGCTCTAATCTGAGGATATCTAACACTAGCCACTCCTTTGCATCCAGCAATATCACTAACCACAAATCCCTAGGATGTGGCTCTTGTGATAACAAAGGTGATAGTACATCCTGCATCATTTCACTCATTCTATCATTCTCTTGTGCTATACAACTGATATAAAACTGGACTATTTTTCTACTATACTTGACTATCTTTGCTATAAGTAACCCATTTTCCTATATGCGACCATCTGTTGATCATAAGCACCACAATTTATTATATGCACCTATTTCTAGCCTACATGTGACTACTTTACCACATGTGCCTAACTATTGACTAAATGCGAGCTAACTATCTACGTGCGCATGCTTTCAGTCTATAAGTGACTCATTTTCCATATGCATCTGCCTATCCTTCACAAGCGAACTCTTTTTCTATATGCACCTACTTTTACACCATACGTGATCTACTCTAGCCATATGTGCATTTCACCTACCTATTTCCACTAGCTGACTAGAAGAGACCTACTTTTTCTATATGTGACCAAGCCGCACCTATAAGCGACCTCATCTACCTTAAGCGACCTATTTTTCTTCCTAAGTGACCTGAACTGCCTATCCTACAACCCAGTTGCTTCTGATGATGTGTGTGCATTTATGATGCTTTTAGCCTATTTAAATCATGATTTTAGTGAAAGTTTCAAAACATACCAGTGCGCTTGCTCCATCTGGTCATCCATATGTCCTCACTCACTTGACATGATGATCTCTATGCAGAATCACCATCCTAATCGCTCTCCAACTCTCATCGCATAAGAACTCTAAGAACCTCTGGGTTTCTCTAGATTTTTTCTCACAACAAGCACAAATGAGCCTATTTTCCCTTGAGCAACCTACTTATAGCTCCTTTCCAAACCCTAATTCTTCTATACCATCCTGTTTTATCCTTGCCCAACCCCTCTTTTCTTTGTGTCAGCCTTGTTTCCTAGATTTTTCATCTTATCGAGAGTCAACCCAGCCCTTGCTTGTTAGCCTAGTTTACCTCTCGAGGGGGCATCACCTGCCAGTTACACTAGGGCATCACCTTGTTTTATCAAGCAAATATCGTATCTTCTTTGACACAATGTTCTAACGAACATTGTATCAAAGAGGGGAAAAATGTAGACACCCAAAATTGGCCTAATCATCATTAGTATCAAAATATTGCATTAGCTACCATCTGCATTTGTCTAACACACTTGAGCAATATCCCTATCACATTTATCTCTTCGATTAATTAAATAAATTTTATATTTATTTAATTAATTCATTATCTATTTCCTCTAAGCTATAATTAAACAATCTTTAATTATTTAATTATCTTCATTCTATCTATTTTAATTAAATAAATTTTATTTATTTAATTAATTTCTCTTATCATTTATTTTTATGAGCTTACATGTATGCCTCTTTCATTTAAAAAGATAAGTGGTACTACATCTTTTATTTAATCTCTTTCACATGTAGTATTTTTTATGTATACGGTCACACATAAGCCTTATCTTCCCTCCACTTGTCATCTACACATTCACCTGTGACTATCCTTTCATCTTAGCCATTCACATAGCCACCAAATCTCTACCGTTGATTGATTTTGGTTGAGTTCTATATAAACACCCTCTCATTCCATACTTCAATCTATCTAGCACTCATATAGCATCTACATTATCATCTTGAGCATCTTGAGCATTTTAGCATTCACTAGCATCCATCTATCATGGCAATTTTTATCTTCACAATTGTTCATTGTTGAGAAGCAATCCACATCATAAACAAGGAATCATACAATCTAGGTGATATTATTCTTGAATTTCATGCTTTTGATTTCATTTGGATTCGATTCTTTGATGATGGTAGGGTTAGGTTTTCATGGCTATGCTTGATCTTATTAACCTGATTTTTACCTATCACAGTGGGAATTCATGTTGGGAAATTTATTTAATTTAAATCTTTTTTTGATTCCTTATTTAAATTACCTTTTTTGATTTATTGAATAAGTGGGAAATCATGTTGGGAAATTTATTTAATTTAAATCTTTTTTTGATTCCTTATTTAAATTCCCTTTTTAATTTATTGGACAAGTGGGAAATCATGTTGGGAAATTTATTTAATTTAAGTCTTTTTTTATTCCTTATTTAAATTGTCTTTTTGTTTTATTGGATAAGTAGGAAATCATGTTGGGAAATTTATTTAATTTTATTCCTTATTTAAATTTGCCTTTTTGATTTATTGGATAAGTGGGAAATCATGTTGGAAAATCTGTTTAATTTAAATCATTTTATTTCCTTATCTAATGTTTTTTTGATTTATTAGCTTAAGTGGGAAATAATGGTAGAAAATTTAATCAATTTAACCCTTTTAGATTCTTTTAGACTAATCTATAGCATAAAGGGTATATTTATTTTAATCAATTATTTAATTTGAACTCCAGTTAATTTATTTGGTTAGTATTTAAGGATGAATTTTTAATTATTTTTTGTTGACTTTAGAGTTTATGATTATTTTATTTTAAATTTTATCACCTTGGCTAGTAAGGAATGTTGAAGTAAATTTGGTATAGGAATATATTAAATTTAAATTAATTTCTTTTAAATGGTTTTAGCTAGGAGATATTTTAAATTATTTTCCTATTTATAACGAAAGTGGTGTTACATTGTTGGATTTCCCTAGATTAGGAAGGGTTAATAAAGGGAAATAATTGCACATTAATTTATCACTTTTATTGTTATTAAGCTTTGATTTATGACTTAGATGTATTTATATAATCTCTTTATGTTTTAGTCCCTAGATTGGCTTTCGATACTTGTCGAAATCACATCACCTCATCTAGGTAAAAACTAGGGTTAGTTCTTATTTAGGAACTCTACCCTCTTAGCGATGGTTTCCATATCACACAAGCCCCTTAGTAGGCTTTCATCTTGCAGGGGTTGTGAAAGGTATTCACACTTCCCTGACATTCAATTGACATGTTTGCACCTTTGTGAGTATGCCACCGAGCATGTTGTTGTGTGTGAGGGGGTTTTTAGGGGCAAGTAGAAAAGTTTTTGATATTTTGTGTCATGACAATATGACAAATGTGGACATGACATGTGTGTTGCATGTTGTGACCACATGAAAAATGTGGGCATGACAAGTCTTCATAACAGATTAAGGGATTAAAGCAAGTGGATATGAATCTGATTTTGTTTAAGAGAAGTTAAATTTTTTAATGCAACTGATTCACCCCCCCTCTCAGTTGTCTTGTGCCTTCAACATACCATCTCTAATCCTCCAGAAGGCTGTAAAATGTGGAACTTCATTATTAACTATAGAGAAGCCATTCTTTCTCACCTTTTCTGGGTGATTCATAATGGTGCAAAAGCTTTTTTTTGGGAAGATTCTTGGAACGGTCATCCTCCACTTGCTCTTTTCCCCTCTTTTTCTCAAATTAGAAATTTTATTAAATAGTTATGGGGGGATAAAGTCAAGGATTATTTTGATTTTCAAAATCATAATACCTTTAGAGGTTGGAAAGATCTGGGTAGTTTTTCTTTTCCTCGGCATCTCAAGGCTGCAATGAAAGTTGAATTGGATAAAAGGATTAATTATTCTTCTAGATTGGATGAATTGATTTGGGCTCCAGAAAAATCAAGTCATTACTCAGTTAGTCAGGGGTATAAAGCTATCACTTTTAATAATGATTCTCAAAAGAAGACAAATGGCCTTCCAATCTCTGTTGAAATTCTGTGTGTCTTCCTATGGCAGGGGCTTTCTCTTGGCTAGCTCTAAAAAATAGGATTCTCACAAGTCAAAGGCTAGATAAACTAGGTATTACTCATGTCTTCAAGTGTCATCTTTGTGGTGAAATAGATGAGACTGTTGATTGCCTCTTATTAAATTGTTTGTTTGCTTCACATTGTTGGAATTAGTTGTTCTCTAAGTTAAATTGGTTTTCTCCTCACCCTAATAATCTTATTTTACTTTTTCAGAGATGGCCTATATTGTACAAAGATTCCACCTTCTCCTCTCTTTCGATTACTTGTCCTTCCTGTTGATGATTGTTTTTACACATTCATAACAGAAGTTAAAATTCACAAAATGAACCTAACTGTCTTGAAAGATACGAAGAAATTAATTAAGATTTCTTAATCCCAAGTTTCTATATGGTCAGGTCTTGACCTTGTGGACAATTCAATAGGTTAATGTGAAATTGTAATATGCAAGGGGCCTTACTTGATTTAAGGTGATCTATGACTCATTGGACTCGAATTATGCAAATTGTTACAAATATCAACAAATAATCCATCTCTTTGCATAAATTTACTATGTATCCCAAAGCTTTGTATGATTTATAATAAAACAAGTTTTTCTCTTTCACTTAATATGAAAATTGTCAAATATCAACATAGTTAATCATGCTCTCTTCAAATGTAAGACAATTTCCTTTAAATTTCTGCATTTAAGCTAAATATTTCAAATGTTTGGGGAAAAGTTAGAGAAATTCAAATAGAATATCATTCTACTACAGGATCTAAATGCTCTTTTATTCACATTGTAAGAAGTACAGTAAACTTGATCAAATCAACAAACTAAATTTCTAAATATGAAGCCTTGAGTATTTTCATGAGCACACATTCAAGATTGCAAGCTTTTGAAGATATAATATTTCAAATACAAGAGCCAGATAACACTCTGAAAATAGATGCAGAATTACAGATGTATTTGTAATCAAAATAGACAGTCATATATGATTTACAATGTATGAATGACTCTTTGTTTCATTAATCAACTTACAGAAAACTTACAAAATATTTTACAGATATAATAAGGAAGCTAGATGCTCCACGCATTCCTTAGTGCAGACACAGGCGACCTCCTCTAAACTAAAATGCTTTCTAATCAAAGTGTTCAAACACATTACAATTACCAGCTATCCTTCAAAATCCATGTGTAACTAATGTACAAGTAGCAGAGTTTCTTATATAGATTTTGAAAGTTCTTACTGCTATGGCTACAAAGCTTAATCTATGATTAAGATTCCTCTATTATTGATCAATGGTGCACATTCATCTCTAACCGATTCTCAAAATATCTGAATGGTATCTTTTCCTCCCCTCAAAGGATGCTGTTGGAATCTTTTCAAAAATAAGATTCCCCTTTTTCTTTGACTTCTACCCGGGTCAGTGCAAGAAGTTGGGTCCGCTTTTGGCCAAAAAGTGGAAGTGTTTTCCCTGATTTTCAGAATTTGTCACATTTAACCTTAAACTTTGAAGCACTTAGAGATGGAATCTTTAAAAAAGTCACTAAATATAAAATGTAGTACTTAGAGTCTAGTTTCTAAATATGTAATTTTTTTCAATACCTAGATGATACAAATTGATTTTCAATAGGTATTTCTAAAAACCACTATTAAAAAGTCACTTTTTTTTTTTACCATACCATGCACGTGTACAACCAACATAATTTGACCTAAATAAAATTATTTTTTAAAATCCTTTTGGGAAAAGATGTGTAGTACAGTGAAGTTTGATGAGGATATTTTTTTATAATTTTTTTCCAATTAATATTTTTTTTATTAGGCCTAATTGCTACTTTTGAAAACCCCTTGTGTACGACCAACATAATTTGAGCAAAAAAAATCATAAATTTTTTTTTTTTCATTGTGTAAAGAATGATGTGTAGATTGATGACATATAATTTTTTTTTTTAAATTTAAAAATTAAAAGTTATTAAAAAAATACAAACACCTGTCATTTCAAGTTTTTGGACTAGTTTTCTTATAAATTTAATAATAAATAGAAGAACATGTCCAATAACAAAAAAAATTACATATTTGAAAACTAGACAATGTCATCTGTAATGGGTTTTCATTTCATAAAAAAATTTAGAAAAAAAGGTCCTCAGCCATATAGGTAAACTCAGTGTTTCTTCTTATTTTGTACTTAGAAAAAAACTTGCAGGTCCAATCAAGGTTGGTCAACCATGCCTATCCCTATCCTAAAACCCAAGCAAAGGGAAGGGAAAAGGCGGGTGGAGATTTCCAATTTCAAATAACAGGTACCCATTATAAAATGGGTACCCGTTATACCCGTTTTATAACAGGTACCTATTTTATAACGGGTACCTATTTCTATTATACCCGTTATTTCCCATATTAGGGAAAAATGTACTATTACTATATCCATGCAACTTGCAAGTCTGATCAGTACGGTGCGATAGCGATAATTTCTGCATTTTTTTACTTACAAGTGTTTTGTGGAATCTCTTGACAGGTCATATTCTATTCAAATTTTGAAAAGAGTCAATCATATGAAGAATTCTGAAGTGAAATCAAGTGCATGAGCTATTTTCAAGAGGAATAAAGAAAGAAGGTTTAAATTTTTTACATCTACCTTTTACTTCAAAATCTATGGAACAAAGGATCTACATCTAATTCTACTTCAAAAGTTCAAATAAGGACATCAATTATGAAATTGGATTAAGTATCAATTGTTATTTTATCAAGAGGGTTTGGTAATAATGGGATCAAATCAATGTCAAAGAAAAAAACAAAGGAGGGTAATGACACCTTAAGAAATTGAAGCAAATAGAGAGAAGGAAGCAAAAAGGCAAAGAGATAGAAGAGCAAGGATTCAAGAGATGAAGAATATTAAAGCATCTAGTTCGATGAGTATTGAAGAGAAAGACATTCAAGAGAGTATAAATGATGGGATGAATGTAGATGATGCAAATGTGAAAATGGTGAATTTGGAAGAAAATGTGTCTATAGAAACAAATGCATGTATGTCTTCAAACCCAACTTTCGAAGATATGGAAAATGTGACTATACAAACAAATCTAGGTATGTCTTCAGAGCCAGCTTTCAATGAAATGGAAAACAGGACTATAGAAACAAATCCAAGTGTGTCTTTGGAGCCAACATTCAATGATATAGAAAACACGACTATATAAACAAATCCAGGTGTGTCTTCGGAGCCAACTTTCAATGATATGGAAAACACAACTATAGAAACAAATCCAGGTATGTCTTCAAACCCACCTATTGATGATATGAATGAGAATGATATCCCTTTTAGGAGTGAAAATGAAAATGTTTTATTTGAGATTGAAAGAAATGTCTTAGATAATCTTCCTAGTAAGATTTCTTGGAGGCAAATGAGAACTCATGCAAATAGATTATATAAAAAAAAATTTATAGAAAAAGTCTTGGATTTCAATGTTAACTTATGATGAAATTGATGAAGATGTGGAAATTGTGAAAAGTAATGAAAAAGTTAGGCATCTTTGTAAAACCTAAAAAAAAGATGAATCAATGAAACAAGTTTTATCTAGTGTTGCTAATGCTATTGATTCTATTGTAAAAAGATTTGATCTAAAGATAGCAATGCAACACAAAGAGCTATAACAACTGCTTTAGTCAATAAATCTTCTTCTAATAAAAGAATGATAAGTAAGACAAGTGAAATTCTAAAGATAAATCCTAAAACTTTGAGAAGAGAATCAAAGAGAAGAGAATCTATTGAAAAAGATCCCATTAACCAATGTTGGAGTTTTAGTGGTAGACTCCCATGGTATGACATGAAATTAAATAGTGAAATCAAATCTTTAATTGAAAAATATTGGCGTGCTAATACAAGGGTATCATCTAATGTTAGAGATGTTTTAAAATTACGAGTGGGGTCTAAAGTTTGTGATCCTCATCCAAAACATCTATTAGACATGACTCAAACTAATTTATATAAAAAATTCTTAGATGATTTAGTGTTAGAACCATTTAATATTACCATAAGCCAAAGATCTTTTGAGAAATGTAAACCTTGGTATGTGAAAATTAATAAACAGTGAATCTCTTGTTGTTGTAAAACTCATGTGCAATTTTGTTATTATTATGATGTTTTTCGATATATACGTTCTACTTTGCATACTGATGAAATTATGTAGGAATGTGGTATTAATATGCCACCTCAAATAATTAAGGAGTTTATAGCAGGTTTGTTTTGTGAAACATCTACTAGATACTTATTTTATTCAAAAGCATGTATTTCTAGACAATGCAATAGATGTGGCGACTTTTCATTGTTAGGAGAATGTATGCATGAAAATATTTCACATGAATTTGGACAACAATTAGTGGATGTGAAAAGATTCAAAAATGTTGAATATTCTTTAAAGGATGGAAAAATTGGAAAGCGTTGTGAGTTAGTCAGTGAAAAAATTTGTGTGCATGCATTCATCAAAGATTTTAAGGATAATATTGTATCCAAATATGTCAAACACTCCCAATATGCACAGTGGCTTGATGGACAATTCCGTTCATGTAAAAACACCTTTCCAATTGGAACTATCCTATCAGTAGTTGACTTTGCAGAAAACTATACTCTTTCTCCTTAAGAGGAAATTCAATCTCAGTATTATAATTCAGTGCAAGTGGCCATATTTGTTCATAATGTATACAGACATACAGATGATAGTACAGAAGATAATAGAAATTTTTTGAGGGAGTATCATTTCTATTTGAGTGATAAGCGGTTACACTCTTCAGAGTTTGTGTAATATTGTTTCACAAAATTTTATGAAAGTTTAAAAGAAAAAGGAATCCAGATGACACAACATTTCATATGGTCAGATAATTGTATAGGGCAATTAAAAAATGCAAGAATGTTTTATTGGCTATGTAGGGCTCACAAAGAAATCAATATCCAACATATGTGGAGTTTTTTTGAAGCTGGACATGCTAAAGGAGAACATGATGGAGCTAGAGCATGTGTGAAAAGAGCTCTTGCTAGAGAGCAACTAAAATTTGAGGATACAGCCAAATTTAGAGATGCATGTGCAATTGTGGATTGGTGTAATGAAAAATTATCTACGGGATCAAGTCAGAACTCTACAATTCGACGATTCTTTTGGTTAGTTGAAGAAGAGAATATTCCTACTCGACTTGATTGTGAGACAATAACTGGATCAACAAAATGGCATTCATTTAAGAGTTCAAATGCAAGCACATGGACTATATGGACTAGGAAGCTTGCATGTTTTTGTCAATTTTGTATTACAGGTGATTGGGGAGCATGTGAAAATACAGAATGGGTTGAAGAATGGAAACAAAGATCCTTGACACCTATAGAAACACAAGATCAACTTCAAACAACAATTGAAGATGATAATCAAATGTTTGCATCAGATGACTATGATCATGTTTCAGACCTTGTACAAGAAGGTACTTTTGTTTGCAATTTTTTTAATTGTCATTCTTTTGTACATCTATATATAATTAATTATATATGTATGCATGCACAAATTTATGTGATTTAGATACATGTCACACTTTATTGAATTACATAATTTTTTTGTAGGACATGTGTATGTTGTTATTGCACTTGAGGGCAATGAAGAGGAAACCGAGTATTGGTTGGCTTGATGTGTTGAGACAAAACAAAAGTTGTTACATCCTAGAGTAGATGATGATAACATGGAGTATCCAACAAGTTCTGTGGTTGTTGTTGGCACTTGGCTACAAAAATAACTAATAAGAAGGAATGGTATGCCTGCATTTGAAGATTATGAAACACATAAGAAGATCATACACTACTCACATTTGGTTGTGGCAACAAATATAAAACTAGTCAGATATCAAGGCAAACCTTCTAATAAACAGTTATGGACACTTTTGATGGAAGAACATGAGCCAATTATAGATGCATTACAAAAAAATGAGGATGCAGATGG
The DNA here is from genome assembly GCA_027924645.1 of Cunninghamia lanceolata. NCBI lineage: Eukaryota > Viridiplantae > Streptophyta > Pinopsida > Cupressales > Cupressaceae > Cunninghamia > Cunninghamia lanceolata. The sequence goes on from BSBN01000957.1 coordinate 2,352,272, forward strand.
TGCAATGGAATAATTCTCCAGGTATGTAAACCATACTCTTACATCCCCAAGTTAAATTCTTTCATTCTCATTTTAGCTTCTATATTATTCTCTTTGTCTTAAATTTTGTATCGACTCATGTAAATATATAGTTAATTTACTTGTACATTTGAATATTACTTTTTGCAGGTGTACCCTAGACAAGTAGTCAAATTTGCATGATTGTCAATAGAAGATTTCACCATACAAGTATGTGAGGTCAATTTTGTAGTCTTCAACTAAAAGTGAACGCAAATTAGGTAATTGTATATATACTTACATTATGGCTTTCACATTCAACATGTTATCTAGAACTACATAATGCATCAATGTTTTGTCTTTTTGGTATATAAATTCTTTCATTCTCACTTTAGCTTCTATATTATTCCCCTTGTCTTAAATTTTGTATTGACTTATGTAAATATATAGTTAATTTACTTGTACATTTGAACATTACTTTTTGCAGGTGTACCCTAGACAAGTAGTCAAATTTGCATGATTGTCAATAGAAGTTTTCACCATACAAGTATGTGAGGTCAATTTTGTAGTCTTCAACTAAAAGTGAACACAAATTAGGTAATTGTATATATACTTACAATATGGCTTTCACATTCAACATGTTATCTAGAACTACATAATGCATCAATGTTTTGTCTTTTTGGTATATAAATTCTTTCATTCTCATTTCAGCTTCTATATTATTCCCCTTGTCTTAAATTTTGTATCGACTCATGTAAATATATAGTTAATTTACTTGTACATTTGAACATTACTTTTTGCAGGAGTACCCTAGACAAGTAGTCAAATTTGCATGATTGTCAATAGAAGTTTTCACCATACAAGTATGTGAGGTCAATTTTGTAGTCTTCAACTAAAAGTGAACACAAATTAGGTAATTACATATATATATACTCAAATATTTATCATCTGTCCTCTAAAGACACCCACTTGTACATCCCCTTAATTCATCCTCTTAGCTCCCCTTAAGCCATCCTCTTACATCCCCTTAAGCCATCAAGTTTTATCTTATACTTTGTAAATTGACTAGTGTACATCTCTCCAAGTAAGCTATCCTCTTTCGTATCCCCTTAAGACAACCTCTTCTAGCTCCCCTTTTAATTAATCCTCTTATACATCCCCTAAAGCCATCCTCTTATGTATCCCCTTAAGACATCCTCTTAGCTCCCCTTAAGCCATCGTCTTACATCCTCTTTTGTGTTATTTAGTTACATATTGCATTAATATTTTGTGTTTTTGGTACATATTCTTTTATTCTCATTTACATTCATTATTTCTTGCAGGTGTATCCTACAATTAGATTTTTCCATGATTGCCACTACAAGATTTCATCATAATGTAAATGGTAGATCAATTTTGTAGTCATGTCAAACTAATAACATGGACCTATAAGCTAATTATAGTATAGATATACTCATATGTTTAATAATGGACCTATTTTTTTGTTTTGAGACTCTTTTTATGATCTATGCATTTAATTTTCATGGATTGAATATTATTTTATGATTGCCACAAATGCTATTAGTGTAGAGGTTCAATAAGTATATAGTTTGTATTTTTCCTATCATTTTTGTACCCACTTTAGCTATGTTTTGAGATGTGTTGATTTAGCATTTATTTTAAATATTATTTAAATGCACAAATGTTGAAAAGTAGTGTCATGATAGTTAAAGGGAAATAGTCCTAGGATAGTTTGCATATTTGAAACATGGTTTAATATCACCTCTATGAATGCCTAGGTGTAGTCATTGGTGTTGTAGAACTTTATTTATGACTGCTAAGGTAATAATGAGGGTTATCATGCATAGGTAAGGTATTAAATAGTCATTATTTCAAACTAAATGACTACCATAAAGGTTACTCATTGTCATAGTAAATAGAAGATTATTTTCATGCATGAAGATTATTGCCATGTATCTAATCTAGACTGTCATAAATCATTGAGATGTTCTCATAAGAGCAATTCAAATCTAAAAATTAGTCATAATGAGGTTATATCATCTAAATTCCATTGCAAAAATCTATATGACAATAATAAAACAAATTTAGGATAGTCATGAAACAAATAGGACACTCATGAAACAAATAGGACAATCATGTTAGTCAAGAGGTTTTCACAGTGATTGATGATTAAGTATATCATTCTAAATGGTCATTTGCTAGAGTTAGATAGACATGTATTTATGGCAACAAGTGACCTTCATGAAATTCATAAGTGGTCATCCAAACACCTATATGATTGTCATAACAATCCCTTTAATAGCCACTTGCCTTCATGACCAATCAAAGATGTTATTAAGAACTTGAAGATAATCCCTAATACCCACTCAATAGAACTACTAAGAGAATGGCCAATCAAACCTAGACAAGAATCTACATATAGGAAAAGGAATCTCAAAAATCTAATAATTCCCTAGCACTAGAAACATTATGAGTAATCATTATAAGCCTGATTAATGCACCAACATTGTCAACCAACAAGGTATAAAAGAGAAGATCTTAAGAGAATGTATAAATACAAGAGGAGATAAGGTTCAAATGAATTTCCTTAGATAGTTTCTTCTTTAAAAGAGTTAGTTTCTCTACAAGAATTGAATGCTACTTCTTGAATAATTTCAAATTGTGATAAATTTTTTTGTAGGTTATATTGTGTGGATAAGATTTGAACTTCCTTCTAGTTTCTTCTTTAAAAGAGTTAGTTTCTCTACAGGAATTGAATACTACTTCTTCATTACTTTCAAATTGTGATAAAAAATTTTGTAGCTTATATTGTGTGGATAAGATTCAAATGAATTTCCTTAGGTAGTTTCTTCTTTAAAAGAGTTAGTTTCTCTACAAGAATTGAATGCTACTTTTTGAATAATTTCAAAGTGTGATAATTTTTTTTGTAGCTTATATTGTGTGGATAAGATTTGAATTTCCTTCTAGTTTCTTCTTTGAAAGAGTTAGTTTCTCTACAAGAATTGAATACTACTTCTTGAATAATTTCAAATTGTGATAAAATTTTTTGTATCTTATATTGTGTGGATAAGATTCAAATGAATTTCCTTAGATAGTTTCTTCTTTAAAAGAGTTAGTTTCTCTACAAGAATTGAATGCTTCATTTGAATCATGTTTTGAATGTTTTTTTAATGAAGATTTTGTTCAAGGACACTATCAAAGTGAGTCTAACATCCTTATCATTTTATCATGATTTTGTAGGTTTATCCTAGGTAAATTACCTTGTTATAAAGTGCCCTAAATTTATCTATTAGATAATTGTAACACCAAACTTATCTATTAGATAATTGTAACACCATTTACCTATCTATTCCACTATGTAAATTAACTTAATTTAGGTTTGTGAGGTAGTTAATAGATTGTTCACTATTTCAAGAAGAACTATTGAACCATAATGCATAATCACTTCTTAAAAATTAAAAAATGTAGTAGAGAGAAATCTTCTAACATGTCTCAATTAAATAATTTATAATCTAGAAGTGAACAACATGAAGCATATTTAACATATTAAATCTTTAACATATTATCTAGAGCATACTAAACTACATTCAAGCATATATACTCAATAATATATACATGTAGATCTAGATCTAGATAAGTCCATGAAATACTATAAATATAGGTAGGACCCATGAAATGTGTACTTTAAAACATCTATTCATCATCAACATATAAATAAATACAAATCACAGATCATGAAATACTGAAATATATCTAGAAGTACATGTAATAGCAAGTTTGACATATATAGTCAAAGTCCTGGAATGACATATATAAAAAATAATGTGCACATCATACAGTTCAGTCTATGAAATAAAACTCTATGTCAGGGATGATCATCACTCAAGTTTAGATCTGAAAGAGGCCTCTTTCTTCCTCATGAAATAGATGGATCTACCTCATGCTGTACATAAGAGAAAGAACTTGCAATCAGATTTAAAAATTTTAAAAATGACATGAAATTAAATATTTAAATGTAGGCTTTAAAGTGTGCATTTAAATTACCCATGCAATCATGCTCATGTAGTCCCACATCTTGTTGTGCAGGTGGTATAATTGTTTCATCTTCTTCACCAAAAGTTTGACCTACTAATTGCTAGAATTTCAAATAAAGCAAGTTTGAAATAAGTTAGAATTTATTTAGCATATAAAGACCTAGAAATTGCACATAGAAAATTTAGTAAAGTTTAGGACCTCAAAATGTGTAGATGGCTCATGAATTTGTCCCTGACTAGCAACCTGACCAATAGTCTCACTCCTATCATCCTACACTTACATATATATGGGTGCATATATAAATTTATATAAACTCAAAAAAGAAACTTAGTACAAATTTAGTACAATTTTTTAAAACACACACCAGGGAATACTCAGGCATAATAGCTAACGATGGAGGATCAGTGGAAGAAACACCTGAGCCATGTGGTCAGTCAGACATGGGAACTGCCACATGACCTGAGCCTTGCTGCAATAGTAGTGTTTCACATACATGTACATATAGTTATTTATTTATTTATACACTTGTTAATTTAAAATATAATATTGATAAGTTTCAAAAGAAAATTTAAACTAGATTTAGATACATATGGTTTTAGGGTTAAGATATATTTGTTTACCCTGTAAGGTGTGCCAATCTCTACAGCTGTCGATGCAAAACTCAATGTATCAAATCGTGATGTGGCCCTAGAGTGACTTGAGATCTGTACAACAAATAGTTCACAATTATATATTAATTCATTAAATTATTTATATAAATTTTGATCTACATTCAAATTATGCACTTGAAATATTTAATAAAATGTGGTCAATGTACCTGTGTAGGATTATCATCCGAATATAGTAGATCCAAGTATGACTCCACTTCAGCTATAGCTGCATCTGATGTGGATGTAGGAGCAGGACCATAACACGGTTGATTGCAATTTGTACACAAATGTGCCCCTGACATGCTTGAGTCTCTATGATGAGATGCATCAACTCCTCCATGATGCTCTCCACCATTAAATTCAGCTGCCATATGGGCAGCTTGTTCAGTGAGATTGCCTGAGAGTCTACTCAATGCTCCTAATGTCGACAAAACTACCTGCTACTGAATAGCTGCAGGAATCGTGGGCAAAATAGGAGCAACCATAGGAGCAGGAGGAACAGGTCGATTGGGGTCAAATCGTGCCCTTGGTCTATGTTGTGGCATGCCACGACCAACACCCTGAAATTCTCTCATATCAAAATAATTGGGTTTTTGACCCAATTGAAACTCCACCCATAATTTTCTCAAAAAATATAGCGGCACCTCACAATTAGCATGTGGTGGGTGATCAAACACCATCCACCACTGATCCCAAAAATGCCTTGAAATCCCCTCATGCATACACCACTTAATTGATATTCTTTTTTTTGTTGCAGCTATAGGTTGATTAGTTTTTGGGTGACAAAAAAATGGGGCTAATGTTTGTTTTGTAATGTGGAGGTCATGGATGTCTTTATATGAAAGACCATCTGCATAGAATTGCCTCCTCTCCTCCTGCCAAAGCTGAAATCTATTTAGGTCTGCATCGATAGACCTAACAGAATCAATAATGGTTTGCATCGAAGATGCAAACCGAACCACATGAGGAGGCATCAAGTGAGCTTGATTATTAATCAAATTAATGTTCTCCTCAATTGCATTAATATTTTCATTAATGTTTTGCCTCAATTGGGCCTCATCAAATGGAGGGGGTTGGGGGTTTCCAGGTGGAGGGGATGGGGGGTTTTCAGGTGGAGGGGGTGGGGGGTTTTCAGGTGGATCACGGGGTGGGGGGTTTTCATAAAGAATGTCATCTATTAAAAATTCATCTAGACTCTGGTCATCCATTAGATGTCTCTTGCAAATTTCCAAATATGTAAATTCATATAAAAAACTTACAAATGTATAATTTCACAAATATATATACATATTGAAAACTTACAAACAAATATCTATAAATTTAAACTTAATCTAATAGATCTATAAATGATTTAGTTTAAAATATCCATGAATTTAGAGAGCAAGTAATACTTGAAAATTAAACATGCACAAGTTTATCATATTATATGATCAAATGATGATGCCTCATACCAATGTCTCCTTAAATTAATCCAACATTTCCCTAAAATATTATATTCTCCTTCCTACTTCATTCCTGTTTAACCATTTTTAGAGGGTTTCTGAACTATAGAATTGGTATTTATAGATAAAATATGGAATAATTAGAAAAAAACTCACAAATTACCAAGAGAAAGTTATGCAAAAAATCACAAGATGAAGCTATGTCTAAATTTTTAGATCATTTTCACATAGTGGACAAGGTTGCAGGTTCTAGGTCCTAGTCATACACCAAGGTGTCACTCTACCTAACAACCTTGTCCTATCATCATTTTTCTCAAAATTATAATGGAAGTTACATTTTGACACCTTATATAGTCCAAATTTAAAAGTGCATGATAGCCCATGCCAAGTGTATTAGATTCCCATTTCTCTATTAATCAGGCTACTTCTAGCTTCTAAGTTGAGCTCAATTGTGACATATTTTACTATTTTGCACCATCTTCTACTTTTTGTCTTGATTGGTTTAGATAGATAGAGAAGTTAAATTAGTAAAAGTTATTCTAAACACACCCAAAAATTTATTAGTTAATGTTTATTTTGAGTCCATTTGTAGTGCTAACCATCTCCTACAAGTGCACGTAAACCCTTGTATTTATAGTTTACTTTTTCCTAATTCGGTGTCAATTTCTATTTCCATTGTCTTGTTTATTTAACTATTGATTGATTATTTCCTTTGATCATTTATCACATTATTTGGACTTCTATTTTTGTATGAAAATATATAAAATAGGCCTCCCTCTCCCCATTTGAACATAGAAAAACTGTGAAGTTTCCACTTGATTGCTATTTTGGAGCCATCTTTCTTGAATAAGTGTAGGAATGTTAGTGTTTACTATATTTGTTGGTTTTAACTCCATTCTTCCTCTATTATACATTTTATCTTCCCTTTTCAAACCCACATTCCTTCTGGACTTACCTCTTTCTAAACCATTTTCTTTCCTCAATTTTTCATTTCAGATTCTCATTTCTACTTTATTTTTCATCAAGTATCTTTCATATTATTTCTTTTCTTCTTCCATATTAGTCTGTGATAGGTGAAAGTCAGGTGTGGAAGATCAGACATAGTCATGAAACCCTAACCCTACCATCATCAAGGAATCTAACCTAAATGAAATCAAAGGATAATGCCATTCAAGCATAACATCACCTAGACCGTGCGATTCCTTGTTTGAGAGAGAGATGTGGACTGCTTCTTCAACAATAAGCAATTACAAAGCTGAAAGCTGCCATTGATGGATGATAAAAGCTCAAATGCTCAAATGCTCAAGATGATAATGTAGGTGCCATATGATTGCTGGATTACTAGATTGCTGGATTACTAGATTGCTGGATTGCTGAATATGTCATATGGAATGAGAGGGTGTTTATATAGAACTCAACCAAGATCAATCAACGGTGGAGATTCAGAGGCTATGTGAATGGCTAAGATTGAAAGTTACTAAATTTAGGTCCAATTAGTTGTGCATGTGAAAGATTTTAAATGAAAGTTGTCTTACAACACATGATAAATGGGAAATGGACAAGTGTTGAAATGTGATAAATGATGAGGGCTTAATTCAAATAAAGTATTTGAATTAGTTGGGATATGAGTTGGAAATTAATTAAATAAATGAAATTTATTTAATTAATAGGATAAATGCATAAAATGAGATAAGACATGATGTGGAATTAATTAAATAAATAAAATTTATTTAATTAATTGGGATGGGGATAGGATAAATGGGATTATGCATGTGAAATTAATTAAATAAATAAAATTTATTTAATTAATTAGCTAAGTAGGATTAGAATGGGATTTTAATTAAATAAATAAAATTTATTTAATTAATTAGCTAATGGATTAGTGATTTAACAAGGTGTCGCTAGACATGGACAAATTTGGGTGTCTACATTTTGCCCCTCTTTGATACAATGTTCGATAGAACGTTGTGTCAAAGAAGATGTGAGATGCGTTCGATAAACAAGTTATGCCCCAGTGTAACTGGCAGGTGATGCCCCCTCGAGAGGTAAGCCAGGCGAACCAGGAAGGGCTGGGTTGGCTCTCGATAGAAGAAAAGGCGGAAAAGAGGGCAGACGCGAAGGAAAGGGGGGTTGCATGGAAGAAAATAGGCTGTGGCATAGAAGAATTAGGGTTTGGAGAAGGGCTATAAGTAGGTGCTTCAAGGGCAAATAGGCTCATTTGTGCTCATTTGTGCTTAGAAACTTAGAGAAATCCAGAGCTCCTGAGAGTGAGAGTAGCAGAGCTAGCAGGATGGTTATTCCATGCAGAGATCATCATGCGGAGTGAGTGAGGACACATGGACGACCAGGCGCACCGGTATGTTTCAAAACTTTTCCCAAAAGCGTGCATTTAATAGCCTAAAAGCGTAATTAATTCACACACGTCACCAAAAGCGACTAGTTTAAGACACAGCACATATAGGTCGCTTATGTAGGAATAGAGATCGCTTAGAGTAGTTCAGCTCGCATATGGGCGCGGGTAGGTCGCTTAGGGAAAATGAGGTCGCATCCTGTCGGCGGGAAAATATCAGCGAAAATGCGCATATAGGTGAAAACTAGTCGCTTATGAGCAAATAGGAGTCGCATAGGGTAATAGAGCTCACATATAAAGGCAAGCAGCTCGCATGTGGTAGATAGCGCGCTTATAGTGAAACAGTGAGCGCATATGGTGAGGTAGCTCGCTAATGGTGAAAAGCTAGGCGCATATAAAATAGAGCTCGCGTTTAGGGTAAATAGAGTCGCATATAGGATATGGCTCGCATATGAATGGATAATGAGCACAGAGGGAAGTTTAGGTCGCTTATAGTGAAACAGTGAGCGCATGTGTAAAAGAGCTCGCGTTTGGTCAAAACAGAGGCGCATATAGGAAAGTGGGTCGCTAATGAGCAGGAAAACATCGCATGTGGTAAAATGAACCGCCTATAGTAGGTGTAGGATAAAATAGCAAATAGATAGGCAAATTTTGAAATGAATGGCTAACGGAATGGACTGACAAGGGTAAATGGATGATGCAGGATGTACTACCACCATTGCTATCACGGGAGCCTCATCCGAGAGATTTGCGGTTGGTGAGACGGTTGGATGCAGAGGAGCTACTGGTGTTGGAGATCCTGGGCTTAGAGCATGTATCCCGATTAGAGCCAGTTCAGGCACATCGAGGGCTGATGACAGCGATGGTGGAGCGATGGATGAGCGAGCACAGTTCATTCTTGTTACCGACAGGAGAGGCGACTATCACCTTAGAGGATGTATTCTGGATATTGAGGATTCTGATAGATGGGGACCGTGTAGATTATGATCCGGAGATGGGCCCAGCGGCATTCAGGAGATTGTTTGGCACACCAGACATCGGAGCAGAGGGTTCAGAGATTCCGATGGGGAGGATGGAGGAGCTCTGCAACAGATTATAGCGGGTGGTAGTGGCTATCATTAGATGGCTAGTAGGTGATAGGAGAGCCAGAGGTTTTCCTATAGGATGGGGGACAGTGATGGAGGGCATGTTCTCCTATGGCATGAGATATGCATGGGCAGAGTGCGTGTTGGGGCAGCTCTATCATTACCTGCATGATTGTGCGTACATGTTCAGAGCCAGTATGTCAGCAGGAGTGATAGTGTTGCATGTATGGGCATATGAGCACATTCTGGTGACGAGACCAGAGGGATGGGTTGCGAGAGCAGCAGGAGAGCCATTTGCATGGATGTATAGAGGAGCCTTGACGTATCAACAGCGCCGAGGGGTGGTATACTGGCGGCGGAGATTAGATGAGATAGACAGATTTGTATGGAGGCCATGGCTAGGATGTGAGCAGTGGGAGGAGGAGGATGCCGAGCTTGCCTATGCGAGACAGGCGAGGTACATTTTTGGACACGGCGTGTACATTATAGAGCGCTATTTGCCAGAGAGAGCCCTGAGACAGTTTGGAGAGGCACAGGCAGTACCTGTAGGGGATGCCGTTTTTGGGAGGACGAGGCAGGAGGTGTTTGATTGGGGTCCAGAGGTTGTGGTGGACACAGCCTTGGCAGAGAGAGATGGACTGCAGCCAGTAGCATGGCAGTGGAGACAGGGTCCTGCAGATCCAGGCACATTGCCAGAGTACGATGCATACTGGGTGACAGCTAGGCCGACTCGGTTGACATGAGATGGGGAGATTGGAGAGATTGGGATGGAGAGACCAGTGCGGAGGCGATGACGACGGGCTCCACCAGCACAGGCAGTAGTGCCAGCTGCACCAGGGATACAGATGCCAGGGCAGGTACCAGGTCAGCCTGCTATATTAGCACAGCCACAGGCACAGATCGGAGCAGGAGATGATGTGGGTATTCAGCAGCTGCGGAGACGGATCAGAGAGGAGAGGAGATGGAGGCAGCGGGCACAGATGAGGCTGAGGAGAGTGGAGATGGATAGGCATCAGGCCGTGATTAGTCTGTGGCATGCTAGAGCACAGGCACAGACTTATCAGGCTCAGCTACAGTTGGGAGCTCAGAGAGGAGATGGACAGGATGACGGTGCTCTCGCTAGAGTTACAGGAGAGAGGGATACAGCTAGGCAGCATGAGCAGATGATGAGGCTTGAGCGAGATACTGCAGTATAGCAGGAGCAGGCTATGAGAGCAGAGAGGGATGGTCTGCGAGCTGAGAGAGATAGGGCAGTGCAGCAGCTGCAGGGGATGACTAGTGAGTGGCATAGAGCAGTGGCTGCCTTGGGGACTGATGGAGCTACCATGTACTTGGCCACACAGTTGACAGCGGTACAGGTTGAGCTTCGGAGAGTGCAGGGTGAGGCTGAGTATTATAGAGGCTTATATTATGGAGCTGTGCCGGCAGAGCAGAGACAGCCTAGCTTCAGGAGCAGTCAGGGGCTTCGAGCTCATGGAGGTTAGGTGGATCTCGATCGGTAGCTTCAGTGATGGGGCCACCGAGAGATGAGGGACTAGGTACAGGACCTGTTGGTGGTGGTGGTCAGGGCGAGGGAGCTGGCAGTAGTCGCTAGGGCATACCTTGTTGACATTGTATCATGATGAGGCCTAGAGCCATTGTTGTACATTCATTCTTTTCAGGGCTCAGCTTGTATTGTAGACACTTGTATTTTGACCCACACACACACACATATATATATATATATATATATATATATATATATATATATATATATATATATATATATATATATATATGGCAGTTTTGGCGATCTATATGATGTTATAATGGTTGTGATGTTGATATTATGATGGCTATGCATGTTATGTGTATGGATTATATATGGATTATGGATGGATGTTTATGCAAATGGTAATGGAATAGAAAATGTTGGAATATGTAAAAGGTAATGATATGAATAGATGTATGCATATAGGTAAATGGTAATGAAAGATATATATAATGGACTTATGTATGGCTAACACTTGTTTTGCAAGAGCGGGAATATGGACAAAGGATGATGGAGATGATTGATCTTGGCTGAGGATGATGGAACGAATGGATAGATAGAATGAATAAGATAGGATGATGATGGGCAGCTTTCAAGTAATTGCTCAAAATGAAAAGAAATGCAGTCCTTATGTTTGATATAGCATATGGATGTTATGCACCAGGGCATAAGAAACCAAGGTGTCAAGGTATCCAATGCGTAACTAGCATGTTACAATCTTGTCTGAACGCATGTGGTCAAGATGTGGAGCCAACATGCACAAGATATGAATAACAGCTAGTGTTGGACTTTGACGCTACAAACAATGGTTTGAGCTTATCTCCACTACACATAATGATAACTTGCTGGTTATATGTATGGAGTTAGTCTTAACATAGAATAGTCTCCAATGCATAAGAGACTGTTTAGCTTCTCAGATGCTAGAGATATTGATATGTAAGATGCTAATCCCAACACGTACAAGATACCAAGACGCATAGGAAGAGAATAAGATCATCCCGCAAACACGGCATACGAAAGCTATATGACCATGCCCCAGTCCTTACTTCATTGCAACATACGAAGATATAAAGAGATCAAGGCAGTCTTGACTAGGTATAGAAAAGGGACAAAAGATAAATCAAAAGATAAAACAAACGATACTGTCATCACGTTCTCTTGCCAATTTTGGGTGCTCTTGGATAGATTAAGCTGGCGCCTTGTTAAAAGGAAAGTTACATCCTGTTGAAGGCTAAAGTTGTTGATAAACTGCTATAGCAAATGTTGGCTTAAGGCATGCGGACAAATAGCTTCTGGCTTACCTTTGATTGGTTAAAGTGCTTGAGCTTGCAATATACACATGGATTGCTTCTTGTTTGAGCTGATCAAAGAGAAGAAGATGGATGATGCATGAAGATGAAGAAGATGGGGTGGATCATCTGTGCTTGAGTACTGGAAACTTCCTTTGTATTCCAGACTGCCTACATACCCTGTATCCACGGGATCAAAGCACATTTACAATGAAGATGAGACATGATGAATATGTAGTTCTGGGTTTTATTGATGATGTAAGTGATGAAAGATAGAAGAATGTGAGCTGAAAGATTGAAGGAAGAAAAGATGACAGATGACTGATGAATGGGGTTATCGTCTTAGCCTGAATTAGAGTGCTTCCTTCGCAGCTCAGATTGCCTACATACCCTGTATCCACGGGATCAAGGCGTCAACGATAGAGCTAGATGTAGTTCTTATTGATGTAGCTAATCAATTGGATGTTTGATCAAGAGATGTTTGTTGCGATCGTTGGATAAATGTGGATGGATTGCGAAGGTATGATCCCTGGTTGCAAGTCGTTAGGTCATATTTGTCAGTGGACATGTGCCATGGCTGAAGTTGATAAGGTGTACTATGTTGGAAGCTGAGTTGTTTGATGTGTTATGAGCTAGAGATAACAGGATCCACTTCCAAATAAGACTCAACAAATGCCCCCAGTGCGGAATGAGGCTTATTAGGCAGAAGCGACAATGCAGAAAAGATGTGGCCAAGATGCTAAGGTGCCAAAAGATATAGATATCACGACAATGTCTCAAGTATGATAGCTAGCATTGGCAAAGGATGAAGAGGAAAGGCTATGTGTGAGATTGCAATAGGGCTTATGAGCATGGCTGATACAAGATGCAGTGGGGAAAATGATCAAACGAACCAAACAAATGAGGGAAGCTGGTCACTACACATAGCGCCTGTTTGCCAGGTTTTCACTATGGTACTTATCCAAGGCGCCTGTTTACCAGGTTTTCACCAGAGGATGGATTATTTATTGGATGTTTTTATTTTTTCAATTTTTTTTTTTTTTTTTGATTTTTTTTTTAATGTTTATTATTGTTTTTTTATTTTTTTATTTTTTTTGATTTTTTTGGATTTTTTTGATTTTTTGGGGGATAGCTGAGATTCATGGATAAAACTTCTTGAGATGAACACTGTTGACGGGTTCATCCAAGGGAATGCCTTCAGGTGTTGACAAAGTGTATGCACCGGATCCATAGACTGTTGTGATAATGAAAGGACCAAGCCAATTTGGTTCAAACTTGCCCTGTTTCTCTCGATGCTGTTGATTCCTTTGGTTTTCTTTAAGGACGAGGTCGCCAACCTGAAATCTGCATTCTATGATCTTTTTGTTGTAGCTGCGGCGTAGCCGGTTTTGATAGACTTGAAGATGGTTCAATGCTGTAAGGCGGCGTTCATCTAAGAGCTCAAGATCATGGAGTCTGGACACTCAATATTCTTCATCTGAGATAGTATGTTGCAAGGATATGCGCAAAGAGGGGATCTCAACCTCGATAGGCAAAATAGCTTCAGTGCCATAGACGAGAGCATAGGGTGTGGCACCAGTAGGAGTTCTGACACTTGTTCTATATGCCCATAAAGTAGGATGCAGTTGTAGATGCCAATCTTGACCAGCTTCATTAACAGTCTTTTTGAGGATCTTGATGATTGTCTTATTAAAGGCTTCAGCTTGACCGTTGCTCTGAGGATAATAAGGCGTAGAGAACCTATGTTGAATATGGAACTTATTGCAAAGATCTCTAACCTCTTGGTTCTTGAAAGGCCGGCCATTGTCTGTGACAATAGCTTGAGGAACTCCATAACGGCAGATGATGTAATGTAAGATGAATTTAGCTATTTGTTTACCTGTGACGTAGGTCATTGGTATGGCTTCTACCCACTTTGTGAAATACTCAGTGGCAGTGATAATAAACTTATGACCATTTGATGAAGTAGGATGGATTTTACCCACAAGATCAAGTCCCCATTGCGAAAAAGGCCATGGAGTGACAATAGGCTGAAGCTCATGTGCTGGTGCATGTATTAGATCTCCATGTTTCTGACATTGTAAACATCGCTTTGCAAATTGTTGGGCATCTTTTTCCATAGTTGGGCAATAGTATCCTGTCACAGAAGTTTCTTAACAAGGCCAGGGCCAGCGGAATGCGAACCGCAGACACCTTCATGTACTTCACGTAAGGCCGTTTTTGCTTCCTCGGAATCAAGACATCTAAGAAGGATACCATCAAGACTCCGGCGATAAAGGGTGTCTCCTAAGATAGTGTAACGAGAGGCTCGACGGATAAAAGTTTTACGCTGGGTGTTGGATAGTTGAAGAGGCAAAGTGTGATTACAGAGATACTCATATATATCTTTGTACCACAACGAGTTGGGACCAAAAATCTCACATATGAGCTCAGACTGTGGAACTTCAAATGCTGGAATCAAAAGCTGTTTGACCAAGAATTCACATTTATGGGTGTTAGATGGCATGTCTAAAAGAGATCCAATCATAGCCATGGCATCGGCTGCTCTATTTTGTAGTCTTGGAATTTGCTCGAAGGTAATGTCCTCAAAATATTGCTTGAAATCGTCCACCATTAGCTTGTATGGAAGAAGCTTCTCGTCTTTTGTTTGATATTCATCTAAGACCTGTTTGATAACTAGCTGAGAATTGCCAAAGACTTGTAACTATTTGATAGCCCATTGTACTGCCATGCGCAAACCTGTTATTAAAGCTTCATACTCTGCTATGTTGTTGGTACATGGGAATGCTATTCTGTATGATTTAGGTATGCAGTCTCCTTGGGGAGTGACAAACAAGATACCTGCTCCAGATCCATGTTAAGTGTATGATCCATCAAAGTATAGCTGCCATCGTGCTGGAGAATTTAAATTAAACAATCCTTCATCAGGGAACTCAGGGTATATTGGCTGAATGTCTGTGATAGGTGCTGCAGCTAATTGATCAGCAATGACTTGTCCTTTGATAGCTTTACAGTTCACATATTGTATGTCAAATTCACTCAAGATCATAACCCATTTTGCTAATCTCCCTGTGAGAAGTGCTTTTGAAAGGAGATACTTGAGGGGATCCACATTAGAGATGAGCTTTGTTGTTTGGTTCAACATATAGTGTCGCAACTTTTGGGAAGCAAACACTAATGCTAAACAAGCTTTTTCCATGAACGAGTAATTGAGTTCATATCCCACAAGGGTTCTGCTAATGTAGTAGATGGCTTGTTCTTTTCCTGAATCATCATGTTGAGCTAGAAGTGCACCCAATGCTGCGGTTGTTGATGATATATAGAGCAGTAATGGACGATCAAGTACAGGAGGTATCAACACAGGAGGTGTTGCCAAGTATTCCTTTATCTTATCAAAAGCCTGTTGACACTTTTCATCCCACTTAAAAGGTTCACCCTTACGAAGAAGATGCTGAAAAGGATGACATTTATCTGCGAGTTGTGAGATAAATCTGCGGATAGATTGTAGCCTACCCTGTAAACTGTGGAGCTGTTTGAGATTCGTTGGTGGAGGCATTTCTATGATAGCTTTTACCTTAGCTGGGTCCACTTCTATCCCTCGTCGAGACACAATATATCCCAATAGTTTGCCTGATGTTACACCAAATACACACTTCTTTGGGTTTAGTCTGACTTGGTATTTTTCTAATCGATCAAAAATTTGTGCCAACACTTGTAGATGTCCTTCCCTTGTCTTAGATTTTCCCAGGATGTCATCAACATAGTCTTCCATGATAGTATGAAAAAGGTCATGAAAAATAACTGTCATGGCTCGTTGATATGTAGCTCCAGTGTTCTTGAGACCAAAAGGCATTACAACCCAGCAATATGTGCCCCATGGACAAATAAAAGACATTTTATCTTGGTCTTCCTCCGCTATTCTGATTTGATTATAACCAGAAAATCCATCCATCAAAGATAGCATTTCATGTCCTGCTATAAGATCAACAATGTTGTCTATGCTTGGTAATGGAAAATCGTCTTTAGGACATGCTTTGTTAAGATCTCTAAAGTCTGTGCAGCAGCGAACTCGTCCATCTGGTTTTGCTACAAGTACTAAGTTTGAAACCCATTCTGGATAATCAATAGGCTTTATGAACTTTGCTTCTAACAGCTTCTGAATTTCTGCTTTGACCAATAAGGCAACTTGTGGATGCATTTTGCGCAATTTTTGTTTGACAGGCTTTGCATCAGGGAATACTGCTAAATGATGTACCACAAGTGAAGGATCTAGTCCTGGCATGTCTGCATAAGTCCATGCAAAATTTATAGCTCTTCTCAGAAAAAATGCTGTGAAGTTCTTTCGTTCTTGCTCTGATAGTGATGCTGCCAGAAAAGTGATCTTCGGATTCTGTTCTGTTCCCAAGTTCATGTCTTGTTGTTTTTCAACTAGCACAGTTGATTTCTCATGGTAATCAGCGGCAACAGGAAGATCAAATCCCTCATCCTTAGGCGCCTCAGAGAGGTTTTCACCTTCGGATACGTCCTTTATTTTTGCTTTATCACAGTCAAGAGGTGCCTTGCGGTTTTCACCTAGTGACCTATTTTGTTTATTTCACTTTTGCGACTGAAGGATTTGATACTTCTGCCAAAATATGCTAGTTTAGGTAATTCCATCATGAAACCTGCTTTATGATCACCCAGTGGAATACCTTGTCTCAAACCCATGAATTCTGCAATGGCTTCGTCATTTTCAAATGTATCTAATATCGGTGCCCCCTGTTGGTCCCAATCGATGAGGTCAGGATATAGGAGTGAAAGGCTAAAGGAGGGATCGTGATGGCTAGAGGAGGTTGCGGAAAACATGAAGATGGAATGTTCTTGAAAAAGGTCAGTGATATGAAGGGAGTCGTCGATGATATCTGAGTTAGAAGTCTCTCCTACCGAGTAAGGTCCAACGTCAATATCGGAAATACACTTAATGTCTTTGGGTCGCGGTACCTCCGGTTCGTAACCAAGGCCTTGCTTATTAAACTTCGTAGACACAATAAGGGGCTCAATAGATCCTTGTTCCTGTGATCCCAAGCTGCCATGTCCTTTATAGCCCATGTTCTTTATGATACGAAACCCGTTGTTGTATCGCTCTACTTCAAGTTGGACTTGGTCAATTTCATCAAAGAATATCCAAAAGTTGATGTCCTCAATGTCTTCGTCATCCAAGAAACCACCTTTAATGAATACGGTAGGGGGAGCTTTGATAACAGCGGAGGATGAAGTGGGCTTAGATGTAGAGGGCTTACCGTGGGATTTAGGAGATAATGGAAGGGTACCAACGCAACAGGATTCCTGCAATTTGTATTCACCAGGGCCATGTTCGGTATATTTGATATGGAGGTTGGAAGCGGCTTTGCTAGATGAAGGTTTGACGAGATCGGATGGGTCTACATAGGAGGATGACGGATATGCCTCGGTGTTGATAGGGATATAGTTTGGACTCTGATATTTAGCTTGAAAGGCACGGCAAAACTCAAATGGATTAAGATCAGCTTGAATGGTAACTTCAACACCCTTATGTGGAAATTTAAGGCATTGGTGATATGTAGATGGAACTGCTTTAAGGGTATGGATCCAAGGGCGTCCAAGGATGATGTTGTAAGGAAGATCAATATCAAGGACTTGGCAGCGAGTTTCTGTAATGACCGGCCCAACTTGAATAGGCAATAAGATGATCCCTTCGGTATCTCTTTTAGCATCATCATATGCTCTGATAGTAATAACCTTGGAGGTATCAACATCTTTCTCAGAATATCCCAATTGCTTGATAAGTTTCAAAGAACATATATTTAGACCAGCTCCCCCATCTATCAAGACTCGTTTGATACGGCGTTGGGTAACAAACACTTCAATATGGAGGGCCTCATTGTGTGACGGATGAATGGAGGGTTGAAGATCTTTGTCGGAAAAGGTCAAATGACAAGGGGCTGCAATGCTAGCGACCATGGATTGAAATTGTGTGATATTAATATTATTAGGCACCGAAGACTCTTGTAAGGCCTTATCAAGGATAGCTTTATGTGCGGGGGATATGCAGAGCAGCTCAAGGATAGATATGTGTGCGGGTGTTTTACCAAGGTGATCCAAGAGGTTATAGTCAGAGAGAGGTCGAGGAGGATGAGGAGGTGCTCCTTGAATGGTAACTCGACCTCTGTGCGTGGTTACGACACAATCAGGTGCTCCTTGGACGGTAATGGTAGAAATGCGAGCATGGTCAATGTGGCCAATGGTAGATGATGCATAATTATAGGGAATAGCATTTCCAGCTTGAAGATTATTTGTCTGATCATGAGATGGAAGTGGATTCTTGAAAGTCTCTAGGTCATAGTTTGATGTGGATTGTTGAGCAGGTTGAGCTGTTGAAGGTGTGACGTTGATTAGACCTTGATCAATGCAGTCTTGGATAACATGTTTTAAGTGCATACAACCATTTGTTTTGTGTCCTTTAACTCGATGGTAATCACAATACTCATTCTCTTTGTACCAAGGAGCTCGAAAGAGGGGTTCACCATTTGGTGGTGCATCGGGTAGAATAACATCTCTGGCTTGAAGCAGCTTTCGAAGAATAATTTCCATGGGTTCCACTAATGGTGTAAATTGTCGGCATGGATTAGAAGTTTGGTGTTGGTTTCTTCGTTGTGGAAAAGGCTATCTTGGTGGAGAGGCTGCTTGAATGTTGATGGGAGCTCTCATAGTTTGAACATTCTTTGTATCAACAATACCGTCATTGACAACATTCTTGTTCTTGTTCCAAAAGCGAGACTTATCATTGGAATTTTGGGGAGAATCTTTGTTATCACGAAAGATCTTGATAGTTCCTTTGGCAATTAAGGCTCGTTCAATAATAACTCCTTTGGAAACTAGTTCGTCAAAGGTGCTAGCACTTTGCAATTGTAGTTGGAATGACAGCTCAGGATGAAGATTTTGAACAAAGATGTCAAGCTGTTGTTTCTCAGGGATTTCCCATGATAATTTGCTAGCCATATTACGCCATCATTGGGTAAATGAGGAAAAGGTTTCACCATTGCGTTGTTTGTTGTTGACAAGGTCATTCATGTTTACCTCATGTTCAATGTTGAAGGCAAAATGTGATTGAAACTTGTTTACCAATTCTGAAAAAGTCTTAATTCCTGGAGGTAAATGGGAAAACCATTCGAGAGCTTGTCCTGCTAAGCTTCGAGGAAATAGTCTCAAAAGATATGTATCATCATAGGCAACATCGAGACATGCCATGAAAAAGGCTCGAAGATGGTCGTCCGGATTTCCTTTCCCTTTGTACTTATCAAATTGTGGGATTTCAAAGTGTGGTGGAAAAGGTATCATATTAAGAGACTTGTCAAATGGATAGGCGCATATGGTTTCGAGAGAGAAAGGTTTCTTGCCTTGTCCTACCCTTTCATCGATCATCTGTTGGATATCGGCTGAAGATAACTGCTGTTGTTACGAAGGGGGTGGAATGTGATATGAGACATATGGTGGTTGCGGTTGTGGTATATGTGGAGTTGTGACTATTTGTTGTGGTTGTGGGATGTATGAAGCTGTGACTGTTTGTTGGGGTTGTGTGCCCACAATGTATGTCAAAGGAGTGGTATGTGACATGTATGTGTTAGAGGACTGCTGTCCTTGAGACACAAGCGGCAATTGGGTGTGCATCACATGAGAAGTGGATGTTGGATTGATAGTAGCAGATGGTTGGGAAGTTGTGATTGAATTCATGACATGATAAGTGACGGAGGGATTGGTAGATATGACAGAAGGATGAACGTTGGGATTGGTATTTCGGACAATATGAGGATTGGTATATGTCATGTGTTGGGTGATATTAGAGAAGCCTTGGGTAGCATAAGAGCGATTGATGGTGTGTGAAGGATTGGAAGAAGAGGACAGCATGGATGTAAGTTGATCAACATAAGCGATCTTATTGTTTGGATTGGCTTGAGAAATGAGGGGATCACTCATGTCAATGAGACTAACGTTGGGATTATAGGATAACATGGAGGAATTAGCAGTTGGTATATGGGATGTGGTAGATTGTAATGGGTGTGAAGCATGGACAACATGTATCGTTGGAATAGTTTGGGAGGTTTGCACACCATAAGACATGGAACTAGCTTGGGATGCTCGAAGTGTTTGCGCTTGTGTTGCATGGACAGCTTGTGTTACTTGAGGCATAGAAACAGTCATGGTAGAAGGAGAGATATGTTGAGGGACATGAAAGGTGGAATATTGAGATTTTGTGACATGAGAGGGAGCACATTGGTGGGCACTATCAATGGTTCTAAAGTATGCTCTGATCGTGGTAACTCAAATGAAGCAACAATAGGCAATGAGGATGATGTTTGCGAGGTAATAGGAGATGATGTGACTATAGTAGATGGTCTATTTGCAACAATAGCAGTAGTGTTGGGATCTTGCTCTCTAATAGTGGATATATGAAAGTATTTAGGTAGTTTAGCACCCATGCGAGCAAGTTGGAGAAAACAGCGATCAAGCTCAGATATCATGAGTTTCTCAACTTGGTCCCATAGATAGGTATCTTGGAATTCTGATGAGTCGTCTTGAGATTGTTCTTCGAATGTTTCCAAGGATGGTGGAGGTTGCATTTGTTGTGAAGATGATTCGCCCCTAGTGTACCCTTGAGGTATAAACATATGAGAAGGCATACCAGTTGTGAATTGAGTTGCGTCCTTAAGAGGTGTCGTGAATTGTTTCATCTCAGCTTGCAATTTGGCATCCATTTCAGCTTTCAATTTGGCTTCTATTTCAGCTCGATATTGACTCCTAGTTTGAGGCATGATGTTGATGATGAAGTTAAGCTTGTCAAAGTTTTGAGACCCAAAAGATGATAGTTGGTTGATTGGTTGTTGTTTTGGTTTGCTGGTTTTGCTAGTTGCTTGGTTGATTTGGTTTGGCTGAGTTGTTGTTGGTTGTCCCTAGAGGTAGCTTAATCACTCAAGGGAAAGATTGTTTGCTATTGATGTTTGTTGGAGCTAAAGCTAAAGGAGATTGTTTGCTGAAGCTAAAGCTGAAGGATGTTTGTGTTGAAGCTAAAACTGAAGGTTGTTTGCTGATTGAAATGATTGGGTTGATGTCTGATTTGCTGGTTGGGGTCTCAAAAGATGGAAAAGCTCATGAGTTGTGATTGATAAGCTCAAAATAGGAGACAAAGCCCAGGTATTTGCTGTTGATCAAAGAGAAGTCTGAAAGCTGATGTTTGAGACTTAAGCAGGCTGGACTTGTGGCTAATTCGGCTGATGCACTGAGATTTGCAGGGATTTTAGCTACAGGCGACTGATGATAGCTCAAAGGTGACTCAAAGGATGCTAAAGGCGATTAATGATAGCTCAGATGCGACCTGGTTTAGTTTTGACAAAAAAAATGACAGTACCAACCAGAAGCGAACGCTATGCCAGAGGCGATGACTGTTGGTTCAAAGGCAATTTTCTGTTGATCATAGGCGACTCAGATATCCCTAAAGGCGACAGTCTATTGTTCAGAGGTGAGCTTGTTCAAGAATCAAGCGAATAACTGCGGCTTTAAAGTGATTTGGCTCAGACAAGATGCTATTGGTTATGACTCAGATGCGACTTGGTTCAGGAACTAGGCGATCAGCTCTGGTTCAAAAGCGATTCTGTTCAATCAAAAGGCGATCAACTGTGGTTTAAAAGTGACTTTGTTTAGGCAATATGCGAGCAGTTGCTGTTTAAAAGCGACGCAGTTCAGGCAATATGCGAGTCACTACAGTTCAGAAGCGATGTCTGTGGTCTGTGCGAGCAGTTTAGTTTCAAAAGTGACTGTGTTTGTATAACAGTGGTTTGATTTTGCAGTTTTTCAGCAAGAAAACAATGATAACAGTCACTCACACTCACAACAAGCACAAACTGATACAACCTAGGCTAGGATAGGACAGTATCTGTTGAATCCCCTAGTTGCGCCTATTCAAAGCGGGTAGCTCCAGGATCTTGGTAGCACCGGCTCCTCCTTACATTTGCACACACTTCTCACGCATACCAAGATCTGGGATTCTTACAAGGCTTGACCCTCTCCAAACCTTTAGATTGTCCCTACTACCTCAGCTAAGAACCGCATGAATCGGGGCCGCTTCAAGGGTTTTGCCCTCTGCGTCAACAGATAGAAGGTTTTTGGCTACTACACAAAGTTGCTAATAAGGGCATCCGTTCGGGTGGCTATACGTACAGCAGTGCTACTCTCCGTTATGGAGTCTCCCAGCCTCCAAGGGTTGCGCCTTGGAGGGTTTTGGGGGAGGTTGGCTGTCGGTATAACACAACTGCACCCGTTGTTTGTGGCTTTCGACACAAACACTTTTCTTATATAGCGGTTCGGAAGGACTTGGCTTTAGCCCGTTACCGCTTGGGTCATATCCCTTCTCACACCGGGAAGGCAGGCCCTCTAAAGATAATGACAAGTTCTCATACACCCAAGATCCATTTGATAGGCAAGGGGAGAGGATACTTTTGTCATTAAATTTGGGTTACAATCAGGCACATGCAAGCAATCAAAAAGATAAATCAAGCACGGAGCAAATAGTAGTTCATTTTAAGCACCAAGCCCAAATATGCCTAATTTAGTGAAAAAAAACCACAAATCTTGGACCGATCGAACCTGCAACAGATATGTCAGTAGTTTGATAACCTCCTTTCTTGGACAAATTGATAAGATGCTGCGCAAATACCCAGTTAATAGCCAAAAATCAAACTGGAACTGAAACAGATTGGAAAACAACAAAACTTACCAGATGCGATTCACTGCTGATCAAAAGCAACCTCCATCATATCAGAGGCGAAACACTGCAGATCATATGCGACACGTAAAAACACAGGATACGACACCTGTCAGCTCATAAGCGATGCGGATTGGCCAGAAGTGATCGGTTGAGGGCCAAATGCGAACAATATCTGCAAAAACAGCTGACAAACAAAACCCTAGTCTAGCAGGCGATCATTATCAGTCCATAAGCGATACCAATGAATTCAAAAGCGGCTTCTGTCGACTCATATGCGATCCTGATATACCCAAAAGCGACCTGTTGTAGGACGAAAGCGACCTGTATCTGCAAGCAAAAGCTAAAACCCTAACCTGCACAGCGATCACTATTAGCTCATAAGCGACATAGATCAGTGTAAAGACGAGTGTTGTTGGATCAAAAGCGACGCGAATATATGCAAAGGCGGCCACTGTTATGTCAAAAGTGACCTGATTATGTGTATAAGCGGCGGCTGTTAGGTCAAAAGTGGTGAGTACTATCAAAGCAGCCGCAAACATAAAAAGTGAACATTTTAAAATCAAAAGCGATACTTTTTACCTCAAGCGATGACTGTTCATTCAAAGGCGATCCAGAGAGGAATATGCGGCCTGTTCCAGCTTAAAAGCGACACAGAAATTCAGAAGCGGCGTATTTTCATTCAAAAGCGATCGAAATTTTCTGCGAGCACCTGCAAAATCTGATCTTCAAAGAAACAACTCCAAAAAATGAAGTTAATCAGGGACGTGAGTCCCACCAGGCGTGCCAAAATGTGATAGGTGAAAGTCAGGTGTGGAAGATCAGACATAGTCATGAAACCCTAACCCTACCATCATCAAGGAATCTAACCTAAATGAAATCAAAGGATAATGCCATTCAAGCATAACATCACCTAGACCGTGCGATTCCTTGTTTGAGAGAGAGATGTGGACTGCTTCTTCAACAATAAGCAATTACAAAGCTGAAAGCTGCCATTGATGGATGATAAAAGCTCAAATGCTCAAATGCTCAAGATGATAATGTAGGTGCCATATGATTGCTGGATTACTAGATTGCTGGATTACTAGATTGCTGGATTGTTGAATATCTCATATGGAATGAGAGGGTGTTTATATAGAACTCAACCAAGATCAATCAACGGTGGAGATTCAGAGGCTATATGAATGGCTAAGATTGAAAGTTACTAAATTTAGGTCCAATTAGTTATGCATGTGAAAGATTTTAAATGAAAGTTGTCTTACAACACATGATAAATGGGAAATGGACAAGTGTTGAAATGTGATAAATGATGAGGGCTTAATTCAAATAAAGTATTTGAATTAGTTGGGATATGAGTTGGAAATTAATTAAATAAATGAAATTTATTTAATTAATAGGATAAATGCATAAAATGAGATAAGACATGATGTGGAATTAATTAAATAAATAAAATTTATTTAATTAATTGGGATGGGGATAGGATAAATGGGATTATGCATGTGAAATTAATTAAATAAATAAAATTTATTTAATTAATTAGCTAAGTAGGATGAGAATGGGATTTTAATTAAATAAATAAAATTTATTTAATTAATTAGCTAATGGATTAGTGATTTAACAAGGTGTCGCTAGACATGGACAAATTTGGGTGTCTACATAGTCCTCTCTATATCCATATTATTCCCCTTTACTTTTTTTCATTGAGTCTTATTTTTCCATCTAAATTCCCTCTTTCTCCTTCAAACCTTGGTTTAAACCTAGCTTTAGTTTTTCATACCAATGTCTCCTTAAATGAATCCAACATTTCCCTAAAATATATTATATTCTCCTTCCTACTTCAAATGTCCTCTTTAACCATTTTTTAGAGGGTTTCTAAACTATAGAATTGGTATTTATAGATAAAATATGGAATAATTAGAAAACAGATCTCACAAATTACCAAGAGGAAGTTAATATGCAAAAAATTACAAGATGAAGCTATGTCTAAATTTTTAGATCATTTTCACAGAGTGGACAAGGTTGCAGGTTCTAGGTCCTAGTCATACACCAAGGTACTAGGAGAGGGCCATGTGACACTCAAGACTTGTCACTCTACCTAACAACCTTGTCCTATCATCATTTTTCTCAAAATTATAATGGAAACATTTTGACATCTTATATAGTCCAAATTTAAAAGTGCATGATAGCCCATGACAAGTGTATTAGATTCCCATTTCTCTATTAATCAAGCTACTTCTAGCTTCTATGTTAAGCTAAATTGTAACATATTTTACTATATTTTGCACCATCTTCCACTTTTTGTCTTGATTCTAGTTTCTAGATAGAGAAGTTATTACTAAACTATTCTAAACACACCCAAAAATTTATTAGTTATTGTTTATTTTGAGTCCATTTGTAGTGGTAACCATCTCCTATAAGTGCATCTAAACCCTTGTATTTATAGTTTACTTTTTCCTAATTTGGTGTCAATTTCTATTTCCATTGTCTTGTTTGTTTAACTATCATTGATTAAATTTCCTTTGATCATTTATCACATTATTTGTCACAATTTAAAAGTACATGATAGCCCATGCCAAGTGTATTCTTCCCGTTTCTCTATTATCCTACTTCTAGCTTAGTTAAGCTCAATTGTGAAATATTTTACTATTTTGCACCATCTTCTACTTTTTGTCTTGATTGGTTTCTAGATAGAGAAGTTATTAGTAAACTATTCTAAACACACCCAAAAATTGATTAGTTAATGTTTATTTTGAGTCCATTTGTAGTGGTAACCATCTCCTACAAGTGCATCTAAACCCTTGTATTTATAGTTTACTTTTTCCTAATCCGGTGTCAATTTCTATTTCCATTGTCTTGTTTGTTTAACTATCATTGATTATTTCCTTTGATCATTTATCACATTATTTGTCACAATTTAAAAGTGCATGATAGCCCATGCCAAGTGTATTCTTCCCATTTCTCTATTATAATATTTCCAATCACTTGTCAATGTAGGGTTTACCAGAGCAATAAGGCACATAAGAAACATAAAAATTTGCACTTTGGGGCATGGGCCAACAACCTCCTAGGTCTAACCCCATGCAACTAGAGTAATATACAAGGACTCATCACTAGAGATTAGACTAGGCTAGTAATGACATGATAGATGGGTATGCATGCAGATGAGTTAATAACTTTTGAAGAATGTATTTCTTTTCAATGTGGCTCATGGTAAGCTAACTCTTTGGAACTCAACACTTGATGAATGAAAACATGAAAGATCCACCTACAAGACTATAGGAATCAAAAGTGGGATTTGATATTAGGAAAGTGAGATGAGAAATACAAGCATGGACAAATCATGGAATTCTACATAGCATAAGGTAATAAATACAAATATTGCTAGTAAGAATAATGATAATAGAAATGTGGATAATGAAAGTGGTTGCAATGGAATTAATAGGAGGAAAAGAATGCTTAAAGCGAAGAGAATCTAAATGATGGAGAACTGTGTAGTCAATGGGCATGGCATGGGATTCAAATGAAACTATGGGATCCTCCAAAGAAATAATAGTTACATAGTGGTCATAAATGGAATACTAGTAAATGATGATGAAGATATATATAGTAAAGTAATTATAAGATATTTTTATTAGTAGTTTGCATTTTAGGAGGATGGAAGAGTGGCTTGTTTGGAATTTCAAGTCAATTCAATATAAAATTTTGTTTGACCACAAAAATTGAATTCATAAAGCTTCTTTTGAATGCTATTACGTTCCCATTAGAAGTCATTGAAAAGTCGAATGCTTCGAATCATACTCACAAAATTAAATCTTTATAATTTGGTTTTTTAGGGTTTATAGTTTAGGTTTTTAGGGTTTGAAGTACATGGTTTTAGGGTTTATAATTTGGTTTTTTAGGGTTTATAGTTTAGGTTTTTAGAGTTTACAATACAACATGGTTTCAGGGTTTATAATTTGGTTTTTTAGGGTTTATAGTTTAGGTTTTTAGGGTTTGCAGTAACACAACATGGTTTTAGGGTTTATAATTTAGTTTTTTAGGGTTTATAGTTTAAGTTTTTTAGGGTTTGCAGTAACATGGTTTTAGGGTTTGCAGTAACATATTTTTAAAGTTTACAGTAACAGACAATCACAAAAAAGTCATAAAACGCTAATAACAAGTAAAACCCTAATAACAAATAAAACCCTAATTTTCATTTTAATCCTACAATCAGAAAAAAAACATCTAAAACAAGATAAAAATTAGTAGAGAACCAACTTGGAGGAGCTCAGTGGTGATGAGGTGAAGGGAGGAGGTGAGAGGGCAAAATAATCTCTAGTGTTGTGCTTGTTTAGCCTTCAACAATGCATATCCGTTCTGAAGCTTCCGCTGTCACTATCGGCCGGATTGGTAGAAAATGAGCTCGTAGGGCTCTTTTTTAAAAATATATAATTTTTTGAAAATGGGTGCCCATTTAGGTTTGGGTGTGCGTTACTAAACAGGTATCCGTTACTAAATGAGTACCCGTTTAGGTTCGGGAGCCCATTCCTAAATGGGTACCTATTCCTAGCGGCATTTTTTTGCCTGCATGACTTCCCCTATATGTGGACCAAGTTTCTTGCTTTAGCCCACCTGTAGATACCCTTTAGTTGATCTTTTTCCCCAAAACTCTTGCTCCTTTTACTTTTCTACTCCTTTAAGTATGATTTGAAATTATTGATTACACCTTCTACAAAGGTGCGGTCCCCTCCTGGACTATTTGTCCATATATACTCCTGCAGTATAACTCCTTCCTTTAGTTTCCTTTCTCTTTTTTCTAAACCCTCACTTTTTTCTTGTACTTCTTCATTTTAGCACTTTCTTCCATTAATGAATCCATCATCTATTTGCTCATATATGCTTCAGGACTTTCTATGGATGGTGTAAAAATGGCATTAAATTCTGTCAAAGCCCTTTCTAATTCATATGTTGGTATGTCCATGCACTCATGCTCTAAGAGTCTTTCTACTATCTTCTTATGCATTCTAATCATGTCATTTGCTTTTTCTTCTAAATCCTGAGCAACTATTATACATTTTTTGAGATTATCCTCCTCAAATTTGAGTTCTAGTCTTACCTGTGGCACTTGATTTTCCATTGAAGGGGTAATTACTCCTTCATTGATTAACCCTTCTACTCTTTCCTTAATTTCTGTTAATTGTTCCAATTTAGATCTGCATTCTTCCCTTCTAAATTGGCAATTATGCACAAGTATACTACATTTGTTCTTTTATCTTGCAACCACCTCCCAACTTTTCACCACCTATTTTATTACCTGCTCACCTTCTTGCATAAATCTTTGAACCATTCATCAAATACATTAGCCTCAAGCCTTTTATTTTCCATGTCCTTTATTTCATTCTTGCATACAATTGCTATGTCACTTGGCAATTCTAGCACTGTTGTATTGGGATCAAATATCCCTTTAAATTGCTGCAATTGGACAATATGTCCCTTCAAATATTCTTGTTTATCTTTGTCTTTTCTCAACATCTCTACTGTTACTTGGTGCATGTCTTCCCACTCAGTTATGTGTTGCTCCCATGTAGTATGCCCAAGTTCAAAATTTAATATCTTACATTCATCTAAGGTTATTTCACCTTTTGCCTTCTCCTTATGAGGTATGGCTAGATTCAACATCCTAGATCCATATGGACCTCTTTGTATGGTTGACATTGTTCTAGCCTTTCTCTTTTCTTTTCCTGGCATTGTATTACCCAATAATCTTTTAATGTCACCAATTGTACCTCCTTTTCTTTTCTTATTTCTGCCCCTAACCAAGCAGAGATCTCTTTTGTGTCTTTAGTAGCCTTAACTTCATCAATTACCTCTTCATGAGGTCTCTCTATTTCTACTTCTCCTAATTGCTATTGTTCCTATTGTTGTTCTTGTTTTTGTTGTTCTTGTTGTTAAGGTGGAGGCTATTGTTGAAGAGCTGGCTCTTGTACCATGGGATCATTCTGTTGTTTGGATTCACCTTCATTTTCTTCTTCAATTTCTATGTCCCTTCTAGCCTCATTTTCTTCTTCAGGACCCTCTCCCTTTGACAATTCTTCTTCCTTGTCTTCTTCCTTATGTGTTTGTTCTTTATTTATCTTGTTTATATCTTCTGTTCTTTCTTCAGTTTTACCTTCTTCAACATTTTCTGTATGTGCTTCATCTTCAGGCCTCTCGATTGTATCTTCTATTTTTATTGCATCACCTATATTTTCACCTTCCTTTTGTTCTTTTTTAGACTTGTTAATTTTCTCTGTAGGTACAGGGGATCTTGTCATTGTATCATCTTCTTTTTCTTCTTTTTCTTGTTCTTGTCTGCTTTCTGTGTTCTTCTCCTCTTCGCTCTATTCACCATACATATTCAAAATATTCAATACATCTACCCCTGAAGTGCCAGCTTCTATTTCATCTTTTGTTTGAGCAGGTTTTCCTTGATTGCTTCCTTAGGTGCACATTCCTTTTTAGCCTCTTCAATTTTATGTGCTTCCTCTTGCACACCTTTGATGATTTCAAGAGACACTAGGGTACCAAATGGATCTACCATTCCTGATTCTTCTTGTACCCTCTCCTCTTCATACTCTAGGCCTTCTTTAGTTTCCATCTTTGTGAAAGTGTTTTTCTCTTCTTCTTCACTTAAGAACTTGCTGGATTCCTCTTCTATCTGAATTTCTTTCCCAGCATACATTCTCCTTTCCTCACTTTCACTATTGTCATCCACAATGTGGACAATCTCAATGGTTTGTTTGGCTGGCTTCATGTGCTTGTGACCCTTGCAGTATTTCCCTAGCCAACTCTGTCTTCACTTAAACATATGCTTGTCTCTTTTCTGTTTAAGTGGAAGCACTAGGTATACTACTCAATTTTGCACCTACTTTCTATGCTCCTATTACTTCACTTGTTTTAGAAGTCTCCCCTTTAGACATACTTATTGGTATTGCCCTTCTAACTTGTTGTCCTACTATTTCCTTGGAAGTCTGTGCTTCCTCTGTACTAATCTCATGACTCAATGATTTTGGATCTATAAATGTATCAGATGATACTACTACTATTATTCCCAATGCATAGGGATCCATCAAAGTAGCATTCTTATCTTTCTCTACAATCTTTCTCTTTTTCTCATAGAAACATAGGGGATCATCACTAGGTTCTCTTTCTCTTTTACTCCCTCTCTTAGGATATGTGATTTCCCTCCCTTTAGCCTTGAGTTCTTCAATCCTATCCTTTAACCATGTTTTTGAAAATAGTATAACTGGTTTGGACAATATGTGTAGAGATTTATTCCAAGGTCATGACCAATCAAGCTCTGTAATAGGAGCAAGCCTGGCCTCTGCATAACTATGATGCAGCAATTTATCATCTTCTTGAACATCTAGAGGAACATATATATCTCCCATAGTTTTCATTTGCTCAATTGTTAATCTCTTATGAGCTTTCTTCCTTACTTCCTTATCATTTTTGCAATCTAACCAAAAATATTTAATATGTATCTAATGCTTATACTTTTTATCAATTGTGTTTTGGATTCTATGGAAGGGGTCAAACCTTCTGGCTAAATCAAATCCCTCAAATCCATAATATCTCAGTTCCTGTTCTGAATAACTAGCAACTTCTTCACTGTAATAGGAGTGTCTACCAATAGCTCAAGTTAATTTTAGATTTCCCCTGTTAAACCTTTTCTTGTAAATTCTAAAGGCATTCAGATTCTACCTTGAAAACTCCAAAACAATCAATTTATCAGAAGGGTACCAAGGTAGTGTAAAGGGTTTTCCTTCAAATCCTTTAGTTCTAATGTAAGTAAAATGTTCAAATTGAATATACCAAGAACTATGTAGCCCAATTGTATCTTATGCATCCTTAGATATCCTCTTGTCAACTTCCTCCCTCAAAATTCTAACCATGTAGGTATAAAACACATCATTAATCAAAGCATACTTCTTCATTGCATTTTCTTCCTGTAGATCAGGGTAATGCTCATATACCAGTTTCTGTCCTGGACCAATTCCTAAGATCCCAACCCTGTCTATTCTATGTATGAATGATCTAACCTCTGCTGCACATGAATACAATACGTATGAAGATAAATAAAAAGGCAACAACTTTTGCTTCCTTAGCATGGCCTGTTTTCAAATAGTTGTGCTTATTGCCTTGGCCCAATGAATTTGTCCTTTCTCTTTTCCTACTTCTCTCATGAATTCAATGATAGTAAACATCCAGGGATCACACTTAGTGCCCTCCCTCAATCCTACCAACCTACTCAGTATTGTGATCATCAAGTAAATTTCTTCTTTGAAGTATATTCTCATCAGATTCTTGTGTACTCTGGCTACAGCCTTAGGTTTGTTTTCTAGGTTGAACCAACTATAAAATATTTTACCTCTGCAATCCCTCTCATTAGCATGAAAATCCTCATTGCATTGATTAATGTCAATATTTACCATTTTCTCATTGATCTCTAAACCAAATGTCCTTGCAATACCTTATGTGGATAGATCAGCAATGAGTCTGTCATGAAACATTATTTTTCTGGTTGATACGTCATACAAAATTAAACAGTCTAAACATAAATCCCTAGCCTCCATAGCCAATAGAAAACTTGTAGCTCTATACAACCCGCTCTCCCATATACACCTCATGTCAGGTGTAGCATCAGTAGCTGTGATCTTCTATAAGACATCATCTAAATCATAATTCCCAATGTTTGTATCTGTCCCTACTCTAGTGTAACTAATCAATGTTAGGTACCCTCTATGTCATGGTAATTCTTCTTTTTCTATTTCTTTGTGTGATTTCCTCTCCTTTTTCCCCTCGCTTCCTGTGTCTCCCTTTTTCTGCTTCAGGGCCATCCTGTGGAAAAAATGCATCTTTTTTAACTCTCCATTTTACTTTTTACCTAGGGTTTTACTACGAATTTCTATTTTTTATCATTTTAACCTAACCCAGTTTATCTTTTTTGTTTTGACTTTCACATTTGCTAAGCTCTTCCCAGCTAATTAACAGTTAAAATAGTAATTTAACAAATGCCTACATTTTGTAATGAAATTACTGAAATTTACGTACATTTTTACCATTTGAAATGTAACGGTGTTTTGAGATAAATACTTGTATTTCTTGACCACTCAACTTCCCATCATTGACTTACTTTACCATTTTTTCTTCCATCCAACTGCTGTAATTCTGTTGCCTTGATGAATTCTATTCAAATCATTATAACAATTCTCTTTTTCTGCAGTTTTTACCTCTTAGCAATGTAAATCTGAAAAAAAAATGCATTTAAATTTACCCTAATGCCTTTGAATTTTATTCTTTTTTGGGTGTTAGATCAGCATTAATTACAACAATTAACGTGCCCCATGCTTCAACCTTCTATTTTAGTGTTTAAGTTTTAAACCTTTTTTACCATTAGTTCATTTCTACATACATATCATTTTTCTTGTATTTTCTTTTGTATGTTTCACTTGTATGTTTCTTTGTATCTTTTTAGCATACAAACATATATGCAAAAAAAAATAACCTTGGTTATTTCCCTTTTCCCTTTATCCGTACCTATATCTTTGCTTTGTATATCACCTTTTGTATGTTATCTTGTATAAGTGCATATACAAGTGACCCATACAAACTTCCTTTTACTTTAATCTCCCGAGATGTCCTTTATTCCCTTTGTATCTCAGATATGTATAACCTACAAAGATTTTTTTGTATTTAACTTCTTTTCCGCATCCAGCTTTGCATTTCTTATTTGCATTTTTTCTTGTACATCTGCTTGTATATCTAAGATATACATTATTATTATACAAGCTTGATGTACAAATAGTGGGACCCACTTGACTTTCCACTTGTATTTCCATGCTACAACAGTACTTGTATCAATCTTAGATATAATCCCCGATACATGCAAACTCATTTGTATCTCCTTCTCGGACTTCTCATTTTTATAAACCATATTTCATAACTCATCTGGCTATGTAATTGTATATAAAGTGAAATGCATCTTTCAATATACAATAAGGCGTGATGCATCATTTATAACAAACTTTAATTTTTCTTGAGTTCCACATTATATGTATATCGAAATGTATGTATCCAAAGCATACAACATACAAGTAGCAAAACACACCATGCCAACCAAATTTAATATACTTTTCAGGTCCATGACATGTATATCATGTTTGTATATCACCTTGTATATTTCTTCTCGCCTAAACATACAAAACCTGATATACATCTCGCAGACTTTCTCAGTTATCCATTTCACCTCTAAATTATGTCGAGTCCAACTTGTATGTAAAGCATAACACATTACAAAATGCATACAAGTACAATAATGCCATAAACCTAATGAATCCTTTTTATGCAACTAATACAACGACATGACATACAAATAATTTTGTATATGCAACATACAAACCCTCCCATAGTGCATTTTACCAAAACCACACATATCTTGCAAAATATTCGGAATTTTAAAATGGTTCAAAAGGCAACCCTTACTCATTTTTGATAAGGAATTCACCTCTATTCTTCTTTGGTACTTAATGCTATTTTTCTTTATTTTCAACAAGGTTTGTAACTTTTACTTCCTTTTCCCTTTTACCACCAAGCAGACCCACACACAAGCAAAAGCCACAGCCACAACAGGGGTCCTCATTTTGCTAAGAAGTAAAATGCGGTGTGTTGTGAGCATCACAACACTTCCATTTTTATCTGGTCTCTATGGCTTGAAACGAATAGGAGAATTTTTTAGAATCAAAGATCCACTCTAACTGAAATTTTGGTCCACATTGAGAAATCCATTTTAGAATTTGTCTTGGTAAAAATCTTCAAAGCCAATTTTGCCTCCATTTAATTTACTCCATGGGATTCCTCTATCCTTTCTAAATGGAATTTTTTAAAACTTCCACCTATTGGATGTTTTCAACAATAGGGAAAAGGGACAAATCTTTGAACAAATGGACTCCTCCAATTGATGAGTTTATCAAGGTGAATTTTGATGGTGCTTCTAGGGGAAATCTAGGTCTATCTAGTATTGGTTGTGTTCTTCATAATTGTAAAGGGGAATTGATAACAACACAATCTATTAAGTTGAGTTCTTGCACAAATAATGAGGCAGAAGCTTATGCTTTAATGGCTACCCTTAGACTAGCTAAAAGATGTAAAGTTATAAAGCTTCAGATTAAAGGTGACTCAATGATCCCTATTAATGCTTTTCAGAATAAGATTCACGATCAAAGACCACATAACTAGAAATTTGATTATATAATTCAAGAGAGCCACCTTCTTCTCTTAGTTTTTGATTCATATAAAGTTAATCATACTTTTAGAGAGGGAAATAATCTTGTGAATGCCCTGGCCAATTTGGGTTGTGATCAACAAGTTCAAATCAGAGAATGGAATCCAATTTCCATTAAAGAATTCTATAAGGATTTTACCATCTTGTCCAACAAGATAATTAAAGCCTAATTATTTTTCTAACTTATTTATCTTCTTTTAGGTTTGCTCTTTTGGAGCTCTTTGCCATTTAATTACTGCTGATAGGGAAAACGATGTGGCAGGGGCTATAAGCTTTTTCCAGGATGGAATTCTTTTTTCTAAGTTGGATTGGCTACTTTAGAAAGTATAGTCATTACATTTCCTTGAGCTTGATCCTCATTCTCGAGAGATGTTCTACATCACTTGGTGGCTGGAGTTGAGCCTTCGCATGCACAAGATTTCCTTTCTTGCCAACTCTTCTCTTAGCTACCTGATTCAAGGGTTGCAAGTTTAATTTCATCATTGAATCCCCTTTTGTCTTCACACATTTTTATCATTTCTCTTTCCCTCCACCTTTGTTAAATTCTAGTCAAGTTGTTCATTCTTGTCATTTTGTTATTGTGTTTTTGTGAGAATGGAAGTGCAAATTAACAAGAGGATATTTTTGCCAATTCTTAAGTGGGAGTATCTAATTTCTAGTGGTTTTTATCTAGATATGTTAGCCAAGGTCTTTAAGTTCTGGTCCTAGCTAGAAGAAGAGGTCATCCGTTCAATTATTGGCTCCAAAATCCTTGATGAGGTACCGAGAATGATCTACTATTCTCAGGTGACTTCTTGCTTTGTTTCTAATCTTATGGCTATCATTCAAGACACTGATCTTGTGAAAAGGCTAGTATTTTCTTATATCTAGGATTATCTCATTTTTTAAGAAAGTTAGGATAATGCCCTGTCAAACTATGATTTTTTCAATTGTCGACATGCCAAAATTGGGCTTTTATTTAAACTGATGGATATTCAAAATAATTATGTTGTTCATTATGTTTACTCTTCTATCAAATAGGGTATCTATAATACCTACATCTCACTATCCATAATACTCTACATTCCCATCTGTAATGTCAAAAAATGTCTCCTTGGTGTACCTCCTGAGTCTTTTATCTACATTTAGGACATCTTGCATCATATTTCAACATCCCAATGGAATGAACCCTGGTTATCATGTCAAATGGAACCTAGGGGGACCCCTTAAACCTAACCCTTCCCAAAATAGGGAGGAGGACTTGGGCGCTCGTACCCTAGTCTTGCCCTATTTTGGGTCAGTCCCAAATTTTGGGTTTTGTCTTGTGATGGTTATTTGGGTCCTATGCCGACATGGTAAGTTTGAAATACAAAACTCTTAACAGGAGTGTTTGTAGTTGCATATAAAATCATGCTTAGGCATTCATTTGTAAACTAGATTTCAACAAGATGGTTGTTGTGAACTTTATGAATTGTAAAGGTTATTCAAGGCTTTCATTGTGTACCAAGAGCAGATTTGTATTGTCTATGTGTTTGTGTTTGCAGATTTGAGTAATCATCTCCTCATGGCATGAAGAGCTTCTTCCTCCCATGAGATCTTCACTACAAGGTGACATCATTTGTGTTTTTAAGCATTTATTATTTGGTTTTTGTCTCTACCTCACAAGGGCACGCACTCTCTATCTGACAATGGTGTTCAGAAGACTTGAATGTCTCTCTGGGGCTTGACTAAGGCAAGCCTCTAAACACAACAACCCCTCCCAAAGTTTTCATGATTGTAGGTTATAGGTTGAAGCTATAGACAAAGTGAAGTTGTAGTAGTGTACAACAGAGTGTCATAATTGCAGATCAGAGAAGAAAACAACTCCCTGGACTAGGGCGCCCGCTCATTAGTCCTCAAAGTTTCATGACGGGAAAGCCTTCTGTACATCAGGAACAGGTTGCAGATCTTGTTTGCAAATCTTAAAGAGAAAGCATGGTATTAGACTTGGGTGCCTATTCTTTAGTCCCTAACTATTCTACTTTTGAACTCCAAAAATAGGTGCATAGTTATTTTTCATTTTACATCTTTTTGTAGCAGCATTTTCTGATATTCATCTATTTGTTATCATATTTGCATAATTAGGGTTTCAAAGTATAATTGAGCATTAGAAAAGATAATTTCCAATAAAATCATAAAAATCTAAGTTTTCCTACATCTCATAGTGACCTAGGGTAGGATAATACATTGCAACTCGACCCTAGGTCCTTGAATGAAAAGGTGAAAGGAGGATACACATACAAGACTATCAAAAACCAACTATCAAAATTTTACTATTTACATTTTGGTGAACCCATTTTATTTGACTTATTTGCACCTTTTTGAGTGTTTTGCATCAGATTTGCATTGATTTCATTTATTTATATAGTCATTCCTTTTATTGCATTGGAAAACTTACAAAAAAATTGAAAAAATGGAAAATTTGGAAAAAAAAATGTATTCTAAGGTTTGCATGTTGCATTAATTAATTTGGATTTCATTAAATTTCTAATTTTTGTATTATATATGAGTTAAATTGCAGAAAATTATAAAAATTGAATAGCTTGCATTGCATTTCATCATAAAATTGCTAGGGTTTTGTTGAAAATTATGAATTTGGCATATAACCTAGTAATTCCAAAATCTAGGGTTTGTAGGTAAAATATTGTTTCAGATTTGTCTACTAATATAAGACACTAATTCAAATTTTCATTTGGCTGTAGTGTTGCATTTTAATGTAAATTTGCATTTAGATTTCAGAAATTTCTATTTTTGCATAGAAAATTTCAACAAAAACTAGCATTTTCATTTATTTTTCATTAGATTTACACTTGCATTTTGTATGTTAGAGCATAGAAACCATTTTCAGATCTAAGAGAATTTAATTTTCATCATATATTAGCTTGCAAGACATTCATATAACATTTTACATCAAGATCTCAAACCTAGGGCTTGAAAAACCTTGATTTTCACTAGATTTGGCCTTATTGACTCTCTAAATTTGCACTATAGGCATGTTGTAAAGAATATTTTCGCACTAATTGGCTGATATTAGGGGAATTATCTTCTTCCTTTCTAAAAATATTTACAACACCTTTCTATTGCCCTCTTGTATTGAAAATTTGGGGAAAATTTACACATTTATGCTATTTTTGCCCTAGGGTTTGGCCTAGTTTGCACCATAAGCATGTTGTGACAAATTTTATGGATTGAGGTGACTGATATCATCAATATTATTTTTTGCACATCCTAAAATTCTTTACAACACCCCTTTTTCTAGGTCTTGGAATTGAAAAACTATGAAAAACTGCATATTTTGGCTATATTCTCACTAGGGTTTGATCTTGAGTGGCACTATAAGCATGTTGTGACAGATTTTTTGGCATTAGGTGGCTGTTATTACTAATATAATTTTTTTTTCATTATAATTTTCCTCACAACATGCTTTGTCATCCTCTTTTGCATTGAGATTTGGTGAAAAAAATCACATATTTTAGTGCATTTTCACTATATTCTAACTTGTCATCATCTTAGATTTGCATCAAGATTGTGTTGTGAAGGATCTTATTGCTATATTGGACTGATTATCATACATATTATTTTCTGCCCCTAATCAAAATCCTTATAACACCTTTTATTTCATTCATTTGCATTGAAAAAAGTACAAAAATTCAAGCATTTTAGGTCATTTTGCATATAACTTTAGATTTGTCTTTTGCATAAAGTTTGAAAAAATCTTAAAATCTGATTTGGCACTCATGGCTTCATCTTCTCAATAATGTTTCAAATCTTTACATGCATATATCACAAAATTTAAAAATCTCTACAAATTTCTTAGCATGCATCCTCATGTCATTACCTACATACAAGCTATGTACAACAAGGATATATTTGTGTCCTCTTCCTTCAAAATCCTTGACTATGTATCTGATCTTAACAACTTCATATCTCCCATCAATACATACCCTTGGGTAGTAGAAGAATTGATAAAACATAATTTGAATGAACAGCATGACAATTCTCTTAATAGTTTGAATTTGATAGCTAAAACATATGGAGATGATATTGACAATGACTATGAGAGAAATGATAAATTCACAAGCCACCCTACTTCTCCTACATCTAAGCATTTAGATAACTCACATGAGAAGACTACAGATAGCTCTAGTAATTTGAATAATCCTCCTAACCAAAATGAAGTAGTAATGGATGACATCATGACAACACAAGACTATTTTGATTATCCTGACCTATTCAAAATGATTGATGTGGATTATATTCATGTTGAGGTCCATCCTTCATTATCCCTTTAGGGATCGGGAGGTGATCAAAATACATTAGACAGACAAATGGAACAACCTATACCTCTATCTAGCATTCAAATTTGGGAAGATGATGACCTCCTTAATGATTTACTTGATGATGAGACTTAGCACAAAGACCCTACAAGTAAGTATCTCTAACCCTTTATCTCTCTTGTGACGTGCCTCCCCCATGATGTATTATGTGTTGTTTAGGCCTCCTAGGATGACCCCTTCTCTAGTAAGGTCTAGGATACCAAGAGACTGCCTCTGTTGTAACCTTCTTCTATTTGTATCATCATTCTTCTATATTACCTCTCTCTCTAATTTCATTGTTGTGTGTTGTGTCTTATAGACATAGCATCACAGTTGGTGACTTGGGGGAACCCTCCTACATGACTATCCCTAAGACACTTGTTTCTCCTCTTTTATTTATTGTTTCTCTTCCTCTAGTGTTTCTATCTAGTGGGTGGATGACAAAAAATATCTATACTGATGTGGACCTAGTGTCCCTTTAGTGAGGAATCAAAAATTGGACTTAGTTCCTAATATGATGATGGGGTTGTAATATCTTATCTAATGCTTGGCTAGTAGAAGAACTCATTCTTTCTACGTAGTGATTTTGATGATCTTTATCTCATTTACAAACCTTAACAATATTGATGCTTTGAGCACTTTGTTTGTCTCTGAATCTAGCCTTGCTGGTACTCGATTCAAATATCTTTGTGATATAGCCCCATGGTTATCTTCAAACTCTAAATTCATAGTATAACCTTAGCTCTTTGTTTGGTTATTCATATGCATTGATGTTGTTGTTTATCCTAATTATGTAGACACTAACATGTTTCTTG
Source organism: Cunninghamia lanceolata (assembly GCA_027924645.1). NCBI lineage: Eukaryota > Viridiplantae > Streptophyta > Pinopsida > Cupressales > Cupressaceae > Cunninghamia > Cunninghamia lanceolata. The sequence continues at coordinate 2,391,876 of BSBN01000957.1, forward strand.
CAAGGATGTGTTTGTGGGAACATTTGGTGATCGTAAAATACATGTCACCTCCGGAGGGCATGGGCTTGCGAAAGTCCATGTTCCCTTGTGTGTTTCCTTCCTACCTTAATGTGCTTGATATTGATACATGATATCAACAACCTTAAGGTGGGGGCATATATAAGGTAAGTTGTCTATTGTAGATGTTAGCAATGTGCTTGTCCTCATGTGTAGTTTAAAGATCAGTGCAATTAGTACTTCCTACACTCTAAGTTTGTTTGCAATCAATCAATAAATCAATCATTTAAGCCCTCTGCAAAGGTAGGATATCACATGTATCCTTTTTTTTCATAAGCCCTCTGCGGAGGTCAGGGTGGTGTATTTCTTAGAGTATATTGCACCATCCTGTCATTTTCAAAAGTCGTCTATGGAGGCAGGGAGCGATTCTATGACTAACTCAAACCTTAAGCATGTCTTTGGTGATTATTGTGGTGAAGGCCAATCATTGGTGTGTACCTGTATTGTGCCTGAGATGATGATGAGCCTAGAAATAGGATCACTCCATCGCTTGTCTGTCGTATTTTCTCTGTGTCTTCAAAGTAGTTGTTTTTGGTGTGCTTTCTTTGTTTGGCATGTCTGTTGCCCCATGTGCAGTCTAAAGACCTATGTGATGAGTGCATCTTGCATTTGTGTTGCCCCATATATGTAGTTTAAAGACCTACGCAATGAGTGCATCCTACATTATGGGAGGTGTGTTTACTTTTCTTTACTTGCATCTACATTTCATATATGAGAAAAAGAAAAGAAAATAAATCATTCATGTCTTCTATGCATCTATTGTTTTCTCCATGTTTTGTGTGGCTGTAACTATCTTATCTATGTTTTACATGCCTGTCATTATCTTTAATATGTCTGGCATGTCTTCTTCATGCTTGGTGTGTTCGATGTGTTTGTTGACCATACTTTAATGCATGTATTGGCCTCATGTTTATACATACATTAAAGTGGGGGCTAAATGTAACATTAGAAAATGTCTTCTTGGGAGCTTTTCCCTCATAAGGTATAGCTCATGGGTCTTTTATCTACATTTACGACATCTTGCATCATATTTCAACATCCCAATGGAATGAACCCTAGGTATCATGTCAAATGGGACCTAGGGGGACCCCTTGAACCTAACCATACCCAAAATAGGGGGATGACTTGGGTGCCCATGCCCTAGTCCTACCCTATTTTGGGTCAATCCCAAATTTTGGGTGTTGTCTTGTGATTGTTATTTGGATCCTATATCGACATGGTAAGTTTGAATTATGAAATTCTTGGCAGGAGTGTTTGTAGTTGCATATAAAAGCATGCTTAGGCATTCATTTGTAAACTAGATTTCAACTAGATGGTTGTTGTGAACTCTACGCATTCTAAAGGTGATTCAAGGCTTTCATTATGTAGCAAGAGTAGATTTGTATTATCTATGTGTTTGTGTTTGCAGATTTGAGCAATCATCTCCTCATGGCATGAAGAGCTTCTTCCTCTCATGATATCTTCACTGCAAGGTGACATCATTTGTGTTTTTAAGCATTTATCATTTGGTTTTTTCCTCTGCCTCACAAGGGCATGCACTCTTTATCTAACAACGGTGTTCAGAAGACTTGAATGTCGCTCTGGGGCTTGATTTAGGCAAGCCTCTAAACACCACAACCCCCTCCCAAAGTTTTCATGATTATAGGTTACAAGTTGAAGTGACAGAAAAAGTGAAGTTGTAGGAGGGTACAACAGAGTGTTGGAATTGCAAATCAGAGAAGAAAATAGTTCCCTAGACTAGGGCACCCGCTCAATAATCCTTGAAGTTTCATGATGGGAAAACCTTTAGTATAGTAGGAATAGGTTGTAGATCTTGTTTGTAGATTCTGACAAAAAGAAGGGTATTGGACTTGGGCAACCTCTCTTTAGTCCCTAATTATTCCACTTCTAAACCCCAAAAATAGGTGCATAATTAGGGTTTTAAGGTATAATTGAGCATAAGATAAGATAATTGGCAATGAAATCATAAAAATCTAAGTTTCCCTACTCATAGTGACCTAGGGTAGAATAGTACATTGCAACTCGACCCTAGGTCCTTGAATGAAAGGGCGAAAGGAGGATACACATACAAGACTATTAAAAACAAACTATCCAAATTTTACTCTTTACACCATCATTGGGAGATAGGTGAGGAGGTGGTGACCCATTCCCAGGAAGTCTTTGATGTGATTATGTTACTCCTCCAGCCACACAATCATCCACCGAATGATGGTGAAGATGATTTTGATGAAGTGCTTGCTGCAAACAAAGAAGAAGATAACCATGACATCAACATAAATGAGTAGCCTGGATTTTGATTGTCTCATACTTCTTGGAAACTAGTTTTCTTATTTTTGGGTTGATGCTTCAATGTTAAATCTAAGGACTACTAAGGCTTTTTTTGTAATATTTGATAATAGTGGTTTAGGCTTTATCGTTGTAGGTTTCCTTATTACTGGTTAGTCCTTATTAGACTGGTTCTAGAGCTAATCATGTTGTATTTAGGGTTTTTGATGCCCTTTTTTGTTACCTAGTTAAACTCATCCCTTATAAAGAGTTCCTTATGTAAAAATGTTTATATATCTATTTTAATATATTTCAGGTGCTCGCACCTTTTGGTTAAAAAAACATTATGCATAGCATCTAGGATTGAAAATATGCATTAAACACTTCTATATTTTTCTTGAAAATACTTGATATACAACCCTTACAAATGACTACAAATTTTAAGAAAAAACCTTGCTATAATCAACCATAATGTAATATTTTTGTCTTTGGTGGCATCTTTGACATGACCCCTATAAGGGATGAGGTCAAATTTTGTTGAGAGCATGCCACTGGAGAGCATATATAAATTTCCTTTTGTTATATTTCAGGTCATTGCTAATAGGTATAATGTGGTTGCTTTCTAACTAGTTTGAATTCTATTAAATCATTAATTGTGGCTTATGTTGGAAAGAGACACTACTTTGCATTGATATGTGTTGTCATTGATCACAACTAAGATCATCCCAATCATCCACATAAGACAATTTGTCCATACTGGAAGTCAGAATTAGAATTTGTTTAAGTTTGGACAGTTAGGAACAAAGCAGTAACAGGGTTTGATATCTTGGTCCAAATCTCTCCAATGGAAAGGCATGGTTTAATATGGATCTAATGTAGTTAAAAGTATTGTCAAGACACTTTGAATCCAGATTTTTGTCCTCTGGTGATGGAGGATTCAAAATATATTAGCTTTTGAGTATTGGGTTTTAGTTTGACAAAACAGACAGAAGAAGAACAGGTCGACTTTATGAATGATCTTAATTCTAGATGTATAGAAGTTGTTCATTGGGAAAATGGTGATGACCAGTGATAGTGTCTAACCTAATTGATGATTTCTAAGTGTAATTTTTGGTCCGCATCTCATATTATGTATGGATTTAGCCAACAGAGAAGAGTAATCAACAAAGTTCTAATTGTTGTTGAAGTCGACTGATAAAATGATTGTAGATCATGTTGTGGATATATATAACCAATAGAATTGGATAACTCGGTGTGTGTGGTGTATGTGAGAAGAGTAGAAATCCAAAGTGCATATGAAGGCAAAACAGTAAGAAGAGTAGAGCAAAAATGATATGTGTAAGATCAATTTTTGTACATAATCAGAACTGAAACTCTTGCATGGGTAGATGCTATTAATTAGTTCAATTCTCTATCATTCTCTTTTGATATTTCAATAGGTAGTGAGCCTCCATTTGAGTAGTGAGCTCTGGTCAATGAGCCTAAATGCATGAACATTCCCATTTGTAAAATAATTTTATCAGGGTATTAATTCTTGTGGGTTAACCCCCACCGTGGCTTTTCCCTTAACTGGGTTTCCACGTCAAAAATCTTGGTGTCAAATGTGTTGATTATGTTTCTTCTTTTGTGTTAATGTCATATGCTTTAATGTTTGCATCACTAATCAAATTGACAGTAGTGAAAGAAGATTAAAAGAAAGGAAAAGATTAATTTTGGTAACAACTGATTCATCCCCCCTCTTAGTTGTCTGGGTTAATTCCAACAATTGGTATCAGAACAAGGTTCCTTTGAAAAGCCTAAAAGCTTGAGGAAAAGATCTTGGAAGAAGTTTCAAATGGGTTTACTCAAAGATCAACTTCAGGTGGCCTTGGAAGAGCTTGTTCAGTCTAAAGAAGAAATTAGTAATCTAAGAGGTGAACTTAAAGATGCTGATGATACCATTGAAATGTTAAAAGATAAATTAAAGAAATCTCTACAAAGGAAAAGGAGCTACTTCTACAGCTATCCAGTTTACCTGAAGAAAATGGCATGAATGAAGCTTTGGAAGGAAAGACAAAGGAATGTGAGAAGCTATCAAAATAAGTTGATGTTTTGAAAATTGAAATGGAATCTAGGGTGATGAGGCAAACCAAAGAAAGTGAAGATAGGGAGAAATTTGAAGAAGATCTGAATCAAAAACTAAGAGAAAGAACTGAAGAGTATTGCAAATTGGATAAACTAGCTAGACATCTAGAGTCTAATCTACAAGAAAGTAGAGACAATGAGAGAGAATTTGAAAGGAAAATTGTCATTCTCAGACATGACCTAGAAGTTGCAAATGAATATAAAGAGAAGTTCAAGATAACCTCAGCAAAACTAGAAGCACTGCTCGAAGGACAAAAAAAACATGATGACAAGCATGGTCTTGGATATGAGAAATGTGAAAGATTTGGATCTAGATAGAAAATTTTAAAACCAAGAAATAGAAGAAATAGAACTAGGAAACCTTCAGTAAGATAGCCTAATGCTCAAAGATATATATCATCCAATTGAAATTGCTTCAATTGCAACAAATTTGGTTATACAGCTACATAGTTCAGAAGTAGAGTAAATCAAAATGGTCCATCCTTCTCCGATCAATGCTTTAAGTGTAAGAGGTATGGTCATAGATCAAATGAATGTAGAAGTTTGAATAATGCTAATAATAGAATTGGAAATTCCTTAAATGGTTACTATTTTGTTTGCAACGGGTTTGGACATATGGCTATTCAATGTAGATCAAGACTAAATCAAGTTTATAAGAAAGCAAACATTGTGTGCTTTAATTGCAATAAATCTAGTCATATTGCAAGATTCTGTAGAAATAGGAACAATGTAAGAAGAGGTCTAGTAAACAGAAAACTGGATGAGTAGAGATAAGACAAAGACAAAGAAAAAATTGATGCAAATGACACTCAAAATGAAATAAAAAAGATATGGGTTAAGAAAACAAATTATGAATGATAGTAATGGATCCACACCAGAATCTAGTGCTAAAACTTCATCCAAGAATTAATTTGGGAGCCTTGGCTCAGGGGGAGCAGCATTGTAAATCAAACTCCCCCAGCCAGTAAGTGAGTGCCTGCATCTGGTATAATAAGAAAAGGTACATTAAATTGATTCAAAATAGTTAGAAGGATTTTTGAAAGAAAAGAGGTGGATATGATAACTTGAGGAGTAATTAATGAGAAACTGTTCAACAAACAGAGTAACTAGATGTATTAGGGCAGAGCATTTATTACAAAGACAAATTATGTGTTGCGAAACATAAAAGGATCATTCATTCCTCATTTAAATCACTTTGCATTTGAAGAAAGCAAAAAGAGGAGAAGTGAATGAGCTTAGAGCTGAGAATTCCCAAGAATTGAAGCATAAAGAGGATGTCTAAGCAAAACCCTAATCTACAGAACAAGGTATTTCTATTTTCTACCAAACTTCTTGAATTCTCAATCTCTGCAAATGGCTACACCTTTACTTGTTGATGTCACTAAGAGGCCCCATCCTAAATTCAAGAAGCATCCCTATAAATCTATTGAAGTTGAGCCACTAGGTGCCTTTTCAAGTGTTCCATATGGGGTTTTACATGTTGAAGACATCAGGGCATACATTCATTGCAATATAGAAGAATTTGGGAATCTGAAACTGATGGAGTTGTTTAAGAACCATCTGAGAGATGACAATTACCAACTGAGACCTAAATTTGAAGCACTTGAAAGCAAACATTTTTTGTAAATGATTGAATTTCCATCTTTTGATGAAAATGAGTGGGTTTGATACATCTTAAGCTGAATACATGATGAATTCATATGGCTAATGAAACCATTTAAGATTAGAAAGGATGTTATCAAGATTATAACTGGGTTAAACTCCTCTGATGGATTACCCATGTTGAAAGCTGTGAAAAACCAGACAGTAACTAATGCTATCATTGCCAAGTTTCACAAAAGGGCAATGACCATCAATGATGTCATAGAACTAGATGTTAAATTTACCTCTATGGTGATCGAGTACAAGATTTATCACTCTAGCAGGGAAAATTTAGTTTTTGAAACTCCAATATATGCAGCTTATAAGATGTTAAAGGAGAATGTAGACTATGATCTATGTGAATTACTACAGAATCAGCTGGTAGAGAATCTAAGTAAAATCAAAAGAGACAAGAAAAATTCTTTCAAATATGGTTCCTTGATCATATGCCTATTTTTCTATTTCATGAATGAAGTGCCTAGAGTGCAAGGTGTGGACTAGACAAATGACAGGCTAGTGGCAATCTAGATAAGAGACCATTTATATAGTCTTGGAGACTTAGGTACACAAAAGGCTGCAATTTGGGGATATTTCAAAAACTTTCAGAGTCTGATGCATGCAAGGGAAAGAATCCCTAATTTAGTCATAGAAAAGTATGAAAATGAGATATGTTTTATGGTTGACATAGATCAATGTTTGATGGAAGCTGTAGAACCAAGAACAGTATGGATAATGCCAATGGGTTATGAGGTGGATGAGGAAATTCTGGACATGTATGTTTAGTATCTTCTAAGAAAACCTAAAGACATCTCTATTGAATGGTTTGGAACATATAAGGAACTAAGCTTAAAGTTGCATGTGGAACTTAGATAGTCAGAAACAAAAAGAAAAGTGGACAAGCAAGTGGAGATGTATGTAGAAAGCATTGGGATTACAAAAGAAGTAGTGAGAGAGAATAGAGAAAGGATTGAAAAGATAAAGAAGAGCATTGATCAGACTCCAGAAGAAAAAGTAGAAAGTAAGCCAACAGTCACTCTAAAAGTCCCACCAAGCTCCTCAAGGAAGACAAGGAGTTCTACAAATCTTATTGAGCAATCCAAGCCCACTTCTACCAAGAAATCAGAAGCCACTCCATCTGGTGAAGGAGGGAAAAGAAAGAAAACCAAGGCCACAAGAATCCACAAAAACACAAAAGATGATGAGGAGATAGAAATAGATGAAGTGAAAGAAAGAAGATCCAAGAAACCCAGAACTTCAAAGACTTCTAAAGACCAACCTTCTAGAAGCAATAAAGCTAGGAAAAAGCAAGCAACCAGTAAGGTCACTATGTCTATTAATCAAATTGTAAAAACAATCACCATTCATGGAAATTTAAAGCCCATTAGAGTTTACTATGAGAATTTTGATCCAAGAAATAAGAAAATTTTGGAATATGCCACCATCATGTATTTGAATAAATTCAATAGAGCCCTATTGGAAATCTTACAAGAACTTTCTAAAAGTTTAAGGAAAGTACTGGAAATGTGAAAAGAAGCAGCTAAGGCTAAAGATCTAGAACTCAAAGAGTATGTCCTCTCTACACTATGTCCTATAATGACCAATAGAGAAGCAAATAAATTTCTCAAAGAAGTCAAAGAAAAATTTAGAAGCAAAGTCTCGATGAACAAGCTAATGCTTGGTGAAACTGAGGAAACTGTAAAGGAAATAGAGAAAATTCTGAGAAAGGCTTTAGACAAAGATAAATACTATATTGTTTCAAAGAAACAAGTTGAAGAAGAAAATCCTCTAGCTCCAGAACAAGAAGCTCTAGAAGAAGAAACTAACAAAAGAATTAATGGCCAAAGTACTACTCTAGATCCTCTAGAATTGACCTATGAGGAGACTAATGATGGACTTTATTCATCAAATCTAAATATTGGAGAAGTTTAGGAAGAGAACAAGTAAATTAGGAGGACATAGAAATGATAGGCAGAATAGTTGATGCAGGGGTAACTCCTCCATCTGATCACTCTAGAAAAGAAGAGGATATTGCTACCACACAAAGCCCTCTGGATTAGGTAGCAAGTAGTGATAGAACAAGAAAGAGTCCCTCTGGAGATAACACAGAGAGGAGAAAAATAGAGAAAGAGGAAGAAAAAGGAAAGAAGGATAAGGTAGAAGAAGATGGTGCAAATGTTGAAGCACCTAAAGAAGATACTAAGAAATTAGATTAACAAAAGGATGGTTTTGAAATTGTTGCAAGAGACACTACAGATGCAATAAAAAGTCTTCTTGAAAAAAAAAGATTGAACTTGATGAGCCTAAGCTACTCCAAGCTCTAGCCAATCTAGATGCTCTCTCTCCAATTCAATTGATGAAAATAGCATCATTCACCCAAGTAAATGCTAGAGAAAAGATGTTAAAATTCCACATGGAGGACAATGAGCTACTAGGGCTTGCAACCAGAATTTGGAAAAGTTAATGCCTTCCTACCAGAAGAGTCCATTTGATTCCCCCTTCAAACATCTGAAAAACCTTGTAAGTTCTATAAATACTCATTTTGAGTAATTTGAGAAATGTGTAGAGACAAAAGTCAGAAATGAGTTTTTGAATAAGAGATTGAGTAAAATTAAGAGTCTAATAGGGTATGACAGGACTATACTTGCCATCAGTATAAAGAGAATTCAAAATTCTCTAAGTGATGGAAGTAATATATATAAATTTTGTCTATCCTAGGCCAAAGTAAGTGAGGATATTGAGAAGAAGATAAAGGAACAAAAACTAAAATTATCGAATCTATCCAATAATTTTGATCCTCTATCTATTTCACCCATAAGTCAGGAATGTCAAGTAATTAGCTTGACAGATGAGATTAAGAGACTTGTTAAAGAGAAAGGCAACATTACGAAGAGAATGTGTGAGCTCTAGGGACTGATTGCCCCTAAGTTAGAGACAATGTATAATGCCCTTTCTAAAGCTCAGACTGCAGTTCAGACCAGTGACCCATCAGATCTATCAAAGGCAGAAGCATATTCATTTTTATTCAGCGGGCACATCTCAAATTTGGATGGAATGAAGAGTACTTGGGCCTCCGAACTTGTGTAAATAAAAATTAGTTTTGTAGACATTTTCAAGTTTATGTAAATAAGACTTAATGATTAATTGGACATATACGGCAATAAATACATAATTTTTGGAGAATTTTGGCTTATAGACCCCACCCTTTTCCATTGATGTCAAAGGGAGAGTGAAGAGCAATGAAAAATGAGGAATCCAACAAAGGGGGAGCTTCGAAACTAATAGAGAAGCACAAGCGTATAGAGTAAGGGGGGGCTACATTAGACACTTAGTCATTTTTCACTAAATGTTGCCATCAATGCCAAAGGGGGAGATTGTTGGCGAGAGACACTGCTTTGCATTGATAAGTGTTGTCATTGATGGCAACTAAGATCATCCCAATCACCCGCATAACACAATATGTTCATACCAGAAGTTAGAATCAGAATTTGTTTAAGTCTAGATAGTTAGGAACAGAGCAATAACAAGGTCCGGTATCTTGGTCTGGATCTCTCCAGTGGAAAGGCATGGTTTGCTACAGATCTAAGGTAGTTAAAAGTATTGTCAAGACACTCTAAATCCATAGTTTTGTCCTTCGGTGATGAAGGATTCAAAAGATATTAGCTTGAGTATCGGGTTTCAGTTTGACAGAACAGATAGAAGAACATGCTGACTTTATGAATGATCTTAATTCTGGATGTATCAAAGTTGTTCATTGGGAAAATGGTGATGATTAGTGATAGTGGATGACCTAATTGATGATTTATGAGTGCAAGTTTTGGTCCACATCTCATATTATGTATGGATCTAGCTGAAAGAGAAGAGTACTCAGCAAAGTTCTAAATGTTGTTGAAGCCAACTAATAAAATGATTATAGATCATGTTGCAGATATATATAGCTAATGGAATTGGATGATTCAGTGTGTGTGGTGTATGTGAATAAGGTGTATGTGAGAAGAGCAAAAATCTGAAGTGTGTATGAAGGAAAAATAGTAAGAAGAGCAGAGCAAAGATGAAATGTGTAAGATCAATTTTTGTACTTAACCAGAACTGAAACTCTTGCATGGGTAGATGCTATTAATCATTCAATTCTCTATCATTCTCTTGTAATATTTCCATAGGCAGTGAGCCTCTATTTGAGTAGTGAGCTCTGGGAAGTGAACCTAAATGCATCTTCATTCCCATTTGTAAAATACTTTTAACAGGGTATTAATTCTTGTGGGTTAACCCCCACTGTGGTGTTTCCCTTAATCGGGTTTCCACATCAAAAAACTTGGTGTCAAATGTGTTGATTATGTTTTTGCTTCTGTGTTAATGTCATATGCTTTAATGTTTGCATCACTAATCAAATTGATAGTAGTGAAAGAAGTTTAAAAGAAATGAAAAGACTAATTTTGGTAACAATTGATTCACCCCCCCTCTCTCAGTTGTTTGGGTTAATTCCAACACCTTACAAGTTAGAAGTTGTTTTTCCAAAAAACTAGTCACTGTGAATTTATTTTTATTTTTACTACTTTGTTAGGGTAGGATTTTTTTAGCCACTCTTATTGTTTAGGAAGAGAATCTCTTACTTAGTGATTCCTATTTACTCTTGAAGCCAATTAGCAACTATTTTCCCTCTTAACTTGGTTTTTGCTAAGAGTATTTAGTAGTTGGCAGAGCTTGTAATTTTGATAAGACTCAAAGTGTGAGTAGTTGGTAAAGCTTACAACCAAAATTTTGGAGAAATTAATGACAACCTATCCAAAGAATCAAAATGATTCCCCCTCCAGACATCTGAAAAATCTTGTAAGTTTAGTAAACTCACACTTTGAGTCTTTTAAAAAGTCTATGGAGGAAAAAGTTCAAAAAGAGTTCCTGAATAAGAGATTCAGTCAAGTTAAGAATCTGATAAGGAGTGATACACTGATTCTAGGCATTAGCATAAAGTGCATTCAGAATGCCCTAAGTGATGGAGGAGATATATATAAGTTTTGCCTATCATGGTCTAAAGTCAATGAAGATAAAGGAACAAGAATAGAAAATATCAATTTTATCTCGAAACTTTGATTCTCTAACCGTCTCTCCTATAAGATAGAAATGTTAGGTTATTATCTTGATAGATGAAATAAAGGGACCTAAAAAAGAGAAAGGAAATACTATGAAGAGGATGTGTGAACTCTGGAGATTGATTGCCCCAAAGTTGGAATTCATGCATAATGCCTTATCCGAAGCTTGGAATACACTTCAAACAAGTGATCCTCTGGATCTAGCAAAGGCAAAAGCATATGCATTTTTGTTAAGCGGGCACATCTCTATTTTGGATGGTATGAAGAACACTTGGGCCTCTGAATTTATGTAAATAAAAACTAGCTTTGGAGATGTTCTCAATTTCATGTAAATAAGACTTTATGGTTTTTTGTACATATACAATAGTATATACATAATTTTTTGAGAAGTTTTGGCTTTTGGACCCCACCCTTTTCCATTGATGTCAAAGTGGGAGTGAAGGGTAGTGAAAAATGAGGAATTCAGCTGAGGGGGAGAACTGAAATAAGTGAAGGGCATGGGTGCACAGACAAAGGGGAAGTTGCACTAAGACACTTAGTCATTTTTTATTAAGTGTTGCCATCAATGCCAAATGGGGAGATTTTTGGCAAGAGACACTACTTTGCTTGATAGGTGTTTTCATTGATGGCAATTAGGATCATCCCAATCATTTGCTTAACACAACTTGTTCATACCAAAAGTCAGAAATTTAGAATTTGTCTAAGTCTAGGTAGCTAGGAACAGAGCAGTAACAGGGTCTGGTGTTTTGGTCTAGATCTCTCTGATGAGAAGTCATGATTAGGTACAGATCTAGTGGAGTCATGTGTATTGTCAAGATAATCTAACTCTAGATTTTTGTCATCTGGTGATGAAGGTTTCAAAAGATATTAGCCTTGAAGTACCAGGTTCCAGTTTGTCAAGAGTAGACAGAAGAAGAATAGGCTGACCTTGTAGAAGGTCTTGATTCCAGATGTATGGAAGTTGTTTGTTGGACAAATAATGATGATTAGTGAGTGTGGCTAACATGAGTAGTGATTTTCAAGAGTAAGTTTTGATCTGCACCTTAAGTTGTGCATAGACCTAGCCAATAGAGCAGAGCATCCATTAAAGTTCTAAGTGTTGTTAAAGCTATCTGTTAGAATGATTCTAGTTCATGTTGCAGATATATATAGCCAATGAAATTAGACAATTCATGAGGAATGGTGTGTATGAACAAGGCGTATGTGAGAAGAGCAAAAATCTAAAGTGCGAATGAAGGCAGAATAGTAAGAATAATAGAGCAAAGATGAAATGTGTAAGATCAATTTTTGTACTTAACTAGAACTGAACTTCTTGCATAAGTAGATGCTATTAATTAGTTCAAATCTCTGTCATTCTCTTGTGATATTTCCATAGACACTGAGCCTCTATTTGAGCAATGAGCTCTAGGTAGTGAGAACGCATGTCCATTCCCTTTTGTAAAAATACTTTTAATAGAGTATTAATATTTGTGGGTTAACCCCCACCGTGATTTTTCCCTTAACTGGGTTTCCACATTAAAAATCTTGGTGTTAAATGTACTATTTACATTTCTGCTCATGTGAGATTGATTAATGCTAAAATGTTTTGATTATAAGTTTTAAAAGAAGATTAAGAGAAAGAATTAGATAAAATTGTGTGACAATTGATTCACCCCCCCTCATTTGTCTAGACCTAATTCAATAATTGGTATCAGAGCAAGGTTCCTTAAAAGAATCTTAACAACTTGAGGAAAGATCTTAGAAGAAGTTTTTCAATGGGTTCACTTAAGGAACAACTTTAGTTGGCTCTAAAAGATCTTGATATGTCCAAAGCAAAAATATATAATTTGAAAAATGAAATCAAGGATGCTAATGAAACCATTGAGATATTAAAAGATAAATTGAAGAAATCTTTGCGAAGGAATAAGGAGCTGCTTCTACAATTATCCAATTTGTCTAAAGAAAATAGCTTGAATGAAGCATTGGAAGAAAAAATAAAGGAGTGTGATAAGTTGTCAAAAGAAGTTGTTGTTCTAAGAGTTGAGATGGAATCTAGGGTAATGAGGTTTACCAAATAAATTGAGCAAAGGAAGAATACTAAAGAAGATTTAAATTAAATTCTAAGAGAGAGAATTGATGAATGCTACAAATTGGACAATATTGCTGGTCATCTAAAATTTGATTGACAAGAAAGAAAAGACAATGAAAGAGATCTTGAAAGACAAATTGTCATTCTCAGACATGATGTAGAAGTTGCAAATGAATACAAGAAAAAGTTTAAGATAAACTCAGCTAAACTTGAAGCAATACTTGAGGGTCAAAAAGGGGTTGAAGACAAGCACGATCTTTGCTATGAAAAAGATGAAAGCTCCAGATCTACTAAAATAAACTTTCAACCAAGGAATGAGAGAAACAAACCTAGAAGACCTCCAATAAGACAGCCTAATGCTCAAAGGTATCCATCTTTTAATGGAAATTGTTTCAAGTGCAATAAATTTGGTCATAAAGCCACTCATTGCAAAAGTAGAGTAAATCAAAATAATCCACCCTTTTCTAGACAATGCTTCAATTGTAAGAGGTATGGTCATAAATCCAATGAATGTAGAAGTATGATAATGAATGACTCTTCAAAAAGAGGAAATAGGAAATCTTTCAATGGCAAATGTTTTGCATGCAATAGATTTAGACATATGGCAAATCAGTGTAGATCAAGAGGAAATCAATCAAATGGGAAAAGAAATGTTGTGTGCTTCCATTGTAACTGATCTGGTCATTTTGCAAGATTCTATAGAAGTAGGATCAATGAAGGAAGAGGTCTGGTAAACACAAAACCAGATGAGTAGAGACAAGACAAAGGAAAAAGAAAAATTGAAGAGAATGAGATCAAGAATGAAACAAGTGAGAGATGGATGAAGAAAGAAACTGTAAACCATAATGATGGGTCTGTACTGGAATCCAATGCAGATAATTCCTCAGGGAATTAAATTAGGAGCTTTGGCTCAGGGGGAGCAGCTTTATAAATCAAATTCCCCAAGCCAGTAGTTTAATGGCCTAATTTTGGCACAATGAGAAAAGGTATCTTGAATTGTTTTAGATCATTTGGAAGAATTTTTGGAAGAGAAAAAGGTGGATATGACAAATTGCAGAGTAATCTATATGAAATTATTCAACAAACAAAGCAACCAGATGTATTAGGGTAGAGCATTTATTGTAAAGATAAATTAGGTGTCGTAGAACATAAAAGATCATTTAGTCTTTACTTAGATCACTTTGCATTAGAAGAAGCAAGAAGAGGAGAAGTGAATGAGCTCAGAGATAAGAATTCCCAAAAATTGAAGCACAAAGAGGATCTCCAAGAAAAACCCTAATATGCAGAACAAGGTATTTCTATATTCTATGAAACTTCTTGAATTCTTAATCTCTATAAATGGCTACACCTTTACATGTTGATGTCACTAAGAGGCCCTGTCCTAAATTCAAGAAGAAACCCTATAAATCTATTGAACTCAAGCTGCTTAGTGCCTTCTCGAGTGTTCCATATGGGGTTTTGCATGTTGAAGACATTAGGGCATACATTCATTGCAGTATAGAACAATTTGGAAATCAGAAACTGATGGAGTTGTTTAAGAACCATCTAAAAGATGATAATTATTGTTAAGGGAAAATTAGAGTAAACATGAATAATCAATATATCAATATCAATAATACCCAAAACTCAACAAAAAGGGAAATAATCAAGATCAAACAAACAAAAGATGAAACCTTTGCAAACCTCAATACTTCATAACTTCTGTTGGTTGCCTATCTCAATCGATCTTGCATGTATGAATAAGGCCCTCAGAGAGTGCACTTCCTTTCTATTCCAAGATTGTCAATGGAGAATGGCTATGATAGTGCTTTGTAATGAAGATGAGCTTCACAACAGTGGTAGTAATATGGTAACAAGTTGATCGCAAGCAAAAGGAATGATGTGGGTGCCAAAGGCGTACTATAATTCCTATAGAGTAACAATACTAAAATCTTGGATCATTGAAATTAAAGAAGAGAGTTCAATTTATAGACTTGTGAGAGAGAAGATCAATGGTATAGAAAGAATGAGAAGATCAACGGTATAGAAACCTTGAGAGGATGTGTAGGAATAAGAAGAAGCCATGTGTCTTGGTATATTTTACATGAGAAGAATTAATGAAATAGAAGAATGAGTTAACTAAAGAGATAAAACAATTAAAAGAATAGATCAACTAGTTAAAAGAATAGAACTAGATAATAGAAATTGTATGAGGATGAGAAGATATTTTTCTCAATGAAATATTTAGAATATTCAATTGCATGTGCACAAGGATTGAATTATATTTAGAGATAACTCAATTTAGAAGAAATAGAGAACTTAAATAAATATTTGATTTATTTAAATTTAGAGAGGGTATTATTGGAAGAAACAATTAAATAATTGATATTATTTAATTTAGAATGAATTTGGAAGAACTAATTAAATAATTGGTATTATTTAATTTGTTGGAGGCATTAGAAGAATTTTAAGAATTTTAATTAAATAAATTGATTTTGTTTAATTGTTAGAAGAATATGAATCAAATAAATAAATTTATTTATTTATTTATTGATAGAGGAATTTGACTTAAATAAATATTAAGAATATTTATTTGCACAGATTCATGTCATTTTTAGGCATATACATTTTGCCCCTCTTTGATGCAATCTGTTTTATCACGTTGTTTCAAAGAATAAGTTTCTAATAATGATACATGCCCCAGTTTGCCCCTGGTACAGGTTTAACAATAGTAGGATGCTCCCTCGAGAGATTGGACAAGAAGAAGGTAGAAGGACGTGAGATGGACAATCTCATGAAGGAGGTTAGAAGAATAGGTTGGGGTGAAGAAAATGGTTGAAGAAAGAGCTGAATGATGTATAATGAAAGATAGAATGATAACACACACAAGCAAGTAAGCAAGTATGCACAAATGATGCAAGAACAAACAAGGTATTGCCCCTATCTAGCTGTAAACCAATGATATACTGATAATAATATACAACAGTGTTGTCATGGCGGGGAACGATATATCCCTAGACCAACATGGTGGGTGTGTTGTCATGTCAGGGAATGATATATACCTAGACCAACATGAAGCATAGTGTCTAGTTTCAGGAAATGAAACATGTCATGTAAGACACATGTATTGGTCTAATTTTGACAATGTGACATCCTGTATAAGACAATTGATTGATTATAATTGATTGAGTTGGTTTACAACTAGACAAAGATCAAGACCACTAATTGTGATTGGATCATTTGACAAGATTGACTTGACTTGATTGGTATGGAGTAAGGATGGACTTGCATTTGGATCACTTCTTAGACTGAAAACTAGAACTATTGACGAGAGACAAAATGATAGATAGAAATATGATTTGACAAAAGAATGACTCGATAGAAGGAATCACAAGCTTTTATTTGTAAACATTGATACTCTGCAGTTTGGATCTTTTATTGCATGGGATATGGATGTAAATGGATATGATATTGATGCAGATCTGAAATGCAATTAGATATGTTATGGATATGGATATAGATATTTGCAAGTATTTTGAAGTGCTTATTTCATCATCGGGCTTTTTTTCGTACTTTTTCCAATTGTAAGTTAATACAAGCATCTAGGTATAATTGAACCGAGATGACCTGAGTATTTCTTACATGGATTTTGATTTAGCAAGTTAATACAAGCATCGAGGTATAATTGAACCAAGATGACCTGAGTATTTCTTACGTCATTAACAGACAAGGATTGCTCCTTTTTGTGTTAGACCTTTGATGTCCTCGATGATCTTTTGTTGATCATGTCTTTAGATAAGGCGTCACATTACTAAAGTTTAATCCACAAACAACAAACAAACAAAAGAATCATGCCCTCATCATAGCATCTCTAGCTTTTGGCATCCTCGAGTAGCATAGGAAACATGATAACAAAATATGAAGACACTGTAACCTAACCTGATCACAACCATAAAACATTCTTGCATTTACATGTGTTTTTTTCTTTCCATAATTTAGATAGAATCATTTAGAGTGCTTTAGGTGCTTGCTTTCTTTCCTTTTGATAGGTTGAGGTCTTGCATCAAAATTTCTTTTTGAAAGCGGGTTTTTGCTTGCACTTGCTTACCTTGTGAAAGGTTCCACAATTGTTATTGGTGAGACAGATCCTAAGGGACTAACCTAGTGCCTCAGGGGCTCATTGCTAAATGGCCTTGCCTATGTGACAATGCAGAGGTAATGTAGTTCAGGGTGAACCCTAAATGGACCTAAGAACTAGGCGATAGAAAGTGGTGCGGACTCAAATAGATAGAAGGACTAGATATGGGATAGATGGGCGAGTGGAGCCTTGGAGGCACATTGATAATGGCCTTGCCTATGTGATAATGCAGAGGCAACATAGTTCATGGACTTGGACCATGTAGACACCGACGACAAACGCTACGCAAGGCTAACACTGTGGATATGATACTGGATAAGACCTTGGTTGACAAGGTGACAAAAGAGATAGAGTATCAAGCCATGATAGGTTATCATTAGTTTTTTATTATGGAATAGCTATGGATTGAAATGGAACATGATTGAAGGAAGAATGGACACAAGATGATTGGTTTCCCAAAGATGGAGGAAGTGGTTTACCACAAGTAACGCTTGCTTACCAGGTTTTCACCACTTGCTTTTATTTACATGAAAGCTAGACGTACACATGATACCTATTTTCCATGTTTTCATCATGGTACCTATCCAAGGCACCTGTTTGCCAAGTTTTCACCAAAGGATGATTTTTTTGCTATTTTTAAAAAAAAAATTTGCTATTTTTTTATTTTTTATTTTTTTTGTATTTTATGCCTCCCTTACATTGGGGTTCTCTTAGGTATAAAACTAGCAAAGATGCATACTATTGATTGGGTTATCGAACAACTCACCTTCTGATGTTGCTAACTGATATGCCCTTGATCCATAAGAAGCAATGATCACATAAGGCCCAAGCTAGTTGGGTTTAAACTTGCCTTTCTTTTCCTAATCCTGTTGATTGTAGGGATTTTTCTTAAGTACTAGATCTCTAACCTTGAAGACTCTCGAATGAACTCTATGGTTTTATCTTCTTGACATCATTTGCTAATATGCCTTAGGATGATTGAAGGCTTTCTATCACTTTTCCTCTAGCAACTCTAGCTCTTGCAATCTAGAAACTCTGTACTCTTCATCCATTATGAGCCCTTTTAACAACACCCTTAGAGATGGTAACTCGACCTCAATGGGCAAGATGGTTTTTGATCCATAGACAAGGGTGTAAGGGGTAGCACTTGTGGGAGTGCATATACTAGTTTGATAGGCCCATAGAGTAGGATTGAGTTGGATGTGCCAATCACGGCCAACATCATTGACTATCTTCTTGAGGAGTTTCAAGATTGTTTTGTTGGATGCTTCAGTTGGGTCATTGCCTTGGGGGTAATAGGGTGTGGAGAAACGGTGTTGGATTTTGAATCAGTCACAAAGTTTCTAGACATCCTAGTTTTTGAAGGGTCTTTTATTATTTATGATAATGGATGAGGGAACCCCATATCTATAGATGAGGTAATTGAGGATGAATGAGGAAATTTGTTTACCAATGATAGTGATGAGGGCAACGGCTTCAATTGATTTGGTAAAGTATTCATTGGTGGTTATTATGAATTTGTGGCCATTGGATGAAGGCGGGTGGATTTTTCCCATAAGGTCAAGTCGCCATTGACAAAAGGTCCAACATGTCATTAAAGGTCTTAGTTCTTGAGCTGGTGCATGTATCAGGTTTCCATGTATCTGGCACTACTTTCACTTCTTCACAAACTGATATGAATTTGTTTCCATGTTCAGCCAATAGTATCCCAAACACATGAGTTTCTTAGCTAAGGAAGGACAGCTAGAGTGTGTTCCACAAATCCATTCATGCACGTCTCGTAAGGCAGTTTGAGATTCTTCTCATTTTAAAAAATGGAGTAAAGTACCATCCAGACCATGTCGGTATAGGGTGTCTACAATAATGGTATAACGAGAGGTTTGGTGGATGAAGGTTCGATGTGGATTTGAAGAAAAGTCAGGTGGGAGGTGTTATCCTTGAGGTAAGTGTAAATCTTACCATGCCAAGGTGAATCAAACCCAACTAATAGGAATATGGAGTGTGTTTTAGGAAGATCATAAGTTGGTTACTGAATTGACTCCACCAAGAACTCGTATTGTGACTCATTCTCTGGGATCTTGAGGATCGAGGCAATGGTTTCCATGGCATCTACCACATGGTTTTCAATGCAACTAGATGTGAATGGTTTTTTGAACAATCAATATATCAATATCAATAATACCCAAAACTCAACGAAAAGGGAAATAATCAAGATCAAACAAACAAAAGATGAAACCTTTGCAAACCTCAATACTTCATAACTTCTGTTGGTTGCCTATCTCAATTGATCTTGCATGTATGAATAAGGCCCTTAGAGAGTGCACTTCCTTGTTATTCCAAGATTGTCAATGGAGAATGGCCATAATAGTGCTTTGTAATGATGATGAGCTTCACAACAATGGTAGTGAATGGTAACAAGTTGATCACAAGAAAAAGGAATGATGTGGGTGCCAAAGGCATGCTATAATCCCTATAGAGTAACAATACTAAAAGCTTGGATCATTGAAATGGAAGAAGAGGGTTCAATTTATAGACTTGTGAGAGAGAAGATCAATGGTATAGAAAGAATGAGAAGATCAATGGTATAAAAAGATTGAAAGGATGTGCACAAATAAGAAGAAGACATGTGTCTTGCTATATTTTGCATGAGAGGAATTAATAAAATAGAAGAATGAGTTAACTGAAGAGATAAATCAATTAAAAGAATGGATCAATCAGTTAAGAGAATAGAACTAGAGAATAGAAATTGCATGAGGATGAGAAGATATTTTGCTCAATTAAATATTTAGAATATTCAATTGTATGTGCACAAGGATTGAATTATATTTAGAGATAACTCAATTTAGAAGAAATAGAGAACTTAAATAAATATGTGATTTATTTAAATTTAGAGAAGGTATTATTGGAAGAAACAATTAAATAATTAATATTATTTAATTTAGAATGAATTTGGAAAAACTAATTAAATAATTGGTATTATTTAATTTGTTGGAGGAATTAGAAGAATTTTAAAATTTTTAATTAAATAAATTGATTTTATTTAATTGTTGGAAGAATATGAATCAAATAAATAAATTTGTTTATTTATTTATTTATAGAGGAATTTGACTTAAATAAATATTAAGAATATTTATTTGGATAGAGTCGTGTCATTTTTAGGCATATACAATTATGAACTAAGACCTGAATTTAAAGTCCTCAAGAAAGAAAACATTTTCTGCAAATGATTGAAATTCCTTCTTTTGATGAAAATGAATGGGTTCGATACATCTTAAGCTAAATACATGGTGAATTCATGTGGCTAATGAAGCCATTTAAGATTACAAAAGATGTTATCAAAATTGTAACTGGGTTAAACTCTTTCGGTGGATTACCCATGTTCAAAGCTATGAAAAACTAGACAATAACTAATGCTACCAGTGCTAAGTTTGACAAAAGGGCAATGACCATCAATGATATCATAGAATTGAATGTTAAGTTTGCCTCTATGGTGATTAGGTACAAGATTTATCACTCCAGCAGGGAAAATTCAATTTCTGGAACTGTAATATATGCAGCTTATAAAATATTAAAGGAGAATGTAGACTATGATCTGTGTGAACTACTATAGAATTAGCTGATAGAGAATCTGAACAAAATCAAAAGAGACAAGAAAAACACTTTTAAATATGGTTCCTTGATCATATGCCTATTTTCCTATTTCATGAACGAAGTGCCCGGAGTGCAAGGTGTGCACTGGACAAATGACAGGCCAATGGCAATCTAGATAAGAGACCACTTATATAGTCTTAGAGATTCAGGTGCACAAAAGACTACAATCTAGGGTTATTTAAAAAAAATTTAGAGTCTATTGCATGCAAGGGAAGAATCCCTAATTCTATTGTAGAAAAGTATGAAAATGAAATATGTTTTATGGTCAACACAGATCAATGTTTGATGGAAGTTGTAGAACTAAGAACTGTATGGATAATGCCAATGGGTTATGAGGTGGATGAGGAAATTCTGAATATGTGTGCTCAACATCTTCTGAGCAAACCTAAAGACACCTCTATTGAAAAGTTTGGAACCTACAAGGAATTAAGATTAAAATTGCATGTGGAACTAAGGAAGCCAAAAACAAAAAGAAAAGTGCACAAGCAAGTGGAGATGTATGCAGAAAGAATTGGGTTTACAAAACAAGCAGTGAGAGAGAACAGAGAAAGGATTGAAAAATCGAAGAAGAGAACTGAGCAGAATTTAGAAGAAAAAGTAGAAAGTGAGCTAGCAGTCACTCTAGAAGTCCCTCCAAGCTCCTCAAGGAAGACAAGGAGTTTTGCAAATCTCACTGAGCAACCTAAGTCCTCTTCCACCAAGAAACCAGAAGCCACTCCATATGGTGAAGGGGGAAAAAGAAAGAAAACCAAGGCCACAAAAGTCCACAAAAGCTCAACAGATGATGAGGAGACAGAAACAAATGAAGAAATAAAAGAAATAAGATTCAGGAAAGCCAGAACTTCAAATACTTCTGAAGACCAACATTGGTACAGGAGCACCTAACACAAGGTGGCCTCCATGAGGCATTTAACTTTATGATGTGTCTAATGTTCATTTTACTATTTTCAATAAGGTCCTAAGCTAACCATTTAATGTAATAAGGTTTGTTTGACCAATGCATGTCATTGTAGTTTGTATCTCAGTTTCTGTTGTAAGTCCCAAGGACACTTGTCGATCTATAATCACAAGGTTGTTAGATAGTTAGAGGTTGTTAGTCGGTTGTGATCTCCCAACCACTTGGAATTGTCTCCCAGCTTCTTGGAGCCAATTTAGTACTACTGAGAGTAAGAAGATAAATACCCAAGATCAGATCGATTGTGGTCATGATAGATAGTAGAGTAATCAATTGTGAAGTTAAGTTGTGCAATTGTGAGAATAGAGCATCTGTATACATTTCAAAAAGCATAAATAACAAGGTCCTGGTTTGTGTTGTGCAACTTTCTGTTATTTGATCTCATTAGGTTTTCCTCTGTATAAGTCAATTTGTTGTTTTGGGATCAAGATGGATCGTTAATCTATTCCACCGGTTAGATTTCTTTGAAATCAGTGGAATGGTTGTATATATCGAATTGTGCTTTCATTTTGTGTTTTCTGTTTGTCCATTTCATGCTTGTAGGATAGAGTATGAAATGCATTGAAAGATCCTAGCATCCTCATGTGCTAGGTTGGTGAAGTCTAAGATCTGTGTGATTGTTGAGGAAACAGATCTGTGAAGTTATAGGGTTTGCAAGAGTTCAAATTGGTGAAGATTCACGTTGTTTCACTGAGCATGCATTTTGTGTGTATATCATAAATGCATGTTGGATATACATTCTGTGTGTATATCATAGTAGCCTATTGAGTGTGTATGTCACAAAGCATAACGAGAAGCATTTAGGCATTGTATGTCAAAATTGTAAGCAGTGAACATACATTGCAAATATACATTCTGTGCTGATATCACTAATGTATATTGGGTTCATTTCCTGTGTATCCCACAGTTGTAAGTAGTGAGTATCTCGCAGATGCTTATCAAGAATGTATGTAGCGAACATACATTGTGAATGTGCAAGTGCATTGGCATACAAAGAAGTCAACATTCAGTCTCATCAAATGCATATTTGAAATGCATGTTATGACTGTACATCGTAAATGTATAATGGGTTTTCATGCAAGGGAGGTCAATGGTCAACCCCATCGAAGGAATAATCTACAAAGCATGTTTGGAATGTATCTTCTGGTTGTATGTTGAAACATACATTGGGTTAGATACAAGGAAGTCAGCAGTCAAACCTGTCAGATGCATAATCTTAATGCATGTTTTGAAAGTATCTTTCAAATGTATATTGGAATATACATTACACATATACATTAAGTTGGATACAAGTGTGACCGATAGTGATGGTGGAGAAGACTGGTGTTTATAGGTCATGCGATGCACATATGTAGTTAATCTCAACCATTCATCATTAGGTCATATATTTGAAGGTAAAGGTTATGTTAGGGTTTTTTGACCTAGAAGGCAACCCTCTTTTTAATAGGGAATTCTATTATGACTATGTATGAGTGTTACAAGTGCTACTTGACTGAAGACCTAAGCAGAGATTGATAGTTTTGTATTGTAAACTCTATTGAAATTAATACAGACTGGTGCATCTCTTCTTGTGTAAAGTTTTTTCCTAAAAGGGTTTCTCCACATAAATACTATGTTATGTGTTTGATATCATATTCTGTTATTTATTTGTGTTGATTTCATACTATCTCCATTTTGGTTCAATACTAGATTTATAGTTATAGTTGTAATCCGATTTCCATTCTATAGTTGTTCACCATCATTTCTAACAATACGAACATCCTGTAAGAAGAAGTTACTAAATCTTAATTGGATCCTATCCTTTAGCTAGCTCCAGTGTTTCCATACCAAAACTTTATTTTGATAACCTATTCATCCCAAGAAGTTCTAGAATGTGACCATCTTTAGATCACATCCCCACCTTTCCAATTATCTTCAAGACATAACCTTCTCTTGATCCTCTTTAGAAGTCCATAGCCCATGTTCTTAAGGCTCAAATTCAAAAGCTAGATAGTGAGTTGGCTAGTTTCTAGCAATTCTTGGGCATAGAACACTTGGCTGGGGAGGTCATACTTCTTATAGAGAATTAAGAAATTTGTTACTTGATGATCCACAAGGTGTGGAAGTTCTACGTGGTCTAGCTCACATAGTTGATAATAAAATTATGTCATCAGCTAGCTGCACAAAGCTCCACAACAACACATCCTCTTGAAATCAAATGGGGACATGGGTGTCAATACTGATGCCTACATCTTCTATTTCAACATTCACTTCTTTTGTTGTCACCACTACTACACAATCTAGTAACACTCCTAACACTAGTTCTACAACAGCAAGTGCAAACCCTACCTTTGTCCCACCTTCCTTCATCTTCCAGTTTACTTATCAAAACACTAATTCAACTATTTCCATGCCTATTGTTAGCCATTTGAGTCCATAATTCACTTTCTAAAATGTCAATTTCATATTATTTCTCAACCTATTATTAGTTCATCTCCTTTGCATTCTATCAATTGGTTAGTCACTCCAAGTCTTACAAAATGTTAATTCCCTACAACACCAATTAGCAATAATCAGTCAAAGGCAATCCCAAGCTACCATTCCATTTTATTACACTCATAATCCATTACAAATCACTATCCTAAGAACTCTGATGCTCGATAAGTTTGAAACTCCCCATTTTGAGAAATACTCTGGAAAGGAGATCCTAATAACCATGTGTCAACCTTTACCACTTTGTGTAGTGACTTTATCGTCAAAGATGTTCTATTGGCTAAAGTCTTTCCTTGGTCTCTAAAAGACATATCCTTGGATTGGATTTGCTTGCTACCTAACAATTCGATCCACTCTTTTAAACAATTTGTCAATCAATTTCTCTAACACTTTCAAGCCAATATCAGACCTCAAGTCACATTGACCAATTTGTTTCATTGTAAGCAAGGAGTTAATGAGAAAGTGACTGGTCCTTTATAGGGTGTTACCAAGCCCTCTTCTCTCAAATTCCATATTATCCTCTGGATGATGATGTGCAAAGTGTTTTCATCAAAAACTTCAAGTTTCACATTCATGAAAAGATATTGTTGATGCACTATCCTTCATTTATGTATCTTTGCTTGGCTCTCCATGATTAGCAACTATCAGTTAGCTAGTATGAGAGCTATTCCTCATCAATTCCCATTGTTCAGTCTGAAGCCACTACTCCACACTATCAATCATTCAAGAAACAAAACAAAAACTTTATCAAAATTAATTCCAATTCTTCAAACAATATTCAATCACATGTGGCCACAACATATTTTGTTGCATCCCCTATATGTTTAGACCAAGGAATTCACTTTTTCCCAACTTTCTAAATCTCTTCATTCAATCATGTTGTAGTTTATTAATGATAACTTCATCCATCTTCCACCCATTCACCCTATTGACACTTCCAAACTGCTACCTCCTTTTGAATCAAAGGCTTTTTGTCAATATCACCGAACACCTGGACATGACACCAAGTGATGCAAGCATCTTAAACATGAAGTGAAAAACCTCATCGACTCTAATGTTATTTAGATAGCCAGTGAGAATGATAAAGGGAATAAATACATAGCTCCACCAAACCAAAACCTACAAATTTACACAAACCTAGTACCCTGCCATGTTGATAACCTTATCGAACCATCTATCGATAGAGTACCTACTTCAATAACTTATGACCATTAAGAAAAAATGTAGACAACCTAGTTTCCTTGATATGTGCTTGCCCTCACCAAGAGCTAGAGCCTAACATCTCCTTTACCCACATTGATGTGTCTTTTAATGCACATGACGGTCCTCTTTACATTACCACCAGGATTAATGACAAACCCACAAGAGGAGTACTCTTGATCTTCTATGCTTGGAAAATGTAGTTATGGAGGAGTTCCTCTATGTGCATGAGGGTATGTGCAGGATCATGATGGGCCAAACTATACCTCTAAGTGGCAATGGAAATACAAAAAATCAGACTTTATCAAGTTCATGTGAAATTTTGAATGGATTATCTATACAATTTGAAAAAGATGTAAGAATGAAATTTGTAGAGAATTGAATCTTTTTTATAGGCTACTATTTTGAAAAAAAAAAAACTAAATTTACTTAGTGAAAATTGAATATTTCAATGAACAACTATTAAATTTTTTAGAAAAAAATAAAAAGTGGGTGTCTGTCCAACCAACCTAACTATGAGTAAAAATATATATATATATTTTAAACTTTCAAAATAAGTAGAGGACTCATGTCTGGATGTGATGCATATTTATTTGAAATTTTTTTCTAATAAAATAATTAGTTATGATTTTTTTACTGTGACTTTTTAAAAAAAATAAAAAGTAATTTTCCAACCAACCTAACTCAATAAAAAAATCAAAATTCAAATTTTTTTTTTTAACCTATAGCCAGAAAAGCATAGAGTGTGACGCAGGTTTCGGATCTCAAAAAGGTGAAATGGTTTGAAAGTTATGGATTTTTTTCGATCAGTGTGTCCATCAGGATTTCAGAGACACGGTATATTGAAAATTATTAATAATTATTTAATAAAATGATAACCAAATAAATCTTATATTTTTAGAGAGCTAACAATTTTTTCTATAAACCCTTTTTGTTTTATCAATTTTGCATTAAAAAAAGTCGTCAGCAGGAAGGGTGAAGTTCGAAGAAGAGATTGAAACATTAAAACATGTTACAATCCATAAAAAGTCAACAATCAAAATAGATATCCATCTTGCTTTGTACCAAAGCAAGATGGATATCAATTTTGCTTCGGTAAAAGCAACTCGAAACGGATATCCATTCTGAAAATAGATATTCATTCTAAAAACAGATATCTGTTTTGTTGATCTATGAAAAATTTTGTGCCATTGGTTTTGGATGAAGAGAAGCAACATATTTTGTACCATTGGTATTGTTTCATCGAAGATACAATCCATGGGTATATCATTTATGTATGCGTGGACATTTCATGTATATCCTGCTATCGTTTATCGTGGTTGTAAATGGTGAATGTACATGTCAAAGGATACAAAGGTTAACCAACCATATCAGGAAAATTGGGAAAAGATACGTTAGTTGACCGGTTATGACAAGTCATGTTATGTATAGGCTAAATCGAAGACATCGGACTGACAATAGTTATCGGAGAGACAAAGTTCCATTGAGCCAACAACATTGATCTCATAGATCAAGTCATATTGGGGTGACAATCATTAAGTGTCACCGATGGGTTATTTTTCAGCACATCAGAAGAACAGTTGAGAACTACACTGATGAGAGGGAGTCACACTGACAGAAGGAACATCGGAAAGAGATGGACTCTCGGAGGTGAGAAGAAAAGTGTCACTGATAGAGGCGGTCTGGCCGATGGTGTAGTTCGATGTTTATTGTTTCGGTGTGAGATATGATATCAGAAATTGAAGAGAATGTCTGACCAATGTAGAAGTCTTACCGATGACTAATGGATGGTAAACACATCGGGGAGAGTTATAACGTCAGAATGCAAGTAAAAAGTCTCATCGAGGGTATTGGTCTTACCGATAGACAAGGGTGGTGAATCTCACATCAAAGTAAGTGTGTATATATCTTGTAATCATCTTATTCCATGAGACCACATTTCTTTGAGGCATTTTTTCAAACAGTTCATGTGTCTTGTCTATGCTTCCACACTTTCTGTACATGTCTACCAGAGCATTTCCAACTAGAATATCTACAAAAATCCCACTTTCATTATGCTTTGATGAATGTCCATACCCTATTCCAAAGCTCCCATTTTGGTAGAGGTAGAGAGGATGCTGACAAAGGTTGCAGAATCTAGCTTTACACTTGCCAATTGCATTTTCTTGAAAATTTCTAAAGCCTTTTCAACAAACCCATTTATGCATATCCTACAATAATAGTAGTCGAGGAGACCACATTTCTCCAACAAGACTTACCAATTCAGAAAATGTGTGCTTTTGGACCAGTGTTTGGTACAAGAAAAGTACCAATAGAGTGGTGGCCATAATTCTCCCTTAATTGGAGTTAAAAGGTACCCTTTTTCCATCTGAAGGA
Organism: Cunninghamia lanceolata; assembly: GCA_027924645.1. Taxonomy (NCBI): domain Eukaryota; kingdom Viridiplantae; phylum Streptophyta; class Pinopsida; order Cupressales; family Cupressaceae; genus Cunninghamia; species Cunninghamia lanceolata. The sequence continues at coordinate 2,419,886 of BSBN01000957.1, forward strand.
GGTCTCTCCTTGTTATGCACTTTAAATCTCTCTTTTAGTTCTTTCAAGGGAAGGATTCCACCTTGGTTTGACCAGTTGAAAGCATTGAAGATACTTGACTTAAGAAGAAATGGACTAGAGGGTTCTATTCCCAAATCTCTTGCCAATTACTCACAACTTCACTGGAAAAAATTTTCACACAACAACTTGAAGGGGAGCATACTTACAGAAGTTGGTGGTTTGGGGAAGTTAGAACATCTTTGTCTGTCCTACAATCACCTGAGTGGAAGCATTCCAAATTCTCTAAGAAACTACATGTATCTAATTGATTTGTCCCTTTACAATAACCATCTCACAAGTGCTCTATTCTCATGTCTTTACTTTGAAGGGAGCATGCTAATTACTTTGATCCGTCCTCTTATACATATTGGAGAACAACGGAGGAGTCACACCGATAGCATAAGCCTAAGCGATGGATTCTACACATCAGTGAGAGGTCCCACATCGGGCTAACAAATTTGAAGGTTACTGATAATGATAAGTCTAGCCGACAATAGAGAAAGGAAGAACATGTGAAGCATAGTTCGATGAGACATTAGAAATGTCTTGCCGATAGTAAAGAAAGAGTGTATTTCGGTCTCGTTTGGACCTTGGGAAGGATATTTTAAAAGCTATTTGAGCAATTAGTGGGTTAATGGGTATTTTACACCTTGTTTGTAAGCTTTTGTTGTGTTGCTCTGCATCACTTGTATACAACATACAAAGTTTACCTTTCTCACCCATACCTTCAGTATATAAAGGACATTAATAGGGAATTTTTAATTTCCACTCAGTCAATGCAATCTAGGAGAGGATAGATTGTCTAAAGTTGTGATCTATTTCCATTTACACTTGCCATAACTACAAATGCTTAGTGTTTATTCTCAACCCCGGTATATGAATAAAATGTGACCTATTGTTCTAATAGGCCTATAGGGACAAAGAGGTGATAAAGCCTTTAATTTTAAACATGACATGGTTTTGATAACTTCCCATATTGGTAAGGTCCTGGATGCCAATCCTTTGATGCACCTAATTATAATAGGTGTTATGATAGTCCTTGGTATCTCTTCATTTCTTTCTTGAATGGCCTGCAAATAAGACATAAGACATATTAGATCCTTCATAAATAAGAATTCTCATACATTACATTTAAACTTAAACTCCCTAAACATCCATCAATCCATCCATTAATATCAAAATGCCATGAATATCCTATGATCAACCATTCTAATTCCTAGGATAGTCATATATTACAATTTTGCTTCTCTATACTAAAATAGCCCAAGGAATATCTAACCTCGAATTTATATTTTAACAATCTAATGTCTTTACAAATAACATTGAGTCTTCTTTTGGGACAATATTTTTGCCTTTAGAAGCTCCTCATTTGATGATAGCCTAAAATCAAATAATGGCTTATATCCAGAGCTTTATTAAGTTGATACCTAGGTGGATTAGTGTGTAAACATTGAAATTAGATGGTAATTCACAAGTTTATTGAATAATACAATGAATCCCTAGTCTAGAATCCAAATGTACATAATAAACTGGATATCTATTTTGTAGTAGGTATATGGACGTTGCAAGTGTCCATTGCAAAGAATTGGGTTTTCCAAAATGGATATCCGTTTTGAAAATGGATATCCATTTTGAAAATAGATATCCATTTTGGAAAAGCAAAAAAAAGACAAGGAATATTTCTGGGCCCGACTTCCGCAACCAGAGACCCTCTGTTGTCGAAATACTCATGATTTCTGGCTATGACAGTGAAAGGAATATTTTTATGCACTTTTGGAGACACAATTTTCTTGTTACAATCATAAGGGTGATATTTTTGTTCCCCTAATGGGGAGCAACAGTCGTCGTAAAGCAAAAAGGAGGAGGAAAGTTACGTTGGAGGAAATTGAAGCAATTAGGAAAAAAGATAGGGAAAGGAAGAGGATTGGAAGGGTGGGTTTGGCGGATGCTCATCAAGGTGAATCTTCTTCTTTACCATCTAATGACATGCAAATTGAAGATGTTAATTTTGATTATAATGAAATGTTAGATAAGAATGAAATTCACCATGATATTGCAAATGAAAATATTGAAAAATGTTATGAAACACCTATTCATAATAGCAATACCATGGACAAAGAAGAAGAAGAAAAATGAAGACGTGCACTTGAAGAAAGTGGTATGAACATCATGATATTGAAATTGCACTCCATAATCCATTTGTTGATAAAATTGATGAGGTTGAAAACATGGATGAAACAAGAACAATCAATGTATCTCCAAATTTCATAAGAAGAGAGGACATTTGTCAAGAAGAGAATAACCATGATGAAATTGGAAAACACCCAAAAACCCCAAAATGTTTACTTGAAATTGATGAGAACATAATGGAAAAACTTGAAGGCAAGAGGTCATCATGAATGGTTCGGTTGTGGGCTACAAAACTCTTCAATGAATACTTTGAGAAGAAAACATTAACCAAACAATGCCAACTTTTTGTGCAATTATAAAAGATGTACAAAATGAGACATTTACTAAAGAAATTGAAGATTCGGTTAAACAAAGTGTCCGATCGGAATAAAATTATTATAAGAAGCCTTTTCAATGCACTCAATTCTATTGGAAAGACTAGCAAGGAGAAAGATAAAAGAGCTGCCCGTAGAGTAATAACAACCTCAATAGTAAGCAAATAATTAAGAAATGCTCAATTAATGAGGCAAACTTGTGTTGACTTAAGATTGAATCGTAAAACATTGTCAAAAGCACTAGCATTAAGATCAAGGCTAGATAGTCATGTTGCCAATGATACTTGGGCTTTCAATGGTAGGCTTCCACGAGTTGACAAGAAGCTAATTGATAGCACAAAGAAAGAAATTGAATGATTTTGGCACACTAACTCTAGGGTATCACCGAATGCAAAAGATGTTGGAAAGTTAAGAATTGGTGATAAAGACCTCACACCACATCCTAAACATTACTTGGAATGTAGCCAAACAACATTGTACAAACAATATTGTGAAACTCACCTAGGTATGACAATCTCACAAAGAGCATTTGAATCTCTTAAGCCATTTTATTGTGTTCCTCTTAAAGTTCATAATACATGTTGTTGCAAATACCATGTAGAATTTTCTATGTACCATGAATTATTATGCAATATTCGTTCTACTTTGTACACTAACAAAATGTTATAGGAGTGTGGTGCAATTCAACTACCAAAGTCATCTAGGGACTTATTAGATTTATTTCTATGTATTAGAGATGATGATTTCATGTTCTACAATAATGATTGTTTAAATGAAAAGTGTTTACAATGTGGTGGGTTATCAAAGTTTGTATCATGTTTTCATGAGGGCAACGAGCATGATTTTGGAAAGAGAATGGTTGAGAAAAAGAGATATGAGATAGTGAAATACAATTTGAAAAGTGGAGGTGAAGGTTCTAGATGTGAGTTGATTGTAAGAGAGGTAAGTATTGCTGATTTTATTGATGATTTTAAGAAAAATCTTTTCTACAAGTATGTCAGACATAGCCACAGGTCTTGATGGTTAGATCAATAGTTTAGGATGTGTAAAGACTCTTTCCCGATTGGAACTATTATCTCTGTAGTTGATTTTGCAGAAAACTATACATTGCAACCCCAAAATGAAGTTCAATCCCAATACTACAATTCTATTTAGATTTCTATTTTTGTTCACATCACATACAGACATGCCCCCGAGAGTATAGAAGAGAACAGGAAGATTGTCAAAGAATACCATTGTTACATGAGTGATGATCGATCTCATTCAACATAATTTGTGCAATATTGTTTTCAACAATTTTATGGGTTCTTGCAAGAAAAAGATATTAGAATAGATCAACATCTCATTTGGTCAGATAATTGCACTGGTCAATTCAAGAATGCTCGTAATTTCTATTGGTTGAGAAAAATGCATTTAGAGAAGGGTATACCTCATATTTGGAATTTTTTTTAAGCCGGGCATGGAAAAGGTGAACATGATGGAGCAGGTGCATGCGTGAAGAGAGCTCTTTTTAAAGAACAACTAAAGATTAGAGGTGGTGCTACATTCAGTGATGCAGATTCCACTATTAAGTGGTGTAACTATGCATTGTCATGAGGAGTGGCTCTTGATTCTGAAGTGCACAGGTTCTTTTGGTTGGTTGATGATGGGATAGCGATAGAGAAATTGGAATGTCAGAGAATTAGTGAATCATCAAAGATGCATTCATTTCAAAGCTCAAATGCAAGTACATGGACTATTTGGACACGAGAATTAGCTTGTTTTTGCCAGAGTTGTATTAAATGTGATTGGAACAATTGTGAGTCAAGTGAGTGGGTAGATGCATGGATTCCACAATATTTAATCCCTTTATATGAAGGTCAATCATCTTCCATCAATGACATGGAAAGCTCAGTTGACTATGAACATCTTTCAGACCTTGTATAGCCAGGTCATGTTTATGCAGTTGTTGCATTGCATGGAAATGAAGAGAGGTCAGACTATTGGTTGGCACGATGTGTACAGAGAAAACAAAAGCTAACACAACCTATGACAGATGATGATGGGTTCACATATCCTACAGGATCAGTTGTTATTGCTGGGACTTGGTTACGAACATATATGGTTAAAAAGAATGGCATCCTGGCCTTTGAAGACTTTGAGAAGCATAAAACCATATTGATGTATTCTCACCTAGTTGTAGCAACAAATGTCAAGTTACTAAAGCATTGTGGAAAACCAAAATCAAAAGAACTATGGACAATTAGTAATGCTAATCATGAAGCAATATTGGATACTTTGAAGGTAAGAGATGACCCCTCAGGTACACTTGACTAGCATTTAAACTTCCAGATGGACAGGTATGACATTTTTTATCTTAACTTGTTCTTGTTTTTTCTATTTTTTAGAATTGTTTTATTAAAAATCTTGTTACTTTAATAACTATAATGCATGCTTTTGACTATATAAGACAGCGAATAAAGTTATTTGGCATGGCATCGTAGATTATTTGGCATGGCATCGTAAATTATTTTGTATGGCATCGTAGGTTATTTTGACTATACTCGAGGTATGATTTTTAATTCTCATTTGTATTTCTTAATACTACACATTTGTACCTTTTTCTACATAAGGCATTCCATGAGGTGACATGTATTTGATGTCTTTTGCCAAATAGTTCATGTGCCTTGTCTATGCTTTCACATATTACATACATGTGTCACATGGCAATTGCAACTACAACATCTGACAAAATTCTCATTTCTTTGAGGTATTCCACCAAACAGTTCATGTGCCTTGCCTATGCTTCCTTACTTTGCATTCTTATAAAAGTCCTATAACAGTCATAATTAATCTTCATACTAATCTTGATAGTAATCTTTCCATCATTGTATTCCATGAGATGACAGTCCTATAACAGTCCTATACATGTCTACTAGGATAGTTTTAACTACAACAGTCCTACAACAATCCTAAAATAGTACTAGAACAGTCCTATAATAAGCGCAGCATTTAATGTACATATTTATGATATTCATGTTTACTTTTAAATCTGCTTGTTCATGCTTCTCACAGGACGTCACCTCCCCTACCTATCCAGCTCTATAGAAGAAGAGAGACAACAAATGATCAAAAGGGATCACCAATTGGTGGTAAGTGATTGATTACTTATGTCATGTTATATATTTTGAATATTAAATTCTATATTAATGTGCACATTGTTTGATTGTATTAATAGGTGGAACTTCAAAAATCTCTATCGAGGAGGTCTAGTCGATGAGCGATGGAAGATGAGTCATTGACTGGTTCACCATCTTCATGGCCTTGCAAGAGCCATAGATTATTTGATAGCAATCCATAGGAGATTTGATTTTGGGACATTTTGTTACATATGTGTATTTGGCTTTGTAAACATACTTTTGTATGTTATCGATGTATATCATTGTATATACCCATATGGTTTTATTTGTACATGCCTATATGGCTTGATATATACACTATACATTATTTTCATGACATTATGTGCATATATGTATATATAAGATCCTAATTTGGCACAAGTAGGGAGAATGCTTGTATAGGTTATGGAATTTGGTTTTAAACGTTCCAATTGTATTTGCTTCAAAGTTTCTAAAGCCTTTTCAAAAAATCCATTTTGTGCATATCTTGCAATCATTACATTCCATGAGATAGCATCTCTTTGAGGTGTCATGCCAAACTATTCACATGCCTTGTCTATGCTTCCACACTTTGGATTTACACCCACCAATTGCATTTTCTTAACATTTCCTTTCAATCCTTATCAAAAATTCCATTTTGTGCACATATTGCAATCGTTGCATTCCTTCATTTACAACACATGATTAAATAAGAAGATGCATATTTACAACACTTGAGACCTTTATGAAATGATACATTGGTTTCTTGATATTCAATCATGCATTGGAAATCTTCAAAGTGTTAAATATGTTTGAAGTGATGAAGAAACTTGTTATTTTGATGTATTTCAACTCCAGACTTCCACCTAGAAATTAAGGTGCTAATCCTTTATCAAACTAATCTAAAAGTGCACCTTGGTACTTAGAGCACTAGATTATGATTGATCAACCTAAAATGTGCACCTAAGGCTAGATAGTGAATAGGAAGGATAAAATGCATCATCAAAGGAGTTTATAGTTATTGAAGGCATCAAATGATGACTTGGGCGCACATCTACCTCTCTACACCATATGTGACTAGTGCCAATTATTGAATAAACAACCTAGAATGAGTGCCTTACTATTTGAGGTGCTAGTTCATGTTTCTAGAACACCAAAAGTGCACCTCGATGTTGAGACGCTAGCTCTTGCTCAAGCAACCTTGAAAGTGTGCTTTCACAAGGAGGTTAAAATGTATTATCAAAGGATTAAGTTGAATCAAGGAATCATCATTCAAGACAAGTAAAACATGACTGCGAATGAGGCACACTTTTCATCATCTCTAACCTCACAATTGTGCCTTCAATTGGAAGCTCATATTGTGCCTAAAGGAATAGTACTGAGATATCATCCATGTCAATGATTGAGAATGTGTCAACTGGAACAATATTTTTTGTTCTACTCATCATGGGGTCGAACGGACTGCACCAACGAGTCGGGGTGGGGGGGTAAATACTAGGGGAGGTCTCATTTCATGTGCCAAGCGTCCCAGTCATTCCGGGCAAGAGGCTACCGGCAAAGTCCCTTAAGATACCTGAGACCAAAAAATGCCAAATTTTGACCGAGCAGTTCTCAAAATTTGTGATAGTTGGGAATGCTCTGTTTGGACCTACAGGTGGACTTGACATCCTTCCACAATAACCTCTCTCATTTTTGGTCAACTCCATTCTGTTTGACCGTGTTGAAATCAAACGTATTGGCGCAAAATGCTTCAATTTGATGCAGTGGAAAGGTGCTAGGTGCGACATTTTTCATTCCATAGCTCGTGGGGTCAAACGGACTCTACCAACGCGTTGAGGTAGGTGGGTAAATGCTAGTGGAGGTCTCATTTCCTGCGTCAAGCATCCCAGTCATTCCAGGCAAGAGGCTACTGGCAAAGTCCCTTAAGATCCCTAAGACCAAAAAATGCCAAACTTTGATCGGGCAGTTCTCAGAATTTGTGATAGTTGGGAATGCTTTGTTTAGACCTATAGGTGCACATGGCATCCTTCCACAATAACCTCTCTCATTTTTGGTCAACTCCATTCCGTTTGACCGTGTTGAAATCAAACGCATTGGCGCAAAATGCTTCAATTTGATGCAGTGGAAAGGTGCTAGGTGCGACATTTTTCATTCCATAGCTCGTGCGGTCGAACGGACTGTGCCAATGCATCAGGGTGGGGGAGTAAATGCTAGGGGAGGTCTCATTTCATGCACCAAGCATCCCAGTCATTCTAGGCAAGAGACTACCGGAAAAGTCCCTTAAGATCCCTAAGACCAAAAAACTACCAAACTTTGACCAGGCAGTTCTCAAAATTCATGATAGTTGGGAATGCTCTGTTTGGACCTACAGGTGCATGTGACATCCTTCCACAATAACCTCTCTCATTTTTGGTTAACTCCATTCCGTTTGACCGTGCCAAAATCAAACGCATTGTTGCAAAATGCTTCAATTTGATGTAGTGGAAAGGTGCTAGGTGCGACATTTTTCATTCCATAGCTCATGCGGTCAAACGGACTACGCCAACGCGTTGGGGTGGGTGGTTAAATGCTAGTGGAGGTCTCGTTTCATGCGCCAAGCGTCCCAATCATTCCGGGCAAGAGGCTACCGACAAAGTCCCTTAAGATCCCTGAGACCAAAAAATTGTCAATCTTGAATGGGGCAGTTCTCAGAATTTATGATAGTTGGGAATGTTCTGTTTGGACCTACAGGTGCACGTGGCATCCTTCCACAATAACCTCTCTCATTTTTGGTCAACTCCATTCCATTTGACCGTGCCAAAATCAAATGCATTAGCGCAAAATGATTCAATTTGATGCAGTGGAAAGATGCTAGGTGTGACATTTTTCATTCCATAGCTCGTGGGGTCGAACAGATTGTGCCAATGCGTTGGGGTGGGTAGGTAAATGCTAGTGGAGGTCTCGTTTCATGCGCCAAGCATCCCAATCATTCCTAGCAACTTTTGACTTTACTGGTAGCTTACAGCTCGGAACGACTGGGATGCTTGGCGCATGAAACAAGACCTCCACTAGCATTTACTCACCCACCCCGACGCATTGGTATAGTTCGTTCGACCCCACGAGCTATGGAATGAAAAATGTCACACCTAGCACTTTTCCACTGCATCAAATTGAAGCATTTTACGCCAATGCATTTGATTTCAACACGGTCAAACAGAATGGAGTTGACCAAAAATGAGAGAGGTTATTGTGGAAGGATGTCACGTGCACCTGTAGGTCCAATCAAAGCATTCCAACTATCACAAATTTTGAGAACTGCCCGGTCAAAGTTTGGCAATTTTTTGGTCTCAGGGATCTTAAGGGACTTTACTGGTAGCCTCTTGCCTGGAATGACTAGGATGCTTGGCACACAAAACGAGACCTCCCCTAGCATTTACCACCCCACCTTGATGTGTTGGCATAGTCCGTTTGATCGCACGAGCTATGGAATGAAAAATGTCGCACCTAGCACCTTTCCACTACATCAAATTGAAGCATTTTGTGCCAATGCGTTTGATTTCAACACGGTCAAACGGAATGGAGTTGACCAAAAATGAGAGAGGTTATTGTGGAAGGATGCCATGTGCACTTGTAGGTCTAAACAGAGCATTCCCAACTGTCACAAATTCTGAGAACTACCCGGTCAAAGTTTGGTAGTTTTTTGGTCTCAGGGATCTTAAGGGACTTTGTTGATAGCCTCTTGCCTGGAATGACTAGGATGCTTGGCGCACAAAATGAGACCTCCACTAGCATTTACCTGCCCACCCCGACGCATTGGCAGAGTCTGTTCGACCCCACGAGCTATGGAATGAAAAATGTCGCACCTAGCACCATTCCACTGCATCAAATTGAAACATTTTGCGCCAATGCGTTTGATTTCAACACGGTCAAACAGAATGGAGTTGACCAAAAATGAGAGAGGTTATTGTGGAAGGATGCCACATGCACCTGTAGGTCTAAACAGAGCATTCCCAACTATTCTCAATTCTGAGAACTGCCCGGTCAAAGTTTGGTAGTTTTTTGGTCTCAGGGATCTTAAGGGACATTGCCGATAGCCTCTTGCCCGGAATGACTGGGACGCTTGGTGCATGAAATGAGACCTCCAATAGTATTTACCCACCCACCCCGACACATTGGCAGAGTCCATTCAACCCCACGAGCTATGGAATGAAAAATGTCGCACCTAGCACCTTTCCACTGCATCAAATTGAAGCATTTTGTGCCAATGCATTTGATTTCAACACGATCAAACGGAATGGAGTTGACCAAAAATGAGAGAGGTTATTGTGGTAGGATACCACATGCACTTGTAGGTCAAAACAGAACATTCCCAACTTTCACGAATTCTGAGAACTGCCTGGTCAAAGTTTGGCATTTTTTTGGTCTCAGGGATCTTAAGGGACTTTGCCGGTAGCCTCTTTCCTGGAATGACTAGGATGCTTGGCACATGAAACGAGACCTCCCCTAGCATGTACCCCCCCACCACGACGCATTGGCATAGTCTGTTTGACCGCATGAGCTATGCAATGAAAAATGTCACACCTAGCACCTTTCAACTACATCAAATTGAATCATTTTGCAACAATGCATTTGATTTTAGCATGGTCAAATGGAATGGAGTTGACCAAAAATGAGAGAGGTTATTGTGGAAGGATGTCACATGCACCTGTAGGTCCAAACAGAGCATTCCCAACTGTCATAAATTTTGAGAACTGCCTGGTCAAAGTTTGGTAGTTTTTTGGTCTCAGGGATCTTAAGGGACTTTGCCGGTAGCCTCTTGCCCGGAATGACTGGGACGCTTGGTGCACGAAACAAGACCTCCTCTAGCATTTATCCCCCACCTCGACGCGTTGGCGCAGTCCATTCGACCCCACGATGAGCAGAACAAAAAATATGGCACTTGGCAAGGTTTTTACTCTTAGGATCTTAAGTGACTTTGCTCGTACGGAACAATGTATCAGCAAAGACCCTAGTTTTCATAAGAGGAGATATGTGATTTTAAGAGGTTTTTTGGAATGTGACTTTAGCCTTCCACTCCTTATCTAATGATGAGTTTATTCTTAGAGTTTGATGGCTTTTATGAGCATATACACGATGTTGTTTTAGGATAGTCATACTCTGATGTGTAAATAATAGTAAATAGAGAGCTTCTCGGCCATAAATGGGATTTGCATACACACACACACCCAACTAAAATAGTATCCTTATTGGAGTTATTGGCACCTCCCCCCAAGATGTAAGTTTTTTATGTTTGTAATGTGCCCCCAATGTCCTTGACATAGAGTTTCTTGACATTAATTTCATTCAAACATGTCTTTAATTCATCTTCAAAATGTTTTCAATACATCTCCAATGCCTTTTCCATGAAGGTTTATGCATATTTATACATTATTTGAGGGAAATCAATAGTCTCCAACTGATTCTTGAGTACTTGACTATTCATCTTCCATACTTTTGCATTTTTTTTACATTTTTCATATGACAACTTTGACATATTTACAAAATTTGACAAGATGAAGACTAAATACATGATGAAATGGTTTATCATGACCTTATTTGATTAGGGCATATATAAGGAATTTTTTCATATTGATTCTATTGATCTAAAACTATTCTCTTGATCTAAAACCATTCTCAATGCTAAACATATCATCAATGGACTAAAGAACTATCATCTTAATGTATGGCATCATGGGAAGTATCTTGACTTGCACATAAGGAATTTAAATTATATTGTATATCAAGGTGTATATACATTAAAATCTAGTCCATAATGGTAGACCTATACAAAAATTTGGCAAATATGCCAACTCAAAATATTTTTTACAAAATGTGGCATATGCCATGTCTCAAAATCTATATACAATCTACATGCCAAATAGCTACATCAAATACTACAAGTCCACTTGACCCTCAATCTGTGATGGATCCTGAAAAAGTGTCCTCTTTGTACTAAAATGTCTAGTAATTGATGGAGGTGAAGTTTCCTGCATTAACAAGTCAAAACACAAGTTAAAGTTAGTAAATAGATTCTTATCTACTACAATTAAGAACTTTCATTTATTAACATACATCTAAATCACTACAATCAACTATAAGACTGCTAGATAAACTATCAATTATTTAGAAAAATTCAATTCAATTACCTCGACTCTATGTTGTTGTTCGGACAATCGTTCTACAAATGATTTTCTCTTAAGACGATCAGGTGTCCTAGTGAAGCATGATGGAAAAGGTGGCACATCACTCACATTCTCAACAGACTACATAAAAGCAAAGTAACATTGAAATAAATTAATATATAATTATTAAACAAAATAGGAAATGCATACATTTAAAATAGGAAATGCACTACACAAAAACTTATCTACTAGAAAACAAGCACATACCACCATCGAGGCCTCCTGCATCAATTAAAAAGGACAAGAATGTAAGACTCTAAATGACTATAATCAAATATTTAAGTTTTCTAAATTATCAATTAAAGTACAATTCAATCAAATTACCTCCACCCTTTATTGGCATTGAGAAAGTTGTTCTGCAAATGATAGTCCATTAGGTCAATCAGGAGTTCGAGAAAAGACTATTGGCAAAGATGCCACATCATTTACGTTTTCGATTGGCTATAAAATAAAATTAACATCAAGATATAAATTAATATATAATTACTCACAAAGAAATAAATGCATAAAAAAAAAGTTAATGTGTACAACAAATTATACCAGCAAGTCCAAGCCAAATTGGATGGCAGACAAAATTCCATGATGAACTTTTGTCAACTCCTCCTTTGTCATCAACTGTTATCCCACTTAGATACATTAGTACTAATAAAGTTGTTTATATATTCAAATGGAATAGACCATAAAATTTAAGTTTAAATTTTACCTGCATAAAAGATTGCTCATGCATTTCTCCTTCTCTAATGTTTACTGATCCGGTAGCTTCTACTCTTGTCCCTGACCCCTCAGCTTGAGTTCTGGACCCCATTGCCTCATCTCGTGAATGGAGATCATACTCTGATGTGTTTAACGATGGCTCACTACTCTCCATAATAGGAGCCAAGCATATGATTGCAAGAAATGCAATGATGGGGCACACATATATGTCTGGACGACGATGGTCTAGTAGTACTAGGTGATCCAATATCATCACCTTCATCATGTGCCTATGCAAACTGAGATGTATGTATAATCAAATGCTCGGTCAAAGAGTGTATGGCACGAAGGCCCTATTGTGTTGCATTTGCAACAACATCTGGGTGCTGCATTAGGGGTGGAGAAGGGATAGCAGGAGGGGTAATATAGGGACCTTGTACTTGTCTAATTGCCCCAGGTCTATCTTGAGGCATTCCTCTACCCACTCCTTGAAACTCTCTAAAATCAAAATAATTAACATGTTGACCCATGACGAACTCTGCATAGAGTTTACGGAGGAAATACAAAGGCACATCTAAATTGTTGTTGGGTGGTTTATCAAAAACCATCCACCAACGATCCCAAAAGTTTTGACTAATGCCCTCATGAATACACCATTTGATTAAAAATTTGGGCTTACGGACATCAACATGCAATCCAGTTTTAGGATTGACAAAGTGTTGGGCTAACATAGTTTTTGTAATCTCTAAATCTTTGACTTCCTCATATAACAAACCGTTAGTATATTCGGCCTTCTTGGCTTCTCACCATTGTCGAAATGATTCGTGTTGGGTGGACAAGGTTTGAATATGATTAATGATTCCCTCTAAATTCGATGTCATTATAGACAATCGAGGGTGGCGGCGATACATTTCTATGATCTTGCTTATATGATCAATATTTCTTTGAATATTTTCTTCTACTGTTGGAGGGGGAGGGTTTGGTGGTGGAGGGTTTTGGTTTTCATTTTGTGCATCCATTTTACCTAATTAAATTATAAAACATACCCACTTAGCATAAAAACTAAAAAAATTGCTTCAAAATACAAAACAAACAAAAAAAATGCATGAAATCTTACCTCTTTGGATCAGATATCTGTTCTTCAGCTCTGATATCCATTTTTTTGAAGATGAGACTGCATTTTTGTAAGCCGCGGGTTTGCAAAAATGTAGTCTTTTTTGCTTTTTATGATCTCCAAAACGGATATCCGTTTTCTTTTTCCTTATTGTATTCATTTTTATTTATTTATTATTTTAGCATTGCATACATTTTAAGTATTTAGGCATTTTAGCTATAAAATACAAGCAAATTTATAAAGGATTATGATGATATTTAGGCATTTTAGATATAAAATACTATCAAAATTTATATAGGATTATGATGATATATATATTTGATTTTTATATGATTTACTTATACTAAGGTATCTCATAGTATTTTAGAGGCACTTTTGAATAGATACAGGAGAGAGGTAGATATAGGAGAGAGGTAGATGCGGGTTAGGGGTTAGGGATTAGGGCCATTATTTAGGGTTTACAGATTTAGAGAGAGAGAGACCACTTTTGACATGCAATTGTAAGCCCTAAATAATGCCCCTAAACCCTGAACCCAAGTAACCCTAAATAATTCTTCCAAATACTAAACCCTAACCCCTAAACCATAAACCCTAAATAATTCCCCTAAGCCCTAAACCCTAAACCTGAGAAAGGGAGTCCTAGTTTTCTTGTTTCCATTTGCTTCGTCGATAAGGGAGAGGGAAAGATAGAGGGGAGAGATAAGATATATAGGAATGATAGGGGAATGGCTGGGATACATGATTAAACCTAACCCCTAACCCCTAACCCCTATTTCCTAACCCCTAAACCCTAAACTTGAGAAACCATAAACCCCTAAATCCTAAACACTAAACCCAAGAAACCCTAAACCTCTATCAAGCTCTATCTCCCTATCTCACTATCTCCCCATCACTATCATTCCTCTACCTCTTAATCTCTCTCCCTATGCTTTAGCCATGTCCCTCACTCTATATCTCCCTATTGGTCCTCTCTCTCTAAACACTAAACCCTAAACCTCTAAACCTTAACCCCTAAACCCTAAACATGAGCAACCCTAAACTCTATCTCCTATCTCTCTCTTATCTCCCTATCTCTATCGTCCTTCTACCTCTCAATCCTTCTCCCTATTTCTCTAGACATATCGCTCACTCTCTATCTCCCTATCTCTCCCCTTTGTCACCTCTATCTCTCCCTATCTGTCTCCTCTCTCTTTTTATCTAGCTATCTCCAATACTGAGAAACCCTAAACCCAAGTACACCCTAAATCCAATCAACTCTAAACCTATATCTCCCTATCTCTCCCCTATCTCCCTATCTCTATCATCCTTCTACCTCTCTTGATCTCTCTCCATATGTCCCTGGCCATGTGCCTCACTCTCTATATCCTTATCTCTCTCCTCCATCTCCTCTCTCTATCTCCCTATAATTCCTCTCTCTATAAACCCTAAATCCAAAACCCTAAACTTCTAAACCTAACCCCTAACCCCTAAACAATTTAAATCCTAAACCCTAAATAATGCCTCTAAACCCTAACCCCTGACCCCTAAACCTGAGAAACCCTAAACCCCTAAACCTTAAACCCCAAACCCCTAAACCCTAAACCCAAGTAACCCTAAACCACTATCTACCTATCTCTCCCCTATCTCCATACCACCTGTGTCCCTCTACCTCTCAATCTCTCTCCCTATGTCTCTAGCCATGTCCCTCACTCTCTATCTCCCTATCCCTCCCCTCAGACTCCTCTATATCTCCCTATCATTCCTCTCTCTCTATAAACCCTAAATCCAAAACCCTAAACCTCTAAACCCAACCCCTAACCCCTAAACAATAAATCCTAAACCCTAAATTATAATGCCCCTAAACCCTAACCCCTAAACTTGAGAAACCCTAAACCCCAAACCCATAAACCCTAAACCCAAGTAACCATAAACCACTATCTCCCTATCTCTCCCCTATCTCCCTATCACCTTTGTCCCTCTACCTCTCAATCTCTCTCCCTATGTCTCTTGCCATGTCCCTCACTCTTGGTATCCCTATCTCTCCCCTCAGACTCCTCTATATCTTCCTATTGGTCCGTTATCTCTCTCTAAACCCTAAACCCTAAACCTCTAAACCTTAACCCCTAACCCCAAAACCATAAACCCTAAACCCTAAATAATGCCCCTAAACCCAAGCAACCCTAAACCTCTATCTCCCTATCTCTATCATCCCTCTACCTCTCAATCTCTCTCTCTCTCTCTATGTCTTTGGACATGTCTCTCACTCTCTATCTCCTATCTCTCCCCTTTGTCTCCTCTATCTCTCCCAAACTCTATTAGTCCCCTCTCTCTATCTCTCTTTAATCTATAAACCTTAAACCCCTAAACCCGAGCAACCCTAAACCTCTAAACCCTAAATAATTCCCCTAACCAACCTCTAAACCACTTCTCTAAATAGGTGCAACTAATACCACTTTTTCATTGTTTTCCACATTTAATTATATTCTTTTCCATTTTCCAAGTCCTACATGTGTCCAAGTTGTATTGTTTGTCAAGTTTTTAGTCTAATTGTTAGTCCCAGCTCTCATGGTTATTAAAATATTAGTATATTATAGTTAGATTTATCCTTCAATAACATTAATTTACACATTGTTGCACAAACAACCACATTGAAACATAACCTTACCTAGTTAAGGTTAACCTTTTAAAAGGTTCTTTCATAAATGGTGAGCTTAACAGATCCAACTAATTCAATGTTATTATAGTCCATGCTTACCCTTCCAAGAGAGTTCATGCCATGTTAACTTTGCATTATGTCCTAACATATCACATGAAGGACATCATCATCACAAGGAATAACAATGTCATGAAGGATTAATGAAGGTGTAGCTTCACCACATAAAGTATCATTCATAATTTTATCACTAGAGGGTAAGGGTATATCATGTGTATCCTTCTCAAACCATGTATCATGAATCAAATCATATGAAGGATTGCGTAAAGCAATTTTGGCATGAAATCCAAAATGCTCCAAAACACAACCCCTGTTGCCCCACCATTCCTATCCCTGAAATATTGGAACATAGTCTTGAAAAGTGATTATTTCACCTGATGAACAAAATTGAATATTTTATTATTGATTATTTGAGTAATTCATTAGTGATGATTCTTAGTGTTTAACAAAACCTTATGGATCAATGTGTAAAGAAGCTACCAATGTTAATTTGCCCTCCTCCTTCACTAGAAACAGTCTTTAAGGAGGTTCATATATTGATGGGAGATCCAAGATTTATGAGGTGTATTTTCAAAAAGAGTAAAAAGCCTCCCCTCTTACCCCATCATGATTTCCTTCACTCTTATTCAATTTCTCTTCCCCATCCTCCCCTCTTACCCCTCCCCTCTCTTTCCTGACCCGATCTTGTTAGCTCCCCTCTCCCTTCTCCTATCTTTGTCCTTTTTTCCCCTCTTTACTGGTTCTTGCCTCCGCCCCCCCTCTGTCCCCTCCTTGTCCCCTTTTGTGGGATTGAGTCTTTGCCCCTCCTCTTTTGCCCTCATCTTATCCCCTTTTCCTCTCCCCACTAGGCTCCTCTCCCCCCTTTCCCTTTTCTCCTTGTCCTCCCTCCTCTTTACCCTCCTTGGCCCGTTCTCACCTTTTTATTTCTCATACTCTTGTCCCCTAGCTTAACCTCCCATCTCCAACCTCTGGATCTCGTTGCCCCCTTCTCCCTCCTCTTTGATTTCTAGGTTTTTAACCGTATCCTTCGTTTCTTGTTGCCCCCTAGTGCTCCATTTGTGGCTTGGAGTTTGTTGTGAATATATATTTATATATATTATTTGGTCGTTGTAGCTTGTCTTCCCTTTTATGATTTACTCTTCTCTCTTATGCTTTCTCCCAGTTACTTTCTTTCCTCCTTTGGATAGTTATTGGCTTACCTTTCTTTTTTGTTAGCCCCCCCCCTCCTTTACCTTCGTAGTTCACCCCTCTCTCTCTTTTAACTTGGAGCCCTCTCTTGTTCTTTATATGTAGCTTTTCCCAATCTATCCCTCACATTTTAACCTCTTCGGTTGTCCCCCCCTTTTTATTATTTATTAAATTATTTAATTATCTTGTCTCTTTCATCCTCGGTTTGTTCTTTATGGTTGATTGTATTACAGTTATTCCTCTTTTTGCTCCCTTCTAATTTGTGGCCTTGCTCCTTTGTTTGCTTTTTTAATTTTCTTTACTTGGGTCTTCCTCTCATCCTAGTTAGTCTTTCTTTGTTTGTTTTGTCTTAGTGTGCCTAGATGTCCCCCACTCCTCTTTGTCCCTCACTTCACTAGGTTTGATAGGCAGCTATCCTTCTCCCTTAATTGATCTTGGTTTCTGCCTCACATCTCTCTCACTCCTTTTAAGTGGTCTTAAGTCTGCATACTGTCATTCATGTTCTCTCTTCTCTTTCTTGCTATCTTTCTCTTGATGATGGATCACTGTGTGTGATTCGAAATGTTGAGGAAAATAATAATACACAGTCAAATCCAGAAGCATTTCAAACTCAACATCATGGACTGTGGAAAATTGATGACTACAATAAAAATCCTTTTTCTCAAAATTTTTCCAAAATGGATATCCGTTTCAAAGTCAAACTTTGCCAAGTCACGAATTTGGCTAAGTAAAAATGTGATTTTTTTCCTATTGCCATTGTTTGGCCCACAATGATCTTGCACATACCAATGAATTATACCAAGATAAGTAAGATAAATCTAAAATCTTAGTTAGAGAGCATGACAGTTCCAATCACCCTACTCTTGGTGCATTGACCCTCCTTGTCTAGGTCGGACAAAAAGTCTTAGCTGTGTCTTTTCCCAACATTCCAACCTTAGATCAATTTCATGAGAAGTTGGGCTATCCATGGCTCACTTCCATGAAGTTGGTTCCCTCCATAATCCATAAGTGCCTAAAGTTTCCATTTTATGGATAGGTGCATATTGTATATCACAATGGGTTAAATTTGTTGTCTCTCCATGGAAACTTTTCACTTGATTACTTCTTGCCACAACCAGTTGAACGTGTTTGACCTCACTATGATTTTATATTTATCTCCTATCAGAAATTGAAAGATAGCTGAATTGCTCAATTGTCTGCGTGTGCTTCCTCTTGTTCTATCCCAATTAGTACCTTTGAGGTCCCTAAATCTTGTATGGCTGTGACAATAGTTCCCACTATTCTACAAGTGGCTAATGAATCACATCCTGAATCAAGAATCCTTCCCCAACCCTGACCATCTAGTATATGTCCTAAGGTTCAATCTCCACCATCCTACCTAGGACCATGAGACAAATGCCCTACACAACCCAGACCTCCCTACACATCAAGGATTGCTTTTATTCATCCTAGTACTTCTTTAGAGTTTAAAGGAAAGCAATCAGTCGTGTGAGAGCTTTTCCCTGTGATTTATTAATCTCTTGTGGGTGACTTAGTACCTCCACCTATTTTGTAGGCAACTAGAGAATGACAACTCGCCTTAAGAAACACTGCTCCCATTGTCTGCCAACCTTCGACAGTTCCTTTCATTCCTCCTACTCCTCAAGTAGAGGAAGAAAAGGAAATCACGTTGCAAAACACAACAATCCCCCTTTTAAATGTTATGAACCACACAAGATAAATTTACAATGTGAAACAATGTAGGTGACGATGTCGTGCTATGGCTGCCCAGCTTTCTATAGGGGTTGAAGTCCTCTTATGTAGTCATCCGTTGACTTAGCTCCACCCTCTGACCAGTCATTTCCCATCTCTTTGACAATAGATAAAGTTGAATATACCATTCCCACAGTCAAAGTATCCTTGGCCCTATCTATAAAGAGTATCCCACCATCTATTCCAGATATTCCACCATTTGCTAAGTCTTTAAACCTACTCAATGCAAGAGTTGTTTTGAGTAGTGCTCTATCACAAATGGTTCCATCCTAGCACACCCAACACGAGGTGTTCCTTGATATCTAGCATCCTGGTACCATTGACATTCACATTCCACCTACCTTACCCAAGGATAAGCATGAGCCATATCCATATTAGCCATTCCAAATGCTTAAGAACCCATTGAGTTTGTTGGACCCCTCTATTTCTTCTTCTTCTATGATTGATAGTACACGTGACCCCACAGTTAGCACTTTTATATTACCTATTGTGGTTTATTCTAATAGTGATTCAGAGGATACCCCTGAACAATTGGAAAATATTTCAAAGTTGCCCTTAATTTTCACAAAACTAATGGAGTTGGCCTCTAAAGGCTTGCTTGAGGATCCTTTCCTAGTGAATGATCCTACATGTGAAGAACTAGGCACCACTTCTTATACCACACTTGCTATAGTCCCTCTAACATCTTGTTCCATATCCCTTTATGATGAGCAAGATTTGGAGGAGGACCCTTGATGCTCTTGTTGGTACAAGGATACAAGGGGAATGAATTTGTCATGAGATTCCTATTTATGTATCTTTATTATTCCATTTGTTGTAATTTTGATGCCTTTTGGGGATGATGCAAAGAGTTTGATAATTTAGAATCCTTCCTTTGTTGACTTGAAGTTTATTGTCTTTGATTTCTTGTGATATTTCTTCTTCTATCTTCGTATTTGTACTGGCTGGAGGAAGATGACAATTCTAAAAAAGAGTATCCCTTTATACAACCATTCATATACTTACTCCAATTGAGCAGATCCCTTGGTGCTATTGTATGATGTTACTTAATGCTTGACGTCATACCTGGGGGAAATGCCTTGTCACGATGTAGCTTTTGGAAACATATCTTTTGGGCATATGCTTCTGAAAGATCTCATGCTTGTTTTTCATGTATAACTCTCTCTACCTTAAATTCAATTTCTCCTTGATGACATTAGAAATTACATTAAGGTGGGTGCATACACTCAGCTATGGACTTCACTTTTCTCACACACAATGTGGCTAGTCTCACTATCATAGCATATTTTGATCGTCTTTGTAGAATTTTACTAGATTTACCCAGCAAATATCACATTTTTTCTTCGCCTATATTTTGTGATATTATTGACATGAAACTAACTTAGTAAATCTAGTAATCTTACTAGCATGTGATGCTTTCATTTCCTACCCATTGACATGGAGCTCACCTAGTAAATTTGTTGATCTTACTAGCATCTGGTGTTTTCATTTTTCCATGGATTCACAAGCACCTACCAAACAATGGATTTTACTAGCCTATGGCTCATGATGTGTGTTTTTGGTTTGATTCCTAGTATAACATAGCTTTCTAGCCTGAGAATCATACCTTTCATGCTTATGTTTTCATGTATGCTCCATGCATGTTCTATGTGTTCTATGTGTATGCTTTATGTACGAATGGACTTGACAATATTACTTTGCTAACTATAATTGTTCTGGTGTGTAATATTCAATCTCATCTCATGTTTCTTATATATTAGATATATGAGTATATTCGTACATGTGATCTTTGCTATGTGTTTTGTGTCTGTAACCTCTTTTTCTAAGCATTACAAACTCATAGAATCCTAAGCTTGGGGGCTATTGTATCTCTTGACTTAATGACATTCTACATTTACAATGTTTGGTGAAGAGATTTGTCTTCTCTATACTTTATTGTGCATATGAATGTAATCTCATAACCTCACTAAAGTGGGGGCTAAATATAGTGTCAAAAATTGTTACCACTTACAATTTCACACTAGGTTTAGCACCCGTTTTAACATGTGTGTTTATGCACTCAAGACAACAAGCAATGGATTCTACAATATCTCATCTCATACTTGTCCAATAGTATAACTGTCACAAATCGGCATGCATTTTCTTCACCCCTGGGTGTGCTGCATAAGGTGCTCTATGAGCCTCTAAAAGAATCACTACATGAAGATCACCTGCACAAGGTCCATAGATGTGTTGTCGATGTCTAAGCAAACCATCTGACTCAAGGGAATATCCTACGAATCTGCCCTTAAGGGCCCTCTATTTTTGGATCTCCTATTGCACCTCAAGTAGGTGCTATATGATGCGCTCTCTGAAGTCCACTCTCAAGGTCAAGGTGAGGATCTTGTGGCACCTTTGACTCAAAGCATCAGTGACCACATTCTCCTTCCCTTTGATGTAGTGGACATCAAAGTTGTACTCGCATAAGAACTCCATCCAACGCCATTGGCGGGCATTCAAATTTGGCTACGTGAATATGTACTACAAGCTATGGTGATTCGAATGGAGCTCAAAGTGATAACCCAAAAGGAAGTGTCTCCAATGAACAAGAGCATGTGCAACTACTGCAAGCTCTAAATCATGGGTAGTGTAGTTTAGCTCATGTGTCTTGAGTTTACGTGACTCATACACAACCGCTCCACCACCCTGCATAAGCATGGCTCCTAAACCCTCAAGTGATGCATCTGTACAAACTACAAAATCCTTAGTAGGATCTGGAACTGCTAAGATGGAGGCACTAATAAGACACTCCTTGAGGACCCCAAAGGCCCTCTCACACTACTCGGTCCAAGTGAAACTCTTCCCTTTCGCTAAAGGGAAGTGATGAGGTGTGCTATCCTGGAAAAGCCCTCTACGAATCTACAGTAATAATCAGCTAATCCCATGAAGCTCCTGACCTCTGTCACACTGGTGGGTGCTAGCCAATCTTAGATAGCTCTGATCTTTGATGGATCTATAGAGATGCCATCACTTGATAGGATGTGCCCCAAGTACTGCACCTCTATCTTGAAGAAGGCACACTTCGTCAAGTTGCCATAAAGCTGCTGCTCTCATAAGTACTACAAAACCTAATGCAAATGATCCACATGCTCCTCCTCAGACCACGTATAGATCAAAATATCATCGAGAAAGATGATCACGAATGGATCCAAGCAAGTGTGGAACACCCCGTTCATGAGACTCATGAACACTGCAGGGGCATTCATCAAACCGAAGGGTACCACTATGAACTCGTAATGGCCATATTTGATTTGAAAAGTAGTCTTATGAATATCTACCTCTGTGATGCACAATTGGTGATACCTGGATTTCAGATCAATTTTTGAGAACACTTTGGCTCCCTACATTTAGTCAAAAAGGTCATCAATCCTAGGCAGAGGATAATGGTTCTTCACTGTCACCTTGTTCAACTGTCTATAATCCATGCACAAACGAAGAGATCCATCCTTCTTCTTCACAAAGATAATCGGTGCACCCCATGGTGAAATGCTAGGTTAGATGTGCCCCTTCTCTAGTAACTCCTCTAACTGTAATTTGAGCTTTGTGAGCTCATGTGTAGTCATCCTGTAGGGTGCATGAGACACTAGCTCTATACCTGGCACTAGATCAATGTGAAAATCTACCTCTCTACGTGGAGGCATACCTAGTAATTCCAGTGGAAACATGTCAGAAAACTCTCTCAAGATAGGGTGATCATCCAATGAAGCCTCAAGCTCATCCTCTGATTTGTCACTAACTGTGATAGCAAACATCTGACATCCCTTCTGCATGCATCACTTAAGCTACTGAGTGGAAATTGTATGAACTGTTGTGGGCTTCTAAATTCCCACTATCTCCTTCAGTGCATCATGATCATTTAAGAAGCTAATCATTCTTCAGTAACAATCCAGCTTGGCTCTATGAGCCACAAGCCAATCCATACCTAAGACCACATTGTAGGATCCTAATGGCATAGCTCTAAGGTCACAAGATGTAGTGAAGGAACCCAACAAAATCTCACAATCCCGAACCAAGGTATCTACTAACATCCTGGCCCTAGAGGCCAACTCAACCTCCCACCTAATGTCCTACCTAGAAGCCACCAGCCTACAACATTCCACTAACGATGTAGACATAAAAGAATCAGTAGCTCTAGAGTCAAAAAGAATAGAGATGGGGGCATCCCTAATCATACCTAATGTCTCAATCATAGATGCCTGATAGTCAGCCTAGCGATTATCAACCACTGTGAACATGCGGTGGGACTTGCCCACATCTCCTATAGTCTACTCTGACCCTCCTGAATGGGGCTGTCCCCCTGCTATGAAACCCTCTAGACACTCTCTGGCCAAATGCCCTTCCCCACCACATACATAACACGGGCCCCTAGCCTATAACTACCCTGACTGAGTCCTACCCGACTGCTACTCAGTCTGTCCTGTGGACCCCTATGAACCTCTATATGACTGATGTGACCTCATGGATCCCACAGATGATCCCTGTTGGGTCTAATCCCTACGCGGGCCCTACTACTGCCAACCATGGTTCTGTCCTCCCTGAGCCCTCTGTTGGGGTCTAGACCTCTACTGATGCTATTGATGCTATTGTGGAGGCCTAGGAGGTAATGATGAAGAACTAAATCCTCCTCTCTGTGGTGTTGGTTGTGGTCTTCAAAGGTTCTGCTGTTGTTGGTGATTACGGTCCTGAAACTGTGGGCATGAATTCTGCCCTCATTCTTAAATCTCCTCTACAATATAAGCCTTCTCGGTAGCGTCACTCATAGTCTAGGGGTCTGCCATATGCACTGGTCTTGCTATTTCCTAATTCAAACCTCTGATGAATTTATGTACTAGGTATTTCTCATATTGGAGATACTCTGCGTAACATAAAAGCTCAATAAATCAGCTCTCATACTATGCAACTGTGAGTCCTCTCTGCTATAATTCATGGAACTCATCTATCTGGCGCTGTCTATAATGATTTGACAAGTAACTTACATTAAAGTGCTCTATGAAAGTGTCCCATGTGAGTGTGTCTAATGATAACTGGTGCTTGCACTCCTCAGTGCGCCACCAAGTAGCTGCTACATCTCTTAGGAGGTGTACTGCCATGTGAGCTTTCATGTTGCTCCCATAAGGTCACAACGCAAAGCAGCTGTCCAGACCGATGAGCCAAGCCTTAGCCACAGCTCCCTCTGTAGCTCCTGTGAAGGTAGGTGTATTAAGCCTAAGTAGGTCTCTGATGGGATCTCCTCTGTCTATATATTCTATAACCAGCTCATCCATACCAATAGGGTTAGGATCAATAATTGAAACCCTAAGTTAACCTACGTGAATGAAGGGATTTTAACGTAAGTCAAAATCAATAGCCAAAAGTTAAATGCATGAGAGGATGACAAAATACAAAAATTAAATGACGATACTCAGCAAAAAATAATATTATGATTCCAAACATGGTTAAACTTCACTAACCTAACTAAACCCTAAATTCAAGAAAAATTTGGTAGCATAGCACCTCACAGGCGTGATTAGTGTTTATTGACAAATACTAATCTGATCGAAGGTTTAAAAGATTTGGTGTTAAATTACTTATGTCTCACTAGTTGAATAGGTAGATCAAATGAATAGATTAATTGAACATTTTTCAACAAAGTCTGATTAATTTGTTCTTCTTCACGTTTTCTAAAATTTTAAAATAATTTTCAACAAAGCTCGATCAATTTGTTCTCTTTCACGGTTTCTATCAATCAGAGTTATCTTTGCATTATTTACATTATTCCTAATTTCTTGGTAGATCAGATCTTAGAAAAAGGTTTTACTAACTTCATTTAAATGGTTTACTAGGTTTCCTAGTTGGATTTAAAACATCTAATTTAATATCGTTAATCAAATTCTCCCATCATGGTTAAAAGGAATATTAAAATTTAATAAATTATGATGTAGTTAAATTGATCTTGTAGAGTTAGGTTTTCTTAACTCAATTGTTTAAAATAAATACCTCTCAATATTTAAACTGTGTAAAATTTAAATAAAAATAATAAATCTTTTTCTTCCAAAAATTAAATTAAAGATCAATAAAATATAATTTCCTTCTAAAGATGATCTAATCTATTTAATAACATCCACTAACAAATAAAAATAATATTCCAACTAGAACATAGTTTTACCCATTTAATTAACCACAATAACCCAAAAAAAAAGTAAATTTTAAAACAAAAGGAGTAAATTAATAAAGAGAATGGGAAAAGAATATAAGGCAATTTTAAAATACAAGCCCTAAAATTCCTCTCTATTAAAAAGTTAATTTCATTATGAGTAAAAACTCTAACCCTATTCTTCTCATTTCTCATTTTCTCCTCTTTGTTTTCTCAACTCCTTTCTTTCTCTTTCTCTCATTTTGCCTTCGGTTTTTTTTTTCTTTTTTTTTTCAAATTTTGTATAAGGCAAGGAAATCATTTTTCTAACAAGATATAATCATTGCATTATTAATATTTATATTTTTAGAGAAAAGAACAAATACAATTAAGTAAATACTTATAATACATGACATCAACTATTTCTTTTTTTTTTATAAAAACAATATTCACATTTCGTATTTTCTCTCAATAATAAAATCACAACTTTACTATTCGATATTCTTTTAAAATGCACATACAAATGAAATAGCTTAACACCAATTTTTTTTCCTTCAACATTTTGAATGATAAGCATTTAAACCAACAAATTTCAAAGTAAATAGCTTACACACAACTAAAAGAAATACACTTTTACAATGAGAGAGGGAGAACAATGTTCTCCTCCTTGAAACTAACAATTGATACAATCTCCTAAGTAGGCCAAGCTCTCTCTTAAGAGAAAAAGGAAATAGAATATCAACTCCAAGAATAAGGTGTTTTCTCCAACTTCACAAACTTAGCTCCAATAAACCTGCAATAACACAACAAGGGGAAAGAAGCCACAACATCTTGTTCTCCTCTCTACCATAGACCCATTAGTGGGTCAACCCTGAGTTAGGGAGGTCATCCACACATTTGGAAACTCATTCCACATCACAAGGCATTCAAACAACCAAACACAATTTACTCCCATGGTTATCACAACCAAGAACTCAATCAAGATGAGTTCAAAGGGGTAGGGGAGTGGACAACACTCAACTCAAGAGTGCCACTCCTACAAATATCCCAATACAAATACCTCTTAAGGCCTCAAGCCAACACTTTTAAACACAATTTCCACAAAGCTTCTGTAGACACCCAAATTTGTCCATGTCTAGCAACACCATTAAATAAATTTTATTTATTTAGTTAAAATCCCATCCTCATCCTACTTAGCCAATTAATTAAATAAATTTTATTTATTTAATTAATTCCACATCATATCCTAATCATATCCTATCCTCTTTCCAATTAATTAAATAAATTTTATTTATTTAATTAATTTCCACATCATATCTTATCCCATTTTATTCATTTATCCTATTAATTAAATAAATTTAATTTATTTAATTAATATCCAACTCATATCCCAACTAATTCAAATATTTTATTTGAATTAACTACTCATCTTTTATCACATTCCAACACTTGTTCAGTCAATCATGTGTTGTAAGACAACTTTCATTTATATCCTTCACATGCACAACTAATGGAACCTAAATTTAGTATCTTTCAATCCTAGCCATTCAGATAGCCTTTGAATCTCCACCATCGATTGATCTTGGCTGAGCCTTATATAAACACCCTCTCATTCCATATGAGACATCCAGCAATCATATAGCACCTACATTATCATCTTGAGCATCTTGAGCATCTGAGCATCCAATTGAGCTTTTATCATCCATCATGGCAGTTTTCAGCTTTGCAATTGTTCATTGTTGAAGAAGCAGTCCACATCTCTTAAATAAGGAATCGCACGGTCTAGGTGCTATTATGCTTGAATTGCATTGTTATTTGATTTCATTTAGATTAGATTCCTTGATGATGGTAGGGTTAGGGTTTCATGACTATGTCTGATCTTCTAAACCTGACTTTTCACCTATCACATTTTGGCACATCCGGTGGGGCTCATGTCCTTGATTGACTTCATTTTTTAGAGTTGTTTCTTTGAAGATCAGATTTTGCAGGTGGTTATAGTAAATTTTGGTCACTTCTGAGCAAAAATCTGTCACTTTCTGTATCTCCGTGTCACTTTTATGCTGGAACCGGCCGCATTTACCTCTTTGGATCACCTTTAAATCGATAGTGATTGCCTCTGGTAAGATTTGCATCGCTTTTGTATTAACAGAACCTGCCTGTGTCTTTTTTCGCTGTTAGTTGTCGGTTTAAACTGTATTGATCGCTTATGATATCACAGTGATCGCTTTCGCATTCATTCAGGTCGCTTTTAAAATAATAGTCGTCACTTTCTATTTTATGCGCATCGCTTCTGAATGGACAGTGGTCACTTTTAATATGATGCGTATCGCTTATGAACTCACAGAAGCCGCTCTTAAACTGATATGTATCACTTCTAAACTGACAGTGCTCACTTGTGCAAACTAGGGTTTTTGTGTTTTGACTATTATTTTACAGATACAGATTGCGTTTAGGCTGAAATCGATCGCTTCTGGGTTTATCAGTATTGCTTATAAGCTGACAGGTGCTGCATATTGTATTTTTTGTGTCGCATATGATCTGCAGGATCTCACCTATTGCAAAATACAGGTCACCTTTGAACAACAGTGAATCACATCTAGTAAATTTTGTTGCTTTGAAATCTGTTTTAGTTGCATTTTGATTTCTTGGCTATTAATTGGGTATTTGCACAACATCTTATCAATTTGTCCAAGAAAAGGAGGTTATCAAACTACTGACATATCTATTGTAGGTTTGATCGGTCCAAGATTTGTGGTTTTTCACTAAATTAGGCACATTTGGGCTTGGTGCTTAAAATGAATCATTGTTTGCTCCATGCTTGATTGTAACCCAAATTTAATGACAAAAGTATCCTCTCCCCTTGCCTATCAAATGGATCTTGGGTGTAAGAGAACTTGTCATTATCTTTAGAGGGCCTGCCTTCCCGGTGTGAGAAGGGATATGACCCAAGCGGTAACGGGCTAAAGCCAAGTCCTTCCGAACTGCTATATAAGAAAAGTGTTTGTGTCGAAAGCCATAAACAACAGGTGTTGTTGCATTATACCGACAACCAACCTCCCCCAAAACCCTCCAAGGTGCAACCCTTGCAGGCTGGGAGACTCCATAATGGAGAGTAGCGCTGCCGCATGTATAGCCACCCGAACGGATGCCCTTATTAGCAACTTTGTGTAGTAGCCAAAAACCTTCTATCTATTGATGCAAAAGGTGGGACCTTTGAAGTGGCCCTAATTCACGTGGTTCTTAGTAGAGATAGTAGGGACAATCCTAAGGTTTGGTGTGGGGACAAGCCTTACAGGAAGCCCGAAACTTGGTATGTGTGAGAAGTGAGTGCCGTGGAGGGGAACCAGTGCTACCAAGATCCTGAAGCTATCTGCTTTGAATATGCATGGCCAGGGGATTCAACAGATACAGTCCTTTCCTAGCCTAGGTTGTATCAGTTTGTGCTTGTTGTGAGTGTGAGACTGTAATAACTATTTTCTTGCTGAAAAATTACAAAATCAGACATCCTTTTGACAAACACAGTCGCTTTTGAACCTAAACTATCCACACAGATAATAGACATCGCTTTTGAACTATAGACAGCCGCTTTTAGCCTAAACTGTGTCACCTTTAAACAACAACTGATCGCATATAGTCTGAACTACATCGCATTTAAACCATAGCTAATCACTTATTGTCTGAACAAAATCACATTTGAACCACAACTGATCACATGTTGTCTGAAACAGATCGCCTTTAAGCCGTAGTTAGTCACCTTCTGTCTGAACGAGCTCACCTTTGAACAACAGACTGTCACCTCTAGGGAAATCAGAGTCACTTTTGATCAACATAAAATTGCTTTTAAAAAAATAGTCGTCGCCTTTGGAAAAGCATTCACTTCAGGTTAGCACTGTCATTTACTGTTGAAACCAAACTAGATTGCATCTAAGCTATCATTGATCACCTTTAGCATCCTTTGGATCGCATTTGAGCTATCATCAGTCGCCTATAGCTAAAATACCTGCAAATCTCAATGCCTCAGCTAAATTAGCCATAGATCTAGCTTTGCTTAAGTTTTAAACATCAGCTTTCAGACTTCTTCTTGATCAACAGCAAATACCTGGACTTTGTCTCCTGTTCTTGAGCTTATCAATCAATCACAACTCATGAGCTTTCCATCTTTTTGAGACCCCAACCAGCAAACTAGATATCAACCCAACATTTCAATCAGCAAACATCATCCTTCAGCTTTAGCTTCAGCAAACATCATCCTTCAGCTTTAGCTTGAACAAACATCATCTTTCAGCCTTAGCTCCAACAAACATCAGCAGCAAACAATCTTCCCCTTGAGTGTTTGAGCTACCCTCTAGGGAAAACCAACAACAACCCAACAACACACAACTCAGCCAAAACAAACCAACCAAGCGAATTAGCAAAATAGCAAACCAAAATAGCAACCAATTGACCAACTAGCCAACTATCATCTTTTGGGTCTCAAAACTTTGACAAGGTCAACTTCATCATCAACATCATGCCTCAAACTAGGAGTCAATATCGAGCTAAAATAAAAGCCAAATTGAGAGCTGAAATGGAAGCCAAATTGCAAGCTGAGATGCAATAATTCAAATCAACACCTCTTAAGGACGCAACTCAATTCACAACTAGTATGCCTCTTCATATGTTCATGCCTCAAGGATACACTATTGGCGAGTCATCTTCACAACGAATGCAACCCACACCATCCTTGGAAACTTTCGAAGAACAATTTCAAGACTACTCATCAGAATTTCAAGATACCTATGTATGGGACCAAGTTGAGAAACTCATGATATCTGAGCCTAATCATTGCTTTCTCCAACTTGCTCGCATGGGTACTAAACTACCAAAGGACTTTGACATATCCGCTATTAGAGAGCAAGATCCTGACACTACCGCTGTTGTTGCGAAGGGACCATCTACTATAGTCACATCATCCTCATTGCCTATTGTTGCTTCATTTGAGCCACCATGATTGGAGCATACTTTAGAACCATTGATAGTGCCAACCAATGTGCTCCCTCTCATGTCACAAAATCTCAACATTCCACCTTTCCATGTTCCTCAACATATCTCTCCTTCTACCATGACTGTTTCCATGCCTCAGGTAACACAAGCTGTCCATGTAACTCAAGCGCAAATACTTCAAGCATCACAAGCTATTCCCATGTCTTATAGTGTGCAAACCTCTCAAACTATTCCAACAATACCTGTTGTCCATGCTTCATTCCCATTGCAATCTACTACATCTCATACGAATACCATATCCCATACACCAACCGCCAATCCCTCCATGCTATCATATAATCCCAACGTTAGTCTCATTGACATGAGTGATCCCCCCATTTCTCAAGCCAATCCGAACAATAAGATCGCTTATGTTGATCAACTTACATCCATGTCGTCATATTCTTCCAATCCTTTACACAACATCAATCCATCTTATGCTACCCAAGGCTTCCCTAATATCACCCAACACATGACACATACTAATCCTCATGTTGTCCACAATACAAATCCAAATGTTTATCCTTCTGTCATATCTACTAATCCTTCCATCACTTACCATGTCATGAATTCAATCCCAACTTCCCAACCATTTGCTACTATCAATCCGCTATCCACTTCCCCTATGATGCACACCCAATTGCTGCTTGTGTCTCAAGGACAGCAATCCTCCAACACATACGTGTCACATACCAATCCTTTGACATACATTGTGGGTACACAACCACAACAAATAGTCACAACTCCATATATCCCACAACCGTAACCACAATATATCTCATACCATACTCCACCCCCTTCGCAACAAAGGCAATTATCTTCAGCAGATGTTCAACAAATGATTAATGAAATGGTAGGCCAAGGCAAGAAACCTTTCTCTCTCAAAAATATATGCGCCTGTCCATTTGAAAAGTCTCTTAATATGATACCTTTTCCGCCACATTTTGAAATCCCACAATTTGATAAGTACAAAGGGAAAGGGAATCCGGAAGACCATCTTCGAGCCTTTTTTGTGGCATGTCTTGATGTCTCTTATGATGATACATATCTTTTGAGACTACTTCCTCGAAGCTTAGCACGACAAGCTCTTGAATGGTTTTCTCATTTACCCCCGGGCATCAAATCTTTTACGGAATTAACAAATAAATTTCAATCACACTTTGCCTTCAACATTGAACATGAGGTAAACATGAATGACCTTGTCAACAACAAATAGCGCAATGGTGAACCCTTTTCTGCTTTTACCCAATGATGGCATAATATGGCTAGCAAATTATCATAGGAAATACCTGAGAAACAACAGCTTGACATCTTTGTTCAAAATCTTCATCCTGAGCTGTCATTCCAATTACAATTGCAAAGTGCTAGTACCTTTGACGAACTAGTTTCCAAAGGAGTTATTATTGAACGAGCCCTCATTGCCAAGGGAACTATCAAGATCTTTCGTGACAACAAAGATTCTCCCCAGAATTCCAATGATAAGTCTCGCTTTTAGAACAAGAACAAGAATGTTGTAAATGATGGTATTGTAGACGCAAAGAATATTCAAACTATGAAAGCCCCCATCACCATTCAAGCAGCCTCTACACCAAAACAACCTTTTCCACAACGAAGAAACCAATGCCAAACTTCCAATCCACGCCGACAATTTACACCATTAGCAGAACCCATGGAAGTTGTTTTTCGAAAGCTACTTCAAGAAGGAGATATTATTCTACCTGATGCACCACCAAATGGCAAACCACTCTTTCGAGCTCCTTGGTACAAAGAAAATGAGTATTGTGATTACCATCGAGTTAAAGGACACAAAACAAATGGTTGTATGCACTTAAAACATGTTATCCAAGACTGCATTGATCAAGGTTTAATCAACGTCACACCTTCAACAGCTCAACCTGCCCAACAATCAACGTCAAACTATGATCTAGAGACTTTCAAGAATCCACTTCCATCTCATGATCAGACAAATAACCTTCATGCTGGAAATGCTATTCAGTATAACTATGAATCGTCTACCATTGGCCGCATTGACCATGCTCGCATTTCTACCATTACCGTCCAAGGGAGAGCACCTGATTGTGCCGTAACCACGTGAAGAGGTCGAGTTACTGTTCAAGGAGCACCTCCACATCCTCCTTGACCTCTCTCTAACTATAACCTCTTGGATCACCTCGGCAAAACACCCGCGCACATATCTATTCTTGAGCTGCTCCGCATATCCCTCGCATATAAAGCTATCCTTGATAAAGCCTTACAAGAGTCTTCGGTGCCTAATAATATAAATATCACACAATTCCAATCTATGGTCGCTAGCATTGTAGCTCCTTGTCACTTGACCTTTTCCGAAAAAGATCTTCAACCCTCCATTCATCCTTCACATAATGAAGCCCTCCATATTGAAGTATTCGTTAAACAACACCGTATCAAACGAGTCTTGATAGATGGGGGAGATGGTCTTAATATATGTTCTTTGAAACTTATCAAGCAATTGGGATATTCTGAGAAAGATGTTGACACCTCCAAGGTTATTACCATCAGAGCATATGATGATGCTGAACGAGATACCGAAGGGATTATCTTATTGCCTATTCAAGTTGGGCCAGTCATTACAGAAACCCGCTGTCAAGTCCTTGATATTGATCTTCCTTACAACATCATCCTTGGTCACCCTTAGATCCATACCCTTAAAGCAGTTTCCTCTACATACCACCAATGCCTTAAATTTCCACATAAGGGTGTTGAGGTTACCATTCAAGCTGATCCCAATCCATTTGAGTTTTCCCGTGCCTTTCAAGCTAAATATCAGAGTCCAAATCACATTCCTATCAACACTGAAGCATATCTGTCTTCATCCTATATAAACCCATCTGACCTTCTTAAGCCCTCATCTAGCAAAGCCGCTTCCAACCTCCATATCAAATATACCGAACATGGCCCTGGTGAATACAAATTACAAGAATCCTGTTGCATTGGTACCCTTCCATTATCTCCTAAATCTCATGGTAAGCCCTCTACATCCAAGCCAACTTCATCCTCCGCTATTATCAAAGCTCCCCCTTTAGTATTCATTAAAGGTGGATTCTTGGATGATGAAGACATTGAGGATATAAACTCTTGGATATTCTTTGATGAAAATGACCAAGTCCAACTTGAAGTAGAGCGATACAACAATGGGTTTCGTATCATAAAGAACATGGGCTATAAAGGACATTGTGGCTTGGGATCATAGGAACAAGGACCTACTGAGCCCATTATTATGTCTAAGAAGTTTAATAAGCAAGGCCTTGGTTACCAACCGGAGGTACCGTGACCCAAAGACATTAAGTGTATTTCTGATACTGACGTTGGACCTTCTTCGGTAGGGGAGACTTCTAATTCAGATACTATCGATGACTCCTCCCTTCATATCACTGACCTCTTTCAAGAACATTCCATCTTCATGTTCTCCGTAGCCTCTTCTAGCCATCATGATTCCTCCATTCACCTTTCACTCGTATATCCTGACCTCATCAATTGGGACCAATAGGGGGCACCGATATTAGATACATTTGAAAATGACGAAGCCATTGCAGAATTCATGGGTGTGAGACAAGGTATTCCACTAGGTGATCATAAAGCAGGTTTCATGATGGATTTACCTAAACTAGCATATTTTGGCGGAAGTATCAAATCCTTCAGTCGCAAAAGTGAAATAAACAAAATTCAACAAAATAGGTCACTAGGTGAAAACCGTGTTGACTTTTTCCCAGACTGGATGCTTATTCCCAGATTTCCCTACAAGGTAGCCATCAGTGATCAACAGGATCTCTGGGCCAGGGGGTCAACAGTATAGGAGATAGACTCTATATTTTATCTCCTCTTCTTCTTCAGGCTCTGCAAGACCTAGGGGGGTATTCCCTACTCAACATCCATGAGGATATGCATGCAAGGCTGGGATGTTGACAGAAAGCAGATGAGTCCTCCTGTAAGTAGACCAAAACTGAAAGATAAGGGCAAAGGGGCTAGTTTTGGGCCTATTTGCAGTTGTAGACAGAGGACTGAGGTTCCTAAAACTAACTCTAATGTCCTAATGTTGGTTTTAGATTTTGCTTTGGAGTTTAAGTGTGGATGCAAAGCTGGATATGGTTATAACACAAAACGAAGCATGGTTGGTGCCTATCCAGGGCCTGGAGTCAGTAGACATACACCTGTGAATGATCAGCATGAACAGCTGAAACTGGATTTCAAGGGGATATATGTGATACCTGCCTTACAGGTACCTCCCAATACAGAGTGTTAGGTTATCTCTACTTATGATATCCCTACTGTAGTATACCCTTCCCAATGTTCAACCTGAAAACAGTTTAATCTACCCCTTGAGTAGAAGTCAAAAGATCAGACAGTCAACATAGGAATTCTATGCTCTAGAATCTAAACATTACCAAACATCCAGATTCAGAAGAAGAGTACATGCAATACTGGAGACAGAATTAACACAACACATGCTAAACAGCATTTCTCATATAAATTTAATCATGAAATCAGTGGGTTCATACCAAAAACAAACAACAAGAGATACATAAACTCACAGGTAAGCTGTACAGAGCAACCAGATCAGCTTGTTATGCATTACAGAGCCAAAATCATCAACTTTCAACAACCTCTTAAATGAGCAAGACCACCTGCTTATAACAGCCAGGTAGGTGCTCAGCAATTAATTACATGGTTGACCAAAATTTCACCAGATACACAGTATCAGGAAAATGGCGCTCAAACACAACCAGATTGGCGCCCAAACTTGAATGCAGCAGGTAGGGGAGGAGACAGGAAGATTTCTCGAGCCCTGCGCCACCATCCGCTGATGTATATCTTCAGTCGGGTACAGGATCCCCCCACGCCATCGCCCATACCTCTGCAACAATCGCCATTAATGGCGCACCAACCCGCGGCCTTGGGAAGAACATCATACAGACTATCGCAAGCATTTCCCGCCGAGATTCATCATCATGATGTTTGAAAATGCAGGATAACAATATCCCACATGCACCCCGCGATGACCTCAATAACACTTTATATACTAGGTCATGAGCATATATCATGTCGGTGCTTTTGCTCCTGACGACACTAGTATAGACCTCATCATCATCATCCTCCAGCAGCATGATATCCAGTTGTTCGAAATATCACCCTAACGTCATCATGATATTTGAAATATAACCTTCATGATAATCGGCACAACCTGATCCATCGGAGGAACATCCTCCTGCTGAGCTTATAACAAAAGTCTGGCTGATGAACATCCTGATGACGTCATCATCATATCCTGCTGACGTCATCATCATATTAACATCATCATGATATTCGGAAGACAACCGGATATTTGGAAATATCCTCCTGACGTTCAAACATCAGGTTGCACTGTAGCTCCTCTGTAAGATCGGGGCGATAACTGAATATGATGATGATGCTTGAAAAGATCACCCCCAGTAGATAATGCGCGAAGCCAACAGGCGGATATCTCCTTGATATCAGCATCATCATGATGCTCGAGCAAACATATATCCGGGTGATATGAAAATATCACCCCTTCCTTCGAGAATATCATGATGCAGATAGGCAGAAAGAAAAATATCACCCTGATATACGGATGACGTCAGCATCATCGGGATGTCAAAACAACGAACAAGAAGTGATACAACATCATCAGGATGATATTGACTAAGATCATCCTGACGTTCCAAAATATGATGACCCTAGTGAATATCGGGTCGCACTTAGAACTCTTCGACAACATCATCAGGATGATATTAACCAAGATCATCCGATGATAAAATATCACCCCGGTGAAATATCATGAAAGCAGAAAATATGATGACCTTCGCAAGCAGCAGGATGATAACTGGAAATATCATGATGATGACGACCCTTAGGAAAAAACAAGTCAGGTCGACAACTTAGAGAATAACCCCTTCAAGATACCGGGGTGACATCATCATCATGTTTGAGCAAGGTGATATTCAGAAGATCACCAGATACTTGAAAAATCACCCCCGCAAGCAACTGAGGGCGCACTGTAGCTCACCAGTATCATCAGGATAATAAGCAAACATCACCCGACAGTTGAAATATGATGATGACGATGAGAAAAACAAGTCGACAAAGAACATGCTGATGAAGATCATCATCGAAGACAAGATGATGATGACGACCTCCTCCTCAGAAAAATATGATGCTGCAGCTGAAAAATACTGAGGAGGTCCAACACTTAGAAAAATTGGGCAAGAAGATGAAGGCTTCAGATGAAGAAACCTCCTGATCATGACAAATCAACCCCAGGTCAAAATAAGTGCTAACAGTGGCTCTGAATGGGGACGTGCAGGTGAAAACCTGCAGCGAGAACCAGATCTCCGGGCAGACCTGACAAAAAGCCAAAAAATGCGAGCTGTACAAGGCATTTACACTACATACATATTTTACAAATGTGCACAGCAACCAGATATTCATGCAAAATAGAACTTAAGGAATTGGCCATGCACAGGCAATTCCAGAATTTCACCATCTAGGGCCTGGAGGAGATAAGAATCCTCCCCATGAGTATTGCAAACCTTATATGGGCCCATCCATAAGGGCTGAAATTTACCATGTTTACCCTTTTCCTAATCTTTAGCATTCCAAATGAGCACCAGATCATTTACTTGAAACTTCCTTTTTGTAATTCTCCTGTCAAACTGATATTTCATATCTTGTTGTCTTTTGAGATTGATCTGGTGGGCTCTCCTTCTGTCTTCATCCAATGCAACCAGCTGATTCACTCTTTCTGTCATGGGATCTTCAATGTCCTCATCATTTTCCTGAATGAATCTGTAAACTGGTAGGAGATTGTTTATGGGCAGTCTAGCTGATGTACCATATACCAACTCAAAAGGTGACTTCCCAATAGCCCTTTTCACCGTCACTCTGTCAGCCCATACTGCTAAATTCAACTTTGAGTCCCAAGCTCTCTTGTTCTTGTCCAGTATCCTCTTGACAATTTTCATGATGCTCTTATTGCTGGATTCTGCTTGACCATTTCCTTGTGGGTGATATGGTGATGTATATGACAGATTTATCCCATATTTGTTGCAAAAATCAACAAATTCACCTGATCTGAAGCACATAGCATTATCAGTGATTATCTTAAATGGTACTCCAAACCTGATGATGATGTTCTCTAGTATGAAATCTGTCACCACCTTACTTGTAGCTCTCTTAGTTGGAATGGCCTCAATCCATTTGGTAAAGTAGTCAGTTGCCACCAAAATCCAACTGTGTCCCCCACTTGATTTGTCTGCAATTTCCCCTATAAAGTCAATTCCCCACTGCTGGAATGGAGCATCCACAGGTACAGTTCTGAGGGGCAAAGCACCATTATATTTCAGCTTTCCTGAGAATCTCTGGCAAGGGTCACACTTCCTTACTAACTTTTGTGCATCTGAAAAGAGAGTGGGCCACCAATATCCTGCCCTGAGAATTTTATGAGCCGTTGTTTGGGCAGTATAATGGCCACCACACAATCCTTTATGCATGTCAATCAAAATATTGTTAGCCATGTTCTCATCCACACATCTCAGCAGTACACCATCAGGATTTTTCCAGTACAGCTCACCTTGAACAACAACATACCTGATTGCATGTAGCTTTAGAGTCCTCTTTTGATTGTCACTGAAATGGGAAGGGCAATTCAGATTTTACAAATAATAGACAATATCCTTGTACCATTCAGATCCTGATACACTTACATTCTCATCTTGGACTGCATTGACTTGGCATGCTTCCAAGTTTGACTGTGCCATCATCTTGGCTAATCCTTGTCCTCTTATCAACTTAGTAACTTGTATGTCTATGTTGAATTCCTGCAGTTTGTTTATCCATCTGCACCTTCTTCCAGTCACCTCCTGCTGAGTGAAGATGTCTTTGACTGCAGCATGAGGTACATATGCAACTATATATGACCCTACCAAGTATGGTCTGAAACTTTTAATGGCTCTAACAAGTGCATATGCCTGCTTTTCCATAATATCATACTTCAACTCAGAGGCCTGCAGGGACATACTGAAGAAAGCAATGGGCTGTTCAAAACCATCTTCATTTTTCTGTAACAAACATGCAGCTACAGTATGAAAGGAAGCAAATGAAAACACTTGAAATGGCCTAGAAAAATCAGGAGATTTAAGAACAGGGGCCATCTTAATTGCCTCTTTGATATTCTGAAATGATTCTGTTGCTTCCCTTTCCCAGTTGACAGTTGCATCCTTCTTCATCATCTTGGAGATGTTCCTTGTAGTTTCTGCAAAGTTGGGAACAAATCTTCTAACAAAGTTTATCTGTCCAAAGAAGGACTGAACTCCTTTCACAGTTTTTGGCATTTGAATCTTGTCAATAGCTGCCACTCTCTCTGGATCTATCCTGACTCCATCCTTGGAAACAATATGTCCCAGAAGCTTTCCTTCAACTACTCCGAAGGCACACTTCTTTGGGTTTAAAGAAATACCATATTCTAGTGCTCTTATGAAGATCTGCTCCAGATGCAAACAATGCTGCTCTTCTTTCTTTGAGTAGGCAGTCATGTCATCCTGATATACAGCCAAGATTGAATCAATCAGCCCTGCAAAAGCAACATCCATTGCTCTTTGAAATGTAGCACCTGCATTTGTTAGTCCAAATGGCATTCTAACATACACATACGTTCCCCATGGAGTGGTAAAGGCAGTCTTATACTATTCTGATTCTTTCACCTTTACCTGATTATATCCTGAAAATCCATCCATCATGGATAGGAGTTCACAACCAGTCACTCTCTGCAACATAGCTTCCATATTAGGCAGTGGATAGTTATCCTTCAAAGAGGATACATTCAAGTTCCTGAAATCCACACAAAGCCTAATATCACCATTCTTTTTCCTGACTGGGACAAGGTTAGACACCCAAGTTGAATGTCTGATTGGCACAATTATTCCAGCCTCCCTGAGCCTTTTGAGTTCTTCCTGCATCTTGGGAGCTAAGGTAGGATTTATAGGCCTTTGCCTCTATCTAAATGGCTTAGCTTCAGGCTTCAATGGGATCTCATGCTGGAATAAGTCTTCTCTATAAGCTTTTAGGTCCTCATATGACCAAGCAAAAACATGTTTATACTTTTTTAGCAATGCAATCAGCATACTTCTTATGTGTGGTTTGAGCTGCTTGCCAATATATACCTTCTGAGGGGTCTGAGATGTGCCCAAATTTATTTCTTCTAAATCCTCCTTATTAGTGGGGGATGTCCTTGTGACCATTTTGTCTCTACTGTCAAAGGCTCTTTCCAAAGCCACTAACCCTCTAGGGATCTTGTTAGTCTTCAACTGAATGATCTCTTTTCCCACAAGAGTCTCTTTTCCATCTACAGTTTCTACAAAAGCTTGGAAATCAATCTGTTGGTTCTCATACTCATCTATGCAGTGCAAAAATTTCAGCAAATCCCTATCATCATTAAAAACTTGCCAACTGCATATGTTTTCTGGTATGGCAGGCCTAATTTTAACTTCTATATCTGTGACACCTGACAGAGTGATGTCATCTGGCCTTATTGCAATATTAGCTAAGAAGTCAGCCATAACATTTTTTGACCTTTCTACCCAGCCAATTGAAAATGCATCAAAAAGTTCAATAGTATCCCAAACAGCATGCTTGTATTGCTTCAGTCTTTTATTCTTTGCAGCATACTTATTTCTGATTTGGGATACAATCAGCTCAGAGTCCCCAAATACTCTTAACATCTTAATTCCATGTTTGAGAGCAATATTCAGGCCTAAGAGTAAAGCCTCATATTCTGCAATATTGTTTGTGCAATCAAACCTCAGCAAGAAAGAGAATTTGAGGAGCTTACCAATTGGAGACAGGAAAACAACTCCAGCTCCAGAGCCTTCTTTTGCACAAGCTCCATCAAAAAACATGGTCCATAACCCCTGCTGATCCAGCTCATCAATACAGGCATTTTTCTTTTTGTCTTCTGCATCATCTGAGACAACCTTGAAGTTATCACAGTCAGTGTCCACAAAGCATACCTGTTCATTTGCTTCTTGGTCTTCCACTGTCTCTGATGATCTTTGCTCTCTAATTAGCTTGACATCCCTGCCATTCATTGGAATCATGGCATATGACAGGTCCAGCTGCATACTTCCACCAATTAGTGCTGCCCATCTTCTTGACAGCAACATACCATATTGTGGCTTGATGTCAACCACTGTTATATTCATTGTGTATCTTTTTTCAGGAAATGCTGCCAGCTTGAAATCCACATCCTTCATGATTCCAATAACTGGTACCTCTCTGGCATCCATAGCATAACACTTCCCACATGCCTTGTCAATTTTTAATCCAGTTTGCTGCATGATAGCCAAAGGCATGACATTTGTAGATGCTCCAGAGTCAAGCATACAATTTCTAATTATTTTACCATTTATAACCAGGGAAACATAAAATGGTTCCACCTGTGAAGGACACTTTGTCATGGTCATTCCTAAATAGACTTCAGGAGTCTCATCTTCTTCATTACACATGACATGCTTCTCACCCTGGGTCTGATCATTTTGTTTAGCTTGAAAAGGTACCCCTGAGATTAGGGATATTGTCCTATTCTTGATCTCTTCCACTTTCATGAGTTCCATAAGTGGAACAGAGACCTTTACCTGAGAGAGGATCTGGGCTATATCAAATGGAGCATAGTTTTGTACAACAGTTGTAGCTTGCTCCACAATCTTGCTTTTATCCTGAGCTGATTTAGTTTTCATTTTCATAGTTCCCTGATCATCATTCTTGTCTTGGGAACCTCTACTTTGATCTTCAGCCTGAGGGGTTTTGTTTTCTGGTCCTTGAAATTCATGACCTGCTCTGTATCTAAAGTTCTGCTTATTATTTATCCACTGCCTTTTTTGTGGTTTAGTTCCTTTATGACCATGCACCAGCTGACCCGCAGAAATATCTTCTAGCTGATGTGGGCTGCCAACCTGATTTTTACCTCTGAGATTGTAGTTGCTCTTGACCTGAGCAACTGCTGCAGCTGTGAAGGCTCTGATTTCCTCATCAGAAGGTCGCTGTAGGTTACTCAGAAAATTGTGTGAGTTCTGAGCATACACATAATTATCCTCATCATCTTCATCATATGGGGACTGTTGGCAGGCCTGAACTTGATGATCTGTATTGTCATCAGCATCATAAAGAGTATATCCATTACCTACGGACATCATGTTAACATCATCATCCTGCACATGATGTGGCTCATTGCATTCATTACAAGATGTAGCATTATCATACAAAGATTGGGCAATCATGCACTGTGACTGTGAATGTGGCATCTGACAAATTATACACCACGGAGCATCATCAGCAATATTTATAGTTTTCTTCAGGGGATCAGGAGTTTCCTTGACATGTTGAGCCCTCTAACTTATGTTGTTACGTGGATATACAGGCTTACCATCATGCCAATTGGTGTTATAAGGCATATCATGTAATGATGGCCTCTTTTCCTGCCTTTGATAGACTTGCCTATCAGGACCCATTCCTTTTTCACTTCTAGCTAATCTATAGCTCAGGTCCTTAACAACATTTGCCAGTTTGTCTATCTTATCCTCAGGAGCAGATGTACTACCTTGAGTGTTCTGAGGCTTGTTTGGATTCTGCAGAATTTTTACATCATCCCTTCTATTTGTCTTGCCTGATGCTTTCCTATTGTTTTCAATATTTACTGCAATTCTGAAAGCATCCCTGAGAGTGGCAAGACCTTTATCTCTCAGTCCATATGCAGTCTTTGCATCAAAGGCATTGATATACAAAATTATGCACATTGGTTCATTTGGCCTCATATGATGTGGCAATTTGTTCAACACTTTAGTAAATCTTGCATTAAAGTCTGCAACCTATTCATTTGACCCTTTTGTGATACTGGTGAACTCATTTACAAAGAAGCTAGGGTCAGTTTTATCACCATATTGCTCCTTGAATATCCTTTTAAAATCATCCCATGATGAAATACTCCGGTCAGGCAGATTCCTGTACCATTCTCTTGCCTCATCTATTAAGGATTGCATGAATGACTTCATGAAAACATCCTCATGCTCAACCTCAAAATTATCCATGACATTTTGGAAGGCCTTTAGATGATCTTCTCCTGACACTGTATTGTTTCCTGAAAACTTAGGCACTTGCAGCCTCAGATGCTTGTCACTGGGGTTAGGATACCCAGGAATACCATCAAACACCAGCTGCCTGAATCTATCTAGCTGCATGGGCTGTCTGTTTGGCTGATTAATATTAATATTTCTATTTGCATTTTGGTTTCCTGCATTGTTTAGTGGTATCCTAGCATCATTCACATTTTGTCTGTCATCATGATGCTGATGTTGCATTTCATATCTTTGCTGATGTCTTTGTACATTTTCATTCTCTAGGGTAGGAACTGAATCATTTTGGGTAGTTCTCAAGGCTTGCACTTTCTGCCTTATATCATCTCTGATTTTCATGGCTTGTAGGTATTCTAGTTCTGCTCTTAGACTTTTGATTTCTTCAGCCAATTGTTCATCCTTAGGTCTGGAGGTAGATGGTCTCATACCATTTGGGTCATCATCTTCATCATCCCTTAGGGACTCTGCCTCTTCAAACCTTTCACTTGGGTCTAGAAAAGGGCATTCTTGGAACACCTCTGACCTCATTCTCATACTACCACCCTGTTGCCTCTCATATGCACCTTGGATATCAGCTTCTGCACTTGAAAAATAAGGAGCATGCTGTCCAGATGGCCTAGGGTTATCTTGTACCTCATCACTTTTTCTGGGGGAGCTCTCATGACTAGCTGAGA
This sequence comes from Cunninghamia lanceolata, assembly GCA_027924645.1. Lineage (NCBI taxonomy): Eukaryota > Viridiplantae > Streptophyta > Pinopsida > Cupressales > Cupressaceae > Cunninghamia > Cunninghamia lanceolata. Next base: position 2,463,228 of record BSBN01000957.1, read on the forward strand.
CAGTTCCCTTTCTTCTATACATCATTCTTTTTGTTAATGGTAACTCTTCAAATAGAGGATTTTGTTGGGATCTTCTCCCCTGCATATAAATTTACCTTGACCGGTTGGGAGATTACTTCGGAGTCGCCACCTATTACTAGGAACTGTTTTCTTCTGAAAACCAGGGTTCTTTCACAAGGGTCCCTAACGGAGTAGATTACTGTTGCTGACTCAGATGGGTCACATATATATCACTGGAGATGATTAGATAGCACTTTTACTTCTCATTCCCCAGTAGAGTCGCCAATTTCTGTTGACTTTTTCCCAGACTGGATGCTTATTCCCAGATTTCCCTACAAGGTAGCCATCAGTGATCAACAGGATCTCTGGGCCAGGGGGTCAACAGTATAGGAGATAGACTCTATATTTTATCTCCTCTTCTTCTTCAGGCTCTGCAAGACCTAGGGGGGTATTCCCTACTCAACATCCATGAGGATATGCATGCAAGGCTGGGATGTTGACAGAAAGCAGATGAGTCCTCCTGTAAGTAGACCAAAACTGAAAGATAAGGGCAAAGGGGCTAGTTTTGGGCCTATTTGCAGTTGTAGACAGAGGACTGAGGTTCCTAAAACTAACTCTAATGTCCTAATGTTGGTTTTAGATTTTGCTTTGGAGTTTAAGTGTGGATGCAAAGCTGGATATGGTTATAACACAAAACGAAGCATGGTTGGTGCCTATCCAGGGCCTGGAGTCAGTAGACATACACCTGTGAATGATCAGCATGAACAGCTGAAACTGGATTTCAAGGGGATATATGTGATACCTGCCTTACAGGTACCTCCCAATACAGAGTGTTAGGTTATCTCTACTTATGATATCCCTACTGCAGTATACCCTTCCCAATGTTCAACCTGAAAACAGTTTAATCTACCCCTTGAGTAGAAGTCAGAAGATCAGACAGTCAACATAGGAATTCTATGCTCTAGAATCTAAACATTACCAAACATCCAGATTCAGAAGAAGAGTACATGCAATACTGGAGACAGAATTAACACAACACATGCTAAACAGCATTTCTCATATAAATTTAATCATGAAATCAGTGGGTTCATACCAAAAACAAACAACAAGAGATACATAAACTCACAGGTAAGCTGTACAGAGCAACCAGATCAGCTTGTTATGCATTACAGAGCCAAAATCATCAACTTTCAACAACCTCTCAAATGAGCAAGACCACCTGCTTATAACAGCCAGGTAGGTGCTCAGCAATTAATTACATGGTTGACCAAAATTTTGCCAGATACACAGTATCAGGAAAATGGCGCTCAAACACAACCAGATTGGTGCCCAAACTTGAATGCAGCAGGTAGGGGAGGAGACAGGAAGATTTCTCGAGCCCTGCGCCACCATCCACTGATGTATATCTTCAGTCGGGTACAGGATCCCCCCACGCCATCGCCCATACCTCTGCAATAATCGCCATTAATGGCGCACCAACCCGCGGCCTTGCGAAGAACATCATACAGACTATCGCAAGCATTTCCCGCCGAGATTCATCATCATGATGTTTGAAAATGCAGGATAACAATATCCCACATGCACCCCGCGATGACCTCAATAACACTTTATATACTAGGTCATGAGCATATATCATGTCGGTGCTTTTGCTCCTGACGACACTAGTATAGACCTCATCATCATCATCCTCCAGCAGCATGATATCCAGTTGTTCGAAATATCACCCTAACGTCATCATGATATTTGAAATATAACCTTCATGATAATCGGCACAACCTGATCCATCGGAGGAACATCCTCCTGCTGAGCTTATAACAAAAGTCTGGCTGATGAGCATCCTGATGACGTCATCATCATATCCTGCTGACGTCATCATCATATTAACATCATCATGATATTCAGAAGACAACCGGATATTTGGAAATATCCTTCTGACGTTCAAACATCAGGTTGCACTGTAGCTCCTCTGTAAGATCAGGGCGATAACTGAATATGATGATGATGCTTGAAAATATCACCCCCAGTAGATAATGCGCGAAGCCAACAGGCGGATATCTCCTTGATATCAGCATCATCATGATGCTCGAGCAAACATATATCCGGGTGATATGAAAATATCACCCCTTCCTTCGAGAATATCATGATGCAGATAGGCAGAAAGAAAAATATCACCCTGATATACGGATGACGTCAGCATCATCGGGATGTCAAAACAACGAACAAGAAGTGATACAACATCATCAGGATGATATTGACTAAGATCATCCTGACGTTCCAAAATATGATGACCCTAGTGAATATCGGGTCGCACTTAGAACTCTTCGACAACATCATCAGGATGATATTAACCAAGATCATCCGATGATAAAATATCACCCCGGCGAAATATCATGAAAGCAGAAAATATGATGACCTCCGCAAGCAGCAGGATGATAACTGGAAATATCATGATGATGACGACCCTTAGGAAAAAACAAGTCAGGTCGACAACTTAGAGAATAACCCCTTCAAGATACCGGGGCGACATCATCATCATGTTTGAGCAAGGTGATATTCGGAAGATCACCGGATACTTGAAAAATCACCCCCGCAAGCAACTGAGGGCGCACTGTAGCTCACCAGTATCATCAGGATAATAAGCAAACATCACCCGACAGTTGAAATATGATGATGACGATGAGAAAAACAAGTCGACGAAGAACATGCTGATGAAGATCATCATCGAAGACAAGATGATGATGACGACCTCCTCCTCAGAAAAATATGATGCTGCAGCTGAAAAATACTGAGGAGGTCCAACACTTAGAAAAATTGGGCAAGAAGATGAAGGCTTCAGATGAAGAAACCTCCTGATCATGACAAATCAACCCCAGGTCAAAATAAGTGCTAACAAACCGAAAGGTGCCTCTTGACCATGAAAAAGTAAAAATAAAGGACGTATCTGAAGGTGAAAACCTCTCTGAGATGCCTGAGGATGGGGGATTTGATCTTGCTGTTGCCACTGATTACCATGAAAAATCAACTGTGCTAGTTGAAAAATCACAAGACATGAACTTGGGAACAGAGCAGAATCTGAAGATCACTTTTTTGGCAGCATCACTATCAGAGCAAGAACGAAGAAACTTCACAGCATTTTTTATGAGAAGAGCTATAAATTTTGCATGGACTTATGTAGACATGCCAGGCCTGGATCCTTCACTTGTGGTACATCATTTAGCAGTCTTTCCTGATGCAAAGCTTGTCAAACAAAAATTACGCAAAATGCATCCATAAGTTGCCTTATTAGTCAAAGCAGAAATTCAGAAACTGTTAGAAGCAAAATTTATAAAGCCTATTGATTATCCAGAATGGGTTTCAAATTTAGTACCTATAGCAAAACTAGATGGCCGAGTTCGCTGTTGTACAGACTTTAGAGATCTTAACAAAGCATGTCCTAAGGACAATTTCTGACTACCAAGCATAGACAACATTGTAGATCTTACAACAGGACATGAAATGCTATCTTTGATGGATGGATTTTTAGGTTATAATCAAATCAGAATAGCAGAGGAAGATCAAGATAAAACATCCTTTATCTATCCATGGGGTACCTATTGCTGGGTTGTAATGTCTTTTGGTCTAAAAAATGCTGGAGCCACCTATCAACAAGCCATGACAGTTATTTTTCATGACCTTTTTCATACTATCATGGAAGATTATGTTGATGATATCCTGGGAAAATCTAAGACAAGAGAAGGACATCTACAAGTATTGGCACAAATCTTTGATCGATTAGAAAAATACCAAGTCAGACTAAATCCAAAGAAATGTGTATTTGGTGTAACATCAGGAAAACTGCTGGGATATATTGTGTCTCGACAAGGGATAGAAGTGGACCCAGCTAAGGTAAAAGCCATTATAGAAATGCCTCCACCAACGAATCTTAAACAGCTTCGCAGTTTACAAGGTAGGCTACAATCTATCCGCAAATTTATCTCACAACTAGCAGATAAATGTCATCCTTTTCAACATCTTCTTCGTAAGGGTGAACCTTTTAAGTGGGATGAAAAGTGTCAACAGGCTTTTGACAAGATAAAGGAATACTTGGCAACACCTCCTGTGTTAGTACCTCCGATACCTGATCATCCATTATTGCTCTATATATCATCAACAACCGTAGCATTGGGTGCCCTTCTAGCTCAACATGATGATTCAGGAAAAGAACAAGCCATTTACTACATCAGCAGAACCCTTGTGGGATATGAATTCAATTACTCATTCATGGAAAAAGCTTGTTTAGCATTAGTGTTTGCTTCCCAAAAGTTGCGACATTATATGTTGAACCAAACAACAAAGCTCATCTCTAATGTGGATCCCCTCAAGTATCTCCTCTCAAAAGCACTTCTCACAGGGAGATTAGCAAAATGGGTTATGGTCCTAAGTGAATTTGACATACAATATGTGAACCACAAAGCTATCAAAGGACAAGTTATTGCTGATCAATTAGCTGAAGCACCCATCATAGACATTTAGCCAATATATCCAGAATTCCCTGATGAAGGATTGTTTAATTTGAATTCTCTAGCACGATGGCAACTATACTTTGATGGATCATACACACAACATGGATCTGGAGCAGGCATCTTATTTGTTACCCCTCAAGGAGATTGTATACCTAAATCATACAGAATAGCATTCCCATGTACCAACAACATAGCAGAGTATGAAGTTTTAATCACAGGCTTGCGCATGGCAGTACAATGGGCTATCAAACAGTTAGAAGTTTTTGGTGATTCTCAACTGGTTATCAAACAGGTCTTAGATGAATATCAAACAAAAGATGAAAAGCTTCTTCCATACAAGCTAATGGTGGATGATTTCAAGAAATATTTTGTGGATATTACCTTTGAGCAAATTCCAAGACTACAAAACAGAGCAGCAGATGCCATGGCTATGATTGGATCTCTTTTAGACATGCCATCTAACACCCATAAATGTGAATTCTTGGTCGAACAACTTTTGATCCCAGCATTTGAAGTTCCATAGTCTAAGCTCATATGTGAAATTGTTGGTCCCAACTTGTCGTGGTACAAGGATATATACGAGTATCTTCATAATCAAACCTTTCCATTTCAACTATCCAACACCCAGGGCAAAACCTTTATCTATCGAGCCTCTCGTTACACTATCTTAGTAGACACCCTTTATCGCCGGAGTCTTGATGGTATCCTTCTTAGATGTCTTGATTCTGAGGAAGCAAAAATGGCCTTATGTGAAGTACATGAAGGTGTCTGCGGTTCGCATTCCGCTGGCCCTGGCCTTGTTAAGAAACTTCTACGAGCAGGATACTATTGGCCAACTATGGAAAAAGATGCACAACAGTTTGCAAGGAGATGTCTACAATGTCAGAAACATGGAGATCTAATACATGCACCAGCACATGAGCTTTAGCCTATTGTCACTCCATGGCCTTTTTTGCAATGGGGACTTGATCTCATAGGTAAAATCCATCCTACTTCATCCAACGGTCATAAGTTCATTATTACTACCACTGAGTATTTCACGAAGTGGGTAGAAGCCATACCAATGACCTATATCATAGGTAAACAAATAGCCAAATTCATCTTACATTATATTATCTGCCGTTATGGAGTTCCTCAAGCTATTGTCACAGACAACGGTCACCCTTTCAAGAACCAAGAGGTTAGAGATCTTTGCAACAAGTTCCACATTCAACATAGATTCTCTACGCCTTATTATCCTCAGAGCAATGGTCAAGCTGAAGCCTCTAATAAAACAATCATCAAGATCCTTAAAAGACTGTTAATGAAGCTGGTCGAGATTGGCATCTATAACTACATCTTGCATTATGGGCATATAGAACAAGCATCACTGAAGCTATTTTGCCTATCGAGGTTGAGATCCCCTCTTTGCGCATATCCTTGCAACATACTATCTCAGATGAAGAATATCAAGTATCCAGACTCCATGATCTTGAGCTATTAGATGAACGCCGCCTTACAGCATTGAACCATCTTCAAGTCTACCAAAATCGGCTACACCGCAGCTATAACAAAAAGATTAGAGAACACAGATTTCAAGTTGGTGACCTTGTCCTTAAAGAAAACCAAAGGAATCAACAACATCGAGAGAAACAGGGCAAGTTTGAACCCAATTGGCTTGGTCCTTTCATTATCACAGTAGTCTATGGATCGGGTGCATACACTTTGTCAACACCTAAAGGCATTCCCTTAGATGAACCAGTCAACAGCGTTCATCCTAAGATGTTTTATCCATGAATCTCAGCTATCCCTAAAAAAAAAAAAAAAAAAAAGCAAAAAAAAAAACATAAGATAAATAATCCGTCCTCTGGTGAAAACCTGATAAACAGGCGCCTTGGATAAGTACCATAGTGAAAACTTGGCAAACAGGCGCTATGTGTAGTGACTAGCTTCCCTCATCTGCTTGGTTCATTTGATCACATTTCCCCATTTCATCTTGTATAGTCCATAATCACAATCCACCTCGCAATGCCATACATAGCCTTTCATCTTCATCTTCGTCCTTGCCAATGCTAGCTATCATCTTTGAGACATTGTCGCGATACCTATATCTTTTGGCACCTTAGCATCTTGGCCACAGCCTTTCCGCATTGTCGCTTCTGCATAATAAACCTCATCCTGCACTGGGGGCATTTGTTGAGTCTTATTTGGAAGTGGATACTGCTATCTCTAGCTCATAACACATCAAACAACTCAGATTACAACATAGCAAACCTTATCAACTTCAGCCATGGCATATATCCAATGACAAATGTGACCTAATGACTTGCAACCAGGACCCATATCTTCGCAATCTATCCACATTCATCCAACAATCACAACAAACATCGCTTGATCAAACATCCAACCAATTAGCGACATCAATAAGAACTACATCCAGCTCTATCGTTGATGCCTTGATCCCATGGATACAAGGTATGTAGGCAATCTAAGATGCGAAGGAAGCACTCTGATTCAGGCTAAGACGATAGCCCCTTTCATCATTCATCATTCATCTTTCTTCTAAACATCCTTCAATCTTTCAGCTCACATTCTTCTATCTTTCATCACTTACATCATCACTAAAACCCAGAACTACATATTCATCATGTCTCATCCTCATCGTAAATGTGCTTTGATCCCGTGGATACAGGGTATGTAGGCAGTCTGAAATACGAAGGAAGTTTCCAGTACTCAAGCACAGATGATCCACCCCATCTTCTTGATCTTCTTTCCTCATTTGTCTTCTTCTTCTTTGATTAGCTCAAACAGGAAGCAAACCATGTGTATATTGAAAGCTCAAGCACTTTAACCAATCAAAGGTACGCTAGAAGCTGTTTGTCCACATGCCTTAAGCCAATATTTGCTATAGCAGTTTATCAACAACTTTAGCCTTCAACAGGATGTAGCTTTCCTCTTAACAAGGCGCTAGCTTGATCCATCCAAGAGCACCCAATGTTTGGCAAGAGAACGTGATGACAGTATCTTTTGATTTATCTTTTGTCCCTTTCCTATGCCTAATCAAGACTGCCTTGATCTATTCATATCTTGGTATGTTACGATGAAGTAAGGACTGGGGCATGGTCATATAGCTTTTGTATGCCATGTTTGCAGGATGATCTTATCCTCTTCCTATGCGTATTGGTATCTTGTACGTGTTGGGATTAGCATCTTACATATTAATATCTCTAGCATCTGAGAAGCTAAATAGTCTCTTATGCATTTGAGACTATTCTATGTTAAGACTAACTCCATACATATAACCAGCAAGCTATTATTATGTGTAGTGGAGATCAGCTCAAACCATTGCTTGTAGCGTCAAAGTCCAACACTAGCTGTTATTCATATCTTGTGCATGGTGGCTCAACATCTTGACCTCATGCATTCAGATAAGATTGTAACATGCTAGTTACGCATTGGATATCTCGACACCTTGGTCTCTTATACCCTGGTGCATAACATCCATATGCTATATCAACATAAGGACTGCATTTCTTTTCATTCTGAGCAATTACTTGAAAGCTGCCCATCATCATCCTATCTATTCATTCTATCTTCATTCCATCATACTCAGCCAAGATCAATCATTTCCATCATCTTTTGTCCATATTCCCACTCCTGCAAAACAAGTGTGTTAGACATACATAAGTCCATCATATATCATTTCATTACCATCCATCTATATGCATAAATCTATCCATATCATTACCATTTACATATTCACACATTTTCCATCCATTAACATTTGCATAAACATCCATATATAATCCATACAACATGCATAGCCATCACAATATCAACATAAGAACCATTACAACATCATATAGATCGCCAAAACCGCCATATATATATATACATGTGTGTCAAAATACAAGTGTCTACAATACAAGCTGAGCCCTGAAGGACTAAATGTACAAAATCAGCTCTAGGCCTCATCATGATACAAAATAAACAAGGTAGCCCTAGTGACTACTGGCAGCTCCCTCGCCCTGACCACCACCACCACTAGGTCATGTACCTGGTCCTCTGTCTCTTGATGGCCCCACCACTGAGGCTACTGATCGAGATCCACCTGTCCTCCATGAACCTAAAGCCCCTGACCTGCTCTTGAAACTAGGCTGCCTCTGCTCTACTGGCACAGCTCCATAGTACAAGCCTCTATAATACTCAGCCTCACCCTGCACTCTCTGAAGCTCTGCCTGTACCTCTATCAACTATGTAGCCAAGTACATCATAGCTCCATCAGTCCCCAATGTAGCCACTGCTCTGTCTCACTCACTGGTCACCCCCTGCAGCTGCTGCACTGCCCTATCTCTCTCAGCTCGCATACTATCTCTCTCAGCTTGCAGACCATCCCTCTCTGCTCTCATAGCCTGTACCTACTATTTCGCAGTGTCTCACTCTAGTCTCATCATCTGCTCATGCTGTCTAGCCACATCCCTCTCTCCTGTCACTCTAGCTAGAGCACCGTCATCCTGTCCATCTCCCCCCTGTGCTCTCAACTGTAGCTGAGCCTGATATGTCTGTGCCTGTGCTCTTGCATGCCCCAGACTAATCACTGCCTGATGCCTATCTATCTCCATCCTCCTCAGCCTCATCTGTGCTCACTGCCTCCATCTTCTCTCCTCTCTGATCCATCTCCGCAGTTGCTGAATACCAACATCATCACCTACTACAATCTGTGCCTGAGGCTGTGCTAATATAGCAAGCTGACCTGGCACCCGCTCTGGCATCTGTATCCCTGGTGCGGCTAGCACAACAGCCTGTGCTGGTGGAGCCCGTCGTGATCTCCTCCAAACTGGTCTCTCCATCCCAATCTCTCCAATCTCCCCATCTCGTGTCAACTGAGTTGGCCTAGCTGTCGTCCAGTGTACATCATACTCTGGTAATGTGCCTAGTCTGCAAGACCCTATCCCCACTGCCATGCTACTGGCTGTAATCCATCTCTCTCTGCCAAAGCTATCTCAACCACAACCTCTAGACCCCAATCAAACACCTCCTATCTCGTCCTCCCAAAAATGGCATCACCTACTGGTACTCCCTGTGCCTCCCCGAACTGTCTCAAAGCTCTCTCTGGCAAATAGCGCTCTATAATATACATGCCACATCTAAAAATGTATCTCGCCTATCTAGCATAGACAAGCTCTACATCCTCCTCATCCCAGTGCTCACATCCTAGCCATGGCCTCCATACAAATCTATCCACCTCATTCAATCTCCTCCGCCAGTATACCACACCTCAGCGCTGTCGATATGTCAAAGCCCCTCTATACATCCACGCAAATGGCTCTCCTACTACTCTAGCCACCCATCCCTCTGGTCTCGTAACCGGATTGTGCTCATACACCCATACATGTAACACTGTCACTCCTGCTAACATACTCACTCCAAACATATAAGCGCAATCATGCAGATAATGATAGAGCTGTCCCAACACGCACTCTACCCATGCATATCTCGTGCCATATGAAAACATGCCCTCCATCACTATCCCCCATCCTACTGGAAAACCTCTGGCTCTCCTATCGCCCACTAGCCATCTAATGATAGCCACTACTACCTACTGTAGCCTATCGCAGAGCTCCTCCATCCTCACCATCAAAATCTCTGAACCCTCTGCTCCGATGTTTGGTGTCCCAAATAATCTCCTAAATGCCGCTGGACCCATATCGGGATCATAGTCCACACACTCCCCATCTATCGGAATCCTCAAAATTTGGAACACATCCTCTAAGGTGATGGTCGCCTCTCCTGTCGGTAACAAGAATGAACTGTGCTCGCTCATCCATCACTCCACCATCGCTGTCATTAGTCCCCGATGTGCCTGAACTAGCTCTAATTGGGATACATGCTCCAAGCCCAGGATCTCTAACACCAGTAGCTCCTCTACATCCAATCACCTCACCAATCTCAAATCTCTCAGATGTGGCTCTCGTGATAGCAATGGTGGTAGTACATCCTGCATCATCCATTTATCCTTGTCAGTCCATTCCATTAGTTATCCATATCAAAATCTATTTATATACTTGCTATTCTACCTTCAATCTACCATAAGCGTCCCATTTTACCACATGCGCTAATTTCCTACTCAATAGCGACTCGCTTTACCTTATGCGCTTCTGTTTTGACTAGATGCGAGCTCTTTTGCATATGTGCTTACTGTTTAACTAAAAGTGAGCTCTACTTCCTTAAGCACTAATATTTACTTTATATGCGCGTTATATTCTATATGCGCTCATGTTTGTCCTACAAGCAAGCTGCATTCTATATGCACCTAGTTTTATACTATAAGTGAGCCATATAACATTTGCGATCCTCTTATCCCTATAGGTGAGCTCTTTACCTAATGTGAGCTTCTTTCCTTCATATGCGCGCTGTATTACCCTATGCGACTGCTGTCTGCCTATAAGCGACACATTTTGCTTCCTATGTGCATTTTAGCCGCTATTTTCCTACTGACAGGATGTGACCTCTTTTTTCATATGCGATTACCCCGCGCCCATAAGCGAGTTGCATTACTCTAAGCGCTTTCTTTTCCTACATAAGTGACCTCAAACCGCTATTTCCTAACCTAGTCGCTTTTGGTGACGTGTGTGCATTAATTACGCTTTTAGGCTATTAATTACACGCTTTTGGGAAAAGTTTTGCAACATACTGGTGCGCCTACTCCCTCTGGTCGCCCATGTGTCCTCACTCACTCCGCACGATGATCCCTGCGTGGAATAACCATCCTGATATCTCTGCAACTCTCACTTTTAGGAGCTCTGGATTCCTCTAGTTTCTGAGCACAAATGAGCACAAATGAGCCTATTTGCCATTGTAGAACCTACTTATAGCCCTTCTCACAACCCTAATTTTTCTATGCCATAGCCTATTTCCTCCCACCCAACCCCCATTTTCTTCGTGTCTGCCTTCTTTTTAGCCTTTTCTTCTATCGAGAGCCAACCCAGCCCTTCCTGGTTAGCTTGGCTTACCTCTCGAGGGGGCATCACCTGCCAGTTACACTGGGGCATAACTTGTTTATCGAATGCATATCGTATCTTCTTTGACACAACGCTCTATCGAACATTGTATCAAAGAGGGGCAAAATGTAGACACCCAAATTTGTCCATGTCTAGCAACACCATTAAATAAATTTTATTTATTTAGTTAAAATCCCATCCTCATCCTACTTAGCCAATTAATTAAATAAATTTTATTTATTTAATTAATTCTACATCATATCCTAATCATATCCTATCCTCTTTCCAATTAATTAAATAAATTTTATTTATTTAATTAATTTCCACATTATATCTTATCCCATTTTATTCATTTATCCTATTAATTAAATAAATTTAATTTATTTAATTAATATCCAACTCATATCCCAACTAATTCAAATATTTTATTTGAATTAAATACTCATCTTTTATCACATTCCAACACTTGTCCAGTCAATCATGTGTTGTAAGACAGCTTTCATTCATATCCTTCACATGCACAACTAATGGAACCTAAATTTAGTATCTTTCAATCCTAGCCATTCACATAGCCTTTGAATCTCCACCGTCGATTGATCTTGGCTGAGTCTTATATAAACACCCTCTCATTCCATATGAGACATCCAGCAATCATATAGCACCTACATTATCATCTTGAGCATCTTGAGCATCTGAGCATCCAATTGAGCTTTTATCATCCATCATGTCAGCTTTCAGCTTTGCAATTGTTCATTGTTGAAGAAGCAGTCCACATCTCTTAAACAAGGAATCGCATGGTCTAGGTGCTATTATGCTTGAATTGCATTGTTATTTGATTTCATTTAGATTAGATTCCTTGATGATGGTAGGGTTAGGGTTTTATGACTATGTCTGATCTTCTAAACCTGACTTTTCACCTATCACAGCTTCCACTTGGCTCTCAAGCCATTTCACATATTACAATTATCCACATATTGCCCTTAAGGCTTACAACACTAGAAAAATCAAAGAAATGACCCCGAGGAGGTCCACTCCTCCCCCACCCCACAGTTGTTTAGAATCTTCTCCCAAGTGGGAGAGGCTCTTACAACACCCTCACAATTTTCCCCACAACAACAAGGAAAAACTCAAAAATAGAACTCACACATAGCATCACACAAGCAAATAAAAATACATAAGGGAAGGCCTTAGCCTTGAAACCAACCTTAAAAATCTCAATTATGATAGATGGTTGATGTAGAGCTTCTCCAAATCCTCCTCCAACATAAGCCACAAAACTCTCTCTATCTTTTTCCCCAAAGTAAAATTCAAACAATAAAATTTTCCAAAAATTCAACAACCCATAACCTTCTCCAAGTGGGATGAAAATAAGCTCTACTAATGAGCTTTGAGGAATGGGGAGGTGACACTTGTCACCTCCTCACTCTTTGTCCCCACTACAAGCAAGACCCATGGGATGGGTGATAACACGTCACTCACCCATCCCCAAGTCTCTCCTCTCTCAAACATGCGGGAGAGAAAAGTGGAGCTTAAGAGGGAATCGGTACCACATGTGCCCCATTCCTTTCCTCCTAAGAGGGACCACACAACTCCAATGTACCCTTACTAATTGTTAGAGAGACTTGGAGTAAATTCCTCCAGAATTGGGGGGTCTTGGAGACACCCCCAACCTAGGGAAGTGGAAAGGATGGGGTTGAGTGTTGGACCCACTCATCCTCTCCCTCCCATGCCTCCAATTTCGTCACTTTACTTCAGGGTGAAGTTAAAGTGACCATATGGAGGTTTAACTAGGGTTACACAAGTCAAAAAGGTCCCTAGACCCAAGGGGTAGAACCCAAGGTCAAGTTTAGCCCATTTTGAGCACCAAGGGTTAATTTAAAGCACATGAAAAGTGGTCTCAAAATTTATAACTTAAAAAATAAAATTCAAAAGATAATATTCTTACAACACGAATTAGAATTCAAAATTAAAGAGGGGTAGACTTAGCCGGACTAACAACATGCAATCAACATTACAAAATTTCATCATGCACAGAGTTGATCTTGGTTCCTCGTGGAATTAGACTGGCTTCACAAGGGATAACAACATCATGTGTGGGATGATCTCCAATTTCTATGGCTTGTTAGAAATACCTACGCACTCAATTGAGAAGTTAATTCCACATATATATAATAGCTGAAGAAAATTAAAACATACACTTGAATAAAATATCACAAATTTACATAAGCATCAAGGAAGTCACATTACAATTTAAATTCTAAATTTTGCATTTCAAACATCCATTCCCAAGATTGAATCACATAACAATTTTCTATCTAACATCACCCAATTCGTTTTCCCATAACATCATAATATAAACCATATGTCTAACATCATCAATAAAGCAATATCTAGGTCTAAACACATCGTAAACATACTAAGCATAACAAATCCATAGACAGCATAAAGTCTAATAGCCTAGAAATTCAGGATCAATAGTCCCACAAGTATAAATGTATCACCAAGAGTAAAGTAAATAGTCAAATGTACGGGAATGAAAAAGGTAGCCCTCACACTCCACCTAAGGAACTTTGTGGCTGCTACTACCCCTTCACAGACCTAGGGACTACAGAACCAAAATAAGAGAATCTATAAATCTAACTTTTGGCTACTCTTTTATATACATATATTTTCAACCACACAAGGGTTGGCTCGCAATCAGGTAACAAACATGCAAACACACATAATTATATGGTTAATTCCACACCTAAAATACACATATTCCCCATGGATGGGTACCCAGTATCACCATCCCATGGGCACACAAAGCAAACACAAGGTATTCACAACACTCAACCAATGTACAGTTACTAGTTTCTCACATTTACAAGGGAAGATTTACATTTACATAGACCATTTTCATTACTACCATAAGTACATTTATTTCCTTAACCATTGTGATTCCCTTTGCACAATCAAAATATTACTTGTTATCCCCTTCCCTTATCTAGTTTTCTTCCACTTTACTTTTCTACATATCACCCGATACTGAATGTCGATATCAGGATCATCTATCCAATACATCTAGCTAGGTGTTTAGATTAAAGCATGGTATCCAACACTAGAGTTCCTATCACATGCATAACAAGAATTACTATAACTAGACGTGGACCTCTACATTAACCAGAGATCCTAGTGTTGCAACCTGGCTCTGATACCAGATGTAATGCCTCACCATGCAGCCCTAGAGATAAGCCAACTAAAGCAATAAAAAGGTAGATTTTTTTTTTTAAATAGAATTAATGATAACAAAATATATCATAGTCTGATGCAACTAGTTAACAAACATCTCTAGGGATAACATGACTGCATTATTGAAATTAAGTAATATTCAACAATATACAAAATGCATTCAAATTATGTTTAATTACATGACTGCAATTCTAATTACTAACATAATCTAACTAACATCCATGATTTGTTCTAAATCCAAATGCACCAAATGAATACACATACACCCAGTTTGTAAGGCCTACCCAATAGAATAACAATAATGAACTCAACAAGATGATAACATATCAATTTACAAAATTTATTTAGTAAATTAGTATTCATCCAAAGAAATGTAAGATATAAATGTTTTAATAAGTTTATACATTTATACACCTTTACCTATACTGCCAAATAGTCACCTATTCGCCAAGGGGAAAGGTACCTACTTAGCTCTAGAGTCCTGCATAGACTATAGATTTCAATTGCACATCTTAAGAAACATTAGTTCTGCATAATTATTAATTACACAATATCAATGCATAAAATAACAATCCTAAGGCCTTAGGGGCCGACCTAATGTCTCAGGGGCTCATCTACGATGGCCTTGCCTACGTATGCATAGTGCAGAGACTTCGTAGTTTGGGATAACTTAATTTTGCAAACAAACAATATCCAAATATGCGTTCACTCGCCCAGAACATGAGATTCCATTAACACCAACCATTTCAGAAAACAAATCTTAAAAAGAAAAAGTTAGTTATCTTTCTTCAATAATAATCTAAATAACTTTCTCAAGGATGTAATTTAGTCATCTTTTCAATTCATCATTCATATAAGTACAAGAATACAATACATGCAATACAATCTCATTATAAGAACATGCAACTTATTTCTCTTTGCATCATGCAATGGATTAGGTATCAAATAACATCTAGGAATGAAAATTCATCAATTGTCAAGTCATCCATTCATCGATCAAAGTTCACTCTTGAAGCCACCATTAATGAAATTCAACAACAACAAACTTATTTTACTCTCTACAAGATACACATAAGACTAGAAGAAGACCTTGTTCCCACTATCTTTCCGTACAACAATTTATGTTTAAAAACTATACCATTACCATACATAAGATGAGGTTATTACAAACTTTAAGAATCAAAGCATACCCATTGTCTTATTGCATCCATTAACAACTTTATTTTCCAAAAATACATTGTCAACTTACATATGAATTAGTCCCACGTGAATACTAATGTTTAATTAAATGTCATATTTAGTTATTACCCACTATGGAAGGGCTAAATGTTTGAGATATTATGTTGAAACCAAGCTCTCAGATCTAGAATTGACTACAGTGAGACAATCATTGTTTCAACCTAAAAAGTAATATTTCAATGTATCTAGAGTACCTGCATAACACATATAACTTGCATCTTCCAGATGTGTGACTGACCTCGTTTGTTAAAAGACTTTAAAACATCTATTTCTAGCTCTAAAACATTAAACAAACACAGAGTTGGATAAGGCATCCAAGCTTGTATCAGTTCGATAAACATGCTTCGATTTCAACTATCTAGTTTACTAACATCTAATTTCTATTTACTATTGCTCATAAATTCTTATCCTAAAATAAGTTTGATCAAACTTTCTTTTATATATATATATAAGAGAAATCCATAAAATAGTTATATTGATCTGTTGCCATAGCAGTAGTATCACAATGCAAAAGAAGTTTATTAAGGAGATTACCAAAGTTAGCAATTGTAATGCCTCTATTTCTAAATTAAACAACCTATGATCTTGAGTTTCTAAACACAAACCTTAAATTGAATGTCAAGGATCAAAATGGAACATTACTTAGAGTTTATCGCATTAAACATAGTGAACAGAGTATAATTAGCTTCCATTTTCTTGTTAATATTGAAGTGACTAAGCTATGGAAAACACGATTTGCATAAACATAATTATTGAATTTGGATGGAAATAACAACTCTAAATTGCATAATTAAATAGGGATAAAGCCTAATATAGATAATATCAATTCCTTACTCTAAATTGAAGCTAAAATCACTCATCTATTACTTAACCAATCACTCAAAGAAATCATGCGAATATCATTATAGGATACATATGACTAAATTTATTATTAAAAAGGATAATGAAACATTGACAAAAAGTCTCAATAGAACATAACCTCACTGAAAGCATGGATTGCAAAATAAGCACAAAGTTGGTTTGTTGAAAACTTTCAAGTAATGCAAAATGGGTGTAAATAAAAAATTAGACCTAGGCCAACATATTTATTCATTATGCAAAAATAGGAGCTAACTTCTAAATGAGATATGTTTAGGAAACCAAATGCAAAATTGCAAACTTTTACTGTGGTGATAGAGATAGTGTTCACAACCACTAGTAGCTTAATATGCAGTAATAGCAGTTTCAATCATTTTTTTAGAAACAAGATTTTCTATGCAATTCAAACAATTGCAACTGATCATTGACATCGGTATTGAAAATATAACCAAACCCTAAACCAGATAATAAAGGAAAACATTGTTGATGCTGTAAGAAATAATCTAAAACCATAAGATCAATTGACTTGCACTAAAATGTTGTGCATGTGGAAGTTAATAGTGGTGCTAAATAAAGAATTCTTTAGAAACATGCGTGGGTCATAATAATCTTGAAATCAGAGATAATGAAGCATAAATAGAAACTATTCATCTATTATCATTGTTATGATCTATCAAAGGCATAAATTAATTGATGAAATCTGACACCTTGGATGACATATACAAACATAAAATTTTAAGGAAGTTCATCACACAAAAAAGAAAATCATAATACTATTATCTAAAAATTTTACTCTTGCTAGCACCAAAAGGGTCATTCTGTAACACATTCAAAATGCTAATGATTAATGCACACTTGGTAAAAGAAGGCATCTAACTCAGAAAACAAAATCATTAAAAGGATATGCCAAACTCTATATTTTGAGGTATGCATGATAGGTGGCACACACTAGGGATATTTTGAATTGCATTAAAAGAAAACATTGTGGTATACCAGCATTAAAACAATGAGAGATCAAAGACACCACAAGAGCTAGTTGGCAATTTTCACATTAACATAAATGATTAAAAAGGTAGCGAACTAGTGGACATATTGTTTCAAACATATTTCATGGGATGCAACAATTGCAAGATAGAAAAATATGGATTTGGTAAACCGGCTTAAGAAACTTTCAAGAAATCCACTCAGCAAGTGTAATCTAGAAAGTAGTAGTAAATTGAAAAGTGGAAATCTTGCTTAAGACCACAATTGGAATTTCTGGTTAAGAATCTTCCATCAACAAATATGAAACTATGAATATTCTTGTAAATAGAATGATGAAGATAATTCTTTCAGATAAGACCAAGATGCATACCTGCTCAAGTGATATACCATAGTCAACAGGAGTTCAAGCTCCCTCTCAGTAAATGCCCCTGCACCATGTCTCATTTAATGCATGGAGTATGCTTTCTTAAACTATACTTTTCTCATTAACCTTTCTCTTCGATGTAATCTCCCTATCTTTTACCCTTTTTTGGTGAATCGTCCAACACTGTAGAGGGATTCAATGTTTCAGGAGGTGAAACCCTTCTCATTTCTAAAGACCAAGAGAGTAGCAGGGCA
Organism: Cunninghamia lanceolata; assembly: GCA_027924645.1. Lineage (NCBI taxonomy): Eukaryota > Viridiplantae > Streptophyta > Pinopsida > Cupressales > Cupressaceae > Cunninghamia > Cunninghamia lanceolata. The sequence goes on from BSBN01000957.1 coordinate 2,481,640, forward strand.
CCCACACTAGTGATGTCTCTGCTCGTAACCACAATTTCCAATGATGGTCCCGCATCAGGAGCATACTCTACATTCTGTATGAGTTCCATGAGAAAATGAACATCCTTCCCCTAGAACTTTGTTGAGAAATGTTTTTACCACCTGATCAAGATCTTCCCTCCCTCTCTTCTCAAAACTTCCCTCTTGACATGCTTTTTTTGAAATCCCCTGGCTCCCAAAAATCTTGTGGTGATATTCTAGTGTAATGTGTGATTTCAGGCAACCCCCCAGTGAGGATCCAATCCCCACCTCCTTCTAGCTAGATGTTAGAAACATTTTTTTTTAAACAAAAAACACATGCTGATCTTCACGGCTCCATTAATGTATAAACAAAAATGCACATAAAAATAGTGTGTTATAGAGGAAGAATGAGAACATATAATGCAATGATAGTAGGTTACACCAATTTAGGCAAAATCTGCACAACATTGAATACAAGCATATGTAAATAGGAAGCGTTATTTCTCCTATTTGCAACATCTGATAGTTAAATTTGAAGATGTCGTTGTTATTTATGAATATGGCCATATATATATATATATATATATATATATATATATATATATATATATATATATATATATATATATATATATACACACACACACACACACACACTTTTATTAGCAGGCATTACAACTGGATTAAGAGCAAGAGCTACTGAGAACAATATGCGCCCAACTAATTAATTCTCAATAAATACAGAGACATGGAAATAATAAAAAGATTTATAATTTTAGAGCTCTTGATCTCTCACAAGTCAAGATTATTTCTTTTAAATGAGAGATCAAATATTCATTATCATCCATACAATTGACGTCAAGAAAGATAAACTCAATTTAATATAATTTATGTGCAAAGCATAAAAATACTATATCAATTAATCATAAAGATTTATGTTGTAGTCATCAAACAAATTCCCTTAATAGAATATGGTTTACAAATAAAAACCTCATACCTAAGCAAAGTTTTTCCTTCACCCCTCTGCTTCTTTTCCCAAAAGCTACTGTGATAGATGATACCCTTCATCTTCTAATCGCAAACTCATCTGACATAACCTGTACAATCAAAGTGAATATGGAGGGGTACTACAGGTTCTGCATTTTGTATGTATGTCATATACAAAAGGATATACAAAAGGTAGGATACAAGGATACAAAATTGGGAGTAACAAAAGGTTAAAAACTGTTAAATATCTTTTAAGTCTGTGGTTGTATATTAGGATGTACATGTTATATGTACTTCAAGGGATACAAAATGAGATACAAATAGGGTAAATACAAAACCCGACGATGATTTAAAGGTGGTGTAAACTAACCAATGTTCGCACTTTATATGTATGAAAAATTGTATGCATACAAGCACGATATACAAGAGGGTTAAGATACACATGTGGAATGGACATGGAATTAATGCAAAGTTGATAATTTCTTCAGGTCTGTAGTTGTATGTTGCAATGTATGTATCATATATACATTATTGAATACAAAAGATTGAATGCAGGGTTGGACTTGAAATTTAATACAAATTGTTCTATACATTGACACAAGTCTAAACATGTATGTTTTTATAATATGCAAAGGTATGTGCAAAGTGATATGCAAACTCATATGCAAAATGTGAAATACAAAGAGAGCGGATATGAGTAATAAAGTATGCAAAAGTCTAAAATGCAAAATCAAAATGGGAAAAAGGTGTTATTTGAATTATATGCATTTATTACCACATTTAATGTACAACTAATAGTAAAGATACAAATTTGAATGCGATAAAAGGTAAAATCAACTGTGTTATTTTACAATTGCTTTCAAGAGTAAAAAATGTAGAAAGTTCATTTAGTCAAAAACGTGATTCAAGAACAAAATGGAATAGGAACAATCAACGACAAGAAGTTTAAACAGTAAATCACTATCCAACAAGAGGTTGCAAATTACATGTATGTACTTACAACATAGTTGAATTACAGTTAGGGTAAATGAGGGGTTAATTACAGTAATTTGATTGTGAAAATAATGCAAAATCATTAATCATTATTGTATTCATTTATACAAACATAGTGTGATACTGTTAAATCTTTGTTAGCATAAATAGGAAGTAATCCTAGGGAAAAAAGTTAAAAAAGCATGAAAATGTGGTGAAAAACCCTAGAAATATGCATAAGAAGGGTAAAAGGGGTATAATTTCTTTCCACAAGATGGCATCAAGACAAAAGAAGGTAAATACCATAGCTAAGGAAGGAGAGAAAGTGAAAAAGGAGAGAAAATTGCCATGTGAAACTGTTAAAGAAGAGTTTCCACCAGTTCGAGGATTTCCAACTGTGATATTTAGCTCAAGGGGAATGGTTACAGACATGAATATTGGGCATTATGATGCAGAAGAAGTATTACAAAAAGTCACAGAATCTGTTGCTTATGATGACATGAAGAAGATCTAGGAGAAAGGGTTATATAGGGCCACAGGTTTCTCCTTAGCTATGGAAGCTAGGCATTTGGTATTAGAATGCATGGAGAGATATAACTTGGCTACTAGAGAAGTAATGCATAATGGCAAAAGCATTGCAGACTTATCTACAGAAGGCATAGCCGAGACTTTTGGACTTGAAATTAAAGAGATAATGATGGTTATTGATACAGATATGTGTGCAACTGATTATAAAAAAAATCAGAGAGAATGCAAGAGTGCTATCTTCTATGGATGGTACACAGCTGAAAACAAACCCAAGGCTATTGTGAGGGTTCCTAAAAGTCTATACAGAATTGACTTCAAAGAAGAAATAAATTTCATGATTACAATGTTGAGTAGGCTAGTTGGACTAAGGGATGCAACTAAATTTGAGCCTTGGATGTTCAGTGTCATACAATACATTAGATCAAAGGATGGAGTTATTCATTGGACTAGGACCATTAGTGTGGCAATAAATAGGCAAATAATGGCATTTAGGAAAAATAGAAGGTTCAGTATGTCTTCTTATGTGATATATACATTGGTTGTTGAAATGCCTCCACTAGTCGGAACAAGAGTAGTAGACACTTTAGGAAGTGGTCCAGGCCAGAAATTGGTATACAATCATTACCCAAATTTGCAAAAAGAAAATGCATTGAAAAATTATGCAAGAGTAAATGATGTTTTCTATAACTATATGGCGAGGGTTTTGAATGGGGATAAGGACAAGAGAATAAGTGAAGAGGCAAGACAAGCCATAGGTCTATTCAATTCCTTGTTAAAAAAAATTCCCACTTTTACTTATATCAGTATTGAGGGATTTAAGGGCAAACCATTTAAATTGCCTAGATATCATACAGATCGCTTAATTGTATTAGAGTTTTCTAGGCAAATTTTGAACATATGCAGCATCTATAAGAGGAAATTTAGTAGAGGAAACATCAAGTTCTCTTTTGAAAATGGTGACTATTCCTGTTACAATGAATATGTGGCTAAGGAGTCAGAAAGAGAATTGAGATAATATAGATTTGAAGAATTTGATTTAACAAGGAAATTTGATCCTTTCCACATAATAGAGAATTTCCATGATAAAAAGTGCAAACACCAAATTCACATTGAAGATTTTTGGGTGGATTGTGAAAATGAGTAAGAGGTAAGGAGAAGAGCTCATCAAAGATTAACCATGGAACAAATGAAGACAATATTCGAATTATCCTGGAAAACTGAGAGGGGGGGTGATTCAATTGTCCCCAAAATTAAACTTTTCTTTTCTTGTAATCCTCTTTCACAATTGGCAAATTCATTAATGATGCAAATGTTAAAGCATATAATATCAACACATTTGACACCAAGATTTTTGATGTGGAAACACGATTAAGGGAAAAACTATGGTGGGTGTTAGCCCACAAGATTTGTACCTATTAAAAGTACTTGAAAGAATGGGAAGGCATTTGCCTTTGGGCTCACTGCCTAGAGCTCACTACTCAAAAGAGAGGCTCACTGCCTATAAGAAATTTGAGTTTAACATAGAAAGAACTAACTGATAATTAGCATCTTTTCATTCTTGGTTCAGTTTCATTAATGCTCACAAAACCTCTACTTCTATCTCCAAATTCATCTTCTCTGACTCTTCACTCTATACTGCTTTCATTCCTCTTCTTCTCTACTTTGCTTCTGATCCTTTCTTTGGATTTAATTCATTTTGAACAAGGATAATTCTCAATATCTCTTCAACGAGTATTTCTATGCTTCATCAACCTTGGAATGATTAGCAATGTCAGCTAAACTTAATGCAGATCATTACACTATCAGCCAGACATAACTAAGAATTGAATCTTCCTCTACTAACATGCCATGCTTCATAAAATGTTCTTAAACCATCTGCAACATGCCAGGAACATCCGGTCAGCCAAGACTAGGAAGAACATCAACCTCAAAGAAGAAATATTCAATCAACAAGCTCAAACTTATGTTGGTGCCTACATGAACATTTAGGTTTCAAGCAATTAATTTTGCAGGCACCTTCCCAAAAAATCCAAAAACTTCTAAGTCAGGGTTTCTATCACCCTGATATTCTTGTGGGGGTCATATTTCATATATGACCTGATCTTCCACCCGGGGGGTGATATTTCAGATATCAATCATATTCAAAGATCACCCCAATGTTGCTGCAATGTTTCAATATGACCTAATATTCTGAAAGGGGGGGTCATGTTTCAAATGTTAGGTGATATTAGTTATGATCACCCCTATGTTGTTTTATCACCTCATGTTCACTTGATCACCCTGATATTACAACAAAGCTATAGTTCGACCTGATATTCTTGTGGGGAGTGAAATCTAATTGTCCATCACCTTAATATTCTACAAGGAGGGGGTCATATTTCTAATATTGGTCATCTTACAAAGATTCCCCTGATATTGCTATATGATGGTGACATCATCAAGATCCAGTGGGATGCATCGTGTGGTCTTCGGCATGATATTATGAGCGGCTATGATGAGGGTCCCACCGATCGCTAATGAGGATATGAATGTGATGATGGCATGAATTTGATCAAGAGGTTCATTTGTGAAGTATTTGGTATGAATATGATGAGGGGGATCTTTCTCCGATGCATTAGGTTGCACTGATGAGGGTGGTCATCAGGATGATTTTATATCAGGTGATACGGTCTAGTGATATTTCCATTAAGGGTGATATTTCGCATTAGGGTGATGTGAAATATTGGGGTGCTACTGCATATCAAGATATCATGCAGGAGGCTCGACGATATCAGGGGTTAGGCCGATAGGGTATCATGCAGGAGGTAATATCTGTGTAGATGAAACTAGCATCATCAAGAGCAGAATCACTGACTATCATATATGCTCATGGCCTAGTTTATAAAGTGTTGAGGAGGTCGCTGCAAGGTGAATGTGGGATAATTAGTTGTCACATGATTTGAAAAATTAGGGTCATATTTCTTGGCGGGAAAATTTCAAAAGTGCACAGTCTACTGCATTTCCCAAGGCCGTGGGTTGGTATGCCTTTAATGGTGGATGTTACAGGGTATGGGAGATGGCATGGATGGATCAAGTAACTGATTGAAGATGTGAATCCCCAGGCAGTAGTGCAGGGCTCGAGACCACCTTGTCTCCTCCTCTACCTGCTACATTCAATGTTAAGCACCATTTTCTCATGATGCATTATATCTGGAAAATTTTGAATTTCCATGTGATTAATGCTGAGTGCACCGTCTTGCTGTATATAATAGGCTGTGTGACTCATTTTCAAGGTTGTTGAAGACTTGGGTATTTTTGAGTGAATAGCAAAAAATAGGGCATTTCCTTGATGTTGTATCTCATTTTGGAGTTTATGAGTTGCATCATGAATGTACATTGTAGATATTTTCAGTTTCATTGTTGTTCTATATGAAAAATGCTCTTATTCATGTGTTTACCTGTCTGTCTCCTTTGTTGCATGCCTTCCTTCTTTTGAATCTAGTTGCTAAGGGTTTCATAGATTCTAGGATACAGGTTTCTGTATTGCATGCTTAATCTTTAACTTCCATTCAAGGAGTGGATGAAATTGTTTTAGGTTAACTATGGAGAAGGTTGTATGTCATCTGGGATATTTGTAAGTAGAGGCAGCTAAATACCCATTCTTGGGTGATGTTTGTAAGGCAAGCATCAATCTAACCCCTTGAAACTTGAATCCAATATGCAATCCATTCTTTTGTATACGTCTAGTTGACTCCTTGCCCTGAGATAGGCACTGGTCTACTCCTGGATTAGTAGTTATGATCCAAAACCCCTTGTCTTGCATCCAAAGCATAAAATCCATCTTTTCATAACTTCCACCTGTTAGTTTGTAGGAGTAGGATTAGGACCCCTGTAGACTCTCATCCACAACCAGACAAACATGTCCAAGAATGTTGCCAACCTTGTGATGTATCATGCACATCTTGGTCCACACATGAGAGTATTTTTCCTATTGTTGTCAAGCTAAATCTTTCTGTCATTGGGTGAGTCAAGTCAAATCTTTAGCTAATAGGGATACCCCCCTTGATGTGGTAGAAATAGAAGGGGAGGTAGCTCATGCAACCTCCTATATTAGTTGGTTGAATCTGCCTGTGCATTAGAACTGGCAAACCCTCTGTTGATTCAGAAGAAAAACCAACAAAATGGCGACTTTGTTGGGGAGTTTGGTTTAAAAGACATATTTGTGGCCCATTCGAGTCACCAACAAAATGGCGACTCCGCTAGGGATGTGATTAGAAAGTATTATCCTGCAGTCTTTAGTGAAATTTGTGGCCCATCCGAGTCACCAACAAAATGGCAACTCTGCTGGGGAGTTTGGTTTAAAAGATATATTTGTGGCCCATTTGAGTCACCAAGAAAATGGTGACTCCGCTAGGGAACAAGAGACAAATAGTATGAAATCATTGTTGTGTATCTGGTTCTTTCATGTGAATGACGGTGCTCTACTGGTGGAATAAACTCAGAAAAATATATGATGAGCTTTCAGTTGTTTGAAAATTTTATCCTCTCTAGAGAGGTGGCGACTCTGCAAAAAAGTTTTAGTGCACATGAAAGGCTGATGTATGCTATGTGATCCAAGAATGTTCTATTCATGGTTTCAGCATCTAGATGAGAAAAGGTACCTAGCTCCTTCACACTTATATTTGTTGTTTTATTGCATAAGTTAGATGCCAAGGGGAAGCCTTAGGTCTTAGGTAGATATATGATGACTAAGAGTGAAATTTTTATGAATCCAAATATGTATTCACCCATACTTAGTCAAGAGGGGGATGAAGTGTTGTGTAAAAGAATTGAAGAGATAAAGAATAGGTTGATATCCTTAGAGGCTAGGCAAGATCAATTAAATAGTAATAATGTTGTGTCTGCCAGCCAAAATGCTAAACCTCTTGTCAGCCCTTTTGATCCTTTGTATGACCAATTAGATTTGTCATGGGTTGATTATCAAGTTGAAAGTATGCTTACTAAAATTTATAATCAAATGCCTAGATTTAATGGACACAGTGTGTGTGATGGGGGTGCACATATCCAAAATTTTCACAATTTTATGGAAAGACACTCATTTAGAGATGAGGATATGTGGATGAGGTTTTTTGTTAGATCCTTTGATGCAAAAGCTAGAGATTGGTATTTGAGCTTTCCAAAGAGATCCTTTGCCTGTTGGGATGAAATTGTTGATTGTTTTAGAGAAGAATTTGCAAGAGAACCTCCTGATCTTGTTACAAGATTAATGGAAATTAGAAAACAAGATGAAGAGCCCTATATTGATTTCAGTCATAGATTTGTAGTAGCCCTTTCACAAATCCCTGAAGACTTTAGACCTGATATTTCAGCCTGCATTGGCATATATTTTGAAGCTTTTGAGGAGGGCTCTAGTGCATTGTTGAGGGAATTCAAGATAACAAGTATGCAGATGGCATACAAGTTTTTAGAAAATATAAAAAAAATGAGAAATGAGCACATGCAGAATTCCCTATCCATAGGCTTTGGTATGAATAATAGTTGTGTAGCTGCAAATGACCAAGTGATCATGGTATCATGTGAAGATAAAAATGAGAATGAAAATACACCAGTTGAAGATGCTAGTAGAAGGATCAATGATGACTCCCATTGCAAGGTTGAGGTGTCTGGTTTTGAAAACAATGATGAGGTTATGGACAACAATGAATACTTGTTTGAGTGGATTTGTGGAGATAATTATGAGTATTGTGCTCAAGATAGAGAAGAAATAAGCAAACAGAGGAGCAATCCCATGTTTGAATCACTACCTTTTATTCAGACACATGGAGATGAAGAAGAACAATCAGGGATTGAAACAAGTGCTAGTGCTGAGCATGATTATTCTTTGTTTAATTTTAATTTTACTTATGGTACACAGGTTGATACCCCTCCACACAAGGAATTCATTGGTGATGAAAATGCATGTTCTACTACCCATGAACCAGTGGCATACCATAATGAAGTTGAAACATTTGCAGCAATCCTTTTTGATACCTATGCTGAGGAGGATCTGTTTGAGTATGGTGGGAATCTAAGCACTATTGTTGATATGGATTCTGACTCTTATCCTGATGAAAGAGAAACCAACATACATCATGAGGGTTATTGTAGAGAGGTGCCAGAGCCTGATCCTTTCTAGCTTGGTGCAGCTGATGTTTGTGTGCATGATGTGCACGATTGTGAATGTGAAAGCTTCTTATTCTATGATATGCCAGCTTATGATATAATGAGCCCTGATGCTTCTAGCTATATGGTGGACTTTGAGTGCTTTTAGTTTTTAGTCCAGCTACGAGATCATTTTGCAATGCATATTGCTGATATAGATGATAACATGTGTTATATTTCATTTGAATATGCATTGTTTGATAAATATAGTATTCACATGTTGCTTGACGCTAATGGTTGCTTGCATAAGGTTGACAATGACAAGCTAAATAAGAGGGTTGAATATGCAAATGACAAGGATTGCTTGTGGGTAAATCATGGCAGTATCTTTAGGCTTGATTGAGTGGTATCAGATGAAAGCAGGGTATTTGACAAAGGAAGATACAGGTTTTTCCTTTCTTGGTGTCCTTAGGCCACCAAGTGTGATTGGTGATGCAGTATTTGACTCTGTGCCCAATGGATAAGGACTGGTCTGCATCCCAAAGATCTATGGTTCTTGCCATGCCTACAAGAGGCATGCATCCCCAGACAGAGCCACTGTTGGTGCCTGCATGAACATTCAGGTTTCAAGCAATTAATTTTGCAGGCACCTTCCCAAAAAATCCAAAAATTTCTAGGTTAGGTTTTCTATCACCCTGATATTCTTGCGAGGGGTCATATTGCATATATGACCTGATCTTCTGCCCGGGGGGTGATATTTCAGATATTGGTCATATTCAAAGATCACCCTGATGCTGCTGCAAGGTTTCAATATGACCCAATATTCCAAAAGGGGGGGTTATGTTTTAAATGTCAGGTGATCTTAGTTATGATCACCCCTATGTTCAATCACCCCTATGTTCGATCACCCCTATGTTGTTTTATCACCTCATGTTCGCTTGATCACCCCAATGTTACAACAAAGCTACAGTTCGACCTAATATTCTTGTGGGGGGTGATATATACTTGTCCATCACCTTGATATTCTGCGAGGAGGGGGTCATATTTCTAATATTCGTCATCTTACAAAGATTCCCCTAATATTGCTATATGATGGTGACGTCATTAGGATCTGGTGGGATGCATCATGTGGTCTTCGGCATGATATTATGAGCAGCTATGATGAGGGTCTCGTCGATCACTGATGAGGATATAAATGTGATGATAGCATGAATTTGATCAGGAGGTTCATCGGTTAAGTATTTGGTATGGATATGATGAGGGGGATCTTTCTCTAATGTATCAGGTTGCGCTGATGAGGGTGGTCATTAGGATGATTTTATATTAGGTGATGCGGTCCAGTGATATTTATTATCGGGGTGATATTTCTGATAAGGGTGATATTTTGAATCAGGGTGATATTGCATATCGAGATATCATGCAGGAGGCTCACCGATATTGGGGGTCAGGCCGATAGGGTATCATGTAGGAGGCAATATCGGTGCGGATGAGGAGATATCATGATGAGGTCTAAACTGGCATCGTTAGGAGTAGAATCACTGACTATCATATATGCTCATGGCCTAGTTTATAAAGTGTTGAGGAGGTCATTGCAGGGTGAATGTGGGATAATTAGTTCTCACATGATTTGAAAAATTAGGGTCATATTTCTTAGCGGGAAAATTTCAAAAGCACATAGTCTACTACATTTCCCAAGGACGTGGGTTGGTATGCCTTTAATGGAAGATGTTACAGGGTATGGGCAATGGTGTGGATGGATCAAGTACCTGATTGAAGATGTGAATCCCTAGGTGGTGGTGTAGGGCTCGAGACCACCCTGTCTCCTCCTCTACCTGTTGCATTCAATGTTGAGCGCCATTTTCTCATTATGTACTGTATCTGGCAAATTTTGAATTGCCATGTGATTAATGCTGAGTACACCTTCCTTGCTATATATAATAGGCTGTGTGACTCATTTTCAAGGTTGTTGAAGACCTGGGCATTTTTGTGTGAATAGCAAAAAATAGAGCATTTCCTTGTTACTATATCTCATTTTGGAGTTTATGAGTTGCATCATGAATGTACATTACAGATATTTTTAGTTTCATTGTTGTTCTATATGAAAAAAGCTCTTATGCATGTGTTTACCTATCTGTCTCCTTTGTTGCATGCCTTCCTTCTTCTGAATCTGGTTGCTAAGGGTTTCATAGATTCTAGGATACAGGTTTTTGTATTGCATGCTTAATCTTTAACTTCCATTCAAGGAGTGGATTAAATTGTTTTAGGTTAACTATGGAGAAGGTTGTATGTCAGCTGGGATATTTGTAAGTAGAGGTAGCTAAATACCCATTCTTGGTTGATTTTTGTAAGGCAAGCATCAATCTAACCCCTTGAAACTTGAATCCAATATGCAATCCATTCTTTTGTATACGTCTAGTTGACTCCTTGCCCTAAGATAGGTACTGGTCTGCTCCTGGGTTAGTAGTTATGATCCAAAACCCCTTGTCTTGCATCCAAAGCATAAAATCCATCTTTTCATAACTTCCACTTGTTAGTTTGTAGGAGTAGGATTAGGACCCCTGCATACTCTCATCCACAACTAGACAAACATGTCCAAGAATGTTGCCAACCTTGTGATTTATCATGCACATCTTGGTCCGCACATGAGATTATTTTGTCTATTGTTGTCAAGCTAAATATTTCTATCATTGGGTGAGTCAAGTCAAATCTTTAGCTAATAGGGATACCCCCTTATGCGGCAGAACCAGAAGTGAAGGGAAGGAAGCTCACGAAACCTCCTGTATTAGTTGGTTGAATCTACCTGTGCATTGGAACTGGCAAACCCTCTGCTGATTTAGAAGAAAAGCCAACAACTTCAATGCAGACCTTCAACATAGTAGTCACATGATCTAGAGACCTCTACAAGCACATTGAAATCACTAATAACATTCACTCTAAACCAAATTACTAAAATCAATTATATCTTTCTCTGAAACCTCAAGAACACTATTTGCCATGACTGTCAAACTAGAGAGATAGCTTATGGACCTCCAAGCCATGAACCACTAGAGTTGATGATACACATAGACTTCCCAAACATACCTTCAGATCCACGGATCATAATATTTCACTACGGAGCAATCTAGACCAACTTACTATCACTCTATCTCTTCTAAAGACAACAAAATGTAGTTCTACTTAGAAGACCATAACTTCTTTAGGTCTTCATTCAGACTTCTCAAAACTTAACTGGAGCAACCTATGACAATCCTCTACACAGCTATATGGTCCACATTCATTGATTGTCATTAATTTTCTCAATATCCTTAACAATCTAGTCTTCTATATAGACATCAATAAGATACAATTAACACCAATTGCAACAAGGATATGTTGACATCAACAATAACACCACTTATGCACATATTTGTAACAATCTCCCCCTTTATGATGTGAAAAATTAAATTTAACCATCAAGACAAGAACTTCTCCCCCTTTCTCTCCTCACTTCTGCAACTACTTTCTTTACTGCTCCCCCTTACATCAATAACTAGTTTTTTACATGACTTCTCTCCCCCTTTGACATCAATGAAAAAGGGCACATATTTTCTATCTTTTCTCCCTTTTTGCTTTAGACTGATCCCAATATTTGCATACTGACTACTCTCCCTTTAAGTAGTACCTCCTTAACATCAATTCAGATCTCAAGATATGTTTGAGAATTCCACTGTACTAATGCACATAAGTGCATCTTAGTTCTGATCTGGAGGGGTAACAAACCCTAACTTCTCTTTGAGATACTCAAAAGTATCCTTGGGAAGAGGCTTAGTGAAGATATTTGTGATCTAATCTTTAGAAGGCACAAACTCCAACTTGATTTCATTCCCATTTACCTTCTCTCTCAAGAAATAAAACTTGATAGATATAAGTTTTGTCTTTGAATGCAATACCAGATTCTTTGAGATGCTTATTACACTAGAATTATCATAGAAGATTGTGACTGGCTCCTCAAACATAATTCTAATGTCCTTCAACATTTGCTTCATCCACAGAACTTGAGTACAATTATTTGTTGCTGCTATATATTCTGCCTCTGCAGTAGATAGAGATATTGCTTCTTTCTTTTTGTTTATCCAAGAGACCAATCTTCTCCCCAAGAAGAATGTACCACCACTAGTACTTTTTCTATCATCCACATCTCCTGCCCAATTAGCATCTGTATAAGCATGAAGAGTAAAATTGTTGTCCTTTGGATACCACAGTCCATAATCAATTGGCCCCTTGAGATATCTGAAAATTCTTTTGACTGCCACAACATGGAATTCTTTTGGATCAACTTAAAATCTTGCAAAAAGTCCAACTACATTCATGATGTCAGGTCAAGTCTGAGTTAGATAAAGTAATTTTCCAATCATTGATCTATACCTTTTCTAATTTGCCTTGGGAGAGTCATCATCTTTGCTTAGCTTACATCCAATTACCATAGGTGTACCTGCTGGATTTGAATCTTCCATTCCAAACTTCTTTAACAATTATTTCACATACTTGGATTGAGATATGAAGATACATTTATTTGTTTGAACAATTTGTAGACCTAGGAAGAAATTCATCTCACCAAACATTGACATCTCAAACTCACTTTTCATCTGATTAGCAAATGCTTTGCACGTGCATTCATTTCCAACAAAAATGATATCGTCAACAAAGACCTCAACAATTAGAATGTCCTCACGATTTATCTTGAAGTACAGATTACTATTAGTAGTACCTTTTCTAAATCCTAGCTTAAGAAAATGCTTATCCAATCTAGCATACCAGGCTCTTGGAGCTTGCTTGAGTCCATACAAGGCTTTTTTTAGTCTACAAACCATATCTCCCTAATCAGACAATTGAAATCCTTCCAGTTGTTCAATGTATACTTCTTCCTCCAAAGCTCCATTTAGAAATGTTGATTTGACATCCATTTGATAAACTTTAAAATCTTTGAAAGTAGTAAAAGCAAGAAATAATCTAATTGCCTCTATCGTTGCCACCAGAGCAAAAGTTTCTTCAAAATCAATTCCTTCCATTTGAGGGTAGCCTTTACATACCAACCTTGCCTTGTTTCTTACAACCTCACCATCTTCATTTAGCTTATTCCGGAAGACCCATTTGGTTCCAATCATATTTTTGTCCTCAGGTCTAGGAACAAGATCCCAAGTGTGATTCTTTTCAATTTGCATAAATTCTTCTTCCATTGCTTTAACCTAGTTTTCATCATTGCAAGATTCACTTACTGATTTAGGTTCAATTTTTGAAATTAAACAAATCTCCTCTTAATCTTTAGCAACTCTACTCCTGGTTTGAACACCTCTATTTTTATCTCCTATGATTTGATCTTTAGGATGATTCATTCTTACATACTTGGGGGTTTTGGGAATTGTCTGAACTTCTATTTCTTGAACTTGTTCCTCATCTTCATGACTAATCTCTTGAGTTATTGGAGTTATCAGATCAATCTAAATCTCGGTCTAGATTTGAACTTTCATCTTGATCATCTAAATCATATCTGCAGTACCTGGAATGTCCTTATTTGCTTTCATCAGCTTTAACATTAGCACTTTCATCAATCTTTTTCAACCTTTTGTTGAAGCACCAGTAAGCCTTACTTTGAGTTCAGTATCCCAAAAATATTCCTTCATCACTTCTTGCCTCAAACTTGCCTAAATCCTCATCTCTTTTGATATAGCATTTACTACCAAAAACTTTGAATTATCTCACAGTAGGAGGATGACCAAACCATAGTTCATAAGAAGTCTTACCAGAATTTACTTTGATCTACACATAGTTAAGAGTGTAGATAACAATACTCACATCTTCCCTCCAATAAATTTGAGGAACATTTGTTTCCATCATCATGGTCCTAGCAGCTTCTTGAATGGTCTAGTTTTTCCTTTCCATAACTCCATTTTGCTAAAGAGTCCTAGGAGAAGATAATTGCCTTTTTATTCCATGCTTTTAACAAAAAGCATCAAACTCACTGGAAGTGAATTCTCCACCTTTGTCAGATCTCAGACACTTCAATTTCCCACGAATCTCATTTTCAACCATCATCTTGAACACCTTAAATTATCAAGAGCTTCTAATTTTTCTTTTAGGAAGGTTACCCACATCATCTGGGAGTAATCATCGATCAACAACATGAAATATCTATCTCCTTACACACTCCTAATTCTAGCAGGACCACAGAGATCAATATGAACCAATTCCAATCACCCACTAGAAGCTTGTTCCTTGCTTTTGAATGAATTTTTGTTCTATTTACCCAATTGACATTCTCTACATATACTATCAGGTTTCACAAGTCTTGGAAGATCTCTTATAGCCTGAGTGGAACTTATTTTGACAATGTTATCAAAATTCACATGACACATCCTCCTATGCCATAACCAACTTTGATCTGTCTGAGTAATCAAACAACTTTTGCTAGAACTACTTAAATGAAAGATGTTACCTCTAGTTTGAGTACCAGATGCAATTTCAGTTCTGGAGCTCTCCAATATTTTGCATTTTCCATCCTTGAATCGAAGATTATAACCTTTCTCAACCAACTGTCCAACACTGAGAAGATTATGTTTCAGTCCTTCCACATACATAACATCATTGGAACAATTCTTACCATCAAAAGAGATGGATCCTTTGCCATGGATTCTACCAGCTGAGTTGTCTCCAAATTTCACAAGCCCACCTTCATATTTTTCAAAACTCACAAACTTACTCTTATCACCAGTCGTATGATGAGAACATCCACTATCAATCACCCATTCACCATTTTCAACAACCTAAGCAACCAAGGCACTTTCCACATTTGCACAGCTAGTAGATTTAGTAAACATTGGATCTTCTTCTTTAATAGCAATGAACACCCAATCACCTTCTCCATGATCAAATTCATCATCTGTGACTCCTTCTCTAGCTTCTTGGACATAGTAGAAATTTTTTTGACTTTTGTATTTGTTAGGATTTGGTTTTGAAAACCTCTCCGGACACCTTGAGGCAAAATGATCAATCTTATTACAAGAAAATTTTTTGAGCGGTAACTTTCCTTCATACTTACCGGATCCTCTTGGGATCCGTTTGGCAATGAGAGCTTCAAGATCTGTAGTCTCAATTTCATCATCTTCAAGATCCTTGTCTTCATAAATCTATTTTCTCTTCTTGAAGAACTTTCACTCGGATCATATCTTTGCTTTCCATACACATTGGCCTTGAATTTAGATTCAAACTTAGGGAGAGAATCACCAAACTCACTCATTTCAAATGCTAAAAGCTTACCAACTAATTGATCCCTTCTGACTATTGTTATTGTCCTGATTTCTTCAATGGCTACAACCTTGTGCTGTAAGCTGCAAGTAAGGATCTGAGCACTTTGGCAATAATTTCTGATTCATCCAATACTCCACCTACATTTTTTATGCCAGCCACAAGTTCATTCACTTTCTGCATATAGGAAGTAATGTTTTAATCTTCACTCATTATCAATCTTTCATATTTACCCTTCAGGCTTTGTAGCTTGCAACATTTAACATATTTGTCACCTTCATATGGATTTTCCAACTTAATCTATATTTGATGAGTAGTCTTCAAATCTAGAGTATTTTCCAATTTGGTATTGGACATGAAACTCAACAATGCTTCTTTGGCTTAAATGTTGTGTTTAGCATCTTTGATACTATCTATAGTTGTAGGTTCATTCTTAGGAATCTTATACTTATTCTTGGTTATTAACCAAAAGACATCACCCATGCATTCCAGATGACAATGCATGTGTACCTTCAAGAGGGAGTAATTTGTTCTATCAAATCTCAGACTTTCCTTCTTGTAAAAAGACATCTTGGATCTCCTCAAGTAGTCAAGCTTCTTCTAGAGGTACTTGGCTCTAATACCAATTGTTGGAATTATCCCAGACAACTGAGAGGAGGGAGTGAATCAATTGTCCCCAAAATTAAACTTTTCTTTTCTTTTAATCTGCTTTCACAATTGGAAAATTGATTAATGATGCAAATGTTAAAGCATATAATATCAACACATAAGTGGAAACATAATCAACACATTTGACACCAAGATTTTTGACATGGAAACCTAGTTATGGGAAAAACCATGGTGGGTGTTAGCCCACAAGATTCATACCCTATTAAAAGTACTTAAAAGAATGGGAAGGCACTTGCCTTTAGGCTCGCTACCCAGAGCTAACTACTCAAAAGAGAGGTTCACTACCTACAAGAAAATTGAGTTTAACATAGAAAAAATTAAATGATAATTAGCATCTTTTCATGCTTTGTTTAGTTTCATTAATGCTCACAAAACCTCTACTTCTATCTCCAAATTCTTCTTCTGTAACTCTTCACTCTATACTACTTTTGCTCCTCTTCTTCTCTGCTCTAATTTTGATCCTTTTTTTGGATTTAATTCATTTCACACAAGGATAATTCTCAACAAGTATTTATATGCTTCATCAACCTTAGAATGATTAGCAAGGTTGGCTAAACTTAATGTGGATCATTACACTATTGGCCAAACATAACTGAGACTTGAATCTTCCTCTACTAATATGTCATGCTTCATAACATGTTCTTAAATCATCTGCAACACACCAAGAACATCTAGTCAGCCAAGACTAGGAAGAACATAAACCTTAAAGAAGAAATCTTCAATCAACAAGCTCAAACTTCAATGCGGACCTCCAACATAGAAGCCACATGATCTAGAGACCTCCACAAGCACATTGAAATCACCAATAACATTCAGTCTAAACCAAATTACCAAAATCAATTGTATCTGTTGATGATTGTTTTGATGCAATCATAACAATTAGTTAAAATTCACATAAAATGAACCAAAACTGACTTGAAAGATATGAAGGAATTGGTTAAGAGTCACTTAATCCCAAGTTTAATATGGTCAGGTCTTGACCTATTGGGCAAATTCAGTTGGTCGATGTGAAGCTGTAATATTCAAGGGGCCTTACGTGATTTAGGGTTTCTTGTTGGGTTACTAGACTCAAACTATGCAAAAGATTAATAAATGTCAATATGTTGTTCATCCCTTTTGCATAAACTTATACTTGTGTTGCAAAACATTAAATAATCTTCTCAGATTATTACAGCTTTCTCCTCTTAAAAATTTATGAAAACTGTCTACTTTTAACTCTGTTATGCATGCTTCTTTCAAATATGAGACAAATTTCCTTCAAATTTCTATGTTTTAAGCTAAGTATTTTCAAATGGGTTGGGAAAAGTTAGAAAGATCTAATCTACACCTCATTCATTCTATTCGAAGGATCTAATTGTTCTATTATGCACTTTATAAATAATACAACAATTTGATCAAATCCATAGACAAAACCTTAAGTGTAAGTTCTGAGCATTTTCACAAACATACACCTAAGATTGCAAGCTCTAAGAGAAAAAGTTTCAAACACAAAGAAGAGCAGGAAAACACTTAGAAGATAGATGTTGAATTCTAGATTCAATTGTATTAGAAATGGATAGTCATATAAGATTTACATTGTCAGAATGACTCATAACTTCAATGATCAAATTACAGAAAACTTACAAGCTTTACAGATACAGTAAGGAAGCTAGATGTTCCATGCATTCCTTATTGCAAACACAGGCAACATCCTTCTTCTACTTCTAAACTAAACTAAAATGCCACTTTTACAAATTCTTGCTACTACAAATTTCTATGTAGCCCCTGTGTAAGGTTTTATAGTGTATCAAGGCACCATATATAGACTTTCTGATTGTCCTCAATACAGCCTAAAAAACCCTAGTTTAAACCCTAGTTCAAACCCCTGGTTACAACAATAAATGTTGGTGAACCAGTCTCTCAAAAAATACCTCTGAGCATACATCAAATCTAGGTGAAATATTGCCCTTCTGAAACATTAGCAGCTCAATAATAACTTGTGTGGTCTGCTACAGTAATGTCTTTAGCTGCATTTTGTCCTCATCAATGAATGGCCTTTGACTTCCTCACCCTTCGTCCTTATCTTCCTCTACTCCTGAGATCTAATTTCCTCCTCTTTCCATGATGTCACCACCATTAAGTTTCAGCTCCCCGCTCAACTGCAAACCTACAAAAATAGACAAGCAATAAGTATCACATTTAATAAACTTGCAGGAAGAAAAACAATTGTCAAAAGTGGCGACTGTGTGAACGCATCAATTGGGCCCTAAATCTATGAAAATTGTGTCCAAAAAAAATGCATATATAGCATCCAAAATAGTCGGGTCAACCATCGTTGACTGAAAATATGTATTCGGGCTCCAAAAAAAATATCCTTAAATTCCCATCGCTCTATCTTTTCCCACCTATCGGCATGATACCTACCCATCGGCGAGTCCAAAAAATGATTGGCCAATGGCCATTGTTACGCTGATGTCTTTTATTATTCGGCTAAGTCTTTTCTTCCATCGGTGTGACTTTCATTCATCAACACCCTCTAACAATTTCCTACCGATTGTATTACTCACGTCGATGCCCTTACTTTTCCTCTATATATCAGGTAACGCATATTTCGTAATGTATACTGGGTTGTATGTTCAAAATATGCATTTGGACCTCATACAAGTGTTTAACTAGATTTTACTTTTCCTTCGATTCCACATTGTATGCCCTAAAATACATGTCGAAATGTACCCTTTATATACAAGCCAGATGTGATGTATCTATTTCACCAAATTTAATTCTTTGTTGAGATCCGCCCTGTATATTCCTTGTAATGTAATAATATGCAAGGCGTGAAATATACAAGGACTTCTCGTTATTTCATATTCACTTCAAGTCCACTCCTTGTATATTTCACTTGTATGTATCCTCCGATATACAAGTCAGACGTGATACAAAGATTAATCGAATTCCAACTTCCTTTGGGATCCAGCCTGTATGTATGTTACTTTGTATCTTTTGACATGCACTGTTTAAAACATACATAGACTTAACCCCGCTTAATAAATTTTCAGTTCCGCGCTTGTATACTTGCGATGTATGTTTGATAATATACAAGTCAAAATCATACAACGATTTAGTCTTGTTTAATAATCACTTCAGGTCTGCCATGTATAAAGTGCTTTGTATATTTGACCTGCCAAAATATACAAATGTTAGGATACAAAGTGGAACTGGAACATCAATTCATTCCAACTTTAAAACCATTTTGGGTCCACTTTGTATGTGTGCATAAACCCTTATTAAAATGCATACAAAGAAAAAGACATACAAGCGGCCTTGTATATATGAACCTAAAAAAAGCGAGCAAGTATAAAAAAACTTTGCACATACAGAGGACTTTGTATATGCAAAGTGATATACAAACCTGAATATACATTTTACAAAAATAATCATAACTTGCAAAATATGGCAAATTTTAAGATGGTTCAAAAAGCAACCCTAGCTCATTTTTCAAAAGGAATCCAACCATATCATGCACTGGTACTGAAAATGTATTTTTTCTTCATTTCTATCAAAGTTTGCAATTTTAACCCCTCTATTCCCTTTACCACCAAACAGAACAACAAACCAAAAGCGAAAAAAGCAAAGCAATAGCAGGGTTCCTCATTTTGCTAAGGAGTAAAATGGGGCGCATTGTGAACATCACAACAACTAGCAACCAAACAAAACAATTAAATTCAAAGTATTTAAGAAAAACTAAATGAAATGAATCCATAACTTCTGACTATCTTTCCTGCAAATTATTATTCAGCTTGAGACCTAAGGTATTCAATAAGGGTGCATGAATTTTCACTTTCAGTTTAAGTATGTGCAAGTGATTAATTATCCTCATCTTGAAGATCGGTTGAACAAACTAGTGACTGACATTAGCCTATGTAGTTGAGAATATTCCCTCATAGCCAACCGGATAGAGCCTTGCTGCCAGAAAGCATCTATAGCCTCGACAAGGTTATCGTTACAATTCTCCTAAGTAGAGCCCCACTACCAGCGAGCGTCTATAGCCCCGGTAGAGTTACTTAGATGGCTTAATCTAGATTTTTTAGTATAATCCACTTTATTCATTTTTATATTTTATATTTTATGATTTTGAAAGAGATTTCAGAAGATATTGCAGTTGTAACTTCATGATGCAAGGAGTGAACACTTGCTGAAATTAAGCTGAGAATTGTAATGGTAGCAAGGGTGACCTTGGATTTTTCACCTAATATCTACACTAGTAGGTTCAACAAACCCAAGGATTTTAGGTGTGTCGTCATGAGAAACCTCCTTGAATTCTCAATCACATTTATTGAATACTAAATTTCAGAAGCTAAACAACTCTCTACATTCATGATAGTCACAACAAGTTATGCATAAATTGCAAATGATTAACTTGAATATTCTGAATTTTATACTATTTTCAATGGTTGTTAGCTTGCCCCTTAAAACTCTAGAGTAAGACAAAGATCCCTACTGAGGAGACAACAAACAAACCAACCAAACAAACTGTACAAGGAAAACAAAAAGAAACAGAAAACAAAACTATACAAATAAAAGAACAGAAACAAAACAACAAACAAAAAGAAACAAAAATGAAACTATACAAACAACTAACCTACAAAAAAAGAAAATAGAAAACAAAGAAAAGAAAATTGTACAGTACCTACACTATATTACACAAAATGGACTGCCCTTTACCTCAGGCCTGGAAGTAGTGTTTCAAGTGTTGCCCATTAACTGGTAATGGCACATCTTCCCCTGTCAAGGTCTTGAGTCTAAATGTGTTGTCCCCTATTATTTCTGAGACCTGTAATGGACCTAGCCATAGTTTATCAAATTTTCCATGGCTCCCCTTCTTTTCATGTGCTTTGTCCAAGCACAGCACTAAGTCTGATATCCTGAATGTCTTGACTCTTGCCCTCTTATCAAACCACCTCTTAACAACCGCTTGATGTTTGGCAAACTTCTCGATGGCTTGACCTTTTTTCTCATCTAATTGTAGCATTTGTACTATCTTGATTTCCCTATGGTTATCAAAGCCTAGATATTCATTGGCAAACTTCTAGGTTGGTATTCTCAGATTTACTGGAAGTATGGGATCAGTCCCATAAACTAAATGATAAGGTGTGCTACCTAAAGCTGTCTTAAACTTGGTCCTATCTACCCATAATGCATATCTTAATAGGGTATTCCACTCTCTAGGACTCTTTGCAATCAACTTCTTGATTACGTCTAATAAAATTTTGTTCATTGATTCAGCCAATCCATTACCTTGAGGGTAATAATTTGAAGAAAACCTTAAAATGATCCCGTATTCAAATGCCCATTTAGCAAATTTTAAAGAAGAGAAAGTAGGGCCATTATCACATACTAATGAATAGGGAGTTCCAAACTTGGTGATGATGTTTTCTTCCAGGCCCCATTGTGCAAATGGTCCTGGTTCAATCACAGGTTATAGTGGATTGGCCTGAATTCTTCCCTTATCTATTGCAGTTTGACAGGTGTGGTAACTTTTAATGTGACTCTCAGTATCTTTGAACATTGTGGGCCAGTAATAGCCCACCCTCAATATTTTGTGTGTTGTAGCTAGATGGGAACCATGGCCGGTTCCGTACTTGTCATGTAGCTCTGTCAACACTTTATCTGCTTTAGTTCTGTTTAGACATCTCAAATAAATTCCATCGCAGTTCTTCCTGAATAGAAGACCTCTTTGCACCATATATTTTTGTGCTTTAACCTTCAAAGCTCTCCTCTAAGAAGCTTTCATCTTATTTGGGTACTTTCCATCTATCAAAAAGGTGTTTAAATCATCATACCAGTCTGATGCATTCTGGGAATTCAATACATACTACTATTTTATCAAATCTGGATCCATATTTTCTATTGTTTGTACCAACGCCTGCCCTCTGACCAGCTTCATGGGAATGATTTCCATGTCAAACTCCTACAGCATGGTGATCCATTTGGCTCTCTTTTCTCTAGGTTCGTTCTGCATCAACAACATCTTTACTGTTGCGTCTGGCACTATGGCTTTGATCTGGCTGCGCAGAATGTAATGTCTGAATTTTTTCACGGCCCTCATTAATGCAAATGCTTGTCTCTCAGTGTCTAGATATCTCAACTGTGCATCCTTCAGAGTTGCGCTCATGAATGTGATGGGCCTTTCTTCATTGTTTTCACCTTTCTGTGTCAAGGCAGCCGCGACTGAATGAGAGGATGCGAAGGAGTATATGTAAAATGGCCTTGTGTAGTCTGGACTTGCCAATACAGGAGCATTAGAAATTGCCTCCTTGATATCTTCGAATGCAACCCTAGCCACAGGCGTCCACTCCATCTGGGCATTTTTCTTCAATATGGCATTTGACGGCTGCACAATCTCTACAAAACCCATGATAAACTTTCGAACAAAGTTAATCTTCCCAAAAAATGATTTTAACTCTTTCCTACTATTTGGTATTTACAATTTTTTTATTGATTCTATTCTATCTGGATCAATTGATATCCCATTTTCAGAAATGACATGGCCTAATAATTTACCTTCAATTACGCCAAATATACATTTCTTAGGGTTAAGGGAAATTCTGTACCTCTCACATTGCTTGAGTATTTTTCTGAGATCTTCAGTGTGAGTTGATGCATCCTTGGAATACATAGTCAAATCATCCATATACACAACAATGCACTTATCTAATAACCCATGGAATGCAATGTCCATGGCTCTCTGAAAAGTGGCACCTACATTAATCAGACCAAAAGGCATTCTCCTATATGCATAATTTCCCCATTTACAAGTGAAGGTGGTTTTTAATCTGTCATCCCTATCTATTAAAACCTAGTTATAACCTAAGAAACCATCTAAGAAAGACATCATCTTCACCCCATTTACTGCTTGCAGCACTTCATCTATTGGAGGCAGAGGATAATTATCCTTTTCAGACGCCTTGTTCAAGTTTCTAAAATCTACGCATAATCTAATGTCTCTGTTTTTCTTCCTTACTGGTACTAAGTTAGCTACCTGGACTGAATGTCTGACTGAGAAAATTATTCTAGCAGACAACAATTTTTTAACTTCCTCAAAGATTAATGGCTCCAAAATGGCGTTCACAGGCCTTTGTTTTTGCCTGAATGGTTTAACCTCTGGTCTCAAAGGTATTACGTGAGTTATGATGGATGTATCATAGGTTTTCAAGTCTTCATATGTCCATGCTATTACGTGTTTGTATTCTTTTAGAACGTCTAAAATTTCTTTTCTAATTTTCTCAAAGCAAGCCTTCCCAATCAGCACGTTTTGTGGATTTTGCTCTATCCTGAAGTTGTGTAAATTGCACTTACCCCCTTCTATTTTGGGCAAGTCCTTCTATCTTATTACTCCATCAAAGTCAAAGATATGTTCTAATTCAATTACCCCTTTGGGTAAGAAGTTGCTCTTCAAGTTGATTATATCCTCTTCGTCCCATGTTGTCTCAGGCCTTTCTTGCTCATCAATGATTTGAGCCTCAAATACCTCATTACAAGTCATAAAATCAATAATTTGTTGATCCCCCCAAATACCTGAAAGTGTGTAACATTGTCTGGGATACTGGGAACATTAACTAGCTCAATAGTAAATCGTCTAAATCTTGAGAGTGTCAAGGGTTCTAATGTGCTAGCAGCAACTGCTAGTGCATTCAGCCTATGGTTCAGCTCTCTAGGGATGTGCTCTATGTTGAAAGCATCAAATAAATCTATTAAACCCCATACTCTATGTCTGTAACAAATCATTTTCTTGTAATTGCAGGCATATAGTTTCCTTACTTGTCTGACTACTAGTTTAGAGTCTAAAAATACCTTAATCATCTTCACCTTTTTCTTGATGGCCATGACAAGTCCCAAAATTAAGGCTTCATATTCAGCAATATTGTTAGTATAGGAAAACTACAGTCTATATGCTACTAGGTATGACTTACCCTGAGGATCTATAAGTTCAACACCTGCACCCGCGCCCTGCTTTGACTTGGACCCATCACATTTTAATGTCCACATGCCATCTTTACTTTTCTGACCTTTTACCCTGGCATGCTTTATCTCCTCCACTACTTGTGAGGGGCTGGTATGTTTATTCATGGGTATTTTCGTTTAGTCAACTTGCATATATGTATTTTCAGCTTGTGAATCAGAAAGACAACTACCCTTGTCCTTTATTTCTTCTCCTAAATCTAGAATCAAGGCATCTACACCACTCTGGATGTATTTATGTGTTTGATCAGGATTCTCATTTCCCTCTTGTAGCTCTACCCTTTTCATGCATTTTTTGTATTGACATTCAATGATGTCCTTGCCTATTCTACAACTCTCCTCAGAATGTGGCCTATCATGAACTCTACATCTGTCCTTATACAGTTTACATTGGACTGGTAGGCTTCATTTAATGTACTCTTCCATTTCTTGCCTAATGGCTTCACTAAATTGGTTTATTGCACTACTTTCTTCATCCAAAGAGTTTCCATCAGACTCAATGAATAATGTTGTCCTATTGCTGACATGTTTTTCTCTAAGGTTCAACATCATGATCTCTTCAATTTGCACCCCATTGTTTGTAATTCTATAGACACCAAGTTCAACAGCAGCATATAATATTTCATTCGTTCGATTATACTTTGTTATCATGTGTTTCATCCTGGGCTCTGCCTCTATTCTAATCTAGTTTGGGACACCTCTCCAGGGTAGCCACATATGTGAAAAATTAGTGGCCATATATCCGTTTAATGTCTTGGACCAATCCCTACTTAGCAACATCCCATAATTTATGGGTATATCACTACTTGAATGTCAATGAATTGGCTTACCCTAGGGTTTAAAGCTAATTGCATCTGAATGTTCATGAGTTCTCCTATCACACTAACCTCAGTTTTATTTAACCGTGTGACAACCTTAGCAGATCTGGTGGGAGTCAGCTTGAGAGTTTTGCATATTCCTAAGGGCATTATGTTGGCTGATGCACTAGAATCTTCCATGCAGTTGTGTATGTTCTTCCCACACAATCTAACAGTTAACAAGAAAGGGGGGGCATCCTTTTTATCAGCATACATTACTACATTTGTATTGGAAGGCTGCTCAACTTTCTTACTCTTCTCTTTAGGCGGTGAGTCTCTATTAGGAATAGTTACATTAGCAGCAACCTTGTCTGTATCCAGGGACTTTATAAAAGCATTTCTGATCCTTGGGGTTTTCAACAATTCATTCAAAGGTATACTGACCTTAATTTTCTTTATTTCTTCTAACAAGTAACTCATTAATCTTGTTGTCTCTACTGTTTTAGTTTTACTTGTTTGGGCCTTTTCTACTGTTGTTCCATTATTTGTGTGTTGATTAGCTTTAAGTATGGCAGGATTGTTGTTGGCATTCTAATCTGGGGGTGTATTGAAGTTGTTAGGAGGAATGGAAGTGGTGAAAGGTCCTCCTACCCTAGGGTTGTTTCTTAAATTGTAGGTGTGGTTTTTATTTGTTTTTTGAAAAGCCTGCACCTCTTCTGTTTTAGTTAATACCTCATTTTTAGTTTCAAAGGGAAACTGAAAAGCATTTAACACAAAGGCTGATTCAGGATAAAGATTTTCACAATAGTATGGTCCACCTTCTAACAATTCATCCTCTTTCTCTTCTGTAGTTGCAAAGGTAAATGTTTCTAAGACTAAGGTTGTATTCTATCCTGAGGGTACTACCTCATTACCCTTGGGAATGAGAAATTTAGAGGTAGGAGGTTGCACATCTATATTAAATATGCTGGCTGCTAAATGAAACTGTGGACAGTCAAGCTCAACATGGGCATTGGTATTGTGAAATCTACACCAATTTTTGGGTGCTGTACTGGCCATTTGGATGCTAGCTATTTGTTTTGCATCATGATTATCTATATTCTCAAAAGGAGAAGCTAGAGTACCATTGTTTGGTCCAGTGTTCCATGTTTTGGGCGGCCTAGGCTGATTCTAATTTTTGTTATTATTACCCCAGGCCCTATTGTCTATCACTAGCCCTCTATTTTGCATTGGTTGCCCTTGGTTATGACCTTGATGCTGATTATAGTTTTGACTCTAATTTGAACATTGGCCTTGGTTGTTATTTTGAGTATGGCTCTGATTACAGTTCTGATTGTAATGCTGATTTTGATTTGAACTATAGTTTTGATTTTGGCCCTGGTTATAATTTTGATTTTGATTGTATCCCTGGTTACCTCTCCCATAGAGGCTCTCATTTCTTAGTTGTGTTACTTTAGTGGTCAATCTTTTCAAATGTACAGTGATCTCTTTGATTTCTTCCCTTTCCTCTTGTGCTTTTGCCACAGTTGTATCCCTAGGAGGTTGGAAGAAAGGCTGACCATTATTTTGACTATTATTAGAAGTGTTACTCATGTAAGGAGCTATGGCTTGGATTGGGGTAGGACTATACACAAGTGTGTAAGAAGGAACTTGATTTAATAATGGAGTGTGATGCATAGGGACTCCATTCCATGGTTGTGCCTAATTCTGCATCCCAAAATTTCCTCCATTAACAAATGGGCTACAAGTTGTGTGCCTCATCTCTTGATTTACTGAGGCTGCCTCTTTATAGGCTTTGGATATTGAATCTATGTCATGCTTTCTTTTGACAAACATGGTAGTTAAAGGATCCAAGGCTACATAGTATATAGCCAACAAGGTATCATCATCCACGGTATAAGGGGCTACTAGCCTAGAGTGGGCCTTTTGAAATATGTCATTGAAATTATCAATCAACTCTCCCTCACCTCGTTTTATAGTAGCCAGTTTATGATACAAGACACAAGGATCAATGGGTCCTCTAAATCTTGACAGAAATGCTTCTTCCATAAGTGACCAGGAAGAAATGTAACTGTTGGGTAGGTTTACATACCAGTTAGAGGCTTGTTCATTAAAGGTGTAGGGAAACAATCTACACACAACGTCCTCATGCTCTAATCTGGCCCTAAAACATGCTTCCTTAAATATTCTGATGTGGTCTTCCAGATCTTGGTGTAACTAGTATTTAGGACATATCTTTTCCAGATTTTTTATCATCTCATTATAATTAGGGAACACAATAGGAGAATGGACATTGAAATAAGCCATTGCAGGTGTTTGAGCTTGACCTGAACTTGTAGGAATACCTAGATTTATTGGTGGGATAGGATTTATAGGCGGAGTAGGACCTCTAGGAGTACCTAAACCAAGATTTAAAGATCTGAATAGTGATATGTCAGGACTCACAATATTACGTATGTTAAAAGGTGACCTAGGAGGTGTTCCAGATGAACTTCCTGCTTGCGATATTTTAGGATTCCAAATCAAAGGGCTCTTGCTTCTCCTTGTATCAGGTAGTTGCACAAAAATATCCCCCGAACTGGATCTAGACTTGGTCACTCTATCACTGTTATTAGCCAGTTTGAAACAAACCCTAACTCAAGTCAGGCCCTCCTTCTAGGGCCAGAAAAATTGTTGATGATTGTTTTGATGCAATCATAACAATTAGTTAAAATTCACATAAAATGAACCAAAACTGACTTGAAACATATGAAGGAATTAGTTAAGAGTCACTTAATCCCAAGTTTAATATGGTCAAGTCTTGACCTATTGGGCAAATTTAGTTAGTCGATGTGAAGCTGTAATGTTCAAGGGGCCTTACGTGATTTAGGGTTTCTTGTTGGGTTACTAGACTCAAACTATGCAAAAGATTAATAAATGTCAATATGTTGTTCATCCCTTTTGCATAAACTTATACTTGTGTTGCAAAACTTTAAATAGTCTTCTTGGATTATTGCAGCTTTCTCCTCCTAAATATTTATGAAAACTGTCTACTTTTAACTCTGTTATGCATGCTTCTTTCAAATATGAGACAAATTTCCTTCAAATTTCTATGTTTTAAGCTAAGTATTTTCAAATGGGTTGGGAAAAGTTAGAAAGATCTAATCTACACCTCATTCATTCTATTCGAAGGATCTAATTGTTCTGTTATGCACTTTATAAATAATACAACAATTTGATCAAATCCATAGACAAAACCTTAAGTGTAAGTTCTAAGTATTTTCACAAACATACACCTAAGATTGCAAGCTCTAAGAGAAAAAGTTTCAAACACAAAGAAGAGCAGGAAAACACTTAGAAGATAGATGTTGAATTCTAGATTCAATTGTATTAGAAATAGATAGTCATATAAGATTTACATTGTCAGAATGACTCGTAACTTCAATGATCAAATTACAGAAAACTTACAAGCTTTACAGATACAGTAAGGAAGCTAGATGTTCCACACATTCCTTATTGCAGACACAGGCAATGTCCTTCTTCTACTTCTAAACTAAACTAAAATGCCACTTTTACAAATTCTTGCTGCTACAAATTTCTATGTAGCCCCTGTGTAAGGTTTTACAGTGTATCAAGGAACCATATATAGACTTTCTGATTGTTCTCAATACAGTCCAAAAAACCCTAGTTTAAACCCTGGTTCAAACCCCTGGTTACAACAATAAATGTTGGTGAACCAGTCTCTCAAAAAATACCTCTGAGCATACATCAAATCTGAGCGAAATATTGCCCTTCTGAAACCTTAGCAGCTCAATAATAACTTGTGTGGTCTGCTGCAGTAATGTCTTCAGCTGCATTTTGTCGTCATCAATGAATGGCCTTTGACTTCCTTGCCCTTTGTCCTTAACTTCCTCTACTCCTGAGATGTGATTTCCTCCTCTTTTTGTGATGTCACCACCATTAAGTTTTAGCTCCCCGCTCAACTGCAAACCTGCAAAAATAGACAAGCAATAAGTATCACATTTAATAAAATTACAGGAAGAAAAGCAGCTGTCAAAAGTCGTGACTGTGTGAACGCATCAATCAGGCCCCAAATCTGTGAAAATTCCATCCAAAAAAAATGCATATATAACATCCAAAATAGTCAGGTCAACCATCGTTGACCGAAAATATGCATTTGGGCTTCAAAAAAATATCCTCAAATTCCCATCGCTCTGTCTTTTCCCACCTATCGCCATGATACCTACCCATCGGCAAATCCAAAAAATGATTGGCCAATGGCCATTGTTACGCCGATGTCTTTTATTATTCGGCTAAGTCTTTTCTTCCGTCGGCGTGACTTTCATTCATCGGCACCCTCTAACAATTTCCTACCGATTGTATTAGTCACGCTGATGCCCTTACTTTTCCTCTGTATATCAGGTAACGCATATTTCATAATGTATATTGGCTTATATGTTCAAAATATACATTTCAACCTCATACAAGCATTTAACCAGATTTTACTTTTCCTTCGATTCTACATTGTATGCCCCAAAATGCATGTCAAAATGTACCCTTTATATACAAGCCGGATGTGATGTATCTATTTAACCAAATTTAATTCTTCATTGAGATCTGCCCTGTATATTCCTTGTAATGTAATAATATGCAAGGCGTGAAATATACAAGGACTTCTCGTTATTTCATATTCACTTCAAGTTTGCCCCTTGTATATTTCGCTTGTATGTATCCTCTGATATACAAGTCGAACGCGATACAAAGATTAATCAGATTCCAACTTCCTTTGGGATCCAGCCTGTATGTATGTTACTTTTTATCTTTTGATATGCATTGTTTAAAACATACATAGACTTAACCCTGCTTGATAAATTTTTAGTTCTGCGCTTGTATACTTGCGATGTATGTTTGATAATATACAATTCAGAATCATACCACGATTTAGTCTTGTTTAATAATCGCTTTGGGTCCACCATGTATAAAGTGCTTGTATATTTGACCAGCCAAAATATACAAATGTTAGGATCCAAAATGGAACTGGAACATCAATTCATTCCAACTTTAAAAACATTTCGGGTCCACTTTGTATGTGTGCATAAACCCTTATTAAAATGCATACAAAGAAAAAGACATACAAGCGGCCTTGTATATATGAACCTGAAAAAAGCGAGCAAGTATAAAAGGACTTTGTGCATATAAAGGACTTTGTATATGCAAAGTGATATACAACCCTGAATGTACATTTTACCAAAATAATCATAACTTACAAAATATGGCAAATTTTAAGATGGTTCAAAAAGCAACCCTAGCTCATTTTTCACAAGGAATCCAACCATGTCATGCACTAGTACTGAAAATGCATTTTTCATCATTTCTATCAAAGTTTGCAATTTTAACCCCTCTTTTCCCTTTACCACCAAACAGAACAACAAACCAAAAGTGAAAAAAGCAAAGCAACAACAAGGGTCCTCATTTTGCTAAGGAGTAAAATGGGTTGTGTTGTGAACATCACAACAGTATCTTCCCCCGAAACCTCAAGAACACTATCTGCCATGATTGTCAAACTAGAGAGATAGCTTGCAGACCTTCGTACCATGAACCACTATAGTTGATGATACACACAAACTTCCCAAACATACCTTCAGATCTACAAATCATAATATTTCACTATATAGCAATCCAGACGAACTTACTGTCACTCTATCTCTTCTGAACATAGCAAAATCTGGTTCTACTCATAAGGCCATAACTTTTTTAGATCTTCATGCAGACTTCTCAAAACTTAACTGGATCAACCTTTGACAATCCTCTACATAGCTATATGGTCTGTATGCATTGATTATCATTGATTTTCTCAATATCCTCAACAATCCAGTCTTCTATATAGACAACAATAAGATACAGTTGACATCAATGGCAACAAGGATATTTTGACATCAATGACAACACCACTTAGGAACATATTTGCAACAGACAATGGGGGAGATCAGTGTACCCCAAGAAATTACTAAAGATGACAAATTTTTACATCAAAGTTATGAAATCAAAGGGTTAGCATTATTACCCATTGATGAGCCTGATTGAGAAGAACCTGCAAAAGCATCTTTAGATGTAATATCTACACCAATTCTTCTGTTTTCTAAAAATGGTTGGCTGATAGAATAGAGGAACTTAAAGATAAGGGTAGTATTGCTACTTATCAAAAGAAATGTAAGAAAAGAGAAAGGGAAAATAAACATGATTTAGAATGTTTTTATGAAAAGAGGAGAAGATTCATGGAGACCACAGTACTAAATAAAAATAAAAATGCAACATTGTTAGACCTATATGCTCTAGGAATTACAGTTGCTATTCCTTTAGGTGCATTTATGGAAGAAGGAACTTCAAATCAAGAGGTTTATATAGAAAAATCATAGGTTCCAAAGGTAACTATTGAGCTCATGCAAAAGAAGGACAAACCATCAAGGCAACCTGTAGTACAATCTGTGGTTATGGATGCACCAATAAATAAAACACAAATGCCCACTATAGTAGCAAATGCCTTATCAGCTAGAGCAAGGCAAAGACAGGTATCTGAAGACTTCACACCAGACGAAAGAAGAGAAGGCTGCATAAAAGTCAAGAAGGAATTGACTGAGGAAATGCAGTAGGAGTCAAGAGGTTGAGAAACTAAGAAGGTTACTGAATATGTGAATGTTGATGAAGAAAGTAGTAGTGAAGAAGAGTCACAAGATGGAGATTATATGGAGATATAAGATGAAGAAGAGGGGCAAACATCAAAGACTGCTCCTAATGAGGAACAACAAGATACTTAGATAGACAGGGCATAGAGTCTAGTAAATACAGATAAGAATACACAAGAAAATATAGAAGCAATGGATCCATATGATGTATTAGTATCACCTAAAATTATAAAGGAAGTCTAGGATGTTGCACATCAAGTTGAGAAAGCAGAATGGAAAACAAGGAAAGAAGGAGAAGAGGAAAAGATTATAGAGAAAACAAATTAATTTTCTCGTCAGTCAGTACCATCAGAAGGGAAAAGTGGAACAAAACAGATACAAGTTCCTATGTAAATAAAGGAGGTAGTACCTATATGGAATACATATGCAAATGTTTTAAATATTTCTGATACTAATCTAGAACAAAGTGAACAACAAAAGAACACAGAAGAAAGAAATGAAGAGCAAAATACTGAGAAGAATACATAGGAGGATAAAACAAAAAAGGAAAAGAGGAAGGGGAACCACAGAATCACGGAAATGCCTCTCCTTCAGCACCACAACATAATCAGCCTCTAGATCAAAATTAAATGCAACAACAATGGCAACAGGAGAGAATAGAAAGAGAGAAACTTGAAGAGGAAGTAATCAATGTAGAAAAGTAGGTATAAATGAATAAGGAACCACCAGCTTGGTTAGGAAATGAAGTGATAAGGGAAAAGGCAGAGATACAATTGATGCCCATTGATATCAAAAGCTTGTTGGGAGAACACCCACAGAGAGAAAAGAGGAAAGCAAGAACAATGTCTGCTATAAAGCAAAGCCCGTCAGGATCAAGAACTTTAGAGTTCACTATCCCTCAAAAAGACAAAGCCAAGGGAGAAATGACCCTTGAGGATTATCAAGTATTGAACATTGATCTTGGGCATGTGACAAGAGAACAACATCTGGCTGAGTGGGAAGATATGAACAAAATGACTATGGACATAATGAAGAAAGACAAAGATAAGATTGAGTACTTGAAGGGACATATTGTACAATTACAACATTTTATACAAGGGATATTTGACCCTAATGGAGGCATTCTTGATGTACCTAAAAATTTAGCCATTTTACCTAAAGATCAAATTACTGAATTTGAAAACCAAAAAGTTGAGGCTAATGTTTTTGAGGAATGGTTTAAAATGTTTATTCAAAAGGGGGAAGATGTAATAAGATAGGTGATTGTTGATTGGGAGCTGGCTCTTACAGAAAAGAATGATTGTAGTATAGTTTTATAGCATTGTCAGCATAGAATAGAGGAGTGTAAAGAAGAGTTGAATCATGTTGAATATATGAAAGAAAGAGATGAAGAACTGATGAATGAGGGAATAATAACTTCCTAAGTGGAAGGTCATATGCCACAAATCATACTAGTTACAATTTGGAAGTAACATGTTGGAGGGTTGCATTATGAATACCCTGGAACTGGAAAGAGGTGCTGATGAGGTGATTAGAAAACACTAAAAAATCATACAAAATTTTATTGGATATGAATGCCTAGAGGTACTAGTATATAATGTAGATATGGCAGTGAAAGAATTCAGGAATGTGTATCTACCCTACCTAGAGGATCCTAGTGCATTTTTAAGTGCTGAAATGATTGATTCAATCATGCAGTCAAATGCACAGATAAGAAAATATTAGAAGCATGAGGAGGAGGTGGAGGAACAAGTGAAAAAATTGAAAGAGGGTTGAAATGTAGAAATACACATGGACAGTTAGCCAGAGAAACATTCATAATGTTGTGTCAGCATTAATAGCCAATTACACATAGTACTTGAAGAAAATTGGAGAGGAGTGAGGATGAAAGATACTAGTGGCAAAGGGGATTTCTTTTATTTCTTCATTTACATGTTCTATTGTATTTTGTTATGTTGTTAAAACCAAAGTCAACAAAGATAGGGTCAAAGAAGATTATGTATTTGAAAGATTCTTATGGCATCCTTTGCACGAGAAAGAATATTCTGATAGATATTTTGAGGGACATTTGGGAAAGGATTCCCACCATTGATCTTAGTAGTTTGAATTAGGACCATTGATTGGTTTTTGTTATCGTAGAAAAGGGGGTATTCAAAATCTATAAAAGAACCCTGCTACTTGTATTTTAATTATGTATAGAGTTTTGTAACAAAAGACATATATTACATTTTAAGCAAAAGGAAGTACTAGACTTTGAGCAAATTCGTATGTGAAGTGGAATGCACCTATGTCTACAATGGGGATAATGTGGATTATCCAGTTTCTCCATTGTATCTGTGATGTGTCTGTAAGTTTTTGATTGATTGTTAATGATTTCAAGGAACCTAAAGTCTAAATACATTGTAAATTCAAAAGATTTTTTGTATATTACTGAATATAAACATCTTTTGTTGCATCTATTCTAGAGTACATTAGAATTAAGTGTTCTATAGTATATCTTGATTGATGATTGCATTTCTATATATGAATTCATGATATTGCTTAGGATAAATATATATGAAATTTAATCTTTGAATCATTATAGTTGACTGAACTTATGTACATGCATAACAGAAAATTAATTACTATAGAATTTGAAGTTTCTGAACCTTGTCTTTTCTAACTTTCTCCAAAATCATTAATAAATAGCTTAAACGTAGAAATCTTAAGGAAATTGTCATGTATTTGAAGAAAGCATAAGAAATCGTAAAGAGATTTGATAGTTTTCATACATAATAGGAAGCACAATTTGATTTGTCAATATTCATAGAAAGCTTTGAAATAAAATAGTAAATACATGCAAATGAATGTATAATTGGATAAAATTCAAAGTTATTTGCATACAATAAGCTAGTATAGACATCATAAGACACTTTAAATAACGTAAGGCCCCTTGAATAAAACAACTTTACATTGAACCCTGAGTGAATACAACACAACCATGACCTAGTTAACGTAAACTTGGAATTGAGAATTATTCCCAATAATTATCCATATTCTTCAAGATAAGCTAAGATTCTTTTTGAATTTTATCTTTGTATTTTGAATGAAACTGACATCAACATGACCCTTTCTATAGATTTGTTGATTAGCCACAAACATGAGTAACTTATAACTATACAATTAATGTATTATATTTATTAAATCATATTGATATCTCTCAAAAATCTTTTAGATGACCATATTTATGAAATCTATACTAGTGCAGTAATAACACTATAGTTATAAATATCTAGTTTTAATGTTTGTTCTTGAAATAATCATTGATGATATAAAAAAATAGTGTTAAGGTAATTATATTAATGTGATAGTTTGTCCATGTACCACTCAAAAACATTATACCTTATGTACACAACCTCATAACTATATTTATTATTCTTTGTTATATTTGTAATAATTAGATTTTTGTATCTAATGTTATTTCATATTGTATATAATAATAAGGAATAATATGATCCAACTATAATCATACATAATTGTTAGCTTCAAACAAATCAATTCCTTCAATTTGAACATGTTCAATGAGTAAACATAATAAATGTTTACCTTCAAATTTCTCGTGTAAAAGCTATAGAAGTAGAGTGTGTAGATTATTAATTAAAGGAAGTATACTAAGAAGGAACTAGGTTTATTCACACACCCATTAATTAGTTGTAGATATAAAAATAAAAACTAGTCCTTCATTTGTTAAATGTCACACTAATTGCCTAATCATAACCCTTATAAGAGACATTGTAGACATCACCCAATATGCCCATTTGAAACATAACTTAAGAAAAAAAACTTAATATCCATTAATAGAACCAATGACCTTCCACTTTTCAATAAATAAATCTTATTGGCATTTCAATTCTCACATTTTTCCTAGATAGCAGTTCTTGAGGATAAATAATGTCCATTCACAAACTATAAAATCAAATACAACTATAGATGTTATTTTATAGTTAAGTTAAGTAGTGAATTAGGTTATTAGTCCCTTCTATAAGCAAGAAACTATTGTTTTCACCTCTCTTATTTTTCAATAGTTCACCTCATATCTTGTGGCCCATGAAAAATTAAAGGGATATTGTATAGTTTTGAAAGGTTTTCTTTTACCTGCAATTGCTATGATTGGCTTGACAATATACTTGGGTTATTTTATTCAGAGAGAGAGACCATTAATTCTTACCAGTGGGAAATGGGTGGTGAAAAAAATTCATTTGGTTTCTAAAGTTTTGCATGGCTTTTGGCATGTCGGCCTTGCAGAGTGGAGAGATTTTTAAAAGACAGTTGATGGCTCATCCATTTTTATTCTGCGTGGAAGGGTTACTCTATTTATCATCAATAGATGCTCATTGCTAATTTGTCTATTGTATTTTAGCTGATGTAAGGGGTTACTATTTTAGGAATTATAGATATTTGTGTCTGAAAGAGAGGAAGGAAGCACGGCTCGTACAAAGCAAGTTGCACTCCCTAAAAGCAGCTCATATATTACCCATCTCATTGATTTTAGGTTTAGGGTTTCTTGATTTCTTTAGGGTTTAGGGTTTAGAGTTTCTTGTTCATGATGTTTCAGTTTGTAGTCTACATGTAAGTCAGCTCCCACAATAGGTGGATTGAAGAAGCCTCACAAATATCATATGAGAACTATTTCTCTTCAATATGCTTTATTGTTTTAAAAATCTCATCTTTTTTGGTATTTGGGGTTTGACGTTAGAAATTAAGAATATGAGATATAATAATAATAAAATAATTTATATGTGTAGACAAGACTATGTCTAGGAACATGGATCTATATAATGGATTGTTCCTATACAATGCTAATACTATCAAGGAAATACAAAAGCTTCAGTAAGGCTTTGACATTGTGAAAATGATTTATTTGGAAGATTTCATAGTATGCTTAGCAAGAAGCTTGTACACCGTGTCCTTCATGCTTGTCCTGGAAATCACTCTTTTCTTAGTAAAAGATGGTCAATATGACTCAACAAAGCATCTAATTTAAAATTTATAATTTTTAAAACTTTTTGTTCTTAGAGGTAATCATAGTTTAGACCTACTTTCTAAATATTATTTTAATCTTCCTCAAGAAAACCATTTCCATACTTTTTCCATGGTATGAGCATTAATAGCTTTTAATGTTATTACAGGTAAGTATGTAGAATGTGATAACTTAAACAAGGTGTTTGAGCTATTTTACAACACCTTAGTTTTGAAAGGTAGGGGACATATTTCTATCAAAAAAATACTATTGCAATGTGGACAATAGAAAATACACACAAAAGAGAGACTAGAATACACAAAAACAAACAACAATATATATTATAAATTTTTCTTTCAAAAATACATGCAAAACTTAATACAAATTTAGTGCAGAGCTACTGCTCTATTTTTCTAACTTGCCTCAATCTTTGGAGCTACAAACTAAATCTATTTAGGAGTTATTAGCAAGAACTCCAAAGCTTCTTGTGTGTACCTTGTGTTGCTGCACACAAAACCTTCTATTCCCTGCTATATTCTCCTTCACATTCCTTCTCCTATTGTAGGCTTTTCTTCTCTCTTCTCAAAAACTAACTTAACATTCTATCTTTTTGTCTTTTCTATTTTCTTACAAGAAAGCTGACACTTAACACTTCAAAATTCAAACTTACCTACCAAAAATAAATTCCTAGCAGGCCAACAGTTGTTGGTACTGATTTTGGAAGATCCCCAGAACTGACACGGGGGTAGGCTAAATAAATGCTATTCTGACGGAAGATTATTAATATTCCAACACTCCCTCTTAATATGATGTTAGATATCATTTTACAATTTTCTTTTACAAACTGATCTCTAGAGTTAAACCTTTGCTTTTTCCTTTCTAGAGAAAATCTCTCTATTTCTGCCATTTTGGATCACCTCTAGAGCTCTTTTCTACATCTCTTGAGCACTATGTTTTCATCTTTGGAGCTAACTCCCTGCATCTCCAAAGCTTTGTTTCTGTATCTTCAGAGCATCTCTAGAGCTCTACTGTGATTGTTCTTTTGGAACTGAACCTCTAAAACTATCTTCATTCTAGGGTTGCACACCTCTGTAGCTATCAACAATGCCTAGCCTATCCCTTAGGCATTCAAAAGAATCTTTTGGTAATGCCTTGGTAAAGATGTCAGCAATTTGTTTCTTGGATCTACAATATTGTAACTCAATCTCTCCTTGTTCTACCAACTCCCTTATGAAATGATAAAGGATCTCAGTGTGCTTACTTCATCTGTGGAAGGCTAGATTCTTTGTTAGGGCTATTGATGAAACATTGTCACAATGAATGGTTGTACCATCTTCTTGTTGCTCATTCAAATTTGCAAGGATCCTTCTCAACCAAGTAGCTTGACATGTTGTTGCATTTGCTACAAGATACTCAGCTTTTGTTGTAGAGAGACAATGGGCTGCTTCTTGGATGCCCATAAAATCATGCCTGAACCCATGTGAAAAACATAGCCAGATGTTCTCTTCCAGTCATCTACATTACCTACCCAATCACTATCCATGCAACCAAACAACTTAAACTCATTAGAAACACCATACAAGATGCCATAACTTGTTGTCCCATTCACATATCTTAGGATCCTCTTTCCTGCTTGCCAATGTGTGTCATTAGGTTTCTCCATGAACCTAGAAATTAGGCTTGTAACATACATCAAATCAGACCTAGTAGTTATGAAGTACATGAGGCTTCCTTCCATGCTCTTCAAGAGGGTTTGGTTTTCTTCCTTGTTGTTGTCCTCTTTACTCAATTTTAGACCTGTAGCTATTGGTGTTGGGGTAGGTTTACTATTCTCCATTTTAAATCTCTTCAAAATCTATTTGGCATAGTTAGTTTGTGAAATAAATATGCCATGCTCTGTTTGTTTGGCCTCAATGCCAAGAAAATACTTTAGGAGACCTGAGTCTATCATCTCAAACTCATTCTTCATTACCTCTTTGAGATCAGCAATGAAGAGATCACTATTTCTAGTAAAAATTAAATCATCTACATACAAAACAACAATAAAAATATTACCTTCAGCTTCTTTGATGTAAAGAGTGGTCTCACTTCTACTTTTTCTAAAGCCATTACTCACTAGGTTTGAGTCTATCCTACTATGCCTTGTCCTAGGTGCTTATTTCACCCCATAGAGGGCTTTTCAGAGCCTATACCTTGTCTTCTTGCCCTAGGACTTCATAGCCAGGTGGCTGCTCCACATACACTTCCTCTTTCAACACTTTGTTCAAGAAAGATGACTTCACGTCCATTTGATACACCTTCAACTTGTGTTGGACTACAATTGCAATGATTGCCCTAATTATTTCCATCTTGCAACTGGTGCATATGTCTCATCATAATCTCTTCTAGGCTGCTATTTGTACCCTTTGACAACTAGCCTTGCCTTATGTCTTTCAATTTTTCCTTTAGAAGTAGACTTAAGGTCTTAGATACCCACTTAAATCCAATCACTTTTTTACCCTTGGGTAAATCAGTTAGCTACCATGTGTCATTCCTATCTATGGCATCCAATTCCTCATCCATGTCCTTACACCACTTCTCTTCTTTCATAGCTTGCTCAAAGTGCATTGGATCACTATATGAAAATAATGCAAAATCCATATTCTCATCAACATTAACATACCTTGTGCTTTTGTAAATCCCCCTTACACTCC
Source organism: Cunninghamia lanceolata (assembly GCA_027924645.1). Lineage (NCBI taxonomy): Eukaryota > Viridiplantae > Streptophyta > Pinopsida > Cupressales > Cupressaceae > Cunninghamia > Cunninghamia lanceolata. The sequence goes on from BSBN01000957.1 coordinate 2,521,346, forward strand.
TTGTCCTCCATAGCATCAATGATGCAAGTGTAGGGTCTAAGTTACCTATAGAGCTGCTACTATACTACTAACCTTGAGAGCTGCTACTTTGTTGAACTTTGGAGCTACTAATCTCTAGGGCTACTATGTTGTTTACCACCATTGGAGCTGTTGTTCTATAGAGCACCTCCAGAGCTACTATTTTCCAAGACTTTATGGTAGTTTCTCCCCAAGTTGTTGCTCTCCAGAGCTCCTCTGAAGTTGCTATCCTCTGGTGATTCTTCATCTTCAAGGGGTATTGTGACTGAAACACCCATGGTTCTATCCACCATTCCATCCCATGCTTCATTCTCAATAAACTCAACATCCCTCCTGATCACAACCTTATTGGTGATGGGATTATACAGCTTGTAGGCTCTTGGGTAAATGCAAGAAGTTGTGTCCACTTAAGGTGGAAGTTTCGGAGTTAGAAAAAAATCTGAAATCAGGGAACCAAAAATGGGATCCCGTTTATATAAAATGGGATCCCGTTTATATAAAATGGGATCCCGTTTATATAAAATGGGATCCCATTTATATAAAACATGATCCTGTTTTGCTTCGGGATCCTGAGCCTAGAACCAAAAATGCGATCCCATTTTTTCCCGGGATCCCAAACCTAGAGGCCAAAAACGGGATCTTGTTTCAAAATATGGGATCCCGTTATAAACGGGATCCCATTTTACATAACTGGATCGCGTTATATATAACAGATTCCATTTCATAAAACGAGATCCTATTTTGGAAAAGTATTAAATTTAAAAAAATGGCAGAGACCCCATTTTCAACAGCGATAGTCAATAGGCGAAAATGGGATCCCGAGTTCAGAGACCATCCAGCCACTAGGTAAGTGGATTTTTCCACTTCTACAAATTACCCATCAATTGTTTTAAGCTTCCCTTGTTTGTTTTGGTGTAAAATACAATCAAAATTTAAATTTTGAATTGTTATTTAGGGTTTAGGGTTTATGAAATCAGTAGCTAATTTTTGACAGTTTAGTTGTAAAATACAATTGAAATTTTGAAAGACTATATCATATAAAAGGATAGAATTTGAACAAACTGTCAAAATTATGTCTAAAATTGAGAATTGAATAGATATATTTAGACATTTTAGCTATAAAATACAATTGAAAATTTGAAAATACTGTATCATATGAAAGGAGAGATTTTGAACAAACTGTCAAAATTTGAGTTCAATTTGAGTGTTGAATAGCTGTATTTAAACATTTTAGCTGTAAAATACAATTGAAATTTTGAAAATACTGTATCATATGAAAGGAGAGATTTTGAACAAACTGTCAAATTTTGAGTTCAATTTGAGTGTTGAATAGCTGTATTTAAACATTTTAGTTGGAAAATACAATTGACATTTTGAAACGATTGTATCATATGAAAGGAGAGATTTTGAACAAACTGTCAAAAATTATATAGCATTGGGATGATATATATATTTGGTTTTTATAAAATTTACTTATAACAATGTATGTCATTGTATTTTAAAGGCATTATTAAATAGCTAACTATCATGTAAAAAAATTACAACAAACCATAATAAAACCAAGTTATCACATCCTTCATAATCAAACATTTAGAGACAACCAACTAATCAAGAATTGAGAAAATTTTATAGTTTTTGTGATAGCCAACTAATCAAGAATGAAATGAAGCCAACATTTATGTAACTTTTGATATACTCAAGTAGTTGTCCTCACTAGCTAGGTTATCCCCTTGGAATGAACATCGTGATGTTAATTGTGATACGAGCTCAACCTCATTGGTAATGCTTTCCCTAATCTTAATGACATTGATGTAGGGTCCACTCATGATCCTTACGAAGATCTTTCCACCACTAACCTATTTCATGATAGGTCACTATCCTCACCATCTCCTTAGACCTATAATACCTTGAGCTTATCGATTGGGACCAACACGACCCTTTATGATTTGATGTTTTCCAAAATGATGAAGCCATCATGAAACTTATGAAGTGTCAAGACCACATCCCCATTGTAATCATAAGAAAGACTTTTCCACCATACTTAACACTACATATACTTATTTTGGAGAGAAAGAAAGAACCCTTTAGTCCTGAGGCACCCTAGTCTAGGCAGAATAGCAACAAGATATAAGAGGAAACTTGTGATCGATTAAAATGATACAATAAAAATGGACACTTCCCAAGAGCTCCTCAATTTGACAAACTTCACCTTCCATTAGATACCACTTAGATACAAGACATGACTCCCCTCTCCTTGTTGAGGATGCTATAAACATCAACCTGTGAATAGAAACTTGGACCCTAAACTCTCTAAGATAGTAGCTCCACTGGACCTTGACATCAAAGAAGGCATATATAACCATGTCACCATGTTAAAGATTACATTGATTTCTTCATGTGGTCTTATGGTGATATGCCTTAAGACTCCATCTTTAAAGTCATGCATCATCTTGTGGTTCACCTGAATGCCAAACCTATTCAATAAAAGCTATGCAAAATGCACCCCCAAGTAGCCCTCATGGTCATAGAAGAATTGTATAAACTCTTGGATGTCCAGGGTTCATTCAGACTATTACTTATCCTAAATGGGTAGATCTAATGTGGTCTTAGTTAACAAGAAAACTAAGGGAATTCATGTTTGCACTAACTTTTGAGACATCAAAAAAGGATCTACCCCAACTTAGATAACTTTTCTTTACCAAACATTGATATGGTCGTGGATCTTGTGCATAGCCATATATATAAAATTTTATCATTAATCTAGATATAATATGGACCAAGTTGAAACATTTGAGTTAGACATGGAGACACCTAGATTATGGAGCTTGGTCTATGTAAGAAAACACCTCCTATAGACTCAACACAAACTTATCCCTCAACCCTCTAAATTGTGACTTACATCATTTGATTGCCTTGGAACACAATATAGACAACTCTATACAAATTTGGAAAAATATATTTTCTCCTAACAGAAACTTGTATATGTAGAAGTATCTACTACTACATTAGATTTGATATACTTCTTAAAAGGAAAGAGTTGGGACTAACAACTAAATAGAAAACAATAACTAGTTTTGCATTTTCTAGGAAATAGGAAACAAAATTGAGCTAGAACCATCTTGACTAATTTACCTATTTCTAGCTAGATTGAACCCTAATTCTATATGCAATTCCAACCCTAACCCTAACACTAATTATAACCCTAATCCTAACCCTAATTCTATATGCAATTCAAACCCTAACCCTTATTATAACCCTAAACATAACCCTAACCCTAACTCTACTTGTAATTGTAATTGTAATTGTAACTCTAACTCTAGCCCTAACCCTAACCCTAACGAGCTACTTGTAATTGTAATTGTAACTCTAACTCTAGCCGTAACCCAAACGATAATTGTAGCTCTAATACTTACCCTAACTTAGCAACCCTTGAATTCTAATTCTAACCCTAACCTCAATTCTAACCCTAAGCCTGATCCTAATTGAAACCCTAACCCTAACTTTAATTAATCATGAGTCATGCTACATGGATTTCTTCTACATATTTTGTATGCATGTGTTATTCCCTTATTGCATGTGAGTTCACCAATTATTTGGAAGTCTCCTAACTGGGAGGCAGGCTTGTATTCAAGCCCTATAAATTTTGTGTTTATAGGTGTTATGTTTAAAGCTATATGGAGACTTGTAATAGGAGGTCTTGAATTTGGTACCAATGATTGTGAGTTCCTTGTCTACAATATGATGAACCTTTTGAACAAGAGAACCTTGTAGACCATGATGCATATCTTAAAATTTAAACTTGAACATTATCGTTATGTGAATGCTTTTAGCCATCCTACAACCTCCTATCACCCTTCATCCTCTTATAGGGATATGCCACACAACCTCTCCAAGTTGACCATGCCAAAACCAAAGTCACAATCGTAAGAGGTAAAGAATCTTTATGCCCCATTCAAGTCCACTCCCTAATAGGAGTGATACAATGCTAATAGGGTTGTGAAGGTAATTAAGTTCTTGATTAGCATGTTGGGTGTATCTAAGCATAATGATGATATAGTTAGTCTTGATTTCATTAATATTAAGATCATTGAGCTAAAATACTTAATATATATGGTATAGTTTTGTTCAATCAACAGTGGTAGGGAAAATTAATATACTACAATGACATCAAACATAAACCAATAGGTGTCTTAAGATATATTAGTGGTAGGGAAAATTATAGTGGCCCTAACCCTAGAGTAATAAGTTGAAGTAGTGTTAGAATTACTAATAAACTAAAAAACTTTATCCTAGGGTGGTGGGACAAATTACACAAGCCTTACAAAGCCTCTACCACTTCCTTGACATTTTTAACATTGTTTGAATTTGATAGGAGGGATTTATGTCACCTCCTCCTCATCTTAATTCTCATAGTGGATAGAATCATCCAATTTAGCATCAAGACATGAAGGTTTATCTTCATTATCTTAGAAATATCCTCCAAGGCTTTGTGCATATGCTCATGCCACACATTGAAGATGTGGAATTTATCTAAGTAGCAATATAGAAATCCTTAGCCTAACCTTCTACCCCTTCAATATCATTGTATAGAAGGTAGATACAAGTAACATTTGATAGCATGGAGGCACAACTTAGGGATTTCAAGTTGAATGTAAAAAAATTATTCTTCCCAACAAATGCTAGATGTCTAGGAGCAATTTAATGATTTCTTCCATTATCTGCCTAGTCTAGAATATAATTACCTTTTCTTTTGATATGTTTGAAGGAGATAGATTTAAACAAGTATTCACCAAGTTTCTAGCTTCCAATATATAATAGTTTCCAATAACCACAAGCTTCATCTATGCTTTTTCATATGATCAATGTTGATCTTGGAATCTCCTTCCACACTAAGGGATATCTTGTTTAGTTTCCAAGTCATCTTGAGGCCTTGGATATCATGGCCCTAGAATCTACCATATTATTGTTCTTGACACCAAAATCATAAGCTTTAAGATAGGTAGAGGTTTTCCCTTATCATCTCTTAATAAACATACTCCTCCTACTTCACTAGGATTACCCTTGGCTACCCATCAAAATTTCAAGCTTAATCCATCCCAATGTAGGTGTGGACCAAAGGGTGTGAATATCAACATGGGTATCTCCTTGTTTTAACCTTATTCAAAGCAACCTTGGCCAATTATGAGCCTAATCAGTGCCTCTTCTAGCATGATCATATATTCCTCTTTACCCCAACAATCACCAAGTTCCTAAATGTACCATATTTCTTTAAAATAGTCCAAAATTTGGGATGCATATTCACATTTAAGAAATACATGATGATTGTCCAGAGAAGTTTCCTTACTTAAATGCACATTATACATTAAGATGGGTTACCTTTCCCATTGTATCAATCATTATGGTAGTCCTAATAGCTCTCTTACATTTTGAAATTTGTACATGCATGTATACATTATTTGTATGTTTTTAATTTAAATTTATTTCAAGTGTAATTTCTTGAAACATATATATATATATATATATATATATATATATATATATATATTCTTGATTTAATTTTAAATTTGTACTGAAGTTTGTATGTTTATATGTATATATATGCAGGTTCATATCTAGATTTTTATATATACATTATGAATCTAGATGATATTCACTTTGATGTTGAGGACTTCCTTAATGCACAAGATGATCCGGCCGCACCCCCACCCCCACCCCCACCCACACCTGCACCCCCAGTGCCAAATGCCCTACCTCTAGATGCCCCACCTATAGATGACCTGCCTCCACCTCTACCTCCACCCCCACCTGGAACTGACCAGGCTCACTTGCAAGCCATAATAAATGAAAATGTGGATTCGATACAAGAAAAACTAAATTCCATTCGCAATGAACAATTCATGCCACCTCACATAGTACATTTTGCATCTTTGATGCAAAACATTGTAGATTCTATGAGGTCTATTGACTCAGATTTTGATGGATTCCAGAAATGGAGAGAGGGGAGGCACCAATTTTATGCTGATGGCCTCTCCTATAAGACTATTTTGGATCTTAAAATCACAAAAGCTCATTAGCACAATATTTTAGACATCCCATTACAAATGAACCTATTCCTGCAAATAAGAAAAGAATATCAATCAGGTGGTGTAGGCATGAAGGAATGTCTGCCAATTTTTGGGATAGATGGTGCATGGTGTTTGATTATCCACCTCATGCTAATTGTGAGGTTCCTTTATATTTTTTGAGAAAATTATATGTATAGTTTGTTATGAATAAAAAACCCAACTACTTTGATTTTAGATCATTCCAGAGTGTTGGTGGTGGCATGCCACAACAGAAGTTGGGGGCACGAGTTGATCCCCAACGATCGGTGCCTGTTCAACCTCTTATTGACCCTCTTGTTGCTGCCATTCCTTCGCCCTTCGAGCATCGTGCAGTGGTATCCACACTAGGCACATTGAGTGCACTCTCAGGTAGCCTACATGAGCAGACTTCTATGATGGTAGCTCAAGTTAGAGAGTATGGAGGAGTTGATGATGGAAGTGGTCCTAGTGCCACTCCACATGTGTTGATGCCTCATACATGTACGAGTTGCAATCAATTGTGTTATGGACCTGATCAGGTAGTTGCACCCACTTCAGCTACACATGCATCATTTGATAATGTGGGCACTGAATCATTTGTTGATTATCTATTTGCTGAGGATCATCCCACTGATCATTCAACATAGGTATATATAGGTTATGTACACATGTTGAATTTAAAATAATTTTTTAACCATGTGTTTTTAATCAACATATAGATGATCAATTAAATTGTAACATTTTAACAATCGAATTGTTTGGTTTGTTTGGTGTAGATGATGGCAACAGGGGTCACCATTGATTGAATTAATTTTTCATCGACACCTGTTCATCTCGGGCACCCATTTGGGGTACATTTTCAATGATTTGTAAATTTGTAAAATTCAGTCTTGAATGTGTGTACAATTAAATATTTATGAACTTATTTATGAACTGGTTCAGGGTTCTTCCACATTGAATCCTCCATCTTAGGGTGTCTTGAGCGCTCCTCCATCATTGGGCATCTCACATGACACTCTTACAGTATGTATATTGTTTTAAAAAACTATATATATACTTAAATTTTTCTATTTTGATATCAGTGTATCTAAAAACGTGCACATGTACTATTTAATATTTTATAAATATGTCTATGCAGGTTGACACAACTATGAGGATGGGCATTGTAGCACACTTGGATAATCCAAGTTTATATCAGGAGTCGACTGCATTTTAGGTTGTTGAAAAATGTATTTAACATGTACACTGTAAGTCAATTATATATATGTTTTAAAACCTAATTTTTACACATATGTGCTAACTTAAATATAAATGACATTGTAGGAGCTTGTTAGTGACACATTTCATGATCAACACACAGCGCATGCAGAGCAAGAGGATAGAGGAGATGGGCAGCCTGATATGGTATAATTTAAAATTTAGATTATATTTAAATTGAATAATTAAAATATACGTTGTGAACTTAAAGTAAAATTCTTGATATATATATATATATATATATATATATATATATACATATATATATATATATATACATATATATATATATACATATATATATATACATATATATATATATATGTTGACATGTACATTCAAAATTCTTTTTTCTTTTATAGCTTGATACATGTCATGGAGCTCAGCCTGTAGAGATAGGTCCTGGAATAGAGGATTCAAAACAAGTTCCTATTACGGTATAATAATTTTTAAATATGATAGTTCTTATAAATTAAATTGAATTAAATCATTTTTAAAATCGTCAAGTATATCTAATTTCAACTTGAACTTTCTCTTGTATTAAATAGATTGATTCAGAGCATGGAGACACAAGTCCAGGTGCACCAGAGCATGCCTCTCAGCCTCACATGGTAATTTAATTTTATGATAAATTATAAATTTAAAAATTGTCATTAAATTATATTTCCTTATCATCTTACATCTAATTTCATCTAAATCTTTCTCTTTTGCAGAGTGATTCAAGTCATCTGAGTAGTTCGCATGGTGTGAAGAGGACTCTTGATGATAGAGATAGTATGTGATAGGTTATTGAACATGGGCTATGTATAATTTGACTATTTCATGGACTATTTGTTATATACTATTTGTCATGGACTTTATATATATATTGTTGAACCTGGACTTTATATATTTGACTATTTCATGGACTATTTGTTATATACTGTTTGTCATGGACTTTATATATTTTTTTGAACATGGACCTAGACTTTATATATTTGACTATTTCATGGACTATTTGTTATATACTGTTTGTCATGGACTTTATATATATATTGTTGAACATGTGGACTTTATATATTTTTTGAACATGGACCTAGACTTTATATATATATTGTTGAACCTGGACTATATATTTTTACATGTCACACAATAAATGCAATCTTGTCGTAGTTCAAAATCATACACATGTCAAAGTAATAATCATGTAAAACCATCATGTTAGTTTAGGTGCATCCATATTTATATATATGTTATCCATGCATACATACATTGCATATACATCATAAACTATAAAAGCATAACATCACATACATATGTATATACAAGCATCCCTAAATTTAATCATAAATCAAACTCTAATCTAACCATGTGCATGAAGGAAAAGAAATGTAAACATTTGAGATCAACCATAATAAGATATATAGATTGACATAAATAGAAATAATCAATTGTCACATATAAATCTACAAGTGTCAGAGTGTTGATCTAGATTTGTGCTTAATGAAGAAATTGCATTGAAAGAATTTATGTAGTGATGAGGTCCTAATAAAGTTCCTCCATTCATTCATGGTATGCATATTTAGGTCCTGGTCAAATTTTAAGCAATAAAATGGTAAGCAAATCAAAACAAAGTATTAAAAAGTGAGATAAGTTCATGAGGATCTCTTGCCTACTAGGAGGGATCAATCTCTCACATCTTCTCATCTAGAGATCAACTAAGTTATATTAAATGACCCTAGCATGGTTATAGTTATATTTATCCAAGTGCCTTGGTGCTTGTTCCTATGTTGATCATGTAATTTAGGATGTCTTAAGGGGTCCTAATTTACGATGTCTTAAGTGGACACAACTTCTTCACCAAATGGGTGGAGGAGTGCCTACAAGGATAATTGTTGATAATGCAATGTATTTTAGATCCCATGACCTCCTTGGCATATGCTCTAAATATGGGATAGATTTAATACATTTTTCCCCTTATAATCCATAAGGGAATGGTCAAGTTGAATCTAGTAACAAGTGTATCATGATAATCATCAAGAAGACACCATATTCAAACAAGAAAACAATGGATGATAAGCTTAAGTTTATTGTTCAGGGAGATAGAATAACATACTTAGAGTTCCATGGAACTTTCTTCCCAATTCATCTTGAGGCCCTGGATCTCATCTATTTCTCCCCTCCACTTCCTAGCAATGGTCCCATATGGTTCTCCCACAATTTATATTCCTTTGTATCTTCCCTTCCCTCCACTTTGTGAAAGCTAGATTAACTTTAGGATATGATTTATCCCATCCCACTTCCTATCCTATTGTCTAGTTTTACATCATTTCCCCATAACATTGAAACACTCATTTCTTCCTAATTATAGAAGCCTAACTGCCTTGAAGAAATCATTCCTTTCTTCAATTCATTTCATCCAATTCCCACCTGAAGTTTTGTAACATTTTTTGCAAAAGTTTGCCAAGTTCATACCCTATCCCAAGTCAAATTTCTACTTCTTCAAAAGATTCCACCCACCCCAAGTACTCCCTTGCATGACTTAGGACCACCATTAATGACTTTCAATGGACATGATATGATGTAATATTTCCTCCAAATTCCTCTTAACATCGGTGGACCCCTCAAAAATATGATTTGGGCATAAAGGTATGGGATAATGGTATAATTCAGCATGATAATCAAGTGTGTGCCATGTGAAAGTGACATGAGAAAGTATGGGTGGACATTTAACTCTCAAGTGACCAAGGTCCTTGTCCAACATTGCTTGTTGACATTGAACGATCTATATATTATAGTATCTCATTAAACTGAGAGATGGAAAACTAGTTGCAAAGAAGAGACTAAGAAAAACAAAGAAAAACATGCATAAACCTCTAGGGTTTTGTTCTAGTGATAGATTTTAGAGCATTTTCATTGTAATTTTCATGGGTTTTCTTTCAAGGGATATGATAGGGCATTGTAATCTAAAAAGAACAAATTAATAGTGAAGATTTGGAATTTTATTAAGTGTCTTAATGAGCATTACATGAATTTCAAGACATAAGGGATTGAAAAGTGGATTAGAAGGAATAACAAATTTGAAAGAATTAGTTTTGGGTGTGGCTAATTGGGATGACACCTTGAATTCTATGAGAAAGGATTGGGATTCCCTGCTCTCTAGTTGCAGGAAGTAATTTCTCTATGTTCTGTGGAGGGTTTGGTGTTGTTTTTGTTGTTGTCTGTATGTTATTTTCTAGTTATTTTTTGTCTGTTCTGTCACCTATCCTATTTTATTGTAGCTAGTGTTTTTTGTTGTATTGGTGGTCTTTAATTTTCTTCATGCTAGTTTGTTGAACTCTTTGGATTTGTAAGGGAATAGGACCCTTTTTCTAGATTATCTTAATCAAAAACAAATTTGAAAGAAGGAAGGCTTGATCCTTGTGTGAGAATAAAAAGCTAGAGGGGGTGCTATACATAAGCTTGGATGAGAAAATAATACTTGAAAACAACCTCCTAAAAGGAAATATTTCAATATTTGCAAAATTAAAACTCAAACTAAACTAAGATGCTCAAAGACCTGTGAAGAATCTTAAAGAAGTTTGTGAGGAAGATTTTAAAGAAGCTTCTATGAGAGAAGTGTGTGAAACTTCTTGATGATAAATAATGAAGAGATGAGGGGTATTTATAGGTAGAAATAAGAGGGAAGAGAAGAAGAGATCAGATCAAAATAAATATTTAACTTAATAAGAAATGGAAGCAATTCCATGAATAAGAGAGAAGATAGAAAGAAAATTAGAAGACTTGAGAAAACTAAAATGAACTCAAAGAGAAAATGGAAACAATTTAGAAGAGATAAGATTTTATCATGAGTTCAAAATAGAAATAAAGTGAGGAAAAGCACAAGTTAGCACAAAAAATGGGAGTTAAAATGGGTTAAAAATCAAGAAGAAAAGATAAAAATATGAGTTATTTCATGCATTAAAAACTACAAGGTCACCCATTTTAGGGATAAGGTCACCACTTTTACTAATTAAGGTCACTCAAGTAACCTAGAGACACTAGGGGCAACCCTAAGACACAAAGAGGTGACCCAAAGTAGGAAAAATGAAGGGGGCACTAGGTAAAAATGTGAGGTAGGGAAGGTCAATTTGGGGGTTGAAAAAGATGGTCAAGAGGGGGAAGAACACATAGGACATGCCACCAAGAGTGAAACTACTAGTAGGAGTGTAATTCACACCTACATGACTATGATTAGGACTTATTTATCATCATCAAATTGTCATGTAGGCTTGATGTAATTTTAGTACTTATAGATACCAAATGTTAGGAGTTTCAAGCCACAAATACTAATTCCACATAACCTTAATGAGAGAAACTATGCTAAATAGTATGCAGAATCTATAATACAGAAGAAAAATAAAGCATAATTACAAGATAACACAAGATGCACCTTGGGAAAACCCTTTTAGAAAAAACCTAGCCTCCAAAACACCACAAACCCAATGTATTATCTCAAGAATGGGATTATAGAGATAATACATTTGTAGAGTTCTCCATGTAGAACTTCAACAAAATTAAACAACTTCTTGCATTTGTAGTGTCCACTTAAGGTGGAAGTTGTATGCTAACTTTTTGGATGTCTTAAGGGTTCCTAATTTACTATGTCTTAAGGGGATGTCTTAAGTTCTCAAAATTTGGTGAAGTTGCCCAAGGCAACCAAATTGAACAATATAATAAATCAAATTTAAAGTAAATTCTAAGTAGAAAAACATGGACATTTAACAAATAAAATACATAAAATAATAATTTTGATAAATTTAATACTGTAGAGTATAAAATTGTGTACATACACATGTATACAAATTTCTGTACAAAATGTGTAATAATGTAATTGTGTATGTACATATATGCCAACTCAAAATAATGTAAATACAAAATGTCGTTATATGCCATCTCAAGAAAATCCAAAACTTGAGGAGAATGTAGCAAGTCTTCATGCCACCTGATGTAAAAATAATACAAGCAATTTATCAATATATCTGAACCAAAACATATATTTTAATTTATATAAAACTATCTAGATATACACAATTTGTACTTGTATTTACAAGTGCCTCTCAAGTTTTTGTTTCAAAGTATGTGATGAATTTGTGATGATGGCCTGAGGATATAAAAGGATAAATTAAATCAATTTCAACTAATAACGCACAAGAAATATCAAAACATGTATTTAATACATATTTAAAACAACAATATAAATCTATTTAACTATATTTACCTGTATTTACTTATTCCATTGTACCATCTCAATCCTCTCTTTTTTCCAACACATCGATGATTGTCTCATGGTCTTCCATAGAAATGTTCCATAGCTCTTTATTTGTAGGTTTGCCACGATACCTCTCCAGTTTTATATTTGTTGCCAACACCAAATGTGAGTAGTGTATAATCTTCTTATGTGTTTCATAATCTTTGAATGCAGGCAAACCATTCTCCCTTATTAGGTATTTCCGTAGCCAAGTGTCAACAACCACCACCGAACCTATTGGATAATGATAGGCATCATCAAAGAAATACTTAAAATTTGCTTAAGGGGATCAAAGAAGTTCTTAAAATATGCTTAAGGGGATCAAAGACTTGTTATCAAAATTTGCTTAAGGGGATGTCTTAAGGGGATCACCAAACCTATTGGATAAGGAAAGCCATCATCATCTTGTCAAGGTGCTGTTAACTTATGTTTAGTCTCCACTCAACGAGCCAACCAATATTCAGTTTCCTCTTCATTATTCTTTGGTGCAACAACAGCATACACATGTCCTGCAAAACAAATTTTGATTCAATAACTTGCACATGTCCATAAAATTTGACCAATCAACATACATGCATTCATATGTACACATAAATAAATAAAAGCACTACAAATTAGTAATCAAAGTGAAATAAAATGAAATGATTTGAATTAAATTACCTTCTTGTACAAGGTCTGAAACACGGTCATAATCGTCTGATACAAACAGTTGATCATTGTCTTCAATTGTTGTTTCACTTTGTTTGTGTGCTTGTGCAAGTGTCAACGGTCTTTGTTTCCACTCTTCAACCCATTCTGTATTCTCACATGTTTCCCAATCTCCTAAAATATAAAACTAACAAAAACATGCAAGCTCCCTTGTCCAGATAGTCCATGTACTTGCATTCAAACTCCTAAATGAATGCCATTTAGTAGATCCGCTGATTCTCTGGCAATCAAGTCTAGGTAGAATGTTTTCTTCTTCAACCAACCAAAAGAATCAACGAACTATAGAGTACTCGCTTGATCCAGGTGTATATAATCTTGTATTGCACCAATCTACAATCCCACGTGCATCTTTAAATTTTACTGCATCCTCAAATTTTAATTATTGTCTAGCAAGAATTCTTTTAACACACGCACCAGCTCCATCATGTTCTCCTTTACCATGTCCAGCTTCAAAAAAAATCCACATATGTTGGACATTATTCTCCTTGTGAACCCTACATAACCAATAGAACATTCAAGCATTCTTGAATTGCCCCGTACAATTATCTGACCATATAAGATGTTCAGTCATCTGGATTCCTCTTTCTCTTAAATTTGTATAAAATATATTGAAACAATATTAAACAAATTCTGATGAGTGTAACCGGTTGTCACTCAAATAGAAATGATACTCCCTCAAAACTTTTCTATCATTCTCTGTGCTATCATCTGCATGTCTATGAACAATATGAACAAACATAGCAACCTGCACTGAATTGTAATATTGTGATTGAATTTCCTCTTGCGGAGCTAAAGTATAGTTTTCCACAAAATCAACCATTGATAGTATAGTACCAACTAGAAATGTGTTTCTACATTCACGAAATTGTCCATCAAGCCATCGAGCTTGTTGAGAGTGCTTGACATATTTTGGTACAATTTTACTTTTAAATTCTGATATGAATGCATGCATACTAACCTTTTCTATAATTAAATCACAACGCTTTCCAAATTTTCCATCTTTTAAAGAATATTCAACATTCTTAAATCTTTTAACATCCACTAATTGTTGTCCAAAATCATTTTCAACACTTTCATGCATACAAACTCTTAACAAAGAAAGATTGCCACAACTAGTGCATTGTCCAGAAATACATGAACTTAAATAAAAACCTTTTTCATTAGATCTTTCATAGAAAAAACTTGATATAAACTCTTTTATTGCTTCAGTTGGCATATTAATATCACATTCCTGTATAATCATGTTACGATGTAAAGTACAACGTATATATTGAAACACATCATAATAATAACGAAATTGAACATGCATTTTACAACAACAAGATATTCGTTCCTTATTAATCTTTACATACCATGGTTTGCATTTTTCAAAAGATCTTTGACTTATTTTAATATTACTAGGTAACACTAATTCATCACAAAATTTTCTATAAAATTCAGTTTGCATTGTATCTAATAGGTGTTTTGGATGAGGATCGCGAACTTTGGACCCCACTCTTAATTTTAAAACATCTCTAGCATTAGATGATAGCCTAGTATTATTATGCCAATATTTTTAGATCAAAGATCTGATTTCAACATTTAGTTTCATGTCAGATCTCAGGAGTCGACCACTAAAACTCCAACATTGGTTAATTGGATCATTTTCTATACTTTCTCTTCTTTTTGCCACTCTTACCAATGTTTTAGGATGTATTTTTAGAATTCCACTAATATTGCTTACCATTCTTCTATTCAAAGTTGTTTTATTCACTATAGCAGTTGTTATAGCTCATCTTGTTGCATTTTTATCTTTGGATCGACTATTACTTCCAATAGACTCAATGGCACTAGCAACAGTAGACATCGCATGTTTTAGTGATTGATCTTTTCTTCTTGGTTTAACAAAAATGCCTAACATTTTCATTACTTTTCTTATTTTCCACATTCTCATTAATTGCATCATTAGTTGACATTGAAATGATAGTTTTATACGATAAAAAAATTCCTTGTATAATCTATTGGCATGTGTTCTTATTTGTCTCTAAGAAATTTTACCAGGAAGATTATCCAAAACATCTCTTTCAATTTTGAAAAAATATTTCTCATTTTCAACATCACTTCCTAGATTTTCATTTTCATTTTCAACTTCAAAATGATTTTCATTTTCAACAACAAAATGGTTTCCATTTTCATTTTCAACAAAAGGATTTTATTTTTCATTTTCAACAACAAAACGGTTTTCATTTTCATTTTCAACCAAAGGATTTTTGTTTTCATTTTCAACAACAAAACAATTTTCATTTTCATTTTCAACAAAAGGATTTTCGTTTTCATTTTCAACAACAAAATAGTTTTCATTTTCATTTTCAACAACAAAACGGTTTTGATTTTCATTTTCAACAAAAGGATTTTCATTTTCATTTTCAACTACAATTTGTTTCAAATTTTGATCTCTACGAATATTATCAATCTCAACATTGTTATATCCAGCTTGTTTTAAATCTCCTATCAACACTATTTCTATTTCATTCAAAGGTGGATTTGAAGAAGTATCTGGATTTGTGCCTATTGAAATATTCTCCATAGCATTAATAGAAGGATTTGAAGACATACTAGGAGTAGTTTGTATAATCGTATTAGTTTCCACATTCACCTCTTGCAAACTTGCATCGTCTATATCCATGGTCTCCTCAATATTTTTATCTTCAATAGTTGTGGAATTGGATGCTTTAGCATTGTTCATTGATTGAATCATTACTCTTCTAACTCTTTGTCTTTTTGCCTCCTTCTCTCTCTTTGCTTCAATTTCTTCAGGGGTTAATAGCTTCCTATCTTTCCTCTTATTACGACTTTGTGATCCCATGATTAAAAAATTTATGAAGCATGTACAAATGCATGTCAAAAACTTGAATGTGTTTCAAGTCCTTCAAACAAGTACCAATTCAACAAAATTCCACTCAATAACGTCTCCATGATGGCTTCTATCAAAATACCAACAATACTTCAAGTTGATGGACCTGCAAAAGAAAGAAATATGCCAAAGAATGCTACAAGAGTCACTGTCGGCCGTACTGTAGAGCAAGTTGCAAAAATGATAGTCATAGTACAGTCTTATTAAAAAAATGGGCAAATAAGAAATGGGATCCCATTTACTACATGATCCCATTTATTAAACAAGATCCCATTTTATTTACAACCGATGAAGAAAGAAACGGGATCCTTTTTTATAAACAGGATCGCGTTTTATAAACGGGATCCCGTTATTCAAAATTTGAATTTTAGGCTCAGGTTTTGCTTTGTAACCCACTTCAGAAAATGCTTTAGGGACCCGACCCTAACCTCTGGACCTGATTTGACCTACAACTTGAAGGCCTTGTCAATGTCACAACAAAATAGTGACTTTGGGCATATATTTAAAGGTCTATTTTGTACAATATTTTGACGAAATTAAAACCCATTATAGAGGAGACAATGTAGATTCTAAATATGTAATTTTTTTTATAATTGAATTAATTTTGCTATTTTTTAATCAATTTCTAATGAAATAGGTTCATAACCTTGAATTATCAGGGTTTTTTAATATTTAAATAATTTTTTATTAAAATATTTTTTTGTAAAAAAAATTGTATGAAAACATACTTTAGACAATTCTTTTCAATTTTAAAAAAAAAATTCAAAAAATGTTAAGTTTAGGTCATCTTATGCGTGACGTACACGATGATTTTTTAAAAGACAAAAAATGACCAATAAAAAATTAATAAAAAAAATTATTCAATAAAAAATTACAAATAAATATGGAAAACGTGCTTCAGTGAGTTACAAAGCTTTTCCCAAAAGGATTTTGAAAAATATGATTATTTAGGTTAAAATATGGATGACGTACACGTACATGGTATAGTAAAAAAAAAGTGACTTTTAAACAGTGGTTTTTAGAAACGCCTATTCAAAATCAATTTCTATCATCTGGTATTGAAAAAAATTACATATTTGGGAACTAGACTCTGAGTACTACATTTCATATTTAGTGACTTTTTCCAAGATTCCACTTTTAAGTGCTTCAAAATTTTAGGTCAAATATGACAAATTCTGAAAATCAGGAAAACACTTCCACTTTTTGGCCAAAACGTGGACACAACTTCTTGCACACACCCTCTTGACTCTTCACTATAGCCTATGAAGATACATTTTTCACCTCTATCATCAAATTTCTACCTCTTCTCTTTAGGCATGAATTAATATGACACACACCAGAAGATTCTTAGGTGTTCAACACTCCATTTTCTATTTGTCCATGCCTCTTGCGGAATCCTATCATGAACAGCCTTAATAGGACACCTATTCAATAGCTAAACTATTGTTGCTACATCTTTACCCCAAATCATGTGATGGTCCTTTTGCTTTCAACATGCGTGCATCCATCACTTGAATGGTTCTATTTTTTCTTTCAACCACTCCATTTTGCTATGGAGTGTACCTTGTAAACTATTTTTCTATGCCTCCATTCCTGTAGAAATTAAAAAATTCTTTAGAGATATACTGTCCCCTCTATCCATTCTTAGGGCTTTAATATAGTGGTTGCTTTTCTTTTGAGCTAAGGCCTTAAACCATTTGAATTTATTGAAGGATTCTGATTTGTTTTTCAAAAAGTAAGCCTAGATTTTCTTACTGTAATCATCTATTAAAGCCATGAAATAACTATTTCCAGCCAAGTGCACCAACTTCAATGATTCTTTTTCTCTCCTATAATACCCTGATTGAAAGGGGTGTCTATGTTGCTTTCCTAAAATGTAGGATTCACAATTACCATTAGGTTCTACAATGCTTGGTAGCCCCCTAACCATACCTTTCTTGGAGAATAAACTCAAACCAAAAAATTAAGTTCTCATACCTTAAATGCCAAAGTTCTGATGGGTCTTTGATGACTATCCTAAATGAAAATTTTGTTGTCCCAGGTCATCCCACAATAATGGGTTACATTTTTTGGCCAAACTTGACATTAAAATCAACATTTTGAACTAAATCTTCACTTTCAAACACATATAGCTGCTAAACCGTTAGGAATTTGAAGATGATGCAAACTAGTGATTTGTGAGATTTTGTTTATAGATTCTATATATATATATTTAAATTAGAGTTTTTTTCAAGATAATGCGCTGGTAAACTTTTTAATGTGACCAATGACGCTGGTGTGACATGCCCTCCGACTCCACGTGAATGCGTTTTCCCGGAGCAATGAATCAGTGAGGCCACAACATGGGGGACCTCATCCCCTAGAAAAAACACTTCAAACCTGTGAGCTCGTTGTCCCAGCAAAGGCGTAATGCCTACGAGCTCATTGGCCTAGCAGGGGTTTGAACTCTGGTGGCTACCACTACAACCGAGTGACTTAACCACCGAACCATGCCCTTATCAACCTTTTTAAAATTAGAGTTAAATTGTTATAGGGGCATCTGATTAAAATTTTAAAATTGTCTTTGGCAATTGATTTTTTGGTTTTAATGTATGGGTCAAGTGACAGAAGCATGAGAAGGAGGCTCTTGTCACCAAGGTGATAGGAACAATAATAATTGTTTATTATATTCTAGGAAGTTGGATAAGTGGTGAAGGTGGTGGTTATTGTGAGATTCAGTTATAATGCTATTGCGAGGAGGTGCCAGCCATGTCGACGGTGCCATAAAAAGATATTCTATATTCAAAAAAGAGTAACGATTGGTGATAGATTATAGAAGGTGGCAAGGGCATAAAGACAAAAATAGGAAAAGGGATAGAAGGAAAATAAAAGTAGTCCACATGTAGGAGAGGAAGGCCAATACAGATTAGGTCGAGTAAGTAGTGGCGGCCAGAAATATGTCAATAGACATTTAAGGGAGATTGAGGGCCGACGGGAAGGAAGAGGAAGCCGTTATAGAAAGAAAAGAAAGGTGACAGAAGAAAGGCCGCATAGATATTGTGACAGGTCATGTATATAGAGGGAGAGGCTGATAATGTAAGGTGGGGTTGGTGAAGGAGAAGCGGCATAAATGAATACAGAGGCCACATAGTTTGAAAAGAGGTCACGAATATATAGGGAGGAGGCTGCAGAAACAAGAGAGAGGAAGGTCGTAAGTTATATGGAGGAGGTCAATTAATAAGAGGAGGCTGCATAAGTTTTAGGAAATAGTAAGAATTGCAAGAGAGGCTGTCAAATATAGAAAGGCTGATAGGCACATAAGAGATAGGGTAGGCTGATAGAAGAAGGGAGAGGCCCAATTTGGGTGAAAAGGAGAGTGCAACAGAAAGAAGGCCAAGCCAGGTCGATAAGAAAGAATAGAAGAGGATGAACATTAAAGGATAGACAAAAGGTGGAAGATGAGAAAATGAAGGCCGAATGAGTTCATAGAGAAGGGTTGGTGGAATAAGAGAGGAAACAAAAGATATTAATGAGGCAACATGTATATATAATACATAGAGAGGCCGATCACAAGAATAAGGGGCTGAAAGTTGTAGATATAACAGACAGAAAGGGAAGAGTAAGGCCATTTGATAATAAGGACGAGCGAGCAGGCAGGTCGAGCATAGGCTATAACATGAGGATCAATGATAGATAAGAGTGCAGAAACAATGACAGGAGGCTAGAAGTCAAATGTAGAAATTGAATATATTTTGTAACTGATCTCTCGAAGTAATGTATGGATGTAATCTATAGAGTCTTGATATTTTGTAATAGAAGCCAAATTATTTGTATGAATTAATGTTTAAACCTGGGTATTTACTTATCTCCTACCACCCATTGTTATCATGGAAAGTCTGAATTGCATTTAAATGATTTTGTTAATCTTTATGTTGTTGTCCAAGTTCCTATCACTCTGATGACAGAAGTTATGAGAATTCCATTTTAGCTGTGTAGAGACATGGTTCTCACCTAAGGTTGAATGGGTATTTGTGCATGTTTGTGGAAGAGTGCTATAAGTTTGGTATTAGAGCGGGTTGGTCTTGATTGTTGAGTAGATCACCAAAGAGAGGAAATTTAGTTAGGACCGTGAGTGTGGTTATGTAGCCCCAAAAGACTGGGTAGAGTGAAAAAGAGAGAAGCCCTAGGTGAGGTGTCTGCAAGATGAAAGAAGAAAGAAAGATGTAGAAGCAAATGAAGATAGAGAGTCTCACAAAAAGAGACAAGAGAAAAGAAGGTAAAAGGATGACAAATGAAGATTTCAAAAGAGAATTGCCAGAGTTTAGGAGAGATCTAATGATAGTAAAACAATGGTATGAAGAACAAGAAGAAAGACAAGGATATTATTGGGTTTGGCTAATGAGTAAGAAAGTGAAATGGACAATAAAGGAGATTATTAAGAAAAGAAAGATGCAAAAGATGAATGCCTTGAGAAGAGAAGATAAGAAGATGAGAGGGTTCCCGGAAAGATGGGACAACAAAGAGTTGTCATTGGAGCAACATAGACTAGAAGAGGTCAAGAGAGTTCTCATTTAAGAGAATATGAGAAAAGAGAAAGAGGAAAAGGTGCATCAAATAGCACTTGAGAAGAAGAGAAATGAAGAAGGAAGAATGTCCATGAGGAGGGCATTGATAGAGACATTGTGGTCTCTCATTTTATTTTCTAATGTTATGTTTACAGATTTGTATGTAGGTATGAAGAAAGTGATGAAGAAGGTCGAGGATGAGACCTGGAAGATAATGAAAGACGGGGCAAGAATAGCTCTTGAAGAAAGAATAGAAGATGTGAACAAGGAAGGATTGATGGCAGCGGAATGCCAAGAAGAGTTTGCAACAGAGGTGTAGTACAGAGTGCCTAGAACAGAAGAGGAGATTGATGCTAAATATGTACAGATTGATGATGAAGATGATGAAGAAACCATAGAGTTTCATGATGCCTGTGAAGATGTTGCAGTAGCAGCACAAGATGCTTGTAAAGAAGAGAAGTTGAAAAGCCAAGAAGCTGAAGGTGGATGCAATTTGGGACAGTAGGTCCTTACATAGAAGAATGAAGGTAAAATTGTTATTTTTGATCATGAATGTACAAATGAGAGTATGAATAGGCAAGTTAATAAGGAAAAGAACTTGGAAAATGTAAATATGATTGTGGATCATGGATATGTAGTGCCATGTTGGCAAAAGAAAATGTTGATAAAAGGAAACAATTGAGTTATAAAGAAGTGAATATTTCTGAGTGTGTTTATGCTAACAAGCAAGAGCATGGAAGAAGAGATGTGCAGATGAATAAGTGGCATTATGATGCAAGGTTGAGTTGGCCAGTAAGGAGGCCTAGAGAAAAGATGGAGGATGAAGACAGAGCAAGTGAAGAGAAGCTCGAGTGCAGTAAGGAAAGGACATCAGTCCAGTGACAGTGTGGGTGGTGAAGCAAACAACACTAAACAAAGGTGTTGTAGAAAAGACAAAGAATTAAAGGCATGAAAAGGAGAACAAACTCTTAGAAATTGGAAGCATGATGAATCCAGTAGAAGATGGAAAGAAGGAGAAGAAGCATACAACGAAGTTGCAACAAGACAAGCAAGGTGTATGGAAGGTAAGAGAAAAGAAATCTGATTTTTATGTTGATGAATATTTGAATAAAATTTATAATGATGAGGAAAATATGAGGAGATTATTAGATGAAAAAGAGATAAAGAGGAATACATATTTGAGAAGGAAAGAATGTAGACAAAGGCAAATTGCAAGAAGCAGGTATGATAGAAGAGAGGAAAAGTGGAATAGAAGACTTGTATGGAAAAAGAAGACACCAGAGGTATGTGTTGAAAATGCAGATTTAAATCAGTAAGCAGCTACAAAGGAAAGAGATGATGATGGAACATCCATAGTCTCAAAGGAAGAGGACAAACAAAAGAAGAATGAAAGGAAAGAGGAAGATGGAGCAACAAAAGAAAGTATAGAAGAATATTTGTGGCAGTAGTTGGCAGCCATTGAGAAAGAGTGGGATGAAAAGATTAAAGGTGTAAGCAGCTGTAAACAACAGTGAAGCTTGAAGACCATGAGGCAGAAGTGGTTGTAGAATTAAAGAATGAAGATGTTGCAGATTTGGAGTGTGAGATGATAAAAGATGAAGTTGAAAATGATGTTGTGTTGTAGCACATGACCATGAAAGAAGAATGATTGGAAGATATGACAAAAGAACATATTGTAATGGTAAGTATTGATAATGCATTGGTTATTTTTCCATTTGATTATGATTTGTTTGATGAAAGAAGAATTGGAGTATGGAGGTGGATTGTGAGTGATGTCAAAAATTAGGTGAGAGCAGTTCACAGTGTTGCACAAGAATCTTGGAAGGTTGAAGCATATGAGATGGATAAATTATGGAAAAGGCAGAAGAAAAGATTTGTTTAAGTTTGCAGAGGAAGACATGTGTTGAAGCACATGATTTTTGTCCCCTAGGGAGTTTGATGTAGGGGCATCTGACTAAAATTCAAAAATTGTCTTTGGCAATTGATTTTTTGGTTTTAATGTGTGGTTCAAGTGATAGAAGCATGAAAAGGAGGCTCATGTTGCCAAGGTGACAGGAACAATAATAATTATTTATTATATTCTAGAAAGTTAGATAAGTGGTGAAGGTGGTGGTCATTGCTAGATTCAGTTATAATGTTATTGTGAGGAGGTGCTAGCCATGTCAACGATGCCATAAAAAGATATTCTATATTTAAATAAAGAGTAATGGTTGGTGACAAATTGTGGAAGGTGGCAAAGGCAGAAAGGTAAAAATAGGAAAAATGACAGAAGGAAAATAAAAGTAGTCTGCATGTAGGAGAGGAAGGCTGATATAGATCAGGCCTAATAAGTAGGGGTGGCCATAAATAGGCCAATAGACATTTAAGGGAGATTGAGGGCCAATGAGAAGGAAGAGGAAGCTATTATAGAAAGGAAATAAAGGCGACAGAAGAGAGGCCACATAGATATTGTGACAGGTCGTGTATATAGAGGGAGAGGCTGATAATGTAAGGCAGGGTTGGTGAAGGAGAAGAAACATAAATGAATAGAGAGACCACATAGTTTGAAAAGAGGCCACGAATATACAAGGAGGAGGCCACAAAATCAAGAGAGAGGAAGGCTGTAAGTTATATGGAGGAGGCTGATTAATAAGAGGAGGCCACATAAGTTTTAGGAAGTGGTAAGAATTGCAAGAGAGGCTATCAAATATAGAAAGGCCGATATGTAAGAGAGAAGGTCGATAGAAAAAGGGAGAGGGTGATAAAAGAGAAGGCCAAGCCAAGCTGATAAGAATAGAAGAGGACAAACATTGAAGGATAGACAAAAGGTGGAAGCTGAGATAATGAAGGCTGAATGAGTTCATAGAGAAGGGTTGGTGGAATAAGAGAGGAAACAACAAAGATTAATGAGGTGGCATGTATATATAATACATAGTGAGGTCGATCACAAGAATAAGGGGCTGAAAGTTGTAGATATAATATACAGAAAGGAAAGAGTAAGGGTATTTGATAATAAGGAGGAGCGAGCAGGTAGGTTGAGCATAGGTCATAGCTTGAGGATCAATGACAGATAAGAGTGTAGAAATAATGACAGGAGGCTAGAAGTCAAATGTAGAAATCAAATATCTTTTGTAGCTAATCTCTTGAAGTAGTGTATTGATGTAATCTGCAGAGTCTTGATATTTTTTAATAGAAGCCAAATTATTTGTATGAATGAATGTTTAAACTTGGGTATTTACTTATCTCTTGCCACCCATTGTTATCATGTAAAGTTTAAATTGCATTTAAATGATTTTGTTAATCTTTATGTTGTTGTCCAAGTTCTTTTCACTCTGATGATAGAAGTAATGAGAATGCCATTTTAGCTGTGTAGAGACATGGTTCTCATCTAAGATTGAATGCGTATTTGTGCATGTTTGTGGAAGTGTGCTATCATAAACTATAAAAAAATTTGTATCTCCTTTGATAACTAGTTTTTAATAGTAAACAACATTTTTTTAAAGTAATGTGTATTCCGTAGCACATAACTTTTTTTCTAAAAAAGATAAAATTCTGATTCTTTTGAATTTAGATTGGTAATACCAATATATAGGGAATGCATTTGGTTTGATAATTTTTTGTTGAATAATTTTTTTTAATTAAGTTTTAAAGTCAAACCAATTATAACTTAGACATAGGTGTATTCCATAAAACAACTTTTTCTGTATGTATTAAAAATCAATTTTTCTTTTTTGTTGAAACAAGGACATCAATACTTAGGGTATAGATATTTTTTAGATTTTTTTCACTAATTTTCTAATTTTCTATGTGTGTAGAATAGAGAACTTGATATTTGGTGAAAAACCTACATTCACAAGAAATAAAAAATAAATATAGTAATCAAATTAAATATATTTAAAATTATACTTTTTTGGAAGCTTATAATAAGGACTACATACTTACAGAACACAAATTTTAAATAAATTCATTTGATCCCCCAAAAGGTAAATCAAAAGTAGGTTTTTATCAACATTTTGATAGGTGTAGAGGAGACTCCATTATACGTATGGTTTAAAACTAGTAGGGTTCTATCCAAGGGGGTTTGAATCTAAGGAGGTTTGATCAAAATCTCTTCAATTAAAATCCTTTAAATGGAACCATTCAAGGCTTAAAACATTATATTTTCTATAAATATGTGATTTTAACAAAAATCAAGATGTCCCAGAAAGTGTAACCCATTATTGTGGCAGTACCCCACTATTGTGAGTGCTGGAGATAGTGCTAGGAATAATGCCAGAGATAGTACTCGAGACTCAATATGAATCCTAAGAGGAAACATTTTGTTCCTTGTCATCTGCATTGCTACAATGACTTTCTTGCTACCTCCTTTGTCAAATATTGTGCACTCTCCATTCTCCATTAGGATCTCATAACTATTTTGGACCATTTGTCTAATGCTGAATAGGTTTTGTTTTATGCCTAGGGCATAGTAGACATCTTGGATCTTCCTCCTTTCACCATGCTTGGTTTGGATGTTGACTATACCTTTTCCCACGATAGGAACTTGCTCATTATTTCCCATTTTTATGCTTCTATCTATGGAGGCAAAGAAGTTTTTTTTGCCACTCATGGTTTCTACAAGTGTTGTCTAAATACCATACTTCATCATTACTCATCTTGGTAAGGTTGTAAACAATAAATGCATTTGACTATTTTTCATTTTCAGCCTTGTTCTCATTTACTATATTAGCATTTTGGCCTCCATGGTATCGTTGTTTCTTCCTACACTCACTAGCATAATGACCAAACTTATGACAGTAATAGCACTGAACATTTATTTTATCATACCTTTGATTAGAACTGATGTTCTTCTTCTTGTCTTTGTAGGCTAGTTGTGATGTGCTTGGCTCCTCTTGGTTTTTTGAAACTCCTCTTCCAAAGTTGCTTCTTCCTCTACCTCTTGCATTGGTTTGAGCCTTGAAGGATTGCTCTAAGGATGGAGTGGAACTATTCAACTGCCGCTCATGGGTTTGTAGTGAACCCATCAAGTCATCAACTATCATCTTAGATAAGTCTTTGGCCTCTTCAATGTCTATGAAAATAGGGTCAAATCTAGAAGGTAGACTGCTTAGGTTTTTCTCAATAATCCTTTGATCATCCTATTGGGTGAATATTTTGTCTTCAACTAACTAAAGGCAAAATGGCTATATCAACCACAGTGTAATGAGATAAATCTCTCCTCTCAGCAAGGGGAGGTTCTCTATCAACTATCACAAACTTATTTAAACTAAATACCAACTTAGGGTGAGACCATATCATCCATTTCTCTTTTTTCAGAAATGATGTTTACAAAATGAAATAGAACTTTCTCGATACAAACTGAATAGCCAAGAAACCCACGAGAGCACAAAGTCTATCATTGCTTATTTTACTAATTTATAACTCAGAACCAAATAGAATAAGGTGTAGCCCAAAGTCTTCACCGAAAACTACTACAAAATATATGATCACAAAAGATAATAGTAGTTCAAATCCTTTCCGATATCTTTTACTTCAAAATATAAAATCACAAACTAAAGATAATTGTTGTAGCACAAAGTCTCCACAATCAACTTTAGAACATCTCCTAGATTATTCACACTCACACTACAGTTTGATCAAGCAGATAAGATAGTATTAGTTAAAGGACATAAGAACAATTTCCAATACGCCACAAGTTATTTCAACACAAAGATTGAATGATCACTTGCTTTCTTATTCACTTGATAAAATTTGATTTACAATTTGAACATAAAGTCTCAAAATGCTCTTCAATTTGGCAAAGTTTTGCTTCAATAACTAAAAGATCAAATTTACAATAGAGGCCCTCTTTATTTATAGGGAGGAGCTTGGAGCAAAAATAGGAAATTTACAACTACTTTGACTTATTCAATAAAAGAGTCCTATTTGACTTGGGACTTCCTTTGTCTCACATGTAATTACATTTCAGAAAAATACATGTGAAAATGTCCAAAACTAAAAATAAAGTACATGTGAAAATACAAAAATAAACTAAGGCATGATCACTTTCATCAACTCTCATTCCCATCCTTCTTCAAAAAATCCTCAAACATTGTCCACATTGTTTGCATCTCAAGGTTATCTGGTCCAGAAGTATTCTCAGAAATGACATAAGTCCTTGTGACTAAATCTTTCATAGAGATAGCAGCCTTCTCATACTTATCCAGAACAACCTTGAGAATATCCAAGGTCAACTATATATCTGACAACTTATCCATAGAAGCCACTGAGAAAGCTTGATCTTCAAACTCCTTTGGATCATGTTATTGAATGTTTGTATCTTTTCATCTGTGGAAAGAAACTTTTGGCCTCTTTGACTAGAAATTGCAGTAGCGAGGGAGAATTGAGCATTTGCATGGGCTTTGAAGGGCTAAAATGTGATTAGACCAAAAAATTAAGTGAAAGCAAGCTAAAGTTAACAACTTGAAAAAATTTCCTAGAGTTAGAAAATTTTCAGGGAGTGAGTGCATAGGCAGAAAAAATTACTGCCCTTGCATGTGGAGGAAATTGCTTTTGTGCACAAGCAGCAAAAATCACTGCCCTTGCATGTGACAAAAAGATTAACATGCACGAGCGGCAAAAATATTTGCCCTTACATGTGACAAAAAGCTTAACATGCACGGGCTGCAAAAATCGCCGCCCTTGCATGTGACAAAAAGCTTAACATGCACGGACGGTAAAAAATCACCGCCCTTGCATGTGACAAAAATACTAACATGCACGGGTGGGAAAAATCGCCGCCCTTGCATGTGACAAAAAGACTAACATGCACGGGTGGCAAAAATTGTTGCCAGTGCATATGAAGATGCAATGGAGGCAAAAATCTCTACCATTGCATATGGAGATGCAATGGAGGCAAAAAATGCCGCTAATGCATATGAAGATGCAATGGAGGGAAAAATCCCCACCATTGCATATAAGAAAAATTTACTAACTCCTAAAAAGTGAAATTTTCAATTAGACTTGTTTTACAAAATTCAAGAAACTGACACAAGTTCACAATCAAAAGGATGTTCCAAGGCTAGGAGATCACGCATGATGACAAATGTGATTCACCTCATTTTGCATTTTTAGAGTTGTAGGCTACAAAATGGACAAGTTTTGTAGGGGTCATCCTACAAATTGAGCGCAACTAAATTTGAGGATAACAACTGGCTCTAACTGGGGAACTTCCTTTGATCATCCTTTGAAATGATCGAAGGGAGAAGAACTCTAGTCTCTAAGTGCCTTCATCCATCCATTGGGCTATAGAGTCAGGCGACCACAAAAATGACTAAAACAACAAAAAAAAGGACACAAAAAATATACAAAAATTCACAAACTTATCTGTCACTTCACTTTGAGAATAGCTTTAGATGTTGTCTACTGTGAGGCAGAAGAAAAGATGTTCCACTTCTTTCTCTTTTACTATTGAATGAGTAACATTTCTGAGTGCTTGACATTTTGGGATCTTCTTCTGCATCTAGATTGAATTGTCCCACTCTTCCTGATGAATCTAGTCCCAACTGTCGTCGTCGTTTGACAAAACAATCATGCTCATCAAAAGGTTTCTCCAGAAAAACTAGTCTATTGGAAATCCTATTTCCTTTCAATTGCAAAGTCTCTTCGTTTGAAGAGGACGATCCATCTATTTCTAGACCTTCAATTGAAGCACTATCTGATGACTCAGGATCTTTATTAGTGGTCAAGAAATAAGTACACGTATCAGAAAACTCAAAGAGAATCCGAGCTTTTGGATCCTCATATTTCATTACTGTGTAGTTGGTCTCCCTTTCAAGATGAACCTCCTACATAATACCCTTAACATGTATTCTTGCCTCAAGCATTTGAATATGTGTCTCCTCAGCATGATCTGTGATACCAACAAGTTGATATGGACTTGCTACAGAAGATGAAAAACTCTCATCTTGAGGTTTTACATTGGAGGTACTGGTCTTAGGAACATAGGATGAAGTGAGAATATCTGGTGTACTTACTTGTTTGTCACCAACCACATCTTTATGATTTGATGTATTTTGTGACCATGTGAGAACATCATAAGATTCACCAAAAGTAACTTCTTCTTGTCCCATCTCATATTCCAAGTTTAGGAACCCGATGGTAGAGTCGCCAGCTAATTGCTCCTCACCTTCCATGAAAAGATTAGCATCATCTTCTCCTTGATCATATTCTGATTGAAGAAGATCATCTTTCTCTGATTCATAATAGAAGATTACTGCATCCACAGGTGGTGCCTCTAAAGCAAGTCTTCCTTGTGGTGGAGGAAACATGTCGTGATTCTGATCCATTGAAGCATTGCCTTGGTAATTTAGAGCATTTGGGAATGTCTTCCTTGAAATGTCCTTATAGAGGGGAATAGAAAAACTCTATGACAACTATTTTTTCAGAGTTAATAGCTCATCAGCCAACTTTTACGCCATAGGATCCATGGTATTGGTAGAAGATAAAGCCAAAAAGGGTTGTTCATTAGGCCCAATAGAATCCTTCTTCGACTTTCCTACCAAGATCAAATCATCCTCCACTTCAACTGCTAAACTTTGAACAATTGCAAGATCAGTTGGTGCTGCTCTTTCTAAAAGAAAACTTACTTCTAGAAATTGTGAATTGATGAAGAAGCATTTTAGGTTCTCAGTTGTAGGTTGAGCAATAGTCAAGATCCTGTTATTTAGCTTATTGAACTTTACCATGAACTCTCACATGGGCTCATGCGGTTCCTTTTTCATTTGAGTAAGTTGGGCCAACAAGGCACAAGCATCTTCTACTAGCTTGAATCTGGCTTTAAACTGAGTTTGAAGTGTATTCCATCTAGTGACAGTTCTAGGTGCAAGGTGAAAGAACCAATCAACTGCAACACCTTGGAGTGTTTATACAAATAATCTTACATAAACATCTTCATATTCAACTCTAAGAACACCACATGCAATGTAGAAAGCTACAATGTGCTCATCTGAATGTCATTTACCATCCCCATAGAACTTGGGAAAATTCTTACATGAACCTCGATGTAGTTCATGTAGAGACTGAGTCAAATTCAATGGCCCAAAGGCATTTCCCCATGGACCTGGGACAACCATATTCCTTGATAAAATTATAGAGTAATATGACAAAAATATATTACAAAAGATGAGACCAGTATGGTTCAACCAAAGGTGAGAGGCTCTTGAATGCGTGTTCGATCCCCAACAGAGTTGCCAAAAACTATTGGGTGAATATTTTGTATTCAACTAACTAAAGGTAAAATGGTTATATCGACCATAGTGTAATGAGATAAATCTCTCTTCTCAGCAAGGGGAGGTTCCCTATCAACTATCACAAACTTATTTAAACTAAATACCAACTTAGGGTGAGACCATATAGTCCATTTCTCTTTTTTTAGAAATGATGTTTACAAAATGAAATAGCACTTTCTCGATACAAACTGAATAACCAAGAAACCCACGAGAGCACAAAGTCCATTGTTGCTTCTTTTACTGATTTATAACTTAGAACCAAATAGAATAAGGTGCAGCCCAAAGTCTTCACAGAAAACTATGACAAAATATATGATCACAAAAGATAATAGTAGTTCAAAGCCTTTCCAATATCTTTTACTTCAAAACATAAAATCACAAACTAAAGATAATTGTTGTAGCACAAAGTCTCCACAATCAACTTTAGAACATCTCCCAGATTATTCACACTTACACTACAATTTGATCAAGTAGATAAGATAGTATTAGGAAAAGGACATAAGAACAATTTCCAATATGCCATAAGTTATTTCAACACAAAGATTGAATGATCACTTGCTTTCTTATTCACTTGATAAAATTTTGATTTAGAATTTGAACACAAAATCTCAAAATGCTCTTCAATTTCGTAGAGTTTTGCTTCAATAACTAAAAGATCACATTTACAATAGAAGCCCTCTTTATTTATAGGGAGGAGCCTGGAGAAAAAATAGGAAATTTACAACTACTTTGACTTATTAAAAAAAAGAGTCCTATTTGACTTGGGACTTCCTTTGTCTCACATGTAATTACATTTTAGAAAAATACATGTGAAAATGTCTAAAACTAAAAATAAAGTACATGTGAAAATACAAAAATAAACTAAGGCATGATCACTTTCATCAACTCTCATTCCCATCCTTCTTCAGAAAATCCTCAAACATTGTCCACATTGTTTACATCTCAAGGTTATCCAGTCTAGAAGCATTCTCAAAAATGACACAAGTCCTTGTTACTGAATCTTTCATGGAGGTAGAAGCCTTCTCATGCTTATCCAGAACTGCCTTGAGAATATGCAAGGTCAACTATATATCTGACAACTTATCCATAGAAGCCACTAAGAAAGCTTGATCGTCAAACTCCTTTGGATCATGTTATTGAATTCCTGTATCTTTTCATCTGTGGAAAGAAAATTCTGGTCTCTTTGACTGGAAATTGCAATAGTGAGGGAGAACTGAGCATTTGCATGGGCTTTAAAGGGCTAAAGTGTGATTAGACCAAAAAACTAAGTGAAAACGGGCTAAAGTTAACAACTTGAAAAATTTTCCAGAGTTAGAAAATTTTCAGGGAGTGAGTGCACGGGCGGCAAAAATCACCACCCTTGCATGTGGAGGAATTTGCTTTTGTGCACGAGCAGCAAAAATTGCCACCCTTGCATGTGGCAAAAAGATTAACATGCAGCGATGGTAAAAATCATTGCCCTTGCATGTGACAAAAAGCTTGACATGCACAGGTGGCAAAAATTGCCACCCTTGCATGTGACAAAAAGCTTATCATGCACGGGTGGCAAAAATTGCCACCCTTGCATGTGACAAAAAGACTAACATGCACAGGTAGAAAAATCACCACCCTCGCATGTGACAAAAAGACTAACATGCACGGGTGGCAAAAATCGCCACCCTTGCATGTGGCAAAAAGACTAACATCCATGGGTGGCAAAAATTGCCACCCTTGAGTGTGACAAAAAGACTAACATGCACGAGTGGCAAAAATCACTGCCAGTGCATATGAAGATGCAATGGAGGCAAAAATCCCCACCATTGCATATGAAGATGCAATGGAGGCAAAAAACGCTGCCAGTGCATATGAAGATGCAATGGAGGCAAAAATCCCCCCCATTGCATGTAACAAAAATTTACTAACTCCTAAAATGTGAAATTTTCAATTAGACTTGTTTTGTAAAATTCAAGAAACTGACACAAGTTCACGCTCGAAAGGTGTTCTAAGGCTAGGAGACCACGCACGAGGGCAAATGCGATTCACGTCGTTTTGTACAAAACAGACAAGTTTTGTAGGGGTCATCATACAAATTGAGCACAACTAAATTTGAGGATAACACATCCATAGTTTCTCCATTTATCCTAAATTGATTTATCATGGTAGAAACCCTAGTGTGAAAGTCTGAAATAGACTCATTGTCCTTCATTTTCAAAGTTTTGAAATCTCTTCTTACTAGCTGGAGCTTTACCAATCTCACTTTAGCAATCCCCTTATAACTATTTTACAGTATTTCCCATGCCTGTTTAGAGTAGTGTGCTACTATAATGCAAGGGAAAATAGCTTCTGTCAAGGCTACCTCAATCAGACTAAGAGCTTTTGCATCCTTCATATGGGTTTCCTTCAATTGGTTCCTTTGGCCATTAGATAGGGCTGCATAGGCTACTAGGTCTATAGTATCTACAAACCCATTTATGACCAGCTCCCATAGGTCATTTGCAACCAGTATAGTCTTCATTTTCTTAGCCTAGATATCATATTTTTGCCCATCAAAATTGAGTGTCTTCTACCATCCTTTGTTGTCCCCACCTACCATTTCTTCTAAAATTGAGAAGATTGATAATGCTTAGACAATCTAGGGCTTTTCCAAGAACACCCACACAATACTAACTACATAGAAAAATAGGGCTCTAATACCACTTGTTAGAAGGTAGGGGAGGTATTGATGTCAAAAAACAAATGCTATAGCAATGTGGACAGTAGGAAATACGCACAAAAGAGAGATCAGAATACACATAAACAAACAATAATATATATTGTATATTTTCCTTTCAAAAATACATGCAAAACTTCATACAAATTTAGTGCAGAGTTGTTGCTCTATTTTTCTGACTTGCCCCAATCTCTGGAACTGCAAACTAAATCTATTCTAGAGCTACTAGAAGGAACTTCGTAGCTGCCTGTGTGTACCCTGTGCTGTTGCACACAAAACCTTCTATTCCCTACAATATTATCCTTCACATTCCTTCTATATTGTTGTAGGCTTTTCTACTCTCTTCTCAAAAAATAACTTAACATTATATCTTTTTGTCTTTTCTATTCCCTTTCCAAAAAATTGGTGCTCAACACTTCAAAATTCAAACTTACCTACCAAAAATAAATGCTTGGCAGGCCAATGGTTGTTGGGGCTTATTTTGGAAGATCCCCAAAACTGATGAGGGGGCAGGTTGAATAATTGATGTTCTAACTAAAGATTATTAATATTCCAACACTTAGAATAAATGTGGTCTCACTAAACACAAATTACATTACAAGGTGCATACATAAGTTCAAAAATATTTAGAAACTTTCACACAAATCCAAGTGTAAATTATTCATTTTTATTGATGATAGATACTGTATTTAAGTTTTTATCCTATAATTTATTTTCCTACCTTTGTTATTTGTTTTGTGAAGATTGGAGGATTGGTTGTGGTTGTAACATCAGAAAATGTCCCATTGGGGGCTTTTCCCTCATAAGGTTTAGCTCTCGAGTTTTTGGCATGCATTTAGGACATTTTAGTTCATATTTTGACACCCTGATGGAATGAGACATGGGTTCCTTGGCAAATAGGGCCTAGGTGGACCCCTTGAGCTGTACCCTATCCAAAATAGGGGGAGAGGACTTGGGCGCCCGCGCCCTAGTCCTACCCTATTTTAGGGAAGCCCCAATTTCTATTTGTCGGTTAGTGACCAGTACTAGGTCCCTTTGCCAACATGGTAAGTTTGAATTTTAAATATCTTGGCAGTAGTGTTTATAGATGCAAATATAAACATGCTTAGGCATTCATTTGTAGATTAGATGATTACTAGAAAGCTATTGTGTTCTCAAGGTGATTCAAGGCTTTCTATTGTGTTACAAGAGTAGACTTGTGTGTTTTGTGTGTTGATATTTGTAGATTTCAGCATCAATTTCCTCGTGGCATGAAGGGCATCTTCGTCCATGAGAGTTTCACTACAAGGTGACATATCATTGTGTTTTTATCATTGATTCCTTTGGTGTTGGCCTCTGCCTCACAAGGGCATGCCCTCTTTATCTGACAATAATGTTCAGAGACTTAAGTGTCCTCTGGGGTTTGATTGAGGCAAACCTCTAAACACTGAAACCCCCAAACCAAGTCTTGTGATTGTAGGTTATAGGTGTCGTATCTGAAAAAAGTGGAGTTGCAGGAAGACTAGGCAAACATTAGGGATTCAGGATCTGAAGAGAAGTTAGACACGGGAGCACTTCAGACTTGGGTGCTCGCTCTAGTGTCCTCCACAGACAGATCATGAAAAATAGAAGTTACAGGGCTGATTAGTGTTGAAAGGAGGTCCAGATTCCCTAAAGAAGTAAGTACCTTGGACTCAGAGGCCCACTCCAGTATCCCCAACAATTCTGCCTTGGACCTCAAAACATAGGTATTCAGTAATTTGGTATTTTACTCCTGTCTACAAGAGCTTTTTCTGTAATTTGTTAATTTGTTGTCGTATTTGCATAATTAGGGTTTTAATGGTCAATTGGGAATAGGAGAAGGAAATTTTGATAATTAATTCCCTAATCCAAGTTTCTCTAGATCTAAAAGTGACTCTATGGTATGATAGCACTCGCCACTCGACCCTAGATCCTTCAATGTTTAGTGGAGAGGCAGATTTTAACATCTAAACAACAAAAGATTAACAAAATCTAATTTTACCCTAAACATTTTGGTGAACCCATATTTTTGGACTTAAATTGCAACTTGTTGAGTGTTTGTCTATAGATTTGGATTTCTTTCATTCATTCCTTTAGTCATTTAATTTATTGAATTGAGCAAAATTCAAAAAACTTGAAAATTTAGGAAAATTCAAAAAAATTACATTGATGGGCTTACTAAATTGCATCAATTCTTCCTAAATTTTCTTAATTCATGATTTTTGCATCAGATCTGATATAAACTACATAAAAACAAAAAATTCAAAATTTTGGGTTGCATTTTCATCATTTAATTGCTAGGGTTTTGTGGAAATTTTGACAATTTTATATAACCTAGTAATTACAAAATCTAGGGTTAGTAGGAAAAATCTTTTATCAAATTTTTCTATTGATTTTAGAAGCTCATTTAGATTGACATTTAACTGTAGTCTTGCATTCTAGTGTGAATTTGCATTTTTGCATAGAAAATTTTAACAAACACTAGCAAATTTTGATGCATTTTCATTAAATTTGTGTCATTCCCACATTTCTCATGTAGTCACGACACACATCACACGTGTCATGTCCACATTTATCATGTCATCATGACACAAAATCTAAAAAAAATTCCATGCTTCCCTACAAAATCCCTCACACATGTAGCATGTTCGGTGGTGTTACACTTAAGGCATAAACATGATAGTTGAATGCGGGGTGATGCATTCACTTGCGCATACCATTCGCAATGAAGGCCAACTAGGGGGTCGATGTGATGCAGTTAACGTTGCCAATAGGGTTAGGATCAATGATTGAAACACTAAGTTAATCTATGTGAATGAAGGGATTTTGATGTAAGTCAAAATCAATAGCCCAAATCAAGAGCATGAGAAAATCCTAAACAAAATATAATCCTAAACAAGGTTAAATTTCACTAACCTAGCTAAACCCTAAATTCTAAGAAAATCTGGTAGCATAACGCATTACGAGCATGATTAGGGTTTATTGTACTAAACTAATTTTGATCAAAAGGTTTACTAGTTTGGTTTATATTACCTACATCTCACTAGTTGAAATGGTAGATCAGTTAAATAAGTTAATTGTACATTTTTCAACAAAGCTCAATCAATTTGTTCTTCTTCACGTTTTCTATCAATCAGAGTTATCTCTACATCCTTTACATTATTCCTAATTTCTTGGTAGATCAGATCATGGAACATGTTATACTAACTTCATTTAAATTGCTTACTAGGTTTCCGAGTTGGATTTAAAACATTGTCTAATTTAAATTCGTTAATTAAATTGCCCCAAAATGATTAAAAAGGATATTAAAATTTAATTAATAACGATGTAGTTTAAATCATCCTCCTCGAGTTGGGTTTGAAGACAAGGGTTAAAATGAAGACATCTCAATAATTAGATAGTTGTAAAAATTAATTAAAATAATTAAAATCCCTTGTAATAATCAATTTAAAAAAAACCAATAAAATATAAAATCCCTCTAATAATAAACTAGTCTATAAATTACCATGCCACTAACAAATAAAAATAACTCTCCAAGTGAACTAAAGATTCCCATTTTATATAAATCACAAAATCCCATTCTAAAATTAAATTTTAAAACAAAAGAAATAGAAATAATAGAAGTGTGGGAAATAAAAGAAATAAGGGCAGTTTTAAATGTAAGCCCTAAAATCCCTTCAATAAAATAACAATTTTGTTATGGCCAAAAGAACCCTAACCCTATTTTCTCCACTCTCATTTTCTTTTCCTTTTGTTTGTTTTCCTCCTCTCTTCTCTTATTTGGTTTTGTTTTTGGTTGAAGGTTTAATGGAGGCCATACATGAAATGCATATATATATTCTTGTGCTAAAACCCAAATCTTTTGGCAGTCAGAGAGGAGGAGTTGTGTGGAGGCCGACAGCGGTGGAGGTGAGGTGTTGGCAGCAGAGTAGGAGGTACTCTGGAGTGACGGAGGAGAGTGGAGGCCGTAGGGTAGAGAGACTGGAGGTGGGCATGGAACAGTGGACAGTTTTGTGAGATCTGCATGGGGGGCATAATCTGCGAGGAAGGGAGAGGTGTGGGAAGTATGGGGAGGCGGGCGAAGCCCCCACTGACATCCCACACAGTAAGGTGAGGGTCAGGGCTCCGTCCCCCCTCCCCACACCCTTATTAAAATAAACGATGGGGGATTCGAACCCCCCCACCACATGTATGTTTCTTAAGACAGAAAACTGCCAACTGTGTAATTCAAATCACAACATATTTCATTCTTTCTACACATCAATTATTAAAAGGTTTCAAATATATTTAAATACATATATATACACACACAGAAATTTCACAGATCCAACTCAAAAATTTAGTTTATTTTATATATATATACTAAATTTTTGAGTTGGATCTGTGAAATTTCTCTGTGTGTATATATATATATATATATACTGTTGTAGATGTAATGTAATCTTTGAATTTTGTTTGATAGAATAATAAAATTAGTTTACATTATAAATACATATAAATACATTCATTCAAATACACATTATATATATATATATATATATATATATATATATATAATTTTCCTTCAACGCTTACAAATTTTCTATTAAGGACAATGAACAAAAGATATATATATTTTTTTAATCAAATTTATATAAAGCAAGCAACTTATTTTTTCTTTTAAAAAAGAAAAAAATACATTTAAATTAATTACTTCAAATATATAACATCAACTCATTTTCTTTTTTTTTCAAAAGAACAATATACAATTTTCATGTTTGTCTCAATAATAAAACCACAACTTTCCTATTTGATATTTTAAAAATAAACATACAAATGAAATAGCTTTAAGACCAAATTTTCTTCCTTCAACATTTTTTTTGAATGATAAGCATTAAAATCAGCAAATTTTAAATTTCTATTTCAAATGTAAATAGCTTATACACACAAATAAAAATGTACTTTTACAACAAGAGAGAGAACAATGTTCTCCTCTTTGAAAACTAACAAATTATACGAACTCCTAAATTGGTCATGCTCTCTCTCAAGAGCTAAAAAGAAATAGGATAACAACTCCAAAAACAATGGTGTTTTCTTCAACTTCACAAGCTTAGCTCCAATGAACCTGCAATATCACAAGAAGGGGAAAGAAGCCACAACAAATTACTCTCCTCCCTACCATAGACCCACTAGTGGGTCACCCCCGAGCTAGGGAGGTCATCCACATACTTGGAAACTCAAACCACATCACAACAATGCTTTCAACGACCAAACACAAATTTACACCCATGGTTAACACAACACAAGAACTCACTCAGGATTAGTTCATTGGGGTTGGGGAGTAGACAACACTCAACTCAAGAGTGCCACTCCTGAAATATCCCAATACAAATACCTCTCAAGGCCACAAGCCAACACTTTTAAACATAATTTTCACAAAGCTTCCATTTGGCTCTCAAGCCATTTCATATATTACACTTACTCACATATTTCCCTCAAGGCTACAACTCCACAAAATTAAGGAAATGACCTCGAGGAGGTTCACTCCTCCCCCACCCCACACATGTTGAGCATATTCTCCCAAGTGGGAGAGGCTCTCACAACACCCTTACAATTTTCCCCCGCAACAATAAATAAAAACTCAAAAATAGAACTAACACATAGCATCACACAAGTAAATAAAAATGCATAAGGGGAGGCCTTAGCCTTGAAACCTACCTTAAAAAGCCCAATTTGGTAGATGGTTGAGTACAACTCCTCCAACTCCTCCAAAATAAGCCACAAACACTCTCTCCAATTTTTTCCCCAAAGTAAATTAAAATCAATAAGATTTGCCAAAAATTCAGCAACCCCATACCCTTCTCCAAGTGGGATTATAATAGGCTCTTCTCATGAGCCTTGAGGAATGGGGAGGTGACACATGTCACCTCCTCACTCCTCCTCCCAACTAGAAGAAAGACCCATGGAATGGGTGGTGACACATGTCATTCACCGACCCACCAAGTCTCTCTCTCCCTTCCACTTGTCCTCTCTAAAATATGTGGAAGAGAAAAGCGGAGCTTAAGTAGGAATGGGTGCCACATGTGCCCCATTGCTTTCCTCCCAAGAGGGACCACACAACCCCAAGGTACCCTCACCAATTGTGGAAGAGACTTGGAGTAAAGTCCTCCACAATTAAGGGGTCTTGGAGACTTCCCCAACCTAGGGATGAGGAAAGGAAGAGATTGAGTGTTTGACCCACTCATCCTCCCCCTCCCATGCCTCCATTTTCATCACTTTACTTCAGGGTGAAGTTAAAGTGACCAAAGGGAGGTTTACCTAGGGTTACACAAGCTAAAAAGGTCACTAGACCTAAGGGGTACAACCCAAGGTCAAGTTTAGCCCATTTTGAGCACCAAGGGTTAAGTTAAAGCACATGAAAAAGGGTCTCAAAAATTTATAACTTAAAAAATGAAATTCAAAAGACACTATTGTTACAACACCAATTAGAATTCAAAATAAAAGAGGGGTAGACTTAGCCTGACTAACAACATGCAACAACATTACAAAAACTCATCATGCACATAGTTGATCTTGGTTCCTCTTGGACTAGATTGGCTTCACAAGGGAAAACAACATCGTGTGTGGAATGATCTCTGAATTTATATGGCTTTGTTAGAAATACCAGCGCACTCAAATGAAATGTTAATTCCACATGTATATAATAGCTAAAGCAAATTGAAACATAAACTTACATACAACATCACATATCCATATAAGTATCAAGGAAGTCACATTACAATTAAATTCTAAATTTTTCATTTCAAACATCCATTCCCAAGATTGAATCACAAAACAAATTTCTAACTAACATCTCATGAATAGTTTCCCAATAACATCATAATATAAACCATATGTCTAATATCATTGGTGAATCAATATCCATGTCTAAATACATTGTAAACATGCTAAGCATAACAAATCCACATACAACATAAAGTCTAATAGTCTGAAAATTCAAGATCAATAGTTCCACAAGTCTAAATGTATCACCAATAGTAAAATAAATAGTCAAATATAAGGGAATGAAAAAGTAGGCCTCACATTCTCCCCCCATAAGACTATACTTCCTCCTGGAAGTCATCAAAGAGGTGAGGATAAAGGGCCCTCAATCTCGTTGTATCCTCCCATGTCATCGTGACCTCATCGTACATGTCCCACTGGACCTTAACCTGGTCTAGCTCTCGAGCTCGAAGGCCCAACATCTGACGAGCCAATATGTGAATTGGCTCCAAAGCCAGCTGACCATCTGCCTCTACCTGAAGAACACTCCAATCCAATACATGAGATAAATTAGATATGTAACGCTATAAAACAGAAACATGAAAAACATCGTGGATACGTGACAGGCTAGGTGGAAAGGCTAGATGATAAGCTATGGGTCCTATCCACTCCAAGATCTCAAAAGGTGCAAGAAAATGAGGTGCAAGCTTAGAGCCCTTTCTATAACGGATTGGACTCTTGTGCAGTTGCACTCTCAAGAATACTCTATCCCTAACTGAGAAACTCTGATCTACCCTCTTAGCATTGGCATACTTCTGTCAATCATATGCCTCCTGAAATCTCTACCTAATCAACATCACTTGCTGCTCCATATCCTGAACCAACTCTAGCCCTATCACAACCCTATCCTCAATACGGTCCCAACTCAAAGGTGTCCTGCAAAGTCTGTCGTACAAGGCCTGAAAAGGAGGCATACCCAACAAGCTGTGATACCCATTGTTGTAGGCAAACTCAACTAGATACATATACTCCTTCCATCTACTTTGATGATCCATGACATACATATGGAGCATATCCTCAAGAATCTGATTAACTCTCTCTGTCTGTCCATCGATCTCAGGATGATAAGCGAAACTAAAGGTGAGTTGTGTGCCCAATGCCTACTATAAGGCTCTCCAAAAGGTTGAAGTGAATACTGAATCCCTGTCAGAAATGATACGGTGAGGTACCCCATGTAATCTAACAATCTAATCCAAGAATAATCTTGCCACAGATGGTGCATTGTACGTCGTGCGTACAGGTGAGAAATGTTCCACCTTGGTCAACTTGTCAACCATCACCATGATCTCATCATGACAGTGTGATGACATAGGAAGACCAACAATGAAGTCCATGGAAATGGTGTCCCATTTCCACTCAAGTATATCGTGAGGGTATAAAAGACCTGTTGGATGCTGATGCTTGGTCTTAACTCTCTAGCACTCAAGACAATGAGCAACATATTCTACAATATCTCTTCTCATACTTTCCCAATGGTATAACTGTCACAAGTCAACATGCATCTTCTTCACCCCTAGGTGTACTGCATAAGGTGCTCTATGGGCCTCTAAAAGAACCATTGCACAAAGGTCACCCACAAGGGGTACATAGATGTCCTGTCAATGTCTAAGCAATCCATCTGACTCAAGGGAATATCCTGCAAATCTACCCTTAAGGGCCTTCTATTTCTGGATCTCCTATTGCACCTCAAGAAACCATTCATCCTCAGGCAAATATTGAATGATGCTCTCTCTCAAGTTCACACTTAAGGTCAAGGTTAGGATCTCGTGGTGCCTCTAACTCAAATCATTAGCAACCATGTTCTCCTTCTCTTTGATGTAATGGACATCAAAATCATACTCACATAAAAACTCCATCAAATGCCACTGGCGGGCATTCAAATTTGGCTCTGTGAATATGTACTGCAAGCTATGGTGATCCAAATGGAGCTCAAAGTGATGACCCAAAAGAAAGTGTCTCCAACAAACAAGAGCATGTACCACTATGACAAGCTCTAAATCGTGAGTAGGGTAGTTCATCTCATGTATCTTGAGCTTACATGACTCATATGCAATCACTCTACCACCCTGCATAAGGATGACTCCCAAACCCTCGAGTGATGCATTTGTGCAAACTACAAAATCATCTATAGGATCTGGAACCACTAAGATGAGGGCACTGATAAGACACTCCTTGAGGACCCCAAAGGCCCTCTCGCACTGCTTGGTTCAAGTGAAACTCTTCCCTTTACGCTGAAGGGAAGTGATGGGATGTGCTATCCTGGAAAAGCCCTCTACGAATCTACGGTAGTAACTAGCTAATCCCATGAAACTCCTAACCTCTATCACACTAGTGGGTGCTAGCCAATCTTGCATAGCTCTAATCTTTGATAGATCTACAGAGATGCCATCACCTAATAAGATGTACCCCAAGTACTGTACCTCTATCCTGAAGAAGGCACACTTCGCTAGGTTGCCATAAAGCTGCTGCCCTTGCAAGCACTGCAAAACTTGATGCAAATGATCTACATGCTCCTCCTCAGTCTGTGAATAAATCAAAATATCATTGAGAAAAATTATCACGAACTGATCCAAGTAAGTGTAGAACACCCCATTCATGAGACTCATGAACACTGTAGGGGCGTTCGTGAAACCGAAGGGTACCACTGTGAACTCATAGTGGCCATATCTAGTTCAGAAAGCAGTCTTATGAATATGTGCCTCTGTGATGCGCAATTGGTGATACCCAGGTTTTAGATCAATTTTTGAGAACACTCTGGCTCCCTGCATCTAGTCAAAAAGGTCATCAAACCTAGGCAGAGGATAACAGTTCTTCACTGTCACCTTATTCAACTACGTATAGTCCATGCATAAGGAAATAGACCCATCCTTCTTCTTCATGAAGATAACCAGTGTGCCCCATGGTGAAACACTAGGTCAAATGTGCCCCTTCTCAAGTAACTCCTCTAACTATAGTTTGAGCTCCATGAGCTCATGTGTAGTCATCTTGTAGGATGCACGAGACACTGGCTCTGCACCTAGCACAATATCGATGTGGGAATCTACCTCTCTGCATGGAGGCATACCTAGTAATTCTAGCAGAAACATGTCAGCAAACTCTCTCAAGATGGGGTGATCATCTAGTGATGCCTCAAGTTCATCCTCTAATTTGTCACTAATTGTGATAGCGAACATCTGACATCCCTTCTGCATGTAGCACTTAAGCTACTTAGAAGAAATCATATGAACTGTTGTTGGCTTTTGAATGCCCACTATCTCAACCAGTGCACCATGATCATCTAAGAAGATAATTTCCCTTCAATGACAATCCATCTCAGCTCTATGAGCCCAAGCCAGTCCATACCTAAAACCACACCATAGGATCCTAATGGCATAACTCTAAGGTCACAAGATGTAGTGAAGGAACCCAACAAAATCTCACAATCCCAAACTAAGGTATCTACTGACATCCTAGCCACAGAGGCCAACTCAACCTCCCACCTAATGTCTTGCCTAGAAGCCACCAGCCTGTAACGTTCCACTAATGATGTAGACAGAAAAGAATCAATAGCTCCAGAGTAAAAAAATAGAGATGGGGGCACCCCTGATCGTACTTGATGTCTCAATCACGGATGCGTGATAATCAGCCTAGTGGTTATCAACCGATGCAAACATGCGGTGGGACTTGCCCACATCCCCTACAGTCTGCTCTTACCCTCCTGAATAGGGCTATCCCCCTGCCATAAAGCCCTATGGACACTCTCTGGCCAAATGTCCTACCCCACCACAAACATAACATGGGCCCCTAGCCTGTATCTACCTTGACTAAGGCCTACCAGACTACTACTGCCTAGTCTGTCCTGTGGACCCCTGTGAACCCCTATATGACTACTATGACCTTGCAGGTCCCGCAGGTGGTCCTTGTTGTCTCTAATCCCTACACAGGCCCTACTACTGCCAACCACGATTTTGTCCTCCCTGGGCCCTCTGCTGGGGTCTAGACCTCTACTGATATTGTTGCTGCTACTATGGAGGCCTAGGAGGTAATGATGGAGAACTAAATCCTCTTCTCTATGGTGGTGGTGGTGGTCTACGAAAGTTCTGCTGCTGTTGATGACTACTATCCTGAAACTGCGGTCGTGAATTTTGCCCTCATCCCTAAATCTCCTCTACAATATAAGCCTTCTCGATAGCCTCACTCATAGTCTGGGGGTCTGCCATATGCACAGGTCCTACTATTCCTTGATTTAAACCTCTGATGAATTTGTGCATA
The DNA here is from genome assembly GCA_027924645.1 of Cunninghamia lanceolata. Taxonomy (NCBI): domain Eukaryota; kingdom Viridiplantae; phylum Streptophyta; class Pinopsida; order Cupressales; family Cupressaceae; genus Cunninghamia; species Cunninghamia lanceolata. The sequence goes on from BSBN01000957.1 coordinate 2,565,107, forward strand.
GAAGTTTCTCATCGTGGAGATACTCTATGTAACGTGAAAGCTTAATAAATCAGCTCTCATACTGTGCAACCATGAGTCCTCTCTGCTATAATTCATGGAACTCATCTATCTAGTGTTGCCTATAATGGTCTGACAAGTAACATGCATTAAAGCGCTCTATGAATGTGTCCCATGTGAGTGTGTCTAATGATAACCGACACTTGCACTCTTTAGTTCACCACCAAGTAGCTGCTGCATTTCTAAGGAGGTGTACTGCCACACGTGCTTTTGTGTTTCTCCCATAAGGTCACAATGCAAAGCATCTATCTAGACTGATGAGCCAAGCCTCAGCCTCAGTTCCCTCTATAGCTCCTGCAAAGGTAGGTGGATTAAACCTAAGTAGGTCTCTGATGGGATCTCCTATGTCTCTATGTCCTATGACCGCCTCATCCATACCATACTCATAAGGTCCATGATGTACCTACTCAACCGTCATAGTCTCATCTCGTCTCACATGTCACAAAGGACTCCTACTCCATGCTCTGTAAGCTGACCCTACCTCATCCACAGTAGTATCTGGTATCTCTAGAAAATGCTCCACATGTGGCACCTCTCATGGACCAACACGGGGATCTACACATGGCTCAGCTCACGACTCAGCACGTGGCTCCTCATGTGGCTCCTCTCGTGGATCAACATGGGGCTCATCATGTGGTGCTAATATAACTGGTGGTAGCCTCTCTAACATGACCTGTAACATCTGTAAAATCTGAGGTCCTATATCAAGTACTGGTGGTGCCTGCGGTACTGGTTGATCTGATAAGGCTACTGGTACCTGACCCTCTGCTAAGGAATCATTGTGCACCTTAATGGACACAGTGTTACGTGATCGCACTCGTTGAATTCATCAGGGAGGCATCCTACAAAATAAGGTAGGCACTAATTAATCAAAGTTGTCGAATAAGTAACATGCCCAAATAAGCCCAGTGTTTAAACTTGGGCTCTGGTACCAAATGTCATGCCCACATTTCTGAGCACGCTACACGTGCGAGAGGGTTTCTAGGGAAGCGTAGATTTTTTTTATATTTTGTGTCATGCCCACATTTCCCATGCGGTCATGACACACATCACATGTGTCATGTCCACATTTGTCATGTGGTCATGACACAAAATATAAAAAAAAAATTCTACGCTTCCATAGAAACCCTCTCACATGCGTAGCGTGCTCAATGGCATTATGCTTAACGCATAAACATGATAGTTGAATGTGGGGTGATGCATTCACTTGTGCATACCATTCGTAATGAAGACCAACTAGGGGGTCGATGCAACATGGTTAACGTCATCAGTAGGGTTAGGGTCAATGATTGAAACCCTAAGTTAATCTATGTGAATGAAGGGATTTTGACATAAGTCAAAATCAATAACCCAAGTCAAGAGCATGAGAAAGATATAATTTAATACAAAAATCTAATGTTGATACTTAGCCAAAAACAAAATATAATCCTAAATAAGGTTAAATTTCACTAACCTAGCTAAACCCTAAATTTTGAGAAAATCTGGCAGCATAACGCCTTACGAGTGTGATTAGGGTTTATTGTACTAAAACTAATTTTGATCAAAAGGTTTACTGGTTTGGTTTATATTACCTATGTCTCACTAGTTGAAATGGTAGATCAGTTAAATAAGTTAATTGTACATTTTTTAACAAAGCTCAATCAATTTGTTCTTCTTCATGTTTTCTATAATTTAAAATATTTTTCAACAAAGCTTGATCAATTTGTTCTTCTTCACGTTTTCTATCAATCAGAGTTATCCCTGCATCCTTTACATTATTCCTAATTTCTTGGTAGATCAGATCGCGGAACATGTTATACTAACTTCGTTTAAATAGCTTACTAGGTTTCTGAGTTTTATTTAAAACATCATCTAATTTAAATTTGTTAATTAAATTTCCCCAAAATGATTAAAAAGAATATTAAAATTTAATTAATAACGATGTAGTTTAAATCGTCCTCGTCGAGTTGGGTTTGAAGACAAGGGTTAAAATCAAGACATCTCAATAATTAGATAGTTGTAAAAATTAATTAAAACAATTAAAATCCCTTGCAATAATCAATATATATATATATATATATATATATATATATATATATATATATATATATATATATATATATATATATATATATATAAATATATATATATATATAATCCCTCTAATAATAAACTAGTCTATAAATTACCATGCCACTAGCAAATAAAAATAACTCTCCAAGTGAATTAAAGATTCCCATTTTATATAAATCACAAAATCCCATTCTAAAATTAAATTTTGAAACAAAAGAAATAGAAATAATAAAAGTGTGGGAAATAAAAGAAATTAGGACACATTTAAATGTAAGCGCTAAAATCCCTTTAATAAAATAACAATTTCCTTATGGCCAAAAGAACCCTAACCTTATTTTCTCCACTCTCATTTTCTTTTCCTTTTGTTTGTTTTCCTCCTCTCTTCTCTTATTTGGTATTGTTTTTGGTTGCAGGTTAATGGAGGCCATACATGAAATGCATATATATATATATATATATATATATATATATATATATATATATATATATATATATATATATATATATATATATATATATATATATATATATATATATATATATATATGTACATATATATTCTTCTGCGAAAACCCATATCTTATGGCAGTCAGAGAGGAGTTGTGTGGAGGCTGGTGGCGGTGGAGGTGAGGTGTTCGTGGTGGAGTAGGAGGTACTATGGAGCGGCGGAGGAGAGTGGAGGCCACAGGGCAGAGAGACTAGCAGCAGACATGGAATGATAGATGGTTTTGTTCGCGAGGAAGGGATAGGTGTAGGAAGTATGGGGAAGAGGGCAGAGCCCCCACCCACATCCCACATAGTGGGGTGTGGGTGGGGGCGCCGCCCCCCCACCCCACACCCTTAATAAAATAGATGGTGGGGGGTTCAAACCCCCTGACCACATGTATTTTTTTTCAAGACAGAAAACTGCCAACTGTGTAATTCAAATCATAGCCTATTTCATTCTTTCTGCACAACGATTATTAAAAGGTTTTAAATATATATATATAGTTATATTTTATTATTTTATTATTAAATAAACTAAATTTTTGAGTTTATTTAATAATAAAATATAACTATATATATATATATTCAAATATAATTTTCCTTCAACACTTACAAATTTTCTATTAAGGACAATGAACAATTTTTTTAAATTTTTTTTTAATCAAATTTATATAAGTTAAGGAACTCATTTTTTTCTTTTAGAAAAGAAACAAATACATTTAAATTAATTACTTCAAATATATAACATGTCAACTAATTTTCTTTTTTTACATAAGAACAATATACAATTTTCATGTTTGTCTCAATAATAAAACCACAACTTTCCTATTTGATATTTTTAAAATAAACATACAAATGAAATAGCTTTAAGACCAAATTTTCTTCCTTCAAATTTTTTTTTGAATCATAAGCATTAAAATCAGCAAATTTTAAATTTCTATTTCAAATGTAAATAGCTTATACACACAAATAAAAATATCCTTTTACAACAAGAGAGAGAACAATGTTCTCCTCTTTGAAAACTAACAAATGATACAAACTCCTAAATTGGTCATGCTCTCTCTCAAGAGCTAAGAATAAATAGGATAACAACTCCAAGAACAATGGTGTTTTCTTCAACTTCACAAGCTTAGCTCCAATGAACCTGCAATATCACAAGAAGAGGAAAGAAGCCACAACAACTTACTCTCCTCCCTACCATAGACCCACTAGTGGGTCACCCCCAAGCTAGGGAGGTCATCCACACACTTGGAAACTCGAACCACATCACAACAATGCTTTCAACAACCAAGCACAAATTTACTCCCATGGTTAACACAACACAAGAACTCACTCAAGATGAGTTTAATGGGGTAGGGGAGTGGACAACACTCAACTCAAGAGTGCCACTCCTAAAATATCCCAATACAAATACCTCTCAAGGCCTCAAGCCAACAGTTTTAAATATAATTTTCATAAAGCTTTCATTTGGCTCTCAAGCCATTTCATATATTGCACTTACTCACATATTGTCCTCAATGCTACAACTCCACAAAATCAAGGAAATGACCCCAAGGAGGTTCACTCCTCCCCACCTCACACATGTCGAGCATCTTCTCCCAAGTGGTAGAGGCTCTCACAACACCCATACAATTTTTCCCCACAACAACAAATATAAACTCAAACATAGCATCACACAAGTAAATAAAAATGCACAAGGGAAGGCCTTATCCTTGAAACCTACCTTAAAAAGCCCAATTTAGTAGATGGTTGAGTAGATCTCCTCCAACTCCTCCAAAATAAGCCACAAAACTCTCTCCAACTTTTTCCCCAAAGTAAATTAAAATCAATAAGATTTGTCAAAAATTCAACAACCCCATACCCTTCTCCAAGTGGGATTATAATAGGCTCTTCTCATGAGCCTTGAGGAATGGGGAGGTGACACATGTCACCTCCTCACTCCTCCCCCCAACTACAAGAAAGACCCATGGAATGGGTGGTGACACATATCATTCACCCACCCACCAAGTCTCTCTCTCCCTCCCACTTGTCCTCTCTAAAATATGTGGAAGAGAAAAGTGGAGCTTAAGTAGGAATGGGTGCCACATGTGCCCCATTGCTTTCCTCCCAAGAGGAACCACACAACCCCAAGGTACCATCACCAATTGTGGAAGAGACTTGGAGTAAAGTCCTCCACAACTAAGGGGCTTGGAGACTTCCCCAACCTAGGGATGAGGAAAGGAAGAGGTTGAGTGTTTGACCCACTCATCTCTCCCTCCCATGCCTCCATTTTAGTCACTTTACGTCAGGGTGAAGTTAAAGTGACCAAATGGAGGTTTGCCTAGGGTTACACAAGACAAAAAGGTCCCTAGACCCAAGGGGTACAACCCAGGGTCAAGTTTAGCCCATTTTGAGCACCAAGGGTTAAGTTAAAGCACATGAAAAGGGGTCTCAAAAATTTATAACTGAAAAAATGAAATTCAAAAGACACAATTGTTACAACACCAATTAGAATTTAAAATAAAAGAGGGGTAGACTTAGCCCGACTAACAACATGTAACAACATTAAAAAAACTCATCATGCACATAGTTGATCTTGATTCGTCTTGGAACTAGATTAGCTTCACAAGCGAAAACAACACCGTGTGTGGGATATCTCTGAATTTTTGTGGCTTTGTTTGAAATACTTGCGCACTCAAATGAAATGTTAATTTCACATGTATATAATAGCCGAAGCAAATTGAAACATACACTCGCATACAATATCACATATCCATATAAGCATCAAGGAAGTCACATTACAAATAGATTCTAAATTCTACATTTCAAACATCCATTCCCAAGATTGAATCACAAAACAAATTTCTAACCAACATCTCATGAATAGTTTCCCAATAACATCATAATATAAAGCATATGTCTAATATCATCAGTGAATCAATATCCAGGTATAAACACATCATAAACATGCTAACCATAACAAATCCACATACAGCATAAAGTCTAATAGTCTATAAATTTGGGATCAATAGTCCCACAAGTCTAAATGTATCACCAATAGTAAAATAAATAGTCAAATATAAGCGAATGAAAAGGTAGGCCTCACAATTTACATGGGCATTTTTCATATTAAATATTGAAAATCATTTTCAAATCTGATATTATGTAATTTCCATCAAAAATTAGACTTCAAAACATTCACATAGTATTTTGTTCCAAAAACTCAAGCCTAGGGCTTCGAAAATAACAATTTTCACTAAATTTGGCCTTATCGACTTTATAAACTTGCACCATAAGAGTGTTGTGAAAGATATTTTGGCATTATTTTGTTGTTATTGGGGTAATAATTTTCTACCTCCCATAAAATGCTTCACAACACCCTGTTAACGAGCTCTTGTAGTGAAAATTTGGCGAACAACTACACATTTTGACTATTTTTGCCCTAGGGTTTGACCTAGTTTGCACTCCAAGTGTGTTGTGATTAATTTTATGGATTGAGGTGATTGATATTATTGATATTATTTTATTTCTCTCCTAAAATTCTTTACAACACCTCTTTTGCTAGGTCTTGGAGTTGCAAAACCATGAAAAATTGCCTATTTTTGCTATATTTTCAATAGGGTTTTACCTTAAGTGGCACTGAAAGTGTGTTGTGTTGGATATTTTAGAAGAAAGTGGATGTGATTGATGATATTATTTTCTTTCCATGACCATTTTCCTCACAACACCCTTTGTTATGCTCTCTTGCATTGAATTTTGGTGAAAAAAGTGCCTATTTTGACATATTTTCACTATAATCTACTTAGCATTATCTTGGATTTGCATCAAGAGCATGTTGAGAGTGATTTTATTGATGTTTTGGACTAATTTAAGACATATAACTTACTTCCCTTGACATAAATCCTTACATCACCCTTTGTTTCATTCACTGGCATTGAAAACGTATGGAAAAATCAAGCATCTTAGGCTATTTCTACTCATCTTTTCAACCAATTTTGAAAAGATTTCAAAATATGATTTGGCATTGAGTTGAGAATATAAACATGGCCTCTAATCACAATAACAACAATAGGTTCTCTCCTAGACCTTACATGAAAAGAAAAGAACCCGAACTTGAAATTGTCTTTACACCTCATGATAGAACAATCGATGATTCTGAAGGACCCCTTTACATCACTGTGAAAATAATGGGAAAAAACATAGATGGAACTTTTATTGATCCTACTTGCATGACTAATGTTGCCACTAAAAAATTCTTTTTTTCGAATCAATTAATACAAGGTGGATAACCCTTCGAACTTGATGATCAAGGCACATACGGGAACCTTAAAGAAACCACTGGGTAAGATTTTGTTATTAGTAACTGTATTTGAGAAATATGTTGAACAATGGTTTGATATTACCCTGATTCTGATACATTCGACATAAAAGTTGGAATCCCTTGGTTAAAGATTATGAAAGCGGTCCCTTCAACCATTTATAAACGTATTAAATTTCCTTTGAATGGACAAGTGCATGTCATTCATCAAAATACATACAAACCTCCAACTAAACAAAAACACTTCACATTGGATTACTTTTGCAACAAAAATAATGAAAAATTAGAGCTATGGACAAATTTCACATTTTTTGAGCTATCAAAATTACAAAGCAAAACTATTACATCCTGCACCTAGTCCTCCTATACAAGAAATGACCAAAGAGAATAAACCCACATGTGAAGATAACTTTACACCAAAAGGACAAGGTCCCTATGCTGAGGTTACTCCCCTGAAATCCTTACAAGGATTGGGAGATCATTGTTAACAACAAAATGTTCCACCGCGACAAATGAGATTTGATCTTGGTGCTTCATCTTCTAATTTGCAAAAATCTATGAAAGAACAAGGCCCTATCTTACAAGAGATAAGTGGTTGAAGATAGAAAAATAAAAAAGAAAGAGAAAGATGAAAAAGAAGACAAGAATATACTATAAACGTTGCCTCTCAATAAGAAAACATTGATCCCAACATTCAACCAAACAAAGACAATCCTAACGATGAACAACATGACAAACAAGATATAAATTTGGTGATGGTACCATATGTCCCACTATCCACCATCATTAGGGAGTGGGAAGATGATGACGACAATTTGCTTATAGTCAATTTCTAGCCCACCAGGGGCCCTACAGGTAAGTATCTCTAATCCTTTATCTCTATCGTGATGTGCTTCCCCCGTGATGTGTTATGTGTTGTTTACACCTCCTGGGATGACCTCAGATTCTCTCGTAAGGTTTGGGATACTAGGAGACCACCTCTATTGTAACCTTCTTCTATTTGTATCATCATTCTTCTAAATTGCTCTCTCTGATTTCATTGTTGTGTGTTGTGTCTAGTGGACATAGCATTGTGGTTGGTGACTTGGGGGCACCCTCCTATGTGACTATCCCTAAGACACTTGTTTCTCCTCTCTTATTTATTGTTTCACTTCCTCTAGTGTTTCCACCTAGCGGGTGGATGACGACAAACATTTATACTGATGCAGACCTAGTGTCCCTTTCATGAGCAATAAAAAAATGGACTTAGTTCCTAATATGGCGATGGGGTTGTATATCTTATTCGACGCTTGGCTAGTGGAAGCACTCATTCTTTCCGTGTAGTGAATTTTATGATGTTTCCATCACATTTACAAACCTTAACAATACTTCTGCTCTATGCACCTTTGTTTGCCTTTGAATCTAGCCTTGGTGGTACTCGATTCAGAGAGCTTCATGATATAGCCCCACGGTTATCCTCGAACTTCGAATTTGTGGTATAACCTTGGCTCTTTGTGTGGTTAATCATATGCATTGATGTTGTTTATTTATCATGATGTTGTAGACACTAACATGTTTCTTGCAAGGATGTGTTTGTGGGAACATTTGGTGATCGTGAAGTACATGTCACCTCTGAGGGCATGGGCTTTGTGAAAGTCAATGTTCCCTTGTGTGTTTTCTTCCTACCTTAATGTGCTTGATATCGATAACTGATATCAACCACCTTAAGGTGGGGGCATATAAGGTAAGCTATGTGTTATAGATACTAGCAATGTGTTTGAACTCAGATGCAGTGACTTGTGCTCTTGGGTAGTGCATCGTGCATCCTAAGTTTGTTTACGATCAATCAATCAATCATGTAAGCCCTCTGTGGAGGTGGGATATCGAGCATATCCTTTTTCTTAAGCCCTCTGCGGAGGCAGGGATGGTGTATTTCTCGTAGCAAATTGCATCATCCTATCATTTTCAAAAGTCCTCTATGGAGGCGGGGAGCGGTTCTGTGACCAACTCAAGCCTTAAGCGTGTTTTTGGTGATTGTTGTGGTGAAGCACAATCATCAGTGTGTGCCTGTAATGTGCCTAAGATGGTGATGAGCCTAGAAATAGGGAACACACCATCCCTTGTCTTTCATGTTTTCTGTGTGTCTTCAAGTGTGTGTGTTTTGGTGTGCTTGTTTTGTGTGGCATGTTTATTGCACCATCTGCAGAGACCAGCACTCTTGGGTAGTACTTCGTGCATTTTGGGAGGTTTTGCGTGTCTTGCGTGTGTGTTGCCCCATATATAGAGACTTGTGCTCTTGGGTAGCGCATCGTTTATTATGGGAGGTTAGTTTACTTTCTAGTACTTGCATTGGTATTTCATATATATGAGAAAAAGAAAAGAAAAGATATTATTTTTGTCTTCCATGCATTAATGTGTCTTCTATGGATTGACTGTCTGCTCTATGTTCTAAGTGACTGTAATTGTCTTCTCTGTGTTTTGCATGCCTATTACTGTCCTCTATGTGTTTGCCGTGTGTTCTTCATGCTTGATGTGTTTGTTGTGTTTGCAACCTTACTTTAATGCATGTATTGGCCTCACATTTATACACACATTAAAGCGGGGGCTAAATGTAATGTCAAAAAATGTCCCCTTGGGGGCTTTTCCCTCATAAGGTTTAGCTCCCATGTATTTGGCATTGATTTAGGACATTTTAGTTCATATTTTGACACCCTAATGGAATGAGACCTGGGTTCCTTGGCAAATAGGGCCTAGGTGGAACCCTTGAGTTGTACCTTGCCCAAAATAGGGGGGAGGACTTGGACGCCCATGCCCTAGTCCTACCCTATTTTGGGGTAGCCCCAATTTTTGGGTGTTGGTTAGTGACCGTTATTACATCCCTTTTATGACATGGTAAGTTTGAATTTCAAATATCTTGATGGGAGTTTTTGTAGATGCATATATAAACATGCTTAGGCATTCATTTGTAGACTAGATTATTACTAGCAACCTATTGTGTTCTCAAGGTGATTCAATGCTTTCTATTGTGTTGTAAGAGTAGACTTGTGTGTTTTGTGTGTTGATATTTATAGATTTGAGCATTAATCTCCTCGTGGAATGAAGAGCATCTTCCTCTATGAGAGCTTTACTACAAGGTGACGTATCATTGTGTTTTTATCATTGATTTCTTTGGTTTTAGCCTCTACCTCACAAGGGCATGCCCTCTTTATTTGACAATGATGTTCAGAGACTTAAGTGTCCTCTAGGGTTTGACAAAGGAAAACCTCTAAACACCACAACCCCCAAACCAAGTCTTGTTATTGCAGGTTACAGGTGTCGTATCCAGAAAAAGTTGAGTTACAAGAAGACTAGGCAGACATCAGGGATTCAGGATCTAAAGAGAAGTTAGACACAGGAGCACTTTAAGGACTTGGGTGCTCATTCCAATGTCCTCCATAGACAGATCCTGGAAAATAGAAGTTACAGGGTTGATTAGTGTCGGAAGGAGGTCCAAATTCCCTGAAGAAGCAGGTACTAGTGTCCCCAACTATACTACCTTGGAACCCCAAAAATAGGTATTCAGTAATTTGGTATTTTATTCCTATCTACAAGAGCTTTTTCTATAATTCGTTAATTTGTTGTATTTGCATAATTAGGGTTTTAATGGTCAATCGGGCACAGGAGAAAGGAAAATTGATAATTAATTCCCTAATCCAAGCTTCCCTACATCAGAAAGTGACTCTAGGGTATGATATTGCTCACCACTCGACCCTAGATCCTTCAATGTTTAGTGAATAGGCAGATTTTAACATCTAAACAATAAAAGGTTAACAAAATAAAATTTTACCCTAAACAGTGGTGAGCATCTTCTAAGATTAAATTATTTCCTCCTCCTTTAGCTATCAAAGTAGTAGATCTTGGCCCATTGATTTTTTCTTTTATTTTTAGTTTTTTCACCTAGATTTTTATAATTTTATACTGCCTAGGTCTAGAGTTTACCACAACTAGACTAAAATAAAATTACATAGTTTGATATTTATAAATTCAAATTCTTCCCATCGAGTCCATCATATATATAGTAGCAACATTGATGCCAAAAGGAATTTGTAGGTAATTAACAATTGCACTTTTAGTGATCCTTCTTCTAACATTAGTTAATCCAACTCATAACATATTTTGACTAGTTACCTCAAAATTAAGACTCAAGGCCACTTGCCTTTGTACCAGGCACAACAAAGAAGATATCCAAGCAATTGAAAGTATCTATGTCAAAAAATTAGGTAGTTTTGGAGACAAATGCAATTGATCTACAAAAGGGCATTCAAAAAATCTCTTGACCATTTGGAAGGTTGATTCACTTAATTTGACCTTGCATGCCCTGGAAACCTATAGTAAAAATCTAGGGCAACCTCGTCTAATATCTCTCTCAGGCTAGATCAAAGATAAAAGATGCCATAAAATTTGTAGTATACCTTTTCTTAGGAGAAAAGGGACTTAGCTACTATTTTAAATTTCAGACTTAATCCAATCTAATATCCATCCTTTTGTAAGCTATATCAAACTCAGTTTCTATCTATAATCTTTTATGTACTATATGTTTTGTTCATTCAATGACTTTACTTCTAGATATAATATTTATCAACTATAAATATTTCTGCCATAAAGTTTGTTTGTATCGCTTAAGGATTTTAGCATCCTATCTCTTCTAGTACTTTGGAGAAACTATATAGGTCACAATCAATAAAATTAATGATTTGAAACCTCCAATGGTATTCGTAACTATGCCTTTTGGAACTAATTTAATAATCCCATCATTTGTGCAGGCACTGAGATATTTAGAGATAAAAACTTTTTGATACATTTTGAGGAATACATGAGTGGTATTAAAACATATTTATATAATTCAATGGGAGACCATTCTCACCAAGGGATTTCCTATCTTTCATATCTTACGAGTTTCAAGCTTCATCAATTTGAAGTGAGCTATAATTGTACCAAAATGTATCATGGATACATTTTTAACTTTCTATAAGAGCGAAATGTGAGCTATTAGGAGATATAGCTTCGTAGTCCTATAATAATGCTAGGACCACATGCTATCATTTTTCTTTGGCACTCATCCTTTCTTTTGACATTGGAGAGGAGGAATATGTAGTTTGAAAATAGTTACGAAATGCCTTTCTATGGAGTGCCTTTACCATCTTCTACCTGTTGTGACATTTTCACACATCGCCCCATTGCAAAGGGGGACCACCTCTTTTTTGCTTTAGGTTTTGGAGTTTGTAGTTTAGGTTTTGGTTTTCTCTTTGCCTTTGCTAAATTCTCGTCAATGTTCATCATGCCATATGAAAATGTAAGTCCATGACAAATGAGTTTTCTTTTCCAACATTCATAAGTCTTTGTTCTAAGTTCACAAGGGTAGATTGAATTTCAAAAGGTCTAAGTCATACTTGATCAAAGTGCATTCATGAAAGAATATTTAATATCATGATAAGTGGAACAAATGTACGACAGAAATAATAGGCTCAATGAAGTGGAGCATGGGATTTGTCTTAGACTCAAATGAAGAAATATAAAACTTGTTCGTGACAATCAAATACAAAGATGCAAATTCATGAATGAATGAAAATGCAAAATTTGTGAAAAAGTTGGGTGAGCGAAGAGATTTGTTCATGTGGGAGAGTGAAAGTGTAGTGAGGAACTTAGTGACTTTGTGTTAAGAAATTGGTCCAAGAACTTAAGGAAATCAAGTTTGGAACTTGTTCACACCACTTAAACATACGACTTGGCATTTGTCTCTGTCTCTCCCAAATATGCGAAATCCTTTGAAATTGCAATGAAAATTCATGAGTGAAGGAGAAGAATGCACTTGAAGATCATGTTCCTGACCTCTCTAAAATTGCGACTAAACTTGTGAAAGTACCCAGGAAAAATGCAATCTTTTTTGTTCATCAACAATGGAAAAATCTGCCCAACAATGTCCTTGAATCATTTCATTATCTGCCTAAACTTCTCCTGAATTCATGAAACGGCTAAGGGAAGATGTACTTTATATTGTTCCTGAATTGTTAAGATCGCCGCCAAACATTGTTCTTAACTCTCAAAATGTGCACCAGGAACATGTGAAAGAAATCAAAAGGATTGCACTGAATTCATGAATGGACTCTTGAAATTCCTGAATTTTCTTATGAAAGACTAAATCGTGTAAGGAACCTTGCAAAGTGTGAATTTTCTTTGTGAATGGTCATAGGAAATGTGCACCAACATCTATGAAAGAGACTACGAACTTTGGGCTTAGATTTGTGAAAGAAGTCAACAAATATGCGCCAAACATTGAAAGATCGCCTAAAATCGTGAAAGAACTAATGAAAAATGCGCCTAACATAGTGCAAGATTGCAAGGAATTCCCTCCAAATTTTGAATGAACATCAAGAATTTGCACTCTACATTGTGAAAGACTTCCTACAAAGTGTGCCTTGCATTGTGAAAGCATACAGGAAAAGTGCAACTCCAACTTGTGAACGATCTCTTGCAATATGTGAATTTTGTTTTATGAAAGGAATCAAGAAAAATGTGATTTTTCTTGTAAAAGGACTTAATAAATCTATGACTTGCTTTGTGAACAATCATCTGAAATTCCTAACAAATAGGGTGAAAGAACTCCAAAAAAGTGTGACTTTCTATGTGAAAGAAAACGTGAAAACCCCTCTAGGAATTTATGAATGCATACTCAAAATATGTGATTTACATAGTCAAAGACTTCTTGCAAAATGCGACAAAGTTGTGAATGGTCCTAAGGAAAATGCGAAATTGCAAGAAGGATAAATGAAATTTGTTTCAATCTTTCTTCCAAGTCGGCCTATGAATATCAATATAAACATTGTTAAATCATAAGTGAAGTCAAATCATAAGTGAAGTCAGCCTGTAGGAGCAAATTCGCCTAGACATGTGTATATAAAAGGTGCACTTGAATTACAATTTCTGAAAACAAATAACAAGCCCATTTTAGAAGAGCAGAAATTTATTAACAAGATGCGAATTCCTGAAGAGGAGTGAATTTTTCAAAGGAGACGGCAAATTTTGTGAAGGAGAAGAATTATTTTCAAGTGTTATTTTATTCACTTCTTCCAAAATAAATAAGTTCTTGAATGAAATTTCATATGATGTTAGTCATGTTTTATCATTACATTGTATGTAAGGATTTTGTTCACCGTGACTACTTGAGGTTCTCTTTATTTCATAGGAATTGAAGACAAGGATTGCATTCAAGGATAACTTTCTTGAAGATGCTTGAGATGAATACGAAATAGTTCTAAACCCAGAGAAGGAAATTGCTTTCAATGACAAGGAAACTTCACAAAATTCCAGTGAAGATGAAGGAAATTTAAGACATGAAGTGATACAAAGAACAATTCTAACATCAAGGATTCTAGTACCAAAAAAAGAAGATTGATCCTCAGAAATCCAAGAACAAGATTCTAGTTCAGCATTCATCAAGAGGATCGAGTTCAACATCAGGAAGTCAGGATTACACCAATAAGTCCATTCTAGTACCAAGAACAAGAAATCCAAAGGAAGTACAACAAAAGGGAGAAGTTCCAAGTTCAAATAACATTCAAGGGAAAATCATGCTGAGGTGGCATCCAGTCATCATCAACCAACCTAATTGTGCCACATCAACATGTCTACATATGATGAAGGGGGTAAATTATAAAACACACAACAATATAAATTGCACACATAAAAGAAAATGTTCTTTTATTGATTTGGACAACCCATTACATTATAGAAGCTCAAATACAATCAGAGGATGAATCCTCTATAGGCTGCAACACATTACAACTTCCTATCTCTAGACTCTGGAACCTTCTAACTCCTGTAACCCCAAATCAGCTAGGGTTTGTATTTTCCCCACCTCTTATTGACTCTACATTTTCCCTCTTATATCTACTACTACCCAAGGTTCCCAAAAATAGTCATAAATAGCCATTTTGGTGGCCTCTAGCCAAAATTTTAAAATTTGCAACTCCCCCAAAAAATAGGTCAACTTCCAAGAAGCATAACTTTTGATCCAAGTGTCTGATTGACAAAATATTTAAAGCACTGGAAAGCTCGCAAAGTGAACTATCATGCCAGAAATCTATAAATAGATTTCCATAAATTTTTTAGGGCATTATGGGATGTTTTAGTGCCTCATATCTTATTTCAAAACTTTTTAGTGGACCTCACAAAATTGAAACTTTAATATCTTAAAATCTAGACATGATCTTGAGCTAAAATTTCCCCAAAATGCTTATTTGACCATTTCAAAGCTTTGGGAAAAATTTCAGGCTCAACTGCTTCTCTGATAAAGACTTACTAAAATAGCAAATTCTTCTATCCTTAGCCCTATTGGAAACTTGGAAGTTTCTAAATCATTTTTCAAGCAAATGGGTATCCAAAAACATAAATTTTGAAAAGAATGAAAAAAAAGTCATCAATTTTGAATCACATTATTTTTGGGTGATGCAAGATTGCCCTTACACCTCTGGGTGCTCCTACATCAAGATACATTGAACCTTGTCACCCAAGATAGAGATAAAGATGAAGCCCTTCTAGAAGATTATGTTGTTAACATCTCATTGGTCAATGGTGGTAGTAGTTGTAACTACCTTTCACTAGGATTGTGTTGTTTTAATCTTGGCCATTGATTCTAGAATCAATCTGGTCCCTCGATTGTAATATTGAGCTCTATATAAAGGCTCATTCTCTTCATTTGTAAATAGGTTTGATATAGATTAGAAAGTCAAATATTAGAGTAGAAGCTTTTGAAGAGTTGAAGAGACTTTGGCATATTGTTGTAAAGATACTACCATGACTAATACATTATCATTGAAGATTTGTGATTATTGTGTTGTTTTGGCATTTTATAATGGTTTCCAATTTCTTGAAGATGATTCAAAGAAAATTAGATAGGTTCTAGTTGCAGTTCACTGATATGGTGAATGAATGTATAAGTATTTGATGAATTCCTTGGCTCATACCTTTTGTGGTTTGCTGATAGTAAATTACAATGCAAAGTTAACCTAAACCCCATTTTGCAATAGTTTTATTATGGATATTTCTTCAAGTTGTGCCAGTTGTGGGTATTTGAATGCATATTTTCAATATGAAAATCCTTCATTTCCTTGTGAAACAAAGCTTGGTTTGAAGGAGTTTGTCTATCAAAACATCATTCATTATCTCATTATCCTTAGATTAGATTTCTCTAACCCTTTCCCTTTTGCATTTTCTTTTAAGTTTGTTTGAAGGAGTTCCATTCATTCACACATCCAAGGAGTAACAACTTTCATCCATGTCCATGAAGAAGGAGCAATTTAGCATAAGTCCCTTTGTGATTACCAACAAAATCACATCATTCCACTGATTCTATCAATGTGCACATCAAGACCTGACATTCAAGGAACCTTGGAGTAATCCCACTCAATTAGATAGTTTAGCATTCAAGATACTTTGTTCAAGAGAGGATAGAGCACTTAGTGTTTTATTCTAATGTCATTACTATCATAAAAAAACACATCAACACTACCCTTTTAAGATAAGATACTGCCAACTGAATGCCATCTCTCTAGTAATTTAGAAAAGACTTTGATGTCTCTTTATGCTATCTAGGCCAATTCTTCCTACTTTAACCCTAGCTCTATTGGCTTGGTTTCTGATCTTAATATCATGGCATTGATTTGCATTTTCAGATCAAATATAGTATCACATTGTATTCTTCCATTATTTCTCTCTTCTATAAGCAATTATTTTACATGTTAAATCTGCATAATTTGGAGGCTACAATCCACCTGCATTACCAAATGTTTCAAATGTAGTGATAGAAAATTTATAAATTTGTTATTATGTTGATCCAACCTTCAACATCTGAAAAATGCTTTAGTTTTTATAACTCCATATACAATGTAACAAATTATGTTTGCTGATAATGCAGGTATCCATCATGTCCATCTATTGTAAGAAATTTTTTCCTCTTTGTGGAAATGCATGTGAATATATCCACCATCTAAAATCAATCTTTGAGAATACTGTAGTGCCTACATAAGGTCTACCCAAATCTAATGGTATACTTTTCCTTAATGAAATCTTTAAACATTTTTAATCTACATCTATTTGCTTTAGTCATTTCATACAACTAAATGTTCTAACTTCTAAACATGTCAATTTCAGTGTTTTGTTGAACATTTTGATTTTACTTACTCTTTTAACGAAAAGTAGTGGTGAGAATGAATAATTATGGAAAAGTCACAAATATGTGCATGTCTCTTCTTGAAAGACAGAACTATGTTGTAGAGTTGTTTATGTTTTTTGTTGATATGCAAGATGTTGAATTGGGGTCAGCTCCTTATATATATATATATATATATATATATATATATATATATATATATATATATATATATATATATATATATATATATATATATATATATATATATATATATATATATATATATATATGAAGATTACATTATAGGACCAGGCACCATGATTGTTGGGGTTGTTATAGTCTTTACATAGATTCTACCAAAAATAAGGACATGTATGTCTAGATACAAAATTCTCAAACAGGACAAAAAGACAAAAGACAACAATCACATATCCTTGATTCTTCACTCATAGTAGGAGAATTATAGCCACCCCTCTTTGGAATGTTGACTGTGTTTTACATGTTCACATCCAGTCTTTGGATGTATGTTGTCACTCCCATTGAGAAGATGACATTCTATCCAAATTGTATATGCCTAGGAATTTGGCTTCCTATTTACCAACAATAACTTCATATGAAGAAATTCATTTTTCTCAAACATGATGAACCTAGGAACATCTAACCACCTTTATTAAGTTTTTTTTTCATTTTTATGTACCATGTTTAAGCATTTTAATAAATATTTTATCTCATAGAGTTCCGAGGGACAATTTCAAACATGTTTGGTTTTCTGAAAACTTATTCACTTTATCATTTTTTATTAGAAGTTTGAAGTACTTTTTTAAATTATTAACCCTTTATATGTCTTTTTTATATACCCCAAACTTGTCTAGAATTGTTTCTGAACCTCATGAAATGAAGTATGGTTTTAATGATGAAAATTAAGAACAAGGCTCTATCATGGAAGAGAGACATGCCAATGATGTTGAATCCATCTCCAAGAATCTGGTACAACCATAAGCATTAATGTATTTTCTTTGCACAAGAATACTCTTTAAGATCCTTTGTTTTATGGCAGTTGTTTATTTATAGTATTCTAGGTTTTTTTGTTAAATAATTTACACTAATAGCCTAAAAGTGTCTTGTTTTCTATGCTCTCAATATTTTTGGATTATTTTTTTGAACCCAACAAATAAGATTTTGCATTTGACTTTAAAATAAAGAACAAGGAAGAGGGTTGTGCGAGATCTATTGAATCAAATTCTATAAACACATTTAAATTGTTCTATTAAATTATTTATCCTAGATATGCCTTTTTTAATGCTCAAACTTCTTTAGGTATTGTTTCTGGACATAAGAAACAAGAGTGTGGATATAATTATGAAAATAAGAATGTGGACATAATGATGAAAATAAGAGTGTCGGCATGATGATGAAAACAAGGAACTACCCTCGAAGCAAAAGGATATTTTAGAGTGTGGAATTTATTGTCCTTAGCAACCTAGTAAAACTATGTGAACCTATGTTGAAATAATTTGCTATCATAAAGACTATAAGGATACCCTCCAACAAGATTTGTTTCTTTATTCTAATTTTACTACATTATCACACTAAAAAATACACATAAAATATATAACTGTGACTTATAGTTATTTCTAAAATAACTTCTAATATGAATCTGTAGCTATACTTTGTTTGACAATGGAAGCATGGTACATACTCTTTTTGTCTGTGTATTAAGTTCAATTGTCACATCATGAAAGCAAATATCTTTTTGACGATGAATTAGACCTTAGCTTAAAACATTTTAGTCTTGTAAAGTCTTTCAGTTGTTGTATTTTTCCCTTTAAAATATTTGTGTACATGATTTCTATGTTATCTAAGAAAATTGGTTGTCTTAGTGTACTTACAGCTTGGAGGGATGTCCATTTTGTGTGGGCCTTGATCCACTATGTTTTGTTGAGTTGTTGTATCTACCCAATAACTAGTATCATATCATGTGTCTTTCTAGAAGTATTAATCAAGAAAACACTTTTAAACGAGCCTGCCAATCCTCAAACTACAAGTATGGAAGGCCTAGTCATTGAATCAGTCCAAAGGCTATATCTATATTTTTTAATAGAACTTTTACCTTAGGAAGAAGGTCTTTGAAAAAACTATCAAAAAGAAGAAAATATCTAAATGGATGCTTAAAAAGGAGAATGTTATTGATCTTTGTGGTTTTTGGCCAGTGGTAAATCATTTGTATTTCAATTTCCATTCAGTACTTTGCTACATAGTATAAAGAACTTAACCTAAGTATGCTCGAGCAAGGTAGATTCTTGTGTTGAAGGTTGATACATTCTCTTTTATGTATGATCAATTACTAAAATAGTTAACAATTTTCTTATATTGTTGTTAACAGTATGTTCTCCAAGTTGGTGAGGGTTCTGTAGCCCAATTCATCAATAGTTTCAAGGAATTAGATGTCCCTCCTCCAGCGAAGCATATATGGTATCTCTCACAAATATAGCCCCTATTTTGGGGTAATGTTATTTCGTTGTTTGGATTGTATTCATTTTCATTAGCATGCTACATGGGTGGCTAATATTTTGTGGCCAAAATTATGTAGGATTATAGGAAATGTTTTCAAGGGTGTTTATCATATAGTCTTTGACTTTGGAGACATGAGAGTGGGCTTTACAAAAGCACGTTGAAGAATTGAATTCAAAAATCCTCATAAAGCATTGTGAGGCCAATTTAAATTATTAATAGATTGTTCATATTGATCTTGACTGAGAGACAAGAGGGTGCCTATGAATGACTTTTTATATATATTTTTTGCACATATACAGAGTACATAAAGCACTATGTATCTATGTTATCATACTCATCATTTTATATTCCAAACATGTGGGTACGATACTTAGTTTTCTTCTTGTCTCTCAAATTATTATACTCATTAAGTATTTCATGCTAAAATTCAAAAGACAATTTATTTACGTATAGCTCTTGACTATCCCTAGTTTTTCCCTTTCTATTTTTTTCTACAATTTGATGTATTCTCTTCATAGAAATATAATACCCCTTGTATGAGGTATGTAGTCTCTAAACATGAGCAAAGGGGCAACCACTGTAGGGAATTCTATGTGTAATCCGATTTGGAAGAATTTGATAAGATGTTTAATGAGTTTCATTGGGGTACATTTGAAGACACATCTTCCCACATAATTCTAGAAACAAAAGATTTTGGATTTGATTCAATTTCTAAGCTTTGGATTTAATTTTTTTAATCATGTATGTAAGATGTTTGGTTTTTGTGATAAATTCTATGTACTAGAGGACAATATAGTCTATTTCAGCTACTAGTCATATTATGGATGTTTTGCAAATAATGTATATTTAAACTGTATGTATCAGTTTCTATAAATGATTAAAAATAATTATGATTTGTTTTTAGTTAATACGGTCTTAAAATTATAGTTTTTTAAATCAAATCTATGCTTGCAACATTTGGTAGGGACTCCTATTACTGCGCAACTCTTGTTTTCATTATGTTTTTGAGCCACTAAATCTGAAAGTAAAATTATTATAAAATTATTGTGGGAGTCCCAATGTGTTCATACAATCCTCACAAAAATAATGACTTTCAAAAATGAACAATGACAATCAAGATAAGGACCTACAATTCTAATCTAGAAATATTTCACCACAATGAATATCTCTAGTCAAATTTCTTTTTTAATTGTATATTTAATCAATCACCTCTCATGTTTTCATCATTTTGATCAGACATAACTATTGACATAATTTTTAAAACTTCACTAGCTTTAATTTTATATATACAAATCAATTTTTTATATATATAATCTATTTTTTAAGGATAATCATTATCGAAGATAATATTCTCTATTCATACCAAATTATTAAAATATTTAGATTATTAAATAAAAATGTACTATTTTCCTAAAATTATAAATAAGTATCCATCACCTTTTTTATAAATATATTGATTAATTTATATTTATTTTTAAAGACTTAAACAAAAATAAACTTGTAGAAAGTTGTAATTAAGATTAGGTTAATAAAAACACTATATGTTTTTGAGAGAGCTTATTAATAAATTATTTATAAAATTATATTTATCTCCAAAAATTGGTTATTTTACATAAACTAACACATTTATATAATAACATTAGCAAATAAATTGATACCTCTAATTTCACACACACATTTAATGGAAAATTTAACATGATAGCTCATATAAAATTGAAATAGAGTAACACTAGAAATCCTAAGATATGTTTTATAACAAAAATATGTATATTTGAGCTATTGGAGTGAAGGAAACTATATCCTACTATTAATATCACACTTATATTAAATTTTTACATGAAATAAATACTCACAAAGGCAATCTCTCTACTTTTGATTTATCATGTTGCTCTTTTCCATGGAGAGTATTCTTTTTAGTTTCACTCACAAAATTGAGCAAAACTTATTAAAGAAATTATATTTACAATTTTTCTCTAACATCATTAGGTTCTTGTGGAATTCATTTGATGTTTGTATTGCATCTTCTGCCATTTTCTCAGCTTGTTTCCGTGCATAGCGCTCCTGAGCCAATTGGTCTTCATATGTTTTTATTATTTTTTGCATCTTCTCATCTAGCTGATAATACAAGACAATAAAAATATTGTAGTAAAATTCCAATTAATCAAGTAATTAATATCATATGAATAAGAAAGGATATTAATGCCATAGATAAATATATATTTATACCTATTTAAGAAAAGTTTTTAAATAGTTCAAGAGCAAATTCGTTCCATATAATATAACCAAATTTCTATGGTAAAATGGCATTGAGTGAGAAAATCCTAATGGATGAAAACAAAGAGGGTGAAGACGATGATAAATATGTTGATGTAGATAGGGATGTGGAAGTCAAATATAATTCATCTTTGGAAAATTAGGAGGAATAATAGAAATAGATCTTTTGATGGAGACTCATCAAAGGTTTCCAATTCATTTGTAACTCAACATGTTCTTATAGAAAAGGTGCAAACTATTGTGGATGTCTCGAGCATCATTACTATAAATGTACCACCAAGTGGGGTTTCATGTTTTGTCATTTCTAGTCATTGTGAAGGAAAATTGCACTTTGGTTGTTTCTAGATAGAGGTGGGGTTTGAGATGAGATTTCGTCCTCCCCTTCTATGTGCTTACATGTGAGTTAGGAAGTCTATATATATCATTGACATGAACACAACTAATGGCTATATTTTCAAGCTATGACTTGTTGAATATAATGAATACTGAGGGGGGGTGAATTAGTATTCCACAAAACCACTTCTTAATAAGTTTATTAATCAAATTTCCAAAATCAATAACATGAAATAAAAATATGATGAAGGGGGTAAATCATAAAACACACAACAACAGAAATGGCACACAGAAAATTGAATATTTCTTTATTGATTTGGACAACTTACTACATTACAAAAGCTCAATTACAATCAAAGGAATCAATCCTCCACAGGCTGCAACACACTACAGCTACACATCACCAGGCTCTGGAATCTTTTGCCTTCTGTAACACCAAATTAGCTAGGGTTTCTATTTTCCCACCTATTATTGACTCTACACTTTCCCTCTTAACTCTACTACTACCCAAGGTTCCTAAAATAGTCATAAATAGTACTTTTGGTGGCCTCTAGCTAAATTTCAAAATTTACAACTCCTTCCAAATGTAGGTCAACTTCCGAGAAGCATAACTTTTGATCTGGGTGTCTGATTGACGAACCATTTTAAACACTGGAAAACTCACGATGTGAACTATCATGCTGTAAATCCATAAATGGATTTCCATCAACTTTTTGGGATGTTATGGGATGTTTTAGTGCCTCATATCTCATTTCAAAAAAATTTAGGGGCTTCTCAAAAAATAAAAACTTTAATATCTTTCAGCTCACAAATGATCTTTGCCTAATTCCTTCACCAAAGGTCTTATAAATTTAGTTATGAAGCTTTCTATAACTTTTTGCTTCAATCTATGCCCAAATCCAAAGTTTCCTAAAATGGCAGTTAAACTTTCCAAAACTGGCAGTTTGCTATTTTTATCAGGTTGGAAAAACTGAAAGTCCTACATCATTATTCAGGAGATTGTGGAACTAGAGACACTAATTATAGAAAGAACTGAAAACAACTACAATGATTTTGAATTAAATTCTTTTTGGGTGATGCAAGATTTCCCTTACACCACTAGATGTTTTTGCATCAGACACCCAGGGTAATCTGAAAAGTGACCTTGTCACATCTCAAGTGTTTCTTTGAGGAAAACCTAAATGGTCAACCTTTGCCTTAGATAGCCAAGAAGAATCTTCAACATGCCTTCCTTTCTATTTCACCAAATATTCTTCATATTGTCCATTTCAAGTACTGCTTCCCACACGACTATCCAAGATTTCATATATCTCCTCCATTGAAGTAGATGTTGGAATACTCCACTCTTCATCTGTTGGTCCATCCTCTTTGTCACCTTCATGATATTCTGTTAAATCAACAATGTTGAACATAGGGGAAATATTGATCCCACTTGGCAGCTCTACCTCGTATGCATTTCCTGAATCATGCTTCTTTAGGATTATGTATGATCCAAATTTCTTCATTTTCAACTTATTGTATGTTCCAATTGGGAACCTTTCTTTTCTCAAGTAAACTATAACTTCATCTCCTACCTAGAACTCCTTATATCTGCTCTTCTGATCTGCCTTAGCCTTGTACTAAATATTCATCTTATTAATGTGCTTTCTCACCTCTTCATGCAAAATCTTCAGATGTTCTACAAAGTTTTCTGCTTCACCACTGTTCTTTCCTCCTTTGTCTAGCTTCCTTAACTCAGAAGCATTTCTTGGGCTATTTCCATATACAATCTAGAATGATGATTTACTAGTACTCTTATTGATAGAATTTTTGTAAGCAAATTCTGCCTATGGTAAAAACAAATCCCATCCCTTGGGCTTATCTCCTACTAAGCATCATAGCAGGTTACCCAAACTCCTATTCACCACTTCCGTCTGTCCATCAGTCTATGGATGGTGTGTAGAACTAAACTTTAAATTTGTCTTCAACTTCTTCCACAATGTCCTCCAGAAATAACCAAAAAATTTGGTATCTCAATATGAAACTATGCTCTTTAGTAGACTGTATAATCTCACCACCTATCTGAAAAATAATTTGGCAATATGAATAGTATCATTAGTCTTCTTGCAAGGAATGAAATGTGTCATCTTCTAGAATCTATCCACCACCACAAAAATAGAATCATGTCCTCTATGTGTCCTTGGTAAAGTAAGAACAAAATCCATACTAATATCATCCCATGGCTTCTCTGGTATAGGTAGTGGCTGATATAGACATGTATTCTGACTTGCTCCTTTTGCCATCTAACATACTTTTCAACTCTACACTAATTTCCTCACATCCTACTTTAGTTGTGGCCAATAATAATTTTCACCAACAATCGCAATGGTCTTATCTCGACCAAAGTGTCTGGCCAATCCTCCACTATGCTTCTCCTTAATTAGTTTCTCTCTCATGGAACTCCTCAGAATGCACAACTGGCTTCCTTTAAACAATATGCCATGTTGGATTATGAAATCCAACCATTTTGTCCTGTCCAAAGTAACAGGTTCCAGACAAGATTTCTAAGCCTTTGTAAAATCTAGATCTTCAAGATATAAAATTTTGATCTCATCGAACCCAACAACCTCTATATTTATTTCTATCAACAAATTTTGCCTTCTGCTCAAGGCATCTGCAACTCTATTGGACTTCCCACTCATGTGCTTCAAAACAAAAGTATAACTCTACAAAAACTCAACCCATTTTAAGTGCCTTTGGTTCAACATTCCTTGACTATTAAGATATAACAAAACCTAATGATCAGTATATAAAACAAACTCTTGTGGTAACAAATAATGTCTCCATTTCTTCAAAGCCTAAACTATTGCATAAAATTCCTGATCATAAACAAAATATTTTTTCTTGGCATCATTAAGCTTCTCACTAAAATAGGTAATGGGCTTACCTTCTCGACTCAAAATAGCTCCTATAGCACTACCACTAGCACCACAATCTACTTGAAATACTGTAATGTCATAAAATGTCCCCTTGGGAGCTTTTCCCTCATAAGGTTTAGCTCCTGGGTCTTTTGCATGCATTTAGGACATTTTAGTTCATGATTTGGCATCCCGATGGAATGAGCCCTAGGTAACATGACAAATGGGACCTAGGAGGACCCCTTGAGCTATACCCTGCCTAAAATATGGGAGGAATTGGGCACCCATGTCCTAGTATTGCCTTATTTTGGGGCAGCCCTAATTTCTGGGTGTCAGTCTATGGCCGTTACTTAGGTCCTTTGTTGACACGATAAGTTTGAATTATGAAAATATTGGTGGTAGTGTTTGTAGTTGCATATAAAAAAATGCTTAGGCATTCATTTGTAAACTAGATTATGTTCATGTGATTTTGGCATCCTAAGGTGATTCAAGGCTTTCATTATGTTGCAAGAGCATATTTGTGCAGTTTGTGTGTTTGTATTTGCAGATATGAGCATCAATTTCCTCATGGAGTGAAGAGCATCTTCCTCCCATGAGATCTTCACCACAAGGTGACATTATATTGTGTTTTTATCATTGTTTCCTTTGGTTTTTGCCTCTACCTTACAAGGCACGCACTCTTTACATGACAACGATGTTTGGAGACTTAAGTGTCCTCTGAGGCTTGACTGAGGCAAGCCTCTAAACACCACAACCCCCTCCCAAAATCTTGTGATTGTAGGTTACATGTGTCGTATTCGGGAGAAGCAAAGTTGCAGGAAGGATTGGTAGGCATCAAGGATTTGAGATCTAAAGAGAAGTAGGACACCAGAGCATTTCTAGGACTTGGGCGCTCGCTCTAGTGTCCTTCACAACTGAG
The DNA here is from genome assembly GCA_027924645.1 of Cunninghamia lanceolata. NCBI lineage: Eukaryota > Viridiplantae > Streptophyta > Pinopsida > Cupressales > Cupressaceae > Cunninghamia > Cunninghamia lanceolata. Next base: position 2,591,104 of record BSBN01000957.1, read on the forward strand.
TTTCCAGAAACAAAAGTTACAAGACTGATCAGTGTCGGAAGGAGGTCAAGATCCCACAAAGAAACTAGTACCTTGGACTTGGGTGCCCACTCCAATATCCCTGACTATTCCGCCTTGGAACCCTGAAAATAGGTATTCTGTGATTTGCTATTTTACTTCTGTCTGCAAGAGCATTTTTTGTTATTCATCAGTTTACTGTTGTATTTGCATAATTGGGGTTTTAATGGTTAATTGAGAATAAGAGAAGAGAAATTGATAATTAAATTCCGTAATCTAAGTTTCCCTACATCTCACAATGATCTAGGGTATGATAGTGAATTGCCACTTGACCCTAGATCCTTGAATGTAAAGTGGAAAGGAGGGTTTAAACATCAAACCACTAAAACATTAACAAATCTAATTTTCCACTAAACATTTTGGTGAACCTATGATTTTGGACTTAGATTGTAACTTGTTGAGTGTGTGTATTCATATTTGGATTGATTTCATTCATTCATATAGTCATTCATTTTATTGCATACAGGAAAATTCAAAAAACTACATTGTTTGGCTTACTAAATTGCATCAATTCTTTCTAAATTTTTCTAATTCATGTTTTTTACATTAGATCTGATATAAGCTAGAGAAAAATACAAAAATTAAAAAAATTTCATTGCATTTTCATCATTAATTTGCCAGGCTTTTGTAGAAATTTTGACAATTTTTATTAAACCTAGTAATTCCAAAATCTAGGGTTAGGAGGCAAAATCTTCTTTCATATTTTTCTACTGATTTTAGAGGCTCTTTCAAATTTGCATTTGGCTGTAGTCTTAATGTAAATTTCATTTAGATTTAAAATATTTGCAAATTTACATAGAAAATTTCAATAAAACTAGCAATTTTGATGCATTTTCATTAAATTTTTATGCATCTTCATTAAATTGAAAAATTGTGAAAAATAGCCTATTTTTGCTATATTTTCACTAGGGTTTGACCTTAAGTAGCACTAAAAGCGTGTCGTGTTGGGTATTTTGGCACCAAGTGTTATTACTGATAATATTTTCTTTCCATCATCATTTTCCTCACAATACCCTTTGTTATGCTTTGTTGCATTGAGTTTTGGTGAAAAAAGTGTCTATTTTGACATATTTTCACTATAATTTAACTTGGCATTATCTTGGATTTGCATCAAGAGTGTGTTGGGAAGGAACGTATTACTTTTTTGGACTGATATTAGACATATAATTTGTGTCCCTTGATCAAAATCCTTATAACACCCTTTGTCTCACCTATTTGCATTGGAAAAAGTACAAATGATCAATCTTTTTTTTGCATATATTTTGCATTCATGGATTCTCCTAAGGATACATCTTTAGCAGACTTATATGAGTACATTGTGAACTATGATAATTTTTGCAAGTTCACTAATAAATATCCTCAAGTCTTGCATCAAATCATAAACATCTATGGCATTGACATATCCAACAATGCTACATGTGATATCCTTCAATCAATAGCTTACTTCGATAACTTTTTTGAGACTACAGATGTTTTTCCTTCAATCATGGAGAATCTCAAAAAAATTATAGCTGAAAACAACCATGGGGAAAGTAGTGATGATAACTTTACTCCCACTCTCCCTTTGTTTCATGATGATATAATGAAAATCCTCTCTGAGACCTATGAGAATGACATAGCAATGGGTGATTTATCAAACAAAGAGACTTGTCCCAACATAACCCCACTTGGTGAGGATATATTGGCACAAGAAAAAGATATCATTGATACATTTCTCCACACTACTCTGCCATCCCTTATCGCTCTCCCTAATCAGGATGAAGCTTTGGATGATGCAGACTCTCTTTGAGACCATTTGCTTGAATCTAATGATAATTTGCCTCGTGATGTTCAAGAACTTCTCAATTACATGCTAAAATAGCAAACAGATTATGAACCATTACATACTTTGGAAAGAAATGAAATCCTACATGCTATGGAAGAACAAGCTATCCCTTTGGCTCAAGCCATTCCACCACCCTATATAGGGACTAAAATGGGTATCTTTCGGATGCCTCCACAAGTTCATTTAAATAGCATTTCAAATGCTCCTCTAGCTGACACAAACAATGGCAACATCCCCTCTCAACCATCATTAAAAGAAACCTTTCCTACATGTTTACCCTTGCAAACTCGTGAACATATGGAAGAGAGAAGAAGTGATAACGCCTTAACCATTAAGATAAAGATCAAGACTTGTGATACCCACTAGCCTACCAGGGACCTATAGGTAAGTATAACTAACCCTTTATCTCTCTCATCATGTGCCTCCCTCGTGATGTGTTCTATGTTGTTTAGGCCTCCTGGGATGACCTCAGGTTCTCCCATAAGGTCTGAGATACCAAGAGACCGCCTCTATTGTGACCTTCTACTTGTATCATCATTCTTCTATATTGCCTCTCTCTCTGATTTCATTATTGTGTTGTGTCTTATGGACATAGTGTTGTGGTTGGTGACACTGGGGGCACCCTCCTAATGACTATCCCTAAGACACTTGTTTCTCCTCTCTTATTTATTGTTTCTCTTCCTCTAGTGTTTCCATCTAGTGAGTAGATGATGACAAACATTTATACTGATGCATACCTAGTGTCCCTTTCAAGAGCAATCAAAAAATGGACTTAGTTCCTAATATGACGATGGGGTTGTATATCTTATCCAACACTTGGCTAGTGGAAGCACTCGTGCTTTCCGCATAGTGAATTTCATGATGTTTCTATTGTATTTACAAACCTTAACAATACTGCTGCTCTATGCACCATTGGTTTTCTTTGAATCTAGCCTTGGTGGTACTCGATTTGAAGAGCTTTGTGATATAGTCCCATGGTTATCCTCAACCTCCAAATTCATTGTATAACCTTTGATCTTTGTGTGGTTAATCATATGCATTGATGTTTTTGTTTATCATGATGTTGTAGACACTAACATGTTTCTTCCAGGGAAGTGTTTGTGGGAACATTTAGCAATCATAAAGTACATGTCACCTCTAGGAGGCATGGGCTTTGTGAAAGTCAGTGTTCCCTTGTGTGTTTTCTTCCTACCTTAACATGCTTGATATCAATAACTAATATCAACCACCTTAATGTGGGGGCATATATAAGGTAAGATGTCTTTATAGATGCTAGCAATGTGTTTGACCTCAGGTGCAAAGACCTATGTGATGAGTGCATCATGCATCTTGAGTGTGTTTGCAATCAATCAATCAATCATGTAAACCCTCTATGGAGGTGGGATATCAAGCATATCCTTTTTCTTAAGCCCTCTGCAGAGGCAGGGATGGTGTACTTCTCAGAGTAGATTACATCATCCTATCATTTTCAAAAGTCCTTTGCGGAGGTGGGGAGCATTTATGTGACTAACTCAACCCTTAAGCATGTCTTTGGCAATTGTTGTGGCAAAGCCCAATCATTGGTGTGTGCCTATAATGTACCTAAGATGGTGATAAGCCTAGAAATAGGGAAGACACCATCACTTGTCTTCCATGTTTTCTCTGTGTCTTCAAGTGTGTGTGTTTTGGTGTGCTTGTTTTGTTTGGTGTGTTTGTTGCCCCATATGCAAAATAAAGACCAGTGCCTTTGGGTAGTGCTTCCTGCATTTTGGGAGATTTTGCATGTCTTGCATGTGTGTTGCCCCATATATACAGAGACCTATGTCTTAGGGTAGTGCATCCTGTATTATGGGAGGTTTGTTAACTTTCTAGTACTTGCATTTGCATTTCATATATACGAGAAAAAGAAAATAAAAGAAATCATTTATGTCTTCCATGCATTAATGTGTCTTCTATGCATTGACTGTATTCTTTGTGTTTTGTGTGACTGTAACTTGATTCTCCATGTTTGGTGTGCCTGTTACTGTCTTCTATGTGATTGGTGTGTCTTCTCTATGCTTGATGTGTGTTGTATTTGTCACCTTACTTTAATGCATGTATTGGCCTTGTGCTTATACATACATTAAAGTGAGAGCTAAATGTAATGTCAGAAAATGTCCCCTTGGGGGATTTTCCCTCATAAGGTTTAGCTCTCGAGTCTTTTGCATGCTTTTAGGACATTTTAGTTCATAATTTGGCATCCCGATGGAGTGAACCCTAGGTAACATGACAAATGGGACCTAGGAGGACCCCTTGAGCTGTACCCTTCCCAAAATGGGGGGGGGGGTGCTTGGGTACCCATGCCATAGTCCTACCCTATTTTGGGGTAGCCCTAATTTCCAAGTGTCAGTTTATGACTGTTACTTGGGTCCTTTGCCAACATGGTAAGTTTAAATTATGAAAATCTTGGATGGAGTGTTTGTAGTTGGATATAAAAGCATGCTTAGGCATTCATTTGTAAACTAGATTATGTTCATATGATTTTGGCATCCTAAGGTGATTCAAGGCTTTCATTGTGCTGCAAGAGAAGACTTGTGTAGTTTGTGTGTTTGTATTTGCATATTTGAGCATCAATTTCCTCATGGAGTGAAGAGCATCTTCCTCCCATGAGAGCTGCACTACAAGGTGACATTATATTGTGTTTTTATCATTGTTTCTTTTGGTTTTTGCCTCTACCTCATAGGGGCACTAATGAAGGGGGTAAATCACAAAACACACAATAATAGATATTGAACATAGCAAATAGAACTTTCTTTTATTGAACTGGGCAACTCATTACATTACAGAAGTTCAATTACAATCAGAGGATGAATCCTCTACTAGCTGCCACACATTACAGCTTTCCCAACCTCAAGACTCTAGAATCTTCAGCCTTCTGTAACCCCAAATCAGCTAGGGTTTCTGTTTTCCCACCTATTCTAGACTCTACATTGGCCCCCTTAACTCTACTACTGCACAGGGTTCCCAAAATAGTCATAAATAACACTTTTTGGTGGCCTCCAGCTAAATTTCAAATTTTGCAACTCCCTCCAAAAGTAGGTCAACTTCCGAGAAGCATAACTTTTGATCCGGGTGTCCAATTGACGAACCGTTTTAAGCGCTAAAAAGCTTGCAATGTGAACTATCACACCAAAAATTTGTAAATGGATTTCTATCAAATTTTCAAGACGTTATGAGAATTTTTAGTGCCTCATATCTCATTCCAAAAATTTTCAGGGGCTTTTCAAAAAACAAAAAATTTAATATCTTTCAACTCACAAATGATCTTTGCCTAATTCCTTTGCAAAAGATCTTATATTTCCATTATGTAACTTTCTGGAAGTTTTTGCTTCATTACGTGCCCAAATGCAAACTTTCTAAAAATAGTAGGTACACTTTCCAAAATAGGTAGGTCGCTATTTTTAGCAATTTTGGAAAAATTGAAAGTCCTACATTATTATTCTGGATATTATGGAACCAAAAACACTAATTATGGGAAGAAATGAGAATAACTACAATGGTTTTGAATTAACTTCCTTTTGGGTGATGCAAGATTGCCCTTACACCTTTGGATGCTCCTGCATCAGACACCTAGGGTAATTTGAGAAGTGACTCTATCAAGTCTCAGGTGTTTGTGTGAGGAAAACTCAAATGGTCAACCTCTGCCTTCCTTTCCATTTCACTAGATATTCTTCATATTGCCTGTTCCGAGTGCTCCTTCCCACATGGCTATCCAAGATATCTTCTATCTCCTCTATTGAAGTAGATTCTAGAGTACTCCACTACACTTCTGTTGGTCCATCCTCTGTTCCACCTTCATGATATTCTGATAAATCAGCAATGTTGAAAATAGGGGAAATATTGATCCCACCCGACAGCTCTACCTCATATGCATTTCCTGAATCATGCTTCTTCATGATTTTGCATGGTACAAATTTCTTCATTTTCAATTTATTGTATGCTCCAACTAGGAACCTTTGTTTTCTCAAGTGAACCATAACTTCGTCGCCCACCTGGAACTCCTTATACCTCCTCTTCTGATCTACATTAGCCTTGTACTAAATATTCATCTTATTAATGTGCTTTCTCACTTCTTCATGTAATTTCTTCAAATGTTTTGCAAAGTCTTCAGCTTTAGCACTTGTCTTTTCTCCATTGTCCAGCTTCCTTAACTCAGAAGCATTTCTCGGGCTATTACCATATACAATCTGGAATGGTGATTTACCAGTACTCCTATTGACAGAATTGTTGTAGGTAAATTCTACTTGTGGTAAAATCAATCCCATCCCTTGGGCTTATCTCCTACTAAGCATCATAGCAGGTTACCCATACTCCTATTCACCACTTCAGTCTGTCCATCAGTCTTTGGATGGTGTGCAGAACTGAACTTCAAATTGGTCTTCAACTTCTTCCATAATGTCCTCCAGAAATAACCAACAAACTTGGTATCTCGATCTAAAACTATACTCTTTGGTAGACCGTGTAATCTCACCACCTCCCTAAAAAATAATTTAGCAATATGAATAGCATCATTAGTCTTCCTGCAAGGAATAAAATGTGCCATCTTTGAGAATCTATCCACCACCACAAAAATGGAATCATGTCCTCTTTGTGTCCTTGGTAAACCAAGAACAAAATCCATACTGATATCATCCCATGGCTTCTCTGGTACAGGTAATGGCTGATATAGACTTATGTTCTGACTTACTCCTTTTGTTGTCTGACATACTCTGCAACTCTGCACAAATTTCCTCACATCCTGCTGCAACTGTGGCCAATAATAATTTTTACCAACAATAGCAATGGTCTTATCTCGACCAAAGTGTCTGGCCAATCCTCCACTATGCTTCTCCTCAATCAGGTTCTCTCTCATGGAACTCCTTGGAATGCACAACTGGCTTCCTCTAAACAACATGCCATCTTGGATTATGAAATCCAACCATTTTGTCCTGTCCAAAGTAATAGGTTCCAAACAAGATTTCTAGGCCTCTGCAAAATCTGGATCCTTAGGATACAAACTTTTGAGCTCATCAAACCCAACAACCTCTATCTTCATTTCTGTCAACAAATTTTGCCTTCTGCTCATGGCATCTACAACTCTGTTGGACTTCCCACTCCTGTGCTTCAAAACAAAAGTATAGCTCTACAAAAACTCAATCCATTTTAAGTGCCTTTGGTTCAACTTCCCTTGACTATTAAGATACTGCAAAGCCTGATGATCAGTACATAAAACAAACTCTTTTGGCAATAAATAATGTCTCCATTTCTTCAAAGCTTGAACTATTGCATAAAACTCCTAATCATAAACATAATACTTTTTCTTGGCATCATTTAGCTTCTCACTAAAATAGGCAATGGGCTTACCTTCTTGGCTCAAAATAGCTCCTATACCACTACCACTAGCATCACAATCTACCTGAAATACCTTATTAAAATCTGGAAGTGCCAAAACAGGTTGTTCTATGACTTTCTATTTCAATGTATCAAAGCTCTTGTCTACTCCTTTAGTCTATCTAAACTCTTTTCTATCCCCTCTCATTGTCTCAGTTAGGGGTACACAAATTCTACTGAAATTCCTGATAAACTTTCAGTAAAAACTTACCTAACCATGAAAAGATCTTACCTCTAGGACACTCCTTGGCATAGGCCATTCAATGATAGCCCTTACTTTTTCTGGGTCCATCTTAAGACCTTCTTCTGAGACAACAAATCCTAGGTACACCAACTCCTTCTTTGCAAAACTACATTTCTTCAGATTAATCAACAACTTTTCCTCCCTCAACTTCTCTAGAACTTTTTTGATATGCATCAGATGCTCATCCCAAGTCTTACTGAAAATCAAAATATCATCCAAATAAAAAATAACAAAAATTTTCAAAAATTCTTTCAATAGCTCGTTCATGAGCCACATGAATGTGCTCGGTGCATTGGTTAGCCCAAATGACATGACTAACCACTCATACAAACCTTCCTTTGTCTTGAAGGTTGTCTTCCATTCATCTCCTTCTCTAATATAGATCTGGTGATACCCACTCTTCAGGTCAATTTTTGTGAAGTACTTCACTCCACTCAAACAATCCATGATGTCATCCATTCTTGGCAATGGAAATCTATACTTGATCATTATCTTATTGATGGCTCGAGAGTCTGTACACATCCTCCATTCTCCATCCTTCTTTGGTGCCAGTACTACAGGTACCGCACATGGACTCAGGCTCTCCCCTATCAATCCCTTCCTCAACAACTCCTGGACTTCTCTATTCAGCTCTTCATTCTCTGCAGGGGTCATTCTGTGGGCTGCCTTGTTTGGCAAACTGGCTCCTGGTATCAAATTCATTTGATGACTTATCTTCCTTACTAGTGGTAAATCTTCTGCTACATTATCAGAAATAATGTCCTAGAACTCTTCCAACATATCTGAAACTTCTGCTGGTACATCTTCACATTTCTCTTGATTAATCTTAAGAATCAATGTAAAGCAATGACACTCATGCTTCATACCCTCCAAAAATTTTCTACCATCTACCAAGCAAATTCTGGTAGTACTACATACCTTTTCTTCCACCTCCTTCAAGGGATTCAATTTATGACGAACTCCATCTTCTGTTAGGTAATATGTGTTTACACGGCCATCATGGACAATGCTCCAATCATACTGCCATGGCCTCCCCAATAGCATATGATAGGCATCCATTGGTATGATATCACACAACACCTCATCATGGTAGTCCCCAATCTTGAACTTCACTAAACACTGCTCATTGACCAAAGCTCTATGGTCTTTATACAACCATGCAATCTAATATGGATGCAGATTCTTTCTTCTTGTCAACTTCAACTTGTCAACCATCTCCTCTAAAACAAGATTATCAGTGCTTCCACTATCAATAATAATATCACAACACTTACCTTCACATTTGCACCTTGTGCAGAATAAACTCTTCCTCTGATTTGGTTCTTTCTCCTCATTCAACAAGGTTCTTCTGACAACTAGGGTTTCTCCCCTTTCAGTATCTTTAGAACACTCAAACTGTGCATCTTCATCTACATGTACAACTCGTGCATTACCTTCAAATCTTCTATTGGTTCTTCCTTGATGTTGTGGACACTCATATGCTCGATGCCCTTCTTCTCCACATTGGAAATAGGTTCCTCTGAAACCTCCTCTTCCAGGTCCTTGCCTAGGTCTGCCTCTTCCTCTTCCTCTTTGCTCACCATTGTTCTAGTCATGAGGGCGATAGGTGTTATCTCCTCTCTTATTTCGATTGGTGCCAGCTTCTTCACTTTTCTTTGCATCTTCATTTCAACCCCCATAGGGTCTTCCACCAGCCCTTCCGCCTTGACCTCTTCCCCTTTGCTTGCTATCAAATCTTTTATTCAGCTTCTCTTCCACCTTCAAGGAAAACTGGTATGCATCATCTATGGTGATCATTTTGACCAGGCTCAGCTCCTCCTAAATACTCAGCCTCAACCCATTAATGTAATGGGCTACCTTCTCCTTGTTGGGCTCTGCATGGCCTATCTTGATAGTAATCTTATAAAACTCTTCTGTATACTCCTTGACAGACTTGTTACCTTGCTTTAGTCCTTGCAGCTTCTTCAACAAATTCATCTCATAGTCCATAGGAATGAACTGCTTCTTCAGTTTCTCCATCATCCAATCCCATCTGTGTTGATAACTGAGAGGGGGGGGTGAATCAATTATCCTAATTATTTCTTCTTTTGAACTTTCTTATTAATCAATGTAGCATTGAAGTAAACAAACAAACATTACCATGAAATGAGAAACACATGACACAGTATTTTTGACATGGAAACCCTGTTAAGGGAGAAAACCACGGGGTGATTAACCCAAAGATTATTCTCTGTTAGAAGAATAAGGAATTACAAAATGGCACTTGCCAATTAGGGCTCACTACCTGAGCACACTTCTCACAAAGAAGCACACTGCCTACAAGGAGACACACTGTCTACAAAAGAATGTTATATAATACTTGAACTGATTGGAAGCATCCACATATGCTGGAGGTCAGTTCCGGTTAGGCTCAGTACGCTGATCTGTTGCACTTCATCTTTCCTCTTCTCTTTATTCTGCTTTCCTTTTACATATCGGATCTCTCTCTGGCTGTTCCTGCTCTACTCTGCACTTATTCGCACAACAACATCACACAACTACACTTTTCACAACTAAATCCATCGTGCATATATATCTGCACAAGTAATTTCATCACCTTTCTAGTCGGCATCCGGAACAGTCTATTTTCTCACAACCTCTGTTTTGTCGGCTGAATCCTTGCTCATCAAGTAATGCGGATCAAGCATATACTTATAGATATCATTAATCATGTTGGCCAAACATAATCCATGTCTTCATAACCTTTACCACTATCAGAAACACATCCGGACAGCACTCTGATGTTCTATCAGTCAGTTCTTCCTCTGTTCACACTGTTACTCAGGAATCTGGTATTCAACTGTTCATATCTTTTTCCTTGTCCATCACCGAAGGCTAAATCCTTGGAATCTATTACTCAAGGTAGTCCTCTTGACTTCCCCAAATCCACACTATACCAACACACTTCCTCTGAGAGATCCGGACCAATCTGTCGGACCTTGCCACATGCTCTGTTCTTGTTCACCGGACCACAACAATCTTCATTCAGACTTCCGGTAGAAACACACCATGACTTGCGGATATGTGGGATGACCTTTGTTGCCATCAATGACAACAACCATGAATCCATATAGTGTATCTTGCCAACAATCTCCCCCTTTGGCATTGATGGCAACACTTAGTGAAAAATGACTAAGTGTTTACACTATGCTCCCCCTTGGCTGATACTCTATCTTTATATACAATTTCTGGAAATCCCCCTTTGTTGGATTCCTCATTTTTCACTGTTCCTCACTCCCCCTTTGACATCAATGGCAAAGGGTAGGGTCCGCACACCAAAATTTTCAAAAATTTACTATACTTAGCCGCATATTACATACTCACATAAACTGAAGAATGTCTGCAAAGGATGTCTTCAATTGGACCAGTTCTATAGCCCAACTTTGCTTCATTCTATCCAAAATTGAAATGTGACCACTCAACAAAAATGCAAAAGCTTCTGCCCTCTTGAGATCTGTCGGATCTTGGTTTGGGTGGTAGTCTGAGCATCACTTATGGCCTCATGCATAGTTTCTAACTTCGGGATAATAATCCTTCTAAGTTCTCCCATCTGGTTAATTATATTCTTCCTTTCCTTCTCAAAGTTCTTTATTGCATTTGTGATAGCAATAGTTTGACATTCTTGAGTTACTATGGAGGAAGAGAGAGGATCAAAACTTTGAGACAAACTCAGTAGTTTGTCCTGTTCCTCTTTTATTTTCTTCTCAATTTCTATTGTTGCTTTTGACCAAGAGATACAAAATTTGTAAATGTCACCGCCATCCTTAAGAGCATTTTCTAAGCTCTTTATTCCAATACTCATATTTCTCCTATCATTAGAGATTAATCCTAGTACTTCTGAAAATCTTTTATCCAAAAATTCCTTTCGGACCTTTTCTTCTGCTGATTTTTCTAAAGAATCAAAATGTGTATCAACACTGTTGACTAAGGTTTTGAGATTACCGGAAGAGGAGGCTGTTGGATCTATCTGGATTGATGGCATAATCTTTTCAAGCACTCCGAAAGTAGCCTCTATCAACTCACAGTCTTCCATATGAGACTTTAGGAGTTTTTCATTTGCCTTAGCATTAGCAAATGAAGCTATCTTCATTGTCTGCACTGGAGAGAGGGAATCAAAGTTGAATGGGCCTTGTAGCAGCTCCGGTTCATCAATCTCTATTGCTTCTTTACTCAGAAATCTTTGGACAGTTTGTGTAGTGTCTCTTGCCAGAGACAGATGTTTCTTCTCTTCTGCAGTCTTGGAGCTGTCCATTGGAATTTTCTCTTTCTCCACATTCTTACCACTATCAGTTGTGGTTTTCTCTGTTGGAGACTTCTCTTTCTCTACACCCTTGGTACTGTCAGCTTCTTTTTCTTTTACCGCTGCTTCTTCCTCCAGTAGTTTCTCTTCTTCTTTGGATCTAGAGACTGTAGGGGAAACCGGAGGAGAAATGTTGGTTTCTTTAGGGCCCATCTCTTCTGTTGCTTTCTCAGAAGTTTCTTCTGCAGTACTTGTGGATGAGGGATCAGTACCCAAGTCCTCTACAACAGGGAGATTAAACCTTTTGAAGGCTTTCTGGAGGATCCCTTCTATCTCTAAGGCCACCTTGTTAGTCTCACCAAGCATGAATTGATTCATCCTTGCTTTACTCCTAAACTCATCTTTACAGTCTTTGAATATTATGTTCATTTTCTTGGGATCAATTTGAGGATATAGTTGAATAGCTATCTGCTCCCAGATCTCAAGATCTTTTGCCTGGGCATTGTTCTTTCTTATTTCTAATTCCTTTTCTAGGCTTTTAGGAATTAGAGATATAATCTCAATGAAAGCCTTATTGTATATGTTCAGATATTTGATTGTGGTTTCCTACAGAATCTTTTAGTCAGCCTCATTGTAGTCATCATAGAATTCAGTCATTGATTGAAGGTTTCCATCCACCATGACTGACTTGATTACACTTTCTAGAGACAGGGTGGGCTTTTCAACAAATACCTCTGCCATTTCTTCCTTGTCTTGGCCTGTGGAGGGTTTACCGGATCCTTTCTTCTTCTGCTTCTTTATTTCTTTTACTCCCTCATCTGATTCCATTTCCTCTTCATCTTTCTGACTTGTATAAGCCCTTGTGGCTTTTATTTTAGACCTTTTCTCTCCTTTACCAGATGTCTGACCTTCCGGTTTAGATATTTTTGAGCTTTTGGTTTTTACAGGTGTAGATCCTTTTGATGATCTGGTCCGGGTTGAGGTTTTCACCGAAGCACTTTTCTTTCTTTTCTTTTCTGCCTCTTTCTTTTCTTCCTCAGCCTTTCTCCTCTTTTCCCGGTTGGCATCAAGTGCCTCCTTTGGAATGCCTAGGCCTTGAGCAATATGCTCTACTTCTTTTCTCACCTTCCTCTTTATCTCAGGTTCTCTGAGTTCCACATGGATCTTCACACTCAGCTCCTCAAAGGTTCCAAACCTTTCTGTCTTTAGATCTTTGGGCTAACTAAGCATGTGTTGAACATGCAGTTCTACAATCTGTTCATCAACCTCATACCCCATGGGCATGATCCAAATTGTCCTTGGCTCCACTGCCTCCATTAGGTACTGATCAGTATCCACCATAAAGCAAACTGAGTCTTTGTATTTTTCAACAACAGACTGGGGAATTCTTTCTCTTGCTTGCATCGTGCTTTGGAAGTTTTTGAAGTATCCCCACAGGGCTGTATTTCTTGCTTTGGCATCCCCAAGCCCATGTAAATAATCTCTTATCTGGACTGCAACAGGTTTGTCATTCTACCATACCCATCCATTTGATCCGGGCAGCTCATTCATGAAATAGAAAAATAGACATAATATGAGAGTACCATACTTAAAAGAATTCTTTATTTCCTTTTTGATCTTCTGTATATTTTCCATTAATTGGCTTAAAAGAAGTTCACAGAGATCATAATCTACATTCTTCCTCAGCATCTCATAGGCAGTGTATACTGCAGTTCCAAATACAGAATTTTCCCTACTGGAGTGATAAATCTTGTATCCTATTATCATAGATGCATACTTGATATCCGGATCAGAAATATCTTCAATGGTCATTTCCCTCTTATAAAATTTTGATCCAGTGGCCTCAGTTACAATGTTATTTTTTACAGATTTGAGGATAGGTATCCCTCTGGAAGAGTATAGACCAGTCATTGCCCTAATTGCCTCTTTTGTGATCTTGCAGGGTCTATCCAGCCATAGGAAGTTGTCATGCATCCTACTCAATACATACTGGACCCATTCTTCTTCTTCAAAGCAGGGGAAATGAATGAATTGATCAAACTATTTCTTCTGGATACCCTTATACTCTGGTTTAAGCTCAAAAGCATTGTCTATCAGTTGTTTGTGATAGAGGTCTCTCAATTTGAATTCCCCGAATTCCTCAATACTTGCATGTATGTAAACCCTAATGTCTTCTATGTGTAAAATGCCATGAGGAACACTAGAGAATGCTCCTAAGGGATCTACCTCCAATGACTTGTATGGGTGTTTCTTAAATTCAGGTCGGGGCCTATCTGAGATCTTTACTATATTCGGAGTAGCCATTTCTCAAAAGATTTGTAGTAAGATATTGAAAACAGAAAATACCTTATGCGCCTTTGGTTACACGGAGTGGTTGGATTGATTTCTATATGTAATGACTTCGGCAGGAGATCTTTGGTGAACTTGATGAATCTTGTTGCAGAGCTCCACTTTTTGCTTCTTCTTGAGTGCAGAATGAGCAAGTGATTTATGAGAAATCCCTCATATTGCTTTGCAAACCCTAATATCTGATGGCAATAAATGTTTGACCTACATTATTTTGGTTTGCCTTATTCAGATAACTTGAAGAACCGGATCAGTCCTGATCTATGAACATCATGCGGATCTTTCAATCATGAACAAATCAAGATGACACATCACAAGGATATCCCAAACACTCTGTCCAATCCGCAGAATAAGACAATGCGCTTCCAGATCTCTCTGGACCTCTTTGAAATCCTCTGTCATTCTGGAGCATCTCCTGGAATAGGTCTTACTTGATTGATCACAACTTCTTCACATCTCCATGCGGACCTCTGAAATCTTATCTGGATCATCTCAAGACTTATATCTTCAAACCCTTTACTCTGCATCTTGTGCCACATCCGGCACCACTTGATTGGCTGGGGGAACAGGATTTTCTTTGAGTCTCCCCCTGAGCCAGGGCTCACCTTTAATTTCTAGAAGGAATATCAACACCAGAGTTTGGTGCGGATCCAACCTTTACATTCTCTAAACTTTTCTTCACCCAAATCTTGTTCATCTGATTCCTAACTTCATCCGCATTCATCTTTTATTTACCCTTGTCTTGATTCTGATTATACACCGGACCTCTTTTGTCCTAATTCTTGCTTCTGCAGACTTTTGCATTATGACCGGACCTATTACAGATTTGGCAAATAACATTTCCTTGCATATTTAACTGATAACCTCTTGATCTGCATTGATTAACCATATGACCTACTCTATTGCATGAAAATCATCTACAATTGAATGATTTGTTTATTTGCATATTTTTGCATTCATGAGACTTGTGTCCATACCATTTGTAGTTAAAGCACTATCCAGAGAAGGGTGAATTAGTCTGATTCAGTCTCTTTTTGCACTGATTAGCTTTGTGACCAAAGTGATTGCAGTTATGGTAGTATCCATTGAAGGATGAATATCTTTGAGCATTGGACTGTCTTACCGGAGGTCTTCTAGGCCTATTCCTTGGATTTTCTGATCCAAAATTCTTTTGACCGGATCCAGAGCTTTCTTCTTTCTCATATCCCAAACCATACTTGTCATCTGCCCTCTTTTGACTTCCAAGAAGAACTTCAAGTTGAGCATAACTTATCTTGAATTTCTCTTTATATTCATTTGCTGTTTGAAGATCTCTTTTGAGAGAGACAATTTGATCCTCAAGTTTTTCTTCATTATCTTTGCCATCTTCAAGATCAGATTCAAGATGTCTGATAATCCTGTCCATCTAGAGGCAATCTTCTGATTTCTCTTTAATAGATTGTCTTAGATTGTCTTCAGCTTTTCTTTTCTCTTCAATTTCTTGAGTAAACTTTATAACTCCTGATTCCATTTCATGTCTTATCATAATGACTTCTTTTGATAACTTTTCACATAACTTGGTTTTCTCAGTCAATTCTTCATTTGTATTACTTTCTTCACTTTGTCTTGCCAATTGTTGGAGAAGCTCTTTTCTCTTTTTCATAGAGAGACTTAATTTGTTCTTTAGTTCTCTCATGAATTCATCAGCCTGTTTGAGTCTTTCCTTTAATTGATTGACTTCAGAGTTTGACTGTTCAAGATCCTCAAGGGCAGTCTTGAGTTGCTCCCTTAAACCATATGCATCCATTTGAACTCCCAGATCTTCCTCAAGCTGCTAGGCTCTATTAGGAGGAACTTAGCTCTGATACCAATTGTTGATAACTGAGAGGGGGGGTGAATCAGTTATCCTAATTATTTCTTCTTTTGAACTTTCTTATTAATCAATGCAGCATTGAAGTAAACAAACAAACATTACCATGAAATGAGAAACACATGACATAGTATTTTTGACGTGGAAACCCTATTAAGGGAGAAAACCACGGGGTGATTAACCCAAAGATTATTCTCTGTTAGAAGAATAAGGAATTACAAAATGGCACTTGCCAATTAGGGCTCACTGGCTGAGCACACTGCTCACAAAGAGGCACACTGCCTATAAGGAGACACACTGTCTACAAAAGAATGTTATATAATACTTGAACTGATTGGAAGCATCCACATATGCTGGAGGTCAGTTCCGGTTAGGCTCAGTACGCTGATCTGTTGCACTTCATCTTTCCTCTTCTCTTTATTCTGCTTTCCTTTTACATGCCGGATCTCTCTCTAGCTATTCCTGCTCTACTCTGCACTTATTCACACAACAACATCATACAACTACACTTTTCACAACTAAATCCATCGTGCATATATATCTGTACAAGTAATTTCATCACCTTCCTAGTTGGCATCCGGAACAGTCTATTTTCTCACAACCTCTGTTCTGTCAGCGGAATCCTTGCTCATCAAGTAATGCAGATCAAGCATATACTTATAGATATCATTAATCATGTCGGCCAAACACAATCCATGTCTTCATAACCTTTACCACTATCAGAAACACATCCGGATAGCACTCTGATGTTCTGTCAGTCAGTTCTTCCTCTGTTCACACTGTTACTCAGGAATCTGGTATTCAACTGTTCATATCTTTTTCCTTGTCCATCACCGAAGGCTAAATCCTTGGAATCTATTACTTAAGGTAGTCCTCTTGACTTCCCCAAATCCACACTGTACCAAGACACTTCCTCTAAGAGATCCGGACCAATCTGTCGAACCTTGCCACATGCTCTGTTCTTGTTCACCGGACCACAACAATCTTCATTCAGACTTCCGGTAGAAACACACCATGACTTGCGGATATGTGGGATGACCTTTGTTGCCATCAATGACAACAACCATGAATCCATATAGTGTCTCTTGCCAACAATCTGGTGATCTTTCCTTTTCCTCTTCTGTTCCTCTCTAATTGGACCTCCTTCCACCAAATACTGGTGTGGCCCTCAACTTTGTTTTTTCAAACTTGACCCGATCTAGGTCCTCCACATCTTCATACTCAAAATACTCTGCCATGTCATTGATCCAATCAATGAGCTATTCTATATTCAAATCTCTAGAATATGTAGAAACTTCGATCCTGGGCCTCTTTCCAATCTTCAAAATGGCCTTCAACAACCTAACTTCTGCAGGATCTCCTATAGCTTCTTGTTCTTCCTCGGATAGCTCTTCTTCAGCTTCATCCTCTCTTTCTTCTCTTGCTCTCAGATCAAACCCTCTTTGCAGCTCCTCTTGAAATGCATCGATCTGCCTTTGTAGGGCTCTAAAACCCTCTTCCGTCAAAGCATTCCTCCCAACATGATTTCTTCATGGAGGCATCTTGGTCTCTGCCGCAAACCCACAACCTCAGGTCCTAGTGCAAACTACCTCACGATTGTCGATCTGTCTACACACTCAGGTACCCTCGCTCTGATACCACTTGATGAAGGGGGTAAATCACAAAACACACAATCACAGATATTGAACACAGCAAATAGAAAATTCTTTTATTGAACTGGGGAACTCATTACATTACAGAAGTTCAATTACAATTAGAGGATGAATCCTCTACTAGTTGCCACACATTACAACTTTCCCAACCTCAAGATTCTAGACTCTACACTGGCCCCCTTAACTCTACTACCACCCAAGGTTCCCAAAATAGTCATAAATAGTACTTTTTGGTGGCCTCCAGCTAAATTTCAAATTTTGCAACTCCCTGCAAAAGTAGGTCAACTTCTGGGAAGCATAACTTTTGATCCAGGTGTCCAATTGATGAACTGTTTTAAGTGCCAGAAAGCTCGTGATGTGAACTATCATGTTGGAAATCCATAAATACATTTCCATCAACTTTTTGAGATGTTATGAGAAGCTTTAGTGCCTCATATCTCATTCCAAAAATTTTTAGGGGCTTTTCAGAAAACAAAAACTTTAATATCTTTCAGTTCACAAATGATCTTTGCCTAATTCCTTCACCAAAGGTCTTATATTTTTGTTATGTAACTTTCTGGAAGTTTTTGCTTCATTATGTGCCCAAATGCAAACTTTCTAAAAAATAGCAGGTACAGTTTCCAAAATAGGCAGGTTGCTATTTTTAGTAGTTTTGGAAAAACTAAAAGTCCTACATTATTATTCTGGATATTATGGAACCAAGACACTAATTATGGGAAGAAATGAGAACAACTACAATAGTTTTGAATTAACTTCTTTTTGGGTGATGCAAGATTGCCCTTACACCTCTGGATGCTCCTGCATCAGGCACACACTCTTTACCTGACAATGGTATTTAGAGACATAAGTGTCCTCCAGGGATTGACTGACGCAAGCCTCTAAACACCACAACTCCCTCCTAATGTCTTGTAATTACAAGTTATAGGTGTCATATTCAGGAGAAGTAAAGTTGCATGAAGGATTGGTAAGCATCAAGGATTCAGGATATGAAGAGAATCAGGACACTGGAATAGTTCTAGGACTTGGGTGCTCACTCTAGTGTCCTCCGCAGCTGAGTTTCTAGAAATAGAAGTTACAGAGCTGATCAGTGTCAGAAGGATGTTAGGATCCCGCAAAGAAGCTAGTACCTTGGACTTGGGCACCCGCTTCAGTGTGCTGGATTGTTTCGCCTCAGAGCCCTGAAAATAGGTATTCTGTGATTTACTATTTTACTTCCATTTGTAAGAGAATTTTTTGTTATTCATTAGTTTACTACCATATTTACATAATTAGAGTTTTAATGGTCAATTGAGCATAAGAGAAGAGAAATTGATAATTAAATTCCCTAATCCAAGTTTCCCTACATCTCACAGCGATCTAGGGTATGATAGTGAATTGCCACTTGACCCTAGATCCTTGAATGTAAAGTGGAAAGGAGGGTTTAAACATCAAAACACTAAAACATTAACAAATTCAATTTTCCACTAAACAAATACCTTATTGAAATCTGGAAGTGCCAAAATAGGTTGCTTTGTGACTTACTACTTCAATGTGTCAAAGCTTTTGTTTGCTCCTTTAGTCCATCTAAACTCTTTTCTATCCTTTCTCATTATCTTAGTTAGGGGTGCACACATGCTACTAAAATTCTTGATAAACTTTCTATAAAAACTTACCAAACCATGAAAAGATCTTACCTCTATAGAACTCCTCACTATAGGCCATTCAATGATAGCCCTTACTTTTTTTGGGTCCGTCTTAAGACCTTCCTCTGAGAAAACAAATCCTAGGTATACCAACTCCTTTGCAAAACTACATTTCTTCAAATTAATCAACTTCTCATCCCTCATCTTTTCTAGAACTCTTCTGATATGCATCAGATGCTCATCCCAAGTCTTACTGAAAATCAAAATATCATCCAAATAAACAATAACAAAACTTCCCAAAAATTCTTTTAGTACCTCATTCATGTGCCGCATGAATGTGCTCGGTGTGTTTGTTAGTCCAAATGGCATGACTAACCACTCATACAAACCCTCCATTGTCTTGAAGGCTATCTTGCATTCATCTCCTTCTCTAATTCAGATTTGATGATACCCATTCTTTAAGTCAATCTTCGTGAAGTACTTGGCTCCACTCAAACAATCCATTATGTCATCCATTCTTGTGAATGGAAACCTGTACTTGATCATGATCTTATTTATGGCTCAAGAATTTGTACACATTCTCCACTCTCCATCTTTCTTTGGTGCTAGTACTACAAGTACCACATATGGACTCAGGTTATCACTTATCAGTCCCTTCCTTAATAACTCTTGAACTTGTTTATTCAACTCTTCATTCTCTATTGGAGTCATTCTATGGGCTGCCTTATTTGGCAAACTATATCCTGGTATCAAATCTATTTGATGACTTATCTTCCTCATTGGTGATAAACCTTCTAGTACATTATTAGAGATAATGTCCTAAAATTCTTCCAACATATCTGAAACTTCTGCTTGTACATCTTCACATTTCTCTTAACTAATCTTAGGAATCAATGTAAAGCAATGACCCTCATGCTTCATACCATCCAAAAATTTCCTACCATCTACCAAGCAAACTCTAGCAGTACTACATACCTTTTCTTCCACCTCCTTCAAAGGCTTCAACTTATGATGAACTCCATCCTTTGTTAGGGAATATGTGTTTGCACAGCCATCATGGACAACACTCCTATCATACTGCCACAGCCTCCCCAACAGCATATGACGTGCATCCATCGATATGATATAACACAACACCTCATCATGGTACTCCCCAATCTTGAACTTCACTAAACACTACTCATTGACTGAAGCTCTATGGTCCATCTACAACCATGCAATCTGATATGGATGTGGATGCTTTCTTCTTGTCAACTTCAACTTGTCAACCATCTCCTCTGAAACAAGATTGCCAGTACTTCCACTTTCAATAATAATATCACAACACTTACCTTCACATTTACACATTGTGTAGAATAAACTTTTTGTCTGATTGGGTTATTTCTCCTCATTCAACAAAGTTCTTCTTACAACTAGGGTTTCTCCCCTTTCAACATTTTTAGAATGCTCACACTAAACATCTTCATCTACATGTGCAACTCATGCATTACCTTCAGGTCTTCTATTTGTCCTTCCTTGATGTTGTGTACACTCGTATGCTCGATGCCCTTCTCCATTTTGGAAACAGGTTCCTCTGAAACCTCCTCTTTCGGGTCCTTGCCAAGGTTAGCCCCTTCCTCTTCCTCTTTTCTCACTATTGTTCTAGTCATGAGGGTGGTAAGTATTATCCCCTTTCTTATTTCGACTGGTGCCAACTTCTTCACTTTTATTTTGATATTCATTACGGCCTCCATATGGTCTTCCACTAGTCCTTCCACCTTGACCTCTTCCCCTTTGCTTGCTATCAAATCTTTTATTTAGCTTCTCTTCCACCTTCAAGGAAAACTGGTACACATCTTCTATGGTGGTCATTCTAACTAGGCTCAGCTCCTCTTGAATACTTGGCCTCGACCCATTAACATAACGGGTTACCTTCTCGTTGTTAGCCTCTGCATGGCCTATCCCAATAGTAATCTTGTAAAACTCTTCTGTATATTCCTTAATAGACTTGTTACCTTTCTTCAATCCTTGTAGTTTCTTCAACAACTCCATCTCATAGTCCACAAGAATGACCTACTTCTTCAGTTTCTCCACCATCCAATCCCATCTGGTGATCTTTCCTTTTCCTCTTCCATTCCTCTCTAATTAGATCTCCTTCGACCAAATACTGGTGTTGCCCTTCAACTTTGTTTTTGCAAACATGACCTAATATGGTCCTCCACATCTTCAAACTTGAAATACTCCTCCATGTCATTGATCTAATCAATAACTTGTTCAGGATTCAAATCTCTAGAATATATAGAAACTTTGATCATGGGTCTCTTTTCGATCATCGAAATGACCCTCAACAACCTAACTTTTACAGGATCTCCTGGAGCTTCTTGTTCTTCCTCAGATAACTCTTCTTTAGCTTCATCTTCACTTTCTTCTCTTGTTCTTGGCTCAAACCCTCTTCATAGCTCGTCTTGCAATGCATCGATTTGCCTTTGCATGGCTCTCAAACCCCCTTCGGTCAAAGCATTCCTCCCAATACGATTTCTTTTGGGAGGCATTTTGATCTCCATAGCAAACCCACAACCTCAAGTCTTGGTGCAAACTGCCTCATGGTCGGTGATCTATCTACACACTCAGGAACACTTGCTCTGATACCACTTGATGAATGGGGTAAATCATAAAACACACAACAATAGAAATGGCACAAAGAAAATAGAATATTTCTACTTAATGAAGGGAGTAAATCATAAAACACACAACAACAGAAATTGCACACAGAAAATAGTATATTTCTTTATTGATTTGGACAACTTATTACATTACAAAAGCTCAATTACAATCAAAGGAATCAATTCTCCATAGGCTACAACACACTATAACTACACATCACTAGGCTCTAGAATTTTCTGCCCTCTGTAACCCCAAATCAGCTAGGGTTTCTATCTTCCCACCTAGTCTTGACTCTACACTTTCCCCCTTAGCTCTACTACTATCCAAGGTTCCCAAAATAGTCATAAATAGAACTTTTTGGTGGCCTCTAGCTAAATTTCCAAATTTGCAACTCCCTCCAAAAGTAGGTCAACTTCCGGGAAGCATAACTTTTGATCCGAGTGTCTAATTGACGAAGCAGTTTAAGCACATAAAATCTCACGATGTGAAATATCATGTTGGAAATCTGTAAATGGATTTCTGTCAACTTTTCAAGATGTTATGGGATGTTTTAGTGCCTCATATCTCATTTCAAAAATTTTCAAGGGCTTTTAGAAAATAAAAACTTTAATATCTTTTAGTTAACAAATGATCTTTACCTGATTCCTTCGCCAAAGATCTTATATTTTAGTTATGAATCTTTTTGTAACATTTCACTTCAATTTGTTCCCAAATGCAAACTTTTTTGAAATGACAGCTAAACTTTCCAAAATTGGGAGTTTGCTATTTTTAGCAGTTTGGAAAAACTAAAAGTCCTACATCATTATTCAAGAGATTATGGAACCAGAAACACTAATTATGCAAAGAAATGAAAACAACTACAATGATTTTGAATTAACATTGTTTTGGGTGATGCAAGATTGCCCTTATATCACTGGATTCTCTTGCATCAAAATAAGCATAAGAACAACAACCATAAAGACATAACACATTTACACTAGGATTTTTACGTGGAAAACCGAACAAGGGGAAAAACATGGTGAGTATTAGCTCACAATATATTATGATAACTCAATACTATATCACAAGAAGGATCACTACCCTAGGGCTTACTACCCTTTGAAGAAGTGCTCACTGCACAAAGGCTCACTGCCATGAGAAAAGAAGAAAGAAGAAGGATTGGCTTACTGCTAAAAGATGAAATATTATAAATGCATCTACCACATGCTAGATTATAGTTCCACTGAAGGTTCAATATACGGATTCAAATGTCTTCATTTGTTCTACCCTGCTTCTCAACTTAGCTACATATACTTTGTGTCCTATCCTTGTTCAACTTTTTCTACTCTACACTCTGCTCATAATCCTTCACACTTTGAATTCGCACAACATACCATGCAACAACAACACACCAACATCAAGTTCCATTAAGTATATATATTCACTACAAGATTTATCTCATCATCAGGTTGGCAAGAAAAACATAAACTGTGTATACAAATACTACATCTTGTCAGCTTGAGCTTGTGTACAGTTTGCAATGCAAACTTAAACAAACATACAAAAGTCTTCATATAGGTCATCTTCAATCATACCATCTTTTAGATTGACTATTCAGACAATATAACTTCTCTACATAAGAATCTAACATGTCTGTCAGCTTGTTCCTTAAGAGTATCCTTGATCAACTCATCTGTCACATCATAATTCCCACCGTAGACCATATGAGACTTTGAGATGCATAACCAAAAATCATTCTAGATATCTTAGCATACCTTCAGAGCCGTAGAACAAAAAATACAACTACGGAGGAATGTAGACCCTTTTCTCTAGCATTGTACACTATTCATGTCTTTTCTCTATTCACTCAGATTTAGGTATCCTACCATGTGACTTCTGGAGGAAGTCAAGACTTGAGTATTGGAACAAATCATCACTAAATAGTTATGAACAACATACCTGATCCACATATACTGATCTTTTTACTGAGGAATACCAACTAAAACATTGTTACTTACTCTCTATAATGTATAATGTTCATACTTAGTCATTTCTACTTCCAGAGTAAAGTCTTTTTGTCATATCGGTGGAGTCCCTTTCCTTTGTTGCCATCAATGACAACATTCAATCATTAGAATAGTGTCTCTTTCCAACAATCTCCCCCTTTGGCATTGATGGCAACACTTAGTGAAAAATACTTGTGTCTACTCCCCCTTACTCTATAATCCTTCTCTCCCTTAGATGTTTGCCCATTTTTCACTGGTATTCTTCTCCCCCTTTGACATCAATGGCAAAGTTGTATGTACAAGAGTCAAAATTGGACCAAAACTACAAAAATCTTCGTATTCTACCGCATATGTACACATACAACTTCAACTCAAATTTTTGTTGGTGAAATAATGTCCTTATACATAATCTTTAATTGTGTAATCTCTTCATCCCATCAATTATTTTCTCTTTTGAAAATCTAGATGTGACCATTTATCAAAAAGACTAATTTTTCTTCCTTTTGCACATCATAATTTGTGTCAATTTGTGAAGCTGTGTATGCTTCTGTTGCAATGTTGATCATTGAATCTAACTTAGGATAAATTAGTCCTCTCAACTGATACATTTTATTTTTCATTTGATCACTATTATTCATAAGATTACTTAACTCTTCATGAATATAATTACTTGTATTTCCTTCTTTCTCAACGAATCAACTACTGGATCAAATGATTTAGAAATATTTATTAGCTATTATTTTAGATCCTTCACCTTTTCTTCTAGCTCTTTTGTCGCTACCAGCCAAGATAGATAGAATTGATACAGGTCACTTACTTCTTTGATAGCACTTTGTATGCCTTTCATTTTATTGTCTAGTAGAGCTTTATCATTCACTATCATAGTCTTCAACTTGTTTAACTTTTTCTCATCAAATTCTTGTCTCACTTTGGTCTCAGCAGATTTCTCAAAAGATTCAAAATACTCACCTACAAAATTTATGAATCCTTTAAGATGAATTATAGAAGACAAAGAGGTGTCCTTCTAATATGATGGCATCATCTTCTCCAAAATGTTGGATGCCTCAATAATAAGGTCATTGTCTGTATGTGAGACTTCAAAATTTCTTCCTGTACCTTTGCATGCACAATTGATACTAGTTTGAATTTCTGTACAGGGGACATCGAGTCCAAATTTATTGGTCCTTTCAAAAATTTAGGCTCATCCAAGACTTGTTTCTCTTTCTCCAGAAAGTCTTTAACTAACTCCACAGTGTGTCTTGCTATACCAGAGACATCTTCTTCTTGGTTTAGTTTTGGAGGATCTAAATCCATAGCTTCATTGCACTATCCTTTTATTTTAGTGTAGGGATTTCCTTATCATGTTTCTCTTCTTGATCATCGACCTTATCTATCTTCTCAGTCTTCTCCAATCCTGTCTTGTCACCTGTTTGATGTTCTAGAGGGAGACTAGACTCAATAACTATAGCAGGTGCTTCCTTCTCTTTGACCACTCTGTCACCTAACCCTTAGTTCAAATTCACTTTTGGAATAGATGTATCATCTCCAACATTTGCTTCATCATTGTCATATATTGTTGGGAGATTAAATTCTTTTAGCACTCTTAAAGTGATTTCCTCAATCTCCTTAACTACTTTCTCAATGTCATCTGACATGAGAGTATTCATTCTCCTCTTTTTTTTGAGCTCCTTGCTAAGTGCTTTGGAGATTTCTGTGTTGTCCTTAGGAGAGATCTCCGAACATAACTTTATCAGTGTATGCTCACGGAGTTCAATTTCTTTTGCCAGAGCTGATTCTTTTCTTGTAGACATAATACTACCCAAGGTATCTGGAAGATCAGTAATTATCTCAATAAGGGCTTTGTTGTAAATGTCCAAATATCTAACAATAGCAGTCTTAATAATTCTTTTGTCTGGATCATTATACTCATTATACAGTTGGGCTATGAGCTTTCAATTTCCATCAACTGTTGTGGCCTTTAGGACATATTCAAGACTTATAGTAGCTTCTCCTATTTGAGACTCATCCTACCCTAGCCTTTTATTAGCTTTTCTCTTACTAGAAGGTTTCTTTTTGTTGCTCCTAGAGGCTTTGGTGGCCTTAGTTTTCATTTTCTTCACTTCTTCGTCTGACTCGGTCTCTTCCTCATTAGCTCCTATTCTAACATACATTCTACGACCTTTGGTTTTTTGTATTTTGTGGCTAGTTACATGGGTTTCCACACTTGTAGAGGGTTTGGGACTAGAGGACATAGAGGTAGTTTCTGTAGAAGTAGAACCTCTAGTTCTTTTTGTTACTGTTAGATTTTTTGGTTGCCTCATAGGCTCTTCTAGAGCCTTAATTGGTTCACTTTCCTCCCTTTCTTTTGCTTCTCTCTCTGCTTGTCCCTTTTCTCTTGTCTCTTTGACTTGCACTTTGGTGAAACCCGTCTTTAGAGCATAATCTTCTACCATCTTCTAGGCCTTTCTTAAAAATTTAGGTTTTCTCACCTCAACATGTATCTTTGTAGATAGTTCCTCATAAGTTCCAAATCTTTCTTCATTGGGATCTCTATGTTTGCTTAACATATGTTGGGCATAATTTTCTAGTATTTTTCCATCTACTTCATATGCCATTGGCATAACCCATACTATTCTAGGCTCAACAGCCTCCATCAAGCATTGGTCTTTTGTCACAATAAAGCAGATAGTGTCCTTATACTTTTCAACAATTAATCTAGGAATCTATTCTCTAGTTTGCATTAACTTCTTAAAGTTTTTGAAATAGCCCCATAGGGTTGTGTTTTGGGCAACATGGCTACCTATGTTATGAAGATGATTTCAAATTTGAACTATAATGGGTTTATCACTTGTCCATAATAGATTCTTCATACCTGGCAACTCTTGCATGAAGTAGAAGAATAAACAGATAATTAGCGTACCATACTTGAATGAATATTTTTTCTCTTTGGTCTTCCTTAAAGTTTCCATCAGTTGTTGATGAAAATGTTCACAAAGATCATACTTTGCATCTTCTTTAATCATCTCAAATGCTATGTAGATTGTAGTATTAGAGACTAGATTCTCCTAGTTTGAGAAATAAACTTTGTACCCAATAACCATGGATGCAAATCTTACTACATGGTCTTCAATGTCATTGATTTTTAGTGCCCTTTTGTGAAATTTAGCTTCGGTGGCTTTAATTACAATATCATTCTTTACTGCCTTAAATACAAGAACTGCACTGGTGGAATTTAATCCAGTAACTACCCTTATGGTATCCTTAGTTATCATGAATGGTTTCTCTAGCCATATAAATTCATCATGCACTATGCTCAGAACATATCAGATCCATTCATCCTCAGTGAATGTTGGGAAATCATTGTACTGAATGAATTTCTTTGTTTCCAATACCTTATATTCATTCTTTAAATCATAATCCTCACTGTACAAATGATTTAGGAATAAATCTATGAGTTTGTGTTTTCCATGTTTTTCTAGGGCAACATGAATATAAGCCCTAACATCCTCTGCATGCATAACTCCATATGGTATGTTAGAAAATGCACCTATTGGATCTACTTCTATTGATTTGAAAGGATGTTTCTTGAATTTTGGCCTCGGCCTCTTAGTTATATCAATCACATGTGGTATTGCTATTTTTAAATATTTTCATAGTAGGGTTTCAAATCTAAAGAATACCTCTTTTCACCGAATCATAGGGTTCTTCACAACATACCTTAGTGCCAAATTCTAGCACTATCTTTCTAGCTGGGGGCTTAGAATTTTCAACACAACTCCCCCTAAGTCAGAGCTCCCAATTTACTTCCTAGAGGAAGTATCTGCACCAGATGCTTGTGTGGATCCATCCTTGACTTCAATTAATTCTTTCTTGATCTAGATCTTGTCCATTTCTTTCTTAGTTTCAACTAGATCAACTTTTTCTTTTCCCTTATCATTCCTTTGCTCTATTTTCCTTTCTTCAGCATAGTAGTTTCTTTTCACATTCTTGCTTCTGCAAAATCTTACAACATGTCCAAACTTGTTGCAATTATAGCATGCAATGTTTCCCTATCCTTGATTCCTTCCTCTAAATGAATTCATCCTTGATCTGCATCGATTAGCCATGCGTCCAATTCTATTGCAAGAAAAACATCTTTCATTGAATGATTGAGTATTCATTGAATTGTGAAAGCCATTTCTTACCAGAATTCTGCATTTATTTGATCTATGACAAATTTTCTTGCAATTAAAACATTGACCAGAGAATGATGGAACATTTTGATTTATTCTATTCCTTCACTGAGTAGCTTTATGACCAAACTTTTTGTAATTAAAACAATGGCCATTGAAAGATGGGTAACTTTGTGCATTTCACTGTCTGACTAGAGGTCTTCTAGGTCTTTTTCTTTGATTGATGAAATGGTTCCCTTTGTTTTGCTTCATCTGACAGTTTTCTTGACCTAATTTTGAACTTTCTCCTTTCTCAAATCTTAACCCTTGCTTGTCATCTGAACTCTTTTGACTAGCAATTATCTCATCAAGTTTTGTAGAACTTATCTTGAATTTTTCTTCATAGCTCTTGGTTGTTTCCAAGTCTATTTTTAGACTGACAAATTCTTTTTCCAATTTGACACATTCTTCTATCTTTATTTTTACCATCAGATTTAGATCTTCTTCTGATTTAGCTCTTTCTATAATTTCCACTTTCAAATCATATAGGGTCTCATTTACTGATATCAATTGTTCACTAACATCTCTATATTTCTCTTTCAATTTCTTGACTTGTTCTTTCAGCTTTAAAATGAATTCATCAGCTTCTTGAATGTTATCCTTTAGATTCTTGATTTCTGCTTCAAATTTTTCAAGATCAGCAAGAGCTGCTTCTAATTCAACATTCTTTGAGAGGTTTTCAAATCTCATGGTTGCCATGAGTGAACCCTCCCAGATCTTCCTCAAGTTGTTAGGCTTCTTCCAAGGAAACTTGCTTTGATACCAATTGTTGAATATAAGGAATACTAAGAGAGGAGGGTGAATCAGTATTCCACAAAACCACTTCTTAACAAGTTTATTAATCCAATTTTCAAAATCAATAACATGGAAGTAGAATAAGCATAAGAACAACAACCATAAATACATAACACATGGACACAAAGATTTTTATGTGGACAGAAAGGGAAAAACCATGGTGAGTGTTAGCTCACAATATATTATGATAGCTCAATACTAAATTACAAGAAGGCTCACTGCCTTAGGGCTCACTGCCCTATGAAGAAGTGCTCACTACACAAAGGCTCGTTGCCATGAGAAAAGAAGAAAGAAGAAGGATTGGCTCACTTCCAAAAGATGAACTATTGTAAATGCATCTACCACATGCTAGATCATAGTTCTATTGAAGGTTCAATATATAAATTCAAAGGTCTTCATTTGTTCTGCCCTACTTCTCAACTTAACTACATATACTCTGCATTTTGTCCTTGTTCAACTTTTTCTTCTCTTCACTCTGCTCATAATCCTTCACACTTTGAATTCGCACAACATACCATACAAAAATGCACACCAACATTAAATTCCATTGAGTATATATATTCGCTACAAGATTTATCTCACAATTAGGTCCGCAAGAAAAACATAAACCATGTACACAAATGCTACATCTTGTCGGCTTGAAATTGTGTTCAATCTACAATCTAGACTTAAACAAACATACAAAATTCTTCATATAGGTTGGCTTCAATCATACCATCACTTAGATTGACTATTTAGACAATATAACTTCTTCACATAAGAATCTAACATGCTTGTCGGCTTGTTCCTTAAGATTATACTTGATCAACTCATCTGTCACATCATAATTCCTACTACAAACCATATGAGACTCTGAGATGCATAACCAACAATCATTTTGGATATCTTAGCATACCTTCAGAACCACATAACAAAATATATAACTGCAGAGGAATGTGGACCCTTTTCTCTAGCATTATGCATTGTTCCTGTCTTTGCTCTGTTCAACCAGATTTAGGTATTCTACAATGTGACTTCCGAAGGATGTCAACACTTGAGCTCTAGAAAAAATCATCACTAAATAGTTATGAACAACATACCTGATCTACATATACTGATCTTTTACTGTGGAGGCATACCATCCCAAACATTGTTACTTACTATGTATAATGTATACTATTCACACTTAGTCATTTTTACTTCTAGAGTAAAGTCTCTTTATCATACTGGTGGAGTTTCTTTCCTTTGTTACCATTAATGGCAATATTCAATCATCAAAATAGTGTCTCTTGCCTACATGACTAACATTTTTGTAGTAGGAGCTATACATGGTAATATGGTTCATTTAACCCCTCATGTATTGTCTAAGGAGAAGCATCTTATTCCTTCTCTCTAGCATAGACAAAATGTAGTTTTAGTACATTAGGCAAGGATGGAGGGGAGGATATTGGTAATGGGTTTATAGTGATCATTCAAATCATGGTTCTATTATTTCAAGTCATAAGGAAGTGATCAAATGTAAGTTTAAATCCAACCCTACTTATATATGCATTTGACACATGCTATAGAGATGATAGATATATCATGCTGCATTAGATTCCTTCATGCATGTAGGATTCATATTGCTAGACACCTCATGAAGGGTCAGGCTCATCCATTCTAGAGTAAGACTATAGAGGTGTGAGCCTTGTGTATGGGTGGTAAATCTCCTTGATGATGCTCTCTCTCTGCCAAGTTCAGTGTCAAAGATATGGTATCCAGTATCAAAGACATTGCATGGTGTGTTTCTCTTTTGTATGAGCCTATAAGGCTAGATGTTGTAAAGGCATAGTCCTTTGTATTAATATATTTAATTAGCTTATGGAATGAATCTTATTTGATTATTTTTTAATGAAAGATTATTTCATGAGTTGTAATATTTTTGAAATAATTTTATTTTCTGCACTATTTTATTAGAATAACATTATATTATTGTAGCAGATTAGAGTGGCTGTTACAATTTCAAATAATCTTTGTAACTAGTTGTTTATGATAAGGACATTCTTCTTAGGCTTCTTGATTTAGTTTTCAAAATATAAGGATATAAAACTCTCTTATTAGAAAATTTCTAGGTTTTAGACTAAACAATTATGTGGTTAGATGATGGGATCATAGAAAATAGAAACTATGTGGCCAATTTGTTATCTCTACTTTGAATAATGTTTTTTTTTATCATTTTAAAATTATGAGGATTTTGTTTGGATCCTCTTGGATGTTCCTTGGTTTATTCAAAAAACATGACTACTTTTTTAATAAATGGAAACCAAGTTCTAATCCTAAGGAGTGCATTAATAGAGTTCATATTTGAGTTAGGAATTTTGAATTAACATTGGAATATGAGGATGAGGTTGTACATTTTTTTATCACTAACTCTTTTGATTATCTCATAGCTATCAATTTAATCACCAAATCTAGAGAATGCTTCTTTTATGCCATATTTTGAATAAATATTAATGTGGATATGAAGATTATATCTTCACTTACCTTTTCTTAATAATATGGTGACTAGAGATAACTAATTGAGTATAAGATCTCATTAGATGTTTATTGAAAGTGTCATAATTCTAGCCACTATGATGTTATTTACGTGGTCAATAGGAGGAAGCAAAGTTTTTGGAGAATGAAAGAAAGTAATGAGCTTAGTCTACCTTAGAAAAATGAAGAATTTATTTCCTTAGATAAGGATAAAGAGGTTATCCTTGATGTATAAAATTGTGGAGTTAAGGTTTGGCCTTCAATGGCTATGATTTACGTTGAAGAAAATATCAATTATATTCTTTTTCTAAGACCCTAAAGTAGGAACATCCTTGGCTGTCTAGGCAATCTCGCATCATAAAAATAGCTATTCCATTTCAATTCATTTGTTTGTTTACAATATTTTGGTTATTAGTTAGTTATAGAAGAAGCCACCACATTTCACTATAGTGTGATATTCGGTTTCATGGTTTTGGAATTATGTTGTATAGTGATGAATGGATTTCATTTTCATATTTGAGGAGAATTGGATGATGGAGTGATACTTTATTTGTGAATGTATACCAGGTTAACAATTTTTCACATTTTTAACTTTTTCCACTTGTGTTAGAATATTTGGAGTTTACACTTCTAGAGGAGTCTATGAGAGGGTTTATTGGACCACTAAGGATGTATCTTGTGTACCACATGTAGATTTGCAACCATTGTCATTGAATGGATTTAAAGGTTTGTTAACATTGGCCGATGACACATGTCATTAGGCATTGAACATTACACCACCTTGTAGCTAACATAAATCATCTTAGAGGTTGGAAAATGTTATTTATACATGGTTTATGAATTGACTGAGGTAAATAAAATAAGAAAGTAAAATAATAGTGAATGAAAAGAGAGGAGTGAGGTTTGAGATGAGGAGTGGAGTGGAAAAAAGCGAGTATGATATGGAGTTTGATATTAAGGAGGCTAAAGGTGTAGCATCTAGGAATGTAATGGATTTGTTTTGAGTAGTTTCATTTTATGTTAGTAATCAAATGGATATGGTCTATCATGTAGGAAGGCCATAGTAGTGACTATAAATTTTTAAATCTTAGCTAGTAATCAAATGGTTGTAACTTAGCATGTAAGGAACCCACTCTGACAACTTGTAATCATTCAAGTTGTGAAAAAAATATGGTTGTGTGTTGTAATTTTTGGTGAAATTATGTTGCATTATTGTATTGAGTGTTTTGCCTACATGGTTGGACAATATTTCATTGGATCCTCCATCCATGATTGCATCAGACCCAAGGTAGGGTTTCTTTATATTTGAAGATTCTACAATTGGATAACAAGAAGAGGTAAGTTGTTAGTAGAGGTCTAGAGAGTACTCACTAGGTAGTGAATAATTTAATTTCTTCTTAGATGGTTTATCTTTCTTGAGGTTGGCATCATCAAACAAGGAAAAAATCAATATAGGGGATTCAAGGCCTAAAGATTACTTTAGCATGAAGTCTACAAGAAGCACTAAGTTATATTCTTATTTAGGATCGTCAATTAAAAAGCAAGAATAATTAGGTCAAAACCCTTCTTCAAAGATTTAATGGGAAAGGTAAATATTCATGTTAAGGGATTCTTGGAGCACTATGGATTAAAACCACCTAACTACCTTATGTTCATTGGTCTTTTTGATTGACTCAGAGTGATTATTTTTATGATTGTTGTTGGAATTAGGACTGACAACTGAGAGGGGGTGAATCAGTTGCCAAAAACTTTAATACTTGTTGTAGTTAATTATTCCTTCACCAATTAATAATAGATTAATGATTTAACCATAAAATAAGAATCAATAACACATTAGTAGAAGCATAATAACACACTTGACACCAAGATTTTAATGTGAAAACCTAGTTAAGGGAAAAACCACGGTGGGGGTTAACCCACAAAGATTATACTCTATTAATAGTATTACAAATAGAGAATGCACATGCATTCAGGCTCACTACCTATAGTAGGCTCACTGCCTACAGAAAGAAGATTACAATGTGTTTGAACTAATAATTAGCATCTACCAATGCAAAGATTCAGTTCCAGTTAAGCACATAATACTGACTTGATACACTTCATCTTTACTCTACCCTGTTTCACTCCTCTATCATAATCCAAGCTTAGATGTTCACCTTTGCACTTATCTCTTCCTTTATTTGCACTTATTCCATCATTGCATCACTACCACACATAAATCACTCAAATCCATCAACTATATATATATCCACATCATAAATTTGAATAATTTTTCAGTCAGCTTCAAGAACACTTAGAATTTTTATTGAAGACTCTGCTTTGTCGGCCAAATCCATGCACAACTTGTAATGAGGACCAAAAACTTGTATTCAAAACCATCAATCATGTTAGCCACTATCCTGATCATCACAAATTGCCCAACCAAAAACTTTCATATATCGGGAACCAAGATCAATTACAAAGTCGGCCTATTCTTCTTTTGTCTACACTGACAAACTGGATCCTGATACTCAAATGCTAATAAATTTTGAATCCTTGATCATTAGAGGATAAAATTTTGGATTTAGATTGTCCTGACAATCCTTATGACTCCCTCTGATCTACAACACACTAAGATTTACCACCAAAGAGATCTAGACCAAGATACCAGATCCTATCACATGCCCTATTTTTGGCTACCCAGACTTAGATAAATTCTTATTCTGACTTCCGGTATGAACAAATTATGTTCTGTGGATGTGTCGATCAGTCTTAGTTACCATTAATGACAACACCTATCATACGTAGCAGTGTTTCTTGCCAACAATCTCCCCCTTTGGCATTGATGGCAACACTTAGTGAAAAATGACTAAGTGTCAAAGCTACTCCCCCTTACTCTATACACTTGTGCTCTCCACTATTTCCAAAGCTCCCCCTTTGATGGATTCCTCATTTTTCACTTCTCTTCACTCCCCCTTTGACATCAATGGCAAAGGATGGAATCTGTAAACCAAAATTCACCCCAAAATTCTGTATACAATGTTGCATATGTACAACCAATCATTAAGTTATGTTTACATATACTTAAGTACATCTCCAAAAATATTCTTTAGTAGGGCCAACTCTATATCCCAATTCTTCTTCATACTATTCAAAGTTGAAATGTGGCCATTGAACAAAAATGCTTGTACTTTAGCCTTCCAAAGGTCAGTGGGATCACCTGTTTGTGTAGGAGTTTGGACTTCTGTTACAACATTGAACAATTCTTCTATCTTAGGGGAATCAATCCTCGGAGCTCACCCATTATTTCTTCAATGTTCTCCTTTTCTCTCATCAATTTCTTTATTTCTTCCATTAGGCTGATTGCTTGACACTCCTTACTTGCCACTGATACTGTCAATAGATCAAAATCTTGGGACATACTTAATAATTTCTGTTTGGAGTCCTTTATTTTATCTTCTATATCCTCTATGACTTTAGGAGTAGAAAAAAAAAACTTATATATACTGCCTCCTTTTGAAAGAGCATTTTGAATACTCTTTATATTATTAGCTAGCACCAATCTATCTACCCCAATCATGCCTTTAAGTGCATCAAATCTTTTGTTATTAAATTTATTCTAAACTTTAACTTCTATCAATTTTTCAAAGGACTCAAAGTGTGTACTTACAGTATTTACAAGGTTCTTTAGATTTTTGGAGGGAGAATTAGATGGATTCTCCTAGAACGTTGGCATTATCTTCTCCAATATACCAGATGCAAGGCCTAATAGCTCACTGTCCTCTATGTGAGATTTCAATATCTTTTCTCTTGCCTTGGCTTGTGTGAAAGATCTTATCTTCATCATTTGGACTAGAGAGATAGTATCCAAGTTGAGTGGTCCTTGAATTAGTTCTGGTTCATCAAACTCTAGCATCTCTTTACTTAGAAAACTCTTCACTGCATCTGCAGTGTCTCTTGCCACAATTTCTAAACAACCTTCCTTTCCTTGAGTTTTCTAAGTATCAAGACTATTTTGTTTGGGTGCATCAACATTTGCACCATCTTCTTCTTTTTCTTCCTTGCCTTTGACTTCTTCTTTCTCTACTTCACCTTTCTCTATGTCATCTGCAGGGGGAGTCTTTCCTTTGTCCTCACCATTTGTAATCTATTCTAGAGGATCTTGTGTAGCAGTAGTATTCTCAACATTGTCTTCTTTTCCAGATTGATCAAGAAGAGTTAGAGTATCTCCCGCATCATCAGTTTTATCCACCATCTCTGTATCTTCCTTGTTTATTTGCTCCACTTCTGGAATAGAGGAGTGATCAACCTTGGTTTGCTGCTCATCAGTTTTCATTTCTTCAATATCCAAGATTGATGAATCAAACCCATCATAAGTCTCCTCCTCAACTAATGGAAGATTGTGTCTCTTCAATGCACTTAGAAGTATTTCTTGTGTTTATTTAATTATTTTGTCTTATTCTCCAAGCATCAGTTTGTTCATTCTCTTCTTGCTCCTGAATTCATCCTTCACTTCTTTGAATATCATATTCATTTGAAATTGAGTGATCTGAGGGCATAGTTTTATCAATACATGTTCTCTAAGCTCTATATCCTTTCTTTTTGCATTTTCTTTCGTCAACTCCAAAATGTCTACAAGACATTAAGGGATCTCAGAAGTTATTTCAATCAAGACCTTATTATAGATATTTAGATATCTAGCAGTTGATTCCTCTAATAGCCTCTTATCTATATCACTGTAATCATCATAAAATTTAGTCATGGGTTTCAAATTTCCATCCACAATGACTAATTTTATTACATCTTCCATAGAAAGTGTGGGCTTCTCAACATATGTATCTATCTTTTGCCTTTTTCTTGCCCTTTTGCTTTTGGAGGGCTTCTCCTCAGTCACCTTGGCAACTTTTATTCTAGAGGATTTCATCTACTTTACCTCAGCATCTGAATCTATTTCTTCTTCATCAAATTTTGTGCTCTTATAGGTTCTTGTGATCTTAGTTTTCTTTCTCTTTCCTCCTTCACCAGATGGTGTGGCTTCTGGTGTCTTAGTCAGAATGGACTTGGATTGCTCAGAGACAATTGCAGAACTTCTTGTTTTTCTTGATGAGCTAGGTGTGACTTCTAGAGCACCTGCCGGTTCACTTTCTACCCTTTCTTCTGAAGATTTCTCAGTTCTTCTCTTCATCTTTTCAATTTTTTCTCTATTCTTTCTTACAGCTTATTTTGTGATTCCAATGCTTTTAGCATACATTTCAATTTGCCTCTGAACTTTTCTCTTGGTCTCTAGTTGCCAAAGCTCAACATGCAATTTTAGACTTAGCTCCTTATACATTCCAAATGTTTCAATAGAGGTGTCTTTTGATTTGTTCAGGAGATGTTAAGTATACATGTCCAAGATCTTCTCATCAACCTCATAGCCCATAGGCATAATCCATCTAGTTCTAGGTTCCACAACCTCATTTAGGCACTAATCAGTGTCTACCATAAAGTAGATTTCATCCTTTTATTTCTCAACTATTGATTTGGGGATTCTTTCCCTAGAATACATCATATTCTAAAAAATTTTAAAGTAACCCTAGATTACAGTCTTCTGTGCACTTAAGTCTTCAATGCTAAGTAGATGATCTCTTATTTGCCAATGCAATTGGCCTGTCATTTATCTAGTACACACCTTGTACTCCAGGCACTTCATTCATAAAATAGAAGAATAAACATATAACTAGGGAACCATATTTGAAGGTGTTTTTCTTATCCTTTTTTATTTTTCTCAAATTTTCAATCAGTTAGTTCTGTAGCAGCTCACATAGGTCATAATCTACATTCTCCTGCAACATTTGATATGCTACATATATGGCAATTTTGGAGATAGAATTCTCCCTACTGGAGTGATAAATCTTGTAGTCAATCACCATGGAAGAAAACTTGACATCTGGTTCTATAATGTCATTGATGGTCATTGCCCTCTTGTCAAACTTTGCATTGGTTGCATCAGTAACAATTTGGTTTTTGTATAGATTTCAACATGGGTAATCCACTGGTTGAATTTAACCCAGTCACAATCCTGATAACATCCTTGGTAATCTTGAATGGTTTTAATAGCCATATGAATTCATCATGCATCTGGCTCAAAACATATCAAACCTAGTCACTTTCATCAAATGTCAGAAATTCAATCACTTATAGGAAATGTTTGCTTTCCATGGTTTTAAATTCTAGTTTCAGTTCATAGTTATCATCCTTTCAATGGCTCTCAAACAATTCTAGCAATCTCAGATTTCCAAATTCATCTACATTACAATGGATGTATGCCCTAATATCTTCAACATGCAATACTCTGTATGGGACACTAGAAAATGCACCTAATGGTTCGACTTCGACAAACTTGTGAGGATGTTTCTTAAATTTTGGATGGGGACTTTTAGTAATGTAAACAACTAAAGGTGTAGCCATTTGCAGAGATTGAAATTTCATGAGATTTCCTAGAAAATGGAAGTACTTTGTTCTGCAGGTTAGGGTTTTGCTTAGAAATCCTCTTCATGCTTCAACTCTTGGAAATTCTCAGCTCAAAACTCATTCACCTCTTTTCTTCTTACTTTCTTCTAATGCAAAAGTGATTCAAATAAAGAATGATTGACCTTTTTATGCTCCACAAAACCTAATTTGTCTTTGTAATAAATGCTCTACCCTAACATACCCAGTTACTCTATTTCTTGAGAAATTTCTTGTGAATTACTCCACAAATTAGCAAAACCACCTATTTTCTTCTGGAATTTCCTTCAAATGATCTGTATTAGTTCAAATTATCTTTTTCTCATCATACTAGATTCAGGAACCAACTTACTAGCTGGGGGAATTTGATTTTCAATGCAGCTCCCCCTGAGCCAGAGCTCCTAATTCAATTCCTAGAGGAATTACCAACACCAGATTCTAGTGCAGACCCATCACCATTACTTGTTGCACTTTTTTTTACCCATATCTTGTTCATTTCATTTTGGATCTCATTCACATCAACTTTTCCTTTACCTTTTTCTTGTTTCTACTCATCCAATTTTCTATTTACCAGACCTCTTCTTCCATTATTCTTGCTTCTACAAAATTTTGCAATATGACCAGATTTGTTGCAGTTGAAGCACACAATCTT
The DNA here is from genome assembly GCA_027924645.1 of Cunninghamia lanceolata. Lineage (NCBI taxonomy): Eukaryota > Viridiplantae > Streptophyta > Pinopsida > Cupressales > Cupressaceae > Cunninghamia > Cunninghamia lanceolata. The sequence continues at coordinate 2,629,613 of BSBN01000957.1, forward strand.
ATTTCTTTGACAATCACAAGCTGGAGCAGTTTTAGATCTATAATGCATTGGAATATGCCCAACCTTATTGCATGTAAAACATCTTCCATTGAACACTTGCTTGTTCTTAGGAGAATTCATTGATCCATTTCTGCATTCCTCAGCCTTATGACCTATCCTCTTGCAATTAAAGAATTGACCAGAGAAAGATGATGCATTTTGATTCACTTGACTTCTGCATTGATTAGCTCTATGACCATATATACTACATTTGAAATATTTTCCATTGAAAGATGGATACCTTTGAGCATTCGGCTGCCTTATCAGAGGTCTTCTAGGTATATTCCTCCCAAATTTCTTAATTGAGAAACTTTTTGTCTAGATCTGAAGCTTTCACCTTTCTCATACCCAAGACCATGCTTATCATCAGCCTTCTAACTCTCAAGCAACACTTCAAGTTTAGCTGAACTTATCTTGAACTTCTCCTTATGTTCATTTGCAACTTCTAGGTCATGTCTGAGAATGACAATTTGCCTTTCAAGTTCCTCCTCATTATATCTACATTCTTGTAGATCATATTTAAGGTGGCCAATTGTTCTATCCATTCTACAACATTCTTTAGTTCTTTCTCTTAGAGTTTGATTTAATTCTTCTTTAGTCTTCTTCCTTTGCTCAATTTCTTTGGTTAGCCTCATCACCCCAGATTCCATCTCAATTTTAGAACATAAACTTCTTTTGTTAGCTTCTCACTTTCCTTTGTCTTTTCTTCCAAAGCTTCATTCATGCCATTTTCCTCAGTAAGATTAGTTAGCTGCAGAAGTAACTCCTTTCTCTTTTCCATAGATTTCTTTAGTTTTCTTTTAGTATTTCAATGCAATTGTCAGCATCTTGAAGGTTCTCTTTTAGACCAACTATTTCTTCTTTGGACTAATCAAGATCTTGTAAAGCCAACTAAAGTTGTTCTTTGAGTGAACCCATTGTCAATCCTTCCCAGATCTTCCTCAAGATGTTAAACTTCTTTTAAGGAACTTGGCTCTGATACCAATTGTTGGAATTAGGGATAATGACTAAGATGGGGGATGAATCAATTGTCACAAAACTTTAATACTTGTTGTAGTTAATTCTTCCTTTACCACTTAATAATAGATCAATGATTTAACCATAAAATAAGAATCAATAACACATGAGCAGAAGCATAATAACAAACTTGACACCAATATTTTTAACGTGGAAACCCGGTTAAGGGAAAAACCACAGTGGGGGTTAACCCACAAAGATTATACTCTATTTAGAGTATTAAAAATGGAGAATGCACATGCATTCAGGCTCATTGCCCAAATCTCATTACTCAAAGGAAGATTCACTGCGTATAGAAAGAAGATTATAATGTGTTTGAACTGATAATTGGTATCTACCAATGCAAAGATTTAGTTCCGATTAAGGACAAAATACTGACTTGATACACTTCATCTTGACTCTGCCCTATTTCACTCCTCTGTCATAATCAAAGGTTAGATCTTCACCTTCACACTTATCTCTACCTTTATTTGCACTTATTCCATCATCGCATCACTACCATACCCAAATCACTCAAATCCATTGACTATATATATCTGCATCATGAATTTCAATAATTTTTTAGTCAGCTTCAAGAACACTTAGAACTTTTATTGAAGACTATGCTTTGTTAGCCAAATCCATGCACAACATGTAACATGGACCAAACACTTGTATTCACAAATCATCAATCATGTCGATCACTATTGTTGATCATCACAAATTGCCCAACCAACAACTTTCATATATTCGGAACCAAGATCAATTACAAAGTCAGTTTGTTCTTTTTTCTTCACTGATAAACTAGAACCCGATACTCATATGCTAATAAATTTTGAATCCTTCATCACCAGAGGCTAAAATTCTTGATTTAGATTGTCCTGACAATCCTTATGATTCCCTCAGATGTACAGTGCACTAAGATTTACCACCAGAAAGATCTGGACCAAGATACAGGACCCTATCACATGCCATGTTTTTGGCTACCTAGATTTAGATAAATTCTTATTCTGACTTCCGGTATGAACAAATTATGTTATGCGGATGTGTGGAACAGTCTTAGTTGCCATCAATGACAACACTTGTCATACCTAGCAATGTCTCTTGCCAACAATTGTATCTATCAATTTAAAGTTTTGGTGATGTTGGTCCATGTAGTTATTTCATTATTTTATGTTGAGCTTCATCATTGTACCCCTATTCATCTTTATAAAAAGGGTTGGGCCCTTTCAAAAGACCTTCTTTACCCTAAATGAAAAAATGAAAATTTGAGTCATAGACTTCACTTTGGCATACACATCTTTTAAGGGACACTATAAAAACTAGATGCTAATACATAGAAAATAATTCGGGACTAACAAACTAACTCATGTAAATACTAGCAGAGGTTTTATATATACACACACTTTTCTAGTATTTTACTATATATGTATTTATAAAATAAATTAATATGTTCATATCTCTAATCTAGGTTAATTAAAGAAATGTAAATAATTGAGCATAAATTAGCTTACATTACTTGGATGAGGTGGTAACTAGGACATAGGAAATTCAATAATAAATGGTAAGTTAATAAACTAAATGTAATAGACAAGACACTTAGCTCTAGATATAGTACAAGAGAATGAATTAGATGTGACGTTGAAGTTTTTATTTATAATATAGAAGAATATATAATATGGAAGTTCTCTTTGCCTTATTTTTTTTGCACCATTATGACTATTCCTACATTAATCTAATGGATTTGTTGTATTGTCGACAAGTATGATCTTAGAGATTTCTATTGAATGCACAAGATAATTCAGAGGGGGTGGGGGTGAATTAGTTTTATTAGAAATTTCAAACCCTCCTAAACATATTCACATCCACATTAGTTCAGTTAAACCATTAATCTGTTATGATGATTTAAACATGAGAAGCAAATAACAGAAACTTAAACACATCAACACCATACACAAGAGAACACCAAACTTTACATGGAAAGCCCTAAAAGGGAAAAACCATGGTGATCATTAGCTCACAATAAAATGTAGTAACAATAGCAAATTACAAAAGGCTCACTACCATAGAGAAAATGCTCACTGCAGTGGACTCACTGTCCAAGTGGACTCATTGCCCACTGAAAATGGAAGAAAGAAGAGAAGAATGGCTCACTAACTAGAATTGAACTAATATAGTTGCATCTAACCTATGCATGAAATTTAGTTCCAATGAAGCTCAATATCCATCACAATACCAAGAACATCTTTGTAGCATCACTGAAAATAGTAGGCACCTTCTGCTCACTATTGAATCTAATGAACACTGAGAGGGGGGGTGAATAAGTGTTCTACAAAACCATTTATACACTTGCTCTATTATCCATTTACCAAATTTAATTATATGAATACAAATTAAACAAATGAATAGCAACCACAAAGACATAACACATGAACACCAAGATTTTTACGTGGAAAACCCAAAGAGGGAAAAACCATGAAGAGGATTAGCTCTCAATATATATATTTCAATCTTTTACAAATGCTAGTGTTCAGGCTTGGTCACTCCACGAGCCTAGAACATGCTCGCTCACTGCCATGAAGTACAACTAGGTCTAGTAGGCTCATTGTCTCAATCCTAAACCTAGAAGGATTACAATAAGGGTTGTTAAACACTAATGAATGCTCACTACTAGGCTCACTGCCTTGATGAGGATTTCTCACTGTCTAGTACAAGTGAAATCATATAGGAAATATGAATACTGGAAAAGCATCTGTCAGTATGCCAGGGTGCATTCATTTAATAACTGAATATTGTATCCTTAGTCTTCATCCTTGTTGACCTTCTAACTTTACTCTTCAATTCTCAAGTTTGCATTTATCACACACACATTCACATTACAACTCGTCGAACACCAAAATCCATCCTCTATTTATATCTACAACTAAATCTTTCTCATGATCAGGTCGACAAGCAAACTATGAGGCGTGTACACCAAGTTTTATATCCCATCAGCTTGTTCTTGCATTAAATCATCAATGCAGATCTAAAAAGACATGCATATGTCTTCAAATGTGTCAGCTCTAGTCATACAATCACTTACCTTTATCATTCAACTCATATTTCCTCTCCGTATAATGATTTAATCAGCCTGTCAGCTTGTTTCTTAATAACATATATGATAGGTTCCTCTATCACATCACAGCTCATTTGCGGACCAAATGGGACCTCACAAATCATATCCACTATTGATTTCTAACCATTTGTCATACCTACAGAACCAAAGACTAAAATATGCTAATGCGGAGAAATGCGGACCAATTTACTCAGCATTGTTCATTGTCTCTGTCTTACTTCTGTAGACCCAAACTTAGTCTTTTTATCAGATGACTTTCAGAGGAAGTCAAGACTTGATTACTAGAATATAACAACATCAAACAATTATAAATATTATACCTAAGCCACATTTCTAGGTCTTCATCTATGGAGGCACACTAATCCACTCTCTGTCCCTTACTCTGTTTCTTGCCCATAATTTGTCATTTTTGCCAGCCAGATCTAAATTCCAATAAGACCAAGTTTAGAGTTATGTCTTCCTGTCATATCGATGAGATCTATGAGCCTTGTTTCCATCAATGAAAATATTAAAGTCTATACCTGAGAAGTGTCTCTTGCCAACAATCTCCCCCTTTGGCATTGATGTCAACACTTAGTGAAATATGCTTTATTATCAAAATTTTCTCCCCCTTACTATATACACTTCATTATCCTAATCCCCTTGAGATGTTTATCCAATTTTCACTAATTTTCTTCTTCCCTTTGACATCAATGGCAAAGGGTGTGTTTCGGAACCAAAGATTTGTCAAAACTTCAAAAACATTTTACGTACTCTGTCACATATTTACAAGTACAATCTTCTACTTTGTTTTACATATGCTGAAGACTGTTACTAAATATGTTCTTTAGTTGAGCTATCTCCACATCCCAACTCTTCTTAGCAACATCCAAATTTTTTATATGTCCACTAAGTGGAAAGACTAGAGTTTCTACCTTTTGTAAATCTGATGGTGTGGTTGTTTGTCTAGCAAGCTATGCTTCAGCTATAAGCTTGGTAATTGAATCTAGTTTGGGACTGATTAGACTTCTCAATTGTCCCATTCTACTCTTTATTTGATACCTTTTATTTATTAAAACATTCAAGTCATTGTGGATGTTGATGACTTGAGCTTCTTTGTTGCTGGTTGATTCATGTACCAAATCAATATTCTTAGAGATATTCATCATTTTTTCTTTCAATTCCTTAATCTTTTCTTCTATCTTATTTGTAACATCCAACCATGATAAACAAAATTTGTATACATCACCAGCCTCTACAATATCACTCTAAAGATTCTATATCCCATTATCTAACTGAACCTTATCATGGGCTATCAACTTTGTCAACTCACCTAACCTTTTCTCATCAAACTCTTGTCTAACTTTTCTTTCAGCAATTTTTTTAAGAGATTCAAAGTGTGTACTTACAGAATGAATTAGTCCCTTGAGTTGATAAGTGGTAGACACAAAGGTATCCTTCCAGTATGTTGGCACCAGATTTTCCAAAATGTTGGATGCTTCATTAATGAGCTCACTATCCTCACTATGAGACTTCAATATCTTGTTTCTTGATTTGGCTTGGGAAACTAAAGCCAACTTGAGCATTTGAATAGGAGACATTGTATCCAAGTTTATTGGACCTTGGATTGACTTAGGATCATCAAGAACTAGTTATTGTTTTTCCAAACACTCTTTTATTGCCTCTGCAGTGTCTCTTGCTACACTTGAGACAATAACTTTTTGATCCTGTTCTAGAGAATCAATATCCATGGCCTTCTTTGAGTCCTCCTTTTGTTCATCCTATGTCAAATCCCTCTCAATCTGATGTACCAGAGGTGAACTGGTTTGTGCAAATGGTGACTTTTCTCCAATAGTATTATCCACTATTTGATGTTCAGGAAGGCAAGTGTTTCCTTTATGTGTTCCTCTTCTTGTTTCTCCTTGACATTTTGTTCTTCCAGAGGAGGTGTTATTTGAGTTTCCACTACAAGTTCTTCCATCTCCTTAGGCACATGATCATCTTTTCTTGCATCTTGTTCAAACTTCACTTCTAAAACAAATACATCATTTCCACCATCTGTTACTTTATTATCATAGGTGGTGGGGATAATATTGTACTTGTTTAGTATTTCCAAAATGGTCTCCTCTGTTTCTTTGAATACTTTATCAATTTCTCCTATCATTAGTGCATTCATTCTCTTCTTTGATCTAAAATCATTATTAAGTGCTTTGGATATTTTGGCCTTCTCTTCTGGGGTAATATCCAGACATATTTTTATTAATGTATGTTCTTTGAGTTCAATGTCCTTAGCCATAGTAGTTTCCTTTCTAACTATCATAATACTACCCAAGGTATCTAGGAGATCGCCAATGATCTCAATGAGAGATCTATTGTATATTTTCAAATATTTTATGGTAGCTTCTTCCAGAATCCTTTTATTAGCATCATTGTAATCATCATAAAATTCAGCCACAGGTTTTAGATTTCCATCAATAGTGACATACTTTAATACATCTTCAAGTGTTAATGTGGCTTGAGACTCATCTAACTTCTATCCTTTGTTGGGTTTCTCCCTTCTAAAGGGCTTTTCCTTGTTTCTTCTAGAGGCTTTAGTAGTCTTAGCATTCATTTTCTTGACATCTTCATCTAACTCAATCTCTTCTTCATCCTTTCCACTTACACTTACATACATTCTTCTACTTTTGGTTTTCTATCATTTTGCTCCTTCTTCAGTTTGCTTCTTTACAGATTTCTTTATTCTAGTAGATGTAAGACCAGAGGAGGAGGCAGAGCTTCTGGTAAACCTCCCTTTTGCTTGAGGTATTTCTTCTTTTTCTTTAGGTTCATCTGAAACCTTGACTTTTTCACTTCCTTGTTCTACTTTTTCCCTTGCTTCTTTCAGATGTTCTTTTGTGATGCCATATTTTGAAGCAATTTCTTCCACCTCTTTTCTGACTTTCCTAGTTATTTCATGCCTTTTGAAATCAACATGAAGTTTCATAGATAGCTCTTTATAAGTTCCAAACCTTTCTTCTCTGCTATCCTTGGGTTTGCTTAACATGTGTTGAGCATAGCTATCTAGTATCTATCCATCCACTTCATAGCCCATTGGCATTACCTAGATTGTCCTAGGCTCAACTTCTTCTATTAGGCATTGATCTTTTGTAACTATAAAGTAGATAGTATCTTCATACTTCTCAACAATTTTCCTAGGGATTTTTTCTTTTAACTGCATCATGCCTTGGAAATTCTTGAAGTACCCCCACAGGGTTGTTTTTTTCTCATTAAAACTTCCAATATGATTTAGATGATTTCTAACTTGAACAGCTACTGGTTTACTACTTAACCAGATCAAATTCTTCATGTTGGGTAATTCATTCAAGAAATAGAAGAATAGAGAGATAACCAATGTACCATACTTGAATGGATAGTTCTTGATTTCTTTTATCTTCTTTAGATTTTCCAGTAGTTGGATTCTCAACAGCTCACACAAATCATAATCTACATTCTCTTTAACCATTTGGTAGGTGGTGTATATTGCAGTACTAGAAACATAGTTCTCCTTATTTGAGAGGTAAACCTTGTAACCTATGACCATTGAGGCAAACTTTATTGTAGTTAGTAATATCATTTATTGTCAATTCCCTTTTGTCAAATTGGGCTCCTATAGAAATTGTAACCATTTGATTTTTGATGGCCTTTAATAATGGCATACCTCCCATGGAGTTTAGCCTAGTGACTACCTGAATTGCATCCTTGGTTATCTTGAAGGGTTTCCCTTTCCCTAACCACATGAACTCATCATGAATTTTGCTCAGCAGATATCAAACACATTCATCCACTGCAAATGTTGGAAATTCTACATATTGGATGAATTTATAATTCTCTTCCATAACTTTGTATTCTTCCTTTAGGAAAAATTGATCATCACTTAAATGTTTTTAAAAAAAGTCTGTGAATCTACTATCACTATGCTCATCTAGGGAAACGTGGATATATTCCCTAATGTCTTCCACATATAGAAATCCATATGGTATACCCAAGAATGTACCTATTGGATCAAATTTTATTGCTTTGTGGGGATGTCTATTTAATTTGGGTCATGGTCACCCAATGATATCAATAATTTGCGGCATCGCCATTTCAGGATTTTAACATATTCACAAAGTAGGGTTTGAATGGAATTACCTTGTTTCATCGAATTAGCATTTCATTTATCCATATTACTTTGAGCACTTCAAATCTTGGTTGTTATTCTTCAAGTTTTGCTTCAATCTATCTAAACATTTGATAGCTTTGGATGCAAAGTGATTTTGAGATTAAACTAGTTCCCTTTTATCCTTTACAAGACTTAACCTAATCATCATTAATGCTTGCTCCAAAAAGCTATTAAACTCTTCACTGTAGAATATAGTCAATTAGGATTACTCCACAATACTCTGCATTAGAAATTTTTCTTTTAGAATTCCTTTCAGGGGATCTCTCATGTCAAATTCTACCACATATCCCTATGCTACATTCCAACACCAACTTTCCAACTAGGGGATTTAGATTTTTAACACTACTCCCCTTGAGCCAAAGCTCCCAATTTACTTCTCGGAGGAAGTATTTGCACCAAATGATGGTGTGGATTCATTCTTGACTTCAACCACATCTTTCTTGATCAAAATTTTTCTCATTTCTTTCTTGGTTTCAACCAGATCAACCTTTTCCTTCCCTTTGTCAATCTTTTGCTCTATTTTCCTTTATTTAGTATTATAGTTTCTTTTAACATTTCTAGTTCTACAAAATCTAGCAAAGTGTTCAGACTTGTTGCAATTGAAGCACACAATATTTCTTTGACCTTGATCTGCATTGGTTAGCCATCTGCCCAAATCTTTTGCATGCAAAACATTTTCCATTGAAGGATTGACCATTCCTTGGATAGTTTGGCACATTTCTTGACACACTTGTGCATTCATTTTCTTTATGGCCAATCTTGTAATTGAAACATGGACCAGAAAAAGATGGAGCATTTTGATTTATTCTACTTCTACACTAAGAAACCATATGACCATACTTATTGCATTTGAAATAATGACCATTGAAAGATGAGTACCTTTGTGCATTTGGTTGCCTGATCGGAGGTCCTTTAGGTCTTCTTCATTGATTCCTTACTGAATTATTTATGTCTCTACCTTTTCTAGATCTATCTTTCCCATAATTTTAACTTTCTCCTTTTTAAAATCCCAAACCTTTTTTATCATCTAGATACTTTTGACTGGCTAGCAACTCATCAAGTTTTACAGAGCTTATTTTAAATTTTTCATAGTAGTTGTTGGCTTCTTCTAGATCAAATTTCAAGAATAGAACTTCTTTCCCTAATTTTCCACATTCTTTTGACTTGTCCTTCACAATTTGATTCAGACATTCCTCACTCTTAGTCTTTTCCTCAATCACCTTGAGAAGACTCTCTATAGATTCACTTGCTTGTGTTATCAAAAAAATGGGAACAATAGCATAAAACTACTAATAATCCAATAACTCATTGAAATTGAAACAAATAACATTAAACACAAAGAACACAATACCTTGCAAACCTTTCTATTCCATGACTTCCATTGGTCGCCTATCTCAAATTGATCTCATGTATGAATAGAGCCCTCAGAAGGTGCCCTTCCTTGCTTTATTCCAAGATGACAATGGAGAATGGTTGTTGATAAGTTTGACAATGAAGAGGATCTTCACAATACAATGATAATGGTGATAATGGTGTGATAATTAATTTGAAGCTATGGAGTGATTTATTCCAAAGCTGTGTTGTGATTCTTGCAGAGTAAGTTTATAAAAAGCTTGGATACTTTAAATGGAGGAATAGGGGTTGTATTTATAGATTTGTGAGAAAGAAGATCAACGGTTGAGGAAATTTGAGAGGATGTAAACAAATAGGGAGAGGACAAGTGTCCTACTTTGTTTTGAGATATGGGAGTTAATAGAATAGATTGAGGAGTTAACTAGGCTAATTGACTAGTTAACAGAATAGATTGGGGAGTTAATTGAATGGACTAATCAGTTAAGTGAAATGACTAATTAGTTAACTAATTTGATTGATGAGTTAACTCATTTGACTGGAGGATAAATAGGACATGTGGGTGAGGGGATATTAGAGAATTAAATATTAAAATATTTAATTACATGTGCACATGGATTAATCGAATTATTTTTGGTATTAATTCAATGTTAGAGGAAATAAATAATTTAAATAAATATTTGGATTTATTTAAATATAGAGAATGATTTGATGCTTATGGATTTGAAGACTTTGGAATTTATAAGAATTAATTAAATAATTTGGTATTGTTTAATTTAGAATGATTTTAGAAGAATTTGGATGATTTAATTAAATAAATGATTTTATTTAATTTTTTGGAGAAATATGAATCAAATAAATAAATTGATTTATTTGTTTATTGATAGAGGAATTTGAAATGAAATAAATATTTAAAATATTTATTTAGCTAGAGTCATGTCATTTTAAGGTGTATACATTTTGCCCCTATTTGATACAATGTGTTTTATCATGTTGTTTCAAAGAATTAAAAAAAAAATTGATAATGATACATGCCCCAATTTGCCCCTGGTATAGGTTTAACGATGGTAGAATGCCCCCTCGAGAGATTGGATGGGAAGAAAATTTTGAGGGTGTGAGATAGACAATCTCATGATCAAATAGGTTGAATGATAGGTTAGGGTGAAGAAAATTGGTTGATGATAAGGGATGGAATGAAAGAGTTGAATGACACATGATACAAGATAAAATGATAACACACACAAGTAAGCAAGAAAGTATGCACAAATGATACAAGAACAAACAAGGTATTGCCCCTATCTAGCGGTAAACCAATGCTTAATCAATAATAATTGATGATGATAGTGTTGTCATTATGGGGAACAATATATCCCTAGATCAACACAAAAGACATGGGAAAGATATATCCCACTGATAATTATGATTGATTGACTTGGTTTATGACAAGATTAGGATCAAGACCACTGATTACGATTGGATAATTTGACAAGATTGACTTTACTCGATTGGTATGGATTAAGGATGGACTTGCATTTGGATCATTACCTGGATTGATTGGACAAGGATGACTAGATCACATTGATAACTGGAAGATACAATTGGATAAACTATCAGAAAGGACTTGGATCTTTTGACACTTGGAATTTGGTCAAGGATGCAATGCTTATAATGGAATGATATGCAACTTGATATGTATAGATGCGCAGATTGTCATCTTGATATTGCAAGTATTTTGAAGTGCTTGATTCATCATTGGGCAATTTTTTTTGTTATTTTTGTGTTTTTAACATGTTGTAAGAAAATACAAGCATCTAGGTATAATTAAACCAAGATGACCTCAGTATTGCTTACATAGATTTTGATTTAGCAAGTTAATACAAGAATCTAAGTATAATTGAACCAAGATGACCTGAGTAGCTAACAGTGACCTGAGTAGCTAACCAAGTATATCTGAAAATAGACATGAAGAAATGGGCCCTGAGGGACTAACCTAATGTCTCTGCGGCTCATCAAGGATGGCCTTGCCTATGTGATGGCATAGAGACAACATAGTTCGGGGTGTGGATTTTTGTGGACCTAGGACCTAGGTGATGGTAAATGGTGCAGATGCAGATGGACCAAAGGATTGGTGATAAGGTATGGAATGGATGGGTAGCCTCAGGGGCCCATCAATGATAGCCTTGCCTATGTGATGATGCAGAGGAAACATAGATTAGGATGATAAGATACTGACGATGGACACTATGATAGGTTGACACTATAGATAGGGTAGTGGTTAAACCTTAGGTAATAAGGCGACAATGGTGATAGAGTATCAAGCCATGATAGGTTATCATTAAGTGGTTTTGTGAATTGGATATGATCTAATGATGGATAATGGTAGGAAGAATGGATGCAAGGCAATGGTTTCCCAAAGATGGAGGAAGTGGTTTGCATTACAAAGAGCACCTGTTTGCCAGGTTTTCACTACTTTACTTTTATTGCAACATTTTTTTCTTTTCTCATATTTTTTTTGTTTTATTTTACCCCCCTTACATTGGGGTTCTCTAGGTATAGAACTGGAGAAGATGCATACTGTTGATTGGGTCATCAAATAACTCACCTTCTGATGTAGCTAACTAGTATGCTCCTAATCCATAGGCAACAATGATTACATAAGGACCAAGCCAATTGGGTTCAAACTTTCCTTTCTTCTCCCGATCCTGCTGATTGCAGGGATTTTCTTTGAGCACTAGATCACCAACATTAAAGACCCTTGGATAGACTTTGTGATTATATCTTCTTGACATTCTTTGTTGGTAGGCTTTGAGATAGTTGAAGGCATTCTCTCATTTCTCCTCCAACAATTCTAACTCTTGCAGTATGGAAACTATGTAGTCCTCATCAATTATAAGACCTTTTAACAACACCCTCAAGGATTGTAACTTGACCTCAATGGGAAAAATGGATTCAGAACCATAGACAAGGGCATATGGTGTGGCACCTGTGGGAGTGCATATGTTTTTTCAATAGGCCCACAGAACAGGATTTAGTTGCATGTGCTAATCATGGCCAACATCGTTGACAGTTTTCTTGAGGATTTTAGTCAAAAATCAAAGATAAAAAAATCAAACAATCATGAAAATATTCTTTGTGTGTGATGTGTCTTTCTTGTCATAATTCAAGAAATAAAATTAAAAAGAGCAACATTCAAACAAAGAACCCAAAAACATTGAAAAATTATCTTTACCAAGTCAAAATCAGTCAAAATCAAATAAAACAACATAGCTCTATGCATCTACTTCATCCTACTATGCATTCACTTCATCTTGCTGCACATTTACTTTATCCTACTATGCATTTGCTTCACCTTACTGCACATCTATTTTCTTCTACGCTTTTACACAGTTCTGCTGTGCATCTGATTTTCACCATACCCGCGCTTTTGTTTCCTATTGTTGTGCATTTATACTATGTTTTGGCGCATCAACTTTTCCACCAAATCTGTGCTTTTGTTTCATGTTGTTGCGCATATACACTCTATTCCTGTGTATTTGTCACAGTGAGTACTTCTGTACAGTTTGTCAAAAAAAAACCTACCTTTTTTAGCACCCATTTCAGTCTTATATCATTTTGTAAGGTCAAATTAACCATGCAGTCACTTCTCCCATTCATTTCCGCAGTGTACCCTCTTTTTCAACATTCACCCACATCTAAAGTTTTTTTGGTTGTAACTAGATCTCAATCTAGACAAAAGCAAAACATGGGTTCCCTAAACAATAGTAGGAATAATTGTGATGATGAGGAGATTACTCAAGAGGAACTGCTTAAACAACTTCAAGATCCAAAAATCCTAAAGATGATGGATAGGGTCATTGCCATGATTCACAAAAAGTACTTCCTTATGCTAGTATGACAACGAGCAAAGTTACCTTCCAATTTTGGCGTAGAAAAATTGAGAGAAACAAGGCAAACAAATGAAACCAAAGATCACAAAAATAAGAAAGCTAAGGATGTGACAAATCCATTAGAAGCACTCACACAACAAATCTGAGCTTTACAACAACAAGTTGGGGATTTACAAACTGGATGTTCCACAAAATGATATTCATTAAAGGACATATCCCCTTATCCATTTAATAAAATCTTGGTTGTGACACCTTTCCCCTCTAGACACCGAGATAACACATCCTTCTCCCATCTTAATGATACTATTGACAAGGGAAATGCCACCTTACATTTGGAATCATATACCATTCCATCTACTAGTCCTCCATCACCATCCCCTAGAATGCATATCCCAAAGCATACTAGTCCTACACCAACATAGCCATCAAGTTCCCCAAGCTCTAATCCACCAATGAAAGAATCGTTGAACGATCTTCTCCAAAGACTTTTTCCAAAATTATATAGCAAAAGAAAAGATAGGGAGAAATCAAAATCCACTCATCTAATGTCATCCCCATCCAACGCAAGCAATCCTAACTTTAATCATAAGCCTACACCTTCTACCATTATTCTCCATCCATTATATTGCCCATCCACCCATACACTCATGAAGGATGTGATCCAATGGCTATTAGCAAGTAACCAACCATCTCCATGTCATAAAACACCTACCCAAGAGACTATCAAAGAGCCTTTAAACATTTCCAATCCCACAACCCCATCATATAGTCCACAACCCCTTGAGCCTATTAAAAAATCTCCACCAAGGAATCCAAGTCAAGATCCATCATCCCCTCATATTATTGACCATCAAGATCCTATCAAGCATATCCAAGAGTCTTCTACCTCCACTTTGATTCAAGAAAATCAAGCGTTATGTCAAGAATATACTCTAGATCATGTGGAAACATCAACCCTTTATCTAAATCAAGATCAAAGCACATCCATCCAACCCATCCATAACCTATACATTTTCTATGATTAGGATATTATCATTGATGAAGAGCCTATACATGAGCAAATTGATCCCATCCATATCACGCTTAATCCTATCTATGATCAAGATCCCATCTATGATCAAGGGAACCATGATGATACTCTTAGCCAACTTTATGCATTCCATGGTCATGATCTTATTACCCCATCTATCCATAACCCCATAACCATAAATGCACAAGAAACCTCCATTAATCCTATCCATCCTCACCTAGTCCTATCCATGATCGAACAACACACACTTTCCTTGATGAGACACTTGCCTCCCAAGTGCACATAGATGATCAAACCAATAACTTGGATCTTACTGAGCATAATGATAATCAAGATCCTAATGATCCTCCACCATCCATTATTTACCATGTTGTGAATCCATTATCCTATCCCCTTGGTCTCACTACCTTCGTCCATGAATGTTCTTCCTTATGAGAGAACCAACCATTATCTACCACTTCACCTTCCCCATCAAATATTAAGCTCACATCTAGTGTCCAAATCACCCATAATCCCATTGTCCATCACATACTCCAAAACATGAACTATCAAGATAAAGGCTTAGGCCTTTATGAACAAGGTATTTTGGAGCCTATCCATGTTGAAGTCCCTCCACCCTCTTATGGCCTTGGTTATACTCCCCAAGAAAAGCACTCTCATGATGTTGGTACTTCCTTAATGACTTCAAAATCCACTCATTCCCATCACACATGATCCTATCATATCCCCAAAACATATGTCACCATTCCACCTCCCTTATCATACAAATCCTAGAAGCATGTGACCATACACCTTCCACCATCTGATCTACCTCTGCTACTTCCAACACCTAACACCTAACATCCCTCCATGCATTTTACCATCACTTCTCCCAACACCAAATCCATCCATCCCCACATTCCCTCACATTTTGAATCATGACTGACAAATGCACATATTATCAAAACATGAAGCTTCCACTCGATCCACCAAACCTATGGGATTCAAAAATAAACATTGGGATGCCTCCTTTCATAAAGTCAAAAATCCTAAAGGTTATAATACCTTAGGAAATCAATCCAAAGAATCAATGAAAAACCCATCTCAAAAGCTGCATACACCCACACACCTCAAAGCAAAAATGAAAAAGGTGTGGGTCCCCAAGTAACAAGTAATTACCTTAGAAGATACACAAAAGTTGCATATACCCAAGCCCATACCTTCATATGGACACTCTAAATGCAAAATGGTTTGGGTACCTAAGAAAAAAACCATCAAGTTAAATGAGGCATCCACCTCTCAAGAATCCCAACCATCCACTTTCTCCTATTCCATCCAAAAATCCCATTCCATCCAAAAGTCTCAAATCCATCCATCCCACATGACAAGCAAAAATTAGAAAAATACTAAGTCTATGTGGGTCCCTAAATGCCTAAATCACTCATCACTAAGAAAAAATCTCCATTGCTTCCTACACCACCTTCCCATCGTAAGCTTCAATGTTTATCATGGTATGTACAACTGTTGGGCATGGTTCCCTTCTATCCCACAACACTCCTAAATACATCCATCTCCCCTTCCTTCCACTATTCACCTACATATCTTCCCCATCCTATTCCTATGGTCCATTCTTTTGCGCAAGCCTTCCCTCCATCCTTGCATAAGTCTTACATAATCTGCATCATAATCCACTATCACACCTTCCATGATCTGCTATCTACCTTCTCCATCTCACTTTCAGGCAATCCCCTACCAACATCTATGAGAACACTTGACATAGTCCATGCAACGACATCCATCTAGCAGGACTATCACCTTTCATGGAACTAAACACTTGAGTCTCTCCCATCCATATCCACCTTCTCCCATCCCAATGTTTCAAAGAAAAAAACATTTTAAAAAAAGGTAAAGAAAAATCCTTTCGTCCAATGGTGAACACCTAGTAAATAGATGCCTTGGATAAGTACCATGATGAAAACCTGGCAAACAGAGATCATGTGTAGGTTGATCTTCCATGTCACTTACCCTTGGTAACACATTGTCTCATCAACCCTATCATTTTCCATCCTATCTTACCATACCATCCTATCATCCTTATCCTACATATACCTATGATATTGAGTCTATCCATCCTCCATTCCTCTTTTGATGTTGATAAAGATATGGGGGCAAAATGTCGAAACATGCTTTGGAAAAACTTTTGATATACCTTATCTTTTTCAAAACAATCTAATCCTCTCATCCTCCTTCGTCCTAAGATTAGTCATGTCAAATCTTGAGTTATTCCTATGTGGCATAGTCCTTGGAGATCACATCCTTGTTTCCTTCTACCTACCCATCAATTATCTATTATCACCCATCCATTTACTGATTCATGGTATTCCCTTATCATCAGTATCCAGCATTTAGGCTATCCAAATTGCCATCCAAAAATCCCAACAAACATCAAAACATTAGCAAAATCTAGAAAATCCCAAAAATATCAAGGTTGCCTGCAACCCCATCATTAGTACCATTGTCAAACTACATCGCCTCTAAGACATCACGTAGGCAAGGCAATTTACCAATGAGCCCCCGAGGCACTAGGTTAGTCCCTTAGGGCCCATTTCTTCATGTCTATTGTTAGTCCATCCATAATAAATCAATCATTGCCTTGACTGGGGGTAAATTCTTGACCTCGTTGGAGAATTGGATTTTGGAATGTCACAAACCTCAATGGATGACAATAAGGATTGTGATACTATCACTAGACAACAAACAACATTACAAACACACTCTTTCAAAAAAATGCTTGATGCATGAACTAGACCTATCAACAAACTGTAATAGACCTCAACCACTATGATGATTGTATCTATTTTCATGGCAAGAAAACATAACTATGGCAAGAATATTTGTGCTTGTTAAAAAGGTTTAAGTCACAAAGTCTTGATTCTTGTTATTATGTCCTTTTATGCTACTCAAGGATGTCAAAAACTAGAGGAGCTATGATGGGAGCATAATCATTTTCTTTGTCTATTGTTTGTGGGTTTATCCTTAGTAATGTTAAGCCTTGTCTAACAACATGAAAAACATAATGATCATTGAGGACATCAAAGGTCTAAACATGAAATAGGTGTAATCCTTGTCTATTGACATGCAAGGCATACTTAGGTCATCTAGATTCAATTTTGACTAGATGCCTGTATTAACTTGCTATATCAAAATCCATGTAAGAGATACTCAAGTCATCTTAGTTTAATTATACCTTGATGCTTGTATTTTCTTACAACATTTTAAAGAGAAAAGAAACAAAAAAAATGCCCAATGATGAATTAGGCACTTCAAAATACTTGCAATATCAAGGTGACAACCTCCACATCCATACATATCAAATTGCATTTCATTCCATAATAAACCTTTTCCAAGTGTCAAAATATCCAAGTCCTTTCTGACAATTTATCCAATTGTATCTTCTAGTTATCCATTCATCCTTGTCCAATCAATCCAAGCAATGATCCAAATGCAATTTCATCCTTAATCCATACCAATCGAGTAAAGTCAATCTTGTCAAATTATCCAATTGCAATCAGTGGTCTTGATCCTAATCTTGTTGTAAATAAACTCAATCAATCATAATTATTAGTGGGATATATCTTTCCTATGTCTTTTGTGTTGATCTAGGGATATATCATTCCCTGTAATGACAACACTATCATCAATCATTATTGATTTATCATTGGTTTATCGCTTGATAGGGGCAATACCTTGTTTATTCTTGTATCATTTGTGCATACTTGCTTACTTTCTTGTGTGTGTTATTATTTTATCTTGCATCACATGTCATTCAACTCTTTCATCCATCCCTTATCTTACATTGACCGATTTCTTTAGCCTAACCTATCATTCACCCTATCTCATCATGAGATTTTTCATCGTCCTGTCATTACATTCTTCCTGTCTAATCTCCCAAGGGGGTGTCCTATCATCATAAACATGTACTAGGGGCAAACTGGGGCATGTATCAAATCACAGACACTTTTTACTTCTTTGAAACAATGTGATAAAACACATTGCATCAAAGAGGGGCAAAATGTATACATCTAAAATTGGCTCATGTTGAATTAAGTAAATATTTTAATATTTATTTTAATTCTCATTCCTCTATCAATTAAATAAATATCCTAATTTATATAAATGATTCACATCCTTTCAATTTAATTAAATTCCATAAATTCTTCTAATGTCTCACATAATTAAATAATTTTACATTATTTAATTAATCCTAAATTCCTCTATCCTAAGTCCTAATTCCATAAATCCACATCACCTTTCCACCTCTCATTTCCACCTCACCGTGTTGCACACATAATTAAATATTTTAATATTCAATTAGCTAATATCCCCTCACCCACATGTCCTATTTATCCTCCAGTCAAATTAGTTAACTCATCAATCAAATCTATTAACTAATTAGTCAATTCACTTAACTGATTAGTCCATTCAGTTAACTCCCTAATCTATTATGTTAACTAGTTGATTAAACTAGTTAACTCCTCAATATATTTTGTTAACTCCCATATCTCAAAATAGAGCAGGACACTTATTCTCTCCCTATTCGTGGACATCCTCTCAAATTTCCTCAACTATTGATCTTCTTATTCATTCTACACCATTGATCTTCTTTCTCACAAATCTATAAATACAACTCCTTTTCCTCCATTTGATCCATCCAAGCTTTTTATAAACTTACTCTACATGAATCACAGCGTGCCTTTGGCACAAATCACTCCATATTTTGAGATCAATTGTCACACTATTATCACCATTATCATTGTATTGTGAAGATCCTCTTCATTGCAAAACCTATCAACAACCATTCTCCATTGTCATCTTGGAAAAAAGCAAAGAAGTGCACCTTCTGAGGGCTCTATTCATACACGAGATCAATTTGAGATAGGAGACCAATGGAAGTCATAGAATAGAAAGGTTTGCAAGGTATTGTGTTCTTTGTGTTTGATCTTATTTGTTTCAATTTCATTGAGTTATTGGATTATTAGTAGTTTTATGCTATTGTTCCCATTTTTTTGATAATAGCTTGTTTTAGTTTCTCACATAATTCTTTCCTTCTTTCCTAAGATTTACTAATTTGCTCTTTTAATTTTAGAATGTAAACATCAGCTTATTTGATACTGTCTTCTAAACCCATGATTTTTAACTTTGGAGTTGTCAAGATCTTCTAGAGATGCTTCAAATTGCTCATTATTAACATATACTTGATTGCCAATCTTAATGTTGCTAAGAGGAAGATTTGCTTCAGGATAAGTGAGATGCCTTTGTGCTGCCATGAGTGAACCTTCCTGGATCTTCCTCAAGTTGTTAGGCTTCTTCCAAGGAACCTTGCTCTGATGTACCAATTGTTGATTCCAATGAACACTGGGAGGGATGCGGTGAATTAGTACTCTACAAAACCATTTATACACTTGTTCTATTATCCATTTACCAAATTTAATTATATGAAAACAAATTAAACAAATGAACACCAAGATTTTTATGAGGAAAACCCAAAGAGGGAAAGACAGTAGAGAGGATTAGCCCTCAATATATATATTGCAATGTTTTACAAATGCTGATGTTTAGGCTTGGTCACTCCACAGGCCTAAAACATGTTGGCTCACTACCATGAAGTACAACTAAGTCTAGTAGGCTCACTATCTCAATCCTAAACCTTGAAAGATTACAATAAGGGTTGTTAAACCCTAACAAAGGTTCACTGTCAGGCTCACTGCCTTGACGAGGATTGCTTACTATCTAAGACAAGTGAAATCATATAGGAAATATTAATACTACAAAAGCATCTATCAGTATGCTAGGGTGCAGTCATTTAATAACTAAATATTGTATCCTTAGTCTTCATCCTTATTGATTTGCTAACTTTGCTCTTCAATTCTCATGTTCACATTTATCACACACATATTTGCATTACAACTCCTCAAACATCGAAATCTATCGTCTATTTATATCTACAACTAAATCTTTCTCATGATCAGGTCGGCAAGCAAACTGTGAGGCATGTACACCAAGTGTTATATCTTGTCAGATTTTTTTGTGTTAAATCATCAATGTGGATCCAAACAAACATGCATATGTCTTCATATGTGTTGGCTCTAATCATACAACCACTTACCTTTATCATCCAACTCATATTTCATCTCCACATAATGATTTAATCAGCATGTCAGCTTGTTTCTTAATAACATATATGATAGGTTCCTCTGTCACATCACAACTCATGTTGTGGACCAAATGGGACCTCACAAATCATATCCACTATTCATTTCTAACCACTTTTCATACCTTTAGAACCATAGACTAAAATATGCTAATGCGGAGGAATGTAGACCAATTTACTCAGCACTGTTCACTGTCTCTGTCTTACTTCTACATACCTAGACTGTCTTTTCATCAAATGACTTCTGCAGGAAGTTAGGACTTGATTATTGAAATATAACAACATCAAAGAATTATGCATATTATACCTGAGCTGCATTTCTAGGTCTTTATCTACAGAGGTGCACTGACCCACTATTTGTCCCTTACTCTATTTCTTGCCCATACTTAGTTATTTTTGTCAGCCGGATTTGAATTCCAATAAGACCTTCTGGAGTTATGTCTTCCTATCATGCTGATGAGATCTCTGAGCCTTGTTTCCATCAATGACAACATACAAGTCTATACCCGAACAATGTCTCTTGCCAACACTCACTGCGGCAGTAGCCTAAGACATGAAAGCTCTCTCTTCCCATGTTCAAATTCACATCACAAACATCATCTCCCTTCTGTTCACACATATTCATGAATCCTTGATACTTATTTATACCATCATTACCCTTCAAAACATTCTCCATGGTTGGCAACACATCTTAGGTCATAAAATTCAAATTAGGTCTAGACCTAAACATTCCCATAGAGGAAACGAATGAATGTAGACCACATCATGCCCTAGGCTAGATCTAAATCCAATCTAACATGCTTCAACACACTTTCACAATCACCAAAGTATAATCAGAATTAGTGAAAACAACCAGGTCAACCAAACTTATGTTAACACCAATAACTTTTGAGCACATGCTTCCTTAAAGATAAACACACATTGCAGACCTTGCACAAAGATTTAACATAATTTAGAAACATTCATGAACAACTTGAAGTCACTTGGAAACCAACAAATTCAACCACAACAACTTTCACTTGAAGGAGGTTCATAGTCTACTTACAAACAACATTGTAGAACTCTACTACATAAGAAATTGCTTTCCAGATCACCAAATCAAAAACCTTTTGGATAGAAGATAGATAAGGACCTTATAAACATATATCTAGAACTACAACACATGAAACCATTCTATGAAGAAATGCAAGGTAAAATACTTTCTCCTAGACACACTGCAAACCTTATCAGACACTATCTTCAAACTTGTGAACATAACTTTCACTGCATAGCAATCTGGAGTACCAAATTCTAGATTTAGCATCTTCTAACACTTCTCAACAACATATCCAAGCCACACACTTAGATCTCCAACATAGAAGAAATACAGAGTGAAAAATCAAACAGTATTCTATAAGCCAAAAGACTTCTTCAACACACTATTTCCAATATTAATCAAATTTTCTCAAAAGCACTTGGAAACTCAGCAAGACAAACATATTCTTAACACCTTCAACGCTTCTTCAAGGAAATCACATCATCATAAATTTAGCAACTTAATCAAATAACAATAGTAATAGAAGAGAACACAGTTGACACCAATGACAAACCAAACATGTTGACATCAATGACCACACCGATTAGCACACACTTGCAACAATCTCCCCCTTTGCCATTGATAGCAACATATGATGTGAAAAACCATCATGACACAAATCTGCACTAATCTCACTCTCCCCCTTTCTTTTATACATCTTACACTCTTTTTCTCCTTTTATTTTTCACATGAACTCTCTTCCCCTTTGACATCAATGGCAAAGGGTGACATATCTTTTTCAAGCTTCTCTCCTGATTATGATATTGCACATACTTGCACTATTCTCAACTATTTTGAATACTCCACCATAGGAGTTCACACCAACCTGTATCAACTCTTGCTCCCCTTGTTTGCAACAATCATCAACACCACTACCTACTCCTACATAGAAGTAGCCTCCATCATCAGTCTAGAGAAGAATGAATCTTGAAGCACATTGGACTGATGCATCTCCTTATGCATCTAGTTCAAAGAAGAAGGGATAATAACCCCCAACTTCTCCCAGAGATACTCAAATGTATCCTTAGGAAGATCCTTAGTGAATATGTTAGCAACCTAATCCTTTGTAGGCACATACTCAAGCTTCACTTAATTCTTTACAACCTTCTCTCTCAAAAAGTGATACCCAATTAAAATATGCTTTGTGCTTAAATGCATCACTGGATTCTTTGAAATGTTAATGCAACTTGTATTATCACAAAAGATAGGAATTGGCTCATCATATTGAACTTTGATATCCTTCAATGTTTGTCTCATCCATAATACATGTTGAAATTAGGGAAGACAACTAAGAGGGGGGTGAATTAGTTGTCACAAAACTTTATCTTTTGCTACATTTAATCTTCTTTACCACTTATTAATAGATTAGTGATATAACCATGAAAGAATGAATCAACAACACAAGAGAAGAAACACAATCAACACACATAGCACTAGGATTTTTATGTGGAAACCCAGTTAAGGGAAAAACCATGATGGGGGTTAACCCATGAGATTTATTCTCTGTTAAAAGAATAGAAAACTTACCTTCAGGCACACTGCCTAGAGCTCACTACTCCAAGAGACTCACTATCTACAAAACATTCACATGGTTAACACTAAAAGGTTGAACTAAGAAACAACATCTTCTCCATGCCAGGGTTCAATTCCATTGAAGCTCACAACACCTCTACTCTCCCCCAAACACTTCTTTTCTACCTCTGCATCTTCACACACATGGGGCAAATTTACATGACTTCATTACACTTATTTATACATGACATTGACTTTGTAATGAACATCAAAGTCAACCTTACAATCATCTATCTAGAACATTCTCCAAGATAGGCATTTCAACCAATTACAATAACAATACTTGACTCAATACAAAATACTACATGTGTATCACTAAACTTTGGCCAAACATAGCTGGGACTCAAATCTTCCTCGAACAACACACCACACTCCATAGGACTTCTCTTAGATCATCTGCAACACACACGAAGTATCCAGTTGGCCAAGACTAGAAACAAGAGCAACACCCAAGGAGAAATCTTCAACTATGAGCTTAATCCTCAATGTGGACCACCAACACATTAAGCACATGATCTAGAGACCTCCACAAGCATAATGAAATAAAAAAGAACAACTACACCACCTCAAATCACCAAAATCACTTGCATCTTGATACAGGAACTTAAGAACACTAACTATCATGATTGTCACATTAGAAAGATTGTTTGTGGACCTCCAAACCACGAACCACTTAAGTTGAGGATAAACACCAACATCCCAAACATACCTCTAGAACTGTAGACCATAATATTCCAATGCGGAGAAATCCAAACCAAATTCATATCACTCTATTACTTCTAAACAACTACAAAACCTAGTTCTACTCAGATGGCCATAACTTAACCAATCCTCCATGTGGACCTCTCAAATCTTAACTAGAGCAACTTTAGACAATCCTCTACAAAACCCTTTAATCTGCATACTCTAATCTTTATCTCACTAGGAATGCAAAGCAATCTACTTTACTGAATTACACTATCTTCACTATCTTTGACAAAGAGATATATTGACATCAATGACAACACATCATAGGCACATATTTGCAACAATCTCCCTGTTTGTCATTGATGGAAACATATGATGTGAAAAATTGATTCAACCATCAAGATGAAGACTTCTCCCCCTTTGTCTTATCACACCTGCAACCACTTTCTTCATTGCTCCCCCTTTCACCATCAACTACTTACTTCAAAGTTTTTCACATGACTTCTCTCCCCCTTTGACATCAATGGAAAAGGGCACATATTTGCAATCATCTCTCCCCCTTTTTGTTTCTTAGATAAAATCAAACTAAACTCCAGAATTAACATATTGACTACTCCCCCTAGATAGCATCCCCTTAACACCAATCCAGATCACAAGATATGTCTATGAGTTCCACTAGACTG
Organism: Cunninghamia lanceolata; assembly: GCA_027924645.1. NCBI lineage: Eukaryota > Viridiplantae > Streptophyta > Pinopsida > Cupressales > Cupressaceae > Cunninghamia > Cunninghamia lanceolata. The sequence continues at coordinate 2,654,417 of BSBN01000957.1, forward strand.
AGGCACACTAGTGTACTTTAGTTATAAATAGGGGGTAATAACTAGGCTAGCTTCACTCTAAGATACTCAAAAGTATCCTTAGGTAGAGGCTTAGTGAAGATATCGGCAGTCTAATCCTTTGAAGAAACAAACTCCAATTTGACTTCATTCTCATTTAAATTATCTCTCAAAAAGTGAAAGTTGATGGATATGTGCTTTGTCTTTGAATGCAACACCAGATTCTTTGAGATGTTTATTGCACTTGAATTATCACAAAAGATTGTAATAGGCTCTTCAAACACAAATCTGATATCCTTCAACATTTGCTTGATACACAAAACTTGAGTACAATTACTTGTTGCTGCTATATACTTTGCCTCTACAATAGATATAGATTTTGCCTCCTACTTTTTTCTCAACCAAGAAACCAATCTCTTTCCTAAGAAAAATGCACCACCACTAGTACTCTTCCTATCATCCACATCTCCTACCCAATTACCATCTATATATGCATGAAGAGTGAAATCATCATCCTTAAGATACCATAAACCATAATCAGTTGTCCCCTTTAGGTGTCTAAAAATTCTTTTGACTGCTACAACATGAGATTCTCTAGGATTACCTTGAAATCTAGCAATAAGGCCAACTGCATTCATAATATTAGGTCTGGTTTGAGTCAGATAAAGCGGTCCTCCAATCATTGATCTATACCTTTTCCAATCTACCTTAGGGGGATCATCATCATTACTCAACTTGCATCCAATTATCATAGGAGTACTCACTAGTTTTGAATCCTCCATTCCAAACTTTTTCAACTACTCTTTCACATACTTAGATTGAGATATGAAGATGTCCTTATCTAACTAAAGGATTTGTAGACCTAAGAAGAAATTCATTTCACCAAACATGGAGATCTCAAATTCACTTTGCATTTGATTAGAAATTTTTTTACACATGCTCTCATTTCCACCAAAGATGATATCATCAACAAATACTTCAACAATCAAGATGTGTTCATGATCAATTTTGAAATAAAGATTACTATCAGTTGTGCCTTTGCTAAAATCTAACTTTAGCAAATACTTATCTAATCTTGCATACCAGGCTCTTGGGGCTTGTTTAAGTCCATACAATGTTTTCCTCAATCTGGAGACCATATCTCCTTGATCAGACAACTAGAATCCTTCTGGTTGCTCAATGTAGACTTCTTGTTCCAAATATCCATTCAAGAATGTTGACTTGACATCCATTTGGTAAACTTTGAAATCTTTGTAGGCAAAAAAGACAAGAAATAATCTGACTACTTCAATTCTTTCCACTGGAGAAAAAGTTTCTTCAAAATCAATTCCCTCTACCCTAGAATATATTTTACACACCAATCTTGCTTTGTTTCTCACAACTTCACCATCTTCATTCAATTTATTCTAGAAGACCCATTTAGTTCCAATTACATTTTTGTTTTCAGGTCTAGGAACAAGATCCCAAGTATGATTCTTTTCAATTTACATTAATTCTTCTTCTATTGCTTTTACCCAACTTTCAACATTACAATCGTCATTCACTAATTTTGGTTCAATCTTTGAAATCAAAAAATACTCCACTTGTTCTTCGGTAATTTTTCTTCTAGTTTGAACACCTTTATTTTTATCTCTTATGATCTGATCTTCAGAATGATTCAACCTTACATACCTAGAAGCTTTGGGATTTTCTTGAACTTCTTATTCTTGAACTTGTTCCTCAACATTTGCACTAGCTTCTTGAGTCACTGGATTCTCCAGAGCAATCTAAATCTAAGTTTGAGTTTGAACTTACTTTCCTTTATTTGGACTTTCATTTTGATCATCTAATTCATAGCCACAAGACTTGAAAGGTCTCTCCTTGCTTTCATCAACCTTGACATTATCACTTTCAACAATTCTTTTCAATCTCTTGTTAAAGCACTAGTATGCCTTGCTTTGGTTAGAATAACCCAGAAATATTCCTTCATCACATCTTGCATAAAACTTTCCTAGATCTTCATCTCTTTTGATATAGCATTTACTACCAAAAACTCTAAAGTATTTCACAGTAGGAGCATTACCAAACCACGGTTCATAAGGTGTTTTACTAGTATTACCTTTGATCTGCACCTGGTTAAGAGTGTAGATAGCAGTACTCACAACCTCTCTCCAATAGACATGTGGAACATTTTCCTCCATGATCATGGCTCTAGAAGTCTCTTGAATAGTCTAGTTCTTCCTTTGCACAACTTCATTCTGCTGAGGAGACCTAGGAGTGGATAACTGTCTTCTTATTCCATGCTTTTCACAAAATGTATTAAACTCACTAGAGGTAAACTCTCCACCTATGTTAGATCTTAAACACTTTATCTTCACACCAATCTCATTCTACACCATAGCCTTGAACACCTTGAATCTGTCAAGAACCTCTGATTTCTCTCTCAAGAAAGTGACCCACATCATCTGGGAGTAATCATCAATTAGCAACATAAAGTATCTATCTCCTTGTAAACTTCTAACTTTGGTAAGACCACACAAATTAGTGTGCACATGTTCCAACTATCCACTTGAAAAATGCTCTTTACTTTTGAATGTAGCTCTGTTCTGTTTTCCCATCTGACATTCCTTACACATGCTATTAGCAGATTTCACAAGCTTTGGAAGATCTCTCACAACCTGAGTAGCACTTATTTTGACAATGTTATCAAAGTTTACATAACACATTCTCCTATTCCATAAACAACTCTGATCAATCTAAGAAATCAAACAACTTTTACTAGTGCCACTTAAATGAAAGATATTACCTCTAGCATGTATACAAGATGTAATCATAGTTCTAGAGCTTCCCAAAATTCTACATTTTCCATTCATGAATTGGAGATCATACCCTTTATCAACCAACTATCCAACATTGAGAAGATTATGATTCAACCCTTCTACATACAAAACATCATTAGTGTTATTCTTACCATCAAGAGAGATGGATCCTCTGCAATGAATTCTACTAGTTGAATTGTCTCCAAACTTCACAATTCCACCTTCATATCTTTCCAAACTTACAAACCTAGTTTTATCACCACTAATATGATGAGAACATCCACTATCAATCATCCATTCATCCTTTTCTTCAACCTAAATAGCTAAGGCACTTTCTACATTCACACAACTAGCAGATTCAGTAGGCACTAATTCTTCTTCTTTGATAGTAATGAACACCCATCCATTTCCAGAGGTACTTCCCATACCAGATTCATTATATGTGACTCCTTCATTAGCAGCTTCTTGGACATAGTAGCATTTCTTCTGAACCCTAGGTCTGTTAGGGTTTAGGTTTGAAACACTCTCTGGACATCTTGAAGAAAAATGACCAATCTTATTGCAAGTAAAACATTTGAAAGACAACTTTCCTTCATACTTACCGGATCCTCTTCGTAATCTTTTGGCAACAAGGGCTTCAACTTATTCAAGCTCAGATTCATCTTCTTCAAGTTCCTTCCTTATCTTCTCATATCTGTCTAGTCTTCTTGAAGAGCTTTCACCTAGATCAAATCTTTGCTTTCTAAAAACACTAGCTTTAAATGCAAATTCTAATTTAGGAAAAGAATCACCAAACTCACTCATTTCAAATGCTGAAAGATTGCCAACCAACTGATCCCTTATAACATCTGTCATAGTCATGATTTCCTCAATAGAAGCAATTATGTGCTTGTATGAAGTAGGTAAGGATCTGAGTACCTTGGCCACAATCTCTTATTTTTCCAGTTTTCCACCAGTACACCTAATACTACACACAAGTTCATTCACCTTCTGCATGTAGGAAGTGATGTTTTCATCTTCACTCATCCTCAAACATTCGTATCTACCCTTCAGGATCTGTAACTTAGCACATTTGACATATGCATCATCTTCATACAAAGTTTCCAACTTCTTCCAAATTTTATGAGCAGTTTGCAATTGCAAGACATTTGTCATTTTTGTATCAGTCAGGGCACTCAATAATGCTTCTTTAGCCCAAATGTTGTATATGGCTTCTTTGATTTCATCTAGAGTTGTAGGACTATTCTTAGGAGGAGTATACTTATTCTTAGTTATCAACCAATAAGGATCACCCATGCATTGCAAATGACACTCCATGTGATTCTTCCAAAGAGAGTAATTTGTTCCATCAAATCTCGGGCTATCCTTGTATGTCGACATCCTAGATCTCCTCAAGCAGTCAAGATTCTTTTAGAGGAACCGAATCTGATACCAATTGTTGAAATTAGGGTAGACAACTGAGAGGGGGGGTGAATCAGTTGTCAAAAAACTTTATCTTTTGCTGCATTTAATCTTCTTTATCACTTATTAACAGATTAATGATATAACTATGAAAGCATGAATCAACAACACATGAGCAGAAACACAATCAACACACATAACACTAGGATTTTTATATGGAAACCCAGTTAAGGGAAAAACCATGGTGGGGGTTAACCCACAAGATTTATTCTCTGTTAAAAGAATAGAAAAATAGGAAGGCACCTACCTTCAAGCACACTACCTAGAGCTCGTTGCTCCAAGAGACTCACTGTCTACAAAACATTCACATGGTTAACACTAAAAAGTTGAACTAAGAAACAACATCTTCTCCATGCCAGGGTTTAGTTCCATTGAAGCTCACAACACCTCTGCTCTACCCCCAAACTCTTCTTTGCAACCTCTGCATCTTCACACACATGGGGCAAATTTACATCACTTCATTACACTTATTTATAGATGACATCGACTTTGGAATGAACATCAAAGTTGGCCTTACAATCATCTATCTGGAACATTCTCTAAGATAGGCATTACAAGCAATTACAATCACAAGAGTTGACTTAATACAAAATGGTACATGTGGATCACTACATTGTCAGCCAAACATAGCTGGGACTCAAATCTTCCTCGAACAACATGCCACGCTCCATAGGACTTCTCTTAGATCATCCACAACATGCACAAAGCATCCGGTCAGCCAAGACTGGAAAGAAGAGAAACACCTAAGGAGAATTATTCAACTACAAGCTCAATCCTTAATGCGAACCACCAACACAATAGGCACATGATCCAGAGACCTCCACAAGCACAATGAAATCAACAAGAACAATCGCACCACCTCAAATCACTAGAATCACTTGCATCTTCATATAAGAACTTAAGAACACTAACTATCATGACTGTCACACTAGAAAGATTGCTTAAAGACCTCCAAACCATGAACCACTTGAGTTGAGGATACACACCAACATCCCAAAAATACCTCTAGAACTATAGACCATAATATTCCAATGTGGAGCAATCTAGACCAAATTCTTGTCACTCTGTTACTTCTGAACAAATACAAAACCTAGTTCCACTCAGATGGCCATAACTTCACCAATCCTCCATGCAGACCTCTCAAATCTTAACTAGAGCAACTTCAGACAATCCTATACAAAACCCTTTAATCCGTAGACTCTGATCTTCATCTCACTAGGAATGCAGAGCAATCTACTTTACTAAACTGCATTGTCTTCACTATCTCTGACAAAGAGATATGTTGACATCAATGACAACACATCATAGGCACATATTTGCAACAAATGTGTGCAACATGATGCTATAGCAATATACTCTACCTCTATAGTAGATAAATACATTGAATCTAGCTTCTTTCTTAGCCAAGACACAACTCTATTTCTAGGAAAGAATGCACCACCACTTGTACTTTTCCTATCATCTACACATTTGGCCCAATCTGCATCTATGTAGGAACTTAGGGTAAAGTCATTGTTCTTAGGATACCACAAATCATGAGCTAGAGTGCCCTTCAAATATCTGAATATCCTCTTCACCGCCATGACATGTGACTCTCTAGGATCTTCTTGAAATTTTGCAACAAGACAATCTGCATGCATGATATCTAGTCTAGTACTAGGTAGGTATAGCAGTCCTCCAATTATTGATCTATATTTTCTCTAATAAGCCTTAGGTGATTCATCATTCTTGTTTATCTTACAACCAGTTGTCATGGGGGTACAAACTGGTTTAGAATCTTCCATTCCAATCTTCTTCAACAATTCCTTGACATACTTTGATTGTGTAATGAAAATACCTTTAGCTGTCTAATTAATTTTCAGCCCAAGGAAGAAGTTCATCTCTCCACACATTGACATCTCAAATTCTTTTTACATCTCATTTGCAAAGTCCCTACACATACCTTCAGTTTTACTAAAGATTATGTCATCCACATAGACCTCAACAATCAAGATTTGATCTTTGCTTACCTTGATGTACAAATTATTGTCTGTAGACCCTTTATTGAATCACTACTACAACAAATACCTATCTAACCTTGCATACCAAGGTCTGGGAGCTTTCTTCAGTCCATACAATGCCTTCTTCAATCTACATACCATATCTAGTTTGTCTGACAACTGAAAACCATCCAGTTTCTCTATCTATACTTCCTCTTCCAACTCACCATTTAGAAAAGCAAACTTCACATTCATTTGATACACCTTGAAATCCTTATGTGCCCCATAAGCTAGAAATAATCTAATAGCCTCCATTCTTTCCATCGGAGCATAATTTTCCTCATAGTCTATTCCTTACACTTGTGAGTACCCTTTACACACAAGTCTTTCTTTTTTCGTTACCACTTCTCCATTCTCATTCAATTTGTTCCTGAATACCCACTTAGTTCCAATCACATTCTTATTCTCTGGTCTTGGGACAAGTTCCCAAGTCTAATTCTTCTCAATCTACATTAGTTCTTCTTCCATATCCTTGACCCAATACTCATCTTTGCATGCATCCACCACTGTTTTAGGTTCAACTTTAGAAATTAAACATAGGTTTATCTATTCTTCAACAACTCTACTTCTTGTCAGTACACCTTTGCTTTTATCACCATTGATCTGGTCTTTAGTGTGATGCCTCTACACATATTTGGGTGTTCTATGGATTATTTCTAGAGCTTTTTGTTCTTCAACTTGCACTCCTCTTTCTCTAGTTTCTACTTCTCCAGTCTATACAACATTTTCAACAACATTTTCTTCTTCTCTGCAAGAGGACTCATTTGAGTCTGATACATGTCCATTAGCTTTTGAAATCTTTTGTGTATCTTCATCCACCATGACATTCACACTTTCAACAATCCTTCTTAGCCTCTTGTTATAGCACCAGTAAGCTTTGCTTTTGTTAGAGTACCCAAGGGAAACGCATTCATCACATCTTACATCAAATTTTCCTAGTTATTCATCTCTTCTTATATAACATTTGCTTCTAAAAACATTGAAATATTTAATAGTAGTAATCCTTCCCATACCATAGCTAAATGGGAGTCTTTGTGTCATTTGATTTTACATGTACTCTATTATATATGTAGACAACAGTAAGAATTTCTTCTCTCTAGTAGACTTCCGGTAGGTTTTCTTCTTTTATCATTATCCTTGCAGCTTCTTGAATAGTCATGTTCTTAATTTCAACTACTACATTCTACTAAGGCATTCTAGGAGCAAAATAAATGCCTATTTATCCCATGATTCTCACAAAACATGTTAAACTCATTAAAAGTAAATTCTCCACCTTTGTTAGACCTCAAACATTTGATTTTCATATCCAATTCATTCTCAACCATTACTTTAAAATCATTAAACTTGTCTAGGGCTTCTGAATTTTCCTTAAGAAAAGTGACCCATGTCATTCTAGAACAATCATCAATAAATAACATAAAATACATGTCACCTTGAAAATTCCTTACTTTGGTAGGACCACATAGGGTTGTATGCACCAATTCCAACAGTCCAGTAGATGACTGATCCTTTCTTTTGAAGCTTCTTCTTGTTTTCTTCCTAACTGACATTCCTTACAAACAATGTTGGAGGGTTTTGTAATCTTTGGCAGATCTCTCACAACTTGGACTCCACTTATCCTTACCAAGATATAAAAATTGATGTGAGACAATCTCCTATGCCATATCCAACTCTCAATGATCTAAGTCATAAGGCAATAACTAACACCACCTTTGAGATGATAAACATTTCCATTTGTCCTCTTCCCAATGGTAATTACTGTTCAAGAGCCTTTTATGATCTCACAACCACCATCCTAAAATATAAGATTATAACCCTTGTTACACATTTGTCCAATGCTTAAGAGATTATAATTTAAACCTTTGACATAAAGAACATCATCAGTATTATACTTTCCATCAAAACTGATTGAACCTTTTCCAAAATTCTTAGTAGCTTCATTACCACCAAACCTAACTACTCCATCAAATTTTTCAAGTTTAACAAACTTACTCTTATCATCTATCATATTATTTGAGCATCCACTATCAATGACCTAGTCATTCTTTTCACTCTTAGCATGAAAAGTAGACATTATAGTGCCTTTAGGGTTAGCACTTGCTTTCAGACCCTTTTCCTTTACATAGTCTCCAGGGTTAGCAGAACCAATTCATCTCTTAGGGCAATAAATAAGCATTCATTATTATCATCCTCATGATTAGATTCATCTTTAGAAATACTTCCATATTCTCTAACATAGTAACATTTATTGACTATCCTTCCTCTGTTTTCCCTATTCTTAATTCTCAGAGCTCTATCTAGACATCTTGAAGCATAATGACCTATTTTTCCACAACTAAAAGATTTAAAAGGCCACTTACCACTGAATTTTCCATTACCCTTTTTCATTCTTCTCACAAAGTTAGCTTCCATTTCATCAAAGTCTTCTGGATCTGATTCATCAGTCTTCTCTGATTTGCTAGATTTGAAAGCAGTCTCATCCTTTACAATTCCACTAGCTGTGCCAAACTCTCTTATTTCAAAAGTAATTAGGGTACCAAGTAACTGATCTTTGGTAAACTAATTCAAATTATGTAATTCTTCAATAGTAGAAACCTTATGACTATAATCTTTAGGAAGAGTTATGAGTACCTTCAATATAACTTCTTTATTGTCTATAGTTCTACCAAGTCCTTTTATGCCAATAACAACTTCATCCACCTTCTATAAGTAGCTTATAATGTTTTCATCTTCAGACATTCACATGGTCTCAAATGTGAGCTCCAAATTCTGCATTTTATCTTGTTTAACCTTATCATCTCCTTCATAAATATTTTCCAACTTTTCCAAATTGCATTAGGAGTTTTAAAATTCACAACCTTGATCAATTCAAAATTAGTAAGACCACTTAAGAGAGCATGCTTTGCCTTACCATCAATTTCAATAGCTTTGATTTCATCTTCAATATTTATACCATTTTGAGGTAAAATGTAATTAGACTTGACACTTTTCAAGACATCATAACCAAGAGCAACTAGAAAGGCTTCGATCCTTACTTTCCAGGCTGCATTGTCAGATCCATCAAACAAGGGAATCTTCTTCTTGTGTGCCATCCTAGATCTACCTCAAGCTATCAATCTTTCTTCAAAGGACCCTCACTCTAATACCAATTGTTGAATGCACAAGACAACTGATAGGAGGGTTAATCAGTTGTATCAAAAATTTCAAACCCTCATAAACATATTCACATCCACATCAATTCACTTAAACCCTTAATCTGTTATGATGATTAAAAATGAGAAGCAAAAAATAGAAATTTAAACACATCAACACCATACACAAGAGAACACCAAATTTTATGTGCAAAAAATATAATGTAGTAATAATACCAAATTACAAAAGGCTCACTACCATAGAGAGAATGCTCACTATAGGGGACTCACTATCCAAGTGGACTCACTACCCACTAGAAAAGGAAGAAAGAAGAGAAGAATGGCTCACTGCAAGGTTTTGAACTAATATAGTTGCATATAACCTATGCATGGAGTTCAGTTCCTATGAAGCTCAATATCCATCACAATACCAACAACATCTTCACAACATTACTAAAAATAGTAGGCACCTTCTACTCACTGCATTTAGTAGCCTAACACATGAAAGCTATTGCTACCCATGATCAAATTCACATCACAAACATCATCTCTCTTCCACGTACACATATTAATGAATCCTTGATACTTATTTATACCATCGTTACCCTTGAAAACATTCTCCAAGGTTAGAAACACATCTTATCTCATAAAATTAAAATTAGGTCTAAACTGAAACATTCCTGCTGATGCATGACAACCCTTCTTGCCAACAACACTTAACCACAAAACTCACAATTCACAAGTTATTACCAAGAAATATTCTCAAACCATCAATCTAATTCTTGAATACAACAAAAAATACATTCCAAATCTTTATTATCATTTTAAACAGAAATACATAATCTACAATACACATTTTTTTTACATTCTCATCCATTAATGGCCTTTCTCTGTTCACAGGAAAATCCATTCTCTTTCTATAGCTCCTCTTTACCCTAAAATCTTCCCTTGCTCTAGTGTCTTCCCTCTTTTCACAATCATCTATTCTACTCTACACTTGGTCTTGCAACTACTCTTGATTTTGGTCGATCCCTTTTCCTATGCTGGGTAGTGACCCCTGCCAAGTTTTAGTCATGGCTTTTATATGAATTGAACAATCACCTCTCAAATTCCCTCCACAAAAGATGAAGAGACATCATCGTAAACAAATTCAAATATTTAATTTAAATTCTTCCTTATCTCCCAGCTTATATAATGGACTAATAATCATAAATGATAATTGGGTGTGTTGTCTTCCTTATTCACCGATGTCAATAGTGCAAATATAGCCTTACTATACTTCACTAGCAAGATGAGGATAATCCATTGTCAAAATCTAATAGGATTGGGTGAAATTATGTTGTGCATTATTTATTACTACAAGGTTGTGAATCACAATAGTCCATACCCATTCTCCTCCATCCATAGAGAAACATATGGATTCACCACCAGGTAGCTAGATCCACACAATGTCTCCATGAGACCTTTGAAGCACAATGCATACAATTATTGCACTCAATGAATGTACCACTTTTAATGATACCTCAAGCCCCCCTCTTCTATCTATTTTGATTTTATTGATTGCATCAGGGTAAGAAAGACTAGACTAGAGAGTTGTATTTAAGGTCAAATTCTGCTCCATGAACTGGTTTTGAATTCTCCAACATTTATTCATGTAAATCATCTCTAGGAAGCATGAGTTTATTAGACTAAGTGCTTAAAGCTTTAGACAATCAAATATTACTAGCTTTGCCAAATCAAATTTTCTTGACACCCTTGACAATTTCTTACAATCTTTCAATGCAAGAAAATGTGTTGTTACCCCATTCAAAGATAATTTCTCTGAGATTGGTGAGTTCTATGAGAGATAGAGATAAGTCCCCTACTTGAATTACCAATCCCCTCCATTCTGGATGTGATGAACAATAAAAAAACATGTTCCATTCCATGCATTGACTCCTGAATATTACATCACACATGTCTATAGGCCTTCAATATGCCACTGTACTTGCTATTGCTTTAATCATCTTGTGACATTTTAGAAAACATGGCGTTAAAGTTGCCAACAACTCCAAACTACAAACTGCAACAAAAAACCACATCAAAATCAAGAGAAACTAGAAACTCATTTTTTTGTTTGATGCAGGATTGCTCATGCACCTAAGTGCTCCTACATCAGAAATCTTGGGAAAAAAGTTTGTGAGCATAGGCTCACAAATGCAGAGTTGAGTAGTTACACTACTCTTCCAGGTTGCCATCAACCTGTAGTGAACTCCTTCACTGTCCAAGAACTGAAAATCAATCTTTCTTTCACCTTTTCCAACATCTTGCCAGAACATGCACCACCTTCCTCCAACATCACCACTTCATTCTCCTCTTTCCCCTCATGGACTCATGTCCATTGAAGCCCAACGTCCTCTACCAAATTCTTTCCTCACTCCTCTCCTCCTCCATGGGTTCAAACCCACCTTTAACTATCCACCTCCACCAATATCTTGCAACATCCTTAGCCATCTCTACACACAACCACACAACATTCTCTTATCCTCTATGCATCTCATTTTCTACTACCACATCTGAAAAAAAAATATCACATAACTGATTTACGTCATTCACATTCACAGCTACAACATCGAACTTCACTGTGATGTCTTCCATGTTCTCATCAGCTACAAATACATCCTCTACTATTGCAATCACTTCTTCATTTTCTTTCACCTTCATTTCTCTTACCTCTTCTTTAACTGATAAAATCTGCAACATCAAATCATCTTTGTCCTCATCATTCACTGCACCTTCAATCTCTTCACCCTCATTTCCCACCTCTTCATATTCAACCACTACAACTTCTTCTGGTGCAATCTTATTTCTTTCTCTATCTTTTTCTTCATCTCTTCCTTCATTTCCTACACACACAAATTCACCTGCATAAAAAACATCATTAGAAGAAACATGGGACTCCTTCTCACCCATTTTATTTTCCATTTTCATCTCCACTATACTTTCTCTTAGAACATGTCGTGTCTCTTGTTGCAAATCATGTAGTTGATTATCCAACACCTCCATCAATATTCTATCTTTCCTCACAAGAAATGAAATTCCTAAAGGTCTTGTCAAGACCAACCCCATACTTTTTCTTCTTCAACATTCTATCAAACATTTTTCCTACTAGTCTCTACCCAAGAAGACTTCTGGAAGATGCTTCCTCAACCCACTCTCTCTATCAGTAGCAAAACTCAAAACCTTCTACCTAGCTTTAGTCTTCAATTGAGAATAGCCCACCTCAGTCATGGTGCATACTCTACACTCTTAAGATCACCTTTCTCTAATACCATTTGATGGAGAGGGTACTCCACTTAGCCATACTCAAATACTGTTCATAGACAAGTACAATCTCTACCCAAATTTAAACTCATAATATTAGAAATGTATCACAAAAACAAACTTTAAAACTTTATTGACATCCAATTTTTAAACACAATATAGAAACATGTTTATAATATAGCTTCCAATGGATTTTTTCTCTCAATTTGTGTGACCTCTTCACTCGTCCAATCTAACCATCAAATTTGTAACTTCACCAATATTCCCTTATACCAGTCAGCGAAAATGGTTCTTTTTGTTAGTGTCTTCTCTTACATAGAAAACCATTTTCATTTTCTCTTCTCTAATGTGCCTCTCTCCATTAGTCACTCCTCATCACATTTTTATCTTCTGGTAGAACCTTTCAAATTCTTAATGTTATGTATATGAGATGTTGCCTCTATCTATTTTATATTTTGATTTTAAATATTGGATCCTATAAATGCCACAATGACAATTTATATACTCATGCTGCCACATAGGTGTTTAAAATAGCATCACTCTCCTAAACTCAATGCATTTCCCTTCATTCCATGGGAAAATAGAAGGCCTTCATATAAAGAATGAATTGTCTTCTAATACTTACGTTGTCATTGGTCTTTGATTGTGTTGTTTTAAACTAGTCTTCACTACATGATTATAGCTAGCAAACCCATGCATTCAACATTTAATTTCCTCCTCTTATTTTCTCGTGTGATTTCATTTCTTGAAGAGGACTACATCAATGAGGTGCCACCCACCTATTTTGAAGAAATTGAAATAGTTTAAAATAAATTGCAAAATCCTTACTAGCTATGATGGGATCCCAATCTAGCACCTTTGATTTCTTTATTCATTCTCTTCTCTTATCTCTCAATAGACTCGTACCCCTTCTCGCATTTCCCCTTTTTTTTTAATATCCAAAGTAGCGACAACCATGTTGATTGTCAGGGACACTAAGAGGGGGGGTGAATTAGTGTTATATAAATCTTTTCTTACACTTTTACTTTTAACCATTTCAAAAGAATAATCTAATATAAGCAAAATATACAACTGAACAGCATCCACAAAAGCATGACACATAACACCAAGATTTTATGTGTAAAACCCAAAAAGGGAAAAACCACATAGGTCTCAAATATATATTGCAATATTTACAAAAGGAATGTTTAGGCTTGATCACTCCATGGGCCTAGAACATGTTGACTCACTACCATGAAGAACAACTAGGTCTAGAAGACTCACTACCACAACACTAAACCTAGCAAGATTACAATAAGGGTTGTTAAACCCTACTGGCAACTCACTATCAGGCACACTACCATGATAAACACCTCCTTATGTTTGTTATTGAAGTACAACAATTCCTCTACGCTACTCTGCCTCTTCTCTACTTTTTGCCTCTTCTCTACTCTACCTTTTTAGACCTTTCTTATTATCTTTCAATTTTTTCTCAAGGATAACTTTTTCATGACTCAAATACAAGTATTTACACACTACAACAACCTTGGCATGATCATCAAGGTTAGCATCACAATCATTAAACATTGGAACAATCTCCAAGGTTAGCATTACTAACATTTACAAAATAGGTCTTGACTTATTACAACATTATGCAAAGGAAATGAAATGTAGATCATGCCATGCCTTAGCTGAGACTCAAACATGATCTTTCACACCACAACATGCTTTCACAATCTTCTAGAGATCTCTGTAATCACTGGGATTAACCAAGTCGGCCAAAACTAGTTACACATTACACTATTTAGGAATAATCTTTGAACACGATCTCTAATCCTTAACACGGACCAATATCAAAATACGACCATGATTAGGAGACATCTAAAAGCATGTTATAATCATTAGGAGTAACCACACAACCTGTAACCACTTTACCCATAAGAATCTCCACACTGGAACACATGAACTTCACTATCTTCAACTATCATAAAAGAAAGATAGCTTGCAGACCACCAAACCACGAACCATTGCAATTGTAGGCACTTATCATCATCCCAGACTTCCCTCTAGAACCACAGAGTAAAATACTTTATTGTGAAGGAATGCAGAGAAGAATACTTTCTTCCTATCCCAACTGAACTTATAGAAAAAGAAGGTTTCACTCTGATGAACACAACTCACTTAGATCTTCACGCGGAGGGCTCAAACTCAGAATGTAGCATCCTTAGTCATACCTCTAACTTCCAATTTGTAGACCATGATCTTGAAGTAAAAATAAATGTAGAGTAGTTTACTGGACTATTCTTCAACATACAACTCACTGTCTATACTGCACTTCTCTGTAACTCACTTGTTTCTTCTGAAGAGGCTAATTTTCTCAATATCCTCAACATATAAGTCTTCTAAACAAGTAATAGAATGAGATACAATTGACACCAATGACAACAAGGATATGTTGATTGTGAGGACCGCCCTTTTTATTACTGTTGTTATGACTATTTACAGAACTGTTATTGTTACTTTCCTATTTGTGGGATAGCAGTTCCCGGAATTTGTCAGACTATTAAACTTTATTATGTTTTCGGAAAAACTAATTGGGTGATGTTTGGATAAGTTTACTTTTCAGAAAAATGAATTAGGTGATGATGGAAAATGGTAATATGATTTTAATTATGTTAAATTGTACTATGTCATGAGAATGCATGTTTTATTTAAGTTGCTTCGGCTATGATGATTTTATGAGGTTATTGATCTTGTAATTGAGTGTGCAGGGATTACTAATCGAACCACAGATTTCGGAGATCATTCCACACCTTGTTCTTTGTTATTCCCTGTAAGCCGATCTGGTTCCACGAGGAACCAAGATCTCTTTGTGTTTGATGTAATGATGTAATGTGGTCTTTCGTATGGTCGAGTGGGTTAGGTTACCCTCAAGTAACATTATTTTTATAATTTGTGTTGTAAAGAGATTGAATTTGAAATTCCTTATTTATTTAAATTATGAGGCCCTTTTCTTGTGCTTTACCTTGACTAGGGGTGTCTTGTATGGGTTAAAGTTGACCCTGGGTTATACCCCATGGGTCCAGGGGCCCATTTGGCATGGGTAACCCTTGAGTAACCTCCATCTAGTCAACTTAACCCCCCCTGAAGTTAAGTGGCGAAAATTGGAGGTAGGAGGGGACATGATGGGTTGTACCAACACTCAACCCATCCCCTCTACATTCCCCTAGATAAGAGATGCCATCCATTAGTGAAGGTCACCTCTTCTTTAGTGAGATTCCCCCATGTATTATGGGGACACCCATGTGAAGAAAGGAGAAAGAGGCATGGGTCACCTGTCTTGTTCCCATTTAACTCTTTTTTTTATTTCTCCCATGAGAAAGTGGAGTCACATGAGAGGAATAAGGAGTACCCTTGGGAATGGAGAGTGACATAAGCCATCAGGACAGAATAGTGGTTTTGGGGAAGGGTGAGGAGGTGACAAGTGTCACTTCCCCATTTCTCAAAATTAAAAGAAAGAGAATTTGGGTTATTTATTTTCAAATTTTGGGATGAGAGGGAGTTAGTTGAATTTTGGAAAACAAAACTTTCATTTTTGCCTTACCAAAAATAGAGAAGTTAGTTTGCAAGATAGAGAAGGGAGAGGGAGTTGGTGGCTAAGGTTGGAAGTGAACTCTGTGGACTCTGCAACAGCTTCATTCCAGGAGGGCTTTGCAAGGTTGGTCTGAATTTTACCTTTGTTTTTGTAGAACTGAAATGTGTATGAAATGTGTGTGAAATATGTGTTTAGATTTGTTTTCTGTGGGGTTCTTGTCAGGTTGTTTGACAGAGCGTCTCCCACTTGGGAGAAATGCTCATCAAGTTTGGGGTAGGGGAGGAGAGATCCTCCTCGGGTGCATACCTGTTTCCATCTTTTGGGATGTTGAAAGCCTTGAGGGCATGTATCTGTGACTGTATTTTTGACTTGAGAGTCATATACAGATTACTTAAAAATTGTGATCACACTTGGTTTGAGACCAAGAGAAATTTATATTGGTTCATTTATCTGTCAGGGTGACACTCTGGAGTCGAGTGTGTCCACTCGCCTGCCCCTTATGAAACTCACTGTAGTTGAGTTTCCGTATTGTGTAAAATACCCACGGGTGTATGTGTGCTTTGGGATTGTTGTTGTTTCTATTGTGAAGTGGAGTGTTTGAGTACCCAGGTGTGAGTATGGTCTCCCTAGCTCGGGGGTGACCCACTTGCGGGTCTACGGTAGGGAGGAGAGCTAGATGAGTGGTGTTTTCTTCTTTGTTTGTCTTTGATACGCAGGTTTTCTCTTGGAGCTTCTGGTTGGCTATTTATGAAGAAACAGTTCATCTTCTTTGTCATGAGAATTAGGCCTGGTTCATTTCATAGAGATGAAGAGAGAACACCTCTCTTGTTATTGTTGTAAATTAATGATATTCTGGGAGTGAAGAAAATCACCTCCCTGATCTTGTTATTATTGGACTTTTATTTGGTTGTCATAAATTATCAGTTATATACTGTTTGGGAGAACAAAGCTCATATCTGGGAAGTTGGTATTACTGATTGAGAAGCTGTAATATGAATGTGCTTAAATTTTTAAGTTGATGTTTGCAAACTTTGTTCAATAGCAATTTTTGTGTTTCAAGTATTACTGAAAGGAAAAGTTCATTTTTGCAATCTAATCTGAGTTGTTTACATTTGAAAGTTTGGAATTGCTTAACTAGTTGAAATGCTAGTTTTTATAGTTCAATGTTAAAATGGAAAAGACAGTTTTAAATGTTTGAGTTATTCTCTATATTTAGTGGATTCTATTAATTTAGAAGGATTAGAGGAAATCTAGCATGTATATATATTCTGTTTGTAAATTTACGAAGTCTTAAATGTTTATGAAAATGGAAATATATACTTATAATAAGGGGATAGCTATTTACCATTTCTACCGATTAAGTGAAATTGGGATATATATATATATATATATATATATATATATATATATATATAATTGTTATGACATTATCTTTATAACAGGTTGATTTGGAGAAAATGCATAAAGTAGTGAATTTGAGAAATTTAGGAATTATATAAATACATATAAGAATATTTTTTTATAAATAAATTTATATATATATATATAGATATATATATATATTTCACATTTTGACTAATTATCATTTTATAGAATAATAGAGAAATTGAAAGTAATTATCATTTTTATGAGATTGAATGATATATATCAATATAAAAATAGATATATATATATATATATATATATATATATGAAATATATATATATATATATATATATAAATATATTATCGTTGATATATATATATATATGAATATATATATATATATACTTATAAATATATTATTATTGATAGAAATCAACGAATAGCACCATAAGAATGACTGTCAAAGTTTAAGCCGCGGGAGAAAACACAGTGGCGGTTTATAATGGGCGGTGGGGAGAAATCCCCACCGCAGGCCCTTATCTATATATATGGAGGTGTGGAGTGGGGCGGAGCCCCACCCACACCCCACGTCGTGGGAATGTGGGTGGGGCTCCGCCCCACTCCACATCCCCCCATCCCCTTATGCCTCCCGCGGCCTGCACAGGCCCGCCGCTCTGCGGCCACCGCCGACCCTGTCCGCCGCTCTGCGGCCACCGCCGACCCTGCTTCTCTGTCACTGCGGCCACCGCCGCCCATGGCCGCCGTCGGCTGTGGACTCTCAAAGCAAATAAAATGTTAGGGCTTTGGCCCTAACATATGATTGGTTTATTTGGAAAAAAAAATACATTTTTATATAGCTCTATATATAGGCATATATATATACTATATATGTCTATGTATATAGCTATATATATAATAAAATAATGATTATATATTACCTATATATATCTATATATTTATATATATATATATATATATATATACATAGAGATATAGATATATATAGTGGTAAACCAATTTCGTCCTATACTTAGACATTAAAATATATATATTATATATATATATATATATATATATAATATACATAGGAGTAAATCTATGAACCATTTTATTGGGCCCTCGTTTTAAATCGTTATAAACTATGTCTCATGGATATAGAGAAAAAAAATATAACAAATTATATTCTCACAGTAGATGTTATTAAGTGTTGAACACAACAACCAAAGAAGATATATTACCATGACCAGGGTTTTATAAAGTGGAGAGCCTCCTACATCTATTTACAACGTTATACGAGTCACAATCAGTGTATTAATCGTCATTAATAGTAATAGTAACAACAGTAATTATAAACAAGAGAAAATAAAATTATAATGTAAAAGAGAGTTAAGGAATATTCAGTGATACTCTGGAAAGAGTTTCTCGGAAGTTTCAACTATCAACGTAATATCAATCACCCGGAAAATGAAGAGGAAAATTACACATCACCTTGCTCAAAAGAACACTGGAAATAAACTTAAGAAGCCACCACTGACAATCCATGTGGCCATTTTAATCTCAACTGTAGCAAACGACCTCATAAGTAAACCTGTAAGAGAGTCCGAAGAAGAAAAACTAACATTGGAAAACACAGAGGAGAAAATGCGCGACATTTCCCACATGGGATAAGAGAACTAAGTTGACGGACCCTTCTGCCAAATCTTCTTAGGAACAAGTTGACTAAGTATATACGAAGAGGAGGAACCTAGATCGGGGAAGATTAGGAGACCGAGTCCAGCGAAATAGTAAACCAGCCTTTGTGACCTAGATCATCCTGAAATTAGGTTTAATATCAACAATAGCTGCAGTGATAACCCTGATTGACGTAAATCATGAAGAAAGGACAGGATGCACATAAAGAAAGCATAGAAAACGAAAGAGAGAGAGAGACCGAAATATAAACACACTAGATTAACAGAGAAATAGTTAAGGTAAGGGCGATAAAGATACAATCAAAATTAAGAACTTGTGAAAAGGGAAGAGAGAGCAACCAAACCGCCTTGTTGAAAATGCTAAGTCATAGGAGGAGTATGTTTTAGGAAACAAGAGAGGAGACAGACAACCGTGCCTGGCTGAAAAATGACTAAATAGGGAGATCACTAGCCGGTTTAGTCAGAACAAGGCGTCGTGGGAAGTTGTTACTCTATCAGCGAACCACATGCGTAAATGAGTGCAGCGTAATTCCCACTAACGCCGTAAGGCATTATGCTACCGAAAATTGCCGAGGGTTCGATTTAAGAACTTTGGTAATCTCACTCTTGCAATGACGTTAGCAGCGTTGTATAGACCCTCTTGTAGATCTGTATGCTTCTGGTTGCACGCAATTGTACTTGTATTCCGCCGAAGAGTGTAGTGTTTCGCCATGAGAGAACACCGTCGAGCATGCGTACACATGCGAAAGGGGTTTTTAGGACAGTGTGAGAAAAGTTTTTCATATCTCGTGTCATAACCACATAACAGATGTGGCTATGACACGTGCGATGTGTGTTGTGACCACATGGCAAATGTGGGCATGACATTTGGTATCAGAGCCAAGTTGTAAACACTGGGCGTATTTGGGCACGTTATTATTCCGCAACTTTGGCTAATTAGTTTCTACCTTGTTTTGTAGGATGCCTCCCTGACGTGTTCGACGAGCGCGATCACGCCACACAGCGTCAGTCGAGGTGCACAGCGATTCCTCAGCCGAGGGACTGGCACACGTAGATACAGCAGCACCACCTGCACCACCTGTACCACAAGCACTACTAGTACCACAGGCGACACCAGTAGTTACAGCAGCACCACCTGTACCATCGGTACCACAAGCACCACTAGTACCATAGGCGACACCAGTATGGGATATAGGTCCACAGATCTTACAGGCACTACAGACTATGCTAGATAGGTTACCACCAGTGATTCCTGAGCCACGTATAGAGCCTCGTGTTGATCCGCGAGAGGAGCCACGTGCCGAGTCACGTATTGAGCCACGTATGGAGCCCCGCGTTGATCCACTAGAGGTGCCACGTGTGGAGCCCTTCGTTGAGATTCTCGACACAATAGCAGAGGAGGTAGGGTCAGCCTCCCGAGCACAGAGCAGGAGTCCTCCGAGACTTTTGAGACAAGAACAGGTTCAGCATGGAGTATATGAGGATGGTGTGGAGGAGCCACTTGTGAGACTTAGAGACAGAGGGGACCCTATCAGAGATCTACTGAGGCTCAACCCACCCACTTTCGCAGGAGCTATAGAGGGAGCTGTGGCCGAGGCTTGGCTAATTAGCTTAGACAGGTGTTTCGCATTGCGACTGTATGGGAGCAACACGAAAGCACGAGTGGCAGTTCATCTTCTTAGGGATGCAGCAGCCACCTGGTGGCGCACAGAGGAGTGCAAGCGCCGACTCTCCGTGGATATACTCACATGGGACATCTTCATTGAGCGCTTCAATGCGCGATATTTGTCTGAACATTATAGACAGCGCAGGATCGATGAGTTCCATGATCTACAGCAGAGGGGACTCACCGTTACTCAGTATGAGAGCCGATTTATAGAGCTTTCTCGTTACGCGGAATACCTCCATGACGAGAAAATCTTAATACACAAATTCATCAGGGGGCTAAATCACGGGATAGCAGGACCAGTTCGTATGGCAAATCCCCATACCATGAGCGAGGCTGTTGAAAAGGCCCTTATATCAGAGGAAATTCAGGGAGGAGGACAGAATTCATGCCCACAGTACCAGGAGCGGAATCCCCAACAACAGCAAAATTTCTGAAGGCCTCAAAACACAACACAGAGAGGAGGATATAATCCTTCATCATTACCTCATAGGCCTCCACAGCAGCAACAACATCAGCAAAAATCCAAATTTCAACAGAGGGGACAGGGAGGACAGAACCGTGGATGGCAGCAGCAGGGACTACGCAGAGATCAGAGACAGCAGGGTTCATCGGCAGGACCCGCAAGGTCCCAGTAGTCTTACAGAGGCTCACAGGGATCCACCGGACGGACTAGGCAACAACAATCGGGCAGAACACAATCAGGGCAGTTACAGGTTAGAGGACCGTGTTATGTATGTGGTGGGGCAGGGCATCTGGCTAGAGAGTGCCCGCAGGGATTTACTGCAGGGGGTCAGCCCCGATCAGGAGGGTCTGAGCAGACCGTAGGTGACGTGGGCAGATCTCACCACATGTTTGCAGCGGTTGATAACCGCCAGGCCGATTTCCAGGCTTCTGTCATCGAGGCAGCAGGTACGATTAGAGACTTTCCCATCTCGATCCTTTTTGACTCAGGAGCTACTGACTCCTTTTTGTCTACATCGTTAGTGGAGCGTTGCAGGCTGGTGGCTTCTAGGCAAGACATTAGGTGGGAAGTTGAGTTGGCCTCAGGGGCTAGGATGTCAGTAGATACCTTGGTTAAAGACTGTGAGATCACATTGGGACCCTTCACCACAACATGCGACCTTAGGATTATGCCATTAGGGTCTTACGGAGTAGTTCTGGGTATGGATTGGCTTGCGGCACATAGAGCCAAGCTTGATTGTCGCCAGAGAACGATTAGCTGTTTAGACGATCATGGTTCGTCGGTTGAGATAGTGGGCATTCAAAAGCCCACGGCTGTTCGTATGATATCCGCTCAACAGCTTAAGCGCTATATGCGGAAGGGATGTCAGATGTTTGCCATCACAGTCAGTGATAGAGCAGAGGATGAACCTGAGGCTACTTTAGATGATCACCCTATCCTTAGAGAGTTTGCCGATGTATTTCCGCCAGAATTACCTGGTATGCCTCCACGTAGAGAAGTGGACTTCCACATCGACTTAGTGCCAGGTGCAGAGCCGATATCCCGCGCACCCTATAGGATGATGACCCATGAACTCACTGAACTTAAGCTGCAGTTAGAAGAATTACTTGAGAAGGGACACATCCGACCTAGCGTTTCACCATGGGGCGCACCAGTGATCTTCGTGAAGAAGAAGGATGGGTCTCTTCGTCTATGCATGGACTACAAGCAGTTGAACAAGGTGACGGTGAAGAATCGTTATCCTCTACCTAGGATTGACGACCTTTTTGATCAGATGCAGGGAGCCAGAGTGTTCTCGAAAATCGATCTAAAATCTGGGTATCACCAATTGCGCATCACGGAGTCAGATATTCATAAAACTACTTTTCGAACCAGATATGGCCATTATGAATTCACAGTGGTACCTTTCAGGTTGACGAACGCTCCTGCAGTATTCATGAGTCTCATGAACGGGGTGTTCCGTACATACCTAGATCGGTTTGTGATCATATTTCTAGATGACATTCTGATTTATTCACGGACTGAGGAGGAGCATGTAGAGCACTTGCGTCAAGTTTTGCAGCAATTACGAGGGCAGCAACTTTATGGCAACTTGGCGAAGTGTGCCTTCTTCAGGACAGAGGTGCAGTATTTGGGACACATTTTATCAGGCGATGGCATCTCCGTAGATCCATCTAAAATTAGAGCAATCCAGGAGTGGCCGGCACCCACGAATGTGACAGAGGTCAGAAGCTTTATGGGGTTAGCCGGGTATTATCGTCGGTTTGTCAAAGGTTTCTCCAGGATAGCACATCCCATTACTTCCCTTCAGCGAAAAGGGAAGGGTTTCACTTGGACCGAGCAGTGTGAAAAGGCTTTTGGAGTCCTCAAAGAGTGTCTTACGAGTGCTCCTATTTTAGCAGTTCCAGATCCTTCAGAGGAGTTTGTAGTTTGCACGGATGCATCATTAGAAGGTTTGGGAGCCGTGCTTATGCAGGATGGTCGAGCGATCGCATACGAATCGCGGAAACTAAAGACACATGAGTTAAACTATCCTACGCACGACTTAGAGCTTGCAGCTGTTGTTCATGCTTTGGTTCACTGGAGACACTTTCTCTTAGGTCGACGCTTTGAACTCCATTCGGACCATCATAGTTTGCAGTATATTTTTACACAGCCTAATTTGAACGCCCGCCAACGGCGTTGGATGGAATTCCTATGTGAATATGACTTCGATGTCCACTATATCAAAGGGAAGGAGAACGTGGTCGCTGATGCTTTGAGTCGAAGACGCCACGAGATCCAGACCCTGACCTTGAAGATGGACTTGAAGGATCGCATCTTACAGCATCTACCGGAGGACGAATGGTTTCTTGAAGTGCAGCAGGCAGTACTAAATCAGAAGGCCCTTGAGGGCAAATTTACAGGATATACCCTTGAGTCTGATGGTATGCTTCGACATCGGCAACGCATCTATGTACCCCATGCGGGTAATCTTCGTACAGTAATCCTATCAGAGGCTCATAGAGCACCCTACGCAGCACACCCAGGAGTGAAGAAGATGCATGTTGACTTACGACAGCTTTATCATTGGGCTGGGATGAGGCGTGACATTGCCGAATTTGTTGCTCGTTGCCTGGAATGTCAGAGGGTCAAGGCCGAACATCAGCATCCAGCGGGACTGTTGTACCCTCACGAGATACCTGAATGGAAATGGGATACCATTTCTATGGATTTTATCGTTGGTCTACCTATGTCATCACGTCGCCATGATGCTATTATGGTGATAGTTGACAAGCTGACCAAAGTGGCGCATTTTTCACCAATATGCACAACATACAATGCACCATCAGTGGCCAAGGTGTTTCTTGATCAGATTGTTCGACTTCATGGGGTACCTCGCCGCATTATATCTGACAGAGACTCCGTATTCACTTCATCGTTCTGGAGAGCCTTACATCAGGCGTTGGGCACATAGCTCAACTTCAGTTCAGCATATCATCCAGAAACCGACGGACAAACAGAGAGAGTTAACCAGGTGTTAGAAGACATGCTTCGCATGTATGTGATGGACCACCAGTCTAGATGGGAGGAGTACCTGTATCTAGTTGAGTTCACCTACAATAATGGGCATCATAGCTTGTTGGGTATGCCTCCTTTCTAGGCATTATATGGCAGACCATGCAGAACACCTTTGAGTTGGGATCGGATAGAGGATAGAACAGTCATCGGCCCAGAGATAGTTCAGAATATGGAACTGCAAGTCAAACAGATAAGACAGAGGCTTCTGGAAGCACAGGACAGGCAGAAAAAGTATGCCGATGCTAAGAGGACAGACCGAAGCTTCTCTATGGGGGAAAGAGTATTTTTGAGAGTGCGGCCGCACAAGAGTCCAATCCGTTACGGAAAAGGCTCTAAGCTCGCACCTCGATTTGTAGGACCTTTCAAAATCTTGGAGCGGATAGGACCAGTAGCCTATCGTCTAGCCTTGCCACCTAGCCTGTCACGTATCCACGATGTATTTCATGTATCAATTTTACGTCAATATATTTCTGACTTATCTCATGTGTTGGATTGGAGTGCTCTTCAGGTAGAGGCAGACGGACAACTGGCGTTGGAGCCAATTCGCATATTGGCTCGTCAGACGCTGGCCCTTCGAGGTCGAGAGCTGGACCAGGTTAGAGTCCAATGGGACTTATACGACGAAGTCACTGCAACATGGGAAGATGCAGAGAGATTGAAGACCCTGTATCCTCACCTTTTTGATGACTTCCAGGAGGAAGTACCGTCTTAGGGGGAGAGGATGTGAGGACCGCCCTTTTTATTACTGTTGTTATGACTATTTACAGAACTGTTATTGTTACTTTCCTATTTGTGGGATAGCAGTTCCCAGAATTTGTCAGACTATTAAACTTTATTATGTTTTCGGAAAAACTAATTGGGTGATGTTTGGATAAGTTTACTTTTTAGAAAAATGAATTAGGTGATGATGGAAAATGGTAATATGATTTTAATTATGTTAAATTGTACTATGTCATGAGAATGCATGTTTTATTTAAGTTGCTTCGGCTATGATGATTTTATGAGGTTACTGATCTTGTAATTGAGTGTGCAGGGATTACTAATCGAACCACAGATTTTGGAGATCATTCCACACCTTGTTCTTTGTTATTCCCTGTAAGCCGATCTGGTTCCACGAGGAACCAAGATCTCTTTGTGTTTGATGTAATGATGTAATGTGGTCTTTCGTATGGTCGAGTGGGTTAGGTTACCCTCAAGTAACATTATTTTTATAATTTGTGTTGTAAAGAGATTGAATTTGAAATTCCTTATTTATTTAAATTATGAGGCCCTTTTCTTGTGCTTTACCTTGACCAGGGGTGTCTTGTATGGGTTAAAGTTGACCCTGGGTTATACCCCATGGGTCCAGGGGCCCATTTGGCATGGGTAACCCTTGAGTAACCTCCATCTAGTCAACTTAACCCCCCCCTGAAGTTAAGTGGCGAAAATTGGAGGTAGGAGGGGACATGATGGGTTGTACCAACACTCAACCCATCCCCTCTACATTCCCCTAGATAAGAGATGCCATCCATTAGTGAAGGTCACCTCTTCTTTAGTGAGATTCCCCCATGTACTATGGGGACACCCATGTGAAGAAAGGAGAAAGAGGCATGGGTCACCTGTCTTGTTCCCATTTAACTCTTTTTTTTATTTCTCCCATGAGAAAGTGGAGTCACATGAGAGGAATAAGGAGTACCCTTGGGAATGGAGAGTGACATAAGCCATCAGGACAGAATAGTGATTTTGGGGAAGGGTGAGGAGGTGACAAGTGTCACTTCCCCATTTCTCAAAATTAAAAGAAAGAGAATTTGGGTTATTTATTTTCAAATTTTGGGATGAGAGGGAGTTAGTTGAATTTTGGAAAACAAAACTTTCATTTTTGCCTTACCAAAAATAGAGAAGTTAGTTTGCAAGATAGAGAAGGGAGAGGGAGTTGGTGGCTAAGGTTGGAAGTGAACTCTGTGGACTCTGCAACAACTTCATTCCAGGAGGGCTTTGCAAGGTTGGTCTGAATTTTACCTTTGTTTTTGTAGAACTAAAATGTGTATGAAATGTGTGTGAAATATGTGTTTAGATTTGTTTTCTGTGGGGTTCTTGTCGGGTTGTTTGACAGAGCGTCTCCCACTTGGGAGAAATGCTCATCAAGTTTGGGGTAGGGGAGGAGAGATCCTCCTCGGGTGCATACCTGTTTCCATCTTTTGGGATGTTGAAAGCCTTGAGGGCATGTATCTGTGACTGTATTTTTGACTTGAGAGTCATATACAGATTACTTAAAAATTGTGATCACACTTGGTTTGAGACCAAGAGAAATTTATATTGGTTCATTTATCTGTCAGGGTGACACTCTGGAGTCGAGTGTGTCCACTCGCCTGCCCCTTATGAAACTCACTGTAGTTGAGTTTCCGTATTGTGTAAAATACCCACGGGTGTATGTGTGCTTTGGGATTGTTGTTGTTTCTGTTGTGAAGTGGAGTGTTTGAGTACCCAGGTGTGAGTATGGTCTCCCTAGCTCGGGGGTGACCCACTTGCGGGTCTACGGTAGGGAGGAGAGCTAGATGAGTGGTGTTTTCTTCTTTGTTTGTCTTTGATACGCAGGTTTTCTCTTGGAGCTTCTGGTTGGCTATTTATGAAGAAACAGTTCATCTTCTTTGTCATGAGAATTAGGCCTGGTTCATTTCATAGAGATGAAGAGAGAACACCTCTCTTGTTATTGTTGTAAATTAATGATATTCTGGGAGTGAAGAAAATCACCTCCCTGATCTTGTTATTATTGGACTTTTATTTGGTTGTCATAAATTATCAGTTGTATACTGTTTGGGAGAACAAAGCTCATATCTGGGAAGTTGGTATTACTGATTGAGAAGCTGTAATATGAATGTGCTTAAATTTTTAAGTTGATGTTTGCAAACTTTGTTCAATAGCAATTTTTGTGTTTCAAGTATTACTGAAAGGAAAAGTTCATTTTTGCAATCTAATCTGAGTTGTTTACATTTGAAAGTTTGGAATTGCTTAACTAGTTGAAATGCTAGTTTTTATAGTTCAATGTTAAAATGGAAAAGACAGTTTTAAATGTTTGAGTTATTCTCCATATTTAGTGGATTCTGTTAATTTAGAAGGATTAGAGGAAATCTAGCATGTATATATATTCTGTTTGTAAATTTACGAAGTCTTAAATGTTTATGAAAATGGAAATATATACTTATAATAAGGGGATAGCTATTTACCATTTCTACCGATTAAGTGAAATTGGGATATATATATATATATATATATATATATATATAAAAATATATATATATATATATATATAAATATATATATATATATATATATATAAATATATATATATATATATATATATATCTAATTGTTATGACATTATCTTTATAACAGGTTGATTTGGAAAAAATGCATAAAGTAGTGAATTTGAGAAATTTAGGAATTATATAAATACATATAAGAATATTTTTTTATAAATAAATTTATATATATATAGAGATATATATATATATTTCACATTTTGAGTAATTATCATTTTATAGAATAATAGAGAAATTGAAAGTAATTATCATTTTTATGAGATTGAATGATATATATCAATATAAAAATAGATATATATATATATGAAATATATATATATATAAATATATTATCGTTGATATATATATATTTGAATATATATATATATATATATATATATATATATATATATATATATATACTTATAAATATATTATTATTGATAGAAATCAACGAATAGCACCATAAGAATGACTGTCAAAGTTTAAGCCGCGGGAGAAAACACAGTCGCGGTTTATAATGGGCGGTGGGGAGAAATCCCCACCGCAGGCCCTTATCTATATATATGGAGGTGTGGAGTGGGGCGGAGCCCCACCCACACCCCACGTCGTGGGAATGTGGGTGGGGCTCCGCCCCACTCCACATCCCCCCATCCCCTTATGCCTCCCGCGGCCTGTACAGGCCCGCCGCTCTGCGGCCACCGCCGACCCTGCTTCTCTGTCACTGCGGCCACTACCGCCCATGGCCGCCATCGGCTGTGGACTCTCAAAGCAAATAAAATGTTAGGGCTTTGGCCCTAACATATGATTGGTTTATTTGGAAAAAAAAATACATTTTTATATAGCTCTATATATAGGCATATATATATACTATATATGTCTATGTATATAGCTATATATATAATAAAATAATGATTATATATCTACCTATATATATCTATATATTTATATATATATATATATACATAGAGATATAGATATATATAGTGGTAAACCAATTTCGTCCTATACTTAGACATTAAAATATATATATTATATATATATATATATAATATACATAGGAGTAAATCTATGAACCATTTTATTGGGCCCTCGTTTTAAATCGTTATAAACTATGTCTCATGGATATAGAGAAAAAAAAATATAACAAATTATATTCTCACAGTAGATGTTATTAAGTGTTGAACACAACAACCAAAGAAGATATATTACCATGACCAGGGTTTTATAAAGTGGAGAGCCTCCTACATCTATTTACAACGTTATACGAGTCACAATCAGTGTATTAATCATCATTAATAGTAATAGTAACAACAGTAATTATAAACAAGAGAAAATAAAATTATAATGTAAAAGAGAGTTAAGGAATATTCAGTGATACTCTGGAAAGAGTTTCTCAGAAGTTTCAACTATCAACGTAATATCAATCACTCGGAAAATGAAGAGGAAAATTACACATCACCTTGCTCAAAAGAACACTGGAAATAAACTTAAGAAGCCACCACTGACAATCCATGTGGCCATTTTAATCTCAACTGTAGCAAACGACCTCATAAGTAAACCTGTAAGAGAGTCCGAAGAAGAAAAACTAACATTGGAAAACACAGAGGAGAAAATGCGCGACATTTCCCACATGGGATAAGAGAACTAAGTTGACGGACCCTTCTGCCAAATCTGCTTAGGAACAAGTTGACTAAGTATATACGAAGAGGAGGAACCTAGATCGGGGAAGATTAGGAGACCGAGTCCAGCAAAATAGTAAACCAGCCTTTGTGACCTAGATCATCCTGAAATTAGGTTTAATATCAACAATAGCTGCAGTGATAACCCTGATTGATGTAAATCATGAAGAAAGGACAGGATGCACATAAAGAAAGCATAGAAAACGAAAGAGAGAGAGAGACCGAAATATAAACACACTAGATTAACAGAGAAATAGTTAAGGTAAGGGCGATAAAGATACAATCAAAATTAAGAACTTGTGAAAAGGGAAGAGAGAGCAACCAAACCGCCTTGTTGAAAATGCTAAGTCATAGGAGGAGTATGTTTCAGGAAACAAGAGAGGAGACAGACAACCGTGCCTGGCTGAAAAATGACTAAATAGGGAGATCACTAGCCGGTTTAGTCGGAACAAGGCGTCGTGGGAAGTTGTTACTCTATCAGCGAACCACGTGCGTAAATGAGTGCAGCGTAATTCCCACTAACGCCGTAAGGCATTATGCTACCGAAAATTGCCGAGGGTTCGATTTAAGAACTTTGGTAATCTCACTCTTGCAATGACGTTAGCAGCGTTGTATAGACCCTCTTGTAGATCTGTATGCTTCTGGTTGCACGCAATTGTACTTGTATTCCGCCGAAGAGTGTAGTGTTTCGCCATGAGAGAACACCGTCGAGCATGCGTACGCATGCGAAAGGGGTTTTTAGGATAGTGTGAGAAAATTTTTTCATATCTCGTGTCATAACCACATAACAGATGTGGCTATGACACGTGCGATGTGTGTTGTGACCACATGGCAAATGTGGGCATGACATTGATATCAATGACAACATTGATTAGGCACATACATGAAAAAATCTCCCCCTTTGTCATTGATGGAAACATATGATCTGAAAAACTATAACAACCATCAAGACAAGATTCTCCCCCTTTCTCTTTATACATCTACACTCTTTCTTTCTCCAAAATTCTCCCCCTTTCTCTAACACATCTACACTCTAAAATTTTCACATGACTTCTCTCCCCCTTTGACATCAATGGAAAAGGGCACATACTTGCACTCTTCTACTTTGATCTAATCTCTCTTCTTAAGTCTCTAACTACTCCCCCTAAGAAGTAGCCCTAAAAGGCTTCATCTTAATTTGTGACTGAAGGCAAAATGTCACTTATAGATAGTCTTTATCAAAGCTATTTCTCTATTCCATCTGTTACTTGCACTTTCTAGGATATGGATGTGGCCATTCAGAAAAACTAGCTTTTCCGACCTCTTTACGTCTAATGGCATGTCAATTAGTGTAAGTGATTTCATGGGTTCATCCCTTCTAGCACCAACTAAGATATCTACAATGTCTCTATCTCTCTCAGATCTTTCTTCTCAACTTTGTTCCGAAGGATTTATGTCTATATTCTCTTGTTGTTCTATGATTTGTTCCGGTATAGGGCTCCTTAGTTGATACTCAAAAGATTGCCTCTGTGTTTGCTTCTATAGCATCACTCTTTGCATTGTAGTAATTTTGTGATCTAGTCTAGCGACGAAAGAGAGGATCATACCCAGTCGTACCTACTTTGAGATTGAAGTTAGCAGGCTTGGTCATTGAAGCATTCTTAAAATTTTCAAATTATTTTTCTTATTCATCTCTGAAAGCATTATGGCTTTTGCATTCATGTCTTTTCTCTGAAGTGAAAGGACTTCTAAGTATTTCAGCCTTGTTTTGATTCTATCTACTTCTTAATAATCATGTTTTCTTTTTGCAAGCTGTATTTCCTTCCTCAGCCTATCCTTCTCCTCCTACAACATCTACTTTATAGTTTTTTGTAGAATAGACAAAATTATTTATTTCCTTTAGTACATTTTTCTTCTCTTCCACATTAGCTCTACCAAAAATTTAGCTCTCAGTGCACTCTACTTCCCATTCTCATTCCTTAAACTCTTTCTCAAGAGGTGACAAATTAGACACCCTCTCCATCTGCCATTTATCTAAACTAACATCACTGCCCCAAACATAATTCAAGTACCTGTGGATAATCCTATTCTCAAATTTGTAATGTTTGTCAGCATTGGTTGCGTCTACATTTTTTATGAATGCAAAGATAGTAAATCTATTGTTCTAACCTTGATATACCAATCCCAATTCTCACAAAACTACCCATAATGTTCCTTTTGAAGAATGGCTCCATGAACCTCTTGGAAAGCTTTGATCTCCAAATTGTTATACTATTAATATCTTCAAAGGAAGGAACATCATAATTTATACTTTCTCCATCACTATCATCTGGATCTCCATGACTGCTTGGACTCTGATTCCTGTTACTAGAGAATGATGGACTAAGACTAGAACTAGCATGAGATTTTCATCTGCTAGGTGAAGAATCCTATTCCAATAGTGTCCCTTGGCTTTCTCTACACATCTAAATTCTACATCTTCTATCTCCTTGCAACCAATTCATTTAAGGCATTTTTCTTTCACTTTCCTAGTAGATTTCATAGAAGAGCACATCCATGAAGATGGTGGCCCTACATCTTTTCCCCTCTAATTCCTAGTCTCATTTTGTCGAGGTTCAGCCCTCTTCCGCACCCAAAAAAAAATTTATCCCTCACCTCTGCTCTTTCTACCAAAATCATCTCCCTATCTAGTTCAAACATATTTCAAAGCCATCTCTTATCTTAATCATCTTTGTACAAATCACTTCCAAATGATAATCCATCATTATCTGAATCATCTCTTCTAGCCCACATTATCATTATCTTTTTCACCAGAATCAAATCTCTTCTTCAAAGGCGTTCTTGATCCAGATGTCTTTATATCCTCAGAATCATCCCCATTATATGAATTGGAATCAATGCCATCATCTGAAAACAAATCAGATTGCTTCCTCTTTGTTGGAGTTTGATTCCTATGCTTTCCATTATGGGTGATAGTTCTACCTACTACCTCTAGCAGCAAATTCTCAAAATCCACCATAGTCCTTGCTTGATTTACAACTACTACAAATACAACCTTCCAAGGGCTTCTAAATGTGTGATTCTATATGTGTGCATGACCAAATAGAATGATTTATCCTCAGTCAAGAGGAGAACTTCCATAATGCAGGTTGAAAAGTCTCATAGTTCGTAGAGTAGATCAAAACCCTTTACTGTAGAATATAGTCGATTAGGATTGCTCCACAATATGTTGCAATGACTTTTATTTCTTCTAGTTCTTCATTTAAGAGATGTGTCACATCAGATTTTATCATATACCTTCGTGTCAGATTCTGGCACCCACTTTATGGCTGGGGGTTTAAATTTTCAACACTGCTCCCCTTGAGCCAAAGCTCTCGATTTACTTCCCAAAGGAAGCATCTGCACCAGATTCTGGTGCAGATTGATCCCTAACTTCTATTACTTCTTTCTTGATCCATACCTTGTTGATTTCTTTCTTGGTTTTAACCAGATCAACTTTCCCTTTTCCTTTATCATTTCTCTACTCTAATATCCTTTCTTCAGAATAGTAATTTCTCTTCACATTTCTGGTTCTGCAAAATCTTGCAACATGTCCAAATTTGTTGTAATTGAAGCACATCACATTTTTTTGACTTTGATTCCTTCCATTGATTGAATTTGATCTACATTGATTTGCCATATGTCCAAATCTATTGCATGGAAAATACTTTCCATTGAATGGTTGATTGTTCCTTGTATTTTGAAAGTTAATTCTTACCAAGCTTCTACATTCATTTGATCTATGTCCCATTTTATAGTATGCATTGCACCTACTAGAATTCTAACTTACTTTACTTCTGCATACAATAGCTCTATGACCAATTTTATTACAAGTAAAGCATTTACCTTTGAAGGATTGTTCATTCCTCCCATTGTTGAAACTTTTCTTGATATGATTTCTACATTCATTTGCTCTATGACCAATTTTCTTGCAATTGAAACACTGACCAAAGAATAATGGAATTTTTGTATTTATTCTACTCCTACACTAAGTAATCTTTTGACCATACTTATTGCATAAATTACAATAACCATTGAAAGAAGGGTACCTTTGAGCATTTGGTTGTCAGACTGGAGATCTTCTAGGTCTTTTTTTCTGATTTCCTTTGTTTTGCTGTACTTCAGTGGTTGCTTGACTAGATTTTGAACTTTCATCTTTTTCATATCCCAAACCTTGCTTGTCATTTGCACTCTTCTAGTTGACAATCATTTCATCAAGCTTTGTAGTGCTTATCTTGAATTTTTCTTCAAATATTTTGGCCTTTTCTAGGTCTATTTTCAGATTTACAATCTCTTTTTCAACTCTTGTACAATCTTCTGATCTATTTCTCACAATTAAATTTAGATCATCTTCTACTCTTGTTCTTTCTATAACTTCTGCTTCAAAATTATTTAGGGCTTCATTTGTTAATCACAATTGGTCACTAATTTCTTTGTATTTTTCTTTGAATTTCTTGACTTGCTCTTTTAGTTTCAAGATGCATTCATCAACTTGTTTTAGATTTTCCTTCAGATCCCCTACTTCTGCTTTAGAGTTTTCAAGATCCATAAGAGCTACTTCTAGTTGATTCTATCTTTCATAATTTGCATACATTCCTACTACCATGATCATACTATCCTAGATCTTCCTTATGCTATTAAAATTTTTCCAAGGAACCTGGCTCTGATACTAATTGTTGATTGTCAGAAACACTGAGAGGGGGGGTGAATTAGTGTTCTATAAATCTTTTCTTACACTTTTACTTTTAACCATTTCAAAAGAAAAATCTAATAGAAGAAAAATATACAACTCAATAGCATCCACAAAAGCATGACACATAACACCAAGATTTTACATTGAAAACCCAAAAAGGAAAAACCCATGGAGAGGATTAGATCTCAAATATATATTGCAATATTTACAAAAATAATGTTTAGGCTTGGTCACTCCATGGGCCTAGAAAATGTTGGCTCACTACCATGAAGAACAACTAGGTCTAGCAGACTCACTGCCTCAACCCTAAACCTAGCAAGATTACAATAAGGGTTGTTAAACCCTACTGGTAGTTCAGTGCTAGGCACACTGCCATGATCAACAACTCTTTATGTCTATGATTGAAGTACAACAATTCCTCTGCCTCTTCTCTTCTTTTTGCCTCTTCTCTGGTCTTTGCCTCTTCTCTACTCTGCCTTTTTGGACCTTTCTTGTTATCTTTCCATTTTCTCTTAAGGACAACTTTTTCACGACTCAAATACAAGTATTTATACACTCCAACAACCTTGGAATGATCATCAAGGTTAGCATCACAATCATTAACCATTTGAACAATCTCCAAGGTCAGAATTACAAACATTTACAAAATAGGTCCTAACCTATTTGGTGTAGGACCACCTAGCAAATGTGATCAATTTGAGTTTGTCAAGGTCATGTAAATAGGTGTCAAAGTGGTGTTTTGGAGAGTCAAAAATTTTGTGTTGTAATAAGTTCTAATTACAACCATCTTGGATGTATTGGTGTCACTTAAGGTCTAGGAGTTCATTTTTGTCAAATATTATATTGTAAGGTGATGTCATGTGGAAGATGAAGAGTCATATTTTGATTTTCAGTTGGAGACCATTGGGATTCATTTGAAAAATATTTAAAAGGCTTGGAAAACTTTGATGTAAGGGATTGAAGAGTGTGGAAGGTTGAATAAAGCTAAAATAATACTTTTACCCTGTTTCTTCTTGTTCAAACTCTATATTTTCTACTTTTTTTGCGACTGTATGACCAGGTACGATCTAGTCATGATCTAAAACTCACATGGTTGGATGGTACTTTGAGTCTACTTTCATTCACATCTAGTTTTGTGTATTTTCATCATTCTAGAAGGAATATTATTGCATTTGACTGGAAATAGGTTGTAAAGGTAGGGTTTAGGGTTTTTATGCAAATAAATTGTATTTGTGATCATCTCCATCGGTGAAATCTTATGAATCCAAGTAGAATGAAGGTAAAAAATTTATATTCAATGAATTTGGTGATTTGGCAAGTAGGGTGTGAAGATTGAATGTTTTTTAACAAACCCTAGCTGTATTTCCTAGATTTTAGGCTTTGTAAGGGTTTAGGCTTGGAACTTGAAAACTTAGAGTATAGATGACTGATCCTGATGATAAAATCCACATAATCTAACCATTTGTGATGTACTTAAATCCCTAAAGTGGTTCTTGGAAGTTTGGTAGGTGAAAATCACATACTTGCTTTGGAAAAGTGGCCTAATTAAGCCTAGTTTTGTGAGACTAGTCAATTTTAGGGCAGAGTGTGCCAAAACAAGGTAAAAATCAAGTATGTTGTGGTAGGCCTTAACAGGTATCTTGAATGGTTCTTTTTTCATGTATATACGGTCTTCTCCAAAAGATATGCCTAAAAAACTTGGTTTGCAAGGCTACAAGAGCCTTTACTAGGTTGTGAAGCAAGATCTTCTAGTATGATTGGAAACCCATCAAAGATAGTTGATTTTGTTTTGTTTCAACACCTTCAATCATAGTGGTATTAGAGCCTAGGTTCTGATTGAAATTTTGAAAAGAGATTGAAGTTTGAAGAAGTAAGATGCCACCTAAGGGCAATCTAATGGCCAAAGAGGTTAGAGAACTGAAAGAACAGATACTCTAGAAAGAGAGGCTTTATACAGAGTCTCAAGAAGAAACCCTTTCTAGAATAGCAAGCCTCAAGAAGAATTAGAGAAGAGGAATGTTCAGTGGTGACCAAAGTGATGAGGAGGATGAGGGTGAAAGTGAGAAGCTTCTAGTTAGAGTCCAAGATGAGGAAGAAGAAGTGGACATTGATGAAGCAAGAATAATCAAGATGCTAAAGGTAGTTAAGGGTGACAATACTCCAAAGGTGAAAGTTGAAGTGTCTATGTATGGTGGAAAGATGGATAGTGAAGAAGTTTTGGCTTGGATTGATGCTTTGGATAATTTCTTTGAATTTGAAGACATAGAAGATAGCAATAAAGTGAAATTTGCAAAAATTAAATTGAAGGGACCAGCTCTAACTTGGTGGAACTTTGTTCAAGAAGAGAGTGTTAAGAAAGGCTAGCCTAAAATAAATTCATGGGATAGGATGGTAGCCAAAGTGAAGGCCCAATTCTTACCTAAAGGTTATACCATTCAAACCTTCATGAAGCTACAAAATTTGAAGCAAAGGGAGTTGGATGTGATGTGATATACTGAAGAGTTTCATAGGTTGTGCATTAGAATAGGACACAATGAAGATGAGGTAGAAAAGGTGGCTAAATACCTAAATAGTCTAAGATTAAACATTAGAGATGAAATCAGCCTCAACCCTCCTAAAATAGTGGAAGAATTCTTCCAAATCGCAGATAGGGTAGAGGAAAGAATCAAAAGGAGACAAGAGCAGCAAGGAAGAGGCAGGGGAAAGAATTTCAGAGGCAGAGGTAATTTTGGTGGAAGAGGACAGTCACCAAGTCAGCAAGGAGAATCAAGAAATCAACAAGATAAGAGTGATGAACCAAGAGGAAAATTTAGAGGTAGAAGACCAAATGGTGGAGGAAGGTTTGGTGGACAAGAGATAGGATCCAATGCCTTTTTAGGTAGATGCTATAACTGCAATTAGTTTGGACACCCAACTTGGAAATGCCCGGACAAGCAATCATCAAGTTCTCATGGAGGTGAGAGGACTCAAATTGTGCAAGAGGAGGATATGGAAAGTGTGAATTCACCTTTTCTTCATTCTATCCTAGAAGTAGGTGAGTCCTTGATGTTAAGGAGAACATTGATCAAAGTGTCAACCATCAACAAACCCCCACAAAGGAAGGCATTATTCAGGACAACTTGCAAAGCATAGGGAAAGGTATGTAAGGTAGTGGTAGATTTTGGTTCCACTAATAATCTTGTGTCTTTGGAAATGGTAGAAAAACTAAAAATAAAGAGGAATCCACATCCAACACCATACAAAGTTTCATGGCTCAATAAGGATCAGCAAGTTTTGGTGAATGAGCAAGCTTGGGTTGAATTCAATATTGGTGTCTACAAGGATAAAATATTATGTGATATCATCCCTATGGATGTGTGCCACGTGTTCCTAGGAAGGCCATGGAAGTTTTATAGGAAGGCCAAACATGATGGGGAGAAGAATATATATGTGATAGAGAAGGATGGGGTGTCATATACCCTTACACCCATACAAGAAGATAGCAATGCTATTCATGAAGGACCAAGTGTGATGGTGCTCAAGGAGAAAGAGTTCTTGAAGAGCTTAGATGAAGAAGATATTGGTTATGCCATTATTGGGAGGCCCACATCAACTAAGGCAGCAGCAGATGGAGAAGAGATACCCAAAGAAGTTTAGACCCTGTTGGACTAATATAAACACATAGTGGTGGATGAGCTCCCTGAATCTTTACATCCTATAAGAGATATGAGTCATCACATTGATCTGATACCAGGTGCAACTTTGCCAAACAAGGCTACATACAAAATGACACCTAAGCAAAATGAAGAGATAAGAAATCAAGTTCAAGAGTTATTAGATAAAGGTCTCATAAGGGAAATCTTGAGACCTTGTGTTGTGCCTACTATTTTGGCACCCAAGAATGATGACAAATGGAGGTTATGCACTGACTCAAGAGAAATCAACAAAATTACAATAAGATATAGGTTTCCTATACCCTGGATGGAGGATTTGATAGACAGTTTAGCAGGTGCATGCTATTTCTCAAATATTGATTTAAAAAGTGAGTACCATTAGATCAAAATAAGGGATGTAGATGAGTGGAAAACCACTTCCAAGACCAATGAGGGTTTGTATGAGTGGTTAGTAATGCCATTTGGATTGTCTAATGCCCCAAGCACATTTATGAGGCTGATGAATGAGATCCTAAAATAGTTCATAGGCAAATTTGTGGTGGTGTACTTGGATGACATCCTTGTATACAACAAGACAAAGGAGGAACACCTGTAGCCCTTGGATATGGTGTTGAAGAGGTTGGATGAGGAGAAACTAATGATTAATCTCAAGAAATGTGAGTTCATGAAAGAAGAACTTATTTACCTTGATTTTGTGATCTCCAAATATACCTTGAAGATGGACCCGACTAAAGTAGAAGCCATACTTAATTGGGCAACCCCAAAATTAGTAGGAGAGGTAAGGAGTTTCCATGGGTTAGCTACTTTCTATAGGAATTTTATAAGAAACTTTATCCATATTTGCTCTCCCATCATTGATACCATCAAAGGGGAAAGGAAAAACAAGTTTAAATGGATTGATGAGGTTGAGAAAAGCTTTGAATACTTGAAGACTAGAGTGGCTCAACAACCCTTTCTCACATTGCCTTGCTTCAACAAGGTATTCACAATTGAATGTGATGCAAGTGGATATGCTATTGGTGCAGTTTTGAGTCAAGAAAGGAGACCAGTGGCATTTTTTAGTGAGAAGCTCAATGAGGCTAAAAATAAGTATTCCTCATATGACCTAGAGCTCTATGCAATGGTACAAGCCCTCAAGAAGTAGAGGCATTACCTCTTGCCAAAGAAATTCATTGTTTTTACTGATAATCATGCATTAAGATTTTTGAATAGTCAAGACAAATTGAATCATAGGCATATGAAATGGGTGGAGTATTTACAGGCCTACACCTTCACAATCAAGCACAAGAAAGGTCAAGCTAACAAGGTTACTAATGCTCTAAGCAGGAGAGCCATGATGGTGCAAGAGATCCAACTCCTAAGTGTAGGGATAGATGTATTGAGAGGTATGTATAAAGAATATGATGATTTCAAAGATGTATTTATTGTTTCTAATTAGTCTCAAGATGCCTTCCGTAGTGAGTATTCTAATTTTATGTTGCAAGATGGTTTATTGTTCAAGGGTGCTCAGTTATGTGTGCCTAAGTGCTCTATCAGAGAAAATTTGATAAGGGAGAAGCATTGTGGTAGTTTAGGTGGTAACTTTGGGTATGATAAGACCTTGGAGCAAGTCAAGAGATTCTATCATTGGCCAAGGATGCATGTAGATGTCAAGAAGTTTGTAGAGAGTTGTGTAGTGTGCCAAAGAGCAAAAGGTTCAAGTTCCAATGTAGGGCTTTATCAAGCTTTACCAGTACCTAACCACCCATGGGAGTCAATAAGAATTGATTTTGTATTAGGTCTACCCAAGACACAAAGAGGGTATGATAGTGTTTATGTTGTTGTGGATAGATTTAGCAAAATGGCTCATTTTATTCCTTGTAGGACAACAAATGATTCATCTCATATTCCTGGACTATTTTTCAATGAAATTGTAAGGATTCATGGACTTCTCTTAACCATTGTGTCAAATAGAGATTCTAATTCATAGTACACTTTTGGAGGACCTTGTGGAAAAATTTGGGTACAAATTTGACATTCAGTTATGCCTACCATCCACAAATAGATGGGCAAACTGAAGTTGTCAATAGGTCATTTGGGAACTTGTTGAGGCATCTTACCAAGGAACATGGTTAGCAATGGGATTTGATACTCCCTCAAGCAAAGTATGCATATAATGATTATATTAACCAGAGCATAGGGAGGAGTTCATTTGAAGTAGTATATGGTATGAGCCCAAGAGGGATACATGAACTCAGAGATTTGGAAGGAATGGAGAAGAGGAGTGTAGATGGGGAAGATTTTGCAGTGGCAATGAGGGACATCCATTAGCAAGTGAAAGAAAACCTTCAAAGGAGTATAGAGAAGTATAAAAGGCATGCAAATTTGAAGAAGGAAATACAATTTAAGGTTGGGGACATGGTACTTGCACACCTAAGAATGGAGAGATTACCTAAAGGAAAATACACCAAGTTACTAATGAAGAAGATTGGACATTGCAAGGTGGTCCATAAGTTTGGACAAAATGCTTATGAGATAGAACTCTCTCCTAGAGTGGCTATCTCACCTATATTTAATGTTGCTGATCTTTATCCTTTTAGAGGATCTGTGGTTGTAGGTGAAGAAGTGGTTGTAGCAAGAATTGATGATGAAGAATGGATCAAAGACTTACCACCCAGCCAACCAATGAAGCTTGAAAGCATATTGGACACAAGGGAGATCAAGAGGACAAGGCACAAAGTGTATAATGAGTACTTAGTCAAATGGCATGGCCTTCCAAATGAAGATGCTACCTGGATGTTAGAAGATGATATAAAACAACATGGAACCTTTGTTCATGAGCTCATTTCATCAAAAGGATGAAATCTTTTTCACCCCGGTTGTATGGTACAGGAGCACCTAGCAAATGTAATTAGTTTGAGTTTGTCAAGGTCATGTAAATAGGTGTCAAAGTGCTATTTTGTAGTTTGAAGACAGTGGTGTAATAAGGTCTAATTAAGACCATCTTGGATGTATTGGTGTCACTTAAGGTCTAGGAGTTTAGTTTTGTCAAATATTGCATTGTAAGGTAATGTCATGTGGAAGATGAAGAGTCATATTTTATTTTCAATTGGAGACCATTGGGATTCATTTGAAACATGTTTAAAAGGATTGAAAAACTTCAATGCAAGGGATTGAAGAGTGTGGAAGGTGGAATAAAGCTAAAACAACACTTTTGCCCTATTCTTTCCTGTTCAAACTCTATAATGCTTGATGTTTTTTCCTAACCCCAAATTACTGTCTAGTTTGCTTGTTTGTTTATGAGCATTTCTTTAAACTCCTCTTCACCAACAACACTATAATCACCTTTAAATAGAGAGGGTAATCCTTTATACACCATAAAAAATGTTCTCTCTCATTTCTTCCACGACCTACTCTAAATTTGCCAATTGAAATATACACTTTAGAGCAACCATGTTCCAACTCCTCACCTTTTTGACCTTAGTTTTTTTTCTCTCCTATTATCAACACCTATAGATAGAAGAATCTCATCTGTCAAACTATAAATTTTCTCAAATAGGGATTGAGCCTATGAGACATTCAGTGCTAGTGACAAAAGAGTTCAATCTACCTTAGCCTTATCCTATCTATTTAATACATGAGCTAATGCAATCAACTTTAGTGTAGATTTAAACTCAATTATAGTTGGTGCTATTCTAGTGTTAGAAATATGGTTTCCATTGTACCAAAAGATCAAGCTATTAATATTAGATACAACTACCATAGTTAATGAATCCATGGGAGGTGGTTAATCCTTGTCACGAACCCAAGCATTGTGCTGCACAAGACAAGGAGAGCAAGGCTGCACACCTTGAAACAATGCCCCCATTCCCTAGTACAAGCGAGGAATTTGAACCCATCACCCAGGCTTTGATACTAATTGTCAGAAAGATGGTGTCATTGCACCAAAAGATCAACCTATTAATGCCTGATACAACTGCCAGAGTTAATGAATCGATGA
The DNA here is from genome assembly GCA_027924645.1 of Cunninghamia lanceolata. NCBI lineage: Eukaryota > Viridiplantae > Streptophyta > Pinopsida > Cupressales > Cupressaceae > Cunninghamia > Cunninghamia lanceolata. The sequence continues at coordinate 2,696,272 of BSBN01000957.1, forward strand.
GAGGCAATTAAGCCTTGTCATGAACCCAAGCGCTATGCTACACAACACAAGGAGACCAAGGGTGCACACCTTGCAATGTCTAGTCCAATAGGAAGCATATAATTCTTTGATCAATGAAGTAACTCCATGTGTATAACTAGTAGTTTGGGTCTCTATTTTTAACTACTAGAGTTGTTGATCTTTAGCATAGAGCTAGGATTTCTATGACTCAATTAAGTTTATTAGCTCTATCAATCTATCATGAATTTGAGTTGCTTCCACTACTGTATTTTTCTCTTATTCACCTAATTATTTCATATTTTATCAGTAGCCTTCTCTTGAACATAATGAGGTGCTGAGAATGGGGGTGAATCAACACATACTAAAACTTAACTAGATATCAACAAATAAAATTGAATAACATATAGAATAGAAAGGAAAGCATGCAATACAAGAATCAACAAATGCCACCAATCTTTTTATGTGGAAAACCCTTAGACAAGGAAAAACCACAGTGAGTGTTATCTCACAATATAATATGCTCACTACAAAAATGTTACAACATTGTTTTAGGGATTCAACCCAAGGAAGTTACAACTTCCTGTATTACAACTTTGATTTAGGGATACCACCCAAGAAGGGTACTACTCCATAAGTAGTTGCTCACTACAATAGGTTTTACAAAGGTGGTACAAATGTATGGACTACTATAAAGAACACATCTGACTTATGCTGATAATGCAGTTTGCTTCTTTTGCTCAATATATATACTCAAACTGATTTTGCACACTTCACATTTTTTCCTTTTCTCTGATGTGTTCACATTCACCTCATTGCTTTACAAATGAAATTGATCAAGGGGTAAATAATAAAACACACAACAACAAAAATTGCACACAAAAAATAAGAATTTTATTTTATTGATTTGGACAAGACACTACATTACATAAGCTCAAATACAATCAGAGGATTGAATCCTCCATAGGATGTAACACATTACAACTTTCCTCTCTCCAGACTCTGGAACCTTCTACCTTGTGTAGCCCCAAATCTGCTAGGGTTTCTATTTTCCCACCTTTTCTTGACTATACACTTTTCCCCTTATCTTTACTACTCCAAGGGTTCCCAAAAATGGTTATAAATAACCATTTTTCATGGCCTGTAGCCAAATTTTAAATTTTGCATCTCCCTCCAAAAATAGGTCAACTTTCGGGAGCCATAACTTTTGATCCAGGCATCTGATTGATGAAGCATTTGAAGTGATGAAAAGATTCCAAAGTGCTCTATATGCTAAGAATTGGATTTTCCCATTATGCCCATTTTTGGGTCCATACAGGGCCATTTAGCACCTCAAAGCTGACTTTTAATAATTTTCAGGGTTTTTTTAGGAAATGAAAACTTTAATATCTTTTAGCCCAAATATGATCTTTACCTGATTCCTTCACCAAAGGTCTTATTTTTAATTTATGAAGCCTCCTATAAATTTTCTCTTTCATACATGCCCAAATGCAAACTTTCCAAAAATAGTAGTTTGCTATTTTTAGCAGTTTACAAAATCTGAAAGTTCTACATCATTTCAAGCGATTATGGAATCATAAATACAAATTTTGAAAAGAAATGAAAACATCAAAAAATTTGAATCATTATTATTTTTGGGTGATGCAAGAGTTCCCTTATACCACTAGATACTCCTGCATCAGAAATTTATCTTCTATAAATATCATTCACATCACTTCAAAACACTGATCAGGTTGGCATCAAAACATCATTAGATGAAATGTGTACCTCTTCACAAGTCATACTCAAAAACATGCAATATGATAAGAAAAACTTGTTATGGACCTTAGGTCTTCATTAAGAGGATCAATGCACATCTCTCCATAGATTCAAAGATAATGAAACTAATCAAGATCCTCTGCACATGTCAAAGACTTAACCAATCAGCTCAAACTATTGAACACTACTAACTGTTCATCTTCATGTAGCTGGGGAGAAGCCAAAAACTTTATGTAGATAAAGAATTCAATCACACATGAACTCAAAAACATTCATACTCCTTATTTCTGAAGTATCAACTTAATCTATGCATCCACAAGATAGGAAACATGACTATTGGCAACGAATTGAGCATCTAAATTACATGTGATACTTCACATCTCAAAATATGATGTTGTGGTGAAATACAACACCTAAAACCTTTTGGGAATGAGATTAAACATAGTTATATGCTTTTTTAGATTTGTACACCTTTATTTGATGATTCCATAGGAATTCAAAGGTTTGACATGAAGAGTGAGGAGTCTGGAGGATAGTTATGCTCATCACTTTACTTGCAGACATAATAACTTAATGTGGTACCAAAAAATGAAATTTTTCTACATACAGATCATACCTAATATCCCTTGAACATGTAGTATCTCTCCACACCCTCTAATGACTTATTTATACATGTTTCATCCTTTGTAAAACTCAACCCTGTGCAAATGGGCTTTAGAACAGTCTACATTGCTCCTGTCTAAGTGATGGTCGATACTCTGTCCTTTGTAACTTTCCATGTAAATGATATGAGGACTTGAAAATTTGGATTTATCAGTCTAATTCCTTAGTAGAGATGTCTTTAGAACTGCAAGATAAAATCTTTCTCTATAGAGAAATGCAGGCCAACTCAAGATGATTCTACCTTAGGATGTGCACTATGAATGCCTTAGTGAGATTTCTACTTTTTGTCATTAAGTGTGGTACACCCAACTGATTAGATATACATGTGGGAATGCAAGAACTATGCAAGAACATGAGTTATTACCTTTGTATCATGGTCAAACCCAAAACAAACCATCTCTCCATACTTAGACTATTTTCTCTTCTCCTAAACTAGTTTGTCTTGACCATACTAACTCTTCCTATGTACAAGTTTGTCTATACGTTTCAATCTTTTATGTTGACATCAATATATACTATGTTGACATCAATGACAACACATATTTCCAACACCTTCTATCATGATATTTACCTCATCTAACATATATTTTAAATAAATTGATTTAGATTATTCAACTTGGAATAATTTTATTAGGATATGAGTCTAAATCTCATATGTTAGCTTGTGTAGCTCCTACTCTTGTGCTTTCATCTGCAGTAAGAGTTGGTTGTGTTGGCAAGAGACACTATATGGATTCATGGTTGTTGTCATTGATGGCAACAAAGGTCATCCCACATATCCGCAAGTCATGATGTGCCTCTACCGGAAGTCAGAATAAAGAATGTTGTGGTCCGGTGAAGAAGAACAGAGCATGTGGCAAGGTCCGACAGATTGGTCCGGATCTCTCAGAGGAAGTGTCTTGGTGCAGTGCGGATTTGGGGAAGTCAAGAGGACTACCTTGAGTGGTATATTCCAAGGATTTAGCCTCCGGTGATGGACAAAGAAAAAGATATGAATGGTTGAGTACCAGATTCCTGAGAGACAGTGAAAACAGAGGAAGAACTGACTGGCAGAGTATCAGACTGCTTTCCGGATGGGTTACTATTGATGACAGAGGTTGTGAAGGCATGAATCATGTTTGGCCGACATGATTAATGATATCTACAAGTATATGCTTGATCCGCATTGCTTGGTGAGGAAGGATTCAGCCGACAGAATGAAAGTTTATAAGAAACTAGACTGTTCCGGATGCCGACTAGAAAGGTGATGAAATTACTTGTGCGGATATATATAGAGGATGAATTTAGTTGTGAAGGTGGTGTTGTTGTGGAGATATATGTGAAGAAGTCCAGAAAAAGAGCAGAGGTAGCAAAAAGGATCCGGTATGTGAAAGATAGCAGAATAAAGAACAGAGGTAAGATGAAGTGCAGCAGATCAGTATACTGAGCCTAACCGGAACTAAACTCCAGCATATGCAGATGCTTCCAATCAGTTCAAGACTGTGATTCTCATCACTTTGTAGACAGTGTGTCTTCTTGTAGGCAGTGGGCCTCTTGTGAGCAGTGTGCTCGGGCAGTGAGCCCTAATTGGCAAGTGCCATTTTTGTAATTTCCTATTCTTCTAACAGAGAATAATTTTGGGTTAATCACCCCGTGGTTTTCTCCCTTAACATGGTTTCCACGTCAAAAATACTGTGTCATGTGTTTCTTATTTCATGATTGATGTTTTGTGTTTGATTTTATGCTGCATCAATTAAAAGGAAAGTTCAATAAAGGAAATAATTAGGATAACTGATTCACCCCCCCTCTCAGTTATCAACAATTGGTATCAGAGCCAAGTTCCTCCTAATAGAGCCTAACAGCTTGAGGAAGATCTGGGATTTCAAATGGATGCATATGGTTTAAGGGAGCAACTCAAGACTGCTCTTGAGGATCTTGAACAGTCGAATTCTGAAGTTAGTGAATTAAAGGAAAGACTCAAACAGGCTGATGAATTCATGAGAGAATTAAAAGACAAATTAAGTCTCTCCATTAAAAAGAGAAAGGAGCTGCTTCAACAGTTGGCAAGACAAAGTGAAGAAAGCAATACAAATGAAGAATTGACTGAGAAAACCAAGTTATGTGAAAAGTTATCAAAAGAAGTCATTATGTTAAGACATGAAATGGAATCAGGAACTATAAAGTTTACTCAAGAGATTGAAGAAAAAAGAAAGGCTGAAGACAATCTAAGACAATCTCTTAAAGAAAAATTAGAAGAATGCCACCAGATGGACAGGATTATCAGACATCTTGAATCTGATCTTGAAGATGCCAAAGATAATGAAGGAAAACTTGAGGATCAAATTGTCTCTCTCAAAAGAGACCTTCAAACAGCAAATGAATATAAAGAGAAATTCAAGATAAGTTCTGCTCAACTTGAAGTTCTTCTTGGAAGTCAAAAGAGGACAGATGACAAGTATGGTTTGGGATATGAGAAAGGAGAAAGCTCCGGATCCGGTCAGAAGAATCTTGGATCAGAAAATCCAAGGAGCAGGCCTAGAAGACCTCCGGTAAGACAGCCAAATGCTCAAAGATATCCATCCTTCAATGGATACTGCCACAGCTGGAACCACTTTGGTCACAAAGCTAATCAGTGCAGAATGAGAATGAATCAGATTAATTCATCCTTCTCCGGACAGTGCTTCAACTGCAAAAGGTATGGACACAAATCCCATGAATGCAGAAGTATGCAAGTAAACAAATCATTCAAAGGTAGATGCTTCACATGCAATAGAGTAGGTCATATGGCTAATCAATGCAGATCAAGAGGATATCAGTCAAACATGCAAAGAAATGTTATTTGCCAAATCTGCAATAGGTCCGGTCATAATGCTAAAGTTTGCAGAAACAAGAATCAGGACAAAAGAGGTCCGGTGTATAATCAGAATCAAGACAAGGGTAAACAAAAGATGAATGCGGATGAGGTTAGGAATCAGATGAGCAAGATTTGGGTGAAGAAAAGTTCAGAGAATGTAGAGGTTGGATCCGCACCAGACTCTGGTGCTGATATTTCTTCCAGAAATTAAAAAGTGAGCTCAGGCTCAGGGGGAGACTCAAAGAAAATCTTGTTCCCCTAGCCAAACAAGTGGTGCCGGATGTGGCACAAGATGCGGATCAAAGGGTTTGTAGATATGAGTCTTGAGATACTTCAGTCAAGTTTTCAGAGGTCCGCATGGAGTTATGAAGAAGCTGTGATCGATCAAATAAGACCTGTTCAGGGAGATGCTCCGGTATGATAAAGGATTACAAAAAGATCCAGAAAGATCCAGAAATGCACTATCTTGTTCTGCGGATTGGACAGAGTGTTTGAGATGATCTTGTAATATGTTACCTCGATTTATTCATGATTGAAAGATCCGGATGATATCCACAGATCAGGACTAATCCGGGATACTCCAAGCTATCCAGACAAGGCAAACTGGAATGATGTAGGTGAAGCATTTATTACAGACAGATATTAGGGTTCGCGGAGCAATTTAAGGGATTTCTCAAAGGTCATTTACTCATTCTGCACTCGAGAAAAAGCGAAAAGTGGAGCTCTGCAACAAGGTTCATCAAGCACACCAAGGATCTCCTGTCGAAGCTATTGCATAAAGAAATCAATCCAACCACTCTGTGCAAACCAAAGGCGCATAAGGTATTCTCTGTTTTTCATTACCTCACTGCAAATCTTTGAAGAATGGCTACTCCAAACATAGTTAAGATCTCTGATAGACCTCGCCCCTCATTCAAGAAACATCCCTACAAATCATTGGAGGTAGACCCACTAGGAGCCTTCTCTAGTGTTCCTCACGGAGTTTTACACACCGAAGACATTAGGGTTTACATACATGCAAACATTGAGGAATTTGGGGAATTCAAATTAAGAGACCTCTATCACAAGCAGCTGATAGACAATGCTTTTGAGCTTAAACCAGAGTATAAGGATATTCAGAAGAAACAATTTGAGCAATTTATTCATTTCCCCTGCTTTGAAGAAGATGAATGGGTCCGGTATGTACTGAGCAGGATGCATGACAACTTTCTATGGCTAGATAGACCCTGCAAGATCACAAAAGAGGCAATTAGAGCAGTAACTGGTCTATACTCTTCCGGAGGGGTACCTATCCTCAAATCTGTCAAGAACAACATTGTAACTGAGGCCACCGGATCAAAATTTGACAAGAGGGCAATGACCATTGAAGATATTTCGGATCCGGATATCAAATATGCATCAATGATAATAGGATACAAGATCTATCACTCCAGCAGGGAGAATTCTGTATCCGGAACTGCAATATACACTGCTTATGAAATGCTAAGAAAGAATGCAGAATATGATCTCTGCGAACTACTGCTAAGCCAATTAATGGAAAACATACAGAAAATCATGAAGGATAAGAAGAATTCCTTTAAGTATGGTACTCTTATTGTATGTCTATTCTTCTACTTCATGAATGAGCTACCCGGAACAAGTGGATGGGTATGGCAGAATGACAAACCTGTTGCAGTCCAGATAAGAGACTATTTGCATGGACTTGGGGATGCAAAAGCGAGAAATACAGCTCTATGGGGATACTTCAAAAACTTTCAGAGCATGATGCAAGCAAGAGAGAGAATTCCCCAGTCTCTCATTGAGAAATACAAGGACTCAGTGTGCTTTATGGTTGACACTGATCAGTGCCTAATGGAGGCAGTAGAGCCAAGGACTGTCTGGATCATGCCCATGGGGTATGAAGTTGATGAACAGATAGTGGAGCTGCATGTTCAACACATGCTAAGTCAGCCCAAAGATCCTAAGGCAGAAAGGTTTGGAACCTTTGAGGAGCTGAGTGTAAAAATACATGTAGAACTCAGGGAACCTGAGATTAAAAGAAAGGTGAGAAAAGAAGTAGAGCACATTGCTCAAGGCCTAGGTATCTCAAAGGAGGCACTTGATGCCAGCCGGGAAAAGAGGAGGAAGGCCGAGGAAGAAGAGAAAAGCAAAGAAAGTGCTCCGGTTGAAACTCCCACCCGGACCAGATCATCAAAGAGACCTGCACCTTCCACAACCAAAAGTTCAAAACTGGAAGTTCAGGCATCCGGTAAGAGATCCAAGACAAAAGCCACAAGGGCTTATGGAAGCCAAAAGGATGAAGAGGAAACAGAATCAGATGAGGGAGTAAGAGAAGTAAAGAAACAGAAGAAGAAAGGATCCGGTAAGCCCTCCACAGGCCAAGACAAGGATGAAATGGCAGAGGTAACTGTTGAAAAGCCCACTCTATCACTAGAGAGCATAATCAAGTCGGTCACGGTGGATGGAAACCTTCAACCAATGACTGAATCATATGATGACTTCAGTGAGGCCGACCAAAAGACTCTGCAGGAGGCCACAGTAAAATATCTTAACATATATAATAAGGCTTTCATTGAAATAATATCTCTTATTCCTAAAAGCCTAGAAAAGGAAATGGAAGTAAGAAAGAATAATGCTCATGCTAAAGATCTTGAGATCCGGGAGCAGATAGCTATTCAGCTATATCCTCAAATTGATCCCAAGACAATGAACATTATCTTCAAGGACTGCAAAGATGAGTTCAGAAGCAAAGCCAGGATGAATCAACTCATGCTTGGCGAGACTGACAAAGTGGCCCAAGAAATAGAAGAGATCCTCCGGAAGGCCTTCAAAAGGTTCAATCTTCTGGTTGTAGAGGATTTAGGTACAGAAACAGCTGAGGACTTGGGACCCTCTGCTCCAGAAGAAGTGGCTCATGAACAAACTAGCATCTCTCCTCCGGTTTCCCCTACAGTCTCCGGATCCAAAGAAGAAGAGCAATTACAGGAGAAGGAAGCAGTGGTGAAAGACAAAGAGGTTGACAGTTCTAAGACTGCAGAAGAAAAGAAACATCTGTCTCCGGCAAGAGACACTGCACAAACTGTTCAACAATTTTTGAGCAAAGAAACTCTAGAGATTGATGAACCGGAGCTTCTAAAAGGCCCATTTGATTTTGACTCTCTCTCTCTCCGGTACAAACAATGAAGATAGCTTCATTTGCAAATGCCAAGGCAAATGAAAAGCTCCTGAAGTCTCATATGGAAGACTGTGAGTTGATAGAGGCCGCTTCCGGAGTACTTGTAAAGATCATGCCATCAATCCAGATAGATCCGACAGTCTCCACTTCCGGTAATCTAAAAACCTTAGTCAGCAGTGTTGATACACATTTTGATTCTTTAGAAAAATCAGCTGAAGAAAAGGTCCGGAAGGAATTTTTGGATAAAAGATTTTCAGAGATATTAGAATTAATCTCTAAAGATAGGAAGATTGTAAGCATTGGAATAAAGAGCTTAGAGAATGCTCTTAAGGATGGCGGTGACATCTATAAATTTTGTATATCCTGGTCAAAGGCAACAGCAGCATTTGACAAGAAAATAAAAGAGGAACAGGATAAGCTACAAAGCTTATCTCAAAGTTTTGATCCTCTCTCTTCCTCTATAATAAATCAAGAATGTCAGACCATTGCAGTCTTGAATGAAATAAAAAATCTTGAGAAGGAAAGGAAGAACATCACTAACCGGATGGGAGAACTTAGAAGGATTATAATCCCTAAGTTGGAAACCATGCATGAGGCCATCAGTGATGCTCAGACCACCGCCCAAACAAAAGATCCGACAGATCTCAAGCGGGCAGAAGCGTTTGCATTTTTGCTAAGTGGTCACATTTCAATTTTGGATAGAATGAAGCAAAGTTGGGCTACAGAAATGATCCAATTGCAGACATCCTTTGCAGACATTCTTCAATACATGTGAGTATGTAAATATGCGGCTATATAGAGAAAAATTTTGAAAATTTTGGTGTGCGGACCCTACCCTTTGCCATTGATGTCAAAGGGGGAGTGAGGAGCAGTGAAAAATGAGGAATCCAACTAAGGGGGAGTTCCGGAAATTGTATATAAAGACAGAGCATCAGCAAAGGGGGAGCATAGTGAAAACACTTAGTCATTTTTCACTAAGTGTTGCCATCAATGCCAAAGGGGGAGATTGTTGGCAAGAGACACTATATGGATTCATGGTTGTTGTCATTGATGGCAACAAAGGTCATCCCACATATCCGCAAGTCATGATGTGCCTCTACCGGAAGTCAGAATAAAGAATGTTGTGGTCCGGTGAAGAAGAACAGAGCATGTGGCAAGGTCTGACAGATTGGTCCGGATCTCTCAGAGGAAGTGTCTTGGTGCAGTGCGGATTTGGGGAAGTCAAGAGGACTACCTTGAGTGGTATATTCCAAGGATTTAGCCTCCGGTGATGGACAAAGAAAAAGATATGAATGGTTGAGTACCGGATTCCTGAGAGACAGTGAAAACAGAGGAAGAGCTGACTGGCAGAGTATCAGACTGCTTTCCGGATGGGTTACTATTGATGACAGAGGTTGTGAAGGCATGAATCATGTTTGGCCGACATGATTAATGATATCTACAAGTATATGCTTGATCCGCATTGCTTGGTGAGGAAGGATTCAGCCGACAGAATGAAAGTTTATAAGAAACTAGACTGTTCCGGATGCCGACTAGAAAGGTGATGAAATTACTTGTGCGGATATATATAGAGGATGAATTTAGTTGTGAAGGTGGTGTTGTTGTGGAGATATATGCGAAGAAGTCCAGAAAAAGAGCAGAGGTAGAAAAAAGGATCCGGTATGTGAAAGATAGCAGAATAAAGAACAGAGGTAAGATGAAGTGCAGCAGATCAGTATACTGAGCCTAACCGGAACTGAACTCCAGCATATGCAGATGCTTCCAATCAGTTCAAGACTGTGATTCTCATCACTTTGTAGACAGTGTGTCTTCTTGTAGGCAGTGGGCCTCTTGTGAGCAGTGTGCTCGGGCAGTGAGCCCTAATTGGCAAGTGCCATTTTTGTAATTTCCTATTCTTCTAACAGAGAATAATTTTGGGTTAATCACCCCGTGGTTTTCTCCCTTAACAGGGTTTCCACGTCAAAAATACTGTGTCATGTGTTTCTTATTTCATGATTAATGTTTTGTGTTTGATTTTATGCTGCATCAATTAAAAGGAAAGTTCAATAAAGGAAATAATTAGGATAACTGATTCACCCCCCCCTCTCAGTTATCAACAGGTTGACCATATCTTTAGTTCTTTTTAGCTCCAACTCTCTCTTCTCTTGAGCTTCCTACTCACCTTGAGGAAATATATTTTCATATATTTTTGTGCTTGGTCTCTTTAACTAATCCTAGTATATACATTCATTCTTATGTAAAATTTCTCCAAGCCAAAATGCTCAAGATCAATTATTGTTGCATTTACTAGGTTGATTAAGATTTTAAATTGTGGGGATGATACCTTTTAATTCATTTTTAATCTTGATCGATAATGACATACTCATGTGAAAAATCATGAAAGTAGGTATAATTCAAGTCAACAACATTTACATGCTCTCATAGAGATCAAAATCTAGGTATTGTAAAAAAATTATCTTTCAAAATATATAAAGTTAATGTGGTGCCCCTCCATTCTCACCATGGATGTGTAGGTAGTTGACTTTCGAACTTAGAGATGAAGGTAAAATAATAGGGATATTTAAAGGTATGTGCTAATGATGTTAAGCAGTTGATGTTTGAAATTGACAACTGGAATATTTTTTTACAACATGGATGGATGAGTAGTTAGTTAAAATGGAGTTCCATGAGGAAGCCTAATCCTTGGCAAGGGTGTTACACCTAGTATCAGAGTGATGGTTGCAGCACTGGGATCTCTGGTTAACATTGTCACCCATGTCTAGTTATAGTAACTTTCTTTATGCATGTGTTCTTAGATATCTGATGTATGACTAGAAGGTCATAGGGACCCTTGTGTTAGATACCATGTTTTAATCTAAACACCAAGTTAGATGTTAGGTAGAGGATTAGATGCTTTGTGCATTCTCCTGTTGGGGGTGATTCCTTGGATGCTTGTAATTGTTGATTTTTTTTTGTCTTGTGTGATCTTATTTTATTTCCATGACTTCCAGTTCTTAAAAGTACAAATTTAGTCTTGGAATGCATGTGTAGGTTTAGACTAATTAGCTGAAAAGTTGGCATGTGGATTTCTTTTGTTTGACTAAGTGAGCATTAGGATAAGATGTTGTTTTGTGCAACTAGGTTACTTATGCAGTTCTATGTAAGTGGAAATGTATGTTATGTGGCTTAAAAGGGAAGTCCTAGCCTGAGTATGTCATCTCTTTGTGTTTTTTTCCATGGTTTGCAGAAGTGTCTACACCCATATGTCATTCAGTACATTTCATAATATTAAGAATATACTGCGCATAAAATGGTTGTTAGAATAGACTAAGGAAAAAGTATGTAGGTAGTTTATAAATGAATTATTGCCTGTCTTTTGTGATTGCTCTAATGCATGCAGAGTGATGTAATGGAATCCTAACCTTGTGTTTATAAATGGAAAATCTGCTTGTGGGTGGTAGTTAAGATTTTGTTAGGAAGTTTGACTTAATTTTCCTTTATATGGATGCTTTGTTTGGAAAGGTTGTTTTTGCAAGTTACTTGCATTGAATTAAATTATTTTGTTTCCTCTTTCTCTTAACCCACATATAGTTAATAAAGAGAAATAGTCTTAAACCACATTATAATAAGAAATCATTTAGGCCTTAAAACTTTATGCTTAAACCTTGACTGTGAATCAAAGAATTGTGTTTGAAATTACTTGAGTGATGGATCTTATGTTCTCCTAAAACTGCACTCCTTACTTTTGGTTATGCATAAAAGATAGATTACAAATGAGACTGAGTATAGATGATGGTTATTTAATCTATGCATTTGGAAGTAAAATTATGTGATTAAGTTTTGCATTACATGATGTGATATGTTTTTATTGGAATGGGCTACTTTTGTGGAATAAATGAGATGCTAGTGAATAGAATTAGGCTTCTATTTTGAGAAATTATGATGATTGTGTTGTTATTTGAACATCCTAGTTACTATGTGTAGCTGAAAGCTATGATGTAATGTCTTTCTCTTTTCTTACTATAGTATAAATAGTAAGGATTTATGCATTGGATGTCTTGCATGTTGAATTCTTATGAGGGGGTAACATGTGAAGTAATTAAGCCTAAGTGTGAAACAGGGATGTTTGAGTAGGTATAATCACTATGTAAAGATTTAGTGTTTCTTGTACTGGCTTGGTATAAAGTTTAAGAGAATGTGGGATTGTGTTTTGGGAACAAATATGTGAATCCTTTTGTTCTGTGAAATTTTGAATAACTTGTGATGAAGTAAGAGTTGTTTGTGTTTAGGAAAGACCTACATGAAGTAGTAAGAGTTAATTAGAGTATCATTATTGTTCTTTTGTGAATATGGAACTTGTGTAACTCTAGATGCATGAATGTTGGTGTGGAAGTATTAATGTTTCTTGGATGCATTTAGGGATTCATGGTACTTATGTAAAATTAATATTGTGTGGAAGAAAAGTTAGTTTACATATGCATGTGTTATAGAATGTTATACCATAAAGGGATTATGGATAATAGGTAATGATATGATTGGTTATGGAAATAAATGTACTTATGGTATGCGATCTTTTGAAAAGTAATGGAGTTGAGTATGTAAATGTAATCCCCTTGTAAATGTGAGAAACTAGTAACTGTACATTGGTTGATTGTTGTGAATACCTTGTACTTGCTTTGTGTGCCTATGGGATGGTGATACTGGGTACCCTTCCATGGGGAATATGTTGTATTTTAGGTGTGGGATTAACCATACCATTATGTGTGCATGCATGTTTGTTACCTGATTGAGGGCCAACCCATGTGTGGTTGAAATTTATACATATGAGAGTAGCCAAAAGTTGTTTATGTAGATTCTCTTCTTTTGGTTGCCTAGTCCCTCAGTCTGTGAAGGGCTAGTAACAGCCACAAAGTTCCTTGGGTGGGGTGTGCAGCATATGCATATTGCAACATAGAGTGGGCTTAGCTCAACTGATCCTTAGGAAAGTACTCACTACTTCCCTTTATGATGGATCAAGGTACTTGATCCATATGTGCAAGCCTAATCCCCATAGTTTTGAGTATAACAACATTGGTTTGTTAATATATGCCTGGCCATCCATAGGGATGTTAAACTGACATTGCCTAGCTACCTGTAGAGGTGTTGAACTAGCATTAATGAGTCAACCTCATCTGTATGAGAGGTGAAGCTTGAGGAACCCCATATTGATATACTCATATATGCATTATATATACCGTATCTACATGTGTTCCAACATGATGCAATGGATATGATGCCACACCCCACTAATGTTCCAACACAATACTGGTGATGATGTCATGTTGTTGATGGTAGTGAGCTGGGCTCAAGGAAACAATGCCACATGCATAGACACATGAAGGTGCACTATGAGATTATGTTATGATAGCATACTTGTGTGACGAACGTAATGGGGCCTCATACACTTGTAGAGGGATACTCATGTTTTCTTTTGATAGTGTTTGGGTTGGCTAGCATATGGGTATGTCCTAGCCATGTATACCTCTAGCTATGGCGAATACCTATGTGTGCCTTGTCCATGAGGTGTCGCTATGCGGGGTGTGTTTTGTGAATGCCTACTTTTGTGGGGCAACAGACACACTGCCATGCGGCATATGACCAGTACCTTCCTTCTCTAGCTAGCATATGACTATGGTGTACTGAGACATGATGCAGGATGTGGCCGAGGTACACATCCCATGCGGGCAGCCAAGGAGTGCATGGGCCACTTCGCTAGTCCATGCCGCTTGACGACGCGATGCAGGGTGTAGCCGAGGATTACACTCTGAGCCATGTGGATGGTATGCTCACTCTACACCACATGAGGGCTACTTCCATAGCTTGACATTGTTCCCTCCTTCCTTGTTTGGTGGCTAGTATCTAGTCACATAGTGTTGTATAGTGCAATTTCAAAGATTGTTGTTTTCTTTATGGTATTGATGATTTTCTATTAACTTTGAAGGCCAACATTTTTTTTATGTTTCATTGAGATGGTTTAGCCACACCCTGTGATTTTATTTGCACGTATCCCTCATGGTTACATTTGATTTAGTGTTAAAATTGCATGCATTTCTTGCTTTATTGTTGAAATTGAATTTTTATTTGATCTTTCTTTGGTGGCTAAACTAGTTTACCCTTATTGTTTTCAATGTTGGCCATGTGTCATATTGTGATTCCTCTCCAAGAACATATGAGATGGACTTGGTGAGTGTATATGAGAAAGAAGACATAGGGAACCTTGAGGATGGGGGTATGTGAGGCTATTATATAGCTAGGACCACTACCCACCTATGTGCAATGACTTTCTCTTGGAGGCTAACCACCTTATACAACAAGAGAGAGGTCATTGTGATCTTGTTTGGATGCTCACCCTGTGTGTGTGGCCTAAAACCAATAAGCCATTGAGTGTGAGGTATGGATTATGTGAGATGAATATTGGCTCTTGGCTCATGGATTAATATGTTGCTATCTGGTGTCTAGAAAGACCCTTATGTAGCCTTGTGATGTGAAATTGTGTGTGAAGAATGTATGTTAAATCATGAATATAGTACTTATGAAATGATAAATTGTGTTTCCATACTTCTAAAAGGGTGTAAAATCATGATCTTTATTGAATATTTTATGAGATTTAGTGTTGTAAAAAAAATAAAGTGGAATGTCTCGATGGATATTTAAGGAATAATGTGTGTTTTATGGAAGTGTAGCATTCTAAAGTATTGATTGCTTAATAGTGTATTGGAAGAGGAATTTCAATTTAAGGGTAAAGAAAATGAAATGGTAATGCATTTGAAATTGAATATTTTTATATGTTTTTGTTATGAGAAATTTTCCTAGCTAGGACTAAAAGGGTGCAATGTTTTCTATGTTCTGAAAGAAACTAATGGGTGTTAATGCTAATATGTAAGAATTTTGAGTGGTTTATTTACTATGGAACCATATTTGAAATGCAAGTCTTGATTGTGTTATTATTGTGACATTGAAAACTAAAAGGATAGGTCATGTTTGAAATGGACTATATAAGTATATATTCTTGTGAGATGAATTATTTTCATAGGCAAAATTAGTGTATATTATTTTGATGTAATGAATCAGCTTTGATGTTGGTAATATAAATTTGTAGTACTAATGTGTTATGTTTCCACCCTAGTTTGTGACTTCCAGGAATAAGTCAAGTTTTAGGGGGAGAGGATGTAGTGCCCCTCCATTCTCACTATGAATGTGTAGGTAGTTGGCTTTGGAACTTGGAGATGAAGGTAAAATAATAGGGATATTTAAAGGTATGTGCTAATGATGTTAAGTAGTGGATGTTTGAAATTGACAACTGCAATATTGTTGTGCAACATGGACGGATGAGTAGATAGTTAAAATGGACTTCTAGGAGGAAGCCTAATTCTTGGTGGGAGCGTTACAGTTAATTTTGCATAATTGGGTCTTTGTAAAATCAAATGCATAATTTCCAATATTAATCTAGATTGCATTTTCAATTTATAGAAGTGAAATTTAATAAAACAAATATTTTGATGCTTTTGTGCAAATTAGAGTTTAGGCATGATTCACAAGCTGTAAATTGGGGTTCACACCAAGTTTGCACTTTGCAATCATTTGAAAATTGTAAACTATAAATTATAACTTAAGTGCACTTTGAAAACTAGAGTTCGCATCTAATTTATAATTTGTAATAAAATTGCAAAGTGTGAAATCCAAATTACAAAGTGGGTATAAAGTGTAAAATGTTTGTTACAAATAACAGTTCACATGTGGTTTTCAATTTACAAATAATTTGCAAAGTGCAAACTAAAAATCATCAAGGAACTACAAACTGAGAGAGAAAACTATGGCATCAAACCAAATCTAACAAAACTCAAAATGCATGCTATGGTTTGTATGTGGTCTTCAATTTACAAATAATTTGTAGATTAAAAATTGAATACCACTTGCAAAGTGTGAGCTAGGGTTGAAGAAGTTTTAAACACTAGAATAAAAATATAATGATGCCCTAAATATCAATTAAATGCTAAAATTGAGGATTCTAAACACTAAGACCTAACTACAAGTGAGGATTTAACAAAAACATTAAGAAATTGGTATCCTTTGTAGTAGAAATTGATCTTTGAGAGAATTCCATGGTTAAATTAATGAAACCCTAGGTATCCCAAACATTCAACACAACCAAACTAGAGAAAAGAGAAGGGAATCAAAAACCTAGAAAAGGTGACAAATTGACACTAAATAGAGTCTAAGTTTGAGGAATTTGAAGCACCTTTGGTCACAAAGGAGCTCAATTTCTAAAATATTATAGAGGGAAAACAAATGGTTAGAGAAATCAGGTGATGTGGGGTTTATACTCCCCCTAAACATGGGAAATTAATGTCCATCTAAATATGTCTTTAGAGTTTCAAACCAAAAATCATGAAAGTAGATCTCAATCCTCAATGTTTCAAAATCATTTTTCATTCCTATGGTCTTGGTGTCAAGACTTTTGAGGATACTTTGTACACCATACTTTGTACACCACTTAAAAATTTAACTTTCAAACTTAGGGGTTTAATGTGAATTAGTAGGTCATAACATCAATTTCATTATAGAATAAATCCCACAACTGGGAAAGACAAAACAAAACATGAGAAAAATCAAAAGGACTATTCAAATAAATTAGTTATATAATCATGAATAAGGGTCCACATATTCAAAAAATTAGGGGTGTGTTGTGAAGGTTAGAATAGTTACTACTTATGCTTGTAACAATGTAGTGTGGTTACAAAGGTAATGTCTAGGTATTATTTTTTCTATCAGATTTTGAGGATCAATTATGATAGTTAGATTGTTATGTATTTGGCAAAGAATACCATCTACCATGCTCATAATGTTGCAAGTATGAGGTTAACCAGTGTTGTCATTGATGTCAACATACTTATATTGTATTGATAAGAAGGATTAGATGAGCTGTGTGCTAAGGTTATTGAGGAAATTAGTCTCAATCAGGAACAGTGAAGAACAGTGATGAGAAGAAGGCAAAAGTACTCAATAGGTTGAGGATCAGAGGATGCAGATTAAAGGGTTTGTAGATATGAGTCTTGAGATGTTCTAGTTAAGATTTTAGAGGTCCACATGAAGATATGAAGAAGTTGTGATCGATCAAGTAGAACCGGTTCTAGGAGATGCTCCAGAGTGACAGAGTGTTACAAAAAGGTCCGGTGAGATCCGGAAGTGCATTGTCCTATTCTACGAATTGGAAGGAATGTTTGGGATGTCCTTGTGATGTGTCATCTTGATTTGTACATAGTTTGGAGGTCCAGAAGCACCTTTTTTAGTATGACAGTGGCGATAGACTGTGTTCTTGAAGTTTCAGATGAAGAAGAAAAGAATTCTAGTAAGTGGAGGAAGTGCGGATGTACCTGGTTATTTAGGCAAGCTTGTGAAGGTTCTAGGATCATGTTGAGGTTGTGTTGTCAGTTCTCATTAGTGTTAGAGCCCAAAATTGGAGATATACTTCCAGATGAAGATGTTCTTGTTTAGACTGGCCGACCGGATGAGTTATTCATCTTGCAAATGTTCTTGTGGATGATTGCCGACTTAGATGATTGCTCCTAAGTCGATACCTTGTATAAATAAAGGTTTGTAAATTCATTTTGAAATGTGTCATGGAGTGGATGAGTGTGGTATAGAGAAGGAGCAAAAGGCAGAGCAGGAGTGTCTCAGGCTTAAATGGAACTAATCCAGACATGGTAAAGATGTCAATCTCCAGTTCAAGTTTGTAATACTTGTTATCTTGTAGATAGTGTGTCTCTTGTAGGCAGTGTGCCTCCTTATGAGTAGTGTGCTCAGGTAGTGAGCCCTAATTGGCATGTGCTATCTATTTTTTCTTGTTCTTCTAATAGAGAATAATCCTTGGGTTAATCACCCCATGGTTTTTCCCTTGACCAGGTTTTCCACGTCAAAATTTTGGTGTCTAATGTGTTGATGTTTATCTGCTCTGGTGTTTATGCCTTATGCTTTCATGAATGGTTAATTGATATGCTATTAAATAACAAAGAAGAATCAAGTGTTTAAAGTAGAAGAAGGTTTTTGTACAACTGATTCACCCCCCCTCTCAGTTGTGTGCCCTAGATCTAACAATTGGTATCAGAGCCAAGTTCCTCTAAAAGAAGCTTAACCGCTTGAGGAGATCCAGGATGTCATCAAACAAAAAGGATAGTCTGAAGTTTGATGGAACCAACTTCTCTCTCTGGAAAGGTTGCATGAAGTGTCACTTGGAGTGTATGGGAGAAGCATACTTGTCCATGGTCACAAAAGCATATGTACCTCCATAGGGTGGTCCGACAACTCTAAATGAAATCACAGATGCTGAAAACAATCTATGGACAAAAGAAGCTCTTCTAAGTGCATTAAATGACTCAGAGCTCTCAAATGTTATTGACCTACCAACTCCCTATGAGATCTAGATTAAACTGGAACTTTTGCATGAAGGAGATGAGTTTGTTAAGAGTGCAAGGTTGCAAAATCTCAAAGGGAAATTTGAAAGATTGAAGATGAGAGATGATGAAAATATCACTACCTTAATGCCAAGAGTAAATGAGCTGGTGTGTGGAATTAGGAATACTGGTGGAGTTCTGAATGAAAATGAGATTGTTTGCAAAATTCTCAGATCCCTTCCTGCTGCCTACAAAATCAAGGTTGCTGCCATTGATGAATTCAGAGCCCATACAACTATCACAAGAGAGCAATTGGCTGGCAAACTGGCTACATTTGAAATGACTGAGTTTGGAGATGATCCCCCTAAGACTGAATCTACATTCAAAGCTAGTGCCTATGTGAAAGGTAAACAAAGATTTAATCTGGGAGAAAACTCTTCAAGGAAGCTGTCATGGTATGATCAAGCAAGGAAAGACATGGAAGAGGAAGAAGTAGAAATAGCTCAACTTGAAGCCCTCATTGCAAAGAGACTGCCAAGAGGATCTGGTAAGTATGAAGGAAAATTACCCTTTAAGTGCTTCAACTGCAATAAGATTGGTCATTTTGCTTCAAGATGTCTGAAAAGATCTACAAGGTCAAATTCTAATAGACAAAGGTTCCAAAAGAACTGTTATTATGTTCATGAAGAAGATGATAATGAAGGAGTAATAGATGATGAATTAGAAATATGAAACAAATCTGAAAATGAATGGGTGTTTATTGCCATCAAGGAAGAAGATCCAATATCCTCTGAATCTATCAATCATAAGGTTGTGGAAAGTGCTTTGGCTGCTCAAGTTGAAGAAAAGGATGATTGGGTTATTGACAGTGGATGCTCTCATCATATGACAGGTGACAAAAATAAGTTCCTAGACTTGGAAAGGTATGAAGGAGGAATGGTAAAGTTTGGTGATAATTCTGTTGGTAGAATCAGAGGTAGGGGAACTATTTCTTTTGATGGAAAGAGCAAAATTGGTAATGTACTGTATGTTGAAGGATTGAAGCACAATCTTCTCAGTGTTGGATAGTTGGTAGACAAAGGTTATGATCTCCAGTTCAAAAATAGAAGATGTAAGATCTTTGAAAGCTCTGGAACTGAGATTGCATCCGGTACTCAAACAAAAGGTAATATCTTCCATCTAGTTGGTTCTAATAAAAGTTGTTTGTTTGTTCAAGTTGATCAGAGTTGGTTATGGCATAGAAGGATGTGTCATGTGAATTTTTATAACATCATCAAGATAAGCAATACTCAGGTTGTAAGAGATCTTCCAAAATTGGTGAAACCTACAAATAGCTTGTGCAAAGAATGTTAGCTAGGTAAATAGAGCAGAGTCTCTTTCAAAAGTAAGGATTAGTCATCTACCAGATTATTAGAATTAGTTCATACTGATCTATGTTGTCCAACAATAATCAAGAGTATGCAAGGTGATAGATATTTCATGTTACTGATTGATGACCATTCCTGGATGATGTGGGTTACCTTTCTAAAAGAGAAATCAGAAGCCTTTGAGAAGTTCAAAATCTTCAAGGCTATGGTAGAGATTCAAACCAAATTGAAACTAAAATGTCTGAGGTCTGATAGAGGTAGTGAATTCACATTCGGTGAATTCATAGACTTTTGTGAGAAGCATGGTATAAAGAGACAGTTGTCTGCTCCTAGGACTCCACAGCAGAATGGAGTAGTTGAGAGAAAGAACCGGACCATCCAGGAAGCATCCAGGACAATGTTGATGGAAGTAAATGTTCCTCAGATGTTTTGGAGAGAAGCTATCAGCACTGCAGTCTATACTCTCAATTGAGTTCAAATCAGAAGCAATACCGGTAAGACTCCTTATGAACTTTGGTTTGGTATAACTCCTACTGTGAAATATTTTAGAGTATTTGGTAGCAAATGTTACATCAAAAGAGATGAAGATCTAGGAAAGTTTGATGCTAGAAGTGATGAAGGAATTTTCTTGGGTTACTCCACTCAAAGCAAAGCCTACCGGTGTTACAATAAGAGACTGAGAAAGATGATAGAAAGTACAAATATGAAGGTTGATGAAGGAATTGAGAAGCCCTCAAGGTTTTATGAATATGATGAAGATGATTAGAATGGTTCTTTGATTCAAGGAGCTCAATCCTCTTCTGAAAGTCAGATTCAGACTAATCTGGTAAATCAAGAAGAAGAGGTTTGTCTGAATGAGCCTGATCAAGAAACAGTAGTGCAAGAAACTCCCAAAGTTCCAAGGTATGTAACTCTAAACCACTCTGAAGATTAGATCATAGGTGACAAAAGCAAAGGGGTACAAACAAAGAGGAAAATTGCTCAAAATTTAGATGAATACTGTCTAATTTCAAAGATTGAACCTAAGACAATAAATGAAGCCTGCAATGATGAAAATTGGACCAAAGCAATGGAGGAAGAGTTGATGCAAATTGAGAAAAATCACACTTGGGATCTTGTTCCCAGACCTAGAAATAAAAATGTGATTGGAACCAAATGGGTCTTCCAGAACAAACTAAATGAAGTTGGTGAAGTAATCAGAAACAAAGCCAGATTGATTTACAAAGGCTACTCTCAAATAGAAGGAATTGATTTTGAAGAAACCTTTGCTCCGGTAGCAAGAATTGAAGTAGTCAAATTATTTCTTGCATTTTCTACCTTCAAAGACTTCAAGGTATATCAGATGGATGTCAAGTCTGCCTTCCTAAATGGTGATTTGGAAGAAGTATATATTGAGCAACCAAATGGATTTCAATTGTCTGATCATAGTGATATGGTCTACAAGTTGAAGAAAGCACTGTATGGATTGAAGCAAGCCCCAAGGACTTGGTATGAAAGGTTGGATAAGCATCTTGTGTAGATTGGTTACAACAAAGGTACTGCTGATAGTAACTTATATTTCAAAATTGATCATGAAAACATTTTGATTGTTGAAGTATTTGTTGATGATATCATCTTTGGAGGAAGAGATAGTATGTGTAAAACCTTTGCAAATCAAATGAAAAGTGAGTTTGAAATGTCAATACTTGGTGAAATAAATTTCTTCTTAGGTCTGCAAATTACTCAAACAAAGAAAGGGATCTTCATTTCTCAGACCAAATATGTGAAAGAATTGTTGAGGAAATTTGGGATGGAAGATTCAAAGCCAATGAATAATCCCATGGCAACCGGATGCAAGTTGAGCAAAGATGATGACTCTCCCAAGTTGGATCAGACTAAATATAGGTCAATGATTAGAGGACTGTTGCATCTCACTCAAACTAGACCAAATATTATGCAGGCTATTGGTCGTGTTGCTAGATTCCAAGCTGATCCTAGAGAATCTCATGTTATGGAAATCAAGAGGATTTTTAGATATCTAAAGGGGACAATTGAGTATGGTCTATGATACCCTAGAGATCATGATTTCTCTCTTCATGCATATACAGATGCAGATTGGGCAGGAAATGTAGATGACTGGAAGAGCACCAGTGGTGGAGCTTTCTTTTTGGGAAAAAGATTGGTTTCTTGGATAAGCAAGAAACAAGAGGCAATATCTCTGTCTATAACTGAAGTAGAAGAAATTGCAGCAGCAGGTAGTTGCACTCAAATCTTATGGATGAAGCAGATGCTAAGAGACATTAAAGTAGAATATAAGGAGCCTATCACAATTTTTTGTGATAATTCAAGTGCAATAAATATTTCTAAGAATCCGGTGTTGCATTCTAAGACCAAGCACATATCTATCAAGTTTCACTTTCTGAGAGAACAAGTGAACAAGGATGAAGTCAGACTGGAGTATGTACGCTCCAAGGATCAGATTGCAGATATTTTTACTAAACCTCTTCCCAAGGATTCTTTTGAGTATCTCAGGGAGAAGTTATGGGTCATTGCCCCTCTAGTGATGAACTAGGATGCACTGATGTGCATCAGTTCGGTGGATATCATAGTCATATCTTGTGATTCGAATTGATGATGGGGAGCTACTACTAAGGGGGAGTAGCTGGTATGATTCTGATGTGTTAGAATTGCAAGTATGAGCCCTTTGCCATTGATGTCAAAGGGGGAGAGAAGACATGTGAAAAACAAGTGGTTAATGATCAAAGAGGGAGTAGTAAAGTAAGAAAAGACATGTGAAGAGTTGTTGTTGATAGGGGGAGCTGTGACAGAAAGGAGAAGTTCTTGTCTTGATGGTTTTTCACATCATATTTTGCCATCAATGACAAAGGGGGAGATTGTTGCAAGTATGAGGTTAACCAGTGTTGTCATTGATGTCAACATACTCATATTGCATTGATAAGAAGGATTGGAAGAGCTGTGTGCTGAGGTTATTGAGGAAATTAGTCTCAATCAGGAACAGTGAAGAACAGTGATGAGAAGAAGGAAAAAGTACTCAATAGATTGAGGATTAGAGGATGTGGATTAAAGGGTTTGTAGATATAAGTCTTGAGATGTTCTAGTTAAGATTTTAGAGGTCTGCATGAAGATATGAAGAAGTTGTGATTGATCAAGTAGAACTGGTTCTGGGAGATGCTCCGGAATGACAAAGTGTTACAAAAAGGTCTGGTGAGATCTGGAAGTGCATTGTCCTATTCTGCAGATTGGAAGGAATGTTTGGGATGTCCTTGTGATGTGTCATCTCAATTTGTACATAGTTTGGAGGTCTGGAAGCACCTTTTTCAGTATGACAGTGGCGATAGACTGTGTTCTTGAAGTTTTGGATGAAGAAGAAAATAATTCTAGTAAGTGGAGGAAGTGCAAATGTACCTAGTTATTCAAGCAAGCCTGTGAAGGTTCTTGGATCATGTTGAGGTTGTGTTGTTAGTTTGCATTAGTGTTAAAACATAGAATTGGAGATATACTTTCAGATGAAGATGTTCTTGTTCAGACTGGCCGACTGGATGAGTTATTCATCTTGCGAATGTTCTTGTGGATGATTGCCAACTTAGATGATTGTTCCTAAGTCGATGCCTTGTATAAATAAAGGTTTGTGAATTCATTTCAAAATGTGTCATGGAGTATATGAGTGTGGTATAGCGAAAGAGTGAAAGGCAGAGCAAGAGTGTCTCGGGCTTAAATAGAACTGATGCAGACATGGTAAAGATGTCAATCTCCAGTTCAAGTTTGTAATACTTGTGATCTTGTAGACAGTGTGTCTCTTGTAGGTAGTGTGCCTCCTTGTGAGCAGTGTGCTTGGGTAGTGAGCCCTAATTGGCATGTGCCATCTATTTTTTCTTATTCTTCTAATAGAGAATAATCCTTGGGTTAATCACCCCATGGTTTTTCGCTTGACCGGGTTTTCCACGTCAAAATCTTGGTGTCTAATGTGTTGATGTTTATCTGCTCCAGTGTTTATGCCTTATGCTTTCATGAATGGTTAATTGATATGCTATTAAATAACAAAGAAGAATCAAATGTTTAAAGTAGAAGCAAGTTTGTGTACAACTGATTCACCCCCCCTCTCAGTTGTGTGCCCTAGATCTAACACAGACTATGTATATAGATGTTTAATATCACTTTATTTACAAGATGGTTGAGGATGGTAATGTCATCATCTAGAAGGTGGACACTTTTCATAATGTTTTATATTCTCTTAGAAAACCAATGAGGATAGATAGCTCTACTTGTGCAAGATGAGTATGAGATCATGGTGAGCCAAATAATACCCATAAAAGGCAATTAAAATACTAAAAACATACTTAAGTAACTTAACATAAAAAATTGAATGAGTTATCTACATAATCTGAGAATAAGGCAGTCATAAAAGTTGTAAGAAACTAAATGTGGTTTATGGACTACTATTTGTTCTTTTCAAAAATTTATATACAATTTGTTGAAAATTATATATTTCAATGACGCACTGATGCAGGAGCATCCAATTGAAATTAAGGAACACTGAGAGGGGGGCGAATTAGTGTTCTGCAAAACTTATTATTATGTTCCTTTATCAATTTACCAAATACATTCAAATGAAAGAAGAATGAACTTAAGAATAGCAACAACAAGATCATCACACATGAACACCAGGATTTTTACATGGAAACCTAGTTAAGGGAAAAACCACAGTGGGGGTTAACCCACAATATTTTATACTTTGTTAAAAGTATTACAAAATGGGAAGGCACATGCCTTCAGGTGCACTGCCTAGAGGTCACTTCTTAGAGGAGGCTCACTACCTACAAGATCAATTACAAGAGTTCACTAAAATACTTGAATTGAAGAATAGCATCTAATAATGCAAGATTATAGTTTCAGTTAGGCTCAATATACTGACTTCACACACTTCATCTCTCACTGCCTTGTTTTACTATTCTGCCATGATCTAAGGCTCAACTCTCTTGCTTCACACTTGATAATGCCACACTTCGCACCTCTCACCTCATATTCATACAACCATACCTCAAAATGCTTGCACCCATTGATCATATATATCCGCAACATGAAATTACATCAACAATAGTCAGCCTCAAGAAATCTTAGAAACTATTTAAAGATTATTGTTCTGTCAGTTGAATCCATACACAAACATCAATGCAGACCAAAAGCTATGTATTTAAGTCACCACACGTATCAGCCAATACCACTAGATCTCATAAATTTCTCAACCAACCACTTCTCTTAATCCACACAAGGATCAAACACCAGGTCAGCTTGTTCTTCACTAGACTAAACTGTCTAACCAAAACCTGATACTCAAATGCTTGTAACTTTCGATCCCTTCATCACCAAAGGCTAAAAATTTTGATTTAGGTTACCCTGACATCCCTTAACATTCCCTCATATCCATAACACAATATCATTACCTACAAAAAAATACAAACCAAAATGTTGAACCCTGTCATATGCTCTATTCCTGTCTATCTGGACTTAGATAAATGTGCAATCTAACTTTCGGTATGATCAAATGATACAATGCAGATGTGTAAGATATATTTAGTTACCATCAATGACAACACCTGACATGCCTAGTAGTGTCTCTTTCCAACAATCTCCCCCTTTGGCATTGATGGAAACACTTAGTGAAAAATGACTAAGTGTTAGAACAACTCCCCCTTCCTATGTATACTTGTGATTTCCAATGCTCCCCCTGAGATGAACTCCTTATTTTTCACTGCTTTCCATTCCCCCTTTGAAATCAATAGCAAAGGCTGAGATCCACATACCAAAATTCAAGCAAAAAACTCTATGTACATGGGCACATATATACAAATAATCCTTATGTCTTGTCTACATGAAATTAAACACATCACCAAAAATGTTTTTCAATAGTGCCAATTCATTGTCCCAACTTTTCTTCATGCTCCCCAAAATTGAAATATGACCACTGAATAAAAATGCCTGTGACTCCGCCTTCTGTAGATTTGTGGGATCACTTGTCAGAGCAGCAGCTTGAGCTTCTATCAATGCATTGAACAATGTTTGTAACTTAGGGAAAATCAGTCCCCAGAGTTCACACATCCTTGCAATAATGTTTTCTTTTTCTTTCACCAATTTCTTTATTTCATTGATCAAGCTAATCACTTGACATTCTTGACTCACTACAGATATTGTCAAAGGATCAAAGGATTGAGATACATTTGACAATTTTTTCTTGGAATCCTTTATTTTCTTCTCAATATCCTCTACGACTTTAGGCCAAGATAAACAAAATTTGTACACATCTCCTCCTTTAGTGAGGGCATTTTGAATACTCTTTATACTAATATCCAACATAATTCTATCATTGTCAATTATTCTTTTCAGTTCACTAAATCTTTTCTCATTAAATTCATTCCATACTTTAACTTCTGCTAACTTCTCAAAAGACTCAAAGGGAGTACTTACAGAATTCATGAGACACTTCAACTGACCAGAGGGAGATGCTAATGAATCCTTATGAAATGAAGGCATGATTTTCTATAAAATGCTAGATGCAAGATCAAGCAACTCACTGTCTTATATATGGAACTTCCAGATTTCCTCTATGGCCTTAGCTTGTGCAAAAGAGGCCAAATTCATCTTTTGTGCCAGTGATAGAGTATCAAAATTGATTGAACCTTGTATTATATCCAGATCTTCTGCAACTTGTTTGTCTTTCTCCAAAATTTCTTTCACTACTTTTGTAGTGTCTCTTGCCTAATATGATGTTTTAGTTTTATGCTCTTTAGGGCCTACAACTTCTCCCTTTCCAGAGTCAACCACATTGTCTTGCTTATCATTTTCATTCTTTTTCTCTACTTCTGCTCTTTTTGCATCAAGAGCATAGGCATCCTTCTTTTTAATTTTATCATAAATGTCTTTTGTATTCTTTTCTAGAGGATTTTGTGTATCCTCAACAACATCATTATCATCATTTTTATCAAATTCATCAACATATGGAATGGAGGGATCAATTCCATCATCAGATTGGTCCAAAGGAATTTGTGTATCCTCTGCACAATCAACATTATTTTCCTTCACCATCTCTTCATCTCCTTTATTCAATATTTCCTCTTCCAGAACAAATAAATCATCTAGCTAATCTTGTTGCTCATTTTTCTTCAACTCTTCATCATTCAAAATGGATGTGTTATCAGCATCAGCAGGTTCTTCAGTGACAACATAAAACTTATTTTTGTCTAGGGTTTTCTTCAGAATTTGTTCTGATTCTTTCACCACTTCATCAATGTCTCTAATCATTAGCTTATTCATCCTTTTCTTGCTTCTGAATTCATCTTTAATTTCTTTGAAATTTTGATTTGCTTCCTTCCTAGTGATTACCGAACATAGACTAAACAACCCATGTTCTCTTAGCTCCAAATACTTTGCTTTAGTAGCTTCCTTTCTCATCTCTAGAATGTCTCTTAGACTCTTAGGGATTTCTAACAAAATTTCCACAAGTGCTTTGTTGAATGTATTCAAGTACTTGATAATAGCATCCTCCAAAACTTTCTTATTGGCATCATCAAAGTTGTCATAATATTCAATCATTTTCTTTAAGTTTCCATCTACAGTGATTGACTTTATGATGTTTTTCATAGATGGAGTAGGCTTCTCAACATAAGCCTTAGACTTATGCCTTTTACTTGACTTTTTGCTTTCAGAGTGTTTCTCCTTAGACACTTTAGCAGCCTTAGTGCCTGAGGCCTTCAACTCTTTAACCTCACCATCAGACTCGGTCTCTTCTTCATCCTCCTTTAAACTGATATATGAACTTTTTCCCATTACTTTTGTCTATTTTCCTTCCTTACCGGTAGGTTTTTCTTTGAATTTCTCTGCAATAGGAGAAGGTGATGCACCGGAGGTTAAACCAAAACTCCTAGTAGTCCTTGACTTAGAAGAGGATTCTACTGGAACACTTTCCTATTCCCTATCCTACTTTTCCTTCTTAGCTTTCTCTGTCCTTTCCCTATTTTATCTCACAACTTCCTTTGTTATTCCAATACTTTTTGCATACATATCAACTTGCCTTTAGATGTTTCTCTTGATTTCAAGTTTCTAGAGCTCAACATACAATTTCAAACTAAGCTCACTATATGTACCAAATCTCTCAACTGAGGTATCTTTTGGTTTTCTCAGAAGGTGTTGAACATACATTTCTAGTATTTGTCCATCAACTTCATACCCCAGGGGCATGATCCATACATTCCTTGGTTCAGTTGCTTCCATCAAGCATTGATCTATTTCTACCATGAAACAAATTGTATCCTTGTACTTTTCCACCACTAACTTAGGGATTCTTTCCCTTGATTGCATCATATTCTAGAAATTTTTGAAATATCCCCAAAGAGCAGTCCTTTGGCCATTGGAGTCACCAATATTGTGCAAGTGCTCTCTTATTTGTATGGAAATAGGTTTATCACTGGTCCAATGGAAGCTTTTCATCTCGGGTAACTCATTCATGAAATAAAAGAATAAGAACAAGACCAACGTACCATACTTGAATGTATTCTTCTTATCCTTCTTGAGGGTGCTGCTACAATAATGGGTTATACTTTTTGGGATCTTCTAATTTTTGTTGAAATCACATATTTTTAGAAAAATATAATGATTTAAGCCTTGAAATGTTCCATTTAAAGGATTTTAATTGAAGAGGGTTTGATCAAACCCCCTTAGATTCAAACCCCCTTGGATAGAACCCCACTAGTTTTAAACCATACCTATAATGGAGTCTCCTCTACACCTATCAAAATGTTGATAAAAAACCAATTTTGATTTATCTTTTGAGTGATCAAATGAATTCATTTAAAATTTATGCTTTCTAAGTATGTATTCATTATTATAAGCTTCCCAAAAAATATAATTTTAAATATATTTAATTTGATTATTATATTTATTTTTTATTTCTTGTGAATGTATGTTTTTCACCGAACATCAAGTTCTCTATTCTACACACATAGGAAATTAGTAAATTATTGAAACAAAATTCTAAAAAATATATGTGCACTAGGTATTGATGTCCTTGTTTCAACAAAAGAAAAAAATTTAAATTTCGATACATACATAAAAAGTTATGTTTTACGAAATACGCTTATGTCTAAATTATAATTGGTTTGACTTCAAAATTAAATTAAAAAATATATATTCAACAGAATATTATGAAAGCAAATGCATACACTATATATCGGTGTTACCAATCTAAATTAAAAAGAATAAGAATTTTATCCTTTGTAGAAAAAAAGTTATATGCTTCGCAATACACATCACTTCAAAAAAATATTGTTTACTATTAAAAACCAGTTAACAAAGGAGATATAAAAAAATTACAATTTAACTCCAATTTTTTTTTTAAATATATATTTAGAATCTATAAACAAAATCTCACAAATCACTAGTTCACATCATCTTCAAATTCCTAATGGTTTAGTAGCTATAGGTGTCAAAATGTAAAGATTTAGTTCAAAATATTGATTTCAATGTCAAGTTTGGCCAAAAAGATCTTGTTTGGATTCTCCATTAGCTAGTTTTGTGACAACTCACACAAGTCATAGTTGGCATTTTCTTTTAACATCTGATAGGCAACATAGATGGCTATACCAGATATTGAGTTTTCCCTACTAGAGTGGTATATCTTATACCCAATCACCATAGATGAAAAGTTTACATCCAGATCAGTTATATCATTTATTGTCATTGCCCTCTTATCAAACTTTGATCTAGTAGCTTCAGTCATAGTCTAATTCTTCACTAATTTTAACATTGGAAGTCCACCAGATGAGTTCAATCCTATTACAACCTTGATGGCATCCTTAGTGATATTAAAGGGTTTCATCAACCACATAAATTCATCATGCATCCAACTCAGTACATACTGGACCCACTCGTCCTCATTGAATGATGGGAACCCAATAACCTAAATGAAATGTTTGTCTTGCAATGCCTTATACTCAGGTTTAAGACCATAAATCTCACACCTTAGGTGATTCTTAAACAAATCCACTAACTTTGAATCTCCAAACTCATCTATACTAGCATGAATGTAAGCCCTAATATCCTCTATGTGCAACACTCCATGCAAAACATTAGAAAGGGCACCTAACAGATCAACTTCTATAGATTTGTGTGGATGCCTTTTAAATTTAGGTCAGAGCCTTTCAGTGATGTCAACAACCAATGGAGTAGCCATTTAAGAAAGATCACACTTGTTCAAAGCTTCACAGAAAAATACCTTTTTCTTCATTGGATTAGGGTTAGCTATCGAATTCACTTTTTACACTCCAAATATTTGAGATCTCATCTCAGATGCTCTTGTCCTTGTTTGCTTCTAATGCAAAGTGATTCAAATATCAAATGAATGACCTTTTATGCTTCTGCAAAACCTAATTCACCATTGTAATAAATGCTTTGCCCTAATTCATCTAGTTACACTGTTTCTAAATACAATCAATCTCCAATTACTCTACAATCAATTATATTAGCTTCTTTTCTTCTGAAATTTGCTTCAACAGATCTGAAATAGACTTCTTTATCTTAATTCATCATGCCAAATTTAGGAACCCACTTATTGGAAGGGGGAATTACATTTTTAATGTAGCTCCCGCTGAGCCAGAGCTCTTATTTTAATTCATGGAGGAATTATCAGCACTAGATTTCGGTGCGGACCCATCACCATCATTCATTTTACTTTTCTTCACCCATGTTTTGTTGATTTCATTTTGGATCTCATTCACATGTACTTTGCCCTTGCCTTTGTCCATCTTCTGCTCTGTTCTTCCTTTACCTGCCTGTGAGTTCTCCTTTTTACTTCTACAAAATTTAGCAGTATGTCCAGAATTGTTGCAGTTGAAACACACAATCTTATTCCTTTGACAATTACATGTTGGAGTAGTTTTAGATCTACATTGCATTGCAATAGGCCCAAACTTGTTGCAAGTAAAACATCTTCCATTGAAAACTTGTTTGTTCTTAGGAGGCTTCCTTAATCCACTTCTACAATCTTCAACCTTATGACCTATCTTTTCGCAATTAAAGCATTGACTGGAGAAAGATAATGCATTTTGATTCACTTTACTTCTACATTGATTAGCTCTATGACCATACTCATTACATTTGAAATAATTTCCATTGAAAGATGGATACTTTTGAGCATTAGGATGTCTTACCGGAGGTCTTCTAGGATTCCTTCTTTGATTTCTTGCTTCAGGATATCTTTGACCAAATCTAGAGATTTCACCTTTCTCATATCCTAGACCACACTTATCACCTGCCTTCTTCTGACTATCAAGCCACACTTCAAGTTTGGCTGAGCTTATCTTGAACTTCTCTTTGTATTTATTTACAGCTACTAGGTCATGCTTGAGAATGACAATTTGCCTTTCAAGTTGTTCCTCATTATACCTAGTTTCTTGTAGATCAGACTCTAGATTGCTAATTATTCTATCCAATCTAACGCACTCTTCTATTCTTTTTTTTAGAGATGGATCCAAGTTTTCTTCAGTCTTCTTCCTTTCCTCAATTTCCTTGGTTAGCCTCATCACCCCGAATTCCATCTCATGTTTTAGGATAACTACTTTTGCCAGTTTCTCACATTCCTTTGTCTTCTCCTTCAAGTCCTCATCCATGCCATTGTCTTCATGCTAATTTGCTAACTACTAAATTAGCTCCTTCCTCTTTTCATTAGACTTTCTTAGTTGCCCTTTTAAAGTTCTAATGAAATCCTCAGTATCTTTAAGGTTCTATTGCAGTTCGTTGACTTCTGCTCTAGACTGATCCAGGTCTTCTAAGGCTACTTGAAGTTGTTCATTGATACCATCAAAATACCTAAATGAACCCATTGAAACACCTTTCCAGATCTTCCTCAAGCTATTAAATTTTTTCTAAGGAACCTCTCTCTGATACCAATTGTTGAAATTAAGGAACACTGAGAGAGGGGTGAATCAATGTTTTACAAAACTTATTATTATGTTCCTTTATCAATTTACCACATACATTCAAATGAAAGAAGAATGAACTTAAGAATAAAAACAACAAGATCATCACACATAAACATCAGGATTTTTACTTGGAAACCTAGTTAACAAAAAAACCATGGTTGGGGTTAACCCACAATATTTTATACTCTGTTAAAAGTATTACAAAATGGAAAGGCACATGCCTTCAGGTGCCCTACCCAGAGTTCACTGCCTACAAGATCAATTACAAGCTTTCACTGAAATACTTGAACTGAAGAATAGCATCTAACAATGTAAGATTACAGTTCCGGTTAAGCTCAATATACCAACTTCATGCACTTCATCTCTCACTGCCTTGTTTTACTATTCTGCCATGATCTGAGGCTTAGATCTCTTTCTTCGCACTTAATACTACCACACTTCACACCTCTCACCTCATATTTGCACAACCATATCTCAAAATGCTCGCACCCATTGATCATATATATCTGTAACATGAAATTACATCAACTGCAGTCGTCCTCAAGAAAACTTAGAAACTATTTCAAGATTAATGTTATGTCGGTTG
Source organism: Cunninghamia lanceolata (assembly GCA_027924645.1). Taxonomy (NCBI): domain Eukaryota; kingdom Viridiplantae; phylum Streptophyta; class Pinopsida; order Cupressales; family Cupressaceae; genus Cunninghamia; species Cunninghamia lanceolata. The sequence goes on from BSBN01000957.1 coordinate 2,729,029, forward strand.
AATCCATACACAAACACCAATGCAGAACAAAACCTATGTATTCAAGTCACCACACATGTTAGCTAATACCACTGGATCTCATAAATTTCTCAACCAACCACTTCTCTTAATCTACACAAGGATCAAACACCAGGTCAACCTATTCTTCACTGGACTGAACTGTCTAACCAACACCTAATAATCAGATGCTTGTAACTTTTAATCCTTTCCTCACTAGAGGCTAAAACTTTGGATTTGGTAGCCCTAATATCCCTTAAAATTTTCTTAGATCTACAACACAATATGATTACCTATGGAGAAATGCAGACCAAAATGCTAAACCTTGTCATATGCTATGTTCTTGTCTATACAGACTTAGACAAACCTGCAATCTGACTTTCAGTATGATCAAATGATACAATGCAGATGTGTAAGATAGATTTTGTTTCCATCAATGACAACACTTGACATGCCAAGTAGTGTCTCTTGCCAACACATCCACGTTTAATGGCAATCTTGCATCACCAAAAATATTTTAATTTCTATTTGTTTGTTTTCAATAAGGCTTGTGGGCTTTGGAAAGTAATATTAATATTTGCAACAAATGTGTATTCTTGGGCTATATTAATAAATGTAAATTTTAATATAAAATGTCCTGGTAATTTGTAAATTCCTCAATTAGTGGGGAGAATCTTTCCTAGGCATCCACTTGGAGATATGCATTAATTTGTATTTTGGTGGGGCTGATTTGGTGGAAGATTCTGTCATAAGTGGGTCAACAACTCCTATTTTTATTTCAAAAATTGTAACCTCCAAGAAGGGTGTGGATTCCCAAAAGGTGGTTCCAGTTGATGGTTTTAGTGAAAACATGAGAAATTTTAATGAAACCATGTGGGCCACAATCTTTGCATGTTGTTGCATGTCTAGGTCATAATTATGAAACCCGATCTTGGTAAAATGGTCATAACTTTCTATTTTCTTATCAAAATAAAGAAATTCAAAATGTTCTATAAATATGGGAAGGAGGCACATGAAACATAGAAACCATTTTAGAAAATCACAAAAAATGAGGGAGCGATGAGAGGAATAAGTGATGGTTTTTTTTTCTTAGAGCTAGGGGGATGAGAATTGCTACAGACCCAGATGTTGGGGAAGGAGTCTAGAGGTGGAGAAACTTATTTGTTGCAGGTGTTGAATGTATAATTCTTATAAGCTCATAATCTTCCTTATTTTATAATGCATTTTTAGATTCAACAAAATATAAGTTATAGATTTCTCTTCTATTTTCTGATGTTCACTTTGTTTATAGCCTTCTTGCATAGGCTTTTGTGTAGGTTTATATTATAGATTTGAAAGGGATAGTTTTCCTTTTCATCAGTTGTAAGATCCAATGGTCCTAAGTGTGTGGACAGAGCACTAAATGTGAGGCAGTCTATAATAGGACCTTAGGGTGGAGCTGTGAGAAGGAGTTCATGTAAACAGATCGCCAAACATGAGGAAGTTTACATGGGAACCTAAGATTGAAGTTGTGAAGCAATGAGGGTTTCAAAAATATGTGTTTTGAGGATTTTTAAAGCCTTGAGTATGGAAAAGAGAATGAGAAAAAATAATTTTATTATTGGATGGATGCTAAAAATTCCTATACTTTAGGAAATTAGAGAAAGACTTAGGAAGGATAGGGTGAGAGAATTTAGGGAATTGAAGCAACAAGTGGAAGAAATTGTAGTAGAGTTAGAAAGGAGAAGAGTACTTTGTCAGAAAAGAGGTGAATTTTATTTATCTTTCTAATGATAGTTTGAATGTAGGAAAGAAATAAAATGAAGTAGAGTGTCATGCATGTGACATTGAGGAAGAAGAAGAAGATGAGTGGGAAGAAGTTTTTGAATATGAAGCTAAGGCACGTAATTTTTAAGGCATGGAAGAGGTGGTGAAGAAGGTTGCAGCAACTAAAGAGGATAAATATGTTGCTATTGAGAATGAAGATAAGAATGGAGATGAAGAGAAAGAGGTAATAAATTTGAGTATTATTAATTTGAGTAGTGTAGAAGAAGTTGAGACGATGGAATTTGAGGGTCCTATATTTGATGAAGAATTTGGTGAAGATGAAGATGATCTCATACTCAAAGAGGAGATGAGAAAGATTGATATCTTATTTGAAGGGAAAGAGTTAGATGAACGTGATAAGGAGATAGAGAAGATACAGATGGGAGAAGAAAGGTCCAATGATTATGCTAACATTGTTTTATTGACACACAAAAGAGCAGGTGTAGTAGAATTTCAAGTATGTGACAATGAAGTTGTAGCAGATCAGGTAATGCCTTATTTTCTTGAAATTTATGAAGATCAAAAAAATGTTGATTTTAATGTTGTAGAGATTAATGAGATGTAGGAAGATGAAGAGGTGAATGCATATTGGTGGAGGTGGTAGGATTGTTGTAGTGGGTTCAATCCCACAAGGGTGAAGGAGAGAAGAAGATACAGTAGGTGGAGGAGGACAATTTACAGTGGTTCCATGCTAAGAAAGAGGAGTGCGTAGCAGAGTTGTTGGAATACGGGAAGTGTTCTAGGTAGATGCTAGAAAAAGAGGAAAAAGAGATAGCAATTTTTTGTGCACATATTTTTCCCTGTATGCTCACAAACTTCTTACCTTGGGTGTCTGATGCAGGAGCATCCATGGTCAATGGTAATATTTCATCACCAAAAATATTTTAATTTCTGTTTATTTGTTTTCAATAAGGTTTGTGGGCTTTGGAAAATAATATTAATATTTGTAACAAATGTATTTTCTTGGGATATATTAATAAATGCAAATTTTGATCTAAAATATCCCAGTAATTTGTAAATTTCTCCATTAGTGAGGAGAATCTTTCCTAGGCATCCACTTGGAGATATGCATTAATTTGTATTTTGGTGGGGCTGATTTGGTGGAATATTTCGTCATAAGTAGGTTAATAACTCCTATTTTTATTTCCAAAATTGTAACCTCCAAGAAGGGTGTGGATTTCCAAGAGGTGGTTCTAGTTGATGGTTTTAGTGAAACTATGGGAAATTTTAATGAAACCATGTGGACCACAAGCTTTGCATGTTGTTGCATATCTGGGTCATAATTATGAAACTTAGTCTCAGTAAAATGGCCACAAATATCTCATTTCTTATCAAAATAAAGAAATTCAAAATGTTCTAGAAAGCAGGAAAGGAGGCACACAAAACATAGGAACCATTTTAGAAAATTCCAAAAAATGAGGGAGTGGATAGTGGAATAAGTGAAGGGTTTTCTTCTTAGACCTGTGGGGATGAAAATTGCCAGAGACCCAGATGTTGGGGAAGGAGTCCAGAGGTGGAGAAACTTATTTGTTGTAGGTGTTGGATGTGTAATTCTTAGAAGCTCATAATCTTCCTTATTTTGTAATGTATTTTTAGATTTAATAAAATATAAGTTGTAGATTTCTCTTCTATTTGCTACTATTCACTTTGTTTGTAGCCTTCTTGCATAGGCTTTTGTGGAGGTTTATGTTGCAGATTTGAAAAGGAGAGTATCCATTTTCATCACTAGTAATAGAGCCAATGATCTTGAGTGTGTGGATAGAGTACCGAATGTGAGGCAATCCACACTAAGCCCTAAGGGTGGAGCTGTGAGAAGGAGTTCATGTAAACAGATCACTGAATGTAAGGGAGTTTCCAGGGGATCCTGAGATTGAAGTTGTGAAGTAGTGAGGGTTTTGAAAACCTGTATTTGGAGGCTTTGTAAATCCTTGAGTATGGAAAAGAGAATGAGAAAAAGGACTTTTATTATTGGAAGGATTCTAACAATTCCTATACTTTAGGAAATCAGAGAAAGACTTACGAAGGATAAGGTGAGAATTTAGGGAATTAAAGAAACAAGTGGAAGAAATTGTGGCAGAGTTGGAAAGGAGAAGAGTACTTCATCAGAAAAGAGGTGATAATTTTATTTATCTTTCTAATGATATTTTGAATGCAAGAAAGAAATTAAATGAAGCAAAGTGTCATGCATGTGACACTGATGAAGAAGAAGAAGATGAGTGGGAAGAAGTTTTTGAATCTGAAGCTGAGGTATGTCTTTGTGAAGGCATGGAAGAGGTGGTCAAGAAGGTTGCAGCAGTTGAAGAGGATAAAGATGTTTCTATGAAGAATGAAGATAAGAATGGAGATGAAGAGAAAGAGGGAATAAATTTGAGTATTGCTGATTTGAGTAGTGCAGAAGAAGTTAAGATGATGGAATTTGAGGGTCCTACATTTGATGAAGAATTTGGTGAAGATGAAGAAGATCTCCTACTCAAAGAGGAGATAAGAAAGATTGATATCTTATTTCAAGGGAAAGAGTCGGATGAATGTGATAAGGAGATAGAGAAGATGCATATGGGAGAAGAAAGGTCTAATGATTATGCTAACATTGTTTTGTTTACAAAAAAAAGAGCAGGTGTAGCAGAATTTCAAGTATGTGACATTGAAGATGATATCCTCATGCAAGAGGATGAGGTAAAAGAAAATATTGTAGTAGTCAAAAAATAATGGCTTGCATTGACTACAGATGGAGGTGAAAAGGAAGTTGTAGTAGATGATGTAATGCCTTATTTTCTTGAAATTTATTAAGATGAAAGTAATGTTGATTTGAATGTTGTAGAGATCAATGAGATGTATGAAGATGAAGAGGTGAATGCATATTGGTTGAGCTGGTTGGATTGTTGTACTAGGTTTAGTCTCATGAGGGTGAAGGAGAGAAGAAGATACAGTAGGTGGAGAAGGACAATTTACAATGATTCCATGTTGAGAAAGAGGAGTGCAAAGCAGAGTTGTTGGAGTATGGGAAGTGTTCCAAGTAGATGCTAAAAAAAGAGAAAAAAGAGATATTGATTTTTTGTGTACATATTTTTGAGTGTATGCTCACAAACTTCTTATGCTAGGTGTTTGATGCAGGAGCATCCACAGTCAATGACAATCTTGCATCATAAAAAAAATTAATTTTTGTTTGTTTGTTTTCAATAAGGTTTGTAGGCTTTGGAAAATAATATTAATATTTTCAACAAATGTATGTTCTTCAGATATATTAATAAAAGCAAATTTTGATGTAAAATATCATGGTATTTTATAAATTCCTCCATTAGAGGGGAGAATCTTTCCTAAGCATCCACTTGGAGATATACATTAATTTGTATTTTGGTGGCACTGATTTGGTGGAAGATTCCATCATAAGTGGGTCAACAACTCCTATTTTTATTTCCAAAATTGTAACCTCCAAGAAGGGTATGGATTTCCAAGAGGTGGTTCTAGTTGATGATTTTAGTGAAACCATGGGAAATTTTAATGAAACCATGTGGGCCACAAGCTTTGCATGTTGTTGCATGTCTAGGTCACAATTATGAAACCCACTCTCAGCAAAATGGGCATAACTTTCTCATTTCTCATCAAAATAAACAAATTCAAAATGTGCTAGAAAGATGGAAGGAGGCACACGAAACATACAACCATTTTAGAAAATTCCAAAAAATGAGGGAGCGGTGAGAGGAATAAGTGATGGGTTCTTTTTCTTAGAGCTGGGGGGGATGAAAATTGCTACAAACCCAGATGTTGGGTAGGAGTCCAAAGGTGGAGAAACTTATTTGTTGCAGGTATTGGATGTGTAATTCTCATAAGCTCATAATCTTCCTTATTTTGTAATGCATTTTCAGATTTAATAAAATATAAGTTGTAGATTTCTCTTCTATTTTATGTTGTTCACTTTGTTTGCAGCCTTCTTGAATAGGCTTTTGTGTAGGTTTATGTTGCAGATTTGAAAGGGAGAGTATCGATTTTCATCAGGCACTACTTAAATTTTCAAGAAAAGCTCAAAAGTAGGTACCATTTTAGGCAATCTAGGTATGAGAAAAATAACATATTTTTAATCAAGCTTTAGAAATATGTAAATGAAACAAGTAATGTGACATATTTTTTTATTTTTTAATAAGTAAATAATTATTTATAACTTTTTACTATGACTTCTTATAAATATTAAAAATTAGTGTTCTAGCCAACCTAACTTGGTCAAAAAAATATGAAAATCAAATTCTTTTAAACCTATAGTCAATCAACCCTAAAATGTGATTTATCTTTTTGATTTGAAAAAATATAAATGGTTTGAAATATATATATATATATATATATATATATATATATATATATATATATATATATATATATATATATATATATATCTTTTAAACCTATGATAAGTAAATAATTATTTATAACTTTTTACTATGGCTTCTTATAAATATTAAAAATTAGTGTTCTAGCTAACCTAACTTGGTCAAAAAAAAATGAAAATCAAATTCTTTTAAACCTATAGTCAATCAACCCTAAAATGTGATTTATCTTTTTGATTTGAAAAAATATAAATGGTTTGAAATATATATATATATATATATATATATATACAAGTTTTTTCTACAAACAATTTTTGTTTTGGTAAATTGTTTTACAAAAAAAATTCATCTTCAAGGATGAAGTGATGGAAAATTTCAATATAACACTAAACATGTGGTTTTTCAAGTTAGTTTGGTAAGTTTTGAGACTTTGACTTGCCTATATCTAAAGTAAGATCCTAAGAATTTTTATGATGAAATCCATAACTGAGCTAGAAAATTTAACTCTTTTCCATCCAAATCTAAATGTAAATCCAAATGTTAGCACTTTTCTATCTAGTAGGGTTTGTTTTCCATTGCCAATGTCTAGCCTGTTATGATCTTGCACTCATATATAGGTAGGATATGGTCCCTTCCTCTTCTTGAACTTAATTTTTTTTATGTTTCATATTATGTGGTTTAAATGTAAATATCAGGCAGGAGAATGTTAGGATTTGTGTGTTATTTACTTACAATATTATGTCTAGTGTCGTTTTTACTAATCACCTTCCAAAGGGTTTAACATTTGATCTAGAGCTTCAATGTTTCATAGCATGACACTTGAGAAAAAAAGGGTAAGAGGCAGAAACCCATGAGGAGTCTATATATTTAGACTATAAATGAAGATCTAGATATACTTGGGATATTATTAAAATAGAATTGAATAGTGAGGTCATCAAAATGTCAACAACATGAGTTACATTTAGAAGAGTGGATGATCTACTTATAATTGGTATGGCCTTCATTAGTTGTCATGACCTTCATAGACTTCTAATCTTTGGAGTGGTGCCTAGTGGGGGTTATGGAGTCAAATATACATCTCATTTGTGGTTTCTATCTTGAGTACATGAGTAAATGCATAATGAGGTGAAGGTTTGTGGTTTTGGACCATAGCTTTAGTGGCTACTAGTTTATAGAAACCAATAGGTGGTTTCTTAATTTCTTTTCTCTATATGTTGAGTGTACGAGATATTGATTTTATAGCATTATCCAAGTGAAGTATATTATTTAGTTGTAATTCAATTAGACTAAAGAATATTGAGTAGATTCTATTGATGTAATCTTGTTCTTAAGATTAATACAAGCTTGGTATGTTTCTAGAGGTGGAGTTTCTCCTTAAATGGTTTCTCCATATAAATTTGGTGTTGTGTTATTGTTAATTTATTTTTTTTATTTATGTTTCTATATTGTCTATTTTATGTTTGAATCACATGTATAATCTGTTAATCAAATTTTAGAACTATTTGTTTATATTTTCATTATATCTATTTACCATTTTCTCACGTGATTGTGTGAATCAATAGATTCTATTATTTATTCTTCCTTTTTTCATAATCTATTAACTCCATCTTTCACAAGAGTTTTTTATCCTCCATGCAACTCTTGAACTTGGCACAAATCAAAAGGTTTGATAATATTGGCTACAATCTCTTGGTTTTGTTTTATTACCCATTACCATTTGAACTATTATAACCAATATTGCATTCAATGTTTCTTTTTTTTCTTTATGTATAACACTATTTTTTATTGTCTTTGGATTCGTGACATGGATTTTATGCCTTCTATATCTCATCAAACTTTGAAATTCATTCACAATAAGAAGTGTATAGTCACAACTGATGGTGTTTATTTTTAATATTATCAATTAATTGATAAATAGAACATATTAGTACCTCCTAATGAATTGGTTTCACCTATGATACTATTAAAAACATCATCTCCTCTATTTACACCTCATGTTTATCTATAGGATGATTGGAGTTCTCTTTATTTCACAGCTTCATGTATTAAAAATATAATCTTAGTGATAAGGATTATACCTTTCCTCATTTGTATATGGATCTCAATAATTATTGTTAAACATTTTTTTCTTTTAATGAGGATATCACTACAAATTAGGATGCTTCTAGTCGAAGATCCAAATCTAGTACTAATCTTGATAAAATGTCTTATATTTTTCTTAGCTACTTTACAATAATGGTAAAATCAATCTATATTTAAAAAATTTATATAATGAAGGTTTGGGTTTAAAAGAAAAAGGTATATTATAACCTACTTAACCCTCATAAAAATATTGGAATATTGGTTTCATTTATTCTCTTACTAAAAATAAGTACATAAAAGGACAACAAGAAATAATTGTTTAGTTAGCTTGTGTAGTTTTTCATGATACAAACATACAACTAATGTAGTCCAAGTTAATTTATATGGACATACCATATTATAATCCTCCATTAAAGACCATTTTTATAATGATTAATTTCTATGAATTCCTAGGTACATGTGAGGATTCAACAAGTTTCATCATGACAGATATTTTCAATATGCTCTTGATGTTTGATCTTATTTTGGGCAAACCTCTCTTTCACAAGGTAATTCTCTTAAAATATCAAATCATTTACACACTAAACCTTTTATAGAATATAGAATACACTTCTTATTTATGGTAGGTCTTTGATGTTGAAATAGACATAAATAGACATGATGAAGACAAAGTGTTGAAAATTGGTGAGTGTTTGAACATTTTTAATGACATAAAATATCCACATTTCTTAAATATTATGGTCAATTATACATGGTCTGGTCAATATATTTGAAACACCTCTTGTGGTATAGTCATACATAAAATAATTCTTAATCCTACCATTGCTAAACCTACAAAAATGAAAAATAAAACTATGCATCCTAAAGTTTCTTTGATGGAAAAATATGAAATTGAAAATAGGCTTCATTATGCCCATCAATTATTATCCTTTGATTTCAATTATAGTAGAATTAGTGAAACCTTATGAGTTCCTCTAAGCACTAATTTTAGATATCTCAATAAGACATCCCCTAAAGATTTTTTTTATTGCTTAATATTAATGTGATTGTTCATTCCACCACTAGACATGTGATTTTTGTTTTATGGATGGATTTTTATGGTATAAACATTAGTATAAACCCCCCAAGATCAACATAAGACTACTTTTACTACTCCTTGGGGTATATATTGATATGTTGTCATTTCTTTTGGGTTGAAATACTATGGTAGTACTTATAAACAAGCTATGACTTTGATCTTTCATGAATTAATGCATAATATCTTAAAATATTATGTGGATGATATTTTTGGTAAATCAAAGAATTAATTGATCATCTCTAAGATGTAAGAACCATTTTCTAAAAGTTTTGACAATAACAACTCTATTCCAATTAGAAATGCATAATTGGTATAGATAATGGGCACCTATTGGATTTCATTTTATCTAGGCTAGGCATTAAGGTTGATACCATGAAGATAGATTATATTACTAATATTCCTCTTATTGTTCCCTGCACACATGCCCCATTTTGCTTCAAAATGTGGTACAGTCATGATAGGAGGGTTCACAGAGTGAATTGTCTAGACCATGTAGCAAGAGTAAACACAACGGAAACAACTCAAAGATATAAAACAAATACAGATTCACTCATTCAGTATATTATAGAATTCATATATAAATTGGCCGGCAACATGCAAGTTTCCAATTAGGGCTCAAAGGCCTGATTTCAGAATATTAGCATATGCGCAAGATATAGCTTTGAATCTCCTTCGTACAAAATCTAAATTATCAACTATCACTATTATCATGAACTACTTTCCTAAGTATCTATTACATCAATATATCATCTCCAGTACAAAAGGTTCCTCTGTGTCAACCAAGGAAGATCACAAACTCCAATGAAGAGCTATAACATGTGTACGCAGATAGGTCAGACCTAAATGAGTAGAAATCCTCTGCAAATGAATGGAATGATGTGCAGATCTTAGGAAAGGTCAACCATGAAGAAAAGGTCATTGAATGATGCGTCGTTAGTCTTTGAAGGTTGTGAAATGATTTGCAAGTCTTCTCCCTTACTTGATTGTCTCGAATTGTTAGAATGCTCTATTCTATGAAATAGTCAATCTTCTGATAGAGATAACTTTCTAGTATCTTAAACAATTGTTCTAAATTCTAGATGTGATGTAGATGAGCATGTCTAGATACTAAGTCCACTTCCAAAAGATGTGAAATGCAACTATGGTAGAATGTGGATGAAAATATAGAAACTGCTAGTGACTGAACTACCTGAGTTAAACTAGAAAATGAAAAGAAACAAACTAAACTGCAAACAAACTGAAATGCAAATGTTTTTGGTTGATGCAATATTGCTCTTGAACCAAGGATGCTCCTACATCAAACATCTAGGGTTATTGAGAAAGTGAGTCCCTCACTTTGCTAGGGCTAGAGAAAAACCAAGACGGTCCACCTCAGCCTGAGAAATCCATGATGAATCTTCTTCCAATCTTCCTTTTCACTTCATAAGATATTCTTTATATTGTCTTCCTCTAGTGTAGCATCTAACTCTTATGTCCAAATGTCTTCAATTTGCTCCAGTGCTTGTTGTGGTAACTATTTCTTCAAGTCTTCTTCCATGTTGTCACTGAACTCTGCTTCATGATATCGATATAGATCTATAATGTTGAAAATAGATGAAATACCCAATGTCTCTGGTAATTCTACTTCATATGTATTTCCTGAATCTAACTTTCTGAGTATCCTACAAGGTCCAAACTTCTTCATCTACAACTTGTTAAAAGTGCCACCTGGAAATTGTTCTTTTCTTAAGTATACCATCACTTCATCTCCAACTACAAATTCTTTGTGTCTTCTTTTCTCATCTTCTTGCTCCTTATACTTGTTCATATCCTCCCAATTCTTCTTCACCTGATTATGCATTGCCTCCATATGTTCTACAAATTCTTCTTCTTCTGCACTTCTCTTTTCTATCATATTGATATCTCTCAACTCTGCAACTCCTCTAGGATTTACTCTAGTAACAATCTCAAAAGGTGTTCTTCCAGTACTCGTATTTACTAAATTATTATATGAAAACTCTACTTGTGAAAAAATCAAACCCCAACTCCCTATCTTCTCTCCAACCAAACATCTCAACAAGTTTCCCAAACTCCTATTCACTACTTCTATCTATCCAATGGTCTATGGATGGAAAGCTGAACTGAACTTCAAATTTGTCTTCATCTTCTTCCAAAGTATCTTCCAAAAGTAACCAAGAAACTTAGTGTCTCTGTCTGAAACTATGCTCTTAGGTAATCCATGCAATCTCACAATCTCCTTGAAAAATACATCAGCTACATGCACTGCATCAGTTGTCTTCTTACAAGGTATGAAATGTATCATCTTTGAAAATCTATCCACCACTACAAATATTGAAACATGTCTTCTCTATGTATTAGGTAATTCCATTATAAAATCCATGCTTATGTCTTCCCAAGGTCTCTCCAGTACTGTCAAAGGTTTATACAATCTAGTATTCTGACTACTCCCTTTTGCAACTTGACAAACTCTACAACTCTGCACAAATTTCTGAACATCTTTATGTATCTGAGGCCAAATGTAATTCTCACTCACCAAAGCCATTGTCTTACCATTTCCAAAATGTCCTAGGAATTCACCACTATGTTTCTCCTTGATCAAATTTTCTCTCATTGAACTTCTAGGTATGCATAACTGACTTCCTCTGAACAACATATCTTCTTAAATGAAATAATCTAATCATTTACTCCTATTTGTCAAAATAGGTTCCTTACATGCTTTCCAAGGTTTTGCAAGATTAGTGTCTCCCTCATACATATGCTTCATCTCATCAAAACATATCATTTCAATTCTCATTTATGTCAACAAGTTCCTTCTCCTATTCAAGGCATCAACAACTTTGTTTGATTTACCACTCTTATGCTTCAATACAAATGTATAACTCTACATGAACTCTAGCCATCTCATATTTCTTTGATTCAAGTTACCTTGACTATACAAATATTACAAAGCTTGATGATTTGTATACAACACAAACTTCTTAGGCAACAAGTAATCTCTCCACTTCTTCAAGGCTTGAATTATGACATAGAACTCTTGATCATAAACTGAATATCTTCTCCTTGCATCATTCAACTTCTCACTGAAATATGTTACAAGTCTACCTTCTTGACTTAATACTACTCCAATTGCATTCCCACTCGCATCACAATCTACTTGATATACCTTATTGAAATCTAGTAGTGCCAAAACAAGTTGCTCAATCACTTCCTGCTTTAACAATTCAAAACTTTTATTTTCTCCTAATGTCCACTGAAAACTTCTTTTCTATCACCTTGCATTGTCTTTGTCATAGGGTTACAAACTAAACTTAAATTTCTAATGAACTTCTGGTAGAAACTAGCTAATCCATGAAATGATCTGACTTCTCTAATACTCTCCAGTGTAGGCCATTCAACAATTGCTCTCACTTTCTCAGGGTCCATCTTCAATCCTTCTATAGAAATCACAAATCCTAAGTATATGAGTTCTTCTTTCATGAAACTAAACTTCTTGATGTTTATCAACCATTTCTCTTCTCTCAACCTCTACAAAACTTCTCTAATATGCCACAAATTTTCCTCTTTTGTCTTACTAAAAATCAAAATATCATCCAAGTATACAATCACAAACTTACCCAAGAATTTCTTCAAGACCTCATTCATCAATCTCATGAAAGTGCTCAGTGCATTTGTCAGTCCAAAAGGCATCACTAACTACTCATACAATCCTTCATTTGTCTTAAAGTAGTCTTCATCCATCTCCTTCTTGGATACTGATTTGATGGTATCCACTCTTCAAGTCTATCTTTGTGAAATATCTTGCTCCACTCAAACAATCCATGATATCATCTATTCTAGGTAAAGGAAATGTGTACTTAATGGTGATCTTGTTTATTGCTCTAGAGTCTGTACACATTCTCCATTCTCCATCCTTCTTTGGTGCTAACACTGTAGGCACTGTACAAGGATGCAAAGTTTCTCTGATCAATCCTTTCCTCAACAACTCTTGTATCTATCTATTTAATTCTTCATTCTTTGTCGGTGTCATCCTATGTGCTGCTTTGTTAAGTAAATGAGCTCCCAGTATAAGATCCATGTGATGATTGATACACCTTATAGGTGGAAATCCTTTAGGCACATTATTTGATATGATGTCTTCATACTCTTTCAACAACTCTTTTATCTCCTCTGATTGTGATTCTTCAGTCTCCTTCAATGTTTTAGGCTTCTTAGGGATCAAAGCTAACACGTATTCTCATGTCTCAAGCCATCCAAAAATTTTCTTCCATCTACCAAATAGATTCTATCATTTCCACACACTTCACTCTTAGGATCATCTTCTAAAGGGATCAAAGTAATTCTCTTCCCATTTGATGTTATAGTGTATGTATTCTTTCTTCCATCATGTATAGCTTTTCTATCATGCTGCCAAGGTCTACCCAACAAAATATGACATAAATCCGTAGGCATAATATCACACAAGACTTCATCATCATAAGATCCAATATGAAATTTCACCAAACATTTCTCAATCACTAGTACCTTATGATCTTCTTGAATCCATGCTATCTGATAGGGCTTATGGTGTTTCAATCTTTCCAAGTTCAACTTAATCACCATCTCTTTTGAAACTAGGTTGTCTAAACTACCACTATCAATAACAACTTTACAACATTTACCTCCTAATTTGCATCTTGTTCTGAACTCTTTTGAAACTAGGTTGTCTAAACTACCACTATCAATAACAACTTTACAACATTTACCTCCTAATTTGCATCTTGTTCTGAACAAACTCTTCCTCTATGGTGGCTCCTCATTTGTTTTTGCTTGAAATAGTTCTCTCCTCATCACAAGTGATTCTCCTTTCTCAAGTTTACCAACTAAACTAGGTGATCCAATAGGTTCTTCTTCAACATAGGCTACTCTTCCACTGTTCTCTAACCTCCACACTTGAAACAAGTAAATTTGGATGTTCTCTTATCAAATCCTCTTCCCTCTCTTCGATGTCCTTGATTCCGGTATGAATTGCAATTACCTCTGTGATGAAAATTTATGTCATTGTTTCAATAGGCATTGATATCTCTATCATCCTTCTTAAATGTGTTGTCAAACTTGTTCTTCTCTAGATGTGATCTGTCTCCTCTGGAAAATGTTCTGCTCCTCTGAAATTTACCTCCCCTTCCTCTCTGTCTCTGATCATGTCTCTTATTCAATTTCTCTTCAACATTCAGGGAAAACTGATATGCTTCTTCAAGAGATGTCATCCTTACCAAACTTTTCTTTCTTGAATGTTCAATCTTAGTCCATTGATGTATCTAGCTACTTTCTCTTTGCTTACTTCACTATGTACTATCCTTATGATCATCTTATGGAATTCTTCAGTATACTCCTTCACATATTTCTCCTTTTGTCTAAGGTTTTGCAATCTCTTCAACAACTCCAACTCATAGTTAGTAGGTATAAACTGATTCTTTAATTTTGTCACCATCCTATCCCACTTTGTAATCTTTTCTTTTCCTCTTCTATTTCTATCAAACTAAACTTCTTTCCACCATATAGAAGCATGTCCTTTCCGCTTTGTCTTCGTAAATTTCATCTTCTTTGGATCTTCAACTTCTTCATATTCAAAGTATTCTTCCATGTCATTTATCCAGTCAATCAACTCTTCAGGGTTCAAATTTCTAGTGTAATTTGGTACATCAACTCTAGGTCTCTTCCTGATCTTTGAAATAGCTAGCAACATCTTGACTTGATCTGATTCCTCTTCGTTGTCACCTCCTAGAGTTTCTCCAATTTGTTCAGGAGATTGAAATTCTTCTTCATCATCACTTTCAAAATTAGGTCTCAGTGTCAGTTATCTTCGCCTATCTTCCTCAACAACATCTAATCAAATTCTCATTGTTTTCATCATTTCCATCATCTCATCCATTCTACCAGCCATTGTTCCAATAGCAAGGATTCTCCTCAGTGGTATTCTTCCTAGGATCAAATGCAAACTACCTGAAGTTTAGTGATCAGGCTACAAGGTGACAACTACTTCACAATCGGTGATCGGTTGCGACACAAGTAGCCTACCTTAGATTGGTGATCTATCTACAACAAGATCTTATGGAATTCCTTCACCCACTTTGCTCAATTTCCTCCCAAAGATTCAAACTTTTGCTATGATACCACTTGGTGCAGCCACGATACAAGGATTCATAGAGTGAACTATCTAAACCATGTAGCAAGACTAAACACAATGGAAACAAATCAAAGATATGAAACAAATGTAGATTTGGTCATTCAATATATCATAGAATTCAAATACAAATCATTTGGCAACATGTGGGTCTACAATTAGGGCTCAAAGGCTTGATTTTAGAATATCAGAATATGTGCAAGATAAAGCTTTGAAGCTCCTTCACATAAAATACAAATTATCAACTATCACTATTATCATGAACTGCTTTCCTAAGGATCTATTAGATCAATATATGTCATCTCTAGTGCAAAATATTCCTTGCATCAGCCAAGGAAGATCACAAACTCCAATGAAGAGTTGTAACGTGTGTACAAGGATAGGTCAGACATAAATGAGTAGAAATCCTCTATAAATGAATGGAATGATGGGTGGATATCAAGGAAGTTTGGCCATGAACTAAAGACCATTGAATGATGTGTCGTTAGGCTTCAAAGGGTGTGAAATTCTTAGTAGGTCTTCTCCTTTAGCTAATTGTCTAGAACTGTCAAAATGCTTTGTTTTGAGAAACAATTAATCTTCTAATAGTGATAACTTTCTAGAATCTTAACCAATTTCTCTGAATTATGGATATGATGTAGATGAGGATGTCTAGATACTAAGTCCAACTCCACAAGATGTGAAATACAACTGCGATAGAATGTGGACCAAAATATAGAAACTACTACTGACTGAATTACCTGAACTGAACTGGAAAATGAAAAGAAACAAACTAAACTACAAACAAATTGAAATGTAAATGTTTTTGGTTGATGCAAGATTGCTCTTGAACTAGGGATGCTCTTGCATGAAAATGTGGACCCCCTCTTTTGTTTACTTTGAATAGTTTGGCACTTTGTTATTCACTTTGCCTTTGTTGAGGAGTTTATGCTTCATTGTATTGATTTGATGATATCTTAGATCCTAGTTGGTGAATTGATTTAGTCTCCTTATGTTTGATTTAACTTATATGACTTGGTTCTTTCATGTTCTCTGTTGTTCTTTATTTGAAGTCAATTTAGTGATTTTCTATTTATTTGATGAATTTTAGATATGATCAATTTGGTTGTAGGTTTTTTTCTTAGTATTTGGAGTGATTTTATATTTTTTTAACTTTGTTAGTCATGCCAGAATACTCATGCCTAATGTCCCATTCTTTATATTTCTTTATTGCATTTTCTTTGTTGATTGGGTTCATTTTACTATTCTTTTAGGCATGGAATTCATTGCATCCCTAATCCTTGATCTTCATGCTTTAAGCCTTTATATATTATCAGATTCATGTATTTGATCATCCACATATCGACTTACTTTTGAGTATGGGTTCCATGAGAACTCTAATCCCTGACAAGTCTCCTTTGTATAATACACTATCAAGTGTTCATTGTTTTGTTTACCACTTGAAATAGGTGTCAAGCCTCATCTCAGATCATTGATCCCCTAATCTTTTCTCATTTTCCTTTCAGGGTTAGGGCATTAGCCCTTCCCATTTACATTTGCCTATTTGACAGGCCTTCGAGGGTGGGTTTGATCCGTGATTCCTAATCTTTTCCATTTGGGCCCTTATAGGGTCAAGGCTTTGTTGTTTCTGGCCTTTGCTTCTTTCATGGCTAGTGTCTCCCCAATCCCCAATCCATACCTTTGGAACATATTGGGATTAGGGGTTTAGTCCACCCCATTCCCTTTCTCATCACACCCATGGTCCTTTACCTCCCTAATCCCCGATCAACAAGTACACATATCAAGGATCGGCTTTTTGACCTTCCCTATTTTGACTATCTTCGTACATGGATTTCTCTACCTCCCTGATCCCTGACACCTTCCCTTGGATATTTTGAGATTGGGGGCTTTGGCCCTCCCCATTCCCTCCATTTGTGTGTGTCATGTCTTTGCAAGCCCCAATCCCTGACAAAGTCTTCACTGACTATGGTATCAAGCCTCTTCCTTCTTACCTTTTATGTTGTTAAAGTGGTATGTAGTTCACTCAATCCTTGACTCCTGATGATTAATACCTTACCTTTGTAGGGTTTGTTGGTTGTTTTAAATTCCTAACCTGATCTCAAAAGAGCAAATTTATATAATAGCTAGTTCTAATAATGGATTTTCCTTGAGGGATTGGCCAATGAACATGAAATGGGTTTCTAATCCTTTTCTGCTACACTTCAAGCTCTACAAAACCCAGGAGGGTTATCCTAATAGTATTTGACCTTGGATTTCTTTCTACTTCTCTCAAAATATTGTTCTCAAATAAATATGTCCTTTCTAAGATGCTTAAATAATTACTGATATAGGGAACAATGGGCTAGATTCTCAAGATTTCAAATAATTCTTTGTAGAAGTACATTTGGATAAATTAATGCCTATAACCTATAATTGAAATGGAAATTCATTTGGTATTTAATAGGAATGATCAGGGAGTTGTACCAAGTAACACTTCAAAAGGATCGGTTCCTAGTTCCTAGGTTATAGAGTCAAAAGGATATAAAATGAAAACCTACTACGATTAATATTTTATCAACTCATTGTGAACAATACAATAATGCATTACACTATTATACTTCATCAATCTTTAGAATAAATCTACTTTGTTATCCTTGTAAACACTTATAACATTCAATATTCCCTTAAAGCAATTATTTTACTACTTGAGTAAATGCCATAAGATGAATATACATACATAGGGAAGACTATGATGATGAATGAACTGATCCTTAACCAAATTTTATTCATAAATGTAGTAAAGTATACATGATTAGGAGACAATATAGTATGAAACTTTAACAATATATTCATATTTTGAACTGACACTGCTACACAAATGACTTTGCAAGTATATCAAACTTTTAACTCAACACAACACCTAAATTAGGAAAAATAACTCAATTTCTATGTACTGTGATAAAAAGATTCTCTGAGATCATATTGATCCCCATACTTCAGATTATATCTAGAAAGTATGTACTAGAACAAACAACTTCAATAAGCCCTGAATTCCCTTTTATAAGATCAAGGGAGTAGACAAGCTTCAGGCTTAGATGACATATGTCACATTCTCATTTGACAGTTAGTTGCAGTAGTTGGATGCAATTATAACCATCTATTAACTGATAAGAGATGCCTTTGTAACAAATTATCTCCTCCAACATGCTGAGATAATTGTCTTGGTCTTGTATGCTTCTTCACTTTTGGTGGGAAGTTCGGTCATGATGCTAATGTGTGATTTTTTGTTAGATGCCTTTAGAGCTCATACACCCTTCACATCCATCTAATTGTTCAAATAAAAAGCATCCTCTACTCTATCTCTCCATCCATGTGCACAAGAGTGAAAATACCTATAAGGGACAAAATCAAAAGGAAACCCCAGAAACTAGAGTCCCCCTCATTATGCCCAGTCCCAGGCACAGGCATGTGACTCGTCACTTATGATTAAGAAGTATCCAACCAGCTTAATTAGACAAAAACCAGAGGAAGCCACTCATAGCTGGATTTGGTTGTGCCATTATTCCAGCTAGGAAAGTAGTAGCAACAACCACAAACCTCTCTTCTATCACCACTTTCTCCATCCGAGAGGACAACACTCCCACAGTTGGAGTTGTTTCTCTGTTAGGACCATTAAACTCAAGGGAGGAGAAGAGAGACCAATGCTGCCTCTCTACCTTAGATCCCTACCTAAAAATTCACAGAAATAAGGAACTAATGGAGTTCAAAGACTAAGATTCAAAACCCTCAACCGAATGAAAACAAGGAGAAAAGAAGGGTTTATAATAGTTCAATGGATTCTGCTACTCTCTTTGAATCTTTCCAATTCCCCCCATTCTATAAAATAAAATATTATAGTCCCTTAATTCTATAAGGATAGGTTGTCAACCATGAATATAGGGAAGGAAATCCTATAGAACAAGGGAGCAGAAAGAGCATACTAGACAGGTGACTAACCATCTTGTCTACATGGTAAGAATGATCTATGAAATATCATCAATGGCACCTATTTATAGCAAAATTGTAGGAGCCTATATACTCTATTAATTCCCTAATAAAGTAACTTTAGTCACTTCTATGACATACTAATCATAAAAGGAAATATTGTAATGATTAACCAATCCTACCAAAAGAGAGAAAAAAGATAGTATTCTACTATCACATTGATGTCATATAATCTAGAATAACTAAAAATATAAATTCCTATATTGAAGCTATCAAAATTAGTTCTCTTGGTTTCAGTGTTTAATTCCACTTTGAGCCATTTACCCTGTCAAAACTTGCCATGAGGCAAGCAAAAGATCCTTTTAGGCCTGAGCACAAATCCCCAAGAATCAATTTTGCATCATGCCAATCCTCCAATATATTTATTCCCTTGCAGTGGCTATGACAAAGACTTAGCGCACACTCAGGAAGCCATTTTAGCACTGGTGTATCCTTTATTGCGCACCACCACATCATTTCCCTAATTTGACTGTGAGTCATTGATCTTTATCACATATTATCCAAATCGATGGTGCAAATGCAGTCAATAAGGAGAGAAAACCCCCTCACCTATGTAACATGAATAGGGACCAATGATAGCACACCACCTGGGTCACCACCTCAGCCACATCTTCTGAGAAGAAAAGTCAAGAAACACCAACAATCCAACCTTCCACTATTGCACAATAATAGGATTTAACGGGAGATGGAGATCCATGGAATAGCATAAACCATTGGATTATGTCACGTGCATGGATAAAACCCTTTGAAAATAGTCCATACACCATGAGAAAATCTCCATGTAATACAACTTGATGTATACCATCCAATTACTATGAAGGAGAACACCTGGCACCCCGCGCATTTCCACAAGAGTCTCATGGGCCCATTGCTGGGGAATAGAAGAATAGAGAAAAACACAAGAAATTACTACCTATCCGTCAGGGACCCACCCTTTTAATCTTTTATGAAGCCCAATGAAAAAGAGTCTACCACATGTTGTATTTCTGCTATTCTATAGTTATCTTTTTATTCAATATTTTAATCTCTGCATAATAGTGAAAACCAATAGTAATGTGTCATCTATTATCAAATAATAAAATGGGACCTGACTCTACACATAGCTCTTTAAAATAACCTTAGTCTACTAAGGAAAAGGGGGGCTGCGAGACTCATTAAGGGGTCAACTTTAAACCCTTATGCATATTGATTAAATTTTAAAATATAGGTGATAGGCAATGGCCGAAAGGCATGGGACCAGTAAGGAATGATGATAGATACATCATTTTACAACTCAAAGAATCCCTTATGAACTACAAATGGTCAACATGAAAATATAACAAAAGGGTTAATTGAACACTTGTATAGAAAAGCTCTAGGGTTTAGGGTTTTAGACCCTTAGGAAAAGTTTCAGTGTTTTGAACATAAACCATAGGCCAAAAGACTTTTAGCTGATGGCACAAGACATGGAAAAAATGTAAGAACCTAGAAAATTTTATAGAGTGCCACTAGTGGCTCTTATTAGGGACATTTGTTCTATCAAAACAAAGCGAGATCATAAAAAACTTTGGAGAAGTAGACCACAGAACATAAAAAGAATAGACCACAACAAAACCAAAAAAAGCCCTATGGTAGCCCAAGGCTACCACAAAGGAAAAAGGACCTTCCTCTATCAAATATTTTGTTTTCCAATGACTACCTCAAACCAAATCTAAAATTTTTACCAAAATTCATTTATTTATCAATATGGAGCTTTGCACCTCTCTCAAAACTTTCAAGTCCATCATCCTCAGGATACCCTATGTTTCTTTGATTTTTGTAATGGGGTGTTGATTAAAGTGCACCCTCATATGTTATGAGGGCAACATAAGGCTCCATCATATCAGGCTGATTGTAAAAATCTGCATGGTTATCTTGTTGGTTATTCTCATGCTTATCAGATGAAAATGAAAAACAAAAACATTCATAATCAACTAAATGATTTTTACCAGTATTATTCTTATCATCTTTTGTATCTACATCAAATTTAAAACATTCATAAGAAATACCATCTTGGATCTCTTCAACATGTTGTTTTGGTGTTGGGAGGTCACATCCTAGCTTTTATGTCTGGTAAATCAGATTGATTAAAAGCACAGGACTGAAATGTACTGACTAGATGATTATCTGAGTTATGTCTTTCATACAAAGACTGTTCACCCACAAGTATCCCTTATCTGACATTGATTTATCCTTCTCCCATTCTGATAGCTGATCAACTTCATCATATGCTCTAGATCTTGATAAAAAAAATCCTTCTTCAAAAAGAAATAACCAACCTTGCAAGGCTGAGTAATTTCAGCATTGTTCTTGCCTTTATCAAAATGAATGGGGCCATCTGTAGAATCCTCATATCTTGCATCTTCAAGGTTATCTGTAAAGATTGGATTATCTTTGTACCAATAAGGGTTACTATTCCTTACCTCTAGTAAATCCAGAGGCTCATTATAAAGTGGATTATGTCTTATATTCATTCGTATCATATCCTCTTCTTCTTTATTTCTCTGATGACTCATACCCTTATTAGACTCAAAATTTTCATAACCCTAGGAAGAGCATATAAGCCAATGACTATCACTTTCTATGATGTCTATAATAGCTAATCTACTTCATATTTATGTTCACATATAGATGACCTATCAGAAATTGAAGTCTTATTGTTCGTAGGCATGCACATCTCTTCACAACAATTCATATCATGAGGAGATTGTATGTTTATTTCCAAAGAACACCCTTGAGCAGAAGAATTCATTTTATCATTTATACAATTGTCAATACAAATAGATTTATCCATTGTAGGGATATGCTCTAGTTACTCACTTATCATTAGCACACATTCCCCATATGTTTGAATATTATCTATTCCATGGGTTGTCTTATCAGGTTGGGAATCTGTACATCTCAATTCTTGATATGGAGGGGGGACCTCATACAAGCCCCTATTCTTATCATATTCAACATTCAAAATATTGCAAGCAACATCCATAACTTCATCACTCAAATGTTGAATTTTATCCTTGGGTTTATATGTGGTAATCAGATTTCTTTTTCTCAAATGATCAACTGAAACTCCTATTGAAGAATCTAGTCTTTTAAAAACCTAGAAAATAGTAATGTCATTTGATTCATACTTATTATCAAGAGAAGTAAAATTCATAACTACATATCTAGATTCTCTCACACTCATATGCCTTCAATTATTCTCAATATTCATAGCCATAGAATATGCTTGTCTCATGGTAGTAGGACTCCTATCTCTCAAAAGATAGCTACCTTCTTCATTAAATGCACCTAGGTATATAACTAGACACATAGCATCATTCGGTCTAGTATTTTCAGGGATGTCCCTTATCATTTTGGTAAATCTTAGATTAAAAGTTGGAACTGATTCTTCTTCATCTTTTTAAACATGAATAAGCTTATTAATCAATAGGATAACATTAATCCTTTCAACAAACTATTCCATAAATGCTACTTTGAGACCTTGCCATGAAGAAATGTAATGAGTGAGAAAATTTGTGAATGAACCTCCAGCATCTTCCTTTAGCTACTGAACAAATAATTTTATGACCACATCCTCAAAAATAACTCATAGTCTCCCATTAGATCACAAAAATCCTGCAAATGGCTACTAGTTGATTTGAATTTATTATTACTAAACTTTGGTATTTGATCTTTGATTTTAGGTGGGATGTGGTTTGGAAAATTGCAAATATTACTAAAATCAATAAATTTATATCTTTCCACAACAAAGCTTCTTTTATAACACAAATGTCACTACATATTATGCATTGTTAAACTTGAATCCATATGTTTATGATACCACCTCTTTATGCCTATAGAAATATTCTCTTATCAACCTTGTATTTCCTCATGGTAAATTTGAAATTTCTTTTAAAATATTTAAAGGATTTCTAATACACATCTACTAGCTTGCTCTACCCTAAATCTTGTACATGACCATTTTCACAAAGAACATGCATACTTCACCTTAAAATACATAGAATGTAGTATTGAAATATTATCCCTACCCTTTTTCTCTTTACCCTCAATGCTTAATATTTACTGAGATAAAGACAAGAATATTCTCCACAAACAACCTTTCAACATACAAATGTCATTCATAGAGATAGGAATATGTAAAATAACTCAAAGTTTGTTATAGTTGCTGCAAAAAATTTCTCCAATCAAAAACTCAAAATGTTGCAATATCCTTCATACTTTCATCAGGTTTTTCTTCAAAGAGTCACCACCTCCTTCCACAGAGGATTGAACCTCTAAACAACACAAAGCTCTTTAAAGCTCAGTTTCAAATTGTTTTCAACAATAGAACCATATAAACTCTTTCAGGCATAGCCAGTTCTCTGTTTGATCAATTGATTCAAAGGCAAGCAGAGTCGCCGACCTATAACAAGGAGAAATAGCAATTACTTTGTGACTCAGGGTAAGATATATTACTATTTCTAAAGAGTCCCTAGTAGAGTCACCAATCTATTGGTTGTTTTAAATTCCTAACCTGATATCAAAAGAGAAAATCTATAGAATAGCCAGTTGTAATAATGGATTTTCCTTGAGGGATTGGCCAACAAATAGGAAATGGGTTTTCAATCCTTTTCCTCTACACTTTAGGCTCTACAAAACCTGGGAGAGTGATCCTAACATTATTTGACCTTGGATTTCTTGCTACTTCTCTCAAAATATTGTTCTCAAATAGATATGTCCTTTCTAAGATGCTTAAAGAATTATTGATATAGTGGAACAATGGGCTAGATTGTCAAGCTTTAACATAATTCTTTGTAGAAGAACATTTGGATAAATTAATTCCTATAGCCTATTACTGAAATGGAAATTCATTTGGTATCTAAGAGGAATGATCAAGGAGTTGTACCAACACTTCAAAAGGATCAGTGCCTAGTTCCTAGGTTATAGAGTCAAAAAAATAAAAAAATGAAAACCTACTCTGATCAATATTTTCTTGGCTCATTGTGACCACTACAATAATGTATTACACTATTATACTTAATCAATCTCTAGACTAACTCTACTTAGTTATCCTTGTAAACACTTACAACATTTAATAGTCCCTTAAACAAATTATTTTACTACTTGAGTAAATGCCATAAGATGAATATACATACATAGGAAAGACTGTGATGATGAATAAACTAATTCTTAACCAAATTTTATTCATAAATCTAGTAAAGCATACATGAGTATGAGATAGTATAGTATTAAAGTTTAATAATATATTTGTATTTTGAACCGATACCAGTACACAAAGGACTTTGCAAGTATATCAAAATCTAAACTAAAAACAACACCTAAATTATGAAAACTAACACTATTTCTATGTACTGTGATACAAAGCTTCTTCAAGCTCATATTGATCCCCATACTTCAAACTATGTTTAGAAAGTATGTACTAGAACTAAAAACTTCAATAAGCCCTAAATTCCCTTTTATAAGATCAAGGGAGCAGACAAGCTTCGAGCTTAGATGATAGATGTCACATTCTCATTTGATAGTCTGTTACAGTAGTGGGATGCAAATGTAACCATCTCTTAACCAATAAGAGATGCCTTTGTAACAAATTATCTCCTCCAATAGGCTGAGATAACTATCTTTGTCTTGTATGCTTCTTCACTTTTGGCAAGAAGTTAAGCCATGATGCTAATGGGTTATAGTTTGTTAGATGCCTCTGGAGCTTAGATACCCTTCACATCCATCTAATTGTTCAAATAACAAGCATCATCTACTCTACCTCTCCATCCATGTACACAAGAGTAAAAATACCTGCAAGGGACAACATCAAAAGGAAACCCTTGAAACTAGAGCCCCCCTCATTCTATGCAATCCTAGGAACATGCATTTGACTCATCACTTATGATTAAGAGGTATCCAACCATCTCAATTAGATAGAAACCAAAGGAAGCCACTCATATCTGGATCTGGTTGTGCCATTATTCTAGCTAGGAAAGCAGTAGCAACAACCACAAACCTCTCCTCTATCTCCACTTGTTCCATCTTGGAGGAAATCACTCACACAGTTGGAGTTATTTCTTTGTTAGGACCATTAAAGTTTGGGTAGGGGAAGAGAGAGAAATGATTCCTCTCTATTTAAGATCCCTACCCAAAAACTCACAAAAAGAAGGAACTACTAGAGTTTGGAGACTGGGATTCAAAGCCCTCAACCAGATGAAAACAAGGAGAAAAGATAGGTTTATAATGGTTCAATGGATGTTTCTACTCTCTTTGAATCATTCCAATTCTCCCCATTGTATAAAAGAAAATCATCTAGTCTCTTAATTCTATAAGGATAAGTTGACAACCATGAATACAAGGAAGACAATCCTATAGAATAGGGGAGAAGAAAGAGCATACTAGAAAGGTGAGTGTCCATATTGTGTGCATAGTAAGAATGATCTATGAAATATCATCAACATCACCCACGTATATCAAAACTGTAGGATCCTATACACTCTGTTAATTCCCTAATAAAGTAACTTCTATCACTTCTATGACATACTAATCATAAAAGGAAATCTTTTAATGATTAGCCAATCATATCGG
Source organism: Cunninghamia lanceolata (assembly GCA_027924645.1). Taxonomy (NCBI): domain Eukaryota; kingdom Viridiplantae; phylum Streptophyta; class Pinopsida; order Cupressales; family Cupressaceae; genus Cunninghamia; species Cunninghamia lanceolata. The sequence goes on from BSBN01000957.1 coordinate 2,755,079, forward strand.
AAGAGGGAAAAAAGATAGTATTCTGCTATCACATTGATGTCACATAACCTAAAATAATTGAAAACATAAATTCCTGCAATGAAGCTATCAAATTAACTGTCTTAGTTTTAGTGTTTAATTCCACTTTGAGCCATTTACCTTATCAAAACTCACCATGAAGCAAGTGAAAGATCCTTTCACGCCTAAGCACAAATCCCCAAGATTTGATTTTGCATAGTGCCAATCCTTTAGTATATTTATTCCCTTGCAGTGGTGGCGATGGAGACTTAGCATGCTCGGGAACACATTTCAGCATTGGTGTATCCTTTATTATGTCCCACCACATTATTTCCTTGATTTGAATGTGAGCCATCGATCTCTATCACAGACGATCAAAAGGAACAATGCAAATGCAGTCAACAAGGAGAGAAAACCCCATCACCTATGTAACATGAGTAGGGACCAATGAGATCACACCACCCGAGTCGCCACCTTAGCCACATCTTTTGAGAATAAAAGTCAAAAAGTGCCAGAAAAGTGGCCTTTCACTATTCCACAATGGTAGGATTTAGCAGAGATCCATAGAATAGTGGAAACCATCAGATTGTGCCACATGGCATGGATTAGACCCTCTGAAAATATTCCATACACCATGAGAAAATCTCCATGTAATATAACAACTTGACGTACACCATCCAATTACTCTAAATGAGGACACGTGGCACTCCCCATAATTATACAAGAGTCATGAGGGTCCACCGGTAAGGAACAATGGAATGGTAGAAAACACAAGAATCTACCACCTGTCGATTGGGGACCCACCCTTTTAATCTTTTATGAAGCCCAATGAAAAAGAGTCTGCTACATGTTGCATTTATGCTATTCCATAGTTATCTTTTTCTTCAATATTTTAATCTTTGTAGAATAGTGGAAACCAATAGTAATGTGCCACCTATTATCAAATAAAAAAATGGGACCTAGGAAAAAGGACTTTCAACTAATGGCACAAGACATGGAAAAAATGCAAGAACCTAGAAAGTTTTATAGAGTGCCACCACGGTCACAACATTAGATGTCTCCATATTCAAGTGGTATTTTGGTAGGCATTAGGCAATATTCCCAATTTCAAAACTCTAACAAATTAATGGTTTACACCTATCAGAATTGGATAATTGGCTCTCCTCATTTTCAATTACCTTTTTGCATGGTTGTACCCTCCTCCCTGACCTTGAAGCCTTGATATTATAGCATAAACTTTGTGGCTTCACAACATTAGGGGATTGGTGTCCACTTATTTTTTGGGCATGAATCCCTTGCTTGACCTGATCTCCAATAGAATCTTAGTATACTCTAGTATCAAGCAAATATTCCAAGTATGTGCTAGCTGGTGTTGTCATTGATGTCAACATGTTTGTGTTGTCATTGGTGCCAACTGTATCTTATGATATTGTTATTTGTTGATTGATTGAAGAACACTATCTAAGTATTTTGATCCACATATTTTTTGTGTTGAAGACTAGAGTATGAGATTTGGATATGATTTAGATAAGTGTTTAAACATGCTAAATCTAGAATTTGGTGATCTAGATCACTGTGCAAAAAAAGTTCTATTCACCAATTTGAAGACTGTGTCTGGCAATATGTGCAGAGTGACAGGGAGAGTGTTTTTCTCTGTATTTATCCATAGATTGAATTTTGGCTTTGCTATTCTGGACTTAAGATTCTAAGGTCCTAAGTCATCTTCATTCCAAAGTATTTGTCATTTGGTGCTCCAAAAGGCAAGTTAGTGATTAGCAAAGTTTGACAATGCCTGTTAAGAGGCAGTGTGTGATGTGTTCTCAAGTGATATCTATTTTCTTCAAGTGAGATCTATTACGGTTAGATTTCATAGCTCCCAAGTGATTCTATGTTGTTCGTAGATGTCTCTAGAATGTGTTGAAGGCATTGGCTTGGTCTGCAAGCTACAATGAAGATCTTGCAAGCATGTTTCTAAGTGTTCTTGATAGGTGCATAAGTTCTAGCCAACCTAGTTTGTCACACTTGTTGCAGAAGTGATTCATGGATTGTGGAAGCATGTCCAAGCATGTTAGGATGTATTTAGGTCTGAGCTAAGCCATGATGTGTTCATCCATCATTTATTCACCCTGCAAGTTTGTTTAGGTCTAGTCCTAATTTGATTTATGTATGTATGTCGACCTTCAAGATAGTTCCAATGGTTGTAGAAATTAATGCCAACCTTGATGTACATTCCAAGGTTGATGATAGGTATAAATGTATGTAATAAATTCATGAATGAGTGTCCAAGTTGTGAAAATGGAAAGATAAGGTGCTAGTTGTGAAATTAGAGTAGAGCAGAAGAGTTATATTTCTCTTCAATGGAACTAAACTTAGGCATGGTGTAGATGCTAATATATCAGTTCAACCTCGACAGTGAGCCAACCCTAGCAGTGAGCCAACCCTGGTAGTGAGTGAACCCTGGCAGTGAGCCAGCCCATTGACAATGAGCCATTCTTTTGGCTAGTGAGCCCTTTGGTAGTGAGCCACCTTTGCTATTCGGTATTGTTACTAATATATATTATGAGCTAAAACTCACTGTGGCTTTTCCCTATTTAGGATTTTCCATGTTAAAATCTAGTGTTCATGTGTGTATGGTGTTGATGTGTTCATGATTTGATTCTGCTACTCACATTTAATATTCATAATAGAATAAGGAGATAGATTAAGTGAATGTGAAAGTGATATTGTGTAAAGAAGTTACTATTTTTGGTACAACTGATTCACTCCCCCTCTCAGTTGTCTTGTGCTTTTCAAAAATTAATGTTAGAGTAGGTTCCTTGGAAGAAAGCCTAATAGCTTAAGGTAGATCTGATATGGCACACAAGAAAGACATTTCTTAGTTTGTTGGATCTAACTATTCCTACTGGAAGGTACAAATGCAAAGTTATCTTATCTCTATTGTTTATCATGTTTGGATAATGGTTAAAGATAAGTATATAGTACCTAAAGATGGTTTAGAGTTTGAAGAAGAAATTAAAGATTTTGAGGCTAATCATAAAGCCAAAAATGCTCTATTAAATACCTTGTCTAACTCTAAAATGGAAAAAGTTGTGAATCTAGAAATTGCCTATGATATTTGGAACAAATTAAAGCAAATCTATGAAGGTGATGCATCTATCAAGAAGGCCAATTTCCAAAACTTGAATACCACATATGAAACCATGTGAATGGCTAAAGATGAGAACATAACAAGTTACTTACAGAAGATTGATGAAGTTGTTAGCAACATTAGGGGACTTGGTGGAGAATTAAAGGATGAGGATGTTACAGATATGATACTCAAAACTCTTCCCAAATCCTATAGTCACAAGGTATCTTACATTGAAGAGGTTCTTGATATGGGCAAGCTTTCAAAAGATCAATTGCTTGGTAAACTCACTGCTTTTGAGATGAGAGAGTTTGTTACTATTGATGGCCCTACAAAAATTGATACTGCTTTCAAGGCCAAATAAGAAACTAAGACTGCTAGATCAGAGAAATATTTTGTGGAATCAGATGAAGATTTTACAAAGATTGAGGCACAATTTCCAAGCAAAATAAAAAGGGGCAGAAAAGGAAAGTTCAAAGGTAAGTTACGATTCAAATGCTTCAATTGTGGTAAAATTCTTCATTATGCTTCAAGATATCCTAACAGAGCTTTGAAAATCAATGAAAGCAAAGGTAAATGGTAAGAAAGAGTTATTATATTAGAGATGATGATGGTGTAACTGATGATGAATCTAATCATAATAATGGTAAGAGTAGTGAATGCTTGTTTATTGCACTTAGAGAAGAACCTATTCCTACTAATCATGCAAGTTATGTGAAGGAAGGAAGTCCAGGAGAGTTCTCTACATTTCATGCTGAAAATGAAGATGAATGGATCATTGACAGTGGATGTTCAAATCACACGATAACAAACAAGAGTAAGTTTGTTAGGTTTGAAAATTATGATGGAGAACTTGTTAGGTTTGTTGATGATGCAGCTAGTAAGATTTGTGGAAAATGATCTATTACTTTTGATGGAAAGCATAATACAAATGATGTTCTTTATGTGAAGGGCCTAAAGCATAATCTTTAAAGTGTTGGACAAATGTGTGACAAAGGGTGTAATCTTGTGTTCAAGGACAATGGGTGTAAGATATAGAATAGCTCTAGAACCTTAATTGCTACTAGAAAGAAGACTCATGGCAATGTTTATCTTTTGAAAGGTGCTGAAAATTGCTGTTTGTTGGCTAAGAAAGATGAAATTTGGCTATGGCATAGGAGAATGTGTCACATCAACTTTAATAATCTGGTGAGAATAAGCATTTTTCAAGTTGTAAGAGACTTGCCCAATATTGTGAAGCCTATCAATGCTATATGCAAAGAATGCCATCTTGGGAAGATGACAAAGACTACTCTTAGAAGCAAAGTACAATCTTCTACCAATGTGTTGGAACTGGTGCATATAGACATGTGTGGTCCCACAAGAATAAGAAGTCTGCAAGGTGAAAGTTATTTTATGCTTCTTATTGACAATATTTCAAGAATGACTTGGGTCAATTTCCCTAGGGAAAAAGTAGAAGCATTTGATAAGTTCAAAGAATTCAAAGCTATGGTTGAAAATGAATTAGATTTAAGAATCAAGTGTTTAAGGTTTGATAGAGGTGGTGAGTTTACTTGAAGTGATTTCAATGCTTTTTGTGAAGGACATGGAATAAAGAGACATTTGTCTTCTCCCCAGACTCCTCAACAAAATGGAGTGGCTCAAAGGAAGAAAAGAACTATTCAAGAAGTTGGCAGAGCAATGATCAAAGAAGAAGACCTACTAGAAGTATACTAGAAAGAAGAAATACACACTATTGTCTACATTCAGAATAGAGTGTAAATCAGAACAGAAGAAACAAAGACACCTTATGAATTGTGGTACAGTAGAACTCCTACTATCAAATACTTCAATTTTTTTGGAAGCAAATGCTACATTAGTAGAGATGAAGAATTAGGAAAGTTTGATGTTAGATGTGATGAAGGTATATTCCTTGGGTGCTCTACTGAAAGAAAGGCTTATCGGTGCTATAACAGAATACTGAGAAAGATCATTGAAAGTGCAAATGTGAATGTACATGAAGATATTCAACCAGATGGATATGAGTCGGATGGATCTACTAACACATAAAAGGTTGAAAAAGGTAAGGAAAAGGAAGTTTAGATTGAAGTACAAATTGCTCTTGAAGAAGAAGAAGTTAAAGCTAAAGATCCAATAAGAATTCCTAAAACTCCAAGTTATGTGCAAAGAGATCATTCTAAAGATCAGATTATTGGTGATAAAAGGAACGGTGTGATGACAAGACATGAGATTGTGGAAGAACAAGTAAATCTTTGTCTACTTTCAAAAGTGGAATCTAAAATAGTAAATGAAGCATGCAATGATGAGCATTGGGTCAAGGCAATGGAAGAACTACTACATATTGAGAAGAACAAGACTTGGGAACTTGTCTCTAGACCTACAAATAAGAATGTGCTTTCTAGAATAAACTGAATGATGTTGAAGAAGTTGTGAGAAACAAGGCAAGACTTGTATATAAAGGCTCTTCCCAAGTTGAAGGAATTGTTTATGAAGAGACCTATGCTTCAGTGGCAAGAATGGAAGCTATCAGAATGTTTTTGGTATTTGCAGTGCACAAAAATTTCAAAGTCTATCAGATGGATGCGAAATCTACCTTCTTGAATTATGAGCTAGAATAAGAGGTCTACATAGAGCAACTGGATGTGTTCCAGTTATCAAATATCCTAGACATGGTATGCAAGCTGAAGAAGGCATTGTATGGATTGAAACAAGATCCCAGAGCTTGGTATGCAAGACTAGAAAAGTATCTATTGCAACAAGGTTTCAGTAAAGTGTCTATAGATAATAATTTGTATATCAAGGTAAGAAAAGATCAAAATCTTGATTATTGAAGTCTATGTAGATAATATCATATTTGGTGGAAATAAAAAAATGTGCAAGAATTTTGTACATGAAATGCAAAAATAATTTGAGATGTCTATGTGTGGTGAGATGAATTTCTTTCTTGGACTATGAATCAATCAGATAGACAAAGGCATTTTCATTTCTCAATCAAAGTATGTCAAGGAATTCTTGAAGAAGTTTGGAATGGAGGACTCTAAACTGGTATGCACTCATATGGTTACTAGTTGTAAACTAGGAAAGAATGATGAATCTCCTAAGGCTGATCAAAAAAAGTATAGATCAATGATTGTAGGACTACTTTACCTAACTGCTACCAGACCAGATATCATGCATGAAGTCTATCTTGTGGCCAGATTTAAATCAGATCCCAGAGAATCACATGTGATGGCAGTAAAGGTGATATTTAGGTATTTGAAGGGCACTCGTGATCATGGCTTATGGTATCACAAGAACAATTATTTTTCTTTAAGTGCCTATACAAATGCAGATTGGGCTAGATGTGTTGATGATAGGAAAAGTACAAGTGGAGGTGCATTATTCCTTAGAGATAGGGCACTGTCCTAGCATAGCAAGAAATAAGAATCAGTCTCATTGTCCACTACAAAAGCATAATATATTGTTGCAGTATCATGTTGTACTCAGGTGTTATGGATGAAGCAAACCTTGAAAGATATCAAAGTTTAGTAGGATGGGCCAATCCCTACTCTTTGTGATAACACAAGTGCAATAAATATTTCAAAGAATCTAGTGATGCATTTAAAGACAAAGCACATTTCAATCAAGTATCATTTTTTGAGGGAGAAAGTTGTAGATAATGAGGTGAAGCTTGAGTATGTACCTACAAAAGATCAAGTTGTTAATATATTCACTAAGGCTCTTCCAATAGACACATGTGAGTATCTCTGGGAGAAATTAAGGGTTATTGCCCCTCCTTCCTTGAACTATATGCATAGGAAGGTGAATCAACATAGTGTGCTTCAAAGTACATTTCTCTTTCTGGACTGATGTTGGAGGCTACCTCTCAGGGGGTAGGTATTGGTTAGAGATGATTATTACATTCAGGGGGAGTAAAGAATCATTTCAGACTGATCAAAGCAGCAATGTGCAAGTATGTGCAGAAAAAGAGATGTAATTCCCTTTGCCATTGGTGTCAAAGGGGGAGAGAGATCATGTGAAAAACTCAAGGGGAGTAAGAGTGTAGAAGTGTAAAAAGAAAGAGGGAGTTCTAATATAGAATTGTGTATTGATGGTAGAACATGTTTTTCACATCATATTTTACCATCAATAACAAAGGGGGAGATTGTTGGAAGTATGTGCTAACTGGTGTTGTCATTGATGTCAACATGTTTGTGTTTTCATTGGTGCCAAATGTATCTTATAATATTGTTGTTTGTTTATTGATTGAAGAACATTGTCTGGGTATTTTGCTCCGCATTTTTTTTGTATTGAAGACTATAGTATGAGATTTTGATATGATTTGGATAAGTGTTTGAAGATGTTAAATCTAGAATTTGGTGGTCCGGATTGCTATACAGAAAAAGTTCTATTCACTAGTTTGAAGACTATGTCTAGCAATATGTGTAGAGTGATAGGGAGAAAAAAAATTTCTCTGCATTTCTCCACAGGTTGGATTTTTGATTTCCAATTCTAGACATAAGATTATAAGGCCCTTAGTCATCTTCATTCAAAAGGATTTTTCATTTGGTGCTCTGGAAGGCAAGTAAGTGATTAGCAGAGTTGACAGTGTTTGTTAAGAGGTAGTATGTGATGTGTTCTCAAGTGATATCAGTTGTCTTCAAGTGAGATCTATTCCAGTTGGATTTTTCAGCTCCCAACTAATTCTATGTAGTTTGTAGATGTCTCCAGAATGTGTTGAAGGCATGCACTTCATATGCAATCTACAATGAAGATCTTGCAAGCATGTTTCTAATATTTCTTGATATGTGCATAATTTCTAGCCGACTTGGTTTATCACACTTGTTGTGGAAGTGATTCGTGGATTGTGGAAGCTTGTCCAAGTGTGTGAGGATTGTTGAACATAAGGAATACTGAGAGAGGTGTCAATTAATACTCTATAAAACCATTCTTTCACATACTCTTTAACTCATTTACCAAATTTAATAACATGAAAGAAAAATAAACATAGGAAGAGAAACCATAAACTCATAACACATAGACACTAGGATTTTTACGTGGAAAACCCAAAAAGGGAAAAACCACGGTGAGTGTTAGCTCACAATATATTATAATCGGTTACAAGATATTACATAGAAATGCTCACTGTAGTTGGACTCACTCTCCAAGTGGACTCACTACCCACTAAGAAGGAAAGATAGAAGAGAAGAGAGGAAGGCTCACTGCCAATAAAGAACTGTTACCAATGCATCCATTGAATGTTGAAATATAGTTCCATTGATAGCTCAAAATATAGATTCAAATCTCTTCATCATGTCTACTTTGTTTCTCTGCTCTACTCATATATGTTATGTTCTTCTATCCTTTGCACTCTTACTACACTCTTCAGATCACAAAAACTGTGTTAGATCACACACATATGAACTCTATTTATTGTCGCATCCATTAACATTAAAATCCATCAAGTATTTATATCCACAACAAGATCTAACTCAAAACTAGGTCAACTTACTAGAAATGAAATATGCACACAAAAAGTTATACTTTTTCAGCTTGAATTCTTTACACAGGAAGTTATACAGACCAATGCAATCATTCAAGAACCTTCATATAGGTGTGGACCTATTATAGAACCACTTAGAATGATGATCCAAACAATATATCTTTATCGCATATCAATCCAACTTGCATGTTAGCTTTGTCCTTAAGTATATACTTAACCAAATCTAGTGTCATACCACAACTTCTAATGCAAACCACACATGACTCTAAAATTCATATCAAATGCTTATTATGCATCACCCAACATACCTTTAGAATCATGAGTCATGATATTATTATGCAGCAAAGTGCGGATCTATGAACTGCTGTCTCTGTCACTATGAAATATTGTCAACCTGAATGTCGATACTTAGGAGCTTGTGGATGATCATCTGGTAAACCTTAGACTCTAGAAATCTATAATTAAGTACTCCTAACATGTGTTTACAACACCTCCAAATGACAAATCAAAACAACCAATAGTAGATAAATGCAAATTATGATACTCAGGTGTTTTGCATTGTTCATGACTGAACTCTATTAACCCAAACATAAGCAATTCAAGGTGTAGCTTCTAGAGATTTCTAGGACATGAGACTTGGAATAAAGCATCATCAAACAACTGTGTAACATACCAGAACCACATACCAGAGTCTACATCTATTGAGGAATACCAACCAATCTCTATCACTAAATTAGTAAGCTACCAATACTTAGTCAAATTGACTAAGTCATTCTTTCCCAACCAAAAATGTTGTACACAAATTGTCTCAAGACCTGTTCCCAATCAAATTTGACTATTGCCATCAATGACATCAAATCACCATCATATCAGCAGTGTCTCTTGACCATGTTGCCAAATATCTCCCCCTTTTGGATTGATGGCAACACTTAGTGAAAAATGTTCATACTGTACATCCAGTTTTTCTTCTCCCTCTTAGGTATTTAGCCATTTTTCATTAGTTTTACTTTTCCTCCTTTGACATCAATGGCAAATGTGTATGTACAAGTGACAAAAATGTATCAAAATTTCAAAAATGCTATACTTGGCCACATATGTACAAGTGTAATCACATAACTTACCTACTAGAAGTGGAAAGGATGTAAGTGTATATGATTTTTAGTTGAGAAATCTCTCCATCCCACTAGGCCTTAGCACTGTTCAAAATCTAAATGTTCCCATCCACTTGGAACACTAATTCCTCTTCCTTAGGTATAGTGGTAGGCACTTTAGTTATTTCCTTTATCTTTTCCACCTCAGCTACTAGGCCAGTCATAGAATTAATCTTAGAACCTATTATCTCTCTGAGCTGACACATTCTACTTTTAATGGTCTCTTTCTGATTCAACAGACTACTTATGTTAGCATGAATATTCTCAATTTATGTTGACTTGTTGTTGAAGGAATAAGATATTGGATCATCTTTTTTTGAAATATTTAGCAGTTGAAGCTCCATGGCATCTATTTTCTCCTTCATTTCTTTTGTAGCCTCTAATCATGTTAGACAAAATTTGTATATGTTGTTGGCTTCGTTGGTAGCAATATCTATGTTCTTAATGCTATTGTCTAACAAAATCATGTCTTGAGCTAACTTATGCTTCAGCTCAATTAGTCTTTTATCATTAATTTCTATTCTAACCTTTTTATCCGCAACCTTTTCAAAAGACTCAAAATGTGAACTTACAAAATTTATTAGCCTTTTGAATTGTTCAGTGGGGGCTAGAGATGTGTCCTTTTGTAGTCCAGACATCAGTTATTCTAAAACACTAGATGCCTTATCAATGAGCTCACTATCCTGAATATAGGACTTCAACATTTCCTCTTGAACCTTGGCTTGGAAAATTATCCCTAATTTTAGCTTTTGTAGAGGTGACATGGAAGCTAAGTTGATTAGCCCTTGCAACAACTCAAGTGTATCCAAAAACCAAGCTTCTTGCTGCTTCTCCAAGACTTCTCTAACTGAACCAACATGATATTGTGTGGCTGTAGCAGTGTCTCTTACCATGTCATGAGACACTTCTTCCTCTTTAGTCTTCTCTAGAGGTTCTTGGTCTATAGATTCTTGCTCATTAGTTTTATGTTCCTATGCAGGGATAGCCTTACCTTGTTCATCAGCCAGATTTCCTTGATCATCCATTTCATTTTGCTCTAGAGGGTCTTTTGTATTCTCAGGAGTTTTGTCCTCTTCTTGCTGTTTCATCTCTTCATCTCTTCTTGGGCTTACCAGAGGAGTTGTCTCTATTTGATTCAACCCCTATTTTGAGCTGACTTCCAAAAGATAAGTATCATCACCAAAATTTGGTTCTTCCTTGTCATGGATTGTTGGGATGTAGAACTCTCTTAAGATATTAAGAGTTACTTTTTCTGTGTCTTCTACCAATTTCTCTATGTCTCCAGTCATCAAAATGTTGGTCCTTCTCTTTATCTCAAAATTTTCCCCAAGTATCTTAGTGACCTTGGTTTTCTCTTCAACAGTTATATTTGGACACAACTTTATCAATGCATGTTCTCTTAATTCTAAATTTTTGGCCATTGTTGCTTCCTTTCTAGCAGACATAATGCTAACCAAGATGTCTATTAGATCTGTAATCACCTCAAGGAGAGCCTTATTTTACATCTCCAAAAATCTAACCACTACAGTTTTAATGATGCCCTTGTCTACATCATTGTACTCATCATATAGTTCTGCTATTGGCTTAAGATTACCATGAGTTGCCATAGCATTTAGAGTATCTTCTAAGGTTATTGTGGCATTTGTTTCTTTGGACTCTTTTTTCCTTGATTTTTTATTGCTTATGCCCTTACCAGAGGGCTTATCCTATTTGCTCCCAAAGACTTCACTAGCCTTAGCCTTCATTTTCTCTACTTCTTCATCTATTTCAGTCTCCTCTTCATCAACTCAAACACTCACATACATTCTTTTTCCCTTGGTTTTCTTTCTTTTATGCACTTTATTAGTGGATTTATTTGTAGGTTCTTCCATGCTCACTGAAGGAGTGGGACCAGAGGGCTTAAATGTAGTTTTAGTAGGGGTTGAACCTCTTGTTCTCCTCTTTGATACTATAGGCTTCTCTAATTTCTTCATAGGCTCGTTCGAAGCCTTTTTCAGTTCATCTTGATTCTTTTCTCTAGTTTCTCTTGTTGCTTCTGACTTTTCTCTTGCTTCTGTAATTTGTTATTTAGTAAACCCCTTGTTCTAGGCATATTCATTTGCCATTTTCCTAGCCTTCTTTACACTTTCAAGCTTTCTCAATTCAACATGTACTTTGACTGAGATTTCCTCATATGTTCCAAATCTTTCCTTAGTGGTGTCCCTAGACTTTCTCAACATGAACTCAATCGAACCAATCAACACATCCTTAATTACTTTGTATCCCATAGAACAGAGCCATACTGTCCTTCGCTCTATAACTACCGTCACATACTGATCTTTATTCACAATAAAAACATATATCATTTTTGTACTTTTCCACTATTGTTTTAGGTAACCTTTCCCTAGATTGCATGACCTTCTGAAAGTTTTTGAAGTAGCCCCACAGGGCTTCATTTTGTGCATCATGATTACCTAAACTATTCAAATGATTCCTAATTTGTATGGCAATATGTTTTCTATCAAAATAGATCAAATTCTTCATTCTAGGCAATTCTTTCATAAAATAGAAGAACATGAAGATAACCAATGTAGCATATTTAAAGGGATATTTTGACTCTTTCATCTTCTTTAAGTTTTCCATCAACTACTGTCAAAGAAACTCACAGAGGTTGTAGTCAATGTTCTTCTTGACCATCTCATATGTAGTGTGGATAGTGGTACTAGAGACAGAGTTCTCCTAGTTGGAAAAATCTATTTTATATCCAACCACCATAGATGCAAATCTTACTACATGGTCTTCAATAGAGTTCACTATCAATGCCCTTTTGTCAAATTGAGCACCAGTTTCCTCTATTACAATGCTATTCTTCACAGCCTTCAACATGGGTAGATTTCTAGTTGATTTCAGTCTTGTTATAGCCCTTATTTCTTCCCTTGTGATCTTGAAGTGTGTTTCAAGCCACATAAATTCATTGTGAATCTTGCTAAGCACATACTGGACCCATGCATCCTTTGCAAATGTTGGGAAGTCTAGATATTGTATGAATTTCTTCTCCGCCAATGCCTTGTATTCTTCCTTCAATTCAAAATCGTCACCGCTCAGATGCTTCAGATACAAATCTATAAGTTTGCAATCATTATGTTCTTCTATTGCAACATAGATGTATGTCCTAATATTTTCCTCATGCATTACGCTATATGACACTTCTAAGAATGCACCATCAGGGTCAAATTCCATTGATTTGAAAGGGTGTTTCTTAAATTTTGGATGAGGCCTTTTTGTGATATGTATTACTTGTGGGGTCGACATGTTTCCACAATAATTCAAACAATTTCATAGAGAATTTTCAACTGTAAATACCTCTTTTCACTGAATTAGGGTTTCTTCACTTTGAATCACTGGAAATCACTAAAGTTGCTTAGGGTTTAGTTTCTCATATTCTTGAATACTTGAAAACTTGAATGCAAAGTGATTATTCCTTCGAATGAGAGCCTTTTATCCTTTATTTGCCAAAACCTAATCACCATAAATGCCAAGTTCTAAAAAGCTATCAAACACTTCACTATCAAGCACAGTCGATCAAGATTGCTCCACAATGCTCCACATTAGATCTTTTTCTACCGGTAACTTCTTCAAAAGATTTATTCAGTAGCTCATTAACTCATATCCTTATGCTGGATCTCAACACCAACGATCTAGCTAGGGGATCAAGATTTTCAATAAAAGTTCCCCTTGAGCTAGAGCTCCCAATATACTTCTGGGAGGAAGTATCTACACCAGACATTGGTGTGGATCCATCTCTGACCTCATTTACATGCTTCTTAATTTAGATTTTGCTCATTTCCTTCTTGGTTTTCCTCTTTTCTATAGGATTCTTTCTTTTGACATTCTTGCTTCTACAGAGTTTTGCAAAGTGTCCAAGTTTATTGCAATTGTAGCAAACAACATTCCTCTATCCTTGGTTCCTTCCATTGATTAGATTAATTCTTGATCTGTATTGGTTAAGCATATGCCCATATCTATTGCATGTAAAGCATTTTCAATTGAAAGATTGAGTATTCCTTCCATTCCTTATCTAACTTCTATATTCATTTGCTCTATGACCAATTCTCTTGCAATTGAAATACTAACCAGAGAATGATGGAACATTTTGATTCATTTTGCTCTGACACTGAGTAGCCTTATGACCAAACTTATTGCAATTGAAACAATAGCCATTAAAAGATAGGTACCTTTGAGCATTTGGTTGCCTGACTGAAGATCTTCTAGGTCTATTTCTCTAATTTTGAACCTGGTTGCCTTTGTCTTTCTTCATCTCAGTGTTAACATTTCCTGATTTAGAACTTTCTCCTCTTTCAAATCCCAAACATTTCTTATCATCTGGACTTTTTGAATGTTAATCAACTTATCAAGCTTTGCAGAGCTTAATTTGAACTTTTCATTGTAACTATTAGCTATTTCTAGATGATGTTTTAGAATCACAACATCTTTTTCCAACTTTTCACATTCCTCATACTTGCCTTTCACAACTTGATTTAAATGCTCCTCAACATTTGATTTCTCTTCAATCAGTATTGATAAACTATTTAGGGTTTCATATGCTGCTTTCAATTGTTCACTTAGCTCTTTGTTCCTTTCCTTGGATTTCTTGACTTGCTCCCTTAGCTTCAGGATGCATTCATTAGCTTCCTTAACATTCTCCTTTAAATCCTAGATATCTGCTTCAGACTTATCAAGATCTTCAAGAGCAATCTTCAATTCTTCATTGCTAACATATATGCAATCATTAATTGTAAGACTACCTGGATGAATTGCTTCTAGAGGAGTAGGATATCTTCTAACTGCCATGTGCTCACTTTCCTAGATCCTCCTCAAGCTATTAGATTTCTTCCAAGGAACCTTGCTCTGATACCAATTATTGAACACAAGGAATACTAAGAGGGGGGTGTGAATTAGTATTCTATAAAACCATTATTTCACATACTCTTTAACCCATTTACCAAATTCAATAACATGAATAAACATAGAAAGAGCAGCCATAAAGTCACAACACATAGACACGAAGATTTTTTATGTGGAAAACCAAAAAAGGGAAAAACCATGGTGAGTGTTATCTCACAATATATTATAGCCGATTACAAGATATTATATTGAAATACTCACTACAGGTGGACTCACTACCCAAGTGGACTCACTGCCCCCTAAGAATGAAAGATAGAAGAAAAGAGAGAAAGGCTCACTGCCAATAAGGAACTATTACAAATGTATCTATTGATTGCTGAAATACAATTCCATTTATAGTTCAAAATATATTTTCAAATCTCTTCATCATGACTACTATGTTTCTCTGCTCTATTCACATATATTTTGTTCTTCTATCCTCTGCACTCTTACTGCACTCTTTGGATCACAAAAATGGTGTAAGATTGTACACATATGAAATCTATATCTCATCACATCCATTAACATCAAAATCCATCAAGTATTTATATCCTCAACAAGATCTAACTCAAAACTGGGTCAGCTTGCTAGAAATGAAACATGTACACAAAAAATATACTGTGTCAGCTTGAATTCTTTACACAAGAAGTTATGTAGATCAATGCAATCCTTCAACAACCTTCATATAGGTGTGGACCTATTATTGAACCACTTAGAATGATGATCCAAACAATATATCTTTATTGCTTATCAATCCAACATGTATGTCAACTTCATTCTTAAGTATATACTAACCAAATCTACTGTGATACTACAACTTCTAATGTGGACCACATGGGACTCTAAAATTCATATCAAACACTCATTATGAATCACCCAACATACCTTCAAAATTGTGAGCCATGATATTCTCATGCTGCAAAGGGTAGATCTCGGAACTACTATTTATGTCACTATGAAATGCTGTCAACCTGAATGTCAATACTTAGGATCTTGTGGATGATCATCTGGTAAACCTTAGACTCTACAAATCTAGAATTGGATACTCCTAACATTTGTTTACAACACCTCCAAACCACAAATCGACACAACCAATAGAAGAGAAATGAGGACTAAGATGCTCAAGTGTTCTGCACTGTTCATGACTGAACTCTGATAACCTGGACTTAAGCAATTCAAAGTGTAGCTTCTAGAGATTGCTAGGACATGAGACATGGAATAAAGCATCATGAAACAACTATGTGCAATATATCAGAACCACATACCAAAGTCTACATCTATGGAGGAATACCAACCAATTCTCTGTCACTAACTTAGTAAGCTGCCAATACTTAGTCAATTTGACTAAGTCATTCTTTTCAGACCAAAAATGTTGTACACAACTTGTCTCAAGACCTATTCTCATTCATATCTGACTATTGCCATCAATGAAAACATCAAATCACCATCATATCAACAGTGTCTCTTGACCATGTTGCCAACAAGGATGTATTTGGATCCAAGATAAGTCATGATGCGTTCATCCTTCATTCATTGACTTTGCAAGTTTGTTTAGGTATAGTCCTAATTTGATTTATTTATGTATGTTGACCTTGGAGATAGTTCCAATGGTTGTAGAATGCAATGCCAACCTTGATGTATATTCCAAGGTTAATGATAGGTATAAATGTATGTAATAAATTCATGAATGAGTGTCCAAGTTACAAAAATGAAAAGATAAGGTGCAAGTTGTGAAAGTAGAGCAGAGCAGAGGAGTTATATTGTGCTTCAATTGAACTAAACTTAGGCGTGGTTTAGATACTAATATATCAGTTCAATCTAGGCAGTGAACCAACCCCTATACTGAGCCAACCTTGGCAGTGAGCCAACCTCAGCAGTGAGCCAACCCTAGTAGTTTGCCAACCCTTTGGCAGTGAGCCATTCTTTTGGGTAGTGAGCCCTTTGGTATTGAGCCACCTTTGATATTTGGTATTGGTACTATATTATATTGTGAGCTAACACTCACCATTGTTTTCCCTATTGATTTCTATGTAAAAATTTGGTGTTCATGTGTGTATGGTGTTGATGTGTTCATGCTTTGATTCTACTACTCATGTTTAATGTTCATAATAGAATAAGGAGATAAATTAAGTGAATGTGAATGTGATATTGTGTAAATAAGTTAATGTTTTTGATACAGTTGATTCACCCCCCCCTCTCAATTGTCTTGTGTCTTTAAACATCTTCCTTTTTTCTTGACATTTTTGGTTTGTGATATGCATTTCACCTTATCCTTGACCTCTAACAATGTGCGTCTTACCTTTACTGGGGATTGGTGTCTTGGTGTGCTTTGCTAATTTTCCATTGGTTATGAGTTTCCTTTAAGTCTCAATACTCAATAGCTATTACCATGTTATCCTAAAGGCATGTATTAGACTCACAGGATCTCTGATGTTCTGATGGAGAATGAGGATTTTTATTAGTTATTTGTGCTTTTCAAGATAATTATATGCAAAGATTGGTCTTAATAGTATCTTTTGATATTTTTTGATTGATTTTAGCATGTTTTGAGGGATTTGATACTCCTTTTGATTGTTATAAGATTATGGTGATGGGAACACTGTGGAGGCACACTGGGGCATGAGGATGGCATATGGTGTGTGGATATGTTGATATTCTTTAGCTACACTAGGACTTACAAAGCATTGGTGGAGGAAGAGATGTGGCTACATGGGGGATTGTGCCTTCAATTTTGAAGCCATGATTCACTTGTAGGGAGGTCGGATATTACCAACCTAGTGTTAATGTAACTAGTAAATGTGATTTAAGTCCTATATTATTGGGGTTCTAAATTTGAATTTAGGCCAACATGTTCAATGATGTAATGAAATATCACCTCTATAAAGAGAGGAGTGCCATTTTAGTTTTTGGGGACAGAGCATAGATAGAGATTTTTATAGAAGGCTAGAATTCCATAATTTTGATAAGGCATGTAAGTGGTGACTTGTAACATATTTCCAATGTAGGAATCATGATGTCTATGTAATCTACCAACTTTGTGCAAATTAAAAGAACATTATATGGTTGTCTTTATTTTCTTACCATGGTAATGTATTTGCATGTCTTCTCCATTTGTATTTAATGTATCATGGTGAGATTGTTAGATTTTGTTATGGAAATCACAACCCAAAATCTAGAAATCTAAAGGCAAGCACAAAGAGAAGATCGAAATGAAAGATGCAAAATAGATAAAAAATGGTGTTGCAACAAAATATGCATTGCAATATTATATCCAGAATATCAAGTACAAGCTAGGTAGTGAGTTTATATAGAAGAGGGAGAGGGTGGAGGTGGCAACGCCAACCATTAGGAAGCAACCATGTATCAAACTAAAGATAGAAAAAGCATCTTACCAAGATAGCTAATGGATGCTCACTTGTAAAAATGTGATACCTCATAACCTACTCACCTAATTAAACTCACTTTATTAACCTAAGAAAGCTTAATAATATGTGTAGGAAAAACCTTATGAAAAGGAATAAAAAGGCTACACTAACACCCCCCTTAAGCATAGCTTAGGTGGGTGAAAAGATGGGTCCTGGAAAATGAAGCCTAATGAGGTACCCATGTACAATGATGTCCCCCCAAAAGAGAAGAAGCCCCCCATAAGAGAGGAAGTAGAGAGAAGGTCTATAGAAGCCCTCAAAAGTGAGCAGGATGAAACCCCATGTGAGGAAATAGTCCCTCCCAAAATAAAGATGAGAAGAGAGACCATGCAGCTGCTCCTCAAGATGAATCTTGCAGTGTTGGATGATGCTTAATAGAGAATAAAGATGCATACCCATGAACACTGAACAACATTCCTTCCCTTGGGAAGAAATAAAACTGTAGATGTGTGCATAATGTCTTCCCATTGTGGATAGGAATATATAGGAAGAAGGATAAATTGCTTTGAACTTTTCTCAAGTGTCACCATGTTGATGTCAAAAAAAGCCACAATCCAATCAGGAGTCTCATGCCAAACAGAAGAATGTGACAATCTAGAACCAAGTGGAAACTGAAATAGAATAGGATCCAAAGATGAAGATTTCTCCTGTGAAGACAAGGATGCCTTCTCCAAATGTTGCTCAATGATCTCTAAGCCAATGCCAAACTGTGACAAATACTAATATGAATCAGGTACCATAGAAGATTTAGGTATAGTAACCATGGATGTATGGTGCTCACCGTTGGTAAGACAACTGAACCAATGAGAATCTGGTACTTCTATAGAGGATGTCAACATGAATGATGACTGAGTCAAATATGTGGACTCATGAATATCTATAGAAACTGTCACTGTAGAAACAAATGTAGGAAAAGAAGGAACAAGAGGGTCTGAATGTGCCCTCGAAACATCTGAGGAATCAATTCCTTCAAAGAGAAGATGAACAAAGTCAATAGTGTCTCTTAAATCCAAAATGTGGGACTCTACAAACAAGGATGAGATGTCTGGTAGGAATATGTCCCAAGCAACTATCTTTAGAAGATTGATATGAACCTACTGCATAGAATCACTGGAAGTCATGAAAAGAGCTACATTGGATCAAATACAAAGGCTATCCATTTCTTTTATTATATTTTTCTCTCTAAACCCTTATCTTTTGTTCTTTTTTGTAGATCTGGCTAGTTTAGGAGTAGGTTAGGGTTACATTAGATTCTTACTATTCATAACTTGTTATAAATTAGACTTCATGTATTTGCAAGTTGATATATTGCTAACAGAAAGCCAAAAATAATTATTATGAGAAAAATTTGACCAAAGTAGCTATTTTATGCATTGTCGATTTGATTTGTTCATCTCCTTGTGCAATTAACCATATTTTTACCTGATTACCAATAGCCCCTTATACATGTATAGCTATATGAGCCATTGAACTATCCAACATGATTGTGACCCAGCTAATAGGGACCTTGGGGTTATCAACCTCCTGAGGTTGGTTTCCTTCTAGGAGAGGTGGTGCATTCTTGTTTTCTACCTGATTGTTGATGAGTTTGTCAAAACACTCCTCAACAATAAATGTCACTAGAGGGAGGGGTGAATAGAAAGTATCTGTGGTTATTTTCATGCTTTTGATGATTTATATCTAGAGGAGGTCTAACTTTAATAGGTATCCCTTTGTGTATATCAGGGATTCTCCATGAGATTCTTATTTATGCACACAACTTGCTTCTTTTATTCTTCCCCAATAATAGACAAAATACTTCAGATCATGTGAGGATTTACAAAGATCTAATTGTTTTTCTTAAGATTTAATAAGAAGATGTTGTTTGTAATTTATTTTTCAAGACATTTCAAGGTGAAACACTTAAATGGTATATGATCCTTCTACATAATTATATTTTCTCATGGACCAAATTAGAGCATTTATTTTTAAAGCAATTTGATCCTAATATGTGTGCACAAGATTGTTTCAATTTATAGCCATGAGAAGGACACCTCTTGAATATATTGCTCAATTTAATCATAGGTTTCTCCTCATGTATGAAAGGGTTCAAGTTTCAAGTTGGGTGGTAAGTGATTGTATGTTGAAAAAATATTATCTATGGTGTTTAGATGCCTCATATGTAGGAAAGATTAGATTATTCAGTGAGGTTTCTACCTTGAATAATGCACTTAACAAGCCCCTTTTATTGGCACAATATGGATATGGGATCACAAATAGCACAAGAGTTGTAATACATAGTTGCTTGTAATTTTTCATCCCTATGTCAACCCATTCAACACAACTATTCAGATGCTATCTTTCTAGTCAATCAAATGTGGTATGTCCAATCTTCAAAACATGCAATCTTCCCATTCTATAAATTAGATCAATCATTTCAAAGGGTGACATTTCAATACATGGGGATCAAATTCTTATTATGATGATGAATCTTTGAGTAGTAGTGGTGCTGATGAACCATATAAAAATTGTAATAGTTAAATGCAAATTCATTTTTTGGGGAAAATACACAAGATAAAGCTATGGTTTTCCCCATGCACTTAACAATAAAAGTTAGTCATGAAACATCAAGGTATGATGGACAACTCTGAGAAAATAAAACATTAGATAATGTTGTCCTAGGACTTTTGTCATGGGGAGTTAGTAGGTAAGGAGCCTCCCTCATCTCCACAAGGTACTTTTGATGACTCCTCTATGTGTGATGAAGGTTTACTTAATGAATATAAAGCCATACATGGTTCACTTGAGATAGATATTCCACTGATGTAAAATAAATTGAACAAGAGATTGTAAGAGTTGGGTGTTTTAATGGCATTATTATATTTTACACAACCAGATAAGTGTAGAATACACCTCATCAATCAACACCTTGAGAGGGATTGCAAGAAATTTTTCATGAGATTTGATGCCTACCTAAGGATAATCAATCCAATTGAAGATGTATTCACTCCTAAAGTAGATCATTGGGTTATTCAATCAAACAAGGAGAAAGATGAACAAGACCAACTCAATCAAGAATAAACAAAGGAAGATTTACAATGAACTAATAAAGTAGATAAAGTCACTAGCATACAAGTGAATGGAAATGAGCTTGATCCAAATGATGAGAATATCCATGGGGTAACATCTAGTCCATCATCATTTTATATGGAAATAGATTTATTGTTTAACAAAGAGCCTCCATCTTGTTTGGATCCATTACTTGATGAAAGTGAGTTTATTGATGCATTATTAGATTCTTTCATGACAAGTGGTAATAATGAAGCCTCTTGTAACATTGATCTTGTGAGTGATAATTTTCTCACTGGTTTAAATGCTAGTCATGATGAAAAAGATAATGACACGTTTCTAGATAAAATAGTAGATGATCCTTTTGATGGGACAACATATAGGTCTTTTGTTGTAAGCCAAGAAAGTAACCCAAAAGCCAACTTTTGGGAAGCTAAAGACCTTATTCATGGCTGGGAGAACCTAGAGACTCAAAAAAATTAATCATATGATAGCTATAGAAGCCATGAGAATGAATTGGGTAGACTAGAATGTCAGTCAGACTTTGAAAGCATAGATGCACCATGTTGTGTGAGTCAAGAATATGAGTTGGAAATTAATTTTTCAAAGGGTAATGATTAGACAAATGTCCATGTTAGGTAAGTGCCCTCTAGTAAACAATCTTGCATTAGTCAAGGAGGTAAAGTTGAAGCTAAAGATGCATATGTTGATGAAAATGAAACTAACTTTATACTGTTGTAGGAATTCATGAAGAAGCTAGGAAATGATAAGTAAATGTTGGGCACTGAAGTGTGTATTTTAGAGTTATTACTGGGTCAGTGCAAGAAGTTGGGTCCACCTTTTGGCCAAAAAGTGGAAGTGTTTTCCCTGATTTTTAGAATTTTTCACATTTGACCTAAACATTTGAGGCACTTAAAGATTGAATCTCAAAAATAGTTAGTAATATGAAATGTAGTACTCATAGTCTAGTTTCAAAATATGTAATTTATTTTAATACCCAGATGATACAAATTGATTTTCAATAGGCATTTCTAAAAAACACAATTTAAAAGTCACTTTTTTCAACCATACCATGCACGTGTACGGTCAACATAATTTGACCTAAATAAAATTATTTTTCTAAATCCTCCTGGGGAAAGATGTGTAGTACAGTGAAGATTGATGAGGATATTTTTCTATAATTTTTTTCCAAATATTTTTTTTATTAATTTTTTATTGGCCCTAATTGTTGTTTTCAAAAACCACTCATGTACGGCCAACATAATTTGAGCAAAACTAATCATAAAATTAAATTTTATTTTCATTGTGTAAAGAATGATGTGTAGATTGATGACATATAATTTTTTTTTTTAAACTTTAAAAAGCAAAAGTGATTAAAAAAATACAAATACCTATCATTTCAAGTTTTTGGACTAGTTTGCTCACAAAATTAAAAAATAAATAGAAAAACAAGTCCAATAAAAAAAATTACATATTTGAAAACTAGATACCATCATTTCTAATGGGTTTTAATTTCATAAAACAATTTAGAAAAAAATGTCATCATCCATATAGGTAAACTCAGTCATTTCTCTTGTTCTATACTTAGAAAAAAAATTGTAGGTCCTAAGCAAGGGGTTGTCTTACCATGCCTTTCCCAAGCCTAATATTTTAGGAATATGTACCTGTTCCTTTTGTGTGGGAAAAAAAAGCATGCAGGGTTTTTTTTCAAATTCAAATATCTATATAGAAACAGGTACCCGTTTAGGCTCGGGCACCCATTCGTAAATGGGTACCCATTTCTAAACGGGTATCCATTTAGGCTCGGGCACCCATTCCTAAATGGGTACCCATTCCTAAACAGGTACCTGTTTAGGCTCGGGTACCCGTTCCTAAATAGGTACTCATTTCTTTTTAAATGGGTACCCGTTTCTGTCAGGAATTTTTTTTGCCTACGACTTCCCCTCTTTGTGGACCCAACTTCTTGCACTTACCCTACTCCCTAGCTAGTGTGAGTGCACCAAGATATCATTCAAAACTCTCTTTCCCACTATGTATGGATATTATTCTAATGGTAGACACAACTATCACAATTCAAGGCCTTGAAATCAATATTGAGGTCAGTAGCATATCAGAGGAGGTAAAAGGAGACAAAGAAAACTATCAAGAGGATATCCAAAACTATGGATCACTTCAACATAACTCTAGCAAAGTGAAATAGGGAAGTATCTTTATGATCATGGTGTTACGAATCCAATGCATTTGAATAATATTGATTTACAATTCAACTCACTCATTTTTAGGGATGACATGTAGGGGCTTAATGAAGATATCACTTCATGCTATGAAGTTTCACCAATCATACCAATTAGAAAACATGATAAATTGCAACCTTCTTCACTAGATGGGACCAACAGGGTGCTTGACCTAATGTCTAGATTAGGTGAGGATATGTTAAATCACAAAGTGGTATACAATGAATTAATACCTCTAGAAGGAGAAACCACAATATATGAATATAGGTCTACATCTGAGGATTCACTAAATTAAGTTTTAACTTTTCTTTCTCCTTTGCAGTTTGATAATTTATAGTTAGAGTATGATGCTAAGGGTAGTAAAATGTGCATATGGATTAATTACAAACAACGAGAGTTACCCAAACTTTTTGTTGCAAGTATGTGTAATCAGTGTTGTAATTGATGTCAACAAGCTTGTGTTGTCATTGGTGTTAATTGTGTCATTTTTGTGAGTTGCTTATAGTGCAAGAATATGAGTAGTTAGTGTTAAGTGGATACTATCTTTGAGATGAGGTTGTTGCAATGGTGTGAGCTATTTCATCAATTTTCTTTGTTGAAGATGATGTGGTTTCCTTGAAGAGATATTGAAGTTGTTAGGAATATGTTTCTATTAGTTAGCTTCCAAGTGCTTTTGAGAAAACTTGATTAATAAAGGAAACAATGTGTTGAAGTAGGATTTTGCCTTACAGAGTAATGTTATTCTTTTGCTCTGCATTTCCACTATGTTGTAGATCTATCTTTGCAGATTGGATATGTTGTTTAGAGGTGTTAAGAGTTGGTATATTCTAAATTTGGTGCTCCAGTTCATTATGCAAAGAAAATTGTGTTCACCAATGTGTGGACAATGTTTCTGAGTTGTGCAAAGGTGTTTGGGAGAAATCTCTTTGCTCCACATTTCTCCACAAAGAAGATTTAGATCTTACAGTTCTAGATTTGTGGTTATAAGGATTATATCTTTCTTCTATTGAAGGTGATTGAGGTTTCATGCTCTGGAAATCAATTTCTAAGAGATACAGTGTATGATAGAGATAGTTGAACATATTGGATAAACAAAATAAGGTATGTGGCAAGTGAAATATGTTGCAGAGGGATTTGTTGGATTTTAGGATGTTTCAGGATGGTCATGGAATACTCTAGATTTTGGTGAACCCTTTCATGTGGTCCACAAGTCATTTTTGGGTTTGAGGAAGTGTGTACTTAAACGTTCATTGTGTTAACACAGGTTTGGCCGACCTTGGGTGTTTACACTAATTGCAGAGTTGCTTTGGTGATTGTGAAAGTGTGGAGTAGTGTGCTTGGATGAATTTAGGTCCAAGCTAAGGTGTGTTGTGGTCCACCTTCATTCCTTTCTATCACAGGAGTGTTTAGGTCTAGAATTAATTTTAATCTTTTGTATTAAGGTGTAATGCCGACCTTGGAGAATGTTCTCAAGGTTGAAGACATTATAAATAAGTGTCAAGTGATCATGATTAGAGTGTGCACAA
The DNA here is from genome assembly GCA_027924645.1 of Cunninghamia lanceolata. Lineage (NCBI taxonomy): Eukaryota > Viridiplantae > Streptophyta > Pinopsida > Cupressales > Cupressaceae > Cunninghamia > Cunninghamia lanceolata. Next base: position 2,779,992 of record BSBN01000957.1, read on the forward strand.
TGGATGTGATGTGATCAATAGTGTGATTGAGTGTGTGGAGCAGTACAAGCCTTCATGTGTTAAATTACTGGATGCAGTAAGCAGAAGGTATCTACTATCTTTCAGTGATGTTGAAAATTTCATGTTGATGTTGAGGTGAATATTGAGCTTCATTGGAATTGTACTCAATGCATGTGTCAGATATAATTATAACAATTCAACTCTTGGCAGTGAGCCACTTCTTCTTTCTCTTTCTTTTCGGTTAGTGAGCCCTTTGGTAGTGATCCTTTTGTAATTTTGTGTTGTTACTACTTTATATTGTGAGCTAATCCTCACCATGGTTTTTCCCTTCTTGGGTTTTCCACGTAAATCTAGTGTTCTTTTGTTTTTTATGTTGATTTGATTTAGTTTCTGTTATTTTCTTTTCATGTTTGATCATCATAATAGTTTAAGGGTTAATTGAATCTATGCAAATCTAATTGTGTGTGAGAGTTTTGAAATTTTAAGCTACAGTTGATTCACCTCCTACCCCTCAGTTGTCCTTTGCATTCAAAATTTGGTATCAGAGAAAGGTTCATTGGAAGAGATCTTAATCACTTGAGGTAGATTCGAGATGGCATACAAGAAGGATGTTCCCCTATTTGATGGATTGGACTATGCTTTCTAGAAAATAAGGATGGAAGGTTATCTTATTTCTCTTGGATACAACATATGGAAGTCTACAATGACTCAATATACAATGCCTAAAAATGGTTTGAGTACTACAAATGAGGTTAGGGCCTATGAACTCAATGGTAAAGCAAGGTATGCTCTTTTAAGTGGTCTTTCTAATTTGGAATTGGTGAATGTCATGGATCTGAAATCTACAAATGAAATCTGGAAAAAGTTAGAAAGCATTCATGAAGGAAATGATAAGGTCAAGCAAGATAAAATGTAGAATTTAAATCTCATGTTTGAGACCATGCAAATGCCTTAAGATGAAAACATTACAAGCTACTTACATAGGGTCAATGAAGTTGTCAATGGCATCAAAGGTCTTGATGGAAAAATGGATGAAAAAGAAGTGATATTAAATGTACTCAGAACTCTTCCTAAAACTTACAAACACAAGGTTTCTACTATAGAAGAATTAGAAAATTTGAATCAGTTTTCCAAATATCAGTTGCTCAGTACCTTAACTAATTTTGAAATAATAGAATTTGGTACATGTAGTGCAAAGGATGAGACTGCTTTCATGACTGGGAAATATAAGAAGACTGTGGAATTAGATCATGAGGATATAGGTGTTAGCAATGTGAGAGGAGCTAACCACATGTCCACCCTATACCTTTAATCCTCTTTCTATTGGTAAAATAAACCCACCGTCCCTTGGACCAATAGGATTGGACCATTTGTGTGAGCAGTAGTGCATGTGGTAGCACAACATGGCATTAATTTGACACATTCCTTGACAAATGGAAATCATTTGGAATAAGGATGACTTCCAATTTTAGATCATAATGACTTAAGATTGATAGTTATCACACATTGTAGCTACAAAGCAAGGGTCCCCTTTAAAAGTTGTGATGCATTGAGAACCTACAATGTAATGAAAATTGTCCATGTCCTAGTGGTGATATTAAACTACTTGGATTTGGCATGGAACACTCTATTTCTAATGTTGGATGATCATGGGGAAACTCATATACACATTAGAAGATAGATGGCATAGTTAGCTAGCCCCACCTAGAAAACAACACAACACCTACCCACCTTTGGTACATGGAAATATCACCACCATCTAATATTAGTAACCTAAGATTGACTGCCATCACACATCATAGAGATGGGAGTAGTTCTTCCATTGAAACTATGATGTGAAGAGCCTATGTGATGCAATGAAATTCTACCACCTATGTAACATGATGATGTCATCCCAATCTCTATTGATTCCTTTTGTGGGATAGTTGATGCAATAGACATGTGGGAAACAATAAACCAATGACATTATGCTAATGTGGATAGGTGAAGTAGTGACTTAAATAAATATTAGAAGACTATGGGGCACATGTTCCAACATTATACATCACAAAAGTGAAGCTAAGACCCACAATAAAAGTTGCAATGTGAAGGAGGCATGTGACGCAATAAGCATGCACCACATAGCATAGTTGGAGCACAGCGATAACACCTAGACTTCAAATGATTAGGGCACAAACTCTTTTAAGTGAAAGCTCATCTATGAGTGACCTCATAAACACAAGTGGCCAGTCAAAACATGGGATCTAAGGGGATCAACTAGTGATACTTAAGTCATATGACTTCAAAAACAAGTCAATGAAGAAAAAGTACCTTTACTAAGGATAAAGACATAAGGTATCAATGCATCATTTGGCAATGTTTTACCCTAAACCCTAATTCATAAAATGAAATGATGAAGGGTTACTCCCCTTATCAACCCAAACACACAACAATAAAAGAGAATAAAATAATGAATGCAAGAAGAAAACACTTGCTTTCTATTATCTCAATGTAATGAAATTACAATATTCAAGAAAATTACCAGCTACAACCACATGGGATTTCTAACTACAAAAATATGCAAGCCAGAGCTACCATATGCACTATTGAACCCCCTCCTATATCGCCCATTCACCTCCTTTATCTAGAATGCAAAACCACCCTAGAATATTCTGGAAAAATGTAACTCTCCCAAGAAGATATTTTCAATTTTTTTTAAATTTCAGTAGTACAACTTCCCAAGATCAAAACTTTTGAATCGACCATCGGATTTTCAATTATTATATATCATTAGAAAGCTCTAAAAAATATGCTTGTTATTGTTAGGTACATTTGGATTTTTGGCCAATTTTCAGGCCCATCTGGAAAGCCTCTAAGTGCCTCAAATTTGACTTCAAATATTTTTATCAAGATTTTAAAAAATGAAAATATTAATATCCCATAAATGACAAATGATATTGAAGTGATTTCTTCAACATTGGATTCAATTCACCATTCTAGAGGTTTGTGTAAGATTTTGTGTCCATACGTGCACAAATGCAAACTTACTAAAAATAGTAACCCTACCAATTTTAGCCCTTATTGAAAAATAAATAATATTTTTAGGTGATGCAAGATTACTCATACACCTTGGATGCTCCTACATTAGGAAACCATTGCATGAAAAATATAGAGAAAAGGTCCAACAAGGTGAAGTAATAGAGATTCAATATCATATTGAGTATAGATGAGTTTTCTCAATAGTGAAAAAATTTACTATGGTGATTTTTGTATTTCAAAGGGTTTTCGTAAGTGAAAATATTGTGTATTATCTTTTCTTTCCATTATTCAATTATTTATTTCCAATTATATATGCACTACTTCTGTTGTACAAGTTTATTGAGCTACAATAAAATCATGGGTATAAATTTTTAAAGAAAAAAGTAAATCTATGAAGTCAGTTTACCTAGGGTGAACTTTTTTAGTCATCAATGTGTTCTAGCTTATGGAGATAGTGAGAGTGAAGACAGATAGACAATAATCCATCTACTCATGAAAGAATGGTAGTTGGGAAGTAGTGGTAGGTGGGAAAGAACTACATGAGACTAAGTCGAGTAGTCTTACACTTTATGTCACAGAGCCTAAATTTGATGGCCCTATGTCTATAGTTAGTGATTTTTATTGTAAAATATAATTAAAATTTTTAGAAGACTATATCACATAAAAGAAAAAATTTTGGACAGAATGTAAAAAAATATATAAAATCATAGTAAAATATATACTTGATTTATGATGTACTTTTTAAAAACAAAATATATTTTCACATTTGAAATATAACTTTGAATGTATAACTATCACAAATTATTGTCTTAACAAGCATAGCCAACCATCAAATTTAAGGCTTGCTTTGGCATCACACATCATTTAAAGCATGCATGTCATGCTATCTTGTGGTAGCTTCCAAATTTGATGTCACTAATTTTTCTTGGAAAAGGTCTCACAATTAGTAGGATTGATGAATATTCTTAGTCAATGACCATGCATAGACTAACTAAGCCTATAAGATAATTATTCCATATGTTAGAATAAGACTACATATTAGCAATGTCCCTTGATTTACATGAAGGAGACAATAAGAGATCAAGTGCTTTGGTTAATGAAAATTTGATTTGATCAAATTTAAATCTTCCAAAGATATGATTGGGCTAGGTTCGACCCCTAGGTGACTTTGGCAAATTGACCCCCCCTACTCATGGCAACTTAGCCAAAGCACAACTTTTGATTTAGACTTATACTCACACATCAAATTGCAGTCTACTTAAAGAGAGCAAAGATGCTCATATTTACGTAATTTATTTATTTCCATTAAAAATAATAATAATCTAATCTAAGATTACAAACATAAATAGTTAACATCCTTAGAAAAATGAGACGGTATAGTAGGTTTATTTTGTTTACCTAAAAAAATTGAATGCAATAGTCTGTTGTAGGGGCTACTAGTACAATATATTGATTGGCGATGGTAGATGGACCAAACCAATACAAGATATATGACATAGGTGGAGTGGTTCCACCAATAATTTATAGTATTTGTTGTACATAAAGTGTTCCCACTAATGTTTTTCTATGATTAATATAGGTGGAGTTGCCCCACCAATGTTTTATTATTGACATAATATTTTTATGGTTTATTATTAATTTATTGATTGTCGATTATTATTTATTTAATATTGTTTACTTAGTTCTTGTGTCACATTCATATTATTTATTGTTGAAATTGATTATTTATTGTTTATGATTTGAATGACAACCTTTTTATTGTTGCAAGAATTATATCATTGTTAATGGTTGAGCCTGGTTCATTATTTGATAGTGTTAAGTTGATTTGAATATTGTTTGTTTTATTTTTCATGAGTTGTGATGTGTATTTGATGTATTGTCAATTGTTATTGATTTTATTGATGTGGACTTAAGATTTGACTTTTCGATTATCTCTTAGGAAAATTTAACTATGTTTATGGATATGTATGAAATAGATGATATGTGAACAACATGATATGGATTCTTCTTCTTCAGATAACATGATATGGATTCTTCTTCTTCAGATATGGTTACTATCACAAGTTTCTTGTAAGAATTTTTTTGTGAATAAAATAATTTAAGAACTTAAAAATATGAAATCTTAATATCATAGCTATATCATTTAAGATATGTTATTTGGTTGACATCAAGAAGTGCTATGTACTATGTGTGTGAATTTATGTATTCATGCCCAAAAAAAAAACCTACTCATGTGCTTAGTGACTTTGGTTGGCTCATTATAATTAGAACAATGTATTAGATAGCCTTTTTAGAAAATGATGGAAGAAATTAATTAGAGCTATGGAGAAAAGACCGATGTTGAAAACCATATATTACAGGAAACGCAGATGCACCGAGAAAGAGATTTTAGAGTTCAACATAAATCTTTATAAAGAAAACAGAGAGACAAATTATAACACATATATAAGATTTTACTAGCAGAATAATTAGAGTGGAGGAGAATCTGCCTGATTAAAGATTAGAGTGATTGAGATTACCATAGCATTCAATTGTTTCGTTTGTTCTGTATTAAGCCTTTCCATTTCTTCTTCAGCACGAGCATTTCCTGGCTGAGCACGGCGCGTCTGTCGACTAAGAAACTTCTCAGAATTTTCCTGTGGAATTATAAAAGATAAATGAATCTTAAAGTCTACTTTGTACGTACACTTCTACCATGTTCTTATAATGTCAAATGTTCATACACACCTGAGCTTGACGTAGTAGCTCATTGGAATAAGGTCGTCCTCCATTTTTAGCAATTATGTTGTCTACTTGCTGCAGTAATTCAGTTGTTTGTTTTTCCTTTTTTGTTTGTGATGTAGTCTTATTATCGAATAGGACCGTTCTCCTATTACACCGGAGTAGAACCTCCTGGATGAAGCTCAGAGACAACAGCATAAATTTTAAACAAAAAATTTAAATAATTTACATTTATTATAATATTATATTTCTACTATAGTATTTGACATAAAGATAATTCTTTGTGAAACATGAAATAATTTCAATATTTTGGGATAAAAAATTATGGACAAGAAGACTAAAAAGTTTCAAGATGCTAAAGATCCCACAAAGGTTTTTTCTTACATAAAGGAAAAATATATATTGAAACAACAACTAATTATAAAATTATGATGTTTTCTATAGGAATGGCGAGGAGTGAGAGCGGGAAAGGATTTTTGAATCTGATGTAGGGTAGGAGTGAGATTGAATTAGATGAAAGTTAGGAGGAGGATGACGAGGATGACATCTTGGATGAATCATACCCAGGTGAGTGTTCTATCCCATATGATGACAATGAGGATGAGAGTCTTATGGTTGGAGGCATAGAGGTCAATGTCGTAGGTGCGAAAGTTATCTTTCAATTTTCCATTCTCATCTAGCTCTAATGATGGAAACCTTGGTTGTGCTTTGAAGAGGGGTTTTCTTTTTGTCTCTCCTATCAAAGATTTGGTAGTGTGTGTGGTGGATAAGCCACAAGACCCCTCTTTTTCCCTTGGTGCAAGCTTTAGCATGAAGTAGGATTGTGAACAATGGTCTCTCTTGGCTCTGGATGATAGGGTTTCCAAGGACATTCCCTGTGCGAGGCTAGTCTAGGGCTACTCCTATGCAGGCCATGTCGAGTGTTTTCTTGCAAGGTGTGAATTCCTACATGGATGTCGCAGTGAGTACTACTTCTATCAAGAACACTGAGTTTAATTCAAATATGTTGTGCATCAATGCACATCAAGGAGATGCTATGGGGGATGAGTCTGAGTCATCGCCTAGTAGGGTCTCCTCCTCTGGGGCTAGGAAGAGTAGCTAGAACATTTATATAGGATGTAGAGAAGATAGATGAGGTTCTATCTATCTTGACGTTCCTAAGATGTCTAGGGATTTGAGGGAGGATTCATCGCTCATTTGGGTCTTGGACTCTATAATGGACAAGGTTGTATTGAAAATGGACAACTCTCTTCTCAAAATATTCCTTAGCATGAGGCCAAACATTGATGACTTTAGATCATAGACCAAAAGAAAATGGTGATCTTATGATCAATTTAAAATCATTGCAATGGTGAAGGGGTTTTTTTCATCTCATTCTCAAATCCAAGAGATTGTGATAAAACCCTTAGAAGTGTCATGTGGCTCATGGGAAAAAGGGTGCTTTATCTCATGAGGTGGATGCCAAGTTTTGATCAAGAGAAGTATATTTTCAAGGTGGCAATGTGGGTGAAGCTTCCTAGCTTACCCTAGGAATTCTAGGAGGTAAAGGTTTCAAAATGTATTGTCTCTACTAATAGTCAACCCATCTGCATAGATTCAACTACCCTTAATAGGAGGCACTTCCTTTCTACCAAATTTTGTGTGCTTGTTGACTTAGGTAAGAATCTTATGTCTTATTTCTCCTTGTCTTCAAAGTTAGCATTTGGAATTAGCACATTGCCTATGAGGACTCTCCAGGCATGTGCCATTTCTATCAGATGGCTAGTCACTCTACCCTTGGATGCTTGTCTAGATGATCAAATAAAATTATTAATGGGTATAAGAAGATAAGAGATAGTGTACCTTGCAAAAAGGTACCAAGTGTATCTATGGACATGATGAGGACCGTAAAACCTTATGAAAATGCTTCCAAATCTATTAAGTTAGATGTGACTAGGAGGCAACATAGAAAATGGATAACCCTTTCTATAGAAGGGTTGAACCCAAAGAAGGATTCTTACACAAGGAAGGGAAAAAAATGTACTACTATTGTGGAAGATGGATGACTAGCCAAGAAGAAACATATTTGTAAGAATCTATTGGAGGGAGTTACCCAATGCCCCTAGAATAGTTTGGTTTCAAAATGCCTTGATTTGATCATTTTTCTTTTGTATTGTAGTTTCTAAGTTGTTCACTCTTAAAGTGTAGTTCTTTATTGTAGCATTGTTCAATTTTGCTATTGGACAACTTTGAGTCTGCTATTGATTTACTTTCTATAATTGGGTTATAAGGTCCTATCAAAACCTATTTTTCATCCCTTATTAATAAAAAACAACTAATTATGAAGGTTATTATATTAAAGTTGATTGTAAATAATGTTTGAAATCTCATGTTTTAATGTTTTTCACCAATAAAGTAAAAAACATATAATACGTATAAGTGTAATGGTGAAAATTGAATACTTTACACATTTGCCCTTCATTTGGTGATTGACTTAATTTGATTGTCCTTTATATAATGATTAATGCATAAGTGATGACATTCATTTTGTAAAAATTGACTCTAATTCAAGCCTAATTGGATTCCATCTACACTCATTCCTAGGCAGTAATTCTAACCTTTTGCTTACCCATTATTTGACCATAATCAATTTTATAATTTCAAAAATACCCTAGGTCAAATCCTTGGTCTTTAAAAGTGAACCCTAAACTTAAAAAATTAAATTCAAGATCAAGCTTGATTCAATCCCTTGCTAAGTCATCATTGTGTGCTAACTTGAAGCATTTAGACATTTTATTTGCATATTTTTTACTTGAATCTAAGAAATAATCCTACTTTATTTTGAGACTTAAAAACATCCATTGGCATATGATGGTACTATGATATAAGGAGAATTATCATACCACCAATATTGTATTTAGGTTCTTAGTTTTCATGCATCTATTTTCCATCACCTTTCATACTACTCTTCTCTTGAGTAGGAATTAGTATGAACTCCCATGATTATTGTGGATATTTTATTTGTCTTTCCTTTAAGCAAGTGTTTCCTTTAAATGGCTTCAAATCCTAGCCATGTTGATATGCCCTTACCCTATATTGCACATGGGGATATATGTATCACACTTATGGATAACACAATCATTAATTAAGTTTTATGGTCATGTATATGGTCCTATATGGGTATTTGGGCCAGCTTGGGTGGCATCCAAGGCATAAGTATGGTATATATAGGAGCTAGTGGTTTTTTTACATCATCATTCTCTATGTTTTATTCTTGTTGAAGAATTTTGGAGCTTTCCCTAGGCTCATAGTGGATTATTACTATCAAGTACTTACAAGCAATGCCTATTGTATTTCCAGGTATTTTTTGTTTCATTCTTCTCTCTTGCAAGTTATTTCATTAGAAGTAGAATTAGAGCAATAATTTGGTCAAAGGTTAGGATTAAACCATAATTTTTGAAGATTCACCTAATGTCAAAAATGGTTGTGAATTTTTCTACATTTTTTATTGAAGTTAGATTATCATGTAAGGAAGTTACAATCCAAAATCCATCTTTTACATAACAATATTAAGTAAGTTATTAAAATTTTAATGTTTTTTATAATTTCATTCTAAGGCCATAATTTTTAGAAGTTTTTAAATTTTTTTAATTTTTAGAAATCTTGTTTAAATTTATTATAGTTTTTCTCTTTAAAAATTTGATATTATGGTCAACACAATTCTAAAATCATTCAATCAAAGTTTAGTCATATAAAAACAAATTTCATACTATCATATTTCAACATGACATGACCAAAGACTAGAGGTTGAGGCATAAATTCCTACATACAATGAAAAGTCCTAATAAAGAGGATATAGAACTAAAGTCAGGATGAGGGGAATCTTGATTATAACTCCACCACCAGTAGATGATAATAGGCTAGATAGAAGATGATATGCATAACATACAAGCAGATTTGGCTAACATGCAAGGAAATTTGGCTAATCTGTAAGGAGATTTATCTACCATGAGAGGAGAATTGGATAACATCACTACAACATTATCATTTATCCAAGATTATATCAAGAATAAATGAGGACCTCACATCTAAATGTTCAAGTCAATCATTGGGGATCATTAGGACAACCTAGTCCTAATCCAAATGCTAGCACTCATTCTAGATCTCAAAACCTCCTACTAAAAGTGGGTATTCATAAGTTTAATGGATCAATCAAATGGAGATTTTTATGTTCATTAGCAAGTAGGTAGAAGGTTATAATCGATTCATTAATTTGGACCCTATGAAATTCATTTGGTATCGATGGCTATGTGCTCAGAGGAAGACAAAGGTTCTCAATGTCACCTGGATAGTTTTTATAGAGGAATTTCATATATATTGTAACAATAATGTGATAAAGAATCATTTTAGCCAATTGAAAAAGCTACAAAAAGTAGATTCAAATCATAACCTACTTTGATGAAGGGAGATAATTATAGATGAGAACTTGAATGACTTACTTCCTAGTGGGCTCAAGGATCGCATCCAACATGAAGTAGACATTTTATTATTCTTACTATATCTAATTATTTAATCATGGAATGCAAGGTAGAGGAAAAGCTTTCAACTCCTCAAAGGCTAGGGTTAATGAGCTTCCTAGCACAACCAATCCCTATGCCTACCTAATTAGCTTGTTAATAAATTATAGAACAAGGAGAAAAAGAGTTATGTTTTAATTGTGATAGAAAATATAGTTGAAGGAATAAATATGATGAAAATAAGGTGTGCTCCATTGAAGGATCCCTAGTTAGGAGGAAGAAGAAGAACAAGTATTAAATGTTGTTGATGATCCAATATAGGAATCATGTTTCAACCCACCAACTTTTTTTTCCATGGACTTTCTAGAATTAGCACCCCACTATCTCTCAAGATAGTGGGTTTCTTAAAAGGAGTGTAACAATGTTGATAGACTAAGGAAGAACTCACAACTTCAATTGAAAAATGTTAGGTTATGGTTGAGATAGGGGTGCAATCAATTATTTAGGGAAATGTCATAGAATTAAACTTTCCATGGGAGAATATGTACTTTTTTTGCTTATGTTTTCTATATCCACATAGAAAACATTATTTTTGGAATCCAATGTCTTACTACCTTGGGAACAATTGAAATGAACTTCTAGGAATTGTTCATATGTTTTCACTTAGAGGGTAGGACATTTAAACTAAGAGGGTTGCATGCAAAGTATCCACAAATGGTAAGCTCACATCAAATGCAATAGATTCTTAAGAAAGAGGTGGATAGGCTTGTGGACCAATTGTTTCCATTAGTCTAAAAATCAATGGTTCATACACAACTAGATCTATAAGGAGTAGTAGTTAGACATTTAGTTTTTTTAGGAAATATGACAAAAGGATTGTCAACCAAAAGAGATCATGGTCATATACCACTAAATTAGTACCAAAAATCCAACCACCCAATATTAGACCCTATAGTCCTCCATATGGATATAAAATTAATGTTGAGAAGATCATACAAGAGATGCAAGAGGCACATAGCATTGGGAATGGTCAAAGTGATTACTTCTCTCTAGTGGTGATGATGCATGCGAAATATGACACTTGTGTTGCACATATGATGTGATTGTGTGGTTGTCATTGATGTCAACACTAATGAGCATTGCACATATGTTACCTATTTTTGTTAGTGATGTGGTTATGTGGTTGTCTTTGATGACAACACTATGCTTGGATACTTATGATGATGATATACTATGTTGATGGAGTGCTAGCAGTGGTTCCTGATGTTTATGGTTAGTTGCTGATGTTCATGGTTTGATTTCATGACTTGATTAATGTCAAGTGAAGTTGTATTGAGCAAGTTTGTGGTCGGCAGAGATGATTTCATGATGATATATTAAGATCAGAATTAGAAGCATTAATATGAATGATGATATATTAAGATGGGAGTTAGAAGCTATGATGAGGTTGAGAAGATGTTGTTGATGACCTGAAGCATGTTGTATGATCCTTCCTGTTGTTCCTAAGGAAGTATGTATTGATACAAGAATATTTTGGCCTCTGAATGTTGTTGAAGATTTTTGTTGTAGGAAGTTTCCTGGTGAACTTCTCAGTAAAATGCTCTAGATTCCTCTGCATTTAAAGATATGGTCATGTAGTTTAGAAGTTAAGTTTAGTATGTTGTTTTCATATCATTTTCTCCTCCGCAGTGAAAGTTCTAAGTGATAGAGTTTTGATCTATTCTCTAGTAGAATGAGGTGATGATAAAGGATTCTTGGAATGCTCCAAATTCCTTTGCATTGATAGATATGGATATGTGGTTTTGAGGACATGTTTTAACTAGTGTATGAGTACATCCATATGAGTATCATGTGATTTAGAGGTCCACAAGTTCAATTTTCAAATGACAGTGTACTATAGATGGTTATGGATGCCTAATTGTTATTAGGGCATATGTTTGAGTACTTGTGCCAGTTTGAGAATGTATAAATCAATTATATGAATTTATGTGGATATTCTACATTTCTCTATGCTTCTTAATTTTGATGCACATGTAAATCTTTCAAGTTTCCATTACCACACAAAGTTTTCAAGTCAGTTTGTGAAGAGTTGTTGTTGTTGAGGCCAACTGAGGAATGTTGATGATGCGCTCCACAAATTTGTTGTTGTGCAGAGTTCAAGGAGTGTTTGGAGATGTTGTGTGGGTCCTTTTGACTAATCTAGAAGAATAAAAAATAAATTTTAATCATTGATGGCTATCACTAAGAGTGTGAAGACCGATGTGCTACAAGCTTCATGGTTTCTTGCTTAAGGGTGACCTAATTCAATTTTGTGAAGCGTGCAGATGTTATTCCTTGAAAGACATTGTTGTGAAGGATGTTTAGGACCAGACTAAGCATGTGTTGGGATTTTCAAGGCATGTGTCTCTTTCTAGAGTAGCATGTAGTTCATATTAGGGCTTTTCTTATGCATGTTTCATGGTGTGTGATCTTTGGCTAACTTGTAAATTGTAATATTCTTGTTGCATTGGCCAACTTGTATTGTAATCAATGTAATATCATGTATATATTGTAAACCTAGTTGATCTAAGTGAGGAATGATTTGTGAAGATGAATATGTGAAGAGAAGAATATGAATATGATATGCATTATGATGTGTGACTGAAGGAGAAAGAGCAGAAGTGTTAGCCTATTCTGATTCATCTTGAAGACAATTTTATGACAGAAGGGAAGTGAAGAGTGTATCTCATTGATTCAATAATAAAATGAAGAGTTAAGAGGTAGAAGTGCAATCATCAAAAGGATTAATCTTTAATTTTAGTTTTTAGACAGTAGATGGACAGTTGTGCTATAATCTAAATTATGAGTTTGTTCTTAGTTCAGGGAGTAGTTGTTTCATTGGGTTGTAGACCTGAAACAAAGTCAACAAGGAGTTGTAGCTTCTTTGGGAGTGACCCTAAAACCTTTCTTCAGGGAGTAGTAGCTTCCTTGGGTTGTAGCCTTAAAACAAAGTTGTAATTTTGAGCTTCATTTATTGTGAGTTAATCCTCACCATGGTTTTTCCCTTCATGGGTTTTTCACGTATATCTAGTGTTATGTGTTGATGTGCATCATGTTGATCTTTAATATTTATATTAATGTTGTAATGTTTAAGTTTTAATCTGCTTTGGAGGATTTGAAATTTGTTTGGATACTAATTCATCCCCCCTCTTAGTATCCTTGTGTGTTCAACAACTTTGTAGATGTGTCCTACTATAGAGAGATAAACAATCACACCATAAAATGTAAGTTTACAATCCCTAAAATTGATGATTTATTATATGAGTTAACTGGTGTTGTTTATTTTACCAAACTTGATCTTCATTTTGGTTATTATAAAATAAGAATTAGATATGACGATATACATAAGATAGTCTTCATTTTGGTTATTATAAAATAAGAATTAGAGATGAGGATATACATAAGATAGCCTTCAAAACCCATGAGGGTCACTATTAATTTCTGGTAATGCCTTTTGGCCTCACAAATTTACAATCCACATTTTAAAGTTTGATGAACTCTATCTTTAGGAAATTTCTATGGAAATTGGTTTTGGTAAATTTTAATGAAATTCTAACATATAGATGAACATTGGAGGAACACTTGCAACATGTGAATTGGGTTTTGAACATTCTTGAATAATATCAGCTTTGTGCTAAGCCATCCAAGTGTGTTTTTGGAGTCAATGATGTGGAAACCTATATCATATCATTTCACATGAGGGTGTGAAGTTGGAACCTCACAAGATCAAGGCTATATTTGAATGGAAAAATTGCAGGAACCTCAAGGATAAATGAGTTTTCTTAGGAGTTACTAGTTACTATCACTAATTTGTAAAAAAAATGGTAGTATAGAAACACCACTCACAATTTTATTGAAGGAATCCTTCCACTAGAATAGGGTAGCCACTAGGGAATTTGAGAAGCTAAAACAAGTCATGTACACTACTCTAGATCTAGCTATGCTAGATTTTTCTAAAGCCCTCATTCTAGAATGTGATGCTTTAGGATATGGCATAGAAGTAGTACTCATGCAAGAGGGAAGACATCTTTTATTCGAGAGTCAGCAACTTGAGGGTAAGAAATTATTTAAGGATGGTTATTCTTCATGCAGGCAAACAATGACAACCAATATAATGGGAAGACACTTTAAGGTAAAGAATAAAAAATGGTCACAAAGATGTTGGGATATGAATTTGGCATCATATACATGAAGAAAGGATAATGTAATGGTTGATGCTCTATCTACAAGTGATGAATCTACATAATGATTATTGTGTTCTATTTCCTAAATATAGGCATATTGGGTTAATGAGGAATGAGAGGAATGGGAGAAGGACATGGATACACATAATATCATTTAAAAACTTAGTCAATCTAGTTAGAAACATTGTGTCAAAAGGATATCCTCTATGGTATAAGGATAGGTTGTATCTATGTAAGAATGCAACCCTTAAGCTTAAGGTTCTTCAAAAGCTCCATGCTTCTCTTGTATGCATGAGAATTTAGGCTTCTTGAATACTTATTAGAGAATCAAGAAAGATTTATTTTGGAAAGGTTTCAAATGGGATGTTTAGAAATACTTGGTCTTATGGTTGTCATTAGCAGAATGGTGGTATAACACTTTTGTCCACACTTCATCCAAAATGTCTCCATTTTTGGCACTACATGGGTACCACCTACCATCCATCATCACTTCCTTAAGGGTATATCCAAAGGTTAGAGCAATGGAAGAACACATTTATCACTAGTGAGAGTGCAGTCTCTAGTTTTAGGGAGAACATGACAATTGAACAAAATAAAATGAAGTAGAAAATTGATCAACACTTTAGTGAGAGAAAATTTGAAGTAGGAGATTGTGTCTTTGTGTGATTACAATAATATAAATAGATGTCACTAAGACATGAATAAAAGGATAACAAGATTTCACCCAAGCATTAGAATTCATATTAGGTTTTATAAAATATTGATAGTGTTGGAATTAGAGCAGACAACTGAGGGGGGGTGAATTAGTTGTCACAAAAACTTTTATCCTTTACTATAGTTAAACTTCTTTATTGCTTATTAATAGATGAATGATATAATCATGAAGGTATAAATCAACAACACAAGAGCAAAAACGTAATCAACACACATAACACCAGAATTTTTATGTGGAAACTTGGTTAAAGGAAAAACCACGGTGGGGGTTAACCCACAAGATTTATTCTCTATTAAAAGAATAGAAAATGGGAAGGCACTTGCTTTTAGGCACACTACCCAAATCTCACTACTCAAAGAGGCTCACTGCCTACAAAAATATTTATAAGTTTATCACAAAATGATTGAACTAGAAAACAACATCTTTTTCATGCCAAGGTCAGTTCCATTGAAGCACACAACACTTCTACTCTACCCCCAAATACTTCTTTTCTATCTCTTCATCCTTTACTGCTCCTTGACTTCTACTCTTCCTCTTCTCTGCTCTTCCTTTCTTCCTGTCTTAGGATCTTATCATTTTCACACAAGGATGATTTTCCACAACACAACCACACATATTTATATGCTTCATCAATCTTGGAATAAACATCAAGGTTGGCACTACAAACATATGACTTAATACGAATCACTATACTATCAACCAAACATAGTTGAGACCCAAATCTTCCTCGAACAACATGCCACACTTCATACCACTTCTCTTAGATCATCTGCAACATGCACAAAGCATCCAATTGGCCAAGTTTGGAAAGAACAGCAACACCCAAGGACAAATCTTCAACCACGAGCTTAATTCTCAATGCAGACCACCAACACAACAAGAACACAATCCAGAGACCACCACAAGCATAATGAAATCAACAAGAACAACCACACCACCTTACTTCACCAGAAACACTTGCATCTCCATCTAGAAACTCAAGAACACCAATTGTCATGACTATCACACTAGAAGAATTGCTTGTGGACCTCCAAACCATGAACCTTTTGAGTTGAGGATACACACTGACATCCCAAACACACCTCTAGATCCACAGATCATAATATTCCATTGCGAATCAATCTAGACTAATTTTCTATCACTCTCACCTCTAAACAACTACAAAACCAACTTCTACTCAGATGGCCATAACTTCACAAATTCTTCATGTGAATCCTTCAAATCTTAACTAGAGCAACATCAAACAATCCTTTACAACAACCATTGGTCCATAGACTCTAATCTTCATCTCATTGGGAATTCAAAGCAATCTTCTTCACTGAACTGCACTATCTTCACTATCTCTTACAAAGAGATATGTAACTCACTTGTTTCTTCTGGAGAGGCTAATTTTCTAAATATCCTCAACGTACAGGTCTTCTAAATAGGTACAGTTGACACCAATGACAACAAGGATATGTTGACATCAATGACAACACCGATTAGGCACATATTTACAACAATCTCCCCCATTGTCATTGATGGCAACATATGATGTGAAAAGATGATTCCACCATCAAGACAAGAATTTCTCCCCTTTCTCTTATCACACCTACAACCGCTTTCTTCACTGCTCCCCCTTTCACCAGCAACTACTCACTTCAAAGTTTTTCACATGACTTCTCTCCCCCTTTGACATCAATGGAAAAGGGAACATATTTGCAATCATCTCTTCCTCTTTTTGTTTCTTAATCTATAATTAGCATACTGATTATTCCCCCTGAGTAGCAACTCGTTAACACCAATCTAGATCACAAGATGTGATTGTGAATTCCACTGGACTGATGCACCTTAGTGGACCTAGATATGAATAGGAGGGGTAATAACCCCTAGCATCACTCTTAGATACTCAAAAGTATCCTTAGGCAGAGGCTTAGTGAAGATATCTACAATTTGATCTTTTGATGAAACAAACTCTAATCTTACTTCATTCTCATTTACCTTCTCTCAAAAAGTGAAAGTTGATGGATATGTGCTTTGTCTTTGAATACAACACTGGATTCTTTGAAATGTTTATTGCACTTGAATTATCACAGAACATTGTGATAGGTTCTTCAAAGACAACTTTGATATCCTTCAACATTTGCTTCATCCACAAAACTTGAGTACAATTACTTGCTACTGCTATGTACTCGGCCTCTGTAGTAGATAGAGATATTGGCTCTTGGATTTTTCTCAACCAAGAAACCAATCTCTTTCCCAAGAAAAATGCACCTCCACTAGTACTCTTCCTATCATCCACATCTCCTACCCAATCAACATCTGTATATGCATGAAGAGTGAAATCATCACCCTTAGGATACCATAAGCCATAGTTAGATTTTCCCTTCAGATATCTAAAAATTCTTTTGACTGCTACATGAGATTCTCTAGGATCAGCTTGAAATATAGCAACAAAGCTAATTGCATTCATAATATTAGGTCTGCTATGAGTCAAATAAAGCAATCCTCCAATCATTGATCTATACCTTTTTTGATCTACCTCAGGGGAATCATCATCTTTACTCAACTTGCATCCAGTTACCATAGGAGTACTCACTGGTTTTGAATCCTCCATTCCAAACTTTTTCAACAACTCTTTCACATACTTAGACTGAGATATGAAGATGCCTTTTTCTGACTGAATGATTTGCAGACGTAAGAATAAATTCATTTCACCAAGCATGGACATCTCAAATTCACTTTGCATTTGATCAGCAAATTTTTACACATACTCTCATTTCCACCAAAGATGATGTCATCAACAAATACCTCAACAATCAATATGTGTTCATGATCAATTTTGAAATAGAGATTACTATCAGTAGTGCCTTTGTTAAAGCCTAACTTTAGTAGATACTTATCTGATCTTGCATACTAGGCTCTTGGGGCTTCTTTAAGTTCATCCAATGCTTTCTTCAATCTGTAGACCTTATCTTCTTAATCAGACAATTGGAATCCTTCTGGTTGCTCAATGTAGACCTCTTCTTCCAACTCTCCATTTAGGAATGTTGAATTGACATCCATATGATAAACCTTGAAATCTTTGAAAGTAGCAAAGGCAAGAAATAATCTGACTATTTCAATCTTTCCACTAGAGTAAAAGTTTCTTCAAAATCAATTCCTTCTACCTAAAAGTAACCTTTGCACACCAATCTTGCTTTGTTTCTCACAACTTCACCATCTTCATTCAATTTATTCTGAAAGACCCATTTAGTTCTAATTACATTTTTGTTTTCAGGTCTAGGAACAAGATCCCAAGTATTCAATTTGCATTAATTCTTCTTCCATTGCTTTTACCCAACTTTCATCATTACAAGCTTCATTCACTAATTTTGGTTCAATCTTTGAAATCAGACAATACTCCTCTTGTTCTTCAACAATTCTTCTTCTAGTTTGAAAACCTTTATTTTTATCTCCTATGATTTGATTTTTAGAATGATTCAGTCTTACATACCTGGGAGTTTTGGGATTTTCTTCAACTTCTGATTCTTGAACTTGTTCCTCAACATTTGCATTCACTTCTTGAGTCACTAGATTCTCCAGAGTGAACTGAACTTGATTTCCTTCATTTTGATCATCTGATTCATATCCACAAAACCTTGAAGGTCTCTCCTTGCTTTCATCAACCTTGACATTAGCACTTTCAACAATCTTTTTCAATCTCTTGTTAAAGCACCGGTATGCCTTGCATTGATTAGAATAACCCAGAAATATTCCTTCATCACATCTTTCATCAAACTTGCCTAGATCTTCATCTCTTTTGATATAGCATTTACTACCAAAAACTCTAAAATATTTCATAGAAGAAGCATTACCAAACCACAATTCATAAGGTGTTTTACCAGAATTACCTTTGATCTGCACCCGGTTAAGAGTGTAGATAGCAGTACTTACAACCTCTCTCCAATAGACATGTGGAACATTTGCTTCCATCATCATGGTTCTAGTAGCCACTTGAATAGTTTGGTTCTTCCTTTCCACAACTCCATTCTATCGAGGAGTCCTAGGAGCAGACAACTGTCTTCTTATTCCAAGCTTTTCACAGAATGTATTAAACACACCGAAGGTAAATTCTCCACCTCTGACAGATCTTAGACACTTTATCTTCACACCAATCTCATTCTCCACCCTAGCCTTAAACACTTTGAATTTGTCAAGAGCCTCTTATTTATCTCTCAAGAAAGTGACCCACATCATCCAGAAGTGATCATCAATCAGCAACATAAAGTATATGTCTCCTTGTAAACTCCTAACCTTGGCAGGAGCACACAAATTAGTGTGCACAAGTTCCAACAATCCACTTGAAGATTGTTCTTTACTCTTGAATGTAGTTCTACTCTATTTGCCCAACTAACATTCCTTACAGATGCTATTAGCATGTTTTACAAGCTTTGGAAGATCTCTCACAGCCTGAGTAGCAATTATCTTGATAATGTTGTCAAAGTTTACATGATACATTCTACTATGCTATAACCAACTCTAATCAATCTGAGAAATCAAACAACTTTTACGAGTACCACTTAAATGAAAGATGTTACCTCTAGTGTGTGTACTGGATGCAATTTCAGTTCTAGAGCTTTCCAAAATTTTGTATTTTCCATCATTGAATAAGAGATCATATCCCTTGTCAACCAACTGTCCAACACTGAGAAGATTATGCTTCAACCCTTCTACATACCAAAACATCATTAGTGTTATTCTTACCATCAAGAGAGATGGATCCTCTGCCATGGATTCTGCTAGCTGAATTGTCTCCAAACTTCACAATTCCACCTTCATACCTTTCCATACTTACAAACTTGCTCTTATCACCTATCATATGATGAGAGCATCCACTGTTAGTTACACATTCATCCTTTTCTTCAACCTGAGCAACGAAGGCTCTTTCCACATTCACACAACTAGCAGATTTAATAGGCACCCGATCTTCTTCTTTGATGGCAATGAACACCCATTCATTTCTTGAGGTACTTCCCTTATCAGATTCATCATCAGTGACTCCTTCTTCAACAGCTTCTTGGACATAGTAGTATTTCTTCTGAATCCTAGGTCTGTTAGGGTTTGGCTTTGAAACCCTCCCCAGACGTCTTGAAGCAAAATGACCAATCTTAATGCAAGAAAAGCATTTGAAAGGCAACTTTCCTTCATACTTACCGGATCATCTTGGTAGTCTTTTGGCAAAAAGGGCTTCAAGTTCTTCAAGATTCGATTCATCTTCTTCAAGATCCTTCCTTGCCTTCTCAAAGCTAGTTAGTCTTCTTGAAGAGCTTTCACTTGGATCAAATCTTTGCTTTCCAAAAATGCTAGCCTTAAATGTCGATTCATATTTAGGAAGAGAATCACAAAACTCACTCATTTCAAATACTGAAAGCTTGCCAACTAATTGATCCCTTGTAATAGTTGTCACAGTCCTGATCTCCTCAATAGCAACAACTCTATGCTTGTATGAAGCAGGTAAGGATCTGAGCACCTTGCCAACGTTCTCTGATTCTTCCAATTTTCCACTAGGACACCAGATACCACACACAAGTTCATTCACCTTCTACATGTAGGCAGTAATGTTTTCATCTTCACTCATCCTCAAATTTTCATATCTACTCTTCACGCTTTACAACTTAGCACATTTGACATGTTCATCACCTTCATATAGAGTTTCCAACTTCTTCCAAATTTCATTAGCAGTTTTCAATTCCAGGACATTTGTCATTTCTATATCAGTCAGGGCACTCAGCAAAGCTTCTTTATCTTGGATGTTGTTTTCAGCATCTTTGAGTTGATCTAGAGTTGAAGGACCTTTCTCCAAAGGCTTATACTCATCCTTAATTATCAACCAATAAGCATCACCCATGCATTACAAATGGCACTCCATGCGACTCTTCCATAGAGAGTAATTTGTTTCATCGAATCTTAGACTATCCTTCTTCTAAGTTGACATCCTAGATCTCCTCAAGCGGTTAAGCTTCTTTTAGAGGAACCGGCTCTGATACCAATTGTTGGAATTAGGGAAAACAACTAAGGGGGGGTTGTGAATCAGTTGTCACAAAAAATTTTATCCTTTACTGTAGTTAAACTTCTTTATTACTTATTCATAGATGAATGATATAATCATGAAGGCATAAATCAACAACACAAGAGAAGAAACATAATCAACACCCATAACACCAAGATTTTTATGTGGAAACCTGGTTAAGGGAAAAACCATGGTGGGGGTTAACCCACAAGATTTGTTCTTTGTTAAAAGAATAGAAAATGGGAAGGCACTTTCCTTCGGGTGCACTGCCCAGAGCTCACTGAGACTCACTACCTACAGAAATATTTATAAGTTTATCATAGAGAGATTGAATTGGAAAACATCTTCTTCATGCCAAGGTTAGTTCTATTGAAGCACACAACACTTCTGCACTACCCCCAAATATGTCTTCACTATCTCCTCATCCTTTACTACTCTTCCTCTTCTCTACTCTTCCTTTCTTCTTGTCTTATGATCTTATCATTTTCACATAAGGATGATTTTCCACAACTCAACCACACATATTTATATGCTTCATCAATCTTGGAATAAACATCAAGGTTGGCACTACAAACATTTGACTTAATGTGAATCCTTATACTGTCAGCCAAACATAGCTGAGACCCAAATCTTCCTCAAACAACATGCCACACTTCATAGCACCTCTCTTAGATCATCCGCAACATGTACAAAGCATCCAGTTGGCCAAGTCTGGAATGAATAGCAACACCCAAGGACAAATCTTCAACCACGAGCCCAATTCTCAATGCAGACCACCAACACAATAGGAACATGATCCAAAGACTACCACAAGCACAATGAAATCAACAGGAACAACTACACCACCTTACTTCACTAGAAACACTTGCATCTCCATCTGGAAACTCAAGAACACCAACTGTCATGACTGTCACACTAGAAGGATTGCTTGTAGACCTCCAAACCATGAACCTCTTGAGTTGAGGATACACAATGACATCCCAAACACACCTCTAGATCCGTAGATCATAATATTCCATTGTAGATCAATCTGGACCAATTTTTTGTCACTATGTCACCTCTGAACAACTGCAAGACCCAGTTCTACTCAGATATCCATAACTTCACAAATTCTTCATACGGATCCTTCAAATCTTAATTGGAGAAATGTCAGACAATCCTTTACAACAACCATTAGCCCGCAAACTCTAATCTTCATCTCACTGGGAATGCAGAGCAATCTTTTTCACTAAACTACATTGTCTTCAATGTCTCTTACAGAGAGATATGTAACTCACTTGTTTCTTCTGGAGAGGCTAATTTTCTCAATATCCTCAACATACAAGTCATCTAAACAGGTTTAGTTGACACCAATGACAATAAGGATATGTTGACATCAATGACAACACCGATTAGGCACATATTTGCAACAGATAGTGCTTCTTACAAACTAGAGTTACCTAAGTTCAAAAAATACATATGGTCTTCCATCTTTCCTACTTAAAGAATTTCATTGGATAAATAATTTAAACCCAAACTATATTACCCAAGCTTAATGAGGATGGAAACATCACTTTGGAACCTAAGGAATTATTCAAACATGCACCAAGAGTCTATGGATGAAAATGATTATAGAGTATCCAAGTGTAAGAATCTAATTCGTGAAGATGTGGCATGGGAATATGAATCATTCTTGCAAAAGTATCTTGGGATCATCAACATTGAGGATATAATGTTTATTTTGAGGGGTAGGGCATGAACACCCAACCTATATTAGACATGGGGATATATTAAGTTATATGATCATTAATATTTTCTTATATAGGTAGTTAGATCAACCTAGGTGGCATCCAAGACATACGTATGGTATATATAGGAGCTAGTGGTTACTTTGTTATCACCATATTTTTAATTCTATTCTTGTTGAAGATTTTTGGAGGTTGCCCCTCAAAGTGGCTTATTACTATCACGTATTTGTAATATATTCCTATTATATTTATTATTATTTGTTGTTTCATTATTCTCTTGTGTAAGTTATTTCATTACACATGAATTTATTTCTTGTGTTGTTGATTTGAAAGAATAGAATCATGGCTCCCCAAAAGTATCCTCACAAGTTCATTATAAAATTCTTTCATGAGGCATGTCTTTTGAAAACCCAACTAATATAGTGTTTCCTATTTTAGAATTTTATGTAACACCTATAAATGGCTCAAAATTTTTACTTTCATTGGTTATTTTATCAAGAGGATTCCCTCTAAAATAATTTTCAAATAATGGGTGAACAAGGCTTATGTCCCTCACTGAATCCACCTTGATGTTGCCTAAAACCTCACTAGTGGGTTTTTTATTTCTAGATTTACAAAGAGCCATGTAGAGCCATCCTCAAGCATGTCCCTTAGTACATACATAGAATATTTAGAGTTTTTACACCCTAGACTTAGGTCTTTATTGTCTGTATGGAGAGATCCCTATGGGTCCCTATTTGGGTTGACTTGTTTGGTCTTCCCTTGCCTCACTAACCTCTCCTAAATCATATAATAGCCTCTTTAGGCCATATCATTTTTGTTAAACCCAATAAGTTTTTTTTCCTTCCCAGAAAAATATGTTTGCATTGAGGTTGATCTTTCTAAAAATTTGAAGGAGTTGGTTCATATTTAAATTAGTTAAATGTGTCATACCCAAAGGGTAATCTTCCTTGACTTTCCTCACCCTTTTAAGAGGTGTCAATCCTTTGAGCATAAGATAAAGGATTCTCTTCTTATTATTCTTAGATCCAAAACTAGGTTGAATCCTTTTAGGGTTGCTCTTCCTCAAAAAAAGACGTGGGATGGTCAATAGTGGGCATTCAAAAAAATGACCAGAATAATGGGCAAAAATATAAAGTTGTCAATAATGTGGTGCCTTCCACAATCTCAAAATACCTAGATAAAGAGGAGGAAATTATCCTTTCTCAAGGAGATTCTTCCATGGAGAGTAGTAGTCCTAAGTTCATTTGTGCTCCTCTTCTAGCTTGTGCATTATCTCAAATTGAGAGCTCAATTTGTTCTTCATCTCCTCCTATAAGAACCACTAGGCATTCATGAGGCTTAACCCAAATTATAAATGATGTAGAATATGTATCAAATAAGTGGAGAAACTTCACACTAGTCATTCAATCAAGAAGTTTCAACCCACATTTAGAGTGTGATTTCTTGAAAAATAATTATGCAAGTTTGGAGAAGCTTGATCACAATTATATGCCTTTGGAATTGTAATGGTTAAAATGTGGATTGTTTAATTTTGGTTTAAATCCTCATTTCACCAATTACATTTAAGGACCTTCAGATCGAATGGTAGAGCACTATCAGGTCCTTGGTCACTTACAAATGTGGGGAAACTTGGATTAGGGTGTTTGATTATCAATTTTCCTTCTCTTATGCTCAATTATCCATCAAAACCCTAATTATGTGAAAATGACAGTAAACGGATGAATAATGGAAACTACCTCTGCAGAAAGGTATAAAATTACAAATGGTTGTGCACCTATTTTCGGGGTTTTGAGGCAAAAAAGTCAGGGACTAAAGAGCGGGCATCCAAGTCCAATACCCTGCTTTTGTCAAGATCTGCAGACAAGATCTACAACCTATTCCTAGAACACCGAAGGTTTTTTCGTCATGAAACTTTGAGGACTAATGAGCGGGCGCTCAAGTCTAGGGTGCTCCTTTCCCTGCTATTCTACAATTCTAACACTCCAACATGCCCTCCTGCAACTTCACTTTGTCTGCATCATCAATCTGTAACCTGTAATCATAAAACTTTTGGAGGGGGTTGTGGTGTTTAGGAGCTTGCCTTAGTCAAGCCCTGGAAGGACACTTAAGTCTTCCAAACACCTTTTTTAGATAGAGAGTGTGTGCCTTTGTGAGGCAGATGCAAAAACTAAATGAATAAATGTCACCTTGTAGTCAAGATCTCATGAGAGGAAGAAGCTCTTCATTCCATGAGGAAATGGATGCTCAAATCTGCAAACACAAACACATAGACAACACAAATTTGCTCTTGTAACACCATGAAAGCCTTGAATCACCTTTAGAACACAATAGCTTGCTAGTAATCATCTAGTTTACAAATGAATGATTAAACACGCTTTTATATGTAACTACAAATATTCCCCCCAAGATTTCATAAATTCAAACTTACCATGTCGACCTAGGGACCAAATAACAGTCATAAACTGACACTTAAAATTTAGGCCTGACCCAAAATAGGGCAGGACTAGGGTGCGGGGACCCCAAGTCCTCCCCCCATTTTGGGAAGGGTTAGGTTCAAGGGGTCCCCCTAGGCCCCATTTGCCATGATACTTAGGGTTCATTCCATCAAGATGCCAAATTATGATGCAAGATATCCTAAATGCACACAAAAGACCTGGGAGCTAAACCTTAAGAGGGAAAATCCCCCAAGGGGATATTTTTTGACATTACATTTAGCCCCACTTTAATGTATGTATAAACGCAAGACCAATACATGCATTAAAGTACAGTCACAAACACAGCAAACATGCTAAGCATGGAGAAGACACACTAATCACATAAAAATAGTAACAAGCATGCAAAACACAGAGAAGATAGCAAAATGCATAGAAGACAAATTAATGCATAGAAGATAGGCATGATTCTTTTCTTTTCTTTTTTTCTCATATATATGAAATACAAATGCAAGTATTGGAAAGTAAACAGACCTCCCATAATGGAGAATGCACTCATCGTGCAATTCTTTAAACTGCATATACGAAGCAACACACATGTAAGACATGCAAAACCTCCCAAGATGAAGGATGCACTCATCACATAGGTCTTTAAATTGCATATGGGGCAACAAACATGCCACACAAAGCAAGTATGCCAAACACACACACTTGAAGGCACAAAGAAAACATGGTAAACAAGTGATGGAGTGTTCCTATTTCTAGGTCCAACACCATCTTAGGCACATTACAAGCACACACCGACGATTACGGTTCACCACAACAATCACTAAAGATATGCTTAAGGGTTGAGTTAGTCACAAAATTGCTTCCCATCTCCACAAAGGACTTTTGACAATGACAGGATGATGCAATCTACTCCAAGAAATACACCATCCCTGCCTCCATAGAGGGCTTAAGAAAAAGGATATGCTCGATATCCTACCTCCACAAAGGGCTTACATGATTGATTGATTGCAAACAAACTCAAGATGCAGGATGCACTCATCGTGTAGGTCTTTAAACTGCACCTGAGGACAAACACATTTCTAACATCTACAATAGACAAGTTACCTTATATGCCCCCACCTTAAGGTGGTTGATATCATGTATCGATATCAAGCATGCTAAGGTAGGAAGAAAACACACAAGGGAACACATACTTTCACAAAACCCATGCCCCCCAGAGGTGACATGTACTTCACGATTGCCAAATGTTCCCACAAACACATCCCTGCAAGAAACATGTTAGTGTCTACAACATCGTGATAAACAACAACATCAATGCATATGATTAACCGCACAAAGAGCTGAGGTTATACTATGAATTCAGAGTTCAAGGATAACCATGGGACTGTATCATGAAGCTCTCTGAATTGAGTACCACCAAGGCTAGATGCAAAGACAAACAAAGGTGCATAGAGCAGCAGTATTGTTAAGTTTTGTAAATGAGATAAAAAATCATCAAATTCACTACGTGGAAAGCATGAATGCTTCCACTAGCCAAGCATCAGATAAGATATTACAACCCCATCATCATATTAGGAACTAAGTCCAATTTTTTATTGCTCTAGAAAGGGACGCTAGGTCCGCATCAGTATAAATATTTTTCATCATCCACCTACTAAATAGAAATACTAGAGGAAGAGAAATAATAAATAAGAGAGGAGAAACAAGTGTCTTAGGGACAGTCACGTAGGAGGGTGCCCCCAAGTCACCAACCGCAATGCTATGTATGTAAGACACACCACACAATGATGAAATCAGAGAGAGAGGGAATATAGAAGAATGATGATACAAATAGAAGAAGGTCACAATAGAGGCGGTCTCCTAGTATCCCAAACCTTACAAGAGAATCAAGGGTCATCCCAAGAGGCCTAAACAACATATAACACATCATGGGGGAAGCACATCATGAGTGAGATAAAGGGCTAGAGATACTTACCTGTAAGGAGCACCATGTTAGCGGGTATCATGAATCTTGATCTTTATCTTAATGGTTAAGGCATTATCACTTCTTCTCTCTTCCATATGTGCATGAGTTTGCAAGGGTAGCCATGTAGGAAAGGTTTCTCTTAATGATGGTTGAGAGGGGATGTTGTCATTATCTATGTCAGCCATAGGAGCATTTGAAATTCCATTTAAATGATCTTGTGGAGGCATCCAAAAAGTAACCATTTTAGTCCCTATATAGGCCGTTGGAATGGCTTGAGTTAGAGGGCTAGTGTGTTCTTCCACAGCATGTAGGATTTCATTTCTTTCCAAAGTATGTGATGGTTCATGATCTATTTTCTTGTTTAGAATGTAATTGAGAAGTTCTTGAACATCAGGTGACAAATTATCATTAGATTTAAGTAAATGGTCACAAAGAGAATTTGCATCATCCAAAGCTTCATCTTGATTAGGGAGAGCAAGAAGGGATGGCAGAGTAGTGTGAAGAAATGTTTCAATGATATCTTTTTCTTGTGCCAATATATCCTCACAAAGTGGGGTTATGTTGGGACAAGTCTCTTTGTTTGATAGATCACCCATTGATATTTCATCCTCATAGGTCTTAGAAAGAATTCGCATTATATCATCATGAAACAAAGGGAGAGAGGGACTAAAGTTGTCACCACTACTTTCCCCATGATTTTTTCAGCTATAAAACTTTTGAGATTCTCCATGATTGAAGGAAAAATATCCACAGTCTCAAGAAAGTTATCGAAATATGCTATTGATCGAAGAATATCACATGTCGTACTATTGGTCATGTCAATGCCATAGATGTATGTGATTTCATGAAAGAATTGAGGATATTTGTCAGTGAATTTGTAAAAATTATCATCGTTCATAATGTACTCATATAAGTCTTCTAAATATGTGCCCTTAGGAGAATCCATGAATGCAAAATATGTGCAAAAATACTTGATTTTTGGTATTTTTTCGATGTAAATGAATGAAAAAAAGGATGTTGTAAGGATTTTAATTAGGTATAGTGAATTATATGTCTAATATCAGTCCAATACAGCAATAATATCCTTCACAAAACACTCTTGATGCAAATCTAAGATGACGACAAGTGAAAATATGCTAAAATATGCGATTTTTTCACCAAATCTCAATGTCAAAGAGCATGACAAAGGTTGTTGTGAGGAAAATTATGATGGAAAACAAATTATATCAGTAATAAAATCCACTTGGTGCCAAAATATCCATCACAACATGCTTTTAGAGCCACTCAAGGTCAAACCCTAATGAAAATGTAGCTAAAATAGGCAATTTTTCACAATTTTTCACTTCCAAGACCTTGCCAAAGGGGTGTTGTAATAAATTTTAGGAGGTGCAGTAAATAAAATAAATTGTATAAGTCACCTAAATCCATAAAATTGGTCACAACACACTTGGAGTGCAAACTAGGCCAAACCCTAGGGCAAAAATAGCAAAAATGTGTAGTTTTCCACCAAATTTTTGATACAAGAGCCTGATGAAAGGGTGTTGTGAAGATTTTTAGGAGGGGAAAAAAATAATTACCCTTATAACAACCAATTAATTCAAAAATATTCTTCACAACACATCTATAGTGCAAATCTAAGGGGTCAATAAGGCCAAATCTAGTGAAAATCAATGTTTTTGAAACCTAGGTTTGAGATCTTGACACAAAATGCTATATCAATGTTTTAAAATATGATTTATGATGAAAATTATATATACTTAGATCTAAAAATGATTTCCAAACCCTAAGATGCAAAATGCAAGTGCGAATCTAAT
This sequence comes from Cunninghamia lanceolata, assembly GCA_027924645.1. Lineage (NCBI taxonomy): Eukaryota > Viridiplantae > Streptophyta > Pinopsida > Cupressales > Cupressaceae > Cunninghamia > Cunninghamia lanceolata. The sequence goes on from BSBN01000957.1 coordinate 2,809,147, forward strand.
GAAAATGCATGAAAATTGCTAGTTTTTTGTTGAAATTTTCTATGCAAAAATGCAAATACTTGAAATCTAAATGCAAATTTACACCAAGATGAAAAACTAAAACCAAATGAAAATTTTAATGAGTCTCTAAAATCAGTAGAAAAATCTGAAAGAAGATTTTTCCTACAAACCCTAGATTTTGGAATTACTAGGTTATATGAAAATTGTCAAATTTTCTACAAAACCCTAGCAATTGTATAATGAAAATACAATGCAAATGATTGAATTTTTTTAATTTTCTATAATTTATCTCAGATCTAATGAAAAAATCAGCAATTAGATGAAATTAGAATGAATTGATGCAAAATAGTAACTCTAAAATGTAATTTTTTTCAAAATTTTCAATTTTTTTTTAAAATTTTCTCAATGCAATGAGATGAATGACTATATGAATGAATTAAATCAACCCAAATCTGAAGTAAAACAATCAACAAGGTTCCAAATTCAATGAAAACATAGGTTCACCAAAATGTAATGGTTAAAATTTGGATTGTTTAGTTTTGGTTTAAATCCTCCTTTCACTAATTACATTGAAGGACCTTTGGATCGAGTGGCAGAGCACTATCAGATCCTTGGTCACTTAAAAATGTAGGGAAACTTGGATTAGGGTGTTTGATTATCAATTTTCCTTCTCTTATGCTTACTTATCCATCAAAACCCTAATTATGTGAAAATGACAGTAAACAAATGAATAACGGAAAATGCCTCTGCAGAAAGCTATAAAATTACAAATGATTGTGCACATGTTTTCGGCATTCTGAGGTGGAAAAGTTAGGGGCTAAAGAGTGGGTGCCCAAGTCTAGTGCCTTGCTTTTTTGGGGGATCTATGGACAAGATCTGCAATGTATTCCTATTGCACTAAAGGTTTTTCCATCATGAAACTTTGAGGACTAATGAGCGGGCACCCAAGTCTAGGTTGCTCCTTTTCCTTCTATTCTACAATTTTGACACTCTAACAAGCCCTCCTGCAACTTCACTTTGTTTGCATCATCAACTTGTAACCTGCAATCATAAAACTTTGGGAGGGGGTTGTGGTATTTAGGATCTTGCCTTAGTCAAGCCTCAGAAGGACACTTAAGTCTTCCAAACACCTTTGTCAGATAGAGAGTGCATGCCTTTGTGAGGCAGGGGTGAAAACCAAATGAATAATGATCATAAACACAATAAATGTCACCTTGTAGTGAAGATCTCATGAGAGGAAGAAGCTCTTCATTCCATGAGGAAATGGATCCTCAAATCTGCAAACACAAACACATAGACAACACAAATCTGCTCTTGCAACACCATGAAATCCTTGAATCACCTTTAGAACACAATAGCTTACTCGTAATCACCTAGTTTACAAATGAATGCCTAATGATGCTTTTATATGCAACTACAAACATTCCCTCCTAGATTTTGTAAATTCAAACTTATCGTGTCGGCCTAGGGACCAAATAACAGTCATAAACTGACATTTAAAATTTGGGCCTAACCCAAAATAGGGTAGGACAGGGCATGGGAGCCCAAGTCCTCTCACCCTATTTTGGGCAAGGTTAGGTTCAAGGGGTCCCCCTAGGCCCCATTTGCCATGATACCTAGGGTTCATTCCATTGGGATGCCAAATTATGATGCAAGATGTCCTAAATACACACAAAAGACCCGAGAGCTAAACTTTAAGAGGGAAAAGCCCCCAAGGGGGCATTTTCTGACATTACAGGAATTAATTTATCTCATGGAATGCTCATGGTTTAATACACCTCATGATAAAATATATAGTGTAGGATGTTCAACAAAGATTTGCAAAGTTGGATATTCTTTGTTTGCAAGAGGTCAAAATTTTAGTTTTTGCTCTATGTTGTTTGTTGTATCAAATAACTAAATAGTCACTTTTGTGTAACAACCATGAGGAAGTTCATGGTGGATTTGTCACCATTCTCTCTTCTAAATGGTAGCTACATTTAGTGGACTAGGGATGTGATCCAAGTGACAAAATGTTATGGGCTCCCTTTAATGTTGATAATCATTATTTTGGGATAGTTAATGTTTATTATTCTTATAATGCTATTGACTAAAGTATTATTTGGAATTGGATTGCTAACTCATTTCCTCTATCTACATGGATCATGTGTGAGGACTTTAATATGGTGGAGAATTTCTTTGACAAGTGTTGTACTTTCCCATCCATTGGACAATAAGCAAGAGAGAAGCTTGGTTTTTATGTGCAATAAATTTTGTCTCTTCAATTCCAACATTCCAATCCATCAAAACCAATCTTTATGGCATACATGGAGTAAGCTCTAGTCCAATTCTCCTTTTCTAACTATCTTTTCTTTCTAATTGAACCTTTGTCACATCTTATCGTTTCAAACGATTTCCCTATTAAATTCTACATTGAATGGTAATTTTTTACATCTAAAGCTAAACAAATGTAATTATTTTTAATCACCTCTTTAACGAGTTATCAACCTATCTTGTCACATGTTTGACATGTTGAGAATTTAGACCCACATCCCCATCACTAAACACAATGGATTGAATGGTTGAATATTGCAATTAAATGTACTTCATAGTTTTATTACAATCATGTGTTCCAACAAGATAAGTTCTACCACTAGGCTTACAAATCCACCACCAAAAAGCTTTCCCATGTCATTTTGAAGCTTCAAATATGACCTTTTGCTATTTCTCTACAAATTCATGGTTCTAGACTTTCTCAAGAGAAATATATTAATAATCACCATTCATCTAAAGGAGCTCAAGTCAAGCCTTGCCTACATTGGCTCAAAGTTATAGACAAAGTTTCTAAGGAGTATTCTTTCTCTTTAAGACTTACCATGCTTTTCAAGTGATCAAACACATGAAAAAGGATTTCAAATCTTAGAGGAGCTTCATGCCATCACCCAGTATTTTATTTAGTTTAATGAGCATGTTTTTATATCTCATGAGATATCTACTAAGTGAGCTCATGCCTTAAATTATGCATTAAATTGGTCCCTTATAGGATTTTACCCTCTCATAGAGCCTCGTGTGAGAAACACCTAGCTTAGAAAGGCCTTTATGAATCTTTTTTCCCCATCATAAATTATAAATCCCAAGGACGTGATGCATTTCCATGTTAATTTTTAAAACCTCTAGGATATAGTTGGTAAAGATCTTTATAAAGTTTATCTAGAAGATTATAATTCAAAATACTTTGGAAATATTATTAAAGTAAGGTAAATATTAAAGTATTACTTAAGACTAGAGATCTTGAGCATTGGTGGTTTATCACCTTGATCAATGTCTCCTACAAAATTATTGCTAGGGCTCCTTGTCTAAATCTTCACAATCTTCTTCCTCTGATTGTTCACCTTGAGAATTTATTGGGTTTATTAAGTCTATATACATTCTTAATAATGTCATTATTGTTTGGGAGGTAATGGAGTGACCCAGAAACATTCTCAACAAGTCATCTTTATCAAAATTAATTTCCCTAGCCTATGATCATATAGAATGGCCCTTCATAAATGTGATGTTTCAAGAATTAGGTTTTGGTCACATATTCTTGAGGTCTATGGAAAATATTTTTGTTAATTATTCTACTTAATGGCCATCAATCCTTCTCATTTGGGATTTTTCATTCCATAAGACAAGGACGCCCTCTTGCTCTTGCTTTATATGTTATTTGTACTGAAGGATTTGGCTATCATTTGGCTCATGTTATGTAACAATTTACCTAGTTAGGGGTATGACTCTTTCTGATTCTTCATAATATCTTATCAATGGTCATTTTCCTAAGGATTGTTTTCTCACTCTCTTGGGGGAAGAGAGTAATGTCAATTACACTCTTAAATTTATGGATAGCTTGCTTAGCATCTAGTTCAATTATTCAATGGCATAAAACCTTAAGTTATAAGTAAATTTTCTTTCCTATACCAACATGATTAAAATCTTTTGGTGGGAAATGGATTGATTATGGTAGGGTCTTTAAGCTTCTAGGCATTCCCTTTACTTCTTAGGATTTTCCCTCTTCTTTGTGGCAAGTTATTATCAACCAGGTGGAAAAAATGGCCTATTGGATTAATAAGCCCCTCTCTCTTGGATGTAAATGCTAGGTTTTCTCTAAAGCTATTACATATACCCATATTTATTATTCCTCATGTTGAGTGCCTTGTAAATCTTCTTATCAAAAGTTAGAAAAGCTCCTTAGATATTTTCTATAGAATTCTTCAGAACAAGTTAAAGGATTTCATAGAGTTTCTTGAGAATTCTAGCACATCCCTTATGGTTGTGGATGGCTTGGTCTTGTTGATGGTGGTTTTAACACACAACAATGTAGGTGTGATTGTTGGTATCACACCTCTCTTGAAAAAGGTATCCTATCCAAGATAGGACTGCCCCAAGGATAATATAGCTAGGTCTTAGCTTGCTTGGAATCTCTTAGTTGGTATGTTCTAGATGTGCCTACAAGGGGTCTTACATGCAATCTACAAATCTTCAGGTTTGGGGCAGCAAGTAAACCCTTTTAAGATTTCAGCGGATAAACAAGATAAAGTGCTACTGAATTCCTATTCTAACGACTAACATTGGTTTTAAAAGAAAATGTAAAAAGGGTTAGGGGTTTAGAAGGTTCCTAAGTGACATTCACAATGCACAAGTTTTCTTTAGTAGACAAATATTCCCAAACTTTAAAACCAGCTTCCTGAGCTACCAAACTAAAATGGGTGTTACAGTGCTGCAAAAAATGGTGCTATCTTCAATGGAGGTTAAAAAGATTTTCATATCACATTCATTTGCTAAATACCCAATGAGCAACACAACTTAACTTATGAAATGCGATTGAACTTTAGCACAAATAATCAGCCTAGACTAACTTTACACAACTATTTACCATCAGCAAATAACTAAAAGTATGGACTTGGAACATTCATCAAATACTTTAGTAAACCATGGACATTATAAAAACACAACTAATCTAACTATGGGAGAGCAAGAAGCAAACCATGAAAACCACAATGATTCAACACAAGATGCAAATTCTCAGAATGACCTTAGAAACTTGCTTTGTATTACTTCAAATGGCATAGAGTCAACAATTTGGCATCAAAATCTCTCTTACAAATAGTGGAAATGGCATCCCTTTATATAGAAAAGCAGCATACCCTATCTTTCAAATGAACGGTGGAGATTAACTCAACACCGATGGTCCAAATTACATCAATAAATGTAATTATACTAGCCCACATCAATTCTCAGATTACATTTTGTCCTTTATGAAAAAGACGAAAAATAGTCCCTAGATACATTGAATCTAGTCAATTTGACTAGCCAACTCAATACATTAGTAGAAAAGAACATTTTGGAAGCAAGAAAAGACAAAATAGAGTCACATGCTACCCTGAATATGGAAATTTACAATTGAGATGGGATTTCATCATTAGAATATTCAAAATAACCCAAGACTCCTTATCTAAGTCAATTATGTCTTCATTGGCCAGCTTGTTGCAATAAGTCAACCATGCCTCAAGGGCAGGATTAATGTCAGATGGGTCTGGATCCTTCAAATGATGTATCCTGTAATCAAACACTTCTAGCTCCCGACTGAATTTGTTGTATATTCTTTCTATTTCTACTCCTACTTTGTGAAATGCTTTGAATTCAGCTCTAAGGTCACTCGCCTTATCCAACCGTTCCTCCATGTTGAGCGTGTCATCTTCAAAAATTATTTAATGCAACTTATCCTTGTATTTTTTGACATCAAACGGGGCATAATCATCATAAGACTCTTCCCTACAGTCCCTCAAGGAGTTATTGATGTCATATATAACTGATCTCAATTCTTCATTAACCAGTTTGTATGCTTCCTTTATATGCTCAAAGGTTTCCTTTCTCAAAAGCAACTATTGATACCACTCAACGGCCTTCGGCAGCTGATTCCTAGTCAAAATATTTTCTACAACTAAAGTCTGAGTGGGCAATTCTCTAATACCTTTTACCTAGGGATACATATGCGAATAATATTCATCAAAAGAATCCCATTCTTCTCGCACGTCTTTCCATCTCTTGTGCAAATCTACCAATCTTTTATGTGCTTGAGTAGAGGCTCTTATGGCTTCACATCCCATTTCAAAAACTTTTAGTAACCAATTCTCTGTGCCTTGGGACTTTGATCTTACCTTGCCCAATTTAGCCATTTCATCAGTAGACAGGAAAGTAGGTATTGTCCTTATATCTCCTCCTACATCTACTGGCTTTATCAAAAATTGAAGATACACTCGAAGCTCTTCATTTTGTTGTTTCAAGTCTTTCTTGGACATTTCATCCTTGTCCAGTTGCTCCAAAATTGATGTGACTGGTCCCTTGAAATCATCCACTCTTTGAGCATGAGTGGTTGGGCCTAAATCAACTATAGATATGATATAATCTTCTGCCCTGACTTGGTCTCTTGCTACGTCAGCTGGCGGGACTGCTATTTCTGCTATCCTTGATCCTAATTCATTCTTGTAAATTCTGGATTGGATCTTAGCTCTTTTCTGCTTCTTGGGCTTCTGAGCTTGTGATAGGATAGTGCTCAGGTCAAGCTGCATTACCTCTACTTGTGGCTCAAGATATGCCACTCTACTCTGTAGCCATTCAGGAGCAGAAGACTGGTTCAATTCAGAAGCTCTATCCTTATTAGATATAGCCAACTCTTTGGATTGTTCTTGTTCTTGCTCTTCATTTTTCTCTAGACTTTTCTCTTCTTCTTTTTCTTCTTGTTGTGCCAAGTTCTTCAGATTTATCACTACATTCTCTTGCACAAACTTGAAAACTTCTTTTGTTTGATCCTTGTCCAGAGGACTATTAGATATGTCAATAATTTCTACATCAGCCAAAGGTTTCTTGGAAGTTTTCACTGTTTACTTTAGATAATACCTCCTTTTCTTCCTCAAGTGCTACTTTAGACTCTTGTAACCCCAAATCTGTACATACTTTCTCAATTTCGAGCAACAGTGGGACTGTCAATGAATCCATAGGCATTTTTGAAATAGAGATAGCAGAAGAAATGGTTAAGGAAGGTGCACTAACCTGTGTAAGGTTAGTCAAGACGGGTGATAAGGAGGAAAAAATGGTAAGGGATGAAGAAAAGGATAGTGAAGGTAAGGAAAGAGGGGGGGAAAGGATGGTGGAAATAGGAGGCAATGGTAAAGGAGAAGGTGTAGATGTTGTGGAAGGGTATGAGATGGTAAGAATGGAGGAAATAGGATTGCTAGAGTCACTAGAAGAAATTGCCAGTGAACAAGAGGTGGTGGTGATGGTAGAGGCAGGAGAGGTGGCAGGGGATGTTTCTTGAGTTATGGAGGTCAAGACTATGGGTGAATTGGATGTAGCAGAGGAAGAAGGAATGGAAGGAGGAGTGACAGTAGAAATGGTAGGGGTTAAGACAATAGTGTCAACACTTTGTGTAGGAGGTTGGGTAGCTGGAGGATTGGAATCATCTTAGTTGTGGCGACCTCCGTGTTAGCTTCTTTCACTTTTACCTTCTTAGCCTTGGAGCTTTCTCCAGCACCACTTGGCATAACTTTTCTCTTGGAAGTCCTAGTCCTAGCTGAGGGAGGTTGGTCTTTCTTCTGGGGAGACATTATAGATGGCTTCTTCATCTTCTTTGCTTTTTCTACTAGAGATGTATGCTCTTCACTATCTGATTTCTATTTTTCAGCTGGCTTTGCCTCACCTGTGACCTGAATGGGTTCATCTTCTTCTCCCCAAGAGTCCTTGTCTAATTCTACTGTTGTGTAAGTAAGCTGGATTCCTTGTCCATTCAGAACAGCCACTTGTGATCTAACCCAGGCCTTACTCAGTCTAATTGGTTCCCTCATAACAACATCTAGGGAGCTCTCTTCTACATTTGCCTAATTTGGCAATGGAATGGGCTAATGGTACTAAGCCTCCCATGGTCCTCTGACCATGACATTTTTATCATCCTGTAACTAATCAGGTATTCTTATTACATGAAACCTTTTGATGAACTCCAGAGGAAGCCTTGCATGTGCCTTTTTCATAATCTCATAATCATCAGGGCAATTGGCCCAAAATTCTTCAATGTGCACTTTGTGAAAGAGCTTCTTACTTACAAATCTTTCCATCACTCTATTTGGATCAAAATAACCCCTTGCATTGTAGTAGTGCAAATTCAAGAGTTGAAGCTCTTTGTCAGAATGTTTTGTTGATGCCAGAGAAGGACATGCATAAAGCCCTTTGCCGAACTTGATAGGAAATTGAACATTAGTCCTATGCAAGTGCTTGAGTTTCTCAGCACATGGTATTAATTGTCTAGACAGCTCCAGAAGCACTGTCTTATCATCTGGATACCGAGGAAGTCTATAGGCCATTCTAGTAAAGCCTTGTACCTGTATGTATGTAAATTTCTCAAACTAGATATACCACCTACCATATTTAGTTATTTCATTCATAGCCTCGGTGGAAATCCTCAAGCTTGTGTTACCTTGAAACTTTCTAGCTATGTACATTGTGAATGCATCATTCACCCTTTTGAAATGTATTAACGATTGAGATAAAGTCAACTGTGGGTAGCATTCATATACTTTAATCTAAGTCTTCTCATCATTTCCAACTTCACCAACCTTGGGTAGTCCATTGTAGTGATTCCTTCTTGCCAATGCATAGACAACATATGACATCCATCTGAAGTATTTGTTTTCATTGAAATTGCTAAAGGCTTCATGGATGTTGTCAATGAGGATTTGAGCCCAGTGGAATTTAGTTCCCTTTAATATCTCAGTAATTATAATAAACATCCAATCCTCAAAGGTAGAGGCTATTGGTAACCCATAGGTTCTACTAAAAAAGGTTCTATGTCCCCGATTTCATCATGAAAATCACTTATGTAAAGTACTTTAGAGAGCTTGATGAGAGCTGACTTCCTGCTTTTAACCCAATGGTCATTTATGTATTTCTTGCATCCCTCTACATCTTTATTGTATGTTGCCTTTGATCCATGTTTATCTGGCATAGTCATAACCTTGTGCTAGGGAATGTCAAAGGTCTCAGCCAGAGAAGGTGGGGTTAGATCAGCTAGGATATCCCCATTTGACATCTGAATTGTCCTTGTCATAATATCATACCTGTCTACATAGGTGGCTATTAGCTCTACACACTGTACAAAGTAGGGAAGGTAGTAGCATGTCCAATACCACTATCTCTAAGTACTTTGGCTCTAGGAGTTAGATTTGGACTAAAGACTCTTAGTCTGAAGTCATCGAGGTCTATGTGACCTAAGTTTCTATCCCCTACATTACTCCACCCGGAGTGAATCTTGGTCTCCAGAGGGATTCCTTTGAACTTGTACTTCATTGCTTGGGCCTGAGTAGTCATTTAGTCTGCAGGACCGGACCTTATAAGTTTGATATATCGAGGAAATTCCTAACATACATCTAAGTTTCAGATGAATCAATGCAAATCTACTATTAAATAGGCTTTGAAGGAAAGTTAAATCTAACTGCAGTAACATTGTATGCAATCAAATATCTAATGTTGCAAGAAAATTCATGAAAATTGCAAATAATAATGTATTACAACATTATTTTCATCAATTTGAATCACTTTCCTTTTGAAAATTTTGAAAAATTTGGTCATTTGCATGGTTTTGCACTATTTTGAGGGTTGTCCAACCCTCAGAAGGAAAAGCGCTAAATTTTGGGTCATCCAACCTCAGTGGGGAAATTAGGTAGGTTTGACCTTCCTTCTATGCTTTTGAGTTCTAGCATGGGTTTTGGTGAGTATCTACCTATGCGGGATTTGGAGGTCTCTGACCTCTGACAGTTGTCAAGTTAGTCAGTTAAGTTTTTGGCACAAAATCTTATCGATGTAAAATCTATTGTGTTTGCATGGAAATCAGCTCAATCTGACCTGCATGAGTTTGGGTAGTGTCTAACTAAGTCAATGGACGGGTATTATAGCGCAGGTCGAAAGGGGTTGCTTTTAGCACAAAATGGAGGCATTGTTTCCCAGCGGTGTTTCAGGGGGCTACCGACTTTCCTGAGGAATTTGTATCATCCGACCAAGTCAAAGACATGATCTTTTAGCGCAAGGTCAAAGCAAGAAATTTTAAGCACAAAAGGTAACTTCATGATTTGTGGGGTTTTCGAGACCTTCCGACCAAGTCAGAGAAAAGTGTTTTGGTACTTGTAGGTCAAACGAGGTCAATTTCAGCACCAAATCAGTCTAAATGCATGGCATGGGATTTAAAGTTCTTTGACTGACTTAAGTAATGGTTTGTTTCATAGGTCAGTCAAGGCACGTTTTAGCGTTGAGGAAATCTGAGGGTTTCACAGGGAAAAATTAGCTAAATTTGGTTTGATTCGTGACAAACCATTTATCACATAGGGTGAAAGCCAGGGTTTTTCAAATGAAGACTTACAGTTTTTATGAAACCCTAACCCAAAATGCTGATTCAATAATTATTTTCTTTAAAATCCCAACGGCTAGCATCAAAACCCTAACTGCTTGCAAGTAGAAGTTTGAATAATGAGGTTAAAACCATACCTGACAGGAGTGATGGCGTGTTGGCTTGCAAGTAGGTCGCGGGTTTGAGCTCGGGACAAGTTGGCAAACGACGAATGGATCTCTAAAATTTCTAGTCTTTAAACAAGATCAAATGATTTAAAATGCAATTAATTTCCTTATAAACCTATGCCAAATCTACCATTAATGCACAGGTGTACGACCTATCCTTTTTTAGGGTTTCCACAAATTCTCTTCATTTCAGACCTGGCAGAGAATTTTGATGCATCGGACTTGGTCAGACGAGGTTAAATTCAGCGCAAAGCCTGGAGGTTTAGCTTGTACATTTTGCTGGAGTTTCAAGTTCATCTGACTTGCGGGCCTTTCAAGGTTATCTGCCTTAGTCGGTGATTGCTGATTTTAGCGCAAGTCGGAAGAGGCAAATTTCAGCGCAAAAGTCTAACAAGGAGAAAACAGTGTTGAAGTCGGTAGAAATATATTTTAGAGAAAAGGGCAATTAGATAGGAATTTAGCATAAGTTCAGAGCAGTGGGAATTTAGCACTGAGGTCAGACAAGGCAATTTTTAGTGCTAAGGTCAATTGAAGGGCAATTTAGCACTAAAGATCATTTCAAGGCCCTGAAACGGAAAATAAGGATTCATTCTAGCAAATATCGAAGTGATTTTTTGAATATCATCTTTGAATCAAGGATGAAATGCACTTTGATTACTCAATCACTTACGAGATGAACCGATCCAATGACTCTCAAGCCAAATCAAAAGAGGGGGTCGTCATTTTAAATGGGGCGTGTGTGCGAGGCACAATAGATCTCATTGGCATGTAATGAAAGGGTAAATCATTTTTTGATAAATGGATAATCAAAGTCCTAGAGGGTGACAAATCTTGTAAAAGTATAGTTTTCCATTGTATGTCTACTTGTGTACAACTCATAGTCATAAGGCATAGATAGATCTTAGCCTCCATAGTATTCTCATTATGTAGGAGTCACTTTAAATCTATGGTACTTTTGTTATTAAAGGAATATGGAAATCTTGGGAAGCAGTTAAATCATGGCTTATATGGAATGTAAATGGGTTGAGAACTAGTTCTATCCATTAATCAATAGTCTTTTTTATATTCTCATGTGACTTCTTACAATGGTAAGCCTTTTCCTAAAGTTTCTTGAGTTAGTTCTTTGAAACTTTTTAATAGAAGTATTAAGACACTTCCATATATTTTTTCAAGAATCATGGTGAATCTTCTTTCTTGGTATGAAAAAAATTAAGTATGAACTCACCAACTAGGAATTTGAGTCTTTTCCAAACTAATGTTGATTTATTCCTATCGAAGTGCTACACAAATTTTGGGTTAGATTTTTAAAACAATGCTAAAAAGACTAAAAATAGTATCTTGAGACACTATTTCATGATTATAAGCTTCACAAAGGATTTTCTTGGACTTCTCCTCATCTACATATGGTGAAAAAGCTTAGTGATAAGTAGGTTCTCCAATTTTTTATTGGCACATTATAGCATATAGACTTTAGATTGCTTGATTAATTATCATTGGGCTAAAAATTGCTCATTTTTCCTAGTGTATTCTATACTCTGGTCTTCCTATTGGTTCAAGATTGATTTATTTGGGGATTTCCAATCCCCATTTCCCTTTTGTGAGCACCTAGAAACACTCAAGCACCTTTTCTAGTTTTTTTCCTAGAGCCCAAGTACCATTTAATTCGATTCATTATTTCTTCATGTGGTTCTCTTGGCATTTCACCATCCAGGGATATTACCAAAAAAAAGCCTACTAAATTCACTAGATATAGCATGCTTTATAGTGGAAACCCTTTTAAGTGTTCTTGATGATAGGAATTCTACTCCTTTTTTCTAAATGTACTATTAAGAGTAGTTTCCCCATGTATTCTAAATCTATTATATTTTCCAATGTGTTAATGTAGATACAAGAGCAAACTATGAATTTTGTAACTTGAAATAGGAGATGCGAAAGGATGTTACCCAATGCCATATCAAGAAAAATAAAGATATTATTAAACAAGGAAGAGGATCTTTGCTTCCATAAACATAATAGGATAGTTTGATGGAAAAATTTTGTGATGACATGATGAGAAGTTCTAGTTCCTAATAAATATGCTTTCCAATTACAAATCATGTGATAGGTAGTAGGGACATGTTGGAAGATAGTTTTCCACAAACTTTGGACATGTGCACAAGACCAAAAAATATGTTTCATAAAAACTTTATGTGAAGTGGTTGTGAAAAAAGAAAGTGGAGGTGATCACCTATAGGTATATGGTAGTTAAGAGGCTTCCATGACAAAAATTTAGCTTGGGTAGTAGCCTTATATGTCCAAATCGTATTGCTCAATTTAATCCATCTGGTGGATGATAAGGAGCATTTCCACTTCATGTTCAATCTTTGGTCACCTTTGAAGACAGGAGGGAGACTGAGATATACAACTCAAAATAGAAATTAAATTATGTTAGACCCATCATGCCACCACCAATGTTTGAAGAAATTGCATCTCATGTTAGTTGAGAGGTTAAGCTAGAGATGTTGGGGGTCAAGTGACTACACCATATGGATTTTTTGTAATTAGATCTTAGACAAGTTGAAATCAAACTTTAGAGAGTGATCATTCTTCCAAGTCCTATTTGAAAGGTCCCATTAGTCTGTAAATGTCTTGACCCCCTTTTTGAACAACCATTTTCCTCCTAAGTTTTGTATAGTGGAAAGTGGTTTATCATTTAGTTGAATAACCTTGTTCCACTAGATCGAAGAATTGAGAAAGATCAAACCACTTCTCAAAGAGATGTCATGTTAACAAAGGAGAAGTGACACAATTTCCCAATCTTTCCATATACTTTTTACTTGATCAGAGGCTTGAATTTTAAAATAAGGGGCCAAAATATTTTTTTCTTGCCACCAAATAGAAGACCAATAGTTAGCCAATATGGGTATAAGAACATGAAAATAGATAAGTTTATTCCAAGAAGCTACCCCTTGTAAATCTCTAATGATCCATTTATCCATAGGAAAAATTCCTTGTGTGTATGGATCAATGATACCTAGGCCACCACGGTCTTTGCTCTAAATACAATGATTCCACATAGTGACAAACATCTCTTTTTTCTTGGCCCACTTAGCCATAAAAAGATTCTGATATTTTTTTGAGTTAAGTGTACCATGCTTTGGATTTTAGCCAACATGAAAAGATGTACACATGAATGGCTAAGAGAATTTTGTTAGACACTTGAATTCAACCATTTAAGGGGAGAAATTTGAATGTCCAAGTTGACAATTTATGTTTCAGCTTCTCAACAAACCATTTCCACATGTCATTTAAAAATACTCCAATATCAAAGGGGATACACAAATATCTAGAGATAGAATAATATTTAACCCATTGTCATGGTGTAATACATAGGACAACTGAGAGGGGGGGTGAATTAGTTGTCACAAAAAATTAACTTCATAAAACATCAACTACTTAATTATTGATAATTAGATTTAATCATGAAATCATGAAACCATAGACTTAATCACAATCACATTCAACATAGTAGACACCAGATTTTTACGTGGAAAACCCTAAAAGAGAAAAACAAAGTGGGTGTTAGCCCACATAAAATATATGAGTTATAACAATACCATAAAGCAGAGGCTCACTGCCTACAGGGCTCACTACCCAAATTGCTCACTGCAAAGAATAGCTCACTGCCAAAGGGTGGCTCACTACCAAGGGGTGGCTAACTGCCAAAAATGGTGAACCGATTAAGTAGCATCTACTCCATGCCTGGGTTCAATTGCATTGAAGAACAATATAACTTCTCTACTCTATTTTAAATCACACCTTCTCACTTATCTCTTCATTTTCACACACACATCATGATTTTTGCAATTACATTACAAGTATTTAAACATGTCATCAACCTTGGAATGTACATCAAGGTCGGCAATACATTCATCAACTGTTGGAACAATCTCCAAGGTCGGCATTACAAAAAGATACATAGAAATAGGTCTAGGACCTAATACAAAAATTAGCTAAGGGAAAGATGTAAAGATGTATGCTGATTATGCCATGCCTTAGCTAGGACTCAAACACAATTCTTCACACCATGACACGCTTCCACAAACTTCAAGGCATCTCCGTAATTAGTGAAATCAACCAAGTCAACCAAGACTAGTGAGAACACTAGTGCAACTAAGAACATTCTTCATCCATGATCAAATTTTCTCTTTGCAAACCAATCCAAAGGTAGGAACATGATCAAGAGACATCAACAACCATAATGTAATCAGTGGGAACAACTACATGATCTCTAACCACTCTGTCAAGAAGATTCTGTTGGCAAGGGACACTGTGTGGCTTCATGATTGTTGTCATTGATGGCAACAAAGATCATTCCACACATCTGCAGGACATGGTGTGTCCTCACTGGAAGTTAGATTGAAGAAGTGTTAAGGTCTGGTAAGCAAGAACAGAGCAGTTAGTAAGGTTCGACAAACAGGTCCGGATCTCTCAGTAGAAGTACCTCAGTGAAGTATGGATTTGGGGAAGTCAAGAGGAGTATCTTGACTGATAGATTCCAGGGTTTACGCCTCCGGTGTGGAAAGGATAAAGAGATATGAATACTTGAGTGTCGGGTTCCCAAGTGACAGTGTGAACAGAGGAAGAACTGACTGGCAAAACATCAGACATTATTCCGGATGTGTTACTGATGATGGAAAAGGTTCTTAAGGCATAATTTATGTTTGGCCAACATGATTGATGGCTTCTACAAGTATATGCTTGATCCACATTACTTTGTATGCAAGGATTCAGCTGACAGATCAGAGTTTGAGGAAATTATTGACTGCTTTGAATGCCGACTAGAAAGATGATGAAATCACTTATGCGGATATATATACATGATTGATTTAGATGTGAAGGTGTGTGAGTTGTGTTGTGTGGTGTGAAGAAAAGTAGAAGAGAAGAGAAAAGATAGTAGAAGAGGTCCGGATTATAAAAGTACAGCTGCATCAAGAGAGAGTAAGAATGAAGTGCAGCAGATTAGTCTATTGAGCTTAACCAGAACTAAACCTCAGCATGTGTGGATGCTTCTCATCAATTCAAGCATTGAGTTACTTTCCCTTCTTGTAGACAGTGAGTCTCTTGTGAGCAGTGTGCTCAGACAGTGAGCCCTAATTGGCAAGTGCCATTTTGTATCATCTATTCTTCTAACAGAGAATATTATCTTGGGTTAATCACCCCGTGGTTTTTTCCCTTAACAGGATTTCCACATCAAAATCATTATGTCATGTGTATTTGCGTTACTTCCCTTTATGATTATGATTACTTATTTGATCTGGTGTTGCATTAACTATTAAGGAAGCACTGAAAGTTGAAATTAGTAGGATAACTGATTCACCCCCCCTCCCTCTTAGTTATCAACAATTGGTATCAGAGCCAAGTTCCTCCAAACTAAGCCTAACAGCTTGAGGAAGATCTAGGAATTCAAATGGATGTGTATAGTATGAGGGAGCAACTTAAGTCTGCCCTTGATGATCTTGAGCAGTCAAATTTTGAAGTCAATGAATTAAAAGAAAGACTCAAACGGGCTGATGATTTCATAAAGGAACTAAAAGAGAAACTGAGTCTCTCTATGAAAAAGAGAAAGGAGCTACTTCAACAATTGGCAAGTCAAGGTGAAGCCAATGATACAAATGAAGATCTAAAAGAGAAAACCAAGTTATATGAAAATTTATCAAAAGAAATCATCATGGTAAGACATGAAATGGAATCAGGAGTTATGAAGTTTACCCAAGAAATTGAAGAGAAAAAAAAATCTGAAGATGATCTAAGACAATCTCTCAAGGAAAAATCAGAAGACTACCACAAGATGGATAGACTAATCAGACATCTTGAATCTGATCTTGAAGATGCTAAATACAATGAAGAAAAACTTGAGGATGAAATTGTCTCTCTTAAAAGGGATCTTCAAATAGCAAATGAATACAAAGAAAAATTCAAAATAAGCTCTGCTCAACTTGAAGTTCTCCTTGAAAGCCAAAAGAGGGTAGATGACAAGTGTGGCCTAGGATATGAAAAAGGTGAAAGCTCTGGATCCGGTCAGAAGAATTTTGGATCAGAAAATCCAAGGAACTAGCCTAGAAGACCTCCAGTAAGGTAGCCTAATGCTCAAAGGTATCCATCCTTCAATGGATACTACCACAACTGCAATAACTTTGGTCATAAAGCTAATAAGTGCAGAAAGAGAATGAATCAAACTAATACATCCTTCTCCAGACAGTGTTTCAATTGCAAAAGGGTTGGTCACAAATCTCATGAATGCAAGAATATGCAAATGAATAGTTCATTCAATGGTAGATGCTTCGCATGCAATAAAATGGGTCATATGGCTAATCAATGCAGATCAAGAGGATATCAATCAAATATGCAAAGAAATGTTGTTTGCCAAATTTGCAATAGATCCAATCATATTGCCAAATTTTGTAGAAGCAAGAATCAAGACAAAAGAGGTCCAGTACATCATAATCAGAATCAAGACAAGGGAAAACAAAAAGTGAATGCAGATGAAGTTCAAAGTGAGATGAACAAGATTTGGGTAAAGAAAAGTACAGAGAATGTAGGGGATGGATCTGTACCAAACTCTGGTGCTAATATTCCTTTCGGTAATTAAAAAGTGAGCTCTAGCTCAGGGGGAGACACAAAGAAAACCATTTTCCCCCAGCCAGTCAATTGGTGCCGGAACTGGCACAAGGAGAGCTACAGTAAAAGGGTTCCTAGAGAAACATCTAAAGAAGGTCTAGTAGAAATTTGAGAGATCCACAAAAAGATTTGAAGAGTCTAATCCTTCCAAAATTGATCCAGTTAAACAATCTTCCGGTAAACTAGGTTTTTCACAAAGTTTGGTCTGGTATGAATCTAAATTAAAACATCTTGATCTACGGACATATGGGATGATCAAAAGAAGAAGTGGATAGTATGATTCTTCACTAACATCAATCATATAGGTATCACAATGATCCGGATAAATTTCTCCCTCTCTAAACAAGGAAAACAAAGCAACCGGAACAACTTAAGATATGCATTTATTGCAACAAGGAATTAGGGTTTTGTACAGAAATATAAGGCTTCTTTTGTTCATCATTTGCACATTCACATTCAAGGAGAAGACAAAAGGAGCTCTACAAAAAAATCTCCCAAAGATCAAGACAATTCTTCCTACAAATCAATTGGGATTCCATCATGTGCCCTAGACAATGTAAAAAGGTATTCTCTGCTCTCGATATCTCTCAGTAAAATTCTCTGATGATGGCTACTCCAAATATAGTAAAGATCTCTGATAGGCCTCGCCCAAAATTCAAGAAACATCCCTACAAATCCTTGGAGGTAGATCCTCTAGGAGCATTCTCTAGTGTTCTGCATGGTGTTTTACACACAGAAGACATTAGGGTTTACATACATGCAAATATTGAAGAGTTTGGGGAATTCAAACTAAGAGACATCTATCACAAACAATTGATAGATGATGCTTTTCAGCTTAAACCAGAATATAAGGGCATCTAGGAGAAACATTTTGATCAGTTCATTCATTTCCCCTACTTTGAAGAAGATGAATGGGTCCGGTATGTATTGAGTAGGGTGCATGATAACTTCCTATGGTTGAACAAACCTTGTAAAATCACTAAGGAGGCAATTAGGACAGTAACTAGTTTACACTCCTCCAGAGGGATACCTGTCCTCAAATCTATCAAAAACAACATTGTGACTGAGGCCACCGGATCAAAATTTGATAAGAGGGCAATGACCATTGAAGATATTACTGACCCGGATATCAAGTTTGCATCTATGATAATAGGATATAAGATATATCACTCCAGTAGGGAGAATTCAGTATCCGAAACTACAGTATATACTACCAATGAGATGCTAAGAAAGAATGCAGAGTATGATCTCTGTGAACTCCTTCTGAGTTAATTGATGGAAAATATATAGAAAATCAAAAAGGACAAGAAGAACTCCTTTAAATATGGTGGACTGTTATTGTGCTTATTTTTCTACTTCATGAATGAACTACCTGGATCCAATGGATGGGTATGGCAAAATAACAAACCGGTATTCAAATCAGATATTACTTGCATGAACTTGGGGATGCCAAGGCAAGGAATACAGCTCTGTGGGGGTACTTTAAGAACTTCCAAAATCATTGGTTGAGAAATATAAAGATACTGTTTGCTCCATGGTAGAAACTGATCGGTGCCTTATGGAGGCAATGGAACCAAGAATAGTCTGGATCATGCCAAGGGGGTATGAAGTTTATGAGAAAATTGTTGAGTTGCATGTTGAACACATGCTAAGTCAGCCAAAAGATCCCAAGGCAGAAAGGTTTGGAACCTTTGAGGAGCTAAGTGTAAAGATTCATGTGGAACTCAGACAACCAGAGATCAAGAGGAAGGTGAGAAAAGAAGTTGAAGATGTTGCCAAAGGATTTGGCATCTCAAAGGAGGCACTTGATGCCAACAAGGAAAAGATGGAAAGGGCTGAGGTAGAAAAGAAAAGTGAGGAAAGTGTTTCGACAAAGTCTTCCACCCAGACCAGATCATCAAAGAGATCTACACCTACCACTGCCAAAAGCTCAAGGCCATCAAAACCGGAAGCACAATCATCCAACAAAGGAGAGAAAAGAACAAAGACAAAAGCCACAAGGGCTTATGCTAGTCAAAGGGATGAAGAGGAGACTGAATCTGATGAAGAAATCAGGAAAATGAAGAAAAAGAAGAAAACATCCAGTGAACCCTCTCTTGGATAGGAGGAAGAAGAAAAGATAGAGGAATATGTTGAAAAACCCACTCTTCACATCAATGACATAATCAAATCAGTCACAATGGATGGAAATCTTCAGCCAATGGTTGAATTCTATGATGATTATGGTGAAGTAGATCAGAAGATATTGCAAGATGCCACAGTCAGGTACCTAAATATCTACAACAAAGCATTTATTGAAAGTATATCTCTAATCCCCAAAAGCTTGGAGAAGGAACTTGAAATAAGAAAGAACAATGCCCAAGCTAAAGATCTAGAAATCTGGGAACAGATAGCAATTCAGCTATATCCTTCAATCGATCCCAAGAAAATGAATATGATCTTCAAAGATTGTAAGGATGAGTTCAGGAGCAAAGCAAGGATGAATCAACTTATGCTCGGAGAGACTAACAAAGTTGCAAAAGAGACAGAAGGGATCCTCCAGAATGCATTCAAAAGATTCAACATTCCAATTATAGAGGACTTGGGTACTGATCCCTCGACTACAAGTGTTGCAAAAGAGTCTACTGAGAAAATGACAGAAGAGGTAATGAATACCAGTGCAAAAATAGCTAAGGACTTGGAATCCTCTACTCTGGAAGAGGTGGCCCATGAACAGACTAACATTTCTCCTCTAGTTTCCCCTGTTGACTCTGGATCTAAAGAAGAAGAAATAATAAAGGAGAAAGAAAAAGAGGTGAAAAGTAAAGAAGGAAGTCAAGCTAAAAAGAACATAAGTGACACTGCAGAAGAGAAGAAGAATCTGTCTCTGGCAAGAGACACTACAGAATCTGTCAAGGAATTCTTGACAAAAGAAACTAATGAGATGGATGAACTAGAATTACTAAAAGGGCCATTAGATTTTGACTCTCTATCTCCAGTACAAACAATGAAGATAGCTTCATTTGCAAATGCAAAGGCCAAAGAGAAACTATTGAAATCTCACATGGAAGACTGTGAGCTTATAGAGGTAGCATCTGGAGTGTTGGAAAAGATCATGCCATCTTTTCAGAAGGATCCCACAGCCTCCTCTTCTGGTAATCTCAAAACTCTAGTCAATAGTGTTAGCACACATTTTGATTCTCTAGAGAAGTCAGCTGAAGAAAAGGTCCAGAAGGAGTTTTTGGATAAGAGATTCTCCAAAGTATAGGGTCTGATAACAAATGATAGGAGAGTTATGGATATCAGCATAAAGAGCTTGGAAAATGCTCTTAAAGATGGCAGAAATATGTATAAATTTTTCTTATCTTAGCCCACAGTGACCAAAGATATTGAGAAGAAAGTAAAAGAGCAAGAGGATAAACTACTAAGTTTGTCTCAAAGTTTTGATCGTCTCTCATCCTCCATAGTAAATCAAGAGCATCAGACTATTGCAATCACAAATGCAATAAAGAAATTTGAGAAGGAAAGGAAGAACATAATTAGCTGGATGGGTGAACGTAGAGGGATCATTATCCCTAAGTTAGAGGCCATGCATGAGGCCATAAGTGATGCTCAAACTACCGCCCGAACCAATGATTCGACAGATCTTAAGAGGGCAGAAGCTTTTGCATTCCTGTTGAGTGGTCACATCTCAATTTTGGATAGGATGAAGGTGAGTTGGGTGACAAAAGTTGTACAATTGACAAATACTTTTGCAAATATACTAAAGTTTAAGTAAAGTATAACCGGAAAATATACTTATGTGACTAAGTATAGTTGAATTTTTGAGAATTTTGGTGTGCGGACCCCACCCTTTTCCATTGATGTCAAAGGGGGAGTGAGAAGTAGTGAAAAATGTGGACTTCAGCCAAGGGGGAACTTCGGTAAAATGTACAATAGAACAGAGCATCAACCAAGGGGGAGTGTAGTATCACACTTAGTCATGTTTCACTAAGTGTTGCCATCAATGCCAAAGGGGGAGATTGTTGGCAAGAGACACTATGTGGCTTCATGATTGTTGTCATTGATGGCAACAAAGATCATTCCACACATCTGCAAGACATGGTGTGTCCTCACCGGAAGTCAGATTGAAGAAGTCTTAGGGTCTAGTAAGCAAGAACAAAGAAGTCAGTAAGGTCTAACAGACAGGTCCAGATCTCTCAGTAGAAGTACCTCAGTGAAGTGTGGATTTGGGGAAGTCAAGAGGAGTATCTTGACTGATAGATTCCAAGGTTTGAACCTCTGGTGTGGAAAGGATAAAGAGATATGAATACTTGAGTGTCAGGTTCCCAAGTGACAGTGTGAACAGAGGAAGAACTGACTGGCAGAACATCAGACATTATTCTGGATGTGTTACTGATGATGGAAAAGGTTCTTAAGGCATAATTTATGTTTGGCTGACATGATTGATGACTTCTATAAGTATATGCTTGATCCGCATTACTTTGTATGCAAGGATTTAGCCGATAGATCAGAGTTTGAGGAAATTATTGACTACTCCGGATGCCGACTAGAAAGATGATGAAATCACTTATGCAGATATATATACATGATTGATTTAGATGTGAAGGTGTGTGAGTTGTGTTGTGTGGTGTGAAGAAAAGTAGAAGAGTGGAGAAAAGATAGTAGAAGAGGTCCGAAATGTAAAAGTACAGCTGCATCAAGAGAGAGTAAGAATGAAGTGCAGCAGATCAGTCTATTGAGCTTAACCGGAACTGAACCTCAGCATGTGTGGATGGTTCTCATCATTTCAAGTATTGAGTTACTTTCCCTTCTTGCAGACAGTGAGTCTCTTGTGAGCAGTGTGCTCGGGCAGTGAGCCCTAATTGGCAAGTGCCATTTTGTATCTTCTATTCTTCTAACAGAGAATATTATCTTGGGTTAATCACCCTGTGGTTTTTTCCCTTAACAGGGTTTCCATGTCAAAATCATTGTGTCATGTGTATTTGTGTTATTTCCCTTTATGATTATGATTGCTTATTTGATCTGGTGTTGCATTAACTATTAAGGAAGCACTAAAAGTTGAAATTAGTAGGATAACTGATTCACCCCCCTCTCAGTTATCAACAGATTCTTCAAACTAGAGCACAAGAACAATACTGGTAGCCACTGTCTTAAGGAAAGGATAGCTTGCAGAGCACCAAATCATGAACCATTGTAGTTGAAA
Source organism: Cunninghamia lanceolata (assembly GCA_027924645.1). Lineage (NCBI taxonomy): Eukaryota > Viridiplantae > Streptophyta > Pinopsida > Cupressales > Cupressaceae > Cunninghamia > Cunninghamia lanceolata. The sequence continues at coordinate 2,831,567 of BSBN01000957.1, forward strand.
GCACTTATCATCATTCCATATGTAACTCTAGAACTGCATACCAAAATACATCAATGTTGAGGAATGAGGAGCATAATATTTTCTCCATGTCACCACCAATCATATAGGAAAAGTAGTTTTCACTCTAGTCAATGTAACTAACTCAAATCTTCATACCAGAGGCTGAAACTTTGGATATAACATCTTCAGATAGAATTCTAAATAACTTCCAATCTACAAACAAAGATATTCATCCTATAGGAAATGCAGAGCAATCTTTTGGATTGTTCTTCTATATGCAATACATTGTTTCCACTACAACTCACCATTTATACCAGAGGAGCTAATTTTCTCAATATCTTCAACATCAAGATCACTTACATAAGTAAATACAAAGCATCTCACTTATTACAAGTAAGAAACAAAATAAGAGCATAGTTGACACCAATGACAACACAAATATGTTGACATCAATGACAACACTGATTAGGCACATACTTGCAACAATCTCCCCCTTTGTGATTGATGGCAACATATGATGTGAAAAACTATAAAGACCATCAAGACAAGATTCTCCCCTTTCTCTGTACACATCTACATTCTTTCTCCTCCTGAGGTTTTCATATGATTTCTCTCCCCCTTTGACATCAATGGAAAAGGGCACATACTTGCATTCTTCTTCTCTAATCCAACTAAACTGTTACCAACACATCTTGCTACTCCCCCTAAGAGGTAGATCTTAAAACATCAATCTAGATCAAGGAATAATATTTTGGGCACCACTAGACTAATGCATTCCCATGCATCTTAGTTTAGGATAGGAGGGGTAATGACCCCTAACTTTTCTCTTAGATACTCAAGAGTATCCTTAGGCAGAGGCTTGGTGAAGATATCTTCAATCTGATCCTTTGTGGATACATATTCCAAATTTACTTCATTCTCTATCACCTTTTCTCTTAGAAAGTGATACCTTATAGATATTTTCTTTGTTTTTGAATGCATCACAAGATTCTTTGAAATATTTATAGCATTTATATTGTCGTAGAAGATTGTAACTAGATCTTCATACACAATGCTTATGTCCTTCAAAGTCTGCTTCATCCATAACACTTAAGTACAACAACATGTTGTTGCAATATATTCTACTTATGTAGTTGACAAAGACATTGAATCTTGTTTCTTGCTTAGCCATGAAACCAATATGTTACCAAGAAATAAAGTACCTCCACTTGTACTCTTCCTATCATCAACATTTCCTACCCAATTAGCATCTATATAAGCACTAAGACTAAAATTATTATTCTTTGGATACCATAAGCCAAGATCCAGAGTGCCTTTTAAATATCTCAAGATTCTCTTTACTACCATCACATGTGATTCTCTTGGATCTACTTGAAATATTGTAACAATACAAACTGCATGCATAATATGAGGTCTGGTTTGAGTTAAATAAAGCAATCCTCTAATCATGGATCTGTACTTTTTCTAATTAGTCTTGGGTGATTCATTAGTTTTACTCAATTTGTAGCCAGTTACCATGGGAGTACATACCAGTTTAGAGTCTTCCATCCCAAACTTCTTTAACAGCTCTTTCACATACTTAGACTAAGATATGAAGATTCCTTTATTTGATTGATTGATTTGCAGTCCCAGAAAGAAATTCATCTCACCAAACATAGACATCTCAAACTCTTTCTGCATTTCACCAGCAAATTTCATACACGTAACTTCATTTCCTCCAAGGATGATATCATCAACAAAGACTTAAACAATCAAAATTTGATCACCATTAATCTTGAAATAGAGATTATTATCAACAATACCTTTACCAAATCCTAACTACAATAAGTACTTATCCAACCTTGCATACCAGGACCTAGGATCTTTCTTGAGTCCATACAATGTTTTCTTCAACCTACATACCATATCACCTTGATTTGATAGTTGGAATCCTTTTGGTTTCTTAATGTAGACTTCCTCTTCTAACTCACCATTCAAGAATGTAGACTTCACATCTATCTGATACACTTTGAAATCTTTGTGAACTGCAAATGCCAGAAACATTCTGATTGCTTCAATCCGAGCTACTAGAGAAAAAGTTTCTTCAAAATCTATTCCTTCAATTTGAGAATATCCTTTGCACACAAGTCTTTCTTTATTCCTTACAACTTCTCCATTTTCATTCATCTTATTCCTAAAATCCCATTTAATTCCAATAATATTTTTGTCAATAGGTCTAGGAACTAATTCCCCAGTCTCATTCTTCTCTATCTGCATTAGTTCTTCCTCCATTGCCTTTACCCAATTTTCATCATTGCAGACTTCATTCACAATTTTTTGTTCAACTGTAGAGAGCAAACAGTAATTGACTTGTTCTTTTGTAGCTCTTTTCCTTGTCAGTACTCCTTTTTCTTTGCCTACAATAATTTGATCTTCAGAATGATTGATTCTTACATACCTGGGGGTCTTAGCAATTTTTGGAGCCTTTTTTCTTCATCTTGACTACCTTCTTGTCCAACATTTTCTTCATAAGTTATAGCAGCAAGTTCATCTGACTCATATTCACTCTAATCTGATCTTTTTCCTTTGCCTTTAAGCACCCTCACATTTGCACTCTCAAAAATATTTTTTAACCTTTTGTTGTAGCACTGGTAGGCCTTACTCTTGGTAGAGTATTCAAGGAAGATTCCTTGATCACATCTTACATCAAATTTGCCTAGGTCTTCATCTCTTCTATTATAGCATTTTCTTCCAAAGACTTTGAAGTATCTTACTATTGGAATTCTTCCATACCATAATTCATAGGGGGTTTTAGTACCATTACCTTTCACTTGAACTCTATTTTAAATGTAGACAACAATATGTATAGCTTCTTTCTAGAAAACTTTTGGTAGGCCTCCTTCCTTCATCATTGTTCTAGAAGCCTCTTGAACAGTTATGTTCTTCCTTTCCACAACTCCATTTTGCTGAGGAGTCCTAGGTGCAAACAATTGTCTCTTTATTCCTTGCTCTTCACAAAAATTATTGAATTCATTTGATGTGAACTCACCTCCTCTATCAGACCTCAAGCATTTGATTTTCAGTTTTATTTCATTTTCAACCATTGCCTTGAAGGATTTGAACTTCTCTTGGGCTTCAGATTTGTCTATTAGAAAAGTAGACCAAGTCATTCTAGAGTAATCATCAATAAGAAACATGAAGTACCTGTCACCTTGTAGACTTCTTATCATTGTAAGACCACATAGATCTGTGTGAACTAGATCCAACAAACCAATAGAAAATTGCTCTTTACTCTTGAAACTTGTTCTTGTCTACTTTCACAACTGACATTCCTTGCAAATAGTATTGGTAGGTTACACAAGTTTTGGTAAATCTCTTACAGTTTGACCTGAACTTATCTTTACTAGATTATCAAAATTTATATGACACAACCTTCTATGCCACAGCCAACTTTCATGTGCCTGGGCTAATAAATAATAATCATTAGTTACTCTCAATTGATAGATGTTACCTCTGGTCTTCTTACTGGTAGCAATCACAGTTCTAGAGATTTCCATGATCTTGCATCCATTGTATTTGAATCTCAAATCATAACCTTTGTCACACATCTAGCCAACACTCAAAAGATTGTGCTTCAAGCCCTTCACATATAGGACATTGTCAGTATTATGCTTTCCATCAAATGAAATAGATCATTTCCCACAAATCTTACTAGCTGCATTGTCTCCAAACCTAGCCAGACCTCCATCATATTTTTTCAAACTTACAAACTTACTTTTGTCATCGGTCATGTGATGTGAGCATCCACTATCAATAATCCATTCATCCTTATCTTTCTCAATCTGAACAACCAAAGCACTTTCTTCCAGTAGTTTTTCTTCCTTCACACAGCTAGCAAGATTAGTAGACACGAGTTCTTCTTTAATAGCAATAAACAAGCATTCATTTGCACTAGTACTTGCATCATTAGATTCATCATCAGTCACACCTTCATCATCAAAGTCTCTAACATAGTAGCATTTCTTTGGAGCTCTACCTGCATGTTCTCAAATCTTTTTCTATTCCTTTCAATTATTTTAGGACATCTGGAAGCATAATGACCTACTTTACCACAAGAAAAACATTTGGAAGGTAGTTTGCCTTTGAACTTATGGGAAGCTCTTTGCAATCTATCAACAAAGTTAGCTTCAATTTCATCAAATTCATCATTAGGTTCCACCTTATATTTCTCAACTCTGGAGATCTTTTCTAAAGTACTGGCTTTGAAAGTAGTTTCAACTTTTGGCAGAGCATCACCAAATTCTCTCATCTCAAAGGCTATAAGCTTTCCAAGTAATTGATCTCTGTCAATAATTTTCACAGTCATTACTTCAATTGCATCTACTTTGTGATTGTAGAACTTTGGTAGTGATCTAAGAATTTTCATCACAACTTCCTTATCACCAATAGTTCCTCCCATACCTTTTATTACATTGACAAGTTCATCAACCCTTTGCATGAAGGCTGTAATGTTTTCATCTTCATTCATCTTTAAACTCTCATGGGTAAATGCACAAAGATGAGTCCACTTAAAGTGGAAGTTTTACACTTAGAAAAAAACTTGAAATTAGGTAAACCAAAATGAGATCCCATTTTTATGAAATGGGATTCCGTTATGCTTCGGGATACTGAGCCAAAAGTGGGATCACATTTTCTTGAAACAGGATCCCATTTCATAAAATTGAATTTCTGACCCCATTTTTGCTATGGGTTTTGGGTCAAAAAAAAGGCTTGGGAACCCGACCCTTGGCTTTGGACCTAGTTTGACCTGCAAGTTGATGGTCTTGTCAATGTCACAACAAAATAGTGATTTTGGGCATATGTCTGAAGGCCTTTTTTGCAGAATTTTTTGAAGAAATTGAAACCCATTATAGATGAGATAGTGTAGATTCCAAATATGTAATTTTTTTACAATTGGACTATTTTTCTATTTTTCAATTAATTTATAATGAAACAGGTCCATAAACTTGAATTATCAGGGTTTATTAATATTTTAATAACTTTTTATCAAAATATTTTTTTGTAAAAAAAATTGCATGAAAACGTACTTCAGACAATTCTTTTCAATTTGAAAAAAAAATTAAAAAATGATAAGTTTAGGTCATCTTATGCATGACGTACACGACGATTTTTTAAAACACCAAAAATGGCCAATAAAAAATTAACAAAAAAAAACTCAATAAAAAATTACAAAAAAATATGGAAAATGTGCTTCGGTGAGTTACGAATATTTTCCCAGAAGAATTTAGAAAAATATGATAATTTAGGTCAAAATATGGATGATGTACACATGCATGGTATAATAAAAAAAAAGTGACTTTTAAACAGTGGTTTTTAGAAACGCCTATTAAAAATCAATTTGTATCATTTGGGTATTAAAAAAAATTACATATTTAGAAACTAGACTCCGAGTACTACATTTCATATTTATTAACTTTTTTCAAGATTCCACCTTTAAATGCTTCAAATTTTTAGGTCAAATGTGACAAATTTTGAAAATCAGGGAAAACACTTCCACTTTTTGGCCAAAAAGTGGACTCAACTTCTTGCATAGACCCTCATATTTTGCTTTGAGGCCCTATAGCTTGGCTTCTTTAAAGGAATCATCTCCTTCATACAGTTTCTTCAACTTTTCCCAAACCTCATTTGCAGATTCTATATCCATGACTTTTATCAGCTCAATATTGGACAAAGCACTTAACAAGGCATCTATAGCTTTTATATTCAACTCATATTCTTTAATTTCATCTTCAGTTGTCAAACCATTTGGAGGCATGGTATATTTTGATTTTACAGCTTTCCACACTCTATAACCAAGACAAAGGAGATCACTTTTCATTTGTACCTTCCATAGAGCATAATTTGTCCCATCAAACTGCGATGCTTCCTTTTTAAAAGACATCTTGGATCTTCCTCAAGCTATTAGGCTTTCTTCTGAGGAACCTTCTCTGATACAAATTATTGAAATACATAGGACAACTAAGAGGGGGGAGTGAATCAATTTTAACAAAAATTTAACTTCATAAACCATCAACTGCTTAATTATTGATAATTAGATTTAACCATGAAAGCATAAAACCATAGACTTAATCACAATCACACATTCAACACAGTCGACAAAATATTTTTACATGGAAAATCCCAAAAGGGAAAAACCACGATGGGTGTTAGCCCACAAAAAATATATGAGTTATAACAATACCAAAAAATAGAGGCTCGCTGCCTACAGGGCTCATTGTCCAAATTGGTCACGACAAAGAACAACTCATTGCCAAAGGGTGGATCACTACCAAAAATGGTGAATTGATGCATCTACTCCATGCCTGGGTTCAGTTCCATTGAAGCACAATATAACTTCTCTGCTCTGCTCTAAATCACACCTTCGCACTTATCTCTTCATTTTTGTACACACATCATCATTTTCACAATTACATTACAAGTCTTTATACAAGTCATCAACCTTGGAATGTACATCAAGGTCGGCAATACATTCATCAACTGTTGGAAAAATTGCTAAGGTCGGCATTACAAAAACATACATAGAAATAGGTCTAGACCTAATACATAAATTAGCTAAGGGAAAGATGTAAAGATGTATGCCGATCATGCCATGCCTTAGTTGGGACTCAAACATAATTCTTCACGCCACGACATGCTTCCATAGACTTCAAGGCATCTCCGTAATTAGTGAAATCAACCAAGTCAACCAAGACTAGTGAGAACACTAGGTCTGCTAAGAACATTCTTCATCCACAATCCAAAGGTAGGAACATGATCATGAGACATCCACAAGCACATTGTAATCACCAGGAACAACCACATGATCTCTAACCACTCTGTTAAGAAGATTCTTCAAATTGGAGCACAAGAACAATACTATTAGCCACTATCTTAAGGAAAGCATAGCTTGCAGACTACCAAATCATGAACCATTGTAGTTGAAATCACTTATCATCATTCCAGACTTAACTCTAGAACTGTATATCAAAATACTTCAATGTGGAAGAATGCAGAGGAATGCGGAGCATAATATTTTCTCCCTATCACCACTAATCATACATGAAAAGTAGTTTTCACTTTGGTGAGCATAACGCACTCAAATCTTCATACTAGAGGCTCAAAATTGGGATATAACATCTTCAAATAGACTTCTAAATAAATTCCAATATATAGACAAAGATTTATATCCTATGGGAAATGTAGAGCAATCTTTTGGTTTGTTCTTCTGTATGCAATACACTATTTCCACTGTAACTCACTGTTTCTACTAGAGGAGCTAATTTTCTCAATATCCACAACATCAAGATCACTTAAATAAGTAAATACAAAGCATCTCACTTATTACAGGAAAGCAACAAAATAAGAGCACAATTGACATCAATGACAACACAGATATGTTGATGACAACAACGATTAGGCACATACTTGCAACATGTCATTCCATGGGAATGCACAATGGGGATGAGTTAGAGGATGTCATAAAATATTATGTTTTTCTCATAGACAGGTGGGACTCGAAGACAATACAATAGATTTCTAGAACATTAAGAGTATTGGCATTTTCTTCTATAAAATTCTGAAGGAACAACATGTCATTGTAAAAATGTGAATTTAGAGCAACTACATTACCTAACAGTGAAATCCAATGAATATTCTTTTGATGATAAGCACACTAGAGGAGATACCCAAGTGCATCAACTGGGAGAACATAAAGATATGATGCCAATGGGAAACCTTATCTAATGACTCTTTGAAGAGGGAATACTTTAGATAAAACCACATTGATGATCAAACACGCATTAGCATCTTTAAACAAGAGTTAACACGAGCAGTCATTTTTTGTCTGAATCCAATCCACTTAAGCATTTTTAGAATGAATTGTCATTTGATTATATCATATGCTTGATCAAAGTTCAATTTAACTAGAAGAGCATTTTGTGTAGATTATTGAACCCACTGTACTATCTCCCGAGCAAGCACAAGGTTGTCCAAAATAAATCTACCACCTAAAAAACCATTTTTCTAGTCAAACTATCTCTTCAATTATAGATTTCATTCTTATCACAAGGGCCTTTGCTATAATTTTATATGTTGTATTAAGGAGCATAATATGTTTTATGTCATAAAATGTCCCTCTAGGACTTTTACCTCCTGAGTTTAGCTCTTGGGTCCCTTAATTTTCATCATGCATGTTAGAATTGAATCCCAAGACAAAATTCCCTAAAACCCATGTCAAATGGGACATAGGGGACATTGTAGAGCTTAACCCTATTACAAAATAGGTCCCAGGGCTTGGGCACTCATGCCCTTGCCCTACCCTATTTTGGCAAAGTCCCAAATTTGAGTGTCGGTTGGAGACCATTAAAAGGTGTTCGTTACTGACATCTTAAGTTTGAATTATGAAATTTGTAGCGGGAATGCATATATAAGCATGTTTAGGACTTCATTTGTAAACTAGAACTAGATGACTACGAGATGATTATGATACCCTGGCAAACTTATGGTTTTAGAGTATTCAAGGCATCCATTGTGTTGTAGAGCATACTTGTGTTGTTGTTGTGTTTGTTATTGTAGATTTGGTTTCATCTTCTCATGGAATGAAAGAGCTTCATCTCCATGAGAGATACACCTTCAAGGTGATATCTATTTGTGCTTCAATCAATAATTTATACATTTGTTTTTTCCTTTGTCCTACAAGGATACACACTCTCTATCTAACAATGGTGTTGGAAGGCTTGAATGCCATTCTGGGGCTTGACTGTGGCAAGCTCCTAAACACCACAACCCCCAACCCAACTCCTTGTTATTGCAAGTGATAGGTGTCAGATCTCAAAGAGTGGAGTTGCAGAGGACTGCTACAGAACATAAGGATACCAGATCTGATAGAAGAAGGCAGCAAAGAGCACTATCAGGGCTTGGGCACTAGTCCCTTCTCCCTCTAGATTTTGCAAAGCCAAAAATCCCTGAAATAGTGATAATTAGTAATAGTCTAGAAAGGTCCAAATACCCTCAACAAAAATACTACCTTGGGCTTGGGCGTGAGTCCCTTTGCCCCCGACTATTTAGGATTATGAACTTTAAGATATGGTATGTATCTAACCTTCATTTAGTATCTTTGTCTATGAGCATTTGTTAGAATTTGTTTGTTTATTCATGTTTTCACATAATAAGGGATTTGAGCATAATTGGGCTTAAATTAACACATTAATCATCAATTTCCAAATTTTCCTATCATTACAACTAAAAACCAACCTATAGGTGAATCCTCTTACAGAAGTTGTGATTCAACTTTGTTAAATGTCCTTGAATGTGTGTAGTGAAATGAGGATCTAGCTAAACCATCCATCAATCCCATCTTCCCCATTTTCTTACATAACATTTTGGTGAACCCGTGTTTTTATTACATTTTGTGCCTTTTTGAGTGTTATACTTTAGATTTGCATTCATACATTTCATTGTCAAAATTTCAATAGAACCTCAACAATTCATCATCAAATCTTACTTTAAAAGAGAGAAAATGACTACTCTTTTATAGATGGGCAGGCATATTGAGTTTTTTAAGGAGTGGTGGAGATTAACTCAACACCAAGGGCTCAGATTTGACAACATTTAATTTTGGTTGGTGAGCAGTTACAATCCCAGAATTGCTTTTGTCCTCTAGGAAAAAGATGAAATAACAACTTTTAGCTCATGATAATAGGATGAAATAGTAGCTTTTTGAGTTGTCTAATGGTACAAATCACTTTTACAATGAGTTGACTAGTCAAGAAGAGTATGTGGCACATTTTTTATGAAGACATGTCCAACTAGATGCTTGTTGGATTGACATCTGATGACTGGATGGTTGGGATAGCTGTGAACATGTCTTGAACACTAAACAGGCTCTGCTAGAACAACAATGATGTAGGCTTGATCTCCTATATATTCTAACTTTTAGGGCTTATTTCCATCACCTTAGACATCATACTAACTTCCTTTTGTAGGTGTAGCAGTGGTTTGATTGATAACATGATGATTCTTCATATCCAAGTCAGTAGGGTACCTTTGGGTTTTCATCCTTCATAGTGGCTCTAGCTAGTTCCTTCATCCTCTCAGACATGCCATCCACAATACCAAGCATCAATTTCATCATAATAAAATCATTTTCAATCAAGATAAATCAAAATACATCCATTTGCAGTCGTTGATCGATTACGGATAGCTCAATGTCAATTTTGTTGCCATGGGTAACTTCACAAATCTAGTGTTTTCCATGATTTTCTTAGTTTTTCGTCAATTTTGACTACCCATTTCACATTTATGATGACCTGGGATGTTTTTGTGCCCATTTGGATCTAGTAGGAGACATTTATTTCATGTTCTATACCCTTTTTTGCAAAAAGTAGTATTTTTGGAGGTTACTAGATATCAATGTGCAGTGACACTAAATATTCTAGTGTGATGACAAAAATGCTTAACAAGATTCATGATCTATTACTCATATTCTATTATTCTTATTCAAGGAGATGCAAGATATACATTTAATTATATTCCTTAACCATTGCAGTAATATAAATCATGAATTAAGATGATTGCAACAGTTAGCGAGCTTTTGCCCTATCATTAGATGTGACAACAAAATGCAATGATCAATGCTAAATTGATATCCAAAGTTTTTCCATGCATGATAAGAAAGTGATCATAGTGTAATAGATAAAATTCAAGTTAGGTTCATCATTCAAACTAAATTTTTACCATTTAAACCAATTTAAAGGCTCAAAATATAAAAAAGGACTTTTTTAGGTAACCGGATCAGCAGGCTTATAGGCCCTTACCAGATCAGTGGGCTTTTGGGCCATTGCTAGATCAGCAGGCTTTTTATCCTTCAATGGACATGTCCTATCATGACGTAATTTAGCAACAAAAATTGAATGACTTGTGAGAAAAGACAAGGCTACCAAATAGTGGGTGAATGGGACTTCATAAAATATGTCTTGTGATAGCACTATTTAGCGCAAAGCCTGGTACCATGAGAAACACCTGGTTTTCATTGAAACTTGTTAAATATAGCTTTAGCGAATCTTTTTGAGGTCACACGACATATCTAGTAGCGATGACTTTTAGTGCTTATCATGTGAGGCATAAAATGCCAGCTAACCTTGATTGTTCAGTAAGTGCAAGCCCTAGCGGGGATATTTAGGACTGGTAGAGGGATATTTTAGTGTTAAGTCTAATAACATAAATTTTTAGCACAAAGGTAAGCAAAAGGGCCCAGTGCTAATATCTAGTGATACTAGATATTACTGCAAACTCCAACAAGAGTAGTTTTAGCATGAAACACTTAAGGAAACTGATTCGTAGACCCAAATGCCATCAAATCACTTCAATTACTTCAGTTTCAAGAGTCAGAAAGATATTCAATCAAACCAAATTGCCCAAATACAAGAAAATCACCAAATCATCAAAATTTCATCTTCTCTCAAGCAAGATCATAAAAAATGAGACCAAGCCAAAAGCAAAAAGGAGTTCTCCATTTGGCAAAATGGGGTGTGTGTTTGGGGAACAACACTTCCTCTCTTAGTGATAGGTTCCTCTTCTAGTCTACTTTCCATCTCTGCATCTGGTTTCTTTAATTTATTCTTATATATGTCTATTTCTAGCATTTCTGTTATTCTTTCCTTCATTGTCAAACATCTAGTCTAGTTGTCTTCTTTGATCAGAATGCATAGTGGTTATGTTAGGACCTAGAGTAGGTTTCATACATCTAAACATTAGATAATAGAGCCAGAGTGTAGTGTTAGTGAATAATTCACTTAATTGAAATATTTGATTAAGGAGTATTTTTTCCTACACTACAGTAGGAATAACTTGATTAACTTATCCTAATTAAAAAAACTACACATGTAGTTGTATAGGATTTAAGATGTGTATTAGGGTCATCTTTTTCTTCATACATTGAAAACTAAGGTACCAAAAATCTCATAGATAAAATATGTGTCACAATATCATCAGTTTGTAGTGTATGTCTACCATTGTTCAATTCATCAATATCAGTAGGCTTTGCATCCACTTTCTTTTCTACTTCATCTATTTTTATGAAATAGTGCATTTACTGTAGAGAAAGGGATGATGACTAAATCTAAACCACTAGAAGTGGTATGTGTATATGTATAGGGTATAGAAGTGGATTGACAAAGTGGGATAACAATAGGTCTAATAGTAGTGGATTAAAGAGGTGTTAAAGTGTGTGACATTGTATGTGTAATTAGTATCTCAAGAGGAGTGAATTTGTGAGCTAGAAAACATAGTAGAGGATACATGGAAGAGGGATAGGTACTTAATGGTGGTATACAAGTAGGCATGGTACAATGAATATGAGTAGTGATAGTTGAAGGGAATTAATGGTGGAATACCTAGTTATAAGTATGGTAAATGTTGAAGTAGGAATAGTTGTGATAGTCACTATAGAAGAAGTAAGTGTTATCACATAAAATTACACCCAGCTTAGAGAGAGTCTAAGCAATTTAATGAAACAATGGGAATGATCTCAAGGTGTGCGACCTTGCAAGTTGAGATCAGACCTCCAGAGAAGGTTGGTTCCTCATTCTAAGCCTAATTCTTAGAGAAAATTATCTAATCCTAGTGCTAATTCTACAGCAGGAAAAGGTTAGGAAGAACTGAATGAAAATAAAAGTGATGCACAAGATTTGGTAGGTTTAGCCGTAATTGAATCAACACAGTAATAATCTCACAACTGAAACAACTTACACAGTCTCATATTGATTTCAATAGAGGCCAGGAAAGAGAAGTAGAGAAATGAAAGGGACCGTTTTATCCACAATACATAGCTCACACCAATCCAAAGAGTAGACATGGTGCTAAAATCAAAAGATAGAGGCAAAATAACAACTTATATTGATTATATAGGTCAAATAAATATTACAAAAGAGAGAATAATGCAAGAAAAATAGACACAAAGTAATCAATTACATTCATTGTTGAGCAAGACTAGAGACATGAGAGGCTCAGTATAAGAGCACAGTCCATTAGATCAAGTAGTTCCAGTAATTGCATTATAGAGGTCTGATTACAAAGATTCTCCATCATGTAGTAGCCCAGAAGAACAACCAACAACCTGAATACCTCTTTGAGACATATAATATATATATATATATATATATATATATATATATATATATATATATATATATATATAACTCCACTGTAGCAGCTATTGTGAGAAAAGCAGTCAATGAGAAGAGACATCGACCATGTTGCATTAAATTTGTTTAGAAACCCTCTACAAACTAGGGTGGAACCCATACCCCTATCAAGCCTAAAAAAGGATTGCTTGTACAAATGAATGGTAGACGTATTGATGAGGGAATGCAGAAAGTCTCATTTGGTTTAATGGTGAATCGACCTTGTATCTGCATTTGTGTTTTTGCATTGAAAGATTCATTGTTTTATCTACTCCCATCAACCCATGTCTGCAGAAATTGAATGCTAAGTAGACATGAGGGAAAGCTTTTACAACACTTTAAGTTCCTTACCTACTGAAACTGTGCTTATCAACTTGAGAATCCCTAGAATAATTGGGCTCTATGAAGCCTCATTGGCTGAGTCTATAAATTTCCCACCTTTGAGATGCTTTAGAGTCTTCTTTAAATCTAGATCATGGATGAGATTGAACTTTAGATCGATGGCTACTGTATTGCTTTATCTTTCCATTATCTTTCCATCAACCTAACAGCTCCCTATTAATGGGACACTGTTCACAGTGACCTCGATGAGCTAGTGGGATTTTTTTTTCCCTAAGCTTCTTTGAATCTGATGGATAGCCTAGAAGGATCTATGTGACCACTGCCCACTACAGTTTACAGCTATCCTCTCCTTGCTTCCCCACAGAAGGAAGTGATATCATCTTAGGTAGGCAGTGGGTGAGCGAGATACTACCATGTGGCATAGTGGGAGAGGCACCGAGGAGGCAATGAGTAAGACTAGTCGACGAGTCGGGGACTTATGGAACTTTTGAACCATAAGTTGGGAGTTAGGAAGCTATGACAAATCCAAACCTCATGACAACAAGGGATTCTTTTAACAAAGGCAAAGGTGGAGAATGCAAAGGTTTAGAGGCTAGTCAGAAGTTAGGCAGTCTTAAGTTTTCCTAACCTAAGTCAGGTGGTTCTAAAGTTTCATAACCTTTTGACCTCCCAACCTCCCCTTCCTTATGACGAGTTATTCGGGTCGTGTCTTTTTCATTGTTGTTAGCTAGTTGAGGTTTTTATAACTTCATAACCTCTGACCAGAGGTTTGAAATTTTGGATTTTCAATGACTTCGCAACATAAAAGACTCAAAGGAAAGCAAAACACTTAGGATTTAAAGGTTTGGACTATTTTGGCCAAAGGGGCAAAATAGGTCAACATTTTGACAACTTTGCAGGGGTGTTTGCCTATCTAAACACATGAAAACCAGAGGCCTTATCAATCCATTGGGTATGGGGTCAAAAGCCTGCAACAAGGATAGAGGAGCTGAAACAATTGGTCCGGCACCACTAGGGTAAAACAAAAAAACAAAGAAAGCATGCATCCTCCTAATGAGAATACAACAGGGTGCAAAATCACTTATTGAAAGGAACCCTAAAATAGAAACAAAACTAACCTACTCCTAAACTAACTAGTCAGGGCTGACCTTAAACAAAGCCATTAACTAGTTGTCAAAAGTAGCTGCCCTTTCTTAACAATTTATAATGCTTTACATGCTTGTAGGCAACTAAAAGGAGGTGAGGGAGGGATGGGCATATGACAAATTGATAAAACACCTTCCCCAGAATGGACATAAACTCACCTATCCACTTGAATTGATCGCTAATATTGTTGGCTTGTGGTGAATAAATGGGCAAATCCCATTCATTTTGATGCTGAACTTCATGCTTAGAGGTAAGCACGACAAGTGGTGGCTCTTTTTTATGTGTCCTCAGTTGAGATAGATGCCTAATAGTGGATCCCCTTGAAATGACATGCAAGTCAATAGAGTTGATCTCATGTCTCTACTCTGATTCTTTCTCTACTTGTCAGTCTAAATGTTTTGGCTCTGGTATATCAAATGGAGGAATGGTTGCCTCCTCAATATGTTGAAATAGCTTAGGATTTACCTCATCTAGAGACACTAATTTACTATCCAAGTTTGAGAAGAAAACATCAATCTCATCCCATAAATGAGCTTCATCCAAGTCCTCTCCACTCTTTAGTATAGGGCCACTTATATGCTCCTCTTTATGGACTCAAATTTCACTATCATGTTGTGCCTCAACCTGCAATCATCTGTCATTTTCTTCACTACTTTATTGTTGTTGATCCACTACCAACTACATGTCTTCTTCATTTTCAATATAGTTAGGAAGCTCTTGAAGCATAGGAACCTCTGTTGCAAGTATGAGGTGAACCAGTGTTGTCATTGATGTCAACATACTCATATTACATTGACAAGAAGGATTGGATGAACTGTGCGCTAAGGATATTAAGAAAATTAGTCTCAATCAGGAATAGTGAAGAATAGTGAAGAGAAGAAGGCAAAAGTACTCAATAGGTTGAGGATCAGACAATGCGGATTAAAGGGTTTGTAGATATGAGTCTTGAGATGTTCCAATTAAGATTTCAGAGGTCCGCATGAAGATGTGAAGAAGTTGTGATTGATCAAGTAGAACCAGTTCCGAGAGATGCTCCGGAGTGATAGAGTGTTACAAAAAGGTCCAGTGAGATCTGAAAGTGCATTGTCCTATTCTGCAGATTGGACAAAGTGTTTGGGATGTCCTGGTGATGTGTCATCTCGATTTGTTCATGCTTTGGAGGTCTGGAAGCACCTCTTGTAGTATGACAGTGGCAGTAGACTGTGTTCTTGAAGTTCCGGATGAGGAAGAGAAGAGATTCCAGTGAGTAGGGGAAGTGCGGATGTACCTAGTCATTCAGGAAAGCTTGTGAAGGTTCTTGGATCATGTTGAGATTGTGTTGTTGGTCCGCATTGGTGGTAGAGCATGGAATTGAAGATATTCTTACATATGAAGTTCTTGTTTAGAATAGCCAACTAGATGAGTTGTTCATCTTGCGTGGCCGACTGGATGTGTTATTCATCTTGCAAATGTTCTTGTGGTTGATTGCCAACTTAGATGATTGTTCCTAAGTCGATGCCTTGTATAAATAAAGATTTGTGAGTTCATTTCAAAGTGTGTGGTGTGGAGTGGATGAGTGTGGTATAGCGAAAGAGTGAAAGGCAGAGCAGGTGTGACTCAGGCTTAAATGGAACTGATCCAGACATGGTGAAGATGTCTTTCTCTAGTTCAAGTTTGTGATACTTATGATCTTGTAGACAGTGTGTCTCTTTGTAGGCAATGTGCCTCCTTGTGAGTAATGTGCTCGGGTAGTGAGCCCTAATTGGCATGTGCCATTCATTTTTCTTATTCTTCTAACAGAGAATAATCCTTGGGTTAATCACCCCGTGGTTTTTCCCTTAACTGGGTTTTCCACGTCAAAATCTTGGTGTCCAATGTGTTGATGTTTATCTGCTCCGATGTTTATGCTTTTTGCTTTCATGAATGATTAATTGATACGCTATTAACTAACAAAGAAGAATCAAGTGTTTGAAGTAGAAGCAAGTTTTTGTACAACTGATTCACCCCCCCTCTCAGTTGTGTGCCCTAGATCTAACAATTGGTATCAGAGCCAAGTTCCTCTAAAAGGAGATTAACCGCTTGAGGAGATCTAGGATGTCATCATACAAGAAGGATAGTCCGAAGTTCGATGGAACCAATTTCTCACTCTGGAAAGGTCACATGAAATGTCACTTGGAGTGCATGGGAAAAGCATACTTGTTGATGGTCTCAAAACCTATGTACCTCCACAGAGTGGTCTGACAACTCTAAATCAAATCACAGATGCTAAAAACAATTTACGGACTAAAGAAGCTCTTCTAAGTGCATTGAATGATTCAGAGCTCTCAAATGTTATTGACCTACCAACTGTATATGAGATCTAGGTTAAATTGGAACTCCTGCATGAAGGAGATGAGTTTGTCAAGAGTGCAAGGTTGTAAAGTATGAAAGGGAAATTTGAAAGATTGAAGATGAGAGATGATGAAAATATCACTACCTTTATGCCAAGAGTGAATGAGCTGGTGTGTGGAATTAGGAATGCTGGTGGAGTTCTGGATGAAAATGAAATTGTTTGTAAAATTCTCAAATCCCTTCCTGCTGCCTACAAAATCAAGGTTGCTGCCATTGATGAATTCAGAGCCCATACAACTATCACAAGAGAGCAATTAGCAAGCAAACTGGCTGCATTTGAAATGACTGAGTTTGGAGATGATCACCCCAAGACTGAATCTGCATTCAAAGCGAGTGCCTATGTGAAAGGCAAACAAAGATTTGATTCAGGAGAGAACTCTTCAAGGAATTTGTCATGGTATGATCAAGCAAGGAAAGACATGGAAGAGGAAGAAGCATAAACGACTCAACTTGAAGCCCTCATTGCAAAGAGACTGCCAAGAGGATCCGGTAAGTATGAAGGAAAACTACCCTTTAAGTGTTTCAACTGCAATAAGATTGGTCATTTTGCCTCAAGGTGTCTGGAAAGATCTGCAAGGTCAAATGCTAACAGACAAAGGTTTCAAAAGAACTGCTATTATGTTCATGAAGAAGATGATAATGAAGGAGTAACAGATGATGAATCAGAAATAGGAAGCAAATCCAGAAATGAATGGGTGTTTATTGCCATCAAGGAAGAAGATTCAATATCCTCTGAATCTGTCAATCATAAGGTTGTAGAAAGAGCTTTGGCTGCCCAAGTTGAGGAAAAGGATGATTGGGTTATTGACAGTGGATGCTCTCACCATATGACAGGTGACAAGAGCAAGTTCTTAGATTTGGAAAGGTATGAAGGAGGAATGGTAAAGTTTGGTGATAATTCTGCTGGCAAAATCAGAGGTAGAAGAACTATTTCTTTTGATGGAAAGAGCAAAATCGGTAATGTACTATATGTTGAAGGATTGAAACACAATCTTCTTAGTGTTGGTCAGTTGGTGGACAAAGGCTATGATCTCTAGTTCAAGAATGGAAGATGCAGGATCTTTGAAAGCTCCAGAACTGAGATTGCATCTGGTACTCAAACAAAAGGTAATATCTTCCATCTAGTTGGTTTTGACAAAAGTTGTTTGTTTGTTCAAGTAGATCAGAGTTGGTTATGGCATAGAAGGATGTGTCATGTGAATTTTAATAACATTATCAAGATAAGCAATACTCAGGCTGTAAGAGATCCTCCTAAATTGGTGAAACCTTCAAATAGTTTATTCAAAGAATGTCAGCTAGGTAAACAGAGCAGAGTCTCTTTCAAAAGTAAGGATCAGTCCACTACCAGATTACTGGAATCAGTCCATACTGATCTATGTGGTCTGACAAGGATCAAGAGCATGCAAGGTGATAGATATTTCATGTTACTGATTGATGATCATTCCTGGATGATGTGGGTTACCTTCCTAAAAGATAAATCAGAAGCCCTTGAGAAGTTCAAAATCTTCAAAGCTATGGTAGAGAATCAAACCAAATTGAAACTGAAATGTCTGAGGTCTGATAGAGGTGGTGAATTCATAGACTTTTGTGAGAAGCATGGCATAAGGAGACAATTGTCTACTCCTAGGACTCCACAGCAGAATGGAGTTGTTGAGAGGAAGAACCGGACCATCCAAGAAGCATTTAGGACAATGATAATGGAATCAAATGTTCCCCAGATGTTTTGGAGAGAAGTTGTTAGCACTGCAGTCTACATTCTTAATCAAGTTCAAATCAGAAGCAATACCGGTAAGACTCCTTATGAACTTTGGTTTGGTATAACTCCTACTATGAGATATTTCAGAGTATTTGGTAGCAAGTTTTATATCAAAAGAGATGAAGATCTAGGAAAGTTTGATGCTAGAAGTGATGAAGGAATTTTCTTAGGTTACTCCACTCAAAGCAAAGCATATCGGTGTTACAATAAGAGATTGAGAAAGTTGATAGAAAGTACAAATGTGAAAGTTGATGAAGGAATTGAGAAGCCCTCAAGGTTTTATGAATATGATGAAGATGATCAGAATGATTCTCCGGTGCAAGGAGCTCAATCCTCCTCTGAAATTCAGATACAGATTGATCTGGTAAATCAGGAAGAAGAGGTTTGTCTGAATGAGCTTGTTCAAGAAACAGTAGTGCAAGAAACTCCCAAAGTTCCAAGGTATGTAACTCTAAATCATTCTGAAGATCAGATCATAGGTGACAAAAGAAAAGGGGTACAAACAAGGAGAAGAATTGTTCAAGATTCAAATGAATGTTGTCTGATTTCAAAGATTGAACCTAAGACAATAAATGAAGCCTGCAATGATGAAAATTGAACCAAAGCAATGGAGGAAGAGTTGATGCAAATTGAGAAAAATCACACTTGGGATCTTGTTCCCAGACCTAGAAACAAAAATGTGATTGGAACCAAATGGGTCTTCAGGAACAAACTAAATGAAGTTGGTGAAGTAATCAGAAACAAAGCTAGATTGGTCTGCAAAGGCTACTCTCAAATAGAAGGAATTGATTTTGAAGAAACCTTTGCTCCGGTGGCAAGAATTGAAGCAGTCAGATTATTTCTTGCATTTGCTGCTTTCAAAGACTTCAAGGTATATCAGATGGATGTCAAGTCTGCCTTCCTAAATGGTGATTTGGAAGAAGAAGTTTACATTGAACAACTGGATGGATTTCAATTGTCTGATCATGATGATATGATCTGCAAGTTGAAGAAAGCACTGTATGGATTGAAGCAAGCCCCAAGAGCATGGTATGAAAGGTTGGATAAGCATCTTGTGCAGATTGGTTTCAACAAAGGTACTGCTGATAGTAATCTCTATTTCCAAATAGATAAGGAAAATATCTTAATTGTTGAAGTATTTGTTGACGATATCATCTTTGGAGGAAAAGACAGTATGTGTAAAACCTTTGCAAATCAAATGAAAAGTGAGTTTGAAATGTCAATGCTTGGTGAAATGAATTTCTTCTTGGGTCTGCAAATTACTCAGACAAAGAAAGGCATCTTTATCTCTCGGACCAAATATGTGAAAGAATTGTTGAGGAAATTCGGAATGGAAGATTCAAAGCCAATGAACACTCCTATGGCAACCGGATGTAAGTTAAGCAAAGATGATGACTCTCCTAAGATAGATCAGACCAAGTACAGATCAATGATTGGAGGACTATTGTATCTCACTCAGACTAGACCAGATATAATGCAGGCTGTTGGTCTTGTGGCAAGATTTCAGGCTAATCCTAGAGAATCTCATGTTATGGCAATCAAGAGGATTTTTAGATATCTAAAGGGGACAGTTGAGTATGGTGTATGGTATCCTAAAGATCATGACTTCTCTCTTCATGCATATACAGATGCAGATTGGGCAGGAGATGTGGATGATCGGAAGAGTACAAGTGGAGGAGCATTCTTTTTGGGAAAAAGGTTGGTTTCTTGGCTAAGCAAGAAACAAGAGGCAATATCTCTATCTACAACTGAAGAAGAATACATTGTTGCAACAGGTGGTTGCACTCAAATCTTATGGATGAAGCAGATGTTAAGAGACATTAAAGTAGAATATGAGGAGCCTATCACCATTTTCTGTGATAATTCAAGTGCAATAAATATTTCTAAGAATCCGGTGTTGCATTCTAAGACCAAGCATATATCTATCAAGTTCCACTTTCTGAGAGAGCAAGTAAACAAGGATGAAGTCAGATTGGAGTATGTACCCTCCAAGGATCAGATTGCAGATATTTTTACTAAACCTCTTCCCAAGGACTCTTTTGATCATCTCTGGGAGAAGTTAGGGGTCATGGCCCCTTCGGTGATGAACTAGGATGCATTGATGTGCATCAGTCTTGTGGATATCACAGTCATATCTTGTGTTCCAGATTGATGATGGGGAGCTGCTACTAAGGGGGAGCAACTGGTATGATTTTGATGTGTTAGAATTGCAAGTATGAGCCCTTTGCCATTGATGTCAAAGGGGGAGAGAAGACATGTGAAAAACAAGTGGTTGATAATCAAATGGGGAGAAGTAAAGGAAGAGAAGACATGTGAAGAGTTGTTGTTGATAGGGGGAGCTGTGACAAAAAGGAGAAGTTCTTGTCTTGATGGTTTTTTCACATCATATGTTGCCATCAATGACAAAGGGGGAGATTGTTGCAAGTATGAGGTGAACTAGTGTTGTCATTGATGTTAACATACTCATATTACATTGACAAGAAGGATTGGATGAACTGTGTGCTAAGGATATTGAGAAAATTAGTCTCAATCAGGAACAGTGAAGAACCGTGAAGAGAAGAAGGCAAAAGTACTCGATAGGTTGAGGATCAGAGAATGCAAATTAAAGGGTTTGTAGATATGAGTCTTGAGATGTTCCAATTAAGATTTCAGAGGTCCTCATGAAGATGTGAAGAAGTTGTGATTGATCAAGTAGAACTGGTTCCGGGAGATGCTCCAGACTGATAGAGTGTTACAAAAAGGTCCGGTGAGATCCAGAAGTGCATTGTCCTATTCTATGGATTGGACAGAGTGTTTGGGATGTCCTGGTGATGTGTCATCTCAATTTGTTCATGCTTTGGAGGTCCGGAAGCACCTCTTGCAGTATGACAGTGGCGGTAGACTGTGTTCTTGAAGTTCCAGATGAGGAAGAGAAGAGATTCTAGTGAGTAGGGGAAGTGTAGATGTACCTGATCATTCAGGAAAGCTTGTGAAGGTTCTTAGATCATGTTGAGGTTATGTTGTTGGTCCGCATTGGTGGTAGAGCCTAGAATTGAAGATATTCTTCCAGATGAAGTTCTTGTTTAGACTAGCCGACCGGATGAGTTGTTCATCTTGCGTGGCCAACTGGATGTGTTATTCATCTTGTGAATGTTCTTGTGGTTGATTGCTGACTTAGATGATTGTTCCTAAGTTGATGCCTTGTATAAATAAAGGTTTGTGAGTTCATTTCAAAGTGTGTGGTGTGGAGCGGATGAGTGTGGTATAGCGAAAGAGCGAAAGGCAAAGCAGGTGTGACTCAGGCTTAAATGGAATTGATCCAGACATGGTGAAGATGTCTTTCTCCAGTTCAAGTTTGTGATACTTATGATCTTGTAGATAGTGTGTCTCTTTATAGGCAGTGTGCCTCCTTGTGAGCAGTGTGCTCGGGCAGTGAGCCCTAATTGGCATGTGCCATTCATTTTTCTTATTCTTCTAACAGAGAATAATCCTTGGGTTAATCACCCCATGGTTTTTCCCTTAGCCGGGTTTTCCACATCAAAATCTTGGTGTCCAATGTGTTGATGTTTATCTGCTCTGATGTTTATGCTTTCTGCTTTCATGAATGATTAATTGATATGCTATTGACTAACAAAGAAGAATCAAGTGTTTGAAGTAGAAGCAAGTTTTTGTACAACTGATTCACCCCCCCTCTCAGTTGTGTGCACTAGATCTAACAACCTCCTCTACTTACCAATTTAGAAACACACACTCAACATGCATCTTCCCTTGTTCCACCATAGCCTACTAGCTAGATCCAATTTGTTGTTTTGGGACTGCTGATGCATTGCATTAATGGCACCACTTATGACCTTGGGCTGGTTAATCTGAATTGGGACAAGCACACTTGATCCACTTGTAGAAAATAAGCTCATGGAGTTTAGGGGCCTAACATAGCTCATTTGATTTTGTCTTTGATTGTTGCCTTGACAAGGTTGCCCACTAGGTTGATAGAGAAGAATAGAATCTTGGTATGGCACATCAGCTATAGGAATTGGTGCCATAATTGGCTACATGACTGGAGCTTTTAGAAATAATGGCATGGGAGGCCTAGGGGCAATCTTTCTAGCTAGAATCAAACAATTTTCTACCCTAATGGCCACCTTATAGGCATTAGGTAACACATCCCCTCCTAGAGACTAGATCATGACAGTTGTATCACTGTTCATGGATCTTAAATAATAAAAAAAGCAACATTAGGGGAGGGCCTCATCAATGGTGGAATTCTATACCAAGTTTTTTGAAATTTAAAATTAAAATCTACCATGAATTCATAAGGAGCCCTTTTAATAGTGGTTAGCTACTTTATCAGGGACAAATGATCACTCTTGTCTTCAAAATGCAAACAGAGCCTTGTTCCCAAATCATCCCATCCACGAATTGAGTTAGTAGGTAACCCCCAATACCACTAGAGAGATTTTCCCTTTAAGAAAGAAGCAAGGAGCCTTACTACAACATTATCTTGGGTAACATTGTGAACAGAACATACATTGGCAATGTCCTGGATATGTTCAGTAGGAGTAGTGGCATTTTCACTAGTGAAAAAGGGAATAGATTTTAGAGCTGAGATAGGGATGTCATCATATTGTGCAAGGTTGAGAGGGCTTTGACCATTAAAAGCAACAAATGGAAGATTTCTTGGTTGGGCCATGATAGTGGCACGAATGAGATGCTGGGTGTATGAAAGCCTATTCTTGATGGAGAGAAAAAACCATAACTTCCATAATAACTGATATACTAAAACATTGGAAAGCAGAGACACATAAAAATATTCTTTGAAAACAAGGGTAATAGGTCTACCCTTGGAGACTGGGAACATACCAGAAGAGAATCACCAGGTGATTGAAGATGCTTCAAAAAGCACTTTAAACTAGGAATACCACCAAAATCTTGATTCATGAAGCTTTCTAGGCACTTGAGGCTATTTCACTAGTAGATCTAATCAGTACAGTTGCCATGGTGTTTGAGAGACTGCCTAGAATGGAAAGATGCAATGAAGAGAAGACCAAATCTCTTTAATGGCTTATAAGGATCATCAAGTTTGTCCCACCAGTCGCGCCAGAAACTATTATCACATAGAGCTGCACCAAACATGGAAAGAATCCAAGCATTCCAATGACACAATGGGAATGATCTCAAGGTGTGGGACCTTGCATGTTGAGATCAAACCTCCAGAGAAGGCTGGTTCCTCATTCTAAGCCTAATGCTTAGAGAAAATTATCTAAACCTAGTGCTAATTCTGCAAGGGGGAAGGGTTAGGAAGAACTGAATGAAAATAAAGTTGATGTACTAGATTTGGTAGGTTTAGCTATAACTAAATCAACCTAGTAATACTCTCACAACTGAAACAACTTACATAGACTCATATTGATTTCAACAAAGGCTAGGATAGAGAAGTAGAGAAATGAAAGGGACCATTTTATCCATAATACATAGCTCACACCAATCCAAAGAGTAGACACAGTGCTAAAATCAAAAGAGAGACAAAATAACAACTTATATTGATTATAGAGGTCAAATAATAATTACAAAAGAGAGAATGACATAAGAAAAATAGACACAGAGTGATCAATTACATTCATTGTTGAGCAAGAAAAGAGACATGAGAGGCTCGGCAAAAGAGCACAATCCATCAAATCTAGTAGTTCATGTAATTACATTACAGAGGTCTAATTACAAAGATTCCCTATCCTGTAGTAGCCCAGAAGAACAACCAACAACCCATATACCTTTTTGAGACACACACACACACACACACACACACACACACACACACACACACACACACACACACACACACACACACACACACACATATGAGATCATGGAAATCTAACATGAAGGAAACTAATAACAAATGCAAACCTTCACATTGATCCACAATTCGTCGATTGGGTTGAGAATGCCGCACCCAAGAACATTCTAGCTATACCCACAAGATTGATGTATTGATTACTCACAATTCAATAGCATAACATGAAGATGAATATGCTAGATGATGGATGAAAAGATGGAAGACGGAAGATTGTAGAGAAATTTTGGTAGAGTAAGGATACTAGAAGAAGATTTGATGCAAATGGCTCAAGAGAGGCTACCTTTATAGAAAAAGGCAAATTTGAATAGACGGTTGTGATTGAGAGTTATGTTGGAGGATATGGACGGTCAAGATTGATTAGGGTTGGATTAGGGTTTCCCACTCAAAGAGGGATTGTAGTCACATGACAAGTGTGCGATGGAGAATAAAAGGATTCTAATTCAA
This sequence comes from Cunninghamia lanceolata, assembly GCA_027924645.1. Classification (NCBI taxonomy): domain Eukaryota; kingdom Viridiplantae; phylum Streptophyta; class Pinopsida; order Cupressales; family Cupressaceae; genus Cunninghamia; species Cunninghamia lanceolata. The sequence continues at coordinate 2,856,657 of BSBN01000957.1, forward strand.
ATTTGAATTAGTTTGACATGTGAAGGCCTATTAAGTGGGAGATGAGACATGTAACATGTGTCACAATGTGATGAGAGGTGAGGGAATAATTCAAATTTTTAATTTGAATTATGTGAGACATGTGAAGGGGTGCAATTAATTAAATAAATGGGATTTATTTAATTAATTGGGGATGTGATCAAGTGGGATTAATTAAATAAAATGGGTTTATTTAATTAATCAAGAAGTTGATTAAGTTGGAATTATGAGTGGGAAAGCCTAGGACCTAGGGATAAATGGGATTAAGTGGGATGAGGTTAGATGAAATAGGATGAACTAGGACCTAGGGGACATATACAAGTTCATTTCGACAATGTGACTAGGACCTAGGGCAAAGACATACAAGGTCATGTGTAAACAAGACCTAGACAATTTTGAGTGTCTACAATATATATATATATATATATATATATATATATATAGCATTTTTTTACTCCATTGTAACAGCTATGGTGAGAAAAGAAGAAGTCAATGAGAAGAGACATTGACCATGCTGCATTAAATTTGTTCAGAAACCCTCTACAAACTAGGGTGGAACCCATACCCCTGTTAGGATTGAAAATGGGTTTCTTGTATAAATGAATGGTGGGTGTATTGATGAGGAAATGTAGAAAGTCCTCATTTGGTTTAATGGTGAATCGACCTTGTATATGCATTTGTGTTCTAGCATTGAAAGATTCATTGTTTTGTCTACTCCCATCCACCCCAGTCTACAGAAATTGAATGCTAAGTAGACATCAGGGCAATATTTTACAACACTTTAAGTTCCTTACCTACTGAAACTATGCTTATTAGCCTGAGAATCCCTAGAATAATTGGGCTCTATGAAGCCTCGTTGGCCGACTCTATAAATTTCCCACCTTCGAGATGCCTGAGAGTCTTCTTTAAATTTGGGTTGTGGATGAGATTGCCCTTTAGATTGACAACTGCCATATTACTTTATCTTTCCTTTATTGTTTCATCTACCTAACAACTTCCTAGCAGTGGGACACTATTCATAGTCACCTCAATGAGCCAGTGGGCTTTGTTTTTTGTCTAGGCTTCTTTGAATCTGATGGACGACCCAGAAGGATCCATGTGACTGCCGCCCGCTACACTTTACAGCTTTCCTCTCCCTGCTGCCCCATGGAAGGAAGTGACATCTTCTTAGGTAGGCAGTGGTCGAGTGGGATACTGCCACATGGCACAACTAGAGATGCGCCAAGGAGGCAACAAGAAAGACTAGTTGGGGAGTCGGGGACTTATGGAACTTTCGAATGATAAGTCAGGAGTTAGGAAGTTATGAAAACTCCTGACCTCATGACAACAAGGGCTTCTTTTAACAGAGGCAAAAGCATAGGATGCACAAAGGTTTAGAGGCTAGTCAGAAGTTGGGCAGTCTTAAGTTTTCCTAACCTAAGTCAGGTGGTTCTAAAGTTTCATAACCTCTTGACCTCCCAACCTCCCCTTCCTTATGAGGAGTTATTCGGGTCACATCTTTTTCATTGTTGTTGGCCAGTTGGGGGTTTTCATAACTTCATAACCTCTGACTAGATGTTTGAAAGTTTAGATTTTCAGTAACTTCATGACATAAAAGGCTCAAAGGAAAGAAAAACACTTGAGATTTAAAGGTTTGGACTATTTTGGCCAAAAGGGCAAAAAAGGTCAACTGTAAGATTAGAAAAAATTGATTGCAAAGTCTTAGGTCCATATGAATTACTTCCAATCATATAATGAAACATATTTGCTACTTGTGTAGAATTTTCTACATTAGCCAAACTAGCCAACTCATGTGCAAAATCTTCACTTTCAATATGAATATCATGGTCATACTCATTATTCTCATTATGAGCATTAGAATAGGCTTCATTCTTATTTATTTAGGCTATGCTAAGATTTAGGATGGCACTCCTTCTAGGTGGCATAAATGAAATATATGAAAAGAAAGTTGAAATTTCTACTTTGAAATTGAAAAATTAGAAGTATATGAATGGTATATCAAATCTATAAATGAAATAGTAATGTGGTAGCCAAGGGTGAGAAGGGTGGGTGAAGTAGATATAATAATAAAGCATATAAACCTAATAGAAATATATATCAATGAGGCATAATGATGTAAATGAAAGGGTAGATCTAAAAATATAATGTAATCTATGGAAAATACAAATCTAAAAATTGTAATACAATGTAAAACCCTAACAAGAAGATTGATATGTATAGGATTGGAGGGGTTCACCAATATGTAAAGGAAAATAATATTTCCTTAGGCTCAATCTAAGTGAAAATCCAATAAGTGTAATCAACCTAGATTAATTAACTATGATTTAGTTGGTAGTTGACAAGAGCAAATTAGACAATATGCTTTAAAAATTGAATAAGATTGAGGATGATACTTAGTTGATAACCAAAGAATGAAGACCAAATGGAAGAGGTTCAAGAATCTATTTGATGTCATCATAGTAATAGTCTCTCTCTATCTATGGCTATCTAGAAGTCTACATTGGATCTATACTCTTTTAGAGGATAAGTTCACAAGTTTGGGAAAATTTTGTGGTCTAAAATGTATACTTGAGCTTCAAATTTTTCTTAGAAATCAATACCTTTTGTTCTAAAAATTCATCTAAAATGTGACTTTCTACTTTTCTCTTCCTAAATGTTTGGGTAGCTTGCAATATTTAAAAATATATTAAAGGATTGGTGTTTCATCACAAAGAGTTTTCACCTAGAGCAATCCCCCAAAATCAAACAATATCAAAATTAGTAGGCAACTGCCTAAGTATGTAGATTCTTTACTCTTTTTACTACACCAAATCAAAATGTGTTGTTACTAAATGCTCTAATGCTCTACAATGATGTACTTTTAAATGCTTGAGTTGATGATTAAAATGTATTCATTGAATGTCTTTAAATGCTACCACATAGCATTAGTTGTACCAAATGTGTGTTTAGTAGGCTTAAGGAAGAAGGGTGAAGGGGACAAAGAAAAAATAAATTGAATTTTAAATTTAAAATGGAAGGGGACAAATTTACAATTGTAAGGTTGGAACCGTGCCTTCAGACTAGTGTCCTAGAATGGGATAATGGCCACATATAGGTGGAAAATGACTAAATGGAGGTAGGTGCATAGATAAAAGTGACAGTAGGAGGATAAGGTGAATGTATAAGAGTTTGTGTGTAAATAAATAGGGATAGGCTAGATGAATAGGGATATGTCTATGTGTAAATGGATAAAGAGGCTAAGGGAATGAGCCTAACTTCACACAAGATCATACTATTTATTATTATATACATGTACCATGAAATTCCCTCAAAATAAATACATAACTAAATGAAAAATGGTATGGGTATGCAAATTTCACCATTGCAATCATAATTTTTATAAATTTTGTAAAATCTATTCATTTTATATTCAATATATAACTAAGGGTTTGCTTGTAATACTCAATGTCTCTCTCTTTTAATAGTGGATAATAATTTATAATATTTTCACTTACTTTTGTATCTTAGAGATGCTTTCCATCATAGAATCAATGCTCCAATTCCTAATAAACATAGTTTCCTCCTACAAATAACTAATGCTAATGTTTGTTTCTTAACATTGACTTGAATAAACTTATTTTCCATGGATATCTAGTCCAACTTACCCTAGGTCTAAAAAGAACTTTCTAATCATGAGTGGACTATGGTGTTTCTTGAAATTCAATTTTAGGTAAACTCTCACCTCTTTCTACATAGTCATGACTAAAATGACCTTTTGAAAGGATATGAAGGTACAAGAATCCTCTCTATACTTTATATCTTTTCCATTCTTTGAGTTCTTAACTATTATGATTTTGTATGAACAATAATCAGACTCACAATGCCTCCCAAAATGATCTTTAAGAAAAATTTCTCATTTATATCATATAAAAGAGGCGTAAAACAATAGCTAAATGGAGAGACTTGCATCCTTCCTTTAATATAAATAATCAAATTTTGCATCTCAATGTATAGAACCATACTAAAGGAATGTTGAATTTTCTGTGAAATATATCTACTAAGCGAGCCTTATATCTCGAGAATTGAGCACTCAAGGAGTTAGGAGGAGTCGATGTCATAATTCAAAGACCTTTTAAGGGATGAAAATGATCTTCAAATTTTCAAATTGATTTTCCTTTCTAACTCTTAAGTTCTCCAAGTTTCCAATTTCAATAATGGATATGTTATGATAAGGTCACTTGACAGATTCATTATTCTACCATTTCCAATGTTTTAAGAATAAAACTTTCTTATTACAAATGAAATTGCAATAAATTTTTTTCATATATATGTTTTTGGAACAATGATGATTCTTAATATCATAGTATGTTAGTTTGCAATGGAGTTTTTAATATTGTAGAAAAATAGATAGATATATCACTAAGTATTAGGAGTAGAGAAGGTAATTATATTAATGTTTTTCTTAGGCATTGGATGTAAGAGTGTGGAAGGAGTTGGAGGCTGGATCTAAGAGATATGATGTTGAATAGAAAAATATAAATATAAACTTATCTCTATAGTTTTAACTTTTGTAACATCACAAAGAGAATTTTTTTCTAGATAGACTACTTCCTTGGGGCAGTTCCCTTTGCATTCATATCAACAAATTTTAACAAGTTTTTCATTACATATCTCTGCAAAACATAGAGTATAAAAAAACAAGTTCATATAAAGCCCTAGTAAATCCTTCCACTACTTCCATAGTTCAATTTCTAATCTATCAACCTTGAAATATTTGTCTCCTACAAACTACTAACTCCTACCTATATCCATCAACTATTATGAGAAATCATTCAGACTCAAGCATTAGAATCTACCTGATAATATTCATTGATAAAGCCATGCATCCACTCATATCCTTCAATCTTTCCTAGAACCTTCTTGAGAAACCTTACTCCCATAGCGACTCTTCATCTCCCCTGCTCTCTATTTTCCCATGAGACAATCACAAACACTTGCCTCTTTACCATTCTCCATTCTCATTAACTTGATGGAAGTCCGTCAGAAATGGTATGCCAACACCCAGTCGTGCCACCACAAGAAATTCTTCTAGTCCCATATTAATTATTTACAAACAAAAACCTCCACCAGTTCCATAATATCCTCCCCACTTTCCCCAATATCTAATAAAGAACCCACAAACATGGCTACAACATATAAATTAACACAATAATGATTTACAATTCTCATGAATTCCTCCCCCCAAAACACATTCAATTGCATACCTCACTATCTTGCTCTAAGTCCTGAAGATTTTTTACGTTTGTTGGTCTGAGATATCACCTAGAAATGCCATTTGGCATTTATTTCCTTCTAGCAAGATTGGGGTGTCCATCATTGGGATCATCCTTCTCCAAGCAATGTAGTCACCTACAAAGAAAATACATTTCCCCTGCATTAATCATCCTCTCAAATCATATTTCCTCCTCATATAATTACAAGCAATATGACACCTCTTTACACGCTTCCCTTTTGTTGGACTCGTCCTAATGATGTGATCTGGTTTTTGAAGGCGTCTATTGCTTGTAATGATTAAATGGACACTTCCCAACTTAACTCCTCTTCCCTATCTATTGCTTCATTCACCAATCTATCCACCTCTTGATTTATTTCCCTATATAAATGATTGATGGTGTATCCATCCAATTTTTTCAAATTCTCAAAGGCCTCCTCTAATAGTAACATTAGCTTCCAATTATAGATCTCCTCTTTCCTTATCACATTCACTACAATATGAGAGTCGCCCTCAATTTCCACCCTGTCAGTGCCAAGTTTGAAGCATAGTTGCAATCCCAAACATAAGCTTGGAGTTTAGTGGAGTTGTTCATTCCTTAATTTTAATCTCTTAGCTGCCTTGCCAACAATTACACCATTCCAGTCCATAACAATGTGTATACACCTAAAAATGACATGACTCTACTTAAATAAATATTCTAAATATTTATTTCATCTTCATAGTCCTCTATCAATAAATAAATAAATTTATTTATTTATTTGATTCACTTCCTCCCATTTAATTAAATAAATTTCATTTATTTAATTAATTTCATCTACATTAACTTTATTCTTCTAAATAATTAAATAATTTCAATTATTTAATTAAAACATCCATTCTTCTAAGTAATTAAATAATTTTAATTATTTAATTAAATCTTTCATTCTTCCTAATTTAAATAAAATGCAAATTTATTTAAATTAAAATCCCCAAAAATAAAATATAATTAAATATTTTATTTATTCTTCCAAAATCATGTGCAAATAAATTAAATAAATTTATTTATTTAATTTGCTTTCTTATCTTCCAAATCTTCTAAAAATAAATTAAATAAATTTATTTATTTAATTTGCTTTCTTATCTTCCAAATCTTCTAAAAATAAATTAAATAAATTTATTTATTTAATTTGCTTTCTTATCTTCCAAATCTTCTAAAAATGAATTAAATAAATTTATTTATTTAATTTGTTTTCTTATCTTCTAAATTAAATAAAATTATTTATTTAATTTGCTTTCTTATCTTCCAAATCTTCTGAAAATGAATTAAATTTATTTATTTATTTAATTTGTTTTCTTATCTTCTAAATTAAATAAATTTATTTATTTAATTCTTTTTCTTATCTTCAATATCTTCTAAAAATAAATTCCTCTTGTCATACAAAAGTAAAAGCTGAGTTAAAGCAACTTTAAAGCAACTTTGCTCTTAAATTAGAAAAATAAATTCTAATTTAAAGAAAATGAAAACTCATCAAGAAAGCTTTTAACTCAACAAAGCTTCTTTTTGAATGACACATGTCTTTCTTCCATTTGTTGCACGTTCCTCAACAATCCTCCTCCGTTGATTCATTCTTTTCTTCTCAACCATTGATCTTCCCTCACTCTCTTCTATAAATATAACCTTCTTCTCTTCATTTCAATACCTGGAGTTTGTGTAAACTTATACTGCAGGAATCTAAGCGCACCTTTGGCACCCCCATTATATTTTAGCACTTCATAGCATCCTCCATTTCTATATTTGAAGCTCATCTTCAAATACCAAAGTATCCTAGCCATTTTTCATTTGTCATCTTCAAACAAGCAAGCAAGCAACAGCTTCTGAGGGCTTCACAATCAAGATCAAATGAAGATAAGCGAACTACAGAAGGAAAAAAGGTAAAAGGTGAAGGTATTGTTTGTTCTTTATTTTAAATCTCTTTTATCTTTATTATTCTGTAGATGTTTGGGATTATTTTTCATTGATTTGAATAACCAAATTTCCCCCTCACATTTTGGCGCCCACCGTGGGGCCCTTGCCCCTCTACTAATAAAAAAAAAAATCTGAGTTTTCTTGAAGACAGTTCCATACAGGTGACGAACAGGTTTCTGACAAAGCCAGTTTTTGCACATTCAGCTTCTAAAACAACGCATTTGCCTTCCAAAATGATGCATCTGATGAACTGGCACATCTGAACTCTCAATTTGCACATTCACCTCATCCTTTTGTGCATCTGCTATTTTTGCACCTGTACCTCATTCTTTTGTGCATTTGATCTCTGTATTTGCGCTTCTGTTCAAAAAGCCGCACACTCCCTATTTCTGCGCATTCAGGCAGCAGTGTTGCACATCTGTCTTCTGATTTCTGTTTTGGGTTTCTTTGACTTTTGCATGCTAGAACTAACATCTAGATATTTTGCTTGGTTCATCTAGCCTAACTAGGGGTGAAGTAATCAAATGCATTTCATGACAAACTACACATAGTCCCTAACTAGGAAGGAAGAAATTGGACCAATTTGCTATCTTGCATTGTGGATTTATTTTTTAGTTTAATCATTGCTTTGTTTTACAAACGGGAAATGAACAATGCTATGATTAATCACTTTCAAAGTTAACAAATGGGAAATGAACAATGCTATGATTAATCACTTTCAAAGTTAACAAATGGGAAATGAACAATGCTATGATTAATCACTTTTCAAGTTAACAATCGTGTGAGTGCACAAATTAGTTTAGCCCATTTAGTTTTTCTATTTTAACTAGGTTGGATTAACCACTATACTCTGTGCTTGCGAATGACAATAGGCTTATGCTCTCCCCTTAACTGGGTGATCAAAGTGCCAGACTTGTCATTCTTTTTGTCAAACCTTTAGGGGGGCCTGCCCTTGGATGCACGCCTATCCAAGTGGGAACGACCCTGAGTGGTAACAGGCTAAAGCCAAGCCCTACCAAGCCACTTAAAATAAATTGTGCTTGGGGTGAAAACCTCAAGCAACGAGTGCTGTTGTGTTACACCGATGGCCAACCTCCCCCAAAACCCTCATAAGCGTAACCCTTTGAGGCTGGGAGACTCCATAATGGAGAGTAGCGCCGCCGCACGTGTAACCACTCAAACGGTTGCCCTATCTAAGAACCAATTGTGTAGTAAGCCAAAAACCCCTATTCGTTGATGCAAAGGGCGGAGCTCTTGAAGCGGCCTCAATTCAAGTGACTCTTAGTAGAGATAGCAGGGACAATCCTAAGGTTCGGTGTGGGGACGAGCCTAAGGAAACCTGAATCTGGTATGCATGAGAAGTGAGTGCCGTGGAGGGGAGCCAGTGCTACTAGATTCTGGAGCTACATGCTTTGAGTGGCACAGCTAGAGGATTCAACGAATATTGTCACATCTTGCCTAGGTTGTACTTGTCTTTGAGTCATAATAGTCCAAAAACACAAAAAAAACATAAAAAAGATAAAAATCATGGAAAACTTCTATGTGTTTGTTGTGCTTTTGCCATAATTGAACATCAACATCATCAGAAACACCAAGTTTTTCAAACCAAAAACACTGAAAAATCCTGAAAACGATCCAAAATTTCTAAGTTCTGAGAAAACACAAGCAAAGAGCCAGATTTATGCATGTACACCGACTTTTTGCACATTTGACAGTATTGAGCATCTGCACTCTGTTTTGGCGCATGCAAACTTCACCAGTGTTGCGCATATATATCAACTTTTTTGCACATCTGCCTTCTGTTGTTGCTCATCCAAACCAATAAGTTTTTTTGGTCTTGTGTCAATGGAAAACCAATTGGAATATTTTGGTCAAAAACTCCAATACCTGAAATTGCAAATAAACTCAGGTCCATCACCCCAAGAGTGTATAGCAATTAACCAACAAATCCAAGTCTTACAACAAGAAATGGCAATCTTGCAAGATGAACGTGCCAGTACTAGCTGTGCCTCATCCCAAAATCATACCTTCTTTTCCTGTCTTAATGATACTATTGACAGGGCAACTGCCACCTCAAAGGGGAAATCATATACCACTTCTACTAGTCCTCCTTCGCTAACTCCTAAGACACATATTCCAAAACATGCCAATCCCACGCCAACACCATTATGGACTTCCTCAAACTCTAAATGGGTGACCAAAAAAGAATCAGATGAGTTGTGGGAAAGAGTTTTGCCAAATTTATACTACCAGAGAAAAGCTAGGGAGAAAGCTAAATCCCTTCATTCACCTATCCATACACCTACCAATGATGTGATCCAAGGGCTACTAGCAGAAAGTCAACCATGCCCCCAAATTTCAGTCCTTGACCTTACCAAAGATTCTTCCAATCCCATATCAAATCCTACAACACCTTCATGTCATCCGCAACCCCTTGAGCTTATCAAAGAACCTACTACCATGAGCCCAAGTCAAGAGCTACTATACCTCCATGTCAATAACCCTCAAGAACATGTCAAGCCTACCCAAGAGCTATCCACTTCCATTCAAGCAACCCAAGAGGTATGTCAAGAGTCTAATCCTAAGCATGAGGAAACATTAATCCCTAGTCCAAGTCAAGATCAAACCACTTTCTTGCAACCTATCCATAACATGCATCTTTTCCATTATCAAGATGATATCCATAATAATGAACCTCTCCATGAGCCACTTGATCCTATCCATCTCCCAACAACTATACATGAGCAAGAGATCCAACTCCAACCCATCCATAACCTTTATCTGTTCTATGATCAAGATATTCCCTATGAAGAAGATGTCCTTGAACAACTTGATCCCATACCCATCCATGAGCAAGAAAACTCCATTACTTCTATCCCTCTTACATCTAATCCCATCCATGATCCAACAACTTCCGCCTCCTATGATGAGACACTTGCCTCCCAAGTGCACATGAATGATCAACCCAATAATTTAGATCCTAAAGAGCATAATGACGATCAAGATTCTAGTGATCCTTCACCACCCATTATTGACCAAGCTGCAAATTCATTATCCTATATCCTTGGTCTCACTACCTTCATGCATGAATGTTCTTCCTTAGAACACCAACAACCATTATCCTCTATCTCATCTTCTCCATCCAATAAAGAACTTGTGTCTAGTGTTCCACCTACACATAATCCTGCTGTCCACCGCATACTCCGACATATGAACTATCAAGGTAAAGGCTTAGGCCTTCATGAACAAGGTATTTTGGAGCCTGTCCATGTCAATGTTCCTCCACCTTCATATGGCCTTGGATACATACCCCAAGGTGAACAATCTCAAGATGTTGGTACTTCCTCCACTCCTCCTAAGTCTACCACTTTCCATCACAAACCCTCTTGTATCCCCAAAACATATATCGCCATTCCACCTCCATCATCCTACTTTTGTCAAAAGCATGTGACCATACACCTTCCACCATCCAATCTACCTCCGCTACTCCCAAATCCTAACATCCCTCCCTACATTTTACCACCACTTCTTCCAACACCTTATCCATCCATCTGTAAATCCTCTAACATTCCCAATCATGGCCAACAAATGCACATGTTGTCTAAACAAAGAGCTTCCACCTACCCCACTTCCACCATCCCAAGAGAATTCAACAACAAAAATTTTGATGCCTCTACCTCTCAAGTCCAAAATCCTAAGCGTCCTCATGACCTAGGATACAAAAGCACAGAATTTAAGAATTATCCATATCAAAAGCTGCATACACCCACACACCTCAATGCTAAACTAAAAAAGGTGTGGGTCCCCAAGTAACAAATGATTACCTCTGAAGATGCACCAAAGCTGCATATACCCAAGCCCATACCTTCACAAGTACAATCTACAAGCAAAAAGGTTTGGGTACCCAAGCAAAAAGCTATCAAGTCAAATGAGGCATCCACCTCTAAAGCATCCCAACCATCCACTTTCTCCCATGCCATCCACAAATATCAAATCCTTCCATCCCACATGACAAGAAAAAATTAGAAAAATACTAAGTCTATGTGGGTCCCTAAATACCTCAATCACTCATCTACCAAGCAAAAATCTTCATTGCTTCCAACACCACCTTCCCATCATAAGCTTCAATGTTTATCACGGTATGTGCAACCATTGGTCATGGTTCCCTTCCATTCCACAACACTTTCGTACAACTCCATCTCCCCTCCCTTCCACTACTATCCTACATATATTCCTCAACCTATGGTCCATACTTTTGCATAAACGTTCCTTCCATCCTTACCTAAGTCCTTTTGTATTCTGCATCATCATCCACTATCATACCTTCCATAATCCACTCTCTACCTACTTCATCTCACTTTCATGCAATCCCCTACCAACATCTATGAGCACACTTGACATGGTCCATGCGACGACATCCATCTAGCGGGACTATCACCTTTTATAGAACTACATACTTGAGTCTCTCCTTTCTGTGTCCACCTTCTCCCATCCAAATATTCAAAAAAAAAAAAAGTAAAGAAAAATCCCTTCATCCAATGGTGAAAACTTGGCAAACAGGCACCTTGGATAAGTACCATGATGAAAACCTGGCAAACAGGCGTCATGTGTCAGTTGATCTTCTATGTCACCTACACTTGGGGGCACCTTGTCTCATCAGCATACCACCCTTCTCTTATCAGTTTCCGTCCATACCATTTCCTATCCTATTCTTCTATCCATTACATACCTATACTATCCAGTCCATCCATCCTAAATCTTCCTTTCCTCTATTTTTGATCTTGATAAAGATTGGGGGCACAATGGTGACAAATGCTTTAGATGTCTCTTGACATACCTTATCCCTCCCAAACCAAGCAACTCCTTCATTATCCTCTCATCCTCTTGTCGTCATAAACATTGTCATGAAAAATCCTACGTATTCTACCTACAATGGGGCACGTTATTCTTATGCGACATAGTCCTTGGAGATCACATCCTTGTTTCCTTCTACCTACCTGCCATTGATCCCCTATCACCCATCCATCTGCCTATCCGTGGTGTTTCCCTTGTCATTAGTATCTAGCATTAAGGCTATCCAAAATTCTTATCCAGTATCTTGTCTGCAGTGTCAGTCTAACATAGCCTCTGTCATCAGTGTTATCTGTTCCATATTTGATCCATCTCTGTTCCATATCTAATCCATAGTTGTTCCATATCTGGTCCATATTGTGTCTCATCCACTTCATATCTTAGGTCCATCAGGTTTCTCCCTGAACTACGTCACCTCTAAGCTATCACGTAGGCAAGGCCATTATCAATGCGCCCCCGAGGCTCCGCTTCCCATCCCGTGTCTTGTCGTCTATCCCTCTATCCACATCTGCACCCTTTTCACAAGGCAAGCAAGTGCAGCACAATGCGTTTCCAAACAAAACCTTGGCAAAAACATCCACCTGTCCAAAGCAGAGCACCATACTGAAACGCTCAAGCTAATTCTCTATCAATTATGGCAAAAAGGCACATCTAATGTAAGAATGTTTTGTGAACAGGTTAACTTTACAAAGTCTTGGTTTTTTGTCATTATGTCTTCCTATGCTACTCGAGGATGCCAAAAGCTAGAGATGCTATGATGGGGGCATAATTTTTCTTTGTCTGCTACTTGTGGATTAAACTTTAGTAATGTGACGACTTCTGTCTAACGACATGATCAGCAAAAGATCATTGAGGACTCCGAGGTCTAAACATGAAAAGGGGAAATCCTTGTCTGTTGAAATGTAAGAAGTACTCAGGTCATCTAGCTTCAAGTTTGACTAGATGCTTGTATCAACTTGCTATATCAAAATCTAGGGAAGCGATACTCAGGTCATCCCGATCTAATTATACCTAGATGCTTGTATTTTCTTACAACATAATAAAGCCCAATGATGAAAGTAAAAAGCCTTGCAAATATCACGATGACAAATCCACATCCATTCCATATCCATATCCATATTGTATCCAATTCCATTCCATTCCATATCCATATCCATACCGTATCCAATTCCATTCCATATCCATATCCATATCCCATGCAATAAGAAAATCATGCAGCAGCTTGTTAGTCCTTCAATCAAATTTCTTCTATCAAGTCATTCTTCTATCGATCAAATTTCTATTTGTCCTCATATCGCTTATCAACAATTCTACCTGTCAATCTGAGCAGTGATCAAAACGCAAGTCTATCCTTAATCCATACCAATCGAGTCAGGCCAATCTTATTGAAGGATCCAATCACACTCAGTGGTCTTGATCCTAATCTTGTCATAAACCATATCAATCAGTCGTAACTATCCTTCATGTTGCTCTAGGGATATATCGTTCCTCGTCATGACAACACTATCGTATATCGTTATCATATCATAGTGTCTTAGACAGGATGTTGCATTGTCGAAACCAGACCCGGAGTCTTATACGACATGTTTCATTCTTGAAACCAGACATCATCAATCTATATCCTTGGTTTACCACTTGACTGGGGCAATACCTTGCCTATTTTTGTATCATTTGTGCTTACTTGCTTCTTGCTTGTGTGAGTTATCTTTTTATCTTGCATCTTGTATCATTCACCTCTTTCTTCTGCATCCAGCCATTTCTTCTCATCGTGAGATTGTCCATCTCATGCCTTCTGCCGTCTCCTCGTCCAATCTCCCGAGGGGGCATCCTGTCGTTCAAATTATACCAGGGGCAAAACTGGGGCATGTATCATTGTCAAAAATCTTATTCTTTGAAACAACGTGATAAAACACATTGCATCAAAGAGGGGCAAAATGTATACACCTAAAAATGACATGACTCTACTTAAATAAATATTTTAAATATTTATTTCATCTTCATAATCCTCTATCAATAAATAAATAAATTTATTTATTTATTTGATTCACTTCCTCCCATTTAATTAAATAAATTTCGTTTATTTAATTAATTTCATCTACATTAACTTTATTCTTCTAAATAATTAAATAATTTCAATTATTTAATTAAAACATCCATTCTTCTAAGTAATTAAATAATTTTAATTATTTAATTAAATCTTTCATTCTTTCTAATTTAAATAAAATACAAATTTATTTAAATTAAAATCCCCAAAAATAAAATATAATTAAATATTTTATTTATTCTTCCAAAATCATGTGCAAATAAATTAAATAAATTTATTTATTTAATTTGCTTTCTTATCTTCCAAATCTTATAAAAATAAATTAAATAAATTTATTTATTTAATTTGCTTTCTTATCTTCCAAATCTTATAAAAATAAATTAAATAAATTTATTTATTTAATTTGCTTTCTTATCTTCCAAATCTTCTAAAAATAAATTAAATAAATAATTTTATTTAATTTGCTTTCTTATCTTCCAAATCTTCTAAAAATGAATTAAATAAATTTATTTATTTAATTTGTTTTCTTATCTTCTAAATTAAATAAAATTATTTATTTAATTTGCTTTCTTATCTTCCAAATCTTCTAAAAATGAATTAAATAAATTTATTTATTTAATTTATTTTCTTATCTTCTAAATTAAATAAATTTATTTATTTAATTCTTTTTCTTATCTTCAATATCTTCTAAAAATAAATTTCTCTTGTCATACAAAAGTAAAAGCTGAGTTAAAGCAACTTTAAAGCAACTTTGCTCTTAAATTAGAAAAATAAATTCTAATTTAAAGAAAATAAAAACTCATCAAAAAAGCTTTTAACTCAACAAAGCTTCTTTTTGAATGACACATGTCTTTCTTCCATTTGTTGCACGTTCCTCAACAATCCTCCTCCGTTGATTCATTCTTTTCTTCTCAACCATTGATCTTCCCTCACTCTCTTCTATAAATATAACCTTCTTCTCTTCATTTCAATATCTAGAGTTTGTGTAAACTTATGCTGCAGGAATCTAAGCGCGCCTTTGGCACCCCCATTATATTTGAGCACTTCATAGCATCCTCCATTTCTGTATTTGAAGCTCATCTTCAAATACCAAAGTATCCACAGCTTCTGAGGGCTTCACAATCAAGATCAAACGAAGATAGGCGAACTACAGTAGGCAAAAAGGTAAAAGGTGAAGGTATTGTCTGTTCTTTATTTTAAATCTCTTTTATCTTTATTATTCTGTAGATGTTTGGGATTATTTTTCATTGATTTGAATAACCAAATTTCCCCCTCACACAATGCATCTAGCCCCTGGTTCTCCTGGGTTGCCTCTAGAGGCCCCATCAAAATTTAATTTAAACCACCCTTCCTTCGGCGGTGTCCACTTTGCCTCCATCCTTTTCCTTCTAGATTCAATTCCACAACCCCCATTATCAAGGATCTCACACAAAGAATTTGATTATGCTATTTATGTAGAGATTTCTTATTGATTTGTTGAGTCCCAAGTGACTGAAATAATGAAGGTGTTTGATCACCATAAAGGAGATACATGTTTGATTTAAAGAGAGGGGTTTGACTTATGCACACTTTGTAGGACAATATATAAGGTAGATGGATTTTCTTTCTTATATACATCCACTACTTAAGATGCTATACATCAAATTAATGTTCATTTGACAATGATAAGGATAAAACTTTACCCTTTTCTATAGTTTTATTTTATTTTACTTTGTAAAGGTTAATGTGTATCTTATTTAAAAGATTGCAACATAATAACATTAAAAAATATTTTTTCAATTTTAATAGATGGATACGAGATGAGTGAATAATTATATTTCTAGTTTTTTGTGGTTTAACCTATGTGCAAGTATTAATTTATTTTTAGATCCAAACATATAAAGGGAGTAAAAATGACCACCTATTTAAATCAAATAGTTACCTTTAATTTTTTTCAATTATATTTTTAGTTTTAGGGATCAATGTAAAATTATTATTGTATACGAAGGATTGTAGCTCAATGGGTTGAGCACAATTGGTGATGATGATGGTATGTTCCTTAATTTGCCATCCACCAAAGTTCGAAACCTCCAAGGTGCAATATAAAATATTTAATGTTTGTGAAAGTGATAGAAATAAACCTATAAAAAAATAAATATAGACATAAAATATAATTTAAAAAATAGATACCCCTCATTCTCTCCCTCTCTATATATGTGTGTGTGGACAATAAGAGTTGTGTATTGGAAGAAAATATAAAAATGTTAAAAAAATAAATAAAATACATTTAAAATTTTATGATAAGAAATAATATAAAATAAAATCCCAAATAATTCTTAAGAAAATTCATAGTTATTTTTAAATATCATGGAGTTCATCAGGCAAAGATCATTTTTTATCAATAAAAAGAAGACAAATATTTATCCATTTTTTCATGGATACACACATTTTCTACCACAAATGTTACAAATTGTTAGAAACATAGAATAGAAGATAGTATATCTAACCTTGAGCTGTGGAGGGCAGTCATTCAAGTAGCCTTCTAATGTCAAACCATCGCTTTCTAGCTCATCACCACCAGTAAAGACAACCACAATGTCGTTGATGATTTCGGGTCCAAATAACAATTGCAAGCTATCCAAAACACCAGCTTCTTCCGGAGTAAACCGGTTTTTAACAGACACCACGTAAAGAACTCCATGCATTCCAGCCTTTGCAAGATCAATACATTTGAGAATTTGATTCTGAATAAATTCCTTGGAATTTGTAGAATTTGTATCAAAGAAACCTGCAGTGAAAAAATTAGTAAACTTCTTTTTGCTTTCCCAGCCTTACGAAATTGTATTGGTAAAGATTGTTATTGCCTTCATTGAAAAATGTGAGAGGATTATGCACATAACAACATTAAATATATTTTTAGCAAAGCATCCATAGAATTCAAAATAGGGGTGTTTAGAACATATATATTACTAAGGTGTGAAAGTAAAGTTGGATTAGAACTGCTCTATTTAAACATTGCACTTTTCAGTGGTTAAATAGTCAGTAGTAATTTTACATATTATCCCTACCAAAAAATGATAAATAGTTGTCCTACTTTAATTGACCAAAATTAACCTTTTACCATTAAACTAGATGATATTTAAGACAAACAAGACATAATCAATTCAACATGGAAGAATCACCTATTTGGATTGACCTAAAGTTAATAGACAACTGATTTATTTTAGAGATATATATAATTTTCTTTTCAATTTGAATTTGGTCAAATACATCATATCCTTCAATTGGCAGAGATAAATTCACAAAATTCCTTTCACTGTATCACAAAATAATTTTGAGTCTTTGTCCCCAAATTATTAATGATAATTGTTCACTACTATTAACTTTGGAAGGGCTTAAATTGCCCCCTTCTTGTGTGGTTAATATGTCTTTATATGTACAACCCATAAATTAACCACAGCAGTTTACAGTTAATTTTGGTACACAATTACTAACAGATGGAAGGAGATAAATGGGACTAAGGCAGGGGTTTCTCCCTCCCTTGCTTGGTTCTGGTGATAATAGAAATTGGTGTTTTGGACTCAACCTTGGAGTCTCAGGTCAGCTTTGTGGGAGGGTTGCCCTTGCCTAACTAGTAACCTATCCTCTACCGATCCTTTGCCTTGGGGTGCTTCTATGAGGCATGTGTTTGATGCCAATCCAAGGGGTTGGACTCTCTGCCCTTCATTCTACGGTCCAACATTAAAGGTTTTCTACGTCAAGGGACTTCACTGGTTTTGGTGCACATCCTCTAAACCCTACTTTGCCTATACGCTCCAGTGAAAAGGGTCAAGATTGGCAAATCTTGATCCTTGATCTAATCATTGACAAATCTTCCTCATATGGGCTAATGCTTTTGGTGGCGAAATTTCTGGGTAATCGACCCAATGTGGACAATGTCATAAATTGGGTTAAGAGGAAATGGAGGTTGAAAGGATCATTGGAGATTTTGGTGATAATGAAGGGTTTCTTCCTCTTTTCATTCTCTCTTCTGGAAGATTGCTTGCAAATCTTGAAGGGGAGTTCTTGGTTCTTTGGCAGATCCTTTCTTTTCCTCAAAAAATGGGAGCCAGGATTGGACCTGGAGAAAATTCTCATTGATAGTGTTCCTGTTTGGGTCAGACTCCCTAGACTTCCAATAGAGTATTGGATAGTTCTTTAGGTGGTTTTATTGTTGTTGACAAGGTGAATAGATCTAAGAAGCAACTTCATCTTGCTAGATTATGTGTTAACACTGTTGTTGACAAAGCACTTCCGTCCTTTGTGACTCTTTGTTCTAAACATGCGAACAGGATGCAACAAATCACTTATGAGGACTTTAAGTGATGTGCCTCAACTGGCACAAACCGGGTCATGCTTTGGCTATGTGTAGAGCTGCTAAAAGAGGGAATCTCAAGGATTATCTGTAGGATTCTCCCTCTCTGATTGAGGAAGCTGTCAAAACTTTGGGAAAGATTGGGAGGCATGTTAGTCTCTCTTGGACAGGACTAATATGGTGTCTCCGATGGTGGAAAAGAGTTGCAAGTTTGATGATGGGATGCATCACAGTTCAAACAAGGAAAATGCCAAAGAGAGGCATTATTGCACTTCTCCCATTGTGGTTCTTTCTATGAATCCTGCTGGTAAGAGATCTATCCCAGTTCATTTCTGGGGTGTCAACTTGAAACAAAGTTCTTTGAAAGTTTTCAGCTTCAAAACATCTTGATTTGGTGGCCCTGTTTTTTGGGGCAGCTTTTCTTTGCTGCTGTTTCTTGGCCTTGTTTTTTTTTTCTTTTGCTGTTCTTGTTGTTTTGTTGGGGTGTGTCCCATTCTTTGTAATCCTAGTTGGTCAAAAGCATTTACCTAATAAAAAACAGATAAAAAGAGATAGATACAATTGACCAATTTGTTCATATCTTCTCAGTTTATATAGCTCTCAAAAGTGCTTCCCTAATAAAAACATATTGAAGGAGATAGATAGAATTGGACAATTTGTTCATATCTTCTCGTTTGAAATGTATAACATTTAAAAGAACTAATTTTGTTGTTTTTTAAATATTTTAATGGTTCATTTCCAGCAAGTTACAATATGTTTTAAGTGTCTATGCTACTTTTGTAATTCCTTCCAACAAAACTAATATCACTCAAGGTCCAATTCTTCCGTTGTATTGTTAAAGAAATAATAAGGGAATTCATTCATTGACAAAGCATGCCGTCTGGTTACGTGCTGTAGATATGTTTTATATTATTTGGATTGCCCTGCACTTTAATCTTCCAGTTCCATTAGAGAAATATTCTGGCCTTGCAGGCAGTTGCAGCCAAAATCGTTGTGTATTTTTGGCTCTTTTGTTGGAACTATGTGCTGACATAATTTAGATATTCATCAAAAGTGCGATATTTCTATATCTGTTGGGATGGCTTTGCTTTAAGATCCAATTCAACCAATACACTTGCCGTGATTTTTTGTCAGTAAATATTTCTCCCTTACTGAATTTGAATCCTATGTGCCCGCTACAATTTCTTTTTGTTTTCATATTTTATCTCCGTCTAAATAGCTAACATTTCACCTTTTTATCCACGTTGCCCGTGATTTCACTACACACCCTGTATTAATTTCTCCTTTTGATTATATTTATCTTTTAGCAGCTAATACTGAAGTTGATTTGGACAGAAACCAACGTGATCAAGAAAGACCCTTTTTTGGAAACAATTAGATTATATAGATATCAGTATCTCTGTCTTTTATGAATAAAGGATAATTTTCTTCTATAGTTTTTTTTGGAAACAATTAGATTACATAGATATCAGTATCTATGTCTCAATTAGATTATATAGATATCAGTATCTCTGTCTTTTATGAATAAAGGATAATTTTCTTCTATAGTTTCTTTTGGAAACAATTAGATTACATAGATATCAGTATCTATGTCTTTTATGAACAAGCAGATTACAATAGGGTGAGTAAATATTACGAGTCTTCCTTCAGCTAAGCAGCCACAAGCAGGGGCATCCCATCCATCAAAGTCACCTAGGGGTCTAGCCTCCCGAGGTTTGAACCTTGGTGGATGGCATTATCAACACATACCATCACCCTCACCAATTGTGCTCAAAGTCACCTAGGGGTCTAACCTCCCGAATTTTAAACCTTGGTGGATGGCATTATCAACACATACCATCACATTATCAACACATACCATCACTGTAATATACACCCCTGTTGTGTATATATTTTGATGCCAATTTTTTGTTTTTTCTGATTGTTCTGAGTTTAGGGTTTCATTGAATATATTGCATGTTTGATATTTGCATTAAATACATGAAATAAAGAGCATATAACATAAACCTAGAAAATCTAAAAGAGATATCAACAAAATAATGACTACCCAGATAGCAATGAGCCAATATGAATTATATTGACATACCCATATCAAGTTTTACAACTTCATGTCGGGGTCATAGCTGGACTAGAAATACAAGCCACCATGAATTACTTCTAGCTTCCTCAAATGGACAAGCCTAGACATACAATATA
This sequence comes from Cunninghamia lanceolata, assembly GCA_027924645.1. Taxonomy (NCBI): domain Eukaryota; kingdom Viridiplantae; phylum Streptophyta; class Pinopsida; order Cupressales; family Cupressaceae; genus Cunninghamia; species Cunninghamia lanceolata. The sequence goes on from BSBN01000957.1 coordinate 2,877,298, forward strand.
TCATAAAGAGATTTCAGACCCTAGACGCCATTATTGAAGGACTGAGATACCGCAAAGATGTAGAAATAACACCCAAGAATTCCCACACCCTATGTCAGCAAGGTACGGCCATGGCTGTAGTTGTAGAAGCAATAAAATGCATTCCCAAACTTTGTAACTCTTCAATCACTGACTGTAAATGGTTGTAGAAATAAATCGACCATGTATGAGTGTGTTGCAATAGAAAAAACCTTTGAAATCTCCCACAATAACTCTCACAAGTGTACGACATGCTGAAGATATGTATGGACAGCCACTGAATTGCATACAATTGTTTAAAACTTCTTCAAAATGCAATAAATCTGCCACTAAACCTTAGTCTCTCAGTTGCATATGATTTCTCTGGCCAAAGCATTCATTCCATGCTCAAAACTCCATCAATACTGAATCATTCAAAGCACAAATGAAGCACAACTGTGAATACTAGATGCATCCCCCAATAAAGAATTTGCTTGATGGAGGTTTTTGTCCCTAGAAGCCATGAACAACACTTTCTTGCAAAGGTTTTTGTCTCGGCAAGACAATACCAAACCCTAGAGCCAAGTTCCACAAACCCTCCTGGAGGGAAAACCATCTTGCTACATTATGTGTTAACAATATTGTTGACAAAGCACTTCCGTCCTTTGTGACTCTTTGTTCTAAACATGGGAACTGGATGCAACAAATCACTTTTGAGGACTTTAAGTGATGTGCCTCAACTGGCACAAACTAGGTCATGCTTTGGCTATGTTTAGAGCTGCCAAAAGAGGGAATCTCAAGAATCATCTTTAGGATTCTCCTTCTCTGATTGAGGAAGTTGTCAAAACTTTGGGAAAGATTGGGAGGCATGTTAGTCTCTCTTGGACATGACTAACATGGTGTCTCTGATGGTGGAAAAGAGTTGCAAGTTTGATGATGGGATTTATCATAGTTCAAACAAGGAAAATGCCAAAGAGAGGCCTTATTGCACTTCTCCCATTGTGGTTCCTTCTATGAATCCTACTGGTAAGAGATCTATCCCAGTTCATTTATGGGGTGTCAACTTGAAACAAAGTTCTTTGAAAGCTTTCAGCTTCAAACCACCTTGATTTGGTGGCTCTGTGTTTTGGGGAAGTTTTTCTTTGCTGTTGTTTCTTGGTCTTATTTTTTTGTTAGGGTGTGTCCCATTCTTTGTAATCCTAGTTGGTCAAAAGCATTTACCTAATAAAAAATAGATAAAAAGAGATAGATACATTTGAACAATTTGTTCATATCTTCTCAGTTCATAGCTCTCAAAAGTGTTTACCTAATCAAAAACATATTGAAGGAGATAGATAGAATTGGACAAATTGTTCATATCTTCTCGTTTGAAATGTATAACATTTAAAAGAACTACTTTTGTTGTTGTTTTTAATATTTTAATGGTTCATTTCCAGCAAGTTACAATATGTTTAAGTGTCTGTGTAATTCCTTCCAACAAAACTAATATCACTCAAGGTCCAATCCTTCCATTGTATTGTTAAAGAAAGAATAAGGGAATTCATTCATTGACAAAGCATGCCATCTAGTTACGTATTGTAGATATGTTTTATATTATTTGGATTGCCCTGCATTTGAATCTTCCAGTTCCAATTGAGAAATATTTTGGCCTTGCAGGTAGTTGCAGCCCAAATGAGGCACTTGTTGCTCCACGATTGAGATGAAAAGATGCATACAATATATAGCCTTATAGTTTCCAAATCTGATGAGGATGAGGAAAAACAAGAAAACCAAAAAGCAAGGGATTTCCATTTAAGTTTCCAAATCCAAGAGGATAAGGAAAAATTAGAATCCCATGAAAGAAGGAAAGGAATTGTACACATTTACCCTATGCTATGTAAGTAGTAAAAATAAATGACCTAGAACTAAACTTAATATAATAAGGTACAATTAAACAACTACACTAACACCCTCCTTAAGTGCAACATAGGAGAAATGAGAAATATGAAATGGGTCCTCGTAACTAGGCTTGATTAGGTACATATGTACAGTAATGATGCCCGAGCCTAAAAGATGAGAAAGAGGAAACCCGTCGGACAAAACTCCCCTTAAGAGAGGATGAAGAGAGAATGTTTATATGACCCCCCTCAAAAAAGTGAGATGGATAGGACCCCACGTGAGGGAAAACTCTCTCTGAGAATAGAGATAAGAAGAGAGACCATTTGGACCCTGTCAAGTATCCTCCTACACCAATAGTACATGATTGACACTAGATGTAGAAGATGGTCCATGATTTCTAAACAACATTCCTTCCCTTGGGAAGAAGCAATGCCAAATGTATATGGAGGATGCCTTTCCATTCCTAAAAGGAATGAGAGAAGAAAACTTACCATGTATGATGTCTTTCGAAGTTGCTCATGTGGCACCATGTTTGTGCTGAGTGGTATTATTGATGGTTGTTTTGGCTCATCAACTCAAGTAGAATGAATGATCACTCTACTTCTCCTAAAAGGTAACCTAATGATTTTCAATTTACCCCAAGGTCCCTATTCACTGGGTCACAACAGTGTTGGAACAACAAAGTGGACAATGTGAATGTTTGTTCAATGGGCATGTGCTGGTAATATCAATCTAGAATGCTAAGTAACCTCTAGTAGGAAGATATTTAGTTAAGCGCAGTGTGCTAACCTACTTCTAATCTAAAAAAAAGGAAAAGATGGTTAGGGTTTAGAAGAAAGAAAATATTAAATGATCAAGACAACCTCTACACCTGGCTTTTCACTTCATATTAAACAAGCAATGAATAACCAGTATTTCACACAATCATGACCATTGCAAGTGCGAGATTCTAAGGGAAATGAGCAGAGGAACAAGAAATTGAAAACACCATATTACATGCACAAAATTAAAAACCTCATTCATCCACCGAACCTATGATTTCACAATTAAGCCTAGGATTCACCAATACATGTCATATGCAAGGAAAAGAAACACAAGTACATTACCACCATAGGGCAGAAACACAGGAATAAGTTCCAAAATTTGTCTTCTCATTAAGTGGAAAAATCTTGGCTAATTACAAAAGTGCAATATTCACACACCATGTATACATATCAAGTATGGCACTTACATGCCATCCAAAATACAAGTATAGCTTGCGATCACACAAGTTCTCTATGTTTCCGCCCTTTTTACAAATGTCCAAAATTCCCCTTTACATATGAGGCTTCCCTTGATTACACTATACACTTTGACCCTCAATCGGCCAAGTTACACTTTACATTACATATCTTAGCCCTTATCGGCTAGAGTAATATCACCAAGTACAAATGAGGTTGGCCACATCAAAGAATGAAAGAAAGAAAGAAAGAATTAAAGAATAGATGAGAGTGAAGAACAAGGATATTTTGATCCCTCTTCAAAATGACCTTTGAAGTTGTTGGTGCCTCCTAGATGTCATTCATATTTGTACCATTGTGATATTTGAGTTTGATTTGTTGTGAATATGATGACCTTTTGAGTTTGTCCTGAATTCCAGCCAACCCAACCAACTATTCCTAAAACTCGGTGAAGAGGGTCTTCAATCTCATCAAGTTATAATACCCTATTTTGAGAGCTGTTGTTGAATGATACCTAAAAATTCTTTCATTATTCTTACTGTAGGAAAAACCACTGAAGACTCATTCTTGAGCTAACAAGGAATGAAATTTATTAGGGCCTCCACTATGCTCGAGCCTTGTTTGGCTGCATCAATTCTCTTCTACAACTTGCCCTTGCACTTCTACAATAGTTTGAATCAGAGTTTCCCTTCTGTGATCCACTCCAATATCACTCCCAAGTCACCCTTATCCAAAATTCCTAACTACAAAATTGTTTTTTGAGGTGTAGCCACCATCTTTGTCAAAATTGGGAGATATTCTTCCCAAACTAATAGCTCGTCATCAATGTTACCCACTAATCCTTCAACTATCTCTAATTCTCCTTCAATGCTATGATACATCTTCAATGCCTCCTTAATGTTTGTCTTTCCAAGGGTTTCTAATGAATCGTTCCATGCTATAGAAGTAGGAAGGATACCTTGATGGCTTCCATTAGGGCAAGAGGAGGGGTAGAGGAATCAACCAATCATGCCAGGTGTGTGATATAGGGTGTCAATTATGTCACCTACTTCTTCAACTCTTCCTTGATGACCTCATCCTTCTTCATTCTGTCCAAAATTGCAGACACAACATCATTTAAAGAATTCTTATCTCTTTCCGAGGTCCTTAAACCTATGGTCACCTATTGTATGTTGTAGTCTCGAGAAGTCATTGCTACCTCTTCCTTATCACTAATGGTGTTGCTATGTGATCAATCCTTATTCATTACACATTGGTGGATATATGAGAGAGGGTCCTAGCCCTCTTGTTTTTTGGAGGTGCCCCTTGCACTTGGATGACCGTGGTCAAGTCATCCTCCTCAATGTAGGTTCTTTTCTATTCTCCACTGTCTTGTTAAGCCAAACTAGGAGGCCCATTCCAGATGAAGTATATTTCAGTGGAGAAGGATCCCGGGATGGAGATGGTGATCTTGTAGGTGAGGGAGTCAGTACTTGAGTCTTCCCTAAATCATTAGACTACCCACCTATCTCCTCCTATTGTCCAGAAGAAATATTTTCAACAAGTTCATCCAAGGTGGGCCCTTGGCTACCCAAAATCTCCTCAAATACGCTCTCAGCCTTGTCCTTGGTGACCTCTGTAGGAATCTCTGTCTATTGGCCCCTCAAAATGCTAGGCACTCTAGCATGTTGGTCATTTTCCACCTCTGGCATGTCTACCTTGCTTTGTTTTGCAGCCACAAGGGTGTCCTCTTTCTCTCTATCCCTCAGTTTTTGGAATATCTTCCTTCTCCAACTACTCCCCAACTATTTGGCTAGGTGCCAAAGGAGTTTTAGTGCTAGGAGGAATAGGGGAAGACGGGAAGGGATGTAGAAGGTGGAGGAATAGAAGGTTGAAATGGAATGGAAGGTGACCGAGATGTAGGTGATGGTAATGATTGTTGTGTGGGGCATGAAGGTGGTCAGGTGGATGATGGAGAAACTCTGATTTTAGTTGCTGCTATAGTGGAAATTAGGATAGTTGGAGAGGTGGTTGTGGTGGTAGGACTGGGAGTGGATGCCACTATGACACCCTCAGAGATAAGAGTCAAGGCCCTTGGGGAAACCCTCTTAGATAGATGAACTATGTCCTCTTCTTCTTATATGTCTACATTGACAACCACTACCTTTAGCTTAGCTTTGGTTGTGGCAGGGTCAGTCTCTTCGATCCTAGGAGATGCAATAGGAGTTTGTTTCTCTTCTTTCTTATCCTTCTTCTTTGCTTCTTTTGAACTCTTTGCTCCTTTTGTGGGATTGGGGTTAATCATTGGACAAGCTTTTCTTATCCAAGCCCTAGATCTTTTTAACACTTCCTTAGCTTTGGTCTTCATAGAAATGTCTTTAGTTTGATCCCATTTAATAGGGGCTAAGGGAAGGTTGTATATCTTTTGTGCCTCATAAGAAGGGTCTAATACTGCACCATCTTCCTTCAAGCCTTTTGGGACCTTGAAGAGCCCCAGGTAATCCAAACTCTTCAACAGGTGGAGGATGAGCCTATAGTAGTCCCTTTTTCAGACCTCATGGTCATCTAAACAATTCTCCCAATTTTCCTCCAGGGAGTACTCACGAATGTACCATTCCCCTACCAGTGGACTAACCCACCCAATTGGATCAAACATGCTCCTGATATTATCAAATGAACTCAGAGATAGAGAGGCTAGTTTAGCTTCTACATGTCTTGCATTAATAATGTTTTTGCAAGAGTACTCTCCTACCTGAATAGGGAACTTGAAGTTGGATTTGTGTTTCCTAGCTATAAGCTTGTACAACTCTGAGATTTGTCTACATATCTCTAATAATATGACCCTATCACTAGGGTACTTGGGTAGCTTGTAAGGGGTTTTGTCAAAGCCCATGACTCTAATGTAGGTGAATGTCTGGAATTGGATATACCAGTTACCCTGGTTAGAAAGCTCTTCTATTGCTTCAACTGATAACCTTTAAGAATAATCATTTTCTAATCCTCTAATCGCAACATAAATAAATGCATCATTGACAATGCAATAAATCTTCATGTTGGTCATCAACTCCAACTAGGGAAAGTGGTCATAGATAAGGACCTCTCCCTATTGGAGAGAGCCCACCTATAGCAAGCCTAGGAAACTAGATTGATAGGCTAACAAGTATACCATATAAGAGGTCATGTAGAATTCCTTTCTTTCCATTACCTCAGATAATTGCTCGCCTAGTTTGTCACTTATGAAGGATCCCAAGTCGATCCTTTTTCCATCTACTATCTTCATGTAGAATTGACACATCCAAGGGTGCCATTTTTTAGTAGGCAATCAAAACACCTGACTCAGAAGGATCATGAATCTCTTCCCATCTTGCTTGAACTCATGACAAGGTTGTATTGGATCCATCTTTAGTGGGTGTTGCCTTTGAGTGACAAGTAGGTGCTGGTTCATGTAACTTGTGACTATGATTGGCTTAGTGCTATAGAAGGTAAGGGTCATGTTCTCTGAGATCTTCTCATAGTCTGCATATGTGGGTAGACCAAATACTCTGTCAATCATGTTAGAAGAGATATCCAACACTGCATGCCATGTTGGTCCAACTACCTTCTTGTTGCCACAACACAGGCTAGAATCAACTTGGGTGCCTATACAGTAACAAGGAATGCAACAGCTTGAAATAGTTTGGAGTTTTCCATACACTATGTTTGGAACAACTTGTTCACCTAGCTCCATGGATCTGGGTGCCCTATGTTCGTGTCATTGATCTTTGGGTATGGGTTTGCAATCTTCGAAGCGGGTAGGTATCCCTTAAATTATTGTTTCTTTTCTACTACTTGTGGCGCCTCTGCCATTTTTCTGCATTCATACATACATTCCATCACTAGTTTTGCATGTTAATTATGGCATTAGTTATCTTCAAATAATCATAAAGCATTAGATCCTTTAGAAACATCTAAACATAGCATGAATTGTAGTTTCTGACAATTCATCAGAGATCAGGGATCAGGCCTGACTCGTTTTGCATGTCAAAAGACCAAGAAGAGCTAAGGTGGAAGGCCCAATGTTGAAACTCTGACACTTTAGCTTCTAAGGGTAAGGTCCATAGTTCAAGGCAAGGTTTCGAATCTCGGTAAAGTTTACATTGTTGGGAGTCATGGGTTGGGGTTTACTCTTTTTCAACTTAAGTAAACACTAGAGGGAAAAAATTAGGAGGCCTAACACCCAAACCTTGATGCTTTACTAAGTGATCAGGACACGGAAGGAAAAAGTTACTTCTTATGAAAGAGAAAGGAAGACCAAACCCAGAAGACCCGATGTCCAAACTCTGATGTTTTATTAAGCAATCAGAGAACGGGAGATGGAGTAACTTCTTCTTTCTAAAAATAGACCACGAAAAGAAAAAATCCTGAAACCTAAACTTTGACACTTTATCACAATATTAAAGAATAATTCGAAATCAGACAAAGAAAGCTACCGAGTCAAAATGGGAGGTCAAAAGATTGGAGGTCTGATCTCTAACACTTCGGCACTTAAAAGAATGGAGGAAGACCCAAAAGCCCCAAGTCATACAAAAGGAGGATGGAAGACCTAAAGTCCAATCTCCAATGCTTTGACACCTTAATGAACACAAAGGGCAAAGGATTTAATACATACGAACAAGCTTGAAAAATGCGCCCAAGTGGAAAATGGATTCAATAGCCAAATGGACAAAGAAAATAAAATGCTAGCTAAAAAACCACGAAAGCCTAGTAAAACAGCCAAAACAAGTCCAATTCGAACCAATATGACAATGGGGGGTTGGCCAAGGTCCCCATATTTAAAGATTAAAGCATGCGAAGCAAAACAAAGGGAAAACATGGAACCAAGCTAGAAAATACATGCAAATTCGATGAAAGAGTTTGAAATAAAGAAGCCTACACTCCAACAACATTAAATCCTTACCTCAGGTGCAAAATTATAGAAGAAAATTAACAAGTCTCAAGGTACAAATCAAATTTGTAGAGCTAAGAGATAAATTGGATTGCAAGAATGCTTGGGATGAAATCGAAAGAGCTAAAAAAAATCTATAATTGGGTCAACCACATGTGCGGGAGACCACCATTAATGTGTTGCTAAGGGTAGGTGGAGGGAAATCAATTCCCATGCCACAAAGATGTCCAATGGTGAGCCAAAAGGCTAACCCCCGATGCAATGTAGGTGATCTACCAACCTGACACTAGTGTCCTCGGAGTCAGGCCATCGAGGGGTGCTCTATAGTCATTCCAAGATGACTAATCCTGACAAACAATGTCCACACAAGCAAAATGATGATCCATAGGCCAGGGTATCAAAGATGATTCTACTGTCTTGAAGGTATGGCAAACTTTGACATCCTAATGGGTAGGATAAGAAGATTACAAACATGATAAGGTCCAAAGAGTAAAACATAGAGTTTTGGACCTTTGTCTTCTATCATGCCATAAGGATAAGGTCTGAAAGTTTGAAAAATGTGAAATAAACAAAGACCAAGTCATAAATATAGAACAATAAAAACTAGATGTTAAAACTTTGCCTAAGTAAAATTAATGCATGATATTCCAGAGGGAAGATTGGACAAAAGATGGGGGGTCCCTATTTTGTAGCAAAATGTGGTGTGTTGTGAGTAACACAACAGGTGCCATAATAAAATTAGGAGTCCTTCGCATAACTAAAGAATGTGAGAATCTAAAACCTTATTGAAATAGATCTATAACATGATCTATATATGGTTATGAGTCCTTAATAGTGTTCACCAAATCTACAAGATGGGACTCATAAAACCAATTTGGAATGTTTGTCAAGTACCCATCCCAACTAGTTATTTTATGGAAGATGGTCTTGTTGCACTAAATCACTGGATGTCCCATCTGGAACAACACTAAACTCTAACAAAGTAGGAGATTGAGGAGATGAGATCTTAATGCATGTCATTTTACTACACTACTCATTCATCGATCTATTGTCCACACTAGATGGCTTATTATAACACTAAATGTATCTACTAATGTTGGAATACAAGAGTCCTTAGCCTCAAGATGTTGACTCAAAGTTAAAGAAGAAGATGGTCCCTCTAAATAAGCAATAGGAGCCATACAAGCTAAAGTCTAAACTAAAGTCTATGTAGGAGGAGGAGTATTAGGGGTAGTCTCTATTTTGAACAAGTTGTAATTTGGGTAGGGACTTTTTCATTTTTTGTGGCTAGGAGACCTTGGATTGGCCATTTTCTACCTCTTTTTTGTATTATGTCTATGGTTTTATATTTTCTAAGGTCTTTTGGTTTGATCCAACTACCCAATAGCTATGGTTTTGTTGTTTTCTACTACCTAGTGGTTGATCTATTGTTGTAACTTCTACTTTGTACAAGGTTTATGGTCCCTTAAAAATGAGATTAATCGTAGTCAAAACAAAGTCATTTTGTAATGGTAAAAAATGCATCTTGATGCCTTGTCCTATTTAGTTTTGTGCCTATTTTATTGTAATTTATTGATACTTGTACCTGATGATGAATGACACAATCTTGTACAAACTTAGGCCCATTTACCTAGTTCTAATCTAATCCTTATCCACACATGATCCTTTTCTTATTAACAAATCTTACTTCTATGTGAAAACATTCGTATACATTTGGATTGTTTTTCTATTATCCATAATGATCCATACATTGATCTATAGATTGCTTATCTTTATCATGATCCATTATACCTATCTAATCCTAGATCAAGTTTGCATTCATGGGGTTACCTTGTGAGTGAGAACTTGACACCTATGTGGATTCAAATTTTAAAAATTTAAACTTGATTGACTAGCCCCCTTTGTCTTTCCTACCTAGAGACAACTATGTACACATTTTTGTGATCTCTTATCATATTCTTGTATAAAAAGGGATCCATTTGCATTCATTTTAGGAATCAAAAGCAATCAATGCAATCTAGACCTCTCATTCATTCTAGAGCATTTAGAAGAGAAAATAAATAGTGACAATTTAGACCTATTTCTCAAAAGGAGTGACAAATGATGATGCTATGTTTTTTTCTATTTCTCTTTCTTAAAGTGCATTCTTTCAAAGACATTCCCAAACTTTTATATATTTTGACTATGTCTATAATCATCCTTAAGACACTGAAAGCATTAAGATTGGTATATAATATGGTGTTAATCAATTGTGCATGAATGGATGATTGCTCATGAAATATGATAGAACTTTATGTTAATTTTAGTAGTTTTGATGTATAGATATCATGTGGTGGACTAACCCTCATGCAATAAGTATATGGCTACATTTCATGAAGACCACCTAGCAACCTGTAGCAAATGAGGTGTTGACGTCCACAATAGATAGTACAATCACCCGTAGCCAAAGGAAGAAGACTCTGAATTGATTGGATATGAGTTATCCATAATTATCCATTCTTTGATGGTTATCCTTCAACAGTTGATGCAGTCATGAATAATGAAGGAATATCAAATTGTACTCCATGTTCTGTTTCTAGTTTTGACTATTTTTTATAATGACTAAAGAGATTTACAGTAGGATTGTGCTATCTACATTTTCTTTATGGTAGTCTAGTTTCCTATTCCTAGTTTGATTTGTAATAAATCCATCTTCCTATGTTATAGGAGAATGGATAGTTATGGTATTTATTGCTTAGTAGTTTTGTTCAAATAGGATAAGTTTGATCTTGTCTATATGGATTGTTAGATTTTGTATATGGAATAGAAGTTAGACAAATATTGTGTTATCAAAATTTTTATTGTATTTTCTTCAAGCATTCAATAAAGGAACACATGTTTTGAATTCTTTCAATGGTTTTCAAGATACGGTAGAGATCTAGTGAAATTCTGGGGGATCATAGTCCCTCAAGCAAGGGCCACTTGAGGTAACTGTGTCTCTCCTATATGTTCATGTGTTTCATTTATGTTATATGTTTATGTTTATGTGATTAATGCATGTTGTAATGAGTTTATGTCATGTGAATTATTTAGATATTGATAATCACATAAACATAAACATATAACATAAATGAAACACATGAACATATAGGAGAGACACAATTACATGAACATATTGTATTTTCTTCAAGCATTCAATAAAGGAACACATGTTTTGAATTCTTTCAATGGTTTTCAAGATACAGTAGAGATCGAGTGAAATTTTGGGGGATCATAGTCACTCAAGCAAGTGCCACTTGAGGTAATTGTGTCTCTCCTATATGTTCATGTGTTTCATTTATGTAATGAATGTTTATGTTTATGTGATTAATGCATGTTGTAATGAGTTTATGTCATGTGAATTAGTTAGATATTGATAATCTATGTTGCTGAGTCAAGGTGATCACTGATTAACTATTAGTTGCTCCCTTATTTGGAATTACATAAGACCAGTTGATTTACAACCAACTGAATAGCATTGGTTATTTCTTATCAGCATTGCTTACTCATAGTACTTGTCAATTCTTGCAAATAGAGCTTTTTTTCTTTTCAACAATTTATTCCTATGCACAACCTATAGATTACAATTCAGGAATTCTCAATTGTACACATAGTACAAGCACCATCCAAGATGAATATGATTCCCTGGTTTGACAATTTAAATGTAACACATTATAGGTAGTAGGTTGCTTGATAAAGGATCTGTTGGTCCATTGAGTTGTGTGCATGCCCTTTTTGCATCAATGTATTGGTTAATAATGGAGTTCAACATTTTTGGCATCATTGCCAGAAATGGTGCTAAGGTTTAGAGTTTCTAAGTTCTTTTTGATTAATGTTTGTACTTTCTTTCATAGGATATAAGATTTCTTTTTCAACATTTAGAATTTCTTAGACATTCAATCTATCTCCAAACTATCTACTAACATGGTTCAGGAACAAAGCTATTAGCTTATACATCATTGTATGTCGTAGCCAAGAGACCATTTAGGGATATTTCTTCCAACTAGTTCAACAAAAGAAGAAGAAGACCACTTTGAACAACCCCTGGATGAAAAGACAGTAAAGATTTTCAAGATATTTTTATTTGGCATCAAGACACAATGGCAGAAGAAGTAGTAGAAAACCTAGTTGAGCAAGTCACCATTACCTTTCCTATTAAAGACTAGGCAAGAGCTGATACCTTGAAAAACATTCCTCATTTAGCACTACCAAACTTTCATGGGCTAATCATTAAGGACCCAGATACCTTTCTTTTTCAATTTGATGTACTCTGTAGAAGCTATGACTACACTATAGATAAATACAAACTCAAGCTCTTTCTAGCCACCCTCTAGGATGTTGTCTTATGATGGTTTATGGCATTGGGTAAAAATTGAGTAACGAACTGAGCTACCATGAAGGAGTTCTTGCAAAAGTACTAGTACTATTGTCATGGTAGAGATATGAAAGAAGATATCTTTAGGATGTCACAAAAGGAAGATGAACCTCTAGAAGACTATGTTGAAAGATTTTAGTTTAACCTGAAGAAGTCGAGACAAGGTTAAATGAATAGGTTAAGAGGTTGGAGGATCAATTGCATGTTTACCAGAAATAGGGGATAGGACTAGATCATTTGGCCCAATTGGCCATTATAGAAATTAATAGAAGAAATCTAGAGCCTATGCAACAAGAAGAACAACCCAAGGAACCTACCCCATCAACCTTATTCACAGTTACCTTGCATTTGTGGGATAAGATATCTATGAATTGGTAAAAGAACAAGGTGAATTGAAGGAGCATAGCAAAGAAATAGAGGTGAAGAATATAGAAATAAAGAAACTAAAATTCAAAATCTATAGGATGGAAGATATGACTATCCAACTGATGAAGTGTTGGCCACCTATAAAAGTTTTTTCCCTCTATCTACGGGAGTAGTATTTAAGCTTCCAGTTTAGCCAACTTTATAGTGATGCCCCTGTTTCACTTTTTACACCTACTTTATTTCTAACAGCCTACCAAAAAGCTACCCCAGATATGCAGAATCAAGTGTGTGAATTCTATTTGCATGATTTAGCCATTCCATATGACACCCACTGGAATCCCCTGGTTGTTATTGGGGATGTGTAACTAAAGGCCGTAGCATCATTCATCCAGAATGAGAATAGGAAAGAAATTTTACATTAGTAGTATAATGAGAGAGAGAAATCACTCCCTGTAAAACTCAAGGCCCAGAATCCCCATATCCCTAAAAGATAGTGGATTAATGGATTAATCTAATTGAACGTCCTAAGGTGGAAAACAAACTCCTAGAATGCAAAGCAATGGATTACAAGAAATTAATGGAATTAGCTAAAGGGATTGGTAAGGAGGCTTTAGGTTTTTCACAAGGTAGGTAGAAAGAGTTGACACCAACATTGCAAAAGAAAGATTCTCATCTAGTATTCAACCTCTCAGTAGCAATCAATAGGACACAAAAACATATCAGATCAGCCAATGGACATGGAATAACTTGGCTACCTTTGGTGTTTCATCCTCCCCTGCTTCTTTGTCCAATTCCACATTAATTGGAATAGAGAATAAACCAGACAATAGAATAGGCTAGGTGGAACAAGTTGGCATAGGAGAAGGGATTCTATCTTCTCACATCTCATTTTAATCAACTATAATATTATTCTAGACTAGTGAACATTTACCATGATTATTTTACTTTGAGTAAGTTCTACATGTGTGAAGGTAATTATCATGAAGTTATATTTGAGTAAATTGGAAAGTTAATTTAAATATTGAATATTATCGATGTGATCATGATGTTTTGCTTCAGCTATGTTTTTGGGAACTAACCTATTGACGTCAAGTTGAGTGCAAATGAATGCAGGTACTCATCAAAGATGACAACATGGTTGATGTAGAGGTGTCCTAGCCACTTGGCAAGGACTGTTTGGGATGGTTAACCCTGATGCAATCACACACTCATGTAGTTTCATATATATTTTTGAATGGCTTATTTTTATGCATCATTGTGCGGTTAATAATTGTGATATATGATTTGATATTTAGAAAATTATTGTGTTTTCAATTGTTATGAAAATCCTTTTTAAATGCATAATTTGATTGTAAATACTATAATTTCTTTTTGATTATATTAAATTGTGAGTTTCCTATATTATAAAAATAGATGTATGGAAGATAATATCTAAATTAGATTTAAACTTAATTATAATAAATATATATAATATTATATATTTATTGTAAATGCTTCTTGATTTAAATTAATTGTGTTCTAATAAAAATAGTTAGATCATTTTAATAATAGTATTATTATATTTAGGAAATCAAATAATAGAGTTGAAAAAACTAACTTACTGTCATGCATGTGATAGTAAGCCAATTAAAAGTGGTTTTTCTAAATTAAATAATAATTAAGGAGCTCTTTGAAGGGATCATTCACATGCAAACAAAAGTGAAAACTGCAGTTGATAAATACAATGATTAACCTAAATAGGAGACACCAAAAATAAGGGAACTTATTATTAAAAAGAGGAGACCTCAGTAGAAAACAAAACCTACAATTTTTAGCAGAGAAGGCATAATCTTTTGCAGCAGGAAAGAATTGTTTTCTGTGAGCCTTGAAGGTTGCAATGACTTTCATCTGGAGTGACAGGAAGTAGAAGAAAGGCAGTGATTTGGGAGGTAGGATCAACCTATTTTTTAGGTGAACTCATCTAGATATTTTTCTTGTGGTTTTGCATTTAATAAAAGTTTGTTGATTGACAATAGAAAACTTAGTAAAATCAATCTGTGTATACTCTTTTCTAGCCTGTGTTTTGACTGCTAATCGACCTTTAAAATGGGAGTTAAATTTTCCATTGTTTTGATCGACCTGCTGTTAGAAAATCTAAGTGAACTATCTTTATTCTTACTACTGCCAGTTTTAAAAACCATGGCATCTTATTTAGAATTAACCTACCTTTATTTCTTTCCTGTCGCTAATCTGCTCAAACTACAGTTTAGGATTTAGGATTGACCTACTATTTTTCCTAGCCTATGAAATGTTTATTATTTAGATCTCTGAATATAAATACTCATATCTACGCTTGCCCAAGTACTCAACAACCAATTGCTTCATGGTTAAATTCAACCATGCCATCAACAAGAAGTGGGGCGACCTATTGTTCCTTGTTCTTGTTTTACTAAGTAAATTGACTTCCTCTTCTTGTTCTTGTTTTCCTACTA
This sequence comes from Cunninghamia lanceolata, assembly GCA_027924645.1. NCBI lineage: Eukaryota > Viridiplantae > Streptophyta > Pinopsida > Cupressales > Cupressaceae > Cunninghamia > Cunninghamia lanceolata. The sequence continues at coordinate 2,892,526 of BSBN01000957.1, forward strand.
AAGATCGGTCATTATACTAGTCGTTGTCTGAAAACCATGGACTGAGCTATTACAACCCCAGATGCTAATAAACATTACTCTCTGAAAGGCACAAATTTTACAATTATCATGGTATTGCTTCCTATTGGAAATCAGTTTTCTATTAGGAATCAACCTTTTGATGTGTGCAAACAAAACTCTTAAACATAGATGAAAATAAGGGCTTCCTGTAGCTTAAACTTTTCTTTATTGTTTGCTATCAAAAACATATTTTTAAACATTATCTTTGAATGACAGAAAAAGATTATAAACTCTATTCTTATATTATTTTTGCTATAGTTCCTATCATAGTTGCGACAAGAAGATTGTTTATATGTTTCTGGATTTCCTATCATAGATTTGACATTAAGAATATTAAGTAACTTAGATTGCTTATGATACTAAGAAAACTATGATTGAAATATGAACTTGGTGATTGTATCAATTTAATAGCATCATGGATACAATTGTATGTAACAAATGATGGATTATTGCTTGGAAAGTGTCTTTTCATTGATTGGTGTTTTGGGAAAGGGAATTTGAAATGATTTATTGGTGAACTTTTTTCCTTTTATTTTTATTATTTATTTACTTGTTTCTTGGGGAAAAAGTAGATTTTATCTAGGAATGTTATTAGGTTACTTTCTGGGCAAGGACGCCGAATGTTAATTATTAGAGATGGCTTTTCCTCTTTTCAGGAATTGAACCAAGTTACTATTTAAAAGGATTAGATCTAATTGAGCTATCATTGAAAAAGATGATCATTTTGTCTAGAAAACTTATTTATATATATCTCTGCCAAATCCTGTTGTGAGACAATCTATATTTTCATTATTTAGAATTGCACATTAAGGCATCAGGTTGCATCCAGAGTTCCCACATGCCACTTGTTCTATGTAGCTAGACATTTCATGTAGGGCTGGGTTTCCTTCATTTCATGAAAGGATCCAAGGAAGTGTAATTACTTCATGGTTGGGTGGAAAAGGACTTGGGCCATGTTCCCATCTCTTGGCTCATAGGAGAACCACTTGGTTCATGGCGACTAATGAGCATATTGATTTATTTATTTATTCTTATTATACATGATTATTGTAACTTGAAATTGGATGTATGATGGCATGAATGCCAATGGACTTGTAAATTATTTATAGTTCTTTTACCTGGATTGAGCATGTGACTTTGTAGTATTTAATGACATCTTGATTCTTATTTATGAGATTTATCTTTTACTTGTGATATTGTAATTAAGCGGGTTAATTACACCCTTTTTATCTTTTATATTGTAATTAAGTGGATTAATTACATCATTTACCTTTGTTATTTGTGATGTTTTATTTAAGTGGATTATTTACTTCATTTACTTTTGAGATGGTTTTGAGGCTTTTACATATCTCAAATAGGATAGAGGAGTGGAAAAACATACAGATGACAAGGAGATAGCTCTTCAATACAATCAAAGGCCTTGGTTGCTAGATGACCATTAACATGTTTATTTGGGGGTGTGACTGTAACGTTGGAAAATGTCCCCTTGGGGGCTTTTCCCTCATAAGGTTTAGCTCCCAGGTCTTTAGCATGCATTTAGGACATTTTAGTTCATATTTTGGCATCCCGATGGAATGAGACCTAGGTTCCATGGCAAATTGGACCTAGGTGGACCCCTTGAGTTGTACCCTACCCAAAATAGGGGGGAGGACTTGGGAACCTATGCCCTAGTCCTACCCTATTTTGGGGGAGCCCTAATTTTTGGGTGTTAGTTTATGACCGTTATTAGGTCCCTTTGCCGACACAGTAAGTTTGAATTGCAAAAATCTTGATAGGAGTGTTTGTAGTTGCATATATAATCATGCTTAGGCATTCATTTGTAAAGAAGATTTCAATTAGATGATCATTGTGAACTTTAGGCATTCTCAAGGTGATTCAAGGCTTCTATTGTGTTGCAAGAGCAGACTTGTACATGTTGTGTGTTGGTATTTGTAGATTTGAGCATCAATCTCCTCATGGCATGAAGAGCATCTTCCTCCATGAGAGCTTCACTACAAAGTGACATAATATTGTGTTTTTATCATTGATTCCTTTAGTTTTTGCCTCTACCTCACAAGGGCACGCACTCTCTGTCTAATAACGGTGTTCAGAGACTTAAGTGTCCTCTGGGGCTTAACTGAGGCAAGCCTCTAAACACCACAACCCCCAAACCAAGTCTTGTGATTGTAGGTTACAAGTGTTGCATTTGGGAAAAGTGGAGTTGTAGGAAGGATTGGTAGACATTAGGGATTCAGGATCTGACGAAAAGGACACAGGAACACTTCTAGTACTTGGGTACTTGCTCTAGTGTCCTCAACATCTAAGTTTCAGGAAACAGAAGTTACACAGCTAATGAGTGTCAGAAGGAGGTCTAGATTCTATGAAAAAACTTATACCTTGGACTTGGGCGCCCACTCCAGTGTCCCCGATTGTTCTGCCTCAAAACCCCGAAAATAGATATTCTATAATTTAGTATTTTACTCCTGTTTGCAAGAGCTTTTTTTGTTTTTCATCAATTTATTGTCGTATTTGCATAATTAGGGTTTTAATGGTTAATTGGACATAAGAGAAGGAAAATTGATAATTAAATTCCCTAATCCAAGTTTCCCTACATTTGTAAGTGACCTAGGGTATGATAGTGCTTGCCACTCGACCCTAGATCCTTCAATGTTTAGAGGAGAGGCAGATTTAAACACATAAAGACAAACATTAACAAATCCAATTTTCCCCTAAACATTGATAAAGCTATGTTTTGTCCTATTTATCTTTCTTTAAGTGCATTCTTTCATACACATTCCCATCTACTTTTATATATATTGACTATGCCTGTAATCATCCTAAACACATTGAAAGCACTAAGATTAGTATATAATATGTTGTTAATTAATTGTGTGTGAATTGATGATTGCTCATGAAATATGATAGTACTTTTGTAAAGGGTAAAATTTGGATAATTGGTTTTTGGTAGTTTTGTGTGTGTATCCTCCTTTCACCCTTTCATTCAAGGACTTTGGGTCGAGTGGAAATGCACTATCAGACCCTTGGTCACTATGAGATGTAGGGAAACTTGGATTTGTATGAATTGATTGCCAATTATGCTCACTTATGCTTAATTATACATCAAAACCCTAATTATGCAAATACGAAAGAAAAGATATGAATATTGGAAAATGATGCTGCAAGAAGATGTAAAATGATAGATAAATGTGCACCTATTTTTGGGGTTTAGAGGTGGAATAGTTAGGGACTAATGAGCGGGCACCTAAGTCCAAGTCCCTATTTTTAGCTTTGATCTGCAACTCTGACACTCTCCAACACTCCTCTGCAAGTCCACTTTTCCTGTATCCTCAACCTATAACCTATAATCACAAAAAATTTGGGAGGGGGTTGTGGTGTTTAGAGGCTTGCCTCAATCAAGCCCCAAAGAGGCATTTAGGTCTTCCAAACACCATTATCAGATAGAGAGTATGTGCCCTTGTGAGGCAGAGGCAAAAACTAAATGATAAATTATTAAAAACACAAATGATGTCACCTTGTAGTGGAGATCTCATGGGAGGAAGAAGCTCTTCATGCCATGAGGAGATAATTGCTCAAATCTGCAAATACAAACACATAGACAACACAAATCTACTCTTGATACATAATGAATGCCTTAAATCACCTTCACATATACTTGAGAATCTAAGTTGCTAGCTAGTAATCATCTAGTTTACAAATGAATGCCTAAACATGCTTTTATATGCAACTACAAACACCCCTGCCAAGAATTTAGTAATTTAAACCTACTGTGTCAGCATAGGACCTAAATAACGGTCATAAGCTGACACCCAAAATTTGGGACTGACCTAGAATAGGGCAAGACTAGGAAGCGGGCACCCAAGTCCCCCCCCTATTTTGGTCAGGGTTAGGTTCAAGGGATCCCCCTAGGTCCCATTTGTCATGAAACTAAGGGATCATTTAATCAAGATGTCAAAATTTGATGCAAGATGTCCTAAATACAAATAAAAGACTCGAGAGCTAAACCTTAAGAGGGAAAAGCCCCCAAGGGGACATTTTTTGACATTGCATTTAGCCCCCACTTTAATGTATGTATAAATGCAAGGCCAATACATGCATTACAGTATGGTTAACAAACATAGCAAACATGCCAAGCATGGAGAAGACATGCCCAATACATTGAAGACAATGAGAGGCATGCAAAACATGGAGAAGATAGTTATAGCCACGCAAAACACAGAGAAAACAATAGATGCATAGAAGACAGTTAATGCATGGAAGACATGAATGATTTCTTTTCTTTTCTTTTTCTCATATATATGAAATGCAGATGCAAGTATGGGAAAGTAAACACATCTCACATAATGCAGGAAGCACTCATCACGCTGGTCTTTAAACTGCATATATGGGGCAGCACACACACAAGATACACCAAACCTCCCAAAATGAAGGAAGCACTCATTGTGCTGGTCTTTAGACTATATATGGGGCAACATACATTCCAAACAAAGAAAGCATGCCAAACACACACACACTTTAAAGACACGGAGAAAATACGGTAGACAAGTGATGGAGTGTTCCTATTTCTAGGCTCATCACCATCACATGCACAATATAGGCACACACTGACAATTGTGCTTCACCACAACAATCGCCGAAGACACACTTAAGGGTTGAGTTAGTCATAAAACCACTCCCTGCCTCTGTAGAGGGCTTAAGATGATTGATTGAAAACAAACTCAGAATGTAGGAGGGACTCATCACCACCAATCTTTACACTGCACTTGAGGACAAGCACATTGCTAACATATACAATAGATAGCTTACCTTATATATGCCTCCACCTTAAGGTGGTTGATATCATGCATCAATATCTAGAACGTTAAGGTAGGAAGAAAAAACACAAGGGAACATGGACTTTCGCAAAGCCCATGCCCCCTGGAGGTGACATGTACTTTACTATCACCAAATGTTTCCAAAAACACATCCTTGCAAGAAACATGTTAGTGTCCACATAATCATGATAAACAACAACATCAATGTATACGATCAATCATATAAAGAGCCAAGGTTATACTACGAATTCAGAGATTAAGGATAACCATGGGGCTATATCATGAAAATCTTATAACTGAGTGTCACCAAGGCGAGATTTAAAGACAAACAAAGTGCATGGAGCAGCAGTATTGTTAAGGTTTGTAAGTGAGATAAAACATCATCAAAATCACTACGTAGAAAGCATGGAGTGCTTCTACTAGCCAAGTGTCAGATAATATATTGCAACCCCATCATCATATTAGGAAGTAAGTCCATTTTTTAATTTCTCGCTAAAGGGATGCTAGGTCCGCATCAGTATAATATGTTTTTTGTCATCCGCCCACTAGATAGAAACACTAGAGGAAGGGAAGCAAAAAATAAGAGAGGAGAAACAAGTGTCTTAGGGACAGTCACGTAGGAGGGTAGCCCCAAGTCACCAACAACAACACTATGTCTGTAAGACACAACACACAACAATGAAATCAAAGAGAGAGGCAATATAGAAGAATGATGTTAGAAATAGAAGAAGGTCACAACAGAGGTGGTCTCTTGGTATCCTAGACCTTATGAGAGAATCAGGGGTCATCTCAAGAGGCCTAAACAACACATAACACATCACAAGAGAAACACATCATGAGTGCAAAGTTTGAGTGGTTCTTATGAAAGTCTTGTTTGTTATCGTATGATGCTTGTTTCTTAAATCCTTGTGTAAATGAGACCTTTTGTTTCTTATGAGGAGGAGAAACACTATTATTTCCAACTGTTGATAATTGTCATACTCTTTTCTGATTTGTAGTGAGTGTGTGTTGTTGATGTCATGTAACACAGTAACATGAATCATCCTGTACCATCTCACTCGTCTATATCAATTGTTCTATTTGTCTTTCTGATGCATTTTGGTTATCTCCCAATCCTATATAGGATAACAAAGGAGGAACCTTAGCATAAATCCCATTTGTTCATGGACGAGGTGGGTTATTATCCTTATCCACTTCAATCATACCCATGATATTATCATAGTCTAAATTGTCACCATCCTCTACTTCCACTAAACATTGTTCCAACATATTGTTATCACTATGTTTAGGGAAAGGATTAGTGAATATTTGTAAATTTTGATTTGGCAGAGCAACTGACTTATTTCTGTTATCATTCACACCCAATACCTGTGTGATATTTGAATCAACGAGGTCTTGTATTTCATGTTTAACATGCATACATCATTCACTATAATGTCCTTGTGTTTGATGAAAATGACAAAATGCATTAGCATTGAAGTAAGGTCGTTGTGCTTTGCCAGGATCAATAGGCTTAATCAGGGGAAGCTTCAAAATGTTATTACTCATAGCTTGATTCATGATAGAATGATAAGACTAAGATATTAGAGTAAACTTTCTTGGTTGGTATGATGTCTTCTTTAGATTAGTGATAGCAGACAAATTAGAAAAGTTGTTCATATTAGTCCATTAATTTTGATGAAACTCCTATTATTATTATTTCTCTTAAAGTGGTTTTGTGATGATCCACCCATTGATTGACTAACTTGAGCTGATGAGTTTTGGTTTTCATACTGACTAGACGGAAGTTGGTAATCATGAAGCGGAGTGCATAAATATTGAAAAGAGTTATATTTCATCAAGAGGTTTTTATAACAAATATTAGGTTGTAGATTAGTGATAGACACCTTCTGAACATCCTCATCCTTCATTTGATATTGAATTTGTGTATACAAAGCTTGATACTAACAAATAAACTCAATTAACTTTTCTTTCAGACTTTGCTTGCAATGAACTAAATCAATCAAGGAGACTTGAGGTCCAATGTTTTCTTGAAAATGTTGTAAAAATTGATCAATCAACTATGAAAAGGAGTGTATTAAATTCGGAGGCAAAGAGCAAAACCATTCTAAAGTAGTATCTTTGAGAGATCACAGGAAAAGTTTTGCCAACAAATCCTCTTCAAAATAGAAATCACTACACATAGCTGTGAAGGCTGCCACATGAGTATTAGGATCACCTTTTCTACCATATTTTTTAAAGCTAGGAGTCTCAAACCTCTTGGGTATAGGAGTTCTCAAGATTGCATAGGAAAGAGGATTATTGGTATGATATGTTGGTATATTAGGTTATGAAGAATTTATCAAATTTGTTACCTTTTGTTGTAAAGCAGTCATGCCCTGCAAAAGTTGGTTTAGGATGGCAGCATTGGGAGATGCAGTTTACTGTGAGGAATTGGAACCAAAGTGAGGAGGTGATTGAGCTTGAGATACGATAGGTGGAGGCTATGAATAGGTCAATGGTGGTTGGACATAATGGTAGGTGGTAGGTGGTTGAGAATAACTATATGTAATGGGAGGTTGAGAGCAATTAGTGCCATTAGATACTCCAATACCAGTGGTAGCATTACTACAAGCATTCACATCAGTTGTTAAGATCGTTGATGTAAAGGTAGATATTCCTGTAGTCGGTATAGGTGCTGATACTTGTGTATGAGATGGTGACAAAGTGTTATTTATCACTTTTACACATCCATTCACTAGCATGATATTCGTTTGCACAATATGTGCTAAACCACGAATTGCATTAACACCATCTTGTCCCTCTTTTATCAATTCTCTTACATGGTGAATCATGGGTATAGCTTCTTCAGCTATCCTCTCAGTTTTCACATAGTCTTGGAATTCATCTAGGTCTTTAATATCAATTTTATCTATTTGCTCATCTAATACATGTCATGTTTCCTTAATAGTATCATCAACATCATGAAAAGTTTTCTCCTCCATTGTGCTTATGATAGGTGTAATATCATGTAACATTTGTCTCTCCTTTTGTAAAGAAGGTGTTTAATGTACCAACTTATTCAAGATCACTAGATCCCATGTTTCTTATGCTTCTTCTTAAAGAGATATTTCTTTTAGGGAAGTGAGTTATGAGACTCATACAACAATATGCACAAACCTTAGGCGCAAGATATGTTTAAATGCTTGATTTTTTGTACTTTTTTAATGCAAATATATGAAAGAAAAGCTGTTTGTAAATATTTTTATCAAGGGCAGAAAACAATATGTCTATTTTCAGTCCAATACAGAAACAAAACCCTTTACAACATTCTTTTGATGCAAACCTAGGATGATGACAAGTAAAAACCTAGTGAAAGTGCCCTAAAATATGTATTTTTCACCATTTTTCAATCCCAAGACCTAGTGAAAGAGCTGTTGTAATGAATTTTATGAGGTACATAAAGTAATAGAAATGATATTAGTCACTTACAATAATAAAATCTTTTACAACACGCTTGGAGTGCAATCTAGGTCAAATCCTAGGGCAAATATAGTAAAAATATGCAATTTTTTCACCAAATTTTCAATACAAGAGCCCAATAAAAAGGTGTTGTAAAGGTTTTTAGAAGGGGAAGTAGATAATAACCCTGATAACAGAAAATTAGTGTAAAAATATTCTTCACAACACGCCTATGGTGCAAAATTAGAGAGTCAATAAGGCCAAATCTAGTGAAAATCAAGGTTTTTCAAGCCCTAGGTTTGAGATCTTGATGTAAAATGCTATATGAATGTTTTTCAAGCTGATATATGATGAAAATTAAATGTTCTCAATTTTAAAAATGATTTCCAAGTCTTAAAATGCAAAATGCAAGTGCAAATCTAGTGAAAAATCAATGAAAATGCTATTTTTTTTTGTTGTTGAAATTTTCTATGTAAAAATGCAAATTTTTGAGATCTAAATGCAAATTTACACTAAAATGAAACACTACACACAAATGCAAATTTGAATGAGTGTCTAAGATTAGTAGAAAAATTTAAAACAAGATTTTGCCTACAAACCCTAGTTTTTGGAATTACTAGGTTATATGCAAAATTCAAAATTTCCAACAAAACACTAGCAATTTAGTGATAAAAATGCAATGCAAGCTATTGAATTTTTGTAATTTTCTGCAATTTAGCTAAGATCTAATGCAGAAGTCATAAATTTCATGAAATTCTATTTAATTAATGTAACATGCAAACCCTAGAATGCAATTCTTTTCAAAATTTGCAATTTTTAAATTTTTTTTGTAAGTTTTCCAATGCAATAAGATGAATGACTATATGAATGAATTAAATCAATGTAAATCTAAAGAAAAATGTTCAACAAGGTGCAAACAAGTCCAACAACATGGGTTCACCAAAATGTAAAGGGTAAAATTTGGATAATTGGTTTTTGGTAGTTTTGTGTGTGTATCCTCCTTTCACCCTTTCATTCAAGGACTTTGGGTCAAGTGGCAATGCACTATCAGACCCTTGGCCACTATGAAATGTAGGGAAACTTGGATTTGTATGAATTGATTTCTAATTATGCTCAATTATACATCAAAACCCTAATTATACAAATATGAAAGAAAACAGATGAATATCAGAAAATGTTGCTATAGGAAGATGTAAAATCATAGATAAATGTGCACCTATTTTCGAGGTTCAGATGCAGAACAGTCAGGGACTAATGAGTGGGTGCCCAAGTCCAAGTCCCTATTTTTAGCTTTGATCTAAAATTTTGACACTCTGCAACACTCCTCTGCAACTCCACTTTTCCTATATCCTCAACATGTAACCTGCAATCATAGAAACATTGGGAGGGGTTTGTGGTGTTTAGAGGCTTGCCTCAATCTAGCCCCAGAGAGACATTTAAGTCATTTGAACACCATTTTCAGATAGAGAGTGTGTGCCCTTGTGAGGTAGAGGCAAAAACCAAATGATAAATGCTTAAAAACACAAATGATGTCACCTTGTAATGAAGATCTCATGGGAGGAAGAAGCTCTGCATTCCATGAGGAGATAATTGCTCAAATCTGCAAATACAAACACATAGACAACACAAATCTACTCTTGCTACACAATGAATGCCTTAAATCACCTTCACATAAACTTGAGAATCTAAATTGCTAGTTAGTAATCATCTAGTTTACAAATGAATGCATAAACATGCTTATATATGCAACTAAAAACACTCCTGCCAAGAATTTCGTAATTTAAACTTACCGTGTTGGCATAAGACCCAAATAACAGTCACAAGCCAACACTCAAAATTTAGGACTAACCCAAAATATGGCAGGACTAGGGTGCGGGTACCCAAGTTGTCTCCCCTATTTTGGTCATGGTTAGGTTCAAGGGATCCCCCTAGGTCCCATTTGTCATGAAACTTAGGGATCATTTCATCAGGATGTCAAAATGTGATGCATGATGTCCTAAATGTAGATAAAAGACCTGGGAACTAAACCTTATGAGGGAAAAGCCCCCAAGGGGACATTTTTGGATGTTACAACTTTATGTTCATTTTAGTAGTTGTGATGTATAGATATCATATGATGGACTAACGCTAATGTAGCAAGCACGTGGCTACATTTCATGAAGACCACCTGGTAGCTCATAGAAAATGTGTTGACATCCACAATAGATAGTACAGTCACCCATATCTAAAGGAAGAATACTATGAATTGATTGGATGAGTTAGCCATAACTCTCCACTCTTTGGCAATTATCCTTCGATAGTTGATGCAACTTCATGGTGCATGAGCACCTAATGGACTTTATGCCTCCACGAGGCCATTTTGTAATTTTTTCTTTTCTTGTGTGTTTGAACCATGTAATAAGGTCATCTAGACCATGTTGGACTTTTATAAGTCTATTTTGAGTCTCAGGGAGTCATTTTGGAGTCATGTGTCAAATATTGTAAAAATTGTCAAATTGTCAAAAAGTTGTCAAGTGCAATTTAGCAATTTTGTCATAGCGTGGAAGATGAATGGTTATTAGTTAAAATGTTGGTTTGTAAATATTGGGACAAGTTTGAAAAAGGCATAAATAGCCTAATTCTATCCTTGTAAAGGTGGTGGAGTGGTTGGGAAGTTGATCTGGTGGGAAAATCAATAAGAAACTTTCCATTTTTTGTGTGTTTTACCATTTTTCTGTTGTTCCAGTAAATTTGTATGGTGTGTACAGCCAGAACATGTGCATTTAATGATTTGAGTTGATAGAGGAATGAATCTACTTTCATTTGCAATTGGTTGGGTTTGACTTCATGAAGTTTTCAGCATTTTATAGTCGATTTACTAAAACTACCTATTAAACCTCATTAGCTAGGGTTTTGAGAGGAAAAATAGAATTTTGACCTTTTCCACCATTGAAAAATTCTGAAAATTAGTGGAATGGAAGGTTTTAACATGTTCTTTAAGAATTCGAAAGTGGGTATTTCAGGAAATGGAGTTTTGGGTGAATTCCAAGCAGCCCTAGCCTGATTTTCTTATGTTTTGGGCTTGTTTGAATAGGTTGAATACTTTCTTGTACTTGCATCTGCATTTCATATATATGAGAAAAAGAAAAGAAAATAAATCATTCATGTCTTCCATGCATTAACTGTCTTCTATGCGTATATTGTTTTCTCCATGTTTTGCATGACTGTAACTATCTTCTCCGTGTTTTGCGTACCTATCATTGTCTTCAATGTGTCTGGCGTGTCTTCTCCATGCTTGGCGTGTTTGTTGTGTTTGTTGACCATACTTTAATGCATGTATTGGCCTTGCATTTATACATACATTAAAGTGGGTGCTAAATGTAACATTAGAAAATGTCTGCTTGGGGGCTTTTTCCTCACAAGGTTTAGCTCTCGGGTCTTTTATATGCATTTAGGACATCTTGCATCACATTTTGACATCTCGATGAAATAATCCCTAAGTTTCATGACAAATGGGACCTAGGGGGATTCCTTGAACCTAACCCTAACCAAAATAGGGGGAGGACCTGGGTGCCCGCGCCCTACTCCTACCCTATTTTGGGTCAGTCCCAAGTTTTGGGTGTCGACTTGTGACCATTATTTAGGTCCTATGCCGACACGGTAAGTTTGAATTATGAAATTCTTGGTGTGAGTGTTTGTAGTTGCATATAAAAGCATGTTTAGGCATTCATTTGTAAACTAGATGATTACTAGCTACCAATTTGGATTCTCAAGTTTATGTGAAGGTGATTTAAGGCATTCATTATGTAGCGAGAGCATATTTGTGTTGTCTATGTGTTTTTATTTACAGATTTGAGCAATTATCTCCTTGTGGCATGCAAAGCTTCTTCCTCCCATGAGATCTTCACTACAAGGTGACATCATTTATGTTTTAAAGCATTTATCATTTGGTTTTTTCCTCTACCTGACAAGGGTACACACTCTCTATCTGACAGTGGTGTTTAGAAGACTTGAATATCTCTCTAGGGCTTGGCTGAGGCAAGCCTCTAAACACGACAACCCCCTCCCAAAGTTTTTGTGATTGAAGGTTACAGGTTGACGATACAGGAAAAGTGGAATTGTCGAGGAGTGTTTTAGAGTGTCAGAATTGCAGATCAAAGCTGAAAACATGGTCTTGGACTCATGTGTCCTCTCATTAGTCCCTGACTATTCTGCCTCTGAACCCTGAAAATAGTTGCATATTTATCTGTCATTTTACATCTTCCTATAGCAACATTTTATGATATTCATCTATTTGCTTTTGTATTTGCATAATTAGGGTTTTGATGTATAATTGAGCATAATTGGCAATCAATTCATACAAATCCAAGTTTCCCTACATGTCATAGTGACCAAGGGTCTGATAGTGCATTGCCATTCGACCCAAAGTCCTTGAATGAAAGGGTGAAAGGAGGATACACACACAAAACTACCAAAAACCAATTATCCAAAATTTACCCTTTACATTTTGGTGAACTCGTGTTATTGGACTTGTTTGCATATGACTGAGGTTTTTGCTTCAGATTTTCATTGATTTCATTCATTCATATAGTCATTCATCTTATTACATTGGAAAACTTACAAAAAATTGAAAATTCACAAAATTTGAAAAAAATTGCATTCTAGGCTTTGCATGTTGCATTAATTAATTTAAATTTCATCAAATTTCTAACTTTTGCATTAGATATAAGCTAAATTGCATAAAATTAGAAAAATTCAATAGGTTGCATTGCATTTTCATCATTAAATTGCTAGGGTTTTGTTTGAAATTTTGAATTTTGCATATAACCTAGTAATTCCAAAAACTAGGGTTTGTAGGTAAAATCATGTTTTAGATTTTTCTAATGATCTTAGACACTCATTCAAATTTGAATTTGTCTATAGTGTTGCATTTTAGTGTAAATTTCCATTTAGATCTAAAAAATTTGCATTTTTACATAGAAAATTTCAACAAAAAAAAACTAGCATTTTCATTGATTTTTCACTAGATTTGCACTTGCATTTTTCATATTAGGACTTGGAAATTATTTTAAGATCTGAGTTCATTTAATTTTCATCATATATTATCTTTTAAAACTTTCATATAGCATTTTACATCAAGATCTCAAACCTAGGGCTTGAAAAACCTTGATTTTCACTAGATTTGGCCTTATTGACGCTTTAATTTTGCACCATAGGCATGTTGTGAAGAATATTTTTGAGCTAATTGGCTATTATCAGTGTTATTATCTTCTTTCCCTCCTAAAAATCTTCACAACACCTTTTTATTGGGCTCTTGTATTGAAAATTTGGTGAAAAATTACATATTTTTACTATATTTGCCCTAGGATTTGAGCAAGATTGCGCTCCAAGAATGTTGTAAAATATTTTATGATTGTAAGTGACTGATATCATTTCTATTACTTGATTCACCTCATAAAATTCATTACAACACCTCTTTCATTAGGTCTTGGGATTGAAAAATGGTGAAAATTTGCATATTTTAGGGCACTTTCACTAGGTTTTGACTCATCATCATCTTAGATTTGCGTCAAAAGCATGTTGTAAAGGGTTTTTTTGCTGTATTGGACTGAAAATAGACATATTATTTTCTTCCACTGATACAAATATTTACAAACACCTTTTCTTTCATATATTTGCATTAAAAAAGTACAAAAAAAAAGCATTTAAACATATCTTGCGCTTAAGGTTTGTGCATATTGGTGTATGAGTCTCATAACTCACTGCCCTAAGAGAAATATCCCTTTAAGAAGAAGCATAAGACACATGGGATCTAGTGGTCTTGAAGAAGTTGATACATTAAACACCTTCTTTACAAAAGGAGAGACACAAATGTTACATGATATTACACCTATCATAAGCACAATGAAAGAGTAAACTTTTCATGATGTTGATGATACTATTGAGGCAACAAGACATGTATCAGATGAGAAAATAGATAAACTTGATAAAGACCTAGCTAGATTCCGTGACTATGTGCAAACTGAGAGGATAGATGAAGAAGCTATACCCGTGATTCACCATGTAAGAGAATTGATAAAGAGGGACAAGATGGTGTTAATGCAATCCATGGTTTAGCACATATTGTGCAAACCAATATTGTTCCAGTGACTAAATGTGTAAAAGTGATAAATAACACTTTGTCACCATCTCATACACAAGTATCGGCACCTATACCAACTATAGGAATATCTACCTTTACATCAACGATCTTAACAACTAATGTGAATGCTTGTAGTAATGCTACCACTGGTATTGGAGTATCTAATGATAGTAATTACAAAGCTGTGGGATTTATTATCAAAATTTGGTTCCTAAGGGGACCTCTTCTATGAATAATTTCTCTCAACCACCTCTTCATCCCACTTATTCTCAACCTCCCATTACATATAGTTATTCTCAATCACCTACCACCTACCATTATGTCTAACCACCATTGACCTATTCATAACCTCCGCCTATCATATCTCAAGCTCAATCACCTTCTCATTTTGGTTCCAATTCCTCATAGCAAACTACATCTCCCAATGCTTCCATCCTAAACCAACTTTTGTAGGGCATGACTACTTTACAACAAAAGGTAACAAATTTGACAAATTCCTCACAACCTAATATACAAACATATCATGCCCATATTCCTCTTTCCTATGCAATCTTGAGAACTCCTATACCCAAGAGGTTTGAGACTCCTCACTTTAAAAAATATGGTGGAAAATGTGATCCTAATACTCATGTGGTAACATTCACAACTATGTGTAGTGATTTCTATTTTGAAGAGGATTTGTTGGCAAAAATTTTCCTGTGATTTCTCAAAGATACTGCTTTAGAATGGTTTTTCTCTTTGCCTCTGAATTTAATACACTCCTTTTTGCAGTTGATTGATCAATTTTTACAACATTTTCAAGCAAACATTGGACCTCAAGTCTCCTTGATTGATTTAGTTCATTGCAAGCAAGGTCTAAAAGAAAAGTTAACTGAGTTTATTAGTCAATATCAAGCTTTGTATACACAAATTCAATATCAGATGAAAGATGAGGATGTTCATAAGGTGTTTATCACTAATCTACAACCTAATATTCATTATAAAATCCTCTTAATGAAATATAACTCCTTTCAATATTTATTTACTCCCCTTCATGATTACCAACTTCTGTCTAGTCAATATGAAAACCAAAACTCATCGGCTCAAGTTAGTCAATCCATGGGTGGATCATCACAAAACAACTTTAAGAGAAATAATAATAATAGGATTTTCATCAAGATTAATGGATAGAATATGAACAACTTTTCTAATGTTTCTGCTATTACTAATCTGAAGAAGATATCATATCAACCAAGAAAGTTTACTCCAATATCTGAGTTTTATAATTCTATCATTAATCAAGCTATGAGTAATAACATTCTAAAGCTTCCCCTAATTAAGCCTATTGATCCTAACAAAGCATAAGTTGCTTTTGTCATTTTTATCAAACACGAGGACATGATATTGAATGATGTATGCATCTTAAATAAGTCAGTTGCTTTGCCAAATCAAAATTTACAAACCTTCACTAATCCTTTTCCTAAACATACTAATAACAATATGTTGGAACAAGGTTTAGTGGAAGTAGAGGATGATGACTATTTAGACTATGATAATATCGTGGGTATGATTGAAGTGGATAAGGATGATAACCCACCTTGTCCGTGAAGAAATGGCATTTATGCAAAGGTTCCTCCTCTATTATCCTATATAGGATTGACAGATAACCAAAATGCATTAGAAAGACAAATAGAACAACTGATACAAATGAGTGAGATGGTATAGGATGATTCATGTTATTGTGTTAGATGACATCAACAATGCAAACTTGCTAAAAATCAAAATAGAATAAGATGACTATCAACAATAGGAAATAATAGTGTTTCTCCTCCTCATAAGCAACAAAAGGTCTCATTTACACAAGGATTTAAGAAACAAGCATCATACGATAAAAAACAAGACTTTTATAAGAACCACTCAAACTTTGCACTGAACATGATTGAATACCTCTCCAAGAGGTTCGCAAGTTCAAAAATCTGATACAAAGATCCTATAGGTAAGTATTTCTAACCCTTTATCTCTCTCATGATGTGTTTCCCCTGTGATGTGTTGTGTTGTTTAGGCCTCCTGGGATGACCCCTGATTCTCTCATAAGGTTTAGGATACTAGGAGACTGCCTTTGTTGTGACCTTCTATTTGTAACATCATTCTGCTATATTGCCTCTCTCTCTAATTTCATTGTTGTGTGTTGTGTCTTACAAACATAGCTTTTCAATTGGTGACTTGGGGGCACCCTCCTACATGACTGTCCCTAAGACACTTGTTTCTCCTCTCTTATTTATTGTTTCCCTTCCTCTAGTGTTTCTATCTAGTGGGCAGATGATGAAAAACATATTATACTGATGTGGACCTAGCATCCCTTTAGCAAGAAATTAAAAATTGGACTTAGTTCCTAATATGACGATGGTGTTGCAATATATTATCTGACGCTTGGCTAGTAGAAGCACTCCATGCTTTCTACATAGTGATTTTGATGATGTTTTATCTCACTTACAAACCTTAACAATACTACTACTCCATGCACTTTGTTTGTCTTTGAATCTCACCTTGGTGACACTCAATTCTGAGATTTTCATGATATAGCCCCATGATTATCCTTGATTTCTAAATTTGTAGTATAACCTTGGGTCTTTATGTGATTGATCATATGCATTGATGTTGTTGTTTATCATGATTATGTGGACACTAACATGTTTCTTGCAGGGATGTGTTTGTGGGAACATTTGGCGATTGTAAAGTACATGTCACCTCTGGGGGCATGGGCTTTACAAAAGTCCATTTTCCCTTGTGTGTTTTCTTCCTACCTTAACGTGCTTGATAACGATGTACAATATCAACCACCTTAAGGTGGGGACATATATAAGGTAGGCTTGTTGTTGTAGATGTTAGCAATGTGCTTCTCTTTAGGTGTAGTTTAAAGACTGGTGGCGATGGGTCCCTGCTGCATTTTGAGTTTATTTTCAATAAATCATCTTAAGCCCTCTATAGAGGCAGAGATGGTGTACTTCTCGGAGTAGATTGTGTCATCTTGTCATTTTCAAAAGTCCTCTGCGGAGGCAGGTGGTTTTGTGACTAACTCAACCCTTAAGCATGTCTTCAGTGATTGTTATGGTGAAGCACAATCGTTAGTGTGTGCCTATATTGTGCCTAAGATGGTGATGAGCCTAGAAATAGGAACAGTCCATCACTTGTCTGCCGTATTTTCTCTGTGTCTTCAAAGTGTGTGTGTTTGGCGTGCTTGCTTTGTTTAGCGTGTCTTTTTCCCTATTGCAGTCTAAATACCAACACGATAAGTGCTTCCTGGATTTTGGGAGGTTTGGTGTGTCTTGCATGTGTGCTACCCCATATATGCAGTTTAAAGACCAACAAGATGAGTGCTTCCTGCATTATGCGAGGTCTGTTTACTTTCCTATACTTGTATTTGTATTTCATATATATGTGAAAAAGAAAAGAAAAGAAATCATTCATGTCTTCCATGCATTAATTGTCTTCTATGCATCTACTGTTTTCTCCATGTTTTGTGTTCTTGTCATTGTCTTCAATGTGTCTAGTGTGTCTTCTCCGTGCTTGGCATGTTTGTTGTGTTTGTTGACCGTACTTTAATGCATGTATTGGCCTTGCATATATACATACATTAAAGTGGGGGCTAAATATAACATTAGAAAATGCCCCCTTGGGGCCTTTTTCCTCATAAGGTTTAGCTCCCAGGTCTTTTATATGCATTTAGGACATCTTGCATCACATTTTGACAACCTGATGAAATGATCCCTAATTTTCATGACAAATGGGACCTAGGGGGATCCCTTGAACCTAACTCTAACCAAAATAGGGGGAGGACCCGGGCACTCGCGCCCTACTCCTACCCTATTTTGGGTCAGTCCCAAATTTTAGGTGTCAACTTGTGACCGTTATTTAGGTCATATGCCGACACAGTAAGTTTTAATTACAAAATTCTTGGTGGGAGTGTTGGTAGTTGCATATAAAAGCATGTTTAGGCATTCATTTGTAAACTAGATGATTACTAGGTAGCAATTTAGATTCTCAAGTTTATGTGAAGGTGATTTAAGGCATTCATTGTGTAGCAAGACCAAATTTGTGTTGTCTATGTGTTTGTATTTGCAGATTTGAGCAATTATCTCCTCATGGCATGAAGAGCTTCTTCCTCCCATGAGATCTCCACTACAAGGTGACATCATTTGTGTTTTAAAGCATTTATCATTTGGTGTTTGCCTCTGCCTCACAAGGGCATGCACTCTCTATCTGACAATGGTGTTCAAAAGACTTGAATGTCTCTCTGAGGCTTGACTGAGGCAAGCCTCTAAACACCACAACCCCTCCCAATGTTTTTGTGATTGCAAGTTACAGGTTGAGGATACAGGAAAAATGGAGTTGCAGAGGAGTGTTGCAGAGTGTCAGAATTGCTGATCAAAGATGAAAACAGGGACTTGGACTTGGGTGCCTGCTCATTAGTCCCTGACTGTTCTGCCTCTGAACAATAAAAATAGGTGCAAATTTATCTGTCATTTTACATCTTCCTATAGCAGCATTTTCTTATATTCATCTGTTTGCTTTCGCATTTGCATAATTTGGGTTTTGATGTATAATTGAGCATAATTGGCAATCAATTCATACAAATCCAAGTTTCCCTACATCTCATAGTGACCAAGGGTCTGATAGTGCATTGCCACTCAACCAAAAGTCCTTGAATGAAAGGCTGAAAGGAGGATACACACACAAAACTACCAAAAACCAATTATCCAAATTTTACCCTTTACAAAAGTGCTATCATATTTCATGAGCAATCATCAATTCACACACAATTAATTAACAACATATTATATACAAATCTTAGTGCTTTCAATATCTTAAGGATGATTATAGGCATAGTCAATATATATAAAAAGTAGATGGGAATGTGTATGAAAGCATGCACTTAAAGCAAGATAAATAGGACAAAACATAGCCTCATCACACCCCCAAATAAACATGTTGATGGTCCTACAGCAACCAAGGCTTTGATTGTATTGAAGAGCTATCTCCCTATCATCTGTAGGTTCTTCCACTCCTCTATCCTATTTGAGATATGTAAAAGCCTAAAAGCCATCTCAAAAGTAAATAAATTAAATAATCCACTTGATTACAATATAAAATATTAAAAGGGTGTAATTAATCCGCTTAATTACAATATCACAAGTAAAAGATAAATCTCATATATAAGAATCAAGATGTCATTAAATATTACAAAGTCACGTGCTCAATCTAAGTACTCAAAGATATGTTTCAAAGTTGCCAAATGCATACTGAAATATGTTTTTATAGTTGGGATATCAAGTCTTATTCAAAAGTTACAGAAGACTATTCATTTTTTGAAAGATAGTAGGAAGGTTTGCCTCTTGTGTGGAACTGCCATTATTTGAAGACATTAGGTTTGGGAAACCATTTTGTTAGTTTAATCATGTCATATTTGGGATGTTCAAGGTGTGGTAAAGGTTCAATGGGAGTTTGGTGTCTTGAAATCATTTTTTGTGCATTTGTAGGCCTTGTAATCAAATTGTATTGATGAAGAATTTGTGATTGTTTGGTTGAGCAATCAAGATCTTTGTTTTGTATCTTTGGGAACCTTTTGAAGCCCTCCATGCTCTGCATCACTTCATGAATAACAAAGGAATCTCAAACTATACTCTATGTTTTATTTCCAATTTTGACTATTTTTCATAATGACTAAAGAGAGTTACAGTAGGACTATGCCATCTACATTATCTTTATGATAGTTTAGTTTCCTACTCCTAGTTTGATTTGTAATAAAGTCCTCTTCCTATATTGTTGGAGAATGGACAGTTATTGTATTTATTGCTTAGTAGTTTTGCTCAAATAGGAGAAGTCTGATCTTGTCTATATGGATTGTTAGATTGTATAATCAGAATTGTTATTCTATATTTTCTTCAAGAATTCAATAAAGGAACACATGTTTTGAGTATATTCAATGGTTTTCATGATACGGTAGAGATCTAGTTAGATTTTGTGGGATCACAGTCACTCAAGCAAGGGCCACATGAGGTAACTATGTCTCTCCTATATGTTCATGCATTTAGTTTATGCTATATATGTTTATTTTTTATGTGATTAATGCATGTTGTAATGAGTTTATGTCATGTGAATTAGTTAGATACTAATAATCTATGTTGTAGAGTCGAGGTGGTCACTGATTAACTATTAGATGCTCCCTTATTTGGAATTACATAAGACCAGTTGATTTACAACCAGCTGAATAGCATTGGTTATTTCTTATTAGCATTGCTTACTCATAGTACTTGTCAATTCTTGCAAATAAAGTTTGTTTTCTTTTCAATAGTTTATTCCTATGCACAACCTCTAGATTACAATTCAGGAATATTCAACTATACACATAGTACAAGCACCATCCAGGAAGAATATGATTCCTTGGTTTGACAATTTAAATGTAACACATTATAGCTAGTAGATTGCTTGATATAGGATCCATTGGTTCATTGAGTTGTGTGTGTTGCAAGTATATGCCTAATCAGTGTTGTCGTTGATGTCAACATATCTTGTTGTTATTGGTGTCAACTGTATCTTGTTCTATTACTTATTTAGAAGACTTGTATGTTGAGGATATTGAGAAAATTAGCCTCTCTAGAACAAATAAGTGAGTTACAAAGAAGTACAGTAAAAACAGTGAGTTGTATGCCGAAGAACAATCTGGTAAACTGCTCCACATTTACTTCTTCTTGAAGATCATGGTCTATGGATTGGAAGTAAGTTAAAGGCATGTCTAAGGATGCTACATTTTGGGTTTGAGCCACTTGCATGAAGATTTGAGTGAGTTGTGTTCATCAGATTGAAACCTGCTTTTTCTATAAGTTCAGTTGGGATAGGAAGAAAGTATTCTGCTCCGCATTCCTCCGCAATAAGGTATTTGGTTTTGTGGTTCTAGAGGGAAGTCTGGGATGATGATAACTTCCTATAATTGCAATCATTCATGGTTTCATGGTCCGCAATCTATCTTTCTTTTATGGCAGTTGAAGATAGTGAAGTTCATGTGTTTCAGTGAGAATTTTCCTATGGATAAAGTGGTCGAGGTTCATGCAGTTGCCCCTAATGATTGTAGTGTGCTTGTGGATGTCTCCTAATCATGTTCCTATCTGGACATTGGCCCATGTTAAGAAATTGAGATGGTGTGTGAAGATTGTTCCTAGATAATGTAGCATGTAACCAGTCTTGGCCGACTTGGTTGATCCCAATGATTGTAGAGATCTCTGGAAGATTGTGTTTGAGTCCTAGCTAAGGTATGGCATGATCCACATTTCATTTCCATTGTGCATTGTTGTAATAGTTTAGGACCTATTTTGTAAAAGTTTGTAATACCGAACTTGGAGATTGTTCTAATGGTTGATGATTGTGTTGTCGACCTTGATGATCATTCCAAGGTTGATGTAGTGTATAAATACTTGTAGCTGAGTCATGGAAAAGTGTCCTTGAGAGAAAATGAGAATATATTAAGAAAGGTCCAAAAGGCAAAGTAGAGTAGAGGTAGAGGAAAGAAGAGGAAGAGCATAGTAGCTCGGCAAAGGAAAGAAGAGGAAGAGCAAAGCAGAGGTAGAGGAAAGAAGAGGAAGAGCAGAGCAGAGGAAGAGTAGAGCAAGGGAATCATTATAATTTAGTTGCAACTATAAAAAAATTTTGATCATCATAGTAACTTTGGCAGTAAGCCACCAGTAGGGTTTAGCATCCCTTAGGGTTTAACAACCCTTATTGTAATCTTGCCAGGTTTAGGGTTGAGGCACTGAGCCTGCTAGACCTAGTTGTTCTTCATGGAAGTAAGCCATTATGTTTAGGCCTGTGGAGTGACCAAGCTTGAACATCATTATTTCAAGATTACAATATATATTGAGAGTTAATCCTCTCCATGGTTTTTCCCCACCTTGGGGTTTTCCACGTAAATCTGGTGCCTCTTGTGTTTGATGTTGTTAAGTTTCTGATTCCATGAACTCATTGTTAAATCATAATAATTGTGGATAAGTGGTGAATGTTTAATTGTAGAAAGTGTTTAATTTTTTGTTACAAGTGATTCACCCCCCCTCTTAGTTGTCCGGTGCATATCAACAATGTGCATGCCCTTTCTGCATCAATGTATTGGTTAATAATGCAGTTCAACAACACATATAATTTCTAGGCATTTATTTGTTATCTTTCATTTCTATTCAAAGTCATTGATTTAACATCCTTACATGGTTCAAGACACATTGGTAAATCTAGAAAGATCCCACCAAGTGTAAACCAATAAATCTACTAACTCATTTTTACTATGAGATATGATATAATCAACATATTACATTATAGAGAAGGGAAAATTTTAGAGATTATTAGAGATTCACTTTGTGGTTACAGAGTGAGTTCACAACTAAATACTAGATCCAAATCAAGAAACTTGACCTAGAGAATATAACAAAGAATAATATTTTGATTCTGATCTGTAGATTTGATTATCGAAGCACTTGTTTAGATTCTATGGTATACAAATTCTACAGCACACTATCCATTCAACATTTATTCTTAGTCATAAACCTAAGTCATCTCTATCCTCTTAAATTATTATTATAATTATTATACACATGTCAAATATAACCTAATCATCCCAAATAACTATTTATATCAGTATTCACTAATCATTTACTTTTGTGTATGCACTATATTAAATTTGTGTCAACTAAGCTTTTTAAGGATTATGTTTTTCCCTTTCCACATATATTTTAACTCTTTAGAACAATATATTAAACAAAAAAAATTATTATTAGGTAAAGGTGGGTTTTGAAAGGGCCCAAACCCTTTTACAAAGGCTAAATTAGATAAGACATTGAAGCTCCACAAACAACTAGAAAAAATAAAAACTATCAATAATACGAGGGCTGGAAGTTGACAAGAAACACAAAAGTCCCCACAAAAAGAAAGATCAAGACCAATAGCACAAGGGGGAAACCAACTAGTTGTAAATAGTACATTAACTAAAGAACATGATGGAAGCATCAAATCATGGTGGCTGAAACATAAAGGAATTCAAATAGCATTGCATTCTATCCATAGTCGTATCCATAGGAGAAATTAAGAACCTTTCCTAGCCAAATTATTAGATAATGTTGTCGAATCAAGAACACTAGCCAACAAGGGCACTTTAGAAGCATCATCATCAACATGAGAGAAAGGGTGACCACAACCTTTCAGGGTTGTCAACCCCAAAATTCTCAAAGAATTTATAAGTAAAGGTCCTATGTGAGGGGGTATAACCTCAACTATAGAAATAGAAATTTCCATAACATCAATTTCTTCAAAATTTTCATTAGTATAGTTATCCTTAACTAACATTGCTAGAGTTGCTGACTCTTGAAGAAAATAAAAAACATTCTTTTGCCAAGCCTTTTTGTGAACCATATTTTGGCTTGCAAGTCATAGAAGAATGAACCATATTGTGGCAAGTGCTACAAACTACTTTAGAATCTTCCATCTCAATTTCTTGCATCCAAAATCCAAATTTACAAGATAAGGTAATTAAAGATGGGAATGGTTTGTCCTTAGATTAGTAAAATCACAAAATTTCACAAAGAGAAAACAAGACCTAGATTTTTTAAATAAATAAATAACCATGAGCTAATTAATAGAATTCATAATTCTAATCAATACCTCACCCTCCCAATACTCCATGGGCAACCTCAAAAGCCTAGCCCAAATGGGGACTATAGAAAAGAAAACCAATGCTAGATCCAAACATGTCCTCCATTTGCAAAGATAAAGCTAGATTTTGCCTATAAACCATGATCCACCAGAGTTTGGGAATAGTTTTCATGAGACAAGAAGGAAATGAGAAGAGTCACTTCACCATAGTTGAAACCTCAATATGACCATAAATATTTTATTTTCTCAAGAACCAATTTCTAACCACATCAATTTTAGGTTGAAATATATAAAACTACCAATGAGAGTTTTCAAACCTTGAGTCAAATTATCCATGACTAAGTCAAGAACCAGAATGTGCCAACCATCATCAACCAAAAGAGTTTAGTAGGGGGAGATGAAACAAGAACAATGTTGCTCTTACAAGTCTAAGTACATTAGCCGAAGAGTGATGTCCATCCTTTAGACAAACAACAAACTTAACAATCTAAGAATAGAGGGCCCCACTATAGGAACATTAGTTCCATGACCATTTGTCACATCAAAAATTGCATACCCTTGCAATTTCACACTACATTTCATAACCACGTTAGGGATTGCACCTTCTCTCTACATTATAGGCTAAGGTTTGTTTAATTTAGGCTTCTTTCTCTCATTTTCCTCAAATTTCATTCTTATTCTTAGATAGTCACATGATCCTAAGGTATCATGTGTGACTAGGAGCCAGCTTTGTCTAGACTTGAGTGCCAAGCACATAAATTTATGTAGTGTGCTAGCGTTTCATGTCTGTTTGTTGTCAGGTGACCATTTCTAGGCATTAACACTCCTCTTGTCACATCCCCAAATTTTGTCTTTTACATTTTACTTGTAAGTAATTAGTAGATAATTTTGTATGGATTAATGATTTGATGTTTAGTGAAAATATCAGGATAAATCAATAATTTCATAAGTTTATGATTATATGCATAGAGCTTAGACATGTGATTATATGTTGTCGTAATTATTTATTCATGATGTTTATGAATTAACTATTGATTCACTAATCCAAGTTTGGGTGATTGTAAGTTGAATCAGGAAATAGGTTTCCACCCTCTAAGAAAGAGAGGGACAACATCATCAGAGAGAAGTGAATTGATGTATGGATATGAATAGGTTGTGCCACCTAAGTCTTGTGCTTTTTTTGGTTAGTAAACCTTCATCTATTTTGGTAAGTTGTGTTTGGCCCTTTTGGTCTAAGTTGGCTTCGATTCGACAATCATTGATTTGGTGTCTTGATCCTTTAACTTAAGTTTTTTTAGGAAAAACAAGGTTTGGATAATATGATTATTGACAAGTTATGGCTGATCATTGTTAGTTTTCTTAGGTGATTCAGGTATAGTTTATTAATATAGCAATTAGATATTAGTAGATAAACTAATTCTTCATCAGTGATTTCTGATATGTTTTCCAGTTCTTGTGTCAGCCTATCTTAGATGGCATTTTTACAAGATCGAGAGGGGGAAAATGCCTCGACCCCATTCTAATAATCTTGTCAAGAGATAAGAATCATGTAAGTATACATTAAATATACTTACATTATGCTATTTATATTTATTTAAGCATTATTTTTAAGTTTAAATATACAACATGTTGTTGAAGAGCCACTTAGTATCGTGGTTTAATGACTTTATTGTGAAACACTACATGTTTTACGTGGGCATTTAAGATTTCTATCATGATGTAAGAGTTTGAGAGTGGTTATTAAGACCAACTGCTCCTTTAAGGTTGCAAGCTAGCAACACTTGTTTATAGGCAAAGATTTTGCTTGTCATTGCAACATTATGGAAGAGTTAAGCTCTTAATAAGGCTATCTTATCGAGGGATGGGGGAACTAATTTTAGAGACTAATCATAAAACATTCTGGAGT
Organism: Cunninghamia lanceolata; assembly: GCA_027924645.1. NCBI lineage: Eukaryota > Viridiplantae > Streptophyta > Pinopsida > Cupressales > Cupressaceae > Cunninghamia > Cunninghamia lanceolata. The sequence goes on from BSBN01000957.1 coordinate 2,918,531, forward strand.
GGATAGTTAAGGAGAGATTGTTAAAGATATACAGGGAAATCTTCTTAAGTACTGATGAGTGTATGCTAATGTTATTGAGTTCTGTGAAAGCACAAAAAGTTCGTTGTTAACACAATAAGCTTGAGGGGGCATATTAATCTCATCATTAACACAATGAGATCAATAGAAACATGGAAAGTTCATCGTTGACATAGTGAGCTCAATAGAAACATGGAAAGTTCATCATTGACATAGTGAGCTTGAGGGAAACACATGCTTATGTTAAGATAATAGGAATTCATGAAATAGAGGTATGGTCACCTCTAGTAATAGTTGTTAAATGCTTATGCTTATTTGTTAATATAGAGACATAGAAAACTTATGTTGGTTTAATTATGTAGACATTGTAAGCACAAAAATCATGCATAGCCTCCACGAGGACCCCTATGATGATTCAAATCGTTGTCATGTACATGTAAGCATGAAATAAAGTCCTTTAAGCAACATGCCTCTTGATGAAATGTCCTCTTTTCTTGTCTTGTGTTGTTTATTCTTTGTCAATTTCCCTCTCTCCCCATCTGCGATGCTTTTCGACACTTGTTGACTTGCATTTTATAGTTTTCAACCTTAATCCTAAGCCTTGTGAGTGTCTTGTAGGTGAGTTTGCACCTTTTCCCTTTGTTTTTCATCTTGTGCACCTCCTAGAAGTCTTCTAGAGGTCTCCCAATCCATCTCCCACTATCAATTTTCAATTTTGCCCAACTAATCCAAATCTCCCCCTATTATTTCCATATCTACCCTAGGATATCCTGCAGACACAAGTGGATATTTGGATTCTTCCGCATGACTGACATGTTTCTTGATGCATAACCCTTCCTTTTCCTCTCTTCTACCATCTCCTAGCCTATTTTTCTGCATCTGACCCTGTCTAGCATAGATCTCCCCTGGGCAACCCTACTAGAAATAGGGGTGACCCTTCTATTTTTGAAGCCACAAAGAAACTCAAGTTTCTCTCTCATTTTCACCTGTTTTTCTCTGTGTTTGCATGGTTTTTGATCCCTAATATAGGGTTAACTATTTCATGCACCCACACATGCATAATTAACTCTATTTGATCTCAAACTAACTCTGCAATCAATCTCATTCATTACCTCACCTCTATTTCCTCTCCAGTGATAAGATATCATTGCTCCATCACTCTCTAATTAGTTGAGTTCATTGGGTAATCAACCTTGTTAACTCCCCAATTTATTCTTGTTAACTCATCAATCAAATGAGTCAACTCTTCAATCAATTCCTTCTTCTAAACCTACAAATACCCCATCCCTCAAGCACAAAGGGAGGTAAATTCATTGTGCACATAACTCTTGCCAATTTTTACTCTCCAACTTACCATTCAAATGCTTTCACAGGACGAAGGTGCCTTTTGCTTTATTTGTTCAACCAAGAAATGCTATGCTGCTTCAGTCAATGCTATTGTGCTCAATCCAAGCTCTCATTGAGCTCATACAAGCTTCATCAAAGCTTCTTTTTGCTTCTTTGGGTCATTTTGTAGTCAAAAGGTTTACTTGCTACCACAAAAGGATTCGAGGTTGCCTATCACAAGGATTACTGATGGTAGTGGAGTCAACAAATCTTCATTTCTTCAAGGTTCCTTCATTGTTTTTGATTAATTCATAGTACTTAGAGAATCAAATTTGCTCTTGGGAATAGTAAAACATTACTTTTTCCTTGATAATTAGATCTTGCATGTTAAATTAGTTTCTTTCATATTCCTATATCTGAATTGTTAGAAGAAGCAATTTCCCTTTTCTTTAGAATAGATTGCATTAAAATCATTGAAAACCCAAAAAACATAGGTTAACTTTGCATTGGAAAAGTCATATAGGATTGCACACAATTTCCTTTTCATATATTAGAAGCACTTTTATTTCAAAAATACTCTAAAAAATACCAAAAAGATGTTTTGCATATCATTTAGCTTGTATGCATATAGATATCCTAGAATAGATGAAATTACAAATCATTGATTCCATCATGAGGTAATCACAGTTCAAACGATCCAACCAAACCCTTGATTTCATCACAAGGTAAAAACAAAGTTAGAACAACAAGTCAAACCCTAGGTCAACAAAACCCTAGGTCAAAACCCTAGATCTTGTTAACATTAGCAATTACACAATTTCCTCTATCCTGATTCACAAATGTTCTTAGGAGTGAGAGGAGAGTGGGTAAGGGCTATCTGCGATGAGATCGAGGAGATTCATCCATGACCATAATGACAAATGTTTGTTCTACCACAAGGAAACTCATTTGTCCTCTTGTTGTTAGAAGGAACTAGACAATTACAACTACAACAAGAATTCCTTCAAAACATTAAAATAGAAAAAGCCATAAATGAAAACAATCGCTTACCCACATAGATGTGAAATAAAAGGAATCCAAATAGAAGGAGAGAAACTAGTGACCTTTCAGGTCATAGGGCTATCAAAACTACAACAACAATTGAATGAAACATACAACTAAGCACACAACAACAAAGGCCACAGAACTTACTGACCCCTCTCCGTGAAGTCCAACTCTCCAACGAGCCAGACCCCCGTCGTGCCTTGCCTCCTCTTGGCTGGGTAATTCTATGTGAACGAGAGTGACATGGTGGATCATCCTGTGGCAAGGAGGGAAGGGTTCATGTGCATGCTGAAATCTAACCCAATAGCCCCAGGAAACTAGAGTCATGATTTTGAGTGTACATATTTTGGTGAAGCCAACGTGAAGAGAAAAGCCTCTTGGTTATTCCTTTTGCATCCCATTCCATGGATCTCATTTCCATCATCATTCACATATGATGTCAGCTTCACCACATATTTTGGTGAACCCAATGTGAACAACAAAAACTTTTGTTTGTGTTGTTCACATTCCCATTATTTGAATCTCATTAAAAATTTCAAAACATTCTTTCATTGCCTTTCATAGCTGCTTCAACTTCCATCGCTTACGCCATCATCCATTCCATTTATTTTGTGTTGTCTATGACACCTCCAAATATGATGGAACCTGACTTAAACCAAGGGAACATTCCCTCAATTGAACCAGAAACTCCTTCCTTTGATAGGTATGTGTCGCCACATCTTGATGTGCCAATCACCAGTTGTTACGACTACAAAGATTTTGAATATAAACAAGATCAAAGAAAATCTAGGTGTTCTCTGTCTTTCAATAACCCAGCTTGGGAAAACAACCCGGCCATACCAAACACACCACATAAAGCTAGAAGGATAAGGTAAAAAATACATCGACCAGAACAACCTTCCACAAGTACATCGAATACTCACCTTGACGAAGAGGTTAAAAGGTTGGAAAAATGTTTACAAGAAACCAAAGATGATCAAGAGGCATTGAGGATTGATTTACAATAAGAACAAAAAGAAAACGCTGCACATGAGGAAGCCCATCACTATGAAAATATTTGAAGAGAACATCCTAGAAATGAAGAAACCCCTAGAGCTGTAACTCCTACAGATTTAATCGCAACTCTAGTGCAAATAATTAGAATCCTGGAAGCAGAGCAAGTTACTCTAGAAAGAAGACTCAAGTCTTATGAACAAGACTAGGGGGCATCTCAAAATCCCCCCTACATGAATTATTATTCACGACATGCTAGTAATGACACTTGTCTGAATGGGAACCATCTTATTCAGAACAATCCAACAAATCTGACAATGGCATATCAAAACCCACCCACAGGGTTATTACTAACAACCCCACAATCGCAAAGTGCCTTTCCAGGAATGTATCTTGAATATTTGAAAGAGCCTCTAGACTAAAACATAAGAAGTGTGCAACTACCTCAGCCATTGCTAGATCTCCCAAAGTTCAAAGGAGAAGGAGATCCAAATTTACACATTAAAGCCTACACCATAGCCATAAGAGAACTCCTCCCTTGGGATGGGGTTGTGGAAAAAATCTTCCCAAAAACTCTTGAAAGTATCACGTTGGATTGGTATTATCATCTTCTAGAGGCTTCAATCCATTCATTTAGACAATTAATCAAAGAGTTTGTCATGGCATTCGACATGAACAAATTCGTTAAAACAGGGATCAGAGAGTTCCTTACCATGAAATAAGAACCAAATGAATTTGTAGCACATTTCATCACTCGATGGAGGCACACCCTCTATTCTTCAACTAGTGCTCTAAACATGGATCATCGAGAACTGTGTGATCTCTTCTTGCATGCCTTTAACAAAGACATCAAAGAAGATGTTTAGAAACTGCCATACAAATCCTACAAAGAAGTATTGGAAAGTGCTTTAAGAATTGACCAAGCCACCATCGACAGTGGTAGAAATGTCTATGGTTCAAATTGAAAGATAACAAAGGAAGATACATGAAACAATACCTTTGTCATTAAAATCCTCAAAAACAATAGGAATGCAACCACAGACGGGGTGACGGATCAACCCCAATCAAAAAGATAAAATATGATTACAATGGGAGAGATTACTATCCTCCTAATGTAAATGCCATAGATCAACCTAGAAACAACAGGTACTACCCTTGAGACAACTACCAAGGATGGAACCACAACAGAAATGGGAATGGAAATGATGGAAGATATGAGAGAACCCCGTATGAGTTCAACCAATTTTGTTCTTTTCATAGAACAAGGGGCCATACCGTAGAATCTTGTAGGGAATACAACAGATTCATAACAAGATTACTGGAAGACCAACAATGTTTGTTCATAGAAATGTTCTTAAACCCACAAGAGGTCACATCGGATAACAAAGATGCAAGACAAAATCAAGCTCCAACAGTGCCACAAAATGCAAACATGTGAATTTATAAAGACCCATTCCCCGCACACAAAGATAGAAAAATGGCAAATCAAACAAAGCAACTCAGAGTAGTAACCCCAAAATCCCACCACAACTAGGACAAAAAGGAGAAACTAGGTTAATGGGATTGGTTGAGGCATAATGAAGAACAAGAGGAAGATCATGAGGAAGAAAATGAGCAAGTAGAAGCATACGAAGGTACCATTTCAGGAGTAGAGCTGATACCAACTCCAATTAGACCTTATGAGCTCATAGAAGATCTAAAGAAAACTTATATACATATTTCATTCATTGACTTACTCAGGAACTCCCCTTCACATCACTCTACATTACTAAAAGTAATAGGTGTAAAATATCTTGACCAAATTATGCCATCGCCTAGTGAACAAATCAATCATGTGGACTACGATTTTGGCCCACCAAACTTAGACTTTAAGGATCCAAGGTTTTTCTTCAACTTACAACAAATGCCCTCTGAAGCAGAGTTAACTAAGAAAGGAGACCCCACACTATATCTTCAAGTGTGGATCTATGACACATGCATCAAATGAATATTAATCAATGATGGAGCTATAGTGAATATAGTTCCCTTCTACCTTTTAGAGAGGATGGGCTATGGACACACCAACATCACTGCTTCATGAGATACTCTAAGTAGATATGATAATCTAAAAGTAGCAACCATAGGAAAAATTACCCTTCCAGTGACTTTGGGACCCAAAACCATTCCAACCACTTTCTATGTTATAGATAAGGACACGTGATATAACTTGATTCTTGGACGGACATGGATACATAGGATGAAGGTTGGGCCATACATGTTGATTCAAGAAGTTCAATTTTTACACTTAGGGAAAGTATATGTCGCATAGGGAGATGCAGAACCTTTTAGCATGTTAAAGTCAAATATGTCAAACAAATGCATAGGTATTCCCATAGACTATGAACTCCCTACCAACAAGTTAACCATCCCAATTCCTACACCTCAGTCGATATGTGTCAAATGAATGGAAACTCCAAAAAATACCATAAACACCACAGAAATCAAAACTCTAGAGAATGGGCCACTACCAAAGCAAAGGGAAATGGTTCTAAAGGATAAAATGATTGAAATCATGGTGTTGATTGAACGGTATGGACCACTTCAATTCCCCCTAGAAATACTCATGATCGACATCCAAGAAGCTTATAAAATCTTCCCTTGCATAGAGGAGAAACCTCATAGAACTGAAGGACTAGTGTTTCAAACCACTATGTTGGATCTAAGAAATGTGGACCCACATGCTTTCTCAAATGTAGAGGAAGACATAATGGAAGGTTACACACTGCTATCACCACTAAGTAAATCACATCTCCCAGATACACTAGAAGAAATAGAATCATGTGAGCCTCTCACACCAATGGAGGATTCACATCAACCAATAATGCCCATGGAGGAGGCACATTCCATAGATAATGAATCAACCAATGCTATAGGGGTGTTACCTAGGATGTTTATGGTATCCAAACCACAAGAAAAACCAACCACCTCTACCTTGGTTCAATCAAATAAACTTAGGGAATGGAAAGCACCTCGAGTACAAATAGAAATGGTTGAGATATTTCCTGACAAAGATGAAGAAAGTGAAGGTATCTTTCATAGAGAATGGAAGATGAGAGTGACAGTCGGTATTGATGACCCTGTCATTTTTGAACTACCAAAAAGTTATATTGGGTGTGTCATGGATCTGAGACTAGAACCCAATGGGAGGACAAGTATAAGCTTTGTCCCCCCAATGAGAAAAAGGGAGCCACAAACTCCTCTTGAATTATTCCAATTTGTACAAAGAATCCAAGAGAGACTAGAGGTAAAGGCCTACATGCAAGAACAATTTGACCTATTAGTAGAACTACTAAAGTACGACGAAGTCCTATATTGGACCCCCTCACACCAGCATGCCTTTCGCGAGTACTTCATCTCACAATGCCAAGAGAAGCCATCAATTTGGTAGCAATATATTCAAATGATAAATGATACTACGTAGAAGAACTTTTCCTAATAAGAGGTAGCACGAAAAACAAGAAAAGAAGATGAAAAAGAGCCTTTTCAGAAGACTGGAAAGGCCCCTACATGGTTAAAGAAGATGTCAGAAATGGTGCTTATCTCTTGTGCACAATGGAGGGAGAGGAATTTGGTGAAATAGTCAATGCCTTTCACCTCAATAAATATTATGTCTAAAAAAACAAAAAAATAAAAAAAACATAAAAAATACAAAAAAAATTATAAAAATAAAAAATGTCAAAAACAATTTGTTTCTTGCATTTCTACATCATTTTATTCATCTTGCATTATAGTTTGTGACTTGCTCTTGTACTATTTTCCCTTTAGTAAGGAGTCTAATGTTGCCCAAATATACATTATCCTTTCAGGACCTACAGATCCCCATTTCTCACAATTGTCATTATCCCCCTTCATTCCTAGTAATTCTAATCGAAACCTAGCTCTTAGCTTTACATTGATCCTAGTCTTAATATGTCAAGATGTTAGGTCTAGACAAAGTTAGTATTCAAACCTACAGTCTTCAAAGGAATCTTATAAGTAGACCTTCCCAATTCTTCCCTAGTAGTAGAGAAGTCCAACCAGATTACAAAAACTTTAGGTGGGGCTCGGTTCCTTATCTTTGTTGGCTAAAAATGTCAGGGAAAATCAAAATTCTGAAGGAAGCAATCTAATATATGAGTGAATAAAAAAATAAGTGATCAAAATGAGAGTGTCAAAAAGTGAGAATTGAGAGATCAAAGCATTGCATATCAAAGTTCCAAAAAGCATTCATTTCTTGAAAAGTCAAAATCCAAAAAAAATGAAATCAAGTGATGAAAATACAAAAAAAGAAAAATACAAAAAAGAGAGAGATACATAAAAAGAGTCAAAGAGAGAAGATTGTTGAATGTCCGTACTCTTGGGTGGAGACCAATCTAAGCTCGAAGCCTCAAGGGTGACATTCTAACAAAGAAAGAAAGGTACAAAGAACACACAAGTACTAGCTGAGCAAAACTAAAGAGTCTAGTAGTCTCTAGGATTATCTTCTATCTAGGGACCCTTGTTCTTTCCCATTTATCCCTTACCCTAGGTCTACTTTGCTTTCCATCTATGATCTAATTCTAGCAAACACCTATAAAAATTGCTAATTGTCTAAAGTTGAAAGCTTATCAATTTGTCTTATCTAGATAAGGATCAGTGTTTAGCCTTTAACAAAGTCTAGAAATTAGAAATGCTCCATATTCTCTTTCACTCCCACTTGAGTCTTCCTGAATCCTATCTCACAACCTTTAATAGATCTCTTATATCAAGACAACTTGCAATCCCCTAAATTGAAAATCATATTTAAGAGTAGTTACATTGTTTGTTCCATGTTGCATTCATGCCAAAAATCAGAAAAAGAGTCTCAAAGAAATAAAGTCAAATGTCATATCTCATGACATTCTGTAGAAGTAATAGTTTCATTTATAACATTTCTTTTGTTCTTGCATTATCATATTGTAAACTGCATATCATGTGTATATATATATATATCATAAAAAACTACAAAAATATGTCATCGTTGTCACACTTTCATTTGTTAAAAGAGTTGAAAAGGTCAAACATAATAAAAATTTTCCTTAAAAATTCCAAACATGCACAAGAGATGAGTACATATTTCGATAGGAGAAAACCATAAAAAGATGGACTTCCAAAGATACATCTGAAGTTTACATATACAAGGGTATCAAAGAGCTAAGTCAAAATGCTCTTAGGAGAAGTAGAGGCTCCCCATGCAAGGGGGCACAAATTTCAAGAAAAGCAAGTTAGGGGTGGTTCCCTCCAACAGAACCCTTAGGACTTCGGTCCCTCCATCTATGGGTACCACTCGTCACTCCATGAGACCTATAAGAATGAGGTGCTCTATTGTGAGCATGTGACTATGAAGGCCCCACCATGCTAGCATCATGTCATCCAAAGTTAAGGTGAGCCATCTCTTACAGTACATAGTTCTCACCCTTAAGCATATAAACCTAGGTCTTCAACTCTGTAGTTACCTGACACCCATGGTAGACAGAGCAAAGATGTCAATGTATCATCCCGTAGTAGGGGGCACACCAGGATCATCCAAAAGATGATCACGAGTCATCCTAGTGAATAGAGAAGCTAATCTAACATTGACCTCATGAACAAAGTCCCTCTACTCTTTGATGTTGCCTAAAATAGCAAATCAAAAGAGGACCAAGTCAGTTCCACATGAAAAGAGAAAGGACAAAGATAAATGAAGATAAATAGATGAAAACTTACGTGGATCACCAGGCTACCAATCAGGGTCAAGATGACGCATCATCTCATTTGAATGAGGAGGTTGAGGAATAATAGGAGGACCCTCAGGGGTGTCAGGAATATCATCAAAATTCTCATCCTTGGGAGTGGCCTCATTTGACGAATCATTACTATCTGGAACATAGTCCTCGTCAGTGGACTCTGAATCAACAATCATAATCAGAGATTGGGAAGGAGTCCCTCTTCCTCCCCTCTATCCTCCTCTAGAGACCCTAGTAATGAAGATGCCTAGAGTTAAAGGAGTCCAAATGACATTTCTCTGTCCAATCTCCCCCATCTCTTGAACGGTCCTATAAGAAGTAGATACTAGGGGCAAGTCCTCAGGGACATCCTCACCAAATTGCTACAAAACACGGTCTACCCAATGAGCCTCAACAGACCATTATGGTCTATGATCTCAGAGACCTCACAATAGTACTCTCTAATCTCACCATCTTGGGCCCAAGCCCCCTCCATGTTGTGATAAGGATCAAAATCATAGCCTCATTGGTAAGAGTAGCAACAGTGGGTAAAGTAGTATCAAAATGACCAACATGCATCCACCTCGCTATTCTCAGTAATTGTTTGTCTGAAAGAGGAATAAGCTTTTGGTAAGGCCTCATTTGCTCAAATATCTAGATCATGATCAAAGAAGAGTGGCTAAAGGCTAGAGCACCTTGCCATGAAATATGATAGAAGTCTCTGTAAACTATAGATAAGATATGTGGTCCCTAAGAGAAAATTGTGCCTTCCTCAATCTCATGAATGATGGGTACCCAACACCATCTCAGATGAGCTGAGGCCTTGTCTCCTGATAGCCTTGAGGAAATCAATCCAATTAGGGACCTTGTCAAGAGAAAGATATAGAGTTGTGGCACATAGGTCAGCTGAACTCCTGTATGGTCTCCAGGGTGATTAACACCCATCAATGTAGCCCAAGAAGCCTTATCCTCACAGGACTCATTAATGGGAAGAGATAAAGGATGTCCCCTCATAGAAACTCCAATAATGTGATATACATCATATAGAGTGATAGTCCACTCTCCAAAAAACTGTGGGAACCTAAATGTGTTTCTATCTGCATCACAATAAGTCAAGATGTCGCAGCATATGCGGGATACGTGATGAATCACAGGTACATGGTAAACCCTGAAAAGGCCTGCCCTCTTCAATATAGCATGATCCTCAATACTCAATGAAGAAAACATCCCTGAGAGCCATCCCTACTCTCAACAAACATTCCATCAGATACACATGTCAGGTAAAATCCAAAGAGAACTTTAGGTTAGATCTCATAAACTAATAAAATCCCTAAAAGTCGTAAAACTACAGAAAACCTTACACAAAAAAAATCACATAAACTTTCAAAATTACAATAAATAGGTAGATTCAGTGACCAAATCATGTCAGATCAAAGTGAAACAAGTGTTAAACAACATCATATGCAGTTAGAAATTAGTCCAATAGGGTCACCCCTGGGCAACCCAGGTGTTTTTCAGGATCTCCCCCGGGCGACCCTACTGTGAGACAAGATCTCCCCCAAGCGACCCTACATGACAAAAGGGGCGACCCTAGGAGTGAATCCCTCAAGAAAAATTCACTCTAAAAATCTCATTTTTTGACCAATTTCAGAAAACAAAAGATCAATCTTACTCTAAACGACGAGACAAATGCAATGCAATAGGAAAAATCATCAAAAATAGACAATTTAAACATATTTTTCATAAAATTCAAGCTAGGGTTTAGAGAAATTTTTTTCACTGATTGCATACACAATTCTCTATCACTAAAGAAGAGGTGGCCATATTTGTGATCTCCTCGATGATACCTCTCTATCGACTGCTCACACGAATGACTCTGTTGCCATTTTGCTCCGATCTCACAATTTGGCTTCATTGTTTGCCCTTAGCTTAGTTTCATTTATGCATTTTAGATTAGTTCTTTGCTTTTATGCATCCGTTTAGTGCATTATTTTGTGTGCTCTCATCCCTTCAGGTCCAAATCGACAAAAGCAAGCAACTAGTCAAACTCGAATGATCCATGGTAAATTTGTCATTTTAGTTTTCATTATTCATTTTGATACATTTAAATGTCAGACTAATACTAGTTATTGCAGGTGCAAAATTGTGGGAAAATTGACAACAGGTAAGGCCTAGTTTGGGAACGGTACCTACCTTTCATGTAGATTACCATCCCTGAGGGGGCAAATATGTAAGCACAAAAATCACGCACAGCCTCCATAAGGCCACTATGATGATTCAAATCCTTGTCGCATACATGTAAGCATGAAATAAATTCCTTTAAGCAACATGCTTCTTGATGATGTGTCCTCTTTTCTTATCTTGTGTTGTTTCTTCTTTGTCAATTTCTCTCTCTCCCTGTTTGCGACAATTTTCAACACTTGTTGCAACACTTGTCAACTTGTGTTTTCTAGCTTTCAACCTTAATCCTAAGCCTTGTGAGAGTCTTATAGGTGAGTTTTCACCTTTCCCCTTTGTTTTTCATCTTATGCACCTCCTCGAAGCCTTCTAGAGGTCTCCCAATCCATCTCCCACTGTCAATTTTTAGTTCCACCCAACCAATCCAAATCTCCCCCTATTATTTCTAGATCTCCCCTAGGAGATCCTGCAAACGCAAGTGGAGATTTGGATTCTTCCACATGACTGACCTGTTTCTTGATGCAGAACCCTTCCTTTTCTCTTCTTCTACCATCTCCTAGCCTTTTTCTGCATCTGACCCTGTCTAGTCCAGATTCCCCCAGGTGACCTAGGGTTACCCCTTGAGCAATCCTACTAGCAAAAGGGCTGACCCTGCCATTTTTGAAGCTGTGAAAAAAATCAAGTTTCTCTCTCATTTTTGCCCCATTTCTTCTCATTTTTCTCTCTATTTGCATGGTTTTTGATCCCTAGTATAGAGTTAACTATTTCATGCACCCACACATGCATAATTAACTCTATTTGATCTCAAATTAATTCTCCAATCAATCTCATGCTTTCCCTCACCTCCATTTCCTCTGCAATGATAAGCTATCATTGCTTCATCACTCTCTAATTATCTGAGTTCATTGGGTAATCAACCTTGTTAACTCCCCAATCTATTCTTGTTAACTCATCAATCAAATGAGTTAAATCTTCAATCAATCCCTACTTCCAAACCTATAAATACCCCCCTCCCTCAAGCATAAAGGGAGGAAAATTCATTATGCACACAACTCTTGCCAATTTTTTCTCTCCAACTTAGCATTCAAATGCTCTCATAGGATGAAGGTGCCTTTTTCTTTATTTGTTCAACCACGCAGTGCTACACTGCTTCATTCTATACCATTATGCTCAATCCAAGCTCTCATTGAGCTCATACAAGCTTCATCAAAGCTTCTTTTTTCTTCTTTGGGTCTTTTTTGTTGTCAAGAGGTTCACCTGCTGCAACAAAAGGATTCGAGGTTGCCTATCACAAGAATTATTGAGGATAATGGAGTCAACAAATCTTCATTTCTTCCAGGTTCCTTCATTGTTTTTGCTTAGTTCATAGTAATTAGGGAATCAATTTACTCTTGGGAATAGTAAAACATTGCTTTTTCCTTGATAATTAGATGTTGCATGTTAGATTAGTTGCCTTCATATTCCTAGATCTTAATTGTTGGAAGAAGCATTTTCCATTTCCTTTAGAATAGAATGCATTAAAATCATTGAAAACCCAAAAAACATAGGTTAAATTTGTATTAGAAAAGTTCTATACGATTGCACACAGATTTCCTTTTCATAGATTAGAAGTGATGTTATTTCCAAAATACTCCAAAAATTACCAAAAATACATTTCACATATCATTTAGCTTGCATGCATATAGCTACCCTAGAATAGATGAAATTGCAAACCCTCAATTCCATCACGAGGTAATCACAATTCAAGCAATCTAACCAATCCCTTGATTTCATCACAAGGTAAAAACAAAATTAGAACAAGTCAAACCCTAGGTCAACAAAACCGTAGGTCAAAACCCTAGATTTGGTTAACATTAGCAATTACACAATTTCCTCTATCTTGATTCATGAATGTGCTTAGGAGTGAGAGGAGAGTGGGTAAGGCCTATCCATGATGAGATCGAGGAGATTCATCCATGACCACAATGACAAATGTTTGTTCTACCACAAGGAGACCCATTTGTCCTCTTGTTGTTAGAAGAAACTAGACAATTACAACTACAATGAGAATTCCTTCAAAACATTGAAATAGCAGAAGCCATCAACGAAAACAATCGCTTACACACATAGAGGTGGAATCAAAGGAATCCAAATAGAAGGAGAGAAACTAGTGACCCTTTGGGTCATAGGGTTATCTCAACTACAACAATAATTGAACAAAACATACAACTAAGCACACAACAACAATGGCCACAGAACTTGCCGACCCCTCTTCGCGAAGTCCATCTCTCTAATGAGCTAGACCCCCGCCATGTCTCACCTCCTCTCGATTGGCTAATTCCATGTGAGCGAGAGTAATGTGGCAGATCACCCTGTGGTAAGGAGGAAAGGGTCCATGTGCATGCCAAAATCTGACCTGACAGCCCCAGGCAACCAGAGTCATGATTTTGAGTGTACATACACAATACCTTATAAATGTACACAACTATATAAAATATGTCTTGTTAGAAATAATGATGTTGCATGTTGGATTACACTCTTTAAGAGCCCAACTCCTCAAGATTCTATCAAATAGAAAATGAATTTATAAGTTTAAACAGTAGAAAACTGTTAGTTCACCATAGGAAGACTGAAGACATCTTCTTTTATGCCCAATTGTGCCTTCGATGCTTTAGAAGATTATTGTGTTTGATTGTTTAAGTTTAGTTGACTATCAAGATATCATTCTTATGTGTACTTAGCTATCTAAATATGAAAGTTTAGACTAGAAGTCATGTAATCAAATTCTTTTACTCTCAGAGAGTAACTATTCTAAGTTCATGCAGACACTTAAATTTGATTTTTTAAGGACCATGTTTTAAATATAGAAGCTAATAAGAGAAAGACTATTGATAAGTTCTGACAGTAATAAATATTATTTTCCTAATCATGGAATAAGATTTATTGTTTTCAAAAATCATTTAAGGTTAGACATATACTTGATATAATTATAGAATTGATATTGATATTATTATAAAAACACTTAGAGGTATATATAATATTATATACAAGCATACTATCATAGAATAGTATTACATTATTATTTGCATGATGTTATTCTTGAGATTGTAACCTTTGAAATTATTGAAGAGTGGATAACTTAAGAGGACAAGAGAGAGAAAATTTGTTCTAGATGCAAATCTAACTAGGTTAGAAGATTATTTTAGATCTAAGTTTGGATTTGATAATATAGGAATTATTTAGATCATATTTGAACAAGATCAATCTCGTATTTTATATTTATATTATGTTATGTGGAAATATAATTAAGTGGTCTAGAGGAGAGTAGAAGTATTTGTCTCCAAGATATGATTTAAAATTTTTACTTTTGGAAAATACAAATAAAGATTTTCTAAATGTATTGAGTTGGAGAAAACAAAACTCTAGAATTAATTTGTACAATTTAGATAGCCTAAAGCTTTCAAGTTAGTTATGACTAAGATCCTAGTCTTATAATTGTCAACTATAAATGGTTGAGAAAACCAGAAATTAAAGCATTACAAATTTTAAAAAGTCTTAGCAGTATTTTTGTTAAAGTTTAATGTTTTCTTGTTAATAGTTGAAATGAGGTTATTAGTACTAAAGTGCTTAACTTTTGAGTCGTTGAGTAGAATGATAGGAAGTCATAGACTCTAATGTTTGCAAGAATATAATTAAGGATGCTTTGAAGGGTTGAAATCATATGAAGTATCTTTATATCCTAGATTTAGGACAAGACAACTAGCTAAGAATTAAGTTTAGTCAAGATGTTTGCTATGTAGATTTATTAATCAAGCAAGTTAAATTGTTGGATGAGATAGTTTTCATAGTTGAGTTAGAGGTGTGTGAAGACATAACTACATTTATTGTGAACATCTATTATAAATAGAATCTCTTTCCAAAGTAATGCATTTGTCTCTACATGCATTAGTCAATTTATAGTGTCTAGACAATGTGACCTGTCAGTATGATCATACTTAGCTAGAAGATTGTCTAGAGTTGTATGGACAATTGAGTTTCATAGAACACAACACTAGGACTTAGATGGAAAACCTATTGGTTATCTATGTTTATATTCTTTATGAAGGGTAGGGCCACTTCTAGGAAGGAAGACGTATGGGGGACCACCAGTCTATGGTTGGAGGTAAAGCACTCAAATGATGCTCTCCGTCTGTAGTAGAAGAATCACTGAAACTTGGGTGATAGATATCAAGAATTCTAGATACAATGTACTTTATGATTGACTTATGATTGCCAAATTTATGTAAATTTGTACTTATTGTTTAGTACAAGATAATTGTAAATGTAAAAGTGAAATGATATCACTATGAAGTATCTTTCAATATGTTGTATTTCAAGATTGATAAAATATTTGGAAAAGATATGTATTTATTTATGTGTGAAGATTTAATGTTTTAAAAAAATCTCATGTTTATAATTTTTCTTTTACTTTCATAGTTAAATGTGAGTAATTGTGAGTAATATGGGAAGGCATGTTACATATGGTATCAGAGAGACCGAGTTCAATACATGGACCTAGGTGTTCACTACAAGAAAAATTATAAACATTTAGCAGATTAGCTAAAGTTTGAAATTGGTTTTATGCCAAAATGGCTTGGAGGAGAACCAATAAAACCACTAGAAAGTTTGTTTCCTAGTATTTACCCAAAATTAAGGTTAAGAAAGAACACATTAAGGAGGTAAAACTCAAAGAGCACATTAATTATGCTAAGGGCACCTGGCTAGAGGATTCTAAGACTTTGGTTAACTCTCTTAATTGTATATGTCTATAAAGGAAACAATGCCTTAAATTGGACAAGAAACCAATTGTTCCTACTTGTGTGGTTAAACCAAGTAAACCTTCTGCTAAACGCGACATGCCATTTGGGTGTGGTTGTGATGCCCTTGTTTCAGGAAAGGAGGTGTTGGAGTACCTATGTGTGCATTCACCCTCTAAGTTAATTTTACTAGATTCTGATGGAGAAGAGGAACCTAAGGAATATCCTTTAATTGATGGCGACATTTAGTCTTGTTGAGTTAATTATCTAAATAAGGATGTACTTATACCTAGAATAAACTATAATAAAGATGAGATTGTTTGCACCAATCTGATTTTTATGAATGGATTTTTATTGATGAATATTGAATTAATGAGTTGCATTATTTCTTTATTCTAATTTATATTATGATACAAATATCAAGTGTGATATAGGCTATCATTATGGTTTGAACTTGAGCAAGTCTTGAAGACAGTCAATGAGAGTCGAATCCTTCTAAAAACCCAATGGCTAAACTGGATTAGATATTGACCATGTTGAATGAAACCAATGAAAGGCTTGAAAACTTGGAACAAGAAGTAAGGGGTCAAGGCAAATCTAAAGCAGGAAATGAGGATTCACATCAAGAAGATGTTGAATATGTCCATAAATCTAGTAATCATAATGATCAAAGGGAGAATGTTGATAAGACTAAGTCTCAAGAAGAGAAGAGAAGTAGAGTTGCTTTAGAGTTGTTGAGAGACAAAGAAAGTCACACCACCTAAGTTTAATGGAATGGAAAGTGGAGATGTTGTAGAATCTTGGTTGATAGAGATGGAAAAGTATTTAGAGATTCAAAATTAATTTGAGATAATCCAGGCAATATTGGGTGCCTTTTAGTTGGCAGGAGAAGCATCCATGTGGTGGATGAACAAGAAACTAAAATTGGTGTTAAGTTCTTTGAGCTTAACCTGGGATCAATTTGTGGTCTTATTTCACTAAAGGTGGTTACAACAACTTTTCTTTGATCAAAAGCTAACAAATTTTTAGAATTTAAGACATTGAGATATGTTAGTGGTTGAATATTTGGAAAACTTCACCCATCTCCTGAAGTATGTGCCATAGTATCAGAAAGATGAAAGAATCAGAATCAAGAAATTTATCATTGGTTTGAATGCCCAAATAGGCGGAGAAGTGGATGTGCATGGTCCTACCACTATGGACCAAGTTTTAGAGAAAGTAATCAAGCAAGAGCAAAAATTGAAATCAATTTTTGCTTACCATGAGAAAAATTGCAAGTGGTTTAACAAGACACCAAATTCTCAACCTTTCAAGAAAAGGAATGGTAAGTAAGATGGGAATAAGAAAAGAAACAAGGTATCCATAAACAATAGGGATGAACCCAGAAACGAGAAGATGAATGCTAACTTTGTCCAAAGGAATGATAACAATTCAAGTAAAACTGATGAGAAGAGAGGACCACCTGGAGGATATTTTTCTTATGGTGGTGATCATTATGCAAATCAATGTTCCACCAAGAACCAAGGAGTTCAGCAATGTGGCAACACTTTACCCACCCAACAAGCAACTTTTCAATATAGGATTCATGCGATGTTGGACAATCGTCAAGTGGAGTACTTGTAAGCACAAAAATCATGTATAGCCTCCATGAGGACCCCTATCATGATATATGATCCTTGTAACATACATGTAAGCATTAAATAATGTTCTCTAAGCATAAAACCTCTTGGTGATGTGTCATTTCTTTTGTCTTGTGTTGTTTCCTCTTTGTCGTTTTCCCTCTTTCTTTGTTTTTGGCACTTTTCTAATACTTGTCGATTTGCATTTTCTAAGATTTCAACCCTATTCCTAAGCCTTGTATGCATCTTGTAGGTGATTTTTCACCTTTCCCCTATGTTTTTCATCTTCTCCACCCCCTAGAAGCCTTCTAGAGGTCCCCCAAACCCATCTCCCACTTTTAGTTTTCAGTTTCACTGAACCAATCCAAATCTCCCCCTATTATTTTGAGATCTCCCACTGGGAGATCCTACTTTTCAAGTGGAGATTTAGATTCTTGCACATGATTGACCTATTTTTGGAGGTAGATCCCCACCTTTTCATCTCCTATACCATCTCCCATCATGCATTCTCACCTAGACCCTTTCCTTTTTGAATCTCCCACTAGGTGACCCTCATAAATTAGGATCTCCCCTCAGGTGACCCAGGATCATCCCCAGGGTCATCCCAAGGTCATCCCCTAGGTGACCCATGGGAGACCCTACTTGTGAAAGGGGTGACCCATGGCTGTGTTGCAAGTATGTGCCTAATCGGTGTTGTCATTGATGTCAACATAACTTTGTTGTCATTACTGTCAACTATGTCCTATTCTATTACTTGTTTAGAAGCTTTGTATGTTGAGGATATTGAGAAAATTGGCCTCTCTGGAAGAAACAAGTGAGTTACAGTGAAGTGCAGTATAGACAGTGAGTTGTATGCTGAAGAACAGTCCAGTAGATTACTCTGCATTTCTTGCTGCTTGAAGATCTTGGTCTATAGATTGGAAGTTATTTAAAGGGATGTCTAAAGATGTTAAATCCTGAGTTTGAGCCTCCAGTGTGAAGAATTGAGAGAGTTGCATTCACCAGAGTAAAACATGATTTCCCTAATTATTCTCTGGTGACAGGGTGAAAGTATTTAGCTCCGCATTCCTCCGCATTAAAGTGTTTTTCTCTATGGTTCTAAAGGGAAGTCTGGGATGATGATAAATGCCTATAATTACAATGGTTCATGTTTTGGTGGTCCGCAAGCTATCTTTCTTTTATGACAGTTGAAGACAGTGAAGTTCATGTGCTTTGGTGTGAAGAATCTCGTGAATAAAGTGGTTTGTGTTTGTGTGGTTCCTCCTGATCATGTTCCTACCTTTACATTGGTTTGTTGCAAGTATGGGCCTAACCAGTGTTGTCATTGATGTCAACATACTCCTGTTACATTAATGATAAGGTTGGATGAGTTGTGTGCTGAGGATATTGAGAAAATCAGTCTTGATCAAGAATAGTGAAGAACAGTGATGGCATAAGGGAAAAGTCCAAGACAATATGAGGATCAGAGGATGTGGATTAAAGGGTTTGTAGATATGTGTCTTAAGTTATTCTAGTAGAGATTTCAGAGGTCCATATGAATATTTGAAGAAGTTATGGCAGTTCAACTGGAACCAGTTCTGGCAAATGTTTAGTGATGACAGAGTGATACAGATAGGTCCGATGAGATCCGGCAATGCATTCTCTAGTTTTGCAGATTTGAGGAAGTGTTGGGGAAGTCTGTGTGATCTAGAAAATTAATTGGTTCATGGTCTGAAGGTCTAGAAGTATCTATTCCTTTGTGACAGTAATGGCAAACTGTGTTCTTGAGGTTCTAGATGAAGGAGAGAAGAGTTTTAGTAAGTAGAGGTAGTGCGGATGTTCTTGGCATTTCAGGAAAGCTTGTGAAGGTCTTTGGATCATGTTCAGTTCGTCTTTATGGTCTGCATTAGAATTGGAGTCCCAAAAATGAAGAATAACTTCCAGATGATGATGTTCTTTCTGTGACTGGCCGACCGGATGAATTATACATCTTGCGGATGTTCTTGTGGATGTGTGCCGACTTCGATGTTTGTTCCTATGTTGATATCGTGTATAAATAAGGGATTACGAAGTCATTTCAAAGTATGAAATGTGGAGATGAGTGTGTGGTAGCAAGGAGAAGAGCAAAAGGTAGAGCAGAAGGTTTGGGATTAAATGGAACTGACTCAAGCATGGTGAAGATGATATTTTCCAATTCAAGTATGTGATACTTATTCTTTTGTAGATAGTGTGTCTCTTGTAGGCAGTGAGCCTCTTGTGAGCAGTGTGCTCAGGCAGTGAGCCCTAATTGGCATGTGCCATTTTGTTCTTTCTATTCTTCTAACAGAGAATACATTCTTGGGTTAATCACCCTGTGGTTTTTCCCTTAACCGGGTTTTCCACATCGAAATCTTGGTGTCTCTTGTATTGATGTGTTTCTGCTCTTGCTTAATTTCATTAAGTTTCATGTTTTGATTTATTATTACTGCCAAGTGAATATAAGTGTTGAAAGTGAAGAAATTTTTAGACAACTGATTCACCCCCCTCTCAGTTGTCTACTCTAATTCTAACAATTGGTATCAGAGCCAAGTTCCTCTGAAAGGAGCTTAACCGCTTGAGGAGATCTAGGATGTCATCCTACAAGAAGGATAGTCCAAAGTTTGATGGAACTAACTTTTCTCTTTGGAAAGGTTGTATGGAATGTCACTTGCAGTGCATGGGATTTGCATACTAGTCCATGGTTACAAAAGATTATGTACCTCCACAGGGTGGTCCAACAACCCTAAATGAAATCACAGATGATGAAAAAAATCTGTGGACCAAAGAGGCTTTTTTAAGCATGTTATCTAACTCAGAACTCTCAAATGTTATTGATCTACCAACTACCTTTGAGATTTGGAAAAAACTAGAACTTTTGCATGAAGGAGACCAGTTTGTTAAATGTGCAAGGTTACAGAGTCTAAAAGGGAAGTTTGAAAAACTGAAGATGAGAAATGATGAAAATATTACCTCTTTTATGCCAAGAGTGAATGAGCTAGTTTGTGGAATTAGAAATGCAGGTGGAACCCTGAGTGAAGATGAGATTGTTGGCAAAGTTCTCGGATCCCTTCTTGAGTCTTATAAAATCAAGGCTTTTGCAATCGAAGAATTCAGAGCTCACATAGCAGTCACAAGAGATAAATTGGTTGGTAAGTTAGCTACTTTTGAAATGGCCAAGTTTGGAGATGATCCTCCAAAGACTGAATCTGCATTCAAAGCCAGTGCCTCTGTAAAGGGGAAACAAAGGTTTGATCTGGAGGAAAATTCTTCAAGGAACTCATCATGGTATGAAAAAGAAAGAAAAGACTTGGATGAAGAAGAAGGTAAAACTGCTCATCTTGAAGCCCTTATTGCAAAGAGACTACTAAGAGGATCCGGTAAGTATGAAGGAAAATTACCTTTCAAGTGTTTTAACTACAATAAAATTGGTCATTTTACCTCAAGATGTCCGGAAAGATTTTCAAGACCAAATCCTAACAGATCAAAGTTTCAAAAGAATTGTTACTATGTTCATGAAGAAGATGATAATGAAGGAGTAACAGATGATGAATCAGAGATAGAAAATAAATCCAGTAATGAATGGGTGTTTATTGCCATCAAAGAAGAGGAACCAATACCCTCTGTATCCGTCAATCTTAAAGTTGAAGAAAGAGCTC
Organism: Cunninghamia lanceolata; assembly: GCA_027924645.1. NCBI lineage: Eukaryota > Viridiplantae > Streptophyta > Pinopsida > Cupressales > Cupressaceae > Cunninghamia > Cunninghamia lanceolata. The sequence continues at coordinate 2,939,878 of BSBN01000957.1, forward strand.
TAGCTGCTCAAGTTGAAACAAAGGATGATTGGGTCATTGACAGTCGATGCTCTCAGCATATGACTGGTGACAAGAATAAGTTCTTAAGTTTGGAAAAATATGAAGGAGGAATTGTAAAGTTTGGAGATAATTCTGCTAGTAAGATCAGAGGTAGAGGAACTATTTCTCTTGATGGAAAGAACAAAACCGGTAATGTACTGTATGTTGAAGGATGAAAGCACAATCTTCTCAGTGTTGGACAACTGGTGGACAAAGGCTATGATCTCAGATTTAGAAATAGAAAATGCAAGATCTTTGAGAGCTCCAGAATAGAGATTGCATCTGATACTCAAACTAAAGGTAATATCTTCCACTTGGTTGGTACTGGTAAAAGTTGCTTATTTGCTCAAATTGATCAAAGTTGGTTATGGCATAGGAGGATGTGTCATGTGAATTTTGATAATATCATCAAGATAAGCAATACTCAGGCTGTAAGAGATCTTCCAAAATTAATAAAACCTACTAATAGCTTGTGCAAAGAATGTCAGTTGGGCAAATTGAGCAGAGTCACTTTCAAAAGTAAGGAATTGTCTTCTACCAGACTGTTGGACTTAGTTCATACTGATCTTTGTGGTCCGGCAAGAGTTAGGAGTGTCCAAGGTGATAGATACTTCATGTTGCTAATTGATGACTACTCCTAGATGATGTGGGTAACCTTTCTAAAAGAAAAATCAGAAGCACTTGAGAAATTCAAAATATTCAAGGCCATGGTGGAGAATGAAACCGGATTAAAATTGAAATTTCTGAGGTCTGATAGAGGTGGAGAATTCACATCTGGTGAGTTCATAGATTTCTGTGAGAAACATGGAATAAAGAGACAGTTGTCTGCCCCTAGAACTCCACAGCAGAATGGAGTAGTTGAGAGAAAGAACCAGACCATCTAGGAAGCATCCAGGACCATGATGATGGAAGCAAATGTTCCTCAGATCTATTGGAGAGAAGCTGTCAGCATTGCAGTCTACACTCTCAATCGAGTTTAAATTAGAAATAATACCGGTAAGACTCCTTATGAACTTTGCTTTGGCATTACTCCCACTATGAGATATTTTAGAGTTTTTGGTAGGAGATGTTACATTAAAAGGGATGAAGATCTAGGAAAGTTTGATGCTAGAAGTGATGAAGGAATATTCTTGGGTTACTCTACTCAAAGAAAAGCATACCGGTGTTACAACAAGAGACTAAGAAAGATAGTAGAAAGTGTAAATGTGAAGGTTGATGAAGAAATTGAAAGACCCTCAAGAATTCATGAGTATGATGAAGATGATCAAAATGGTGTTTAGATTCAAAGTGTCCAAGCCTCTTCTGAGAAACTAAGTCAAGTTGATCCAGTAAGTCAGGAAGAAGAGTTATGTCTCAATGAGACTGATCAAGAATTAGAGATGCAAGAAACTCCCAAAGTTCCAAGGTATGTTACTCTAAACCACTCTGAAGATCAGATCATAGGTGACAAAAGCAAAGGAGTACAAACAAGGAGGAGAATTGCTCAAAATGCAGATGAATATTGTCTGATTTCAAAGATTGAACCTAAGACTATGAATGAAGCTTGCAATGATGAAAATTGGTCAAAAGCAATGGAGGAAGAACTAATGCAAATTGAGAAAAATCATACTTGGGATCTTGTTCCTAGACCTAGAAGCAAGAATGTGATTGGAACCAAATGGGTGTTCCAGAACAAACTGAATGAAGTTGGTGAAGTAATCAGAAATAAAGGTAGATTGGTCTGCAAGGGTTACTCTCAAATTGAAGGAGATGATTTTGAAAAGACTTTTGCTCCAGTGGCAAGAATTGAAGCAGTTAGATTATTTCTTGCATTTGCTGCCTTCAAGGATTTCAAGGTGTATCAGATGGATGTCAAATCTGCCTTCCTAAATGGAAGAAGAGGTGTACATTGAGCAACCGGATGGATTTCAATTGTCTGATCATGGTGACATGGTCTGCAAATTGAAAAAGGCACTGTATGGACTGAAGCAAGCCCCAAGAGCCTGGTATGAAAGATTGGATAAACATCTCTTGAAAATTGGTTTCAACAAGGTACTACTAATAGTAATTTATATTTTAAAATTGACCATGAAAATATCTTAATTGTTGAAGTATTTGTTGATGATATCATTTTTGGAGGAAGAGATAGTCTATGTAAAAACTTTGGAAATCAAATGAAAAGTGAGTTTGAGATGTCCATGCTTGGAGAAATGAATTTCTTTTTGGGCCTACAAATTACTCAAACAAAGCAAGAAATCTTCATTTCTCGGTCAAAATATGTGAAAGAATTGTTGAAGAAATTTGGGATGGAAGACTTAAAGCCAATGAACACTCCAATGGCAACCAAATGCAAATTGAGCAAAGATGATGACTCTCCTAAGGTTGATCAGACAAAATATAGGTCAATGATTGGAGGATTATTGTATCTCACTCAAACTAGACTAGACATTATACAGGCTATTGGTCTTGTTGCTAGATTCCAAGCTGATCCTAGAGAATCTCATGTTATGGCAATCAAGAGGAATTATAGATATCTAAAGGGGACAGTTGAGTATGGGTTGTGGTATCCTAGAGATCATGATTTCTCTCTTCATGCATATATAGATGCTGATTGGGCAGGAGATGTAGATGACCGGAAGAGTACCAGTGGTGGAGCATTCTTTTTAGGGAAGAGATTAGTTTCTTGGTTAAGCAAGAAACAAGAAGCAATATCTCTGTCCACTACAGAAGCAAAATATATTGCTGCAGTAGGAAGTTGTACTCAAGTCTTGTGGATGAAATAGATGTTAAGAGACATCAGAGTAGAGTATGAGGAGCCTATCACAATTTTCTGTGATAATTCAAGTGCAATAAACATATCTAAGAATCCGGTGCTGCATTCAAAGACCAAACATATATCCATCAAGTTTAACTTTTTGAGAGAGCAAGTAAACAAGAATGAAGTTAGATTGGAGTTTGTGCCTTCAAAGGATCAGATTGTAGACATCTTTACTAAACCTCTACCTAAGGACTCTTTCGAGTATCTCAAGGAGAAGTTAGGGGTTATTGCCCCTCCGGTGGTGAACTAAGGTGCACTGGTGTGCATCAGTTCGGTGGATTTCACAATCACATCTTGTGGTCCGGACTGATGATGGGGAGTTGCTACTCAGGGGGAGCAGCAAGCATGGTTTTTAATTGCAAGTATGTGCCCTTTGCCATTGATGTCAAAGGAGGAGAGAAGACATGTGAAAAATAAGTAGTTTCTGATCAAAGGGGGAGCAATAAAGGAAGAGAAGACATGTGAATGGTTGTTTTTGTTAAGGGGAGTTGTGACAGTAAAGCAATTTTCTTGTCATGATGGTTAAAATAGTTTTTCACATCATATGTTGCCATCAATGACAAAGGGGGAGATTGTTGCAAGTATGGGCGTAACTGGTGTTGTCATTAATGTCAACATACTCCTATTACATTAATGATAAGGTTGGATGAGTTGTGTGCTGACGATATTGAGAAAATCAGTCTCGATCAGGAATAGTGAAGAACAGTGATGGCATAAGGTAAAAGTCCAAGACAGGATCAGGATTAGAGGATGCAAATTAAAGGGTTTGTCGATATGTGTCTTAAGTTGTTCCAGTAAAGATTTCAAAGGTCTACATTAATATTTGAAGAAGTTATGGTAGTTCATGTGAAACTGGTTATGGCAAATGTTCAATGATGACAGAGTGATACAGATAGGTCCGGTGAGATCTGGAAATGCATTCTCCAGTTCTGTAAATTTGAGGAAGTGTTGGGGAAGTCTATGTGGTGTGGAAAAATGATTGGTTCATGGTCTGAAGGTCCAGAAGTATCTATTCCTTTGTGACAATAATGGTAGACTGTGTTCTTGAGGTTCCAGATGAAGGAGAGAAGAGTTTCAGTAAGTAGAGGTAGTACAGATGTTCTTGGTGTTTCAGGCAAGGTTGTGAAGGTCTTTGGATCATGTTCAGTTCATGTTTATGGTCCGCATTAGAATTGGAGTCCCCAAAATGAAGAATAACTTCTAGATGATGATGTTCTTTCTGTGACTAGTCGACCGGATGAATTATACATCTTGCGGATGTTCTTGTGGATGTGTGCCAATTTAGATGTTTGTTCCTATGTTGATATCATGTATAAATAAGGGATTGTGAAGTTATTTCAAAGTATGAGATGTGGAGATGAGTGTGTGGTAGCAAGGAGAAGAGAAAAAGGCAGCGCAAAAGGTTTGGGCTTAAATGGAACTGACTCAAGCATGGTGAAGATGCTATTTTCCAGTTCAAGTATGTGATACTTATTCATTTGTAGACAGTGTGTCTCTTGTAGGCAGTGAGCCTCTTGTGAGTAGTGTGCTCGGGCAATGAGCCCTAATTGGCATGTGTCATTTTGTTCTTTCTATTCTTCTAATAGAGAATACATTCTTGGGTTAATCACCCCGTGGTTTTTCCCTTAACTGGGTTTTCCACGTCAAAATCTTGGTGTCTCTTGTATTGATGTGTTTCTGCTCTTGATTAATTTCATTAAGTTTCATGTTTTGATTTATTATTACTGCCAAGTGAATATAAGTGTTGAAAGTGAAGAAAGTTTTAGACAACTGATTCACCCCCCCTCTCAGTTGTCTGCTCTAAATCTAACATGGTTCGCATTAAGGAAATGAGATCGTGTTTGAAGATTATTCCCAGATAACATAGTGTGCAACTAGTCTTAGTTGACTTGGTTAATTCTAGTAATTGCGGAGATCCCTTGAAGATTATGGAAAGGTGTTATGGTGTGGAAGATTGTGTTTGAGTCTCAACTAAGGAGTGGCATGATCTGCATACATCTATACTACAAATCCTTAGCATAATTTTGTATTAGGTCAAGACCTATTTTGTAAAATGTTTGTAATGCTGACCTTGGAGATTGTTCCAATGGTTGATGATTGTAATGCCGGCCTTGATGATCATTCCAAGGTTGATAAAGTGTATAAGTACTTGTAACCGAGTTGTGTAAAAGATGTCCTTGTGCAAAAATAGGAAGATAAGGAAAAGGGAGAGTAGATAAGGCAGAGTAGGGCAGAGCAGAGGAACTATTGTACTTCAATGTATTAATCTCAAACATGAAGAAGATGGTGACTTTGGTAGTGAGCTTCTAGTACGGTTTAATAGTCCTCAGGGTTTAACAGCCCTTATTGTAACCTTTCTTAGTTTAGGGTTGATGTAGTAAGCTTGCTAGACCTAGCTGTACTTCATGGTAGTGAGCCAGTATGTCCTAGGCCCATGGAGTGATCAAGCCTGAACATCATTTTTCAATTACAATATATTTTGAGAGCTAATCCTCTCCATAGTTTTTCCCCACCTTGGGGTTTTCCACTTAAAAATATGATGTCTCTTGTGTTTAATGTTGCATTTGTGTTTAAGTTTTTGATTTCATGCATTCTTTGTTTAATCATAATAGGTGTGGATAAGTGATTAATGTTTAAGTGCAGAAGTGTTTGAGTTTTTGGGAAAAATGATTCACGCCCGCTTCTCAATTGTCCAATGCATTTCAACAATTGGTATCAGAGCAAGGTTCCTTTGGAGAAAGTCTAACAGCTTGAGGAAGATCTAAAATGTCTTATATGAAGGAAGCGCCACATTTTGATGGGATGAATTATGCTCTTTGGAAGGAAATGATTCTGTGAAGGAGGCTAAACTACAAAGTCTGAAAGTGAAATATGAAAGTTTGAAGATGAATGAAGATGAAAACATAATAGCCTTTATATAAAGAGTTGATAAATTTGTCATCCGAATAAAAGGTATGTGGGGAACTCTTGGTGATAAGGAAGTTGTGATGAAAATTCTTAGATCACTACCAAAGCCCTACAATCACAAGGTCGTTGCAATTGAAGAATTTATGCAAGTAAAATCCATTGACAGAGATCAAATGCTTGGTAAGCTTACTTCCTTTGAGATGAGAGAGTTTGGTGATGCCTTGCCAAAAGTTGAGATTGCCTTCAAAGCCAATACTTCTAGGAAAACCTCTAGATCAGAAAAGTACAAGGTAGAATCTGATGATGAGTGTGATGAAATTGAAGCCAACTTTATGGATAAACTACAAAGAGGATCTGGTAAGTTCAAAGGTAAATTACCTTTTAAATGATTTTCCTATGGTAAAGTAGGCCACTTTGCTTCTAAATGTCCTTAAAGAATTGAAAGAAATAGGAAAAGATATGAGAACAGGCCTAAGATCCAAAAAAAATGTTATTATGTTGAAGATTTTGATGATGATGGAGTATCAGATAATGGTGAACCGGATAATGTTAGTACTTTTTGTAATGAATGCTTGTTTATTGTTATTGAAGAAGAACATGTGTCTACTAATCCTACTAGTTGTGTGAAAGAAGAAAAACTAGTGGAAAGTGCTTTGGTTGCTTAGGTTGTTGAAGACAAAGATGAATGGGTTATTGATAGTGGCTACTCTCACCCCATGATTGGTGACAAAAGTAATTTTGTGAGTTTGGAAAGTATGATGGTGGACTGGTTAGGTTTTGAGATGATACAACTAGTAAGATTTATGGAAAAGGATCTATCTCTTTTGATGGCAAGAATAATACTGAAGATGTCTTGTATGTGAAAGGATTAAAGCACAATCTTTTGAGTGTGGGTCAGATGTGTGACAAAGGTTATGACTTAAGCTTCAAGGACAATGGATGCAAGATTAGGGAAAGCTCCAGAATAGTCATTGCAACTAGTAAGAAGACCAGAGGTAATATCTATCACTTGAAAGGAACTGATAATTATTGTTTGTTGGCTCAGACTAATGAAAGTTAGCTATGGCATAGAAGGTTGTGTCACATTAATTTTGATAACATTATGAAGATACATATTGTACAGGCTATTAGAGATTTGCCTAAGCTTGTGAAGCTTGATAATCCTCTTTGCAAGAAGTGTAAATTTGGGAAACAAACAAGAACAAGTTTCAAAAGCAAGGACTAATCAGTTGATGGACTACTAGAACTAGTGTATATAGGTTTGTGTGGACCTACCAAAGTAAGAATTTTGCAAGGAGACAATATTTCATGTTGCTTATTGATGATTATTCTAGAATGACTTGGGTTACCTTTTTGTAAGAAAAATCAGAAGCTTTAGATAAGTTTAAGGCATTTAAGGTAATGGTTGAAAATGAGATGGATGTGAAGATCAAATGTTTAAGGTCTGATAGAGGAAGAGAGTTCACATCAAATGAATTCAATTTCTTTTGCGAATAATATGGGATAAAGAGGTAGTTATTTTCACCTAGAACTCCACAACAAAATGGAGTCATTAAAAGGAAAAATAGGACAGTTCAAGAAGCTGTTTGAACCATGATGAAGGACACTAATCTTCTAGAAGTATGTTGGAGAGAGGCAATTCACATTGCTATATATATCCTAAATAGAGTCCAAGTCAAAGGTAATAGTTCTAAGACTCCTTATGAATTGTGGTATGGTAATGTTCCTATTGTGAAATATCTCAAAGTTTTTGGTAGCAAATTTTATATCAAAAGAGAAAAAGGTCTATGCAAGGTAGATGCTAGGTGTGATGAAGGAATCTTCCTTGGTTACTCAACCAAGAGCAAGGCCTACCAGTGTTATAATAAGAGGCTGACTAAGATCATTAAGAGTACAAATTTCAAAGTCAATGAAAGTAAGGAAAGGTCTCCAGAATAAAGTGGATATGAATCAGATAAACCAAATGTTTCAGAAGTGGTGCAGCATGAAGACAACTTAGATGGAAAGGATCAAGCTCTGGAAAGTGCTACCAAGACACCAAGGTATCTAAAACTTAATGATGCAGGAGCATCCTAAGGTGTAAGGGCAATCTTACATCACCCAAAAAAATATGTGTTTCAAAATTGTTGATGTTCTTCCCATTTCTTCTCAAAATTTGTGGTTCTGGTCCCATAATCACTTGAATAATGATGTACAACTTTCAGTTTTTCTAAACTGCCAAAAATAGTAACCTGCTATTTTTAGAAAGTTTACATTTGGGCACGGAATGAAGTCAAAATTTACAGGAAGTTACATATGGAAATATAAGACCTTCAGTGAAGGAATCATGCAAAGATCATTTGTGAGCTGAAAGATATTAAAGTTTCTGTTTCCCAAAAAATGCCTGAAAATTATTCAAATCCAAGTTTGAGGCACTAAACGGCCTCGTACAGACCTAAAAATGGTGCAAACTAGCAGAACTAGCTCTTAGCACGTAGAGCACTCCATGAGCTTTCTGACGTATAAAATAGTTCATCAATCGGGCACCCGAATCAAAAGTTATGGCTCCTGGAAGTTGACCTATTTTTGGAGGGAGATGCAAATTTCAAAATTAGGTTATTGGCCACCAAAAAGGCTATTAATAACCATTTTTGGGAACCCTGGGAGGTAGTAGAGTTAAGGGGGCAAGTGTAGAGTCAAGAATAGGTAGGAAAATAGAAACCCTAGCTAATTTGGGGGTTACAAAAGGTGGAAGATTCAAGAGCCTGGTGATGGTAGCTGTAGAGTGTTGTAGCCTGTAGAGGACTGATTCCTCTAATTGTAATTAAGCTTCTGTAATGTGATGAGTTGCCCAGATCAATGAAAGAAAGTTCTATCCTTTGTGTTCAATTTTTGTTATTGTGTGTTTTATGATTTACCCCCTTCATCAAGTGGTATCAGAGCAAGGATTCCTGAGTGTGTAGATAGATCACCGACTGTGAGGCAGTTTGCACCAGGACCTGAGGTTGTGGGTTTTCTGCAGAGACCAAGATGCCTCCACGAATAAATCATTTTGGGAGGAATGCTTTGACGAAAGAGGGTTTTAGAGCCCTACAAAGGCAAATTGATGCATTGCAAGAGGAGCTACGAAGAGGGTTTGAGTCACAGACAAGAGAAGAAAGTGAAGATGAAGCTAAAGAAGAGCTATCTAAGGAAGAACAAGAAGCTATCGGAGATCCTACAGAAGTTAGGTTGTTGAGGGCCATTTTGAAGATTGGAAAGAGGCCAAGGATCGAAGTTTCTATATATTCTAGAAATTTGAATCCAGAACAACTTATTGATTGGATCAATGACATGGAGGAGTATTTCGAGTATGAAGATGTGGAGGACCCAGATCGGGTTAAGTTTGCAAAAATAAAGTTGAAGGGCCACGCCAATATTTGGTAGAAGGAGGTCCAATTAGAGAGGAATAGAAGAGGAAAATGAAAGATCACCAGATGGGATCAGATGGTGGAGAAACTAAAGAAGCAGTTCATTCCTGTGGACTATGAGATGGAGTTGTTGAAGAAGCTACAAGGACTGAAGCAAGGTAACAAGTCTGTTAAGGAGTATATAGAAGAATTTTATAAAATTACTATCAAAACTGGTCATGCAGAGCCCAACAAGGAGAAGGTAGCCTGTTACATTAATGGGTTGAGGCCAAGTATTCAAGAGGAGCTGAGCCTAGTCAGAATGAGCACCATAGAAGATGCATACCAATTTTCCATGAAGGTAGAAGAGAAGCTGAATAAAAGATTTGACAGCAAGCAAAGGGGAAGAGGTCAAGGCAGAAGGACTGGTGGAAGACCCTATGGGGGCTAAAATGAAGATGCAAAGAAAAGTGAAGAAGCTGGAACTAGTCAAAATTAGAGAGGAGATAACACCTATCGCCCTCGTGACTAGAACAATGGTGAGCAAAGAGGAAGAGGAAGAGGCAGACCTGGGCAAGGACTTGGAAGAGGAGGTTTCAGAGGAACCTATTTCCAATGTGGAGAAGAAGGGCATCGAGCATATGAGTGTCTGCAACATCAAGGAAGGACAAATAGAAGACCTGAAGGTAATGCATGAGTTGCACATGTAGATGAAGATGCACATTCTGAGCATTCTTAAGATGCTGAAAGGGGAGAAACCCTAGTTTTTAGAAGAACCTTGTTGAATGAGGAGAAAGAACCTAACTAGAGGAAGAGTTTATTCTGCACAAGGTGCAAATGTGAAGGTAAGTGTTGTGATATTATTATAGACAGTGGAAGCACTGATAATCTTGTTTCGGAGGAGAGGTTCACAAGTTAAAGTTGACAAGAAGAAAGCATCCGCATCCATATCGGATTGCTTGGTTGCAGAAGGACCATAGAGATTTGTTCAATGAGCAGTGTTTAGTGAACTTCAAGATTGGTGACTACCATGATGAGGTGTTGTGTGATATCATACCGATGGATGCATGTCATATGCTATTGGGGAGGCCATGGCAGTATGATAGGAACGCTGTCCATGATGGTTGTGCAAACACATATTCCCTAACAAAGGATGGAGTTCATCATAAGTTGAAGCCCTTGAAGGAGGTGGAAGAAAAGGTATGTAGTACTGCCAGAATTTGTCTGGTAGATGGTAGGAAAATTTTGGAGGGTATGAAGCATGAGTGTCATTGCTTTGCATTGATTCCTAAGATTAGTCAAGACAAATGTGAAGATGTACCAGCAGAAGTTTCAGATATGTTGGAAGAGTTCCAGGACATTACCTCTGATAATGTATCAGAAGGTTTACCACCAGTAAGGAAGATAAGTCATCAAATGGATTTGATACTAGGAGCTAGTTTGCCAAACAAGGCAGCCCATAGAATGACCCCTACAGAGAATGAAGAGCTGAACAAACAAGTTCAGGAGTTGTTGAGGAAGGGACTGATAAGGGAGAGCCTAAGTCCATGTGCGGTACCTACAGTACTAGCACCAAAAAAGGATGGAGAATGGAGGATGTGTACAGACTCTCGAGCCATCAATAAGATAACGATCAAGTGTAGATTTCCATTGCCAAGAATGGATGACATCATGGATTGTTTGAGTGGAGCCAAGTACTTCATGAAGATTGACCTAAAAAGTGGGTATCACCAGATCCATATCCGAGAAGGAGATGAGTGGAAGATAGCCTTCAAGACAAAGGAAGGTTTGTATGAGTGGTTAGTCATGCCATTTGGGCTAACCAATGCACCGATCACATTCATGCAGCTTATGAATGAGATACTGAAAGAATTTTTGGGAAATTTTGTTATTATTTATTTGGATGATATTTTAATTTTCAGTAAGACTTGGGATGAGCATCTGATGCATATCAGAAGAGTTCTAGAGAAGCTGAGGGAGGAGATGTTGTTGATTAATCTAAAGAAATGTAGTTTTGCAAAAGGAGTTGGTGTACCTAGGATTTGTTGTCTCAGAAGAAGGTCTTAAGATGGACCCAGAAAAAGTAAGGGCTATCATTGAATGGCCTACGCCAAGGAGTGTCACAAAGGTAAGATCTTTTCATTGTTTGGCAAGTTTTTATAGAAAGTTTATCAGGAATTTCAGTAGCATTTGTGCACCCCTAACTGAGATAATGAGAGGGGATAGAAAAGAGTTTAGATGGACCAAAGGACCAGACAAGAGTTTTGATACATTGAAACAGAAAGTCGTAGAACAATCTGTTTTGGCACTTCCAGATTTTAATAAGGTATTTCAGGTGGATTGTGATGCTAGTGGTAGTGGTATAGGAGCTGTTTTGAGCCAAGAAGGTAAGCCCATTGCCTATTTTAGTGAGAAGCTTAATGATGCCAAGAAAAAGTATTTTGTTTATGATCAGAAGTTTTATGCAATAGTTCAAGCTTTGAAGAAATAGAGAAATTATTTGTTGCTAAAAGAGTTTGTTTTATATACTGATCATCAGGCTTTGTAGTATCTTAATAGTCAAGGAAAGTTAAATCAAAGGCACTTAAAATGGGTTGAGTTTTTGCAGAGCTATACTTTTGTTTTGAGCACAAGAATGGGAAGTCCAACAGAGTTGTAGATGCCTTGAGCAGAAGACAAAATTTGTTGACAGAAATGAAGATAGAGGTTGTTGGGTTTGATGAGCTCAAAAGTTTGTATCCTGAAGATCCAGATTTTGTAGAGGCTTGGAAAGCTTGTTTGGAACCTATTACTTTGGATAGGACAAAATGGTTGGATTTCATAATCTAAGATGGCATGTTGTTTAGAGGAAGCCAGTTGTGCATTCCAAGGAGTTCCATGAGAGAGAACCTGATTAAGGAGAAGCATAGTGGAGGATTGGCCAGACACTTTAGTCAAGATAAGACCATTGCTATTATTGGTGAAAATTATTATTGGCCACAGTTGCAGCAGGATGTGAGGAAATTTGTACAGAGTTGCAGAGTATGTCAAATGGCAAAAGGAGCAAGTCAGAACACAGGTCTATATCAGCCATTACCTGTACCAAAGAAGCCATGGGATGATATCAGTATGGATTTTGTTCTTGGATTACCAAGGACACAGAGAGGGCATGATTCCATATTTGTGGTGGTGGATAGATTCTCGAAGATGGCACATTTTATTTCTTGCAGGAAGACTAATGATGCTGTTCATATTGTTAAATTATTTTTTAGAGAGGTGGTGAGATTACATGGCCTACCGAAGAGCATAGTTTTAGATCGAGATACCAAGTTTGTTGGTTATTTCTGGAGGACATTGTAGAAGAAGTTGAAGACAGATTTGAAATTTAGTTCTGCACACCATCCATAGACTGATGGACAGACATAAGTGGTGATTAGGAGTTTGGGTAACCTGCTATGATGCTTAGTAGGAGATAATCCCAAGGGATGGGATTTGATTTTACCACAAGCAGAATTTGCCTACAATATTTCTATCAATAGGAGTACTGGTAAATCACCATTCCAGATTGTATATGGTAATAGCCTGAGAAATGCTTCTGAGTTAAGGAAGCTGGACAATGGAGAAAAGACAAGTGCCAAAGCTGAAGACTTTGCAGAACATCTGAAGAATTTGCATGAAGCAGTGAGAAAGCACATTAATAAAATAAATATTCAGTACAAGGCTAAGGCAGATTAGAAGAGGAGATATAAAGAATTCTAGGTAGGAGATGAAGTCATGGTTCACCTGAGAAAAGAAAGGTTCCCAATTGGAACATACAATAAGTTGAAAATGAAGAAATTTGGACCATGTAGAATCATGAAGAAGCATGATTCAGGAAATGCATATGAGGTAGAGCTACCGAGTGGGATAAATATTTTTCTTGTTTTCAACATTGCTGATTTATTAGAATATCATGAAGGTGGGACAGAGGATGGGCCAACAAAAGTGCAGTGGAGTATTCCAGCATCTACTTCAACAGAGGAGATAGAAGAGATCTTGGATAGTCATGTGGGAAGGAGCACTCAAAACAAGCAATACGAAGAATATCTTGTGAAATGGAAAGGAAGGCCTATTAAAGATTCTTCTTGGTTGTCTAAGACACAGGTTGACCATTTGGGTTTTCCTCACACAAACACCTGAGACGTGATAGGGTCACTTCTCAGATTACCCTGGGTGTCTGATGCAAGAGCATCCAGAGGTGTAAGGGCAATCTTGCATCACCCAATAAAAAAAGATGTGTTTCAAAATTGTTGATGTTCTTCCCATTTTTTCTCAAAATTTGTAGTTCTCATTCCATAATCGCTTGAATAATGATGTACAACTTTTAATTTTTCCAAACTGCTAAAAATAGTAACCTGCTATTTTTAGAAGGTTTGCATTTGGGCATGGAATGAAGTCAAAATTTATAGGAAGTTACGTAACAGAAATATAAGACCTTTGGCAAAGGAATCACGCAAAGATCATTTGTGAGCTGAAAGATATTAAAGTTTTGGTTTCCCGAAAAATGCTTGAAAATTATTCAAATATAGGTTTGAAGCACTAAATGGCCTTGTACAGGCCCAAAAATAGTCAGAACCAATAGAGATGGTTCTCAACACGTAGAGCACTCCGTGAGATTTTTGACACATAAAACAGTTTGTCAATTGGACACCCGGATCAAAAATTATGGCTCCCAGAAGTTGACCTATTTTTGGAGGGAGATGCAAATTTCAAAATTAGGTTGTTGGCCACTAAAAAGGCTATCAATAACCATTTTTGGGAACCCTGGGAGGCAGTAGAGTTAAGGAGGCAAGTGTAGAGTTAAGAATAGGTGGGAAAACAGAAACCCTAGCTAATTTGGGGGTTATAGAAGGTGGAAGATTTCAAAGCCTGGTGATGGTAGCTGTAGTGTGTTGTAGCCTGTAGAGGACTGATTCCTCTGATTGTAATTAAGCTTCTGTAATGTAATGAGTTGCCCTGATCAATGAAAGAAAGTTCTATTCTTTGTGTTCAATTTCTGTAATTGTGTGTTTTATGATTTACCCCCTTCATCACTTAATCATTCTGAAGATCAAATCATAGGAGATAAGAGTAAAGGAATCCTAACCAGAAGAAGAGCTATACAAGAACAAGTAAATTTTTGTTTGATTTCCAAGATTATACCTAAAACTGTGAATGAATCTTGCAATGATGAGAATTAGGTAAAGGATATGAAAGAAGAATTGATGTAGATAGAGAAGAATAAGACCTAGGATCTTGTTCCCAGATTAGCAGATAAAAATGTAATTGGTGCCAAGTGGGTTTTTAGAAATAAGATGAATGAGAATGGTGAAGTAGTAAGAAACAAAGCAAGGTTGGTATGCAAAGGATACTTTCAAATTGAAGGAATAGATTTTGAGGAAACATTTGCACCAGTGGCTAGGATTGAAGCTATAAGAATGTTTTTAGCATTTGTATCCTACAAAGCTTTTAAGGTATATCAGATGGATATAAAGTCTACATTCTTGAATGGAGAGTTGGAAGATTAAGCCTATATTGAACAACCATAAGGATTCCAGTCATCACATTAGGGTGACATGGTATGTAAATTGAAGAAGGCATTGTATGGGTTAAAACAAGCCTCTAGGGCCTAGTATGCTAGGTTGGATAAGTATCTAATACAATTAGGATTCACCAAGGGTACCACCGACAACAATCTTTATTTTAGGATCAATAATGAACAAATCCTAATTGTTGCAGTCTTCGTTGATGACATTATCTTTGGAGGCAATGAAGGTATGTGCACAATTTTTGCTGGAGAAATGCAAAGTGAATTTGAAATGTCCATGTTTGGTGAGATGAATTTCCTTTTAGTCTACACATAAATCAATCAGATAATTGTATCTTCATTTCTAAGTCTAAGTATGTGAAAGAGTTGTTAAAGAAGTTTGGGATGGAAGACTCTAAACCAATAAATGCTCCCATGATAACTAGTTGTAAGTTGAGTAAAAATGATGGTTCACCTATGGTAGATCAGAAAAGGTATAGATCTATGATTGGAGGATTACTTTATTTAACTCAAACTAGACATGACATAATGTATGCAGTTTGTCTTGTGGAAAGATTTCAAGCAAAGCCTAAGGAGTCACATGTGATGGCAGTCAAGAGAATTATGAGATATTTGAAAGGCCAAATGGATTATGGTTTGTGGTATCTAGGGGACAATTATTTCACTCTCAATGCATACACTGATGCAGATTGGGCCGGAGATGTAGATGATAGAGAAAGTACAAGTGGAGGTGTATTATTTTTGGTCAAAAGGCTAGTATCTTGGATAAGAAAAAAACAAGACTCAATATCTCTATCCACTACAGAAGCAGAATATATTGCAGCAACATGTAGTTGTACTCAAGTGTTGTGGATGAAGCAGACATTGAAGGACATCAAAGTTGTGTATGAGGATTCAATTACAATCTTTTGTGACAATACAAGTTCCATAAACATATCAAAGAATCTAGTAATGCATTCAAGGACAAAGCACATATCCATAAGATATCACTTTCTAAGGGAAAAAGTGACAAAGAATGAACTCAAGTTGGAATATGTATCTACAAAAGACCAGATTGCAGACATTTTCACCAAACCTCTACCTAAGGATACTTTTGAGTATCTCAAAGAAAAGTTAGGGATTATTACCCCTCCTACTCTAAACTAAGATGCACAAGAGTGCATCAGTGGTTCTTAGAGTTCCTTCTTCAAATTTGAATTGATGCTTTTAGCGCTACTTCTCAGGGGGAGTGGTCAGAGAGTTCAGAAGAGAAATTGAATCAGAGTAGAAGAGTGCAAGTATGTACCCTTTGCCATTGATTTCAAAGGGGGAAAGAACTCATGTGAAAAAATTAGAAAGAAAGAGTGCATATGTGTAAAGAGATAGGGGGAGAATCTTGTCTTGATGGTTGTTGTAGTTTTTCACATCATATGTTGCCATCAATGACAAAGGGGGAGATTATTACAAGTAGTGCCTAATCAGTGTTGTCATTGATGTCAACATATCTTTGTTGTCATTAGTGTCAACTATGTCCTATTCTATTACTTGTTTAGAATCCTTGTATGTTGAGGATATTGAGAAAATTAGCCTCTCTAGAAGAAACAAGTGAGTTACATTGAAGTACAGTATAAACAATGAGTTGTATGCTGAAGAACAGTCTGGTAGATTACTCCGCATTTCTTGCTTCTTGAAGATCTTCATTTGCAGAATGGAAGTTATTTAAAGGGATGTCTAAAGATGCTAAATATCAAGTTTGAGCCTCCGATGTGAAGAATTGAGAGAGTTGCATTGACTAGAGTTAAACCTGCTTTCTCTGATTATTCTCTGGTGATAGGGAGAAAGTATTTTGCTCTGCATTCCTCTGCATTAAAATGTTTTTCTCTATAGGTCTAAATGGAATTCTGGGATGATGATAAGTGCCTACAATTGCAATGGTTTCTATTTTGGTGGTCTGCAAGCTATCTTTCCTTTATGACAGTTGAAGATAGTGAAGTTCATGTGCTCTGGTGTGAAGAATCTCATGAATAAAGTGGTTTGTGTTTGTGTGGTTGCTCCTAATGATTTCAATGTACTTGTCAATTCCTCCTAATCATGTTCCTACCTTTACATTAGTCTGTGTTAAGGAAATGAGATCGTGTTTGAAGATTATTCCCAGATAACATAGCGTGCAACCAGTCTTAGCCAACTTGGTTAATTCCAGTAATTGCAGATATCCCTTGAAGATTATGGAAGCATGTTATGGCATAGAAGATCATGTTTGAGTCTCATCTAAGGTGTGGCGTGATCTGCATACTGTTGATGATTGTTTTGATGCAATCATAACAATAAGTTAAAATTCACATATAATGAACTGAAACTATACTTGAAAGATAAGAAGGAATCATTTGAGATTCAACTAATCCCAAGTCTACAATGGTTCGGTTGGTCAAGTTCAGTTGGTCAATGTGAAGCTGTAATGTTCAAGGGGCCTTACGTAGTTTAGGTTTGTTTGGTGGTTTACTGGACTAAGAATATGCAAAAGATCATGAGATATGTCAATACTTTTCATTCCTTTGCATAAAAGTGATACTGTGCTGCAAGTTTTAGATGGTTTTCTTGAATTTTTGCAGCTTTCTTCTTTATCTATTTATGAAAACTGTCTACTTATAGCTCTGTTATGCATGCTTCTTCAAATTTGAGACAATTTCCTTTAGATTTCTATGTTTTCAGCTAAATATTTCAGATGGGTTGGGAAAAGTTAGAAAGATCTAATCTATACCTCATTTAATCTACCGAAGGATCTAATTGTTTCTATTATGCACTATGTAAATACCACAGTAATTTGATCAAATCCACAGTAAAAACCTTAAATGCAAGTTCTGAGCATTTTCACAAACATACATTTAAAATTGCAAGCTCTCAAAGAAAATATTTCAAAACACAAAGAGGAGCAGGAGGACACTCAGAAGATAGATGCAGAACTCCAGATTCTATTGTATTAGAAACGAATAGTCATACATGATTTACAATGTAGGAATGACTCTTAGTTTCATTGATCATACTACAGAGAACTTACAAGCTTTACAGATACAGTAAGGCAGCCAGACATTTCATGCGCACCTTACTGCAGACAAACAGGCGACCTCCTTCTTGTACTTCTAAACTATGCTAACTTGCTGTATGTTCCTAAAAGAAAATCCTGTTGTAGCCCCTGTTGTTTTCCTAAAATCCCTGTTGTAAAGTATTACAGTGTAGAGAGGCACAATATAAAGACATTCTGATTGTCCTCACTACAGCAAAAACCTAACTAAACCCCTAGTTCAAACCCCTGGTTACAGCAATAAATACAGGTGAACCAGCTCTTCAAAATATCTCTGAGCAGTGTCAAATCTGGGCGAAATATTGCCCCTTCTAAGAAGTTCTGGCAGCTGGGTAATAACTTCTGTTTGTCTGTTGTAGTAATACCCTCAGCTGCAACCTTGTCCTTTATTTGAATGGCCTTGACTTCCTCGCACTTCATCTTTATCTTCCTGCTCCTGAGATCAGATTTCCTTCCTCCATGAGGTCACTGTGTTGACTTTCCAGCTACTTCCTCAACTGCAAACCTGCAAGACAAGACAAGCAATAAGTATTTCATTTATCACATAAACAGCAGGAAATTAAAATAATCGTTTAAATCCAGGTGACTGCGCAAAATTGTGGAAATCGGGTCCAAAATACTCTTAAAACGCATTCAAACGCATTCAGACTGCTCAAAACCCATCGGGTCAACCATCGCTGACCGAAAAAATGCTACGGGTGCCAAAAAACACTTTAAAATTCCACCGCTTCATTTCCCGCCCATCGGCATGTCAAAAAAAAATGCTCGGCCGATGTTCTCTATTTGGCCGATGTTCACTTCATCTGCATGATATTTTGGAAATATGATGCTCTCCCTTCTGAAGGTCCAGATGACGTCATCAGGATGTTTCGCTTCTGTATATTGGGGAAAAGAACAACATCATCATCATCATCATGCTGAAGGAGAATAGGAGGATATGATATATGATCCTGCTGCTGAGGAAAGGAAAATGATGGTGACGTCATCGTCATATTCAGGCTTCATTAAAATGCAAAAGATGACGTCATCATCATGTTCAGTTAAGATCAGGGGATAATTGTAATATCGGGTCACCTAAGGAGCATGATCAGGATGATGATTGTAATATGACCCCTTTGCGGCCTAGGTAACCCTCTCGAAAGATCAGGATGATGATGATCATTAGGATATCCGGGGCTTTTGTCGAACTTAGAATATGACGTCATCATCATATTCGCGAACCGGATCATGTTTTGGAAAATATCCTGCCGAAGGGAAATGTGATGATGATAATCATCAGGATATTTGCTTCTTCGTTTATCAGATCGGGATGACGTCATCATGATATCTGGGGCCTTTGTAAAACTTAGAACATGACGTCATCAGGATGTTTCGCTAACCGGATCATGTTTTGGAAAAATATCCTGCCGAAGGGAAATGTGATGATGATGATCATCAGGATATTTGCAAAAGGTCATATTTCTCGGCAGGAGGACTTCACGAAATATTGGGTAGACAAACAAGATCATGATGATCTTGACAACATGACAGGATAAAAAAAAATGATGATCCTCCTCATCGAATATCATGATGACGTAACCATCATTTTCCACCTTCGAAGCATGAGGATGAATTGAGGTCATCATCAGGTTTGCGCTAGAGTGATATTAAAATATGATCATGCAAAAGGAGATCAGGAGGATATGAAGACGTCATCATCATCTTCGCAAATTTCAGCGAATATGATCCTCTTGTGAAAGATCAGGATGATGACCCTCCGATAGGATTTTGGCATGCGCATGCAAATTATGTAGATGGTGGATTTTCTAAGTCAGGGTGATATCTAATATCAGCATGATATTATAATATCAGGCAATGTTAAAATATCAGCATGATGCTCGCGATACAAAAGACCGCTCAACGGGGAAAACTTACTATGACTTAAAGTTGACGTCTGGATATTTGAACCTCAGGATATTATCGGGGGGGCGTTTCAAATATGATGATGATGTTCTTCATACAGCAAAACTGAGTTTATAAAATGTGACCCTCCTAAAATCATGATGCTCACGATGCGCATAAGGTCATTTGACGGGTAAAGGGCGCTATCACCTAAGATTGACGTCCGGATATTGCGACTGCATGATTTTTATCAGGTGATAGACCAAGATCATGATGACCTTGACAACATGAAAAAATATGATGATCACTTGCGATTATCAGGTTTGACCAAAACTTTGACTGCTCATAACTCCCTCATATGGACGAATTTTCAAGTGATGTAAAAGGCAAACCTGCATGGAATTTCAAGCTCTTTCTAAATATGAGGTCACAGAAACAAAATATGAACTTTGACAAACTGACCTCATGATGATGACCAACCTCATCCAATATCATGATGATGATGCACCTGACTCATTTTTACCAAACCGCCAGAAAGCAGACAAACACAAGCAGAAGCAAAAAGCAAAACATCAGCAGGGGTCCCCATTTTGCTAAGGAGCATAATGGGGCGTGTTGTGAACATCACAACAACTAGCAACCAAAACAAAATAATTAAATTCAAAGTGTTCAAGGAAACTAGATGAAATGAACTCATAACTTCCGACTATCCTTCCTGCAAATTACTATTCAGCTTGAGACTCAAAGTATTCAATAAAGATGCATGAATTTCCATTTTCAGTTTAGTTGTGTGCATGTGATTAATTATCCTCATCTTGAAGATCGGTTGAACAAACCAGTGACTGACATTAGCCTACGTAGGTGAGGATGTTCCCTCATAGCTGACCGGATAGAGCCTTGCTGCCAGCGAGCGTCCATAGCCCCGGTAGAGTTACTTAGATGGCTTAATCTAGATTTTCAGTATAATCCGCTTTATTCATTTATTTATTTATTTTTTGTTTTCTAATTTTGAAAGATTTCATAAGATATAGCAATTTGTAACTTCATGATGCAAGGAGTGGACACTTGCTGAATTAAGCTGAGAATTGTAATGGTAGCAAGGGTGACCTCTGATTTTTCACCTAATATCTACACTGGTAAGTTCAACAAACCCAAGGATTTTAGGTGTGTCATCGTGAGAAACCTGCTTCGAATTCTCAATCACATTTATTGAATACAAAACTTCAGAAGATGAACAACTCTCTACATTCATGATAGTGACAAATTATGTGTAAATTGCAAATGGTTAACCTAAATATCCTAAATTTTATACTGTTTTGAATGGTTGCTAGTTTTGCTCCTTAATACTCTAAAGTAAAATAAAGATCCCTGCTGAGGAGACAACAAACAAACCAAACAAACAGGCTGTACAAACAACACAACAAAAGAAACAACTATACAAACAGAAAGAAAAAAGCAAAAAAAAACAAACAGAAGACAAGCTATACAAACAGCCAACCCAAAAGAAAACAGCAAAAGAAGAACACAAAAACTAAAACAACTACCCTACCAGACTATATACAAGCCTCTACAAGGCAATTAGAAACCCAGGAAAAAGACCCAAAAACACCCCTAGTTGCATATTTCTTTAGGTTGTGCAGGAGTAACAGGGTACTAGTTATGGTCCTCATCCTAGCAAATTTATCTTTGAATTCTGAAAAAAAATCTAGTATTCTAGATTCATTGTGTTTATCAGAATAGCTCTTAATAACTAGTAATTGAGGCAACTCATCGGGTTTATGATTAATCCATATGCATGTCCTATCTCTTGAATTTCCATAATCAAAATAGCATCTATCATTGTTTACTAAGGAAAGGAAAGAGACAACCTAATGTGCCTTTAGCTCTGTGGAATACACTTGTTTATTAATAGCTGGCTTTTCATTTAGCTCTACATTTTCATTGCCCAGCTCTATGTCTAGTCCTTTTTCAAGTTGAAAGATGAATGACTCTAGATGTATCATTTCTTCATCTTCATCCAGCTTTGTTCCTTCATTCTGGATGTTCAGTTTATCCTCAAATTTAGCAAACCTCTCAATGTTCTCATTAGTTTCCTGCACATCAGCACTTAAGTAAGTATCCTGATCATCATAATCTGATATACAGAAATTAATTATTTCTAAATCACTTGAGCGTAAAGGTGGGATGACATCTTTAGATCGACAGGAGTACTCCCCTGTTTTATTTTCAACATGGCACTGGGGTGATGCCTGATTGTGTACAGCAGCTCCATGATCCTCTATACCCTCTTCTTTCAAGACTTGTTTATCAGATGACTCATATTTGTCATTCAGTGAAGAGTCTAATTTTATTAACCTGCAACAATCTTGATTTTGATCATTTAATTCAAAGAAGTCAGTTGTAACACTAGGATCTACTTTCTTTTCTATGACTTCATTAGCTTCTATAGTGGGAACTTCATCAGTTTTAATGCATTTTAATTTTGCCAATGCTTGTTTACATTTCTTTGCCAAATCATGTTCGTTAAAACTATTCAGGTCAGATCTTGAGGTTTCTTCTTGACAAATATTCCTTAGTAGTTCTATATATTTATCAAATGTATCAAGATGAACCTCACTTTCCTTTTCTATTTCATTAAATCCTTTTTGCTTATTATCCAGAAAAGGGACATGAGCTGTGATTTCTTCTCTGCATTTTTTAGGATATTTATACTTTTCACTAACTTTAATCACAGCCGGATCCTGACGAAAAGATAGATTTTTTTTCTTACCATCACATGATTCCTGGAGAGAGATCTTACTATCCTTTATCTTTAGCCTTGGTTCCATCTTTGTATCCTCTGCACATTTAATGACCGTTGATGCTGCATCCTCCTGTCGCTCAATAATCTCCTCATTTCCTTGCCAACTTTCAGCCTTATACACATCTGAGAGAGAGATTAGTCCTTTCAAATATAAACCTAATCTTGTAAGAAAAGATAGACAATTAAGCTCACCATGCTCTGCGGACTTATGTATCCTACACCTTCCAAATAAACCATAGCTATATAGATTTTTAGGATAAAGCTGGTTATTCAAAGCTTTCTGAAATGAAGGAATGTCAACTTGAAAACTGTCCCTATATGAGTCCATTGAAAATGGGACCTTCTTTCAACTTTTTAGGCCTTTGAAATTTTATGAGATCTAACATATCTCAGAATATAACATTTAAACCTCAAAATTTTAACCCTAAACCAAATCAGGCCCTCCTTCTAGCGCCAAAAAACTGTTGATGATTGTTTTGATGCAATCATAACAATAAGTTAAAATTCACATATAATGAACTGAAACTATACTTGAAAGATAAGAAGGAATCATTTGAGATTCAACTAATCCCAAGTCTACAATGGTTCGGTTGGTCAAGTTCAGTTGGTCAATGTGAAGCTGTAATGTTCAAGGGGCCTTACGTAGTTTAGGTTTGTTGGGTGGTTTACTGGACTAAGAATATGCAAAAGATCATGAGATATGTCAATACTTTTCATTCCTTTGCATAAAAGTGATACTGTGCTGCAAGTTTTAGATGGTTTTCTTGAATTTTTGCAGCTTTCTTCTTTATCTATTTATGAAAACTGTCTACTTATAGCTCTGTTATGCATGCTTCTTCAAATTTGAGACAATTTCCTTTAGATTTCTACGTTTTCAGCTAAATATTTTAGATGGGTTGGGAAAAGTTAGAAAGATCTAATCTATACCTCATTTAATCTACCGAAGGATCTAATTGTTTCTGTTATGCACTATGTAAATACCACAGTAATTTGATCAAATCCATAGTAAAAACCTTAAATGCAAGTTCTGAGCATTTTCACAAACATACATTTAAAATTGCAAGCTCTCAAAGAAAATATTTCAAAACACAAAGAGGAGCAAGAGAACACTCAGAAGATAGATGCAGAACTCCAGATTCTATTGTATTAGAAACGAATAGTCATACATGATTTACAATGTAGGAATGACTCTTAGTTTCATTGATCATACTACAGAGAACTTACAAGCTTTACAGATACAGTAAGGCAGCCAGACATTCCACGTGCACCTTACTGCAGACAAACAGGCGACCTCCTTCTTCTACTTCTAAACTATGCTAACTTGCTGTATGTTCCTAAAAGAAAATCCTGTTGTAGCCCCTGTTGTTTTCCTAAAATCCCTGTTGTAAAGTATTACAGTGTAGAAAGGCACAATATAAAGACATTCTGATTGTCCTCACTACAGCAAAAACCTAACTGAACCCCTGGTTCAAACCCCTGGTTACAGTAATAAATACAGGTGAACCAGCTCTTCAAAATATCTCTGAGCAGTGTCAAATCTGGGCGAAATATTGCCCCTTCTAAGAAGTTCCGGCAGCTGGGTAATAACTTCTGTTTGTCTGTTGTAGTAATACCCTCAGCTGCAACCTTGTCCTTTATTTGAATGGCCTTGACTTCCTCGCACTTCATCTTTATCTTCCTGCTCCTGAGATCAGATTTCCTTCCTCCATGAGGTCACTGTGTTGACTTTCTAGCTGCTTCCTCAACTGCAAACCTGCAAGACAAGACAAGCAATAAGTATTTCATTTATCACATAAACAGCAGGAAATTAAAATAATCGTTTAAATCCAGGTGACTGCGCAAAATTGTGGAAATCGGGTCCAAAATACTCTTAAAACGCGTTCAAACGCATTCAGACCGCTCAAAACCCATCGGGTCAACCATCGCTGACCGAAAAAATGCTACGGGCGCCAAAAAACACTTTAAAATTCCACCGCTTCATTTCCCGCCCATCGGCGTGTCAAAAAAAATGCTCAGCCGATGTTCTCTATTTGGCCGATGTTCACTTCATATGCATGATATTTTGGAAATATGATGCTCTCCCTTCTGAAGGTCCAGATGACGTCATCAGGATGTTTCGCTTCTGTATATTGGGGAAAAGAACAACATCATCATCATCATCATGCTGAAGGAGAATAGGAGGATATGATATATGATCCTGCTGCTGAGGAAAGGAAAATGATGGTGACGTCATCGTCATATTCGGGCTTCATTAAAATGCAAAAGATGATGTCATCATCATGTTCAGTTAAGATCAGGGGATAATTGTAATATCGGGTCACCTAAGGAGCATGATCAGGGTGATGATTGTAATATGACCCCTTTGCGGCCTAGGTAACCCTCTCGAAAGATCAGGATGATGATGATCATCAGGATATCCGGGGCTTTTGTCGAACTTAGAATATGATGTCATCATCATATTCACGAACCGGATCATGTTTTGGAAAATATCCTGCCGAAGGGAAATGTGATGATGATAATCATCAGGATATTTGCTTCTTCGTTTATCAGATCGGGATGACGTCATCATGATATCCGGGGCCTTTGTTAAACTTAGAACATGACGTCATCAGGATGTTTCGCTAACCGGATCATGTTTTGGAAAAATATCCTGCCGAAGGGAAATGTGATGATGATGATCATCAAGATATTTGCAAAAGGTCATATTTCTCGGCAGGAGGACTTCACGAAATATCGGGTAGACAAACAAGATCATGATGATCTTGACAACATGACAGGATAAAAAAAAATGATGATCCTCCTCATCGAATATCATGATGACGTAACCATCATTTTCCACCTTCGAAGCATGAGGATGAATTGAGGTCATCATCAGGTTTGCGCTAGAGTGATATTAAAATATGATCATGCAAAAGGAGATCAGGAGGATATGAAGACGTCATCATCATCTTCACAAATTTCAGCAAATATGACCCTCTTGTGAAAGATCAGGATGATGACCCTCCGATAGGATTTTGGCATGCGCATGCAAATTATGCAGATGGTGGATTTTCTAAGTCAGGGTGATATCTAATATCAGCATGATATTATAATATCAGGCAATGTTAAAATATCAGCATGATGCTCGCGATACAAAAGACCGCTCGACGGGGAAAACTTACTATGACTTAAAGTTGACGTCCAGATATTTGAACCTCAGGATATTATTGGGGGGCGTTTCAAATATGATGATGATGTTCTTCATACAGCAAAACCGAGTTTATAAAATGTGACCCTCCTAAAATCATGATGCTCACGATGCGCATAAGGTCATTTGATGGGTAAAGGGCGCTATCACCTAAGATTGACGTCCGGATATTGCGACTGCATGATTTTTATCGAGTGATAGACCAAGATCATGATGACCTTGACAACATGAAAAAATATGATGATCACTTGCGATTATCAGGTTTGACCAAAACTTTGACTGCTCATAACTCCCTCATATGAACGAATTTTCAAGTGATGTAAAAGGCAAACCTGCATGGAATTTCAAGCTCTTTCTAAATATGAGGTCACAGAAACAAAATATGAACTTTGACAAACTGACCTCATGATGATGACCAACCTCATCCAATATCATGATGATGATGCACCTGACTCATTTTTACCAAACCGCCAGAAAGCAGACAAACACAAGCAGAAGCAAAAAGCAAAACATCAGCAGGGGTCCCCATTTTGCTAAGGAGCATAATGGGGCGTGTTGTGAACATCACAACACATACATCTATACTACAAATCCTTAGCATAATTTTGTATTAGGTCAAGACCTTTTTGTAAAATGTTTGTAATGCCAACCTTGGAGATTGTTCCAAAGGTTGATGATTGTAATGCCAACCTTGATGATCATTCCAAGGTTGATGAAGTATATAAATACTTGTAATTGAGTCATGGAAAAAATGTCCTTGTACAAAAATGGGAAGATAAGGAAAAGGGCAAGTAGAGGAACTATTGTACTTCAATGTATTAATCTTAGACATGAAGAAGATGGTGATTTTGGCTTTGACCCACTAGTAGGGTTTAACAGCCCTCAAGGTTTAACAATCCTTATTGTAATCTTTCTAGGTTTAGGGTTGAGGCAATGAGCCTGCTAGACCTAGCTGTACTTCATGGCAGTGAGCCAGTATGTTCTAGGCCCGTGCAGTGACAAAACTTGAACATCAATTTTCAAAGATTTTAATATATTTTGAGAGCTAATCTTCTTCATTGTTTTTCCCCACCTTGGGGTTTTCCACATAAAAATCTGGTGTCTCTTATGTTTAATGTTGCATCTATGTTTAAGTTTCTGATTTCATGCATTCTTTGATTAATCATAATAAGTGTGGATATCTAATTAATGTTTAAGTGCAGAAGTGTTTGAGTTTTTGGGCCAATTGATTCACCCCCCCATCATTTGTTTGGCGCATTTCAATAGGGCAACCCTATCACATTTCTAGGTGCAGAAAAACTCAAGTTTCTAACTCGAAATAGCTTTGTTTTAGCCTATTTTTCTTCTAGTTCTCATGATTTTTTATGCCTAATTTAGAGTTGACTATTTCATGCACCCACACATGCATAATTAGCTCTATTTGATCTAAAATTAACAACTCATTCTCTCCCATGCATTCTTCTAACTCCATTTTTCATTAGTGATAAGCTATTATTGCATTATCACTCCCTAATTAACTGAGTTCACTGGGTAATCAATCCAATTCACTCCCCAATAAATCCTTGTTAACTCTTCAATCAATTGAGTTAACTTCTCAATCAATCCCCTTCTTCTAACCTATAAATACCCCCCTCCCTCAAGCATAAAGGGAGGCAAATTCATTGTGCACACAACTCTTGCTAGGTTTATTCTCTCCAATCAGCATTCTCATGCTCGCACAAGATGGAGGTGCCTTTTATTAGTTCATTTGTTCATCAAGCTTTCACATTAAGCTCTTCAAGCATCCTTATGCTACTTCAATCCAACCATCATGCTCATCAATAGCTCTCATTGAGCTCATTTTACAAGGCTTCTAAAGCTTCTTTCACTTCTTTGGGTTTTCTTGTCACCAAGAGGTATTCCCACTGCTTCAAGAAGTTACGAGCTTGCCATCAAGGATCTCTGAGGGTAGTGGAGGCTCACATGTCTTCTTTATTTCAAGTTCCTCTATGCTTTTTGTCAATTGGTAGTAATTAAAAATTGAAATTTCTCCTAGGATTAGTAATTTATTACTTTTTCCTTGATAGAAACGTTAGATCTAGCATTCTAGAAGTAATTTGCATTCATAGTTTAATTTATTTACTGAAAATTTCATTTTCTAGATTAAATCATTTCAAAAAATTCAAAAACCCCAAAAATATAGAATAATTGCATTAGGTAAAATTCATTCTAGTTGCATTCATATTTCCTTTCTTAGATTAAAAAGCATCTTTTATTTCTAAAAATACCAAAAAAACACAACAATAAGTTCTGCATGTCATATAGTTGTATTCATAAAAATATAGAAAAGAACAAAAACATTAGACAGTTAAGTAAATTGAAAACCCTTGATATCATCACAAGGTCAACAAAAGTCAATGCACAACTAAGCCTTAGGTCAACTCAAAACCCTAAGTCAAAATCCAAAGTTTAGTCAAGGTTAGCCAACATACATTTATCTCTTGTCTCAGCTCACAAATGTGCCCAGGATTAAGGAGTGAGTGGGTGAGGGTAGTCGTTAGAAAAATTGAGGAGATTCATTTGAGATTACAAATGGAAGCATTTAGACAACTTCAAATACAATGAGCAATCATCCAAGAAATCAAAAGACAACAAGCCATCAATGAAAGTAATAGCTTAGCCACACAAAGGTGGAACATTAGAAACCCTATTAGAAGAAGAGTAACTAGTGACCCTTCGGGTCATACGACTATCTCCACAACAACAGTCATCGAATGGAACATCTACATTAGCACACAACAACAAAGGCCCCAGGATGTGGTGACCCCTCTCCGTGAAGTCCAGCTCTCCAACAAGTAAGACCACCCCCATGTAGATCACCTCCTCTCGACTGGCTACTTCCACAAGAGCGAGAGTGATGTGGCAGTTCACCCCGTGGCAAGGAGGGAAGGGTTGTATGTGTGCCAAAATCCAACTCGATATCCCCAAGCAACTGAAGTCACAAATTTGAGCATACATATTTTGGTCAACCTGACATGAAGAACAAAAAAAATTGTTTATGCTTTTCACTTTCCAAACACGCAGATCACATCAAGACTTATAACACTTCAAAACAAAACTCATTAAGAATTTTTTACTTTGCTCTTCATAACTAATTCTGCCACTTTAGTTTATGTCACCTTTGACATCATCCATCTCATTTATTTTGTGGTGTCTTTAGCAACCCCAATATGACGGTACCCAATTTAAACCAAGGGAATATTCCCTCAAGAGAACCAAAAACTCCTTTCGATAGGTATGTACCACCACATCCTGATGCACCAAATACCAACTTCTATGATTACAAAGACTCCAACTATGAACAAGACCTAGGAGAACCCAAGCGTTCTCTGTCATTGAACAACCCATCTTGGGAGCACAATCTAGCCATACCAAATACATCACATAAAGCTAGGAGGGTAAAGTCATAAATAAATCAACCCGATCAACCTTCCAAAAGCACATCAAGTACTCATCTCGATGAGGAATTGAAATGATTAGAAAGACACTTGCAAGAGGCAAGAGACGCTCAAGAGGCATTAAGAGTCACCTTGCCAGAAGAACAAAGAGAAAACGCCACACAAAAAGAAGCTTACCACCATGACATTACTCTGAGAGAAAATCCTAGAAATGAGGAAACACCTAAAGCTACCACTCCTCTAAACTTAATCACAACTCTAGTGTAAAGGATGAGAACCTTAGAAGTAGAACAAACTATTCCTAAAAGAAGGCAGAAATGCCATGACAACTTTTGAAATGAACAAGACTAGGAGGCATCTAAGAATCCCCCTATCTCAACTATTATTCATGGAATGCAAGTAACGATATCTATTTGAATGGGAACCCTCCTATTTAGAACAATCTAGCAGTGTTGGGAAATAAAACAAATTAGACAATGGGCTATAAAAACCCCCCTACATGGTTGTTGCTATCAACCCCTCAATCGCAAAGCACCTTCCTTGGAACATATCTCAAGTACTTGAAAGAACCTCTTGATATAAACATAAGGAATTTGTAGTTACCTCAGCCATTGCCTGATCTCCTAAAATTCAAAGAAGAAGGAGATCCAAATTCAGATATTAAAGCTTACACTACATCAATAAGAGAACTCCTCCCTTGGGATAGGGTTGTTGCTAAGATCTTTCCAAAAACTCTTAAAGGAATAGCTCTAGATTGGTACTATCATTTGCTAGAGGCTTCAATTCACTCGTTTAGATAACTAATTAGAGAGTTTGTCATGGCATTTGACATGAACAAACTTTTCAAGATAGGAATCAAAGAATTCCTCACCATGAAGCAAGAACTAAATGAATTCATAGCCCACTTTGTGACCAGATGGAGGCAAGTGCTCTATTCCTCAACTAGTGCCCCAAACATGGACCATCGTGAACTATGTGACCTATTCTTACATGCCTTAAACAAAGACATGAGAGAAGACATTCAAAAATTACCATACAAATCCTATGAAGAAGCATTGGAAAGAACTTTGAGGATAGATCAAGCAACCACTGACAGTGGTAGAAAAGTCTACAGATCAAATGGAAAGTTAACAAGGGAAGACATAGGGAACAATGATCATGTCATCAAGGTTCTTAAAAACAACAAAAATGCAACTACAAATGGGGTGATAGATAAACCCCCAATCAAGAAGGCAAGAGATGATTACAATGGGAGAGACTATTATCCTCCTAATGTCAATGCAATTGACCGACCCAGAAATAAAGGATACTACCCTAGAGACAACTATCGGGGTTGCAATCGTAATTAAAATGGAAATGATGGAAGGTACGAAAGGCCTCCATATGAGTACAACCAGCTTTGTTCTTTTCATAGAACAAGGGGGCATAGTATAGAATCCTGTAGAGAATATAGCAAATTCATAGCAAGGTTACTGGAAGATAAACAATGATTGTTCATAGAAATGTTCTTGAACCTATAGGAAGTCATGCTGGATAACAAGGGCACAAGACAAACCCAAGCCCTGATAGCTCCACAGAACGCCAACATGAGAATTTATCAAGATCTATTTCCCATGCACAAGGATACAGAAACATCAAACTAAAATGAAGTAGCCCAAGATAACAACATTGGCATCTCACCACAACTAGGGCAAAAAGGTGAAGATAGGATGATGGGATTGGTCAAAATAATCCATGATGAAGAAGAATAGGAAGACCTTGAGAGTGAACTGAAGGAAGTACATGAGGGTGTTGTTTTGGTAGTGGAACCAATACCAGATCTAATCAGACCTTATGAACTTATTGAAGACTTAAAAAGGACATATGCTCACATATCATCCATTGACTTACTTAGGAATTCTCCTTCACATCGCTCAGCACTACTAAAGGCAATAGGGTTGAAATATCTTGATTAAATTACTCCTCCACCTAGTGAGCAGATCAACCATGTGGACTATGATGTAATCCCACCAAACTCAGAACTCAAGAATCTAGGGTTCTTCTTTGACTTAAAGCAAATGACTTTTGAGGCTAAGCTAACCAAGAAAGGGGATCTTGTATTGTACTTACAAGTTTGGATCTATGACACTTGCATCAAACAAACCTTATTTGATGATGGAGCCACATTGAACATAGTTCAATTCTCCCTTTTAGAGAGGATGGATTATGGGCACATGAATATCATTGCTTCATAAGACACCCTAAGTGGGTATGATAATCTAAAGGCCACTATGATAGGAAAGATCATGCTTCTTGTGACTCTAGGGCCCAAGATTCTCCCAACCACATTTTATATCATTGATAATAACACAAGATATAATTTTCTCCTTAGAAGACCATGGATCCATAGGATGAAAGTCATTCCATCAACGTTATTTCAAGAAGCCCGATTCCTACATCTGGGGAATGTATACATAGAAAAATGGGATCCAAAACCTTTCAGCATGTTGAAGTCAAACATATCAAACAAGCGTATAGGCATCCCCATAGGCTATGAAATCCCCACCAACAAATTGACTATCCCTAGTCCTATGCCTCAATCAATATGCATCAAGTTAATAGAAAATCTAGAAATGACCATAAACACCGTGGAGATGAAAACTTTAGAAAATGAGATACTATTGAAATAAAATGAAATTATTCCCAAGGAAAAGACAGTTAAGATCATGGAATGGATAGAGCAAGATGGACCTCTCCAATTCCCTCTAGAAGTGCTCATGATCAATGTTCAACCTGCCTACAAGCTCTTCCCTTGCATAGGGGAGAAACCTTAGAGAACTAAAGGACTAGTATTCAAAACCACTATGTTAGACTCAAGAAATGTAGACCTGCATGCTTTCTCAGATCTTGAGGAAGACATGATAGAGAATTACACTCCTTCATCACCCCTAAGCGAATCGCATGTCCCTGAGACACCAGAAGATACAGAATCTTACGATCCTCTCACACCATTAG
Organism: Cunninghamia lanceolata; assembly: GCA_027924645.1. Lineage (NCBI taxonomy): Eukaryota > Viridiplantae > Streptophyta > Pinopsida > Cupressales > Cupressaceae > Cunninghamia > Cunninghamia lanceolata. Next base: position 2,971,894 of record BSBN01000957.1, read on the forward strand.
AGGATTCATGAAGACCATTGACACCCATGGAGAAGGTGCATTCTATTGATAGTGAATCAACCAATGCAATAGTAATGATACCTAGGATGTTCATGGTGTCTCAACCACAAGAGAAGCCAACCACCTCTACCTCTATGCAAGCAAAGAAACTTGGCAAGTGGGAAGCACCTTTAGTACAAATTGAGATAGTTGAAAGACTTCCAGACAAACATGAGGAGAGTGAGGGAATGTTTCACAAAGAATGGAAAATGAGAGTGTCAATAGGCATTGATGATCCTATCATTTTTGAGTTGCCAGGAAGTTACATTGGGTATTCTATGGATTTAAGGTCGAAACCAAATGGGAGGAAAAGTATAAGCTTTGTCCCTCCTAATGAGAAATGGGAGCCACAAACTCCCCTTGAATTGTTTCAATTCTTGCAAAGTATTCAAGACAGACAAGATGTGAAAATCTACATGCAGGAGCAATTTGACCTGTTAGCAGAATTATTAAGATGCAATGGCATCTTGTATTGGACCCAATCCCATAAAAAATCCTTTTGAGACTTACTTCTGACATTACCAATGGAAACCACTGAGTTGGAAATGATAGAATCAAACAACAAACCCTATAGAATAGGAGAGTTTGTCCTAAGAAGTGGTAGCATGAAAAATAAGAAAACAAGACAGAAAAGAACATTTTCAAAGGACTGGAAAGGCCCTTAAATGGTTAAAGAACATGTTGGAAATGGTACCTATCTCTTGTGCACAATGGAGGGAGAGGAATTTGGTGAAACAATCAATGCCTTTCACCTCAAGAAATATTATGTCTAAAAAACCAAAAAAATCATAAAACATAAAAATCCAAAAAAAAATTACAAAAAAAATGCCAAAAAGAATTTGTTTCTTGCATTTTAGTAGCATTATGTTCATATTACATTACAAGGGATGACTTGCTCTTATATTATTTTCACTATATTAAGGATTCAAAGGTTTCCTTGGTATACATGATCCTTTCAAGACCTAGAGATTCCCCATTTTCACAATCACCATATCCCCTTTTCATTCTAAGTGATTCTAATCAAAGCCTAGATCTTAGATTTACATTGATCCAAGTCTTAATGAGCCAAGATGTTAGGTCTAAACAAATTCAGTATTCAAACCTACAATGTTGAAAGGAAGATTTCAAGTAGATCTTCCCAAATTCTTCCCTAGTAGAAGAGAAGTCCCATTGGATTACAAAACTTTAGGTGGCACTCAGCCCCTTATCTTCCCTGGCCTAAAACATCAAGAGGATCAAAACTCTGAAGGAATCAATCTAAAATATGACTTAATAAAAAATGAGTGATCAAAATAAGAGTGTTGCAAAAAGTAAAGATTGGGAGAACAAGCTATTGCATATCCAAGGTTCCAAAAGTATTCATTTCATAAAAGTCAAAAATCCAAAAAAATGGGAAAATCAAGTGAGGCATTTTGGAAAATACAAAAAAAAAGAGAAAAAGCAAGAAAAAAAGAGAGTTAAAAAAAAGAGCGATGGAGAGAAGATTGTTAAATGTCCATACTCTTTGGTGGAGATTAGTCTAAGCTCGAAGCCTCGTTGGTGACATTTTACTAGAGAAAATAAAAGAGAAAGGTACAAAGCACACACACACACTGGCTGAGCAAAGCCAAGAGTCTAGGGACCCTAGTTCTTTCCCATTTATCCTTTACCCCAAGTCTATCTTGCTTGCCATCTATGATCTAAGTCTAGCAAACATCAATAAACCTTGTTACTTGTCTAAGTTGAAAGCTTATCAAATTGTCTTATCTACATAAGGATCAATGTTTACCCTTTAGCAAAGCCCAAATTTAGAAGCACTCCATTTTCATTCATGCTTCCCACTTGAGTTTATAATTCCTATCTCACAGCCTTGAATAGGTCTCTTATATCATGACAACTCACAATCCCCTGGATCAAAAATCGTATTAAAGAGCAGTCATATTGTTTGTTCCACATTGTATTCGTACCAAAATCAAAAAAAGAGTCTCAAAGCAATAAAGTTGATGCCATAAATTGTGACATTCTATAGAAGTAAATATTTCATTTCAAGCATCCCTTGTGTTCTTGCATCTACATCTTGTAAACTAAATCTCATATATATGCCAAAAAAATTACAAAAGCATGTCATCGTCATCATATTTGCATTGTTAGAGTTGAAGGTCAAAATCATAATCAGATATTTCTTAAACTTCCAAAATGCACAAGAGATGAGTACCCATCTGATAACCAAAACCATAAAAAGACAAACTTTCATAGATATATCCAAAGTTTAGATATATGAGAGTACCAAAGAGCTAAAGACAAAATGCTCTCAAAGGGAATTAAAGGTTCCACATGCAAGGGGGCATGATTTCAAAAGGAAAAGAAAAGTAAAATCAAGGACGGTTCCCTCCAACATAACCCTCAGGACTCCTACTCCTTTGCCTATTTGTACCATTAGTCACTCCATGAGATCTATGAGAACGAGGCATCCTACTGTGAGAATGTGATTATGAAGGCCTGGCTACACTCACATCTCACTATCCAAATCCAAGACAAGCCATCTCATGAAGCACCTAATTCTCACCCTTAAGGATGAGATTCTCAGCCTTCAAATCCACACTCGCCTGACATCTATGATCGGCAGGAGCAAAAATGTTAGTGTGTCACCCAGTAGTAGGGCATACACCAGGATCATTCAGAAGTGTCTCTTGAGTCATCCTAGTAAAGGGGGCAACCAAGATAACATTGATCTCACAAACAAAAGCCCTCCACTCTCTAACATTACCTACAAATTAAACCAAGAAAAGAGAAAAGTGTGTGGTGCAATCATGGTAGGAGGGTTCATGGAATGAACTGTCCAGACCATGTAGCAAGAGTAAACACAATGGAAACAACTCAAAGATATGAAACAAATGCAGATTTAGTCATTCATTATATCATAGAATTCAAATACAATCTGGCTGACAACATGTGGGCTTATAATTAGGGCTCAAAGGCTTGATTTTAGAATATCAGAATACGCACAAGATATAGCTTTGAAGCTCCTTCGTGCAAAATCTAAACTATCAACTATCACTATGTGAATCACTACTTTCCTAGGGATCTATTACATCATTATATATCATCTCCATATCATAAGATTCCTCCACGTTGACCAAGGAAGGTTACAAACTCTAATGAAGAGTTGTAAAGTGTGTACATGGATAGGTCAGACCTAAATGCATTGAATACCTCTGCAATTGAATAGAATGATGTGCGGATCTCAAGGAAGGTCGGCCATGAACCAAGGATCATTGAATGATGTGTCATTAAACTTTGAAGATTATGAAATGTTCCGTAGGTTTTCTCTTTTAGCTAATTATCTGAGACTGCCAGGATGCTCTGTTCTGAGAAAATAGTTAATCTTCTAATAGTGATAACTTTTTGGTACTTGATCCAAATGCTTTGAATTCTAGATATGATGTAGACGAATGAATCTAGATGATAAGTCCAGCTTTTCAAGATCTGAAATGCAACTACTTCTAACTAAGCTTCTTGAACTGAACTAGAAAATGAAAAGAAACAAAAATAAATACAAATGTTTTTAGTTGATACAAGATTGCTCTTGAACTAGGGATGCTCCTGCATCAGTGTGTTAATTCTTCATGAAAAGAATGGAAAGAGAAAGGATAAAAGTGTGAAAATAATAAAGCAAATGTAGACTTGTGTGGGTCACCAGGCTACCAGTTAGGGTCAAGTTCCCACATCACCTCATCAGAGTGAGGAGACCTAGGAACTATAGGTGGAACCTCTAGGACTTCATGAGCATCATCTGCATCATTAACATCATCAAAACCATCATCCTGTTCATCCTCATGTGGTCCCTCATCTGTCAAATCATCCCCATCAATAATATAGTCCTCATCATTAGAATCTGAGTCCTCGACCACAATGAGTGCTCTGGAAGGAGTCCCTCTCCCTCCCCTCTATCCTCCTCTCAAAGATCTAGGAACTCTGGTAATGAAGACTCTAGGAGTCAAAGGAGTCTAAGTAACTGTCCTTTGATTAACCTCACCCATCTCCTGAATAGATCTATAGCAGGTAGGCACTGGGGGTAAATCCTTAGGAAATTCCTCACCAAATTGTTGCAAGATGCGCTCAACACAATGAGCCTCGACTAGACCATTACGGTCTAAAAGCTCTCATACCCCACAACATTACTCTCTGATTTCACCATCACATGACCATGATCCCTCCAAATCCACATAAGGATCAAAAATCATGTCCTCATCTGTAAGAGTAGCTACAACCCATAGAGAAGCATCAAAGTGACCCACCTAAATCCATCTAGTTGCACTTGGTAACCATCTATTGAGAATCAGAACTAGCTTTTGATAATGCCTAATGTGCTCAAAGATCCAAGTCATAACCAAAGAAGAGTGGCTGAAATAAAGAACCCCTCATCATGCAATGCGATACAAATTTCTATATACCATGGCCAAAATGTTTGGCTCCCAAGCGTAGACTCTGCCCTGCTCAAGACCTTGTATAATTGGTGACCAACACCATCTCAAGCGAGTCAAGGCCTTGTCTCCAAAGAACCTTGATGAGATCAAGCCAATCAAGAACTTCCTCAAGTGAGGAATGCAAAGTCGTAGCACAGAGGTGAGCTAAACTCCTGTCTGATCCTCAAGATGACTAACCCCCATAAACTGTGTCCAAGACACCTTGCCCTCAAAGGACTCGCTAGAAGGTAGGATAACAAGATGTCCTCTCATAGGAACTCCAAGTATACGGTAACCATCAAAAAGAGTGATAGTCTAGTCTATTAAAACCTGCGGGAACCTCAAGGTGTTCCTATTTGTATCCTAGTACATCAGGATATCACAAGAAATGCATGCCACAGGATGAATAACTAGCACATGACAAACTCTAGCTAAGCATGCTCTCCTCAAAATGGCATGATCATCATCACTCAGTGTAGCAAACATCCCTGAGAGCCACAATTGCTCTCTGCAAGCATTCCATCAAATGCATATGTCTTACAAATCATAAAAGAGCTTTAGATTAGATCTCATCAACTCACAAAAATCATAAAAATTGAATAAAATCTCACAAAAAAAGCATATAAACCATCAAAATTGCAATAAATAGCCAAATACAGTAGTCAAATTAGATCGAAATAGAGTGAAACGAACATTAGAAAACATCAAATTTTGGATAGAATTCACCCACTAGGGTCGCCCCCTGAGCAACCTAGATGTCAATAGGATCTCCCCCCGGGTGACCCTATTATCAGACATATCTCCCCTCGGGTGACCTACTTGACAAAATGGGCGACCGTATGTGGAGATCCCTAAAGCAAAAAAAGCTCTAAAATCCCCATTTTTTCAGCCAATTTCAGTAAATGAAAATCTAGACCCACTCTAAACGACAAAACGAAGACAATGCAACAAGAAAAACACCAAAAATAGACAATTTCAAGAGATTTTTCACAAATTTCAACCCAGGGTTTATAGAAAGATTTTTCACTATTTGTGTACCTGATTCTTAGTGCCTAAAGAAGAGGTAGCCATCTTTGCAATGTCCCCAACAATATCTACTCAACGACTATTCACACGATCAATTTTGTCAACAATTCACTCAAATCCCACTAATTTGCTTGCTTTGTTTTCCCTTAGCTTACTTTCTTTTATGCATTCTTAGATTAGTTTTTTTTCTTTTATGCATCTTTCGTGCTTCATTTTGCATGCATTCATTCCTACAGGTCTCGCCGACAAAGGCAAACAACTAGTCGAACTCTCACGATCTATGGTAAGTTTGTCATTTTAGTTTTCATTATTTATTTTAATATATTCAAATGTCAAGCTCATACTAGTTATTGTAGGTACTATTGCAGGAAAATCGACAATAGGTAAGGCCTAGTTTGGGAATGGACCTACCTTTCATGCAAACTACCATCCCCAAGGGGGTAAATATGTAATCACAAAAATCACACACAACCTCCACAAGGACCACTATGATGATATATGATCCTTGTCATGTATATGTAAGCATGAAATAATGTCCTCTAAGCAGCAAACCTCTTGGTGATGTGTCATTTCTTTTGTCTTGTGTTGTTTCCTTTTTGTCGTTTTCCCTCTTTCTTTGTTGTCGACAATTTTGTAACACTTGTTAATTTGTGTTTTCTAAGCTTTCAACCCTGTTCCTAGGCCTTGTATATGTCTTGTAGGTGATTTTTCACCTTTTCCCTGTGTTTTTCATCTTCTCCACCCCATAGAAGCCTTCTAAAGGTCCCCCGGAGCCATCTCCCACTTTCAGTTTTTAGTTTCACTCAACCAATCCAAATCTCCCCCTATTATTTCCAGATCTCCCACTAGGAGATCCTACTTTGCAAGTGGATATTTGGTTTCTTGCACATGGTTGACCTATTTCTAGAGGTAGATACCCTCTTTTTCATCTCCTCTACCATCTCCCATCATGGATTCTCACCCATACCCCTTCCTTTTTTGGATCTCCCATCAGATGACCCTTATAAATCAAGATCTCCCCTCAAGCGACCTATGGTCACCCCATGGGAAACCCATGGGAAACCCTACTAGTGAAAGGGGTGACCCATGAGCAACCCTATCGTATTTCCAGCTGCAGAGAAACTCAAAAATTCTATCTCAAAATAACTTCGTTTTTGCCTATTTTTCTTCCAGTTCACATGATTTTTGATGCCTAATTTGGAGTTGACTATTTCATGCACCCACACATGCATAATAAGCTCCATTTGATCTAAAATTAATAGTTCATTCTCTCCCACACATTCTTCTAACTCCATTTCTTCTTCAGTGGTAAGCTAAATTATTGCATTATCACTCTCTAATTAACTAAGATCACTGGGTAATCAATCAAGTTCACTCCCCAATCAATCCTTGCTAACTCTTCAATCAATTGAGTTAAATTATCAATCAATCCCCTTCTTCTGACCTATAAATACCCCCCTCCCTCAAGTACAAAGGGAGGCAAATTCATTATGCACACAACTCTTGCTAAGTTTTTGCTCTCCAATCAACATTCTCATGCTCACACAGTACGAAGGTGCCTTTTATTTGTTCATTTGTTCATCAAGCTTTCACATAACACTCTTCAAGTGTCCTTCCACTGCTTGAATCAAGCCATCATGCTCATCAACAACTCTCATTGAGCTCATTTCAAAAAGCTTCTAAAGCTTCTTTCACTTCTTTGTGTTGTCTTATTGCCAAGAGGTCTTCCCACTACTTCAAGAAGATACGAGGTTGCCATCAAGGATCTCTGAGGGTAGTGGAGGCTCACAAGTCTTCTTTGCTTCAAGTTCCCCTATGCTTTTTGTTAATTGGTAGTAATTAGAAAATTGAAATTGCTCTTGGGATTAGTAATTTATTACTTTTGCGTTGATAGAAAAGTTAGATCTAGCATTCTAGAAGTAATTTACATTCATAGTTTAATTTATTTACTTGCAATTTCCTTTTCTAGATTAAATCATTTCAAAACATTCAAAAACCCCAAAAACATAGAATAATTGCTTTAGGTAAAATTCATTCTAGTTGTATTCATATTTCCTTTCTTAGTTTAAAAAGCATCTTTTATTTCCAAAAATACCAAAAAAGCACAAAAACATGTACTGCATGTCATATAGTTTCATTCATAAAAATATAGAAAAGAACAAAAACATTAGATAGTTAGGTAAATTGCAGACCCTTGATATTGTTCCAAAGTCAACAAAAGTCAACGCACAACTAAACCTTAGGTCAACTCAAAACCTTAATGAAAAACCCAAAGTTTAGTCAAGGTTAGCCAACATACGCTTATCTCTTGTCTCGGCTCACGAATGTGCCTAGGATTAAGAGTTGAGTGGGTGAGGGTAGTCCTTAATGAAATTGAGGAGATCCATCCAAGACTACAACAAGATCCATTTGTCTTACAAAAACTAGAATCATTTAGCAACTTCAAATACAACAAGCAATCATCCAACAAATCATTGAAAGTAACATCTTACACACACAGGGGTGGAATATCAGAAACGCTAATAGAAGAAGAGTAACTAGTGACCCTTTGGGTCATATGGTTATATCCACAACAATAATTATTGAATGAAATATCTACATTAGCACACAACAACAAAGGCCCCATGATGTGTCGACCCCTATTTGTGAAGTCTAGCTCTCCAATGAGCTAGACAACCCTATGTCTCGCCTCCTCTCGACTGGCTACATTGACAAGAGCGAGAGTGACATGGTGGTTCCCCCTATGGCAAGGAGGCAAGGGTTTGTGTGCATGCCAAAATCTGACACAATAGCTCTAGGCAACCGAAGTCACAATTTTGAGTGTACAGTACCTAATTACTCCCATAGAGACAATGGGTACTTTGTTTGGAGTTCCTATTTCTATTTTGATTGATACTGCAGTAACTGAAAGTTTTATTTCTCCAAGAGCATTAATTAAATTTCCTACAAGAGCTAGTTATATGGCTAAATCCTAGTTAGTTCAATATTCTAACCAAACTAAAGATCAGGTAGAGCAATGCATGTTTGAAGCTAAGATTGAACTTCCTAGTTTTTTGACTGAGATGAATTTGTTTGTAGTCCCCTAGGTTCCTATGATGTTATCTTAGGAATAAATTGGCTATGGATGCATAGAGCTAATGTTGATTGTTTTGTTAAAATAGTAGAGTGTCTAGATGATGTAAGGAACAAAATCTTTTTGCAAGGCACTCAAATAGAAGTCAAGATCAGATCAGTCTCTACAATACAAAGTTAAAGAGGGATGGATGAAAAGGTTGTCAACTCTTTGTAGTCAAAATAGATCAAGTAGAAGAGGATCCTAGTAATCAAAGTGTATCTTTAGAGAACTATCCTTTCCTTCAAGATTTTCAAGATGTTTTCCCAGATGAACTTCCAGGATTACCTTTGAAGAGAGATTTTGATTTCACAATTGATATAATACCTGGATTGGAGTAGATTTTTAGGGCACCATACCGTATGACTACTATAGAATTGATGGAATTGAAAGCCCAACTTTAGGAGTTGTTGGATAAAGGATTGATTAGAGACAGTGCCTCTCCTTCAGGAGCACCCATGATCTTTGTTAAGAAGAAAGATGGAACCTTGCACCTATGTATAGACTATCATATTCTTAACAAAGCAATGATAAAGAATAAGTATCCTTTACCACATATTGATCAGATGTGTGGCACAACAATATTTTCTAAGATCAATTTGTGATTTAGATACCATCAGATGAGAATAAGAGATGAGGACATTCAAAAACAATTTTTAAAGTGAGGTATGGACATTATGAGTTCAGTGTTCTACCTTTTGGACATATGAATGCCCCTGCAACATTCATGAATCTAATGAACAATGTTTTTTGTGATTTCCTAGATAAATGTGTTCTAGTGTTTCTAGATGACATTCTTATTTATTCTAAGAATGAGGAAGAACACTTATAGCACATGCAGTTAGTTCTACAGTGGTTGAGAGAGCATAAGTTGTTTGGGAAGATTTCAAAGTGGACTTTCTTTCAAAAAGAGATACAATATTTGGGACATATAATATCAATTGAAGGAATTTCAGTAGACCTTGTAAAGATCAAAGCTATACTTGAGTGGCATGTGCCAAATGATGTGCATGAAGTGCATAGTTTCATGGGGTTAGTTGGATATTATAGAAAGTTCATCTTGAACTTTTCTAAGATTGCAAGCCAAATCACTTCGCTTCAGAGAAAAGTAAAGTGTTTTGACTAGTTAGAAGAATGTTATGAAGCATTCAATCAGTTAAATGAGAGGTTGACAACTAAACCAATATTGAAAGTTCCTGATCTAGAAAGTTAATTTGTTTTAATTATTATTGCCTCCAGATAAGGTATAGGTGGAGTGCTTATGCATAATAGGCAAGTGGTAGCCTATGAATCTAGGAAGCTGAGAGCATATGAGCAGAATTATGCTCCTCATTACTTAGAGTTAGTAGCAGTTGTGCATGCTTTGTAGGTATGGCAACACTACATGCTAGGAAATTCTTTTGAACTGAAGTCAGATCATCATGGTCTTAGGTACATATTTTCCCAACCTCATCTAAATTCTCAACAAAGAAGATGGCTGGAATTGATATCTGACTATGAATATGAGATAAATTATATGAAGGGCAAAGAGAATTGAGTACCAGATGCTCTGAGTCAATGGAGACATGTCTCATCAATTGTCTATATTCACTCAAACTTCAAGGATTTGGTATTGCAAAATTCTGTAGGTGATGAGTTCTATGAGCAAGTTAAGTAGGCTCTCTTAGTAAATCCTCATGATTCAAGGTATGAAGGATTCAATTGTAAATCAAATGGGCTTCTAAGATATAAAGGATGGATGTATGTTCCAATTTTGAAAGAATCACTCTACCACCAACTCTTGCCAGGATGTATAATATTTTCCTTGATTCATATTTGAAAAAGTATATAATAGGTGATAATCATATTCTTGATTGGAATGATTTATAGGTACAGGACCCAAGAGTGGTCATGATCGAGCCTCTCAAAGTGCTCAAAGTTCGCAAGCTCCACTTGTGTAATAGAGAGGTTACTCAACGTAAGGTCTAGTAGGACCAGTATGCAGAAGATAGTGCCACATGGGAAGATTACCATGATTTTCATAAAAAATTCCCTCATTTGTTTTATGCTTTTCAAAGTTGAACACAAAAAATTTATGTTATTATTTAATTAATCAGTTAATCAATTCTTTTATTAAAAATGCAACACAATGAAGAAGAGCCCAAGGCTCAACCACATCAACAACAATTAATCATTCATCTTCAACACTCCAATTGATTACATTCTATGGCTTTATAAAGCTATCCAACTTACTAACTACCCAAACTACTAACTACCAACCAACACACAACTAATAACTAACTAAAAACTAACATCTAATAAATTGACATTAACATGTTAATTTATTATTTATTACATTATTCTATGTCATGAACTAATAATTCTTAACACACCCCTTTAGTGCTAACTTAGGAATTATATTTTGATGCGGCATATCGACAATTAACATGTCTCATATTTTCCCCCTTCAATGAAAAATTTTCTTTGGATGTCAGTTTCTACCGATAATGCATCCAATTACAATGTGTAAATACAAAATCTATTTCATCCTTATGGTTCCAAAACCCTTATTTCTCCATTTACATATTGCTGAAAACATATTACAATTTTACCTCTAACTTATGCATCAAACTGCTCAATAAATATCAACTACATTCTCAAACAATTTCTGGGTTTTTGTCTCCTCTTTAGCTGCTTTCTAGAACACTTTAAATTTCTACATTTCATTACAAAATGAGAAAGATATAGCTGTTTTAGTGAGACTGGTATAAAACAAATTTCTGCAACACCAAAGATTTCTCCAACTTTGAATGTATAAATTTACAAATTTTTCTTATCTTGACTATGAGAATGAACAAAATAGAGGAAAATACTATGAAAAGAATGTACACAGTGTAAGATAAAGGCAATGCACATGAATGTTCAATGTCAACAGGTTCGCTGCGAGGTCCATGGTATCCTCTAGTACCACTGACAAATATGCAAGAAGAGTGGATGCTACAAACTCCAGATTTCGCATGAGGTCCATGGTATCTGCTAGTCCTTTGTTTGCATCATTTTAGAGGAAATACAAGTGAATGGAAGGAAAACAAATAGGTCTCACAGGCACATGCTCTGATACCATATTGAAAATGTAACACAATGAAGAAGAGTCCAAGGCTCAACCACATCAACAACAATTAATCATTAATCTTCAACACTCCAATTGATTACATTCTATGGATTTATAAAGCCATCCAACATACTAACTACCCAAACTACTAACTACCAACTAAAACATAACTAATAGCTAACTAAAAACTAACATCTAATAAATTAACATTAACATGTTAATTTATTATTTATTACATTATTCTATGTCATGCACTAATAATTCCTAATATCTCTTTTCTTTGAAACAATGCGATAGGCTACATTGTCTCAAAGTGGGGCAAAATGTAGACACTTAAATTTATCCTCACAGTCATCCTATTTTTCTTCTATTTAATTAAATGGATATTATTATCTATTTAAATAATCCATTTAAATACTTTCTTCTATCATTCTTCTATTAATCAAATGGATATTATTTTCTATTTAATTAATTCATTTAAATACTTTCTCCTAACATTCTTCTATTAATCAAATGGATATTATTATCTATTTAATTAATTCATTTATTACTTTCCTCTATTTATTCATTAACTCACTTAAATCATTAAAATATTATAGTCATTTATCCATTTGCATAATTAAATCATCTATCCATTTCATACATACTCTATTTACATAATCATTAAAGTACCCATGCATTCATATAAATCTTTATCCATTGCATATTTCATTAAATCATATATGAATTCATCTAATTAAATAATATTTCCACTATTGCATATTTAATTCACAAATCCAATTTCTCCATAAAATTTCTAAAACTCCACTATTCCACAAACGCTCCCATTTATTTTCTTTCATTTATTACATGCACAGTATGGGACATTTGTCCCATTTCTCCTTTTCTCCATTTAATTCCACATTTCTCCAATAACTTGGATTTTATTCTGTGAGGACATCCATATAAGCCCTCTTTCTTCTCACCATGAGGAGACAAAATTGATATACTAGATTTTGATCATATACTAGATTTTGATCATAATCTTTTCATCCGTTCATCATAGCTTCTTGTTGCATTTGTGCTTATGAAAATCATCAGAGCATCAATGTATGATTCAAGATCTTGATGATAGGAACATCAATGTATGATCAATGTATGATTCAAGATCTTGATGAGAGGAAAATAATGGAGTTACTGCTCTTTTTGAATGCTTATGTTTGGTTTTTCATAGTTTAGTAATACATTTCTGCATTGGTATTCATTTAGGATAGACTTCATTGATTTTCATTTTCAACATCTACGAAATGGTGAACTTGACATGAACATAATGACGACTCTACTTGAATCTTTGACATTTCTCTGTTTTGGGTGGTTAACAGTTGTTTTGGTTGCAGTGTTTATATTGTTTTGGTTGTAGGGTTTATATATATTTAAAGTTTGATTGCAGGGTTTATATGGTTAAATCTTTTTTGTATGGTTTATATTTTTTATGGAAGGTTATTTACCTAATGTTTATTGCAGAGTCCTCATGGGTAACATTTCTTTTGTAGGTTAAGTTTTTTGTTTTGCATGATTCTTGTTGCAGGTTGAATCTTTATTGCAAGTTTTCATGGCATTGTCGATGCATAGGAGATCTAGCTTTTGGTTTTTGACTGAGTGATAAAATCCCTAAATATGATCCTACAATCTTAAAATGCCATTAATCTTTAAAACCCTTATCTCTCCATTCTACAGTCACCATCCCCACTCACCATCAACATCTCTGCCTTCCTTTGTTGAAACCCTAAAAATGAAGTCATTCTAAGGTTGCATGTCATGGATTTCCTTGTTGCCACCTCCATTTGTAGCTCCCCATCATCACTAGCCCCCTTGCTCAGCTCTTATCAGTCCATCGATCCTCTATCAAAACTTCTCGTACCACTCAAGCTTTGGTCACCTTCTCTATAGAACCAAACTCACCATTTGCATTCGGTGTTAGTTCTAGGGTTTGGTTACCCCTTTATACTTGGCATTAGTATTAGGGTTTAGTTGATCCCTCTAACAAATTGTTGGTGTTTGTGTTTGAATTAAAACTCTCTTTGTAGTTGCGTTTCATTTTGTCAGCTTCCCTTTGTAGTATAAATTTTAATAGTGCATTTTTAGATTTCCATCCATTTCCTTCTAAAAAGTCTTTCTTTCTTTTTATGAATCATTGGTTTCCTTTAGACTATTCTAAAAACCTTTAAAAAAACAAAAAGAAAGAAATGTGTTCATAGTTTAGCTTTAAATTCACATTTTCCTAGTTTTTTTTAGCTTTTACTCTTAATTTCGCCTTTTAGATTTACTTTTAATTTAGTTTTAGTTTTAGTCATTTTTTTATATTTTATTAGTTTTAAGTAGATAATTAGTTTCAACTACATAGTTCTAATTAGTCTTTAATTAGATAATCTTAATTAATTTTAATTAGATTTAATTAGAATGTTCTTGGTTTTAATTAGTTTTTTTTAGAATTTAGATTTGCTTAGATTATTTAGATTAATCATTAGTTTTTTTAATTATTTATCGTTAGGTTTTGCTTGTTAGATTAATGATGACTTGGCTTTGTGCAGGATCACATGCTAAAGACTTGATGTTTGTTTGTCGAAGATTGGAAACTAAAACTACTAATGGTGGTTTTGCAGGGCTTTCATTGGATATCTTTTTCAAATGTATGTTTGCACTTAGCTTAACTAGGGGGTTAATTAACCACTCTTTGTTGTGCTTGTAAAGATGGTAGGTGTATGATCTCACCTTGTGCAAACTCGGTGATCAGAAGCTAGACCCATCTCTTTTATGTTTTTAATCCCTTAGAGGGTTTACCTCCCAATTTGTGAGAGGGAACAACCCAAATGGTACTTTCATTTTAGTTCGCTATATAAATAATTATGGTTGTGAAGAAAGTCATCAATCACCTAGTGCCACTATTCTATATCGACAAAAGTCTCCCTTAGTATCATGTGATGCATAAAAACCCTTTTTGAGGGTTGGAAGGCATCTTAAATGAGTGAACCGCCGCATGTATAGACACTAGATTATCCTAAAACATTGACTAGAAACCATTTTTTGTAGAGGCCAAAAACTTTTTTTGCTTGCTAGTGTAGGAGGTTGAGCTCTGAAGACACTCTATATGTATTATTCAAAGTAGAGACAAAAAATCCCTCAGTTCATAAGTTCTCCAGATCTTCGGGGTAAGCAATTTGGTGTGCTCGTACCATGTAAGGGGGAGTCAATTGTCTGCTTTGTCTTAGTTTATAGAGAAATCCATGTAGGGACTCACCAAGTAGTATCCTCTTTCTAGCCTAAGTTGTGCATGCTTACAAGTGTCTTCAAATTTGTTAAGACCTATGAAAATTAGTCCCCCATTTAGACTTTTACTCTAATTATATGTCAAAGTCATCCAAAACATTCTATCTGCCATGTTTTGCATGTGTGTTCAAAAACAAATATTGATTTATCTCATACAAACACAACGCCTCGACAACATTTCAACCTTACAAATGTCAAAAGCTTCCTCAAAGGGTCAAAACAACACAAACACCTACATGTTCTCTTCCAAAACCAAAATCCCTAAGAAAAGATCCACTTTCTTCTTTTTCAAACATAGACATCATAGTCCCAGGCCTATCAAAAAATGCATCTTGAAGAACTATCGCAACCGAAACATATTGCTGAGCAATTTCTATCTATGCCCTTTAATGAACAAACCAGACTTACATGTCCAAATCGAACCTAGCATTTAATTCTCTTTAGGGAATCATTCTTTAGTTCTGATCTTTCAATCCTTGCATAGCCATCAAAAGTCAAACAAATCTATTATCTTGCATTTAGGTTACTCTCCTTAGGTCTTGAATCAAACATTGGCTATTAATCACCTGTATAACTTGACATTGATCATCCTTGAGTTAGGGAATATACTATTATCTTTGAGTAGGGAAATCTTCTTGGAGTTCATCTTCTCCTATTTTAGCATACCCTATCTCGATCACTTGTCCTTGTGTCTATCTATCATAGTACAGGTAAAGATTTGCATCACAATTATCTTCAGACCTAGAGTTGTCATCTATAGGGTCATACCATTCCATTCCCATATCTTATCTTAGAGGTCATATCAATTTCCATTGTATCCTAATCTTGAGTCTCATACATTGTCTAGTCCTAAGTCAAAGATCAGAACAATCCCCTATGTCCCCTAAATCAAGAATAAGAATGTTTCAAGAGGAGAGAAACCCTTTAGGAAATGACTTTGATGGGGAAGATCACATTAGTGTTGTAACTAGTGAAACAAATGAAACTAATGACAAAGATGTAACCCAATCCCAAATAGAAGGAGCACTTCATGACTATAGGTTCACTAAACTGCTTACAGAGATGGTCAAATGTAATCCGCAACAATATTTCAAGGTCCTTGCTAAATTTAACATATCACTACTCACAATGAATGATAAACATGAATTTGGTGAATCTAAGCATACGAAAACAAACAATACTGATAGAATCAAAGATCACAGACCCTTTTATTTACAACCTGGTTACAAGAGATCTTCAAAGATGCCAAAACATGCACCTACAAATAATCCTTTTTTGGATGAGCTTAGAGAATTGAGACATGAATTAGATACTCTCAAGAATAGTAAAACATCATCCCACAAGTTTTCCATTGAAGATATATGTCCCTATCCTTTCAATCTGAGCATACCAATGCCACCTTTCCCTAGTCATTGGGACATACAGAGACTTGATAAATATAGGGGAAAAGGAGACCCTAAAGATCACCTAAGAGAATTTTGTGTTGCTACCTTGGAATTCAAAGTTGATCAAACATATCTTATGAGATTATTCCCTCGTAGTCTAGGAGGAGAAGCTATGGAATAGTTTTCATGATTACCCCCGACGATCAAATCTTGTCAAGAACTGGCTAATAAATTTGTCTCAAATTATAGTTACAATTGTGAACTTGAAGTGACCATGTCAAACCTTTTTAACACCAAGCAAAAACAAGGAGAATCTTTTGTGTCATTGTTACAAAGATAGAGACATTTGACAAAATGAGTACCTTATAACATTCCAGATAAACAATTGGTTGACCTCTTTTGTGAAATTTTGAATAAGGAAATTGGAAAGGAACATCTCAAATGCTTGGATTCCTTTGATGAAGTCATAAAAATGGGATTTCAAATTGAACAAACTCTCATCGATGATGGAACTATTAAACTTAATAATAAAAAAGATCAAAAATTGGGCTTGAGCAACAAGACACCTTTTTGGATTAAGAACAAGAATGTGGTTAATGACAGAGTTGTTGATGCAAAAATGACTAAAACATCATCACCTGTCTACCACATTAAAGGTTCATCCTTAGATAAAGGAAAAGAAAAACAAAGAAGCTTCTCTAAACAAAATTTTACACCATTAGGACAATTGCTTGAATCGGTATTAAAAGAACTCCTTCAAAGTGGTGTTATGAGAGAATATAATCCACAAATCAAACCCCCATGGTGGAATGATGATCACTTTTGCAACTATCATAGAAACAAAGGACATAAGACTAATAGTTGCAATAAACTTAAACATGTGATACAAGACCTTATTGATGATGGTAAGATAACAGTTGATGGACGCACTCCTTCTAGTAAATCTGATTGTGAGATGTTCAAAGATCCTTTCCCTAAGCATGAGAAGGTTAAAGCAAAGGCCCTCGAATCTAGTGATGGTGTAAACTATATTGCTGCAAAGTATGACTATGTCATAAATAACATGAGTGAATTTGATAATCATGTAAACACTTTCATTATAAAAGGCAAAGATCCTAATTACTACTCATAGAGGCACAGTTACCCGTAGAGGTCCTAATTCAAAACCTGTTGCACCAGCTTCACAATACAACCTCATAGAGCATTTAAGTAAAATACCAGCACAAATTTCCATACTTGAGCTACTATGCCTATCTCCTGAGCATAAATCTATCCTAGATAAAGCACTTGCTACTACTACAATGCCTACCAACTTGCATGTAGATTAATTCCAAGCTATGGTGGGACACATCACTTCTTCTCACACTCTCACTTTTACTGAGAACGATGATTCGTCCATCTGACAACCACATAACGCACCTTTACACATTGAAGTCCTTGTCCATAAAGTCAAGATGAAGCGGGTTCTGATAGATGGAAGACTAGGTCTTAATATTTGTACTCAAAAATTGATCACAGCATTAGGGTTCTCTGAAAGTATAGTTGATCCAAAGAAAAAAATTACCATAAAGGCATACGATGAAGAGGAGCGCTCAACTAAAGGATGAGTTACTTTACCAATCAAGGTTGGGCCTATGGTAAAGGATGTGGTTTCCAAGTCCTTGATCACCCTCTGACCTATAACATCCTCCTAGGAAGACCATGGATTCATGCAATACAAGTAGTACCTTCTACATATCATTAATGCATTAAATTCCCACACAATGGTGTCGAAATCACAATACCAAGAGATCCAAACCCTTTCATGTATTGCAATAATCTAAGCCCTAAAACTGAAATCACAATCCCTAGCAATCATGAAGCACTTCCTTCTCAAGCATATATTGATCATGAGTCCTTAAAGGCACCCACCTCAAAATCGAATGAGTCTGAGATCAAAATACAAGTGAAAGAACAAGGAGTAGGAGAATATACCATGAATTGTGCTCTTTGCATTAGCAGGCTACCTTTATCTCCCCACACCTATGGCAAGCCACAAATGACTAAGACCACATCAAACACCGATAGTACATTAGTTTGTAAATCAACTACTTTCAAAAAATGGGGAGCCCTTTATGATGAAGTGGAAGAAGCTAATCTCCAAAGATGGCTGTTTAAAGATGAGAATGCAGAAAAAGAACAAACTGAGATAAAGATACCTATTGAGTAGTATGGCAAAGGATTGGATATTATAAAAAGAATGGGATATGATGGTAAAAGTCCTCTAGGTTTACAAAAACAAGGTATCTTGGAACCAATACAACCCACGCGTATTCAAAAAGTCCTTGGCTTAGGATATGGCATGTAGAAAGATAAGATCTTGAGTATCGTGTGTACTTCAAGTAAGGAAGTAGAGTCTTCTAATCCTACATAGATAGATGAAGAAAGTGCCATCAACAACTTCATTAACATTTATGACTATGATAGTGTTTGTACCCTT
Organism: Cunninghamia lanceolata; assembly: GCA_027924645.1. Taxonomy (NCBI): domain Eukaryota; kingdom Viridiplantae; phylum Streptophyta; class Pinopsida; order Cupressales; family Cupressaceae; genus Cunninghamia; species Cunninghamia lanceolata. Next base: position 2,990,777 of record BSBN01000957.1, read on the forward strand.
GAAACTGATCATAAAACTTGTACCTCTAAATCCATTCAAAATCTTGACTCAAATCATGACCCTTTACCCTTGGTCCACTCCCAACTCATTGATTGGGATCAGAAGGGACCGCCATAGCCAAATGTGTTTCAAAATGATGAGGCAATAATAAACTTTCTAGGAGCATGAGAAGACACACCTCTTATAGATCATAAAGTAGGTTTCATCATAGAACTCAACAGTGCGACTTACTTCAGAGAAGATGCCAAGCCTATTAGTCACAAAATTATTGAAAATATAAATAGGTCTTCTAGTGAAGACCTCTATGCGGCACTACTAGGAAAAATTATAAATAAAGGACATATCCAAGGGTAAAAACCTCTCTAAGGTACCTGAGGATGGAAGGCTTGACACACTTCCCTTGGCACTATATCATGAAAAATCATCTATGTTGGTGGAGAAGATAATACCAGCAAATCTGGGTATAGAAGAAAAGCCAAGGATAATTCATCTAGCAGAATAATTAACACTTGAAGAGAGAATAGAGCATATACAGTTTTATCAGGAAAGACAAGTCAACTTCACATGGTCCTATGCAAACATGCCAGGACTTGATCCAGATTTAGTAATGCATCACTTGTCTTTGCCACCGAGGGCAAAACTTGTCAAGAAAAAGTTGAGAAAAATGCACCCGCATGTCGCTCTATTGGTAAAAGTTGAATTATAAAAGTTGCTAGATGTGGGATTCATAAGGCCTATTGACTATGCTAAGTGGATTTCAAACTTAGTACTAGTTTCAAAACCTAATGGAAGTATCTATGTTTGTATAGATTTCAAAGCTTTAAACAAATCTTGTCCTAAAGATGACTTCCCACTTCCAAACATTAACATGATAGTGGATTTGATAGCAGGGCACAAAATGTTATCCCTCATGAACGATTTCTTAGGATACAATTAGATTAAAATTTCCCCTAAAGATCAAATTAAGACAACATTCACTTGCCATTGGGGAACCTTCTATTAGAATGCCATGCCCTTTAGGTTGAAGAATGCTGGAGCTACATACCAATGTGCAATGACCACTATCTTTCATGACATGATGCATACATATTTGGAAGACTATTTAGATGATTTGTTGGGAAAATCCTACACCAGAGTTGGACATCTAGAGATCATGGACAAAATTTTGACAAGATTAGAACAATATAAGGTCCAGTTGAATCCAAAGAAATGTGTTTTCAGGGTAAACTCTGGGAAACTCCTTGGATACATTGTCTCATCTAAAGGAATTGAAGCTGATCCTGCTAAAGTAAAAGCTATACTTTAAATGCCTCCACCTAAGAATATCAGTCAGTTGTGATCATTGCAAGGAAAACTTTAGTCTATCCATTGTTTTATAGCCCAACTTGCAAATAAATGTCAACCATTTCAGTACCCGTTACTCAAGAATGTTCCATTTAGATGGGATGACAAGTGTGGAAAAGCTTTTTAGAAAATCAAAGAATATCTGATAACACCACTAGTACTAGTGCCTCCTATAGATGACAAGCCTTTAATCTTTTATATGTCCACAACCACCATAGCAATGGGGGTACTTTTGGCACAACATGATTCTGAAGGAAGGGAATGAGAAATAAATTACATCAGTCATACTCTAATGGTATATGAGCTCAATTACAGTTCTATCAAAAGAGCATGTCTTGCCTTAGTTTTTGCCTCATAGAAGTTGTGACATTACATGCTTACACACTAGACAAAGCTCATAGCAAAAATTGATCCTCTTAAGTACCTCCTGAACAAAGTAGCACTCACAAGACGATTGGCTAAATGGGTTATGATTCTTAGTGAGTTTGATATTGAGTATGTGGAAAGAAAAGCAATCAAAGGACAAGCTATAGTGGATCAACTCGTCGAGGCTCCTGTGACAGATGACCATTCTCTTATTATAGAGTTTCCTAATGAATCAATCTTTAACATGGTAGCTACACATCTTTGGACTTTATATTTTGATGGCTACTTCACACAAAGTGGTTCTAGCGCTGGCATTCTTTTTATCACATTGCAAGGGGACTGTATACCTAAAGCCTATAAAATAAAGTTTCCATGTATCAACAATATTACAGAACATGAGGCATTACTTTTTGGACTCCGTATGGCTGTGTAATGGAAAATCCTAGAGTTGCATGTCCTTGGTGACCCTCAAATAGTGATCAAACAAATTAATGATGACTATAAAACAAAAGATGAAAAATTGATGCCTTACAAAAGAATGGTGGATGATTTCAAGGCCTATTTCACATCAATTTCTTTAGAGTAGATCCCTCGAGATAGAAACAGAGCTGTTGATCCAATGGAAACAATTGGTTCAATTATGGAAATGCTAAACAATTCCACCTACTATGAGTTCTTGGTAGAACCTCTTTTGGAACCCACTTACTGGTGCAGTCACGGTAGGAGGGTTCACAGAATGAACAATCCGGACCATGCAACAAGAGTAAACACAATGGAAACAACTTAGAGAAATAGAACAAATACAAATTCAGTCACTCAGTATATCATAGAATCCAAATAGAGATTGGCAACATGCGGGATTACAATTAGGGCTCACAAGCCTGACTACATACATGCACAAGATAAAGCTTTGAAGCTCTATCGCATAAAATCTAAACTATGAACTTATGTGAATGATCATAACTTGATAACTTTCAAACTACTTTCTAAAGGATCTATTACATCAATATATTGCATATCCGGATCATAAGATTTCTCTACATTGGCCAAAGAAGGTCACAAACTACAATGAAGAGATGTAATGTGTGAACATGGATAGGTCAGACCTAAATGCATAGAACTCCTCTGAAAAATGAATGAAATGATGTGTAGATCTTTGAGGAAGATCAGCCATGAGCCAAAGATCATTGAATGTTGTGTCATTAGGCTTCACAGAATAGGAAATGCTTCTGCAGGTTTCTCCTTCAGCTGGTTGTCTATTATTATCAGGATGCTTTGTTCTTAGAAACAATCGATCTTCTAATAGTGATATCTTTCTAGTAATAATGTGTGGATCTTTGAATTCTGGATATGATGTAGATGAGTTAATGTAGATGCCAAGTCTAGCTCCATAGGGTCTGAAATCCAACTGGACCAAAATACCTAAAATTGCTTCTGATTGAACTACTTGAACTAAATTGGAAAATGAAAGAAACAACTAAACTACAAACAAATGAAATGTAAATGTTTTCTTTTGGTTGATGCAAGATTGCTCTTGAACCATGGATGCTCCTACATCAGACATCTGGGGTTATTGAAAATATGAGTCCCTCACTTTGCTGGGGACAGGGGAGAACCAAGACGGTCAACCTCAACCTGAGAAATCCATGTTGAATCTTCTTCTGGTCTACCTTTCCATTTCACAAGATATTCTTTATATTATCTTCCTCTAGTGTTGCTTCCAACTCTGCTATCCAAGATGTCTTCAATCTGCTCTAGTGCTTGTTGTTGTAATTGTTTCTTCAAGTCTTCTTCCATGTTGTTACTGAACTCTACTTCATGATACTGATAAAGGTATGCAATGTTGAAAATAGGTGAAATACCCAATGTCTCTAGTAACTCCACTTCATATGCATTTCCTAAATCAAATTTCTTGAGTATCTTACAAGGTCCAAACTTCTTCATCTTCAACTTGTTATATGTCCCAACTGGAAATCTTTCTTTTCTCAAGTATACCATTACTTCATCTCTAACTTCAAATTCCTTATGTCTTCTCTTCTCATATGCCTTTTCCTTATATTTATTTTTCATATCCTCTAAATGCTCGTTCACCTGATTATGCACTATCTTCATATTATCTACAAATTCTTCTGCTTCTACACTCCTCTTTGTTGATAACTGAGAGGGGGGGGGTGAATCAGTTATCTTAATTATTTCAGCTTTCTGATCTTCCTTAACAATTAATGCAGCATCAAATCAAATAAGCAAACATAACCATGAAATGGAAATAACATCAATACACATGACACAATGATTTTGATGTGGAAAACCCTGTTAAGGGAAAAACCATGGGGTGACTAACCCAAGATGTATTCTCTATTAGAAGAATAGAAAGAACAAATGGCATATGCCAATTAAGGCTCACTGCCCAAGCACACTACTCACAAGAGGCTCACTACCTATAAGAGACTTACTGTCTACAATAAAAGAAGGTAAAAAAATACTTGAACTGATGAGAAGCATCCACACATGCTGAAGTTCAGTTCCAGTTAAGTTCAATACACTGATCTACTACACTTCATTCTACATCTTCTTTGGTGCTATTGTCCTATCACATTCTGGACCTGTCTTACTTCCTTCACACTACTCTTTTGCTTTTCTTCGCACTTCCCAACATACAATTCACACCTTCACATCTAAATGCATCTGGTATATATATCCGCACAAATGATTTCAACACCTTTCTAGCCAACATCTAGAATAGTCAATATTTTCCTAAACTCTGATCTGTCGACTAAATCCTTGTTTACCAAGTGATGTGTATCAAGGAGATGCTTATAGAAGTCATCAATTATGTTAGACATTCATGAGTGATACCTCAGGAAGTTTGATCACCATCAATATCTCATCCGGATTAAGGTCTGATGCTCTGCCAGTCAGTTCTTCCTCTGTCAACTCTACCAAATAGGAATCCAACACTCAAGTGCTCATATCTCTTCACTCTTCCATCACTGGAGGCTCAATCCTTGGAATCTATTAGTCAAGGTACTCCTCTTGACTTCCCCAAATCTGTACTTTACTAAGATACTTCCTCTAAGAGATCTAGACCTGACTGTTGGACCTTGTTGCCTGCTCTATTCTTACTTACCGGACCACAACACTTCTTCAATCTGACTTTCGGTAAAGACATACCATGTCCTACGGATGCGTGGGATGAAATTCAGTGCCATCAATGACAACACTCATGTAGCTATACTGTGTCTCTTGCCAACAATCTCCCCCTTTGGCATTGATGACAACACTTAGTGAAAAATGATTGTCATACTGCACTCCCCCTTGGCTAATGCTCTATTCTAACGTACACTCTTCCGAAGCTCCCCCTTAGCTAGATTCCACATTTTTCACTACTCCTCACTCCCCCTTTGACATAAATGGCAAAGGGTAGGATCCGTGCACCAAAAATCTCAAAAATCCAACTATGCGTAGCCACATAAATGAATATATATGTTATACTTACATATATTGAAGTACATCTACAAAAGTATTCTTCAATTGTACAACTTATGTTGCCCAACTCTACTTCATCCTATCCAAATTTGAGATGTGACCACTCAATAGGAATGCAAAAGCTTCTGCTTTCTTAAGATCTGTTGGATCATTTGTCTGGGCTATGGCCTGTGCATTAGTTAGGGCCTCATGCATGGCCTCTAACTTAGGAATAATGATCCCTCTAAGTTCACTCAACCTGTTTATTCTATTTTTCTTCTCCTTCTCAAGTGTCTTTATTTCATTTGTGACTACAATAGTCTGACACTTTTGATTTACTATGGAGGAGGATAGAGGATCAAAACTTTGAGATAAACTTAACAGTTTATCCTCTTTCTCTTTTACTTTCTTCTCAATGTCCTTGGTCACTTTAGGCTAGGATAAACAAAATTTGTAAATATCTCTACCATCTTTGAGAGCATTTTCTAAGCTCTTTATCCTGATATCCATAACTCTCCTATCATTGGTTATTAAGCTTTTTACCTCTGATAATCTTTTTATCAAAAACTCCTTCCAAACCTTATCTTCCGCTAACTTCTCCAAGGAATCAAAATGTGTGCTAACACTATTGACTAGAGATTTGAGATTATCAGATGAAGAGGCTGGGGCATCCTTCTAAAAAGATGGCATGATCTTCTCTAGTACACCAAATGCAATTTCTATGAGCTTGTAGTCCTCCATGTGAGACTTCAAAAGTTTTTCTTTTGCCTTTGCTAAAGTAAAGGATGCTAGCTTCATGGTTTGAACCTGGGAGAGGGAATCAAAATTGAATGGACCTTGAAGTAGTTCTAGTTCATCAAATTCCATCATCTCTTTGGTCAAGAAATCTTTGACTACTTCTGCTTTGTCTCTTGCTGGAGACGGAGTTTTCTTCCTTCTGTAGCCTTAGTACTATCATCTGTGGTCTTCTCTATTGGAGTTTTCTCTCCTTCTGTAGCCTTACTACTGTCATCTTCTTTTTCTTTCTCCTCTGCTTCTTGACTGATCTTCTCTTCTACTCTTTCTTCTTCTTTGGATCCGGAGTCTGCAGGGGAAACTAGAGGAGAGATGTTTGCTTGTTCATGGACCTCCTCTTCCAAAGCAAAGGAATCTAACTCCTTATCTTTCTCTTCACCTGTCTCCTTTACCTCTTCTGCCACTGTCTTAGTAGATTCTTCTTCAACATCTGTAGCCGAGGGATCATCACCTAAGTCCTATATAATAGGGATATTGAATCTTTTGTATGCATTTCAGAGGATGTCTTCTATTTCTTTTGCTACCTTGTCAGTTTCTCCAAGCATAAGCTGATTCATTCTAGCTTTGCTCCGAAACTCATCCTTACAATCTTTGAAGATCATATTCTTCTACTTAGGAGTGATGGAGGGATAGAGCTGAATGGCTATCTGTTCCCAGATCTCCATATCCTTTTCTTTGGCATTATTCTTTCTCATTTCAAGTTCCTTCTCAAGGTTTTTAGGAATTAAAGATATGATCTCAATGAAAGCTTTGTTGTAGATATTTAGATACTTAATTGTGGCATCCTGCAGGATCTTCTAGTCAGGTTTACTACATTTATCATAGAATTCTGTTATTGGTTTCAGGTTTCCATCCACAGTAATTGCCTTGATGATATTGTCAAGAGTTGGCTTCTCAACACATTTATCTGTCTTTTCTTCTTCCTTGTCTAGACCGGTAGTGGATTCTCCAGATACTTTCTTCTTCTTCTTCATTTTCTTAATTTCCTCATCGGACTCTGTTTCCTCATCATCCTTGAGGCTTGTGTATGATCTTGTAGCTTTTGTCTTTGTTCTCTTTTCTCCTTTACCAGATGATTTTGCTTCTAGTTTTGATGCCTTTAAGCTCTTAGGAGTAGAGCTCTTAGAGGATCTGGTTCAGGAGGGGGCTTCTACCGGAGCACTTTCTTTTTCTACCTCTTCCTTTTTTGCCCTTTCTATCTTTTCTCTATTTGCATCAAGTGCCTCTTTTGAGATGTCATACCTTTTGGCAACATTCTCTACTTATTTTCTTACTTTTCTCTTCATCTCTAGTTGCCTGAGCTCCACATGAATCTTTACACTCAATTCTTTGAAGGTTCCAAACCTTTCTGCCTTGGGATCCTTGGGCTGACTTAGCATGTGCTGAACATGCAGCTCTACAATTTTCTCATCCACTTCATACCCCATTGGCATGATCCATACTATTCTTGGTTATACTGCCTCCATCAGACATTGATCAATGTCTACCATAAAGCACACTGTATCCTTGTATTTTTCAACTAGGGATTGGGGAATTCTTTCTCTAGCCTACATCATGCTTTGGAATTTTTTAAAGTAACCCCACAGTGTTGTGTTTTGTGCCTTGTCATCACCAAGTCCATGCAAATAATCTCTGATTTGTATGGCAACCGGTCTATCATTTTGCCATATCTAGCCACTAGATCCGGGTAGCTCATTCATATAATAGAAGAACAAATAGAGTATCAAGCCACCATATTTGAAGGAGTTCTTCTTGTCCTTCTTGATCTTTTGTAGGTTTTCCATTAGTTGGCTCAGAAGGAGTTCACAAAGATCATAATCTGCATTCTTTCTCAACATTTCATAAGCAGTGTAGATTACTGTTCCAGATATAGAATTTTCTCTATTCGAGTATATCTTGTAGCTAATAATCATGGAGGCAAACTTGATGTCTGGATCTGTGATATCATCAATTATCATTGGTCTTTTATCAAATTTGGATCTGGTAGCCTCACTCAGTTTGATTTTTGACTGATTTTAGAGTAGGTAACCCATCAATTGAGTGTAATCCAGTTATTGCCCTAATGTCATCCTTAGTGATCTTAAAAGGCCTATTCAACCACATGAAGTTGTCATGCATTCTACTAAAAACATACCGGACCCATTCATCTATAGCAAAACAGGGGAAATGGATGCACTGGCTGAAATGTTTATCCCTGATGACCTTGTATTGGGGTTTGAGATCAAATGAGTCATCTATCAGTTCCTTGTGGTAAATGTCCATTAGTTTGGAGTCTCTGAATTCCTCAATGTTTGCAAGAATATATGCCCTAACATCTTCAACATGCAAAACCCCATGCGGAATGTTGGAAAATGCGCCTAAGGGATCCACTTCTTAAGATTTGTAGGGATGTTTCTTAAATTTAGGGCACAACCTATCAATAATCTTCACAACATTTGGAGTAGCCATCATACAAAAGATTCAGAGATAGATTTCAAGAACAGAAAGTACCTTTTACACCTTTAGGGTTCATGAAATGAGCTGAAAAGATCACCGGTTGACTTGAATTCTACGGTTGATGCTTGAGAGAGATGAAGCAAACTTTTTTGCAAAGCTCTTTTTCTCTTCTTCTTGAGTGCAAATGTACAAATGATGAGCAAATGATCCCTTTTATCTCTAAGCAAACCCTAATTTCATATTGCAATAAATGCGCAACTTAAGTCATTTCGGTTGCCTTGTTCTTCTTAATCTGAGATAGATATTTTTTGGATCACTGAGATACACTTGGAGTTATTCTTGGTGAATAATGACAATCTATTTTCCTTTCCATAATCATTTGATCTATCCACAGATCAAGATTCCTCAATTTTGAATCAATTCAGATCTAACTATGAGAATCCTATATTTACCATATGACTATTAAACTGGATCAATCATGGTAGATTAGACTCTTCAAATCTTCTTGCGGATCTTCCAAATCTTAACCAAGCCTTCTTTTGATGTTTCTTTGAGAACCCTTTAATCTGCAACCTTTCATTTGCCAAATTTAGGCACCAATTGACTAGCTGGGGGAATTTGTTTTTCTTAGTGACTCCCCCTAAGCCAGAGCTCATCTATTCAATTTTCAGAAGGATTATCAGCACCAAATTCTAGTGTGGATCCATCCCCAACATTCTCTGTGCTTCTCTTCACCCAAATCTTATTCATTTCCCTTTGAATTTCATCCACATTCAGTTTTCCTTTTCCTTTGTCTTGGTTATGATTATGTTGTTCTGGACCCCTTTTTTCTTGATTCTTACTTCTACAGAATTTGGCAATATGACCGGATCTATTACAATTGTAGCAAAAAAGATTTCTTTGCATATTTGACTGATATCCTCTTGATCTACACTGATTAGCCATATGTCCCATTCTATTGCATGCAAAGCATCTACCATTAAATGAATTATTCATTTGCATGTTTCTACACTCATGGGATTTGTGACCATACCTTTTGCAATTGAAGCACTATCTGAAGAAGGATGTATTAGTCTGATTCATTCTTCTTCTACATTGATTTGCGTTATGACCAAAGTTATTGCAGTTGTGGCAGTATCCATTGAAATTTGGTTGCTTACCGGAGGTCTTCTAGGCCTATTTCTTGGATTTTCTAATCTAGAGTTCTTCTGACCGGATCTAGAGCTTTCACCTTTTTCATACCCCAAGCCTTGCTTGTCATCTACCCTCTTTTGGATTTGAAGAACTTCAAGTTGAGCAGAGCTTATCTTGAATTTCTCTTTGTATTCATTTGTTGTTTGAAGATCCCTTTTAAGAGTGTCAATTTGATTCTCAAGTTGTTCTTCATTGTCTCTAGCTTCTTTAAGATCAGATTCTAGATGCCTAATTATTCTATCCATTTTGTGACAATTTCTGACTTCTCCTTGAGAGATTGTCTTAGATCATCTTCAGTTTTTCTTTTCTCTTCAATTTCTTGGGTGAATTTCATAACTCCTGATTCCATTTCATGTCTTACCATAATGACCTCTTTTGATAACTTTTCACATAACTTGGTTTTCTCCTTCAGATCTTCATTTGTATCATTGGCTTCACCTTGACTTGCCAATTACTGAAGTAGTTCCTTTCTCTTTTTCATAGAGATACTCAGTTTCTCTTTAAGCTCATTTATGAAATCATCAGCCTGTTTGAGTCTCTCCTTCAAGTTGTTGACTTCGAAATGAGATTGCTCAAGATCATCTAGGGCAGACTAAAGTTGTTCCCTCATACCATACATATCCATTGAGATTCCCAGATCTTCCTCAAACTGTTAGGCTTTGTTTAGAGGAACTTGGCTCTGATACCAATTGTTGATAACTGAGAGAGGGGGGCTGAATCAGTTATCTTAATTATTTTAGCTTTCTGATCTTCCTTAACAATTAATTCAACATCAAATCAAATAAGAAAACATAACCATGAAATGGAAATAACATCAATACACATGACACAATGATTTTGATGTGGAAAACCTTGTTAAGGGAAAAACCACAAGGTGACTAACCCAAGATGTATTCTCTGTTAGAAGAATAGAAAGAACAAATGGCACATGCCAATTAGGGCTCACTGCCTGAGCACACTACTCACAAGAGGCTCACTGCCTAAAAGAGACTTACTATCTACAATAAAATAAGGTAACAAAATACTTAAACTGATGAGAAGCATCCATACATGTTGAAGTTTAGTTCCAGTTAAGTTCACTACACTGATCTACTGCACTTCATTCTACCTCTTCTTTGGTGCTATTGTCCTATCACATTCTGAACCTGTCTTACTGCCTTCACACTACTCTTCTACTTTTCTTCGCACTTCCCAACAGACAATTCACACCTTCACATCTAAATCCATCTGGTATATATATCCGCACAAATGATTTCAACACCTTTCTAGTCAGCATCCGGAATACTCAATATTTTCCTAAACTCTAATTTGTCAGCTGAATCCTTGTTTACCAAGTGATGCATATCAAGGAGATGCTTATAGAAGTCATCAATTATGTTGGCCATTCATGAGTGATACCTTAGGAAGTTTGATCACCATCAATATCTCATCCGGATTAAGGTCTGATGCTCTGCTGGTCAGTTCTTCCTCTATCAACTCTGCCAAATAGGAATCCAACAATCAAGTGCTCATATCTCTTCACTCTTCCATCACCAGAGGCTCAATCCTTGGAATCTATTAGTCAAGGTACTCCTCTTGACTTCCCCAAATCTGCACTTTACTGAGATACTTCCTCTGAGAAATCCAGACCTGACTGTCAGACCTTGCTACCTGCTCTGTTCTTGCTTACCGGACCACAACACTTCTTCAATCTGATTTCCAGTAAAGACACACCATGTCTTGCAGATGGGTGGGATGAACTTTTTTGCCATCAATGACAACACTCATGTAGCTATACTGTGTCTCTTTCCAACACTCTTTTCTTCCATGCCTATACCTCTTAATTCTGCTACTCATCTAGGGTTCACTCCAATAACAATCTCAAAAGGTGGTCTTTCAGTACTCCTATTTACTGAATTATTGTATGCAAACTTTTCTTGTGAAAGAACCAAATCCCAATGTCTTGCCTTCTCTCCAACCAAACATCTCAACAAGTTTCCCAAACTCCTATTCACTACCTCTATCTGTCCATCAGTCTATGGATGAAAAGTTAAACTAAACTTCAAATCTATCTTCATCTTCTTCCAAAGTGTCTTCCAAAAGTCTCCAACAAACTTTGTATCTTTGTCTAAAACTATACTCCTAGGTAATCCATGTAATCTCACAATCTCCTTTAAAAATAGGTCAGCTACATGCACTACATCAGTTATCTTCTTACAAGGTATGAAATGAGCCATCTTTGAAAATCTGTCAACCACTACAAATATTGAATCATGTCCTCTCTATGTTTTAGGCAATCCCATTACAAAATCCATGCTTATGTCATCCCAAGGTCTCTCTATTACTATCAAAGGTTTGTATAATCTAGTGTTTTGACTACTCCCTTTTGTAACTTGACAAATTCTACAACTCTGCACAAATTTTCTAACATCCTTATGTATCTGAGGCCAAAAGTAGTTTTCACTCACCAAAGCCATTGTCTTATCAATGCCAAAATGTCCTACCAATCCACCACTATGCTTCTCCTTGATCAAATTATCTCTCATTAAACTACTGGGTATGCACAATTGATTTCCTTTGAACAACATATCTTCCTGAATGAAATAATCCAACCACTTACTCATATCTATCACAATAGGTTCTTTACATGTTTTCCAAGGTTCTCCAAAATTAGTGTCCCCCTCATACATGTTCTTCAATTCATCAAAACCCAACACTTCAACTCTCATCTCTGTCAATAAGTTTCTTCTCTTCTCCTACTTAATGCATCAACAACTTTGTTTAATTTTCCACTCCTATGCTTCAACACAAATGTATAACTCTTCATGAACTCTACCTGTAATGCCCCTCCATTTCTCATCTTAGATGTGCAAATAGTCTAGCTAAGGAGCATGAAGATGAAGGTAAAATAATAGGAGTATTTAGGGTATGTTACACAATTGATGTTATATCTTGTCATCATCACTTTTACTTGTTATATATATATATATATATATATGTCCTTTTTGTAAGTTTAGTTGTGTTATCCTCTGGGTTCCTTGGCAGGGCATTACACTACCCATCTCATATGTCTCTGATTCAACTTACGTTGACTATTCAAATATTGCAAAGCTTGATGATCTGTATACAACATAAACTCCTTAGGCAACAAATAATGTCTCCACTTCTTCAAGGCTTGAATTATGGCATAGAACTCTTGATCATAAATTGAATATCTTCTCCTTGCATCATTCAACTTCTCACTGAAATATGCTACAAGTCTACCTTCTTGACTTAATACTGCTCCAATTTCATTTCCACTTGCATCACAATCTACTTGAAGTACCTTATTGAAATCTAGTAATGCCAAAATACGAAGCTCTGTCACCTTCTGCTTCAACAGTTCAAAACTTTTATCTGCTCTTGATTTCCACTTAAAATCCTTTCTGTCACCTCTCATTGTCTTTGTCATATGGTTACAAACTAAACTAAAATTTTTGATGAACTTCTAGTAGAAACTAGCCAATCCATGAAATAATCTAACCTCTCCAATGCTCTCCACTGTAGGCTATTCAACAATTTCTTTCACTTTCTTAGGGTCCATCTTCAATCCTTCCATAGAAATTACAAATCCCAAATACACTAGTTCTTCCTTCATGAAACTACAATTCTTGATGTTTATCAATAATTTCTCTTCTCTCAGTCTCTACAAAACTTCTCTAATATGCCACAAATGTTCCTCCTTTGTTTTACTAAAAATTAGAATATCATCCAAATATACAATCACAAACTTACCCAAGAATTTCTTCAAGACTTCATTCATCAACCTCATGAAAGTACTCGGTGCATTTGTTAATCCAAAGGGCATCACTAACCACTCATACAATCCTTCATTTGTCTTAAAAGAAGTCTTCTATTCATCTCCTTCTTTGATTCTGATCAGATGGTATCCACTCTTCAAGTCTATCTTTGTGAAGTATCTTGCTCCACTCAAACAATCCATGATATCATCCATCCTAGGTAAAGGAAATCTATACTTAACTGTGATCTTGTTTATTGCTCTAGAGTCTGTACACATTCTCCATTCTCCATCTTTCTTAGGTGCTAACACTGCAGGTACTGCACAAGGACTCAAACTTTCTCTGATCAAACCTTTCCTCAACAACTCTTGTATATGTCTATTCAATTCTTCATTCTATGCTAGTGTCATTCTATGTGCTACTTTGTTAGGCAAACTTGCTCCTGGTATAAGATCCATGTGATGACTAATACTCCGTATAGGTGTTGATCCTTCAGGTACATTATTTGACATGATGTCTTCATACTCTAACAACAGCTCTCTTATCTCCTCCGATTGTGTCTCTTCAGTCTCTTTCTTCAATGCTTCAGGATTCTTATGAATCAAGGCATAACACATATTCTCATGTCTCAAACCATCTAGAAATTTCCGCCCATCTACCAAAAAGATTCTAGCATTCCCACATACTTCACTCTTAGGATCATCCTCCAAAGGAATCAAAGTAATTCTCTTTCCATTTGATGTTATAGTATATGTATTCTTTCTCCCATCATGTATAGTTTTTCTATCATATTGCCAAGGTCTACCCAACAAGATATGACAAACATCCATAGGCATAATATCACACAAGACTTCATCATGATATGATCCAATATGAAATTTCACCAAACATTGTTCACTCACTAGTACCTTATGATCATCCTAAATCCATGTTATCTGATAGGGCTTAGGGTGTTTCAATCTTTCCAACCTTAGCTTAGTCAACTACCACTATCAATCACAACTTTACAACACTTACCTCCTGATTTGCACTGGGTTCTGAATAGACTTTTCCTTTGTGATGGTTCCTCATTTGCCTCTATTTAAAATAGTGCTCTCCTCATCACCAATGATTCTCCTTTCTCTAGATTGCCAACTAAACTGGGTGAACCAACAGGTTCTTCTTCAACATAGGCTACTCTTCAACTATTTTCTATCCTCTTGCGTGTACTACCTTGATTACACTCAAATGCTCTATGTTCTTCACCTCCACACTTGAAACAAGTACCTATGAATAGTTTCTTATCAAATCCTCTTCCTTCTCTCCTGTATCCTTCATTCTGGTATGTACTAGGGTTTCCTCTCTGGTAAAAAATCCTATCATCTCTCTGATAAGCATTATTATCTCTATCATCCTTCTTCAATGGGCTGTCAAACTTGTTCTACTCCAGATATGATCTATCTCCTTGAGAATAAGTCCTACTTCTCTAAAATTTACCTCCTCTGCCTCTCTGTCTCTGATCATGCCTCTTATTCAACTTCTCTTCAACTTTCAATGCAAATTGATATGCTTCCTCCAAAGATGTCATCCTTACCAGGCTTAGTTCTTCTTGAACGTTCAATCTTAGTCCATTGATGTATCTAGCCACTTTATCCATGCTTGCTTCACTATGTCCTATTCTTATGATCATATTATGAAATTCTTCAATGTACTCCTTCACAGATTTCTCCTTTTGTCTTAGGTTTTGCAATCTTTTCAACAGCTCCAACTTATAGTCAGTAGGTATAAACTGGTTCTTTAACTTTGTCACCATCCGGTCCCACTTTGTAATCTTTTCTTTCCCTTTTCTATTTCTTTCCAACTAAACTTCCTTCCACCATATAGTAGCATGTCCTTTCAACTTTGTCTTCACAAATTTCACGTTCTCCGGATCTTCAATTTCCTCATATTCACAGTATTCTTCCATGTCATTTACTCAGTCAATCAACTCTACAAGGTTCAAATTACTAGTATAATTTAGTGCAACCACTCTAGGTCTCTTTCCAATCTTTGAAATTGTTCGTAGCATATTTACTTGATCTTATTCTTCTTCGTCACCTCCTGGGGTTTCTCTAGTTTGGTTAGCAGATTGAAATTCTTCTTCGTCATCGCTTTCAATATTAGGTCTCGATGTCAATCCTCTTCACCTATCCTCTTCAATAGCATCCAAATGAATTCACATTATTTTCATTATTTCAATCATTTCATCCATTCTACCATCCATTGTTCTAATAGAAGTAACTCTCTACTGTGGCATTCTTCCTAGGATCAAGTGCAAATTGCCTCAAGTTCGGTGATCAGGCTACAAGGTGACAACTGCCTCTTAATTAGCGATTGGTTGCAACACAAGTAACCTACCTCAATTCAGTGATCTGTCTATAGCAAGATCTTACAGAATTCTTTCACCACTTTGCTCAATTCACTCCTAAAGATTTGAACTTTTTCTCTGATACCACTTGGTGCAGTCACGGTAGGAGGGTTCACAGAATGAACAATCTAAACCATGCAGCAAGAGTAAATGCAACATAAACAACTTAAAGAAATGGAACAAATGTAGATTTAGTCACTCACTATATCATAGAATTCAAATAGAGATTGGCTGGCAACATGCGGGCTTACAATTAGGGCTCACAGGCCTAACTACATACATGCGCAAGATAAAGCTTTGAAGCTCCGTTGCACAAAATCTAAACTATGAACTTATGCGGATGATCACAACTTAATAACTTCTGAACTATTTTCCTAAGGATCTATTACATCAATATATAGCATAGCTAGATCATAAGATTCCTCTATGTTAGCCAAAGATGGTCACAAACTCTAATGAAGAGATGTAACATGTGAACATGGATAGGTTGGACCTCAATGCATAGAACTCCTCCAGAAAATGAATGAAATAACATGCAGATCTTCAGGAAAGGTTGGCCATGATCCAAAGATCATTGATGTTATGTCATTAGGCTTCATAGATTAGGAAATGCTTCCGTAGGTTTCTCCTTCAGTTGGTTGTATGTTATTATTAGGATGCTCTGTTCTGAGAAATAGTCGATCTTCTTATACTAATATCTTTCTGGTAATAATGTGTAGATCTCTGAATTCTGGATATGATGTAGATGAGTGAATGTAGATGCTAAGTCCAGCTCCATGGGGTCTAAAATGTAATTGGACCAAAATATAGAAAACTGCTTCTAACTGAATTGCTTGAACTAAACTAGAAAATGAAAGAAACAACTAAACTACAA
The DNA here is from genome assembly GCA_027924645.1 of Cunninghamia lanceolata. Taxonomy (NCBI): domain Eukaryota; kingdom Viridiplantae; phylum Streptophyta; class Pinopsida; order Cupressales; family Cupressaceae; genus Cunninghamia; species Cunninghamia lanceolata. Next base: position 3,007,395 of record BSBN01000957.1, read on the forward strand.
ACAAACTAAAATGTAAATTTTTTTTTTGGTTGATGGAAGATTTCTCTTGAACCAGGGATGCTCCTGCATCACTTACAATGTACCACAATCTGAAGTGATTTGTCTTATTGTTGGTCCTAATTCTCAATGGTATGGGAATATTTATACTTATCTCCATGATAACACCTTGCCATCTGACCTATCCAATAAATCATGTAAAACCTTTATCTGTTAAGCCTCCCATTATGTAATCTTAGCCAATACCCTATATTGTTGAGGTCTTGATGGTACTTTACTCTAATGTTTTGAGCATGACAAGGTCAATATTGCTTTATGAGAAATACATGAAGGTATATGTGGGGCACATTCTAGTGGTCCTACCTTAGCCAAGGAATTCTTGCATATGGGTTATTATTGGCCTACAATGGAAAAGGATGCTAATCAGTTTGTAAAAAAATGAAAGAAGTGTCAAAAACATGTAGATTTGATACATGCTCCTGCATAAGAATTGTAGTCGCTTGCTACACCATGGCCTTTTTATCAATGGGGACTCGATCTCGTGGGCAAGATCCATCCACCTTCATACAATGGTCATAAGTTCATTCTTGTTGCTATAGACTACTTCATGAAATGGATTGAAGTTGTTCCTCTTACCCACATCACTGGAAAACAAATAGCCACTTTCATACTGAACTATATCATCTACCATTATGGTGTTCCTTTATCCATTATCACAGATAATGGTCGTCCGTTCAAAAATTAGGATATCAATGAACTCTATGAGAAATTCCATATACAACATCATTTTCCTACACCTTACTACCCTCAAGGTAATGGCCAGGCTGAGGCCTCTAACAAGACCATTCTCAAAATTCTTAAAAGGACAGTCAATGAAGATGGTCAAGATTGGCATGTTCAACTAAATCTTGCCTTATGGGCTTACCGCACAAGTGTCTGTACTCCCATAGGTTCTACCCCATATGCCCTTGTCTATGGCTCTGAAGCCATCTTGCCCATCAAGGTTGAGTTGCATTCTTTGCAGGTCTCCTTGCACAATCAAATCAGTGATGAAGACTACTAAGTTTCCCATTTGTAGGAATTGGAACTATTGGATGAATGAAGACAATTTGCTTTCAATCATCTCAGAGCATACCAACAGTAGATGTGTTGAAGTTATAACTATAAAGTGAAACCATGCACATTCAAGATTGGGGATCTTGTCTTTTGTGAAAATACTCATAATCAACAAGATAGAGAAAAGAAGGGTAAATTTGAGCCTAACTAGTCAAGTCCATACGTTATCACTGTTGTGTATGGATCATAGGCATACTAGTTATCTACTCTAGAAGGTGAACTGCTCAGTGATCCCATCAATAGTATGCATATTCATAGGTTTTATGCCTGAGAACTTCAGAGATTATACTCTTTTTAAAAGGTCCTAAAAAAATACAAAAAAATGGAAAAAAGGTCTTGAAAAAATACAAAAAAATGGAAAAAGGTCTTGAAAAAAAATTTAAAAAATTGTTCAATGGCGAAAACCACTTCGGTGGTGCCTTGAGCAAGTACCATGGTGAAAATCAAGAAATCAAAACCATGTGTAGAGGCTTCTCTCCTCTTTCCTTTAGAGCTCCACTTGATATTTCCTTCCCATCCACCCTCCACTTCATAATAACCTTTTCACACTCACCATGGCTTGTGAATTATTCGGCATTCCCCTTGCTTACTTGCTTCTCCATGCATGCTAAGTTGGTCCTATCCATCACTGGGGCATTTGCTTGACCTTAGCTGTGGTTTAGGATGGTTAGCATCTCACAGTTAGAAAAACTATCTATCTGCTCGTTCACAATTCATCTCATTCCATTAAATATTCCAAAAATCCAAAAAAATTAAAAACATTCCAAGAGCCCAACAAAAAATCAAATAACTTCAAAAATTCCAAAACAATGATACTTTCAAATCGCCACACAGCTCTGAACTTCAACAAAATTAAAACATGCCAAGATTGACAATCAAGAGGACATTGCAACATACCTATCAATCCATCTTTCAGATCCAATGAAATGGATAAACTGTGACAAAAATTAGTTATACATTGAAGCATGATGCCTATTTGTTTGTTGATCTTTGATTGCTTTATGATTTTATCTTTGGTGGCGTGTCTTTTAGCTTCTCGAGGATGTCTTGGACTAGAGAGGCGGGGATGGGGCATGTTCACCTGTTTGTTTTCTATGGATTGTTCCTTATTCACAAGATGACTAGTCTTAAGACATGGTTGTATAAAATCATCAAGGACCTCTGAGTCTATTGTGAATGAGAGCATTCCTTGTCTGATAGAGTCTTCCATGCAATAAGTATTCAGGTCATCTAAGGTCCTTTTACCTAGATGCTTATACTTTATTGCTAAATAAAAATGCAAATAGTATTCAGGTCATCTAGACATTCATGTTATCTAGATGCTTATACTAATTTGCGACATAATAAGCTCAACGATGATAAAGCACTATGTAATGCACACAAATTTTTATCACCTTAATTTTCTTCATATTCTGTTTCATCCATCATTTCTTCCATCATCCATTTCCTTCATCATTTCATTTTTCTTCATGCTCCTTATCTCAAAGATTAATTAATGGCTTTATCCAACTGATACATGTCTTCTAATCCAAATATCAAATTAATCAACTTGCTTTTTAGCATAGGACTCCAATGCTCCCTAATCACTCGATCTATTAATCAATCATTATTTTGTGCTAGCATCAGTCTCAATCAACTTAATCATCTTATCAACCTAGCTATACTAAGCATTTCCATCATTGTTCAATTACGCCCATCAGTTGTGCATTTTCATCAAACGTACATCTTTGCTTATCAGTTGTGCATTTTCATCAAATGTGCATCTCTACTTAATCACTCATGCAATATCAATTATCAAATCTTCTTCCCATGATCTATATTGAGAGATTAATCTTATCACAACTTGTTTGATCAATCTCTTGAGGGGGCATATCATCCTTATCATCACCCTTACCAAGATATCCCTGGGGCACATATCAGTTAATCAATTCTTTTTTCTTTGAAACAATGTGACAAACTGCATTGTCTCAAAGAGGGGTAAAATGTAGACACTTAAATTTATCCTCACAGTCATCCTATGTTTCTTCTATTAATTAAAGGGATATTATTATATATTTCATTAATTCATTTAAATACTTTCTCCTATCATTCTTCTATTAATCAAATGAATATTATTTTCTATTTAATTAATTCACTTAAATTCTTTCTCCTATCATTCTTCTATTAATCAAATGGATATTATTATCTATTTAATTAATTCATTTATTATTTTCCTCTATTTATTCATTAATTCACTTAAATCATTAAAATATTATAGTCATTTATCCATTCACATAATTAAATCATCTATCCATTTCATGCATACTCTATTTACATAATCATTAAAGTGCATATGCATTCATATAAATCTTTATCCATTGCATATTTCATTAAATCATATATGAATTCATCTAATTAAATAATATTTGCACTATTGCATATTTAATTCACAAATCCACTTTCTCCATAAAATTCCTAAAACTCCACTATTCCACAAACACTCTCATTTATTTCTTTCATTTATTACATGGACAGTATGGGACATTTGTCCCATTTCTCCTTTTCTCCATTTAATTCCATATTTTTCCCATAACTTGGATTTTATTCTATGAGGACATCTATATAAGACCTCTTTCTTCTCATCGTGAGGAGACATAATTGATATACTGGATTTTGATCATAATCTTTTCATCCATTCATCATAGCTTCTTGTTGCATTTGTGCTTATGAAAAATCTAAGAGCTTCAATGTATGATTCAATATCTTGATGATAGGAAAACAATGGAGCTACTGTTCTTTTTGAATGCTTATGTTTGGTTTTTCATAGTTTAGTCATACATTTCTGCATTAGTATTCATTTAGGATAGACTTCGTTGATGTGATGTTGAAAATATTGTGATTCTGTTTGTAGATTCATTAGGTTTTCATTTTCAGCATCTACAGTAAGTAATTAGTAGATAATTTTGTATGGATTAATGATTTCATGTTTAGTGAAAATGTCAAGATAAATCAATGATTTCATAAGTTTATGATTATATGTATAGAATTTAGGCATGTGATTATATGGTATCATAATTTTTTATTCATGATATTTATGAATTAACTAACGATACAATAATCTAAGTTTGGTTCATTTTAAGTTGAATCAGGAAATAGGTTTCCAGTCTCCAAGAAAGAGAGGGAAAGCATCATCAAAGAGAAGTGAATAGATGTATGGATATGAATAGGTTTTGCCACCTACGTCTTGTGCTTGTTATGGTTAGTAAACCTTCATCTAGTTTGGTAAGTTGTGTTCGACCCATTTGGTCTAAGTTGGCTTCGATTCAACAATCATTGATTTGGTGTCGTGATCCTTTAACTTAAGTTTTGTTAGGAAAAACTAAGTTTGGATAATATGACTATCAACAAGTTATGGTCGATCGTCCTTATTTTTCATAGGTGATTTGAGCATAGTTTATTAATATAAAAATTATATTTAGTATATAAACTAATTCTTCATCAATGATTTCTGATAAGGTTTCTATTTTTGTTATCCTATCTTTGATGGCATTTTCACAAGATTGAGAGGGGGAGAATACCTCGACCCCATTCTCATAATCTTGTTAAGAGATAAGAATCACGTAAGTATATGTAAAGTATATTTACATTATGATGTTTATATTTATTTAAGTATTATTTATAGGTTTAAATATACATGTTGTTGAAGAGCCACTTAGTATCATGGTTTAATGACTTTATTGTGAAACACTGCATGTTTTATGTGGGCAATTAAGATTCCTATCATGATGGAAGAGTTTGAGAGCGGTCATCAAGACCAACTACTGCATGAAGCTTGCATGTTGGAAACACTTGTTTATAGGCAAATATTTTGCCTATGTCTTCGCAATGTTATGGAGGAGTTAAGCCTTTAATAAGGCTATCTCATCAAGGGAGAGGGGAGTTGATTTTTGAGACTGATCAGAAAACATTCTGGAGTGGATAGTTAAGGAGAGATTTTTCAAGATATACAAGGAGATCTTCTTAAGCAATGTTGAGTGTATGCTATTGTTATTGAGCTTTGTGAAAGCATGACAAGTTCGTTGTTAACATAGTGAGCCTGAGGGAGCATATTAAGCTTGTTGTTGACATAGTGAGCTCAATAGAAGCACAACAAGTTTATTGTTAACATAGTGATCTCAATAGAAACACAACAAGTTTATCGTTGACACAATGAGCTCGAGGGAAACATAGTCGGCTCTGTTAAGATAATAAGAATTCAGGAAATAGAGGTACAATCACCTCTGGTAATATTTGTTACATGCTTATGTTTATTTGTTAATAGAGGCACATAAAACTTGTGTTGGTTTAATTATGTAGACACAATACCTTAAAATGTAGACAAATGTATAAATTGAGTCTTGTTAGAAATAATGATGTTGCATGTTGGATTGCACTCATTAAGAGCACAACTCCTCAAGATGCTACCGAATAGTAGAGGAAGTTATAAGTTTAAATAGTAGAAAACTATTATTTCACCATAGGAAGATTGTGAAGAAATCTCTTTTTATGCCCAAGTGTGCCTTCGATGCCTTAGAAGATTATTGTGTTTGATTGTTTAAGTTTAGTCGACTATCAAGATATCATTCTTATGTGTACTCAAATATCTAGAATATGAAAGCTCATACCAGAAGCCTTGTAATCAAATTCTTTTAGTCTAGAGAGTAACTATTCTAAGTTCATGCAGACACTTAGATTTGATTTTGTAAGGACCTTGTTTTAAACATAGAAGCCGAGAAGAACAAGACTGTTGATAAGTTTTGATAGTAATAGATATTCTTTTCCTAAGCATGGAATAAGATTTATTGTTATATTTATAGAATTGATATCGGTATTATTATAAAAACACTTAGAGGTATATATATTATTATACAAGCATACTAGATCATAGATTACTATTACCTTATTATTAATAGGATTCTATTCTTGAGATTGTAACCTTTGCAATTATCAAAGAGTGGATAACTTAAGAGGACAAGAGATAGAAAACATTGTTTTAGATGCAAATCTAACTAGGTTAGAAGATTGTTTTACATGCAAGTTTGGATTTGATAATATAGGAATTCTTTAGATCCTATTTGAACGAAGATGAATCTCGTATTTTATATTTATATTATGTTATGGGGAAATATACTTTAGTGGTCTAGAGGAGAGTAGAAGTATTTGTCTCCAAGATATGATTTAAAACTTCTACTTTCAGAAAATACAAGAATAAAGATTTTCTAAATGTATTGGGTTGGAGAAAACAAAACTCTAGAATTAATCTATACAATTTAGATAGTCTAAAGCTTTCAAGTCAGTTATGACTAAGATCCTAATCTATTATAATGGTCGAGAAAACTATAAATTAAGGCATTACAGATTTGAAAGAGTCTTAGTAGCCTTTTGTTAAAGTTTAATGTTTTCTTGTTAAAAGTCAAAATGAGGTTATTAGTACTAAAGTGCTTAACTTTTGAGTCATTGAGTAGAATGACAGGAATTCGTAGACTCTAATGTTTGCAAGAATGCAATTAACGACTCTCTGAAGGGTTGGACTCATATGAAGTATCTTTGTATCCTAGATTCAGGACAAGATAGCTAGCTAAGAATTAAGTTTAGTCAAGATGATTCCTATCTAGAGTTATTAATCAAGCAAGTTAAACTATTGGATGAGATAGTTTTCCAAGGTTAGTTAGAGGTGTGTGAACACATGACTAAGTTTATTGTAAATGTCTATTATAGATATAATTTTTGGCTAAAGTAATGCATTTGTCTCTGCATGCATTAGTTGATTCATAGTGTCTAGATGACGTGACTTGTCAGTATGATCATACTTAGATAGAAGATTGTCTAGAGTTGTATGGTCGATTGAGTTGTGTAGGATACAACACTAGGACTCAGATGACAAACTTGTTGGTTGTCTATGTCTATAATCTTTGTGAAGGGTAGGGCCACTTCTAGGAAGGAAGATGTGTAGGGGAACATCGATCTGTGGTTGGAGGTCAAGCACTCAGATGATGCTCTCCCTCTATAGCATAAGACTCACCAAAACTTGGGTGAGAGATATCAAGAATTCCAAATATAATGTACTCTATGATTGACTCATGGTTGTCAAATTTATGTAAATTTGTACTTATTGTTTAGTACCAAATAATTGTAAATGTAAAAGTGAAATGATATCACTGTGAATTATCTTTGAATATGTTGTATTTCAAGATTGAAAAATATTCAGAAAAGATATGTATTTATTTTTGTAACGTCAAAAAAAGTCACCTTAGGGGCTTTTCCCTCATAAGGTTTAACTCCCAGGTCTCTTGCATGCATTTAGGACATCTTAGTTCATAATTTGACATCCTGATGGAATGAGCCCTAGGTAACATGGCAAATGTGACCTAGGAGAACCCCTTAAGCCATACCCTACCCAAAATAGGGGGGATGACTTGGGCACCCGTGCCCTAGTCCTGCCCTATTTTGGGGCAGCCCTAATTTATGGGTGTTAGTTTATGACCGTTATTTGGGTCCTTTGCTGACACAGTAAGTTTGAATTATGAAAATCTTGGCAGGAGTGTTTGTAGTTGCATATAAAAGCATGCTTAGGCATTCATTTAGAAACTAGATTATGTTCATGTGAACTTTAGTCATCCTCAAGGTGATTCAAGGCTTTCATTGTGTTGAAAGAGAAGACTTGTGTGGTTTGTGTGTTTGCATTTGAATATTTGAGCATCAATTTTCTCATGGAATGAAGGGCATCTTCCTCCCATGAGAGTGTCACTACAAGGTGACATTATATTATATTTTTATCATCAATTCCTTTGGTTTTTGCCTCTACCTCACAAGGGCACATACTCTTTATTTGACAACGGTGTTAGGAGACTTAAGTGTCTTCCAGAGCTTGACTGAGGCAAGCCTCTAAACACCACAACCCCTAAACCAAGTCTTGTGATTGTAGGTTACAGGGGTCGCATTTGGGAAAAGTGAAGTTGTAGGAAGGATTGCCAGGCATCAACGATTCAGGCTCTGAAGAGAAGTAGGACACTAAAGCATTTCCAGGACTTGGGCACTCGCTCTAGTATCCTCCATAGCTAATTTTTTGAAAATAGATGTTACAGGGCTAATCAGTGTCTGAAGGAGGTCAGGATCCCGCAAAGAAACTGGTACCTTGGACTTGGGTTCCCGCTCTAGTGTCCTCGACTATTCTTCCTTGGAACCTCAAAAATAGGTATTCTGTGATTTTCTATTTTACTTCTGTCTACAAGAGCATTTTCCATTATTCGTCAATTTATTATCGTATTTGCATAATTAGGGTTTTAATGGTCAATTGAGCATAAGAGAAGAGAAATTGATAATTAAATTCCCTAATCCAAGTTTCCCTACATCTCACAGTGATCTAGAGTATGATAGCGAATTGCCACTCGACCCTAGATCCTTGAATGTAAAGTGGAAAGGCTAGTTTAAACATCAAAACACTAAAACATTAACAAATCCAATTTTCCACTAAACATTTATGTGAACCCGTGTTTTTGGACTTAAATTGCAACTTGTTGAGTGTGTGTCTTCAAATTTGGATTGATTTCATTTATTCATATAGTCATTCATTTTATTGCATTGAGAAAAATTCAAAAAAATTGAAAAATTTAGAAAATTCAAAAAAATTGCATTGTTTGGCTTACTAAATTGCATCAATTCTTTCTAAATTTTCCTAATTCATGATTTTTGCATCAGATTTGATATAAACTATAGAAAAATACAAAAAATCAATAATTTTCATTGCATTTTCATCATTAATTTGCTAGGCTTTTGTAAATATTTTGACAATTTTCATTAAATCTAGTAATTCCAAAATCTAGGGTTAGTAGGAAAAATATTATTTCATATTTTTCTACTAATTTTAGAGACTCATTCAAATTTTTATTTGGCTGTAGTCTTTCATTTTAGTGTAAATTTGCATTTAGATTTAAAATATTTGCAATTTTGCATAGAAAATTTCAACAAAACTAACAATTTTGATGTATTTTCATTAAATTTGTATAGGCATTTTGCATGTTCAAGCTTAAAAATATTTTTTAGATCTGAGAGTATTTAATTTTCATCATAAATCAGACCTCAGAACATTCACATAGTATTTTGTGTCAACATCTCAAACCTAGGGCTTCAAAAACAACGATTTTCACTGAATTTGACCTTATCAACTCTATAAAATTGCAACATAGGTGTGTTGTGAAGAGTATTTTTGAATTAATTTTTTGTTATCAGGGTAATAATTTTATACCCCTCCTAAAAATATTCACAACACCCTTTTAACACGCTCTTGTAGTGAAAATTTGTTGAAAAACTACACATTTTGGTTATTTTTTTGCCCTAGGGTTTGACCTAGTTTGCATTCCAAGTGTCTTGTGATCAATTTTATAGATTTAAGTGATTTATATTATTGATATTATTTGTTTTACCTCATAAAATTCCTTACAACACCCCTTTTGCTAGGTCTTGGAGTTGAAAAATTGTGAAAAATAGCTTATTTTTTGCTATATTTTCACTAGGGTTTGAACTTAAGTGGCACTAAAAGCATGTTGTGTTGGGTATTTTGGCACCAATTGGCTGTTATTACTGATATTATTTTTTTTCCGCCATAATTTTCCTCGCAACACCCTTTGTTATGCCCTTTTGCATTGAGTTTTGGTGAAAAAAGTACCTATTTTGGCATATTTTCACTATAGTTGACTTGGCATTATCTTGGATTTGCATCAAGAGCATGTTGAGAAGGATCTTGTTGTTGTGTTGGACTGATATCATACATATAACTTGCTTCCCTTAATCAAAATCCTTACAACATCCTTTGTTTCATTCATTTGCATTGAAAAAGTACAAAAAATCAAGCATTTTATGCCATTTTTGCATATAACCTTGCACTTGTCTTTTGCATCAAATTTGAAAAGATTTTAAATTTTGATTTTACATTGAAAACAATGTAATGGCACCTTCATGTCATTTTTCTATGGTATCTTTGCATGCATTTATCAAAGATCTTGATTTTGACAAATTTCTAATCTTCATGAGTGAACATCCTATGATATTAGAAGATTTAACCAAATTCATCTCTAGGAACACTCATGAGAAAGATGAGAGTGAAAATCCTTTTTCCCCCATAAAGTATGATGATGATGATGATGTACCGTCCTCTCATCCCATTGCTGTCCTTGGCCAAGATGTAGCATTAGTGGATGAGAAAAGGTCTCTCACATTAAATACTTTAGTGATGGATGTTGGGTGCAATCAAGAGGGAAACAATGTTAATTTGATAATTATTAATAGACTTGGTAGCACTATTCCTAAGATGGTTGTACAGGGGGAACCTAATGCACCTTCTTGCTTAAAGTATGTGATTACAGTTCAAGGTGTTCAAAATGTGTTACAACAACCACACCACAATGTGATTGCTCACACATACAACACCTGTAATAACAAGCAAAGTAACCAAGCACTGCATGTGCCTATCTCTCTTCCATGTTCTCAACCTATGCTCCTTCAACACCTCATCTTACTCATAAAAAGTGGTCAAGAGTATGATCTTGTCAAATAGATTCGTGCTACTCCGGATAAGATCTCTCTTTGGGATTTAATACAAACATCACCTACATACCATGTAATGCTCCAAGAAGCTTTGCAAAAGGTGATTGTCCCACCTATTGCTAAGCCTAACGATGTAGCAATTATATTGGATAGTATGCATACGACAAAAATGAATATTCTTTTTCAACCATAGGAATTACCATCAATTGAAGTTCAAAACCAATATGATCCTCTTATAATCTTTGTCACAATCAATAGAATATTGGTAAAATGAGTTATGATTGATACTGGATCAGCTCTTAATATTTGTGCCATTGACTTATTACATAAGATTAAAGTTGATACATCTGCCAGCAAGCTGGAATCGTTAATTATCCGTGGTTTTGACAATATTAGACGACAATCCATAGGTACTATAACTTTACCTATACAAGTGGGACCTGTGAGTGTGCCTACCCTAATTCATGTCATGCCTAGTTCTTTATCTTACAACATGATTCTTGGTAGACCTTGGATTCATGCATTAGGAGTAGTCCCTTCCACTCTACATCATTCAATCAAATTTATATTCAAAGGTAAACTTCATACTATTCATGTTGATCTTGAACTAGATAATTGTTTACACATTAAAATGCAAAAACTAGTTTACAATCATATGAGCTTAAACAATTTGTGAGGTGATCCATCAATGACTAATGTTGTGCAAGACTCTCAACCATCAAATACACTTGTTGGTGATGATTGGGGTTGATTAGATTTTAATCCTTGCAGTACAGGGGAATATAAATTTAATAAACCTAACACATCCAAACTCGCATCGATCTCCTCTAAACCATCTTTCGAAACATCTCAGAAAAAACAAAGTTTCCTTGGTTGAAAATAAAGACAATAGCCTCACTTATACTACAAATTATGATACCTATGAGGCTTCAGCTTCTTCTAAAGAAATGGACTCTCTATATGGTCATGGATTTCAAATCTTGTACAAAAATTATGACTATATCAGCAATGGTTGCAGTGTAAATCAACAAGGAATTAGAGTAGCTTTACAAGTTGCTAGAATTAACTACACAACCAGTATAGGATACTGCTCTTTAAAATCCACCAAAGCCTCTTGTCATCCTAAACTTAATGTTAATACAATATTAAAAGAACATGAGAGATATCCTAAGTGTGTATGTTCTTAACAATGGTGCTACAGGTAAGTATCTCTAACCCTTTATCTCTCTCGTGATGTACTTCCCCCGTGATGTGTTATGTGTTGTTTAGGCCTCCTGGGATGACCCTTGATTCTCTTGTAAGGTCCGGGATACAAGGAGACCGCCTCTATTGTGACCTTCTTCTATTTGTATCATCATTCTTCTATATTGCCTCTCTCTCTGATTTCATTGTTGTGTGTTGTGTCTTGCAGACATAGCATTGCAGTTGGTGACTTGGGGGCACCCTCCCACATGACTATCCCTAAGACACTTGTTTCTCCTCTCTTATTTATTGTTTCCCTTCCTCTAGTGTTTCCATCTAGCGGGCGGATGACAACAAACATTTATACTGATGTGGACCTAGTGTCCCTTTCGAGAGCAATAAAAAATGGACTTAGTTCCTAATATGACGATGGAGTTGTATATCTTATCCGACACTTGGCTAGTGGAAGCACTTGTGCTTTCCACATAGTAAGTTTGATGATGTTTTATCGCATTTACAAACCTTAACAATACTGTTGCTTTGTGCACCTTTATTTGTCTTTGAATCTAGCCTTGGCGGTACTCAATTCGGAGAGCTTCGTGATATCCTCAAACTCTTAATTCATAGCATAACCTTGGCTCTTTGTGTGGTTAATCATATGCATTGATGTTGTTTATCACGATGTTATAGACACTAACATGTTTCTTACAGGGATGTGTTTGTGGGAACATTTGGCAATTGTAAAGTACATGTCACCTCCGGGGGACATAGGCTTAGCGAAAGTCTGTGTTCCCTTGTGTGTTTTCTTCCTACCTTAACGTGCTTGATATCGATAACTAATATCAACCACCTTAAGGTGGAGGCATATATAAGGTAAGCTTCCTGTTATAGATGTTAGCAATGTGCTTGTCCTTAGGTGCAGACTAGTGCGATAAGTGCTTCCTACATCCTAAGTTTGTTTGTAATCAATCAATCTATCTTGAAATCTATTGCGCGTATACCTCCTTTTCACCATAAGGCATCTCCGTGATGTGGGCGAGGTTGTATACTTTTGAGTTCATACCTCCTTTTCACTATAAGGCGTCTTTGTGACGTGGGTGGGGTTGCATTTTCAAAAGTCCTTTGCAGAGGCAGGGAATGGTTATGTGACTAACTCAACCAAGCATATCTTCGATGATTGTTGTGGTGAAGCCCAATTGTCGGTGTGTGCCTATAATGTGCCTGAGATGGTGATGAGCCTAGAAATAGGGAACACACCATCACTTGTCTGTTGTGTTTTCTCCGTGTCTTCAAGTGTGTGTGTGTTTTGGTGTGCTTGTTTTGTGTGGCATGTTTGTTGCCCCATATGCAATCTAAAGACTTTCTCGATGAGTGCATCCTGCATTTTGGGAGGTTTTGCATGTCTTATGTTTGTGTTGCCCCATATATACAGTCTAAAGACTTGCTCGATGAGTGCATCCTGTATTATGGGAGGTTTGTTTACTTTCTAGTACTTGCACTTGCATTTCATGTATATGAGAAAAAGAAAAGAAAAGATATCATTTCTATATTTCATGCATTAATGTGTCTTCTATGCATTGACTGTATTCTCTGTGTTCTACATGACCGTAACTATCTTCTTCGTATTTTTCGTGCCTGTTACTGTCTTCTATGTGATTAGCGTGTCTTCTCTGTGCTTGATGTGTTTGTTGTGTTTGTGACCTTACTTTAATACATGTATTGGCCTCACATTTATACATACATTAAAGTGTGGGCTAAATGTAACATCATAAAATGTCCCCTTGGGGGCTTTTCCCTCATAAGGTTTAGCTCCCGGGTCTTTTGTATGCATTTAGGACATCTTAGTTCATAATTTGGCATACAGATGGAATGAGCCCTAGGTAACATAACAAATGGGACCTAGGAGGACCCCTTGAGCTGTAGCTTGCCCAAAATAGGGGGAGGACTTGGGCGCCCATGCCCTAGTCCTACCCTATTTTGGGGCAGCCCTAATTTTTGGGTGTCAGTTTATAACCATTATTTTGGTCCTTTGCCGACACGGTAAGTTTGAATTATGAAAATCTTGGAGAGAGTGTTCGTAGTTGCATATAAAAGCATGCTTAAGCATTCATTTAGAAACTAGATTATGTTCATGTGAACTTTAGGCATCCTCAAGGTGATTAAAGGCTTTCATTATGTTGCAAGAGCAAACTTGTGTGGTTTGTGTGTTTGCATTTACAAATTTGAGCATCAATTTCCTCATGGAATGAAGGGCATCTTCCTCCCATGAGAGCTTCACTACAAGGTGACATTATATTGTATTTTTATCATTGATTCGTTTGGTTTTTGCCTCTACCTCAGAAGGGCATGCACTCTTTATCTGACAATGGTGTTCAGAGACTTAAGTGTCCTCCAAGGCTTGGTTGAGGCAAGCCTCTAAACACCACAACCCCTAAGCCAAGTCTTGTGATTACAGGTTACAGGTGTCGCATTTGGGAAAAGTGAAGTTGCAGGAAGAATTGGTAGGCATCAAGGATTCAGGATCTAAAGAGAAGTAGGGCACCAGAGCATTTCTAGGACTTTGGTGCTCACTCTAGTGTCCTCCATGGCTGAGTTTCCAGAAACAAAAGTTACAGGGCTGATCAGTGTCAAAAGGTTAGGATCCCGCAAAGAAACTGGTACCTTAGACTTAGGCACCCACTTCAGTGTCCCCGATTGTTCTACCTCGGAACCCTAAAAATAGGTATTCTGTGATTTTCTATTTTACTTCCGTCTGCAAGAGCATTTTCTGTTATTCATCAGATTATTGCTGTATTTGCATAATTAGGGTTTTAATGGTCAATTGAGCATAAGAGAAGAGAAATTGATAATTAAATTCCCTAATCCAAGTTTCCCTACATCTCACAATGAACTAGGGTATGATAGTGAATTGTCACTTGACCCTAGATCCTTGAATGTAAAGTTGAAAGGCGGGTTTAAACATCAAAACACTAAAACATTAACAAATCCAATTTTCCACTAAATAATATCTATGTGAAGATTTAATGTTTTAAAAAACATTTCTCATGTTTATCAGTTTTCTTTTACTTTCATAGTTAAATGTGTGAGTAATTGTGAGTAATATGGGAAGGCATGTTACATATGGTATCAGAGCGACGAAGTTCAACACATGGACCTAGGTGCTCACTACAAGAAAATATATCATCATTTAATAGATTAGCTAATGTTTGAAATTGGTTTTCTAGAATGGCATGAAGGAGAACCAAGAAGACCACTAGAAAGTTTGTCCCCCAGCATCTACCCAAAATTGAGGTTAAAAAAGAATCCATTGAGGAAGTAAAACTCAAATAGCACATTAATTATGTTGAGGGTGCCTGGATGGAGGATTCTAAGACTTTGGCTAATGCTCTTAAGTGTATGTACATCTAGAAAGAAAATGCCTTAAATTGGCCAAGAAACCATTTTTTCCTACTTGTGTAGTTAAACCATGTAAAACTTCTTCTAAACATGACATGCCATTTGGGTGTGGTCGTGATGCCCCTATTTTAGGAAAGGGGGTGTTGGAGGAGTACCTATGTGTACATCCACCCTCTAAGTTTATTTTACTAGATTCTAATGGGGAAGAGAAACCTAAGGAATATCCTTTAACTGATAGTGACGTCCTCATGGCACACTATCATCTGAGGTAGTGAGCTTCTCTCTAGCTACAGGTTCCATTATCATATCCCTTTATGCCTCTGTTATCAGTTTCTTTTCTGCTTACAATAGTTCGATTTCAGTATTTCATTATTTTCCCTTCATTGTCAAATAATTTGTCTAGTTCATTTTGCATTGATTGGGACATGTAGTGATTTTGTTGCAACCTAGAGTAGGTTCTTGAACATCTCAAACCTTAGATAACAAAATCCAAGTGTGGTGTTAGTGGATAATTCACTTAATTGAATTTGTTCAATTGAGGAGTATTTTTTTCTACACTACACTATTGTCCAACACAAGGGAAATAGGGTAGTTGCATTCGATAACAACAACCAACCTAGGGGGCCATCAACCGAAGTCTCATTGTAGCCGTGCAAATTTCCAAAAGACCACCAACCATAGTCACACAAACACACAACTCTTTCACATCACATCCTCTAGATGCACTCTCCAACCATATCTTGAGCCAAAGTAGAAGGTGTACAATCCATATTGGAACATCCTTCATTGTTCAATAGTACAAATCCCCTACAAAGTCCCTTGTTTAGAGCCAAGGTAGAAGATGTAATCTTTAGAGCTAGACTAGTTAACAAATCATGCCAAATGTTGTTGATCTTTTGGGCCTCCAAGTAAATGTCAAGTAGACACTCCTCATCCTTCTCTTTCGAACTCTCATACCATTCGTCCTCTAATCCAACAACATCTTGATTGTCTTCATCTTCATCATCCTCGCCATCCTCTCCTCTTGGAGGTTTAAAATTTCTCTTCCCACTTAAAGACACCATTTGTTCACATGAAACAAATGTTAAAGATATAGTTTTACTATAAAATAAGGACTTCTCAACCAAATTGTTAACCATCAACCATGTTGTGGATTGTTAATTCTCCTTAAAATTTAAAACTTGTAATTTAAGTTTTTAAAAAAAAATTCTTAAACAAAGAGATCCTGCAAGCCTTTAAATAAGACAAAAGGTTGGGCGTAATTTTTATGAGTAAAGGAAAACTAAGGATATGCATTTACCTTTATACAAGGTTAGATAAAAAAAAAATATTAATGAACATTTCGGCATCTTGAAATTGAAATAACAACAAAACACAATTATTTGATTTATTTTTTCTATCTTAACCTCTTTTATCGTACACTTGCAAAAGATTTTATACACCAAGTTAGGTGAGTTTGATCATGAACTTAAATAATCACTTTTTATCACTTAATTCATAATTATACGGTTTAATTTCACATACATTTAAAAATAAACCCACTCTTTTTATTGAGATTTTCCTTGCAACTAGATAGGATAAACCAATGATTGTTGTGGAGAACCACGCCCGTCGTCATTAAACTATCAGCGTGTTTGCAATTGTGAGCATGTGATTGGTATTCCAACATCATATATTCATAAGTGCCTTAGTCATCACAAATTTATTATTATATATATATATATATAATGTTTTCACTATTTACTCTACTTTTACCATCCATCGTGCAGCCCTGCAGCTTCCATCAATTTCATTAAAGATATCAATGGAGTTCAGTCAGCTAGGAAATAAGGCTGCATTCACTAGGAGAAAAGAGCTAGTTCCAATGGCTGAGATAGTATATGTATATTTAAGGTTCAATATTTTTTAAAAATTAGTATTAGTAGTTGTGATTTTAAGGTTGTTAGTGTTACTATAAGTACTAATAATTGAATGTAATGTGCCCTTTAGATTGAAAAAGCGACCAATCATGTGATGCCACATCAACCAACCAACAAAATATGACTTAATGCACACTTATTGGTCCACCTTTTTTTGGGGAATTATTTGACACCTCAACAAAAAGCATGCTGATGTGGCATCATATTTGATGATGTGGCCCTGAAACCTTAGTTATAAGCAAGGGCCTTGCCAAGTAAACTACAGTAAAATTTTTAGAATGATTCAAAATTACCTCATATATTTTTGAGAGGCATGAAATTAGGTTGCTCAACTATGGGTCCTCTTCCCTACTAGCTAAAAAGTTCAGTCTGAATGGGAATAGATATTAAGGGCTATTAACGAATGAGAAAATTAAATACCATACCCTGTAAATTTCAGGGAAAATGGGAATGCTACAAAGCAGGGAAAATGATTGTTACTCTTATTTTCAAAGGAAAATTATCCAAAGCATAAGAAAAATAATACTCAATTCTAGTAAAAGAAAAAACAAAGGGGGTGAACACTGACCAGGGGTGTCAATCACATTTAAGACTCGACCATCTTTCCGCGTAGTTTGTTCCAATTGACACTGCTGTGTAGTAGATGTAAAGCTGAAACCTGTTTTAAAGGCATTGCGTCCAAGGATAGAATTACCAGTTGAACTCTTGCCATTGCCACTGCGCCCCATCAAAATTAAAGTTCTACCTTCCATTCTAAATTGCACCAAAGAAAAAGTTCCAGATGGAAGCTGTGTTAATGCTCGCTAAAATAAAACTTTATTAAAAAGGCACTCAATAGCAAACAACGAAATAAAAATTAACACAAGGTTTTTTTTATTCTTTAATTGAATTAAAAAAAGAGATTCATGGATATAATACCCGGCTGCTTTTGCTCTTCCTGATTGCACTCTTGAAGCCAAACTGTCAATCAAAACTCAGTCAATCAAATTTCGTAGAATTTCATCCAATTCTTAGAAGGAAAATGGCCGAAGAAAATATACCTTTCTGCAATTATGTGTGAGCTTCTATAGTTTCTCAAAACAAGTTTGGCTGTGGATTGTGTTAGGATTCTTTTGCTTTAAGAAGCCAAAAGCAAACATTGCGTTGGAAATAAGGCAGGGTGGCGAAAAAGGAATATGTTTAGGATGAGGTGATGTAAAGAAAACAGACTTTATAGGATGCTATGCTGCCAAATCCGCTGGTGATTCTTATCTCGTCCGGACCGCCACTTTTAATGTGAGGTTTGTTGGTAGGGTCCCTGAAAATTAGTTACATGTTACGTAAAGCTTAAATACTTAAACATCATCCACAAATATTTACCACTTTCTGTTGTGAATGAGGTGTAAAATTGTTATTGACTGTTTGACCATTGAAGTGGATGATGTTTAAGTAGAGCCAGTCGAGACAGATTGACCATACCTAAAAATAATATGATTCAATTAGTCCATCATAAACAGTTGAAAATGTGGAACACAGTCGTCGAAATCCTGTAGTCGAAAAATTCATAAGCAGCCCACACTACAACATGCCCCTATTGAAGTTTGGGTATTATTATTAGTTCCTTCCTGCCAAGTTAGGAATGCTTACATTCATAAGAAGCAATTTTTTTTTTGTCTATTTGACTAATCATTATAGAATATTAAATTCATTTTATAAATATGCTGAAGTTCACAATTAATGTTCTTATTTAAAAATTTGATAAATAGGCCTACTATTTATCTGACTCATCTTATGAATAATAAATGTGAGAAATAAAATTGTTATTTAAATTTTATTACATTTTAAACATTCAATACATCTATAAGTACCAAGTAGGCATTGTAATGATGGCCTAGAGAAAACAAGAGCATCATCGAGCAGTCTTATGAGAGCATATGGATAGAAATATAGAGGCCTATCAAGCAAATTTTTTATTACAGTTATCCATTCAAAGGTGCCCTTAAAATACTATGACATACCATACTATAAGTAAAATTATATAAACACCAAATATATATACAATCATAATTCTATATAAATTTTGACAGTTTGTCAAAAATCTCTCTTTTCATGTGATACAGTGTTTTGAAAATATAAATTGTATTTTACGGCAAAAATGCCTAGATACAGACATACGACCATCAAATTTAAGCCTTGGCGGGCAGACATGGGGTCCTACCTCCAGGGCCTAAATTTGATGGTCATTGGCGGGCAGACATGGGTTCCTACCTCCAAGGCCTAAATTTGATGGCCATATGATCGTATTTATGCATTTTTACGGTAAAATACAATCAAAATTTTAAAAAGATTCTATTATATGAAAGGAGAAATTATGAAAGGAGAAATTTTGGATAGACTGTCAAAATTTATATAAAATTGTGATGATATATATATATATTTGATTTATATGTAATTTTACCTATACTAAAATATTTCATAGTATTTTAAGGGTGCCTTTAAATGGACAACCGTCATTAAAAAAAATTACTTGACAGGCAGGGTCAACTGTCAAATTTAGTCAGTGCCTGCCTCATACGCCTACGAAAACACCAAATATTCCTCCTTATCTACGCAAATACAATAAATATGCATTTAATGAAGGAAAATACTTTTTTGCTGCAGCGTAAGAAAAGTTACAAGCGATCGTTAAAGTGAAGCGAATCAGATTGGAAGTGAACCTCGTTGTTTATACGAATCTTAAGGAATAATAAATTTAGGGATTAGAAACCCTACCTCATAACTACTAGAGCTACAATGTGACCTGCATAATATATGAAGTATACATATATGTGATGTGTTTATTATTTTTTAAACATGGATGAGATATACATAATTCATTTTTTATTGAATATTTTTAATTTATTATAAAAATTTTAAACAAGTAATTATAATTTAGATATGTATTTTTATTCTTTTAGTTAATTTAAATTGATTTTTTTTGTTGAAGAAAGATATCAATATAAAGATTTTGTCCTTGTTCACTACCTTTCCGTGTGTGTTGAACATGGGTCTTTTTTTTTTTTTTTGGTTGTTGTAATGAGTCTATTTTATTTTTAGAAAATAAACATAATAATAAAATAAAATACAATGAAATCTATATTAATCAGTGTTATCTCGGAAAAATTGACCCTTGGGGCTTTTTCCCTTAAGGTTTAGCTCTCGGATCCTTAGATTGCATTTAGAACATTTTGCATGATAATTTAGACTTCTGATGAGAAAACCCTTGAGTCTTGCAATAAATAGGACCTAGGGGGTGCTAATTTAATGATGCCGGAACAAAGACAGTGGGCTGGACAAGAGCGCTAGCCCCTAGTCCAGCCCTATTTTAGGTCTGCCCTAAATTGAAATGTCAGGTTTGTGATCGTTATTTGGTTCCCAAGCCGACATCATAAGTTTTAATTACAAAATTCTTCACAGGAATCTTAGTAGTTGCATATATAAGCATGATTAGGTTATCATTTGCAAACTAGAAGATCATTAGATGGACATTGTGATTCATGAGCTTATGTTAAAGTGATCAAGGCATTCACTATGTTGAAAAGTATAGCATTGTTATTGTGTTTATTTTTGCAAGTTGGATTCCATCTCCTCTTCATGGCATTGAAGAACATCTTCCTTCCATGAGAGCTTCATCATCAAGGTGGCATTTATTATGTTTTATCATCGTTATCATTTGAATTTTTGCCTTTATCCCATAAGGATACACACTCTCTCTCTGACAATGGTGTTCGGAAGACTTGAATGTCTCTTCGGGGTTTGACTGAGGCAAGCCTCTAAACACCACAAGCCCCTCCCACATTCCATGTGATTGCAGGTTACATGTTGCGAAAGTGGGAGAAGCGAAGTTGTAGAAAATAGGACACTACAAAGATTCTAGATCCCAAAGAAGGAGCCTAATTGGACTAGGTCGCATCAACCTTGTCCTCTACATCTGAAGTTATAGAAAAAGATTGGACAGTGAGCATCAGGGTTTGTAGAGCTTCCAACATCCGGAAGAATCTCCTGCAGTGGACTAAGGCGCCATCACTGTTGTCCCTGACTTTTCTATTTTTCAGACTGTAAAAAATAGAGAGTTAAGGTTCTTTGTCCTTTGCTTGATTCCTGTAGCATTTGTCATAATTCATATATTTGATTACTATTTTTCTTAAATTAGGGTTTTAAGAGTATTAAAGCATTAATTAGCAACCTTGTGTGATAACTTTTGAATTTCCCAGTAGAAAACCAAGTGGCAACTCAAATCTGATGGTTGACTCTCCTCTTGATAGGAGAAGCACTCAGTTGAAAAGCCCTTGGAATGTTTTGTGGAAAGGAGGATTCAAACTAAACAAACAACCCCATCATTCCTCTTTTCATATAAAACATTTTGGTGAACCCATGTTTTAAATTTTTGGCACCTTGCTGAGTGTTGTTTCATAGATTTAGATTCATTCATTTCATTGCATTCGTAAATTTACAAAACAATGATATATTTGGAAAATTTTAAAAAAATTGCATTCTAGGGTTTGCTTGTTGACATAGTTTGCATTCATTCAATTGTATTTAATTAATTCTCTAATTTTTACATCAAATCTGAAACTCATTATCATTCAATTCATTATTTTCAATATTAGATTTGAAAAATTACAAAAAAATTGAAAAAATTGGAAAATTTACAAAAATTAGCATATTAGGCTTGCATTTTTGTAAAATTTGAATTAATTAGCATCTAATTTCAACTAATTTCTGCTTTTGCATTAGATCTGATCCAAAATATAGAAATTCTTCATTTACAATTTATTTGCATTGCATTTGCATGCTTGATTTGTTAGAAATTGATTGAAATTTTGTATTTTTCATGAAAACCTAGTTTTGCATGAGCTAGGGTTATAGCCAAAATCTTGTTTCAAATTTTACTACCTTGTTAAAACACTCATTAGGTCTGATTTCTAATGGTAGTGTTGCATCATAGTGGCCTCCTTGTGAAATTTCATATCTAGGGTTTGAAAACTCGCATTTTTCACTAGATTTGGCCTTATCATCTTGTTAGATTTGCACTCCAAGCATGTTGTGAGGGATTTTATTGCACTAATAGGCTATTATTAGAATTTCTTATCTTCTTCCCCTTCTCAATTCCCTTACAATACCCTTTCTTTTGGGCTTTTGCATTGAAATTTTGGGAAAATTTACATATTTTTGATATCTTTGCACTAGGGTTTGATCTATAGTGGCAATATAGGCGTGTTGTAATGGGTTTTTTGGCATTTGGTGGTTTTTTTACTGTTATAAGTTTTTTTCCATCATCATTTTCCTTACAACACCCGTTGCCCTACTCTTTTGCATGGAGATTTGGTGAAAAATCACATATTTTGGCCTATTTTCACTAGGTTTTGACTTATCGACTCTCTAGAGTTGTTTCAAAAGCGTGTTGTGAAAGGTATTTTTGCATTAGTGGACTATTTTTAGGTATATCATGTGTTTTCCCTCTTGAAAATATTTAGAACACCTCTTCTTTCAATTATTTGCATTGAGAAAAGTTGAAAAATCAAGTATTTTAGAGCATATTTGACATCACTTTTGCATTTGCTTTTTTGCATAAGTTTTTGAAGATCTTGAAAATCTAATTTGGAATTCATTTGAAAGCATATATCGTGGATAATTCCTTGGAAGATCTATTTGCATACATCATAGACAAGGATCATTTCTCTAAATTTACTCATGAATATCCTCAAGTCTTGGAACAAATAGCATACATTCATGATGTTGATCTCTCTATGTGTTCCACATATGAAACCATTTGTTATATATCTGATTTTGATAGCTTCACAAATCTCATGGGAATATATCCTTTCATATTAGTGTTGATAACTGAGAGGGGGGGTGAATCAGTTATCCTAATTATTTCTTCTTTTGAACTTTCTTATTAATCAATGCAACATTAATTCAAACAAGCAAACATTACCATGAAATGGAAAAACACATGACACAGTATTTTTGACGCAGAAACCCTGTTAAGGGAGAAAACCACGGGGTGATTAACCCAAAGATTATTCTCTGTTAGAAGAATAAGGAAATACAAAAATGACACTTGCCAATTAGGGCTCACTGCCCGAGCACACTGCTCACAAGGAGGCACACTGCCTACAAAGAGACACACTGTCTACAAGATCATAAGGATCACAACCTTGAACTAGAGAATGATATCTTCACCATGTCTGGATCAGTTCCATTTAAGCCCGAAACACTTCTGCTCTACCTTTCGCTCTTTCGCTATACCACACTCATCTTCCCCACAACTCACACTTTGAAATGAACTCACAAACCTTTATTTATACAAGACATTAGCTTAGGAACAATCATCTAAGTCAGCAATCAACCATAAGAACATCCGCAGGATGAATAACATATCCGGTCGGCCACCACAAGAACATTTGCAAGATGAACAACTCATCCGGTCGGCTAGTCTGAACAAGAACTTCATCCAGAAGAATATCTTCAATTCCGGGCTCTACCACCAATGCGGATCAACCACACAACCTCAACACAATCCAAGAACCTTCACAAGCCTTCCTAAATGACCAGGTACATCCGCACTTCCTCTACTCACTGGAATCTCTTCTCTTCCTCATCCAGAACTTCAAGAACACAGTCTATTGCCACTGTCATATTGCCAGAGGTGCTTTCGGACCTCCAAACCACATACCAATCAAGATGACAAATTACAAGGACCTCCCAAACACTTTGTCCAATCCACAGAACAGGACAATGCACCTCCAGATCTCACCAGACCTTTTTGTAACACTGTCACTCCGGAGCATCTCCCGGAACCAGTTCTACTTGATCGATCACAACTTCTTCACATCTTCATGCGGACTTCTGAAATCTTAACTGGATCATCTCAAGACTCATATCTACAAACCCTTTAATCTACATCCTCTGAATCTCAATCTATTGAGTACTTTTGCCTTCTTCTCATCACTGTTCTTCACTGTTCCAGATTGAAACTAATTTTCTCAATATCCTCAACACACAGCTCATTCAATCCTTCTTGTCAAAGAAATATGAGTATGTTGACATCAATGACAACACTAGTTCACCTCATACTTGCAACAATCTCCCCCTTTGTCATTGATGGCAACATATGATGTGAAAAACCATCAAGACAAGAACTTCTCCTTTCTGTCACAGCTCCCCCTATCAACAACAACTCTTCACATGTCTTCTCTTCCTTTACTGCTCCCCCTTTGATCATCAACCACTTATTTTTCACATGTCTTCTCTCCCCCTATGACATCAATGGCAAAGGGCTCATACTTGCAATTCTAACACATCAGAATCATACCAGATGCTCCCCCTTAGTAGCAGCTCCCCATCATCAATCCGGATCACAAGATATGACTGTGATATCCACCGGACTGATGCACATCAGTGCATCCTAGTTCATCACCAGAGGGGCCATGACCCCTAACTTCTCTCGGAGATACTCAAAAGAGTCCTTGGGAAGAGGTTTAGTAAAGATATTTGCAATCTAATCCTTGGAGGGTACATACTCCAATCTGACTTCTTCCTTGTTCACTTGTTCTCTCAAAAATTGAAACTTGATAGATATGTGCTTAGTCTTAGAATGCAATACCAGATTCTTAGAAATATTAATTGCACTTGAATTATCACAGAAAATTATGATAGGCTCCTCATATTCAACTTTAATGTCTCTTAGCATCTGCTTCATCCATAAGATTTGAGTGCAACTCCCTGCTGCAGCAATGTATTCTGCTTTAGTTGTAGACAGAGATATTGCCTCTTGTTTCTTGCTTAGCTAAGAAACCAATCTCTTTCCCAAAAAAAATGCTCCACCACTGGTGCTCTTTCGGTCATCCACATCTCCTGCCCAATCTGCATCTATGTAAGCATGAAGAGAGAAATCATGATCTCTAGGATACCACAAACCATACACCACTGTCCCTTTTAGATATCTAAAAATTCTCTTGATTGCCATAACATGAGATTCTCTGGGATCAGCTTGGAATCTTGCCACAAGACCAACAGCCTACATTATATCTGGTCTAGTCTGAGTGAGATACAACAATCCACCAATCATTGATCTATACTTTGTCTGATCTACCTTCAAAGAGTCATCATCTTTGCTCAACTTACATCTAGTTGCCATAGGAGACTTCATTGGCTTTGAATCTTTCATACCAAATTTCTTCAACAATTCTTTCACATATTTGGTCTGAGAAATGAAGATCCCTTTCTTTGTTTGAGTAATTTGCAGACCCAAGAATAAATTCATTTCACCAAGCATAGACATTTCAAACTCACTTTTCATATGATTTGCAAAAGTTTTGCACATACTATCTCTTCCTCCAAAAATGATATCATCCACAAACACTTCAACAATCAAAATGATCAATTTTGAAATATAAGTTACTGTCAGCAATACCTTTGTTGAATCCAATCTGCACAAGATGCTTATCCAACCTTTCATACCATGCTCTTGGAGCTTGCTTCAATCCATACAATGCTTTCTTCAACTTGTAGACCATATCATCATTATCAGACAATTGAAATCCATCTGGTTGTTCAATGTAAACTTCTTCTTCCAGATCACCATTTAGGAAGGTAGACTTGACATCCATCTGATATACCTTGAAGTCTTTGAAGGCAGCAAATGCAAGAAATAATCTGACTGCTTCAATTCTTGCCACCGGAGCAAAGGTCTCTTCAAATTCAATTCCTTCTATTTGAGAGTAGCCTTTGCAGACCAATCTAGCTTTGTTTCTGATTACTTCACCAACTTCATTCAATTTGTTCTGGAAGACCCATTTGGTTCCAATCACATTCTTGTCTCTAGGTCTGGGAACAAGATCCCAAGTATGATTTTTCTCAATTTGCATCAATTCTTCCTCCACTGCTTTGGTCCAGTTTTCATCATTGCAAGCTTCATTAACTGTCTTAGGTTCAATCTTTGAAATCAGACAGTATTCATTTGAATCTTGAGCAATTCTTCTCCTTATTTGTACCCCTTTACTTTTGTCACCTATGATCTGATCTTCAGAGTGATTTAGGGTTACATACCTTGGAACTTTGGGAGTTTCTTACACTACTAATTCTTGATCAGGCTCATTCAGACAATCTTCTTCTTCCTGATTTACCAGATCAATTTGGATTTGAATTTTAGAGGAGGATGGAGTTCTTTGCACCAGAGGATCATTCTGATCATCTTCATCACATTCATAGAATCTTGAGGGCTTCTCCATTCCTTCATCAACCTTCACATTTGTACTCTCTATCATCTTTCTCAATCTTTTATTGTAACACCGGTATGCTTTGCTTTGAGTGGAGTAACCCAAGAAAATTCCTTCATCACTTCTAGCATCAAACATTCCTAAATCTTCATCTCTTTTGATATAACATTTGCTACCAAATACTCTAAAGTATCTCACAGAAGGAGTTACACCAAACCAAAGTTCATAAGGAGTCTTACCGGTGTTGTTTCTAATTTGAACTTGGTTAAGAGTGTAGACTGCAATGCTAACAGCTTCTCTCCAAAACATCTGAGGAACATTTGCTTCCATCATCATTATCTTGGAAGCTTCCTGGATGGTCCAGTTCTTTCTCTCAACTACTCCATTTTGCTGTGGAGTCCTAGGAGCAGACAACTGTCTCTTTATGCCATGCTTCTCACAAAAGTCTATGAATTCACTGGATGTGAATTCACCACTTCTATCAGACCTTAGACACTTCAGTTTCAATCCGGTTTGATTCTTTACCATAGCTTTGAAGATTTTGAACTTCTCAAGGGCTTCTGATTTCTCTTTTAGGAAGGTAACCCACATCATCTGGGAATGGTCATCAATTAGCAACATGAAATATCTATCACCTTGCATACTCTTGATTCTTGTCGGACCACAGAGATCAGTATGAACTAATTCCAACAATCCGGTAGTGGACTGATCCTTGCTTTTGAAAGAAACTCTACTCTGTTTACCTAGCTGACATTCTTTGCACAAACTATTTGTAAGTTTCAACAATTTAAGAAGATCTCTTACAGCCTGAGTATTGCTTATCTTGATGATGTTATCAAAATTCACATGGCACATCCTTCTATGCCATAACCAACTCTGATCAACTCTGAGAGGATTGTGCTTCAATCCTTCAACATACAGTACATTACCAGTTTAGCTCTTATTCAGATGACTTGAAGAACCAGATCAATCTTGATCTGTAAACATCTTGTGGATCTTTCAAAGCTTAACCACAGTATGTTTGGATGTTACCCTTATGAACCCTTCAGTCCACAACTCTTCTTGTGCCAGTTCTAGCACCAATTGACTGGCTGGGGGAACAAGGTTTTCTTTGTGTCTCCCCTTGAGCCAGAGCTCACTTTTCAGTTTCTGGAAGGAATATCAGCACCAGAGTCTAGTGCGGATCCAACCTCTACATTCTCAGTACTTTTCTTCACCCAAATCTTGCTCATCTCATTTTTAACTTCATCCGCATTCATCTTTTGTTTACCCTTATCTTGATTCTGATTATATACCCAACCTCTTTTGTCCTGATTCTTTTAGACTTTTGCATTATGACCGGACCTATTACAGATTTGGCAAACAACATTTCTTTGCATATTTGACTGATATCTTCTTGATCTACATTGATTAGCCATATGACCTACTCTATTGCATGCAAAGCATCTACCATTGAATGATTTGTTCATTTGCATATTTCTGCATTCATAAGACTTGTGACCATACCTTTTGTAGTTAAAACACTGTCCAAAGAAGGATGAATTAGTCTGATTCATTCTCCTTCTACACTGATTAGCTTTGTGACAAAAGTGATTGCAGCAGTGGTAGTATCCATTGAAGGATGGATATCTTTGAGCATTAGGCTGTCTTACCAGAGGTCTTCTAGGCCTGTTCCTTGGATTTTCTGATCCAAAATTCTTCTGACCGGATTCGGAGCTTTCTCCTTTCTCATATCCCAAACCACACTTGTCATCTACCTTCTTTTGACTTCCAAGAAGAACTTCAAGTTGAGCAGAACTTATCTTGAATTTCTCTTTATACTCATTTGCTGTTTGAAGATCCCTTTTTAGAGAGACAATTTGATCCTCAAGTTTTTCTTCATTATCTTTAGCATCTTCAAGATCAGATTCGAGATGTCTGATAATTCTATCCATCTGGTGGCAATCTTCTAATTTCTCCTTGAGAGATTGTCTTAGATTATCTTTAGTTTTTCTTTTCTCTTCAACTTCTTGAGTAAACTTTATAACTCCTGATTCCATTTCATGTCTTACCATAATGATTTCTTTTAATAACTTTTCACATAACTTGGTTTTCTCAGTCAACTCTTCATTTGCATTACTTTCTTCACCTTGTCTTGCCAATTGCTGAAACAGCTCCTTTCTCTTTTTCATAGAGAGACTTAATTTGTCTTTTAGTTCTCTCATGAAATCATCAACCTGTTTGAGTCTTTCCTTTAATTCATTGACTTCAGAGTTTGACTATTCAAGATCCTCAAGGGCAGTCTTGAGTTGCTCCCTTAAACCATATGGATCCATTTGGACTCCCAGATCTTCCTCGAGCTGTTAGACTCCGTTAGGAGGAACTTAGCTCTGAAACCAATTGTTGATAACTGAGAGGGGGGGTGAATCAGTTATCCTAATTATTTCTTCTTCTGAACTTTTTTATTAATCAATGCAGCATTACTTCAAACAAGCAAACGTTACCATGAAATGGAAAAACACATGACACAATATTTTTGACATGGAAACCCTGTTAAGGGAGAAAACCACGGGGTGATTAACCCAAAGATTATTCTCTGTTAGAATAATAAGGAAATACAAAAATGGCACTTGCCAATTAGGGCTCACTGCCTGAGCACACTGCTCACAAGGAGGCACACTACCTACAAAGAGACACATTGTCTACAAGATCATAAGGATCACAACCTTGAACTAGAGAATGACATCTTCACCATGTCTGGATCAGTTCCATTTAAGCCTGAAACACTTCTGCTCCACCTTTCGCTCTTTTGCTATACCACACTCATCTTCCCCACAACTCACACTTTGAAATGAACTCACAAACCTTTATTTATACAAGACATCAGCTTAGGAATGATCATCTAAGTCAGCAATCAACCATAAGAACATCTGCAGGATGAATAACACATCCGGTCGGCCACCACAAGAACATTTGCAAGATGAACAACTCATCCGGTCAGCTAGTCTGAACAAGAACTTCATCCAGAAGAATATCTTCAATTTTAGGCTCTACCACCAATGCGGATCAACCACACAACCTCAACACGATCCAAGAACCTTCACAAGCCTTCTTGAATGACCAGGTACATCCGCACTTCCTCTACTCACTGGAATCTCTTCTCTTCCTCATCCAGAACTTCAAGAACACAGTCTATCGCCACTGTCATACTGTCAGAGGTGCTTCCGGACCTCCAAACCACATACCAATTGAGATGACACATTACGAGGACCTCCCAAACACTCTGTCCAATCTGTAGAATAGGACAATGCACCTCTGAATCTCACCGGACCTTTTTGTAACACTCTGTCACTCTGGAGCATCTCCTGGAACCAGTTCTACTTGATCAATCACAACTTCTTCACATCTTCATGCAGACCTCTAAAATCTTAACTAGATCATCTCAAGACTCATATCTACAAACCCTTTAATCCGCATCCTCTGAATCTCAACCTATTGAGTACTTTTGCCTTCTTCTCATCACTGTTCTTCACTGTTTCAGATTGAGACTAATTTTCTCAATATCCTCAACACACAGCTCATTCAATCCTTCTTGTCAAAGCAATATGAGTATGTTGACATCAATGACAACACTAGTTCACCTCATACTTGCAACAATTAGATGGTCCCACTAAATTCATGATCAACAATATATATACTAGTGATGACCTCAAAATGTTAGATGAAGCCTTAGATGACTTTATGGAACATTCCACTACAACACCTATTTCTAAAACATGCGATGATAACTTAGGTTTACCTTATGATCCCTCTCCCAAAGTTGTTCCTCCTCATGAAGACACTTAACTACAAGAGGATGATTTAATTGACACATCCCTTAACATCTTACCACCAAATCTTCATTCTAATGCTCACTCTGGGCAAGATGAAGCATTAGTAAATGAAGATCCATCACTTTTCCATTCCAATGCTCACTCTGGCCAAGATGATGCATTAGTGAATGAGGAGCTCCCTTTAACAAAGAACATTCCATGTATAGATAATGAGCATCCTACCATAGTGCATGAAACCTTTATAGATCACCCCACCAACCTCTTCCTTTAGTTGATTATTTGCACACCTTGGATATCACTAGGGAGGAGAACACCCTTAATCTCCCTCCTTTGATTAAATATTCAAGTCATTTGGACATCACTAAGGATATGGCACTAGTGGATGAGGAGAAGTCTCTCACATTAAATCCCTTAGGGATGGATGTTGAGATCACTCAAAGCAATATGCTTCTTTCACCTCCTAAGAAGATAGCGAATAGGTGTACTAGTAAGCTCCAATAAGAATACATTCCACCCAACATTGAGTCAAACCAAGAAGCATTTAAGAATGAACAAAAGAATAATGACAAAGATTTGGCAATGGTACCTCACACACCTATTCCCTCTAGTATTCAATATTGGAAAGTGGATGATTTGATTGTTGATGACTTCTAGCATGAACCTCTATATATGTAAGTATCTCTAACCCTTTATCTTCATGATGTGTTTCCCCCGTGATGTGCTATGTGTTGTTTAGGCCTCCTAGGATGACCCTTGATTCTCTTGTAAGGTCAAGGATACTAGGAGACCACCTCTATTGTGACCTTCTTCTATTTGTATCATCATTCTTCTATATTTCCTCTCCTCTAATTTTATTGTTGTGTGTTGTGTCTTACGACATAACGTTGCAGTTGGTGAATTAGGAGGACCCTCCTACGTGATTGTCCCTAAGGCACTTGTTCTCCTCTTTGATTTATTGTTTACCTTCCTCTAGTGTTTCCACCTAGCTAACAGATCACGAAAAACATATTATATTGATGCGGACCTAGTGTCCCTTTCACGAGTAATCAAAAAATGGGCCTAGTCCATATATGATGATAGGGTTGTAACAAATTATCTGACGATTGGCTAGTGGAATCACTCCATGATTTCTCTATCTTGATGTTTATGTCGATGTTATCTTATCTTGCTAACAACACTTTAAGAATACTGCTGCTTTGTGCGCTTTGTTTATCATGAATATCGCCTTGCTTGGCTCTTTCATGTAGTTGATCATATGCATTGTTGTTTATCATGATTTGGACACTAAAACTTTTTGACGATCGTAAGGTACATGTCACCTCTGGGGGGCATGGGCCTTGTGAGAGCTAATGTTCCCTTCTGTGTTTTCTTCCCACCTTAACGTGCTTGATATCAGTACGTGATATCAACCACCTTAAGGTGGGGGCATATATAAGGTAAGCTATCTACTTTATATCATAGTAAATCGTGTTTGAAAAATCTAAAAATTAATCACAATCATTTAAGCCCTCTGTAGAGGTGGGATATTGAGCACATCCTTTTATCTTAAGCCCTCGTCGTGAGGTAGAGATGGTGTATTTCTTGGAGAGATTGCATTATCATGTCATTTTCAAAAGTCCTTATTGCGAGGCGGGGAGCGGTTATGTGACTAACTCAACCCTTAAGCATGTTTTTGGTGATTGTTGTGGTGAAGCGCAATCATTGGTGTGTACCTATAATGTGCTTGAGATGGTGATGAACCTAGCAATAGTTTCACTCCATCGCTTGTCTGTCGTGTTTTCTTCGTGTCTTCAGTGTGTGTGTATGGTGTATTTGTTCTCAATGTGCAAGATTAGTGGCGATGAGCTCCTCTACACTTTGGATTTGTTCGGCATGTTTGTTCTCAAGGTGCAAGGCTAGTGGAGAACAGCTTCTCTACACCTTGGGATTTTGTTTGGCGTGTTTGTTCTCAAAAAGTGCAAGACCGGTGGTGAACATCTCCTCTACACTTTTTGGGATTTGTTTGTTTACTTTCCTTGTACTTGCATCTTGCATTTCATATGGAAATATAAAAAATAAAATAATCATTGTGCATTCATTGTATCCTCTGTGATCTATGTGTCTTCAATACTATACTCTCCGTGTTTTGCATGACTATGACTGTCTTCTCCATGTTTTGTGTGCATGTTATTATCTTCAATGTGTTTGGTGTGTCTTCTCCATGCTTGACGTGTTTGCTGTGTTTGTTGACATTACTTTAATGCATGTATTAGCCTTGCGTTTAATACATACATTAAAGTGGGGGATAAATGTTATGTCAAAAAAATGCACCCTTGGGGGATTTTTCTCTTAAGGTTTAGCTCCCGGGTCTTTAGATTGCATTTAGAGCATTTTGCATGATAATTCAGACTCTTAATGAGAAAACCCTTGGGTCTTGTGACAAATAGGAGGTCAAGGGGGTGCTAATTTAATTATGCTAGAACAAAGACAGCGGGGTGGACAAGGGTGCTAGCACCCTAGTCCAGCCCTATTTTTGGTTTGCCCTAAATTCAAATGTCGGGTTTGTGACTGTTATTTGGTTCCCAGGTCGACATCATAAGTTTTAATTATGAAATTCTTGGCGGGAATCTTAGTAGTTGCATATAAAAGCATGATTAGGTTATCATTTGCAAACTAGAAGACCATTAGATGGACATTGTGATTCATGAGGTTATGTTAAAGTGATTAAGGCATTCACTATGTTGCAGAGCATAGCATTGTTATTGTGTTTGTTTTTGCAGGTTGGATTCTATCTCCTCTTCATGGCATTGAAGAACATCTTCCTTCCATGAGAGCTTCATCATCAAGGTGACATTTATTGTGTTTTATCATCATTAACATTTGGATTTTTGTACCTCTATCCCACAAGGATACACACTCTCTCTCTAACAATTGTGTTCGAAAGACTTGAATATCTCTCTAGGGCTTGATTGAGGCAAGCCTCTAAACACCACAACCCACTCCCACATTCCATGTGATTGTAGGTTATAGGTTGCGAAAGCAGGAGAAGTGGAGTTACAGGAAATAGGAGGACACTGCGGAGATTCCAGATCTTGAAGAAGGAGTCTGATTGGACTAGGGTGCCATCAACCTTGTCCTCCGCATCCAAAGCTACAGAAATAGACTAGACAGTGAGCATCAGGGTTTGTAGAGCTTCTGATATCTAGAAGAATCTCCCACAGTGGACTTGGGTGCCATCAACCTTGTCTCCCACTGTCAGATCATAGAAAACATAAAACATAGCAAAGATCAATGCCAGAGGGAGATCAGGTATCCACAAGAAAATTAACACCTTGGACTAGGGTGCCATCACTGTTGTCCCCGACTTTTCTATTTTCTAGATTGCGAAAAATAGTGAGTTAAGGTTCTTTGTCCTTTGCTTGATTCTTGTAGCATTTGTCATAATTCGCAAATTTGATTACTATTTTTCTTAAATTAGGGTTTTAAGAGCATTAAAGCATTAATTGGCAACCTTGTGTGATAACTTTTGAATTTCCTAACAAAAAACCAAGTGGCAACTCAAATCTGATAGTTGACTCTCCTCTTGATAGGAAAAGCACTCGGTTGAAAAGCCCTTGGAATGTTTTGTGGAAAGGAGGATTCAAACTAAACAAACAACAACATCATTCCCCTTTTCATATAAATCAATCAGAAAGCTTATTGTAAGGGCTATGTCCTAAAAAAATTGTGTTACAATCACTTCATTTGATCATAAAAATGTGATTTGAGTTCACATTTTGTGTCCAATAAAATCCTTCCATGTGGTTTGGAGGGAAATAGCTGCCACATAAACACCTTTGATCTAAGCCCCTTACATGGTCTATCTAATCATGGACCCATATTTTAATTATAAATAATTTAAAAGAATAAGAAATTGAAGGCCACCTTTGATTAAAGATCCTTCAATCTATGGTTACCTCTGATCAAAGGTGGCATGATTTTGACAAAATTTGATTCTACAAATTTGCAATTGGCCCACAAGTGACACACACTTTTATGCTTGCACAAAATAAGAAGAAAGAAGCCCTCGATTCCATCACGAGGCATTCAACAAATGTTCAACCAAAACACCAAATGAAGAATACATCATAACATAGTGAAAACAATCTCTTTTTTAGTCTCTTATATCTGACTTGGCCTTTCATACAAAATGTGTGCAAGGATCAATGAAGATTGGATTGAGATAGTTTTGGATGAAATTTAGGAAAATGTGCCCATTCTTTGACAAATTGGTGTAGGGGCACCTCTTCAGCAAGTTAATTTTACCCCTTCAGTAGGTTAATTGTATAGTTGTTTAGTAGGCTGTTATGCATTTAATTATGTAATAAGGTCTGCTTGACCAACTCATGCTATTTTTAGGATTTTTTTTGTCTTTCAGACACTTGTCAAGCTATAAGTGACATGGCTATTATTTAGTTAGGCAGTTAGCCTCTCCCAGCCGCTGGGAGACCAGTCAGTACTATTGCTATTTTGTGGTTAAATAGCTCAGCCCAGATCAATCAATGGAGGAGAGGAGAAAACATACAATTTGTTGTGTTTTGTAGCTGAGTTTGATCAGTGAATTATAATATCTGAAAATAGTATAATAAAGATCCTGTGTTTGCATTTGATCTGTATTGTTCAATCGGTTTGTGGGTTTGCAACTGGGATGGAATTTTCCCATTCCACCAGTTGATTACTCTGTAATCGGTGGAATGGCTATAAATATTAGATTAGGGTTTCTATTTTATTTTCTATGTGTTTTGTTTTCGTAGGGTTGAAGTCGTGCATTGTGCTAAGTTGTTTCCTAGCATCCTCATGTGCTAGGCGGTGAATTCACAGAAGTCTGTTTGTTCGGTGGAATTCATAGTGTCGAATTTCCTGTGGTTAAACCATCGCTAAATGGTTCCATGGTTTGTTAGTTCAATGAAGGCCATGAGTCATATCGGTGTGAAGTGTACCATCGGCCAAAAGAATATCAGGTTCGGCTGATAAATAAAGTCAGGCCGAAATCCTTTGGTTGAACAGAGCCCCAAAAGTTCAAGGTTCATCGGTTTGAAGGAGGGGAGACTTAAGCAGTCAGTATGTTTAAGTTTGGTGAAGCAACCCTTTGGTTGAACCATTGAACCGGTTCAACGGTTCCGTCAGGTTTGGTTCAAGGGTTTCCGTAGAGTGACAGAGATAAT
Organism: Cunninghamia lanceolata; assembly: GCA_027924645.1. Taxonomy (NCBI): domain Eukaryota; kingdom Viridiplantae; phylum Streptophyta; class Pinopsida; order Cupressales; family Cupressaceae; genus Cunninghamia; species Cunninghamia lanceolata. The sequence continues at coordinate 3,042,803 of BSBN01000957.1, forward strand.
ATCTTTAAATATAACGATTATTGAACCACTCATTGAACCGGTTCAACAATTCAATGGTTCAACGAGACTGACGAGTGCAGTGAGGATTCCTTCGACATGAAGGTTCAACCGAGCACCGATGGTAGTTGAAGGGTTCGATGGTTTGATAGTCAACCATCATTAGTGTTCAACCATGAAGGGAGTTCACCAGACCAATTGGTGCGGTCTAGTATTTTCGGTGATTCAGAAATTTAATCACTGTCACAGTCAACAGCATTCGACTATGTCCACGTACCCATTGCCCACTCTGCACCAAGTGGTATTAGAGCAAAGGAGTATCTTCTGGGAAGAGAAGAAGATGATAAAATGTTAGACAGAGAGGGAACATCAGAGGAGTTCCCAACAAGGATGACCAACACTAAGTTGGCTATCTTGGTAAAGAAATAGATTACTGAGAGCAGAGCAGTGAGAGCTCAAAATTAGGAATTGAAGGATGAGTTGGAGAAATTGAGGGACAGAGTAGGTTCTGGTAAAGAAGAAGATAGGGATGTGGAAGAGATCCCTAGGCAGGAAGAGGTAGATTTTCCTACAAACCAGAGACCCTTGTTGAATGCCCTCAAATCCATGGAGAGAAGGACCATGGATGTGAAACTTGACCTGCCAGTGTTTGTAGGAAAAATAGATCCTAATTCAATGATGGAGTGGATAGAATCTTTGAACAATTTCTTCGAGATAGAGGAAATACCAGAACACCAGAAGGTAAAGATAGCCCAATCAAAATTGAAGGAGGTTGCATTGACTTGGTGGAATTTCATCCAGGATGACAAGGTGAAAGAAGGCAAAAACAGAGTTGCTACATGGAAGAAAATGATGGCTTTAGTGAAGGAAGCCTATGTTCCATTGGATTACAGTATCTAATTACATAAGAGGAAACAAAATCTGAAGCAGAAGGAGCTAGATGTCAGTTCATACATAGAAGAATTCATGAAACTTCGTGTCAAGACAAAGGTAAAGGAGAGTGAGGAAGAAAAGATTGCCAGATACCTTAATGGATTAAGGTTTAACATCCAGGAAGATTTAAATCTGTATAGTCCAGATACAGTCCAGAAATGTTTCCAATTGGCACTAAAAGTAGAAGAGAAACTAAAGAGAAGGCAAGAATAGAACAACAGAGGAAGAGGAAAACAACAAAGAGGTAGAAGAAGTCCTTTCAGAGGCAAATGCAACAATTTCAGATACCAAGGAGAATCCAATCAGGAAAATAGCAAAGGAGACAGTAGTCAAATCCAAAGAGGAAGTTACAATCAGCAAGGAAACTTTCAAGGCAGAAGACCACCATTCAGAGGAAGATCTCAGGGCAGAGGATCTATCAGATGTTATAACCACAATCAAGAAGGCCATATAGCTAGCAGATGTCCAGAAAAGGCAACAAGTTCCACGGGAGAAAGGAGAACAAACCTGATACAAGAGACTGATTATCAAGGTGAAACAAGCTCAAATGCTTGCCAAAGTGTGAATGCTCCTGACAATTATGGATATCCTGAGAGAGGAGAATCTTTGATGATGAGAAGGACAATGACCACCATGAAGGTACCTGACAGGGAACCACCACAAAGGAAGTCACTCTTCAGAACCACTTGCAAGGCAGGAGGAAAGGTATGTAAAGTTTTAATTGACTCTGGTTCTACTGAGAACTTTGTGTTTGATGAAATGGTAGAGAAACTTAAGCTTAGAAGATTACCTCACCCATCCCCGTACAAGGTCTCATGGCTTACTCAAGGTCAACAAACAGTTGTGGAAGAGCAAGATTGGGTAGAATTTCAGATTGGAGCCTATAAAGACAAGTTGTTGTTTGACATCACCAAGATGGATGCTTGCCATCTCTTATTTGGAAGACCATGGTAGTATGATTTGAAAGCATGACATGATGGAGTTAGGAATACATATTCAATCACCAAGGATGGTAATGTGATAGAGTTAATACCATTGATAGAGAATGAGGAGGAATCAAAAGGGAAAGAAGTCAAAGTAATGCTGGTGGAAGGAAAATAGTTCATGAAAGAGATAGCAAAAGAAGGTGAAGTTGCATACGCTCTAATTCCGTGGCTGAAAGTAAACAAGGAGCAACAACAAGAAATCAAAGGAAAGAAAAAGTAGAGGTTTATAGATCCAGCTATCCAAGAGTTGTTGGATAAATATAAAGGCATCATCTCTGATGAAATGCCAAGGTCCCTACCACCTGTAAGGGATATCAGCCATTGCATAGATCTGATTCCAGGATCTACACTTCCAAACAAGGCAGCATACAAGCTTACTCCAGAATAGAATGTAGAAGTAGCAAGACAGATTGAGGAATTGTTAGACACAGGCTTGATTGGAAAAAGTTTAAGCCCATGTGCAGTACCAGCTGTATTAGCACCAAAGAAAGACGACACTTGGAGGCTTTGCACTGATTCCAGGGCTATTAATAAGATAACAATAAGGTATAGGTTTCCAATACCTAGGATAGAGGATTTACTTGACTGTTTAGGAGGTGCTAAGTATTTCACAAAAATAGATTTGAAGAGTGGTTATCATCATATCGGAATTAGGCCCGGAGATGAATGGAAAACAACATTTAAAACAAATGAAGGATTGTATGAGTGGAAGGTTATGCCTTTTGGTTTGTCTAATGCACCTAGTACTTTTATGAGACTGATGAATGAGGTCTCGAGAGAATTTATTGGAAAGTTTGTTATAGTATATCTTGATGACATTCTGATTTTCAGCAATACAAAGGAAGAGCATCTCAGGCATATAGACTTGGTTCTCAAACAGTTGCATGAAGAGCAACTCATGATCAATTTGGAAAAGTGTTTGTTTATGCAAGAGGAGATCACCTATTTGGGTTTTGTCATTTCTCAAGGAAAGTTACAGATGGATAAGGAGAAGGTAAGTGCCATATTGTCTTGGCCAACCCCTAGAACCATGAATGATGTCAGAAGTTTCCATGGGTTAGCAACCTTCTACAGAAAATTTATAAGAGGGTTTAGTCATATTTGTGCGCCCATGCTTGATACCATAAAAGGAGGACAAAAGTGTAGATTTACCTGGACAAATGTAGCAGATAATTCATTTGAAACATTGAAGAAAAAGGTAGCACAATAGCTAGTTCTTGCACTTCCAAATTTTAGTAAAATTTTTCTGGTAGAATGTGATGCCAGTCACATGGTAATTGGAGCAGTACTCAGTCAAGAAGGTAGACCAATTCTATTTTTCAGTGAGAAACCAAATGATGCTAAAAAGAGGTATTCATCATATGATTTGGAGATGTATGCGCTAGTCCAGTCACTCAAAAAGTGGAGGCATTACTTGATGCCAAAAGAATTCATAGTATTCACAGATAATCAGGCTCTAAGTTTTATAAACAGCCAAGAAAAGTTGAATCATAGGCATATGAAGTGGGTAGAGACTTTGAAAGCTTTTACCTTTACCCTCAAGAATAAGAAAGGGGTCAAGAATAAGGTAGCAGATGCTTTGAGCAAGAGAGCTCTGACAGTAAGTCAGATTCAACTAGAAAGTGTTGGCATTGATTCCTTGAAGAATATGTATGATGCTGATGAAGATTTTGGAGAAATCTACCAAGTATGTGCTTCTTTTGGAGATAAATATCATGTTGAATTTTTTGAATTTCTGATCCAGGATGGATTGCTATTCAAAGGTGTACAGTTGTGTATTCCAAAGTGTTCTATGAGGTTGAATATCATAAAGGAAAAACATTGTGGCGCTATGGCAGGACATTTTTGTTTGGACAAGACTCTTGATCTTGTTAGACGACATTATTATTGGCCAAAACTGCAGACAGATGTCAGGAAATTTATGGAGACATGTGTGATATGTTAGAAAGCAAAGGGTAGATCAACTAATGCAGGGTTATATCAGCCTTTACCCATTCCTTCCAGACCATGGGAAAGCATAAGTATGGATTTTGTGTTGGGTTTACCAAGGACAAGAAAATGATATGACAGTGTTTTTTTGTAGTGAACAGATTCAACAAAATGGCACATTTCTTGCCATGCAAAACTACTTCTGATGCTTCTTATGTTGCAGATTTGTTTTTCAAAGAAATCATAAGGATACATGGATTGCCATTGAGTATAGTCTCTGATAGAGATGTAAGGTTTATTGGTCATTTTTGGAGAACCCTTTGGAGGAAACTTGGTACAAATTTGTCTTTCTCATCTACCTATCATCCTTAGACAGATGGACAAACTGAGGTAGTCAATCGTTCATTGGGAAATCTACTCAGATGTTTGACAAGATAGCATGGAGAAAAATGGGATAACATCCTTTCCCAAGCAAAATTTTCCTATAATGATACTGTCAATAGAAGTACAGGGAAATCACCTTTTCAAATAGTGTATAGTATGCATCCAAGAGGTATTTTGGAGTTAAGAAATTTGCCTATAGGAGACTCTGTTAGTGCAGATGGAGAAGCTTTTGCAGCAGCAATAAAAGAGGTGCATGATCAAGTCAAGAATCACCTCCAACAAACTACTTTGAAGTATAAAGCATATGCTGATAAAAAAAAGAGGGATGTCTAGTTTGATGTTGGAGATTTGGTTTGGGTTAATTTGAAAAAGGAAAGACTTCCCAAAGGAAAATACACCAAACTCATGTAGAGGAAGATTGGACCATGTCAAATTTTCCAGAAATGTGGACAGAATGCTTATAAAATTCAACTTCCTTCTGATCTTGGTTTATCACCCATTTTTAATGTGTGTGATTTAACTCCCTATAAATCTAATCCTGATGAAGAACATGAATCACTCCAAGATACAACAGCAGATGACATTCCTAAGCATGATTCCCCAAAATTACAACAAATTTTGGACTCACGTGTGGCAAAGAAGACCAGGAACAAAGAATATATGGAATATTTGGTCACTTGGCAGGGCAAACTTGATTCAGAAGCAATTTGGATGACTGCAAAACAGATTCGTAAACTTGGAACAGATTTACAAACTCTCATCTCAAGTGGGCTTGAGATTTCTTCTTCCGGGGAGTATGGTGCAGGGGCAGCTCTTCAGCAAGTTAATTTTACCCCTTCAGCAGGTTAATTGTACAGCTATTTAGTAGGCTGTTATGCATTTAATTATGTAATAAGGTCTATTTGACCAACTCATGCTATTTTTAGGATGTTTTTTTGTCTTTTAGACACTTGTCAAGCTATAAGTGACAAGGTTGTTAGTTAGTTAGGTAGTTAGCCTCTCCCAGCCACTGGGAGACCAGTCAGTACTATTGTTGTTTTGTGGTTCAATAGCTCAGCCCAGATCAATCGATGCAGGAGAGGAGAAAACATATAGTTTGTTGTGTTTTGTAGTTGAGTTTGAATAGTGAATTATAATCTCTGAAAATAGTATAATAAAGATCCCGTGTTTGTATTCAATCTGTATTGTTCAATCGATTTGTGGGTTTGCAGCTGGGATGGAATTTTCCCATTCCACCGGTTGATTACTCTGTAATCGATGGAATGGCTGTAAATATTAGATTAGGGTTTCTGTTTTGTTTTCTGTGTGTTTTGTTTTTGTAGGGTCAAAGTTGTACAATGTGCTAAGTTGTTTCCTAGCATCCTCATGTGCTAGGCGGCAAATTCAGAGAAGTCTGTTTGTTTGGTGGAATTCACAGTGTTGAATTTCTTGTGATTGAACCATCGCTAAATGGTTCCATGGTTTGTTAGTTCAACGAAGGCTGTGAGTTGTATCGGTGTGAAGGGTACCATCGGCCAAAAGAATATCAAATTCAGCTGATAAATAAAGTCGGGCTGAAATCCTTTGGTTGAACCGAGCCCCAAAAGTTCAAGGTTCGTCGGTTTGAAGGAGGGGAGACTTAAGTAGTTGGTATGTTTAAGTTTGGTGAAGCAACCCTTTGGTTGAACCATTGAACTAGTTCAATGGTTCAAGGTTCAATGGTTCCGTCGGGTTTGGTTCAAGGGTTTCCGCAGAGTGATGGAGATAATATCTTTAAAGATAACGATCATTAAACCACTCATTGAACTAGTTCAACGGTTCAATGGTTCAACGAACCGGTGGGTTCAACGAGACTGACGAGTATAGTGAGGATTCCTTTGACATGAAGGTTCAACCGGGCACCGATGGTAGTTGAAGGGCTTGATGTTTTGACAGTCAACCATCATTAGTGTTCAACCATGAAGGGAGTTCACCAGACCGATTGGTGCAGTCTAGTATTTTTGGTGATTCAAAAATTTAATCATCATCACAGTCAATAGCATTCAACTGTGTCCACGCACTCGCTGCCTGCTCTGCACCATAAATTCATTAAGAAAATAAACAAAAGAAGATAAGAGAAGAGGCACGCATAAGAAAACTTATTCTCTTAGATAAATTCATTAGGCTTATCAATTCGAGAATAGTAGCAAGAACATTACAAAGAGAATGCTAAAATCCATCTATAGTTCTGTAATGTTAGAAAATGTCCCCTTGGGGGCTCTTCTCTCATAAGGTTTAGCTCTTGGGTCTTTTATTTGCATTTAGGACATCTTGCATCACATTTAGACATCCCGATAAAATGATCCCTAAGTTTCATGACAAATGGGACCTATGGGGATCCCTTAAACCTAACCCTGACCAAAATAGGGGGGAGGACTTGGGTGTGTTACTGCCTACATAAACATTGAAGTTTCAAGCATTTAAATATGCAGGCACCTTCCTAAAAGTCCAAAAAATTCTAACACTATCGGCCTTTGCAGTTGTAAAAAATGCAAAAAATCAGTTGTGTGCAGGTCAAAAATATGCATTGGTGGGTGCAAAATCTCCATCGCCCTTTGAAAAAGTGAGTTATATGCATTTCTAAATGCATATCAGGCTAAAGAATGTGCATATACAAAGTGGGAATCTTTCGCAGATTCCCAGAATATTCCCAGTTTGTATATTGGGTTGCATGTGGAGATACAAAGGAACAATATACAAGGGCGCTGATGCTTTTGCTACAATGTAGGGGAGATACATGTAGTGGGGTCCGCAGACATGCAAAGGACTTTGTATCTCCAAAATACAAGCAAAATATACAAAGGCCCGTGACATGCAAAATGAACAATGCAGCGGAGGTGCATTCGGTGGGGCCCGCGGGTATATACAAGTGGAGTTGTAGATGTTCAACATACAAGGGGAATATGCATATCGAATATTCTAGTAAGATTTTGTGTTTGTATGTTAGGGAGGTTTGTATGTTTGCCTTTGTATTTTTGACATACAAACAAAATATGCATTCACGAGATGCAAGCCAGATTCTAGGATGTTTCAAATTTGCCTTATGATGTGGCGAGATCCGCAGTTTACATGTATGTTGGGTTTGTATATGCAACATACAACTTGATATACAAAGAGGTGACGTACAACCTAGACGTGATGGAGGAGTGAAATACAATGAATAAGTATTTGAGGTCCGTAGGTTGAATAAGGCACTTGTATATGCCGATATACAAGCTGATGTGCATTGAAAAGGATATAGGCCAGATTTCAAAAGGAGGTTCATTCTGATGCATAATGATTTAAAGTTCGCAGCTTGTATGTATGTGTGTGTTGTATATCACAGATATACAAAGGGGAGAGATGCAAGCTGGACCTGATTTAAAATTTCAATTTGCTCTATAATAGTTTAGGGTCTGCTTTGTATGATGAATAGTTATATGTATATGCTCTCACATATACAAAGATTTGCAAGGTGAAAAGTCAGCGATAGGAACATGGAGTGCCTACGTGGCATGCAACCATTGGCTCTTGGCTTTTTTGCAAGTTTTTGGGGCCGTTTGATCTCAGCGATGGAGTCAGGATCGACGGCCATGTTTTAAACCTTCGGTGTGAGTTTTTCCTATGCATGTGCAGCAAATTTTGGGCAGGAAAACTTCAGATGTGTTTGTTGCTGCATCCTGCAGGTAGCTGGGCCATTAATGGCAGAATGCAAAGCCATCGATGGATGAAATGACAAATGAACTACCGGGTTTGTGAAAGAAGATCATTAGGCGGCGGTGCAGATCCTGAACCTACCTACTCCTTCCTCTTTGTCCCTCTGCTGCATTGAATATTTTGAGTGCCAATCTGAAGATGCAATGTATCTGGTAGAAATTTTGAGTTGCCATGTAATTAATGTGTTGAGTACACTTCCTTGTTGTATAAGAGGGATTATGTTACTCATTTTTCGTTTGTTGAAGACTTGGGCATTTTTGTGTAAATAACAAAATACAGAGCATTTCCTGTTTGTTGTATCTCTGTGGAGTTTATGAGTTACATCTAAGTGTATCTTGCACATATGTTCAGTTTCTTGTCATTGTATATGAAAAATACATTATTGCATGTATTTACCTATTTGTCTCCATTTGTTGCATGCATTTTCTTCTTTTGAATCTAGTTGCTAAGGGTTTCTCAGATTCTAGGGTATAGTTTTGTTGTATCACATGCTTAATCTGTAACTTCCATTCAAGGAGTGGATTAAATTGTTTTAGGTTGAGTATAGAGAAGGTTGTATGTTAGCTGGGATATTTGTAAGTAGAGGTAGTTAAATACTTATCCTCGGGTGGTGTTTGTAAGGAAAATATCAGTCCTAACCCCTTGAAACTCGAATGCCAGTTGCAAGCCATTCTTATGTATACGTCTAGTTGACTCCTTGCCTTGAGATAGGCACCAGTCTGCCTCTGGATTAGTAGATATGATCCAAAACCCCTGTCTTGCATCCAAACCATCAAACCATTCATTCATACTTTCAACTTGTTAGTTGTAGGAGTAAGATTAGGAACCCCTGCATACTCTCATCCACAACTAGAAAAATATGTCCAAGAATGTTGCCAACCTTGTGATGTATCATGTACATCTTGGTCCACACATGAGAGTATTCTGCCTGTTACTATAAGGCTAAATCATTTTGTCATTGGGTGAATCAAAGTCATATCTTTAGCGAAAAGGGATACCCCCTTGGTGCGGCAGAACCAGAAGTGAAGGGGAGGCAGCTCACACAACCTCCTGTATCTGTTGGCCAAATCTGCTTTTGCATTAGAGCTGGCAAACCCTCTGCTGATTGGGGAGGTAACAGAATTGGCGACTCTACTGGGGATGTGATTTGAAAGTATCATCTTGTAGTCTCTGGTGATGTTTTGCCCATCTGAGTTACTAACAAAATTGGTGACTCTACTGGGGAAGATTTGATGAAAATAGAATTTATTTGAGTCCATCCGAGTCACCAACAGAATTGGCGACTCCGCTGGGGACAGAAAGAGTCAATTAATTTGAAGGCTGGAAAATTTGGTTTCCAGTGAAGTTGTTAAAGCAAGATCCAAAGAAAAACCATATGGTACTCTGCTGGCATGGTGAATCCAGAATTACAAGTGTGCCTTGTTGAATTTCTGTCCTCTCTGTGAGAGGTGGTGACTCTGTTGATTTCAAACCTATCTAATACTGCAACATATTTCTAGGTATTTACCTTTTCATTTAAAAAATGATGAGTTTAGAGTAGCAAACTTGGGTGTGCTCTCAAAGGAGACCATTCTTTATTGAAAGATATAAAGCCCTGAATTTTGAAGGAATATGTGGTTACCCAAATGTTATTCCCAATAAAATTAGAAAATGTTTGCCAAAGTGTAATGGATTAGATTCTGCGTCAGCAAACAAACATTTGCAAAATTTTTGTAATTTGATAGAAGATTATGAGATAGAGGATGAAGATGTAGTAATGAGACTTTTTGTTCAGTCATTAGAGGATGAATCTAAGGTGTGGTTTTCAGACCTGCCTATTTGTTCAGTTTCTTCATGGATAGATTTAGAAGTTGCATTCTTAGAGCAGTTTAGTGAAAGATTTGATTTGGCCTTATTGATCATACACTTCATGAATATTCAAAAGGAGGATGAGGAACTGGTTCTAGCCTTTAATCTTAGATTTATTAAGTTGCTCAAGAAAATTCCTAAATATATGAGACCTAATAATGCATTATGCTTAGCAATTTATTTGGCTACATTTGATGAATAAATGAGTTATCTATTGAGAGATAAAGAACCGGTCACACTTCACCAGGCTTACCAATTTGCTATGGACATTGAAAACAATGAGAAATATGGAATACCGGTAGGTTTCATGGCTACAAGTTGTAAAAATAGTTATCAAAGTGAATGCATTTCAGCTCTCCTAGTGTGTTCATTGAAAGATGATTATGTAAACAGAAATATATTTTAGAATAGTGTGTGCAGCCATGATGTGATGATACATAAAGAAAATGTTATAGAAAATGTAGGCACATCTTGTAATGGTGAAGACAAAAATTGTTATCAGCCTTTAGAAGAGAAGCTTACAGATACAAGATGCCCTCCAGTTGATCAAATGAAAGATATACATGAGGTTGTATCCTGTAGCAGTACACATATCCCAGCTATTCCTAATTATTTGTATGAGGTGCATATGCAAAGCTTTAATCTGAATATAGAAAACATTGATTCAAGGGATAGCGGTGAATATGCTATTGATTGTCAGCATTCAGATGCATATGTGAGCCTTTCAGATGATGAAATATATATGGATGCTAAATATGAGTGTTTCCTTGAAGATTCTAACCACCTTCACAGTGCAGAGGTTGAGAAATTTGTTTTTGATTATCAATACATTGGTGAAGAGAAAAAGCAGGGTCACTATTTAGAGGTAGATAGACAAGTTGCAAATGTGTGTGCTCATATAGTTGGGGATAGTGCTGGTTGCATGGGTGACTATGAAGTTTTTGACATAGGGTTACTTTTTGAGCTTTTTCTGCCTTCTTTTGAGACATTCCAGGTGGACATTAATGATAAGACTACTGAGCACAATGATGATGAATATCTAAGTGTTTATAAAGATAAATTTGATTATGAGATGTTGCTTGTGCCTTAATATTGCATGTTTGATACAGAGGAGCTCTTATTTTTTGAAGAAGGGCAAAATTCTGATGTGGATTCATTTGTTTTATGTGAGTCTATTATTCTTCCAAGTAGCATCAGTGACTCATATGATGATGATCGTCTACTGCTGAGAATGGTAAATACTTATAAATTTTGCTGTAGACTTGTTGAAAGAGAAAGGAGCAGCAACACAATCAATTGCAATGCTTGGTGCTGTAGACAGTTAAAAGTTTTCAGGCTTTATTTGAAGAAATCAAAAGAAAACAGGGTGTTTGATAAAGGAAAATTCTAGTTTTTCCTTTTTGGTGGCCCTGGGCCACAAAGTATATTTTAAATAAACATGTTTTGTGATGCAGGTTGGTGCAATGTTTGACTTTGTTGCCCAATGGATAGGGACTAGTCTGCTTCCCAGAGATCTATGGTTCTCACCATGCCTGCAAGAGGCATGCGTCCCCAGACAGAGCCACTGTTACCACCTGCATAAACATTGAAGTTTCAAGCATTTAAATATGTAGGCACCTTCCCAAAAGTCCAAAAAATTCTAACACTATCGGCCTCTACAGTTGCAAAATATGCAAAAAATTAGTTGTGTGTAGGTCAAAAATATGCATTGGCGGGTGCAAAATCTCCATCGCCCTTTGAAAAAGTGAGTTATATGCATTTCTAAATGCATATCGGGCTAAGGAATGTGCATATACAAAGTGGGAATCTTTCACAAATTCTCAAAATATTCCTATTTTGTATATCGGGTTGTATGTGGAGATACAAAGGAACAATATACAAGGGCGCACATGCTTTTGCTACAGTGTAGGGGAGACACATGTAGTGGGGTCCACAAACATGCAAAGGTCTTTATATCTCCAAAATATAGGCAAAATATACAAAGGCCCGCGACATGCAAAATGAACAGTGCAGCGGAGGTGCATTCGGTGGGGCCCGCAGGTATATGCAAGTGGAGTTGTAGATGTTCAACATACAAGGGGAATATTCTAGTAAGATTCCCTATTTGTATGTTAGGGAGGTTTGTATGTTTGCCTTTGTATTTTCAACATACAAACAAAATATACATTCGCGAGATGCAAGCCGGATTCCAGGATGTTTCAAATTTACCTTATGATGTGGCGAGATCCGCAGTTTGCATGTATGTTGGGTTTGTATATGCAACATACAAATCGATATACAAAGAGGTGACGTACAACCTGGACGTGATGGAGGAATGAAATACAGTGAATAAGTATTTGAGGTCCGTAGGTTGTATAAGGCACTTGTATATGCTGATATACAAGCTGATGTGCATTGAAAAGGATACAAGCCAGATTTCAAAAGGAGGTTCATTCTGATGCATAATAATTTAAAGTCCACAGCTTGTATGTATGTGTGTGTTGTATATCACAGATATACAAAGGGGAGAGATGCAAGCCGGACTTGATTTAAAATTTCAATTTGCTCTATAACAGTTTAGGGTCCGCTTTGTATGATGAACAGTTGTATGTATATGCTCTCACATATACAAAGATTTGCAAGGCGAAAAGTCAGCGATAGGAACATGGAGTGCCTATGTGGCATGCAACCATTGGCTCTTGGCATTTTTGCAAGTTTTTGGGGCCGTTTGATCTCAGCGATGGAGTCAGGATTGAAGACTGTGTTTTAAACCTTCGGTGTGAGTTTTTCCTGTGCGTGTGCGGCTATTTTTGGGCAGGAAAACTTTAGATGTGTTCGTTGCTGCATCCCGCGGGTAGCTGGGCCATTAATGGCGGAATACAAGGGCATCAATGGATGAAATGACAGATGAACTACCAGGTTTGTGAAAGAAGATCTTTAGGTGGCGGTGTAGATCCTGAACCTACCTACTCCTTCCTCTTTGTCCCTCTGCTGCATTGAATATTTTGAGAGCCAATATGAAGATGCAATGTATCTAGTAGAAATTTTGAGTTGCCATGTAATTAATGTGTTGAGTACACTTCCTTGTATAAGAGGGACTGTGTTACTCATTTTTCGTTTGTTGAAGACTTGGGCATTTTTGTGTAAATAACGAAATACAGAGCATTTCCTGTTTGTTGTATCTCTGTGGAGTTTATGAGTTGCATCTGACTGTATCTTGCACATATGTTCAGTTTCTTGTCATTGTATATGAAAAATGCATTCTTGCATGTATTTATCTGTTTGTTTCCATTTGTTGCATGCATTTTCTTCTTTTGAATCTAGTTGCTAAGGATTTCTCATATTCTAGGGTATAGTTTTGTTGTATCACATGCTTAATCTGTAACTTCCATTCAAGGAGTGGATTAAATTGTTTTAGGTTGAGTATGGAGAAGGTTGTATGTCAGCTGGAATATTTGTAAGTAGAAGTAGTTAAATACTTATCCTCAGGTGGTGTTTGTAAGGCAAATACAAGTCCTAACCCCTTGAAACTCAAATGCTAGTTGCAAGCCATTCTTATGTATACGTCTAGTTGACTCCTTGCCCTGAGATAGGCACTGGTCTACTTCTGGATTAGTAGTTATGATCCAAAACCCTTGTCTTGCATCCAAACCATGAAACCATTCATTCATACTTTCAACCTGTTAGTTGTAGGAGTAGGATTAGGAACCCCTGCATACTCTCATCCACAACCAGACAAATAAGTCTAAGAATGTTGCCAATCTTGTGATGTATCATGTACATCTTGGTCCACACATGAGAGTATTCTTCCTGTTACTATAAGGCTAAATCATTTTGTCATTGGGTGAATCAAAGTCATATCTTTAGCGAATAGGGATACCCCCCTTGGTGCGGCAGAACCAGAAGTGAAGGGGAGGCAGCTCACGCAACCTCCTGTATTTGTTGGCCGAATCTGCTTGTGCATTGCAGCTGGCAAACCCTCTGCCGATTCGAGAGGTAACAGGGTGCCTGCGCCCTAGTCCTACCCTATTTTGGGTCAATCCCAAATTTTGAGTGTCAGCTTGTGACCATTATTTGGGTCCTATGCCAACACGGTAAGTTTATATTATGAAATTCTTGGCAAGAGTGTTTGTAGTTGCATATATAAGCATGTTTATGCATTCATTTGTAAAATAGATGGACATTAGATACAATTGTGATTCTCAAGCTTTTGTGAAGGTGATTCAAGGCATTCATTGTGTGTTAGAGAAGTACTTGTGTTATTTATGTGTTTGTATTTGCATATTTGAGCATTCATCTCCTCATGGTATGAAGAGCTTCTTCCTTCCATGAGATCTTCACTACAAGGTGATATCATTTGTGCTTTTGAGTATTTATCATTTGGTTTTTTCTTCTGCCTCACAAGGGCACACACTCTCTATCTAACAATGATGTTTGGAAGACTTGAATGTCTCTTTGGGGCTTAATTGAGGCAAGCCTCTAAACACCACAAGTCCCTCCCAAAGTTTGTATGATTGTAGGTTACAGGTTGAAGATACAGTAAAGGTGGAGTTGCAGGAGGGTATTATAGAGTGTTGAATTTGCAAATTAGAGTTGAAAATAGCATTGTGGACTTGGGTGCCTACTCTTTAGTCCTCCAGATTCTATGATGAGAAAATCTCTAATGCAACAGGAACAAGTTACAGATCAAGCTTCCAGATCCTGACAAAAAACTAGGCATTGGACTTGGGCGCCCACTCATTAGGCCTCGACTGTTCTACTTTCGAACCCTAAAAATAGGTGCACATTTATGTCATTTTACATCTCCCAGTCACAACATTTTCAGTAATTTGTTTGTTTGCTTTTGTAATTGCATAATTAGGGTTTTGAGGTATAATTGAGCATAATTGGTAATCAAATCATACAAATCCAGGTTTCCCTACATCTCATAGTGACCAAGGGTCTGATAGTGCATTGCCAATTGACCTAAAGTCCTTGAATGTAAAAGGGTTAAAGGAGGATATACACAAAACTATCAAAAACCAATTATCCTTAAATTTTACCCTTTACAAGTTCAAATACAAATTATTCCACATTCAACTCCTAGGATCAACACCATAATCTTCCATTAGACAATCCTTCCTCACCAGTGTTAGCTACATGTTTTTTCTCACTTTTTTATTGATTCTTTTTTAATTGCACTTCTCATTCATTTTCATGGGTTGAGTAACATTGTGGCATGAGTAGTTTAGGCATTTTTACTATTGCTACTTATACTAGCTCAACCAATAGGCCATGGTTATAGAGTTTCCTTCTATTTACTTTTCTAGTAGTGTTTGCCCTTGAGGCTACATCCTAAAGAGAGGTTTGACAAGGGCAAAGCATGGAGGGTTACTCAAATTTTAGAGTTGATTCACAAAAAAATATCTAGTCCATTTCCTCATCCACATTTTGACCTTCATTGATGAATTTTTTTAATATACATGGTTGAATTTTCTTTAGAAAAAGTCTAATATCATGGTATTTTTACAAATTCAAACCACTTTTGGAGAAATAAACAAGGAAAGCAATCAAGGCTCTACATATTGATAATAGAACTGAGTATGCCAACCATTATTTAAGCAATTTTATACTTTCGAGGGTATTGATTTATAGTGTATAGTCTCTCCTCATGATTGTTGACAATAAATTTCAATTCATATTTATAATTATTGTTACTTGTGTGATAGAAGCTATTCATTGCATATGTTTCTTTGTTTTGCAAGTTTCCATGGAGCACACATGCCAAAGTGGTCCATCTGTTTAGTGCACTACATTACCATGCTATAATTGGTTCAATAGACTTGTTTATTTAGTCCTGCCTACTGCCTAAAAATTATGATGGGCCAAATACAGGTGGCAGTGAGCTTGTATGAGGCAAGCAAGTTAGGAAAAGTCAATTTCAGATAGCGTCAACAACAGTCTAACAAATCAACCAAAGGAAATAACTCCAACATGCAATGCATACATTGCAACTTAAGTTTTTTTAGCTTTAATTACATATAAAGTAGATTTAATCTATGGTTCGACAAAACAAAACAAGAAATTATCTATAGTGTTACATCCCCAATTTTTGTCTTGCTATACTTTTTACGTTTACTTGGACATAAGTAAATCCATTATAATGTTTAAATTAATGTCAAGGAAAGACAGATTATATTGAATGTCATATATGAAATTATGGAAATGAATATGTTATTGTCAATTTAATATTTGAATTATGAGATTTGATTTATTAATTGAATAATGATGCACTAATCGTAATTTGTTGATTACAAGTTTAATACAGGATTATAGGTCTTTAGATGACTCTTGGAGAAAACAGAGAGAGAGTATCTTTCAAGGAGAGAGATATAGACCTCAGGTTACGAGTGATTATTTGCCAAAATGAGTATGAGTGTTTAATGAAAATGTGAACTAGTGTCATAAGAGGTAAGTCTTGTCTTGTCAGTTTACTTTTGAGCCCAATCGACAAGTAGTCGATATCTTTTGAATCTATTCTAGTCAAGTCATTGTGTGTTGACATCGTCATTTGTAACATAAACAATGTCGTCTGAGTAAGAATTATGACCATTTACGTTTAATGTAAAAGTTATGACGTCATTGTCGTCAAATGGTGGTGTTATTATTATTATTATTATTTCACTTAGTGTTTCATTGTCGACCTTTAAACGTCAAAGACAATCCCATCAAGTCAAGTTGATGTGATTTTAACAAAGGATTGTGATGGGAAGGTAAACTCGACACATTCACATTATTTGTAAACTTTTGTTTTATTACTATTATTCTTATTGATCAACCATAACTATCAAATAAGATCGATGTTATGTAAGCCATATTTGATATAAGCAAATAAATATATTTTTGAACCAAATGAGGATAATACCTCATGTTTTTGATTACATCAGGTAGCAAAAACAAGGGGCCGAACCCTAAACAGAGATTACATAAGAAAAAACATAGGCTCAGGAAACAAAAAGAGCCTGGAACCAAAACCCAGGAAACACCAGCTTACAAATGGCAGAAAGTAAGCAACAACAAAAAACTAGCAAACAGACAGCAGAAGGCACACTAGGACATAGAGTCCTCCCAGTCTTTAGCAAGAACTTTAAAAACTTTGTCCAGCTCCTGAGTTCTGTCATTGTCGGCTCCCTTAGAGAAAAGTTGAATATCCTGTAAAAGGGTTAAGTTGATCATGGAAGACCTACACAGCATGCGGGTAATGAACTTATAAAGAGTAGACAGCTTGAGTTGCAAAGCCACCATCTTGTCCTTTAACTGAGTCACTTCAGCAAAAAAAGAGTTACTATCCCTGCCCTCATTCACATTGCCATCCTCAGCAGTAGCCCTAACATCATCATCTTGAATCTCTTCAGGGACAGACTGACTGTTTGCTTCCACCTCTTCAGCACCGATAGGATTTTGCTCATTCATGTTCCCCTCTCCTTCGCCAGTATCATACTGGGCCTCCACAGGGCTCTGATGGTCAAACTCATCTTTACAACTACTAGTACCAATCACATTCTTGGGGCTATCCCTGTAATCATTCTGCAGAGAGTCATGGCCATCAAACTGCTCCCTAGAAATAGGATTCTCCATGCAAATTTCCTTCAAATCATCACTATCGGCCTCCTCACCGTGAGAAGAAGCCTCAGAGTTACTTTCTAAGTAGTCTATAAGTTTAACCTTGGGGACTGGCTTCCCAGCAATTCTGGTAGAACGTCTGACACCAGGGGATATGCTTTTCCCTTTGCCCTTTCTTGCCTTTTTAGCAGGATTCTCAGCAGACATGTTTTTACCTTTAGGGGTCTCATGACTATCTTTGAGGGAGCTAAGAATAGCTGCTTCCTCAGCCAGCTCAGAGAGGCGATGAAGCTGCTTCCTAGATTTAACAACCGTGGGCATGTAAATTGAAATGCCTTCATTAATTTAAGTGATGGAATTGGATCACTTAAAGTGATCATTAATGATTAGCAACGATTTAAATGCTTGTGTCGACCTCTTTCAAAGAGGGAACGTGGTATTAATATTGCACTTGATGCTTTTCCCACATTATGTGCCTTCCTGAAACATGTGTTAGTCATTGCTGATAAAATGGATTCAATTGAAACCGAATGGGTAGTGGACTGCAACGACTCCTATTTCTTTTCCAACTGAGTGAGTGGTAGAGAGTAAGGTTAGATGACTCATTATGAGCCAATTAGAAGACTTTATATGACATGACTCATTAAGATTCAGGGAGATAGGAAATTGGCTAGAGAAAAGAAGAAATGTTGCTATGATTAAAGGGTGGAAAAGAGCCAGAATAGAGAGGAGAATTAGGGTAGGTGACTTCATATAGGTGCCGAATAGATATTTGTTTCTGCAAGCTATAACTTACTTGAGCCGCCACTAGGTAACACATATGCCCTATGTAATGATAATACCCAAAATATCATTTGCTCTTATTGTCCTTTGTATGCTGGAAATGTGAAAATCGATTATGTCATTTAATCTATTCTATTGATAATTGATGCATAACCAGTGAACTTGATTTAATGATTTGATTTTGGCACTCACTGCAAACTGTATAAAAACCATTAGAAGTTTTGATAGCATCATTATAGCTGGATGGTCGATGCTTGGTATAAGCTAAAATTGCTTGAGTTGAACACTATTATAATTGTTTTGAAGTCTGATTGATATAATATCTTTGAAAGGATTCATTGATCATTACTTTTCCTTTATACCTATAGAAGGTCATTGTAAAGTTGTCAAATACATTGAAAGACCAGTTGATTTAATGGGTAAGGATAGTCATGTGGTAGGTCAAGTATTTGGTTATAAGATAATCATGCAACAATTTTCAAAGTTATTAGTGCAGTGAAAACTAAGATAGGTATTCTCTTAGTTTGAGTAAGGTGGTTAAATCCTTAAGGTAGGATAATGGTAGTTTAAACCATTTCTTGTTAAGTTTATAAATGTCAAAAATGATTTTCTTTTCAAGAGAACTTAGATTCTTACTAAGCTTTAGAAAGTGACCTTTTATTCAAATCGAGTGATAGATCATTGGGAATGTTATGATAGAGAAAACAAGGTCCATAGGAGCATCCTTACTATGTATTCTATAAATGAGAATAACATTGTAGTAAATCATTACGATGGAATTAAACTAAGTCTAACTAGATAGGATCTTGTATGGAATCATATATGAGTTTATATATTGTGATGGTTAATGTCATCACATATAGGTAAGTTGAAAGAATTCATACTTTTCGAGTAGAGGGTATTATCTATTGTAAAACCATATTTTGTTTAAATCTCGTTATAGTTAAACCATGGGTCATTTATTAACCCAGCCTCATGGACATGAGATATAAATATTTTGAAATATCATATTATTCAAGGGTTATTATGGAAACATAAGAGTCGATTATGAACCAAATGATTAGTTATGTCATATAGACTTATCTAAGTCAAGAAAACTATTATCATGACAAAATGATTAAACCATTAACGTAAACATAGTTGATGAGGATAAACTGCAAGAATACGATATTATCCAAGGCAAGTAGGGGTGGGTGAACACTATGACCATGTTCATTATGAACGTTATTGATATTAAAACTTTGGCCAAAGTAATGCATTTGTTTTCTGCATGCATTGTTAGTTCACTGTATCTAGATTGCACTACCTATCAGAAATCATACTTAGCTAGAGGGTATCTAGGGTTGTATGGTTGATAGAGTTGTGTAGGATACAACACTATGTACTGGGGAAAGGTAAATTACCACTGGTCACCTAAGGTCTATATTCCCTGTGAAGGGTAGGGCCACTTCCTATGTGGAAGATGTGTGGGAGACTGTTGATCTGTGGATGGAGGTAAATCACTGGAAAGATACTCTCTCTCCAAGTAGAAAACATTGTGATAAAGATGTTAGATATTTAGAAGCAGTAATTATTCCAAAATTTGTATATGGAATTGATTTACTTTTGCAAATATTGTAATTGAGAAAGACGATATGATTCATTGTATTTTGTTAAGAGAATCTTGTAAATTGTTATTATTTGATTATTAGTTAAATAAAAGAAATTTTTTCTCTATCTCATTTTTACCTTGTTGATTATCTCTATGGGAAATTTCTGATTTTACTATGTTTTTAGAATGTGGATGTTACATATGGTATTAGAGCTAATAGGTTTAGTACTAGGGCTTATGAGACCGCTATGCTTTCTTGTAGTCAACATTATGCGGTTAGTTAATGTTTGAAAATTTATGTGCCAAGATGGTACGTCTTAAGAAGACAACAAGAAAGTCTATTAATATGAGTCAACATTTCCTTAAAGTAAAAAGAGAATGTGAGGCCATTATCAAAACCTTTGGGGGAACCAATGATGAGAGTGACATTTGGTTAAGTGATCTTGAAACTCTGGTGACTGCCTTAACTCAAATCAAGTGAGTGAGAAGGGAAAACATGGAAAGAGTTAAGATCACTACCAAAATCATAGAGTATATGTCAGATGAGGAAACAACTATGGTTAGGCGAGATCCCCACATACTCCCAACTATTGAGATCATAGAAGTTAGACCTGATAGTGAGTCAGACGGTTATATACCTCGAGATTATGTATATGGAAATTAATCTGAAGGATATACTCCTCTTGAGCTTGACTTTTGAAGTCATTTCTTGTATAAATGAAGAATACTCTATACTTTTGAAATGAAATAAATAAAAAAAGTTAATTTTTTACCAAACTATTGTTTAATTTGAGTTTATTATATTTTGATTTAATGGGATGCATTATAATCATGAACTAATGGACAACTCAATATTCCCAGGTGTGAGAAAATCGATAAACATGGTTTGGACAAGAACTAACCAAGGAGAAAGTGAAGAGGAAAACCACCCGCCAAATAATAAGCTGGACCAAATCATAACCATGCTTGAGGAAACCAAGAAAAGACTAGGTGATTTGGAAAAGAAGGTGGATGATAAAGGAAATTCTAAGTGAGGAGGTGAAAACTCTCATGGAGAGAGCGGAGAGAATCATGAAGAGCGTAGTAAGAGCATAGAACCTCATAAGGAGGCAAGGGATAGATTGACCTCAGAGCTCTCAAAGGATATGAAGAAGGTTACTCCACCAAAATTTGATGGGACAGTGACCGGAGATGCTACAGAAGCTTGGTTAACAAAAATGGAAAAATATTTTGAGATGAGAAATTACTCGGAAGTGACCAAGGCAGTTTGGGGAGCATTCCAACTAGCAGGAGAAGCATCCACTTGGTGGATGAATAAGAAGATGGAATTGAATTTAAGCTCTCTGAGGTTGACTTGGGATGAGTTCGTGGAGCTCTTTCACAAGAGATGGCTACCACAACTCTGTTTTGATCAGAAACTGATTGATTTTTAGAATCCGGGTATGTGCAGGATCATGATGGGCCAAACTATACCTCTAAGTGACAATGAAAATACAAAAAATCAGACTTTATCAAGTTCATGTGAAAATTTGAATGGATTATCGACACAATTTGAAAAAGATGTAAGAATGAAATTTGTAGAGAATTGAATCTAGTTTATAGGCTACTATTTTTATTTTTTAAAAACTAAATTTACTTAGTGAAAATTGAATATTTCAATGAACAACTATTGAATTTTTTAGAAAAAAATAAAAAGTGGGTGTCTATCTAGCTAACATAACTATGAGTATATATATATTTGAAACTTTCAAAATAAGTAGAGGACTCATGTCCAGATGTGACACATATTTATTTGAAAATTTTTTCCAATAAAACAATTAGTTATGATTTTTTTACTATGACTTTTTGTAAAAACTAAAAAGTAATTTTCTAGCCAACCTAACTCGATAAAAAAAATCAAAAATCAAAATTTTTTTAACCTATATCCAGAAAATCATAGTGTGACACAAGTTTCGGATCTCAAAAAGGTGAAATGGTTTGAAAGTTATGGATGTTTTTCAATCAGTGTGTCCATTAGGATTTCAGAGACATGGTATATAGAAAATTATTAATAATTATTTAATAAAATGATAACCAAACAAATCTTATATTTTTAGAAAGCTAACAATTTTTTCTATAAACCCTTTTCGTTTTATCAATTTTGTATAAAAAAAAGTTGTCAGCACGAAGGGTGAAGTTTGAAGAAGAGACTGAAACATGAAAACATGTTAGAATCCATGAAAAGTCAACAACCAAAATAGATATCCATTTTGCTTTGGTAAAAGAAAAACAAATATTCGTTTTGCTTCGGTAAAAGAAAAATGAATATCCATTTTAGCAGCTCAAAACGGATATCCATTTCCCAGAAACAGATATCTATTTTCTGGGAAACGCATATCCGTTTCTAATGGAAATATTTATTTAATGAAATAAGAATGTAGACCAAAACAAATACAAAGAAATGTAGATAGTTAGAGGCAGAGGATGCAAGGAAACATGGGGCAGGGTCCTGTTAGGGGATCCTATGTCATAGTGTGTTGTATACAAGTGTCAAAGCATGAATCAAGCCTGTCTTATACTAGAATCCAATGTTCTTCTTTTGTCTTGGTGCATCTGTCTCCTAGTGGAATTCATGCATATGCATTCTTTATGTATTTTCTTAAAGTTGGTATCCAATGCTTTTGGGTTTCTATGTGGAATTGGTATCTATGTTGTGTTGGTATGTTTGGTCCACAATGCTTTAGAACTTGCAAATGTTTTTGTCCCTTACAATAAATGTATAGAGAAAAGGTTTTAAATTTGAGGCGGAGTAAGAATTAAATCCAGATTTGTTGGAGTCTTCCCCCACACACGAGTTGGCCGCACGTATGCATGTGAGTCAACTCACTATAATATGGTGGAAGTTCATGTGAACGCTTTTCATTTTTAATTAGTTAAAAATTGGTGGCTCCTTGTGAAAAGTATGGGCTCTTATCAAGCACGCATAACCAAGAAGGTTGATATCCATTTTTCTTACATGTTTGTTGATCACATCTTATGAAATGGATGTTGATTGATAATAGTTCTAGGTTTAGTGAACAATATTCTCAAGCTTATTACAATTTTTACACTTGTGACCAAATTTGGTACCAAACCCTTTCACCTTTTCAATTAATCCTGATAGTGTCATCTCACTCCATGCAAATCAAACCAACATTAGGACTGTGTGAATGAGATTAAGGATAGCCTTGAAATATGAATCTTTGTATTGTTGACTATCCTTTTAGCATGACAATCCTTTAGGATCATTGTACCCAGGTGCAACAATCCTTCAATCTTCTTTTATTTATATTTCTTTCCTTTTCATACACAAGATTCTCATGCCTTGTAGTCATGATAATCCACAAATCACCTAACTATCCTTAGTGAGACTATATCTTATTTTGACAGTGATAGTCATCTTCCATTCACAACTCTCCTCTTTAACATAGATACCCTTTGCATATGTTTTGACTTCATGATTTTCCTTTTGTATGTTGTATTATGGTATGAAAATACTATGGCCCCTTCTTCATCCTCTTGTATAATGAAATTGAAGGTCAACACTTACTGTTACTCTTCTTTATTACTTGGTGATAATGAATCCCTAAACTCATTTTTTATTGTCTTGAAGCCAAATTTACCATTGTTGAGACAGTCAGAGTTGATTCTTGATCATGAATATTGCGAATTACTTCAAATATCCATGGACAATTTCAATTTTGTTTCTTAAGACAACCATTCCTTGACTGTCCCTTGATGTTGGTCATGATTGTGCTTGGATGGCACAATAGTTCATAGTTAGATTTTTGCCACTAAAGTTTTCCTTTGACAAAGTAGTATTTGTAGTCCACCTTTCGATGATGTTCAAACAATATAAATACTTATTGTTAACATAAGCAATACATTTCTCACAAATATCAATGCATTCTACTCATAAGGTTCATGGCACCATGCCTAAAGGTATGATAGTCAGCAGTGTACTATTATGGCAACCTATGGTTGGTTCGACAATCCATAATAGTGATAGCATTCATATCTAATAGTCCTTATCATTATTGTCATAATATATTTTACATTTGAGGCCTTGTCTACAACATACAAAGTTTACCTTTCTCACCCATACCTTCAGTATATAAAGGACATTAATAGGGAATTTTTAATTTCCACTCAGTCAATGCAATCTAGGAGAGGATAGATTGTCTAAAGTTATAATCTATTTCCATTTACACTTGCCATAACTACAAATGCTTAGTGTTTATTCTCAACCCTGGTATATGAATAAAATGTGACCTATTGTTCTAATAGGCCTATAGGGACAAAGAGGTGATAAAGCCTTTAATTTTAAACATGATAGTTGTAATAGGTGTTATGATAGTCCTTGGTATCTTTTCATTTCTTTCTTGAATGGCCTGCAAATAAGACTTAAGACCTATTAGATCCTTCATAAATAAGAATTCTCATACATTACATTTAAACTTAAACTCCCTAAACATCCATCAATCCATCCATTAATATCAAAATGCCATGAATATCCTATGATCAACCATTCTAATTCCTAGGATAGTCATATTACAATTTTGCTTCTCTATACTAAAATATCCCAAGGAATATCTACCCTTGAATTTGTATTTTAACAATCTAACGTCTTTACGAATAACATTAAGCCTTCTTTTGGGACAACATTTTTGCCTTTAGAAGCTCCTCCTTTCATGATAGCGTAAAATAGAATAAGTGGATAGTCATAACATTTTAGCATAATGGGAAAACCCTAAAGTGTGATAAAGTCTATACATTATCTATTCCCATCTATGTCATGAAGCAACTATTCAAATGCTAGGCCAACATGATTTAAACAATCATAAGGACCAACAATCCACTCCAAATGCATGGGAAAAGGACAACTCTTGGATCCCATATTAATCATGTTCACATGGCTGCTAGCATCTTCAAGTGAGTCAATACAAAAATTGAAAGCCTCAAACTCATACACTTCAGAAAAATATACCTAATTATAAATTTGATATGCATGAATAGGGAAGTCCTCATGCAATACAAACTAAAATGTGTCACATTTAGACATGTCATCAAGTTTGACTACATCATGTTGAGACTCGTGTTTACTTAAGCATTACAAGTCACTTGCCTCTTTCCATGCTTCAAAGTTCCAAACAAAGGACTCAACTTTAGGTGTAGCAGAGTCCTCATCAATGACTGATTTACATGGCCTTCAACAAACTAAAATTATATATCATCTTTATGCTTATATGGAGGCTCTATCATCTTTACAATTGTATGTCCAGACTCTTTAGGAGTCTTCACAAACATGTCCAAAGTAAGATTACTCAAATCAAATAATGGCTTATATCCAGAGCTTTATTAAGTTGATACCTAGGTGGATTAGTGTGTAAACATTCAAATTAGATGGTAATTCACAAGTTTATAGAATAATAAAATGAATGCCTAGTCTAGAATCCAAATGTACATATTCAAAGGCATTAAATACTTTGAACAAATTACTTTATTGAATTGGTATGTACAAATGTGCAATGTTTAGCTTATTCTTCCTTATCTATACTTTTATACAAATTTGTATGTACATGCATGTGGTGCATGGATCAAGTGGTCAAGGTGACGATATATGTCAAACCCATATGATTTGTTGTTCCTATCTTCCACGATTACCATATATTCTATCCTATGTTACTTGTTTAGCTCGTATTCTTTCATATATTCAATCCTTACCTCCCATGCTTTCTTTTATGCCTTGTTTGGTTCCTAAACATCTCTATGTTCTATGTTTAGAACCTATATTTTTCTGTGTTACTTGTTTACTTATATATCCCTATGCTATATATCCATGATGTCCCTATATTCCTATGATCTATGCTTGTGATCTCTATCTCTTATGTATCCATATTCCATGCTTATCACGATGTTTCTAATACTTAAACATACTTATGGTTCTTACACATTTAGAATTCTTATTCTTTAGTTATTTATATATGTATTTTATAATTTAATTTCTCCTTCTTATGTGTTCTTATCATCTCCTATTCTCATTTATGTATATCTAGTTGTATACTTTGTAGATTATTTCATGCTTTGTGAGGAAAATAAAACAGATATCCATTTTGAAAATGGATATCTATTTTGTAGTAGCGATATGGATGTTGCGGAGTGTCCGTTGGCAAATAATTGGGCTTTAAGAAATGGATATCTGTTATGTAAATGCAGAAAAAAGACAAAAGGAATATTGTTGGGCCCGACATCCACGCCTAGAGACCCTCTGTTGTAGAAATACTCCTGATTTCTGGCTATGACAGTGAAAGGAATATTTTTATGCACTTTTGGAGACACAATTTTCTTGTTACAATCATAAGGGTGATATTTTTGTTCCCCTAATGGGGAGCAATAGTCATCAAAAAGCAAAAAGGAGGAGGAAAGTTACATTGGAGGAAATTGAAGCAATTAGGGAAAAAGATAGGGAAAGGAAGAGGATTGGAAGAACGGGTTTGGCAGATGCTCATCAAGGTGAATCTTCTTCTTTACCATCTAATGACATGCAAATTGAAGATGTTAATTTTGATTATAATGAAATGTTAGATAAGAATGAAATTCACCATGATATTGCAAATGAAAATATTGAAAAATGTTATGAAACACCTATTCATAATAGCAATACCATGGACAAAGAAGAAGAAGAAAAATAAAGACATGCACTTGAAGAAAGTGGATATGAACATCATGATGTTGAAATTGCACTCCATAATCCATTTGTTGATAAAATTGATGAGGTTGATAACATGGATGAAACAAGAACAATCAATGTATCTCCAAATTTCATAAAAAGAGAGGACATTTTTCAAGAAGAGAATAACTGTGATGAAATTGGAAAACACCCAAAAACCCCAAAATGGTTACTTGAAATTGATGAGAACATAATGGAAAAACTTGAAGCCAAGAGGTCGTCATGAACGGTTCGATTGTGGGCTTCAAAACTCTTCAATGAATACTTTGAGAAAAAAACATTAACCGAACAATGCCAACTTTTTGTGCAATTATTAAAGATGTACAAAATGAGACATTTACTAAAGAAAATAAAGATTTGGTTAAACAAAGTGTCTGATCAGAATAAAATTATTGTTAGAAGCCTTTTCAATGCACTCAATTCTATTGGAAAGACTAACAAGGAGAAAGATAAAAGAGCTGCTTGTAGAGTAATAACAACCTCAATAGTAAGCAAACAATTAAGAAATGCTCGATTAATTAGGCAAACTTGTGTTGACTTAAGATTGAATCATAAAACATTGTCAAAAGCACTAGCATTAAGATCTAGGCTAGATAGTCCTCTTGCCAATGATACTTGGGCTTAATATATTTAAATCGGTTAATAGGTGAGATGCTAAAAAAACTTTACTGTATAATATTTTACCCATAAAGTTTCAAACTAGAAACATTATAGTTTTAAGTATTAGTATATTATTATCATAGATTAAGGATATTATCTATCACAAAACTTTATAATTTAAATCTTGATGATCCGCAATAATCGCCCATATCGGGTGAAAGTTTTCTGCCAATTAGATTGAAGAAAAATAATTTTTCAAATATGTTTTGTTAAAATATTTGCATCTATACAATAGCAATAGGTAAATATTTTTTAAATAGAAAAATTATTTCTTTCTCATTGGTTGCAAAAAAAATTATTAGTAACTAGTTAGGAACAGGCCTCGCCTATAATTTTCTTGGCAGAAACTAATAAAAATACACAAATACATAAAAGTGGTTTGGGTGGATACAAGATCAAAACCCAAAGTCTCAAAAGACCCTGAAAAACATAAAACATTAAAAAGAAAACTACTTAAACGGCGAGAGCTACACCAGATGGAACTATAACCAAATTTGGCAAGAGATGACCTCTGAACAATACAAAAAAAGGCTCTTAGCCAAATTAGGTTCCCTGGGGTCCACCTGCACATTAGGTTGCAAACAAATTACATCAAAGTAGTAATACGACCTACCTCAGGATCTCGACGAAGACGGCGTATGATACTAAGATCTTGATATGGATCTCGATCAAGGAGATAGCTGAGCATGAAAAGGCGCGCCAGTCTACTATTTCGATGTCGACGACTAAGAGTGCGCAGAACAGTGAGACGATCTTGAGCATCAACATGAAGATGAAGGAGACGTTGCATCAATCTAACTGTTATAACGATCTGCCCTATGCTCTTTATCAAGGGGACGGCGCATCCCGCTGTTGCCGCTAACCATAAACAGCGCCGTGCCACCAAAACATATAAACCAGTTGAATAAGAAATAATGGGGACGACGCATCCCGCTGAGCAAGTGATGACCGCTAACCATAAACAGCGTGGGGCCACTAAAACATATAAACCTGTGGAATATGAAATCATGGTTGCCAGGAATGCATGGTAGATGAGGCCACTTGCATAGACGTAGATGGTAGAATCCGCATCCAGTTGCAGAATGGAAGAAGTGACATTGAGGATGAGAGACGTAGAACTCAGATTGAATAACAGAATCAATGCCGACATGGAGAAGCACATAGCTAGAGTGTTGGTTATTATGAAAGCCTTGAGTGCAGAAGAATGCATCCGCACTGGAATACCCTCATCATTTGTCACTCCTCCTGGAATTGTGAACGCTGCAGCAAAACTTACAGTCGCTATCAGAGTTGCAACTATTGAAAGCGTTTCCACGGATTCCTTTTGATAGTAGTTCTGTTTGCTGTTTCCATTTTCAGAGACGGCGCCTGCTTCCGTCTTCCGAGGTATTGCCTGATACAAAGAGTTAAATGAATAACAAATACAGAATAGGGTATTCGGTCGTATTTTATTCCTAATATATTAGTGGAAAGGACCCACTACCCAAAAAAAAATCCATCTTCCTTGAGTTATCAAAAAAAAAAAGTTAAGACACCCATGCACTCATTACATCTTATAATTATTTTATGTAACCATGTGATGGCTTTTTTTAAATGTGACATGTGAAGTGTATTATCACACATGTATTGACATTTCTCAACTACTATTATCCCATGTCCCTGCTACCTAAACTATTTTTCCGCTTAAATTTAAGCAGTTGGAGTAGCCCCATGGAAATTTAAATTATGGTAAAAGGATAATATAGAATCTTTCCCTATTTTCGTGGAGCAGCTACTCTTTACTAATTGCAAATAAGCTGTGGAAAAAATTGGGGGCTAAACATAAGCAACCACTGCATAATGAAAAATATGCCATATGGCTGCATATATTTCCTTCCTCCTCTTTTTTTAAATTTTGTTTTTATTTTTTTATATAATGAAAACTACAACTTAAGATAAATGCATAAGATAGTTGAAAAGAATATTCATGGGTCTTCACAAATATCTCCTAAAAAATTGCGCTGCCCCGCTTCCATGCTGCTGTTTAGCTTATTTTGGCTAGTAGCCACTGTTCATTTTTTTTTAGGAGATATTTGTGGACCCAATGACCCCTTGAAAATATATTTTTCTGCTTAAAATAAGCAGTTATCTTAATTTATAGTTTTTTTATTATATAAAAAAAAAAAAAAATTATTTTAATTATGTTAATTTAGAAGAAAATTAAAAAAAAAAGGAAGAAAATATATGCAGCCACATGGCATATTTTTCATTATGCAGTGGCTGCTTATTTCCAACCCCCCCTTATTTTCCATTGCTTATTTGTAATTCTTAAGCTCTACAAAAATTGGGAAAGATTCAATATTATCCTTTTCTCACAATTATAAATTTCCATGGGGCCACTCCAACTGCTTAAAACTGTAGCAGAAAATTAACTTAAGCACCTGCATGGGGACATGGGGTTATATTCATAGATTTAATTGACATGTCTCCATGAGGCTGCTTAACTTATTTTGGCTAGCAGACATTAGGAAATATTTGTGGAGTTATGACCCCATGAATATTTTATTTTTTCTTATCTTAAGCAATAATCTTAATTTGTAGTTTTTTAAAAAATAAATTATCTTAATTATCTTAATTTAAAA
This sequence comes from Cunninghamia lanceolata, assembly GCA_027924645.1. Classification (NCBI taxonomy): domain Eukaryota; kingdom Viridiplantae; phylum Streptophyta; class Pinopsida; order Cupressales; family Cupressaceae; genus Cunninghamia; species Cunninghamia lanceolata. The sequence goes on from BSBN01000957.1 coordinate 3,072,578, forward strand.
GAAAAATTAAAAAGAAGAAGGAAGGAAATTGATGATGCCACGTGACATATTTTTTGCGATTCTATTATTGTCCTTTCCTATAATTATAAATTTCCATGAAAAAAAAAAAAATTAAGCAGGGGCATAAGGACGTAAGCAGCCGCATGGAGACATAGTTTAAAGGATACTCTCCCCTATATAATTATAATAAAAAGTAGTTGTGAACGGAAAAATCAGTTCTCTCTTACCTTATGATTGTTGAATTTAAGTGCTATATGCAACGGTGTGTTGCCGTCATCATCAGGCTCATTAATTAAGAAAGCAGCATCTGGCGCATTCCGAAGCAAATACTCCTCTACTTGCCCATTCTTACTTTCTATAGCAAAGTGCAAAGCATTTTTATTGTGCTTGCCTAGCAATTCCACACAATGAGGTGCGCTGTCCATCAAGAGCCTAATTGATTCTATGTGACCCACCTGTGCAGCTACGTGTATTGGAGCCATCTTATCCTGGTTGACATGGAAGCAAGTTTCTGGAGCTATCCTTAATATCTGTTGTACAGCATCCAAGGAACCATTGAATATTGCTAGGTGTAATGGCATGTTGCCTGAATCGTCAGCTTTAACAGCTAATCCTCTTCTTTTGTTTAGCAAGTCTAAAGCCAAAGCTGCATAAAGATACAGTACATATGGTCAGATAATAATTTTATACCTCTCAAGAAAAAAGTACTCTTATCATATTTTTATTGAAAAAAATTGTAAAGTTAAACAGCCCGTACGGGGACTAAAATCCTGCCGACTGGTACGGTTTGTGGAAAAATTTAGGGATCAAAAATATGGAAAAGCAGTGTGCCAGCTATTTACCATGGGCAGAAAAAAATAGCCTCTCAAATACAGAACTATAAAAAAAAATCTTTCAGATATTTCTTATAAGAATCAACAATTCAATAAATTTGAAGTAGATTGAAAAGCTAAGAATATATATATATATATATGATGAGAGGAAGTTAGTTGAGGATAGAACTCCTCAAAATTTAAGTGGGCAACTTGATGACCTCTCTTAAGGATCTAACAATCTTAACACCTTAATAAGACATCTGTCAAGATTGTGTAAAAATACAAAAAATAGGCTTATATCTAAGTATATACAAATATATGAAATATATATACAATTTACCTGCTTGATTTGTATGTATAGCTACATGAAGACAGGTTCGTCCATCTGCCCTGGAATCAGCAACAGAAGGAAGATCGTTGAGCAACCTGGCTACTGCAGCGCTCCGATGATCGCAGGCTGTATAAAGAGCAGATTCGCCGGCATTATTGACGACCTTTTCTATATCTTTAACTTTGTCCAATAGGGCTTCAACAACGGCCACATGATCCCCTCTTACAGCATAATGCAGCGCCGTTTCATTCTTCTTATTGACGGATCTCCAAACAAACTCATCATATAGAGGAGTAGAATCATCATCTCTCTCATGAGCACCACAGTTACACGGCAATTCGGGGTCAATATCGAGGAGAAGCTCTGCAACTTCTAGGTGTCCGCCTGCCGCGGCTTTGTGGAGTGCCGTTTCATCCTTGCTGTTCTTTATTGGCAAAATACAGAGCTTCAATTTAATCAACAAATCTACCAATTCATGATGCCCTCTGCTCGCTGCAATATGAAGAGCAGTATTTCCTTGTGGAGTAACCCCTTTAAGGATTTCCACACCATTTCTCGTTAATTCTTCCAGACATCCATAGTCTCCTTCCACAACACCTCTGTAAAGCTTTGTATCCATCATATTTTTTATATCCATATCTCCTACTTTTATGCTCTTCTGTTATTGATGATTAAAATAGATAATTATGGCAGAGGCATTCTACAATCACAGGTGGGTGGAGAAGGAGATGGAGATGGGGATGATGAGAACACTCATTTCCATTGTAAATATATAGTTAAAAAATGAAAAATCAAAAATAAAAATGTAAAAAAAAATTAGAAATAAATAAAATCAAAAGAGAAATTGGAAAAAATAAAATATTAGAAAAAATTGCAAAAGAAAATCTCTTTCCACGTAAATATAGTTTTTAAGTATAAATTTACTACAGTGCCCACATTATCTCTCACTTTGACAGCTATTTAGTGATTTTTCATTTTAAATGAATGGAACAGATCATCTGCCGTACTTTTTAAATTCTAGAACCTTCTCGGTGAGAGTTCTTTTTTTAAGTCCTACCGAACTAAACAAATTTCTTAGGAGAGAATTCGATTCTTTCCGTTTAGGAAAATATACATCCCACTTAAAAGTGAAAGTGCTTGGTGTAATCTTTAAAGTGTTAAAAAGTAAATTTCTTTTATTATCATTCTTCATAGAATTATGGTCACTTCTTCTTTATAACTTTAGAATTATGGTCATTTCTTCTTTTGATCAAGAATATCATTCTGTTAACCAAAGAATTGTCTTCCAATCATTAAGAATTGGTAGAATCTTTGAAGTTTTTAATGTTCAATTCTTTTCTTTCTTAGCAGTTAAGCTTGGAAGAGAAATTAACTTCATATTTCAAAATTACTATTTAATGAGAGTGAAGTCTTCAAAAGTTTAATTCTTTTCTTTCTTAGCAGTTAAGTTTGGAAAAGAAATTAACTTCATATTTCAGAATTACTATTTAATGAGAGTGAAGTCTTCAAAAGTGTTCCTAATAATCGATATTCCACACATCTTTAATTAATAGAATTTAAATTTTTTTGGGTCAAGTTTGGATGGAAAAAAATATCATTCCTGTGAAAATAAAGTGTTTTAAATAAGCTTGTATTCTAAACTTTATAAAATAGTAAAATTTAAATCAATTTTTTTTTTCTTACTTGTTTTGTTTAGTTTGTAAGTCATTAATCATATTGGTACTTAAAAGTTTTTAGGAAATAAAACATTTTATAAATATATTTAATTTAAAAATAAATTTTAATATAATTTAAATTTAGATAAATTATTAAGTTGGAATGATAAATGTAAATCTGAAGTATAAATTGAAATAAACTAAGATTATTAGGAGTTTCTCCAAAATTGGCACAACATGAACTTTGACTATTGTGATATTATGATAGATAAATAAAAAGTGAAAATTTACAACTAGATAATTGATCAAAATCCTCTAATGACTAAGACCTAAGAATTTGATGCCACAAGAACATGCTTGTGATCCAATCTAGATGGCCAATCTAGATGGTGGAGTTTTGTCTTGGACAGAGACAAACATTGGTACTTGTAGTAGATATTTACCTATATATATATATATATATATATATATATATATATATATATATATAAGGAAAAGTAGGTGGTGCTAAGAAGTTGCTATAATAAAACTGGAAGGGCATTTGAATTTCTTGCTAATAGTCAAGCCTCTAGATTGATTTAATAGCAATTGAAATAAAAATGTTAGATGATGATGAAGACATAGTAGTAGATAGTTGAACTTGAAATTGTTATGACAATGACTAATATACTTTGGAATGTGTTGTCCTAGTTGTCAAATGATTGTTATCCCATGTATATTCGGTGAATAGAATGACCTAGGATGATGTTTTTAAATACACAACCTGCACATACAATTCAAAACCTTTGACATACTATTCAATAGGTTACTTCAATTAAACAACCTTCATGATTGGACCTTGGTTGTTTGTCCCTTCTAACATCATCATCTACTTGAGTGTTCCATACCTATAGGAATTTGTATTTTCATTTGACACATGAATTTCAAACTACTCATTCTCACACTTCTAAACTCTAATCAAGGTCATTTTTTTCACTCTCTATTTTTCTACAACTATCTAGTGGTAAAATTATATTTGGGGATCTATTCCACTATTTTTTAGAATTTATAATTTTATCAAATTCTTGTTGATTAGCTCTCTTTTTTCAAAGAATTCTAGAGGTTTGTTTGGGCTCATATAAAGTCTTTTCTAGTGTCATGTTTTGAAAGTACATAGTTTGTTTCATACTTCATATAGGTTACTTTTGTTAGTTCTCATTTTTACTCATTAGTGTTAATTATGTTATTGGTACTCATACTTGGGATTTGATACATATACTTATGCCCTATCATGTTCATTTGCAGTATCCTAAATAATACTTCTATTTCTATTTCTACCTGATAACATTTGATTAACAACATGTTATGTCCTACACAACACACCCCACTTTGGCCTTGGCAAAGTAGGGAGCCCCAAGTTCTGGCTCGAGACTTGATTGAATGTTTCAACTTCCTTTAGTCTTTCAGTTTCTTTAGATGGCATAGGTCCTTATAGATCTTCATGCTTGAAACTCTTTCATTTGGGCTCATATGTCTCATCGAGCCACTCTGATGCTTGTCTATACATGGTTGGTCTTGGCATGCTTGTGTCAGAGAAGTTTGGTTGAAGCGCGGGTCATTGTTTCATTGGGTATTCTTGAGTTGCATGATTATTGTATTTGATAATCTTATCTTTTACATGATGCTAGTTTTTGGCAAGTTATCTTTTTGGTGTCTTTGGGTTTAAGGTATTAGCATTTTCTTTGAAGGTTTGATTATCTATTATAAACCTATCTAGAATGTTGTTTTGCTTATAGAGGCCTTGAGATAATGCATATTTCATTTGTGGGCATTGTTTAGGGGGATAATAAGGGTCTGATCCTTTTTGGTAGATCATTTAAACCCTTTATTCATCACAAAAGCATCATACACTACCCCTATGCTATCACAAGTTCTCCTAGCTTAATTGTGAAGGTCTCAGGATTGATAAAACTAGTCCTCAGAGTCTTGAACTAGCTTTAAGCCTCTTCATATAAACCTTTGATGCCAGGTGCAAATTTGAAAGGAGAATAAAAGGATTAAATCTTATGTTTCTATGAATTCTTCATTTGGCAAACTCCTTGGTAGGTTCTTGAGTTCTAAAACCTATTAAATTGCCAAAAATGTATATGTAAATGTTATGTTTTACCGAATTATTCATTTTTCAAACTCCATGGTAAGTTCTTAAGTTCTAAAACCTATCGAATTGCTAAAAATTTGTATGTAAATCTTATGTTTCAGTGACTAAAATTATTTATTTGAATGATATCTTCGACAATTCTCAAGTTCTAAAAGTTGTTGAATCCTTGAAACTAGAAGGACAACTTGATTCTTTAGTTTTGTATATTACTGATTCACCAAAAGACTTGTTATTTCTTATTATTTTTGGTGAATCTTTCAATTAATGAACTCACAATTTCACTGAAAGTGAACTTAAAAGTTGAACAAAAGTATGTTTTGGTGAATCTTTTAGTTTGTGAATTTGCATGTTCACCAAAAATGAACTTCAAAGCTCAAATAAAGAATGTTTTGATGAATCTTCTAGTTCATGAATGTTTAAAATCACTAAAAAATAGGTTCACAGGATTAGTAATGTGTTAGACTTAGGGCACACAACTGAGAGGGGGGGCGAATCAGTTGTGCAAAACTTTCTCCAATTAAACACTTAAATCTTCTTTAGTGATTAGTAGAATAATAATCATGAACCATAATGCATTCAAATCAAAAGCAGAAACACATCAACACATAAGACACCAAGATTTTGACATGAAAAACTCGGTTAAGGGAAAAACCATGGGGTGATTAACCCAAGATTGTATTCTCTGTTAGAAGAATAGAAAGAACAAAATGGCACATGCCAATTAGGGCTCACTGCCTGAGAACACTTCTCACAAGTGGCTCACTGCCTACAAGAGACACATTGTCTACAAAGAAATAAGTATCACCTACATGAACTGGAGAATAGCATCTTCACCATGCTTGAATCAGTTCCATTTACACCCTACTTTTGCTTTACCTTTCTCTCTCCTCCTTGCTACCACACAGTCATCACACACTACACGCTTTGAAAAGACTTCACAATCCCTTATTTATACAAGGCATCCACTTAGGAATAATCATCTAAGTCAAAAAACATCTACAAGAACATCCGCAAGATGTGTAATACATCTGGTTGACCAATCTTAGGAAGAACACCATCATTCAGTGGTTATTCTTCAAATGCGCACTCTAACTTCAATGTGGACCATCAACATGAACTGGACACGATCCAAGGATCACCATAACCTTTCCCAAATCATTTGAGAACATCCACACTTCATCTGCTTGCTGGAATTCTCCTCTCCTTCATCTTGAGCTTTAAGAACACAGTCTATCATTAATGTCACAAAGGAATAGGTTCTTCTGGATCTTCAAACCATGAACCAATCGAGTTGACACTTCACATAGACGTCCTCAACACTCCCTCAAATCCGCAAAATGGAATAGTGCATTACCGGATCTCATCAGACCTATCTGTGTCACTCTATCACCTCTGAACACTTGCCGGAGCTAGTTCTACTTGAGCGGCCATAACTTCTTCAGATCTTCATGCGGACCTCTAAAAACTTGACTAGATCATCTCAAGACTCATATCTACAAACCCTTTGAACCACAACCTCTGATCTGCAACTTAGCTAGGATCTCCACTTCACTGTCTCCATTGCTCCTCTCTGCTCATCCAATCCTTCTCATTAATGGAGCATGAGTATGTTGACATCAATGACAACACCAGTTAGGCCCATACTTGCAACAATCTCCCACTTTGTCATTGATGGCAACATGTGATGTGAAAAACCATCAAGACAAGAACTTCTCCTTACTGTCACTACTCCCCCTATCAGCAACAACCATTCACATGTCTTCTCTTCCTTTATTGCTCCCCCTTTGATCATCAACCACTTGTTTTTCACATGTCTTCTCTCCCCCTTTGACATCAATGGCAAAGGGCTCATACTTGCAATTCCAACACTATAGAATCATACCTGCTACTCCCCTTGAGTAGCAGCTCCCATCAATCTAGATCACAAGATACGACTGTGATATCCACTGGACTGATGCACCTCAGTGCACCTTAGTTCATTACCAGAGGGGCAATAACCCCTAACTTCTCCTTGAGATACTCAAAAGAGTCCTTAGGTAGAGGTTTAGTAAAGATATCTACAATATGATCCTTGGAGGGCATAAACTCCAATCTGACTTCATCCTTGTTCACTTGTTCTCTCAGAAAGTGAAACTTGATAGATATATGCTTAGTCTTAGAATGCAGCACTGAATTCTTAGATATATTTATAGCACTTGAATTATCGCAAAAGATTGTGATGGGCTCCTCATACTCTACTTTAATATCTCTTAACATCTGCTTCATCCACAAAACTTGAGTGCAACTACCTGCTGCTGCAATGCATTCTGCTTCAATTGTAGACAAGGATATTGCCTCTTATTTCTTTCTTAGCCAAGAAACCAATTTCTTTCCCAAAAAGAATGCTCCACCACTGGTACTCTTCCAGTCATCCACATCTCCTACCCAATCTGCATCCGTATATGCATGAAGAGAGAAATCGTGATCTCTAAGATACCATAAAACATACTCAACTGTTCCTTTTAGATATCTAAAAATCTTTTTGATTGCCATGACATGAGATTCTTTGGGATCAACCTAGAATCTCATAACAAGACCAATAGCCTGCATTATATCTAGTCTAGTTTGAGTGAGATACAACAATCCTCCAGTCAATTATCTGTACTTTGTCTGGTCTACCTTAGGAGAGTCATCATCTTTTCTCAACTTACATCCGGTTGCCATGGGAGTATTCATTGGCTTTGAATCTTCCATTCCAAATATTCTCAACAATTCTTTCACATATTTGGTCTGAGAAATAAAGATTCCTTTCTTTGTTTGAGTAATTTGCAGACCCAAGAAGAAATTCATTTCACCAAGCATAGACATCTCAAACTCACTTTTCATTTGATTTGCAAAAGTTTTGCACATACTATCTCTTCCTCCAAAAATGATATCATCAACAAATACTTCAACAATCAAGATGTTTTCATGATCAATTTTGAAATATAAGTTATTGTCAACAGTACCTTTGTTGAAACCAATCTTCAAAAGATGTTTGTCCAATCTTTCATACCAGGCTCTTGGGGCTTGCTTTAGTCCATATAGTGCCTTCTTCAACTTGCAGACCATATCACTATGCTCAAACAATTGAAATCCATCCGGTTGTTCAATGTACACTTCTTCTTCTAAGTCACCATTCAAGAAAATACACTTGACATCCATCTGGTACACCTTGAAATCTTTGAAGGTAGCAAATGCAAGAAATAATCTGACTGCTTCAATTCTTGCCACTGGAGCAAAAATTTCTTCAAAATCAACTCCTTCTATTTGAGAATAGCCCTTGCAGACCAGTATGGCTTTATTTCTGATTACTTCACCAACTTCATTTAGTTTGTTCCGGAAGACCCATTTGGTTCCAATCACATTCTTGTTTCTAGGCCTAGGAACAAGATCCCAAGTGTGATTTTTCTCAATTTGCATCAACTCTTCCTCCATTGCTTTGGTCTAGTTTTCATCATTGCAGGCTTCATTTATTGTCTTAGGTTCAATCTTTGAAATCAGACAATATTCATCTAAATTTTGAGAAATTTTCTTTCTAGTTTGCACACCTTTTCTTTTATCACCTATGATCTGATCTTCAGAGTGGTTTAGTCTTACATACCTTAGAACTTTGGAAGTTTCTTGCACTTCTGCTTCTTGATCAGGCTCATTTAGACCTCTCTTCTTCCTGATTTATCGGATCAGTTTGAATCTGACTTTCAGAAGAGGATTGAACTCCTTGAACTAGAACACCATTCTGATCATCTTCATCATATTCATAAAACCTTGAGGGTTTCTCTATTCCCTCATGAACCTTCAGATTTGTACTTTCTATCATCTTTTTTAGTCTCTTGTTATAACACCGGTATGCTTTGCTTTGAGTAGAGTAACCCAATAATATTCCTTCATCACTTCTAGCATCAAACTTGCCTAGATCTTCATCTCTTTTGATGTAACATTTGCTACCAAAGACTCTGAAATATCTTACAGTAGGAGTAATGCCAAACCAAAGTTCATAAGGGGTCTTACCAGTATTGCTTTTGATTTGAACTTGATTGAGAGTATAGACTACAGTGCTGACAGCTTCTCTCCAATAGATCTGAGGAACATTTGCTTCCATCATCATGGTCCTAGATGCTTCCTGGATGGTCTGGTTCTTTCTCTCCACTACTCCATTCTGCTGTGGAGTCCTAGGAATAGACAACTGTCTCTTAATTCCATGTTTCTCACAAAACTCTATGAACTCATCGGATGTGAATTCTCCACCTCTATCAGACCTCAGACATTTCAACTTTAATCCTATTTCATTCTCTACCATAGCCTTGAATATTTTGAATTTCACAAGAGCTTCTGATTTCTCCTTTAGAAAGGTTACCCACATCATCCGGGAATAGTCATCAATTAGCAGCATGAAGTATCTATCACCTTGAATACTCCTAGTTCTTTCCGGACCACAAAGATCAGTGTGAACTAAGTCTAATAATTTGTTAGAAGACAATTCCTTGCTTTTGAATGTGACTCTGCTCAGCTTACCCAACTGACATTTCTTTGCACAAGTTGTTAGTAGGTTTCACCAATTTTAGAAGATCTCTTACAGCCTGAGTATTGCTTATCTTGATGATATTATCAAAATTCACATGACACATCCTTCTATGCCATAACCAACTCTGATCAACTTGAATAAATAAGCAGCTTTTACCAATACCAACCAAGTGGAAGATATTACCTTTAGTTTGAGTACTGGATGCAATCTATGTTCCAGAACTTTCAAAGATTTTGCATTTTCCATCCTTGAATCAGAGATCATAGCCTTTGTCCACCAACTATCCAACACTGAGAAGATTGTACTACAAACCTTCAACATATAGTACATTACCAGTTTTGTTTCTTCCATCAAAAGAAATAGTTCCTCTTCCTCTGATTCTACCAGTAGAATTGTCACCAAACTTTACCACTCCTCCTTCATACCTTTCCAAATCTACAAACTTATTTTTGTCACCTGTCATATGGTGAGAGCATCCACTGTCAATGACCCAATCATCCTTCTCTTCAATTTGGGTAGCCAGAGCTCTTTCCATAGTCTTAAGATTGACAGATACACAGGACATTGGATCTTCTTCCTTAATGGAAATGAACACCCATTCATTTCCAGATTTGTTTCCTATCTCTGATTCATCATCTTTTACTCCTTCATTATCATCATCTTCATGTACATAGTAACAGTTCTTTTGGAACCTTGGCTTGTTAGGATTTTGCCTTGAAAATCTTTTCGAACACCTTGAGGCAAAATGACCAATCTTATTGCAGTTAAAACACTTAAAAGGTAATTTTCCTTCATGCTTACCGGATCCTCTTGTTAGCCTCTTTGCAATAAGGGCTTCAAGTTGAGCAGTTTCTACTTCTTCTTCTTCCAGATCTTTTCTTGCTTTTTCATACCATGACAATTTCCTTGAAGAATTCTCTCCCGAATCAAACCTTTGTTTACCTTTAACAGAGGGACTGGGTTTGAATGCAGATTCAGTCTTGGGGGGGTCATCTCCAATCTCTGTCATTTCAAAAGCAACTAATTTCCTAGCCAATTGATCTCTTGTGATAGTTGTATGGGCTCTGAATTCTTCAATGGCAGGAGCCTTGATCTTGTAAGAAGTAGGAAGAGATCTAAGAATTTTACCAACAATCTCATTTTCATCCAAGACTCCACCAACATTTCTAATTCCACAAACCAGCTCATTCACTCTTGGCATTAAAGTAGTAATATTTTCATCATCTCTCATCTTCAGTTTTTCAAATTTCCTTTTTAGACTCTATAACTTTGCACATTTAACATACGGGTCTCCTTCATGCAAAAGTTCTAGTTTATTCCAAATCTCAAAGGCAGTTGGTAGGTCAATAACATTTGAGAGCTCTGAGTTAGATAATGCGCTTAGAAGAGCCTCTTTGGTCCACAGATTGTTTTCAGCATCTGTGATTTCATTTAGGGTTGTCGGACCACCCTGTGGAGGTACATATTGTTTTGTAACCATGGACCAGTACACCATTCCCATACACTGCAAGTGACATTTCATGTGACCTTTCCAAATAGAAAAGTTGGTTCCATCAAACTTCAGACTATCCTTCTTGTAAGATGACATCCTGTATCTCCTCAAGCAGTTAAACTCCTTTTAGAGGAACTTAGCTCTGATACCTATTGTTAGACTTAGGGCACACAATTGAGAGGGGGGGTGAATCAGTTGTGCAAAACTTTCTCCAATTAAACACTTAAATCTTCTTTAGTGATTAGCAGAATATTAATCATGAACCATAATGCATTCAAATCAAAAGCAAAAACACATCAACACATAAGACACCAAGATTTTGACGTGGAAAACCCAATTAAGGGAAAAACCATGGGGTGATTAACCTAAGATTGTATTCTCTGTTCAAAGAATAGAAAGAACAAAATGGCACATGCCAATTAGGGCTCATTGCCTAAGCACACTGCTCACAAGAGGCTCACTGCCTACAAGAGACACACTGTCTACAAAGAAATAAGTATCACCTACATGAACTAGAGAATAGCATCTTCACCATGCTTGAATCGGTTCTATTTACGCCCAATACTTTTGCTCTGCCTTTAGCTCTCCTCCTCGCTACCACACACTCATCACACACTACAGACTTTGAAAAGACTTCATAATCCCTTATTTATACAAGGCATCGACTTAGGAATAATCATCTAAGTCGGCAAACATCTACAAGAACATCCGCAAGATGTGTAATACATCCAGTCAGCCAGTCTCAGGAAGAACACTATCATCCAATGGTTATTCTTCAAATGCACACTCTAACTTCAATGCAAACCATCAACATGAACTGGACACGATCCAAGGATCACCACAACCTTTCCTGAATCACTTGAGAACATCCACACTTCATCTGATTGCTGGAATTCTCCTCTCCTTCATTCGGAGCTTTAAGAACACAGTTTGTCATTACTGTCACAAAGGAATAGGTTCTTCCAGATCTTCAAACCATGAACCAATCTAGTTGACACTTCAAACGGACGTCCTCAACACTCCCTCAAATCCGCAGAATGGAATAGTGCATTACCAGATCTCACCGGACCTATCTGTGTCACTCTGTCACCTTTGAACACCTGCCAGAGCCGGTTCTACTTGAGTGGCCATAACTTCTTTAGATCTTCATACGGACCTCTGAAAACTTGACTGGATCATCTCAAGATTCATATCTACAAACCCTTTGAACCGCAACCTCTAATCTGCATCTTAGCTGGGATCTCCACTTCACTGTCTCCATTTCTCCTATCTACTCATCCAATCCTTCTCATTAATGTAGCATGAGTATGTTGACATCAATGACAACATCGGTTAGGCCCATACTTGCAACATAATGTGCCAAAATGCTGAAAATGGAAGAAAGAAGGAATAAAAGAATTAAAGAACCAAGATAAAGAAGAGAGAAGATAAGTGGTTCATAAGTTCTAAAACTTGTTGAAATGCCAAAAATAAACAAAGGAAAGCCACAAAGAAAAAGAGACAAGTGACGAAGAAGTTTGTTTGGTCTAAGGTTTGTCGAAGCACCAAACCCCCAAAAGATAAAATGGATGAAGAAAAAGAAAGAAGAAGCCAAAAAAAGAGTGACAGATTTGTAGAGTTATCTGTGGAAACAAATTTGGATAAAATGCAAGAATGGATAAGTTTTTTGTTTAGCATGGTATATTATTGCTTGACTGAATTAACTTGTTTATGAAGAATTTGATGTTGCTCTTGTTTCTTGCAGGTTTAAGAAGCTAGGAACATGGGATTAACTTATGTTATTGCTATTCATGCTAGATCAAAGTCCCAGTTGGATAGAGATAAAGATAATAAATTCTTGTAGCTAGGTAGAGAGTTGAAGTAGTAGAGAAAAGGTTGAAGATCAAGAGATTATAAAAGGCTCAAAGGTTGGATATAGACTTCTAATGGAGGAATGAAACACCTATAAATGCCCTAATGATGCATGTACATGGGAGATGGTGAACTATTACTACGTAGAATGAAATTAAAATGAATTTGGGCTTAGGCCAAGTTTCTTTTAATGTGCATTCAAATAGGACATGTCCTGCCTATGGAGTGAACATGTAATTTATAAATTTGGATTAGGAAAGTCCTAAATTTGAATTGGGGCTGACCTAATTTTGAATTCTAAGAGAAAGAATGTAACTTGCAAATCTGAATTAGGTCATGCCCTTTCAGGCCAACCTATTCATGAATATAATGAAGCATCACCTCTATAAAAAAAGGAGTGCCATTTTTTTAATGGGGGAACTCTAGAGATTTTCATAAGCAAGTTAGCAATTTTATGATTTTGAAAACGTGTGTAAGGGAAAACTATAACACATCTAAAATGTGGGAATCTTGTTGTAGCATGCAATCTACTAATTTTCATGCTAATTAATAGAAAACATCTGGTCTTCTCTGTGTTCCTATGATTTGGTGGTAATGTGTTTACATTTTCACTTATACTTGGTATGTCTTGGCGAGATAAAGGCTTAATTGTTATATTTTTATGTGGAATTGAGGAATAAAGTTTGATTATTGTGCATGTAATATGATGTTCTCATACTTTTCATTCCAATTTCTCAACGGTTCCTTAGACTCTTGCATCTAAGATGTATATAATTGTGTGAAATACTGACAATTACATTTCAGGTTATTTTAAATCTCATCAGATTTGTCAAGTAAAGTGGAATCAAATATAGAGGTTGTCCATTCTTTATTTTATTTCTCCAAACCCTAATCTCATTTTGTATTTTCATTGTAGTCAAATTAGTTTAGGTTTAAATCTAGGAATTTTGAGATTAAAAGATTATACCTATCTATTAGAGACATCACCAATCTTCTCTAGGATTAACATTACTAGCATAGGCCCCTTGAACAAACACTCACATAGACTACTTAACTATTCCATTATTGCTATGCCCCAACCAACAAGGACCTTGGAGATTGCTAATCTATTAGGTTAGTCACCTTTTTAGGAGAAGTAGAGTGATTTTAATTCTACTTAGAGTTGATGTGCCAAAATAACCATCACTAGATCTAGTTGTTACATCCCTAGTTTCTGACTTGCTATACTTTTACTTTTTACTTGGACATAAGTAAATTTATTGTGACGTTATAGATTTATGACAAGATATGACATGGAATTATATCGAATATCATTTATGGAATCATGGAAATGATTATGTTATTATCAATTTAATATTTGTATTATGAGATTTGATTTATTAGTTGAATTAATTGAGTAATAATGCACTGATCACATATTGTTTGATGACAAGTGAAATAGGATTACAAGTTATCAAATGAATCTCAGAGAAGAGAGAGAGAGTATCTTTTGAGAAGAGAGATATAGACCTTGGATTACGAGTGGTCTATTTGCCAAATGAGTATAGTGTTAAATGATAATGTGAACCAATGAGTTGTAAGAGGTAAGTCTTGTCTTGCTAGTTTACTTTTGAATCTAATCGACAGGTAGTCGATATCTTGATTATCATCTAGTCAAGTCGATGGTGAGTCAACATAGTTGTTTGTGAAGTAAACAACGTCATTAACGTAAAATAGTTGTGTTATTCATCTTGAGTCACTTGAGGTTTTATTGTCGCTTCTTAACGTCAAGACATTTTCATCAAGTTAGATGACGCGAATATTGTTAACGGATTGTGATGGGGAGGTAAACTCGACCCATTCACGTCATCTATAATCTCTAGTGGTCAAATTGAGTTGATCATCAAATTACTACTAATCTCTTTTTCTATTATCATGTCTATCTATTCTTTACTTGTGATGTATTGAAGAGGGAATCTTTTATACATTTATTTGGAAATTACTACCTGATTGTCATTTTAACCATTCATGCCTATACTTTAGGAGAAGTCCATGATGAGGACATAGGCTTTTAAACTTTTTAGATAGTGATCAAAGTGGGACAAATAGAGGAGTTTTTACCGACTTCGGGTAGAGATTTTTCATAGCTATGTGATAACTAAACAAAATCTTGAGCCTTGTTCTGTGTTTGCGCCCAATTCATCATTATCGTCGAAAAGCACTTCGAGCGTATGTCATAAACTCTTTTCTTTGCGAAATTTGACAGATGTTGAATTAGAGACCATGGTGTGTTATGACTTTGGTCGTATTATAAAGGAATATACTAAATTATATAAGTTATATTTAGTAGTCGTTTGAGATACTTCTTTATTCTTTTACGATGTTAGTAATCAAGCAATAGTTGGAGTTCATTCAAGTCTTTATTTATGATGTCTTCCATTTCGAATAAGTCTTTTTGCCTTCTAGCTTAAGACCTCAAGTTAGTCATTGGTCTAACCTTTATTATTATGTTGGCATTTGTTTATTCTCATAACGGTTATGAGTAGTGGGGTGAATTGTTATTTCTGGTAGCCACCACCTTGCCAAGTTTGGAACTCCATTATGGAGAATAACCGCAGACTGAGTGGAGGTAAAACCATATTTCTAGTAGTGGTCGTATTTGGAGGAGGATGTTATGCATGTGGGTGGAATCCTTTTGTTTAGGCAAGGTTTTTGTGAGTGGGAGTTGGTTACACACCTTCGCAGTGAGCGGGGATTAAGAGAGTTGGGGAGTCAATCTTGAAGGGGGGAAGGGGAGGAGAAGAAAAATGTGAGGTTTCAGTTGTGGTTTTCTTGCACAGCAAAATAAAAGTCATTGTAACATGGGAATCAGGAAACACTATGTTGGTTAGTTGACAGAGACATAGAGGGAGTGTGGGCAGATAGTCTTTAGTTGAGACACTGAGGTAGGCTGTCGTACTCAACTCTCTATAAGAAAGAGACTTGGTTAAGTCACACAGGAAACTGTGGCTTAACATAAAGTGTTGGCAGTCTTTTATAAGGGAGTATATAGACCTTAGGATAGGTTTTTATGCTAGAAAAGTTTTTAAACTCATTGGTGGTTTCTGCCTACATTTTCCATGAACCTATTGTGGGTGCGAGTCTGCAGTACTTGCAAAGCAATAAGACTAAGAAACGAAGATACACATGGGGGAAATGCAAGAGGAGAGACTAGAGACAAGGAACTATCATTTCCTTTTGTATATCAATAAATGAAGTTAGGTATGAGCCAAGTTTAAATGCTAGTCTATGAGCACGTTTTAATCATAAGCTCAATTTAATGCTTCTATATCAAGTTTTTTGTGTCTTTCAAAGAATGTAGAATCATTCCAGAGAAGTGTTATGAAGTTAGGTGATAACATAGTTATATATATTCTAGCTAAGAACTCTTTAACTATTGTTGATGCTAAATAAATGACTACTCCTAGTCGGTGATATGTTCTTACCTTTGAAAACAAATTGCTAAGACACTAGTTTATTCTCTATGAGATCGATACATTAGCATATTTACAAGATTTCTTTAGAAGACGATTTATAACTCTTCTAGACATTGCAAACATGATCATTGTATTCCTTTATACTCATATAGGCTCTCTTTTCAAAATTGTCAATTTATTAGAAAATGCAGTGATATAAGAGAAGGTGCAATATTAAGATGGACCGAGAGATGGTTATGAGATATGTTATACCTCTCTCATACTAGTTCCATGTAGAACTATGATAGGATTTCCCGTAGTCGAGGAAGATGGCTTAAACCTTGAGGTGGGTCAAGGGTAATATAATACCATTTCTTGATAAATTCATAAAATGCCTATAATGGTTTCTTTCAAAGAGAACTTAGGAATTTTATTAAGCTTGGGAAGCCACATTTTATTTTGAATCAAGTGATAATTCTTTGGAAATATTATGATAGGGACATTAAGGTCCATAGAACTATCCTTACAAATGTTTTCAGTAAATGAGAATAGCTTCGTCGTAGGACCTATATTGTCTATTCAAGTAATCTTGGCAAGTATAGTTTTATAGTACACCATCATGTCGAAAAGGACTATGTCTCTAACCTTATATAGAATCATATGTGATTGTAAATGAAGTGATGGTAATGACATCACATAGAAGCGAATTGAAAGTTTTCATTTTCCTCTTGTATAGGAGTTATTATCTTTTTCAAAACATAGTATCCTTAACCTTGGTTGAGATAAACCATAGGTCATCTAGAAACCTTAGTCTTGAAGTTTTGAGATAGGGGTATTTTGGATATAATGGATTATTCAAGGGACAAGTAAAACCCTAGTATAACCTAGAAGGGTTAAAGATTATTGATGACCACTTTTATGGTTATAAACTATTTTTAGTAGACATTAGAGGGTCAAGAACTATGTATTTAGTAAATGTTCATATCAATATTATTGAAAAGAGATTTGTTTCTAGTCGACAATGTTTAACCCTAGGAAGGGAAAAACCATTTGTTGGGCTACAAGTCGACTTGAAATACAAGTCGACTTGAAAAAAAAGTCGTAAGCATCAGATTTTGCAAGCATGCAAGAGGTACCATTAAATAATTAGTCAAACATTAAATTCAATAAACCTTTTGGTCACAACTTCTCTTACACTATTACTTGTCAACAAGGCGTGAATCTCAAATGTTGCAAAGATGCAAAGAGAGATATCTAAGAATGGATAGTCATTCCATAATGTTAAAAGAGCAATGACAATGTCTTGTGATTTCACCTAAGTCTGAAAGACTAGATTGGATTTGTATAAAACTCTTTAGTTAAACCTTAACTTGACCCAAATGTGGTATTTATTTATATTAAATCATTGGGATTGTTATATAGATCAGGATTGAAGGGATGAGTACCCTAACTATGTATAATTATTCTTACTTGTAAGAAGGGAATTAGTTTCTTAGACTATAATGCTTAACCTGGGTAAGGTTACCATCTTAGTCATAAATAATCTATCTATAATTCTTTGAGATGATAAGTCATGGACCTCAGGTATTGCAATGATGCAATGAGAGTCCTCGTAAAGAAAGAAAGACGAATAGGTTTGTGGATTATAGACAATGAAAGAAAACATGTAAGGGTCAGGAAGACTATATTATTGAAATTGTCGTGACTTCATAGGTTAAACATAGTTGACCAAGTCGAACTGTAGGAACATGATAGTATCCAAGTCGAGTTGGAGTGGGTGAACATTACGACAACATTCATTGCGAACGTTAATTTATATTGAAACTATGGCCATAGTAATGCATATGTCTCTCCATGCATTGTCAGTTCACTGTATCTAGATTGCACATCCTATCAGGAATCATACTTAGCTAGAGGGTATCTAGGGTTGTATGATTGATAGAGATGTGTAGGATACAACACTATGTACTTAGAAAGGCAAATTACCACTGGTCACCTTTGGTCTATATTCTTCGTGAAGGGTAGGACCACTTCCTATGTGGAAGATGTGTGGGAGATCGCTAGTCTGTGGTTGGAGGTAAATCATTGGAAAGATACTCTTTCTCTAGTAGAAGACATGCCGAGGCTTGCGATAAAGATGTTAGATTTTCAGATGCAGTATATCTTTGAGACTTGTGTTTATTGAGACTATGTAAGACATTATCTAAAGTAGATATTTGTAATTGATTTATTTTTGTAAACATTGTACTTGAGAAAGACAATATGGTTTATTGTATTTGTGATGAGATATCTTGTAATTGTAGTTACTCGACTATATGTTGAATAAAAGAAAAAAAAAATCTCTGTCTTATTTTTACCTTGTAAATTTACTTTATGGTGAATTTTTGGTTTTTACTTTGTTTATAGAATGTGGATGTTACATATGGTATCAGAGCTACCAGGTTTGACACTAGGGCTTATGAGTCCACTGTGCTAACTAGTAGTCAACATTATGCGGTTAGCTAATGTTTGAATTTTTGTGTGCCAGAATGGCGTGGAGAAGAACCAAGAAAACTACTAGGAAGTATGTTCCCCCAGCTTTTGCTTGAATTAGTGGTTAAGAAGAAACCTAATGAGGAGGTTGAACTTAAAGAGCATATTTTTTTTATTCTAAAGGTGCATGGCTGGAGGATTTAGAGACTTTCACTGATGCGCTTAAGCATATTCAGCTAGAAAGAAAATAATGTTTTGAACTGACCAAGAATCCTATTAATTCTACTGGTGTAGTAAAACCTAGTAAACTGTAGCCAGTTACAACATGTCACTTGAAGGTTGATGTGATGCTTCTATTTTAGGAAAAAGGTGTTGGAGGAGTACTTGTGCATACATCCACCCTCTATGCCATTAAATTGGAAGATTGTAAATCGATAGTGACATATAGTCTTGTCGTATCAACTATATAAATAAGAATGTGGTTACTCCTAAATACTTTATAATAAAGATGACAATGATTTATATCAATCTTTTGATTGTTATGAAATAAATATGTTTGATGTTTTGAGTCGTTTTAGATTCAGAAAACTATTGGATAACTTATTTATCTGGCACGAGGAAAATGCCAACATGTTTCATTGAAGAATTAAAAAAGGGTGAGAGTCTAGAAGAGAATAAACCATTAGTTAATCTCTCTAACAAAAAGGGACAATCCTAACCATGTTGGTAAAAACCAAGGAGATACCTAGTATTTTGGAAAAGAAAGTATGAGATCAAGGAAACCCTGAAGGGGGAAAATGAGATTTCTCATGGGATGAGAAAGGAAAATCACTAAGAATATAGAGTGAGTAATGGAAATCTTGTAACCATAGACCCTAAAAGGAAACAAAGGATAGGATTGCCTTCGGACTGACCTAGATTTGAAGAAAGCCATTCCGCTAAAGTTGATGGAACAGTGATTGAATCAACTGAAAATCTTATTCCTCTTAGAATTTTGGGATGAGTTACCTAGAAAAGTACCTTATCTTATGACAACTATAGGATTAATGGAATCAAAAACCCCATTTATAAGAATTATAGGCTAAAGGTTTGAACTAGGTCTAGTATTTTACCATGGGGTACACTAGTTATCATTGTCAAGAGAAAGGACATAACTCTGCAATTGTGTATTTAGTATTGTATGCTCCTTAAAGCAACAATGAAGAACAAATATCTTCACCACCTATTGATGATCTCTTTGATTAGGTGTCTGGAGTTGTAGTGTTTTAAAGATTGATTGGCGATCAACATATCTTCAGTTAAGATTGAAGAATGAGGATACCCATAAAACAAGTTATAAGATAAGAATGGGCACTATGAGTGTGTAGTGTTGCCTTATGGAGTTACAAACACCTCTGTCGTATTTATAAATCTCTTGAAAAGTTAGTTTAGAGATTGTTTAGACAAGATGTCCTAGCCTTCTAGAAGATATACTTATTTATTTTAAAAATAAAGGAGAACATTATCTTTATAAGCAAGTGATTCTATAATGGTTAAGAAAAATTACAGATAACACCAATGCTATTAATTCCTGTTCTAAAGGATAGTTTGAGGGAAAAACTGATGCCTTAGGAGAAGGATTAAGGGGGTGTACCTATACTTGATGAGTAAATTAAGCAAGCTCTTGTGGTAAATCTTAAAGATTCAAGGTATGATGGGTTTTCATTTTGAGTCTCATAGACTATTGAGTTTCAGCGAAAGAATGTGTGTTTCTAATTCTTCTAAACTAAGAAAACTAGTGTGGAAAGAAGTTCATATCGCACTATACCCACAACATCCAGGGGTAACCAATTACAAATAGTTGTAAAACCTCTTTAATTCTAGAAATGAATAAAGAATGATGCTGCGAGATTTATAGCATATTGTCTGGAGTGCCAGAGGGAAAAAGTAGAACATCAACACCTGTAGGATTTTTGTACCCACATGACGTGCCATAGTGGAAATGGCAATTTAATAGTATGGATTTTGTACAAAGTCTTTCTATGTCTGGGAAGAGACATGATGCCATTTTGAGATTGATAAACTCTCGAAGGTAGCACATTATATACCAGGGAATTGGGCTAATGGAGCATGAGTGTTAGGTCACAATTTGTATGAGAAGTGTTTAGATTGCATGGTTTCCTGAGAAGGTTATCTCAGATAGAAATACGCATGTAATGTCAAGGTTTTGGCAAACTTGTCCTCAATGTTAAGGACTGAAATTTAAAAGAGTACAATTTATTATTCTGGGAATAGATGGTTAAACTAAGAAAGTTAATCAGGGTTTAGAACATTTGTTCCAAACATATTGCATGGATTAGCAATATGAGTGGGGAGACTACTTTTCTCTTGTGAAGTATTTAACAATACCTAACCTTTTGCTATTAAGATAGCTTAAATTGAAACATTGGACAGAAAGATGCCGAACTCCTATAAGCTGGGTAAGCTAGAAGATAGGATTAGCATTAGTCTGAAAATGTTATCTGAAATGGATGAAAAGATTTAGCTAATCAGAAAAGATCAGCAAAAATTGATAATCAATAGAAAAGTTAAGTTGATGTTAAGCATACACCAAGACAATTCTTGGTTAGAGAAGGAAAATTATTTTAAGGGTTAAACCCCTAAAAATGTTTCATAAAGAATGGAATGTATTCCAAACCAGTTCCTAAGTATAAAGGACCCTTCAAAATTTTTAAGGTTAGAAATTTTATTGATTTTTGTATACGTCTAAAAATGACACAAATCATCTGAAATAAATATTCTAAATATTTATTCCATTCTTCTATTAATTAAATAAATATTCTAAATTTATATAATCGATTCACTGTTCCATAATTAAATAAAATCTATTTATTTAATTAAAAATTTTCTAATGTCCTACACAATTAAATAATCCTAAATTATTTAATTAATCCAAATTCCTCTATCCTAAGTTCTAATTTCAAAAAATCCACCTCACACTTACACCTCACTTTTCCACCTCACCTTGTCCACCTCATCAGGTTGCACATGTAATTAAATATATTTAATATTTAATTACCTTATTTTCCCTCACCCACATGGCCTATTTCTTCTCAAATTAGAGGTTAGTTAACTAATCAATCAAAAGTGTTAACTAACCAGTCAATTGAGTTAATCCCTTAATCAATTCAGTCAGTTCCATAATTCATTCTTCTAACTGATCAATCAAGTTTGTTAACTGATCAGTCAATGGAGTTAACTCTCCAATCAATTTTGTCACATCCCCTCCTTCATGATGGAGCTGGGACACTTGTCACATTTCTACTGGTTACACATTCCTCAACCATCCTCAACCATTGATCTTCATATCTCCTCTCAACCATTGATTCTCATTATTCTGAGTCTATAAAAGAAGCTTCATCCCTCCATTCTATTCATCCAAGCTATTCGTATTGTTACTCTGCAGAAATATCACTAGCATGCCTTTAGCACCCTCTTGTCATTCACTAGCTTGAGATCACATACTTGCTTTGAAGCTCATCTTCATTGTATATCACAATAGCCATTTACTATCAACTTCCTACAAACAGCTAAAAGAGTGCACTCTCTGAGCGCCTACTCCATCTGCAAAAGGACGGTTGTAATAGGCGAACAACAGAAGCATCGATTCAAGGAAGGTTTGCTTTGTGTTATTCATTTCTTTTTCATTCAATCTTTCTTGCTCTCATTTATTCTGTTGATGTTTGGGTTTGTTATTATTCATTTGATTAATCCACATTTTACCCTTACATTTTTGGCGCCCACCGTGGGGCCTTTGCCCCTTTATCTCATCAAAATCTGAGCTTTTTTGAAGGCAGGTTCTGTACTGGTCATGCATAGACATGCACAGGTTATTTCGGTGCATTTGAACATTTCTATAGCGCATATATCCCTTTCTGCAGCGCTTTTATTCTTTCGGTGCTTCTGTGTATTCTTACTGCGCTTTTGCACACTATTACGACGCTTCTGTCATTATTGCGCATCTGGTCATTTGTGTTGTGCTTTTGAAGACTGTTACTGCACATTCATTATTACTGCACATTTATTCATTTTCACAGCGCATACGTGTAATATTACGGCGCATTCATAGTTGCTGCGCTTTTGTTGATTATTTCTACGCATCTAATCACTGAAGCTGCACTTTTGTAATAGACTGAGGTTTTAGTACGTTTCTAGGGGAATTTGCTAATGCTAACCTTTTCGTAGGTGTTTGCTGGAGCTATTTTGTAGGATAGGTTCGGGTTTAGTTCCATGTAGTTGCATCTAAATAGTTCACATTTCACTTTCTAAGGGATAGTAAAATTGATGTTCATTCAAATCCTCATCTAGCTCTAATTAGGGAGAAAGTAACTGGATTATTTCTTGCTTGCATTGCAAC
This sequence comes from Cunninghamia lanceolata, assembly GCA_027924645.1. Lineage (NCBI taxonomy): Eukaryota > Viridiplantae > Streptophyta > Pinopsida > Cupressales > Cupressaceae > Cunninghamia > Cunninghamia lanceolata. Next base: position 3,095,704 of record BSBN01000957.1, read on the forward strand.
ACCTTCCAAGTTATTGCTATCTAAGATTAAAATTGAACTCATCAATGATCTTGAGGTTAAAATGAACTATTGCTATATCGTGAGAACAAAACTTCAAAGTTAACTATCTTGTGCTATGCGGTTTAAAATTGAACTCACCATTGATCTTGAGGTTAAAATGAACTATTGCTATATCGTGAGACCAAAACTTCAAAGTTAACTATCTTGTGCTACGCAGATTTAAAACTGAACTCACCATTGCTTTCTGGGGTTAAAACTGAACCAGTGCTATCTTGCTAAAATCACTTCAAAGTTCTGTGCTTGAGTAGATTAGCCCATTTAGTTTTTCACTTTTAACTAGGTTGGATTAATCAATGTATTCTGTGCTTGACGAATGACAATAGGTTTATGCTCTCCCCTCTTCTGGGTGATCAGAGTGCCAGACTTGTCATTCTATTTGTTTAACCTTTAGGAGGGGCTTGCCCTTGGATGCACGCTTGTCCAAGTGGGAACGACCTTGAGTGGTAATAGGCTAAAGCCAAGCCCTACCAAGCCACTTAAAATAAATTGTGCTTGAGGTTACACCGACGGCCAACCTCCCCCAAAACCCTCTTAGGCGCAACCCTTTGAGGCTGGAAGACTCCATAACAGAGAGTAGTGCCGCCACACGTGTAACCACTTGAACGGTTGCCCGCATTAAATACCTCTTGTTCTAGTGGCCCAAATCCCTTATAATCCATTTCTCGCCTACGTTTTTTTTGTGCTTGCTTTTGTTTGGTTTAGTCCAAAATAGAGTCAAAAAAATTACAAAAACAATGAAAAACTACAAAATATTCTTTGTGCTTGCTGTGTTTTCTTGCCATTAATTCATAATATCAGTTCAGGAAGACCTTTTCCAGCCAAAAAATACCAAAAGCAGGGGAAAAATCCAAAAATTTTGCCAAAAATATTAGAGCTGTGCATATACTCCTTTCTGCTGCACATTTGAAGTGACTTGTTGCGCCTTTGTAATGACTTGCTCTGCATATACACTATTGCTGCGCATATACTTACTGTTGCTGGGCATTTATACTTCATCAGAGCTGCGCATATACTGAGACTTACGACGCATTTGCTCATTCCTGCTGCGCATTTGTTTCGGTGCATATACGACAGTAAGCACTTGCCCTATTTTTGAGAAAATATTTTCCCCTGATTAGAGCACCCATTTCAACCTAGTTTCACTTTCTGAGATCGTATTCAACCTTGCCATCAGTCTTCATCCATTTCACCCAAATCTCTTTCTTTCGTCAATCATCCCATTCACTTTCTGTCTAAGCGCCTCTTATCCCAAAGTCAGTTTGTCCCATACCAATTCGACATAGGTCCCTTTTCATGTCATTAGTGAATTCACGTAAGCCTAGTAGGTCACAGTACCTTTGCTAGTAGTCTTGTTGAACGACTAGGCCCTACACAGTAAGACTAGTATTGACTACCCTTACTAGCGGCTAACGTCTTGGTCAACCGTCTTACTTGAAGTCATTGAGCGAGAAAATCCTTTATCCAAATTTTAGTCGGCACCTCGCCAAAATTTCTAATCCTGGTCCACTTCATCCCACCTCACCTTGCATGGTTCTTACTCGATCCCAGTACAATAAGCAAATTGAAATGGCCGACTCATCCGATCACCTCACCCCACCACGTGGTGGTGACGAAGAAATTTCTCATGAAGAATTAGTAGTGCACATCCAAGATAGAAAATTCCAACGCCTGGTAGAGAGGGTGCTCCTTGAAGACCCCCATAAATACTTCCATCATCTTGCTAGTCTCAGAATCAAACTCCCCACAGACTTTGACATAAGCTCCATCATGGAAAATGTAGACAATGATCATGAGTAGAGATGTGATGATCATGAGAGAGGCACGAATGACATAGTCCCGCATGCAAATGATAGAGGAAAGAATCCCATAGATCAAAATGATCCTATGGAGGACGTGAGACAACAAATCAAGAGTCTAAAGCAAGAAATATCCAACCTTAAGACTGGTACAAGTTCCAAGCACTACTCTTTGGAAGATATAGCTCCGTATCCTTTTGACAAAAGTTTGGTCATGAAACCATTCCCCTTTCAGTTCGGAGTTTTGAAATTTGACAAATATAAAGGGAAGGGGGACCCTAGAGATCATATCCAGGAATTCAATGCCACATGTTTAGAAGTAGCTCACAATGAGACCTACTTGATGAGACTATTCCCAAGATTTTTAGGTGGTCAAGCTATGGAGTGGTTCTCGCACCTCCCACTAGGAATCAAAACTTTTGATGAACTTGTCAATAAATTTATAACGCACTTCTCTTACAACATAGAACATGAGGTATCTATGCTAGATCTATGCAACACCAAACAAAATAGTGGTGAGTCATTTGCCACCTTCTTACAATGATGGAGATAGCTAGCTAGTAAGTGTTCTTATGATATACCTGAGAAGCAACTATTGTAATTGTTTGTCCATAATTTGAATACTGATCTTAGCTATCAAATTCAGATACAATGCCCTACATCATTCTCAAAAGTCATCGAAATGGGCTTATTCATCGAAAAGGCTATGATCACTAAAGGAGCTATCAAGCTATACAAGGACACGCCTAATTCCAATTACACAACGGATAAATCAAAGTTTTGGACCAAGAACAAGAATGTGGTCAACGATGGGGTAGTTGATGCCAAGGCGACAACTCCTAAACAACAACCCATATTCACTCTTAAAGGAGAAACGAACAATGGTGCACTCAACAAACCACCCTCTCAGGAGCCTCGACCTTGGTTCAATTCAAATCCAAGGAGAAAATTCACACCGTTGGGTGAGTCTCAAGAATCTACACTAAGGAAGTTGTTGGCTAACAACGAAATTTCTCTACCACCAACGAGTGATTATGAGCCTATAGTCAAACCTCCCTACTGGAAGGACATAGACTATTGTGAATATCATTGAGGAAGGGGGCATACAACTAACAGCTGTATCCACCTCAAAAATGTCATACAAGATATACTGGATCAGAATAAGGGAGGGACATAACAGCATATCTCCAATGAAACTCATGTGGCCTACAGGGATCCACTTCTGAATCATAACAGGCCATATAACAACCACAACAACAACAACAATGGCCACAACAACAATGGCAACAATAGTAATGACAACAACATTAATCGCAACCGGTCCAATCAGAACAGCGGGATGAGTAATGCTAACTATGCAAGTGTTCCATTTGACTACACCATAAACTGCATTTCTGAGCATATTCCGCAGGTCAATGTCATCTCACCCAACCAACAACTAGGACCTAACAGAACTGGTTGTAGTATAATTACCCGCAGTGGTAAAGTCACACTCAATACCACCCCTCCAAGGTCGTCACTGTCTCCATCCAACTCCCGTCAGTACAATGTCATCGACCAGTTACAGAAAACTCCGGCTCACATTTCTATATTGGAGCTATTGCATCTATCTCCTTCTCATAAGGAGATTCTTGAGAAAGCCTTAGTGGCAACCACTATCCCCACTAACCTGGCCCAAGAGAAGTTCCAGACCATGGTAGGCAATCTAACATCCTCCAACTCCATATCGTTTACTGAGCAAGATGACCTTTCTATATCTCAACCCCACAACACCCCTTTGTACATTGTCGCATTCATACACAAGCACCGCATCAAGAGGGTTCTCATTGATGGGGGTGCCGGTTTAAATATTTGCACATTGAAGCTAGTCCTTGCACTAGGGTTCTCCGAACAAGCAGTTGATCCAAGGAGGAAAATTACCATAAAGGCATATGACGAGGAAGAAAGAACCACAAAGGGAACGGTTGTCCTACCCTTTCAAGTGGGACCGGTAATCAAAGATGTGGTGTGCCAAGTCCTTGATCGGGAGCTCACCTATAATATCCTACTAGGGAGACCATGGATCCAAGCCATGAAGGCTGTCCCCTCAACCTATCATCAATGCATTAATTTCCTGTACAATGGCAAGCAGGTCACCATTCAAGGCGACCCCGACCCCTACCAGCACTGCAATTCTTTCCGTGCAAAACCCTAGTGTGTCATACCCAACAACAGAGCCTACATTTCCCCTACCCTGCAACAGGACCATACCGTTGAAGCTTCCTCCTCAAGACCCAAACCACTAAAAATTACCATAAAAGAAAGTGGCATGGGGGAATACTCCATTGAGCACAGCCTCAACCTTGCCACGATGCCTTTGTCTCCTCGCTCCTTTAGCCAACCCAAGCCTCCACCCAAACATTTTCCAAAGACATCTACTCCTCCTGTAGCTCCCGCAAATCCCTTTGTCGAATGGGGGACCTTATTTGATGAAACAGAAGAGCGAGATCTCCTGTAATGGCTTTATGCTAAAGAAGAAAACACACCCCAAGATCTGCCTAGACTCCCTACAAAACTCTATGGATGAGGTGAGACTATTTTGCACAGGATGGGGTATGAAGGACAAGGCCCTATCGGCCTCAGAAGAGAAGGAATCATTGAACCTATACAACCTTCTTCATCCTCTTTGGCTAGAAACACAAGTGGCCTAGGATACAAAGGCAAAGGTAAAGCCAAGGAAAATGTCTGCCTTGTGGAGACAATCTAAACACTCCAAGTGGATAGCGACACAGATTCAGATGATTCAAATGAGTATGAGTGGGATGAGCTAACAGAGCACTCTATGATGACAAAGAGGTCGACACCATCCAAATTCTTAGCCCCTATCGTGAGGGACAAATGCAACGGGATAGACCACTGGAGTCTGATTTGCCCATCCCTGAGATTATGGCTTTCAAGGATAGTTCAAATTCCATTGCGATAAACAACTTGGAAGAAAGTACCACCCTGAACACTACCCCCGCCAATGCTCCTAAAATTTCCATCCACACCATCAATGAATCAGGTCTCTCATCTGACTCCCTTCCCCTCTTACACCCTGAGCTTATTGACTGGGATCTGCAAGGAACCCCCCAATTAGATATGTTCCAGAACGATGATGCTTACATTGATTATATGGAACTTAGGGACCACTTGCCAAAGGGAGATCATAAAGCCGATTTTGCTATCAAATTGAATACCATGGCTTACTTCAGGGAGGGTGCCAAACCTTCCAGTTGCAAAAACATCAAGATCAAAAATGGATCTGACAGTGAAAACCGCCTTGTGGCAGTGTCAGATCACAAAATAGTAAAAAGAAAGGATGCATCTGACGGTGAAAACCCAACTGTGGCACCTGATGATGGAATGCTTGACACTCTCCCTAGTGATATGTACCAAGAAAAGTCACAGATTGTGGTGGAGCCGACAGAGCCCGTGAATATTGGAACCGAAGAACAACCCAAGATTATCCACTTTGCCCAATCTCTCACACCACCAGAGAAAACTAGGTTTGTACCATTCTTTAAGAAGAAGAGAGGCAGCTTTGCTTGGTCATATGCAGACATGCCAGGTTTAGACCCAAACCTAATTCTACATCATTTGCCATTGGATCCAAGAGTAAAACTAGTAAAGCAGAAGCTGAGAAAAATGCATCCTCACATAGCACTTTTGGTCAAAGAAGAACTCAAAAAATTGTTAGATGTGGGGTTCATCAGAGCCATAGATTACCCAGAATGGATATCCAACATTGTGCCAGTGTCTAAACTGGATGGCTGGGTTTGACTATGCAATGATTTTCGAGACTTAAATAAAGCATGCCGCAAGGATGAATTTCCATTGCCAAACATCGATATCATAGTCGACCTTACTGCAGGACATACAATGCTATCACTCATGGATGGATTCTCAGGGTATAATCAAATCAAAATAGCACCAAAGGACCAACACAAAATAGCTTTTACTTGCCCATGGGGTACCTTTTGCTAGAATGTCATGCCTTTTGGGCTGAAAAATGCAGGTGCCACATATCAAAGAGCTATGACTACTATATTTCATGACATGATGCATGTAACTATGGAAGACTATGTCAACGATATCCTAGCAAAGTCTCTCACAAGGGATTCATGCCTGGATGTACTAGAAATTTTTTTTCAAAGGTTGGACCAATTCCAAGTCAAGCTGAACCCAAAGAAATGTGTGTTTGGGGTAACTTCAGGCAAGCTGCTAGGCTTCATCGTGTCGGCAAACGGAATAGAGGTAGACTCAGCCAAGGTCAAAGCTATAATGGACATGCCACCGCCCAAGACTCTAACTCAGTTGAGATCCCTACAGGGCAAGCTGCAGGCCATCCGCAGGTTCATATCACAGCCGGCAGACAAGTGCCAACCTTTCAACCACCTCCTGCATAAGAACATTCCATTTAAATGGGATGAGTAGTGTGAAGAGGCATTCAACAAGCTAAAGGAGTACCTTACGAATCCACCCATACTCATGCCTCAGATCCAAGGAAAACCTTTAATTCTCTACATATTTGCTACACCCACTGCTCTTGGAGCTCTTCTAGTGCAGCAAGTTTACGAGAACAAGGAGAGAGCTGTATACTACATCAGTCGAACCTTAGTGGGCTACGAGTTGTAATACTCACAAGTAGAAAGATCATGCCTTGCGGTGGTTTTTGCTTCACAAAAACTCCAACATTACATGTTGGCAATCCTGTCAAACTCATTGCCAAAATTGACCCACTAAAGTATCTTCTTAGCAAAGCAGCTCTCACAGGTTGACTATCAAAGTGGGTTATGCTTCTCAGTGAATATGACATAGAATATGTGGACAGAAAAGCCATTAAGGGACAAGTCATCGCTGACCAACTTGTTGGCAAGAGACACTATATGGATTCATGGTTATTGTCATTGATGGCAACAAAGGTCATCCCACATATCCGCAAGTCATGATGTGTCTCTACCGGAAGTCAGAATAAAGAATGTTGTGGTCCGGTGAACAAGAACAGAGCATGTGGCAAGGTCTGACAGATAGATCCGGATCTCTCAGAGGAAGTGTCTTGGTGCAGTGCAGATTTGGGGAAGTCAAGAGGACTACCTTGAGTGGTATATTCCAAGGATTTAGCCTCCGGTGATGGACAAGGAAAAAGATATGAATAGTTGAGTACCGGATTCCTGAGAGACAGTGAAAACAGAGGAAGAACTGACTGACAGAGTATCAGACTACTTTCTGGATGTGTTACTGTTGATGATAGAGGTTGTGAAGGCATGAATCATGTTTGGCCGACATGATTAATGATATCTACAAGTATATGCCTGATCCGCATTGCTTGGTGAGGAAGGATTCAGCCGACAGAACAAGAGTTTGTAAGAAACTAGACTGTTCCGGATGCCGACTAGAAAGGTGATGAAATTACTTGTGCGGATATATATATAGAGGATGGATTTAGTTGTGAAGTGTGTGATGGTGTGAAGATATATGCGAATAAGTCCAGAACAGAGCAGAAGTAGCAAAAAGGATCCGGTATGTGAAAGATAGCAGAATAAAGAACAGAGGAAAGATGAAGTGCAGCAGATCAGTGTACTGAGCCTAACCGAAACTGAACTCCAGCATATGCAGATGCTTCCAATCAGTTCAAGACTATGATTCTTATCACTTTGTAGACAGTGTGTCTTCTTGTAGGCAGTGGGCCTCTTGTGAGCAGTGTGCTCGGGCAGTGAGCCCTAATTGGCAAGTGCCATTTTGTAATTTCCTATTCTTCTAACAGAGAATAATTTTGGGTTAATCACCCTGTGGTTTTCTCCCTTAACAGGGTTTCCACGTCAAAAATACTGTGTCATGTGTTTCTTATTTCATGATTAATGTTTTTGTGTTTGATTCAATGCTGCATCAATCAAAAAGAAAGTTCAATAAGGGAAATAATTAGGATAACTGATTCACCCCCCCTCTCAGTTATCAACAATTGGTATCAGAGCTAAGTTCCTCCTAATAGAACCTAACAGCTTGAGGAAGATCTGGGAACTCAAATGGATGCATATGGTTTAAGGGAGCAACTCAAGACTGCCCTTGAGGATCTTGAACAGTCAAATTCTGAAGTCAATGAATTAAAAGAAAGACTCAAACAGGCTGATGAATTCATGAGAGAATTAAAAGACAAATTAAGTCTCTCTATGAAAAAGAGAAAGGAGTTGCTCCAACAGTTGGCAAGACAAAGTGAAGAAAGCAATACAAATGAAGAATTGACTGAGCAAACCAAGTTATGTGAAAAGTTATCAAAAGAAGTCATTATGTTAAGACATGAAATGGAATCAGGAACTATAAAGTTTACTCAAGAGATTGAAGAAAAAAGAAAGGCTGAAGACAATCTAAGACAATCTCTTAAAGAAAAATCAGAAGAATGCCACCAGATGGACAGGATTATCAGACATCTTGAATCTGATCTTGAAGATGCCAAAGATAATGAAGAAAAACTTGAGGATCAAATTGCCTCTCTCAAAAAGGACCTTCAAACAGCAAATGAATATAAAGAGAAATTCAAGATAAGTTCTGCTCAACTTGAAGTTCTTCTTGGAAGTCAAAAGAGGACAGATGACAAGTATGGTTTGGGATATGAGAAAGGAGAAAGCTCCAGATCCGGTCAGAAGAATCTTGGATCAGAAAATCCAAGGAGCAGGCCTAGAAGACCTCCGGTAAGACAGCCAAATGCTCAAAGATATCCATCCTTCAATGGATACTGCCACAGCTGCAACCACTTTGGTCACAAAGCTAATCAGTGCAGAATGAGAATGAATCAGATTAATTCATCCTTCTCCGGACAGTGCTTCAACTGCAAAAGGTATGGACACAAATCCCATGAATGCAGAATTATGCAAGTAAACAAATCATTCAAAGGTAGATGCTTTACATGCAATAGAGTAGGTCATATGGCTAATCAATGCAGATCAAGAGGATATCAGTCAAATATGCAAAGAAATGTTATTTGCCAAATCTGCAATAGGTCCGGTCATAATGCTAAAGTCTGCAGAAACAAGAATCAGGACAAAAGAGGTCCGGTGTATAATCAGAATCAAGACAAGGGCAAACAAAAGATGAATGCGGATGAAGTTAGGAATCAGATGAGCAAGATTTGGGTGAAGAAAAGTTTAGAGAATGTAGAGGTTGGATCCGCACCAGACTCTGGTGCTGATATTTCTTCCGAAAATTAAAAAGTGAGCTCAGGCTCAGGGGGAGACTCAAAGAAAATCCTGTTCCCCCAGCCAAACAAGTGGTGCCGGATGTGGCACAAGATGCAGATTAAAGGGTTTGCAGATATGAGTCTTGAGATGCTTCAGTCAAGTTTTCAGAGGTCCGCATGGAGTTATGAAGAAGCTATGATCGATCAAATAAGACCTGATCAGGGAGATGCTCCGGTATGACAAAGGATTACAAAAAGGTCCGGAGAGATCCGGAAGTGCACTATCTTGTTCTGCGGATTGGATAGAGTGTTTGGGATGTTCTTGTAATATGTTACCTCAATTTATTCATGATTGAAAGATCCGGATGATATTCGCAGATCAGGACTAATCCGGGATACTCCAAGCTATCCAGACAAGGCAAACCAGAATAATGTAGGTGAAGCATTTATTGCAGACAGATATTAGGGTTCGCGGAGCAATATAAGGGATTTCTCAAAAGTCATTTGCTCATTTTGCACTCAAGAAGAAGCGAATAGTGGAGCTCTGCAACAAGATTCATCAAGCACACCAAGGATCTCCTGCCGAAGTCATTGCATAAAGAAATCAATCCAATCACTCCATGCAAATCGAAGGCGCATAAGGTATTCTCCGTTTTTCATTACCTCACTGCAAATCTTTGAAGAATGGCTACTCCAAATATAGTTAAGATCTCTGATAGACCTCGCCCCTCATTCAAGAAACATCCTTATAAATCATTGGAGGTAGATCCACTAGGAGCCTTCTCTAGTGTTCCTCATGGTGTATTGCATACGGAGGATATTAGGGTTTACATCCATGCGAATCTTGAAGACTTTGGAGAATCAAAACTGATGGATATCTATCACAAACAATTGATAAATGACTCCTTTGAGATCAAACCTCAGTATAAAGCCATCCAGGACAAACACTTTGCACAGTGCATTCATTTCCCCTGTTTTGAAGAAGATGAATGGGTCTGGTATGTACTAAGTAGAGTACATGACAACTTCCTATGGTTGAACAAGCCCTTCAAGATCACCAAGGACACAATTAGGGCTGTAACCGGTCTGCACTCATCCGGTGGATTACCTGTTCTCAAATCTGTCAAAAATCAGACAGTCAGTGATGCAACCGGATCCAAGTTTGACAAGAGAGCTATGACAGTTGATGACATCATTGAACCGGATGTCAAATTTGCAGCTATGATAATTGGTTACAAAATCTATCACTCCAGTAGGGAAAATTCAGTACCGGGAACTGCAATCTACACAGCCTATCAGATGTTAAAGGAGAATGCAGACTATGACTTGTGCGAACTTCTAGTAAACCAACTCTTTGAAAATCTGCAGAAGATTAAGAAGGACAAGAAAAACTCCTTCAAATATGGCAATCTGATCCTTTGTCTCTTCTTTTACTACATGAATGAGCTTCCCGGATCCAGTGGATGGATATGGCAGAATGACAGACCGGTTGCCATTCAAATCAGAGACTATTTGCATGGACTTGGGGATGCAAAAGCAAGAAATACAGCTCTATGGGGTTACTTCAAGAACTTCCAAAGCATGATGCATGCAAGAGAAAGAATACCCCAATCCCTTGTTGAAAAATACAAAGACACAGTATGCTTCATGGTAGAAACAGATCAGTGTCTGATGGAGGCAGTGGAGCCAAGGACTGTCTGGATCATGCCTATGGGGTATGAAGTGGATGAACAGATAGTAGAGCTGCATGTTCAACACATGCTAAGCCAGCCCAAAGATCCTAAGGCAGAAAGGTTTGGAACCTTTGAGGAATTGAGTGTAAAGTTACATGTAGAACTCAGGGAACTGGAGATAAAGAGGAAGGTAAGAAAAGAAGTTGAGCATATTGCTCAAGGCCTAGGCATCTCAAAAGAGGCACTTGATGCCAGCCGGGAAAAGAGGAGGAAGGCTGAGGAAGAAGAGAAAAGTAAAGAAAGTGTTCCGGTTGAAACTCCCACCCGGACCAGATCATCAAAAAGATCTGCACCTCACTCAACCAAAAGTTCAAAACCGGAAGTCCAGGCATCCGGTAAAAGATCGAAGACAAAAGCCACAAGGGCTTATAAAAGCCGAAAGGATGAAGAGGAAACAGAGTCAGATGAGGGAGTAAAAGAAATAAAGAAGCAGAAGAAGAAAGGATCCGATAAACCCTCCTCAGGACAAGACAAGGATGAAATGGCAGAGGTATCTGTTGAAAAGCCCACTCTGTCTCTAGAGAATGTAATCAAGTCGGTCACGGTGGATGGAAATATTCAACCAATGACTGAATCTTATGATGACTTCAGTGAGGCTGACCAAAAGACTCTGCAGGAAGCCACAGTCAAATATCTGAACATATATAATAAGGCTTTCATTGAGATCATATCTCTTATTCCTAAAAGCCTAGAAAAGGAATTGGAAGTAAGAAAGAACAATGCTCATGCAAAAGATCTTGAGATCCGGGAGCAGATAGCTATTCAGCTATATCCTCAAATTGATCCCAAGACAATGAACATAATCTTCAAGGACTGCAAAGATGAGTTCAGAAGTAAAGCCAGGATGAATCAACTCATGCTTGGTGAGACTGACAAAGTGGCCCAAGAGACAGAAGAGATCCTCCGGAAGGCCTTCAAAAGGTTCAATCTTCCTGTTGTAGAGGACTTAGGTACAGAAACAGCTGAGGACTTGGAACCCTCTGCTCCAGAAGAAGTGGCCTATGAACAAGCTAGCATCTCTCCTCCGGTTTCCCCTACAGTCTCCGGATCCAAAGAAGAAGAGAAATTACAGGGGAAGGAAGCAGTGGTGAAAGACAAAGAGGTTGACAGTTCCAAGACTGCAGAAGAAAAGAAACATCTGTCTCCGGCAAGAGACACTGCACAAACTGTTCAACAATTTTTGAGCAAAGAAACTTTAGAGATTGATGAACTGGAGCTTCTAAAAGGCCCATTCGACTTTGACTCTCTCTCTCCGGTACAAACAATGAAGATAGCTTCATTTGCAAATGCCAAGGCAAATGAAAAACTCCTGAAGTCTCATATGGAAGACTGTGAGTTGATAGAGGCTGCTTCCGGAGTACTTGTAAAAATTATGCCATCAATCTAGATAGATCCGACAGCCTCCTCTTCCGGTAATCTAAAAACCTTAGTCAGCAGTGTTGATACACATTTTGATTCTCTAGAAAAATCAGCTGAAGAAAATGTCCGGAAGGAATTTTTGGATAAAAGATTTTCAGAAGTATTAGAATTAATCTCTAAAGATAGGAAGATTGTGAGCATTGGAATAAAGAGCTTAGAGAATGCTCTTAAGGATGGCGGTGACATCTACAAATTTTGTATATCCTGGTCAAAGGCAACAGCAGCAATTGATAAGAAAATAAAAGAGGAACAGGACAAGCTACAAAGCTTATCTCAAAGTTTTGATCCTCTCTCTTCCTCCATAATAAATCAAGAATGTCAGACTATTGCAGTCTTGAATGAAATAAAGAATCTTGAGAAGGAAAGAAAGAACATCACTAACCGGATGGGAGAACTTAGACGGATTATAATCCCTAAGTTGGAAACTATGCATGAGGCCATCAGTGATGCTTATACCACCACCCAAACAAATGATCCGACAGATCTCAAGAGGGCAGAAGCTTTTGCATTTTTGTTGAGTGGTCACATTTCAATTTTGGATAGAATGAAGCAAAGTTGGGCTACAAAAATGATCCAATTGCAGACATCCTTTGCAGACATTCTTCAGTATATGTGAGTATGTAAATATGCGGCTATGTATAGAAAATTTTTGAAAATTTTGATATGCGGACCCTACCCTTTGCCATTGATGTCAAAGGGGGAGTGAGGAGCAGTGAAAAATGAGGAATCCAATTAAGGGGGAGTTTCAGAAATTGTATATAAAGACAGAGCATCAGCAAAGGGGGAGCATAGTGTAAACACTTAGTCATTTTTCACTAAGTGTTGCCATCAATGCCAAAGGGGGAGATTGTTGGCAAGAGACACTATATGGATTCATGGTTATTGTCATTGATGGCAACAAAGGTCATCCCACATATCCGCAAGTCATGATGTGTCTCTACCGGAAGTCAGAATAAAGAATGTTGTGGTCCGGTGAACAAGAACAGAGCATGTGGCAAGGTCCGACAGATAGATCCGGATCTCTCAGAGGAAGTGTCTTGGTGCAGTGCGGATTTGGGGAAGTCAAGAGGACTACCTTGAGTGGTATATTCCAAGGATTTAGCCTCCGGTGATGGACAAGGAAAAAGATATGAATAGTTGAGTACCGGATTCCTGAGAGACAGTGAAAACAGAGGAAGAACTGACTGACAGAGTATCAGACTACTTTCCGTATGTGTTACTGTTGATGATAGAGGTTGTGAAGGCATGAATCATGTTTTGCCGACATGATTAATGATATCTACAAGTATATGCCTGATCCGCATTGCTTGGTGAGGAAGGATTCAGCCGACAGAACAAGAGTTTGTAAGAAACTAGACTGTTCCGGATGCCGACTAGAAAGGTGATGAAATTACTTGTGCGGATATATATATAGAGGATGGATTTAGTTGTGAAGTGTGTGATGGTGTGAAGATATATGCGAATAAGTCCAGAATAGAGCAGAAGTAGCAAAAAGGATCTGGTATGTGAAAGATAGCAGAATAAAGAACAGAGGAAAGATGAAGTGCAGCAGATCAGTGTACTGAGCCTAACCGGAACTGAACTCCAGCATATGCAGATGCTTCCAATCAGTTCAAGACTATGATTCTTATCACTTTGTAGACAGTGTGTCTTCTTGTAGGCAGTGGGCCTCTTGTGAGCAGTGTGCTCGGGCAGTGAGCCCTAATTGGCAAGTGCCATTTTGTAATTTCCTATTCTTCTAACAGAGAATAATTTTGGGTTAATCACCCCGTGGTTTTCTCCCTTAACAGGGTTTCCACGTCAAAAATACTGTGTCATGTGTTTCTTATTTCATGATTAATGTTTTTGTGTTTGATTCAATGCTGCATCAATCAAAAAGAAAGTTCAATAAGGGAAATAATTAGGATAACTGATTCACCCCCCCTCTCAGTTATCAACACAACTATCTGATGCACCATTACAAGACACCTCACCAATGCAGTTTGAGTTTCCTGATGAGTCTTTATTCACTCTATCAACATCTCCTTGAAAACTGTACTTCGACGGGTCTTACACCAACCATGGATCGGGGGCAGGTATCCTATTTATCACTCCCCAAGGCGACACAATTCTGAAGTCCTACTGGTTGTTATTTCCGTGCACAAACAACATAGCAGAATATGAAGCCTTGGTCATTGGTCTCAAGATGGCCACTGAGTGGAAAATCCAAGCACTATATGTCTACAGTGATTCTCAGCTTATCATAAATTAGGTCAACAATGAGTATCAAACCAAAGATGAGAAGCTCATCCCGTACAAACGAATGGTCGACGACTTCAAATAACACTTTGGGACCATCTCCTTCGAGCAAATACTCAGGATAGAAAACAAAGCAGCAGATGCAATGGCTACCATAGCCTCTCTTCTAGAAATACCTGAATACGAGTCACGGTATGAGTTCTTAGTGGAAACCATTCGACAATCGGCTTATGATCTCCTTGAAACCCATTCCATTTGCCTCCTAGTTGGATCTGATTCACCTTGGTATGGTAAGACTTACACTTACCTCAAGGACAACATTCTCCCACCTGACCTCTCTTCCAACCAAAAATGAATTTTCATCCGACAAACCTCCCGCTACACCATCATGGCTAATACCCTTTACCGATGTGGTCTGGATGGTACTTTGCTCGATTGTTTAGAACAAGAAGAATCCATAACTGCCTTGCGAGACGTACACGAAGGGATATGTGGAACACACTCCAGCGGTCCTTCCTTAGCTAAGAAACTCATGCATTTGGGTTATTACTAGCCAAACATGGAAATGGATTCATACCAATTCATCAAAAAGTGCAAATAGTGCCAAATACACGGAAACCTGATCCATGCACCTGCTCAAGAGTTGAGACCTTTAACGACACCCTGGCCCTTTTACCAGTGGGGACTTGACCTTGTGGGAAAGATTCATCCACCCTCTTCCAACGGCCACAAATTCATCATAATGGCAAATTTCCTCTTTCATTCTGAATTACATTATCTGCCGATATGGCATCCCTTCATCCATCATAACGGATAATGGAAGACCATTCAAAAATTAGGATGTCCAGGAACTCTGTGAGCATTTCAAAATCCAACATCGTTTCTCCACTCCATACTACCCCCAAGGTAACAGCCAAGCTGAGGCATCGAATAAAACCATTCTAAAAATCCTAAAGAAGATTGTCAATGATGCTGGCCGTGATTGGCATGTCCAACTCAATCCCGCTTTGTGGGCCTACAGAACCAGTATACGCACTCCCATAGGTGCTACACCCTATGCCCTTGTCTATGGTTCAGAAGCCATCCTTCCCATTGAGGTCGAACTACCATCTCTCTGGGTGTCGTTGAAAGGTCTCATATCAGATGAAGAATACAGAGTCTCCAGGGTACAAGAACTAGAGTTGTTAGAAGAAAGGCACCAGAAAGCCTTCAACCATCTCAAAGCCTATCAACAGATGATGTCAAGAAGCTATAACCACAAGGTTCGCCCAAGATGCTTTAAGGTTGGGGACCTAGTTCTCAAAGAGAATCCTCGCAATCAACAAGACAAACAAAAGAAAGGTAAGTTTGAACCTAACTGGCTTGGGCCCTATGTGATTGTAGCTGCTTACGAATTGGGGGCATATTAGTTGGCCACTTCAAAGGGTGAGTTGTTTGATGATCCAATCAACAACATGCTCCTTCGCTGGTTCTATACCTAGGAGAACCCCAATGCAAGGGGGCACAATAAAATCAAAAATCAAAAAATCAAAAAAATTGAAAAGAGAAAATACAAAAAAATCAGAAAAAAATAGAAAGCATACAAAAAAAATCATCCTTTGGTGAAAACCTGGCCAACAGGCACCTTGGATAGGTATCATGATGAAAACCTGGCAAGCAGGTGTCATGTTTACTTTCTAGCTTCCTGTGCAAATAAAAGCAAGTGATGAAAACCTGGTAAACAGGCATTACTTGTGATAAACCACCTTCTCCATCTTTGGGAATCCAATCACCCTAAGCCCATTCTCCCTTCGCTCATTTCCCATTTGACCCATATCTGTCCTGCAATAAACACTTGACAGTTACCTATCATGGCTTGATACTCACCTTGTGGCCTTGTCAACCAAGGCTTTGTCCCATACCGTCTCCTTCATGTGAGCCTAGTATAGTGTCTCTCGTCGGTGTCCATGGTCCAAGTCTGTGAACTATGTTGCCTCTGCGCCATCACGTAGGCAAGGCCATTATTCTAATGCACCCCCGAGGCTTCCCTTTTCTCCCGTTCATCCCCTTTCTTGTCTTCATCTTGTCGTCTTTCTTCTAGTCCATCCATGGTCCATTAGGGTTTACCCTGAACTACATTGCCTCTGCGTCGTCACGTAGGCAAGGCCATTTAGTAATGTGCCCCAAAGGCACTAGGTCAGTCCCTTAGGGTCCGTCTCCCTAATAAGGATTGTGCAATCCTCTCACCTGGCAAACAAATGCAAGCAGAACCCGCGCCTTAAGCAGAAATCTTGACTGTGAGCATCTTAACCTATCCAATGCAAAGTAAATACCCAAGGTCTTCTCAATGATTTTATTCAACCTACAGCAAGAAATAAACACATCTAATGGCAAGAATGTTTTGTGGATTGGAACTAGGGTTAAGTTACAGAGTCCGGATTTTTGTTATCATGTCTTTCTATGCTACTCAAGGATGCCAAAAGCTAGAGATGCTATGATGGGGGCATGATCATTTTCTTTGTTTGCTATCTGTGGATTCTGCTTTAGTAATGTGACACCTTGTCTGAGGACATGATCAGCAAAAGATCATCGAGGACATCAAAGGTCTAACATGAACGGGGGCAATCCTTGTTTGTTGAAGTGCAAGAAGTACTCAAGTCATCTAGATTCAATTTTGACTAGATGCTTATATTAGCTTGCTAAAGCAAAACCCATGGAAGCAATACTCAGGTCATCTCGGTTCAATTATACC
The DNA here is from genome assembly GCA_027924645.1 of Cunninghamia lanceolata. Lineage (NCBI taxonomy): Eukaryota > Viridiplantae > Streptophyta > Pinopsida > Cupressales > Cupressaceae > Cunninghamia > Cunninghamia lanceolata. The sequence goes on from BSBN01000957.1 coordinate 3,112,873, forward strand.
TCGATGCTTGTATTCACTTACAACATTTTAGAAAATGTACCAAAAATAAATTGCCCAATAATGAAATAAAGCACTCTAAAAGCAAAGCATCCATCCTATATCCATTTATACATCCATACCATACCCCATGCAATAAAGATTCACCAATGCAGAGTATCAATACAAATAAAAGCTTGTGAGTCCTTCTATCGAGTCTTTCTTCTATCAATTAATATTTTATCTATCATCATATCTTTCATCCTTGTCTAGTCAGTCTGAGCAATGATCCAAATGCAAGGTCCATCCTTAATCCATACCAATCAAGTCAAGTCAATCTTGCACAAAGGATCCAATCACAATCAGTGATCTTGATCCTTGTTTGGTCATAAACCAACTCGATGAGTTAATCAATCAATTGTCTTATACAGGGTGTAACATTGTCGAAATCAGAACAATACACGCGTCTTACATGACATGCTTCATTTCCTGAAACCAGACACTATCCTTCATGTTGCTCTAGGGATCTATCATTCCCCGCCATGACAACACGCCTGCCGTGTTGCTCTAGGGATACATCATTCCCTGCCATGACAACATTGTTGTATATCGTTATTAGTATATCGTTGGTTTACCGCTTGACAAGGGCAATACCTTGTTTGTTCTTGTGTCATTTGTGCATACTTGCTTGTGTGTGTCATCATTCCATCTTGCATCACATATCATTTGACTCTTTCTTCAACCGATTTCTTCATTTTAACCTAACTTCCCTTCGTCTTCATGAGATTGTCCGTCTCACGCCTCCTGCCTTTTTCCTGTCCAATCTCCCGAGGGGGCATCCTATCGTCATTAAACCTGTACCAGGGGCAAACTGGGGCATGTATCACTATCAGACTATCGACTTCTTTGAAGCAATGCTGTAAACTGCATTGCATCAAAGAGGGGCAAAATGTATACGTCTAAAAATGACACAAATCATCTAAAATAAATATTCTAAATATTTATTCCATTCTTCTATCAATTAAATAAATATTCTAAATTTATTTAATTGATTCACTCTTCCATAATTAAATAAAATCTATTTATTTAATTAAAATTTTTCTAATGTCCTACACAATTAAATAATCCTAAATTATTTAATTAATCCAAATTCCTCTATCCTAAGTTCTAATTTCAAAAAATCCACCTCACACTTACACCTCACTTTTCCACCTCATCAGGTTGCACATGTAATTAAATATATTTAATATTTAATTACCTTATTTTCCCTCACCCACATGGCCTATTTCTTCTCAAATCAGAGGTTAGTTAACTAATCAATCAAAAGTGTTAACTAACTAGTCAATTGAGTTAATCCCTCAATCAATTCAGTCAGTTCCATAATTCATTCTTCTAACTGATCAATCAAGTTTGTTAACTGATCAGTCAATGGAGTTAACTCTCCAATCAATTTTGTCACATCCCCTCTTTCATGATGGAGCTGGGATACTTGTCACATTTCTACTAGTTGCACATTCCTCAACCATCCTCAGCCATTGATCTTCATATCTCCTCTCAAATGTTGATTCTCATTCTTCTGAGTCTATAAAAGAAGCTTCATCCCTCCATTCTATTCATCCAGGCTATTCGTATTGTTACTCTGCAGAAATATCACCAGCGCGCCTTTGGCACCCTCTTGTCATTCACTAGCTTGAGATCACATACTTGCTTTGAAGCTCATCTTCATTGTATATCACAACAGCCATTTACTATGGACTTCCTGCAAACAGCTAAAAGAGTGCACTCTCTGAGGGCCTACTCCATCTACAAAAAGACGGTTGTAATAGGCGAACAACAGAAGCATCGATTCAAGGAAGGTTTGCTTTGTGTTATTTATTTCTTTTTCATTCAATCTTTCTTGCTCTCATTTATTCTGTTGATGTTTGGGTTTGTTATTATTCATTTGATTAATCCACATTTTACCCTTACAATTTCAAGAATCAATCTATTACCAGTTATTGCCAGGAGGCATAATGCTTTTTGTGATTTATATATGAGAAAAATATTTATGTAATATATGAATATTATAATCTATGAATGATTTAAAAGTACAAGAACCTAGGAAAGGTTATGATCAAGCTTCTTAAATACTTGAAGATCGCAAGCAATGCTTGTGTAATGTAGAAGTTATGAAGTGTAAGGTCTAGTGGGACTAGTATGCATAGAATAGTTTTACATGGGGGGAGAAATTATCATGAATTCTAGCAGAAATTTCCTCATTTATTTTATGCTTATAGTAGTTAAATAATGAATATGCTTTTAAGTTGCATTTTGATGCTTTATATCATCGAGGACGATGAATCTTTAGGGGAAGGATATGTTACATCCCTGGTTTATGACTTGCTATACTTTTACTTTTTACTTGGACATAAGTAAATTTATTGTGACGTTATAGATTTATGACAAGATATGACATGGAATTATATTGAATATCATTTATGGAATCATGGAAATGATTATGTTATTATCAATTTAATATTTGTATTATGAGATTTGATTTATTAGTTGAATTAATTGAATAATGATGCACTGATCACATATTGTTTGATGACAAGTGAAACAGGATTACAAGTTATCAAATGACTCTTAGAGAAGAGAGAGAGAGTATCTTTCAAGAAGAGAGATATAGACCTCAGATTACAAGTGGTCTATTTGCCAAACGAGTATAGTGTTAAATGATAATGTGAACCAATGAGTTGTAAGAGGTAAGTCTTGTCTTGCTAGTTTACTTTTGAATCTAATTGACAGGTAGTCGATATCTTGATTATCATCTAGTCAAGTCGATGGTGAGTCGACATAGTCATTTGTGAAGTAAACAACGTCATTGATGTAAAATGGTTATGTTATTCTTCTTGAGTCACTTGAGGTTTTATTGTTGCTTCTTAATGTCAAGACATTTTCATCAAGTTAGATGACGTGAATATTGTCGACAGATTGTGATGGGGAGGTAAACTCAACCCATTCAAATCATCTGTAATCCTTAGTGGTCAAATTGAGTTGATCATCAAATTGCTACTAATCGCTTTCTCTATTATCATGTCTATCTATTCTTTACTTGTGACGTATTGAAGAGGGAATCTTTTATACATTTATGAGGAAATTACTACATCATTGTCATTTTAACCATTCATGCCTATCCTTTAGGAGAAGTCTATGATGAGGACGTAGGCTTTTAAAATTTTTAGATAGTGATCAAAGTGGGACAAATAGAGGAGTTTTTAATAAATTTGGGCAGAGGTTTTTCATAACTATGTGATAACTAAACAAAATCTTGAGCCTTGTTTTGCGTTTGCACCCAATTCATCGTTATAGTCGAAAAGCGCTTTGAGCGTATGTCGTAAACTCTTTTTTTTGTGAAATTTGACGGATGTTGAATTACAGACCATGGCGTGTTATGAATTTGGTTGTATTATAAAGGAATATACTAAATTATATAAGTTATATTTAGTAGTCATTTGAGATACTTCTTTATTCTTTTACGATGTTAGTAATCAAGCAATAGTTGGAGTTCATTCAAGTCTTTATTTATGATGTCTTCCATTTTGAATAAGTCTTTTTGCCTTCTATCTTAAGACCTCAAGTTAGTCATTGGTCTAACCTTTATTATTATGTTGGCATTTGTTTATTCTAATAATGGTTATGAGTAGTGGGGTGAATTGTTATTTTTGGTAGCTGCCACCTCGCCTAGTTTGGAACTCCATTATGGAGAATAACCATAGACTGAGTGGAGGCAAAACTGTATTTCTAGTAGTGGTCATATTTGGAGGAGGATGTTATGCATGTGGGCAGAATCCTTTTGTTTAGGCATGGTTTTTGTGAATGGGAGTTGGTTACACACCTTCGCAGTGAGTGGGGATTAAGAGAGTTGGGGAGTCAGTCTTGAAGGGGGGAAGGGGAGGAGAAGAAAAATGTGAGGTTTCAGTTGTGGTTTTCTTTCACAGCAAAATAAAAATCATTGTAACATGGGAATTAGGAAACACTATGTTGGTCAGTCGACAGAGACATAGAGGGAGTGTGGGTAGATGGTCTCTAGTTGAGACATCGAGGTAGGCCGTCGTACTCAACTCTCTATAAGAAAGAGACTTGGTTAAGTCACACAGGGAACTGTGGCTTAACATAAAGTGTTGGCAATTTTTTATAAGGGAGCATATAGAGATTAGGACAGGTTTTCATGCTAGAAAAGTTTCTAAACTCGTCGGTGGTTTCTGCCTACATTTTCCATGAACGTATTGTGGGTGCGAGTCTATAGTAATTGCAAAGCAATAAGTCTAAGACATAGAGAGACACATTGGGGAAATGCAAGAGGAGAGACTAGAGACAAGGAACTATCATTTCCTTTTGTATATCAGTAAATGAGGTTAGGTATGAGCCAAGTTTAAATGCTAGTTTATGAACACGTTTTATTCATAAGCTCAATTTAATGCTTCTGTATAAATTTTTTTGTGTCTTTCAAAGAATGTAGAATCATTCCAAAGAAGTGTTATGAAGTTAGGTGATATCATAGTTATATATATTCTAGCGAAGAACTCTTTAACTATTGTTGATGCTAAATACATGACTACTCCTAGTCGGTGATATGTTCTTACCTTTGAAAACAAATTGCTAAGACACTAGTTTATTCTCTATGAGATCGATACCTTAGCATATTTACAAGATTTTTGTAGAAGCCGATTTGTAACTCTTCTAGACATTGCAAACATGATCATTGTAATCCTTTATACCCATATAGGCTCTCTTTTCAAAATTGTCAATTTATTAGAAAATGCAGTGATATAAGAGAAGGTGCAATATTAAGATGGACTGAGAGATGGTTATGAGATATGTTATACCGCTCTCATACATACTAGTTCCATGTAGAACTATGATAGGATTTCCCATAGTCGAGTAAGATGGCTTAAACCTTGAGGTGGGTCAAGGGTAATATAATACCATTTCTTGATAAATTCATAAAATGCCTATAATGGTTTCTTTCAAAGAGAACTTAGGAATTTTATTAAGCTTGGGAAGCCACATTTTATTTTGAATCAAGTGATAATTCTTTGGAAATATTATGATAGGGACATTAAGGTCCATAGAACTATCCTTACAAACATTTTTGGTAAATGAGAACAGCTTCGTCGTAAGACCCATATTGTCTATTCAAGTAATCTTGGCAAGAATAGTTTTATAGTACACCATCATGTTGAAAAAGACTATGTCTCTAACCTTGTATAGAATCATATGTGATTGTAAATGAAGTGATGGTAATGACATCACGTAGAAGCGAATTGAAAGTATTCATTTTCCTCTTGTATAGGATTTATTATGTTTTTCAAAACATAGTATCCTTAACCTTGGTTGAGATAAACCATAGGTCGTCTAGAAACCTTAGTCTTGAAGTTTTGAGATAGGGGTATTTTGGATATAATGGATTATTCAAGGGACAAGTAAAACCCTAGTATAACCTAGAAGGGTTAAAGATTATTGATGACCACTTTTATGGTTATAAACTATTTTTAGTAGACATTAAAGGGTCAAATACTATGTATTTAGTAAATGTTCATATCAATATTATTGAAAAGAGATTTGTTTCTAGTCAACAATGTTTAACCCTAGGAAGGGAAAAACCATTTCTTGGGCTACAATTCGACTTGAAATACAAGTTGTAAGCCTCAAATTTTGCAAGCATGCAAGAGATACCATTAAATGATTAGTCAAACATTAAATTCAATATACCTTTTGGTCACAACTTCTCTTACACTATTACTTGTCGACAAGGGGTGAATCTCAAATGTTGCAAAGATGCAAAGAGAGATACCTAAGAATGGATTGTCATTCCATAATGTTAAAAGAGCAACGACAATGTCTTGTGATTTCACCTAAGTCAGAAAGACTAGATTGGAGTTATATAAAACTCTTTAGTTAAACCTTAACTTGACCCAAATGTGGTATTTATTTATATTAAATAATTGGGATCATTATATAGATCATGATTGAAGGGAAGAGTACCCTAACTATGTATAATTATTCTTACTTGTAAGAAGGGAATTAGTTTCCTAGACTATAATGCTTAACCTGGGTAAGGTTATCATCTTAGTCATAAATAATCTATCTATAATTCTTATGAGACAATAAGTTGTGGACCTCAGGTATTGCAATGATGAAACGAGAGTCCTCATAAAGAAAGAAAGATAAATAGGTTTGTGGATTATAGACAGTGAAAGAAAACATGTAAGGGTCAGGAAGACTATATTGTTGAAATCGTCATGACTTCATAAGTTAAACATAGTTGACCAAGTCAAACTGTAGGAATATGATAGTATCCAAGTCGAGTTGGAGTGGGTGAACATTACGACAACATTCATTGCGAATGTCAATTTATATTGAAACTATGGCCATAGTAATGCATATGTCTCTGCATGCATTGTCGGTTCACTGTATCTAGATTGCACATCCTATCAGGAATCATACTTAGCTAGAGGGTATCTAGGGTTGTATGATTGATAGAGATGTGTAGGATACAACTCTATGTACTTGGAAAGGCAAATTACCACTGGTTACCTTTGGTCTATATTCCTCGTGAAGGGTAGGGCCACTTCCTATGTGGAAGATGTGTGGGAGACCGCCGATCTATGGTTGGAGGTAAATCACTGGAAAGATACTCTCTCTCTAATAGAAGACATGCCGAGGCTTGCGATAAAGATGTGAGATTTCTGGATGCAGTATATCTTTGAGACTTGTGTTTATTGAGACTATGTAAGACATTATCTAAAGCAGATATTTGTAATTGATTTATTTTTGTAAGCATTGTACTTGAGAAAGACAATATGGTTTATTGTATTTGTGATGAGATATCTTTTAATTGTAGTTACTCAACTATATGTTGAATAAAAGAAAAAGAAAAATCTCCCTATCTCATTTTTACCTTGTAAATTTACTTTATGGTGAATTTTTGGTTTTTACTTTGTTTATAGAATGTGGATGTTACACTGCTGCTAGGAGGAGGGCTTGATTAAAACTAAACTGGGTAAGGGTTTCCCTTTTTGGCCAACAAAGGAGGTTGACTAGATCTACATCTATTGGGGAAACATGTTTTGAAGAACATAGACAACACAAGAAAATAAAGAGTGATTATGGAAAAATAAAAAGAGGAAACTCTAGTTTAGTAAGCCTTGTTAGACCTAAAACCCTAAATGTTTCTCCTAATACAACAAGAAGAGAACAAATGGATTTTTTGGTGCTGATCACTTCCCTCTTACTATTCCTTAATATCTCCATGATCTTCCATGAAGTCCAAAGAATTTTTTCCCCAAATTCATATATGGAGAAAGAAGAAATACAAAGGAGCATATTTAAGCCTTCAAAGATGTTGTTATTAGGGCTGGCATAGAACATCAAAATGGTGTTTGTAGACTCTTTCCTTATTCATTAGGAGAGATGGCATATTCATGCTATCTAAATTTACTAGCTAGATCATGTTAAGGGAAAATTGAAATGAATAATCAAATAATATCAATAATACCCAATAACTCAATGAAATAAGGAAACAAAGAACAAACCCTTGCAAACCTATTTACTTCATGGCTTCCATTGGTCGCCTATCTCAAATGATCTTGTGTATGAATATGGCCCTCAGAAGGTACACTTCCTTTCAATTTTCCAAAATGTCAAGTGGGAATGGCTGTGATAGGTTTGCAATGAAGAGATTCTTCAACAGAATTGCAATGATAAAAGGGTGATCACAAGCTATGGAATGGTTTGGTGCTAAAGGCGCACTGTAATTCCTGCAGAGTAAGTTTACTAAAAGCTTGGATGATATAAATGGAGGAATAGGGTTGTACTTATAGACTTGAGAGAGAGAAGATTAGCAATATAGAAAAAACAAGAAGATCAACGGTAGAGAATGGTTGAGGAATGTGCACAAATAGGAAGAGGACATGTGTCCTACTCTATTTTGCATAAGAGGAATTAATAAAATAGAAGAATGAGTTAACTGAAGAGATTAATCAATTAATAAAATAGATAGAAGATTTAACTGACTAGAACTAGAGGATGGAAATTGCATGAGGATGAGAAGATATTTTAGCTCAATTAAATATTTGGAATATTCAATTGCATGTGCACACGAATTGAATTATATTTAGAGATAACTCAATTTTGAGAAGAAATGGACAACTTAAATAAATAATTGATTTATTCAAATTTAGAGAAGATATTTTTGGAAGAAACAATTAAATAATTGGTATTATTTAATTTAGAATGAATTTGGAAGAACTAATTAAATAATTGGTATTATTTAATTTGTTGGAGGACATTAGAAGAATTTAGGAATTTAATTAATAAATTGATTTTATTTAATTGTTGGAAGAATATGAATCAAATTTAAATAAATTTGCTTATTTATTTATTGATAGAAGAATTAGACTTAAATAAATATTAAGAATATTTATTTGGACAGAGTCATGTCATTTTTAGGTGTATAGATTTTATCCCTCTTTGATGCAATGTGTTTTATCACATTATTTCAAAGAATAGATTTTTCTGATAATGATACATGTCTCAGTTTGCCCCTGGTACAGGTTTAACAATGATAGGATGTCCCCTTGGGAGATTGGATGGGAAGAAGGCAGAAGGGACATGAGATGGACAATCTCACAAAGAAGAAGGTAAAAAATAGGTTAGGTTTGAAAAAAATAGGTTACGGTTTGGAGAAATGGTAGGGAACTAACTTGGAAAGTAGTCACGGTCACCACACAACTAGTTAGGGTTCACTTTCTATAAATAGGAGTTGTGTTCACAATCTTAGTCATTTGCGCATTTGGCTTTTGTTGATAGGTTCCTCAAAGCTTAGGAGAGCATAGGAGCTTACAGCAGTCAATATAGATATGGATATTCCACGTGAGGAGCACTGTTTTGAGCACATTTGATGGTTCGATCGACCAGCTAAGGTAGGACGACCGATATGTAGTTTGACAAAACTTGCCTAGGGTCATTTATTAGAGCAATAAATGCTAGGGAAAATTTAGGTAAATGAATGCACCGTTTAATAGTTCGTTGCATTTGCCATGTGAAACTGTGCTTTTGATATGTTTTGGTGCATTTACGCTATGAATCAGCGCATGCATGTTAGCTACGCATACATTATGGGATAATGCACATGTGTTAAGAAACGGCACATTCGTTATGAGACTACGCTTTTTTGACGTCTAGCTGTACATGTGTGTAAATATGCGCATGTGTTAAGGAACTGCACACTTGCTCAATGTTTCGGCGCATTCATTGAGAAGTGCATTTGCTATGAGTCAGTGCATTTGCGACCTGTGTTAGTGCATTTGCACTAGAGTAGTCAGTTAACTTAACAGAATTGAATTGATTGGCATCTTGCTTGATGCATCAATCAATAAGCTATCTCAAAGATTGCAAGAATCTAGTCAAGAGATTTTTATGTTGTTTTGATCAATTTTGACATGTTAAGTAAGTGATAGGATAGTTTAGATAGTTTGAGCAAAATTTATAGTTTTAGTTGATGCTTTGAATTTCCTTCATTGCAAGAGGACATCCGTGATGTACTTATGTCATGTGAGTAGTTTCCCTTGCCAATGTTGTAGTTGTTGATAATTGAGAGGGGGGGTGAATCAGTTATCCTAATAATTCAACTTTCTGTGCTTTCTTAACAGTTAATGCAACATCAGATCAAATAAGCAAGCATAAAAATGAAATGGAAATAACACCAATACATATGACACAATGATTTTGACGTGGAAATCCTGTTAAGGGAAAAAACCACGAGGTGATTAACCCAAGATATTATTCTCTGTTAGAAGAATAGAAGATACAAAATGGTACTTGCCAATTAGGGTTCACTACCTGAGCACATTGCTCACAAGAGGCTCACTACCTACAAAAGACTTACTGTATACACAAAGAAAACTTAAACTGATGAGAAGCATCCACACATGTTGAAGTTTAGTTCCGGTTAATCTCAATAGACTGATCTGCTGCACTTCATTCTTACTCTTATTAAGTGTTGCTATCCTTTTACATTCCGAACCTATTTTTCTGCCTTTTGTACTATTCTAATTTTTCTCGCACTTCAACTCTTACACAACACACACCTTCACATCTAAATCCATCTTGTATATATATATATATATATATCCGCACAAGTGATTTCAACACTTTTCTTGTCGGCATCCAGAATAGTCAATATTATCTCAAACTCTGGTCTGTCGGCTGAATCCTTGCATACTAAGTAATGTAGATCAAGAATATGCATGTAGAAGTCTTCAATCATGTAGGCCAATCATGAATGATACCTCAAAAAACTTAGTCAATAGCAATCTCTCTTTTGGATTCGAGTTTGACACTCTGCCGGTATAGTTCTTCCTCTATCTGCTCTATCAAACAGGAATCCAACACTCAAGTGTTCATATCTCTTCACCCTTCCATCACCAAAGGCTAAATCCTTGGAATCTATTAGTCAAGGTACTCCTCTTGACTTCACCAAATCCTCACTTTACTGAAATACTTCCTCTGAGAGATCCGAACCTGACTGTCGGACCTTGCTGACTGCTCTATTCTTGCTTACCAGATCATACCATTCTTCAATCTGACTTCTAGTAGAGACACACCATGTCCTGCGGATGTGTGGGATAACCTTTGTTACCATCCATGACAACTTTCATGAATCTATATAGTGTCTCTTGCCAACAATCTCACCCTTTGGCATTGATGGCAACATTTAGTGAAAAATGACTAAGTGTTACACTATACTCCCCCTTGGCTGATGCTCTGTCTCTATGTACATTTTTTGGAGCTCCCCCTTAGCTGGATTCAACATTTTTCACTGTTCATCACTCCCCCTTTGACATCAATGGCAAAGGGTGGGGTCTGCACACCAAAATTTTCAAAACTTAGTCGCATAAGTATATCATCCGATTGCACTCTACATATACTTTAGTATGTCTGCAAAAGTGTTTTTCAATTGTACAACTTCAGTTGCCCAACTTAGCTTCATCCTATCCAAAATTGATATGTGACCACTCAACAGGAATGCAAAAACTTCTGCCTTCTTCAGATCTATCGGATCATTTGTCTTGGCGGTGGTTTGAGCATCACTTAGGGCCTCATGCATGGCCTCCAACTTAGGAATGATTATTCTTCTAAGTTCATTTAACCTGCCGATTCTATTTTTCTTTTCTTTTTCTAGCTTCTTAATTTCATCCAAGACTGTAATAGTTTGACATTCTTGATTTACTATGGATAAGGTAAATGGATCAAAATTTTGAGAAAGTTTTGTTAGTTTGATCTCCTGTTCTTTCATTTTCTTCTCAATCTCCATTGTTGCTTTGGACCATGATAGACAAAATTTATATATTTCCCCGCCATCTTTAAGAGCATTTGCTGAGCTCTTTATCCCTATATCCATATTTCTTCTATCATTTGATATTAGACTTAGTACTTCAGAGAATCTTTTATCCAAAAACTCTTTCCAGACCTTTTCCTCAGCTGATTTCTCTAAGGACTCAAAATGAGTGCTAACTGAACTGACAAGAGATTTAAGATTACCTGATGAGGAAGCTGATGAATCCTTCAGAAAGGATGGCATGATTTTTTCAAGCACACCGGATGCAGTTTCTATTAGCTCATAGTCTTCCATGTGAGACTTCAAGAGTTTTTCTTTTGCATTTGCATTAGCAAATGAAGATATCTTCATTGTTTGTACGGGGAAAGAGAATCAAAATCAAATGGTCCTAGTAGAAGTTTCAGTTCATCAATTTCCATTGTCTCTTTGTTTAGGAAATCTTTGACAATTTCTACAGTGTCTCTTGCCGGAGACAGAGTTTTCTTTTCTTCTACAGTCTTAGAGCTATCATCTTCTTTTCCCTTTACTTATTTTTCTTTTTCCTTTATTATTTCTTCTCCTTTGGATCTGGAGTCAGCAAGAGAAACCAGAGGGGTAATGTTTGTTTGTTCATGAGCCACCTCTTCCAGAGTAGAGGATTCCAAGCCCTTGTCTTTACCTTCATCGGAGTCCATTACTTCTTCTGTCATTGCCTCAGTAGATTCTTTTTCAACACTTGTAGCTGAGGGATCAACACCCAAGTCCTCTATAATAGGAATGTTGAATCTTGAGTATGCCTTCCGCATGATTTCTTTTGTTTCTTTTGCCACCTTATCAGTTTCTCCAAGCATGAGTTGATTCATTCTAGTCTTACTCTGGAACTCATCCTTGCAATCTTTGAAGATCATATCCATTTGTTTTGGAGTAATTGAAGGGTAGAGCTGAATAGCTATATGTTCTCTGATTTCTAAGTCCTTAGCCTTAACATTTTCTTTTCTCATTTCAAGTTCCTTTTCCAAACTTGTAGGAATTAGAGAAATTATTTCAATCAAGGCTTTATTGTATATGTTCAAGTACTTAACTGTGGCTTCCTCCAAGATTTTTCTATTTGCATCATTATATGCATCATAGAATTTTGTTATTGGTTGCAAGTTTCCATCCATAGTAATAGCTTTGACTACATCATCTGGGGATAGAGTGGGCTTTTCAACAAATTCTTCTGCCTTTGCCACCTCATCTGCACTGGATACTTTCTTCTTCTTCTTCATCTTCTTGATTTCTTCATCAGATTCTATCTCTTCTTCATCTTTCTGACTGATATAAGACCTTGTGGCCTTTGTCTTAGTTCTTTTCTCTACTTTACTGGATGATTTTGCTTTCGGTTTTGATGTCTTTGAGCTCTTGTTAGTGGTAGGAGTGGACCTCTTAGAGGATCTTGTTTGAGTGGGGGTTTCTACAGGACCACTTTCCTTTTTAGCACCTTCCTTCTCTTTCTCTACTCTTTCCATCTTCTCCCTATTGGCATCAAGTGCCTCTTTTAAGATGCCAAAGCTTTTGGCAATGTTTTCTACTTCTTTTCTTACCTTTCTTTTCATCTCTGGTTGCCTTAGCTCAACATGGATCTTCACACTCAATTCTTCAAAGGTTCCAAACCTTTCTACCTTGGGATCCTTTGGTTTACTAAGCATGTGCTGAACATGCAGCTCTACGATTTTCTCATCCACCTCATACCCCCATTGGCATGATCCATACTGTTCTTGGTTCCACTGCCTCCATTAGGCATTGATCAGTCTCTACCATAAAGCATACTATTTCTTTGTATTTCTCAACTAGAGATTGGGGAATTCTCTCTCTAGCTTGCATCATGTTCTGAAAGTTTTTAAAGAAACCCCAGAGGGCTGTGTTTTGTGCTTTGTCATCACCAAGTCCATGCAAATAATCCTTGATTTGTATGGCAACTGGTCTGTCATTTAGCCATACCCATCCACTAGATCTGGGTAGCTCATTCATAAAGTAGAAGAATAGACAGAGTATTAGGCCACCAAATTTGAAGGAATTCTTCTTGTCCTTCTTTATCTTTTGTAGGTTCTCCAAGAGTTGGTTTAGAAGGAGCTCACAAAGGTCATAGTCTGCATTTTTTCTCAACATTTCATAGGCAGTGTAGATAGCAGTTCCAAGTACTGAATTCTCCTTGCTAGAATGATATATCTTGTAGCTGATGATGATGGATGCAAACTTGACATCCAGATTAGTGATCATCTACTGTCATTGCTCTTTTATCAAACCTAGATCCGGTAGCCTCACTTATAGTCAGATTCTTGATCAATTTGAGAATAGGTATACCACCGAATGAGTTCAAATCGGTAACTTCCCTAATGGCATCTTTTGTGATCTTGAATGGTCCATTCAACCACATGAAGTTGTCATGTATTCTACTCAAGACATACTGAACCTATTCATCCTCAGCAAAGCAGGGGAAATGTATACATTGTGCAAAGTGCTTCTCCCGGAGGGCCTTGTATTGGGGTTTGAGCTCAAATGAATAATCTATTAGCTGTTTGTGGTAGATATCCCTCAATTTGGACTCTCTAAATTCTTCAATGTTTACGTGAATGTAAACCCTAATATCTTCTGTATGCAAGACACGATGTGGAACATTGGAAAAAGCTCCTAGGGAATCTACTTCCAAGGATTTATAGGGATGTTTCTTGAATTTGGGGTGAGGCCTATCAGTGATCTTCACAATATTCAAAGTAGACATCTTTTAAAAAGATTTGCAGAGAGATATTTTAAGAATGGGAAACACCTTTTGTGCCTTTAGGTTTCACAGAGTTGGCCGGATCGATTTCTAGATGAATTGACTTCTGCAAATGATCTTTGATGGGCTTGAGGAAAGTTTTTGCAGAGCTTCTCTTTTCTTCTTCTTAAATGTAGAATGAGCAAATGTTTAATACAAAGAACCCTTATATTACTCCGCAAACCCTAATACCAAGTTGCAATAAATCCTTGACCTAAGTTATTCTGGTTTGCATTATTCGGATGACTTGAAGAACCGAATCGACCTTGATCTTAAACATCTGGCAGACCTTCCAAATCTTAACCATAGTTTATTTAGATGTTTCTCTTATGAACTCTTTAATCTGTAACTCTCCTTGTGCTAGTTCCGACACCAATTGACTGGCTGGGGAACAAGGTTTTCTTTGTGTCTCCCCCTAAGCTAGAGCTCACTTTCTAATTTCTGGAAGGAATATCAACACCAGAGTCTGGTGCAGATCCATCCCCTACATTCTCTGCACTTTTCTTCACCCAAATCTTGTTCATCTCACTTTGAACTTCATCCACATTCACTTTTTGTTTTCCCTTATCTTGATTCTGATTATGATGTACTAGACCTCTTTGGTCCTGATTCTTGCTTCTACAAAATTTTGCAATATGACCAGATCTATTACAAATTTGGAAAACAACATTTCTTTGCATATTTGATTGATATCCTCTTGATCTGCATTGATTAGCCATATGACCCATTCTATTGCATGCAAAGCATCTACTATTGAATGAATTGTTCATTTGCATATTTCTGCATTCATGAGATTTGTGACCATACCTTTTGCAGTTGAAACACTGTCCGGAGAAGGATGTATTAGTCTGATTCATTCTCTTTCTACACTGATTAGCTTTATGACCAAAGTTATTGTAGTTGTGGTAGTATCCATTGAAGGATGGATGTCTTTGAGCATTAGGCTGCCTTATCAGAGGTCTTCTAGGCATGTTCCTTGGATTTTCTGATCTAAAATTCTTCTGACCAAATCTAGAGCTTTCACCTTTTTCATACCCCACGCCACACTTGTCATCTACCCTCTTTTGGCTTTCAAGAAGAACTTCAAGTTGAGCAGAGCTTATCTTGAATTTCTCTTTGTATTCATTTGTTGTTTGAAGATCCCTTTTAAGAGAGACAATTTGATCCTCAAGTTTTTCTTCATTATCTTTAGCATCTTCAAGATCAGATTCAAGATGTCTGATTATTCTATCCATCTTGTGGCAGTCTTCTGATTTTTCCTTGAGAGATTGTCTTAGATCATCTTCAGATTTTCTTCTTTCTTCAACTTCTTGGGTGAACTTTATAACTCCTGATTCCATTTCATGTCTTACCATGATGATTTCTTTTAATAAATTTTCACATAACCTGGTTTTCTCTTTCAGATCTCCATTTGTATTATTGGCTTCACCTTGACTTGCCAATTTCTGAAGTAGCTCCTTTCTTTTTTTCATAGAGAGACTCAGTTTCTCTTTTAGTTCTTTTATGAAATCATCAACCTATTGGAGTCTTTCTTCAATTCATTAGCTTTAGAGTTTGACTGCTCAAGATCATCAAGGGTAGACTTGAGTTGCTCCCTTATACCATATATATCCATTTGAATTCCCAGATCTTCCTCAAGCTATTAGGCTCTATTGGGAGGAACTTGGCTCTGATACCAATTGTTGATAATTGAGAGGGGGGTGAATCAGTTATCCTAATAATTCAACTTTTTGTGCTTTCTTAATAGTTAATACAACATCAGATCAAATAAGCAAGCATAAACATGAAATGGAAATAACACCAATACATATGACACAATGATTTTGATGTGGAAACGTTGTTAAGGGAAAAAGCCACTGGGTGATTAACCCAAGATATTATTCTCTGTTAGAAGAATAGAAGATACAAAATGGCACTTGCCAATTAGGGCTCACTGCCCGAGCACACTACTCATAAGAGGCTCATTGCCTACAAAAGACTTACTGTATACACAAAGTAAACTTGAACTGATGAGAAGCATCCACACATGCTAAAGTTCAATTCCGGTTAAG
Source organism: Cunninghamia lanceolata (assembly GCA_027924645.1). Taxonomy (NCBI): domain Eukaryota; kingdom Viridiplantae; phylum Streptophyta; class Pinopsida; order Cupressales; family Cupressaceae; genus Cunninghamia; species Cunninghamia lanceolata. The sequence goes on from BSBN01000957.1 coordinate 3,129,059, forward strand.
CTCAATAGACTGATCTGTTGCACTTCATTCTTACTCTCCTTAAGTGCTACTGTCCTTTTACATTTTGAACCTATTTTTCTGCCTTTTGTACTATTCTACTTTTTCTCGCACTTTAACTCTTACACAACACACACCTTCACATCTAAATCCATCTTGTATATATATCTGCACAAGTGATTTCAACACTTTTCTAGTCGGCATCCAGAATAGTCAATATTATCTCAAACTCTGGTCTGTTGGCTGAATCCTTGCATACTAAGTAATGCGGATCAAGAATATGCATGTAGAAGTCTTCAATCATGTCAGCCAATCATGAATGATACCTCAAGAAACTTAGTCAATAGAAATCTCTCTTCTGGATTTGAGTCTGACACTCTGCCGGTATAGTTCTTCCTCTGTCTGCTCTGTCAAACAGGAACCCAACACTCAAGTGTTCATATCTCTTCACCCTTCCATCACTGGAGGCTAAATCCTTGGAATCTATTAGTCAAGGTACTCCTCTTGACTTCATCAAATCTGCACTTCACTAAAATACTTCCTTTGAGAGATCCAGACCTGACTATCAGACCTTGCTAACTGCTCTGTTCTTGCTTACCGGATCATAACATTCTTCAATTTGACTTCCGGTAGAGACACACCATGTCCTGCGGATGTGTGGGATAACCTTTGTTGCCATCAATGACAACATTCATGAATCCATATAGTGTCTCTTGCCAATAGTAGCGGTACATTCTCACAGAGATGGATCGAGAGGCTCTTGGTGCTATGGCTCTAGACTATGTGTTCTTCATGCCCGAGGTTCGTGTGAACCTCGATTTGTTGACTGTAGCAGTGGAGAGATTCCACAGTGAGGAGACGACCTTTCACTTGCCTACTAGTGAGATGGTGATTACTCTTGAGGATGTTTACAAGATTCTACATCTACCAATCTAGGGCGAGCTCATAGAGTATGAGGCCTAGCGTGATGTCAGATTAGCAAAGTGCAGGCATGTTTTCAATGATTTAGAGCTAGAGGGTCAGGTTATCTCATGGTAGGACATACATGACTACTTCCCAAGGATAGTGGTAGGGTTGATCGGAGGCATTGTATGCCCTGATAGGAGGTCACATGGGTTCCCTATTGGTTGGGGTAGGACCATGGAGAGGATGATCACAGAGGGAACCCGTTTTGCACGGGGTGTATGCATTTTGGCACACTTGTATCGTGATATGCATCAGGTGGTCTACCACAGAGGAGCCAATTTGTCTGTTGGTGTCTCATTGCTACACTTTTTTCTATGGGAGCACATTTCTATCACTTAGCTGATATGCATCTTTTCTAGGCAACGGGGTGAGCCTTATAGTTATGGATACATAGGTGTTATTTCCCAGCATAAGCTGGGAAAGCTTGAGTATTGGAGGCATGCGCTGGATAATGTAGATAGAGTTGTTTGGCACCCATATCTAGACTGTGAGCCTTGGGATGATGAGGACAATGAGCTACCTTACTGTTTTCAGACTCGATGGCTCATTGGGAGGACATGACCCATATCGGAGAGGTAGATTGTTAGTTGGGTATAGAGACAGTTTGGGAGGATACATGGTCGACCACAGGGGCAGGCATCATTTGCTTGGACACATGCAGAGACGTTTAGATGGGGCCTGGTTGCATCTTATGAGGAGGCATTAGTAGACTTTTAGTAGATTCCTTATGTGGCTTGGCTGATGAGGAGGGAGGTAGTGGATGCGGGGATGACCCCCAACTTTGAGGATTGGTTTATGGCCCACTCATTCCCGAGGTACTCAGGACCGGGAGAGTTGGTTCCTTGCTTGGATGAGAAGGATTCAGACGATGAGGATGGTGGAGGAAAGAGGAGGAGGAGGCAGAGGAGGGGTAGAGGAGGATGGGGAGATGGAGATTATGGAGGTGATGGGGGTGGAGGAGGGGGTAGACATAGATAGAGGAGGAGAACTGGGGAGGGATCCTCCAAGTAGCAGGTAGTGTAGCAATAGCTTGCACCACAGATATAGATGCTAACACCACAACAGGTGCCCCAACAGGTAGTGCAGAAGCCAGCTGCACTACAACAGGTACAGGGATAGTAGGTGCCCCAGTAGATAGTGTAGCATCAGGTGCCACAGGTTTAGGTTCCTTTGCCTGACTTACAATAGTAGGCTATTACTACGCTTCAGGGTCAAATGAGATAGCTTAGGGCATATCTTAGAGTAGCAGAGTCTCAGAGAGAGGCTGACATAAGTGTCATATCTAGGCTCACTGCAGAGTGAGATACAACATTGGCGAGGGTGCATGCCATTAGACTAGAGAGAGACTTGGCCTTAGTTGCCTTGGGTACAAACGAAGTTATCTCATTTTTTGTTACACAGGTACAATAGGTCCAAGCCCAGGTACATCATTTATAGACACAGATGGCACAGATACAGGGTGAGCTTGCTAGAGTGCAGGCTCTGACACAATACTATAGGGGATTATATCGTGGGGCAGTGTCAGCAGACCACCGTGCACCTAGCTACAGGAGCCAGTCTATGGCCTCACAGAGGGCTGGTGGGTCACGGTTAGGAGCATCGATGAGGGGCCCACAGTATTTAGGGGCTGACAAAAGAGGAGGTGGAGAGGACAGTGCAGGGAGCAGTGTCCTATGATATCATGGCTAGTAATTACACTTGTACTGATTTTGGCTTATGTATACACTTTTTGATGGCTCATGGATAGCCTGATATCTATATACTTATATCATTTTGTACGGTTTTCTGAGACATGTTGTATTAGTATTATGTTGTATGTATTTTGTACACTTTATAACTTGACTCAGGGAGATGGGTAGATACTTGATATATTGTACATTTGGACATGTTTATGTTATATTTATATGATGATACAGCTAGATGATTCTTTATATGTAGTTGCATATGTGTTTCTATTATGGATGCATTCTATCTTATGATGTTACACATGTGATGCATGCTTTTGCTTATGTCTATATGATGCTATGTGTTGTTTATGATGACCTAATGTGATGATGATCTAATGTAGACTTAGATGTTTTACTTGATGTTCTAATATGCAAAATGTGAGATGCTAGACATATGATGATGCAGTTTATGTGATGATCTAAATGTCTTTGCCTATGTTTTTGATTTTTCTATTGGTATTATGTTATGTATGATGCAAATGTATATGGATGATTTAATGCACCTATTATGTATGCAAATGATTTAATCATGTTAATGACTATCTCATGTGATATGATGTGCAACTTATGCTATGTTTTTGTTATGTCCAAATGTACTCAATTGACATAGCAATGACACAATGATAGATAGAAGACGGACTGATGGAAGGATCACAAGCTTTTACTTGTAAACATTGATACTCTGCATAGAATTTTTATTGCATGGTATATGGATGCTTTGTGGATGCTTTTGGATGTGGATAATTTTGCCATCTTGATATTGCAAGTATTTTGAAGTGCTTATTTCATCATTGGGCTTTTTTGTTTTTGTGTTTTTTTTGCAATGTTGTAATAAAATACAAGCATCTAGGTATAATTAAACCGAGACGACCTAAGCATTGCTTACATGGATTTTGATTTAGCAAGTTAATATGAGCATCTAGGTATAATTGAACCATGATGACCTAAGTATTTCTTGCATAACAATAGACAATGATTATACCTATTTCATGTTAGTCCTCTGATGTCCTCAATGACCATTTGAGTTGATCATGTCCTTAGACAAGGCTTCACATTACTAAAGATAAACCCACAAGTAGCAAACAAAGAAAAGAATCATGCCCCCATCATAGCATCTCTAGATTTTGGCATCCTCGAGTAGCATAGGAAACATGATAACAAAAGTGAATACTTTAAGACACAACTAATCGAAACAAAACATTATTCCATTAGATGTATCTTTCTTGCCACAATTTAGATAGAATCAGTTTGGAGCTTTTTGCTCTTGCTTTTGCTTTGCTATGGATAGGTTGATGTCTTGCGTCAAAACTTCTGCTTGGAAATAGGCTTTGTTGTGTGGGCTTGCGTCTAGTGAAAGGTTCCAAAATCCTTGCTGGGGAAATGGACTCTAAGGGACTGACCTAGTGCCTCAAGGGTGCATTGATAATGGCCTTGCCTACATGACAACGCAGAGGTAACATAGTTCAGGGACTTGGACTTAGATGTGGATGGACTAGAGGATAGATGACAGGATATGGGATGGACAGGAAGCCTCAGGGGTGCATTGATAATGGCCTTGCCTACATGACAACGCAGAGGCAACGTAGTTCGGGGTGACCCTATGATACTGATGATAGATGCTATGCTAGGCTAATACTGGGGATAGGATACTGGATAAAACCTTAGTTGATAAGGTGACAAAAGAGATAGAGTATCAAGCCATGATAGGTTATTATTAGGTTTTAATGTGAACTAGATATGGGTCAGATGAGACACGTTGGTAGGAGGAAAGGAGACAAGGTGATTGGTTTCCCAAAGATGGAGGAAGCGGTTTATCACAAGTAGCGTGTATTTACCAGGTTTTCACCACTTTCCTTTATTTGCACGAAAACTAAAAGTACACATGATGCTTGTTTGCTAGGTTTTCATCATGGTACCTATCCAAGGTGCCTATTTGCCAGGTTTTCACTGATGGACAATATTTTTTGTTGTTTTTCCATTTTTTTTATTTTTTTTTATTTTTTGATTTTTTTGCCCCCCTTGCATTAGGGTTCTCCTAGGTATAGAATCGGCGAAGATGCATACTGTTGATTGGGTCATTGAACAACTCACCCTCTAATGTTGCTAACTGATATGCTCCTGATACATAGGTAGTAATGATTACATAAGGACCAAGCCAGTTGGGTTCAAACTTACCTTTCTTTTCTCAATCCTGTTGATTGTGGGGGTTTTCCTTGAGTACTAGATCACCAATGTTGAAGACCCTTGGACGGACCCTGTGATTGTAGTTTCTTGACATTATTTGTTGATAGGCTTTAAGATGATTGAAAGCATTTTGTCTCTTCTCCTCTAACAACTCTAACTCTTGCAGTCTAGAAACTCTGTAGTATTCATCAGTGATAAGACCTTTTATCGACACCCTTAAAGATGGTAACTCGATCTCAATGGGTAAATGGCTTTTGATCCATAAACAAGGGCATAAGGGGTACCACCTATGGGAGTGCGTATATTGGTTCGATAGGTCCATAGAGCAGGATTCAGTTGTATGTGCCAATCACAACTAGCATCATTGATAGTTTTCTTGAGGATCTTTAGGATTGTTTTGTTTGATGCCTCTACTTGGCCATTGCCTTGTGGATAATAGGGGGTAGAGAAACGGTGATGGATTTTGAATTTGTCACAAATCTCTTGTACATCCTGGTTCTTGAATGGTCTTCCATTATCTATGACTATGGATGAGGGAATTTCGTATGTACAATGAGGTAATTGAGGATGAAGGAGGCAATCTGTTTGCTTGTGACATTGGTGAGTGGAATGGCTTCAATCAACTTGGTAAAATACTCAGTGGTGGTTATTATGAATTTGTGGCCATTAGATGATGGAGGGTGAATTTTTCCCACAAGGTCGAGTCTCCATTGACAAAAGGGCCAAGGTGTCGTTAAAGGTCGTAGCTCTTGAGCTGGTGCATGGATGAGGTTACCATGTATCTGGCACTACTTACATTTCTTCAAAAATTAATATGAATCATTTTCCATGTTTGGCCAATAGTATCCCAAATCCATGAGTTTCTTAGCCAAAGAAGGACCGCTAGAGTGTGTGCCGCAAATTCCTTCATGCACATCTCATAAGGCAGTTTGAGATTCTTCACATTCTAAACATCAGAGTAATGTACCATCCAGACCTCAATAGTATAGGGTATCGGTGATAATGGTGTATTGGGAGGTTTGGCTAATGAAGGTTTAGCGTTGGTTAGAAGACAAGTCAGGTGGTAGGGTGTTATCCTTGAGGTAAGTGTAAATCTTACTGTACAAGGGTGAATCAGATCCAACTAATAGGCATATGGAGTGTGTTTCAAGAAGATCATAAGATGGTTGCATAATTGACTCCACCAAGAACTCATACCGTCACCCATTCTCTAGGATCTCAAGGAGCGAGGCAATGGTTGCCATGGCATCTATTGCTTTGTTTTCAATGCAAGGTATCTATTCAAAGGAGATGATCAAAAAGTACTCTTTAAATTCATTGACCATATGCTTGTATGGGATTAACTTGTCATCTTTGGTCTGATAGTCATCATTGACTTGATTGATTACTAGTTGGGAGTCACCATAGACATATATCTCTTTCATTTTCCATTCTACTACCATTTTGAGACCAATGACCAAGGCCTCATACTCTACTATATTGTTTGTACATGGGAATAAAAGATGATAAGACTTAGGTATGGTGTTGCCTTAAGGATTGACCAATAAGATTCTTTCCCCCGATCCATGGTTTGTGTAGGATCCATCAAAGTAGAGTTTCCATGAGTGTGTTGTGACATTGAATATGGACTCATCTAGGAACTCAAATGTCATTGGTGTGTTGTCCTATAATGGTGGTTTTGCTAACTAATCAGCAATGATTTGACCTTTGATAGCTTTCCTTTCTACATACTCGATGTCATATTCACTTAACAACATTACCCACTTGGCTAGGCAGCCTATTAGAGTTGCTTTACTTAATAGGTATTTTAGTGGATCAATCTTTCTAATAAGCTTGACTGAATGTGCTAGCATGTAATGTTGTAGTTTTGGGGAAGCAAAAACCATAGCAAGACACGATCTTTCTATTTGGGAATATTGTAGTTCATAGCCCACTAATGTGAGACTGATGTAGTAGATAGCCCTTTCTTTGCCTCCATAATCCTATTGTGCTAATAGGGCTCTGAGAGCTATTGACGTAGCAAATATATATAGATAAGTGGTTTACCTTGAATAGGTGGCATCAAAATAGACCATGGATTCATGAGGTATTCCTTTAGCTTGCGAAATCCTTCCTCACACTTTTCATCCCATATGAATGGTATGTTTTTGTGCAATAGGTGAGTAAAAGGTTGACACTTGTCTGCCAGTTGTGAGATGAACTGACGAATTGCTTGTAACTTGCCCTGAAGAGACCGTAGTTGAGTGATGTTCTTTGGCAGTGGCATTTCCATAATAGCCTTGACTTTGGCAGGATCCACTTCAATCCCATTTGCTGATACAATGAAGCCTAAGAGCTTGCTCGATGTGACTCCAAACACACATTTCTTTGGATTCAACCTGACTTTGAAGTGTTCTAGTCTCTGAAAGACCTTTTCTAGTACATCTAGGTGGGATTCTCTTATGAGTGACATTGCAAGGATGTCATCTACGTAGTCCTCCATTGTGACGTGCATCATATAGTGGAAGATAGTGGTCATAGCTCGTTGATATGTTGCCCCAACATTCTTTAACCCAAATGGCATGACATTCCAGTAGAAAGTACCCCATGGACAAGTGAAAGCCATTTTATATTGGTCTTCTAGTGCTATCCTGATTTGATTATACCTAGAGAATCCATCCATGAGAGATAACATGGTATGTCCTGCTGTCAAGTCAACTATGATATCAATGTTAGGTAATGGAAAGTCATCCTTGCGGCAAGCCTTGTTTAGATCTCAGAAATCGTTGCATAATCTAACTCTACCATTAGGTTTGGATACTGGCACTATGTTGGATACCCACTCTGGATAGTCTATTGCCCTGATGAACCCTACATCCAGGATTTTCTTGAGTTCCTCTTTTACTAGTAATGCAATGTGTGGATGCATCTTCCTGAGCTTTTGCTTGACTGGTTTGATTCTTGGATCTAGTGAAAGATGATGTATAATCAAATATGGATCTAATCTGGGCATATCTGTGTATGACCAAGCAAAGTTGACTTGCTTTTTCTTGAAGAATGGTACAAATTTGGTCTTTTCTGGTGGAGATAGAGACTTTACAAAGTGAACAATCTTAGGCTTTTCCTATGTTCTGATGTTGATAGGTTCTATAGGTTCCACAACAATCTGAGACTTCTCCTAGTACATGTCATTGGGGAGAGGGTCAAGCCTTCCATTATCTGGTGCCTCAGAGAGGTTTTCACTATTCGAAGCATCCTTTCTTTTTACTATTTTGGGATCTGATACTGCCGCAGAGTGGTTTTCACCATTAGATCTAGATTTTATTTTTATGTTTTTGCGACTGGAAGGTTGGCACCGTCTCCAAAATAATCCATAGTGTTGAGTTCAATGGAAAAGATAGCTTTATGATCTCCTTTAGGTAGGTGGTCCCTAAGTTCCATGTACTCAATATAGCCATCGCCATTTTGGAACATGTCTAGTTGTGGGGTTCCCCATAAATCTGGGCAGTTGATAAGTTCAGGATACACAAGGGGGAGGGTATCAGAAGATAGATCTGATTCATTGGGTGTGATAGTTTGAATGGATACATAAGGAGGATGTAGATTGATAAGGATAGGATCCAAGATGGTACTTTCCTCCAAATTATTTATTGCGATGGAACTCTAACCTTCCTCAAAACTTGTACTCTCAGGAATTGGCGAATCACACTCTAATGGTCAATGTGTTAGCATTTGTCCCTAACGGTATGGGCTATAGGTTTGAATGGTGTCAAATCCTTTGTCCTCATAGGGTTGTTCTATGAGTTCCTCCCACTCATACTCATTGGAGTCTATGTCACTATCTTCTTGTAGGGCATGGATTTGCTCCACAAAACAAGCATTGGTCTTAGATTTGCCTTTGTCCTTGTGTCCTAGCCCTCTTGTAGTTCTTGCCAATGAAGATGAGGAGGGTTGGATGGGTTCTATTATTCCTTCTTTTCTTAGGCCAATGGGACCTTGTCCTTCATAACCCATTTTGTGCAAGATAGACTCACCAAGCCCATAGATTTCGGTTGGGAGCTTAAGTGGTTCTTGTGATGTGTCATCTTCTTCTATGTAGAGCCATTGCAAGACATCTCTTTCCTCAGTTTCATCTGATAGGGTCCCCCATTTTACAAAGGTAGCTGTGGGAGGTTTGAGAGGAGCAAATGGCTTTGGAAAAGGTTTGACCCAAAGGATCTTGGAGATAGAGGCATTTTGGCTAAGTTGAGGCTGTTCTCGATGGAGCATTCCCCTACCCCTATTTCTTTGATTGTGATTTTCTTCTCTTTGGGCTTGGATGAGGAAGCTTCAGAGGTAGAATCATGCTGTGAGATGGGGGACATGTAATCTCTATTGTTTGGAATGATGTAATCAGGCTTTGAGCAGATAGAGTTGTAGTGATGAAAAGGATCTGGGTCACCTTGGATGGTGATCTGTTTGCCGTTACACAAGGAAATTTGATGCATTGGTGGTAGGTAGAAGGCATAACTTTCATGGCATGAATCCAAGGTCTACCTAGGAGGATTTTATAGGCTAGCTCCCTATCTAGGACTTGGTAAACAATGTCCTTTATTACTGGTCCAATCTGTATGGGTAACACCACTATTTCTTTTGTAGTTCTTTCTTCTTCATCATAGGCTTTTATAGTGATCTTTTTCCTAGGATCCACTGCATCTTTTGAGAACCTCAATGTAAGGACTAGCTTGAGCGTGCAAATGTTTAAACCTGCTCCTCCATCAATGAGAACTCTTTTGATACGGTGTTTGTGAATCAAGGCGATGATATGCAAGGGTTTGTTATGGGGTTAGGATACTGATAGGTCATCCTATTCGGTAAATGATAAGGTTCTAGAGGAGGTTAGATTTCATACCATGGCTTGAAACTTCTCTTGGGCCAAATTCCTAGGTACGGTTGTTTACACTAGGGCTTTATCAAGAATTTCCTTGTGGGAGGGAGATTGACACAACAACTCTAAGATAGATATGTGGGTAGGAGTTTTTTGAAGTTGGTCTATGACAGTAAACATATGGGAATTAGACGTAGAAGGTGACGACCTTGGAGGAAGTGTGTTTAATGTGACCTTACCACTATGGATAATGATGCTACAATTAGTTTTGTTGGGTCCTGACTGTTGGTTGGATGTGATCACGTTGACTTGTGGAATATGCTCCGATATGCAGTTGACAATATAATCGAATGGCACGTTCGTATAGTTGGCTTTGTTGTGTCTATTATTCTGATTCTACCTATTGTAGTTGTTGTTGTTTTTGTTGTATGACCTATCATGGTTGAGGAGTGGATCCTTGTATGCCACATGTGTTTCGCTAGAGGTATGTTGTTTAGTGCCTACCTGATTTTGGTCAAGTATGTCTTGAATGATGTGTTTCAGATGGATATAGTCATTGGTCTTATGGTCTATTCCTCTATGATACTCACAGAAATGAGTGTCTTTCCAATAGTGAGGTTTTACTTGAGGTTCATAGTCACTAGTGGCAGGAAGAGTGATTTCATTGTTGGTTAATAGCTTTCTTAACGTAGACTCCTGGGACTTTCCTAGTGGTGTGAATTTTCATCTAGGAGTGGAGGTGAACCATGGCTTTGGCTTGTGAGAGAATGTTTTGTTTGGTGTAGTATTGCTTGCCTCTCCTTTGAGAGTGAAGATTGGTTGTTGTTTGGGAGCTACTACTTTGGCATCAACTCCATCATTGATGATATTCTTATTCTTTGTCTAAAAATTTGACTTGTCTGTGGTGTAGTTAGAGTTAGGGGTGTCCTTGTACAACTTTAGTTGCCCCTTGGTGATCATAGCTTTCTCGATAAATAATCCCATCTAAATGATTTTCATAAATGAGGTAGGGAATTGAATTTGGATTTGGTAACTTAGATCAGGATTAAGGTTGTGGAAAAACATCTCGATCATTTGCTCGTGTGTTGTCTCCACCTTTGTAAGAAGGCAGCGAAAGATTCTCCACTCTTTTGCTTTGTATTGCATAGGTCAAGCATGGAGACTTCGTGTTCAATGTTATATCAGAAGTGTGTGATGAACAGTTTTACTAACTCATCAAAAGTTTTGATACCCAAGGGAAGTCATGAGAACCATTCCATGGCTTGTCCACCTAGAGATCTAGGGAATAATCTCATTAGGAAAGTTTCATTGTGAGCTACTTCTAGGCATGCGGTGCTAAATTCCCTAATGTGATCTCTTGGGTCTCCTTTCCCTTTGTACTTGTCAAACTTAGGAACTTCGAACTGAAAGGGGAAAGGTACCATGTTGAAGATTTTGTCGAAGGGGTATGGTGAGATATCCTCCAATGAATAAGTTTTAGTGGGTGGCCATGTTTGGAGATCCACCAATTTTTGCATTAGGCTCTTAACTTGTTTCACTAAGGCATCTAGAGGTATGTTGGGGTCTGTTGTTTTCTTGCATTTGTCTTTGTCAAGGGAGATTTCCTCATTTCTGCTCTTTTCATGAGTTCTTTCCTCTCCTGGTTCTTTTAATCCAAGGACGTCAAATTCAACGAGGAGTTTAAGTCCTTGGTTTGCAAGATGAAGAAAGTACTTTTGAGGGTCCTCATTGAGCACTTTGTCCATCATGCATTGAAATTTTTGATCTTGGAAGGCTCCTTGGTACTGCTCAAGAGAGATTTCCTCATCACTATCATGAGGGGATACAATGCAATTAGATGTTCTAGCCATTTGAAGTTGTTTTTGGTATTGGGATCTAGTTAAGACCATGCAAGGAGACGTGGGAAGAAGTGGGGTGAAACTAGAGACTTTGGTAAGGTGTTGGTGCAAGTTGGTGAGACGAGGATACTGGTGTTGATGAGATTTGAACAAGGGACTCTTTTGATCAATGATTCCAAGTAAGATGGTCGATACAAGACAATAGCCACAAGTAAGGGTAGTCGATACCCATTTACTATGTAGAGACTAGTCGTGTTGTGATGCTAGACTAACAAGTGCAAAATTTACAGAATTTTTTTTGAAGCAAGTAAATGCATTAATCATTAAATAAAATGAACAACTAACACCTCTAGGGAACATAACTACATCAAATAAACATAAAATTATAACAATACAAGTGATATATATTATAATACAATAGAAGAGGATTTACATCATTCATTTGCAAAGATGAACAATTACATAAGATCATTTACAAGATTACAAGATTACAAGCTTGATGACCGATTACATCAGTTTACAATATACGACAAGATTATACAAATTTGAAATTATAAGAAAGCTCTAAGGATGCAAGTACAAGTCTGGAACTGGAAACACTTCTGCAGTGATCACAAACCAAGGCAACCAAGAATAACCAATGGATTAAGCTCTTCCACCTAACCATGTGGAACTCTGAGGTCTACCCCCTTGAGCTAGGAGATAATAATGAGGTTCCACTAGGCCAAAGGTTACAGGCAAGCAGATATAGCTTGACATAGACAACTTAGATTATCAAAACTACACAAATCATCAAGATGAGTCAAATCATCAAGACAAGTTAAATCATCAAGACAAGTCAAATCATCAAGATGAGTCAAATCATCAAGACAAGTCAAATCATCAAGATGAGTCAAATCATCAAGACAATTCAAATCATCAATACAAGACAATAGTCCAGAGGCAACAACAAAAGATAAAGAGAAAGTAACTAGACTGCAGTAGGGAGAGTGTCATCGCATGGTCCTAGCATGGTTATCTAGGCTATCTCTCACTAGAAACTGGCCCCCATCTATGGTTATCCTAGCGACCTCTCACTAGGTACCAGCCCCATAGGGTGACACATGCAGAGCTGACACATCCTCTCATGGAGACAAGGAGGTCAACCTTGCCAACTAAGCCTTATCATCCCATCCTTAGCCTATGAGAGCACTCAAGGCATGGGTGAGACATCATATTTATCTTGTTATATGAATTACTACCCAACCCACCTAGATAAATTATTAAGTTATCACTTGATTACAACTTCCATGGGGTTATCTAGGTAGCCACTTTGGGCACCGGCCCCACCATGAAAGCCACTCTCCTCCTTACAACTAGCAACCCCCAACCAACATTCAAAAACCGGTAACATACATGGACAAGGGATTGCAAGGCATCTGACTTTTCGTAAACCAATACATTACATAGACCATTTTAAATCCAAACTCTCAACCACGAAACTTTCCCCTGTCCATTTCAAAATCCCAATCAAATAAAACATTTAATCAACAATTCTCAAATTCAAAACAACAATCTTTCCCACTCCACATCAAGAACTCATACCAAAAAACACATCACCAATATATCCTTGGCACCATATCACACTGGATTTCAAGATAAAAACTATCCAAAGCATGACGCTTAACAACCTTGACCTCCCACAAAACTAACATGATCACCATTACATTAAGCTAGACAAAACATAATAGCAAGGCTCAAAACTAAAATAAATGCAATGACCCAATTGCATCATTGATACACATCGATTCAAAATCAGAAATAAATAAGGAATAAATATATATCCAAGACCCAGTTACTAAAACACTTTTCAGACTATTAACATGGATTCCATAAAAGACTTAAAATCTTTCTTATTAGTTAAATCATAAACTTTCTTAAGATAACAATATTCTAATCAAATCTCAAGATCTATGATTCCATCTATGATTTGTTTAATAACTTACTACTACAATTCACATCTATTCACTTAAAAAAAAATAACTATAATCATCCCAATCTCAACTCAAAATGCAAGTACATCTCTGACAAAAATGATTTTAAAAAAAATACACAATATTAAGATTCGAATCATGACATCAAGCTCCTACCATCTTTCTATCAAGAATGTTAATCATATTCAAGATGCATTAAAGCCCTATTCCCACTACTAAGATCCCCCAATATATAATGTTACTAACAACATATAAACTTATATTACTAACATCATCAATGCCTATGATGTTAAAACAATGTTCATACACAAGTATCAAATATTTATTACCTACATCATCAATTTTATAAGGTTTCTATTACATTAATACTCAATCCTAAGCAATTCTATTCTAGTGTAACAGTTACGAGGTTACTAAGCATGCCAAGTAATTATATTGTAGGATAAACCTATTAAATTGCAAGGTGAAGCTTCTTCTCATCAACATTGGACAATTATACTGAACATTAAGCTATAACATAGCTCAAGCAATCTAATAGAGTATTAAGATACTATTCCTATTTAGTCACTAACAACAACACTATAAAATTTTAACTCTCTTTTAAATAAAATTCTAATAATAATAACATATATTGTTCTATTCTAGAATTTTAATTTCATCTATTATTTGTTTAATCAATACCATAATAACTCATTTCACAATAAATCTCTTATTTATTATTTATTAATTAGAATCAATGTACCACAAGATAGTATATTACTAAATCATGACTAAACAAATAAAAAAGATAAAAAGAATATAACAATAATGTCATCACAAGTCAATAATCACCTCAGTCAACCATAGTCTATCATAAGCATAACCATAAGTCTAACAACTCAAATGTCTCAAACTGTCAGAGTGCAACCAAAAAACTAATAACTATCATAAGCTAAAAAGAGGGGCATTACACATGTACCAAGACCACTAGTGAAGTTTTGTGACCTACTAGGGTTACTTGAATCCGAAATGATCTAAAAAAGGTCTTGCACTAATCTCATATAGGTGCTTTGACTTGTTTATGGGAAGACCTAGTAGAAAGGTGGATGAGACAACTGACAAAAGAGAGGGTTTGATATGAAAATGGATAGGAGAAGTGACTCCATGGTAAATCTGACCTCAAAAACTGGAACAAGGCTGAAATGGGTACCCAGAAATGCTGACAATTTTCTCTCAAAAGATGTGGAAATGCTCACTGTCATGGATGCACAGCAACAGATGCGCTAAAACAAAGGATAAAAGTGCAACAAGTCATAGTAAATGCATAGTTCTGGTAAATGGTAAAACCATAGTAACAGGTGACAAATGCGTATAAATTCATAGTAAATGTGCGGCAGGTCGACACAAATGCACAGCTCTACAGGACAAATGTGTAGCTCTAGTTTTTCTTGACTTTTTTGCAAAGTTTTTGACATGCTTTTCGGTGTTTTTGGTTTCTTAGCTTCAAGTTGGTCTTTTTTATCTGATTTTTTCAATTATGGCAAGAAGACATAGCTAACACAAAGAATATTTTCATGGTTTTTTTGATTTTTTTGTAAATTTTTGGACTCTTTTTTGACTAAAAAGCAAGTACAAATCCTAGGCTGGATGGGACAATATAAACCAGATTCTCAATATTTCTAGTTGAGGCATCTTCAGGAGGTAATAATCGCCCTTCCCTACACTGACTTATAGGGGTTTTTGGCTACTAACAACAAATGATGATTAGTAAGTGCAACTGTTTGAGTGGTTATACATGCGGTAGTTCTACTCTCCATTATGGAGTCTCCCAACCTGCAAGGGTTATGCCTTGGAGGATTTTGGGGGAGGTTGGCTATTGGTATAACACAATGTCACTCGTTGTTTGAATCTTTTGCTCCAAACACAATTTATTTATAGTGTTTTTCCTTTAGAGAGGCCTACCACTTAAGGTCATTCCCACTTGGACGGAAGGATATCCAATGGTAGGCCTCTCTAAAGGAAAAACACGTGAAATGATATGTTTAGCATTTTGGTCACCCTAGATAGGGGAGAGCATAGGCCTAGTATCATTCCAAAAACACAAAAGACAATGGTTCTTTTCCCCTAGTTAAAATGAAAAAGACTAGATGAGTTAGCTACTTGGGCGCACACACAATTTGTTAACTTTGAGAGCAAGATAGCAATGGTTCAATTTTATCCTCCTAGCATTGGGACTATATTCAATTTGTTTGATGCAACAAGCTCAAATTACTATTAGGGTTTAGGCAGATCAAAGCAATAAACACTAACAATTATATGCAGATTAAATAACTAAAATATAACAATGAGGAATAACACAAAAGAGATCAACACAGAAATTTAACATGGTTCACCCAATATGGGCTACATCCGTAGAAACTTAGCCATCTAATGATTTTATTATCCAGTGCAAAATAGATTACAATCTCATGAATACATCGTTGTAACATACATCCCAGGTGCCTATAACAAGCTTTTTGGAAGGTTCTAGAATTAGGGTTTTGCAATGTCATTTTTCTTTTGTCGGTTAACAAAAAATTAACAACCGACTTTGAACCGCAATGAGGATACATAACTTATGTACAATACTTGCATGATCAGTCACCACATACCAACAATTACAATCCTTCCTAGTTAGAGCTAAATGAGATTTGCATGAACTTCCATTTACTTTCCTTTAAGATCAAGAGATGAGTTAACAAATGTAGGTATATGACTAGACTAGCCCCTAACCTACAAGTAGATCAAAGAATATTCCTACGAGAAGTGTTAAGTGTTAGCAAAATCACAAGAAAATTCAAAAAGTCACTATCAGAATCATATGCACAGAAATAGACAACAAATACACAGGATTACAAAAGTGCTGAGACAGAGGTTAAAAGCGTGGAAATAGAGAGTATATGCGCAGAAAGAATAGATGTGTCATTTTAGAACATAGATGCGCAGCTTCAAAGGGTATATGCGCCAAAAGATCAGATGCACCTAAATAGACAATAGATGCATGTTACAATTGATCAGATGCACAGAATCCTCCTATGTATGGAACCTAACACACAAAAACTTAGTTTTGAGGTTAAATTGGGGGCAGGGCCCCATAGTGGGTGCCAAAAATGTTAAGGGAAATTTGGAATGAATAATCAAATAATATCAATAATACCCAATAACTCAATGAAATAAGGAAATAAAGAAGATCAAACAAACAAAGAACAAAACCTTGAAAACCTCTTTACTTTGTGGCTTCCATTGGTCACCTATCTTAAATGATCTTGTGTATGAATATGGCCCTCAAAAGGTACACTTCCTTTCTATTTTCCAAGATGTCAAGTGGGAATGACTATGATAGGTTTTGCAATGAAGAGATTCTTCAACACAATTGCAATGATAAAAGGGTGATTGCAAGCTATGAATTGGTTTGGTGCCAAAGGCATACTGTAATTCTTGCAGAGTAAGTTTACTAAAAGCTTGGATGATAGAAATGGAGGAATAGGGTTGTACTTATAGACTTGAGAGAGAGAAGATCAATGATATAGAAAGAACAAGAAGATCAATGGTAGAGAACAATTGAGGAATGTCCACGAATAGGAAAAGGACATGTTTCTTGGTCTATTTTGCATGAGAGGAATTAATAAAATAGAAGAATGAGTTAACTGAAGAGATTAATCAATTAATAAAATAGATAGAAGAGTTAACTAACTAGAACTAGATGATGGAAATTGCATGAGGATGAGAAGATATTTTACCTCAATTAAATATTTAGAATATTCAATTGCATGTGCACAAGGATTAAATTATATTTAGAGATAACTAAATTTTTAGAAGAAATGGACAACTTAAATAAATAATTGATTTATTTAAATTTAGAGAAGATATTATTGGAAGAAACAATTAAATAATTGGTATTATTTAATTTGTTGGAGGACATTAGAAGAATTTAAGAATTTAATTAAATAAATTGATTTTATTTAATTGTTGGAAGAATATGAATCAAATAAATAAATTTGCTTATTTATTTATAATAGAGGAATTAGACTTAAATAAATATCAAGAATATTTATTTGGATAGAGTCGTGTCATTTTTAGGTGTATACAGATCCATTACAAGCTAGGTTGAGTTAGAAACTACATTCATCAATCAATTCAAAATTTACACAGATCCCTCCATTGTATATCATCAGTTTGTTGCTCGTAGAATGCCTAGTCAAATGAACCCTTAATAATGATTAATGTTAAGTTCCATAAACTGTACAAAAGAATTACCAATCCTTATATAGTTACTGAACAGACTATAGTTCAGATATACTTTAAACAATGATATTGATCCCTTAACTGCAGTGTTATTGAAAAAAAATAGGTAAAATATTACTACTTTAGCTAAAGCCTACTTTGAGTTGATCAAATTACATTAGGAGATGAACCCCATGATTAGGGGATCTATGGGAAACCTACCTTCAATTGAATTACCAAGGATACCAAATCAGATACCAGCCATTAACAATGCTTTAATGAATAGGACACTATTGATGAACCCTATCCTAGGTATTGTTCCTCAAAGGTAGAACTTGTTTATACATCCTCATCCCTTGAATCAGGTTTTCCCTTGATGCATATCATGAACAAATCTAGAATGGACCTATTACCCCAACTATTCCTCAATCATTAGGAAATTCATTATTTGAGAAACAACCTTTGAATTAGGTCCATGTTGTTAGTACACACCTAGCTAATCAGGTTGGTTCACTAGCTATTGGAGTGCAATCAAATATAGATCAAACTTCACATTTAACATATAAATTAAAAGTCCTTAAGAAAAATTTAGCTTGGGTGATAAATAAACTCAGAGGGATGATGTTGAACCCTCCATAGAACCAAAATCAAAACAATTTTCAAGGGCAAGGTTTTCAAGAAAATCATAATCAAAATAATTAGCATATTCAAGGTCATAACAATCAGAGTCAAAATTTTTAAAACAAAGGCTTTAACCAACAAAGAACAAACAAACAATGGAACACTCAGCCAAATAATGGAAGAGTTCCTTCTCCAAATGTAGATAGCACAAATTAGGCTAATTCAGTGAACTTTAAAGAATTAAACCCTCTACCTAATTGGTGTAGGCTTCATGATACATATGCTCATTCATAACTGAACTGCATTGAAATGGAAAAGATGTCCAAGATAGCTCAGGCTGATCAACAAGCCAATTATGAGAACACAAATAGACAATCAGGAGATATAAGCATTATCATGGTTTTAGACACAAGTTTATATTACCCCATTTGAAGATGACAATGAACTAGTTCAGGACTATGATGAAGTTCAGGCTTTTCAACAAGGAAGGAGTAATTACTTCTTGAGGAACATAGGCAAAGAACTATTCACATCTTCCTTCCCTCCAAACAATGCTCCTACCCCACCTCATCAAAATGTAGATCTATAATAATCCTCCACCTCAAAGAGGACCCTAAGTAGGACCATACAAGCAAAGTTTCACCAGTGCAAGTAAGACCTGCACACAAAAAGATCAAGGTTATGAATTAACTAATGATTTGAAGAAAATAAAATCTAATATATCATTGTATGATGTCATGTAGAATTGTCCATCATCGAAAGAAGCATTGATCCAATCCTTGGATAAGAATGAGAAAGCATCAACTTTTCAAAAGGATAAGGATAAAACAACCTCTATGGCTGATATTTTCACTGCTATGTATAAAGGAATGTTGGAATAACCTCCTTTCTTACTAAGTGTTGAGATTTTTGGTAAGAATTTGTACACAATTGTTTGGTTGATTTTGGAGGTTCAAGGAATGTAATGCCTTATTCAATTACTTAGAAGCTAGGACTGACCCTTACCAAGACAAACATAAAGGTGGTTCAAATGGATAAAATAGAGGTAGTAGTGGGTGAAGTTAAGGATGTCCAATTGGTATCAAACCCCAGATTTCAACAACACATTAATTTATTCAAATAGTTGATATCATGAAGGTATATGGAATGTTACTTAGTAGAGATAGGACTAAGAGCTTAAATGGTTATTTTTCCACTAATTTTGGTACCTGTTGTTGTGGAAAGGGAACCAGAATCATATTAGAATTGACAGTGAACCCAAATTGAACCATATGATTACTGAATATAACACCCCTAATGAGGTTATCTTCACAAATGAGGATCTTAGAATATACAAAATAGTGGATGAAATTTTTGCTTCACTCATAATTCCTAGAATGAATAAAACTTCTACAAGTTCAGATTGATATTATACAACAAACCTCTAGGATTTCATTCAAATATTGGCCAATGATTAACATATGCTAGGTACAAAAGTTTGTATTTTAGAATTTTACTTCCTAATTGGTTCAAAGTGCACAAAGATTATCATCCCAAACTATCCTTCCCACTATTCTTAGAGGTAGTTCAGGTGATAGAAGAAGTAGAACCCAATTGTGAGGCTCATGTTGAGACCACTTGTGGATTCAATAAGAAGTTTGTAGAAGTCATGAGTATGAAATAAATTTTTCAAGAGGCCACGTAGGTCATGTTTGTACAAGTACTGTTTGCAAAAGAGGCAAACATGGAGAAAATGTTTCCAAAGGCTACGTAGGCCATGGTTTCATAAGAAGAGCTTACAAAAAGGCAAGCATGATGGAAGCAATAATTAAGCAGCTAGATTTCATAGCTAATTATGAAATCATTTGCAAGAGGTTTACTAACAAAGGAAGTCACGATGTAGTTCATAACAAGGAATTCAAAGCCAAAACTGAAACTACTCAAGAAGATCTTCATCCAAAATGAGGTTCTCAATATCATAAGGGTACTATAGGCCTTAAAAATGTTGGTTAGTTAACTTGTATAGATGCTAACTATGCTATGACAAGTTATAAGAGGTGTTGGAAAGAAATGGGGAGGGATACCAGTCCAGAGATCTAGTCCTTAGTCAAGTCTTTGTAGTCAGTTTATACCCCGGTTAAGTAGTTAGAGATTGATAGCAAAATACCAAGAATAATATATGCAGAATACATACATAATATAATAATATAACACAAAAGAATTATCCAAAACTAGCAAATCTCCATATATATATAGGGTGGGTGCAAAAAAGTTGGGGGGTCAAAAAGTGGGCAACCTTTTAAAAAAAACTTCTAAGCCATAATGCGAGTGCGTTATGCTTCCCTATTTAAAAAAACTGTGTTTTCCTCAATTTTCCATTTCATTTTCTTCTACCTATAGCCTGCAAACCCTTGAGAGTGCACTCGCATTATTGGAGGTCAAACTCATTGCCAAATCGTCACCGATTCATCATCAAAATGCCGCCAAGACGTTAGGGACACCAAAGGAGTAAGTTGTATTTGGTTTTTTGTTTGAATTGGTTGTTAAATAGGTAGGTTTAAGTAGATTTTTGATGTAAATTTCTTTAATTTATAGGAAATGATAATGCACCTCCTCCTCCTCCTCCTAAAAATCCATAAAATCCTAAATCACCTGAACAACAAATACCTGTTGAAGAATAACCCCAACAACAAACAGCTCCATTCATTCCTCAACATGCCCCTAGAACACAAGAAAATCTAATGGGGCAAATTGAAAACAATAAAAAACAAATTGAGGACATAATTGCAAGGTTGAAAGATCCTGCAACTTCAACCTCACATAGATCCATGCTTGTTGAATCTATTGAATCCATGTTATCAAATGTAGATTCAATTAGCAAGAAAATATATAGTTGGTCAGAAAAGAGGAGAGAATTTAGAGAGTACTATGCAGACAAGTTGTCTTATGAACAAGTAAAACAAGCACAAATTACAAAATTGGACTTGTGTTCCATTTTTATAGACCCACAAACAAATCAACCTCTACCCCTTACCTGCAAGAGGTTTCTTATCCATTGGTGCAACAACCAAGAGATAAGGGACAATTTTGGGCAAAGGTGGTGGAGGATTTTTTACCATCCTCCATATAACAATAATGAGGTCCCACAATACTTTTTGAGGAAACTCTACTATAATTTTGTAAAAAATAAAGTGCCAAACTATTTTGATATGCGGGATTTCCATGGTAGAGGTGGGAGGTTAGCAGAGAATAGACCAGGGGCACGTGTTGACCCACATTGGGTAGCGAGATGAGCACTCGCCAAACTAGCCCATGAGCACGTGTCTATCCCTTCCATTGTGAAGGAGAGTACTGAGGTCAAGACACTTCAGTCCATTAGTGCCTTAACCCAAAGCATCATAGAGCATGCCAGTCCTGCAACATAGTGTGGGCCAAGGGAGAGTTTGAGGAATAAGATTCCACCCCATACTTGTCAGGTTTGCGAGTCAGCCTATGGTTATGACCCCATGGATAGTCAGGATGCAGGTGCGTAGGCTACATCTGTAGCTAAGCAGATGGTGATGATAGATGCCCTCTTGAGTGAGAGTTTCAGCCTTAATACTCAGACAAATGTTAGCAAGTTCAGTAAATTTAATTTATTAAATTTTATTTTTTAAATGTAAGATTAACTAATTTAGTTTGATGATTTTAATGAAATTTTAGGGTCATAGCATTGATGTAGTTTTCAATAGTTCTCCACCTACATATTACACTATGACATCTACTGTCAGGGTATGTAACTAGTGATCAATTATAAATATTACATGTGAATAGCATTGTTATATGAATGATATTCTAATATTTGATTTTGGATGTTGAATAGGTTAATCTTGGAGATTTCACGGCAACACCTGCCAGTGGTGGTGGAGTTCAAAGCTTCACTCATGTAATAAAATAAATAGTTTAACTAATGAATTGTACTTACTAGATTTTTGTATTTTATATTCATATCATTGATTACATTGCATTGCACATCTTTCAAACTCAAAGCATTATTATACATTGCATAACTAATAACTAGATGTTGATAGATGACAAATTTTCAATTACAATATTGTTATTTGAAAAAATCCCTCAAAGAAATGTGGTCTCATGGAATGCCATGACAAGAAGATGCATAGACAAGGACATCACCATGAGACCACATTTCTTTGAGGCATCTTTTCAAACATCTCACTGCCTTGTCTATGCTACCACATTTTCCATACATATCTAGCAGATCTTGTTGATCCCCTCCACACTATTCTTCGACAAATTCTCTATAATAAACACATCCAATTAACACCAATTAATACCTAGGACATGAAACCAGAGAGGGGCATGAGCCTATGACATCTTATATAGCATATGATTGAATCCACCATCATCTAGGTTTTAGGTATTAATTATGGGGGTAACAAGTCACCCCTAACCAAAATATTCAAATCTACACTAACCCATTCCCCTACAAACTATGTCAATCCTATTGGCTCAATTTCTTCCATTCCCACTTTTGATCCTACATCTAACCCACCTAAGTCTAATGAGGACCCTTCATTTAATACAACTATATTCTTTGAGATGAAAGAGAGCACAAAATCCTCCAAGAACTCACATAAACATGTACCAAAAGAGCACAACAACAATGGAGGCTTGAGGAAGCATAAGAAAGAGCTATAGTATATCACCAAGAGAGCCAAATCTTCACAAGAGTTCACAACTAGTTGAAGAGCCAAGAGAGTTCACCATAGAATGCATGAGAATCAAAAGTGAAATTCAAA
Source organism: Cunninghamia lanceolata (assembly GCA_027924645.1). NCBI lineage: Eukaryota > Viridiplantae > Streptophyta > Pinopsida > Cupressales > Cupressaceae > Cunninghamia > Cunninghamia lanceolata. Next base: position 3,152,231 of record BSBN01000957.1, read on the forward strand.
AATCCACCACATGAGATGCAAAACCTAGAGATAGAGTCAAAACAAAGACATTCTGAGCTGCAAAGAGGTGTTACTAGAATCTTGAATCATGAGCCTAATATATTCTAACAATGGACCATGACCATTTCCATTCCTACAACCTGATAATGTTTCATTAGTTTGATATGTTTATAAATTAAAATTGACTATTTTGACACAAATATCTTCACTAATGAACCACCATTATTTCGAGCCTATAATTTAATAATTGCTTAATAGGTTGATAACTTCACCAATGAACCATGATTATTACAAACTTGCACTCTAATAACAGTCAATGTAATTTGTGTCTAAACATCAATAAACCATGACTCTTTCAACACCTAATCTAAACAATTTTTCATGAACCAATATATTTTTCAATAAAATAGAACCATTTCAACATCTACAACCTAGTATTTTCTTTTGCTAATTTCTAACTTCTTAGGGGAACCATGAACTTTTCTTAAAATTATCAAACTCCTCACTTCAAAATTTTAAAAACTTTCAACCCACTAAAGCTTAAACTTTAATATTTTTTAATCAATAAAACTATGTTTAAACCAATCAACCTAACCAACATTAATATCTACAACTTAATAATCAATATAAATAGACCAAAAAGTACAAGACTCTATAAAACCTTAGGGTTAAAGTAGCACAACCCCTTACCCTAACTAAACATACCACCATATTTCTAAGGTGTTGATATCATACAAATGCTCATGGCTCCTTTATTCTTCTTAAGGGCAAAGTAAAACACCTCTTCAAATATGCAACCACTTTTTCTACGGACCCCTTAACCTTTGAAATGATCAAAGTTCCCTCATATGATATACTTTACATACTTGGAGCCTAGCAGGGTTCTAATTTCTATCCATAAGGGAGTTGATCCTATTTTCCCTATCCAAAATAAGAAAGAACTTATTTACAATTTCAATGATTGTTACCTCCAACATTCATAGTTCTTAACCCAAGAAGCTAGATCAATAGATTAAACTCTTGGTTGTGATGTTTTTGATGCCCATACCCAAGACTTTACTATGTGAATTGATGGTGAAGAATGTATATTATGTGTCTAGTTGTATCATACTATGCATTGGTGACAATGAATATCTTTTTTTGGTACAATACAAAGCTTCATTACAATATCTAGACAAATTAAATTATGCATAGTTGGATGCCTTTAACATGTTATTTGTAGAGTTAGATCATGTTATGTATTTAGATGGAGCCCTTTTACATTTATCTACTTGGTTGGAGTCCTTTTTACATAGTAAGAGTTTTTATCACTTTTAGTAATAGGTGGAATCTCTCATCCTACTATTTTTTAAATTTTTTTTAAAAAAATTAGCAAGTCATGGTTATGCTACCCCACAACCTTACCACCAACCTAAACCTAAACTAACACCTTCATTCCCTCTCTGACATCTTAAACCTAAAATTTGATGCTACTATGGTCCCTCCTTTGTTGACCCTTATACCACACAATAGTCATGAATCTTTGTCTAATTTGTATATATGCATACATGACTTGTGTGATTTATTGTGTGTACTTCCATGTTTAGGTGAACGTGTGTGTATGTTAGGAGCCATGGCTTGCATCACTCTTCTAGTTTTCGTAATTGAATAATGTTGTTTTATTTTCAGAGGATGTAGGTTGTAGAGACACCTCCCGAAGTTCATAGGGCAGTGGAGCATGGTGTGTTCTCTGAGTTTCATAGCGCCATGCCTTTGATGGGGGTATGAGGCAGCTTAGTAAATTTCAAATTACATTCATTGTTATAGTTTTTTATTTTTGAAAAATCAAATGATTATTGATTTAAAGTGTAATTTCTATTTGGATGGTTTTTATAAGACATGACATCGCCACAGCCTAATCCTGGTACTGAGGCAAATGAGGAGACAAATTTTTTGGTAGCGGTAAGTGATTATTTTGTTATATCTTTCATTTTTTATAATGTAATTTCTATATATTAATGTCTATACTTTTTATTGTAACAACTATAGATCCATGAACAACTAAATAGGAACAACCCTTAGGTTCATAGTAGACCACCCTCATACACGTCTCCATCCCCTCGAAGATCAAAGGCTGCCCATGATCTTTTCTCTTCATCAGACAGAGTGGAATGACTTTTTCTTGTATTCCTTTGTTGTATGAATGTATGGCATTTGTGGACATATATTTTTTACTGCATATAGTTGACATTGTATGCCTATATGGCATTCTTGTAATCCTAGATGGCTATTTTGTATATATGTTATACTTATATCGACAGATATTGATGTATGCCTATATGGATATTTGGTTAATAGAAATCATTTTTGTTGATGGTGTCCATATTTACATTATAAATCCACGCTTCAATGGAAATTTGTAGATGGTTTACTTCAAATATTTAAAGTCCAATTGTATTACATAGTAGGACTTTTTAAAATTCAATCCTCTCTATAGCTCTCATAATCCACTTAGCACACAAAGCTAATCCTTTGAAGACACCCAAAAAAAGAGTCTTTAAAATAAAAATGAATCATCATGTTGAATATCATCACGAGATTGTATATTAAAGTCATAAAAACTTGGGTTGTGTGTGGTGAATTTAATATAGTGGAAGTGACATCAAACAAGTATGGTAATTTCTCCCCATGTAATAGACAACTAGTGAGATGGAAGCTTAGTCCTACATGCACAATAGATTGGGGCTTTCTTATCTCAATATTGTATGATGTAACAATCACTCTCCATGGTATATGTGGAATAATCTCTACTTAGAATATGTAAGAGTTTTCAAAGGGCTTGAATGACCATTTATGACATGTTTGCTAGAATTTGGAGCCACATCATCCTCATTAGACTAGCTAAATTGAATGGTGAAATAATACTATCAAGCATACATGACACTTTATTCACATTTATGGGTGCTAGTTGGTGCATGTTCACTATTGCTCATACAAGGTCACCACCATAAAGCCTTACCATGTCACTTCTAAGTTGAAATAGCAACTATTGAAATAACAACAAATGAAATAATTCTTTCTTGATAAGTTGAAAGAGCTTGACCCTTAAGAGGGCTAATGTCTTTTGCTAGTATGTGAAGTGCCACATGAATGGTGGATGCATTGATGTTGAAAGCAACCTAATTTATTGGGGTGAGAAATGAAAATGATGATAATGCATGGAGAACATTCATATAAAGTGTTATCTTGATGTTCTCATGAATACTGATGACATTTCAAATGTGAAAAGTTGTGACCCTTTGAATAGGAAAGACTATGACCCTTTTATAATAAAGGGCAGTGACCATGCGTAGCGTATATGTGCCCAACGCGATGTGTTGGCACTAACTATTTCAGCATGTTTGGGTGTGAAAGTGAACCATTCCAAGCCTAAATGTACCCATCCGAATGCATTGGAATTGTCATTTTGGATGCATGAGGAGCAAAACAAAAGTTACACCCCTTTGCAACTTTACATTGCATGCATCTGACCATTTTTGGAGTAGCAGAAAAACTTCCACCATAGTAAAATGTGTTAGAGATATAAAAAACTAAGAGAGATTATTGTAGAGGGACCCTACTTGATCCCATAACCTTAGACATAATACTTCTAAGTGACATGGATTCTGAGTAACAGCTCATCAAAGATTGCTGCCTTTTGCACTTTGGTCTCTTCAGGGATATTGCCGGTATAATGTAGCTCAGATAGTTTTGGCATGTTTGGGTGTGAAATAGGACCATGCCTAGCCTAAACATATCCATTTAGATGCGTTGAAACTATTGGTTTGGCCGTATGAGGAACAAAATGAAAGTTACACCCCTTTGTAACTTTACGCTACATGTATCTGACCATTTTTGGAGAAGAAGAAAAACTTTCACCACAGGAAAATGCCTCAGAGATATAAAAACTGAGAGAGTTTATTGTAGAGGGACCCTACATCTCAGATGAAATGTTTCTAAGTGACATTATTTCTGAGTAATAGCTCATCAAATATTGTTGCCTTTTTGCACTTTGGTCTCTTAAGGGATATCACTAGTACAATGTAGTTCAAACTATTTTGGCATATTTGGGTGCAAAATAGGACCATGCCTAGCCTAAACATACCTATTTAGATGTGTTGGAACTATCAGTTTGGTCGCACGAGGAGCAGAATGAAAGTTACACCCCTTTGCAACATTACATTGCATGCATTTGACCATTTTTTGAATAGAAAAAAATCTTTCACCACGGGAAAACACCTTAGAAATATAAAAAACTAAGAGAGGTTATTGTAGAGAAACTTTACATGATCCCATAGCCTCAGAAAAAATATTTCTAAGTGACACAGTTTTCATGTAACAACTCATCAAAGATTGCTGCCTTTTTTTGGTCTCGTAAGGGATATCGCCAGTACAATGTAGCTCAGACTATTTCGGCATGTTTAGGTGCAAAACAAGACCATACCTAGCCTAAACATACCCATCCGGATGCATTAGAACTATTAGTTTGGACACATGAGGAGCAGAATGAAAGTTACATCCATTTGCAACTTTACATTACATGCATCTAACCATTTTTGGAGTAGCAAAAAAACTTTCACCATGAGCAAACGCTTCAGAGATATAAAAAATTAAGAGAGATTATTCTAGAGGGACCCTATATGATCATGTACCCTTAGATGGAATGTTTCTAAGTGAGACAGTTTTCGAGTAGCATCTCATCAAAGATTGCTACCTTTTTTGCACTTTGGTCTCTTAAGGGATATTGCTGATATAATGTAGCTCAGGCTATTTCAGCATGTTTGGGTACAAAAAAGAACCATGCCTAGCCTAAATGTACCCATCTAGATGCACTGAAACTATCAATTTAGTTGTACGAGGAGAAGAATGAAAGTTACACTCCTTTACAACTTTACACTGCATGCATCTGACCATTTTTGGAGCAATAGAAAACTTTCACCACGGGTAAAGGCTTTAGAGATATAAAAATTGAGAGAGGTTATTGTAGAGGGACCCTACGTGATCTTGTAGCCTTAGACAAAATGTTTCTAAGTGGCATAGATTCCAAGTAATAGCTTGTCAAAGATTGTTGCCTTTTTGTACTTTGGTCTCTTAAGGGATATCACCGATACAATGTGTTGAAAGTTGTTTGTCATTGATGTCAAAAGGTTAGGAGGTGTTGACCATATCCCTGTTGGTGTTGTTGTCAAAGGATTAGGATGCTTAGTTATGGTGTTCATGTTTCATGGTATGTTCTTCACAAGATGCCTTCATTCACAGAGCTCACATGTCTTTCATGTTTTAGGATGGTGTGTTCATGTTTCACAAGAACCCTGCAAGACATGTATGAAAAGTGTGGAAGCATATATAGCAAATGTGAATTGTTTGACATGATGCCTCAAAGAATGTTGTCTCATGGAATGCAATGATTGCAAGATATGCATGAAATGGATTTTTCATAAGGCTTTAAGAACTCTCAAGCAAATGCACAAAAGTAAATTTCAACCAAACTCAAATTTTGGCATGTCTAAAACAAATTGCACAACCTTATCCAACTTCCTCCTTGCCTATGCTAGAATGGGATCTGGGGAACATGGTGTGGACAACCATCAAAGCATAAATGATATAGGAATTTTGTCACATGTATTGTATTTGCAGTTGCCTTTGTAGACATGTATGGAAAGTGTGGAAGCATAGACAAGGCTCGTGAACTATTTGAAATGATACCTCAAAGAAATACATAGTCCCAAAGAATGCTTTGATTGCAAAATATGCACAAAATGGATTATTTGAAAATGATTTATAAACTTTCAAGAAAATGCAATTGGTACATGTAAAACCAAATTCATGTAACAGTAATTGATCATCATATTAAATATTTAATATAAGCTGTCATATACCTAATGTCTTGAACATAACATCTAGTCTATGTACAAAGCCATATAGGCATGTCCAAACAAATCCATACAAGCATATATACAAAAAATTATTATCTTGTCTCTCTTTATCCATAGATGGATAGGATGGAGTTGTGACCTCCTATGAGAAGCATCAATAAGCAAAATTGACTAGACATAAATATCATTTATGTACATCAAATGACATGAGATAAAACAAGAAATACATAATTATGACATTTTCATGTTATTGGCTCATACCTCAGTCAAAGGATAGGAATCCTTAGCAGAATGGAGTGGTTGAAAGAAAGAATATGACTATTCAAGAAGATGCAAGGACAATGGTAAGAGCAGCAAACATACTAGATGTATACTGGAGGGAAGTAATTCATACTACTATTTATATACAAAACAAAGTACAAGTAACCACCTAGGAAAGTTTTATGCATACTTACAAATTAATCCAATGAACCATCTGTGTTTGCTCTACTCTTTATTGTGTCAAGTATTGCCTCATGGCTAGACTCATGCACCTTCCACAAGGTCTTGTTCAAAGGTCTACCTCGATATTGTCTCAAATGAACATTGGATGCCATGACAAGGTTTGAGTAATGAAGAATCTTCCAATGCATGTCAAAGTCTTGAAATAGCCAAACATTAAAACTCTTATGTGGGTACCTTCTAAGCCATATTCTAGTAACAACCACCAAGCATGTAAGGTATTTGATGTTTTCTCCATTTGTAACTGGGGCCTCCAATTTATTTTTGGCCTTAACACAACGACGCGAGTAATAATATGTTTCCTCTTCATTGTCTTCATCTGCAATAATTGCATAAACATGCCCTACATTGGTATGTGTAGCAAATTAGATGAAATTAGTCAACATTACAAAAACACTACAAAGTAGGAATTTCAAAAACTATGCAAGTAGATATATTACCTAGTTGAACTAAATCTGATATGTGGTCAAAGTCAATTGATGATTCCATCTGTGTTAGTTCTAGTGCCGTTGGGAGTTAATACATGTCAAGTAGGCTAAGATAACTTAACCACCATTCGTCAACCCATTCCTTTTACTCATACTCATTCCAAGATTGAATTGTACATGAAGAACAAAGGCATGCCATCTTCTGCATATGGATACTCCATGAACCTACAACTGAGATTTTGAAAGAGTGTATCTCACTTGATCTTATTAGTGTACAATAGTCCACATATGGTGCAATGTTTGTATCATCTATCAACCAAAAAAATCTACGAACTGAAGACTTACCTTCATTACCTGGAGCCATCGAAGCATTACATCACTCAACGATTGATTTTCCATCTGTCAACTTTGCATTAATGTCTTTATATTGTAACTCTTAACGTGCTATGACTCTTTTGATATATGCTCCTGTACCATCATACTCCCCCTTTCCATTTCTAGCCTCACAAAAGTTCTACATATGTTGAATACCTATAATATTATGCCTCCTACTTAGCCAATAGAAATTATGTAAGTTCTTGAATTGTGATGCATAGTTATCCGGCCATATGATATGCTAACTGAATGATATGCCCATTCTATCCAAATCATTGTAGAACACCAAAAAGTAACCTTGCATGAACTCCGTAGAATGCATGTGATCATCACTAATATAAAAATGATACTCCCCTATTATATTTCTGTCATCCTCTATACTATCATTCGCATGAATGAATGCGATGTGCGTGCACAAATATAGAAACATGTGTGGAGTTGTAATATTGTGAGTGCACCTCACGCTGTGGCTGTAGACTATAGTTCTCTACAATGTTGATGACTAAAACAATGCTACCAAGTGGAAATGTGTCCTTGCATAACTTGAATTGCAAGTCTAACCATCGAGCTCTATGGGTATGCATTGCATACTCATACACTATACTGTCACGAAATGTAGACATAAATTGATACACTAGAATCTTTTGAATAACCAAATCACACCTCTTTGCTTCTTTACTATCTTTTGTATTATAGGCCACTGTTTTATATTTGTCAAACTTTACTAGTTCATTTCCAACTGTATGTATGCTTTCCATATGTTCACATATTGGCATACGTTGCAAGCCACCGCAATGCTAACATGTGCCATTCATGTATAATTTCCTGTAGAATATTTGACCTTCCTCTCTTTTACATAAAATTGTTGATATGAAGACTCTTGTAGATGTTGGTGGGGCATGTATGCTAGAATCTTACAAAACATTGTTAGTATGCAAATCTAAACATATAAACCAGTAAACATCAAAATGGTTAGAAAATTCAATATCTAATCTACAACAACAACTAGTGCATGTGTGATTTATTTTGACATGGAAAGGTTTTAGCATTTCAAAATATCTTTGAGAAATTTTAATTTGAGGATACATCTCTAGAAGTTTACCAAAAAACTATGTTTGAGTCATATCTAAAAAATGCTTTAGATGTGGCTCATAATTTTGACTACCAATTCTCCTTCTTACCACATCCCTTTGATTTGGAGATACCCTTGTGTAATTCTTCCAAAAGACTTCAATTAGTGATCTCAATGCTTCAACAATTGGTTTATCTTTTTGTGGTATTTCTTTTATCTCTCCCTTAACTCTAAACCCTAATCCATTATCCCTAAACCCTAAACCCTAATCCCTCAGCCCTCAACCCTAATCCCTCAACCCTAAAGCCTCAACCCTCAACCCTTAAACCTTAAATCCTAAACCCTATCCATAAACCCTCAACACTATACATCAAACCCTAATCCCTCAACCATAAACCCTAATCCATTATCCCTAAACCCTAAACCCTACCCTAAAGCCTCAACCCTCAACCCTTAAACCTTAAATCCTAAACCCTATTCGTAAACCCTCAACCCTATTGAATATAAGAAATACTAAGAGGGGGGGTCAATCAATATTCTGCAAAACCACTTCTTAACAAGTTCATTAATCTAATTTCTAAAATTAATAACATGAAAGAAGAATAAGCATAAGAACAACAACCATAAAGACATAATACATGGATACTAGTATTTTTACGTGGAAAACCCAAAAAGGGAAAAACCATGGTGAGTGTTAGCTCACAATATATTATGATAATAATACTAGATTAGATAAGGCTCATTGCCATAGGGCTTACTACCCAAAGAAATGCTCATTGCAGGTGGAATCATTGTCCAAGTGGACTCACTGTCCATTGAGAAAGAAGGATAGAAGATAGAATAAAATTGGCTCACTTCTAGTAATGAACTTTTATAAGTGCATCTACCATATGCTAGATCATAGTTCCATTGAAGTCTCAATACATAGATTCAAAGGACTTCATTTATTCTGCCCTGCTCCCCAATTCTACTACATGTACTCTATTTTCTGCCCTTTTTTTATTTTTCTACTCTATACTCTACTTATAATCCTTCATACTTCAAATTCACACACATATCACCACATTTTCACATCTCAACATTGCAATCCATTGAGTATTTATATCTGCAACAAGATTCATTTCACAAGCAGGTCGGCAAGCCAGACATGAAGCATGTATACATTGTATTTTACCTTGTCTACTTGATCATGTGCACAAATAGTAGTGCAGACCCAAACAATCATTTAATAATCTTCATATAAATCAGCACCAGTCATTAAACCACTTAGATTTATTATTCAAACAATATATCTTCTTTGCATATGGATTTTACATGCCTGCCAACCTGTCTCTTAAGAACATGCTTAGCCACTTCATCTGTCACATCAAAACTCTTAATGAAAACCACAAGAGACTCAAAGATTCATAACCAACATTCATTCTAGACCTCTTAGCATACCTTTAGAATTGTAATACAAAATATGCAACTGCAAAAGAATGTGGACCTTTTTTCTCTGGTTCTGTGCACTGTTCATATCTTAGATTCGTTCACTTGGACTTAGATATTTTGCAGTATGACTTCCAGAGGAAGTCAAGACTTGAACACTAGAACATATCATCATCAAATAGGTATGAACAACATATCTAAACCGCATATACTGATATTCAACTGTGGAGGCATACTGACCCATTTTTTGTCACTTGCTCTAAATATTGCCCATACTTAGTCATTTTAGCCTTTTAGACCAGAATACTTTTATTCCTTGTTGCCAAACCAAGTTGGTCTTCCTAAGTAATGTCTCTTTTTCATGTCATTGGAATACCTTTGCCTTGTTTCCATCAATGACAACATGTAATCCTTCATCAGAGCAGTGTCTCTTGCCAACAATCTGCCCCTTTGGCATTGATGGCAACACTTAGTGAAAAATGTGTATCTACTCCCCCTTTCTATATACACTCTTCTCTTTCACTCCCCCTCAAGTGTTTGCCCTTTTTTCATTGGTCTTCTTCTCCCCCTTTGACATCAATGGAAAATGTGTATGTACAAGAGTCAAAATTGTGTCAAAACTGTAAAAAAATCATACTCTGCCACATATGTACACATATAATCTTCAACTTAATTAATTGTAGGTAAAAGAATATCATTGTACACAATATTTAATTGTGTAATATCTTCATCCTATCATTTCTTGGCTCTTTCCAAATTTGAATGTGATCATTTATCAAAAAGACTAATTTTTTGACCTTTTGCACATCAGAGGGTGTGTCAATATGTGCTTTTGCTTGCAGTGCTTCTGCTGCAAGATTTGACATTGAGTCTAGCTTAAGACTTATTAGTCCTCTCAAATGACACATTCTATTTTTCATTTGATCTCTCTTGTTCATTAGATTACTTAAGTCATTATGGATATTGATCACTTGTATTTCTTTGTTGTTGGCTAACTCAACTGTGAAATTAAATGACTTAGAAAGATTTGTCAGCTATAGTTTTATTTCCTTGATCTTTTCTTCTAGTTCCTCTATGGCTTCCAACCAAGATAAACAAAATTTGTACAAGTCACATGCTTCTTTCATAGCACTCTATATGCTTTTTATTCCATTATCTAGGAGAGCTTTGTCATTTATTATCATAGTCTTCGACTCACTTAATCTTTTCTCATCAAACTCTTTGTTCACTTTTGTTTTAGCAGATTTCTCAAAAGATTCAAAATGCTTACTCACAAAATTTATGAGTCCTTTTAGTTGATTTATTGATGACATAGAAGTGTCATTCGGATAAGATGGCATTAGGTTCTCCAAAATGTTGGATGCCTCACCAATCAATTCATTGTCCTGTATGTGTGACTTCAAAATTTCTTCCTATGCCTTTTCTTGCACAATTGATACCAATTTAAATTTTTGTACCAGGGACATTAAATCCAGGTTTATTGGTCCTTGCAAAAACTCAAGCTCATCCAAGACCCATTTCTCTTTTTCCAAAAATTCTTTGATTGACTCCGTAGTGTCTCTTGTTGCACTAGAGACTTCTTCTTGGTTTAGCTCCGGAGCATCCAAATCCATAGTTTCATTTATATCATCCTTTTGTTCCAGTGTAGGGATTTCCTTGTCTTGTTTCTCTCCTTGATCGTTGGCCTTGTCTATTTTCTTAGTCTTCTCCATTTCTATCTTCTCACCTGTTTGTTGTTCTGGAGAAAGACTAGTCTCAATAACTATAGCAGGGGCTTTCTTCTCTTTAGCCACTTTGTTAACTAACCCTTGGTCCAAATTCACTTCCAGAAAAGATGTATCATCTCCAACATTTATTTCATCATTGTCATATATTGTTGGGAGATGAAATTTTCTTGGCACTCTCAAGGTGATTTCTTTAGTCTCCTTTACTGCTTTCTCAATGTCATCTGACATGAGAGTATTCATCCTTTACTTGTTTCTGAATTCCTTATTGAGTTCTTTGGAGATTCTTGATTTGTCTTTTGGGTGATATCTGGACATAGCATTATCAGTGTGTGCTCTTTGAGTTTGACATCCTTAGCCATAGCAACTTCTTTCCTTGAATACATTATGCTACCCAAGTTGTCAAGTAGATCATCAATAATTTCAATGAGGGATTTACTGTAAATGTTCAAATACTCCACGGTCATCCCACAATAATGGTTACACTTTTTGGCCAAAATTGGCATTGAAATCAACATTTTGCACTAAATCTTCACTTTCTGACATTGTTAGGAATTTGATGATGATGCAAACTAGTGATTTGTGAGATTTTATTTGTAGAATCTAAATGTATTTTTTTATAAAATTTGGAGTTAAATTGTAAATTTTTTGCTTCTCCTTTGATAACTAGTTTTTAATAGTAAACAACATTTTTTTAAGTGATGTGTATTCTGTAGCACATAACTTTTTTTCTACAAAGGATAAAATTTTGATTCTTTTGAATTTAAATTGGTAACACTGATATATAGGGCATGCATTTGGTTTCATAATGTTTTGTTGAATATATTTTTTTTAAAATAAGTTTTGAAGTCAAACCAATTATAATTTAGACATAGGTGTACTCTATAAAACACAACTTTTTCTGTATGTACCAAAATTCAATTTTTTTTTGTTGAAACAAGGACATCAACACCTAGGGCATAGATATTTTTCAGAATTTTTTTTCACTAATTTACTAATTTTTCCATGTGTGTAGAATAGACAACTTGATTTTTGGTGAAAAACCTACATTCACAAGAATTAAAAAAAATATAATAATCAAATTAAATATATTTAAAATTATACCTTATGGGAAGCTTCTAATAAGGACTACATTCTTACAAAATATAAATTTTAAATGAATTCATTTGATCTGCCAAAAGGTAAATCAAAAGTGGTTTTTATCAGCATTTTGATAGGTGTAGAGGAGACTCCATTATTGGTATGGCTTAAAACTAGTGGGGTTCTATCCAAGGGGGTTTGAATCTAAGGGGGTTTGATCAAACCCTCTTCAATTAAAATCCTTTATATAGAACCTTTCAAGGCTTAAATCATTATATTTTTTATAAATATGTGATTTCAGTAAAAATCAAGATCTTCGAGAAAGTGTAACCCATTATTGTGGTAGCACCCTCTACAATGGCATTCTCAGTGATCCTCTTATCAGCATCATTGTATTCATCACATAATTGGGTAATGGGTTTCAGATTGCCATCAACTATTATGGCCCTCAAGACTTCCTCTAGGCTTATTGGAGCTTCTTCTATCTGATGCTCTTCTTGCCTTGGACTTATCTTAGCTTTACCCTTATCGGAGGGTTTTTCCTTGTTGCTTCTGGAGGTTTTGGTGCTCTTAACCTTCATCTTATTTACCTCTTCATCTGACTCTGTTTCTTCTTCATATGTTTTGCCAAAACTGACATACATCCTTCTTCCTTTTGTTTTCTTCCTTTTTGAGCTTATGTCAATGGATTTCTTCGTGGGTTCTTCCATACTTGTTGAAGATGTGAGATCAAGGAAGTAGTAGCAGAACCTCTTATTGTTCTTTTTGTTACTTCAAGTCTCTCTGGTTTCTTCTTAGGTTCTTCTAGAACCTTGACTAGTTCATTTTCTTTCTTTTCTTCTGCTACCATTTCATCTTGTACTTTTTCTCTTGCCTCTTTCACTTGTTCTTTTGTGAAGCCTTGTCTTAGGGCATAATCCTTTGCCACTCTCCGTATTTTCTTAGAGATTTTAGGTTTTCTTACTTCAACATGAATTTTTGTAGACAGTTCTTCATATGTTCCAAATCTTTCCTCTTTGGGGTCCCAGGGATGGCTTAGCATGTGTTGTGCATAGTTATCCAAAATCATTCCATCTACTTCATAGGCCATTGGTATAACCTAAACAATTCTAGGCTCAACAACCTCCATCATGCATCGGTCTTTGGTTACAATGAAGCATATGTCATTCTTGTATTTTTCCACAATTGTTTTTGGAATTCTTTCTCTTGAATGCATCATTCTTTGGAAATTCTTCAAATAGTCCCATAGGGCTGCAATTTGTTCATCATAGCTTCCAATACTATTTAATTGATCCCTAATTTGTACAACAACTAGATGACTATTTAACCAAAACAAGTTCTTCATCTTTGGCAACTCATGTAAGAAGTAGAAAAACAAATAGATGGTCAACATACCAAATTTGAAGGGATATGGTGCAGGAGCACCTACCTGACAGCTGGCCTTCATGAGGCAGTTAGTTAGTTTGAGTCTTGTTACTATTTCCAAGAAGGTCTGATAAGACCAACTGCATGTAATAAGGTCATGCTAATCATGATAAGATCATGCTGACCATGCTTTGCTATTTTTAGCCAGTTTGTTAGGACAGTTGTCATGTTGTAGGATCGGTTGGATCTCCCAGCCGCCTGGAGAGATTTCCCAGCCGCTTGGAGTCGGGTCAGTAGTACTCGCAGGAAAATCTATTTAAGCATGAGGATCGGTTGGTATTAGATATCATCGATCAGACTTTGCGAGAGTGAGACAGAGAGAGAGACTGATCATTGTATTTGCATCTTTTGAAATCAAATAAAGTGATTCTGTTTGTGTTCATCCTCTGTTGAATTCCATTACTTGATCGATTTGCTGGTTTGGTGGCTATATGGATTCGCTGATCCATTCCACCGGTTGATTCGTCAGATCGGTGGAATGGTTATGTACAGTAGGTTAGGAGTTAGTTTGTTTGTTTGCATGCAGGTGTGCAGGATCGCCGTCGAGAGATGTTGAAGACCCTAGCATGGGCATATGCTAGGTCGAGCTAATAAAGTTTGGACGATCACCCTGGAAGTGGATCGAGTCATCCCAGGAGGTTCGGCGGATCAGAACAGTGAAAATCCGCTAAGGTTGGAAGTTTGTCAAAATAGCATCATCAGGATAATTTGGTGAATATCCTACAGTCGCTTCGGGCATCGTCATCTGGACAGATGGAGAAGAGCATGATGCTATCGATTGCATGAAGTGAATGAGCGTCAGGGTGATCATCATTAGGAAGTACCGAGGAGGAGCGTATCGGCATCAGGTTGAAGATCGGGTTGATCGCGGGCCGAAAAAGTTTAAGTTTGGCCGACAGCAGGAGGAGCTGCATATGACGTCATCATCATCAGGATATACATCATCAGGATATTTTGGAGCAGCAGGAAATTGAGGAGCTGCATGTGACGTCATCATCATCAGGATATACGTCATCAGGATATCAGGGTGACGTCAGCATCAAAAGGAAGGTGCGTGAAGTTGAGGGTCATCATCAGGATATATGGAGGGAACCGGATGTTCTTTATCCTGTTGATTAACATGATGTTGAACATCATGATGCTGAAGATAGTGAAGACAGAAGTTGTCGGTGAGATGAACAGTGGACGTCAGGAGGATGTTCGCGCTTGCCGAACATGATGATGCTGCCGAATATGATGATGCTGCTGGCAGGCGAAAGTGCGAAGGCTTGTCTGCAGGAGGATATTGGTCGGCGACAGTGAATATGATGATGATGATGATGATGATGATGATGAAGGGTTGCGGACATCCATGCTATATGTTAAGGTTATAGTGTGGACGCCTCTGCATCATAGTGGTATCAGAGCTCAGCAAAAGGTCTGGGCTGTTATGTGTTGATTCTGTCACCGAAAGGGCAGAGGTAGAGTTGATTGTGTGTTGTGTGTTGATTGAGAGGTTGACAAAATGCCTCCTAAAGGTAGTGGTACTGCAAGGGAATTGCAGGAAATGAAGGAAAAACATGCCAGAGAGCTGAGGAAGATGAAGGAGCTTGCTGAAGCACTTCAAGCCAGGCTTGTAGCCCTGGAAAAGAACAAAAAGAGGGAAGTGGAAGACAGTGAATCTGAAGAAGATGCAGATGCTATTGAAGAGTATGAAGAGGTAGCTGAAGATCTGGATGCTGAAGACCAGAGATTGGCAAAACTGTTAAAGGTAGTGCAGAGTGATAAACCTAAGGTAAAGTTTGATGTTTCCAAGTACAATGGAAGTTTGAATGAAGATGAGTTGCTGGATTGGATTGCTGCACTGGATAATCACTTTGAATGTGAAGATGTTGCTGAGGATCAAAAGGTAAAGATTGCAAAGACCAAGTTAGGAGGTCATGCTTTGGTTTGGTGGGATTATGTACAATCTGAGAGAAGGAAACAAGGGAAGTCAAAGATCACTTCATGGGATAAGATGGTAGCAAGGATCAAAGGTAAATTCTTGCCAAGGGATTATGAAATTCAGATGTTTAAGAAGCTACAATTTTTAAGGCAGAAGGAAAGGGATGTGAAGACATATACTAAGGAGTTTTATAAGTTGAGTATGAGATCTGGTCATCATGAGAATGAGGTAGAGAAGGTGGCTAGGTACTTGGCTGGTTTGAGATTGAACATACAGGATGAGTTAGTTTTAGCTAACCCTAAGAATGTGGAGGATTGTTACCAAATGGCAATCAGGATTGAAGAAAAGATGAATAGAGGACATGATAAGTCCATGAGAGGAAGAGGAAACAATATGAGGGGAAGAGGAGCAGCCCCTACACAAAAGCAAACCAATGAGGGTCAAGAAGACACTGGTAAAGGACATGGACAGTCTGATTTCAGAGGTGGATGGAAAGGTAATAGAGGTAGATTTGGAGGTGGTAGAGGTTCTACTACATTTTCAGGAAAGTGTTACACCTGTGGTGAGTTTGGTCATCCATCTTTCAAATGTCTAGAAAACAAAGGTTCATCATCCAGAAATGATAGAACTAATGACAAGAGGGTACAATTGGTACAAGAAGAGAAAGTAGAGCAAAGTGTGCAGAGTTCAAACACTTATCAAAAAGATAAGGAGCCTGACTATTATGCATATCCTGAGGAGGGAGAATCATTGATGCTAAGGAGAATTAGTTTGCAGGCATCAAAGGATATGATGCAAAGAAGAGCTCTTTTCAAGACCATATGCAAGAGCAAAGGTAAGGTATGTAAGGTTGTCATTGATACTGGTTCAACAGACAACATGGTATCTCAGGAAATGGTGGATAAACTGAATCTGGAAAGGATTCCACATCAACACCCTTACAAGGCATCTTGGGTGAGTGATAGTCAATCACTTTTTGTCTCTGAACAGGCATATGTGGATTTTCAGATTGGAGCATATCATGATAGAGTTTTGTGTGATATTTTGCCCATGGAATGTTGTCACCTACTGTTGGGTAGACCATGGCAATTTGATAGAAGGGTACTGTATGATGGGTATGCTAATACCTACACCATCAAGAAAGATGGGAAGACTATGAAGTTGATGCCATTACAGGCAGATGCTGCAGCACAGGGGGTAGCCAAAATCATTTTAATGGGAAAGAAGGAGTATGTGCAGATGCCTAGAGGAGCAGGCATAAAGGCAGTTGAGGACACTGCAGGGAAAGGAGTTGTTAAGGACAACAGGTTGAAGAAAGTTTCAGTTTTGACTGACAGAGGTCAGCAACAGGTGCAGAAACAGGTTTGCACATAGCAACCAGTTGAGAGGGATGACAAGGATGTTGTCATAGTTGGGACTATTGGTTGTCCTATAAAGATTGAAAGGAAGATAGGATTGAACATTTCAGAAGTTCAAGAGGCAGTTCAGACAGAGGTTCTGGTCAGACAAACTGACAAACACAGGGTATGTGAGAGAAAGGCCTACATTGACAGGCATGAGGATTTACTTGCCAGAAAACAAGTTACAGTTCAGAAGTCTTGGAGCAGCCAGAAGCCAGCAGAGGACAAAGCTGGAACAGGTCAAAACACTGACATGACAAAGTGTAAAGGTGGAGGACTTTCACATACTAAACTCATGGGACATGAGTTCTTTTCTGTTGGGGAGTATGGTGCAGGAGCACCTACCTGACAGCTGGCCTTCATGAGGCAGTTAGTTAGTTTGAGTCTTGTTACTGTTTCCAAGAAGGTCTGATAAGACCAACTGCATGTAATAAGGTCATGCTGATCATGATAAGATCATGCTGACCATGCTTTGCTATTTTTAGCCAGTTTGTTAGGACAGTTGTCATGTTGTAGGATCGGTTGGATCTCCCAGCCGCCTGGAGAGATTTCCCAGCCGCTTGGAGTCAGGTCAGTAGTACTCGCAGGAAAATCTATTTAAGCATGAGGATCGGTTGGTATTAGATATCATCGATCAGACTTTGCGAGAGTGAGACAGAGAGAGAGACTGATCATTGTATTTGCATCTTTTGAAATCAAATAAAGTGATTCTGTTTGTGTTCATCCTCTGTTGAATTCCATTACTTGATCGATTTGCTGGTTTGGTGGCTGTTTGGATTCGCTGATCCATTCCACTGGTTGATTCATCAGATCGGTGGAATGGTTATGTACAGTAGGTTAGGAGTTAGTTTGTTTGTTTGCATGCAGGTGTGCAGGATCACCGTCAAGAGATGTTGAAGACCCTAGCATGGGCATATGCTAGGTCGAGCTGATAAAGTTTGGACGATCACCCTGGAAGTGGATCGAGTCATCCCAGGAGGTTTGGCGGATCAGAACAGTGAAAATCCGCTAAGGTTGGAAGTTTGTCAAAACAGCATCATCAGGATAATTTGGTGAATATCCTGCAGTCGCTTCAGGCATCGTCATCCAGACAGATGGAGAAGAGCATGATGCTATCGATTGCATGAAGTGAATGAGCGTCGGGGTGATCATCATCAGGAAGTGCCGAGGAGGAGCGTATCGGCATCAGGTTGAAGATCGGGTTGATCGCGGACCGAAAAAGTTTAAGTTTGGCCGACAGCAGGAGGAGCTGCATATGACGTCATCATCATCAGGATATACGTCATCGGGATATTTCGGAGCAGCAGGATATTGAGGAGCTGCATGTGACGTCATCATCATCAGGATATACATCATCAGGATATCAGGGTGATGTCAGCATCAAAAGGAAGGTGCGTGAAGTTGAGGGTCATCATCAGGATATATGGAGGGAACTGGATGTTCTTTATCCTGCTGATTAACATGATGTTGAACATCATGATGCTGAAGATAGTGAAGACGGAAGTTGTCGGTGAGATGAACAGTGGACGTCAGGAGGATGTTCGCGCTTGCCGAACATGATGATGCTGCCGAATATGATGATGCTGCTGGCAGGTGAAAGTGCGAAGGCTTGTCTGCAGGAGAATATTGGTCGGCGACAGTGAATATGATGATGATGATGATGATGATGATGAAGGGTTGCAGACATCCATGCTGTATGTTAAGGTTATAGTGTGGATGCCTCTGCATCAGGATATTTGTTTTCTTTTGTCTTCTTTAGGTTTTCCATCACTTGTTGTCAAAGCAATTCACAGATATCATAGTCTGCATTTTCCTTGATCATTTGATAGGTAGTGTGTATGGCAGTGCCAGAGACAGAGTTCTCCCGGTTGGTGAAATAGACCTTGTATCCTAACACCATGGATGCAAATATTATAGCATGATCTTCAATATCATTGATTGTTAAAGCCCTTTTAACAAATATCACTCCATTGGCTACCATTACTATATCATTCTTCATAGCTTTCAACAGGGGAACACTATTGGTAGAGCTTAGTCTAGTCACAACCCTAATTGCATCCTTGGTGATCTTGAAGGGCTATCCCAACCACATGAATTCATCATGGATTCTGCTTAAGACATACCAGACCCATTCATCTTCCACAAATGTAGGGAAGTCTCTATATTGAATGAATATTTTCTCCTCCAGAGCTTTGTATTCTTCTTTAAGCTCAAAATGACCATCGTTTAGATGATTCAGATATAGGTCTAAGAATCTATTGTCACCATGATCTTCTAGGGAAACATGGATGCAATCCCTAACATCCTCCACATGCATAACTCTGTATGGAATATCTAAAAATGCACCCATTTGATTGACATTGGTTGATTTGAATGGATTTTTTTTTGAATTTCAATTGGGCTTGCTCAGTGATATCCACCACTTGTGGTGTTGCCATTTCCATGAATAATTAAACAAATTTGTGGTAGGGTTTCAAATAGAAAATACCTCTTTATTCAGATTATGGTTTCCTTTACTTGAAAACAATTTGGCTCACTTTGAATCACACTTAGAGTCTTACTTTAGATCTCCTAGATACTTGAAAGATTGAATACAAAGTGATTAATCTTTTATGAATCCAAGCCTTTTAACCCCTTGAAACCTTAACCTAATCGTCATAAATGTAGTCTTTCTAAAAGAGATCAAACACTTCTCTATCAACCACAGTCAATCCAAATTGCTTTGTAATACACCATGTTTGATTCATTTCTTCCAAAATTTCCTTCAAGAGATCTGTAATACAAATCTTTTCATTATATCTTCATGTCAGATTCTGACACTAACTTTTTGGCTAGGGGTTTTGGATTTTCAACACAACTCCCCCTAAGCCATCTAGCTCTCAAATTCACTTCCCACAGGAAGTATCTGCACTAGATACTGGTGTGGATCAATCCTTGAAATCAGTCACATCTTTCTTGACCCAGATCTTGCCCATTTCTTTCTTAGTTTCAACCGGATCAACTTTTTCCTTTCCCTTATCATTCCTCTGCTATGTTTTCCTTTCTTCAACATAGTAGTTTCTTTTCACATTCTTGTTTCTACAAAATTTTGCCATATGACCAAGTTTGTTGCAATTATAACACACAATACTTCCATGTCCTTGATTCCTTCCTTTGAATGAATTCATCCTTGATCTACGTTGATTATCCATGTGCCTAAATCTATTGCAAGAAAAACACTTTCCATTGAATGATTGGGTATTTCTTGCATTGTAAAAACCATTCCTTACCAGACTTCTACATTCATTTGATCTATGATCAATTTTTTTACAATTGAAGCATTAACTACAGAATGATGGAACATTTTGATTTATTCTACTCTTACACTGAGTAGCCTTATGACCAAACTTATTACAATTAAAACAATGACCATTGAAAGATAGGTACCTTTGTGCATTTGGCTGTCTGACTAGAGGTCTTCTAGGTCTTGTTCTTTGATTCCTAAACTAGTTGCCTTTATTTTGCTTCAACACAATATTTTCTTGACCTAATTTTGAATTTTCTCCTCTCTCAAATCCCAAACCTTACTTATCATCAGAACCCTTTTGACTGGCAATCATCTCATCAAGTTTTGCAGAACTTATCTTAAACTTTCCTTCATAGCTGTTGGCTTTTTCCAAGTTTGATTTGAGGCTCACAACTTCTTTTTCAAGTTTGGAACATTCTTTTACTTGGTTTTTACCATCAGATTGAGATCTTCTTCTTCTTTAGCTCTTTTTATAACTCCCACTTTCAAATCATCCAGTGTTTCATTTGCTAATATCAGTTGTTAACTAACCTCTTTATATTTTTCTTTAAATTTCCTAACTTGTTCTTTTAGCTTTAGAATGCATTCATTAGCTTCTTGTATGTTATCCTTCAGTTCCCTTATACTTTAGGTTTTTCAAGATCAATAAGAGATGCTTCTAGTTCAACATTGTTTGAGAAGTTTCTAAATCTCTTAGCTACCATGAGTGAACTCTCCCAGATCTTCCTCAAGCTATTAGGCCTCTTCCAAGGAACCTTGCTCTGATACCAATTGTTGAATATAAGGAATACGGAGAGTAGGGTGAATCAGTATTCTACAAAACCACTTCTTAACAAGTTCATTAATCTAATTTCCAAAATTAATAACATGAAAGTAGAATAAGCATACTTGAACAGCAACCATAAAGACATAACACATGGACACCAATATTTTTATGTGGAAAACCCAAAAAGGGAAAAACCACAGTGAGTGTTAGCTCACAATATATTATGATAATAATACCATATTACATAAGGCTCATTGCCATATGGCTCACTGCCCAAAGAAATGCTCACTGCAGGTGAACTCACTATCCACTGAGAAAGAAGGATAAAAGATAGAAGAAAATTAGTTCACTGCCAGTAATGAACTACTATAAGTGCATCTACCATATGCTAGATGACATTTCCATTGAAGGCTCAATACACAGATTCAAAGGTCTTCATTTATTCTACCCTTCTCCTTAATTCTGCTACATGTACTTAGTTTTTTGCCCTAGTTTTCTTTTTTTGCTCTGCACTCTACTTATAATCATTCATTCTTAAAATTCACAAAAATATCACATCTTCACACCTCAACATTGCAATCCATCGAGTATTTATATTTGCAACAAGATTCATTTCATAATAAGGTCAGCTAGCCAAACATGAAGCATGTATACAATGTATTTACCTTGTCAGCTTGATCATGTGTACAAACAGTAGTGTGGACCCAAAAAATCATTTAATAATCTTCATATATGTTGACACCAATCATTCAACTACTTAGATTTATTATTCAAACAATATATCTTCTCCACATATGGAGTTTACATGCTTGTCAGCCTATCTCTTAAGAACATGCTTAGCCACTTCATCTATCACATCAAAACTCTTATTGTAGATCACAAGAGACTCAAAGATTCATAACCAACAATCATCCTTTACCTCCTAGCTACCTTTAGAACTGCAAGACAAAATATGTAACTATGGAGGAATGTGGACCTTTTTTCTCTGGTACTGTGCACTATTCCTATCTTAGCCTTGTTCACACAGAATTAGATATTTTGCAGTATGAATTCCAGAGGAAGTCAAGACAAGACCAATAGAACATATCATCATAAAATAGCTATGAATAACATATCCGAACCACATATACTGATCTTTACTTGCAGAGGCATACTAACCCATTTTCTATCACTTGCTCAAAATACTGCCCATACTTAGTCATTTTAGCCTTCTGGACCACAATACTTTTATGCCTTGTTACCAAACCAAGTTGGTCCTCCAGAGTAATGTCTCTTTAACATGTTAGTGGAATAGCTTTTCCTTGTTTCCATCAATGACAACATGCAATCCTTCGTCGGAGTAGTGTCTCTTGCCAACAAACCCTAAACCCTAATCCCTCAACACTAAACCCTAATCCATTTTCCCTAAACCATAAACCCTATCCCTAAAACCTCAACCCTCAACCCTTAAACCTTAAATCCTAAACCCTATCCATAAAGCCTCAACCCTCAACACTATACCCTAATCCCTCAACCCTAAACCCTAATTCCTCAACCCTAAACCCTAAACACTATCCCTAAAGCCTCAACCCTTATACCTCAAATCCTAAACCCTATCCGTAAACCCTAAACCCTCAACACTATACCTCAAACCCTAATCCCTCAACCCTAAACACTAATCCCTTATCCCTAAAGCCTATTCGTAAAGCCTCAACCCTCAACCCTTAAACCTTAAATCCTAAACCCTATCCCTAAAAACTCAACCCTCAACACTATACCCTAAACCCTAATCCTTCAACCCTAAACCCTCAACACTATACCTAAAACCCTAATCCCTCAACCCTAAACCCTAATCCCTTATCCCTAAACCCTAAACCCTATCCCTAAAGCCTCAACCCTCAACCCTTAAACCTTAAATCATAAACCCTATGCCTAAACCCTCAACCCTCAACACTATACCTTAAACCATAATCTCTTATCCCTAAACCCTAAACCCTATCTCTAAAGCCTCAACCCTCAAGGTCCTTAAACCTTAAATCCTAAACCCTATCCCTAAACCCTCAACCCTCAACACTATACCTCAAACCCTAATCCCTCAACCCTAAACCCTAATACCTTATCCCTAAAACATAAACCCTATCCCTAAAGCCTCAACCCTCAACCCTTAAACCTTATATTCTAAATCCTATCCCTAAACCCTCAACCCTAAACCCTAATCCATATTCCAAAACCCTTAACCCTTAAACCTTAAATCATAAACCCTATGCCTAAACCCTCAACCCTCGACACTATACCTTAAACCCTAATCCCTTATCCCTAAACCCTAAACCCTATCCCTAAAACCTCAACCCTTAAGGTCCTTAAACCTTAAATCCTAAGCCCTATCCCTAAACCCTCAACACTATACCTCAAACCCTAATCCCTAAACCCTAAACCCTAATCCCTCAACTGTCAACCATAATCATATATCCCTAAAGCCTAAACCCTATCCCTAAAGCCTAAACCCTCAATCCTTAAACCTTAAATCCTAAACCCTATCTGTAAATCCTCAACCCTTAATACTATACCTGGAACCCTAATCCCTCAACCCTAAACCCTAATCCCTTATCCCTAAACCCTAAACCCTATCCCTAAAGTATCAACTCTCAAACCTTAAACCTTAAATCATAAACCCTATGCCTAAACCCTCAACCCTCCACACTATACCTTAAACCCTAATCCCTTATCCCTAAACCCTAAACCCTATCCTTAAAGCCTCAACCCTCAACCTTTAGACCTTAAATCCTAAAACCTATTCCTAAACCCTCAACCCTTGACACTATACCTTAAACCCTAATCCATTAACCCTAAACCCTTATCCCTAAATCCTCAACCCTCAAGCCTTAAACCTTAAATCCTAAACCCTATCCCTAAACCCTCAACCCTTGACACTATACCTCAAACCATAATCCCTTATCCCTAAACCTTAAACCCTATCCCTAAAGCCTCAACCCTCAACCCTTAGACCTTAAATCCTAAACCCTATTCCTAAACCCTTAACCCTAGACACTATATCTTAAACCCTAATCCCTTATCCCTAAACCCTAAACCCTATCCCTAAAGCCTCAACCCTCAACCCTTAAACCTTAAATCCTAAACCCTATCCCTAAACCCTCAACCCTCAAGACTATACCTTAAACCCTAATCCGTCAACCCTAAACCCTAATCCCTCAACCCTAAAGCTATAAACCATCAACCTTTATCCACCCCTCTCCTCCCTTATCTTCCTTACCCTATCTCTCCCCTATTTGTCAACCCTTAGCCATATAGGTATCTCACTTATCCCTAAAGCCTCAACCCTCAACCCTTAAACCTTAAATCCTAAACCTTGTCCCTAAACCCTCAACCCTCGACACTATACCTGAAACCGTAATCCCTTATCCCTAAACCCTAAACCATATCCCTAAAGCCTCAACCCTCAATACTTAAACCTTAAATCCTAAACCCTATCCCTAAACCTTTAATCCTTGACACTAGACCTTAAGCCCTAATCCCTCAACCCTAAACCCTAACCCCTCTCTCCCTAGGTTGTAGGTCTCTCAATTGTATATCTCTCATGTCTCTCTAGATAGTTCCCTTCCTCTCCACCTCTCTCCCTCCTTACCCATCTTTCCCTCAAGTTGTCAACTTCACTCTCTCATTTTATTATATCTCTCCCCTCACCTCTCCATCTCTCACCTTTGTCTCCCCCTCACCTCTCTACCTCTCCCCTCTCCACGTATCTTAGTCAATCCTTGTCTTCCTCTCCATTTGTCCTTAGCCATCTAGGTCTCTCACTTAACGCTAAACCCTAAACCTTTTCCTAAAGCCTCAATCCTCAACCCTTAAACCTTAAATCCTAAACCCTATCCCTAAACCCTCAACCCTCAACACTATACCTTAAACCCTAATCCCTTCACCCTTAACCCTAAACCCTATCCATAAAGCCTCAACACTTAAACTTTAAACCCTAAACCCTCTACCCTTGACACTATACCTTAAACCCTAATCCCTTAAGCCTCAACCTTAAAGCCTCAACCCTCAATCCTTAAACCTTCAACCCTAAACCCTATCCCTAATCTCTCTACCCTCAACAATGTGCTTAAACCCTAGTCCCTCAACCCTTGAACCCTTAATCCCTCAAACCTTAAACCCGTAAACCCTAAACATTCAACCCCTATATACCCTTAAACCATTAAACCTTAAACCCTTAAACCCTATACCCTATACACTTAACCTTGAACATTATCCCTCAACCTTCAAACCTCTACCCTATACCCTATACCCAAACCCTATACTTATGTCCTAAACCCCCAACCCTCATCCATATGCCTTATAGCCTCAACCTTAAACCCTAAACCCTATATCTTAGACACTCAACCTTGAACATTATCCCTCAACTATAAACTCTCAACCCTCTACCCTATACCCTCAACCATATACGTAAGCCCTAATCCCTCAATCCTCAACCCTATACCTTAAACCCTAAGTCCTACACCCACAAACCCTCATCCCTATACCCTATAACCTCACCCTTATACCCTAAACCATGAATATTGTGCCTCAACACTGTACTTAAAACCTAAACCATACACTCTCAACCCAAGTCACCCTATGCCCTATATACTCTCAATCCATATCATAAACCCGAAACCCAATATCCTAAACCCTAATCCCCATGCCTTACACACTTAATATTATACACTCAACAAGTTGAATACTATCCCTCAACTGTAACCCTCTACCCTCTACCTATTACTTAATCCCTAATCCCTCAACCCTCAACCCTATAGCTTAAACCCTACACCCAAAAAACTCAATCCTCAACCCTAAAAACTTTACGAGCTCAGGTCCTTATATACCCTAAACCCAAAACCCTTACATACATAAATGTACATGTACATACATACATACATACATACATACATGCATACATACATACATACATACATACATACATACATACATACATGCATGCATACATATATACATACATACAAGCATGCATGCATGTACATACATACATACATACATACATACAACCATACATACATACCTACAAGCATAAATATATACATATATACATACATCAAACACACTTAAGAAACATGAACATAAATCATTCAAAGGGAGACATAATGTGCTCACGTTGTGTCGAACTGGGCAAACATCGGGAAAACTTGCAAAAAAGAAAAAAATGCAAAACATAACACGAGTACATTATATTTTACTTTGGGAATTCCAATCCTTAGGCTTGGGATTTGCTTTGGATTTCCAACCCAAAGGCTTAGAGTGCCTTCCCAACGTCCAAAGACATGTTTTTGCATATTGTATAGGATTTCACATAATTTTGTTCTTGCTAACCCTCAGATTTACACGTGTTTCAAGGTCAAACAAATTGAACCACTGGGTAATGTTAGGATTTATCTTAGCTATTTAACGATGTAATTTTTTCACATTTTGACAATGTTAAGGCTTTCATCTTTAATTTCTTTTGTTTATGTGTCTATTTTTGGGCAAAAACTAGTGTTTATTTTTTTTCATTATAAACTAACCGTTCATTGAAATTTCAAAAAAATTACATTTTTATAAACTATACTCCATTCTACACATATTAAAAAAAAAATTCAATTAGTTTTCAAAATTTACAGGAGTAGCACAACCAAAATTCTATTTTTAAGACGCGTCTACTTTGAAAATTAGTAAAAAATCAAATATTCATTAAAAATTATCAAAACAATTAGGCATAAACTACATGTTGTTTGCTAATTTCTCATTGAAGCAATTTTAAAAATACCAAAAAAAGTTAACCTTTTGAGGGAGCCACTAAACACACTATGTTATGTTTTTTTTATAGAAACAACACCAATTTCTGTGGCTCCCTTTTTTGAACCTCTTAATTTATACCATTTTTTTTTAAAAAAGTAGTTTAGAAAGTAGACTTAGAGCACTAAGAACATTGTTTTTGTTGCATCTTCAAATTTTGTGTGTAACTATGCTCAATTTCTCATCCAAGGTTAGTATTTCTTGATTTCAGAAAAAAAAAAATGGCCACTTAAGAGCCCTTTTTGGCCCCCCATCTTCTTTCACTTACCCTATATATATAAACATTAATCAAACATCATACATCCATCCTCCAGCAAGTCTTTAAGTCTATGCCTCATCCATCTACCTACATACTTAATCAAACTTTTATGTCTTCTCTATATCAACATACTCTATCATATTCTATCACATGCTTACATCTTCTATCCTCCTTATCCTATAGCATCATATCCAATATCTATATATACTATATCTATTACATGTAGGGATGTGTCTTCTAGCATCATAGGTCAGCTCTAGCCTCTGCATAGTGTATGCGCCAGCTTCTAGTCAGCTTTTCTCTATGCTCTGCATCATGCTAACATCATCCCCCTTCAAAACTATGTCTTGTCCTCAAGACATGCAAAATCAATTGCTAGGTTAGATGGTCTTGTAGATATGCTTCAGCTACACCAAACTAGTATCCCATTACTTCTTATCCTTAGACAACATAATAATTTTTCCTTCTATCTTGATATATGTGTCCTTTGCTTCTACTATACTTGTCGGTATTTATATTGTTTATGTTGTTTGCTTAGATTCTGCAAAACTATTTGTCAGATTAGTCATTCTAAGGTTCACAACTTCCCTTAACTACTTTATTTGGCTCCTTATTCGATCTCTTTCATCATAAAGCTATTGATGCTGGTTGTGGAGAGCCTCTACCTATATCCTTATTTCTCCATCCTTATCTATCAGAGGATCATACTGAGCTGCCACTTTTGTTATTTATAGTTCCAAAGCATCCATTTGATCTTTTATATTGCTTTGGTGGACTATGGCCATTTTAAACAAAATTGATAAAGAATGTTTGCCTCCACAATGCTTTGTTGAATACTCTCTATATGTGTTTCTAATTGAGTGTTTTCCTTGGCACACTTATTTGTCATCTCCACCAACCTTTTATTGTTTAGTTGCTCTATTATTTTTTTCTCCAACTGGCTAGAGTACTCCTTGAATCCTTGTGTCAATTGTTTCAATTGCTCTAGCAAGGATAAGGTAGTATCTGTGGGTGTCTCCAAAATCTCCTTTGTCATTGTATTCAGTACAACTTGAAGCAATTCACTCCCCTCTACATGTTGTTTCAAAATTTCTACTCTTGCTGAGGAGTAGAAGACATCTCCTAACTGTAGCTTCTGTAAAGGAGATATTCTGGTAAGATTTAATTGACCTTCTACCACCAGCAACTGTAGCAATTGTGGAGTTAGGATAGGTGTTATCTATTTTTACTACTCCAAAAACTCCTTAATAAATTCTATTAGAGAAGAAGAGGCTTTTGGATTATCAACTTGCTCTAATCCTCTTTTCTCTTCTGTATTCTCTTGTGTTTCTTCTTCTTTATCCTTTACATTATTTGTTTGTGGGCTCATTTTCTATTGCTATGTGTTCCTCTCCTCCATCCTTGTGTTCTCTAGAGGACGTACCCCTTGTGCAGAAGTTTCTAGCTGATTGTTCAAAAAAGATGTAGAAATCCAATGTGGTTCAAGCCAAGTGATAACCAACACCTATTCTTCCTTAACACATTCTTCCAAGCTGGCACACACATCCAAACATCTGGCGAGATCATCAAAACACATCAAGTTGGCCTAGTTTTTATGTCATAAAATGTCCCCTAGGACTTTTACCTCCTAAGTTTAGCTCCCGGGTCCCTTGTTTTTCATCTTGCATGTTAAATTGGAATCCCAAGACAAAATGGCCTGAAACCCATGTCAAATGGGGCTTGAGGGACATTGTTGAGCTTAACCCTATCCCAAAATAAGACCCAGGGCTTGGGCTCTCGTGCCCTAGTCCTAACCTATTTTAATGGTTTCCCAAATTTGAATGTCGATTAAGTGACCATTAGAAGTGTCCCTTGTTGGCATATTAAGTTTGAATTATGAAAATTGTAATGAGAATGCATATATAAGTATGTTTAGGGTTTCATTTGTAAACTAGAAGATGCTTATAAAATTTTGGTGAACTTATGAATTTAGAGCATTCAAGTCATTGATTATGTTGTAGAGCAGAGTATTGTTGTTGTGTTTATGATTGTAGATTTGGATTCATCTTCTCATGGCATGAAGGATCTTCATCTATGTGAGAGATACACCTCTAATGTGATATCTATTTGTATTGAATCAATCATTCATCATTTAGTTTTTGCCTATCCTGCAAGGATACACACTCTTTATCAAATAATGATGTTGGAAGGTTTGAATGCCATTCCAAGCCTTGACTGAGGTGAGCTCCTAAACACCACAACCCCAACCCCTCTCCTTGTGATTGCAGGTTACAGGTATCAAGTTTCGTGGAGTGGAGTTGTAGAGGAGTGTACAAAAGGATAAAGATTCCAGATCTAATGAAAATAAGTGGGAAGGTGCACTGATAGGGCTTGGGCACTAGTCCCTTTGCCCTCTAGATTTGTAAAGGTAAAAATCTCTGAAACAGGGATCATTAATGCTGGAAGGAGTCTAGAAGCCCTCAAAGATAACACTGCATTGGGCTTGGGCACTAGTCCCTTTTCCCTTGACTGTTTAGTATCTTGAACTTTGAAAAATGGTCAATATCTAATCTCCATTAAACATCTCTATGTGTGAGCTTTTGTTAGGATTGATCTGTTTGTTTATGATTTTGCATAATTAGGGTTTGAAGCATAATTGGGCATTAAATTAATACATAAATTAGTAAATTCCAAATTTCTCTATTAATACAAGTGACAACCAACCTATAAGTGAATCTTCTTGGTTCAACTCAGTTAAATGTACTTGAATGTGTGTAGTGAAAGGAGGATCTAGGCATATCATTCAAAAAACCCTATTCCCACTTTTCCTACATTAAATTTTGGTGAACCCATGTTTTAATTGAATTTTGAACCTTGTTGAGTGTTGTACTTCAGATTTTAATTCATTCAATTCATCATTTTCATATTGCATTTGAAAATCTACAAAAAAAGAAATTGAAATTTTTGAAAATTTTAAAAAAAATGGCATCCTTGGCATGTATTTTGACATAGTTTGTATTAATTTTATTGTATTTCATGTAATTTCTGATTGTTACATCAGATATGATATAAATTAAAGCATCACATCATTAATTAATCATTTTCATTGCATTTTCATGCTTAAATTGTCAGATTTTGCTTGAAATTGTGCATTTTTCATAAACCTAGTCTTTGCAGAAACTAGGGTTTGTATTTAAAATCTTGTTTCAGATTTTACTACTATTTAAAAAACACATTCATATATGATTTTTTTAAGTGTTACATTATTGTGTGTTTTTACATTTGCATATCAAATTTTGCATTTTCACAAAGTCAATTTCAACAAAAACTAGCATATTCATTCATTTATCCTTAAAATTGCACTTGCATTGAACATTGTAGGATTTTTACATCATTTTCAGATCTTAACTGAGCTATTTCACATCATAAATATGATTATAATTCATTAATACACCATAATGCATAGTTTCATGCCTTAATTTTACAATTAGGGTTTAAAATCCTTGCATTTTCACTAGATTTTGACTCATCTTTCATCTAGATTTGCATCATAGGTGTGCTGTGAAATATTTTCTGCATTATTGGACTGATAAAAAGGATTTAATTTTTTTCCCCTCTTTAATTTCTTCACAATACTACTTCTTTTAGGCAGTTGCATTGAAAAAAAGCAAAAAAATCAAGCATTTTAGGTTATAAACTTACATAATTTTGCACTTGTTCCTTGCCTAAGTGTGGAAAATATTTTAAAGTCTAGTATTGCATTCATTTGAACATATACATACATTTCTTATTTAAAATCTTGCATTATTTTTCACCTTTGTGTGAAAATCTACATATTTTAAATTACACATGTGTATTTCAACGCTAAGAGTTGTATACACTTCCCTTAAACAAAATCTCAAATCTCTCACCTTTCCTTGGTGTGTTGCATTACTTCATTAATCTACTTATTTGATTTTTTGTGCACACAGTGTTTATAGGGTGAAATAATCTCACATTACATGGCTTCTCATTGTAACAATAATGCTAGGATTCCTCCTACACCTTATTTGAAAAACAAAGAGCCCTGAACTTGAAATAACATTTACACCTCATGATAAAACATTTGTAGACACAAAAGGGCCTCTTTACATCATTGTGAGTATAATGGAGATTTTGGTTCATGGTACACTTATAGATCCTAATTGTATGACTAATGTGGTAACTGAAGAGTTCCTTCTCTCACATGATTTGATACAAGGTTCTTATGAACCTTCGGATTTAAGGATTAAGATACATACTGGAGCTTTCATGCCTGCCTTTGGGAAGATAACCTTATTGGTTATAGTTTATGATAAAGTTGTGGACCAATTATTTGATTTCATCCCTTTATCTGACCTCTTCCATGTAAAGCTAGGACATCCATGGCTGGGTGCTACCACAATAATGGGTTACACTTTCTGGGACATCCTGATTTTTGCTGAAATCACTTATTTTTAGAAAATATAATGATTTAAGCCTTGAAAGGTTTCATTTAAAGGATTTTAATTGAAGAGGGTTTGATCAAACCTCCTTAGATTTAAACCCCCTTGGATAGAACCCCACTAGTTTTAAACCATACCTATAATGGAGTCTCCTCTACACCTATCAAAACCACTTTTGATTTACCTTTTGGGGGATCAAATGAATTCATTTAAAATTTATGTTTTGTAAGTATGTATTCCTTATTATAAGCTTCCCAAAAAGTATAATTTTAAATATATTTAATTTGATTATTATATTTATTTTTAATTTCTTGTGAATGTAGGTTTTTCATGGAACATCTAGTTTTCTATTCTACACACATGGAAAATTAGTAAATTAATGAAAAAAGATTATGAAAAATATCTATGCCCTAGGTATTGATGTCCTTGTTGCAACAAAAAAAGAAAAATTGAATTTCGATACATACAAAAAAAGTTATATTTTACGGAATACACCTATGTCTAAATTATAATTGGTTTGACCTTAAAACTTAATTAAAAAAAATATTCAACAAAACATTATGAAACCAAATGTATACCCTATATATCGGTGTTACCAATCTAAATTCAAAAGAATCAGAATTTTATCCATTGTAGAAAAATAATTATATGATACAGAATACACATCTTTTTTAAAAAATGTTGTTTACTATTAAAAACTAGTTATCAAAGGAGATGCAAAAAAATTACAATTTAACTCCAATTTTTTTAAAAAATATATATTTATAATCTACAAACAAAATCCAACAAATCACTAGTTCACATCATCTTCAAATTCCTAATGGTTTAATAGCTGTAGGTGTTAGAAAGTGAAAATTTAGTTCAAAATGTTGATTTCAATGCTAGGTTTGGCCAAAAAGTGTAACCCATTATTGTGGGATGACCCAGCTAGAAGCTATGAATGTTGTCCCCTCAACAATTCACAAATGAATAAAATTCCCTTTACATGGACAAGTGCATACTATTCATCATAATACATGGCAGCCCATGGTTATGGAAAAGAACTTTAGTCTTGATTACTTTTGGCCACAACCTGATAAAGACCCCAAGCCACGAAGAGACCAATCTTTCCTACAATATAGACGATATAAATCAAAACTTTTATCTAAAGTGGTTGGGCCTTCTATTTAGACAACAAGAAGAGAACAACCCGCATTAGAAGAATTCCCTAGAGAAAAAGGTAAAGGACTCTATGTGAGGTTCCTCCTCCGTCATCCTTAAAGGATCAGGAGGTATTTGTTGAGAACAATATACTTCATCAAGACAAATGAGATTTCAACAAGATTCCTCCTCTAAGATATGAAAACCTATGGAAAAGCATGAAACTACTTTTGAAGATATAAGCAATAAGACAAGAAGAAATAGACAAGCAAGAGAAAGGAGGAAGAGAAGACAAGGTTTTACCCAACAAAATGCACCTCAATAAGAAAACATTCCACCACCTAACATTGAACCAAATAAAGAAGAACTTAAGAAATAAAAATTTAAAGACAATGAAAAAATTTGAGCTATGGTACCTTATGTATCTCTTTCCTCTAACATTCAAGATTGGGAAGATGATGACTTGCTTGTCAATAACCACTAGTTTGGTTGTGTTACTAGGTAAGCATTTCTAACCATTTCTCTCTATGTTGTGATCTCCATGTGATGTGTTATGTGTTGTTTAGGCCTCCTAACATGACCATTGATACTCTTGTAAGGTCAAGGATATTGGGAGACCACCTTTGTTGTGATCATTCTTCTATTTGTGTCATCATTCCTCTATCTTGCTTCTCCTCTATTTTTATTGTTGTGTTGTGCCTTACGAGCATAGTGTTGCGGTTGATGATCTGGGGGCATCCTCCTATGTAATTGTTCCTAAGGCACTTGATCTCCTCTCTCATTTTTATTATTTACCTTCTTCTAGTGGTTCTATCTAGTCAGTGGATGTCAAAAACAAACATATACTGATACGGACTAAGTGTCCTTTCAGCAAGCAAAGGAAAAATGGACCTAGTCCATATATGAAGATGGGGTTGATATATATTATCTGATGCTTCGCTAGTAGAATCACATCGTGTGATATTTTGATGTTGTATTATCTTTGGTAACAAAACATTACAATACATCTGCTCCATGCACTTTGATTATCTTGAATCTTTCCTTGGTTACACTCAGTTCTAAGATTTTTGCAGTATAGCCCCACGGTTATACTCAATTTCTAAATCTGTAGTATAACCTTGGCTCTTGATTGTTTACATTGCTTTTATCATGTGATGTGGTTATTATCTTAGGAAAAGATTTCTAACCTCTCTTATCATAGCAAAATGTGTGTTTATGGGAACATTTGGTGATCGTGAAGCACGTCACCTTTGGGGGCATGGGATTTGTGAAAGCTCATGTTCCCTTATGTGTTTTCTCTCTACCTTAACGTGTTTGATGTTGGTACATGACATCAACCACTTTAAGGTGGGTGCATATAAAAGGTAAGTTGTCTGATGATTTTGGTACTAACAAAGTGTGTTTGTAAGCCCTTTGTAGAGGTGGGATGTTGTATCTCCAATGCAAGTGCACATCTTTATTTTATATTGCAATCAAAAAGCCCTTTGTAGAGGTGGGATATTGTATCTCTTGAGCTAGTGCATATCCTTTTATTCAAAAGCCCTCTGTAAAGGCGGGGATGGCGTATATCTTGAGCTAGTGCACATCCTTTTTATTTCAAAAGTCCTTTAAGAAGGTAGGGTTAGATCTAATACTATCCTCCCTTAAGCGTGTTTTTGGCAGTTATTGTGGCATAAGCCCAACCATCAAGTGTGTCTGTAGCATGTTCGAGATGGTGGGAACTTAGCAATAAGATCCTTTCATCACATTTTTTGTCGTGTTTAAGATTTATAGTATGTCTTTGGAATGCTATATGGCACTCATGCCTTCCATGTGTCTTTCGTGTGTTTTACCCATGTGTAGTCTCAAGGGTGTGGTGAAATGCCCCTCCTACACTTGAACTTTGTATGGCATGTTTTCTCCCGAGCATAGTCTCAAGGGTGTGGTGAAATTCCTCTCCTATGCTTTGGGTTTTGTATGGCATTTTTGTTCTCATGTGTAGTCCCAAGGGTGTTGTGAAATTCCCCTCCTACACTTTGGAATTTGTTTGGTGTGTATTCTCCCTCATATGTAGTCTCAAGGGTGTGGCAAAATGCCCCTCC
This sequence comes from Cunninghamia lanceolata, assembly GCA_027924645.1. Classification (NCBI taxonomy): domain Eukaryota; kingdom Viridiplantae; phylum Streptophyta; class Pinopsida; order Cupressales; family Cupressaceae; genus Cunninghamia; species Cunninghamia lanceolata. The sequence continues at coordinate 3,187,279 of BSBN01000957.1, forward strand.
TACATTCTGGGGTTGTGTGTTACCTTTTTATTGTATCTGTATTCATATATATATGAAAAAGAAAAAGAAAATATCATTGTATTCATCATGTTCTGCACGACTGCTCTTGTGTATTGTGTGTCTTCAATATTGTCTTCTTTGTGTCTTGCATGTTTCCTACTATCTTCAACATGTTTTGCATGTCTATGATGTGTCTACTGATGTTTACCTAAGGTTGGGGGCTAGAAGTCATCTCTCAATTTTGGTGTATGCATCTCTTCTATATGCTTGGTGTGTTTGATGTATTTTTTACCATACTTTAATGCATGTATGGGTCATAAGATCATACATACATTAAAATGGGGGCTAAATGTTATGTCATAAAATGTCCCCATAGGACTTTTACCTCCTAAGTTTAGCTCTCAGGTCCCTTGTTTTTCATCTTGCATGTCAAATTAGACTCCCGAGAAAAAATGGCCTAAAACCCATGTCAAATGGGGCTTGAGGGACATTGTTGAGCTCAACCCTATCCCAAATTAGGACCCAAGGCTTGGGCGCTCGTGCCCTAGTCCTACCCTATTTTGGTGGGGTCCCAAATTTGAATGTTGGTTAAGTAACCGTTAAAAGTGTCCCTTGCCAACATCTTAAGTTTGAATTATGAAATTTGTAGCGAGAATGCATATATAAGTATGTTTAAGGTTTCATTTGTAAACTAGAAGATGATTACAAAATTTTGGTGAACTTATGATTTTAGAACATTCAAGGCATTCGTTGTGTTGTAGAGAAAAATATTGTTGTTGTGTTTGTGATTGTAGATTTAGCATCATCATCTCATGGCATGAAGGATCTTCATCTATGTGAGAGCTACACCTCCGAGGTGATATCCATTTGTGTTGAATTAATCATTTATTATTTGGTTTTTGCCTATGTCATGCAAGGATACATAATCGTTATCAAAAAATGGTGTTGGAAGGCTTGAATGTCATTATGAGGCTTGATTGAGGCAAGCTCCTAAATAATACAATCCCCAAACCCTCTCCTTGTGATTACAGGTTACAGGTATCAAGTTTCATGGAGTGGAGTTGTTGAGGAATGTGGCAAAGGATAAAGATTCAGGATTTGACAAAAAGAAGCGGAAAGGTGCACTGACAGGGCTTGGGCACTAGTCCCATTGCCCTCCGGATTTGTAGAGGTAAAAATCTTTGAAACAGGGATCGTCTGTGCTAGGAGTCTAGAATCCCCCAAAGAAAACACTGCTCAGTATCTTGAACTTTGAAAAATGTTTAGTATCTCAAACTTCAAAAAATGATCAGTATCTAATCTCCATTTAACATATTTGTGTGTGAGCTTTTGTTAGGATTCATCTATTTGTTTACGATTTTGCATAATTAGGGTTTGAAGCATAATTGGGCATTAAATTAATACATAAATCAGTAAATTCCAAATTTCCCTATCATTACAAGTGACAACTAACTTGTAAGTGAATCTTCTTGGTTCAACTCGGTTAAATGTCCTTGAATGTATGTAGTGAAAGAAGGATCTAGGCATATCATTCATAAAACCCTATTCCCTTTTTTCCTACATAACACCAGAAAACACTTATCCTTCCACAAAATAGATCCATACCTAAAGTGGTACCAGAGAGAGTAATTAGCACCATGTAGACCACTTCACAAGGAACATAAGACTTTCACAAAACTTCTCAAACATTCCTTCCTCAAAAATATATGTTTATTGTAAACTTTCTGGTGTTGTCATTGATGTCAACCTATACCAGTTGGTCCATTTGGTTCTAAGTTCTTTTGAGAAAATTTTTTAGGGTAAAATTGGATTTTGTTAGTCTTTGTTGTTTAGATGTTAAAATTTGCCTCTCGACTAAACATTAAAGGATCTAGGGTCGAATGGCTAGCATTATCATACCCTAGGTCACTTTCAGATGTTGGCAAATTTGGATCAGGGAATTAGTTATCAATTTTTCCTTCTCCTATGTCCAAATGACCATTAAAACATTAATAATGCAAATACAATAGTAAATTAATGAATTACGGAGAAAGAGCTTATAGACAGGAGTAAAATACCAAATTACAAAATACCTTCAGGGTTCTGAGGTGGAACAGTTGGGGAAACTGGAGTGGGCACCCGAGTCTAAGATACCTGCTTTTTCAAGGAATCTGGACCTCCTTTCGACACTGATCAACCCTATAACTTCTATTTTCTGAGATCTATATGCAGAGGACACTAGAGCGAGTGCCCTAGTCCTAGAAATGCTATTTTGTTTAACTTTTTTTTTCATATCCTTAATCCTTGATGTCTACCTAGTCTTCCTGCAACTCCACTTTTTTTGGATGTGACACCCATAACTTGCAATCACAAGACTTGGTTTGGGGGTTGTGGTGTTTAAAGGTTTGCCTTAGTCAAACCCTAGAGGACACTTAAGTCTTCAAACACCATTGTCAGATAAAGAGGGCGTGCCCTTGTGAGGCAGAAGCCAAAACCAAAGGAATCAATGATAAAAATATAATGATATGTCACCTTGTAGTGAAGCTCTCATGGAGGAAGATGCTTTTCATGCCATGAGGAGATTGATGCTCAAATTTGCAAATATCAACACACAAAACACACAAGTCTTCTCTTGCAACACAATAGAAAGCCTTTAATCACCTTGAGAATGCCTAGAGTGCACAATGATCATCTAATTGGAATCTAGTTTACAAATGAATGCCTACACATGCTTATAGATGCATATACAAACACTCCCTCCAAGATATTTGAAATTCAAACTTACTGTGTTAACAAAGGGACCTAATAACGGTCACTAACTGACACCCAGAAATTGGGGTTGACCCAAAATAGGATAGGACTAGAGCACAGGTGCCCAAATCCTCCCCTCTTATTTTGGGAAGGGTACAACCCAAGGGGTCTACCTAGGCCCCATTTGCCAAGGAACCCAGGTCTCATTCCATCGGGGTGTTAAAATATGAACTAAAATGTCTTAAATGCAAGCTAAAGACTTGGGAGCTAAACCTTATGAGGGAAAATCCCCCAAGGGGACATTTTTTGACATTACATTTAGCCCCCACTTTAATGTATGTATAAATACGAGGCTCATACATGCATTAAAGTAAGGTCACAAACACAGAAAACACATTAAACATGGAGAAGACATGCCAATCACATAGAAAATAGTAACAGACACGTAAAACACAGAGAAGACAATTATAGCCACGTAGAACACAAAGAAGACAGTCAATGCATAGAAGACACATTAATGCACGGAAGACAAAAATGATCTCTTTTCTTTTCTTTTTCTCATATCTATGAGATGCAAATGCAAGTACTGGAAAGTAAACAAACCTCACAAAATGCTAGAAGCACTACTTGATGGTGTTGGTCTCTATATATGGAGCAACACACACACAATACATGCAAAACCTCCCAAAATGCATGAAGCACTACTCAAAGGCGCTGGTCTATGCATATGGGGCAACAAACACACCATACAAAACAAGCATGCCAAAACACACACACTTGAAGACATGGAGAAAACATGGCAGACAAGTGATGGAGTGTCCCTATTTCTAGGTCCAACACCATCTCAGGCACATTACAAACACACAGCGACGATTAGGCTTCACCACAACAATCACTGAAAACATGCTTAAGGGTTGAGTTAGTCACAGAACCATTCCCCATCTTCGTAGAGGACTTTTGAAAATGATAGGATGATGCAATCTGCTCTGAGAAATACACCATCCCTGCCTCTGCAGAGGGCTTAAGAAAAATGATATGCTCGATATCCCACCTCCATAGAGGACTTACATGATTGATTGATTGATTGCAAACAAACTCAAGATGCATGATGCACTACCCTAGGGCGCAAGTCTATGCATATGAGGTCAAACACATTGCTAACATCTATAACAGATAGCTTACCTTATATGCCCCCACCTTAAGGTGGTTGATATCAATTATAAATATCAAGCACATTAAGGTAGGAATAAAACACACAAGGGAACACAGACTTTCACAAAGCCCATGCCCCCCAGAGGTGACATGTACTTTATGATCGCTAAATGTTCCCACAAACACATCCCTGTAAGAAACATGTTAGTGTCTACAACATCATGATAAACAGCCACATTAATGCATATGATTATCCACACAAAGAGCTAAGGTTATATAATGAATTTGAAGTTCAAAGATGACCGTAGGGCTATATCATGAAGCTCTCTGAATAGAGTACTGCCAAGGCTAGATTCAAAGACAAACAAAGGTGCATAGAGTAGCAGTATTGTCAAGGTTTGCAAATGTGATAGAAACATCATAAAATTCACTATGCGGAAAGCACGAGTGCTTCCACTAGCCAAGCGTCATATAAAATATACAACCCCATCATCATATTAGGAACTAAGTCCAATTTTTTATTGCTCTCAAAAGGGACACTAGGTCTGCATCAGTATAAATGTTTGTCATCCTCCACCTACTAGATGGAAACACTAGAGGAAGGGAAACAATAAATAAGAGTGGAGAAACAAGTGTCTTAGGGACAATCATGTAGGAGGGTGCCCCCAAGTCACCAACCACAACGCTATGTCCGTCAAACACAACACACAACAATGAAATCAGAGAGAGAGGCAATATAGAAGAATGATGATACAAATAGAAGAGGGTCACAATAGAGGCGGTCTCCTAGTATCTTGAACCTTGTATGGGAGAATCCGAGGTCATCCCAGGAGGCCTGAACAACACATAACACATCACGGGGGAAGCACATTACGAGAGAGATAAAGGGTTAGAGATACTTACTTGTAGGTCCCCTGGCGGGCTAGAAATTGTCTATAAGCAAATTGTCATCATCATCTTCCCACTCCCTAATGATGGGGAATAGTGGGACATATGGTACCATAGCCAAATTCATATCTTGGTCATCATGTTTTTCATTGTTAGGATTGTATTTGTTTGGTTGAATGTTGGGATCAATGTTTTCTTGTTGAGAGGCTAGGTTTATGGCATATCCTTGTCTTCTTTTTCTTATTTCTCTTGCTTTTCTGTTTCTCTTTCTTCGACCACTTATCTCATGTAAGACAGGACTTTGCTCTTTCATGGGTTGTTTCTCTGTCGTCATTTCTTGTGTACGAGGGCCAGGTGCTGGATGTAATAGTTTCACTTTGTAATTTCAGTAGCTAAAAAATGTGAAGTCTGTTCGTAGCTTTAATTTGTCATTATTTTTGTTGCAAAAGTAATCCAATGTGAAGTATTGTTGTGTAGTTAAATGTGTGCATGTATTTCGATGAATGGCATGCACTTGTCCATTCAAAGGAAATTTAACACATTTATAAATACTTGGAGGGACCGCTTTCATAACCTTCAACCAATGGATTCCAAGTTTTATATCCAAGGTATCGGAATCGGGGTTAATATCAAACCATTGTTCGACATGTTTTTCAAATACAATTACCAACAATGAAATCTTACCCAATGGTTTCTTTAAGGTTCATGTATGTGTCTTAATCATCAAGTTTGAAGGGTTATAATGGCCTTGTATTAATTGATTGGAGAAGAGGAATTTTTCAATGGCAATGTTGGTTATGCAATTAGGATCGATAAGAGTTTCATCCACATTTTTTCCCATTATTTTAACAGTGATGTAAAGTGGTCCTTCAAAATCACCGATTGTTCTATCATGCGGTGTAAAGACAATTTTAGGTTCGGGTGCTTTTCTTTTCATGTAAGGTCTAGGAGGGAACCTATTATTGTTATTGCAATTAGAGGCCATGTTTATATTCTCAACTCAATGCTAAATCAAATTTTGAAAGCTTTTCAAAATTGGTGCAAAAGATAAGAGCAAAAAATAGCCCAAAATGTTTGATTTTTCAAAACTTTTTCAATGCAAATGAATGAACCGAAGGGTGTTATGAGGATTTCAGTCAAGAGAAGAAAATTATATGCCTGATATTAGTCCAAAATATGAATAATTTTACTCTCAACACACTCTTGATGCAAATCTAAGATAATGCCAAGTTTATTATAGTGAAAATATGTCAAAATAGGCACTTTTTTCACCAAAATTCAATGCAAGAGAGCATAAAAAAGGGTGTTGTAAGGAAAATGATGATGGAAAAAAAATAATATCAGTACTAACAACAACTTAGTGCTAAAATACCCAACACAACACACTTTTAGTGCCACTTAAGGTCAAACCTTAGTGAAAATATAGCAAAAATAGGGTATTTTTCACGGGTTTTCAACTCAAGACCTAGCAAGAGAGGTGTTGTAAAGAATTTTAGGAGGGACAACAAATAATATCAATAATATTAGTCACCTAAATCCATAAAACTGATCACAACACACTTGGAGTGCAAACTAGGTCAAACCCTAAGGCGAAAATGGCCAAAATATGTGGTTTTTTGCAAAATTTTCACTACAAGAGCTCGATAAAGAGGTGTTGTGAAGTTTTTTATGAGGAGAAAAAAGTTATAACCTTGATAACAGAAAATTAATGTGAGGATATCTTTCACAACACACTTATAGTGCAAGTTTGGAGGGTCAATAAAGCTAAATTTAGTGAAAATTGTCATTTTTGAAGCCCTGGGTTTGAGATCTTGAGACAAAATGCTATGCAAATAGTTTGAATTCTGATTTTTGATGTAAATTACATACTCTTAGATCTTAAAATGATTTTCAAGTGCAAACATGTAAAATGCCCATGCAAATTTAATGAAAATGCACCAAAATTGCTAGTTTTTGTTGAAATTTTCCATGTAAAATTGCAAATAATTTAAATCTAAATACAAATTCACACCAAAATGCAAGACTACAGTCAAATGCAAATTTGAATGAGTCTCTAAAATCATTAGAAAAATTTGATAAATGATTTTGCCTACAAACCCTAGATTTTGGAATTACTAGGTTATCTAAAAATTGTCAAAATTTCCATAAAACCCTAGCAATTAAATGATAAAAATGCAATGTAAAGGGTAAGCGCAAGAAGTTGGGTCCACATAGAGGGGAAGTCATGGGCAAAAAAAAAATCTTGATAGAAATGGGTACCCATTTTAAAAGAAATGGGTACCCATTTAGGAACGAGTACCTGACCCTAAATGGGTACCTGCTTAGGAGCAGGTACCCATTTCTATATAGATGTTTAAATTTGAAAAACAAATATGCGCGCTTTTTTTTCCCACACAAAGGGAATAGGTACCCGTTTTAAAATTGGTACCCATTCATAACGCATGCCCATTTTAGAATGGGTACCCGTTCCTAAAAGCTTAGGCTTGAGAAAGGTATGGTAAGTCAACCCTTTCCTTGGACCTGCAAGTTTTTTTCTAAGTAAGAACAAGAGAAAAGATTGAGTTTACCTATATGGCTGACGACATTTTTTTAAAATGTTTTTATGAAATTAAAACCTATTACAGATAATAGTGTCTAGTTTTCAAATATGTAATTTTTTTTTATTTGACTTATTTTTCTATTTATTAATAAATTTATGAGCAAACTGGTCCAAAAACTTGAAATGACAGGTGTTTGTATTTTTTTAATAACTTTTTAATTTTTAAAGATTTTTGAAAAAAAAAATTATATGTCATCAATCTATACATCATTATCTACACTTTGAAAAAAAAATCATTTTATGATTAGTTTTGTTCAAATTATGTTGGTTGTACACGAGGGTTTTCGAAAACAACAATTAGGGCCAATAAAAAAATTTAAAAAAAAATATTTGGAAAAAAATTATTAAAAAAATCCTCATCAAACTTCACTGTACTACACATCTTTCCTCAAAAGGATTTATAAAAATACTTTTATTTAGGTCAAATTATGTTGGACGTACATGTGCATGGTATGGTAAAAAAAAATGACTTTTAAACAATGGTTTTTAGAAATGCCTATTGAAAATAAATTTGTATCATCTGGGTATTAAAATAAATTACATATTTGGAAACTAGACTCTGAGTACTACATTTTATATTACTAACTTTTTATAAGATTCAATATTTAAGTGTCTCAAATATTCAGGTCAAATGTGACAAATTCTGAAAATTAGGGAAAACACTTCCACTTTTTGGCTAAAAAGTGGACCCAACTTCTTACACTGACCCTAAATTTCTAATTTTTTGAATTTTTCTAAATTTTATATCAAATCTAATGCAAAAATCATGAATTAGGAAAATTTAGGAAGAATTGATGCAATTTAGTAAGCCCAACAATGTAATTTTTTTGTATTTTTCCAAGTTTTCAATTTTTTTGAATTTTTCGCAATGCAATAAAATAAATGACTATATGAATGAATGAAATCACACCAAATATTCAGACAAACACTCAATAGGTTGCAATTTAAGTCCATTCACATCAGATTCACCAAAATGTTTAGGGTAAAATTGGATTTTGTTAATCTTTGTTGTTTAGATGTTAAAATTCGCCTCTCCACTAAACATTGAAGGATCTAGGGTCGAATGGCTAGCATTCTCATACCCTAGGTCACTTTCAAATGTTGGCAAATTTGGATTAGGGAATTAATTATGAATTTTTCCTTCTCCTATGTACAATTGACCATTAAAACCTTAATAATGCAAATATGACAGTAAATTAATGAATTACGGAGAAAGAGCTTGCAGACGGGAGTAAAATACCAAATTACAGAATACCTTTAGGGTTCCAAGGCAGAACAGTTGGGGACACTGGAGTGGGCACCCAAGTCTAAGGTACCTAACTTTTTGGGGAATTTGGACCTCCTTCCGACACTGATCAGCCCTGTAACTTCTATTTTCTGAGATCTGTATGCAGAGGACACTAGAGAGAGTGCCCTAGTCCTGGAAGTGCTCTTTTGTTCAACTTTTCTTCAGATCCTTAATCCCTGATGTCTGCCCAATCTTCCTGCAACTCCACTTTTTCTGGATGCGACACCTATAACTTGCAATCACAAGACTTGGTTTGGGGGTTGTGATGTTTAAAGGTTTTCCTTAGTCAAAACCCGTAGGACACTTAAGTCTTCGAACACTGTTGTTAGATAAAGAGGGCATGCCCTTGTGAGGCAGAGGCCAAAACCAAAGGAATCAATGATAAAAATACAATTATATGTCATCTTGTAGTGAAGCTCTCATGGAGGAAGATGCTCTTCATGCCATGAGGAGATTGATGCTCAAATCTATAAATATAAACACACAGAACACACAAGTCTACTCTTGCAACACAATAGAAAGCCTTTAATCACCTTGAGAATGCCTAGAGTGCACAATGATCACCTAATTGGAATCTAGTTTACAAATGAATGCCTACACATGCTTATAGATGCATGTACAAACACTCCTGCCAAGATATTTGAAATTCAAACTTACTATGTCGACAAAGGGACCTAATTGATGGTGTCAAATTGTCATTGATGTCAAAAAGGTCTTGCAGGATCTTGGGTTGATCTTAGTAAACATCTGAAGGTCACTATATCATGAGTACATCATCAGGAGTATATCATCTTGTGTGTTGTTGCAAGAGTACATCATCTTGTGTTGTTGCAGTGAAATATCTGTTCATTGAATATAAAACTCAGATGACATGATTTGTAGTGGTAGTGGCTTGGTAATTTGATCTCGGTATTCAGTGACATAGTATATAGTTGGTCTTGTTTCATGTCTCTCACAATTTCTTTCAGAATTGTTTACTCTATCAGGAACATCAATTAGGAGTTCATATGGTGTGTTGATTATTAGGTGATGGAGTTCATTTTCTTGATAACTTGTGTTGATCTCATAGTTCAAAGTGTTCATGAGTTGTTGATCAAGACACCTGTCAGTTGTTTTGTCATTGTTATTGCTTCATTGTTCAGGGGATGGTTGATCTGATATTCATCATGAACCTCATATGGTTAATATAAATCAAGTTATTTATCAAGGTGTTACAATGTATATTTCAATGGATCTTGCTTGTTTACAGTGACATCATGTTGGTTACAAGTGACAGTGGCTTGATACAAATAGCAAGGATAATGGTCATCATTCATAGTTGAGGAGATATCAGATAAGTTTACATGCTTCATGATAAAAAGATATTCAAGTTCATTTTATATCTCATAAGTTTTTCAAGTTTATAGTGATCACATTATTGAGACACATGCAATTGATTTAAATGTGCTAAGTGATATGGCTTTATGTTTTGGTGATGACTTGCTATGGCAAGTCATAAGATCTTAAGTTATTTTTCTAAGGGCTCTTAACACATTAAGAAAAACCGGCCCCATCCATCCCTTTCACCTTATACCGGTGGCAGCAATGAATTATTTATCATTGGTTATGAAAGTGCCAAAAAGCATTTCAAATGCAATCATAAAACCTGATGCTTTTTAAGAAGAATCTAACTCAAAGTTTTTAAAGATTTTAAGGGCCCGATGCATACCAAAAAGGGGAGTTAACTAAGTTTTTTATTAGCTACTTATATGCATCGAATTGTTAGGAGCATGTTTATAAGGAGTGGCAGCCTGATGATCTTCATTTTATTTAAGGCATTGAATTGCCTTTTTAGGGGGAACATAGTATTTCTTTCTTAAAAGGAGGATGATGCCGATCACTAAGCCTTTTATGGATTTAGTCTATTTTTTTAGAAACCTTTCTTAAAACCACTATGTGGTCGGCCTTATACATGATTTTTTAAAATGGTAAAAGCTATCAAATTTTTTGTGATAAGTGTTTTTTAAATTAGAAATTATTTTTTTCTAATTTAAAGAGTTTTTTTTAGGAGATTTTTTTCAAGGCAAATATTTATGAAGAATTGAAGATTTTATTTGAGAAGATTGATTTATTTTTGAAGAATCATTTTGCATAGAAGATGAACAATTTTTTGAAGGAGTTCACAGAATACGAAGAGTTGGAAGAAACTTGTTTTGTTTGGATCTGGATTTCTTGCAGATGATTTGAAAAACAGAGAGAATATGAAGTGTTTCTTGAAGATTTTTTTAAAGATGAATTGATTATTTTTGTTTGCATTCAGATATTGTGTTTTTGCAGGAATATGAAGCATCATTGAAGAGATATGTTTTATAAAAATGTGAAAAGATTTCTACAGATTTTTTCAGAGAAAATAAAAATGGAAAATGGAAAGATTTTTTTATAAAGATCATTTTTGTAAAAGAAATTGATTTTATTTTGCAAAGCAAGAGGAAGATATTGTGTGAGATACAAACAAATATTATTCTTTTTTTTTTGGAGAAGAATTTGAAGAGGTTATTGAAAAATTGAATAGGCATAGAAGAATATGAAAAGATTTTTCTTTGCAGGTGGAAGGATATTCAACTTGTATAAAATAGTTTTTCAGGTGTATTGATGGTGTGTCTTGAAAAATAGAGATGAAACATACAAAATCAGGAAGTGTTGTTGAATGGATCAGAATATAGGATTGATATGCAGTGTTGATGGGTGGATCTAGATATAGGATTGATTTTGAATAGAATGGCCATTTGACAGACATATGTGAGAGAAGAAATGTTTTGTATTGAATGGAAATAGAGTATCCCTCTGATTTGTTTATTACTTCTATTGGTGATGGTTTGCCAGTGAGGCACAGTATGCCAGTGAGGCTTGTGGTCAGTGAGACCTTCATATGCCAGTGAGGCTTGTGGTGAGTGAGACCTTGGTCAGTGAGACCTTCCTATGCCAGTGAGTGGTTAGTGAGACCTCTGTATTTGTCAGTGAGACATAATATTCAGCCAGTGAGGCTTTGTAAGAAGTTTTTAAAGTTAAGCTAGTGAGGCACTTCATGAGTGGTTTTTCTACCCCTGAGGGTTTTCCACTCGGTAAAAAGCTTGTGTCTTTATTTCTTCTGTGTGTGCATATTAATGGTTTGATCATGTTTTTTGTTTACATCTGTTATTGTGCATATAAACTCCACAAATCATTAATGTATTCCTTTCTATTCGTTCTGAAAGAGAAAGCTTGTAAAAAGTTGTAAAATGTTTGAAATCTAATACAACACTGATTCACCCCCCCTCTCAGTGTTGTCCTGGACTCCTACACTAATAACGGTCACTAACCGAGACCCAGAAATTGGGGTTAACCCAAAATAGGATAGGACTAGGGCACGGGTGCCCAAGTCCTCCCCCTATTTTGGGCAAGGTACAGCTCAAGGGGTCCACCTAGGCCCTATTTACCAAGGAACCTAGGTCTCATTCCATCGAGGTGTTAAAATATGAACTAAAATGTCCTAAATGCAAGTTAAAGACCTGGGAGATAAACCTTATGAGGGAAAAGCCCCCAAGGGGACATTTTTGGACATTACATTTAGTCCCCACTTTAATGTATGTATAAACGTGAGGCTCATACATGCATTAAAGTAAGGTCACAAACATAGAAAACACATTTGTAGGCATCAAAAATTGACCAGAGATCACATTTCCTATCCATCCTTAAGCCATCCCCTCATTATTGATCAAATTCCTAAAGTTAGAATATTTAATTAATTTCAATAAATTAATTAAATATTCATTAATCTCTCTCATAAATAATAAATTGAAATTGATAAATTTAATTTATTATTTAGTCTTCCCTTAATCCTAAAGTTTAATTAATTTTAATTAATTAATTCAATCTTTTCATTTTTCACCCTCGTATGAATGATAAATTAAAACTTAATTTATTATTTATAATACAAGCCTAAATCTATTTTGCAAAAATAATACAAACCCGTTACCATAACCCTAACCACCTTTTTACCTACCTTTTTCTTGTTCAATCGATCAAACCTCTTTTGAAACTGTCCCCAAAAATTTATAAAAATCAAACTCATTTTCATTTATGACCCTTTTGGAGAAACTATCGTGGAGTTATGCAAAACTACGAGCAACCACATTACTTCGGTAACATCAATATTGTTTGGTTTCAATAGTTTATCATTATCTTTATTTGGTGCATTTGATATAAGTTTCTAGGGTTTGCAATAGTTTCTTACCTTTTTAATAGAAATTTATATTGTTGCATACAATGGTGAACCTAACGTGAACATGCCACTGATAATCATTTTGTTTGTGCAAGATCTTGTTTTAAAGTTTTGCAGGTTTAGAGAGTTTGGAAAATGGTGAAAATTTTCAATTCATTTGCTGCATTTAAATTTACACATGTGTATTGTTTAAAAGATTTCTAAAATTTTTCCAACACACCATTTTGTGCAATTTTTGAGTTATTACATTCCACAAAGTTATTTTTCTCTGAGACTTTCCATACATTGACTACGTTTTATATTTAATAAATTGTGTTCCATGTTAATCATTGCATTTACTCTTAAATATTTTTAAAACTTTAAAACGAAGTCATAAAAAACAAAACAAAAGATATTCATTTTCTTTTTTTATGTGTGCATCATATTGCTGGAAAAATCATTGCACCTCATAAAATATATATTCACCTTTTTTATGTGAGCATTATAGTGCTGGAAAATTCCTTCACATGGTAAAATATATTCACTTTCTTTTATGTGAACATTATAGTGCATGGTTAAATATATTCACTTTCTATGTGAACATTATAGTGTTGGAAAATTAATTCCTTTTACATGTGTGCATTATAATGTTGAAAAATGGTCTCACAACCTAAATTATCTTCCAGTTATTTCCTTTATATGTGAGCATTATAATGTCCAAAAATTTATCTCATGCTATAAAAAAAAATTCATGGTGCAAAATTTTATAAACTCATTATTTTCTCCTATCTATAGAATCCTTAGATATCCTGTGGGTAATTTTTTTTTTTTTTTTTTAATTTTATCATTCACATTTGATACTACTGTTACTTTTATTGTTGCAGGGTAAATAATGTTGCAAGTATGGGTCTAACTGGTGTTGTCATTGATGTCAACATACTCATGTTTCATTAATGAGAAGGATTGAATGAGCTGTGTGCTAAGGATATTGAGAAAATTAGTCTTAATCAGGAACAGTGAAGAACAGTGATGACAACAAGGTAAAAGTCCATGATAGGTTGAGGATCAGAGGATGTGGTTTAAAGAGTTTGTAGATATAAGTCTTGAGATGCTCCAGGCAAATTTTTAGAGGTCTGCATGAAGATCGGAAGAAGTTATGGTTGCTCAAGTAGAACCGATTCTGACAGGTGTTTAGAGGTGATAGAGTGACACAGATAGGTCCGGTGAGATCCAGAAATGCACTATCCCATTTTACGGATTTGAGGAAGTGTTGAGAACGTCTTTATGAAGTGTCAAGTCAATTGGCTCGTGGTTTGAAGGTCTGGAAGAACCTATTCTTTTGTGATAGTGATGACAGACTGTGTTCTTGAGGTTCCGGATGAAGGAGAGAAGGATTCCAGTAAGTAGATGAAGTGCAGATGTTCTTGGTGATTGAAGAAAGCTTATGGTGATCTGTGGATCATTTCTAGTTCATGTTGGTGGTCCTCATTGAAGTTAAAGTTTGTATTTGAAGAATAACCACCTGATGTTGGTGTTCTCCCTGAGACTGGCCGACTGGATGTATTACATGTCTTGCGGATGTTCTTGTAGGTGTTTGCTGACTTAGATGATTGTTCCTAAGTCGATGTCGTGTATAAATAAGGGATTGTGAAGTCATTTCAAAGTGTGTCTTGTGGAGATGAAAATGTGGTAGCGAAGAGCAGAGTGAAAGGCAGAGCAGGAGTATTGAGCTTAATGGAACTAATTCAAGCATGGTGAAGATGCTATTCTCTAGTTCATGTATGTGATACTTATTTCTTTGTAGACAGTGTGTCTCTTGTAAGCAGTGAGCCCTAATTGGCATGTGTCATTTTGTTCTTTCTATTCTTCTAACAGAGAATACATTCTTGGGTTAATCACCCCGTGGTTTTTTCCTTAACCAGGTTTTCTACATCAAAATCTTGGTGTCTTATGTGTTGATGAGTTTCTGCTTTTGATTTGAATGCATTATGTTTCATGTTTAATATACTGCTAATCACCAAGAAGATTTAAGTGTGTAAATTGGAGAAAGTTTTGCACAACTGATTCACCCTCCTCTTAGTTGTGTGCCCTAAGTCTAACAATTGGTATCAGAGCCAAGTTCCTCTAAAAGGAGCTTAACCGCTTGAGGAGATCAAGGATGTCATCTTACAAGAAGGATAGTCTGAAGTTTGATGGAACCAACTTTTCTCTTTGGAAAGGTCGCATGAAATGTCACTTGCAGTGTATGGGTATGACGTACTGGTCCATGGTTACAAAAGCGTATGTACCTCCACAGGGTCATCCGACAACCCTAAATGAAATCACAGATGCTGAAAATAATTTGTGGACCAAAGAGGCTCTTCTAAGCGCATTATCTGACTTAGAGCTCTCAAATGTTATTGACCTACCAACTGCCTTTAAGATTTGGAATAAACTGGAACTTTTGCATGAAAGAGACTAGTATGTTAAATGTGCAAGGTTATAGAGTCTAAAAGGGAAATTTGAAAAACTGAAGATGAGAGATGACAAAAATATTACCACTTTTATGCCAAGAGTGAATGAGCTAGTTTGTAGAATTAGAAATACTGGTGGTGTCTTGGATGAAAATGAGATTGTTGGTAAAATTCTTAGATCCCTCCCTGCTTCTTACAAAATCAAGGTTGCTGCCATTGAAGAATTTAGAGCCCATACAACTGTCATAAGAGATCAATTGGCTAGGAAATTGGCTGCATTTGAAATGATGGATTTTGGAGATGACCCCCCTAAGACTTAATCTGCATTCAAAGCCAGTGCCTCTGTTAAAGGTAAACAAAGGTTTGATCTGGGAGAGAATTCTTCAAGGAAATTTTCATGGTATGAAAAAGCAAGAAAAGATTTGGAAGAAGAAGAAGTAGGAACTGCTCAACTTGAAGCCCTTATTGCAAAGAGGTTGCTAAGAGGATCTGGTAAGTATGAAGGAAAATTACCTTTTAAGTGTTTTAACTACAATAAGATTGGTCTTTTTGCCTCAAGGTGTCTGGAAATATTTTCAAGGAAAAATTCTAACAAGCCAAGGTTCCAAAAGAATTGTTACTATGTACATGAGGATGATGATAATGAAGGAGTAATAGATGATGAATCAGAGATAGGAAACAAATCTGGAAATGAATGGGTGTTCATTGCCATCAAGGAAAAAGATCTAATGTCCTTTGTATCTGTCAATCTTAAGATTGTGGAAAGAGCTCTGGCTGCCCAAATTGAAGAGAAGGATGATTAGGTCATTGACAGTGGATGCTCTCACCATATGATAGGTGACAAAAATAAGTTTATAGATTTGGAAAGGTATGAAGGAGGAGTGGTAAAGTTTGGTGACAATTCTGCTGGTAGAATCAGAGGAAGAGGAACTATTTCTTTTGATGGAAGAAACAAAATTGGTAATGTACTGTATGTTGAAGGTTTGAAGCACAATCTTCTCAGTGTTGGATAGTTGGTGGACAAAGGCTATGATCTTCAATTCAAGGATGGAAAATGCAAAATCTTTGAAAGTTTCAAAACAAAGATTGCATCCAGTACTCAAACTAAAGGTAATATCTTCCATTTGGTTGGTACTAGTAAAAGTTGCTTATTTGTTCAAGTTGATCAGAGTTGGTTATGGCATAGAAGGATGTGTCATGTGAATTTAGATAATATCATCAAGATAAGCAATACTTAGGCTGTAAGAGATCTTCTAAAATTGGTGAAACCCACTAACAACTTGTGCAAGGAATTTCAGTTGGGTAAGCTGAGCAGAGTCACATTCAAAAGCAAGGAATTGTCTTCTACCAGATTATTGGACTTAGTTCACATTGATCTTTGTGGTCCGACAAGAACTGGGAGTATTCAAGGTGATAGATACTTCATGCTGCTAATTGATGACTATTCCTGGATGATGTGGGTAACCTTTCTAAAGGAGAAATCAGAAGCTCTTGAAAAATTCAAAATATTCAAGGCTATGGTAGAGAATGAAATAGGATTAAAGTTGAAATGTCTGAGGTCTGATAGAGGTGGAGAATTCACATCCGGTGAGTTCATAGAGTTCTGTGAGAAACATGGAATTAAGAGATAGTTGTCTGCTCCTAGGACTCCACAGTAGAATGGAGTAGTGGAGAGAAAGAACCTAACCATCCAAGAAGCATCTAGGACCATGATGATGGAAGAAAATGTTCCTTAGATCTATTGGAGAGAAACTATTAGCACTGCAGCCTATACTCTCAATCGAGTTCAAATTAGAAGCAATATCGGTAAGACCCTTTATGAACTATGGTTTGGCATTACTCCTACTGTAAGATATTTCAGAGTCTTTGGTAGAAAATGTTACATCAAAAGAGATGAAGATCTAGGCAAGTTTGATGCTATAAGTGATGAAGGAATATTCTTGGGTTACTGTTCTCAAAGCAAAGCATACCGGTGTTATAACAAGAGACTAAGAAAGATGATAGAAAGTACAAATGTGAAGGTTGATGAGGGAATAGAGAAACCCTCAAGGTTTTATGAATATGATAAAGATGATCATAATGGTGTTCTTGTTCAAGGAGTTCAATCCTCCCATGAAAGTCAAATTCAAACTGATCCGGTAAATCAGGAAGAAGAGATAGGTCTGAATGAGCCTGATCAAGAACCAGAAGTGCAAGAAACTCCCAAAGTTCCAAGGTATGTAAGACTGAACCACTTTGAAGATCAGATCATAGGTGACAAAAGCAAAGGTGTGCAAACTAGAATGAAAATTGCTCAAAATTTAGATGAATATTGTCTGATTTCAAAGATTGAACCTAAGATAATAAATGAAGTTGCAATAATGAACACTAGACCAAAGCAATGGAGGAAGAGTTGATGCAAATTGAGAAAAATCACACTTGGGATCTTGTTCCTAGACCTAGAAACAAGAATGTGATTGGAACCAAATGGGTCTTCTAGAACAAACTAAATGAAGTTGGTGAAGTAATTAGAAATAAAGCTAGATTGGTCTATAAGGGCTACTCTTAAATAGAAGGAATTGATTTTGAAGAAACTTTTTTTCGGTGGCAAGAATTGAAGCAATCAGATTAATTCTTGCATTTGCTACCTTCAAGGATTTCAAGGTGTATCAGATGGATGTCAAGTCTACTTTCTTGAATGGTGACTTAGAAGAAGTGTACATTAAACAACCGGATGGATTTCAATTATCTAAGCATGGTGATATGGTCTGCAAGTTGAAGAAGGCACTGTATGGACTAAAGCAAGCCCCAAGAGCTTGGTATGAAAGATTGGACAAACATCTTTTAAAGATTGGTTTCAACAAAGGTACTGCTGATAGTAACTTATATTTCAAAATTGATCATGAAAACATCTTGATTATTGAAGTATTTGTTGATGATATCATCTTTGGAGGAAGAGACAGTATGTGTAAAACTTTTGCAAATCAAATGAAAAGTGAGTTTGAGATGTCAATTCTTGGTGAAATGAATTTCTTCTTGGGTCTGCAAATTACTCAAACAAAGAAAGGAATCTTTATTTCTCAGACCAAATATGTGAAAAAATTGTTGAGGAAATTTGGAATGGAAGATTCAAAGCCAATGAATACTCCCATGGCAACCGGATGTAAGCTGAGCAAAGATGATGACTCTCCTAAGGTAGACTAGACAAAGTATAGATCAATGATTGGAGGATTGTTGTATCTCAGTCAAACTAGACCAGATATAATGCAGGTTGTTGGTCTTGTTGTGAGATTCCAGGTTGATCCTAGAGAATCTCATGTCATGGCAATCGAAAGGATATTTAGATATCTAAAAGGGATAGTTGAATATGGTCTGTGGTATCCTAGAGATCATGATTTCTCTCTTCATGCATATACAGATGCTGATTGGATAGGAGATGTGGATGACCGGAAGAGTACTAGTGGTGGAGCTTTCTTTGTGGGGAAAAGATTGGTTTCTTGGCTAAGAAAGAAACAAGAGGTAATATCCATGTCTACAACTGAAGTAGAATACATAGCAGTAGCAGGTAGTTGCACTCAAGTTTTGTGGATGAAGCAGATGCTAAGAGATATTAAAGTAGAGTATTAGGAGCCTATCACAATCTTCTGTAATAATTCAAGTGCAATAAATATTTCTAAGAATCCAGTGTTGCATTCTAAGACTAAGAATATATCTATCAAGTTTCACTTTCTAAGAGAGAAAGCGAACAAGGATGAAGTCAGACTGGAGTTTGTGCCCTCCAAGGATTAGATTGTAGATATCTTTACTAAACCTCCTCCCAAGGACTCTTTTGAGTATCTCAGGGAGACGTTAGGGGTTATTGCCCCTCCGACGATGAACTAGGATGCACTAATGTGCATCAGTCCGGTGGATATCACATTCATATCTTGTGATCTGGATTGATGATGGGGAGTTGCTACTCAGGAGGAGGAGCAGGTATGATTCTAAAGTATTGGAGTTGCAAGTATGAGCCCTTTGCCATTGATGTCAAAGGGGGAGAGAAGACATGTGAAAAACAAGTGGTTGATGATCAAAGGGGGAGTAGTAAAGGAAGAGAAGACATGTGAATAGTTGTTGATAGGGGGAGCTGTGACAATAAGGAGAAATTCTTGTCTTGATGGTTTTTCACATCATATGTTGCCATCAATGACAAAGGGGGAGATTGTTGCAAGTATGGGTCTAACTAGTGTTGTCATTGATGTCAACATACTCATGTTACATTAATGAGAGGGATTGAATGAGCTGTGTGCTGAGGATATTCAGAAAATTAGTCTCAATCAGGAATAGTGAAGAACAGTGATGACAACAAGGTAAAAGTCCAAGATAGGTTGAGGATCAGAGGATACGGTTTAAAGGGTTTGTAGATATAAGTCTTGAGATGCTCCAGGCAAATTTTCAGAGGTCAGCATGAAGATTGGAAGAAGTTATGGTCACTCAAGTAGAACCGGTTCCAGTAGGTGTTTAGAGGTGACAGAGTGACACAGATAGGTCCGGTGAGATCTGGAAATGCACTATCCCATTTTGTAGATTTGAGGAAGTGTTGAGAATGTCCTTATGAAGTGTCAAGTCAATTGAATCATGGTTTGAAGGTCCAAAAGAACCTATTCTTTTGTGATAGTGATGACAGACTGTGTTCTTGAGATTCTGGATGAAGGAGAGAAGGATTCTAGTAAGCAGATGAAGTGCATATGTTCTTGGTGATTCAAGAAATCTTATGGTGATCTGTGGATCATTTCTAGTTAATGTTGGTGGTCCACATTGAAGTTAAAGTTTGTATTTGAAGAATAACCACCGGATGTTGGTGTTCTTCCTGAGACTGACCGACCGGATGTATTACACGTCTTGTGGATGTTCTTGTAGGTGTTTGCCGACTTAGATGATTATTCCTAAGTCAATGTCATTTATAAATAAGGGATTGTGAAGTCATTTCAAAGTGTGTCTTGTGGAGATGAGAGTGTGGTAGCGAAGAGCAGAGCGAAAGGCAGAGCAAGAGTATTGAGCTTAATGGAACTGATTCAAGCATGGTGAAGATGCTATTCTCCAGTTCATGTATGTGATACTTATTTCTTTGTAGATAGTGTGTCTCTTGTAGGCAGTGAGCCTCTTATGAGTAGTGTGCTCAGGTAGTGAGTCCTAATTGGCATGTGTCATTTTGTTCTTTCTATTCTTCTAACAGAGAATACATTCTTGGGTTAATCACCACATGGTTTTTCCCTTAACCGGGTTTTCCACGTCAAAATCTTGGTGTCTTATGTGTTGATGAGTTTCTGCTTTTGATTTGAATGTATTATGTTTCATGTTTAATATACTACTAATCACCAAGAATATTTAAGTGTGTAAATTGGAGAAAGTTTTGCACAACTGATTCACCCCCCCTCTCAGTTGTGTGCCCTAAGTCTAACAAATAACACTTATTTTCAATGCTAATATTTACTCTTAGAGAAAACCTTGGGACATGTGAATTTTTAACATAACCCCCAAATGCTAAATTTTAACCACCTCATACAATCAGCTAGAGATCACAACTATTAAACATAGAATTAGCAAAGCACTAGAGTTCCAATTTCTAACCCTTGGAGGTTGTTTGTTTTCAAACATGCATAACTTTCTCACCTTTCATCAGATTTTCATGTTTTTGTAGGCGTTGGATAGCTATTTCCAGGCTCTATGTATTTGTGCTATCATTTCATCTAGAAACATTTTAGATTTATAGGATCATTCATATTGTGCAGCTACATGTATGTCAAAGACAAATTTTTCAAACTACTAATCAATGTGTTGCAGGTTCAATTGTCAAAGAATCTAATCTTGAAACATTATGTCTTCATTTTATAGATTAGATCACATCATAAGCAAGGGTTAAAATTAACAAGTGTTTGCCATGTCTTGTGGTTTACATTTTTGTCATTGAATGTGTATGCTCTTCTCTTGCGCCACTCAGTGATCTTGAGAATCAAAAGCATTTCTTTGACATTTTGTATAACCACCCACACATTTGGATTTGGAATTAAAATAAACCCCTTGTGAATGTGAGGAAAAGGCATTGTGTATGCTCTCTCCTTGCATTTCGTGCGATCTAGGAGATCAAAAACAATGTGTTTCCTTGCTTTTGTCATCCTTAGAGTGGGCCTGCTCTTGAGACACATCCGTAAGGAGAACTCATTTGCGACCCCAAGTAGTACTTTCATCCGTCCCACTATATAAATTGAGGATAAGGCGAAAGCCAAATCTAACCGATATTAGTGCTTACCATACAATACTAGCTCAAAAGGAGGCATGCCTTTGTGTATATTAAACTCCTAGTAGGGTTAGTTAAAGCCTTTAGTAGATTGTTGGATGCTCGTAAGGTGCCGGTCCCCTGAATACTCACTAGAACCCTTTTGTGTAGTGGCCAAAAACCCTCTACTTGTTGATATAGGAGCAAACTCTGATAGCCATCCCACATTTTTGCAGATTATGGTAGAGATAGCAAGGTACCTCAAGATCTGTGCATCCTAGGACCTAGAACTTGGTGTACCTGAGAAGTGACTACACTGTAAGGGGGAGCCTATGCCCCAAGTTCCTAGAGCTATACACCATAAGTAGGCGTGACTGGATAAAACCAAGTGGGAACTCAACAAGTATTGTCCTTTCCTAGCCTAGGATTGTGCATGTTTACAAGTGTTTGCAAAACATCAAGGTGTCGTAAAAAACAACCAATCAAGTTGTGTGTCTTATATGATTGATATGTGTGCCTACCTGATCATCATCACCATTACAACTTGTCTCCTACATCATCAACTTGACATTGAAAATTGGGAACCTATCATCCTTCAGTGTCTCACTTTGAATCCTAAGAAGATCTTTCAATTGATTCATCCATTTCCCACCTAATTCATCCTACTCACATTCCATCCTTAACCTAGTCCAACCCTTATTCATCAATATGGTTGTGACCATCAACAAATCTAGGACAAATCCAAAACCAAAACTCACACTCTACGGAGGCCCTCCTAGATATAATAATGATGAGAATTTGGTAGATCATGATGCATATTTTGATACCCGTGAACCATATATCTCCCCATTTTGGCCTCCACCAACATCACTATCATCTCAAGAACATGAGGAAATACAAGAGCTTCAACATATCTATGATGATCATTATTCACAAGAACATTCTTATCATCTTAACACAACCCAAGATTTTCCTTCCATGCCCTCAACCTCACAAAACTATAATCCTACCTAGGTCTCAACTTCAACATCCATTAATCCCCAAGTCCTTCAGCTACAACAACAACTCGTCTAATTCCAACAACAACTTGTTCAATCACTACAACAAGAGGCAGATCTTAAATTTCAATTGGCACAACTATCACAATTGTCTTCACAAATTCAACATCCTACCACGTCAACACCCCAACTCTATGAGTCATCTCCATCCACCTCTTATGAATATTTATCACAACCAATCTACCACTCATATCAACCCAACACATCCATACCTCAAACCTATTCAACAATAAGTTTACCTCAAACCTCACAGGTCCAGATCCCTACCCATGCTTCATCTTCACACATACCAAGTCCCCTCACCTTATATCTTCAACAACAAAGCCAAAAAAACAATCCCTCCTTCAACAACAACAAATTCCATCTAATTCCAATACTGATCCATTGGTCCCCCATTCTTCTCATTCCTCAATCCCTTTGTTACCTTCACTACCATCATCCATACAACATCAACAAATTCAACCTAAATTCTATGTGTCACCCCCATCATCATGCCAAACTAGTCCCTCCACATCAACCAATCTCATGAATATTCCTTAATATCCATCTCAAAATCTTCCACAACATGAGAATGAATTTGCAAGCCATATTAATGATACCCTTGACAAGGGAGATACCACCTCAAGTTTGGAATCATACACCAATCCATTCACTAATCTTCCTCATTCATCCATCCTTATGGAACCTCCATCATATATTCCTTCCAACATTCCACATCCTAATCCATTAAGCCAATCCTTAATACACTTAAACTCTCAACCATCAAATCTTCCACCTAAGTCCAATCCTACCAATCCTATCATATCTGATCCTCTTGTTCATCCACCCGATCCTAATCCCAGTATCCCTCCATTGCATCCTAATCCTACACCCTCCACTCTCATAATCCATCCATTATATTGTCCATTTACCCATATATTAATGAAGGATGTGATCCATTGGATACTAGCAAGGAATCAACCACCTCTTTCATGCCATCAAATCCCTATCATTGAAAATATCCAAGAACCACCAAATGTCATGCCTATTGCTCCAATCCCATCTTCTAGTCCACAAATTATCCAAGAACCTTCAAATGTTCTTGAAGATCTACCCACCATAAGCCCAATTCATTCCACATCATACATTAAGCCTATCCAAGAATGTCAGGCCTCCACTTCCATCCAAACACAAGAGATATGTCAAGAGTCAAATCTAAAGCATGATCAACTTTGCTCCTTACCAAATCAAGATCAAAGCTCTTCCTTTCCGCCTATTCATAACCTATATCTTTTCTATGATCAAGATATTATTTGTGATCAAGAGATTCTCACTCCTTCCACTCACAGTCCCAATATTATTCATGTTCAAGAAATCTACACCACTCCTATCCATCATCCCATAATATCCACTTCCCTTGCCAAGACACTTGGTCCCCACAAGCACATAGATAATCAAACAAATACATTGAATCTTCATGAGCATAATGAGCATAATCAAGATCCTATTGCTCCTTCACCATCTCATACCAATACCATTTCAAATCCACCATCATGTCCTATTGTTCGTACTACTTTCCTAAATGAATGTTCTTCCCTCGAAGAATAGCAACCTATATCTGCCACCTCACCCTCCTCATCCAATAAGGAATGCATGTCTTGTATCCTCAGAAATAAGCATCCCATTGTGCATCGTATGTTCCAAAAAATGAACTATCAAGGTAAAGGCTTAGGCCTTCATGTGCAAGGTAATCTATAACCCATCCATGTCAAAGTCCCTCCACGCTCATATGGTATTGGTTATACACCCCAAGGTAAGCAATATCAAGATGCTGGTACCACATTTCTGCCTCCTAAATCCACTTCATCTAAGCCCAACCTAGGTGCAACTCATCTCACCCATAAAACATTTGTTGCTATTCCTCCTCCATTATCCTATAAAGCCAAAAATCATGTGACCATTCATCTTCCTCCATCCACTTTACCTCCACTTCTTCCAACTCCTAACATCCCTCCATCTACCTTACCTCCCCTCCTTCCAACTCCTAATATTCCTATTTTCACATCCCCTTATCACTTTAACCAAAAATCCATTAATCTCTCCATTCACATATCCCATTCCCATAAATCCCCTACAATTCCTAATCATGATCAACAAATGCACACATTGAATAAACATGAAGCTATCCTAAACACCCCTATGAGATTCAAAAATAAAAATTTGGATGTCTCCACCCATAAAGAAAAACATCCTAATAATTCTCATGCCACATGCAACCAATCCACAAAATCAAAGCAAAATAAAATTTCAAAAATGCTACCCAAGTCCACATCTCAAAAAGATAATTTCAAAACCAAAATGGTTTGGGTTCCCAAGAAAAAAATACCTAGTTCAAATGGAGCATCCACACATCTAAAATCCCAAATATCCCGCTCCCTATCACAAAATCCTAAAATTCATAAGTACATTTGGGTTCCTAAAGACCTAAATAGGCAAATCCCTAAGATAATATCTTCATTACTCCCAAATCCCCCTTCCAAGCTTCAAAATCCATTCCGGTGTGTGGAACCGTTGGTCTTGGTTCCCTTCCACTCCACAACATTCCCACATACCTCCATCCTCCCATCTCCCATATGCTATCCTACTTATTTCTTTCATCATAATCCTATGGTCCATGCTTTTGAATAAACCTTCCATCCATCCTTGTGAATAAATTCATCCATAATCCGCATCATAACCTACTTTTCCCTATCTTTCCATCCTAATACCCATGATAATTCATTATAAATGATCCATACATAATCCACTATCCATCCGTACCATGCTATCTCCTTACTTTATTTCCCTCTCATACAATTCTTTACCAACATTTATGAGCAAAATAACATTTGACATGGTCTCTGAGTGACTTCTATCCATCATGGGACATTAACACCTTGCTATGAGAACAAAATCTTGAGTCTCTATCTATTCCATCCTATCCCCTACCACAATTAAAAAAAAATCAAAATAGTAAAGAGAAAACCATTTCATCCAATGGTGAAAACCTGGTAAATAGGCACCTTGGATAAGTACCATGATGAAAACCTAGCAAACAGGCGTCATGCGTAGGTGATTATCTATGTGCTTTACACTTGGGGGCATGTTGTCGCATCTATCCCATCTCATATCCTATCCTATCATTTTCCATCTTATCTTAACATCCTTACCCTTCATATCTATTGTACCTTCCTTAACTGCACCATCCATCTTCCTTTCCTCCTTTTGATCTTGATAAGAGTAGGGGCAAAATGTTGAAAAAGTCTGAAAAAGTCTTTTAGACACCTCTTGTCGTACTCCAAATTTCATCCATATGTTTTCTAAAAATATCCTCCATACATCCATCTACATCCTCAGTCCATTTATCCCTTCCAACCATCATCCCTATCATGCGTCCTAATCAGAATCACCTTGTTAAATCCTAAGGCATAGTATCTAGAGTGGGGGTAGGTTATTCCTATGTGACGTAGTCCTTGAAGATCACATCCTAGACTCCATCCATCCATCTATCATATATCTCCCATACATTATTCATCTAGACACCTACCTTTATCCTATCGCCAATCCTTGTATCCATTCATCCAATCCTACATATATCCTATTGCCAATCTTTTTACGCCTACCCTTGTCCTATTGCCCACTCTCTTATCCATCCATCTAATCCTTTTACCTATCTGATCCATTATTGCTCATCTGCATCCTATCATACTCCTTAACTTTTGGTTTGGTTTTTCCTTATCATTGGTATCTATCGAAAGGCTATCTACACACACTCCCATGCCAAAAATCCAAAAAAAATCATAACATTTGAAAAGCTAAAAAAATCACCATATTCCCAAAATACAAAAAAATCAATTCTCCAATCATCAAATCAATCAATCCATCAACTCAACAAATCAAATCAATCACATGCAAGTATCCTTCCATACCAATCAATGTCAATCAATCAGGTCAAATTATCCAATCACATCCATGGTCTTGTTCCTAGCCTTGTTGTGAACCTGATCAATCATCATCATCAATGGTATATATCATTCCCAATCCTAGTGTTGTTCTCAAGATATATCGTTCCCCTATCAACACCAAAATCCTTGCAATGTTCTTGGGATAAATCATTCCCACATCAACAATGCTATCAATCAATCCTTGCGTTGTTCTTAGGATAAATTGTTCCCACATCAACAACGCTATCAATCAATCCTCACGTTGTTCTCAGGATAAATCGTTCCCACATAAACAATGCTATCAATCAATCCTCACGTTGTTCTCAGGATAAAGCATTCCCACATCAACAATGCTCTCTATCAATCAATCACATCAATCAAATCCAATCGATCATTAATTTTTTTTAGCTTGATAGGGGCAACACCTTGTTTGTTTTTGAATCATTTGTGCCTACTTACTTGCTTGCTTGCTTGTGTGTGTCATCATTTCATATTGCATTTGAATCACATCCATAACATTCCAACTAATATTCATATCTTGTGTATGTTGGAATAGCTTTTTGCATTATCTTTTGCATGGACACATCGTCACCTTGGTCCTTATACCTTGGTGCATAATGTCAGGTGCCATATCAAACATCAAGTTGCTCAAAGTTTACTCCACATAAATCCATCTCCTTTGTCCCTGCATATCCTCTTGAGGGGGCATCAATTGTTTGATCCAATCCTTCATTTGTATCCTTCATTTTTATGAACCCCATGTGATCCCTAGCCTATCCAAAATCTGAATCCAAAAAACCTATGTTTTAATCTTCTTTGAAACGACATCGCTTTGCAACATCGTCTCAAAGAGGGGCAAAATGTAGGCATCAAAAATTGACCAGAGATCACATTTCCTATCCATCCTTAAGCCATCCCCTCATTATTGATCAAATTCTTAAAGTTAGAATATTTAATTAATTTCAATAAATTAATTAAATAGTCCTTAATCTCTCTCATAAATAATAAATTGAAATTGATAAATTTAATTTATTATTTAGTCTTCCCTTAATCCTAAAGTTTAATTAATTTTAATTAATTAATTAAATATTTTCATTTTTCACCCTCCTATGAATAATAAGTTAAAATTTAATTTATTATTTATAATACAAGCCTAAATCTATTTTGCAAAAATAATACAAACCCGTTACCATAACCCTAACCACCTTTTTACCTACCTTTTTCTCATTCAACCAATCAAACCACTTTTGAAACCATCCCCAAAACTTTATAAAAATCAAACTCATTTTCATTTATGACCCTTTTGGAGAAACTATCGTGGAGTTATGCGAAACTACGAGCAACCACATTACTTCGGTAACATCAATATTGTTTGGTTTCAATATTTTATCAATATCTTTATTTGGTGCATTTGATATAAGTTTCTAGGGTTTGCAATAGTTTCTTACCTTTTTAATAGAAATGTATATTGCTACATACAACATTAAACACGGAGAAGACACACCAATCACATACAAAACAGTAACAGGCACGCAAAACACAGGGAAGACAATTACAGCCACGTAGAACACAAAGCAGACAATCAATGCATAGAAGACACATTAATGCACGGAAGACAGAAATGATATCTTTTCTTTTCTTTTTCTCATATCTACGAAATGCAAGTGCAAGTACTGGAAAGTAAACAAACCTCCTAAAATGCTAGAAGCACTACTTGATGGTGCTGGTCTCTATATATGGAGCAACACACACACAATACATGCAAAACCTCCCAAAATGCATGAAGCACTACCCAAAGGCACTAGTCTATGCATATGGGGCAACAAACACACCATACAAAACAAGCATGCCAAAACACACACAGTTGAAGACATGGAGAAAACATGGCAGACAAGTGATGGAGTGTACCTATTTCTAGGTCTAACACCATCTCATGCACATTACAGGCACACACCGAGGATTGGGCTTCACCACAACAATCACCGAAAACATGCTTAAGGGTTGCGTTAGTCACAGAACCACTCCCCACCTCCATAGAGGACTTTTGAAAATGACAGGGTGATGCAATCTACTCTAAGAAATACACCATCCTTGCCTCTGCAGAGGGCTTAAGAAAAAGGATATGCTCGATATCCCACCTCTGTAGAGGCCTTACATGATTGATTGATTGATTGAAAACAAACTCAAGATGCACGATGCACTACTTTGGGGCACAAGTCTATGCATCTGATGTCAAACACATTGCTAACATCTATAATAGATAGCTTACCTTATATGCCCCCACCTTAAGGTGGTTGATATTAGTTATCAATATCAAGCACGTTACGGTAGGAAGAAAACACACAAGGGAACACCAACTTTCACAAAATCCATGCCCCCCAAAGGTGACATGTACTTTACGATCACCAAATGTTCCCACAAACACATCCCTATAAGAAACATGTTAGTGTCCACAACATCATGATAAACAACCACATTAATGCATATGATTATCCACACAAAGAGCTAAGGTTATACAATGAATTTGAAGTTCAAGGATAACCATAGGGCTATATCATGAAGCTCTTCGAATAGAGTACTGCCAAGGCTAGATTCAAAGGCAAACAAAGGTGCACAGAGTAGCAGTATTGTTAAGGTTTGCAAATGTGATAGAAACATCATAAAATTCACTATGCGAAAAGCACGAGTGCTTCCACTAGCCAAGCATCAGATAAAATATACAAACCCAATCATCATATTAGGAACTAAGCCCAATTTTTGATTGCTCTCGAAAGGGACACTAGGTCTGCATCAGTATAAATGTTTGTCATCCTCCACCTGCTAGATGGAAACACTAGAGGAATGGAAAAAATAAATAAGAGTGGAGAAACAAGTGTTTTAGGGACAATCATGTAGGAGGGTGCCCCCAGGTCACCAACACTATGCTATGTCCATCAAACACAACACACAACAATGAAATTAGAGAGAGAGGCAATATAGAAGAATGATGATACAAATAGAAGAGGGTCACAACAGAGGTGGTCTCCTAGTATCTTGAACCTTGTACGGGAGAATCTGAGGTCATCCCAAGAGGCCTAAATAACACATAACACATCACGGGGGAAGCACATTACGAGAGAGATAAAGGGTTAGAGATACTTACTTGTAGGTCCCCTGGTGGGCTAGAAATTGTCTATAAGCAAATTGTCATCATCATCTTCCGACTCCCTAATGATGGTGGATAGTGGGACATATGGTACCATAGCCAAATTCATATCTTGGTCATCATGTTTTTCATTGTTAGGATTGTCTTTGTTTGGTTGAATGTTGGGATCAATGTTTTCTTGTTGAGAGGCCAGGTTTATGGCATATTCTTGTCTTATTTTTCTTCTTTCTCTTGCTTTTCTGTTTCTTTTTCTTCGACCACTTATCTCATGTAAGACAGGACTTTGCTCTTTCATGGGTTGTTTCTTTGTTGTCATTTCTTGTGTAGGAGGACCAGGTGCTGGATGTAATAGTTTCACTTTGTAATTTTAGTAGCTCAAAAATGTGAAGTCTATTCGTAGCTTTAATTTGTCATTATTTTTGTTGCAAAAGTAATGCAATGTGAAGTGGTGTTGTGTAGTTAAATGTGTGCATGTATTTCGATGAATGACATGCACTTGTCCATTCAAAGGAAATTTAACACATTTATGAATAGTTAAAGGGACCGCTTTTATAACCTTCAACCAATGGATTCCAAGTTTTATATCAAAGGTATCGGAACAGGAGTAATATCAAACCATTGTTCGACATGTTTTTCAAATACAGTTACCAACAATGAAATCTTACCCAATGGTTTCTTTAAGGTTCTCGTATGTGTCTTAATCATCAAGTTTGAAGGGTTATAAGGGCCTTGTATTAATTGATTTGAGAAGAGGAAATTTGCAATGGCAAGATTGGTTATCAAATTAGGATCGATAAGAGTTCCATCCACATTTTTTCCCATTATTTTCACAGTGATGTAAAGAGGTCCTTCAAAATCACCGCTTGTTCTATCATGCGGTGTAAAGACAATTTCAGGTTCGGGTGCTTTTCTTTTCATATAAGGTCTAGGAGGGAACCTATTATTGTTATTGTAATTAGAGGCCATGTTTATATGCTAAACTCAATGCCAACTCATATTTTGAAAGCTTTTCAAAATTGGCGCAAAAGATAAGAGCAAAAAATAGCCCAGAATGTTTGATTTTTCAATACTTTTTCAATGCAAATGAATGAACTGAAGGGTGTTATGAGGATTTAAGTCAAGAGAATAAAATTATATGCCTAAATATCAGTCCAAGAAAACAACAATTTTACTCTCAACACACTCTTGATGCAAATCTAAGATAATGCCAAGTTTATTATAGTGAAAAAATGTCAAAATAGGCACTTTTTTCAGCAAAATTCAATGCACGAGAGCATAAAAAAGGGTGTTGTGAGTAAAATGATGATGGAAAGAAAATAATATCAGTATTAACAGCCACTTAGTGCCAAAATACCCAACACAACATGCTTTTAGTGCCACTTAAGGTCGAACCTTAGTGAAAATATAGCAAAAATAGACTATTTTTCACGGTTTTTCAACTCCAAGACCTAGCAAGAGAGGTGTTGTGAAGAAGTTTAGGAGGGAAAACAAATAATATCAGTAATAGTAGTCACCTAAATCCATAAAACTGATCACAACACACTTGGAGTGCAAACTAGGTCAAACCCTAGGGCAAAAATGGTCAAAATATGTGGTTTTTTGCAAAATTTTCACTACAAGAGCCCGATAAAGAGGTGTTGTGAAGCTTTTTATGAGGGGAAGAAAATTATAACCTTGATAACAAAAAATTAATGTGAGGATATCTTTCACAACACACTTATAGTTCAAGTTTGGAGAGTCAATAAAGCTAAATTTAGTGAAAATTGTCATTTTTGAAGCCCTAGGTTTGAGATCTTGAGACAAAATGCTATGAAAATGGTTTGAAGTCTGATTTTTGATAGAAATTACATACTCTGAGATCTTAAAATGATTTTTAAGCTCAAACATGCAAAATGCCCATGCAAATTTAATGAAAATGCACCAAAATTGCTAGTTTTTGTTGAAATTTTCCATGTAAAATTGCAAATAATTTAAATCTAAATGCAAATTCACACCAAAATGCAAGGCTACAGGCAAATTAAAATTTGAATGAGTCTCTAAAATCATTAGAAAAATATGATAAAAGATTTCACCTACAAACCCTAGATTTTGGAATTACTAGGTTATTTAAAAATTGTCAAAATTTCCACCAAACCCTAGCAATTAAATGATGAAAATGCAATGTAAATTTCTAATTTTTTAGATTTTTCTGTATTTTATATCAGATCTGATGCAAAAATCATGAATTAGGAAAGTTTAGGAAGAATTGATGCAATTTAGTAAGCCAAACAATGCAATTTTTTTTGTATTTTTCCAAATTTTCAATTTTTTAAAATTTTTCGTAATGCAATAAAATAAATGACTATATGAATGAATGAAATCACAGCAAATATTAAGCCAAAAACTCAACAAGTTTAAATTTAAGTCCATTCACATTGGGTTCACCAAAATGTTTAGGTAAAATTGGATTTTGTTAATCTTTGTTGTTCAGATGTTAAAATCTGCCTCTCCACTAAACATTGAAGGATCTAGGGTTGAATGGCTAGCATTATCATACCCTAGGTCACTTTCAGATGTTGGAAAATTTGGATTATGGAATTAATTATCAATTTTTCCTTCTCCTATGTCTAATTGACAATTAAACCCTAATAATGCAAATACGATAGTAAATTAATGAATTACAGAAAAAGCTCTTACAGACGGGACTAAAATACCAAATTACAAAATACCTATTTTTGGGGTTCCAAGGCAAAATAGTCAGGGACACTAGAGAGGGCACCCAAGTCCAAGGTACCTACTTTTTTGAGGAATCTGGACCTGCTTCTGACACTGATCAACCCTGTAACTTCTATTTTCTGGGATCTGTCTGCGGAGGACACTAGAGTGAGCGCCCTAGTCTTGGAAGTGCTCTTTTGTCTGACTTTTCTTTAGATCCTAAATCCCTAATGTCTAACCATTCTTCCTACAACTCCACTTTTTACGAATGCAACACCTGTAACCTGTAATCACAAGACTTGGTTTAGGGGTTGTGGTGTTTAGAGGTTTGCCTCAGTCAAAACCCAGAGGACACTTAATTCTCTAAACACCATTGTTAGATAAAGAGGGCATGCCCTTGTGAGGCAGAGGCTAAAACCAAAGGAATCAATGATAAAAATACAATGATATGTCTCCTTGTAGTGAATCTCTCATGGAGGAAGATGCTCTTCATGCCATGAGGAGATTGATGTTCAAATCTACAAATATCAACACAAAACACACAAGTCTACTCTTGCAACACAATAGAAAGCTTTCAATCACCTTGAGAATTCCTAGAGTGCACAATGATCATCTAATTGTAATCTAGTTTACAAATGAATGCCTACACATGCTTATATATGCATCTACAAATACTCCCACCAAGATATTTGAAATTCAAACTTATCGTGTTGGAAAAGGGACCTAATAATGGTCACTAACTGACACCTAGAAATTGGGGCTACCCCAAAATAGGGTAGGACTAGGGCGTGGGCACCCAAGTCCTCCCCCTATTTTGGGTAGGGTACAACTCAAGGGGTCCACTTAGGTCCTATTTTCCAAGGAACTCAGGGCTCATTCCATTGGGTTGTTAAAATATGAACTAAAATGTCCTAAATGCAAGCTAAAGACTTGGGAGCTAAACCTTATGAGGGAAAGCCCCCAAGGGGACATTTTTCGACGTTACAAAAATTTGAAGAAAATAGTGTGCAGAGTGACAAAAGTATGTTCAATGTTTTTCTCTACATTCCTTCATAGTTGAACATATGCTTGTGTAGTTTGAAAGTGTTGATTAGAGATGTTCATAGGTTTTATATCTATAGTTTCAGGTTCTAGATAATGTAGATGTGGACGATGTGTTTGACAAAATGTTTGCCTGTATAGAAGACTATCTGAGAGAAATGAAATTGCTCTGCATTTTTCTGCATTGAGCTTTCCTATCTTTTGGATTTGGCAGAGTTCTTATATTATCTATATCCACCTTCCTTTGAAGTTTCTAGTGTTGGGATGCTCCGCAAGTTCAGTTCTTGCATTGGTGATTAGTAAAAATGTGTCCTGATGTATATATTGAAGACATTCTTTGATTCAGATGGTTGCGACAGTGTTGTACTAGTTTATGATGATGATGATTGTTCTAAGAAGGTGTGTGAATGTTTTGGAGTGTCTTTCTTTGGTCCATAGGATGTTCTTGGACTTGGAGAAGTGTGAACATGGCCATTAGCTTAGATTTTGCTAACCTAGCTTACTAGTGCCAGTTACAGAGGTACCTCATGGATTGTGGATGTGTTAAGTAGCTTGATGATACAAATTTGAGTCCTTGTTATCCCTTGACATGGTCTACTTTCACTTCTTTCCACCACGGAAGTGTTTAGTGATGACCTAAGTAATATTGCATGTGTGTAATGCACACGCTTCATTAGGACCGACCTAATTGAGATAGGTCTTGGTTATAGATGGTATAAATGTAAGCATATGAAAATGTGAATCAAGGCCAATAAAGCTGTGTGTGAATTTAAATGATTATGACTCTGAAATGCAATGAGCAGAAGGTGTCTACATTTTAGTGTGCCAAAAGTTATTGGAGGCAGTGAGCCAAAGGTTGTGGATGGCAAAGAGTATCAGTGGTGGATCTCTCCTATTAATTTGAGATAGTGAATCTCTCTATAATGGTCTTCTTCTTTCTTCTCTCTTCTGGTCAGTGAGCCTCTCTCTGGCAGTGAGCCTTTCTTTTGGGTAGTATTCCCTTGGCAGTGAGCCTACTAATTTTTGATATTGTTATTCATATATATTGTGAGCTAATCCTCACTATGGTTTTTACCTTATTGGGTTTTCCATGTAAATATGGTTTTCTTATCTGTTTGGATGTGTTTGCATTGATTCTTCATATGTTTACATTTTGTTAATGCATTATACGTGGTTGATGTTTTGAGGGTTTAAAGTTTTACATACAACTTATTCACCCCCCTCTTAGTTGTCCTATGAATTCTAATAGTTGGTATCAGAGCTAAGTTCCTTGAAGATGCTTAACCACTTGGGGTAGATCTGGATGGTGCACATGAAAGGTATGGAGGTCCTAGTGTTTGATGGAACAAATTTTGCTTTTCAGAAAACTAGGATGTAAAGAATTCTTATCTCCCTAGGATATGGTGTATGGAAGATTGTTGATAAAGAGTATACTATACCTCCTAATGGTCCAAAGGATGAATATGAGAATAATGGCAAGGAAAGGAGTGCTCTTCTAAATAGTTTTGAATTAGTGAAGGTGATGAGTTACAAAACTGCCCATGAGATCTGGAAGAATCTAACAAGTACCTATGAAGGAGATGACAAGGTCAAGCAAGAAAAGATGTACGTTTTGAAGACCAAGTTTGAAATCCTAAAGATGTCAAAAGATGAAAATATTGCAAGCTACATATAGAGAGTGGATGAAGTTGTCAACTCCATCAATGATCTTGGTGGAAATCTAGAGGAGAGTGAAGTAGTAAAGAAGGTACTAAGAACTCTTCCAAAGTCTTATAGTGCTAAATTTTCTACTATTGAAGAAACTAAAAATTTGGATAAGTTTTCCAGGGATCAAATGTTTGGAACTTTAAGCACTTTTGAGATGATAGAATCTGGTCAAGATGATTCAAGAAAAGAAATTGCTTTTAAGGATAGTAAGACATAAAAGAATGTTGAATCTGATTCAGATGGCTTTGATGAAGTGGAAGAAAATTTTGTGAGTAGATTGAAAAAGGGGTCTAGAAAATATAGAGGTAAGTTACCTTTCAAATGTTTCAATTGTGGAAAGATAGGTCATTATGCTTCTAAATGTCCAATCAAAATTTCTAATAACAAATACATGGAGAATAAAGGTAACTTATTCAAGAAAAGTTATTATGTTAAAGAATATGACATCATATTTGATGATGAGTCTGACTATCCAGATGATGATCATAATGAATGCTTGTTCATGTCTTTGAATGTTGGAACTAATTCTACTAATCCTAGAAGATGTATGAAGGATATTTCTCCAGAGACAGGGCACCACATTAAAGGACACTGGTTATTGCTTTCCATGCAAGAGACAATGAAGATCTCTGGTTAATTGATAGTGGGTGTTCAAATCATATGATAGGTGATAAGAATAAGTTTGTGAAGCTTGAGAAGTTTGATGGAGGTTTTGTTAAGTTTGAAGATGATGCATCTGCTAAGATCTATGGAAGAGGTTCAATCAGTTTTGATGGTAAGCACAATACAAATGATGTCCTTTATGTCAAGGGTCTCTAGTACAATCTTCTAAGTGTAGGACAAAGGTGTAGCAGAGGATATAATCTTGTGTTTCAGGATGGTGGCTGTGAAATCAGAAAAGAGGACTCCCGAACTCTAATTTCTACAAGAACAAGGACAAAAGAAAATATATATCATCTTAAAGGTGTTGAAGGTGGGTACCTTATGACTCAAATTAATGAAACTTAGCTATGGCATAGAAGAATGTGTCACATCAATTTTGACAACATAGTGAAGATCATCTCTACACAAGTTGTGAGGGATCTACCAAAGATTACAAAGCCTACCAATGCAACCTGCAAGGAATGTCAGATTAGGAAGCAAACAAGGTAGAATTTCAAGACCAAAGAGTACTCTACCACCTGATGCAAAAGAGATGGGAAACTAAAAAGTAACACAATCTCAATGAACTTTACAAATCCCAAACCCTAACACTTCAAACAAATGACTTTTCTCACAATCTTCCACTATGCTTTGATGAGAACAACAAATAAGGTAATTTTGACATAATTTTCCAAAGACAACTCAGACCCATGATCTAAAAAATTATTTGGATATCCATTAAGCCCTTATATAACATATATTGAATGCAGATAGGGTTACCCTAGAAAAAAACCTTCAAAAATTGATTGCTACGTTGCAAAATAGGCCTAAAAGGACAACATATCAACTTTTCTAACATAACTTTTGTTATACACCTAACTTTAAAAAGGTAAGACCAGTTTCAAATACCCTTTTGAGCCTTACAACACATACCTCACATTGGGCTAGGGTTGTTTTGTAATGCAAGGCTCTAAAATGGACTGTTCCACTTGACAAGAAGCCTAATTTGGCTTGCTTGAATGGTTTCCAACTAGGTTTTCAAAACCCATACCCCAAATCTTCATACAAATGCTTAGACATGTCAAATATGTTCTACCCAAACATTTACAACCATTTCCAATCACCTTCCAAGATCTTTTCTTCAATTTCCAACTTCTAGGTGTCTTTTAAGACTTAAAATATGAGAAAATATGTTCAAGGCATCATCAAAATCCACACTAAACCTTCTTTCCTACTCCTAAAAACTTCATCAAAACAAAATACATACTATTTAACCCCATTCCACCAATCATGAAGCATTTTCATTGTGGAATGAGTCACAAAACATTTTTCTTGCTCTCAAACCCTCAAAATCAGGGTTTCCATGTAGTTTGGAGTACAAAGATTATAAAATGCTCAAATAATAATGAAAAAAAGTCAAACCAATTGAAAATGAGAGAAGATTCATAGGTTCATCAATTTCAATGCATGAGAGACCACCTACAGTCTGTACAAGGCTGTACAACTTCCTGTGGCAGCAAATTTTCAATGAAAAATGAAGGAAAACAGTGAATGTATTGATTCAATTCATCTTCAAAACTCACCACACCCTTGGTTCGACCATAAAAAGGTATTTTATGCCCTTTAAAACATGTTTAAATAGTTACAAACCAACTTCCCAAATTCTAACTAACCCTTCACATTCCCATTTTTGCATATGACAACATTTTACACTTTTGACAACATTTGCAATATTTACTAAATAACCCCAAAATGCCACTCTAAGACTTGAAAACAATACAAACAAGTTCAATATGGTTTTTTAGACCTTATTACATGATTAAAACACAAGACTAACTCAAACTTAACAACATGGCCTCATGGAGGCATGAATTCCAATAGGTGCTCCTGCACCATACTCTCGGAGAAAAAGGAATTCAAGTCCCTTTTGAATTGAAGGTAGGAACTTTCTTGCTTTATGTCTTCTATGCTCATCCCTTTGTCTTCTTTGAAATAACTCCATGATGTCTTCATCTTTACCATGGGTTTCATCTTGTCCATACAAACTTGTCTTTCAACTATTTTTCTACCTTGGATTTTATTCTTTATGCCCTAATGGATTACACATTCTGCCCCAGCACCTTGTCCTACCCCCATAGCTTGCTTCATTTTGAACTTAGGTCTATCCCTCCTTAAGATTGCAATCACAATAAGAAAATTGTGTATTCCTTCCTTCTTCTTCGCATTGGATGCATGCTTATACTTATCCACCTTCTTTAGCAACTCATCCTTAAGCTTTTCACTTTTGTTTTCCATCTGTTCCACCTGCTGGGATACTCCTATAACTACTGCTTTATCAGGTTCACTAACCTCTAATTTGACAAAAATTGAAGGACCACTATCTTCTTTGAAAAACAATGAAGAAAACACTCCTTCCATCACCATATCAACATGCCAACCTTGAACTTGCAAAATCAATTCATCCTTGACCTTCTCAATATCATTTTCTCTCCAATTTAGATCACTCTTCACCTCTGTTGTCTTGCTACCTTCAAGTCTTGAAATGGCTGCAACCACCATGTGCTTTTCTTCTTCTACTTTGATGAACTCTTCCCTACTGATGAGTGCTAGGTAGCACCCATGAAATACATCTTTTTACCTCTCTTTTTCTTCTTTTTGATTCCATCTTCCTAATGAATGCACCTGAATAGGCTAACAAGATTGTTCAAAATGATGATTAATAAGAGATGAATTACTTAAGATCATGATTTCTGATTGAAGGACTAATGTGCATTGAATTGATGGAAATATGCGAAAAACTTCTCTTTTTGAATCAACAAGTGTGGATGTTTGGGTAGACAATTTTGTGCATCTCCAGAATTAATCCTAATGATCTTCGGAGCCAATATCAGAATACCATGACATCAGAAGTTTTGGGATAAAGAGGTGAAGCATCTCCGGAGCTAGACTGAAGTCTGAAGCATCTCCAGAGCTAAATAAGAAGGCCACAATTATATCTCTGGAGCTACAGACATGAACATACATCTCTGGCACCTCTTTAGAACAATGCAGATTTCTAGCACAACTATCAGTTAGACACTTTTAGTGGTGACCGTGATACTCCTGATATTACTCAAATAATCACTTGAGTGATTAAGGGCAATCTATAGTTAACTGCTAAGAGTTTTTATCTCTTTTTGGTTTTTGCATGAGTTACTGATAAATTGATTTAATACCCATATTTTTAAGGCCTCGCTGCCCAAATGTATTTAAGACAAACTCAGATTTAGAGTGGACTTCTGTTCCACTCAATCTTTTTTTTTTGCATGGATATTTATTTTGTAGTTAGACAACTAGTATAATAAAGAGATGGATGTCATCTCATAGAAGAACTGGTAGATAAGATAAGTGATATCTCATCACTAATTTTGGATATAAACTTATAGAAGTAGTAAAGGGACAACGATTATTATTTTGATTTCTGTAATTTCATTTTGATATGAATATTTCTCTGAATACAAAGCTAATGGAATTGGACTGAATCGAGTTGTGATATTATTCTTTAGTGTTGATTCCTTACTTTAGTTTTCAGCCCTAAGGGTGTGGAGCAAGGGCCCACTCTCACCACCAAGGGAGAAGGCTAGTACCATTGTCTTGTTATTTCATATTTTGCTTTAAAAGATACCTATTTTTTCATAGATAGATGCATGATTTAGTTTATAGATTTGCTTTAAGTAATTCATTGTTCAGTTCTATTTTAAATACTCTTTGAATTCATTTAATAGTAGATATATTAGTTTCTTAAATCAGTAAAAGTCATTAGAGTTAGTTAGATAAAAATGACAAATATAAGATTCCTAATTACATATAGCTAAGGACACAACCCTAGATTTGACATCTGAAATATGATTAAATGATGAGGTACAATGACCTTTGTCATTTTTGGCACTGTTCCCAGGGATATTGTGTTTATTAAGGAAACTTAGCTAAACATTTTTATGATAGATCTGTATGGTTAGAGCTAGATATTCAAAAGGAAGATACATAAAACAAACACCCCACCAACAAACTATAGGAGAAAGCAGTGGGGTGGCACAAGATCTTGTTGAAGAAAAAAATCTAGAACCTACCTTGGAAGCTGCACCTCAAATCAATAATCCCTTAAATCCTCCAAATTTCCCACTCGCTGACTACAACCAAGAATTACAACAAAAGTTCTAGGCAGATCCTTTGATAGAACCTAATTTCCTAGAACCTTATTTCCTAGAACCTTAAAGAGAAGAACCAGTACTAGACATGGATGATAATCATGATAATCATGAAGAGGAAGAAAATTAGGCTCCAAGAACCTTCTCATATCCCATTGTTCTGGCTTCTGGAGACAATGCTCCTATGAAAAATATTTCACCAGCACACTTGCCAAATTTCAGAGGTCTTTCTTTTGAGGGTCCAGATCAGTTTTTGTTTGAATTCAAAGTGGTATGCCAGACTTATGATTATGGATTAGATAACCAAAAACTCAAACTGTTCCCTTCAACCCCGAAAGATTCTGCAATGAGATGGTTTATGGGTTTAACCCAGAACTCTATCCTTTCCTGGGATCAAATGGAAATAGAGCTTTTAGGAAAATACCAAGATTACTATAGAGTCAGTAATAAAAATGAAGAATTGTTCAAAATTAAACAAGGAGAGGGAGAGATCTTAGAGGACTATGTGGATAGGTTTAACTTGGCTTTGAGAAGGTATGGCAAGCCAGTAAATCACTCTTTGGCTAGAACCGTGATTGTAAAAGGATTGGATAAAAAGTCAAAACAGACACTGGATCTGATGGGGGTCATCCCACAATAATGGGTTACACTTTTTGGCCAAACTTGACATTGAAATCAATATTTTGAACTAAATCTTCACGTTCTGACACCTATAGCCACTAAACCATTAGGAATTTGAAGATGATGTGAACTAGTGATTTGTGAGATTTTGTTTGTAGATTCTAAATATATTTTTTTTTTACAAATAGAGTTAAATTGTAAATTTTTTTGGATCTCCTTTGATAACTAGTTTTTAATAGTAAACAACATTTTTTGAAAGTGGTGTATTTCGTAGCACATAACTTTTTTTCTACAAAGGATAAAATTCTGATTCTTTTTAATTTAGATTGGTAACACTAATATATAGTGTATGCATTTGGTTTCATAATGTTTTGTTGAATATATTTTTTAATTAATTTTTGAAGTCAAACCAATTATAATTTAGACATAGGCGTATTCTGTAAAACATAACTTTTTCTATATGTATCAACATTCAATTTTTTTTCTTTTGTTGAAACAAGGACATCAATACCTAGTGCATAGATATTTTTTAGAATTTTGTTTCAGTAATTTACTAATTTTCCATGTGTGTAGAATAGAGAACTTGATGTTCGGTGAAAAACATACATTCACAAGAAATAAAAAATAAATATAATAATCAAATTAAATATATTTAAAATTATATTTTTTTGGCAAGCTTATAATAAGGACTACATACTTACAAAGCATAAATTTTAAATGAATTCATTTGATCCCTCAAAAGATAAATCAAAATTAGTTTTTTATCACCATTTTCATAGGTGTAGAGGAGACTCCATTATAGGTATGGTTTAAAACTAGCGGGGTTCAATCCAAGGGGGTTTGAATCTAAGGGGGCTTGATTAAACCCTCTTCAATTAAAATCCCTTAAATAGAACCTTTCAAGGCTTAAATCATTATATCTTCTAAAAATATGTGATTTCAGCAAAAATTAGGATGTCCTAGAAAGTGTAACCTATTAATGTGGTAGCACCCATGGGAAAAGGAAATATCAACAAAATGGATATACCTGCTGTAGAAGAACTCTATAGGAACTATTCAAGAACCCATGATGGAGTGAGATCATCCAAAACCTTCAAAGGGAAGAATGAAATAGGATAGTTAATGGAAGAGATTGCAAATCTGGAAATAGATATTTTGGTCCAACTAAATACTACATTGGATGGGATTCAGGCAAAAACTAGAACAATTAAACCACTCTCCATCTATTGTCCTAGGTGTAGAAAAAGCATCTGTTGAGAGAATTCCCTTTAGACAAATTAGAGATCTGTTAGATCTGTGATAGGAAACATCCTACCAGTCAGTGTAGTCAACTTCCAGTCCTAAAAAGGTTGAGTAAGAAGAATGCCATCATAGAAGAAGAGTTGAACTATGTAGGACAAAAATATGCTAGAAATTTCCCTTATAATCAGTATCCAAGCTAGTCTTCTTATAGGGGTCCTTCTAATTGGGGAAGAATCAATGGAATCCAACTTGGCATGGGCCTTAGAATAATCATCCTTAGGGACAGCAGGATTGGCCAAATCAACATTAGCAAAACTAACATTGGCAAAATCAGCCCTAGGGGAATCAACAATGGCCACCACAATTTGGATCACAAAACATACAACCTCAATGGGGTCCTCAACAGGGATATAATCAACAATACTAGGGACAACATAGACATTTCCAACATTAACAACAAGCATTACTAACTGGACCCTCCAACACACAAGGTCAGTCACAAAATGAGCCAGTTAGCCAACCACCCTTACCAGCTCAACCTATACCAAATCCATGAAATAAACAGGGAGTAGTTGTTTACATGACAGAACAAGAAAACATGGCTGGTATTAATGCTATATATCCAAATAATCTTCAACTGCGTTCTGGGAAAGCATTCCCAAGACCATCTCCTCCAACTATAGTTGAAGAACCAATGATGTGGAACTTGAAAATTCATCCACTCAACTTCCAGAGGAGATTACTACTGAGTTTCTCCTAAAAGGCTAACTCTAGAGAACATCCTTGGAAACATTTCTGATAAAAAGCTCCAGAGATGGAAAAACTAGCACCATACCTAGAACGGCTCAAACAACATGTTCCCCAGAAAAAGATCTTATAAAAACAAGTCCAATCTACCCTGGAATCAGAACTTTTACAGGAAATTAGATAACTGAACATTGAAATTCCACTCCTCCAAGCAATCAGAGATGTGCCAGAATTGAACCAATTCATCAAACAACATTGTGTCAAAACACAGGGCAGGAAGAAAAACTTTTCTTCTACAATCTAGGTGGAAGGGAAAGTAGTAGATCTACTGATGGGAGAAATGCTCCCCAAAATATGGAGACCCTAGAAATTGTGTCATAACTATTTACATCTCAGGGGTAGAAATTTCAAATGTTTTGGTTGATTTGGGAGCATCAATAAATGTGATGACAATTCATACAATGGACAAATTAGCCCTAACAGGTATCCAATCCATGACTACAATTCTTCAACTTGCTGAACAGTCAGTAGCTATTCCGAAATGGGTAATTACTGATGTTCCAATTGTGATAGAATCATGGGAATTTCTAGTAGACTTCCTGATATTAGAACCAAGGAACTAGAGAAATGCTTATCCACTAATATTAGGAAGACCATGGCTAGCTACAATAGCAGCATCTATTGATTGTCGAACTAGGGATATGGTCATTTCTAATAGGATAGATTTGAAAAAAAATATCTCTGTATCCTCTAGCTAAACCATCAATACATTATACAGGAAAAGTATGGGTGGATGAGCCAGATAACATGGAAAACAGTGCCTCAATAGCTATGGTCACCATCAAGGAACATTTGAGTGAGTTGGAAGAAGAAATCTATTATGATACAATAGAAGATATTACCTACATCTTAATCAGTGAAGATGTAATGGAGCTTGCCCAAGCTTATAGGAGAGAACTTCACTTCTGCTCATTGTACCCTAGCAAATATCATTCCTTGTGGAGAAACCTGTTAC
Organism: Cunninghamia lanceolata; assembly: GCA_027924645.1. NCBI lineage: Eukaryota > Viridiplantae > Streptophyta > Pinopsida > Cupressales > Cupressaceae > Cunninghamia > Cunninghamia lanceolata. Next base: position 3,230,904 of record BSBN01000957.1, read on the forward strand.
AAAGACTTAGCCACATTCTACATGTTGCTTCCACATTCTTGTCCTCTCAATACCATGACTCCAATATATGGATTGACTACCTCCATGTATCAAACCAAAAAATAGGTCATGATTTTACCAGGGAAGATACTTAATATCAATACCCAGTTAGCAGCAAATCAGAAGAAAAACTTATCCAACTCCTAATTTCCCATTCAGAAGCTTTCTCTTGGGAATACCAACACATGAAGGGCATCCCTCCTAAGATCTATACCCACCATATATATACTGAAGATATCAAACCTGTCAGACAACCCTAGAGAAGATTGAATCCTACTTTAAAAGACATTGTTAAGACTGAAATAAAAAAATTGCTACAAGCAGGGTTTATATATCCAATCTTAGACAATCAATGGGTCTCACCCTTAGTCATAGTGCCTAAAAATAATGGGAAATGGAGAGTGTGTACTGACTATAGGGAGCTAAACAAAGCTACAAAAAAGGACTACTTTCCCTTACCATTCATTGACCAAGTGCTAGACAACCTTGCTGGGAGAAAGTATTTTTCTTTCCTAGATGGGTTCAGTGGGTATAACCAAATCCAAGTAGCACCTGAAGATTAGGACAAAACTAATTTCACCTATTCTTGGGGAACTTTTTCCTACAAAGTTCTTCCATTTGGACTATGTAATGTTCCAGCTACATTTCAAAAGCTTGTTTTAGCCATTTTTGCTGAATTAGCTAATGAGTGCATGGAGGTCTATATGGATGACTCTACTGTGTATGGGGACAACTTTGAAGAAGCTCTCACAAACCTTGAGAAAGTACTAAAATGTTGTGAGAAGAATCAATTATCCCTGAGCCATGAAAAGTGTTTTATGATGGTAGAGGAAGGAATTGTATTGGGACACCACATTTCAGCAAATGGGATCAAAGTGGATCAAAACAAAACAGAAGTATTCAAATAGTTACCTTCACCCAAAAATTAGACTGATGTTACAAGCTTTCTGGGTCATGCAGCCTACTATAGGAGATTTATAGAAAATTTCAGCAGAATACTTGCCCCCCTATTTACCTTGCTTAACAAAGACACAAAATTCTTATGGATAGAAGACTGTCAATAAGAATTTGAAACCCTAAAAGAGAAGCTTACTGTCACACCTATTTTGAGAGGATTTAATTGAACTTTACAATTCCACATACAAATTGATGCTTCAAATGAGTCCATTGGGGCAGTCTTAGCACAGAAGGAGGTGTTAGGTCTCAAAAATGCAGGTTGCTAATCCTAAGAGGATGCCAGGCTCTATGTTTAGATTAGCAATATTTTTGAACTAACTTAATGAAATTAACCTTCAAGGTTTGATGATTTCCTACACTTTAGGTCCTGCTACACCTAGGTGGGTGAACCTTGGGAATTAAGGTAGACTAAATGTAAATGTATTGACTAATTAAATCTATCTACAATGGCATATGGTGTAGGATAGATGAAAGCTTGCTAACTAATTCTTATATCTAATGAGTGGTTGGTATAAATTGTATAAGCAATGTCAAGGTAAATTTTAAAGGATGAATAGAAATAAGACCAGTGCCTTGTTGGGTAAATAGAGTCAAATGAAGGACTAAGACTAGTGGCTTATAGTGGACAATAATTCTAATTGTTTGGCACAATTTTAGTTTATAACTTGTATAAACATGTAAGGAAATGACTGACAAACTCTTCTTGATAATCCAACCAATATAATTAGATATCTTATAATTCACTAGAAGGTATTTTAATCCTTTCTTGAAGGAAACAATTGAAATGAATGTGCAAGGATAACAGATAATATTATTGTGGAGACAGAATGGTAATCCTAATTATATGGCTCTACTTAGTGATCCAAACTAATACTTCCAGGCTATCGTGACTGATTAGAAGGATTTTAATTCCTCAAATGAAAACCAGTTTACTCAATCACATAGATACAATGAATGTGTATTGACAAATTAAATATATACTTGATATATTAATCTGAATAACAAGGAAATACAGAACTAGAGACAACCACACATTTGATTAACTTTAACAAACAATTGATACCAAGATAGAACCACTGAATCAGAGAGCTTCATTCTACTTCTTCAAATAAAATATGCAACATGGTCTTTCTAAAACATTATAAATTATATGTATGTATATATTCTATTGTTGATCCTCTTTCAGCATCAAATGTTTGAACTTATATAGATATTCTTGTGAAAAGACATAACTCTTAAAGAAGTTTTTTGGGAAATTAACAAGATTAACATAACATAACCATGATTAGGCTCTATTCAACCATAGGTAAAGTTTAGCAACATGATCTATGTACTCCTGGCCACGATGGGAATCAGTAAATTCAATTGCATTCCTTGTAACCACATCCATCGTGACCATCTTCTCCAAATGTTTGCAAGCCTCCCCGGATGCAGAATCTTTGTCTTTAAGAGCTCCCAAAGCTTCATTTAATATAGCCTGACAGTCATTGCTCCATTCTTCTTTGCTTTTTAGTTCTTTATCATTTTTGAATAACGAGGGCACTCCTGTTTTGGAAGCTTCAACACATTCCTTGGCATCAACTTTAAGTTGATCATAATATTTTTGATGTTGCTCGATCAACTCTATTACATTGGAGGCACCTGCAATATCAGAAGTATCCTTACCTTGCTTCTCATTTAACTTCTCCTGCAACCTTTTTTCAAGTCTTTCATGTTCTTGAATTGCTTTATAGTTTTGAGAAAAATTATCCCAGAATTGATTCAACCAATGTACCATGTTGGCATGCCTGCTCTGAAGTACTATAACCAGTGTATCCATCTGAATTTGTGCTACTTGATCTATGGATAGTGCCTTGGTGCTTTGTGAACTTTCACCCAAGGTTAACCTTTTTATTGATCCTCCGAAGGTACTCTTAATAGCATCCTTTAAATAATCATTTTCTTTTGTCAACCTCTCACAACTCAGTTTATACGTATCTCTTTCTTTAATCGACATCGGAGCCTGTGCTTTATTTAACATTGCAACATTGATGCCAATGTCTGAGTTATCAAAGGATCAGTCTCCCCTACTTTCAGAGTCATGACATGTTTAAAAGTTTTCTCAGTGTCTATAATTGTTGTCTTTTTATGAGGAGGATATAGGGCCCATATCATTAATGAATTTTCATCATTATTATATTTGGTGCCCATATATAATTCATTAACACCATTTGGAGTGAGTTTATACTTATCATTTGTATTATTTAAAAAACTGTCAAAGACTAAAGCAGAATTTAAATCAAGGCCAGGAAAAATCATCACCCCTGCATCTTTCAACAACTATCTCCTCTTGCTAGGGGTCATATCCTGCATCTCCTTATCCACTGTTATTTTTAGCATATCTATTAATTGTCTTTCATTCTCAGCAGAAACATCATCTACTGACTCTCTGATTTCCTTCCCTTTGTATTTATACAAAAATGACTTAAACTCTTTTGAATGAATAAATTCATCATCACAGATAAAAGAATCATAAGCTATTTGACGTGGGTCTTCTTCAGCAGACCCCTCCTCAACATGTATTACGACATGAGGCTGATATTGTAGCATTTTTCTTTTGGACATCTCTACTATTTTGTCATGTGGCTCTTCTTGCCCTGCCAGTTCTTCATCTTCAAAGGATACAACCTCAACTTCTGCCAGTTGTTTTCTTTTCTCACTTAGATCCCTGTTATATTTTTCTATCACCAATTCTACCTCAGCCTCTTCTAGGTTTCTAATAAAATCATCATGTGGATAAGGGATGTGTATGTATCCATTGAGGTTTTTTTTCCTTCGAGCAGAGTCAATAAAGCATTCAAGGTCAAATCCCTTCCTCACCTCAGCACACTTCATATTGTAATGCATTAATTTATCTATGATGAGATTGTAACCCTCTTTGGACACCACAGTAAAATCTCCAAAACATAAAGTGCTGGGCATAAAAGATTGTTTATCATGTGAGCTCAGATGCATTACATTCGAGCAGTGCATTTTCCTAACTATTTCCAAATAAGAAATTCTGTCAGGGACAGTTTTGGGTAAGATAAATGGAGTGTCTTCAAAACCATACACTCTAACCATGGTGGGATCTTCAAAGCAATACCAATCTCCCCAATTATGAATAACAGTGGGAGGGCCACCAAAATCTTTTGGTCTGAGGAATCTCTTTATCTCAGTTGAGACTGAATACTCACAAGGCTGATTGAAATAATTATACAATACTTTTACATAATACTCTTCAAATTGCACATAACTAGAAAAAGCATATCTGCGGTCCCAAACCCTGGTCCATAATTGTATTGGTAACCTCTGCCCTTTCTAGTCTGTTGGAACAACCTTAAATTCAGTTGGCCATAACCCCATTTCTTGGCCATAATATAGCACTATGTGCATAAGTAGGGAATAATGCTCAAAAGAAACAGTTGGGGCATTATTTTTTATTGCAGTTAGGCCAGAGTCAATTCTACTAACAACATAAGCAGCATAATCAAATTGCCTTGCATTATGACATTGAATGTCCATGGCTATGACCATCAAAGGGATTGTCATGAATTCAAGGACCTCTAATCCTAATACCTGGCCCATAGAATAGTAAGTGTGTTGTATATATGGTTCAAATATTGCCACATGAAAAGGAGGACCATCATTCTCTTTTAGAGGCACTAATTCTCCTTCAATTTTGTGCCTATGAATAGGCAACCTCCATCCATTGTAGGTTGTATCCATTCTCCAGTATTCCTTTTCTAGATCCTCATAAATAATAGGGACAGTGCATAAATCATTCAAATTGAATACTTCACAGATGGCATTTTTTGACAAATAAATAATAGGCTCCCCTTGTGGGTTGCATATAGCCTTTAGACTTGGATTGTATTGTTTGGCAAGAAGTTGCAGGAGTTCAACATTCAGGAATACATCAGGCACCACTATTTTACTCAAATTTAAATGCCATGGGTTTGACACTGGAGCATTCCTAAATCTCCTGTTATAGTGGAATCTAAAAAGTTCATATCCTCTGATTGGGGTCCAAATATCTCCTAAGCGTTTATATTTGTCTTCTAATTTTTCCACTTCTGCCCTAAGTTGAGCAGACCTTCTAGCCTTGGGAGTTGACCCTGGCAACTGATCAATCAAATCTTGATTGAGCTTTCTGTCTTTTATCTTTTCTTCAGGGGTTTTATGAATTTTTTATTTTTTAGATTTACTTGTTTCTCCTTGTGATTTTTTGCTTTTTCCCTTTCCCGAATTCTCCATCAGAAAATCAAAATATAGGCTATAACACAATGGTATGTATATATGTACCTGTCATCTATGGCTGCAATTGAAATCCTCTGTTTGCACTTCAAGATTTCCCCTGTATTCTCTTCTTAGACAACTCTGTTAATTTTAATTACAATGATCTTAGAGGATTTCATCGCCATTTGCATTTATTTGTTTGAGTAATTCAATGTCCTTCATCGCTTTGAAATGTCACATCGTCATAACTTCTTTCATCGACATAACTTTCATAATGTCTGGGCGACTTTAATATCTCTTTATGGCATGAACAATCAATCGCTGTAACCCTTCAATTGTTTCTTCGATGCTATATTAAGTTATATCGGCAGGAGATATCTATACTTTATTCAATGTGAAAGTGAGTGCAACTACTATTGGCATGACCTCTTTCATCGCTATGTGATTTATATTTCCCTCTAATATATCAAGTGTTACTGATATAACTATCGGTGAGAGTCTCATTGATATGTGTGATAACAATTGCTATCGGCGTGATTTATGCCATCGGGATAACATATCTATGTTTACCCGATCATCATCGTCTTCCTGATATTCCTTTATATCTTGGATCAGTAGGACTTTCTTAATATCTCATCAATATGGTTATAGAACTTCTTATCAATAGGTGTAATCCTCATTTTTATCAGAGTGAGTCATACCATCAGGGTAATCTTTTTTAGGTTACCTAATCATGGTTATCTCCCCGATGGCTATTTTGTATCATTTATTGGAGAGAACTTCCCGAAGTGTCACCAACACTTTTATCACTGTGACCTGTGGGTCGGTAAGACATATATATTTCATTCTGACCTTTTTAGCTGTGCCGATGGATAAGTATATCGATATGGCTCATACCGAAAGTGCCTTTTATTGTTTTGCCAAGACACCAGAGCATTGGAGACTTAATAATATTTCATTCCAATATTTATTTCTTTTTGATGACCATTAGTTCATTTGATTCTAAGGGATGTTCAGTGAGAGTTTTTCTGAAATACTCCATCCGTCTAATGTATACCGTCGGGATGATCTTCAATTGATAGCTTTTAGTCTTACCGATCGGTATGATGGGTAAATTCTCTCCCCGATGAAAGGTCATCGGTATAGTTTCCTCCATCGGCGACCTTCAAAATCTTCTCTCTGATCTTCATTTTTACGCCGATAGTTATTTCAACATGGATCGACATAAGTAATGTAATGTCTTGCCGATAGTATGAAGCCCTTTTTCATTGTTTTTATCATGGACCTTTTATAGGATGCATCAATTTTATTATGGTTTTGGGGGAAATGTTCTATGATTTAGTCAAATATGGAGAAATGTGAATATACAAAATTTTTAAATTTTCCTGTCCTAACAGTGGCTCTGTCTAGGATGTTTTACTCTTTGTGAGTATAACAAGTATTCAGATCTCTTGGGGGAGTAGACCACTTGTTTTATTTGTTAGGGATGATAATTGTATGAAAATGGGAAATGAGAGTGATAACAATGGGGAACGGGAATTTTCCTAAACTATTGTGCATGGAATAAGATATTTTGAGAATTGTTTGAGGGTTGTCCATGCACTGGCAATACTCAATCCTCCTTGTGCATGATTATGAAAAGAAAAGTTTCAAATATTGCCCATGCATAGGCAATTCCTGCTTTTCTCTGGACATGTTTTGCAGATGGTAGGAATCATCACCTCCTTTGCCAGTTATGACAAAAGGACCTAACCATAGTGCTTCAAATTTCCCATGCTTTCCTTTGTCCTAGCACCTAGCATTCCACATCAGTACTAAATCATTTATTTCAAACTTCATATCTTTGGCCTTTTTATCAAAGAGGTATTCCACTTGTGATTGTAGCTTAATGTTTTGCCTTTGAGCTAGTCTGCTTGTTTCATCAAGCTCTGCAAGATGTTCCAACTTTTCCTCCATTGGTTCAGGAATGTTCAAATCTTCTTGAAGGATGAACTTGTAAACTGGCATGAGATTTTCTAACGATATTCTTGCCTGTGTTCCATACACTAGTTCAAAAGGAAATCTTCCAATTGCTCTTTTTACAGTGATCCTATCAGTCCATACTGCCATCCTTAATTTTGAATCCCATGCTTTCTTGTTTCCATCCAACATTCTCTTTATGATTTTCAGGAGGCTTTTGTTACTTGATTATGCTTGTCCATTTGCTTGTGGATGATAGGGGGCAGCATAGGACATAGTGATGCCATGTGTATTACAGAAGTTTTTAAATTCATCAGATCTAAAACACATTCCATTATCTGTAATTAACCTTACTGGATACCGAATCTGAACATAATATTTTCCATTAGAAAGTTAATCACCACCTTACTTGTTGCCTATTTGGTTGGAATTGCTTCCACCCATTGTGTGAAATAATCAGTTGCTACTAAAATCCATTTATGTCCACCACTTGATTTCTCCGCAATTTCACCTATGAAATCAATACCCCACTGATAGAATGGAGCCTCAACTTGCATGGGTTTCAAAGGCAATGCTCCCTGATACTTCAATTTCCCTAAAAACTTCTGACATACTTCACATTTCCTAGTGTAATGATATGAATCATTAAAAACTTTAGGCCAATAATATCCAGCCCTCAATATCTTGTGGGCTATAGTCTTTGCTAAAAAATGACCTCCATACATGCCTTCATGTAACTCCTTCATGATATGTTTTGACTAATGATCATCTAAGCATAGCAGTAAGATTCTATCTCTATTTTTCCAGTAAAGATCCACATCAATAAATACATATTTTGAAGCTTGTAATTTAAGTGTCCTCCTTTTGTTATCATCATACCCCTCAAGACACTTCATATGTTTTAGATAATAAATAATGTCAGAATACCATGGAGTATGTTCAATACTAAAGCTTGTATCATTAACATCATTAGCACCACATATATGGGAAGCTTCGAGATTACTTTCAGCCATCAACCTAGTAAGACCTTGTCCTCTTACTAGTTTAGTGATTTGGATTTCTATATTGAACTCCTGAATTCTATTGATCCATCTGCATCTTCTACCAGTGACTTCAGTCTGGACCAATACATCTTTTACTGCAGCATTAGGTACATATGCTATGATTTTAGCTCCCACCAAATATGGCCTAAAAGTTTTAACTGCTTTTACCAATGCATATGCCTATTTTTCAACAATGTCATACTTTAACTTTGCATTCTGAAGGGATTTGCTGAAGAATGAGATGGGCTGTTCATATCCATCATTGTTTTTCTACAATAGCACTACTGCAATTGTATGGTAAGAGGCAAATGAAAACAACTGGAATGGTTTATTGAAATCCAGGGATATCAAGATAGGAGCTTCTTTGATTGCTTTCTTAATAGTAGCAAATGCTTCTATTGTTTATGCCATCCATTTCACCTCTGAGTTTTTCTTCAGCATCCTTGATATAGGGTAAACAATTTCTACAAAATTTGATATAAATCTCCTGACAAAGTTAATTTGGCCAAAAAATGGCTGTATAGCTTTCACATTCTTAGGAATAGGGACTTGGTCAATTGCTTTTACCCTCTCTGGATCTATCTTTACTCCATCCTTAGAAACTATGTGACCAAGTAATTTCCCCTCTATCACTACAAAATGGCACTTTTTAGGATTCAATGAGGTCCCATATTCTAAGGCTCTGATAAATATTTGCTCCAAATGTGTACAATGATCCTCAGCCCTTTTAGAATATGTTGTCAAGTCATCTTGATATACTATCATAATTTTATTAATTAACTCAGCAAAAGCCACATCCATTGCTCTTTGAAATGTTGCTCCAGCATTAGTGAGTCCAAATGGCATTCTCAAATATACATATGTTCCCCATGGAGTGGTGAATGCAGTCTTAAATTGCTCTGATTCTTTGACTCTCACCTGATTGTACCCTGAAAAACTATCCATCATTGACAACAATTCACATCCAGTAACCTTTCGTAATATTGCTTCCATATTGGGGAGGGGATAGTTATCTTTAAGAGAAGACATGTTTAAATTCCTAAAATCCACACATAGTCTAATATCACCATTCTTCTTTCTGACAGGCAATAAATTAGATACCCAGGAAGAATGTCTGATAGGTTTAATGATAGCCCCATCCCTTAAATTTGTAAGTTCTTCCAGCATTTTAGGAGCTAAGGTAGGATTGATTGGCCTCTGTTTTTGCCTGAATGGTTTAGCATCTGGTTTTAGTGGTATCTCATGTTGAAACAGATCCTCTCTATATGCTTTTAAATCATCATATGACCAAGCAAATACATGCTTGAACTTCCTAAGTAAATTGATGATTCGACTCCTAACTTTTGGGTTAAGATTTTTTCCAATATACACATTCTTTGGGGCTGCTTGTGTCCCCAAATTGATCTCTTCAAGGTCATTCGGTGCCACCGGTGTGTCTTTCATTTTAAATTTGTCATGTCCATCAAATGCCTTTTTCAATGCTATCGCTTAGGTATTTTATTGGTTTTTAACTAAACTATCTCTTGACCAAAAAGGGTTTCCTTCCCATCATGCTCTTCTACAAATGTGTTGAAATCAATCTCTTGATTTTCATAATAATCAGCACAATGTAAGAAATTAATTATATTAGCATCATTATCAAACACTTGCCAGTTATGTATATTATCTAGGATGGTGGGTCTGGTTTTGAATTCTACTTCTGTAATTCCTCCCAATGTGACATCATCCCTTTTTAATGCGATATTTGCTAAAAAATCTGCCATAATATTTTTATACCTATCAATCCAGTTGATTGAAAAGGCATCAAATAATTCAATACTATCCCTTACTACATTTTTGTATTGTCTCAACCTCTTGTTTTTTGATAGGTACTTTTCTTTCACTTGGGAAGTGACCAATTCAGAATCACCATATGCTGCTAATTTTTTTATTTTATACTTAGTGGCTATGTTCAAACCAATGAGCAAGGCTTCGTACTCTGCCACATTGTTTGTGCATTCAAATGTTAACAGAAAAGAGTATTTGAAAGTTTTACCTCTTGGTGAAATAAAAACTATTCTAGCTCCATTTCCTATTTTGCTACATGCACCATCGAAATACATCTTCCATACATCATTTTTTTCTTTCATAGATTCAGTATGTATTGGATTAGTATTATGCACTTCTAGCATATTTTCTCCAACTTTGAAAGCTCCCAAATCTGTATCACAGAAGAAATTTATTTGATGTCGATCCAATCTTTCTATAATATTCTCATACCTTGGCTCTCTGCACAGCTTGATTTCTTTGCCTCCCACTAGTATGGTGGCATATGATAAGTCGAATTGGACATTCCCTCTTGCCATTGCAGCCCATTGCCTTGATAGAAGCATTCCATAATACGGTGGGATGTCAACCATAGTAATATCAATGGTATAAGTTGCTTCAGGGTGTGAGGCAAGTTTAATCTCCACATCTCTCATAATACCAACTACTGGGATAGATCTATTATCCATTGCATAACACCGGCCGAATGTAGTATCAACCCACATTCCCAATTCTTTCATAACTGCTATAGGCATGATGTTCTTTGCAGCACCTAAATCAATCATGCAATTCCTGACTATCCTGTTCTTGATGAATAATGTAGTGTAGAAAGGGTCTACCTATGAAGGATTCTTTGTAAGTGTATCACCAAGGTATACCTCAGGCATTTGGAATGTTTCTTGATGAACATTATTTGTTTTACTTTCATGTCCTTTATGTTTTTGACTTGGTGTATCAGAAATTAGCTTAACGACCGTATTCCTGTATTTATCAATCTTCATCATTTCTAAAAGTGGAACTAATATTTTTACCTAAGATACTACATGAGCAATATCAAAAGAGTGGGCTACAACCTGATCACTCTTTTCTATCTTTATATTTTCTTTTTCTTGATTTTGTAATTTTTCTTTCATTTTATCCTTACCACTCTTTTCTGGTTCTTTAGATGATGACTTTGCATTATTCTTCTTGTTATTTTAATCTTTTATGAATACACTCCTCGGTGTCCCTTGTTCAACGTTTACTATCTTATTCCTCAAGTTATAAGTATTTTTAGCTTGAGCTATTGCAGCTATAGTAAGAGCTTCTCTTTCATCATCAGTAGGTTTTCTCCATTGTTCATATGGCTGATTGGCATAGTAAGTAGGTTCATCATAACCACCTTCCTGATCTGAGAACACTTCCTATTCTCCCATGTTGACATGATGCCTCTGGTTTCCTACATCGTATTCATATCCCTCATCCTCTGTAGAAGAGTAATCTTCAGTTACCACACATGGTGTATCCTGCATCATATTTATGGTGTGGTTATCTCTATTATAATTGTATAACATCTCTTCTTGTTGTACTGATTTAGCTACCTCACAATATTCAGGTAAATGTGGTAGATTGCACACCAAACACCAAGGTTCATTTTCCACCATATGTGCCATGTTTCTTTTCAGGGGATCAGGGGTATCCTTGCCACAATGTGGCTTTCTGTTATTATCGATGGGTCTTCCATCTTTCCAATTTGTATCGTATGGCATATAATGCAACCTGGGCCTTTCATGCCTATGCTGACCTTCTTGTTTAGTCTACATTTTGGTTTTGAGGACTTCTATAGTTATCTCTCTTGCTAACCATACCTATAGCTTTCCTATTGTTCTCAATAGTTAAAGCCACTTTCTGAGCTTCAGCCAGGGTTGCAGGACACTGATTTCTAAGCTCGTATCCTGTCTTGGGGTCAAATGCTTTCATATAAATACTCAGTGTTGCTAGATCAGATAACGTGGCTCCATGTGGTACCTTGTTATGTAATTTGGAAAAAATTAGGTTGAAAACATTTACTGATTCATTTTGATACTTCTATATACTTATCAATTCATGTAATGCAAACTCAGGGGCATATTGGTTGCCATACTGCTCCTTAAAATGATTATGGAAATTAGTTATTGAACTGATTGAGGCACCAGGAAGGCTGTTAAACCAATCTCTGGCATCTTCAGTGAGGGACATCATGAATAACCTCATTCTAATATCTTCCCAGTCCATACCAATATCTTGCACGAAAGCATTGAAACTTTTGATATGATCTTCAGCTGATATTGCATTGTTTCCAGTAAACTTGGGAACCATATTTCTCCAAGTACTATCCATAGGATATGGATACAATTGATATCCAGTTAAATTAAATTGGCTACATATATTTGCAAGGTTTTGAGGTGGAAAGTTCATGGGTGGTGGATTAGGATAGTAGGTATATCCACCTAAAGGCTGATGATATGCATATTGCTGTTGTTGGTTCATATGAGGATTCATGTAGGAATTTTGTGGTCTATAATATTGTTGGCCAGGGGGCGGGTAATGATTTGCCATATGTTGAGATGTATTATGTATGGGAGGTGGTCTAGGGTTTTGATGATTTCCAGCTATATGTGAATTTTGAACACCACTTGTATTTTGCTATGGATTTCTTGAAGTGTTTCCTCTATGCAGAGGTACATATTTAGGGGGGTTGTTTTAGCTTTACTCTTCATCTGTTGAATCTGTTGCTGTAATGACCTTTTATCCTCTTGCATCTTGAACATTTTGAGTTCTTTCCTGGAGCCTGAGCACCTCCTACTACTCCTCACTCATACTTCCTAGATTCTCTAGATTGTCATTTATTTCTTGACTTGAGAATCCATGTTTTACTCCTTCTCCCTGATGTAATGACATCTTGAAATCATATTCAGCTTGTTTTTGATCAATCTCCCTCATGACCTATGCTTCATACTCAAGTTATTCTTGAGGATCTAATCTGTATCTTGCCAAGATATCATCATTCACTCCATTGAGATTTTCATTAGAATCATGCAAGGGTGTGAACTTATTATGAATTGCAATAGTTTGCTCCATATCATCCTCTTGAGCATTTTGATGATTATCTTGATGAGAATAATTTAAAGTTCCATTTCTTTTGGAAATGTTTCTAAGTGGTGGAGATGACTGCAATTTCTTACCTTCCATCTTGGATCTCCTACCATCCATTTAGTATTAGTTTTCTATAAAAACAGTCACTAGAGTCGCCACCTATTTTGTAAATAGGAAAACTTTGTAATTTTATCTTTTTGGGTTCTTGTCCCTAGTAGAGTCACCAATTTGTTAGGTCTCAAAAATGTAGGTTGCTAATCCTAAGAGGATGTCAGGCTCTATGTTTAGATTAGCAATGTTTTTGAACTAACTTAATGAAATCAACCTTCAAGGTTTGATGATTTCCTACACTTTAGGTCCTGCTACACCTAGGTGGGTGAACCTTGGGAATTAAGGCAGACTAAATGTAAATGTATTGACTGATTAAATCTATCTACAATGGCATATGGTGCAGGATAGATGAAAGCTTGCTAACTAATTCTTATATCTAATGAGTGGTTGGTATAAATTGTATAAGCAATGTCAAGGTAAATTTTAAAGGATGAATAGAAATAAGACCAGTGCCTTGTTGGGTAAACAGAGTCAAATGAAGGACTAAGACTAGTGGCTTATAGTGGATAATAATTCTAATTGTTTGACACAATTTTAGTTTATAACTTGTATAAACATGCAAGGAAATGATTGACAAACTTTTCTTAATAATCCAACCAATATAATCAGATATCTTATAATTCACCAGAAGGTATTTTAATCCTTTCTTGAAGGAACCAATTGAAATGAAGTGCAAGGATAACAGATAATATTATCATGGAGACAGAATGGCAATCCTAATTATATGGCTCTACTTAGTGATCCAAACTAATACTTCCAGGCTACCATGACTGATCAAAAGGATTTTAATTCCTCAAATGGAAACCAATTTACTCAATCACATAGATACAGCGAATGTGTATTGACAAATTAAATATATACTTGATATATTAATCTAAATAATAAGGAAATACAGAACTGGAGACAACCACACAATTGATTAACTTTAACAAACAATTGATACCAAGATAGAACCACTGAATCAGAGAGCTTCAATCTACTTCTTCAAATAAAATATGCAACATGGTCTTTTTGAAACATTATAAATTATATGTATGTATATATTCTATTGCTGATCCTCTTTCAGCATCAAATGTTTGAACTTGTATAGATATTCTTGTGAAGAGACATAACTCTTCAAGAAGTTTTTTGGGAAATTAACAAGATTAACATAACATAACCATGATTAGGCTCTATTCAACCACAGGTAAAGTTTAGCAACATGATCTATGTACTCCTGGCCACGATAGGAATCAGTAAATTCAATTGCATTCCTTGTAACCACATTCATCGTGACCATCTTCTCCAAATGTTTGCAGGCCTCCCCGGATGTAGAATCTTTGTCTTTAAGAGCTCCCAAAGCTTCATGTAATATAGCCTGACAGTCACTGCTCCATTCTTCTTTGCTTTTTAGTTCTTTATCATTTTTGAATAATGAGGGCACTCCTATTTTTGAAGCTTCAACACATTCCTTGGCATCAGCTTTAAGTTGATCATAATATTTTTTATGTTGCTTGATCAACTCTATTACATTAGAGGTGCCTGCAATATCAAAAGTATCCTTACCTTGCTTCTCATTTAACTTCTCCTGCAACCTTTTTTCAAGTCTTTCATGTTCTTGAATTGTTTTATAATTTTAAGAAAAATTATCCCATAATTGATTCAACCAATGCACCATGTTAGGATGCCTACTCTGAAGTACTGTAACTAGTGTATCCATCTAAATTTATGCTACTTGATCTGTGGATAGTGCCTTGGTGCTTTGTGAACTTTCACCCAGGGTTAACCTTTTTGTTGATTCTCCAAAGGTACTCTTAACAGCATCCTTTAAATAATCATTTTCTTTTGTCAACCTTTCACAACTCAATTTATACATATCTCTTTCTTTAATTGACATCTGAGTCTATGCTTTATTTAACTTTACAACGTTGATGCCAATGTCTGCAGTTATCAAAGGATCAATCTCCCCTGCTTTCAGAGTCATGACATGGCCAAAAGTTTTCTCAGTGTCTATAATTGCTATCTTTTTATGAGGAGGATATAGGGCCCATATCATTAATGAATTTTCATCATTATTATATTTGGTGCCCATATATACTTCATTGACACCCTCTGGAGTGAGTTTATACTTATCATCTGTATTATTTAAAAAGCTGTCAAAGACTAAAGCAAAATTTAAATCAAGGCCAGGAAAAATCATCACCCTTGCATCTTTAAGCAACTGTCTCCCCTTACTAGGGGTTATATCCTACATCTCCTTATCCACTATTAGTTTTAGCATATCTATTAATTGTCTTTCATTCTCAACAGAAACATCATCTACTGACTCTCTGATTTCCTTCCCTTTGTATTTATACAAAAATGACTTAAACTCTTTTGAATGAATAAATTCGTCATCAGAGATAAAAGAATCATAAGCTATTTGACCTGGGTCTTCTTTAGTAGACCCCTCCTCATCATGTATTATGACAAGAGGCTGATATTGTAGCATTTTTCTTTTGGACATCTCTACTGTTTTGTCCTGTGGCTCTTCTTGCCCTGCCAGTTCTTCATCTTCAGAGGATACAACCTCAACCTCTGCCAGCTATTTTCTTTTCTTACTTAGATCCCTGTTATATTTTTCTACCACCAATTCTACCTCAACCTCTTCTAGGTTTCTAAAAACATCATCATGTGGATAAGGGATGTGTATGTATCCACTGAGGTTTTGTTTCCTTCAAGCAGAGTCAATAAAGCCTTCAGGGTCAAATCCCTTCCTCACCTCAGCACACTTCATATTGTAATGCATCAATTTATCTATGATGAGATTGTAACCCTCTTTGGACACCACAATAAAATCTCCAAAATATAAAGTGTTGGGAATAAAAGATTGTTTATCATGTGAGCTCAGATGCATTACATTCGAGCAGTGCATTTTCCTAACTATTTTCAAATAAGCAATTCTGTCAGCGACAACTTTGGGTAAGATAAATGGAGTGTCTTCAAAACCATACACTCTAACCATGGCGACATCTTCAAAGCAATACCAATCTCCCCAATTATGAATAATGGTGGGAGGGCCACCAAAATCTTTTGGTCTGAGGAATCTCTTTATCTCAGTTGAGACCGAATACTCACAAGGGTGATTGAAATACCTATACAGTACTTTTACATAATACTCTTCAAATTGCACATAACTTGAAAAAGCATATCTACTGTCCCAAACCCTGGTCCATATTTGTATTGGTAACCTCTGCCCTTTCTGGTCTATTGGAACAACCTTAAATTTAGTTGGCCATAACCCCATTTCTTGGCCATAAAATAGCACTATGTGCATAAGAAGGGAATAATGCTCAAAAGAAACAGTTGGGGCATTGTTTTTTGTTGCAGTTAGGCCAGAGTCAATTCTAGTAACAACATAAGCAGCATAATCAAATTGCCTTGCATTATGGCATTGGATGTCCGTGGCTATGACCATCAATGGGATTGTCATGAATTCAGGGACCTTTGATCCTAATACCTGACCCATACAATAGTAAGTGTGTTATATATATGGTTCAAATATTGCCACATGACAAGGAGGACCATCATTCTCATTCAAATGCACTAATTCTCCTTCAATTCTCGGCCTATGAATAAGCAACCTCCATCCATTGTAGGTTGTATCCATTCTCCAGTATTCCTTTTCTAGATCCTCATAAATAATAGGGACAGTGCATAAATCATCCAAATTGAATACTTCACAGATGGCATTTTTTGACAAATAAATAATAGGCTCCCCTTGTGGGTTGCATATAGCCTTCAGACTTGGATTGTATTGTTTGGCAAGAAGTTGCAGGAGTTCAACATTGAGGAATACATCAGGCACCACCATTTTACCCAAATTTAAATGCCATGGGTTTGACACTGGAGCATTCCTAAATCTCCTGTTATAGTGGAATCTAAAAAGTTCATATCCTTTGATTGGGGTCCAAATATCTCCTAAGTGTTTATATTTGTCTTCTAATTTTTCCACTTCTGCCCTAAGTTGAGCAGACCTTCTAGCCTTGGGAGTTGACCCTGGCAATTGATTAATCAAATCTTGATTGAGCTTTCTGTCTTTTATCTTTTCTTCAGGGGTTTTATCAATTTTTTGTTTTTTAGATTTACTTGTTTCTCCTTGTGATTTTCTACTTTTTCCCTTTCCCGGAGTCTCCATCAGAAAATCAAAATAGAGGCTATAACACAATGGTATGTATATATGTACCTATCATCTATGGAAGCGATTGAAATCCTGTATTTGTGCTTCAAGATTTCCCCTGTATTCTCTTCTTAGACAACTCTGTTAATTTTAATTACAATGATCTTAGAGGATTTCATTGCCATTTGCATTTATTTGTTTGAGCAATTCAATGTCCTTCATCACTGTGAAATGTCACATCGTCATAACTCCTTTCATCAGCATAACTTTCTTAATGTCTGGGCAACTTTAATATCTCTTTATGGTGCGAACAATCAATCATTGTAACCCTTCAATTGTTTCTTCGATGCTATATTAAGTTAGATCAGTAGGAGATATCTATACTTTATCCTACGTGAAAGTGAGCACAACTACTATCAGCATGACCTCTTTCATCGCTATGTGATTTATATTTCCTTCCGATATATCAAGTGTTACCGATATAACTATTGGTGAGAGTCTCATCGATATGTGTGACAACAATTGTTATTGGGGTGATTTATGCCATTGGGATAACATATCTATGTTTACCTGATCATCATCATCTTGCTGATATTCCTTTATATCCTGGATCAGCAGGACTTTCTTAATATCTCATCGATATGATTAGTAGAACTTCTTATCAATAGGTGTAATCCTCATTTTTATCAGAGTGAGTCATACCATTGGGGTAATCTTTTTTAGGTTACCCAATCATGGTTATCTCCCCAATGGCTATTTTGCATCGTTTATCGGAGAGAACTTCCCAAAGTTTCACCGACACTTTTATCGCTATGACCTGTGGGTCAGTAAGACATATATATTTCATTCTGACCTTTTTAGCTGTGCCGATGGATAAGTATATCGGTATGGCTCATACCGAAAGTGCCTTTTATTGTTTCACCGAGACACCAGAGCATCAGAGACTTAATAACCTTTCACTCCGATATTTATTTCTTGCCGATGACCATTAATTCATTTGATTCTAATGGATGTTCGGTGATAGTTTTGCCGAAATACCCCATCGGTATAATGTATACTGTCGGGATGATCTTCAAAGCACTACCCAATAGCTTTTAGTCTTACCGATTGGTATGACCGGTGAATTCTCTCCCCGATGAAAGGTCATCGGTATAGTTTCCTCCATCGGCAACCTTCAAAATCTTCTCTCCGATCTTCATTTTTACGCCTATAGTTATTTCAACATGGATCGGCATAAGTAATGTAAAGTCTTGCCGATAGTATGAAATTTTAAGCCCTTTTTCATTGTTTTTATCATGGACCTTTTATAGGATGCATCAATTTTATTATGGTTTTGGGGGAAATGTTCTATGATTTAGTCAAATATGGAGAAATGTGAATATACAAAATTTTTAAATTTTCCTATCCTAACAGGAGGAAGGAGAGAGTATGAATGCCATTTATTACATTAGCAAAAAACTTACCTCTATAGAAAGAAATTACACCACAATTGAAAAAGAATTCTTGGTAGTCATCTATGCTATAAACAAATTCAGGCATTATATCACTGGATATAAAATATTTGTACATACTAATCATGCATCCATCAAATACCTAATGAATAAGCCAGTAGTGGGTGCAAGGATCATTAGGTGATTATTGCTATTGCAGGAATTTGACATTACCATAGTTGATAATCTAGGCAAGTTTAATTTGGTTGATACCTTTCTATCAAGATTGCATACATGAGGAGAAAACCAGCCAGTGGAGGATAGGTTTCTAGATGAACATCTTTTTGCTATCTCCTCTACTATAACTTGGTTCGCTAACATAGCTAATCTTTTAGCTACATGTTTGTATCCATCCCATTTTACCTCAAAACAAAAGAAATGCCTAATTAAGGAAAGTTTATCTTACAAATGGTTAAATGGTTTGCTATTGAAATGTGGTCCTAATTTCATTCTATGAAGGTGTTTAAAAGCTGATGAGATTTTTGATGTGTTGAGAGCATGTCATGATGAACCATCTGGTGGGCATTATTATTCCCATAGAGCTATCCACAAGTTCTTGGGAGCTAGTTACTATTGGCCCTCTATTCATAAGGATACCAAGAAGTATGTGCAGTAGTGTGATCAGTCCCAAAGGATGGGACAACCAACCTTCACCCAGGAAATGTTACTACATCTTCAAGTAATGATGGAGCCATTTGAACACTGGGGTCTAGACTTTGTGGGACTAATTTCTCCACCTTCATCAGGCAAGGAGTATATTCTGGTATGCACAGACTATGTGATTAAATGGGCTGAGGTTCAAGCATTGCAATTTGCAAGAGAGGAGAAAGTTGCTGATTTCCTTTATAATAAAATTTTCTTGAGGTTTGGAGCCCCAAGATCCATAGTTTTAGACAAAGGACCTCAGTTTACTTCACAAGTAATCAGATCATTCACAGATCTATATCAAGTCAAGCACATGAAATATTCATCTTATCATCCTCAAGCCAATGGGCAGGTAGAGGTGACTAATAGGGAACTTGAGAACATTCTAACAAGGACAATGGAAATGAACAGAAAAGATTGGGCTAACAAATTACTTGAAGCAGTTTGGGCTTACAATACCACTTGGAAATCCACAATGAAGTTCTCACCATATGAATTAGTTTATGGGAAAAAACCTATTCTGTCTATAGAATTTGAACTCCAAACACTTAAAATTGCATTAGATATTGGTCTAGCATTGTCCATAGACCAACAAAATAGAATTCTTTAACTCAATGAGTTAGATGAAATCTAGACAGAAGCCATTTAGCAAACAAAACTAGTTCAGTATCAAAGGAAGCAATGGCATGACCAACACGTCAAGAGGAGGACATTTCAACAAGGTGATTGAGTTCTTCTTTATGATTCTAAATTCAAGAAGTTAAAAGGAAAACTACAAACTCATTGGATGGGTCCTTATTAGATAAAGGAAGTTTTTGAGAATGGAACAGCGCTGTTGGAACCTATTGATGGAAGTATGAACACATTTTTAGTAAATGGCCATCGAATTAGACTCTATAAGAGGCCATCAACTAAGGAAGAGTTCATCAAAGATTTGTGTTTGGTTATAGGGGACACATCCTCTGTCATAGTTTTGGACTGAAAACAAAAATGTTGAAAACCAGCAAATGACGATCTTCTTAAAAAAAAAGAAAAAAAAAGAGGAAGATAGAAAACCAGTAAATGGTTATCTGTCTTGACCAAGGGGATCGAAAACCAACAAATTGTGGTTCCCTTCTTCATGCTAGATAATAATAATCAAGCTACGAAGGTGATCAGGTGCTGGGAGTTACTCAAACACACCTTTGATGCTCACAAATAAGGAACACCTCTGACACTTCACAAATAAGGAGTACCTCTGGCACTCGTACACTAGGAGCATCTCTGGTGCTCTAGTAATAAAGAGTTATTCATGAACATAATAAATTGGGAGGGACCCACCTCTCTAGACAATAAAGCAGAGATGTCATTTGATGAGGTCATCATGACTCATCCTCCACTTTATGATAGGGACAAAGATGAAGTCAACATGCATTCTGGGAGAAATCATTACTCTTGTTTGCATGGGTACTTACAAGGGACTACACTGATGTCACCTAGGATACATAGATTCTCAAACCACTCTATGGGAATGATTGTAGGTTGCGTGACAATAAAGATGCTGATGTCATTTCAAGCCACGAAGAAGCTTCTCAGGTGCCACATTGCATCCAGTCTTATCAATGCCACAACATTTTAGCCAAGTACATTAGGCCCTCATCATTAAGATTGGTTTAGGTAATTCTCTCTTATTTAAACATTAATTAGCAATTGTCTTGTCATTTCTATTTTTGGATGTCGTCATTATGACACGTCCTCCTGCCATTATTTTCCTTCCCAAATTCATGCATGACACCATCTTTGTTGTACTATCACCATGTCTACGGAGTGTCCCATCACTCTGCTATAATTATGACCACATAGGCACTCTAACCAATTTGTAGTTCTTTTTCCATAAGCCCAAGCCATTAAATGAATTGACATTATAATCCTCATTCAAAATTGCAAATACCCTAAAGAATAGAGTCAGCTGATATAGTCCTCCGGAGGCTATGGAGTTAAAGGAGAAAGGATAAATTACATAGGAGAGTGAGGGATTTAGCATAGAGGGTGGAAAAAGAACTTAGAAATGGGGGTTAAGAAGGAATCAGAGCTAGAAAGTGTTACAGGTCTTTTGCAAGATGATGTTGCAACAGACATTCTGAGGAATGCAGGATGGTTGGAGTTTTTGGAAAAGTTTGAAGGGTTTCAAGAAGATATTGTTGATGACTTCCTAAGAAACCTAAGGGACAATCAGACAGTTGTAAGGGGAGTTCAAGTCAATCTCTCTACAACCACTATCAGTCATATTTCTAGATTGCTTGAACAAGGTGAGAGGTTCTATCATCTAAAAACCTTATATGCTAATTTGATTAAGAATTTCTCTGTTGAAGGTGAGCCTGCAATACAGTTGCATTTAAGTAAAAATAAGGTTAAAGGAATTCTTAGTTCCTCACTTCCAAACCCTTGGCAATCTGTAGCTATATGGTTGATGAAATATTTCACATGTGATAGTCAATTTTCCTTAGTTCTAGGACCAATAATGAAAATGTTGATTTTTCTAGGGCATGGGAATGCACACCCTGAATTCAACATAAATATTCCCAACTTTTTGTACTCTTCCATTAGGGCAACTACAAAAAAGTATCAACAAAACAAGGGTCCTATGAAACATCATGGCCTTATTTTTCTGATAGTCAAACATCACTTTTTGTCTCAAGCTGATGGGGAAGAATTATGGCAAACATTTCTAGAACACAAACCCTAGGACAGAGAGCCACATAGGGCATAGGAAGAGGGTGAGGGTTCCTCTACCCAACAAGAAGAGACAAAACCTTCAACTTCCTCTCCAGATATTGAAAAAGGTAAAAATTCCTCACTGGAGGCAACTTCATCTGCTACCCCTATTTCTTATAGGAAGAGAAAAGGCAAAGAAGTTAGAGAGCTTGTTCTTGAACAAAATCCATACATGACTCACTCAGCCAGGAGGAAGATGACTTTTGCTAAGGAGTCTTCTCCTAAGGAACCAACAAGGGAAAGGTCAGGACAGAAAACAAAAAGAACCCCAAAGAAAATTGACTCTAGAATACACTATTGGGCTAAAGAAGCATCTCATGACTTAGATGAAATCCCTCTAGTGAGAAAGAAAAGATAAAGAGAAGTTTCCCCAGAACCATTGGTCCATCTGGGTTCTCATAATCCAACTTCACAACAATCTCCTACTCCAGAGATAGAACACAGACAAACTTTTACTATTTCCTCTAATTCTGAGGATGATATACTTGCTCTGGAGGCACCTACTCCTCCTATGCTATGGAGAAGCAAAAGGAAAAGGTAGCTTTCCCAAGCTGAGAAAGATACTGCTATCCTAGTTGAAGTGCTTCTGGGTTTCAGAACTTCTAAGGAGAAAACTGGGCCTTCATCAGTGCCAGAAGATACAGAGAAAAGCCAAGAAGAAACTTAGGATAGGGAGGCTATAGGGGAAGTTGAAGCAGATCAACTAGGTGTAGCTAACAGTGTAGAGCCAATGGCTATGGAAGATCCTGATGTATAGTAAACAAAGGAAGAAATAGGAACTTTCTCTCACCCCTTTGATCAAGAGGATATTGAGATTTCAAAAGAGCAGCAGATGTTGGAGGAGATTAATAATCTAAAAAGATTAATATGGGGGAAAAATCTTATTATCACTGACCTTAAGAAGGTCAGAATCAAAATAGAGATGGAGAAAAAATAAGTAATTGAAAAATTGCAAATAGAGCTCCAGAGCAAACACCAAATAATTCAGGAGAAGGAAGCAGAATTGGAAGCCTAGAAGACTGAGACAACTAAAATCATAAGGAAAAGGAGATAGAGGCAGTAAAAAGTATTTCTAATCTTACCAAGGCTAGAGATAATGGTCTCATAATAATTGCAGCATTAATTAAGAAAGTGCAGAACCAAGATAAATAATTGACTTGGACCAACAACAAAATAGATGATCAAGAGGAATATATTCATGAGTTAGTTGGTCCGAGGGAAACCATTGAACAAGAGGTACAAATAGATCCATATGTGGGCCCAATCCCTATTGATATTTTGAAGGCCCTATTCCATTGGGAAAGGAGATGTAGAGAATATGAGGCTTCTAAGCCTATGCTGTAATTACAGAGGGCAGTTACTGCCATGACAAAAAGAGTAGAAACCTTAGAGGAGAAAGTCATTCAAATAGCCTCCATTTCTTCTGAGATTTTATCTTGCAAGCCTCCAAGTGCTAGTTATGCTATGTTCTTACAAGAGAGGGTCCTACAGAGAAAACTGTCTTTAGTCCTATCTAATCTGCCAGAGAACACAGAAATAGGGGAGGGGTTCATGGAAGCATATATGAAGAGCTCTGATGAAGACAAAAAAATTTTGTGTGAATTATATCTACATGGGTTCTGTGTTGATGACATGACCTTCATCATTAACTATTTTGTAGGAGAATGTCAGCTCAAAGCATTCATGTCATTGATGAGAAATCATTAAATTTGGAATGAAAGAATGGAGCCACATCTCAAGAAGGATGCAGAAACAAGACTTTTTATCAGAAAAGAATGTCCAAACCTCAATGCTTTCATGGTCCAATTAAGATCATATGTCTACCACCCTGAAAGTTAGACCAAAATTTTACCATTGTATCTAAAAAATCTGCAAGAGTGTTCCATTGATTTTGATCTTTTTATGAACAGTTAAGCTAATCCAGTGCTTGCAATAGCCAAGAAAAGATGGAACATCCTAACTTCAGAGTAGAAAATGAGAGAAGTGGTGACTCCTTCTAACTTGAGATTATTTATGAGGAAGGCAAGATTAATATCCAAATTGATGGATAAATACCAACATGAGTGGATATGTGGCCATTTTAGACCCCCTCTCATCATTGAGCCACTGCCTGTCTGGGCTAAACAAATGGAAGATGATAAGTTGCAGGAGTGGATGAAGCAGGTTGATAAATACAGGGAAAATGGTAATACAAACCGCACCACTTAGTCTACCTATGCATAGGACTATAGCTTGATTGATAGGATACTCCACCAAAATAAGTCTAGATTGTGAGAAGCAGGAGGACCTGCTAAACCTTAAGTACGGGGGGATGATGAGTGCTAGGTAGCACCCATGAAATACATCTTTGTACCTCTCTTTTTCTCCTTTCTGATTCCATCTTCCTGATGACTGCACCTAAATAGGCTAACAAGATTGTTCTAAATGATGATTAATAAGAGATGAATTACTTAAGATCATGATTTCTGATTGAAGGACTAATGTGCATTGAATTGATGGAAATATGTAGAAAAACTTCTCTTTTTGAATCAATAGGTGTAGGTGTTTGGGTGGGCAATTGTGTACATCTTTGGAGGTAGTCTTAATGATCTTCGGAGCTAATATCAGAATACCATGACATCAAAAGTTTTGGGATAAAGAGGTGAAGCATCTCCGGAGCTAGACTAAAGTTTGGAGCATCTCTGGAGCTAAAAAAGAAGGCCACAATTATATCTCCAGAGCTATAGACAGGAACATACATCTCTAGCACCTCTTTAGAACAGTGCAGATTTCCAATACAGTTGTCGGTTAGACACTTTCAATGGTGATCGTGATGCTCCTGATATTACTCAAATCATCACCTGAGTGATTAAGGGCAATCTATAGTTAACTGTTGAGAGTTTTTATCTCTTTTTGGTGCTTGTATGAGTTACTAATAAATTGATTTAGTACCCATATTTTCAGGGCCTCACCACCCAAATGTATTTAAGGATAAAACTCAAATTCAGAGTGGACTTCTATTCCACTCAATCTATTTTTATTGCATGGATATTTATTCTATAGTTAGACAGCTAGTATAATATAGAGATGGGTGTCATCTCATAGAAGAACTGGTAGATAAGATAAGTGATATCTCATCACTAATTTTAGATATAAACTTACAGAAGAAGTAGAAAAGGGATAGCGATTATTATTCTAATTTCTGTAATCTCATTTTGATATCAATATTTCTCTAAATACAAAGATAATGGAATTGGACTGAATCAAGTTGTGATATTATTCTTTTGTGCTAATTCCTTACTTTATTCTTCATCCCTAAGGGTGTGGATCAAGGGCCCACTCTCACCACCAAGGTAGAAGGCTAGTACCATTGTTTTGTTATTTCAGATTTTACTTTAAAAGATATCTACTATTTTCATAGATAGATGCATGTTTCAGTTTATAGATTTGCTTTAAATAATTCATTGTTTAGTTCTGTTTTCAATAGTCTTTGAATTCATTTAATAGCAGATAGATCAGTTTCTTTAAATCAGTAAAATTCATTAAAGTTAGTTAGATAAAACTAGCAACTATATGATTCCTAATTGCAGATAGCTAAGGACACAGCCCTGGATTTGACATCTAAAATATGATTAAATGATGAGGTACAACGACCCTTGTCACCTACCAACCATCATCTCATTAACTTGTTTGGTTTGTTTGTTATCATCCTCCATCAACAAAGGTTCTATTATCTCCACCTACCTTCTCCTCTAAATAATCTTCCTAATGGGCCATGTAACCTTCTTCTTGACTGGTAAATGCCAACTTTGCTCTTGGTTTTCTTTCTCAAGCAACTGCTACATCTCCACCTTCATTCTTTCTTCCACTCTTTCTCGCATTTCCTTTATTTCCACCAAATCCTACCTCAATTCTTTTATCTCTTGATCAACATCTAATTTTTTTGTCTTCTCACTTTTCTTCTTTACCTCTCTTTCCTCCTTTTTCCTCTATTGTCCCTTCTTTTGTAAACCCTAACTCTGCAAGTATCTCTTCCACACATCCATTATTATCTTTATTTAAGAAACTCTCTTTCACCTTGCTTCTTCTTGTCTTTGTGATACCTCACTTAGGTCTCCTCCTTTCTTCACTACCTAGTCTCTTGGCATCTAGGTTCTTTCTTCAACCTGCAAGAAAAGACAACACATACAAACTCACAACCTTCCTTTCCCAGATCTTTGGGCTTTGATACAAATTTTATGCAGAGGAAATGGGAAACTCCAAACTAACACAATCTCAATGAACTTTACAAATCCCAAACCCAAACACTTTAAACAAATTTCTTTTCTCACAATCTTCCACTATTCTTTGATGAGAACAGCAAATAAGGTAATTTTGACACAATTTTCAGAAGACAACTCAGACCCATAATCTAGAAATTGATTTGGATACCCATTAATCCCTTCTATAACATATCTTGAATACAAAGAGGGTTACCTTGGAACAAAACCTTCAAAAATTGACTGCTACACTACAAAATAGGCCTAAAAGGACAACAGATCAACTTTTTCTGACATAACTTATGTTATACACCTGACTTTCAAATGGTAAGACCAATTTCAAATACTTTTTTCAGCCTCACAACACATACCTCACATTTGGCTAGGGTTGTTTTGTAATGCAAGGCTCTAAAATGGACTATTCCACCTGATAAGAGGCCTAGTTTGGCTTGCTTGAATGGTTCCCAACTAGGCTTTCAAAACCTAGACCCCAAATATTCATACAAATGATCAAACATGTCAAATATTGTCTTCCCAAAAATTTTCAACCATTTCCAATCACCTTCCAAGAGCTTTAATTTAATTTCCAACTTCTAGGAGTCTTCTAATTCTCAAAATATAAGAAAATTTGTCTAGGGCATCAATAAAATCCACACTAAACCTTCCTTCCTCTTGGTTTTTTCCCAGACTGGATGCTTATTCCTAGATTTCCCTACAAGGTAGCCATCAATGATCAACAGGATCTCTGGGCCAGGGGCCAACAGTGTAGGAGATAGACTCTATATTTTATCTCCTCTTCTTCTTTAGGCTCTATAAAACCTAGGGGGTATTCCCTACTCAACATCCATGAGGATATACATACAAGGCTGGGATGCTGACAGAAAGCAGATAAGTCCTCCTGCAAGTAGACCAAAACTATAAGATAAGAGCAAAGGGGCTAGCTTTGGGCCTATTTGCAGTTGTAGACAGAGGACTGAGGATCCTAAAACTAATTCTAATGTCCTAAAGATTGTTTTAGATTTTGATTTTGATTTTAAGTTTGGATGCAAAGCTAGACATGGTTGTAACACAAACACAAAGTGAGATTGGTGCCTATCCAGGGCCTGGAGTCAATAGACATACACCTGTGAATGATATGCATGAACAACTAAAACTGGATTTCAGGGGGATACATATGATACCTACCTTACAGATATCTCCTAATACATAGTGTTAAGCTATCTATACTTATGGCATCCCTACTATAGTATACCCTTCCCAATGTTCAATCTGAGAACAATTTAATCTACCCCTTGAGCAGAAGTTAAGAGATCAGACATTCAACACAGGAATTCTATGTTCTAGAGTCTCAAACATTGCTTAAATATCCAGACTCAGAAGAAAGATACATGCAATATTGGAGACATAATTAACAAAACACATGCTAACATAGCATTTCTCATATAAAATTAACCATGAAATCAGTGGATTCATGCAAAAACGTACAACAAGAGATACATAAACTCACAGGTTTTGCTGTACAGAGCAACCAAATCAGCTGTATTGTATTACAGAGCCAAATGTTCAACTTTCAACAACCAAAACCATGGTAACACAGTCTACTTATAGCAACCAAAAAATGTACCACAGCAATTAATTACAAGGCTTTTACAAAAATCTGCCAGATACAGATCCTTCAAAGGAATGGCACTCAAAATTTATTGCTGCAGAGACAGAAAGTAGACAATGGTGGCCTCGAGCCCTGTGCCACCATCTGGAAGTCCTCACACCAAAAATTGGGTACATGACTGTTCAACAACTCGCCCATGCCCCTGCTATAGTCGCCATTGATGGCTCAACCACCCACGGCTACTTGAAAACCGTCACAACACATCAAAAAAGAAATTCCTGCCAAAACGCGTTCTATCACAGTTTCAAATTATACAGGGAGATTAGTCCCACATTGGTGTTGCGGAGACTTCCTCAATACTTTAAAAACATGGTCGTGAGTATAATAGTTGTCGAGCGCCTTTTACCGCGCTCGACGCATAAGCCTTCTCCAAAAGCCCATCGCCAAAACTTAAGCCATCAGCACACCCCAGAATTCTCCTTCTGATCTCAATGGTCTCGCCGACTGTTACCTTCGCATTCCCCTACATCGGCCAAAGATGCACCATCAGGCCAACTCTTCAGATCTCCACCGATAGTATGAGTCTCTTCGATGACCAGCTTGCACCTCATTAGCAGTTACCATCCTACCACCATCGACCAGACCAATATCGTCGGCTAAGGAAAAAACCCCTTGGCTGACATAGCCAATCATGCCGATGAACAACTCCTAAAAGCCTCCAACATCCCCATCGGCCAGAGAAGAACCATCGGCCTAGCCAAAAGCTCCTTCACTGATAGACCAACTCTCACCGATACATCAACAGGCAAACAAATACCATCGGCCCAACACCTGCCCGCTCACCCGATAGTGTATGTCGTGCTAATGGCACATCAATCCAAACTCCATCGGGAACACCCAATGCATCGGTGAATCACCTATCTGCCTGGCCGATAAGCAAACTCATGTCGATGAACACCTAAAAAACCCTCATCAGCCTGACCATCTCTTTTGGTGGGACAAAAATTACCTCAGCCGATAGCACAAAGTCCCAGCGACATACAAAGAACACACCATAATCCCCATCGATGAGATCAAAACTGTTGGAATAACAAAAAGCTTCCCTCCCGATAGGCAAAGTCTCAGCGATGACACCATCCCTGCCATCAACCTGATCGCCAAAACACCTGCGAGGTCATGCCGATGGGCAAGAAAATATAGGGTTTAAATGAAGAAACCCTCTAAACATGAAAAATCAACCTCCAGGTCAAAATGAGTACCAACACTGGCTCCGAATGGGGACGTGCAGGTGAAAACCTGCAGCGAGAACCAGATCTCTAGGCAGACTAGGCAAAAACCAAAAAGGCACGAACATGTAAAAGACATTTACACTATATACATATTTTTACAAATGTGCACAGCGACAAGTGATCTATGCAAAATAGAACTTAAGGAATTGGCCATGCACAGGCAATTCCAGAACTTCACCATCTAGGGCCTGGAGGAAATAAGAATCCTCCCCATGAATACTGCAAATCTGATATGGGCCCATCCATAAGGGTTCAAACTTACCATGTTTACCCTTGTCCTGAGTTTTTGCATTCCAGATGAGCACCAGATCATTGACTTGAAACTTCCTTTTTGTAGCTCTCCTGTCAAACTGATATTTCATATCTTGTTGTCTCTTGAGGTTAATCTGGTGTGCTTTCCTTCTATTCTCATCCAATGCAACCAGCTGATTCACTCTTTCTATCATGGAGCCTTCAATCTCCTCATCATTTTCCTGGATGAATCTGTAAACTGGTAGGAGATTGTTTATGGGCAATCTGGCTGATGCACCATATACTAGCTCAAAGGGTGACATTCCAATAGCCTTTTTTAATATCACTCTGTCAGCCCATATTGCTAACTTTAATTTTGAGTCCCAAGCTCTCTTGTTCTTGTCCAGTATCCTCTTGATAATTTTCATGATGCTTTTATTGCTTGATTCAGCTTGACCATTTCCTTGTGGGTGGTATGGTGATGCATATGATAGATTGATCCCATATTTGTTGCAAAAATCAACAAATTCACCTAATCTGAAACACATAGCATTATCAGTGACTATCTTGAATGGTACTCCAAACCTGATGATAACATTTTCCAGTATGAAATCCATCACCACCTTACTTGTAGCTCTCTTAGTTGGAATGGCCTCAATCCATTTGGTAAAGTAATCAGTTGCCACTAAAATCCAACTGTGTCCCCCACTTGACTTGTCTGCAATTTCCCCTATGAAGTCAATTCCCCATTGCTGAAATGGAGCATCCACAGTTACAGTTCTGAGAGGTAAAGCACCATCATATCTCAATTTTCCTGAAAATCTTTGGCAAGGGTCACACTTCCTTACTAACCTTTGTGCATCTGAAAAGAGAGTGGGCCACCAATATCCTTCTCTGAGAGTCCTATGAGCTATTGTTTGGGCAGTATAATGTCCACCACACAATCCTTTATGCATATCAATCAAAACATTGTTAGCCACATCTTCATCCACACATCTCAGCAGCACACCATCAGGGTTTTCCAGTATAGCTCACCTTGAACAATAACATACCTGATTGCATGTAACTTTAAAGTCCTCTTTTGGCTGTCACTGAAATGGGAAGGACAATTTAGATTTTGCAAGTAGTATATAATGTCCTTGTACCATTCAGATCTTGATACATTTACACTCTCATTTTGGACTGCATTAACTTTGCATGCTTCCAAGTTTGACTGTGCCATCATCTTGGTTAATCCTTGTCCTCTTACCAACTTGGTAACTTGTATGTCTATGTTAAACTCTTGCAGTTTGTTTATCCATCTGCACCTTCTTCCGGTCACCTCCTGTTGAGTGAATATGTCTTTGACTACTGCATGGGGTACATATGCAATTACATGTGATCCTACCAGGTATGGTCTGAAACTTTTGATGGCTCTGACTAGTGCATATGCCTGTTTTTCCATAATATCATACTTCAACTCAGAAGCCTGCAAGGACATACTGAAGAAAGCTATGGGCTATTCAAAACCATCTTCATTTTTCTGTAGCAAACATGCAGCAATAGTGTGAAAGGAAGCAAATGAAAATACTTGGAATGGCCTAGAAAAATCGGGAGATTTAAGAATAGGGGCCATCTTGATTGCCTCTTTGATACTCTGAAATGATTCTATTGCTTCACTTTCCCAGTTGACAGTTGCATCTTTCTTCATCATCTTAGAAATGTTCCTTGTAATTTCTGCAAAGTTGGGAATAAATCTCCTAACAAAATTTATCTATCCAAAGAAGGACTGAACTCCTTTTATAGTTTTTGGCATTTGAATTTTGTCCATAGCAGCTACTCTCTCTAGATCTATCCTGACTCCATCCTTGGAAACAATGTGCCCTAGGAGTTTTCCTTCAACTACCCCAAAGGCACACTTCTTTGGATTTAAAGAAATACCATACTCTAGTGCTCTTATGAAAATCTGCTCTAGATGCAAACAATGCTACTCTTCCTTCTTTGAATATGCAGTCAAGTCATCCTGATATACAGCTAGGATTGAATCAATCAACCCTGCAAAAGCAACGTCCATTGCTTTTTGAAATGTAGCACCTGCATTTGTTAGTCCAAATGGCATCCTAACATATACATAAGTTCCCCATGGAGTGGTGAAGACAGTCTTGTACTATTTTGATTCCTTTACCTTCACCTGATTATAACCTAAAAATCCATCCATCATGGATAAGAGTTCACAACCAGTCACTCTCTGCAACATAGCTTCCATATTAGGCAGTGGATAGTTATCCTTTAAAGAGGATACATTCAAGTTCCTGAAATCAACACAAAGCCTAATATCACCGTTCTTTTTTCTGACTGGGACAAGGTTAGACACCCAAGTTGAATGTCTGATTGGCACAATTATTCCAACTTCCCTAAGCCTTTTGAGTTCTTCTTGCATCTTTGGAGCTAAGGTAGGATTAATAGGTCTTTGCCTTTGTCTAAATGGCTTAGCTTCAGGCTTCAATGGGATCTCATGCTGGAATAGATCTTCCCTATAGGCTTTTAGGTCCTCATATGACCAAGCAAAAACATGTTTATACCTTTTTAGTAATGCAATCAGCATACTCCTGATGTGTGGTTTGAGTTGTTTACCAATGTATACCTTCCTGGGGGCCTGAGATGTCCCCAAATTTATCTCTTCTAAATCTTCCTTATTTGTGGAAGATGTCCTTGTGACCAATTTGTCTCTACTGTCAAAAGCTCTTTCCAAAGCTACTAACCCTCTAGGGATTTTATTAGTCTTCAATTGAATTATCTCCTTTCCCACAAGAGTTTCTTTTCCATCTATAGTCTCTACAAAAGCTTGGAAATCAATTTCTTGATTATCATATTCATCTATGCAGTGCAAAAATTTTAACAAATCCCTATCATCATTAAACACTTGCCAACTGCATATATTTTCTAGTACTGCAGGCCTAATTTTAACTTCTACATTTGTAACATCTGACAGAGTGATGTCATCTAGCCTTATTGCAACATTAGCTAAGAAATCAGCCATAACATTCTTTGATCTCTCTACCCAGCCTATTGAAAATGCATCAAATAGTTCAATGGTATCCCAAACAGCATGCTCGTATTGTTTCAATCTTTTGTTTTTTGAAGCATACCTATCTCTGATTTGGGATACAATCAGTTTAGAATCCCCAAATACTCTTAGCATTTTGATTCCATGTTTGAGAGCTATATTTAGGCCTAAGATTAAAGCCTCATATTCTGCAATATTGTTTGTGCAAACAAACCTCAGCAAGAAAGAAAATTTGAGGAGCTTACCAGTTGGAGACAAGAAAACAACTCCAGCTCCAGAGCCTTCTTTCGCACAAGCTCCATCAAAATACATGGTCCACAGACCCTGTTGGTCCAGCTCTTCACTACAGACATTTTTCTTTTTATCTTCTCTATCATCTGAGACAACCTTGAAATTATCACAGTCAGTGTTTACAAAGCATATCTATTCCTCTGCTTCTTGGTCTTCCACTGTCTTTGATGATCTTTGTTCTCTGATTAGCTTAACATCCCTGCCATTCATTAGAATCATGGCATATGACAGGTCCAGCTGCATACTTCCACCAATTAGTGCAGCCCATCTTCTTGATAGCAACATACCATACTGTGGCTTGATGTCAACCACTATTATATTCATTTTATATCTCTTTTCAGGAAATGCTGCCAGTTTGAAATCTACATCCTTCATGATTCCAATAACTGGTACCTCTCTGGCATCCATAGCGTAACATTTTCCACATGCCTTGTCGATTTTCAATCCAGCTTGTTGCATGACAGCTAAAGGCATGACATTTGTAGATGCTCCAGAGTCAAGCATACAATTTTTGATTATTTTTCCATTTATAACCAGGGATACATAAAATGGTTCCACTTGTGAAGGACACTTTGTCATAGTCACTCCTAAATAGACTTCAGGAGCCTCATCTTCTTCATTATACATGACATGTTTCTCACCCTGGGTCTAAACATTTTGTTTAGCTTGAAAAGGCACCCCTGAAATTAGGGATACTGTCCTATTCTTGATCTCTTCAACCTTCATCAATTCCATAAGTGGAACAGAGACTTTTACCTGAGAGAGGACTTGAGCTATATCAAATGGAGCATAATTTTGTATAACAGTTGTAGCTTGCTCCACAGTCTTGTTTTTATCCTGAATTGATTTAGCTTTTACTTTCATAGTTCCCTGATCATCATTCTTGTCTTGGGAACCTTTACTTTGATCTTTAGCTTGAGGGATTCTGTTTTCTGGTCCTTGGGATTCATGACCTGTTCTATGTCTAAAATTCTGTTTATTATTACCCCACTGCCTTTTTTGTGATTCAATCCCCTTATAACCATGCACTGGCGGACCTGCAGAAATACCTTCTAGCTGATGTGGGCTGCTTACTTGATTTTTACCTCTGAGATTGTAGTTGCTCTTGACTTGAGCAACTGCTACAGCTGTGAAGGCCCTAATTTCCTCATCAGAAGGTCGTTGTAAGTTACTTAGAAAATTATGCGAGCTCTGAGCATACACATAGCTCTCTTCATTACCTTCATCATAAAAGTCCTGTTGACAGGCCTGAATTCCATCATCTGTACTCTCATTAGCATCATAAATGGGGTATCCATTGTTTGTGGACATCATATTAATATCATCATCTTGCACATAATGTGGCTCATTGCATTCATTACAAGATGTAGTATTATCACACAAGGACTGAGCAATCATACACTATGACTGTGAATGTGGCATCTGAAAAATTATACACCATGGAGTATCATTAATAATATTTATAGCTTTCTTTAGAGGATCAGGAGTTTCTTTGACATGTTGAGTTCTCTGATTTGTGTTGTTATGTGGGAATATAGGCTTACCATTATGCCAATTGGTATTATAAGGCATATCATGCAATGATGGCCTCTTTTCCTTCCTTTGATGGATTTGCCTATCAGGACCTATCCCTTTTTCACTTCTAGCTAGTCTGTAACTTAGGTCCTTAACAACATTTGCCAATTTGTCTATCTTATCTTCAGGGGTAGATGCATTACCTTGAGTGTTCTGAGGCTTGTTTGGATTCTGCAGAATTTTCACATCATCCCTTCTGTTAGTCTTGCCTGATGCTTTCCTGTTGTTCTCAATATTTAATGCAATTCTAAAAGCATCCCTGATAGTAGCAGGACTTTTATCTCTTAATCCATATGCAGTTTTTGCATCAAAGGCATTGATATACAATATTATGCACATAGGTTCATTTGGCCTCATGTGATGTGGCAATTTGTTTAACACTTTAGTAAATCTTGCATTAAAATTTGCAACTTGCTCATTTGACCCTTTAGTGATACTAGTAAACTCATTTACAAAAAAGCTAGGGTCAGTTTTGTCACCATATTGCTCCTTGAACATCCTTTTAAAATCATCCCATGATGAAATACTCCAGTCAGGCAGATTCCTATACCATTCCCTTGCCTCATCTACTAAAGATTGCATGAATGACTTCATGAAAACATCCTCATGTTCAACCTCAAAGTTATCCATGACATTTTGAAAAGATTTTAGATGATCTTCTCCTGACACAGTGTTGTTTCCTAAAAATTTAGGCACCTGCAGCCTTAGATGCTTGTCAATGGGGTTAGGATACCCAGGAATACCATCAAATACCAGCTGTCTGAATCTATCTAACTACATGGGCTGTCTGTCAAACTGATTAATATTAATATTTCTGTTTGCATTTTGGTTTCTTATATTGTTCAGTGGTATCCTAGCATCATTCACATTTTGTCTCTCATCATTATGCTGATGTTGCACTTCATTTCTCTGTTGATGTCTCCACACATTTGCATTCTCAAGGGTAGGAATTGAATTATTTTGGGCAGCCCTTAAAGCTTGCACTTTTTTCCTTAGGTCATCTATGATTGTTATTGCCTGCTGATATTCGAACTCAGCCCTTAAGCTCCTAATTTCATCAGCTAGTTCTTCCTCGCTAGGCCTAGAGGAGGATGGTTTTACCATATTCTGATCTTCATCTTCATCATCCCTCAGAGACTCTGCCTCTTCAAGTCTTCACTAGGGTCTAGAAATGGACATTCTTGGAACAACTCTGACCTCATTCTTACGCTACCACCCTATTGCCTCTCATATGCACCCTGAATATCAGCTTCTGCATTTGAAAAGTAAGGCACATGCTGTCCTGATGGCCTAGGGTTATTTTGCATATCATCATTTTTTCTGGGGGAACCCTCATGACTGACTGAGACAGCTCCCTTTCTTCTGTACATCATTCTTCTTATTAATGGTAACTCTTCAAATAAAGGATTTTGTTGGGATCTTCTCCCCTACATATAAATTTTCCTTTGACCAGTTGGGAGATTACTTCGGAGTTGCCACCTATTACTAGGAACTGTTTTCTTTTGTAAATCAGGGTTCTTTCACAAATCCCCAGCGGAGTCGCCAAATTTTTGTTGGTGACTCGGATGGGCACACAGATATTTCACCAGGGAGGACAAAAATAACAATTTTCAAATCACCTTCCCCAGTAGAGTCACCAATTTCTGTTGGTTTTTTCCTAGACTGGATGCTTATTCCTAAATTTCCCTACAAGGTAGCCATCAATGATCAACAGGATCTCTGGGCCAGGGGCCAATAGTGTAGGAGATAGACTCTATATTTTATCTCCTCTTCTTCTTCAGGCTCTGCAAAACCTAGGGGGGTATTCCCTACTCAACATCCATGAGGATATACATACAAGGCTGGGATGCTGACAGAAAGCAGATAAGTCCTCCTGTAAGTAGACCAAAATTGTAAGATAAGAGCAAAGGGGCTAGCTTTGGGCCTATTTGCAGTTGTAGACAGAGGACTGAGGATCCTAAAACTAATTCTAATGTCCTAAAGATTGTTTTAGATTTTGATTTTGATTTTAAGTTTGGATGCAAAGCTGGACATGGTTGTAACACAAACACAAAGCGAGATTGGTGCCTATCCAGGGCCTGGAGTCAGTAGACATACACCTGTGAATGATATGCATGAACAACTAAAACTGGATTTCAGGGGGATACATATGATACCTGCCTTACAGATATCTCCCAATACATAGTGTTAAGCTATCTATACTTATGGCATCCCTACTACAGTATACCCTTCCCAATGTTCAATCTGAGAACAATTTAATCTACCCCTTGAGCAGAAGTTAAGAGATTAGACATTCAACACAGGAATTCTATGTTCTAGAGTCTCAAACATTGCTTAAATATCCAGACTTAGAAGAAAGATACATGCAATACTGGAGACAGAATTAACAAAACACATGCTAACATAGCATTTCTCATATAAAATTAACCATGAAATTAGTGGATTCATGCAAAAATGTACAACAAGAGATACATAAACTCGTAGGTTTTGCTGTACAGAGCAACCAAATCAGCTGTATTGTATTACAGAGCCAAATGGTCAACTTTCAACAACCAAAACCATGGTAACACAGTCTGCTTATATCAGCCAAAAAATGTACCACAGCAATTAATTACAAGGCTTTTACAAAAATCTGCCAGATACAGATCCTTCAAAGGAATGGCGCTCAAAATTTATTGCTGCAGAGACAGAAAGTAGACAATGGTGGCCTCGAGCCCTGTGCCACCATCTAGAAGTCCTCACGCCAAAAAATTAGGTACATGATTGTTCAACAACTCACCCATGCCCCTGCTACAGTCGCCATTGATGGCTCAACCACCTGCAGCCGCTTGAAAACCGTCGCAACACATCAAAAAAGAAATTCCCGCCAAAACGCGTTCTATCGCAGTTTCAAATTATACAGGGAGATTAGTCCCACATTGGTGCCGCGGAGACTTCCTTAATACTTTAAAAACATGGTCACGAGTATAATAGTTGTCAAGCGCCTTTTGCCGCGCTCGACACATAAGCCTTCTCCAAAAGCCCATCGCCAAAACTTAAGCCATCGACACACCCCAGAATTCTCCTTCTGATCTCAACGGTCTCGCCGACCGCTACCTTCGCATTCCCCTCCATCGGCCAGAGATGCACCATCGAGCCAACTCTTCAGATCTCCACCGATAGTATGAGTCTCTTCGATGACCAGCTTGCACCCCATTAGCAGTTACCATCCTACCACCATCGGCCAAGCAAAAAACTCCTCGGCTGACACAGCCAATCACATCGATGAACAACTCCTGAAAGCCTCCAACATCCCCATCGGCTAGAGAAGAACCATCGGCCTAGCCAAAAGCTCCTTCACCAACAGACCAACTCTCACCAATACATCAATAGGCAAACAAGTGCCATCGGCCCAACACCTGCCCACTCACCCGATAGTCTATGTCGTGCTGATGGCACATCAATCCAAACTCCATCGGGAACACCCAATGCATCGGTGAATCACCTATCTGCCTGGCCGATAAGCAAACTCATGCCGATGAACACCTAAAAAACCCTCATCGGCCTGACCGTCTCCTTCGGTGGGACAAAAATTACCTCCGCCGATAGCACAAAGTCCCAGCGACATACAAAGAACACACCACAATCCCCATCAGTGAGATCAAAACTGTCGGAATAACAAAAAGCTTCCCTCCTGATAGGCAAAGTCTCAGTGATGACACCATCCCTGCCATCAACCTGATCGCCAAAACACCTGCGAGGTCAAGCCGATGGGCAAGAAAATATAGGGTTTAAATGAAGAAACCCTCTAAACATGAAAAATCAACCTCCAGGTCAAAATGAGTACCAACACTTCCTACTCTTGCAAACTTCATCAAAACAAAATACATCCTATTTAACCCCATTCCACCAATTATCAAGCATTTGCATCATGGAACGAGTCACAAATTTTTTTTCTTGCTCTCAAACACTCAAAACGAGGGTTTCCAGGTAGTTTGGAGTAAAAAGATTATAAAATGCTCAAATCTTAATGAAAATGAGTCAAACCAATTGCAAAAGAGAGAAGATTCACATTTTCATCAATTCCAATGCATGAGAGATCACCTATAGGTTGTACAAGGCTGTACAACATCCTGTAGTAGCAAATTTTCAATGAACAATGTAGGAAAATAGTGAATGTATTGATTCAATTCATCTTCAAAACTCACCACACCCTTGGTTCGACCATACAAAGGTCTTTTATGACCTTTACAACATGTTTCAATTGTTACAAACCAACTTCCCAACTTCTAACTGACCCTTCACATTCCCATTTTTGCATATGACAACATTTTACACTTTTGATAACATTTGCAATATTTGCTAAATAAGCCCAAAATGCCACTCTAAGACTCCAAACCAATAAAAACAAGTTCAATATGCTCTTTTAGACATTATTACATGATTAAAACATAAGACTAACTCAAACTTAACAACATGGCCTCATGGAGGCATGAATTCCACTAGGTGCTCCTGCACCACCACCGAACCTCTAGAGTTGGTGCATATAGATCTATGCAGACCCATAACAGTAGGAAGCTTTCAAGATGATAGGTCTTTCATGTTGTTGATTAATGATTTCTCTATAATGACTTGGGAAACTTTTCTAAAAGAAAATCCAGAATCTCTAGATAAGTTTAAAGCTTTTAAGGCTATGGTTGAAACTGAACTTGATCTAAAAGTCAAGTGTTTGAGGTCTAAGAGAGGTGGTGATTTCACCTCCAATGAGTTTAATTTCCTTTGTGAAGATCATGGAATAAAAAGGATTTGTCAGCACCTAGGACCCCTCAGCGGAATGGAGTTGTGGAAATGAAGAATAGATAGTTCAAGAAGTAGTAGGGACAATGATGAAAGAAGCAAATCTACCAGATATCTATTGGAGAGAAGCCATCCACACTGTAGTTTATATACAAAATACATTGCAAGAATGGGTCAATAGTTTAAAGACTCCATATGAACTATGGTATGGAAGAACTCCTACATTAAAATACTTTAGAGTGTTTGGAGTAAATGCTACATTACAAGAGATGAAGAGAACTTGGGAAAGTTTGATACAAGATCGGATGAAGGAACCTTCCATAGATATTATACAAAGAGCAAGGCTTACATGTGCTACAAAAAGACACTGAAGAGATTAGTGGAAAGTGCAATCTACAACCTTTTTGAAGTCACCACTACCTACCACTCATAATAGGCATTAAATTCCTACCTTCATCCTTTGCAGCTGATTGTTTTGCTACCAACATCTACTCAACTATCTTTTTTTTCCATCCTTTCTTGAATGGATTCCTTCATTGTTGTTGCAACTTCCTTTGACACCCAATCATGGCCTCCAAATAGCCCTTCAAATCTCTTTTTCATAAATCACACTACTTGAAATTTCCTTCCATAATCAATTCTCCTTATTGTCACCCTTTCTAATATTTTTCTGCCTTCATGTAGCCTCTTGATCTCCTTAGATCTTCTGTGCACCTCACAACCATGCAACCAACTTGTACCTTCATTACACAATTAATGTCCTCTTGATGTCTTAACAATTCTCTGATGACCTTCATCCACCAACATCAATCATTTGGATACTCTTTAGTCCCAATTGACTACTCTATCATGTGAGAATAGAGTGTTGTGATGAACAACAATCCTTTTGTGCATGGGTTGGTAAGCATCTAATTATTATAATAGTCTTTTCCAACTATTAAAATACCCCTTGTAAGAAAAGACCGTGATTACACTCTTATTAACAACACCTTCCATTATCAATTATGAGGGTTTAATTCTCTATACTAGCATTGTTTCTCATTTTGACAGCATGTCAATCATATTCATAGGTAATGTGATAAAATCTTTTGGTAAAGGACAGCCTTAGGGTTTCTATAGCAATCATAGTACTCATTACTATTCTTGTATCTAATGTGACACCATTTCAACATTGTTCATGATAACCTTATAGCATAAAGACAAACCCAATTGTTCTTATGAATGATATGATATTGAGAGGACAATATTCCTAACTAGGACAATATAAATAAGGTCCAATATTTTCATCCCATAACATATACAGTATGAGAGTCTTTTCCCTTAGCATCACTTCATCTCTTAGATTTAGAGTGACACAATAATCATCAAATATCCACATAACAACACTAAATCATGTTAGTCGTTAAAAAAACAAAATCTTTATGTACATATGATTGTCCTTCACTCTTTTCCAATTAGAATCTAACACACACATGACTAGCCTACACTCTTTTATGAGTTCCCTACGAATGGATTTTGACTTCAATAGGTTTCTCAATAGCCCTTCTTAGGGATATATACATTTATCAACCATCTTCAGACCATTTGATCTCACGATACTCTAACTATACAGTCCTCTTAATAGTCCTAAATGTAATGAAAAACCCATTATTCTTTAGGATCTCAACACTCCTTGGTCATGCATTCTTCTACAATCATAATCTAGTCATTTTAACACAATTTTCAATAGTTGCATGAAGTCTTCAAAGGTGCTTACTATTGTAACAATCAAGGACTGTCATGTTCATGAGAAATTACATTAGTAATAATAGTGAGGGATGCCATGACAATCAAGTGGGTTATGGATGTTGTCATTATGATAGAATCCTAGGGTTTATTATTTTGTTATTCAAATATTGAAGATTCCATGTTGAAAACCTAGGATATTGTTTGAGATTATTATCCATTTTGAAAATGTTGTCTTATGCATGTGTGTGACTATCAAGGTGGTGTAAATTTCAGTATTGTCTATATGGATAGTCCATTCCAAAGATGCTAAGTATAATGATCAAGGGTTAGAAAATTATACCAAGTCCACCAATTAACCTTGTGTAAATGATCTTGTTGAGGAAACATGGATTAGAGCATTTGGTTGAAGTTTTTAGGTTGTCCCAACAATCTTGTTAGTGTAAGGAAGTACCAATCTATCTTTCAAAAATACAAACATGCTACATACATGATGAACTATACAACTACTAAGAATATTTTCCTTCAAGTCTTCCATATGGAAAATTGGTTATTATATGACTGTTATGCCCAACAATACAGTCATTAGTGACTAGCCATATTATGCTACAGTCATATTTTAGGTTGCTAGGCAAGTTTTGAAGGACTGCCTTGATGTTATTAAAGTTACAAAGTGTGGTCATCAGTGCAAATGTGGTTATAAGCCTTTGAAATTGTCATTTCTCAATGTTGATCAATCATTTATGATGGTTATAAATAGCACAATCATGTTTTGAAATTAAAAATAATATGCTATAGATCTAGGGGATTGTCATCGTAGGGGTTTTAGTATCTTCATGGGATTATTTATTGATCCAATGCTTGAGAATTTTCCTAATAAGACCTAACATGCATGTTTCTTTCTATGACAATGGAAGAGGGTTTGCCACTTAGTAAGAACACACATCATTCATTTTACAAAAGGACCATTATACAAAAGAGTTACCCAACCACCTTGTGACAGTCATGTTACTAATTTGTTATACTAGTCATAGCATAGAAAATGGTCCAAGGCCCTATCATTGAGTTGAAGAAGCTATCCTTGTGCAAACTTTAAAGGTGTTGCCATGCAAATGTTGGATAAGACTGTCATAGATAGGACTATGATTAAAATGGTTATACATTTGTTTGACCTCATGTTTTGCTATATTATTATCATTTTTTTTGGGTGATTGTTCATACACCTAACTCATGGTCCTCTCATCACAAGAACAGTCTTGATAGCCAATTAGTATGCAAAATACCATGTAGACTACCCTAGTAGACAGTTTTTTGGTCTATCATATCTTAATATTTTTTTCCTATTTATGATGACTTTGATCATGGTTTTTAGATTCCTAATACTAATCTATAGATAATAAACAAGGACAATGATGAATTTCATGAAATTGGAGCTCCTAAAGTGATGCAAATCACCAAACATGATAACTTAAAATTAGAAGTTTGTAGAACCTTGTTATACATTGTGATCATTATTCATTGTCATTATAAAGTTCTTTAATTATCATTGTCTTATTCATAATGCTTGTAGAAATCATCATCATGCTGAGGAAATGAACAAAGAATCTAACACTAGAAGAGCATGTAGCTGAGAATGAGAGGAAAAGAGAAAGAATGAGGTGAATTCAAGAAAGTAGGAAATTGTCAACCATACAAGAAGACATTACACCATTGCCAATTGAATTGGAACATGACACATCTAACAAAGATAAGTGAGATGGAATTGGTGGCACAAAGGGAACAAATGCAAAAATTCCATTCAATGAGGAAAGTGAATCTCTAAGTTGGAGGCACTCCATCATCCACAAGTCAAGTTGAAGGAACACCATCATTATCTTCTTGACTTGAGACACTCCATCTTTCACAGGTGAAGTAGAAGGTATATCTTCATTTTCTTCTCAACTTGGTGGCATGCCATCATTCACACATCATGTTGAAGGTACACCATCTTCTCCATGTCAACTTCAAGCCTTTTCATCTTTTTCATCTCTAATTGAAGGTATGTCATCTATCTCATCTCAAGTAAATATTGAAGAAATTCCTAATGTTGAGTCAACTTTACCAATTAAAATGCCTCCTAGAATTTTGCATAGGAAGCCTAAGTTTCTAATCAATATCGATGAGAATGTGTTGAAGCCCATGCAGGATAAGATTCCCAAGCGCACATGCCAAAGATATGGAAATTATTCTTTGAGAATTTAAATAAAACTGGAAGATGTCAACTATTTGTTGAATTGATGAGAAATATAAAATTCAGGCCCACTATGAAGATTCTTGGCCTAAGAACATTAGATGCCTCAAGTGAAAAATCAATTGTCAAGAATCTAATGAGTGTATATGAGAGTCTGGGTTCCACCTCACGTACCAAGGATATTAATGTCACACGATGTGTCATTACATCGACAATAGTAAGCCAACAAAAAAAGATAGATCGCCTCATTAGAAAGACAAGTCAAGCACTAAAAATAAGTAGAAAAACACTAATGAGAGCCATTGGAAGATGTGAAAGAGTTGAGGACCCAAACACCAATGAATTGTGGGCATTCTCTAGGAAACTCCCACAAAAAGACAAAGTTGTTGAATCTTTGAGATCCATCATTGAAGAATTTTAGAAAAATAACACAAGGGTATCTCCTAATGCAAGAGATGTTGTGAGAAGGAGAATTGGTTGTCGAAACCGTGAGCCACATCCAAAGCATTTTTTGGATGTGACCCAAACACAATTTTTCAAGAAATTTCAAGAGATGTATCCTCAAATTAAAATTTGTCAAAGATATTTTGAAATGCTAAAACCTTTCTATGTCAAAATAAATCACACACACACACACACACACACACACACTACTTGTTGTAGATTACATATTAAATTTTCTAACTATTTTGATGTTTATAGGTCTATATGTTTAGATTTGCATACTAACAATGTTTTGCAAGATTGTGGCATATGTGCTCCACCAACTACTTCAAGAAATTTCATATCAACAATTCTATGTGAAAGAGAGGAAAGTCAAATATTCTACAGGAAATTATGCTTGGATGGCACTTGTCAGCATTGTGATGGCTTGCAACATGTGCCAATATGTCAACATATGGAAAGCACACATGTGGTTGGAAATGAACTAGTAGAGTTCGGCAAGTATAAAACAATGCCCTAAAATATAAAAGATTGTAAAGAAGCAAAGAGGTATGATTTGGTTATTCAAAAGATTCAAGTGTATTAGTTTATGTCTACATTTCATGACAGTATAGTGCATGAGTATGCAAGTCATACCCATAGAGCTTGATGGTTGGACTTACCATTCAAGTTATGCAAGGACACGTTTCCACTTGGTACCATCACTTTAGTTGTTGACTTTGTAGACACACTACAACCATAGAATGAAGTGCAACCATAGTATTACAACTCTACATAAGTTACTATATTTGTCCAAATAGCATTCATTCATGCAGAAGATAGTACATAGGATGATAGGAAGATCTTGAGGGAAAATCATTTTTATATTAGTGATGGTCGCACACATTCTAGAGAGTTTGTACAAGGTTGCTTTCAGATGTTCTACTATGATTTGGCCAATAGGAACATATCATTTCATTAGCATATCATATGGTTAGAAAATTGTACATCACAATTCAAAAATGCATAGATGTT
The DNA here is from genome assembly GCA_027924645.1 of Cunninghamia lanceolata. Classification (NCBI taxonomy): domain Eukaryota; kingdom Viridiplantae; phylum Streptophyta; class Pinopsida; order Cupressales; family Cupressaceae; genus Cunninghamia; species Cunninghamia lanceolata. The sequence continues at coordinate 3,275,685 of BSBN01000957.1, forward strand.
CTATTGGTTGAGAAAGATGCATATGGTGAATGGTGTTCAACATATGTGGATTTTTTGTGAGGTTGGGCATGGAAAGGGGGAGCATGATGGTGCAGGAGCATGTATCAAAAGAGCATTGACATGAGAAGAGTTGAAGTACAAAGACAATGCACAGTTGATAGATGCAAGATCTATTGTCGAATGGTGTAACACTACAATGGGTCCAAGTAATGAAGGTAAGTCTATAGTTCATAGATATTTTGGTTGGTTGATGATACTAACATTGCAAAATATGAGGACCATTGTATATTAACAGGATCAAGTGATCTACACTCTTTTAGAACCTATAATGTAGGTTCATGGAGTATTCATACAAGGCATATGGCATGCTTTTGTACTTCATGTAAATATGAAGCTTTGTATGATTGTGAGTCAAAGGAGTGGGTTGATGATTGGTGTACAAGAGGCCTATGCTCGATTGACCATTATCAATTACCAACAACACTATAAATGATAGAGATTAAATCATCAGTTCATTTTGACCATGTTTCAGATCTAGTTCAATTAGGTATTATCAGCATTCTAATTTAATAAAATCTAATATTCCATCTTATTTTATATTTTTTCTTGTATTGTTAACTATATTCATCGAACTGAATGCATGTATCAATGCAGGGCATGTTTATGCAGTTATTGCAGCTGAAGATAATGAAGAAGGAATGGATTATTATTTGTGTCATTGTGTTGAGGAAAAAAAGAAATTAGATTCCCCTATTATAGATAGAGAAAACATAGAGTACCCTATAGGATCAATGGTTGTTACTAGAACATGGCTTAGAAGGTACCCACTAAAGAAGTCTGATGTGTGGGTTTTCAAGGACTTTGACCCACATAGGAAGATTCTTCATTATTCCAACCTTGTTGTGGCTTTAAATGTTCATTTGATCAAATATGGGGGTAGACCATTGAACAAGACCTTGTGGAAGGTTCATGAGTCTGATCATGAGGCAATACTTGACACAATAAAGCATAGAGTAGACCCTGATGCTTCATTGGATTGAATTAGTGGAATGACAAAAAGGTATGTTAGTTTTTTTGCTATCATATGGTCAAATAATTGTGCATCACAATTCAAGAACGTGTACATGTTATATTGGTTGAGAAGGATGCATGTGGCGAATGGTGTTCAACATATGTGGAATTTTTGTGAGGCTAGGCATGGAAAGGGGGAGCATGATGGTGTAGGGGCATGAATCAAAAGAGCATTGGCACGATAAGAGTTGAAGTACAAAGACAATGCAAAGTTGATAGATGCAAGAACCATAGTTGAATGGTGTAACAATACAATGGGTCCAGGTAATGAAGGTAAGTCTACATTTCGTAGATATTTTTGGTTGGTTGATGATACTAACATTGCAAAATATGAGGACTATTGTACATTGACATGATCAAGTGAGCTACACTATTTTAGAAGCTCTAATGCAGGTTCATGGAGTAGTCATATGCGGCATATGGAATGCTTTTGTTCTTCATGTACTTATAAAGCTTGGTATGATTCTGAGTGAAAGGAGTGGGTTGACGATTGGTGTACAAGAGACCTATGCTTGATTGACCATTATCGACTACTAACAGCACTGCAAATGACAGAGATTGAATCATCAATTGATTTTGACCATGTTTCAGATCTAGTTCAACTAGGTATTATCAACATTATAATTTAATAAAATTTAATATGCCATCTTATTTTGTATTTTTTCTTATATTGTTGACTATATCCATTGAACTGAATGCACATATTAATGCAGGGCATGTTTATGCAGTTATTGCAATTGAAGACAATGAAGAATGAATGGATTTTTATTTGTGCCATTGTGTTGAGGCAAAAAATAAATTAGATTCCCTTGTTATAGATGGAGAAAACATAGAGTACCCTACAAGATCAGTGGTTGTTACTAAAACATGGCTTAGAAGGTACCCACTGAAGAAGTCTGATGTGTGGGTGTTCGAGGACTTTGACCCACATATGAAGATTCTTCATTATTCTAACCTTGTTGTAGCTTGAAACATTCATTTGATCAAATATGGCAATAGACCATTGAACAAGACCTTGTGGGAGGTTCATGAGTCTGACCACAAGGAAATACTCAACACAAGAAATAGTAGAGTAAACCCTGATGGTTCATTGGAATGAATTAGTGGAATTATAGAAAGGTATGTTAGTTTTCCTTGATATCCTCATTTCACCTTGTATATTTTAGCTACTCATTTTAGCTAAATAGTGCAATTGCATTTGCATTCAAGATTTTAGTATGATGGAGGTAGACATAATCCTTATGAAGTTGCCTTTGGAAGGAAAGTAAGGTAGGTTTTCATGATTATTTCACGATGATATGTCCTTTACTTTCTATTTCATAATGAGTTTTAATGATGTTACTATGAGTTCTCATTCATTTTAATGATGTTACTATTTCATAATGAGTGTTAATGAGTTTTAATGACAAACAATTGATAGCAATGGTAAGGGAAACCTGAATTGATACCCTCCAAGACACTGGATCAAGTGAGAACACCTTTATAGTACTAAATTTTCATCTACCCGAAAGGTATTATGACTAATTTTTAGGATAGGCATCTCCTGGGGTCAAAGAATGGCACCAACACATCAGGGTAGGTAGGTAAATGCTAAGGGGGTGTCTTTTTGGTGGCAAAGCCTCATGGTCATTCTTGGCTATATCGAATGTAGACAATCTCTCAAGAGCCCTAAGAAAAAAAACATGACAAACTTTGGATCGACTGTTCCATAAAACTGTGACACCTAGGAACATCTTCTTTGCATGTATAGGTGGATGTTAGGTCCACCTACAAACACCTAGCTCATTTTTTGCTAAATCAATTTCCTTTGCCTATGATGGCAAGGAACACATTGTTTCAAAACGCTTTAGTTTCATGTAGTGGAAAGGTGCTAGGAGTGACATTTTGCATTCCATAGGTCCTGGGGCCGAATGGACTTCACCAATGCGTTGGGGTGTTAGGAATATATAGGTAGATCAAACCAATTCCACATAACCCAATGGAGATAATGATGCATACAATCTTACAGATTTACCATAATGCAAAGATTAATAGACAATCAACAAGATAACACAAGATATACCCTTGAAAAACCCTCTTTGAGGGAAAAAACTAGCCTCCAAAAGCATCTATACTCAATGTATTATTCAACAATAAGAAAGTACAATACACTCATAGAGTCTCAATGAACACCTCTAAAACATCAAGCTCCTCTAATACAACCTCCATGTATCCAAGCATGTATCCACATATCCCATGCCATGCTTTACAATATGCACTCTCAAGAGAAAATTCAATACAATGATAGCCTCTCACACAACCTATAAATAAGAGCTGGCCCTAACCACTAACCATGTGCTTACTTTTATAGACTGAAGCTCAGACAAATACAACTTGTGGTATTGGATTCAAACAATGTGATTCAAAAACATGAGCACAAAACCATTGACCCCAAAATAATAAATATTTATTATTTTGGACAAATAATAAATACTTTCCTTATGTCTCCCAATGTTAAATACAACTTTTACAAGTGATAACAAATAAATATTTAATGTGGCTAAACACATCACTTAATATGCACCACAAAATAATATTTATTTTACAAAATTAAATTAATTAATGTTATGCAAGGTGAACAACACCTTTTTTCCCAACATTCTCCTACTTGTTGTATACATTGTATAAGGGTCAATCAATGAAATACATCATCATAGGAAAACATGAAACCACATGAATCTCCAACATACTCTCATGCTCCATCAAGATACCTTGAATAAAATAAAAGTAACCACCATCTCGAGCAAGAAATCCTATCATCCTCTAATGTGCCACCTATGGAAGAAAAAGAACATGCCAAGGTATGCACCAATCCAAAGAATACTAGAATCAAATCCAAGTGATAACAAAATATCCAAGTAGTTATCAAAGGTAAAAAGAAACTCTACATGACTGGAAATAGCACCACAACATATACTAAAATATCCAACCATCCATACCTCATAGGTATCAGCAACATTAGTAAACTCATGCCAACAACATATCAAACCCATATACTGCAATAATAAGCTCCATCTATAAAACTTGTCAATGAAGAACACATACATCTAGAAGCTCCCACTACATGGATAGTGTCAAATCTGAAAATAGATCCCAAACATACCAAGTCTATGAATCAACACTCAAATTAAGGTGTGGCTCATCAACAAGCCAATGTAGTATCAAGAACAATCACAATGATCCACACATGCAAGATAAAACATTGCATACTCTCTCACAACATGTCACCATAACTATCCCAAGTCCAACCATATCAACATGATCCTCCAGGAAGTAGCCATAAGACAAAGGGAGAAAAACCTATAAATCATAATATTCTACCAACACATCAAAGTGCAAAGTTGTGTTAGATCTCCTTTACAACCCCAAATAAAAAGCCTTAACAACACCAAATCATTCAATCTCATAGATCAAATGAACATATATATCATGTAACCAACATGGATATAAGCCTCTCTAATCAAAGTAGATCAAATTCATAACAATTCCATAACTAGGAATAAGCCCAATCACATGTCCTAAACTCCTCATAATGGAAATCATAAATCAAACCATATGAACAAAGAAATAAACATGCAAATGTCCCTCAAATGAACCTTCCAGAACCAATAACCATAGCTCAAGATCCATAGCCACGAGAAGATAAAATATAAAGCAAAATGGATGTAAAAGGATGGGAAATACCTTATAGATGATAAACTGCCGAGTAGACCAAGAGTGGGGAATGAGAATGCCCCTCTAAGATAAACTAAGTCATAAAGACTGTCTCCAAGAACAATATCCTCTAGGTCCATCATGAACTCACGTCCATATCTAGGTGTAGGCTCCTCGGTTTATTTGTTGAAACCTCCAATGAGTAACCATCTCAACAAATGTCTCTAATCCAAAGAGAACTCTAGCCTCACCTAACTCTCCAAGTATCCAAGAGTACCTCCATCATCAATCCATGCTAAACTCTAAATGCAACATCGCAGTATCATTAAGCTCCCAAGCACATGATCAATGTACCCAATACCAAGAGATCCAACAAGATCATTGTCAATACTCCTACTACACATCTACCTAATCAAGAATCCCATCATGACATCATGATCTAACCATCTCCTTCTAGGAGATGATATACATCAATGCACACATCATGTCTCAAGAGAACCTGTTTCATGTCAACACTCTAACACATGATCAAGAGTCCATGAAGACACAATAACAACATCTTTAAATAAAGGATCAACATGTCAAACTGACACCTCAACCAAAAACTCAAAAAGAGTCCACCATAGTAAAACAAGGATGTCAAAATCTCCAACAACATGAAGATAACCATCTACTAACAATAGAACTCAGGATGTCAAAGCACTCTTACTAAAACAAGAATCATAATCCAAGAGCCTCTCCAAGACACCCACAACCACTAAAGAAGATCATCCCTCACTAATGATGAATCCATATCACTACCAAAGCTCCCACTGAATCATGACACTGAGCTATACATGGCAACAAAGTAACTATCTCTGAAATCAAGATCATTAATGGCCTCAACACAATCAAGGAATCTTGCTATAACATCAACAACTCTCAAAAGTTAAATTAAAACAATAATCTCCAAACTAAGAAGATAAAGCCATCACTGTCAAAAGCTCACATAAAACCATGTATCTAAGCTATCCATAACATCATGATAAACATGATATAAGTACCAATAACTAACTACCTAGGAAATCTAATCATCCATCCTCTCATCTCAATGCAACATACCAATGTAAAAATGACCACAGATAAAGCCAACTAACAAAGTCTGCATAAACATTGAATCAATCTCATGGATAAAGATAGTCCACATACGGGTCATCTCACTATAGTCAAGGGGTAGAAAATCCACAAAACTACATAACTCAAAGATCCAAAACACATGTAAGATGTAAACTCATTAGCACATTAGTATCATGCAAACTGAGATATCAAAGAAGACAAGCTATAGACTCCAAGACTCAAACACCAAATAAATGCTAGATTTGATTCACCAAACAAGTCCACAACACAAGTAACCATAGTCAAGGAATTACCAAGCATCCACGAGATAAGAATAATCCCTTAAAACAACACCACCTATAATCATGAATCAAACATCATAGCCCGTACCTATTAATCACATACATGATCATGTCATGTCAATGCAAAAGTGCACCTGCATATCCATGACACCATAATCATCATCAATGTTGTACCTGTACTCAACTCCCACTAAAACGAGACTCCAAGTCTCACACATGTATCAATCATGTCCTTAAACTAGAAGACGACCTGTGTACCTGTTTCAATCAAAGAACAAACTCTAAAAACACCTGTAAACCTATAACTAGAAGCACAAATATGAAAACCTACTATACCATGCTGATGGTCACATAGCAACATACACTCCCACAAGTTTGTGCCCAAAAATCCATCCGAGCGCTCTCAAAATTGCACCCTAAATATCAGGCTTTCACAAGTCATCAAACAAGTACCAATATCTCTTTGTACACCAAACTAAAAATCTATATGATCCAATCTATAGTACATAGTAATACCTCTCCAACGCCTATCCGAAATCAAAAATATGATTCCATATGCAAAAGTTATGAGCATAAAACTTTATCGTAGCAATGTCTGGATTCAAGGCACCAAATTCTAACACAAACAACATAATATGATCACTAAATCTACATCACTACATTATTCTCAGAGAGACCTTTCCGATGCCTATAAGAAATCAAAAATCTAACACCGTGGGCGAAAGTTATGTCTCCTGGAAAAAAAGACCCTCTAAGGGCTAAAAGGGCCCCATAGGGCCTGTCCATATGATGATGTCAACACTTTATCCTATTGATTTCAGCATGACTAGACGCTGACACAAGCACTGATGTGGCACTAATTGACCGTTGACTTTGACTGGGTAGTTGTCAAAAAAGTTTTAAATTTGTTTTATTTATTAAACTCCACAAACATTAGGGTTTAATACATTTTTAGGGTTTGGATATAAAAATTTATATCTGTTGTAAAAAGTTTTAAAAACTTGCTAACATAAAAATTATTTCAATTGCCATTTAGAAATTTTCTGCTCCCTGCATATTATTTTTCTAGCTACCCCTAAAGGTTTTCCAACCGGCATTCAAAGTCTGCCCACGAGGGGCACTGTAGGGCAGAACCCTGCCGAACCGAGGGCCTAAGGCCCACCAGCCAGCCAAGGTCGACCCTATACCATGTTGCCAGAGCCAACCGGCACTACCATGGCTGTTGCCTAGCATGGTTGGGGGTATGACAATCTATGTACCACCAAGCCCTCCCAAATTTTTTTTTAAATCTTGATTTTAAAATCGCATTTCTATAGCTTTTTTAAAATGAAAAAAAATTAATAAAAAATTTCAACTATAGAAAAATACTTGTAGGAAAAATAAATTTTTTAATCTCTGTGTACCTTGCAGACTATTGACAGGTCATACGGTTGTACTGTCGACCTAGGAGATAATTTTTTTGCCTCAAGTCACTATGGCCAAATATGGGCATATTATATATTTTTCTTCTCCTCTCAGGCCTCTTGGACTCAATGGCAAGGTCCATTTTGGCCAAGGAGGTCATTTGTAAAAATTATTCCTTAAAACCCTCATTATCCAAACCAAGAAAACCCTCTTCAGCCATGATTTTTCAATCATCAGATCTGCAACATGCACAATAAATCTCTAATACCCAAAACCCCCAATCTATAATACAGCTTGCACAAAACCTTGTAGTGTCCCAAATCTTTACATACATTGCCATGGCTTCCATTTTGCACCTAATCTACACAAACAAGGGTTATACCAAACCATGGATTTGTGAAAACACCTAGAACCATAAATGTATAGATCCATCACATGCAAGCACATACAATCAACATACAAGTATATGCAAGCCATGAAAAAGCCTTAAAGCTCTGATACCACTTGTTAGAAATATACAGGTAGATCAAACCAATTCCACATAATCAAATGGAGATAATGATGCATACAATCTTATAGATTTACCATAATGCAAATATCAATAGACAATCAACAAGATAACACAACATATACCTCGGGAAAACCCTCTTTGAGGGAAAAAACCCAGCCTCCAAAAGCATCCATACTCATGTATTATTCAACAATAAGAAATTACTATACACTCACAGAGTCTCCATGAACACCTCTAAAACATCAATCTCCTCTACTACAACCTCCATGTATCCAATCATGAATCCACACATCCCATGCCATGCTTTTCAATATGCGCTCTCAAGCAAAAACTCAATACAATTATAGCCTCTCACACAACCTGTAAAATAAAAGCCAACCCTAACCACTAACCATGTGCTTGCTTTTATAGACTAGAGATCACACAAATACAACTTGTGGTATTGGGTAAAAACAATGTGACTCAAAAGCATGAGCACAAAACCATTGACCCCAAAATAATAAATATTTATTATTTTACACAAATAATAAATACTTGCCTTATGTCTCCCAATGATAAATAAAGCTTTTACAAGTGATAACAAATAAATATTTAATGTGGCTAAACACATCACTTAAGATGCACCACAAAAGAATATTTATTTGACATAATTAAATTAGTTAATGTTATGCAAGGTGAACAACACTTTTTTTCCCAACATAGGGTGGGCAGTAAAATGCCAGGGGAGGTCTCATTTGGTGTGCCAAGTGCCCCAGTCATTCGAGGCAGTAGGCTACTGACAAAGTTCTTTAAGATCCTTATGATGAAAAAACTGCCAAAATTTGACATAGCAGTTCTTATAATTTGTGGTATCTAGGAACATTCTATTTGGACCTATAAGTGTACATAGGGTCCATCCACAATAACCTCTCTCAGTTTGAGTCAACTCTAGTATGTTTGACCGCGTCGAAATCAAATGCATTATTGCAAAATGCTTCAGCTTCATGCAGTGGAAAGGTGCTAGGAGTGACATTTTGCATTCCATATATCATTGGGCTGAATGGACTTCTCCAACACATCAGGGTGGGTAGGTAAATGCCAAAGGAGGTCTTGTTTTATGTGCCAAGCTTCACAATAATTTTGGGTTGTAAGCTACCGACAAAGTAGAAAGTTGCTAACACTAAAAATTTGCATTCCACAGGTCTTGGGGGTGAAACAATTGCGTCAACATGTCCAGTGGGTGGGTAAATGCTAGGGGAGGTCTCATTTCATGTGCCAAGTGTCTCAGTCATTCTAGGCTGTAAGTTACCGACAAAATTGAAAGGTGCTAGGAGTGACATTTTGTATTCCATAGGTCGTGGGGCCGAAATGAATTTTCCAACACATCAGGGTGGGCAGATAAATGTAAGGAGAGGTCTCATTTTGTGTGCCAAGAACCTTAGTCATTCAGGCCAGCAGGCTTCTTACAAAGTCCCTTAAGATCCCTAAGATGAAAAAACTGCCGAACTTTGATAGAGTAGTCCTCAGAATTCGTTGCAGCTAGGAATGTTCCATTTGGACCTACAGGTGCATGTGGGATCCATCCATAATAATCTCTCTCACTTTTGGTCAACTCCACTCCATTTGACCATGCCGAAATCAAATGTATTCTTTCAAAAAGCTTCAGTTTCATGTAGTGGAAAGTTGCTAGGAGTGACATTTTGTATTGCATAGCTCATGGGGCCGAACAGACTTTGCTAATGCATTGGAGTGGGTGGGTAAATGCTAGGGGAGGTCTCATTTCATGTGCCAAGTGTCCTAGAAATTTAGGACGGCAGGCTACCAGCAAAGTCACATAAGATCCTAAGAGCAAAAACTGCCAAACTTTGATGGAGCAATTCTTGGAACTCGTGGGAGCTAGGAACATTTCGTTTAGACCTATAGGTGTACATGGGGTCTAACCACAATAACCTCTCTCAGTTTTGGTCAACTCTAGTCTATTTGACCATGCTGAAATCAAATGTATTCTTGCAAAATGCTTTAGTTTCATGCAACGCAACCTTGCCAAGTGCTGTATTTTTTGATATGCATGTGATGAACCAAACTGACTACGTTAACATGTCAAGATGGGTGGGTTAATGTTATGGAAGGTCTCATTTCGTGTGCCAACCATCCCAGTCATTTTTATCCTACAAGCTACCGGCATAGTGACTTTGTCAGTAGCTTACAACCTGAAATGACTGGGACCCTTGGCACACAAAACGAGACCTCCCCTAGCATTTACCTACCCATTCCAATGTGTTAGTGAAGTCTTCTCAGCCTTATGAGCTATGGAATGCAAAATGTCACTTGTAGCACCTTTCGAGTTTGTCGGTAGCTTGCAACCCATAATGACTCAGACATTTGGTACATGAAATGAGACCTCCCCTACCATTTACCCACCCATCTAGATGTGTTGGCACAGCCGATTTGACCCCACAACCTATGGAATGCAAAATTTCAGTCTTAGCAACTTTCTAGTTTATCGGTAGCTTACAACCTAAAACAATTATGATGCTTAGCACACAAAACGAGACCTCCCCTAACATTTACCCACCCACCCCAACATGTTGGCATAGTTAGTTTGGCCCCATGATGAGCAGAACAAAAATATGGCACCTGGCAATGTTGTGCTGCATGAAATTGAAGCATTTTGCAAGAATGCATTTAATTTTGGCATGGTCAAATGGACTAGAGTTGACCAAAACTGAGAGAGGTTAGTGTGAATTGACCCCACATGTGCCTGTAGGTCTAAACAAAACATTCCCAGCTACCACGAATTCTGAGAACCGCTCTGTCAAAGTTTGGTAATTTTTGCTCTTATGATCTTAAGTGACTTTGCCGGTAGCCTATTGCCTTGAATGACTAAGGTGCTTGGCACATGAAATGAGACCTCCCCTAGCATTTACCTTCTCACCCTAATGCATTGGTGATGTTTGTTCAGCCCCATGAGCTATGGAATGCAAAATGTCACTCCTAGCACTTTTCCACTACATGAAACTAAAGTATTTTGCAAGAATGTGTTTTATTTCGACACAGTCAAACAGACTAGAGTTGACCAAAACTGAGAGAGGTTATTATGGATGGACCCCACATGCACCTATAGGTTCAAACAGAATGTTCTTAGCCACCTCAAATTATGAGAATTGCTACGTCAAAATTTGGTAGTTTTTTCGTCTTAGAGATCTTAAGGGACTTTGTCAGTAGCTTGCTGCCCTAAATGACTGGGGCACTTGGCACATGAGACAAGACCTCTCCTGGCATTTACCCACCCACCCTGATCCATTGGTGAAGTCCATTCATCCCCATGACCTATGGAATGCAAAATGCCACTCCTAACACTTTTCCACTACATGAAATTGAATCATTTTGCAAGAATGCATTTGATTTTGACATGATCAAATGGACTAGACTTGACTAAAAATAAGAGAGGTTATTGTGGACGGCCCCATGTGCACCTATAGGTCCAAACAGAACATTCCTAGCTGCCATAAATTCTAAGAACTGCTCCGTCAAAGTTTAGCAATTTTTTCATCTTAGGGATCTTAAGGTACTTTGCCAGTAGCCTGCTACCCTGAATGACTGGGGCACTTGGCATATGTAACGAGACCTACCTTGGTATTTACCCACCCACCTTGACACATTGGTGAAGTCCATTCGGGCCCACGACCTATGGAATGCAAAATGTCACTCCTAGCCCTATGGATTCAATCAAGTAGTCCTTAGGTTGATATGACCATTCTAAGTTTGACATATGACTACTACCATTTGCATATAACTATACATTTGTAAAATGAGTGTTCTAAGATCTTTATAATAGCCTTCTCTATTTTGATGGGAGAACATTATCATAATATGTGTAGACAGTGCTAAAATGTGAATAATGGTATGATGATTAGTAAATACTCTTAGGACCTTGATGATTGTCCTAGCAATCATATGACTAGTTGTTTCATTGCTATATCCCCGAAATGGAAGCTTTTCTCGTCAAACAACTATATGGTTGTCCATATATTGCATGCCAATTCATGATTGCATGCTTGTCCATAAGTGTACTGTGTCATAGTTGGTCCATTGGCCTTGCTAGGGTTGTCTTAATGTCGGAATGACATGATTGACTTGATGGGGCTATCTTCCCTTCTTAATTTAGGATTTCTACTCTTTGATTACTAACACAAATTTCTCTTCATTATGATAGTCCTCTTCTTTCTATCTTCTACACTCCCTACTTGTAGACTTTGCATTTGTAATGCCAGAGTATAAGTATCCTCTAGGAAGACTATAATGCATTTCATACATGATAGTCAACCTAGAGTTGTCTTTGATCTTTGTATGACAAACAACTAATTAATTATAGCTACTTGTAGTACCTCTAAGCATCTCCTATAATATCACCAAGTTCATGGTCATTACCATGTGTCCTCCAACAACAATACAAGTGTACCTATACTATAATAAATACAAGTGTAACTACAATTAGGTGTTTGTAAGTTGATTTGTAGTGCCAAAAATGTCACCATGATGCAAGAGATATATTTGATGTGATACATCTTAAGGCTTAAAGTATTGATCGAAACTCCTAGGATGAACTTATGCTTTCTAGTTTGATATTGCTTCTCTACTAGTAGTCCTTAGCAAAAATTTGAAAATGATGAATTAGATTCAACATGGTGGATTTGGATTGTGGATTCAAGTTTTAGATAGATGGATGGTTGGATTTATGGGATGAGTTGGAGTGTAAGGATTATGAAGATGAAGGATCAATATGGGGTAAATTTTGTGAGTATTGGTTTCTGAGGTATTTAATGCCTGAGTATGTGCATTAGGGTTAATTTTGTTATGTTATTGATTGCCTTTTAAGGATTCATGACTAGTTTATGGATACATTTCCACCTATGGAGGACACGTTTCAATGCCTAAAACCTTAATCTATGCATGCACATGTGTGAACAACATTCAGAGATGTTTGTTATTCATTCTACCTGACTAGAGACCATATTTCATAAGGCTTTCTGGGCAAAATACAAAGAGATAATGGACTGATCCATTGTTGTCTTGACTGTGACAACCATGATTAGAGGTCAAAATACATTACATTTATATAATTTCATGCTATTTACATGGTGATTAAATAATATGGTGTTTTACTAATATTTTTGTGTAGGTTTTTCTTCCAAAATGAGATATAGAGGACGTAGGGTTTCATTGCTAATGGCAACTCACCAAACCCTAGAGTCCATTCTATTGAAAGGGATTTCTTTCTATGTCTTCTGATGCATGCTTAATGCCTATGCTAGTGGTTGTAAGTCTAAAGTAATGAAGCCCCAAATCCATCAATTAGTTTGCATAAGGGTTTTAGTGGTTGGTTGTTGTGACAATCACAATATACTAGGTACATTTCATGAAAGGATTTTGGTCACAAAGAAAGTTGTATGAAGGTTTTATGAGAAAGTTTGTTAAGGTTATCATGTTCTTATTGTTATAAACTTCAAATTTGGAACTAAAGGCACTTTGAGACTATTATGATGCACAAAGTTACCCTAGTCTATAGATCATTGTCTTGGTCAACAGAAGGGTTGTCATGGTTTCATTAAGTTGTCATATGCCTCATGTAGAGTTATTCATCACTCATATGATATCTTTAACATGAGTTCTCAATACCCAAGCATTATGGTGGGTTCTCAATCCCTTGATAGGGTACTAAAACAAGGCATGGTTGACTGTCATACTGTTTGGGCCAGTAAGTTAAACCTTATGGGTAGAATCTATTAATCTTCATTATAAAATTGCTTGTTCCATTATGGGACTATCATAGCTACATGAAATTCATAATATTTACTTGTACTATTCAATATTTACAAGATCTTCCTCATGGAGAGGATGGTGGAAATTAGGCTTCTATCTTCCTGAGAGAGAATGCAAATGAAGATACTCTAACCCTCATCTTGGGATGCAAAGGGCTAATCAAAACAACGAAGGGCAAACCTGACTGTCATATAACACATAAGCCCCATGGTTTTGTTGCCACCTAATTATTTGTTTGAAACTTGACTATTTGGACATCCCAAGTAGTGTCTTTCTATGGAGTGTTGTCATCGGTCTAGGGTGAAGGGCAGTTTTGTCATTAAGAGGAACAACATTATATGGAAGGTATGGACATCCTGTCACAATCTTTTTGTTTAGGATATTTCCATTGATCCATGTTATCATGTTGAGGGTTGGGACATAGTTATTATCAATATTTAGTCATCCAAGGTCATAATGGCAATTTCTAAGATTGTTGTCTAGTAATTCATGTTTGTCAGGATAGTGAAGGTTAGGATTAGTCACCTTACACTTTGTTTTATGAAAAGTGACCCACTTGATCATAATGTTGTATGAACTTGTCACTTAGGCTTGGGAGGTTATCATCATTGCATGAAAAGAACTTGTTAAATAGGATCTTTGGAATAGCATATGGACAGCCATCAAAGCATAAAGGATATAGGAATGTTGTTACATGTTGTAGTTGCAACTGCCCTTGTAGACATGTATGCAAAGTGTAGAAGCATAGACAAAGCACGTGAACTATTTGATAGAATACCACAAAGAGATACATCCTCTCATGGGATGCAACGATTGCAAGATATACAAAAAATGGATTTGTTGAAAAGACTTTAGAAACTTCCAAGAAAATGCAATTGGCACATGTAAAGATGAATTCCACAACCTTTGTCAACATCCTCCCTATTGTACACCAAAATAGGATCTTTCGAACAACGTATGGACAGCCATCAAAGCATAAAGGATATAGGAATTTTGTCAGATGTTGTAATTGCAAATGCCCTTGTAGATGTGTATGCAAAGTGTGGAAGCATAGTCAAGGCATGTGGGCTATTTGATACAACACCACAAAGAGATGTCTTCTCATGGATACAATGATTGCAAGATATGAAAAAAATGGATTTGTTGAAAAGACTTTAGAAAATTTCAAGTAAATGCAATTGGCACATGTAAAGCCAAATTTCACAACCTTTTCTAGCATCCTCCCTATCTCTACCAAAATAGGATCTTTGGAACAGTGTATGGACAACCATCAAAGCATAAAGGATATAGAAATTTTGTCAGATGTTGTAATTGTAGCTACCCTTGTAGACATGTATGCAAAGTGTGGAAGCATAGACAATGCACGTGGATTGTTCAACCTAACACTCAACCATAAAAATTGGAAGCATAGACAAGGTAGGTGGATTATTGAAAAGGCTTTAAAATCTTTTAAGCAAATGCAATTGGCACGTGTAAAGCCAAATTACACAACCTTTGCCACCATCCTCCCTATCCATACCAAAATAGGATCTTTGGAACAACGTATGGACAACCATCAAAGCATAAAGGATATAGGATTTTTGTCACATGTTGTAATTGCAGCTTCCCTTTTAGATATGTATGCAAAGTGTAGAAGCATAGACAAGGCACATAGATTATTTGATAGAATGCCACAAAGAGATGTCCTCTCATGGGATGCAATAATTACAAGATATGAAAAAATGTATTTGTTGAAAATACTTTAGAAACTTCCAAGCAAATGCAATTGGCACATGTAAAGGTAAATTCTACAACCTTTGCTAAGACTTTATAAAGTTTGAACAAAATACAATTGGGTAGTGTAAAGCCAAATTCCACAACCCTAGCCAATATCCTCCTTGCCTATGCCAAAATGGACATCCATTAAAGGATAAGAGATATGGAAAATTTTGTTAGATGTTGTAGTTGTAACTACCATCGAAGACATGTATGCAAAGTGTGGAAGCATAAACAAGGCACGTGAATGGTTTGGCATGATGCCTCAAATAAATGTCACCTCATGGAATGCAATGATTGCAAGATATGAAAAAATGGATTTTTTGATAAGGATTTAGAAACTTTCAAGGAAATGCAATTAGTGGGTGTAAAGCCAAATTCCCAAACCTTAGAAATGGTATCTTTGGAACACAATATAGACATCCATCAAAGCATAAAGGATATAGGAATTTTTTTAAATGTTGTAGTTGCAACTACCCTGTGAGACATGTATACAAAGTGTGGAAGCATATACATGGAACGTGAACTATTTGACATGATGCCTCAAAGAAATGTTGTCTCATGGAATGTAATGATTGCAAGATATGCACGAAATGGAGTTTTCATAAGGCTTTAAAAAATTTCACAAATGCACAAAAAAAATTTTCAACCAAATGCAACTAGCAAGTCTAAAACCAAATTACACAACCTTATCTGACATCCTCCTTGCCTATGCCAAAATGGGATCTAGGGAACATGTTGTGGAAAACCATCAAAGCATAAAGGATATAGGAATTGTGTCACATATTGTATTTATAGCTACCCTTGTAGACATGTATGGAAAGTGTGGAATCATAGACAAGGTGCGTGAACTAATTGACATGATGCCTCAAAGAAATGCACAATCTCATGGAATGCAATGATTGCAAGATATGCTTAAAATGGATTATTTGAAAATGATTTATAAACTTTCAAGTAAATGCAATTGGCATGTGTAAAACCAATTTCCTATAACAATAATTGATCATCATATTAAATATTTAATATAAACTGTCATATACATAGTGTCATGAACATAACATCTAGTTTATATACAAAGCCATATAGGCATATACAAAAATATACATAGGTAACATACAAAAGTATGTATACAAAGCCATCTAGGCATACAAAAAATGTCCCAAAAACTAGGTTCATATGGACTTTTATGAAATAATAAGCGGCCCTTGCTTGACTGTGAAGATGGAGAGCCAATAAGTGACTCATCCTCTCTCTACCATCGAGTAGACCTCCTCGATAGACATTCATCCAACTTCACCTATTAATAAAATCAAACAATATGCACATCAATATAGAAAATGTATGAAATATATAACATCACATATGTAATCGATAATTTACTGTCATCCGATGATCACTCTCCATCATCTTTTCTCTCTCTTCATCTATAGTTGGATGAGCTGGAGTTGTGAGCTCCTATGAGAAGCATCAAGAAGCAAAATTGACTAAACATAAATATCATTTATTTACATCAAATGACATGAGATAAAACAAAAAATACAAAATTATGACATTTTCATGTTATTGGCTCATACCTTGGTCAAAGGATTTGAAGACATCATGGCTACAATAATGCCTACATGTACTAACTAACAAAGATGAGGAGTGTCAATATTTATCATCTAAAAATCAAGTTCAAGATTATTTAACCAAAATAAATACATAAAATTATTTAAATGCATAATGATTAGAAATGGTTGAATTTACCTCCGTATAAGTAGTGGATTTGCATCCAGGGGACCAACAAAATCGTGGAGGTGTCGATGGCTATTGAAATCATCAAATTGTCACAAAATAATATTACCATTGATATATGTACAATAATTATGATCATGTGATAAATTACATACCTGCTGACTTGACCTCCTCTCATAACCTGCCAATGGATGGTTAATGGAGGCAGGATGAAGACTCTAACCCTAGAATTTCATTGTGCAAACAATTACATACGTTATTTTTCACTTATAATATAGATAGTCATATAATTTAATTAATTACAAATTTAAAATAACAATATATTAAATAAATATGAAACATGTAAAAAATTACCTGAGAGTCAATACTAAATGTCTACTGTAAGACATCATCAGTGAGAAAAATCTCATCCAATATGGATATCTCCAACATTGGATGTTGCCCCTTGCATCACAACATCCTGTCGAGAGTCCTGCCATATGTCCTACATCCCATAATCATACAGGTTCCCACATGAAATGCACAAATGTGGAGACAAATGATGCCTACTGCTCTCATCCTCATCAGCCTAGGTAAGATTATCGGCATGCTGTGCTAGACACTACATGAGAGTAGTCAATGAATGTAATTTGTCTCCACCTCAACACTCTCCTTCAGAGTCGAAGGGAGTGACACATGTTCTGGCCTCAACAGGGGTCTAGGTACATAGTTTTTATCTCACTGAGCCCCTTCTCTATTTTGGGCAGAGCCACCACTCTACCTTGAAACTCTCAAATGTCAAAATAATTGGGAATCTTCTTGAGGATGAACTTGCAATAGTGTTTCCTCAAGAAATATTGTGGCACCTCATCGTTGTTGAATGGGCGCTCATCGAAGACCATATACCATCTATCCCAAACATTTTAGGACATTTCTTCATTCCTACACCAATTAATAGGGAATTGTTTGCAAGTTTCTTCTAATCTTTGGCTAGTTCTAGGATTAATAAAGTGTGCACATAATTGAGATTTTGTAAATTTTTCATTCTTCACTTGTTCATATGACAATTTGTCAGCATAGTATTGCTAACACCTCTCCCTATAGTCTTGAAATTCAGTTATTTGTCTTGTCATTGATTTGGTGTGGTAAATAATCTCCTCTAATGACTTTGCAAGTGCTCTCCTACAATTGATGCTTGCACTTGGATTCTTTAGCATTTGAATAAGGGTTTGAAGATGTCTTTTGTTTTCTTCTATTTGGCCTAGGTAGTTTTCTTGTGTATCCCTTACATTATGAGGACATGAAGGTGGGCTTTGAGGGTTTGGAGGGTTTTGGGGCTTGTTTCGACCCTCATCAGCTAAATTTGGGTTTTCTCTTGCCTCATTAACTGTAAATGCAAATAAAAACTAATCAAACATTGTAAAAGTCAAAATTTCTTCTCAAACAGAACAAAAATTAAACAAACCCTACCTTCTTCAGCTGCTAGGCCCTCCAAATTTGCTTCATGACATCTTTGGGGGTGAGGTGGCACCATGAAAGTGTTGATTTCTCCCTTGCACTTGCTTGGAGAGACTTTCCTTAAACACGCTTGCAATTTGAACACTATTTTTTTCCATACAAACTCCTTTGGCCATGGGTGAATTGCAGAAAATGAAATTTTTTTTTACTTTTAAAGCAAGTCAAAATGTAAGCGTGTTATAATGCGCTCATGTTTTGGCTTGTTTTGGCTTGTTTTGGACCAAAAAATCACATGGTGGCAACTTTTTGGTCCCCCATCTTTGTGCATACACCTAGGCTCTACCTGTTGGTCCTACATAAATATTCAGGTTTCAAAATTTTAAATTTGTATGCCCCTTCATAAAAATCCAAAATTTCTAGGTCCCATGCATATATCTTTGTATATGCATTGCTATTTGTATGTGCAGTTGAATGTGCAAGTGTAGATATATATTCGCAGGCTTGAAAATAATGTTCAATTAGTTTCGGATGGAGAAAAATGATTGTATGCATCTTTATATGCATATCAGGTTGTATATGCACCGAATATTCCATCACAGATTCCATGCTTGTATCAAAGTAGTTGCATGCATATCAGGCTTGTATATACATTCTGGGCGAAAATTTGTATGTACATTGCAGGCATATTCCATCACAAATTCTGTGGTTGTATCTAAGGAGCTTTGCATGTATATTTTGTTGTATATCGGATATACAATAGGTATATACAAGTGGCGGACATCAAAAGATTGAAATCAGGTTGAAAAATGGTGGTCAAGTCCGCAGGTATGTGCATCAAGTTTCATTGTATGTTTGCATTGTATATTTGATATACAAAGGTAATGTGCAAAAGAAATGTACATCGCACACATACAAGGCAAATATACAAGGCAAAAGATACAAAGGTGATTGCATGTTTGTACATGCAATCAAACATATAAGGGCCAATGTACAAGTCAACATGCAAGCGCATAGGATGCACAAGGCCAATATACATGAAAGGAAGCTAGGTGTGCAGAAATGCTTCCTACACTAATCTATTGAGGAGAGGGCTATGCAAAGTAAAATTTATCCTAACTATTACAGCGATGTTAAAACCATTAACATGAGATATAGTAGCAAAAAATAAGAACCAGAAAGTAGACAGAAGAAGAGAGACAAAGATTTATGGTGGCAAAAACCCTTATCAGGTGAAAAACCCCACACTCAAAAACCTGCACAATGTATTAACAAATTTGAAAGAATGTTTACAATACACTTGCAATGCAAGCTTCAATGGTCTTCAACACTCATGTCTAGAGTCAATCCGGTAGCATAACAGTATCTATAAACCTGTGATCCAAACTCCATCTCCAACCACCTGTTTAAATAGAACATACAAGGTAATTTTGGACCTTTCTTGGAATGGGCATCCAACATGGCATCTTGGACCAAAACCCATGCCTAGGGAGACTTGGTCAACATTGTAGAATGTGTCTGACACTTGTCCATAGCTCCCATCCCAAAGAGGTCACCTATTTCCAAAATGGGCTATGACAGATGCTCTTACGACACTTACGACCATCATATAATCTGTCATAGCGGTTACATCTTACAGCTGTAAGAGAATCTATCATACACATGCTATAAATAGCATATTCTCTTACAACACACCATATTCCACCTTGGGGCGCCCAAATATGCCTCATTCAAAGATGCTTCATGACACATGTCATTACCTATCTTACAAACTTCTATTCTCAACTCTTACATGTCATAGATTCGTCATAGGAATCAGTCATAACTGTTTCGGTCAACCATTCCTTACACAACATAGAAGATGCTGACACATGGTAGAATATTCCTACCACTAAGTGGGATGCCTATCTCCTCATGTGAGGACAAAATAACAAGTTGTCATAATCCATGTAGGATTGACACATCACCGTGCCACATCCCACAATATGACAAAGTGGAATTTCCAATTATTTACAACATAGGAAATGAATAATAAATACAAACATTACAAATGCAGAGAATTACCAAGGTTGAGACACCTTAATTCCCAACATTCTCCCACTTGTCGAACACCTTGTAGGAGCCAATAGAAAAATAAGATTTAATTGCTATAGGCCGAGAGGCCCATAGACTCCTAACACCATCTGAACTTCTCTGTGCCTACTGGTTTTGTCAATGCATCTACAACATTCTTCAAAGTATCTACCTTCTCCAAATTTATCTTTCCATCCTCAACCATGTCCCTCATGAAGTGAAACTGAACATCGATGTGCTTGGTTCTAGCATGGAAAGTTAGATTCTTTGTAAGGCAAATTGCACTCTGACTGTCACAACTGATCGTGATCTGACCTGCATCAACAACAATATCTGAACACAATCTCTTAAGCCAAATGGCTTCCTTACAAGCATGAGTTTCTACCATATACTCAGCTTTTGTCATGGACAAAGCAACAACTGGTTGTCACTTACTCATCCAACTAATAGCACCACCAAATAGTGTAAAAACATAAGCACTAGTGGATATCCTGTTGTCAATGTCACCTGCCTAATCTGAATCCACAAATCCACGAATATCAACAGAATGTGGAGGTCTTGAAACATTACCATGATAGCAAATGGAATACTTGGAAGTACCCATCAAATATCTGAACACTCACTTAACTGCATCCCAATGAACCCGTCCAAGATTATCCATAAATTGACTAAGGACTCCCACTGCTTGGGCAATGTCTAGTCTTGTGCAGACCATAGCATACATCAAACTGCCAACAACACTAGCATAAGGTACTTTGCTCATGTCCTCCACCTCACTAGGAGATTTTGGACAATCCTCAACAGAAAACTTTGTCCCCAAAGAAACAGGAACACACACTGGTCTACAATCTTCCATGCTGAATCTATCCAACACGAACTTCACATACTTACTCTAGCTTAACCAAAGTTTTTTTGTTGGTTCTGTCTCTTCTAATTTCCATTCCTAGAATCTACCTAGCTGCCCCTAAATCTTTCATTTTAAACTAAGCTGACAACTGAGATTTAAAATTAGAAATCATATTCTTACCCTTCCCAATGAGCAACATATCATCAACATACAGTGCAACAATGAGAATATGATTACCATCAAACTTATAATAAACACAGTGATCTGATTTTGATCTCACAAATTTAATTGACAACACAAAGGAATCAAACTTCAAGTACCATCTGCTAGGGGATTGCTTCAAACCATATAAAGACTTCTTAAGTTTACAAACCAAATTTTCTTTACCTTTTACCATGTAATGCTCAAGTTGTGACATGTAGATTTCCTCTTCCAAGTCATCGTGAAGGAAAGTTGTCTTCACATCCATCTGTTCTACCTCCAAGTCATAAGCTGCTACGAGTGACAACAGGAATCGAATGGATGCTAGCTTTGTAACAGGTGAGAAGATCTCACCATAATCTATACCCTCCACTTGTGAATACCCCTTTGCAACCAATCTGGCCTTGTACTTCTCAATACTGCCATCTGCACCAATCTTCTTGAACACCCATTTGCAGCCAACAAGTTTCCATCCAGGAGGCAAAGACACCAAGTCCCAAGTTTGATTCTTTTCCAAAGAAGCCATTTCTTCCTCCATGGCCTCCTTCCAGGAACTTGCATTCTTCATATCCAAAGCCTCTGATATAGTTCTAGGTTCATCACTATTAGTGAAAGCATAAGCACAACTAGAATCAAGCAATGTAAAACCAAACCTTTCAGGTTGTTTTCTTATCTATGTAGACCTCCTCAAGAGTTGAGGTTGAGGTTCAGCTTCTTCCTCTAAGATTTCAAAGCTGCTAGAGCTCTCCTCATCATTAGGTCCAACATTGTCTTTCTATTCAGTCTTCTCAAGGGTGAGAGGAAACTGAACAACATCCTCTTTCTTTTCTTTTTCTTCTAGCTGCAAAACAGTGGAAGAAGGTGTAAGCTATCTGAAGATGACACTTCTACTATACAACACTTTTTCAGCCACGGGGTCCCAAAGCTTGTATCCTTTCACACCAACAGAATAGCCGATGAAGATACACTTAACAACTTTGTTCTCCAACTTTGACCGCTTCTCCTTAGGCACATGTGCATATGCCTCACAACCAAAAACATGAAGATGCCTTACTGAAGGCTTTCTACTAGACCACACCTCCACGGTTGTCTTTCCAACAAGAGCTGATGTAGGAGATCTATTTACCAGATAGAAAGCAGTGGCAATAGCTTCAGCCCAAAACTTTTGTTCTAGACCAGCTCCACTAAGCATACTCCTAGCCTTCTCCATCAATGTCCTATTCATCCTCTCTGCAACTTCATTTTGCTGCAGTGTGTATGGAGTTGTCTTATGTCTTTCAATCCCAAGTTCCTTGCAATACTTATCAAATTCTGTAGAATAGAACTCACCACCGTTGTCAGTTCTCAAACATTTAATCTTTTTACCAGTCTGATTTTCAGCAAAGGCTTTAAACTCCTTAAACTTGCTATAGACTTCAAATTTGCTTCTGAGAAAATAAATCCATGTCCTTCTACTATAATCATCTATAAAAGATACAAAGTGTATAGATTTTGATAACGAAGGAACATTAATAGGACCAAACACATCAGAATGAATGAGGTCCAACACACCAGAAGACTTACGAGAACTTGAGTAAAACTGAACACGGTTTTGTTTTCCATAAATGCAATGTTCACAAAAATCAAACTCAAGATTACAATCATCTAACCCCTCAACGAGGTTCTTATTTTTCAAGTTACCCAGACCCTTCTCACCAATGTGGCCAAATCTCTTATACCATAACATTGTCTTTTCTACAGAAAGTTTAACTTTCAATGCACGATTACAACCATCAAGATTAGAAACAACAGATTTCTTCGCTGCTCGTTTAGATGGTGGGGATGAAGTGACTGCTGCCCTCTTCCTTGAGTTATAAGAACTATTGCATTGTGCAATGCATGCTTCTAGCTGAAACAGAGTACCTCTTCGAGTACTCTTAGCAAGCACCATAGATCCTCTAGTCATCTTACATCCTTCTTTCGAAAAGACAACCTACACACCTGCATCATTCAAACTACGTACAGAAAGCAGGTTCTGTGCTAAGCCTAGGGTGTGCATAACCCTAGAGATCCCCTTCACTTGACCATCAGGGAATCAGATAGAGACTCTTCCATGACCAATGATCTTCAGATGAGAGTCGTCACCCAGATACACCTTTCCACCATCGAACTCCTCATACTTAGTGAACTAGTCTCGATGCGAGGTCATGTGGAATGATGCACCAGAGTTGATTAGCCACACATCATTAGATGCATGGGTTGCCAGGGCTATGATGAAGGCATCACCATCATCTTGTGATTTGTCAAAATCTAAATCAGGAGCTTTCTTCTTTTTCTTCTTCTCCTCTCTGCATTCCTTTTGGAAATGCCCAGTCTTTCCACAGTTCCAACAAAGAGCCTTGGGCTTTCTAGGAGATTTGGATCTCCCACGGGATTTGTATCTACCCTTCTCAGCTTTCTTGTCCTTCTTCATCCCTTTCTCCTTGGGTCTTCCATGAACTACAAGGGCTTCTTTGGCTACCTTAGAAGACTTTCTCCGCTTCTCTTCAGATAATAGCGAAGAAACCACCTCTTCCATTTTGAATGTGGATGTGGTGCTTCTGATTGGCATGACAAGATGATCCCATGAGTCCCGCAGAGAACAAAGCAGGGTCATACATCGATTCTCCTCCTCCATCTTTACACTGATAGATGTCAATTATGCAACCAGCATGTTAAAGGCATTCATATGCTCAGCCACAGATCCTCCGTCCTCCATTCAAAGAGAATACAACTTCTTTCTCAAGAAAAGTTTATTGACAAGGGATTTGGTTTGATACACATCCCCCAACTTCTTCCAAAGGAGTTTTGTAGTAGCCTCCTCATGGACATTTAACAACACAAAATCAGAGAGACTAAGTCTTATGAGACCCTTAGCCTTCTGATCCTTGATATCCCACTCATCTTGAGTCATTCTAGCTAGTTTAGTTCCGTTCACACTTTCCCAAAGGTCTCAGTCAACTAACATGTCTTCCATCTTGAGCTTCAACAGCTCAAAATTACTGCCCTTAAACTTCTCTACTTCAAACCTTCCTGATGTGTTTGCCATCTCCTTGCTGCAATAAGATACAAAATACTCTGCATAGACTCCCACTCAACCTAAGATTAGCTCAAAAAACCCCTACCCAACAACTAGGACCAAAGGTGATCAAGCTCTGATACCAACTGAAAGGAAGCTAGGTGTGCGGAAACACTTCCTACACTAATCTATTGAGGAGAGGGCTATGCAAATTCAAATTTATCCTAACTATTATAGTGATGTTAAAACCATTAACGTGAGATATAGAAGCAAAACACAAGAACCAGAAAGTAGACAGAAGAAGAGAGACAAAGATTTACGGTGGGGAAAACCCTTATCAGGTGAAAAACCCCACACTTAGAAACCTGCACAATGTGTTAACAAATCTGAAAGAATGTTTACAATACACTTGCAATGCAAGATTCAATGGTCTTTGACACTTGTGTCTAGAATCAATCCCGCAAAATAACAATACCTCTAAACCTGTGATCCAAACTCCATCTCCAAGCACCTATTTAAATAGAACATACAAGGCAATTTTGGACCTTTCTTGGAATGGGTGTCCAATATGGCATCTTGGACCAAAACCCACGCCTAGGGACACTTGGTCAACATTGTAGAATGTGTCTAACACTTGTCCATAGCTCCCATCCCAAAGAGGTCTCCTATTTCCAAAATGGGCTATGACAGATGCTCTTATGATACTTACGACCGTCATAGAATCTGTCATAGCTGTTACATCTTACAGCTGTAAGAGAATCTGTCATACACATGCTATAAATAGCATATTCTCTTACAACACATCATATTCCACATTGGGGTGCCCAAATATGCCTCATTCAAAGATGCTTCATGACACATGTCATTACCTGTCTTACAAACTTCTATTCTCAACTCTTACATGTCATAGATTCATCATAGGAATCCGTCATAACCATTTCGGTCAAACATTCCTTACACAACATAGAAGATGCCGACACATGGCAGAATATTCCTACCACTAAGTGGGATGCCTATCTCCTCATGTGAGGACAAAATAACAAGTTGTCATAATCCATGTAGGATTGACACATCACTGTGCCACATCCCACAATATGACAAAGTGGAATTTCCAATTATTTACAACATAGGCAATGAATAATAAATACAAACATTACAAATGCAGAGAATTACCAAGGTTGAGACACCTCAATTACCAACAATACAAAGGGTGGGGCCTGATGCACATACAAAGGTGATTGTATCTCCAATATATAAGTCGCATGTACAAGGTGAAATGTACAAGCAAGGTAATGTACAAGGTGGACGCAGAAAGAAGGTAAACTGCAATTATGAAATGAGTTAGGTCTGGCTTGTATATTGGGATTGTATGTTCCCAATGTACAATCAAACATACAAGTGATATATACAAGTAAAACATGCAAGTAGGTTGCGGTCAAAGTCAAAGTTTTAGAAGCATGGTGGGCCCGCATGATTGTATGTCCCGCAGTTGTATGTGTGTGTGTGTACAATGCAAAATATACAAAGCGTACACATACAAGGCCCGGACGAGATGGAGGAAGAATTAATTCTGGTAGATAAATGGCTGGGGTCCATGGCTTGTATATTGCATTTGTATATGCAATATACAAAGCGATGATATAATGAGGTAGATACAAGCCGGATTTCAAAGGTTATTTTAATCCGATTGATAAGTATGCTAGAATCCGTGTAGTATGTATATGCAATGTACAAGGTAATATACAAAGGTAGTACATACAAGCTAGACCTAAATGTGTTTTCAATATGTTTTATAAAAATTCAGGGTCTGCGCCTTGTATGTAAAGTGGTTGTATGTATATGCATTTGCATATACAAGGATTTGCATATACATTGGCAAAAATGGCAAAAGGGCAAAAATGGCAAAATGGAAGTGAGAAAAGTCAGCAATGGAAAAAGAGCACCTGCATGGCATGATCTCATTGGCTGATGACTTTTCAACGTGTTTTGTGGCCGCAGATCTTGGCAATAGAGAGGGAATCAACGACCAGTTTTAAATTTCCAGAAGGCGAGGGATTTTCTTTGTATTTGTAGCTGGTCTTTCAAGTGCGAAAATCTCTTATGCATTCGCTGCTACATTTCCAAGAAGGTTGTGGGTAGGTTGGCCATTAATGGTGATTTGCAAAGGTGTGGAATGATGGATTGACTTTCCAGCTACCATCTTTAAGGAGGAAATCTTCAAGTGGCAGCATGTTCCCCATTTTCACCTGCTTCTTTCCCCTTCCTCACACTGCATTAAATATTTTTGAGCGCCATTCTCACAGTGCACTGTATCTAGCTGCATTTTGAAATGCCATGTAATTAATGCTGAGTGACATTCTTGCATATAAGTGAACTGTGTTACTCATTTCTAAAGGTGGAAGACTTGGGTATTTTTGGGGGAAAATAATGAAAATGAAGCCTTTCTTGGTTGTTCTGTCTCATTTTGGAGTTTATGAGTTGCATTTTGAATGCATATTGCACATATTTTCAATTTCATTATTGTTTTATATGAAATATGCTTTATTGCATGTGTTTAGTTGTTTGTCTCCATTTGTTGTATGCATCTCTTCCTTTGAATCTGGTTGCTAAGGGTTTCTGAGATTCCCGGAAGAAGAATGTATGTCAGCCAGGATATTTGTAAGTAGAGGTAGCTAAATACTCAGTATTGGGTGGTGTTTGTAAGGCAAATACCAGTCTAACCCCTTGAAACTTGAATGTCAATGCAAATCATTCTCTTGTATACGTCTAGTTGACTCCTTGCTCTGAGATAGGCACCAATCTGCTCCCTGTGTAGTGGTTATGATCCAAAACCCCTTGTCTTGCATCCAAAATATAAAACAAATCATTTCTTATTTCCAACCTATTAGTTGTAGGAGTAGAAATAGGACCCCTACATACTCTCATCCTCAACCAGTTAGATATGTGCAAGAATGTTGCCAACCTTGTGATTTATCACCCAAATCTTGGTCCATACATGAGAGTATTATGCCTGTTCTGAAAAGCTAAATCTTTGTGTCATTGGACGAGTCAAGTTTAAATCTTTAGCTAATAGGGATACCCCCTGGTACAACAGAACCAGAAGTGAAGGGAAGGTAGCTCACGCAACCTCCTGTATTTGTTAACCAAATCTGCCTGTGCATTGGAACTGGCAAACCCTCTACTGATTCAGAGAGAAACACCCAACAAAGTGGTGAGTCTGCTGGGGATTTGATATGAAAGTGTTATCTTGCAAGCTCTGGTGAAGTTTTTTCCATCTGAGTCACCAAAAAAATAGTGACTCTGCTGGGGAGTTGATATCTAGATCTTTCATGTGAATAATGGTGCTTTGCTGGTGGAATGAACTCAGAAAAATATTTGTTCTTTGATGAGCTTTTAGTTGTTTGAAAATTTTATCCTCTTTGGAGAGGTGGTGACTCTGCAAAAGTTCTCAGTGCACATGAAAGGTTGATGTACGTTGTTGTGATCTAAAAAATATTTTGTTCAAGACTTCATTATCTATATGACAAAAGGTACATGGCTCCTTCCCACTTGTATTTGTTGTTTTATTGCATAAGTTAAATACCAAGGGGAAGCCCTAGGTCTTAGGTAGACATAAAATGTTTGAAAGTGAAATTTTCATGAATCCAAATATATATTCACCCATACTCAGCCAAGAAGGGGATGAGGTGTTGTGTAAGAAAATTGAAGAGATAAAGAATAGGTTGATATCCTTAGAGGCTTGGTAGGCTCAGTTAAATAGTAACCCTATTGTGCCTACCAGCCAAAATGATAAAGCTCTTGTCAGTGCTTTTGATCCTTTGTATGACCAACTAGATTTGTCATGGGTTGACTATGAAGTTGAAAGTATGCATGCGCATAT
Organism: Cunninghamia lanceolata; assembly: GCA_027924645.1. Taxonomy (NCBI): domain Eukaryota; kingdom Viridiplantae; phylum Streptophyta; class Pinopsida; order Cupressales; family Cupressaceae; genus Cunninghamia; species Cunninghamia lanceolata. The sequence goes on from BSBN01000957.1 coordinate 3,304,524, forward strand.
TTATAATCAGATGCCTAGATTTAGTGGACACAATGTGTGTGATGGGGGTGCACATATCCAAAACTTTCACAGCTTTATGGAGAAAAACTCATTTAGAGATGAGGATATGTGGATGAGGTTTTTTGTTAGATCCTTTGGTGCTAGAGCTAGAGATTGGTATTTGAGATTTCCTAAGAGATCCTTTGCTTGTTGCGATGAACTTGTTGACTTTTTTAGAAAGGAATTTGCAAGAGAACCTGTTGATCTTGTTACAAGATTAATGGAAATTAAAAGACAAGATGAAGAGCCCAGTATTGATTTCAGTCGTAGATTTGCAGTTGCCCTTTCACAAATCCCTGAAGACTTTAGACCTGATACTCCAACCTGCATTGGCATATTCTTTGAAGTTTTTGAAAAGGGCTCTAGTGCATTATTGAGGGAATTCAAGATAAAAAGTGTGCAGATGACATACAAGTTTTTAGGAAATACAGAAAAAATGAAGAATGAGCACATACAAAATTCCTTGTCCACAGGCTTTGGTGTTAATAATAGTTGTGTGGCTGCAAATGACCAAATGATCATGGCATCATGTGAAGATAAACGTGAAAATGAAAATATAAAAGTTGAGAATGTTATGTTAGGACATAGTGATGGTAACAATGCTCAACTAGGTTGTTCACCAATGGAGGATACCAGTGAGAGGATCAGTGATGACTCCCATTGCAAGGTTGAGGTTTCTAGTTCTGAAAACAATGAAGAGGTTATGGACAGCAATGAACACTTGTTTGAATAGGTTTGTGGATATGATTGTGAGTATTGTGCTCAAGATAGAGAAGAAATAAGCAAACAAAGGAACAATTCCATGTTTGAATCATTGCCTTTTATTCAGACACTTGGAGATGATGAAGAGCAATCAGAGATTGAAACAAGTGCTAGTGATGAGCATTATTGTTCTTCATTTGATTATAGTTTTGCTTATGACACATAGGCAGATACTCCTCCACACAAGGAATCCATTGATAATGAAAATACATGTTTGGTCGCCCATGAACCAGTAGCATACTGTAATGAAACTGTAACACTTGGATCAACCCTTTTTAATGCATATGATGAGGAGTACCTAGTTGAGTATGGTGGGCATCTAAGCACTGTTATTGAGGAGGATTTTAAATTTCATCCTAATGAAAGAAAGACCAACATACATCACGAAGATTATTGCAGAGAGGTGCTTGAGTCTGAACCATTCTTGTTTGGTGTAGATGATGATTGTTTGCATAAGATGCACAAATATGAATGTGAAAGCTTCTTCTTTGATATGCTAGCTTATGACAAAATGAGGCATGATGATCCCAGTTACATGGTGGACTATGAGTGCTTTCAGTTTTTAGTCCAACTGGGAGATCATTTTACAATGTATATTGTTGATATTGATGATGATAAGTGTTATATATCATATGAGAATGCATTGTTTGATAAATATGACATTCACATGTTGCCTAATGCTAATGGTTATTTGCATAAGGTTGACAGAGGCAGTGTTGACAGGAGTAAGCTCAATGAGATGTTTAAATATGCAAATGACAAGGTTTGTTTATGGGCAGACAATGGCAGTATATTCAAGCTTGATCCAGTAAAATCAAATGAAAACAGGGTGTTTGACAAAGGAAAATTTTGGTTTTTCCTTTTTGGTGGCCCTGGGCCACCAAGTAAATTTTAAAAGGTGTGATTTGTGATGCACGTTGGTGAAGTGTTTAACTCTGTGCCCAATGGATAAGGGATTGGTCTGCATCCCAGAGATCTGAAGTTCTCGCCATGCCTACAAGAGGCATGCATCCCCAGATAGAGCCAATGTTGGTGCCTACATAAATATTCAGGTTTCAAAATTTTTAATTTGTAGGTCCCTTCATAAAAATCCAAAATTTCCAGGTCCCATGTATATATCTTTATATATGCATTGCTGTTTGTATGTGCATTTGAATGTGCAAGTGTAGATATACATTTGCGGGCTCAAAAATAATGTTCAATCAGCTTTGGATGGAGAAAATTGATTGTATGCATCTTTATATGCATATCAGGTTGTATATGCACTGAATATTCCATCGTAGATTCCCTGCTTGTATCAAAGTAGTTACATGCATATCGGGCTTGTATATACATTCCAGGCAAAAATCTGTATGTACATTGCAAGCATATTCCATCGCAAATTCCGTGGTTGTATCTAAGGAGCTTTGCATGTATATTTTGTTGTATATCAGATATACAACGGGTATATACAAGTGGCAAACGTCAAAAGATTCAAATCGAGTTGAAAAATGGTGGTCAGGTCCATAGGTATGTGCATCAGGTTTCATTGTATGTTCGCTTTGTATATTTGATATACAAAGGTAATGTGCAAAAGAAATGTCAATCACGCACATACAAGGCAAAAGATACAAAGGTGATTGCATGTTTGTACATGCAATCGACCGTACAAGGGCCAATGTACAAGTCAACATGTAAGTGCACAAGATGCACAAGGCCGCAAAAGGTGGGGCCTGGTGCACATACAAAGGCGATTGTATCTCCAATATACAAGTCGCATGTACAAGGTGAAATGTACAAGCAAGGTAATGTACAAGGTGGACGCGGCAAGAAGGTAAACTGCAATTATGAAATGAGTCAAGTCCAGCTTGTATATTGGGATTGTATGTTCCCAATGTATAATCGAATATACAAGTGATATATACAAGTAAAACATGCAAGCAAGTTGCGGGCAAAGTCAAAGTTTCAAAAGCATGGTGGGCCCGCATGATTGTATGTCCTACGGTTGTATGTGTGTGTATACAATACAAAATATACAAAGCGCATACATACAAGGCCTGGACACGAAGGAGGAATTAATTCTGGTGGATAAATGGCTGGGGTCCGCATCTTGTATATTGCATTTGTATATGCAATATACAAAGCAATGATACAATGAGGTAGATACAAGCTGGATTTCAAAGGTTATTTTAATCTGATTGATAAGTATGCTAGAATCCGTGTAGTATGTATATGCAATGTACAAGGTAATATACAAAGGTAGTACATACAAGCCAGACCTGAATGCATTTTTAATTTGTTTTATAAAAATTTAGGGTCCACGCCTTATATGTAAAGTGGTTGTATGTATATGCATTTGCATATACAACGATTTGCATATACATTGGCGAAAATGGCAAAAGGGAGAAAATGACAAAATGGAAGAGGGAAAAGTTAGTGATGGAAAAAGAGCGCCTGCGTGGCACGATCTCATTGGCTGACGACTTTTCAGCATGTTTTGTGGCCGTAGATCTTGGCGATAGAGGGGGAATTGACATCTAGTTTTAAATTTCTAGAAGGCGAGGGATTTTGTTTGTATCTGCAGCTAGTCTTTCAAGCAGGAAAATCTCTTATGCATTCGCTGCTGCATTTCCAAGAAGGCTATGGGTAGGTTGGCCATTAATGGTGATTTGCAGAGGTGTGGAATGATGGATTGACTTGGCAGCTACCATCTTTAAGGAGGAAATCTTCAATTGGCAACACATTCCCTATTTTCACCTATTCTTTCCCCTTCCTCGCACTGCATTAAATATTTCTGAGCGCCATTCTCACGATACGCTGTATCTGTCAGCATTTTGAAATGCCATGTAATTAATGCTAAGTGACATTCTTGCATATAAGTGAACTATGTTACTCATTTCTAAAGGTGGAAGACTTGGGCATTTTTTGGGGAAAATAATGAAAACAAAGATCTTGGTTGTTCTGTCTCATTTTGGAGTTTATGAGTTGCATTTTGAATGCATATTGCACATATTTTTAGTTTCATTATTGTTTTATATGAAATATGCTTTATTGCGTGTGTTTAGTTGTTTGTCTCCATTTGCTGTATGCATCTCTTCCTTTGAATCTAGTTGCTAAGGGTTTCTGAGATTCCTGAAAGAAGAATGTATGTCAGCCAGGATATTTGTAAGTAGAGGCAGCTAAATACTTAGTATTGGGTGGTGTTTGTAAGGCAAATACCAGTCTAACCCCTTGAAACTTGAATTCCAATGCAAATCATTCTCTTGTATATGTCTAGTTGACTCCTTGCCCTGAGATAGGCACCAGTCTCTTCCCTGTGTAGTAGTTATGATCCAAAACCCCTTGTCTTGCATCCAAAATATAAAACAAATCATTTCTTATTTCCAACCTGTTAGTTGTAGAAGTATAAATATGACCCTTGCATACTCTCATCCTCAACTAGTTAGATATGTCCAAGAATATTTTCAACCTTGTGATTTATCACCCAAATCTTGGTCCACACATGAGAGTATTCTGCCTATTCTAAAAAGCTAAATCTTTGTGTCATTTGGGCGAGTCAAGTTTAAATCTTTAGCTAATAGGGATACCCCCCTTGGTACAACAGAACCAAAAGTGAACAGGAGGCAACTCATGCAACCTCCTGTATTTGTTGGCCGAATCTGCCTATGCATTGGAACTAGCAAACCCTCTGCCGATTAAGAGAGAAAGACCCAACACTACCCATCAAGTTTTGCTCCTGTAATCTTAGTGACCTTATCATTCTTAATGGCCTTCATTATTGATACTGGTCTTGTTGAGTTGAGTCTAATCATAGTCCTAATTGCATCCTTAGTTATACTATAGGGTTTGTCTAAATAGATGAATTCATCATCAATTATTTTTAGTATTATTTGCACCCACTCATGAGCATCACTGAAATCTAGATAATATTTCCATATGTCTAGTTTCTTGGTGGCAATGTTTTGATATTCAGCTAGGTACCCTATATCTTTGAGCAATGTATCTCTCAACTCCTCAAACTTCATATGATCTATCTCTGTGATTGTAGTTTATATGTATTTCCTAACATCTTCAATGTAAACGACATCTACCAATACATGAGAGAAGGCTCCTTCTTTGTCCACTTCCATCACCTTGAATGGGCACTTCTTATATTTAGGTCTTGGTTTCTCTGTCACATCGATGAGCATTGGTGTAGCCATCTCTTTTTTTCTCACAACTTTTATCGGCTAGGGTTTGATTGCTTTGAAGCTCGGAGCTCAACTTACTCAACTTGTTTGGATGCAAATGAGATGTGAGTAAGATTTTAGGGTTTATATAGCCCTAAAAGTTACTTTATGCATTTATTGTTTTAAGTTGTTAACGGTTACTTTATGCTACAATATGATACACTTACTATGTTGTAATTCTTGCGTATTTGATATTTTCATCCCAAAGGTTTCTAATAATGTTTCAGTCAAGCTCCATTAACATATCTTCCATATCTTTCAATCTTACCACTTTGGATTTTGTAATTTCATGTATGTGATATAGTCTTAATGATCTTACCTTCAGTTTCCCTTGTTTCTTAAACTTACTATCATACAAAAGTACCAAGTCTCCTTTGAAATTTTTCCTCCACAAGTTCCTATCAAGCCAAGATTTCTGGCAAGTTCTTTCTAGATTCATATTATAAGCTGCCAATAGCTAGTTTTCATCCATTTTCTCCAATTCTTTAATCCTTTGTGTGAGGGATTCCTCCACATTTAGCCGTAGAGTCAAAGTAGTATGAAAATTGGGTAGTATAAAGTGTACTGGAATATAGTAGCATCCAGGCCATACACTAATTCATAGGGTGTGAAGTTTGTGGTTCTTTTGTATGTTGTGCAGTAGGCCCAAAGTATCGCCAGTAATTTTAGGTCCCAGACTATTCTATTTCCATCACACATTTTTGTCAAATTTTTCCCAATAATATTGTTTAATGCTTCACTTGCAATATTTTCCTATGGGTGATATGGTGAGATTTTGTTGTGTGCTATGATAAAATTGTGTAGGAGCTCCACGATCATCTTATTTACAAAGTGTTTCCCTTGGTCACTTGTGATACTTAATGGACAATCAAATCTAGTGATTATATTCTCATACAAGAAGTCTGCAGTTGTTTTTGTTGTACAATATTTGGTGGGTTGAGCTTCTACCCACTTTGTGAGATATTCCACCCCTTTTATAATATATCTTTCTTTTGATTGTTTGGTAGGGGGGTCTATAGGTCTAATAAAATCAATTGCCCATTTCTCAAATGAGAGTTGTGCTAGTACTGGTTTCAATGGCATCTCATCTTTAGTGGTAGGTTTACCCATTCTTTGAAAAATATCACAGTGCTTTACATACCTTTTAGCATCCTGAAATAAGGTAGGCCACCACAAGCCTACTAGTTTTATCTTTCTTGCGGTAAGGTCTCCAGAGTTGTGACCTCCTACTACACCTTCATGTGCTTTCTTTAGCATGTCTTCCCTTTCATGTTCATATATCAGTCTCCATATGATATCATCTTTTCCTCTTATATGTAGTTCTCCTTAAATGAGTGTTTATGGAAATGCCTTCTGCATAAGGATTTATTTATCTTGAGGAGATGTATCAGATGGGAATTCTCTTGTAGTTGGTAGGTATGCTATATCTGTCAGTTCTTCCAATACCACATCTACGCTAAAAAGGTTTGTGCCAGGAAGTTCCTCTTTTTGACTTTTTGGTTCCTCCCTTGTTTCAATTCTAGATAAGTAGGAAGGACCCTAATTCCATTTCCCTAGTGTTACCTTGATGAAGAATTCAAATTCTCAGAATAGTAATAACCATCTACATATTCTCCCTTGGATGATTAGTTTATTCAATAAGTACTTTAATGGTTCGTGGTCAGTAAAAAAGATGAAAGGTGTCGATAATAGGCAGTGTCTAAATTTTTGTAGTGCATATACTATTGCTAGGGCTTCTCTCTGTTGTGGTGTAATTTTTCTTAGTCTTAGATAATTTCCTACTAGAAAATGCTATAGGATGGTCTTTTGTCCCCTTGGTTTGGGCTAGTACCATACCCATAGCTATTCGTGAGAGATCTACATGGACATGAAAAGGAATGTTCCAATCTAGAAATATTAGAATAGGGGCCTCTATAATTTTATGTTTTAATATGTCAAAGGAGGTTTGGCACTGCTCATTCCACTCAATATTTTTCCCATTTTTCTTCTTTAGTAGTTCCTCCAAGGGTGATTCTATTGGTGCATATCCCCTAATAAATTTGCGGTGATACCTAGTGGAACCTAGGAAAGTTTTCACCTATGTTGCTATTTTAGGTGCCAATAGAGTAAGGATCAAAGTTATCTTCAAAGGATCTACTATCAACCCTTCTTTACAAATAATGTTCTCTCACAAAGTTCCAAAAGGTACCACAAATGTGCATTTATTTAGATTCAATGAGATTTGCAAGATTCTACATTTGTTCAACATCATCCAAGTTAAGGTCTAGGTGTGGTCTTTTACCGATCCATAGACAGTCCATTCATCTAAGTAAACCTCTAGGAAATCATGTATGAATTCCCTAAATGCATTTACCATGATTCTACTTAATAATGTTAGTGCATTCTTTAGACCAAAAGGCATTACTATGTACATGTAGGATCCTAATTTAGATGCCCAATTTAGATGCAAATGTTGTTTTAGGTTGATCCTCCTGTCTAATTTTCACCTGATGGTAACCAAAAATCCCATCAGTGAATGAATAGATTTCCCTTCTGGCAACTGATTCTAATATCTCTTCCATTAAGGGTGTTGGGAAAGGGTCATGAATGCAAGCTTTGTTTATTTCTCTATAGTCTCCGCATATTCTTATTTCTCCAAATTTCTTATTTTTTTACTACCATTGGGCTAATCCAATCTACTTCCTCGACAGGTTTTATGATCCCTGCTACTAACATCTTATCAATTTCTATTTTGACCCTCTTCTTCATGTTTGGATTAATCCTATATGGCCTTTTATTTATTAGTTTAACCCTTCTTTCAATTGTGTTTTCATCATCTCAGCTTCCTCTTTAATTCCTTTCATTTCAGTAAAAGTCCTTGGCAATAGGTCCTCAAATTCAGAGCGAAATTCAATCACCTGCACTACCACTTTCTCATCCAAGTACTTTCCAATCTTTGCTAGTTTAGGGTCACCTTCCTTTGCAATCTAATCTTAAGAGGTTTATTGTAGTACTGCTCTTTTGGTTTAGTTAAGAACTCTTGTTCTCTTTCTCCCTCTTGGATATCTGACTCTAGCTCTTCATTATCATCATCCTCCATTTTTGTTGTCTTATAGCATTTTGAATTATATTTATTGATCATTGGTCTATCTATTCCACCAATTTCCATATCCCTTTAGTTCTTGGTGGTGGTGTATTTTGCTCTGGTTCTTCTTTATCTTCTTTTATCATTTGTTGAAAAATTATTTCCTTCATTTTCAAAAGTGCGTCATGTATAGATTTTTCTAGACTATAAAAGGAAAGTGTATGTATAAAGTCATTTTGTACTTCCTCCCAATCACTAGTTTCTTTTCTTCTTTCTTGGTTGCTATACCAAGTTTGGGCTATTGGTGATAATGTCCAGTAGAATAAATGGCTGTACATAGTCTTGCTATGTTTTTTTTCTATCTTTCCATGGTATTATGTAGGTATTTAAATGTTCATCTGGTAAAATTTCTCCTTCATACTTGGGTATCTCTTTGTATTCTCCTTGCTCTATTAAATATCTTACACTAATGAGAAGCTTAAATGTGGTCTAATTTCTTTAATTGAATCTCTATGTGTTGACCACCAATTTGTTGCATTGCATACTAGTGTATGTTGTACTACCCCTATTCTGTTTTGTTCTTATGAAAAGATTATCTCCATCTCATTCAAGTATACTTGTAGGTCTTTCACATGTAAGAACTTAGGTAGTTTGATGTGGGGAATTCCTTTCATAATGTCATCGATATAACACGATATTCTAGATTCTTCTTTATTTTGATCTTCTTCAATAATGCATACCTTCTACAATGAATTTTCATTTGATGTAGAGGATTGCTATATGTTTTCCTTACTTGTCTGAACCATACATATCCTCCTAAATCCAATTATTCTCTAGGTTTTGAGCTCTGGTTCATTTCTAATCCATGCTTCTAGAACTTCTTCACTATCAGTACTGTCTGACAAGGGTCGTTGTACCTCAGCATTTAATCATATTCAAGTGTCAAATCCAGGGCTGTGTCCTTGGCTATCTGCAATTAGGGATCCTATAGTTTCCAGTTCATTTAACTAACTCTAATGATCTCTACTGATTGAAGAAACTATTGCTACTGATCTATCTGCTATGAAAATGAATTCTAGGAATATTAAAAACAAAACTGAAATAATGAATTGCCAATGTAGATATATACTACTCCATGCAATTGAAACATACATTTATCTATGAGAAAATAATAACTATTCCCTGAAACAAAATCTGAAAACAGAATAACAAAACAAACAATACTAGCCTTCTACCTTGGTGGTGGGAGTGGACCCTTGCTCCACACCCTTAGGGTTGAAGACTAAAGCAATGAATCAGCACAAGATAATATCACAATTCTCTTTTCCTTCCAATTCCATCATCTTTTGTATTCAAAAAAATGTCTATATCAAAATGAGATTACAAAAATTAGAAATCATCCATTGTATCCCTTTTTGCTACTACCTTTGTAAGTTTATATCTAATCCAATGATGAGATATCACTTACCCTAACTACTAGTTCATCTATGAGATAATACCAATCTCTTATTCTACTAATTGTTTAACTACAGAGTAAACATTCATGCAAATAAAAATAGATTTATGGAACAACAACCTCACTAAATTTGAGTCTTAGTTTCAAATACAATTGGGCAGCGAGGCTCTAAAATATAGGTATTTAAATCAGTTTGTCAAGAACTCATGCAAAATCAAAAAGAGAGATAAAACTCCTAGTAGTTAACTATGGTCTTCACTTGATTACTCAGGTGTTGATTGAGTAATATCTGGAGCACCCCAATTACTAATGGAAGTGTTGACTAGTAATGGCACTGGAAATCTGCATCTGTGTTGAGGAGACTCAAGAGGTGTGTTTCTGTCTACAGCTCCAGAGATATGCTTTATGACCTTATGTTCAACTTCAGAGATGATTCTCCCCTTTTGTCTCAAAATATCTCCAATCATATTGGAAAATAATGGAGACTAGTGCGGTATCCATATGTCAGCTCCGAAGATTATTAGGACCACCTCCGGAGATGACCAAAATTGTCTTTTCCTGAACATCTACACCTGTAGATTCAAAAAGATATAATTTTTTGCATATTTCCATTAATTCAGTGAACATTAATCCCTCAATCAGAAATCATGATTTTAAGTAATTCATCTCTCATTAATCATAATTAGAACAATCTTGTTAATCTATTTTGGTGCAGTCATCAGGACAATGGAATAAGAAGTAGGAAAAAGAGTGGTAAAAAGGTGTATTTCATGGGTGCTACTTGGCACTCATCATTGTCATTATCATCCTCCATCTCTATTTCTCCTCTTGAATTTGGTTTTTCTTTTGTCTTATTTGTCTCTAACTTTGATATTGAGTGCATAGTCTTAGGATAGTTATCATTTTCTTCTACATAATTGGATTCTTCAATATATGCCTCTTCAATAGGTAATCCTAAGGGTATGTATATGCTTTTGTTATTGTTCACAAAAGATAACTTGTAGAAGTCCACAATGTCATTTGCATCACCAAACCATCTTAATACTAGTAGTACATTGAATGAATCTCCTTGTTCTTTCATATCCACAACAACAAAGTCTATGATCTATTTTATGCTCATTAGGTTTACCTCTACTTGTTTCCAAATTCCAATAGTTGTCATGATTGATCCATTTGTCAAGGTGATATTGTAGGAGGTTTGAGACAATCTAGGTCTTCCTAGTTGTTCCTAGAGCTTCTCAGTGATCATAATTATATCCGCACCTAGGTCTATCATAACATTTTTGACCTTTTTGTGATTTATATGAGCATCCACAAGTAATGGTTTTTCTTTCCAATGCCTATCAGTTGTGCCCATTTTCTTGATTTGATTCTTAGGTATTTTCTCCTTATTCCAGTAATTTACAAATTATCTAAAGTTCTCCATCAGATTGTGTTGTTGCATTAGTGATGTGAATTGTTTGAGTGCCACAACTTCTTCTCTAAAGAATTGATTAACTTATTTCTATTTCTCTTGCTCTTGTGTCACAATCTGTCTAGTTTTTTGCATTATTTCATCATGTTGTCTCTTATCTAGGAAGAATGTATCTTCCTCTTCACTTTCATCTCTCTATGTGTCATTACTATCATTTCCTTTGGCATTTGTTCCTTGTCTTATCACTACTACAACTTTTTTTCCCTTATTATTATCCATTTTAGTTTTTTCTATCCTTGACTCCTTTATCTTAGTTTTCTTCCTCTAATGAAGATATATATGTGTTTCCATCCTTATCTCTCTGGCATGTTCTTAGCAACTTATCCTGCTCTTTAGGAACTCTGCAGATTACTCTAGCTCCTTTTTGCTTTTATAAATCATCACTTTTTGCTTGTTGCAGTGTATTTTGAAAGTATTGTTGTGCCTTATCACATGTAAAAAGGTCATGCTCTGTACTATTACAGAATGTGCATTTTCTTCTTCTTTCTCCCCAACATTCATTAGCAAAGTGCCCTGGTTTATCACATTTATAGAAAGTGGCTTCATCTCTCCTTCTTCTATCTGTACCATAGCCTTGGCATCCTCTAGAGCCTCTAAATTGATCTATATCATCATTATTATAGTTATTTCCATATGGTGCATTAGGGTTTGTATTCTAAACAATGTTCATATTTCTTTGATTTCTCCATTAAGGTTGCTTATAACCTTGATCTTGAAGATACAATAGTCTTTCTACTAGGACTTTTACATATGTCATGGTATTATTTTATTCTTTATTTTTAGGATGTGTGTTACACCAAGACTCATGATCATCATCTTCTTTTATCGCCCTGAATTATTGTGAAGGGAAATCCAATGTTTCATGATCATCCCATTCTTTGCATAATTTGATATATATGGTATTAGGTTTTCTAGGTATTACCTTTATATAGATACCTTCAATGTGGCAACATGTCTTTCTCCTTTCATCATTGAGCTTTCATTTCTAGTGTGTCCTTCTTTTGTGCAATATGAACACTATATGTTTGGCCTTTGTTACTGTGAGGTCTCTTTCTATTTTTCTAGGATTTTTTATTTTAGTTTCAACTACTCTAATTCTAATCTCATTCTTTCCAATTCCATGTTTTCTTTGGTTTTATCTTGTTTTTGCAACATCAGTGACTCAATGTGGTAGGCTAATGTGATAACTTCTACATATGTTTTAAATATTCTTCCATCCAAAGATGCTTTAACATCTAGTCTTATCCCAAATGTGAACCATTAAATCTTTCACTTCTCAGTTAATGGTTCTTCTAATTTTTAGATTGTTTCTTAAAATCTTTTATCAAACTCCTTTATAATTTCTCCTTCTTTCTATATTAACTCTCTCATTTTACTAACTCCTTTGGTAGGTATGGATCCAGAGTTTCAAAATTTTCCAAAAACTCCTTTTTAACTTCATCCCATGTTTTTCATGTCTAGGACAAACCTTTATTTACCATTTCAAAGCATCATTCCACAATGTCCCAATAAAATCAAATAATTTAGTTTCATCTATGGTTATATCGTTTCTATTCCAAATGGACTCAAGAACAAATACATGTTTCGTTTCTTCATTTGTATCTTTTTCAAATACCGGTAACTTAATTATGCCATCCATCTTTCCTTTCTCTTGTTTTTCTGGAACTTCTAGTGTCTTGCGATGGTTTTCTTTCTTTCTTTTCTCCTTAGGTTTATGCCTCTATATTAAAGTTTTATGTTCCCTTCCTTTATCCCTCTGTAATTTGATGTCAAAATACTCCTTTCCTAATATCTCCTTGAAATCTTTCTTTACTTCCTCTTCTCTTTCTTGCTTACTATCAACTTGATCCTCTTTTGAAATTCTTCTTGCTTTATAAGGAACTCGAGGTGACTCCTGGTTGAGGGACTATGTCTCTTCAAATTGTCTTTTCATTCTCGAGGTTATTTTGTCATTTATAAATAACATTGTATTTTATGTAGGTGAACTTTCACTAGTTTGTCTTATACTTCCAAAATTAATTTCTTTATATACCGCATCTTCTCTAATCTTCATTATACTTTGATTTGTACTAGGTGGTCTAGGTAATTTGCATCCAAATTTAAGCGCTGGAGGTTGCAGATAGGATTTAGTAGTTCCTCCCATTATTTATCAACTCTAATTTGAATATTAGCAAGATTAGGTTGATATTTCAGAGTTTTACATGTTTGCGGTAGGTCTAGTTTTAATTATACTCCTCCCTCCATGTGTTCCTTAACTAGTCATATGCATCAATTCTTCCTCCTATACTCTTTAGAATTTATATAGCCTTGTCAATCTTCATTGTTATAATAGCAAGACTTTGTATATCTCTTTGTATCAAATTTGTGGTAGCCTCTATGGCTATTTCATCCGTTCTTTCTTTTCCTTTTATATTCTTTTCTTTGGTAGCACCCACCTTGGTGTGCTCAATAGCACCCTCATTAGTGTGCTCATCCAACTGATTCTTTTCTTCCACAATTTCCCTCTTATGTTTAATACTTGTTTCTCTTGCCTTCTCCATTCGTCTGTGGTACCTTTCTTGGTGTTCCTAGGTTTTTTTTTGTCTCTCTTCTTTTCTTATATCCATTCTAGTTAGCATAATTTCTCTAGGATCTCCCTTAATCTTTTATTATCCCATTTTGCCATGGGTATTTCTAATTTGGTATGATATTAATCCTTATGTATCCCATGGTTGACTCATTTTGAAGAGTTGCATCTTTTCAAGGATCTTTTTAGATCCTCCCCCTTTTCCATTTGTCATCCCCTTAAGTACCCGCCCCACTCTCACAAGGGTAGGAACTTAAGAGAATTCAAAGTCTTGTCTAGATCATAAAAAATTTCTTGTCACTCTAGTTTTATGACTTTGTGCTACTCCACACTTCTCCTTTTTACTGTTTATCCACTCTTTTCTTCATTGTCTTTTTCTAGGGTCCCAACAATGGAACCAAATGTTGGCAAGAAATGAGAAGGAAACAAGTATGGAGATCTCATCCTTAGTCAAATCTCTAAAGTCAAGTTTATACCCCGGTCATACAGTGAGAGAATCATAGATAAACATTAAGGAAATAAGTATGTAGTACAATCTAAGTTAAGTAAAGCATTCATAAGATACAAATACCTATATTAGAACCCTTATATCTCCTTTATATATTCATGCTTAATTGGTACATATACATTTATACCAGCAAGTCTGAGTCTCTACCTTATACATATTTATCTTCCTCTCATTCACTCTTACTTTCTCCTTACATTACATTACTTACATGTATATCACATATATCCACCTAGAGGTGTGTCTTTTCCCAAAATACCTCTTTGGTGTGTTGGTTCTCCCCTCCACATGCTCCTTGTGGTGACCTGCAGTAGGTTATGCTTGGTGCCCTATTCTCTGCCAACAATCCTATTTGCATCTAAGACTAAGAACATAATGTTGATATGAAATCTATAAGTGCAAAATCCTTGGTCTACAAGGAGCTACACCATAGTGTTCATATTTGATAATGGAAAAGTTGTAAAAACCAAAAGGTTTTCCAAAGAAGTATGGAAGAAAATATGATAAAGAAAATACTTGTAATATTATCCAAAGAAAGATTGAAAGTTTATTGAAACAATATTAAAAGCATAATTCATAAGAGAGAAGTGGGAACATGGAGATATATGAAAATTTGACGGCATGTGGCCTTAGCAAGCTTCTACAATAGAGTTCTATTTAGCCAAACATAGACAAGAAAGAGCCAAGAGAGAAAGGAGTTGCATTCAAGTGTTGGATTAAAAAGTTTGCTTTCCATGAGGCTTGTGAGGAAGGTGAAGGCTTAAATCGGGATGTAGAAGGAATTTTTCATATAGATAGGCATTAACATAGGTGATAGTAGGTAGCTAGGTGGGAAACTAATGGCTCAAATTTTAAAAACATGCATGATGCTAGCACATTGCATAGATGTTTGTGCATCACACTAGTGTCTGAGAGAAAACATTCAAATTTGACAAGTGATTCTAGGTCATCAAGAAGAATTAGAATGTGAAACAAAAAATTTTCAATTTGATAAGAAAAAGGTCAAAGTTAATGCTAACATTATCCCTAAAACATGCTCCAAGAATAGGCACTAATAATAGTAATTTCTAGTACCAAAATTGTAGGGTATGTAATTTTTGATATTACACTTCCAAAAAATACATCTTCTCAAATCAATAAGTATTACTTTGAAGAAGTAGTTATGTTGGAAATGAAGATCTCTTAGTTGTTGAAGTTGACAATGAGAGTTAGGTATTCTTCTAGATAGCTTGTTCCAACTAAAATCTAACAATCCCAAAAAATTTAGTTCACTAATATCATCTAGAATGTTTCCTTATAACTTGTTTCCCCACAAGTACAACCATTTCAATTTTTGGAATCTTTGGTATTATCTTTAATATAAAGTTGTGTAGGTTGAAAAATGTAATGTGCTTTTTAACATGTCCTTTTTTATCCCTCAATTAAAGCTAGTACTTTTTAAGATTAGCAAAGATAAACAATACCATAGATTACATTTTACATTCCTATCTTAGACATTAATTTTTCCTCAAATACAATTCAAATATTTAACCTATCTCATATTTTATAATTAATTTCAATGATATTATATTAGAGCTAACAAATTAAAAATCTTAACAAACATTTGCAATCTAAATGCTTCACATTAGGAAGAGAAGAAATTATATTACCTTATTCAATTCAATTTATTATCTCACCTAGTAAAGAGAACATTTCCAATTGCTTTTGAAACAAGGTTGAAATATCATAACTATATATAATTAACTTTACATCGACTTGTTTAACTTTATCATAGAAGCTAGTCAATAGAGAAGTACTACATGTATTTTCATGGTTTCAGTAACTTGTAAAGTAGCATATCCCAAATAAGTACTTCTATCATAACTCCATGAACATCTCTTATGTCTATAATTTATTTTAATATCATAAGTCTTTAATAACTATTAGGGGTTTCTAATAGGTATATGTTTTAATTACACATGCTTGATATATCCCAAGTTTTTCAACTAACCAATTTCATTTAAAAGTTTTCATTCTATCATATTTCTCCTCAAATGCAACCTTTCCAATTTTTGGAAGATTTGTAATTATATTTAGTATTTTTCAACTTGCATTTTTTCCCTCAAACTAAGCTCTAGTGCTTTTTAAAGTTAGCAATGATAAATAATACCTATCAACTTATATTCCCTTTATGCTTTTTGACACATAAACTTGTCTCTAGTATATAATAGGTGATCTCCCAATTTAATTCCATATGGAACCTTTGTTGCACCTATAATTAAAAAAGATAATTTTAACAAACACTAAATCTCAATAAATGTGAGCTACTTAAATCACAAATAGCACCTTTGACATATTTCATACAACAAATTAGATTTATTGTCATGTGTTTGTATTTAAGTACATTTTTTTGTAGTAATTTTACATCTCATCTCTCTCATCTTAGAGCATTTAAAGGGCAATTAATAGCTACACATTTATATTTGGTGCTTCAAAAAGTAAAGAATATACATCCTAAGTCTTGTGTGGTATCTTCGATCTTTGATTAAGTTATTGAATCAACATCCTTACATGGTCTGACACAAGGCAATAGTGGAACCCCATCTAGTACAAACTACTATGCAAAACTAGCATTTTTTTTATGTGAGAGTAGAGAAGTGTGAATTAGGCAAATTGTAGAGAAAAAGTTGAAAATTCATCAAGGTCTACCATAAGAGGTTGAGTTAATGCTAATGATTACAATCCACACCTGCAATGTTGACTCTAACATAGTAGAGATTAGGCACAAAATTTGAGATTATTTGTAGACATATGACTAGCATTTTCCAAAAACATTCATAATCTGTCAAAGTTTTTCAATTCTTTGGTTATAAGGCTAAGTCTTTCTTATCCTCTTCATTTAGTATCATGATTATTTGTGAGCATGTCAAACTAGCCTAATCTAATCCTAATCATGTTACATTCCATTCCTACATTTATTAATTTATGTTAGTTACGCTAATGTCCATGCATCTTATTAAATTTATCTAGATTAACATTAGGGATACATTTATTTTCTTGTCACTACTTTACTCAAAAGGTGAGATCAATTAACAAACATTGATCAACACAAAAGACATAACTTGAAAAATTTGAAGTAAATTCTTTTGCCAAATGTAAAACTTAATATTTAGAAAATGAAAATATTTTAAATGTTTGAAGAAATAGATGAGTGGCCGACATGTCATTTTCTATATAGGATATGTACATAAAATAGAGAGGATTTAATTATAATAGTATATAGAGGGATATGGAAAACACAATTCTGAAATGTAATTAGGAATATCTTTTCATACGGTATGAAATAAAATTAGGGGTTTTTTCAACACCCTATAATCATAATTTCAATATGAATCTATAATCAAAAAATTGTTAGTATAAATGAATGTACATACCACATGCATTTTGAAAAAAAGAAAAATATCATCCTAATATTAGGACATACTTCATATCTTCAATAATACCACATTAAATTTCAATATAAAATTACATAGAAAGTTTCAAGAAAGTTATATCAGCTCATATTAAAATAATGACAACAAACATAGTTTTTATATTTTATGTTCATCATAGTATCTATTTGCATTCTGTATCTTCTTTTTTTAAGCAAAAGGTGCTATGCACCTGAAATATATAAATATTATATATATATATATATATATATATATATATATATATATATATATATATATATATATATATATATATATATATATATATAAGACTCATATACTGAGTCAAATATATCCTATGTTTTCGAGTATAAAGCCGACAAATTTACAAAATAGCTTTTAACATAGCCAAATTTTTTATTGTACACAAATACATAAAAACTGTGTAGGTGGATACAATATCACATCCCAAAGTTTCAAGCCCAGAAAACAAAAAATATAAAAAACAAAACCACTTAAGCAACTGGTACTACACCAGATGGAACTATAACCACTTAAGCAACTAGAGCTACACTGGATGGAAGCATAACCAAATTTGGCAAGAGATGACCACTGAACAATACAAAGAGGCTCTTAGCCAAATTAGGTTCCTAGGGTCCCCCTGCACATTAGGTGTCAAAAAAAATTACATCAATTAGTAATACGACCAACCTCAGGATCTCGACCAAGAAGACGGCGTACGATAGTAAGATCTTGAAATGGATCTCGACCAAGGACATAGCTGAGCATGAAATGTCGACGACTGAGACTGCGCCGAAATGTGAGACAATCTTGAGCATCAACATGAAGATGAAGGAGACGTTGCATCAATCTAACTGTTATAACCATCCGCCATATGCTCTTTATGAAGGGGACGACGCATCCCACTTTGCAAGTGGTTACCGGTAACAATAAACAGCGCCGTGACCCTAAAACATATAAAGCTCTTGAATAAGAAATGAAGGGGACGACGCATCCCGCTGAGCAAGTGATGAGTGCTAACCATAAACAGCGTGGTGCCACCAAAACATAAAAACCTGTTGAATATAAAATCATGGTTGCCACGAACGCATGGAAGATGAGGCCACTTGCATAGTAGAAGGTAGAACCCGCATTCAGTGGCACAAGCGCATAAGTGACGTGGACATTGAAGATGAGAGACGTAGAACTCAAATCGAATAACAGAAATAATGCTGACATGGAGAAACACATAGCTTGAGTGTTGGATATTATGAAAGCCTTGAGTGCAATGGAATGTGTTGGAGATAATGTTTATTTTTTATGGAATGTTCCAGAATATGGAAACTTCCACCTCCAAATAGAAGCATCTAAATTTTTCCCTTTCGACACTTCTCTTAGCCATTCTAAGTTATTCTAGAGATTTCTATGAATGTAATAAATATAGCAGTAACGCTGCCATTGTAATTAATCAAGAATCTCTATTTTCTGTGCAAGTAGCTGCTCAATAATTTATTCAAGTGTCTTTTATTTTGCTGCACTCTGTTTCATTTTAAATACTCTGTTTTTCAATATGGTATCAGAGCCCTCTCAAATCTTGGGGCTGTAGTTTGTAGTTTTGTAGTGTTGGCTGTGAATTATGCAGGTTGTGTGATTGGAGGTTGATCAACATTGCTTTGTGGCAAATAAACAAAATACTGCAGCAAAGAGAAGAATCAAATCAGCAAAAATTGGTGAGAGATTTCTAATTTTAATTCTCATCTTAAAAAGAGGGAATTTGATACAATGGATTCAATTGGTATTCCTTTACCTGCAATTAAACTAAATGGAAAAAAAAATTATGATTGGGTGTTTCGTATGGAGATTTTTCTAACACTTCAAAATTGCTTTGAAATTGTTAGTGGTAGTAAAAAAAAGACCAGCAAACAGTGGAAAAGATCAAGAAGATTGGGATCAAAGAGATAAAAGGGCAGTAGCATTGATCAAGTGTACACTTTCAGAAGAAATTTTTCCAGAAGTTCGCAATGAAAGAAGTGGAGTTAAAGTGTGGGATATTTTGAAAACTACATATGAAAATTTAGGTGATGTATGGATTCTAACCCTCACTGCAGAATTATACAACATGAAATTATCAAATTCACAAGAGTTAGTCCCTCATCTAAGCAAATTAAAGGAAAAGAGAAATGAACTTGCTTCTCTTGGAAAGGATATAGGCGAAAAAGATTTTGTGCAAATAGTTTTACAAAGTCTCCTAGGGTCTTATCAATCATTTATAAGAGGGCTAGATACTGCTAATAAATTAAAGAGCATAAAATATGAAGAGTTATGTGCTAAATTAGTGCAAGAAGAAAAATGTCAAATCAAAGAAAGGGAGTCATTTAATGATGAAGCTTTCATAATAAGAGGGAAACAGAATTATAGTACACAAGAAAACCATTCAAGAGAGAAAAATTGGAAGTATGACAATAGGTATACTCCAGCCAAGCATTATCATAAAAGTAAATGGAAATGTAATTACTGTGGTAAGTTGTGTCGTAAAGCAAATGAATGCTATAAGAGGATCAAAGATACAGAA
This sequence comes from Cunninghamia lanceolata, assembly GCA_027924645.1. Taxonomy (NCBI): domain Eukaryota; kingdom Viridiplantae; phylum Streptophyta; class Pinopsida; order Cupressales; family Cupressaceae; genus Cunninghamia; species Cunninghamia lanceolata. The sequence goes on from BSBN01000957.1 coordinate 3,324,580, forward strand.
AGGAAGACAAATAAGTTTACAAAAAATTTTGATTCTAAAAGTAATGCTCTTTGTATTGCACTTAAAGCAAATGATTCTTATAAAGATGAGTGGGTTATTGATTCTAGTGCCACACAACATATGTGTTATAATAAGGAACAAATCACATCACTAAGAAATGATAACAATCCGGAGAAAATATATTTGGGGAATAACAGTGCTTTGGAAGTTAAAGGAACTGGAAACGTTAAAGTAGATAATGGTGTGTTCAAAAATGTGAAGTTAGTTCCAGAATTGAAGACAAATCTTCTTTCTGTATCTCAAATTGCAAATCAGGGGTATAAAATAGAATTCTACAATGACAAATGTCTGATCAAGGATGTGAGTAATAACTACAAAGTCACTACAATTGGTAAAATGGAGAATGGATTATATAGGTTTCAAGAATTTACTTCTAAATGTGGAAATGAGAATATGTGTGCTATTGCCAAATATAATGATATGTGCAGGTTATGGCATGAGCGTATGGGACATGTCAATTATCAAAGCCTCAAGCTTATGGAGAAACTATATATGGTGCATGGGCTTCCAAAAATCTCATCAAGTCACAAGGTGTGTGAAGAATGTGCTATGGGAAAGCAACATGTGGAAAGTTTCCCACAAGGTAAATCATGGAGAGCAAAGACTCCTTTACATTTGGTTCATAGTGATGTAATGGGTCCTTTTAGAACACCATCACTTGCAGGATCAAGGTATGCCCTCACCTTTATTGATGACTATACTAGAAGAATTTGGGTTTATTTTCTAAAAAAGAAGGATGAAGTGTTTGATAAGTTTAAAGAGTTTAAGGCATTGGCTGAAAATCAAAGTGGAAGATCTCTGAAGATAATAAGAACAGATAGAGGTATAGAATATATGAACAAAGTTTTTTTAGATTTTTGTAAACAACATGGTATAAAGAAGGAATCAACAGTCTCCTACTCACCCCAACAAAATGGAGTTGCAGAAAGGAAAAATAGAACTATAATATAATAGAAATGGCTAGGTGCATGCTTCACTCTAAAAATATAGAAGTTAAATTCTGGGCTGAAGCAATTTGTACTGCAGTTTACATTTTGAATAGAACACCTACAAAAGTAGTTCCGAATATAACACCAGAAGAGGCATGGAGTGGTAGGAAGCCTACAGTATCTCATTTGAGAGTCTTTGGATGTAATGCATATGCCCACATCCCTGATGAAAAAAGGAGCAAGTTAGAAAGAAAGAGTGAGAAGTGCATAATGGTTGGGTATAGTAAGGAATCAAAAGGATATAGGTTATATAATCCTAAAACAAATGAAAGTTATATCAAAAGGAATGTATGGTTTGATGAAGATATTGAAAGTGAACATTCTCCTACATTATCTTACTTTCCAATATTGATTAAAGAAGATAAGTCTACTTATACTAATGCTCAAAATCAAGGTGTGCAATCTTCTGCAGGAGAAGGAACACAAATTGAAGCATCAAGTGAAAGTGATGATTAAGACACACAGAAGACTAGAAGCATTCAAGAAATATACCAAGAAGACCCTAGAAATATGTTTGCTAACTATGCTCTTATGACTAAGGTGATGCAGGTTGACACTCCAAGTACATATGAGGAAGCAAAAGGGAAAGAAAAATAGGAAGAAGCAATGCAAGATGAATACAACTCTCTGATGAAAAATGGAACTTGGGAATTGACACCTCTTCCAAAAGGTAAAAGTGTGGTTGGCTCCAAGTGGACCTACAAAGTAAAGTTCACATCAGATGGAGCTATTGAAAAATATAAAGCAAGACTAGTGGCTAAAGGCTTCTCACAAATAAAAGGTATTGATTATACTGAAACCTTTGCTCCAGTTGCTAAAATGAGTTTAATTCATACAATAGTTGCTCTAGCTGCAAAATTTGGTTGGAAAATTTATCAAATGGATGTAAAAAATGCCTTTCTACATGGTGATCTTCAAGAAGAAATTTACATGCAACAACCACCTGGATTTGTTAAAAGTGGTGAAGAACATCTAGTGTGTAGATTAAAAAAATCATTATATGGTCTTAAGCAAGCACCAAGGGCATGCTACTCCAAAATAAATGAGTACTTTATAAATGTAGGATTTAAAAGAAGTAAAGTTGTTATTATTGTATTGTATGTGGATGACTTGATTATTACAGGGGACCACACACATAATATTAAAATAATCAAGGATCAACTCAAACAAGCTTTTGAAATAACTGATTTAGGGTTGATGCACTATTTTTTGAGTATGCAAGTATGGCAAGAAGAAGGAAGAATCATGTTATCTCAAACTAAATATGCCCTTGATGTATTGAAAAAGTTTAATATGACTGACTGTAAAGCATCTAATACACCATGTGAAGTAGGCTTAAAGTTGAGTGCTAATTCTACTCAAAAGAAGGTGGATGGAAAATTATATAGACAATTAGTTGGGAGTCTTTTGTATCTCACCATAACTAGACCAGACATTGCATATGCAGTTGGTATTGTATCCAGGTACATGTCAGATCCACACATTGAGCATTGGAAAACAGCTAAGAGAATATTAAAATATATTAAAGGCACTTATCAACTTGGAATTGAGTACAAATATGGAGGAGAGCCAACATTAGTTCGATATACAGATTCTGATTATGCAGGTGATATTGATGACAGAAAATCAACTTCAGGGTACATGTTTCATTTTGGGTCAGGACCAATTTCTTGGAGCAGCAAGAAACAAGCAACAGTATCACTATCATCTACAAAAGCTGAATATGTTGGTTCATCAAAGGCATCTCAAGAAGCATTATGGCTTAGAAGACTACTTGAAGAAACTCAACATCCACAAGTTTGTCCAACTACTATATTCTGTGATAATCAAAGTACTATCAAGCTAGCAAAAAATCCAATTTATCATGTTAGATCAAAGCATATAAAAATACATCATCATTTTGTTCGTGATTTGATAGAAGATCAAGTGGTGGAGTTAAAATTTTGTGGAACAGAAAATCAAATTGCTGACATAGTTACAAAAGCACTACCTGAAGTGAAATTTATCAGAGACTTGTTAAATCTCAAGGAAGTTACTATATAGTAATCTTTTGTAATTATCTTCTCCAAATAAACATTATGGGGGGGTGTTGGAGATAATGTTTATTTTTTATGGAATGTTCCAGAATATGGAAACTTCCACCTCCAAATAGAAACATCTAGATTTTTCCCTTTCGACACTTCTCTTAGCCATTCTAAGTTATTCTAGAGATTTTCATGAATGTAATAAATATAGCAGCAAGACTGCCATTGTAATTAATCAAGATTCTCTATTTTCTGTGCAAGTAGCTGCTCAATAATTTATTCAAGTGTCTTTTATTTTGCTGCACTCTGTTTCATTTCAAATACTCTATTTTTCAATAGAATGCATCCGCACTGGAATACCCTGCAATACCATGCTCTCTCCATTCACTGCTTTCGCATGCCATGTTGATATTGGCAACATCATCATTATTGCCTGATGCAAAGAGCCAAATGAATAACAAATAGAGAATAGGGTATTTGCTAGTATTTTATTTCTAATATATTAGGGAAATGACCCATTACCCGTCCACTCTAATTTTGTATGTTCTAAGAGTTTAAAGCTGTTGTTGTTTGGGGTTTTTTGGGTAGGCTCAATTTTTTTAAGAGATATTTGTGGAGCTAGTAACCCCATGAAGATTTTATTTTTGGGCTTATCTAAAGTGTATGACGGATTGTAAAATACAATCAAAATTTTAAAAAGATTCTATAACTTGAAAGGAGATATTTTGGACAAACCATCAAAATTTATATAAGATTATGATGATATTATAAATCTATGTATATTAAAATATGTCTTAGTATTTTAAGAGCACTTCCAATAACTAGCATAAAAAAAAAATAAAAAAAAAATAAAAAAATCTTTACTTACTGTAAGCAGTTATGTTAATTTGTAGTTTTTACTATATAAAAAATAAAAACAAATTATCTTAATTATTTTAATTTAGAAGAAAATTAAAAAAAAAAGGGAAGAAATATATGCAGCCACATGGCATAATGCTTATTTCAGCACAGTTTGAAAGATTCCATATTATCCTTTTCCCATAATTGTAAATTTCCATGGGACCACTCCAACTGCTTAAATTTAAATTTAAGTAGAAAAATATCTTAATTATAAAAAATATAATTATAAAAAGTAGTTGTCTAATGATAGAATGGAAAAATCAATCCTCTCTTACCTTATGATTGTGGAATTTAAGTGCTATATCGAAGGGTGTGTTGCCCTCATCATCAGGCTCATTAACTAAGAAAGCAGCATCTGGTGCATTCTGAAGCAAATACTCCTCTACTTGCCCATTCTTACTACTTTCTATAGCGAAGTGCAAAGCATTTTTATTGTGCTTGCCTAGCAATTCTACACACTGAGGTGCGCTTTCCATCAAGAGCCTAATTGATTCTATGCGACCCACCTGTGCAGCTACGTGTATTGGAGCCATCTTATCCTGATTGACATCGAAGCAAGTTTCTGGAGCTATCCTTAATATCTCTTGTACGACAACATCCAAGGAACCCTTGAATATTGCTAGGTGTAATGGCATGTTACCTTTATCGTCAGCTTTAAAAGCTAGTCCTCTTCTTTTGTTTAGAAAGTCTGAAGCCAAAGCTGCATTAAGATACACTACATATGGTCAGATAATAATTTTATACCTCACTTTTTTTCTTTGAAAAAAATGGTAAAGTTTAAACAGACCGTACAGGGACTCAAAAAATTTACGGATCAAAAACTAGAAAATCAGTGTGCCAACTGTTTACTGTGGGCAGAAAAAAATAGCCTCTCAAATACAGAATTAAAAAAAATAACAAACTCTTTGAAATATTTATTACCTGCTTGTTTTGTATGAATAGCTACATGGAGACAGGTCCGTCCATCTGTTCTAGTATCAGCAACAGAAGGAAGATCGTTCAGCAACCTGGCTACTGCAGCTCTCCCATGATCGCAGGCTGTAAATAGAGCAGATTCGCCCCGTTTATTGACAATAGCCTCCAAACCCTTCACTTTTTCCAAAAGGGCTGCAACAACGGCCACATGACCAAATCTTGCAGCATAATGCAGCGCCGTTTCATTCTTCTTATTGACGGATCTCCAAAATAACTCAACATCACATAGACGAGTAGAATCATCTCTCTCATGAGCACCACAGTTGCACTGCAATAGGGGATTAATATTGAGGAGAGACTTTACAACTTCTACGTGTCCGCCTGCCGCGGCTTTGTGGAGCGCCGTTTCATCCTTGTTCTTCTTCATTAACAGAAGGCAGGGCTTCAATTGAATGAACAGCTCTACCATTTCACGATGCCCTCTGCTCGCTGCAATATGAAGAGCAGTATTTCCTTGCGGAGTAACCCCTTTAAGGATTTCCACACCATATCTCGTTAATTCTACCAGCCATTCATAGTCTCCTTCCACAACAACTCTGCAAAGCCTTGTTTCCATCATATTTTTTATATCCTATCTCCTACTTCTATGCTCTTCTCCTTACTGATGATTAAAATAGATAATTATGCCAAAGGTATTCTACAATGGCAACTGGGTGGAGATAGAACACTACATATATAGTTAAAAAATATAAAAAATAAAGAAATAAAAAAATAAATTAGAAATAAAGAAATTCATAAATTGAAAAAAATCACAAAATATAAAACCTTAAGAAAATATCTTTGACGTATTATAAATATATATTTTTAAATATAAATATGTGCCTATTTGCCCAACTTCTATGCGTACTCTCTCACTTTGACAGATACATAGAACATCTTCCGTACTTATTAAATTCTAGAACCTTCTCGGTGAGAGTTCTTTTTTAAGTCGTACTGGTAACTGAACTGAACAAATTTCTTAGGAGAGAATTCGATTTCTTTCCGTTTAGGAAAATCTACATCCCACTTAAAAGTGAAAGTGCTTGGTATAATCATTAAAGTGTTAAAAGTAAATTGCTTTTATTATCATTCTTGATAACTTTGGAATTATGGTCACTTCTTCTTTATAATTTTAGAATTATAGTCACTTCCTCTTTATAACTTTGGAATTATGGTCATTTCTTCTTTTGATCAAGAATATTATTTTCTGTTAGTTAAATAATTGTCCTCCAATCATTAAGAATTGGTAGAATCTCTCAAGTCTTTAATGTTCAATTCTTTTCTTTCTTAGCACGTAAGTTTGGAAGTGAAATTAACTTCATATTTTAGAATTACTATTTAGTGAGAGTGAAGTCTTTGAAAGTGTTCCTAATAATTGATATTCCACACATCTTTAATTCATAGAATTTTTTTTTTTTGGTCAAGCTTGGAACAAAATGTTTTAGCCAATTGAGTCAGGCCCTGCCCCAAAAATAAAGTGTTTTAAATAAGCTAATATTCTAAACTTTATAAATTAGTAAAATTTAAGTCCATTTATTTTCTTTCTTTCTTGTTTTGTTTAATTTGGAAGTCATTAATCATATTGCTACTTAAAAAATTTGTAGAAAATAAAACATTTTATAAATATATTTAATTTAAAAATAAATTTTAATATAATTTAAATTTAGATAAATTATTAAGTTAGAATGATAAATGTAAAATTGACTATTGTGATATTATGAGAAAGAAATAAAAAATCAAATTTAGAACTAGATAATTGATCAAAATCCTCTAATGACTAAGACCTAAGAATTTGATGCCACTGGACAAGAACATGCTTGTGATCCAATCTAGATGGTGCAGTTTTGTCTTGGATAGAGACAAACATTAGTACTTGTAGTAGATATTTACCTAGTTGATATTTATATAAAGAAAAACAGGCGGTGCTCAGAAGTTGCTACAACAAAGTGGAAGGGCATTTGAATTTTTTGCTAACAGTCAAGCCTCTAGATTGATTCAATAGCAATTGAAATAAAGATTTTAGATGATGATGTAGACATAGTAGTAGATAGTTGAACTTGCAATTGATATGACAATGACTAATATACTTTGGAATGTGTTGTCCTAGTTGTCAAATGATTGTTATCCCATGTATATTCGATGAATAGAATAAACTAGGATGATGTTTTTATAGACACTTAAAAATGTCCTAAACCTGTGAGCACCATTTTCACACCTAGTTCATCCTAATTCCGCATTCTATTATTAATTAAATAATTTTTAATTATTTAATTAATTCATTTTCTCATCTTGTGCCTATAATTAAATAAATTTTATTTATTTAATTATTTGGCTATTTCCTCTAATTTTCCTCTATAATTAAATAATTAATTTTTAATTATTTAATTATTCACTCTTTCAATGTCCCCTTTACACAACTAATTTAAATAAATAAATATTTATTTAAATTATAGGCCTTACCTTAATTAAATAGGTCCCACTCATTTAATTAAACCCTCTCACATTATCCCCCTTTCAAATAAATTGATCAAATTTATTTAATTTAAAATTCCCTCACGCTCACTATATTTTCAAATTAAAAATTGTTCTTTGTCCTTTAGTGGGAAGCCATAATCAATATACACCCTTCATTTCATCAAAAGTCAAACATGCAATCCTAGCCCTTCACTCAACCCTAGCCTTCTATAACATCACTTCTCCAACCTCATTTTCTCCCCACTTGCATAATTTGAGCTCTATCTCTTTGATTTTGCTATCTATTCACTCTTGAGCTTCTCATGTTATTTGTAGGTCTACAAATCTGAGATCAAAGTGCAGCAAGGTCTTGGAGAAATAATTAAGGGAGGACACATGTAGCTTAAGGTTTCACTGTTGTGTTTGCATTTACTTGTTGAATCTTAAGCTATTTGTACTCCATTGAGGAGTCAGGGCATGCATAGGATTTTTCTCAGGTGTTTAAATGTTTTACCCGAATGACATTTGGTGAACCTAACGTGAATCATCCGTACATTCTATGAATTTGTGATTTTAGGGTTTGTACGAATAGTAGAACACATTTGTAGGTCTGTGTGACACATCAACTGCTCTCTACGATGCATTCACAGTATAGCCTACCACATTCTCTAGAGTTTGTGATGCATCAAGATGGTTCTATGATGCATATGCCTATGTTTTTGATATAATCTCTTTGCTTATCTTTATTAAGGCTAACCCATTTGGTTTTGGAGGGTTTGATCATGTTTTTTGATGCTTTATTTGCTTTGCTAACCCTCTAATCATTTGTTTATCTCATTAGGGTTTGTTAAGGCATTAGGGTTTTATGGTTCAAGGGTTTATTTAGGTTACTTCAAACTTGTTTGATCATTTTGAGTATGCCCAATGAATGTCTGAAAGTTTCAAATCTTTCTAGCATCAAAGAAACTTGACTCTACAACTCTAGGGTTTCTTATTCATCATTGAAGTGTCATTTTTTCATCTGCTATTTGGGTAGTTTCTATTGATTTTAATCTATAGACATAGAGTGACACATCTACAAGTATTTGCACCACCATCGCTAGGCTCTGTGATGCAGTCACTAGCCTCTGCACTACATTAGATGACCTCTAGGATGCATATTCCTAACAGAGGGCCACATCTGTGCCTCTGTGTAACGCGGTCACCATTTTATGTGATGCATTAGGAGCCCTCTGAACTACATCTGATTGTTGTAGGACAAGGAGTTATTAAGTTGCTTTCATTTTGGTTTTTCTATTGGTACAACAAATTAGGAGGTTTCATTCTAGTACTGATAGTCGATATAGGTGTGGATACTTGTGTATGAGTCAGTGATGACATATTATTGATAAAATTCACAAATTTTGTCATAGGCATTACATTATGATGCACTATATGAATTAAACCTCAAAGCATGTTAACACCATCTTGTCCTTCTTTTATCAACTCTCTTATGTTATGAACAATAGGCACAACTTCTTCTGTAATTCTTTCTTTTTCCACAAATATTGCTTCAAATTCTTCTAGTTCCTTATCAAGTTTGTTTATTTGCTCATCGGGTACATGTGTTATCACATAAATAGGGTCCTCAACATCATGAAATATTTGTTCTTGCATTCTACCAATAAGAGGCATGATATCTTGCAAAGTTTGTATTTCTCCTTTTCTAAAATAGGTGTTTAATGGATTTTCAGGTGTAGACACACCGTTGGTTTTAGGAGTAGTAGAACCCATTAATCTAAGACTTCTCCTTATGGGGATATTTCTATTAGGGTAATAGGTTATAAGACTCATGCAAAAGTATACAACACTCAATGCACAAACTAATAGAACAAACCCTAGGATGAAGATATATTTGTTGAATACACAATGTGTATGTAGACACCCTAAAATGACTAAGTCATCACACTACTTGTATTTCATCAAATCTATCTAATCACCTGCATTTCAAACATTAATTAAATACTCTAATTATTTAATTAATTTCATTAAATTCTTCCAAACCTTCTGTTGGTTTTTTCCCAGACTGGATGCTTATTCCCAGATTTCCCTACAAGGTAGCCATCAGTGATCAACAAGATCTCTGGGCCAGGGGCCAACAGTGTAGGAGATAGACTCTATATTTTATCTCCTCTTCTTCTTCAGGCTCTGCAAGACCTAGGGGGGGATTCCCTACTCAACATCCATGAGGATATGCATACAAGGCTGGGATGCTGACAGAAAGCAGATTAGTCCTCCTGTAAGTAGACCAAAACTGAAAGATAAGAGCAAAGGGGCTAGCTTTGGGCCTATTTGCAGTTGTAGACAGAGGACTGAGGATCCTAAAACTAACTCTAATGTCCTAATGGTTGTTTTAGATTTTGATTTAGAGTTTAAGTTTGGATGCAAAGCTGGACATGGTTGTAACACAAACACAAAGCAAGATTGGTGCCTATCCAGGGCCTGGAGTCAGTAGACATACACCTGTGAATGATCAGCATGAACAGCTAAAACTGGATCTCAAGGGGATATATGTGATACCTGCCTTACAGGTATCTCCCAATACAGAGTGTTAAGTTATCTCTACTTATGGCATCCCTACTGCAGTATACCCTTCCCAATGTTCAACCTGAAAATAGTTTAATCTACCCCTTGAGCAGAAGTTAAAAGATCAGACATTCAACATAGGAATTCTATGCTCTAGAATCTAAACATTACCCAAATATCCAGATTCAGAAGAAGAATACATGCAATACTGGAGACAGAATTAACACAACACATGCTAAGATAGCATTTCTCATATAAGATTAATCATGAAATCAGTGGGTTCATGCCAAAAACATACAACAAGAGATACATAAACTCACAGGTTAAGCTGTACAGAGCAACCAGATCAGCTTGTTATGAGTTACAGAGCCAAACATCTTCAACTTTCAACAACCACAAATGAGTAACACTTCCTGCTTATAACAGCCAGGTAGTGTACTACAGCAATTAATTACATGGTTGACCAAAAATCCCGCCAGATACACAGTATCAGGAAAATGGCGCCCAAACATGAATGCAGCAGGTAGGGGAGGAGACAGGAAGATATCTCGAGCCCTGCGCCACTGTCCGTTGATGTACACCTTCAATCGGGTACCAGATCCGCCCATACCTCTGCAACCTTCGCCATTAATGGCGCACCAACCCGCGGCCTTGGGAAGAACATCTAACAGTCGATCGCAACCATTTCCCGCCAAGATTCATCATCATGATATTTGAAAATGTAGGATATCAATTATCCCACATGCACCCCGCGATGACCTCCTTAACACTTTATATACTAGGTCATGAGCATATATGATGTCGGTGCTTTTGCTCCTGACGACACTAGTATAAGACTTCATCATCATCATCCTCCAGCAGCATGATATCCTGTTGCCTGAAATATCACCCTGACGTCAGCATCATATCGCAATATAACCTGCATGATAAATGCCTTCATCCGCACAACCTGATCCATCGGAGGAACATCCTCCTGCTGAGCTTATACCAAAAGTCTGGCGGATGAACATCCTGATGACATCATCATCATATCCTGCTGACGTCATCATCATATCTGCCTACTGCGCACCTCCTCATATCCGGATGACGTCATCATCATGTTTGCAAATATCGGGAGATCTCCACAAGATGATCTGTGTTAGAAATATGACCCCCCCGGACCTTGATGACGTCATCATCATATCGACATCAGGATGATATTCGGAAGATAACCGGATATTTGAAAATATCATCCTGATGTACAAATATCAGGTTGCACTGTAGCTCCACTATAAGATCGGGGCGATAGATGAATATGATGATGCTTGAAAAGATCACCCCCCACTAGATAATGCACGAAGCCGGCAGGCGGATATCTCCTTGATATCAGCATCATCATGACGCTGGAACAAACATACATCCGGGTGATATTCAAAAATGAAAATATCACCCCCTCCTTCGGAAATATCATGATGCAGATAGGCAGAGAAAAAGATATCACCCTGTCATAAAAATGACGTCAACATCATCAGGATGACAAAACAACGAACATGAAGTGATACAACATCATCAGGATGATATTGACTAAGATCATCCTGACGTTCAAAATATGATGACCCTAGTGAATATCGGGTCGCACTTAGAACTCTTCAACAACATCATCAGGATGATCATAACCAAGATCACCCGATGATAAAAATATCACCCCGGCAAAATATCATGAAGGCAGAAAATATGATGACACCCGCAAGCAACACGGTGGTAACTGGAAATATGATGATGATGATGACGACCCTTAAGAAAAAACAAGTCAGGTCGAACAACTCAAAGAATAACCCCTTCAGAATATCGGGGCAACATCATCATCATGTTTGGGCAAGGTGATAATTGGAAGATCACCGGATACTTGAAAAATCACCCCCGCAAGCAAATCAGGGCGCACTGTAGCTCATCAGCAGGATCAGGATGATATCCAAACATCACCCGATATTGAAATATGATGATCCTGATGAAAAACAAGTCGACAGAAAACATGATAATGTAGACCATCATCGAAGACAAGATGATGATGATGAAAATCTCCTCCTCAAAGAAAATATGATGCTGCAGCTGAAAAATGCTGAGGAGGTCCAACACTTAGGAAAATGGGCAAGAAGATAAAGGGTTCAAATGAAGGAACCCCCTGATCATGAAAATCAACCCCAGGTCAAAATGAGTGCTAACACCTTCTAAAAATTGACATTAATTAAATAAATTCTATTTAATTAATTAATTAAATTAAATTCCTCCATTATTCTTCCACAATTAAATAATTTCAATTATTTAATTAAATCATTATCCTCTTTCCAAAATTCAAATCCACATTAATTAAATTAATTAATTAATTAATTCATCACAAATTCTATCTTATCTATAAATTAAATAATTTACATTATTTAATTAAATCAATTGTTCTTCTAAATTTAAATAAATCATGCAAATTTATTTAAATTATCTCAATCCTCTAAAAATAAATAAAATCAAGTATTTTATTTATAATCTTCATATTCCTCTAATCTTGCACAAACAATTAAATAAATTTATTTAATTAATTTGCTTTTTCCCCTAAAAATAAATAAAATCAAATATTTTATTTATAAGTTTTTGTTCCTCTATCATGCACAAACAATTAAATAAATTTATTTATTTAATTTTAGTTATCTTCCAATTCCTCTTAAAATATCTTGTTAACTCATGTGCACAATCTGTCTTATTTTTAGAACTCTAAAAAAGGTAAAAATTACAAGTTTTGTTATCTATTCAATCAATCTTGTTTTCATCACATCTTAATAAAAATATCCTTATGGATTGACATATGTCGTGTGCACATTCATCATGGTTATTTGTGTTATCTCCTCTGTTGATTCTTTTGAATTATCTGGACCGTTGATCGATCTCTGTTGAAACCTATATAAACCCCCCTCATCTCCTTCACAAATCTCTCTTCGATCACTTATTCTCAGGCATCCTTTACAGCGCTTTGAGTATACATCGCATCGATTGAGCAACTTCATGATCTTTTGACATTGATCTTTAAGCACTTTGAGCACTTTACTTGCTTGTTGCAAACATGGTTTCACAGCACTATTGAACAATTCACATTCAAAACAAAAGGAACAATACAAATCTCGGTAAAAGCTTTCTTATTTCATTGATTTATTTATAATAGATTTTATTTAGATTAGTTCTGTTTATGTTATGGGCTTTTGGTTTATTTAGTTTTGATTTAATCAATTTTCCTCATACACAGTGTAAATGCAAAAATTGAGATATGAATGCAAAAACACACTATGATGAAGCATTATACTCCAAAATCAGATTTGAAAGAGTTTTTAAAAGAGTAGTAAAATTTGAAACAAGATTTTAACCACAAACCCTAGCTATTGAAAAGACTAGGTATTATGAAAAATGCACAATTTCAAGCAAATTCTAACAATTTAAGCATGAAAATGCAATGCCAATGATTATGTAATGATGTACTACTATAATTTATACCAAATCTAATGTAAGAATCAAAGATTAGATGAAATGCAAAGAAATTGATGCAAACTATGCCCTAATGTAAGCCTAGGATGCCAATTTTTTTCAAAATTTTGAAAATTTTCAATTTTTTTGTAGATTTTCAAATGCAATATGATGACAATGAAATGAATGAATGAAAATATGAAGTATAATACTTAGAAAGGTACAAAATTCAATAAAAACATGGGTTCACCAAAATGTTATGTAGGAAAAAGGGGATTCAACCTGGTTTGATGGATGATATATATTTAAATCCTCCTCTCCCTACACACATTCAAGGACATTTAACCAAGTTGAATCATAACTTTTGTAAGAGGATTCACCTATATGTTGGTTGTCACTTGTAATGATAGGGAAATTTGGAAATTATTGATTAATATATTAATTTAAGCCTAATTATTCTCAAAACCCTAATTATACAAAATTGTAAACAAACAGATGAATTCCAATAAATGTTCGCACACAGAGATGCTAAATGAAGATCAAATACATACTAGATTTTGGAGTTAGGAATCCTAAAATGTCGGGGGCAAAGGGACTCGCACCCAAGCCCAAGGCAGTAATTTATTTGAGGGTTTATGGACTCCTTCTACCACTGATTATCCTTGTTCCAGACATTTCAAGCTTTGTAAACTTGGAGGGCAAACAGACTAGCGTCCAAGCCTTGATAGTAGTTTTGCATTAGATCCAGGATCTTTATCCTCTATAACACTCCTCTGCAACTCCACTCCACTAAACTTGACATATGTTACCTGTAATCACAAGGAGAGGGGTTGGGGGTTGTGGTGTTTAAGAGATTTCCTCAGTCAAGCCTCGAAATGACGTTCAAGCCTTCCAATGTCATTGTTAGATAGAGAGTGCATATCCTTGCATGACAGAGTCAAAAATAAATGATAAATGATTGATTGAAAGTACAAATAGATAGCACCTCAAAGGTGTAGCTCTCATGGAAGGATGAAGCTCTTTCATGCCATGAGAAGATGGATTGATGAAGCCAAATCTGCAGTAGACAAACACAATAACAACACAAGACTGCTTTGTAGCATAATGAACACCTTGAATAGCATTAGCACAAGATCACAAGTTCGCATTATCCATCTAGTTTGCAAATGAATTCCTAAACATGCTTATATGCATTCCCACTTTAGGTTCATAATTCAAACTTAAGATGTTGGCAAAGAACACCTTTAACAGTCACTTTACCAACATTGAAATTTGCCCCCCCCCAAAATAGGACAAGACAAGGGTACGAGCGCCCAAGTCCTGGGACCTATTTTGGGGTAACGTTAAGCTCTACAATCTCCCTCAAGCCCCATTTGACATGGGTTTCAGGCCATTTTGTCTTGAGAGTCAAATTAAATATGCAAGATCAAATTCAAGGGACCTGGGAGCTAAACTTAGGAGGTAAAAGTCCTAGGGAGACATTTTATGACATAACAGAAAGGTCTTAGGGTCACTCCCAAGGAAGGTACAACTCCCTGCAAACTTTGTTTTAGGGCTTCAACCCAAGGAAGCAACTACTCCCTAAACTAAGAACAAACCTAGAAAAGATTACAACATGACAGTCCTTCTACTATATGAATCTGACAATGAAGCTCAATCCATTGATGATTTCCATTCTGCTTTGACAACTACAGCTTCTTCAAAAGTCTTCTCTGCAACTTACTAACTCACTACTTTCATCCTTCAAGAAGTTTTGCCTTTGGCTCACTGCCTCCAGCAATTAGTTAGGGACACACTTCACATCCCTTCTATCTCAAAAATATCTTCATTATGAATTCAGACATCTAATGCTTCTACTCTTTCTCTTTTATTTGCACATCATAATGCATTACACATCCACATTTGACATCTTACACACACACTCGCAATCACACCTCACCTAGATCAACTAGGTTTACAATATATACATAATATTACATTGATTACTTTACATGTTAGCCAAATTCAACAAGAATATTACAATTACTAGTCATCCAAAGATCAAACAACATGAAATGTGGAGAGGGCAAGCCTAAAATAAACTACACACAACATTAGGAAGAGGAACATGCCTTTAGGATTCCAACACATGTTTAACTTATTATGAAATACCATTGCATTAGACTTCAAAGAATATCATCCACATGCTTTGCATATTTGAAATAGGTTGGCCTTAAGCAAGAAAATATGAAGCTTGTAGCATATCAACCATTACAACTTGGTGGTACTCATGGAAGATTAAACATTACTTGTACTTCTTCCAGATGAGTTGAAATGACCCATACAACATCTCTAAACACACCTTAAACTCCACACAACAAAGAATTTGTGGCGTACACATTCAACATACCTCAAAAACTCAGGCAAAAGCATAACCCAACAACACCTTCATTTCGAACCATAGCTTGTTGCATAGAAACTATAAAACACCCTGTGGAGCAACAAGAAACATCACAAGATCATCAGGATCATTCTCCACCAACCAATTCACCACTTCATACATCAACAAGTTGGCGCAAGCCAACAAACACTAAAACTAGCCACCAGACAATACAGTCCTACACTCTGTCACTTATAACTTTTTTTGTGGAGGGACAAATGATATGACACTTTGGATATAGCACCTTCCCAACACACTGAACTTAACTTCTAAACTATATGATCATATCTACAAATGTGGAGGAAAGCGAAGTATTCTCCCAACCAGTCTTCAAGGCAACTTCCTATAGTTGAAACCTCCACCAACATCCGAGGACCAAAGCCTCCTTGTAGAAACACATATTTCCTTAGGCACAACATTAGAAGTATACAACATGTTATAGACCATCAGCAACATCTCCCCAACATCAACATTACTTCCAATCTCCATCTTAATTCTTCTACTTCTCATCTTAATATATCATCATGATATCATCTCTACTAACCACAAACATACTAAATACAACTTTAATTGACATTATACAAGGCATGACATCCAACCATGAACATCAACAACATCACTGGTAGCACACCATGACCTTAGGTAACATATTTGCAACAATCTCCCCCTTTGGCATTGATGATAACACATACCTGCTCATTCTCTGCCTTTGAAATCAAGGACAAATGGTAACTACTTCTCCCCCTTAGGGCACAAACTCTCCCCCTAAGGTGCACATTTTCTCCTTTTCAACCTTCTCCCCCTTTGATGTACATACACTCCTTCTTGAAGCATCTAATAGGCTCCCCATGTCAACAACAACCACTACCTGCTCCCCCTGAGAGGTATCCACCATCAGTCTAGGAAAAAGATATAGCATGAATTACTCCCCCTGGACAGATGCACAAACTATGCATCTAGCAAGGAGGGGCAATTACTTCTAACTTTTGTTAGAGATACTCAAAAGTATCCTTTGCAAGAGCCTTTGTGAAAATATCTTCAATCCGATCCTTTGTTGAAACATATTCCAACTTCACTTCTTTATTTGCAACCTTCTCTCTCAAAAAGTGATACCTTATTGATATATGCTTGGTTCTAGAATGCATCACTAGATTCTTGGAAATGTTTATTACACTAGTATTATCAGATAATATGGGAATGGGTTCATGATACACCACCTATATATCCTTCAAATTCTGCTTCATGCAAAGCACTTGACTGCAGTAAGATGCTGCAATAATATACTTATCTTTTGTTGTGGATAAGGACACAGAGTCTTTCTTCTTACTAAACCAAGAGACCAATCAATCTCCTAATAAAAATACATTTCCACTGGTGCTTCTTCGGTCATCCACACATCCTTCCCAATAAAAATCAATATAGATACTCAAATAAAAGTTATCATCCTTCTTATACCACAAACCATAATTCAAAGTTCTCTTCAAATATCTAAATATTGTTTTTAATGCCTTCTCATGAGTTTGCTTAGGATTAGCTTGATATCTAGCAACCAAACATACTACATGCATAATATCGGGTCTAGAAGTAGTCAAGTATAATAATCCTCCAATTATAGATCTATAAAGAGTCTGATTAATCTCAAGTGACTCATTATCCTTACTCAAGTGACAACCAGTTACCATAGGAGTACTTACTAGTTTGGAATCTTCCATGCCAAATTTCTTCAACATCTCTCTAACATACATAGCCTGAGAAATAAAGATACCATCATCTAATTGAGAAATTTGAAGCCCAAGGAAGAAAGACTCATCAATCATAGACATCTCAAACTCTTTCTGCATCTCTTCTACAACCCTCTTACACATATTACCATCTCCACCAAAGATGATGTCATCAACATATACAACAACTATCAAAATCTTGTCTTCCTCTACCTTAATGTAAAGATTACTATCTGCAATAGCTTTCTTGAAACCTTGCTGAATTAAGTACTTGTCCAACCAAGCATACCAAGCTCTAGGAGCTTTCTTGAGTCCATACAAAGATTTCTTGATGTTATGTTAGAAAAATGCACCCTTGGGGGATTTTTCCTAAAGGTTTAGTTCCTAGGTCTTTAGATTTGCATTTAGAGCATTTTGCATCTTAAATCAGACTCACGATGAGAAAACCCTTGGGTCTTTTGACAAATAGGACCTAGGGGCTGCACTTTATTGAATTTTGAGCAAAGATAGGGGGGTGGACAAAAGATCTAGCATCCTAGTCCATCCCTATTTTGGGTCTGCCCTAATTTGAAATGTTGGGTTTGTGACCATTATTTGGTTTCCAAGCTAACATCATAAGTTTCAAATATGAAATTCTTGGCAGGAATCTTAGTAGTTGCATATATAAGCATGTTTAGGTTATTATTTGCAAACTAGAAGATTATTAGCAAGCTTTATGATTGTGAATTATTGGCATACTTGTGATTATCATTGTGTTGCACAGCATAGCAATTTTATTATGTGTTTTTGAAGTTGGATCTCATCTTCTCCTCATGGTATTGAAGAGATTCTTCCTTCCATGAGAACTTCATCATCAAGGTGACATTTATTGTGCTTTTATCATCATTATCATTTGATTTTTACCTCTGTCCCACAAGGACACACACGCTCTCTAACAACAGTGTTCAGAAGACTTAAATGTCTCTCTAAGGCTTGACTAAGGCAAGCCTCTAAACACCACAACCCCCTCCCACACTCCTTGTGATTGTAGGTTACAACTATCAGATCTGGAGAAAGTGGAGTTACAAGGAAGGTAGGCAGACATTGATTATTCTGGATCTAAAAAGAAGTGGACACTGTGTAGGATTTCAGGACAAGGGTGCCATCACCATTCTCTTCTACATCTGAAGACTCAGAAATAGACTGGATAGTGAGCATTAGGGTTTGTAGAGCTTTTGACATCTAGAAGAATCTTCCTTAGTGGACTAGGGTGCCATCAACCTTGTCCTCCACTGTCAGATCATAGAAAATGGAAGATATAGTAGAGATCAGTGCTGAAAGGAGATCAATAATCCACAGAAAAATTAGCCTCTTGGACTAGGGTGCCACCACCATTGTCCTCGACATTTTCATTTCCTGAACTGCAAAAAATAGTGAGCTAAGGTTCTCTGCCCTTTCCCTAATTCCTATAGCATTTGTTGTAATTTGCATATTTGATTACTATTTTACTTAAATTAGGGTTTCAAGAGCATAAAGTATTTAGTTAGAAATTTTGTGTGATCACATCTGAATTTCCCAGTTAAAAACCAAGTGGCAACTCAAATCTGATAGTTGAATCTCCTCTTGATAGGAGAAGCACTTCGTTGAAAAGCCCTTGGAATGTTTTGTGGAAAGGATGATTCAAACTAAAACAACAAACCCCATCACATCCATCATCCCCCTTTCCATATAAAACATTTTGGTGAAAATGTGTTTTTGAACTTTTTGGCACCTTGCTAAGTGTTGTTTGATAGATTTGTATTCATTCATTTTATTTCATTCAAAAATTTACAAAAAAAAATTGATATATTTGGAAAAATTGAAAAAATTGCATTCTAGGGTTTGATTTTTGGCATAGTTGGCATCCATTCAATTGTAGTTAATTAATTCTCTAATTTTTATATCAGATCTTAAATTCATCATCATTCAATTTATTCTTTTCAATATTGCATTTGAAAAGTACAAAAATTTGAAAAAAAAAAAGAAAAAAGAAAAAAATGCAAAAATTGGCATATTAGGCTTGCATTTTTGAAAGATTTGAATTAATTGGCATCTAATTTAAATCAATTTCTGTTATTTTCATAAGATATGATCTAAAATATATAAATTCATCATTTACAATTCATTTGCATACTTGATTTGTTAGAAATTGCTTGAAATTTTGTATTTTTCGTGAAAACCTAGTTTTGCATGAGCTAGGGTTGTAGTCAAAATATTGTTCCATATTTTACTACCTTGTAAAAATACTCATTAGGTCTGATTTATAATTTTTGTGTTGCATTATAGTGGCCTCCTTGTGAGATTTCATGCCTAGGGTTTGAAAACTTGCATTTTTCACTAGATTTGGCCTTATCATCTTGCTAGATTTGCGCTCCAGACATGTTGTAAGTGATTTTATTGCACTAATTGGATTTTATTAGCCTTATTATTTTCTTTCCCTTCTCCATTTACTCACAACACCCTTTTTTGTGGGCTTTTGCATTCAAATTTTGGGAAAATTGGCATTTTTTTACTATCTTTGCACAAAGGTTTGGTCTAGAGACACACTATTGGCATGTTGTAACAGATTGTTTTGAATTAGGTAGCTTCTATTACTATTATAAGTTGATCTCCATCATAATTTTTCTTACAACACCCACTACCCTAGTCTTTTGCATTGAGATTTGGTGAAAATTTGCATATTTTAGCCTATTTTCACTAGGTTTTGGTTTATTGACTTTCTAGAGTTGCTTCAAAAGCATGTTGTGAAAGGTATTATTGCATTACTAGACTATTATTAGGCATATCATTTTATTTCCCTCTTGAAAATCTTTACAACTCCTCTTCTTTCGCTTGTTTGCACTATGACAAGTTTAAAAATCAAGCATTTTTGCCTTCAAACATATCCCACTCCTAGGATTTATTCTATTAGTTTGTGCATATTGTTGCATGAGTATTATAACTCTCTACCCTAATATAAATATTCCTTTAAGAAGAAGCATAAGACACATGGGATCTAGTGCTCTTAAAGAAGTTGGTACACTGAACACCTTCTTTACAAAAGGAGAGACACAAATGTTACAAGACACTATACCTATCAAAAGTACAATGGAAGAGAAAAATTTTCATGATGTGGATGATACTATTGAGGTGACAGGACATGTATCTAATGAGAAAATAGATAAACTTGATAAAGAGTTAGCTGATTTTCAAGAATTTATGGAATATGAGAGGATAGCTGAAGAATCTATTCCTGTAATTCATAACATAAGAGAATTGATACAAGGACAAGATGGTGTTATTGCAATCCATGGTTTAGCACATATTGTACAAACCAACATTATGCCAGTGACCGAATGTACAAAAGTGATAAATAACACTTTGTCAAGTCATCTCATACATAAGCATTGATACCTATACCAACCATGGGAATATCTACATTTACATCAAATATTTTGACAACCAATCCAAATGCTTGTAGTAATGTCACCACTGGTATTGGAGTATCTAATAGCACTCATTCACAAAATTACAGAGCTATCAAATTCAACTATCAAAACCTTGCCCCTAAGGTGTCTTCATATCACTCTCAAGTCTCAACCACCCATTCAATCCGCTTATTCTTAACCATTTTCCACCTATTGCTATGTTCAACCACCCAATTATTTGCAACCTCTGCTTGTCACTACCCATGCTCAATCTCCTCCACACTTTAGTTCCAATTCCTCACCACAAACTTCATCTCCTAATGACGCTATTCTAAATCAACTTTTGCAAGGCATGACCTCTTTACAACAAAAAGTGACAAGCTTGTCCAATGCTTCACAACCTAATATATCAACTTACCATGCTTGTAATCCCTTATCCTATGCAATCTTGAGAAGTCCTATGCCTCACAAGTTTGAAACTCTGCGCTTTGAAAAATATGGTGGAAAATTTGATCCTAATACTCATGCGGCAGCGTTCACAACTATGTGTAGTGATTTTTACTTTGAAGAGGATTTGTTACCAAATCTTTTCACATGATCTCTCAAAGATACTGCTTTGGAATGGTTGTGCTCTTTGCCTCCAAATTCAATACATTCTTTTTTGCAGCTAATTGATCAATTTCTACAAAATTTTCAAGAAAACATTAGACCCCAAGTCTCCCTGACTGATTTGGTTCATTGCAAGCAAGGTCTGAAAGAGAAATTGACTAAGTTTATTAGCCAGTATCAAGGACTTTATGCACAAATTCAATATTAGATGAAATATGACGATATTCAGAAGATATTTATAATAAATTTACATCCTAACATCTGTAAAAAAATCCTTTTGATGAAGTATAACTCTTTTCACCACCTATGCATCGCCCTTCATGACTACAAACTTTCGTCTAGCCAATATGAAAATCAAAACTCATTAGCTCAAGTTGGCCAATCTGAGGGTGGATCATCACAAAACAACTTTAAGAGGAATAATAAGATTTTCATCAAGGTTAGTGAATTGAATAACTTTTCTCAAGGGTTTGCTATCACTAATCCAAAGAAGGCACCATATCAGCAAAGAAAGTTCACTCCGATATCTGAATCCTATCATTCTATCATGAATCAAGCTCTGAGTAATAATCTCTTGAAGCTTCCCCTGATTAAACTAGTGGATCCTAATAGAATGCAAGGACCTTATTTTGATGCTAATGCCTTTTGTCACTATCATCAGACACAAGGACATGATATTAAACAATGTATACATCTTAACATGAAATACAAGACCTCATTGACTTGAATATTATATAGGTATCTGGTGTGAATGAGAATGGAAATAAGTTAGTTGCTCTGCCAAATCAGAATTTATAGATCTTCACTAATCATTTCCCTAAGCATACGGATAGCAATTTGATGTAAGCAAATACACTATAGATAGAAGAGGATTATTTAGATTATGATGAGATAATTGCTACAATTGAAGTGGATAAGGAAAATACTCAAGTATCACCTCATCCACGAGGAAGAGGTATCTACTCTGAAGTTCCTCCTTCATTATCCCTTCAAGGATCATAAGTGAATCAACATATACCAAAAAGAGAAATGGAAAAAAAGAAGCAAGAGATCATGACAATATAAAAGGTTGAAATAGTAAAAGATAGTCCTTGTCATTATGATAGACAGAACCAATAGAATAAGAGAAATAAAAATTGGAAACGAGCTAGATGATTATCATCAGTTTAAAATAACAGTGGTTCTCCTCCTCACAAGAAACAAAAGATTTCACATAAACAAGTAAGTGTTGAGAAAGTACCACATGGACTCTCTGATAACAAGAAACAACCTAATAAGAATCACTCAAGCTTCTCACAAAACTTGATCATGTACCTCTCCAAGAGGTTCACAAGTTCCAAAATCTAGTACGATAGTACTTCAAGTAAGTATCTCTAACCCTTTATCTCTTCGTGATGTACTTCCCTCGTGATGTGTTATGTGTTGTTAGGCCTCCTAGGATGACCCTTGATTCTCCTATAAGGTCAAGGATACTAGGAGACTACCTCTATTGTGACCTTCTTCTATTTGTATCATCATTCTTCTATATTGCTTCTCCTCTAATTTCATTGTTGTGTGTTGTGTCTTACGGACATAACGTTGCAGTTGGTGAATTGGGGGCACCCTCCTACGTGACTGTCCCTAAGGCACTCATTCTCCTCTCTGATTTATTGTTTACCTTCCTCTAGTGTTTCCATCTAGCTAGCAGATGACGAAAAACATTTATACTGATGCAAACCTAGTGTCCCTTTCAAGAGCAATAAAAAAATGGACTTAGATCCTATATGACGATGGGGTTGTAAAAAATTATCCAACACTTGGCTAGTGGAATCACTCTGTGATTTCTCTATCTTGATGTTGATGTTGATGTTATCTTATCTTGCTAACAACACTTTAACAATACTATTGTTCTGTGAACTTTGTTTATCATGAATATTACGTTGCTTGTCTCTTTCATGTAGTTGATCATATGCATTGTTGTTTATCATGGTTATTTGACAACTAACACTTTTCTTGTAGGGATGTGTTTGTGGGAGTATTTGGTGATCATAAAGTACATGTCACCTCAAGGGGGCATGGGCCTTGTGATAGCTTGTGTTCCCTTGTGTGTTTTCTTCCTACCTTAACATGCTTGATATCAGTACACGATATCAACCACCTTAAGGTGGGGGCATATATAAGGTAAGCTACCTGCTTTAGATCATAGTAATGCATGTTTGAACAATCTGAAAAATCAATCACAATCATTTAAGCAAATGACAGAGGTGGGATATAGAGCATATCTTTTTATCTTAAGCACTCATCATGATGCGACAATGGTGTATTTCTCAGAGAGATTGCATTACCTATCATTTTCAAAAAGTCCTCATCATGAGGTAGGGAGCAGTTCTATGACTAACTCAACCCTTAAGTGTGTTTTTGGTGGTTGTTGCACAGTGAAGCCCAATCGTCGGCATGCACTTGTAATGTCCTTGAAATAGTGATTAATATAGAAATAGTTTCACTCCATCGCTTGTCTACCATGTTTTCTTTGTGTCTTTAGCGTGTGTGTATATGGTGTGCTTGTTCTCAAAGTGCAAGATAGGTGGCGATGAGATCCTCTACACTTTGGAATTTGTTTGGCATGTTTATTCTCTGTTGGAATTAGGGCAGACAACTGGGAGGGGGGGTTGAATCAGTTGTCACAAAACTTTTACACTTGATACAATTAATTCCTTTTTACTACCTTTATCAGATCATTATAATAACCATGAAGGCATAAATCAATAACATGAGACTAGAAATACAAATTACACAATTGACACCAAGAATTGTTAACGTGGAAACTCAGTTAAGGGAAAAACCATGGTAGGGGTTAACGCATAAAGATTATACTCTGTTAAAAGTATTACAAAAGGGGAATGCACATGCATTTGAGCTCACTTCCTAGAGCTTGCTGCTCAAAAAATGGCTCACTACCTACAGAAGGCTCACTGCCAACTGAAAGAAGATTACAATATGTTTAAACTGATAATTAGCATCTACCAATGTAAACATTCAGTTTTGGTTAATTACAGAATACTGATTTGATACACTTCACCTTTACTCTGCCCTTATGACTGCTTTACTTTCATCCAAACCTTAGATCTCTGCCTTTTTTTATCTTACCACATAGTCGCATCACACACAGACCAAAATCATTCAAATCCATCGGCTATATATATCCACATCCTAATCTTCAACCACTTTTCAGTCAGCTTCAAGAACATTTAGAATTTTATTGAAGATTTTGCTCTGTCGGCTAAATCCATGTACAACTTGTAACTGTAAGCACAAAAATCATGTACTTCCTCCACGAGGACCCCTATGATGATTTAGATCCTTGTCCTGCGCTATCTTGTTTTGTCATTTCTGCTTTGTCGATTCTCCTTCTTCTCCTTCTTCCCCGTTTGCCATGCTTTTTGACATTTGTTGCGACACTTGTTGACTTATGTTTTCTAGCTTGTAACCTTAATCCTAAGCCTTGTGAGTGTCTTGTAGGTGAGTTTTCACCTTGTCCCTCTGTGTTTCGTCTAGTGCACCTTATAGAAGCCTTCTAGAGGTCCCACGATCCCTCTCCCACTTTCCATTTTCAGTTTCAACTTTCCTATCTAAATCTCCCCCTATTTTTTTCTAGATCTCCCTTGGAGATCCTACAAATGCAAGTAGAGATTTGAATTCTTCCTCATGATTAACCTATTTCTTGATGCAGAAATCATATTTTTCCTCCCTTTTTCCTTCTGCCACCCTGATTTCTACATTCTCTCCTGTTTCACTCCAGATCTCCCCAGGTGACCCATGGTCACCCCTAGGGCAACCCATGGTTACCCTTGGGGAAACCTAGGGTCACCCTTGGGACAACCCATGATCTCCCTAGGTGACCCTATCTGACGAAAGTGGCCACCCTATCGTCTTTTGTCCCGCGGAAAAACTGAAGTTTCTCTCACATTTTTGCTCTGTTTTCACCCATTTTTCTTCTTGTTTGCATGATTTTTGATCCTTGATATAGAGTTAACTATTTCATGCACCCACACATGCATAATTAGCTCTATTTGATCTCAAATTAACTTTCCAATCAATCTCATGCATTTTCCCTATCTCCTTTTCTTCTTCAGTGATAAGCTATCATTGCTTCATCACTCTCCTTATTGCTGAGTTCATTGGGCAATCAACCTTGTTAACTCATCAATCAAATGAGTTAGCTCTTCAATCCAATCCCTTCTTCAAACCTATAAATACACCCCTCCCTCAAGCACAAAGGGAGGCAAATTCATTGTGCACCAACGCTTGCCAAGTTTGCTCTCCAACCTAGCATCCATATGCTCAATACAGGATGTAAGTGCCTTTTATTTTCTTTGTTTCAATCAACCAGCATCACACTGCTCAATTTTCAGCCATTGTGCTCAATTCAAACCTCACATCGAGCTCATACAAGCTTCACAAAATCTTCTCTTTGCTTCTTCAAGTCATTTTGTCATTGAGAGAACCAGCTACTGTCGCAAAAGGATTCAAGGTTTCCTACACAAGGATCACTGAGGGATAGTGGAGTCTTCAAATCTTCATCTATTGAGGTTCTTTTATTTCTTTCATAGTAATTAGACAATCATCTTTCTCTTCGGAATAGTAACATACTTGCTTTTTCCTTGATAGATTAGATCTTGTATGCTAGATTAGTCAATTTTGCATTCTTAGATCTACTTTGTTAGAAAAAGTATCTTTCCTTTTTATTAGATTAAATTGCATTGAAAACACCAAAAACCCACAAAAACATAGGTTACACATTGCATTTGAAAAAGACATATAGGATTGCATACACATTTCTTTCATAGATTAGAAGCATTTTCCTTTCCAAAAAACACTCTAAACTACCAAAAAGATGTATTGCATGTCATTTAGTTTGCATTCATATAAAGTAGACAACATAAAAAATCATCGATTCCATCATGAGGTAAATATGGTTCAAGAGACCTTTAAACAAACCATTGATTTCAACACAAGGTACAAAAAAAGTCAAAACACAAGTCAAACCCTAGGTCGGCAAACCCTAGGTCAAAACCCTAGATCTAGTTAGAGTTAGCAATCACACGATTTCCTCTATCCTAATACATGCATGTGTTTAGGAGTAAGGGGAGAGTGGGTGAGAGCTGTCTAAGATGAGATCGAGGAGATCCAACTGTGACCACAACAATAGACACATATTCCACCACAAGAGGTTCCATTTGTTCTCTTGTTAATTGAGGAAATTAGGCAATTACAATTACACTGAGCATTTCTTAGAGACATAGAAACAAGAGAAACTATCAACAAGAACCACTGTTTGCCCACACAAAGGTGGAATTCAAGGAATCCAAATAGAAGAAGAGAGACTAGTGACCCTTTGGGTCATAGGGTTATCTCAACCACCACAATAATTGAATGAAACATACAAGAAAACACACAACAACAAAAGCCACAAAACTTGCCGACACCTCTTCGCGAAGTCCAGCTCTCCAATGAGCCAGACCCCCGCCATGTCTCGCCTCCTCTCGACTAGCTAATTCAACATGAGTGAGAGTGACGTGGCAGATCTCCACATGGCAAGGAGGGAAAGGGTCCGTGTGTGTGCCAAGATTTGACTTGACAACCTCCAGGCAATTGAAGTCATGATTTTGAGCGTACATATTTTGGTGAACCCGACATTAATTACAGAATCTGCTAATCTTGTAGTTTGCATTCCCATTGCAAAAACATTATGAAAACATTCAAACAATGCTTCATTGCTTTTCATAGCTATTTTAACTTCCATCTTCTGCGCCACCATCTATTCCATTTATTATGCGGTGTCTATGACACCCCCAAATATGATGGAACTAGTCCTAAACTAGGGAAACTTTCCCTCAAATGAACCTGAAACACCTTATTTTGATAGGTATGTGTCGCCTCATCCAGACGCACCTGTTATCAACTGTTATGACTATGAAGACTCTGACTATGAACGTGAGCCAAGAAAATCCAGGCACTCTCTATCCTTCAATAACCTGGCTTGGGAAAATGATTTAGCCATACCAAATGCCCCTCATAAAGCTAGAAGGGTAAGATCAGAAATATGTCAACTAGAAAAACCTTCCATGAGTACATCGAACACTCACCTTGATGAAGAGGTTAGAAGGTTGGAAAGGCATTTACAAGAAACCAAGGATGCTCAAGAGGCATTAAGGATAACCTTGGAAGATGAACAAAAAGAGAAAGCTGCATGAGAGGAAGCCCATCACTATGAAACTAGTCAAAGAGAACATCCTAGAAATGAAGAGAACCCTAGAGCTACAACTCCTGCAGATGTAATCGCAAGCTTAATGCAAAGAATCAGGATCCTAGAAGTAGAACAAGCTGCTCTAGACAAAAGAACAAAATCACACGAATAGCACCAGCGGGCATCACATAATCCTCCTTACCTCAACTACTACTCATGACATGCTAGAAACGAGACTTGTCTGAATGGGAATCCTCCTATTCAGAACAATCCAATGAATCCAATGATGGGTTATCAAAACCCAACCATAGGGTTGTTACTGACAATCCCATAATCTTAGAGTGCTTTCCTAGGAACATACCTTGAATATCTAAAGGAACCTCTAGACCAGAACATAAGGAATGTGCAACTATGCTAACCATTACTTGATCTCCCGAAGTTCAAGGGAGAGGGAGACCCAAACTCCCACATTAAAGCTTATACTATAGGCATAAGGTAACTCCTTCCTTGGGATGGAGTTGTCATGAAGATCTTCCCAAAAACTCTTGAAGGCATTGCCTTGGATTGGTATTATTGTCTTCTAAAGGCTTCTATGCACTCATTCAGACAACTGATTGGAGAATTTGTCATGGCATTTGACATCAACAAACTCGTAAAAATAGGGATTAGAGAGTTCCTCATGATGAAACAAGAACTGAATGAATATGTAGGATGTTTCGTCACCTGATGGAGACAAGTGCTCTACTCTTTAACCAGTGCTCCTAACATGGACCACTGAGAACTGTGCGACCTCTTCTTGCATGCCCTTAACAAAGACATGAGAGAAGATGTCCAAAAACTACTGTACAAATCCTATGAGGAAGCGTTGGAAAGTGCTGAAGGATTGACCAAGCTGCCATCAACACTGGTAGTAAGGTGTATGGTTCAAATAGAAAAACAACAAAAGAAGACATGGAAAATAATACCTCTGCTGTCAAAATTCTCAAAAACAACAGGAATACAACCACAGATGAGGTAACCGATCAACCCCCAATCAAAAGGATAAGAGATGATTACAATGGGAGAGATTATTATCCTCCTAATGTAAATGCCATAGATCAGCCTAGGAATAATGGATATTACCCTCGAGATAACTATCAAAGCTGGAACCGTGATAAAAATGGGAATGGAAATGATGGGAGGTATGAAAGACCCACTTATGAATACAACCAGTATTGTGCTTGTCATAGAACAAAAGGACACAACACATAATCTTGCAGGGAATATAATAGATTCATAGAAAAGCTTTCGGAGGATCAGTAATGCTTTTTCATAGAAATGTTCTTGAGCCCGCAATAGATCACCCCTAATATTAAAGATACAAGGCAAAACCAAGCTCCCATAGCACCTCAAAATGCAAACATGGGGATTTATCAGGACCCATTCCCTGCACACAAAAACACTGAGAGAACAAATGCGGATAAAGCAACTCAAAGTAGCAATCCCAAAGTCCCACCTCAATTAGGAAAAAAAGGAGAAACTAAATTGATGGGGTTGGTTGAGATCATGCATGATGAAGAAAAAGAGAGTCATGAAGAAGACAATGAGAAAATTGAAACATGTGAAGGCACCATTTTGGTAATTGAACCAACACCAACTCCTATCAGACCTTATGAATTCACAGAAGACCTAAAGAAAACATATGCCCACATCTCATTCATTGATCTACTCAGAAACTCCCCTTCACATCTCTCAGCTTCGTTAAAAGCCATAGGCCTAAGATATCTTGACTAGATCACACCACCGCCAAGTGAATAAATTCATCATGTTGACTACAATCTTACCCCACCAAACTTAGAACTTAAAGATCCAGGGTTCTTCTTTGATTTACAACAGATGCCCTTCGAGGCAAAATTAACAAAAAAAGGAGACCCCGCACTATATCTTCAAGTTTGGGTCTACGACACATGTATCAAACGAATGTTAATCAATGACAGAGCTACAGTGAACAAAGTTCC
The DNA here is from genome assembly GCA_027924645.1 of Cunninghamia lanceolata. Lineage (NCBI taxonomy): Eukaryota > Viridiplantae > Streptophyta > Pinopsida > Cupressales > Cupressaceae > Cunninghamia > Cunninghamia lanceolata. The sequence continues at coordinate 3,354,406 of BSBN01000957.1, forward strand.
TTTTTCCCTTTTGGAGAGAATGGGCTATGGACACACCAACATCATCGCTTCAAGGGACACTTTAAGTGGATATGATAATCTGAAGGCAACCACCATAGGAAAAATCACTCTCCTAGTGACCTTGGGTCCCAAGACGATCCTGACTACTTTTTATGTCATAGACAAAGATATAGGTTATAAATTAATTCTTGGAAGGCCATGGATACAAAGGATGAAAGCTGTACCATCTACGCTTTTTCAAGAAGTTTGATTCCTACATCTAGGGAAAGTGTATGTTGCATAGGGAGATCCGGAGCCTTTCAGCATGATAAAGTCTAATACCCCAAATAAATGCATAGGAATTCCAATAGACTAGGAACTCCCTACCAATAAGTTGACCATCCCAAGTCCAACACCACAATCGATATGTATCAAAAGGATGGGAACCTTAGAAAAAACATAAATATGACAAACATCAAAACTTTAGAAAATGGGCCACCACCAAGGCAAAAAGAGACAGTACCCAAGGACAAACAATCAAAATCATGGAGTTGATCTAAAGGGATGGACCACTCCAATTCTCGCTAGAGATACTCACTATTGGCTTCCAAGAAGTCGATAAGATCTTCCCATGCAAAGGAGAAAAACCCCATAGAACCGAAGAGCAGGTATTTCAAACCACAACATTAGATCTAAGTAATGCACCCCCACATGCTTTCTTAGATGCCAAGGAAGACATGATAGAAGGGTATACCTTACTGTCACCACTAAGTAAGTCACATCTCCCTAATACACCTGAAGAAATAGAATCGTATGAGCCCCTTACCCCAACGGAGGACTCACATCAACCAATATTACCCACGGAAGATGAATATTCTCTGAACAATGAATCAACCAATGTTATAGGGGTGTTACCTAAGATGTTTATAGTATCCAAACCATAAGAGAAACCAACCACTTCCACCTCGGTTTAATCAAATGAACTTGGTGAATGGGAAGCACCTTAGGTACAAATAGAAATGGTGGAGAGATTGCTTGACGAAGATGAAGAAAGTGAAGGAATCTTTCATAGAGAGTGGAAAATTAGAGTGACAGTTGGTATTGACAACCCTGTCATCTTTGAATTACCAAAAAGATATATTGGGTATGCCATGGATTTGAGACCAGAACCCAATGGGAGGACAAGTATAAGCTTTGTCCCTCCTGATGAACAAAGGGAGCCACAAACTCCCCTTGAGTTATTCCAATTCTTGCAAAGAATTCAAAAGAGACCAGAAATAAAAATCTTCATGCAAGAACAATTCAATCTATTAATAGAACTACTCAATTACGATGGAGTCTTGTATTGGACCCCCTCTCACCAATATACCTTCCAAGATTTATTGTGCCTCACAATGCCAAAAGAAACAAGTAAATTGGAAGTAGTAGACTTGAGTAGCAAACCATACCGAATAGGAGAACTAGTCCTAAGAAGAGGTAGCACGAAAAACAAGAAAAAGAGACAAAAGAGAACCTTTTCAGAAGACTGGAAAGGCCCATACATGGTTAAAGAAGATATTGGAAATGGTGCTTATCTCTTGTTGACAATGGAGGGAGAGGAATTTGGTGAAACAATCAATGCCTTTCACCTCAAGAAATATTATGTCTAAAAGATAAAAAAAATATAAAACATAAAAATACAAAAAAAATTATAAAACTCAAAAATGTCAAAAACAATTTGTTTCAAGTGCATTTCTGCATCATTCTGTTCATCTTGTATTACTATTTGTGACTTTCTCTTATGATATTTTCCTTTTAGTAAGGAGTCTAATGTTGCCTAGATATATGTCATCCTTTCAGGACCTAGAGATCCCTCACTTCATCTTTCACAATCGGCAGTATCCCCCTCCACTCCCGGTGAATCTAAAATCAAAGCCTAGCTCTTAGATTTACACTGATCCCAGTCTTAATGAGTTAAGATGTTAGGTCTAAGAAAAGTCATTATTCAAACCTACAATGTTCAAAGGAAGCTTGCAAGTAGACCTTCCCAATTCTTCCCTAGTAGAAGAGAAGTCCGACTAGATTATGAAAGCTTTAGATGGCACTTAGCCCTTTATCTCTCTTGGCCAAAAACATCAGGAAAATCAAAGCAATCTAAGATATGAGTGAATAAAAGAAAAATGAATGAGTGAACAAAATAAGAGTGTAGGAAAGTGAGAATTAAAGAGATCAAATAATTGCATAGAAAAATTCCAAAAAGCATTCATTTCTAGAAAAGTTAGAAAATTAAAAAAAATGAGAAAAGATAAGTGAGGAAAAATACAAAAAAAAAGTGAAAAGAAAAAAAAAGATACAAAAAAAGAGTGAAAGAGAGAAGATTGTTGAATGTCTGTACTCTTAGGTGGAGATTAGTCTAAGCTCGAAGCCTTAAGAGTGACATTCTAACAGAGAAAGTATGGTACAAAGCACGCACACACACTAGGTTGAGAAAAGCTGAAGAGTCTAGTTGTCTCTAGGATCATCTTCTATCTAGGGACCCTTGTTCTTTCCCATTTTTATCCTTTACCCCAGGTCTATCTTGCTTGCCATCTCATATCTAAGTCTAGCAAACACCTATAAAACTTGATGATCGTCTAAGTTGAAAGCCTGTCAAATTATCTTGTCTAGATAAGGATCAGTGTTTAGCCTTTAGCAAGGCCTAGAAATTAGAACCACTCCATGATTCATTTTCACTACCCACTTGAGTTTTTCTAAAAACCCACCTCACAGCCCTGAATAGATCCCTTATATCTGGACAACCCACAATTCCCTAAACTGAAAATGGTGTTTAAGACCAATCATTCTGTTTGTCCCATATCACAATCATGTCAAAATCAAAAAAAGAGTCACAAAGCAATAAAGTCAAGTGTCATATCTCATGACATTCATTAAAGTATTGGAGTTTCATTTACTGCATTTTTTGTGTGCCTGCATTATCATATCGTAAACTGCATATCATACATGTGTCCTTCAAAATTACAAAAACATGTCATAGTTGTCATAATTGCATTTGGTAAAAGAGTTGAAAAGGTCAAAACATAATCAAAAACTTCCTCAAAACTTCCAAATGTGCACAAGAGATGAGTACAGAGTTCCACAAAGGAAAAACAATAGAAAAAGATAAGCTTTCATAGATATATCTCAAAGTTTTCACATACAAATGGTATCACAGAGCTAAGACAAAATGCTCTCAAAAGAAGTAGAGGCTCCCCATGCAAGAGGGCACGAGTTTGAGAAAAACAAGTCAAAGTTGGTTCCCTCCAATAGAACCCTCGAGGCTTCGGATCCTTCATCTACGAGTACTGCTTGTCTCTTCATGGGACCTATGAGAGTGATGTGCTCTACTGTGGGCATGCAATTGTGAAGGCCCCACCATGCTAGTGCCAAATGCCCAACATTAAGGCAAGCCATCTCCTGAAACACTTTATTCTCAACCTGAAGCATGCTAACCTGGGTCTTCAAACTTGTGATCATATCACACCCATGGTAGACAGGAGCAAAAATGTATGTGTATCACTCTGCAATAGGGGGCACACCAGGATCATCCAAGAGATGATCATGGGTCATCATAGTAAAAGGGAAGGTTAATCCAACATTAACCTCACGAACCAAGTCCCTCCACTCTTTGACATTGCCTAAAAGGCCAAAACCAAAGTCAAAATCAAGTCAGTGCTAAAAAGAGAGAGAAGACAAGACAAAAGCCAAAGTAGAGTACTTATAGAGAAAAACTCACATTGATCTCCAAGCTGCCAGTTAGGGTTGAACTAACGCATCACCTCATCTAAGTGAGGAGGTCAAGGAACAATAGGAGGACTCTCAAGAATGTTAGGAGCCTCATGCAAGACATCAATGTCCTCAAAATCCTCATCCTCAAGAGGGGCCTCATCAAATGAATCATTGCTATCAAGAACATAGTCCTCGTTAGTAGACTCTGAATCAACAACCACAGTCACTGATTGGGAAGGAGTCCCTCTCCCTCCCCTCTGTCCTCCTCTAGAAGCTCTAGTAATGAAAACACTTGGAGTTAAAGGTGTCCAGACAATGCTCCTTTGTCTAATCTCCCTCATCTCCTGAATGGTCCTATAGCAGGTGGACACTAGGGGCAAGTCCTCTAGGACATCCTTGCCGAATTGCTACAAGACTCGATCTACCTGATGAGCCTCAACTTGACCATTGTGATCTATGATCTCTGAAACCTCATGGTAGTATACTCTCACCTCACCATCTTGGGGCCAAGCCCCCTCCATGTCACGGTAAGGATCAAAAATCACATCATCATCTATGAGGGTGGCAACAGTGGAAAGTGTAGCATCATAATGACTAATATGTACCCACCTCGCCACTCTCGGTAGTCACCTGTATGGAAGAGGAATAAGCTTCTGATAGGGCCTCATGTGCTCAAAGACCCATGTCATAATCAAAGAAGAGTGACTGAAAGCTAAAGACCCTCACCGAGAAATTTGATAAAAATCTCTGTAGACCATAGCCAGGATGTCAAGTCCCCGTGTGTAAACTATGCCCTCCTCTAGACCACGAATGATGGGTGCCCAACACCATCTCAAACGACTTGAGGCCTTGTCCCCCAATAGCCTTGAAGCATTCAAACCAATCAAAAACCTCCTCAGAAGTGGGATACGGAGTCGAGGCACTGAAGAAAGAACTCATATCTGGTCTCCGGGATGATTAACTCCCATGAAAGAAGCCCAAGAAGCCTTGTTCTTAGAAGACTCACTAGCAAGAAGAAATAGATTTTATCCCCTCATAGGGACCCCAAGGATACGATATACATCATATAGAGTGATATTCCACTCTCCTAAAATCTACGGGAACCTGAATGTGTTCCTATCTAGATCCCAGTAAGTCAGAATATCATAGCATATCTGAGATACATGATGGATCACAGGAATATGACAAACACTACCAATGCCTATCCTCTTCAGTATGGCATGATCCTCTGCACTTAGGGAAGAAAACATCCCTGAAAGCCACCCTTGCTCTTGGCCAGCATTCCATCTAATACGCCCCTCCTGTAAATTCAAAAGAGAAGTTTAGATTAGATCTTGTAAACTTGTAAAAACACAAAAAAAAGTGTATAAACCATCAAAATTTGTAATAAACAGGAAGATTAAGTGATCAAGTTCATGTTAGTTCAGAGTGAAAGAAGTGTTAAACAACATCAATTGCAGCCAAAAAAATCAGTCCTACAGGGTCAACCCCTAGGTGACCTAGGTGTCAATCAGGATCCCCCTGGGAGACCATGTTGCAAAGCAGGATCCCCCAGGCTAACCCTATTGTCAGACATGATCCCCATGGGTGACCCTACCTGATAGAAGGGGTGACCCTATGAGCAACCCCCCTCAAGCAAAAATTGGTCCAAAAACTCCATTTCTTAGCTGATTTCACAAAACAAAAGACCAATCCTACTCTGAATGACGAGACAAAAACAATGCAACAAGAAAAATCACCAAAAACAAATGATTTCAAGAGATTTTTACAAAATTCATCCTAGGTTTTAAAGAACAGTTTTTCACTAATTACTTACCCGATTCTCCATGGCTGAGGAAGAGGCAACCATCTCTACGATCCCCTCGACGATAGTTCTCTATCAACTGCTCACACGAATGATTCCGTCGCCATTTTTCTTTGATCTCACAATTTGGCTCTCTTTGTTTGCCCTTAGATTAGTTTCATTTTATGCATTTAGTTTAGTTTGTTTAGTTTTTATGCTTTTGTTTCATGCATTGTTTTGCGTGCTCTTATAACTACAGGTTCAAACTGACAAAAGTAAGCAACTAGTTGAACTGAAATGATCCATGGTAAGTTCATCATTTTAGTTTTCATTATTCATTTTGATATATTTAGATGCTGGACTAATACTAGTTATTGTAGGTACAAATTATGGAAAATTGACAACAAGTAAGGCCTAGTTCGAGAACGGTGTCTACTTTTCATGTAGACTATCATCCCCAAAGGGGGCAAATATGTAAGCACAAAAATCATGCACTACCTCCACGAGGACCCCTATGATGAGTTAGATCCTTGTTAGGTACATGTATGTGTGAAAATAGATCCTTTGGGTTGTAGACCTCTTAACGATGTGTCCTCTCTTCATGTTTTGTGTCATTTTTGCTTTGTCGATTCTCCTCCTTCTCCTTCTTCCCCATTTGAGATGCTTTTTGACACTTGTTGCGACACTTGTCAACTTGCATTTTCTAGCTTGTGACCTTAATCCTAAGCCTTGTGAGTGTCTTGTAGGTGAGTTTTCACCTCATCCCTCTGTGTTTCATCTAGTGCACCTTATAGAATCCTTCTAGAGGTCCCCTGATCCCTCTCCCGCTTTCCATTTTTAGTTTCAACCTTCCTATCCAAATCTCCCCCTATTATTTCTAGATCTCCTTAGGAGATCCTACACACACAAGTGGAGATTTGGATTCTTCCTCATGATTGACCTATTTCTTGATGTAAAAATCATCTTTTTCCTCCCTTTTTCCTTCTACAACGCTGATTTCTGCATTCTGCCCTATTTCACCCCGGATCTCTCCGGGTGACCCATGTTCGCCCTTAGGGTGACCCATGTTTGCCCCTAGGGAGACCCATGATCTCCCTTGGAAACCCTATCTGATGGAAGTGGCGACCCTACCGTCTTTTGTCCCATGGAAAAATTGAAGTTTCTCTCACGTTTTTGGTCCGTTTTCACCCATTTTTCTTTTTGTTTGCATGATTTTGGATCCTTGATATAGAGTTAACTATTTCATGCACCCACACATGCATAATTAGCTCTATTTGATCTCAAATTAACTTCCCAATCAATCTCATGCATTTTCCCTATCTCCTTTTCTTCTTTAGTGATAAGCTATCATTGCTTCATCACTCTCCTTCTTGTTGAGTTCACTGGGCAATCAACCTTGTTAACTCCCCAATCTATTCTTGTTAACTCATCAATCAAATGAGGTAACTCTTCAATCCAATCCCTTCTTCAAACCTATAAATACCCCCCTCCCTCAAGCACAAAGGGAGGTAAATTCTTTGTGCACCAGCTCTTGCCAAGTTTGTTCTCCAACCTAGCATCCATATGCTCAATACAGGACACAAGTGCCTTTTATTTTCTTTGTTTCAATCAAGTAGCATCACACTACTCAATTTTCAGCCATTGTGCTCAATTCAAACCTCACATCGAGCTCATACAAGCTTCACAAAATCTTCTCTTTGCTTTTTCAGGTCATTTTATCGTCGAGAGAACCAACTGCTATCAGAAAAGGATTCAAGGTTGCCTACACAAGGATCACTGAGGGATAGTGGAGTCTTCAAATCTTTATCTATTGAGGTTCTTTTATTGCTTTCATAGTAATTAGACAATCATCTTGCTCTTGGGAATAGTAACATACTTGCTTTTTCCTTGATAAATTAAATCTTGCATGATAGATTAGTCATTTTTGCAGTCTTAGATCTACTTTGTTAGAAAAAGTATCTTTCCTTTTTATTAGATTAAATAGCATTGAAAAAACCAAAAACCCACAAAAACATAGGTTACACATTGCATTTGAAAAATACATATAGGGTTGCATACATATTTCTTTCATAGATTAGAAGCATTTTCCTTTCCAAAAAATACTCTAAAATACCAAAAAGACGCATTGCATGTCATTTAGTTTGCATTCATATAAAGTAGACAACATTGAAAACCCTCAGTTCTATCATGAGGTAAATATGGTTCAAGAGACCTTTAAACAAACCCTTGATTTCATCACAAGGTACAAACAAAGTCAAAACACAAGTCAAACCCTAGGTCAAAACCCTAGATCTGGTTAGAGTTAGCAATCACACAATTTCCTCTATCCCAATTCATGCATGTGTTTAGGAGTAAGGGGAGGGTGGGTAAGAGATATCTGAGACAAGATCGAGGAGATCCATCTATGACCACAATAATAGACACACATTCCACCACAAGAGGATCCATTTATTCTCTTGTTAATTGAGGAAATTAGGCAATTACGATTACATAGAGCATTTCTTAGAGACATAGAAACAAGAGAAACCATCAACGAGAATAACCATTTGCCCACACAAAGGTGGAATTTAAGGAATCCAAATAGAAGAAGAAAGACTAGTGACCCTTCGGGTCATATGGTTATCTCAACCACCACAATAATTGAACAAAACATACAACAAAACGCACAACAACAAAGGCCATAGAACTTGCCGACCCCCCTTCGCGAAGTCCAGCTCTCCAACGAGCCAGACCCCTACCGTGTCTCACCTCCTCTTGACTAGATAATTCCACGTGAGCAAGAGTGACATGGCATATCACCCCGTGGCAAGGAGGGAAAGGGTCCGTGTGCATGCCGAGATCTGACCCAAAAGCCTCTAGGAAACTAGAGTCATGATTTTGAGTGTATAGTAACGTGGACCAAAACTTGCACTTACAAATCATCCATTAGGTTAGCTACTATCACTGATGATCAAAACTTGTCCAACCAACAGCTTCCATACATCCAGAACCAATATCAATTACAAGGTTGACATGTTCTTCTTCTGTCTGCTTTGTCAAACTGTTAACTGATACTTAGATGCTAATAACTTTTGAATCATTCATCATCAGAGGCCAAAACTCTAGATTTAGATTATCCTGACAATGCTTATGACTCCCTCACATCTACAGTAATCTCTGATTTACCACCAAAGAGATCCAGACCAAGATACCGGACCCTATCGCCTGCTATGTTTCTGACTTCTTGAACTTAGATAAATTCTGATTCTGACTTTTGGTATGAACAAATTATGTTATGTGGATGGGTGGAATAATCTTAGTTGCCATCAATGACAACACCTATCATGTGTAGCAGTGTCTCTTTCCAACAATCTCCCCCTTTGGCATTGATGGCAACACTTAGTGAAAAAATATTAAGTGTTACTCCCCCTTTACTATATACTCTTATGCTCTCCACTAATTCCGAAGCTCCCACTTAGCTAGATTCCTCATTTTTTCCTATTCTTCACTGCCCCTTTGACATCAATGGCAAAGGATTGGATCCGCAATGACTAATTATGCAAAAATTTTGTATATAAGACTACATATGTACAAACAATCCATATGTTATATTTATATATATTTAATGATATCTACAAAAGTACTCTTTAACTATACAAATTTGGTGGCCCAAATTCTCTTCATACCATCCAAAATTGAAATGTGTCCACTCAGAAGAAATGCATATGCTTCTGCTTTCCTTAGATTTGAGGGATCACTTGCTCGGGAAGTACTTTGGGCCTCTGACAAGGTATTAAACATTTTTTCCAACTTAGGGGTAATCAATCCTCAGAGCTCACCCATTCTTTCCATAATGTTCTTCTTTTCTTTGATAAGCTTCTTTATTTGATTTATTAGGCTAATTGCTTAACATTCTTGGCTCACTGGAGATACTCTTAAATGATCAAAACTTTGAGATAGGTCTAGCAACTTTTTCTCCTGCTCCTTTATCTTTTTCTCAATATTGTCTACTATTTTGGGCCATGATAAACAAAACTTATATACATCACCACCATCCTTAAGAGCATTTTCAATACTCTTATACCAATATCGAGTGTTTTTCTATCATTATCTATAAGGCCTTTTAGTTCACTAAACCTCTTATCCAAAAATTCTTTCTGAACCTTTACTTCGGCTAACTTCTCAAAAGACTCAAAATTTGTATTTACAGAATGCACAAGATTTTTCAAATTACCAGAAGGAGAATCAGATGGATTTTTCTAATATGTGGGCATGATCTTCTCCAGTATTCCAAATGCTAGGCCTATCAACTCATTGTCTTCTATGTGAGACTTCAGTATTTTCTCCCTTTCCTTGGCTTGTGTAAATGATGACATCTTCAGCACTTGGTCTAGAGAGAGAGTGTCCAAATTGATTGGTCCTTGTATCAATTCTGGCTCATCTAACTCTAGCATCTCCTTGTTGAGAAAACTTTATACTGTGTCTGCAGTGTCTCTTGCCACACTTTCTATTTCAGTTTCCTTCCCTTGTGCTTTGTTAGCGGTAGTAATCAGACTGTCTTGCTTTGGTGCATTAGCCCCATCTCCTTCCGCTAGTTCTTCTTTTCCCCTTTCCACTTCCTCTTCCTTCTCTTTCTCTTTTTCGTCTTCTTTCTCTTGGTCCTTTCCAGATTCATCAGTAGCATGAGGATCCGGAGGATCATGGCCAAGATTTTCTTCTTCTATCAATACTTCCTCTTCTTCTTTTTGCACTTCCTCTTCCAAAACAAAGGAGTCTAGAGTTTCATTCTGTTGCTTATTCTTCTTTAATCCTTCGATATCCATGTCTGAGGACTTAATCTCTACATTTACCTCCTCTATAATAGGAAGATTGTACTTTTTCAAAGCACTCCAGAGAATCTCTTTGGTTTCCCTTGCAATCTTGTATGTCTCCCCAAGCATAAGCTTATTCATTCTTGTTTTACTCCAGAACGTATCCTTGGCTTCTTTGAATATCAAATTCATTTGCTTTAGAGTAATTTGGGGGCATAATTGTATTAATATTTGTTCTCAGATCTAAAGATCCTTGCTTTTTGCATTCTCTTTTCTCAGTTCCTAAATTTTTTCAAGGATTTTTGGTATCAATGAACATATCTCAATAAGAGCCTTGTTGTGGATATTCAAATATCTTACTATTGCTTCCTCAAGTACTATTTTGTCAGCATCACTATAGTAAATGATTTAATGATGTCATCTACTGAAAGGGTAAATGTCTCTACATATTCCCCTGTCTTTTGTCTCTTGCTTTCCCTTTTGCTTCTAGAGGGCATCTCCTTGGATATCTTGGCTGCTTTTGTGCATGTGGCCTTTAGTTCTTTGATCTCAATGTCATAATTTGTATCTTCTTCTTCTTCTCTTGTGCTTTCATAGGTCCGGGATGCTTTTGTTTTCTTCCTTTTCTCCCTTTTTCTGGATGATTTTGCTTTCAATTGTGTAGTCTTAGGAGGAACAAGGGAAACAACAAAACTCATAGTTGTTCTTGTTTTGGTAGAGGTCTCTACTAGAGAACCTCCTTGTTTCTTTTCTTGCTTTTCTTTCTCAATTTTCTCTAACCTCTCCATGTTTGCCCTCACTGCTTCTTTTGTTATACCTATGCTCTCCACATATGCTTCAACTTTCTTATGCACTTTTATTTTTGTTTCTAGTTGCCAGAGCTCAACATGGATCTTTATGTTCAGTTCTTCAAAAGTGCCAAACCTTTCCATCTCAGTGTCCTTAGGTTGGTTCAACAAATGTTGAGCATACAGCTCTAATACATCTTCCTCAACCTCATATCCCATGGGCATAATCCACACAGTACTTGGTTCCACTGCCTCCATCAAACACTGATCTATGTCTACCATGAAACAAATTATATCCTTATATTTTTTAGCTACTATTTTGGGGATCCTCTCCCTAGAGTGCATCATGTTCCAATAGTTCTTACAATACCACCAGAGTGTAGTTCTTTGGGCTTTTGCATCACCAAGGTTATACAAATAGTCTCTAATTTGTAGTGCTACAGGTTTATCATTTGTCCAGACTAAGCCTCTTGATTCTGGTAATTCATTCATAAAATAAAAGAATAAGCATATGACCAGCGTACCATATTTAAAGTTCTTCTCATCTTTCTTGATCTTTTGCAGATTCTCCATCAGTTGGTTCAACAACAGCTCACACAAATCATAATCCACATTCTCCTTTAGCATCTGATATGTAGAATAGATGGTTGTTCTAGAGACTGAATTCTCCCTACTAGAGTGGTAAATCTTATAACCAATTACCATTGAGGCAAACTTGACATCCAGATCAGTGATGTCATTGATGGTCATAGCTCTCTTTCATACTTCAATCTGGTGACTTCAGTTACAGTTTGATTCTTCACTGACTTTAACGTAGGCAATCCACCAGTTGAGTGCAATCTAGTCACAACCCTAATGGCATCCTTGGTGATCTTAAAAGGTTCCATCAACAATATGAAGTTATCATGCATTCTGCTTAGTACATACCGGACCCATTCATCCTCTTCAAAGGTTGGAAAATGAATGACTTGTTCAAAATGTTTATCTTCCAATATTTTAAACTCAAGTTTGATGTCATAATTCTCATTCCTCAAATGGTTGTCAAATATATCCAACAGTTTTGAGTTTCCAAATTCCTCAATGTGTGCGTGTATGTAAACCCTAGTAACTTCCACATGTAGAACTCCATACGGAACACCAGAAAAAGCACCTAGTAGATCAATTTCTATAGACTTGTATGGATGTTTCTTGAATTTTAGAGGTGGCCTCTCAGTAACATTTACAACCAATGGAGTAGCCATCTTCAACAATGAAATTTGGAAAGCTTTATAGAAAAATACCTCTTTCACGGTTTAGGGTTTCGCCTTGAGTTGTCGGATGGGATTCTTGCTTGAATTTGATAAAGTCACTCTTTGGTTCTCTTCAAGTTCTTTCTCATGGTTCACTCCTCTTCTTCATTTTTGAATGCAAAGTGTTTCAAATGATGAATGAAAAACTTTTTATGCCTCTGCAAAAACCTAATTTGCTATTGTAATAAATGCACTACATTGAGTCATCTGGTTACCCTATTTCTTTAGACTGCTTCTCATGAATCACTCCACAAATCTTCTTATCTAGTTCTTTTCTTCTAGCAATCTTTTCAAAAGATCTATAATAGCCCATTGCATCTTTACTTATCGTGCCAGATTCAGACACTCACATACTGGCTGGGAGAATCAGATTTTTTTTGTAGCTCCCCTTAAGCTAGAGCTCCTGATTTAATTCCCAGAGTAATTACCAGCACCAGATTCTGGTTCAAATCCATCACAATTGTTCATTTCATTCTAGATTTTATTCACATCAACTTTGCCTTTGCCTTTGTCTTTTTTTAGCTCATCCATTTTTATGTTTACCGGACCTCCTTTTCCATTGTTCCTGCTTTTGCAGAACCTTGCAATATGACCGGATTTTTTACAGTTGAAGCATACAATCTTGTTTTTCTGACAATCACAGGTTGGAGCAGTTTTAGATCTGTAATGCATTGCAATATGCCCAAACTTGTTGCATGTAAAACATCTTTCATTGAACACTTGCTTCTTCTTAGGAGGATTTATTGATCCATTTCTGCATTCTTCAGCCTTATGACCTATCCTCTTGCAATTGAAACACTAACCGAAGAAGGATGATGCATTTTGATTTGCTTGACTTCTACATTGATTAGCTCTATGACCATATCTATTACATTTGAAGCAATTTCCATTGAAGGATGGATACCTTTGAGCATTAGGTTGTCTTACCGGAGGTCTTCTAGGTATGTTTCTTCCATTCCTTGTTTGAGAATTTCTTTGTCCAGATCCAAAGCTTTCACCTTTCTCATACCCAAGACCATGCCTATCATCAACCTTCTTTTGACTCTCAAGCAACACTTCAAGTTTAGTTGAACTTATCTTGAACTTCTCCTTGTATTCATTTGCAACTTCTAGGTCATGTCTAAGAATAACAATTTGCCTTTCAAGTTCCTCCTCATTGTATCTGCATTCTTGCAAATTAGATTTGAGATAACAAATTGTTCTATCCATTCTACAACATTCTTCAGTTCTTTCTTTTAGAGTTTGACTCAATTCTTCTTCAATCTTCTTTGTTTGCTCAATTTCTTTAGTTAGCCTCATCATCCCAAATTCCATCTCAAGTCTTTGAAGAGAGAGTTCTTTTGACAACTTCTCACATTCCTTTGTCTTTTCTTTTAAAGCTTCATCTAGGCCATTTTCTTTAGTAAAATTTGTTAGCTGTTGAAGTAGCTCCTTTCTCTTTTCCATGGATTTCTTGAGTTTATCTTTTAACATTTCAAGGGTGTTATCAACATCTTTAAGATCATCCTTTAGATTGATTACTTTTGCTTTGGCCTGGTCAATATCTTCTAGGGCCAACTGAAGTTGATCTTTGAGAGAGCCCATTCCTTCCCAGATCTTTCTCAAGTTGTTAAGATCTTTCCAAGGAACTTAGCTCTGATACCAATTGTTGGAATTAGGGTAGAAAACTGAGAGGGGGTGAATTAGTTGTCACAAAACTTTTACACTTGCTGTAATTAATTTTTTTTTACTACCTTTTATCAAATTATTATAATAACCACGAAAGCATAAATCAATAACATAAGAGCAGAAATACAAATTACACAATTGACACCAAGAATTGTTAACATGGAAACCCAGTTAAGGGAAAAACCATGGTGGGGGTTAACCCACAAAGACTATACTCTATTAAAATAATTACAAAATGGAAATGCACATGCATTCAGGCTCACTGCTCAAAAGAAGGCTCACTGCCTACAGAAGGCTTACTGCTTATTCAAAGAAGATTACAATATGTTTGAACTAATAATTAGCATCTACTAATGCATAGATTCAATTCTAGTTAAGCACAAAATACTGATTTGATACACTTCATCTTTACTCTACCCTTATGACTACTCTATTTTGATTCAAACCTTAGATCTCTACCTTTTTTGATCTTACCAGATAGTCACATCACACACACACACACCAAAATCATTCAAACCCATTGGCTATATATATCCGCATCCTAATCTTTGGTGCAGTCACGGTAGGAGGGTTCACAGAATTAACTATCTGGACCATGCAGCAAGAGTAAACACAATAGAAATGACACAAGAATATGGAACAAATGTCGATTTAGTCATTCAGTATATCATAGAATTCAAGGTAGAGATCCGTTGGCAACATGCAGGCTTACAATTCAGCTCACAGGCTTGATTACATACATACACAACATAAAGCTTTGAAGCTCCTTCGCACAAAACTAAACTAAAAAATTTGATTCAATTGCTAACTGCTTTCCTAAGGATCTATTACATCATTATGTATCGTTTCCAGACCAATAGATTCCTCTGCGTTGGCCACAAGAAATCCAAACTCCTGATGAAGAGGTGTAACATGTGTTCCTGGATAGGTCGGACCTATCAGCTTGAAAATCCTTCTCCAACGGATACAATGAAGTGCAGACCTATGAGGAAGGTCGGCCATGAACCAAGGAACATTATAGAATGTATCACAAGGATCCACAAGTCAGCCAATGCTTCCAATCCTTCTCCTTCAGTTGATTGTTCATGACTGTCAAAAATCTCTACACTAAGAAAAAAGAGGATCTTTTGGTAGCAATATCTTTCTGGTAACTGATACAAATGTTCTAAATTCTTGATATGATGAAGATGAATGAATTTAGATGCTAAGTCTAGATCTACAAGATGTGGAATGCCAAAACTAGACCACAAGTTGAGTTGCTTCTGACTGAATTGCCTGAACTGAACTGGAAAAATGAAATAACTGAATGCAAACAAACTGAAATGTAAATTCAAATGTTTTTTGGTTGATGCAAGATTACTCTTGAACCAGGGATGCTCCTGCATCAAACATTTGGGGTTATTGAAAAAGTGAGTCCCTCACTTTGTTGGGGCTAGGGGAGAACCAAGACGGTCCACCTTAGCCTGAGAAATCTATGATGAGTCTTCTTTCGGTCTACCTTTCCACTTCACAAGATATTCTTTGTATTGTCTTCCTCTAGTGTTGCATCCAACTCTGCTATCCAAAATGCCTTCAATTTATTCTGGTGCTTGTTGTGGTAACTATTTCTTTAAATCTTCTTCCATGCTGTCACTTAACTATGCTTCATGATACTGGTAAAGATCTAAAATGTTGAAAATAGGTGAAATACCTAATGTCTTCGGTAATTCCACTTCATATGCATTTCTTGAATTAAATTTCCTGAGTATCTTACTGATGAATAGGGTACATCACAAAACACACAAAAACAGAAATGGAACACAAAAAATAGAACTTTCTTTTATTGATCTAGGTAACTCATTACATTACAAAATCCCAATTACAATCAGAGGATGAATCCCCTATTGGCTGCAACACATTACAGCTTTTCCAACCTCAAGACTCTAGAATCTTCAACCTTTTGTAACCCCAAATCCGCTAGGGTTTCTATTTTTCCCACCTATTCTTGACTCTACACTTGCCCCCTTTACTCTACTACTGCCCAGGGTTCCCAAAATAGCCATAAATAACACTTTTTGGCGACCTCTAGCTAAATTTTGAAATGTACAACTCCCTCCAAAAGTAGGTCAACTTTCGAGAAGCATAACTTTTGATCCGAGTGTCCAATTGACAAACTGTTTTAGGCATCGAAAAGATCACGATGTGAACTATCACATCGAAAATTTGTAAACGGATTTCTGTCAACTTTTTGGGATGTTTAGGGAAGTTTTAGTGCCTCATTTCTCATTTCAAAAATTTTTTAGGGACTTTTTAGAAAACAAAAACTTTAATATCTTTCAATTCACAAATGATCTTTGCCTAATTCCTTCACCAAAGGTCTTATATTTCCATTATGTAACTTTCTGCAAGTTTTCACTTCAATCGGTACCCAACTGCAAACTTTCCAAAAATAGCAGGTAGACTTTCCAAAATAGGTAGGTTTCTATTTTTAGCAATTTTGGAAAAATTAAAAGTCCTACATCAATATTCTAGATATTATGGAACCAGAAACACTAATTATGGAAAGAAATGAAAACAACTATAATGATTTTGAATTAACTTCTTTTTGGGTGATGCAAGATTGCCCTTACACCACTGGATGCTCCTGCATCAGACACCTAGGATAATTTGAGAAGTGACCCTGTCACGTCTCAAATGTTTGTGTGAGGGAAACCCAAATGGTCAACCTCTGCCTTAGATAACCAAGAGGAATCTTCAATATTCCATTTTACCAGATATTCTTCATATTGCTTGTTCCGAGAACTTCTTCCCACACTGCTATCCAAGATCTCTTCTATCTTGTCCATTGAAGTAGATGCTGGAATACTCCACTGTGCTTTTGTTGGTCCATCCTCTATTCCACCTTCATGATATTCTGATAAATCAGCAATGTTGAAAAAAAGGGAAATATTGATCCCATTCGGCAGCTCTACCTCATATGTATTTCTTGAATCATGCTTCTTCAAGATTCTGCATGGTCCAAATTTCTTCATTTTCAACTTGTTGTATGTTCCAATTGGGAACCTTTCTTTTCTCAAGTGAACCATGAATTCATCTCCTACCTGGAACTCCTTATACCTCCTCTTCTAATCTTCCTTAGCCTTGTACTGAATATTCATCTTATTAATGTGCTTTCTCACCTCTTGATGCAAATTCTTCAGATGTTCTACAAAGTCTTTAGCTTCAGCACTTGTCTTTTCTCCTTTGTCCAGCTTCCTTAACTCAGAAGCATTTACTGAGCTATTGCCATATACAACCTAGAATGGTGACTTACCAGTACTCCTATTGACAGAATTGTTGTAAGCAAATTCTGCCTGTGGTAAAATCAAATCCCATCCCTTGGGCTTATCTCCTACTGAGCACCGTAGCAGGTTACCCAGACTCCTATTCACCACTTTGGTTTGTCCATTAGTCTGTGGATGGTGTGCAAAACTGAACTTCAAATCTATCTTCAACTTCTTCCATAATGTCCTCCAGAAATAACCAACGAACTTGGTATCTCAATCTAAAACTATGCTCTTTGGTAGACCATGTAGTCTCACCACCTCTCTAAAAAATAATTCAGCAATATGAACAACATCATTAGTCTTCTTGCAAGGAATAAAATGTGCCATCTTCGAGAATCTGTCCACCACCACAAAATAGAATCATGTCCTCTCTGTGTCCTTGGTAAACCAAGAACAAAATCCACACTAATATCATCACATGGCTTCTCTGGTATAGGTAATGGCTGATATAGACCTATGTTCTAACTTGCTCCTTTTGCCATTTGACATACTCTGCAACTCTGCACAAATTTTCGCACATCCTGCTACAACTGTGGCCAATAATAATTTTCACCAACAATAGCAATGGTCTTATCCTAACCAAAGTGTCCATCCAATCCTCCACTATGCTTCTCCTTAATCAGGTTCTCTCTCATGGAACTCCTTGGAATGCACAACTGGCTTCCTCTAAACAACATGCCATCTTGGATTATGAAATCCAACCATTTTGTCCTGTCCAAAGTAACAGGTTCCATACAAGCTTTCTAGGCCTCTACAAAATCTGGATCTTCATGATACAAACTTTTGAGCTCATTGAACCCAACAACCTCTATCTTCATTTCTGTCAACAAAATTTGCCTTCTGCTCAAGGCATCTGCAACTCTGTTGGACTTCTTACTCCTGTGATTCAAAACAAAAGTATAGCTCTGTAAAAACTCAACCCATTTTAAGTACCTTTGGTTCAACTTTCCTTGACTATTAAGATACTACAAAGCCTGATGATCAGTATATAAAACAAACTCCTTTGGCAACAATTAATGTCTCCATTTCTTCAAAGCTTGAACTATTGCATAAAACTCATGATCATAAACATAATACTTTTTCTTGGCATCATTAAGCTTCTCACTAAAATAGGCAATGGGCTTACCTTCTTGGCTCAAAATATCTCCTATACCACTACCACTAGCATCACAATCTACCTAAAATACGTCATTGAAATCTGGAAGTGCCAAAACAGGTTGTTCTACAACTTTTTGCTTCAATGTATCAAAGCTCTTGTCTGCTCCTTTAGTCCATCTAAACTCTTTTCTATCCCCTCTCATTGTCTCAGTTAGGGGTGCACAAATGCTACTAAAATTCCTGATAAACTTTCTATAAAAACTTGCCAAACCATGAAAGGATCTTACCTCCGTTGCACTCCTTGGCGTAGGCCATTCAATGATAGCCCTTACTTTTTCTAGGTCCATCTTAAGACATTCCTCTGAGACTACAAATCCCAAGTATACCAACTCCTTTGTAAAACTACATTTCTTCCAATTAATCAGCAAATTCTCCTCCCTAAGCTTCTCCTGAACTCTTCTAATATGCATCAGATGCTCATCCCAAGTCTTACTAAAAATCAAAATATCATCCAAATAAACAATAACAAAACTTCCCAAAAATTCTTTCAATACCTCGTTCATGAGCCACATGAATTTTCTCAGTGCATTGGTTAGCCCAAATGGCATGAATAACCACTCATACAAAACTTCCTTTGTCTTGAAGTCTATCTTCCACTCATCTCCTTCTCTGATATGGATCAGGTGATACCCACTCTTTAGGTCAATTTTCGTGAAGTACTTGGCTCCACTCAAACAATCCATGATGTCATCCCTTCTTGGCAATGGAAATCTATACTTGATCATTATCTTATTGATGGCTCATGAGTCTGTACACATCCTCCATTCTCCATCCTTCTTTGGTGCTAGTACTATAGGTACCACACATGGACTTAGGCTCTCCCTTATCAGTCCCTTCCTCAACAACTCTTGAACTTGTCTATTCAGCTCTTCATTCTCTACAGGGGTCATTCTGTGGGTTGCCTTGTTTGGCAAACTAGCTCCTGGTATCAAATCCATTTGATGACTTATCTTGCTTACTAGTGGTAAACCTTTTGGTACATTATCAAAGATAATGTCCTAGAACTCATCCAACATATCTGAAACTTCTACTAGTACATCTTCATAGTTCTCTTGACTAATCTCTGGAATCAATGCAAAGCAATGAAACTCATGATTCATACCCTCCAAAAATTTCCTACCATCTACCAAGCAAATTCTGGCAGTACTACATACCTTTTCTTCCATCTCCTTCAAGGCCTTCAACTTATGATGAACTCCATCCTTTGTTAGGGAATATGTGTTTGCATGACCATCATGGACAACGCTCCTATCATACTGCCACGGCCTCCCCAATAGCATATGGCATGCATCCATCGGTATGATATCACACAACATATCATCATGGTAGTCCCCAATCTTAAACTTCACCAAACACTGTTCATTGACCAAAGCTTGGTGGTCCTTCTGCAACCATGCAATCCGATATGGATGTGGATCCTTTCTTCTTGTCAACTTTAACTTGTCAACCATCTCCTTTGAAACAAGATTATCAGTGCTTCCACTGTAAATAATAATATCACAACACTTACCTTCACATTTGCACCTTGTGCAGAATAAATTCTTCCTCTGATTAGGTTCTTTCTCCTCATTCAGTAAGGTTCTTCTGACAACTAGGGTTTCTCCCCTTTCAGCATCTTTAAAATACTTAGAATGTGCATCTTCATCTACATGTGTAACTCGTGCATTGCCTTCAAGTCTTCTATTTGTCCTTCCTTGATGTTGCGGACACTCATATGCTCGATGCCCTTCTTCTCCACATTGGAAACAGGTTCCTCTAAAACCTCCTCTTCTAGGTCCTTGCCCAAGTCTACCTCTTCCTCTTCCTCTTTGCTCACCATTGTTCTAGTCATGAGGGTGGTAGGTATTATCTCCTCTTTGATTTTGACTAGTGCCAGCTTCTTCACTTTTCCTTGCATCTTCATTTTGGCCCCCATAGGGTCTTCCACCAGTCCTTCCGCCTTGACCTCTTCCCCTTTGCTTGCTGTCAAATCTTTTATTCAGCTTCTCTTCCACCTTCAGGGAAAACTGGTATGCATCTTCTATGGTGGTAATTCTGACCAGGCTCAGCTCCTCTTGAATACTCGGCCTCAACCCATTAATGTAACGGGCTACCTTCTCCTTGTTGGGCTCTACATGGCTTGTTCTGATAGTAATCTTATAAAACTCTTTTGTATACTCCTTAATAGACTTGTTACCTTGCTTTAGTCCTTGTAACTTCTTCAGTAACTCCATCTCATAGTCCACATGAATGAACTACTTCTTTAGTTCCTCCACCATCCGATCCCATCTGGTGATGTTTCCTTTTCCTCTTCTTTTCCTCTCTAGTTGGACCTCCTTCCACCAAATATTAGCATGGCCCTTCAACTTTGTTTTTTCAAACTTGACCCGATCAGGGTCCTCCACATCTTCATACTCGAAATACTCCTCCATGTCATTGATCAAATAAATAAGTTGTTCTAGATTCAAACCCCCAGAATATGTAGAAACCTCAATCCTGGGCCTCTTTCTGATCTTTGAAATGACCCTCAACAACCTAACTTCTGCAGGATCTTTGGTAGCTTCTTGTTCTTCCTCAGATAGCTCTTCTTCAACTTCATCTTCGCTTTTGTCTCTTATCCTCGGCTCAAACCCTCTTTGTAGCTCCTCTTGCAATGCATCGATTTGCCTTTGCAGGGCTCTAAAACCCTCTTCTATCAAAGCATTCCTCCCAACACAATTTCTTAATGGAGGCATCTTGGTCTCCACAGCAAACCCACAACCTCAGGTCCTGGTGCAAACTGCCTCACAGTCAGTGATTTGTCTACACACTCAGGAACCCTTGCTCTGATACCACTTGATGAAGGGGTAAATCACAAAACACACAACAACAGAAATGGAACATAGAAAATAGAAATTTCTTTTATTGATTTGGGCAACTCATTACATTACAGAATCCCAATTTCAATCAAAGGATGAATCCCCTACTGGCTACAACATATTATAGCTTTCCCAACCTCAAGACTCTAGAATCTTCAGCCTTCTGCAAATCCACTAGGGTTTCTAATTTTCCCGCCGATTCTTGACTCTACACTTGCCCCCTTTACTCTACTACTGCCTAGGGTTCCCAAAATAGCCATAAATAACACTTTTTGGCAGCCTCCAGCTAAATTTTGAAATTTACAACTCCCTCCAAAAGTAGGTCAACTTCCGGGAAGCATAACTTTTGATTCGAGTGTCCGATTGACGAACTGTTTTAGGCGTCAAAAATCTCGCGACATGAACTATCATGCCAGAAATTTGTAAATAGATTTCCATTAGCTTTTTGGGATGTTTAGGGAAGTTTTAGTGCCTCATATCTCATTTTAGAAATTTTTTAGGGGCTTTTCAGAAAATAAAAACTTTAATATCTTTTAGTTCACAAATGATCTTTGCCTGATTCCTTTGCCAAAGGTTTTATATTTCCATTATGTAACTTTCTGTAAGTTTTCACTTCAATCCATGCCCAACTGCAAACTTTCCAAAAATAGCTGGTAGACTTTCCAAAACAGGTAGGTTGCTATTTTTAGCAGTTTTGGAAAAAATGAAAGTCATACATCAATATTCTGGATATTATGGAACCAGAAACACTAATTATGGAAAGAAATGAAAATAACTACAATGATTTTGAATTAACTTCTTTTTGGGTGATGCAAGATTGCCCTTACACCACTGGATCCTCCTGCATCACTTACAAGCTCCAAACTTCTTCATCTTTAACTTATTATATGTCCCAACTGGAAATCTTTCTTTTCTCAAATATACCATTACTTCATCTCCAACTACAAATTCCTTATGTCTTCTCTTCTCATCTACCTTTGTCTTATACTTACTGTTCATGTCTTCCAAATGCTAATTCACCTAATTATGCAGTGTCTTCATGTGATCTGCAAATTCTTCTGCTTCTACACTCCTCCTTTCTTCCATGATGATATCTCTCAATTCAGTCACTCCTCTAGGGTTCACTCTGGTAACAATCTCAAAAGGTGTTCTTCCAATACTTCTATTGACTGAATTATTGTATGCAAACTCTGATTGTGAAATAATCAAATCCCAACTTCTAGTTTTCTCTCCAACCAAACATCTCAACAAGTTTCCCAAACTTCTATTCACTACCTCTATCTATCCATCTGTCTATGGATGAAAAGTTGAACTGAACTTCAAATCTATTTTCATCTTCTTCCAAAGTGTCTTCTAAAAGTATCCAACAAACTTTGTATCTCTGTTGAAACTATGCTCCTAGGTAATCCATGCAATCTCACAATCTCCTTGAAAAATAGATCAGCCACATGTATTGCATTAATTGTCTTCTTGCAAGGTATGAAATGAGCCATCTTTGAAAATTTATTGACCACTTCAAATATTGAATCATGTCCTCTCTATATCTTAGGTAATACCATTACAAAATTCATGCTTATGTCTTCCCAAGGTCTCTCCAGTACTATCAAAGGTTTATAATATCTAGTGTTCTGACTACTCCCTTTTGCAACTTGACAAACTCTACAACTTTGTACAAATCTTGGAACATCCTTATGAATCTGAGGCAAATGTAATTTTCACTTACCAAAGCCAATGTCTTATCAATGCCAAAGTGTCCTTCCAATCCACCACTATGTTTCTCCTTGATCAAGTTATCTCTCATTGAACTTCTAGGTATGCACAACTGACTTCCTTTGAACAACATATCTTCTTGAATGAAATAGTCCAACTACTTGCTCCTATCTATCACAATAGGTTCTTTACATGCCTTCCAAGGTTTTGCAAAATTAGTGTCTGCCTCATACATGTTCTTCAATTCACCAAAACCCAACACTTCAACTCTCATCTCTATCAACAAGTTTCTTCTCCTACTCAATGCATCAACAACTTTATTTAATTTTCCACTCCTATGCTTCAACACAAAGGTATAACACTGCATGAACTCTACCCATCTCATATGTCTCTGATTCAACTTACCTTGACTATTCAAATATTGCAAAACTTGATGATCTTTATACAACACAAACTCCTCAAATAACAAATAATGTCTCCACTTCTTCAAGGCTTGAATTATGGCATAAAACTCTTGATCATAAAATGAATATCTTCTCCTTGCATCATTCAACTTTTCACTAAAATATGCTACTGGTCTACCTTCTTGACTTAACACTCCTCCAATTACATTTCCACTTGCATCACAATCAACTTGAAATACCTTATTGAAATCTGGCAATGCCAAAACAGGTTGCTCTATCCCCTTCTGCTTCAACAACTCAAAACTTTTATCTACTCCAAATGTCCACTTGAAATCTTTTCTATCACCTCTCATTGTCTTTGTCATAGGGTTACAAACTAAACTAAAATTTATGATGAACTTCTGGTAGAAACTAGACAAACCATGAAATGATCTAACCTCTCCAATGCTCTCCAGTGTAGGCCATTCAACAATTGCTTTCACTTTTTCAGGGTCCATCTTCAATCTTTCTACAGAAATGACAAATCCCAAATATACCAATTCTTCTTTCATGAAACTACACTTCTTGATGTTTATCAGCAATTTCTCTTCTCTCAACCTCTAAAAAACTTGTCTCGTATGCCACAAATGTTCTTGTGTCTTACTAAAAATCAGAATATCATCCAAATACACAATCACAAACTTACCCAAGAATTTCTTCAGAACTTCATTCATCAATCTCATTAAAATACTCAGTGCATTTGTCAATCCAAAAGGCATCACTAACCACTCATACAATCCTTCATTTGTTTTGAAAGTAGTCTTCCATTCATCACCTTCTTTGATTATGATCTAGTGGTATCCACTCTTCTAGTCTATATTTGTGAAATATCTTGCTCCACTCAAACAATCCATGATATTATCCATCCTAGGTAAAGGGAATCTATACTTAACTACGATCTTGTTTATTGCTCTAGAATCAGTACACATTCTCCATTCTCCATCTTTCTTCAATGTTAAAATTGAAGGTACTGTACAAGGACTCAAACTTTCTCTAATTAAACCTTTCCTCAACAATTCTTGTATCAGTCTATTCAATTCTTCATTCTCTACTGGTGTCATCTAGCGAGCTGCTTTGTTAGGCAAACTTGCTCCTGGTATAAGATCCATGTGATGACTGATACTCCTTATAGGTGGTAAGCCATCAGGTATATTATCTGATATGATGTCTTCATATTCTGTCAGCAACTCTCTTATCTCCTCTGACTGTTCTTCTTTAGTCTCTTTCTTCAATGCTCCAGGCTTCTTAGGAATCAAGGCATAACACATATTCTCATGTCTCAAAGCATCCAAAAATTTCCTTCCATCTACCAAATAGATTCTAGCATTCCCACATACTTCACTCTTAGGATCATCCTCCAAAGGAATTAAAGTAATTATCTTTCCATTTGCTGTAATGGTATAGGTATTCTTTCTCCCATCATGTATTGATGTTCTATCATATTGCCAAGGTCTACCCAACAAGATATGACAAACATCCATAAGCATAATATCACACAACACTTTGTCATGATAAGATCTAATATGAAATTTCACCAAACATTGTTTACTCACCAGTACCTTATGATCATCCTGAATCCATGCTATTTGATAGGGCTTAGGGTGTTTCAATCTTTCCAACTTTAGCTTAGTCACCATCTCTTCTAAAACTAGATTATCTGAACTACCACTATCAATCATAACTTTACAACACTTACCTCTGGATTTGCATCTTGTTCTGAGCAGACTTTTCCTCTGTGATGGTTCCTCATTTGTCTTAGTTTGAAATAGTTCTCTCCTCATCACCAATGATTCTCCTTTCTCTAGATTGCCAACTGAGCTAGGTGATCCAACAGGTTCTTCTTCAACATATGCTTCTCTTCCACTAGTTTATGTCTTCTTGCTTGTACTACCCTGATTGCATTAAAATGCTCTATGTCCTTCACCTCCACACTTGAAACAAGTACCTCTGAATATTCTCTTATCAAATCCTCTTCCTTCTCTTATGTATCCTTCATTTCTTTATGCACCAAGGTTTCCTCCAGAAAAAATTTCTATCATCTCTCTGGTAAGCATTATTATCTCTACAATCCTTCCACAATGGACTGTCAAACTTGTTTTTCTCTAGATAAGATCTGTCTCCTCTAGAAAATGTCCTACCTCTCAGAAATTTACCCCCTCTACTTCTCTATCTCTGTTCATGTTTCTTATTCAACTTCTCTTCAACTTTCAGTGTGAATTGATATGCTTCTTCCAAAGATTCCATTCTTACCAAGCTTAGTTCTTCTTGAATGTTCAATCTCAGTCCATTGATGTATCTAGCCACTTTCTCCTTGCTTGCTTCACTATGTCATGTTCTTATGATTATTTTATGAAATTCTTCAGTGTATTCCTTCACATATTTCTCCTTTTGTCTCAAGTTTTGCAATCTCTTCAACAACTCCAACTCATAGTCAGCAGGTATGAACTGATTCTTCAACTTTGTTATCACCTGGTCCCACTTTGCAATCTTTTCTTTCCCTCTCCTATTTCATTCCAATTGAACTTATTCCCACCATATAGTAGCATGTCCTTTCAACTTTATCTTTACAAATTTTACCTTCTCCAGATCTTCAATTTCCTCATATTCAAAGTATTCTTCCATGTCAATTATCCAATCAATCAACTCTTCTGGACTCAAATTACCAGTATAGTTTGGCACATCAACTCTAGGTCTTTTCCCAATCTTTGAAATAGCTCTCAACATCTTTACTTGATCTAATTCTTCATCTTCATGACCTTCTAGGGTTTCACCACTTTGTTCAACAGATTGAAATTCTTCTTCATCATCACTTTCAAAATTAGATCTAGGTGTCAATCCTCTTCGCCAATCTTCTTCAATAGCATCCAAACAAATTTGCATTGTTCTCATCAATTCCATCATCTCATCCATTCTATTAGCCATTGTACCAACAGGAGGTGTTAGTGCCTGAATTGACTGACAATTTTTGAGCAATTTTCATGCAGGCACTTTCCCTAAATATCCAAAAAATGTTCTAAGTATTGGACCTCCTCAGCATTTTTTCAGCTGCATCATCATATTTTCTTGAGGAGGAGGTCATCATCATCATGTTTGCTTCGATGAAGGTCATCATCATCATGTTTTCTGTCGACTTGTTTTTCATCAGGATCATCATATTTCAATATCGGGTGATGTCTGGATATCATCCTGATCCTGCTGATGAGCTATAGTGCGCCCTGATTTGCTTGCGGAGGTGATTTTTCAAGTATCCGGTGATCTTCCAATTATCACCTTGCCCTTTTATGATGATGATGTTGCCCCGATTTTTTGAGGGGGTTATTCTCTAAGTTGTCCGACCTGACTTTTTTTTTCTTAAGGGTCGTCATCATCATCATCATCATATTTCCAGTTATCACCGTGTTGCTTGCGGGGGTCATCATATTTTCTGCCTTCATGATATTTCGCCGGGGTGATATTTTTATCATCGGGTGATCTTGGTTATGATCATCCTGATGATGTTGTTGAAGAGTTCTAAGTATGACCCGATATTCACTGGGGTCATCATATTTTGAACGTCAGGATGATCTTAGTCAATATCATCCTGATGATGTTGTATCACTTCGTGTTTGTTGTTTTTTCATCCTGATGATGCTGATGTCATTCGTATGTCAGGATGATATCTTTTTCTCTGCCTATCTGCATCATGATATTTCTGAAGGAGGGGGTGATATTTTCATATCACCCGGGTGTATGTTTGTTCCAGCGTCATGATGATGCTGATATCAAGGAGATATCCGCCTGCCGGCTTCATGCATTATCTAGTGGGGGTGATCTTTTCAAGCATCATCATATTCATCTATCGCCCCGATCTTATAGTGGAGCTACAGTGCAACCTGATATTTGTACATCAGGATGATATTTCCAAATATCCGGTTATCTTCCGAATATCATCCTGATGTCGATATGATGATGACGTCATCAAGGTCCGGGGGGGTCATATTTCTAACACAGATCATCTTGTGGAGATCTCCCGATATTTGCAAACATGATGATGACGTCATCCGGATATGAGGAGGTGCTCAGTAGGCAGATATGATGATGATGTCAGCAGGATATGATGATGACGTCATCAGGATGTTCATCGGCCAGACTTTTGGTATAGGCTCAGCAGGAGGATGTTCCTCCGATGGATCAGGTTGTGCCGATGAGGGCGATTATCATGCAGGTTATATGGCGATATGATGCTCATGTCAGGGTGATATTTCAAGCGACAGGATATCATGCTGCTGGAGGATGATGATGATGAAGTCTTATACTAGTGTCGTTAGGAGCAAAAGCACCGACATTATATGTGCTCCTGACCTAGTATATAAAGTGTTAATGAGGTTGTTGCGGGGTGCATGTGGGATAATTGATATCCTGCATATTTTCAAATATCATGATGATGAATCTCGGCGGGAAGTGGTTGCGATGCAGAATTGACGTTTTCCCGAGGCCGCGGGTTGGTGCGCCATTAATGGCGAAGGTTGCAGAGGTATGGGCGGATCTGGTACCCGATTGAAGGTGTACATCAGCGGACAGTGGCGCAGGGCTCGAGATTTCTTCCTGTCTCCTCCCCTACCTGCTGCATTCATGTTTGGGCGCCAATCTGGTAGTGTTTGAGCGCCATTTTCCTGATACTGTGTATCTGGCGGGATTTTTGGTCAACCATGTAATTAATTGCTATGGTACACTACCTGGCTGTTATAAGCAGGAAGTGTTACTCATTTGTGGTTGTTGAAAGTTGAAGATTTTTGGCTCTGTAATTCAAAACAAGCTGATCTGGTTGCTCTGTACAGCTTAACTTGTGAGTTTATGTATCTCCTGTTGTACGATTTGGCATGAATCCACTGATTTCATGGTTAGTCTTATATGAATAATGATGTGTTTGCATGTGTTATGTTAATTCTGTCTCCAGTATTGCATGTATTCTTCTTCTGAATCTGGATATTTGGGTAATGTTCAGATTCTAGAGCATAGAATTCCTATGTTGAATGTCTGATCTTTTAACTTCTGCTCAAGGGGTAGATTAAACTGTTTTCAGGTTGAACATTGGGAAGGGTATACTGCAGTAGGGATGCCATAAGTAGAGATAACTTAACACTCTTTATTGGGAGATATCTGTAAGGCAGGTATCACATATATCCCCCTGAAATCCAGTTTTAGCTGTTCATGCTGATCATTCACAGGTGTATGTCTACTGACTCCAGGCCCTGGATAGGCACCAATCTTGCTTTGTGTTTGTGTTACAACCATGTCCAGCTTTGCATCCAAAATTCAAACTAAACCATTTCATACTTCCACCTGTTAGTTGTAGGAGTAGGATTAGGAACCCCCTGCATGCTCTCATACCCAACCAGACATCATGTCCAAGAATGTTGCCAGCCTTGTGATCTATCATACAGATCTTGGTCCATACATGAGAGTATTCTGCCTGTTGTTGTCAAGTTAGATCTTTCTATCTTTGAGCTAGTCAAGGTTACATCTTGAGTTATAGGGATCCCCCCCCTTGGTGTGGCAGAACCAGAAGTGAAGGGGAGGCAGCTTACGCAACCTCCTGTATTTAGTTGGCTGAATCTGCCTGCGCATTAGAAGTGGCAAACCCTAATGCTGATTCAGAAGAAAAACCAACAAAATTGGCGACTCTACTGGGGAGATCAATGTCATATCCATTAAAGTTTGAGTCTACAAGATAAAAAAAAAATCAGACCTGGAAACTGTTTGTTGCAGCAGAGAAAAGGGTTATATATGTGATTCTGCTGGTGGATGACCCAGAATGAAAGAAATCAATCTACAGCTTCAGCTTGTTTGAAGCTCATTCCTCTTCAAGGAGGTGGCGACTCTGCATCAAAGAACCTGATAAAAGAACAAAATCAGCCAGAGAAGAATTTGTAGCTTCTGCAACATATCCAGGTATTTCATATTGTTTGACAGACTCCCTATTTGGTGAGATAGCACTGGTTAAAAGGGGAACATTGGTGAAAGCAGAGCTTGCATGCTTCTATTAGAACTTACACTATATTTCAAAGGGCATGCAATGTTGTTCAAAAGACTCATTTAAAGGACTTTAGGAAAGTTTGAAAAAACAGTCTAAACTTTGAGTGCCTAAAGTCATTATTTGTAGAAAATCTGAGTAGAGAGGAGGGTTGCAATAACATAAAGGATGTATTATCTGCCTATGCACCCTTGTGAAGTGTCAAATGCAAAAATGTATAGTAGTCAGTCCCAACAATGTAATAAAAGAAGTTTCAACATAGACAGATATAAGCCCATAAATTTCAGTGGCATTTGTGGCTATCCAAATGCTTTTCCACCTAAAATCAGAAAATTTTTGCCTAAATTTAAGGGTATAAAGGATGAATCAGCTGAGAGACACTTGTAGCAGTTCATGAATGTGATAGATGACTTTGAGATTGACCATGAGGATGTGGTTATGAGATTATTTGTTCAATCTCTAGATGAAGATGCAAGGGACTGGTTTTCCTACCTTCCAACTCACTCTGTCAGCTCTTGGCATGGTTTTAAATCTGCATTTCTAGTACAGTATGGTGAAAGAGTTTCTGAATATGCAGCTATTAGTGACTTCATGTACATCCATATTGGAGAAGATGAGTTGATCCCAGCCTTTAACCTCAGATTTATGAGGGCATTGAATAGAATTCTAGAATGCATGAGACCTAATGATGCACTGTGCTTAGTTATCTATTTGGGAGCCTTTGATAAGAAAATGAGTTACAGATTAAGAGACAAGGAGCCCACCACATTGCATCAGGCACATCAGTTTGCATTAGATATTGAAAACAATTGGAGGTATGGAATACAAAAGGGTTATTTCTCTGAAAATTTTTGTTGTCCTGCAGCCCCCAGTGTTAATGAAGGATTTAATTCAGGTATTGACAATGAATGTCATAGCACTCACACCCCTGTTGTCCCAGTTTTTGCATCATTCCAAGTAGATGATGTTTCTATCATAGAGGAGGATGTCCTTTTTTGCCCAGCAGGTGAAGTTGAAAATAATAATTTTTCAAGTAATATTTGCATACCAGTACTAAACAAAGAGCCTTCATGTTTAAATGATCCAGTTGTGCAGAGTTGTGATCATATGGATCAAGAATCAATATCAGTTTCATCAGGAAGTATTGGAGGGCTGGAAAATGATGCAGATTGTTCAACTTCAGAGTACATTGAAACAGCAAAAATCTTGTATGCGGGGCAATTAGGTGATAAAAATGATATCCATGACCAATTCATGGATCAGGTTTGTTCTTCTTATGACTCTGGATCTGATGATAATGAAGAAGAATTGGAGTGTCATGAAGAAGAAGCAGAGGCCTTTGCAGTGAATGTTAATCCCCTTTATGATGAGTCTGCTGATGCATATGATGTTGTGAGTCTTGACTTTCAGTGGTGCAGGATTAACCCTTTGTTTGAGGATGATGATACTGATTTGCAAACTGTGAATAATGAATGTTCATCATCACCTGATTCAGACATGTGCAACATTGGGTGTGTGGATCAGGTTTTGTTTTCAATATCAGTAGATATTAGGGGTCTCATATTTTCTGAGTATTTTGAATTGTTGGATCAGCTGGGTGAGTGCCTGATAATGTGCAGCAGCCAGATAAATGATAAAGAATGCCAAGAGCAGTATGATGTACTGTCTGAGGGACATAACATACATGTGTTGCCTAATGTTGAAGAATATTATGTGTATGGTTATATGTGTAATTCTGAAATCCAAAATGACAGAGCTGAAAATGATGGTGGCAAGCTTTCAAAACTGGTGGAATATCTTTTTAAGCAGATGACATTATGGGCAGATTATGCCAATCTTTTCAGTTGGGATTGGGATCTTTCAGCTTGGAATCAGGCATTTGACAAGAAAAAATTATGGTTTTTCCTTTTTGGCTGCCCGGGGCCGCCAAAACAATGTTTAAAAATAATGTGTTTGGTGATGCAGATCATGGTAACTTCATGACTCTATGCCCAATGGATAAGGGACTAGTCTGCATCCCAGAGATCTGGGGTTCTCGCTGCAGTCTTGCACCTGCACGTCCCCAGACAGAGCCAGTGTTAGTGCCTGAATTGACTGACAATTTTTGAGCAATTTTCATGCAGGCACTTTCCCTAAATATCCAAAAAATGTTCTAAGTATTGGACCTCCTCAGCATTTTTTCAGCTGCATCATCATATTTTCTTGAGGAGGAGGTCATCATCATCATGTTTGCTTCGATGAAGGTCATCATCATCATGTTTTCTGTCGACTTGTTTTTCATCAGGATCATCATATTTCAATATCAGGTGATGTCTGGATATCATCCTGATCCTGCTGATGAGCTATAGTGCACCCTGATTTGCTTGCGGAGGTGATTTTTCAAGTATCCGGTGATCTTCCAATTATCACCTTGCCCTTTTATGATGATGATGTTGCCCCGATTTTCTGAGGGGGTTATTCTCTAAGTTGTCCGACCTGACTTGTTTTTTCTTAAGGGTCGTCATCATCATCATCATCATATTTCCAGTTATCACCGTGTTGCTTGCGGGGGTCATCATATTTTCTACCTTCATGATATTTCGCCGGGGTGATATTTTTATCATCGGGTGATCTTGGTTATGATCATCCTGATGATGTTGTGGAAGAGTTCTAAGTATGACCCGATATTCACTGGGGTCATCATATTTTGAACGTCAGGATGATCTTAGTCAATATCATCCTGATGATGTTGTATCACTTCGTGTTCGTTGTTTTTTCATCCTGATGATGCTGACGTCATTCTTATGTCAGGATGATATCTTTTTCTCTGCCTATCTGCATCATGATATTTCCGAAGGAGGGGGTGATATTTTCATATCACCCGGGTGTATGTTTGTTCCAGCGTCATGATGATGCTGATATCAAGGAGATATCCGCCTGCCGGCTTCATGCATTATCTAGTGGGGGTGATCTTTTCAAGCATCATCATATTCATCTATCGCCCCGATCTTATAGTGGAGCTACAGTGCAACCTGATATTTGTACATCAGGATGATATTTCCAAATATCCGGTTATCTTCCGAATATCATCCTGATGTCGATATGATGATGACGTCATCAAGGTCGAGGGGGGGTCATATTTCTAACACAGATCATCTTGTGGAGATCTCCTGATATTTGCAAACATGATGATGACGTCATCCGGATATGAGGAGGTGCTCAGTAGGCAGATATGATGATGACGTCAGCAGGATATGATGATGATGTCATCAGGATGTTCATCGACCAGACTTTTGGTATAGGCTCAGCAGGAGGATGTTCCTCCGATGGATCAAGTTGTGCCGATGAGGGCGATTATCATGCAGGTTATATGGCGATATGATGCTGACGTCAGGGTGATATTTCAAGCGACAGGATATCATGCTGCTGGAGGATGATGATGATGAAGTCTTATACTAGTGTCGTCAGGAGCAAAAGCACCGACATTATATGTGCTCCTGACCTAGTATATAAAGTGTTAATGAGGTTGTTGCAGGGTGCATGTGGGATAATTGATATCCTGCATATTTTCAGATATCATGATGATGAATCTCGGCGGGAAGTGGTTGCGATGCAGAATTGACGTTTTCCCGAGGCCGCGGGTTGGTGCGCCATTAATGGCGAAGGTTGCAGAGGTATGGGCGGATCTGGTACCCGATTGAAGGTGTACATCAGCGGACAGTGGCGCAGGGCTCGAGATTTCTTCCTGTCTCCTCCCCTACCTGCTGCATTCATGTTTGGGCGCCAATCTGGTAGTGTTTGAGCGCCATTTTCCTGATACTGTGTATCTGGCAGGATTTTTGGTTAGCCATGTAATTAATTGCTATGGTACACTACCTGACTGTTATAAGCAGGAAGTGTTACTCATTTGTGGTTGTTGAAAGTTGAAGATTTTTGGCTCTGTAATTCAAAACAAGCTGATCTGGTTGCTCTGTACAGCTTAACTTGTGAGTTTATGTATCTCCTGTTGTACGATTTGGCATGAATCCACTGATTTCATGGTTAGTCTTATATGAATAATGCTGTGTTTGCATGTGTTATGTTAATTCTGTCTCCAGTATTGCATGTATTCTTCTTCTGAATCTGGATATTTGGGTAATGTTCAGATTCTAGAGCATAGAATTCCTATGTTGAATGTCTGATCTTTTAACTTCTGCTCAAGGGGTAGATTAAACTGTTTTCAGGTTGAACATTGGGAAGGGTATACTGCAGTAGGGATGCCATAAGTAGAGATAACTTAACACTCTTTATTGGGAGATATTTGTAAGGCAGGTATCACATATATCCCCCTGAAATCCAGTTTTAGCTGTTCATGCTGATCATTCACAGGTGTATGTCTACTGACTCCAGGCCCTGGATAGGCACCAATCTTGCTTTGTGTTTGTGTTACAACCATGTCCAGCTTTGCATCCAAAATTCAAACTAAACCATTTCATACTTCCACCTGTTAGTTGTAGGAGTAGGATTAGGAACCCCCTGCATGCTCTCATACCCAACCAGACATCATGTCCAAGAATGTTGCCAGCCTTGTGATCTATCATACAGATCTTGGTCCATACATGAGAGTATTCTGCCTGTTGTTGTCAAGTTAGATCTTTCTATCTTTGAGCTAGTCAAGGTTACATCTTGAGTTATAGGGATCCCCCCCCTTGGTGTGGCAGAACCAGAAGTGAAGGGGAGGCAGCTCACGCAACCTCCTATATTTAGTTGGCTGAATCTGCCTGCGCATTAGAAGTGGCAAACCCTAATGCTGATTCAGAAGAAAAACCAACAGGAGGAACTCTTCGTGTTGACATCTTCCTAGGATTAAGTGTAAACTATCTCAAGTCGATGATCAGGCTACAAGTGACAACTACCTCTCAATCAACGATCAGTTGTGCACAAGTAACCTACCTCGGATAGGTGTTCTTCTTACAACAAGATCTTATGGAATCCCCTTCACCAATTCACTCCAAAGAATCAAACTTTCACTCTTATACCACTTGGTGTACTCACAGTAGGAGGGTTCATAGAATGAACTATCCGGACCATACAATAAGAGTAAACACAATGGAAACGGCACAAGAATATAGAACAAATGCAGATTTAGTCATTCGGTATATCATAGAATTCAAAGTAGAGATCCACCGGCAACATGCGGGCTTACAATTCAGCTCACATGCCTAATTACATACATGCTCAAGATAAAGCTTTGAAGCTCCTTCATACAAAACTAAACTAAATATTATGATTCAATTTCTAACTACTTTCCTAAGGATCTATTACATCATTATATATCATTTCCAGACCAATAGATTCCTCTACATCGGCCACAAGAGATCTAGAATCCCGATGAAGAGGTGTAACATGTGTTCCTGGATAGGTCAGACCTATCGGCTTGAAAATCCTTCTCCAATGGATACAATGAAGTGTAGGCCTATGAGGAAGGTTGGCCATGAACCAAGGAACACTATAGAATGTATCACAACAATCCACAAGTCGACCAATGCTTCCAATCCTTCTCCTTTAGTTGATTGTTCATGACTGTCAGAAAGCTTTGCACTGAGAAAATAGAGGATCTTCTAGTAGCGATATCTTTCCAGTAACTGATCCAAATGCTCTAAATTATTGATATTATGAAGATGAATGAATTTAGATGCTAAGTCCAAATCCACAAGATGTGGAATGCCAAAACTAGACCACAAGTTGAGTTGTTTCTGACTGAACTACCTGAACTGAACTGGAAAATGAAAAAACTAAATGTAAACAAACTAAAATACAAATGCAAATGTTTTTTGGTTGATGCAAGATTACTCTTGAACCAGGGATGCTCTTGTATCAATATTCAACCACTTTTCAGTTAGTTTCAAGAACATTTAGAAATTTATTGAAGATTCTGATCTATCAACTAAATCCTTGTACAACTTGTAATGCGAACCAAAACTTGCACTCACAAATCATCAATCAGGTCAGCTACTATCACTTATCATCACAACTTTACCTACCAATAGCTTCCATACATCTGAAACCAAGATCAATTACAAGGTCATCCTGTCCTTCTTTTGTCTACTTTGTCAAACTGTTAACCTGATACTTAGATGCTAATAACTTTTGAATCCTTCATCACCAGAGACAAAAAATCTAGATTTAGATTATCTTGACAATGCTTAGGACTCCCTTAGATCTGCAACAAACTTTGATTTACCACTGGAGAGATCCATACCAAGATACCTGACCCTGTCACTTGCTCTATTTCTAACTTCCCTAACTTAGATAAATTCTGATTCTGACTTCTGATATGAACAAATTGTGTTATGTGGATGGGTCGAATAATATTAGTTGCCATCAATGACAACACCTGTCATGCATAGTAGTGTCTCTTTCCAACATTCTCAAGGTGCAAGATTGGTAGTGAACAACTCCTCTACACCTTGGGATTTGTTTTGGCATGTCTGTTCTCAAAAACTTCAAGATTGCTGGCAATGAGCTCCTCTACACTTTTTTGGGATTTGTTTGTTTACTTTCCCTATACTTGCATTATGCATTTCATATGGGAAAATTGAAAAGAAAATAATCACTGAATTCATTGTATTCTCTATGTTTTGTGTGTCTTCAATGTTGTATTCTCTGTGTTTTGCGTGCCTGTAATTGTCTTCTTCATGTTTTGTGTACCTATTATTGTCTGCAATGTGTTTGGTGTGTTTACTATTTTTGTTGACCTTAATTTAATGCATGTTTTGGCCTTGCATTTAATGTATACATTAAAGTGGGGGCTAAATGTTATGTCAAAAATGCACCCTTGGGGGCTTTTTCCTAAAGGTTTAGCTCCCAAGTCTTTAGCTTTGCATTTAGAGCATTTTGCATGTTAAATCAAACTTTGGATGAGAAAATCCTTGGGTCTTGTGACAAATAGGACCTAGGGGGCTACACTTCATTGAATTTTGAGCAAAGACAGGGGGGGACAAGGGCGCTAGTGCCCTAGTCCAACCCTATTTCAGGTTTGCCTTAATTTGAAATGTTGGGTTTGTGACCGTTATTTGGTTTCTAGGCTGACATCATAAGTTTTGAATATGAAATTCTTGGAGGGAATCTTAGTAGTTTCATATATAAGCATGTTTAAGTTATCATTTGCAAACTAGAAGATCATTAACAAGCTTTATGATTGTGAACTATTGGCATACTTGTGATTAACATTGTGTTGCAGAGCATAGCATTATTATTGTGTGTTTTTGTAGGTTGGATCTCATCTTCTCCTCATGGCATTGAAGAGTGTCTTCCTTCCATTAGAGATTCATCATCAAGGTGACATTTATTGTGCTTTTATCATCATTATCATTTGATTTTTGCCTGTCCCACAAGGACTCACACTCTCTCTCTGATAATGGTGTTCAAAAGACTTGAATGTCTCTCCATGGCTAGACTGAGGCAAGCCTCTAAACATCACAACCCCCTCCCACACTCCTTGTGATTACAGGTTACATGTATCAGATCTGGAGAAAGTGGAGTTGCAGGGAAGATAGGTAGACATTGAAGATTTTTGATCTAAAAAGAAGTGGACACTATGCGGGATTTGGGGACAAGGGCGCCCTAACCATTGTCCTCTACATCTAAAGATTCATAAATAAACTGGACAATGAGCATCAGGGTTTATAGAGATTTTGGCATCTAGAAATATCTTCCTCAATGGACTAGGATGCCAACTACCTTGTCCTCCACTGTCAGATCATAGAAAACAGAAGATACATTAGAGATTAGTGCTAGAAGGAGATCAGGAATCCACAAAAAAATTAGCCTCTTGGACTAGGGTGCCATCACCATTGTCCCTGACATTTCTGTTTCTTAGACTACAAAAAATAACGAGTTAAGATTCTCCACCCTTTCCCTAATTCTTATAGCATTTGTAGTAATTTGTAGATTTGATTATTGTTTTTCTTAAATTAGGGTTTCAAGAGCTTAAAATCATTGGTTAACAATTTTGTATGATCACATCTAAATTTCCCAATAGAAAACCAAGTGGTAACTCAAATTTGATAGTTGACTCTCCTCTTGATAGGAGAAGCACTCGGTTGAAAATCCCTTGGAATGTTTTGTGGAAAGGAGGATTCAAACTAAAACAACAAACCCCATCACATCCATCATCCCCCTTTCCATATAAAACGCTTGAGTCTACACACCATGTCTAGATCCTCTGATAGTTGGAAACCATCTAGTCTCTTAATGTAGACCTTTTCCTCTAAATCACCATTCAAGAAGGTTGACTTGACATCCATCTAATAGACCTTGAAGTTTTTGTGAGCGGCCAAGGCAAGAAACATCCTAATTGCCTCCATCTTGGCTACTGGAGAAAAAGTCTCCTCAAAATCAATACCTTCAACTTGTGAATAACCCTTACACAACAATCTTGCTATGTTCCTCACAACTTCACCATCTTCATTTAGATTGTTTTGGAACACCCACTTTATTCCTATAACATTCTTATTAGTTGATCTAGGAACCAACTCCCATGTCTGATTCTTTTCTATCTAATACAATTCTTCTTCCATTTCCTTCAACCATCCTTCATCTTTACTAGCATCAGTAAAGGTTTTGGGCCCTACCTTTGACAATAAGCACAAATTCACTTTCTCACTTACTTTTGCAAGCCTTCTCCTAGTTTGCACACCTTCATTCTTATCCCCAATGATCTAATTTGATGAATGATTCCTTTGAACATACTTTGTTGGAGTCATAGCAGTCTTTTCTAATTTTTGTTCCTTCCCTTCTTTCTCCTCCTCCTCTTCTTCTTCTTCTTCAATACAGGGAGGTATATCAGATCCGCAAACCTCTGGTTCTTGTGAGATTTGACACAAATCTTCATCTACCTTAACATTTGTGCTTTCAATCACCCTTTCCAATCTCTTGTTGTAGCATCTATAGGCCTTGCTTCTAGTTGAGTAACCAAGAAATATCCCTTCATAACACCTTGAATCAAACTTTCCAAGGTCTTCATCATCTCTCTTGATGTAGCATTTGCTTCCAAAGATCCTAACATATCTGATAGTAGGGGGTCTTCCATACCATAGCTCATAAGGGGTCTTAGTGCTATTGACCCTCAATTATACTCTATTAAGCAGGTAGATAGCAATGTGAATTGCTTCCTTCCAATACATATCGATTAGATTTGCATCTTTCAACATTACCCTAGCCATCTCTTGCATAGTCATATTCTTCCTCTCCACTACCCCATTCTGCTAAGGGGTCCTGGGAGTAGACAAATGTCTCCTACTACCATGATCTTCACAAAAATTTTCAAATTCATTTGAAGTAAATTCACCTCCTCTATTAGATCTTAAGAATCTGATCTTAGCATTCATTTCATTCTCAACTTTTACTTTGAATATCTTAAATTTATCAAAGGCTTTTGATTTTTCTTTTAAAAAGGTAACCCAAGTCATTCGAGAGTAATCATCAACAAGCAACATGAAATACCTTGTTGACTCTTTGTTCTTGTAGATCCGCATAGGTCAGTGTGAATCAACTCCAATGTTATTGTAGAAGAACACTTCTTGCTCTTGAAATTTGTCTTTGTCTTCTTTCCCATTTGACATTCCTTGCATAATGTATTTACAAGCTTGGTTATCTTAGGCATATCTATCACCACATGAGTAGAGCTGATCTTCACAATATTGTCAAATTTTATGTGTCCTATCTGCTTGTGCCATAGCCACACTCACTAGATTGGGCCAATAAATAGACTCTTCCATTTACCTCCTTTAGATGATAGATATCTCCATATGTCCTAGTACCTTCTCTAACTAATCTTTTGGAACCTGCCTTCCTGATCTCACAACCTTTGGCATGAAATGTAAGGTTGTATCCTTTTCTAGACATCTGACTAACACTAAGTAGATTGTGCTTTAGCCCTTTGACATAGAGGACATCCTCAATCTTGTTCTTTCCATCAATAGTTATAGTACCCTTTCCACAAATTTGTGTTGACTCATTACCACCAAACTTAATAGACCTACCATTCCACTTCTTAAGGCTAATGAACTTCCCTTTGTCATGTGGTTAGAGGAACCACTGTCAATTACCCAAGCATTTGTTTTTTCTTTTGCATGAAAAATAGTCCACACAACCACTAATTTTTCCTTCTCTTTGTTAGCCTGCAAGGTACTGAACTTCTTACATTTTCCAATATCACTCTCTTTGTCACCAAATTTCAAGGCCACAAAAAGTGTTTCATCATTCGAATCATCATGATCCTCATCTTCTAAAGAACAAATGTTCTCCATGGAATAAAGACTTCTTATGAACTTTTCTCTTTTGTTTCTATCCTTTGATTCTTTAAAACGACATTTAGAGGAAAAATGACCAATTCTCCCACAATTGAAGCAATTGAAAGGTAACTTAACTTTGTATTTGCTAGTGCCCTTCTTCAATCTTCTCACAAATTTTACCTCTTCCTCATCAAGGTCTTCATCTTGATCAGTTGTTTCATCTTCTATCTCCTTACTAAATTTGAATGTTGGTTCCTTATTTGGAGCATCTTTGTCAAACTCTCTCATTTCAAAGACTACGAGAGAACCAAACAATTGATTTACTGACTAGTTATCCAAGTCCTTTAACTCCTCAATAGCAGATACCTTATGAAGGATTTAGGGAGAGATCTCAAAACCTTCTTCACAATCTCATATTCTTTCACTTCTCCACCAAGACCTCTGATGCCATTAACTACTTCATCCACTCGGAGTATATAACTAGCAATGTCTTCATCCTCTACCATCCTCAGGGCCTCAAATTTGCTCTTGAAGATTTGCATCTTGTCTTGCTTTACTTTATTATCTCCTTCATAAATGCTACTAAGTTTATCCTAGACATCCTTAGTAGAACTTCAATTCATTATCTTCAGAAGTTGTGAATAACCTAGCCCACTCATGATAGCATTATTTGCCTTGGCATTGTTATCATAAAACTTAATCTTAGCTAGATCTATAGAAGTATCAGTAGGAGAAGTGTAGCCATCCTTGATAGATTTCCAAACACCAAACCCTAGAGAGGATAGGTAGCCTTCCTTCCTTAGATTCCAAAAGGCATAATTTGTTCCATCAAACTTAGGTGCCTTGTAAGATCCATCATGAGCCATCCTGGACCTTCCTCAAGTGGTAAAGCTCCTTTTGAGGAACTTGGCTCTGATACCAATTGTTGAACACACCGAAATACTAAGAGTGGGGGAGGTGACTCCATATTTTCAAAGCTTAAACTTTTAGCACAATGCAAATTTAGTCTTCTAACAAGATTAGTAATCCTTAAGTAGATCAGCAATAATGGAAGATAAAGCAATCGACACACATGCACAAGATAACACTAGATATACGTGGAAAACCCAAGAATGGAAAAACCACAGTGAGAAAAGCTGTTAGGAGCTATTATCCTAATCCAGCCTCACAAATGAATCACAATTATAACTTTGTTTCAGAGCTACAACCCAAGGAAGCTACTACTCCATGTAGAAAGGTTTTAGGGTCACTCCCAAGGAAGCTACAACTCCCTACAAACTTTTTTTTAGGGCTTCAACCCAAGGAAGAAACTACTCCCTAAACTAAGAAAAAACTCAAAAAACATTACAGCATGATAGTTCTTCTGCTATCTGAATCTAACAATGAAGCTCAATCTATTAATGATTGCAATTCTACTTTGACAACTTTTGCAACTTCTTTAAATGTCTTCTTTATATCTTACTGACGCACTGCTTTCAGCCTTCATGAATTTTTGCCTTTGGTTCACTGCCTCCAACAATTAGTTAGGCACACTCTTCACTTCCCTTCTATCTCAAAAATATCTTCAGGATGAATCTGGACAGGATCTATTACTTCTTCTCTTTCTCTTTCAGTCACACATCATAATACATTACACATCCACATTCAGCATCTTACACTCACACTCGCATTCACACCTCACCTAGATCAACTAGGCTTACAATAAATACATAATATTATATTGATTACTTTACATATCGGCCAAAGTCAAGAAGAATATTACAATTAAAAGTTAGCCAAAGTTCAAACAACATGAAATGTGTAGAGGACAATCCCTAAAATGAACTACACTGTGAGGCCTAGCTAGTACTGCACTTGAGACCATGATATGATACTATTTATAATTGTCGATTTTGATATGTGTGATTGGACATTATGATATAATTAAAATCTTTGGGAATTATTTTTGGATTGTATGCTTTTTATTCTGATGAGTTGCTATTGGATAATTAATTGTGTGGGAAAAGAAAGTATTGAATGAATTAAATGATTTTGTCATAGTCTTTAAATAGAATAAATTATATTATTTGAATTATGTAATCATGAATGAAGTTGGATTATTTAATTAATTTTTCTATGCATTTCAAGTTGCTTCGGCTATATTTTCTTGACAAAATGATGTTCAAAAATTAAGTGTGCAGGTGGGTGGTCAAGCTCCTTAAGTGGACTTGGAGACTCCATAAACCCTATGTCAGACCAATTAAGCCTAGCCTAACCCGTGGAAGGGGTTAAGGCTAATATGTGATGTAATATTGTTATTTGA
Organism: Cunninghamia lanceolata; assembly: GCA_027924645.1. Taxonomy (NCBI): domain Eukaryota; kingdom Viridiplantae; phylum Streptophyta; class Pinopsida; order Cupressales; family Cupressaceae; genus Cunninghamia; species Cunninghamia lanceolata. The sequence goes on from BSBN01000957.1 coordinate 3,396,471, forward strand.
TTTTTATTTTTATTTTTGTGTGTGGTGGTGGCATTTTATTTATTTTATTTAATTGCATTTTGGGAGAAAGTCTTTTTAATTAATTATTTTATTTTAATTTATTTCTTTTATGGAATGTGGATAAATGTTTTAAAATTAATATTTTAATATTTTATTTTATTTTTATGAAAGGATTTTATCCCTTTGTTTCAATTTTGGAAAAATAAGAGTTTTATTGAGAAAAATAAAGAAAGTTGCTTTTTTTTTGTTTTTCTTTCTTTTTTTTTAATCTTTCCTTTTTGGAAGCTTTGAGTTTTATTTATGGGAATCTTTGGGAAAGAGTCTTTACACTTTTTCTATGCTTGGATTTTGGGATTAGGAAATTGTGAGAAGATTTTTGGAAGAGAATTTCTTTGTGAGAAGATTTGGAAGAGAATTTTGGTGAGAAGTTTTGGTAGAGAAGTTTGGCTTTGGAATTTAGATTGTGAATTCAAGAGCAAGATTTTTGTCTCATTTGGGTTTTTGAGCTCACCCTAACTTGGGGAGCTGAGGTAGGAAATTATCTCGTCTTCATATTTTTGTAAAATGTATGCATGCTTATGAAAGCCTTTGTTTATGTGTTTTTGTATTTTTTTTGTTATTGTGGGTTGGGTTGTAATAGGAGTGGCCCTCCGTATCTGATGAGAGCCTCCTACGTAATGGGGTTTGAGAGAGGCGTGGAGCCTCTCTTGGGGGGGATTTGTTTTATATGTGATGGTGTTGTGGAGTAATTTGATAGTGGAGTTGGGTTTGGGCATGAGTGCCCATGCTTTATTGATATTTTGTTGAGGATAATTATGGAGGTTTGTTGGAGGAGGTTTGTGATTATGGAGTTTTGTGGAGATGAAAGGAAATGGTAATAAAATAAAAATGAAATGAAATGAAGAAATAACAATTAAAATAAATATATTTATTTAAAAGATAATGTAATAATGGCCATGATTTGAGTAATGGTGTTGTTGGTGGTGGATTATGGTGTTGCATGGATGGTATTGTTATTGAAGATTAAGGAGGATTGATGTGATTATTTTACCCCCAAGAGAGATGATTATCCCCTCTCTCCTCCTGTTTTGGATCTAGTTTGGATCCTTTGTTTGTGAGTCGACCAATGGGATTTTTCATGTTTATGTGTAAACGATCTTTTCTGGTTTATGGATTTATGTGTTTGCATGAGTGTTTTACCCAGTTTATGGAGTTCTCCTGCTCGGGGGTGGGATGTGCTTAGGCAATCCCTATGGTAGGGTGGAGAGCAAGACTTAGCCATCTATTTTGGTTGAATGTGTGCAGGTTATGAAAAGATTCAAGTTGAAGATTGGAAGTTGATATTAGTCTTTATGTGTTCACCGAAAAAGAAAACTATCTATGTTTACAAGTTTTGGCAGAAGTGCCATTATATGTTGGGGTTTCATTCATTGTGTACAAAAGGTTTTCTTGTGAAGTTGTGTCAATTCTGTGTTAATAAGAGAATGTTGGGAGTTTGGAAAGAAATAAATATCACAAGCATATTTTCTCTTAAATATATATAAAAAAAGATTATTTTATTGTATTCATACTTGTGTTAGTGGTTTTTTTTTGGAATATGGTTTCCTTTATTTTGATTGAATCTAAAAAGGTCTCCTTCTTGTAAATTGATTCTATAAAATATTATAAGATTTCCATGGTACTACTATCCTGCAAAATAAACGCAAAGTGTAGGTAAAATTATATTAATAGGTAAATATAAAACAATGGTTTAGTTTTATTACTGAAAAAACATGTATATATATATATATTAGATTAATGTTTAAATTTTCAAATGAAAAAAGTATGTTAATTTTAGAAATGAAACAAGAAAGCAAGATTTATACTTAATTTTATTCGAAAGAAGCAATTTTGGTTATTTAATTAAATTATTAAAAAGAAATCAAAAATTAATTTTATCTTACATATATTTGAAATAAAGTATTTGATTTATTGACTTAGGAAGAAAAGATTGTTTTCTTTATTTGCTTTATTCAGTTTTAAAAGATTGGGAAATTTTAAATGTATAATTTAATAATTATTTTATTGTTTTGAGAATAGAAAAAACAATTTTATTTAGAAAAATATTGGCTTTATTTCATTATTTTGAAAAGGAAAAAAAAAATTAAACTTGTTTTATTAAAGTAAATATATAAGAAAGATATAATTAGAATTAGAATTTATAATATAAATCAATGGTTTGGGTTTTATGCTTTAATCAATTCTACAATGGAAAAATATTAGATTGATTATATTTTTGGAATAGAATTTATTTTTGGAATAGAAAAAGAATTTTAATTTTAGAATAGAAACCAAAAGGCAAGCTTTATGTTTTATTTAATTTGAAAAGAAATTTAGTTGTTTTATTAATTTATTAGAAAGAATTAGCTTTGATTTATTTAAATATGAAGAAAAAGAATCCGTTTTTATCTTATTATTTTTAAAACATATTCTGTTCTCATAAAAAGGAAACAATTATTATAGTTAAATAAAGAAAAGAAAGTTTTTGTTTTAAAGATGGAAAAAGTTGTTTTATTGCTTTAAAGAATTAGATTTAATATATTCTTTTTTAGAAAATAATTAGTTCTATTCTTTTATTGAAGAAAGCATTTGATATATTTAAATTAAAGAAAGAAGCTTTATTTTTTTAAAAAATAGAAAAAGTATTAGTTTTATTTCTTTATTAGAAAAATAAAAGAATTAGATTTTATGGAAACAAAATTTGTATATTCTTTTTTTTAACAAAAAGCTTGTATTATTATAGAAATGGATTTGTTTAAATATATTTAATAGTTTCTATTTTTAAATAACAATTAAAAGATGTAAATCATGTTATTTTGGAATTGAGAATGAGTGAAGAGATTTAGTTGGATTTTCTCGATAAAAGCAATTAGTTCTAAATAAGAAAGATGTTAGTTAATTTTATTAAAAAGAAAAGATTTAGAGATTGAAGATATTAAATTGATGTCATAATTAGTAACAAAGATTTCCTTGATCTTTTGTTAAATAGATATTAATTATCAAATATGGAACTTATTATTATTATGTTGAATTTATTATCTTGAAGTTTTATTCTAGAAAGAATTTGAAAGATTTGATTATTTACTAATAAAATATTCAATTTGACACCATGAAAAAAAAATAGTTTATTGCATTATTAAAAGAAATTAGTTTAAAATGAAACACTGTAGTTAAAGTTGTAAATTAGAAGTTGTAATTTTTTTATTTAATGTTTTGTATTATCAAATTAGCAACTGTGATTTATTAAATGTTAAACTAAACTCATTCTTGTAAATTTAAATTAAAGAATCAAATAATATATCTAAGTCATTAATACCTTATAAACTTTGATGAATGTTATATTAAGTGTAATGGTATTTTTAAAATTAAATTTTACTAAAACATCGTTATATTTAATTAAATCACTTAGTGGTGGAAAAATTATAGTGTAACTTTATGGACTAAGCTTAACAAAATATTTTAATATTCTTATTAGTTTAACCTGGCAATTAGTTATTAGGATACTTGTAAATTAGAGAATGATCATCATCAAACCAATACATGTTTGTTATACAAGGGTGAACTATAGGTAAACTGATAATGGAGTTTCGTGTTTAACTCAATTCCTTTAAAAAAAAAATTTCCATCATTTTTTTCCCACTTGTATGGTTGACATACAGGTGGGCCTGGTACGGGCATGACATACACACAATACCAAGAAGAGGAACACGCCTTGTAGATTCCAACACATGCTTAACCAATTCATTAGGTAATAAAGAAAGTTCTTAAGAATGAAAGAATAGATTTAAACCCTTGCCATATTGACACTTAGGTTTCTTGCATGCATTACAATGCATTGGGTCGGCCTTATGGCCTCGACCATCTTATCATTTAACAATGCTTTACAGACTTAACTCTATAACTATAGAAGTGGCCTTGAGGGGCTAAAAGTTATCCCATAATACATGCAGTGTCATGGTGTTCTCCAACAATAGATATGAAAGAGCCATGGTAATTAAAACGTAGTTTTCTCTATGTGCATGTCTCAGTTCAAACATAGCAGTGTTCAAGAAGTTTCAAAGATTAGCACAACAATATCTTACGAATTCATAGCTTTGGCATAGAATTAACTACAATAGTGTTCATACATAATAATACATATAGTGTGGTTTACACACAACCAGGTTTACGGTTGTGAAGGCCCTTTTTGATAGCATAGTAAACTAACAATAAAATGCCATATTAATATAGTCGATCACAATAGTTATTAATACTATCAGGATTCATACCTGATACCCTGTCGAGAATCTCTTTGGTGCCCATTGATAGCTCTCACTTGAGCTCCTAGTGCTCTTCACTTAGCTACTGTTGTAGTAGAGTTCTCTACAGAAACTTCGACTCCTCACCTATTATTACTCTCTCTCTCTCTAGCACACCCCAAAAACACATACCATAATAACAAAGGTGTTTCTACACTTTTGCATGCATCCCATGCAATATAGCCCTGCCAACTTTTTAGCTCCACATAGGGAAAAAACTTCAAAACTAACTTTGCCACCCGTGGGTTGTTGGGGCTCCAACAGTCCACTAGCTTTCATAACCTAGAATGACAGCATGGATAAGTTTCATATTGGCCTCCACTCACCCCAGACCTCATGGGTGGCGGTCGGCCTAACAATATAGGTTATCCATATTATTAATAATGAAAGTGCCAGATTATGAGGCTAGGACACTAATATTATATATATTTTCCTTTGCATCATAAATGATGTTTAAAGGTAAACAAAATAATCTAAAATGTCATTAAATGATGAAGTTATAAAAAGAGTGGCACTATCAAATCGCAACTTTGGGGTGGAGTACCACTCCCCCTTCTTTGTCATGCATAATAATAATAATAATAATAATAGTCATAAGATTCTAGTAAATAATTGGATAAGGGAATACTTGACAACTCGATGAGATCACCGATCGACTAGGATCGATGTTCTAAAAACATTGTTAAGTTCAATTGACACAAGAGATATTGAGATATCTATCCTTATCAAGATGACACTAAAGAAATGGAAAATTACTAACCCAATAAGATGAGCTCAATCATTCTACAAGGATTCTTAAAGACTAGATTTGATACTCAGATGGAAAATTAGATCTCTTCCAAACATTTATCTCCTCCTCCTAGATAATACTCTCCTTCCATTCTTGGAGGAAGATTCTTTCTTGAATACACTAACAATCAAATATCCATATTGATTAGTGTATCATCATTAATTTGCAAATCAAGGTAATTAAATAATCATAACGACATGTAATCTAATTCCTATCTAACATTAGTCAATAATCTCATAAACAAATATTAGATTTGATATTTCTACAAACATGGATCATTAAACTATAATTAATCATCCTGATTACTGCATAAAAGCAAGATTGAGCTAAGTCATAAGTTGGGGAGGTAACATATCTCCCCCCATAAGAATCATCATCCCCAATGATTAAATGTCTTCATAGTTAACCAACATATCCTCATAGTTTTCCCATATGGCATTTTCCTCTGTATATTGGTCCCACTAGACCTTGCATTATTTTATCTCTTTGTTATGTAAGCATAGCTTATGTGTTTCGAGCACCTTGATGGGCTCAATCACCACCATCCCTGTGTCCTTCACCTGTATAGCATTCCAATCATGAATATAGGAATTTGATTATCTCCTACATTAAAAATTTTCAAATAGGAAACATGAAAAAAATTATGCATCATGGCAAGGGCTGGCAGTAGAGCAATTCTATATGCGACTGGGTTGACCTCTTCAAGGACATTGAAGGGACCCATATATCAAGGAGCTAGTTTGGATGTTTTCCCAAATTTTATGGAATTCTTTTGAGGTTTTACCCTTAAAAGGACTTTCTCTCCCACTGAGAAATGCCTTTCAATGCACTTAGCATCTGCATAACTTTTCTGCTTATCATTGGCTTCTACTAGCCTTTTCTTAATCAGATGGACTTGCTCTTCCATTTCTGACATCATTTTTGGACCAAGAGTAACCCTATCTTCTAGCTTGTCCCAACTTATAGGGGTTCATAACTTTCTTCCATATAATGCTTCAAATGGAGCCATCTTAATTGTAGAATGATAGGAATTATTATAGGAAAATTTCACCAGAGGAAGATAATATTCCCATTTGTATTGTTGGTCCATGCAATACATTCTCAACAAATCCTCTAGCACTTGGTTTACCCTTTCAGTTTGACCATCCATCTCAGGATGATAAGAAGAGCTTATATTCAACTAGGTTCCAAGTGAAGAGAATAAGGTTTGCCAAAACCTCAACATCATTCATTCATCCCTATCTGAGATAATCTTCTCAAGAATGCCATGCAATCTAAAATCTCTTGAACAAAATTTACGGGCTATGATGGGTGTCCCATGTGTCAAGTTTCCAAGTATAGAATGAGCCACTTTGGTGAGTTTGTCCACCATAACCAAGATAGTATTGTGCCTATTCCTTAACATAACAAGCCCTTGCACAAAGTCCATGCTTATAATTTGCTATTTCTATTTAGGAATTTCATGAGGGTATAAGAATCCTACCAGGTGATGGTGTTCCACCTTCACCCTCTAGCATTCTATACACGTAGACACAAAATTTTTAGCATCCCTCTTCATTCCTTTCCAGAAATATAAGGGTTTCACATCAACAAGTAACTTTGTTACTCCAAGATGTCCTTAATATGGTGCAAAGTGAACCTCCTTCCACACCATATTCCTTAACTCCATAGATTTAGGTACATACATCCTTCCTTTATACCTTAATAACCCATTTGGTTCAAGGTTAAATACATCATATCTCATATTCTAGGGATTCTCCAAAAGGGCTTACTTTACTTGCTTGTAAAACTCATCTCCCTTAGACTTCTGTAGTACCTAATTCTTAAAATTAGAATGTATGGAGATCATTGAGGAGATGTGTTTTCCCCTACTTAAGGCATCTACCGTCTGGTTTTCCTTTCCTTGAATATATTTAATCTCAAAGTCATAATCCAAGATAAACTCTAACCATCTCCTTTGACGAGCATTTAGATGTGGTTGAGTAAACAAACATTTGAGCCCTTGATGGTTTATTTTCAGCTCAAAGGGTTTCTTAAGTAAATAATATCTCCACATTCATAGAGCAGGAATGACTGTTGCCAGCTCCAAATCATGAGGAGCATAATTTTGTTCATAATTTTCAATTTTTGGGATTCATATGCAATGACTTGTCTATCTTAGACTAGTACACCACCTAAGCATTCCCCTGAGGCATCAGTAATGAGTACAAATTAACCTTCCTAGTTAGGTACTTTTAATATTGGTGCTGAAGTCAATTTTCCTTCAGTTGGTCAAAGGCCTCCTGGCACTTATCTGGCCACTCAAATTTCTTGTCTTTTCTTTGTAAGGAAGTTATAGGGTATACAACTTTTGAAAAGTTTTTCACAAATATTTTGTAGTAACCTGCAAGGCCCATGAAACTTCATACCTCATGTACATTCCTTGGTACTAACCATTCCAAAATAGCCTTAATCTTGGTTGGGTCCACAGCTATTCCCTTAGCTAAAATTATGTGACCTAAATATTACACTTCCTTTTGAAAGAAAGTACACTTAGAGAGCTTACCATATAGTTTATGCTCTCTCAACCTCTAAAGAACAATCCTTATATGTTGAAGGTGCTCTTCCTCATTCTTATAATAGATTAGAATGTCATCAAGAAATACTAGGACAAACTTGTCCAAAAAATACCTAAACAAACTATTCATTAGGTTCATAAACGCCACAAGTGTATTCATTAATCCAAAAGGTTGGACACTGAACTCATAGTGCCCATACCTTGTTCTGAAGGTTTTCTTATAGATTTTCATCCTTTAACCTTAATTGGTGATACCCAGTGTAGACACAAAAATTTGTCCATGTCTCGACATAACACCTTGTCGACATGACCTTGTGTGTTTTTCCCTAGGTCCTAGGTCATCCAACCTCATCCCACTCACAATTCCAACTTAATCACATTCCTAAATTAATTAAATAAACACACTTTATTTAATTAATTCCCTAGTCATGTCTCACATAATTCAAATTAAAAATTTGAATTATTCCTTCACCTTTCATTACATTGCAACACATGTCACATGTCTCATCTCCAACTTACTATCCCCTCACATGTCAAACTAATTTAAATAATCTTTTATTTAAATTAGATTCCTTTTATCACAATCAAACACTTGTCCACTTTCCTTATGTCTCATGTGGGGTAGTACATCTTGCATTTAACACAACTCACATGTGCAAGCTAATTCAAATAAAATATTTGAATTAGATTCATTTCATTCTCCTTCATACACTTGTCACATGACTACGCTTTCTTGATGTGCAAGGAAACCTAATCAATCCTACCCATCCATATCATCTAAACCCAAATCAATCTTCTCCATCCATTCAAACTAGGTCTTTCCTATAAACCTAGCCTCCTCTTGAGCAACCAACATTCAACCATATCCATCAATCTCTCCCTTGCATCCATTTCCATCTCCATCTTGCATATTTCATCCTATTGCATCCATCATCTTGCAGATATCAATCAAGCCCTCATCTTGCACATATCATTCGAGGTGTATTGAAGGTTTAGGTTTGGCTAATGTATGTCTTTATTTCATCATTTCAGCTAATCCAAATTTTTAGTATATATTTTTGGTTAATTAACCACTGTGAGTGTGAATCAAGTGTGCATATGCATGCTCTCTCCTCATACTACAAGGTGATCTTGGAGATTCACTTTTGTTTACCCTTCTTAGGAGTCCTACTTGGAGACACACCACTCCAAGGGACGACCTCAATCAAGGATGAATCAAAAAACACCCTCATTGGGAGTTGGAATCTTGTCACTCTTGGCTAAGCCCCAAAGAACTTTATACCTTTGGGAAGTGAAGGTGAAGGGTGGGTTACCCCTTTCTTGCAACTATGTAGCAGGATTTCGCTTTCAAATTCCTAATCAACCTCATGTAAACATTGCCCAAGACCTAATTGGCCATACCCTATTTCAAACTAGACATTAGGCTTGTTGTTGTGTCTTCAAGTGTCTGCTTAATCATAACATTTAAACCTTGAAAGGAAACTTCATCATCTTGTTTGGTGTGTGTGTTCATCCATTTGCTTGTGAAATCTTGTGTTTGATATTGCCCTAATCAAACTTCAAATAAACAATTGCCACATCATCATCTTCAACCAACTTGTCATAACACATATCTTAGACCACCTCATCCACCTCATCCAATCTTAATCACCCCATTCATCAATTCATTTTTAACTCACCTCCATCCTAAATAAAACCCTAGTCTTATCCAAGTCATCATTACACATCATTATCAACCTCATTTTAATCAACCCCCCTTCATTCTAATTGTCATCCTAATCACGTCTAATTCATTCTAATCCAATCCTAATCATATCTTCCTCATTCTACATCAGCAAATCAACATCATCCTAATCATCCTTAATCATTCCATATCAAACCCTAATCATATCCAAGTCATCATCAAATCACATCAACATCATCCTAGTGATTACACATCATCCAATCATTCAAAGACAAATCACATCCCAACTACTTTCATCCCAATCCAAATCTAAATCAACCCAATCAAAAATCAAGACCTTAGTTGATCATCATCAACCGTTATCAAAAATTTCTTGAGATCATTAGTCTATCTTAAGTAAGTCATCCAATGAAATCAATTTAATCAACTCTCTATTACTTAAGTGTCATTAGTCTACCTTAAGTATAGAGAATCAATCCAATAAACTCTCTTACTTGAGAACATTAGTCTATCTTAAGCATAGAGAGCCATCCATCAAAAAATAAAACAAATCAAATCATCCTAAGGTCTTGAAATTTGATCCCAATCAGTCCACATCATCACCTACATTTCTCATTTAAACCACATTCATCCCAATCCATTCATCCTAATCACCTCAATCCAAGTCATCCCACCTTGTTATTGCACATCACCCTTACCATTACCCTAAATCATCCTAGTCACCTAACCTAATAATTCGACCATCATTTATCCTAATTCCTTCAAGTCATCCAATCTCATCATCCTAGTCATCTTCGAGATCCTAATCATCATCACCATAGTCCTCATCATCCAAGTAAAACCTTAATCATTTTTGGCCATTACACATCATCATTCTACATAGCCAATCAATTCTCCACATCTACCACTTGTAAACATGGACATGGAATTTCTAAACAAAACCTATGAGAATGATCGTTATGGAACCAAAAGCATGCTTAATCAACTTAGTCAACTCAGGTGGTTATATAGAAAGGAAGAAGACCCTATGTCACCACAACATCATGTCCTAGGCCAATATCAACGATCCCACATTCAATCACAAGCCCAACAAGCACATAATCCAAACACTAATGCCGCCACATCCATACCACAAATCACCCTCACTATTACTAACAACACAAATACAAGTGCTTCCATAAGCCATCCAATGATCCTAACTCCATTACCTTCATATCACACTTACTTTCTCAACAAACTTTCAACATCAACCAATGTCCACAAATATCCACCTCACAAAACCTTTTACCTACAAATCCTATCATGCCACCTCATCACCAAACCTATCCACACGGCAATCAAATGTCCTTACAAGAACAACATGCAAGTCCAAATGGCCCTATGTACATGAACCAAGCAAGCCCAAGTTCACTTTTGTAACAAACATCATTGATAGGATTAAGTGATCTTATGCAAGACCTAAGATCCTTTGACAAGGGAGAAACCAACCTAGCAAGTGCCTCCTTTGAGTCACTTCACCATCCAATCATATGCCAATACATAAGCCAGCTAGTCCTATCCCAACACCTTTATCAAGCCCTTCATCACCTTCATCACCTTCATCCCCATGTCACACTAATCCTTCATTAAAAGATTCCATGGAGATACTTTTAGAGAAATTGGTCCAAGCAAATTTGGTTGAGCTATACTCGTTTAAAGCATATTCTCCATCTATGTTTAAACCTAGTTGGTATAAATATGATGCATATTATGCATACCATAGGTATAGGGGCCATACCATATCCACTTGTCTCTGATTTCAAAGATTGGTCAAGAACCTAGAAGATTGTGGTAAGATTGTCTTGGATAAAACCAATCCCTCTAATTCCATTATCTTTCCATCTAGCCCAAATCCTAATCCCATTATCCATCCAACAAATCCTAATCCTAAGCCTTCAACTTTCACTATTATCATCCATCCACTATATTTCCCATTCACACACACCCTTGCAAAGGATGTGATCCATTGGCTACTAGCAAGGAATAAAACATTACAATGTCATCAAACACCTATTCTTGAGCCTCCCCATGAGTCCTTAAACACTTTTTATAGTCTTCTAACCCCATCACGTGATCTACAAGCTATTAATCTTATTAAAGAGCCTTCCACTTCCATTCAAGAAAACCAAGAGTTATGTCAAGTGTGATCCTAAGAATGAAGAAATAATAACCCCTAAATCTAATCAAGATCAAATAATCCCCATCCAATCTATCCATAACATGTACCTTTTTTATGATCAAGATGATACCTATTAAGAAGCTATCCATGAGCATCTTGATCCTATCCATAATCTTATATCCATCCATGAGAAATATATCCACATTGCTCCTAGTCATCTGCCATCTATCCCAATCCATGATCCTACACCTCCCACTTATCATGATGAGACATATGCCTCCAAAGCAAACATAGAAGATCAAACAAATAATTTGGATCCCAATGAACATAAGAAAGATCCTAATGATCCTTCCACATCCACCATTGATCCCATTTCAAATCCACCATATCCTACTAGTCTATCCACATTCATTCATGAGTGTTCCTCCTTAGAGAACCAACAACCATTATCCACTTTACCTTCTCCATCCAATAATCAACTCAAGTCTAGTGTCCAAACTACACCTAGTCCTATAGTCAATCGCATGCTCCAAAACATGAACTACCAAGGAAAAGGTTTAGGCCTACATGAACAAGGCATTTTGGAGCCAATCCATATTAAGGTTTCTCCTCGCTCTTTTGGCCTTGGATACACCCCCCAAGGTTAACAATCTAACGATGTTGGTACTTCCTCCACACTTCCTAAATCCACTTCCTTCCATCATAAACCCCATCATATTCCCAAAACATATGTTGTCATTCCACCTCCATCTTCCTACAAATGTCAAAAGCATGTGACCATTCACCTTCCACCATCCACTTTACCTCCACTCCTTCCAACTCCTAATATCCCTCCATCTACTTTGCCACCATTGCTACCAACACCCCCTTACCCGATCATCCATAAATACCCCAAATATCCTAATCATGACCAACAAATGCACACATAACGTAAACATAAAGCTTCCACACATTCCACCAAACCCATGGGATTCCAAAATAAACATTTGGATGCCTCTGTTCAAATAGCCACAAATCCTAAGGGTCCTAATGCCTTAGGAAATCAATCCAAAAATTCAAAGCAAGGTACATTCAAAAATCCATCCAAGCCCATACCTCCAAAAGCAAAGTCAAAACTAAAATGATATGGGTCCCTAAACAAAAATCAATCAAGTCAAATGAGGCATCCAACTCTCAAAAATCCCAACCATCCCCCTCCATTCAAAAATGTCATTCCATTCAAACATTTCAAACATCCCACATGAAAAGTAAAAAAAAAAATACTAAGTCCATGTGGGTTCCAAAAGTCCTAAATCATCCATCGCCTAAGCAAACATCACCATTACTTCCTACACCACCATCCAATCAAAAGCTTCCATGTTTAACATGGTGTGTGTAGCCGTTGGTCATGATTCCTTTCCATACCTCCATCTCCTCACCTTTCATCCATTATCCTATATATTTTCCCAATCATCTTCCTATGGTCCATGCTTTTGCATAAGTCCATTATAATCCACATCATAATCCACTTTCGATCTCTCCATAATCTACATCATAATCCACTATCTACCTTATCCATCTCACTTCAACGCAATCACTCTACCAACATCTTGAGCATAACGACTTGACATGGTCCATTTGTGATGACATCCTTCTCTAACGGGACTATAACATTACATAGAACTAGACAATTAAGTGCCACCCATCCATATCCCCCCTTGTCCCATCAAAAAGTAAAAAAAAAAGAACAAAAAAATCAAAAAAAGTAAAGAGAAATCCTTTCATCTAATGGTAAAAACTTGGTAAACAGGTGCCTTGGATAAGTACCATGATGAAAACCTAGTAAACATGCGTCATGTGTAGGTCAATCTTCTATGTCACTTACTGATGCAGAGGTGTTAGGTCCCCAAAGATAATCTAACAAGGTTCCAAAGGTTTCACAAACCAATTTGATAGATTCTTGACAATTCCCATTAAACAGGCCTAATCCTTGTAGTCTTGTTCAGCGACTAAACTGTACTTTTCTCCAAACTTTCCCAAAACACTCTTGAAACAAATGACTGATTTGGATACCCTCTATTGAGTTCTAAAACATATCTCAAACTCACCTACTGTTGTTTTGGACAAAATGCGACTGTCCTAACACCCTGCTGCCTTCCTACAAGGCCTAAATTGACCATTTTACAAAGGAACCCTATGACAAACTTGTCCCACACACTTCAAACCTAAAAACAGTCTTAGGAAAGGGTTCGAAACCAAGGATTTTCCAGGTCTTATCAGGAGGTTTGCACATTTAAGGTTTGCAATACAAAAATCTCATTTCTAGGCCTCAAAACCTAAGGCTTCCTAGATCTCCCACTTCCAATCACTTCCAGACCTCATTCAAAGGTCCAACACCATCTTATTGACCATATTAAACAACAGCAATCATAAAAATATCACCTTGTTAAGACGGATCTTCGGCTGCTATAACCATGCCACCATTCTCAATGCTCTTTTCACATGCAAACTTGACTCCAAACGGTGATCACCTCTCCCATTTACACTCCTCCTGTTTTTTCAGGGTTAGAAACATATGGTACATGTTAATAAGGACCTACTCCATGAGAATCAGAATCCTACATTCATGGAAAGGTCCAAAAATGCATTGCAAACCCTCAAAATCCCTGTTTTCACAGTCAAACAGGCAGTTCCAGAAAAACAGCGATAATTTCCTCTAGGAATGGAGTTAGGACCTCAAACCAGATGCATTGGAAAGCTTATTCAATCCTCTTTCCAACCATATATGGCTTTCCTCTGTATCTATCTGTACAGAACCGTACCAACGCTGGAAACAGCAAATTTGCAGTCAAAAAGTACAGAAAAACAAGGAAAAGAGGCAAAAACGTGATTTTTATTCATCCAACCTTTCTCCTCGGGGTATGTGAGGGTATTTGTACATATGCAAGGTGGTTTTCAACTGTCCACAACTGTTTTTCAACTGTGGGGTCGTTTTCCCCTCTTTACAACACATGTTTACATTGGTTTTTACAAAATAACTCTTAGAAAACCTTACATTGCATGACTTCCTTTGACTAGACATACTTCAAGGACCTTAACATGACTTCATTACATATGAGAGTGGTCACTTGGACCTTATTAAAAAACATGAGAAATGGTCTTTCAAGACCTTATTAACAACCATGGTCTCCTAGAACACAAAAACTTCAAAATGTGCCTTATGGGGGTTTGATGACACCTCAAGTGCTCCTGCACCATACTCCCCCTCTACAAAAGAACTCATGTCCCATGAGGAAGGACTGAAATCAACTCCACAACATTGGACAAACTCATGATCACCCTTAGGTCTGCTCCATGGACTCAAATACTGCAACATGGGCTGCCAAATTGGAATCATGACATTGTCATCTTGCAAGTTGGTCTGTACTTTGGGGATCACATCTGAATAGGACTTGTTTGCTGTCCTTGGACTTGGAAATGGCATCCATCCTGCCTTCCTGCACTTACAAATATTTTCACCATGATGAGAAGCCCACATACTTGCTTCTCTCTCTGCTGCAACTGCAGACTCTTTGGGTTCTTCCTTGTGTGGCATATCCTGCTCTTGCAAATTGACCACTACATCCACTGTTGTATCAGCACCTTGCACCATTGTGCCTGTACTTTTAACTTGTACAACAACCTTATCCTGCACCAAAGGACACACTACCATTCCAATCAAAATGTTAGCCTTCCAATCAATTACTAATTCATCTTTTACATCAGACTTTGGTTTGAACTCGTTTACGACAGCAGCTTGAACCTTTCTGTCAACTAGTATGGGTTCTTTCTTCCCACACATGATCACCGTATTCATTAGACCTGCATCCTCATCATCCTCAAGGAGTGGAAACAAAGTAAATGTCTTTCCTTGACTATGTATGGTATATGTATTATTCTTGCCACTATACCACACATCCCTATCATATTGCCAGGGTCTACCAAGAAGTAAATGACAACAATTCATGGGTACTACATCACAAAGTACCTTATCCCTATATCCTCCAATAGAAAACTCAACAATAGCTTGTTCATTAACCAAGAGAGTTTGATCATCACTCAACCATGACACCCTATATGGCAACTCATGAGGAATCCTTTGTAAATTCAGCTTATTAACCATTTCATTTGAAACCATATTTGTAGTAGATCCTGAATCAACTATAACCTTACATACCTTGTCCTTGCACTTACATGTGGTTTTGAAAAGAGCTCTCCTATTCAATGAATTTTTGGATGCTTGCAATGGTGTTCTTCTCATCATCAATGTCTCTCCATCTTGAACCGGGGCTGCACTCCCAATTGGAGAGTTAACACTTTCATCTACCTCATCTTCTTGCACATATTGAATCCTCTTTTCATTCCTTCTTTCACTACCACTGGATGTAGAACTTTGTTTCATTGGACACTTGTATGCTGTATGACCAATCTCATTACAATGATAACATCTCCCAGTGAAAACATTAGAACCTCTACCTCCACCTCTGGTGCCTCTAAATCCCCCTCTAAAATCAGAAACTTGGTCCTTACCTTTGCTTGTGTCTCCTTGGTCTTCTTGGATTGATCTTGTTCCTCTTCCTCTATTGGTATTTCCTCTACCTCTTCCTTGTCTCTCTTGCCTTCTTTGCAACTTTTCTTCAGCCTTCATAGCCAGCTTGTAACATTCTTCAACTGTCCTTGGTGTTGTGAGACTGAGTTCATCTTGGATATTGTACCTCAAACCATTGAGATACCGTGCTACCTTTTCTTCATCATCTTCCTCATGTGCTGTTCTAATATCCAACTTATGAAACTCTTCCGTATATGCTTGCACATCCTTCTCCTTTTGTCTCAGATTTTGCAGCCTTTTGTACAACTGAACATAGTAGTCATTGGGCAGAAACTTTGCCTTCAACCTCTCCACCATCTTGCTCCAAGAAGTGATCTTTGGCTTGTCTTTCTTCCACCTATCAGCCTGCACACAATCCCACCATAACAAAGCATGACCTTTCAATCTTGATTTGGCCACCTTAACCTTCTGATTTTCTTCCACTTCTTCACACTCAAAGTAGTTTTCCAAAGCCCCAATCCAATCTATAAGTTCTTCACCATCTAATTTCCCTCCATACATTGGTAAATCTGCCTTGGCTTTGTGGTCACTCACTCTAACTGCCTTAAGAAGTTTTGCCATCCTTGCATCTTCTGGATCCAATTCTTCCTCTTGTGGAACTTCTTCTCCACCATCTTCCTCTGACTCACTCTCACCTTCATCAACTCTCCTCCTCCTATCTCTGGCTTCCAATGCTGCAACTTGCTCTTTAAGGGCCTTCAACTCCCTAGCAATTGCTGATCCACCTTTTGGAGGCATCTTGCCTTCAACTATCCAAACTTTCTTCTCTCAACCTTCAAGAATCTACTCCCTTGCTCTGATACCACTATGATGCAGAGGTGTTAGGTCCCCAAAGATAATCTAACAAGGTTCCAAAGGTTTCACAAACCAATTTGATAGATTCTTGACAATTCCCATTAAACAGGCCTAATCCTTGTAGTCTTGTTCAGTGACTAAACTGTACTTTTCTCCAAACTTTCCCAAAACACTCTTGAAACAAATGACTGATTTGGATACCCTCTATTGAGTTCTAAAACATATCTCAAACTCACCTACTGTTGTTTTGGACGAAATGCGACTGTCCTAACACCCTGCTGCCTTCCTACAAGGCCTAAATTGACCATTTTACAAAGGAACCCTATGACAAACTTGTCCCACACACTTCAAACCTAAAAACAGTCTTAGGAAAGGGTTCGAAACCAAGGATTTTCCAGGTCTTATCAGGAGGTTTGCACATTTAAGGTTTGCAATACAAAAATCTCATTTCTAGGCCTCAAAACCTAGGGCTTCCTAGATCTCCCACTTCCAATCACTTCCAGACCTCATTCAAAGGTCCAACACCATCTTATTGACCATATTAAACAACAGCAATCATAAAAATATCACCTTGTTAAGATGGATCTTCGGCTGCTATAACCATGCCACCATTCTCAATGCTCTTTTCACATGCAAACTTGACTCCAAACGGTGATCACCTCTCCCATTTACACTCCTCCTGCTTTTTCAGGGTTAGAAACATATGGCACATGTTAATAAGGACCTACTCCATGAGAATCAGAATCCTACATTCATGGAAAGGTCAAAAAATGCATTGCAAACCCTCAAAATCCCTGTTTTCACAGTCAAACAGGCAGTTCCAGAAAAACAGCGATAATTTCCTCTAGGAATGGAGTTAGGACCTCAAACCAGATGCATTGGAAATCTTATTCAATCCTCTTTCCAACCATATATGGCTTTCCTCTGTATCTATCTGTACAGAACCGTACCAACGCTGGAAACAGCAAATTTGCAGTCAAAAAGTACAGAAAAACAAGGAAAAGAGGCAAAAACATGATTTTTATTCATCCAACCTTTCTCCTCGGGGTATGTGAGGGTATTTGTACATATGCAAGGTGGTTTTCAACTATCCACAACTGTTTTTCAACTGTGGGGTCGTTTTCCCCTCTTTACAACACATGTTTACATTGGTTTTACAAAATAACTCTTAGAAAACCTTACATTGCATGACTTCCTTTGACTAGACATACTTCAAGGACCTTAACATGACTTCATTACATATGAGAGTGGTCACTTGGACCTTATTAAAAAACATGAGAAATGGTCTTTCAAGACCTTATTAACAACCATGGTCTCCTAGAACACAAAAACTTCAAAATGTGCCTTATGGGGGTTTGATGACACCTCAGGTGCTCCTGCACCACTTACACTTGGGGGTACCTTGTCTCATCCAAACTATCTTTCCCATTATATCATTTTCCATCCTATCATGTCTTATACTATCTTATCCTACCATCCTTATCCATTACACCCGCCTACATATAACTATCATATTGAGTCCATTCATCCACCCTTCCTCTTTTGATCTTGATAAAGATATGGGGGCAACAATGTTGAAACATGTTTTAGATATCCCTTGACATACCTCATCCCTTCCAAACAACATTATTTATCCCATCATCCTTTCGTCATAAGCTTTTTTATGTTAAAATCCTAAGTCTACTACCTAGAATGCGGCATGTTATTCCTATGCGACATAGTCTTTGGAGATCACATCCTAACTCCATTATGAGGCATACATCCACCCACTATAGCCTATCCTTGTATCTATCCATTTATCATGAGATTTTTATTCCACTATGGCATATCTTCCATCCCATCACCCATCCTTTTATCCATCCATCTCACTTACCTTCTTGCACCTAGACTTGGTTTTTTCCCTTGTCATTGGTATCCAGTACAATGGCTACCCAAATTGTAAATCCATTGACATTAAAAAACATTTCCAAAAATACAAAAATACAAAAAAATTAAAATATCCCAAAAATACAAAAAAATCAAAATATTCCCAAAAACCCAAAAAAATCAAAATATGCCAAAAAATCAAATATTCCCAAAATACAAAAAAAATCAAATATTTTCAAAAATCCAAAAATATCAAATATTTCAAAAAATATAAAAAAAATCAAAATTTTTCAAAAAATACAAAAAAAATCAAAATATTTCAAAAAATTCAAAAAAAAATCTAAACATTCCAAAAAACCCAAAAAATCAAAATATTTCAATTTTTTTTTAAATTAAAACATTTCAAAAAATCCAAGCAATAAAACCATTCCACATCAAATCATCAAAATCACATTCTTCCAATCAAATCAATCCGAATCATCAAATTCATCACATCATCAAAATCAAAGCAAGTCCAATCACATCATCAAATCAAGCCAATCTATCAATCATCCAATCTATTAAACAATCAAAGCAAATCAAATAACATCATTCAATCAATCCCAATCAATCCATCCACCTTCATCATTACCATCAATAAAACAATACCAGAACTACATATCATCTTTATCGTTAAGTGCCTTGATCCCATGGATACAGGGTATGTAGGCAATCTAGGATACGAAGGAAGTACTTAGATTTAGGCATAAACGATAGTCCATTTCATCTTTCTAATCTTCACCAATCATCATCTTCATCCATCTCACATTTCTTCTATCATCTATCTCCCACATCATCAATAAACACCTACAATCCAATCAAATCAATTCTTCAATCATTCAAATTAATCATCATCTCATTCAAACCAATTCTTCTTCAACCACTTCATCTATTCATCCTCCAATCAAACCAAATCCAAGCAATGATCCAAATGAAAATAATCCTTAATCCATACCCATCAAATTAATCAAGCTTGTCAAATTATCCAATTGCATCCTTAGTCTTGATCCTAATCTTGTTGTAAACCAAATCAGTCAATCAATCATCATCATCATCATCATCATCATCAATGGGATATATTTTTCCCACATCATTATGTTGATCTAGGGATATATCGTTCCCCTCAATGACAACACTATCATCATCAATCAATCAAATCAAATCACTATTATCAATCAATCAAACAATCAATCATTGGTTTACAACTTGACAGGGGCAATACCTTGTTTGTTTTTGAATCATTTGTGCATGCTTGCTTGCTTTCTTGTGTGTGTGTTATCATTTTCCACTTGCATTTGTATCTAAATCCAACCTAGCTAATATTCATAACTTGTATCTATACAAGGTTGTATTATGCTAGTGCACGAGACACATCGTCACCTTGGTCCTTATACCTTGGTGCATAATGTCTCGTGCTATATCAAACATCATGGTTGCTCACTTTCATTGCAACATAACGCATCCATCCCTTCTTCTATCCATTCCTTTATGTTTTGTCATTCCTTTCATTCCAAGAGCATACTTGTGTTTGTCCAACCTGCCTATCATCTTGAGGGGGCATCATCACCCTATCCTTTTATTCTATCCATTTTCTTAGCTTCTTTGAAATGATGTTACTTGACATAGATCTTATCACCTCACAACATCATCTCAAAGAGGGGCAAAATGTAGACACTAAAATTTGTCCATGTCTCGACATAACACCTTATTGACATGACCTTGTGTGTTTTTCCCTAGGTCCTAGGTCATCCAACCTCATCCCACTCACAATTCCAACTTAATCACATTCCTAAATTAATTAAATAAACACACTTTATTTAATTAATTCCCTAATCACATGTCTCACATAATTCAAATTAAAATTTTGAATTATTCCTTCACCTCTCATCACATTGTATCACATGTCTCATCTCCCACTTAATATCTCTTCACATGTCAAACTAATTTAAATAATCTTTTATTTAAATTAGATTCCTTTTATCACAATTAAACACTTGCCCACTTTCCTTTTGTCTCGTGTGGGGTAGTACATCTTGCATTTAACACAACTCACATGTGCAAGCTAATTCAAATAAAATATTTGAATTAGATTCCTTTCATTCTCCTTCACACACTTGTCACATGACTACGCTTTCTTGATGTGCAAAGAAACCTAATCAATCCTAGCCATCCATATCATCTAAACCCTAATCGATCTTGTCTATCCATTCAATCTAGGTATTTCTTATAAAACTAGCCTCCCATAAGCTATTTGTGGGGATGCAATCTAATTTCATACTGTTATGCTGCCAAAATTTTGAGCAACCAACATTCAACCATATCCATCAATCTCTCCCTTGCATCAATTTCTATCTCCATCTTGCATCTATCATCTTACAGGTATCAATCAAGCCATCATCTTGCACATATCATTCGAGGTGTATTAAAGGTTTGGGTTTGGGTAATGTATGTCTTTGTTTTATTTTTTCAGCTAATCCAAATTTTTAGTATACACCCAAACTAAAGATCTATCTTAGAAAACATGGTTTCACCTCTCATTTGATAGAAAAGATCATCTAATTGGGAGACTAGATGTAATACCTATAGTTTCAATGGGAGTAATTTGGTATTCAGCCTACCTGTTGTCCAAGGCTACATGAATGCATTGCTAGAATGCTGCCTGCTAAGAGGGTAGAGAGTTTTCTCATGGTTTTTCTCCCTGTATCTTGTTAGGACACTGGTTGGCATAATGATCTCTGCCACATGTATAACACCCTCCCACGGGTCCTCACCTCTCTTGTGGTTTCCCAAAATTGTCTCCATTCTTCTTGGAGTGGTTATTGTCCTTCTCCTCCTTGGACTTGATTTTCTTATTCTTGGCCCCTTAATCATTGTTCTTAGTAAAATCTTGTGTTTTCCTCTTTTTCTTAGTGGGTTGAGAGGATTGGGACCAATTATACCTCTTTCAATTTTTGTTCCTATTTGATGGCCTTCTCAAAGACCTGGTCCATTGAAGTAGGACCATGCATGTCAACCTCACCCCCAATTTGGGTGTTCAATCCCATTAGAAAATTTTAGATGCAAAATCTCTCATCTTGTTGGTATTGCCACACATACTTAAGTAGGTAAGTGAACTTTTCCCAATATTCGTTCACAGATAAGTCAGCCTATTTCAAATTTTGAAAGTCTGTCAACTTTTGGTCATAGAATAGTTGAGGCAACCATATTTGCCTAAATATTTCCACAAACCTATTCTAGGTAAGTCTTGTAGAATTCAAGCCTAGTTCCATATTTGTGTTCATCCACCATGTGGATGCTTCACCCACTAGCTAGTATGCTTCCTATACTGATTTAGTGATCTCATTATAATTTCTGATTTTGAAATACTTTTCCATCTCTGTAAGCCATGCCTCTGTAGCATCTCTACTTACAGATCCATCAAACTTGGGAGGTATAACCTTTTTCATGTCCTAGGATAATTCCAAAGCCATATGGTTTCTTCTATCCTCTTCTTATCTAGCCTCACAGTTATTCTCTATGTGGTCACTTTGGGTGGTGTCATTATGACGTGCCTCATCATCACCCCCATCATAGGCATCCCACCTGGGTCTTTGCTGACCCCTGACCTCCTACTCAATAGTTGCCCTTAAGGTTGCCCTTCATCCCAGCCATCTCCCATCCCGATTCTTACCTGAACCTTGTTGCAA
Organism: Cunninghamia lanceolata; assembly: GCA_027924645.1. Classification (NCBI taxonomy): domain Eukaryota; kingdom Viridiplantae; phylum Streptophyta; class Pinopsida; order Cupressales; family Cupressaceae; genus Cunninghamia; species Cunninghamia lanceolata. Next base: position 3,419,010 of record BSBN01000957.1, read on the forward strand.
TCTACTTCTTCCTTAAGTTTGTAGATTAATCATGGATTAGTTTTCCATATCATTGAATCCATTCATAATATAAATCTATTCTCATTCATGTAATCTTTAACAAGAAAGGAAAGATTTTCTAGAATTTTACATATAATCCATCCAAAATACAAAATTTTGTTTACATCTTGCTACTACAAGTCATTATCAAATTGGGATACCTTCCCATATTCATTTATCAACCTTGAGGTTTATCACATCAGTTCTAGGAGGTGGATGTACACACATGTACTCTTCGACAACCTCCTTATTTACATCAAAATCCTTAGGATTTCTTTCTATAACTGGTGCTTTAGGTGCAGAGGGTTTTACTAATGCATCATTAGAGTTAGGAGTAGCAATCCTAACTACTTTCCTCAACCCATGCTTGATGTGTTTAACAGCATCAGTGAAGGTCTCCTCATTAGTCAACCATGCTCCTACTAAGCAAATAGTTTGTTCAAGTTGTTTCATTCTTGAGGCTCCCTCCCTCAAGGCCTTAAGATAATGTAGGAAAGGTCCATTTTCCATTACCTTCTTTTTGGGTGTTCTAATTCTTACCATTCTAGTATAGAACATCCAAAAATTAGTATCTATTAATGTTGGATAAAAATAATCATCAAGTAGAGAGCTCATAGGTCCATGTATTGAACCCGATAGCTCTGATACCATATGTAACATGACATTTCATATTACCCAAAATTAACCATAAATAATAATCTTAACTAAGAGTATAAACACATCATGAATAACAAAATCATAGATAAACAAAAATGAAATTATCATCATCATCATCATAATTAAGCATGTTATTCTTTTCCAAAATATAACAAAATTTAGAATTACAATACCCAAAGATATCACATTAGTGAATGACCTTCACTATACATGTACAAATCTATGCTCAAGGCATCAAATATACAAATATACATAATAACTAACTATCAAGTCATATAAAGAAAAGCACTGCATCTGGATCTTTGACATATCTCTTTATAAGCCTTGGCTTGTCTTTTTCTTAGGAAGGAGAGCATCATCCAAGTGCTTTTCCTCCAACCACAAACCAACAATCCTCCACACAACTTCCTACCTAGAAGCAACCCTACCCTTCACGGAAGGTATAGATATAAGGAACCATTAGGTTTGTCATTTGAGTATCTAGTATTGTGTCCTTCATACTTCCTCACAATCACACAACTATAGATCCACTCTAACTATGTATGACACTACTAGAGACATTATGCCATATGGAGCATTGTGGATGGACAATGCATGCAGAGATGGATACAGTACTTTGGCCAAAGATTTTCATACATAAATGTTTCACAATGAATGTTCTTATATGTCCACCACCTTAAATTGACTTAGAAGTTGTCTCATCCTACAATATTCATAACTTGACCCTTCTGGGTCTAGAAAAGATAGGTTCAATTCATACTCAGTCCAATCCTAGGACAATTGACTCCTATCATGGGAGTACATTCAATAACATTAATTATGCAATAAGGAACCTGTGACTCCATGTCACTATATTCCCTTCTTATCAAATGATAATAGATAAAACATGTTCTCACTTATGACCTTCTATGATCATGGCTCCATGTTTGCCTCATCATAGGGTTTACATTCAATTCAAGTCAATTAAGACCTATACCCTTAGGGTTTAGTTTATCGGTCTTATTAAAGACCCTATCTCAAGTATCTTATACTTCATTTAGGAAGTAAAGCCATTTTAAAGGAGATGGATATCATTTATAATAAATGAAAAAGTTTCATACTATTCATAGTATTCATTATCATAAGTAAATAATACCCCGACATGCACATAAAGCTGCCCACAAAATAATTCCATTTACCTTGTATCCAATTTCTCCTTCTTCCATGAGGAGTCATTAAATACTTTATAATACAAAAGAGGCTTCATAGTCATCATAATGACTATCATTAATAATTAAATATTGTTATTAATAATCTTCTTGGCTGACTTTTACGTTTATAGTGCACAACCAATGTTAAAGATTAATGACAATGTAATCAAGACTCGAATGAGGCTCTCGGCCTACCCCGAGCTATACCTCACAATACTCATTACAACCATAATAGTTTATTATATGCATGATAGTGAGTACAATCAATTCATTAGGTAATAAATAAAGTTATTAAGAATGAAAGAACAGATTTAAACCCTTGCCATATCAGCACTTGGGTTTCTTGCATGCATTATAATGCATCGAATCAACCCTATGGCCTTGACCATATTATCATTTAATAATGCTTTACAGACTTAACTATATAAATGTAGAAGTGGCCTTGAGGGCCTAAAAGTTATCCCACAATACATGCAGTGTCATGGTGTTCTCGACCAATGGCTACGAAAGAGCCATGGTTAAAACATAGTTTTCTCTATGTGCATGTCTTAGTTTGAACATAGCATTGTTTAAGAAGTTTCAAAGATTAAACCAACAATATCTTGTGAATTCATAGCTTAGGCACAACATTAACTACCATAGTGTTCACACATAATAATACATACAGTGTGGTTTAGGCACAACCAGGTTTACGGCCGTGAAGGCCCTTTTCGATAACATAGTAAACTAACAACAAAATGCCATATTAATATAGTCAATCATAATAGTTATTAATACTATCAAGCTTCATACCCAATACATTGTCTAGAATCTCTTTGGTTCCCATCGATATCTCTCACTCAAGCTTGCGGTGCTCTTCACTTAGCTACTATTGTAGTAGAGTTCTCTACAAAAACATCAACTCCTCACCTATTCTTTCTCTCTCTCTCGCACTCTCCAAAAATACATACCATAATAACAAAGGATTTTCCACACTTTTGCATGCATCCCATGCAACATAGCCCTACCACCTTTTTAGCTCCACGTAGGGCAAAAAATTCAAAACTAACTTCGCCACATGCAGGTTGTTGGGGTTCCAACAGTCCACTATCTTTCATCACCTGGAGTGGTAGTGTGGATAAGTTTCACGTTGGCCTCCACTCACCCTTGTTAGTAATTGAATGCAGAAGATATCAATTAAATGCAAATAAAGATTAAACAAAGGAATGAAAAATACACAGAAATAATAATAGCGAGAGATAATTTTTAATGTGGTTCACCCAAACTCAGGCTACATCCACCAATAGAGAGTCCAATATTATTATCCAACAAATCAAACCAATTACAACCAACAATCGCTTGCAACTCAATACCACTACAAATACTACAATACAATATCCACAGAAACCCTAACCCTTAGCCATTTTTATCAAGACTTATGTCGGTTACAAAATAGGGTTTTTTTATGTCGGCCAATAGAAAAAATAATTCCCGATGCCTTTATAAAATAATAAAAGTCATTTGAGGTTTTAGGGACGCTTCCCCTGGACCTTGTAAGGGGTGCTACCCCTTGACCCCATCTTGGGGGCACTGCCCCCAAACCCCCATTAAATAATTTTGGGGGGAAACCGCACTGATAAGAGTGGGGAAAATTTAACCTTCTAGTCTGATTAGGCTCCATATAACAACCCCACACCTTGTGGATGGTGGTCGGCCTAACAATATAGCTTATCCATATTTTTAATAATGAAAGTGCCCAATTATGAGGCTAGGACACTAATATTATATATGTTTTCCTTTCCATCATAAATGATGTTTAAAGGTAAACAAAATAATCTAAAATGTCATGAAATGATGTCATTATCAAATGGGTGGCACTATCAAATCACAACTTTGGGGTTGAGTACCACTCCCCCTAATAATAATAATAATAATAATAATAATAATCACAAGATTCTAATAAATAATTGGATAAGGGAATACTTGACAACTCACCGAGATCACCCATTGACTAGGATTGATTTTCTAAAAACATCATTAAGTTCAATCAATGCAAGAGATGTTGAGATATATCTCCTTATCAATATGACACTAAAGAAATAAAAAATGACTAACCCATTAAGGCAAACTCAATCATTCTACAAGGATTCTTAAAGACTAGCTTCGATACTCAGATGGCAAATCTGATCTCTTCCAAACATTTATCTCCTCCTCCCGGATGATACTCTCTTTCCAATCTTGGAGGAAGATTCTTTCTTGAATACACTCACAATCAAATATCCATGATTAGTGTATCATCATTGATTCACAAATCAAGGTAATTAAATAATCATAACAACATGTAATCTTATGCCTATCTAACATTAGTCAATAATCTCATAATCAAAGATTAGATGTGATATTTCCACAAACAACAATCATTAAACTATAATTAATCATCCTCATTAACGCATAAAAGCAAGATTAAGCTAAGTCATAAGTTGGGGATGTAACACATTACAACTTGGCAGTACTCATGGAAGATAAAACATTACTTGTGCTTCTTCCAAATGAGTTGGCGTGACCCATATAACATCTTCAAACACACCTTGAACTCCACACAACAAAGACTTTGTGGCACACACCTTCAACATACCTTAGTCAGCTAGGCAAAAGCATAACCCAGCAACACCTTCATTCCAGACCACATCCTATTCCAGAGAAACCAAAAAGCACCTTGCAAAGCAATAGGAAACATCACAAGATCATTAGGATCATTCTCCACTAGCCAATTCACCACTTCATACAGCAACAAGTTGGCGCAAGACAACAGACACTGAAACTAGCCACTAGAAAATATAGTCCTAAACTATATCACTTACAACTTTCTCTGCAGAGGGACAAATGATATGAAAATTTAGATATAGAACCTTCACAACACACTAATATTAACTTCTGAACTGCATGACCATATCTACAAACATGGAGGAATGCAGAGCATTCTTCCAACCAATCTTCAAGGCAACTTCTTGCATCAGAAACCTCCACCAACATCCAAGGACTAGAGCCTCCTTGTAGCAACACATACTTCCTTAAGCACAACAAGAGAGAGAATACATGTGATAGACCATCAGCAACATCTCCCCAACGTCAGCATTACTTCTAATCCCCATCTTAATGCTTCTAATTCTCATCTTAATAATCATCATGATATCTATTGACCACAAACATACCCAATACAACTTTAATTGACATTAAACAAGACATGACATCCAACCATGAACATAAAAAGCATCTCTATTAGCACACCACCATAGTATACCATCAACATAAGAATCAATGACAACCCAAACTATGTGTTGACATAAACGAAAACTACATCAGTGACAACCTTAGGTAACATATGTGGAACACAAGTACATTTAGACATCAAAGTAGATTGTAGACATATTCACCAAACCCTTCACAGAGAACAACTTCCTTCATCTACGAGCTTTGTTGGGGTGCAGCTAGTGTCTACTTCAGGAGAGGCTTTCTAGTCCTTCACTTTCACTCTCCCTTTGCTTTCACTCTCTCTAGTCCAAGGGGTGTTATCTCTCTTTATTTTTTTGGGGAGGGGGCTATTCCTTTGTGGGGGCTTTATCTCTTTTATGGGGGAATTCTTTGTACATGGGTACCTCATCAAACTTCACAAACTTTTACCTTTGGCTTGTTGTCTCCAACAATTAGTTAGGCACACTCTTCACTTCCCTTTTGTCTCAAAAATATCTTTAGGATGAATCTGGAGAGGATCTATTACTTCCGCTCTTTCTCTTTTAGTCGCACATCATAATACATTACACATCCACATTCGACATCTTACACTCAAACTCGCATTCACACCTCACCTAGATCAACTAGGTTTACAATATATACATGATATTACATTGATTACTTTACATGTCAGCCAAAGTCAACAAGAATATTACAATTAAAAGTTAGCCAAAGATCAAACAACATGAAACATGTAGAGGGCAAGCCCTAAAATGAACTACATGCAACACTAAGAGGAGGAACATGCCTTGTGGGTTCAAACACATGCTTAACCTGGTCATAAACACCCTCCATGACATCAAACTTCAAAGAATATCATTCACATACTTCACACATTTGAAATAGGTCATCCTTAAGCAAGAAAATATGAAGCTTGTAGCACATCGGCAATTACAACTTGGTGATACTCATGGAAGATTAAACATTACTTGTGCTTCTCCCAGATGAGTTGGCATGACCCATACAACATGTCCAAACATGCAAATGCAGAGTAAGCAACAAAAATGTGGAGATTTGATGTCAATTCTTCACCAACAAACATTTACTGTTGTTTGTTTACCCATCGGTAAGATATCACACACTATCGGCTGGGGAAAACAACCTTCCTCTAATTGCATACCTTATATTGATGTATGTGCTTTGCATTGGTTGCATGTCGGTAACACATGACCTATTGGCTTCCCCAATCTAAGTCAACCAATACATTTGGTTTTGTAGATGCTGAACTATCTCTGTGGTTAAACCTTTGAACCACTTGAAATCCCCTCTGTTCATTGAACCTGTGGAACCGTTGAACCCTTGAACTGATTCAAATCATTGGTTCAACCATTGCACACTTAAACACTATCAGTGATGAACTCGTTGAACCGTTGAACCACTAAGCCAGTTCAACCGTTGGTTCAACTATTGACCCCCTTTACTCCGTTGAACCCAAGAACCCATTGAACCGTTGAACCTTCAATTATTCAGTTCAACATACTATTGGTTTAAGGTACTCTTGTCACGTAGACTATGCCGATTGAACCTTTGAGTTCATTGAACCATTGAACCTGATACTCTTTGTTGAGCCAACGAACCAACTGAACCTGCTGTATCCGTTGAACTAGTTCAATCGGTGGTTCATCTGTCGGCAACCCTTACTATGATGAACCTTTGAACCTTTGAATTGGTTCAACCACCTACAAACATCTATTATCGGTTCCCCTGATATGCTTCAAACCTAATACGTAGATGCAGGATATCCACGAAATGTATATTCACACACACAAAACATGATATACACATGGAATGTAGCTTCATATATTTGTGATATATATAGGAATTGTGAATTCAGTGACCAACACAAATTTGACTCAAACAAATTTTATACATACCATTTTCATAGCATATACACAAGAAATTGCTCGCATGTGAATGCGATATGTTCACAGATTGTCTCCGCATATAATTAATGTATATTTGGACTTCCCACTGGTAACTTCTTCTACGACGAATTCTACAATTTCTATTTTGCCGTGTCCATTGAACAAAACAAAAATAAACAGAAAACTAATATACACAATCCATTCCACTAATTTCACAGAAATCCACCAATGGAATGGATTTAATTGTGCATCTCAACCACAGAAGAACTAAATTAAATACAAAGCAAATCTAAACAAATAATATACAAAATGATTTGATATACAGGGAATTTACACATAATCTAGAATTTGTAGAACACAACTTTTAGAACTTCTATTTCTTCATTTCAACTTTATCAAACATAGATTTATTATAGAGATTTTTCTAAAGGTGGAAGAACTCTCTTTTCCTTGACCACTTTCCCTATTTGTTATCTGACTTCCCTCTCCTCTGTTTTCAGGATTTTGGTTAAACCAAGATTATAATCAAAACCCTAACTAATCATACAACACTTGTTTATCTCAAGACAGCAAAGCACCTAGTAATACAACACATTTGGTTAATCCTCCACCTAACCCAAGTGTCTAATGATGTCCAAATTCTCCCCAGGAGAAGAGATATTAAAACAAACATGAAATGCCAACACAAATGCTACATTTGACAAGTATGAAATGCATAAGACATATTAAAACTTAGTCTTCTCCCTCAAATGTATATTTGGTTTTCTGAAGGGGTGCTCCTGCACCGTACTCCCCGGGAGAAGAGATCTCAAGCCCCTTTGAGATTAGAGTTTGAAGGTCTACACCATTGTTTGTGATCTGATCTGCAGTCATCCAAATTGCCTCTAAATCAGGTTTCCCATGCCAAGCCACCAAATATTCCATGTACTCTTTTTTCCTTGTCTTCTTTGTCACTCTTGAGTCTAATATCTTCTTCACTTTTGGTGGATCATGCTTAGGAATATCATCTTCTACTGGATCCTGTAATGGTTCCTGTTCTACATCTACATGCTATCTGTATGGAGTTAAATCACATACATTGAAAATAGGTGACAATCCAAGATTAGGAGGAAGTTGGATCTCATAGGCATTCTGCCGACACTTCTTCAAAATCTAACATGTTCTAATCTTCCTCTACATTAGCTTGGTATATTTACCTTTGGGGATCCTCTCTTTATTTAGATTAACCCATACCAAATCTCCAATATCAAATTGTACATCCCTCTTCTTCTTATCAGCATATGTTTTGTATTTCAATGTAGTTTGTTGAAGCTGGTTATTGACTTGATCATGCACTTCTTTGATGGCTGATGCAAAAGCTTCTCCATCTACACTAATAGGCTCTCCTATAGGCAGATCTCTTAGCTCCAAAATACCTCTTGGATGAATACCATATACTACCTGAAAAGGTGACTTCCCTGTACTCCTATTGATGGTGTCATTATAGGAAAATTCTACTTGTGGTAGGATGTTATCCCACTTATCTCCATGCTGCCTTCTCAAACATCTTAACAGATTTCCCAATGAATGATTAACTACTTCAGTCTGTCCATCTGTTTGAGGATGGTAGGCTGATGAGAAAGACAAGTTGGTTCCAATCTTCTTCCAAAGATTCCTCCAAAAATGGTCAATAAACTTTACATCTCTATCTGAGACTATGCTCAATGGCAATCCATCTATCCTCACTATTTCCTTGAAAAACATATCAGCAACATATGAAGCATCACAAGTAGTTTTACATGGCAAGAAATTTGCCATTTTACTAAATTTGTCTACTACCACAAAAACACTGTTAGATCCTTTCCTTGTTCTAGGTAAACCCAATACAAAGTCCATGCTGATGCTCTCCCATGGCCTAGAAGGAATGGGTAGTGGCTGATACAAACCTGCATTTGTGGATCTCCCTTTTGCTTTCTAACAAATTACACATGCCTCCACAAATCTTCTCACATCTAACTGTAACTTAGGCTAATAGTAATGCCTCTTCACAAGATCAAGAGTCTTATCTAGACCAAAATGTCCTGCCATAGCCCCACAATGTTTCTCTTGAATAATATTCAGTCTCATAGAACACCTTAGAATACATAACTGTCCACCCTTGAAAAGTAATCCATCTTAGATCAGAAATTCAGAGAACTCAACATGATACTTGTCACCAAAGGAAGTACATACCTGTTGTGTGGTTACACAACACGCCCCATTTTGACTTGGCAAAATAGGGACCCAACATTTTTTGGCTTGGCTTGTGTTGTCTGCTTTCTGGCAGTTTGGTAAAAGTAAGTCATGTGCATCATCGTGCAGAGTCAAGATGAGGTAAATCACCATTATGAGGTCAGTTTGTCAAAATTCGTATTTCATTTATGTGACCTCATAGTTTGAAAGAGCATTAAAATTCATGCAAGTTTGCCTTTTACATCACCCTGATATTCATTAGGATGTGAGAGTTATGAACAGTCAAAGTTTTGGTCAAACCTGATATTCGCAAGAGGAGGATCATATTTTTATAACCTCAGTCAAGTAAGTTTGTCTCATCATCATCATATTTGAAATATCCCCCGATAGGTCATGCGGCCCAAATATCCAGACGTCAACTTTAAATGGTAATAAATCTTCCCGTCAAACAGTCATATATATCGCGAGCATCATATTTCCAAATGCAACATGATATTTGTGAATATCACCCTAAACCAATATCCTAATGACATCATCCAAATCTGATAAGTGAAGAAACAAACATGTTGATGACATCATCATCACATTTACATTTCAACAGGATATTTTCTAAACATGATCATGTTCGCATAATATGGCGATGATGTCATGATGCCTTTCAGGTACAAAGAACGAATATCAGGATGACGTCATCCTGATATTCCAAAAGAGAGACATGTAAGTTTGTCTCGTCATCATCATATTTGAAACATCACCTGATACATCGAAATATCCTCCTGAGGTACTAAACATAACCAAACGGTGCTTTTGTCACCCGAATCTTGTCGCGATAATAATTCCAATATGAGGGAGGAGGATAACATTGAAACTCAACCCAATATTTGTGAATATCATCCTGCCTTCATGATATCCTGTCATATGGATATCCCCCCGCTCCCATTGCCGCCATTATCATTTAATGCGCGCAGACATGGTAGGTGGTTCCCGCCGACCCCGGAACCTGATGAAACACCTGGCAAGATCCTGTGTTCTCGCACAGATACTCAATGAATACAATCTAAGTTGTCAAAGTTGCCCTAAATTTACCCTAATTGCAAGGTTAAAAGGTAATTCAACTGTCATTTTTACATTTACCTCGCGATAAAATTGTTTTACAGAGCACCAGCTTCATATCCTCATACAGGCGATTGTTGCACGATTTGAGCTCACAGACAAAAGGAAGGAAGTGATCATCAACTAAATTAAGAGCATCGTTAGCAATCTACTGGTATAAAAGGAGAAATCTGCATAACCAAGTAAGTAAATGAAAGCCTCATCATGTTGTTTTTATTCCGGTATGATGATGTAAGTTCTGGTTTATGCATCCATATGACTAAGTAATGTTGAAAGAATACAGTAGGCATGGTGATTTATAAAGTCAATGGCAATATGCATGCATGTGTATACCTGTTGTGAGATGGGATTTTGTTAATTGCAGGTACTCATGGCTAACAAGCGGTTAGTTAAGTGTTAGGAAGAATTTAGTAGGCCCATGTTCTCTTCTCAGAGGGGTGTCTTGTTTAAATACGACGCAATTACAGACACCCATCAGGGAAGCACCAATTTGGAAGCATGGTCAGCTAGGCTAAATGATGGGAATGACAAAAGTCCTGTGCTAGATGTAGTGTTCGTATCAGGAATGTGGAATACTGCCAGTTTTCCATATTCCATGGAATCTCTGAAGCTCGTCATCGAGTGTGCCCGGAATTATACCTCTGAGACAAGGCAAGTGATGAAACATGGGAGGATATATGCAGACCTCTCCATCAAGGGTCTCTCCCGGACATTTGGATTGCCACTAGGCAGTAAAGTTAAGAGCGTAGACCTGAGAAAGTAAGAAAAGGAGTATGAAGCCAACAAGAAATCAGCTAGGAAGAACATGTATCAATGGCGGGCTGACAACAACACATATCCTGTAGCAGCCAAACTTCCTGTGCACCTGTTCAAATATGATTTCAGTGAGGAATACCAATACATGATTGCACTCCTGAATAGAGTAACAGGCCAGCCTGATGTTGGTAGTTTCAGAGATTGGATGTATGGAATAATCATGATGTGTCTGTATTCAGATATCAAGCCACTATGGGGCCAAATAATAAGTGATGCTCTGCATGAGCAGCTGATGAACCTGGGAGGTTCAAAATGTGTATTTTATATGTCATCTTACATTGTTTATTCTTGTGCTTACAAAGGCACTTTTGATGCTTTAGTTACAGACGGAAAGCTTACAGGCACAAATGCTGTGTATATCTAGGATCATCATCCCCAGCTACAAAGAGCTAATTACCTCAAAGATTACAAACTGGTCAATGATGCATTCTCTATGCATCTGGTGAGGACCATGGAAGAGGATAGAACAAAGAGATTGAGCATGGAGGCTCAAGAAATAGTTTACAGGCATGGAGCCTGGTAAATACAGTTTGCCACCTTCTCATACATAAGAATTGAAGGTTTTGAGGGACATCCCCTAATGCTGCCGAGGTATCCTACTAATGCAGTAATACTAATGGAATTTATCCGACAGGGCTCCACAATGATAAAAATGTACAAGGACACCAAGAAGCTGTCACCAATTTTGTTCCCAGTCAGCATTGGCTGCTATATGTGCCCCGACTTAGATAATATAAAGAAGGTGATGGTCACCCTAAATAAAATGAACCTGCAGCCTTTTCCACTAACAAGACCATATGATCCTTACGGCAGGATGCAGAAGATAATAGGAAAGCCTATTCATCAGAGGCACTTAGAGGATTTTTGGGCTGACTGTGAGGATGAGGCAGAGGCCAGAAGAAGAAGGTATCAAAGGTTAACTTTGAATCAAATTAGAACCTTTGATTGCATCTCCATCCCCCAACAATTGAAGAAGGATGATGGTAGGATAATTACAGATGAATATGAACAAAAGAAGATATATAATGACACCATCTCTGCACCTAACCTCACCATACAGGAAGATTTATCCTTGGACCCATTCATTGCCAGGACCATACAACTAACTCAAGCTTTGGGTTGATGAGCAGGTAGAGGCATTGAAGAAGAAAGGTGTTGCCATTACGGTGGACAAAAAGAAGAAGGGACAGGATATTCCTGGGGATGAATATGATGACTTCCTGAATGAGAAGAGGAAGACCAAGGGAGATAGAATCCCTCCACCACAACAACAGAGCAAAAGACCCCCAAGGGGCAAGAAGGTGGATAAAGAACCCAAAGGGGTTATTATTGAGAGAGCAGTGTTTGTAGCTGAGGAGGTAGCAGCATCAGGATCTGGATCAGAATCAGCATCCCCTCCAAGGACAAAGAAAGAAAAGTCTAAGAAGAGTAAGACAACAGAGGCTGGAATCACTAAGACCCTAGAAGAGGGTCAATCCTCAAGGAAACATGATACAGAGGATATCCTCATGGAGGAGGAGCCTGAAGAAGAAGAGGCTTCATTGATAATAAGGAGGAAAAGAAAAGCTCCACAGGTGCTGGTGTCTACCCCACCTAAGAAACAAAGAACCTCTATGAGAGGTGAAATAAAACACCCCCCTACACTATTACAAGGGGCAGGTAGTGAAGTACCTAAGGAACTTCAGCATAATGTTCCACTTCCTACCATCGTCAAGTTCAAAACTGAACTTGCAGAAGAACAAATGAAAGAAATTGCCCAGATACAAGCAGAAGGTCATGTCTCGCTAGACGAGACAATAAACTTGTCTGATGATGAGGTGGTGCAGGATGTGGCTGCACAGAAGATGGAGACACTTGTTGCTGGTACAAGCATGACCCCTCACAAGCCTCCACTAGTTCAAACTGTACTTGAGGAAATGAGGGAAGTGGAAGAAGAACAGGAAAAGAGCCTAGAGCAAGTAGCTCAGGAAATAGGGCTAGAAACATTAATTGCAGGGGTGACAAGTTCTGTAGTGGTAGACCTGACAGAGAAACAGGATGCAACTCCTAAACATCCAGCAGGATCACCTGACAAAGGGCACCTAGAAGAAGAAATAGAGATGGCAGAATTAGAAGGCCATGCTCCTGAATTAGGCCAACAAAGTCCACATGATACATCAGCGGAACCTACTATAGTAGAGGTTCAGGAAACGAAGGTTGATGAAAAGGAGAAAACAATAGAGGATCTTGCCGCCAAAACACAAGAAGTTGATAGTGCAGGCCCGAAACAAATAATGGCTACAGAACAAACGCCAGCACCTCAGGCAGATTCCACAGTATCCAGTGCAGTGGATAAACAACAAGGGGAAGAGTTGAAAATAGATGAAGTATTGATGGAGAAAGATCATGATCATCATGATCAACATACAGATGCACCGCAAGGTTCCCCACACCAAGAGGATGCTCCTCCAGAGAAGGAAATTCCTTAACAAGAGGATGTGCCACAAGATCAACAACAAGGTGAGCATCAGGAAGAAGAAATGAGAAAATCACCATCTCCACCACATCTGCTGACAGAAATGGGAGATACAGGTGAACATCATGATGATGCCGAGAAACATGATCAGGTGCCTCCATAGTTGGAGAAAGAGGTAAATGAAGAAGAAGAATTGGAAATCCAAGAATTTGATGTCTCCACCTTGTTCTCCGGGGACATAATGAAACCTAAAAGGAAGGCCAAAATGACTTCAACCATCAGGAGAGATCCAGCAACCGGGAGGAGGACCGCACAAATTGCAATACCTGCGGTGGAGAAAGAAAAAAGTAAAATTACCTTAGATGAATTCCAAATTAGCACAGTGGATCTGGGTTTTGCCAATGAGGACCAAGAAGGTCAAGAAGGCAAAGACATTATTGATTCCTTAATTCAAAAGGTAAAAAGAGAGAAGGAGAAGAATAAGCAACATAAAGAGTACATTGCTCAGTTGCATGCCTACATAAGGAGGCTGATTACTCCTGATGATACTTCAACTGAACATGCAGTCCCATTGACTGCTATTTCTCAAGAGGAGGTGTTGTGATGTTCACAACACGCCCCATTATGCTCCTTAGCAAAATGGGGACCCCTACTGATGTTTGCTTTTTGCTTCTGCTTGTGTTTTTTCTGCTTTCTGGCGGTCTGGTAAAAATAAGGTTCAGGTGCATCATCATCATGATACTGCATCAGGTTGGTCATCATCATGAGGTCAGTTTGTCAAAGTTCATATTTTATTGTTGTGACCTCATATTTTAAAAGAGCTTGAAATTCCATGCAGGTTTGCCTTTTACTTCACTTGAAAATTCGTCCATATGTGAAAGTTATGCACGGTCAAAGTCTTGGTCAAACCTGATATTCGCAGGAGGATCATCATTTTTTATCCTAAGTCATGTTGTCAAGATCATCATGATCTTGGTCTATCACCCGATAAAAATCATGCAGTCGCAATATCCGGACGTCAATTTTAGGTGGTAGTGCCCTTTACCCGTCAAATGGCCTTGTGCGCATTATGCAGCATCATGATTTTCTTAAGAGCGTCATATTTTATAAACTTGGTTTTGCTGTATAAAGACATCATCATCATATTTGAAATGCACCCCCCCGATAATATCCTGAGGTTTGAAATATCATGATGACATCAACTTTAAGTCAAGGTAAGTTACCCCGTCGAGCGGTCTTTTTATCGCGAACATCATCATGATATCTTTGCATCGCCTAAAAACTAAAATATCATGCTGATAGTAAGATCACCCTGACTTAGAAAATTCATCATCGGCATATTTGCATGCGCGTATTATAATCCTATCGCAGGGTCATCATCATGATATTTACTGAAGTTCGAAATATGATGATGACGACTTCATATCATCCTGATCTTTCACAAGAAGGTCATATTCGCTGAAATTCGCTAAGTGCTGGAAACATCATCATGATAATTCGAGAAGGAGGATCATCATCTTCATATCCTCCTGATCTCCGGTTAGCGAAATATCATGATGACCACCCTATTTATTAAGAAGTGGTCGATATTGCATTCCTCAACAGCATGATCATATTTTGCAATATCACCCTAGCGCAAATATCATGATGACCAACTCATCCTTGTGCTCCGAAAACGAAATATGATGATGACGTCATCATCATATTTTTATCCTGTCATATTGTCAAGATCATCATGATCTTGTTTGTACGCCCGATATTTCGCCAAGTCCTCCTGCCGATGAAATACAACCTTTTGCAAGTATCCTGATGATCATCATCATCACATTTTCCCTTCGGCAGGATTTTTCCCAAACATGATCCGGTTGGCGAAATATCATGATGACGTCATGTTCAAGTTTAACGAAGGCTTCGGATATGACGATGACGTCATCCCGATCTGATAAATGAAGAAGTAAGTATCCTGATGATCATCATCATCATTTTTTCTTTCAAACAGGATATTTTCCAAAACACGATCTGGTTCGCGAAACATGATGATGATGTCTTATTCTATGTTCGACAGAGGTAAATATCCTGATGATCATCATCATCATTTTTTCTTCAAACAGGATATTTTTCAGGCACGATCCGTTTGCCGAAACATGATGATGACGTCTTATTCCAAGTTCGACAAAAGCCCCAAATATGACGATGATCATCATCATCCTGATCTTTCGACAAGGTTGCCTTGACCGCAAAAGGATCATATTACGTTCATCATCCTGATCATGCTCCTTAGGTGACCCGATATCACAGTTAGCCCCCTGATCTTAACCAGATATGACGATGACGTCATCCTTAGCATTTCAATGAAGCCTGAATATCATGATGACGTCACCATCATCTTCCTTTCCTCAGCAGCAGGATTATATTCATATCCTCCTATTCTTCTTAAACATGATGATGATGATGATGTTGTTCTTTTTTCCCAATATGCAGAAGCGAATATCATGATGATGAAGTGAATGTCGGCCAGTATGTTTTTTTGACGCACCGACAGTGAATATCATGCCGATGGGCGGGAAATGAGGCGGTAGACATTTTAAAGTGTTTTTTTTGGCGCCTCTGGCATTTTTCGGTCAGCGATAGTTGACCTGATCAATTTTGAGCAGTCTGAGCACATTTTGGACGCGTTTTGAGAGGATTTCTGGATCCGATTTTCTCCATCTTGCGCTGTCACCTGGATTTGAACGCTTATTTTAATTTCATGTTGTTTTTGTGATAAATGTGAAACTTATTGCTTGTCTTGTCTTGCAGGCTTGCAGTTGAGGAAGCAGCTGGAAAGTCAGCGCAGTGACCTCATGGAGGCAGAGGATCTGATCTCAGGAGCAAGAAGATAAGGATGAAGTGCGAAAGTCAAAGCCATTCAAGTGAAGAAGAAGGTCACAGCTGAGAGTATTATCACAACAGACAAGCAGAAGTTATTGCCCAGCTGCCGGAACTTCTCAGAAGGGGCAATATTTCGCCCAGATTTGACACTGCTCAGAGATATTTTTGAGAACTGGTTCACCTGCATTTATTGCTGTAACCAGGGGTTTGAACCAGGGGTTTAGTTAGGTTTTTTTTTTGCTGTAGTGAGGACAATCAAAATGTCTTTATATTGTGCCTCTCTACACTGTAATACTTTACAACAGGGGCTACACAACAGGGATTTTTAGGGCCTACAACAGAGATTCTAGGAAAACACAGCAAGTTAGCTTAGCATAGTTTAGAGTAGAAGAAGGAGGTCGCCTGTTTGTCTGCAGTAAGGTGCGCGTGGAATGTCTGGCTGCCTTACTGTATCTGTAAAGCTTGTAAGTTCTCTGTAGTATGATCAATGAAACTAAGAGTCATTCTTACATTGTAAATCATGTATGGCTATTCATTTCTAATGCAATAGAATCTGGAGTTCTGCATCTATCTTCTGAGTGTTCTCCTGCTCTTCTTTGTGTTTTGAAATATCTTCTTTGAGAGCTTGCAATTTTAAATGTATGTTTGTGAAAATGCTCAGAACTTACATTTAGGGTTTTTACTGTGGATTTGATCAAATTACTGTGGTATTTACATAGTGCATAACAGAAACACTTAGATCCTTCGGTAGATTAAATGAGGTATAGATTAGATCTTTCTAACTTTTCCCAACCCATCTGAAATATTTAGCTGAAAACGTAGAAATCTAAAGGAAATTGTCTCAAATTTGAAGAAGCATGCATAACAGAGCTATAAGTAGACAGTTTTCATAAACAGATAAAGAAGAAAGCTGCAAAAAATCCAAGAAAACCCTCTAAAACTTGGAGCCCAGTATCACTTGTATGCAAATGAACAGAATACTTGTTGAAATCTATGACCTCTTTGCATATTCTTAGTCCAGTAAACCACAAAATAAACCTAAACTACGTAAGGCCCCTTGAACATTACAGCTTCACATTGACCAACTGAACTTGACCAACCGAACCATTGTAGACTTGGGATTAGTTGAATCACCAGATGATTCCTTCTTGTCTTTCAAGTATAGTTTCAATTCATTTTATGTGAATTTTAACTTATTGTTATGATTGCATCAAAACAGTCATCAACAGGAGGTAAATAAGTTAGACCTCATGAAACATGAGGCATCTGTGATAAGAAAATAGATGTCATCCACATTGGATGATGCTGTAGAAATAGTGAAGGCCTCTTTGAAGAGGTGGAGTAATCTGAGTGACTCCAGGACCAAGGTGGATAAATTGCAAATGCAGACCAGGAAAAGGTCTTACAAACTGGAAAGGGTCCTAAGCATCTTGGGAGAAATAAAGAGGATAAATCCTCAACTGCTTATCAGTAAGCAGGTACTGAGCAGTAATACCGCATTGTTGGTGGACATCTGGTACAAAGACATTCAATTTGAATGCGGAGTCCTCAAAAGATGCAATAATAAGATGAGAGATATCAGCATGAGGCTACACGATTTAATGGCTAAAGAGGCAGAGATATTAGAAGCATTGGAAGGAAAAGTGGAAGGGAAAATAGAAAATCAAGATGAAGAGTCTGCTATCAAAGCTTTGTACAGCAACTTCCAATCAGAAGCAGATGGTCCACTTGTCCACTTGACAGAGGAACTTATAGATAAAATAATGAGGATCAAGGTCAAGATGGAGAAATACAATGAAACACTACAGGACAGGAAAGACAAGCTGGATAATAGCAGAGATAAATATGAAGCACATAAGCACGCCATCATCAAAGCAAAGACTCAAGATGGCGGAGGAATAGATCAAGTTGTGCAGTCATATGAGCAGATCCGGAACAGCATGCAGCCCCATATGCAGCATCATCATCATCAGGATAGTGAAAGTTCAGGCAGTGATGCACATAATGATGATCCACATTAATTAGTTGAGGAACATGATGAAGATACATCATAGAGGGGATATAAGCATAAGTAATATAGATAGTTGCCAGGTGGCAACTTGTGCCATTTTTGTAAAGATTGACAAAGTCAAGAAAATGATGACCGTAGATTTGCATTAATAAATTAAGATCGTAGATCTTTTGTAACAGATTCCTCACCTTATTCTATAAAAGGTGGTGGAATGCTTTATTGTAAACATTCGGAAACTTAATTGAAATCCGTCTGCTGCAACATTCAGAGCTCATTTCAAAGTTTTTGTATACATTTATATTTTTGCATGCTTAATGAATGAGAAGATTGTGTCGATTACAATTCATAGTAAATCTTGAGTAATCAGTGTATGAGTTCTGGATATATGTGGTGATTTGCTGTGTCCCTTGGAGCGCATGTCTACTTGCATGTATTGTTTTCATACAAATTCCTTTGAAGTTAGCATCAACTATATCTAGCTGTGGAATGTCCTGGTGAAAATATGGTTTGGTTTTCTTCTCTTCATGACAGTATCTAATATACATGTGGTTCAAAAGATAAAGGTTCAACTTTAAATTAGAAGCATTTCTTCAATTTCTTTTAAATTTCAGAGTGTTTCACCCTCATAATTGCAAATAATTGATGATCTTAAGCAATTAACACAGATATGCATACATCTCGTAGATAATTGCAAATATTTAGCATATTTGAATACAAAGCATGCACAATTGAAAATGTCATGCAAAGATTGAGGTATTTCTGCATCTTTTCACCAAATAACTGCATAATATGACTTCTCTATAAAGAATTTCTGCAGGAATGTCATGATGACGTTGAACTTTCATGTAAGGCCCCAAAATGGAAACAGCAACTCACATTAACCTCTGAGTAACTTCAGACGATTAAGACCTAATCACCGGAGACTTGGGATCATGAATTCTTTGAATTCATAGTATCTTTCAAGATGAATAAAGGTTAATGTGTACTTTTATTCTATGCTTGTTTGTGACTAACATCATAACCAACATAAATTGGTGCTAGAAGGAGGGTACGATCTGGAATACTATGCTCATCATCATTATTTTCAGGTTTTATGATGCAGAGGGTAAGGTAACCTCGGATCCTCTGTGAATTTCAAATATTACGTAAATATTTACTGTAAAAAGCTCGTATATGCTCATTCTGTGTAAAGATTTCCAGATCTCACATAAATATTGCAAGCTTTACAGTAGATCATTCTGAATTCATAAATATCAGCCAAAGACACATAAATTTGTTCAAGCTTTGAAGAATTTAGGCCTCAGAAACTTGAGATCTCATGCTAAGGGTCATTATACCTCAAATATCCTGTCATATTTGTAGTATCTTTGCAAATATTTCATAAATATCCAGTCTGATTAGTCATTTAACCTCAAATATCACCTCATCCAGTGAAATCCAGCCAATATTTGCAAAGTTTCAGCCAATCTGTCTCAAAATTGAGAAATCCTGGCTCACAGGATAAATACCAGCTCTAGACCTAGCGAAATCTTTGAAGAATTGCTTGTTAGAGGTTTCAGACCTAGAACTGTAGACATTCATCATACTCCAGGGTCTAGTGCGTCAGGGGCTTCACTAGAACCTCCTCCTGTAACTCCTATTGGTTTACAAATACCTTCTGGGATATCTGTGACACCTCCTATTCAGCCTCAGGGTGTACCTTTAGTTCAACCTCAGCCAGCTGCACCACCAGCTCAACCTCCTCTGGTTGCAATGCCTTTCTTTACAGCGGAGTCACCTTTGACCTTTACTGCATATCATGAGTTACCAAAGAATTCAGATAAACTTTGTCCAAAATATCATCCTTAACAAGATGCTGAAGATCATATCAGAACCTTTAAGGAAGCTTGCTACAGAGCCAGAATAGCATCAAGATGTGGTGTGCAGATTATTTCCTTTTTCCTTAGGAGAAGAGGCCTATAATTGGTTCATTAGTCTTGGTCAAGGTTCTGTTGATTCATGGGCCTTACTAGAGAAAGCTTTTCTTGATAGATTCAAGGTTCCTATTGACCCCTCGATAAACTATCATCTATTTGCCACTATCAAGAGATTTGAGAATGAGCCTATTGCAAATTTCAATGCTAGGTTTCAGAAAATGTTGTCCAGAGTGGTCACTCCTTATACTGTGTCTGATGAAGCTGCAAGGAGCATTTATTATTCGGCCTTAGATCCCTTGACTTCCATGTTCATAAGGAGAACGCACCCCTGAATCACAACTTTAGCCTTAGCTTTTCAAGAAGCCATACAGGTAAATCAGCAGTTGATACCTGCTCCTACTCCAAATATGGTATTTCCTACCCTGCCTGGCATGCATTCACAATATCCTGCATCATATTTTGCACAGTATCCTGCACAATATCCTAATGGAGCAGTGATACCCCTAACAGTCATGCCTGTACCTTTGCAAGTACCTCCACTGAGCATTATGCCTCCTCCTAATAGAAATGGCCAATTGCCACAATATCTTGCACAAGCTTAGACACCTCAGGGTGCTGACCTGTCCAATAATAACCATGGATCCTCTTTCTTCAAGCCTCAGAATGAAAATGTGGTGGCCAATGCTTAAGAAGAAAAGGAGGAGATTAAAGAAATTTCTGCTCAATTGAGGAAACTCACCACAGAAGTGACACATTTGAGGAATCAAGGTTTTTATTCCCAGTCAAACCAGAATAGAAATTATCCTAATGATAGACGAAATTATCCTGACAGAGGATATAACACCAATAATTTCAACAATAATGGTGGAAATAACAATAATCCTTAGAGACAGCCCAGAGTATGGAACTCTAGGCTAAATAATGGCTCATTACCATCACCCCTGGACAATCAGCCTCCAGGTGAAGCCAAACAGACTACTAGAGTCAATCTTACTGAGGCAGCTCTTACTAATTGGTGTAGGATCCACAATACAAATGCACATGCAGAATTAGACTGTCCACAATTTAGAATTGCTGCTAGCATCTTTCAGACTGAAGTATCTAACACCTCTGGAAATCCACCTCAGGCAAAAGGAAATGAGATTGTTCCTTGTGGAAATGACTCAGCTTTTGTGCTAGAAGCCTACATTAATCAACCTCATCAGAGTTATAACCAGGTATGTGAGGAATCTTCTTTAACTTTTGAGACAAATTATGTTTTCCCCTTTGAGGATGAAAATGAACCTGCAAGAGAACATGAGGAAGTACATGCATATCAGCAGCAATATCATGGTAAGCATAATTATAACTTAAGGAGTAATGCCAACAGACCTGTTGGCCCATTGACATCATCTCTACCTCCAAATAACTTCAACACACCTCCTGATCCTAAGGCTACCAATAACCCTAGGTTCCCCAAAGTAAATGCTCAATACTTGTCGCCTTAGAACACATGATCAAAGGTTGTAAATGCACCTCATGAATCCGACAAGTTAGTCAGCTATCTGGCTGATGAGATAAAGAAAATTAAGATTAGCCTGTCCCTGTCTGAGTTACTGAAAACTCCTGCCATCAAAAAAGCATTCATGAAGTCACTAGATGATCCTGCTCCTAAAGAGGATAGCCATCTTTCAAGTCAATCCAGTGGCAAAGATCATGCTGCCAGGAATAATATTATCAAGCCTAAAGTGTCAGCTAGAGTCCAAGCTGCAGAAACCTCCCACATGACCTTGTATAGGGACAAACAGAGTCACCTCCATTCCTCCTCACCATAAGAATGTTCAGCAAGAACTTGCAGAATTGTTTGGTTGATTCAGGGGCCTCCACGAATGTCATGCCCTTGTCAATATGCAATGCCTTAGGACTACATCCTGCTAAATCCCTAAAAAAGGTGACACAGCTAGACAAAACAGAAGTAAGTGTAGTAGGAGAGTTAACTCATATCCACATGCAACTAGCATCTGATCCTAGGATCCAGTATTACATTGACATTCAGGTAGTTGACATACCTGATACTTATGGGATGTTGCTTAGCCAAGACTGGTCTAAGACGCTCAACGGATATATGTCCACAGATTTTAGTCACATGTGGTTACCATGGAAAGGTATACCAAACCAGATCAGGATTGATGCTGAGCCTAGAATGAAACATATGATCACTGAGTATAACCGAACAAATGAGATCATGTACGTAGACGTAGAACCCAGAGTTTACTGCATCAGGCTGCAAACGGTCAAAATAGAAGAGATCTTGATGCTTGACCTTCATCATCGTCATGATGATGATCATCAAGAGGACATGCCAGTTGAGGAACTTGATAATAATCCTAATAATGAGAACGAAATAGATCACTTCAGAGACTTTGAGATGCATTTGTCTAATCAGGTAAAACATTGTCAATTGTTAAATATACCTGCTAATGATATTTTGATTGATGGATGGTGCAGATTACACGATGAAGCACATTCTAAAAAGACTTGTGAAACATGCTTAGATATGATGATGCTGGAACAAACCTGCAGTGAGGCATCATCATCATATTCCGAGGTAAATGCTACATTTGATGATGATGATGATACTGATTCTTATCTGTCTTCTGCAGGAACAGAGGAGCCGATAGATCATGATGAAGATCATATCCTGAAAATAGAAGAAGTTCTGGTGTCTGACCCAATAAATGATGTGAGGAAGGAAAAGATCACCCCTGGGAGTGATTGTTTTATGGAGCCAGACTATGAATTGTCCGATGAAGACAAAGGTAGTGACCTGACTAAGTTCGAAGAATTTCTAATAAAAGAAATAGAGAAGATGACATGACAGCATAAATCTCCCCATGAGGTTTTAATTAAAGGTTGGTGTAGGTTGCATGAGGCACCTCACTCAAAAATGGCTTGCTCACTATGTTTACACATTTTGAAAAAGCATGCAGCTGCAGATCCAAAAGATCATCCTCCTGCTGAAATGAAGGAGAAAATAGAAAAACCATCAGACTTACAAAATAAAGGAAAGAAGAAACTTGAGAAAGCTGACATCCCTAAGTTAAAGTGGATATCAGGCGGAGCAGCAGCCAGAGCTGCAAAGAGAAAAGAAAGTTCAGCTAAATGTCCTGCTGAAGATAAACCTTGGATCCTTAGGTTTGATGGATCCAAATCCAAGCAAGGTGCGGGGGTAGGAATTGATCTGATTGATCCAACTGGAAAATCCTATCTGGCAACTTATAGATTACAGTTCCCCTGCACTAACAATGTAATAGAGTATGAGGCTCTGATTCACGGGATGCTGTTTGCTCATAAGAAAAAAGTGAAGATTCTGCATGTCTTTGGAGATTCAGAACTAGTTGTGAGGCAAGTAAGAGGAATTTACTCCTGTAACTACAGAAAGCTATCCAATTACAGACATTGTGTGTGGGACCTGATTGAGGACTTTGACGCCTTCAATATCACCCATGTACCAAGAGAACAAAACCATAGGGCAGATGCACTTGCCCAAGCTGCCAGTACATTGGAGCCACTATCTATATCTGGTCTAAAAAGATTTTCAGTAGAACTGGTGTCAGTACCTTCAGTACCTGATAATGTGACTAACCTCCAGGTGTTTAATGATGATCAGCACATTCTAGACTTCATTTCAAATAGAGACATATTTGAAGCTCAGATTATAGATGAGAATGGTATAGAAGATCATGTCTGGGAAGAGGATGAGATATTAGAGTTGCCTAGCAACAGGATCCCTAAAGGTATGATTGAATTAGAAAGAGCCTTTGATTTAGATAGTATGCTTAAACAAAAGGATCTGCCCAAGGCAGATGGAGGTCAGTATTCACAAGTGAATATTGGATAGGATGAGGACAAAAAAAATGTACTGATAGGTAAGGTTTGCACATCAAAAGAGTTAGAAGGAATAACTCAAGCACTCAAGGATTACATACATGTAATTGCATGGACTTATGATGAGCTAAAGACATATGACACCTCTGTCATAACTCATACTATACCTCTCAAGCCAGATGCTAAACCTTTCAGACAAAAGCAAAGACCAGTCAATGCTTTGCTTGAACCAATAATTCTTGAAGAAGTCAAGAAATTGTTAAACGCCAGGATAATATTTCCTGTAAGGCACTCCACTTGGGTGGCAAATCTCGTGCTGGTCAGAAAGAAGAATGGAGACATCAGGTTATATGTATATTTCAGGAATCTAAACAGAGCATCCGAAAAGGACAATTATCCTTTACCCTCATTGGATGAAGTTCTACAGATTGTAAATGGAGCTAAAATAATGTCCTTCCTGGATGCCTTTTCAGGATACAACCAAGTAATGGTTGACAAAATTGACAGATTGAAAACTACCATCACCACAATGTGGGGGATATTTGGATATAGACGTATGCCATTCGGACTTATAAATGTTGGAGCTACATTCCAGCGAGCAATGGACATAGCCTTCAGAGGCTTAATAGGAAAATGTATTGTCATCTACATGGATGACTTGACAGTATTCTCCAAGGAAAGGGGGAATCATGTTGCTGATCTCAGAAGTGTATTGAAGAAGTGCGAGGAATACGGAATATCTTTGAATTCCAAGAAGTGCATATTTGGGGTGACAACAGGAAAGTTACTAGGCCACTTGATCATAGAAGATGGAATTATCATTGATCCTAATAGGGTGGAGTCTATCATGAAGTTACAACTTCTAGGAAGCAAAAAGGAACTCAAGTCTTACTTTGGTAAGATAAACTTTGTGAGGAAGTTCATCACTGGCTTTGCTGAGATTGTCAGACCACTAAATGCTATGTTGAAAAAAGATGCACAAATTGAGTGGACACCAGAGGCCAAGGCTGCATTTGAAGATATAAAGAAAGCCATATCAGATGCTCCGGTCCTTATCAGTCCAGACTACACAAAAGATTTCTGCATCTATTCATTTGCTTCAGCTGCAACAGTGTTAACTCAAAGAAATGAAAAGAAAGAAGAGAAACCAATTGCTTTCATGAGCTGTCCTTTTAGGGATGCTGAATTGAGATATGTAGATGTTCAGAGACAGGCACTTGCATTAGTCAGAGCAGTAAAGAAATTTAGACACTAAATACTAAGAAGCAAAGTAATTGCTGTAGTACCAGATGCAGCAGTGAAGATGCTACTGATGCAAAGTGAGCCTGGTGAGAAAAGAGCCAAATGGATTACTGTATTACAAGAGTATGACCTGGAAATTACACCAATGAAACTGGTAAGAGGACAAGCTTTGAGTCAAATGATATCTGAAATTGATCCAAACATCACTAGTCAGCAATATGTGATCAATGAGAAAGACAATAAAGAGTGGTATTTGGATATCAGGCACATCCTGATCACTGGAAGATGTCCATCAAGAATGCAAGCTTCACAGAGAAGAGCCTTAAAGATAAGATCCCAAAAATACATGATGAAGGGAGGAACCCTATTAAAAAAGAATTATGAAGGAATATACCTGAGATGTTTAGAAAAGCCAGAAGCAAATGAAGTCCTGTCAGAACTACATGATAAGTTTGGAATGGCACATGGATCAGCATTGGCCACAACACATGCAATCCTCAGAGCAGGATATTACTGGCCTACAATTTTTAAAGACACAGCTGATCATGTTAAATGTTGTCATGTTTGCCAGGTTGCTGCCAACAGAGAGAAATATGCTACACAACCCTTGCAGCCAGTGATGGAAGAGCGCCCATTTGCACAGTGGGGCATGGATTTCATAGGACCAATCAATCCTCTGTCCTCCTCAAGTCATAGGTATGTCTTAACAATTACTGACTATTGTACTAGATGGACTGAGGCTGTTAGCAGCAAAACTTGTACTACAGATGATGTCATTAAATTTCTAGAGAGCAATATTGTCACCAGGTATGGAACTCCTTATGCTTTGGTAAGTGATAATGGTTCTGCTTTCACTTCCACCAAGTTATCAAGTTGGGCTTTTGATCATGGGATTATACTTAAGTTTTCATCCAACTACTATCCCCAAGGGAATGGATTAGCAGAATCCACCAATAAAAATTTGTTGAGTATCATAAGAAAATTAATAGAGAAGAACCCCAGGGAATGGAACTCATTTCTAAAGTATGCCTTATGGGTTGACAAAACTAGAGTGAAAACTGCATTAGGAAACTCGCCTTTCCAACTAGTATATGGGGTGGATCCCATCCTCCCTGTAAACTTAAAAATTCCTACTCTGCAGTTTGCCCAAGAATACCTAGGCATAGACAATAAGCAAGAAGTCAGGTTGCTTCAGTTGATGCACCTAGAAGAAAAAAGGAGTCAAGCAATTGACCAATTTGCAAAACATCAGGCTGTTGTCAAACGTTGGTTTGACAAGAGAGCCAGAGTTAAAGCTTTTAGGATATCTGATTTGGTCCTGATGTGGGATAAAGCCCATGAAAAGAAAGGTGACCATGGTAAGTTTGATAGATTATGGATAGGTCCCTTTCAAATTTCTGAGATACTAGGAGACAATACTTATAGGCTTAAGAACCTGACAGGTGAGGATGTCCCATTGCCAGTCAATGGACAATTCCTCAAGCATTATTTCCAGGCCTGAGTAACTCCAAGATAGTCATATGTATCATATTGTACATTTGTATAGTTGTTTGTACAGTGTTCTTTTGTCCTGTTTTGTTTGTTTGTTGAGTTTTGTTTTGGTAAGTCAAGATGATGCACTTCATCACCCCAGAAAATAGCTGAATTTTTAAGATTCAAGTGATGAGATCACATTTAGACATAGGTTATGATTCATTCTAAGAAGTATTCATGATCAGGTTTGTGATATCCATTCATTAGGGTGCCTTTTCTTGGTCAAAGTGAATCAATCACAATGAAACACCTAACAGCCTTCGGTTTGTTGAGCACACAAGTATAGGTGTTAAGTGAAAAATCTAAAGGGACTCCCTTGCTACCAATACAATCTCCAACCTAAAGCTGCAAGTGACTGTACCTTGTACAAATGAGCTGACATAATGATATCAGATACAAATTTTAAAGAGAAAATCAGAAAAGAAATAAAGTTAGGCCATCTAAGCAACTCTACTGGGGCTATAGACGCCTGCTGGCAGTGGGGCTCTACTTAGGGAGATTGTATAGATAACCTTGTCGAGGCTATAGACGCCTACTGGCAGCAAGGCTCTATCCAGGTTGGCTATGAGGGATGATCTCCAACTATGTAGTTTAAAACCAGTTACTTATGTTTTCAACTTGCTTTCAAGATGAGGATAATTAATCATATGCACACACCTGATCCTTTGTTAGCATTATTACCATGATGAATTTCATCATTCAGGAGATCATGATGCTTATGCTTAGATAGAATTAAAATACTATAGATGAATGTGATCACATCACTTGAATCATGGGAATTTGTTTATTTTCTTTGGTGGTAAGTTGTTGTGTGGTTACACAACATGCCCCATTTTGACTTGGCAAAACAAGGACCCAACTTTTTTTGGCTTGGCTTGTGTTGTCTACTTTCTGGCGGTTTGGTAAAAGTAAGTCATGTGCATCATCATGCAGAGTCAGGATGAGGTAAATCACCATTATGAGGTCAGTTTGTCAAAATTTGTATTTCATTTCTATGACCTCATAGTTTGAAAGAGCATTAAAATTCATGCAAGTTTGCCTTTTACATCACCCTGATATTCATCAGGATGTGAGAGTTATGAACAGTCAAAGTTTTGGTCAAACCTGATATTCGCAAGAGGAGGATCATATTTTTATAACCTCAGTCAAGTAAGTTTGTCTCGTCATCATCATATTTGAAATATCCCCCGATAAGTCATGCGGCCCAAATATTCGGACGTCAACTTTAAATGGTAATAAATCTTCCCGTTAAATAGTCATATATATCACGAGCATCATATTTCCAAATGCAACCCGATATTTGTGAATATCACCCTAAACCAATATCCTGATGACGTCATCCAAATCTCATAAGCGAAGAATCAAACATGTTGATGACATCATCATCACATTTACATTTCGATAGGATATTTTCTAAACATGATCATGTTCACATAATATGACGATGACGTCATGATGCCTTTCAGGTACAAAGAACGAATATCAGGATGACGTCATCCCGATATTCCAAAAGAGAGACATGTAAGTTTGTCTCGTCATCATCATATTTGAAACATCACCTGATACATCAAAATATCCTCCTGAGGTACTAAACATAACCAAAAGGTGCTTTTGTTACCCAAATCTTGTCGCGATAACAATTCCAATATGAGGGAGGAAGATGACATTGAAACTCAACCCAATATTTGTGAATATCATCCTGCCTTCATGATATCCTGTCATATGGATATCCCCCTGCTCCCGTTGCCGCCATTATCATTTAATGCGCGCAGACATGGAAGGTGGTTCCCGCTGACCCCGGAACCCGATGAAACACCTGGCAAGATCCTGCGTTGTCGCGCAGATACTCAATGAATACAATCTAAGTTGTCAGAGTTGCCCTAAATTTACCCTAATTGCAAGGTTAAAAGGTAATTCAACCGTCATTTTTACATCTACCTCGTGATAAAATTGTTTTACAGAGCACCAGCTTCCATATCCTCATACAGGTGATTGTTGCATGATTTGAGCTCACAGACAGAAGGAAGGAAGTGATCATCAGCCGAATTAAGAAAGTCATTAGCAATCTGCTGGTATAAAAGGAGAAATCTGCATAACCAGGTAAGTAAATGAAAGCCTCATCATGTTTTTTTTATTCCGGTATGATGATGTAAGTTCTAGTTTATGCATCCATATGACTAAGTAATGTTGAAAGAATACAGTAGGCATGGTGATTTATAAAGTCAATGGCAATATGCATGCATGTGTATACCTATTGTGAGATGGGATTTTGTTAATTGCAGGTACTCATGGCTGACAAGCGGTTAGTTAAGTGTCAGGAAGAATTTAGTAGGCCTATGTTCTCTTCTCAGAGGGGCGTCTTGTTTAAATACGGTGCAATTACAGACACCCATCAGGGAAGCACCAATTTGGAAGCCTGGTCAACTAGGCTGAATGATGGGAATGACAAAAGTCCTGTGCTAGATGCAGTGTTCGTATCAGGAATGTGGAATGCTGCCAGTTTTCCATATTCCATGGAATCTCCGAAGCTCATCATCGAGTGTGCCCGGAATTATAACTCTGAGAAAAGGCAAGTGATGAAACATGGGAGGATATATGCAGACCTCTCCATCAAGGGTCTCTCCCGAACATTTGGATTGCCACTGGGCAGTAAAGTTAAGAGCGTAGACCTAAGGAAGTCAGAAAAGGAGTATGAAGCCAACAAGAAATCAGCTAGGAAGAACATGTATCAATAGCGGGCTGAGAACAGCACATATCCTGCAGCAACCAAACTTCCTGTGCACCTGTTAAAATATGATTTCAGTGAGGAATACCAATACATGATTGCACTCCTGAATAGAGTAACAGGCCAGCCTGATGCTGGTAGTTTCAGAGATTGGATGTATGGAATAATCATGATGTGTCTGTATTTAGATATCAAGCCACTATGGGCCCAGATAATAAAATTTGCTCTGCATGAGCAGCTGATGAACCTGGGAGGTTCAAATTGTGTATTTTATATGTCATCTTACATTGTTTATTCTTGTGCTTACATGGCACTTTTGATGCTTTAGTTATAGATGGAAAGCTTACAGGCACAAATGCTATGTATATCTAGGATCATCATCCCCAGCTGCAAAGAGCTAATTACCTCAAAGATTACAAACTGGTCAATGATGCATTCTCTATGCACTTGGTAAGGACCATGGAAGAGGATAGAACAAAGAGATTGAGCATGGAGGCTCAAGAAATAGTTTACAGGCATGGAGCCTGGTATATACAGTTTGCCACCTTTTCATACATAAGAATTGAATGTTTTGAGGGACATACCCTGATGCTGTCGAGGTATCCTACTGATGCAGTAATACTAATAGAATTTATCCAGCAGGGCTCCACAATAGTAAAAATGTACAAGGACGCCAAGAAGCTTCCACCAATTTTGTTCCTAGTCAGCATTGGCTGCTATATGTGCCCCTACTCAGATAATATAAAGAAGGTGATGGTCACCCTAAATAAAATGAATCTGCAGCCTTTTCCACTAACAAGACCATATGATCCTTACGGCAGGATGCAGAAGATAATAGGAAAGCCTATTCATCAGAGGCACTTAGAGGATTTTTGGGCTGACTGTGAGGATGAGGCAGAGGCTAGAAGAAGAAGGTATCAAAGGTTAACTTTGAATCAAATTAGAACCTTTGATTGCATCTCCATCCCCCAACAATTGAAAAAGGATGATGGCAGGATAATTGCAGATGAATATGAGCAAAAGAAGATATATAATGACACCATCTCTACACCTGACCTCACCATATAGGAAGATTTATCCTTGGACCCATTCATTGCCAGGACCATACAACTAACTCAAGCTTGGGTTGATGAGCAGGTAGAGGCATTGAAGAAGAAAGGTGTTGCCATTACGGTGGACAACAAGAAGGGATAGGATATTCCTGGGGATGAATATGATGACTTCCTGAATGAGAAGAGGAAGACCAAGGGAGATAGAATCCCTCCACCACAACAACAGAGCAAAAGACCCCCAAGGGGCAAGAAGGTGGATAAAGAACCCAAAGGGGTTATTATTGAGAGAGCAGTGTTTGTAGCTGAGGAGGCAGCAGCATCAGGATCTGGATCAGAATCAGCATCCCCTCCAAGGACAAAGAAAGAAAAGTCTAAGAAGAGTAAGACAATAGAGGCTGGAATCACTGAGACCCTAGAAGAGGGTCAATCCTCAAGGAAACATGATACATAGGATATCCTCATGGAGGAGGAGCCTGAAGAAGAAGAGGCTCCATTGATAATAAGGAGGAAAAGAAAAGCTCCATAGGTGCTGGTGTCTACCCCACCTAAGAAACAAAGAACCTCTATGAGAGATGAAATAAAACACCCCCCTACACTATTACAAGGGGCAGGTAGTGAAGTACCTTGGAACTTCAGCATAATGTTCCACTTCCTACCATCGTCAAGTTCAAAACTGAACTTGCAGAAGAACAAATGAAAGAAACTGCCCAGACACAAGCAGAAGGTCATGTCTCTCTAGACGAGACAATAAACTTGTCTGATGATGAGGTGGTGCAGGATGTGGCTGCACAGAAGATGGAGACACTTGTTGCTGGTACAAGCATGACCCCTCACAAGCCTCCACCAATTCAAACTGTACTTGAGGAAATGAGGCAAATGGAAGATAACAGGAAAAGAGCCCAGAGCAAGTAGATTAGGAAATAGGGCTAGAAACATTGATTGCAGGGGTGACAAGTCTTGTAGTGGTAGACCTGACAGAGAAACAGGATGCAAGTCTTGAACATCCAGAAGGATCACCTGACAAAGGGCACCTAGAAGAAGAAATAGAGATGGCAGAATTAGAAGGCCATGCTCCTGAATTAGGCCAACAAAGTCCACATGATACATCAGCGGAACCTGCTATAGTAGAGGTTTAGGAAACGAAGGCTGATGAAAAGGAGAAAACAATAGAGGATCATGCCGCCAAAACACAAGAAATTGATAGTGCAGGCCCGAAACAAATAATGGCTACAAAATAAATGCCAACACCTCAGGCAGATTCCACAGTATCCAGTGCAGTGGATAAACAACAAGGGGAAGAGTTGAAAATAGATGAAGTAATGACGGAGTAAGATCATGATCATCATGATCAACATACAGATGCACCGCAAGGTTCCCCACACCAAGAGGATGCTCCTCCAGAGAAGGAAATTCCTCAACAAGAGGATGTGCCACAGGATCAACAACAAGGTGAGCGTCAGGAAGAAGAAATGAGAAAATCACCATCTCCACCACATCTGCTGACAGAAACGGGAGATACAGGTGAACATCATGATGATGCCGAGAAACATGATCAAGTGCCTCCATGGTTGGAGAAAGAGGTAAATGAAGAAGAAGAATTGGAAATCCAAGAATTTAATGTCTCCACCTTGTTCTCCGGGGACATAATGAAACCTAAAAGGAAGGCCAGAATGACTTCGGCCATCAGGAGAGATCCAGCAACCGGGAGGAGGACCGCACAAATTGCAATACCTGCGGTGGAGAAAGAAAAAGGTAAAATTACCTTAGATGAATTCCAAATTAGCACAGTGGATCTGGGTTTTGCCAATGAGGACCAAGAAGGTCAAGAAGGCAAGGACATTATTGATTCCTTAATTCAAAAGGTAAAAAGAGAGAAGGAGAAGAATAAGCAACATAAAGAGCACATTGCTCAGTTGCATGCCTACATAAGGAGGTTGATTACTCCTGATGATACTTCAACTGAACATGCAGTCCCATTGACTACTATTTGTCAAGAGGAGGTAAATAAGTTAGACCTCATGAAACATGAGGCATCTGTGATAAGAAAATGGATGTCATCCACATTGGATGATGCTGTAGAAATAGTGAAGGCCTCTTTGAAGAGGTGGAGTATTCTGAGTGACTCCAGGACCAAGGTGGATAAATTGCAAATGCAGACCGGGAAAAGGTCTTACAAACTGGAAAGGGTCCTAAGCATCTTGGGAGAAATAAAGAGGATAAATCCTCAACTGCTTATCAGTAAGCAGGTACTGAGTAGTAATACTGCATTGTTGGTG
The DNA here is from genome assembly GCA_027924645.1 of Cunninghamia lanceolata. Taxonomy (NCBI): domain Eukaryota; kingdom Viridiplantae; phylum Streptophyta; class Pinopsida; order Cupressales; family Cupressaceae; genus Cunninghamia; species Cunninghamia lanceolata. Next base: position 3,452,119 of record BSBN01000957.1, read on the forward strand.
GACATCTGGTACAAAGACATTCAATTTGAATGCGGAGTCCTCAAAAGATGCAATAATAAGCTGAGAGATATCAGCATGAGACTACACGATTTAATGGCTGAAGAGGCAGAGATATTAGAAGCATTGGAAGGAAAAGTGGAAGGGAAAATAGAAAATCAAGATGAAGAGTCTGCTATCAAAGCTTTGCACAACAACTTCCAATCAAAAGTAGATGGTCCACTTGTCCACTTGACAGAGGAACTTAGAGATAAAATAATGAGGATCAAGGTCAAGATGGAGAAATACAATGAAACACTGCAAGATAGGAAAGACAAGCTGGATAATAGCAGAGATAAATATGAAGCACATAAGCATGCCATCATCAAAGCAAAGACTCAAGATGGCGGAGGAATAGATCAAGTTGTGCAGTCATATGAGCAGATCTAGAAGAGCATGCAGCCCCATATACAGCATCATCATCATCAGGATAGCGAAAGTTCAGGAAGTGATGCACATAATGATGATCCACATGAATTAGCTGAGGAACATGATGAAGATACATCATAGAGGGGATATAAGCATAAGTAATATAGATAGTTGCCAGGTGGCAACTTGTACCATTTTTGTAAAGATTGACAAAGTCAAGAAAATGATGACCGTAGATTTGCATTAATAAATCAAGATCGTAGATCTTTTGTAACGGATTCCTCACCTTATTCTATAAAAGGTGGTGGAATGCTTTATTGTAAACATTCAAAAACTTAATTGAAATCCGTCTGCTAAAACATTCAGAGCTCATTTCAAAGTTTTTGTATACATTTATATTTTTGCATGCTTAATGAATGAGAAGACTGTGTCGATTACAATTCATAGTAAATCTTGAGTAATCAGTGTATGAGTTCTAGATATATGTGGTGATTTGTTGCGTCCCTTGGAGCGCGTGTCTACTTGCATGTATTGTTTTCATACAAATTCCTTTGAAGTTAGCATCAACTATATCTAGCTGTGGAATGTCCTGGTGAAAATATGGTTTGGTTTTCTTCTCTTCATGACAATATCTAATATACATGTGGTTCAAAAGCTAAAGGTTCAACTTTAAATTAGAAGCATTTCTTCAATTTGTTTTAAATTTCAGAGCGTTTCACCCTCATAATTGCAAATAATTGATGATATTAAGCAATTAACACATATATGCATACATCTCATAGATAATTGCAAATATTTAGCATATTTGAATACAGAGCATGCACAATTGAAAATATCATGCAAAGATTGAGGTATTTCTACATCTTTTCACCAAATAACTGCATAATATGACTTCTCTATAATAAATTTATGCAGGAATGTCATGATGACGTTGAAATTTCACATAAGGCCCCAAAATGGAAACAACAACTCACATTAACCTCTGAGTAACTTCAGACGATTAAGACCTAATCACTAGAGACTTGGGATCATGAATTCTTTGAATTCATAGTATCTTTCAAGATGAATAAAGGTTAATGTGTACTTTTATTTTATGCTTTTTTGTGACTAACATCAAAACCAACAATACCTTATAGATCTCTCGAAAGTCTTCATCATCATCATACATGGCCTTTAAATAATCGATGCTAACACTCTCTAATTTGATCCGATTGATGGTCAGAACCCTCCTACTCAAAGCATATGCTACTTTGTTCTTAACCCCTTTCTTGTGCTTGAGTGTAAAGGTGAAAGCTTACAAAGTTTCCACCCACTTCATATGCCTATGGTTCAGCTTCTTTTGACTGTTTATAAAACTGAGGGCCTGATTGTCTATGAAGACTATGAATTCTTTTGGCATCAAGTAATGCCTCCATTTTTTAAGTGACTGCACAAGAGCATATATCTCCAAATCATATGACTAGTATCTCTTCTTGGCATCATTGAGTTTCTCACTAAAAATGCAATAGGCCTACCTTCTTGACTGAGTACGGCTCCAATTGCCATGTGGCTGATATCACATTCTACTTGAAAAATCTTGCTGAAATCAGGAAGTGCAAGAACTGGTTTCTCTACCACCTTCCTCTTCAATGTTTCAAAGGAATCATCTACCTCCTTTGTCCAAGTGAACATGCACTTCTGTCCTCCTTTTATGGTGTCAAGCATGGGTGCACAAACATGACTAAACCCTTTTATAAATTTCCTATGAAAGGTTGCTAACTCATGGAAACTTCTAACATCACTCAAGGTTTTAGGAGTTGGCCAAGACAATATGGCACTTACCTTCTCTTGATCCATTTTCAATTTGTTATGTGAGATAACAAATCCCAAGTAGATGATCTCTTGCTACATGAACAAACACTTTGTTAAGTTGATCATTAGTTGTTCTTCATGTAACCTTTTGAGGACCAAGTCTATATGGTTGAGGTGCTCTTCCCTTGCATTACTGAAAATCAAGATGTCATCTAGATATACTATGACAAATTTACCTATGAATTCCCTCAGGACCTCATTCATTGACCTCATGAAGGTACTAGGGGCATTGGACAAACCAAAAGGCATGACCTTCCACTCATATAACCCCTCATTGGTCTTGAATGCAGTTTTCCATTAATCTCCTGGCCTAATCCTAATTTGATGATAGCCACTCTTTAAATCTATTTTTGTGAAATATTTAGCACCCCCCAAGAAATGAAGTAAATCTTCTATCCTAGGGATTGGGAACCTATACCTGATTGTTATCTTGTTGATAGCCCTTGAATCAGTACAAATTCTCCAAGTGCCTTCCTTCTTTGGTGCTAGTACAACTAGTACTGCACATGGACTTAAACTTTTGCCAATTAGGCCTATCTCCAACAATTCTTCAATCTACCTTGCTACCTCTGCATTTTATTCTGGGGTAAGCTTGTATGCTGCTTTGTTTGGAAGTGTAGATCCTAGGATCAGATCTATGAAATGGCTGATGTCCCTCATAGGTGGTAGGGACCTTGGTATTCCATCAGAGATGATGCCTTGGTACTTGTCCAATTGCTCTTGGACAGCAGGATCTATGAACCTTTGCCTCTTCTCTCCCTTGACTTCTTGATGTTGTTCCTTATTCACCTGTAGGCATGGAATTAGAGCATATGCAATTGCTCCTTCTTCTACTACCCCTTTCATGAATTGTTTGCCTTCTACCATCATCACCTTAACTTCTTTTCCTTTTGATTCCACCTCATTCTCCACTAATGGTAGCAACTCTTTCACCTTCCCATTCTTGGTGATTGAATATGTGTTTCTAACTCCATCATGGTATGCTTTTAAGTCATATTGCCATGGTCTTCCAAATAGGAGATGGCAAGCATCCATCTTGGCAATGTCAAATAGCAACCTATCTTTGTATTGTCCAATTTGAAGTTCTACCCAAGCCTGTTCTTCTACAATTGTTTGTTGACCTTGGGTGAGCCATGAAATTTTATAGGGGCAAGGATGTGGCAGTCTCCTAAGCTTAAGCTTTTCTACCATCTCAATGGACACAAAATTCTCAGTAGATCCAGAGTCAATCAGAACTTTACATACCTTTCCTCCTGCCTTGCATGTAGTTCTGAAGAGAGGCTTCCTTTGTGGAGGTTCTTTTCTAGGCACCTTCATGGTGGTCATTGCTCTCCTAATCATCAAAGATTCCCCATTCTCTGGATACCCATAACTGTCGAGAGCATTCACACTTTGATTAGTGCTTGAGCTTGCTACACTTTGACAATTAGATTCTTGAATCAAATTGATCCTCTTTTATCCTATTGAACTTGTTGCCTTTGCTGGACATCTGCTGGCTATGTGGCCTTCTTGATTGCAATTGTAACATCTAATAGGTCCTCTTCCCTGAGATCTTCCTCTAAATGGTGGTCTTCTGCCCCTAAAGTTCCCTCTTTGATTGTAGCTTCCCCCTTGGTTTTGACTGTTGTCTCCTCTGTTGTTCTCTTGATTTGATTCACCCTAGTATCCAAATCCATTTCCTCTGCCTCTGAAAGGGCTTCTTCCTCCTCTTTGATGTCTTCCTTTTCCTCTATAGTTCTACTCATGCCTCCTCTTTAATTTCTCTTCCACTTTGAGTGCTAACTGATAGCACTTTTGAACTGTATCTGGATTATGCAGACTTATGTCTTCTTGGATGTTAAATCTCAATCCATTGAGGTATCTTACTACCTTCTCTTCCTCAACCTCATTTACCTTTGTCTTGACACATAGTTTCATGAACTCTTCTGTGTAAGAACTGACATCTAATTCCTTCTAGTTCAAATTTTGTTTCCTCTTATGTAGTTGGATGTTGTAATCCAATGGGGCATAGGCCTCCTTTACTAAAGCCATCATTCTCTTCCAAGTAGCAACTTTGTTCTTTCCCTCTTTCACCCTGTCATCTTGGATGAAATTCCACCAAGTTAGTGCAGCTCCTTTCATTTTGGACTGAGCCATCTTCACTCTTTGGTGGTCTAGTATTTCCTCGGTCTCAAAGAAATTAGTCAAGGAGTCTATCCACTCCATCACTGAATCAGGTTCCATTTTTCCTGCAAACACTGGCAGGTCTATTTTCATATCCATGGTTCTTCTTTCCATGGACTTGAGGGCATTGAGTAAGGGTCTCTGGTATGCAGGAACCTCTATCTCTTCCTACTTAGGGACCTCCTCTTCATCCCTATCTTCTTGCTTACCAAAACCTTCTTCCCCTTTCTCCACTCTGTTCCTCAACTTCTCTACCTCTTCTTTCAATGCCTGATTCTGAGCTCAATCAACTCAGCTCTCTACCATTTGCTTTCTTACTAAGGCCATTAACTCAGCATTGGTCATCTTTGTTGGGTACATTTCTGACCCTTCTCCTTCTGACATCTTATCTTCTTCTTCTACCCAAAGAACACTCCTTCGCTCTGATACCACTATGATGCAGAGTAAGCAATAGAAACATGGAGATTTGATGTTAGTTCTTCACCAACAAACATTTATCGTTGTCTGTTTACCCATCGGTAAGATATCACACACTATCAGCCAGGGAAAACAACCTTCCTCCAATCACATACCTTCTATTGATGTATGTGCTTTGCATCGGTTGCCTGTCGGTAACACATGACCTATCAGCTTCCCCAATCTGAGTCAACTGATACATTCGGTTTTGTAGATTAGAATTGCTAAACTATCTCTATGGTTGAACCTTTGAACCACTTGAAATCCCCTATGTTCATTGAACCCATGGAACCGTTGAACCCTTGAACTGATTCAAATCTCTGGTTCAACCATCGCACACTTAAACACTATCGGTGATGAACCCGTTGAACCGTTGAACCACTAAGCCGGTTCAACCATTGGTTCAACTATTGGCCCCGTTTACTCCGTTGAACCCAAGAACCCGTTGAACTGTTGAACCTTCAATTGTTCAGTTCAACATACTATCAGTTCAAGGTACTTCCATCACGTAGACTATACCGATTGAACCTTTGAGTTCATTGAACCATTGAACCTGATACTCCTTGTTGAGCTGACGAACCAACTGAACCTACTATATCCATTGAACCGTTGAACCAGTTCAACTGGCGGTTCATCTATCAGCAACCCTTACTACGATGAACCGTTGAACCTTTGAATTGGTTCAACCACATGCGAACATCTATTATCGGTTCCCCTGATATGCTTCAAACCTGATACGCAGATGCACAATATCCATGAAATGTATATTCACACACACAAAACATGATATACACATGGAATGTACCTTCATATATTTGTGATATATACAGGAATTGTATATTCAATGACCAACACAAATTTGACTCAAACAGATTTTTATACATACCATTTTCATAGCATATACATAGGAAATTGCTCGCATGCGAATGCGATATGTTTAGAGACTGTCTCTGCATATAATTAATGTATATTTGGACTTCCCGCTGGTAACTTCTTCTACGACGAATTCTACAATTTCTATTCTGTCGTGTCCATTGAAAAAAAAAAAACAAACAGAAAACTAATATACACAATCCATTCCACTGATTTCACAGAAATCCACCAGTGGAATGGATTTAATTGTTCATCTTGACCATAGAAGAACTAAATTAACTACAAAGAAAATCTATACAAATAATATACAAAATGATTTGATATACAAGGAATTTACATAGAATCCAGAATTTGTAGAACACAACTTTCAGAACTTCTATTTCTTCATTTCAACTTTATCGAACACAGATTTATTACAGAGATTTTTTTGAAGGTGGAAGAACTCTCTTTTCCTTGACCACCTTCCCTGTTTTTGTTATCTGACTTCCCTCTCCTCTATTTTTGGGATTTTGCTTAAACCAAGATTATAATTAAAACCCTAACAAATCATACGACACCTGTTTATCTCAAGACAACAAAACACCTAGTAATATGACACATTTGGTTAATCCTCCACCTAACCCAAATGTCTAATGATGTCCAAATTCTCCTTGGGAGAAGAGATATTAAAACAAACATAAAATGCCAACATTAAAACACACATGAAATGCCAACACAAATGCTACATTCGACAAGTATGAAATGCATAAGACCTATTAAAACTTAGTCTTCTCCCTCAGATGTATATTTGGTTTTCTGAAGGAGTGCTCCTGCACCACACACCTTGAACTCCACACAACAAAGACTTTGTGGCACACACCTTCAACATACCTCAATCAGCTAGGCAAAAGCATAACCCAGCAACACCTTCATTTCAAACCATAGACTATTTTGAAGGAACCAAAAAACACCTTGTAGAGTAACAAGAAACATCACAAGATCATCAAGATCATCCTCCACTAGCCAATTTACCACTTCATACAGCAACAAGTTGGCACAACCTAATAGACACCGAACAATATAGTCCTGCACTTTGTCACTTACAACTTTCTCTATGGAGGGACAAATGATATGAAACTTTGGATATATAACCTTCACAACACACTGATTTTAACTTCTAAACTACATGACCATATCTAGAAATGCAAAGGAATGCAGAGCATTCTCCCAACCAATTTTCAGGGCAACTTGCTGCAATAGAAACCTCCACCAACATCTGAGGACCAAAGCCTCCTTGTAGCAACACATACTTCCTTAGGCATAATAGGAGAGAGCATACAACATGTGATAGACCATCAACAACATCTCCCCAACATCAGCATTACTTCTAATCCTCATCTTAATGCTCCTAATTCTCATCTTAATATATCATCATGATATCATCTATGCTAACCACAAACATACTCAATGCAACTTCAATTGACATTAAACAAGACATCGCATCCAACCATCAACATCAGCAACATCACTGTTAGCATACCACCATAGTATACCATCAACATAAGCATCAATGACAACCCAAATTATGTGTTGACATCAATGACAACCACATTAGTGACAACCTTAGGTAACATATGTGGAACACAAGTACATCCACACATTAGAGTAGATTGCAAACATATTCACCAAACCCTTCAATGAGAACAAGTTCCTTCATCTGCGAGCTTTGTTAGGGGTGCACTGGTGTCTACTTTAGGAGGGGCTTCCTAGTCCTTCACTTTCACACTCTCTTCGCTTTCACTCTCTCTACTCTAAGGGGTGTTCTCTCTCTTTATTTATTTTTTTTGGGTGGGGAGCTATTCCTTTGTGGGGGGCTTCATCTATTTTAGGGGGGAATTCTTTGTACATGGGTACCTCATCAGGCTTAATTTTCTAGGACCTATATGTTTTCACCCACCTAAGCTATGCGTAAGGGGGGTGTTAGTGTAGGTTTTTAATTTTCCTTAGGGATATTTCTTTTTCCTACACATTATTAATCTTGCTTAGGTTTATTAGATGTGGTTAATATGAGGAAACATGGTGAAATACATCAGCTACATGTGTCACTCTCTCCCACACATAGGTAGTTGAGTTACACACCTTCTTTTGGCTTATTGTACCACCTCTCATAACCACTATTCTATCTTTACCTAAGTAGGTTATGGGGTAGTTGGATTTCTCACCCTCTTTTGGATTTATGTGTCACCTCCTTTCTGTCTTAACTTAAGGAGGTTATGCCACATGTTTTGGAATTTACCAAGTAGGTAAAACTTCTTTCTATTTTGGGTAGTTGGAGTTATTACACCTCTTGGATGTATTTTCCCATATTTTCTATATATACAACACTCTCCTCTCACCTTAACTAGTTTGAATACTAGTTTGGTAACTAGTAAGTGAGAGTAATGTGAGCATTCTCAAAATTTATTGTAGTTGTCTCTTGTTTTATCTATTTCAAGATTCTCTCTCCATTCCACTATTTTGATCTTAGATCTTTTGTCAACTAGAGTGTATGTGATCTACGATCAATATCATATTTTGTCTTGATTCTTGCTTCTTGGAGAATCTAACAGTGCCCTCTAGAGGTGGGATTTGTCATTGTTTGTGCAATTTATCTTTGTTTTTCTCCAAATTTTCCTCTGCATTCTTCTTATGTATCTTATCCATTATCTCCCTCTATGTACCAAATATTTCTATGACAGTATCCTTAGGTTTGCTTAGTAGATTTTCTACATAAGCATTTATTTATGCCTTAGTAACTTCATAAGGTAACCTAGGTATCCAAAATGTTCTAGGTTCTGCTACCTTCATATAGATGTAACCTTTGTCTACCATGAATGTTATATGGTTCATATATTGATTTACATTTTCATATGGTAGTCTTTCTCTAGCTTGCATATCTGACCATAACATCTTGAAGAAACTCCAGTACACAGTTTTGAAAGCTTTTGTGTCACTATAACTTTTAATGTGATTTTTTATTTATGTGGCAACTGGTAGGTGTTGTTGCCAAACTTTCCCCTTAAATCTTGGTACCTCATTAAGGAAATAAAATACTAGATAGATGATTAAGGTACCATACCAAAAATTATAGTTAGAATCCTTGGTCCTTTTCAAATTCTCCATCAATTGTAATCTCATCACTTCATAGAGGTTGAAGTCTTTACACTCTTTCACCATTTGATAAGTTGTGTGGATTGTAGTAGAAGTAGAAAATCCCTCTTTGTTTTCATAATAAACATTATAAGCTATCCCCATAGTTTCATACTGGACCCCTGGATCTATTATATCCTTCACACTTAGGCTCCACCCATTAGGTTTTTCCCTTGTAAGCTTAGTGACTATTACTAAATTATGTTCACACCTAATTTAGTTAGGCCTGAGTTGCAGTTGTCACAAAAGGAATAAAATAAAATTTTTAAGTATATGACCAATCAATTGAATGTATGATAGCTTGGCAAGAGAAGCAAGGATCATTTGTCAGGATAATGTGACAGTCCAATTAGAACTGTCAAACCATGTTGACAAGTGAAGTTATATGATGACAAGAGATCAGATATTAAATGAAAGATAGGTATCTGACTAGTTTTATCTTTCAGTTATGATATAAGTGAATTTTTCAAATATCATAGTTCAGTGTGAAGGAAAGGTATTTTACAAACTGTCATATCATTATCATGTTTTAAACATATGTTTCAAATCAGACTCAATTATTTTATCCTATACACTTGATTCAGAAAAGAAAATACATATAAATCATTTGCATAAGGTAAAGTAACTGATCATATTTAAAGAAATGTTTAAATGTGTCCCACACAAGTCATGGGAGTGACTAAACTGAGCAATACAAACATTGTGCAAGCTATACATCTATGGATAAAAGGAAAAGAAAAGAACATATGAGGAAAATGTATATCCATCATTGCCTTTTTGAAGGTTGATCTTCTTGATTGGTAGATTGATCTTCATATCTTCATCTTTTGCTCCTGATTAGAATAGTGTACCTGTAAAATTGGAGAAAAGCCCTATTAGAAGCTCTAAATATGTAGATTCATCATATGTTTTATCAATAGACATATAAAACTTGCAAATGTTGTGCATTAATATGATAATCAGACATGTATAATAAATCAAATCATCATGAAAGATCAATCAACTTCAAGAGGTATGTTTTATGCTAACTTGTTTGTTCACTGTGTAGGTATAGGAAAAGTAATGTTACTAATTTGAAGATATTTACACATGTGGAGAAAATGTGGCTCCCACAAGGGTAGAGCCCAGCATGTTTCCTTCTTATTCACCCAAGAAAGACAACAAATTGCAATAAATAGAGTACATTATTCAAGAGATGTTATGCATTAGAGCAGTCAACATATCAAATGGAGTGAAGTCATCATAAGAGAAGTGAAGAAGAGAAGTTGTTCCTATAAACTATGCTCACTCCAGGAAAGAGCTTGTTAATATTAGATAATCATATTCAAATGCTTCATCATACACATGCTACAAAATGAGCAATGATTTAATTCAAGAGATGTCAATATGCAAGGATAAAAATACAATGATCAAAGGAGTGGAGTACAATCATGAAAGGTATTTTTCCTTTCTTTCTGTTGTGATTGATATATCTTTTTTCTGTCCATATTTCATAAAGTGCATAAGATATAATTGGAACAGCAATGTAATAATGGTAAAAAATCAAACTGAGCCCCTACATTATGCCTCAAGATCACCATGACAGCAAGTAAAGAACAACTCTTATAAATGCAATGATCATAAAAGAACAATATGTATGATAGTGGCAATTATCTACCATCAAATATTTATGTCATCATGTCATCATGAGCCCACAGGGAGATAAAAGAACATCAAATAGAAATGCCCCATACAAAAGTATAAAGTCTTGTTTTAGGAACTCATCAAAAGAAGAGGAACAATTCAGAATGTTCAAGTCATACAAAATAGCATGTGAAATAGCCATGCCAAAGTAATGAATAGTTATATGAAGGACAGGAAGTACAAAATCTATCAGTATAAAAGATACATCTACAAGTTCATTAAAAGGAACATCATATATGCTATAACATTCTTATTCCAATTGGAGCATCATGAAGAGAATTGACAAAAGGAGATAATGATTAAAGAAAAACATCAAGAGGGATCCATTTTCTACAAGGATCAAGTTTCTATAGGATAGAAAGACATTATGATTGTCTCATAAACAAAGGATCAAAGACCTTCAAAATGCATACTATATGTAGTTCTCAGTTACAATCATTAGGCGAGTCTTAGCATGGTATAAATCTTCCAAAGATTACATCATAAATCATGTTCATATGAAGAGATACAAGATAGAACAACTAGCATATGTCATGTATTATCAATAGTGTTACTTCCTAAAGTGGAATGGTTTATACAAGGAACAGTTCAGAATGTTCATATCATGCAGAAGATGAAGAATAATAAAGCTATAGGAGTATATTACTACATCAGATGTATCAGATGCCAAGAAGAAGAAGATACAGTTTTCATAAGATGCCATTTATTTTATGCATCCAGATACAGAAGGAGAAATAAACAAAGAATGAAAAGTTATGTGTGTCTTTATTATTTTGCATATGCAAAATAGTGATATTTTGTTTATATTGTCACCAGAATATATCAGTTTTGTAAACCCTCACCAATTTTTGCATAATAAGGTCACAGCCAAACTAAAGGTAAAGAAATCTTTCAGCACATGTAACACCCATATGTGTTTTTATTCAAAAAACTATAGATATAGAGTATGGAGAAACCCTCACTGGCTTTTACCACAAACTACAGTAAACATGTAAACCTAGAAAAGAGAAAGAAACTATAGGCCATGGCCAACACAGAAGTTTTTGCAATAAATTTTTGAAACCCTCAACATATTTTCTTGAAACCCTTGTGTTTCTAGGTCTACAAAAAATGAGATATAGAAAGAAATGAGGATGCAATAATAGGCTGTGGCTGATTTCTACAATAGATAAACAATACCCATATCATTTTTTGAAACCCCTGTGGTTTCTCTTTATATTTATAGAGGGTTCTTTTTCCTTCTCAAAGCAATCATTATATAAAGGACTATAGCATACCCATGGTTGAGGAAAGTGTTTTTTTGAAAACCCATGTCATAAAATGTAAACCCTCAACATTTTCTTTAAAACCCTTGAGTTTTTCATATCTGCAGAAGAAGATAGTCAAAGAAAAGAAGATAGAGAAGGGATATAGTCATGACCATAATAGAGAAAGAATTTTTCTTCAAAAATATAACATACACATGTCATGTTTTTTCAAAACCCTTATGATAATAAAGCATACAGTCAAGAGGAATTTAAATGGTGAAGAAAAATGAAAGCCTACCTCATGTTTTGCAATGGAGGAGAAACTACAGGCCGCGGGCCTGGTATTTTTGAAACCTTCAAAATTGTAGGAGAACATAGTCGCCAAACAAGGAATGCAGGAGAACAAAGAAATAACAATGAGAAAATAGAATGCAAGACTCATAAAAAGACTCAGAAAATGACCATATGGCCATGGCTTAGTGAAAGAACTAGTCAAAGAAAAGCAAGAAAATGGCCCAGTTATCATCACAAAGAGTTACCTTTCATCTTTATGCCAGAAAATGTAGAGAAATTGACCAAGAAAGTCTGAGAGTTGTAGAGAAAAAAAAGAGAATGCTTCCAACCCTGGCCGCCGAGCATGGAGTTATAGTGAGAACTCAAGAAGATGGAAAAAATGAAAATGATTCATTTTAGGGTTCAAAGTTTTTTTTGGTCAATGGTTGTTTCTTTTTCCCTTATTTCTTTTGACTTCTTGAAACAAAATCATTGCAAACCTTTTTCATATCGTGGTCAAGACTTGTTAAAGTCTAAGGACCTAATGATTAAGCCATAGGGGCCCGTGAGGCCAAGAGCCTTTGGATTATTTCCTTTCAGTATTCTTTGCAATGTCAAAAAAGATAAATCATGACAAGGTAAGACTTTAGGCCTTGTTTCCTTTTATTTTCACACAAATCAACAATATGGAGAAAAGGTCAAAATACCTTATGATTTTTGCAAGATTCATATGTTATTAAAGTCAACAAGGGAAATCATTCAAAGGCATGGAGTAATAAGGCAGGTATGGAGATAAGGTAAATGCAATGTGAATTCAAAGAATATGCATGGATTTACATTGGGTAAATATCATGATAATATGCATTATGGAGGACTGATAAGGGGTCCAAATATTTTCAAAGGTGGTGAAGGGTATATGATATTGTTTTCTTGCATGAAGATATAGGGATTTTTTGTATAGGTGCATGGTATATGAGTTGATATGAAGGAGTGATAAGGTGGTATATTTTATACTTTGTATTGCATATATGATGCAAGATTTTTTGTTCTTTGCATGGATGCATAAGGATCATGTAAGGTATAAATGCATTTATTATTCTTTTGATGATGTATAATGTAATTTGCATGAGATGACCTATTCGATGCATGGGAGATATAAGGAGAGGGATATTCTTTATTTTTGAATACATGATGACCTAGTTCTCTTGGCATCATTGATAGATGAAATCATGCAAATTATGTAAATGTAAAAGGAGAGATAAGGTGTTGTTTTCTTTTCGTCCTTTCTTGCATGATTTTACAACTAAAAAATAATGTAAACAATTAATAGAGTAAATTTTATAAATTACTTTATTATTTTGTCACAAGTTGTAAAAACAAGGAGATTAGACAAAGTGTAACTCATAATAGAGTAATTATCTCATAATTACTTTATTCCTTGCCCACATCATTTACGTGCAAAATCATACAAAATGGAGGATTTGAATTAACTAAAGACTTTGGAATTTTTTACATAGTTTGGAGGAAAAATTGGAGAGTTTTGGTCAAATTTTTAGTCAAACACCTAGAGACGAGCAGTTTGGAACTATTTTTACTCATTTTGGAGTAGTTTTGGCCCTTAATTTTAGGGATTTCATTGTTTGCTCGTGGATCAATTTGGAGAACTTATTTTTAGAGGCAGTTGACTATAGTTGACCTTTATAGGTCTCTTGGAGAGAGAAAACTATATATTGTAAGAAAAACTTAGGTTTTTCTAGTTCTTGCCTTTTTTGCTCTTTACACTTTGAGAGAGAGAAAAGGTTTTGTAACTCATTATTATAGATTTATAGAGATTACAGTAGGTTATAGGTTCTATACTTTGTTTTTATGCAATTATTTCCTTTATTTTTTAGCTTGATCAAGTATCTACCTTTCCATTAATACAGCTTTTATGAGTGATTTGATGAGATTTTATTGTCTTTTACATTAGAACCTTTAAAATTTTTGTCTCATTTGTACTTGCATGTGTTAGATAGCATTGAAAATTATAGGTCTTAGGTTGTGCAAATTGGAGAGTTTTACTTTTATGTTGTGAAAAACTACTTTTCCTTCAAAAAGAAATATTTTCCAACCTTCATTAGAATCAATTTTGTGATCAATTTGCTGAAAGTGGTTTGTGTGGATAGATTTTTCTGAGATCTATGGTGAGTTAGATTGTCAAGTTTTCCATCATTTTTAGATGCATCACCATATTTTTTTACATTTTTATTCCCTTTTTAGAAGATCCCTTTTTTAACCCTTTTCCACATCAAAGTCATAGATCCAATTGAATATTTTAAGGGAACCAACCCATAATCTGGAGGTTCAAACTTGATATAGGTCACCCACAACCTGAGTTTGATCCCATGTTACATAGGATTGCTGAGCTTCATAACTCTACATAATGGGTACAATCCTACTCGTTAACAGTTTTTGGCATGCCCAGTGGGACTTTGAACTGATTTTTAGTTCAAAAAGGACTTATTATTGCCGTTGTTTTGGTATGATCAGCAGATTTTACAGTCTTTTAGAGGTTTATTTTCAAAGTACCTGGTGACTCTAACTTTCTAGTTTTATAGATCAGATCTTACAGCTTATGAAAAAGTATCAAACAAGGTCAAATATAGATCCTAAAAAGAAGCACATTCAGTTATATCCACCAAAGAGGAGAGTAAAAGAAGATAGAGTGATAAGACTAGCAAATACAACAGTACAAAATCTGCCAAATACACATCAAGAATTTGTTTCTCATCAGAATCCTTTGTTTGCAAGTTCATCATCAGTACCTCATATTTCTCCACCAGCAAGTCTAAGAGAACAAGTACTTGTTTTTCAAGAGCTTGAGGAAGAGGAACCTGTGTTATAAGAAGTATCAGTACAAGAAGTACAAATACCAATTATTCAAATATTGGTAGCAAGAGGAGGAGGAGGAAATCAGCCACCTCCAAGAAATCAACCATTTGTTACCTTTAATGGGGCTAGCCCATTAAATCTAAAGCAACATGATGATATACAAGTGGTTACATTAAAAAGTTTGCCCAATTTCACTAGTGAATATGGAACTACACCAATAGAACACATCAGAGATGTAGAATCATTGTGTTCTGTTCATCATATTACAAAGGAGAATATAACAATCAGGCTATTAGCAGCATCTTTGAAAGGTAAAGCTCTCCAATGGTTTAGAGGCTTAAGAGTTAATTCTATTACATCATGGGATGAATTAGTAGCTGCTTGGAATAGACAATTCCAAGATAAATCAAATCATTTATCATTGGTTGAGCAAATGACAACTATCAAGAGGGCCCCACAACAATAAATATCAGATTTTAATTTTAGATTTCAAAGGACATGGAATAGAATTCTGAAAACGGTAAAGACTTCACCTAAGTATGCATTTTTATATTATTTAATAGCATTGAATAGTGATATTGTTGTCATGATTCAATCAATGGGTGCAGTTACTTTACCAGGTGCATTTGATATTGTTATTAGGGCAGAAAATAGTTTAATACAAGCTAGTAAAATTGCACCAAGGCCTCCTATGCCAATATTTCCTAATATTCAACCCTTAATGCCAATTTCAACACCCCCTATTTCATCAATTCCTACTATACTGGCTTTTGGAGATCAAGCCACTATATATTCAAGAGCTTAAAGGAAATCAGCAAAACATAGAAAAATTATTGTAAACTGTAAGCAATGATTTAGTGAGCCTAAAAATTCAAACAAATCAGAATAATAGACCATACCAAGCCCCATATTAAGTAGATTACCAAGGACAAAGAAGAAATTACAATAACAGGCAAAATCAACAATATAATTCAAATGTTGTTAGCTCATTAAAGGAGCTTGTGCCTATACAAAATAATATGATACATGATTATGCATGGTGTTATTCATGTAATCAGCCTCATAACCAGGCTACTTGCATGAATGGAATGGTCAGCCAAGCACTAATGGTACAGAATAATTATGCTATTGTTGAAAATACAACAAGTGATGTTAATGATTAGCTGGATGATCAGACTCAACATAGTAATCCTGATGTTTCTCTAATGAACTAAAAGGCTAATGAATTTTGTGGTGTAAATTGGTTACCAGGTCAGAGATAGTCTTTCACTAATATTGCAGCTAATACCAGGTCAAAAAAGAGGGTTGTTGACTTATAGCAGGAAGCTGATATCAATAAACAACAAGCTAAAAAAGTACAACAACAAGCTGATAAAGGGAAAAGTACATTTTTACAGGTCAACAAGGTCAAAATCAAGCTTCTACTTCTCAAGATATTCATATTCTACCAAGAGGACAAGAAATAGCTAATAAAAGACAACCAAAAGTTTAAAAACAACCAAATAAAGACCAATCAGATGCTTCATTCCCAAAGTACAACAAAAGGTTAGTGGTCCTTCTTTCAATATTTTGGATCATATAAAGAAAGCCACTATTAGCATGTCCATATTAGATCCTTTACACATCCCAGGTCAGAAAGACCTATTACAAGATGCTTTAGCTCAATTGTCTTTATCAAGCAAGGTTCAAATAGCTCAACCTCAGGTTATGCTTACCAATTAGGAACAAAAGGGAAATGAACAATGAAAGCAAGTAAGCAAACCACCTCCATTTTATGTTACTTTGATAGTTGGTGATCATCTAGTGCATAATTGTATGAATGATTCGGGAGCTAGTAGCTTAGTGATGCCAAAATAGCTAGCTGATAAAATTGGTCTGAAATATGAGCCTATTGTAAAGGGAGTTGTACAATTACATGGTAATGAAGTAAACATAGTTGGGATATTGAAGAATTTAGGTCTTACCTTACATGCATGTCCCAATTTTGTAATACATCAAGATATACATGTTATTGACTTGCCACCTAGTTTTGCCATCTGTTTATCTAGAGATTTTAAAGCAAGATTAGGAGGTTATTTATCTTCTGATTGGACACATTTATTTTTTAGAACCAGATATGGAACCAAAGTTACTATAAAATATGAGCCATTAGCAAATGATTACCTTAAACCATATACACCCAATCCAATAAATGCCAACCTTTCAATTTTTGATTGAGAAGATCTAGTTACTGTCTAAGATCCAGGTACACCTTTAGAGGGCATACCTGATCAAGTTTTAGACCAGTAGGCAACAAAAAATCATGAAATAGATCCTTTTGATCAGATGGATGAAATAGGTCTCAGTGTGTATATGATTCAAGAGAAAAATGTAGTTATTCCAAATCTGCTAAAAGGAGAAAATCAACTATAGACACGCAAAATTGACCTAATTATCATTAGTATCAAATATCACATTACCTATCATCTGCATTTGTCTAACATACTTGAGCAATTTCTCTATTTATCAAAAGCACCTATTTCTTCTATTAATTAA
Organism: Cunninghamia lanceolata; assembly: GCA_027924645.1. Classification (NCBI taxonomy): domain Eukaryota; kingdom Viridiplantae; phylum Streptophyta; class Pinopsida; order Cupressales; family Cupressaceae; genus Cunninghamia; species Cunninghamia lanceolata. The sequence goes on from BSBN01000957.1 coordinate 3,469,644, forward strand.
ATAAATTTATATTTATTTAATTAATTCATTATCTATTTCTTCTAAGCTATAATTGAATATTTTTTAATTGTTTAATTATCTCTATTTCTATCTATTTTAATTAAATAAATTTTATTTATTTAATTAAAATTTCTTTCATAATCCCACTTTCCAATTAATTAAATAAATTTTATTTATTTAATTAATTTATCTTATCATTTATCTTCATGAGCTGACATGTGTGCGTCGTTCATTTAAAAACATGTGTGGTACTATATCTTCCATTTAAAATCTTTCACATGTAGTACTTTTTGTGTACATGGTCACACATAAGCCCTATCTTCCCTCCACTTGTCATCTACACATTCACCTATGACTATCAATTCATCTTAGCCATTCACATAGCCACCAAATCTCCATCGTTGATTGATTTTGGTTGAGGTGTATACAAGCACCATCTCATTCCATACTATAAGATATCCAGCATTCTCATAGCGTCTAAATTATCATCTTGGGCATATTGAGCATTTTAGCATCCATTTAGCTTATTATCATTATCATCCATCCATCATGGCAGGTTTGATCTTCATAATTGTTCATTGTTGAGACGCAATCAACATCATAAACAAGGAATCATACAATCTAGGTGATATTGTTCTTGAATTGCATACTTTTGATTTCATTTGGATTCGATTATTTAATGATGGTAGGATTAGGGTTTCATTTGTAATGCTTGATCTTACTGACCTAATTTTTACCTATCACATTTTGGCATGCCTGGTGGGACTCATGTCCTTGATTAACTTTGTTGTTTGAAGTTTTTTTTGTGAAGATCAAATTTTTTGAGTGCTTACGACATGTTTTAGTTGCTTCCCAAGCATATGCATCACTTTTAAGCTGAAACCAGCTACTTTCAGCATTTTTTGGATCGCTTATGCATGAATAGTAATCTCTTGTATGGTCTTTTTTGCATCACTTTTAGGTAACAGTGCTCTCTGTTGTCATGATTTGCATCACTTTTGATGAGTGCCAAATTGCATCCATGAAATACATCTTTTTACCTCTCTTTTTCTCCTTCCTGAGTCCATCTTTCCTAATGTCTGCACCCAAATAAGCTAGCAAGATCATTCTAGTTAATGATTAATTGAGATAGATTACTTAAGATCATAATTTTTGATTGAGTGACTAATGTTCATGGAATTGATGGAAAAATGTAGAAACTTCTCTCTTTTTGAATCAATAGGTGTAGATGCCAAGAATAGCAATTTTGTGCATCTCCAGAGATAGTCTTCAATGATCTCCAGAGACAATACCAGAATACCATGACACCAGAAGTTTTGAAGGAAAGAGAAAACCTCTCCAAAGATGAATAAGGAAAGCTACAGACATCTTCGGAGCTATAGACATATCTCTGGAGTTGCAGACAGGGACAGATATCTCTGACACCTCCTAAAAGCAAGGCATATTTCCAGCATAAGCTGTCGATCAGGCACTCTCAGCAGTAATCATAATACCCCTCGTTTCACTCAAATCATCACCTAAGTGGTGAAGGGTCATATTTAGTTAAAATGTCAAAGTTTTTATCTTTTTAAAGTTTTTGCATGAGTTACAAATAGAACTGATTCAATATCCATATTTTCAGGGCCTCGCTGCCTAAATGTATTAAGACTCAAACTTAGAATTCTGAGTGGACTTTTGTTCCACTCAAGTCTACTTTTATTGCATGATTGTTTTCCATAGTTAGACAATTAGTGTAATAAAGAGATGGATGTCATCTCATAGAAGAACTAGTAGATAAAATAAGTGATATGTCATCACTCATTTTCATATGTACTTATAGAAATAGCAGAAGAAATATATGATGATTGATTTATTCTGATTCTCAATAATCTTAGTTTTGTGATATCAATATCTTTCATGAATGTAAGGTGAATAGAATTAGGTTGAATTTAGTTGTGATATTCTTTTGTACTGATTCCCTACTGTAGCCTTCATCCCCAAGGGTGTGGAGCAAGGGCCCATTCTCACCACCAAGGCAGGAGGCTAGTACCACTGTTTTATTACTTCAGATTTTTGATGTGAAAAGTATTTACTGATTTTGATAGATAGATGCACGTTACTATTTTTAAGATTGCTTTGAGTAAATTTCCTATTTAATTATGTTTTCAGCATTCCTTAAATTCATTCAGCAAATAGACAAATTAATCTCTAAAAATTAGTAGAAGTTGTTAGGATTAGCTAGGGAAACTAGTCACTGTAGAATCCCTAATTGCAGACAGCTAAGGACACAACCCCTGGATTTTGACATATGAAAATAGATTAAATGATGAGGTATAGCAACACCTTGTCATTTTTGGCATCATTGCCAGGGATATCTTGTGTTAATTAGGGAAACTTAGTTAAAATAGTTTTTAGGATAGATCTGTATGGTTAGAGCCAGAGATTTAAAAGGAAGATATATAAAGCAGACACCCCAACAACAAGCCATAGGGGAAATTAGTGGGGTGGCACAAGATCTTGTTGAAGAGAGAAACTTAGAACCTACTTTGGAAGCTACACCTCAAAACAATAATCCCTTAGATCCTCCAAATCTTCCACTTGCTGATTATATCCAGGAATTACAACAAAAGTTTCGGACAGATCCTTTGATAGAACCTAATTTCGTAGAACTTCAAGGAGAAGAACCAGTGCTAAACATGGACAATGATAATCATGAAGAAGAAGAAAATCAGGCTCCAAGAACCTTCTCATATCCTATTGTTTTGGCTGTTGGAGACAATGCTCCTCTGAAGAATATCTCACCAGCACACTTGCCAAATTTTAGAGGACTTTCTTCTAAGGATACAGATCAGTTTTTGTTTGAATTTAAAGTAGTCTGCCAAACTTATGATTATGGATCAGATAACCAAAAACTCAAACTATTCCCTTCAACTCTAAAAGATTCTGTGATGAGATGGTTTATGGGTTTATCCCAAAATTCTATCCATTCTTAGGATCAGATGGAAACAAAATTTTTGGGAAAGTATCAAGATTACTATAGATCTAGTAATAAAAATGAAGAATTGTTTAAAATTAGGCAGGGGGAGGAAGAGATCTTAGAGGACTATGTGGATAGGTTTAATTTTGCCTTGAGAAGGTATGGCAACCCAGTAGATCACTCCTTGGCCAGAACCATGTTTGTAAAAGGATTGGATAAAGAATCAAAATAGGCACTGGATCTAATGGGAAAAGGAAACAGCAACAAAATGGATATACCTGCTATAGAAGAACTCTGCAGGAACTATTCTAGAACCTAAAATGGAGTGAGGTCATCCAAAACTTTTAAAGGGAAGAATGAAATAGGACAGTTAATGGAAGAGATTGCAAATCTAAAAAAAATATTCTAGTCCAATTAAATACCACATTGGATGCAATTCAAGCAAAAACTAGAACAACTGATCAAAACAGAGAAACTGAACCACTCTCCATCTATTGTCCTAGGTGTAGAAACAAACATCTGTTGAGAGAATGCCCTTTGAACAAATACGAGATTTGTCAGATCTGTGATAGGGAACATTCTACCAGTCAATGTAGTCAACTTCCATCCTTGAAAAGATTAATTAAGAAGAATGTTGTAATAGAAGAGGAATTGAACTATGTGGGACAAAAACAAATTAGGAATTTCCCTTATAATCAGTATCCAAACTAGCCTTCTTACATGGGTCCTTCTAATTGGGGAAATGATCAGTGGAATCCAACTTGGCATGGGCCTCAAAATAATCCTCCTTGGGGACAACAGGATTGGCCAAGTCAACATTGGCAAAACCAAAATTGGTAAAACCAAAATTGGCAAAACCAGCCTTGGGAAAATCAACAATGGCCACCACAGTTTGGATCACAAAACATGCAACCTCAATAGGGTTCTCAACAGGGATATAATCAACAATACCAAGGACAACTTAGATGTTTCCAACCTCAACAACAATCTTTACTAACTAGACCCTCCAACACATAAGGTCAAGCAAAAAATGAACCAGTTAGCCAACCACCTTTACCAGCTCAACCTATACCAAACCCATGGAATAAACAGGGAGCAGCTGTTTACATGATAAAGCAAGAAAATCTAGCTGGAATTAATACTATATATTCAAATAATCTCTAGCTACGTTCTGGGAAAGCATTCCCAAGACCATCTCCTCCAACTATAGTTGAAGTAACCAATGATGAGGAACCTGAAAATCTGTCAACTCAACCCCTGGAGGAGATTACTAATGAAAAAGTGCTAAAAGAATTATCCTTGGATAACTCCAGAGTTGCTCCTAAATGACTGATTCCGGAGAACATTCCTAAACACAATTCTGACAAGAGCTTTGGAGATGGAAAAACTAGCACCATACCCAGAATAGCTTAAATAGTATGTTCCCTAGAAAAAGATCTTACAAAAACAAGTCCAAACCAACCTGGAATCAGAACTTTTACAAGAAATCGAGCAACTAAACATTGAAAATCCTCTTCTCCAAGCAATTAGAGATGTACCAGAACTAAATCAGTTCATTAAACATTATTGTATCAAAACCCAGGGCAGGAAGAAAAACTTTCCCTCCACAATACAAGTGGAAGGAAAAGTAGTAGATCTATTGATGGGAGAAATTCTCCTCCCAAAACATGGAGACCCTAGAAATCCTGTCATAACTATTTTCATCTCAGGGGTAGAAATTTCAAATGTTCTGGTTAATCTGCAAGCAGCAATTAATGTGATGACAGTTCACACAATGAACAAATTAGCTCTATCAGGTATCCAATCCACAACTACAATTTTTCAACTGGCTGACCAGTTAGTAGTTGTTCCAAAAGGAGTAATCACTGATGTACCAGTTGTGATAGATTCATGGGAATTTTTGGTGGACTTCTTGATATTACAACCTAGAAACTAGAGAAATGCTTATCCATTGATTTTAGGAAGACCCTGACTGGCTACAGCAATAGCATCTATTGATTGTCGAACTAGAGATATGGTCATTTCTAATGGGATAGATTTGAGGAAAATATCTTTGTATCCTCCAGCTAAACCATCAATACATTATACAGGAAGAGTATGGGTGGATGAACCAGAGAACAATGACAACAGTGCCTCAGTAGCTATAGTAACCATCAAGGAACATCTGGGAGAGTTAGAAGAAGAAATATACTATGATACAATAGAAGACATCACTCACATCCTAATCAATAAGGATGTGATGGAACTCGCACAAGATTCTAAGAGAGAACTTCTTACTTCTTCTCATTGTACCCTCGCCAACATCATTCCTTGTGGGGAAACCTTTTATATAGACTTAGCCACTTTCCATATGTTGCTTCCACATTCTTGTCCTCTCAATACCATGACTCTAATGTACAGATTAACTACATCTATGGATCAAATCACAAATCAGGTCATGATTTTACCAGGGAAAACACTTAATATCAATACTTAGTTAACAACAAATTAGGAAGAAAAACTCATCCAACTTCTGATTTCCCATTCAACATCTTTTTCTTGGGAATACCAAGATATGAAAGGCATACCTCCTGAGATCTATACCCATCATATATACACTGAGGATATTAAACCTGTCAGACAACCCCAAAGAAGATTGAATCCTGCTTTAAAGGACATTGTCAAAATTGAAATACAAAAATTACTTCAAGCAAGGTTTATATATCCAATCTCAGACAGTCAATGGGTCTCACCCCTTGTCATAGTGCCTAAGAAGAATTAGAAATGGAGGGTGTGTATTGATTATAGAGAATTAAACAAGGCCACAAAAAGGACTACTTTCCCTTACCATTCATTGACCAAGTACTGGACAACCTTGCTGGGAGAAAGTATTTTTATTTTCTAGATGGATTCAGTGGGTATAATCAACTTCAAGTAGCACTTGAAGACCAGGACAAAACCACCTTCACATGCTCTTGGGGAACTTTTGCTTACAAAGTTCTTCCCTTTGGACTATGCAATGCCCCAGCTACATTTTAGAGACTTGTTTTAGCTATTTTTGCTAAACTAGCTAATGAATGAATGGAGGTCTATATGGATGACTTTACTGTGTATGGGGATAATTTTGAAGAAGCTCTCACAAACCTTGAGAAAGTACTAAAATGATGTGAGAAAAATCAATTATCCCTTAGCCATGAAAAGTGCTTTATGATGGTGGAGGAAGGAATTGTTTTGGGACACAACATTTTAGAAAAGGGGATCAAAGTGGATCAAAACAAGATAGAGGTGATCACATAGTTGCCTTAACCTAAAAATCAGACAGATGTTAGAAGTTTTCTGGATCATGCAGGCTACTTTAGAAGGTTCATAGAAAATTTCAGCAGAATAGCTGCCCCCGTGTTTACCCTGCTTAACAAAGACACAGAATTTCTATGGACAGAAGAATGCCAATCAACATTTGAAACCTTGAAAGAGAATCTTACTATCACACCAATTGTAAGAGGACCTAATTGGACTTTTCCATTTCACATATAGACTGATGCTTCAAATGAGTCCATTGGGGCAATTTTAGGACAAAAGGAGGAAGGAGAAAGTATGCATGCCATTTATTACATTAGCAAAGACCTTACCTCTATAGAAAGAAATTACACCACAACTAAAAAAGAATTCTTACTAGTCATCTATGCTATAAACAAATCTAGGCATTATATCACTGGATATAAGATATTTGTACACATTGATCATGCAACCATCAAGTACTTAATGAACAAACTAGTAGTGGGTACAAGGATCATTAGGTGGTTATTGCTATTGCAGGAATTTGATATTACCATAGTTGATAATCCAAGAAAGTTTAATTTGGTTGCTAATTTTTTTGTCAAGATTGCATACAGGAGGAGAAAACCAACCAGTGGATGACAGGTTCCTAGATGAACATCTTTTTGCTATCTCCTCTACTGCACCTTGGTTTGCTGACATAGCTAATCTTTTAGCTATAGGCTTGTATCCGTCCCATTTTACCTCAAAACAAAAAAATGTTTCGTTAAAGAAAGTTTATCTTACAAATGGTTGAATGGTTTACTATTTAAATGTGGTCCTAATTTCATTCTACGCAAGTGTCTAAAAGTTGATGAGATTTTTGATGTGTTGAGACCATGTCATGATGAACCATTTGGTTGCCATTACTCCTTCCACCGGACAGTCCACAAGATCCTCCGAGCTAGTTACTACTGGCCCTCTCTTCATAAAGATACAAAGAAGTATGTGCAGCACTGTGACCAGTGCCAAAGGATGGGACAACCAACCTTTACCCAGGAGATGTTACTACATCCTCAAGTCATGATGGAACCATTTGAGCAGTGGGGTCTAGACTTTGTGGGACCAATTTCTCCACCATCATCAGGCAAGGAGTACATTATGGTATGCATAGACTATGTTACTAAATGGGCTGAGGTTCAAGCATTACAATTTGCAAGAGAAGAAAAAGTTTCTGATTTCCTTTATAATAAGATTTTCTTACGGTTTGGAGCCCCAAGATCAATAGTTTTAGATAGAGGACCTCAGTTTACTTCACAAGTAATCAAGGCATTCACAGATTTATATCAAGTCAAGCACAGAAAATCTTCACCTTACCACCCTCAAGCGAATGGGTAGGTAGAAGTAACTAATAGGGAACTTGAAAATATTCTGACAAGGACAGTAGCAATGAACAAAAAAGATTGGGCTAGCAAATTACCTGAAGCAGTTTGGGCTTACAATACCACTTGGAAGTCCATAACAAAGTTCTCACCATATGAATTGGTTTTTGGGAAAAAGCCTATTTTGTCTATAGAATTTGAACTCCAGACACTTAAAATGGTGTTGGATATTGGTCTACCATTGTCTATAGCTCAACAGAACAGAATTCTTTAGCTCAATGAGTTGGATGAAATTCAAACAGAGGCCATTCAACAAACAGAACTGGTTCAGTATCAGAGGAAGCAATGGCATGACCAACACATCAAAAGGAGGACATTTCAACAAGGTGATTGGGTTCTTCTTTATGATTCTAAATTCAAAGAGTTTAAAGAGAAATTACAAACTCATTGGATGGGTCCTTATCAAATAAAGGTATTTTTTAAAAATGGAACAATATTATTGCAACCTATTGATGGAAACCTAGACACGTTCTTAGTAAATGGTCACCGAATTAGACTCTATAAAAGACCATCTACTAAAGAGGAGTTTCTTAATGATTTGTGTTTTGATACAGGGGATACCTCCTCTATCACAATGTTGGATTTATATTAAAAAAAAGGAAGGTTGAAAACCAGCAAATGGCATCCTTCTAAAAAAAGAAAAAAGGGAAGGTTGAAAACTAGAAAATGGCGGCCTTCTAAAAAAAAGAAAAAAAAATAAAGAAAGATGGAAAACCAGTAAATGTTGTCTTTCTTGACTAAGGGAGTTGAAAACTAGCAAGTGGCAGTTCCCTTCTTCAAGACAGTTGAAAACAATCGAGCTACGGAGATGATCAGGTGCCAGGAGTTAGTCAAATGCACCTCTGGTGCTTCCCAAACTAGGAGCACCTCCAGCACTTTTCAAACTAGGAGCACCTCTGATGCTCTATCAATAAAGAAGCCAATTCCAATAATAAGGGAGGGGACCCACTTCTCCAGGCAATAAAGTGGAAACATCACATGATGAGGTCATCATGACTCATCCTCCACTTTATCACAGGAATAAAATAAAATTAGCACGTATTTTATTTGTAGCGTTATTCAAAAAGACAACGTTGACGTCACCCAAAGAACATGGATTCTTGAACCACTCAGCGCAATATTGCAAGTCGTATACCAATGAAGTAGTAGGCGTCATCTCAAGCCACCAAAAGCTGCTCATGTGTTGCAACACATGCGGTCTCATAAAATGACGTAGCATCTCTGTCGTGCACATCACCCTCATCATTAAAAATGATCTAGGTAATTCTATCTTTAATTAAGCATTAATAGCAAATGTCTTGTCTTTTGTTTTTGGGTGCCACCACTATGACACATCCTCCTGCCATCATTTCCCTTTCCAATTTTACATATGCCGCCATCTGTACTGTACTGCCACCTTACCTCCGGAGTGTCCTGTCACTCTATCACATTTATGACTGCCTAGGTACTCTAACTAATCTACAAATCTTCCATAAGCCTAAGCTAAGACACATCATAATCCTCATTCGAACCTTCGAAGTACCTTGAAGAACAGAGCAAATTGAATAGTCCTCCAGAGCCTACAGAGTTAAGAGGAAAGGATAAAATACAGATTGAGGAGAGTGAGGAATTAAGCACGAAAGGTGGAACCAATTTAGCAATGGGGGTAAAGAAGAAGTCTGAACTAGAGAATACTGCAGGTCTTCTACAAGATGAAGCTACAACAAACATTCTAAGAACTGCAAGATGGCAGGACTTTCTAGAACAATTTGAGGGGTTTCAAGAAGATGTCATGGATGAATTCCTTAGAAATCTAAGGGGCAATCAAACAACTGTCAGAGGAGTCTGAATCAATTTCTCCTCAGCCACTATCAGCCACATTTCTGGACTTCCTAAAGAAGGTGAGAGGTTTTATCACTTGAAAACCTTATAGACTGATTTAATTAAGAATTTCTCTGTTCAAGGTGAACCTGCAATTCAAGTGCATTCAAATAAGAATGAAAAAAAAGGAATTCTTAGGTCCACCCTTCTAAACCCTTGGCAATTTGTTGCCACCTAGCTGATGAAATATTTTACTTGTGATGGTCAATTCTCTCTAGTTTTAGGACCAATCATGAAAATGCTGCTTTTTCTAAGGCATGGGAATGCACACCCTGAGTTTAACATAAACATTCCAAATTTCCTGTATCAGCAAAATAAGGGTCCCATGAAACATCATGGCCTTATTTTTCTAGTAGTCAAACACCACTTCCTGTCTCAGGCCAATGGGGAGGAATTATGGTAAAACTTTCTTGAACAGAATTCCCAAGAAAGAGGACTAGAGATGGCACAGCTAGGAGGTGAGAGTTCTCCTACTCACCAAGAAGAAGAAATTGAGCCTTCAGCCTCCTCCATAGTTGTTCAAAGAGGGAAAAAGTCCTCACAAGAGGTAACTTCATCTGCAGCCCCTGTTCCTGCTAAAAAGAAGAAAGGCAAAGAAATTGCAGAGCCTACTCCTAAACAAACCCTATATATGACTTGATCAGTTAGGAGAAAGATGACTCTAACTGAGGAATCTATCCCTAATAAATTAACAGAGGAGAAGCCAGGATAGAGAGCAGAGAGATTCTGGGCAAAAGAACCATCTCATGATTCAGATGAGATCCCTCTGGTCAGGAAGAGAAAACAAAGAGAAGCTTCCCTAGCACCATCTATTCATCTGGGGTCAAGCCCAATTTCAGAACCATCATGTTCTCTAGAGACATAACACAGACAAACTCTTACTATTTCCTTAGATTCTGAGGATGAGAGACCTGCTCCGGAGGCACCTGCCCCACTACAGAGGAGAAAAAGGAAAAGATAGCTCTCATAGGCTGAGAAAGATACTGCTCTTCTCGCTGAGGTACTCTTGGGTTTTAGAACATATGAGGATAAGGCTAGGCCTTCATCGGTACTAGCAGAAGCAGAGGAACCCCAAGAGGACCCTTAGGATAGGTAGTCTGTAGAAAAAGATGAAACAAGGCAAATGGGTACAATTGACAGGATAGGGCAGATGGCCAAGGAAAACCCTCATGATCAGCAAACAATAGAAGCAGAAGCAAAAACCTTCTCTCATTCCTCTAATCAAGAGGATGTTGAAATTCCAAAAGAACAACAATTGTTAGAAGAAATTGAAAACCTAAAGAGATTACTCTGGGGTAAAATTTTGATTATTATTGACCTCAAGAAGGTCAGAATAGAGGTAGAAATGGAGCAAAAACAAGTCATTGAAAATCTACAAACAGAACTCCAAAGCAAAAACAAGATCATCCAGGAGAAAGAAGCGGAATTAGAGGCCCAGAAAATTGAGAAAGAAGCAAAATTAGAGGTCCAAAAAATTGAGGTAGTCAAACTGTTGGAAGAAAAAGAGAAAGAAGCAGCACAGAGTGTTTCTGAGCTCACCATGGCAGCATTGATTGAGAAAATACTTAGCCAGGATAGATAGTTAACTTGGGCCAACAACAAACTAGATGACCAGGAGGAATATATTCAAGAGTTGGCTAGCCCAAGGGTAGCCAATGAATAGGAAATCCAAATAGATACATATTTGGGTCCAATCCCCATTGAAATTCCTAAAGCCCTGTTCCATTGGGAGAAGAAGTGTAGAGAATATGAGGCTTCCAAGCCTATGTTGCAATTACAGAGGGCAGTCACTGCCAAAACAAAAAGAATAGAAACTTTGGAAGGCAAAATCATTAAAATGGCCTCCCTTTCTTGAGAAATTCTATCCTGTAGGCCTCCAAGTGCCAGCTATTCTATGTTCTTACAAGAAAGAGTACTGTAGAGGATTTTCTCTTTAGTCCTATCTGACCTGGTTGAGAATACAGAGACAGCAGAAGGATTCATGACAGCATATAAAGGAGTGATGATGAGGACAAGAATTTCCTATGTGAATTATACCTCCATGGGTTCTGTCTTAATGATATAACTTTCATTCTTAATCATTTTGTAGGGGAATACCAACTTAAAGCATTTATGTCCCCAATGAGGAATCATCAGATCTGGAATGAAAGGATGGAAGATCATCTCAAGAAAGATTTAGAAACAGAACTCTTCATTAGGAAGGAATCTCCCAATCCCAATGCTTTTAAGATCTAATTCAGGTCCCTCATCTATCATCCTAAGACTAAGGACAAAATTTTACCATTATACCTAAAAAGTTTGCAAGAGTGCTCCATCAATTTTGGTCTTCTCATGATCAATTCAAAAAACCAAGTACTTGCCATAGCAAAGAAAAGATGGAATATTTTGACCCCAGAGTAGAAAATAAGAGAAGTGGTCACCCCTACAAACTTAAGATTATTTATGAGAAAAGCAAAGTTGATATCCAAACTGATGGATAACCATAAGCAGGAATGGATAGGTGGACAGTTCAGGCCCCCTCTCATTATTGAGCGACTTCCTATCTAGGCTGAGTAGATAGAAGATGAGAAATTGCAGGATTGGTTGAAGCAGGTTGATCAATACAAAGGAAATGGTAATACCAATTGCACAACTTGGACCACCTATGCACAGGATTATAGCTTGACTGACAAGCTACATCATCAGAATAAATCTAGATTGTGAGAAGCAGGAGGACCTGCCAAACCTTAGGTATAGGGGGATGATGAGTGCCAAGTTGCACCCATGAAATACATCTTTTTACCTCTCTTTTTCTCCTTCCTGAGTCCATCTTTCCTAATGTCTGCACCCAAATAAGCTAGCAAGATCGTTCTAGTTAATGATTAATTGAGATAGATTACTTAAGATCATAATTTTTGATTGAGTGACTAATGTGCATGGAATTGATGGAAAAATGTAGAAACTTCTCTCTTTTTGAATCAACGAGTGTAAATGCCAGGAATAGAAATTTTGTGCATCTCCAAAGATAGTCTTCAATGATCTCTAAAGATAATACCAGAATACCACAACACCAGAAGTTTTGAAGGAAAGAGAAAGCCTCTCTGGAGCTAAATAAGGAAAGCTACATACATCTCTGAAGCTATAGACATATCTTCGAAGCTGCAGACGGGGACAAATATCTCTGGCACCTCCTAAGAGTAGGGCATATTTCTAGCATAAGTTGCTAATCAGGCACTCTCAGAAATAATTATAATACCCCTCATTTCACTCAAATCATCACCTGAGTGGTGAAGGGTCATCTTTAGTTAAACTGCTAGAGTTTTTATCTTTCTAAATTTTTTGCATGAGTTACAGATAGAACTGATTAAATATCCATATTTTTAGGGCCTTGCTGCCTAAATGTATTAAGACTCAAGCTTAGAATTCTGAGTGGACTTCTGTTCCACTCAAGTCTACTTTTATTGCATGATTGTTTTCTATAGTTAGACAGTTAGTGTAATAAAGAGATGGATGTCATCTCATAGAAGAACTGGTAGATAAGATAAGTGATATGTCATCACTCATTTTCATATATACTTATAGAAATAGTAGAAGAAATATATGATGATTGATCTATTCTGATTCTCAATAATCTCAGTTTTATGATATCACTATCTTTCATGAATGCAAGGCAAATGGAATTAGGTTGAATTTAGTTGTGATCTTCTTTTGTGTTGATTCCCTACTGTAGCCTTCAGCCTGAAGGGTGTGGAGAAAGGGCCCACTCTCACCACCAAGGTAGGAGGCTAGTACCACTGTTTTATTACTTTAGATTTTTGATGTGAAAAGTATTTACTGATTTTAATAGATAGATGCATGTTACTATTTTTAAGATTTCTTTGAGTAAATTTGTTGTTCAATTATGTTTTCAACATTCCTTAAATTCATTCAGCAAATAGACAGATTAATCTCTTCAAATTAGTAGAAGCCGTTAGGATGAGCTAGGGAAATTGGTAACTGTAGAATCCCTAATTGTAGACAACCGATGACACAACCCCTAGAGTTTGACATCTAAAAATAGATTAAATGATGAGGTACAACGACACCTTGTTAGCTTTTAACCTAACATTGATCTCTTTTGGTTGTCTAGATTGCTTTCTACAAACTAGGGTTTTCTGTTTATATCTTGTTTTTTGTAGATCTGAGTCACATATGAGACATAATTAGTCACCTGTTGATTTTCCACGTCGCTTTTGAGTCTTATCATTTCACATCTTGGTTTATCTGCATTGCATTTGAGCAATAACATTTTGCTTTTAGCCAAATACAGATCACTTCTGATCAATAGTTGATCACCTTTGGTAACTGTGTAGCTTTCAGTTTTTATCATTTACAGTTCATTTTTCTTGGTTACTAATTAGTTATTTTTGCACCATCTTATCGATTGTCCAAGAAAAGGAGGTTGTGAAACTACTAACATATCTCTTGCAACTCCGATCGGTCCAAGACTTCTGATTTATCACTAAATTAGGAACATTTGGGCTTGGTGCTTAAAAAGAATCATTGTTTTCTTCATGCTTGCTTTATCTTTCTTGATTGCTTGAATGTGCATGTTTGTAACACAAATTTAATAGAAAAATTATCCTCTTCCCTTGCCTATCAAATGGATCTTGGGTGTATGAGAACTTGTTATTATCTTTAGAGGGCCTGCCTTCTTTGTGTGAGAAGGGGTACGACCCAAGCGGTAGCAGGCTAAAGCCAAGTCCATCTGAACTACCATATAAGAAAAGTGTTTGTGTCGAAATCCACAAACAATAGGTGTTGTGTTACACCGACAACCAACCTCCCCTAAAACCCTCTAAGGCTTAACCCTTGAAGGCTAGGAGACTCCATAACGGAGAGTGGCACTGCCACACATATAGCCACCCGAATGGATGCCCTTATTAGCAACCTTATGTAGTAGATAAAAACATTCTATTTGTTGACGTAAAAGGTGGGACCTTTGAAGCCACTCTAATTCACATGGTTCTTAGTAGAGATAGTAGGGACAATCCTAAGGTTTGGTGGGGGGATAAGCCTTGGTAAACCTAGATCTTGGTATGCGTGAGAAGTGAGTGTCGTGGAGAGGAGCCAGTGCTACCAAGATCCTGAAGCTATCCACTTTGAATAGGCATGGCAAGGGGACTCAACAAATACAGTCCTTTCCTAGCCTAGGTTGCACAAGTTTGTGATTGTTGTGAGTGTGAGTGACTAAAATCACTATTTTCTTATCAAAAACATCATTCAAACTCTATCCTCTAACAAACACAAATTGCCTTTGGGCCTTAATTGCCCACTTACAGACATTTAGATTGCCTTTAAATAGAAATTAGCCACCTCTTACTTAAATTGAATCACTTTTGAACAACAGTTGCTCGCTTCTGGTTTAAACTAAATCACCTTTGACCAACATAATATTGCCTTTGAACCAAAATTGATCAACTCTGGAAAATTGGCTCACCTCTAGTTAATACTATAGCTTGTCACTTGAACTGAAACCAGATCACTTCTGAGCTATTGTTAGTCACTTTTCACCTTTTCTAAGTCGCATTTGAGCTATTACTTGTCGCCTCTGGCTAAATATCAGCAAATCTTAGCAACTCAGCCAAATCAACTATATTTCTAGACTGTTTAGCTTCAGCACCAGCTTTCAGACCTGCCTCTGATCATTTACAGACACCTAAACTTTGTCTCCTACCTTAAGTATACCAAACAATTAGATTTTTTGAACTCTCCATCCTCTTGAGACCCCAAACTAGCAAACCAAACATCAAACAACCAACCAACAAAACTAGCAACCGAACATTATCCTTTTGGCTTTACCTAGCCCTAGCAAAACAACATCAACAACCATCTTTTCCCTTAAGTGTGTGATCTATCCTCTAGGGAAGTTTTATCCAACAACAACAACCAACTAGCAAACCAAACAACCAGCAACCTAGCACAACAAACCAACACCAAACAATCAACCAACCATTACCTTTTGGGTCTCAACCTTGACGAGCCAAGTCCAACTTTCAATATCAACCATCATGCCTCAAACTAGGAGCCAATATAGAGCTGAAATGGAAGCAAAATTGTGGGCTGAGATAGAAGCCAAAATGCAACAATCCTGATCAACGCCCCTTAGAGATGCAACTCAATTTATAATTGGTATGCATTCTTACATGTTTGTACCCAAAGGATATGCTATTGGACCATCATCCTCACAAAAAGTACAACCTCCAACATTTTCTGAGACCTATGAAGAGCAATCCCAAGAGGACTTATCTAAATTTAGTGATACACACATATGGGACCAAGCTGAGAAACCCATCCTATCTGATTCAGACCGTCATTTTTTGCAACTAGCCCACATGGGAGCCAAGTTACCGAGAGATTTTGACTTATCTTCCATCTACAAACAAGATCCAAATACTCCCGTTGTTGTTGCAAAGGGACCATCCACTATAGTTGCACCTTTTCATGACATGTCCATCCAATCTCACCCATCTTCCAATCCATCTCCCTCATTGCATATTGCTGCACCATCAAGCCCACCACGTAAAGAGTACACCGTAGAACCTTTGCTAACACCAACTAAGATGCTTCCTTTCCAATCAAAATACTTGAGCTTTCCACCTTTCCATGTTTCACAACACACCCTCGTATCTACCATGACCATATATGTGCCTCAAATCTCATAAGTTGTCCATGTTTCGCAAGTGTAAACTCTGCAAGTTTCACAACCCATACCAACTTCCCGCATGCGCCAAGGATCACAAGCTACTCCAATATCCCAAATTTCATAGCCATTGCACATCTCTACTCCTATTGCATCACATGTGGAAACCATACACCACACTCATATCCCTAGTACCTCTAACATGATTACCACTATTTCCATGAATCTGTCTCATATACCATATAATCCCAATGTTAGTCTCATTGACATGAGTGACCCATCTATTATATCACAAGCACATCCTAATGCCATTGTCACTTATGTTAATCAACTTACATCACCTTCTCCACCTCCATATAATCCTTTACAATCTGTCAATCTATCTTATGCAACCCAAGGATTACCCATTGTCACCCAACACATGTCATATACCAATCCTCATGTTGTTCAAAACACAAGCCCAAATGTTCATCCATCTTCATCTACCATTCCTCATGTTGTCCACAACACAAACCCCACTATCCATCCTTCTTCCACATCTATCAATCCTTCCATCACCTACTATATTACAAATCCAAATCCAAATCCATGACCATCAACCAACGTCAATGCATCCTCTACCTCTCATGTGATGCAAACTCTTGGAGCTAATCCATCGCAATATACCCAGCCACTACTTGTGTCTCAAGGACAGCAACCCTTCAACACATATGTGTCACATACCAATCCTTCAACATATAATGTGAGCACACAACCTCAACAAATGGTCATACCCAACTACATTCTACAACAATAACCACAATATACACAATACTACACCTCACCTCCAAACCATCAACCCCCTTTGCAATAATAGCAATTATCTCAAGTGGATGTTCAACAAATGATTAACAAAGAGGTAGGACAAAACAAGAAAACATTTTCAATGGGAGATATATGCGCTTATCCATTTGACAAGTCACTTCATATAACACCTTTTCCACCACATTTTGAAATTCCACAATTTGACAAATACAAAGGGAAAGGAAATCTGGATGACCATCTTAGAGCATTCTATGTTGCATGTCTTGACGTCGCTCAAGATGATACATATCTCTTGACAATATTTCCTTGAAAATAAGTGGGGCAAGCTCTTGAATGGTTCTCTCACTTACCTCTAGGAATTAAGACATTTGTGGAATTAGCAAACAAATTTCGATCCCATTTCACTTTTAACATTGAGCATGAATGAACTTTTCAACAACAAACAAGGCAATGGTGAAGATTTTTCCTCATTTACACAATGATGGCTTAACATGGCTAGTAAACTATCATGGCAAATACCTGAGAAAGAGTAGCTTGATATCTTTGTCCAAAATCTCCATCTCGAGCAATCATTCCAACTCCAATCGCAAAGTGCTAGCACCTCTGACGAGCTTATATCTAAAGGAGCCACCATTGAACATGCTTTAATTGCTAAGTGCACTATCAAGATTTTTAGAGACAATAAAGACAATCCTCAATCGTTAAATGATAAATCCCTCTTTTGGAACAAAAACAAGAATGTTGTTAATGATGGTGTTGTAGATGCAAAGAACATCAAAACAGTGAAAGCTCCTATCAATATTCAAGTCACATCTACAACAGATCAACCTTTTCAACGAACTTGACAAAAACAAACTTCAAATCCTCGATGACCATTTACTCCCTTAGGGGAACCCATGGAGGTTTTCTTTCATAAGCTTCTCCAAGCGGGAGATGTCATATTGCCTAAAGCACCACCCAACGGCAAACTGGTCTTCAAAGCCCCTTGGTACAAAGAAAATGAATATTGTGAATATCACATAGTCAAATGACACAAAACCAGTGGTTGCATGCACTTAAAACATGTCATTCAAGATTACATTGATCAAGGGCTAATTAAAATCACACCACCAGTGTCACAACTAGCCCAACAACCATCATCAAACTATGACCTGGATGCTTTCAAGAATCCACTTCCATCTCATGACAAGACAAGTAACCCCCATACTGGGAATGCCAATCATTATAACTATGAATCATCCACAATTGGCCACATTAACCATGCTTATATTTCTACCATTACAATCCAAGGCAAAGCACCTGACTATGCTATAACTACTCGAAAAGGTCGTGTTACCATTCAGGGGGTACCTGTCAATCCTCCTTGACCGTCTTCTAGCTATAATATCCTTTATCACCTTAGAAAAACACCTACACATATTTCCATCCTAGAATTGCTTTGCATATCCCCCACCCACAAAGCTATCCTTGACAAAGCATTGCAAGAATCTTTGGTGCCCAATGATATCGATACCACACAATTCCAATCTATGGTAGCTAGCATTGCAGCCCCTTTCCATCTCACTTTCTCTGACAAAGATCTTCAACCATCTATTCACCCATCACATAATGAAGCCCTCCACATAGAAGTGTTTATAAACCAAATCCATATCAAATGAATCTTAGTGGATGGTGGAGTTGGTCTTAACATATGTTCTCTAAAACTAATCAAACAACTGGAATATTCTAAGAAAAACATTGACACTTCCAAGGTCATTACTATTAAAGCATTTGATGATGCTGAGAGAGATACTAAAGGAATTATCCATTTACCTATCCAAGTTGGTCCTATCACTACCGACACCCATTGTCAAGTCCTTGATATTGACCTTCCATATAACATCATCCTTGGTCGTCCATGGATCAATGCCCTCAAAGCAGTTCCTTCCAAATACCATCAATGTCACAAATTTCCTCATAATGGTGTTGAAGTAGTTATATATGCCGATCCTAATCCGTTCAAGTTTTGTCATGCTTTTCAAGATAAATATCAAAGCCCTAACCGTATCCCTATCAACACTGAAGCATATCCATCTTCATCCTATGTGGACCCGTCTTCCCTACTCAAGCCATCATCTAGCCAATCCACTTCAAATCTCTGTATCAAGTACACTGAACATGGTCTGGGTGAGTACACATTGCAAGACTCTTGTTGTGTGGGAACTCTTCCCTTATCTCCCAAATCTCATGGAAAACCTTCTACATCCAAGCCATCTTCATCTGTCATTGTCATAAAAGCCCCACCAAGAGTATTCATTAAAGGCAGATTCCTTGATGATGAAGACATTGATGACATTAACTCTTGGATATTCTTTGATGAGAATGACCAAGTACAACTTGAAGTGGAGATATATAACAATAGGTTTCATATCATTAAGAACATGGGTTACAAAGGACATGATGGATTGGGATCATAGGAACAAGGACCTATTGAACCCGTTTCTATGTCTAAGATTCTTAATAAACAAGGCCTTGGCTATCAGCTGAAGGTACCACCTTCCAAATACATTAAGTGTATTTTCGATATGGAAGTTGTACCTTCTTCGGTAGGAGAGACCTCTAATTCAGATATCATCGATGACTATTCCCTTCACATCACAGACCTTTTTCAAGAAACCTCTATCTTCATGATCTCCACTACCTCATCTAGTTGAAACCCTTTGACCGTTACCCTTTCACTTGTCTATCCTGACCTCATCGATTAGGACCAACAGGGGGCACCTATATTCTACACATTTGCAAATGATGAAGATATCACTGAATTCATGGGCTTATGACAAGGCATTCCATTGGGTGATCACAAATCAAGCTTCATGATGGATCTCCCTAAACTAGCATATTTTGGCAGAAGTATCAAATCCTTCAGTCGTAAAAGTGAAATATATAGAATTAGAAAAGATAGGTCACTAGGTGAAAACTGAAAGGTGCCTCTTGACTATGAAAAAGTAAAAATAAAGGATGTATCCAAGGGTGAAAACCCCCTTGAGGCATCCGAGGATAGGGGATTTGATCTTCCTGTCAACACTGACTATCATGAAAAATCAACAGTGCTAGTTGAAAAATCTCAAGACATGAACTTGGGCATAGAATAGAATCCGAAGATCACTTTTTTGGTAGCATCACTATCATAGCAGGAAAGAAGAAATTTCATAGCATTCTTCATAGAAAGAGCTATCAAATTTGCATGGACATATGACGACATGCCGGGTCTAGATCCATCACTTGTGGTACATCATCTAGCAGTATCTCCTAATGCAAAACCTATCAAGCAAAAATTACACAAAATGCATCCACAAATAGCTCTTTTGGTCAAGGCAGAGATTCAGAAACTATTAGAAGCAAAGTTCATAAAGCCTATTGATATTCTAGAATGGGTTTCAAACTTGGTACCTATAGTAAAACCTGATAGACAAGTTTGTTGTTGCACAGCCTTTAGAGATCTTAATAAAGCATGTCCTAAAGATGACTTTCCACTACCAAGCCTAGACAACATTGTAGATCTCACAGCTAGACATGAAATGATATCCTTGATGGACAGATTCTCAGGGTATAACCAAATCATAATAGTAGAAGAAGATCAAGACAATACATCATTTATTTGTCCATGGGGTACATATTGTTGGGTTGTAATGCCTATTGGTCTTAAGAATGCTAGAGCTACCTATCAACGAGCAATGATAGTTATTTTCCATGACCTTTTCCACACTATCATGGAAGACTATGTTGATGATATTTTAGGAAAATCCAAAACACGAGGACATCTATACATACTAGCACAAATTTTTTATCGACTAGAGAAATATCAAGTCAGGCTAAACCCAAAGAAATGTGTATTTGGTGTAACATCTAGTAAATTGTTGGGATATATTATATCTCAATGAGGAATTGAATTAGATCCTGATAAAGTAAAAGCTACTAGGGAAATGCCCCCACCATCAAATCTGAAGCATATTCGTAGTCTACAAGGAAGGTTACAATCCATTTGCAGGTTTATTTCATAACTAGCAGACAAATGTCATCCTTTTCAACATCTCCTCCGCAAGGGTGAACCTTTTAAGTGGGATGAAAAATGTCAATAGGCCTTCAACAAAATAAAATAATATTTGGCAACACCTCCTATGTTAGTACCTCCTATACTTCAGTGCCCATTATTACTCTATATCTCTTCAACAACATCAGCATTGGATGCCCTCTTAGCTTAGCATGATGATTTAGGAAAAGAGCAAGCCATTTACTACATCAGCAAAACTCTTATGGGATATGAACTTAATTATTCATCTATGGAAAAATCATGTTTAGCATTGGTGTTCGTTTCCCAAAAGTTATGACATTATATGTTGAACCAAACAACAAAGCTCATATCTAACGTTGACCCACTCAAATATCTTCTCTCCAAAGTGATCCTCATAGGAAGACTAGGAAAATGGGTTATGATCTTAAGTGAATTTGACATACAATATTTGGATTGAAAAGCCATAAAAGGACAAGTCATTGCTGATCAGTTACCTATAGCACCTATCACAAATATTCAACCAATATGTCCAGAGTTCCCTCATGAAGAATTGTTCAATCTAACTTCACTAACATTGTTGTGGCTATACTTTGATGGATCTTATACACAACATGGATCAGGAGTAGGGATATTGTTTGTCACCCCTCAAGGAGATTGTATCCTGAAGTCATATAGAATTGCATTTCCATGTACAAATAACATAGAAGAATATGAAGCTTTGATCACAAGATTATGCATGGCAATACAATGGGCTATCAAATAGCTACATGTCTTTGGTGACTCTCAATTGGTTATCAGACAGGTCTTAGACAGGTATCAAACAAAGGCTAAGAAGGTCCTTCCATACAAGGTCATGGTCAATGATTTCAATAAATACTTTGACACTATCACCTTTGAATAGATCCCAAGGATACAAAACAAAGCAGCAGATGTCATGGCTATGATTGGATCTTTTCTAGACATGCCTTCCAATGCGCATAAGTTAGTTTCTAGTTGAACGGCTCCTGATCCTAGCATTTGAAGTACCACGGTCTGAACTTATATGTGAAATTGTTGGTCCCAATTTACCTTCGTATGAGGACATATATGAGTATCTCCGCATGCAAACCTTACCATTTCAACTATCCAATACCCAATGAGAAACTTTCATCCATCAAACCTCTCACTACACTATCCTAGGAGACACCCTATATTGCCAGTCTTGATGGTATCCTTCTTAGATGTCTTGATTCTGAAGAAGCTGTGAGGCTGATTATTTTTCCTTCCTTATTTTGATCATTTTACATTTCAGTGGATGACATTATCAGACTTTTAGAGACTACTGTTCCATTATATAGATTTGATTATTTCTCCTGATTTTGATTTGGCATTGATTAGACGTGGTGATTCGATTTAAATCATATTTTAATTCTATGATGAGATTAGACATGCGAGATATATTAGATGATTATTGATGTGATTTCTAGTTCATTAGGTGGGTTCATTAATTGATGATGATTGTGTGACATTAGATAGAAAATGCAGTTTAATCTTGAATTATGTTGTAAATGATTAATGTTGTATACAATGGCATGAATTTAATTCCAGTTGCTTCAGATATATTATTCATGATATTATTGACACTTGATCTAGTTGTGCAGGGTTATATTCCCAGGCCACGAGAAATTGGAGGTAGTATTCACACATATGTTATTCCCTGTGAAACTGATCCATTCCCAAGAGGGATGAGGATCACGTTTGGTTCAGATGATGTTTAAGTACTTATTTGTTTTATTATTTTGGCCTAGTACCCCTTGTTTAATTAATTTATATTAGGTGTTGTATATTTTTATTGTGTTACACCACCTAGTATTGTTTTTATTTTTGGGCCATTTAAAATGAATTTATGACTCCCTAGGTGAACCTTAGTGTCCCAAAACTTACCCTAGGTGGTTACCCATGGGTCTAGGGTCAATTTTGACTAACTAAACCTTGGGGTGACCCACTTTTGGTCACTCTAAACTGAGGTTTAGTCAAAGTGTTGAATTTTGAAATGGCTAAGGGTGGGAGATGAGTCATGCTTTAGGAAAGACTCATCTCCCTTCCCAAAGTTTGGGGATCCCTTTATGAAGAAGACTTGAGAGGTCTCCAAGACTCCCAAGTGTGTGGGATCTCCCTCCAAGAATCTCACACATGTGTGAGAGCATCTTGGAGGGAGATAGCTCTCTTGGAGAATAAGAGGATGCCATATGGCATCCCTTATCCTCATGAAGGCTTGAAGGGGATTGCCACCTCACCAATTGGTCTCTCACACATCTGTGAGAGCACAAGTAGATAAGGTGAGGATTGGGATGGAATTGGAGAGTGACACTTGTCACTCTCACACTTCCTCTCCCTTGCAAGTGGCATGGGATGAGGAAGGAGAAGGTGACAAGTGTCACCTTCTCATTCCTCTAGGCCAAATTTGAAGGCCTATATTATCTCCTCTTGAAGAGGAGTGTGGGGTTCTTGCATTTTGAATATTTTCTTTCTATTCTTGGAGATTCTTTTGGGGGAGTCAAAGAAAATTTAGAGATTGGAAGATTTGGAGAAGCTTGGAGTTCTTCACCAAACGTGCTTCCATTTTTATGGATTTTGAAGGTAAGCTCCATGGCTATGGCCATTTACCCTTGAATATTTCATTTTTTTTGTTGTGTTTGTGGTTTTATGTTGTTGGTTGTTTTATTTTTGTGTGGGTTGGGAGTTTGGTGAGAGCACCTCCATTTGGAGGTAAGACTCAACTTGTATGGGGTAGGGGAGAGTGAACCTCCTCGAGGTCACCTCCTTATTTTTGTGCTACTTATAGCCTTGAGGGATTTTCTTGATGTTGAGAACATTTTGATGGTAAGAGTGCCATGATAATTTTTGAGTTATTTGGAGATATGTACTTTTGGTGGTTATGGCTTGAGGCCTTGAGACTTGGTTATTTGAGATCATGGAGTGGCCTCTTGAGTTGAAGGGTCCATTCCCCTACCCCCATCAAACTCATTTTCATGAGTTCAAGTTTTGTGCAAACCCTTGGGAAATTTTATGTGTGTTTAGAAAAATTGCTTGTTGTGGTGTGTGTATGCAACTATGTGATTCCTACCTCCCTAGCTCGAGGGTGACCCACTAGTGTGTCTAAGGTATGGAGGAGGGTTTTTTGTTGATAACTTAGAGGGGGGGTGAATCAGTTATCTTAATTATTTAAATTTTCTAAACTTTCTTAATAATTAGTGTAGCATTAATTCAAACAAGCAAACATAACCATGAAATGGAAATACACATGACACAATATTTTTGATGTGGAAACCCTGTTAAGGGAGAAAACCACAGGGTGATTAATCCAAGATTGTATTCTCTGTTAGAAGAATAGAATTATAAAATGGCACTTGCCAATTAGGGCTCACTGCCCAAGCACACTACTCACAAGAGGCCCACTGCCTACAAGAGACTCACTATCTACTATTTATAAAGAGTGTAATACAATACTTGAACTGATAAGGAGCATCTAAATATGCTAGAGTTCAGTTTCGGTTAAACTCAGTACACTGATCTACTGCACTTCATCCTTTCTCTTCCTTAGTCCTGTTGTCCCTTCACATACCGAACCTGCCTTACTGCTTTCACTCTGCTCTTCTTCTTTTATTCATACTTCTCTAAAACCACCACCTTTCTCACAACTAAATCCATCTTATATATATATACGCACAAGTGATTTCATCACCTTTCTAGTCGGCATTCAGAATAGTCAATATTTTTCATGAACTCTGATTTGTCAGTTGAATCCTTGCTTACCATGTAATGCAGATCAAGGATATACTTGTAGAAGTCATCAATCATGTTGGCCAATTATAACTTATGCCTTATGAATCTTTACCATCATCAGTAATGCATCCGGAATAATGTCTGATGTTCTACCACTCAGTTCTTCCTCTGTCCACACTGCCAATCAGGAACCCGACACTCAAGTATTCATATCTTTTTCTTTATCTATCACCAGAAGCTAAATCCTTGGAATCTATCAGTAAAGGTAGTCCTCTTGACTTCCCCAAATCCACACTTCACCAAGATACTTCCTCTGAGAGATTCAGAGCTGACTGTCGGACCTCACCACATGCTCTGTTCTTGCTTACCGGATCACAATACTCTGCAATCTACCTTTCGATAGAGACTCATCATGTCTTGTGGATGTGTGGGTTAACCTTTGTTGCCATCAATGACAAAAATCATGAAGTTCCAATGTGTCTCTTGCCAACAATCTCCCCCTTTGGCATTGATGGCAACACTTAGTGAAAAATGACTAAGTGTTATACTATTCTCCCCCTTAGCTGATGCTCTGTCTTTATGTACATTTTCTGGAGCTCCCCCTTAGCTAGCTACAACATTTTTCACTACTCATCACTACCCCTTTGACATCAATGGCAAAGGGTTGGGTCCACACACCAAAATTTTCAAAATTTCAACTATACTTGGCCACATAAGTATATACATATGGCATACTTACATATACTGAAGAATGTCTGCAAAAGTTGTCTTCAATTGGACAAATTATGCTGCCCAACTTTGCTTCATTCTATCCAAAATTGATATATGATTGCTTAACAGGAATGCAAACGCATCTGCCCTTTTTAGATCTATCGGATCACTAGTCTGGGCTGTGATCTGGGCTTCTTTTATGGCCTCATGCATGGCCTCTAACTTAGGGATAATTATCCCTCTGAGTGCACCCAACCTGCTTATTCTATTTTTCTTTTCCTTCTCTAGTTTCTTGATTTCATTCAAGGCTACAATAGTCTGACATTCTTGATTTATTATGGAGGATGAGAGAGGATCAAAATTCTTTGATAGAATTGTCAGTTTGTCCTCCTGTTCTTTTACTTTCTTCTCAATGTCCAATGTTGCTTTGGACCATGATAAACAAAATTTGTACATTTCTCTGCCATCTTTAAGAGCATTTTCTAAGCTCTTTATCCCTATACTCATAGTCCTCCTATCATTAGTTATTAACCCTTGTAACTCTAATAATCTTTTTGTTAAAAATTCCTTCCGGATCTTATCTTCTGCTGACTTTTCTAGGGAATCAAAATATGTGCTAACACTATTTACTAGAGTTTTAAGATTACCGAATCGGGAGGCTGAGGGATCTTTCTGAAAAGATGGCATAATCTTTTCTAACACTCCAGATGCAGCTATTATAAGCTCACAGTCTTCCATGTGAGACTTTAGGAGTTTTTCTTTGGCCTTTGCATTAGCAACCGAAGCTATCTTCATTGTTTGTACCAGAGAAAGAGAGTCAAAATCAAATGGCCCTTTAAGCAGTTACAGTTCATCAATCTCCATAGTCTCTTTTGTCAAGAAGTCCTTGACAAATTCTACAGTGTCTCTTGCCGGAGATAGGTTCTTCTTCTCTTCTGTAGTCTCAGAACTATCTCTTGGTGCTTTTTCTCCTTCTATAACCTTGGTACTGCCATCTTCTTTTGCCTTCACCTCTGCTTCTTTCTCCTGTATTCTTTCTTCTCCTTTGGATCCAGAGTCAGCAGGGGAAACTGGAGGAGTGATGTTTGTTTGTTCATGGGCCACCTCTTCTAGAGCAGAGGATTCTAAGCCCTTAACTTCACCGGTGTCCATTAGTTGTTCTGTCATTTCCTCAGTGGATTCCTTTTCAACACCTGTGGCCAAAGGATCAACGCCCAAGTCCTCTATTACAGGAAGATTAAATCTTTTGAAGGCATTCCTAAGGATCTCTTCTGTTTCCTTGGCTATCTTGTCAGTCTCACCAAGCATGAGCTGATTCATTCTAGCTTTGCTCTGAAATTCATCCTTGCAATCCTTGAAGATCATGTTCATTTGCTTTGAATCGATTGAAGGATATAGCTGAATGGCTATATGCTTTCAGATCTCAAGGTATTTTGCCATGGCATTATTCTTTCTTATCTCTAACTCTTTTTCTAGGCTTTTGGGAATAAGAGATATAATTTCAATAAAAGCCTTGTTATATATGTTCAGATACTTAACTACTGCTTCCTGCAAGATCTTTTGATCTGCTTCATTGTAATCATCATAGAATTTAGCCATTGGCTAAAGGTTTCCATCCACAGTGACTAATTTGATGACATTATCTAAAGATAGAGTGGGCTTTTCTACAAAATCTTCTGCCTTTTCTTCTTCACCTTGACCGGTAGAAGGTTCACCGGATGTTTTCTTCTTCTACTTCTTCATTTTCTTTATCTCCTCATCTAATTCAGTTTCTTCATCATCCTTCTGACTGACATAAGACCTTGTGGCCTTTGTTTTAGTTCTTTTCTCTCCTCTACCGAATGATTTTGCTTCCGGTTTTGATGTCCTTGAGCTTTTAGCAGTGATAGGTGCTGATCTCTTTGATCTTGTCCGGGTGGAAGATTCTACCAGAGCACTTTCCTTACTTCCCTTTTCTATCTCTTTCTTCTCTTCCTTAGCCCTTTCCATCTTTTCCCTATTGGCATCAAGTTCCTCCTTTGAGATGCCTAAGCCTTTGGCAACTTCTTCAACTTCTTTTCTCACTTTCCTTTTTATTTCCAGTTGTCTGAGTTCCACATGAACTTTTACACTTAGCTCTTCAAAGGTTCCAAACTTTTCTACCTTTGGATCCTTTGGCTGACTTAGCATGTGATGAACATGCAGCTCCACAATTTGTTCATCAACTTCATACCCCATAGGCATGATCCAGACTATCCTTGGCTCTACTACCTCCATTAGGCATTGATCAGTGTCTACCATGAAGCACACTATATCTTTATATTTTTCAACCAATGATTTTGGGATTCTTTCTCTGATTTGCATAGTATTTTGGAAATTCTTAAAGCACCCCCACAGAGCTGTATTCCTTGCCTTGGCATCCCCAAGTTCATGCAAGTAATCTCTGATTTGAATTGCTACCGGTTTGTTATTTTGCCATACCCATCCATTGGATCTAGGCAGCTCATTCATGAAGTAGAAAAATAAACACAATATCAGTCCACCATATTTAAAGGAGTTCTTCTTATCCTTTTTGATCTTTTGTATGTTCTCCATCAATTGACTTAGAAGAAGTTCATAGAGATCATACTCTGCATTCTTTCTCAGCATCTCATAGGTAGTATACATTGCAGTTCTAGACACTGAATTCTCCCTACTGGAATGATATATCTTATACCCTATTATCATAGATGCAAACTTGATATCTAGGTCCGTGATATCTTCAATGGTCATTGCCCTCTTATCAAATTTTGATCTAGTGGCCTTAGTTACAATTTGGTTTTTGACAGATTTGAGGACAGGTATCTGTCCGGAGGAGTATAAGCCAGTTACTACCCTAATTGCCTCCTTAGTGATTTTGCAAGGTCTGTTCAGCCATAGGAAGTTGTCATGCATCCTACTCAATACATACCGGAGCCATTCATCTTCTTCAAAAAAGGGGAAATGAATGAACTGATCAAAATGTTTCTCCTAGATGCCCTTATATTGAGGTTTAAGATCAAAAGCATCATCTATCAATTGTTTATGATAGATATCTCTTAGTTTGAATTCCCTGAACTCTTTAATATTCGCATGTATGTAAACCCTAATGTCTTCTGTATGCAATACACCATGCGGAACACTGGAAAATGCTCCTAGGGGATCTACTTCCAAGGATTTGTATGGATGTTTCTTGAATTTGGGGCGAGGCCTATCAAAGATCTTCACAATATTTGGAGTACCCATCATTCAAGGATTTATAGAGAGATATTTGATAATGGAGAATACCTTTTGTGCCTTTCAATTTCACGAAGTTAGCCAGATCGATTTCTGGATGAATTGACTTCTGCAAATGATCTTTGATGAGCTTGAGAAATTTTGTTGCAGAGCTTCTCTTTTCATTTCTTCTTGAATACAGAATGAACAAATGCTTAATAAGAAAACCCTTATATTTCTCTGCAAACCCTAACGTTAAGTTGCAATAAATGCTCAACCTAAGTCATTCTGGTTTACCTTATTTGGATGACTTGAAGAACCGGATCAATCTTGATCTTTAAACATCTTGCAGATCTTCCAAATCTTAACCATAGTTTATTTGGATGTTTCTCTTATGAACCCTTTAATCCGCAACTCCTCCTGTGCCAATTCTGGCACCAATTGACTGGCTGGGGGAACAAGGTTTTCTTTGTGTCTCCCCCTGAGCCAAAGCTCACTATTTAATTTTTTGAAGGAATATCAGCACCAGAGTCTGGTGCGGATCCATCCCATACATTTTCTGTACTTTTCTTCACCCAGATCTTGTTCATCTCACTTTGAACTTCATCTGCATTCACTTTTTTCTTTCCCTTATCTTGATTCTGATTATGATATACCAAACCTCTTTTGTCCTGATTCTTGCTTCTACAGAATTTTGCAATATGACCGGATCTATTGCAAATTTGGCAAACAACATTTCTTTGCATATTTGATTGATATCCTCTTGATCTGCATTGATTAGCCATATAACCCATTCTATTGCATGCAAAGCATCTACCATTGAATGAATTGTTTATTTGCATATTTCTGCATTCATGAGATTTGTGACCATACCTTTTGCAGTTGAAACATTGTCTGGAGAAGGATGTATTAGTCTGATTCATTCTCTTTCTGCACTGATTAGCTTTATGACCAAAGTTATTGCAGTTGTGGCAATATCCATTGAAGGATGGATATCTTTGAGCATTAGGTTGTCTTACCAAAGGTCTTCTAGGCCTATTCCTTGGATTTTCTAATCTAAGATTCTTCTGACCGGATCCTGAGCTTTCTCCTTTCTCATATCCCAAACTGCACTTGTCATCTACCCTCTTTTAACTTTCAAGAAGAACTTCAAGTTGAGTAGAACTTATCTTGAATTTCTCTTTATATTCATTCACTATTTGAAGATCCCTTTTAAGAGAGACAATTTGATCCTCAAGTTTTTCTTCATTATCTTTAGCATCTTCAAGATTAGATTCAAGATGTCTAATAATTCTATCCATCTTGTGGTAATCTTCTGATTTCTCCTTGAGAGATTGTCTTAGATCATCTTCAATTTTTCTTTTCTCTTCAACCTCTTGGATAAACTTCATAACTCCTGATTTCATTTCATGTCTTACCATAATGATTTCTTTTGATAACTTTTCACATAACTTGGTTTTCTCCTTCAGATCTTCATTTGTATTATTGACTTCACCTTGACTTGCCAATTGTTGAAGTAGCTCCTTTCTCTTTTTCATAGAGAGACTTAATTTGTCTTTTAGTTCTTTCATGAAATCATCAGCCTGTTTGAGTCTTTCCTTTAATTCATTGACTTCAAAGTTTGACTGCTCAAGATCATCAAGGGTAGTCTTGAGTTGCTCCCTTAAACCATATACATCCATTCGAATTCCCAGATCTTCCTCAAGCTGTTAGACTCTGTTAGGAGGAAATTGGCTCTAATACCAATTGTTGATAACTGAGAGGGGGGGTGAATTAGTTATCTTAATTATTTTAGTTTTCTAAACTTTCTTAATAATTAGTGCAGCATTAATTCAAACAAGTAAACATAACCATGAAATGGAAATACACATGACATAATATTTTTGATGTGGAAACCCTATTAAGGGAGAAAACCACGGAGTGATTAACCCAAGATTGTATTCTCTGTTAGAAGAATAGAATTATAAAATGGCACTTGCCAATTAGGGCTCACTGCCCGAGCACACTGCTCACAAGAGGCCCACTACCTACAAGAGACTCACTGTCTACTATTTATAAAGAGTGTAATATAATACTTGAACTGATAAGGAGCATCTACATATGCTGGAGTTCAGTTCCGGTTAAACTCAGTGCATTGATCTGCT
Source organism: Cunninghamia lanceolata (assembly GCA_027924645.1). Classification (NCBI taxonomy): domain Eukaryota; kingdom Viridiplantae; phylum Streptophyta; class Pinopsida; order Cupressales; family Cupressaceae; genus Cunninghamia; species Cunninghamia lanceolata. Next base: position 3,500,485 of record BSBN01000957.1, read on the forward strand.
GCACTTCATCCTTTCTCTTCCTTAGTGTTGTTGTCCCTTCACATACTGGACCTACCTTACTACTTTCACTCTGCTCTTCTTCTTTTATTCACACTTCTCTAAAACCACCACCTTTCTCACAACTAAATCCATCTTATATATATACGCACAAGTGATTTCATCACATTTCTAGTCGGCATCTGAAATAGTCAATATTTTTCATGAACTCTGATCTGTTGGCTGAATACTTGCTTACCAAGTAATGCGGATCAAGGATATACTTGTAGAAGTCATCAATCATGTCAACCAATTATAACTTATGCCTTAAGAATCTTTACCATCATCAATAACGCATCTGGAATAATGTCTGATGTTCTACTAGTCAGTTCTTCCTCTGTCCACACTGCCAATTAGGAACCTGACACTCAAGTATTCATATCTTTTTCTTCATCTATCATTGGAAACTAAATCCTTGGAATCTATCAGTCAAGGTAGTCCTCTTGACTTCCCCAAATCCGTACTTCACCAAGATACTTCCTCTGAGAGATCCGGAGCTGACTGTCAGACCTCGCCACATGCTTTATTCTTGCTTACTGGATCACAATACTCTGCAATCTGCCTTCCGATAGAGACTCATCATGTCTTGCGGATATGTGGGTTAACCTTTGTTGCCATCAATGACAACAATCATGAAGTTCCAATGTGTCTCTTGCCAACACCTTTCCTTCGTGGCTTGTTCCCCATTGTTGTGTTGGATATTGTAGGCTTATTGTTGAAAAGAAAAAGAAGTTTGAGAAGCTCCTTCTTGCCTTATTTTCTTTATTTTAGTTGGTTGTTTGAGAGCCACGGCCTTAGGGGCCTTAATGTATTTTTTGCCAAAATGTAATCTCATGTTGAAAAGAAGAGATGTAAATTATTTCCTATGTGTGCAAATTAAATTTGCCTTTGAATGCATTTATTGTTGTGGTAATTTGAAATACTTCTTGCTGCCTATGCACTTGTTATTATCTGTTTAAATAAATGTTGTGTATAAAATTTTGAGCAGAGAATATATATATATATATATGTGTGTGTGTGTGTGTGTGTGTGTGTGTGTGTGTGTGTGTATGTATTCTTGTGGTTTGTATTATATGTATTGTTGATTTAATGGAATGTTGCATTTAAAAAATTAAAAAAAAAGATGTTACTGCATGTTAAAAAAAAGGGATGGAAATAGGACTGTATAAATTTACATGTTGTGTAAAGAAAATAATAGTTGTAGGGAGAATACTGGTTCCCAAATGAAAATAAGTGATTTTGTCTTAATTAATTTTTTGTCAAAAGAAAATATTCTTTTTTGTTGCTTCATTACTCTATCAAAAAAAAGAGAAAGGGAATTCTATTTTTTTTGTTTTATGCTTCTTCAAATCTTCATGTAAACCCTTCAAAACTTAACTGGAGCTTCTTCAGACAATCCTCTACTCATCCATATGGTCCACATACATTGATCCTCAACAATCTAGTCTTCTATACAGGCAGCAAAATAGGAAACAGTTCACACCAATGACAACAAGGATATGTTGACATCAATGACAACATCGATTAGGCACATATTTGCAACAATCTCCCCCTTTGTTATTGATGGCAACATATGATGTGAAAAACTAATTTGACCATCAATACAAGACCTTCTCCCCCTTTCTCAATCACTTTCTTCACTGCTCCCCCTTTCATCAGCAACTAGTTTTTCACGGGAACTTCTCTCCCCCTTTAACATCAATGGAAAAGGGCACATATTTGCAATCTTTTCTCCCTTTTTATTTCAGACTAATCCCAAAATTTTCATATTGACTACTCCCCTTGAGTAGTATCTCCTTAACATCAATCCAGATCAAAAGATATGACTGTGAATTTCACCAAACTGATGCACCTTAGTGCATCTTAGTTCTGATAAGGACGGGTAATAATCCCTAACTTCTCTCTGAGATACTCAAAAGTATCCTTGGGAAGAGGCTTAGTGAAAATATCCGCAATCTAATCCTTTGAAGACAAAAACTCCAACTTGACTTCATTCTCATTTACCTTCTCTCTCAAGAAATTAAACTTAATGGATATATGCTTTGTCTTTGAATGCAACACCTGATTCTTTGAGATACTTATTGCACTTGAATTATCACAGAAAATTATGATAAGCTCCTCAAACACAATTCTGATGTCCTTCAACATTTGTTTCATCCACAGAACTTGAGTGCAATTGTTTGATTCTGCTATATACTTTGCCTCTATTGTAGATAGGGATATTGCCTCCTACTTTTTGTTCAACCAAGAAACCAATCTTCTTCCCAAGAAGAATGTACCACCACTAGTACTTTTCCTATCATCCACATCTCCTACCCAATCAGCATCTATATATGCATGAAGAGTGAAGTCATTGTCTTTTGGATACCACAATCCATAATCAAGTGTTCCTTTGAGATATTTGAAGATTCTTTTGACTGCTACAACATGGGATTCTTTAGAATCAGCTTGGAATCTAGCAACAAGCCCAACTGCATTCATGATATTAGGTCTAGTCTGAGTCAAATAGAGTAGTCCTCCAATCATTGATCTATACCTTTTCAAATTTGCCTTAAAGGAGTCATCATCTTTACTCAACATACATCTGGTTACCATAGGCATACCTACTGGCTTTGAATCTTCCATTCCAAACTTCTTCATCAATTCTTTCACATACTTAGACTGAGATATAAAGATACCTTTATTTAACTAAGTGATTTGTAGACCTAAGAAGAAATTCATCTCACCAAACATGGACATCTCAAATTCACTTTGAATCTGATTAACAAATGTTTTACACATGCTCTCATTTCTACCAAAAATGATATCATCAACAAATACCTCAACAATCAGAATATTCTCATGATCAATCTTGAAATAGAGATTAATGTCAGCAGTTCCTTTTCTATAACCTATCTTTAGTAAATACTTATCTAATCTTGCATACCAGGCTCTTTGGGCTTGTTTGAGTCCATTCAATGCTTTCCTTAATCTACAGAACATGTCTCTCTGATTAGACAATTGAAATCCTTTCGGTTGCTCAATGTAGACTTCTTCCTCTAACTCTCCATTTAGAAATGCTAACTTGACATCCATGTGATAGATTTTGAAATCTTTATAAGTAGCAAAAGCAAGAAACAATCTAACTGCCTCTATTCTTACCACTAGAGAAAAAGTTTCTTCAAAATCAATTCCTTCCACTTGAGAATATCCTTTGTATACCAACCTTGCTTTATTTCTTACAACTTCACCATCTTCATTTAGTTTATTCTGGAAGACCCATTTAGTTCTAATCACATTTTTGTCCTCGGGTCTAGAAAAAAGATCCCAAGTGTGATTCTTTTCAATTTGTATTAGTTTTTCCTCCATTGCTTTTACCCAGTTTTCAACATTGCAGGCTTCACTTACTGATTTTGGTTCAATCTTTGAAATCAAACAAATCTCTTCTTGATCTTTAGCAATTCTTCTCCTAGTTCAAACAACTTTATTTCTATCTCCTATGATTTGATCTTCAGGATGATTCATCCTTACATACCTGGGAGTTTTGGGAATTGCTTGAGCTTCTATTTCTTGAGATTGTTCCTCAACTTCTACATTATCTTCTTGAATTACTGGATTCTCTGGATCAATCTAGATCTGAATCTGAGTTTGTACTTGCCTTTCTTGACTTGGATTTTCATTTTGATCATCTGAATCATATCTGCAAGACTTGGAATGTCCTTCTTTGCTCTCATCAACTCTAACATTAGCACTTTCAACAATCTTTTTCAACCTCTTGTTAAAGCACCAATATGCTTTGCTTTGAGTAGAGTAACCCAGAAAAATTCCTTCATCACTTCTTTCTTCAAACTTGCCTAGATCATCATCTCTATTGATATAGCATTTACTACCAAAAACTCTAAAATATCTTACAGTAGGAGGATGACCAAACCAGAGTTCATAAGGAGTCTTACCAAAATTGCCTTTGATCTGCACCCGATTAAGAGTGTAGACAACAGTACTTATAGCTTCTCTCCAATAAACTTGCAAAACATTTGTTTCCATCATCATGGTCCTAGCATCTTCTTGAATGGCCCAGTTCTTTCTTTCCACAACTCCATTTTACTAAGGAGTCCTAAGAGCAAATAACTGTCTTTTTATTCCATTCTTTTCACAAAATGTATCAAACTTACTGGAGGTAAATTCTCCACCTCTATCAGATCTCAGACACTTTATCTTCACACCAATCTCATTTTCCACCATAACTTTGAACACTTTGAATTTGTCAAGAGCTTCTGATTTTTATTTTAAGAAAGTTACCCACATCATTTGGGAGTAATCATCAATAAACAACATAAAATATCTATCTCCTTACACACTCCTAATTCTAGTAGGACCACATAGATCAGTATGCACAAGTTCCAATTGCCCACTTGAAAATTGTTCTTTACTTTTGAATGATGTTTTGTTCTATTTACCCAATTGACATTCTCTACACATGCTATTAGGTTTCACAAGTCTTGGAAGATCTCTCACAGCCTGAGTAGAACTTATCTTGACAATGTTGTCAAAATTCACATGACACATTCTCCTATGCCACAAAGAATTCTAATCTGTCTGTGTAATCAAAAAACTTTTACCAAAACTACTTAATTGAAAGATGTTACCTCTAGTTTGTGTACCAGATGTAATTCTAGTTCTTGAGCTTTCCAAGATTCTGCATTTTCCATCCTTGAATCAGAGATCATAAACCTTGTCAACCAACTATCCAACACTAAGAAGATTATGCTTCAGCCCTTCCACATATAGAACATCATTTGTGTTATTCTTACCATCAAAAGAGATGGATCCTCTACCACGGATTCTACCAGCTGAGTTGTCTCCAAATTTCACAATTCTACCAGTCATATGATGAGAACATCCACTATCAATCACCCATTCATCCGTTTCAACAACCTGAGAAGCCAAGGCACTTTCCACATTTGCATAGCTAGTAGATTCAATAGACATTGGATCTTCTTTGATAGAAATGAACACCCAATCATCTTTAGTGGCACCTCCATGATCAGATTCATCATTTGTGACTCCTTCTTCTCCAGGTTCTTGGACATAGTAACATTTCTTCTAACCTTTATATCTGTTAGGGTTTGGCTTTGAAAATTTCTACAAACATCTTGAGGCAAAATGACCAATCTTATTACAAGCAAAACAATTGAATGGCAACTTTCCTTCATACTCCTCTTGGCATTCTTTTGGCAATAAGAGCTTCAAGTTCTATAGACTCGATTTCATCATTTTCAAGATCCTTACCTTAGAAAATATGTTTGATCTTGCAGAAGAGGTTTCACCTAGATCATATCTTTGTTTTCAATATACACTAGCCTTAAAAGTAGATTCAGACTTAGAAAGAGAATCACCAAACTCACTTAATTCAAAAGCTGAAATTTTGCCAACCAGCTGATCTCTTGTAACTTTTGAGACAGACCTGATCTCCTCTATAGGAGCAACCTTATGTTTGTATGAATTAGGTAAATATTTGAGCACTTTTGCCACAATATCTGATTCTTCCAAAGTTCCACCAGCATACCTGATATCACACACAAGTTCATTTATCTTTTGCATGTAGATTGTGATGTTTTCATCTTCACTCATCCTCATATTTTCAAATTTTCCTCTCAAACTTGCAGCTTGGCACATTTGACATGTTCATCACCTTCATAAAGATTCTCCAACTTCTTCTAGATTTCATGAATAGTTTTTAGTCCAAAGACATTTATCATTTCTGAATCAGTCAGGACACTCAACAAGGCTTCTTTAGCTCGAAGGTTATTTTCAGCATCTTTGATTTGATCTGGAGTTGAAGGACCTTTCTCTGGAGGTTTATACTCATCATTGTTTATCTCCCAATAAGCATCAACCATGCATTGCAAATGGAACTCCATGCGACTCTTCCAAACAAAGTAATTTGTTCCATCAAATCTCAGACTATCCTTCTTGTAAGTTGACATCCTAGATCTCCTCGAGCGATTAAGCTTCTTTTAGAGGAACTCTACTCTGATACCAACTGTTGGAATTAGTCTGGACAACTGAGAAGGGGGGTGAATCAGTTGTCCCACAAATATTAATCTTTTTCTACTTTTAATCTTCTTTAACAACTTTCAATCAGATAAATATTAAAGCATGAATCAATAACACAAGAGCATAAATAAATTGAGCACACATAACACCAAAATTTTTATGTGGAGACCCGGTTAAGGGAAAACCACGGTGGGGGGTTAACCCGCAAGATTCATACCCTATTAAAAGTACTTAGAAGAAAAGGGAAGGCACACACCTTCAGGCTCACTTCCCATAGCTCATTGCTCAAGAGAGGCTCACTACCTATAGAATTTATGTTTAATACAGAAAGAATGAACTGTGAAATAGCATCTTCTTTATGCCTGATTCAGTTCCTTAGAAAGCTCACAAAACTTCTTCTTTGTTCCAAATACTTCTTCTGTAGCTCTTCATCTAAACATCTCTTATTCTTCTGCTTCTCCTCTGCTCTGCTCTGCCTTTGATCCTTTCTTTGGATTTTATTAGTTTCGCACAAGGATAATTTTCCACAACTCATCAACAAGTATTTATATGCTTCATCAACCTTGTAATGAACATCAAGGTCAGCACTACAAACATCTGACTTAATGTGAATCACTAAGTTGTTGGCCAAACATAACTAGGACTCAAATCTTCCTTGATCAACACACAATGCTTCATAGAATTGCTCTTAGATCATCTACAACACGCTTGAATCATCTGATCAGCCAAGACTAGGAAGAACAACAACACCAAGAAGGAAATCTTCTTTGACAAGCTCAAACTTCAGTGCGGACCTCCAACATAGCAGTCACACAATCTAGAGACCTCCACAAGAACATTAAATTCAACAAAAACATTCGCACTCCTCTAAATCATCATAATCACTTGCATCTTCCTCTAGAACCTCAAGAACCCTATCTACCATGACTGTCACATTAGAAAGATTGCTTGCGGACCTCCAAACCATGAACCACTTGAATGGATGATACACACTGAATTCCAAAACATGCCTCTAGATCTGCATATCATCATTTGACATATCGGGAGCAATCCAGACCTCTTTCTTGTCAATTTGTCTCTTCTGAACACTGCAAAACTGGTTCTACTCAAATGGCCATAGCTTCTTCAAATCTTCATGTGAACCCTTCAAAACTTAATTGGAGTGTCTTTAGACAATCCTCTACTCAGCCATATGGTCCACATACATTGTGTTGGTGCCTGCATAAACATTTAGATTTCAAGCATTTAAATTTGCAGGCACTTTTCATAAAAATTTCAAAATATATAAGTCTGTCGGCCTTCACTTTTTCATGCATGTATCTTTGTATATGCATTGTTGTTTGTATGTACATTTAAATGTACAAGTGCAAATGTACATTGGTGGGCCCGAAAATAAGTTCAATTGGCCTTCAAAAGGTGCAAAAAATGGTTGTATAGATCTTTATATGCATATCGGGCTTGTATGAGGCAATCGGGTGCATTTTCGAGCATGCAAAAGTAGTTGTCTATCATATATTCCATTAAGGGTTATGTGCTTGTATGTAAGGGTTTGCATGTACATTTTGTTTGTATGTTCGAATATACAAGGCAAATATGCAAGGCAGAATGTACATTGCCAAGATGCAAAGGAAATGTACATTGCAAGGATACAAGGGTTACATATAAGTAAACATGCAAAGAGCACATACAATGAAAAAGATAGAAGGGGGAGACATAAAAAGTGTCATCGCTGAGACAATGCACATCGGCGGCCAAGTCCAAGGTCTCCTCGACGACTGATGCATATACAAAGGTGAATGTATATCCAATATACAATCGCACATGCAAGGAGGAGATACAAAGCCTCAGACCCACCAATTATATGTCCGCGTTGTATGTTTGCACATACAAGGGTCATATACAAAGGTAACATACAAAGGTCAAACGCATGTTTGCAATGTACAAGTGTGGTTGTATATAGTTTTGCATGTAGGTTCGCATTGTATATGCGATATACAAGGCCGATATACAAAAAGAAGAGATACAACTCAGACGCGAAAGGGAAAGTTTGTTGTGGAGGATAAAGATTTGGAGTCTGCAAGTTGTATGTTGCACATTATATGTGTGATATACAATGAGAGATGCAAAGATGCCGATACAATGCTGAATTCCAAATTTGTTCCAATTTGGCCGATATATGCAATGTATCCTGCGGTTATATGTATATTGTGATTGTATATGCAATTTAGAAGGAAATATATACAAGGGGAAGATACAAGCCGGACCCGAATGCAATTTTAAATTGATTCATGGTGATTTGGGGTCCGCGCCTTGTATATGTTGCAATTATATGTATATGTTTTTGCATATACAAGGATTTGGATGTGCTGTGGGTGGTTATATGTATATGCATTTGCATATATAAAAGTAAAACAGGAAAAAAGGACAAAAATGTTTGTTCATATCATGAAAAGTTTGTGATGGCAAAAAGGCACCTGCGTGGAGTGATTTCATTGGCTGACGACCAGTCAAAGCGATTTGGAGCCGCAGACCTCAGCGGGAGGTGAGGAAATCGATGACCATGATTCAAAATTTTTGAAGGAAGGATTTCTTTGTATCTGCTGCATCATTTCAAGTGGGAAAAGTTCCTAAGCATATGAACTAGTGTTGCACTTCCAGCCGTGGGTAGGTTGACCATTAATGGCAAAGTTGCAAGAAGTATGGGTTGAAATGACAGACCAGCTACCATATTCAAGGGCAAAAATTTTCAGGTGGCTGCACGACTCCTGAACCCACCTAGCCTTTCCTTTGTTTCTCTCGGCTACATTCAATGTTTTGGGCGCCATTCTAGAGGTGCATTGTATCTGGTGAAATCTTGAGTTGACCATGTGATTAATGTTGAGTACACATCCCTATTGTATAAGAGGACTATGTCACTCATTTTTGGGTGGTTGAAGACTTGGGCATTTTTTGGAAGAAATAATGAAGAACAGAGCATTTTTTGGTTGTTCTATCTCTTTTGGAGTTTATGAGTTGCATTTTGAATGCATATTGCACATATGTTTAGTTTCTTGTTATTTTTATATGAAAAATGCTTTGTTGCATGTGTTTAGTTGTCTGTCTCCATTTGTTGTATGCATTGCTTCTTCTAAATCTGGTTGCTAAGGGTTCCTCAGATTCTAGAATATAGACTTTCTGTATTGCATGATTGATCTGTGAATTCCATTCAAGGAGTGGATTAAACTATTTTAGGTTAAGTATGAAGAAGAATGTATGTTAGCTGGGATATGTGTAAGTAGAGGTAGCTAAATACTCGGTCTTGGGTGGTGTTTATAAGGCAAATACCAGTCCTAACCCCTTGAAACTTGAATGCCAGTGCAATTCATTCTTTTGTATACGTCTAGTTGACTCCTTACCCTGAGATAGGCACCAATCTGCCCTTGTGTAGTAGTTATGACCCAAAACCCCCTGTCTTGCATCCAAAACATAAATACAAATCATTTCATAACTTCAAACATGTTAGTTGTAGGAGTAGAAATAGGACCCCTGCATACTCTCATCCTTAACCAGTCAGATATATCCAAGAAAGTTGCCAACCTTGTCATCTATCATACAAATCTTGGTCCATACATGAGAGTATCATGTCTGTTGTTGTAAAGCTAAATCTTTCTATTGGGTGAGTCAAAAGTCAAATCTTTAGCTATAGGGATACCCCCTTGGTGCGGCAAAACCAGAAGTGAAGGGGAGGTAGCTCACACAACCTCCTGTATTTGTTGGCCAAATTTACCTGTGCATTGGTAGTGGCAAACCCTTTGCCAATTTGGAGAGAAACACCCAACAAAGTGGTGACTCTACTGGGGAGTTGATTTCTGGATCTTTCATGTGAATAATGGTGCTCTGCTGGTGGAATGAACTCAGAAAAATATTTGTTCTATGATGAGCTTTCAGTTTTTTGAAAATTTTATCCTCTTTGGAGAGGTGGTGACTCTGCAAAAATTTTAGTGTGCATGAAAGGTTGATGTATGTTGTTGGGATAAAAAATTCTCTATTCAAGACTTCAGCATCTAGATGAGAAAAGGTACATGGTTTCTTCCCACTTGTATTTGTTGTTTTATTGCATAAGTTAAATGTCAAGGGGAAGCCTTAGGTCTTAGGCAAACATAAGATGTCTCAGAGTGAAATTTATACGAATCCAAGTATGTATTCATCCATACTCATCCAAGAGGGGGATAAAGTGTTGTGTAAAAAAAATGAAGAGATAAAGAATAGGTTGATGTCCTTAGAGGCTAGGCAAGCTCAGTAAATAGTAATAATGTTGTGTCTGCTAGTCAAAATGCCAAACCTCTTGTCAGCCCTTTTGATCCTTTGTATGACCAACTAGATTTGTCATGGGTTGATTATGAAGTTGAAAGTATGCCCACTCAGATTTATAATCAGATGCCTAGATTTAGTGGATACAATGTGTGTGATGGGGGTGCACATATCCAAAGCTTTCACAGCTTCATGGAGAAACACTCATTTAGAGATGAGGATATGTCGATGAGGTTTTTTGTTAGATCCTTTGGTGCTAGAGCTAGAGATTGGCATTTGAGCTTTCCAGAGAGATCCTTTGCCTATTGGGATGAACTTGTTGACTATTTTAAAAAGGAATTTGCAAGAGAACCTACTAATCTTGTTGCAACATTAATGGAAATTAGAAGACAAGATGAAGAGCCCAGTATTAATTTCAGTCATAGATTTACAATTGCCCTTTCACAAATCCCTGAAGACTTTAGACCTGATACTCCAACATGCATTAGTATATACTTTGAATCTTTTGAGAAGGGCTCTAGTGCAATGTTGAGGGAATTCAAGATAACAAGTGTGCAAATAGCATACAGGTTTTTAGAAAATATAGAAAAAATGAGGAATGAGCACATGCAGAATTCCCTATCCACAGGCTTTGATATGAATAGCAGTTGTGTAGTTGTAGATGACCAAGTGATCATGGCATCATTTGAAGATAAATGTGAAAATGAAAATTTGTTTGAACACAATGTTGCTATGTTTGAACATAATGCTGATAGCAATGCTCAACTAGATTGTTCACCTGTTAAGGATGCCTATGAGAGGATTAATTATGACTCCCAATTCAAGGTTGAGGTATCTGATTCTGAAAACAATGATGAGGTTATGGACATCAATGAATACTTGTTTGAGTGGGTTTGTGGAGATGATTGTGAGTATTATGCACAAGATAGAGAAGAAATAAGCAAACAAAGGAGAAATTCCATGTTTGAATCATTGCCTTTTATTCAGACACATGGAGATGATGAAGAGTAATCAGAGATTGAAACAAGTGCTAGTGTTGAGCATGATTGTTCTTTACTTGATTATAGTTTTGTTTATGACACACAGGCTGATACTCCTCCACACAAGGAACTTATTGATAATGAAAATGTATGTTTGGCTGTCCATGAACCAGTGGCATACTATAATGGAGCTGAATCACTTGGATCAACTTTCTTCCATGCAAATGATACATATGCTGAGGAGGATCTATTTGAGTATGGTGGGAATCTAAGCATTGTTATTGAGGAGGATTCTAATTTTCATCCCGATGAAAGAGAGACCAACATATATCATGAAGGTTATTGCAGAGAGGTGCCTGAGTCTGAGCCTTTCCTGTTTGGTGTAGTTGATGATTGTTTGCATGATGTGCACAAATGTGAATGTGAAATCTTCTTCTTTGATATGTCAGCTTACGATAAAATGAGACCTGATGATCCTAGCTATGTGGTAGCCTTTGAGTGCTTTAAATTTTTAGTCTAGCTGGGAGATCATTTTACAATGCATATTGCTGATATAGATGATGATAATTGTTATATGTCATATGAGAATGCAGTGTTTGATGAATGTGACATTCACATGTTGCTTGATGCTGAAGGTTGTTTGCATCAAGTTGACAGAAGCAAGCTAAATGAGATGTTTGAATATGCAAATGACAAGGTTTGTTTATGGGCAGATCATGGCAGTATCTTCAGGCTTGATCCAATGAAATCAAATGAAAACAAGGTATTTGACAAAGGGAAATATTGGTTTTTCCTTTTTAGTTGCCCTAGGCCACCAAGTAATTTTTTTTTTTTAAAAAGTGTAGTTTGTGATGCAGGTTGGTGCAGTGTTTGACTCTGTAGCCCAATGGATAAGGACTGGTCTGCATCCCAGAGATCTGGAGTTCTTGCCATGCCTGCAAGAGGCATGCATCCCCAGATAGAGCCAATGTTGGTGCCTGCATAAACATTCAGGTTTCAAGCATTTAAATTTGTAGGAACTTTTCATAAAAATTTCAAAATCTCTAAGTCTGTCGGCCTTCACTTTTTCATGCATGTATCTTTGTATATGCATTGTTGTTTGTATGTACATTTGAATGTACAAGTGCAAATGTACATTGGCGGGTCTAGAAATAAGTTCAATTGGCCTTCATAAGGTGCAAAAAATGGTTGTATGCATCTTTATATGCATATCGGGCTTGTATGAGGCAATCGGGTGCAATTTCGAGCGTACAAAAGTAGTTGTATGTCGCATATTCCATTAAAGATTTTCTACTGGTATGTAAGGGTTTGCATGTATATTTTGTTTGTATGTTCGAATATACAAGCCAGATATGCAAGGCAGAATGTACATTGCCAAGATGCAAAGGAAATGTACATTGCAAGGATAAAAGGGTTACATACAAGTAAACATGCAAAGAGCACATACAATGAAAAAGATACAAGGGGGAGACATACAAAGTCTCATCGCTGAGACAATGCACGTTGGTGGCCAAGTCCAAGGTCTCCTCAATAGCCGATGCATATACAAAGGTGAATGTATATCCGATATACAATCGTACATACAAGCAGGAGATACAAACCCTTGGGCCCACCAGTTGTATGTCTGCATTGTATGTTTGCACATACAAGGGTCATATACAAAGGTAACATACAAAGGTCAAATGCATGTTTGCAATGTACAAGTGTGGTTGTATATAGTTTTGCATGTATGTTTGCATTGTATATGTGATATACAAGGCCAATATACAAAAAGAAGAGATACAACCTGGACACGAAAGGGAAAGTTTGTTGAGGTGGATAAAGATTTGGAGTCTGTGGGTTGTATGTTGCACATTGTATGTGTGATATACAATGAGAGATGTAAAGACGCCGATAGAACACCGGATTCCAAATTTGTTCCAATCTAACTGATATATGCAATGTATCCCACGGTTGTATGTATATTGCAATTATATATTTAGAAGGGAATATATATAAGGGGAAGATACAAGCTGAACCTGAATGCAATTTCAAATTGATTCATAGAGATTTGGGATCCTCACCTTGTATATGTTGTAATTGTATGTATATGCTTTTGTATATACAAGGATTTGGATGTGTTGCGGGTGGTTATATGTATATGCATTTGCATATACAAAAGTAAAACAGGCGAAAAAGGAAAAAATGTTTGTTCGCACTGTGAAAAGTTTGCGATGGAAAAAAAGCACCTACGTGGTGCAATTTCTTTGGCCGATGACTAGTCAAAGAGATTTGGAGTCATAGATCTCAGCAAGAGGAGAGGAAATCAATGGCCATGATTCAAAAATTTTGAAGGAAGGATTTCTTTGTATCTGCTGCATCATTTTAGGCAGGAAAAGTTCCTGAGCATGCGAACCAGTGTTGCACTTCCAGCCATGGGTAGGTTGGCCATTAATGGTAGGTTTGCAAGAAGTATGGGTTGAAATGACAAACTAGCTACCATATTCAAGGGCAAAAATCTTCAGGCGACTGCATGACTCCCAAACCCACCTGCCCTTTCCTCTGTTTCTCACGGCTGCATTCAATGTTTTGGGTGCCATTCTGGAGGTGTATTGTATCTGGTGAAACCTTGAGTTGACCATGTGATTAATGCTAAGTACACATCCTTTCTGTATAAGAGGACTGTGTCACTCATTTTTGGGTGGTTGAAGACTTGGGCATTTTTTGGAAGAAATAACGAAAAACAGAGCATTTTTTGGTTGTTGTGTCTCTTTTGGAGTTTATGAGTTGCATTTTGAATGCATATTACACATATGTTCAGTTTCTTGTTATTTTTATATGAAAAATACTTTGTTGCATGTGTTTAGTTGTCTGTCTCCATTTGCTATATGCATCACTTCTTCTGAATCTGGTTGCTAAGGGTTCCTCAAATTCTAGAATATAGACTTTCTGTATTGCATGCTTGATCTGTGACTTCCATTCAAGGAGTGGATTAAATTGTTTTAGGTTAAGTATGAAGAAGAATGTATGTCAGTTGGGATATGTGTAAGTAGAGGCAGCTAAATACTCAGTCTAGGGTGGTGTTTGTACGGCAAATACCAATCCTAACCCCTTGAAACTTGAATGCCAGTGCAATTCATTCTTATGTATACATCTAGTTGACTCCTTGCCCTAAGATAGGGACAAGTCTGCCCTTGTGTAGTAGTTATGACCCAAAACCCCCTGTCTTGCATCTAAAACATAAATACAAATCATTTCATAACTTCAAACATGTTAGTTGTAGGAGTAGAAATAGGACCCCTACATAATCTCATCCTTAACTAGTCAGATATGTCCAAGAAAGTTGCCAGCCTTGTGATCTATCATGCAAATCTTCGTCCATACATGAGAGTATTCTAACTGTTGTTGTAAAGCTAAATCTTTCTATTGGGTGAGTCAAAATTCAAATTTTTAGCTTTAGGGATACCCCCCTTGGTGCAGTAGAACCAAAAGTGAAGGGGAGGCAGTTCACGCAACCTCCTGTATTTGTTGGCTGAATCTACCTGTGCATTGGAAGTGGCAAACCCTTTACCAATTTGGAGAGAAAGACCCAACACATTGATCCTCATTAATTTTCTCGATATCCTCAACAATCCATTCTTCTATACAGGCAGCAAAATATGATACGGCTGACAATAATGACAACAAGGATATGTTGACATCAATGACAACACCGATTAGGCACATATTTACAACACTATGCAGTCTTCTTCAGTGAATTCAACAGTAGGGATTTGTTCCAGAGGGATAGGATATCTCCTAGGTGCCATATGTTTATAGTTCAAGATCTTACTCAAGCGGTTAAGCTTCTTCCAAGGAACTAGACTCTGATACCAATTATTGAACACCTAGAATACTAAGAGGGGGGTTGAATCAGTATTTCTTGAAACCACTTAATCATTTAAACATTTATTCCACATAGCATATTTAATTTGTAGTAAGAAAGGAAAGTATGAAATCAACCATTAAAGTACATAACACATGAACACCATATTTTTACGTAGAAAACTCAAAAAGGGAAAAACCACTGTGAGAAGTAGCTCACAATATATTAATAATGCAACCGATTAAGGTTGACACACTTGGTGGACTCACTATCTAAAAGAAAATGTTCACTACATGTGGCTCACTACCAAAGGACTCATTGTCCTAAATAGAATGAGATAGAAGGGGTGATGCACTGTGAAATATGAACTGCTAGTAATGCATCTGACTCATGTTGGAGATATAGATCCACTAAAGCTTAGAATACTGACTTTGCACACTTCATTTTCACCACAATCTTATATGATTCTTCTCTACATCAAATTTTTCTCACACACACACACACACACACATTACTCTTTCACACACTCTTCATCTTCACATGATAAATTAATCTTGTATATATACTACATTCAAGAAAAACATCAATCAAGCCGGTACAATATATGTACCGTGTGACTTCTTGACCTGTTAGCCCAAAACACAACCCAATATGTTTTGTGGAGAGAACCAAAGTGTGTATCTCATTGACATAGGTTGGCATGACCTATATTTACTCCCATGACTTTATTCCATACATAACTTGACTCTGCACAACCTCAACACTTTTAGGTCGGTTCAACTGGTGAAGTAGCTATAGCATGAACTAACTGTTAGTTCAAAACTCAACATACAGACAACAAAAACACTTACCACTTGAACACTACACACTTATGACATCCATAAACTCATCCTCAAATCCACATAGGAAGGTGTTCATTTGCAGTGGAATGCGGAGCATTCCAATATACCACTGGCAATGTCATTACACTATCAATATAGAGTCTGGTACTCTGTCAACTCTATCTTTCACTCCAGAGGTCTTCAAGACCTGAATCTTTGGATTTAGACTCCTTTAGTATGCACCAACACTACCTTACAAATGCATAGAAAATTCTTCATAGTGGAGAAATGCGGACTGAAATACTGTGACCCTATCATAGATTATGTACTGCAAATGCCTTAGACAAATCTTCAGCAAATTGTGCCTGACTGTGGAACTTCAAAATGGAAGGATATCATGCTTATGTGTACTCACCTTCATATTGCACTTAGTAGCTTCTCTAGATTAACACTTAGGTGTATTCTCTCCCATATCATACTTAGCAACTTCTTCAGACCAACACAATTGTATCCTTACACTTTATTGTCACTCTCTAGATCAACACAACGGACCTTTTGTTGCCATCAATGACAACACTGCTCACTGCCATGCTCATTAGTCTCTTCATCATCATGATTATATTTCCAACACATTTGACTACAATATTTATCTAATATTCATGTCGCTTCATTCAAAAAAAATATACACTCTCTGCACCATAGAAGACTCACATTAACTATGATGAATAAAATGCAGACCAATGCCACTTACATCTGAACCATAATTATCAGCCTATTGAAGAGAATCAAGATTGTAGTGTTAAGAATGATGATTATTCTCAGATTGATTGTATTAAGCACTTTCAACTTGTTGTTCGATCATTGATGCTCTCTCTGCCCTCTCTAGAAAAGGTTCAAACTCCAAGGCTATCCCAAAAAGAACAATATTTCCAGACTTCAAATCTACAAATTGTCACAATTCAAGGTGACATTGTTGTGTTAAATCAATCTAGTGATGAGAAAGAGATAGTTAAGGATGTTGATCTTGGTAATCTAGCTAATGTTTCAGTTGTTCCTTCTCAGAAATTGGAAGCCATGGTTGATGATATTCTCACCAAAGTTGGCAATGAGCTTTTGGAAGATCTGGTAGACAAAATTGCAAAGGAGGAAGATTTTGATTTTGGTAATAATTTGTCAACTTCCTAAACTCCTAGAGATGAGACTCCATTTTTACCATTATCTTCCCCTATTTCTAAAAGACTTAGAAAGTTCCTCTCCAAGAAGACTCAAGATGAAATTTGTATAGGGATTTAAACTACTTTTGATTCTTGTTTGAGACTGAGGAGAGCTTGCCACTCTCCTCAAGAATAATGAAAATATTTACCTGGAATGTTAGGGGCATTAATGCCCCTAACAAGAGATGCTCGATAAAGCATCAAATTTATAGCTCTGGTGCTTCTATTTTTCTCCTGCAAGAAACAAAATTATCTCAACAGCAAGGTGAATAGATATTTGGTAAATGGTCTAAGTCATCCTTTCTTCATGTTCCAACTAATAGAGCATCTAGTGGTCTTGCAATACTTTGGAGAAAAAAAAAAATTTGCTAGTTAATGCAAATTCTAATTTTGCAAATTTTTGGTTGTTCAATGTTTATGGTCCAAATGCCATAGTTGCAAAAAAGTCAGTGTGAAATTATCTTTCCTCTGTTCTTTCAAATTTGAAAGAGGAATTACATATTTTGGGAGATTTCAATGCTATTCTTAGTCTTAAGGAAAACTTAGGGGGAATTATTCCTCCCTCCAAAACAATGGAAGATTTTCTGAGTTTTGTAAATTCTAATGCTCTAGTGGACAGCCCACCTCTAAATGGAAAATTAACCTAGATGAATAGAAGAATAGATTTCCTCCTCATTGCAATGGGGCTTGATAGGTACCTCTTTTCTATTAATTGGTCTTTAGACAAGTTTGTGTTTTAGTCTTCTATTACTCCTTTCTCAGGTTCAGATCATTTTCTGGTGGTTTTAAAATTTTCAAGATTCTTCTCCACGTAATGGATTTCCATCCTTCAAATTTGAAGCAATGTGGTTTTGAGATGTTAACTTTATTCATCTTCTTAAATTTTGGTGGGAGTCAGCACCTTTTGTGACTAGTTCAAGAATGTTTTAGATTTGCAAGAAAGTTAAGTTTTTAAAGCAGTAGATCAAAAGTTGGAATGAAGATTGTTTTGGTAACATCTTTCAACAAAAAATTATCATTCAAGACTAGTTAAATCAGATTAATGATCACATTATTTATTTTGGCCTTAACAAAGATTCTTTCAAAAATTAGAATTTTTTGTAGTCTCAGCTAGAGGAGGTCCTTAGTAGGGAGGAACCTTACTGGTGTCAGAAATCAAGGGAAACATGGTTGTCAAAAGGATATCGTAATATGAATTTTTATCACTCCACATCAAAATCTTATTCACTCTATTAATGATGAAGATGGGAATACTTTGTCCTCAGCAATTGATATTAAAAAAGAAGCAGTTTATTTTTTCTCTTCTCTCCTTTCTAATCAAAATGCTATGCTAGATGTTACAATTTCTTTACTGCTACAAAATATTCCTAATATGATTATTGCTAAGAGTAATGCTACTTTGACAAAGGAGTTTACACTAGAAGAAGTAAAAGGAGTTATTTTTTCTCTAGCCCTAGATAAGGCTCCAGGTCCTAATGGGTTCACACCATTATTTTTCAATAGAAATGGGACTTTATTGGCAGAGATATTTGGTTGGCTCTAGAGGAATCACGTTGTAATAGAACAATCTTGAGAGAGATTAATGCTACATCCATTATTTTGATTCCTAAGATTCCTAATCCTTCTACTTTTGCTGACTTCCAGCCTATTTTGCTTTGTAATACTTTTTATAAGATTTTTACAAAAGCTATTAATTTGAGATTGGCAATCTTTATTCCCAAGATTATTTTAGAAGAGCAAGGTGGTTTTGTGCCAGGGAAAGAAATAGTAGAGGGAGCGTTGGTTGCACATGAGGTCCTTCATTCTATTCATCAACACAAACTTCCATCCATGGTGATTAAGTTAGATATGATGAAGGCTTATGATAAAGTCTCATGGAATTTTTTGCTACAAGTTCTTGCCAAGTTTCATTTTTCCCCAAAATTTTGTAAAGGGATCCTGTCTTGCTTATCAGGAGTTCATTTTTTAGTGTTGGTAAATGGATTCCCCTCCTCTTTTTTCAATTCATCTCAAGGAGTTAGACAAGGTGATCTTCTATCCCCTTTTGTTTTTATTATAATGGTTGAAGCTTTGAGTAGATCTATTGCTTTTCAAAACTCACAAAGGCTTTGGAAAGGCATCTTAGCACCTGACATCCCATTTAGTATTTTTGATGCTCTCTTTGCGGATGACACCTTGATTTTTAGTTATCCCTCAATCAAGGATGCTAAAATAATCAAGAAAGTGTTGGATCAATATTGTAATGTCTCTAGTCAGTGAATCAATGCTTCCAAATCTAAAATTTTCTTTCTCAATCATAATTTGGTTGCTCAACCCATAATCATTGGCATTCTTGGTTTCAAGGAAGAAGTCCTTCCTTGTCTATATCTTGGTATTCCTTTCTTTTCTGGAGCAATAAAAAATGAGTTTTGGATGAAAATTCTTGCTAACATTCAGAAAAGATGTGCTTCTTGGAAAGGGAGATGGCTTACCCTTGCAGGTAGGATAACATCAATCAAATTAGTTATTTTTGTAGTTCCTATGTATATGATGTCAGTATTAAAAATCCCAAAAGGTATTCTACAGGATATTGAGAAAAGTCTTAAATCTTTTCTTTGGAAGGGTCCCTCAGAAAACAATGGCAAACTTACTCTTGTGGATTGGGATAAAGTTAGTATTCCTAAAAATAAAGGAGGAAAAAGCATACCAAATTTAGAGGCACACAACTTGGCTTTCGATGCAAATTTGACTTGGAAAATGTTTGCCCAACCACACCTTAAATGGTGCAAAATCATACAAAGTAAATATTTGGATAACTCCTCCCTAGATAGAATATTTACTATCTCTAATCCTCTAGAATGCTCAAAATTGTGGAACTTCATTATTAACTGTGGAGAAGCCATTCTTCCTCACCTTTCTTGGGTGATTCATAATGGAGAAAAAGCTCATTTTTGGGAAGATTCTTGGAATGGTCACCCTCCACTCACTCATTTTCCCTCTTTTTCTCAGATTAGAAATTTTCTTAAGTAGTTATGGGGGATAAAGTCAAGGATTATTTTGATTTTAAAAATGATAATACCTTTAGAGGTTGGAAAGATCTAGGTGGTCTTCCTTTTCCTCAGCGTCTCAAGGCTGCAATGAAAGATAAATTGGATAAAAGAAGGATTAATTTTTCTTCTAGACTGGATGAATTAATTTGGGCTCCAGTAAAATTAGGTCATTACTCAGTTAAGCAGGGTTACAAAGATATCACTTTTAATAATCAATTCTTAGAAGAAGACAAATGGCCTTCCCATCTCTGTTGGAATTTTGTGTGTCTTCCTAAGGTAGGGCCTTTCACTTGGCTGGCTCTAAAAAATAGGATTCTCACAAGTCAAAGGCTGGATAAACTGGGTATTACTCATGTCTTCAAGTGTCCTCTTTGTGATGAAACAAATGAGACTGCTAATCAGCTCTTATTGAATTGTTTGTTTGCTTC
The DNA here is from genome assembly GCA_027924645.1 of Cunninghamia lanceolata. NCBI lineage: Eukaryota > Viridiplantae > Streptophyta > Pinopsida > Cupressales > Cupressaceae > Cunninghamia > Cunninghamia lanceolata. Next base: position 3,521,163 of record BSBN01000957.1, read on the forward strand.
ACATTGCTAGAATTGGTTGTTCTCTAAGTTACATTGGTTTTCTCTTTACCCTAATAATCTTCTTTCACTTTTTCAAAGCTGGCCCATTCGATTACTTCCCCTTTCATTCTTATCTAGTCTCTATGGATTGAAAGGAATAGGAGAATTTTTTTAGAATCAAAGATCCACTCTAACTAAAATTTTGGTTCGCATTAAGAAACTCATTTTAGAATTTGCCTTGGCAAAAATCTTCAAAGCCAATTTTGCCGCCCTTCAATTTACTCCATGGGATTCATCTATCCTTTCTACATGGGATTCCTCTATCCTTTCTAAATGGAACTTTTTGAAACTTCCACCTACTAGATGTTTTCAACAATAGGGTAAAAGGGACATATCTTTGATCAAATGGATTCCTCCAACTGATGATTTTATAAAGGTGAAGTTTGATGATGCTTCTAGGGGAAATCTAGGTCTATCTGGTGCTGGTTGTGCTCTTCATAATTGCATAGGGGAATTGATAGCAACACAATCTATTAAGTTGGGTGTTTGCACAAATAATGAGGCAGAAGCTTATGCTTTAATGGCTATCCTTAGACTAGCAAAAAGATGTAAAGTTAAAAAGCTTCAGATTGAAGGTGACTCAATGGTCCTTATTAATGCTTTTTAGAATAAGATTCAGGGTCAAAGACCACATAACTAGAAAGTTGATTATATAATTCAAGAGAGTTGCCTTCTCTCAGTTTTTGATATATATAAAGTTAATCATACTTTCAAAGAGGGAAATAATTGTTCAAATGCCCTGGCCAATTTGGGTTGTGATCAATAGGTTCAAATTAGAGAATGGAATCCAATTTCCATTAAAGAAATCCATAAGGTTTTTACCATCTTGTCCAATGAGATGATTAAAGCCTAATTGTTTAGCTAACTTATTTGTCTTCTTGCAGGTTTTCTCTTTTGGAGCTCTTTGTCATTTAATCACTACTGAAAGGGGAAATGATGAGGTAGGGGTCGTAAGCTTTTTCCAAGATGGAATTCTTTTTTGCCGAGTTGGATTAACTATTTTAGAAAGTACAATCATCAGATTTGGCTAAAGCTTGATCCTCATTCCCGAGAGATGTTCTACATCATCAAGCAACTGGAGTTGATCCTTCGCATGCACAATATTTCCTTTCTTGCTAGCTCTTCTCTCGGCCACGTGATTCAAGGGTTGCAAGTTTAATTTCATCATTAACTCCCCTTGTGTCTTCACACATTTTCATTATTTCTCTTTGCCTCTGCCTTCATTAAATTCCAGTCAGGTTGTTCATTCTTGTCATTTTGTTATCATGCTTTTGTGAGAATGGAGGTGTAGATTAATAGGATGATGTTTCTACCTATTCTTAATTAAGTGGGAGTATCCAATTGCTAGTGGTTTTGATTCAGATATGTTAGCCAAGATTTTTAAGTTTTAGTCCCAGCCAGAAGAAGAGGCCATCTATTCAATTATTGGCTCCAAAATCCTTGATGAGGTACCGAGAATGATCTACTATTCTCAGGTGACTTCTTTCTTTGTTTCTAATCTTATGGATATCATTCAAGACACTGATCTTGTGAAAAGGCTAGCATTTTCATATATCTAGGATTATCTTATTTCTGAAGAAAGTTATGCTAATGCCCTATCAAACTATGATTTTTTCAACTACTGACATGTCAAAATTTGGGGTTTATTTAAATTGATGGCTATTAAAAATAATTATGTTGTTCACTATGTCTACTCTTCTCTTAAACATTATATCTATAATACCTACCATGTCACTGTCCATAATGCTCTATATTCCCATCGCCAGGAGATAGGTGAGGAGGTGATGACCCTTTCCTAGGAAGTCTTTGATGCAATTATGTTGCTATTTTAGCGACATAATCCTCTACCGAATGATGTTGAAGATGATTTTGATGAAGATCTTGCTACAAACGAAGAAAAAGATTGGCATGGCATCGACATAAATGAGCAACCTAGATTTTAATTGTCTCATACTTCTTGGAAACCATTTTTTATTTTTGGGTTGATACTTCAATGTTAAATCCAAGGACTGCTAAGCCTCTTTTTGTAATCTCTGATAATAGTGGTTTAGGCTTTATCGTTGGAGGTTTCCTTATTACTGGTTAGTCCTTATTAGACTGGTTATAGAGCTAATCATGTTGTATTCAGGGTTCTTGATGCCCTTTTTTGTTATCTGGTTCAACTCTTCCCTTATAAAGATTTGCTTGTGTAAAAACATTTATATATCTATTTTAATATAGTTTAGGTGCCTGCACCTTTTGGTAAAAAAAAAAATATTATGCATAGCATCTAGGATTGAAAATATGCATTAAACACTTCTATATTTTTCTTGAAAATACTTGACATACAATCCATGCAAATGACTACAAATTTTAAGAAAAAACCTTGTTATAATCAACCATAATGTAATATTTTTGTCTTTGGTGGCATCCATGAAACATCCCCTACAAGGGACGAGGTCAAATTTTGCTGAGGACATACCCCCAAAGAGCATAGATAAATTGTCTTTTGTTATTTTTTAGGTGATTTATAATATGTATAATGTGGTTGCTTTCTAACCAGTTTGAATTCTATTAAATCATTAACTATGCCTTACAAGTTAGAAGTTGTTTTTCCAAAAAACTGGTCACTGTGAATTTGTTTTTATTTTTACTACTTTGTTAGGGTAGAATTTTTTTAGCAACTCCTATTGTTTAGGAAGGGACTCTCTTACTCAATGATTCCTATTTACTCTTGAAGCTAATTAGCAATTGTTTTCCCTCTTATCTTGGTTTTTACTTAGAGTATTCAGTAGTTAGTAGAGCTTGTAATTTTGATAAAATGGTCTTTGTTTCTTGTTGGGATTGTGCCTATATGTCTCTCTAGTTTGTGTACAAGTTTCAATGAATTTACATTTTGGTCAATCATAAATTATGCCAACAATTGTTAATGTTTTCTCATTTTCTGGTTGGAAGTGGTGGGTTTCATATATTTTTAGCATCTATTGGGAATAAATGAAGCTACCATGTGTCCATATGATGCTCATTTATGCCTCATCTAAATATTCCATTAGACAGTGTGATATAAGGGTACTAATCAAAAATCTTGGAATTGTTTAGTTTTAAAGGTTGTCTTACAAGCTTGTGAAATGGGTTTATGTTTGGCTCATGCTCTAAAATGCATAAATTTGGGAAGAGATACATTCTTTTATTTCCTTTTTCTACATTTTATTTAAGGTCTTGTTTGATAGTTAAACCTTCTAGCTAGAGGAAAAACACTTTATAAGGAAATAATTCCAATGAAGTGATTGGTGTAGTTGGTGCAGTCATGGTAGGAGGGTTCACATAATGAACTATCCAAACCGTGCAACAAGAGTAAACACAATGGAAGCAACTCAAAGGTATGAAACAAATGCAAATTCAATCATTCAGCATATCATAGAATTCAATTATAGATCTGCCAGCAAGATGCGGGCTTACAATTGGGCTCACAAGCTTGATTATAGAGTATCAGAATATGCACAAGATATAACTTTGAATCTCCTTTGCAAAGAATCCAAACTATGAACTTATGCTATTGATCATCACTACTTTCCTAGGCATCTATTACATCATTATATATCATCTCCGAAACCAAATACTCCTCTGCGCTAGCCAAGGGAGATCACAAAATTCAATGAAGAGCTATAACATGTGTACAGAGATAGGTTAGACCTAAAAGATTAGAACTCGATCCCAAATGTATAGAATGATGTGCGGATCTTAGGGAAGGTCAACCATGAACCATAGAACATTGAAATATGTGTCATTTAGCTCCACAAGTTGAGAGATGCTCCGTAAGTCTTCTCCTTTAGCTGATTGTCCAAGACTATAAGGATGCTCTACTCTTGAGAAAATAGTTGATCTTCTGATAGCGATAACTTTCTAGTACTTGATCCAAATACTCTAAATTTCAGATATGTTGTGTATGAACAAATGTAGATGCTAAGTCCATCTCTGCAAGGTCTGAAATGCAATTGCGCTAGAATGCGGACCAAAATACATATACTACTTCTGATTGAACTACCTAAAATGAACTGGAAAATGAAAAGAACAAACTAAACTACAAACAAACTAAAATGCAAATGTTTTTGGTTGATGCAAGATTTCTCTTGAACTAGGGATGCTCCTACATCAAACATCGAGGGTTATTGAAAAAGTAAGTCCCTTACTTTTTTAGGGCTATAGGAAAACCAAGATAGTCCACCTTAGCCTAAGAAATCCATGATGAATCTTCTTTCGGCCTGCCTTTCCACTTCACAAGGTATTGTTTGTATTATCTTCCTCTGGTGTTGCATCCAACTTTGCTGTCCAAAATGTCTTCAATCTGCTCTAGTGCTTGTTGTGGTAACTACTTATTCAAGTCTTCTTCAAGGTTGTTATTGAACTCTACTTCATGATACTGATATAAGTCTATAATGTTGAAAATAGGTGAAATACCCAATGTCTCTGGTAGCTCCACTTCATATGCATTTCCTGAATCAAATTTTCTAAGTATCTTACAAGGTCCAAACTTCTTCATCTTCAACTTATTATATGTCCCAATTGGAAATCTTTCTTTTCTCAAGTATACCATCACTTCATCACCAACTTCAAATTCCTTATGTATCCTCTTCTCATCTACTTGTTCCTTATATTTTTTGTTCATTGCTTCCAAATACTTTTTTACCTGGCTATGCACTGTCTCCATATGTCCCACAAATTCCTCTACTTCTACACTTCTTTTCTCTTCCAAACCAGTATCTCTCAATTCTACAACTCCTCTAGGATTTACTCCAGTAACAATCTCAAAAGGTGTTCTTCCGGTACTCCTATTCACTAAATTATTGTATGCAAACTCTGCCTGTGCAAGAATCAAATACTGGCTTCCTATCTTCTCTCCAACCAAACATCTCAACAAGTTTCCCAAACCCCTATTCACTATCTCTATCTATCCATCAATCTGTGGGTGAAATACTAAACTGAACTTCAAGTCTATCCTCATCTTCTTCCAAAGTGTCTTCCAAAATATCCAAGAAATTTGGTGTCTCTGTCTGAAATTATGCTCTTAGGCAATCCATGCAATCTCACAATCTCCTTGAAAAATAGGTCAGCTACATGCACTACATCAGTTGTCTTCTTACAAGGTATGAAATGTGTCATCTTTGAAAATATATCCACCACTACAAATATTGAATCATGTACTCTCTGTGTTTTAGGCATTCCCTTCACAAAATCCATGCTTATGTCTTCCCAAGGTCTCTCTGGTACTATCAAAAGTTTATACAATCTAGTATTCTGACTACTCCCTTTTGCAACTTAGACTCTACAACTCTGAACAAACTTCCTAACATCCTTATGTATCTAAGGCCAAAAGTAATTTTCACTCACCAAAGCCACTATCTTGTCAATGCCAAAATGTCATGCCAATCGACCACTGTGTTTCTCCTTGATCAAATTATCTCTCATTGAACTTCTAGGTATGCATAACTGATTTCCTATGAACAACATATCTTCTTGAATGAAATATTCCAACCACTTACTCCTATCTGTCACAATAGGTTCCTTACATACTTTCAAAGGTTCTACAAAATCAGTGTCTCACTCATACATGTTCTTCAATTCATCAAATTCTATCACTTCAACTCTCATATCTGTCAACGAGTTCCTTCTCCTACTCAATACATCCATAACTTTGTTTGATGTATCACTCCTATGCTTCAATACAAAAGTATAACTCTACATGAATTCTACCTATCTCATGTGTCTCTAATTCAACTTACCTTGACTATTCAAATATTGCAAAGCTTGATGATCCGTATACAACACAAATTCCTTGGGCAAAAAATAATGTCTCCACTTCTTCAAGTCTTGAATTATGGCATATAACTCTTGATCATATACTAAATATCTTCTCCTTGCATCATTCAACTTCTCACTAAAATATGCTACAGGTCTACCTTCTTGACTTAACACTACTCCAATTACATTTCCACTTGCATCACAATCTACTTGAAATACCTTATTGAAATCCGGTAATGCCAAAACAAGTTTCTCTGTCACTTTATGCTTCAACAATTCAAAACTTTTATCTACTCCTAATGTCCACTTGAAATCCTTTATGTCACCTTTCATTGTCTCTGTCATAGGGTTACAAACTGAACTAAAATTTCTGATGAACTTCTGGTAGAAACTAGCCAATCCATGAAATGATCTAGCTTCTCCAATGCTCTTCGGTGTAGGCCATTCAACAATTTCTCTTACTTTCTTAGGGTCCATCTTCAATCCTTCAATCACAAATCCCAAATACACTAGTTCTTACTTCATGAAACTACACTTCTTAATGTTGATCAACAACTTCTCCTCTCTCAACCTCTGTAATACTTGTCTAATATGCCACAAATGTTCTTCTTTTTTCTTACTAAAAATTAGAATGTCATCCAAATATACAATAACAAACTTACCCAAGAATTTCTTCAAGACTTCATTCATCAACCTCATGAAAGTGTTAGGTGCATTTGTCAATCCAAAAGGCGTCACTAACCACTCATACAATCCTTCATTTGTCTTAAAAGTAGTCTTCCATTCATCTCCTTCTCTGATTATGATCTGATGGTATCCACTCTTCAAATCTATCTTTGTGAAATATTTTGCTCCACTCAAACAATCCATGATATCATCCATCCTAGGTAAAGGAAATATATACTTAACTATGATCTTGTTTATTGCTCGAGTCTATACACATTCTCCATTCTCCATCCTTCTTAGGTGTTAACACTATAGGTACTGCACAAGGGCTCAAACTTTCCCTGATCAAACCTTTTCTCAGCAACTCTTGTATCTGTCTATTCAATTCTTCATTCTTTTTTGGTGTCATTCTATGTACTACTTTGTTTGAGAAACTAGCTCCCATTATAAGATCCATGTGATGACTGATACTCCTTACAGGTGGCAATCCTTTAGGTACATTATCTGATATGATGTCTACATAATTTTTTAGAAACTCTTTTATCTCCTCTGGTGGTGATTCTTAGAATCTCCTTCCTCAATGTTTCAAGCTTCTTAGGAATCAAAGCATAACACATATTCTCAGGTCTCAAACCATCCATAAATTTCCTTCCATCTACCAAATAGATTCTAGCATTTCCACATACTTCACCCTTAGGATCATCTTCCAAAGGAATAAAGGTAATTCTCTTCCCATTTGATGTTATAGTGTATGTATTCTTTATCCCATCATGTATAGCTTTTCTATCATACTGCCAAGGTCTACCCAAAAAAATATGACATACATCCATATGCATATTATCACACAATACTTCATCACGATATGATCCAATATGAAATTTCACCAAACATTGTTCACTCACCAGCACCTTATGATCATCCTAAATCCATGCTATCTGATAAGGCTTAGGGTGGTTCAATTTTTCTAACTTCAACTTAGTCACCATCTCTTCTAAAACTAGATTATCAGAACTACCACTATCAATTACAACTTACATTTACCTCCTTATTTGCATCTGGTTCTGAACAAACTTTTCCTTTGTGGTGGTTCCTCATTTGCCTCTACTTGAAATAATGCTCTCCTCATCACAAGTGATTCTCCCTTCTTAGGTTTTCCAACTAAACTCGGTGATCCAATAGCTTCTTCTTCCACATAGGTTGCTCTTCCACTGTTCTCTATCCTCTTACTTGTACTTCCTTGATTACATTCAAATTCTCTATGTCCTTCACCTCCACACTTAAAACAAGTGCCACTGAATGTTCTCTTATCAAACCCTCTTCCATCTCTTCTATATCATTCATTTTGGTATGAGTTATAATTACCTTTGTGATGAAAATTTATGTCATTTCTCTGGTAGGCATTGCTATCTCTATCATCCTTCTTAGATGGGTTGTCAAGCTTGTTGTACTCTGGATGTGATCTGTCTCCTCTGAAAAATGTTCTACCTCTAAAATTTAGCCCCTCTTCCTCTTTGTCTCTGATCATGTCTCTTATTCAACTTCTCTTCAACTTTCAGGGGAAACCGGTATGCTTCTTCTAGAGATGTCATCCTTCCTGAGCTTAGTTCTTCCTAAATGTTCAATCTTAGTCCATTGATGTATCTAGCCACTTTCTCCTTTCTTGCTTCATTATGTCATGTTCTTATGATCATCTTATGAAATTCTTCAGTATACTCTGTATATTTCTCCTTTTGTCTCAAGTTTTACAATCTAAACAATAGCTCCAACTCATAGTCAGTAGGTATAAACTGATTCTTCAATTTTGTCACCATCCTATCCCACTTTGTAATGTTTTCTTTTCTCTTCTATTCCTATCCAACTGAACTTCCTTCCACCAAATAGCAGCATGTCCTTTTAGTTTTGTCTTTGCAAACTTTACCTTCTCTGGATCTTCAACCTCTTCATATTGAAAGTATTCTTCCATGTCATTTATCCAGTCAATCAACTCTTCAGGGTACAAATTTCTAGTGTAGTTTGGTACATCAACTCTAGGTGTCTTCCCAATCTTTGAAATAGCTCAGAACATCTTGACTTGATCTGATTCTTCTTCTTCATCACCTCCTAGGGTTTCATGAATTTGTTCAACAGATTGAAATTCTTCTTCATCGTCACTTTCAACATTAGGTCTCGGTGTCAATCCTCTTTGCCTATCTTCTTCAATAGCATCCAATCAAATTCTCATTGTTTCCATGATTTCCATCATCTCATCCATTCTTCCAGCCATTGTTCCAATAGCAGGGATTCTCCTCAGTAGCATTCTTCCAAGGATCAAGTGCAAACTGCCTTAATTCGGTGATTGGGCTACAAGGTGACAACTACCTCACAATTAGCGGTCAGGCTACAAGGTGACAACGGCCTCACAATCGGTGATTGGTTGCAACACAAGTAACCTACATCAATTTGGTGATCTATTTATAGCAAGCTCTTACGAAATTCCTTTGTCCACTTCACTCAATTCACTCCCAAAGATTCAAACCTTCTCTCTAATACCACTTGGTGCAGTCACGGTAGGAGGGTTCACATAATGAACTATTCAGACCATGCAGCAAGAGTAAATACAATGGAACAAACTCAAAGGTATCAGTCAAATGCAGATTCAGTCATTCAGCATATCATAGAATTCAATTACAAATCTGCTGACAAGATGCAGGTTTACAATTGGGCTCATATGCCTAATTATAGAGTATCAGGATATGTAAAAGATATAACTTTGAAACTCCTTCGCAAAGAATCCAAACTATGAACTTATGCTATTGATCATAACTACTTTCCTAGGCATCTATTACATCATTATATATCATCTCTAGAACTAAAGATTTCTCCGCGTCAGCCAAGGGCGATCACAAACTTCAATGAAGAGCTATAACGTGTCTAAACAGATAGGTCAGACCTAAAAGAGTAGAACTCGATCTCAAATGTATAGAATGATGTGTGGATCTAAGAGAATGTCAGCCATGAACCATAGAACATTGAAATATGTGTCATTTAGCTCCACAAGTCAAGAGATGCTCTGCAAGTCTTCTCCTTTAGGTGATTGTCCAAGACTTTCTGGATGCTCTGCTCTTGAGAAAATAGTTGATCTTCTGATAGCGATAACTTTTCGGTACTTGATCCAAATGCTCTAAATGTCAGATATGTTGTGCATGAATGAATGTAGATGCTAACTCTATCTCCCCAAGGTCTAGAATGGAAATATGGTAGAATGTGGACCAAAATATAGAAACTACTTCTGATTGAAATACCTGAACTAAACTGGAAAATGAAAAGAACAAACTGAACTACAAACAAACTAAAATGCAAATGTTTTTGGTTGATGCAAGATTGCTCTTGAACCAGGGATGCTCCTGCATCAGTAGTTCTTTGGTATGTTTTTCTATACACATTTACTAATGAAGACATTGTGACTGATGGCATGTCTACATTTTTCATTTCTTTTGGTGTATTCTTTAATTATCATGATGTTTCATGACATTAATTATCTTTATATTTTCATCCTTTTGTATTTATATTTATGTATACATTTTCCAAATATGACTTCTTAAGTTTGTTTCCAGGACAACTTACTTCTGCAGTCTTATCCAGGAGATTCATACATTTTGATACAGTGTGAACAACCTAATCTTAGAATTGCATTTATATTGTCTTTTTGATAGATATTTTGCAATCCTATGCATAGAGAAATATGTGAGTCAATGTGTTAGGACTCATTATTTATCAAATTGATTATTATGATGTGGACAAGATTTAAGTAAATGCTTTAGTTAGATTGATTCTTGAATGAAACCCTAGCTGAAATACTATTGTGGAAGCTACTTGGTTGTTGTTGGATCTCTAAATTTATCTGGTATAGATTGAGGATATTGAGTTCTTGAATAGATTAGAGAAATGCTAGGGAATCTGAGGTTTGAAGTGTCCTCTAGAAAAGTTGAATGAGGAAAAAAGTGAGGAAGAAAGAAAATATAGTGAAATAGAAAATATAAGGATAAAAAAGTATTCTTTTGGAGAGGCATTTCTAATACAAAAACACATATCCATCATGGAGGTGAGTACCCATTTATTTGGAATAGTAAATTTCCTATCATCTGGTCTTTAGGAACAAAGGTCTGCACAATTTGAAGTTGTGCAATTTTGACACCCAGCTTTTAGTAAATTTCCACCCAAAGAAGATCGATCAACTAAAAACAATGAATTATGTGCTGATAATTTTGTTCAAGACCTCTTTCTCAACAACATTTGACTAAATTATTTATCTAATTTGCATGTGGCTTCATTCAAAAAAATTATCTGCTCTCTGCACCATAGAAGACTCACATTAACTATGATGAACAAAATGCAGACCAATGCCACTTGCATTTAAACCATAATTAACATTTTGCATAGCATCTAGGATTGAAAATATGCATTAAGCACTTCTATATTTTTTATTGAAAATGCTTTACATATAACCCATGCAAATGACTATGTTTTAAGAAAAAACCTTGCTATAATCAACCATAATGTAATATTTTTATCTTTGGAGCAGATTACCTCACCTGGAGAAAATTTTCAATGACAACTTCTTAATCACTTCAGCTCTTCTACTCCAAGAGTATAAAGAAGTTTGGCTTGTACTGCACACAATGATGGATCTTCTACTGCAATTCCCACTATAGCATTAGTCACTCTTTTTAGTTCTTGATGATGATGATATTTTGGATCTCCCATTGACAGTGTGTCCAAAAGTAGAACCTCTGACAGAGGCAAATGTTCTCCATGTACTGATGTACTACTCCTAGGAAATTTGCTCTAGCTATTAAAATTCAACTTTCAAGGTTTTTTTGAAAACTGCTTGACCTTTTCAAGTTCGAAGCACTTGAAAAATGATTACGCTACCCATTATGATAGCCAGGAAAATTTTATGTCCATGAATTTTTCAACTATAATTAACAAATAAAAAATTATCTAAATTAACAAATCAAAATATAAACCAAAAAATCTCAAATTAACCTTTCTTAACCATAAACTTCTTTAAACTCAAACATTTTATTGATATTACACTTCTACATTTTATTTTTTAATAAATTAATTAAGATTGAAACTTATAAAATTCTAGGCCACTTTAACTGTAAATTATTTCTAACATTTTTGTTGAGTTTTATTTTTTATTTTTATAAATTAAATAAGATTGAAACTTATAAAATGTTGACCGTAAATTATTTCTAACATTTTTGTTGAGTTTTATTTTTTAACTTTCTTGTTACACTTTGAAAAGGAGAAGAATGATAACTATCATGTAGACGAATAACTCCAAAAGTAAACATTCTTTAGATAGATATTAAAAATCATATCCATAAAGAAAAATAATAATTCCTAAAGTAAAAATTAAGTAAATTGTTTTTCATTTATCTTTTTCAAACTTAAAAATATTTTTTTATGATTTATTTTATTATTATTGAATAATAACAAATGTCCAAAATAAAATAGGTACCTACAAAATGATATCTCTTGGCCTCTTTTACATAGATTTTTCAAAAGATAGGTAAGAAATATGTTGAGAACATTTAATATGAAATTTTATATCCATTTCAACGTTTAACATAAAATTTTATATCAGTTTTAAGAATTAGAAAAAAAATAACTAATGTGTTGTAAATAAAAATTATAAAGGTTATAATTATGATAAATGTTGTCCATAGAGCTTCACATAGGCATGTTTAATTATTATAAAGGTTAATGTTCAAAAATAAAATAACAGACAACCCATTTTTAGGATCGATGGAGACAACCCATTTTTGGAGAGGGAGGCATAGGTAAGAGATCCACAAAATTTAGGTATGGTAACAAAAAAACTATGGTTTTAGGATCAAATTTGCTTAAACCCTCCATTGAACATATGAGAAAGTTTGGGGTTATAGGGAAATGGTATGGTTTCAACCTAGATCTAGAAGACTTAAGCAAATGGTGGCAGGATAGATGGGGAAAGGAGCTTTCTTTGAAAGCCCTAGCGAATGGCTTTTTCTTTGTTTTATGCCCCTTAGAGAAGATTAAAATGGAGATTTTAGAAGGGATTTGGCTATTGAATGGTTTTGGTTTCTATTTATGTGACTGGTTTGTGGGTTTTGATCCAAAAAAACATAAAATAGTTCACACACAAGATTGGTATAGAATGCCTAATCTGCCGCTAGAATTTTGGAATCAAAAGATTTTAGAAGAAATTGGGAACCATTTGGGCAGATATATCTATGCAGAGGAATGGAAGGATTCAATAGAAGAAGGTTCGCATGTCAGAGTCTGTGTAGAGAGTCACTTCTTGGATCAACGTTGGAGAGAAATCGAGATATTCATAGATTGGGGTGTCCTAACTTAGCCCCTTGTTTATGAAACTAAGCCTCAAGGAAATTGGGTAAGCACATTAGGTTGGAGATCATGGGAGTTGGACCAAGTTAGAAACAAAGGGAAGATTCTAGGGAAAGAATAAGCTCTGGGTCAAGATTTGGGAATGAAAGCAAAGAATAAGGATTGCGGAAGGAAAGAGGAGAACAATCTTTAGTCGGATCAAATCCCAGGACTAGTGGAGGTCGAAATGAATCAAAGAGAGGATTGTGGAGAAAATGTCAAAAAAAAGAAAGTGAAAAAGGTGAAAATACGCTGGAAGATGGGCTACGAAATCTCTCAAGGGTGGAGGAATTCATCATTTTCTCCCAGAATGTTAATAATAAGATCACATAAACAATCGAGGCGATCAAACCCAATATGAAGATGGAGGATTTTGAATATTTGTTTGAAGTAGGCAGTGAATTAGTACAATTAGCTAGGGCTGTTAAGGAGGGCTCAATCAGATCAGTAGAAGATGCTCTGGAAGAGGAGTGGTTAACTCATAAAGGAAAAGGGTTGGAAGATTGCGGGCTTGAAGATGAAGCTAATTCTCTGGCTCTTAAAACTATTGGAGAAAATAATTCACCTAGGCCCTCAGAGATATTACGGATTGGTCAGAAAGATACTGATAAAACCTCCCCAGACTACGGAGATCATAAGTCCAGGGGTCGGATCCCTAATAGGGAGAAACTGAAGTGGGATGGAGAGGCAAGTGGACAGTTGAAGTTACTTGGCTTGTTGAAAGTAGGGTAGGGGGCCTCCCTTCCTAAACAACAATGAGGATTTTGTCATGGAATGTTAGGGACATGAATGCCCCTAACAAGAAGTGCCTTTTAAGGCATGAATTAAAGACAATTCAACCAGATATTTATATGATTCAGGAAACCAAATTAGAGGAAAGTGAAAATCAATCCTTTGCTAAAAATTTAAATAAGTGGAAAATGATTAAGGTGAACTCTAGAGGTCCCTCTGGAGGCTTATTGACGCTCTGGAAACTGCAGTATGTTCCATTGGAAGAAGTAGGATCCAGCAAAGGTTGGATCGCAAGCAAGGTTAGGAGTTTGGTGTCAAGCTTAAGTTTTCTCTTAATAAATGTTTATGGCCCTAATTCTCAAATTTAAAAAAAGGAGTTATGGGTCAAACTTGATCATTTGTGTGACAATAGGAACTTTGATTTCATCATTTTGGGGGGTGATTTCAATGTCATTTTAAGAGCTAAAGATAAGCTGGGAGGGGTGGGTAAGAAACTCCAATCTCATAAGGATTTTGAAGAATTTGTAGATTGGAATGCTTTGATTGATATTCCGCTGGGTAAGGAGAATTTTACTTGGAACAACAAAAGACTTGGTTTTTGCAATATTGCAGAAAAATTAGATAGGTTTTTTGTAAAGGGGACTTAAGTAATTTTCCCTTCAGTTTGGACAGCAAAATTATCCTAGAATTAGGGTCAGATCACTTCCTGATTAGTCTTGATATCCAAGGTGAAAGGAAACCATTATGATGTCCTTTCAAATTTGAAAATATCTGGTTCAAGGATCCTTCCTTTTTGGCATTAATAGAAGATTGGTGGAAAAACTGTAATCCTGGGGGAGTTGGCTTATTCAATATTGTTACCAAGTTGAACTTATCAAAGTAAATTTAAGATAGTGGAAAAAAAATCATTTTAAGAATATCTTTGAAACCAAGAGGCAGATAGAGGCAGAGATGCAGATTCTTAATGAAAAAGTTATAAGAGAAGGAATGGACAATGATTCTTATAATAAGGAAAAAGAGCTGATGGGAAAGTTAGAGGATATACTCGCCAGAGAAGAAGTGTACTAGAGGTAGAAATCTCAGGAGGTATGGTTGAAGGCTGGGGACACTAATACTAAGTTTTTCCACAATTTAACTAAAATCCGTAGAGAGGTTAATAGAATTTCTGCCATTAAGACAAGGGAGGGTAGGGTCATTGAGATTCCAAAAGAAATTGGTCAAACAGTGATTGATTACTTTTAGGACTTCTTGAATGATGAAGAAGGTTCAGACTTTCAAGCTCAATAGGAATTTTTTAGATTTATTCTGAAGTTAGTAACAAAAGATTAGAATCTTATGCTGGCAAGTAAGTTCACAGAAGAGGAAATCAAAGAACCATGTTTCAATTAGGTCTGGATAAGGCCCCTGGACTAGATGGGTTTTCAGCTGCCTTCTTTCAGAAATGTTGGAGCATTATTAGTAAGGACCTAACAGAGGCCTATGAGAATTCCAGAAGGGAGGGCAAGGTCCTCAAAAAGATCAGTAATACTTTTCTAGCATTGATCCCTAAGAAAGATAAGTCTAAATCTTTTGAAGATTTTAGACCAATCTCCTTCTGTAATGTGGTTTACAAAATTTTGGCTAAAGTAGTGGCAAATAGAATCAAAAGGATTCTTCCAGACCTCATAGCAGAGGAACAAACTGGTTTTGTCCCAGAGAGGTCCATTTTGGATGGAGTAATAATAGCCCAAGAGGCCATTCACTCAGTGCAAATAAACAAGTTTCCCTCTATGCTAGTCAAATTGGACATCTGGAAGGCATATGATAAAGTGAATTGAAGATTTTTATTTAAAATTTTAGAGGCCTTTGGATTCCAGCAAGAGTGGCTAAACTAGATTTTTGAGTGGATCTCAAGTCCTAGATTTTTAGTTCTTCTTAACAGCTCTCCAGAAGGTTTTTTCAATATTTCAAGGGGTTTAAGGTAGGGAGATCCCTTTTCTCCCTTTCTCTTTATCATCATGGCTGATGCCTTAGGAAGATTTATTTCAAATTCTAGTCAAGAGGGGCAAATCATAGGCATTCAAATCACAAGAAATATGTCAAGGTTCTCGCATCAACAATTTGCAAATGATACTCTTCTTTTCGAGGTTGCCCAAGAAGGAGAGGTCCTAAGGTTTAAAAGAATCTTAGATTTGTATTCGAGAGCTTCAGGACAGCAAGTTAGTAAAGTAAAATCGGAAGTGTTCTTTATACCCCTCCAGGTAGAGAGGAAACAATATTAAGGATTCTGTCCTTTGGGAAAGGATCTCTCCCCTACAAATAGCTTAGGCTACCCCTGGTCAAAGGTATCCTCCCTGGCAATTCTTGGGATCCTCTTTTGGAAAAGATCAAGTCTAGATTAGTATCCTGGAAGAGTAAGTGGTTGTCATGGGTGGGGAGATTGACTCTTATCAAGGCAGTTCTAGCTGCTATGCCCATATACATGATGTCTTGCTTACCCCTGGCAAGTAAAATCAATAAGGAGTTAATTTAGTTAATGAGAAATTTTTTCTAGAAAGGATCTATGGAACAGTTCAAATTCCCGCTTTTTAAATGGAAGAAAGTCTGTGAGCAAAAGGAAAAGGATGGGGCTGGGGTTAAAGACCTTCTCAAGCAAAATCAAGCTCTTGGCGCGAAGTTGGTTTGGTTGATTCATGAGAAGACAAATCTTAAATGGGTAAGGCTACTAAAAAACAAATATTTAGAGAGGGGAGAATATAGTTTCTTTACTTCTAGACAGCTACCAGCTAGATCCAAGATTTGGAACTTCATCAGGAAGAGCAGAGATATAATAATAAACCACCTTATCTGGGAGGTCAAGGAAGGCAAGGAGGCTAGGTTCTGGGAGGATTCTTGGGAGGGGTTCCTGATTCTGGAAAGAATTGAGGACCTGGCTCTTATAATGAATGTCACCAAGTTAGAGTGGAGAGACAAGGACAGCAATTATCATTCCTTTCCTTCCACAGTTAGTGACCTCCCCACCTGGAAAAGTGTGTGGGGTTTGGGTTTTGATTTTAGACTGGTAATCAAGTTTGAAGAAGAGATGGCCAAGCAGTGTATCAGCTTTAGAAGGGGTAGGGATGGGCTAAGATGGAATGCCTCAGTGGCAGGGGAGTACACGGCTAAAGATGGATATAGGGTGTTGGCTGGTACTTATGACTCCCCAGGCCTGATTCCTTCTAAGCTTTGTTGGAACAAACAATGTCTACCTAAGGGAGGTGTCTTTTTGTGGGTGGTGGAACAAGGCAAGGCATTAACAACAGATAGGCTAAGAAGGATGGGCTTTGAGGGTCCTTCGAGATGTTCACTATGTAGAGAAGCTGAGGAAGATGGAGATCACTTATTCCTTCATTGTACTTTCACCGTTAGGGGGTGGCAGTGGCTTTGCAATAAGTTTCATTGGAGTTCAGCACCTTCCAGTAATCTATTGGAATGGTTGATTTCTTGGCCCCTCTTGTTTCAAAAAGTGATGTTTGGGGGCCTATGGGTCTCAGCTCCATCCATTTTGATCTAGGAGATTTGGAAAGAATGCAACAGGAGAATTTTTCAAGAAAATGAAATGCCTTGGCATTCGCTTGTTAGCAAAATTAAAACAAGCATAGTGGAAGTAGTAAATTCTAGATTAGTAGATAGGGATCTGGCTCACCTCATCTCTATAGGATGTGATGTAGAAAAGATGAAAAAATCGCAGGGGTTCTCTCCGGCTGCTCAGGTGGGAGAAGGTGGCCTCAAAACTAAGGAAGCAAGGAGAAATGTCAGATGGTCTCCCCCAGAAGTTGGATGGATGAAACTTAACTTTGATGGAGCTTCGCGAGGTAACCCAAGTCCTTCTGGAGTAGGGTGTATTATTAGGAATTTAGAAGGAATAATGGTGGGAAAACTAGCTACTCCTCTCAGAATTGGAACCAACAATGAGGTAGAGATTTAGGCCTTACTTCTAGGTTTAAGGTTGTGTAGGGATCTTGAAATTAGAAATATGGAGATAGAAGGAGACTCAATGATTGTCATCAATGGGCTAAGAAGTAAGAGATTGGTAAACTGGAGACTTCAAGCTAAACTAGATTAGGCTCTCTCCTTGCTAGAAGGCTTTGACAAAGTGACATTCAATCACATTCTAAGAGAAGGAAACCAAGATGCAGATAGGTTGTCTAACTTCAGAGCAGATGGGATCTCTATCAGAGATATCTACTCAAAAGACTCTACTCCAGCTTAAGTAAGGCCTGTGTGGGAGGTTGGGAGGAAGCCTTTCCACCTCAACATGGGCGAGACAGTAGAATAGGTAATCATGAATTGTAAGGGTTGGAAGCCGGTACGAGTAGAAGAGATATGGGCATTCATTCTATTAAGTGCCAAGCTTGGCATTAGTTGGTAAATCTTCCCCAAATTTACTTTTGAGAAGCTTCGGGTAGTCTGGGTAATGATTGAAAGAAGGCGGTGTCTTTACTCTATATTCCCTACACCATGCACTATCTAATGCCTTCACACTTTGTCGCCATTGTTTCAGCAGAGTCCATTCATTGTGGGGGGATGGATACCCCAATCAGATTAACTAGCAGTACGAGGTAGATGGCCTTCATCGGCATTATCAATGACCTCAGATTGTAGAGGATCCTTCATAGGTCAGATGAATTGATGGTGGGAGCTGTGAGAATGATCCTAGGTAAAGCTTTCATAGAAAACAACAAACGTTACCGGGTTGATACAGATATCTCTTCGTGGGTCTTAGCAATGTTTCTTGATTTGGGGATGGCAAAAGCAGAGGCAGAATCCATTATGAGAGGCATCTTCAATCTGGATCATTTAAGGGATTTGGAGATGTCTCTACAAGTAGGCAGCCCTGGGATTGGAATCCCCCGCCCAAGAGATTGGATCCTCCTCGATGACCCTAGAGCTATGATCAAGGTTTTCCTATTTATCTTGGACATCAGAGGCTTCGACCTAGTCGTGCTGAAGGATCAAGCGTCGGTGGATGTGGACTACATCAAAAGGGTTCTGGGCCTAGTAGCGGCCGATGGTCTCCAATGAGTGGAGGACTTTAGCATGAAATTGGTAGAGTATGACAGTTAATCAAATACTAGATGTTTCCTTTGCTTCATTTTGTATAGCAGAAGCAAAGCTTATGCTAGTTTTAGGTAGTTAGACTCTCTTCTGGTTGTTAATAGTTCTGACCCTGCGTGGTCTACTCTTCTATACTTTCAACATGCAAAGGGTGATAGCTTTGTTCTTACTGCCATCCATGGAAAGGCTAAGGAAACTGTAACTTTGTGTCCAATCTTTTAATATAGAATATTTATTACAAATCTAAAAAAAAATACTAGATAAATAGTATGTTATTTAAACCTCATGTCATCTTGTCTTCTCATTCAACATTAAGTAAAGTGAAAGTTGTAACAAAAACTCAAACTATTTAACCTATTAAAAATTTTGTTTAAGAATAAAAAATAACAATTAGAAAAATAATTCATTTTCATTAATTAGAAGGTACAATAATAAATGTTTTAAAAAATATAATTCACATTAATTAAAATTATTAAATTTATTCACATAAAAAATACAAATCTTATAGAAAAAGATATTATTTTAAAATCAAAATAAAATTAATATGTCAAAAAATATATAAATGTATTAAATTATCAAATTTCTTTATTCAAAATGAAAATTAAATATAATGGACATGATATTATCTTTTTAATAAATTATGGAAGGAGCCATGATCCTATTTCTAAGATTTATTGATCATCTAAAAAATCATGCTTATACATGAATTATTAATTTTGAATTGGAAACTTTAGTAGTAAGGATCATTTTCAAGTACTAAGAATAGGTAAATATGATGTCATAGTGGGCATGGGTTGGTAAGATAATAACGATGCTGAAAGATCTCATAGCTGATGTTTTTGTTTTCAGAGATGGTTTGTGAGCATGTAATCTACAACAATATGGTTACTTTGTTCTATCGTTTGTATTATCTACTTACTGCTCTTTTGAGCGGTGTCCATATTTTGTACTATTGCATTTTTTTCAATATAAAAAAATGATGCCTAAAGAAATAAATCATAATTGGCAATTGTTATGTTGTAAAATGTCCCCTAGGACTTTTACCTCCTAAGTTTAGCTCATAGGTCCCCTTAGTTTAATCATGCATGTGCAAAACTTGTCCCGAAGAAAAATCCCCTGAAACCCATGACAAATGGGGCTTAGGGACCTATCTTAATGCTTAATCTAGACCAAAAATAGGCCTCTGGACTTGGGCATCCGTGCCCTACTCCAAATCTATTTTGTTGGGACCCAAATTTAAATTATCGGCAAAGTGACTATTAAAAGGTTTCCCGTTGTCGGCCTTTTCAATTTGAATTATGAATGTTAGTAGGAATGCATATATAAACATGTTTAAGACTTTATTTTAACTAGAGATGGATAATGTGAACTTGTGATATTAAGCTAAAGATATTCAAGGTTTTCATTGTGTTGAAGAGCAGTATTGTGTTGTGTTTATATGTGTTTTGTTGCAGATTTGGATTCATCAATCCATCTCCTCATGGTGTGAAAGATCTCCATTTCCTCGTGAAGGCTTCACGTCCAAGGTGACATCTACTTTGTGTTTCAATCAATCTATCTTATCATTTGATTTTACCTCTGTCCATCAAGGACACACACTCTATCTAACAATGGTGTTGGAAGGCTTGAATGTCATTCTGGGGCTTGATGGAGGAAAGCTCCTAAACACCACAACCCCCAACCCCTCTCTTGTGATTGCAAGTTACAAGTGGAAAATATTGTAGAGAGGAGTTGCAGGAGATCAAAGCAAAGGATAAAGATTTAGGATCTGAAGAAAAAAGTGAAGAAAATTCCTTTTTGGACAAGGGGACCCACCCTTGTGTCCTCTAGATTGTTGTTGTCAGAAACTCTGAAGCAGGTTGCAGACTTCATCACCTTACAGTCCCAGATCCATAGAAAAAGTTGCATGTTGGACTAGGGTGCCTGCCCCAATGTCCTCAAAGTTTTCATTTTCCAAAATCTGAATCCTAGTATGTTTCTAATCTTGATTTAGTGCCTTCATGTGTGATCATTTGTTGTGTTTCATCCTTTTGGTTATGATTTCATATAATTAGGGTTTAAGGCTTAATTAGATTAGGGTTTAACAAATTATCAACATATTCCAACTTTCCTTATCATCTCAAAGTGACACCAAACCTATAGCTAAGTCCTCTTGCAAGATAAGTGACTAGACTCGGTTTATGTCCATGAATGATTATATGTAAATGGCGGGTTTGATTAAATCTATCTAAAACACTACCTCAACCTCATCAACCATAGTTTTCATATAAATAGCAATCTAACATCATATTTGAATATATACAGTCTTAAAAGTGAATAGGCAACTTATAGATATTATGATGATTTTTTCCATACAAATCAAATAATGTTGTCATTTTCAATTACCTTTTTAATGTTTGGAAAAAAATTAAATTAGTGAAATCATTTAAAGGCATCATTGGATGGTTGCTAGATACATATATCAATAATTTTGTTGGCCTCATTCTTTTATGTTTTTTTTATTTTTTTATGAGTCATTTTATGGAGTGGTAGATAGAATTATTTATTTTCTATATCTTTTACATAGATTTTTCAAAAGATAGGTATGCTAGTTTTTTTTTTTTTTAGGAAAAGTGGCATAGCCACTGAAAATATATTAATAATAAAGAGAAATTACAAAAAGCCTGATTCAATAAGGCATACCAGCAGGAAAGAATCAGGCGACGAAACCTCTAGTTGTAGCCTTTTTTAAAACAAAGAAAATACAAAAATGACTCAAAAAAGATGAGTCGATCATGAAAAGTCTGTAACTATGAATATTACATGGTTGACTTCTTAGTCAAAAAATACTATTACGAAATTTACAACTGATACAGTCCAATTATAACAAAAACAAAAAACTCCCAAAAAAGAACCTAACTATCAATTTTCATCTTGCAATCCTTCAGCAATAAAACCCTGTTGATAACGAACCTCCTCTTCTACTGGCTGAGGGAGAGGAGGTGGTGTGGAGGAATGTAATGCAGAAGAAAAGATAGAGCATTAAACACCTCTGTAGCATCATCTACCAACTATCTCCCTAGCTCTCTCCTATGGCAATGGATAGAATTATGAAAAGACAACACAATTGTTTTGAAGACCATGCAACATAGCATTAAAGAGATAATGAAGCATAGGATGACTGAAGAGATCCCTGCGATCAAACAAACCACCCACAAGAGCAGAACCTATATACAAATCATAATCCTCTATAACTTCATTAAAAACATCCATAGGAAAATGAACATCATGGACAAACAGAAAGCCCAAATTCCTTACCAGATCAAAGCTTTGTAATAAATCCATAGCATTTGAGAGGAAATGCGACACTGCTTGGGATGGATATAAAGTTCTAGGAAAATGTAAAACTTGCAGACCACAAACCTAGATAATAGCCCTTTCAACAACATCTTCGTAAATTTTAAAAACATCCTGCATGGAATTCGGATTGAGGAGACCTGAAGAGGGTTGTTCCTAATTCTGAATTGGTAAGAGAATTCTTCTGTTTCGCTGGATGGAGCCCATACTAGAACAAAATTCTTAAATCTTGCAAATAAACCAGATTAGGAAAGTAAAGCAGAACAATTATAAAGATTACCAAGAGATGGTAGATGACGAGCCAAACACAAGAATATAAAGGAGAGTTCTTTCAAAATACAATGAATAATATCATTCCTGACAAGATATACCATTAAGTGAGAACTTCCACCCTGCGTGCAAAATTAAAATAGTAGTACTACACACCAGATGAAACTGTTGTCAGACCAAGGGACAATGTAAGCTGTCAGAACAGAGCTGCAGAATAGTGCTAATTCTAGTTTTAGCGGCTAAAACACAATACTCTCTTTAGAAATTTTTCCACTAAATAATTCATAATTTGCATAACAAGTTAGTTTGGACTTTCTTTAGCTAAGATGCAATTAATTATGGGGATCAACAAAAGGGAGTTAGGATCCCACTCCTTACAAGAATCATTAATGCAAAAAGCATAATTAGCTAAAAAATCTGCTAACAAGTTGCCTTCCCTATACGTATGGACTATTTTAAATGATTGAAAATGATCAAGTAGATTCCTTCCAGATTGTAAAATGTAATCAATTTGCCAACTTGGCAATGACTTAAGAGTAAATGCCCTAATAATATTCAAAGAGTCCCCTTCCACAATAATATTAGTAATTTCACATTTTAATGCAAGATTTAGCCCTATTATTAATGCCAAAGCCTCTACCTTATTGTTTAAACACAAGCCAAGATTAACTAATAAAGCTCTTAAAACTGAACCATTATGATCCCTCAAAACACAACCAACACTAGAATCACCAGGATTACCCCTACTCGCACCATCAAAATTTAGTTTTACAAAAAAAATAGGCAGAGGGATCCACTAAATGGAGGACCTATCTATCTTAGTTCCCATGTTAAAGCAATTTGAGTTAGGCAGAAGTAAAAATTTCCAACTTTTTAACATTAGATCATCCCAAGAAGTAAAAACTAGAGAACCTACCTTTCTGAAAAGAAGAGAAGATAAAACTACTTCTGAAATTAATTTCTCAATTTTTACAATAATTGCATCAAAAGAGTTATTAATTTTCCTAAAGATTATGCCATTTCTTTCTAGCCACAAAATCCAAATCACAATACTCGGTGAAACCAACCACAAAGCAGAGAAGGTAGAGTTTGTGAATAAGATAGGCCAGCTTTGAAAAACTTGAAGGAGACAGAAAGGAAGGGGGCCCTGCTAACACAATTTTGAGAGTAACTAGTACCAGACTTTTGAAGAGAAATGACAATTTAGCAGTAAATGATCAATAGTTTCCTCGACTTCAGAACAAAGAGGACAAAAGAAGGAATTAGTAACTCCAAGCCTGACTAATCTATCACTAGTAAGGATTCTATAATTCAAGGCTAACCAAGCAAAATACCCTACTTTAGGCAGGCAAGGACCACTCCAACAAAGCTTATAAGGCCAATCATTAGCTGAATTAGAATCCTTACTAATGATACTTAGATATCCTTGCTTAACTGTATAACGACCAGACTTTGAGGGGACCCAAATGAGTTTATCGCTTCCTCCTGAGATAAAAATTCTTCTCTCCTTAAAGATATTCCTAAGCAAGACCTTTTGTTCTAAACGAATTGGAAAGTCATCAAAATTTCTCCACATAAATTGATTAATTCCCAAATCAGAATCAACCACAATATAATCTTTAACTTTTGTTCCCCAAACTTGATACAAGAATAACTTAATTTCTTGAATACCTTCTATAGTTGACAATGGCCAATAACTATTCCAAGAATCATCCCAAAAAAGGGCTAAGTTTCCATCCTGAATAACCCAAGATAAAAAAGAGGAAATCACCTCTCTACATTTTAATAAGAAGTTCCAAATCTGAGAACCCATCTTTGGATTCAGAATAGTAAAGATTCTTTTAGGTGAAGATGAATCTAGATATTTAGCTGGCATAATTTTTCCCCATTTAGAATCTGGCTTTTCATATAAATTCCAAACCAACTTGGCTCCAAGAGCCTTATTGTGAGCTTCAATGTTATGAATCTCAGTTCCTCCCTTCTACTTTAGAATATAGATTTTATCCCAAGAAATTAGAGGGATCTTTTTTCCATTCAAGTTAGATCTGTTCCACATAAACTTCCTTAAGATATTAACGAGGCAAGAAAGGATGGACTTGGGCACCATAAGCACTGAAAGCATATACATAGATACTACCGACAAAAATGATTTAATCATAAGGATTTTGCCCGCCAACATTAACCATTTACCTTACCATGAAGATATTTTGGAGTTGATGCTTTTAATAAGTTTATCCCAAAACATATTTTTAACTGATCCCAAGAAAAGAGGAATCCCCAAATATCTTGAAGGAAGGACATCCACCTTAAACCCCAGATATTTTGCAACCCTTTCTTGAACTAATGAGGACGTAAAAAAGAAAAAAAAATTAGATTTCCCCTGATTTACTTTTTGACCTGATACTAAACAATACTTTGAAATTGCATCCTTCATATGTTTAGCTTCTGACATCATAGGTTGACCAAACAACAAAGTGTCACCTGCAAATAAAGCATGGGTAATAGCAAAAGGAACTCTAGGAATTTTAATCCCCTTCCAATTTCCCAAGGAATTTTTCCTCAAAATCAATCTGCTCAAACCTTCTGCCATTATTATAAAAAGAAAAGGGGACAAAAAATCACCTTGTCTTATCCCTTGAGAAGATTTGAAGAAATTAGAATGGGAACCATTAATTAAAACTAAAAAGCTTGAACTAGAAATGCAAGAAGAAATCCACTTACACCACTTAGATGAGAAACCAAACTTAAGGAGAACTTGAAACAAAAAGTCCCAAGACACTCTATCATAAGCCTTTAACATATCCAATTTAATCAACATAGCAGAAAGTTTATGATCATGAATTGAATGCAAAACCTCATGAGCCACCAATGCTCCTTCAGATGTTTCCTTACCTAGGACAAAACCTCCTTGCTCTTCTGAAACAATTTTTTGAATGAAAATAGAAAGTCTTAAAGTTATTACTTTAGAGATGATTTTATACAATGTATTACAAAGAGAAATGGGTCTGAAGTCAGCAAAGGAAGAAGGTGTAACAACTTTAGGAATTAAAGCAATGAAGGTAGAGTTAATCTCTTTCAAAATAGTACGATTTCTATGGGCTTCTTCTACTGCCAACCATACATCTTTACCTACAAAGTCCCAACACTTTTGAAACAAATGTGGAGTAAAACCATCTGGGCTAGGAGATTTATCTGGATCTAAAGAAAAAACCACTGCCTTAATTTCTTCTAAAGAAAACTGTTTCATCAATTCCATATTATCTTCTTGTGAAATTAAAGGAGGAATATGATTTATAACTTCTAGAACAGTCAAATGCAGGACCTTAGTATTTTCTTTTGAAAGAAGCTTTTGAAAAAAATTAACTCCTTTCTGAATAAGAACATCATCTTGCAAAATATTCCCCATTGAGTCTTTGATTGCATGAATAGAATTCTTATGTCTTCTTACCATATCCAAAACATGGAAAAATTCTATATTTCGGTCTCCTTCTCTAAGCCAGATCTCCGTCGATTTCTGTCTCCAAAAAATTTCTTCTCTAGCTAAAACCTCCTCCAGGTTAGATTGAAGAGATTTTACACATTCAAAAGAAGCAGTATCCATACCATTTTTAATAATGAATTCATGCATCTGCTCTAATTGAGATTGCAATGCAACTTTTTAAGAAAAAATATTACCAAAAGAAAGTTTATTCCATTCCTTAATTTTCTTTCTTATGAATTTCAACTTCTCATTAAGCCAAAACATACGAGAATCTTTCACAAAAGGGGCATTTTTCCACCAAGTTTCCAATAAAGGTAAAAAGCTATAATCTCTAAACCACATAGCTTGGAACTTGAAAGAAGATCTATGATTCTTTTTAGTCTTATCCATGTCCAAATAAAAATAAATGGGAAAGTGGTCTGAAGCAGAAAAAGGAAGAACATAGGTACCAGATATTTTAGTATCAAAACACCAATTAGGAGAGAACAAAAATCTATCCAATCTCTCTCAATATTTAAAAAATCCTTTCTCCTATTGGACCAAGTAAAATTCCCATTTAATAAAGGGCTATCCACCAATGCATTATTTGAAATGAAATCATTAAAATCATCAATTACCCTCTGAGGAGGACAAATCCCTCCTAATTTTTTAGACAAACAAGTGATAGCATTAAAATCTCCTCCTAAGATAACTTTTTCTCTAGATAAATTTTCCAATAGTTCTATCAGAATATCCCAGCACCATTTTTTGTCACAAGTCAAAATTGGCCCATAAACATTAAATAACTAGAAGTTTAGGGATGGGGGGTTTATTTTAGCCAATAAAAAAATTTGTGTAGAACAAATAAAATTTGCATCACAACTTTTATTATCCCATAGAATAACCAAACCCCTTGACACCCCCTGAGAAGGAGAACGGTGAAACTTCCATTTATGCCAATTTGGAAAAATATTTTCAACTTGGGTTTGAGATAACTTTGTCTCCTGAAGAAAAATAATGTCCATACCTACAGAATCTATCTGACACTTTACCAAGCATCTCTTGTTAGGAGCATTAATGCCCCTAACATTCTAGGATAGGATCTTCATTATTCCCAGGGAGAGTTTCTCACTCTCCTTGATCTCAAATAGGTTTCAAGGGTAGCATGCAACCTAGCCTTAATTTCTTCCTAAGTTTTAAATGGTTTTGGTTTCCGACCTCTCATGGAAGGAGATATAGACCTAGATTTTCTAGGAGAATCCTGACTAGAAGTTTGAGAGATGGACAATTTTGCAGCAAAATCAAAAACTTCACTAGCATTAGGAGGAACCTCACTAGCATTAGGAAAGGAAAAGTTTTGATCAGGGTTAAAAACCTCATTACCAATCCCATCACCTAACAGAACCTTCCAATCCTATTTCTCTATACTTAACTGATTATCAGTCACCAAGCTTGACTCAGAAGTGTTATTACCCCCGCCTACAACTTCATGAGATTCTTCTGCAATTACCTCATCCACAATTTTATCAATAAGATCAGAAGCAACTTTATGAATAGTCTTATCAACAAAAGCTTTCTTTCCTCCTCAAAAAAGGAGAAATTAACCAAGCTTGAAACATCCTGTTGACTACCATTTGATATGCAGATATCTTCCTCCTTATTAAATGCTAGAAATAAATTATTTTTCACTCTATCTTTATGGAAAAAATTAGGGGTATCTGACTCCTCCCTTTTGCCGATATCAAACTCAAATGAAAATTCCTCCACTGATCCATTAACATAATCTTGTCCTTCATTCAAACTGGAGGAATTGACCAAATGATTTAAAGATGCTTCCCCAAGATTAACAGAATCAAAATCTTCCCGTGGAATTTTGTCTTTTTCTGAATCCTCACAAACCCATTTAGATTCAAAAAGCTCTGGCTTTTCCATTATCATAGGATCTTCAAAAACAACCATTTGTCTCCAAGACCCAAATTTAGATTGAAATTCCATAAATTTAGGGAATGGAAATGAAGTATTTAAAATTATAGAAAATCTCACTAGCAATTCAGGTTTTTGAAAATTAGACATATCATGCTTAATAAAAAAACCCATTTTCTTAGCACAGAATTCAATAATGTTGAGATCTCTATATTCAAGGGGTAAATTTGGCAATGAAATCCAAAATGGGACAAAGTTCATATTAGCTTTAATAGGATCAAAATTAGGCTCCCACTTTTGAATACAAATCCCTTTACCTTGATAAAACCACAATTTTTGTGTTAGGGTTTCATCACGAAAAAAGCCATTCTCAAAAATTACCATAAAAACACATAAGTCCTTGTGTAGGAAAAAAACATCAAAAACCCCTTTCTAGGAAACCTTAATCCAATTAAGAAATATATCATAATTAAGTTTCAAATTCCAAACCTTACTAGTAATTTCCCTTGTACCAATATCTTGAATATAGGGGTTCACCAAATCTTCTGGTATTTCAATATTAACAATATCAACAGAGACCCTAGCATCAGATTCAGTATTTTCTTCAAGAGGATTCACTTTATGAGGAGCTAGCTTTTCCCTCCATATCTGACGATTTCCTCTTTCATTTTTCACCTTTCCTGAAATGCTAGCTCGATTATTTACATAAAACATATTTTGTGCAAAAAACCTTCTATTGTTCCAAAAACTGTAAGATCCATCGTTACCATGCCGAAGCGAAAAAGGATACTGTACAGTATTTTAGAAAGATCTTCGAAACCCTAATCCTGAAGACTCCTAAAAGGAGAAACCCCTTCTTGCCCTATTTGCTTTAGCAAACAAACTTTGTTGAGAATGCAAAGGTCTTCTATGAAAGACCTTTTCATTTTGTCACATTTTGTCGCATGTTATTAATTTTAATGCGTTGGCTATGCTTAATAGGTATGCTAGTTTTGTCTTAGACTTATTTAAGAATTATTTTTATTGGAAGAGGTATTTTTTCTATTATATTAAAAATATTATTGAAATTTGATAAATAAAATAGTAAATAGTTATATACTTTCGTATATAAAAATATAATAAGTAATATACTTTATAAATAAATTAATAAGTAATATTTTTGAAATAATTTTTTTTTTTTATAAAGGGTAAAGAGAAGATTTTGAAATGATTTAAGACCTCTTATAGAGTGGGGCATCATCTTAAGACGACCATACTATAGCACAGTTGCAAGAAAACTACAAAGATTAACCAAAACACAAAAGGGTCAACACTCTAAACAATGTCATACCCTAACCTATCAATACACACACCTTGAACCTAGGTGTGGGACTGAGAAATAGGTTTAGAAAGACCCTTCTTCCTTCTTTGAACAATAGTCCAAGATACATCATTATCCAAATCCATAGATCGAGGAGAGGGGAGAAAAATTCACCTTTGATACCCCAAGTAGGGGCACCACACAAGAAGAGCGTCTAATTCGAGATGTTGGTTGCTAAAAGAACACCATCCACACCCACAAGGAGGGTGTGGCTTGGTGGGATCTGAAGGAGTGGTAATCACCAAACAAGGGGAAGAGGTCGCAACAATAGAGACAAGAAGAATCAACTTGATAGACAAGAGTGAAATAGAGCCACGCACAGGATGTGTTGTAGGACCATGAGGGACAACCATGTATGAGGCTAGCTTAGCCTCATCAAAAAGGAACCTCCAAATCACACAAAGATGACCCTCAATAGTGAAGTGGTACTCATTAGCACCCTTCCACCAAGAGGCAACACCATCCATATTACACTTGGAATAGGCACAATTTCATGTTATGTGACCAATTGTGAAGCAACAACAACATTGGAAGGGTAAGCCCTCATAGTCCAAAGGTTGCACCCAAGGACGATTAGCCACCTAGAGAACAATATCAACAGGAAGATCTTGAGATAAGTCAAGATCCACCAAAATGTAGGTGTAGGTCATGTGGGTATAGAAAGACATTGTAGCGTGGTCCATTCTTAGGAAAAACTCATGTATCACCAATTTCTTAGTAGCACTGCTCTTGCGAAAACTATAGAGGGAGGTTTGGCAACCTAACCCCCAAAGTGGAACATTGAAGGATTCATTAGTAGGGTTGAATAAATGATAGAAGGGCTTCAAAAGGAGGGAATTTTGTCCCCAAACCTAAGAACAACCATTAATAATAGCATCTTGGTCGCTAGGCTTCTCAAAAATAATGATGAAAAATACCTTGGCACAAGGCTAAAGATCAAGATAAACCTCAATGAGGGGTCACCAAGAGACTAAAAGTCAATTGTGGACCTCATGTAAACTAGGCCAAAACATGTTAAAGTAGAAAATTAAACCTCTAGCAGCATAATAGCTTTCATGCTCCAACACCTCCTCACTAAAGGTGACCATTGGTGACAAAAACATATAGGGGAGAGGCTTCCCCTAGGAAAAGTAAATCCCACCATGATCCACCACAACCTGAGACCCTACCTTGGTATCCACAAAGGTAAAAGAGACCACATGAGGTGAATCCCACTCGTGAAGGGGAGCAATAGAAGGAATAGTAGAAGAAATGCCACAATCAAGCAATACATAAGCTTCCAAAGATCCCACACCTGGAGAAGGAGAGACCCTCACATGAGAAACAATAGATCCCATGATAACCATGGGAGAGTTTGGGATGGAGGTAGAGGGAGGATCTTTCACAGGCAATGAAGGCATAGTAGGGAAGCCAACCAGATCAACCACTGAGGGAATAACACAAGATTCACCATCATCCACATACTCCTCCATAGGAGTGAGGAGAGGGAAATCTTCATCAGAGATCAATGATGAGATGGGCAAAAGGAGGGCATGCCATGAGACAAGAGGCCCTAAACCATAACCAAATGGTGACAATGTGTGTGTGGGAATAGGAGTAGAGCCCATTTCAAAAATAATAATTAATTTGTTTGTTTATTTAACTTTTACTTAAGAACTATTTTATTTTAGACATTATTTACTTTATATTTTATTGAAGAGCTATTTTATTTTTTAATAATAATATTATAAATCGTTAAAAAAATTAAGTTTTAAAAAGATAAATGAAAAAAAAATTGCTTTAAATTTTACTTCACCAATTATCATTTTTTCTTTATGAATATCTTTTTTAATATTTATCTAAACAATGTTTACTTCACAAATCTATATGATATTTATATTTATATTTTACTTTTGTGAGATGTCCATATTGGAAGAACAATGTTTATTTTTATTCAAAGAGTTATTTTATTTTATTCAAAAAGTTATTTTATTTACTTAAGAGCTATTCTATTTTATTTTATTTACTTAATAGATATTTTATAGTTTTAGGTTTGTTTTCAAATATATGTCATCTATTTTATAGTTTTAGGTTTCTTCAAATATATGTCAACTATTTTATTGTTTTAGGTTTTTTCTAAATATATGTCAGCTGTGATTTATTTTTTATTATTTTTGTATGTTGGTTCTTTAATAGTTTTGAATAACACACTCACATCATTACACTCCACCCCTTGTTACCACTGTGGTTATACCTCTCAACATAAATAAAAATATTTTTTGATTGATTGAAATTGTGTAATTTAATCAAATTTTTAAGTTGAATGGATGTAATAGTACACTACCTCATAATATTGGTCATAGTTGATAAGAGAGCGATAGAATGTGGAACAAATATTAGGTCATATTTCATATAATTGACCCTCTTCATCTGAAACACATAGTATGAAGAAAATGCAATTAGATCCCTCCCTTGGTTGAAGTGGCAAGCATATCATGAAAATGAGATTTGATAATGATTTCTCGACCAAAAATAAATAAATTATTCTCTAATGCATGATGTTACACCTTCAAGAGTAAGTACTTAAGATACTTAACTATGCTAATAAGTTAATTGTCATTTTGAAAATAGCAAAATTTGAAAGAGATTTTTTTGGACTTCTCTTTTTCATATATATGGTATTTTTGTAGTGTATCAAATTATCTAATAATTTATAGTAATTCAACTACTTAGTGTCAAGTCAATCTATTTAGAAAACTAAACACCCATAAATTCTCTAATATCTCCTAATAATGAGATTATTTAGGAATCAAAATATCATTTACTAAATCTGGGATATTATACTTATGTGAAACTTGTAGCTTGATATCCTCAACAAAGCACATTTAGTATGGGAAAAAAACATGCATTAGTTTATCCAAGTGATAATGGACCAATTGAATAAACATAGCTTTTAGGAAAGGAGTATTTAAAAATAATTCTTAGTCATTAAAAACAAAAATGAAATAAGCATTCATTAGTTTATCCAAGTGATAATGGGCCAATTGAATGAATATAGCATTTAGGAAAGAAATATTTAAAAATAATTCTTAGTCATTACAAACAAAAATGAAATAAAGTTCTATTGGCAAAAACTTTCCCCCAGTCTACCTATAATATTATATAAATTCAAATTATGTTTCTTAGGATTCACAACCTATAATCTAGGAATCTAGATAGGATTCACTATGCTTTCTTGTATGATTTTCTACACCTTGCATGATCTTACTAAAATCATGGAAATAGATTATGAAACCATCTTCTCACTAAATTCCCATAGCACAGTGGGGATACGGAGGTCATACAGCTTCACGGTAGTGTGCAGGCATTTTGGCATGGATTTTATTGCTTTCGGGGGTTTCAATTGGGCAGTTTCTGGTGTTTTGAGGGTGCATGAAGGTTGGATTTTGTAGTGGGGTGCTATAACTCCTTTTTGGTCATTCTTCTCAGTGGTATTTTTGTTCCTTGGCTAGTGGGTCAACCTTAGGGCTCTCTATTTTTTGGCCAAGGGTTTGGTTTTTTTGCCTCGAAGCCATGGGGTTTGTTGTGGGTCCATTTGATGGACATAAAATGTCTTTTCGGGAGGCTCTCAATGGGGAGGATCCCTCTTCTTAAAAGTCAACTTAGGATTTGAATGGAGAGCGTATAGATTTGTTCAAAGGACCTTATGTTTCCAAGGTGAATGGTTGCCACGAGAGGAGCCAAGAAAGGCCTATTTTGGTAATTCAACTAGAATCAATGGAGGAGGATGTGACTTATTTGGCAAATTATGCCCTAATTTGCAAGTTTATGGGCATATGTGTTTCTCTGCCCTTCATTGAATCCTAGGCAAGAAGTACTTGGAATCCTGAAGGCCACATGGAGGTAATGTTGGTGGAAAATAATTACTTTCTGGTGGTGTTCTAAAATTTGCCAGACTGCAATAAGGCCTTTGAAGGGGACCATACTTCCATAATCAGATTGGGCTTTTTATTAAGCCTTGGCACATAGGATTTAATCCAACATAGAAGCTCCCTTCTAGGATCCCAGTGTGGGTTCGGCTTCCTTGGTTCCCACTAGAATTCTGGAGGAATGATATTCTACATATGGTTGTGATGCTGCTGGGCAAGCCGGTGGGTCCTTCACAACAAATGCTGGATAAAAAGGTAATTTATTTTTCTCACATTTGTGTTGAAATTGATTTAAACAATCCTTTGCCAGATTCTTTGGAAATTTGGTTAGGATCTTCTTTTTGGACTCAACAGTTGGATTATGACGCTTTCCCTTTTTGGTGCCATATCTACCATGAGTATGGGCATTTGTAAAAGAAGTGCCTAGAATTAACTATGCAAGGACCCAGTCTGATAAGCCTTCTAGCCCTGCTCCTAGGATGGATAAGGGGAAAACCCCTGCTACAACAGGTGAGACAAATAAGGAGGGGTTTATTTTAGTAAAGCCCTTAAATAAAGGTAGAGGGTAGAAGAGGACTCTGAATATTAAGCAGTTGGATGGATTGTACAACCATTTTGATGCCTTAGGTGTGAAAGATTAGTAGGGGATGATCCCAGAGGAGCTGCAAGAAGGGCTCAACCCCTTGGGGATGGCTCAGGAAGGCTTAAAGGAGGTTGACTTTTGTGATAAAATTTAGGAAGTGGTTGTTGGTTCACAAATGGAAACAGATCAAGTTTTGGTGGTACGAGATGAGTAGTAGTGGCAGAAGCTAGTTTGAGTCATGATCCCTCAAGCCCACCTTTGGTAAATCCAGCTCAATCTCCTCATGTTGGTAGAAGAGCCCAACCCTCCCTTGAGATCTAGCAAAAGAATCTCAAAAAGGCTACTTGGGAGATGCCCCTAAGATGGGTCAAAAGAAGGATCAAGAGAAAGTTAAGTTGACAGATGAGAATTTGGTGGAATCAGGGGTAGTTAAAACCATTGATTCCCACTTTGTTTCTTCTCACAGATGATAATGCTTCCATGGAATGTAATGGGTTGAACATCATCCCTAGACAAAAGGTTGTTCGTTACTTGAATCATGTTCATTCTCCTGATTTGGTCTTCATTCAAGAATCAAAGTTGTTTGTGGAAGGTATGTCCAACATAGCTTCTAGTTTATGGGTTAGAGGTTAGTGGCAATGTATTGGGGCCCAAGGTAGTTCTAGTGGAGTTATTTTCTTATGGGACATGTGCAAGGTTTCTCCACTCTGGTGGATCTCTAGTAGATTCTCTTTATCGGTGATTGCGACTAGTTATGAATCAGGAGAGACTATTCTTTTCACCAATGTGTATGCTTCAGTTGATGCTCGAGGAAAGCTTTCTCTCTGGACTCATATTTGATATGTTAGGTCCTTAGCCCCTTTGTTTCCATGAATTATGGCTAGGGATTTTAATGTGATTGTTAGATTGGATGAGAAGAAGGGGGGACTGGAAAGATTAGATCCTTCTTCTATGATGTTTAGAGATAATATTTTTGGCCTAAACCTTGTGGATGTAAAGCCCTCCAACAATTTGTTTACTTGGAGCAACAAAACATGTGGGGCAGATTGTATCTCAGAAAGGCTCGATATGTTTTTGGTATCTAGTTTCTGGATTGGTAGTAATTGGGCTACTAGGTCTAAGATTTTGGATTGGTGGGGATCAGATCATTGGCCTATTAAACTTTCAATCTCCCAGTTTAGATCAGCTAAGAAGCCTTCCTTTAAGTTTCAACTGATGTGGCTCTATGAGCCTTCTCTTCAATATTTTATGGTTAGTTGGTAGAGTGAAGGAAAGTTGGCTTTTGGTAATGCTATGTACTCTTTTGTTAAGAGGTTACAGTATGTGAAGTTTTAGCTTAAGAGGTGTAATAGACATTGTTTTGATAACATCTTTCCATCTAAGGTAGTTGCTTAATCCCAATTAGATCTTATTACTCACTAGATTAGAGATTTTGGTCTCACTATGGAGAATCTCATGGATGAAACAGAAGCTTTAAAGGAGTTAGTTGAATGGGAATTGTGTGGAGATTTTTTGGAAGCAAAAGTCAAGGATTGACTAGCTCCAGCAAGGTGATAGAAATACCTATTTCTTTCATAATGTCATCAAAGACAATAGCTATGGGAATTGCATTTCTTCCTTGGTGTCCTCCCAAGGGATTCTTCTTTCTTCTGGGTGTGTGATTGTAGTAGAGGCTTCTCGGTTCTTCTCTTCTTTGTTACAGAGGTCTCCCCTCAGCTGTTGAGGAGGAAAAATGGATTCTAGAGTGCATTCCTCCTTTGGTGTCTAATGAGATTAATGAGGCCATTTGTAGAGACATCTCTATGGATGAATTGGAAAAGGTTGTTTTTCAATTAAAAGAGGGAAGGCCCCTGGACTGGATGGCTTCCCAATTGAATTCTTTCAAGAATTTTGGGAGATTATTAAATTTGATCTTTTGGAGGTGGCTAGGGAGTCACATAGGAGAAACCAAATGTTGAAAGATTTGAATGCTACTTTCCTGGTTGATATCCCTAAGAGGGAAGGAGCTAACTCTCTAAATATTTTTGGGCCAATAGCTCTATGTAATATTGTTTATAAAATCATCACGAAGCTGATTGAAAAAATAGTTAAACCTTGGCTCAATAGGTTGATTTCAGAGGAATTGGGAGGGTTTGTTGTTGGTACACAAATTTTGGATGGTGTGATTGTCACAACGGAGGATAGTCATTCAATGTTAGTGTCCAAGGAGAAAGCAATGTTCATTAAGTTGGATATGGCCAAAGTTTATGATCGAGTTAAATGGAATTTTCTCTAGAAGGTGTTGTTGGCTTTTGCCTTTGCTTCTGACTTGGTGGATTGGGTTATGAGTTGTGTTACATAAACTTCTTTTTCTATTCATATTAATAGTGAGCCTACTGAGTTGTTTGGTGCTTCTAGGGGTCTTCAAAAAGGGGACCCTTTGTCTCCATACTTGTTTATCCTCTTGGTTGAGGGATTGGGGAGACTCATAAAATCTCATGTGGCTCAGGGATTGATCCAAGGTTGGAGTTGGGACAACAGATTTCCTCCTCACTCTCATTTACAATTTGTTGGTGACACTGCTCTGATCAGTTTAGCCAAAGCTAATGAAGTGGGTAACTTAAGGAAGGCTTTGGATATTTATCCAGTTGCGTTTGATCAGAGGATTAATGAAGACAAGTCATTCATCTTTTTCTTTAATACTCCTCAACTTATTCAAGATAGGATTGTAAGGATTCTCATATTCCAGATTGGAACTCTTCCTCTTGTCTATCCTGGTATCCCCATTAATGTTGGTAGTTTGTCTATGGGTTTTTGGCAGGATATCCTGGACAAGTTTCATAAGCGGGTTAGTCACTAGACTTGTAGATGGTTGTCCTCGGCTGGGAGAGTTACTTTATTAAAACCAGTGATTCAAGATCTTCCCACCTACATGTGTTTTGTTCAAGGGGTTCCCTCAAGCTTTATTGATGAATTTAATGCTTTGTCTAGATAATTCTTATGGGCTAGGAATTTAGAGTCTTCAAAGTGGAGTTTAGTCAAGTGGGATTATGTCTGTAGTCCAAAACAAGAGGAGGGTCTTGGTCTTTGGTAGGCTAGTCTTACTGGGCAGGCCTTGGTTACCAAGCTGTATTGAAGGTGGTGCACTTGTCAAGATCAGGATTGGACTAAGATCCTTAACTCTAAGTACTTGGGGCAAGTTGAAAGTGTTGACATCCCTAGGATTAGTCTCTCTGGTAAAGGATCTAGGGTTTGGGGTACTCTCAAAAGGGGGGCCAACATTATTAAGAAAGGGTTGTTTTAGATTTGTAACAGGGGTTCTGAGGCGTTGTTTTGGCATGACTATTGGGATGGCCACCTAACTATCTTGTCAGAGTTTCCACATTTATAACCTTTGTGCAACCTATTTCTTGATGCGAGGTGGAGTCATGTGGAGCACTTCAAATCGGTTCAGTCTTTAGGTCCAGTGGAGGTTTACAAATGGAAAGACTTTGTTGAGTTGCCATTGAGGGGATTGTAGGTAGATCAGGAGGAATTAACTCGTATTCTTTTTTGGTAGAGTTTGTAGTTCCCTAAGGGAGAGTGATTCTCTCACCTAGGGTCTAAACTTGAAAGGTGTGTATTATGTTACTTCTAGATATCATATGTTAGATAAGCATAAGTTTGGGGAGATCATCTCCCCTTGGTGGAAGTTTGTTTGGAATAAGTTTGGGTGACCCGAATGTAACTTTTTCCTTTAGTTGGTTGCCTATAATCGATGCATCACTTGGGATAACTTGCAAAAGAGGGGATTTCTAGGTCCTTCTATTTGCTTCCTCTGTCATGGTAGTGAGGAGAGTCTTTCTCATTTGTTTTTTAGTGTCCCTTGGCCAAGGAGATTTGGCACCTTTGGTGGGGTGCTTGGAAGTAAGGCTGTGTTCATGCCTCTTCTCTGGTGGATTTTTGGAGAAGCTTAGGAAGACCCCTGGCTAAGGCCTCTTATCTTTAGGTAGCTTGGACTATTGGTCATTTTATTGTGTGACAACTTTGGCTAGAAAGAAATCAAAGAATTTTTCAAGGGAGGTAGTTGGTGGCTCAATAGTTGTGGCAAAATGTTCTTAGTATGCTCCAAGAGACTTTAGCAATGAAGTGTGATTTTTTTATTAGGTTGGATGGTGGGGAATTGTAGGTGGCCAAAAAATTGAAGTTAGTGGAAGGATGCCTTTGGCCTTTCTGGCCTTGGAAAAGAGGCCACTGCAAGGGAAAGATTTAGAGAGAGGGAAGGTGGACTCCTCCACCTCCATGTGTTTTTAAGATTAACATGGATGGCTCCTCCAGAGGGAACCCTAGTCATGCTGAGATTGCGGGATTAGGGAGAGATAGTTTAGGAACTATCCTGTTCTTCTTTTCTATTTATAAGGGGCAACAATTGAACAACTTGATGGAGGCCCTAGCTATTCTTTGTGCTATGAAGAGAGGGTGTTCTTTAGGCTAGAAAAGGGTTATTTGTGAATCTGACTCTCTAATTGTGATTAACATGTTGAATAAGTAGGTTGTGGAAGGCATGCAGTGGCATCTTGTGTCAGTGGTTATATAGATTCTCTATTTGAGTCACTCGATGGATTTTGTCTCTTTTGTCCATGTCCCTAGGGAGTGGAACAGAGTGGCTGATTGTCTGGCTAAGTGGGCCTCAGGTGGGGGATTGGAATGTTAGGGAGTGGGATCTTTTGTCACAGGATTGTATTCAAACTTTGGAAAGGTTGATCTCTGAAGACATGGAGGGTTATTTGTGGTCCCTTTTTGGAGCCTGAGTGTGGTAGGATGTTTAGGTTCTAGTTTGGTTGGGTGGTGGTTCTGTGGTTCTATTTTTGCTTTTTGTTGTTTTTGTGGTCTATTTCTTTGTTTGTTATGTATTGGTGGTTTCTTTTCTAATAAATTTTTACCCCTCTTTAAAAAAAAAATCAATATAATTTAGGAATAGATTAGATTTGACCTAAAATAAATTAAAATTTGGTGAGAGACAAAGTTTTTGATATTGTCGAA
The DNA here is from genome assembly GCA_027924645.1 of Cunninghamia lanceolata. Lineage (NCBI taxonomy): Eukaryota > Viridiplantae > Streptophyta > Pinopsida > Cupressales > Cupressaceae > Cunninghamia > Cunninghamia lanceolata. Next base: position 3,559,709 of record BSBN01000957.1, read on the forward strand.
AAATAATTAGCATTTGGTTCTTGACTCTTAATTATGTTCTAAGATTAGATTGGATTGATCATCCACAAGTATTATGTAGGGGAATTTTCACAATGTAATACACCCTTTTTAATAATTTATTTTGGGGACTCAAAATCTCATTATGTATTTCCCCTGGGCTTAGGGAAAGTGATAGGGAAATAATTTTTGTAAACATCAAAAATCTCATTTTCTTTATTTTCTATATTTTTATAAATTACATTTTTGGTGGTCTTCAGAGTATTTATGGGGCCTAGTTTGTCAAAAAAATCTTGTATTTTTATTTTTTTGGCATAGGTCTTCTAGAGATCTTTCCAACGCACAAAAGAAGATTGATTTTCACCTGTCAAGCTAAGAGTAAGGACCTCACCAAGTTGGGGTACCTAGAAGAAAAAAATTTGTACATCTTATTTAATTTTGTCTCTAGTATGTTCTTGTCTATCTATCCATTTCAACCTCCAATGAGTCATCAGATTCTTCTAGGCCTTGTGTAACACCCACTATTTTTAGTATATTATACTATAAGTTTTATGAAGGAGTTATCATCTATTTTTAGCCATCATGTATCAAATGGAGGTTATGACTTACCTTTTGGTGGGTATTTTTTGAGGGAGAATATTACCGATAATATTAATTATTGTTTTCTAGAAATGAAGGATGTTGTAATTTGCCTGCCCAAGTTAACGTTTTAACATCTATAAAATTCAAGCAGTTTTTCACTTCAACATCTCATTTTATCATACCAAAACTCTACCAAAATTATTTGAGCACTTACATTCATTCATAAATTTAAGGATGAAACCCCTTTGATGTTTAAATCAAAGGATGAAAACCCATTGGTTTTGTTGGGTGAATATTTTGTCTTCAACTAACTGAAGGCAAAATGGTTATATCAACCACAGTATGATGAGATATAATCTCTCCTCTTAGAAAGGGGAGGCTCCATTTTCATTGCCCACTACAATCAACAAGTACTTAACTAGATCTATGTACACTATACACTAACTTGGGGATGGTGCCATATCATCCATTTATCTTTTCTCAAAAATGATATTTCAATTTAATCCTTATAATGTATGATAAATTCATAAACTACTTATTGGAACAATAATAACCAATATCAAGATTGAATGAACAAAAGAATATTCAAAATGATACCAGCGTGAAATAGACTAGAAATTCATAGAAGCACAAAGTCTTTCATAATTTCTTTTGTTGACATGGAATTAGAAATATATACTGTAGAATGTAGCCCAAAGTTTCCATTGTATGCTATCAAGAGATTTTAATGAAAACAGAAAATAAATAGCAACTCAAAGTCTTCTAATATTTTCAACTCACGAACATAGAATATAAATTCCAAAAGTAGTGTTGTGGCACAAAGACTCCAATATCAGCTTTAGATCACCTCCCAGATTATATGAATTCACACTACTTATTTGATCAATTACATAAGACAGTGCAAGAGAAAAGACGTAAGAACATCTCTCATACACTACAAGTAGATTCTCAAAACAAAGTCTGAATGCTCACTTTCTTTCTTATTATTAACAAAATATTGATTTACAAACTTGAATACAAAGTCTCAAAATGCTTCTCAATTTTGGCAGAGTTTTGCTTCAATAACTAAAAGATTAAAAAATTACACAGAGGCCCTCTTTATTTATAGTGAGAGGCCATGACCAAAAATAGGGAAAATACAACTAACTTGACTTTTTCAACAAGAAGAGTCCTTATTGATTTGGGACTTTCCTTGTTTGTACATGTAATTGCATCTTGAAAAAGTACATTTGAAAATGTCCAAAACTACAAACAAAGTACATATGAAATTACAAAAATATACTAAGGCATGAAAACTTGAATTAAATTGTGCTCCCATTCTTCTTCAGAAAATCCTCGTACATGGTGAACATTGTTTGCATTTCTAAACTATCAGGACTAGCAATGTTTTTGGAAATCACTCAAGCCCTGATTATTGCATCTTTCACCGTGGTAGCCACCTTTTCATGACTTGTCAATTTATACTTCAAATTATCCAAACTTAATTGATTGTCCAAAAGACTATCTAGAGAAGCAACTAAAAAAGCTTTCTCTTCAAAATCCCTTTGAACCATACTCTTAAATGCTTGAATCATCTCATCAGTAGCAAGAAAATGATGATCATCAGTTGTCAATTCACATGGGAGTTCCTCCAATTTGTGCAGAAGATAAGCATCACTATCTATATGCTCAGTTCTCTGGCACTCTCTAAATATTTGATCAATTCTTTTAAAACATTACTTCGGTGAATCAATGACTTCTTAGTTTCTACATAAGATTCACAATGTGAAATAATGTCAATTGATATCAAAGTCTTCACCTTTAGCTTCTTCATATCAGTCTACTTCTCAAGACTAGTACCCAAGTACTCAATATCTTGAGATATTACATCAACCAAATCATCTAGCTCAAATCTTATCTTCTCCATCTTGCTTTTCTTCTTAGTTAAACTTGTTAGAAGAGACGCTCCTTGTGAATGCAATCTTTCAAGATATTCTTCAACCACTCTTCCCTTGACATGCATCTTTTCTGCCTTTTGAATAACAGGATCCTCTATCGTGATTGCCTCAAGTGCCACTGATTTAGATAACAAGGTGATCTTCCTTATTACCACTGCTAGTTGCTCAAATCTTGCCTTGTATTGCTCCTTCATTTCCCTCTCATGATCAAATTTCATAATTAAGGAATTAAGAGTCGATTGTACATCAGCCTTGGCACTTTCATGAGTGATTTTCCCTAGTTTAATCCTAGAGATAGAATAATCACTCATGTTAAAATTCTCAAAAATAGTCTCTAGTGGTGGTTGAGCAATCTCCGCATACTTGTGACCTTTGTCCTCCAGCAACAAGGAAAGAGTCTTAGTCTTATTTTGAGTTTTTGCTTTAACAGGTACTAGCTTCCCAAAATTGAAGTCTTCTAGAGAGATGGCTTGCTTTTTCCTTTTCAGAGTATAGGCTAAAAGCCATGGAGGAAGCACTAATGAACTAGTATCTAGATTCAAACCCATTGCTTGCCCAAGAGGAGTTACACCCACACTAGTTGTAGTGATGATTCGAGAGGTGTTTGTAAAAACTACACCTGACACATGAACATTAGTAGCTTGCTCGGTTCCTAAAACAAATTGATCTAGAATTTCTTGGTCACCAATGTCATATGAAGGAGAAGACAAACTTGGTAGAGATCTAGAAGAACCAAGAATAGCATAAAAAATGGCTTTAGGGCTATCAAACAATGTTCTAGAGAAAAATGGTATAGTAGAGCCAGAAGATGGTATAACAATAGGAGTAACAAAGGTACTAAAAACAATAGGTACATAATCTGAAACAAGTTTGGTAGGAGAGGAAGAAGAAACTGGAGGTTCTAATATGATGTCTTCTCTAGGAGACATGGTAGGTTCCTCTACTTGTTCCTACTCATCCTCTTTTTCCCCTGAAGGTCTTTCCTTAGTGTCCATCTCTTCTAGGACAGGTTGTTTAGTTACCTGTTCATCTGTCTCTATTTCTTTTGCACTTGGCTCTTCTTTCATTACCTTGGCTTTGCCACCCTTTGATACAAATTTTATCTTAGGTTTAGGAGCCTTTGATGAGCTTTATGCATCACTTTTATTATTAGTTCTTATTTCAACCTTCTTGCCTATTTGCTCCAAGGTATCCTCTTCTAAACCAGTAATAAAATCCTTCAATTGAATTCCCTTGCTTTGCAACCACACATTAGTATTCGTCAAAATGAGTTCAAACCTTTTCCTTATAGAAGTCAACTCTTTCTTTGACCATAAGATCATAGGCAAAGGAGAACCGGCAACATTTTCACTCACATACTTAGGACTTACAATATGTTCAACATCTTCCATGCCCTCAGGAATATCTGCTAGTTTCAAGTCTTCAACTTGACTAAGAGTCAACCTACAGTAATCCAATTTTTTGATCTCTTCATCAGTCCTCAAATCAGCCCACACATCTTCTACCATTGAGACATGTGATGGGGTCTTCCTCTTAATCTTGTCTTTCACCCCCTCAAGTCAAAATGGTTTATTATTTTGAAATGCTTATGGTCACCAATTGTATTTCAAATTCCAGAGCCTTAGCTTTTGTAGCAGTAGCAACAGGATACCTACCAATCTCTACGGGAAACTTGAAACTAGGTTTTTTTAGTTCTATCTGCTTATTATGCACGATAATCATTTGTTGGCATAGCTCCATCAGAACAATTTTGTCACTAGGGAGCTTGGGTAGCATGTAGGGATATCCATGAAAGTAACCAACCCTCAGGTAGGTAAAGGTTCAAAATTAAAGATACATACATCCAAACCTGTTTACCACTTCCCAGGCTTCATTTGATACTCTCTTCTGAACTAGCTGTGGGTCAAAAAGGCACAAGAACATTACAAAGAAAGCATCATTTACACTCCATAAGTGATGAATGGATCCTTTTAGAGTCAATTGGGAGTAATACTAATAAATAGGAATGACTCTTCGATCTCCCTCTCAGGTTAACCCTGGAAAGCTTCTCATTAACGTAGCTGCATATACCAAGTAAGATGTCATATAGAATTTGGAAGTGGTTGACACCTCGGTTAATTGCTCATGAAGAGCATTACTAATTTGCTCACCCTAGAAAATATTTTGTTTTCCTTGAAGGATGATTTTGATTTAAGGATACATCCACTAATGGAAAGTGGAAGATGAATGTAGCCCTCTAACTTTGCTGAGAAGAGTTATCAAGTCACTAACCTCTTCTACAAAGTCACTCCTAGGAAAACTCTTAGGCCATCTGGATAAATTTGGCCTGGCTGTTTTCAACCATTTAGTGTTGATAATCCTTTTAGATTTTCAACATCTTTGTCATATTCCCTCTAAGCAATGTTGAAATCTAGCGCTGCACTTTCCTCTACACCAGGACACATGAAGACCTTATCTATGAACTCCACATCCAACCTCATTATCACATTACCATGTGCATGCACCACTATTCTATTTTCTCTATTGTAGAAGTGAGCTACTTGGAGAACAAACTCAGTGTTATGGGCTGCTATAGGAAAAGAGCCAACCAAATGAATATTGTTGTCTATAATCCTTTTCATGTAGTGACTTGGATTATCTTGTTTTGTCCTTTCTACAAACTCAACCATATCAACATGGCCAATCTCCATATCCTATATCTCATCCACATTTTATGTAACTATAGTTATAGGGAACACACCCTGGTATTTGTACTTCATTTCTTTGGCTTTCTTTGGAGAGGGATAGGTCATTTGAAAAATGAACTCCTTTGACTAAGAAAGAGAACTTGACAATCTTGCAGAAGCCACTACAACAATAAGAGGCATGATTTTGTAGTGTTAGGGAAAAATTGGTAATTGGGAAATTGCATTATTGAAAATCATGATCAAAGCGCAAGTTTGAAGGGGCTAGAGAGAAATCAAAGCGAAGAACTGAGCAAAAGTGGGTAAAGTTTAAAAGATGTGAAAATTCTACAGAGTTAGAGAAATTTGGGACAGTGATGTATGGGTGACAAAAATCACCGCCTCTGCATGGTGGAAAGAACAAATGCTTAAGTGGCTGAGTGGCAAAAATACCTGCTTATGCATGTGGGATTTTTCTTGCAATGTTGCTTCATATCACAAACTTTCTGTATGGGTGGAAAAAATTACCACCTTTATACTTAGGAGAAATACAAATGTATGTATGAGCAGTAAATTCCATTGCTCCTACACGTAGGGATGAATATATTTTAAAAGGCATGGGCGGTGATTTTCATTGCTCATCCATTGCCTGATAAAAATGCAATATATGCATTGGTAGTGAAAATCACTGCCCATGCATCAGGGAAGAAATTATATACTTGTGTATGGGCGGCAAAATTCGCTGCCCTTACACTTAAGGAATTTCTACAATTTTTTAGCACGGGCGGTGATAATCACCACCCCTGCTAATTTGGGTAAAACATGCAACAAGAACATGAATAGGCAGTAGAAAACCATACCTTTATAGATCAAGGAACACAAACAAAAAAGGAACCACGACCAGTGTTAAATGCCATTCATACAAAATTCTAAAAACTGAAACAAAAACCTAAAACAAAACCCTAATTCAAAAACACGACCAAATGTCTTGGAAAGGAAACACAAAACTGTAAATGTTTTTAGAGATTTTTACCAACATAAATAGTCTAGATCTAATGTCATTAAGAAAAGAGAAAATAATGATTCAAATAAAGAAATCACAAAATAAGATGATGAATAAAACTAACCGGAATAACAAGAAGAGGTGAAAACCTAGTTTAAATCTGAGAAAATTTTAATCCAATGCTTGCGCCGAGAATATTAAAAGGTTTGCACGAGCTCAAAGGAATCATATATATGAATAAACAAGGATAAAATGAAAAATAAGGGTGATTAAAACATATAAAATGCCTCATTAAACATTCACATGAAGTGCATTAACTACACTTAGTGTGAACTATGAGATGCACGGGCGACACTTTTTGTCGCCCCTGCATATAGTGGAAATCAACACTTAATATGCAATGGTGGTGATTTTCACTACCCTTGCACTTAAGGGAATTACAACACCAATATGCAATGGTGGTGATTTTCACCGCCCTTGCATGCAAAACAAAAAAAATCTAACTCGTTAAAACTATCAAACTCACTAGTTTGACAAGTTTGCTTACTTATTTAATTTTTGCAAACTTCAAGAAACTAAGTTGAGGAGATACTCAAGTAGATTCTCAGGAGTTAGAAGACCCCACATGAAGGAAATAATATTTGCCTCAAATTGCGTGCTTAGAGTTGTAGGCTATGAAATGGACAAGTTTCGTGGGGGTCATCCTACAAAATGAGGATAGCTAATTTTGGGGATAACAACTAGCTCTAATTGGGGAGCTTCCTTCGATCGTCCTTTGAGATGATCAAAGCAAGAAGAACTCTAGTCTCTAAGTGCCTTCATCCATTCCATTGGGCTATATAGTCAAGTGACACAAAAGACACAAAAACTATACAAAAATACATGAACTTATCTGTCACTTTATTGAGTGAAAAGCTTTAGGTGTTGCCCATTGTGTGGAAACAAGAAAGGAATCCCATATTGATACTCTAGAATGAAACTATTTTCACCATAACGTTGATAAATGATGAAAGAGCCTCTCCATAGGGAATCAAACTTCCTATGCATTCCTTTTGGCTCCCTCCTCTTGTCCCATAACAAGACTTGATCCCCAACTTGAAAACTTCTGGACCTTGGTTTTTTTGTTAAATATCTTCTTTATCTAATTTTGATGTTTTGTAATATGGTCCACCACCTTGACTCATTATTCTTCAAGTTCAGAGAGGAACATAATGCGCTTGTCAATAGAACTCTCAAAAGTTCCATCTTCAACTACTTTTTCCAACTTCAAAGCTGGCAACTCTAAAGTAATTGGTATTTTAGCATTCAATCCATACAATAACTAAAAAGGAGACATACCAATTACTCTCTTTGGGGTAATACGGCCTACCCACAACACATCAAACAATGCCTTGTGCCAGGTTCTCTGATTTTCATCTACTAGCTTTTTGAGGATAGTGACCACATTATTGTTACTAGATTCAGCTTGACCATTCCCTTGGGGGTAATAGTCAGATGAATGAGAAAGAATAAAGCCATATTCAAAATAGAAACTAGTAATTTCATGGGAAGAAAAGCATGTAGCATTATCTGCTACAATCTTGTTTAGAACCCCAAACCTGGATATGATTTTTTCTTTGAGAAACCTACAAGCTACCTCAGAAGTAGCATGCTTCACAAGAATAGCCTCCACCCACTCAGTGAAGTAATCAATTGTTGTATGAACATAACTGTGTCCTATACTTGATGGTGGATTCACCACACCAACAAAGTCAATACCCCATTGCTAAAATGGTTCCTCAATAATGACTAGTTTGAGTGGTAGGGTGGCCAACTTGGGTTTCCCCGCAAACTATTGACAAAGCTCGCACTTACGCACCCAATCATATGCATCTTGAAACAGTGTGGGCCAATAGTATCTAGCTCTAAAAATCTTGTGAGTTGTTACAGGTGCCGAAAAATGTTCGCCACATGCTAAACTATGGAAAGATTCCAATAGTTTGCTTTCTTGTCCTTTATCAACACGACGGAGGAAGATTCCATCAATGCTTCTCTTATACAAACCATTGTCACATAGGACATAATTTGCAGCTTTTAGCTTCATAGTCCTTTTCTCTTTGTAAGACAAATGATCGGGACATTCACCATAAGTGAGAAAGTAAGCAATATTTGAATACCATTCATTTGTTGTGCTAACAAAAAGAGCGGTGGGAACATCTTTAATCTCTACTTCTTCATCACCTATTTCCTTAGGTACATTATCAGCAATAAGTTGGCATAATCATTTCCCACGTACAAGCTTGGTAGGCTTAATATCAAGATCATACTCCTAGATTTTAGAAATCCAGTTGCCTCTCTTGCTCTCAAACTCTTGTTGAGTTAGAATGGATTTAACTGTTGAATCAGAATGTAGAACCTAAAATGCTTGACAACTTTTACCATGGCATATGCATGCTTCTCCATAACTGAATACTTGAGTTCATGAGTTTTCAAAGGACAACTCATGGATGCAATAGGAGATTCAATACCCTCCTTATTCTGTTGAATCGAGATAGCCAACAGTGTATGCTCTGAAGCATAAATATACATAATGAAGCCTTTGGTGTAATCAGGACAAACCAAAACCGAAGCATGGGCAATAGCTCTTTTGATGTCCTCAAATGCTTCCTTACCTTTTTCGCTCCAATGGAAAGTGGACTTACCTTTCATCATATTTACAATATGATGAGTTTTCTCTACAAATTCAAGAACAAATCTTTGCAGAAAATTCACCTTTCCAAAGAAAGAATGAACAGCTGTCTTACTTAAAGGGAAAGTAAGAGATTGAATTGATTTGACCCATTCAGGATCAATTTTTGTACCTTCTTTAGATACTATATGCCCAAGAAGTTTGCCTTCTGTTACCCCAAAAATAGACTTTTTATGATTGAGGGAAATTTCATGTTGACGGCACCTCTCCAGGACTTGTCGCAAGTGATATGCATGATCTTGACGCTTTTTTGAAAAAATAGTTAAGTCATCAAGATAGACCATAATAAACTTACCCATTTCATCTCTGAAGGCCAAGTCTATTGCTCTCTGAAAAGTTGCACCAGCATTGATCAATCTGAAAGGCATCCTGTGGTAAGCAAAAGTACCCCATGGTGTTGTGAAGGCAGTCTTATGTTGGTCCACTTTGGTAATCTCAATTTGATTATAGCCTAAAAAACCATCCAACATAGATAGTATTTCCGAACCAGTCACCTTCTAAAGCACTTGGTCCATTACTGGAAGTGGGTAATTATCCTTTAGAGAAGACTGATTCAAATTCTAGAAATCTACACAGATGCGTATTTCACCATTTTTTTTCCTTACTGGCACTATATTTGCAGTCCATGTGGAATGATGAATTAGGAAAATAATTCTTGCATTCAACATCTTCTAAATTTCAGCTTGAATAGTACCTAAAATCTTTGGGTTGTATTGCCTTTGTTTTTGCTTATGAGGTAAAGATCCCATCTTAAGTGGTATCTCGTACTGAACTTCCTTTGGCTGGAATGACTTCACGTCATCATAGGAATATGCCAACATGTCAATATAATGATACAAAAGTATCACAAACCTGAATCTTTTATCAGATGTACAACACTTCCCAATGTTGACCATTTTGGGATTAACTTATGTACTCAGATTCACCTGTTCAACTTCCATCGATGAACCTATTCTAATCTGCTATTGCTTGATGTATCGATCATGCTTGTCAAATAGTTTCTCGAGAGAAACTAGGCCCTTGGAAAAAATTTTACCTTTCAACTACAAAAACTCTTCGCCTATCTTAGAATCAACTTCAAAAATAGACTCCCTAGGAGGAGAATCACTTCCCTCAAAGTGGAGTTCATTGAAGCTATCTGCTTTCTCTAGGGATACGATAATTTGATCATCACCATTGAAAACTTGCCAATGATCTAAATTATCTGGGACACTTGGTCGAAAGACCAATTCAATAGTATATTTGTTACCCTTAAAATCCTTATGAGGAACCATAAGGGTAGCTAAGACGGCCAATGAATCTGCAATGTCATTAAACTCTCTTAGTACTACTAAAATATTAAAAACATCAAAGTCCTCAATGCAATCCCACACACAATTGTGATAATGCCTCACCCTTTCATTTTTTGTTTGGTACAAATTCCTCACCTGATAGATGACAAGTTTTGCATCTCCTTGTGCATGAAGATTCTTGACACCTTTGGTGTGAGCAACTTCCATACCTAGCAACAAAGATTCATATTTAACAGTATTATTTGTATTATCAAATTGTAGCTTATAAGAAAAAGGAAAAATATCTCCCTGGGGAGATATGAGGACTACTCCAGCCCCAAATCCTGTTGAAGTATAGCTACCATCAAAGTCCAATGTCCAAACATCATTTGAACCCTCTAATTTGACATTCTCATGGCTAGGAGATTCTTCACCTGAAGAATAATAATCTTCCATTATCATGTCTTCATTTGAACTATCTGATGTATCATAAACATCTTCAGTAGTTAGAAAGTAGTTTCCCATACCTGAATATTCAAAAAGAATTTGTGCGTTTGGATCCTCATATGTGGTTATAATATATTTTTCTTCCCTTTCAGGAAGCAACTTTTGCATGACACCCTTAACAGGTATCCTTGCTTCAGACAAGTCCATGTTGATTTCCCCACCAACATATTTACAGAAATTCTACCCCAATAAAATTCCATATGAGGCAGGAACATCAGCCACTAAGACAGTCATTTTAATCCATTTCTCTAGAAAGGTAGCGAATGCAAACTGTGCATCCTTAATTTGCCCTATTACAGGCACTTGTTTGGTTTCCATTGAAAAGCATCTATCAAAGGTTTTTGTCAAAGTTAAACCCAAGGCATCTGCCACCTTGGCAAGCATAACATTGTCGAAGGTGTTGGAATTAGTCCGGATGACTGAGAGGGAGGGGTGAATCAGTTGTCCCTAAACTTTAACATTTTATACACTTTTAAATCTTCTTTCTTAATTTACAACCAAATTAATTATGTAAATATTCAAGCATAAATCAACACATGAGTAGAATCAACATGATCACACAACACCAAAATTTTGACGTGGAAAACTCGGTTAAGGGAAAAACCATGGTGGGGGTTAACCCACAAAAATGCATACCCTGTTAAAAGTACTTAAGAAAATAGAAGGCGCATGCCTTCAGGCACAACTGTCCAGATCTCATTGCTCAAGAAGAGGCTCACTGTCTATAAGGAATTATGATTTACACAAAGACAATGAACTGAGAATTAGCATCTACATTCATGCCTGAATTAGTCCCTTTGAAGGCTCACAAAACTTCTAGTCCTATCTTCAAATTCTTCTACACTGACTCTTCTCTCTATACTCCCATCGTCCTCTACTTCTCTACTCTGCTTTTGATCCTTTCTTCAGATTTAATTCATTACATACAAGGATCATTTTCCACAACTCTTCAACAAGTATTTATACACTTCATCTACCTTGGAATGATCAACAAGGTTAGCTAAACTTAACGTGGATTTTTACACTGTCGGCCAAACATATCTAAGACTTGAAACTTCCTCCATTAACATACCATGATTCATAAAATGCTCTTTAGATCATCCACATCATGCTAGGAACATCCGGTCGGCCAAGACTGGGAAGAACATTAACCTCAAAGAAGAAGTCTCCAATCAACAAGCTCAAACTTCAATGCGGACCTCCAACATAGTAGCCAGATGATCCAGAGACCTCCACAAGCACATTGAATTCACCAATAACATCCACTCTAAACCAAATTACCATAATTATTTACATTTTCCTCCGAAACCTCAAGAACACTATCTGCCATGACTATCAAACTAGAAAGATAGCTTGCAGACCTCTAAACCATGAACCACTAGAGTTGATGACACACACTGACTTCCCAAACATGCCTTCAGATCTGTAAACCATAATATTTCACTGCAGAGCAATCCGAACCAACTTACTGTTGCACTATCTCTTCTAAATACTGTAAAATCTGATTCTACTTAGATGGCCATAACTTCTTCAAATCTTTATGCAGACTTCTCAATTCTTAACTGGAGCAACCCTTGACAATCCTCTACAAAGCCATATGGTCTACATGCATTGATTGTCATTAATTTTCTCAACATCCTTAACAATCCAGTCTTCTATACAGACAACAATATAGGATACAGTTGACACCAATGGCAACAAGGATATGTTGACATCAATGACAACAACACTTACGCACATATTTGCAACAATCTCCCCCTTTGTCATTGATGGCAACATATGATGTGAAAAATTGAATTCAAGCATCAAGACAAAAACTTCTCCCCTTTTCTCTTATCACACCTGCAACCATTTTCTTCACTACTCCCCCTTTCACCAACAATTATTCACTTCCAAGTTTTTCACATGACTTCTCTCCCCCTTTGACATCAATGGCAAAGGCCACATATTTGCTATCTATTTTCCTCCTTTTTATTTTATACTGATCTCCAACATTTACATACTGACTACTCCTTAGAGTAGTATCTTCTCAACATCAATCTAGATCTCAAGATATGTTTGAGAATTCCATCAGATTGATGCACATAAGTGCATCTTAGTTCTGATCAGAGGGGTAATAACCTCTAACTTCTCTCTGAGATACTCAAAAGTATCCTTGGGAAGAGGCATAGTGAAGATATCTCTCAAGAAATGAAACTTGGTAGATATATGTTTTGTCTTTGAATGCAATACCAGATTCTTTGAGATGCTTATTGCACTAGAATTATCACAAAAAATTGTGACTAGCTCCTCAAACACAATTCTAATGTCCTTCACCATTTTCTTCATCCATAGAACTTGAGTACAATTATTTGTTGCTTCTATATACTCTGCCTCTGCAGTAGACAGAGATATTGCCTCTTGCTTTTTTCTTATTCAAGAGACCAATCTTCTCCCTAAGAAGAATGCACTACCACTAGTGTTTTTTCTGTCATCCACATCTCCTACCCAATCAACATCTATATAAGCATGAAGAGTGAATTCATTGTCCTTTGGATACCACAGTCCATAATCAACTATGCCCTTGAGATATCTAAAAATTCTTTTGAATTCCATAACATGGGATTCTTTTGGATCAGCTTGAAATCTGGCAACAAGTCCAACTGCATCCATGATGTCAAGTCTGGTCTAAGTCAGATAGAGCAATCCCCCAATCATTGATCTATACCTTTTCTGATTTGCCTTAGGGGAGTCATCATCTTTGCTTAGCTTGCATCCAGTTACCATAGGTGTACCTACTGGCTTTGAATCTTCCATTCCAAACTTCTTCAACAATTCTTTAACATACTTGGATTGAAATATGAAGATACCTTTATCTGACTAAACAATTTGCACACCTAGGAAGAAATTCATCTCACCAAACATTCACATCTCAAACTCACTTTTCATTTGATTAGCAAATGCTTTGTACATACATTCATTTACACTAAAAATGATATCATCAACAAAGACCTCAACAATTAGAATGTCCTCATGATTAATATTGAAGCATAGATTACTATCAGTAATACCTTTGCTAAATCCTAGATTAAGCAAATGCTTATCCAATCTAGCATACCAGACTCTTGGAGCTTGCTTGAGTCCATACAAAGCTTTTCTCAATCTACAAACCATATCTTCCTAATCAGACAACTGAAAACCTTCTAGTTGCTCAATGTAGACTTCTTCCTCCAAATCTCCATTCAAGAATGATGACTTGACATCCATCTAATATACTTTAAAATCTCTGAAAGGAGCAAAAGCAAGAAATAATCTAACTGCCTCTATCATTTCCACTGGAACAAAAGTTTCTTCAAAATCAATTCCTTCCACTTGAGAATAGCCTTTACATACCAACCTTGCCTTATTCCTTACAACCTCACCATTTTCATTTAGTTTATTCTAGAAGACCCATTCGGTTCCAATCACATTTTTGTCCTCATGTATAGGAACAAGATCCCAAGTGTGATTCTTTTCAATTTGCATCAGTTCTTCTTCCATTGCTTTAACCCAGTGTTCATCATTACAAGTTTCACGTACTTATTTAGATTCAATCTTTGAAATCAAACAAATCTCCTCTTGATCTTCAATAATTTTTCTCCTAGTTCAAACACCTTTACTCTTATCTCCTATGATCTAATCTTCAAGATGATTCAACCTTACATACCTAGGAGTTTTAGAAATTGTTTGAACTTCTGTTTCTTGAACTTGTTCCTCATCTTCTGCACTAATCTCTTGAGTTACTAGAGTTATCAGATCAATCTGAATCTGAGTCTGGATTTGATCTTGTCTTCCTTGACTTTGACTTTCATCTCAATCATCTGAATCATATTCGTAGTACCTGGAATGTCCTTCTTTGCTTTCATCAACTTTAACATTAGCACTTTCAACAATCTTTTTCAACCTTTTGTTGAAGCACCGGTAAGCCTTACTTTGAGTTGAGTATCCCAAAAATATTCCTTCATCATTTCTTGTCTCAAACTTGCCTAAATCCTCATCTCTTTTGATATAGCATTTACTACCAAAAACTCTAAAATATCTCACAGTAGGAGGATGACCAAACCATAGTTCATAAAGAGTGTTACTAGAATTTCATTTGATCTGCACCTAGTTAAGTGTGTAGATAGCAATACTCATAGCTTCACTCCAATAAACTTGAGGAACGTTTGTTTCCATTATCATGGTCCTGGCAGCTTCTTGAATGGTCTAGTTCTTCCTTTCCACAACTCCATTTTGCTGAGGAGTCCTAGGAGCAGATAACTATCTTTTTATTCCATGCTTTTCACAGAAAGCATCAAACTCACTGGAAGTGAATTCTCCACCTCTATCAAATCTTAGACACTTCAATTTCTCACCAATCTCATTTTCAACCATCATCTTGAACACCTTAAACTTATCAAGAGTTTCTGATTTTTCTTTTAGGAAAGTTACCCACATCATCTAGGAGTAATCATCAATTAGAAACATGAAATATCTATCTCCTTGCATACTCCTAATTCTAGCAGGACCATAGAGATTAGTATGTACTAGTTCCAATCTCCCACTTGAACCTTGTTCCTTAATTTTGAATGAAATTCTACTCTGTTTACCCAATTGACATTCTCTACATATGCTATCAGATTTCACAAGTCTTGGAAGATCTCTTACAGCTTGAGTGGAACTTATTTTGACAATGTTATCAAAATTCACATGACACATCCTCCTATGCCATAACCAACTTTGATTTGTTTGAGTAATCAAATAACTTTTGCCTGAACTACTCAAGTGAAAGATGTTACCTCTAGTTTGAGTACCAGATGCAATTTTAGCTCTAGAACTTTCCAAGATTCTCCATTTTCCATCCTTGAATCAAAGATCATAACCCTTGTCAACTAACTGTCCAACACTAAGAAGATTATGTTTTAGTCCTTTCACATACAGAACATCATTGGTGTTGTTCTTACCATCAAAAGAGATGGATCCTCCGCCACAAATTCTACCAGCTGATTTGTCTCTAAATTTCACAAGTCCTCCATAATTTTCAAAACTCACAAACTTACTCTTGTCAACAGTCATATGATGAGAACATCCACTATTAATCACCCATTCATCTCTTTCAATAACCTGAGCAGCCAAGGCACTTTCCATATTTGTATAGCTAGCAGATTCAGTAGACACTGAATATTCTTCTTTGATAGCAATGAACACCCAATTATTTTCAGAGGAACCTCCATGATTAGATTCATCATCTATGACCCCTTCTTCTCCATCTTCTTGGACATAGTAACATTTCTTCTAACCCTTGTACCTGTTAGGTTTTGGTTTTGAAAACCTCTTTAGACATCTTGAGGTAAAATTACCAATCTTATTACAAGCAAAATATTTGACTGGTAATTTTCCTTCATACTTACAGGATCATCTTGGCATTCTTCTGGCAATAAGAGGTTCAAGATCTGTAGTTTCTATTTCAACAGCTTTAAGATCCTTTCTTGTCTTCACAAATTTGTTTAATCTTGTAGAAGAGTTTTCACCCAGATCATATCTTTGTTTTCCATGTACACTAGCTTTGAATTTAGATTCAGACTTAGGAAGAGAATCATCAAATTCACTCAATTCAAAACCTGGAATTTTTCCAACTAGGTGATCTCTTGTAACATCTAAGATAGTCATGATCTCCTCTATAGTAGAAACCTTATGTTTGTATGAATTAGGTAAAGATCTTAGCACTTTTTCCACAATCTCTTATTCTTCCAAAACACCACCAGCACACCTGATCCCACACACAAGTTAGTTTATCTTTTGCATGTCGATTGTGATGTTCTCAACTTCAATCATCCTCAAATTTTCAAATTTTCCTCTCAAACTTTGTAGTTTGGCACATTTGACATATTTATCTCCTTCATACAAATTCTCCAACTTCTACCATATTTCATGAGCAGTTTTTAGACCAAAAACATTTGTCATTTCTGAATCAGTCAGGGCACTCAACAAGGCTTCTTTAGCTCGAAGGTTATTTTCAGCATCCTTGAGTTCATCTGGAGTTGAAGGACCTTTCTCTAGAGGCTCATACTTATCTTTGGTTATTAACCAATAAGCATCACCCATGCATTGTAAATGGCATTCCATGTGGCTCTTCCAAATAGAGTAATTTGTTCCATGGAATCTTGGACTATCCTTCTTGTAAGTCGACATCCTGGATCTCCTTGAGCGATTAAGCTCCTTTTAAAGGAACTTGGCTCTAATACTAATTGTTGGAATTAGTTCAGACAATTGACAGGGGGTGAATCAATTGTCCCTAAACTTTAACCTTTTTTGCACTTTTAAATATTCTTTCTTAATTTACAACCAAATTAATGATGTAAACATTCAAGCATAAATCAACACATGAGCAGAATCAACATGAACACACAACACCAAAATTTTGATATGGAAAACCCGGTTAAGGGAAAAACCACGGAGGGGGTTAACCCACAAAAATGTGTACCATGTTAAAATTACTGAAGAAAATAGAAGGCACATGCCTTTGGGTGCACTATCCAGAGCTCACTGCTCAAGAAGAGGCTCACTGTCTATAAGGAATTATGATTTACATAGAGATAATGAACTGAGAAATAGCATCTACATTCATGCATGAATAAGTCCCTTTGAAGGCTCACAAAACTTCTACTCCTATCTTCAAATTCTTCATCACTGATTCTTCTCTCTATACTCCCATCGCTCCTCTGCTTCTCTGCTCTACTTTTGATCCTTTCTTCAGATTTAATTCATTTGATACAAGGATCATTTTCCAAAACTCTTCAACAAGTATTTATACACTTCATCTACCTTGGAATGATCAACAAGGTCGGCTAAACTTAACGTGGATCTTTACACTGTTGGCCAAACATAGATGAGACCTTAAACTTCCTCCATTAACATACCATGATTCATAAAATGCTCTTTAGATCATCTGAATCATGCAACGAACATTTGATCGGCCAAGACTGGGAATAACATTAACCTCAAAGAAGAAGTCTCCAATCAAAAAGCTCAAACTTCAATGCGGACCTCCAACATAGTAACCACATGATCTAGAGACCTCCACAAGCACATTAAATTCACCAATAACATCCACTCTAAACCAAATTACTAGAATCATTTGTACTTTCCTCTGGAACCTCAAGAACACTATCTGCCATGACTGTCAAACTAGAAAGATAGCTTGCGGACCTCTGAACCACAAACCACTAGAGTTGATGATACACAGTGACTTCCCAAACATGCCTTCAGATCCACAGACCATAATATTTCACTGTGGAGCAATCCGAACCAACTTACTATTACACCGTCTCTTCTGAATACTACAAAATCTGGTTCTACTCAGATGGCCATAACTTCTTCAAATCTTTATGTAGACATATCAATTCTTAACTGGAGCAACCTCTGACAATCCTCTACACAGCCATATGGTCTGCATGCATTGATTGTCATTAATTTTCTCAATATCCTTAACAATCTGATCTTCTATACAGACATCAATGACAACACCACTTAAGCACATATTTGCAACAAGAGGCACCTGAGTCGATGACACAGTTACTAAGTTTATGACCATTTATCAACAAGGAAACATAGAATGGCCCAATTTTCCTAGTGGAAGGAGTAGAAACTAGATTGTTTTGGGAGGTTCTTGTCTTAGAAATGATAGGAATATTTTGGGAAGAATCTTGCCCTATAGGGGCAGCCTTATTTTTTACTAATTTAGCTAATTGTTCAAACTAATTCAGGTTAGCTTGCAAATACTCAACCTCAGACATCTAAATTTTAGTCTTTCTAGCATGGTCTATTATATCAAATAACTAATATGAAGTAGACACAGGAGAAGGGACACCTTCATTTTGAGGTCTCGGATTGGAAGTACTGGTCTGAGGAACAAAAGTAGAGGAAGGAGTATTAGTTGTACTTGTTTCTCACGAGTCAAATCCCTAGGTTGGAAAGGTAGAGGTGTACCTCTCTTAGTAATGGTGACTGCAAGATGAGAATCTTCCTTAGACTTTCCTTTGTCAGCCACTTATTGATTCAACTAATTCTGTGACCATGTGAAAACAACATATGACTCTCCATATGCATCTCCTCTTTGTTCCACTTCATCCTAAAAATTTAGGAAGACAATGTTTGAGTCACTAGCCTAATCTTCTTCTCCTTCCATGAAGAGATTGGAAATATTATCCTGATCAAGATCAGGTTGAGGGAAATTTTCTTGTTCAGCTTCATAGTAGCCAACTACCACATTAACCGGCAGTGCTTCCAGAGCAAGTCTCCCTTGTGTAGGAGGAAGCCTATTTTGCCCTTGGTTTCTTGCAGCGTTACCTTGATATGGAGCATTCAGGAAAGTTCTCCTTGGTATGTCCTTGTAGGAAGGAAAGGACATATTTTGATAAACTTGTTTCTTCAAGGCTAACAATTCATTAGCCAACTTTTCACCATAGGATCCGTGGTGCTTGTGGAAGGTACACTTGAAGAAGGTGGACCTTTAGCCCAGTTTGTATCCTTCCTTATTTTTTCAGCAAGGATTAAATCATCCTCTATTTCAGTATCTAAAGTTTGAGTTGCTGCCAAGTCAGCTAGACCATCCCTCCTCAAAAGAAAACTAACCTTAGGTAGTTGAGTGTTTATGAAAACACTTTAGATTCTTAGCTGTAGGATGAGCAGTTGCAGGAATCTAGTTGGTCAGCTTCTTAAATTTCACAATGAACTCATGCGTGGGTTATTGCAGTTTCTTTTTCATTTGATTGAGTTGAGCCAAGAGGGCATGGGCATCTTTAGCAAGTTTGAACCTAGCCTCAAACTTGGTTCGTAGAACATTCCATCTAGTGATGGTTTGAGAAGGAAGATGGTAGAACGAATCTACAGCAACACCCTGAAGTGTCTCAACAAAAAGTTTCACAGATACATCTTCATATTCTACCCTTAGAACACCACATGCAATATAAAAGTTGCAATATGTTCATCGGGGTGAACTTTTCCATCACCATAGAACTTTGGAAAATTCTTCAATGGTAGAGTAAGATTCAAAGGCACAAAAGCATTTCTGCATGGACCTACAGAAGGAAGAGCTATTATGCACTGATTGAAAGGTGGGATTACAAACCTAGAAACTTGTGGGATAGGTGTAGTTCTAGGAACACTTGATGCTTCACTTGGTATGGGGGATCTTGCATTGGTAGGTGGAAAGCTTAATGTATGCTGAAGAGATCCCTTAGGCGAAAGAGTGAAATTATTTTGTTGCATTAACTCAAAGATAGGATCTATAATTCCTTGTGCTCTTCTACTTCTTGTATACCTAGGTTCATCCAGAGTGTAAAATAACTAATAAAGATTTAAAACACAACTTGTTACAAGCAATATGAGACCAGTATACTTCAACCAAAAGTGTGAGGCTCTTGGATGCATATTCATTCCCCAGTGTAGTCACCAAAAACTATTGGGTGAATATTTTGTCTTCAACTAACTGAAGGCAAAATTGTTATATCAACCACAGTATGATGAGATTTAATCTCTCCTTTCATAAAGGGGAGGCTCCCTTTTTATTGCCCACTACAATCAACAAGTACATAACTAGATCTATGTACACTATAAACTAACTTGGGGATGGTGCCATATCATCCATTTCTCTTTTTTCAGAAATGATGTTTCAATTTAATCCTTACAATGTATGATAAATTCACAAACTACTTATTTGAACAATAATAACCAATATCAAGATTGAATGAACATAAGAATATTCAAAATGATACCAGCGTGAAATAGACTAGAAATTCACAAAAGCACAAAGTCTTTCATAATTTCTTTTGCTGACTTGGAATTAGAAATATATAGTGTAGAATGTAGCCCAAAGTCTCCACTGTATGATATCAAGAGATTTTAATGAACATGGAAAATAAATAGCAGCTCAAAGTCTTCTAATATTTTCAACTCACAAACATAGAATATAAATG
This sequence comes from Cunninghamia lanceolata, assembly GCA_027924645.1. Lineage (NCBI taxonomy): Eukaryota > Viridiplantae > Streptophyta > Pinopsida > Cupressales > Cupressaceae > Cunninghamia > Cunninghamia lanceolata. The sequence goes on from BSBN01000957.1 coordinate 3,580,371, forward strand.
CCAAAAGCAATGTTGCAGCACAAAGATCCAATATCATCTTTAGTTCATCTCCCAGATTATATGAATTCACACTACTTATTTGATCAATTACATAAGAAGGTACAAGAAAAAAGACATAAGAACGTCTCTCATACACTACTAGTAGATTCTCAAAACAAAGTTTGAATGCTCACTTATTTTCTTATTATTGATAAAATATTGATTTACAAACTTGAACACAAAGTCTCAAAAATGCTTCTCAATTTTGGCATAGTTTTGCTTCAATAAATAAAAGATTAAAAAATTACATAGAGGCCCTCTTTATTTATAGTGAGAGGTCATGACCAAAAATAGGGAAAATACAACTAACTTGACTTTTTCAACAAGAAGAGTCCTTATTGATTTGGGACTTTCCTTGTTTTTACATGTAATTGCATCTTGAAAAGGTACATTTGAAAATGTCCAAAACTACAAACAAAGTACATTTGAAATTACAAAAATATACTAAGGCATGAAAACTTGAATTAACTTGTTCTCCTATTATTCTTTAGAAAATCCCTGTACATGGTGAACATTGTTTGCATTTCTAAACTATTAGGACCAGCAGTGTTTTTGGAAATCACTCGAGCCCTGATTATTACATCTTTCACTATGGTAGCCGCCTTTTCATGACTTGTCAATTTAGACTTTAGATTATCCAAAGTTAATTGATTGTCCAAAAGATTATCCATAGAATCAACTGAAAAATGCTTTCTATCAAAATCCCTTTGAACCATACTCTTAAATTCTTAAGTATCTCATCAGTAGCAAGAAAATGATGATCATCAATTGTCAACTCACATGGGAGTTCCTCCAATTTGTGTAGAAGATAAAAATCACTATCTATATACTTAGTTCTCTGGCACTATCTAAATATTTGATCAATTATTTTAAAACATTACTTCAGTGAATCAATGACTCTTTAGTTTCTACATAAGATTCATGATTTGAAATAATGCCAATTGATATCAAAGTCTTCACCTTTAGCTTCTTCATATCAGTCTACTTCTCAAGACTAGTATCCAAGTACTCAATATCTTGATATATTACATCAACCAAATCATCTAGCTCAAATCTTATCTTTTCCATCTTGTTTTTCTTCTTAGCTACACTTGTCAGAATAGACACTCCTTGTGAATGCAATCTTTCAAGATATTCTTCAACCACTCTTCCCTTAACATGTGTCTTTTCTGCCTTCTGAATAATAGGATCCTCTACAGTGATTGCCTCAAGTGCCACTGATTCAGATAACAAGAGGGTCTTCCTTATTACCGCTGCTAGTTGCTCATCTCTTTCCTTGCATTGCTCCTTCATTTCCCTCTCATGATAAAATTTCATAATTAAGGAATTGAGAGTCGATTGTACATCAGCCTTGGCACTTTCATGAGTGATTTTCACTAGTTCAATCCTAGAGATAGAATAATCACTTATGTTAAAATTCTCAATAGTAGCATCTAGTGGTGGTTGACCAATCTCCACATACTTGTGACCCTTATCCTCCAGCAACAGGGAAAGAGCCTTAGGATTTTTCTAAGTTTTTGCTTTAATAGGTACTAGCTTCCCAAAATCAAATTCATCTGGAGAGATGGCTTGCTTTTTCCTTTTTCAGGGGATAGGCTGAATGTCATGGAGGAAGCACTAATGAACTAGTATCCAAATTCAAACCCATTGCTTGCCTAGGAGAAGTTACACCCACACTAGTTTTAGTGATGATTGGAGAGTTTTTACTAAAAACTACACTTGACACATGAACATTAGTACCTTGCTTAGTTCTTGAAACAAGTTGATCCAGAATTGCTTGGTCACCAATGTCATATGAAGGAGAAGACAAACTTGGCAGAGATCCAGAAGAACCAAAAATAGCATCACAAATAGATTTAGAGCTATCAAATAGTGTTCTAGAAGAAGATGGTGTAGTAGAGCTAGAATATGGTATAACAATAGGAGTAAAAAAGGTACTAGAAACAACAAGTATAGAATCTGAAACAAGTTTGGTAGGAGAGGAAGAAGAAACTTGAGGTTCTAATATGATGTCTTCTCTAGGAGACATGGTAGGTCCCTCTAGTTGTTAATGCTCATCTTCTTTCTCTGGTTCCTACTCATCCTCTTTTTCCCCTAAAGGTCTTTCCTTAGTATCCACCTCTTCTACAACAGGCTCTTCAGTTACCTATTCATTTGTCTCCATTTCTTCTACACTTGGCTCTTCTTTCGTTACCTTGGCTTTGCCACCCTTTGATACAAATTTTATCTTAGGTTTATGAGCCTTTGTTGAGCTTGGTACATCACTTTTATTCTTAGTTCTTATTTCAACCTTCTTGTCTATTTTCTCCAAGGTATCCTCTTCTAAACCAGTAATAAAATCCTTCAATTGAATTTCCTTGCTTTGCAACCACACATTAGTATTTGCCAAAATGAGTTCAAACCTTTTCCTTATAGAAGTTAACTCTTTCTTTGACCATAAGATCACAAGGAAAGAAGAACCAGCAACATTTTCACTCACATACCTGGGACTTACAATATCTTCATCATCTGTCATGCCCTCAGGAATATCTACTAGTTTCAAGTCTTCAATTTGACTAAGAGTCAACCTATAGTAATCCAATTTTATGATCTCTTCCTTAGTCCTCAAATCATCCCACACATCTTCTACCATTGAGACATGTGATGGGGTCTTCCTCTTAATCTTGTCTTTTACCCCCCTAAAGTCAAAATGGTTTCTTCTTTTGAAATGCTTCATGGTCACCAATTGCATTTTAATTTCCAGAGCCTTAGCTTTTGCAGTAGTAGAAACAGAATACCTACCAATCTCTATGAGAAACTTGAAACTAGGTTTCTTTAGTTCCATCTTCTTATTATGCACGACAATCATCTGTCACCATAGCTCCATCAAAATAATTTTGTCACTAGCGAACTTGGGTACCATTTAGGGATTCCCTGAAAGTAACCAACCGTTAGATAGGTAAAGGTTAGAAACTGAAGATACATACATCTAAACCTATTTATCACTTCCCAGGCTTCATCTGATACTCTCTTCTGAACTAGCTGTGGGTCAAAAAGACACAAGAACACTGTAAAGAAAGCATCATTTACCCTCCAAAAGTGATGAATGGATCCTTTCAGAGTCAATTGGGGGTAATACTGATATACAGGAATGACTCTTTGATCTCCCTCTCAGGTTGACCCTGGAAAGCTTCTCATGGATGCTACTGCATATACCAATTAAGATGTCATATAGAATTTGGAAGTGGTTGACTCCTTGGTTAATTGCTCATGAAGAGCATTACTAATCTGCTCACCCCAGAAAATATTGTCTTTTCCTTGAAGGATGATTTTGATGTAAGAATACATCCACTCATGGAAAGTGGAAGACAAAGGTAGCCCTCTAACTCTGCTAAGTAGAGTTATCAAGTCACTAACTTCTTCTACAAAGTCACTCCTAGGAAAGCTCTTAGGCCATCTGGATAAATTTGACCTAGCTATTTTCAACCATTTAGTGTTGATAATCCTTTTAGCTTTTTCAACATCTTTGTCATATTCCCTCTGAGCAATGTTGAAATCTAGCTCTGCACTTTCCTCTACACCAAGACACATGAAGAGCTTATCTATGAACTCCAATTCCAACCTCATTATCACATTACCATGTGCATCCACCACTGTTCTATTTTCTCTATTGTAGAAGTGAGCTACTTGGAGAACAAACTGAGTGTTATGGGCTACTACAGGAAAAGATGCAACCAAATGAATATTTTTGTCTATAATCCTTTTCATGTAGTGACTTGGATTATCTTGTTTTGTCCTTTATAGAAATTTAGCCATATTAACATGGTCAATCTCTGTATCTCATATCGAGCATCCACATTTGATGTAACTGAAGTTACGGGGAACACACCCTAGTATTTTTACTTCATTTCTTTGGCTTTCTTTGGAGAGGGATCAGTCATTTGAAAAATGAACTCCTTTGATTAAGAAAGAGAACTTAACAATCTCTCAAAAGCCACTGTAATAATAAAAGGCATGATTTTGCAGTGTTCAGGAAAATCAGCAATTGGAAAACTACATTATTGAAAACCATGATCAAAGTGTGAGCTTGAAGGGGCTAGAGAGCAATTGAAGTGAAGAACTGAATGAAAGCAGGCAAAGTTTAAAAGATGTGAAAATTCTCCAGAGTTAGAAAATTTTTGGATAGTGATGTACGGGTGACAAAAATCACTGCCTCTGCATGGTGGAAAGAACAAATGCTTAAGTGGTTGAGTGGCAAAAATACCCGCTTCTGCATATGGGATTTTTCTTACAGTGTTGCTTCATATCACAAACTTTATGTATGGGTGGAAAAAATTTGCACCCTTACACTTAGGAGAAATACAAATTTGTGTATGAGTGGTAAATTCCATCGCTCCTACATGTAGGGATGAATATATTTTAAAAGGCATGGATTTTGATTTTCACCACTCATGCATTGCCTGATAAAAATGTAATATATGCATCGGTGGTGAAAATCACTTCTCATTCATCGAGGAATAAAGTGTATACTTGTGTATGGGCAACGAAATTCAGTGCCCTTACACTCAAGGAATTTCTACAAGTTTTTAGAACAGGCAGTGATAATCACAGTCCCTGCTAATCTGGGTAAAACATTCAACAAAAACATGAATAGGTGGTGGAAAACTGCACCTCTCAATATCAAGGAGCACAAACAAAAAAAGGAACCACAACCAATGCTAAATTCCATTCATACAAAAGTCTAAAAACTGAAACAAAAACCTTAAACAAAACCCTAATTCGAAAACACAACCAAACATCTTGGAAAGGAAACACAAAAACCATAAACGTTTTTAGAGATTTTTAACAACACAAATAGTCTAGATCTAATGCCATTAACAAAAGAAAAAAGAATGATTCAAATAAAGAAATCACAAAATAAGAGCATGAATAAAACTAACTGGAATAACAAGAGGAGGCAAAAACCAAGTTTGAATCCGAGAAAATTTCAATCCAATGCATGTTTTGGGAAGATTTGAAGGTTTCCACGAGCTCAGATGAATCACATAGATGAATAAACAAGGATAAAATGAAAAATAAGGGTGATTAAAGCGTATAAAATGCCTCATTAAACATTCACACGAAGTGCATTAAATGCACTTAGTGTGAACTATGAGATGCACGGGCAGCACTTTTTGCCATCCCTGCATATAGTGGAAATCAACACTTAATCTGCAATGGCGGTGATTTTTACCGCCCTTGCACTTAGGGGAATTACAACACCAATATGCAATAATGGTGATTTTCACCACCCTTGCATGCAAAATAATTTTTTTTTCTAGCTCCTTAAAACTATCAAACTCACTAGTTTGACAAGTTTGCTTACTTATTTAATTTTCACAAACTTCAAGAAACCATTTTGAGAAGATACTCAAGTAGATTCTCAGGAGTTAGAAGACCCCACATGAGGGCAAGAAGATTTATCTCGAATTGCATGCTTAGAGTTGTAGGCTACAAAACGAACAAGTTTTGTAGGGGTCATCCTACAAAATGAGCATAGCTAATTTTGAGGATAACAAGTTTCTTGAGGGAAGTTCACACAAAATTTGTTATTTGGACTTCAAAAATTATTTGGATTCCAGCATAGTTTTCAGTAGTTTGTTTATAATATTTTCGAAGGAGCTCTAACATACAGAATTTTGTATGCATATTTGAATACCATTTGTATTGTTATTAATTTTGATTTATGATATCACTTTATTGTACATTCTATCAATATAAATTATCTCTAGTTTTTTGGTGATGTTTGTTTTATGTGTGCAAACATTAAGTCCTTCTATGATATAGTTTATTGTAAAATCAACATTTTATGTTATAATATTTAACGTACAAATTGGATGGGGGTTATTTCAATTTATTTCATGTTTTATTTTCTATGTATACTTCAAATATGATATTATTTACAAAATTATATGATTGGGTCAACACACAAGTAATGCAATGTTGGATTTTAAGATTGGTGTCTACTTAGTGAGTGTTTATACATCCCCAACCCATTTTAATTACAAACAACCATAATAGTTGATTTGTATATAAATCCAAATTGAACCAACTTGCATATGTTACTAGTAAAACTAATTATATGTTAGAATTGTATTTTAACTAATTATAGCAAATGATGTTCAAGTATTTTAGCAAAAATCCATTTTCTTGATATCCTCCGTAGGAAGATATATATTTATTATTATAAAATTACATAATCAAAGGAAAACCTTTAATTTCTACTTTGAATCTTAAATTATTTAAATTATTTTAAAAACATCAATTCTTCAAATTATATTATTGACCACCATTAATTGTAAAACAAATTGTAGAATTGAAATTAAAAAATTACAAATTTAAAATAGGGGAAAGGAATAACCTCTAATTGAGTGATGATCCACCTACCTAATAACCATGTATGGGAACATCTATAGATAGATTATCAACTTATAAAATTTTAGTTGGATAGAGATCTTTGTGTTCCACTATTCTCTCATTTCACTATTCTCCAATTTCCCTTAAAAATATATGTTAATAGATTGAGTTCTCTATGAAAGTTAAAGAGTGAGGGATTATTAAGCATCTATTGCAAGCTCGCAACCATTAACTAGGAGCATATTTTTTAATTATTTGTCATATATCTACCACTTCTCAAACAGGGGAAAGGCTAAAACTAAGTACAAAAATACTATGAATGTTTGGATTTGTCTAAAATTTTGGTGGTACTCATATTACCAATTTCCACATCTCCCCCAATTAATTATTTAATTCTTTAAATATAATTTTAATATTAACTACATTATTTTTGAAAGCACATTAAATTGCATTGAACTTTAATTGTTTGGTTATAGTAAAACATGTTGTCTTTCGATTACTTTTCAAAAAAATGAAATAACTTTCAAAGGATTATGAAACATCATTTATGATTTTAATCTTAGATTAGTAAGTTTTTTAGGTAGATTTTGGGAGTAAGATGCTCATTTAGAGGGCTTTAGATAAATTAGTATGCTTTTATGGCTATACACAATTTGTTTCAAAAATGAATTGGAACAGAAGATCACTATTAAGCTCAACTATGCAAATGAAAAAATAAAAAAAATGTGATGATGATTGCTACCCACAACCCATGTGCAAGAAGTATGACATTTTCCTTTTTGTGTTTATTCAAGATATTTGTAGTATATAGCAATTCATTTGCATCATTTTTATATTTGTCTACATTTACTTCTAAGTTCACAAGTTACTTTGTTTAATCACGTGGGTGAAATTTCAAGCCAAAAATAAAATGTCTCAACTAAGCCTCCCATAATTTAAATATAGAGCATGCCATTACTTTTATGAGTCAATTCAACATGCAAAGAATAAGGTGACATCAGTAGATGTGATGCAGATGCAATTTGTGGAGTCAAAAATGAGGGTAAATATATTATCTTTTTTATTAACAAAGAAGCCCATTTATGTTTTAGAGACACAACTAACAAAAATATGCTTTTGCAATGCTCTCACCTACAATAGGAAGAGATACTTGCACATGAAAATCCTTTTGTAATAAACAACTAAAATGGATGGTTTTCTATTGCAACAAGAGGTTGTGTGAGTAAAAATAGACAATTGCAAGATAAAATGAATAGCATTCCAATGGACAATCTAGACCAATGATTTTATTTTTTTTTGTATACACAAGTATATCATTTATGTGATATCCACATAAAGTGATATGATAACTTTGAAATCTATGCAAGATAATAAAAATTCATTTTTTTAAAACTATCTTAAGTGCCATGTATACATAAATAATTTAATGAAATGGGGCAATGCTTTAGTTTTGCAAATTAGATTTCCCAAACACACTCTAGTTGCAAATTTTCACACATTGCATTTTGGCTCCACAATAAAAAAAAAGGCCTCAAAGGAATTTGGCAAATGAAATAAACTTATTGCTTCTCTCTTCCATCGTAAAGAGGTGTAGATTCAATAACAATTTTCATTATGTCATCCTAGGTTCCTTGATGTGATATTGACAACTAGTATGTGTCCCTCCAAATGAAATTCGTAGATCCATGAATGGAATTGAAATAAAACCTCTTACAATGAGTTAGTATATATAAAACATAGCTTAAAATTAATAATATTAAATAAATTTAAACAAAATCGTAAATGCATAAAGTTTATATGCATAGATTTATAAATATCAACTTGGAACCAAATTACAACCCATAACTTATATAATCTCTCATCCATTTTTACACACATGGACCATGTATCTTCTTAGCCTTAATAGTTATATCCATATATGTTTTGGGGAAAACTAAAAAATAATTTGCATATAGTCTAGAAGTCAATCCATCATTAACATATCCCAACTGCATAAATTGAATTCAAAAGAAATAATTTCATATATGAAGTAAAATCAAAATAAAGAATAACACATTGTACATCATTATGATTTATAAATTTTATTTTCTTTTGATGTTAGGTTATAATTGCAATAAACTCTAAACCAACTTACTTGATCAAATCTTCCCTAAAGGGTATAAGCTAATTAGCCTGTTTGTTGAATGCTAAAGCCCATATAATTCACATGTATAGTAAAAATAATATTCCACATGTTAATGCCTAAAGAAGCTAAGTCACTTCACAATTGCTTTGTCGCGCCATTTGAACATTTGTATTCATAATGTACTCCACCTACAAGAAATAAATAGTCGTGATATCTTCTAGTTGTTAAAACATAATATGAATGTGAATAAGCATAGAATACCAAGGAAGATTTGTATGCTTGCCTTTGCTAAAAGTTGGGTTTTGTCTTGTAATTCCCCTCTCGTCAAGTGTTTATTTTAGATAGCTAGAAGTGAATGTTTTATCCTCTCTCATGACATTCTCTTAGGGAAAAGAAACCTCAAAAGCTTGATACAAATTCAACATGGTTCTTATTTGACTTTCAAATTATTTTGTAGGGCAAATGAATTACCCTTTTTAATCCTTGAAGTTATAAAATACATATGTTGTTATTATGTCAAAAATTGTCCTCCTACATGGAATGGTACAATTTCTCATAGTTTAGCTCCTCTCCTTTAGTGTCCTTTCAACCTAGTTTATTTTAAACCTTCCTAAACCCTGATTGACCTATATCTAACTAAAGAAATGTCATGTTTTGGGACAACTGAAGACTGAAGGTGAAAAAGAAAGTTTGGATTTGGGATTCTTGGACCCCCTTAAGCCAGACCTAACCAGGAAATCATGGGTTGGACTTGGGCGCTCACACCCTAGTCTTGCCCTATTTCTTGGGGTTTTGAATTTTAGCAGGGTGTCGACTCCCATCGTGCATTCTAAGATTCCATTTTTGAAATTTCATTTTTTGTATGATGTCAACATCTTATTTCAAAATTTGAAATTCCTAAGGTTAGATATTTAAAGACATTTGAAAATCATTTTAACATATACAATCTATATGCAAGCTTTATGCCAAAACTCTGTCGAAATTGCCATTGAAGATCAACAACTTGTTGAATCTCTTGAAGTTATTTGAGTTTGCTATCATGGAGACATTTGATGGAGATTAGGAATCAAGATCTTGAGACTTTATCTTCCTAGGGTTTGTACACCTTTTGTATGATTAGGAGAAGGGTTGAAGTCTCCAACATTGAGCTTGGAATTCCTCTGTGGAAATGGTTGTTTCACCTTCTTGTTCATGTAAGTCTTCATTGTTTTCATCTCCTTGAGGTGAAGTTATGTTTGTTTCATTGAGTGAAGCAAAGTGTTGATCTTTCCTTGATGCTTGAGTCATCTAGGGTTTTATATTTATGCATACACATTTGTTAGATGAGCACACACATCTGCAGATCTTTATCCTTGGCTATTGTTGAGGTAGGAATACTAAAAATAGGGCTTGATTGAGGCAAGCTCCTATATAGCCACAACCTTCTTTCTCCTCCTTTTGCATGTACAGGTTGAATTCAGCAAGATCTAATAGAAAGGAATGACAGGAAGACGGGTATTGCAGACATAGTCATCACAGAGTTTTAGATTTCAAGATTGCAAAACTTTCAGGATATTGCCACTCATGCCCCAGTCCAATTGGATATTTTCTTCATGATCTGGAAGCCTCTGGAGATTGTAAGATAGTTGTTATAGAAGATCCTAACAGTCAAAAACTTTTCAAACACTACCACTAGAGCCCTAGTCCATTAGAGCCCCTATTTCTAGGTACACTTTCTCTGTACTACTTCCTCTGCATTTCTATAATCATTTTATTTGTGTCTATGTCAAAAATTAAGTTATTATAGTTTGATTGGTAATTTAGGGTTTCATGCTTAGTTAAAGAAACTAGCTTGTAAAAACCTAATCCAAATAGTCATGCAGACCCAATTAGTAAAAAAAGGGAACATAGGAAATCAGTAGTTTATCCCTAAACTTATTCCTTGCTTCCCTAATGTTTTAGTATTTGAAAGTGTGGGACTTGAAGTCTTCTATCTTGATTCCCTATTTTTCAGACTAAACATTTTGGTGAACCCGTGCTCTAAAGAATTTGCATCCTTTTTTAACATCAAATCTCAATTAGTTTGTTGTCTTAAGTCACATTTAGATTGTAAACCCTCTTTTGTGAAAGTGCATGCATTGAATCTGTTGGATTTTTTATCCGAATCGGCAAAGGGTTTGCTAGTTCCAATGCACAGGTAGATTCGGCCAACAAATATAGGAGGCTGCGTGAGCTACCTCCCCTTCACTTCTAGTTCTTCTCCACCAAGGGGGTATCCCTATTGCTAAAGATTTGACTTTGATTCACTTATAGCAGAAAGATTTAACTTTTCAGAATAGGCAGAATACCCTCATGTTTAGACCAAGATTTGCATGATAAATCACAAGTTTGGCAATGCTCTTGGACATATCTAACTAGTTGAGGATGAGAGTATGCAAGGGTCCTATTTCTAATCCTACAAACTAACAAGTTGGAAATATGAAATGATCTGTATTTATATTTTGGATGCAACACAGGGGGTTTTGGATCATAACTACTACACAACGGCAGACCGGTGCCTATCTCAGGGCAAGGAGTCAACTAGACGTATAAAAGTGAATGATTTGCACAAAATCAACAGACATTCAAGTTTCAAGGGGTTATATTGATGCTTGCCCTACAAACATCACCCAAGAATGAGTATTTAACAATCTCTACTTACAAACATCCCTGTTGCCACACATTCTTCCTCATACTTAACCTAAAACAATTTAATCCACTCATTAAATGGAGGTCAAAAGTTAAGAATGCAATATAGAAATCTATATCCCAAAATCTAAGTAACCCTTAGCAACCAGATTCAAAAGAAGGGATGCATATAAAAAATGGAGACAAACAACTAAACACATGCAAAGAAGCATTTTTCATATAAACACAACATGACATTGAACATGTGTGCAACGTGCATTCAGATGCAACTCATAAACTCCAAAAGAGACAGAACAGCCAAGAAAAGCTCTGTTTTTGTTATCTCTCCAAAATTTTGCCCAAGTCTTCCTCAATTGAAGAATGAGTGACACGGTCCTGATACATCCAAAACGTGTACTTAGCAATTAATTACATGGTCTTTTCAAAATTGCTACCAGATAGATTGCACCATCAGAATGGCACCCAAAAACATTCAATGCAGCAGACAGAAGAAGAAGGAAAAGCAGGTGAAATCAGGGAATGTGCATCCGACCGAAGATTTTTTCCTAAAAAATGGTAGTTGACCCATCAATCAAGATGATGCCTCTGCAAATTTTGCCATTAATGGCCAACCTACCCGTAGCTTTTGGAAATGCAGCAGTTGTGTGCTCTGAAGTTTCCTTCCATTTGAAATGCAACTATGAACACATACAAATCTCTTCATGCTCTTGAAAGTTTGAATGATGGCCGTCGATTTCCCTTCTCCTGCCAAGATCTGTGGCTTCAAATCATGCTAAAAAGTCAACAACCAATGAAATTATGCCATGCAGGTACATTGTCCCCTTTGACTTTTCACAGCGCGAGCATACATTTTACCTTTTCATGCTTTTTGCCTTTTCTGCCTTCAAATCTTTGCATATGCAGTTGTATATACATAAAACTGACTTGGACATGTGTCATCCTGCCATTGGTTCTCCATCGCTGTGCCTTTGCATCTCCATCGGTGAGAAAATGTATCTTCTTTTGCATGCAACTCTTTGTATATCTAATTGTACATGCAAACATATAATCACAAATATACATACAATGTGGAACTTAGAAGATTATTGGCCATATTTGACTTTGGAATAGGTCTAGCTTGTATGTTTTACCTTTGTATATCGGCCTTGTATATCACATATACAATGCAAATATACAAGCAGAACTGTATACAATCACTTGTACATTGCAAACATGCATCTGACCTTTGTATGTTACTGTTGTATATTCTCTTGTATCTGCCCTTTGTATGTCTAAACATGTACAATGTGAATATACAAGTGAAAGATGTATACAAACATGTCTGCCTTTATTAACTAAACTGCATACCTTTTTGGGTTCGGGCCTTGTATATTAGGAATGTATATTGCATTGTATATGTGATTGTATGTGCAAAAATACAATCGCATATACATACAATTAGTGGGCCCCACCGTTTGTATCTCCTCCTTTTCATCTTGTCTTTGTATGTGCCCTTTGTATATCCATTATACATTCACCCTTGTGCATACTTGTGGGCCCAACCACCATTCAACCTGATTTGAAACTTTTTTGAAGTCCAGTCATTGTATCTACCTTGTATATCGAATATACAACAAAATGTACATACGATGCTTTTGATACAACCGCAGAATCTAACCTAGAATATGTGATGCGCTACCACCTTTTCACACTCAGAAATGCACCCGAATGCCATGTACAAGCCTTTAAGCATACAACGATGCATACAACTAATTTTTTCACCATTTCTAAAGCCGATTGAAACATTTTTTCGGGTCCGCCAATGTACAACTACACTTGTACATACAAAGACACATACAAGCGGCCATATACAAGGATACATGCATAAAATGCAGAAGGCCAAGGGAAATAGAATTTTGAGGGTTTAAATAAAAAGACCAATAGATTTTCAAGCTCGAAACCCTAACCCTAGGTAGGCACCAACAGAATCTTCAGTGATTTCTTTATCCTTTCATTAAAAGAGATTGAAATTACAACTTTATGTGTTGCATAGTACTATTTTATTTCATTTTCACAAAGTTTATGCTATATCTTTTTACATTTAAGTTTTGGGTTAATTAGAACATGCTATAATGTCATATTACTTTTTAGAAGAATTTCATGTGTATGATAAGTCATTTAGTTGTGATGACTTCAATATGTTAGATGAAGCCCTCGAGGACTTTATCTCGATTGAATATTCAACTACGACTCCTAAACCATCGTTGTTTCAAAGATTAGTAAATACATTTTATGTTCCTAAACCTCAAGAAGAACCTGTGAAACTGAAGATAGTGCTCAACTTGTGTTCAGATGTGGTTCAACCACAATCTAAACTAGTGCTCACTGTCAGAGGTCTTCCACCTTCTTCTCAACCTCCTAATTACATTTATAACTATGCTAAACAAATAACACATCAAAATTCACAACAACCTAGTCATAATATGGTTGCTCATACATATAACACTCAGAATAACAAACAAAGCAAACAACAATTGAGCATTTTGATATCTTTACCAACTTCTCAACCTATGCTTCCTCAAGCACCTCATTTAACACAAAAAGTTGGTCAAGGCTATGATCTTGTTGAGTAGCTTCGTGCTACTCCTGCTAAAATTTCTCTTTGGGAACTTATACAAACTTCAATTACATACCATGGGATACTCCAAGAAGCTTTACGAAAGGTGATTGTGCCACCTGCTATCAAACCAAATGATGTAGCAGCTCTCTTAGATTGTATACATGCAACAAAAATAGACATTTTGTTTCAACAACATGAGTTGCCATCCCTTGAAGTTCAAAATCAATATGATCCTCTGATTATATTCATTACAATAAATAAGAAACTTATAAAATGAGTTATGATTGATAATGGATCATCTTTTAATGTTTGTGGCATCAATTTATTACATAAAATTAAAGTTGATACATCTTTGATTAAGATGGATAGGATAAGTATCTGTGGCTTTGATAATGTGTGAAGACAATCTGTAGGCACTATAACTTTACCTGTACAAGTTGGGCATGTGACTTTATCTACCCTTATTCTTGTCATGCCTGGTTCTTTATCTTACAACATGATTCTTGGTAGATCTTGGATTCATGCATTAGGGGTAGTTCCTTCTACCCTTCATCATTCGATCAAATTTGTTTATAAAGACAAACTTCATACTATTGATGATGATCCTGAACCAGATAACTATTTACAAATTGAATCACAAAAATAAGTTGTTCATCACAAGATCTTAAACAATCTAAAAGTTGACTTATCAACTCCTCTTGCCACAGCCAATGTTGTACAAGAGTCCAAACAATTGAATGCATTTATTGGTGATGATTGGGGTTCATTAGATTTTACATCCCCCTCCATAGGTGAATATAAAACTAATTATCCTATTCCTGAAACATCAAATGTTGCATCGATATCTTCTAAAAATTCAAATTCGAAAGTCTCTTTGGTAATGAACATGGATAATAATTTCACCTACACTATAGATTATGAGACTTATGAGGCCCCACCTTCTTCTAAGGAAATGGCTTCTCTCTATGGTTGAGGATTTCAGATCCTTTATGAGAACTATGACTATGTAGGTAATGGTTGTAGTATTAATCAAGAAATTTGAGTACCTATAGAATCCACTTCGCGACATTACTCAAGTGGCATTAGGTATAACCCTTTCAAGGAATCTAAAGCCCATAGACGTCCTACTCTTAATGTGAATACAATATCGATGCTTAATTTGATCTTTCTTGAGATGATAAACACTAATTGTCCTCTAGGAGAGATTCCCTTGGATATCTTTTCAATAGATGAAGCGATGATTGAATTCTTGGGTGCTTATGACAATATTCCATGTTATCATCATAAATGTGGATTACCTTATTGTTTTAACAATACTGAATAATTTGGAAAGTCCACTAACATGATAAATACCACTCTAAAATTTGAGGAAGAATCTGAAGAGTTACCACAATCGCCCGATCTCCTAGACCACAATACTCTACATAATGGAAAGACTATTGATGTTTTAACGGATAAAGATAACACTAAAAAAGTTATCTCTATAGGTGATTTCTTAAATACAGAAGAAAAAGAAGATGTCACAAAGTTGTTACATGAATGTTTTGAATTGTTTGCTTGGAATTATTCAGATATGTCTGGTATTGATCCTCGAATTGTAACACATAATATTGTATTAAAACCACATGCTAAGTTGTTTAAACAAAAGAGTCATAAAATGAATCCTAAGATTACATTACTCATTAAGGTTGAGATAGAAAAGCCTTTACAAGCTAGCGTTATCCACCCTATTGACTATTCACCTTGGATTTCAAATAAAGTGGTTGTTGCTAAACCTGATGACTGTATTCGAATATGCACTAACTTTCAAGATTTGAATCTTGCATCTTTGAAAGATGATTTCCCTCTTCCAAACATTGATATGATTGTTGATTCAATAGCCAGCCATGAACTACTTTCCTTCATGGATGGATTTTTAGGATATAATCAAATTTTTATAAACCCTCATGATCAATATAAAACATCTTTTATCACACCTTGGGGAACATTTTGTTGGGTAGTCCTGCCATTTGGACTTAAGAAAGATAGAGCAACTTACCAATATGTTGACTCTTATCTTTCATGATTACATGCATAGCATCTTAGAGGACTATGTCGATGACATCTTGGCGAAGTCTATTCATCACCAAGATCATATCATGACTCTCTGATAGATCTTTGAGTGAATAAAGACATACATGTGATTAAATCCTTGTAAATGCATCTTTGACATAGACAGTGGAAAATTTTTGGGATTTATAGTTTCAAATCATGGTATTGAAGTAGATACGAAAAATATTGATGCGATTGTTAACATGCCAGCACCTAAAAACATATCTCAACTTCGTAGTTTGCAAGGGAAGATATAGGCCATTTGTTGATTTATCTCACAACTCACGGATAGGACTCACCCTTTTACTCAACTACTAAAGGAGGATTCAAAATTTAAATGGAATTTAGAATGTCAAAAGGGTTTTGAGGACTTAAAATGTTATCTCGCTAAACCTCTTGTTTTACAACCTTCTACTGCTGATAAACCTTTTATTCTCTATACCTCAGCATCTAATAATGCCCTTGTAGCATTATTAGTACAACATGATACTGAAGGCAAGGAACGTGTTGTATATTACATCAATCAAACATTGCTCAATTATAAAGTGTGATATACTGTCATTGAGAAACAATGCTTAGCTCTTGTCTTCGCAACACAAAAGCTTAGGCATTATCTTTTAAATGTTGAGGTACATGTAGTGGTAAAATTTGATCCTTTGAAACATTTATTTGCTAAAATGGATCTTTCAAGTCTCCTTGCTCAATGGGTTATGTTGTTAACTAAATTTGAGCTTAAATTTATATCTCAAAAAGCAATTAAAGGACAAGTGTTAACCGACCATTTAGTTGAAGCACCTTCCCCCTTTGCTATATAAAATCAAGAGACATTTCCTAATTGTCAAATATTAAATATGGATAAAGATGACAAATGGGAATTGTATTTTGATGGATCAAGATGTTGAACTAGCTCCGATGCTGGTGTTATATTAGTACCTCCTTCGAGTAAGTTGATTCCTATGTCTTATCATCTAAATTTTCCAAGCACAAACAACATCGCTAAGTATGAAGCTCTCATCACAAGACTCCATGCTGCTTTGGCTTTAAATATAAAAAACATCACTATAGATGGTGATTCACAACTAATTGTATGATAGATAATAGGATCATATCAAGAGAAACAAGACAAGTTATCTCAATACTGAAATCTAACCTTATCTTTGTTACAACAGTTTACACCCTTCTCAATTCATATTATACCTAGAAAAGACAATCAGCACGCAGATGCAATGGCAAGTGCAACTTCCCTTATATCCTCTACTAATTCACTTGATGAATACATTTTTATCGTTCATAATCTTAAGATGCCTGCATTAGATGAAATGGTATCTTCAAACATTAACCTCTGTTGTAATGTGAATTCTAATGAATGCTTCTCCCATATATTTAACTATTTGCGTGATAGAACCATCCTTAATTCAACATCTAAAAACACTTGAGTTCACTTATGTAAACTTACAGTGCACTATATCATCCTATCTAATGTCTTATACAGACAAATTTATAATGGTGTTCTTCTTCAATGTCTTAGCGATTCAGAGATTCTGATAGCTTTGGAAGAAGCTCACTCTGGTGCTTGTGGAAGGCATTATGGAGGAAAATCATTGGTACAAAAACTAATATTTATGGAGTATTATTGGAAATGCATGGAACAAGATTCCTTCACTTATGTCAAGAAGTGCCCGCAATGTAAACAACATCAACACTTAATCTGAGCACCTGCCCTGGAACTTCGTGCCAAAGTTTCACCCTAGCCATTTTCTGTTTGGGGCTTGGATCTAATTGGTAAAATTTCTCCACCTTCCTCTAAAGGGCATACCTTTATAATACTGCTACTGATTAATTCACGAAGTGGGTTGAAGTTGTTCCTTTATGATCCACGACTGCTAAAGTAATTTGTCGTTTTATACAAGATAACATAATCTCTCGATTTGGCATTCCTTCCTCCTTGGTCTCTAACAATGGCACACCATTCAAGAACAAGGATGTGAAGAAATTTCTTGAAAAGTATCACACTCAACAACACTTCTTTGCACCTTACTATCCTTAATCAAATGGCCAAGCAAAAGCTTCAAACAAGGTTATTAGACAAATTTTATGAAAAATTGTTAACAAACATCAAAAATATTGGCATACTCAATTATCCTACGCATTATGGGCTTATAAAAAAAGCATTCATATGGCTACTAGAACTACTCCGTATAATCTTGTTTACGGAACTGACAAGGTATTGCCCTTGGAGTTAGAAATTCCTTCATTGAGAATTTCCTTGAGAGATGTTATGAATGATGGTATAGAACGTGAAAAGAGACTACAATAACTTGAGATGTGGGATGAACAGTGTATTAATGCTCTTGAGCATCTTAAGTCCCATTAGAAGAGTATCTAATGATTGTATAATGAGTGTATCATACATCGTTCATTTGACGTTGGTGTTTAATGTGAAAAGTAGGTTTTTCTTAAACAAGATTAAGTCCTATTTTTCTACCTAACTAAACATTAGGAAAGACAAGAACCTAGCTTGGGATCAATCTACTGATTACTTGTCTATTCCCTAATGGTAATTAGGTCTGATTCAAGTGTCTAACTAAGGTTTTATCAAGTTTCTTTATTTATCAATCAAGTAAACCCTAAATACAACTTGTAACAGAAAATGACTAAATTCAGAGATGAAGCTGACAAAACATATTGCAGAAACACAAAGAGCAGGGTTTGAATATCATGCACCTAGAAATTGAGGGCCAACTAGACTAGGGTACCCTATCATTAGTCCTGCAAATTTCCATCTATAAAAATCTTCTACACCATCTGCCAAATGACCTCTGATATCTCCCAGATCTCATATAATCTCCCCAATTGGACTAGGGTGCCCGCTAATTAGTCGCGAAAGTGTCGGGATTTGAAATTCTAAAATTCAGTGATGATTGTATCTGTAAGATTTGTCTTCCTACAATTCCTTTTCATCGTATCCTACAAAACATGATCTACACCTACAAAAGAAGGAGGAAGATGTTGTGGCTATATAGGAACTTGCCTTAGTCAAGCCCCATTTTTGGTATTCCTACCTCAACAATAGCCAGAGATAAAGATTTGCGGAAGTGTGTGCAAACCTAATAAAGTGTATGTAGAAATATCAAACTCTAGATGTCTCAATCAAGGGAAGATCAATAACTTGCCTTGATTCAATAAACACATACAACTTCATCTCAAGCAGATGAAAACAAATGAAGACTTGCATGAACAAGAAGATGAATCAACAATGTTCACAGAGGATCTCAAAGATCGATGTTGGAAGCTTCAACCCTTCTCCCAATCATGCAAAAGGTGTATAAACCTTAGGAAGAGAAAGATAGTCTCATGATCTTGATTCCTAATCTCCATCCATTATCTCCATGATAGCAAGATTCAAATTACTTTCAAGAGCTACAAAAAGTCACTGATCTTCAATGGCGATTTCAGTAGAGTTTTGGCATCAAGCTTGCATAAGAAAATGTGTGTGATGAAATGATTTTCAAATGTCTTTTTATATCTAACTTTAGGGAAATTCAAATTTTGAAATAACATCTTGATATCGAGCGAAAATAAAAATTTGAAAATAGAATCCCGAGGTGCACGGCGGGAGCTGTCACCCTACTAAGATTCAAAGTCCCAAAAAATGGGGCAGGACTAGGGCGGAGGTGCCCGAGTCCAGGCCCCCATTTTTGAACCAGATCTACATCAAGGGGGCCCTAGGAACCTATAATCCAAATTCTCTTTTCAGGTTCCATCAATAGTTCTCTTTAAAAATGAATATTTTGCAACTAAACACTAGCCAATCAAGATTTTGGGAAGTCCAAGAACAAAGAGGTTAAGAGGTCACCAAAGGTGTGTTGGCAAGAGACACATTGGAGCTTCATGATTGTTGTCATTGATGGCAACAAAGATCATCCCACACATCTGCAGGATATGGTGTGTCTCTACCGGAAGTTAGATTGAAGAGCTTACAGGTCCGGTAAGCAAGAACAGAGCATACAGAAGGTCTGACAGTCAGGTTCGGATCTGTTAGAGGAAGTATCCTTGGAAAGTGCAGACTTGGGAAAGTCAATAGGAGTATCTTGACTGATAGATTCCAGGGTTTGAGCCTCCGGTGTTGAAAGAGTGAAGAGATATAAGCTTCTAAGTACTGGGGTCCGGTTTGGTAGAACAGACAGAGGAAGAACTGACAAGCAGAGCATCAGAAGTTATTCCAGATGAGATGATGATAATAAAGATTCCTAAGGTATCATTCATGATTGGCTGACTTATTAGACAACTTATATAAGTTTCTTTTTGATCCGCACCACTTGGGAAGCAAGGATTCAGCTGACAGACTAAAGTTTAGGAAATATTGACTATTTTGGATGCCGACTAGAAAGAGGATGAAATCCTTTGTGCGGATATATATACCAGATGGATTTCGATAAGGAAAATGTAGTTGAATAGTGTGGTGAGTGAAAGAAAGGAGAAGAGCAGAGTGAAAGTAGTAAGGAAGGTCTGGTATGTGAAAGGATAGCAGAACAAAAGAAGAGGAAGGATGAAGTGCAGCAGATCAGTTTACTGAGCCTAACTGGAACTGAACTCCAGCATGTGTGGATGCTTCACATCAGTTCAAGTAGCTTATTATTTCTTGTTACAACTTGTAGATAGTGAGTCTCTTATGAGCAGTGTGCTCGGGCAGTGAGCCCTAATTGGCAAGTGTCATTTTGTATTTCTATTCTTCTAACAGAGAATACAATCTTGGGTTAATCACCCCATGGTTTTCTCCCTTAACATGGTTGCCACGTCAAAAATATTGTGTCATGTGTATTTCCATTTCATGGTTATGTTTGCTTATTTGAATTGATGTAGCATTAATTATTAAGAAAATTCAAAAAGCTAAAATAATTAAGATAACTGATTCACCCCCCCTCTTAGTTATCAACAAGGTGAGGAGCTAAACTAAGGGAAATTGTACCATTCCATATAGGAGGACAATTTCTAACGTAACATTTAGCCCCTAATTTAGTGGCCATATGACACTACGTGCATATGAATCTAAAGGAAAGTAAATACATCAATCATGAAAAGGATACCCAAAAAGGATACTATAGAGGAAGCCAAAGTGTTGTCACTAAGAAGGAAAAAGCCCCCAAGTCTGCAATCTTGTAAGACCACAAAGTTAGGAACTGTAACCTGCAAAGGAACACTTATCAGAAAACCAAAAATCAAATCAACCTGCAACCACCACCAATGGATTAGTAGAAAAAACACTAAGGGGGTTGAGCGATGAGACATGATCAGGGGGAAATCAAGGGGGGGATATATGCCCCCTTGTTTATGCTTGCTTAGTCTGAAAAGGAGAAACAAGGAGATATCCACATGCATGAATTTTGAGGAAACTTGATGAGAAATGTGTTATAAGGGTTGTTTGAGGGAACAACACTCAAGCATAACACATTGGGTGAGATAGGGAACAGAACAAGGATTCCAATGCAACAAATGGTGGAAATCCAAGTGTGACAGCTCCAAATAGAGGCTCAAGAGTGAAATAGATCAATATTGCACCTAGTTAGGGATAGGAATTCTCACTCACTTACTTTATGTAAAGGGAATTTTCACTTATCACTTATTCTTATTTCTTGTCATTGTAGAAAAGTAGAGGAGAGAGAGAGAAGGAGAAGAGGAGAACAGCCATGCCAAGCCGATGCTCGTATCAACCCCCATGACTAGAGATGCTCCAAGCCCATTTGGACAAGAGGTGTTTTGAGGCTGAGGCAGGGTCCTAATCTTGTGCTTCTGTCATCTTTCTTGTTTTCTTTTAGTTGTTTTTATCACTTACCATGCCAAGGGAGGTGTCATGGATAGGGGTCCCTGGTAGGGGTGTCTGAGTCTAGCTAGGGCGCCAAAGTCTCACTGGGGTACCCTAATCCTACAGGGGTGCCAATGTCCCTCTAGGGAGTCCACAGAGGACACAGGCCCTAGGCATAGGCACTTAGTACTGTTTTAGATAGCATTGTTATTGGTTTCATGATAAAAAAAATGGATACCACTTGCTTCTTGATCTGTAAGATGTCCCGGAGACACGAGAGCACACAAGTGGTCACCTAATGGTGCTACTTCGAGAGCGTACTAGCACCATGTCTACCTTAGAGAGAGATCAATTGCAAGAGGTCAGCTTATGGTGGGTGTTTGATATGTCCACAATCAGATTTCATTGCAACATGTTGATGGCATTGATGCAAATGTGGAATGCAGACACATCCACATTCCACTTACCTACAGGCAAGATGACCATCATGCTGGAGGATGTATATTGGATCTTGTGACTACCTATCTAAGGAGAGACAATGAGGATTGTGAGGCATCACTCAGTGGAGTATACTCACGAGAGTCGATTATATTGTTTGGGTTGCGTAGTTTCACGGGCAAAGTGAGGACACATTTAGCTTCGGCTCTTAGAGTAGGGATGTGGTGACGTTCCATTGGTTCAGAGGATCATGATAGTCAGTGTCACAATAGTCATCGCACTAGATAGATCATGCAATCACCTTCATGGGGGCCTCGTTCACACCATTAGAGTGATGGAGGAGCATCAAACTGTATACACATGGAGCGCAGTATGCTTGCACACCTTTACTGCGACATGGGACGATATGTCCATTATGAGATGCATAGTCTGATGATCTGCACTTTGTTATAGGTTTGGGCTTTTGAGCATATCAGGTGCACATGACCGATAGGGTATCCTATAGAGGCAGCATTCACCCATCCATGCATCTTGCATCCCAGCAATATTATCTGGAGATCGTATCTTGGCTTCTCGTATGACCTGGTCAGCGGAGACAGTTAGCAAGGATACAGGGGGATCAAATTATGGTTAGTTGCCTTGATCACATCATGGTTTGGTTCTATTATGATAGGGTGGCACAATAGTTCAAACAAATATAGGATGTTCCTGTAGTGCGTCTGAGCTATGCACGCACTATGTGTAGCGCAGTCAGGGTGAACAGCGCCTAACAGCTGACAATAACAGATGTACCTCTTAGTGATGATGATGGTCTAGAGGATACAGTGCTAGTTTTAGATGCAAATGATGTTAGTTGTACCTGATCATATCAGACCTAGTGGCATATAGCACAAACTGCTCTTATCTTTCCTCCCGGCCACCCTATAGGTGATGCTAGACCAGTGACACCAGGGTAGAGGATGATGTGAGTGACTTTAGGGGATACTATGATCTCGAGGAGGAGGAGGAGGATGTTATAGTGTAGTACATCTTGAAGGTGAGACCACAATAGGACTAGTAGGAGGTGGACACTAACGAAGAGACTAAGTCAAGACCACGGTCTAGAGCTTGTGGTCTAGTCCCTGTAGGTGTTGGGAGATCGAGTCAGAGTGAGAGGGGGGAGTGTATTAGGTCTATGCCCCCAACTACAGATTAGACTACAAAGCTCGTGACACCCTTAGCCATCTAAGATCCATCCTGGCAAGATGGAGATCCAGGTGAGGTTTGTTTCATTAGTTTGATGTTCTTTATGTTTGTTGTTTATGATGGTTATGTGAGAATCTAATATCTATCTTATTTTTTATTTTGCAGTTAGGACTGACGCTTGGCAAGACTTTGTGAGTCACATCATAGTGGACATAGTACCTTTAGATGTATCTAAGCAGCTGGTGCGGGCAGGGTATTCACCATGACCATCTATTGGGTGACATGCGGAGATATTTATGTCTTTTATCAAGTACAGGACAGCTATAGAAGTTATTCTAGAGAAGTCTGCACAGGAGAGAGAGGAGTTACGGAAAAGAGCTGAGTGCATCAAGGCTGAGCTTCAAGTATAGCGAGATCAGATAGTAGCGGTGCCTACATCAGAGAGAGCTAGTTGTCGATGAGTTCTTACTATTTGAGGTCTGTCAGGTGAGAGCTAACAAAGACAAGGCTCAAGCTGAGATAAACCAGTACCATTGGATGTAACTGGAGGCACATGAGGAGGTGATAGGACTGAGAAGTGAGATCAGGGGTTTATGATCGCGGATTAATGTCTCTAGGAGTCATTCGTGATCCATAGCCACACATGGTCAGGCCTCTGTCATGCGCACACCATGAGGGCCTGAGGGTACAGGTGATCAAGGTTCAGCTATGTGATGTGTATATATTATGTACTATGACATCCCAATTTGTTATGAGGGATAATCAACTTGGATGTATATTTGAAACTGATGATGATATATATACGATGTTAACTTTTTTTCTATTGTGGAATGGTTTAAATCTATGACATGTAATTTTGTAAAATGCAACTATTAATGAATGTTGAAGGCTAATATGGAAATATAATTAATGCTAATGTGGTATACTAACAATTCTCTTTAGAACATAAAGTAACAACACAATGATTAAAATTTCACATATAACCTAAATTTCCATGCTATGTTCAGTTAATACAAAAGTGATCTAACCAAAAAGTATATAAGCAAGATACAATAATGATTAACCAAGCAAAATGTAAATGTTAAATGAATTAAAACAAAATAATAATATCTTGTCAAAATTGAAGCTAATCTATCTAATAAAATTTGCTTTATAACATTTAACATTCAAGTCTGAAGCATGAAATTTCTTGAGGTGCACTGCATTAATAGGTTCTTTAAGCGGCTTACCTTGTTCATCAGCTAGTTAATACGCTCCTGATCCAAAGGATGCAGTTACTATGTATAGTCCAAGCCAATTAGGGTTGAACTTACCTTTTTCTCTAGGAGGTGCATTTATATTGTGTTAATTTTCATAAAGGACCAAATCCCCAACGTCAAATGAATGTTTTATAACATGGTCATTATATGATCGTTGTATGCTTTTTTGATGAGCCTTGAGGT
This sequence comes from Cunninghamia lanceolata, assembly GCA_027924645.1. NCBI lineage: Eukaryota > Viridiplantae > Streptophyta > Pinopsida > Cupressales > Cupressaceae > Cunninghamia > Cunninghamia lanceolata. The sequence continues at coordinate 3,605,135 of BSBN01000957.1, forward strand.
GCTCGAGAGCATTTATTCATCTTTCATCAATCATCTCAAGTTCTTGTAATCTTTTCTCATGTTCAGTATCGTCATCAATAATGTCCCGTAGGGATATCCTCAATGAAGGGATTTCTAACCCCAAGGGCATTATCGCGTCGATGCCATAAACAAGGTTATACAGTGTATTGCCAGTAGCCGTATGAATACTTGTTCTATAGGCCTATAATTCATAAGATAACTAAATTTGCCAATCCTTTTGATGTTTGTTAACAATCTTTCATAGGATCTGTCTAATAATTTTGTTTGAAGCTTCTTCTTGGCCGTTTGATTGAGGATAATAAGGCATAGAGAAGTGATGTTGAATATGGTATTTTTCAAGAAATTTCTTCACATCCTTGTTCTTAAATGGTGTACCATTGTTAGAAACGAGGGAAGAAGGTATTCCAAATCAAGAAATAATGTTATCTTGTATAACTGACAAATTACGTCAACAATCGTGGATCGCAACAGGATAGCTTCGACCCACGTTGTGAAGTAATCAATGGCAATAATGATAAATGTATGTCCTTGAGAGGAGGGTGGAGAGATTTTACCAATTAGATCCAAGCCCCAAATAGAAAATGGCCAAGGTGAAACTTGTGCATGAAGTTCTAGAGTAGGAGCTCGGATTAGGTGATTATGTTGTTGGTATTACGGACATTTCTTGACATAGGCAAAGGAATCTTGTTCCATGTGCTGCCAATAATAACCCATTTGTAATAATATTTGTACCAAGGATTTTCCTCCAAAATACCCTCCACAGGCACCAGAATGAGCTTCTTCTAAAGCTATCAGGATTTCTGAATTACTTAAACATTGGAGTAAAACACCATTTTAGCTTTGTCTATTTAACACATTCGACAAAATAATGTATCATGTTGCTAGTTTACATAGATGGATTCAGGCATTCTTAGATGTTGAATTAGAAATGGTTCCATCATGCAAATAATCGAATATATAAGAGAACCATTCATCAGTATATGTATTACCACAAAGTTCTGAATTCACAACTATAGGATCTTTGGTTGTCAGTGTTTTAAGATTGTGTACAATGAAAATAAATTCCTTAGGAGAAACATCAGGGGATATAAGGGAAGTTGCACCTTCCATTGCATCCACATGTCAATTATCCTTCCTGGGAATAGATTTTATTGAAAATTATGTGAATTGTTTTAAGAGAGCTAGCACAAACTCATGATACTGAGATAATTTGTCATGCTTAGTTTTATACGATCCAGTTACTTGTTGTACAATAAGTTGCGAATCACCATATATTGCAATGTGTTTTATATTAAGAGTGATAGGAGCGCAAAGTCCTGCAAAGAGAGCTTTGTACTCAATGATGTTGTTTGTGTAGGAGAAATCTAAGTGATAAGACATAGGAATCAGCTTACCTGCAGGGGGTATTAATATGACACCCGCACTAGAGCCAGTTTGACATCTTGATCTGTCAAAATACAATTCCCATTTATCGTCTTTAGTTATTGTTAAGATTTGCTCATCGGGAAATATGTCCTGATGTTGTGTAGTAAAAGGTGAATGAGCTTCAACTAACTAATCAGCTAACACTTGCCCTTTTATTTCTTTCTGAGAAATAAACTTAAGATTGAATTCAGTTAACAACATAACGCATTTAGCAAGATGACCCGACAAATCTATTTTTTCAAAGAGGTGTTTTAAAGGGTCAAATTTTACCATCACATGTATTTCAGCATTTAGAAGATAATGTCTAAGCTTATGTGTTGCAAACACTAAAGCTAAGCGATGCTTCTTAATAATAGTGTACCGCACCTCATAATCGATCAAAGATTGGCTAATATAATAGACAGCACATTATTTTCCTTTAGCATTATGTTGTGCTACCAAAGCTACCAATGCATTGTTGGATGCTAAGATATACAATAGGAAGGGTTTATCAGGGACAGCGGGTTGCAAAACAGGAATATTAGCCAAATAGGCCTTTAAATTTTCAAAAGTTTTTTGACATTCCGAGTTCCATTGAAACTTCAAATCCTTCTTCCGTAATTGTGTAAAAGGGTGAGTCCTATTCACAAGTTGTGAAACAAATCGACAGATGGCCTGTATCTTCCCTTGTAAACTATGAAGTTGGGATATGTTTTTAGCTGTTGGCATAGTAACAATTGCATCATTTTTTTTTGTATCCACTTCAATACCATGATTTGAAACAATAAACCCTAATAGTTTTCTACTGTCTGCACCAAAAACACACTTACGAGGATTCAATCGCATGTTATATTTCCTTATGCATTCAAAAATTTGTCAAAGATTCATAATGTGATCTTGACGACGAATGGACTTCACCATGTTGTCAACATAATCTTCTAAAATATTGTGCATATAGTCATGAAATATAAGGGTCATGGCTCATTGATAAGTAGCTCCTGCATTCTTAAGACCAAATGGCATGACGACCCAAAAAAATGTACCCCAAGGTGTTATAAAAGTTGTTTTTTACTGATCTTGGGGGTTAATTAAAATTTGATTATATCCTAAAAAACCATCCATGAAAGAGAGTAATTCATGACCAGCTATAGAATTGGCAATCATATCAATGTTAGGAAGTGGAAAATCATCTTTTAAAGATGCAAGGTTCAAATCTCAAAAGTCCATACACATTCTTGTATGACCATCGGGTTTAGTGATGGTGACAATGTTCGAGATCCAAGGTGAATAGTTGATAGGGTGGATAAAATCAGCTTGTAGAAGCTTTTCTATCTCATCTTTGACAAGAAATGCAAGCTTAGGGTTCATCTTATGAATCTTTTGTTTAAATAACTTAGCATCTAATTTTAAGACAATATTATGCATTACAATTTGAGGATCAATACCAGGCATATCTGAATAATTCCAAGCAAACAATTTAGAAAACTCATGTAATAGCTTAGTCATTTCTTCCTTTTCTTCTCCATGTAGGCAATCACCAATAGGGATAACTTTTTCAGTATTATCTTTCTCCATAAAAACATCAATAGTCTTTCCATTAAGTAGAGTACTATGGTCTAGGAGATCAAGTGATTTTGGTAGGTCTTCTGATTCTTCATCAGACTTTAGAGTGGCATTTATCATGCTAGTAGTTTTTCCAAAATATGCACTATTGTTCAAATCATAGGGTAAGCCACATTTATGATGGTAATGAGGAATATTGTCATAAGCACCTAAGAATTCTATTATCGCTTCATCGGTTGAAAAGACATCCAAAGGAAATGCTCCTGGAGGACAACTAGTGTCAATCATCTCAGGGAATATCAAGTTAAGTGTTGATATTGTATTCACATTAAGAGTAGGACATCTATGGGCTTTAGATTCCTTGAAAGGATTTTATACAATGCCGCTTGAACAATGTTGCAAAGAAGATTCTATAGGGACCTTGATTCCTTGTTGATTGATACCATAGTCATTCCCTACATGATCACATATTTTTGTAAACAATCTGAAATCCTCAACCATAAAGAGAAGCCATTTCTCTGGAAGAAGGTGGGGCTTCATAAGTGTCATAATCTATAGTGTAAGTGAAGGTATTATCTAAGTTTGTTACCAAAGAAGCTTTATGTTTATCATTCAAAGCATGAGATGATATTGATGCAATGTTTGATATTTCGGGGATGGGGTTTTTAACTTTATACTTTCCTATAAAAGAAGATGTAAAATCTAACGAACCCCAATCGTCACCAAGGAATGCATTCAATTGCTTAGACTCTTGCACGGCATTGTCTGGGGCAAGAGGAGTTGATGAGTCAACTTTTAAATTGTTTAGAATCTTAGGACAAATAACTTGTTTTTGTGATTTAATTTGCAAACAATTATCAGGTTCAGGATCAGCATGAATAGTGTGTAACTTATCTTTGAATATGAATTTAATTGAATAATGCAAAGTAGAAGAGACTGCCCCCAATGCATGGATCCAAGGTCTTCCCAGAATCATGTTGTAAGATAGAGAACAAGGCATGACATGAATCAGGTTAGGCACAATCACAGGTCCTACTTGTATAGGTAATGTTATAGTGCCCACAGATTGTCATCCAATATTGTCAAAGCCACGAATACTTAATGTTTCTAGCTTTATCAAATATGTATCAACTTTAATCTTATGTAATAAGTTAAGGCCACAAACATTAAGAGTTGATCCATTGTCAATCATAACTCTCTTAACCAGTGTCTTGTTTATTGTAATGAAGATAATCAAAGGATTGTACTAGTTCTGAACTTCAAGAGATGGCAACTCATGTTGTTGAAATAAAATGTATGTCTTTGTCGCATGCATACAATCTAATAGAGCTGCTACATCATTTTGCTTGATAGTAGGTGGGATAATCACCTTTTACAAAGCTTCTTGGAGCATTTCATGGTAAGTAGGCGAAGTTTATATAAGCTCCCAAAGAGATATCTTTGCAAGAGTAGGATGAAGCTACTATACAAGATCATAGTCTTGACCAACCTTTTGTGTTAAACGAGGTGCTTGAGGAAGCATAGGTTGAGAAGCTGGTAAAGATATTGAAATGCTTGGTTGTTGTTTGTTTTGTTTATTATACCGAGTGTTATATGCATGAGAAACCACATTATGACTAGGTTGTTGTTAATTTTGATGTGTTATTTGTTTAGCATAGGTGTAAATGTGATCAAGAGATCAAGAAGAAGGTGGAAGACCTCTAACAGTAACCACTGGTTAAGAAGGTGGTTTAACCACATCCCAACATAAGGTGACCATAATTTTTTTTTCCCAGAATCTTCCTTAGTATTAGGAACATATATTACATTTACAACCCTTTGAAATAATGACAGTTTAGAAGTCATAGTGGATTATTCAATTGAGATAAAGTCCTCAAGGGCTTCATGTAACATATCAAAGTCATCATAACTAAATGGCTCATCATATACATGAAAATCTTGTAAAAAGTAATCCGACATTTTAACATGCTCTAATTAACAAAAGATTTAAATGTAAAATGATGTTTGTATGGATTTTATGCAAATGTAACACTATGCAAAATACCAATTTATAATTTCCAACTCTTTTAGTGAAAAGATAAAGAATATCATTCAAAATTCAATGTATGCACTTCACAAAAGAGGGTTTGCAAACTAAATGTGTTTTAGGACAGCAAACTAATTTAGATCTGATATTAAAAAGGATGTAAATTCTTTAAAGCTCAGGTTCACCAAAATGTTTAGGTGAAAAAGAAGGTTTTTCTTAAACAAGGTTAAGTCCTATTTTTCCACCTAACTAAACATTGGGAAAGACAAGAACCATGCTTGGGATCAAGCTACTGATTACTTGTTTATTCCCTAATGCTAATTAGGTCTGATTCAAGTGTCTAACTAAGGTTTTATCAAGTTTCTTTATTTATCAATCAAGTAAACCCTAATTACACCTTGTAACAGAAAATGACTGAATTCATAGATGAAGCTAACAAAACAAATTATAGAAACACAGAGAACAAGGTTCAGAGATCATGCCAACTGGACTAGGGCGCCTACTCATTAGTTCTGTAAATTTTTATCTGTAAAAATCTTCTGCACCAGCTGCCAAATGACCTCTGATAGCTCCTAGATCTCAAATAATCTCCCCAATTGGACTACTAGGGCACCCGCTCATTAGTCTTGAAAGTGTCAGGATTCCAAATTCTAAAATTCAGTGACAATTGTATCTGCAAGATCCATCTTCCTGTAACTCCTTTTCACCGTATCCTGCAAAACATGATCTGCACCTACAAAAGGAGGAAGATGTTGTGGCTATATAGGAGCTTGCCTCAGTCAAGCCCCATTTTTGCTAGTCCTACCTCAACAATAGCCAGAGATAAAGATTTATAGAAGTGTGTGCAAACCTAATAAAGTGTATGCATAAATATCAAACCCTAGATGTCTCAAGCAAGGGAAGATCAATAACTTGCTTTGATTCAACAAACACATACAACTTCACCTCAAAGAGATGAAAACAAATGAAGAATTGCATGAACAAGAAGGCGAATCAGCAATGTCCGTGGAGGATCTCCAAGCTCAATGTTGGAGGCTTCAACCCTTCTCCTGATCATGCAAAAGGTGTACAAACCCTAAGAAGAGAAAGATAGTCTCAAGATCTTGATTCCTAATCTCCATCCATTGTCTCCATGATAGAAAGATTTAAATTACTTTCAAGAGCTTCAACAAGTCACTGATCTTCAATGGTAATTTCAGTAGAGTTTTGGCATCAAGCTTGCATAAGAAAATGCGTGTGATGAAATGATTTTCAAATGTCTTTTTATATCTAACTTTAGGGAAATTCAAATTTTGAAATAACATCTCGATATCACATGAAAACAAAAATTTGAAAACGGAATCTCGAGGTGCACGGCAGAAGCCAACACCCTGCCAAGATTTAAAATCCCAAAAAATGGGGCTAGACTAGGGCGCGGGCGCCTGAGTCCAGACCCCCATTTTCTGACCAGATTTGCATCAAGGGGATCCTAGGGACCCATAATCCACATTCTCTTTTGGGGTTACATCAATAGTTGTCTTGAAAAATGAATATTTAGCAACTAGACACTAGCCAATCAGGGTTTCGGGAAGGCCAAGAAGAAAGAGGTTAAGAGGTCACCAAAGGTGAGGACCTAAACCGATAGAAATTGTACCATTCCATACATGAGGATAATTTTTTACGTAATAGTTGGAGATCTGGTATTGTATGAGAATCAACGCAATGAAAGTGCACTTCTTGCAGAAAAAGGAAAGTTCATCCCTAACTGGCTTGGACCATATGTCATTACTGAAACCTTTGGATCAGGAGCATATAAGCTAGCTGATGAACAAGGTATGCTTCTTAAAGAACCTATTAATATTGTACACGTCAAGAAATTTTATGCTTAAGATTATATGTTAGATGTTAGATGTTACTTTTAAAAGCAAGCTTATTAGTTAGTTTATCTTCAATTTTGACAAGATATGATTATTTTTTCTTAATTCATTTAACATAGCATCTTTTTCAGTTAATCATTGTTGTATCTTGTTTAAACATGCTTTATTAAGATCACCTTTGCATTAACTAAATGTAGCATAGAATGTTGGTTATGTGTAAAATTCATTAATCATTGTTCTTTTTACTTTATGTTCTACAAAGAATTGTTTAGTATCACATTAGCATTAATCACATTTCCACATAGGCATTAACATTTATCACTAGTTGCATTTGATATAAATCACATGTGATAGATTAGACAAGTAATAATAGGAAAAAATCATATATATAATGATCAGTTTGAATATACATCAGAGTCAACTATCACGTACATCAAAATGGGATGTCATACTACATAAAACACATCACATAGCTAAACCTCAATCACTTGTCCCCTTGAGACCTCATAGTGTGCGTGTGACAGAATCGTGACCATGTGTGCCTACGGACCATGAATGACTCCTAGAGACACTTAGTGATCATACCCCCATGATCTCTCCTCCCATTCCTATCACCATGTCATGTGACTCCTGGTATACCTACCGATATCGATCTCTCTTAGATATGTTTCTCTCTAGCTCCACTCAGATCTTGTCTCTGTCAGCTCTCACCTAGCATAACTCAAGAAGTAAGATCTCACTCACGATAGGATCTCTCTCAAGTGCAGGTATTGCTACAACCTGATCCTACTATGTCGAAGGCTCAGCCTCTATGCACTCAGCTCTCTGAATTAAATCCTCTCTCTCCCATGTAGAGTGATCTAGGATAGCCTCTATGGTCACTCTATACCTCATGAATGGCATAAAAATCTCTACATGCCACCCTATAGATGGTTGTGGCGAGTATCCCATCGGCACTCGCTACTTGGCCACATCGGTAGGAACTATCTCTACTATGATGTGACTCACAAGGTCATGCCATGCATCTGTCCCAACTAAAAAAAGAAACAAAATAGGTATCAATATCTAATATAGGCATCATAAACAATCATCAAAATACATGCATCTATATAAAAGTATCCTACCTGGATCTCCATCTCACTAAGATGGGTCTCAAATAGCTAATGACATGACTAGCTTTACAGCTGACTCTATAGCTGGGGGCATCTGACTACTGGTCTCCCCTCACTCGTGCCAGCTCAATCTCCTCACATCCGCAAGAGCTAGACCACAAGCTCTCGACTATGGCTAGGACTCGACCTCCTCATCACTATCTGTATCCTACTAATCCCGATGTGGTCTCACTCTGAAGACATACCATGATGGGATTGTTGGCAAGAGACACTGTTAGGCATGTTAGATGTTGTCATTGATGGCAACTAAATCCATCTTACACATCCACATTGTATCATCTATTCATACCGGAAGTCAGATTACAGATTTGTATAAGTCTGGATAGATAGGAACAGGGCATATGACAAGGTTCAAAATTTTGGTCCGCATTTCTCCACAAAAAATCATATTGTGCTACAGATTTGAGGGAATGTTAAGGGATGTCAAGGCTATCTAAATCCAATATTTTAGCCTCCATTGATGAAGGGATTACAAGTTACAAGCATTTGAGTATCAAGTTTTGGTTAGACAGTTCAGTTCAGTGAAGAACATGCAGACTAAGTGTTTGATCATTGTGCGGATGAAGAGAAGTGGTTGGTCAAGTAATTTATGAGATCCAATGGTATTGGCCAACATGTTAGGTGACTTGGATGCATAAGTTTTGGTCTGCATTGATGTTTGTGCATGGTTTTAGCTGACAGAACAGTGTTCTTGAAATAGTTTCCAAGTTTTCTTAAGGCTAACTACAGTTGATGTAATTTCATGTATCGAATATATATGATCAATGGATTCGAGCATTTTGTGATGTGAATGTGTGAAGATGAAGGGATAAGTGTGAAGTGTAGTAGTATCAGGTGTGAAGCAAGGAGATCTAAGCTCTGGATCATGGCAAAACATTAAATCAGGGCAGAGAGAGATGAAGTGTGTAAAGTCGGTGTACTGATCTCAACCGAAACTGCAATCTTGCATTGTGAGATTCCATTCTTTAGTTCAAATAATTCAGTGAACTCTTGTAATTAATTATGTAGGTAGTGAGCCTCCCTTGAGTAGTGAGCTCTGGGCTGTGTGGCCAAAGGCATGTTTCTTCCCCATTTGTAATACTTTTAACAGAGTATAAATTATTGTGGGTTAACCACACCATAGCTTTTCCCTTAACCAGGTTTCCACATAAAAATCCTAGTGTTCATATGTTATGATCTTGTTGTTTCTATTCTTGTGTTTATGCTTCTTTCTTTTGGATGTATGTGGTAAATTAATAAAGGAACCTAGTAATAAGTTTTGTAGAACACTGATTCACGCCCCCCTTCTCGGTGTTCCTTAATTTCAACAATTGGTATTAGAACAAGGTTCCTTAGAAGAAGTTTAACATCTTGAGAAAGATCTAGGAAGGTATTTTCAATAGGTTAATTCAAGCATTATGATGGTATCAATCAACAACTTTAAGTAGGCTTAGATGATCTTGACCTATCCAGAGCAGAAATTAGAGATCTGCAAGAGAACCTTAAAGATGTTGAAGATTTCATTGAGACCTTAAAAGGACAACTGAGTAAATCTAATGAAAAGAGGAAGGAGTTACATCTTCAGGTAGCAAATCAGAATGAAGACAATGACATGGATAAAGCCCTAAAGGAGAAGACAAAGTAATGTGAGAAGCTAGCAACAGAAGTTGTTGTCCTAAAACATGAGATGGAATCCGGGGTGATAAGACTAACCAAGGAAATTGAAGAAAGGAAGAAGACTGAGGAAAAATTGAATCAATCTCTAAAAGAAAGAATAGAAGAATGTTGCAGAATGGATAGAAGAATTGGTCATCTAGAATCTAATCTACAAGAAACTAGGGATAATGAGGATCAACTTGAAAGACAAATTGTCATTCTCAAACATGACCTAGAAGTTGCCATTAGAAATGAAAGCAACACTACTTCAATGGAAATCTGATTTGAATAAATTTCAGCAATCTTTTAAGTGAGCATTAACAATGGAGATTGCAATGTAACATAAACCCACAATACAAAAAATATACCAAAAGTCGAATGAAGCACATAACACAAGTATTTAACGTGGAGAAAAGCCTTTCGGGTAAAAAACTCCACCAAGAAAAGAGGCCAAGTTGTATTATCTTCACAAAAGGAGATTACAAATACATTCACTTCCTGTCCTTCAACCTTCACTCCAATAGAACATGGGTACCTATAAATTGTTATATACACCTCATCTACTATGCTATGGTTTTTATAGAATTTACAAAACGTAAAGACATTAAATGACTTCTTACAAGCCCATAGCACTTGTCAAGAGTCAACAATACAACCTTGGGCGTCCATGGCCAAGAATAGGCTCTTATGGGGTCATAAATGCTGTCATACATGCATCCTACACTTGGAAAAATGTGCCCATGCAAGCTTGAACACCTTGGGGCCAAAAATAGCCACTTACATCTTATGACATGTCATATGCTATTATTAGTGTCATAGATTCATATGACAACTTACAGTTGTCATAGAATCTCTTACACCTTCTTACAGGATCTATGACGTGCGTCATAACACTAAAAATAGATTATTCCTCCACATGTGCACCCAACTTTGACCAATTACCATTTACCATAGTAAAGGACATCTTGTAACTACCGCCGGTAACTCTGGGTCTTACCGTGCAGTAACTTTGTAATTACTGTGGACAGTAAATAATTTTTACCACTACCGGTGAAACTTGTACATCCCTTATGGGTAATTACAAATTACAAATAATAAATGGAATAAATATAATATTGGGATTTACAAGGTTAATGGCACCTTATCCCAACATTATCTCACTTGACATTATACATTGTAAATCAACCCATAGGAAATCAAATGAAAAATAATCAGGCACTAGAAACAAGGCCCATGGCCTCTCTGCACCACACGAACTTCTCTATGTTCACATGTTTGGTCAATGAATTTGCAACATTCTCTTGAGTGTCTATCTTCTTCAGCTCAATCTCTCCATTTACAATCAACTCTCGAACAAAGTGATACTGAACATCAACATGCTTAGTTCAAGCATGATACATGGGATTCTTAGCCAAATAGATAGCACTCTGGCTATCACAGCCAATCTGAATGTTCCTGCAATCAAAACCAATACATGTACACAGTCTCCTCAACCAAACTGCCTCCTTAGAGACATGAGTTGCAGCCATATACTCTACTTCTATGGTGGACAAAGCAAGTGTGGGCTACCTCTTACTCATCCAACTCAATGCACCTCCAAATAGAGTAAACACATAGCCACTAGTGGACCTTCAACTGTCTAAGTCACCTACCCAATCTACATCAATAAAACCCTGTATGTCCAAAGATTTATCAGCACTATTAGTACCAGAATAAACTAAATAATGATCAGGAGTACCTACAAGATATTTAAACACCCTCTTTGCATAGTTTCAATGTTGTCTACCATGGTTAGACATAAATCTGCTCAAAACTCCCACTGCTTGGGCAATATCTGGTCTAGTACAAACCATTGCATACATCAAACTCCCTACAGCACTAGCATATGGCACATTAGACATATCCTCAAGATCATCCTTAGTCTTTAGAAACATATATAATGAAAGCTTAGTACCAATGAGTAAAGGAACTTTAACTGGGTTACAGTCCTGCAACTGAACCTCTGCAAAATAGTATTCACATACTTACTTTGTGATAACCAAAGCTTTCTGTTAACTCTGTCCCTCCTGATCTCCATTCCCAAAATATAGCTTGCAGCACCAAGATCCTTCATCTCAAATGCACCTAAAAGTTGGGCTTTAAGCTCACTGACCATACCCTTAGTATTGTTGAAAAACAACATGTCATCAACATACAAAGAAATAGCCAGTATAGAATCATGAAAATAATGAATGTAAACACAATGATCCTCCTCGCTTCTAAAAAAACCCAATTTCAAAACAAATGAATCAAACTTTTGATACCACATTCTAGGGGACTGTTTCAGACCATAAAGAGACCTCTTTAACCTGCAAACCTAATGTTCTTTTCCTTTTACCTCAAAACCTATAGGTTGTTGCATATAAATTTCTTCTTCAAGATCTCCATGCAAGAACGCAGTCTTAACATCCATTTGCTCAATCTCCCAATCATAAGCTGCAGCAATGGATAAGAGAAATCTAATAGAAGTCAATTTAGCAATAGGAGAGAATATCTCGCCAAAATCAACTCCCTCTCTCTGGGAGCAGCCCTTTGCTACTAGTCTAGGCTTGTACTTCTCCAATGACCCGTCTGCTCCAAACTTCTTCTTGAAGACCCACTTACATCCTATGGTTTTTTTTCCTTTGGGAAAATAAACAAGATCCTAGATGTTATTAGAGTCCAAAGCCATCATCTCCTCCTGCATGGCTAGCTACCAAGATTCACTATCATCTACAGAAATAGCTTCCCTGTAGGATCTAGGTTCATCGTTAGTACTCAATAAAGCATATACACAATGGAAATCTAGTGGGCTATACATGTCAACTAGATTCTATTGTCTTGTGGATCTCTTCAAGGGTGGAGTAAGAGTCTCAAATTGTTCTTCTTAATGATCATCTGCACCAACTTCTTCTGTAACAACAAACTCATCTTCATTAGAACTACTCAAATCTTCTTCTTCTTCTTCACCCCCCAATCCATCATTCTATTCTTCCTAAGGTGCATCTTGCTTCTCTAAATCAAAGTGTACCTTCTTTACCTTTTCTTCTTTCTCTTTTGGTTGCTCAAGTTCAGAAATAGCTCTAAGTTCCCTAAAAATAACATCTCTAGAAAAGATAATCTTGTGGGTTAGTGGATTCCAAAGCTTATAACCTTTCACATTATCACCATATCCAATGAATGTACACTTTTTAGCCTTTGGATCCAACTTAGATCACTTTTCCTTAGGCACATAAAAAAAGCCTCATAGCCAAAAACCCTTAAATGTGAAACAGAAGGTTTCTTACCTATCCACACTTCATAAGGTGTCAAATCAAGAGCCTTACAAGGAGATCTATTTATCAAGTAGCAAGTAGTACACACAGCCTCTGCCTAAAAGCATTTATCCAACTATGCATCACTAAGCATACTTATGGACCTTTCCATAATTGTTTGGTTCATCCTTTCTACAACACTATTTTGTTGTGGTGTATACGGAGTTGTCTTTTGTCTGATTATACCTGCATGCTTGCAAAACTCATCAAATTCCTTAGAGAAATATTTCCCTCCATTGTTAGATCTTAATATTTTTATCTTTAAACCTGATTGGTTTTCTACTAAGACTTTGAATTCCTTAAACTTAGTGAAAATTTCAGATTTATACTTCATAAAATAAATCCATGTAAATATGGATACATCATCAATGAAGGTTACAAAATAACCAGATTTTCTGATAGATTCATTATCCACAGGTCCAAACACATCTGTATGAATAATTTCTAACTTCTCTTTTGCTCTATTGCTTCCTGAAGGAAATGATTTTCTATTTTATTTACCAAACACACAATGCTCATAGAAATCAAAGTGCTCATTAGAATAGGAGAAACCATCCAACAAATTTTTATTCTTAATAGTCTTTAATACATTATTGCTTGTGTGGCCCAATCTACGATGCCACAACATACATGTATTTTTAGTAGTAGCCTCAGATACATAGGAGGCATTACAAACTATAGTGTCTTCAAGCTTGAACAGGTTTCCCAGTCTCTTTCCCTTTGCTACCACCAAGTTCCCTCTCACCAATCTACAGCCATGCTTGTCAAATGTCACATGCATTCCCAAATCATTCAACTTCAAAACTGAAATTAGATTTCTAGCTAGTCCAAGAATATGTGAAACACCAGGGAGGTTTTAATCCTCCCATTACTGAAACACAACAATACCTTTCCTTTCCCGACAATCGAATATGTAGAGTTGTCACCAAGGTAGATATTACCTCCATCATATTCTTCATATGAGGAGAATTGTTCCTTATGCGGGGTCATATGAAATGAGCATCCTAAGTCAATCAACCAGTAATCATTAGAAACAAGATTACATGCAGAAAGTAAAATTTCTTCACCTGCATTTGAGGACTTATCCGAAGCACTCTCCCACTATTTCTTAGGATTTCTGCACTCCTTCACATGTCCCCTTTTATTGTAGTTCCAACACTTAACTCTGTTCTTTTTACCAGGAGTCTTAAACCGGCCCTTGGACTTGTCCTTAGACCCTTTCTGATCTCCCTTAGGTCCTCTTTCCTTAGACCTTATCCTGACACTAAGAGCATCCCCTGAACTATCTGAACTCTTCTCCTCAATTCATGTGATAGTAGCACTGAAACAAGAGCATCCAACTTCGGATCCACGAGGTTAGAAGTGATAGAAAAGATAACATTCTCCCAAGACTCAAGTAAAGAACAAAGAAGTAAGATACATTTATCTTCCTCACTAACCTCAACATCTACTAAATCAAGCTAACTCACTAACAAATTAAAAGAATTTAAATGCTCTACAACTGATTCACCTTCTCGCATTTTCATGGAAAACAATTTTCTTTTTAAATAAAGTTTATTTACCATACTCTTGGCTTGATAGATCTCACCCAACCATTTCCACAACTTGTATGCAGTCTCTTCCTTTGCGACATTCAATAGGATAGAGTCTGAAAGACACAACCGAATGGTTCCCCGTGCCTTCTTATCCAGTCTATCCCACTCATCTTGAGAGACATCATTAGGTTTCTTCTCTTTTTGGACATCCAACCATTGGTTTCTTTCTTCCAACAAATCTTCCATTTTCAGCTTCCACAACTCATACCCTGTTCTGTTGAACGTCTCAATGTCCATTCAAGAGGTTGATGCAATGGTGGATGCAGCCATAATAACAACACAAGATCTGCAAAACAAATGCAACCAAATCTCCCACTGCAGCTACAACTTCCACACTACCACCCAAGAGTCAAAGCTGGCTAGGCTCTAATACCAAATGCTAGAAATGAAAGCAACACTACTTTAATGGAAATCTGATTCAAATAAATTTCAGCAATCTTTCAAGTGTGCATTAACAATGGAGATTGTAACATAACATAAACCCACAATACAAAAATGTACCAGAAGCTGAATGAAGCACATAACACAAGTGTTTAATGTGGAGAAAATCATTTTGGGTAAAAAAATCCACCAAGAAAAGAGGCCAAGTTGTATTATCTTCACAAAAGGAGATTACAAATACATTCACTTCCTCTGTCGTTCAACCTTCACTCTGGCATAACCTGGGTACCTATAAACTGTTATATACACCTCATCTACTATGCTATGGTTTTTATAGAATTTACACAACCTCAAGACATTAAATGACTTCTTACATACTCATAACACTTGTCAAGAGTCAACAATACAACCTTGGGCATCCATGGCCAAGATTAGGCTCTTATGGGGTCATAAATGCTGTCATACATGCATCCTACACTTGGAAAAATGTGCCCATGCAAGCTTGAACTCCTTGGGGCCAAAAACAGCCACGTACAGCATCTTATGATGCGTCATATGCTATTATTAGTGTCATAGATTCTTATGACAACTTACAATTGTCATAGAATCTCTTACACCTTCTTACAAGATCTATGACGTGTGTCATAACACTAAAAATAGATTATTCCTCCACATGTGCACCCCACTTTGACCAATTACCATTTACCATAGTAAATGGCATCTCATAACTACCACCGGTAACTCCAGGACTTACCATACAGTAACTCCATAATTACTGTAGACAGTAAATAATTTTTACCACTGTCGGTGAAACTTGTACATCCCTTATGGGTAATTACAATTTACAAATAATAAATGGAATAAATAAAATATTGGGATTTACAAGGTTAATGGAACCTTATCCCAATAGTTGTAAATGAATATAAAGAGAAATTCAAGATAAGCTTAGCTAAACTTGTGGTGTTGCTTGATAGTTGGAAGAAGGCAGATGATAAGCAAGGTCTAGGATTTGAGAAAGGTGAAAGCCTTAGATCTAGTCAAAGAAATCCTGATGCAAGAAATCAAAGAAGGAATTCTAGAAGACCTTCGGTAAGACAACCTAATGCTCAAAGGTATCCATCTTTCAATGGAAATTGTCTCAATTCCAATAAATTTGGTCATAGAGCTACTCAGTATAGTAGAATGAATCAAATTGATCCATCTTTCTTCGGTCAATGCTTCAATTGTAAAAGGTATGGTCATAGATCCAATGAATGCAGAAGTATGATGATGAACTACTCTAACAACAGAAGAAATGTTAATTCTTTCAATGGCAACTATTTTGCATGCAATAGATTTGGACACATGGCTAATCAGTGTAGATCAAGAAGGAATCAAGCAAATGAGCAAAGAAATGTTGTGTGCTTTAATTGCAATAGATCTGGTCATATTGCAAGATTCTGCAGAAGTAGGAATGATGATAGAAAAGGTCCGGTGAATAGAAACCAAAACATGCAAAAACAAGATAAAGGCAAGGGTAAAGTAGATGTGAATGAGATCTAGAATGAAATGAATAAAACATGGCTGAAGAAAGGTGAAATGAATGTTGACAATGGATCTGCACCAGAATCTAGTGTTGATAATTCCTCTAGGAATTGAAATAGGAGCTCTGGCTCAGGGGGAGCTACATTGAAAATCTAATTCCCCTGCTAGCAAGTGGGTGCCTGAATCTGGCACGATGAATGAAGTTAAAGAAGCCTATTGTAGATCTATTGAAGCAAATTTTGGAAGAAAAGAAGCTAATGTGATTGATTGCAGAGCAATTGAAGATTGACTATATGCAAAAACAATGTAACTAGATGTATTAGGGTAGAGCATTTATTATAATGGAAAATTAGGTTGAACAGAAACCAAAACATGCAAAAACAAGATAAAGGCAAGGGTAAAGTAGATGTGAATGAGATCCAAAATGAAATGAATAAAACATGGGTGAAGAAAGGTGAAATGAATGTTGACAATGGGTCCACACCAAAATCCAGTGCTGATAATTCCTCTCGGAATTAAAATAGGAGCTTTGGCTCAGGGGGAGCTACATTGAAAATCTAATTCCCCCTGCTAGCAAGTGGGTGCCTAAATCTGGCATGATGAATGAAGTTAAAGAAGCCTATTGTAGATCTATTGAAGCAAATTTTGGAATAAAAGAAGCTAATGTGATTGATTGTAGAGCAATTGAAGATTGACTGTATGCAGAAACAGTGTAACCAGATGTATTAGGGTAGAGCATTTATTACAATGGAAAATTAGTTTTTGCGAAGGATAAAAGGTCATTCATTTAACATTTGAATCACTTTACATTTGAAGAAAACAAAAACAAGAGCATCTGAGCTGAGATTTCAAAGATTTAAAGTGTGAAAAGTGAATTCAACAGCTAACCCTAACTGGCAAAACAAGGTATTCTCTGTGAAAATCTCTGAATTTGCAATCTCTGAATATGGCTACTCTATTGGTTGTTGACATCACCGAAAGGTCCTGACCAAAAATTTAAAAATCATCCACACAAATTAGTAGAGGTCGATCCATTAGGTGCCTTTTCAAATGTTTTGTATGGTGTGTTGCACGTTGAAGATATTAGCGCCTATATTCATGCTAGCATAGATGAGCTTGGGGATTTGAAGTTAGTATATTTGTTCAAAAATCATTTGAGGGATGAAATTCATGGTCTTAAACCTGAGTATAAGGCACTATATGATAAAAATTTTATTTAGATTATAGGGTTTCCATCCTTCGATGAAGATGAGTGGGTCCGGTATGTGCTGAGTCAGATGCATGATGAGTTTATGTGGTTAATGAAACCCTTCAAGATCACCAAGGATGTCATCAAGGCCGTGATAGGGTTGAACTCATCCGGTGGACTACCAATGTTGAAGTCAATAAAGAATCAAACTGTAACTGATGCTACCGAATCAAGGTTTGACAAAAGGGCAATGACAATAAATGACATCACTAATCCAGATGTCAAATTTGCATCAATGGTGATTGGATACAAGATATATCATTCCAGTAGAGAGAATTATATATCTGGTATAGCTATCTATGCAGCTTATCAAATGTTGAGAGAGAATGTTGACTATGACTTATGTGAGTTGCTACAGAACCAGCTGATGGAAAACCTGAACAAGATCAAAAAGGACAAGAAGAATACATTCAATTATAGTACATTGGTATTATGTTTGTTCTTCTATTTCATGAATAAGTTACCCAACAAGAAAAGCATGTGTTGGACCAGTGATAAGACTATTTCCATGCAAATAAGAGAGCACTTGAACAATATTGGTGACTCCAATGCCCAAAGGACTGCTCTTTGGGGATATTTCAAGAATTTTCAGAACATGATGCAATCAAGGGAAAGAATCCCTACATCTATGGTTGAAAAATACAGGGATACAGTTTGTTTTATGGTGGATATAGATCATTGTTTAATGGAAGTAGTTGAACCAAGAACTGTGTGGATCATGCCCATGGGGTATGAAGTTGATGAGCAAGTATTGGATATGTATGCTCAACATCTTCTAAGTAAACCAAAGGACACCACAGTTGAAAGATTTGGGACATATGGTGAACTTAGTGTGAAACTGCATGTTGAGCTCTAGAAACCTGAATCTAAGAGAAAGATTCAAAGGCAAGTTGAAATGTATGCAGAAAGCATTGGCATAACAAGAGAAGTTGTGAGACAAAACAAAGAAAGGATAGAGAAAGCTAAGAAGGAGAAGTAGGAAAGAGAACAAGGAAGTGTTCTGATGGAATCCTTTTCTAAGCCAAGAACTACTAGGAGTACAGGTATAACCTCCGGTGCATCACCTTCTCCTATTGCAGAAAAATTCAAAAAAAAACCTACCGATAAGGAAGGAAAAAGAACAAAAGTAATGACCAAAAGGTCATATGTCAGTGTGGAGAAGGAGGACAAAGAAAAGACTGATTCAGATGATGAGGTTAAAGAGTTGAAGGCCTCAGGCACTAAGGCTACTAAAGTATCTAAGGAGAAGCCCTCCAGAAGCAAAAAGGTAAGTAAAAGGCAAAAGACTGAAACCCCTACTAGAAAACCCACTTTGTCTGTAGAAGAAATTGTGAATGTTGTAACGATTCATGGGAATCTGAAACCTATAATAGAATACTATGGCACTTTTGATGATGCAAACAAGAGAATTTTGGAGGATGCCACTGTAAAATACTTAAATACATACAATAGAGCTCTTGTGGAATTTTTTTCTAAAATACCTAAGAGTCTGAGTAACATTTTGGAAATGAGGAAAGAAGTTGCTAAAGCTAAAGATTTAGAGCTAAGAGAATATGTGTTGTCCACACTATGCCTAGTAATATCTAGAAAAGAAGTAGATAAAATTTTCAAAGAAGTCAAAGAGGAATTCAGAAGCAAAATATGAATGAATAAGCTAATGATTGGAGAACTGGATGAGGTAGTCAAAGAAACAGAGCAAATTTTGAAGAAAGCTCTAGACAAAAATAAATTCAATGTTGTCACAGAAGAACTGATTAACACTGATGATGCATCCATTCCAAATGTTGAGGAGTTGAAAGAAAGTGAACAACAAGCTGACATCTCTGCTACGGAAGATGAAATGCTAAATAAAGGAGATGCAGAGATGGTGGAGGAAGTTAATTTTGATGGTGCAGAGGACACTCAAATTCCTCTAGACCAATCTATTGGAGAATATACAGAGATGAATACAGAAGTAGATGCTCCTGGTGAAGATGACTCTGTGAAGAATAAAGAGCAAGAAGCAAAAGAGGTTAAGGACAAGGATGAACAAGAAGGAGAAACAACAGAGAATATTGAAGAGAAAAAGCAAGATGACAGTACCAGCAAGGATCTGAAAGATGGAGCTACATTTTTGGCAAGAGACACTGCAGATGCAGTGAATAAATTACTTGAGAAAGACAAGCTTGAGTTTGATGAATCAGAGCTGATTCAAGGACCTATCAATTTTGACACTCTTTCCCCTCTACAAAAGATGAAGTTAGCATCTGTGGCACAAGCAAAAGCAAGAGTGGAGATTCTAAAAACTCACATTAAGGATAGTGAGTTGCTTGGTCTTGCCTCTGAAATTCTAGAAAATATTATGCCAAACTTTCAAAAGGATTCATCTGACTCTCCTTCTGGTCAGTTGAAGAGTTTGATAAACTCTGTAAGTACTCATTTTGAAACCTTAGAGAAGTCAGAAATGAATTTAGTGAGAAGAGGTTTGTTGAAATAAAGAAAATAATTAGTTATGATAGATTAGGGCTTGATACTAGTATAAAGAGTATCCAAAATACCCTCTCTAAAGGTGCAAAGATTTACAAGTTTTGTCTAAATTAGTCTAAATCTATTGAAGATATTGAAAAGAAGATTAAGGACTTAGAGCTCAAATTATCTAACATTTCCCAGTCATATAGTCCTATAACTGAGTCTGTAACTACCAAAGAATGTCAAGTAGTGAGTTTACGGAATGAATTGAGTGATTTGGAGAAAGAAAAGGTTAAAGTTTTGGGCAGACTGGATGAACTTTGGGGACTGATTTCCCCTAAGTTGGAGACTATGTATGATATATTGGCAAAATCCCAAGATGTTGCTACTACTAATGATCCTACTGACCTTCAAAAGGTAGAATCACAGGCATTTTTGTTTAGTGGGCATATATCTATTTTGGACAGCATTAAGAAGAACTAGGACAATGAATTGACACAGTTGAAAAACATTTTTAGTGATATCTTTTTGTTGATGAACAAGGCTTAAGGACTGTATGTTCATATTCAGAAGTATGTAGAGTTTTGACCCATGTACATAAAATGTTTGCATGGATTTTGATGTATGGATTCTAGCCTTTTCCATTGATGTCAAAGGGGGAGAGGAAAAGCAGTGAAAATGAAGAATTCATCTAAGGGGGGCCATTGGCAATCACAAGTGTACATAGTAAGGGGGAGCTGTTCTAACACTTAGTCATTTTTCACTAAGTGTTGCCATCAATGCCAAAGGGGGAGATTGTTGGCAAGAGACACTATTAGGCATGTCAGATTTTTCATTGATGGTAAATAAATCCATCTTACACATCCGCATTGTATCATCTATTCATACCAGAAGTTATATTGCAGATTTGTCTAAGTTTGGATAGATAGGAATAGGGCACATGACAGGGTTTAGCATTTTGGTCCGCATTTCTCCACAGGAAATCATATTGTACTGTGGATCTGAGGGAATATTAAGGGATGTCAAGGATATGTAAATCCAATATTTTAGCCTTCGATGATGAAGGGATTGCAAGTTACAAGCATTTGAGTCTCAAAGTTTGGTTAGACAGTTCAGTTTGGTGAAGAATAGGCAGACTAAGTGTTTCATCATTGTGTGGATTAAGAGAAGTGGTTGGTTGAGTAATTTATGAGATCCAATGGTATTGGATGACATGTGAGGTGACTTGGATGCATAAGTTTTGGTCCGCATTGATGTTTGTGCATGTTTTTAGTCGACAGAATAGTGTTCTTGAAATAGTTTCCAAGTTTTCTTAAGGCCGACTGCAGTTGATGTATTTTCTTGTAGCAGATATATATATGATCGATGGATTCAAGCATTTATAATGTGAATGTACGAAGATGAAGGGATAAGTGCGAAGTATAGCAATATCAAGTGTGAAGCAAGGGTATCTAAGCTTCGAATCATGGTAGAACAATAAATCAGGGTAAAGAGAGATGGAGTTTGTAAAGTTAGTGTACTGACCTCAACCGGAACTGTAATCTTAAATTGTGAGATGCTATTCTTTAGTTCAAATAATTTAGTGAACTCTTGTAATTAATTCTACAGGCAGTGAGTCTCCCTTGAGCAGTGAGCTCTAGGTAGTGTGCCCGAAGGTATGTGCCTTCCCCATTTGTAATACTTTTAACAGAGTATAGATTCTTGTGGATTAACCCCCACTGTGGTTTTTCCCTTAACCAGGTTTCCACGTAAAAATCCTGGTGTTCATGTGTTATGATCTTGTTGTCTCTGTTCTTGTGTTCATGCTTTTTTTCTTTTGGATGTATGTGGTAAATTAATAAAGGAACATAGTAATAAGTTTTGTAGAACACTAATTCACCCCCCTCTCAGTGTTCCTTAATTTCAACAAGGATCTCCCCCTCATCATCGCCGTCATTATCCTCCTCATCATCTAGATCATAATATCCAACAAAGTCACTAACATCATTCTCTACTCCTGTGTCACTAGTGTGACCAGCCCTGGTCGAGGATCACCTATGGGGTGACAGAGATGATAGATAGGAGTGAGTCACACTGTCTACCACCAAATCTGGTATGCTCAATTAACTCTAACATTATCTGCATTAGATATTGACTCTGCATCCTCTTTACTATCATCATCACTAACTGCTATATCAGCTACCACCAGTCATTGGATGTTGTTCGCCCTGACTACACTGCACACTGAGTGTGCATAGATTAGATGCATCATAGGGACATCTTGTTAGCATCTTAATTATCATGCCACTCTATCAAAATAAAACCACACGACTATGCCATCAAGGCAACCGGCCATCAACCGATCCCTCTACATCCTAGCCAACTACCTGTGCTGACATGGCCATGCTATGTAGCCACGATACTGTCTCTAGATGATATCGCTGGGCTGTAACCTATCAAACTCAACTCTCCAATATAGCAGATCATCATGTCTCTAGCATCTAACAAGAGGATATGCATGGACACATGGATGAGTAAACACTAGCTCTATGGGAAAACTTATAGGTTGCATACATCTGATGTGCTCAAATGCCTAGACCTATAATAAAGTGCAACACATCAAGCCCTACACCTCATAATGGACATATCGTCTCAACCCGCGGTAGAGGTGCGCAAGCATACTGCGCCCCATGCATAGACTATCCCCTGCTCCTCCATTTCCCTCATAGTGTGAACAAGGCCCCCATGAAGGTGAGTACATAGTCCATCCAGTGCAACTATAACAATCATAATCCTCTAAATCAAAGGTATGTCAATGCATCCATGCTCTAGTACTCAGAGCTAAATGTGTCCTCACTCCACTCGGGTGACTATGCGGCCTAGATAGTACATCTGGCTCTCTTGTGTGTACTCCACCGAGCGACGCTCTACAATCCTCATTGTCTTTCTACGTATGGGTAGCCCCAGGATCCGATAGACATCCTCTAGTGTGACAGTTGATAAGACTAAAAATGACTCATCTAAATTCATCTCTATTTTCTCTTAAAATTAGTATTAAATGTGGATTTAAATGTAGTTTTATGAACTATTAGCTTATTTAAAATAGAATATAGATATATATTGGTTTGTTTCTTAAAATTCTATTACAATTTAATTGCTCACATTTTCTAATGTTTATTGAAAAAAATAGAATGCAATATGTTTTAAAATGATGCAGAATTAGTCTCGAAGTATTCAAGCCTCTTTTAACCAACCTTGAAGCATTCTAAATTATTGTAAAATCACTTTCGAAGCAACTTTGGAAGTATTCCAACTTGATTGCATCCAAAGGTGTTTCAACTTCATAATTTGGCTTAAACCATGGATTTATTATTATCTCAACCTTTTATTTTCTAAACAAATTGATGATGAATTATGGAGGGAAAATAATAAAAGCAACAAAAATAAATAAGTCTATCCAACCTTTTCCCTTAAAAGGATGTGGATGTGTTGTCACTTTGTAATCAGGGAATAAAGGATGGTGTTCCTTTAATATAGGATTAGTAGAGAGAATAAAGGAGTTTGTTTCCTATATAGAGAGAATAAAGGAATGTGAAAGACAAGTGTACTTATGCTTTCCACTAGTTTAGGGAGTTGGGTGAAGATCTTCAATGTATAAATAAACCTCTCAACTCTAAAGAAAGGGGAGTTTTTATTTTGGAAATTTTTTAGAATAAGAAAAAGCCATAGCAGTTTTAGAAATAAATTTGTAATATTTTGCTGAAGAAATAAGTTATATGGAGCATTGAGCACAAAGTTGGGCGAATGATCTTGGTCCAATTCCAAAGGAGGAGCAAGCTGCTCATTCCGAGGAAGAGGACAACATTTGGTATCTATTTGATTTTTTGTATTATTTTAGTTTTATGCATTTCTATTTATTTTAAATGTATTAAATTAGATTTTAGTGCAAGAGTTGTTTTATTTCTATATTTTTAATTCATGGAAACATGTTTTAATTTTATAGTTTTAATTTATGCAAGTGTGTTTAAATTTTGCATGTGTGATTTCATTACATTGATTTCATTACATCTGAGAATAAAGTTCCTAATGCAAACAACATTTGGACACCACCCCAGATTGATAAATTAAATGAAGAGGATTGCAATGATCCTCATCATTTTTGGAATTGTTACTGGGGGCCATGGTGTTATTAGGAACTTTATTCTCAAATGTATTTCTTAGATTTAATTTCCTTCTCTCCCTAAAAGCATAAAAATTTGAATTGTTTTGTGACAACATATAATTTCTTTATTTTTGTATAAGGAGTAGTAGATTAATTTTAAATTCAGTATGCAATAGTTTAACTTTCTTTTTTCTGTAATTTCAATTTAGCATAAGTATTCAAATTCATAGATTAGATTGAATTTAACATAAGCATTTCAATTTGTAGATTAGTTTCAATTTAGCATAAGTATTTCAATTCAGTTTGTGTTTGTAATTTTGAGAAAATTATTTGGTAACAGCAACTAATCTTTTCTTTATGCCATAGAGAGTCTAGAAGGAATCAATATATTAGATAGATTTGATCTAAAAATTATAAGCAAACAGTTTTGTAGATGTTTTTCTTTTTATGTCAAAAATTTATAAAAAAACAATTGTATGAACAAGTTTGAGGAATCTAATAGATTTTTATCTACCAACCCCCACCCCCCAAAAAATAAATAAATAAATAGAAAAAAAAAAAACCTCATTGTAAATTTTCATCTCTTTTGAAGATTTGATCAAGAAGCCCAAATATTTTTGTTGCATTTCAGAAAATTAAAAAAAAAATTGTCAAATTTAAAGAAAAATAGTTTGTTTGGTTGAATATTTCAAGGAGAAAAACTCTAAATTTTTAAAACATGTTTATATGGGATATAGCTCTCTGAGTCTAGATTTAGATCCAAGTAGAATCGTGTCATTTCGATATCAAATGAAAAAGTTATCCCCAAAATAGTGACTGCTACTCAAAACTGTAAAAAAATTGTTATAAACATGATAGTTTTTTTGCCAAATTTGACATGGTAAATAAAATTTTCTAAAAACTTTGTTTATAGTGATGATAGGCCTATGAATCTAGTTTCTAAAACATTTTGAATCATTTGATTTTGATATTGTATGAAAAAACTAGAGAAAAAATACTATTTGCTGGTTTATCTTACTATTTAGAAAAAAAAAGGAAAAAAAAAGGCAAACCAGTGATTATTATTTTTCAAATGTGTATTTATTGGATATTACATTGAGGATTTCTAAATAAAAATCTCTTTCTTGCATGTGTCTCATTAGTTTCTATTTTCCATCCAATGCATTTATTCGCTATGACATATTACTATTATGATTTTGGATGGTGCAAAGTTACTAATATTTTTGCAGAATCAACAAAACGAAGTTCAGATTCATGCATGCTAATATGGATGTAATCAACACTCTGGAACTCAAGTTTTGTTAAATATCTCCAAAGATCACATTTTGTCTTACACCTCTAGAAGTTCAACATATGTTCCATATTTTTTGAAACTACTTTCTATAGTTGCCTTCCGGAACAACATTTCCATTGTTTACAGAGCTATCTTTCCAAAGTTGTCTCCCAGAACTATTTTGGAGCTGCCTTTTGTAGTTGATTTTTGAAGCCGCCCTCAAGAGCTACTCTACAGAGTTTCTTTCCAAAGCTACACCCTGAGTTGTCAATGGAATTATAAAAAAATATTCAAAGAAAAAAAAAAAGAAGAAAGTTGCATTGGTCTCTGGAAAATCTTTATGTATGTGTCAGAAATTATTTTATGATTATGTAAGTTTCTTTGGAAGCACCCCTCTAATAGTCCTTTGGAAGCATTTTTAGATATTTCTCTAGAGAAATTGTGTTGTTGTTGTTGAAGTTCCAGAAACATCCTTTTAACGATGCTCAAGAACCTCTTTTTGTTGCCTAAATTTTGGAAGCATCTTTTCAATGATGCTCCAAAACTTTTGTTGTCATTTAGTTCCAAAAGCATCCTTTCAACGATACTCAGGAATTTCGATGCTCCATAATTTTGATGCTCTTGAACTTTAATGCTCTAATTTCTATTGTCATTCAATTATATAAGAATCCTTTCAACGATGTTCCATAACTTTGTTACTGTTCATTCCAAAAGCATCCCTTCAACGATGCTTTGGAACTTTGTTGTTTATTCCAAAACCATCCTTTTAATGATGCTCTAGAACTTTGTTGTTGTTTATTCCAAAAGAATCATGTCAACAATGCTCCAGAACTTTGTTGTTGTTTACTCCAAAAGCATCCTTTCAATGATGCTCTAGAATTTTGTTGTTGTTTGTTCCAAAAGCATCCTTTCAACGATGCTCCAAAACTTTGTTACTATTCAAGTTTGAAAAGCATCCTCCACCAATGCTCAAGAACTTTGTTCCTATTCATGCTAAGTTTTGGTAGCATCCTCCACCGATGCTCTAGAACTTTGTTCCTGTTCGTGCTAAGTTTTGGTAGCATCCTCTACCGATGCTCCAGAATTTCATTCTTGTTCATGCTAAGTTTCGATAGCATCATCCACCGATGCTCCAGAACTTTGTTCTTGTGTTCTGACGGCATCTTTCAATGATGCTCTGCAACTTTGTTCTTGTGTTTCGGCGGCATCTTTCAGTGATGCTCTAGAAATTTGTTCATGTGTTCTGAAGGCATCTTTCAATGATGCTCCAAGACTTTGTTCTTGTGTTTCAGTGGCATCTTTCAGTGATGCTTCAGAACTTTGTTGTTGTTTTTTCTAAAAGCATCATTTCAAATTATGCTCTGGAATATTTGTTCATTGTTGTAGAGTTGTTGTGTCTATAGACAGCCAAAATTGTCCACCTTGTTGCAATGTCACATCATATAGGCATCTTGTAGCATTTTAGCCCTAGATATCCATATCATCACCTAATTTACCATTTTCCTCTGATAAATTAAATAAATATGACATTTATTTAATTTATCCCATCCCCTAGCATTATAAATAAATAAATTTTATTTATTTATTTAATTTCTATTTCTTCTTAAATTAAATAAAATAAATATTTTATTTTATTTTATTTATCACTTTTAATCTTCACATGCATCATAAATTAAATAATTTATTTTTAAATTATGACTCATCCAACCTACCATTTGTATCTCTCAAATCTTCTCAAGTTCACTCTTCCACTTTCCAATTTCCTCTCAACACATCTCTTACACCTTTCCAATTCCATCTCCCCAATCACTCACCTACCTTCCACCTTTCTCTCCCAAGTTGCATGGCAACTTTCCAATTCAATCATCACTTGCAAATTGGAAGGTTTATCCCTCCATTTTCTCATTTGCCTATAAATTGATCCAATTCCAAACCATTTGGCATGGATGAATCTTCCAAGCACCATCACTCTGTCAAAATTTTGCCTCATCCATCACCTACCTATCTTCTTCCATCAATCTATCTACTCTCATCAATCAAATCTCTATCATCGTTGTGCTATGAAACATGAGCAATCAACAATCCGCAATGAAAACCAAGGAATCACATCATCTAGATGGTTTGTGTTTAATTTGCATGTCTTTTTGATCACTTAGATTAGACTTCTTGAAGGTTTGTAGGTTTCATTGTTTTAATTTGCAAATGATGTAAATTTTCCTGCATACAATGGACCCTTCTGGAGATATCCACTATTATAATGCTTTTTTATCCACTAGTCTAAGGTTCTCCACTATTTCGGTGCTTTTCTATCCACTGTTCTAAAGCTATCCATTGTTCCAGAGTTCTAGAGTTGAACCTTCTAAAGTTTTTCTAACTTTCCAGAATTGAACTTCTGAAGATTTTATTAAGCAGAAATTAGAATCAAATGGCATGAAGAAAGCTAGGATAACTTTGAAATATGGCCAAGGTATATTCTACTATTTTATTATTAAATATAGCTATTAGTTTTTAATTACAGATAAATCTACTTTTAGGAAAGCTAATTAAAAACATAAACTACTTATACCGATTCACTTATTGTAGTTAAGAGATTTTCAGTAAAGGTGTTTTCTAAAGAAAAAAAATTGAAGTGAGAATATGATGGCATAGAAAGAATCTAAATGCATAAAGGGAGGTGATGAAGAAAAAAAATTCTTTTACCTTGTTAATCTTTGTTGATGTCACGATGATACAAGATATTTCCAGAAAGAACTGTTCGCACATATTAAATAATCTCATCAAAATATTTTTGGGTTTTATTCTCCTCTATCTCATATTTCCAAAACATATTAAATTTTAAAATTTAATTGGGAAGCATGAAAGTTATGGCCACTTATGTCTGACAAGTTTTTTTTAAATTCAGTTGAAGAAAGCTAAATTTTTTAAGAAGAGAAATTTTGTAAGAATAGATAAATTGATAAGCTTCAATGAGTCTTATCATGGATGATTTTCATAGAATAATCAAGGTATACCTCCAAAGATGAAAAAAAAAAAGAGAAGAGAAAAGAATTGAAAGATATAAGGGTCAGCAATTATGAAAAAAAAGTAGTAGCTTGCAAGAGGACCTGCAAGAATTTAGGTGTGGGGGAGATGATAAGACTACAAATGACTCATCTAAATTTATCTCTATTTTCTCTTAAAATTAACATCAAAAGTGGATTTACATGTAGTTTTATGAACTATTAGCTTATTTAAAATAGAATATATATATATATATATATATATATATATATATGTCAGAAAAATGCACCCTTGGGGGCTTTTTCCTGAAGGTTTAGCTCCTAGGTCATTAGATTTGCATTTAGAGAATCCTGCATGATAATTCAGAATCCCGATGAGAAAACCCTTGGGTCTTGTGACAAATAGGACCTAGGGGTGCTAATTTAATGGTCCTTGAGTAAAGACGGGGAGGTGGACAAGGGTGCTAGCGCCCTAGTCCAGCCCTATTTTGGGTCTGCCCTAATTTTAAATGTCGAGTTTGTGACCGTTATTTGGTTTCCAAGCTA
Organism: Cunninghamia lanceolata; assembly: GCA_027924645.1. Classification (NCBI taxonomy): domain Eukaryota; kingdom Viridiplantae; phylum Streptophyta; class Pinopsida; order Cupressales; family Cupressaceae; genus Cunninghamia; species Cunninghamia lanceolata. The sequence continues at coordinate 3,634,300 of BSBN01000957.1, forward strand.
ACATCATAAGTTTCAAATACGAAATTCTTGGTGAGAATCTTAGTAGTTGCATATATAAGCATGTTTAGGGTTTCAGTTGTAAACTAGAAGATCATTGGCAAGTTTTATGATTGTGAGCTATTGGCATACTTATGATTATCATTATGTTGTAGAGCGTAGCATTGTTATTGTGTTTGTTTTTACAGGTTGGATTACATCTTTTTCTCATGGCATTAAAGAGCATATTCCTTCCATGAGAGCTTCATCATCAAGGTAACAACTATTGTGTTTTCAATCATTATCATTTAGATTTTTGCCTTTGTCCCACAAGGACACACACTTTCTCTCTGACAACGATGTTCGAAAGACTTGAATATCTCTCTGCGGCTTGACTGAGGCAAGCCTCTAAACACCACAACACCCTCTCACACTCCTTGTGATTTTAAGTTACAGGTATCGAATCTGGAGAAAGTGGAGTTGCAAGGAAGATAGGCAGACATTGAAGATTTGGGATCTAAAAAGAAGCTGACATTGTGCGGGATTTCAGGACAAGGGCACCATCAACCTTGTCCTCTATTGTCAAATCATGAAAAAAAGAAGATACAGCAAAGATTAGTGCCAGAAGGAGATCAAGAATCCATAGAAAAATCTACCTCTTTGACTAGGGTGCCATCACCATTGTCCCTGACATTTTCATTCTCCAAACTGCAAAAAATAGTGAGTTATGATTCTCTGCCCTCTATTTAATTCTCGTAGCATTTGTCATAATTCGCAGATTTGATTATTGTTTTGCTTAAATTAGGATTTCAAGAGCATTAAAGAATTAATTAGTAACATTGTGTGATAACTTCTGAATTTCCTAGTTGAAAACCAAGTGGCAACTCAAATATGACAGTTGACTCTCCTCTCGATAGGAGAAGCACTCGGTTGAAAAGCCCTTGGAATGTTTTGTGGAAAGGAGGATTCAAACTAAAACCCCCATACCAACAACATCTGTCATTCCCCCTTTCCATATAAAACATTTTGGTGAACCCATGTTTTTGAACTCTTTGGCACCTTACTGAGTGTTGTTTGACAAATTTGCATTCATTCATTCTATTGCATTTGAAAAATTACAAAAAAAATTGGAAAATTTAAAAAAATTGGCATATTAGGCTTGCATTTTTGTAAATATTTGAACTCATTGGTATTTAATTTAAATTAATTTATTTTATTTTCATTATATCTGATCCAAAATATATAAATTCATCATTTACAATTCATTTGCATTGCATTTGCATGCTTGATTTGTTTGAAATTGCTTGAAATTTTGTATTTTTCATGAAAACCTAGTTTTGAATGAGCTAGGGTTGTAGTCAAAATCTTGTCTCAGATTTTACTACCTTGTTAAAACACTCATTAGTTATGATTTCTAATTGTAGTGTTGCATCATAGTGGCCTTCTTGTGAAATTTCATGTCTAGGGCTTGAAAACTTGCATTTTTCACTAGATTTGGCCTTATCGTCTTGCTAGATTTGCACTCCAAGCGTGTTGTGAGGGATTTTATTGCACTAATTGGCTATTATTAGTTTTTTTATTTTCTTCCCCTTCTCAATTTCCTCACAACACCCTTTCTTTTGGGTCTTTACATTGAAAAATTGTGAAAATTTACATATTTTTGATACCTTTGCACTAGGGTTTGATCTAGAGTGGCACTATAGGCGTGTTGTAATGGATTTTTTGGCATTAGGTAGATGTTAGTATTGTAATAAGTTTCTTTCCATCATCATTTTCCTTACAACACCCGTTGCCCTCCCCGTTTGCATTAAGATCTGGTGAAAAATCACATATTTTGGCCTATTTTCACTTGGTTTTGGCTTATCGACTCTCTAGAGTTGTCTCAGAGGCATGTTGTAAAATGTATTCTTGCATTAGTGGACTATTATTAGGCATATAATTTTCTGTCTCTCTTTAAAATATTCACAACACCTCTTCTTCCATTTGTTTGCATTGAGAAAAGTTGAAAAATCAAGCATTTTTGCCCTAAAACATATCTTGCTCCTAGGGTTCATTCTATTAGTTTGTGCATGTTGTTGCATGAGTATTATAACTCACTACCCTAATATAAATATCCCTCTAAGAAAAATCATAAGACTCATGGGATCTAGTGCTCTTGAAGAAATTGGTACACTAAACACCTTCTTTACAAAAGGAGAGACACAAATGTTACAAGATACTATACCTATCTCAAATACAATGGAAGAGCAAACTTTTCATGATGTTGATGATACTATTGAGGTAACAGGACATATATCTAATGAACAAATAGATAAACTTGATAAAGAGAGCCAATTTTCAAGCATTTATGGAAAATGAGAGGATAGTTGAAGAAGCTATTCCTACAATTCATAGCATAAGAGAATTGATAAAAGAAGGACAAGATGGTGTTAATGTGATCCGTGGTTTAGCACATATTGTACAAACCAATGTTTGTTGGCAAGAGACACTACTATGTATGATAGGTGTTGTCATTGATGGTAACTAAGTCTATCCTACACATTTGCATTACATGATTTGTTCATACCGGAAGTCAAAGTGAGGATTTGTCTAAGTCCAGATGTCAGAAACAAAGCATGTGACAGGGTCCGGTATCTTGGTCTGGATCTCTATGGTGGTAAATCATAGTGTGTTATGGATCTAAGGGAGTGATAAGGATTGTCAAGACTATCTAAATCTAGAATCTTAGCCTCCGATGATGAAGGATTCAAAAGATATAAGCATCTGAGTATCAGGGTCTAGTTAGTTAGCACAATCAGAAGAAGAATAGGTTGACCTAGTACTTAATCTTAGTCTAGATATAGAAAAATTGTTGGATAAGCAATTAGTGACAATCAATGGTATTGGCTGACATGATTGATGATTTGAGAACAAAAGTTTTTGGTCAGCGTTGTTATTTGTGTATGGATTCAGCCAATAGAGCAGAGTTCTTAATAAAAGTTCTAAGTTTCCTTGAAGACGACTGCAGTTGATTGAATTTTTTGATGTAGATATATATATAGCTAATGGATTTGAGTCTTTTGGTGGGGGATTGTGATATGATGATAGAGTAAGTGTGAAAAGGCAGAAAGAAGTGTGAAAGAGAAGAGATCTAAGGACCTGATCATGGAAGAACAGTAAACAGGGCAGAAGTAAGGATGAAGTGTATAAGATCAATATTTTGTACTTAACCAGAATTAAATTCTTGCATTAGCAGATGCTATTCATCAGCTCAAATATTCTGTAATCTTCTTGTAATCATTCTTGTAGGCAGTGATCCTCTTTGAGTAGTGAGCTCTAGGCAATGAGCCCGAAGGCATGTGTCTTCCCCATTTGTAATAATTTTAACAGAGTATAATTTCTTGTGGGTTAACCCCCACCATGGTTTTCCCTTAACCGGGTTTCCACATTAAAAATCTTGGTGTCAAGTGTGTTATTTGTGTTTCTACTCATGTGTCATTGATTCATACTTTCATGGTTATATCATTAATTTGTTAATAAGTGGTAGAGAAGAATTAATTGCAGGAAGTGTTAAAGTTTTAAGACAACTAATTCACCCCCCTTCTCAGTTGTTTGCCCTAATTCCAACAATTGGTATCAGAGTAAGGTTCCTTGGAAGAAGCCTAATAGCTTGAAGAAGATCTGGGAAGGAGTTTCAATGGGTTTGCTCAGAGAACAACTTCAATTGGCTTTAGAAGATCTTGATCGGTCCAAAGCAGAAGTAGATGACCTGAAAGTGAACCTTAAGGATGTTGATGATTGCATTGAGTTGCTAAAAGAAAAATTAAAGAAATCAATGGAGAAGAGGAATGAACTACTTCATTAGCTAGCTAATCTTACTAAAGAAAATGGCATGAATGAGGCTTTGGAAGAAAAGACAAAGGAATGTGAGAAGCTAACAAAAGAAGTTTTTGTTCTAAAACATGAGATGGAATCTAGGGTGATGAGGCTAACCAAAGAAATTAAGGAAAGGAAGAAGACTAAAGAAGACCTGAATCAAACTCTGAAGGAAAGAATAGAAGAATGTTGCAGAATGGATAGAACAATTGGCCACCTAAAATATGATCTACAAGAATACAAATATAATGAGGAGGAACTTGAAAGGAAAATTGTCACTCTCAGACACGACCTAGAAATTACAAATGAATACAAGGAGAAGTTCAAGATAAGCTTAGCTAAACTTAAAGTGTTTCTTGAGAGTCAGAAGAAGGCTAATGATAAGCATGGTCTTGGGTATGAAAAAGGTGAAATCTCTAGATCCAGACAAAGAAATTATCAATAAAGGAATGGGAGAAACAAACCTAGAAGACCTCCGGTAAGACAGCCTAATGCTCAAAGATATCCATCTTTCAATGGAAATTGTTTCAATTGCAATAAATTTGGTCATAGAGCTACTCAGTGCAGAAATAGAGTAAATCAAAGTGGTCCATCCTTCTCCGGTCAATGCTTCAACTGTAAGAGGTATGGTCATAGATCCAATGAATACAGAAATATGATAATGAATAACTCTAACAATATAGGAAATGGTAATTCTTTCAATGGCAAATGTTTTGCATGCAATAGATTTGGACATATGGCTAATCAGTACAAATCAAGAGGAAATCAATCAAATGGGCAAAGAAATGTTGTATGCTTCAATTGTAACCAATCTGGTCATATTGCAAGATTATGCAGAAGAAAGAATAATGAAAGGAGAGGTCCGGTAAATAGAAAACTAGATGAGCAGAGACAAGACAAAGGCAAGTGACAAGTTGATGTAAATAAGGTCTAGAATGAAATGAACAAGACATGGGTGAAGAAAGGTGCAATGAACAATGATGATGGGTCTGCACCAAAATCTGGTGCTGGTAATTCCTCTGGGAATTGAATTAGGAGCTCTAGCTCAGGGGGAGCTACATAGAAAAACAAATTCCCCCAGCCAGTAAGTGGGTGCCTAAATTTGGAACGATGATTGAAGTTAGAAAAGCCTATTGCAGATCTGTTGAAGCAAATTTTGGAAGAAAACAAGACAATTTGATTGGTTGTGGAGCAATTGAAGATTGACTGCATACAAAAATAGTGTAATCAGATGTTTTAGGGTAGAGAATTTATTACAATGACAAATTAGGTTTTACAGAGGATAAAAGGTCATTCATTTGAGCATTTGAATCACTTTACATTCGAAGAGAGCAAGCAAAAGAGCACCTGAGCTAAGATTTCAAGGATCTGAAGTGTAACCGGTGAATTCATCAGCTAACCCTAAATTTTGCGGAAGAAAAAGGTATTTTTCTGTGAAGCTTTGAACCTATAATCTTTTGAGATGGCTACTCCTCTTGTTGTTGATATTACTGAAAGGCCCCAACAAAAATTCAAGAAGCATCCATACAAATCAGTCAAAGTCAAACCATTAGGAGCATTTTCTAGTTTCCGTTATGGAGTACTGCATGTTGAGGATATTAGGGCATACATTCACTGTAGCGTACATGAATTTGGGAACCTAAAATTGCTAGACTTGTTTGAGAACTAGCTAAGGGATGATAATTATGATTTGAGACCAGAATACAAAGCCCTGGAAAGCAAACTTTTTCTACAGGTCATTTAATTTCTGACATTTGATGAGAGTGAGTGGGTTCGTTATGTTTTGAGCCGAATGCATAATGAATTTATGTGGTTGTTGAAACTATTCAAGATTACAAAAAATGCTATTAGGATTGTAACTGGGTTAAATTCAACCTGTGGTTTACCCATGCTAAAATTTGTAAAGAACCAAACAGTAACTGATGCAACTAGTGCCAAATTTGACAAGAGGGCAATGATTATCAATGACATTATTGATCTAGATGTTAATTTTGCTTCAATGATAATTGGTTACAAGATTTATCATTCCAGCAGGGAAAATAATTTTGTGTTTGGAATGGCCATATATGTTGCATACCAAATGTTAAAAGAAAATACAAATTATGACTTGTGTGAGCTTTTACATAACCAACTAGTTGAGAACCTGAACAAAATCAAGAAAGACATGAAAAACACATTTAAATATGGTTCTTTGGTTCTATGCTTATTCTTCTACTTCACAAATGAGGTGCCTGGAGTAAAGGATGTGCACTGGACTAGTGACATGTCAGTTGCTATTTAGATAAGAGATCATCTACACAGCATTGGTGACTCTAATGCATAGAAAACTACAATCTGGGGATACTTCAAGAATTTTTAGAGTATGATGCATTCTAGGGAAAGAATCCCTAAATCAGTAGTTGAGAAATACAAGAATGAGATTTGTTTTATGGTGGACACTAATCAGTGCTTAATGGAAGTAGTAGAACCTAGAACTGTTTGGATCATGCACATGGGGTATGAGGTAGATGAGAAAAGTTTGAATATGTATGCTCAACATCTTTTGAGCAAGCTAAAGGACACAATAGTTGAAAGATTTGGGACGTATGAGGAGCTAAGTATGAAACTACATGTTGAGCTCAGAAAATCTGAAACCAATAGGAAAGTAAGGAAAGAAGTTAAGCAGTTGGCTGAGAATCTAGGCCTCATCAAGGAAGCTATGAGGCAATTTAGGGAAAGAATTGAAAAGGCTGAGAGGGAGAAGCAGGATAAGAAACAAGCAAGTGCTCTGGTAGAATCCTCCTCCACACCAAGGACCACTAGGACCTCTGTTGCTACCCCTGTTCCCCCAAAACCTACCAATCCTGAGAAATCAGAAAACAAATCATCAGGTAAGGAAAAGAAAAGAACTAAAGTAATGGAAACAAGGCCATATGGTAGTTTGGAAAAGTAGGATGAAGAATAGATAGATTCAAATGGTGAGCTTAAAGAGCTGAAGGCTACAGGGACCAAAGCAGTCAAAGTGTCTAAAGAGAAGCATTTCAGAAGCAAGATGACAAATAAGAGGCAAAAGTTAGAAGTTGATGTTGAGAAGCCAACTCCTTCTGTGAAAAACATTGTTAAGTCAATCACTACTGATGGGAATTTAAAGCCACTAACTAAATATTATGATCTTTACAATGATGTTGACAAGAGACTATTGGAAGATGCTACTATCAAATACTTGAATGTATTCAACCGAGCTCTAGTTGAGATTTTGTCAGAAGTTCCCAAGAGTTTAAGAGACATTATGGAAATCAAAAAAAAAGCTACCAAGTCAAAGGATATGGAGTTGAGAGAACATGTTTTGTCCAGTTTGTGTCCAATGATCTCTAGAAAAGAAGTAGAAATTTTTTTCAAAGAAGTCAAGAGTGAATTCAGAAGCAAGACCAGGATTAATAAGCTGATGATTGGAGAGATAGAGGAATTTGTCTAAGAAACTGAACAAATTCTACAAAAAGCACTAGACAAGAACAAGTTCTATGTGGTCACAAAAGAACTGATTGATACTGAGGATGCAGCAATTCTGAATAATAAAGAGTTGGAGAAGAATGAGATACAAACTGGAGTAGATGATGACTCCCTTCCAGAAGAAGAAGCATTGAATAAAGAGGATGAAGAAATGGTGGAAGAAGATTAAGTAAAAGGAATTGATGATGGAGTCAACTCTTCCATTCTGGATGTTGAGAAACCTAATAAAATTGCCACTGAGGATACACCAAATCCTCCAAAAAAGAATGTAGACGATATCTCTGAGATAAACAAAAGCAAGAATGCTTCTGTTGAAGGTGTAGAAAAGGTAGAAGCAGAGAAAAAGAGTGAAAATGATGAGCAGGACAATATGGTTGACTCTCAAAATGGAGAAGATGCAGGCCCTGAAGTACTCAAGTCAGAAATTTCATTTTGGGCAAGAGAGACTGTTGAAGCAGTGAAAGAAATTTTGGAAAGAGATAAACAAATTGAAGAAGATCGGGACATAATACAAGGTCCAATAAATTTTGATACCTTATCTCTAGTACAGAAGATAAAATTGGCCTACATTGCTCAAGCTAAGGCCAGAGAAGATATTTTGAAGTCTCGCATAGAAGATAGTGAGCTACTTGGTCTGGCATCAGGGATGTTGGAGAAAATCATGCCAACATACCAAAAGGATTCTTTAGCATCCCCCTCTGGTTAGTTAAAGAACTTGATAAGATCTGTAAGTACTCATTTTGAACCTCTTGAAAATTCTGCAGAGGTCAAGGTCTAAAATGAATTCAATGATAAAAGATTTGATGCGCTAAAAGGGTTGATTGTAGTAGATACAAAAGTGTTGGATGCCAATGTAAAGAGTATTCAAAATGCTCTTACATAAGGAGGGAATGTATATAAAATTTTTTTGTCTTGTCCTAAAGCTATAGAGAACATTGAAATAAAAATAAAGGAGTCCAAGGAAAAACTATCAAGTGTATCCCAATCTTTTGATCCTCTGGCAGTATCAGTGATGAGCCAAGAGTGTCAAACAATCAGCCTGATTGAAGATATAAAGAAATTAACAAAAGAAAAGGAGAGCATAGAGATAAGGATGAGTGAGATCTGGGGACTAATTTCCCCTAAAATGGAAGCAATGTTCAATGCCCTAACCGAAGCCCAAGCTGGAGCTCAGTCAAGTGATCCCATTGGTCTGCAAATGACAAAGTCACAATCATTTCTTTTTAGTGGACACATCTCAATTTGAACACTATAAAGAACAGCTGGGATAGTGAGATGGCACAATTGAAGAATGTTTTAGGTGATATACTTAAGTTTATGTAAATAGGACTTAAGGATTGTTTTTACATATGCGGCCTGGTATGTAGATTTTTTGTGTAATTTTTCATTTGCGGACCCCACCCTTTACCATTGATGTCAAAGGAGGAGTGAAGAGCAGTGAAAAATGAGGAATCTAGCAAATGGGGAGCATTGGAGAATAGTGAAAAGCATAAGTATACTTAGTAAGGGGGAGTTATTCTGACACTTAGTCATTTTTCACTAAGTGTTGTCATCAATGCCAAAGGGGGAGATTGTTGGCAAGAGACACTACTATGCAAGACAAGTGTTGTCATTGATGGCAACTAAGTCTATCCTACACATCCGCATTACATGATTTGTTCATACCGGAAGTCAGAGTGAGGATTTGTCTAAGTCTGGATATCAGAAATAGAGCATGTGACAGGGTCTAGTATCTTGGTCTAGATCTCTTTGGTAGTAAATCAAAGTTTGTTGTGGATCTAAGGGAGTGATAAGGATTGTCAAGACTATCTAAATCTAGAATCTTAGCCTCTATTGACGAAGGATTCAAAAGATATAAGCATATGAGTATCAGGGTCCAGTTAGTTAGCACAGTCAAAGGAAGAACAGGATGACCTAGTACTTAATCTTGGTCTGGATACAAAAAAAAGTATTGGAGAAGCAATTAGTGACAATCAATGGTATTAGCTGACATGATTGATGATTTGAGAACACAATTTTTTGGTCAACGTTGTTATTTGTGCATGGATTCAGTCGACAGAGTAGAGTTCTTAATAAAAGTTCTAAGTTTCCTTGAAGCTGACTGCAATTGATTGAATTTCTTGATACAGATATATAGCTGATGGATTCAAGTCTTTTGGTGGGGTATTGTGATATGATGATAGAGTAAGTGCGAAAAGGAAGAAAGAAGTGTGAAAGAGAAGAGATTTAAGGACCGAATCATGGCAGAATAGTAAACAGGGCAGAAGTAAGGATGAAGTGTATAAGATTAGTATTTTGTACTTAATTGGAACTGAATTCTTGCATTAGTAGATGTTATTCATTAGTTCAAACATTATTTAATCTTCTTGTAATCATTCATGTAAGCGGTGAGCCTCTTTGAGGAGTGAGCTCTAGGCAGTGAGCCCAAAGGCATGTGCCTTCCCCATTTGTAATACTTTTAACAGAGTATAATTTATTGTGGGTTAACCCCCACCATGGTTTTCCCTTAACTGGGTTTCCACGTTAAAAATCTTCATGTCAATTGTGTTATTTATGTTTCTTCTCATGTGTCATTGATTCATACTTTCATGGTTATATCATTAATTTGTTAATAAGTGGTAGAGAATAATTAATTGCAGGAAGTGTTAAAGTTTTAAGACAACTGATTCACCCCCCCTCTCAGTTGTCTACCCTAATTCCAACAATATTATGCCAGGGATTGAATGTGTAAAAGTGATAAATAACACTTTGTCACCATCTCATATGCAAGTATCGGTTCCTATACCAACTGCGGGAATATCTACATTTACATCAAATATTTTGACAACTACTGCAAATGCTTGTAGAAATGTTACCACTGGTATTGGAGTGTCTAATGGCACTAATTCACAAAATTACAGAGTTGTCAGATTCAACTAGCAAAACCTTGCCCCTAGGGTGTCTTCATGTCACTTTCAACCACCCATTCAATCTGCCTATTCTCAACCATTCTCCACCTATCACTATGTCCAACCACCACCCAATTATTCACAACCTCTACTTTTCGCTACCCATGCTCAATCTCCTCCACACTTTGGTTCCAATTCCTCACCACAAACCGCATCTCCTAATGATGCCATCCTAAACCAACTTTTGGATCGCCTTTTCCACCATATATATCTTCTTCTTTTTTCACAAGTAAAATAACCACATTCTAAAATTAAACTTCTATTAAAAATAAACATAAACCAGAGAATATAAAATAGGGATTATATATATATATATATATATTAAACCAGTAAATTTGAAATAAATCTATAAGGTAGAAGTATAAATATATTTTGCAAATAATCTTTCAATTGTACTTTTTTTTATAAGTTAAAACAGTTAGTTTATTTTCCCAACACAACTACAATAAACTTATTTTCTTTTCCAATATGCATAGTTGTATTTATATATTTTGTCCATTACAAAACTACAATTAAGCCATAGTTCCTTAGTTCCTCTTTCTTTTTCAACAACAATATTTCATTTAAATGCAAGAGAGTAGAAGGAAGATTATCTTTTATTTCACACAATATTTTTTTCTTAAAACTATTACAAGAAATTTAACAGCAACATTCCCATATAGAATGACTTGAATACACAATGTATTTCTCTTTTGTTTACAACATAACACAAAGAGAGCTCACTCTCTCTCACAATAACTTTACAATAAGGCCTCAAGGGTCGTGGCTTCTAAATAGCCAAACTCTACAAAAAAAACCACCAAAAATACAACTTCCTCCAAAGCTCCTAAATCTCCAAGTCCTCAAATCTGCAACAAATTAACTAGAGATTTCACATGCCCATGGTGATGCTCATCTCCCAACCATAGACTCAAAAAGAGTCACCCTCGAGCTTGGAGGTCACCCAAGCAACCAAGTTCAAACCACAACAAACACCAAAAAACACTCACGCAAGAAAGAACAACCCACCCAAGGTTTGTACAACACAAATCCATTTGCAATAGATATTAGGGGGTAGGAGAGTGGACTTCTCTCAACTCTAGAGGTGCACCAAAAAACATCTCAGTACTCTTGTTTCTCAAAACACAAGGCCTCTATCCTTAAACTTTCTCAATATCACATTTCCAAGGCACTCATGCCCTCACAAATTTTCCATTTCTTCCCAAAACACCTCATGGCCATCAATATCTCAATAAAAATGGTGAGGGTGACCTCGAGGAGGTTCACTCCTTTCCCACCCCAAACATGATGAGCACTCTTCAAAATGGAGGGCTTCATCCAAACTCCCACAAAGAACCCCACACAACAACACAAAAAATCAAACAACACAAACAATCACCAACACCATGAAATGTAAAACAAAGGGAAGGCTTCTAGCCTTGAAGCTTACCTTTTAAAGCTCAAAAATGGTGAGAGTTGATGGAGATCTCCTCCAAGCCTCTTACCTTCCAAAAATTTCTCCAAAACTCTAGCTAACTCTCTCCCCAAAACAATAATCAAAAAAATAAGGCAAAAAGAAGAACCCCCTCGCTCTCTCAAAGAGGGAGTTTAATATGCTACACACAATAGCCTTGAGGAATGAGAAGTTGACACATGTCACCTTCTCCTTCCTCCTCACAATCCCACTCACCATCGCCAAGGGATGAGGAGGTGACACATGTCACACTCCTATCCTTCAAAGCCTCACATTCCCACAAAAGTGTTCTCACACATGTGTGAGAGCATAGTGGAGATGTGAGTCCAACTTGGAGACTCCGTGAGGATAAGAATGGGATACATGTCCACACCTTGTCCATCAAGGCAATCCCTTTCCCACTAAGATGCTCTCACACATGTGTGAGAGCATAGGGATGGAATCCTCACACACTTGAAGGTCTTGGGGCTTCCCAAACCTTCAAGATAAGCTAGACCAAACCAAGGGTAGTGGGGATGGTCAAGGTGGACCCTTGACTTGCCAACCCCATAACCAAATTCAAAAATTTGTCACTTTACTTTGGGGTAAAGTTAAAGTGACTTCATGGAGGTATAACTAAGGTTTAACATGTCCAAGTTAGCCCTAGACCCTAGGGTCATTTTGAGGCCAAAATAAACACCCAAGGTGCATAAAATCACTAGAAAAGGCCCATAAAAATAAATGACACCAAATGGTGCAAATTAAACAATACAAATTTACAACACCTTAATAAAGCAATAGAAAGGTGTAAAACCTAATCTGAAATAAACATAAATGCAGACATCATGAAAATCATCATTCATCAACATAATTGACCTTGGTCCTAGTGGTGATCACCTATGTTTAGTGTTCTAAAATTAGGTTGCAAGTATCTGTTCTTGTCCCTTCAAGCCCTTAGTGCCTTAGGCTAGGTTGTTCCTCAACCCACATGCAGTGTTTTACCACCTTTTCCTGTCACACATGACAAAAAATGTTAAGTTTTTGTATATGCAATTACAATTTTGTATGTTGGTGGGCTCATTAAATTCTTAGTCAGTGTCCAAGAATCATGAAAGAAGGAGTTATATGCATTTTAGATGCATATCGGGTTGCATATGCAAAGGCTGAATCTTTCGCATATTCCAGAGAATATTCTACAATTGTATGCATTTCCAAATGCATATCGGGCTCAAAAGGAAATATACAAGCGGGAATCTTCCAGGAATATTCACTGCTTGCATACAAGGGTTTGTATGTTTGTGTTTGTATCTTTGATATACAAAGGAAATGTACATTGAAAAATATACAAAGGCTAGAGCATATACTTTTGCTATAGTGCAGCAAAGATACAATTGGTGGGGCCCGCGGGTATGTACATGTCAGTTTGTATTTAGTTGATATACAAAGGAGTTATGCATCCGCTAATGTACAAGCCAGATTCCAAAATATTTCAGATGTGCTTTTAATTGCTGCGAAGTCCAACTTGTACATTGCATTTGTATATGTGATGTGCAATGAACTGTGCAAAGGAGAGAGAAAATGGGTCGGGCCCACCAATTGTATACAATGGTAGTTGTATGTATGCCAACATACATTCGCAACATATAGGTGAAAGGATGCATTCCAAACCTGAGTAGAATTCCAAGATGCTTCATACAAGTTTGGGGTCTGCAACATGTATATTCGGCTTGTATATGCAGCATACAACCCGATATACAAAACAAGGTTATACAACTCAGACGCAAGGGAGGAGTCAAATACAGCAAATAGTAATTTGTGGTCCATGGGTTGTATAAGGTGCTTGTATATGCTGATATACAAGCCGAGGTACAATGAAGGGGTTACAAGCTGGACTTGAATAAGTTTTTAATCTGTCTCATGAACATTTGGGGTCCACCTTGTATGATAAGCAATTGTATGTATGTGCAAAGGCCTATATGCAAAGAGATTATTGCCAAGACCATATGCATCGTCTGACCTTTCTTAGGTCATTCCGATGGCCGATGGAGATCAAATGCACAACGACGGAGGATGAATCACAAGCTGCCATGTGCCCAGGAATGGTTGCATGTATATGCATTTTGCATATGCAAGGGATTTTGAAGGGCGAATAGTGGTTATTGTATATGCACTCGTTCACGCATATACAAAGGGCAAAAAGGGAAAAATAAGGATTGGAAGGGTCAGCGATTGAGGAGCAAAGTGCCTATGTGGCACATTGCCATTGGTTCTTGGCTTTTCTACAGGTTTTTGGGCCGTCAAATCTCGGTGATGGAATCAAAATCAACGGCCAAGTTTTAAAGTTGTGGAGTTCATTTTCCTTGCTTCCTCAGGCTTTTTTTGAGCGGGAAAACCTCGGGTGTGTTCATTGCTGCATCCAGCAAGTAGCTAAAGCATTGATGGCGAGGTTGTAGTGGTATGGGTCAATGATGGATGGGTCAACAACCCGATTGAAGATGAATGTCCTTGAGCGGCGGTGAGGATCCCAATTCCATCTGGTCATTCCTCTTTGTCTCCCCACAGCATTGAATATTTCTGGGCACCATTCCTCATGCATTGAATCTGGCAGATTTTTTATTTGCCTTGTAATTAATTTTTTGCTCAGTATACAGTCTTGGTATAAAAGCCAAACTATGTTACTCATGATGTTGTTGAAAACTGGACAAGTTTTGGTGCTGTGACAAAATACAACTTCATTGGTGGCCCTATTCTTGATGTCTTGTAAGTTTATGAGTCTCATGTTGTATGTTTCATGCATAAGTTCACTGGTTTCTTGTTGTTTTATATGAGAAATGCTCTGTGCATGTGTTTAATCATTTGTCTCCAAGCTATGTGCATATTTTCTTTTGAATCAAGGTAACTAAGGGTTGTTAAGGTTCAGGAATATAGCTTTTCTATATGAATGTTTAATCTCCTACTTTTGTTCAAGGAACAAATTAAATGTTTCAGGTTAATCATTGAGGAAATGTGTTGCAACAGGGATACCTTTAAGTATGAATGATTAAGCACTTAATTTTTGGGAAGTATCTATAAGGAAGATATTAAAAATCCCCTTGATATCCAGTCTTTGGTATATGTTTATGTTGGCCATTCACATGTGTATGTCTATTGACTCCGAGCCCTGGATAGGCACCGATCCAATCTTGTATTGAGGTTGCAACCCAAAGTCTCAGTTTTGCATCCAAACATAAAATCAAACTTAAACTTTAAATCAAACCATTAGGACTTTAGATGTAGTTTTAGGATCCGAAATCCTCTGTCTCACAACTGAAAATAGGCCCAAAGCTAGCCCCTTTGCACTTATCTCATAGTTTTGGTCTGCATAAGAGAGGATTCATCTGCTTTGTGTCAACATCCCAGTCAATCCATAAGCATATCTCATGGATGTTGAGTAGGGAATACCCCCCTTGGTTCTGCAGAGCCTAAAGAAGTAGAGGAGATATTTATAGAGTCTATCTCCTATACTGTTGGCCCCTGGCCCGGGAATCCTATTGATCGATGATGGCTACTTTGTAGGATAACTGGGAACAAGCATCCAGTCTGGGAAAATAACCAATAGATTTTGGAGACTCTACTAGGGAACTAGTAAGAACCCTGATTTTAAAGAAAATAATTCCTTGTTATAGGTGGCAACTCCGAACCAATCTCCCAACCGATAAAGTAAAAATTTGTATGCAAGGGAGAAGATCCTTGTGTAATTCTCTGTCTGTAGAATTACCCATAAAAATGATGTATAGGAAAAAGGGGAGTGTTCAGGCCAGTCAAGAGGGTTCCCCTAGCCCTAGAAATCATGATAATAATCGAAACAATCCAAGATCTTTAGAGAGGACAGAGCCTTATTTTTCAAACACAGAAGCTGAAATCCAAAATGTATATGAGAAACAACAGGGTGGTGCTTTAAGAATAAGGTCATAAGTGTTTCAAGAACACCCTTTCTTAGATCCCAGTGACAGATTTGAAGAGGTTGAATCTCCAAGGGATGAAGATAATGATGAACAGAATGGAATGGGACCATCCTCTTCTATGCCCAAAGAGGAATAATTAGCTAAAGAAATCAAAAGCTTAAGAGTAGAATTACAATATTTACAAGCTATGAAAATCAGAGATGACATGAGATAGAAAGTACAAGCTCTGAGAACTGCTTAGAACGATTCAATCCCTACCCTTGAAAATGCAAATATGCAGAGGGACCAGCACAGAAACAAAGTTCAAGATCAGTAGAATTATCAAAGATAGAATGCAAATATTGCTAGAATACCATTGAATAATGTAAGAAATTAGAATGCACTCAGAAATGCCAATGCTAATCAATTTGGTAGGAAGCCTATGCAGCTAGATAGATTCAGGTAGTTAGTTTTTGATGTCATTCCTGGTTATCCCAATCCTATTGACAAACATGTGAGGCTGCAAGTGCCTAAATTTTTAGGAAGCAATACTATGTTAGGAGAAGACCACTTAAAATCTTTTCAGAATATCATGGACAACTTTGAGGTTGAGCATGAGGATGTTTTTATGAAGTTATTTATGCAATCCTTAGTTGATGAGGCCAGAGAATGGTACAAGGGTTTGCCTAACAGAAGTGTTTCATCATGGGATGAATTCAGGAGAATATTCAAAGAACAGTATGGTGACAAAACTGATCCTAGTTTTTTCATTAATGAATTCACTGGAATCACCGAAGGATCAAATGAACAAGTTGTTGATTTCAATGCTACATTCATGAAGGTGTTGAACAAATTGCCACATCACCTGAGGCCTAATGAACCTATGTGCATAGTGTTGTACATAAATTCTTTTGATGCCAAAATAGCTTATGGGTTAAGAGATAAGGGTCCTCATAGCCTCAGAGATGCTTTCAAATTTGCAACAAATATCAAAAATAATAGAAAACCGGCTATTAAGAAAAATAGAAGAGATGATGTAAAAATTCTGCAAAATCCAAACACCAAATCTCAAAGTGTTCAAGGTAATGCATCGACTTCTGAGGATAAATTAGATAAATTGACAACTATTGTCAAGGACCTGAGCTATAGAATGGCTAAAAATGAAAAGGGGGTTGGTCCTGATAGATCGGTTTACCAAAGGAAAGAAAGAAGACCATCATTACATGACATGCCATATCATACCAATTGGCATAATGGTAAACCCATCCTCCCAAATAGCAACCCAGGTCAAAGGACTAAAAATGTTAAGGAAACACCTGACCCTTTGAAGAAGGCGGTTAATAATGTTAATGACACCCCATGGTGTATAATATGCCAAATGCCTCACTCACAGTCACAATGTGTGATTGCTCAGTCCTTATATAATAATGTGATTGCTTGTGATGATAATGTAAATATGTTGTCTACAAACAGAGAGTATCCTTCTCATGATGTTGATGCAAGCATGAATAATGAGATTCAGGCCTATTAGTAGTTCCCCTATAATGAAGATGAGGAAGATAATTATGCCTATGCTCAAGACTCACATAATTTTTTGAATAATTTAAGGAGGCCTTCTGATGAAGAAATTAGAGCCCTCACAGCTGCAACAGTTGCTCAGGTGAAAAGCAATTACAATCTCAGGGGCAAAGCCCAGATAAGAAACTCACACCAACCATAGAATAATTTTGTGAACCAACCAGTACATAATCATAAAGGGACTAAAACACAAAAGAAGCAATGGAGCAATAATAGGCAAAATTTTAAGCAAAAAATAGGTCATGATTCCCAAGGACCAGAAAGTAGAATTCCCCAGGTTGAAGATCAAAACAGAAATTTTTAGATTAAGAATGATAGTCAGAGAGCCACAAAAATTAAATATGGATCATGCCAAGATAAAAATAAAACTGTGGATCAGGCTAAAACTGTTATACAAAATTATGCTCCATTCGACATAACTCGGGTCTTATCCCAGGTAAAGGTTTCTGTTCTATTAATGGAATTGATGAAAGTTGAAGAGTTCAGAAATAAAACATTATCCCTGATTTCAGGAGTACCCTGTCGAGCTAATCAGAATATTAAGACTCAGGGTAGGAAACAAGCTATGTGTATGGATGAGGATAAAATTCCTAAGGTATATCTTGGGATGACCATAACAAAATGCCCTTCATAGGTTGAGCCATTTTATGTCTCCCTTGTCATAAATGGAAAGGTGATTAAGAATTGTATGCTTGATTCAGGAGCATCAACAAATATCATGTCTTTGGCTATCATGCAGCAAGCTGGGTTAAAGATAGATAAGGCATGTGGGAAATGTTATGCCATGGATGCTAGAGAAGTACCTGTTATCGAAATCACAAAAGATGTGGATTTCAGACTGGCAGCATATCCAGAAAGGGCTTACAAAATGAACATAACAGTTGTTGATATCAAGCCACAGTATGGCATGTTGTTGTCAAGAAGATGGACAGCATTGATTGGTGGGAGTATGCAACTGGATCTGTCATATGCTATGATCCCTATGAATGGAAGGGATGTCAAATTGATCAGAGAAGAAAGATCATCGGAGATAGTTGAGGACCAAGAGTCAGAGGAGCATATTTGTTTTGTGGACACTGACTGCGACAATTTCAGAGTTGTCTCAGATGTTAAAGGAGGTAAAAGAAGAGACATGTGCATTCAAGAGCTTGACCAATAGGGTCTTTGGACCATGTATTTTGATGGAGCTTGTTCGAGGGAAGGCTCTGGTGCTGGAGTTGTGTTTCTGTCTCCAACTGGTAAGCTTCTAAAATTCTCATTCTTGCTGAAGTTTGCCTGTTAAAATAATATTGCAGAGTATGAGGCTCTGTTGTTAGGATTGAATGTTGCTCTGAAGCATGGAATTAAGATGCTCAAGGTATTTGGTGATTCAGAGTTAGTTGTTTCCCAAGTTAGAGATAATTATGCATCAAAAAATAAAAGGTTGAAACAATATAAGCATGTTGTTTGGGATACAATTGAATTGTTTGATGCATTCTCAATAAATTGGATAGAGAGATTGAAGAATGTCAGAGCAGATTTTCTAGCTAATGTGGCCATAAGGCCAGATGACATCACTCTATCAGATGTTACAAATGTTGAGGTCAAACTTAGACCTGCAATGCCAGATAATGTATACAGCTGGCAAGTGTTTGATGATGATAGAGATTTGCTGAGATTTCTACATTGTATTGATGAATATGAGAACTAAGAAATGGATTTTTAGAACTTTGTAGAAGTTGTAGATGAAAAAGAGACTCTCTTAGGGAAGGAAGTAATTCAACTCAAGACAAATAAAATCCCTAGAGGGCTGGTTGCTTTAGAGAGAGATTTTGACAATAGGGACCAATTTGTTACAAAGGCATCTCCAACAAACAAGAATGATTTAGAAGAGATAAACTTGGGGACATCTCATGCCCCCAAAAAGGTATATATTGGCAAGCAGCTCAAGCCACATATCCAAATTATGCCGATTGCACTACTAAAAAAATATAAGCATGTTTTTGCCTAGTCGTATGAGGACCTGAAAGCTTATAGAGAGGATTTATTCCAGCATGAAATCCCTTTGAAGCCTGGAGCTAAACCATTTAGACAAAAATAGAGACCTATCAACCCAACTTTAGCTCTTGAAATGCAAGAAGAACTCATGAAGTTTAGGGAGGCTGGAATAATTATGCCCATCAGACACTCAACTTGGGTGTCTAACCTTGTCCCAGTTAGAAAAAAGAATGGTGACATAAGACTTTGTGTGGATTTTAGAAATCTGAAAGTATCTTCTTTGAAGGACAATTATCCATTGCCAAACATGGAAGCTATGTTGCAGAAGGTGACTGGCTATGAGCTTCTGTCCATGATGGATGGATTTTTAGGGTACAATCAAGTGAAAGTAAAAGCATCTGAATAGTTTAAAACTGCCTTCACTACTCCATGGGGAACTTATGTATATGTGAGAATGCCATTCAGACTGACCAATGCGGGTGCCACATTTCAGAGGGCTATGGATGTTGCTTTTGTAGGATTAATTGATTCAATCTTGGTTGTATATCAGGATGACCTGACAGCTTATTCAAAAAGGGAAGAGCAACACTATATGCACTTGGAGCAGATTTTTATTAGAGCATTAGAATATGGCATCTCACTCAACCCAAAGAAATGTGCTTTTGGGGTAGTGGAAGGAAAATTGCTTGGACACATTGTTTCCAAGGATGGAGTCAGGATTGATCCTGAAAGGGTGGCTATAATTGATAAAATTTAGATCCCTAAGATAGTAAGAGGTGTTCAGTCCTTCTTTGGACAAATTAATTTTGTTAGGATATTTGTCCCTAACTTTGCAGAGACTGCAAAAGATATTTCCAAGATGTTGAAGAAAGGTGCAACTATCAAATGGGAAGATGAAGTGACTAAATCATTTCAGAGTATAAAAGAGGCTATAAAGATGGCTCCTATGTTAAAATCTCCTAATTTTTCTAAGCCATTTTAGTTATTCTCATTTGCTTCTTTCCATACTATTGATGTATGCTTACTATAGAAAAATGAGGAAGGTTTTGAACAACCTATAGCTTTCTTTAGCAGGTCATTACAAGCTGTTGAATTGAAGTATGACATCATGGAGAAGCAGGGATATGCACTGGTTAGAGTAGTCAAGAGCTTTAGGCCATATTTGGTAAGCTCTTAGATAGTTGCATATGTGCCTCATGTAGCAGTCAAAGATATCTTTACTCAACAAGAGGTAACTAGAAGAAGATACAAATGGATAAATAAATTGCAAGAATTTAACATTGAAATACAGATCACAAAATTGGTAAGAGGACAAGGTTTGGCAAAATTGATGACACAGTCAAATCTAGAGGCATGCCAAGTGAATGTAGTCCATAATGAAATTATAAATATGTTAGAATCTGAGTGGTACAAGGACATTATATATTATTTGCAAAATCTAAACTATCCTACCCACCTCAGTGATAATCAGATAAGGACCTTGAAGCTACATGCTATTAAATACATCATTGTTCAAGGAGAACTGTATTGGAAAAATCCTGATGGTGTATTACTCAGATGTGTAGATGAAAATCGGGCTAAGGATATTATAAGTGACATGCACAATGGAGTGTGTGGTGGACACTATGTTGCCTATACAATAGCCCACAAAATTCTCAGAACTGGCTACTGGTGGCCAACTCTTTTCTCAGATGCACAAAAAATGATAAGAAAATGTGATCCTTGCTAGAGGTTCTCAGGAAAGCTAAAATATGAAGGTGCATTGCCCCTTAGGACTATAACTATAGAAGCTCCATTTTAGCAATGGGGAATTGATTTGATAGGGGAAATTTTAGAAAAATTAAGTGGAGGCCACAGTTGGATTCTGGTTGCTATTGATTACTTCACCAAATGGATTGAAGTCGTTCCAACTAAAAAAGCTACAAGTAGAGTGGTGATAGATTTTATTCTAGAAAATATTATTATCATATTTGGAGTTCCAGCCAAATTGATCACAGATAATGCAATGTGCTTCAGGTCTGGTGAATTCATTGATTTTTGCAGCAATTATGGAATAAATTTGTTGCATGCATCACCGTATCATCCACATGGAAATGGTCAAGAAGATTCAAGCAATAAAAGCCTCATGAAGATTGTCAAAAGAATGGTAGGTAAAAACAAAAGGGCTTAGGATTCAAAGCTGAAAATGGCATTATGGGCTGACAGAATAACTGTGAAGAAAGCAACTGGAAGGTTGCCATTTGAACTAGTGTATGGTGCAATAGCTAAATTACCTGTGAACAACCTCCTGCCAGTTTATAAATTCATACAAGAAAATGAGGAGGAGATTGAGGACTCAATGACTAGAAGAATAAATCAGCTGGTTGCACTAGATGAAGTAAGAAGGGAGGCACAGGAAACAAATATCAAGAGACAACAAAAGGTAAAACATTTCTTTGATAAAAGGGCTACAGAAAGAAAGTTTCAGATAGGTGATTTGGTCCTTGTGTGGAATGCAAGGAACCAGGATAAGGGCAAGCATGGTAAATTTGAACCCTTATGGGTGTGCCCGTACCAAATCAACGACACTCATGGAGAAGATTCCTATTTTCTCCAGGCCCTAACTAGTGAACTACTGGAATTGCCTGTGCATGGATAGTTCCTAAAACCCTACTTCTCATAAATGGGTAACTTTTGTGCACACTGTAAACTAGATGTGAATATTTTGTACATGCCTTGTATAGTCAGTCGTGTTTTGAGTTTTGGGTTTTATCTGGTCTACCCTAGAGTAATTTGGTTCTCGCTGTAGTCTTGCGGCTACACGTCCCCAGTCAGAGCCACTAGTGGTGATCACCTATGTTTAGGGTTCTAAAATTAGGTTGTAGGTATCTGTTCTTATCCCTTCAAGCCCTTGGTGCCTTAGGCTAGGTTGTTCCTTGACCCACATGCAATGTTTTACTGCCTTTTCCCATCGCACATGAGAAAAATGTTAAGTTTTTGTATATGCAAGTGCAATTTTGTATGTTGGCGGGCTCATGAAATTCTCAGTCGGTGTCCAAGAATCATGAAAGAAGGAGTTATATGCATTTTAGATGCATATCAGGTTGCATATGCAAAGGCCAAATCTTTCACAGATTCTGGAGAATATTCTGCAGTTGTATGCATTTCCAAATGCATATCGGGCTCAAAACGAAATATATGAGCGGGAATCTTCCAGGAATATTCACTGCTTGCATACAGGGGTTTGTATGTTTGCATTTGTATATTCGACATACAAAGGAAATGTACATTGAAAAATATACAAAGGCTAGTGCATATACTTTTGCTACAGTGCAGCAAAGATACAATTGGTGGGGCCCGTGGGTATGTACATGTCATTTTGTATTTAGTCGATATACAAAGGAGTCATGCATCCGCTGATGTACAAGCCAAATTCCAAAATATTTCAGATGTGCTTTTAATTGCTGCAAAGTCCAGCTTGTACATTGCATTTGTATATGCGATGTGCAATGAACTGTGCAGAGGAGAGAGAAAATGGGTCAGGCCCACAAATTGTATACAATGGTAGTTGTATGTATGCTGACATACATTTGCAACATACAGGTGAAAGGATACATTATGAACCCGAGTAGAATTCCAAGATGCTTCATACAAGTTTGGGGTCCGCAGCATGTATATTTAGTTTGTATATGCAGCATACAACCTGATATACAAAACAAGGTTCTACAACCCAGACGTGAGGGAGGAGTCAAATACAGCAAATAGTAATTTGAGGTCCGTGACTTGTATAAGGCAATTGTATATGCTGATATACAAGCCGAGGTACAATGAAGGGGTTACAAGCCAGACCTGAGTAAGTTTGTAATCTGCCTCATGAACATTTGGGGTCCGCCTTGTATGATAAGCAATTGTATGAATGTGCAAAGGCCTATATGCAAAGAGATTATCGCCAAGACCATATGCATTGGCTGACCTTTCTTAGGTCATTCCGATGGCCGATGGAGATCAAATGCACAGCGACAGAGGATGAATCACAAGCTGCCACATGCCCAGGAACTGTTGCATGTATATGCATTTTTCATATACAAGGGATTTTGAAGGGTGAATAGTGGCAATTGTATATGCACTCGTTCACGCATATACAAAGGGTAAAAAGGGCAAAAAAAGGATTGGAGGGGTCAGCGATTGAGGAGCGAAGTGCCTACGTGGCACATTTTCATTAGTTCTTGGCTTTTCTGCAGGTTTTTGGGCCGTCAGATCTCAGTGATGAAATCAAAATCAACAGCCAGGTTTTAAAGTTATGGAGTTGGTTTTCCTTGCTTCCTCAGGCTTGTTTTGAGTGGGGAAACCTCAGGTGTGTTCGTTGCTGCATCCAGCGGGTAGTTGAAGCATTGATGGCGAGGTTGCAGCGATATGGGTCGATGATGGACGGGTCAACAACCCGATTGAAGATGAATATCCTTGAGCGGCGCTGTAGATCTCGATTCCATCTGGTCATTCCTCTTTGTCTCCCCACAGCATTGAATATTTCTGGGTGCCATTCCTCATGCATTGAATCTGGCAGATTTTTTATTTGCCTTGTAATTAATTTTTTGCTAAGTATACAGTCTTGGTATAAAAGCCAAACTGTTTTACTCATGATGTTGAAAACTGGACAAGTTTTGGTGCTGTGATAAAATACAACTTCATTGGTGGCCCTATTCTTGATGTCTTGTAAGTTTATGAGTCTCATGTTGTATGTTTCATGCATAAGTTCACTGGTTTCTTGCTATTTTATATGAGAAATGCTCTGTGCATGTGTTTAATCATTTGTCTCCAAGCTGTGTGCATATTTTCTTTTAAATCAAGGTAACTAAAGGTTGTTAAGGTTCAGGAATATAGCTTTTCTATATTGAATGTTTAATCTCCTACTTTTGTTCAAGGAACAAATTAAATGTTTCAGGTTAATCATTGAGGAAATGTGTTGTAGCAGGGATACCTTTAAGTATGAATGATTAAGCACCTAATTTTTGGGAAGTATCTATAAGGCAGATATTAAAAATCCCCTTGATATCTAGTCTTTGGTATATGTTTATGCTGGCCATTCACATGTGTATGTCTATTGACTCCGAGCCCTGGATAGGCACCGATCCAGTCTTGTATTGAGGTTGCAACCCAAAGTCTTAGTTTTGCATCCAAACATAAAATCAAACCATTAGGACTTTAGATGTAGTTTTAGGATCTGATATCCTCTGTCTCACAACTGAAAATAGGCCCAAAGCTAGCCCCTTTGTACTTATCTCACAGTTTTGGTCTGTATAAGAGAGGATTTATCTGCTTTGTGTCAACATCCCAATCAATCCACAAGCATATCTCATGGATGTTGAGTAGGGAATACCCCCCTTGGTTCTACAGAGCCTAAAGAAGAAGAGGAGATATTTATAGAGTCTATCTCCTATACTATTGGCCCCTGGCCCAGGAATCCTGTTGATCAATGATGGCTAATTTGTAGGGATAACTGGGAATAAGCATCTAGTCTTGGAAAATAACCAATAGGTCCCTCTTGGGACTAGGTCAGCTGAACACAAATTTCACAAGGGGTTACTAGTATGACCTCTAAAATTTCCATGGGCATGGAAAATTAACCTACACACTTCCACAAATGGATCAGTAGCACATGTTTATCATAGCTGAAGTGAAAGGAAAGAATATACACACACAATATCACATAATCACAGATATCCTTGATAACAACATATAGCATTATTGACAAGATTCATAATTTACTACTTTTATAAACATCAATTCAAGATCAAAGTTGCATAGTAATCCATTCCTTAACAATTAATATCCCAATTAGCATCAAAATGAATGTCACATATCATATAATTGTCAGTGAAATCTGACAAGTTAGATATAACTACATCACCACATACTCTATCTAATGAATCAAAATAGAGGGATAGAGTCAAGAAAGTCTGAATAACGGGATCAACAGTCCCAAATGTCCACATGCCAAAGATACCTTGAATAATAAGTCTCATAAAATAAAATAGAAGTACAACACATGGTAGCCTCGCATTACAACACTAAAGGTTCCAGTTTAAACACAACAGGTGATATTCCTCCTCTACACTACATTGTCTCGAAGATAGAGTCACACTTTCATAAATCAAACCCTTAGCTAGGGTGAGGTAAAACAATATGGTCTGCAAGTGCAATTAATCTAGTCACACAATGGTGGGCCTCACATCCTCCTCCCCTAGATCTAAACTTCCTCCTAGAAGTTAACATGGGAGTCTCATAGAGTAACCCACCTACAAGCCATTCCAACATGGCATTGTACTTAGATTGATCTTGACAAGAGTAAGGGACCAATAAGAACTTAATAAGTAATCGCATGACAATAATCTCAAGGATACCCTCCTCCGACTAGGAGGGGTCAGGAATCTAACCACAACACATACTCCAAATACGTTACAAGCATCAAAAGGCACCGAGGCATTAGATGCCCTAAGATAGACCTCTAAGTAATTCAAGGTCAAGAAGGATGGGAACACACCAAGAAGGTTATCACTAAGAGAGGATTTTCAAAACACTAACTTGACTAAATCATATTCCTAGCGTCTTTTAGCCATCCAAAACCTAACTAATGTAATGCAATCCCAAGGAAGTTTGGCCAAACAACTAGCCATAGAACCACCGATCACGCCCCAAACACACATCACATTCAACATACCACCGATGCTAACTAACACCATAAGACTCCAAGAAAGAATTGTGTGAGACTCACAAGTCTTGATTGTCACTTCTATCAACAAGCCCTCACTAGACTACCAAGGTCAAACTTATAGAACAGATAGGAATCCAAACACAACTGTGCATCCCTAGCATCATGGGACAAAGCTAAACACCTATACAACTACAAAACTCACGGGTCCAACTTCTAATCAATCAAAGCAATCACACAGTCTCTTAAAATAAGGGAGCTAATTTTCACATGGATAGTAGATCCACACATCAACAAGAGGATCTCAAGGTCTCCCAACCTATCTACTCCTTTGAACCTCACTAGCACACATCTCTTGATCCTTAAAGGTTCAGCCTCTCAACACGAGAAAGCACCAACACATTACTCAATATGACACAAGGTCAATAGGGAAATTCTGAACTACCACTAGCAATCCACTAAACAACCTCAAGCTTACGACATCAACCAAGATCGACTACTCTCATCTTCCTCTCACCAAGAACCCCTTATGGGTAACGTAGGTTACATAGTTCACAACACTACACAACTACCAGCAATACCAAAAATAACAAAGATCCTCAAAAAGAAAAGCTTACAAAAGATAAGTCTTAAATAAGTTTAACAAATAAAATTCAAAAGAAGTAAGGCCCAAAAGATAATCCAAATTTAAAAGATAAGTCAAATTCAAAAGTGGCGCCAAATTCAACATTCAAAATTTAAATCGAATTACAATAAAACAAGTCCTTGAGGTAAGAGGACTACAAGAAAGTAAGTCGACTAAGTAGCCCAAATAAATTGACTCAAAACTACTGGTTTTGAAAACAATAAAAATTCATCAACAAGTAGATAACTATCTTCAACAATCTAACCAAAATTGCACATTACAACATTATACGTATATAACGCAGTTACAAAAGCGAGGAGAGGGATAGTGGTCACATTCTTAACTAAGGGATAGTGGTCAGCGTGCTCGGTGACAATACGCATAAGGCATAAATGTGTCAATCATTAATCGAGGAAGTGCATCTACCTACGCAACCCCTGCGTGATGATAGCCAACTAGGTGGTTATGCGACGTGATATGCACCGCTTCTAGGGTTAGAACAGTTTAAATACAAACCCTAAGTTTCCTAAGTGAAAGAGGTGATTTTGATCGAATCGAAGTCAAACCCTAACTCTAATGCAAAAATGAAAATGAATAAAATAATGCATCCAATGGCATGAAGGTTGCACGATAAACGAAGTGATTAATGAAAGTCACAAAAATGCCAAAAAAGTGAAACCCTAAAATCTGGGAAAAATTTGACAGCATAATGCGTTTTCAATAATTGAAAAATAAAATTTAAAAAGAAAACCCTAAGAAGGAATTAATGCGAAAATTGAATTAATTAAACAAAAGGAAAATTAAATCAATTTTCAAGGTTAAATAAATTGCCACTCAGCAAAATTATAAAAATTAAATTAAAATAAACGACCAAATTAAAATTCAATACTTAAGTCCATTAATAAATATAATTTCCTCAATTACATTTATTAATAAACCCAAGTTTAAAATAATTAAAAGGAGGATGGATTAAAATATCTCCTCTGGGATAAGATCAATTAAAATTAAAATTAAATTAAACAAAGGGACTTCCCACCACATTAATTTTAAAATGCACAAGAAATTAAAATGAGGTCCAAAATTAATCCACTTATCAAGGGATAAAGCATCCCACTAGAAAATAAAACAACTCACTCCCACTAATTAAATCTCCACAAAATCAAAATCCCAAAATAATTCTAAATTAACTAAAATCCTCACAAAAAAAGTCAAACAAACCAAAAATGACTCGAGCAAAAGAGAGTGAAAATAAATTCCCATGCACATGGAATAATTAAAAGGATTAAATAAATTAACAAAATCTAATATCCTCACAACCTCCACTCAACCCTAGTTCCCATATTTTATTATTTTCCACTCTAGAAGCCCTAATCATATTTTATCATTTCCTTGTGGAAAACCATAACTCATCTTTTGTTCTTCTCTTCTTGTTTTTTTTGTTTCCCTTTGTTTTCCCATTTCTTGTTTTGTTGCCTCCAATGTTTGTTCATTTCCAGGTTAAGGGTATGTTCTACAACAATGGCTGCCAAAGGATCCATCTAGAGATAAATTTCTTGAATAAATGTAAATCTAGGGTTTCGTTTATTTATACCAAACTGTGTTTGGTTGAAAAAACAGGGTAATATGTATATGACTACTAAGATTTATGTCTAGGAGGAGCTTAACATTCTGATTCCCAGAAGAATATATATATATATATATATATATATATATATATTCTTACATACTTCAAACTATTAAAAGAAAATGTTGAAGACTTGCAAGTCGCAGAGGTGACAGGGCCGAAGGGGGTTTGATGCAGCCGCCACCACGGTCTGTGGCTGGAGTTGGAGATCAAGAGTCGTGGGGAGAGGGGAGATGGGTGTGGGGAGGAGGTCGTGCCTCCTCCCCACACCCCCTTTACACTAAAAACTGGTAATGGCAGTGGGCAGATGGAAAGGGGGGGTCTGTGGTGGGCACCGTCACCCACCACAGCCCCTCTATATTCTATTTTTTTTGTATTAAATCTAAAACCTAAACAAACCCCTACTGTGGGTTCGGTCTTATTTGGTCCGAAATCACATTTCTGGTTTGCTTCCACAACAACAGCAATAAATGAAATTTGGTTTATAATTTATTTGAAAATAGTTTGCTTAAAATTAATGTATATATGTATGTATGTATGTATATCTATATATATACACATACTGTTTATACAAAGAATTTTCTAAGAGTCCAGATTAAGTATAAAACCAAATAAGACATATGTATTAGATATATATATTTACATATGTGTATATATTTTGTATATATGCATGTAAATATAAATATATTGTATCCCACATATATATATATTCTCCACATTCAACCTATTAAGGATATTATAACTAGACCTGAAAATCTATCATAACCAAAAGAGTATACTTTTCTTTTGTTTATAACAGAAATATACAATCCTATTTTATCATTTTTCTGTGAGCATAGAATAAAATTTGTACAACAACTTCCTTTATATCTAAGCCCTTTTCAAAAGGGTTTATATCAGCATTCTAATATCTTTCTTTTCTTTCAAATATAAAATGACAACATATACAAAGATCATTCCTCTCCAATTTTCTACAACACATAGGTACAAACAGCAAGTTTAACAACTATGTATTTTCATTGCAAACATAACAGCAAATGTACACTTTCTTTGGCATTATTCTATAAACTCATGAACACAACAGTGTAAATTAATGAACATTTTTTTGATATACAATAAGGAATAAACCACATTAAGATTTTCCTTTCACACATACACAAAGGAGAGTAATAATTTTGACAAAAATAACAATAGGGCCTCTAAGGCCATGGCTCAAATCAGCCAACTAAAATAAAGCAAAGGAGGAAAAGATGATCTACTCCAAACTTCATTTTCTCCCAAGAACACCTACAATAAATACACAACAATGGGGAAACAAGCCACGAAGGAATGCCCTCCTCCCTACCATAGACCCGCTAGTGGGTCACCCCTGAGCTAGAGAGGTAGGATTCACACGGTTGCACACACACCACAACAAAAGAACTTTTTCCAAACACACAAAAGAATACTCCCAAGGATTTGCACAATACTAAACTCATGAAAATGAGTTTGAAGGGGGTAGGGGAGTAGACCCCTCTGCTCAACAGGTCACTCCAAGATCTCAAAATCACCAAGTCTCATGGCCTCAAGCCAAAACCACATAATAATACAAGTCTCCAAATATCTAAAAAAAAACGGCCATGGCACTCTTGCCATCAAAATGCTCTCAACACCATAGAAAATCCCTCAAGGCTATAAATAGTACAACAATAAGGAGGTGACCTCGAGGAGGTTCACTCTCCCCCACCCCATACAAGTTGAGCCTTACCTCCAAATGGAGGTGCTCTCACCAAACTCCCAACCCACACAAAATGAAAACAACAATTAACATAAAATTTCAAACACCAACATAAAATAAAATATACAAAGGGAAATGGCCATAGCCATGGGGATTACCTTCAAAATCCCTAAAATGGAAGCACATTTGGTGAAGAGCTCCAAACTTCTCCAAGTCTTCCAATCTCCAAATTTCTCTAACTCCCCAAAAACAAAGAACTCCAAGAATAGAAGGAAAAATCCAAAATGCAAGAACCCCACACTCCTCTTCAAGAGGAGATAATATAGGCCTTCCAATTTGGCCTCGAGGAATGAAAAGGTGACACTTGTTACCTTCTCCTTCCTCATCCCATGCCACTTGCAAGGGAGAAGGAGTGTGAGGGTGACAAGTGTCACCCTCCAATCCATCCACACCCTCACCTTATCCACTTGTTCTCTCACACATGTGTGAGATACCAAGTGGTGAGGTGGTAATTCCCTTCAAGCCTCCATGAGGATAAGGGATGCCATATGGCATCTTCTTATTCTCCAAGAGAGCCATCTCCCTCCAAGATGCTCTCACACATGTCTGAGAGTCTTGTTGGGAGATCCCACACACTTGGGAGTCTTGAAGACCTCCCAAGTCTTCTTGGTGAAGGGATCCCCAAACTTTGGGAAGGGACATGGGTCTTTCCCAAAGCATGACTCATCTCCCACCCTTAGCCATTTCAAAATTCGTCACTTTTACTAAATCTCAGTTTAGAGTGACCAAAGTGAGTTATCCTAAGGTTTAGTTAGTCAAAATTGACCCTAGACCCAAGGGTTACCACCTAGGGTAAGTTTGGGACACTAAGGTACACCTAGGGAGGCATAAAATCACTTTAAATGGCCCATAAATAAAAATAATACCAAGTGGTGTAAAACAATAAAAATACACAACACATGATATAAATTAATTTAACAAAGGGGTACTAGGCCAAAATAATAAATCAAACAAGTGCATATACAACATCTGATCAAATGTGATCCTCATCACTCTTGGGAATGGATCGGTTTCACAGGGAATAACATGTGTGAAAACTACCTCTGATTTCTCGTGGCCTGAGAATATAATCCTACACAACTAGATCAAGTTTCAATCACATCATGGATAATCATAGCCAAAGAAACTAAAACTAAATGCATGTCATTGCACACAACATTAATCATTCACAACATAATTCAAGATTAAACTACATTTTTTATCTAATGTCTCATAATCATCATCAAAATAATGAATCCACATAATGAACTTGAAATCATATCAATAATTATCATCTAATATATCTCACATGTCTAACCTCATCAAAGCATCAAAATATCATCAAATCAAATCACCACATGTCTAATCAATGTCAACCAAAATCAGGAGATATAATCAAATCTGCATAATGCGACAATAGTCTCTAAAAGTCAGATAATGTCACCAACTATAATTTAAAATGATCAAAATAAAGAAGGAAAATAACCGGCCTCACATCCTCCCCCCTAAGGCTAAACTTCCTCCTGGAAGTCATCAAAAAGGTGAGGATACAGTGCCCTCAAACTAGTTGCATCCTCCCAAGTCACTGTGACCTCATCATAATGATCCCACTGGACCCTAACCTGGTCCAACTCTCAACCTTAAAGGCCCAACATCCGACGAGCCAATATGTGAATTGGCTCCAAAGCCAACTTTCCATCTACCTCTACCTGAAGAGCACTCCAATCCAATACATGAGATAAATTAGATATATATTACCTCAATATAGAAACATAAAAAACATCGTGGATACGTGACAGGCTAGGTGGCAATGCTAGATGGTAGGCAACAGGTCCTATCTACTTCAAGAACTCAAAAGGTCCTACAAGCCATGGTGCGAGCTTAGAGCCCTTTCCATAATGGATTGGACTCTTGTGTGGCCACACTCTAAGGAATACTCTGTCACCCACTGAGAAGCTCCGATCAAGTCTCTTAGCATCGGCATACTTTTTCTATCTACCATGTGCCTCCTAAAATCTATGCCTAATCAGTGTGACCTTCTGCTCCATATCCTAAACCAACTCTAGACCAATGGCAACCCTGTCCTCTATCCGATCCCAACTCAATAGTGTCCTGCATGGTCTGCCATATAAAGCCTAAAAAGGAGGCATACCCAACAAGCTGTGATGCCCATTATTGTAGGCAAACTCAACTAGATATAGATACTCCTCCCATCTAAACTAATGGTCCATAACATACATATGAAGCATGTCTTCCAACACCTGATTCACCCACTCTATCTGTCCATCTGTCTCGGGGTGATATGTGGAACTAAAGTTGAGTTGTGTGCCCAACACCTGCTGCAAAGCTCTCCAAAAGGCTAAAGTGAACACTAAATCCCTATCAAAAATGATGTGACGAGGTACCCCATGTAATCTCACAATATCATCTAAGAATACTCTCGCCATTGCTTGTGCATTGTACGTTGTGCATACAGGTGAGAAATGTGCCACCTTGGTCAACTTGTCAATTGTCACCATGATGGCATCATGGCGACGCGAGGACATAGGAAGACCAACAATGAAATCCATAGAAATGGTGTTCCATTTCCACTCAGGTATCTTGTGAGGGTATAATAGACCCGCTGGATGTTGATGCTCGACCTTGACTCTCTGGTACTCAAGGCATCGAGCAACAAACTCTGCAATATCTCATCTCATACCCACCCAATGGTATAGTTGTCGTAGATCGGCATGCATCTTCTTCACCCCTAGATGTGTTGCATATGGTGCTCTGTGAGTCTCTAATAGCACTACAGTACGTAGGTGGCCTACGCGGGTTACATAGATGCATTGTTGATGATGAAGTAACCCATCTTCTTCAAGTGAGTATCCTATAAACTTTCCCATAAGGGCCCTCTGTGAATGAATCCCCTGTTGTACCTCAAGAAACCACTCATCCTCAGGTAGATGCTGAATAATGCATCCTCCCAAGTCCACACTCAGAGTCAAGGTCAGGATCTTATGGCGCCTCCGACTCAATGCGTCAACAACCACATTCTCCTTCCCTTTGATGTAGTGGACATCAAAGTTGTACTTGCAAAGAAACTCCATCCAATGCCACTGACAAGTGTTCAGATTCGGCTGTGTAAACATGTACTGAAGGTTGTGATGGACAGAATGGAGCTCAAAGAGATGACCCAATAAGAAATGTCTCCAACGAACTAGAGCATGAACCACTGCCACTAACTCTAAATCGTGAGTGGGGTAGTTCAGCTCATGGGTCTTGAGCTTTTGCGACTCATATGCGATCACTCTACCACCCTGCATAAGTATGACTCCCAAACCCTCAAGTGATGCATCCGCACAAACCATAAAATCTACTGCAAGATCAAGAACCTCTAAAATGGGAGCGCAGGTAAGATGCTCCTTGAGGACCCCAAAGGCCCTCTTAGACTGCTCGGTCCAAGTAAAACTCTTCCCTTTCCACTGAAGGGAAGTGATGGGGTGTGCTAAATGAGAGAAACCCTCAACAAATCTATGGTAGTAACCAGCTCACCCCATAAAACTCCTGACCTCTATCACACTAGTGGGTGCTAGCCAATCTTTGATAGACCTGATCTTCGATGGATCTACAGAGATTCCATCACTAGATAGGATGTGCCCCAAATACTGTACCTTAGTCCTAAAAAATGCACACTTCACCAGGTTCCCATAAAGATTCTGCTCCCTCAAACACTGTAAAACCTAACGTAGATGCTCCTCATGCTTTTCCTTGGTCCACAAATAGATCAATATGTCATCAAGAAAAATAATCACAAACTGATCTAAATAGGTACAGAACACCATGTTCATGAGACTCATGAACACTGTAGGGGTGTTCGTCAAACCGAAGGGGACCACAATGAAATCATAGTGGCCATATCGATTCTGGAAGGCAGTCTTATAGATATATGCCTCTGTGATACACAACTAATGGTAACCGGACTTTAGGTCAATCTTACAGAACACCCTGGCTCCTTGCATCTGATCAAAGAGGTCGTCAATCCTAGGCAGAGGATAATAGTTTTCCACCGTCACCTTATTCAACTGCCTATAATTCATGCATAATTGAAGAGACCCATCCTTCTTCTTCACGAAGATGATAGGAGTACCCCAAGGAGAAACGCTCAGTCAAATGTGCCCCTTCTCGAGTAAGTCCTCAAGCTGCAACTTGAGCTCAGTAAGCTCATGAGTGGTCATCCTGTAGGGTGCACGAGACACTGGCTCGACACCCGGCACTAAGTCAATATGAAAGTCTACCTCATGACGGGGTGGCATCCCCGGTAACTCTACTAGAAACACATCGGCAAACTCTCTCAGGATGGGGTGGTCATCTAATGATGCCTCGGGCTCGTCCTCTAATCTGTCACTAACTATGATGGAAAACATTTGACATCCCTTCTTCATGCAATGCTTAAGCTGCTAAGCAGATATCATAAGCACTGTTGTGGGCTTCTGAATGCCCACTATCTCAACTAATGTACCATGATCGTCTAAGCAGCTAATCGCCTTTCGGGGACAATCTAGCTTGACTCGATGAGTTGCAAGCTAGTCCATACCCAAAACCACACCATAGGAACCTAATGTCATAACTCTAAGGTCACATACTGCAATAAAGGTCCCCAAGGATATCTCACAATCATGGACTAAGGTATCTACTGTCATCTTGGCCCCAGTGGCCAACTCAACCTCTCACCTATCACCCTGCCTAGAGGCCACCAGCCTGCAACGCTCCACTAACGATGGAGATATGAAAGACTCGGTAGCGCCAGAGTCAAAAAGAATAGAAATGGGAACACTCCCAATCATACCTGAGGTCTCAATAACTGATGCCTAAAAAATAGCCTGATGGTTATCAACCGCTGCGAACATACGATGGGACCTACCCACATCTCCAATCGTCTGCTCGGAACCTCCTACATGAGGTTGTCCCCCTATTGTAAAGCCCTGTGGGCACTCCCTGGCTAGATGTCCTACTTCACCACACACATAACATGGGCCCCTAGCCTACACCTATCCAGTTTGAGTCCTACTAGTCTGCTATTGTCCAGATCTACCTGTGGACCCCTGTGAACCCATGTATGACTGCTGTGACTTCGCAGGTCCCAAAGGTGGTCCCTGCTGCCTCTAATCTCTATGCAGGCCCTATTGCTGCAACCTCAATTATGCCCCCCATGTGCCCTCTGTTGTGGCCTGGATCTTTGTTGTTGCGGCTGCTGTTGTGGGGGCCTAAGAGGTAAGAATGCAGAACTAAATCCTCCTCTCTGAGGTGGCGGTGGTGGTCTACGGTAACTCTGCTGATGCTGCTATTGTCCACAATCCTGAAACTGAGGGTGTGAACTCTACCCTCATCCCTATATCTCCTCAGCTATGTATGCCTTCTCGGCAGTATCACTCAATGTCTAGGGGTCTGCCATGCATACAAGCCCTGCTATGCTATGGTTCAATCCTCTGATAAACTTATGAACTAGGAGTTTCTCATCATAGAGATACTTTGCATATCGAGACAACTCGGTGAACCTACCCTCATACTGAGCAACAGTAAGCCCTCTCTGCTAAAGGTAGTGAAACTCATCTATGCGATGCTGTCTGTAGTGATCTAATAAGTATCGCGCATTAAAGCACTCAATGAAAGTCTCCCTTGTGAGTATGTCTAATGACAAGGGGTGCTTGCACTCCTTAGTGTGCCACCAAGTAGCTGCTGCATCTCGCAACAAGTGTACTGCCACACGTGCTTTCATATTGCCCTCGTAAGGGTGCAACACAAAGCATCTGTTCAAACTAATAAGCTAGGCCTCAGCCTCGGCTTCCTCTGTAGTCCTTGTGAAGGTATGTGGATTAAGCCTCAATAAATCCCTGATAGGGTCTCCTTGATCCCTGTGGCCTCTAAAAGGCTCATCCATACCATGAGCGTAAGGTCTGTGATAGATCTGCTCAACTCTCACTACCTCCTCTCACCTAACATGATGTGGAGGGCTCCTGCTACGGGCCCTATATGCCGATCCAACCTCCTCCGTTGTCATATCAAGTATCTCAACATAAGGCTCCACACGTGGTGCCTCTCACGGCTCTACGCGGGGCTCCACATGTGACTCAACTCATGGCTCCATGCATGGCTCCTCTTGTGGATCAATGCAGGGCTCAACACGTGGCTCTATGCGCGGCTCAACTGCGACCGGTGGTAGTCTATCCAACACTGCCTATAGCACCTGTAATATTTGTGGCCCAATATCAAGCACTGGTAAGGCCTGTGGTGCCTTCTGCACTAGTGGTGCTAGGGGTCCCTGACCCTCTGTTGAAGACTCATGTTCCTCTCGAATCTCTATGGATACTGTGTCGTGAGAGAGCGCTCACCTAGCTCACCAGGGAGGCATCCTACAAGAGCAAGGTATTTACAAATTAATCAAAATCACAGAATTAATAATGTGCCCAAACAAGCCCAGTGTTTAAAATTGTGCTCTGATACCAAATGTCATGCCCACATTTCCCATGTGGTCACGACATGCAACACACGTATCATGTCCACATTTGTCATGTGGTCATGACACGAAATATTAAAAACTTTTCCACATGTCCCTAGAAACCCCCTCACATGCGTCAACGTGCTTGGTGGCAATACACATAAGGCATAAATGTGTCAATCGTTAATCAAGGAAGTGCATATACCTACGCAACCCTTGCGTGATAATAGCCAACTAGGCGGTTATGCGATGTGATATGCACGGCTTCTAGGGTTAGAATAGTTTAAATACAAACCCTAAGTTTTTAAGGCAAAAGAGGTGATTTCGACCGAATCATAGTCAAATTCTAACTCTAATGCAAAAATGAAAATGAATAAAATAATGCATCCAATGGCATGAAGGTCGCATGATAAATAGAGTAATTAATGAAAGTCGTAAAAATGCCAAAAAAGTGAAACCCTAAAATCTGGGACAAATTTGACAACATAACGCATTTTCAATAATTGAAAAATAAATTTTTAAAAGAAAACCCTAAGAAGTAATTAATGTGAAAATTGAATTAATTAAACAAAAGGAAAATTAAATCAATTTTCAAGGTTAAATAAATTGCCACTCAGCAAAACTATAAAAATTAAATTAAAATAAACAACCAAATTAAAATTTAATACTTAAGTCCATTAATAAATATAATTTCGTCAATTACATGTATTAATAAACCCAAGTTAAAAATAATTAAAAAGGAGGATGGATTAAAATATCTCCTCTGGGATAAGATCAATTAAATTAAACAAAAGGACTTCCCACCACATTAATTTTAAAATGCACAAGAAATTAAAATGAGGTCCAAAATTAATCCACTTATCAAGGGATAAAGCATCCCACTAGAAAATAAAACAACTCACTCCCACTAATTAAATCTCCACAAAATCAAAATCCCAAAATAATTCTAAATTAACTAAAATCCTCACAAAAAAAGTCAAACAAACCAAAAATGACTCAAGACCAAAAGAGAGTGAAAATAAATTCCCATGCACATGGAATAATTAAAAGGATTAAATAAATTAACAAAATTTAATATCCTCACAACCTCCACTCAACCCTAGTTCCCATATTTTATTATTTTCCACTCTAGAAGCCCTAATCATATTTTATCATTTCCATATGGAAAACCCTAACTCCTCTTTTGTTCTTCTCTTCTTGTTTTTTTTTTGTTTCCCTTTGTTTTCCCATTTCTTGTTTTGTTGCCTCCAATGTTTGTTCATTTGCAGGTTAAGGGTATGTTCTACAACAATGGCCGCCAGAGGATCCATCTAGAGGTAAATTTCTTGAATAAATGTAAATCTAGGGTTTCGTTTATTTATACCAAACTGTGTTTGGTTGAAAAAATAGGGTAATATGTATATGAATACTGAGATTTATGTCTAGGAGGAGCTTAACATTCTGATTTCCAAAAGAATATATATATATATATATTACATACTTCAAACTATTAAAAGAAAATGTTGAAGACGTGCAGGTCGTAGAGGCGACAGGGCCACAGGGGGTTTGATGCAGCTGCTGCTGCAGTCTATAGCCGAAGTTAGAGATCAAGAGTCTTCAGCTATAGACTGCGGCGGCAGCTACATCAAACCCCCTATGGCCGGGTGTGGGTGGAGGCACGGCCTCCTCCCCACACCCCCTTTACACTAAACAATGGTAATGGCAGTGGGCGGATGGAAAGGGGGGGTCTGTGGTGGGCACCGTCGCCCACCACAGTCCCTCTGTATTCTTTTTTTTTGTATTAAATCCAGAACCTAAACAGACCCCTACCATGGATTCGGCCCCATTTGGCCTGAAATCACATTTCTGGTTTGCTTCCATAGCAACAGCAATAAATGAAATTTGGTTTATAATTTATTTGAAAATAGTTTGCTTAATATATATATATGTGTATGTGTGTGTGTGTGTGTGTAAATCTGTATACATATACCGTTTATACAAAGAATTTTCTAAGAGTCCAGATTAAGTATAAAAGCAAAATAAGACATATATGTATTAGATATATATATTTACATATGTGTTTATATTTTGTATATATACATGTAAATATAAATATATTGTATCCCACATATATATATTCTCCACATTCAACCTATTAAGGATATTATAACCAGACCTAAAAATCTATCATAATCAGAAGAGTATACTTTTCTTTTGTTTATAACAGAAATATACAATCCCATTTTATCATTTTTTTTTAGCATAAAATAAAATTTGTACAGCAACTTCCTTTATATCTAAGCCATTTTCAAAAGGGTTTATATGAGCATTCTAATATCTTTCTTTTCTTTAAAATATAAAATGATAGCATATACAAAAATCATTCCTCTCCAATTTTCTACAACACATAGGTACAAACAGCAAGTTTAAGAACTATGTATTTTCATTGCAAACATAACAGCAAATGTACACTTTCTTTGGCATTATTCTATAAACTCATGAACACAATAGTGTAAATTAATGAACATTTTTTTGATATACAATAAGGAATAAACCACATTAAGATTTTCCTTTCACACCTACACAAAGGAGAGTAATAATTTTGAAAAAATAAACAACAGGGCCTCTAAGACCATAGCTCAAATCAGCCAACTAAAATAAAGCAAAGGAGGCAAAGATGATCTACTCCAAACTTCATTTTCTCCCAAGAACACCTACAATAAATACACAACAATGGGGAACCAAGCCACGAAGGAACGCCCTCCTCCCTACCATAGACCCGCTAGTGGGTCACCGCCGAGCTAGGGAGGCAGGATTCAAACGGTTGCACACACACCACAACAAAAGAACTTTTTCCAAACACACAAAAGAATACTCCCAAGGATTTGCACAATACTAAACTCATGAAAATGAATTTGAAGGGGGTAGGGGAGTGGAGCCCTCTACTCAAGAGGTCACTCCAAGATCTCAAAATCACCAAGTCTCATGGCCTCAAGCCAAAACCACATAATAATACAAGTCTAAATATCTCAAAAAAAAAACTACCATGGCACTCTTGCCATCAAAATGTTCTCAACACCATAGAAAATCCCTCAAGGATATAAGTAGTACAACAATAAGGAGGTGACCTCGAGGAGGTTCACTCTCCCCCACCCCATGCAAGTTGAGCCTTACCTCCAAATGGAGGTGCTCTCAGCAAGCTCCCAATGCACACAAAATGAAAACAACAATTAACATAAAATTTCAAACACCAACATAAAATAAAATATACAAAGGGAAATGGCCATAGCCATGGGGCTTACCTTCAAAAGCTCTGAAGTGGAAGCACATTTGGTGAAGAGCTCCAAACTTCTCTAAGTCTCCCAATCTCTAAATTTCTCTAAATCCTCAAAAATAAAGAACTCCAAGAATAGAAGGAAAAATCCAAAATGCAAGAACCCCACACTCCTCTTCAAGAGGAGATAATATAGGCCTTCCAATTTGGCCTCGAGGAATGAGAAGGTGACACTTGTCACCTTCTCCTTCCTCATCCCATGCCACTTGCAAGGGAGAAGGAGTGTGAGGGTGACAAGTGTCACCCTCCAATCCATCCACACCCTCACCTTATCCACTTGTTCTCTCACACATGTGTGAGAGACCAAGTGGTGAGGTGGCAATTCCCTTCAAGCCTCCATGAGGATAAGGGATGTCATATGGCATCCTCTTATTCTCTAAGAGAGCCATCTCCCTCCAAGATGCTCTCACACATGTGTGAGAGTCTTGGAGGGAGATCCCACACACTTGGGAGTCTTGAAGACCTCCCAAGTCTTCTTGGTGAAGGGATCCCCAAACTTTGGGAAGGGACATGGGTCTTTCCCAAAGCATGACTCATCTCCCACCCTTAGCTATTTCAAAATTCGTCACTTTTACTAAACCTCAGTTTA
Source organism: Cunninghamia lanceolata (assembly GCA_027924645.1). Taxonomy (NCBI): domain Eukaryota; kingdom Viridiplantae; phylum Streptophyta; class Pinopsida; order Cupressales; family Cupressaceae; genus Cunninghamia; species Cunninghamia lanceolata. The sequence goes on from BSBN01000957.1 coordinate 3,674,554, forward strand.
GAGTGACCAAAAGTGAGTTACCCTAAGGTTTAGTTAGTCAAATTGACCCAAGACCCAAGGGTTACCACCTAGGCTAAGTTTGGGACACTAAGGTACACCTAGGGAGGCATAAAATCACTTTAAATGGCCCATAAATAAAAATAATACCAAGTGGTGTAAAACAATAAAAATACACAACACATGATATAAATTAATTTAACAAAGGGGTACTAGGCCAAAATAATAAATGAAACAAGTACTTATACAACATCCGATCAAACGTGATCCTCATCCCTCTTGGGAATGGATCAGTTTCACAGGTAATAACATGTGTGAAAACTACCTCTGATTTCCCGTGGCCTGGGAATATAATCCTGCACAACTAGATCAAGTGTCAATCACATCATGGATAATCATAGCTGAAGCAACTGACACTAAATACATGTCATTGCACACAACATTAATCATTCACAACATAATTCAAGATTAAACTAGATTTTCTATCTAATGTCTCATAATCATCATCAAAATAATGAATCCACATAATGAACTTGAAATCACATCAATAATCATCATCTAATATATCTCGCATGTCTAACCTCATCAAAGCATCAAAATATCATCAAATTGAATCACCACATGTCTAATCAATGTCAACCAAAATTAGGAGATATAATCAAATCTGCATAATGGGTCAATAGTCTCTAAAAGTTAGATAATGCAACCAACTGTAATGTAAAATGATCAAAATAAGGAAGGAAAATAACTGGCCTCACACATTACTCCAAAGAAAGGTGTGTGATTCCTTATTCAACTCAACACCTAGGCGTATTGCAATCTATAAGATAATTTCTTTCTAACCAATTGGATTCCCTTCAAGGAATCATGCAATCAGTTGCACAAGTGACTCACTTTAAGAGTCACCAGAATCCAACATCTAAAAGTTCAAGAAGGTAACACTTAGAGGGTTTCCACATTAACCCAATTAGACAACCATAACTCAATCTTAACTTTCTTTATTACAACCCATCACATGGCTTCACTATAGCCTTCCAAGCACCAAGTCCTATGTAAATCACAAGGGGAACTCGTCACCCTGTCATGACATATAGGTAAGCAAATTTCAATGAAACAAGGTGGCAAGGGAGGGATCAAGTTGAAATTTAGTTTACTATTTAATGAGCAGATATGAAATTACACTCGCAACTAGATCTTACTCCTCAACTATCATAATATGTTTCAGCCTCATGCACATACACCACCTTTAAACCCTTAACCAAGAAGGAACCATACTTTAAATGAACAAAGCACAATACAAATTAATGTGAAGGCAGCGCATAGCCTAAATATCCATCAGACACGAACATGTTACAAGGAGATTTACTCAATGTGGCAAAACAATTGTCAAAAGATTCCAAGCCACAAAGTGGTCCTCGAAGCCTATACTCATCCCAAAAGGCATACTTAATAAAAATAGCCATAAGAGAGCTTACATGCTACACTCTTTTAACATCCACTACTCCATCCTCAAGATCAGGGTATCAAATGACTCATACAAGAGAATACACCATTTCATTCACTCTTCGAGTGACAACTACTCATCAGGGTAACTTAATGCTACATCAAGGCAAAGGACAACTAAAGGTCTATAGCTTCTTTGCATCCCAACTTGAGGGGTCATTTAAACAAGGCACATCTTATCCCATGATACGAAGGTTACTAGATGACACAAGGTGGATCTAATAAATGATTCAGGTACATGAGTCTTTGTCCAAGATAGTGTAGCACTCAAATACCTTCCTTTCCTCCTACAAGGTAGGATAAACACAACTCAACATTCTCCAGAGCAACCTACAAAGTAGCCCTAGGAATAAAACTTTATCATAATAACACTTGTCTAAGGGTGTACTTACCATAGGTTGTCACAACCCCTAAAGAAGGATCGAAATGCACCAACAACTAGGACAAGGAGCAAGGATTAGCTGGAATGAAACACTTAGCAAAACCCAACCACTACCATTCTCTTCGGATAGCCCTAGGTCAAGGTGTTGACCAACTTTCAAGTTCAGGACTTGCATGGTCCTTCAATTACTCTATTCATCAAGAATACACTCCCCAAGTACCTACGACACCAAGTCATACATGGGGTTTAGCAGAAGCAAAAATTGAGGGAAAAAATAAGCTATTCCTATGCAAGGTGTCTTACGAACTTGTTGCTACACAAGCTAGAGTTAGCTATGAAACACAACTATGCACTATTTATTATCGGCCTAACTCAGCAATTATACACACCCAGAGATCCCATTGTTTGAAACCTGATTCTGATACCAAATGTCATGCCCACATTTCCCATGTGGTCACGACACACAACAAAAGTGTCATGTCCACATTTGACATGTTGTCATGACACGAAATGTCAAAAAAATTTCCACACTACTCCAAAACCCCCTCACGCACAACATGCGCGCTCGGTGGCATTCACACAAAAGCACAAAATGTCAATCAAAATGTCAGGGTATTGTGAAATGTGAAACTACTAAGGGGGTTGTGCGATGCGAGGAGTGTCTCTAAGAGGGTAGATTCCAAAATAGGAACTAACTCTAGGGTTCCTAAATGAAGTGATATGATTTCGATAAGTATCAAAATCTAACCCTAAGAACTATAACATAAATAAGATAAATTAATTTCATATAAGTTATAATTAAAATTACTTAAAGACAATTAATGTGATAGATTAAACACATGAATTAACCATTTAATTATCCCTTTCCTAATCTGAGGAAAATCCGGTAGGATAACGCCACCTCATTAATAATGGGGAAATAACTTTAAATAAACAGACTTTATTACAACCTTTTCAAATTTAAAAAATATAAATTAAATCTAAAAACAATCATAAATCTACTCTATTCCTTCATTTCCTTATTTTTCCAAGTCAATAAAATTAATACATTTTATTCATATCTTCTAAAGAGAACAATTAATTAAAAACTAAGTACTAGCCATAATAGATATAAGAGGATTTAAATTAAATAATTTTTTTCCAACATGATTTCCCACTTAACCCAATAAATCAAAAAGGCAATTAAACAAGGAAATAAAATGATTTAAATTAAATAAATTTTTCAACATGATTTCCCACTTAACCCAATAAATCAAAAAGGCAATTAAGGAAATAAAAGGATTTAAATTAAATAATTTTCCAACATAATTTTCCACTTAACCCAATAAATCAAAAAGACAATTAAATAAAGAAATAGAAGGATTTAAATTAAATCATTTTCTAACATGATTTCCCACTTAACCCAATAAATCAAAAAGACAATTAAATAAGGAAATAAAAGGATTTAAATAAAATAAATTTCCAACATGATTTCCCACTTAACCCAATAAATCAAAAAGGCAATTAAATAAGGAATTAGAAAGATTTAAATTAAATAAATTTAAACCCACCAACATTAATTGGAAAGGGTCTAGGTAAAATAAACCTACTCAACATAATTAAATAAAAAAATGAAAAAGGCATTTAAAATATAAGTCAAATTTCAAAAGGAGGAAGAGAGGGAAAGAAAAGTCAGGTGCACCAAAAATATATTAATTTCTCTTATTTCTCTATTTTCTCCTACAATGGGTTTATTATTTCTCAACCCTAAAATTTTCTATTTCCCTCATATTGTTTTCTATTCTCTCAAAAAAAAAACCGTAACCCTATTCTCTTTTTCTCTTCTCTTCTCCTTATCTATTCTTTCTTCTCTCCTCTCATATTTTTCTTTTGTTTCTTGTAGGTTTTCTTCCAGAGCTGCCATGGAGGCTCTCAACCATATGATTTTGCAAGCATACACACAGGGGTTTGATATTTTTATTCATTTGTTAAAGACTGATTATGAGTAGTATATATATATATATTAAGTTGTATGTCTAATGGAGGGACGGTGGCCGAACAGGATACAATGGCGGCCAGGCAAACAAAGATTGCAGGTTTTTTTTTGGTTTAGAGTTTAAAGATGAGGCGGACTGTGTTACCACGGTCTGCTTAACATAAAATGGCAGCCATTTGTGGGGTGGGGCGGCTCTCTGTCACCACCCCCCCACACCATTAGCAACAGTCATGGCGGCAGCCATGGACGTTGCCCCCAACTCCAGTTTTAAATTCTTTTTTAAAACACTGTTTCTTATTTCAAACAGGAACGAAACCCTAACGGGTAAAACAGAACATTAATGCATTTAATTTCTTATTTTTAATATAGTTTCCTCTATTTGAAATGCCAACTAATATATTTCATATAAAATATATAAAACAAAACAAAACTCAGGTTTATTAAAAGTAAAAATTAAGATATATATATATATATATATATATATATATATATATATATATATATATATATATATATATATATATATATATATATATATATATATATCTTAATTTTTGCTGAAAATAAACTTCTATGAAACAAGATAAACCAGTAAAATTGAAATAAATCTATAAGGCAAAAGTATAAATATATTTTGTAAATAATCTTTCAGTTGTACTTTTTTTAAGTTAAAATAGTGAGTTTATTTTCCCAACAACAACTACATTAAACTTATTTTCTTTTCCAAAATGCACAGTTGTATTTATATATTTTATCAATTAGTAAACTGCAATTAAAACATAGTTCCTCTTTCTTTCTCAACAACAATATTTCATTCAAATGCAAGAGAGTAGAAGGAAAATTATCTTTTATTTCACACATAATATTTTTTTTCTTAGAACTATTATAAGAAATTAAACAGCAACATTCCCATATAGAATGACTTGAATACACAATGTATTTCTCTTTTGTTTACAACATCACACAAAGAGAGCTCACTCTCTCTCACAATAACTTTACAGCAAGCCCTCAAGGGCCACGGCTTCCAAACAGCCAAACTCTATAAAAAACCACCAAAAATACAACTTCCTCCAAAGCTCCCAAATCTCCAAGTCCTCAAACCTACAACAAACTAAATAGAGCTTTCACATGCCCATGGGGATGCTCGCCTCCGAACCATAGACTCAAGAAGAGTCACCCCCAAGCTTGGAGGTCACCCAAGCAACCAAGTTCAAACCACAACAAACACCAAAAAAGACTCATGCAAGAAAGAACAACCCACCCAAGGTTTGCACAACACAAATCCATTTGCAATGGATATTAGGGGATAGGAGAGTGGACTTCTCTCGACTCTAGAGGTGGACCAAAAAAATCTCAATACTCTTGTTTCTCAAAACACAAGGCCTCTATCCTTAAACTTTCTCAATATCACATTTCCAAGGCACTCGTGCCTTCACAAATTTTCCATTTCTTCCCAAAACACCTCATGGCCATCAATATCTCAATAAAAATAGTGAGGGTGACCTCGAGGAGGTTCACTCCTCTCCCACCCCAAACATGATGAGCACTCTCCAAAATGGAGGGCTTCATCCAAACTCCCACAACGAACCCCACACAACAACACAAAAAAAATCAAACAACACAAACAATCACCAATACCACGAAATGTAAAACAAAGGGAAGGCTTCTAGCCTTGAAGCTTACCTTTTAAAGCCCAAAAATGGTGAGAGTTGATGGAGAGCTCCTCCAAATATCCCTCCAAGTCTCTTGCCTTCCAAAAAATTCTCCAAAACTCTAGCTAACTCTCTCCCCAAAACAATAATCAAGAAAACAAGGCAAAAAGAAGAACCCCTCCCTCTCTCAAAGAGGGAGTTTAATAGGCTACACACAATAGCCTTGAGGAATGAGAAGGTGACACATGTCACCTTCTCCTTCCTCCTCATAATCCCACTCACCATCTCCAAGGGATGAGGATGTGACAAATGCCACACTCCTATCCCTTAAAGCCTCATATTCCCACACAAGTGCTCTCACACATGTGTGAGAGCATAGTGGAGATGTGAGTCCAACTTGAAGACTCCATGAGGATAAGAATGGGACACATGTCCACACCTTGTCCATCAAGGCAATCCCTTTCCCTCCAAGATTCTCTCACACATGTGTGAGAGCATAGGGATGTGATCCTCACACACTTGAAGGTCTTGGGGGCTTCCCAAACCTTCAAGATAAGGTAGACCAAACTAAGGGTAGTGAGGATGGTCAAGGTGGACCCATGACTTGCCAACCCCATAACCAAATTCAAAAATTCGTCACTTTACTTCGAGGTAAAATTAAAGTGACTCCATGGAGGTATAACTAAGGTTTAACATGACCAAGTTGGCCCTAGACCCTAGGGGTATGGCCTAGGGTCATTTTTAGGCCAAAATAAACATCCCAACGTGCATAAAATCACTAGAAAAGTCCCATAAAAATAAATGACACCAAATGGTGCAAATTAAACAATACAAATTTACAACACCTTAATAAAGTAATAGAAAGGGGTAAAACCTAATATGAAATAAACATAAATGCAAACATCATGAAAATCATCATTCACCAACACAATTGACCTTGGTCCCTCTTGGGACTAGGTCAACTGAACACGAATTTCACAAGGGGTTACTAGTATGACCTCTAAATTTTCCATGGGCATGGAAAATTAACCTGCACACTTCCACAAACAGATCAGTAGCACATGTTCATCATAGCCGAAGTGAAAGGAAAGAATACACACACACAATATCGCATAATCACAGATATCCTTGATAACAACACATAACATTATTGATAAGATTCATAATTTATTACTTTTATAAACACCAATTCAAGATCAAAATTGCATCGTAATCCATTCCTTAACTCAACAACTAATATCCCAATTAGCATCAAAATGAATGTCACATATCATATAATTGTCAGTGAAATCTAACAAGTAAGATATAACCACATCACCACATACTCTATATAACAGATCAAAAAATAGGGATAGAGTCAAGAAAGTCTAAATAACGAGATCAATAGTCCCAAATTTCCACATGCCAAAGATACCCTGAATAATAAGTCTCATAAAATAAAATAGAAGTACAACATGTGGTAGCCTCGCATTACAACACTAAAGGTTCTAGTTTAAACACAACAGGTGATATTCCACCTCTACACTACATTGTCTCAAAGATAGAGTCACACTCTCATAAATTGAACCCTTAGCTAGGGCGAGGTAAAACAATATTGTTTGCAAATGCAACTAATCCAGTCACACAAGGGTGGGCCTCACACATAAGATTAAAATGTTTGTCATATTCTTATATGTTCTAGGTTTTCATCATTGTCTTTCTAAGCAAGGCCTCTTATGTCTTTGTTTCAATATGAGGCATATCAAGCACATCTTGTATGCATTGTTTTTCTCTAGAAATATAGCATTCTTACTTTTCTACTCTCTTGTGAAAGGTTGTTTTTGGTCTTGCAAATAATTCTGGACTTCTTGAGTCTATTGTGTGACTCTTACAAATAGAAGAATAGGCCAAAGGCAAAATGTTCATTTTCATATAGACAAAATATACATATAGATATTTCTTTTTTGAAAGGCTATTTTAAATAGAAACAAATAAGTCAAAAGTGTGATTAAACAAAGTTATAAAAATATTTATTTTCTTAACCCCGAAACATTTATTTTCCAAATACACAAGGTTATTTTAGCATCTATTTAGTTTTACAAGGGAAAAGGTCATTTTAAATCAACTATTTGAAATAACCATAACACATCTACTTATTTTCTTAATAACTTGACACGTCTAATAATGATAAGAAATACATATTTTTGTTTTCTCCTTTTTCTAACATTTCATACATGTGCAAGGGTATATGTTCATGTAAATGTTTTAGAACTTAAGTAAGGAGAATTCACAATATTTTACTAGAAGAACCAAATCTTTCATTTACAAAACACTTGACTAATAAGCACATAGGTTATAGTTTTAACTTCTTCTTTTACACAACACAAGGTTCTCCCCAAAACTTTTAAGGGTTCAACACAACCCACTTTACACATTGATTTCTCCTCATAGAAATGAGGAATCCATACAACCCTAAAAAGACTCTACTTCTCTTTGTCCTCCATTAAACTTGAAAATGAAAACTCCACACAAACTAATGGAGGTGCTTACCTCTCAACCATAGGGCTTGCTCACAAGCCCACCCCCAAGGTAGAGGCCCTCTATGAAACCCCGGGTGTACAACACATAAAAGAGCACAATCATTCATATTTCACAAAAAAAGAACAACACAAAACTCCCAAACTTCCCAGGGCTTGCACATTCACAATAAATCCATGAAAGAATCCAAATGGTAGGGAGAGGAGAGTGGACATCTCTCCATTTGGGAAAAGAATAACAATTTCTTACTCAACATATACTCATATATATATTTCTCAAACATCACCAAAACCTTCTCACAACACCTTTTTATTATATCACAACATTTCTTTCCAAAACAACATTCTTCAATGGCACTCATGCCAAAACTCCCTCTTAAGGGAATGAATTTTCTGCCCAAGGAGGTTCACACCTCCCTAAACCCCTCATATGGGTTGCTCTCATCTACGTGGGAGAGCCTAACCCAAACTACAACACACTTTTTCCCAGAACAACACACAAGATGCAACAACAAAGAACATTTCAAAACACAATCTATACATTTCACAAACATACAATTCCAACACAACCATTGAATCTATCTAACAAGAATGATATGAGAAGCCTACCTCAATAAGCTATCCAAAATGGTAGGGTTAAACTTGGTGAAGCCTTCCCAATGGCTCCTCAATCCTTCCTCTCCAACTTCAATCTGCCAAGCCAAGCTCTATCTCCCACAACACAAGAATAAAATGAATCTAAAATTTCCTTCTCAACTTGCAAGAGAGGTATATGTAATAAGTGTCATGTCACTCCTCTCCAATTGAGGAGGTGCCACATGGCCTCTAACTCATCCCCTCTCATCCAATCCCCAAATATCAAGGAGTGAATTGACCCTTCATATTCTCACACATGTGTGAGACCTAGGTGAGAGAAGTGTACGTGTACACTCTTCTCCAAAAAGCTTTCTAGGTTGTGCTCCCACATGTGTGAAGCATTGGGATGGGGGTGTACTAGGTCCACCCCTCATCCCTAACCCTAGGAAGATGAGATGGGATGGTGACAAGTCCACTATCCCTCTTCCCAAAATATATCCACACCACTTTCTTCTCAAGGAACTTGGGAGTGGTCAAATCTACTCCAAAACTAAAATTTCAAAGCCCAAAAGGTAGCCAACCCCTAGGTACTTGACCTAGGGACCTAAAATCATCTAAAAACTTAAGAAAATGACATTTCAAGACCCCCAAAAAGGACCCCTAATTATAAATCCGAAATTTTGCATATAAGATGACAACTGACTCCCCATGACTCAATCAACAACCTTAGCACAACAATTAGAATCAAATTAAGATCATAATTAAATCACAGTAAAACCTTTGCACTATAATAAATACTTGAGTCACCATTATGGGATAAAGTCAAGCATCATAAGGGTAATCACATGGAGTTTCCAAAAGACCTCAAAACTTCCATTATCCATGGAAGGTACCTACACACTCAATTGCACATGTTAATATGTCTAATACATAGCCGAAGCAGTGTGAATCACACACAATCACATAATATACAAGAATTCATAATTCAATTGATAACCAAAATTCATTTAATCATCAAAGTACATATCAATTCAATTCAACTACAATTTCAAAATATCTCAAAATGACATCGCATGTTCATTACACAAATACACCATGCATAGATACTCAATTTCAATTCAAGTCAACTAGTTAAATTGAATAATCCAAAAGCATAATTAAACAACATATATATGATCAAATCAAAGCATACATTCATCACATAAAATCTAAATATAACATAACTATGTCCTAATTAGATCATCATCATCACATGCAAATTAAATCAACTACTCGCATCAAGACATCAATGTCTCATGTAATCTCTTCAAGGATCATAAGTCAAATCAAATGTTTAACATCCAAGTACATAAAAATAATAATATGTCCAATAGTGTACATAAGTTTGACACACACAAGAGTAGAGCTAACACAGAATTTGAAATCCCAAAGTAGTAGTGTTGAGGTCAACAATGTCACTTTCTCTCCTCCAAGAAATGCCCTTTTCACTCCAATATCTTTTAGACTAAACAAGAAGATATCTCACAAGTAACATGTCCTAGTCTATAGGATAAGTATTTCCTTGTTATAATAGCATGCCCTTCCTATGACAATTGGCCCATACAAAAGAAAAAGACAAAATAAAGGGAAAATATGGCTATATAAGCATAAAGGTGCATAATAGGAACATATTGAACATTGTATAACTCTTATTTTACTTTCAAAAAGGAAAATAGATGTTTTTGGAGCATACATGCATGCAACTAAGTCATCATTCATGGCCTAATAAATAAAAATCATTCATGAAGAGATCTCTTACTAACTATGTGAAGTTCAAAGTTAAACAAGTTTAACTCATACCCTTGAATCAACCTATTCCAAGACATGGATCTCATGCAAGGGGATATTGTTGATAATATTTTGCCCCATAGGATCTCATGCAAAGCTTTACTTCAAAAGAATAAAAATGATTTAAAAACTTGCCTAAGAATGTGTCATAGTTCTAATATTATTTTTAGGGACCATAGTAATGGGGACTGAAGTTACACAACATGTCCTCATATTTTAATTGTTTCCTAATATCATATCATCTATACTAAAATAAAATCTATGTTTTATCTCATAAAAGAGCATTAATATTCTCAACAACTTTTCCACAAAGACTTAATAACCATGGAACCATTTGGCACATAAATAATTTAAAATTTGTTAGCAACAACTTTTCCACAAAGACTTAATAGCCATGGATCTATTTTCTAGAAAAAATACTATAAAATTTCTAAGTAAAACCTACTGAAGAAATTTAGGAAAACATCCTCACTAGAAAAACAACAACTAAGTAATTTAAAAAGCACACTATTTGTTAATATATTCTAGAAAGTTAAAAACACTATTATAATCTAACTCATGCAAGTATCAATGCGCTTGATCTAATCATCAAATATATCAAAGATTATGTGTAAACCATATTCCTATCTAGATTATGAACCCCTAGTGTAACCCAAAATATAGAAGGTTTAAAATTGGAACAAAGGTTTTATCTAGAAGCTTTATATTCTAAATCACACACCACTAAAGCCTTAAATATTTTAATAAAAACTATTATGATAAATAATCACAATCAAATGTTAAATCAAATAAGAAGCAAATGAAGAAACTATAAGCATGAAAAAGATGCACATGCCTACATGGCAACCCAAGGATGAGCTATAGTCCTAGTCATGTACATGTAAGAGTGAATATATATACACATCTCGGTAGTGTTCCTCTTGGTGATATGTTTTGGTTCATTTTTCATTTTGTTTGTTCTTTCCTAACCTCTAGACTAACCTTCTATAGTCTTGTACACCTTAGTTTTTCTTCCAACCAAAGTTAGACAAGTTGCTTTTGTCACTCTTTAGCTTTGATAACCACACCAATCTTCTTCACAATAGGGGAAATTCATGTTCCCTAGGGGTATTTCCATCATTAAGACCCTTTAGAAGCATCTAATCAACCTCCCAAGTCCATCCCTAACTTTAGTTTTTCTATCACTTTCTTCCTTTTTGGGTCGCCCCTGTCACTGTAGATCTCCCATTGGATGACACTATAGTTGACTTAGGATCTCTAGGGGTGACTTTCCCTAGTGAAATGGGTGACCCACCCTACATAGATTCTATGATTGATTTGGGGATGCCAAAACCACTTTCATACCTCCTAAACCATTCTTCATTCCGGAAACCACCCATACAAAACTTTTCCTATGGGTCGCCCCCTGACTATAAGATCTCCCTCTAGGTGACCCTGCCACTTAAGTAGAATCTCCAAGGGTGAAGTGCCCTGGTGAAAGGGATGACCCAATTCTCAAAATAAGTGACCCTGTCATCTTTGAACTTGCATGATTTCTTCCATTTCTGGCCCAAATTTGCTCCAAATTGAGCCCTAATTACTTGACTGTGTGAGTCACCTTTAACTGATCTTCAACTTCTCCTAACTGATTCAAGACTCTCAATCACTCCATTTTAACTCCAAATCAATTGTACTCATCTCTCAATCAATCTCATGCTAACTCCATTCCTTCTTCTATGAAAGGCTATCAAGGCTAGTTCACTCCCAATCAAACTCAATTCATTGTCCAATCAGGCTTGTTAACTCTTCAATCAAATGAGTTAACTCTACAATCATCTCCACCATTATTGATCTTCTCACACCTATAAATATCTCCTCTACACATATGGGAAGGCAAAATTTAGTATTCTTGCTTTGCTTTGTTTTATTTTTTCTGTCTCTATAGCATTTATGCTTGTGTAGGACTCTGTGAGCCTTGTCAATTTTTGCATTAGCTTCTTAGCTCCAAGCCATTTCTCTTCATACTAATTATAATGCCTATTTTATCTTAAAGATTTAAGCCTCGGTGCCTCATAGGCATTCTTATGGCCATTTTGTTTTCAAACTTCCATAGCTTCTATTCTACTCGTTTTTCTCCCATATTTTTTTTGTCACCAAGAGGAGGACCCCACTACTACAGAGGAAGAGAGAGGGTTTCTTGAAAAAGGACTTTTGATGGCTTGAGCCAGGCACTACCATCTTTATCATACTAGGTTATTTTATGCTTTCAAATAGTAATTAGATCACACTCTCACTCTTGGGAAAGTAATCTTTGTGTTGCTCTTGCCTTGATAGGATTTACTTTGATTTAATTACATTAGATTTCCTTCAAATCATTATATTAGCATTCATTTTGATTCTCTTATTTTCAATTTTCTAGAGTAGATTAAAAATTGTATCACAAAAACCAAAAAAAAACATAGGATTAGATCTCATCTTGGAAAACTCATATAGTTACATGGTACACATATTTCAATTCCCAGTTAATTAGACAACTTCTTTCCTTTAAATTTGGAAAAAGGAATCAAAATTTGTTTGCACACATGTTAGATTACATTGCATAAGGAAAACACAAAAACATTAGGAAATATAGAGAACAAAACCCTTGATAACATCACGAGGTACACATCAAGACTAAGTCAAACAAAGGCAAATAAGAAGAAACCCTTTATAACAAAATGAGATACACATCAAATCAAACATCAACATCATACACATTCAATGTACAAACAACATTTCTCCTTATTGCCAATGTTCCCTATCATTAAAGAAGACTAGATTAAATCTGTCCTTGACGAGATTAGGGAAAACTTTCCTGATCCAATTCAACAACTAAATGTAGAACAACTAACGGAAGAACTAGAACACCAAAAATGAATCAAATATCAACAACCCTTGATTCAACAAGCTTTGTGAAACAAAAAAAGGAGACAACAATGACAGAGACTCCTCAAGGAACAGAACAACCTTCGTGCTAGGCTAGAGAGACTTAGGACTCGTGACCCTTCAAGTCATATAATCATAACAACTACAACAACAATCAAATGTCTCCACAAAAATAACCATCAAAACACACAAGTAGAATGAAACCCAACCATCCTCTGTGACATCTTGCTTTGTGAAGAAAGAGAGTAGGATAACTCCTCGATTCCACCTCAGCTCCACTAGCTCTTGCCACATGAGCGGGAGTGACTAGGGGATTGCCTCTAGCAAGGAGGAAGGTTCATATGTCATGTTGGACTATGAATCACCCACAAAATCAACTAGGTGACTTTCCAAACGATACAACAATAAATTGAATGTGAACAAAAACCCTTTCAGAAGCTACTATAACCCTAGCTACCCAAGAGTGTTTCTGCAATGAGTGTGAGGAAATACATCTCAAGATTGAAGCATAACAAATGAGAGGAGATCCTAGAGAAGATGTCTTGAATGAAAATCAAATAGTGGAGATAAAAACCATACCAATGTTAATGGATATAGCCCATGAATTCGGTAGTGAAGTTTTTTAGGTTAGCACAAGGGATAACAATAAAGGGGTTCAAAATAATAAGGAAACCCATGGATATGGCAACATGAATAGCCCAACAAAAACCAAAAGGGTGATAAATATTGAAGATGATAGAGTAATGGAAAAATTGTGTAGGGAGGAAGTAAGTAAAACTCTAGAATTTATGCTTCCTGATGATATTATGGACATCGTTGATGAAAGTCAAAACTACACTGTCATTTTGTTTTTTTAAGAGGAATGCCTTCAAAAATGGTTTTTTTACAAATGGGATAAATTAAACTAGGAAATCAAGGGTTGAGAAATAGAATCTTTGAGAAAGGATATGTGTCATGTATGTTCAAATAAGCTCGTCATGCTCAAGTTGTGTTACAATATGGTACATGGGTGATTTGTAGTCAAGTTTGTTACCTTCAAGCATGGAGTCTTGACTTTCATCCTAAGGCTCTTTATCAATCTCACTACCCAATGTGGATTGAACTTCAATTTTAAAACCTATATTTTAGACCATTCTTGAGGGGTATTGTATCACAACTTGGAAGAGTTATTTGGTTCAAGAATACTATGGATAAGTTATCTAGTTTAAGGGCACACTGTAGAGTATGTATGGAAGTGGATTTAAACAATCTGTTGCCAAAGAATATCAAACTGATTGGTCCTGGGTTTGAATTTGATCAACCAATAGTATATTTGAATAAGCTTAATGCCTATTTTTACTACCAAAAGGAAGGTCATTTAATAAGAGTTTGTCTTGCCATAAAAATAGGTTTATTTAGCCACATGTTTCATCCCATCCTATCAAACAATCTGTGCAAACTATTCCTTGATCTCCTGCTATGCCTAACGTCTCCTCTCAACCTCAAGTATATGACAATGTTTCTTCTATTTCTCAGGCTCAAACCAATCATCCCTTAGTCTTCCTATAATCCTACCCCATCCTACAAGGATGCAATGATGATGGATGGTTGGAGAATGATTAGGAAGATAAAATACTTTCTAGTTCTTCTAAATCTTCAAGCGATCATCCACCATTGTAGAATCATTCTCCCCCTCCTTCTCACTCTAATTTGGGAGTCTCTCATGCTCAATCTTATGTGTCTCCTCCTTTAGCTTTGAAAGAAAAGAGGCTTTTTGATCAACATGTTACCCTTGCTGACCATTTTGGTGTATTGCCACAAGAAGTTGATTTACTTAAGTTTCTTCTTCCTCATGGATTGCAAGATTATTTCCTAGAATATAAGAGGTATAACACTCCCTCATCATAAATACAAAGTTAAAGAGGCAATTGTGAAGTGAAACCTGATATTTTATTTCTTTAAGAAGTCAAACTTAATGGTAGCCAACTCAATGCGTCTCTATTTAACATATGGAGAGATGCTACTTTTTTGCATACATCTCATAAAGATAGCAGAGGGGGATGTTATTTGTTTTTCTTCTTAGGTGTATAAGTGCATCATTAATAAAGGGGAGGACCCTTTACATAGATGTGTTTGGGCCCTTACATTTATCAATAGATAGCCTATTGGATTTTGTTCAATCTATGCACCTAATAACACAAAAGATTGAATTGTTCTTTGGGATTGGATGTCTATATCTCTTCCTAATGTTGTTTGGATTCTAGGTGGAAATTTGAATGTGGTGGAATATTATAAGGGCTACAGTTGATCTAATCATTTTAAGCTTATCAATGATGAATTTGATAATTAGTTGTACTATTGCAATACTTTGGTTGTGGTAGATCCAATCCATAATAAATATTCCAACCATGCTAATAATTGGTTCACTTGGTCTAACTATAGATTTGGGGGTGATAGGAAGTTTAGTAGGTTAGATAGGTTTTATCTATCTCCTAACCTACATTTAATCTGGTACCATTCTGGTTGTTGTTTCCAAGTTGATTTTTCTACTACCCTTTTGAATCATTATCCTATTTTTTGCTCTCTCTCATATGTAGAAAAGGATAAAATTGACTCTCTACTAGCTTACAAACTCAAGACTTCCCACCTTAATGATCCTCTTCCATAGTTGCATTATTTGGCATATGGAATTCTATACCCAAGCCAAAATAAGGGGAATCATATAGGGAGTGATGGTGTTTTGTTATCTCGCAGTTGAAAGGAAGCAAGGTATGTGGAACACACTTCTTGTACACCAATCTAATGAGGAGAGTTTCACAAATTTTTATCCTTTAATAGTTATAGTGATGAAGATACACAATACAAAGAAGATCAAATAACATCACATGCAAGTATAAAATCACACAACACAAGATATACATGGGGAAAACCCTTTGGGAAGAAAAACCCCACACTCCAAAAGCTTGATCAATGTATTACAATTTAAAGGATGATTACAAACACTTGTAGAGAAAGTTTCTTCCAGAAGTTTACAATTTTGATTTTTGGAGCAATTCCAATAGCATTTCAGTAGCGTAACAATACTTGCAAATGAATCATACAAACTACTCCAACAAGCACCTTATTTATAGAGAATAACAAGCATGAAGGAAGCTTCTAGAGGAAGATACAAGAGGTGGGCATCCAAATCCACATGGCACATATTCCAACACCTCTTAGCATGAAAATGACACTTGTACAAGATTCCCTTTCACCTCGTACAACCCTCCAATTGGAATATGTACAAACAACATTCTAAGCCAAGTCATCACATTCATTCTAAGCCAAGTCATCCTAATCACCCTTCATATCCACCTCATCCCTAATCATTCTAAGCCTTCATCTTCACCCTAACCATTCCACATCATCATCCTAGTCCTAGTCAATCACTTGCCAAAATGGTCTTGTAGTTCAAATCCAAAGCCCAAACTTATACTTCAAGGAGGCCCTTCCTCTAGTCCCAATGATGAGAACAATGTAAGACCTAAACTTAGACTTTGATGGGCCCCTCTTCCTACTTCCAATGATGACAAGAATCATGTAGCATATCTTGAGGAACAAGATGACAAGCAAAGACTTAAACACATGTGTGACACCATGCCCACACTAGAGAACAAGGTCCTAGCACCCCGCCTACAATCCATCATTCAAGCAGTCCACCAACTAGAACAACCCCTAGACAAACAAACCATACAACAATTACAAGACATCATCCAACCACTTCAACAAAATTAATCACCTTTCATACAACAACTCCTAGCCCAAGCCCAGCAATTCATAGCCACATGTCAATCCCAAATCCACCCAACACAACCACAACATTCATTTCAATCCACAACATTCATTTCAATCCTATGTGTCATTTGCATACCACCCTAGTCCATCCACCTATCATGTCAATCCTACATCAACCTATAAGTTCATTCCACAACAAGAACATGTAATCCTAAGTCACCCCTTGAAACAAGATCAAGTGTCTTCAAGCCCTCATGTTACCTTTGACAAGGGGAACACCACTCTAGCTTGTGGGACCTATAGGTTTATGCTACCACCATCCAATCGAATGCCTATTCTAAATCCCACTAGTCCTATACCAACACCACCATGTTCTCCTAGTCCTAATACATTGGTCCCTCCACCTTCTAATCCTTCAAACCCTTCATTACCCCCACCATCATCTAATCCTCCATCAACTTCATGCCCTAAATTCAAACATTACAAAAGTAAACCTATGGAGTTATCCAAATCCACCCATATGATGTCAATCCCATTTAGCACAAGAAATACCAATCCATCTAATCCCTTTGACCATCCATCCAATCAAAATCAAAATCCCAATACTTCAACCTCCACCCTCATTACCCATCCATTACATCATTCATCCACTCATACACCTACAAAGGATTGGATCCAAGGGACACTAGCAAGGAGTCAACCATGCCACCAAATTCCTATCCTTGATCCTACAAAAGTCTCTTCCAACATCATGTCCATCCCTTCAAACCCATCATGTAGTCTACTACCCATTGAGCCTCTCCAAGAGTCATCCACTTCCACTTCCATTACAACACAAGAGCTATGTTAAGAGTACAATCCTAAGCATGTGGAAACATCAAGCCCTCATTCTAATCAAGATCATATCACCTCCATCCAACCCATCCATAGCACACTTTATTCTATCTATAATCAAGCTCCCATATATGATCAAGATCCCCTCTATGATCAAGAAAACCATGATGATCCTCTTAGCCAACTTTATGCATTCCATGGTCAAGAGCTTATTACTCCATTTATCCATCCTCCATCTAGCCCTATCCATGATCCCACAACTTCCACTTCCCTTGATGAGACACTTGCCTCCCAAGCACCCATAGATGATCAAACAAATAGCTTGGATCTTAATGAGCATAATGATAATCAAGATCCTAATGATCCTTCCTCATTCACTATTGACCATATTGCAAATCCACCAACATATCCTATTAGTCTTACCACCTTCATTCATGAGTGTTCCTCCTTAGGACAACAACAACCATTATCCACCACCTCACCTTCTCCATCAAATAATGAGCTCAAGCCTAATGTTCAAAACACCCCTAGTCCCATTATCCATCGAATACTCCAAAAAATGAACTACCAAGGTAAAGGCTTAGGCCTTCATGAACAAGGTATTTTGGAGCCAATCCATGTCAAGGTCCCTCCATGCTCATATAGCCTTGGATATACACCCCAAGGTAAACAATCTAAAGATGTTGGTACTTCCTCCATGCCTCCTAAATCCACTCCTTTTCATCCCAAATCCCATGCATCCTATCATACTCCAAAAACATATGTTGCCATTCCACCTCCGTCATCCTACAAATCCCAAAAGCATGTGATCATACACCTCCCACCATCCACTTTACCACCATTTATTCCAACACCTAATGTCCCTATCATCCAATCCCCTTATCCATTTAGCCAAAAACCCACTTTTAGTCCTTTCATCCATAAATACCCTCCAATTCCTAATCATGATCAATAAATGTACACATCATCTAAACAAGAAGCTTCTGCCAATCCCAAGGGATTCAAAAATAAAAATTTGGATGCCTCCTTCCATAAAGCAAAAAATCTTAAGGATCCTCATGCCTTAGAGCACAAATTAAAAGAGTCAAAGTAAAATCCATCTAAAAAGCTATCCCAACCCATACCTCCAAAAGAAAAAGCCAAAACTAAAATGGTTTGGGTGCCTAAGAAAAAAGAAGTCAAGTCAAAAGAAGCATCCACATCTCAAAAATCCCAACAATCCTCTTCCATTCAAAAATCCCATTCCATCCAAAAATCGCATAAGCAATACAAAAATTATAAAAGTCCTAAGTCCATGTGGGTCCCTAAATTCCTACATCACCCATCCCCTAAGCAAACATCACCATTTCTTCCTACACCACCTTCCAATCAAAAACTTCAATGTTTATCATGGTGTGTGCAACTATTAGTCATGGTTCCCTTCCATTCCACATGCCTCCATCTCCCCATCTTTCAACCATTATCCTACATATCTTCCCCCTCACCTCCCTATGGTCCATGCTTTTGCATAAGTCTTTCATCCATCCTTTTGCATAAGCCCTACATAATCCACTATCCTTCCCATACATAATCCACTATCTACCTAATCCATCTCCCTTTCATACAATCCCTTACCAACATCTATGAGCAAAATGACATTTGACATGGTCCATGCTACATCCATCTCTAATGGGATTATCTCCTTTCATGCAACTAGACGTTTGAGTCCCTCTTATCCATATCCACCTATCACATCCAAAAAGTCAAAAAAATACAAAAAAACCAAAATGGTAAGAGAAATCCTTCGTCCAATGGTGCAAACCACCCTTGGTGGCACCTTGGATAAGTACCATGATGAAAACCTGGCAAACAAGCGTCATGTGTAGGTTGATCTTCTATGTCACTTACACTTGGGGGCACATTGTCTCATCCAAACTATCTATCCCATCATATCTTATCTTTTCATACCATCTTACCATCCTTATCCATTACACCCACATATACCCATCATATTGAAACCATTCATCCTCACTTCCTCCTTTTGATCTTGATAAAGATATGGGGACAAAATGTTGACACATGTTTTGGATATCTCTTGATATACCTCATCCCTTCCAAATAATCATATCATCATCCTATTGTCCTAAGCTTTGTCATGTCAAATCCTAAGCATTATACCTGGAATGGGGCATGTTATTCTTATGCGACATAGTCTTTG
Organism: Cunninghamia lanceolata; assembly: GCA_027924645.1. Lineage (NCBI taxonomy): Eukaryota > Viridiplantae > Streptophyta > Pinopsida > Cupressales > Cupressaceae > Cunninghamia > Cunninghamia lanceolata. Next base: position 3,694,670 of record BSBN01000957.1, read on the forward strand.
GAAATCACATCCTAGCTCTCTTATGATGCATACATCCATCCCATCCTTTTATCCATCCATCTATCATGAGTCTTCCATCCCATTTACTATCACCCATCCTTTTATCCATCCATCCTACATCCATCCTAGCACCTACATTTGGTTTTCCCTTGTCATTGGTATCTAGTGCAAAGGCTATTCAAATTGTCATCCAATGCCATCCCAAAACATATCAAAAATCCACAAAAAAATAAAAAACATTCAAAAAACACCAAAAAAATCACAACATTTCAAAAAATCCAAAAAAAATCAAAACATGTCAAAAATCCAAAAAAATCAAAACATTCTATAAAGCACAAAAAAAATCAATATCCAACAAAAACCTGAGCAATAAAATCAATCCAATCATCAATTAATTCTAACCAACTCACCTCACTTCTTCAAATCAAATCATCAAATAAAATCAACTCAAATCAAATCCATTCTTTAAATCAATTCTTCCAATCCAATCAATTTCTCAAATCATCCAAGCAATCAATTCTTCAAATCATTCCAATCAAATCAATTCTCCCAATCAATCAATTCAATGAAACCAATCAAGTCTTCAATCACTCAAATCAATCCAATCAAATCAACCAAATTCATCAAGTCATCAAATCAATTCTTCTAAATCAATACATTCCAATCAATTCATCCATATCAATCACATCAATCCATCAAGTCAATCAAATCATCAAATCAATTCTTCCAATCCAATCAATTTCTCAAATCATCCAATCAATCAATCCATCAAATCAATACATTCCAATCAATTCATCCATATCAATCACATTAATTCTTTGAATCATTCTATCAAATTAAAGATCAAATCAATCCAAGCAATGATCCAAATGCAAGTCATCCTTTATCCATACCAATCAAGTCAATCACTCAAATCAAATCATCCAATTACATCAATGGTCTTGATCCTAGCCTTGTTGTAAACCAAATCAATTGATCAAATATTAATCAAATCCTAGTGTTGATTCGCATGGCCAACAACACTAATGTCAATCAATCATATCAATTGTCTTATACAAGATGTTGCATTGTCAAAACCAGAACAAGCGTCTTATACAACATGTTTCATTTCCTGAAACCAGACACAATTATCAATCAATCAATCAATCATTGGTTTATAGCTTGACAGGGGCAATACCTTGTTTGTTTTTGTATCATTTATGCATGCTTGCTTGTTTGCTTGCTTGCTTGCTTGCTTGCTTGCTTGCTTGTGTGTGTGTTATCATTTTATCTTGCATTTGAATCAAATCCATAATCTTTCCAACTAATATTCATATCTTGTGTATGTTGGAATAGCTTTTTGCACTATCTTGTGCATCTAAGGTCATAGCATACCTTTTGTGCATTGGGACTTCAATGCTCTAAGTTTACTTCCTCATACATCTAGACAAGATTGTATTATGCTGGGTGCACAAGACACATCATAACCCTGGTCCCTATACCTTGGTGCATAATGTCTAGTGCTATATCAAACTTCATGGTTATTCACTTCATTGTAGCATAACGTATCATTCATTTCTTCTATCCATTCCCTTATCTTTCATCGTCCATTTTTTTATCCATCCTTTATCATTTCATTTCATTTTGAGAGCCTACCTATGTTTGTCCAACCCACCTATCCTCTCAAGGGGGCATCATCATCCTATTCTATCATTATCATCCTTTTCCTCTATCTATACCTTAGCTTCTTTGAAATGATGTTAGTTGTAACATCATCTCAAAGAGGCGCAAAATGTAGACACTTAAAATTGTCCATGTCTTGCAACATCACCTTGTCGATACATTACCTAAGACATCTTGCGACATTTTGTCCTAAATCTCTTTCATTAGCCAATTAATTAAATAAATCATATTTATTTAATTAATTTCCCATCTTAATCTCAATTTATCCCACTAGCCAATTAATTAAATAAATCCTATTTATTTAATTAATTTCCCACCTTTCCTCTAATTTAAATAAATAAAATATTTATTTAAATCAGCCCTCTCCCATTTTCTAACTAATTTAAATAAAACATTTGAATTAGTCGTCACCTTTCACCACAATCCAACACATGTCACATACTAAATTTTCCATTTAATGCCTTCACATGTTCAACTAATTTAAATAGTCTTTTATTTAAATTAGGCCATCCCTATTCCTAACCGCACACTTGTCACATGACTACAACTCCTAGTGGAGTGGGAAACTTTATTCAATCTCAACCATCCACATCATTTAAATCAACTTTCAATCATAGCCCTTCATTCAAATCACTCATCTCCTATAAATCAACCTTCACCTAAGCCATTTGGGGGGATCCATTTTCAAGTAGCCTCATGCTGTCGAAATGACTATTGATCTACATTCTCATTCATCTTCCATCTAGTGTTATGCTACTGAAATAGTGAGCAATCAACATTCATCCTTCGATATTTTGCATTCCTATGAAAGATTGAGAAGAACAATAGAGGAGAGTCAAGCTTAATATAGAGATTTGATTTTGGTTTGCTTTTTCATTTAGGTTTCTATGTCCATCTTGTACTCCATTGTGTTGTTAGGGTTTAATGATTGTTGTTTGTGATTCATAGCTCTAATTTTTCCTCTAATACAAGACTAAATAACAAGTTTGAACGATTTCATATTTTTTTCAAATCCTTGGCACCTATGGACTTAACTATAAAATTATGTACACCCATTCAATCTAATTTCTTTAAAGATTGGTTGTATCTTTCCAAACATTAGTTCTCCTACTTTCCCTTTAAAAAGATATATTTATGTCTCCTCCCACTTATGTCAGTGAATCTAAGGCTCAACCAAAAGTGCAAATGTAAATTTCATGAAAATTTTTGGGTCAAGTTGAGCACTCATATTTGGAGATCTAAAGATGATGTTGATGCTCAAATTATGGCCTAAAAAATCTTGAACCACAAACTGCTTATAGGGGATATATTGAGGTATATGATAGTTCAGCCAATCAAATGTCCTTTTTGTGAACTCAATGAAAGTGTAAAACATATTTTTGGGATTATTCATGGACTAAAAAGAAATGGAATGTTATTTTTAGACATTTGTCTTCTATCTATGATCATTATCTAAATTGGAAAGAAGATGTTTTGGATGTTGGCCTTCGTAATAATGTGGTGGTTGAACTATGAGATAGGCTATTTTGATTAATATTTGGAGAAGTAGATGTTTAGCAGTGTTTTCAAGTTCTAATGTTCATCAAGAATCAAAAATGCTAAAATTTTACTCTATTGTCTTAATCCACATTGTTTCTCCGTGTCTGTAGCTACAAGGTGTATCCAAAAAGAATTTGAAGATCATCCTCCAACTTAATGAAATCAAATTTCAAATTATTTAGCTACATGGAGATGATATTTTGTGTTCAAGGCAATTGCAATGTCTATTTCATTTCAAGGGATGATCATCTTTGTTGCTATGTTTAAAAGTGTCAAAGGATGTTATCTTACTAATTATTGGTTCATCATTGTTTCAATAGATTTTTCTAGTCCTAAGGACTTATTGTGGTCAACTTCTATCTCACCTCTAAATGATGTGATGGAGGTTTTTGTCATAGTTGTTATAGTTTACTAGGGTGCTATGTAACAACCTCTCCATTTGTTGTGTTGGCATTGAGAGTTGGTGAGGATATTGATTGCAGAAAATATCTAAGGCAACGTAGAGGAGGGGAAAACATCAGTCAACGCATGGGGAGAGAAATATCTAATGGGCAGTTGAGTTCATTAAAGATAGGAAGAAAAAATCTATGGGAGGACAGTTTTAAAAAGAAACTCATGCATCCTTCAGCATGGAGGGAGTACTACGCCTTAGAGAGAAGGAAAAGAGCGAGTTTGAGGATAAGAAGAAAGTAGAGAGAATTCATAGAAAGACACGAGGGGATTTTCAAAAGAGGCTATCTATTTTTTTTAGAGAGAAGACACAAAAGAAAAAAAATAGAGAGAGAATGGAGGCAGAGAGGGGAGGTGTTTCAAAAACAAAAGAAAAAAAGAGAGGTAGGGGGACAGATTGTCTCAAGCGAGCATATCAAATTGCAAGGTCTCAGGCAAGTGGAGGAATTTGCAAGATCAGAGGTGTGCTGAAGTGGAGAGAGATCAGCAGACGAGGAGTGCTTTCAGTTGTGAGGTATTTACCTCAGTTTTCTTGTTTTGTTTCCAACACACAAACTAAAATCTGTTAGTTGCAATTTCATTAGCACAGAAAACTGAAACTCCATTACTGCCTCTCAAAATATAATAGCTTGGTTTCTATATTCATTAAGTACAGGGAACCGAAAACCCATTTCTACCTTTATAAAACTTGAATATGTATGTTATTCATTAAACATAGAAGAACTGAAACCCATTACTGTCATTTTCAACAAAACAAATATATGTTAGCAGCTGTATTCTTTATGCATAGAAAAACTGGAAACCTCTTCACTGCCTTTTTAAAATATTGCAGAAATCATTTCAATGCAAGATATTACATCACCTCTTTTGGCTTTCTCCACATGGCTTTAAAACTATCTTTGCCTAGGCCATTTCTTCTATTTGGAAGCTTGGGTTTTTATCTATGGCTTGAGTCAATTCTTCCTTTCCTGAAGGAGGCATTTTCAACCCCAGACCATTATCCATTTGCTAATACCTTTCCCCCAACTATCTGTTCTTCCTTGAGGTGGCAGTTACACTCTAGGCTGAGCGGTAGTTAGTTATTTGGATTATTTCATGAGAAGGAAGGTCCCGTGACTGATAGGAGACAATATCTAGTTTTAGATAGAGTAGAGGGAGTTTGGGAAGAGCAACCCTTGAGAGGAAAGAGGGAGAGTTAAAAGAGTATGAAGATCTCTGAACATGAATAATGGTTTCTAATGAAAGTAAGACTATGAGAAGCCCCGTTGTGACAGTAGAGATAGGCTACATGACTTGTTGTAGATCCTTATAGCTCAATGTTTTGTTGTAAGGTGTGTGCCACTACAGGGAGTAAATAAAATCACTGTATCTTTTAATTATTACTTTCATCATTGCATATGTGGGTATAGGGATTATATCAAGAATCTAAGGAACTACTAAAGAAGGGAAAATTAAGATCTCTATTTTGTTATTATCTTAAACATTTTATTTTGTTATGTTTTATGGTAGTCAATATGTAAAAAATTAGGTTGTGAGAAGGCTTGCAATGCCATTTGTCATATTTTTATTTTTTATTTTATCCCTGCTTTCCTTTGTGAATCGTGACCAAATTGGGGTCACTAGAGTTATTACAAAATTGATCTAACTGGCAAAGGGTTGTTTTTAACAAATTTCACTACCATCAAGAGTTTTGGTCTTCTAGATCCCATTTTTCTATTTCTAATTTATACTTCAGAGTTTTAGCCTTTTATATTCCTCATTTAGTCAAATGAGATGAACAAGGTCTAGGCATTAGAGTGGTTGTTTGGAGTGGCTCTCTACGGGTCTGAGGCCCGTAAGTGGCTGCTAGGGGAACTAGTAGTAGAGTTACATTAATAAGTGATAACTAAAACTAAAACATTGGGGTAAAAACACTAATAAGATAATTAGACCTCGTGCATGGCCTTGAGTGCTTGTAAAGGCTAAGGATGCAATGAGAATGTGTATTCATCTACAGGGCGTTGAGTCATCCGTCTGTGGGGTGTGGATTCAGGCACGATTGAGTCTCGTCATCTGTATGAGAGGTACTTGGTCATGTATGTGCCATCCCTTTGAGAACACATGAGAACACTCCAAATGATTACACTCTAGTAACTAGCACCTTAGTAGTCGTGAGTAGTACCCAACTTATGACTTAGATGAGTACACCTATATTATGACTTTACCTGTAAGCACTGTTCTCCGTGTTTGCTTTGTGTTTGATGTGAGTGATGGCCATCTTGTATCCTCTTGTTGTTATTCATTCGTTTGGGCCTTGTGACTATCTCTGAGCACGGTGTAGTGGTCTGTTAGGAGTCCACATGTTTGGGAGGCGTTGCCACCACCATTGGGGACCGGAGAACAGGTTTTGGAACACCATTTGGAGATGATCTCTCTCTCCATCCCTTCATTCAGTTATTGGACCCATTCAGTCCTTGTATCATATTCAGGACTATGTTATGTACTTGTATCATATTCTAGAATATATCATTGTAATTGTATATGCAGTTATGTAATTGAACTCTCTTAGGAGAGAAGTTGTAATCATTGTATTTAATGAGAAGAAATGTGATGTTCCTTTATTTCTTTACGGATTCCAGTGTGGGTATCAGATCCGCTTGTATTTTATGCTTGTGGATTCATGTTTTTATCATATGGGATTAGGAACATTTGCTTTGGTGTTTAAAATGAATGCTATTGATATATCATATTAGCAACTGAATATGTGTATGTTGTCTACTTATGTAAAAAAAAAATTATCTTGTCCCCTTTTGGCTCTTACCCTTCAAGGTTACGTAGAAGGGATGTTACATCTAGTATTAGAGCCCATGTTCACACACTGGGAGCTTTGGCATACTTGATCCTTCTCTGTTTTGTTGTATTTGGTGTGTGTGGTGTGAGCTTGTTATATTGTTCTATAATCATGTTGTTATGCTTTCATGCCTTAGTATGGTGCTTAGGTCATCTTTGTGATGATCTATTTTGATGTGTTCTTTGTTCCTTTAGGATGCCTCCTAGGGGTAGAGCCAGAGGTAGAATTAGAGGTATAGCCACTGTTCTTCGACATAGCACCCGACATGATGTTAATCAGGGTAATCAGGGCAATCAGGGAAATCAGGGCAATCAGGGTGAGCGTCAAGAGGAACCGTATATTGAGAATCAAGCCAAAGGGCTCAGAGGTGCTCATGTTTTAGCTATTTTACAGTAGATTTTGGACCGATTAGGACCTCGTCAGGAGGTATCTCATGAGGCAAAGTCACACCCTTCTCGTCAGGATGGTCAGGATGTTGGAGCTGAGCATGAGCATTCTCGTAGTCTAGATCATTCAAGAGTAGTTTTTGTGAGGGATAGAGTGGATGGAGACAGTGTTACTGTAGGTCACATGAGGGATCTTCTTAGGGCTCATCCCCCTACTTTTGATGGTTCTGGAATAGGTACCGAGGTAGAGACTTGGTTGATCAATCTCAATTGATGCTTTGCTATGCATCCTTATAGTAGCAATACTAGAGCTCAATGTGTCATTATGCATCTTAGAGGTTTTGCATCTACATGGTGGAGAGTAGAGGAGCAGAAGCTTCACCTAGATATTGCTTTCGTGTCATGGGGACTATTCTTAGAGAGGTTTTGTGCATGATTTCTTTCAGATTAATATCGACAAAGGTGTGCTGATGAGTTCCATGAACTTCGTCAGTTGACTATGATAGTAGATCAGTATGAGCACTACTTCTTTGAGCTGAAGCAATATGCTAGCATTTTTTATGATGAGTTGATGTTAGTACAGCATTTCATTAGGGGCTTGAATGCCCATATCAGTGGTCGTGTCCGTGTGTTTGAGCCGAAGACCTTAGAGGTTGCCATGGAGAAGGCGAGGTTGATAGAGGAGAATTTGACTAGGGGTTTTGGTGGTCAGGCAGGTGTTCAAATTGGTAGTGCCCCTCCTTCAGGATCAGTTGCTTGGGGTACACAGTCTCAGGGAGCTGGACCATCTAGATCTCATATTACACCTCCTAGACATGGTTAGCGACAGAGGCGTAGGCATGCTCAGTCTCAGCAAAGTGGGCAGAACCTTGGTACTCCATTTGCTAGAGATCGTTCACATCATCACTCTCGAAGTAGGTAGCAGAGTGGTCCATCACAGAGTTTTTAGAGTGCTCAGTAGAGTTCTAGGGGTGGTGGATCCCAGAAGTCACGTGCACCATTTTCAGGCCAAGGTTTTGGCAGGGGTGGTTGTTATGCTTGTGGGCAGCATGGTCATATAGTTGCTCAGTGTCCTCAGAGATTAGTAGCTGGAGGTAGTCAGAGACAGGCTACTTCAGAGCCTACAGTAGGTGAGGCTGGCAGATCACATAGAGTTTTTGTAGCAGTTGATAACCGTCAGGCTGAGCATTAGGGCAATGTAGTTGAGTATTCAGGTGTGTTATGTGGGATTACCACATCTATCTTGTTTGATTCATGAGCTTCAGATTCTTTCATTTCTCCTTCTCTCGTGGAGCGTTGTGGACTCATGGTGGCAAGGCAAGATGTTAGTTGGTAGGTTGAGTTAGCTACTGGATCCAAGGTGGTTGTAGACTCCCTTGTTCATGGTTGTGTGTTGGATTTGGGCACCTTCACTACCACAATGGATCTCCGTGTGTTGCCTTTGGGGTCCTATGGGATTGTTCTAGGCATGGATTGGTTGGAGACCCACCTAGCCAGTATAGATTGTCAGTATAAGTCAGTTTAGTCTATTGACGATGTTGGGGACCATGTTGAGTTAGTTGGGGTTGAGAGACCCATTTCTCTTTGTGTGATTTCAGCTATGTAGCTGAAGCGTGCCATGCAAAAAGGTTGTCAGATGTTCGCTATTTCAGTTAGTGATCTTGCTGGGGGTGGGATTCAGGAGGTATCTCTTGATGATCATCCTATTCTTCAGGAGTTTGCAGATGTCTTTCTGAGTGATATTCCAGGTATGCCAGCTAAGCGCGACATAGACTTCCGTATCGATCTCATTCCTAGGGCGAAGCCTATTTCTCAGGTACCATGTCGCATGACTACTCAGGAGTTGGGTGAGTTACGGTTGCAGTTAGAGGAGTTAGTGGAGAAGGGCTTCATTCATCCTAGTGTATCCCCTTGGGGAGTACTTGTCATCTTCGTGAAGAAGAAGGATGGATCTCTTCGCTTGTGCATTGATTATCACCAATTGAACAAAGTGATGGTGAAGAATCGATACCCGTTGCCTCGGATAGATGATTTGTTCGATCAGATGAGGGGAGCCAAGGTGTTCTCCAAGATAGATCTGAAGTTAGGATACCATCAACTTCACATTCATGAGGCAAACATTCATCGGATAGCATTTTGTACACGCTATGGGCATTATGAGTTCACGGTTGTCCCTTTCGAGTTGACCAATGCTCCATCAATTTTCATGAGTTTGATCAATGGGGTGTTTTGCACCTATCTTGATCAGTTTGTTCTTGTGTTCCTTGATGATATTTTAATTTATTCGAGGACTATGGAGGAGCATGAAGGCCATTTTCGGCAAGTGTTGTAGTGCTTGTGGGATAATCAGTTGTTTGGCAATTTGGCCAAGTGTGAGTTCTTCCAGACTGAGGTGAGATATTTGGGCCACATCATCTTAGGAGAGGGTATCTCAGTGGATCCTTCTAAGATTCAGGCTATTGTGGATTGGCTAGTACCAATGAATGTGACCGAGGTTCGCAGTTTCATGGGATTGGAGGTTACTATCACCGATTTGTGAGAGATTTCTCTCAGGTTGCCCATCCCATCACTTCTCTTCAGCAGAAAGGGAAGAAGTTTGTGTGGTCAGATCGGTGTGAGTTAGCATTTCAAGCTCTTAAGGAGCAGCTAACTAGTGCACCTATCCTGGTAGTACCAGATCCTACAGGTGATTTTGTAGTGTGCACCGATGCTTCATTGGAGGGTGTGGGGGTAGTTCTCATGCTAGAGGGACGAGTGATTGCATATGAGTCCCGTAAGCTCAAGGATCATGAGCTGAATTACCCCACCTATGATTTGGAGTTAGCAATTGTCATCCATGCACTTATGCGTTGGAGACATTTCCTTTTGGGACATCGGTTTGAGTTGCATAGTGATCATCGCAGTTTGCAATATATCTTCACTCATCTGAATTTGAATGCTTAGCAGCATCATTGGATGGAATTTCTCTGTGAGTACGACTTCGAGGTTCACTACATTTAGGGTAACAAGAATGTTGTTGTGGATGCCTTGAGTAGGAGGAGACATGAGATTTCACTTTTATCTCTTGGAGTGGATTTGCGGAGCCGTATTTTGGAGTCACTTCCTAGTGATACTTGGTGTCAGGAGGTGAGAGTAGAGATTGAGTCTGGGAGAGTCCTTGAGGGTAGGTTTGCAGGTTTCTCACTCAAGCCTGATGGACTTTTGCGACATCTTAGTCGTATTTATGTTCCAGATTCTAGTGATCTTCGTTCCTTGGTTTTATCAGAGGCCCATCATCCACCCTGTTCATCTCATCCAGGTGTCACAAAGATGCATGCCAATCTTCAACAGTTGTATCATTGGGCAGGTTTGCGACGAGATATTGCTGATTTTGTGGCTCGATGTCTTGAGTGTCAGCGAGTGAAGGCAGAGCATCAGTACCCAACAGGATTATTACAGCCTCATTCCATCGCTAGATGGAAGTGGGATATGATATCTCTGGATTTCATAGTGGGGTTACCTATGTCTTTGTTGCAAGTATGAGGTGAGCCAGTGTTGTCATTGATGTCAACATACTCATATTGCATTGACAAGAAGGATTTGATGAGCTGTGTGCTGAGGATATTGAGAAAATTAGCCTCAGTCAGGAACAGTGAAGAACAGTGATGAGAAGAAGGCAAATGTACTGTATAGGATGAGAACCGAAGGATGCGGATTAAAGGGTTAGTAGATATGAGTCTTGAGATGCTTCAGTTAAGATTTCAGAGGTCCGCATGAAGATCTGAAGGAGTTGTGGCTGTCGGTATAGAACCGGTTCCGGCAAGTATCCAGAGGTGACAGAGGATCACAAAAAGGTCCGGTGAGGTCCGGAATTGTATTATCCTAATCTGCGGATTGGACGGAGTGTTTGGGATGTCCTTGTGATGTGTCATCCTGATTTGTGTATGATTTGGAGGTCCGGAAGTACCTCTTGCATTATGACAGTGGCGACAGACTGTGTTCTTGAAGTTCCGGATGAGGAAGACAAGAGATCCCAGTAAGTAGAGGAAGTGCGGATGTATCCGGACATTCAGACAGGCTTGTGAAGGTTCTTGGATCATGTTTAGGTTGTGTTGTTGGTCCGCATTGATGATAGAGCCCGGAATTGAAGTTATTCTTCCGGATGAAGTTCTTGCTCTGTTTAGTCGACCGGATGAGTTGTTCATCCTGCGAATGTTCTTGTGATGGCCGACTGGATGTGTTATTCATCTTGCGGATACTCCTATGGTTGTTTGCCGACTTAGATGTTTGTTCCTAAGTCGATGTCTTGTATAAATAACGGTTTGTGAGTTCATTTCAAAGGGTGGTGTGGATGAGTGTGGCATAGCGAAGAAACATGCGAAAGGCAGAGCAGAGATTTTTGGGCTTAATTGGAACTGATCCAGACATGGTAGAGATGTCATTCTCCAGTTCAAGACTGTGATTTTTATCACTTTGTAGACAGTGTGTCTCCTTGTAGGCAGTGGGCCTCTTTGTGAGCAGTGTGCTCGGGCAGTGAGCCCTTATTGGCATGTGCCATTCATTTTTTCTTTATTCTTCTAACAGAGAATAATTCTTGGGTTAATCACCCCGTGGTTTTTCCCTTAACCGGGTTTTCCACGTCAAAATCTTGGTGTTCAATGTGTTGATGCTTATCTGCTCTTGTGTTTATGTATTATGCTTCCATGGATGATTATTTGATAAACTGCTAACTAACAACAAAGAATCAAGTGTTTGAAAGAAGAAGAAGTTTTATACAACTGATTCACCCCCCCCCTCTCAGTTGTATGCCCTAGATCCAACAATTGGTATCAGAGCTAAGTTCCTCTGATAGGAGCTTAACCGCTTGAGGAGATCCAGGATGTCGTCATATAAGAAGGATAGTCCGAAGTTCGATGGAACCAACTTCACTCTCTGGAAAGGTTGCATGAAGTGTCACTTGGAATGTATGGGAAAAGCATACTTGGCTATGATTTCAAAACCATATGTACCTCCACAAGGTGGTCCGACAACTCTGAATGAAATCACAGAAGCTGAAAACAATCTGCGGACCAAGGAAGCTCTTCTAAGCGCATTGAATGACTCAGATCTCTCGAATGTCATTGACCTACCAACTACATATGAGATCCTAACTAAACTGGAACTTCTGTATGAAGGAGATGAGTTTGTCAAAAGTGCAAGGTTGCAAAGTCTGAAAGGGAAATTTGAAAGATTGAAAATGAGAGATGATGAAAACATCACTACCTTTATGCCAAGAGTAAATGAGCTGGTATGTGGAATCAGAAATGCTGGTGGAACTTTAGATGAAAATGAGATTGTCTGCAAAATCCTAAGATCCCTTCCTGCTGTCTACAAAATCAAAGTTGCTGCCATTGATGAATTCAGAGCCCACACAACTGTCACAAGAGAACAACTGGCTGGCAAACTAGCTGCATTTGAAATGACCGAGTTTGGAGATGATCCTCCCAAGACTGAATCTACTTTCAAAGCCAGTGCCTATGTGAAAGGCAAACAGAGATTTGATCCGGGTGAAAGCTCATCAAGGAAAATGTCATGGTATGATCAAGCAAGAAGAGACATGGAAGAAGAAGAAGCAGAAACAGCTCAACTTGAAGCCCTCATTGCAAAGAGACTGCCAAGAGGATCCGGTAAGTATGAAGGAAAACTACCCTTTAAGTGTTTCAACTGCAATAAGATTGGTCATTTTGCCTCAAGATGTCCGGAGAGATCTGCAAGATCTAATACTCACAGACAAAGGTTTCAAAAGAATTGCTATTATGTTCATGAAGAAGATGACAATGAAGGAGTAACAGATGATGAATCAGAACTAGGAAGCAAATCCGGAAATGAGTGGGTGTTTATAGCCATCAAGGAAGAAGATTCAATACTCTCTGAATCTGTCAATCACAAAGTTGTTGAAAAAGCCTTGGCTGCTCAAGTGGAAGAAAAGGATGATTGGGTTATTGACAGTGGATGTTCTCACCATATGACTGGTGACAAGAATAAGTTCTTAGATTTGGAAAGATATGAAGGAGGAATGGTAAAGTTTGGTGACAATTCTGCTGGCAGAATCAGAGGTAGGGGAACTATTTCCTTTGATGGTAAGAGCAAAACAGGAAATGTACTGTATGTTGAAGGATTGAAGCACAATCTTCTCAGTGTTGGTCAGTTAGTGAACAAAGGCTATGATCTCCGGTTCAAGAATGGAAAATGCAGAATCTTTACAAGCTCCGGAACTGAAATTGCATCCGGTACTCAGATAAAAGGTAATATCTTTCATCTGGTTGGTTCAAATAAAAGTTGTTTGTTTGTCCAAATTGATCAGAGTTGGTTATGGCATAGAAGAATGTGTCATGTAAATTTTGATAACATCATCAAGATGAGCAATACTCAGGCTGTGAGAGATCTTCCAAAATTGATGAAACCTACAAATAGTGTGTGTAAAGAATGTCAGTTAGGTAAACAAAGCAGAGTCTCTTTCAAAAGCAAAGATCAGTCTTCTACCGGATTGTTGGAATTAGTACATACTGATCTATGTGGTCCGACAAGAATCAAGAGTCTGCAGGGTGATAGATATTTCATGTTGTTAATTGATGATCATTCCCGGATGATGTGGGTTACCTTTCTAAAAGAAAAATCAGAAGCTTTTGAGAAGTTCAAAATCTTCAAAGCTATGGTGGAGAATCAAACCGGATTGAAACTAAAGTGTCTAAGGTCTGATAGAGGTGGTGAATTTACATCTGGTGAATTCATTGACTTTTGTGAGAAACAGGGTATAAGGAGACAGTTGTCTGCTCCTAAGACTCCACAGCAGAATGGAGTAGTTGAGAGAAAGAACCGGACCATCCAGGAAGCTGCTAGGACAATGATGTTGGAAGCAAATGTTCCTCAAATGTTTTGGAAAGAAGCTATCAGCACCGCAGTCTACACTCTCAATCGAGTTCAAATCAGAAACAACACCGGTAAGACCCCCTATGAACTCTGGTTTGGCATCACTCCTACTGTGAAATATTTCAGAGTATTTGGTAGCAAGTGTTATATTAAAAGAGATGAAGATCTAGGAAAGTTTGATGCTAGAAGTGATGAAGGAATTTTCTTGGGTTACTCCACTCAAAGCAAAGCATACCGGTGTTACAATGAGAGATTGAGGAAGATGATAGAAAGCACCAATGTAAAGGTTGATGAAGGAATTGAGAAGCCTTCAAGATTTTATGAGTTTGATGAAGATGACCAAGATAGTGTTCAAGGACCTCAATCCTCTCCGGTGAGACAGAGTCAGCCTGATCCGGTAAATCAGGAAGAAGAGATAGGTCTGAATGAGCCTGATCAAGAAGCAGCAGTGCAGGATACTCCCAAAATTCCAAGGTATGTAAAACTGAACCACTCTGAAGATCAAATCATAGGTGACAGAAGCAAAGGTGTACAAACTAGAAGGAATGTTGCTCAAAATCAGAATGAATGTTGTCTGATTTCAAAGATTGAACCTAAAACAATAAATGAAGCCTGCAATGATGAAAACTGGACCAAAGCAATGGAAGATGAATTGATGCAAATTGAGAAAAATCATACTTGGGATCTTGTTCCCAGACCTAGAGACAGAAATGTAATTGGAACCAAGTGGGTCTTCCGGAACAAACTAAATGAAGCTGGTGAAGTAATCAGAAACAAAGCTAGATTGGTCTGCAAAGGCTACTCTCAAATAGAAGGAATTGACTTTGAAGAGACTTTTGCTCCGGTGGCAAGAATTGAAGCAGTCAGATTACTTCTTGCATTTGCTGCCTTCAAAGACTTCAAGGTATATCAGATGGATGTCAAGTCTGCCTTCCTAAATGGTGATCTGGAAGAAGAAGTCTACATTGAACAACCGGATGGATTTCAATTGTCTGATAATAATGATATGGTCTGCAAGTTGAAGAAAGCTTTGTATGGATTGAAGCAAGCCCCAAGAGCATGGTATGAAAGGTTGGATAAGCATCTTGTGCAGATTGGATTCAACAAAGGTACTGCTGACAGTAACTTATATTTCAAAATTGATCATGAAAATATTTTAATTGTTGAAGTGTTTGTGGATGATATCATTTTTGGAGGAAGAGATAGTATGTGCAAAACTTTTGCAAATCAGATGAAAAGTGAGTTTGAAATGTCTATGCTTGGTGAAATGAATTTCTTCTTGGGTCTACAAATTACTCAAACAAAAGAAGGGATCTTCATTTCTCAGACCAAATATGTGAAAGAATTGTTAAAGAAATTTGGTATGGAAGACTCAAAGCCTATGAACACTCCTATGGCAACCGGATGTAAGTTAAGCAAAGATGATGATTCTCCAAAGGCAGATCAGACAAAGTATAGATCAATGATTGGTGGATTGTTGTATCTCACTCAAACTAGACCAGATATAATGCAGGCTGTTGGTCTTGTGGCAAGATTCCAGGCTCATCCTAGAGAATCTCATGTTATGGCAATCAAAAGAATTTTTAGGTACTTGAAAGGAACAGTTGAGTATGGTCTATGGTACCCTAGAGATCCGGACTTCTCTCTTCATGCTTACACAGATACAGATTGGGCAGGAGATGTGGATGACCGGAAGAGCACTAGTGGTGGAGCATTCTTTTTGGGGAAGAGATTGGTTTCTTGGCTAAGCAAGAAACAAGATGCAATATCTCTATCTACAACTGAAGCAGAATACATTGCAGCAGCAGGTAGTTGCACTCAAATCTTATGGATGAAGCAGATGCTAAGAGACATCAAAGTTGAATATGAGAAGCCTATCACAATTTTCTGTGATAATTCAAGTGCAATTAATATCTCCAAGAATCCGGTATTGCATTTTAAGACTAAGCACATATCTATTAAATTTCACTTTTTGAGAGAACAAGTAAACAAGGAAGAAGTCAGATTGGAGTATGTTCCCTCCAAGGATCAGATTGCAGATATCTTTACAAAACCTCTTCCCAAAGACTCTTTTGAATATCTCCGGGAGAAGTTAGGGGTCATGGCCCCTCCGGTGATGAACTAAGATGCACTGATGTGCATCAGTCCGGTGGCTATCACAGTCATATCTTGTGATCCAGACTAATGGGGAGCTGCAACTAAGGGGGAGCAGCTGGTATGATTCTGATGTATGAGAATTGCAAGTATGAGCCCTTTGCCATTGATGTCAAAGGGGGAGAGAAGACATGTGAAAAACAAGTGGTTGATGATCAAAGGGGGAGCAGTAAAAGAAGAGAAGACATATGAAAAGTTGAAGTGTGAAAAATAAGTGGTTGATGATCAAAGGGGGAGCAGTAAAGGAAGAGAAGACATATGAAAAGTTGAAGTGTGAAAAACAAGTGGTTGATGATCAAAGGGGGAGCAGTAAAGGAAGAGAAGACATATGAAAAGTTGAAGTTCTTGTCTTAATGGTTTTTCACATCATATGTTGCCATCAATGACAAAGGGGGAGATTGTTGCAAGTATGAGGTGAGCCAGTGTTGTCATTGATGTCAACATACTCATATTGCATTGACAAGAAGGATTTGATGAGCTGTGTGCTGAGGATATTGAGAAAATTAGCCTCAGTCAGGAACAGTGAAGAACAGTGATGAGAAGAAGGCAAATGTACTGTATAGGATGAGAACCGGAGGATGCGGATTAAAGGGTTAGTAGATATGAGTCTTGAGATGCTTCAGTTAAGATTTCAGAGGTCCGCATGAAGATCTGAAGGAGTTGTGGCTGTCGGTATAGAACTGGTTCCGGCAAGTATCCAGAGGTGACAGAGGATCACAAAAAGGTCCGGTGAGGTCCGGAATTGTATTATCCTAATCTGCGGATTGGACGGAGTGTTTGGGATGTCCTTGTGATGTGTCATCCTGATTTGTGTATGATTTGGAGGTCCGGAAGTACCTCTTGCATTATGACAGTGGCGACAGACTGTGTTCTTGAAGTTCCGGATGAGGAAGACAAGAGATCCCAGTAAGTAGAGGAAGTGCGGATGTATCCGGACATTCAGACAGGCTTGTGAAGGTTCTTGGATCATGTTTAGGTTGTGTTGTTGGTCCGCATTGATGATAGAGCCCGGAATTGAAGTTATTCTTCCGGATGAAGTTCTTGCTCTGTTTAGTCGACCGGATGAGTTGTTCATCCTGCGAATGTTCTTGTGATGGCCGACCGGATGTGTTATTCATCTTGCGGATACTCCTATGGTTGTTTGCCGACTTAGATGTTTGTTCCTAAGTCGATGTCTTGTATAAATAACGGTTTGTGAGTTCATTTCAAAGGGTGGTGTGGATGAGTGTGGCATAGCGAAGAAACGTGCGAAAGGCAGAGCAGAGATTTTTGGGCTTAATTGGAACTGATCCGGACATGGTAGAGATGTCATTCTCCAGTTCAAGACTGTGATTTTTATCACTTTGTAGACAGTGTGTCTCCTTGTAGGCAGTGGGCCTCTTTGTGAGCAGTGTGCTCGGGCAGTGAGCCCTTATTGGCATGTGCTATTCATTTTTTCTTTATTCTTCTAACAGAGAATAATTCTTGGGTTAATCACCCCGTGGTTTTTCCCTTAACCGGGTTTTCCACGTCAAAATCTTGGTGTTCAATGTGTTGATGCTTATCTGCTCTTGTGTTTATGTATTATGCTTCCATGGATGATTATTTGATATGCTGCTAACTAACAACAAAGAATCAAGTGTTTGAAAGAAGAAGAAGTTTTATACAACTGATTCACCCCCCCCCCTCTCAGTTGTATGCCCTAGATCCAACAGTCTTCGCATCGTCATGATGCTATTATGGTCACAGTGGACAAGTTGTCCAAGGTGGCACACTTCTCACCCATGAGATCTTCCTACACTGTAGCGTCTATAGCTCAAGTGTTTATGGAGGATATTGTGTGTCTGCATGGTATTCCTCGTTGGATCATTTTTTATCATGATCCAGTGTTCACTTCAACTTTGTGGACTTCTCTTCAGCATGCTTTGGGAGCTCAGCTTAATTTCAGCTCTGCATACCATCTCAAGACTGACAGACAGATGGAGTGGGTTAATCAGATCTTAGAGGATATGCTTCAGATGTACGTTATGGATCAACAGTCTCATTGGGAGGACTATTCGTACCTAGTTGAGTTTTCTTATAACAATGGGTATCACAGTTCTCTTGGTATGTCTCCCTTTCAGGCCTTGTATGGTAGGCCATGTCACACTCCATTGAGTTGGGATCGCTTAGAGGACTGAGTTATTTTAGGTCTAGAGATGCTTCAGGATATGGAGCAGTAGGTAGTGCGGATCAGAGAGCAGTTGGCTACAGCTCAGGATCGGCAGAGGAAGTACGCTGATGCCCGTAGGTTGGATCACCATTTCTTGGTAGGTGACTGTGTGTTTTTGAGAGTTCATCCACGAAAGAGCCCCATTCATTATGGGACAGGCTCAAAGCTGGCACCTCATTTTGTTGGACCTTTTGAGATCCTTGAGAGGATTGATCATGTTGCCTATCACCTTTCTTTACCATCGAGTCTATCACGCATCCACGATGTGTTCCATGTTTCAGTTCTTAGACAATATATTCCTAATGTGACCCATGTTCTTGATTGGACTACTTTACAGGTCGAGGCGGACAGGCAGCTTTCTTTGGAACCCATACGCATCCTTCAGCATCGGAGGTTGACCCTCAGGGATCGAGACATAGAGCAGGTAAGGGTCTAATGGGATCCTGATGGTGAGTCCTCAGCATCTTGGGAAGATGCGGCGAGGATGAGAGACCTTTATCCATATCTTTTTGCAAACTTCTAGGGGATGTAATGACCCCTATGTTCGT
The DNA here is from genome assembly GCA_027924645.1 of Cunninghamia lanceolata. NCBI lineage: Eukaryota > Viridiplantae > Streptophyta > Pinopsida > Cupressales > Cupressaceae > Cunninghamia > Cunninghamia lanceolata. The sequence goes on from BSBN01000957.1 coordinate 3,713,318, forward strand.
ATTATGTTTTTCTTAGCTTGATGGACTTGGATGACTGTATACTTTATTTTTAGATTACACATCTTGTTATTATTTTGTATTGGCACCGATGATGTGCAATCTCGATACTATTATGATGTGGACATTATTATTACTTATTATGGATTTCATGCTTACATGATTGATGTTGCTTCGGCTATATGATGTATATATATGCATAGGTACCTTGATGTGTGCTTGGAGTGTTGCAGGTACTGAGTATCGACTCCGCCTAGATTCACAGGCCTGACCATACTCTTATTATCCCTAATGGTGGTTACTGGAGATAGTCACAGGCCCTGTTCCCTATACCCTAGCCCACTATACCTTGTTAGTGCTGTGTTCCCGTGTTGTTGTCTTATCTTCCGATTACCTAACGGTAATGTCTGAATTGCCCTTATGCTCATGTGTAGTTTGCCAGTGTGATGGTTGAGGCTTTTCTCCTTGGCTTCCTTTGATTGTATCGAGTTTCTTGGACTAGTGTGTGCTTTGGATACATCATAGCGTTTGCAGGCTTCCAGGAGTAAGCCTAGTTCTAGGGGGTAGGATGTAACAACCTCTCCATTTTTTGCATTGGTGTTGAGAGTTAGTGAGGATATTGATTGCAGAAAATATCTAAGGCAACGTAGAGGAGGGGAAAACATCAATCAACGCATGGGGAGAGAAATATCTGGTGGGCAATTGAGTTCATTAAAGATAGGAAGAAAATATCTGTGGGAGGATGGTTTTAAAAAGAAATTCACGCATCCTTCAACATGGAGGGAGTACTATGCCTTAGAGAGAAGGAAAAGAGTAGGTTTGAGGATAAGAAGAAAGTAGAGAGAATTCATAGAAAGACACGGGGGGATTTTCAGAAGAGGCTATCTATTTTTTTTAGAGAGAAGACACAAAAGAAAAAAAAAAAAAAAAGAACAGAGGTAGAGAGGGGAGGTGTTTCAAAACAAAAGAAAAAAAGAGAGGCAAGGGGATGGATTGACTCAAGTGAGCATATCAAATTGCAAGGTCTCAGGCAAGCGGAGGAATTTGCAAGATCAGAGGTGTCTTGAAGTGGAGATAGATCAGCAGACAAGGAGTGCTTTCAGTTGTGAGGTATTTACCTCAGTTTTCTTGTTTTGTTTCCAACACACAAACTAAAATCTATTAGTTGCAATTTCATTAGCACAAAAAATTGAAACTCCATTACTGCCTCTCAAAAATATAATAGCTTGGTTTCTATTTTCATTAAGTACAGGAAACTAAAAACCCATTTCTACCTTTATAAAACTTGAATATGTATGCTATTCATTAAACACAGAAGAACTGAAACCCATTACTGCCCTTTTCAACAAAACAACTATATGTTAGCAGATGTATTCTTTATGCATAGAAAAACTGGAAACCTCTTCACCGCCCTTTTAAAATATTGCAGAAATCATTTCAATGCAAGATATTACATCGCCTCTTTTGGCTTTCTCCTCATGGCTTTAAAACTATCTTTGCCTTGGCCATTTCTTCCATTTGGAGGCTTGGGTTTTTCTCTATGGCTTGAGTCAATTCTTCCTTTCCTGAAGGAGGCATTTTCAACCCCGGACCATTATCCATTTGCTAATACCTTTCCCTAACTGTCTATTCCTCCTTGAGGTGGCAGTTACACTCTAGCCTGAGCGGTAGTTATTTATTTGGATTATTTCCTGATAAGGAAGGTCCCGTGATTGATAGGAGACAATATCTAGTTTTAGACAGAGCAAAGGGGGTTTGGGAAGAGCAACCCTTGAGAGGAAAGAGGGAGAGTTAAAAGAGTATGAAGATCTCTGAACATGAATAATGGTTTCTAATGAAAGTAAGACTATGAGAAGCCCTATTGTGACAATAGAGATAGGCTACACGACTTGTTGTAGATCCTTGTAGCTCAATGTTTTGTTGTAAGGTGTGTGCCACTACATGGAGTTAATAAAATCACTGTAGCTTTTAATTATTACTTTCATCATTGCATATGTGGGTATAGGGATTATATCAAGGATCTAAGGAACTACTGGAGAAGGGAAAATTAAGATCTCCATTTTGTTATTATCTTAAACATTTTATTTTGTTATGTTTTACGGTAGTCAATATGTAGAAAACTTAGGTCGTGAGAAGGCTTGCAATGCCATTTGTCATATTTTTATTTTTTATTTTATCCCTACTTTCCTTTGTGAATCGTGACTAAATTGGGGTCACTGGAGTTATTACAAAATTGATCTAACTGGCAAAGGGTTGTTTTCAACAAATTTCACTACTATCAAGAGTTTTGGTCTTGTACAGATCCCATTTTTCTATTTCTAATGTATACTTCAGAGTTTTAGCCTTTTGTATTCCTCGTTTAGTCAAACGAGATGAACAAGGTCTAGGCATTAGAGTGGTCATTTGGAGTGGCTCTCTACGGGCTTGGGGCTCGTAAGTGGCTGCCAGGGGAACTACTAGTAGAGTTACATTAATAAGTGATAACTAAGACTAAAACATTGGGGTAAAAGCACTAATAAGATAATTAGACCTTGTGCATGGCCTTGAGCACTTGTAAATGCTAAGGATGCAATGAGAAGGCCTATCCGTCTGTGGGGCGTTGAGTCATCCGTCTGCGAGGCGTGGATTCAGGCACAATTGACTCTCATTGTCTGTATGAGAGGGACTTGGTCCCGTGTGTGCCATCCCTTTGAGCACACATGATGACACTCTAAATGATTACACTCTAGTATCTAGCACCTTAACGATCGTGAGTAGTACCTGACTTATGACTTAGATGAGTACACCTATATTATGACTTTGACTGTAAGCACTGTTCTCCGTGTCTGCTTTGTGTCTAATGTGAGTGCTGGCCATCTTGTATCCCCTTGTTGTTGTTCATCCGTTTGGGCCTTGTGACTATCTCCGAGCACGGTGGGGTGGTCTCTTGGGAGTCCACATGGTTGGGAGGCGTTGCCACCACCATTGGGGACCGGCAAATAGGTTTTGGAACACCAGTTGGAGATGATCTCTCTCTCCATCCCTTCATTCAGTTATTGGACCCATTTAGTCCTTGTATCATATTCAGGACTATGTTATGTACTTGTATCATATACTAGAATATATCATTGTAATTGTATATGCAGTTATGTAAATGAACTCTCTTAGAAGAGAAGTTGTAATCGTTGTATTTAATGACAAGAAATGTGATGTTCTTTATTGCTTTACGGATTCTGGTGTGGGTATCGGATCCGCCTGTATTTTATTCTTGTGGATTCATGTTTTTATCAGATGGGATTAGGAACATTTGCTTTGGTGTTTAAAATGAATGCTATCAATCTATCATATTAGCAACTGAATATGTGTATGTTGTCTACTAATGTAAAAAAAAAATTATCGTCCCCTTTTGGCTCTTACCCTTCGGAGACGGAATGTTACATGCTATTTTATCTTGTTTGAACAGTTATGCAGCTAAATTGAAAAAGAAGTTTCACATTTGCAATTTGAAACATTTGTGGACATTTTGTTGTACTACCTGTTCCCTTTTATGCTATTTTGGTTAGCTTTGATATTTTATTGTTGGATTTGAGTGCCATAGTTTCATTAGCACAATGTCTAATTTGGTGTTCTCTGTGTGAGGAGTATTCATACCCTAGGGTCTTTGAAAGGTGTACAAATGAGCATTGTAACAGTGTATTTTGTTGGTTGTTTGTATTCAAGGTGTATGGTTGTTTTCTATCAATTCCCAAACATGTAACATTTAATTTTTGTGATCTGGTTAATAGTTTTGGGAATAGGTGTCACTGTTTCAACAAGGTAACTTATATGCGAGTGTTCATGAATTTCATTATTTGTTAATTTTCTAAACATGATATTATAAAGCTTTTGATCATTTGAGGGATGGCAGATTTAGGCCTCTAGGTTGTACAATATTATCTTTGTTTTGGTTGTTTGTTTCTTATCTTCATTGATTGTCCCTTCTTTGTAATCGAACATTATTCAATAAAAAAAATCACAATCAACCAACACAAAATCATTTACAAATTAGAAAAGAAGCCACCAATTACCCTTGACTAAGAGGGGACCACTCAAACCTTTCCATCAATTAACCACAATTTTAAATAAGTCTCGAATGCTTCTCCAATCATGAAAAATATGGTCTACCAACCATGCACCAACCAATGAGGAGATCGAGTTTAGGTACGTAAATTCAAGAACGATTTGACATCTGCTACAATATGGTAAAATAAGTATGGAGGTGACATAAATGGAGATTAAAAAAATGGGCCTTCTTTGAAGACACCACCGTCCAATTAATATTTCAAATTAATCCAAAATGGAAAAAGAACAAAATAGCAATTCTGAAATTCCTTTGTGAATAATATTTTTCTCTCAAAATGATTCCAACACATGGGAAAATGAGAAAAAGAAAAGGAACGTAATTCTTAAATTCATAAATATTTGATGGTACATGTTGAATCCTCCTCCTTGGTCCATAATAATCTATCAAAAACCTCAAATACACCTATACAAATTTAATCAATCCAAACGGTGTAAAAAAGTGACAGATCGATGAGCAAGCTCCTAGATCATTGTTCCTATTCCCATATTCTCCATTTGCAAGCTTTCTATATTTCTCTCTACCTTGAACCAATATTTTGAGGATTTAGAAACTTAATGAAAAGGAAATGCCAATGGAATACAAGGGTGGGAGATTTGGTTATTTTATAGAGGGATTCATCGAGTATGGAAGACTTAAAAAATAAAATTTTCTGTTTACTTTAAAGAAGGTTATTGTCTCTTCTGATTTTAAAGATTTAAAGTCAATTATAGAGATTCATGTATTAAATCAAATATCCAAGCTTCAATCCTTTTGTATTCACCTACCTTTAATATAAATAATTAAGTTTTTTTTTTTCAAAAAATCCATTACAAAGATCTCTATTAATTTTGATGAATTTTATAGTTTATATCAAAAATGTAAACATTTAGGGGAAACAATTGGAAAGAAATAATGGTTTGTTTTTTATCAGGGATTATTATTATTTGGATAATCAATAAAATATAAACATGTCAATTTCCAATAATATTTGGATGAATAATAAAAATTATTTCTTGGACAATCAAAAGGAAGATAAAAAAATTGGGAGTTACCAAGAAGGTTCACATAATAATGGCCTATCATCGAAAAAACATTGTTATATAAAATATTTAAGCTAATCAATTAATTAAACAGTCAATATCATAACTTAGATAAAACAGCTAAGTAAAGATACAATATTGAAATATAAATTGAAATCAATAAAGAGGAATGAGTGTACTTAGTGTTATGTGTGATAAGTGGATGTTCTACTACAGTGTGCACTTTGTGATCCAAGTCATACTTCTACGATTAGATTTACAACGATTAGGCTCCTTTAGACTAGAAACTAGCTTGCATTTTGTCAAGGTTCAATCTCACAACTATGGCCTTAAACCTCTTTCTATGACCTTGAACTATGGACTTTGGGTTTTTAGATTCATGTTTGCGTTTGTGTATCAAAAAATGGTGGTTCTTAAAATCACCATTGGAATTTGCTATGCTAGGGAAGGGAAGTCAACTAGATTCCCACCTTGTGCCTTAATCAAGACCCTTAATCAATTCATTCAAAGACGTGCTAAGCATAATGCAAATGCTTGAGTCTATCCTTATGATTGTAGATTTTGATGATATTCTCTTAAAGCCAGTGATCTAGGTATGAGAGGATGATTGTAATAAACTAAGGCTTTGCTCTTTTATAAAACACTCTAGCTTATGAATTTAAATCTTTCTCACTTGAGTTGGTAGACACTAAATAATTAAAGGTAAGTTGGATTGATCCCATGTATAATTTTAATTTTGGAAATTTAGAGTCAAGGATACATGTGCACTCATGAAATGGGTTCAAGGTTGCATTTATGGTCTTGAACTAGGCCTAAAAATAACAAATTTGAGGAATGGTCTTGGACCATTAGTGAATAAGGACCCAAAATCAAATAAAGTACAAGATGAATGCTAACTCTGGCAAAAAATCATTTGGACACTAGATAGTTGCATTAAAGACAATGGGTCAAAATGACTACAAGATATGTGTGGAAAATTACTAGGAATGCATTTTCACCCTTACATTTTGCTCAGGCACTTTAACTTGCATGTGAACTACCATGAATCATGCATGTCAAAATGAAAATAGTCAACATGAAAGTAATTGAAAAATACATAGGAAAAAAGGATATGGCTATGGATGATGATTGTTGAAAAGAAATGAGAGGGAAACCAGTCTCAAGATCTGGTCCTCAGTCAAGTCTCTAAAGACTAGTTTATGCCCCAGTCAGACAATGAGAGAAACATGAATAAACATTAAGGAAATATGTTATGTGGTACAATCTAAGTAGAGTAAAGCATTCATACAACACATACACTTATATCATGACCCTTATATCTCCTTATATATATTTCTCATTAACTGATACATACATGTTCATACCAGCAAGTCTGAGTCTTTGCCTTATACATATCTATCTCGTACTCTTTCACTCTCTCTTACACACTTACTTTACATTGCTTACATGTATCTCCTATATATCTACATAGAGGTGTGTCCTTTCCCAAAATGCCTCTTTATGAGTCAGCTCTATCATCTACATGTCCTTTGCAATAACCTATGGTAGGTTCTACTTGGTGCCCTATTCTCTACCAACAATGATCCACACATGTTCCTTATAATTTAGACTTGCAAGTATAAATTTTTATGAGTAGCATCTTGAAACATCTTGGCAATGTCAACAAAACATACATACAAACATGGGTTTAGGATCACAAAACAAATCATTGTAAACTAAAAAGAGCTCAATAAAATGAGATATAATTATGTCAGATTGAAGAGTAGAACATTGTAACCAACAAAGAGGAGGTGTAAGATCAGATAATTGATCATTGTAACCATACTCCCAAATGATAAAATATGGTGTGGGACTTTTTGCAGGCCAATGTAACCAAACAAACTCAATGTAGGATCATATCACAAATCACTTTAACCATGAGCATGTAGTGTAGGATCCTTAGAGAGCCACTTTATATATAGACATGAAAAAAATAATGAAATATTATATGCCCCTCCAATTAGTTACATGCTAATGATATATGGAATTGGAGGAGAGGTATGATCATGTAAGCCTAATAATTATGTAACAATGTCATAGATAGCATAATCTAACACATGTTAGATAAAATAACAATCAAGACTCAATCAAAAAGCTCAAAGACACCTAGGACTTCCCAAGAGTTGTGACAAGTTTGGAAAGACTCTTCGCATCTGGGAAAGTCATTCGAAGGAGTGAAGGAGTGAAGGATTAAAATTGGTGGAAGCGTGATGGAAAGAGATTATAAAACCTTGAGTTTCATCCTTCTTTGGAGCATAATTCACATCTTTCCTTTCATTTTGTTCATGGCAGAGCACACTAAGTTTGTTGTGCGCATGTTTGTTGATTGTCTTGTCTATAACGGCATGGACACACCAATAAGACTCACCGGAGCAATGAGACAGATGGTGTTTCTCGGTGAAGTAACTGATTGTCATTTGAAGCATATCTTGAAAGAGGTGGATTTACTCACCCTAGGTGTGGTGAAATTAATGTTGGGGAAGCAGTATCTGTCAAATGGGGAGCACTACAAGGTAGATTCAGATGTTGTGTCTCAGTTTCTCATGGTTCTACTAGACCTGAAAACCCTAAAACCGGAGGTAGCTGAGATCATGAGGAAATTGTTTAAGCCAGATCTTTTGGGGGGTTTGTAGGAGATTCTGGAGGCGTCTTCCCTGGGATTAGGAATACCCAGGCCATGAGATCTAGAATTGTGTAAAGTCCCGGGAGAGGTAGTCTCATTCTTTCCCTTTCTATTGGATGTGAAAGGAGCAGCCCTTTGGTCTCATCAGGAGAAGGCTATCATTGGTGTTAACTTCTTGAAAAAGATGTTGCAGTCCAAGAAATTGCCAATTATGCTCAGGAACAGGGGATATGTAAGTAGTATATAAAATGCTATCACTGATATTATGCAATGTAATAGTCTATAGTGGCAGGGTGGTAGGGTTTAGCGGGTTGTAGTTGTCATTCTCATGAACAACAATAGTGTATGATGTAATTGAGACCCACAGAGGTCCTTTTGGCTTTGGTCCTCCACAGTTGAGGAAGGCGACTAGGGTTTTTATCTCTACCCTAAATTTTGGCAGCAAATGTATGTAAACAAGCCCATGGGTGGATGTAAACTTTCTATAATCAATATAATTATCCTTATGCAAAAAAAAAAACTCAAAGACACCAAACCACAAATCAAACAAACCATGTTTTTGGTCAACATGATGAGAGTGACCTCATCAATCATTAAACCCAAAAAAGAGCATATAGAAGATAAAAGGAAGAAGCGGCATGAAGCACAAAATATTTTTTGTTAAAATATTTTTAGTCACTTGTGTCAACATGCACCACTAAAGGTTTTTTTACATTATCCATGTGCTAACTAAGAACATGGAAAACAACAAAAAAATTAGAAGCAAATAAAAGAAAATAAAAGCACAATGTCTCAACCAATTGTGTTAGAAGAATCTTCCTTCATAAGAGATCAACCTCATCCAATCATCAATCCAATTTCCTCATACTGAACTTCTAAATCCTATAATAGGCACTCCTCATCAATTTATGTAAAGCAGTACTCTTAACAAATATGCTAGAAAGAGGCACCACTTCTATTTTTTTCATAACTATTGTTCATGTTTCTTTGAAGATGAAACCCAAAAAATAATGTAAGGAAAATGACATAAAGATAAACAATACAAGTACCTTCAAAGCTTGCATAAATCAGACTTTTGATAGGATGGAATGAAGTGCACCCAAGCTCCATTGATTTATGATTGTTGATGTTTTGTGGGTTGCTCACACAAACAGCATAATCTTGATAGAAAATGATATGAGATAAATGAAAATTGATAGATATGCATGTGAATAGAAATTTGATGAGAGTGTGTGAGGGTTTGAAATTGAAATAAGAGTTTAAATTTAAAGATAGAGAGGAAATAAAATGGATGGCCAAGATTGGAAGGGTGAGGGATGAGGTGGATGGAGAGGATTGAAAGTCAATTTTAGTTCTTATGGCACACCATAAATGAGGATGACAAGTGACTAAAATAAGGATGGGAGTGGGAATAAGTGGGATTTTTAATTGATTTTGGAGAGAAAGTGCTTATGACGCATAATGAATGAGGTTAAAAATAGGGATGTGAGTGGGGATAAATAATTTAAATAATAGAATTATTTAAATTATGAGAGACTGAAATTTAAATAAATATTTAATTTATTTAAATTGGACAATTGAGGAAAATAGGATTAAATAAATAAGATTTATTTAATTTGGTGCAAATGGAGGACAAGTGAAATTAAATAAATAAGATTTATTTAATTTGATGCAAGAAGAGGATAAATGGATGAGAGGAATGAGTTAAATACATATAATTTATTTAACTAATGGGAATGATAGAAGGGGTTGTGAAAGGGACCTAGAAGAAAATATGTCGCAAGGTAATGTAAAAATGTAATGTCATAAGACATGATCAAATCTAGGCGTCTACAGAAGGCTCATAAATTTGCAGATTCAAAACCTATTTATTTTGCAAGTCTTTCTTTGGAACCAAAGTAGTTTTAGTACCCTTTGAAGGTGAAGTAGAGCTATATCTATTATGCATAATACATTTTTTATTTGTATCTTTCCTTAATGTATATGAAATATGTTACTCATAAGAATCATTTTTAGGAAAGAAGATATACAATCCCTAACACTGATAAATATAGATTGTAGCACATGTGACTTTGTTGGCTTCATAGATTATACTGGTTTATAATATGAAGGCATACATTTCTTTTACTCTTGACCTTTGTAAGTTGTTTTGTTACTTCAAATATTGCATTGTATGTTCATTCTACCTCCATTGTTCTTCCTTATATATTTTGTACATAACATGTAAACCATCTTTGCACTCATATGATAGTTTTTTAGGTGTCTCGGTAAATGTATTGAAAATAAAATGACACAATTCTAATAAAATCACATATGGATCTCTAGCAATAGTAATAACTTCACCATTATGAACATATTTTATGCATTTGTGTAACATAGAAGACACTACTTGACATTGTTCTATCCATAAGTGATCATATAATACATAGAACGTTGATCCAATTTAAGAACTTCATTCATACAAGAAACCATAGGTAGAATAATACAACCAATAGTCTCAATCAATATGTACCATTAGTCATCTTAAGATAAACATCTAAATGTGCATATTGTTACTACTAAATATGATGATAAAAAACTCTTACATTCATACATTAAATTGATGAGAAAGATCAATAAGAACACCCTTAATTGGCTTGCAATCAACTTGAGTTCTAGCATACAAGGGACCAACATACTTGTTATGTAGGATCTTATCATGTGAAAAGGTAATAACTGGCATAGAAGAAGATGTAGCACCACTATAAACCTCATTAGGCATGCCCACAAATTAAGTTTTAGATTTGTGTAAATGAATATGTTTACATGTTCATTAAAATGTGCATGTACCTTATGTGAAAATTGTTCATCAAACAAATCCACATTATTCTAGGTTGACTATGTGTAGGAAAAGGATTCATGTAAGTTTATAAATTTTGATTTAGGGGATAACCAAATGATTTCCTCATCATTAATTCCCTCAACATGTATCATATTATTATCAATCATATATTGGATCTTGTGCCTTAATGCAATGCAATTCTGAGTATCATGACTATTAACTCTATGATCATTTCACAAAATTATTTATTGTCATAGCCCTTAGGCACAAACTTTGATGTGCCCAATGACCAAACAAGAGGAAATGTAATCATATTAGCACTTAATACACATTTAAGCACAACATCTAAAGGCTCTTGATGTCTTACAATATTTCATTAGTTTTGAGGCTTTAGGGTAATAACATTAGAAGCAATTTCAACATGATTAACATTTAGATAAAATTTTCTTGCTTTTCATTACCCTTTTGAAAAGTAATTTTCTATTGAAACTTGGAAGAGTAAGATGATGAATAAGGAGCATGAGAAGATTCATACTTTAGTGCATGAGTCTCAAGTAATGTCAATTTAGTATTCATCATTGGCATAGAAATACATGGAAGAAGTATAGCTATTAAGGTATGCAATTTGTTGAATAGGAGGTAACAATCCATTAACAAATATTCTTTGTAACTTTGAACTGTCATGAATTTGATAACGCATCTTATCTAGATAGGATTAAAATATGATAGCATAGTCATGAATGCATCCATTTGAACCTTGTTTACAATCAACCAAATCTAAATTGTTACCTTCAACCCAATATTGACATTGAAGTGGTTCACAAATACATTGGCTAAATTAAAGTAATGTATAGATTCATGAGGAAGTGAATACAACCATTAAATTGCATAATATTTTAAATCCCAAGGGAAGATCTTAGAAAGTAACTTCTCATCATACACATAGTCTATACATGTAGCATTAAATAAATCACAATTATATCATAGGGTCCCTTTTATGAGTGTACATCTCAAACCTAAGGGCCACAAATACAACTAGAGATGGATATGATACAATCTTAAAAGCAAGTGAATTATGTTTGATCTCACAAGTTGTGTCATTTTTATTTCCAATGGCTAATGTACTAACTTTGATTTACCTCTCATCAAGCCTTTTTAGGATGGCCTCGAGAATAAAAAGAGGCACATTAGGAGTAGAAAGAGGATTGGAAGTGGCAACATGAGAAATGATAGGTGGACTATAGATAGGTTGTGGGATAGCAGATGAAGATGGGGCAACCTAACAACACAAGACATAGGCACAAGACTAGTGAGACAAGAAGTAGGCACAATAGAAGTGGGTTGAACATGAGAAGTAGGCATAATAAAATATTGAATATGAGGAGTGGGTATGGGTACAATAAAAGGATTAGTGGAGGGATTGAGAAAGCATGGAGCATGTGACATACTAAAAGTGGGAGAAGAAGGGCTAGGAGAGATAATGGAAGAAGATGCTTGGGAGGGAAAGGGATGAGACACACCATTCAAAGAACTTGATGAGATTATATTTTGGCCTATACCCTTAAGTACTTCCATTCCACATGGATTGTTAATCAACACATTATGAAGAGCATAAACCAAAGTAGAAGGATTAACATCATTGACCAATTTTCCAAGATTGAATGAAACCATTTATGCAGTTAGAGTCATGTCTTTCTTAACTATTTGTTCAACATGGGCATCATGGTCAAAGTCTTCTTCCCCATTAGAGTAATTAGTAGTACTCAAATCCTTAATCATAACAACTTCAACTTCACTTATTACCATTGCAGTGTTCAATCTAAGATTTCACCTTTGTGGAAAATGAGTATGATGATGAGACCTTAACATAGAAATAAAAGACAAAACCCGAAAAGGAAATAAAGAACAAAAGAAGGTTTAGATCTCATTTGAAAATCTAAACAAAATAAAAATTCGGATCTAAAAATAAAATAAAAACACCAAACCCTAGGGGGTGTAGGATATGTCTAGGTTCATAAAAAATGAAAAGAAACAAAAAATGTCTCTACATAAAAATATCTGGACTAATCGATTAATTAAGCAATCAATATAGTGACAAACTTAGATAAAAGAGTTGAATCTAGATACAATATTGAAATAAAAATTAGAATTGACACAAAGGGATAAGCGTACCTAAAGCTCTATGTGTGATAAGTGGATGATTTGCTAGAATGTACACTTTGTGATCCAACATAGACTTTTGTTATTAGATTTGCAACTGTTAAGATCTGATAGTTTGGAAATTAACATGCACTTTATCAAGGTTCAATCTTGCACCTACAACCTTGATTTGGAATGTTGTGGTCCTATCCTTTTCTATAAAAATGAACTATGGACTTTAGGTCTTTATATTCTTATTTGTCTCCATGTATTTGAAAATGGTGGTGCTTAAAGGCACTATTGAAACTTGCTATGCTAGGGAAAGGAAGTTGACTAGCTTTCCACATTACACATTAGTCAAGCTCCTTGATTGATTCAATAATTTAGAATAAGTCTGTATAAATGCAAAGAAAATGCAAATGCTTAAGTCTGCCCTTAAAATTGCATATGTTTTGAATTAGATAACCGAGAAGGGCCCAAACCCATTACATAAAGCTAAAAAGGAAAACAGTACGAGTTTCACAAGGAGTAAAACAAAACACATAAAAGCATATAAACATCAGAAAATAGAGATAGAACCAGCAGCTACCAGAAAGGCCAGCAACAGACCAGTAGTAAAAATCTACTGCTTAGACAGATTTTTAAGGCCACTTATGGTCTACCATTCCCTATTCAGAATTTCCACCTTATCTTCAAAAGAGCTCTCATGCACCTTCTTGTCTTGATCATCTGGGGAGTCCTTGTTTATCTCCTTACCTTTGCTATCTCTTCTTTTGGCCCTGGTCCTGTTAGCAGGACCTGTAGTAGTCTACAACATTTTGTTACTAGAAGAAGTCCCAGTTTGTCCTTCTCTGGCCATCTTCCTTTTTTCCATTTCTACTTGAAACACATACAGTCTTGTGACAGAGTTATTAACCGTTTCTTTGCTAAAGGCCACTATTTCCTCCATATTCTTCTTTGTGCTCTCTTGATTTATCTTTATCCTGTTTAATTCCACTTACATGCTTTCCCATTTATCAAACATCTTGGCCAAGTTCTTGACCTCTTGGCACAATTCATACTCATTTTCCTTCAACCACTCAGAGGTTTCTAGTTGTGTTACTACCTCAAGGTGCTGGATTTTTCTTTTCAGATGATGCATTTCGGTGAGCTGCCACTTGAGGACTTGATTCTGAAGGTCTAGAGCTTGGTATAAAGTTGCCACATTGTCCACCAGCTGATGGCAAGAATTACAGTCACTCTTCTCAGTGCTAGGAGTAGTCATAGGGGGGTTGAAGGGGTAGGGATGAACTAAACCTCCTTAGGGGGAATGTCCTGAGCCATGTGTTTGGGACATTGTTTGTCAATAGTTTCCAAAAAAATCCTTTTTCCCTTGATTTTATCCATTCTACCAGTTTGGGGCAGTTCTACAACAACTAGGGAATCTCCCAAAACTTTTCTTTTACCTTTATCCTTCACTCCTTGGACAAGGGATTCCACCTAAATCTTTTGTATGCCTTTGTTGGGAGCATTGGAAGTTTCTTTCTCAAGGCTTGACTCAGGGGGGTAGGTTACCTTGTTCTTCTTCTTGCTAGTATGGGCCAAGGTAGGAGTTTCTTTATAGACCTTAACAGGGGTAGTCTTGGCCACTTTGACAAGAGTTTCAACAGAGGTAGTGGGTTTAGTAGCTTGAGTTTTCTTGTTGACAGGTTCTTCAGGGATTTTTTCAACCAGAGAGGGATTGTAGATCCTTAGCTTGAAGGCAAGGGTAGGGGTAAGAGACAATTCAAATTTGTATATAGAATAAATCAATCCTTGGTGGAGCGGGAGGGTTTTCTCCCCTACTAGGACCTTTTGAATAGAGTCCTCTAGGGAGGTAAATAACCAGTAGGGAAAATTGACTGGAATATTATGATAAAAATGATTTAGCAATGGAAACAAGTATGCGTGAAATCTTTTTAAATGGCCATCAAGAGTAACATACCTCATAATCACCTCAACAACCCTCTTCCACACAATAGGAAGGTCATCTCGACAGTAACCATTCTACAATCTATTCACTTTCTCACCCTCCTACAGGAACCTTTGCATGTCCTCCTGGTAATTACCCTTCACCTTCTTGGGAAGGCGGGTTCACTCCATTTTCAGTCCAGTGACCTCTGCAATGAGTTCTTCGGTCACCCTGAAAGATATGCCCTTGACATAAACAACTTTGACTTTCCACGAGATGGCAAACTCTCTAGAAAGGAGAGTGTCAAACTGTTCATAGCCATGATATAAGGGGTGAAGTTACCCCTTTCCAAAATCTCCCAGAGCTCGGTATCATTCTTGAAAATGTCATGGTTGCTTGAATATGTTTGCAATAGGTCTCCTCTCATGGTAGACAACTCAGAAGCAATAGTTTCAATCACCACACAATAGCTAACCACAATAATAGGGGAGTAATAATATGCGGTGTGAAAGATAAATGTTGAGGTCAAGACTTAACTTAGCATATTTATTCCCAGTCCTTTGTGTAATTGAAAAATTTGGACAAAATGAAAGATAAAATAATAACATGCATTACCTTTTACCCAAACTTTCGAATACCTCAGATGACTTGAAAGATTGATGCATGCATGTTTGATTGCTTGACCGATTTGATGTTGATTGCTCAGATACGTAGCATAATGATGATAGGATGAATATTTGATGGATGAAATATAGATAGATGAAGGATGATGGATGAAAGATTGAGGAGATATTTCGGCAAAGTAACAGTACTTGAAAGCTCATCCATGCAAATGGCTTTGTTGTGGGTTAATTTATAGACAAAGATGAGAGGATGGAGGGATAAACTTCCATTTTGTAAGTGGTGGTGGAATTAGAAAGTTGATTGTGCAACTTGGGAGAGAAAATAGAAGGTGAATAGAGGTCACTTGAGAGGGAAATAGAAGGTGATTAGAGCTAACTTGAGAGGAAATTAAAAGGTGAATCGAGTGAACTTGGGAGATGAGTTGAGTCATCTCGGGAGATGGAAATGGAAGGTAAGTGAAGTCATAATTAAATAATTTAAAAATTATTTAAATTATGAGGCATGTGAGGATAAATGTGATAAATTAAAATAAAATAAAAGATTTATTTTATTTAATTCAAGAGGAAAGGGGATTAAATGAATAAATAAATAAAATTTATTTATTTAATAATGTGAAGGGATGGGATAAATTAAATAAATGTTAGATTTATTTAATTTATTAGAGGAAGTGCTAGGATGAAGACATGGGTACCTAGGGCAACACATAAGGTGTTGCAAGAGATGGACATTTTTGGGTGTCTACACTTTGAATACCCTCTCTCGTGTGAGAGGTCCTTTCCTTACTAGAGGTATTCATAACCTTATATGGATTTGTTTCCTTCATTATTGATAATGGCTTTGATATGGTCCGGGATGTTCTCCCCTTCATTCCAACATGTTATGTTTTCAACTTTGGTGCCAAGGTTGGCTAGGGTGTTGACAATCCCATTCCCTTCCCTATAAATATGACAAATATCGACCTTCTCCAAAGTTGACAACCAATTTTTACTTATATCTATTAGGTCTTTGAAGGACCATCAAGGTTTAGCTTTAGATTGAAGCATATTGAGGATATTTTTGAGGTCTCCCTCCACTACTAGGTTCTTTATGCCTTTGTCTATTGCCATTTTTATACCTTGGAAAGTCACGCTGGCTTCCGCAAAATTACAAGTCTGAACTCCCAAGTTCTTTGCATAAGCTCCCACCACTTGACCTTTATTGTCCCTTAAGAGACCACCACCTCCCACCTGACGAGGATTTCCTTTAGAAGCCCTGTCAAAGTTAAGTTTGATCCAATTAAAATTGCATATGTTGATCTATGATCTTGGATGTCAATGATCTAGCTATGAGAGGATGATTGTAATCAACTAGGGATTTATCCTTTCATACGACACCCTAGAGTACAAATTTGAATATTTTGTGTATGATTCAACAAACAACTACTAATAAGAGCCAAGTCAACTTAGATCCATTTTTAATTTTGATTTTAGATTTTGAGAATCAAGGTTGCACATGTGATCCTAAACTAGGTTTATAGTTACACCTATGGTCTTGAACCAATACTAAAAACAATATGTTTAAGGATTAAATCCAAACTACTAGAGAATCACAACTCAAAATCATACCAAGTACACGCTACATATAGAAATATACCATTCAAGCACTAAACTATTGTACTAAAAACAAATAATCAAAATAAATCTAAAACAAATAATCAAAAGGATAAAAAACCCACTTTTCACCCTTAAAATATTAAAACTGTGAATCTTTCAAAATTTACATCTACCATTACATTTAAATTGTGATCTTTTTCATTTTATTTTAGAAAGAACATATTTATTAACAAATCACTATATATATATAATCTACCAAATACACAAACTACCTCGAACTCACCATAGGCTCATCTCCACTAAAATCCGTCCTAATAATCCGAAGTCCTTTTAAGTCAATGAATAGGACCACCCCATAGGGACTCTTGTGGACCGATTCCCGAAAACCCTCCTCCATGTTTAATCTCGGGCGAATACAAAAGAGGACGGAAATAGGTATAAACCTATTGTCAATTCTGGTGATAACAACTCTGACACCATTGGTGGTTTTCATTTCTATCCCATTACATCACATAACCCCTATTTGACACGTATTATATTTTCTTTCTGGTTTAACGTGGATGAGTCAGACGAAAGAAGACCGACCCACCGAAAGATACAGCTATTGGTAGCTATCAACGACCTTTTTACAGATATAAAACAGCAAGTAGACCATGCTATAACCACTGAGTTGTGTATTGTGCAGAGCATATGTATTGCAGTTGTTTACAAGCCAAGGAAAATGTTGGAGTTATTTTTATTGGGTTGCACAGGGGTGGTGGTGTTTCTGCATGGAACCAATATTTTTTTCCATTACTTGTGCAAACATGCTGCAGTTCGTGCCTTGTGGTATGTTACTTAAACTCTTATGTTTTGCTATTTTAGGGAGAGAAATATTTAGTAACTAGTAGACCAGATTAGTCAGGAAGCTTGTGTTGATTTTATAGATTGAACATGGGACTTGGCCCTTTGTTAAAACTTTCTCAGGAAATGAATTGGGTATTTGGCTGTATTATTATTCTGATATATGTAGTGTGTGTTTTGATGAGCAGAGGGGTTTGGGATGGTTTATGTTTTTATGCTTTTCCTTAACTCCTCTTTTATCAAAGAAATTCAGTCTTTCTGTGACACTTGAGATTCTTCTATTTTGTGCTTGAAAATTGTTAATCTGTTATGGGATTGGAAGGTAAGGAACTTTTAAATTATAACATGAGATTCTTCTATGTTGTGCCTGAAAATTGTTAATCTGATATGGGATGGGAAGGTAAGGATTCAAGGAACTTTTAAATTATACTGGACAATTCAACCTATCAGGAAAGATAGCTGAATGAGTAATTGGAGATTAGGGTTTTTGAAAGAAGGCTTTTTCTTTTTTGTGTGTTAGTATATTTTCTCAGTTTTTGCAAATGAGGGTCATGTTTATTTATTTTTTAAGGTAAACTCTGTGATCTCATATTTGCAAGGATTCTGTTTTTAAGGGTATTGGGGTTTACATAATCAACTCACAATCTTCCGTGGCTCCCTCTTTAACTTCCTTGATGGGTTTTCTTATCCTACCAAAATTTGCAGAACTTTTGTTTTCCTGATATACAACTTAAAATAGAAAAAGTAAAAACTTTCATAGTGACACGGATTTTCTATTTGTTCTATTGAGTTTACAAA
This sequence comes from Cunninghamia lanceolata, assembly GCA_027924645.1. Classification (NCBI taxonomy): domain Eukaryota; kingdom Viridiplantae; phylum Streptophyta; class Pinopsida; order Cupressales; family Cupressaceae; genus Cunninghamia; species Cunninghamia lanceolata. Next base: position 3,731,845 of record BSBN01000957.1, read on the forward strand.
TTTTATGGCATAAATGGCTTTATGGATCTTTCAACATCCACCTGACTTCACATCCCCTATCCTGTAAACTGTGTATGGTTGTAGTAGGCTGGAAAACTGTTTACAAGTTTCTTAAACATTTCCCTATCCTCTAAAGAGGGATAGGAATCGTTCAGAAAAACTTCTGGCAGTTTTCAGTCATTTTCTTGAACTTTCTGGAAGTTTTTAAGATCTGGATCTAAACTTTAAGAAACATTTCCAAAATTTCAAGACTGTTTCTATCATTACTGGAAGTTTCTATTACTTTTCTCTAGTTATGGAAGTTTTCTTCTATTTTTTATCTCACTTAAGAAGTTTACCCCAAATTTTCTGCTGTTTCCTGACCTAGGCATTCCCTAGTCTCCCAAGTACTTGTTTCTCATTCCTGCTGCATTAGAGATTTCAAATACATAAGTTTGGCCAATCAAGCTTGTCCCCAATGGATTGTTGTTCATTCAATGAGCCGAATTTGATCTTAGTCCTTGACAGTGATAGGAAGATTGAAGATCTTATTGGAGACTTCTCACGTTATAGTTATTAGTTACTGTATGAAAGAGAACTCATACTGTGCCTGAGAATGCTTTCATAATAGATAGAAATGAGGCTTCTTGAGTTGTCAGCTGGTCCTCAGGTTATGTGGCTAACCGGTTTGCACTTTCTACTGTCTTTATATATTGTATTGCCACAACACTTTTGATGAGATCATTTAGATAAATCCAAATGTTGCTTGTAAAGTTCTGAAGATGTTTCTATATCTTAAATTGACTTAATTCTGTTGGCTTGTGTGTGTATGCATTTCAGTTTTCTTAGTCATATTGGTTACTGAGACAGATATCAAGGAGCTCTTCTGCCAAGCTAGGAAGGAGAGGTTTGATCCATTGATTTGTACAGACAATTAGCAATGAGCATTTCAAAATTGAAGGATAACAATTTGGAGATCCACAGCCTCTTAGACTAAACATTGAAAAAGTAAAAGCTAATCATGTGGTTTAGTCAAATGTATATAATTGGGGCTATAGCAATTTCAAAATTTCATGAGATTTACAAAAATCATAGAAGTATTGAGAAATTTTCTCATGAAAGACTTCGATTATTTTTACAGCATGGAATTATGGAAATTTGATCATAATGGTGCAAATTACCCAGATAATATTACCTAATGGCTTCATGCTTCATGTGAGTTGACTTGGATTATTTTTACTGTTACAGCAGGAAATTATGGAAATTTGATTATAAATAATTTTTTTATTTTTTTTAATGGAGGATTTTATATAATCTACAATATTGTTTTGCTACCCAAAACCCAGCAGAGTCTATGCTGATACCTCTTTGGCTAAGAGCTAAGGACTGAGGGTATCTATTCCACCAAAGTCACTGGGGTGGCATTCTTCAGTTGTAAGATTTTGCATGCATTATTTGTAATTAACATGTAATGACTTAGATATCTTAAAAGAACAACAGGAAGCAGTTTGGAACTGTCTTTCTGACATTATCTTTTTATTAAGAAAGATATATCTATATTAAAAGAGAGGTAAAATTTACAGAACTGGCTGATGGAAGACATCCGTGAGCTCCAGATCCAGAGCTTAATATCCTTAACCATATGATTTCCACAGTTAAGACTAGACCAAACATAGTAATCGAAAAGAATTTCCATATGACAGTCTATGGGGTCTGGGAGAGCATTCTTAAAACTTTAGTCCTAGTATATGAGCACTATAGAATATAATGTCCATCATTCCAAATTAGATTTGTTCATGTCACACGGGGCCGGTGACCGATCCCACCAAATCCATAGGAACCTTCAACTGAAATTAAAGAGAGTAACGTGCATGGAAGCAAACAACCACATGCAGATGACTGAAGCTAATTTAGAAACATAACAAGAAACCCATTAAAGAAAGACCATGAAATTAACCCAAGAAAGAACTGCATTCTGCATCTTCAGGGTAATTGATGTGATGAAGCAATGGATACTGAGGTACTCTTCCTTAGGGAAGCAGCTTCGGGAGTTATGATAACATGAGTTGATCACATTCTTTGATATCTTAATACACAGGCGTTTGTTAGATGATTATCCTTGGCCACAAATGCATGTTCCAGTTCATAGCAGTATTAGTGAGCTGATGACTCTGTTCTCAAATTTCTTATTTTTTGACAGATGTTCAGAAGATTATGCAAAGATTTGAGTAATGGAGATATGAACTAGAGCATGGTGCTTTTTGATTTTAAGTTTTAAACTGCTACCCAATGACTAAATATTTTTTTTATCTTTCAGCTCTGCAAACAAGTTCTTCATTGTTGCCCTCCACTTTTATGGGGCCTGTGACCAGTCCCACCAAATCCATAGGAACCCTTAACTGAAATTAAAAAGAGTAACAGGCATGGAAGCCAACGACCACATGCAGACAACCTGAGCCAATTTAGAAAGATAACAAGAAAACCAATAATGAAAAGACTATGAAAGTAACCCAAGAGAGAGCTGCATACCAATAAAGAAAAGACTATGAAAGTCACCCAAAAGAGAGCTGCATTCCAATTATGTGTGATTCCAAAGGTCATCTTCAGGGCAATCGATGAAGCAATCAATACTGAGGTACTTCTTCCAGTGGGAAGCAGCTTCTTGGGTTATGACATGAGTTGTTCACATGCTATGATTTCTTAATGCACGGGTGTTTGTTAAATTATTGACCTTGGTCGCAAATGCATGTTCCTGTTAATAGCAATATGAGTGAGCTGATGACTCTGTTTTCAAATTTCTTATTTTTTGACAGATAGTTGGAAGATTATACAAAGATTTGAGTAACAGGCAAATGAATTACAGGATGGTACTTTTTTACTTAACCTGATTCCCAATTATCATTCAACATCAAGCTCTTCATAGTAGCCGTCCCTTTTTTTGACTATTTATTTGCTTCCTTCACATTTCTGAGAATGGAATTGTGAAGCTAGAAAAGCTAGCTATCAAGATTGCAAGTTGCCGACCATTCTAGGATTTTCCATCGCCTTGGAAGGCTTTAGTTTCTGTGTTCATGAGATATTCAATTTTTTGGAACAATTATGAGAGGTCCTCCTTCGCTGATGGTAAGAAAAGTTGGTTTCTGGTCTGACGGTTTACTCTCAGAATTAAATAAAATAAATTCTAATGGATCGTCCGAGTACCCTAGACTGGAGACATGTACTGAGTGACATCTTAGTGGTAAACGAGAGCTTTGTAAAAACATTTGAATTTAGTGGGCTGTGTGCCTGCAAACCTCACCATCTTAAATGCCATGCAAGCATACTTATATTCATACGAACACTACAATGATGAAAGTGAGCATGTTATCAAAGACCGATTTTTGGTCTTTCTGTTAAGGTTCCATATTCTGGATTAAGAAGCCTACTGTTCTGCTATATCATAGAGTTGGGAGCTGACAAAAAGGAAGTCTTGTTTTTGGCATTCTTTTTATGCTTGGGAGAATAGAATTATTTCAAGTTGACAATTTATTAACTCTAGAAGACTTCCTATAACGCTGACCTCAAATTTTAGATTTGTGGCATTGAAATTTGGCATTAAGAAAGAGAACAGAAATAGGCAAGAGATTGAGCATTAGTAAATTACATACTACCATTCAACAATGCGTGTTTACTAGAGAATCCACCTACTAGCACTAAACAATGGGCATTTAATAATAACCTAAAAATTGTTGCGATGAATACAATTGTCAGATGGGGGAAGGAAATCAACCTGCAAAATCAGTTTGTCTCAGCTGAAGGTCGCGGAGGAGATAAGGTAATCGATTGGGATTTTTTGTGGGTATAGACTGCTTTATGAACCTTTCTTCGCCTGCAGTTCTTATCAATATGGTAATATTGGTTTTATTACAAACATGGGGTGATATATATCTGTAGACACTTAAAAGGAATTCACATAAATTCCCTTGAGCCCTGGATGCCATAGATATTTAAAATCAAAATTACAAGTCATGCAATTTTCTTCACAAACATCAGTAGCGAAAAGAACAGCACGGCTCCATTAATTCATATCACAAGATAACAGTCCAATTTCAAATTGTAGCTAATTTTGCCCTTATAAAAAACTTATAAATACTGTATGTTCACACAATCCTGTAACAAGTGTTGAACTGATAACAAATTAGCTAGTACAAAAGACTTGCAAATAGTGTAATACTCACACATGGTCCTGTAACAAGTGTTTTAACTGATAACAGACAAGTAAAATTTACCAGATTCTATTGCAAACTCTTGAGCTTAAAAACTTTCTAGTGGAATTTGATTGCTTAAATGAAAGAAAGAGGCATGATAGAGTATGATAGTAAAATTGAGCCTTCTTCCTGCTAAGTGTTAGTGTCAAAAAAAGAAATACGGTTTTCAAATGCTTGTTGGGTAGTTTCCACTAATTACCATAACAATTTATTACAGCTAAGAATACTAACCTTTTTTGAAACAAAATCTTGTATGTTTAGGGTGCAGAAGGGAAGAGAGAAGTGAAAATTTGCCACAATCAAAACTATCATGGCCAAAAAATAATATAAATGGAGATTTGTGAAAGAGAGTATGCCGGGCATTCATAACAATTGAGATGCACATTTGGGACACCTCCTATGATTAATGAAATTCGAAAGACCTTTAGGAGTTTTCTATTGAAAATTCAAACAATAGCTTGTTTGCGGCATGCTAGCCAATTTAAAACACTCAATGAAAGAATAAAAGTAGAATATGTCCGAGCAAACGTCTTGAAGGGTTGGTCTGTAACTTGCATCATATAAAAATATTATTTAAGCTAATAAAAGTGGAAAATATAAGCTAATTAAAGTTAGGAAGAGAGTGGACTAACTTTTTTCTTCTTTATTCTAATTATTACTTCAAATCAAATTTGTTGAAATTTTTGAAAAATACTTTTTAACGAATACTTTGTAACACTTTAGTGCCACAACGTCGGGGAGAGTAAAGAATCTAGTAACCATCAAATTAATTATCCCTTAAAATGGAATCTCTTTGATAATATTATGTGAAACTAATAATATCTTACTACTACTTAAAAAATGAAAGAATATTCAGTTGACATTGTAATCTAAACGAGTAGCATGCAATTGTTAATAGTCCATTAAGAGTTTGAGTAAGGAATCTTGGGATCTTAGTTCAAGATTTGTTTAGAGTTGGAGAGCATTGTGGCAGTTGGGTATTTTGAGAGGGAGGGATGATCTTGCCTTTTTTGTCTATGGGTTAGCTAATATGCTAAAGCCTAAATGGAAGGAGCAGCTTACTCCATCTGTACAACTCAAATTTGCATCAAACAAATGTTTAGGTGGTATCCTTGGAGCCAAAGAGCTTTACAACTTATATATGTTTTCAATCAATAAGAAAAATATGCCATGCTTTATTTTAAGTATTTGGCTACTGGAAGAGACTATAAGTTACTTTTAAGAAACAAGATGTTAGGACGGAGAAGCAATACTCCTACTCTCTGGTCATATTAAAAACAGAGGAGATTAGCTGGGATGTCAAAAAATTTGTGGGGATGATGAGGATAACATGCTTGTGAGGAGACTGGTACAAACAGGCTGGTGTTTTGAATAGAGTTTTGGGATGAATTTAAGTGTTTAAGCTAATACTGGCCTTTCATTCAACATATAAAGAATCCAGACATGGTCACTATTGTTGGCATTGTGACATGATTGAGGAGGAGAATGTTGGATGGTCAATCTATCCATTGTAGTTCAATCTAATTAAAATAATAAACATTTTAATTTATATCTCTTAAACCTATGCTTATTATTAAGCATACCCAAATGTGATTCCAAGCCACTTTTGATTAAAATTAGATGCTTGTCCAAATTGTAGTCTCAATGCGAAGTAAAGTGAAATAATACATTAGGATTTCTTTGGTTGCCATCCCCATAACATGGGTAAAATCAAGAAGATGAGTACACTTTTCAAGGAAGTCTCGCGGGCAAGAAAAAAACCCGACAAAAACAAGCACCTGTTTTGAAAATAATGGGTGCCTATTTAAGAACGGGCTCCCAAGCCTAAACACGAGCTTATATGGAACGAGCTCCCAAGCCTAAATGCGAGCTCATATGGAATGGGCTCCTATTTAGGCTTGGGAGCCCATTCCATACGGGCTATCGTATATAGAACGAGTGCCCATTTTTTAAACGAGCACCCGTTCATGAAAAGTTTTTTTTTTTTGTGACCTACAAGTTCATTTTCAATTGTTTAGATGACGAGAAAGGGACTAAAATAACAAAGCAAAATGGGCACTAGCATCATCTTACCTCCCTAGCACGCCTCTATGACCTCCTGCAACCTTCAGGTGTTTCCAGGTAGGTGGTTTTATTATTTTTTACTGTATTTTAATTTATTTTTAATTTTAAAACCTAAAATCGTATTCATCTAATTTTTTTACATGTGTTCATATTAGTTAATCAATAATTTGTGAACTTTGTTAATTCTTGATCCCAAACCCTAAACCCTAAACTTGGAACTCTTAATTGAACACCATAACTTAAAATTACAAAACAAACCACTAAACTCACATCCCTCAACCAAACCATAACACTAAACTCACATCCCAAAACCAAATAGTCAAACATGGACCCTAAACTTGGAACCCTTAATCCCAAAATCTAACTCAAAATAATAAACATTAAAAACAAAATGAACATATGTTTATAACCTCAAACCATCAACCCTTAACATTGGAAGCCACACATACAAACCCTGAAACTTGGTGCTTAAAATCAAAACCCCAACCATAAAGGTCTTCAAACTTGAACCCTAAACTCATAATCACTAAAAACTAAAATTTCATAAAATTAGGGTTAGTTCAATTTCACATTCTTAGAGCCTTTGGAGATAATAGTTTATAAATTAGGGCCTCCAAAATGTAGATGCACCGAGAAAGTTAGATCAAACTTATAACAAGGTTTCAATTCTATCTAAAAAGGGCCCACAAGGGTGGTTCATTTTAAAGGTATCCATAATCTCTATGAAGGACAATGTGGTGATACCAAGATAATTCTAGTGAAATATCTAGGCATAAGGTTTTTATTGAGGCATATATGTAGATGTGAAAGGAAATCAAATTGTAGTAAACCATTTAAGATCCATCAACTACCCTAAAGATATGAGACTTCAAATTAGACATTTTATTTTCAATAGTTTGTCACAATGGATGTGCAAGTGACTTATAGACTAGTTTGAATTAAACTTTTTAGGTTTGAAAACATGTGAATTGGAACAAAGATATAAGCTCAAACATCTTTAATTAAATAATGACTTAGGTTACAAACTTTAGAGCCATTGGAGATAATCACATTCAAATTTCTCAAATAGATGGAAAGACCAAAGTTGGAGGACTCGGATAAAAGGAGGTTCATAAAGGTTAAATTTAAATTTATTATATCTCTTAGGAGAACAAACATTTAGACTTCTCAAAGTAAAGATTTCAAAGAGCTATTGAGGCCCCATGCAATATGAATTATAAATTCCTTAGAGAATACAAGAGAAGGGAAGCCCAAAATAGGAATAGCCCAAACACCATGAAATAAAATTAAAACATCTAAGGCTTCAAGACTTTAGGGATTTGATTGAAAACTAGACCCTTGGTTTTCTAAAGAATACTATGGTTTCTTGTACAAGTAATAATAGGATTGGATTTATATAATTGAGAAAATGATTAAAGATAACATACCTAAACTTGTAGATGGCCTATGTGATTTCGATGGAGAAAGATTCTTTATCCCTTGGAAATGAAATGTGCTCTTGTTCTTTTCTCCTTGTGATCACTTATGATTGTCTAATGTCTAGGTGTACATGCATATGTAATAATTAGAAAAATGAATGTCTTTAAATACACAGATGTATAACAATTTAATTTGTTAAAACATGTATCATGTCAGCTCACAACGACTAGTGAAAGGGGTAGGAACTTTGTAATTTAAACTTTAAAATAAAACTTGGCAATCAATCCCAAGCCATTCAACATTGATCGCAAGCCATTGGAGATTGACCTAGGATGAGAAAGTATGGTTTTGAGGCAATGAACAAATATGTAGACTTGATTGTGAATGTAAGCTAGAAAATGATATGTAAATGGTGAGTATGTGGGAATGTGTGTGAGTAGTGATATGATAAGGTTGAATGCATGGAATCGGTCTAAAAGAAAGTGAAATTGATAGTGATAAGTAAGAGTTGTCAACTAAACATGGCACTCAATATGTAATTGTATTAGGTCATTCCATCAAGATGGGCCCAAAACTAAATGGGAATCAACATGGGTATTTAAATTTCACCATTACATTGGGATTGTGTGTAAATAGGTATGGGATAATGTCACAAGCATGGAAGCAAGTGTAGATTAGTGTAAAATTGATAACCATTGGGCCATAAGCCAAAACATAACACAAGATTGTAACATTTATCAACTAGCACTTGCACCCATAGGAGGTGGAAGCAATACACTGATAGGAACAACTGACGAGTTTAGAAAATTTTTAGGCATGAATTTTTTTACGGTGTGAGACAATTCCTAGCACTATAATGCTCACATATAAAAGCCTATCAGCTAATAAGTAATTAGATTAAGTCATTCCCACAAAATATGCAAAAAAATAAAAGGGAATTGACATAGGTATGTTAAACTCACCATTAGAATAACATCAATAACACCTAAGTCAATCATTCGCTAGAAATACTTTAGCTATCAAGACCTGTGAAATATTAATACAATGTCAAACTTGGTGCTTAAAATCAAAACCCCAACCATAAAGGTCTTCAAACTTGAACCCTAAACTTGGAACCCTAAATGTGGTTTCATGGAATGCCATGATTGCAAGATATGCACAAAATAGATTTTTTAAAAAGGTTTTTCAAACTTTCTAACAAATACAATTGGTAAGTGTAAAGCCAAACTCCATAATTTTGGCTAGTGTCTTGCCTACCTGTGCTAAAATGGTAGGTTTAGAACAAGGTATGGACTTCCATCAAAGTGTAAAGGAAGGGGGGGTTTTGTTAGAATTTGACCAACACAACTAGTTTCGTATATCAAGGACTTCAAAATCCATACACCTTAACTACATACGATCTAGATAGGTGAAAATAATTTTGAGAAACAATAGTTAGTATCTAAAGATACCATGAACTTCCATTAAAGACATCAGGTAAAAGAGCACCTTCATCTTGAAAACCTAAAAAAGTTAGAATGGAAATATATATACCAATAAAGGCCCTCATCTAAACAAATTTCTACATATGGAATATCCAAGCTTTCTACTAGTATGTCTATTCAAAACTTTGTGTAAGAATAACAACCTTCTCACCATTAAAATAAAATATAAGTTATTAAACATACCTTGAATTCTAGCCTCCATCTCTTGTTCCAGCTTATGTTCATCCTTAGTTTTAGTCAGTACTAGAATGACCATGGAAATCAAGTGATATAGATAATTAATTTTGCGAGCATCTATAATTTCCTTCAATTGAACCTACACAGAAAACACAATAGAAACACAACTTTTAAAAGTGATATTTGCACTTCTAGCCAAACAACAAAATAACATCCTAATAAAACACAAATACAAATGTCAATAACATATATCTTTAGTGCCAGAGATGTGCAATCATACTCTACAGTTGCAATTCTCCAGATGACCTCCTTGGCATAGGCATGATTAACAGTTACAATTTCCACAACAAAATGGACAAGCCTTAGCAATCTCCTCCTCTGAACATGTATGCAAAACGTGGAAGCATAGACAAGGCACGTGAACTCCTTTGCAGAATGCCCCACAGCTAGTTGTAGGTCCAAGTGTCTGCTAGAAAAATAAGGATAAAAGATTACAAATGGATTTAATTTTCAACCTGCCCTAGTTTTCATTAGATTGAACATGTAAAAAATTAGAAAAATGAATCCCAATGAGCTAAAATAACCATGGACCAATCATAAAATTAAGTTCTATCAATTTTGGTTGCACAAAATTCATTGGAAAAACCAAACCTTTCAAAAAGCCAAAATTTCCCTCCTTGCATGACTGATGAGGCAAGTAAATACCTACAAACAAAAACATTTTATCCAACTGTGTCTTGCAGCATGCAGCACACATGTCTCCTTTGAAAAGAAAAAAGAAAAAAAACATTATAAACATACTCAATCTTCAACCTGCCCTAGTTTTTATTAGGTAATTTTTTTCTAAATTTAAACAAATCCAAATGGGTTAAAATAGTCACAAACCAATCATAAAATCAAAAATCAAGTTCTGTGAATTTCTAGTGCACAAAATTTGTTGAAAAATTCACATTTGATAAAGCCCAATTTTTTCCTCCTACATGACTCACAAGAAAAACAAATACCTACAACCGAATACAATAATATCCCTACAATAGACAAAGACTAATAAATCAAAAAAAAATCCAAAATACATCAATACTAAAGTTTTCACACAATTTTTTAGAGAACAATCTTATTCACTCAATAACACCTCAATTAAAAACAACCACAAACTCATGATGGATTTAGTATTAAAGAGACAAAAAAATATCGTATCAACCCATCAAGATGATGACCACGTCGTCCCCTTAAGAAAAAGAATCACACACATTTCCTCTGTCATGTCATAAAACATGAATTGTACATTTACTAGGAGAGTAATATTAGTCTTAAAGAGGGTAAAGACGTCAACTCAAATTCAAAAACCACTCTACTTAAACATCATGTGTTCAATTGTCAAACAATCAATAGTAATTTGTATCAAAAAGTGGTAAATATTTGTCCTATTTTTATTGGCCAAACTTAACTTTTGATTATTAAAATGGCTGATGTTTTAAAATAACCCAAAAACACCATTATTTAAACCTGGCAAATATATGAAAGGAAACTAAATTGTCTTGTCCAACCGACTTTCACGACTCACGAGAAGCTCTAAGTGATTAATGCCTATCTGATTGTCTTCAGCCATTGAATGTCGAGGTGCTATCAAAAAAGAATTTTGCCTGTCAGCTATTCTGTACATGCAGTCAAAGCTCTATCCGATTATTTGATGCATATGATCAGATGGCCCCACCGCCACCGCCAGCACGCACTATCATTCCGTCAACTTGACACCACTATATTCTTCATTGCTCGTTTTAAATGTTCGATATTATCTCAACATAATTTCTAATATATATTTTTTAAATTCCAACGACAATAATCACACCGTCACGCTTGGACTAAGCAAGTAACGACAATCATTGCTCGTTTTCACGTAATATGGCAAATCAATTTGGACTAAACAATGGAAATATCTTTCCATACATAAATCCGATAAGTATGGATCCTCATCACTAGGTATCACCACTTCAATCGATGTTAGTGGCCCTCGCCTAGTTATCATAAAGATAAACTCTCTGTTGCACGGGGTGAACGTTGTTTTGGAGATAGGCTGTTTTTAAAGTAATTTTTTTTTAGCAGTGTTTGTATTTTATGACTTGTTGGCATTGCATTGTTCGAGGAAGGCAGTGTAATTTGTGATTTATAAGCATTGCTAGGAAGTGTCAATTCTCATAATATAGTGACTTCTCTTGTGTATATTTATGTAGCTAGTTTTTTGTTGCATCCTTCTTGAAATTATATATGGTATGAGGTGTCATGCTATGTTTTGCAATTTAGAAATATGGTTTTTCAACTACATATTGTTGTATAAATTCTTATTCTATTAACTTGTCCTACATTAAAATGGTAACATGGAACCAGAATTATGGAAAGCTAACATTTGGTTTGCTCCACAAATGTCATTCAAAAACTGCTCAAATTTCATTTGGTGTCAGTTGTCATGCTATGTTTTGCAATTTAGAAATATGGTTTTTCAACTACATACTGTTGTGTAATAAATAGCTATGTAATAGTTTGAGTGACTACATACTACTATTATGACAAACTTTGACACAAAATTGAACGTACCGAATGGATTGTTGAACAAATTTTTAGAACTTCCAAACAAACCATTCGAGACTGTAAATCCTTATTCTATTAACTTGCCCTGCATAAAAATGATAACATGGAACAAAAGTTATGTAAAGCTAACATTGGGTTTGCTCCAAAAATGTCATTTAAAAATTACTCAGATTTCAATTAGTGTCATGCCTCAAATAGATTGGAAACAATTTAACTTCTGTACAATTATTGTTTTGGAATGCACAGAGAAAAGAAATCTTATGGATTAACAAAATTTCCTTGAAAAACAAATAGCCATAAAAGGAGTGTTTGGAAAACACAAGATCTGTTCAACAATATTCCTAAATAGATATTGACTCATTAAGAATGCGATTTGAACAGATCATAAACAAGTCAGATAAAGGGTTTTCCATTACAATGTTTGACCATAGCCCCAAGCGTATCACACAATGTAACACTTTTTTGCCACTATGTTTATACACTTAAGCTTAGTTTTGTAATCCCATGATGGCCAAATGTCACCAACAGATCAATGGCAAAACTAGATCAATTATAATTATCATATTAAATTAATTGCTCAAAAGATAAAATACATTTTCCTAATGAATAATCCTACTTGTCTTACAACTTAGTTGGTATTGTTAAGCTTTAAAATTCACTATTGTTACATTTTTCTGTTTTAAACTATAATCACTTTGCAAATTTCTTATTGCTTCATTTCCCTTGATTTGGGCAATGTATTTATTAGGGAACTGTTAAAATAGATGATGGTTTTCTCTTTATTTCTTTGCACTATAAAGGATAAGTTGAAAAACAATTAGTGGTTTGTTCTAAAATTCATTGTGTATGAGTTTTCTTGTCAAACTTAGTTAATAATTTTTTCTATTAAAATTCATGAATGACCATCAAATTTAAAGCATTTTGGCATCCTTGTAAAAACAAACCTAAAATATAATGAACAATAAGTAATAAAAAACATAATTAACAAGAGCCACAATGTAACTAATGTCCCTACTAGTTGTAGGGTTGCAAAAGCACGCCAAGAAGGCAAAATCAAATCCCTGACAAATAACATAAGATCTTAAAAAAAGAAAACCGAATTAAGATTTTAGATTGCAAGTTAAAACAAGTTAAATGCAAAGACATGTATTACTTTATTGAATGACTATAACAAAAATATATTGCACCATAGGAAAAGGTAAAACTATATTAAAATACTATAATTGCAATTTATTTCTTACTCTATAATTGTAGCTTAAATTTAATTGATAATTTGTTCTTTCTTTTTTATTCTTGGTGCAATATATAATTTAAATTACATTAGGTATAATTTTAGGTATAGGGACACAAACTGTGAATGCAAAAAAAAAAAATACTATTAAAAGGGGGACCTTCAGGTTACCTTGGAAGGAGGTAGACCACACAAAGTGCTAAAAATTGATGGAGTGCAACTTCAGAGTGGTTTCAAACCCAGCACCTCGACCTCACTCGTTTACTATCGAAACAGATAGACACAGTAGCAGGTAAGTAATTTCATCACAACATTCATTTAGGGCTTTCGTGAACCTTTCCAATTTTTTTGATATTTGAAAACTAAGGTAGAAGGGTGATTTCATACACATTTAATCAAGAAAGTGTTCAAATCTAAGGCGAACTCTCTATTCTTTAACCAACAAGGTTTTCAATTTTCAAATTCTTGTTATGTGTTGGCCTTGAGTTATTTGGGATTACACAATTCATTGTAAAAGAAAGAAACATAACTTCATCGTTGATATTTGCTTCTAGCAAAAGCATATTTAGTTCATTGGAAATTAAATTTTTTTTATTTTTAAAGTTGGAAGTGTTTTGTACTTGGTGAAGTGCCAACTGATGAGGTACACTTAACCTCATTTCATAATAAATCATATAACCCTTTCTATGTCACTCAAATTACCCAAACTATGCCAATTTACAAATTTTATGAGCAACATTTGTTTATTTTTGATGGAATGATGTACAAATCTTGTTTTCTAATTGATTGAAGTTTTCCACTAATGTTGACATGATCGTGTGTAAATGTTCGTGTATTAATGCAGGTTTTTATGAAGTGCCTAGTGGAACTTAAAAGCAACTAAAGTCAGCAGCGCCAGAATCTCAGGGTGCCAGAAATCTAGGAATGCATAATCAAAGACTTGGTCGACAGTTCTTTCATTTTTTGTTAAAGATACTTAAGACATTTTATGACTCCACTCGGAGCTTTTACTGTGTTGAATCTAATAGACATCTAGTTTAGTTAAAAGTTTGTTTTTCTGTTGAAGACTTCTTCAAGTGGCAGTTATGTGTCGCCTAAAATTTAGGATTTTAGTATAGATTATGAGTAATCTCAAAAATAGTTATGTTGTGTTATGTTATGTTATGTTATGCTATGTTCTGATATACAATACGAAAGTAATGTTCAGGTATTATGTTATGTGATAATTTTCTATGGAAGAAAACAACTGAGTTTATTCTGAGTAATAGATTCTAAGCAATGGGAATATGAATGAGAATGGGGTTATTTTGGATCTGTTGAAGATAATGCATGTGATTTGAATTGATAAGGAAAACTCCTGAGAGCTAGCCACTTAAAGGATATAGCATAGATAAGTGTTTCATTGTTATGCAACTGTGTTATTCAAATCTGTTTAGTAAATATTTTTGTTTAGAATAATGTAACTTTCTGTTTTAGCATTGTTGAGTGTTCCTGCAGGATATTGTGTCTGAGACAAAAATCTTTAAGTTCTGTTGTTATGTTAGAGTTTCCAAAGCATCTATTTTATCCATGAAATCCGTTATCAGTTGTTAGCTCAAGTTTGATTTGCTTTCAGTTAATAGTTAGCTGTCTTTCTTTTTGAAATTCATAGTTAGAAATGCATGTGTGACTTTTAGTTAGTTTATAAGTTTTCTAGATTTAAGATTCAAATTCTTTCTAGATTAAGGGTGATATGCTTTCTAGTTTAGATTCATTTTGATAAAGCTTGTTCAAAAATTCAGAAAACTATTGCTAAGATGAGATGTCCGAATTCATTCCCTATTGCAAACTGCCTTGGACACTACTCGGTTGACATAATTAACATATTTCAAATAAATTGTTAGGACCTCACGACATCCTATCACCAACGTCTTATTCAAGGACCGCACTTGATAAAATTTAAGAAGCCCAATATTTATGTGCACAATGGCTCGAGCTCACACCCAATTTAGTTGGTGAATTCCTCTTGAGCAACGTTGTATCCCCTTCTTTAGGAATTCTCCACAGCTAAACCCAAAGGATAGCAACATTTGGACCCTAAGCCTCATCATGTAAGGAAATTTGTGTAGCTTTAATTCCTTCTATTTCTATGGGCATGTGTAATTTTACTTGCAAGGAAATTTACGCAACTTTAGTCCTTTCTATTTCTATTGGCATGTGTAATTTATTGCCATGTAAATTTGTACAACTATAATCCTTTCTATTTCTATATTTCTATGTTCTACTCTTCTTAGTTAAATTTTTTTGACAAGATTAAAAAAATTGCATGCAAATTTCCATTATCTTTTACTACATACCTCTGTAATACAAGAGAGTAGTGAATTATATCTAAAACAAATAGTTCTTTTTGCCTTCGCAAAGCATATTGCATGAGTGTGTACCAATACCATACTTTTCAAGTGTCGGGCTTTCAATGTACCAATTATATGACAACTATTGGTACCCACACTACTATTGGATATTGTCCCCTATAGTAATGACAAGAGACTGCAACTAAAAATTCTACATTAGTCTTTGTGTGTTGTCTAAGGCTTGAAGTGATTTTTTGCAAGGTAGTTGGAAGTTTCCTTAGGATTGATACTTTTCTCTTGTAAAAGGTTTGGAGTGGTTTTCTACAAATTAACATAGCAATCATTCTTTTGTCAAAGTTCATTATTGTTCATTCCTTGTGCACTAGAAAATTGTAGAATTTGGATCCATAATAGACACAATTTTCATAGTTTTGAAGGATTTTGTTCAAGTCATCTACTTTTTAATACTCACCCATATTTTGTCTATCTTAAAATGTTTTTCTCTTCTTAGTTAAATTTTATTCACAAAATTAAAAAAAATTGCATGCATCTTTCCATTATCTTTTACTACATACCTTTGCAATACAAAGAACAGTGAATTATATCTAAACCAAATAGTTGTTTTCACCTTCACAAAGCATATTTTGCACATGCATGTTAAAAATTTATAACTTGCCCTTGTTTTAGTTTATTTTATTTATTTCATTGAAAGTAACTTAAATTTATATGCAAGTGATTAAAGGTAAGTGTGCGAAGTTAACATGCAAACCTGATTTTTACTACTTGCCTATTAGTTGTGTCTTCTTCAAAAAATGATTTGCAGAAAGGTAGTTCAATTTTAAAATTACGAAAAAAAATATTTAAACATTTTAAAACCTACATAGATATAAAGTATACCATAAAAAATGTTACTATCTGTCACAATTTATATTTTCTCTCTATTCCTCTCTCTATATCTCTTTCCCTCCTTCCCTCTAGATCCCTTATCTCTATCTCTATCTCTATCTCCTCTATCTCTCTTTCTATCTAAAAGCATGTCTTCAAAATCGCTCTCATCTCTTTTCCTCTCTATCTCTCTATCTCTATATATCTCTTCCTCTCCCTCTCCCATGCAAATGACATGTTGCCTTGAGTGTAGCTCCCCATGGACACGTGCTTTATTTGGACTCTCTCTCTCTCTCTCTCTCTCTCTCTCTCTCTCTCTCTCTCTCACATCTTCGTATAACCCACACTTTCACCAAGTATGGAGTTTAAATCCATACAAGCTTCCTCGAAATCAATACTTTTTTTAATCTTTTTGTCATGGACAGTGTTTATCTATATCATTCTCTCCCTCTATATCTCTTTCATAGAATCAAAATAATAATAATGTCCATAATATTCAATACTTGTACTCTCTACCTATTTTAAATTACTCTCTCTATATAGAATCAAAATAAAAATAATGTCCATAATTTTCAATACTTTCTTTTGGTAGCCTCTTCAATTTTGGCAGGAACTTGGTTATGAAAATAAGGAATTTAAAATTTATTGAAGTCCAAATTAGTACAAAGTGAAGGTTTCATTATTCTATCAAATTGCACTTGAATGCATTGTAGTCTAGTGGAAATTCATGTAAAATAGAGGAATGTTTTTTGTGAACATCATTGGATCAAGATAGAAATGTCTAACATATATATTCCTTGACAAAATGGTGGTGTTGAAAGAAAGAATAGTCCCTGACCTTAGTGGAAATAGCATGATTCATGTTGCAATCTAAGGATCTTCCTTTGTTTCTTTGGTTTGAGGTTGTCAATATGGAAACTCATGTCTTGAATAGATCTACTACAACTTGTTTACAAAATACCAAGGAAGCATGGAGCAACGAGAAACCAAATGTTAAGTATTTTAAGGATGTGAAGCATTTTCTCAAATACCTATTAAGATTAGACAAAATAAATTTAACAGTAAGATTGTTAAGTGTATCTTTGTTGCCTATGATGATCATAGGAAATGATATAGGTTGTTTGATCCTAGTGTGGAGGATGTGCTCACAAGTAGGTTGTATGATCCTAGATTGTTGGCAAGAGACACTATATGGACTCATGATTGTTGTCATTGATGGCAACAAAGGTTATCCCACACATCTGCAAGACATGATAGGTCTTCACTGGAAGTCAGATTGAAGAAGTGTTAAGGTCCAGTAAGCAAGAACAGAGCAGCCAGTAAGGTCTGACAGATAGGTCTGGATCTCTCAATAGAAGTATCTCAGTGAAGTGCAGATTTGAGGAAGTCAAGGGGAGTATCTTGACTAATAGATTCTAGGGGTTGAGCCTCTGGTGTGGAAAGGATAAAGAGATATGAATATTTGAATGTCAGGTTCCCAAGTGACAGTGTGAACAGAGGAAGAACTGACTGGCAGAACATCAGACATTATTCCAGATGTGTTACTAATGATGGAAAATGTTCTTAAGGCATAATTTATGTTTGGCCAACATGATTGATGATTTCTACAAGTATATGCTTGATCCACATTACTTTGTATGCAAGGATTCAGCCGACAGATCAGAGTTTGAGGAAATTATTGACTGCTCTGGATGCCGACTAGAAAGATGATGAAATCACTTATGCGGATATATATACATGATTGATTTAGATGTGAAGGGTGTTGTGTTGTGTTGTGTGGTGCGAAGAAAAGTAGAAGAGCGGAGTGAAGATAGTAGAAGAGGTCTGGAATGTGAAAGTACAGCTGCATCAAGAGAGAGTAAGAATGAAGTGCAGCAAATCAGTCTATTGAGCTTAACTGGAACTGAACCTCAGCATGTGTGGATGCTTCTCATCAGTTCAAACATTGTATTATCTTCCTTTCTTGTAGATAGTGTGTCTCCTGTAGGTAGTGAGCCTCTTGTGAGCAGTGTGCTCGGGCAGTGAGCCCTAATTGGCAAGTGCCATATTGTTACTTCTATTCTTCTAACAGAGAATAATATCTTGGGTTGATCACCCCGTGGTTTTTCCCTTAACCAGGTTTTCCACGTCAAAATATTGTGTCACGTATTAGTGTTCTTTCCATTTCATAATTGTGTTTGCTCATTTGATTTAATATTGAATTAACTATTAAGAAAGATCATAAAGGCACAAGAATTAAGATAACTGATTCACCCCCCCTCTCAGTTATCAACAATTGGTATCAGAGCCTGGTTCCTCCAAACAGAGTCTAACAGTTTGAGGAAGATCTGGGAATTCAAATGGATATGTATGGAATGAGGCAACAACTTCAGTCTGCCCTAGATGATCTTGAACAATCTAATTCTAAAGTCAATGAACTGAAGGAGAGACTTAGACAAGCCGATGACTTCATTAAAGATCTAAGAGAAAAACTGAGTATCTCTATGAAAAAGAGAAAAGGACTACTTCAACAATTAGTAGATCAAAGTGAAGCCAATAACACTAATGATGATCTAAATGAGAAGAACAAGTTATGCAAAAAGTTATCAAAAGAAGTCAATATGGTAAAACATGAAATGGAATCAGGAGTCATGAAGTTCACCCAAGAAATTGAAGAGAAAAGAAAAATTGAAGATAACCTAAGACAATCTCTCAAGGAGAAATCTGAAGGCTGCCACAATATGGATAGAATAATTAGACACCTAGAATCTAATCTTGAAGAAGCCAAAGAAAAGGAAGAACAACTTGAAAACCAGGTTGACACTCTCAAAAGGGATCTTCAAACAACAAATGAATATAAAGAGAAATTCAAGGTAAGCTCTACTCAACTTGAAGTTCTTCTTGAAAGCCAAAAGAGGATAGATGACAAGCGTGGCTTGGGGTATGAAAAAGGGGAAAGCTTCGGATCCAGTCAAAGGAACTCCACTCCAAGAAACAGACCTAGAAGACCTCCGGTAAGGCAACCAAATGCTCAAAGATATCCATCCTTCAATGGATACTGCCACAAATGCAATTACTTTGGTCATAAAGCAAATCAGTGTAGAAAAAGAATGAATCAAACTATTACATCCTTCTCCGGACAATGTTTCAACTACAAAAGGTATGGTCACAAATCTCATGAATGTAGACATATGCAAATAAACAAATCATTCAATGGTAAATGCTTTGAATGCAATAGAATGGGACATATGGCTAGTTAGTGCAGATCAAGAGGATATCAATCAAATATGCAAAGAAATGTTATTTGCTATAATTGCAATAGATTCGATCATATTGCCAAATACTGTAGAAGCAAGAATCAGGACAAAAGGGGTCCGGTGCATCATAATCAGAATCAAGACAAAGGCAAAAGAAAAATGAATGCAGATGAAGTTCAGAGTGAGATGAACAAGATTTGGGTAAAGAAAAGTACAAAGAATGTTGGAAATGGATCCGCACTAGACTCTGGTGCTGATATTCCTTCCAGAAACTAAAAAGTGAGCTCTAGCTCAGGGGGAGCAACAAAATATAAGCCAATTCCCCCAGCCAGTCAATTGGTGCCTGAAATTGGCACATAGGAAGATGTGGATCAAAGGGTTACTAAAGAAACATCTAAATGAGGTATGGTGAAGATTTGAGACATCTGCAAAAGATTTGAAGAGTCTAATCCTTCCAGAATTGATTCGGTAAAACACTGGCAAAATAGTCTTCCGATAAAAATAGGTTCTTCACAAGTTTGGTCCGATATGATGGAGTCTAGATCTGCAGATAAATCAAATAACTAGTGAAAGGAAGATGGATTATCACTACTCTCCAAGAATAACTTCAAAGTCTGTCTCAGTGATTCGGAAAGGTTATGTCTCCAAATAAGATAAACAAGGCAAACTAGAAAGAATTAGGTTGCGCATTTATTGCAGGGTGAAAATTAGGGCTTCTCAGAAATAAAAGAGTTCATTCATTCGTCATTCGCACATTTGGACTCAAGAAGAAAAGAAAAAGGAGATCTGCATCAAATTGTGTCAACTCCCAAAGATCAGCCATTGAAATCGTTTCATACAGCTAATCAAATCTGGCTCTTTCAAGCGAACCCTTCAAACAAAAAAAAAGTATTTTTCATTGCTGAATATCTCGCTGTAAAATCTTTTTGGAAATGGGTACTCTAAATGTTGTGAAGATCTCTGATAGACCTCGTCCTAGATTTAAGAAGCATCCATATAAATCTCTAGAAGTTGATCCCCTAGGCACCTTTTCAAGCATTCTGCATGGGGTTCTGCATGTAGAAGATGTTAGGGTTTACATTCATGCAAACATTGAAGAATTTGGCAATTCAAAGTTAATGGATATCTATCATAAGCAGTTAATAGATGATTCCTTTGAGATCAAACCTTAGTATAAAGCCATCCGAGAGAAGTATTTTGTACAGTGCATTCATTTCCCCTATTTTGAAGAAGATGAATGGGTCCGGTATGTGTTAAGTAGAGTGCATGACAATTTCTTATGGTTAAATAGACTGTTTAAGATCACCAAAGATGCAATTAGGGCAGTAACCAGTCTGCACTCATCCGGTGGGATACATGTTCTCAAATCTATCAAGAGTCAAACAGTAAGTGATGCAAC
Source organism: Cunninghamia lanceolata (assembly GCA_027924645.1). Lineage (NCBI taxonomy): Eukaryota > Viridiplantae > Streptophyta > Pinopsida > Cupressales > Cupressaceae > Cunninghamia > Cunninghamia lanceolata. The sequence continues at coordinate 3,752,882 of BSBN01000957.1, forward strand.
TGGATCAAAATTTGACAAGAGAGCCATGACAATTGAAGATATCACTAATCTGGATGTCAAGTTTGCATCCATGATAATTGGTTATAAGATTTATCACTCCAGTAGGGAAAACTCAGTACCAGGAACTGCAATTTATACAGCCTATCAGATGCTAAAAGAAAATGTTGACTATGATCTGTGTGAACTTCTTCTAACCCAATTTTTTAAGAATTTGCAAAAGATAAAGAAGGACAAGAAGAACTCCTTCAAGTATGGTGGTTTGATAATCTGCCTATTCTTTTATTACATGAATGAGCTTCCCGGATCCAGTGGCTGGGTATGGCAAAATGATAGACCAGTAGCTATTCAAATCAGAGATTATATACATACGCTTGGTGATGCCAAGGCACAGAATACAACTCTTTGGGGCTATTTCAAGAATTTTCAGAGCATGATGCAAGCAAGAGAGAGAATCCCCAAATCTTTAGTTGAAAAGTATAAGGATATTGTTTGCTTCATGGTAGAAACTAATTAGTGCCTTATGGAGGCAGTGGAACCAAGAATAGTATGGATCATGCCGATGGGGTATGAAGTTGATGAGAAAATTGTTGAGTTGTATGTTGAACACATGCTAAGTCAGCCAAAAGAGCCCAAGGCAAAAAGGTTTGGAACCTTTGAGGAGCTAAGTGTAAAGATTCATGTGGAACTCAGACAACCAGAGATCAAGAGAAAGATGAGAAAATAAGTTAAAGATGTTGCCAAAAGATTTGGCATCTCAAAGGAGGCACTTGATGCCAATAGGGAAAAGATGGAAAAGGCTGAGGAAGAAAAGAAAAAGGCAGAAAAGAAAAGTGAGGAAAGTGTTCCAGCAAAGTCTTCCACCCAGACCAGATCATCAAAGAGATCTGCACCTACCACTACCAAAAGCTCAAGGCCATCAAAACCGGAAGCACAATCATCTGGAAAAGGAGAGAAAAGAAAAAGATAAAAGCCACAAGGGCTTATGCTAGTCAAAGGGATGAAGAGGAGACTGAATCTGATGAAGAAATCAAGAAAATGAAGAAAAAGAAGAAAACATCCAGTGAACCCTCTCTTGGACAGAAGGAAGAAGAAAAGACAGAGGAATATGTTGAAAAACCCACTTTTCACATTAATGACATAATCAAATCAGTCACAGTGGATGGAAATCTTTAGCCAATGGTTGAATTCTATGATGATTATGGTGACGCAGATCAGAAGATATTGCAAGATGCCATAGTCAAGTACCTAAATATCTACAACAAAGCATTTATTGAAATTATATCTCTGATCCCCAAAAGCTTGGAGAAGGAACTTGAAATAAGAAAGAAAAATGCCCAAGCCAAAGATCTAGAAATCTAGGAACAGATAGCAATTCAGCTATATCCTTCAATCGATCCCGAGAAAATGAATATGATCTTCAAAGATTGTAAGGATGAGTTCAGGAGAAAAGTAAGGATGAATCAACTTATACTCAGAGAAACTGACAAAGTTGCAAAAGAGACAGAAGAGATCCTCTGGAATGCATTCAAAAGATTCAACATTCCAGTTATAGAGGACTTGGGTACTGATCCCTCGACTACAAGTGTTGCAGAAGAGTCTACTGAGAAAATAACAGAAGAGGTAATGAATACCGGTGCAGAAACAGCTAAGGACTTGGAATCCTCTGCTCTGGAAGAGGTGGCCCATGAACAGACTAGCATTTATCCTCTAGTTTCCCCTGTTGACTCCGGACCTAAAGAAGAAATAATAAAAAAGAAAGAAAAAGAGGTGAAAAGTAAAGAAGGAAGTCAAGCTGAAAAGAACATAAGTGACACTATAGAAGAGAAGAAGAATCTGTCTCCGGTAAGAGACACTGCAGAATCTATCAAGGACTTCTTGACAAAAGAAACTAATGAGATGGATGAACCAGAATTACTAAAAGGGCCATTAGATTTTGACTCTCTATCTCTAGTACAAACAATGAAGATAGCTTCATTTGCAAATGCGAAGGCCAAAGAGAAACTACTAAAATCTCACATGGAAGACTATGAGATTATAGAGGTAGCATCCGGAGTGTTGGAAAAGATCATGCCATCCTTTCAGAAGGATCCCACAGCCTCCTCTTCCGGTAATCTCAAAACTCTAGTCAATAGTGTTAGCACACATTTTGATTCTCTAGAGAAATCAGCTAAGGAGAAGGTCAGGAAAGAGTTTTTGGATAAGAGATTCTCAGAGCTGTAAGGGATAATATCAAATGATAGAAGAGTTATGGGTATTGGGATAAAAAGTTTGGAAAATGCTCTTAAGGATGGAGGTGATGTATACAAATTTTGTATATCCTGGTCTAAAACAACAGTGGAGATTGAGAAGAAAATGAAAGAATAGGAGGACAAACTGATAAAACTTTCTCAAAATTTTGATCCACTTACCTCATCCATAATAAATCAAGAATGTCAAACGGTTGCAGTTTTGAATGAAATTAAGAAGCTTGAAAAAGAAGAAAAATAGAATTAGTAGGTTGAGTGAGCTCAGAGGGATAATTGTCCCTAAGTTGGAGGCCATGCATGAGGCCATAAAAGAAGCTCAAATCACAGCTCGGACAAATGATCCAACAGATCTAAAAAGGGCAGATGCATTTGCATTCCTGTTGAGTGGTCGTATATCAATTTTGGATAGAATGAAGCAAAGTTGGGCTACAGAATTCATTCAATTGAAGACAACTTTTGCAAACATACTTCAGTATATGTAAGTATGCCATATGTATATACTTATGCGGCTAAGTATAGTTAAATTTTTTGAAAGTTTTGGTATGCAGACCCTACCCTTTGCCATTGATGTCAAAGGGGGAGTGAGGAGTAGTGAAAAATGAGGAATCTAGCTAAGGGGGAGCTTCAGAAAATGTGCATAGAGACAGAGCATTAGCCAAGGGGGAGTATAGTGTGACACTTAGTCATTTTTCACTAAGTGTTGCCATCAATGCCAAAGGGGGAGATTGTTGGCAAGAGACACTATATGGACTCATGATTGTTGTCATTGATGGCAACAAAGGTTATCCCACACATCCGCAAGACATGATAGGTCCTCACCGGAAGTTAGATTGAAGAAGTGTTAAGGTCCGGTATGCAAGAACAGAGCAGTCAGTAAGGTCCGACAGATAGGTCCGGATCTCTCAATAGAAGTATCTCAGTGAAGTGTGGATTTGGGGAAGTCAAGAGGAGTATCTTGACTGATAGATTATAGGGGTTGAGCCTCTAGTGTGGAAAGGATAAAGAGATATGAATACTTGAGTGTCAGGTTCCCAAGTGACAGTGTGAACAGAGGAAGAACTGACTGGCAGAACATCAGACATTATTCCGGATGTGTTACTAATGATAGAAAAGGTTCTTAAGGCATAAGTTATGTTTGGCCAACATGATTGATGACTTCTACAAGTATATGCTTGATCCGCATTACTTTGTATGCAAGGATTCAGTCGACAGATCAGAGTTTGAGGAAATTATTGAGTACTCTGGATGCCGACTAGAAAGATGATGAAATCACTTATGCGGATATATATACATGATTGATTTAGATGTGAAGGGTGTTGTGTTGTGTTGTGTGGTACGAAGAAAAGTAGAAGAGCAGAGTGAAGATAGTAGAAGAGGTCTGGAATGTGAAAGTACAGCTGCATCAAGAGAGAGTAAGAATGAAGTGCAGCAGATCAGTCTATTGAGCTTAACTGGAACTGAACCTCAGCATGTGTGGATGCTTCTCATTAGTTCAAACATTGTATTATCTTCCTTTCTTGTAGCCAGTGTGTCTCCTGTAGGCAGTGAGACTCTTGTGAGCAGTGTGCTCAGGCAGTGAGCCCTAATTGGCAAGTGCCATATTGTTACTTCTATTCTTCTAACAGAGAATAATATCTTGGGTTGATCACCTCATGGTTTTTCCCTTAACCGGGTTTTCCACGTCAAAATATTGTGTCACGTATTGGTGTTCTTTCCATTTCATAATTGTGTTTGCTCATTTGATTTAATATTGCATTAACTGTTAAGAAAGATCAGAAAGGCACAAGAATTAAGATAACTGATTCACCCCCCCCTCTCAGTTATCAACAGTGTTCACAAGTAGGGATGTCAAGTTTAATCAAGGGTTCAAGGATATGATAAAATCCTCTCCAAATCCTATCCCACAAGTGGTCACAAGTAATGACATATCCTATAGTACTTTTGAAACCAACAAAAGTTCAAAGTCAACTTCCAATACAATTGAAGAATCTAACCCTTCTCAGAAGACAAAAAGTCCTCAAGAAATTTATCAAAGAACTCAATAAGTTAATTATTCCCTAATGACCACAATAATGAAGACTAATGATCCTCAAACTTATGATGAGGATAAGGGAAAATATGAATAGGAACAAGCTATGCAAAATAAATATGACTCTTTGATAAAGAATATGATTTGGGAATTGGCGGACTTGCCCAAGGGAAAGAATGCAACAAAAAATAAGTGGGTGTATAAAACTAAGTTCAAGTCTAATAGAAGCATTAAAAAACATAGATTAGTGACCAAAAGGAGGGAATTGACTACACAAAAACTTTTGGCCCTGCAACAAAGATCAATATTGTCAGGACTACTATATTATTGATAGCTCATTACACGTGGTCTCTTCACCAAATGGATGTTAAGAATGCCTTTTTTTAAAAATTTCGTTTACCAGACCATGTTAAAGGATTGATTGGATTTCAAGTTCTAGATCACCTTGTGGGTTAGTAGTGGAGGCTTAAAGAATTTGAGCAGGGCCCACCATGCTTTTACTTTGAATATGTGTATAGTATGTCAAAGGGTGTATGGACAAACCATATCCTTATTTATGTATGATGTTGAATTAAAATTTGTGGATTCAAAGTACTTTTTAGTTTCAAGTAGAAAACATGGCTACATGCATAACCTTCCTATGAATTTAATTATTTTCATATTTTACCTTTACCAACCATGACAATTGAAGAGGCATTTCTTAAAACAAAAAATCATTTATTTTCATGGGATTACAAAACTAATTTTAACTACATAAATATAGTGGCAAAAAGTTTTCTATTATGTGATAGACTTGGGGCTATGACCAAGCATTCTAATGGATAGTTCCCTACATTAATGATGGTACGTTTACAAAAATAGAGAGAGAGGAATAGAGAAAGAGAAATAGAGTGGGGGAGAGAGATAGAGATAAGAGATATAAAGGGAAAAAGAGATAAAGAAAAGAGAGCAACTTTCAATCAGGCATTTCATGCCAACGATCCAAAGATGACATTTGTCCATTGGGAACTACACTTAGGGAAACACATAATTTTCTTAAGGACCTAATAATTCACCTTTAAGACCTCTTTAGTGTACCCAATGCATCACTACAATGTATCTATCTATGACAATAGCAACATATCTTCTCCAAGATTCATTGATTCATACATGGCACAACCAATACTATTGAAAACAATGTTGTTTATTGAAGTGGCTCAAAAGTGGACATTTGCAGCATCTCGGAAGTCCAACATATGGAAAGAACAATTAACACTAGCTATTTTTCAAGTCTCTCCTCATTTCATCACCATCCCAGTAGCAAATGATCGATGTTTTTAATAATTATGTTGGAGTAAATTGCTTTTATACCAGTCATTCAAAAACATTCACAATGATATTGGTTCATTAGAGAAATATATTAAATCCCATTGGGAAATAATTTCAAATGACTACTATCCATGGAATTTCCACCATACATCTCTAGACCCATTGACATACACTGATGAAGAAACTCCTTTTGACTGGGGACATGCAATGCAAGACAATAGTCCTAATGAATGGCAAGTCTTGTTAATTCTATACCTAGGAATACCATTTCAATTGTATGGGCTCAACATGCTTGGGAAACAAGAAGAGGACCGATTAAGGGCACTATCACTTGCAAATAATTGATTGAAACAAAAAACAAATTTACTTGCATGCAACTCTTCTAATTCTTCCGCCCTTGCTTAGTTTGCCATTTTGTTTTCTTTGTTTTCTCTATAATGAGATCTCACTTCATATCTTCTACCACTAATTACTTTTATCTACATGCTACATTGGCATACCCATTGCACATTAAGGGCACTATCACTTGCGAATAATTGATTGAAACAAATAATAACTTTACTTGCATACCTACTTATACCCACTACTATTCAAAATCAGCTTTACTTGCATAAATGTCAACATATTTAATTTACTCTAATTAATTTCTAATGCAAGACAACAACACATATCACTACATTCCTTCAATGTTCAAATGATGGATGGACAACAACAATTCATGAGCAACAAATTTGTATGTTCGCTTCTCGATAAATTTCAATGTTCAATACACAATTATAAAGGAACAACTTATTACTTTTATCTACATGCTATCTCAGTGTACCCATTGCAAAATAAGTGATCCTATGATCCCGAACCTTGAAATCCTTGGGGATGTCAAGTTTAATCAAGGGTTCAAGGATATGATAAAATCCTCTCCAAATCCTATCCCATGAGTGGTCACAAATAATGACATATCCTATAGTACTTTTGAAACCAACAAAAGTTCAAAGTCAACTTCCAATGCAATTGAAGAATCTAGCCCTTATCAGAAGACCAAGAGTCCTCAAGAAATTTATCAAAGAAATCAACAAGTTAATTATGCCCTAATGACCACAATAATGAAGACTAATGATCCTCAAACTTATGATGAGGATAAGGGAAAATATGAATGGGAACAAGCTATGCAAAATAAATATGACTCTTTGATAAAAAATATGAGTTGGGAATTGGACTTACCCCAGGGGAAGAATGCAGTAAAACTTAAGTGGGTGTATAAAACTAAGTTCAAAATTCCATTATACTAGCACTTGCACCCATATGAGGTTTAAGGAATACACTAATAGGAACAACCAGAGAGTTTAGAAAATTTGCCGGCATGAATTTTTTTATGACGTGAGACAATTCCGAGCACTATAATGCTCACATATAAAAGCCTATCGGCTAAATATATATTTTTTGTAAATTATATTTTTATTCAATTAAATGCTACATTGATCATAGGTATGTGTTAACAAATAAAAATGAAGTGTAGACAAGCTTTACCGAAAGGCTCCCAGAAAAAAAATAGTTATAGAGAAACCACCTTTACAAATGTAAATAAAAATAACTATTCAAATAAAAAAAACTAAAGCTATAAAATTATTTTTTTAAAGTAAGATATAAATATATAATATTTATTACACATTTCAAAGTAAAAACAAAACAAAAAAAATTAAGGAAATAATGGTTGGTAGTTTTTTCAAAAGTAAAATTAAATAAAATGACTCTTAAGTAAAGAAAACAAAATAACTCTTTATTTAGGAGTTATTTTATAGTTATTTTATTTACTTTTAATTTTATAGTGAATAATAATCTAATTAATATTATAAATTAACTATTATATTAAATGTTGTATACAAAATTTTAAATATTTTATCAATACTAATATAATATTATTTTTATTTAAACTATTTAAGTCAAATATACTATTAATATATATAAATATAAAATACATTTTATAATATTCATATTGATAATATATTATATATTATTTTATATTTATAAATATAATTTATAGATTATAAAATACTATTTATGAATATATATTAAATATAATATTGTATTATATTTATATAAAGCTTATATATATTTAAAAACTTTTAAAGCTCATATTGAGGGTAAATCATAATTCTCCTTGAAGAATTAGTAAATGTTAATAGTCCACAAATTTACATATGCATAGAGTATTATATGGTAAATGAAAATATTATGTATATATCCTGAGAGTTTTATATTGTAGTCAACAATATTCCCCATAAAAAGAATTAAAGTCTAGTTATTAAAAAAAGGTACTGTTGGAATTTGAAGGAAGCTTGGATTTATGGTACATAACAACTATCAATCGCGCCTTGGTGTGCAATGGGTACACCGAATAGTTGTGGAAGTTCAATTGCCATGTCTTTATATGAATGAGGATTGTCTTGTATCCTTATGGACCATGTCATTTTTTGTTTTCTCAAGTGTCATGAATTAATTTGCATAATCTTAATGGATTTCAAGATCCCTATGTTTTTCTTAGTAGCTACTTCAAATGTGCGAGCTTCTGTGTTTGGTGTCTAGTCTCTATTTGCATGCATCCTCTTTGTATATTCTTGTTTAGTTGCATTCCATTAATCATCACATATGTATATTATTTGAAGCATGTATGTTTGTTTAGCACAAGCCCCATATTTTTCATCATTTAATAGGCATTCTCTTGCAAATATAAGAATGGCCAGCACCTACATCTAGCCTACCATCATGCATCCTCACATGGGACGTCGCATGATACAAAGATTGATCAAACTTAGTGACCCTCATTACTTTTATAATTTCACACCTTTGCATGATTTGGAGGTCAAATGGATTAAAATCAAATTTAAACATGCTATAAATTTAGATTTAGAGAAAAAAAATTGATTTGTTTGAATTTGTAGATGATATGGGGATGATCTTGAGACCTCAAAAATGGCATGCATTCTTGGTAAGACTTTTGTAAAGGAAACATGACATAGGATGCACACCATTTTTTCAAAATACCTATATAGAAGGAAAATTGACAAATACCTATAGAGAAGGAAAAAACCGTATTTTAAAAAATTATCAATGTCCCAAAATTTGTGTTTTTTGTCAAATAAAAAACTGTATATAAGCATGCTCTATTTTAAAAATGCAAGGGGATTGATTTAATACTAAGAACCTCTCTCTCTCTCTCTCTCTCTCGCTCTCTCTCTCTCTCTCTCTCTCTCTCTCTCTCTCTCTCTCTCTCTCTCTCTCTCTCTCTCTCTCTCTCTCTCTCTCTCTCTCTCTCTCTCTCTCTCTCTCTCTCTCTCTCTCTCTGTTTTGATCTATTACAAGAACACAAGGGATGGGATAAAAGGGAAGCATTTTTCCATTTTGTATGGATTTTCATCAATTGTGAATTATGTAAGGTATGCAATGTATTCAAGTCTAACTGGACAAAAAACCTTTATTTTATACCAATTTGGACTTCACTTTGGATCATTGGCATGAAACAACTGATTGATTTGTTTGTATTTGCAGATGCTCTTTCCCTTTATATTTCTTATCTATACCTCTTTCTCCCACTCCAATGGAGCTAGATGATTTGGACCAACCCATACCAAGTCACTCTCTCTTTTCTTTAACTCTCTTTCCATTTCATGAGGCTCCAGTGGAGCTAGATGATCTAGACCAACCCATACCAAGCTCCACTTTTTACATTGTAAAAATACCATAGACTAATCATGAATGTAGGGTTTTGTATTAGATTTTTTTATCATAGTCATAAGTCTATCACACAAAGGTACACTTTTTGCCACTATGTTTATGCAGTTAAGCTTACTTTTGTAATTCCATGATAGCCAATGATTTTATGTTTTAGGAAATGTCTCTTCAATGGTCATGGGTGGTAAAGGTAAAATTTGAAAATAATTATTCATAGGAAGGTTATGCATGTAATGTTCTCTACTTGAAACTGAAAGGTACTTTGAATTCACAAATCTTAGTTCAACATCAGGCATAAATAAGGCTATGGTTTGTACATACATATTTTGACATACTATACACATATTAAAAGTAAAAGTCTGGTGGGCCTTTCTCAAACTCTTTAAGCTTCCACCACCCACCCACAAGGTGATTTGGAACTCCAAATCCAACCAATCCTTTAACATGGTACCTTTGGAAGATAATTTATTTAATATTTATCTTTTGCAATGGTTTGTTTTGATGGGTTTCATATTAGTAATCATTTTCTAAATCTAAGTGCTTTCTTTTATGAAATTTGATTTTTTGTGCATCCTCTACGCTTTTACTCAATCCTCCCAAAAGGAAACCATGGTTAGCATGACTAATAAAACTAATAACCCTAGGATTGTAATTGGCAACATCGAAGCCTGCAATTAGTAGAAATAGCAACATTTTAATATCTTAGAAACTAAAATTTAGAAATAGGAATAGTAGAAATCATATTTGAAAATCATCATCCTACCATGTGTATTTTAGAGTTCAGACATCACCTAAAAAAGAAGAAAAGAAATATTGAAAGAAAACAATACAGTGACATACCTTAAATGTAGCACCTAGTGAGAAATATTGGCAATGGTTTGGAACTATCCTAAAGTGTAGAGCAATTAGGTAGATTAATGAATGGATAATGAAATCTTTATAGGAGTACATCAACAATGATTCTATTTATTGAGTTCATCATTTTTTTAGCATATAGTGGAGCAATGCCTAAGGTTAATTATGAGGTTATTAAGAGAGTTTTTTTTATGCATAACCTATGACTCCATGAATAGTTGGCAGCATCGAACTAATTTTTTTGCAAACATAAATGTTATAAATGAATGTAGTACTATTTATTTTGTATAGAAATAAGAAATTAAATTTATTCAATAAATAAAATGAAAGCAAAGTGTGCAATTGGTATGCAAGGATTGTGTGGAGTGAAAAGTAAAAAGTGGTTTCTTTACAAATGTCCAACGAACGTCCATCAAACTCCCTATTTATCATTGCATATTTGTTGGAGGTCCATTAAGGTCTACTATAGGTACAAATCTATTTTAAATTAGTCTCTCTATATCTATTTTTCTATCTCTATGGCCCTCTCTATCTAATTCTCTCTCTATTCACACCTCTTTATTTGTCACTTTTATCTCTTCTTTCCTCTTTGCCTTCTCTCTCAAACTCTATCTCTCTATCTTTATTTTTGTAAAAGTCTCATTTCATGAGGCTCCAATGGAGCTAGATGATTTGGACCAACCCATACCAAGCTCCACTTTTTACATTGCAAAAGTACCATAGCCTGATCTATAATGTAGGTTTTTCCATTAGAATGCTTGACCATAGGCCCAAGTCTATCACAAAACAAAACACTTTTTGCAACTATGTTTATGCAATTAAGCTTAGTTTTGTAATCCCATTATAGCGAATGATTTTCTATTTTAGAAAATGTCTCTTTAATTGTCATGGGTGGTAAAGTTAAAATCTAAAAATAATTATTCATAGGAATGTTACGCATGTAGCCACATTTTGGTAGTTGAAATTGAAAAGTACTTTGAATCCACAAATTTTAGTTCAACATCATACATAAATAAGGATATGGTTTTCCCACACACCCTTTGGCATAGTATATACATATTCAAAGTAATGGTGTGGTAAAAAAAAAATATATCTTTATTTTTTTGTAGACAAACCTTTGGAAGACACACTTTCTTTAAGCTTTATCTTCTAAAATGGTTTCTTGTGATGGGTTTCATAGTAATCCTTTAATAAATCTGAGTGCTTTCTTTTATGAAATTTGATTTTGTACACATCCTTTAGGCTTTCACTCAATCCTTGCAAAAGGAAACCATAGTTAGCATGACTAATCAAACTAATAACCTAGGGTTGTAATTGGCAACATCAATGCCTGCAATTAGTCCCATGTTGATTGTGCAAACAAGTTTGCTCCATATAATCCAAATAATGTCCAAAAATTTGAATACTTGTTTTTTCTAACCTCTTCAATTTGGGAGAACATGAATCAATCATTTCATCAAGTCTTTCTTTTGTCAAATTCTGCACATCTTCCACCTTAATCAATTTACTCTTTTGATGTGTTTTTTCCACCCAACTTTTGAGGATAAGCTTGTTTTCTTTACATTTTTTTGTGGATACAACATAATTTAGTGGTATACCCATTCTAGTCTAATATTTCAATATATTTATTATTCCCAAATCTTTTATCTAAAATAAATTTATTTATTTACTTTGATTTAGGTATGTAAAAAGGTTTTCATTCTCCCTCATAATTTTTAAAAATTTGCAATTTAAAAAGTTATTGAGATATTCAAATACCAAATATTTAATATATTATTAAATTATAAATTGTATATTTATATTAAATATATTAAATATATTTATTATTTAATTGTATATCTATCTATATTTAATTATATTTATTAATATATTTATATAAGGTAAATTATTAAATTCTACAATCTTTGGTATTTTAAATTAAGAAAATGATTTTTGAATGTTGAATGTGATAATGTATATTTATATATTTATTTATCATATCTTATAAGATATATATTAAATATATAATTTATATTTAACTTATAATAAATAAACAATCATATATTTATTATATTAACTAAATTTATAATTATGATTATCCACTTACTAAGGATAATATGCATTTCTCATAAATAATTAATAATATTTGACCATTTGAAGGAATGCTATATAGGTTATATAGAATTTATTTGAGACTTATTTATAATAATTAATATAATATATGATATTATATAATATTATATTCTAGTTCCATTAGCAGTTAATATTACAGTATAACCTATGAAGCATAATAATATAATTGATATAAACTTTTTAAGTGATTTTCTTGAGTAATATCCGAGCCCTAAAAAACAATCTACCAAAGTTTGTACATTGTCTCATATCTAAGATAATCCTAAACTTATTTTACTAGTGGCTTCACACCTAAATGCATAAAGACTTTTGAGATCCTACCCCTTTAAACCCATAGGTCCTTGTACATTATAGCTTAGCATCTCACTTTCACATCTGTTAGGTATTCAAAGATGAGATGTCTCTGACTTGTAATCATGTTTAAACCTGTCATACTTGAAAAATTGCATTCACAAGATGAAATATTTCATGTCCAAACACCATGGCAAATCCCAAAGTCCTTATTTATTTTGACTATACAGGAAAAATGATCATAGAAATCCCAAAGTATCGAGCAGGGGACATTTAAAGGACATCAGACTTTTTTCTGACACGATTTTTTTCTTGGTGTCAGAACAACCAACGAGTTTAGAAACAACAAAAGAAAAAAAGAAAAAAATGAATTACCTGCCTACATTTTTTTCTGTTAGGAATTTTCTAGTGCATCTGGCAATTTAGCGAGAGGAAAACCTCCCACATATAAGCCTATCAACTAATTACCAATCATATTTAATGTGGCATGGGTATGTTAATAGGTATTTGTAAGAGTATAATTTTTATGTAAATATTTTTTTTGGGTAATAGAATTTATTGTGTACATTATATAATGCGAGGGGGTTGTCAATCGAATTATCTAATAATTTGAGGTCAATATTGCATGTACATGATCCTCCTCCTTCCTCTTAAGGGAGACATCTGCACTATCTTACATGCAAGGATATTGCTGATACTTGAAACTCGGGTAGATATGTAGATCTACTAAATGCCGCACCTATGATATCTAGTGAATGTGAGACCTTGACAATCAATGTCTCCCATGCCATTTTGAGAAGGAAGTGGCAACAACTACCTTAAGTAATTGGAACTATCCACACAGGGTGTGGGCCATGGAGATCCCAAGGTGAACCCACATAATATTTGAACTTGATGACAACAAAGATTGGAAGATCTAGCAATTTGCTATAACTTTTGTAGACAATAGCAATAACTTTCCCTAGTACTCCATTCACAAGACCTACAACAACCCATAAATTTGAAATGAGCATAACTTGCTAGCCAATTCACCAATGAGAATGATGGAGCAACCACTAAAAGGAACTTGATTGTCTATGGGAAAGGCTTCACACAAGAAATTGTCAATGTGAGCCAGTAATGAAGGTCCAATGAAACTCATTCCATCAATTAAAATATATTGAATAAAATACATTCTCTTCTAAAATTTTGCAAGCACTCGCCCCTCAAGAGGATTCATCTCTCTTAATGGAGCATGAAAGGTGGCATGGATTATGGATGCATTGGTGTTAAATGTTGCAACACCAGTTAAAGCTATCAATACCAATGGTGATTTAGATGGAGGGACAACTACTCAAAGTCAATTAAAATGCCTAGGTAGTGGTGAGATAGGAGTTACCACTCTTTAGGACCATCTACATTCAATCCATCTAGTGGAATAAGAGGAAATTCATCATTATAAGTTGTAGCAAAATCTACAAATGTGTGGTCAACATGCCATGGATTGTAAGCGCCTTCTATTCCTGCCTAATGCTCCATAATACCATCCCTAGATGATTCAATATCAATGGAACTTATGTGGAATGGTTTATATAGTAAGATTTCACTCCAACAAGAGGACTCAAAAGCATCTCATTCTCTACCAAGAATGATTGTGAAGAAAAGTGTCACACAAATAATTGTTGGAACTGCACACTTCCTCCACTTATTATTTGTGTGAAATGGCATTCAATCAATTAGAATGTATTGAATTAAATGCATGCTCTTTTGAAATATTTCAAGTGCTCGCCCCTCAAGAGGATTCATCTCTTTTAATGGAATATGAAGGGTGGCATGGATTATGGATGCATTGATGTTGAATGTTGCAACACCAATTGAAGATAGAAATAATAATGGTGATTCAAATGAAGGAGTAGCTATTCAAAGTTAATTGAAACCCCTAGGCAGAGGCGAGATAGGAGTTGTCACTCTTCAAGCTTATTTACATTCAATCCATCTTGTTGATCAGGAGGGCATTCATCATCAAAGGTGGTATTAGATTCTAAAAGTGTGCGATCAACATGCCATGGATTACAAATGCTTTATATTATCTCTTAATGCTCCACAACACCATCCCTTGATAGCCAATGTCAGTGGCAATGATGTTGAATGGTTTATATAATAGGAGTTCACTCTAACAAGTGGACTCAAAAGTATCTTATTCTTTACCAAGAAAGATTATGAAGTGAGATGTCAGGCAAACAATTATGAAACTACACACTTTGTCCATTTATCATTCATGTGAGATGTCATTTAATCAATTATAATGTATTGATTGTAATGTACATGCTCTCTTGAAATGTTGTAAGCACTTTCCCCTCAAGAAGTCTCATATTTTTAATAGAATGCGAAGGGCAACATGGACTGTGAATGTATTGATGTTTAATGTTTCAACAAGAGTCAAAGATAGCACAAATAATGGTGATTCAAATGGAGGAGAAACTGAATGCCTAGGTAGCTGCAAGATAGGAGTTGCCACTCTTTGAGCTAATCTATGTTCAATCCATCTAGTTGATCGAGAGGGAGTTCATCATCAAAAACGGTAACAAAATCTATAGGTGTGTGGTCAACATGCCATGGATTATAAGTGCCTTCTATTTTCTCCCAATGCTCCATAATACCATCCCTAGATGACCTAATGTTAGTGGAAATGATGCAAAATGATTTATATACTAGGAGTTCACTCCAACAAGAGGACTCAAAAGCATTTGATTCTCTAGCAAGAATAGTTGTGAAGTGAGGTCACAAAAATAATTGTTAGAATTGCTTGCTTCCTCCACTTATTGTTTGTGTGAGATGCCATAATCATTGCAATGTGTTGAGCTACCAAGACATGTTCTACACTAATTCTCTTCATTTGTTTTACAGAGAGTGTGACATCTATGGAACCTATAAGTACTAAAAAGTGCATAGGCATATATGGTAGTTCAATGATGATATGGAGGTCTAGCTCATGGCTCATGAAGTTGTGAATTACACTCCTCTTAGGAATCTCACACTTGACAACATGTTCCCTAGTGTTTTTACCCCCTTGATCATCTTTTCTAGCCTCCAAACTAAGTTCCAAGATTTCACAATTGCAAGATGACCCTTTCCAAATCCTTTAGGAGGGTCGCTCAAGCGACCTATCCTTAAGTTGTAGGGTCACCTGAGAAACTTGCCTTCGAAAAGGGGTGACTCATTTCCTGAAAGGGGTGACCCTTTTATGTTTTGGCATGCATGATTTCTTTTAGTTCCACCCAATTTACTTATGTTTTTGGATTTTGATTAATAGTTCCTAATGGATTACAGTGTCTACACCTTAATACTCTCATTCACAATGGAAGGGACTATGACACGTCGAATAGATATGGGTGAGCAAGGGATCTCGCTAGCTAGACATATTTATCCTATGTAGATTCTTTATCTCTACCCTTAAAATCATGCATATCAAATAATTTGGAATCTTATTAAGGATAAACTCACAATAGATTTTTCTCATGAAATATTGAGGCACCTCATTGTTATTAGATGGGGGATGGTCAAAAACCATCCATCACCTATCCCATTAGTTATTCTTTATTCCCTAATGTTGGTACCAAGAATTAGGAATCTTTTTCAACTTGTATGTAGAGGTGCATTAGTTCTTGGATCTATAAATAATGCACATAAATCATTTTTCATATTTTTTTTGTATTTCATAGGTATTTATAAGATAGTTTTGTCATGTAATATTGGTGAAAATTTTGTCTATAATTTTCCCAAAAATTTATTTGCCCATTGACTAAACCTATGTGAGATACTATATACTCCAATAATGCTACAAGAGCTTGTCAATGTGTGCTTGCCACATTTGGATTTGTTAGGTTTTCTATTAATGTTTAAAGCTTTGTTTTATTATGTTTGATTTTCCCTAAAATGTTTTCTTGAGTTGTAGAAGGATGCCTTGGAATTGACAGAGGAGTTTGAGAAGAACTTTATTCTCCTCATTCTCATTTATAGGATTTTTCATGCATTTCATTGGGTGGATGATGGTTTGGAGGTGATGAGGGGTTCATATTCACTAAAAAAATTAATGAATCAACACAAATACAAGTCAAAATTATTTCATTTGAACTAAAATTGTTATAAATTTGAACGAACTTACCTCCTACATGTTGTGGAAGCATGATTCATCCAAAGGAATTGCTTCAAATCTCCTAAAACATGCTCATAAAAAAGCTCATTCATGTTCTCAAGGAAATAGGCAAAAATGACTCACGACTAATTTTTTCTTTTATGCAGTCTATAATGTGGCTCACATTATAATGCAATCATGTTTATGCTTGGTATTGACCAAGCCTGGGGTTTGGCACTAGACAAAACCATAATGCACTCACATTATAACATGAGTGGAATATGATTCTTATAACATGAGTGCTTTATTGATTATTTTGACTCAAATTTTTTTGTCCCCCATCTTTGTGCACATACCCCTTGCAAGTCCTAATGTTTGGGTTATTAATTATTTATTATTTTATGTGTCATCATGAAATGGGACATCCTACTTTATGCCTTGGTCATTATTGTTGGAATTAGTGCTGACAACTGAGAGCGGGGTGAATCAATTATCTTAAAAAATTAATGTTGGCTACAGTTAATTCTTCTTTACCACTTCTTAACAGATTAATGATATAATCATGAAAAGCAAGAATCAATAACACGTCAGCAGAAACATAAATAACACACTTAACACCAAGATTTTTAACATGGAAACCCAATTAAGGGAAAAACCATGGTGGGGGTTAACCCACAAAGATTATACTCTATTAAAAGTATTACAAAAGGGGAATGCACATGCATTCGAGTTCACTGCCCAGAGCTCACTGCTCAAAGGAAGGCTCACTGCCTACAGAAAGAAGATTACAATGTGTTTGAACTGATAATTAGCATCTACCAATGCAAAGATTCAGTTCTGGTTAAGCACAGAATACTGACTTGACACACTTCATCTTTATTCTGCCATGTTTCACTCCTCTATCATAATCCGAACTTCGATCTTCACCTTCGCACTTATCTCTGCCTTTATTTGCACTTATGTCATTGTCGCATCACTACATCAGCCAAATCACTCGAATCCATCAGCTATATATATTTGCATTATGAATTTCAATAATTTTCCAGTCGGTTTCAAGAACACTTAGAACTTTTATTGAGTACTCTGCTCTATCAGCCAAATTCATGCACAACTTGTAACGTGGACCAAAAACTTGTATTCACAAATCATCAATCATGTTGGCCACTATCGGTAATCATCACAAATTGCTCAACCAATAACTTTCATATATCCAGAACCAAGATCAATTACAAAGTTGGCATGTTCTTCTTTTGTCTGCACTGACAAACTGGAACTTGATACTCATATGCTAATAACTTTTAAATCCTTCATCACCGGAGGCTAAAATTATAGATTTAGATTGTCCTAGCAATCCTTATGACTCCCTTAGATTTGTAGCACACTATGATTTACCACCGGAGAGATCTGGACCAAGATACCAAACCCTGTCACATACCCTGTTTCTGGCTACCTCGACTTAGATAAATTCTTGTTCTGACTTCCGGTATGAACAAGTTATGTTATGCGGATGTGTGGAATAATCTTAGTTGCCATCAATGACAACACCTGTCATGTGTAGCAGTGTCTCTTGCCAACAATCTCCCCCTTTGGCATTGATGGCAACACTTAGTGAAAAATGACTAAGTGTCGGAGCTACTCCCCCTTACTATGTATACTTGTGTTCTCCATTGTTTCCAAAGCTCCCCCTTTGTTGGATTCCTCATTTTTCACTGCTCCTCACTTCCCCTTTGACATCAATGGAAAAGGATGGAATCCGTAAACCAAAATTCACCCAAAAATTTTGTATACAATGCCGCATAATCCTTAAGTTATATTTACATATACTTAAGTATATCTCCAAAAATATTCTTTAGCAGGGCCAACTCTATATCCCAACTCTTCTTCATACTATTCAAATTTGAAATATGGCCATTGAACAAAAATGCTTGTGCTTCAACCTTCCAGTAGTCAATGGGATCACTTGTTTGTCTAGCAGTTTGGGCTTTTGTTACAGTATTGAACATTGCTTTTATCTTAGGGGAAATCAATCCCTGGAACTCACCCATTCTTGCTTCAATGTTCTCCTTTTCTCTTGTCAACTTCTTTATTTCCTCCATTAAGCTGATTGCTTGACACTCCTTACTTGCCACTGATACTGTCAATGGATCAAAAGCTTGGGACATACTTGACAATTTCTATTTGGAGTCCTTTATTTTACCTTCTATATCCTTTATGACTTTAGGAGTAGATAAACAAAACTTATATATACTACCTCCTTCTGAAAGAGCATTTTGAATACTCTTTATACTTTTATCTAGCACCAATTTATCTATCCCAATCATGCCTTTAATTGCATCAAATCTTCTGCTATTAAATTCATTCTAAACTTTAATCTCTGCAAACTTCTCAAAGGACTCAAAGTGTGTACTAATGGATTTTATAAGGCTCTTCAAATTTTTGGAGGGAGAATCAGATGGATTCTTCTGGAAATTTGGCATTATATTTTCCAGTATACCGGATGTAAGGTCTAATAGCTCACTATCCTCTATGTGAGATTACAATATCTTTTCTCTTGCCTTGGCTTGTGTGAAACATGTTATCTTCATCATTTGGTCTAGAGAGAGAGTATCCAGGTTGATTGGTCCTTGAAACAATTCTAGTTCGTCAAACTCTAGCATTTCCTTAATCAGGAAACTCTTCACTGCATCTGTAGTGTCTCTTACCACAATTTCTGGACCACCTTCCTTTCCTTGAGTTTTCTCAATATCAGGACTATTTTGTTTGGGTGCATCAACATTTGCACCATCTTCTTTTGCTTTATCTTCCTTACTTTTGACTTCTTCTTTCTCTACTTCACCTTTCTCCGTGTCATCTGTAGGGGGATTCTTTCCTTTGTCCTCACCATTTGCAATCTATTCCGGAGGACCTTGTGTAGTAGTAGTATTCCCAACCTTGTCTTCTTTTCCGGATTGATCAGGAAGAGTTAGAGTATCTCCTGCATCATTAGTTTTATCCACGATCTCTGTATCTTCCTTGTTTATTTGCTCCCCTTCCAGAACAGAGGAGTCATCAACCTTGGTTTGTTGCTCATCAATTTTCATTTCTTCAATATCTGGGATTGATGAATCAATCCCATCATCAGTCTTCTCCTCAACAAATGCAAGATTGTGTCTCTTCAATGCACTTAGAAGTATTTCCTGTGTTTCTTTAACTATTTTGTCTAATTCTCCAAGCATCAGTTTGTTCATTCTCTTCTTGCTCCTGAATTTATCCTTCACTTCTTTGAATATCATATTAATTTGAACTTGAGTGATCTGAGGGCATAGTTTTATTAATATATGTTCTCTAAGCTCTATATCCTGCCTTTTTACATTTTCTTTCCTCAACTCCAAAATGTCTGCAAGAGTTTGAGGGATCTCAAAAGTTATTTCAATTAGGGCCTTATTATAGATATTCAAATATCTAACAGTTGCTTTCTCTAACACCCTCTTATTTGTATCACTGTATTCATCATAGAATTCTGTCATGGGTTTCAAATTTCCATCCACAGTGACTAATCTTATCACATCTTCCACATAAAGTGTCGGCTTCTCAACATATGTATATGTCTTCACCTTTTGCTTGCCCTTTTGCTTTCGGAGGGCTTCTCCTTAGTCACCTTGGCAACTTTTGTTCCAGAGGCTTTCAACTCCTTTACCTCAGCATCTGAATCTGTTTCTTCTTCATCGACTTTTGTGCTCTTATAGGTTCTTGTGGCCTTTGTTTTTACCCTTTTCCCTTCCTTTCCTAATGAATTTCCTTCTGGTTTCTCAAGATTGGCAGATTTTGGGGGAACAGGGGCAGCAACAGAACTTCTAGTAGTCCTTGATGTGAAGAAGGATTCTACCAGATCACTTCCTTGTTTCTTATCCTACTTCTACTTCTCTACCTTTTCAGTTCTTTCCCTGAATTGCCTCACAACTTCCTTTGTGAGACCTAGATTCTTGGCCAACTACTCGACTTTTTTTCTTACTTTTCTTTTAATTTCAGGTTCTCTGAGCTCAACGTGCAGTTTTAAACTTAGCTCCTCATATGTCCCGAATATTTCAACTGTTGTGTCTTTTGGCTTGCTCAGAAGGTGTTGAGCATAGATATTTAAGATTTTTCCATCTACCTCATACCCCATGGGCATGATCCAAATAGTTCTAGGTTCCACTGCTTCCATTAAGCACTGATCAGTGTCAACCATAAAACATATTTCATTCTTGTACTTTTCAACAATCGATTTAGGGATTCTTTCCCTTGAATGCATCATACTCTAAAAATTCTTGAAGTATCCCCAGATTACAGTTTTTTGAGCTTTATAGTCACCAATTCTGTGTAGGTGATCTCTGATATGAATAGCAACTAGCTCATCATTAGTCTAGTGTACACCCTTTACTCCAGGTACCTCATTCATAAAGTAGAAAAACATAGAACCAATGTTCCATATTTAAAGGTGTTTTTCTTATCTTTCTTGATTTTGTTCAAGTTCTTAATTAGTTGGTTCTGCAGTAATTCACAAAAGTCATAATCTGCATTTTCCTTTATCATTTTGTATGTAGCATATATGGCAGTTTCAGAGACAGAGTTCTCCCTACTGGAGTGATAAATCTTCTAACCAATTACCATAGAGGCAAACTTAACATCCGATTCAATAATGTCATTGATGGTCATTGCCCTTCTATCAAACTCAGCATCGGTTGCTTCAGTAACAATCTAGTTTTTCATGGATTTTAGCATGGGTAAACCACCGATTGAATTCAACCCAATCACAATCCTGATAAAATCCTTTGTAATTTTGAATAGTTTCATCAGCCACAAAAACTCATCATGCATTCGGCTTAAAACATACCGGACCCATTCATCTTCATCAAATGTTGGAAATCCCATGATCTGAATGAAATTTTTATCATGTAGTGCCTTATATTCAGGTTTAAGATCGTGATTTTCATCCCTTAAATGACTCTCAAACAAATCCACATACCTTGAGTCCCCAAATTTATCTATGTTTGCATGAATATAAACCCTAATATCTTCAACATGCAGCACACCATATGGAATACTTGAAAATGCACCTAATGGGTAAACTTCTACTGATTTGTGTGGGTACTTCTTAAATTTGGGTCAAGGCCTTTCAATAATATCAACAACCAAAGGTTTAGCCATTTGCAAAAAGATCACAAGTTCAAAGCTTTGCAGATAAATACCTTTTTCATGAAATTAGGGTTAGCGGGCAAATTTGTTGATCGCACTTCAAATCCTTTAATTCTCTGCTCAGACGCTATTCTTCTTGCTCTCTTTGAATGCAAAGTGATTCAAATGAGGAGTGAATGACCTTTTAAATCTCTGCAAAACCTAATTTTCCTTTGTAATAAATGCTCTACCCTAACACATCTGGTTACACTACTTTTGCATACAGTCAACCTTGAATTGCTCTGTAAATCATCATATCTACTTCTTTTCTTCCAGAAATTCTTTCAAATGATTTGTAATAACCCAAATTATTTTCTCTCAATGTGCTAGAATTAGGTACCCACTTACTTGCTGGGGGAATTTGATTTTTAATGCTTCTCCCCTTGAGTCAAAGCTCCTAATTCAATTCCTGGAGGAATTGTCAGCACCAAATTCTGGTGTGGACCGATTACTATTGTTCATAACACTTTTCTTGACCCATGTCTTGCTCATTTCATTCTAGATCTCATTCACATCAATTTTTCCCTTGCCTTTGTCTTATCTATCCTCATCTGGTTTTCTGTCTACCAAACCTCTTCTTTCATTGTTCCTATTTCTGCAGAATCTTGCAAAATGACCAGATCAATTACAGTTGAAACATACAACATTTGTTTTCCCATTTGATTGATTTCCTCTTGATCTGCACTATTTTGCCATATGTCCAAATCTATTGCATGCAAAGCATTTTCCATTAAAGGAATTGCCATTTCCTCTATTGTTAGAATTGTTCATTATTACACTTCTTCATTCATTGGATCTAGACCATACCTCTTACACTTGAAGCATTGATCGGAGAAGGATGGACTACTTTGATTCACTCTACTTCTGCATTGAGTAGCTCTATGATCAAATTTGTTGCACTTGAAACAATTTCCATTGAAAGATGGATACCTTTGAGCATTAGGCTATCTTACCGGAGGTCTTCTAGCTATGTTTCTTCCATTCCTTGGTTGAAAATTTCTTTGTCCAAATCTGGAGCTTTCACCTTTCTCATATCCAAGACCATGCTTATCATCAGCCTTCTTCTGACCCTCAAGTAGCACTTCAAGTTTAGCTGAACTTATCTTGAACTTCTCCTTGTATTCATTTGCAACTTCTAGGTCATGTTTGAGGATAACAATTTGCCTCTCAAGTTCTTCTTCATTTTCCCTTATTTCTTGTAGATCAAATGCTAGATGGCCAATTATTCTATCTAATCTACAATATTCTTCAGTTCTTTCTTTCAGAGATTGATTTAATTTTTCTTCAGTCTTCTTTCTTTCTTCAATATCCTTGGTTAGCCTCATCACCCCAGATTCTATTTCATGTTTTAGAACAACAACTTCTTTTGCTGACTTCTCACATTCCTTTGTCTTCTCTTTCAGGGCCTTCTCCATGTCATTGTCCTCATTATGTTTTCCTAGTTAAAGAAGTAGCTCATTTATCTTCCCATTAGATTTACTTAATTTTTCTTTTAAGATCTCAATGCAATCTTCATCGTCTTTAAGATTTTCTTGCAGTTCTTTGACTTCTGCTCTAGATTGGTCAAGATCATCTAAAGCAAGTTGAAGTTGTTCTTCGAAGTTGTATGAATCCATTGTAATACCTTCCCAGATCTTCCTCACACTGTTAGGCTTCTTTCAAGGAACCTTACTCTGATACCAATTGTTGGAATTAGTGCTAACAACTGAGAGGGGGGTGAATCAGTTGTCTTAAAAATTTAATGTTGGCTGTAGTTAATTCTTCTTTACCACTTCTTAATAGATTAATGATATAATCATGAAAAGCAAGAATCAATAACACATGAGCAGAAACACAAATAACACACTTGACACCAAGATTTTTAACGTGGAAACCCGGTTAAGGGAAAAACCATGGTGGGGGTTAACCCACAAAGATTATACTCTATTAAAAGTATTACAAAAGGGGAATGCACATGCATTCGGGCTCACTGCTCAAAGGAAGGCTCACTGCCTACAGAAAGAAGATTACAATGTGTTTGAACTGATAATTAGCATCTACCAATGCAAAGATTCAGTTCTGGTTAAGCACAGAATACCGACTTGACACACTTCATCTTTATTTTGCCATGTTTCACTCCTCTGTCATAATCTGATCTTAGATCTTCACCTTCGCACTTATCTCTGTCTTTATTTGCACTTATGCCATCATCGCATCACTACATCACCCAAATCACTCGAATCCATTGTCTATATATATCTACATTATGAATTTCAATAATTTTTCAGTCGGCTTCAAGAACACTTAGAACTTTTATTGAGGACTCTGCTCTGTCAGCCAAATTCATGTACAACTTGTAACGCGGACCAAAAACTTGTATTCACAAATCATCAATCATGTTGGCCACTATTGCTGATCATCACAAACTGCTCAACCAGTAACTTTCATCTATATCCAGAACCAAGATCAATTACAAAGTTGGCATGTTCTTCTTTTGTCTACACTGACAAACTGGAACCCGATACTCAGATGCTAATAACTTTTGAATTCTTCATCACCGGAGGCTACAATTCTAGATTTTGATTGTCCTAACAATCCTTATGACTCCCTTAGATCCGCAACACACTATAATTTACCACCGAAGAGATCCAGACCAAGATACTGGACCCTGTCACATGCCCTATTTCTGGCTACTCAGACTTAGATAAATTATTGTTCTGACTTTCGGTATGAACAAGTTATGTTATGCGGATGTGTGGAATAATCTTAGTTTCCATCAATGACAACACCTGTCATGCGTAGCAGTGTCTCTTGCCAACAATTATGCCATGTGTAATTATTGGTATTATGAGTGTAAATATGTGTAAAATAATATCTTGTCATGAAGGATGTGTAAGAGCATCTAAGAAAAAGATAGTGGTGTAAGAGATATTATGATGCATAAGAGCATTGTTGAAATGGTTACATAGTGGACTTATAAGAGCATTTTCTATCATTAATGAGCATGGGATGTAATTAGTGCTTCATGGGAGAACGCTTGGGAGTTACATATGCCAACTTACATAATGGAGGTTAAAGGTGCTTGTGTAAATGTTGTTTTCTGGGTAACTGCAAGAAGTTGGGTTCACTTTTTGGCCAAAAAGTGGACGTCTTTTTCTTGAAAATTAAATTTTGTCATATTTGGAGTAAAAATTTGAAGCACTTACACATAGAATTTTAATATGATGTAAAAATATGAAATGTAGGAATTTGTTTCTAGTTTTCAAATATGTAATTTATTCTAATACCTAGATGATAAAAGTTGGTTTTGCATAGGATGTAAAAAAAGTGACTTTTTAAAAGTCATATGTTTTGGGCCAAAACATATGACCAACATAATTTGACCTAAATGAAAGTATTTTTCTAATTCCTTTTGTGAAAGAATACAAATGATGCTAAAGTTTGATCAGGGTATTTTTTTGTAATTTTTTGATAAATATTCTTTTAAATTATTTTACTAGCCCTAGTTTGTGTTTTTAAAACCTCTCGTGTATAACCAACATAGTTTGAGCTAAACTAACCATAACATAAAATTTATTTTTTTCATTGTGTATATAATGATGTCTAGATTGATTAGACATAAAATTTTCTCAAAAAAAAATTCAAAATAAAAAATTATTAAAAAAATAGCAATATATGTTATTTCAGGTTTATGACACTTTTTGTTTAAAAAATAATTAATAAATATAAAATTATGTTCAAAACCTAAAAAAATTACATATTTAAAAACTAGACATTGTCATTTGTAATGGGTTTTAATTTCATCTAAAAATTCTTAAAAAAAGTTGTCAGCCATATTACCAAAGTGTAGTCCTTCCAAAAATTTTGAGGGTTTTGCTTTAAAAAATGAATAATAAATATAAAAATATGTTCAAGACTACAAAAATTACATGTTTTAAAACTAGACATTGTCATCTAAAATAGGTTTTAATTTCATCCAAAAATTCAAAAAAAAATTGTCAACCATATTGCCAAATCTATCCCTTCTAAAAATATTTTGCCCCAAGTCTTCCACTAAAAGTGGACCCAACTTCTTGCACTTACTCTTCTATTCTAGGATGGCTCCACACATGTGAGGGTCATGAGAATTTATACCATAGTATTTTGGGACCTTGTTTGAGCCCATGGTATTCTTTTTTGGTGGTTTTTTTGGGCCTCCTTAAGTCTATATATTGGAGGCATGGGATAGAGGATGTATTAGAGGTGTTTTTGTAAGGTCATCCCACTAGTTTTCCTCTAGAGGAATATGATATTGATCTCCAAGTTAAGGAAAGAGCCTCATCTTGTGTTGTGACTATTTTATATTGAATAATACATTGGTTTAGTACTTTGGAGGCTTCAAGCTTTTCCTAAAAGGGTTTTCCCAAGGTATATCTATGTCATTCTACTTCTTGTGGTTGTTTCTCTTCTATCTCTCATTCTTTCTTTTCTAAAGTGTTTTTTACAATTGAAATTCTATTCATTTTTTTTTGTAGATTTCATTATTGTAATATTCTACTGAAAGGGTTAATGTGGAAATGTCTATGTTTAGTCTTCAATTTAATAGCTAAGTGTTTTATGGGTACTTTTCCTAACAAAAATTTGAGCCATCTAAAGTGTTGTATGTCGCAATATTGTGGCGATCAATAGACCTAGAGATTCCAGCCAACATAGACCACCACCATTAGTGTCTTGGGATGGAGGCCTATGTGGTAGAAGCTTCACACTTGATAATGACAATTGGAGGGTCGTAGAACTACAACAATGGATGTAGGGCTACAACTTGTCAAATGCACCCTTGGATATGTGATAAGGCCTGCTTGTATTGAACAAAATTAACCATTTCGTATAAGAAATATTTGTATGAGATTAACAACATAAATTATTACATTCCATAGATCTGTATTGATGTGATTTTGATGTTAATGACTAAGATCCTTCCTATAGTCATCCAACAAGTATCTCGAATTTGAAATTGTCAATTTCATAAAGTACATGAATGGGAGCTTGCTTCATTCTAGAGGGGAATTCCTATCAACATAATTAGAATCGAGTTACATTTATTACAATGTTTTCTTATTTTCTTATGTTATGTTATTTTCAACATTTTTTATATTATTATTAACAATTTTATATTTATAATGGTGAAATTTGGATACCTATGCTAGTTTCCATTTAGTTTGGGATTTATTTTGTGACAATGGATTAATACATTTACATAGTGATAAATGAATCACAGTTGTGTAAAGTTGGGTTCATTCTCCCATATTGTTACTTATCCCATCCACACACACACTAGTAGAGAAAGAGCAATATATGACTGTAAAAACTACTAAACACTACTTATAAATGACCAAACATGGTCACGTGACCATCGGTAGTTTATTACCAGTCATTTATAACATGACCAAATTGATGACTCAACAATTTTTAGTCATTTATTGGTTGTTTTGATTGGTCGATTTGGTAGTGTATTTAGACGTTGATTTTGATGAAAGTAGATTGTCATTGATGTCAAAAAGGTATTGACAGGAGTTGTTCATGTCATCAGGATCAATGATAGATAAGAGATGTCATCAGAATATCTTTATGTTTGCCTCAGGATGGATTCTCATGTTCTAACTTGTTATGGTGTTGTTCATGATGGGTTGATGCATTGAATTGTTCATATTCACAGGGCTTGTTTGATCAGCTTGGTTACATCAATTATTGATGCTAACTTGTTTGTGTACATTCTTGGTATTCACATGATTGCAGGACATGTTTGATGGTCTCATGTCTTGCAAGTTGAGGTTTGATTTTCTGCACCAGAGGTATGGCAAGAGTCTTCATAACAGAATGACAAAGATTAAGATGTTCTTGAAAATGTTCAATATTCAATGACTAATGTCATATGTCAGGAAAATGGTTTAAATAAACATGTAAATCCTAAGTTTTTTGACTAATCTTCTAAGTGACTTTTTTGCCCGTCATAAACCTATTTGTTTTTTTGTTATAAAAGAAAGTGACCTGTTATTATAGGTCATCACTTAAGTGATGACCTGCTAGAGGGGGTTCGGGGTCATCCTTGTGACCGGGCTTCTAAAGTTCTCACCGATGCTCTAAGTTTGTTTTTAAAAGGTTGGGCGCCACACACACATCAATGGATGAGTTTAAAAGATAAATGGGCACAAGGTTTGATATCCATGGTCTTTATTTAAACTTAAACTTCCTCTCCATGGTTTAAATTCGACATTCAAAATGGTAGTCAAAAGGTTTTTCTTATCAGCAAAAGTAAATTCTAAAGAGCTTTTTAAGGCAATTTTTAAGGAAAAATAAAGGAAGTTTTGATGATGCTTTTAAAGCATTTTTTTAAAGAAAAATCTTTCTCTTTTTTACTCCTGTGTCAATGCAATGAAAGTTTCTAAAGGAGAAAAGTTTCTTTATTGAGAATTTATTTAAAATAATTTTTCTTCTCTAACCTTTTTGAAGAAGATTTTTGGGCAAAGAATTTTGATTGAAGATTTTTTTGAGAAGAATTTATCAAATGATGGAAATATCAAGAGTTTTTGTTTATAATCTTATTGCAGGTTCTTTGCAAAAATTGCAAGTTGTAGGTTCTTGGTGAAGAAGATGAAGGGTTTGAAGAAGATGATTTTTTTTTAAATAAAAAATATGAAAGAGATTTTGTTTGAGAAGTTGAAAGGATCTTCATTTTTTTTATGAAGATGAAAAATTGTATCATAGAAAAGAAGAATTTTTGTTTGGAGATGGTTTTTGCACAGATGAGGAAATTGAAGGGACATTGCAGGGAGGAAAGAAGAAAAATAAATGATATATTGAAGATTTTTTTTATTATGCAAATGAATTTTTATGTTGCGGGTGATTGAATTTTTTTTGCAGAATATGAAAGGTTTTATGCACAGTGAAATTGATTTGCAGGATAGAGAATTTGAAGAGACCATTTTTGCAGATGCAAGAATATCAAGGATTGAAATAATTGTGGACAGAAGACAAAATATGAAAATTCATCTTGTATATAATGGTTTTGCAAGAACATTGAAGTTGTTGTTGTGTGGATCAGCATACAAGGTTGAATATATTTTGAATATCCTCTTGAAGAGAAAATTCAAATGATAAGTTTTGTATGTGATTTGAGTTGATGAGAAGTATTGTGATATGACAGACACATGTGAAAGAAGAAGTGATTTGTATTGAAACAGAGAAACCCTCTGAATTCTTTGTTTTAATCTTGAGTTTGTATGTATTAGGGGTTGGTGCTCCTTGAAGTTGGTGCTTCTAAACATTGTATCTAGCGAGGCTTGTATGGTCAGTGAGACCTCTTTGTAGCCAGTGAGGCTTGCCTGGTCAGTGAGACCTATATGTAGCTAGTGAGGCATGTTTTTCAATTAAGCTAGTGAGGCAGTTCATGAGTGGTTTTTCTACTCAAGAGGGTTTTCCACTTGGTAAAAAACTTATGTCATGCTTCTCATTGATTTCCTCTCTGTGTGTGCATATTAATCATTTGATCATGAGTTTTTGTTCACAACTTTTATTATAAGTCTTGTGCATATAAATTATTAATGTCCTCCTCTCTATTTGTTTTGTAAGATAAAGTTTGCAAAAAGTTAAAAATTTATACAACACTGATTCACCCCCCCTCTCAGTGTTGTTCTGGACTCCAACAATTAGTATTAGAGCCAAGTTCCCTGTTATAGTCTAATCGGCTTGGGTAGATCTTGAGGGTGGAGTATAATGGGTAAGTGTAAAAGAAATAAGTACATGAGAAATGTCAAGTCTCATTCTAATGAGAAGGTGCAGTCTATATCAATTCCAGATGTTGATACATTATCAGTTGATAGGAATGTCTCATAGGTTGAAGAGAAAGTGTTTTCAGATGTTCCCTTCTTTGATGGTTCAGACTTTCCTATTTGATGTTTTAGGATGCAAGCATATCTATTTTCATTAGGATATGGTGTATGGATGTCTGTAGAGAATGGATATTTTATTTCTTCTCTATCACCTAATGATACAAGTCATAAAGAGGCTCATGAATACAATGACATTGCAAAGAAGGTTATTTATCTGGATTATCTAATCATGTTCTCTGTAAAGTTGTGAATTGTGTTATAGCTCAGGATATATGGAG
The DNA here is from genome assembly GCA_027924645.1 of Cunninghamia lanceolata. NCBI lineage: Eukaryota > Viridiplantae > Streptophyta > Pinopsida > Cupressales > Cupressaceae > Cunninghamia > Cunninghamia lanceolata. The sequence continues at coordinate 3,782,881 of BSBN01000957.1, forward strand.
AGAATTGAAAATAATTTATCAAGGTGATGATAAAGAAGAGGACAACTTGTTATCTCAGAAGAATAACAATGATAGAAGACATTCACATGAAGGAGTTGAGGTCCAATCTCTTTCAGAAGAAGCTAACATCATAAGTGATGTTGATCAGGAATATGATGAACAAGATTGTGAGATTGATATGGAAGGAGATATCATATATGCTCTGAGTGAACTCAAGAATTATAAGAAGGAGAACCAGAAATTAATGTTGCAGCTACAAAAGGAAAGAGACTTCAAAGACAAAGCACTATCTAATCTTGAAGAGGCAAGTATTCAGATTGCAAATTTCAGGACATAAATTGATAACTTAGACAATTTGATTATCAGTCTGAAGATAGAGGTTGAGGAAGCTAAGAGGATAGCAGAGGTTTTAAAATCTGACCTTGAAGTTAGAAGGATTGAGAATCTAAAATTAGAGGGTGATATTATCAATCTAAGAAAAGAGTATGATGGTCTTAAGGCTTTATCTAAGAAGTGTAAGGAGTTTGAAGAAAGCACAAGCAAGATACATGAAATGTTGGGTAAACAGAAACATCATCTAAACACAACTAGATTTGGTTATGAAGGAGAGTGTTCCAAAGACAGAGAGACTCCGAGAAGGAAAATTGATTTAAGTCATCATGTTGCTGCCACATAAGGTAAAAGGAAGAGTGAAGCTGAGGAGAAGACCAAAGATGAGTTTGTCAAAATGCACAATCAGAGAAGAAATTTCAGAAGAACTACTTCAATAAAACAAGCATACATGTACAAGTATAATTATTCATTTAATGGTTATTGTTATACTTGTAATCATTTTGGACACAAAGCAGTTGATCGCAAAAGGAATACTGATATTGTTTGTTACAAGTGCATTAATGTTGGACACATACAAAGAAATTGTAAAGTGCATAGAAGGTATGATCCTGCATGGCAGCTTAACATGAGTGCTCAAAGGTACTATCAGTCATTTGTTATGATTGTAACATAGTTTGTTATAATTGCAACAATCTTGGACACAAAGCATACAGTTGCAGAATGTATGGAAGAATTGTATCACTTGACTTGATAGGTTTGAAAAGGACATAGGCTGAAAAGGATTGGAGGAAGAAAAATCCAGTGAAAGTGTGGAAGCAGAAACAAAGATAAAAGATTACAAATCCTAAAATTATGCATCTTGCACAAGTTGCATCATTAGTTGCATAACAGATAGCATGATGTGAGGGGGAGTTGTTCATGTCCTATCAATTATCCCCAAGAAGTTTCAGGAGGAGATCATTTGATGCTTATCAATATAATGATCTTGTTTTGTTTATTATGCTTACCTGATAATGGTTGAAATGAAGTTCTGTGTTTCAGTGTATGTCAATACATGTGTTCATGATCAGTGACATGTTCTGTGGATGCAAGGTGTTGATAAGTTGTTAAAGGATTTAATGCACAAAGAGATTGATGATGTTGAATGTCTTGTCCTGTTCATATCATGTTGGTGCTCACAAAGATTGAGTTGTCAGGATATTGCAATTCAAATGTTATTGATATTAATCTTCATGTATTTTGATCATGTGTGTCTTGCATAAGTATTGGAGCTTTCAGGTGGATTAGACATAGTACCAAAAGAAGATGGTGGACTGGATGTCAAGTCATGCTCATATGGAAGTGTTCTTGATGTGATAATCTCACATGTTTCTTTGATGTTTTTCATCATTAATATGTTTTAGGAAGGTATGTACAAATTGTGTGGTTCTAGTTTTGAAGTGGTATCAGGTATGTGCTTCAAGCTATGACATCTAGAGATGCTTATGAAATTGATGGTGGTGCCTTATTTTTTTTCTTCAAGTTCATCAGTTAATCAGAGGATTGAGTTTTCACTATCATGGAAGATTTGAAAAGGTCTTATCAAAAGTGATCATCATGTCATCTTGTGTTGGGAACTGTGTGGCGAGGAGTCTTCATGATTTTTGCCTGCAATATTGTTCATCAAGAGTATTGATGTGTTTATGATTTCTTTGCATAGTGTTCAAGAAGTTGGTATTTGGTTGCAGAGATATGTGATCTTCATCCTCATATTGGTATTGTGTCAAGAAGTGATAGTTATTCTTGTCAGTGATTGGTAGTGATATTTATGAGAGATGATTTGTTTGTGTACTTCAACACAGGAGGAGAAAATTAATTTGAGTCTTTGTCATCAGATGCCAAAAAGGGGGGAGAGAGAGAAAATGCATCATGAAGTTTTTCCATCAATGACAAAGGGGGAGATTGATGACAGTAGATTGTCATTGATGTCAAAAAGATATTGACAGGAGTTGTTCATGTCATTAGGATCAGTGATAGTTAAGAGATGTCATTAGGATATCTTCATGTTTGCCTCAGGATGGATTCTCATGTTCTAACTTGTTATGGTGTTGTTCATGATGGGTTGATGCATTGAATTGTTCATATTCACAGGGCTTGTTTGATCAGTTTGGTTACATCAATTATTGATGCTAACTTGTTTGTGTACATTCTTGGTATTCACATGATTGCAGGACATGTTTGATGGTCTCATATCTTGCAAGTTGAGGTTTGATTTTTTGCATCAGATGTATGGCAGGAGTCTTCATAACAAAATGGCAGAGATTAAGATGTTCTTGAAAATGTTCAATATCCAATGACTAATGTCATATGTCAGGGAAATGGTTTAAATAAACATGTAAATCCTAAGTTTTTTGACTAATCTTCTAAGTGACTTTTCTGCCCATCATAAACCTATTTTCTTTTTGTTATAAAAAGAAAGTGACCTGTTATTATAGGTCATCACTTAAGTGATGACCTGCTAGAGGGGGTTCAGGTCCATCCTTGTGACTGGGCTTCTAAAGTTCTCACCGATGCTCTAAGCTTGTTTTTAAAAGGTTGGGTGCCACACACACATCAATGGATGAGTTTAAAAGATAAATGGGCATGAGGTTTGATATCCATGGTCTTTATTTAAACTTAAACTTCCTCTCCATGGTTTAAATTCGACATTCAAAATGGCAGTCAAAAGGTTTTTCTTATCAACAAAAGTAAAGTCTAAAGAGCTTTTTAAGGCAGTTTTGATGATACTTTTTAAAGCATTTTTTTAAAGAAAAATCTCTCTTTTTTACTCCCGTGTTAATGGAATGAAAGTTTCTAAAGGAGAAAAGTTTCTTTATTGCGAATTTATTTAAAATGATTTTTCTTCTCTAATCTTTTTGAAGAAGATTTTTGGGCAGAGAATTTTGATTGAAGATTTTTTTGAGAAGAAATTATCAAATGATGGAAATATCAAGAGTTTTTGTTTATAATCTTATTGCAGGTTCTTTACAAAAATTGCAAGTTGCGGGTTCTTGGTGAAGAAGATGAAGGGTTTGAAGAAGATGATTTTTTTTTTTAAATAAAAAATATGAAAGAGATTTTGTTTGAGAAGATGAAAGGATCTTCAATTTTTTATGAAGATGAAAAATTGTATCACAAAAAAGAAGAATTTTTGTTTGGAGATGGTTTTTGCACAGATGAGGAAATTGAAGGGACATTGTAGAGAGGAAAAGAAGAAAAATAAATGATATATTGAAGATTTTTTTATTATGCAAATGAATTTTTATGTTGCGGGTGATTGAATTTCTTTTGTAGAATATGAAAGGTTTTATGCATAGTGAAATTGATTTGCAGGATAGAGAATTTGAAGAGACCATTTTTACAGATGCAAGAATATCAAGGATTGAAATAATTGTGGAGAGAAGACAAAATATGAAAAGTCATCTTGTATATAATGGTTTTGCAGGAACATTGAAGTTGTTGTTGTGTGGATCAGCATACAGGGTTGAATATATTTTGAATATCCTCTTGAAGAGAAAATTCAGATGATAAGTTTTGTATGTGATTTGAGTTGATGAGAAGTATGGTGATATGACAGACACATGTGAAAGAAGAAGTGATTTGTATTGAAACAGAGAAACCCTCTAAATTCTTTGTTTTAATCTTGAGTTTGTATGTATTAGGGGTTGGTTCTCCTTGAAGTTGGTGCTTCTAAACATTGTAGCCAATGAGGCTTGTATGGTCAGTGACACCTCTTTGTAGCCAGTGAGGCTTGCCTAGTCAGTGAGACCTATATGTAGCCAGTGAGGCATGTTTTTCAATAAAGCTAGTGAGGCAGTCCATGAGTGGCTTTTCTACCCCAAAGGGTTTTCCACTTGGTAAAAAACTTGTGTCATGCTTCTCATTGATTTCCTCTCTATGTGTGCATATTAATCATTTGATCATGAGTTTTTATTTACCTCTTTCATTATAAGTCTTGTGCATATAAACTCAACAAATCATTAATGTCCTCCTCTCTATTTGTCTTGTAAGATAAAGTTTGCAAAAAGTTAAAAATTTATACAACATTGATTCACACCCCCCCCCCTCTCAGTGTTGTTCTGGACTCCAACAGATTTAGTCATTGATTGTTGTAATCTGGTCACTTATTTCGTCATTTATTTTTCACTGATATATTTAGTCATTGATTGTTGTTAACTAGTCACTTATTTAGTCATTTTTATTCACAGATTTCTGTCCATTGGTAGTGTATTTAGTCATTAATTTTAATCATCATTTTGATCAATTTGGTAGTGTATTTAGTCATGTTTATTCACTAATTTAACACTAGTCATATATTTAGTCATATTTATTCACTGTTCACTAATTTCTGTCAATTGGTAGTATATTTAGTTATATTTATTCACTGTTTGTTGATTTCTGTCAATTGGTAGTATATTTAGTAATATTTATTCACGGTTAATGATTTCTGTCAATTGGTACTAATATTTAGTCAATTTAATTATTAATTGACTGATATTTGAAGATTTAAACATAAAACACAGAAATACACATCATAATCATCAATTTAATGCATACAATATAAAGACAGCCATTGAGAAGGCAAAATTGCTGAACTTTATTAAAAGAAAGGTGTTCTTACAGCTTGCACAAGTCTAAAATATCTATCTTGCTTGAAAAATGCTTAGAAACAGAGTATTACAATGTTTATTTTCAGTCACAAGACTGAAAATCTGATCGAGTTACAATGCATAGAAATGACAAGAAAGAATTAACTTCTCCAAGTTTACAATGCTTTGCCAAAAAGTGCCTAACTATTACAACAGGTCATCTAATCCACCCCATCAGTCTAGCACTTGTCCTTCTTGACTGCAACCAAAGGAAATACACTATCATATGTAGTCAGGTCTGTGATAGGATATTCATAATGTGAAACATGGATTAGATCAGGCTTCCTTAATGAAACATCACTATATTCTTGTGTCTTGTACTATCATCAGCACTACTTATGGGACATGTTTTTATTGAGTTTGAAGGTATCAAGTCCTCTTAGGGCATGGAATCAGATTCTTCCTTCATTAATGCATCTTAAAAAGCCTCTTTTTGAGTCTAAACCGTTCACTTACCCTGCCTCTATTATTACATTGGACACTTGGTAGGCAGTCATATATATTTAGTGTCCTTGGTCTTCACTACTCATTATGGTGATTGAATTGTGCATACTTGCTTTCTAGATGATTGCCCTACAACTTTCATATACTTGCCTTTTAATTAATGCTAACACTACAGTCCTCTGTTCCTTTGCTCATGCCACTAAAACCATGTTTATTGTGCCTGTATCCCTGGGAACCATTGACCATTGCCACTCACCATGAACATCTTACCTCTATGCACTCATTATCTCTTTGTTATAGAATAATCACCCATAAGTATACAGAATTTAGACTTTCATTTGTAGATTGTCATAAGTTTATGAAACTGTCATATTCCTGCAACTATACTGCCATGTAGAATATATGCCTTGTAATAATAGCATTATTAGTGGTTGTCCTTTTGCTATTTAATACTTCTATACTTTTGTCTACTTGTTGCTTCCAAAGTCTTGATGAAATGCTAACATCGTCACCTTATGACTGTAATCTTCTTCATTGATCTTTGTGCATTGCCAACTGCCCTTCCTTTCACAAAAACTAACACACCACCCTTGATCACAATAGCTTAAGACTCATCTCACTTTGTCTATGGCATGAACTATGTGCTTTATCTCTTGCTCACTATCATTTATGCTCCTTGAGTCTTCATGACTGTCATCATGATGACATCTCATATATGAAGCTCTCTCCTTTATGAAGCTCTCTCATTTATGCTCCTTGAGTCTTCATGACTGAGTGTTGATCGTGTCCCATAAATGAAGCTCTCTCATTTATGCTCCTTGAGTCTTCATGACTGAGTGTTGATCGTGTCCCATAAATGAAGCTCTCTCATTTATGCTCCTTGAGTCTTCATGACTGAGTGTTGATCGTGTCCCATATATGAAGCTCTCTCCTTCAATGCAGCAAACAATAACCCTAGAATATTTTCTTAAATGCATATAAGGCAGTGATGTTGAATGTTTAAGGAGGAAAGGAAACATAAAATCAAGTCCAAAAAACCCATAAGACTTAAATATGTGTCTTTTCTTTGAAAAATGTGTTACAAAGTGTGTTTCTCAGTGTTGTGACTGAGAAAACTGAGTTACAATGGCTTTTTTTGCTTATACAGCTCCAAAACAGAAAAAAAAACACTAAGATCCCTGAACAACACATTCAAACTATTGCATAAAGCAGTGGGTCAAGTTGTCTAACAACTAGTACATGATAAACATCAACTATGTCATTTTTTTCCACTATTTTAGTGGCCACTGTGTGAAGGTCCCTTCTTTCTCTTTTAGATGGATAGCTCCATCTATTTTGTCTTCATAAGCAAGGGGTATGTTACTTGTGACCTTTAAAATATTTACATTTGCATCTCATGTTCCTTTCAATTTGACTCCATGTACAATAGATAGTAAGTGAATCTGCCCAATGCCCACAGACGTAGCACCATCACTAGGATCCAACACCCGAACTTTATCCCCTTCTTGGAGTTTATCAATATTAAATGTCTGAAAAAACAAAAAAAAATACACATTATATTGAGATATAAAACACACATTATATTATTTTTGACAGCTGTATGTAATGTCTTATGTCTTGGAACAAATCAGTTTTTGTATGTGCTTTTTTTATTATGTTGAATAACAAAGAAGCAACTTTTTACTCTAAAAGAAAAAGTTAACCCATTGCAAGGTACAAACAAATGGAGGGCAAGACTACAATAGTGCTAGATTATATGAGTACTCTAGAAAGAGGCATGGATTGGCAATGAAGTCCCCCCAACTGAGGACCATGACATCCCTGAACACAATGCACTAATGCATAGTCAAAATATATGTATGCACTCTATTACAACTAAGCTCTAAGCTTCCATATGTAACTTATATGTTCTCCCTTATTTCCATAATCTATGTATACTAGCTAATTACACTTCACTACTATTCTAACCAGCTTCTATCAAATAGGTAATGATTACCCTTATTTACATAATAAAACAACCATTACTTACTTGAATAGTACTTACTTGCATGTGGTTTCATAGCACTCACCTCGATTTTAGCACGATTACTACTATGAATATCATGTGCATGCTCGTCGAGTTCATCATCATAATTATCACTATCAACATTGACATGAAGTTGTACATTTTTGTAGAGATCTCTATTGACAAGGCCTTTTTCTTTTAGTTCTGCTTTCATATAATTGCTCTGCATGTGGCTTAGTAATCATGCAAAAATTAATATAAGTCAAGTAAAGAATGCAAAAGCTATAAATTTTTGTCCAAAAGAACATTCTAAGCATGAAGAATTAATGACAAAACATTGGGATAGATTAACTTACAACTTAAAGAATGCAAAAGCTATAAATTTTTGTCCAAAAGAACATTTTAAGCATGAAGAATGACAAAACATTGGGATAGATAACTGACAACTATTATATTACCTCAACTTCAGCATAACTATGATGACTGTGCTGCACATTCTTGTCCAGTTCATCATAATCATCACTATCAATATCGGCAGCTCTATTTTCATCATGAAGGCATTTTTTCTTTCATGTTGCTTTGAAAAAATTGCTCTGCATGTGGTTTAACCATCATGCAAAAAAATATACAAAGCATTCAATAGTCAAGTAAAGAATGCAAGCTATAAATTTGTCCAAAAGAACATTTTTTGGATCACTCCAACAATAAAGAAACTGGGTTGGATTCTCCTATGCTTAGATTTCAATAATCTACATATTAAGAGGCATTTGTATATAGAATTGCCAAACAAGAAGAAATGAGATCAATAGAGCCTCTTACCACATCCGTGGATTTATGCTCATTCCATGTAGAAACTATAGGGTTAACAGAGGCAACCAACTGCAAAACTTGCTGACTAAGACCGTATATGCAATTCAATACATGTTGGTACCCTTCATTTGAGTTGACATGATCTAGAGAGGCTAATGCTACTGGGCATGTAACAGATGGCTGTGAAATCTTTGTTGATGAACTAGATTTCCACTTCATCCTACTCTTAGATTTACTAGGATCTAGTGCTACCATATAATTGATAATATCATCTGCACCTACTTCTCTGTTACTATTTTCCACCTAAAATACAATGTCAATTTCAACATATATTCAGTTCAATAAAAAATTGAAATAAATAACACAATGTAAATTGAACCAAAAAGCCATACACTTACTCCAAATTTGTCCATTTTGGCTTGCAACCCACCTCGGCCAAATGTATATCCAGCCCTCACATTATCTATTGCTCTCTTGCCTTTGTTACTCTTTGCCAAATATTCTTTGGAATGCATAGTTTCTTTCAATGCCTCCCACTGTTTGGGACATAGAGTGGAGTCTAACCTCTCTTTTCCCTCCATGATTTCTTTTCTACAATTGTATCTAAAATTGTTCATCAAAATTCTCATATTTTGCTTGTAATATTTTCTAGAGATTTGTCCACCAATAGTCTCAAAAGCATTTTCCATTTTTTGTATAACATTTTCCACAGATCATGGATCTTGCTTTGCAAAACTTGATTTGCAAATATCCAAATGGGCCCTACATCTTACACCCAACTCAGAGGCCCACTTTGCAACATTTGGCTCAATGGGCTCACCATCTCTTGATACCTCAAGCAAGAATGGCTTCTTGCCTTCTAATTTTCTTAGTTTTGCATTCCTCTTTTTAGATCAGTAGAAATCTTGACTCAGTCTTTGTCTTTTGACAAAAGCATCCACATCTTCTATTAAATCACTACCAGTATTTCTAGCTGATCCACTAGTTCCATCAAAAGTTCTAGATGCAATAGGTGCACTCTGAGGCACAACAGATTCAAGCAGTCTCTCTCCATGACTTTCATTAACCGAAACTTCATGCTCCTTGGCCACACCAGGTGTGGCATCAGTAGGTAGATCATGAGTACTGGTCTCCACAGATTTCACTTCAAACACATCCTTTAATCTTGAATAAATCATTTGCAGACCTGTTGTTCCTTTAATGCTCTGATGTTTTTCAATAATCTCTCTTAGACTTTGTTCTAAGAGATCATCACCATGTGCTAAATCAGGCTGCACATGATCACCATGTGCTATATTAGGTTGCACATCACTGTGTGCTATATCAGGTTGTACTACATCAGCATATGCTATATCAAGCTGCATATGATCATCATTGCAACTATTGTTTTCACCAACTGCATTTGTTGAATCACAAAAGCGGTGGCTTCTACGAGATGGTGGCACTATATCTTTTCTTTCCTTTTGTTTTTTCTCCACATTTTTTTGCACTCTTTTTGTTGCCTATAAAACAAAAAATAATACTATATTATGTCTTATATACTAAAGCTCTTGCCTATAAAATTTTATTAAACACTATTAAACAAATAATATACTACTTAGTGGATTTACAACTTGCCTGTTTGTCAAACCAAGTCTCAATAAATATTCATTATTCTTGGCCACTTTTTCTCTACGAAGGCGCTCATAATCTGTCAGTGAAGTTTTAGCATTATGATCACTATCTTCTAATTTGAGCCTTATAGCCCTTCTCTTCATTTCCTAAAGTCCAAATAAACAATAATGTATAAATCAACAACTTGAATCAGTAAAACTTTATTGAGTTCATAAGTTGATAACTGTTGACTTTCCAATCTACTGATAACTACAAATGAAAACTTAAAATAGAATTCAATTTACAGATTAAAAAGAATTTGCAGTAAAAAACCAAGAAGATGTTTACAATTACAAGTATCAGACAAATTTTCCTTAGGGATATATTCACAAGAAAAGAACTCATAAAAACATAACACAAGCAGGATGAAGGAAAAACATAGTCTAGTTCATCATAAGGTGTGTTAGAACCATTCAAAATTTCACGTAGTCCCACTCTGTTTCATACATTTTCCTTCCATAAATCCATAAATAGGGATTCATATTCCTTTTCGAATTGTTCAGGAGTCATTTACGAGCATCTCATATCAGGTTTATGTGAAAGAACTTTATATTTTTGACCATTGATGTGTTTTTGTCTCTTACCACAGCCCCACTAATACATGCAAACAACCTTGGTGGGTGTGCGGGAATTAGAGGATGTGAATACACAGTTACCACTTCCCTGCAGCATGCAAAAAATTTAGTTGCAGCGTTGCGGTATAAACTCAAGCGTCACATAATATGTTACCGCACCCTCACGGCAGGTAAGGAGATGACCGGCGGCAATGCGGAAGGAAGGAGTTAGGATTAAGTGTTTACCATGCTCCCACGATGGTTTCAATTTGAGCATACGGTGTTGCGGTATAAGGAGTTCAAGTAACCAGCAATGCTACATACTGCGGCCTCGCAATGCTGATAACTTCGACTAGCGGTAATGCGGTAAACAACGAATGGGAGACCAAAGGCTCCTGCGGCCCCACAATGGTCAGGCCAAAGCTTGGTGGTGGCGCGGTAAAAGACATAAGGGATAACATGTATCCCGCCATCCCACGGTGGCATGCAACAAGGCTTGAGGGTGGCGGTAAGTGGTGAAGATGAACGTAATTGTCTAAGAAGTCATGCAGTCCTGTGATTGCCCTAAGTTGGTCTTGCGGTGATGCAGTAAGGAATTAAATGTCAAAATGACTTTAGTGTTACCCCACAATGGTTATCATTGATGCCTGTGATATTTTGGTTTTCAAGGAAAGGACTGAACGGATTGGATCAAATCAATGGTATGTGTTTGAAAAGAATTGAATGCTGAGATTTGTTGATTTTGTGTCACGAACTAGGTTAATGGTGAAATGACCAGCTTCATGGCATAATAAAACTTGGGATTTCTTTGTATTTCTTCATTCCAGTGAATTCAGTGTTGATTGCAGAAGGCAAATTCAAGCTTTATGTGCTCTCCTCAGGAATTTTTCGACCAGGTAAGTCTGCCCTATCACTCTTTGCATAAAAGTTGGTATTTGGTTTGTGCTCTATTTTCAACTAGTCTAGTAAAGAAAGTAAAATATCAAAACCCTAGTTTATAGAGGCACTAAAATATGGAAACTAAAAAATCTGAGTCTATGAGTAAGAGCACTGACCCCCCTGCTCCCAAGAAATGATCACTTCGAAAATCATTGTTGGACATCCTACCAAATTCAGTTGATAAGGGGTCTAAGAAATTGTTCAAGGATGTTGCAGAAGGATGTTGGGATGCTGCAATCCCTATCTCTAGATGGAACCTTTTTTGGTATTTTTGTGCAAAGAAAGATGGACAGGGACCAGTTGGAAACCTATGGAATTTGGATTTGGTAAATCTTGTGGTGCCTAATGTATTTGTTGATGTGGATTTAATTAGAACATTGGCACAACACTATCACTCAGCCACCAAAATAGTTAGACTACCAAATGGGTCACCATTAGTGGTTGTGGATAGAAATGCAATCATAGACTGCTTCATGTTGAGCAAGCAAGCCCTCACACCAGTAGATGTGCAAAAGAGTGAGCAGGAGTACAATAGTTTGAGAAAAACACAAAGAAAGGATGAGGTGCCCATGCACATAAGGAAAGGGGCAAATAATAGAAGAATTGAAATCCCATCCACTGCAATTGAACCTTTCTCTATTAAAGATTTTGCTGTCTATTTCAAAAGAACATATTTTGCTTTGTGTCAAGTGTTGGGTATTGATGCCCAAGGTAGAATGCCTATCGGCCTAATGATGATGGCCATGAAAATTTAAAATCTAGAAGCTAATGTTGAATATGATTTTGCAACATTCATTGAAAAGAAACTGCATGATGGAATTTTACAAATAAGAGAAAACAAAAAGCCCATAGATTTCAAATACTACTCTTTGTTATGTCATTTGATTTTGTATCAAAATAGAAGGAAGTGGCCCAATAGAATGGATCTGACCATGATTGATGAAAAGAGACAAAGATTGCCAACACAGTGTTGGTGTTACAAATGGGATAGCCATTGTAGGAATTATGACTATGTTGTGTTTCATGATGAATTCTCAATTAGAATAATGAATTCTCTTGGTAGCTTTTCTCCCAGATTAACAAAAGAGATCAAAGAAATGTTGAGGCCTCTTGCCCATAGGCCAGAATAGGGTCATAGTCATAACTATGCTGATTGGTTTTTCTTTCTAATTAATTCTATAATTAGGGTATCTGGGTGTACTTAGCCACCCCATGTGTTGCCCAAATTTGTGCTAGACAAAATTACATTCCTTGAATTCATGCGGCAAATGATGTGGATGGAGAAGGATGTGATGAAGAAATAAAAGAAAGGCACATTTCTTCCTGATTCCATAGTGTTTGGTGATTGGTCCATTGGTTCAGATACTTTAGAGGATTTGCAAGCCTATTTGAAGGCTAAATATTCTTTGAAATTGGGTGTAGAGAGGGTTTGTGATCCAGAGGGTCACATGAACTTTGTCAGACAAACCATCCTCACAAGAATGGGAATATTCCATCAAATCAATTTTAATGAGGATGTGATCAGAAATCTTGTCACCTTTCTAGAAGTGTATGATAGGAAAAGAAAATGAGAGATTTTGAAAGAGATTGCAGATGATAGGAGAAAACAAAATCCTAATTCTGATGGATTCTTTGTTCAAGAGAGGGACCCTTTGAGAAGAATAGATTTGATAATTGACAATTTTGAAAGAATATATAGCAAGTCTGAGAAGCGGCCTTTAAAGGCTACCAAGCTCAGTGTTAAAAGACCACCAGGAGTTGTGATTCAAGAGCCTACACCAAATGCAATGTCACTACAAGATCCAGCTCATGTCTCTAATTCACCACCTGCCAAAAGGCAAAGGATTGAGGATGTTTCTCCACTAGTTCCATATGAATTGAGAGAAGGAGGGGGTGACACTGATGAAGTGGCTAGTATTGTAAAAAATATGGGAGATGAAGGAGAAACAGATCAGCCACTTGTTGGCCAAGAAACAGAAGCACACAAACTAGAGGCCAGAATGGCCGAACATGCACAAGGGGAGCTTGAATTAGAAGAAGATGAAAGAATTGTGGCTTCTATGAGATTTATGGAGGATGATGATTTCATTAATTCTCCTAAATTCAAAGATTTTTGGCTTAAGATGAAGATGAAAGAATTTCAAGAACAAGTGGAAATAAATAAAATGGGTGTTGATGAATCTCAGCATGACCAAATTGTTTCACAAACTTTAAAGAATATGAAAATAGATGAAATAAGTGTTAACCCTGACGAGGCTAGAGAAATGGTATTAAGGAGCAACATGTTGATCATTCACGGGCTTGAGTTGAAGAAAATGTTTTTGTTAAACCAAGTCAGGAATCAAGATGACCCCATGCTAGTTTCTGAATTTGACTATGAGGAAGGTGTCACTGGTTGTGGTTACAATCCAAAAATAGAGACTTTGGCAATATGGGCAACACAAAAGAACACCAGCAAACCAAGATTACTTGATGTAGTCCAACAAATAAGGGGAACAGCTATGGTCAAGACATTCCAAGACACATCAGCAATTGAAGCAGCTACCCTCACTATGCATACTGCAATGTTTACACGAGATGTTGTTGTAAAGCTAGAGCAAAGATTGTTTGATTATAAGAGAACTCAGATGGAGATGAATGATGAGGTAAATAGATTGTATCTTGAAAATGTAAACTTGAAAAAATAACTGAAGGGTGAGAGTTCTTCTCAGATTCAAGCCATTGTGCCAATTCAAACACCTATGCCACAAGAGACCGGTGATACCATAGTGATTGTTGAACAATTCAATGTTTTGAAATTGAAGTTGGAAAAAGAAAATGAGGAATTGAAAAGCCAAAATGAAAAAAACAAATAATGAGGCAAAATTGAAAAATCTTGAAGTGTTTGAGAAAATTTTGGAATATAGAGTGAAAATGTTTGTTGACAAGTTGAGAGATGTCATGAATGCTATTCTTCCTTGTCTCAGACCATGGAATGGTTGAAAGTAATTTTTTATGTTTTAGATCCCTTGTATCAAAGATGGCAGTCAACACATCACACGTTGATCACTCTGTGTAAAGTTCTACAATGGAATCAAGATGCTCCTGGAGCTATAAAGCCAACAGATAAAATGATCAAGATGATATTGGATGAGTATCAGTAAGTGAATGGTGAGAATCAAAGAATGCAGGCAAAGATTGATTCTTTTGCCACTTTCAAACACCAGTTCAATCCATCAATCCTAACAGAGAATGAAAAGATCAAGGATTTTGATGTGTGGAAGGTTGAATTTGGTCATACAGTTTCTAAGGTCATGGAATTTTTGAAAAAGGATGAATATATCAATATTCTCAGCTCCAACATCATTCTGGATAGAGTAATTGCTTTAGATGCTAGATATACAAAGTTTGTAATTGATGTCAAAGCATTGCTGGACAAAAGGTGGAAGGATCACCAGGTCAACTTGCTCCAAATTCAAGATTATAAGTGGCCTAGTGATTTTATTGTGTTTGAATGGTAGGACAAGTATCTTCAAGCTGATGAATAGACAGGCTATATGTGCAGGAGAGGAACGAGCAGCATGGCCTCATGACTACACAGTATACCAATTAGAGCAAGAGTATTTGGCTCCTCTAGAAGAATAGATCCTTGAAGATGTTGCAATGGAAGAACTGAGCCTTCAAACACTCTATCATGGAGAGGGGGACTTTGCCAGATCAGGATGATCATGGGTCTCCTATGTTGATTAATGGACTACAAGTGTATTGCAAGTGCTGTAGGCTTCCAATCAATATTTTCTACTTTCTTTGTTTTCTCTTAATTATGTTTTAAGAAAAATTAATGTTTAGTTTATACGAAGAGGCATGAATTTTGAAAAGATGCCATATTTTGTAACGGTCTGAAGCTTATTGCTTCTCTTATAAAAGAGAAACCAAGACTGAATTTTGATATCATCATCATAGGCATTTATAGAAACATATATGAGGAGACTTATGTTCTTTTGTTATATCTATTTTAAGCAATCAATGGAGAAGAAGATTTAATCTAGTGCTTGAATTCTGGTTAAGATATCTAAGAGATCATTTCTTTGTTTGTAATGAGGAGGCTTAGTTCACCTAATGTTAAGATATCTATACGTATTATTAAATCACAGATGTTCATGTTTGTTTCCTTCACACAAGCATATTTAATGCATGTGGAGGCTAGAATCTGTATTACAAACTAAATCTATCATCTAGGACATATAAGAAAAGTCTTGCACCTAGAAAACATATAGGACATACAAGAAAATATATTCTAACTAAACAATTAATTTCAACCAAAGTAAGAAAATTAAGAAGGATGATTGAACCTAACTTTAAATGCACTTCAAATCAGTAGTGAACCTAACTTAGCTTGCTCCCTTGTGAGTGATGCGGCAAACTCATCAAGTGAAGGCATTGTGAAAGCTTTCCCAAGTGCATCTATTGTAGCATAGAAGGTAGAAACAAAAACTGAATAGTCAGGACCAAGCTTGGCAAGGATTGAAAGAATCAATTGAGTGTCCTCTTTCTCAATTCCACATTGTTTGAGCTACAATCTAAGTGACTTTAGCTTTGTGAAGAAGTCTTGGATGCTTGCAAAATTGATTGGATTCAAACCAATTAGTTCATTCTCCAATTTGAAACCTCTCATAGTATCTTGTTTACCAAAGAGATTTTCTAATGTAGTCCACACTTCATTAGGTGTTTTACAAGATTCAATATGAAAAAGAAGATCAGGAGAGATAGACAAGCATAGTATTCCATAGGCTTGATCACATCTATTGTACCACTTTCTCTTTTCTGTAGCTGATGTTGGTTCAATTTCAATACCCATTGTTGGGTAAGTGCAAAAACATAGGGGGCCAAAAAGTGGCCAAATTATTTTTAAAAAAATTTAATGCATAACGCGAGCGCGTTATAACATGCTCACGTTATGGTTTGGTAATGACGAGCCTAAGGCTCGTCAAAACCAAACCATAACGCGCTCGCATTATAACGCGAGCGCGTTATGAATTATTATAAATAAAAAAAAGCTTATCATCTCATTTCATTTCTTTTTTCTCCTCTATACCTACGGCCTACAAACCCTAGGAAGCGCGCTTGCATTTAGAAAAGTCAATTCAACACCAAAATCTTGCTGATTTGTCACCAAAATGCCGCCACGACGTCGAGCACGCCAAAGGAGTGAGTTTTATTTATTTTTTATTTGAATTTGTTTCTAAATAGGTAGGTTTGAGTTGATTTTTGATGTATATTTCGTTAATTGTCAGGAAATGTTAATGCACCTCCTCCTCCTCCTCCTCAAAATCCATAAAATCTTGAAGAGGAAATACCTGTGGAACAACAACCTCCTCCATCCATTCCTCGACATGCCCCTAGAACACAAGAAAATATAATGGAGCAAATTGAAAACAACAAAAAAGAAATTGAAGATATAATTGCAAGGTTGAAAGATCCTTCCACTTCAACCTTGCATAGGTCCACGTTTGCTAAATCTCTTGAATCTATGTTATCAAATGTAGATTCAATTATCAAGCAAATATCTAGTTGGACAGATAAAAGGAGAGAGTCTAGAGACTATTATGCAAACAAGTTGTCATACCAAGATGTGAAAAAATTACAAATTATAAAATTAGACTTGTGTTCAATTTTCACAAACCCACAAACAAATCAACCTCCACCCATTACATGCAAGAGGTTCCCTATCCATTGGTGCAACAACCAAGTGATAAGGGACAATTTTGGGCAAAGGTGGTGGATAGTTTTTGACCATCCTCCATGCAATAATAATGAGGTCCCGCAATACTTTTTGAGGAAACCCTACTACGAGTTTGTCCTCAATAAAGTGTCAAACTACTTTGATATGCGGGACTTCCAGGGTAGAGGTGGGGGGTCAGCACAAGATAGACCAGGGGCACGTATTGACCCACAGTAGGCAGTGAGATGAGTAATCAGCAGACCAACCCATGAGCATGTTTCTATCCCTCCCATTGTGAAGGAGAGTGTTGAGATCAATACACTTCAGTCCATTAGTGCCTTGACCCAGAGCATCATAGAGCATGCCAGTCCTGTAGCATAGAGTGGGTTGAAAGATAGTGCGAGGAGTAGGGTCCCACCCCATGCTTGTCAGACTTGCAGGTCAACCTGTGGTTATGACCCCATGGATAGTTAGGATGTAGGTTTACAGGCTACATCTGCAACTGAGCAGATGGTGATGACAGATACCCTCCTGAGTGAGACTTTCGACCTTGATACTCAAGTAAATATTAGCAAGTTTATTGAATTTAATTTATTAAATTTCATTTTTGAAATGCATGATTAACTAATTTAGTTTGATGATTTTAATGAAATTTCAGGGTCATAGCGTTGATGTAGTTTTCAATGGTTCTCCACCTGCATATTACACTAGATCATCTACTGTCAGGGTATGTAACTAATAAACTGTTGAATTTGATAATTAATTCAAGCCACAAAGATCACCTGCAAAACCTAAGATTTACCTTCTACAAGAGAAAAAAGCAAAGAGAAATAATTTGCACAATAAGGATGAATTAATGAAATGGATTAAAGAATTACATGTGAGAACTTGCTTTTATATTTGCAAGTTAGAGAAAAACCCTAATATGACTTAAGAATAACCTAAGACTAAAATTAGCCCTAAGTAAACTTAATACAGTGTAATCAAATATATAATTACACTAACATAAACAATTATAAATATTACATGTGAATAGCATCGTTATATGAATGGTATTCCAATATTTGATTTTAGATGTTGAATAGGTTAATATTGGAAATTTCACGGCAACACCTGCCAGCAGTGATGGACTTCAAAGCTTCACAGAGGTAATAAAATAAATAGTTTAATGACTGAATTGTACTTACTAGATTTTTATATGTGACTTGTGTGCTTTATTGTGTGTACTTCCATGTTTAGATGAACATGTGTGTATGTTAGGAGCCATGATTTGCATCACTATTATAGTTTTTGTAATTGAATAATGTTGTTTTATTTCCAGATGATGCAGGCTGCGGAGACACCTCCTGATGTTCATAGGGAAATGAAGCATGGTGTGACCTCTGCAATTCATAGCTCCATGGCATTGACAGGGGTATGAGGCAGATTAGTAAATTTTAATTTGCATTCATTGTTATAGTTGTTTATTTTTGAAAAATCAAAAGATTATTGATTTGAAGTTTAATTTCTATCTGGATGGTTTCTATAGGACATGACATCACCACGACCTATTCATGCTACTGAGGCAAGTGAGGAGATAGATTATATGGTAGCGGTAAGTGATTATTTTGTTAAATGTTTCATTTTTTATAACAGGTAATTTTTATATATTAATGTCTATGCTTTTTATTGTAACAGCTAAAGATGCAGGAAGAAGTAAATAGGAGGAGCAACCCTCAGGTTTGTAGTAGACCACCCACATGCACGTCTCCATCCCCTAGAAGATCAAAGGCTGCCCGTGATCTATTCTCTTCACCAACCAGAGGGGAATGACTTTTTATTGTGTTCCTTTGTTGTATGCCTATATGGCATTTGTGGACATATATTTTGTATTGCATATAGTTGACATTGTATGCCTATATGGCATTCTTGTAAGCCTATATGGCTATTTTGTATATATGTTATACTTATATCAACAGATATTAATGTATGCCTATATGGATATTTGGTTAATACAAATTTTTTTTATTGATGGCGTCCATACTTGCATTATAAATCTATGTTTGAATGGATATTTGTAGATGGCTACTTCAAATATTTAAAGTCCAATTATATTACATAGGATGTTTGTTGATCCAATAAACTAGCTATTGTTATTCAAGTATCACCTAAACCTCATTTTGGAACTAAAAGATAAAAGTTGTATTTAAAAACAAAATGAATCATCATGTTGAATAGAAGATATTAATATTCTTTATGAGTTGGTCAATTGAAAATGTTTCTTAATTTCTTATTATTATACCATATTGGGATGCAAAGAGTATGTTTGTTGTTTTGAATAAGATGGTCAAAATCATATGCTTATGAGCACTTGATGACCATTGTGGTTATTAAATGTAATTCCTCTTGCATATAAGGTGAGGTTATGAGATTACATTGAGTCTTACCTAATTTTAGTATGCAACATAACATTGGGGCTATAGGCTTCCATAAGTCATACCTCGGGGATTTTCAGTTTTAGGCGCAAATTTGCTTTAAGACCTTAGGCGTATTTCTCTACTTGCACAACCTCAAAACTCCGCTTAGAACTCAAGGTGCCTTTCATCATCCAAACAACCTCAAAATTGTGCCTTGATCTTGAAAGGATGTTTCAAAGTATAAAGGAGGGCACCTTAAGGGAGGCAATTCATCTTGATTATCAAAGTTGATCAAACACATCAAACTGAGCATCATACCTCTAAGCGTATTTTTGCCTCTCTCTAAACTATCCATTTTGGTGCCTTGATGTAAAGTGAAGTCTAAACTTAGTGAAGATTGTGCCTAGAAAGATATCACCTTGGATATGCGCCTAGAGTCATCCTAGATCATCCATTTGCACCTAAGGGTCAATATAACATAATATAACTTAGGAAGACTTTGAAAATCATCAAAAGAAGCCTAGGCGCCTTTTCTTGTCTCCACCATCCATTTTGGGTGCCTAGAGGAAAATGAACTTCAAATCACTTCCAACTGTAGCACCTAGTGTTAGAACCTTCAAAATGACTAAATCTTACCAAAGGAAGTCTAGGCGCCTATTGTCATTTGGATCATCATGAATGAGCGCCTAAGTGGAAGGCGAATAAGCATCTTGTATGGAGGCGCACTTTTGTGTCTAAATACCTCATTTTAGCACCTTGAAGGAAGATGTTCTAAATCCTAAGATCTAGCGCCTAAGTGTAAAATGGTCTCCTATAGGTTTGGACAAGTGATTGAAGCCATCAAATTGACAAGAAATGAGCTAAGTATACTAAGGCGTCTTTTCTTGTCTAAACTATCCATTTTGGCACCTGGAGGGAAGGAGATTCAACATCATGAATCAAGGCGCCCTTTGCCATCAAAACAACCTCACATTGGTGCCTAGACGCATTGGAACTATCAGTTTGGCCACACGAGGAGAAGAACAAAAGTTACACCCCTTTGCAACTTTACACTGCCTCCTTCTGATGATTTTTGGGGCAGCAGAAAACCTTTCACCATGGGCAAACACCTCAGAGATATAAAAAACTGAGAGAGGTTATTGTAGAGGCACTCTATGTGATCGCGTTGCCTAAGACAGAATGTTTCTAAGTGACATGGTTTTTGAGTAACATCTCATCAAAGATCGCTACCTTTTTGCACTTTGGACTCTTCAAGGTTATCATCGATACAATGTAGCTCAGACTGTTTCGACATGTTTGGGTGAAAAATAGAAGCATGCCTAGTGTAAATGTAGCCATCCGCATGCATTGGAATAGTCAATTTGGTCACATCAGGAGCAAGATGAAAGTTACACCCCTTTGCAACTTTACACTGCCTCCTTCTGACAATTTTTGGGGCAGCAAAAAACTTTTTACCACGGGCAAATGCCTCAAAGATATAAAAAACTAAGAGAGGTTATTGTAGAGGCACTCTACATGATTGCATTGCCTCAGATGGAATGTTTCTAAGTGACATGGTTTTGAAGTAACATCTCATCAAAGATTGCTACCTTTTTGCAATTTGGACTCTTCAGGGATATCGTCGGTACAATGTAGCTCGGACTGTTTGACATGTTTGGGTGAAAAAAAGGACCATGCCTAGTGTAAATGTACCCATTCAGATGCGTTGGAACAGTCATTTTGGTTGCATCAAGAGCAGGCAAGTTACACCCCTTTGCAACTTTACACTGCCTCCTTCTGACGATTTTTGGGGCAGCAGAAAACCTTTCACCACGAGCAAATGCCTCAGAGATATAAAAAATTGAGAGAGGTTATTGTAGAGGCACTCTAAATGATCGTATTACCTTAGACAGAATGTTTTTAAGTGACACAGTTTTCAAGTAATATCTTGTCAAATATTGCTACCTTTTTGCACTTTGGACTCTTCAGGGATATCATCGGTACAATGTAGCTCGGACTGTTTCGACATGTTTGGGTGAAAAGAAGGACCATGCCTAGTGTAAATAAACCCATCCGAACGTGTTGAAATAGTCAATTTGGTCGCATCAGGAGCAGGAAGAAAGTTACACCCCTTTGCAACTTTACACTGCCTCCTTCTGACGATTTTTTGGGCAGCAGAAAACCTTTCACCACGGGCAAATGCCTTAGAGATATAAAAAACTGAGAGAGGTTATTGTAGAGGCACTCTACATGATCATGTTACCTTAGACAAAATATTTCTAAGTGACACGGTTTTTGAGTAACATCTTGTCAAAGATTGTTGCCTTTTTGCACTTTGGACTCTTAAGGGATATCGTCGGTACAATGTAGCTTGGACTATTTCAACATGTTTGGGTGAAAAATAGGACCATGCCTAGCATAAATGTACCCATCCAGATGCGTTGGAATAGTCAGTTTGGTCACATTAGGAGCAAGACGAAAGTTACACCCATTTGCAACTTTACACGGCCTCCTTCTGACAATTTTTGGGGCAGCCGAAAACCTTTCACCACGGGCAAATGCCTCAAAGATATAAAAAACTGAGAGAGGTTATTGTAGAGGCACTCCATGTGATCATGTTTCCTTAGATGGAATGTTTCTAAGTGACACAATTTTTGAGTAACATCTCGTCAAAGATTGTTGCCTCTTTACACTTTCGACTCTTCAGGGATATCGTCGGTACAATGTAGCTTGGACTGTTTTGACATTTTTGGGTGAAAAATAGGACCATGCCTAGCATAAACATACCCATCCATATGCGTTTGAACTGTCAATTTGGCCACACGAGGAGAAGAACAAAAGTTACACCCCTTTGCAACTTTACACTGCCTCCTTCTAACGATTTTTTAGGCAGCAGAAAACCTTTCACCATGGGCAAGTGCCTCAAAGATATAAAAAACCAAGAGAGATTATTG
Organism: Cunninghamia lanceolata; assembly: GCA_027924645.1. Taxonomy (NCBI): domain Eukaryota; kingdom Viridiplantae; phylum Streptophyta; class Pinopsida; order Cupressales; family Cupressaceae; genus Cunninghamia; species Cunninghamia lanceolata. Next base: position 3,805,316 of record BSBN01000957.1, read on the forward strand.
TAGAGGCACTCTACATGATCATGTTGCCTCAGATGGAATATTTCTAAGTGGCACAGTTTTTGAGTAACATCTCGTCAAAGATTGCTACCTTTTTGCACTTTGGACTCTTCAGGGATATCATCGGTATAATGTAGCTTGGACTGTTTCGACATGTTTGGGTGAAAAATAGAATAATTCCTAGCCTAAACGTACCCATCTAGATGCGTTGGAATTATCAGTTTGGTCACATCAGGAGTAGGACACCAAAAATGCATAACATGATGATGTAAAAATGTGTATATGTGTAAAAATGCAGCAAGAAATAAAAAAAGACAAACCTTACAAATTAATGTGCATACTTACAACTCAATGTAACATGACTTTACAAAATCAATGTGAATACTTACAAATTAATCCAATGAACCATCCAGGTCTGCTCTACTCTTTATTGTGTCAAGTATTGCTTCATGGTCAGACTCACGCACCTTCCACAAGATTTTGTTCAAAGGTCTACCCCGATACTTTATCAAATAAACATTGGATGCCACGACAAGGTTTGAGTAATTAAGAATCTTTTGATGTGTGTCAAAGTCTTGAAATAGCCAAACATTAATACTCTTATGTGGGTACCTTCTAAGCCATGTTTCAGTAATAACCACTGAACCTGTAGGGTATTCGATGTTTTCTCCATCTGTAATTGGGGCCTCCAATTTCTTTTTAGCCTCAACACAACGACATAAGTAATAATTTGTTCCCTCTTCATTATCTTTACCTGCAATAACTGCATATACATGCCCTACATTGATATGTGTAGCAAATTAGATGAAATTAGTCAACATTACAAAAACACTACAAAGTAAGATGACATTACTTGGTTGAACTAGATGAAATTAGATGCATATACGTGCCCTATATTACCTGGTTGAACTAGATCTGATATGTGGTCAAAGTCAACTGATGATTACATCTGTGTTAGTTCCAGTGTCGTCGAGGGTCGATACGTGTCAAGTGGGCTAAGATAACTTAACTATCATTCGTTAATCCACTCCTTTGACTCGCACTCATCCCAGGCTTGAATTGTACAAGAAGAACAAAAGCATGACATCTTTTGCGTATGAATACTCCATGCATCTGTAATTGAGCTTCTGAAAGAGTGCATCTCATTTGATCATGTCAGTGTAGAACAGTCCTCATATGGTGCAATGTTAGTATCATCTATCAACCCAAAAAATCTACGAACTGAAGACCTACCTTCATTACCTAGACCCATGGAAGCATTACACCACTCGACAATCAATTTTACATCTATCAACTTTGCATTGTCTTTATACTTTAACTCTTCTTGTGCTATGGCTCTTTTGATACATGCTCCTGCACCATCATACTCCCCCTTTCCATGCCTGGCCTCACAAAAGTTCCACATATGTTGAATACCTATAAAATTATGCCTCCTACTCAGCCAATAGAAATTCTGTGAGTTCTTGAATTGTGACGCATAGTTATCTAACCATATGATATGTTCACTGAACAATATGCCCCTTCTAGCCAAATCATTGTAGAACACCTGAAAGCAACCTTGCACGAACTCCGTAGAATGCGTGTGATCATCACTAATATAGAAATTATACTCCCTTATAATCTTTATGTCATCCTTTGTACTATCATTTGCATGAAAGAATGCAATGTGCACAACTTTAGAAACATGTGTGGAGTTGTAATATTGTGATTGCACCTCACGCTGTGGCTGTAGACTGTAGTTCTCTGCAAAGTTGATGACTGAAACAATGCTAGTAACTAGAAATGTGTCCTTTTATAACTTAAATTGCAAGTCCAACCATCGAGCTCTATGGGCATGTCTTGCATACATACACTATGTTGTCACGAAATATAGGCATAAACTGATACACTAGAATCTTTTCAATAACCAATTCACACCTCTTTGCTTTTTTACCATCTTTTGTATTGTATGCCACTATTTTATACTTATCAAACTCTACTAGTTCGTTTCCAACCGCATGTGTTCTTTCCATATGTTCAGATATTGGCAAATGTTGCAAGCCACCACAACGATGACATGTGGCATCCAAGCATAATTTCTTGTAGAATATTTGACCTTCCTCTCTTTCACATAAAATTCTTGATATGAAGTCTCTTGAAGATGTTGGTGGGGCATGTATGGCACAACCCTGCAAAACATTGTTAGTATGCATATCTAAACATATAGACCTATAAACATTAAAATGGTTAGAAAATTCAATATGTAATCTACAACAACAATTAGTGCGTGTGTGATTTATCTTGACATAGAAAGGTTTTAGCATTTCAAAATATCTTTGACAAATTTTAATTTGAGGATACTTCTCTAGAAATTTACCATAAAACTGTGTTTGAGTCTCATCCAAAAAATGCTTTGGATGTGGCTCATGGTTCTGACTAACAATTCTCCTTCTTACCACATCCCTTTGTTTCAGAGATACCCTTGTGTAATTCTTCCAAAAGTCTTCAATTAGTAATCTCAATGCTTCAATAATTGGTTTATCTTTTCGTGGTAGTCTCCCCGAGAATGCCCATAATTCATTGGCATTAGTGTCCTCAATTCTTTGGCATCTTCCAACAGCTCTTGATAAAGTTTTCCTATTAATTCTCAATTCTTGACTCATCTTTCTAATGAGACGAGCTTTCCTCGTTTGACTACTTACTATAGTCAATGTAATCACACACCATGTTGCATTACTATCTTTTGTGCATGAGGTGTTACCCACACTCTCATATGCACTTATTAGATTCTTGACAATAGATTTTTCACTTGAAGCCTCTGATGTTCTCAACCCAAGAATCTTCATGATGGACCTATACTTTATACTTCGCATCATTTCAATGAATAGTTGACATCTTGCAATCTCATTTAACTTTTCAAAGAACAATCTCTAAATCTTATGAGCATATCTTCTATAAGTGCATTTTGGAATCTTACCTTCCATTGGCTACAAAATATTCTCATCAATATCAATCAAATACTTTGGCTTTCTATGCAAAATTCTAGGTGGTGTTAAGTTAGGTAAATTCATCTCAACATTAGGAATTTCATCAATATTTAATGAGATGGGCTAGATGGCATACCTTCGATCGAAGATGGAATAGATGACATACCTTGAGGTTGAGGTGGGAACGATGGCATACCTCCTTCATCACATGTGAGTGATGATGTACTCTCAAATTGAGATGTGGTAGATGGTGTCCCTACATGTTGACTTGCAGTAGAGGACGTGTCTCCAACTATAGTATTCAAATCTCTCGTAGCATGAAGTTTTTGCATTCGTTCTCTTTGTACCACCAATACCATATCTCTTTGTGATGGTTGTGGTTCCTATTCAATTGGCATGTTTTCATTTATCGTGTCCAATTTCCTCTTCTCGTGAAGTTCCCTCATAGCCACTACTTTCTTTGCATTCTTAGCTTCTATCTCTTCCTGTGTTGGTTTAATTCTTGATCGTTTCCTCAGCATGACAAAGAATTTGTCTATAGCATGGTAGAGAGACCAATATTAGTTCCTAAGAAATGAATACAAGATAATAGTGGGATTGTATTTTTATTATGTTGTAAGGATTTATTCTTGTATAGTTTGACATCATGGTATGTTAAGGTCTATTTATTACACATAATTATTAAAGAGCCCAAGTGTAGAAAATATACATGGCATCATGTGAGATTGCAGGCTACTTTCTTGATTGGGAATGTGTCTATTTTAAAGATGTATGATAAAGCATGATAAAGTAATTGAAATAGAATTAAGGAAAATGTAAAGAACATGCATGTAAAGACTTGACATACCTAAAAAATGAAGATTCGAATGGAGAGAGTACCCAATTTATGTAGTGTTTTTTTCTTCTTGCATCAAACTCCTCAACAATTTGAGTTTTTCACCACTTGCTTCCTTTTCAATGTTAAATTTAATAACACTCAAATATAATTACTAACAACAATACTATTAACCAATCTATAATGTTAAATTCCTAAAATTGAATCACAATTAACATTGCAACACTACAAAGATTGAAACTTGAATAGATATATATCAAACTTGGTGTGAAAACTATGTTATTTCCTCCTCAAGTTGGCAAAGTAGAAAAGGTGGTGGAAAGATCATGCAAAGGTGGTAGAATGTGTGAAATGTGCATGTGAACTTCCCAACAGCATGAAAGCACTTCTTTTTTCTTGGAGCACACACATAATCAGTATGAAAATAGAGCATGTGGGCCTAGATCACGAGGGTCAACACTTTTTTACCGTTTCTATAGCAGGACAAAATGTGAGTGTGTTATAATGCACTCTTGTTTTGTCTTGTTATAGATTGATCCATAAATATTTGTACCTATCTCACCTTCGATAGCACCTTTACAATATCTCACCTCTAGTTCCATTAGCTCATGTTCTATATCTCACTTATCTCTCCCCCTCACCTCTCTACCTCTCCCCTCTCTATGTCTCTCAGTCGCTCTGTGTCTACCTTAACCCTAATCCCTTGACCCTCAACCCTATTGCTAAACCCTCAACCCTCAAACCTCAACCCTCAACGTCAAAAACTAATCCCTCAACCCTTAATTCTAATTCCTTGACCCTCAACCCTAACCCTAAGCCCTAAACCCTAAAGCCTCAACCCTCAACCCTTCACTCTAATCCCTCAACCCTAAACCCTATCCCTAAACCTTCAACACTATACCTTAAACCCTAATCCCTCAACCCTCAACCCTAAACCTTATCCCTAAACCCTAATCCCTCAACGCTAATTTGTCATCCCTCAACTCTAATCCCTCATCCCTAAACCCTAAACGCTATCCTATTCCTAAACCCTCAACGGGCTCGATACTATACCTTAAACCCTAATCCCTTATCCCTAAACCCTCCAACCTTATCCCTAATCCTTATACCCTCGACACTCTACTTTAAACCTAATCCCTCGACCCTCAACCCTATCCTGAAACCCTTAACCCTCGAACCTCAATGTACTCAACCCTCAACGTCAAACCCTAATCCCTCAACCCTTAACTCTAATCCCTCGACCCTCAACCCTATCCCTAAACCCTAAACCCTAAAGCCTCAACCCTCAACCCTCAATGTCAAATCCTAATCCCTCAACCCTTCACTCTAATCCCTCAACCCTAAACCCTATCCCTAAACCCTGAACACTATACCTTAAACCTTCAACCCTAAAACCTCAAACCTAAACCTTATCCTTAAACCCTAATCCCTCAACCCTCAACCTTAATCTGTCATCCCTCAACTCTAATCCCTCATCCTTAAACCCTAAATGATATCCCTATTCCTAAACCCTCAACGGGCTCGATACTATACCTTAAACCCTAATCCCTTATCCCTAAACCCTCCAACCCTATCCCTAATTCTTATACCCTCAACACTCTACTTTAACCCTAATCCATCGACTCTCAACCCTTGAACCTCAACCCTCAACCCTCAACGTCAAACCCTAATCCCTCAACCCTTAACTCTAATCCCTGAACCCTCAACCCTATCCCTAAACCCTAAACCCTAAAGCCTCAACCCTCAACGTCAAATCCTAATCCCTCAACCCTTTACTCTAATCCCTCAATCCTAAACCCTCAACACTATACCTTAAACCCTAATCCCTCAACCCTCAACCCTAAACCTTATCCCTAAACCCTAATCCATCAACCCCCAACCCTAATCCATCATCCCTCAACTCTAATCCCTCATCCCTAAACCCTAAACGCTATCCCTATTCCTAGACCCTCAACAGGCTCGATACTATACCTTAAACCCTAATCCCTTATCCCTAAACCCTCCAACCCTATCCCTAATCCTTATACCCTCAACACTCTACTTTAACCCTAATCCCTCAATCCTCAACCCTATCCCGAAACTCTTAACCCTCGAACCTCAATGTACTCAACCCTCAATGTCAAACCCTAATCCCTCAACCCTTAACTCTAATCCCTCGACCCTCAACCCTATCCCTAAACCCTAAACCCTAAAGCCTCAACCCTCAACGTCAAATCCTAATCCCTCAACCCTTCACTCTAATCCCTCAACCCTAAACCCTATCCCTAAACCCTCAACACTATACCTTAAACCTTAATCCCTCAACCCTCAACCCTAAACCTTATCCCTAAACCCTAATCCCTCAACCCTCAACCTTAATCCATCATCCCTCAACTCTAATCCCTCATCCCTAAACCCTAAACGTTATCCCTATTCCTAGACCTTCAGCGGGCTCGATACTATACCTTAAATCCTAATCCCTTATCCCTAAAGCCTCCAACCCTATCCCTAATCCTTATACCCTCGACACTCTACTTTAACCCTAATCCCTCGACTCTCAACCCTATTCTGAAACCCTTAACCCTCGAACCTCAATGTACTCAACCCTTAATGTCAAACCCTAATCCCTCAACCCTTAACTCTGATCCCTCGACCCTTAACCCTATCCCTAAACCCTAAAGCCTCAACCCTCAACATCAAATCCTAATCCCTCAACCCTTCACTCTAATCCCTCAACCCAAAACCCTATCCCTAAACCCTCAACACTATACCTTAAACCCTAATCCCTCAACCCTTAACCCTAAACCTTATCCCTAAACCCTAATCCCTCAACCCTCAACCCTAATCCGTCATCCCTCAACTCTAATCCCTCATCCCTAAACCCTAAATACTATCCCTATTCCTAAACCCTCAATGGGCTTGATACTATACCTTAAACCCTAATCCCTTATCCCTAAACCCTCCAACCCTATCCCTAATCCTTATACCCTCGTACTTTACTTTAACCCTAATCCCTTGACCCTCAACCCTATCCCGAAACCCTTAACCCTCGAACCTCAATGTACTCAACCCTCAATGTCAAACCCTAATCCCTCAACCCTTAACTTTGATCCCTCGACCCTCAACCCTATCCCTAAACCCTAAACCCTAAATCCTCAACCCTCAACCCTAAATGTCAAATCCTAATCCCTCAACCCTTCACTCTAATCCCTCAACCCTAAAACCTATCCCTAAACCCTAAACACTATATCTTAAACCATAATCCCTCAACCCTCAACCCTCAACCCTAAACCTTATCCCTAAACCCTAATCCCTCAACCCTCAACCCTAATCTGTCATCCCTCAACTCTAATCCCTCATCCCTAAACCCTAAATGCTATCCCTATTCCTAAACCCTCAACGGGCTCGATACTATACATTAAACCCTAATCCCTTATCCCTAAACCCTCTAACCCTATCCCTAATCCTTATACCCTCGACACTCTATTTTAACCCTCAACCCTATCCCAAAACCCTTAACCCTCAATCCTCAATGTACTCAACCCTCAACGTCAAACCCTAATCCCTCAACCCTTAACTCTGATTCCTTGACCCTCAACCCTATCCCTAAACCCTAAACCCTAAAGCCTCAACCCTTAACCCTCAACGTCAAACCCTAATCCCTCAACCCTTCACTCTAATCCCTCAACCCTAAATGTTATCCCTAAACCCTCAACACTATACCTTAAACCCTAATCCATCAACCCTCAACCCTAAACCTTATCCCTAAACCCTAATCCCTTAACCCTCAACCTTAATCCATCATCCCTCAACTCTAATCCCTCATCCCTAAACTCTAAACACTATCCCTATTCCTAGACCCTCAACGGGCTCGATACTATACCTTAAACCCTAATCTCTTATCCCTAAACCCTCCAACCCTATCCCTAATCCTTATACCCTCAACACTCTACTTTAACTCTAATCCTTTGACCCTCAACCCTATCTCGAAACCCTTAACCCTTAAACCTCAATGTACTCAACCCTTAACTCTGATCACTTAACCCTTAACCCTTAAAACTTGAACCCTAAAACCTATCCCTACCGCTCGACACTCGACACTATATCTTAAACCCTAATCCCTTAACCCTCATCCCTAAATCCTTAAACCTTCAACCCTAAACCCTATCCCTAATCCCTCTACCCTCGACACTCTTCTTTAACCCTAATCCCTTGGCCATTAACCCTATCTCTCAACCCTCAACCCTCAACGCTCAACCCTCAACCCTTAACTCTCAACATTAAACCCTAATTCATCAACCCTAAACCCTAATCCCTCAAACCTAAACCCTATCCCTAAACCATCAACCCTCAACACTATACCTTAAACCCTAATCCCTATCCCTCAACCCTTAACCCTTAAAACTTAAACCCTATCCCTACACCCTCAACACTTGACACTATATCTTAAGCCTTAAACCCTCATCTCTAAAGCCTCAACCCTCAATCCTTAAACCTTCAACCCTAAACCCTATCCCTAATCCCTCTACCCTCGACACTCTAACCCTAACCTCGACATCAAATGCTAATCCGTCAACCCTAAACCCTAATCCGTCAACCCTAAACCCTCAACCCTCAACACTATACCTTAAACCCTAATCCATCAACCCTAAAACCTAATCCCTCAACCCTCAACCCTAAACACTATCAATAAACCCTCAACCCTCGACACTATCAATAAACCCTCAACCCTCGACACTATACCTTAAACCCTAATCCCTCAGCCCTCAACCCTAATCCCTCATCCCTAAACCCTAAACTCTATCCCTATTCTTAAACCCTCAACCCTCGACACTATACCTTAAATCCTAATCCATTATCCCTAAACCCTAAACACTATCCCTCAACCCTTAACCCTTAAAAATTAAACCCTAAAACCTATCCATAAACCCTCGACGCTCAACACTATATTTTAAACCCCAATCCCTTAACCCTCAGCCCTAAAGCCTCAACCCTCAATCGTTAAACCTTCAACCCTAAACCCTATCCCTAATCCCTCTACCCTCAACACTCTACTTTAAACCTAATCCCTTCACCATCAACCCTATCACTAAACCCTCAACCCTCAACTCTCAACATTAAACCCTAATCCATCAACCCTAAACCCTAATCTGTCAACCCTAAACCCTAAACCCTCAACACTATACCTTAAACCATAATCCCTCAACCCTAAACCCTAAACCCAACAAAACTGCTTTGCCTTATGTTAGGTTGTTAAACCCATCATTTTTGACACTCTTCTCTTAAAGATATTTGAGTTGCAAGAATATGTCAGAAAAATGGCTATGAACTTTTTTAATGTTAGTAATGTTATATGGCATGTTTTTCTAGCCCATCTGGGGTTCATTATGCCAATAGGTGTACACACTATGAGAAAAACTTTGTGTATGGTACATCCACAGTGAGTAACTAACAGTTGAAATCAGAAGGATGATCATTATGAGAAAAGCTTTGCATTGGGGAACATCTATGTTTCTTGTTGTCCACCCCGCACTTAGGGGAGGTATATTGTTATGAAACAAGCAAATAATCTCCCATTGTTTACTAGCTCTATCCACAAGAACTACTAAACTATACCTTAAACCCTAATCCCTCAACCCTAAACCCTATCCCTAATCCCTCTACCCTCAACACTCTACCTTAACCCTAATCCTTCGACCCTGGTGGTGCCCACCTGGAGTTACGGTTTCAAGCATTTGCATCCGTAGGCCTTTTCAGAGAAACCCACAAAATTTCTTCTAAGTCCCTCGGCCTCCAGTTGTATGCATGTATCTTTGTATGTACATGGTCATTTGTATCTATGTGTAGATTCAAATGTACATTGGCAGACCCGAAGATGGAGTTAAATCAGCTTTAGAAACTGGAAAAAATTGTTGTATGAATCATAGTATGCATATTGGGTTTGTATTTGGTATTCGGGTGCATTTCTGGAGGTAAAAAGTGGATGTACATAGCAGATTCCCGGTATATTCCACATTTGTATCGAAAGGTTACATGTATATTGTGTTGTATATTCGATATACAAAGGTGGAATGTACAATCCCAAATTCCAAAAGTTATCAAATCAGGCCTAGCGGGCAGTGGTACAAAAGACAAGTTGAAAAGTCAAATGCATTTCCTTGTATCATGCGTTGTATGTATCTCCAATATACAACTGCATATACAAGGTGATGTACAAGCGGACGCGGCCAAGGAGTTAATAGTATTTGTGAGATGGGTGAGATCCGTGGTTGTATATTGGGATTGTATGTTCCCAATATACAATCGTACATACAACGAGCAAATACAAAGAAACATACAAGGCAGGAGCGGTCAAAGTCAACATTCTTCAAGAACCTGGTGGGGCCCGTGCAGTTGCATGTCCCGTGATTGTATGTATGTGCATATATAATGCAAGATACAAAGTGGCACACATACAATCCCGAATGTGAAGGAAAATGTGTTTTGGCAGATTTCAGTTTGGAGTCCGCAGTTGGTTGTATATTGCGCATTGTATATGCGATATACAATGAGAGATGTAAAGATGCCGATACAATGCCGGATTCAAAATTTATTCCAATCTGCCTCATAAGTATGATGAAATCCGCAGTTGTATGTATGTGCAATATACAAGGATATATACAAAGAATGAAGATACAAAGCCTAGACCCGATTGCAGTTTCAGATTGTTTCATAAGGATTTGGGGTCCGCACTTGTATACATTGTGATTGTAAGTATATACAATTGCATATACAACTATAGATACAAAAGTTGATGCAATGGTCCGATGGCGAATAGGATGCAGTGGTGGGTCTCGACAACTCAGAGACGTAATTTTTTAGCAATAGTGATCCAATGGCATGCTGCCACGTGTCCAAGGGCAATTGTATGTATATACAACTACATATACAAAGATTTGAAGGTGAAAAAGGCAAAATGGACGAAAAGGCAGAAATGTTTGTTCAAACTGTGAAAAGTCTGCGATGGGAAAAAGCTGCCTGTGTGGCATGTTTTAATTGGCCAATGACTTTTTAGCGCGGTTTAAAGCTGTTGATCTTGGTGATGAGGAGGAAATTGACGGCCCTGTTTCAAAATTTCATAGGTGGGTTATCCTATGCATTCGCAGCTACATTCCAGGTAGAAAAATTTCCTGAACACGTAAACTGCTACATTTCTAGAAGTTGCAGGTAGGTTGGCCATTAATGGAAAATTTACAGAGGTATGGGTCGAATGGATGGGTCAACTACCATTTTTAAGGCAAAAATCTCTAGTCGGCTGCACGTTCCCCGATTTCACCTGCTCTTCCTTCTTCTTCTGCCGGGAGCATTGAATGTTTTGGGCGCCATTTTGATGGTGCGATGTATATGGCAGCATTATGAAAATGACATGGTACTTAATGCTGAGTACACATTCTGGGTACAGGAGGACTGTGTCACTCATTTTTTGGGGGTTAAAGACTTGGGGCAAATTTTTTTGGAGAAATAACGAAAAATAGAGCTTTTTGGCTATTCTGTCTCTTTTGGAGTTTATGAGTTGCATCTAAATGCACGTTGCACATGTTCAGTTTCATGTTGTGTTTATATGAAAAATGCTTCTTTGCATGTGTTTAGCTGTATATCTCCCTTTGATGTATGCATCCCTTCTTTTGAATCTAGTTGCTAAGAGTTACTTAGATTCTAGGATATAGATTTCTGTATTGCATGCTTAACTTCTGACCTCCATTCAAGGAGTGGATTAAACTGTTTTAGGTTAAGTATGAAGAAGATTGTATGGTATCAGGGATGTTTGTAAGTAGAGATAGCTAAATACTCATTCTTGGGTGGTGTTTGTAAGGCAAATACCTATCTGGCCCCTTGAAACTTGAATGCTAGTGCAAATCATTCACATGTATACGTCTAGTTGACTCCTTGCCCTGAGATAGGCACCAATTTGCCCTTGTGTAGTAGTTATGATCCAAAACCCATGTCTTGCATCCAAAACATAAATACAAATCATTTCATAATTCCAACCTGTTAGTTTGTAGGAGTAGAAATAGGACCCTGCATACTCTCATTCACAACCGGTTAAATATGTCCAAGAATGTTGCCAACCTTGTGATTTATCATGCAAATCTTGGTCCAAACATGAGAGTATTCTGCCTGTGACTAAAAAGATAAATCTTTATGTCATTGGATGAGTCAAATTTACATCTTTAACTATAGGGATACCCCCCTTGGTGCGGCAGAACCATAAGTGAAGGGGAGGCAGCTCACGCAACCTCCTGTATTTGTTGGCCGAATCTACCTGTGCATAGGAACTGGCAAACCCTCTGCTGAATCGGATAAAAAATCCAACAAAGTGGCAACTCTGCTGGGGAAAGAGTCAAATAGTGTGACATCATTGCTGCATATCTGGTTCTTTCACGTGAGTAATGGTACTCTGCTGGCAAAATGAACTTAGAAAAATATTTGTCATGTGATGAGATTTCAGTTGTTTGAAAATTTTATCCTCTTTGGAGAGGTGGCGACTCTGCAAAAAAATTTAGTGCACACGAAAGGATGATGTATGTTGTTGTGATAAAAAAAACTTTTGTTCAAGACTTCAACATCTGGATGAGAAAAGGTGCATGGCTTCTTCCCACTTGTATTTGTTATTTTATTGCATAAGTTAAATGCCAAAGGGAAGCCTTAGGTCTTAGGTAGACATAAGATGTCTGAGATTGAAATTTTCATGAATCCAAATATGTATACACCCATGCTCAGCCAAGAGGGGGATGAAATGTTGTGTAAAAAAATTGAAGAGATAAAGAAAAGGTTGATATCCTTAGAGGCTCGACAGGCTCAGTTAAATAATAACCCTGTTGTGTCTGCTAATCAGAATGCTAAACCTCTTGTTAGCTCTTTTGATCCTTTATATGACCAATTAGATTTGTCATGGGTTGACTATAAAGTTGAAAGTATGTCTACTCAGATTTACAATCAGATGCCTAGATTTATTGGACACAGTGTGTGTGATGGGGGTGCACATATCCAAAACTTCCACAGCTTTATGGAGAAAAACTCATTTAGAGATGAGGATATGTGGATGAGGTTTTTTGTTAGATCCTTTGGTGCAGAAGCTAGAGATTGGTATTTGAGCTTTCCTAAGAAATCCTTTGCCTGCTGGGATGAACTTGTTGACTATTTTAGAAAGGAATTTGTAAGAGAACCTATTGATCTTGTTGCAAGATTAATGGAAATTAGAAGACAAGATGAAGAGCCCACTATTGATTTTAGTCATAGATTTGCAATTGCCCTTTCACAAATCCCTGAAGACTTCAGACCTGATGCTCCAGCCTGCATTGGCATATACTTTGAAGTTTTTGAAAAAGGCTCTAGTGCAATGTTGAGGGAATTCAAGATAACAAGTGTGTAGATGGCAAACAAGTTTTTAGAAAATACAGAAAAAATGAGGGATGTACACATACAGAATTCCATGTCCATAGGCTTTGGTATGAATAGCAGTTGTGTAGTTGCAAATGACCAAGTGATCATGGCATCATTTGAAGATAAATGTGAAAATGAAAATATAAAAGTTGAGAATGTTGTGTCTGAACATAATGATGGCAACAATGCTCAACTGGATTGTTCACCAGTTAAGGATGCAGACGTGAGGATTAATGATGACTCCTAGTTCAAGGTTGATGTATCTGGTTCTAAAAACAATGATGAGGTTATGGGCAGAAATGAGTGTTTGTTTGAGTGGATTTGTGGGGATGATTGTGAGTATTATGCGCAAGATAGATAAGAAATAAGAAAACAAAGGAGCAATTCCATGTTTGAATCATTGCCTTTTATTCAGACACATGGAGATGATGAAGAGCAATCAGACATTGAAACAAGCAGTAGTGCTAAGCATGATTGTTCTTTATTTGATTATAGTTTTGTTTATGACACACAAGTTGATACTCCTCCACACAAGGAATTCATTGGTAATGAAAATGCATGTTTGGTTGCCTATGAACCAGCGGCATACTATAGTGAAATTGAGACACTTGGATCAACCCTCTTCCATGCAAATGATACATATGCTGAGGAGGATCTATTTGAGTATGGTGAGAATCTAAGCATTGTTATTGAGGAAGATTCTGATTTTCATCCTGATGAAAGAGAGACCAACATATATCATGAAGGGTATTGCGGAGAGGTGCCTGAGTCTGATCCTTTCCAGTTTGGTGTAGTTGATGATTGTTTGCATGATGTGCACAAATATGACTATGAAAGCTTCTTCTTTGATATGCCAGCTTATGATAAAATGAGGCCTGATTATCCTAGCTATATGGTGGACTTTGAGTGCTTTCAGTTTTTAGTCCAGCTGGGAGATCATTTTACAATGCATATTGCTGATATAGATGATGATAAGTGTTATATGTCATATGAAATTGCATTGTTTGATGAATATGACATTCACATATTGCCTGATGCTGAAGGGTATGACAGTGTATGTGGATCAGTGCTTGATTTTAAAGTGCAGATTGACGGAGGCAATGCTGACAGGGGCAAGCTCAACGAGATGGTTGAACATGCAAATGACAAGGGTTGTTTGTGGGTAGATCATGGTAGTATCTTCAGGCTTGATCTAGTGAAATCAGATGAAAATTAGGTATTTGACATGAGAGGCTACTGGTTCTTCCTTTTTGGTGGCCCTGGGTCACCAAGTATATTTCAAAAATGTGATATATGATGCAGGTTGGTGCAGTGTTCAACTCTGTAGCCCAATAGATAAGGCCCGGTCTGCGTCCCAGAGATCTGGAGTTCTCACCATGCTTGCAAGAGGCATGTGTCCCCAGATGGAGCCACTAGTGGTGCCCACCTGGAGTTACGATTTTGAGCATTTGCATCTGTAGGCCTTTTTAGAGAAACTCACAAAATTTCTAAGTCCCTCGGCCTCTAGTTGTATGCATGTATCTTTGTATGTACATGGTCGTTTGTATCTATATGCAGGTTCAAATGTACATTGGCGGACCTGAAGATGGAGTTAAATCAGCTTCAGAAAGTGGAAAAAATGGTTGTATGAATCATTGTATGCATATCGGGTTTGTATTTGGCATTCAGGTGCATTTCTGGAGATAAAAAAGTGGATGTACATAGTAAATTCCCAGTATATTCCGCATTTGTATCGAAAGGTTGCATGTATATTGTGTTGTATATTTGATATACAAAGGTGGAATGTACAATCCCAGATTCCAAAAGTTATCAAATCGGGCCTAGCGGGCAGTGGTACAAAAGGCAAGTTGAAAAGTCAAATGCATTTCCTTGTATCATGTGTTGTATGTATCTCCGATATACAACTGCATTTACAAGGTGATGTACAAGTGGACGCGGCCAAGGAGTTAACAGTATTTGTGAGATGGGTGAGATCCGCAGTTGTATATTGAGATTGTATGTTCCCAATATACAATCGGACATACAACAAGCAGATGCAAAGAAACATACAAGGCAGGAGCGGTCAAAGTCAACATTCTTCAAGAACCTGGTGGGGCCCGCGTAGTTGTATGTCCCGCGATTGTATGTATGTGCATATACAATGCAAGATACAAAGCAACACACATACAATCCCAGATGCAAAGGAAAATGTGTTTTGGCAGATTTCAGTTTGGAGTCTGCAGTTGGTTGTATATTGCGCATTGTATATGCGATATACAATGAGAGATGCAAAGATGCCGATACAACGCCGGATTCAAAATTTATTCCAATCTACCTCATAAGTATGATGAAATCTGCAGTTGTATGTATGTGCAATATACAAGGATATATGCAAAGAATGAAGATACAAAGCCTGGACATGATTGCAGTTTTAGATTGTTTCATAAGGATTTGGGGTCCACACTTGTATACATTGTGATTGTATGTATATGCAATTGCATATACAACTGTAGATACAAAAGTTGATGCAATGGTTTGATGGCGAATAGGATGCAGTGGTGGGTCCTGATAACTCAGAGATGCAATTTTTTAGTGAATGTGATCCAATGGCAAGCTGCCACATGTCTAAGGGCAATTGTATGTATATACAACTGCATATACAAAGATTTGAAGGTGAAAAAGGTAAAATGGGCAAAAAGGCAGAAATGTTTGTTCAAGCTGTGAAAAGTCTGCGATGGCAAAAAGCTACCTGTGTGGCACGTTTTAATTGGCCAACGACTTTTCAGCACGGTTTGAAGCCATTGATCTTGGTGATGAGGAGGAAATCGACGGCCCTGTTTCAAAATTTCATAGGAGGGTTTTCCTATGCATTCGCAGCTACATTCCAGGTGGGAAAAATTCCTGAACACGCAAACTGTTGTGTTTCCAGAAGCCGCGGGTAGGTTGGCCATTAATGGAAAATTTACAGAGGTATGGGTCAAATGGATGGGTCAACTACCATTTTTAAGGCGAAAATCACTAGTCGGCTGCACGTTCTCATATTTCACCTGTTCTTCTTCTTCTACCTAGAGCATTGAATGATTTGGGCACCATTTTGATGGTGCGATGTATATGGTAGCATTTTGAAAATGACATGGTACTTAATGCTGAGTACACGTTTTGGGTATAGGAGGACTATGTCACTCATTTTTCTGGGGTTGAAGACTTGGGGCAAATTTTTTTTGGAGAAATAATGAAAAATAAAGCTTTTTGGCTATTCTATCTCTTTTGGAGTTTATGAGTTGCATCTGAATGCACGTTGTACATGTTTAGTTTCATGTTGTGTTTATATGAAAAATGTTTCTTTGCATGTGTTTAGCTGTTTGTCTCCATTTGATGTATGCATCCCTTCTTTTGAATCTGGTTGCTAAGGGTTACTTAGATTCTAGGATATAGATTTCTGTATTACATGCTTAACTTCTGACCTCCATTCAAGGAGTGGATTAAACTGTTTTAGGTTAAGTATGAAGAAGATTGTATGGCATTAGGGATGTTTGTAAGTAGAGATAGCTAAATACTCATTCTTGGGTGATGTTTGTAAGGCAAATACCTATCTGGCCCCTTGAAACTTGAATGCCAGTGCAAATCATTCACATGTATACATCTAGTTGACTCTATGCCCTAATATAGGCACCGGTCTGCCCTTGTGTAGTAGTTATGATCCAAAACCCCAGTCTTGCATCCAAAACATAAATACAAATCATTTCATAATTCCAACCTGTTAGTTTGTAGGAGTAGAAATAGGACCCTGCATACTCTCATCCACAACCGGATAGATATGTCCAAGAACGTTGCTAACCTTGTGATTTATCATGCAAACCTTGGTCCAAACATGAGAGTATTCTGTCTATGACAAAAGCTAAATCTTTATGTCATTGGATGAGTCAAAGTTACATCTTTAACTATAGGGATACCCCCCTTGGTGTGGCAGAACCATAAGTGAAGGGAAGGCAGCTCATGCAACCTCCTGTATTTGTTGGTTGAATCTGCCTGTGCATATGAACTAGCAAACCCTCTGCTGATTTGGATAAAAAATCCAACAGACCCTTAACCCTAAACGCTATCTCTAAAGCCTCAACCCTAAACCCTAATCCCTCAAGGTACTAAACTCTAATCCCTTATCCCTAAACTCTAAATCCTATCCCTAAACACTCAACCCTCAACCTTAAACCTTAATCACTCAATCCTTATCCACCCCTCTCCTCCCCTATCTGGCTCACTCCCATCTCTACCCTCCTCTACCCTCGACACTATACATACATACGTATAGGCATACATAGATACATACATACATACATATAGGCATACATACATACATACATACATATAGGCATACATACATACATGATTAATAACCTTGAACATAAAAAAATTCAAGGGGAACATAATGTGAGCACGTTATAATGCGCTTGCGTTATTTCAAACATGACAAACAACACAAACTTTTGTGAAAAAGGGAAAATGCAAAGCAAAAAATAATGCGAGCGCGTTATAACGCGCTCGCGTTATGTTTTGCTTTGGGAATCCCAAGCCTTGGGCTTGGGATTTGCTTTGGATTTCCAACCCAAAGGCTTGGAGTGCCTTTTCAACATCCACAGATGTGTTTTTCCATATTCTTCAAGATTTCACATAATTTTGTTCGTGCTAACCCTCAGATTTGCACATGTTTCAAGGTCAAACAAATCGAACACCTGGGTAATGTTAGGTTTTTTCTTAGCTATTTGACGATGTGATTTTTTTCACATTTTAACAATGTTAAGCCTTTCATCTTTAATTTCTTTTGTTTGTGTGTCTGTTTTTGGGCAAAAACCACTGTTTGGTCTTTTTTAATTGTAAATTAACTATTCATTGAAATTTCAAAAAAATTACATATTTAGAAACTAGACTCCATTCTACACATATTAAAAAAAGAAAAAAATGATTTTCAATTAGTTTTCAAAATTTACAGGGGCAGCACGGCCAAAATTCTATTTTTTAGGATGTGTCCACTTTGAAAATTAGTAAAAAATCAAATATTCATCAAAAAATTATCAGAAAAATTGGGCATAAACTACATGCTATTAGCTAATTTCTTACTGAAGCGATTTTAAAAATACCAAAAAAAAGTTGACCTTTTGAAGGAGCCACAAAACATGCTATGTTATGTTTTTTGACAAAAACAACACCAATTTATGTGGCTCTCTCTTTTGAACCCTTAATCTATGTCATTTTTTTAAAAAAAAATAGTAGTTTAGAAAGTAGACTTGGAGCACTACGAACATTGTTTTGGTTGCATCTCCAAATTTTGAGTGTAACTATGCTCAATTTCTCATCCAAGGCCAGCATTTCCTGATTTCAGAAAAAAAAAAAAAAAAAATGGCCACTTAAGACCCCTTTTTGGCCCCCCATCTTCTTGCACTTACCCTGTTACTCTATGAATTTTCAAACTTCTTAAATGAATTTCCATTTTAGTTTTCCACTTATGATAGTTATATGGTGTGAGTAGAGGAAGTTTGTTTGGATCCATGATGCAAGAGTACAAAAAAGAACACAAGACACCCCCTATTACTCAATCAAAGAGATCACCCCCCAAAAAATGAATGATTGTGGCACTTTATACTTAGTGCGATTTACAATTGTCCTCAAGGGACCAAAATTGGGAAAGAATCAAAATCTCTTAAAACTAAGATCCAAAGGAGATTATAATCACTCACGCTGATTTACCACAGCAAACAAATCTCTTCAAAATAAGTTTCACTTTCTCAAGTGTTAAAATGCCCAAGTTATCACTCAAAAGCCAAAAAATTGACAAATGAAATAAAATGAACTTGAATCTGAATCTGAGAAAAGTGCACAAATGGATTTGAAGAGCTCCTGAATACCTTTCTGATGCCATAAGAATTGCGAAAATCAAAGATCGTGGCAGAAAGTTGTGAGCTCAGAAGTGAAAAATAAAGATCTGTCTTCAAACTATAGTTGTAGTCACCTGTAGTAGAATATCAGAAAACTACTTATGCCACTACAAAGTCCTCTCTGTTAGCTTTCCAATGATATCTCATTTGCCCAATTTCTCCTCCGTGGACAAAAGTTATGCAAAAAAGAAAAAAAAACCTCTATTTAGAGCTTTAAGGGGCAAAAATGGCCCCTGTCGTTGATGTCACCTGACATAGTGATGACATCAGTAGGGACTATGCCTAAAATATTCTTTTTTGGTGAAAAAAAATGCCCCCTCCCTAGAAAAGCAAAAAAAAATTGCCTGTTTGGGTTGAAAATCGCTCTCAAAGCAGGAAACCACCTTGCAAAATAAAAAACTGGCCTCTAGTCGACACGAAACCACCTAGGTTTAGAGAGTTACCGCAGACAAAAATTTGAATTTTTTTGACCGCCGAATATTGCTTGCCACCATGGATGGTTGTTTGATGCTTAAACTGTGTGTGTTTTAAAAGAAGTCACCGGATTTGATGTTGTTGACTGCGGGAAGCGTAAGGAATATTCACCACAAGTTTATTGTAGCCGCCGGTGTGAGACTGGTTTGGTCAGGTTGAAGTACATGGCCAGTTCAAAGATGCCAACTAAAAATCCACCAATGACTACTGAGGGCGGTTTGGTGATCGCCGCCAATGATTGAGAGTTTACAGCCCAAACTGTTGAATGACTGCCAGAAAAGTTCACAGAGATTTTCCTATCGCCAGGATGTGAGATCTGATGGAAGGCACCGATGATATGTACAGTGGCCGCTGGGATTGTTGAGATAAAAAATGAATGTCAATCTGTAGATTGCCACTTCAAAGTATACGCCGATAGTGGTAAGTGACGAATTTAAGAAATTTTCTGGCGAACGTTTATGGTGTGAGTTTCTTATGGCAAGAGACAAATTCAAGCACTTAATGCTCACATAAGAGCCTTCCAGACTATGGATGTGGTCATGGATCGCCGCCCATGAATGAAGGTTGTCGATGTGGATGAGTGCAGACCGTCGCGGATGTAGAGCTGTCGGACTGGATTTGTAGACGCCCACCAATAAAAGAAGATGCCTTTGGTTTTGTTGCTCACTGCTGAGTTTGATTTGAGATGCAGACTACCGCTGTAGATTTTAAACTACCTGCAGAGGATTTACAGAAGGCCAATGAAGCGGTTGATCTGCCAGTGTGGGTGGTGTAAGCAGTCGGTGGATTTGACCGCCATGATTTGAAATTGCAGGTGGAAAATGTTGATCACAGATGAATTTTGGCCAACGGTTGATTAACCCTTACCGACAACGAAGTTCAAGTCATCGACCGCCCATGAAGACCGATGAGTGGACCGCTAGGGCCCACACCAAGTGGCACCCAGCAGTTGGCCAAGTATACTGCAGGTACCTGTGATAGCAGGTTTGCAGTACCCTATATACAGGGTACAAAAAACACAAAAAAAAACTCTGTAGAGAAAAATATTAACCCTCAGAAGAATGATATAACTAACGAATAATGATATTACCCGCCCAATAAAGAAGATGCACTGACGTAGGCATAGAGATTCTCCGCGCAAGCTAAGATTCTTAGAATATTCTCTACGATAGTTCCATACGGCCTAGGGTAGAGGCAAAAAAAATTATCTTTTTTGACAGTAACAATTTTTGGTGTTTGGACAGTTGATCCTTACTGATTTGGCCACTTTAGATGCAATAGTGATATCTGATTTGGGCCAAACTGCTCCGAAATTGCTGGTACCTCCCGGATCACGCCAAAGAGCCCTAAATTGAAACCCTCATCAATTTTGGCTCCGATGTCTGATTTGGATGAAACAAAAGGTGATCTTGACTATTTTAGCTACTCCAGACGCAATGGTGAAGTCTGATTTGCAACAACATGCATCGAAATTCACCTGCAATACAAGGGCAAGAAGGGAAACCCTCACAAAACTGGTATTTCTATCAAGTCTTTCTGATTCTCCAGGTCATCATATGATGCAAGAGAAGAGCATACTCAACTATCAGGATCAACCATAAATTAGCACTCAATCTCTCAAGAAATAACTAACACAAAGTGATTCTTCCTAGAGCTTTGATACCATGTTAGAGCTGATTGATGTGCTCTGATACCATGTTAGAGTTGGCTATGATTGGAGCCACCCAGGATCTAGGACTTCATGAAAGCACAAGAGAGATCAAATGAGAGAATAATGCTATTCTATCAATGAATGCAAAAGATTGTTATTACAATGTACATGATATGCCTTGTTTATAAAGATAAGATGAAAGCTAGAAAGGTGGAGTGGAAAGTGGAGATATTTCGACAACATGTGACAATTAGAGGATGATAACTAATTGCACATGTGGAGGATAAGATAACTCACTCCAACTATCAACAACTCAACACACAACTAGACTCAACTAGACATCTAGAAGACTCACTAAGTCAACTTAACATGTGTGAATTATGTGTGATGTATGAATATTATTTAACTAGTAATTAGTTAAATAATGTAAATTATCCACACAAGGGTAAACTGGTTAGGTGATAACCCTGTTCACACCAACAGTTTTGTATACAATATACCAACATAATAATGATGATTACATTTAGAAATGTATCAGTAAAACAATAGTGAATAAGCATACCTAGACTCAGATCTTTATTACATTCAATAATAAATTACACCATACATATAACCAAAGTTTAGGTGACAAGCTAACCTCTTAAGGTGACAAAACATCATCATAATCATCTGCATTGCCAACAAGATTTGAATCCTGATCACTCGTGTCTGCATCTGCTTGATTTTCTTCCTCATCCTCATCTGTGAAATGCTGCTCATTCTCTCTCCCAATCTCTTCATTGGTAATCAAAATCTCTTCTTCAAACACTCCATCATCGTCTTCATCCACTTCTTTGAATGTTTCTTGTAAATTAACATATTCCCCATCATGGATTATATCGACAACTTCCATGAATTTTCATTTGGAACGAGACTCTGTTTGAATGACATATGACCATCCTGGGCTTCTTACATCATCAATTAGAAATGATTGGTTAATTTGAAAAGGGGAAACATACGGCTCATCATCTCTGATAAAAATTGCCTTGTATTTGCACGTACAAATCCATACTCATCAAATTGTACTATGGATGGTCAGATCCACTTACATTTTAATAATATAGGACTATTTTCACCAAAATGCATGAACAATTTCTTGGATGAATCCAACATAAAATTTCTTCTCAGTTTCATGAAGAAATTCAGCACTAACAACACAATCACAAATTATCTTTCCTTTTTCTTTTTCTTCCACTCTTAAATCACTACAATAGGCCCACATTCCACTAAAACACATAGCCCATACATGTGGAGATTGTGAAAGCTCACTTTCCTCCATTGTTACATCTTGACCTTCTTCTTTTGCATGACTAACTGCATTAGCAATCCATTCTTCAAATTTTGGAAAAGAATCACCTTTAATCAAATCATGACGTCTGCGCTTTTGAGGTCGATGTTGCATCCAAGTTTGATTCTCTTCTCCATATTTTCTACATAGAATATTAACATACAAATAGTAAGATTAATAATATAAATGTGTAAATGCAATTGAGTAAATAAATTATCGTGTAAATTTTTTTACCTATGCCACTTATCGAACGAACTTGTGTTTTGAAGAATATAGGCATGTATCGCACTTCTTTTTTTGATGTGATAGCTTGAAGCAACATCCATTGCCTTCTAATACTTCACCTGCAACTCTTTCATCTTCGTCATCATCCTATACACGTCAATTGACATTTTTAAAATCCTTCATATATTCTGTGCAAAATCCCATGGCCTCTTGCATTGAATATCCCTTAGACATGCTACCTTCCAGTTTTGCCCTAGTACGAACAATTTTTTTTAAAACTTTCATATATCGTTCTATAGGATACATCCATCTCGTTCTTACTGGGCCACAATGCTCTAGTTCATATTCTAGATGTATTAAAAGATGCATAGAAATGTTAAAGATTGTTGGTGGAAATTCCCGTTCCAATAGACAAAGGACTTCAACAACCTCCTCCCTCAAACTATCAAAGTTCAAAGGATCTAATACATGTAAACTCATTCTCTTTAATATTAGGCCCAACCTTATAACTGCCAATCTTGGTCCCTTTGCCAAACTTGATATATCTACCACAATAGGTAAAATATTCTCGATTATGACATGATAGTCATGGGTCTTGAGGCCTCTTAAGCCATTAATGGCATTTTGGCTTCTAATACTACTACTTACATATCTAATGGGAAAGCGAGTCTAAGACAACAACTGTAAGAATTATACACGTTGTTCCTTTGTCCAGACATAAGGAGCACTAGGTTTTCTATATTTTTCATCAGTACATTTTTCAGCCCAAAGATTTCGACAAATCTTTAGATGTTGAAAGTCTTCACGTGATGAAACGGTATCAAAAGCACCAAAAAGATTTTCTATAATAGCATAGGCTATATTTTTCTCAGTATGCATAAAGTCAACAGTATGCCTAATGGCTATATCCGTAAAGTATGGCAACTTATAGAATATGCACAACCATTTTACATTGCTTTCACTACATGGATCATATCTACTACCAGAAATCCCATCATTTTCAATAAATGACATTCTTTTTTGTCCATTCTCAACAATGTGCTTCACGATTCTCTTCTTGACCATTAATCACTTGTTATTAGCAATGGTGCTTCACGATTCTCTTCTTGACCATTAAAACGTGTTTTTTGTTGATGATATGGATGATCCATTTTAAGGTAAGCACAATGTCCACAATAAATGCACTTACTCAAACTTCTTGAGTGCCTCACAAAATCCTTAAAGTTGCAAGTAGGACATCCATGGTATCCATGAACACTAAGACCAATAAGGAAGCTCTTAAAGTGAATTTGATTGAATGATCATCCCTTAAAGATTGAATTGCTTCAATTCCTTTCCACAATTCCATTAGCTCATCATATAATGGCTCTAGATAAGCATCGATTGTATCTGAAGTCACACTTTTCTTTCATGGTATAATCAATGATAGCATTAAGAAAAATGGTTTAGTTGCTAACCATGGAGGCAAGTTATAATTTATTAAAAACACTGGCCAAGTTGACCATTTAGTACTTTGATCTGAGAATGGGTTCACCCCATCTAGAGCCAAACCCAACCTTATATTACGAGGATCTTGAGAAAAATTAGGCCATCTGTTATCAAATTCCATCCAAGGATTAGAATCAAGCACATATCATTATTTTCCATCAGTGCTCTTATTTTGGGCATGCTATTGCACAAGTTCAACAATGTCTCTGCACCTATACAATCGGAGTAACCGTGGGATTATTAAAAAGTGGCGAAGAACCTTTCTAGGAACCACAACTGATTTCAACCCTTGTCTATAGCTCGCTTCATGACATTTTGGACATTCACTCTCACTTGCAAGATTATTGCAAAATAATACACAACCATTGACACATGTGTGGATGTTTTCATACCCTAATCCTAGCTTAGTGATTTGCTTTGTACATTAACTTCGTTTTGTTGGCAATGTGGAGTTAGGTGGTAACAACAAACTTAATAATGCTAATAACTGATCTACACTTGCATTTGTCCAACCATGCACCACTTGCAAGTTAAGAATTTGAAGGATTGTTGTCAAACAACCTAACTTGCAATTAGCATACACAGGCTTTAAAGCATCCTCCATTGACTTGGTCCAATCATCGTCTAGACCCTCATTCAACATTCTATCAACTTCAAACCCTTCGTCTAACATTGTTATCTCTTCATCTATGTTTGGTGCCACTTCATCTATGTTTGTTGCCTCTTCATCTCTCACACTCTGTAATTCTATCATATCTTCATAATAATTGTAATCCTAAGGGCTTATACCACTATGCCCCTATCTTATCATATGTTGAAGAATCAAGTTTCTTTTTCTCACCTTTCCACCATGACAGTCTTTACATGGACATGGATATTTGTCCATGTCCCTCTCATTGGCTACTCTCTCATCAAATGCATGGTATTGATCTGTAGTCAACCTTCGACGTTGATTCATCTGTAATGTTATACACGTAGCAACAAAAATCTAATAGCGACAAAAATATAGCTTTCAAATGCATTTGGTTTGGTAGAATTTCATCAAGTTTTGTGCGATATATTGCATTTTGGTGAGTGCGGGTCTAAACCCTACCTAGGGTTTCCAGGGAGCAAAATTTGATCATGGGCAGAGTTTCCACCATCCAAAAATCCTAAAAATCAGTGGAAAGCTCTGTCCCACACCTTTCCACATCTCTACAAGAGGACAACTCATGACTGGCACGTGTGAAGAAGATATGATTAACTGTGTGTGTGCAGATTTGCTGTGAGATAGTCCTAAAACCCTAGGTTCTTTGTTGCTTTGAATAATCTATGCACTATATGTTAATGGAGGGGTGAAGAATCATAGGGGCATGTTGTTAGGGCTTGCACAAGCCTAGGAATTCATATGACAAGTGTTCTTACCTTCATTTGGAGTCATCACCTTGAATGCACCTAGTGGCAGCAAGACCTAAATTGCATAAATCATTGTGTTAATCACTTGGTTAGGTCATGTCTATTTGGAAACTCCTAGAAGATGTTGTAATAGGTCTGAATAAATCAAGTTGCCCATAGTCCATGTTGTCTTCAATGATTGAGTGTCACTAGGGTGATGTTTCCACGTTTTAGGCTTAGGAACAAATTGTCAAGAATGAACAAGGGTACAGATTTGCATCAAGTGTATTGAAACTTTGTTTGGGATGTGTCAAGGTTATTGTGTGTGAGTCCTTCCTCTACATCATGTTCTGCCTCTACATAAAACTCTGTGGTCAGTTTTGTGCATTTTTTACTTGTAGGATTCTCACAGTTAGTGAAAAAGGTAGTGTTCATGAAGGAATGGAAAAAATGCGTAGAGCCTTTGAATTATACCCGTACTATGCAATGGCATTGAATCATTTAGCAAACCATTTTTTCTTCACAAGGCAACATTTTCTTGTGGAACAGTTGACTGAGATAGCTCTTGTTTCAACTGACCACCCTCTCATGAAATCTCATTCATATTATAATCTTGCACAATGTTATCATAGTAAAGGTGATTATGACACCACTGGCCGCTACTACATGGCATCAGTCAAGGAAAGCCAGAGGCCACTGGGTTTCGTAGATAGGTTCAATTGAAGTTGGGAGATCTTAAGAGTTCTCTCTTAAATTTTGAAAAGGTTCTGGAGGTCCACCTTGAGAACTGTGAGAGCTTAAAAGTTGTAAGCCATATATATGCTCAGCAAGGGCAGGCAGAGAATCTTTGGAAATTTTAAGAAAGGCAACTTGCATAGATCCACGTGATGCCCATGCATTTATCAAGATGGGTGAGTTATTAATATCATCAGACCCTAGTGTATCCTTAGATTCTCTTAAGACAACAAAGTCTCTTCTGAAGAAGAGTAGAGAAGAAGTACCCATTCAATTGTTAAACAACATTGGGGTTCTTCATTTTGAGTGTGATGAACTAGAGTTGGCTCAACAAACTTTTATGGAGGCATCAGGAAATGGCACTTGGGTTGAATTCAAGAATAAAAGCCCCAGTGCCAATTCTGTAGTTTTTCCTATGCTCTTTAAGGATATGGAATTCTTCCATTAACTAGAAGAAGGTGGTGTTTCACTTGAGCTACCATGGGATAAAGTCACAACACTATTTAATCTTGCTGCATTTGTTGAATAGCTACATGATACTAAAAAACAAAATCTTTTATACATGCTAATATTGTTCAAGTTTCCTAATTATGTGGATGCATATCTATGTCTTGCAGCCATGGCTCAAGCTCAGAATGAGATCCAACTAAGCCTAGAATTGATTGGGGATGCACTTAAGGTGGATAGAAACTCATCAAATGCTTTATCTATGCTTGGCAAAATGGAACTAAAAACATATGATTGGCTTAAAGCAAAAGAAACAATTAAAGCTACACAAAGTGAATTAGATGCAAAAAATTCTTATCTTGACATTTCACTTGGAAATTGGAATTATTTTGCAGCTTTTTGCAATGAGAGGAGGGATCCAAAGGTGGAGGCACAACATCTTGAGAAGGCTAGAGAATTGTATTGTAAAGTGTTGGCACAGAGACTAGGAAATGTTTATGTCGCAAATGGGGCAGCCATTGTGCTAGCTGAAAGGGGTCAATTTGATATTGCAAAGGAAATTTTTGCACAGGTACAAGAAGATGCAGAAGGAAACATCTTTGTTCAGATGCCTGATGTGTGGGTAAATCTAGCACATGTTTACTTTGCACAAGGATAGTATGCGCTTGTAGTGAAAATGTATCAAAATTGTTTGAGGAAATTCTATTTTGGCACTGACACCCAAATTTTATTGTATTTAGCTAGAACACATTATGAAGCAGAACAGTGGCAAGATTGTAAAAGAACATTATTAAGAGCAGTAGATTGTAACTACTGTAAGTTGCCAATCACAAAGCTATAGATTTTGTGTTTATAAATGTAATGAGGCTTTCGAATTACCTCTGAATTCATTGTAGAGGGTGTCCCCAAATCCAACTTCGCTGCAGAGGGCCTCGCCGACTTCAAATTCATTGCAACAAACTCTGAATTCCTTGCCCGCCTTTTCAGAAGTCTCCAAGTCCTCTCCTCTTTATCGCCCATGCAAGTAGCTACTATAACTCAAAATGCCTCAGTGTGAAGTAGCTCTGGGAAAGTACTTTCATCTCTATATTCCTGACCTTTTGTTTTTTTGGTGAGTCCACCACAAGAAGCTCTAAATGGTCGGAGATATTCCAAGCTGAGTGTGTGAAGAGCATGTTAGAGTTCCTGCAAGTGAAGAGTGTGATGGTGATGGTGATATTCAATAAGGAGTTGGAGATTTGAGTGCAAATAGAAGAAAGATACAAAACATGGTATGATGGTGATGCAGATAGTGAAAAATGTTAGAATGAACACAAATAGTGAATCGTGGCAATACATCTCGCCAATAATTTCCCCAAAAAGTTCTTTTTAAAATTTTGACTAATTTGTATTTGGGTGACTAACTATTTAGTCATTTTATTTTTGTGACTAAATAATTTTTTAGTCAACGACCAAATTAGTCATTTATTTACTCATTTATAGATGAGTTGCAAAAAATTAGTAGAATTTAGTCATTTTTAGTTGTTGTGACTAAAAGTTTTAGTCACTTAGTCATTTATTTGCCAAAATTCTACTAGTGACATTTCTATACATTTATCTTGAACTTATCTATATACACACATATTCCAATACATTCATCTTGATATCTATTTATTATGCTTATTCATGCACTCATTCCCAAATATTCCATTTCCATCTTAATTGTAGCACATTTTTATCCCAATTCAATCTTATTGACATGGGATCAATCTTGCACCCATAGATCTAACCCCTAAAATTTCAAAATTCAAATTCAAATTTGGTTGATTCCCACCCATTTCACTAGTTGTATGAGTTGACTAAACACATGTATGCACAATTTATTGCTATGCCCTTGTATTTGAAGGAATTGAATTAAGAATAAAATTGATTATTATTTACATTTATAAAAGGAGCATTCTAGGAACACTTCGATTGGAACACCTAAAAAGAATCTAATTCTACATCACATCATTCTAGAGCATCTATATAAGTTTGAAAATTATTGTTGTTGATCATTTACATGATCATTAAGGTAGTCTTATCAAGGGAGTTGACCTATTTGAACATGACTCTTAAGATCCTACAATCTCCCCTAGGTGTTTCTAGAAACACCATCAATCTTTGGCATTTAATGAAGCACAAAGAACTAGGCAAGTTAGAAAGGAGTGTGCACTATTCTAGATCAAATTTGTTGACCACATATCAGTTTTGTGCCCACAAATTTATCCCAAATTCATAGATTCAATAGTGTGTAAATCCAATAGACAGTTAAGATTCCAAGACAAAGTGTAGACATAGAGGAATCAATTTTAGTCTAGATATATGTGGAATTAAGAGAAACACTAGGATAATTCATTCTCCTTTGTTTTAGAGATAAATAATCTATCTCTGGCATTTACTTTCCCAATTTGGCATATAATATTTCAATATTCTAATATTTATGCCCACAACTTAGTTATCTAGATTAGCTTGTGTGCTTATAGCTTGTATTAACTAATAACAAAATCTAAAGGTGATATTAAATGGTTGACAGACAATAAGTATAGTCTTATTGATCAAGCACTACACATTTTTTTTTAGATCCATTTTATGTAATACTTGGTTGACATGATAATAAATATTTTACTTAGAACCTAGATGCATATATTCTTGAATGATATTGTTGTCTTTGTATGGATATTGTTTTACATTTAGTTATTTATAGATAGTATTTTGTAATTGGCTATTTATAGATAATATTTTATTGTTACATCAGAAAATGTCCCCTTGGAGGACTTTCCCTCTTAAGGTTTAGCTCCTGGGTCTTTAGAATGCATTTAGGACATCTTGTATGTTAATTTGACATCCCAATGAGAAAACCCTGAAGTTTCATGGCAAATGGAACCTTGGGGGTTCACTTGACATAAATCCTTCCTGAAATAGGGGGGGAGGACTTGAGCGCCCATGCCCTAGTCCTACCCTATTTTAGGTCAGGACCAATTTCAAAGTGTCGATTTATGACCATTATTTAGGTTCTATGTTGGCACGGTAAGTTTGAATTACGAAATTCTTAGCGGGATTGTTTGTAGTTGCATATATAAGCATGTTTAGGCATTCATTTGTAAACTAGATGGATATTTACGAACTTGTGGCTTATGTGAAAGTGATTCAAGACATTCATTATGTGTTGCAGAGCAGAATTTGTGTTGTTCTTGTGTTTGTATTTACAGATTTGGCATCCATCTCCTCATGGCATGAAGAGCATCTTCCTTCCATGAGATCTTCACTACAAGGTGATATCAATTGTGTTTTCAATCATTTATCATTTGGATTTTTCCTCTATCCCGTAGGGATATGCACTCTTTATCTGACAACGGTGTTTGGAAGACTTGAATGTCTCTCTAGGGCTTGACTAAGGCAAGCCTCTAAACACCACAACCCCCAACCCATTTTTCTATGATTACAAGTTAAAGGTTGTGAAAGCAAAAAAAGTGGAGTTGCAAGAGAGTAGTGTAGACCGTCAAAATTACAAATCAGAGAAGAAAATAGGGACCTAGACTCGGTTGCCCGCTCATTAGTCCTCTGAATCCTGCAACAAGATAATCTTTGGAATAGTAGGAACAGGTTGCAGACAAGGTTTCCAGATCTTGACAAAAACTATGGCACTGGACTAGGGCGCCTGCTCATTAGTCCCTGACTTTTCCACTTTCTGAACTTTGAAATCTAGTATGCATTTGATTGTTATTTGATATATCTGTGTGCAATCATTTTCTGTAATTTGTCTGTTTGTTCACGAATTTGCATAATTAGAGTTTTGAGCATATTTGGGCTTAATTAAACAACTAAATCACACAATTCCAATATTCCCCTATGTTCCAAGTGACAAAAAGCCTGTAGTAGACTACCTACTCAGGTAAATGTCCTTGAATGTTTAGTGGTGAAAGGAGGATTAACACAAACCATTGAAAACAAACCCTCCTCACATTTTACTCTAAACATTTTGGTGAACCTGTTCTTTAATAAATTTTGCACCTTTCTTAGTGTTGTGCTCCAGATTTGCATTTGTTTCATTCATTCATATCATTGTTCATCTTATTGCATTCGAACAATTACAAAAAAATTAAAATTTTTGAAAAAATTGACATTTTTAGCTTGCATTTTCAAGTAATTTGGATTAATTGGCATTTAATTTCAATAAATTTATGTCATCATCATCAGATATGATTTAAAATATAGAAATTTTTATTCATCATTCATGTAGATTGCATTTTCATGCTTAAATTGATAAAAAAAATTGCTTGAAATTATGCATTTTTCCATATAACCTAGTTTTGCATTAGCTAGGGTTTGTAGTCAAAATCTTGTTTCAGATTTTACTACCCATTTTAAAACACTCATTAGGACTGATTTCTAACTATAGTGTTTCATCATAGTGGTTTGCTTGCAAAATTTTATGCCTAGGGTTTGAAAACCTTGTTTTTTCATTAGATTTTGGCCTTATCGTCTCTCTAGATTTGCATCATAGGCGTGTTGTAAAGGATTTTTCTACACTATTTGGCTGTTATCAGGGTTATTATCTTCTTCCCCTCCTAAAATTCTTTACAACATTTTTTATTGGGCCCTTGCATTGAAAATTTGGTGACAAATTGCATATTTTGGCTATATTTTCACTAGGGTTTGATCTAGACTCGCACTCCAAGCGTGTTGTGGCAGATTTTATGGCTTTAGGTGACTAATATTATTTCTATAATCTATTGCACCTCCTAAAATTTTATTTACAACACCCCTTTTATTGGGTCTTGGCATTGAAAATTTGTGAAA
This sequence comes from Cunninghamia lanceolata, assembly GCA_027924645.1. Taxonomy (NCBI): domain Eukaryota; kingdom Viridiplantae; phylum Streptophyta; class Pinopsida; order Cupressales; family Cupressaceae; genus Cunninghamia; species Cunninghamia lanceolata. The sequence goes on from BSBN01000957.1 coordinate 3,836,967, forward strand.
AATTGCATATTTTAGTGTATTTTCACTAGGTTTTGACTTGTCATCACTCCAGGTTTGCATCAAAAGTGTGTTGTGAAGGATATTATTGCTCTATTGGACTGATATCAGACACATTATTTTCTGCCCCTGATCAATTTCCTTACAACACCCTTTCTTTCACTTATTTGCACTAAAAAGTTGAAAAAAAAATTAAGCATTTTTAGTTTTGCACTTGTCTTTTGCATAACTTTTGAAAAGCTTTTAAAATATGATCTCAAATTGATTTGAATACCTATACACATGGCTTCCAATTGCAACAATAACAATTGGTTCCCTCCTAGGCCTTACAGGAAAAGAAAGGTCCCTGAACCTGGACTTGTGTTTACACCTCATGATAAAACAATTGGAGACACTGAAGGACCTCTTTATATCAGTGTGAAGATAATGGGAGATCCTGTGGATGGAACCCTTATTGATCCTAATTGCATGACTAATGTAGCCAAGGAAGAGTTCCTCTATTCACATGAATTGATGCAAGGATTTTATGACCTTTTGGACATGATGATTACGACACATAAGGGAACCTTTGTAAACACTTCTGGGAAGATATCTTTATTGGTCACTGTATTTGAGAAATCTGTAGAACAATGATTCGATGTTGTCCCTGTTTCTGACCTCTTTTGCATAAAATTGGGACATCTATGGTTAAAGGCTATGAAAGATGTCCCTTTAACAATTCATAATTGTGTAAAATTTCCTTTAAATGGACAAGTGATTACTATCCCTCGCAATAAGTATAAACCTTTGGTTACAAGACAAAATTGTAAACTGGATTACTTTTGGGAAAGATCTGAAGTGGAACTGGAGCCATGGACAGATTTCAACTTCTTGAGCTATAGAAACTACAAAACAAAACTATTACATCAAGTGGCCAGTCCTTCTAGATGAGAAACAACAAGAGACGAACAACCCACATTTGAAGAGAATCCTAGACCAAAAGGAAAAGGACCCTATGCTGAGGTTCCTCCCCCACCATCCTTACAAGGACCGGGAGGTGGTCGTCAAAAGCAAAACATTCCACCTAGACAAATGAGATTTGATCCTGGTGCTTCCTCCTCTAAAACAAAAAAACCTATGGAATAGCAAAACACTATCTTACAAGAGATAAGTGGTAAGACAGAAATGAATAGACAAGCAAGAGAAAGGAGGAGGAGACGACAAGCTTATGCCCAATGGATTGCAACTCAACAAGAAAACATCTCACCAAACATTGAATCAAACAAAGAAGATCTTAAGAATGGACAATTTGAAGAAAAGAATAAGAGTTGGGCTATGGTACCTTATGTCCCACTTTCCTCTAACATTCTGGAGTGGGAAGATGATGATGATTTTCTTGATGGCAACACTTAGTTCGATGATCCCTACAGGTAAGTATTTCTAACCCTTTATCCCTCGTGATGAGTTATGTGTTGTTTAGGCCTCCTGGGATGACCCTTGATTCTCTTGTAAGGTCCATGATACCAGGAGACCACCTCTGTTGTGACCTTTCTTCTATTTGTATCATCATTCTTCTATATTGCTTCTCCTCTATTTTCACTGTTGTGTGTTGTGTCTTACAGACATAGCGTTGCAGTTGGTGACTTGTGGGCACCCTTCTACGTGACTGTCCCTAAGGCACTTGTTTCTCCTCTCTTGGTTTATTGTTTCCCTTCCTCTAGTGTTTCTATCTAATGGGCAGATGACAAAAAACATATTATACTGATGTAGACCTAGTGTCCCTTCAGCGAGAAATCAAAAAATGGACCAAGTCCATATATGATGATGGGGTTTATATATATTATCTGACACTTGGCTACTAAAATCGCTTCGTGTGATCTTGATGTCTTATCACACTTACAAACCATAACAATACTACTGCTCCATGCACTTTGTTTGTCTTTGAATCTCACATTGGTTACACTCAGTTTTGAGATTTTCGTGGTATAGCCCCACGGTTATACTCGATCTCTGAATTCGTAGTATAACCTTGGCTCTTTGTGTGATTGATCATATGCATTGTTGTTTATCATGATTATATGGACGCTAACACTTTTTTTGCAGGAATGTGTTTGTGGGAACATTTGGCAATCGTAAAGTACATGTCACCTCCGGGAGGCATGGGCTTTGCGAGAGCTCGTATTCCCTTGTGTGTTTTCTTCCTACCTTAACATGCTTGATATCGATACCTGATATCAACCACCTAAAGGTGGGGGCATATATAAGGTAAACTGTCTATTTTAGATGTTAGCAATGTGCTTGTTCTCAAGTGTAGTTTTAAAGACTAGTGGCGATGAGTCCCTCCTGCACTCTGAGATTTGTTTGAAATTAACTTGCAATCATTTAAGCCCTCATCATGAGGTGGGGATATCACATCCCTTTTCTATCTTAAGCCCTCATCGCGAGGCGGGGATGGTGTATTTCTTGAAGAGAGTGCACATACTATCATTTTCAAAAAGTCCTCATCGCGAGGCGAGAGCGATTCTGTGACTAACTCAACCCTTAAGTGTGTCTTTAGTGATTGTTGTGGTGAAGCCCAATCATTGATGTGTGCTTATAATGTTCCTAAGATGGTGATGAACCTAGAAATAGGAACACTTCATCGCTTCTCTTTCGTGTTTTCTCTGTGTCTTCTAAGTGTGTGTGTATTGCGTGTTTGTTCCCAAGCATAGTTTAAAGACTGATGGCATGAGTCCCTCCTATGCTTTGGGATCTGTATGGAGTGCTTGTTTTGTTTGGCGTGTATTGCGTGTGTGTTGCCCCATATGCAATCTTAAAGACCGATGGCGATGAGTCCCTCCTGCATTATGGGTGGTGTGTTTACTTTCCTTGTACGTGCATCTGCATTTCACATATGAAAATGAAAAAGAAAAGAAAATCATCACTGTCTTCACTGCATTTGTCATCTTCTCTGTGTTCTACGTGACTGTAATTGTCTTCTCCATGTTTTGCGTGCCTATTACTATCTTCATTGTGATTGGTGTGTCTTCTTCGTGCTTGGCGTGTTTGTTGTGCTTGTTGACCATACTCTAATGCATGTATTGGCCTTGTGTTTATACATACATTAAAGTGGGGGCTAACTGTTATGTTGAAAAATGTCCCCTTGGGGGCTTTTCCCTCTTAAGGTTTAGCTCCCGGGTCTTTAGAATGCATTTAGGACATCTTGCATGTTAATTTGACATCTCGATGAGAAAACCCTGATGTTTCATGGAAAATGGAACGTAGGGGGTTCACTTGACATAAATCCTACCTGAAATAGGGGGGAGGACTTAGGTGCTCGCGCCCTAGTCCTGCCCTATTTTAGGTCAGGACCAAGTTCAAAGTGTCAGTTTATGACCGTTATTTAGGTCCTATGCCGACACGGTAAGTTTGAATTACAAAATTCTTAGCAGGAATGTTTGTAGTTGCAAATATAAGCATGTTTAGGCATTCATTTGTAAACTAGATGGATATTTGCGAACTTGTGGCTTATGTGAAAGTGATTCAAGGCATTTATTGTGTGTTGCAAAGTAGAATTTGTGTTGTTCTCGTGTTTGTATTTGCAGATTTGGCATCCATCTTATCATAGCATGAAGAGTATCTTCCTTCCATGAGATCTTCACTACAAGGTGATATCAATTATGTTTTCAATCATTTATCATTTGGATTTTGCCTCTATCCCGTAGGGATATGCACTCTTTATATGACAATGGTGCTCGGAAGACTTAAATGTCTCTCTGGGGCTTGACTGAGGCAAGCCTCTAAACACCACAACCCCCAACCCATTTTTTTGTGATTGCAGGTTACAGGTTGTGAAAGCAGAAAAAGTGGAGTTACAGGAGAGTAGTGCAGACCGTCGGAATTGCAGATTAGAGAAGAAAATAAGGACCTGGACTCGAGCACCCGCTCATTAGTCCTCTGGATCCCACAATAGGAAAATCTCTGGAACAACAGGAACAGGTTGTAGACAAGGTTTCCAGATCTCGACAAAAACTATGGCACTGGACTAGGGCACCCGCTCATTAGTCCTTGATTTTTTTGCTTTCTGAACTTCAAAATCTGGTATGTATTTGATTGTCATTTGGTATCTTTGTGTGCGATCATTTTTTCATAATTTGTCTGTTTGTTCACGAATTTGCATAATTAGGGTTTTGAGCATATTTGGGCTTAATTGAACAACTAAATCACACAATTCCAATCTTCCCCTATGTTCCAAGTGACAAAAAGCCTGTAGTAGACTTCCTACTCGGTTGGATGTCCTTGAATGTTTAGTGGTGAAAGGAGGATTAACACAAACCATTGAAAACAAACCCTCTTCACATTTTACTCTAAACATTTATATTTGGCTTATTTTTTATCTCAACTATGGAAGATTTGCCTCATTTTGTTTTATCTTTTCAGATTAGAATGAACCCTAGAAACTAATATATCTAGCATAGAACTAATATAGACCATTAACACAATTTCTTGTTAAGGTTTGATTACATTTCCTTAAAATTTCTTTTAATGTATGTCATTAGTTTCATATTTAAGGTTGACTTAAAACTATTTTTAGATGTGATAGAGCATATTCTAGGATTCTTGTAGGCATGTTTATACATTATTCTATGTTGTTTTATATGACAAGTTGTTTGAATTTAGTATGCATCCAATAAGTAATCTATGCAAAACCAATTCTAATAGGTAAAACTAGTATATAATCTTAGAGACAAAAATCCGCATGACCATGTTTTTGTTGTCTAACTTTTGCATGCTCAATTAAATTTTAAAAGCCAATATAAATTTATTAAGAATTGCAATTACTTGGAAATTTCGAAGTGTAAAACATTTTGATCAACGTATATCCATAATCAATTCAAACAACCAAAGATCATTGACATTTCTTTCATAGATATACACAAAATTGATTAAGATGAGGTTTTAGACACACAATATGTTGTCCTCTAACATTAAAGGGGCAACCAAGGGCTTTCTCTTAAAGTTGGAAGTTGAAAGATTTGTCACAAAGGAGGTTAGATTTAACCATGATTTCTTGAAGCACATTTTCCCAAGATTAAGTGGAAGGCTTTGCATGATGCAACAAAGAAGATGAATGTAAATGATCAAAACAAGCAAAGGCAACTATGCTATAGAAGTTATGCAGTGTTTTCATGATGCTCTTCTAAAATTGCATTTAGAATAAGGTGTCTTTATTTTCTAGAGACTATGAGACAATTTTAGTCGTTATGGGTATTCCAAACATGTTGCTTCATGAAAATAAAGTGTAAGAGTTCATATCATCTACCTAATACGGGCAATACTAATGAATCGAGTTTTGGCTATATGTTGTTGGCCAATGTATGAACTAAAATTTTGTCACTTAAAAAATTGAATAAACCTTTTTATGTATAATTACTTTTTTTGCATCAATGGTTCGTTGATTTCCAATTAAAGTTAACAAAAGGTAGTTGATATCTATTTTGCTTTTTGTTGCCCTTTACTTTGTACTATATGTCTTAATTGTGTTCTTACTATTTTTTTTCTTGTAGAAGCATGAGCCATCTAGATGGTGGAATTCTTATTTTGAGACTAATACTTGTTAGGTAAAGTTTGTACGAACAATTCTACAAAATCATGTCTTCTTTAAAACTTTAATTATGTTATAATAAAACAAAAACTTCTCACACCTAATTCACTTGCACTCACTTTACAAAGAGTCATCATGCCTCCTCCAAAACTTTAATTACACCATAGTCAGGGATTTTTTTAGTGGTGAATCTTCGCCAATTAACAAATAGTTCAAATTTGATAATCTATTTGGCAAATATATTGCAACCAACGAGGGGCTAAATTGCTCGATTTTTACCAAAAAAAAAAAATTCTTGGTTAAATCCCCTGAGAATTATTTTTTTAAACCAAAAAATTAAATTGTTTCACCAAGTAAATTATGCATCATTAGAGCTGATTCCCCAATAGTTTATAATATAATTATAAAATCTTAATCGAATTCACCATTAATATTATATTCTTGTCATTACTTTCAGGGTAATATCGCCATTATTAATAAATGACCTTATACTTTAGGGCTAATTTTGCTTTTTATATACCTTTGACTCATTACTATTTATTATCATTTTAATCAAATGGTTGTGGTTGAATTTTGCGGCCCTCTTAACATGTGCCTTTTAAAAGGCTTGTTGGGGCCCAAAATTTGTTTTGGGCCACACAATTAGATTATGACCGTGTGGCCCAAAACAAATTTTGGGCCCCAACAAGCCTTTTAAAAGGTGGATGTTAAGAGGGTCGCAGAATTCAACCACATTTGTCTAATCAAAATGACAATTAGAAGTGCACCGGGGCTGCTGTCCCCAAACCCCACGAGGGGGCACTACCCCCTTGACCCCCCACAAGGGGTACTGCCCCTTGACCCCGCCTGTGGTTGTCGCCCCCAGGCCCCCGCTTCAAAATTAAAAAAAAAAAAAATAAAAGAATATATGGGGGGTTGCGTCAACCAAATATGCAATTTTTTAAAGGAAGGATTTGCCATTATAATTAATTTCTTTAGTAATTATTTGTGAAGATTCGCCATTGGTTTTATTCTTTTTAGTGAGTTTTTCACTAGGATTTGCCACAATTTTATTTAATAATGTGCATAGATTTGCCAAGAAAATTAATAATTTTTCAAAAAAAGGAAAGATTTGATGGGAAAATTATACCACTTAGCTAGGATTCGCTAGGATTTTATAAGTTTTTTTATGAGGGGTTCCTTAAAGTTATTACTGACCATAGTAAAACCAAAACAAACTGCACCTACTTCACTTGCATTCTACATATATTCATTTTACCCTTGTCAATAAATAAGATTGCTAGTAAACACATACCAACCACTTTTTGTTGTAGATGTACATATATACTTTTTGATATAAATACATAAGATCCAATTAAAAGAATATCACAAAGTTATGAAAGTATTAGGGGAAAAGATCCAATACTTGAAATAATTCCAATGGCTGAAATAGTATTTGTGCATTTAAGGCCCAATATTTTTAAAAGTTTAGCACTAGTAGTTTTGACTTTAAGGTTGTTAGTGTTGACTATAATTACTAACAATTGAATGAAATGTGCCCTTTAGATCTAAAAAGCAACCAATCATGTGATGCCACATTAGTGCACCAACAAAACATGATTTAATGCACACCTATTGGTCCACATTTTTTTGGGGAACTATTTGACACCTCAACAAAAAGCATGTTAATGTAGCACCATATTTGAAGATGTGGTCCTGAAACCTTAGTTATAAGTAGGGGCCTTACCAAGTAAGCTACTGTAAAATTTTTGGAGCGATTCGAAATTGCTACATATGATTTTGGGAGGCGTGAAGTTAGGGTGCTCAACTATTAGGTCCTCTCCCCTAATGTAAAATAAAGAAAAACAAGTAAGAATTTTTACATCAACATTTCACATCAAACTAGGACACAAAAAGGGGGTCCCATGCTCAAAGAAACAAAGTTGGTTAGAAGTCAAGAGTTACTCGATAGAAGGACGGAGTGGAATGAAGGAAATTTGAATATTGCTGAGCGAGAGAGACCATTAGACATTCTTGTGCAGGTCTGCTCTTTAGACGTGCGCATAGGGGCTTTGGAGCTTGCGAAGGACAGTGTGGGTGTGGACGCTGTGGCAGTGGGTACTGGTGCTTCAGGCCATGGCTCTGAATGGGAAGGCATTCCTAAGGATAATGCGATTTTTGGTTTTCTTTACAAGAAGACTGAGACTGGTTTTGGTACGTCTGCTCCAGGGTCGTGTGCTCCTGGTGGCCCTCAGTGATCTTTTGCGGTTGTGTCTAGTTCAGGTGCCCATGGTGCTTCAGGGGGAGGAGGGAAGGGGGTCCGGCCTATCCCCTGTGCCCGTACTTCCCTTGTTGTGGTATGTGGCCTTGAGGTCATAGAAAATGAAGAGTTTTACTGCAACATAGGTGTTATCTGCAGGTTCAATGGATTTTGGCCCTCTCTGTCCGACCTCCACAATTGGGTCATAGAGTCTTGGAAGCCGCTGGTTGCTGGTAAGATTGAGCTTTTTCCTAGTGCACGAGGATTTTTCATCTTGACTTTTGCTTCTTCTGAGCAACAAGATTTAGTGCTTGATGGTAGGGTCTGGATGTGGGGGGAACATTCCCTTTCCATTAAACCCCAGACTCTTACTTTCAACCCCCTTACCGAGCCACTTAATATCAGGCTGATTTGGGTGCATTTCCCGAACCCCCCTCCAGTTTTAGGAGGATTCTTGCTATGAGGGTATTGGCAATGCCATCGGTCGTTTTCTAAAAGTTGATGCTACTACCTCTTTCATGGGTCACTCCATGGTTGCTCAAATTTTGGTAGATATTAATATCTCCAAAACCCTTTTTGGAGATGATGTTTTGATGGTAGGGAACCGGCCTTAGAAACAACTATTGGACTATGAGGGTATCCCCTTCAGATGTCGCCGTTGTTTCGCTATCGGTCATATGGCTGTCGGTTGTCCTCTATCGCGCTGCAAAAGTGCTACAACTTGGTGGAAGGATGCTCTTGCAGATCACTTGACCATCCATGCTTCCCAGGAGGATGGTTCGTCCTATGGGGATGACTCCTCTCAGGAGGATGAGCTCTCTCTTGATAAGGCTCAGGTGGGGGAGGTGACGGCTGCTGCGAACCCCACGATGTTGTTAAATTCTTTCGAGCCTCTTTCGGCCCCCACGTCGGCTTCTTTTGCATCGGGCCAGATCACTACTGCTACAGCATATGTTCTTCCTAATCCAGTTTTGGCGGTTCTACGCACGAAGGCTTTGGGTCACGCTACTTCTTCTCCGGTCACTATTTTGGTTGTGCCTTTTTTTCGATCGGTCTTATTGGCGCCTTCCTTAGTTGTTGTTGCTCGAGAGGATCCCCCCTTTTGCCTTGCTATGTGGACTTTGACTCTGAGGTTTCTTGGACTATGGTTCAACGTAGAAAGAAAGGGCTCCCCAAATCTATTGGGGAGTTGCGCCCTAGGGTTAAGGGGGTTATGTTTGCTTGTTCGGGATCTGCTATTGTTTAGATCCCCTGTCTAGTTTTTCTGTTATTTGTGTGCGTCTGATGCACTATTTGGGTTTTTTTTAGGTTGTTGGTCTCTTTCAGCTTGGTTGATGTTGCTCTGTTGTGCCCTTCTTTTCTGCCCTTATGGCCTTGGTTGTTAAGGGTTTAGCCCCAATAAACTGCTTATTATAATAAAAAAACATTTCACATCAAACTTTAAAATAAGAAAAACACTATAGTAAATAATAAAATTTAATTCGAAAGATGAATACACAATTTTTTTACCCCACACCAAAAATATCAAATCTTTGAAAAAATTAATGTAATGTCAATCCAAGAATAAAAGAGATGACCCCCAAATCACTATCAATGTACACACGTTTCCTACACCGAGTGTGTTATCATGAGTCATAAAAGATGATCCCAAGCAGGTAATAGAGGAATATTAGTACTGAAAAGAAGGAAGACGTTAAGTCACACGTAGCCTAACAGCATTGTTCAAGCATTATAAATATAGATTGAGAGGAAACCAAATTGTCTTGTCCAACTGACTTTCACGACTCACGAGAAGTTAAGGGACAATATCTCATCGTCACGAGTTTAAAAAAAAATGGGTTATGCCCACCGACAGCACGCACGCCTACCGACGTTTTTTTAAATATGCTCGTTTTAAATCTTGGATATTATCTCCACATAATTTCTAATTGTTTTCAATTAATGGAATGCATACCAACGACAATCATCCCACCGAGGCACTTGGAGAATATACGTTTAATCAATAGGGACTGACGGAGTAGGTAACTACAATTCTCACCCCATTACTCGAACTTTTGCCCTCGACATAAATTAAATATCTTTCCGTCAAAAGCAATACACAGTTTTCCACATAAGTTTTACAATATGGATTGTGAAAATATTGAACAATGTGGATTATATAAGAGGGGAGTCAATAGATTGCGAAGAATAGAGATACAATACAGTCCAGATACGCCAACCCTCTCACGATCAATTGATTTAACCAAGGTTATCAAATTATTATAATTTTTTATCTTCATTAAGTTAGTATAGAGATAAATGTTAAATTAGAATGTAATTAAGTATTAGAGTTATAATTTTTTAAGCTATTGCATCTATTTGGAGTGTTTTCTTTATCTTCTCAAGTTTTATAAATTAATTTATTTAAATCTTTTTTTTTAAATTATTGTAACAATTTTATATAATTGTATACTCATGTTAATTTTTATTTAGTTTTGGTTTTAATTTGAGAGAATGGTTTAATAAATTTACAAAGTAATAAATGATATACTTCTATATAAAGTTGGGTTCATTCTCTCATATCATTTATCATCTCCACTCATATACATTCATTTATCATCTCCACTCATATACATTCATTTATATGTATCTCCAACTTATCTATATACATATATATTTCACTACATTCATCTTGATTATCCATTTATTACGTTTATTCATGTAGTCATTCCCAAATATTCAATTTTCATCTTGATTCTAACACATTTTTGTCACAAGTCAATCTCATTAGCACACGATTGATCCCACACTAATAGATTTGACCCCTAAATTTTTAAAACTCAAATTCAAATTGGTTGACTCCCACCTATTTCGCTAGTTGTATGAGCTAACTAAACACACATTTGCATAATTTATTACTATGTCCTTGTATTTATAGGCATTCAATTACAATCATTTGACATTACAGAATAACATTGAATATCATTCGTATTTATAAAATGAGCATTTTAGGAACACTTCGATTAGACCACCTAAAAAGAATTTAAATCTACATTGGATCATTCTAGAGAATTTGCATGTTTAAAGATTGTCATCCTTGTGAAAAATCTATTGCAGCTACTGATTATTAATTTCCTATCTTATAAGATTAATTTGCTGCCGAAAAATTAAATAGTTTACAGCAAATATTAAATAATAATACAGCTGCAACTTCACGGAAAAATCACGGAAATAGAAAAATAAAATCAACACAATGTTTTGGACAAATTGTCCCTGGAAAAAAACCCCGAAGGGAAAACCAGTCAGCAGATATGAATTTTATTCAACTACAGGAAATCAAGAGATACAAAATTGCTTGCCTCTTACTGGCAGAGCTCTGGAAATTTCTTTCCTGTAAATTCCCTTCCCTCAATTGTTCCTACTGAAATTGCTCCGGCAATATTTTCCTTCTCCGGCAATTCCACTGCTCTCCAACGCTATCACTGCGCCCTTTGCTTTCACTGCAAATCAATTTGCTATCACCGCAAATTTATTTATTTGCTATCGCTGCAAATACTTCTCGGATCTGTGTTTTCCAAATGCCTATTGATCCTCTTTTATAATCCCCTCATTGGAAACCAATGGCCATGATTTAATTTTAATCAATGGCTAGGATTAATTAGACTCTAAACCCTAATATCTAGAAGTCTCTCGAGAAATCAATTATCTAGGTATGGAGATAATTATTCCAGCTGTGTTTCCAGCCTCGTAATCTCCACCCGAGACTAGAACACCTGTCCAAGCTACACAAAAATTAACACTCCCTCTTAGCGAGGAAGGTGTTCTGCATAACACCCAACTTACCTCTGAAGAAGATGAATTTTGCCTTCCCCAATGCCTTTGTCAAAATGTCTGCTACCTGCTGATCTGTAGGTATATACTGTAGCTGAACAACCCTCCGCTGTACACAATCCCTGATGAAATGATATCTGATGTCTATATGTTTAGACCTATCATGAAACACTGGATTCTCAGATAATCTGATGCAACTCTGATTATCACAGTGTATCACTGTAGTCTCAACCCTCTGACCAAACAAGGCTACTAGCAACTTCCGAAGCCATATAGCCTCACACGTTGCCATGCTAGCTGCTATGTATTCTGCTTCTGCAGAACTCAGAGCCACGGACTTTTGCTTCCTGCTGTACCAAGAGACAACTCCTGACCCCAAACTAAAGCAGCACCCTGAAGTGCTTTTCCTGTCCACCGCACTACCTGCCCAATCTGCATCAGTATAGCCTATCAACTTGATACCATCACCTCGAGCATATCTGATCCCATACTCGATTGTACCACGCAAATACCGCAACACATGCTTTGCCGCTATCCAATGCACTCTCTTCGGCTCAACCATGAACTGACTAAGAGAGTTTACTGCAAAGGATATATCTGGCCTAGTGTTGACCAAATACATGAGAGATCCAACCAATATCCTATATAAGGTGGGGTCTACATCCTTTTCCTTGGATGTGTCTACCTTCTTCCAATTCGTGATCATAGGTGTAGACATGGCTCTGCAATCTTGCATCTCAAACCTCTTCAAGATTTCAATGCAGTATTTCCCTTGTCCAAGGAAAATCTCTCCATCTGTCTGCCACACTTCCATGCCTAGAAAGTAGTGCATAAGCCCCAAATCCTTCATCTCGAACTCTGCTGCAAGGTCCCTCTTGCATTCCTCTATAAGCCCCAGTGAACCTGTTAAAAACAAGTCGTCCACATATAGAACAAGAATGAGAATTTCACCCCCAACCACCAAGTAGTAGAAGTTAGCATCCGCCTCACTCTTCACAAAGCCTATTCCCTGCAAGTATCTATCAATGCGCTCATACCACGCCCTGGGAGCCTGCTTGAGTCCATACAAAGCTTTCTTCAATCTGCACACGTGGGTTTCGCTGCTGTGTGCTACAAAGCCCTCTGGTTGTTCTATGTATACCTCTTCTAATAATTCACCATTAAGAAATGCCGTCTTGACATCCATTTGATGGATCTGCCATCCCATATGCGCTGCAAGTGAGATTACGGCTCGTATAGAAGTATACCTGGCCACTGGAGCGAATGTCTCCTCATAGTCTATTCCCTCCTTCTGAGAGAACCCCTTGGCCATGAACCTTGCCTTGTATTTTTCGATGCTACCATCTGCACCATGCTTAATCTTATAGATCCAACGTGATCCAACCACTGCCCTATCTGTCGGTCTAGGCACAACCTCCCACACATCATTCTGCATTATTGAGGTATATTCCTCAACCATCGCATCTTGCCACACCTGTTGCTGTGCAGCCTCTTGATAGCTAGAAGGCTCACTATCTACCAACTGACTAACCAATGCCACATAGTCATTATACCTAGCTGGTTGTTTTCGCTGTCTATTACTCGTCCTAGGAGCTCCCACAAACTCCTGAGTATCCTTATGTGTCTGTTGAACCTCACGGTTCCTCCTGTCAACTATAGAGGATGAAATATCAAACTCCATATCTTCTTGATGCATCTCTTGGATTTGCTGTATCTGTTGCTCCATACTCTGCGAACTCTCAGCACCTGAGCCTGTGCTTGTACTAGTAACTGTACTCGTGCTTCGCTGCCCCTGTTCTGGTTGAACAATCCTTGGAGCTTCTGTTGGCTGCTCATTCTGATCATCTGCTGGCAAATCTCTGGACCTCCTATATGCCTTGTCCTCCATGAATTTGACATCACGCCTGACTATAATCCTCTTGGTCCCTGGAATAAATATCTGATATGCCTTTGAGGTCTCGCTGTACCCCACAAAGTACCCTCTCTCTGCAGTCTGATCTAACTTGGAACGTGTAGCCCCTAGAATGTGACAAAATGCCAAACTCCCAAATATCCTGAAGTGACTAACATCTGGCTTCTTCCCTGAGAATGCCTCCTCTGGTGTCATCTTGCCCAATACCTTATGTGGAACCCTGTTCTGTATGTATACTGCTGTACTGCATGCCTCTGCCCATAAGTATCGTGGCATATCTTGGTCATACAACATAGCCCTTGCTGCCTCCGATATAGAACGATTCTTCCTCTCAACAACCCCATTCTGCTGCGGGTTGTAAGGAACGGTCCACTCTCTCTTGATTCCTTCCCTGGTACAGAACTCCTGGAACTCTTTCCCTTTGTACTCGCCTCCATTGTCTGACCGAAGAACCTTTACCTTCCTGCCTGTCGAATTCTCCACAAGAGCTTTGAACTCTTGGAAGTGACTGAAGACCTCATCCTTGGTCTTCAAGAAGTATATCCAGGTCTTCCTGGAGAAATCATCAATAAAAGTAACAAAGTACTCATATCCTCTGAGAGACTTCGTTGACATTGGTCCACATATATCTGAATGTACTAGATCAAGAACCCCCTTGGATCTGGTGTCACTCCTTGGAAAAGCTGCTTTCACAAACTTCCCCAATACACATCCCTTACATACATCATCATGCTCTGTGCTCGCGTCTGGAACACCTGTCACTGTCTCACGAAGCAATTTAAGTGCTCCATGATGTATATGGCCCATCCTTCTATGCCATAGCTCTCCTTGATCTCTAGGATTACTGCTGCTCACTAGTGCCTTAGGAGTATCAAACTGCAACCTATAAAGTCGGCCGCTCCTAACTCCAATAGCTATGGGTGATTTCCAATCCTTATGCTTGATTAAAACATGTGCCCCTCTAAAGAGTACATTGTAGCCTTTATCCTGAAGGACAGATACGGAAATTAGATTCATGCCCAAGCCTGGCACATACAACACATCATGAATGGAAATAGGCTTGCCATTCTCCCTCTGAAATAGAACAGTCCCTCTCCCAACTGGATTGCACTTGGACTTGTTCCCCATTTGAATCTGGAATCTGATGTCCTCCTCCTTGTATCTGGAGAAGTACTCCTTAACTCCTGTCATATGAAATGACGCCCCACTGTCTATATACCAAACACCCTGTGAGGTTGAGCTAGTCAGGCAAGCTATGAGTGCAAACTCATCCTCCATTCTACTAGAAAGCTCATCTACACTTGCTGAAGCTGCCGTCTGCTTCTTGCCCTTCTTTTCATTTTTCTTCCTTTGTGGGCAATCGCTGACATAGTGGCCGAACTCGTGACAGCCATAGCATTTGATCTTAGATAAGTCCTTCTTCTTCTCACTTTTTGAATTTGATCCTTTGCCAGACCCCTTCTTTGCTTTCCCTTTTCCTGCTAGGGCAACGTTTTCCTGTTCCACCTCACTTTTCTGACTATTACTGCTGGTTCCATTGACAAGACTTAGTCTAAGCTCCTCCTGAGTGAAGTCACTCCATAGTCGATCCCAACTCGGTAAGGTGTCTCGTCCATTAATAACTTGAACAAAGACATCCCACTGCTTAGTAAACCCATTCAGGGCTATTCGTACTAGCTCATCATCCTTTGGTTTGTCTCCAACAGCTGCCAATTCATCCTTGACAAGTCTAAGTCTGGTGAGGTAACTTGTGACGTCTTCTCCCTTATTCATCTGGGTATTCCTTAACTTTTCTCTGAGAATCAGCTTTCGGTTAAGGGTAGCATTCTGGTACAGATTCATAATGGCATCCCACATCGTCTTTGCTGTATCTAACTCTGCAATATGCGGAACAATATGATCCTTAACACTGTCAAGAATCAGCCTCCTTGCCTTGGCATCTTCCTTCTTATATGCTACGAGCTGTGTTGCGTCTGTAGGTACAGGTACAACAGTGGTCACATAATCCTTGATGCCATTCTCTTCTAGCAATAAAGAAATTCTGGCTTTCCAGACACCAAAATTTGAGGCTCCATCTAATCTGTCCTGATCTCTTAAACCTGCTGAGGCCATCTCAAAAGAAAATAATAATTTGAAGAGGTCAAACTGGGTTTTATAAACCCTAGATTATTTTTCCTTTCTCCCTGTGCCTGTTCTGCACTCAGATCTGCTCTGATACCATGTGAAAAATCTATTGCAGCTACTGATTATTAATTTCCTATCTTATAAGATTAATTTGCTGCCGAAAAATTAAATAGTTTACAGCAAATATTAAATAATAATACAGCTGCAACTTCACGGAAAAATCACGGAAATAGAAAAATAAAATCAACACAATGTTTTGGACAAATTGTCCCTGGAAAAAAACCCCGAAGGGAAAACCAGTCAGCAGATCTGAATTTTATTCAACTACAGGAAATCAAGAGATACAAAATTGCTTGCCTCTTACTGGCAGAGCTCTGGAAATTTCTTTCCTGTAAATTCCCTTCCCTCAATTGTTCCTACTGAAATTGCTCCGGCAATATTTTCCTTCTCCGGCAATTCCACTGCTCTCCAACGCTATCACTGCGCCCTTTGCTTTCACTGCAAATCAATTTGCTATCACCGCAAATTTATTTATTTGCTATCGCTGCAAATACTTCTCGGATCTGTGTTTTCCAAATGCCTATTGATCCTCTTTTATAATCCCCTCATTGGAAACCAATGGCCATGATTTAATTTTAATCAATGGCTAGGATTAATTAGACTCTAAACCCTAATATCTAGAAGTCTCTCGAGAAATCAATTATCTAGGTATGGAGATAATTATTCCAGCTGTGTTTCCAGCCTCGTAATCTCCACCCGAGACTAGAACACCTGTCCAAGCTACACAAAAATTAACAATCCTCAATCATTTCCATGATTGTAAAGTTAGGCCTATCATTGGGGTCAACCTAGGAGAACATGACCCATGTGATCCAATGATCTCCCCTAGGTGTTTATAAACTTGATGTTAGACCTTGACATTCAACAAAGCACATAGAACCAAGTGAATTAGAAATAAGGAGTTTGCATTATCCCATATTACTTTTGTAGGCCACAAATCAGATCCATACTTGAAGACTTGTCCTAAATTTGTGGCTTAGACCCTACATAGAGCTAACAAACTATTTTGATCTCGAGGCAAAGTACAAACAAAGAAGAACCAATTCTTTTCCCAAGATAGTTGGAATTTAGAGCAACATAAGGATAATTCAGGGCTTCTTGTTTGTTTTAGAGCTAAGTGCCCTACCTTTTGCATTTGCTTTCCTAAATTGACATTTAATATTTCAATATTCTAATGTTTATGCTCTCACTTAATTATTTAAATTAGTTTGTGTGCTTATTGCTTGTATTAATAAATTTATTTAAATCCAATTTTAGATAAAGTATTTTTTCCTTTCTAATATTACTTAATATGTATTTTAAAGGCGTATGTGATAATAATGAGGAATTAGATGAAAATTTAATAGATAGATCATGGGGTGCTTGAGGGTTGAAAATAAACAAAACAATCATTTTCAAATGATTAGGTTGAATAAATTTATCAAGTAGTCAATTTAGAAACTAGTTTAATTAATGAATTGAGATAATAATTAAAAATAATTATGTTTTTAAAAATGAGAATGAAGGAATAACAACTTACCTTTATGTGTGATTTGTAGACTATGTTTAATAAACCTAAAATGATGCTCTATGATCAAATCTAAAATTGCATGGCTTTAGAGAGATACAAGACATCTTGGTTCGATGAACTGTAACTGTTGAATTGATCCTATGGTTTTGGAATGACTTGTGTTCATTTTCTTACCTAAAACATATATGGCTTGAGTATTTGAATTTGTATCTAGAACTTGGTGGTATCTATACATACCATTAGGGTTTGCTTTGCAAGAGTTATTATCCTTAGTCAAACCCCTTGAGCTAATTCAAGAATTTGAAAAAGGAGATCAATGATGTGCCAACTAACCATGTAGTATGCCTAATCTATTGCCATGATGTGGATGCTATTTGATGATGCACTGATGTGCTATTATGCTCTCTAAGTGATAATACAATGATTAAAATCAAACATTCATGATGGATCCATAATGATTAGGGATTTCCCTTGTATATAACACCCTAGTATGCAAATCACACATTTCACGCTCAAGTAAATAAGTAACAACTAGTAGAAAGGGAGCTAGCTTGAGCCTATTTTGAAGTTTGGATTTAAAAGTTCTAAGGTTAAAACTATGATGGCAACTATTTCACACCTACCCTCTAATACTAAAATGATGGCAACCCTAACAGGATAACGTTGACAGGAACTTCCCATACTCGATTCAGTGACAGGAACTCTCTAGTTTAGAATCAATGACAGGTACTTTCAAACTAGAATTAGTGACAGGAACCTCAAATGAAACTAATTACAGTGACAAGAACCTTCCAATGACAGGAACTCAAGCAAATAAATGAAATACAATTTGACAAGAACGTCTCAACATTCAAGTGATTAAAATTTGATTACAAAAACTGTGTTAACAAAAACCTTTTATTTAAATTCAATATTAGACATGAGTACAGAGATGACATAGTCATCTATTCTTAGACTTATCAGTCTTTACACAATTTGATATACCCGGGCTTTCAATCCCTCAGCTCGATTCCCAAATCTCTCCTCTCTCTGTTTTGATTCTCCTTTTTCCTTCCTTGATAGCGACCTCCAACCAACAGTTCCTTCTCTGCCTCGTGCCTATTATCTGTTGTTGGCAATTTTGTCCACGTTTCTCCTTTCACAAGTGGGAATTTACTCTACCCTTCACAATGGCGAACTTTGTTTTCCTCAGCATTGGCTTATCTCTTTTCCACTCTCTTCACAGTCCCCTCAATCCTCCTCTATTTGTCCTTCTTTCTTCACCATTCGGGATTCATACTTGCTAATTAGCCTCCTACTGCCATTTTGGCAGTTTTCCAAGCCCCTCTCTTTTTCCCTCTATGGCGACAGGACTCCACACATCCATTTCAAATGGTGGCGACTACAACCACTAACATCCCAAACGTTCTTCTTAACCAATATGTAGCCACCTCTAAGAGGCTAATACAACCAACAATGTGAGGGGAACAAACAACCCTAAAATGCTAAAAATCAACTTAACAAAAATTAAAACAACTAATCAAAAATTAAAATTTGACGATACTCTTGCATTAAACTACGTTTTATAGATTTGACCCAAGTTCATATCTACACTTGTGGAATTGACCAAGGTAGATAATGGAAAATATGTAGATCAAATCTAGGTTCTTGAGATGAATGGAGTCAAGTACAATTTAGGATCATGTCATTCTCAAACTTTATGTAGAAACATGCCACTTGTACACTAGTCATTACAATTGGGACAAACAAGTCAAAACAAGCCCAAAATGGGAGGGGAAGTGCTCGAGGTATGCACTTTTCAACCTTATAAGGGAACATGTAGAATTAACTAGTGCAAAAAATGAAAAACAACTAAAAATTAAAAGATAAAAAAGAAAAGAAACCAATAGTAAAAAAATTAAAGATTATAAATATGAAAACAAAAAAAACAATAATTAATGTGTATATTTTAAAAAAATATTATAATAGTGTAGAGGAAATAAACACACTCTCTACAAACATAACTAAGGAATAAGTCCATGCAATTCAAACCCTAGATAAATTAAGGATTTGAGTATGAAATAACATGGATAAACTAGTTGAGATAGAAATAAGCATGTGTTGAAATGAAATTGAGAGGGGTTAGGATTACCTTGAAATTATTGTGTAATGTCCCCATTTTTGGGTTCTCTTGCAGTTCAGTCAGAGCTGACTTTCTGGGTTGGTGACAACATAATCAGAGGAGTTTTTCGATGTCACCAGGGTGTTCGGGTGATCCAGTGGAGCTGGTTGACAATTTTTGAAGAGATTTCAGACCACTTGTCTGTACTTACTATTTATAGTAAGTGCTTGCATGTCGTTGATCTTTCTAGGTTTGTTCTCTTTGGTCCCCAGCGTACATTGCTATTTTTAGTAAGTGTCAGTTTAGTGTTGTTTCGGTGACTTGGCAGTCAGCTGTTGGCTATTCTTGGCATTGCATTGAACTCAAAGTTATTAGATGGTTTGTGGGTCCATTTGGCACCCTCTATATGGGCTTAGTTGCTTATGGTCATTACTTACTATTTTTAGTAATTTTGGGTTCAGGGTCAGATCAGGATTTTGAGAGTGGGTTTGGATTCATCTTGTCAAGACCTTTCCAACGAGCTATAGATCATTGGTTTTTGACATCATCTTGGCCTCCGTTTTAAAGTCTGTAAATTAAACATTATTATTTAATATTGGACCTTGTGCCTAGGCTTGACAACTTAATGTTGTTTTAAAAGAGGGGACTTTGAGGGTGATGTTGGAAAAGAATTAAAGAGGATTATAATATTTTCCCTCTCATGTTTTATCCCATATGCAAGAGGATTTTAGAGACTCCCAATTGAAAAAGTATAAAAGAAGGAAAAAAGCTCTCATTTGGATATGCTTGGTTTATTATTTTCTTCTCTTTGAGATTTCCCTTGCTAGGGTTTTGGAGATTTGGCTCTAGGGTTTGAAGGGATTCAAACTAGAGGCTCTTGGAGATGAAAACCTCACTGAGTAGCAGCATTCTACAGGTGTGCAATACCACCCAACGGTGCTTCTTTGATGGATACATCCAGTATTCACAACTGTGCTTCATTGGAGCTTGATTTGTTGAGGGTTTGAGAGCTCTTGGACATATTCTTTGCAGATTTGTGAAGGTTTCCTTATGCAGATTTGAAGGGCTGATTCAAATACAAATTAGAGCAGATTTTATTGTGAGTTTGGGGATTGTTATTCATTGTTGTTGTAGGTCGTACCATTCAGCCCCAGTTGTACCATTTCAAGGTGGATATTTAAGGAGATTTAAAGGAGCATTTGCATTCTTATATGGTCGCCTAGAATTGGGAACAACATATAGTCCATTGCAGCCTTGTTTCAGAGGCCATAAACCATTTTGTTTGTTGTTCATCACTTCCAGCATAGGCCATACACCTCCAGGAGTGACGTGGGGGCATTTTGGCTTTATTTCTCTTTGTGGGTATTATGGATTTTGCATTGCTAGAGGCGTTTGGAGCCCTTTGTATCACTGATATCATTTTGTATGCTCATCTTTGTATTTCTTGGGAGATTGGAGTGATTTCTAGCCATACCCATTGCTGGTCCGGCAATAGACAAAAACTGAAGTTTCAAATCTGCATATGGGTATGTTTTGATAATTGTTTATTGGCCATTTTGCTATTTGGGTAGTCATTAGTTTCTTCATATCTATTGTATATTTCTGGGTTTTCTCTCTATGCTCTATATTGTATGCTCCAGCAACACATCTGCAGGAAAACTGAAAACACCTTTTGCATTTTCTGTCTAGTCTGAAAGATCACATAAAAATAAAAAAAAAATCACACATAAAAGATCTTAAAAAATGCAAACAGGTACGACACATTACATGTTGTGATGTGGATTTTGATTGATGTAAAATTGCAAGAAATACCTATAAAATAAGAATTAATATTAGAAAGTTTAGATTAGATAGTTGATACAACTAGGAATTTGACAGCCTGAGATATGACCGTGCCCATGATATAGTCTAGTTGGTATGATTATGTCTTGATGGAATGGTTCCATCCTCCATAAAAATAGGTCTAAACAATACATAAATAAAGTGATCACCTAATGTATATACATGGAAGGATAATAATGTGGTGCTAAGGAGTGCCATTAGGAGCCTATCATGAAAGTGTCGAAGTTTGCATCTTCATTAAAACTTAGTCAAGCCCCTAGGATTAAGTTAATAATAGTAAATAGATAAGGGTGGAAATGAATGCCACTGAGTTGATTGTTCGATGTTGATGAAGCTCGATGCAAGTTGATGAGTGACATTCACACAAAGTGGTGTAAAATGAGTTGGACAAAGTCTAAGGGTATACTCTTTCCTCCTATACATTTTGTCTCTACTTTGATGTGTTTACAAAACTAAGTGCTCAAACATTCTAAAGTAGTTCTAAATAAAGAGAAAAATGTGATAAAAGGATATGAAATTTTTGAATCTGAAAAATTTGAGCAACTGAAGCAAATGTGTGTCATATGTGAGAATGCACATAAACTAAAATTAGAACTAGTAGATACTATTCCCCATCAAATTGTGTGTACTATGACTTGGAGCACACACAAATCAAGGAGGAGAGACAAAAATTGTGACTAAAATTTGCGTATGGTCATGAATTAAAAATTGAAATTATAGTTGAAAAGTTAGGTATGGAAAATGAAATGACATGTAAATGTAAGGCTGAGTATAGAATTCACACCTAAGAATGTACTTACCTATTGATAATTGACCAATGTGTTAGGCGATATATTGATAAGATGTACCCAATTTTTGACCAATGTGTTGGAAGATGTGCTGAAAAGATGTACTCCACTTTTTTCACTAACATTATGGGACATAATGATAATCATGTTTCCTATGGTCCTAGTATGTAAAGAGTTGAATTTATGCCTCAAGACTCTCACCAACTCATAGGTATACAACTATTTCAAATTATAAAATTTAATGTAATAAAAACAACTAATTAATATAAATTTCCAATCAAATAGCTATGAAAACTAACTAAAACATATACACATACACTCAACAATGGAGGAAACACACAAGAAATGAGACTCAACACCAATATCTAGCTAGAGAAACCCTCTAAAGGGGAGAAAACTCTAGGAAGAGTGTTGTCTCTTGCCTCATGCCACTAATCACATAATTTACAAGAAATACAACACCCTCTGGTGTGTTGAAATAATTAAAACTTCATATAGCTACTCTTGCATGCTTTCTCTACCTCCATACAAGAGCATTTCCTACTTTTGCGCATAATCAAAATTATTTACAACAAGAACCAACCTTGGAAACTTCATTCACAACCTTCAAATAGACTCCTCACTTCTAGGAAAGTGAAGGGTCATCAATCACCTAAATGAAGCATTTGGACTTCCCAAACTATTTGCATTCTGACTCTCACTCTAATGCACATAAAACATGTGTTCATTGGTCTTGTAATTCTATATTCATTAGGGCATTTCTATGTTCATTGATGAGTTTTTTCATTTTCTACCTAGTTGAAAGGGATGGAATGCCAAAATTTCCTTTTTAGGTACTTTCTAGGTATACAACTTCAACTAGATGCATCTTAGAAGGGTCCCACACCCTCCTTGACCTACACCAATCCATTCCACATCCTTGTTTATTGGTTTAAGTGCTTCCATGTTCTAGAAACGCTCCAAACTCCATCTTTGACCCTAATGGTCTAGCATAAACAATCAATTTTTGGATTAGGCCCCCAAAAGATGATGAATAATGTTCCCTAAGAGACTCATTGTAGGTATATAAAACTATTGTATCATTATAAATCATAGATGAACTCATCAAGACCTCTTAGTGAATGACCACTAGAGGTTGAGAGATTTGTATTACTATGTAAGTATACTTTAGGGAGATAATTAAATCATTTAATAAAATCACAAGTAAGATCAACACATACACTATCAGAAGTATGAGATACATCAAACCATTGCAAAGCCTCATCATTTAAAGTTTTTCTAAATGCATTCATTAGGAATGTATCATTATGTATGTGGTCATAATATATGAAGAAAAATGATTTGACATGTAAGTATGCACTTTGATCTTTACTAAATCCATTAGTAATTAGATCTCTAATGATAAACTGACTATAAATAGTAGGACCAAATACAACATGAGACATTGAAATATTTACAAAATTTATATCACTATCATGAGTTAATTGTGAAAAATTCTCAGCCTTTTTAGCCATGGTAACATCATGTGGCAAAGAGGGTAAACTATTTTCATTAAGTAAACAAACATCATGAAGGTCCTCATTAGATAAATTATCAAGAAGTAATGAAGAAGCATCATCATCATTAAGTGTAATAATATCACCATGTTCCCTAGATGTATCAATAGAAGTTTGGGCTAAGGCACTAAATGTATGTATCATTGGTTCACTTATAATATGTACATCAAAAACATGAAATGTGTTATCTTCAAACAATGAAGCATTAATAGCATTAAATTGACTTCATCACAACTTGTTTCTTGAAAAATGTCAACAGAGGGCAAATCAACATGTGGATGGGAAAATAAGTAATGCACGCCACTAAAAAAAAAATCATGTACCTCCTCATTAGGTGTATGATGAGATGAAGGGAAGGTACTCAAGCATAAATCATCATCACTAGTCATAGAAAGAGTATGATCAACATTAATCTCATAAGCATCACTATCACTATTCGTAGGAGAAGTATAATCAGTTTGAATCTCATGGACAAGTGGAGTGAAAGCATCCAAAAGGGAAGGAAAAGTAATGGCATGCTCCATGGAGGATGAAAAATCACATACACAATAAAATACCACATCTACGGAGCATGCACCACTATCTATGTGGTAGGACATGTTGCCATCAAGGATAAAAGGATTTGATATAATAAATTGTAAGGACATATTGAAATCGTTAATACATGCATGAATAGAAGGCAAAGACTGAGGTTTATGAGAATACATGATTAAGATATAGCAATGAAAATCACATAATAGGGGAACCACAAAGTGATAATCAATTAAGGGCCAAACCCTAGGTTAGATAAATAAATGCACAAGGATAATTCATATCTAAAAAAGAATAGAAAAGTCATGAAATTATATTTGAAACGTAGAAAAATAGAAGAAGGATGCTTAGGGAAAACCCCTAGGTAGTGTAAGATAGTTGGGATTCACTAAAATGTGGATGAAATAAACATACCCTTTATAGACATAACTAAGGGATAAATCAATACAATTCAAATCCTAGATGAATTAAGAAGTTGAGTGTGAAATAACTAGGATAAATTAGTTGAGACAAAAAGTAGACATGTTCTAAAATGAAATTGAGAGGGATTAGGGCTTACCTTGAAATAATTGCAATGCAGACTTTAATTGATGTAACGATATGACATAGACTTGCAAGCCAAGAGTTGATATTGGATTATGAACTAAAAAGTTGTGTTGATTAAGATATGAGAATCTATGGGTCTAGAAGAGGATTGCACTTGTGATTTGACCTAGATGGCATGATTCTATACTTTATAGAAATAAATCTTTGATACTTGCAAAAAGTGCTCACTTGATGTATATCTATATAAGGAAAACAATGTGGTGTTGAGGAGCACAATTGGGAGCATGTTATGCGAGTGTTAAAGTGTGCAACTTCCTTAACTCTTAATTAGCTCCCTCAAATTAAGTTATCAATAGTATAGAGATAAGGGTGGCAATGAATGCTAATGTAGATGGTGGCAATGAACGCCATTGATTTGATCATTGAATATTGTTGAAGCTCAATACAAGCAAATGAATGACTATGTCCAAAGATGCCTTTGTGGTGCATTTTGACAGTGGATGCCAATTGTTGATTGTTGCTAATCTTTAATGCTAGTAGATGAGGACTAATGTTTGATTCTTACAAAGGGAGAAATAATCTTTATTCTTTTGACACTTCATGATCTCTAATTCATCATTGATTCTTATGTGAACGTGCACTAAGATGATGTCTTTATATACATAACCCTAGATGCACAATTTAAACTTTTGGTGCTCATGCTCATGGGTAGCAATTAGATCCTGGGATTGTCGACCTTGGAAATTAGAAATTTGAAATTTGGAAACTATGGACGAAACAATGCTCAAGATGTAGTCTAGGGAACATAATCATAGGTGTAGTTAAATCCAAGATGGAAAAATACTAAAAAATATATTATAAAGGTTTTGAATTAAGACATATTACATATTAAAATGCTATATTTAGACTTTGGATTAATGGATACACCCAAAAAGTTAAATTATATATTAAATTGTATATCAGAGACATCCATACAAAATAAAATAAAACACGTAAAAATAAAAAATTGTGAAAATACAAACTTTTCTCCTATTTTATTTAAAATAATAATAAAAACCAAAAATTATAACTAAAAAACATTGAATGTATACATTCATTTCAACCATTAATAATTACATCACAAAATTGACTTAAACCCCACTCCTCACTCTATTGGAAATGTAGATCTGAACCACTATTCCACAATGTAAACGACTTACCAACCATAATTTGAAGAGACCATGGGTTTGTCCTTTTCACTTTGATTGCCTTTACCTACTCACGCATCTAAAAGTAAAAAGGGTCAAATTTTAGCGTCCACCATCCTTTCCGACATACCTAATGCCGAGTGCCACCGACCGACAAATAATGGGACATTCCTCTGCTATATAAGCATCATGTGATGTTACTCTATGAAGTGGGCGTCGTTTCTTGTATGTTATAAGTCATATCTGTGTTTGTTATTAAGAAAATGTTGGAGTTATTTCTACTGGGTTGTGCAGGGATTGTAGTCTTTATTCATGGAGCCAACTTTTTCTTCAATTCTGCACGCAAGAGGGGAGCGCATCGTGCTTTAAGGTCTGTTTTCTAACACACAGTTAATTTCTAATTTCTGCTAATGCCCACAACATATCTTTGAGATCTTCTTTAAAAAATTCACGATACTTAAATTTTTTGCAAAATTTTCAATACCCGCAAGAAAATGTCATTTTGCAAAATTTTCAATACCCGCAAGAAAATGTCATTGATTTTGTGCTTCTGATGCTATGACTTATTGTTTTGAATTGGACCACGATGAATTTTTAGTCTTGCTGGTGTTAGACTTCGTTTACGGGTAATGTAAATTGTGTAACTATTTTAGAGGCTGAAGGGCTTGCTGCAATGAATTCCTTTAGCTGTCAAGGGTTTTGTCTTAAACCTTATCAAAGGATTTTACTGTCACAAACTGCCTATTGTCATTATAGTGGGGAATGTAACTTGCAAGCTGTAGTGAAAGTTTTTCACCTGGTACAATTTTCAGTATCTTGACAAGAATTTTTTTGTTTTCCTTCAAATTTTCAATACCCACAAGAAAATTTCATTGATTTTGTGCTTGTGGTGCCTTGACTTGTTGTTTTAAATTGGATCATGAAGAACTTTTGTTCTTGCCAGTGTAAGACTTCATTTACGGCCTATGTGAGTTTTGTAATTATTTTAGAGGTTGGAGGGCTTGCTCCAATGAATGCTTTAGCTGTTTGTCTTAAACCTTATCAAGAGCTTTTACTGTCACAAGCTGCATACTGTCATTATGGTGGGGAATGTAACTTGCAAGCTGTATACAAGCTTTTCACCTGGTACAATTTTCAATACCTTGACACGATTTTTTTTGTGTTCCTTAAAATTTTCAATACCCACAAGAAAATTTCATTGATTTTGTGTGCTTCTGATGCCTTGACTTATTGTTTTGAATCGGATCATGATGAATTTTTGTTCTTGCCAGTGTAAGACTTTATTTACGGGTTATGTGAATTTTGTAATTGTTTTAGAGGTTTAAGGGCTTGCTGCAATGAATTCTTTAGTTGTTTGTCTTAAACCTTATCAAACGCTTTTACTGTCACAAACTGCATACTGTCATTATAGTGGGGAATGTAACTTGCAAGCTGTAGTACAAGTTTTCACCTGGTACAAATAATCCCCTGCTTTTGGCAGAAGCTCTCGTAAGAATTCTATGTTATGGATGAAGTTTTTTGGATGACAATGCAGCGAACAAATTCTGAGACACTTAAGATATAGATATTACTTGCAGTCATGATTTTTGGCACTAGTGGTAGAATGGTGGAATGATCTGAATCTGGCTGGAGATTCAGAGGACAATACCTGGTGAGAGGATCACCTGCGGTATTGTAGAAACCAATAACAACTGGCTTGGAGTAGTCTGGCAATCTCGTTGAGAGATGTATGCCTTCTCATGTGACAATTCTGACGGTTCAAGTAGGGCCCTGCAAATGTGCATCCTGGCTCATGCTGGAATGACTCACTTCGACTAAAAACTTCCGCACTCTATGAAATGCAATACTGATTTGTTTTGTATATACGGAAACCTGTGTTGCACGATGGTTTCTATTGACATGTTTCTAAATGTCTAGTTGAAATGCGAGCTTGTACTTTAATCGGTCTATCATATATAGCAAGGATTCGACTTCCAAATTTAAGCTACCATGTTCGTTTCTTGGAGCATTAAAGAATCACTTTCTTCTATGTGTAATCTGTTCTATCCCTATGAAATTCTTCATTGCGGACTTAAATATACTTCAATAGTCACGAATTGTCAAAGGTCATATCCGTTGAGATGGAAACTAACTAACTGTATTTGTTTTGATATCAGATCATTCCTCCTCCCTTGAGAGGCAGTGGGCCCCATTGCATCGATGTTCGGTAACAAATGAGGAAAGTGTTCTGCAATGTGTGTCCCAGTAAACCACTTTCCTTGATGAAGTAACTGGCCGGCCTAAACCACATGATAGAGAGGTATCGATTGTGTTTTTAGTGTCTTCACAAGAACATTGACAATCTAGTCATCGATAAATATAATAGTAGTCTTAGGATTCAAGTAGAAAGTCTGAGTATGTTTGAGGGGGGTGTATGGCCCATTTTGAAGAGGATGAAGTTAAGCTTCCTATTAGGTCTCGAAAGGCGCTCCTTTTGGAGATGAAGCCAAACTTTGTCATCAATCCAAAAGTGATGAGACGTGCGGCGTTGCTCATGTCGCTTTTAAATAAATGCTTGAATTGGTCGCTTGATCTAGTCATTCTCTAAAACTGATTTTTTACACAATGGCCCATTTGGGAATGGTGTTTCTGAGATTATATCAATGAGTGTTTGATTTGACAGTGCAATGGAATCTCTATTGGTGAGGTGAATACATTTTGATATTTTGTCAATATCTGATCCATCGGCTTCTGCTAAATAGTGGTGGTGACTGTTTTGGTATGAGTGCTGGCTATGACTGTCCTTGCCTCCTCAGGTTAAATTATTAGCAATACAAGAGCTCTAGTTTGAGCAATCAAACATGTACACTGTTCTGTACTAAGTAGAGATACAGATTTTGTAGGACTTATCTCAGGTATCCGATACTTTCGTTCACCCAACTTGACAATAACACTATGAGGTCTGGACTAATAGATTCCATAACGTTTGTACATGTATGGTTGTCCCAATGGTACATCACATACTTCCAAAGGTGCCACATCACAGATTACCTTGTCTGCGAATGGTTTGATGGAATAGGATAAACAACATTGCTTGCTTACTTGGAATATCTCGCCCTTGGCTCACCCAGCCCATAGAGTATGGTTGTGGTTGGGGTGATGTCGGTAGGTTCAACCTCTTGACGGTCTCAACAGAGATCAAATTCTTTTGACTACCACTATCAACAATGAAATGTAAGGCTTTTCCATTCACCCACATTTGTAAACGGAACAAACTTTCCTCATCTTCGTGAGGCAAGATTTTAGTAGTGGCAACCATGGCATAAGGGTCTGCCTCAATGATCTTAACCATCCTTTTGTTCAAAGGGTTTGTACGTAATAAATCAGCTTCTTTCTCCACTTCATGTGTCTCTGTCATTAATGTCTTAGTAACTTGTAATCTTTAGTGTTATACCAAGGACTTTTATGATTTTCACACCACATGCCTGTGTCTTTTTGTGTCTTTTTAGTGCCCCAATTTGATGTTGGTGATTGTGAGGAGAATCCCTTGGTGGTTTGTTTTCCTACAAACTTGTTACTGCCTTCCTCTTTTGATTTGTTGTTTGCTGGATAATCCTTTTTCCCCCTTTGTTTGAATCTCTTCAATTTTCGTTGCATATTTGAAGGCGGTTCCTAGTGTCTCAACATTCAACAAGGCCATCTTAGTTTGAATATATTGGTGCAACCCACTACGATACTTCAAAACCCGATGTTTCTTCGTATCTTGGATGCCAAGCTTTGCTGATAAAGCATGGAATGTGTTGCTGTAGTCTTGAACAGATGGATCCTTTTTCTGTCAAAGCAACTGCCACTGCATATATGTTTCTTCATATGTATCTTCAGGAAAATAATCTTCCTTGATGTATTCCACAAAATCTCCCCATGTGGGGCTATCATCCAATATAGCATCAGTTTCTTGACCATCAGGGAGTTCTCTGGGTGCCCACTTAATCTCCCATGATTGTTTCACATGGTGTTCAGCTTTGAGGAGGGCGAAGGTTATCTTCTTAGCATTAGAGAAGTGATTCACAAAAAAGTATTTTTCCAATTTTGATAACCAATCATCTACAACATTTGCATCGATTTTTCCTTTGAAGTTTGGAATATCAAAATTCACTTGCACTTTGAAAGGAGTGTGACCACCGAATGGAGTTCTTGTTTTGTTTGGTGTTGATTTCCTCTATTTTGTTGGAGCAACCGAGAAAATTCGCTCATTATCTCCTCATGTTTTCTTAAAGCATCTTCGACCATCACTTTTAAGGTATTGGATGAATCTCCATGTTCTTCCACCATCTTTGGTTGTGTGTGTCTCGAAAGAAGATAATCTGAAGGATTTTGTGTTTCTAATCCCAATCTTTGATAGCCTAACCTCGTGCAATGTGACATACAGGAGTGAAAAGGCTATGGCATCAGTTAGTTTTGTATCTGTTTCCTTATGCCTTTTAGCGATGGCAAAACTCTTTTCCAACAATTTTCAGTGATGCTCCAGCATTATATGGCGCAGAGGAATATTATATACTCCAAGCAGCAGCTTTTTGTTTTGACTTGCGTGGCCTTCTGAGTAAGCAGCGCAGCCAAAGAGAAGAGACTATATATGTCACCCAATTCTGCTGTTAGCAAAGCAAGAATGTGTTAGCTCTGATACCACTGATCTGAATCTGGCTGGAGATTTAGAGGACAATACCTGGTGAGCGGATCACCTGCAGTAATGTAGAAACCAATAACAACTGGCTTGGAGTAGTCTGGCAATCTCGTTGAGAGATGTATACCTTCTTTGGGCAATCTCTTTGAGAGGTGTATGCCTTCTCTTGTGACAATTCTGACAGGTCAAGCAGGGCCCCTCAAATGTGCATCCTGGCTCATGCTGGAATGATTCACTTTGACTAAAAACTTCCGCACTCTATGAAATGCAATACTGATTTGTTTTGTATATACGAAAACTTGTGATACACGATGGTTTCTATTGACATGTTTTTAAATGTCTAGTTGAAATGTGAGCTTGTACTTTAATCGGTCTATCATATATAGCAAGGATTCGACTTCCAAATTTAAGCTACCATATTCGTTTCTAGGAGCATTAGTGAATCACTTTCTTCTATGTGTAATCTGTTCTGTCCCTATGAAATTCTCCATTACCGACTTAAATATACATTCAATAGTCACGAATCGTCAAAGGTCATATCCGTTGAGATGGGAACTAACTAACTGTATTTGTTTCGATATCAGATCATGGAGAGAAACAGAAAAGAAAATAGCATTTGGATTTGGGATGGTAAATTGACATACGTTCAAAATTGGTGCTTGTAGAAATTAATTGGTGAGTTTCAGATTGATTTTAAGCTGAAGAGGCCTAGGACTCAAAGGCTAATGCACCATTCTTATGAGGCTGGAGTTTTAAATCTAGGCTGGAGAGAGATATGCCAACATTGCTAGGATACACACCACGAATGCATATTTCAGCGGGTCTAACAGCGAATTACCATGTTTCTATCTTAGGGATATGGGATGTTACAGAGAAGACTAGGGTATGTCCACCACATAGTTTAGGCACATTTAAGTATCACACACCTTAAAAGAAATGTGGACTCATACCTGTGCACACTGCAAGATTGTAATCCTGGTGGGAATTTTATGAGGCAAACAACTTTGGCAGTGGGGCTACAGTCAATTAACCTAACTTATTCTAACTAATTGCAGGAAGAGTCACCTTAATCTTAGAAAGAATAAAAGCACAATAGTCTCATTGTAACCAGCAAGAGGGGATTTCTCCATCCTATTTTATCTACCTAGAAAGATGGTTTACTCTACCCTAGTAAGTGCCAAGGTCTCAGCATGTGGTAGCTTTGTCCATCAAACAGGTTGTTTATAGGGATTTGCTTACCTTGTAATTGTGACTGAACTGTGTTGTGGGGTGATGGTTTTTGAACAACTGAAATAATGACACAATGGACATGTTCATTGCCACCGAATTTCCTTCCTTCTTTTTGTCTGGTTGCAGAGTTGTTTAATAAGACATCAATAATGGGATCAATTCAGAGAGGTTAGTGAGATCAGCCCAGAGGGGGTAGGGTATGTGCACCCTTTAATCCAAGCGAGTGTTCCTCCAAGTATTGGAGATGGGATGAAGAGATTTGGAGATGCAGTTCAGGGATGGCAGGGGGCGGCTATTAAAATAAAATGTAAAAATTAATATTTGAATTTCTAAAATAATAACCTATGTTCCATGGCGTTTCGGGGACGGGGACGGGGGCGGGGGAACGACAGGGGACGCGTTTCAGGGATGGCAGTCCGAGGGCCAATTTTTGGGGACAGCCGGGGGACGGCGATATATATATTTCAACATATCAATATGAAATAGAGATATCATATATGTTAATAACTTAACAACAATATCAATATGTGAATAAATCATGACAGCAGTAGTGTAATAGCAGTATAACAGTAGTATAACAACAGTATAACTAGCACTTGCACCCACAGGAGAGGTTCAAGGAATACGCCGATAGGAACAACCGACGAGTTTAGAAAATTTTCTGGCGTGGTTTTTTTTTTTTTTACGGCGTGAGACAATTCCGAGCACTATAATGCTCACATAGAAAAGCCTATCGGCTAACTATAAACTATAAAGTTTAAACAATAAACAATGAGCATTATGATTAAACACTAGTATAACAGCAATCTAAACAACAATAGAATTAATGATAATCATGAGATTGAAGATTCATAACAACAATATTAAAGCATTTTGTTCAAATTCTAAAATTAAAGTTCAAAGTTCAAACTTCAAAATTAAAGATAAAGTTAACTGTTAAACCCACAGTCTCAAACTTCAAAATACAACAATCTAAAGACTAATATCTATGTCTCATTCGGGCTATCAATATCATGATTTTAGGGTTTTGGAAGGGGTGTGGGAGGGTTTGTGGACCCCATGCCCCAATTAAAATTAAAAAAAAGGGTTGTATGCCTTAAAGACGTCGTGGGACCCCTGGCCATCCCTGGGACGTCCCCGACCACTACCTGACGTCCCCAATTTTTCCTGCGTGTCCCTGAGACGTTTCACGATTTTGCATTTTACTGGGGACGCCAAGGGGATGTCCCCAGCCGTCCACCCGTCCTGGAAATGTCACTGGGGACAGGGACGGGGCTGGAGGAGGTGGGGACGCGTCCCCGTGTACCCCTGATAATAACATAATAAAAATAACTTAATAAGACTAGGAGAAAATGAAAATTTGAAAAATATATCCATTGTGCTAAACTTGCAGTGAGTATCCTTGAAACAAAATTCATCTCATAAGTGCAGGTTTGTTTTTTCAGCATCCCTTTTTAATCCCATGCTGAGTTATTTTAGGTGAGCTAGACTAAACTTTTAGCCATTTATGTTGCATCCTAATTTCCAGCAGGTGTTCTTTAACTGCCACTATGTTCTGGCTAATATTGTCAGCAAAGATTTTGAGTGTGCTTTTCCTGTTTTTTTTCGAGCTTTATAATTGAATAGTTGGTGTGGAAATTCTGATAAATCTACAGATTTTGAATTTTATGATAAATAATGCTGTCATTAATCTGAGCCATTTGGCCAACTGTTAGAAGCTTAATTATTCATTACTGGAACCCGTTGTATGGAAAAAAAGACTTTGTTTTCCATGCTTCAGTGTTTTAGGTGGGTTAGATCACTCCTTTGGGTCTTTATGTTGCATCCGAGTTTCCAGAAAATGTTCTTTACCAACTAGTATGTTGTGGTTAATAAAATCAGCCTATTCTGAGGGTGCTTTTCCTGTGTTTGTCAGATGTCTCTAGCTTTATAATTGAATGGTTGTCATGGAAGTTCTGATAAATCTACAGATTTCGAGTTTTATGATAAGTAATGATGTCAGCAATGTGTGCCGATGGGCCAACTGTGATAAATTCATTCTTCATTACACCAACCTGTTGCATGAAAAACTTTGTTTTCACATGCTGAGTATTTTAGGTGGGTTCGACTACACTTCTAGCAACTGTTCTTGACCTGCTAGTATGGTCTGGCTAATCTAGTCAACAGATCTTGATTGTTGTTTTCCTGTTTATTTCTCTAGCTTTATAATTGAATGGTTGGGGTGGAAGTTCTGACAAATCTAAAGATTTTGAGTTTTATGAAAAAATTAAAAATAATGCTGTCAACAATCTGTGTCAAATTACCAATTAGCCAACTGTGGTAAATTCCATTATTCATTACATGAACCTGTTATACAAAAAACTTTGTTTTTCCAAGGACTGAACTGTTGTTGCATGCTGAAATGTCTGTAGCAGAAATCCAGTGCTTGGCAGTTATGTGCTGTCGGAGTAGCTTTTTCAATGGCAAATATTTATACAAAAATATTAATTATTCAGTTTTAAAAGTTTTTGGATTTATACTACCCAAAAGTTTCAAAGCACCTTTTCTCTGATGAGTGTTTCTCCAAGATTCAAAATGCAGTGTGTTCTTTTTAATGACTGTTTGATGAAGCAGTCTGTGGGGGATGTCCTGCCATCCCTGGGATGATCAAGGATGCCAGGGCATCCCCTATGTGATTCCCTTTGGGTAATGCCTATGTAATTTTTTTCTGATTTTTGGAATGGGAGAGGACGTTTCTTTCCTGCCCCAAGTCCAGAATGTCTCCATTTCCATGGATGACTTAATTACCTGGGGGATGTGTCCTTGGGGTATGCTTGCCTAAGCACGGTCAGGTATGTGGGAGACCAATATACACAATGGAAAGTGGGCTTCAGAAAACCCTGCTCCATCCCCTTGCAGGTGTTGAGCCCTTGCACATGGCAAGAATGTAACTCGCAGGCATTTTATAACCCAAGCAACTTTACTGCTGGACTAATAGCCACATAGCCTAATTGCAGGAAGTGTCACCTCAACCTCATAGTGTGCGTGTCCCATAAACAAATGCATCTTGGACCTAAAAAAAGTCCAGCATTAACCCTTTCTAGGTGTTGTCCCTTTGCTCATGGATCAAATGAGACTTTGGTAAAGCATTTTATGAGTCAAGCACCTTCACCAGGGGACCAACGGCCGCTTAACCCAACTTAATTATGGGAAGACTCACCTCAACCTTCAAACAGTAAAATCCCAATAGTTACACTTTACCTAGCAAGAGGATTTGCTCTTTCCTTCTTCATGCCAAGGTCCCAGAAAAGGGTAGTTACATTCACTTAAACTACTTGTTTATTAGAGATTTGTAAACCTTCCAATTGTAACAACTGCATTGTGAGGCGATTGTTTTCATTTGACTGAAGTAATTTTAGAATATACAGGATATTTACCATCGAATTCCTCTCTACTTTTTCTCCTTTCTCAGGGTTGATCAAGAAAGGATCTGAAATGTGCATCTAGTTGAGGCATAATTGCCTTTGCGAGGTGATTGTTTTCATTTGACTGAAATAATTTTAGAATATACATGATATTTATTATTTACCATCGAATTCCTATCTTCTTTTGTTCTTTCTCAGGGTTGATCAAGAAAGGATCATCTGAAATATGCATCTAGTTGAGGCATAATTGCCTTGGGGTTTGTTCTTGTCTTTGTGTGAGCTGGTTTTAACAGTCAGAACTTTGATGTTGTGAAGTTTGGCGAGGATACCAACACCTTTTTTTGATTTTATCATGGTTAATATTTTCTTGGTCATTTTTTTTTGACTAGAAAGTAGTGTTGCAACCATAGTAGCATTCCATTTACAGAGAGTTCAATTCCCTGAGTTTAAACAAGAAAAACTCTGAAAAAATTGGGAGCTAAGCAACAATGCACCAATTTTCAAAACAAGGAAAAAACTAATTTTGTTATTTCATGTCAAATATAGTGTGTATAGATAAAAAGACATTATACATTACAAAAATGCGGAGTTATGGAATTGGAATTGAAATCAGAATGGGTGGGTGGGGGGTGGGGGGTGGGTATGTTTTAACTTTTGGGTACGTCTATACAAAAAAAACATATAAAAATTATATTTATATATAATATATTTACAGCCTAAAAATAAAAATAAAATGCAGAATACCACATCATACATATGCTAATAAAATTAGCATAAATATTATTAATTCAATATCATTTTAAATAAATAATAAATTAATAAATATTTAAATAATTCAATTAATTCAATATCAATTTAAATAATAATAAATTAATAAATAAATGAACATTTGTTGATTTATTTAAAACAAAAGAAGAAAAGAGAGAAAAAAAGGACAAAAGTGGGGTAATTTAATGTTCCCCTCCTGAGAAAAGAAACGAAAAAAAAGACATTTGATGTAATTCAGTATTTGTTATAGACTTATAACTATGAATACTTTAAAAAAAATAAAAATCCCGTGCAGACTCTGACTGAAAAATTTGACAAAACAAAATGAAATATAATAACAAAAGAAAAATGTCAGGATGCTAATATCTGGGAGTCGATACTTTTAATAATGGGCCCAAGGGTTCTGCCAATTGCTACTTCTCCCGGCTCTAAGCTCGAAGCTCGAAGCCCAGAGGCTCCTACATATACGCTGTTTACTTACACCCAACCGACAAGGCCAGGGGAAGCCAAAGGGTTGGACTTGGAATGAATTAAAACTCTCATTTATTTCGATTCCATAGTTTATCTGTAGCACACAGAATGCTCTGCTATCATCAGTAGGCATCTTTCTGTCTTCAGAGGTCAATCCATTCGATGATCTTTTATTCCATACGCTATAGTTTCTGCTACAATATCACAGTAGGAAAGTTTATATACGTGACTGGACAGCATTTTCAGCAGTCGAGTAAAAAGTAAATAGTCATGGAAACGTCTTCCAAACCCCACATTTGACCTGGAATCGCTTGGACACGTGCGACTACAATTCAAGACGATTCTGACTCAAAATGTTAGAACCCTGCCTGATTCCATAAGCGATTCAATTCCATACCCGATTCTGGTATAACCTATATCCGGAAATGCTGTTTTTTCTTGCCAATTCAGTAACATAGGTTGTAAAATGCTAATAATAAAAATTGCACAAGTTTTAATATATTTATTTAACATTCACCTTAAGATGGTTTATGGATGGCCGTAAAACAGTAGGTCATTTTGAAGCATGGCTTACTATTTTAGGGGCAGCTAAGTGTTTTTAATCTAAATCCTCATTATAGTATAAATTGAAAGAAAAAACCAGAAACCTTGTCGTGGTTTAAAATTTAACTTCTAAAAGAAAATTTAAAAAACCCTAACCCTGACCCTATCCCAAAAATGTTGAGTCAGACTTTATCTGTATTTTTTTTTTTGTCTCATATGTAAAAATGAGCCTATATGTATGTAAACTAGTTTTAGAAAAATATGGTAAAAATGAGCCTATATGTATGTAAACTAGTTTTAGAAAAATATGGGAAATGGCACAGCAAATGTGGCTGGTTGTGATTATTCGGGATTAATTGTGGGGTTTTCAAGTTGAAGGCTACTATAGTTGCAACTGCCCTGAATGCTTGTCTGTTCAATATACAAATGTCCAACATTATGAATTCTTTCAAAGTAAGATTTTAGCTTCTTGTGGGGCGATACAAAATTTTGGTTCCTTCCGAAATTTTTGAAATAAACAGCAATTTTTGAAGCTTGTTCACTGTATCAGAAAAATATTTAAATGTAACTATCTTTGTGATTAGATGCGTTCAAATTTTGATTGAGATTTTTGAATTTTCTCGAGGCTGGTTGTCTAACTTTAGCTTAATACCAATTGTTTTATGTTTTGCAATTCAGCTTTCTTGGCCATATTGGTTAGCAAGAGAAACATCAACAATTTCTTGCAAGTTACCAAGGAGTGTGGCACTGGCAACTCATAAAATTTGTATAGATTAATAAGCAACGAGCATTTCAAGGCAGCACTCTAAGGATGCACAGCATATGTACAGCAACCTGTATGATTTGCACGAGAAAGCACACTGGAGTTCTTGCAGGGTCAAAAAGCTTTACCAAGTTTTACAACACTTCAAACAATTGTAGATATTCAATTTCTTTCAATGGGTGCACAAAATTGCTTTCAGGATCTATGGTGGAAGCACTTTTAGTTACTAGATTACATATTTTCTGAAGGATGTCATAATTGCTTATTATGGAAATTTTCAGCAAAGTTGAAATGTAGTTAACATTAGGAGATATCTTTGCCAAAGGGCTTTGTCTTTGAGATGTCTCTATGATGTTTGACCGAGGAAGTAAATATTTTTGAATTTAGATGTCTGATATGTTTTTGCAGCCCTAGACTCCAAGTTAAATTCTAATTTTCTTCTGTTTTTACGCTAAATTAATCTTTTGTGATTATGTTGACTATGTTTTCCCCTAATTTGTAAATCAGTCTACACTTCGAAATTTAATTATTGTCTTTAAAGGGATATGCCTCTGCTATTCTATGTGTTTTGGAAAATGAGAGGGTCATCAAGCATAGCAGCCAAGGGTTTGCTCGCTAAAAGTGTGAACCCATTGAAGAGGAATTGTGGTACCAAGATGATCAAGAGGATGGTTCTATATTGTAATCTGGGGTTTCTTTTTGAGGAGATGTAAAGATTTAGGAAGGGAGAACTTATATACGCTTCTCTTGACAAGAAAGATTTACACAGCAGAAGGGAGGATCTCAAGAAAGATTTACAGGCATCTTAGGGGTGCTTGTTCCGCTGTTCTGTTGCTGGTGGGACTGTGTTCGGTTTCTGGGTTCCATAGGCTGCTGCAGACTTGTGGACGTTATTAAAATTCTTCATTCGTTCATTGAATGAAGCTAAAGTGGGCAGCATTAAAAAAATCTTTGGTATTGACCAGCAATGTTGCCTCAGGTATTGTGAAAACACATCAGATCAACCTCACAGCTAAGAATAATATGTCGCAAATTCCTACTCTGATTTTAATGGAAGTGGTAAGAGGCTGATCAAAGATGCTGAAGAAATTATTAATTTGAAGAAGCTGAATGCTGCTGAACTTTACCCAGAAAAAACTTCATGACCACCACATAACACAGCTTATCCATGGTATGCATGCCATTTCGCTACATGGTGTCAACCTCCACTGACTTCGTTTAGTTTTTCTGCATTGCACTATTTCGTTTATAATTTATAAACGAACGAACAGCAATCTTAAGCATGGCACTGTTTTATTTATAAACAAACAATCTAAATTATTTCACTACAGGGCAACCTCTAGTGCTTAGTTTAGTTTTTCTGCATTGCACCGTTTTATTCATAAACAAACAATCTAAAGCCTGAACTAGGCAACAAAAAAGGAGATCGAAACACTCAACTTGAACGAAACAAAAATTGTAGCATTTCAAATATAATGTTTGTATCAAACCAGAATAAATCACAACACCATCCTAAAAATTACAGTGCAACTACAACAGCCTCTAATCATCATTAGAGCTTTAAAACAGTAATGTGAATCAGAAGATTATGCTTCTAACGCCTGCATTATTATGAAAACTTACCAGCTCCAACTTATGCCCTAGCCAACTTTGCAAATGACGAACATTGGACATAGGAATGACTATACTTTCTTAAATTAGACAACTTGTAATCTAAGAGTTATTTAGCACTTGCACATTTTGATGTTGCTGATACTCCCCAGCAACACCTGGGGTTCAATGTTGTAGATGGTTCAATTAAATTAAGACTTGATGATGGTTGACAGAAAAATCTAGACTGGAGCCTCAAGATTTATATTCTGTTCTATGTAGAAAACCTCGGGAGAACTGAGGATATGCAATAAGTTAGACCAAGTTTATACATAAATAATATATTAACATATTTTAACGGCTCATTCAATGTTCTTACAATTCATTCACGTTTTACTCACAAATTCACAATATCATATTTTTCATTATTCTCTTCACCACTTTTATATCTAAAACACTTATTATATAATGCATGCTCTCATCTTCCACTTTTACCTTTCTTACATTGTCTTTTTGTTATATCCTTTCATAATAACTCGTAATAAATTATAATAATTCTTTTCTAATAATTTATAATAACATCTAATGATTCTACCTCTTTCTTTATGATATTTATATCTTTTATAGTTTATTTAGGCATATTATGGTGTGTTTAGGGCTATTTAAGTTGTATATAAACCATGTATGGGTCCAGAAATGATCCTAATGACGTGTGGTATTTCACAACTACATGTAACTTGTGAACATTCTCCTTGGGCTTAAGACATTGTCTCGTCCCTAGACAATATAGTGATAGTGAAATCACTTTGTAACTTTTCATCCAAGGGTCAATCAGGACGGCTTTTCTTTTTCTAAATATTCATTTATGTGGTGGAAATTTGCACTAGGCCTCTTTTCTGTTATAACATGTTTCCCAATTTATTTGTGTTTTTTTTCCTTATTCTCTACTAATGGGGTTATGTCCTATGGCATCCCTTTATTCTCCTTTATTCTGCAACCTACACTACTTGCAAATTAAAGGAAGCATATTTATCTTTACCTAGATCCTTCTTATGAATTTTAGTTGATGTGGTCTTTGTCCTTGTAGGATTTTTTTTTGTCTACCTTTATTTTTCAATAACCTTAATGGGAATGGCCTTGTTTGTTGAGGTGTTACATCTTTGGCGATAAACATGCTATCTTGTCCTACCGCTTCCACCTATATGTTCTTGGGTTCCTTTTCCATCGTTTCTATATCAATTGTTTCTATTTGTAGAAGATGATCGACTTTGGGTAGTATTGATACTATTCCTTGTGGCACGTTCTCAGTTATTTGGAATCTCTTGTGGTGCCCCAATTATGTTATTCCTTTTAAATCAACTTTGTGCCTTTTCAACTAGGAATATGATAAGAGCTTGGGTCCCTTTGTGTATTTGATGTGTTTTCTCACCTTGATGACAAAAAAAAGAATGTAACAAAATCTTTTCTTAGCTTATCTAGTCCTTTGTTTCTCCTTTTTATTCTTGATGTATATACCATGAAAGAGGTATCCAATAAAAGAAGTGAAACCATACTAATTTGTTTGTTGCTCCCCTTTTAGTTAAGAAATGCTCAAAATATTTAATATTTTTCCTTGGATTGGAAACTCCTTTACAAGTAGGCATCTTTTGCATTAGCCATTCTTTTTTTACAAATCTACATTTAATTGCAATCTCTAGAGTTTTCTATGTCAGGATGTTACATTTATGGGTTTTCCACCATTTTGTTGAGTTCCTGGTTTTCATAAGATTCTTCCATCGTCTTCTTTAGATGTTTTTCAACATCCTCGATTCCAACATATTTGGGATAGTTGTTACAGTCATAGTTGAAAAGCTCGTCGATTATTTAGCGAGTTTTAAAATACTTGCAAGTTTTTCCACAAGGCGGGTTTTTCTTGCAAGTACTCGCCAATATTACTCGCCGAGTCAAAGCAAAAAAACTTGCCGACGCCAAAAACTCGGCGAGTCTGACAAAAAGACTCGGCTGTTGAAAAAATAGACTTCCACGGCTGCTAAAAAAGCAATTTCATCTCATTTTTTCACTCATTAGTTGCCCCCCTTCATGAAAAACACCCTCCCAAGCATTTAGCACGTATTTGCAGCAATTTTGAGGCCATCCACACGAAGAAGAGGAACAAACTAACTCTGAAATGCCTCAATGACTGTCTATTTGTAATATAATTTTCGGCTACGCACAAGAAAGGTAGAGGAAATATCAAGTGATCCAATTGATTTGGATGAGATAGATCCTTACAGTGATTGGACAGGGCGGGATGAGTAGCCTTCATCATTTTTTGAGGATGATATCTATGATTTGGAGAGACAGGCAATGGAGGAGGAGGGGGGTGGCTTGGGATTCTCATTGGATGACATTGAGGATGAGGAGACTGAGGAGGAGTCATTGCCACCAACATCTACATCCATGATGGAGGTTGAGCCACAACGTGTCATGTCGAGGATGGAGGAGCCATAACAGAGTCCTAGGACTAGACCCCTCTAGTTCTACCTCTCCCCTCGTTTTCACTAGACAATGGGAAGAGGAAGATGTAAATTTGTAAAATATATTAATGTAGTATTTACTTTCAGTTTTACAAAAACAATTTGCTATTTTCATTTTGTTTCAGACTATTCCACATGAGGATGCCATTTTGTACCCAATTTGCTTTCAAATCAATCAAATACAACTAGACTCCGCTTGTTTCTTTTATGTACTTATTTATTGACTCATTGGATGCATCTTATCATTGAATTTTGTAAAAAAAAAAAAGTTTTTAATG
This sequence comes from Cunninghamia lanceolata, assembly GCA_027924645.1. Classification (NCBI taxonomy): domain Eukaryota; kingdom Viridiplantae; phylum Streptophyta; class Pinopsida; order Cupressales; family Cupressaceae; genus Cunninghamia; species Cunninghamia lanceolata. The sequence continues at coordinate 3,878,956 of BSBN01000957.1, forward strand.
AAATTTAAGCAATTTTTAAGTTGCCGAGTTTTTGCCGAGTTGTGTTTTTTGGGCTTGGCGAGTTTTTCAATTTGGGGAGGTTTTCAACTATGGTTATAGTTACACCATACAAAGATTATATTTTTTTATCTCAAGTCTTCTCGACTCTATCTCATTAGTAGTTTCGATCCTGACGCTACTATTTTTTTCCTCATCTTGTCAACTGTTTATCAATATTTTCTTTTTTGTCTTCTTCAATATAAGTGGCATAGGAGATGTCATTTGGTTTGGCGAGGAGGGGTGGTGTGTCTCTTCATGTTGGGGGGTCACATTGTTTGGAATTTATTTATTCTTTTATAAACCGAATGAGCGACATTACTACTTTTCATGCCGGCTGGGTTAATCGGAGAAGTGTTGTTGCGGGCTTGGTGCTTCTCCCCAGGGGGAGTAGTCTTGCCTCTGTTCGCCCCTACGGGGAATCGCTGGGCTGGGTCGCGAGGATACCTCCTGTGTAAAAAAAAGAGCTACATTACTACTTTTCCTTTTATTTAAACTTTATCTTCTCAACTTCCATTTCTCTTAAACACTTTTTGAAAAAAAGCAAAGGTGCGGAATATGCTTCCTATACTAATATATGAAATGAGGTATGTGCAAAAATTATATTGATCATATAGTGAAAGGAATAAACACAAAAAAATTTACCATAACGTAGTGATTATGTGGGAAAAACCTTTTTTAAAAAAACCCTCAGACTCTAAAGCAACTCAATGTATTCTTTAGTAATCAAATGGTTACATTACACTTGCAGAGTCCAAGATTTTACAAGAGTATTGTTGATGGTGATGTTAGTCACACATAACACTCAAACAAAAGTTACACATCAACCCTTGTTTATCCTGAAAGATACAATGAATTCATAGAATTCATGATCCCAAGTCCCCGGTGATTAGGTCATAATCTGCTAAGATCTCTCAGTGGTTGATGTGTGTTGCTATTTTCTATTTTGGGGTCTTACGTGAATCAGTAGGTTCTGGTTCTGCAACAATGCTTTCAGGGGAGTTATTCTACACAACATATACCTCCAAATGATGTGCCTACAGTGATATTTGCATGAGCTCTACCTTTATCAGTGATTTCCTGCATGAAATTTTCAATGGTACATGCATCTAGCTCATGAATATGTTAAGGATGATCAAGTATCTACGGGATGTCTGCATATTCCCCTATTTTGCTTAATATTTACCATGATGTGCAATTATGGAAGTGATTTCTATAAAATTAAAATAAGAAAAAGGGTTAAAGAGAGATATTCCTAAGATTTACTTGACTGAGATCACTGACCCACATACATGTTCCCATATAGTAATGAAGAGAAGAAAACTGAAATCATACTTCACCAGGATATTCCACAAATCAACATGATCCAATGCAAATATTCAGAGATAGAGTTGACAACAACATGCAATGAAATGAAAGCGCTTCTAAAGAACACAGCATCTACCAGTACATATCCAGAAATCAACTTGAAGATTACTTAAGGTTTACAATCATGATGTAATCTGAAGCTTCATCTCCATACAATATGTTCATAAAACATGCATATTTACAGTGATCATGAGGAAAGAACCTTGAATGTTTCAACAATTCAGTCCCCACTAGTCTCAGCAATCTGGTCTACTACCTAAAATTTCTACCGGTCTCCTTTTGTATGATTGACCTCCTTCTTCCTTAATGGGATGCCCACCTTAATAAAATATTCCACCTCCATAGTGGGATGCCCACCTTCTCAAAAAAAAAAAAAAAATTCTTCATAATGGGATGCCCACCTTAATAAAACATTCCACCTCCATAGTGGGATGCCCACTTTAATAAAACATTCCACCTCCATAGTGGGATGCCCACCTTCTCAAAAAAACAATAAAATATTCTTCATAATGGGATGCCCACCTTAATAAAATATTCCACCTCCATACTCCATTTGCACGCTGTCGGGTCAAATCTGCATATTGACCCTCCGTAGGCCTTGCGTGTACTTCTTGTTTGACCAAAGTTATACATCGGGCTCCAAAATAATTTCAATTTCCTCCCGCTCTACTTTCCTGCCATTTTCCATTTGAATATCGGGCTGCACTTTGAAATTCTTCGCTGATCAGGTATGATGATGACGTCATCAGGATGGACTGGTCTTGCTGAAGTGTGAAAGGATGACATCATCAGGTTCTGGGATAGCTCAAAATCCACTTGCCTTGCTTTTCCATTGCGACCGCACATCATCATGATCATCGGTGAAACCCCACCTGATCGGAGCGAGCCAACAATGTCTCACCGACCCCATCTTCTGGCCAATGCACCTGCGGTCATCATATAAAGTTAGGCACCATCATTTAAATAATCAGTAGGAGGATAAAAACTAATGCTAAATCATGCCTTGAAGGTGCAAACATAAATATCTGGTCATGATACTATGAAAATCCGCCTGCACACGATAAATTAGTCCCCTTTTGATAATTCATTCAGTTCCGCCACCTGCATGTAGATTTTTGGACATTCTCTTTACTTGGTCATGATATGATGGTGACGTCACATTGATATTGAAGGAAATCGGGTCCAAGGAACATGATCCTGAGGAAAGAACTTTGAAGAATATCACCCTCCCAAGGAGATGACGTCATCAGGATATGTTGAGTTTTGCTTATCGGGTCATATTTTAAGATCAGGATGATATTTGGAACATGACCCCCGCGGGTAAGATGACCTTCCTTTCAAAATATCGGGGTGACATCAGCGGAAGGGTGGCCTTGTTTATCGCTACAGTTATCATGACATCATCGTCATGTTTATCGGATAGGAGTGATGTTTGAAAAAGTGCCTGTGCGAGGCAAAAGGATGATGACGTCATCAGGAGGTGATTTCCTTTATTCATCGAGCTTGGATGATGTCATCATCATACTGGCCATGGGGTGATATTCGGAAGATCGTGATATTCAAAAGATCGACTGATCTTCAAAAAAAATCGGGTGATGCACAAAAGGTCGAGGTGATGTATCCACATCAGGGTGATATTTGGCGAGGAGGGTGATCTTTCGGAATATCGGGTGACATTTGAAACATCGGGTGATATTTGAAAGATGATGATCCCCTTAGACTAAAATGACCTCTTGTCGAAATATCAGGGTGACGTCATCCAGATGATGACTTGGTTTAGCGCTGCGGCACTATGACGTCATCGTCATGTTATGCAGGAAAGGTCATGTTTGAAAATATACCTCCGCGAGGTAAAAAGGAGGATGATGTCATCTTCATGTGACGTTTCTTGATTATCGGGTTCTAATGACGTCATCAAGATATTGGTTCGGGGTGATATTTCACGATGGGAGGATACTGAGAAATATCAGGTTATATTGAGAAACATGATCCTCGCGAAATACATAAGGCTGTTGATGGGTAAAGGTCACTATCACCTAAATTTGACGTCCGGATATTTGGACCGCATGATTTATCGGGTGATAAATTAGATTAGGATGTTGGTTCGGGGTGATATTTCGCGACAGGAGGATATTGAGAAATATCGGGTTATATTGAGAAACATGATCCTCGCGAAATACATAAAGCTGTTGACGGGTAAAGGTCACTATCACCTAAAATTGACGTCCGGATATTTGGACCGCATGATTTATCGGGTGATAAATTAGATCAGGATATTGGTTCAGGGTGATATTTTGCGACAGAAGGATATTGAGAAATATCGGGTTATATTGAGAAACATGATCCTCGCGAAATACATAAGGTTGTTGACGGGTAAAGGTCACTATCACCTAAAATTGACGTCCGGATATTTGGACCGCATGATTTATCGGGTTATAAATTAGATCAGGATGACCCTCTATAATATGACTGATGTTAATAAATATGATCCTCCCCTTGTGAATATCAGGTTTGACTAGAACTTTGACCGAGCATAACTTTCTTACCTGGCCGAATTTTAGGGTGATGTAAAAGGTAAACTTGCTTAGAATTTTACACTCTTTCACATGGCAAGCTTCCTGAGGCAAGATTCAGACCTTTGAATTTTGGGCTCATACAGGAGGATCATCATGCAACTGATATGATGATGCTTTTTACCATTACCGCCCAGAGCACAAAAACAAAGGGGGGCAAGCCACAGCAGGGGTCCTCATTTTGCTAAGGGGCAAAAAGGGGCGTGTTGTGAACATCACAACAACTAGCAACCAAACAAAACAATAAAAAACAAAGACCATTAAAGGAAACTGAAAGAAATACATGCAAACTTCCAACCATCTCCCTTGTAGATCATCATCTAACTTGAGACTCAATGTATTCAATAAGGTGCGTGAATTTTCCTTTCAGTTTAAGTGGGTGCATGTGATTAATTATTCTCATCTTGAAGATCAGTTGAACAAATCAGTGACTAACATTAGCCTACGTAGGTGAGGATGTTCCCTCATAGCCAACTGGATAGAGCCTTGCTGCCAACAGGCGTCCATAGCCCCGGCAAGGATATCGTTACAATTCTCCTAAGTAGAGCCCCACTGCCAGCGAGCGTCTATAGCTCTAGTAGAGTTACTTAGATGGCTTAACCTGGATTTTCAGTAAAATCTATTTTATTGCTTTACATTTTATATTTTTGGTAGAACTTCATAAGATGTTGCATTTGTAACTTCATCATCATGATGCAAGGAGTGGTCACTTGCTGAAATTACGCTGAGAATTGTAATGGTAGCAAGGGTGACCTCTAATTTTTCACCTAATATCTACACTGGTAGGTTCAACCAACCCAAGGATTTTAGGTGTGTCATTGTGAGAAACATCCTTGAATACTCAACCCATTCTTATTGAATACAAAATTTCACAAGTCAAACAACTCTCCATGTTCATGACAGTCACAACAAGTTATACATAAATTTAAAACAATTAACCTGAATGATCTGGATTTTTTTGTGGTTGTTAGTTTGCTCTTGCATGCTCTAAATCAAAAGAAAGATCCTTGCTGAGGACAACAAAGCAACCAAACAAAACAAACAAAAGGAAGGAGACTGTACAAACAACCGCACAACAAATATACATTATGATACACATGACTGTCATGATGCTACTTCAGGCCTGAAAATAGTGCTTGAGGAATTGTCCATTGACTGGTAATGGGGCATCCTCACCTGTTAAGGACTTGAGCTTGTAGGTGCTGTCTCCTAATATTTCAGAAATTTGAAAGGGGCCTATCCAGAGTTTGTCAAACTTACCATGGTCACCCTTCCTTTCATGTGCTTTGTCCCACATCAGGACTAGATCTGAGATCCGGAAAGCCTTAATTTTAGCCCTTTTGTCAAACCATCACTTGCCAACACCCTGATGTTTAGCAAACTGGTTAATGGCTTCACTTCTTTTTTCATTTAGGTGCATCAGCTGCAGCAACCTAACCTCCTGTTTGTTATTTATGCCTAGGTATTCTTGTGCAAACTGTAGTGTAGGAATCTTTAGGTTAACAGGGAGGAGGGGATCCACCCCATCTACTAGGTGAAAAGGTGAGTTTCCTAATGCAGCCTTATTTCTGGTTCTATCTACCCACAAGGCATATTTCAACAGAGTGTCCCATTCCCTTGGGTTCTTATCTATCAACTTCTTTATGATGTTACACAAGTTCTTGTTTGTGGATTCTGCTAATCTATTCCCTTGGGGATAGTAATTGGAGGAGAATTTCAAGATGACCCCATGGTCAAAAGCCCAACCTGATAGTTTTATTGAAGCAAAGGCAGGTCCATTATTACACACTAAAGCATATGGAACTCCATACCTGGTCACTATGTTGCTTTCCAAAAACTTAATGACATCCTCAGCATTACATGTTTTACTGCTGACAGCTTCAGTCCACCTGGTACAGTAGTCAGTAATAGTCAAGACATACCTGTGGCCTGAGGATGATGGAGGATTGATGGGTCCTATGAAGTCCATACCCAACTGAGCAAATGGGTGCATCTCCATCACTGGCTGTAGAGGTTGAGCAGCATATTTATCTCTATTTGCAGCAACTTGACACACATGACAGTATTTGGTGTGTTCAACAGTGTCCTTGAAAATCGTGGGCCAATAATACATGCCCTGAGGATGGCATGAGTGGTGGCCAAGGATGATCCATGTGCAGTTCCAAATTTATCATGCAGTTCCACTAGTACCTTGTCTGCTTCTGGTTCTTCCAAGCACCTCAAGTATATCCCCTCATAGTTTCTCTTAAAAAGGACTCCTCCTTTCATCATATATTTCTGTGCTTTTATCTTTAGGGCTCTTCTCTGTGAGGCCTGCAATCTTGGGGGACATCTCCTAGTGATCAGGACATGCCTAACGTCTGAATACAATGTTCCATCATCTTTTGCATCTACAACATTCTGCTGGCTCAGGATGTTAAGGGCTATCTCTGATATCATTTGACTCAAAGCTTGTCCTCTTACCAACCTCATGGGTGTGATATCCATGTCATACTCCTGGAGGATGGTGATCCATTTGGCCCTCTTCTCACCAGGCTCACTTTGCATTAGCAGCATCTTTACTACTGCATCAGGTACCACAACAATCACCTTACTCCTCAGGATGTAGTGCCTGAACTTCTTGACTGCTCGAACCAGAGCAAGTGCTTGTTTTTCAACATCCATGTACCTGAGCTCTGCATCTTTGAAAGGACAGCTCATGAAGGCTATAGGCTTCTCCTGCTTTTCTTCATTTCTTTGGGTTAGTACTGTTGCAGAGGTATGTTCTGAGGCAAATGAGTAGATGTAGAAGTTCCTGGTGTAATCTAGACTGATCAGGACTGGAGCATCTGAAATAGCTTTCTTAATGTCTTCAAAAGCTGCTCTAGCTTCAGGTGTCCACTCAATCTTGGCGTCCCTTTTGAGCATGGCATTCAAGGGCCTAACTATCTCTGCAAAGCCGATGATGAACTTCCTAACAAAATTAATCTTACCAAAGTAACATTTGAGCTCTGTCTTGTTTCCAGGCAGTTGTATTTTCATGATGGACTCTACTTTGTCAGGATCAATGATGATCCCATTCTCAGTTATCAGGTGATCCAGCAACTTCCCGGTGGTCATCCCAAATATGCACTTCTTGGGATTTAAGGATATCCTGTACTGTTTGCACTTCTTCAGCACCTTTCTTAGGTCCTCTACATGGTTTTTTTAATCTTTGGAAAACACAGTCAGGTCATCCATGTAGATCACTATGCACTTACCGATTAAGCCTTTGAAGGCTATGTCCATTGGCCGCTGGAAGGTGGCTCCAGCATTTATCATCCCAAATGGCATGCGTCTGTAGGCAAAGATCCCCCATTTAGTGGTGAATGCGGTTTTCAATCTATCAATTCTGTCCACCATCACCTGATTGTAACCAGAGAAGCCATCCAAGAAGGACATCATCTTGGCTCCATTCACAAACTGCAGGACTTCATCTAGGGAAGGCAAATGATAGTTATCCTTTTCAGAAGCTCTATTCAAATTCCTGAAATCCACGCACAGCCTGATGTCACCATTTTTCTTCCTCACGGGTACCAGGTTTGCCACCCACGTGGAGTGTCTCACAGGAAATATGATCCTGGCATCAAGCAGTCTTTTAACTTCTTCAAAGATGATGGGCTCCAGCAGGGCATTGACAGGTCTCTGTCTCTGCCTAAAAGGCTTGGCATCTGGCTTGAAATGAGTAGTATGGGTGATGACAGAAGTGTCATAAGTCTTCAGCTCATCATATGTCCAGGCAATGACATGGATGTAGTCCTGGAGAGCCTGGGTTATCCCTTTGAACTCTTCATCCGTACAGACCTTTCCAATCAAGACATTTCTTTCTTTACCACCTTGCCCAATTTCAACTGGAGAGTACTGCCCCTCGTCGGATTTTACGAGGTCCTTCTGTTTTAGCATGTTGTCTAGGTCGAATGCTCTCTCTAGCTCTATCATTCCGTTAGGGATCCTGATGCTAGGCAACTCCAGGATTTCTCCTTCTTCCCAGACATGATCTTCCATGTTAACTTCATCTATGATCTGTGCCTCAAAAACATCTCTATTGGAAATAAAATCCAATATATGCTGATCATCATCAAATACTTGAAGATTGGTTACATTATTAGGTACTAAAGGCACTGATACTAATTCAACTAAGAACCTTTTGAGACCTGATATGGACAGAGGTTCCAAAGCACTGGCAGCCTGGGCCAAAGCATCCGCTCTATGGTTTTGCTCCCTGGGCACATGGGTGATATTGAAGGCATCAAAATCTTCTATCAGGTTCCACACCCTGTGCCTATAGTAAGACAGACTTTTGTATTTGCAAGAGTATATACCTCTTACCTGCCTGACAACTAATTCTGAGTCTCCATAGACATGCATAATTCTCACCTTCTTGCTAAGTGCAAACAACATCTCATGAATTAGAGCTTCATACTCTGCTACATTATTTGTACATGGGAACTGCAACCTGTATGCTGCTAGGTAGGATTTTCTTGATGGATTGATGAGGTTCACTCCTATTCCAGCTCCTTACTTTGAGTTGGATCCATCAAACCCGAGGATCCATGGCTTGTCTTCATCTAAAGGCTTGTCTGGGGCTTCTTTCTTCCTTTTGGCTCTGGCAGCTGCACCACCGGATATCCACTTCAACTTTGGTATCTCTGTTTTCTTAGGCACCACTTCATCGGCCTCATGGGAAGCTGATATTTCTTCTTTTCTTTTATCATTAGGAGGAACATCCCCTGGACTAGGCAATGTCAATCTTCTTAAAATGTGCAGGCACAATGAACAAGATGCTTCTGAATGATGTGCCTCATGTAACCTGCACCATCCTCCAACCAAGACATCTTGAGGAGGTCTTTGCTGCTGCATCATCTTTTGCATTTCTTTTGACAGGAACTCTTTGAATTTGGACAGACTGCTGCACCTATCTTCATTAGACAACTCATAATTTGACTCCATCAAACACTCACTCCTAGGGGTGATTTTCTCCTAGTTCTTAGCATTACTCCTGTTGCCAACCAGTATCCCTTCTATTACCTTAACAGGATCCTCATCATGATGTGTGCTTCCTCTCACTCCTACAGAAGACAAACAAGGATCAACATCATTACCATTATATGCAACACTTACCGTAGATGATGATGACGACGCCTCATGGTATGCCTGTTCCAGCTCCAGCATGTGTAGGAAGGCCTCACATGTCTTTTCAGAATGAGTCTCATTATGCAACCTGCACCATCCACTAATTAAAATATCATGAACAGGTACATTTAACAATTGGCAGTGTTTCACCACTTTAAGCAGATGCATCTTGAAATTCTTGAAGTGATCTATCTCTATCTCGTTTCCAAGATTACAACTAGATTCTAGATATACATCATCATCCCGAGGGTTATCATCATGATCATGTATGTCAAGCATCAGGATCTCCTCTACCGTAGCAGTCGGAGGTCTGGTGGAGTAAACTCCAAGTTCCACATTCGCATACATGACTTCGTTGGTTTTGTTATATTCGGTAATCATGTGTTTCATGCGAGGTTCAGTTTCGATCCTGATCTGGTTAGGTATTCCCCTCCAGGGCAACCACATGTGACTGAAGTGAGTAGACATATATCCATTGAGGGTCTTTGACCAATCCCTACTGAGCAACATTCCGTATGCATCAGGTATATCAACTACCTGGATATCAATATAATGCTGGATTCTGGGATCCGAGGCTAGTTGCATATGGATGTGGGTCAGTTCCCCTACCATGTTTACTTCTGTTTTGTCCAGCTGGGTTACTTTCTTCAATGATTTGGCAGGAGGTAACCCCAAGGCATTGCATATGGATAAGGGCATCACGTTGGTAGATGCTCCTGAGTCCACTAGATAGTTGTGCAGGTTCTTACCGAACATCCTTACGGTCAGGAGAAGGGAGGTAACTCACTTTTGTCTTTGTATAGGGTCATGTGGGAGGTTTCTTCTGCTTGGACAGTGGCCGGGGTTTTTAATTTTGTATTAGCATCCCTCGCAGCATGATCTTTATTTCCAAACTGGCCTGGGGTATGGCTGTCTTCCTTTTGGGTAGGACTGTCTAAAGATTTCACAAAAGCACTTTTGATAGCAGGGGTCCTAAGCAGTTCTGACAATGGCAGGCTGATCTTAACCTTCTTCATCTCATCAGTCAGTTAAGAAACCAATTTGTCAGGTCCAGGAGGTGGATTTGTGGCTTCTGGTGTTGCATTCTGTGGTGTCAAGTGATGCACACTGACTTTGGGAAATCCAGGGTTATTATTTGCCTGGGGATCAGGTGGAGTATTGAAGTTGTTTGGAGGCAATGAGGTGGTCAAAGGGCCAGCAGACCGATTTGAGTTATTCCTCAGGTTGTAGTTATGTCTACCTTGAGGTTGCTGTTGATAAGCATTGACTTCCTCATGTTCCACTGATGGCTCATTCTCATCTTCAAATGGTAAAATGTAGTTGGATTCAAGAGCCATGGCTGATTCCTCACATGTTGAGGTGTAATCCTGATGTGATGAGGTTGCCGGCTGATGAGGATGATGCATGAAGCTTTCCAGCACTAAGGCGATATCATACTCACAGGGGACAATCTCATTTCCCTCTACATAAGGTGGGTTTCCTGAAGTACTAGGCACTTCAGCTTGGAAAATGCTGGCTGCAACCCTAAATTGGGGAAAATCTAACTCTGCATGAGCATTGGTATTATGAATCCCGCACCAGTTTGTAAGTGCTACCTCGACAAGGTTTACTCTGGTGGTCTGTTTAGATTCACCAAGAGGCTGATTATCCAGGGGTGATGGCAAGGAACCATTGTTTGGCCTAGTGTTCCACACTCTAGGCTATCTAGAAAGATTGTTGTTGCCATTATTGTTATTGTAATTATTGTTGTACCCCTTGTCAGCATAGTTTGGTCTGTCATTGGCATAGCCTCTGTTTTTGTTAGGCTGAGAGTAAAAGTTTTGATTTCTTAGATGGGTGACCTCAGCGGTAAGTTTCCTAAGCTGGGCTGATATTTCGTTGATTTTTTCTTTCTCCTCCTAAGCCTTTGCCACTACATTTTCTGCCTGGGGCTTGAAAAAAGAAGACCCATTGTTATTGTTAGGTTGTTCTACAACATGTGGCACTTGTGTCTGATATGGCAACATCTGGCTATTCCCACTTGGTGGTGGCATGACATTGAGTGGAGGTATTTGCAAAGGGGCTGGCATCATGGCTGAAGGTATCATGGCCTCATTGGTCTGTTGGTGGACATGATATGTTGGATAGCCTGGAAGTGAAGGGAAGGCGACATTTGGTGTGGGGGTAGGAGCTAATTGTTGGATGACCTTGATAGCTTCCCCAAAGGCCTCTGCTAAAGTTGTTACGCCAGGATGTGTCCTCCTGATAAACATGGAGGTCAAGGGATCTAAGGCTGAGTAGTAAATGCTCCTGGCAACTTCATCTGTTACATTATAAGGAGCTACTAGCTTAGACAACATCTTCGTAAATCTAGCATTAAGTTTGTTATAGGCTGCCCCTCAGACCTCTTGATAGTGGCAAATAAATGGTAGTTTATTGAAGGGTCTATAGGCACCTTGAACCTATCCTTGAAAACTTTTCCCAAGGCATCCCATGAGTTGACTGAACCTTGGCCCAAACTAATGTACCAGTTGTAGGCCTCTTGTCCTAAGGAGAAGGGAAACAACCTGCAGACCACATCTTCATACTCAATCCTAGCCCTACAACAGGCTTCTTTGAAGGTTCTGACATGATCATCAGCATCCTGATATGGGTGGTATCTAGGACAAATTTTATCTTGATTTTTGGGCAGAGCGTGATATGCATTGAATGTCAAAGGTGACTCTACTGTGAAGAATGACATTGCAACCAGAGGGGGTTGGATCTGAGGTGTGACTGGCTGAGGTTGAACCTATGGTGTCACAGAAGGCCCTGCAGGTATGTGTAGGCCAATAGGAGTTGCAGGAGCAGGCCCTGGTGAAGCTCCAGATGTACTAGGATCAGTGGAGTGATGAAGGTCCACAGTCCTAGGTCTGAATCCCCTGGTAGGTAGTTCTTCAAAGGGTCCACTAGATCTAGACCTGGTGTTTGGATTAGAAGCCAGGATTCTTCAAAATTTTAAGAAAGATAGGCTGGTTTATGGTCAGATTTAGAAACTGACAGGATACTTAATCAATGTTTGCAGGAATCTACAGTTTTCTTGTTCACCCTCCTTCTAGCGCCAGTTTAGGTGTTGATGGTGATGTTAGTCACACATAACACTCAAACAAAAGTTACACATCAACCCTTGTTTATCCTGAAAGATATAATAAATTCATAGAATTCATGATCCCAAGTCCCCGGTGATTAGGTCATAATCTGCTAAGATCTCTCAGTGGTTGATGTGTGTTGCTGTTTTCCATTTTGGGGTCTTACGTGAATCAGTAGGTTCTGGTTCTGCAACAATGCTTTCAAGGGAGTTACTCTACATAGCATATACCTCCAAATGATGTGCCTAAGGTGATATTTGCATGAGCTCTACCCTTATCAGTGATTTCCTGCATGAAATTTTCAATGGTACATGCATCTAGCTCAGGAATATGCTAAGGATGATCAAGTATCTACGGGATGTCTGGATATTCCCCTATTCTGCTTAATATTTACCATGATGTGCAATTATGGAAGTGATTTCTATAAAATTAAAATAAGAAAAAGGGTTAAAGAGAGATATTCCTAAGATTTACTTGACTGAGATCACTGACCCACATACATGTTCCCATACAGTAATGAAGAGAAGAAAACTGAAATCATACTTCACCAGGATATTCCACAAATCAGCATGATCCAATGCAAATATTCAGAGATAGAGTTGACAACATGCAATGAAATGAAAGCACTTCTAAAGAACACAGCATCCACCAGTACATATCCAGAAATCAACTTGAAGATTACTTAAGGTTTACAATCATGATGTAATCTGAAGCTTCATCTCCATACAGTATGTTCATAAAACATACATATTTACAGTGATCATGAGGAAAGAACCTTGAATGTTTCAACAATTCAGTCCCCACTAGTCTCAGCAATCTAGTCTACTACCTGAAATTTCTACCGGTCTCCTTTTGTATGATTGACCTCCTTCTTCCTTAATGGGATGCCCACCTTAATAAAATATTCCACCTCCATAGTGGGATGCCCACCTTCTCAAAAAAACAATAAAATATTCTTCATAATGGGATGCCCACCTTAATAAAACATTCCACCTCCATAGTGGGATGCCCACCTTCACAAAAAAACAATAAAATATTCTTCATAATGGGATGCCCACCTTAATAAAATATTCCACCTCCATACTCCATCTGCACGTTGTCGGGTCAAATCTGCATATTGACCCTCCGTAGGCCTTGCGTGTACTTCTTGTTTGACCAAAGTTATACATCGGGCTCCAAAATAATTTCAAATTCCTCCCGCTCTACTTTCCCGCCATTTTCCATTTGAATATCGGGCTGCAATTTGAAATTCTTCGCTGATCAGGATATGATGATGACATCATCTGGATGGATTGGCCTTGCTAAAGTGTGAAAGGACGACATCATCGGGTTCTGGGATGGCTCAAAATCCACTTGCCTTGCTTTTCCATCGCGACCGCACATCATCATGATCATCGGTGAAACCCCACCTAATCGGAGCGAGCCAACAATGTCTCATCGACCCCATCTTCTGGCCGATGCACCTGCGGTCATCATATAAAGTTAGGCACCATCATTTAAATAATTAGTAGGAGGATAAAAACTAATGCTAAATCATGCCTTGAAGGTGCAAACATAAATATCCGGTCATGATACTATGAAAATCCGCCTGCACACGATAAATTAGTCCCGTTTTGATAATTCATTCAGTTCCGCCACCTGCATGTAGATTTCTGGACATTCTCTTTACTTGGTCATGATATGATGGTGACATCACATTGATATTGAAGGAAATTGGGTCCAAGGAACATGATCCCGAGGAAAGAGCTTTGAAGAATATCACCCTCCCAAGGAGATGACGTCATCAGGATATGTCGAGTCTTGCTTATCGGGTCATATTTTAAGATCAGGATGATATTTGGAACATGACCCCCGCGGGTAAGATGACCTTCCTTTCAAAAGATCAGGGTGACGTCAGCGGAAGGGTGGCCTTGTTTATCGCTACAGTTATCATGACATCATCGTCATGTTTATCGGATAGGAGTGATGTTTGAAAAAGTGCCTGTGCAAGGCAAAAGGATGATGACATCATCAGGAGGTGATTTCCTTTGTTCATCGAGCTTGGATGATGTCATCATCATATTGGCCATGGGGTGATATTCGAAAGATCATGATATTCAAAAGATCGGTTGATCTTCAAAAAAAATTGGGTGATGCACAAAAGGTCGGGGTGATGCATCCACATCAGGGTGATATTTGGTGAGGAGGGTGATCGTTCGGAATATCGGGTGACATTTGAAACATCGGGTGATATTTGAAAGATGATGATCCGCTTAGACTAAAATAACCTCTTGTCGGAATATTAGGATGACGTCATCCGGATGATGACTTGGTTTAGTGTTGCGGCACTATGACATCATCGTCATGTTATGCAGGAAAGGTCATGTTCGAAAATATACCTCCGCGAGGTAAAAAGGATGATGATGTCATCTTCATGTGACATTTCTTGTTTATTGGGTTCTAATGACGTCATCAGGATATTGGTTCGGGGTGATATTTCGCGACAGGATGATATTGAGAAATATCGGGTTATATTGATAAACATGATCCTCTCGAAATACATAAGGCTGTTGATGGGTAAAGGTCACTATCACCTAAAACTGACGTCTAGATATTTGGACCGCATGATTTATCGGGTGATAAATTAGATCAAGATATTGGTTCGGGGTGATATTTCGTGACAGGAGGATATTGAGAAATATCGGGTTATATTGAGAAACATGATCCTCGCGAAATACATAAGGCTGTTGACGGGTAAAGGTCACTATCACCTAAAATTGACGTCCAGATATTTGGACCGCATGATTTATCGGGTGATAAATTAGATCAGGATATTGGTTCGGGGTGATATTTCGCGACACGAGGATATTGAGAAATATCGGGTTATATTGAGAAACATGATCCTCGCGAAATACATAAGGCTGTTGACAGGTAAAGGTCACTATCACCTAAAATTGATGTCCGAGTATTTAGACCGCACAATTTATCGGGTGATAAATTAGATCAGGATGACCCTCTGTAATATGACTAATGTTAAGAAATATGATCCTCCCCCTATGAATATCAAGTTTGACCAGAACTTTGACTGAGCATAACTTTCTTACTTGGCCGAATTTCAGGGTGATGTAAAAGGCAAACTTGCTTAGAATTTTACACTCTTTCACATGGCAAGCTTCCTGAGGCAAGATTCAGACCTTTGAATTTTGGGCTCATACAGGAGGATCATCATGCACCTGATATGATGATGCTTTTTACCATTACCGCCCAGAGCACAAAAACAAAGGGGGGCAAGCCATAGCAGGGGTCCTCATTTTGCGAAGGGGCAAAAAGGGGCGTGTTGTGAACATCACAACAACTAGCAACTAAACAAAACAATAAAAAACAAAGACCATTAAAGGAAACTGAAAGAAATACATGCATAACTTCCAACCATCTCCCCTGCAGATCATCATCTAACTTGAGACTCAATGTATTCAATAAGGTGCGTGAATTTTCCTTTCAATTTAAGTGGGTGCATGTGATTAATTATCCTCATCTTGAAGATCAGTTGAACAAATCAGTGACTAACATTAGCCTACGTAGGTGAGGATGTTCCCTCATAGCCAACCGGATAGAGCCTTGCTGCCAGCAGGCATCCATAGCCACGGCAAGGATATCGTTACAATTCTTCTAAGTAGAGCCCCACTGCCAGCGAGCGACTATAGCCCTGGTAGAGTTACTTAGATGGCTTAACCTAGATTTTCAGTAAAATCCATTTTATTGCTTTACATTTTATATTTTTGGTAGAACTTCATAAGATGTTGCATTTGTAACTTCATCATCATGATGCAAGGAGTGGTCACTTGCTGAAATTAAGCTGAGAATTGTAATGGTAGCAAGGGTGACCTCAGATTTTTCACCTAATATCTACACTGGTAGGTTCAACCAACCCAAGGATTTTAGGTGTGTCATTGTGAGAAACATCCTTGAATACTCAACCCATTCTTATTGAATACAGAATTTCACAAGTCAAACAACTCTCCACATTCATGATAGTCACAACAAGTTATGCATAAATTTAAAATAATTAACCTAAATGATCTAGATTTTTCTGTGGTTGTTAGTTTGCTTCTGCATGCTCTAAATCAAAAGAAAGATCCCTGCTGAGGACAACAAAGCAACCAAACAAAACAAACAAAAGGAAGGAGACTGTACAAACAACTGCACAACAAATATACATTATGATACACATGACTGTCATGATGCTACTTCAGGCCTGAAAATAGTGCTTGAGGAATTGTCCATTGATTGGCAATGGGGTATCCTCACTTGTTAAGGACTTGAGCTTGTAGGTGTTATCTCCTAATATTTTAGAAATTTGAAAGGGGCCTATCCAGAGTTTGTCAAACTTACCATTGTCACCCTTCCTTTCATGTGCTTTGTCCCACATCAGGACTAGATCTGAGATCCGGAAAGCCTTAATTTTAGCCCTTTTGTCAAACCATCGCTTGACAATAGCCTGATGTTTAGCAAACTGGTTAATGGCTTCACTTCTTTTTTCATCTAGGTGCATCAGCTGCAGCAACCTAACCTCCTATTTGTTATTTATGCCTAGGTATTCTTGTGCAAACTGCAGTGTAGGAATCTTTAGGTTAATAGGGAGGAGGGGATCCACCCCATATACTAGGTGAAAAGATGAGTTTCCTAATGCAGCCTTATTTCTGGTTCTATCTACCCACAAGGCATATCTCAACAGAGTGTCCCATTCCCTTGGGTTCTTATCTATCAACTTCTTTATGATGTTAAGCAAGTTCTTGTTTGTGGATTCTGCTAATCCATTCCCTTGGGGATAGTAATTGGAGGACAATTTCAAGATGACCCCATGGCCAAAAGCCCAACCTGATAGTTTTATTGAAGCAAAGGCAGGTCCATTATCACACACTAAAGCATATGGAACTCCATACCTGGTCACTATGTTGCTTTCCAAAAACTTAATGACATCCTCAACATTACATGTTTTACTGCTGACAGCTTCAGTCCACCTGGTACAGTAGTCAGTAATAGTCAAGACATACCTGTGGCCTGAGGATGATGGAGGATTGATGGGTCCTATGAAGTCCATACCCCACTGAGCAAATGGGCGCATCTCCATCACTGGCTGCAGAGGTTGAGCAACGTATTTATCTCTATTTGCAGCAACTTGACACACATGACAGTATTTGGTGTGTTCAGCAGTGTCCTTGAAAATCATGGGCCAATAATACTTGCCCTGAGGATGGCATGAGTGGTGGCCAAGGATGATCCATGTGCAGTCCCAAATTTATCATGCAGTTCCGCTAGTACCTTGTCTGCTTCTGGTTTTTCCAAGCACCTCAAGTATATCCCCTCATAGTTTCTCTTAAAAAGGACTCCTCCTTTCATCATATATTTATGTGCTTTTATCTTTAGGGCTCTCCTCTGTGAGGCCTGCAATCTTTGGGGACATCTCCCAATGATCAGGACATGCCTAATGTCTGAATACCATGTTCCATCATTTTTTGCATCTACATCATACTGCTGGCTTAGGATGTTAGGGTCTATCTCTGATATCATTTGACTCAAAGCTTGTCCTCTTACCAACCTCATGGGTGTGATATCCATGTCATACTCCTGGAGGATGGTGATCCATTTGGCCCTCTTCTCACCAGGCTCACTTTGCATTAGCAGCATCTTTACTGCTGCATCAGGTACCACAACAATCACCTTACTCCTCAGGATGTAGTGCCTGAACTTTTTGATTGCTCGAACCAAACCAAGTGCTTGTCTTTCAACATCCATGTACTTGAGCTCTGCATCTCTGAAAGGACAGCTCATGAAGGCTATAGGCTTCTCCTGCTTTTCTTTATTTCTCTGGGATAGTACTGCTACAGAGGTATGTTCTGAGGTAATTGAGTAGATGTAGAAGTCCCTGGTGTAATATGGACTGATCAGGATTGGAGCATCTGAAATAGCTTTCTTAATGTCTTCAAAAGCTAGTCTAGCTTTAGGTGTCCACTCAGTCTTGGCGTCCCTTTTGAGCATGGCATTCAGGGGCCTAACTATCTCTACAAAGCCGGTGATGAACTTCCTAACAAAATTAATCTTACCAAAGTAAGATTTGAGCTCTGTCTTGTTTCCAGGCAGTTGTATTTTCATGATGGACTCTACTCTGTCAGGATCAATGATGATCCCATTCTCAGTTATTAGGTGACCTAGCAACTTCCTGGTGGTCATCCCAAATATGCACTTCTTGGGATTTAAGGATATCTCGTACTGTTCGCACTTCTTCAGCACCTTTCTTAGGTCCTCTACATGGTTTTTTCTATCTTTGGAAAACAGAGTCAGGTCATCCATGTAGATCACTATGTACTTACCGATTAAGCCTCTGAAGGCTATGTCCATTGCCCGCTGGAAGGTGGCTCCAGCGTTTATCAGCCCAAATTGCATGTGTCTATAGGCGAAGATCCCCCATTTAGTGGTGAATGTGGTTTTCAATCTATCAATTCTATCCACCATCACCTGATTGAAACCAGAGAAGCCATCCACGAAGGACATCCTCTTGGCTCCATTCACAACCTGCAGGACTTCATCCAGGGAAGGCAAAGGATAGTTATCCTTTTCAGAAGCTCTATTCAAATTCCTGAAATCCATGTACAGCCTGATGTCGCCATTCTTCTTCCTCACGAGTACCAGGTTTGCCACCCACGTGGAGTGTCTCACAGGAAATATGATCCTGGCATCAAGCAGTCTTTTAACTTCTTCAAAGATGATGAGCTCCAGCAGGGCATTGACAGGTCTTTGTCTCTGCCTAAAAGGCTTGGCATCTGGTTTCAAAGGAACAATATGGGTGATGACAGAAGTGTCATAAGTCTTCAACTCATCATATGTCCAGGCAATGACATGGATGTAGTCTTGGAGAGCCTGGGTTATCCCTTTGAACTTTTCATCCGTGCAGACCTTTCCAATCAAGACATTTCTTTCTTTACCACCTTGCCCAATGTCAACTGGAGAGTACTGCCCCTCAGCTTTTGGGAGGTCTTTTTGTTTTAGCATGTTGTCTAGGTCAAATGCTCTCTCTAGCTCTATCATTCCCTTAGGGAGGCTATTGCTAGGCAACTGCAGGATTTCTCCTTCTTCCCAGACATGATCTTCCATGTTAACTTCATCTATGATCTGTGCCTCAAAAACATCTCTATTGGAAATAAAATCCAATATATGCTGATCATCATCAAATACATGAAGATTGGTTACATTATCAGGTACTGAAGGCACTGATGCTAATTCAACTGAGAACCTTTTTAGACCTGATATGGACAGAGGTTCCAAAGCATTGGCAACCTGGTCCAAAGCATCCGCTCTATGGTTTTGCTCCCTGGGCACATGGGTGATATTGAAGGCATCAAAATCTTCTATCAGGCTCCACACCCTGTGCCTATAGTTAGACAACCTTTTGTATTTGCAGGAGTATATACCTTTTACTTGCCTGACAACTAATTCTGAGTCTCCATAGACATGCAGAATTCTCACCTTCTTGCTAAGTGCAAACAACATCCCATGAATTAGAGCTTCATACTCTGCTACATTATTTGTACATGGGAACTGCAACCTGTATGCTACTAGGTAGGATTTTCCTGATGGATTGATGAGGTTCACTCCTATTCCAGCTCCTTGCTTTGACTTGGATCCATCAAACCCGAGGATCCATGGCTTGTCTTCATCTAAAGGCTTGTCTGGGGCTTCTTTCTTCCTTTTGGCTCTGGCAGCTGCACCACCAGATATCCACTTCAACTTTGGTATCTCTGTTTTCTTAGGCACCACTTCATCGGCCTCATGGGAAGCTGATATTTCTTCTTTTCTTTTATCATCAGGAGGAACATCCCCTGGACTAGGCAATGTCAATCTTCTTAAAATGTGCAGGCACAATGAACAAGATGCTTCTAAATGAGGTGCCTCATGTAACCTGCACCATCCTCCAACCAAGACATCCTGAGGAGGTCTTTGCTGTTGCATCATCTTTTGCATTTCTTTTGACAGGAACTCTTCGAATTTGGACAAACTGCTGCCCCTATCTTCATCAGACAACTCATAATCTGATTCCATCAAACACTCACTCCCAGGGGTGAATTTCTCCTTGTTCTTAGCATTACTCCTGTTGCCAACCAGTATCCCTTCTGCTACCTTAACAGGATCCTCATCATGATGTGTGCTTCCTCTCGCTCCTGCAGAAGACAAACAAGGATCAGCATCATTACCATTATATACAGCACTTACCGCAGATGATAATGACGATGCCTCACGGTATGCCTGTTTCAGCTCCAGCATGTCTAGGCAGGCCTCACATGCCTTTTCAGAATGAGCCTCATTATGCAACCTGCACCATCCACTAATTAAAATATCATGAACAGGTACATTTAACAATTGGCAACGTTTCACCCCTTTAAGCAGATGCATCTCGAAATTCTTGAAGTGATCTATCTCTATCTCGTTTCCAAGATTACAGCTAGGTTCTAGATATGCATCATCATCCCGAGGGTTATCATCATGATCATGGATGTCAAGCATCAGGATCTCCTCTACCCTAGCAGTCAGAGGTCTGGTGGAGTAAACTCCAGGTTCCACATTCACATACATGACTTCGTTGGTTTTGTTATATTCGGTAATCATGTGTTTCATGCGAGGTTTAGTTTCGATCCTGATCTGGTTAGGTATTCCCCTCCAGGGCAACCACATGTGACTGAAGTGAGTAGACATATATCCATTGAGGGTCTTTGACCAATCCCTACTTAGCAACATTCCATATGCATCAGGTATATCAACTACCTGGATATCAATATAATGCTGGATTCTAGGATCCGAGGCTAGTGGCATATGGATGTGGGTCAGTTCCCCTACCACGTTTACTTCTGTTTTGTCCAGCTGGGTTACTTTCTTCAATGATTTGGCAGGATGTAACCCCAAGGCATTGCATCTGGAGAAGGGCATCACGTTGGTAGATGCTCCTGAGTCCACTAGACAGTTGTGCAGGTTCTTATCGAACATCCTTACGGTTAGGAGGAAGGGAGGTGACTCACTTTTGTCTTTGTATAGGGTCATGTGGGAGGTTTCTACAGCTTGGACAGTGGCCGGGATTTTTAATTTTGTATTAGCATCCCTCGCAGCATGATCTTTATTTCCAAACTAGCCTGGGGTATGGCTGTCTTCCTTTTGGGTAGGACTGTCTAAAGATTTCACAAAAGCACTTTTGATAGCAGGGGTCCTAAGCAGTTCTGACAATGGCAGGCTGATCTTAACCTTCTTCATCTCATCAGTCAGGTAAGAAACTAATTTGTTAGGTCCAGGAGGTGGATTTGTGGCTTCTGGTGTTGCATTCTATGGTGTCAAGTGATGGACACTGACTTTGGGAAATCCAGGGTTATTATTTGCCTAGGGATCAGGTGGAGTATTGAAGTTGTTTGGAGGAAATGAGGTGGTCAAAGGGCCAGCAGATCGATTTGAGTTATTCCTCAGGTTGTAGTTATGTCTACCTTGAGGTTGCTGTTGATAAGCATTGACTTCCTCATGTTCCACTGATGGCTCATTCTCATCTTCAAATGGGAAAACGTAGTTGGATTCAAGAGCCATGGCTGATTCCTCACATGTTGAGGTGTAATCCTGATGTGATGAGGTTGCATGTTGATGAGGATGATGCATGAAGCTTTCCAGCACTGAGGCAATATCATACTCACAGGGGACAATCTCATTTCCCTCTACATAAGGTGGGTTTCCTGAAGTACTGGACACTTCAACTTGGAAAATGCTAGCTGCAACCCTAAATTGGGGGCAATCTAACTCTGCATGAGCGTTGGTATTATGAATCCTGCACCAGTTTGCAAGTGCTGCCTCAGCAAGGTTTACTCTGGTGGTCTGTTTAGATTCACCAAGAGGCTGATTATCCAGGGGTGATGGCAAGGAACCATTGTTTGGCCTAGTGTTCCACACTCTAGGCTATCTAGGAAGATTGTTGTTGCCATTATTGTTATTGTAATTATTGTTGTACCCCTTGTCAGGATAGTTTGGTCTGTCATTGGCATAGCCTCTATTTTTGTTAGGCTAAGAGTAAAAGTTCTGATTTCTCAGATGGGTGACCTCAGTAGTAAGTTTCCTAAGCTGGGCTGATATTTATTTGATTTCTTCTTTCTCCTCCTGAGCCTTTGCCACTACATTTTCTGCCTGGGGCTTGAAAAAAGAAGACCCATTGTTATTGTTGGGTTGTTCTACAGCATGTGGCACTTGTTTTTGATATGGCAACATCTGGCTATTCCCACTTGGTGGTGGCATGACACTGAGTGGAGGTATTTGCAAAGGGGCTAGCATCATGGCTGAAGGTATCAGGGCCCCGTTGGTCTATTGGTGGATAGGATATGTTGGATAGCCTGGAAGTGAAGGGAAGGCGACATTTGGTATGGGGGCAGGAGCTAATTGTTGAATGACCTTGATAGCTTCCCCAAAGGCCTCTGCTAAAGTTGTTACACCAGGATGTGTCCTCCTGATAAACATGGAGGTCAAGGGATCTAAGGCTGAGTAGTAAATGCTCCTGGCAACTTCATCTGTTACATTATAAGGAGCTACTAGCTTAGACAGCATCTTCTAGAATCTAGCATTGAAGTTTGCTATAGGCTCCCCCTCAGACCTCTTGATAGTGGCAAATAAATGGTAGTTTGTTGAAGGGTCTATAGGCACCTTGAACCTATCCTTGAAAACTTTCTCCAAGGCATCCCATGAGTTGACTGAACCTTGGCCCAAACTAATGTACCAGTTATAGGCCTCTTGTCCTAAGGAGAAGGGAAACAACCTGCAGACCACATCTTCATACTCAATCCTAGCCCTATAACAGGCTTCTTTGAAGGTTCTGACATGATCATCAGCATACTTATATGGGTGGTATCTAGGACAAATTTTATCTGGATTTTTGGGTAGAGCATGATATGCATTGAAGGTCAAAGGTGACTCTACTGTGAAGAATGACATTGCAACCAGAGGGGGTTGGAGTTGAGGTGTGACCGGCTGAGGTTGAACCTGTGGTGTCACAGAAGGCCCTGTAGGTATGTGTAGGCCAATAGGAGTTGCAGGAGCAGGCCCTGGTGAAGCTCCAGATGTACTAGGATCAGGGGAGTGATGAAGGTCCACAGTCCTAGGTCTGAATCCCCTGGTAGGTAGTTCTTCAAAGGGTCCACTAGATCTAGACCTGGTGTTTGGCTTAGAAGCCAGGATTCTTCAAAATTTTAAGAAAGATAGGCTGGTTTATGGTCAGATTTGGAAACTGACAGGATACTTAAGCAATCTTTGTAGGAATCTACAGTTTTCTTGTTCACCCTCCTTCTAGCGCCAATTTAGGTGTTGATGGTGATGTTAGTCACACATAAAACTCAAACAAAAGTTACACATCAACCCTTGTTTATCCTGAAAGATACAATGAATTCATAGAATTCATGATCCCAAGTCCCCGGTGATTAGGTCATAATCTGCTAAGATCTCTCAGTGGTTGATGTGTGTTGCTATTTTCCATTTTGGGGTCATACGTGAATCAGTAGGTTCTGGTTCTGCAACAATGCTTTCAGGGGAGTTACTCTACACAACATATACCTCCAAATGATGTGCCTAAGGTGATATTTGCATGAGCTCTACCCTTATCAGTGATTTCCTGCATGAAATTTTCAATGGTACATGCATCTAGCACAGGAATATGCAAAGGATGATCAAGTATCTATGGGATGTCTGCATATTCCCCTATTCTACTTAATATTTACCATGATGTGCAATTATGGAAGTGATTTCTATAAAATTAAAATAAGAAAAAAGGGTTAAAGAGAGAGATATTCCTAAGATTTACTTGACTGAGATCACTAATCCACATACATGTTCCCATATAGTAATGAAGAGAAGAAAACTAAAATCATACTTACCAGGATATTCCACAAATCGGCATGATCTAGTGCAAATCTTCAGAGATAGAGTTGACAACAACATGCAATGAAATGAAAGCGCTTCTCTAGAACACAGCATCCACCTGTACATATCCAGAAATCAACTTGAAGATTACTTAAGGTTTACAATCATGATGTAATTTGAAGCTTCATCTCCATACAGTATGTTCATAAAACATGCATATTTACAGTGATCATGAGGAAAGAACCTTGAATGTTTCAACAATTCAGTCCCCACTAGTCTCAGCAATCTGGTCTACTACCTGAAATTTCTACCGGTCTCCTTTTGTATGATTGACCTCCTTCTTCCTTAATGGGATGCCCACCTTAATAAAATATTCCACCTCCATAGTTGGATGCCCACCTTCTCAAAAAAACAATAAAATATTCTTCATAATGAGATGCCCACCTTAATAAAACATTCCACCTCCATAGTGGGATGCCCACCTTCTCAAAAAAATAATAAAATATTCTTCATAATGGGATGTCCACCTTAATAAAATATTCCACCTGCATACTCCATCTGCACGCTGTCGGGTCAAATCTGCATATTGACCCTCCGTAGGCCTTGCGTGTACTTCTTGTTTGACCAAAGTTATACATCGGGCTCCAAAATAATTTCAAATTCCTCCCGCTCTACTTTCCTGCCATTTTCCATTTGAATATCGGGCTGCACTTTGAAATTCTTCGCTGATCAGGATATGATGATGACGTCATTAGGATGGACTGGCCTTGCTGAAGTGTGAAAGGATGACATCATTAGGTTCTGGGATGGCTCAAAATCCACCTGCCTTGCTTTTCCATCACGACTGCACATCATCATGATCATCGGTGAAACCCCACCTGATCGGAGTGAGCCAACAATGCCTCACCGACCCCATCTTCTGGCCGATGCACCTGCGGTCATCATATAAAGTTAGGCACCATCATTTAAATAATCAGCAGGAGGATAAAAACTAATGCTAAATCATGCCTTGAAGGTGCAAACATAAATATGCGGTTATGATACTATGAAAATCTGCCTACACACGATAAATTAGTCCCCTTTTGATAATTCATTCAGTTCCACCACCTGCAT
Source organism: Cunninghamia lanceolata (assembly GCA_027924645.1). Classification (NCBI taxonomy): domain Eukaryota; kingdom Viridiplantae; phylum Streptophyta; class Pinopsida; order Cupressales; family Cupressaceae; genus Cunninghamia; species Cunninghamia lanceolata. The sequence continues at coordinate 3,904,208 of BSBN01000957.1, forward strand.
GTAGATTTTCGGACATTCTCTTTACTTGGTCATGATATGTTGGTGACGTCACATTGATATTGAAGGAAATCGGGTCCAAGGAACATGATCCCGAGGAAAGAGCTTTGAAGAATATCACCCTCCCAAGGAGATGACGTCATCAGGATATGTCGAGTTTTGCTTATCGGGTCATATTTTAAGATTAGAATGATATTTGGAACATGACCCCCGCGAGTAAGATGACCTTCCTTTCGAAAGATCGGGTGACGTCAGGGGAAGGCTGGCCTTGTTTATCGCTGCAGTTATCATGACGTCATCGTCATGTTTATCGGATAGGAGTGATGTTTGAAAAAATGCCTGTGCGAGGCAAAAGGATGATGACATCATCAGGAGGTGATTTCCTTTGTTCATCGAGCTTGGATGATGTCATCATCATACTGGCCATGGGGTGATATTCGGAAGATCGTGATATTCAAAAGATCGGCTGATCTTTAAAAAAAAATTGGGTGATGCACAAAAGGTCGGGGTGATGCATCCACATCAGGGTGATATTTGGCGAGAAGGGTGATCTTTCAGAATATTGGGTGACATTTGAAACATCAGGTGATATTTGAAAGATGATGATCCCCTTAGTCTAAAATGACCTCTTATCGGAATATCAGGATGACATCATCCAGATGATGACTTGGTTTAGCGTTGTGGCACTATGACGTCATCGTCATGTTATGCAGGAAAGGTCATGTCTGAAAATATACCTCCACGAGGTAAAAAGGATGATGATGTCATCTTCATGTGACGTTTCTTGTTTATCGGGTTCTAATGACGTCATCAGGATATTGGTTCGGGGTGATATTTCGCGACAGGAGGATATTGAGAAATATCGGGTTATATTGATAAACATGATCCTTGCGAAATACATAAGGCTGTTGACGGGTAAAGGTCACTATCACCTAAAATTGACGTCCGGATATTTGGACCGCATGATTTATCGGATGATAAATTAGATTAGGATATTGGTTCGGGGTGATATTTCGCGACAGGAGGATATTGAGAAATATCGGGTTATATTGAGAAACATGATCCTCGTGAAATACATAAGGCTGTTGACGGGTAAAGGTCACTATCACCTAAAATTGACATCTGGATATTTGGACCACATGATTTATTGGGTGATAAATTAGATCAGGATATTGGTTCGAGGTGATATTTTGCGACAGGAGGATATTGAGAAATATCGGGTTATATTGAGAAACATGATCCTCGCGAAATACATAAGGCTGTTGACAGGTAAAGGTCACTATCACCTAAAATTGACGTCCGGATATTTAGACCGCACGATTTATCAGGTGATAAATTAGATCAGGATGACCCTCTGTAATATGATTGATGTTAAGAAATATGATCCTCCCCCTATGAATATCAGGTTTGACCAGAGCTTTGATCGAGCATAACTTTCTTACCTGGCCGAATTTCAGGGTGATGTAAAAGGCAAACTTGCTTAGAATATTACACTCTTTCACATGGCAAGCTTCTTGAGGCAAGATTCAGACCTTTGAATTTTGGTCTCATACAGGAGGATCATCATGCACTTGATATGATGATGCTTTTTACCATTACCGTCCAGAGCACAAAAACAAAGGGGGGCAAGCCACAACAGGTGTCCTCATTTTGCTAAGGGGCAAAAAGGGGCGTGTTGTGAACATCACAACAAGTATCACTAACAAGAGATGTGGAACAATTTTGACAACATAAGAGTACTTATAAAATTGACTACACATGTAATGCCCCTTTCTTGTGATTGCCCTAAATCTTGCCCTAGAATCACAAGTTTAATATAGTTAGGGTTATAACTTACCAATTAAATGCTTTAAGCAAGATAAATTCTGGTTTAGGTCCTGCAATCATGTTATATTATATTGGAAATATAATTCATATGATCAAAACATATATAATAAATATCTTATCTATTTAAATCATGTAAGATACATAACTAATTCAAATCTATATAAACTACACAATATCTATAGTGCATGATAGAAGATCAACCATAATAGGACTTGGAGGAGAAACATGATAGGGAGCCCGTAGCTATCCTCTAAGCCCAAGAGCAGATATACCATCCCTCTTGGCCCCAAGTGGTAGACACACGGGCATCCAACATGGGGTGGTGTACTTAGTGGATAAATTTGTATCCGCCTTCCGTATCCATGCTGTCTTATCCATCCTTCCTATGGTTGAGACTCCTTAAATCCATCTCAACAACCAACCCATGTAGATATTGGGGGGAAAAGCTACAATAGGAGGCCCATATATGCTCTTTTCTAAGCCCAAGGGCGGACACTTACCCCCTTGGCCCCAAGTGGCAGACACACAGGCATCCATCATGGAGTGGCGTACTTAGAAAGAAATCTAGTATTTGCTCACCGTACTGGTATTTCCCCCACTCCTCATGGTTGCTTGATGAGAATTACAAACACTAAATACATCCAGATTCATAGAAATTATACAGCAATAAATATATCATTATACACAACAATCATGAGAGCATACCACAATATTTATTAAAACATAAGATTGCTATATATTCTTAGAAGCAAATGTATTGACTGCTGATTCTGCCCTTGTCTGCTGAGTGTTTCTGAATGTGATCTGATTTCTTGATAATTGATATCTCAGATATTTGCTGATTTGATTGATTCGATAATAGAATTATAGATAGAATGATTGAATAATAGAGGGATAGAATAATCAAATGATAGAATGATAAAATTATAGAATGATAGAAGAGTGGTAGGATAGAATAAAAGAATGATATAATAATAGAATGATGGAACAATAGAATGATAGATATAATGATAGAAGAATAGAATGAAAGAATGATATAATAATTGAATAATAAAATGATGGGAAGATAGATTTATAGAATGGCTGCAATAAATAATTTTCTACACACACATATATCATTGCTGACTTGTTCTTGTAGATTTATCTCTCCTAAAATATATATTTTTCCAGACTTCCTATTTTATCCTCACATCTCATCTTATTTTATATCCCCTCCCATGCCTCTCCAAAAGGAGGCGAATTTATAGAGAGAAGTATCTTTTATAAGGAGATGCGTCTCTTTTTGTTAACATTCTCTGTTAGACTTAAGCACTGCCATTTAGATTGCTGTACCTTTATTAAGAAATTGCTGCTCCCCTTAAATACTAATCTCACCTCATAATACACTTAATAACAAACCCTTTTGTCTTGTTCCAAATCGTATGCTTTGTATATCATATGCTAATCGCATCTTATTTATTTCTTGATCGCACCACATCATTCTCAATTAATAAAGCATTTTCTTTAATACCAAGTGCCGCCCCTTCATAATCTGATCACTCCATAGCAATTGAATCCCTTTTTATTAATGAAATCGCTCCTTTTGTCTAACTTATTCACAACCTTCAAACAATAAATAATCATTGTCTATCAAATGAGATTCTTTCTTTAATCAATTCGTTGTATTTGTAAAATCACATATACTTCTTTTAATACATCAACTCCATATTTAATGCCTTTATAAATGAGAGTCGGCCACATATTTAGGAAGTCTACCATCTTTAGAATTAAACCTTTATTTTATTTTGTCCCTAACAAGTACGAGACATTTCAACAAACCTCCATCTCAAGCACCCAATAAATAGGAGAATCAATACATGAAATCATCAAATGGTAATTAGGAAACTATGAGCTAAAACCACAAAAATGTGGTGTTTGAATTCTTAGTTAAAATTCAATGTCTAAGTTTCAAGGCGAGTCTATAGGCTAAAAATAACATTTTTTATATGTCATAGGCTTGTCATAACCCACTCATCAATTTGGGCACTCCATTTTGGTTCCATCATCTCCATTCAAAGATTCTTTATGATGTGTCATAACATGCGGTATATAAGCTACTCAACAAGTGTAACTCCCTCTTATAGCTCTTTAATGCATCATAAATGTTTTTACATTTTTAATGCGTGATACCCAACTTTTGGTGGCCATAATTTATGATTTGAGAAGTTGATTGAACCTTTAAAAAATGATCTCAAAAAAAATCACGTAGCTATAATTTGTTTTCTTTTAATGATTGTGTCGACATTGTTTTGGGCCAAAATCAACCTCTAATGCCTTGAAAATTTGCATTTTGTGTTTTGTAGCCTGAAAATTGTATTTTATTTGTTCTTAAGATTAGTATGCAAGGTTGAGACAATTTTTTTAACATTCTCCTACTTGTCTAACACTTTGCAAGAACAAAAGGAATACTAATACTGTCAACTATGTGCTAGGGGCCAAGAGGCCCACAGACTTATTACATCATGTGAACTTCTCTGTGCTGATTGACTTTGTCAATACATTTATAACATTTTGCAAAGTGTCAACTTTCTCTAACATCACCCTCCCATCCTCTACCATGTCACAAACAAAATGGTAATGGACATCTAAGTGCTTCATCCTTGCATGAAAGGTCATGTTTTTTGCCATATATATGACACTCTGATTGTCACAAAGATCTATGATATCTCCCTAGCTTAGTTCTCCATTTGAACACAATCTCTTAAGTTAGATGACGTCCTTATAGACGAGTAGTTGCCATATAATCAACTTTTGTAGTAGACAAAGTGACCATAGCCTACTTCTTATTCGTTTAACTAATAGCACTATCAAATAAATTGAACACATCTACTAGCAAATCTTTTGCTATCAACATCCCTTGCCCAATCTAAATTCATGAATATTTATTGAGTGCTAGTCCCTTGTAGAATCACCTTGATAGCAATAGAGTACTCAAAGGTCCCTCACAAATATCTTGTCTACGATTAGCTATGAATAGGATGACTTCAATTGCCTAGGCAATGTTTAGTGTTGTACAAATCATTTCATACATCAAAATTTCAATAGCACTAGCATATGACACTCAAGTCATGTCCTCCATTTCATTAGGTGTAGATGAACACTTCTAGATATATATAACTTAGTCCCCAATGAAATAAGAACACTCAATGGTTTGTAAATTGACATGCTCTTTCTAACATAGAGTTCACATACTTACTCTAGCCCAACCAAAGCTTTTTGTTTGCTATATTTTTTTTCTAATCTCCATTCCCAATATATACTTGGCAACTCCCAATTCTTTCATGTCAAACTGTGTTGAAAGCCAAGACTTCAAATCACAAACCATACTTGTTATCACATGAAACTACACCCTTGTTAAACCAGGTTCAATAACACGATGAGAATGACCTCAAGGTGTGGGACCTTGCAGTTTGAGTTCAAACCTCCAGATTAAGGGTTGGTTCCCTGTTTAAAACTTGATTTTAGATGCCTAACCTATCTTACTCTAACACTCACCAAGGAAAAGGGGAAGGAGAATGATAGAAAACAAAAGGTGATGCACCAAGAGGATATGGATTCTTTGGACCTATCCTTATGCACGCCATTGATCTCAAAGGCTGAAATAAACTCACATAGACTCATAAGAACCTCAACAAAGGTTAGTATAGAAAACTGAAACTACAAAAGGGACCATTCATCCACAAGATAAGCATACGATCTTCAAGAAAACACAGTGCAAAAGTTTCTAAGAGGCAAAATGTTAGTTTCTTTTATTGGTCATGAGGGCTAAATAGCCATTACAACTCCTTTAGAGAAGGGGAGAAGAAGACGAACTAGAAGAGAACCCCAAAGAAAGGTCCAAAATCACATTTATAGCAATCTCAACACCGCTTCACCTGGATGAGAATCACTTACCCCAACCATCACAATAACTTTAGCATTGATTCGTAGAGCTAAGCTTGGGCGGGAAAATCCTACTACATCTACTTTTGTCACTTTTGGCATTGAATTGCACCTATCCCACCATCGAATTGTGCATTATAAGTCTCTACATAGTCACTTCGCATTCATGGCGCCTTGGGAGGAGGCTAGAAACAAATGGATCCACCCATACCCATTTATGAGGCTCAACAACTGAATCTGATCATGCATCACTAAAAATTGAATCACAACATAGGTCAGTCACCAGGAGGTCCTCTGATTGATTGAAATTTATTTGGTGGGATGCAAAACGGCCATGTGTCCCTTGGAGATGCATTTGAAATGTCCACGCAAGGCCCATAAGCTTGTAGAGTCATCAGATATAAATACTAGCGCATCAGACTCCTTTGTTGTTAGCCTTGAAAGGTCCTTCATAAAGCACAGATTGTTAGATGCTTTAGGCTCAAGATCAACGACTTGGGATCCTTTATGCCTCATGGAGAAGGGACTGGACCCACTGGTGGTGACTTGGCATCAAACGAGCCAACGACACAATGCCCAAAGAGAGTCAGGCTTGCTTCATTGAAGAACCGCATCGTTGTGACACATGGAACCCTTGAAATGGGCTCACATCTTTCCTTTTATTTTTGTTGGGCCCCCAAAAGACAGGCCCCACCTCATGATGACCGAAAAGAATCCACCAATGGCACACTATCAAATTGTGTCAACACTTGGCTTGATTACGAGCTGCGTGGTTGCGCCATGTGGCCGCTTGGAGGTGCATCCCTTCCTTTTCCTTTGGCCTTTCCTTTTATTAAAATCGGGCCCACCAACCTGTTGAGTCATCACTACTAACCAATAACGCAACATCAAAAAGGTGTTAGTGCTGTGTCTATGAAATGGTGTGCGGCACTGCCACATGTCTTGGAGAGAGTCCCCTACGGTCCTTTGTATTTTATTGTTGTGGGCCCACTTGTTAGTGACTCACGCCGCACGTCTCAAAGGTGCACACAAAAATTGGTGTCAGTTCTGCCACCTTTTAGAGGTGCGCGAGGCTGACATGTGTCATCACATAAACTACCTTGGGGCTCATGTGTCTCCTTTCCCTTCATGGGGATTCAATATAACCAAGCCCCACCACCTTTTAAATGACATAGCACCTTCAACCAATGGCGCAATAGGGAAAGTTGTCAGAACTAACAACTGAAGGTGATGCGAGGTCATGCCACATGGCTCGAGAGGCTGTCAAAACACTTGAAACCTTGCTTGATAAAGAGGGGCCCACTGCCTTTTGATGACTCAACTGTGCTAGCCAATAGCGCATCAATAGAACTATGTTAGAACTTACACCATTAAACATGTGAAATATTGTCGCATGGCAGCCCCTATCTAGAAATTTGACAGCCCATCACCTCATGACTAAAACCCAATACAAGGCTAAAAAAGAATGTCGTCATCATGTGATTCTTGACTTGGTTCCTTTACAGCTCGACCCCTAATTCCTTAAAGGCTCTTGCATAAAAAAAGGTGCCTCTATACACCCGAAATGCCTCACAGACCCCCACGATGATTTAAGTCAGAGATTTAAATTAGTTAACATTTTGGTGACCTCTAAGGGGTGTTTGCCTGCTAAACACTAAAAACAGTGGCCTTAAACAATCCATTGAGCATAGGAGTCAGAGAGAGCCTGAAATAACCTGAAACTGCCTCACACAATGAATAACACAAAACAAATGCAACACACCCAAAATACAACAAAACACATATCCTCCTAATGAGAATGCATCATGTGTAACAACACTTGGAGAAAAAGAAATTTACATAAGCTAAACTATCCCATATAACCAACTAGAAGATGACTCAAACAAAACCATTGATTGGTTTTTCAAAATAACTACCCTTTCTAATCAACTTAGAATGCTTTTCGTGCTTGTGGGAAACCAACAAGGAGTGGCAAAAGAGTGGGTATTTAAAAAACTGTTGAAATGCTTCTCCATGGAAGAAAACAAACACACTTACCCACCTGAGTTGATTGTGAAAGCAGCTACCTTGAGATGGATAGGTGGGTTGATTCTGCCCTTCTTCATGCTCAACTTCATGTTGAGTAAGCATGACATATGGTTACTTGCTCTGCTTGTCTCTAGCTTGGCTAGATGTTTGATAGGACATTCTCTTGAAATAATAATGTTTAAACAATCAGTGCCAACTTCATTTTTCTGCTATGATTCTTCACCATTCTACTAGTTGGGATGCTCTCCAGTTCTTGTGGCTCATCTAGAAACATGGCCATTTCCACCTCATGGTTTTCTTCTTTAAGAGATGCTAGCTTGATGTTGCAATTTGAGTAGAAGTCCTCTAGCTCGTCTCAGAAAAGATCCTCTTCAGCTTTTCTTTACTCTTCTGCATGAGACTCAGACTCACCTTAACTTCATGGCAACTTTCTTGAAGGTTTGAAGAAACATCAAGATCTTCCTCCTTGAGCATAGGTTCTTGCTTGATACTTTGTTCAATTTGAGGAGCAAGCTTATGCACCTCAAACTCTTTATTACCCAAAATAGGACTGTCCTTATGTTCCTCATGAATTAGAGCTTCATTCCCATTCTTGTCCTCATGTACCAGCAACTCATCACAGTCACCAACATCCTCGCTTTCAACATCGTCCCCTACAAAATGTGGAAGCTCATCAAATAGGTCAGTGCCACCACTCTCAGCAATTTCCTTTACAACTTCTTCCTCTAAAAGAGGTATGGAGCTTTCCTCATTCTCTTGTAAGTACCCTTCAACTTCAAGAGTCATCAAGGAATCATCATTAGGAGACTCCTTATTTTCTTCTTTAGTTGACTGCATCTCTGCCCAATATTGCACAAGCTTCTTCTGTACCTGAAGATTCTCACCATCAATTTTTGCATTCTACCCTCATTCGTTTCATCAAAAGTGTGAGATAAATCTTCAAATGAATCATAATATAGGGGATTCATTATGTGCATTGATCAACATTCCCCACCTGTGCATGAGGCTCATATTCAACCGATTGCTCTTCTTTTACCTCAAGCATCTCCTTCTCTTCCTCATACAACCAACTAGCTCGCCAAACAACCGATCCACCTTTGAAAAGTGAAATAGTGGTAGGAAAAGAAGGTTGAAATGGAACGGAGATTGAAGATTCCATGGAGCTTCTTGAAGGGGAATAGGCCTTTAAGAGGACTATTCCTGAGGGATGATAGACTGAGCTTATGCAAGTACATGCTCTTGCGAAGGATGAGGGCCTCTAAAGCTTGGAATTTTGAAACGAGGAGGCTGCTTTGAAGGTTCAGAAGGCCTCCGCTACTTGAAGCTTGGGATTTTGAATTTGGAAGCCTTCTCTTGTATAGGTTAATCCATAGCTACAAGAGAAATTGGTTTGAAACTAGGAATGGGAGAGGCTGGTTGGGTTTCCATCCATTGTATTTTGGCAAGTAGTTGCCGCATCAACTCCTCTTTCTCTGCAAGTTGTATAGCAGGACACTCTTGTTCATACCTTTCCCACACCTCCATCTCCTATTGATGAAGATGATCTTGATAAGAAAGCTCCTCTTGCTGCCATCTATATTCTTGCTCTCTTTTCACATCATTCATCTTTCTTTGAAAGTCTAGCAATATATCTTTGATACTACCAATTTTCGTATTGTCAATACCTTGGGGTTGACTAGGAGGGTAAACATGCTGATCGGGAGAGAAATAATCTTCTTGAGGCTAACAACAAGCATGGGTAGGATACCAAGAAGGTTGAGCAGGAGCGGGTGGGAGGTAAACACTAAGAGAATGCTGATATCTTGCTACAGTGGGGCCATTTGGCATAAAACCAAAAGCATTTTCAAGTAGATATGGATGATAGGGAGGCATAGAAATGGTATTTTCCTAAAATGGAGGGGAAGAGACAAAGCTCACATGATAGTTTGACATATCAGAGCATTTAAAGGGGCTAAACATTCATTCAAATGTACTCTGAAACAAGAGCAACTAGGTTTGCTCCTTTGAGAACTAAGTACGTACCAACAGAGTCACCAAGTGATTGAAAATCTTCAAAAAGAAGAAAAATAACAAGAACATTACCTAAATCCTGATCCTTGATAGTCTTTAAGCACTTGGGTTGCTCAAACCAGTAGATTGGATCTTGGAGTTGCCATGGTGTGGAGAAACTGCCTTGAATGGCAAGATGCACTAAAGAACACACTAATACTCTTCAATGGATGATGTAAGGATCATCAAACCAGAATTCTGTAAAGATTTATATTAAAAGGAATATGCAGATTTATCCTTTTAATTTTCCAATAATTAGTACTATTCTAAAATTTTGTGAAATTCCCTTTTGAGTAATGCCTTGTTATATTTGTCTAATTTTGGAATAGGAGAGGATGTTTCTTTCCTGCCCCAAGTCCAGAATCTCCCCATTTCTATGGAACGGGAGAGGATGTTTCTTTCCTGCCCCAAGTCCAGAATGTCCCCATTTCTATGGATGGCTTAATTACCTAGGGGATGTGTCTTTGGGGTATGCTTGTCTAAGCACGTTCACGTATGTGGGGGGGCCTATATACACAATAGACAGTGGTCTTTATAAAAACCTACCTCATCCTCTTGCAAGTGTTGGGCGCTTGCACATGGAAAGAATGAGACTTTTAGCCTTTTAATAAGTCAACCAACTTTACTGCTGGACTAATAGCCACTAAATCTAGTTGCAGGAAGTTCATCTAAACCTTATAGTGTGGGGGTCCCATAAACAAATTCATTTTGGACCTTAAAAAAATCCAACATTAACCCCTTCAAGGTGTTGCCCTTTGCTCATGGATCAAATGAGACTTTGGTAAGCTTTTTATGAGTCAAGCACCTTCACAGTGGACCCACAACCACTTAACCCAACTTAATTGTAGGAAGAGTCACCTCAACCTTCAAACAGTAAAATCCCAATAGTTACTTTACCTAGCAAGAAGATTTGCTCATTCCTTCTTTATGCCAAGGTCCCAGAAAAGGGTAGCTTCATTCACTTAAACAACTTATTTATTAGGGATTTGTAAACCTTCTAATTGTGACATCTGCATTGTGAAGTGATTGTTTTCATTTGAATGAAATAATTTTAGAATAAATATGATATTTACCATCGAATTCCTCTCTTCTTTTTGTCCTTTCTCAGGGTTGATCAAGAAGGGATCTGAAATGTGCATCTAGTTGAGGCACAATTCCTTTTAGGGTTTGTTCTTTTATCTTTGTGTAAGTTGGTTTTTAAGAGTCTAAACTTTTGATTTTTTTGAGAAGTTTGGCAAGGCTACCAATACCTTTTTTGATTTTATCAATGTTCAATGTATTCTTGGTCATTTTTTGATTGGGAAGGCAGTGTTGCAACCATTGTAGCATTCCATTTACACAGAATTAATTACTTAGAGTTTAAAACAGGGAAAAATTGGAAGCTAAATAACAATGTATTGATTTTCAAAACAAAGGAAAAACTAATGGAAAAAACTAAATTTGTTATTTCATGTCAAATATAGTGTATAGATAAAAATATACATTATACTTTATATTTATATTTACATATAATATATATGCAGCCTAAAAATAAAAATTAAATTCAAAATACTACATATCATGCATATGCTAAATAAAATTAACATAAATATTATTAATTCAATATCAATTTAAATAAATAATAAATATTTAAATAAATAAACATTTGCTGATTTATTTAAATCAAAAGAAGAAAAGACAAAATTAAAAGGAAGACAAAAGTGGGGTAATTTAATATTTCCCCACAGACAAAAGAAAATTAAAAAAAAAGACAATTTAATGTAATTACGCCGAAGGCGTTCCCTTTGTGAAAGAGAGGGCTGACTTTTTGGATCTATGGTTTCAATTGCTGCAGAGGTGTGCCAAGACGATTGCACCGCCTTCAACCGTTAGATTTTGCAGATAGCTGTTTTCCATTGTTCGTTCCAGTTTTTTTTACTGGTTTCCCGTTGATCCGCCCTTTTTCCTTCGTTGTTTTTATTTCTATGACTGCAAAATCTGGATGAGAGGTACCTAGCGTGTGGAAGCATATTTATTATTGTTTGGTAGGTAATCAAAATCAATCTGGACCGTTTTATTTTTATCTCCTCCAAAAATCCCTTTGCTGTTTTCCTTGGAAGCATATTTAGCTGAGCATTATAGTTCTCGGAATTGTCTCGCCGGAAAATTAAAAACATTACACATTGGTGTCTAGACACATGATGATGAGGTGATGTCCGACTGTGAAAATCTAAACAATTTAATCAGAAAATAATGTCCACAATTTATTCTTGCTTGGTAAATATTGGGTGAGGTTATGGCCTGCAGTGTAAGGTCAAGTTGGTTGGACCACATAAGATGAATACCATAATCATTACGTGCCCCTAAAGTTATACTCTGCCTAGGTGAGAGGATTGGGAAACCAGTGCCCCCGTTACCATTACAGGACCACCACCACTTGGATGTAATGGCAACAACTAAGAACACAGAATACAACCTTTCAAATTCAATGAGCCTCAATCAGAATTCTATTCCTCAAAACTATTCCACCCTTATATCATTCTCCTTTTACTCTTTTGGCATAAAAACGTGCCCAAAGTAAAAATCTATCATTAAAAGCATACAAATTTCATATGATACAAAGGGTGACCGGTTGTAATGGTGAAATCTAGGCAGAGATACATTAATTCACCGGTGATAGTAAGTCAACTAAAGCATATACAAGTTGAGGCATCAACATATCGGAAGGATATACGACGAGTTCACTGAAGGGAGTAGTCACGCCGAAGGCAACATAGATTGGCCTATCGGTAGGAGTGGCATATCGGGAGATAAGTTTAAAGCTATGCCGATGAGTTAAGTCTCGCCGAAGGGTTATAAAGTGAAATATTAGATTGAACCCACATTTTCATTGCACACTCTGCATCACACCCCTGAGTCTTGTGCCTTCTTTAAATTTAAAAAAAATTGCAATTTTTTCTCTTCTTTTCCTGCATTTTTTAATTTGGCCCAACATGCACCAGACCTGCTACTTTACCATGAAAATCTTGGAACAGTCAAAACGTGTACATGTAGACGTTTCTGCTACTACATGCTGTGGATTCGGCTTGGGTGTATACTGTTATCCTGTTGCTTATTTCTCCACTTCTGGAAAGGGAAACCGTTGAAAGCAAATAACTCAATGAGCATATCAAATTGCAAGAATCTGCTTGTAAGGCCATGGAGGAATTTTTTTTAAAGGGTGTTTGGATTAGTTCTTTGTTTTAATCTATTTGATTAAGCACCAAAAACTGAAACCCCATTTCTACCTTTTTAAATGTTCTGCTACAGTTGGACGTGGGAGTTTTTAAAAAAAAAATAAGTTTTTTCTTTTCTTTTTGTGGCATTCTTTTTATTTTTTGAAAATAATAGAATTTTTGAAGTTGACACTTCATTAATTTTAGAAGACTTTCCTATTGGCCTCAAATTTTAGAGAGAATTTGCATTAAGAAAGAGAACAAAAATAGACAATAGATTGGGCATTTGCAAATTACATAATACCATTCAACAATGCGTGTTTACTAGAGAATCCATCTACTAACAAAACAATGGGTATTTAATAATAACCTAAAAATTATTGCAATGAATTCAATTGTAGATGGGAGAGGGACATCAACCTGTAAAATCAATTTATCGCAACTGAAGGTCACACTAGAGAATCCATCTACTAACACTAAACAATTGGCATTTAATAATAACCTAAAAATTATTGCAATGAATTCAATTGTAGATGGCAGAGGGACATCAAATTGCAAAATCAATTTATCTTAGCTGAAGGAACATGGGATGATATATATCTGTAGACGCTTAAAGGAATTTTTACATAAATATTTTAAGTCAAAATTTACAAACATCAGTAGCAACAAGAACAACATGGTTCCATTAATTCACATCACAAGATAACAATCCAATTTCAAATTGTAGCTAATTTTGCCCTATAAAAGACTTAAAAATAGTGTGTATTCACACATAGTCCTGTAACAAGTGTTTAACTGATAAAGAATTAGCTATTATAAAAGACTTGCAAATAGTGAATGCTCACACATGGTCCTCTAACAAGTGTTTAACAAGTAAAACTTACCAGTTTCTATTGCAAATTCTTGAGCTTAAAAACATTTAGTGGAATTTAATTGTTTAAATAAAAGAGCATGATAGTAAAATTGAGCATTTTTCTTCTTCTTCAAAGTGTTAGTGTCAAAAAGAGAATAATGGTTTTCAGATGCTTTTCAAGTAGTTTCCACTAACTACCATAACAATTTACTATAGCTAAGAATATTGGTCTTTCTTGAAGCAAAATCTTGTATGTTTCCAGTGTAGACGGGAATTGAGAATTGGAAATTTGCCACACAATCAAACTACCATGACCTAAAAAGTACATAAATGAAGATTTTGATGCCTATAGATGAAAGAGAGTATGTCAGACATTTATAATAGTTTAGATGCACATTTGAGACACCTCATATGATAATGAAATTTAAGTGTTTAAGCTAATAAATGTGTTTCATTCAACATATAAAGAATCCAGACATGGCCACTATTGCTGGCATTGTTATATGCTTGGGCAGGAGAATGTTGGATGGTCAATCTGTCCCTTGTGGTTCACTCTAATTGAAATCATAAAATTTTAATTTATATCTCTTAAACCTATGCTTATTATTAAGCATACCCAGATATGATTCTAAGCCACTTTTGATTTAAATTAGATGTTGACCCTTAAGCTGTTCAAATTGCAGTCTCAATGGGAAGTAAAGTGAAATGGTACATTTGGACTTCTTTGGTTGCCATCTCCTTAACGTAAGACCATAGTTATTGTTCAAGCCCAATTATTTGCAATGATTGGAACTTTGCAACACTATAAATTAAATCTTCAGTAAATCTCGGGAACACATGTTAACATGGATGAATAGCCTCTATAATAGAATCTCCTTGTGAAAATATTTTGGGAATGTCATGGAAAAATGAATCACCTTACTTGGCACACAAGTCTTGGAAGGGTTGAACAAATAGATGCCATTACTTATCAAAATACAAATTTGTAGTCAAAATAGGTATAGATTTATTGTTATATAATTAATTATGTAATATTAAAACATTAATTCTTAATATTTATAAACTGACTTAAAAAATATACTTAAATGTTACTTTCAATTTCCTATCGACATATCCCTTGAACCTCCTGTGGGTGCAAGTGTTGGTTATTATGGTTTGGTAGAAGTGTTGGTTATTATGGTTTGGTAGGTAATCCCATTGGTTTTCTGAAATTTAGAATTATGAAATATTTTTTAATGAAAAATTTATATATTAAAATAAAAATATTAAAATATACACTAAAATATTTTTAAAAATAATATGATATCACATGCCAATGTCAAACTAACTTAGTTAAGAAATAATAATAATAATAATAATAAATTCTACCAAACATTTTATAACTATTTAAATTTACTATCTATATGTTAACTAGGTTCATAATATATATATAATTTAATATATTTATGTATTCATGTAAATAAAAGTATAAATACATCTATAGAAAGATATTAATATAGAGGGTGATCATTCTCTATATGTTAACTAGGTTCATAATATATATATATATATATATATATATATATATATATATATATATATATATATATATATATATATATAATATTTATGTATCCATGTAGATAAAAGTATAAATAAATCTATAGAAAGATATTAACCTAGGACAAGAGTGTGCCATTTCTCAATATGTACAATTGTATTAAAGACTTTCCATCAAAATGGCCCAAAATTAAATAGAAATTAATAGTGCTATAGTATAATGTCATTGAAAAAATGGCCTATTGACTTTATCTATACAAAATGTATGTCTATTTTTTTAGGTCATGGTACATAATTACCTTGTTCTCTAATTTAATATCTATGGTAATATTTGTAGTCCTATACAATCATTATATTTATATAATAAGTATGCAATCATTCATTAATTATATTGTATTTAATTTTCATATTTATATATATTTTAATATATAATATTGTATATTTAATATTTATATATTTGTTATTTAATTTAATATATATTTTATATAAAATAAGTATATAATCAAATAACAAGTATATAAATATTTAATATATTATAATTAATGTAAATATACACTTTAATAATATGATATTATTATAGAAATAATTTAATAATCTATGTTACATAAATATATTATATATTAATTATATAATTATATAATTATTATTTCATATATAAAGCATATATAACTAAATAATAAAAATCTACAAATATTAAATATATAGTATATTTAATCTATATATAGTTTTACAATATAATATTCTACTAAAATATATGTACATATAATATATTTTCGCGCTGGATAATAGTATGTCTCTCTCTTTCAATGTTAAGATGGTCTTTCATATGCAATGAGTTTTTGAACTCAATTTGAAAAGAACAAAGGGTTCCTAAGAGAGCTCTATGGAGAAATCCTCTTAGAATGAAGAAGAAAAAGAAACTTTGTCTCTATCTTTTTATATTTCTAATTTGCATTTTCCTCTAATAATCTTTTGACATAATTAATGAAGCAACAAATTGGAAATATAAGTTCTAAAAGAAGTAAAAATAATAAACAAATTAAAAACCTTATCTAATTATTGATCTATGAATCAAACTTAATCTATTGGCATATACAATTTTATAATATAATATTTTATAGAAATAATTTAATAATTATCAATGAAGAATTGACATGTATAAAAGTTGTAGCATGCGATTATAAACACATAAACGTCATTAGAAGGGTGAGAGGTTGTATGGGTCTTAAGTGGACTTGACCTCAGAGTGTATCAACATTCAAGAACATATAATCAAAATAGTATTTGCATAGTCACAAGGTTGTATGTGAAACTAAAACAAAGCAAGTATAGGTAATAGGAAAACAATGGCATAATGTAATTTAAGACTCCCAAAGGTGAGAAACAAGTGCAAACAGGAGAAGTGAGAAAGAAGATACACTAGGTCAATCACAAGGAAGTCAATCCAACAAACATTTTGTACCTTAGTGTATATTCAATGAAAAATGACATGTCCTATACAATTTCCAAGTTCCTCCCTTGGCACTCTCTTAGTTCAATTGTGAATGACATGTTATATGTTGTAGTTACAAATGTTGGCAAAAAAAATAACATTGAGGGAGAGGGAGAGGGAGATAATATATATAGAGAGAGAAAGACAAAAAGAAGGGCCCATTTCTACCATCAAAAAATTGTTTCAATATCAACTTTAGAGGTACAAGGCAACATAGCTTAACACTGAAAATGCTTTGGGAAAATTAATTCTATATTATATGGTATCCACCATACCTACACATCAATTTGTATTGAGGTCCTTATCGATCCATCAACAAGAAAGGACTTTGCCCATCATTTTCTTGGAAAGAAGTAATGAAGCTTTATAACATGAAACCTACGCTACATAGAGAGCAATCAAACAACTTCCATTTTGTCAACCTACATCTAATGGGTGGCACTTGGAGCCTAAACTTCAAAGCCACAATTTAGAGTCAATACCATAGAAAAAGGTTACTAGTGTAGGTGCATAAATCAAAATTGTAGGTGTAGGATTGAACTTGGACTAGACACGTCATTTATCAATTTAATAACATGTATTTTTGTATTGTTTCTAAACTAAATTTTTAAGTTAATCTAATTATATTACTTACTTTATTGGTTTTATTTACTGGGGCATACAATAAACATGGCACTTTAACTATTAGTCTATGTGTGTGTGTGTGTGTGTGTGTGTGTGTGTGTGTGTATCAAGTTTGGAATGCTAGCACAAAATAGCTTATCAAAAGTTAGTCTCTCTTTTCTTTATCTCTCTTTCCCTGTGTATCTCTTATCTTTATATTTCTCTACTACTCTATCTCTATTTTCTAATTCCTCTCTCTCTAGATCAATCTTCCCCTCTCCCTCTTGATCTCTCTACCTATCTCTCTCTATGTCTTTGTCTCCCTCTCTATCTCTCTATTTATTTTTGCATTTGTCTTTATCTCCCCTAAAGTGATCTCTATGTGTCTTTGTCTCCCTCTCTATCTCTCTATTTCTTTTTAAATTTGCATTGCCCTAAGCATAGCTCCCTATGGACACATTCCAACAATATCTCTTATCTCTTTCTTTCTCTCTTGCACTATCTCTCTATTTAGGTCTCTATCAATTTTCTTCTCTCTCTCTCTCTCTACCTCTCTCTCTATATCCCTCTATCTCTATCTCTCTTTCCACATCTCTTTCTATGTTCCTCTCTTGCTCTCACTCTCTTTTCTTTATCTCTCTCTACCTCTCTATCTCCCTCTTTTACTCTATCTCTCTTCCCATCTATCAATCTCCTTTTGTATTCTTCTCTCTTCCTCTATAACTCAATCTCTCTTATAGAAACACACATATGTATATCTCCTCTCCCCCTCTTGCTTTTTCTCTTTCTCTCTCTTTATCTATCTATTTATCTCTTATCTTTAAATTGTCGACACTAAATGAGTGAATGAAAGTTAGTCTTTCTTTCATCTATACCTCTCTCTATTTATTTATCTCTTTAAATTGTCTTTTTTCTCTCTCCCCTCTCTTCTTCTCCATCTTTATCTATTCTTCTCTTTCTATCTCTATCTTCCTCTTTCTCTATATCTATATCCGTCATTCTAAAGCATTCACAATGATATTGGATCATCATATAAAGATATTGTAGACCAATGGGAAGAAAATCTACCAGCTACCATCCATAGCATGTACACCATACACCTCTAGATCCATCAACCGATATTAATGATGAATCTCCCTGTGATAAAGAGTATGTGATGCGAGAAAATAGTCTTGACGAATGTAAATTCTTATCAGAATTGTACCCAAGTCTACCTTTTCAACTAAATGAGCTTGACATGCTTGGCCAACATGAGTTTGACTATAACCACAATTGGGGTACACCAAAATTCATCCCATTATTGCAAGTGTTGGTAGTTGATTTAATTGACTCTAATTGTCCAACACTCTAGGTCCCACATGTTGGGACTCACCCTACACCAAATAGTTTATCTGTTGAACAATGGAAAGCCTATGATATAATTGTATCACACTCTTCTATCATGGAAATGTAATCACTGCTTAAATGATCATACAGGGAACTGTAGATACAAAAAAATCACAATTGATAACAAACATCAAATTTGGCCTCAAGGAGCAACACCACATGGTTAATCACCATTGTTACTTCTTGCACCAATTGGAGTCACATCTTTCAACATACATGCATACATTATACATTATGCCCTTTACATTCCAATAAAAGAGGTGAACCCTTAATCTCTCTCACTCATTCTCTCTCTCTCTCTCTATCCCTATGATATAATTGTATCACACTCTTCTAGCATGGAAATGCAAGCACTACTAAAAACTGATCATACAGGGAATTGCAGGTACCAGAAAATCACACTTGATAATAAACATCAAATTTGCCCTCACGAGAGCAACACCACATGGTCAATCACCATTGTTACCACTCGCAGGTCAACTGGAGTCACAACTTTCAACATACATGATGTCACAACATAGGAGACTAAAATTTAAACATTAAATAATATATAAAGTTAATGTAAGTGGATGAAAAATCAATCTGAAGCTACCACTTGTCCACCAAAACCTTGATCATGAACACAATGTCATTTGCTTAATGACCTATCAATTGACCTTGAATGTATTGCATATATCTCTCTCCCTTTCTGTCTTTGTCTTTGTCTCTCTCCCTCCCTCTCTCTCTCTCTCTATCCCTATGACATAATTGTATCACACTCTTATAGCATGGAAATGCAAGCATTGCTGAAAATGGTCATACATGGAATTGCAAGTACCAGAAAATCACACTTGATAACAAACATCGAATTTGCCCTCACATATATTTTTTCAGGGTGTCACAATTTTAGATTTAATAGTAATGAGCATAATTACATCACTAAATATAACAAAGCATCTTCCTACCACAAATGAAACTAAATAGTTTTACCTTCTTTATCAATTTAATAACACATATTTGTATACTTTTTCTAAACTAATTTTTTAAGTTAATCTAATTATATTACTTACTTTATTGGTTTTGTTTACCGGGGCATACCATAAACATGGCACTTTAACTTCTACTACTCTATCTCTATTTTCTAATTCCTCTCTCTCTATCAATCTTCCCCTCTCCCTCTTGATCTCTCTCTATGTCTTTGTCTCCCTCTCTATCTCTCTATTTCTTTTTAAATCTACATTGCCCTAAGCATAGCTCTCAACTGGAGTCACAAATTTCAACATACATGATGTCACAACATCGGAGACTAAAACTAAAGAATTAAATAAAATATAAAGTTAACGTAAGTTGATGAACAATCAATCTAAAGCTACCACTTGTCCATCAAAACCTTGATCATGAACACAATGTCATTTGCTTAATGACCTATCAATGGGGCAAACAATAGCAACATTCCAAGAGAGCATGTATTTCATTCAATACATTCAATTTAATGAATGTATCTTTCATCGAGCCAAGGTTGTTGGAATGTATTAACAATAGGTTACATCAAGCATTTCCCAACCATAATCAATTTCCATTTCGTGCTTGTTCAATCATCCTCTTTGGTGATCTAGGAAGCTACCACTGGTGAAGGACATTCCTATGTATGCTGCAGCATTGTATGGGGTGACACTTTGACAAAATTTCAACATAGTAATTACATTGAACATTATTTTCTATCAAGTCAGAGAAGAACCAACTCAAGTTACTTTTCATGCACTACTTTCAAATATAAGGAATGTAGATCCAACACTTCTAGATTGGGATCTTCTAATGTCACGTTCTAATTCTTCACTTACCTCTATAGAAAAACAACTTATTTTTCATGAATACATTTATTTGCAACAAATGAATTGGTTTAACTATATAATAAACATATGCTCAATTCATTAGCAATACCCGTTGCGAGATGCAATGCAGTTTTATTGTTTTTTTGTTTCCACTATTAAGAACTTTTCAATGTACATTATGGAATTATCTGGAAACTAATATAGATAAGCTTCCTTATAATCTATTTAGGAGATTTAATTTTAAAATGTAATTACTATTATTAAAATTCTAAGAACAAATGTAGATGGTTAACTAGTAACTATAATTACTATTATAATTTTCATGTGATATAAAATTTTCTACAATCATTTTCGGCGTACCCATTGCACACTAAGGTGCGATTGCTAGTTTAGTATTTGTTATGAACTTCTAACTATTAGTGCCTAGACAAAAAAAAAGAAAATTGAAATATTAAATTGAAAAAAAATTGTGAAATATAATGATAACAAAAGTTAAAATGTCGATATGCTAATATCTAATGTTAGTCTATACTTTTAATAATGGTTCTGCTAGTTGCTACTTCTCTTGGCTCTATGATCGAAGCCCAGAGGCTCCAACCTTTATGCTCTTAGAAATCAGTGGAATGAATTAAAGTTCTCATTTATTTCAATTCCATAGTTTATCTACTATCATCAGTGGGCATCTTTCCATCTTTAGAGGTCAATCCGTTCGATGAGCTTTTATTTCATACGCTATAGTTTCTGCTATAATATCACAGTAGGAAAGCTTATAGTTGAGTAAAAAAAATGCATGGAAAACTTAGCTGCGCTGGAATCATCATGGAAACGTCTTCCAAAATGTCTGACATGGAAGCTTGGATATGTGTGACTACAATTCCAGACGATACTGACCTAAAAATTTGAATCCTGCTCAATTCCCAAAGTGATTTGATTCTGTACCCGATTCCAGTATGGCCCATACCTAAAAACACTACATTTTCTTGCCAATTCGGTAACATAGTAAAAATGCTAATCATAAAAAATTGCACTAGACTCTTAATATATTTATTTAACTTTCATCTAAGATGGTTTATGTAAAAAGCATACAACAGGTCATTTTGTTATGAAGCATGGCCTACTATTTTAGGGACAGCTAAGTGTTTTTTATATAAATCCTCATTATAGTATAAACTAGTAAAAGCACCAAAGGTGCTATCAAATGACCGATAGGCATAAATATTTATAGGCCTATCACTAAATAATTTATATTTTTATTTTTATGGAAAGTCATTACATGTAGTTGTTGGTAGACAAGGCTATAAATACAATAAGAAATTCAATTATTTTTTTTGCAAATAAAAATAATTGAGTGGTATTAAATGAATAAGCACATGAAGTAAATCGTAAATCGTCAATGAACTAAATAAATTCTAAGCAATCAAGAGATTAGGTGAACCATGCATAATAAAAATCCATGTTACTAATTTCCTATCGACCAAGCATTGCACAAAAAAAACATATATGTATGAAGTGTGTGTTTGAATCAACTATGTGTGAAGTGATTGAACTAACATTGTGTGAAGAGTGTGCTTTAACTTTGGCATTCACTTTGTGTGTGTTTGTTCTTTGGCATATTTGAACTCGAGTGTTTACTTGTGTGTCATTGAACTAATTTTGTGCATGAAGCAAGTTTAAAATTTGGCACATGTTCACTTTCTATGGGTGAAGTGTGTGTTTTAACTTTGAGATTCATTTTGTGTGAATTGTGTGTGTGAAATTTAATTTGGGCATTCAATTTGTCTAGTGTGTATTTGAACTTTACCGTGTTTTATAAATTTGGCACCCACTTTATTAGTGTGTTAGGAGTTTGGAATGTTTGAACTTAAGTGTTAATGCATGCTTGTACTAAATTTGTGTGAATGAATTATGTTTAAATATTGGCATATTCACTTTTTGTTTATGTAAATTGTGTGTGTGGGAAGGTTAATTTAGGCATTCACTTTGTGGTGTGTGTTTTCAAAAAAAAATTTGGTATTCACTTTGTGTGGTATATGTGTTTGAACCAACTTTGGAATTTGTTGTGTATCTATGTGAGCTTGAAAGAAATTTTACATTTAGTTTTTGTTTATTTATGAATGAACTTAAGCTAACACATTTTGTGGAGTGAATGAACCTCAACTATCACATTTTGTGGAGTGTATGAATAAACTTTGATGTTCACTTTGTGTAAAATACAATTGAAAGATTTGAAATTCTTTATTTTGTGTGTGTACAAATGAGCCTTGGATATTATTTTGTGTAGAGTGTATGAAAGAACTTTGATGTTCACTTTATGTGGAATGTGCTTGAAAGAACTAACATTCCTTTTTTTTGTGTGTGCATGAATGAACTTTGGATATCATTTTGTGTGATGTATGAATAAACTTTGATTTTCATTTTTTGTGAAATGTGTCTACAAACAAACTTCAATGATGTCCATTGTGAGTGTGAGTGTGTGTGTGTGAATAAACTTTGATATTCATTGTGTTCATGTTTGAAAGTTAACTTTGGCATTCACTTCATGTGAAGAGTGTGTGTGTGTGTGTGTGTGTGTGTGTGTGTGTGTGTGAAAGTTATTTAGTTTTGTCATTTAGTTTGTGTGAAGTGTGTGTCTATGTATTTGAATGTAATTTGTCACACTTTGTGTGTGTGTGCACGTGTTTATGAATGAGCTTTGGCACTCACTCTATGTGTGTACAAAAACACTGATGTTCACTTTGTGTCAAGTGTATGTGTGTGTGAATTAACTATGGTTTTCATTGTGTGTGGATGGGTAGGTTTGAAAGTTAGCTTTGGTATTCACTGTGTGTGCACATGTTTATGTGAATGAACTTTGGCATTCATTTTATGTGTGTAAGATGTGTATGAACTAACTTTCACATTCACTTTGTGTGTGTGACTGAACTAAATTTCACATTCACTTGGACTTGAGTCATTTATTGTTTGTGTATTGCCATCCAATTTGCTTATATGAAGCATATGTTTGAACTTTGGCATCACCTTAAAATCATATCATAAAATTAGAAATTAAGTCTAAGTTAAGCTAAAAAAAATTAGAAACTCTAACCCTTACTATAGACCTCTAAGTAGCCTCTTTGAAAATAATATGAAGTATGTAGCATCAAGGCTTTATGAATCTATGATCATCCTCGAATAATTACTTTATGTACCTTCTTTTGATCTTTAGAATAATATTACATTTTGAATACATAATACATTTTGAATACCCTAATTCTAACCATGCTCCTAACCTAAACCCTATTTGTAGACCCTATCCCTAAATGTAACTATAACCCTAACCCTAATTGTATCCCTAACATTACATAATTTGGCAGCTATAAGTTATTCTATCTAAATTATTTATGCTTTAAGTGAGGAAGTTATTTGATCTCTTTTCAGTAGTTGGAAGTAGATAAAGTATTAGATGCTTAGTTATATTTTCTATTTAAGGTCCACAATATTTCTTTTGGTCTAGATGGTGTCATTTTCTAATGTATATTATAGGCCCCTTTTGGCAATTCCATGACAATTAAGAGCTTAATTTTTTAAGTTAAAACTGCTAACTCTAGTTTTACCTTTTTAGGACTTGTTTTGTAATTCTCTACTCAAATTTTTATATCTTTGAATTTTTATTAAATCATGATATGAACTTCATATCATTAAAAATTGCACTAAACTCTTAATATATTTATTTAACTTTCATCTAAGATGGTTTATGTAAAAAGCATACATCAGGTCATTTTGTTATGAAGCATGGCCTACTATTTTAGGGACAGTTAAGTGTTTTTTTTTATATAAACCCTTATTATAGTATAAATTAAAAAAGAAAAAAGAAACCTCATTACATTTTAAAATTTATCTTTTAAAATGGTTTGTCCTGTGATGTTTAGAGTTGCCTCTCAAGCTCACTGTGCGTCCCTGGGCTACCCATTTCTCTACTATTTAAAAAAAAAGCTTTTAAAAAAAAATTAAAATACCCTAACCCTGACCCTATACCAATAATGTTGGGAAACAATTGGGAAATGGGACGACAAATGTGGCAGGTCGTGATTATTTGTGATTAATTGTGGGGTTTTCAAGTGTAAGGCTACTATAGTTGCAAGTGACCTGAATGCTTATCTGTTCAATATGCTAACACTCAACAATATTTGAATTCTTTCAAAGTAAGATTTTAGCTTCTTGTGACACAAAATTTTGGTTCCTTTTGAAATTTTCCAAATAAAAGCAATTTTTGAAGCTTATTTAGTGTATCAGAAAAATATTTCAATGTAGCTATCTTTGTGATTAGATGCGTTCAAATTTTGATTGAGATTTTTGAATTTTTCTTGAGGATGGTTGTCTAACATTTGCTTATTACCAATTGTTTTATGTTTGGCATTTCAGTTTTCTTGGCCATATTGGTTAGCAAGAGAAATATCATGGGCAGTTTCTTTTAATAGTAGGCATGAGTTTTCCACAGTCCATAGAATACATAAGAAATGCTTTTGGATTAAACTGTGTATATTTTAAAAATACATAGTGTATTTTGGATTAAAAATACACACAGTTTAATCCAAAAGCATTTCTTCAGTTTCTTTCAAGTTACCAAGGAGAGTGTGGCAAACTCATAAAATTTGTATAGATTAATAAGCAACATGCATTTCAAGGCAGCACTCTAAGGATGCACTGCATATGTACATCAACCTCTATGATTTGCACAAGAAAGCACACTGGAGTTCTTGCAGGCCCTAAAAGCTTTACCAAGTTTTTCAACACCTCAAACAATTGGAGATATTCAATTTCTTTCAATGGGCACGCAAAATTCTTTCAGGATTTATGGTGGAAGCACTTCTAGTTACTAGATTACATATTTTTTGAAGGATTACATAATTACTTATTAGGGAAATCTTCAGTAAAATTGAAATGCAGTTAACATTAGGAGATATCTTTGCCATAGAACTTTGTCTTTGAGATGTCTTTTATGATGGTTGACCAAGGAAAGTGAGTATTTTTGAATTTAGATGTCTGATATTTTTTAGCAGTGCTGGAACCCAAGTTAAATTCTAGTTTTCATGGCAAATTCCTATTCTGATTGTATTGGAAGTGGGAAGAGTCTGATCAAAGATGCTGAAGAAATTATTAATTTGAAGAAGATGAATGCCACTTGAATGCCACCGAACATTGCCCAGAAAAAGCTTTAACACAGAACTTAGCCATAGCCTGCATGCCATTTCACTACATGATGGAAACCTCTACTGACATCGTTTGGTTTTTCTGCATTGCACTATTTTGTTTATAAACAAACAATCTAAATCCTGAACTAGGCGCCAAAAAATGAGAGCGAAACTCTCATCTTGAACAAAACAAAACTTGTACCATTTCAAGTACAATGTTTGTATCAAACCAGAATAATACACAACACCATCCTAAAAATTACAGAGCAACTACAACAACTTTTAATCATCATTAGAGCTTTTAAACAGATATGGGAATCAGAAGGTTATGCTTCTAACACCTGCATTATTATGAAACTTAGCAGCTCCAATTTATGATCTAGCCAACTTTGCAAATGACAAAACACTGGACAAAGGAATGACCATACTTTTTTAAGTAAGACAACTTGTAATCCAAGAGTTATCACTTGGTACATTTTGAAGTTGGTGACACTCACCAGCAACACCTGGAGTGCAATGTTGTAGATGGTTCATTTAAAGTAAAAACTTGATGATGGTTGTTGACAAAAACAATCTATACTGAAGTCTTATATTCTGTTCTATGTAGGAAACCTTGGGGTGAGGCAGTGAAAAGAGATAACTTAAATATTCTTTACTCTCACATTATCATCATCATCCTTCTCTTCACATCACTCATATTTTTCACACTTCCTTATTTTTACACATAATTTATGTTCTCATTTTCCACTTTCGGTTTTTTATATAGCTTTTTTATGCATTATACTTATATATTTTAATAATAACTTATAGTAATTCATAATATAACTTTTTTCTCCATGATTTTAACTCTTTCTTTATGATATTTATCTTTTTTATAGTTTATTTATATACGGGTCTAGAAATGACTAATGATGTATGGTATTTCACAACCCCCCAAATCTTGCTGACATTCCCTCCAAGCTTAAGACTCGTCCCTTCCTTGAGACAACCTAGTGAAATCACTTGTAACCTCATATTCATTCAAGGGTCAATCAAGATGGCATTTCTTTAGATAAAGAGGTACTATTGATTGTATTCATCTTCTCTATGATGAAGTTGATTCTTCTTTAGATGTTATGAGGCCACATTCAAACTCTCATGTTCTTTCTCTACCTACAATGACATATTATGTAGATATTCATGAGTCCACATCTCTGACTTGAAGTCATTGTTCATGTTGAAACCTTCTGTAGAAGTACCTCATTCTCATCAGTCCAGTTGTCTTACCTATGGTGAGCACCATACATCCATGGTTATAGTATCTGAATCTTCTATGGTACCTAATTCATCTTATCAGTGTTTGTCACAGTTTGGCATTGAATCAAATATTTTTGAGCAACATTTGGAGGAGGCATCTTTGTCTTTAGATGATATATCTTCATCTTTGGATCCTATTCTACTTCAGTTTCCACTTGGTTCTGGAATGCCACTTTCATCAGTTAGGCCTAGGACTCTTGAATTGGTCGCGACATCCCTTGGCATCAACATGGAGACAATAAGCAACTTTCAAAGACTTCATACATTTTGATGTTCTTCCTTCATATTCCTTCCAAGAATGGGAAGACATTCTGCATTCACATTTGGTTTGGTTTCTTCCTAAGGGGAGGAATGATGTTTGATGATCGTGGACCATCTTCTACATCAAGTTTCGAGCATCAAACATTGGCACAATTGACTACTTGGGACGAGGCTACTTAGTCTCTCTTCTCCTCTATATTTTGGAGGGGACTTTTTCCTTGCATGGGATTCTTTCTTGTGTGGAGGAACTTATTTCATTTTCTCTCTTTTAGGGAGGAGTTTTGTCCCACTGGGTTTTCTCCTTTTCTCCATTTGTGAGAGATTTTGTTTGTATATGGGTACCTAACATGGCCTTGTAGTTAGAACCCATCTTTGCATATTTGCATCTTTTCACCCACCTAAGCTACGCTTAAGGGGGGTGTTAGTGTAGGTTTTTTATTCTCCTTATGTTAGAGAATTTATTTATTTTTTGTCTTATCTAGGTAGGTACAACCATGTAATCTTACATTTACCAAGTAGGTATAACCCCCACCTATTTTGGGTTGTTGGGAGTTATTACTTCTCTTGGAAGTACTTGCCCTTATTTTTCTATATAAACAACACCCACATCTCCTTTTTCTAATGAGCAATGTAGTTCAATGCAAGGAAGTGCTAATTTCATTCATCTCTAGATTTTTGTCTTGCTTTCTTTCAGTCATTTTTCTCTAGGGTGGCCTCACAATAAAATCTAATAGGTATTTCTTCAGAATATTTTATTGGCATTTGGTTTTTACTCAAATTAGGTTAATTGGGTAACGAGTTGTGTGACTTTGAATCCTTCTTTGTGTTGATTAATGGAATTCACTCCTCTTTTTTAGCAACCAGAGGACTTAGAAAAGGAGTTCCATTATCTCCTTATCTATTTATCTTATTGGTTGAAGGCCTTGGCCATTTTTTGAAGTAGTATAGAGTGAGAGGGCTCATTCAAGGTTGGAATTGGGCTCAAAATCTTGATCCTCAATTTCATCTCTAGTTTGTGGATGATACTACTCTTATGGGGATGGATAGGATTGAATAAGAAGTTAACTTCAGAGAAGGTGTTAGGCATTTACATTTTTTCTTTTGGCCAGTAGATTAATGAGGAAAAATCTATCAGTTTCTTCTTCAACATGTTTGAGCGAATTCAGTGTAGAATTACATATATTCTTCATTTCCAAATTAGAACTTTGCCTGTGGAGTATCTTGGAATTCTCCTCTGTACTGGGAGTCTTAAAAGAGACTAATGGAATAAAATTTTGGATCATTTTCAAATGCGGGTGAGCCATTTGACTTTTTGATGTTTATCCTTTGTTGATCGACTGACTCTTTTAAAATCTATCTTGCATGCTCTACCTATATATATGTTAGAAAAAGAGTCTTAACCTTGCAACTACAAAAGGTTACTATTCTTCCCAATTTTGGTCTTTTCAAATACCCTTTATCTTGGAGAATGGTCTAGAACTTTTAAAGTTTCCAAAAGGGCTAAAAATGGTGGGAATTACTATTTTTAGTAACTCTACATTTGACCTCGGATTGACCCGAATTTTTTTCCAAAAGGTACGGAACTGCTAAGTAAACATCTTGGGTGAAATTTGACTCAAGATCATATCTGGATTGTGAGATATTAAATTTTCTATTTTTTGAAACTACTGAAAAAAGTTTTGAACTCAGTTTTGGGGTACTTAGAGGCCCCTAAATGCCTCAAAAGTTGTCATAATTGACAAAGTGAGTTTTAGATTGATAGATCTCTTCACGAGCTTTCTGACACATTAAACAGTTCATCAATCAGATACCCAGATCAAAAGTTATGACCTCTGGAAGTTGGACCTCTTATTTTTGGGAAATGTGAAAACGTGTTGAACACTTAAAAGAGTTGTAAAGGGGAGAGTTACACGTGTTGATGTGTGTTTTGGCACATCATAAGGCATATTTGATTAGAGATAATTTAGGCACCACTTGTGGGTGATTTTAGCTCATGGTTTTGTAATTACCATTGATGGTTTATTGTATTGTATCTCCTATATATTAGGAGCTTGAGATAGAGGTTGTGTGTAAGAGTCTTATAGATGTTGAGTTACCTCCTGGATCTCTAGTTGGTTATACTCCTGTGAAAGCTTTCTCTGTAAGTATATTGTAATCTTCTTGATTCCTGATTAATATATTGGGCGGCTTTGGAGTGTGGGGTTTTTTACCTGAAAGGGTTTTCCCCACGTATATCTTGTGTTGTGAGTTTTGCATTTGGATGTTGTTATTATGTTTCTGTTAATGCGCATCTTAATCTATAATTGTAAAAGTTAAAATTTACATAAATATTTCCTTAGTAGATTAATGTAGGAAGCATTTTCCGCATACCTTACTTCCTTTCAGATGGTATTAGAGCTTGATAACCTTTGGTTCTAGTTGTTGGGTAGAGGGTTTTGAGTTGATCTTCATTTGAGTGGGAGATTGTGTAGAGGATTTTGAAATCTTTGTTGCAGGAGAGAGATGGCGAGCACATTTGGGAGGTTTGATATAGAGAAGTTCAATGGAGGTAACTTTGATTTGTGGAAACTCAAGATGGAGGACTTATTGGTGGATATAGATCCATGGCTCATAGTATCCAGAACCATACCATCAGGCATGAGACAAGAAGATTGGGATCTGATGGATTGGAAGGCTAAGGGTCTGATAAGACTCTGTTTAGCTAATTAGTGCTCCTAAATATCCATGAAGAAAAGACTACAAAGGATCTTTGGAAGAAGCTTGGAGATGTTTATCAGGATAAATCCTTAATGAACAAGTTATTCCTTCGAAATAAATTATATTCTCTGAGGACGGAAGATGGAGGATCTGTCATTGATCACCTGAATAGATTCAATATGCTTGTTTCCTAGTTGACCTCTATTGGTGTGAAGATGGAGGAGGAGGATCGATGTATGACATTATTGTGTTCCTTACTAGATTCATGGGATCACCTTGTTATGGCCATTGGGAGTACCACTACCACCTTCAAGATGGATGAAGTGGTTTCTTCACTGTTGTCTAAAAATATGCGGAGATAGTCTTCCGAATCGGCTAAGGAGGCTCTTGTGGTTCGTGGTAGATCTAAAGAGAAGAGAAAGAAAAAGGATAAGAAGAAGGAAGAAAAAGGAAGATCCAAATCCTGTGGGAGATCTAAGTCTCTCAGAAAGTCCAAGGCCCTATGTTGGAACTGCCGCAAACCTGGTCACTTCTGCAAGGAGTGCAAGGAGGAAAAAAAGAAAAAGAAGAACTATGATTCAAATTCTGACAAGTCCTCTTAGGATGAAGGATAAGCATTTGTCGCTGCCTTGGCAATGCATGCATTTGAGGATGTGTGGCTTATTGACTTTGGTGCATCTTTTCACATGACCTCACATCAGGGTTGGTTTTCAAAGTATGAAGAAGACAATGGGTGAAAGGTGTACTTGGGTTATGATTATCACCTGAAGATTGTTGGCCGTGGGAGAGTCTTGATTTGATTCCCTGATGGATGAGTGAAGGGAATCAATGGTGTTCTGCATATCCCTGGTTTGGCATGGAACCTTCTTTTTGTAAGTAAGTTGAATGATGTGGGTGTGCAGGTTGTTTTCTCGAATGGAGGATGCAATATGACTAGAAGATCTATGGTGTTACCTAAGGGTGTTTAGATTGGCACTCTATTTTAGCTTGATGCATGTGTGGTTTAGTGGAATAGTGCCTCTATTTTGAAGAAGAGAGCTTCAGAATATTCATCCACACCATTGGAACCAACAGTGAAGAGGACTATTGCATCTACTTCTGATGGTCATGCTTTCTGGGTACCTAAGGGTGCTCATTCTATGAAGATGAAACTTCTAGCTGAGAAGACAATGTTATGTCACTAAAGGCTTGGTCACATTGGTGAAAAGGGTTTGAGGACCTTGAAAAATAAAAAATCTTGTTGAGGGCATGAATGATTGTAACCTTGAGTTTGATTTATGCAAACATTGCATTTATGGAAAACAAAACCATGTTCAGTTTTATTCTACTCACAAATCTTCTGAGGTGTTGGACTTGATTCATTCTGATGTGTTTGGTCCTGTTAATGTTCCTTCGATTTTAAAATCTATTTACTTTGTTTCTTTCATTGGTGATTACAATAGAAGGACACGGGTGTATTTCCTTAGAATCAAATGTGAAGTCTTTAGTAGATTCAAAGAGTTCAAATCTCTTGTAGAGAATCAGAAGGATAGAAAGATTAAGTGTTTGAGGAATGACTACGGTGGTGAGTTTTGTTTAGCATATTTTGACAAGTTCTATAAAGAACAAGGGATTGAGAGGCACAAGACAACTCTGTATACCCCTCAATAGAATGGATTTGTAGAGAGGATGAATAAAACGTTGATGGAGAGGGCAAGGAGTATGCTAATTGGAGTCGGTCTTGAACAAAAGTTCTAGGTTGAAGCTATTGCTACCGCTTGTTACCTGGTTAACAAGTCTCCTACATCAACACTCATTGATAAGATACCTATGGAGGTGTGGTCTGGTAAAAAGCCTTCATTGAGACACATTCAAGTATTTGGTTGTGAGGCATATGCACATGTGCCTAAGGAGAAGAGGTTTAAGTTGGAGCACAAGACTGTGAAGTGTATCTTCATCAGTTATGGCATCGGTGTGAAAGGGTACAAGCTTTGGGATCTAGCGGTTGAGAGAGTTCTGTATAGAAGAAGTGTGATCTTTAAAGAGTTCAATCCTTCTTCTGTTGTCTTGCAACCATAGAAAGAAGAGAAGAAAGAGGATGTGGTTCAACTTCCATCCACCCCTGAGAAAGTTGAACCAAAAACATCTATTGGACCTGATAATGAGGAGAGCTCTAGTAGCTCTAAAAATTCAGAAGAAGATGAAGAACCTCAACCTCAATCTTTTAGGAGGTCCACGTGGATAAAGTGACAACCTGATAGGTTTGGTTATTTATTACATGATTCCAGTTGTATTTTTGATTTGATTTCTACACTGATGAGCCTAGAACTATGAAAGAGGCTATGGGTATGAAAGATGCAAGTTCCTGGAAGGAGGCCATGGAAGAGGAGATGACTTCTTTGGAAAAGAATAATACTTGAGATTTGGCACCTTTGCGTGAAGGACAAAAACATGTTGGATGCAAATAGGTGTTCAAAAAGAAATTTGGTGTAGATGGCAATGTTGAGAAATATAAGGCTACATTGGTTGTGAAGAGGTATTCTCAGGTGGAAGGAATTGACTATGGTGAGATTTTCTCTCCCATTGCAAAGATGACATCTATTTGGTTCCTATTATCTCTTGCAGCAGTGTATGATCTTGAAGTGGAACAGATGGATGTGAAGACATCATTCCTTCATGGTGACTTGGAGGAGGAAATCTATATGTCATAACCAGAGCACTACGTGGTGAAAGGTAAAGAAAATATGGTTTGCAAGTTGAAAAAGTCTTTGTATGGTTTGAAATAGTCTCCTAGGATGTGGTACCATAAGTTTGATGCCTTTGTGTTGAGTATTGGATTTTTGATATCAAAATTAGATCATTGTGTTTATTACAAGTTTGACAATGATCACATTCTCATTATTGCATTGTATGTCAATGATATGTTACTCATTGGGAATGGTAAAAGTTTGATTTATGATTTGAAGTCTCAGTTGTCAGGATAGTTTGAGATGAAAAATCTAGGGGCAACTCGGTACATTCTGGGGATAGAGATTAGAAGAGACAGAGCAAACAAAAAACTTTGGTTAGGCTAGAGTAAGTATGGTAACATTGTGTTGGAGAGATTCAACATGGTAGATTGCAGACCTTTGATTGTTCTTGTTATGATGGGGACAAAGTTATCTGTTGTGGATTGTCCAAAGGCTCCTTCTGAGATAGAGGATATGAGTAGAGTTCCTTATGCTAGTGTGGTTGGTAGTTTGATGTATGCGATGGTCTGTACTAGACCAAACATTGCCCAAGCAGTGGGAGTCCTTAGTTAGTTTATGGCTAATCTTGGACGGGTACATTAGGATGCAGTGAAGAGAGTGTTCAGATATTTGCAGGGTACTTCTGAGTATTCCTTATGTTATCATGGTTATCCTACAGGACCTCAATATTCACTTTATATTTGAGGATTTGCGGATTCAGATTGGGCAGGTGACATTGACATCAGGAGATCCACCAGTGCTTATGTTTACACTATGTTTGGTGGTGCTATTAGTTGGAGGAGTAAGCAGCAACCTGTGGTCGCTTTGTCCACTACTGAAGCTGAGTACATGGCAGAAAATTATGCTTGTAAAGAAGACATTTAACTTAAGAGATTATTTTGATGTTGGGTTTGATGCAGTGAAGATTACTATTTGTTGTGACAGTCATAGTGCCATATGTTTGGTGTAGAATCCTACTTTCCACGCGAGGACTAATCATATTGATGTCTAGTACCATTTTGTTCATGACATGGTAGAGGATGGGAAGGTAAACTTGGAGAAATTTGACACTTTGACGAATGTTACAAATTCCTTGACAAAACTTGTGAGCACAGAGAAGTTTAGATGGTGTTCAGAGTCTATGGGCCTCTTGAGCCCTAACAATTAAATCATGGTGTTGATACTCCCTTTGCTCTTGTAAGGTGTTTGACAAGTGGGAGAATGTTAGGAAAAGTGTCTCAACATTGCAACTACGAAAGGTTACTATTATTCCTAGTTTTGGTCTTTTCGAATACCCTTTATCTTGGAGAATAATCTAGAACTTTCAAAGTTTCCAAAAGGGCTAAAAATGGTGGGACTTACTATTTTTAGTAACTCTACATTTGACTTCAGATTGACCCAAAATTTTTCCCAAAATGTGCATAATTGCTAAGTAAATATCTCGGGTGAGTTTTGACTCAATATCATATCTGGATTGCAAGCTATTAAAGTTTCTATTTTTTGAAACTGTCGAAAAAAGTTTCAGATTCAATTTTGAGGCACTTAGAGGTCCCTAAACACCTTGAAAGTTGTTGTAACCAACTAAGTCAGTTATAGCTTGATAGATCTCTTCACAAGATTTTTGACGCATTAAACGGTTCGTCAATCAGACACCTAGATCAAAAGTTATGACCTTCAGAAGTTGGACCTCCTATTTTTGGGAAATGTGAAAACATGTCAGACACTTAAAGAGTTGTAAAGGGGAGAGTTACACATGTTGGTGTGTGTTTTGGCACATCATAAGGCATCTTTGAATGGATATAATTTGGGTGCCACTTTTGGGTGGTTTTAGCTCATGGTTTTGTAATTATCGTTGATAATTTACTGTATTGTATCTCCTATATATCAGGAGCTTGAGATGGGGCTTGTGTGTAAGAGTCTTATAGATGTTGAGTTACCTCCTGGATCTCTAGTTGGTTATACTCCTGTGAAAGCTTGCTTTGCAAGTATATTGTAATCTTCTTGATTCCTGAATAATATATTGGACGACTTTGGAGTGTGCGGTTTTTTACCTGAAAGGGTTTTTCCCACGTATATCTTGTGTTTGAGTTTTACATTTGGATGTTGTTATTACATTTCTATTAATGTGCATCTTAATCTGTAACTGTAAAAGTTAAAATTTGCATAAATCTTTCCTCAGTAGATCAGTGTAGGAAGCATTTTCCACATACCTTACTTCCTTTCAATACATATTTCTTATTTTAGCTGCTCCCAAAAGTTTTCTTAAGGAGTTTTATGGACTTTCCAAAAAATTATAATGGGTAGGGAACTTATAAACATAGAAATGAAGTCTTATAAGCTGGGATTTGGTTTATCAGCATAAAGAGGTTGGTGGCCTTGGTCTTCAACAATTTGAGCTGAATTGTCAAGCCTTATCCACCAAATTATATTGGTGATGGTGTAAAAATCTTGGTCAACTGTGGGAAATAATTCTCAATTTTAAATACCTAGGAGGGGTGGATGATGAAGATATTCCATGAATGGAGTTGACTGGGAAAGGTTCTTTGATCTGGAATACCCTAAAAAGGAGTGATTTGCTTATAAAAGAGGGACTTTTTTGGATAGCTAATCAGGGTAATAGAGCTTTGTTTTGGGGTGATTCTTGGGACAACCATCCCTCTATCCTCTCTTCCTTTCCAAAGATTTTCATGTGGTGAAATTTTCCTAGAACTTAGATGGTCCAATTTTTTTTTCTTTTAAATATTCCACTCAGCTGGGGAGATCTTTAGTTCATCAGTGAAAAGAGCCTTAGAGCTGGCCTCATGGAGGATTGCCAGAGGATCGTAATACTTTGGCCTCAATTCTGGCTATGAGACCTTGTAGTTCACTAGAGGACTCATATATTCTTGCTTGGTGTGATGATCCAAAATGTGTGTATTTAGTTTCTCTTTGTTATCATGGTTTAGAAATACAGAGGGAGGGGAATTCTAAGTTTCCTTGGTGGCAAAGAATTTGGAACAAGTTTTGTTGGCCCAAGTGTAATTTTTTTAAGTGGCTCTTAAGTCCAAATAAATGTCTCACTTTAGAAAATATTAGAAAGAAATGATTCTAGGGGATCCCTATCTCCTTTCTCTGCAGTATTCATGAAGAATGCCCCAGTCATCTATTTTTTCAATGCCCATTTTCTAAGGAAATTCGACATTTATGGTGGAAGTTGTGGAGTAGACTGTTCATTCATACTACCTCCCTTTCTAAGTCTTGGAATAGTTTGGGAAGGTCCCCTACTTCTACTTCCTTTATTCTAGATACATGGGATATTGGCCCTTCATTCTTTGGCAGATTTGGTTGGAACAAAATCCTCAAATATTTTAGGGGTGCCAGAATAAAGCCATAAAAGTGTGGCTTAAAATTAAAGGTATGATCATAGAGAATATAGAAGCTAAATTTTCTAATGAATCTCTTACCTCTTTTGATTTGTGCCTTGTTAATCTCTTGGAGTTGTCCCTTCCATATTCCTCTCAAGTTAGGCTTAGCAATAGAGTTCAGGTCTCTAGGAAGGTGAACAAGTCCTAGAAAGTGGTGTCTTCCCCCTTGTGGCTTTTTGAAAATCAATACAGATGGGTCTTCTAGGGGTAATCCAGGTGATACTGGGATTGGTGGTATCGATCGTGATAGTGGGGGCTTGGTTTAAATCTTCTCTACTCATATGGGAATACACTCCAATAATCAAATGGAAGCTTCGACGCTTCTTTAGGATCTAGAACGAGCTTGTACGATGGGATGGAGAAAAGTCATTTGTGAAACTACCTCTATGATTTTGGTCTCCCTTCTAAACAAAAGGAATTTTCACAAATACTCAGGATAGAGATTGGCTTTGGTGGCTAAGTGGATTCTCAATTTGACAACAAACTTTAATTCAATCTCCTTTGTCCATACTCCTAGAGAATAGAATAATGTTGCCGATTGCTTAGCTAAATGGGCCTCTGAAGGGATGTGTAGTTGGAATGTGAGTGATTGGGTTGGCTTCATCCATAAAAATCTCACCAGCTTCTTCATGATGACCACATGACATGATTTTTCATTTCTCAGTGTTATTAGGGTGTGTTATGGTTGGTGTTTTTGTTTTGTATTGAGTGGTTTTGTGTATACCCTGGGTGGGGTTTTTTTTTTAATTTATTTTTTTTCTGATGCTTGTCATGCTAGAAATTGCAATCTATAAGTCCCTTTGGTCTAAGTGTATTTAACTCTCTTTGAATAAAATTTATCTTTTTGCCCCCCAAAAAACCTCCAAAATCTCCACAATCCCTCTTCCTATCTAAGATCCCAAATCTCTTCCAAAAACCTCTTCTTTCTCCAAGAAATAAGTAGAAACACCGAAAAAATGAAAAAATGAATTGCCAACCAAACCAACAACACTTAAAAAATGGTATAGATAGAGAAAACCAAGCTAGGTGCATGAACCTAGGGAAATGATATCAAATGTCACAAAGTCAAACTTGGCTCCAAGCTCATCACTTTTCTTCAAAGGAACTTTAAGAGGGTCTAATCTCATACAAAACCCATAATAAGTATCCTAACATGAACCCATCTCATAGGTAATCACCTTAGGGATTTATTTTAACCTAAATAATAAGGCAAAAAGATAACAATGACCTCTAAAAATCCCTTCTAAGTTCAAGTTTGAGATTTGTCACTTATGAAGGCTCACTCCCCAAATCCCAACTTACCAACTTTCACAAATAATACATTTCAAAAATCAAATAATAAAATTTACACAACACATTTTACAAAAGAAGACCCTAATCTCCTCATGGTATAAGGTCTAACCTGTATCATTGAGGATAACAACACATGTTTCTAGTGGACATCCACAATTTCCATTGGCCATGGAAATCACCTACACACTTGTACCAAATGTCAATATGTCCAAAATAATAACCGAAGCAACAATGATAATACTATCAATCCATACACCTCAGAGAATCTACAATTAACCACAACTATATCATGATTTCATAATAACCAAAGCAACTAATTTAATCAACTATCATAATCTCATTTACACAACTTGCAATTAACACATGTTGCTATTTCATACATTCCTTTGCAAATCCCACAATAACTGAAATCAAGTTAAATTATAATTCATCATCACATGATTCAATCCATTTAAAAATAAAACCAAAATGAAAAGATGAAATATGTACTTCTAAGTCCATGATATAGATAACATGTGAGTAAATCATGGTTTTTTATAATATAAGTGACAAAAACCATGGTGTTGAACCCATTACAAAACAGGCCCAAGTGCACACCAAAGAGTCAACAAAAAGAGACCAACCCAGCAAAAAGAATCATCACCAACAAAAAATGCAGATATAATAGTTTAATAGCAGATAGACAACAAACATAAACATAAAAATAGAAAAAGCCCCCAGGGCTAATTATAGAGTTGTTCCCAATCCTTAGATAGGAATTGGTACATAACCTCGTACTCCTTTAGCTCTTTGTCCTTCATGCCCTATTTGGTAAGCTCAATATTTTGCAACACTGCCAAAGTGGTCGTAGACTTGTGCATAACTTTAGAGGTGAACTTCGCCAGCGCCATGAACTTGTTCTCCAACTTTGTCATTCTATTTTTTATGTCCACAATCTCATTGCCTTTGATGTAACTTTTCTTTCCCTTTTTGCTTTTGCCAGTATCCTATTTGGTCTTCGAGCTATCCGTCTCCAACCTAGGAATGTTAAGTTCAAGGAAATTGCTCAGGCCTTCATTCACCATCTCCAGGACCACATTATCCTCCTGGTTCTTGGTCTTTACCTCACCATCAAGGTTCTCTTCACCACCTTCGGACTCAGCATAATAAACTTATTCCTTGTGCACAGGGGTAGGTTTTGTGGCCAATCTGGTCGATCTTCTGGTTGACGAAGCCCTAACCTTGCTATGAGGTAAAACATACGAGCCTCATCTTTTTTATCTTCGCTGCCATCCCCACCATCCACCGACTCCTCCACCTCAATCACCAGGTTGTGCACCTCCAATTTGGGAATATCTTTAGAAATCACATAGAGGCTATCTCCATCCTTCCCCTTCTTGACTTTTTGATTAGGGGTGTTGCCCTTAGCTTCTCTGACAACAAGTTTTCTTTTGGTTGGTTTAGGACTGGCCATCTTAGGATTAAACTGGTCTATATTTTGAATCTCAGGTCTATTTAGCACAACCGGTTTCTTCTTGGTGGAAGAGGCTTTGGCAGACTTGTGGGATTAGGTGTACTTTTCAGGGGTGATTTCAGTGATTATCACCGGGTTGCTACAGGTAGGTTTCATTTTAGGTTTAGGCATTGTAGAGGAGCTATCAATGTGGGTGGCTGTGATGGTCTTGGGGGGACAGAGGGCTAAATGGAACTTGTACAACCTGTAAATAAGCGCCTGGTGGAGCAGAATGGGGGGTTTCTCAAAGTCAAGCTTGTGCTGCTCCATGGCCGCCTCAACCGAGACTTCAAGGGAAGACATAAGGTAAAATGAAAAGCTAATGTGTTTTCTACGCCTAAAGTGATTCAACAAAACAAAGTGGTAGTAGAAGAATTGTTGAAACCTACCTTCAAGTGTGAAATACTTGATGATCATATGGCAGATGTTGTTCCAAGGTTTGGGGAGCTGCTCTCTATCGAAATCTCCTTGTAGGCTATGCAAAACTTCACTTTTCTTCAAAAACAAAGCCATTCCCTCTAGGTCCAAGACTTTATTGGTCTTCTTGTGTTTCACTCTGTCTATGGGCATACCCATGGCCATCCCAATGACCTCTTCAGAAACCTCAAACCCCACACCGCCAACACAGACATGTCTATCTGACCAAGACTGCACAAACCATATGGAAAGATTCTCGTCATGTCCCTATATACATTCCAAGAACGATGCCACCCTACCCTCTTGGCAGATATGCCAGAGGGTCTCATTCCTTCTGAATTCCTCACATGACTCTAGTTCAGTATGAGTTCTATCCCCACCCATTTGAAGCAAGCACCAACACTTAGCATAAATTTAGATCGAATGGAAACTCTTTGTAGCTGAAAATCTTTGCCACTGTAGATATGAAAATTAGAGAAGTGCAAGGCATGAAGATTAATGATCAACTTGGCACTGTGCCTATTTGAAAAGATGTAATTCCATACCTTCGCCTCATGCGAATTAATATGCCAACCCATTTTATGATTACAACCCTTAAGATCACGAAATTAATTTCTACGGACACTAGAAGTGTTAAACCCATTAACGGTCACCTGAGTGGCCATGTGATTAACCATTGAAAGCGTCCAAGTCATCATGATTTTATGGTTACATGTCATACTTAAGCGAGTAATAATACTCCTCAAGATGACCTGGCAATAATCCTTCCCGCCACAACAACTTTTAAAATCTTTTTTAATAATATTATGATCAATATTATTAAAGTCTCTCCTTTTACAATTCCTAAGGCAAGCTTTATGTTGGGTACTTGAAATGTGTTGCAAGTATGTGCCTAATTAGTGTTGTCATTGATGTCAACATATCTGTGTTGTCATTGGTGTCAACTGTGCTCTTACTTTGTTGAGGATATTGAGAAAATTAACCCCTCTGGTGATAACAATGTGTTGCAGTAGAAATAGTACATTTCATGTAAAAGAACAATCTAGAAGCATGCT
Source organism: Cunninghamia lanceolata (assembly GCA_027924645.1). Lineage (NCBI taxonomy): Eukaryota > Viridiplantae > Streptophyta > Pinopsida > Cupressales > Cupressaceae > Cunninghamia > Cunninghamia lanceolata. The sequence goes on from BSBN01000957.1 coordinate 3,944,702, forward strand.
TCACATTTCCTATAGAATAAATATCTTTACTTGCGGATTGGAATTTATTTAGAAGCCTATCTGAAGATGTTATATTCTGAGTTTGAGCCTCCGGTATGAAGAATTGAGTGAGTTATGTTCACCAGAGTGAAAACAACTTTTTCTGTGTGTTTGGTGGTGACAGGGAGAAAGTGTTTTGCTCCACATTCCTCCGCATTGAAGTATTTTGGTTTACGGTTCTGGAAGTAAGTCTGTGATGATATTAAATGCCTTCAAGTGTAATGGTTCATGATTTGGTGGTTTGCAAGCTATCTTTTACTCATGACAGTGGTTGCTAGTGTTGTTCTTGTGCTCTAGTTTGAAGAATCTTACTGATAGAGTTGTTAGAGATCGTGTGGTTGTTCCTGGTGATTACAATGTGCTTGTGGATGTCTCCTGATCATGCTCCTACATTTGGATTGGTCTGCAAGGTGTAATTCAGATCGTTCATGAAGTGTGTTCTTGAGAATACTTGTGTTAACATCAGTCTTGGCCGACCTGGTTGAATTCGTCATCTACGGAGATGCATCAAAGATTGTGATAACATGTTGTAGCATGGAAGATTGTGTTTGAGTCCCAGCTAAGGCGTGACATGATCCACATACATTCTTACATCTTTTCCTTAGCTAAATTTGTATTAGGTCCAGACCTATTTTATGTATGTTTGTAATGCCGACCTTGGAGATTGTTCCAACGGTTGATGATTGTAATGTCGACCTTGATGATTATTCTGAGGTTGATGTAGTGTATAAATACTTGTAATTAAGTCATGAAAATGTATCCAGGAGCAAAGATGCAAAGATAGAAGCGGAGAAGGTAGCAGAGCATAGCAGAGGTGTTTGTGCTTCAATGGAACTGAACATTAGCATATAGTAGATTTTGTTATCTCTGTTCAACCTTTTGGCAGTGAGCCTCCTTTTGGCAGTGAGCCTTCCTTTGGCAGTGAGCCATCCATAGGTAGTGAACCTTTCTTTGCAGTGATCAATTTGGGCAGTGAGCCTCTATTTTTTGGTATTGATATAATCATATATTTCTGTGGGCTAACACCCACCGTGGTTTTTCCCTTCTAGGGTTTTCCACGTAAAAATCTAGTGTCTCATGTGTTGTTTATGCTTTTGTGTTAAGCTTCTCATTTGATGCTTTCATGGTTATATATGAATATAAGTGATTGATAAGTTGATGATCATATTTGGTTAAAAGTCTTAGGACAACTGATTCACCCCCCCTCTCAGTTGTCTAGTGCAGTTCAACAATTGATATTAGAGCTAGTTCCTCTGAAGAAAGCCTAACAACTTGAGGAAGATCTAGGATGTCTTATAAGAAGGAAGATCTGCATTTTGATGGGACAAATTATGCTCTTTGGAAGGTACGAATGAAAAGCCATCTTCATTGTCTTGGTTATAAAGTATGGAAAGCTACAGAAGCAAAATATACCATGCCTCCAAATGGTTTGATGACTGAAGATGAAATCAAAGAATATGAGGTGGATGTCAAAGCAAAGGATGCTCTACTAAGTTCCTTAAGTGACTCAGTGTTGACAAAAGTTGTGGACCTAGAAACTGCAAATGAGGTATGGGAGAAGCTGAAAAATCTGTATGAAGGAGATGATTATGTAAAAGAAGCCAAGCTACAAAGTCTGAAAGTGAAGTATGAGGGTTTGAAGATGAATGAAGATGAAAACATAACAGCCTTTATGCAAAGAGTTGATGAACTTGTCACTAGAATATAGGGTATGGGAGGAACTCTTAGTGATAAGGAAGTTGTGATGAAAATTCTCAGATCACTACCAAAGTCATATAGTCACAAGGTAGCTGCAATTGAAGAATTCATGACTATGAAAACTATTGACAGAGATCATTTACTTGGAAAGCTTACAGCCTTTGAGATAAGAGAATTTGGTGATGCCCTGCCTAAAGTTGAAACAACTTTTAAAGCTGGTACTTCAGCAGAGATCTCTAGAGCTGAGAAATACAAGGTGGATAATGAATTTGATGAAAATGAAGCTAACTTTGTTGACAGGCTACAAAGAGGCTCTGGTAAGTTCAAAGGTAAATTACCTTTCAAATGTTTCTCTTGTGGTAAAGTAGGTCATTATGCTTCCAGATGTCCTAAAAGAATTGAAAGAAATAAGAAGAAACATGACAACAGGCCTAGAGTTCCAAAGAAATGCTACTGTCAGAGATTTTGATGATGAAGGGGTGACTGATGATGAATCTGATGATGCTAATACTAGTGCAAATGAATGCCTATTTATTGCTATTAAAGAAGATCCCGTGTCTACTAATTCTGCTAGCTGTGTGAAGGATGAAAAACTAGTAGAAGAAAGTGCTTTGGTTGTTCAGGTTGAGAAAGATAAGGATGAATGGATTATTGATAGTGGATGCTCACATCACATGACCAGTGACAAAAGTAAGTTTATAAGTTTGGAAAAGTATGATGGAGGATCGATTAGGTTTGGAGATAATGCAGCTAGTAAGATTTGTGGAAAAGGATCTATTTCATTTGATGGAAAGCATAATACTGACAATTTTCTATATGTAAAGGGTTTGAAGCACAATCTTTTGAGTCTTGGTCAGATGTGTGACAAAGGATATGATCTGAGATTCAAGATAATGGCAAGATCATGGAAAGTTTTTGAACTGTGATTGCTACCAGTAAAAAGACAAAAGGTAACATCTATCAATTGAGAGGAACTAATGATTATTGTTTATTGGCTCAGGCAGATGAAAGTTGGTTATGGCATAGAAGGATGTGTCATATAAACTTTGATAATCTGGTAAAGATAAGTTTAGGTCAAATTGTGAGAGATTTACCAAAACTTGTAAAACCATCCAACACAATCTGCAAGGAATGTCAGTTAGGGAAGTAGACAAGAACAAGCTTCAAGAACAAAGAGCAATTCTTTGCCGGTTTGCTGGGTCTAGTGCATACAGATCTCTATGGTCCTACAAGGGTGAGAAGCCTACAAGGTGACAGGTGCTTCATGTTGCTTATTGATGATTATTCTAGAATGACTTGGGATACTTTTCTAAGAGACAAATCAGAAGCCCTAAAGAAATTCAAATCTTTCAAGGCAATGGTTGAGAATGAAATAGAGTTGAAGATCAAATGCTTAAGGTTTGATAGAGGAGGTGAGTTCACATCAAATGAATTCAACATTTTCTGTGAAGAACATGGGATAAAGAGACAACTGTCTGCACCTAGGGCTCCTCTGTAGAATGGAGTTGTGGAAAGGAAGAATATGATAGTTCAGGAGGCTGCTAGGACAATGATGAAGGAAGAAGGTCTGCCAGAAGTCTTTTGGAAAGAAGCTATTCACACTGCTGTCTACATCCAAAATAGAGTTCAAGTAAAAGCTAATGGTACTAAAACTCCCTATGAATTGTGGTATGGAAGAATTTCCACAGTAAAATATTTCAAAGTCTTTGGAAGAAAATGTTATATCAGGAGAGATGAAGATATAGGAAAGTTTGATGCAAGGTGTGATGAAGGAATCTTTCTTGGATACTCTACCAAGAGTAAAGCTTACCGGTGCTACAAAAAAAGGCTCAAAAAGATTGTTGAGAGTGCAAATGCGAAGGTAGTTGAATGCAAAGAAAAAATATAAGACCTGAGTTGTTATGAACCAGATGAACCTGTGACTATAGTAAATGAAGAGAAAGATAAGCAAGAAGACAGTTAGGATGAAGAAGAGGCTCTAGAAAGTGTTGTCAAGACTCTTAGGTATGTAAGGATCAATCATTTTGAAGATCAGATTATAGGTGACAAGAACAAAGGTGTGATAACAAGAAAAAGAGCTGCAGAGGAACAAGTCAATTACTATTTGCTTTCAAAGATTGAACCAAAAACTGTGAATGAAGCATGCAATGATGAAAATTAGGTAAAGGCAATGGAGGAAGAACTATTGTAGATAGAAAAGAATGAAACTTGAGAATTAGTTCCTAGACCTACTGACAAAAATGTTATAGGAACAAAATGGGTCTTCAGGAATAAGTTGAATGAAAATGGAGAAGTTGTAAGGAATAAAGCAAGAAATGTATGCAAAGGATATTGTCAAATTGAAGGGATATATTTTGAAGAAACCTTTGTCCCAGTAGCTTAGATTGAAGCAATAAAAATGTTTCTGGCATTTGCAGCTCACAGAGATTTTAAGGTATATCAGATGGATGTGAAATCTGCCTTCTTGAATGGTGAATTAGAAGAGGATGTATACAATGAGCAATCAGAGGGATTTCAATTGTCAAATTAAGGTGATATGGTATGTAGGTTGAAGAAAGCATTGTATTGACTCAAACAAGCTCCTAGAGCATGCTATGCAAGGTTAGACATGTATTTATTGCAATTGGGATTTAGTAAAGGTACTGCAGATAGAAATCTGTACTTCAAAATCAATGATGATCAGATCTTGATTGTTGAGGTCTTTGTTGATGACATTATCTATGTGCATAAGGTTTGCCGGTGAGATGAAAAGTGAATTTGAAATGTCCATGTTTCGTGAAATGAATTTCTTTTTGGGTTTTCAAATTAATCAATCAGATAAAGGAATCTTCATATCTCAGTCTAAGTATGTGAAAGAGTTATTGAAGAAGTTTGGGATGGAAGACTCTAAACTGGTACGTACTCCCATGGTGATTGGTTGCAAGCTGAGCAAAACTGATGAATCACCTAAGGCTGATCAGAAAAATATAGATCCATGATTGGAGGATTGCTTTATCTAACTCAAACTAGACCTGATATTATGCATGCAGTTTGTCTTGTTGTAAGGTTTCAAGATGATCCAAGAGAATCACATGTGATGGCAGTTAAGAGAATCCTGAGGTATTTGAAAGGTACTCCAGATTATGGCTTATGGTATCCAAAGGACAATGATTTCACTCTCAGTGCTTATACAGATGCAGATTGGGCCGGAGATGTTGATGACATAAAGAGTACAAATGGAGGTGCCTTCTTCTTGGGTAATAGATTGGTCTCATGGCTGAAAAAGAAACAAGATTCAATATCTTTGTCAACTACAGAACTAGAGTATATTGCAGAAGCAGAGTATATTGCAGCAACATGTTGTTGCACTCAAGTATTATGGATGAAGCAGACTTTGAATGATATAAGAGTTGTGTATGAAGATCCAATTGCAATATTTTGTGACAGTACAAGTGCCATAAACATTTCAAAGAATCCAGTGATGCACTCAAGAACAAAGCACATATCAATAAGGTATCACTTTTTGAGAGAGAAGGTGACAGAGAATGAAGTAGAGTTGGAGTATGTGTCCACAAAGGATTAATTGCAGACATTTTCACTAAGCCTCTGCCTAAAGATACCTTTGAGTATCTCAAAGAAAAGCTAGGGGTCATTACCCCTCCTATCCTGAACTAAGATGCATAGGAATGGATCAATCCAGTGGAGCTCAAAGTGTCATTCCTTGATCTGGATTGATGTTCTGAAGGCTACCTCTCAAGGGGAGTAGCTAAATGTTTCTGGCAAAGTAAATGGATCAGAGCAACAACATGCAAGTATGTGCCCTTTTCCATTGATGTCAAAGGGGGAGTGAAATCATGTGAAAAACTTAGGGGGAGAAAGAATGCAGATGTGTAAAGAGAAAGGAGGAGAAGATGTGTAAAGGGAAAGGGGGAGAATTTTGTCTTGGTGGTCTTTTCAGTTTTTCACATCATATGTTGCCATCATTGACAAAGGGGGAGATTGTTGCAAGTATGTTCCTAATCGGTGTTGTCATTGATGTCAACATATCTGTGTTGTCATTGGTATCAACTGTGCTCTTACTTTGTTGAGGATATTGAGAAAATAAGCCCCTCTGGTGATAACAATGTGTTGTAGTAGAAATAATGCATTACATGCAGAAGAATAGTCCAGAAGAATGCTACACATTTCTTGCAGAATAAATATCTTTACCTATGGATTGGAAGTTATTTAGAAGCCTATCTGAAGATGTTATATTCTGAGTTTGAGCCTCCGGTATGAAGAATTGAGTGAGTTATGTTCACTAGAGTGAAAACAACTTTTTCTGTGTGTTTGGTGGTGACAGGGAGAAAATGTTTTGCTCCGCATTCCTCCGCATTGAAGTATTTTGGTTGCGGTTTTGGAAGTAAGTCTGTGATGATGTTAAATTCCTTCAAGTGTAATGGTTCATGATTTGGTGGTCCGCAAGCTATCTTTTACTCATGATAGTGGCTCGCAGTGTTGTTCTTGTGCTTTGGTTTGAAGAATCTTATTGATAGAGTTGTTAGAGATCATGTGGTTGTTCTTGGTGATTACAATGTGCTTATGGATGTCTCTTAATCATGCTCCTACATTCAGATTGGTCCGCAAGGTGTAATTCATATCGTGCATGAAGCATGTTCTTGAGAATACTTGTGTTAACATCAGTCTTGGCCAACCTGGTTGAATTCATCATCTCCGAAGATGCATCAAAGATTGTGATAGCATGTTGTAGCATGGAAGATTGTGTTTGAGTCCCAGCTAAGGTGTGGTGTGATCTGCATACATTATTACATCTTTTCCTTAGCTAAATTTGTATTAGATCCATACCTATTTTATGTATGTTTGTAATGCCGACCTTGATGATTATTCTGAGGATGATGTACTGTATAAATACTTGTAATTAATTCGTGAAAATGTATCTAGGAGCAACGATGCAAAGATGGAAGCGGAGTAAGGTAGCAGGGTAGAGCATAGGTGTTTGTGCTTCAATGGAACTGAACATTGGCATAGAGTAGATGCTGTTATCTTAGTTCAACCTTTTGGCAGTGAGCCTCCTTTTGGCAGCGAGCCTTCCTTTGGCAGTTAGCCATCCATAGGCAGTGAGCCTTTCTTTCTAGTGAGCAATTTGGGCAATGAGCCCTGTAGGCATCGAGACTCTATTTTTTGGTATTGATAACTTATATATTTGTGTGGGCTAACACCCACTATGGTTTTTCCCTTCTAGGGTTTTCCACATAAAAATTTGGTGTCTCTTGTGTTGTTTATGCTTTTGTGTTGAGCTTCTCATTTGATGCTTTCATGGTTATATCTGAATATAAGTGATTGATAAGTTGATCATATTTGGTTAAAAGTTCTAGGACAACTGATTCACCCCCCTTCTCAGTTGTCCGGTGTAGTTCAACAAAATGGTCTGATTTAAACTCATGGTGGATTAGGTATAGAATGTTGCTCCTTGCCTAGGAGGTTTTGGATCTGAGTAGGGAGATTCTCTAACTTTTTCCAACATCTCCAATTGTTCAAGTTCTAGCCCAAGTTGGCCATACCATCGGCCACCTTGTTACCTTCCTTATAGGTGTGTCCAATTTCCTTTTGAGTGAACCCAGTCGGTAAGCCCTTAATATCCTCAGTGATATCCTTAAGTTTCCAACTATTGTCAGCCCTACCAAGAGTAGCATCAACAATAATTTTTGAGTCTCCTTCTATTTGAAGTTTGTCCACTCCTAGTGAGAGGGCCAATTTAAGCCCCCATAAGAGGGCTAGACCATCAACAACATTGTTGGACTATATTCCGATGCCCCCAGCATATGCTGCAATAAGTTTTCCTTTGTCACTTCTGATGACTCCACCACCACTGGCCAACCCTATGGTCTTTTTCTCTATACTATCAAAATTGAGTTTGACCCAGTCCTTGGGGGGGATCCAAATTGTTTTTTGCTTGGCCAATTGTTTAGAGTTGTCAAAGGTGGTCATATCAACTGTTAGACCCAGTTCTTAGCAATCTAGATTTCCATCTAGGTGGGGGGTTCCTTAGCAACTTTTAGAGTGCTGATGGATGTGTTTTTTGAAACCATTCTATAAAAGGAGAAGAAGACATCCTTGGCATCCTTAGTCGTTTCTTTGAAAGTACGGTTATTCCTTTCATTCTAAATACTCCACCCCAGATGTGGTGGAATTTGCCTCCAAAGCTCTTTGATTCTTGGGTGAGTAAAGGGAGAAAGCCGACCATGTATGAAGTCCTTGAGATTTTCATTGTGAACCCAGTTAATGCTGAGTTTATCCAAGGTTCTGTCCCAAACCTCCTTGGTGAAGTCGCAATGGAAAAGAATGTGCTGTATAGACTCTTCCTCTTTCTTACAAAGAACACATCTGTTTACCAGTTGGAAACCTCTCTTATTGAGATTATTAGTGGTTAGGATTTTGTGGTGGGTGGCCAACCACCAAAAGAAGTTGATCTTAGGAGTCAGGTTATTATTCTAGACTTTTTTCCATAAACTATTATCTTGACTGCTATCTTGACCATTGTTGGTCAACATATTGTAAGCCGATTTAACAGAGAAGGCCCCTTCTTATCCTAAGTCCCCAACATTTCATCCTCCCTAGGGAATAAAGGAATTCTATAATTGCTCAATTCTGATTGCAGGAGCGAGCACCCCTGATCTCCAATTTGGCTATCCTTCCAACAGTCTGTTATGTTCTTCCATTTTCTTTGGCCCTAAGTTTGAACTGTGATGTAATTACTAACAAACCTCCCAAAATGAGTGACAACTTTAGCTTTAGTGATGGCATTATCCTAATTGGATAGAGGAACCCCATGCAACCAGTTGTCTTCCTAGAACCTGATTTTGTCCCCTTTTCCTAGTTTCCACTTGATACCTTGAGTCAGTGTTCTTCTAGTTTTGATCATTTTGTTCCATATCACTGAGCCTTTAGGAAGGTCCTCTCTCTCAATTATCCCAACCTTTTCTCCATTGTGTAAGTACTTGGCTTTTATTATCTGCACCCAATCCTTATCCTCCTTAAGGAATTTCCATCCAACCTTAGCCAGTAAAGCTTTGTTCATCATTTGGGTCTTTCTTCAATTCCCAATCCCCCTTGGAACTTAGGAAGACATCCCAACTGATGAGAGATATTCTCTTCTTTTCCTCCACCCCCGTCCAGAGAAAGGTTTTCTAAAATTTTTCAAACTTGTCAGCAATGTACCTAGGCATTTTGAAGAGAGTGAGAAAGTAGGTGGGGATGCCTTGTAGGGAAACCTTCAGGAGTTGATGCTTACTAGCTTGGCTCGGGAGTTTACCTTTCCAACCTTCCATCTTTTTTTGAATTCTCTCAAGGATAGAGTTCCAAAAGGTAGGGGTCACTTCCTTGATAGTGAGGGGGAGACCATGGTAAGTACCTAGGAGGTTGGCCTTATTGCAACTCAGAATCTTCTTAACCTTCTCTTGAAGATTCAGATCAACATTAAAGAAGAACACATTTCTCTTTTCATAATTTATGCATTGACCCAAGGCATCCGCATAAGAGTTCAACAGGTCTTTCCATCTTCTAGCTTCAACAATCGAGGCCTCACCAAACAACATAGTGTCATCAACAAACTATTGGACAACCGATGGCTTCACCGTAGACGCGGCCCTGACCCCCCTTAGGTCCCGTCTATCAAGTCAAGATAGAATGTTTCTACTCAGGACCTCAGCCATGATGATGAACAAGTAGGGTGAAAGGGGATCCCCTTGTCTAATACCTCTGCTTGCATTAAAGAATCCCTGAGGAGAACCATTAACCAGAATCAAGTACTTAACAGTAGTGATGCATTCCCAGATCAAGGTTATCAATTTATTTTGGAATCTAAATTTCCTAAGAACCATAAAGAGAAAGTCCCAAGAGATTCTATAGTAAGCCTTAGAAATATCCAGCTTAAGAGCCATACAGGGGTATTGCTTTTGTCCATCGAGTGAATAATCTCATGCATGGAGATGGCTGCATCAACTATCTGTCTGCCAGGAACAAAGTCTTTCTGATAGTTAGAAATGAGGCTATCCAGTAAGGGTTGGAGCTTGAGGACCAACGTTTTAGTGAAAATCTTATATATAGTGTTGTAGAGGCTGATAGGATGAAAATCTACCATTTTTCTGGGGTGTTCTTCTTGGGAATGATAGCTATGAAGGTGGAGTTAATCTGCTTGAGGATCTTGGCTATCCTGAAGAAGTCTCTGACAATAGTTGTGACATCAAAACCAACAATGTCCTAGAAGTCCTAGAAAAAAGCCAGAGGGAACCCATCTGGGCTCAGGGCTTTGAAAGCCCCCATAGAGAACACAACTACCTTGACCTCCTCTGTGGCAATGGGATTCAACAATCTGTAGTTTTCTTCCATCGAGAGGATGGAGCGGATGTTGTCAAGAAGATCATCTACAACAACCAGTCATTAGTGTGCCTTTGTTCAGCTAGGAAGTTCTTAACGTAGTTCGAGGCCAGTAGCCCCAATTTAGCCTTGGAGCTGACTTCCCTATCATTATCATCAAGAAGTTTGGAGATTATGTTCCTTTTTCTGTGTTTCATAGCTGACTGGTGGAAGAAAGTAGTGTTTCTATCTCCTTCAGTCAGCCATTGAACTCTAGACTTCTGTTTCCAGAAAATTTCTTCCTTCTTCATTATTTCCCTTAGATCCTTTAGGAGGGCTTCTTCCTTGTCGAAATTTTCCTCCCTTTTGTCTCCCTTGGCCATATTTTCCTCAATTTCTGATAGACTGTCCGAGATGTATTTCTTTTTGTTCATGATGTTACCAAAACAGAACTTGTTCCATCCTTTGACTCTTTGTTTAACATGGATGAGTTTTTGGGCGAGTCTAAACATCAGGGATCCCTAAACTTGGATGCTTCACCAATCAGAGATGCAATCTCTGAAATTAGGGTGGGAGGCCCACATGATTTCATATTTGAATAGAAAAGGTCCTTTAGGGACTCCTCTCCAGGAAAATAGGAGAGCATTATGGTCTGAGATGGTGCGGGGTAGGGCTGTCAGAGTAGCATGCTGCACTATGTCCCAATTAGACGAGACCAAGAACATGTCTAGTTTAACCTAAATCAACTATTCTCCCCTTCTTTTGTTGGTCCAAGAGAAGAGCTGGTTGTTGACCTTAATATCCATCAGCCCTGTTTGGCTAAGGAAGTCAGCTAAATCCTTCATGCTGTCAGAGTAGTCAGTGATGCCCCCAGACTTTTTTGAAGAGAACAATGGTGTATTAAAATCTCCAGCCAACATCCAATTAGTCCTTTTCTCAGCATTAAGTTTGGAAGCAAGACTTTCCCATAGGTCCTTTCTAGCACTCCTAGTGTTGGGGGCATATATATTTATAAGTTTCCACTCTTTCTTGTTGATAGTAAGTTTCACCTCCAGACTGTTTTTACTATGAGAGCAGTAGCAACCAGAGAATATGTGCTTATTCCACATGGGACCAGGCCCCCTGATGCCCCTACAAAGGGGTTGATAAGGTAATCAGCCGAGGGCCAGACTTTGCTTGCAATAGATTTAAAGTTCTCTTCATTCATTTTAACTTCCTGGAGAAGGATAATGTCAACCTTGTTTTCATAAATGCAGTTCTTCACCATGAACTACTTTTGGGGGCTATTGAGTCCCCTCACATTCCAAGAGAGAACTCTCATTTTTTACTTCACCTAGAGAGAGCCTCCAGGGTGCTTTGTCTCCCAATGGCTATTTCCTTATTGGCTTCCCTATTTCTTGTTTCTCTCTGGGAAAGTCTGCCTGCCTTTCCTTCTGTCCCCACATCTACGGACTTTTTCTGATTTCCTTTGCCCTTCTTTTTGGGTGTCACTCACCCTTTTTGGTTGGACCATGTGGAGCTAGGGCAGCTCCAGGTGAAAGAACCATGGTAGGGGAGAGCACAGTTTGTTTACCTGGGTTCTTTAGAACATCGAAAAGCTCAGGATTATCCTTTTTGACTCCCTCATCCCCTATCTAGGATATAGGATCTTTAGTAGTCTAGTATTTGACTCCCTCATCCCCAGCCTGGGATATAGGTTCTTTAGGAGTCTGACATTTGATTTCCCCTTCTTCCATTTCTTCTGAATCTACATTCTCAAACTAGCCGTGGTTGGGCAGTTGCTGCTCTGCTACTGGGGAACCCTTCTCCTGGGGTCCAACCAATTGTTTAGGGTTTTCTGGGGATTTGATAATGTTGAGCAAGTCCTCCTTAAATGGGTAGTCCTCAACATTCACCTCCTCATCACTTGCTTCTTTAGATTTCTTATCCCTTTGAAGTTTGCACTCGTTTATCAGATGGCCTTTCCTGGAGCAGTTCTGACAGAATGTGGTAGCGCTCTCATTCACTAAGGGCTATTCCCAACTCCCATATTTGGACCTTAGGTTAATAGAGTTAGGAAGAGTTTTGTTTATGTCTACACTAACACAGAGTCAGGCAAATACTAACCTTGTTTTGTGTTTGGTGGTACCATCCAGGACGATGAACTTCCCAAATGAGTTCCCAATCCATGTGAGTATCTCCTCATGCCAATATTCCAAGGGCAGGCCAGGTAGCCTAACCCAAACCGGGGCTGGCTTGTTTAACTACAAAGCTGCATCAAACCCAGGTTTCCAGCGTCCCAGGTAGAGGTTATGCTTTGCATATAGTCAGGGATATCCTGCTAGGACCGCCAACATATCCTCTTTGGTAGTGAATTTAAAAAGAAAAAGGCCTCCAGCCATAGCACTGGTAGAGACACTTCCTTTTAGCTTCCACATTGAGGCAATCCATCTCCTCACCATGTCAATGTTAGGTCTTAAGGACCAGAACTTACCCACCAGTGAGAGTTCCATGGTTGAAACTATTTTCTTCATCAGACAATCCAGGATTTGGATGTCAGTTCCATTCTCTGACTCTGACAGCACAAGTTCATCTTGGTTTTCCTTGACAAGATCTTCTTCCCCCAGAAGGGCATTTTTCCAAGCCTTGGGATTCAGTCCCACGGCTAGGGAATCTCGCTCAGTAGTATTGCCTGAGGTAGTATAGGGAGCAATAGGTTCCACCAAAGGGCCCGACAAGGGGATAGGGCCCCCCTGGGCCGACGGCAACCATGACTGAAGTAGGTTCAAAACTTGGTTGAGCAGGAAAGTTACAGAGCAGGAAGTAATCATTTTGTAGCTTGCATTGTGAGTAAATCATAGTTACTAACTAAATCATCATAACAAATTGATAAAAATCACTAATCTAAGCATACTATCATTATTCAAACAATAGCCAAGTTCATAACAAAATCTAAAATATAATGTGCAAGTCCATGAGTGTCAATTACCAAAGTAAGTCTACCTAATGTGAGTGAAAACACAAGAAAGAGTGGGCCTCACAGTTTCTATTTGCGGAAGGTTATTTTGGGTTTGCATCAAGGAAGAATATGCGAGAGGCATTTAGTAGTTGTTGTAAAGGCTTTTGATGTTGCATGTGGAGAATCTCCATTGTTGTACCATTATATTTTATAAGTTTGTTATAACATAGTTGGTGACACATGTTTCATGTGGTTTTGGGCCTTTTGCCAATTTGAGGTCAATGTAGAACATGTGGAAAGCTTAAGAACAATATAAATAAGAGGTTTTGAATTGGAAGAAATAAAGTGAAGAAGACCAAGAGGAATTAGTAGGATAGAAGGTAAGTTTAGTAGTGAGGGAGTGTAACACAAGCTTTAGAGTGTGGTAATTGATAATATGATGTGGGATACAATTTGAAGGTATCCAGTGGTGCATGTAACTGAGAGGTATGTATATTAATTACTTTTGTCAAGTCATGTTGTATCCTTGTGGGAAGTTGGTGGTAATTAGATTGGAATTCATTAGGTGGTTATTGGTAATAGGTCTAGAAGTGGTGTTCCAAAGAAAGTAGCATTTTTGGAGTTTTAGATAATTTTAATGTAATGACATGGTTGTGGCTTGCCATGTGAGAAGGCCCATTGCAACAAATTTTATGATAAGCAATGTGTTAATTGAACAAACTATCTTTTTGTAATTATGTTCTATAAGTATTCTATTGTGTTGTAGTGTCATATGGGTGAATATTCATTGTGGGCTGCACAGTTGGACAATCCTTCTTGGACCCTCCTACTATGACTGCATCACTTTCATATCCTTATTCTCATTTTGAGCATCCATCTGTATCTTTCATCCCTGTATGCCCTCTCAAGAGGGAATCTCTCTAACCATCACACCACTTGAGGTATCCTCATGTATATGTTCATTGTCTTCTTCTACTTTCTTTGAAAAGTCACAGCTTCTTTTAGTTGCAACACCCTTTTAAAGAGGGGAAATGTAGACACCTAGATTTCACCACCCTAATCCCACATTAATTCATCCTAGCTAATTTGTTGTAAACATCACTATGTCAATTAATTAATTCTACACATTAATTAATTAATCTCATGTATCTCATCACATTCTATTAACTAATTAATTATTATTAATTAGTTAACTAATTCTTAATTAAATCCATGGTGATTAATTAATTACACTGTGTTAATTAATTAATCTAATTTTAACCCATTCACATCACTTCATAATTAATTAATTAATTAACCAGTTCCTAACTAAATCCATACACACATAATTGATTAACTATGTAATTAATTAATTAATTAATTATCCTCTCATCATTTCATAATTAACTTATTGTTAAAAATCAATCTCTTCCACTCATCAAGTCATGCAAGTTGTTAATTCCTTGATTTATGCTTGCACATTCTTAAATCAAATAAAACAAAAATCATGCAAGCAATTTTAAGATGAAATCAAATCAATTTTAAATAAAAAATACATGCAAAATCAAGTTTATAAATCAACTGAATTAATCATAATCATTCATTTCTTCATCCAGAAAGAAACAAATCTACCTCTCCTTTTACAAATTGAATCATCATCGAATGGAGAAACTCTCCTTTTACAAATTGAATCATCATCGAATGGAGAAAATCTACGGGAAATCATCAATACACGAGAGATCTTGCACAATTGTTTGAGCTTCCACATTCATAAGCATGAGTAAATCTTCTTGAACAAAAGAGAATACACTCAATATGAGGTTTATATTATTTTTAGAATAGGATTTGATATTTGTTGCTTATTTCCTTTATTATTCTGAATTCTCATGCTTACACCTACTATTATAATTTCTCTAGATATTGTCGAAGATCTCCTTGATAGAATAATTACATTCATGTTGTAGTATAATCCTTTTACTATGAATATAATTAGAATATTGTTAATGTTTGATGGTTTATTTTTTCTAAATGAGTTTTCTAGGGTATAGCTTGTGTTATTTATTATTTCCTTTTCGAAATTGCTTTAGATTATGTAACATTCTTGCTTAACTTCTTCATATTAGATTAGGCTTGCTCTTGTTAGAACTAGTGGTTTTATCTAAATTAAAAGTATTGGAAAGACAAGAAGGTAATAGTGTATTTCTTTATTTTTATTAGCTATTTACATAACCAATACAAAATTTGAGCTTATATTACACGTATTAGTGGCATAACAAATACAATATTTACAAGAAAACACATTAGATATCACCTATGGAAGACCAAAGGTCACTACTTAGAAATACACTATTTAGAAACCACATCCACATTAGAACCCAACTATGGAAGACCAAGAATCACAACTTAGAATTCCACATTTGGATCTTCACAATAAGAACCCAACATTTTAACCAATTAAGCTCAACCTCTTAAACTAACATCAATATCTTTAAATTTCACAAACACAATATATCAACTCTACCCACATGTCATATACTTACGGATTCGACGAATGAGGGTGGAAGAATTTGACTTGATATCAGCCCACATGAATCTGATTCCCAATATAACTAGCAAGAAGGTGCGTTTGACGGGTTGGCCGTGTCGCCCTAGCAATAAAATCTGGCATAGGGCAATGCCGCATCCTAATGTGCAAGTGACTACCCATAACCATAAATGTCTTGGTGCCACCAGAACGTATAAACATGTTGAATACGAAACCATGGTTGCCACAAACGCAAGGCTCAATGATAAGGAGGTAGGTTACCACTTTTTAACAATGAAAACAATTACTATTTTCTTTGGCCCTATTTAACCTAAAGAATATCAAAACAATACTATCTATTTATTTTAAATATTATTATAATTTTTTATATTAAATATTATTATATTTTTTTATATGAAATAAACATTTATATAACTATAAAACTTTATTAAAGTGCATTCTATTATTAAAAAAATAACTATATCTTAAAATGTGAACATTATTTATTATATAATATTAAAATATCGATTTAAATAATAAATTTATTATAATATTTTATTACAATTTAATTGTTTAATTTTTGAGTCACACTTTTTGATTCATATAAAAAAAATAGAAATGATATTATTGTAGTCATGATATTTCCACAGTCTATGTTATTGAATCATAGTGCTTTTGGATAAAACTATGTAATGCTTTTTTGCCTTAACGTTTCGGATCACACTCTGTGATCCATCATCAGGAAGAAAAGAAGGTGTCTCAAACCCAACCTTTCAAGAAGGGTAGATTGGAAGGATTGTTGTTATTAGTTGATAAGCTTTTTAAATGGACTTGCAAGTCCAAAAAAATACATGCAAACTAATCTCATGTCTGAAGACAATTTATAGGCTGTCATAAAACAATTCTCAACTTGTAGAAAACATCTTCAAATAAGACAATTCTTGATTATCAATCTATTAGCTCAGAAAATTTAATTCTAGACCACCTAGCACACCCACCTTTTGCACTACCCTAATTCTTGCCAGCTCTCTCACCATCCAAATCGTTGTTAAATACACTTTGAATCAAAGTGTTCCGTAGTAGAATGCCGTTGTTGGTGAGCTTAACTTGCAATGAAAAGTGCCGAGGAAGATAGGGATTAGATATAAAGAGGCATCCAAATGATATCATATCAACTTTTTTAGTGGCAATGACAACAATTGTTGTATCCTTGTTGAACCCCATGTTGCTCATTGAGGCACCTCTAAACGTCTCTTTGAGTAAGCTATAGAGTTGTCTCGTCTTCATCTTTTTTCCTCATCCTTGTCATCTTTTTCTTCGAGGCATTTGCGGGTCAAGTAAGGCTCGATGATATGGAGGTAGGTGTCACACCCTAATATGGTAGAAACCTACCGCAAGATTCCTATTTGTCTTTCACTTCATATGTGGGTGGGACTATTACTTCTCATCTTATAGCCATTTGAAATTCCCAAAACTTGAATTTTATTAGGATGATTTAAATGCAAGTAATATCTACGGTAATTGTTAGGCATGTTCACAAGAACCCAAAATTATTGAACTCCAAGTTGCAATTCCTTTGTTCAAAGAAAATTTAATTTCTAATAATAAACCTCTTTTGTATCAAGAAACTTAGAACATTCACAAGAGAGGTTAGTATTATAGCTTTCCTATTTGAGGTTGAATCCTATTTGTTGTGAGCAATGTCAATTTCTCATTGTTTAGGCTCATCATTAAGGATATCATTTGGAGCACCCATCAAGTATGCATTGCCTTCGATAAACACCAATTCTATGAAAAATCTCTATTTTAGAAACCCCACTACCATTTTAACTACATGCGTTCAAGCTGGGCACAACTTCTCCCAAAGCTCCATGAAATTGTCCAACTATTTAAGGGGATCTCTAAACCTCATTCAGAGTATGGACAACTCATGCTCTATGGAAAAATGTTAAAAATCCTAGAAAAAGAATTTCAGACCAAGGAGAACAAAGTTAAAGGTTGTGTTTCCCAAATGTGGGTCAGAGCATTTCTAGATGATAACAAAGCATATTTTGAGGAAGATTCTAACTATTTTTTGACAAAACCATTCACTACTCTTTTGATAGAGTGTCTTTCTAGGTCATCCCTTGTTCAAATCCTTGATGTTCTTGATTTCAAGTAAATATGTTGGGTCTTAAACAAAGTTTGACACCTTCTCGCAACAATGGGTTTTTAAATATACTGAAATTAATACAAAGGAACACACTTCAAGTTTACTTAGAGGTTGAAATGGAAAGGATTTCAAAGTATATTTTAACTTCAATGACCTTGATGTTAAGAGTTTCCTTTTATTCGAGTAGAGGGACAAGAGATTGGTTTTGTTAGGTCAATTGTAACTTCTAGACTAGACAAAATAAGGAAGAGATTAAGTATTTTTTAAACATTTCACTTATAAACAAGACTCAAAGAAAAGTGAAATTGTTACTGTTGATTACCTTTTTAAACGAATGGTTGTAGTTCAATTCCATGACCTATATGCATGTGCCTTTTAAAAGGCTTTGTTGAGGCCCAAAATAAATTTCGAGTCTCAATAAGCCTTTTAAAAGGAACATGCATATAGGCTGTGAAATTGAACTATAGCCATTCGATTAAAAAGGTAAACAATGGAAACAAATAAAAGCCCTATTCAAAGTGAAAATATCCATAAAATTAAGTGGGAATTTATTATTAAAGGCGATATTGCCCCAAAATTAATGGCAAGAATATAATATTACTAGAGAATATATTAATATTTACAATTACATTATAAACTACTGTGAATCAGCTCCAATGATGCATCATTTACTTGGCAAAATAATGAGATTTATTAGTTTAAAAAATAATGCATTAGCGAATTAACCAAGACTAAACTATTTTTTTGTAAAAATCGGGTGATTTGGTCTCTTCATAGGTTGTATTATTAACCATTTTTAGAGGACCTGATTTAAACTATTCACCAATTGGCAAAGATTCGCCACTAAAAAATATGTGCTCATATTGCCCTTCATTTACATAGGTTTGCTACTTCTATATATACACTGATGGATTTAGTTAGAAGCATAGATTCTAATTTGGGTAGAAGTACAACTCTTATATTTTTGTTTAGGGACATGTTCACATTTACCAAATGTTTGCATGCAATGATTGAATCTCTTTTGGGAGGTTCAAAAAATCTTGTTTTTGCTACCCTAGGAGTAGTGCAAAATATTTTTTTATAATCCATAAAGTACATATATCAATATTTTTTTCAACTCTTTGAGCACAAATAAATTACAACCTTATTATAACTTGTTTCATACAATATTCAATATGAACAGAAGAAGGTTCTTCCAAGACCCTATAACTCCATGCTTCTAGCTAATGGGAGAAATTCTACCTCTTGACCATGTGGAACCACGAGGTCCACCCCACCTTGCTTAGGATAGTGATACACATGGGAACATGCACACACCATTCAAAAAATACTCATTTGGCTACATAAACAAACACATACATGCAACCTGGTATTCTCAAAACATAAGTGCAACCCTCAAGAATCACAAGGAGTGGTAGGTTAAGTAAGACCATGAAGTGTCTTTTACCAAGGACCTCCGAATCCATTTGGTGAGTTTGATGGAAAATTCTTAATGGTTTCAATCCACACTCCATGCCTCCTAGACATGTTAAAGGCATCAAAACCTCATAGGTGACTCTCAATAAGGTGTCAAACTCTCATATGCACAAGTAAATCACCATACTTGGAATAAAACACTTTCTTTTTTACTTTGAACACATTTTAATGTAAGGTTCATCCTTTTTAAATACAAGCAACATAATCTTAAATTTCTACATATATAAATCATTAGAACACCATTAATACATTCTAAAGCTTTCTTTCCAAGCACAAAGAAAGGAAATTGTTAAGAATGTTTTTTACACACTCATGAACACATTCATGGCAAGAATCATTTCACTTGATCATGCAACACAAAAGAATTATCAAAATAAATGCAAGGGAATAAGGTCCTACCTCTAAAATTCTAAATCTTTCCAATAAAATATTTGTAACTCTATTCTTTTTTTAAGCACAATCCTTGCCTTTTCCAAACTCAAGCATGCATTCCCTAGCTCTATATCTATTATGTAGCACATGAAATCTCTCTCAAGAGCTCAAGAACACTATGGTCTTTCTCTTTTCTCTTCTCTAATCTCTCTAACTCAAACATTAAAGTGAATGATCAAATCCAAAAGTGTCTACCCCTCTCCTTAACCTATCCCAAAGGTTAAGAAAACTCAACTCACCTCTCTAGTCCTCACCAATCAAGAGCTCAAGAACACTATTCTCTCTCTTTTATCTTCTCTAATCTCTCTAAAATCAAACATGAAAGTGAATAATCAAATCCAAAAGTGTCTACCCATCTCCTTAACCTATCCAAAGTTTGAGAAAACTCTACTCACCTCTCAAGTCCTCACCAATCACAAGGCAAAGAGTGTCCCTTCTTACCCAAGAAATTCAAAGGTCAACAATGACATCTTTGAGGAGATAAATGAAACAATAAATAAAATAAAAGGTAAATATCTCTAACCCATAACCATTAAATGAAAATGCA
This sequence comes from Cunninghamia lanceolata, assembly GCA_027924645.1. NCBI lineage: Eukaryota > Viridiplantae > Streptophyta > Pinopsida > Cupressales > Cupressaceae > Cunninghamia > Cunninghamia lanceolata. Next base: position 3,964,821 of record BSBN01000957.1, read on the forward strand.
AGTAGTGGAGGTAAACTCCTACAACACATTGAAGGCTCTTATAAAATCATACATTTACCATGTGAAGATCTAACATGGTCTTCAAAGACCTCCTTCCAAAATCATAAATACACCTCTAATAAATACATGAAATATCTAATCTAAATGGTTAACTAGGGATTTATAGAATCCTTTAGATTATTTTGAACATATCTACTATTATCCATAAGTCAAATTTTGCATTCAAATGAAAGAAAAGTCAATTTATGATGTCACTAAAATTTTATATTCATACAAATCTAGTTCTACATTTATTAAATTGAAATTAACCAAAGCCTTATCACATGCCCACTAGAATTAACCTAGAATTATTACCTTACAACCCTTGTAGCCTTTTTGGGATTTAACAGATTACCACGGGTCAAAACAAGACTCAAAACCATTGTCCAACCCATGTGCCCTCCTTCAAAATTAACTCCTAGAGTAGAATGCAACTCTCGAGTTGGTCGCTTGATTCCTATCGCCAAGAAGGGTCCAAGTAGATCCCAAGCACTCTATGTGGGTACCATTTAATAATCATTGTTGATTTCACTTCTACAATCATTTCCCACATTGACATTCGATATCCTTGGGATCTTTACCTCTAAGCTTGACGATGGGCATAATTACAATAATTAGACACAGCATGTTTTGAATGGTTATTAGACATGCCTAGAATTTCTACCAAGTGTGTTATATCATGTGTGTGGGCATTTTCTAATCAAATGCTAACATTTTTGTCTGTCTACTAGATGAATGTCAATTGGTCTCGCATCATGGACAAAGTCATTCAACACCCCCTAGTGGAAAGTTTTCCTACAAACACATTTCATGGGAGATGTGTATCCTTAAAGGCTCACAGTTATTTTCATCTTCAATTGAGGTTAATAGATTGAATGAATTTATCGAGGGAGAAAGTTCAAGGGACTCTTACCTAACCTGCTTTCACAAGAGTCATACAAAGTAACCCCCTTTTGATTTTGATGCAAAATCTAGGATTAATAGATTTTTGGAATAAACATGCAAGAATAATTAGTTAACTACAAATGTTCATACTCACATTTTCTTGAAAGTTTCTAAAGATTTTTCAACAAATCCATTTTGTGCATATCTCCAACCAGGGCATTCCATGAGAACGTGTACATTTCTTTGAGGCATTCTGTTAGATAGTTCATGTGACTTATCTATGCTTCCACATTGTGGATATCTTGCCATCATGGCATTCCATGAGATGACATATCTTTGAGGCATTCTATCAAATAGTTCACGTGCCTTGTCTATGCTTCCACATTTTGTATACACATTTACCTAGGCAGTTACAACCACAACATTTGACAAAATTCTTCTATTCTTTATTATGTGATGAATGTCCATACCCTATTTGAAACCTCCCATTTTGGCACAAGCAAGGAGGATGTTGGCAAAGGTTATGGAGTCTGGCTTTACACCTACCAATTACATTTTCTTGAAAGTTTATAAAGCCTTTTCAACAAATCCATTTTGTTCATATCCTGCAATCAGTGCATTCCATGAGAACACATTTATTTGAGGCATTCTGTCAGACAATTCAGGTGCCTTGTGTATGCTTTACAATTTTGGATATCTTGTCATCATGGCATTCCATGAGATGACATCTCTAACGCATTCTATCAAACAATTCACATGCCTTGTCTATGCTTCCACATTTTACATACATGTCTACCTGGGCTATTACAACCACAACATTTGACAAAATTCTTCTATCAATCATGAAATAGATGTTTATCAATCCAATTATCATTGCCCAAAATAAATAGATTCTAAAATTTAAATATGGAGATGAGATAAATATATGCAAAGGAATTTGAAGGAAAGACTACAAAATGATAATAGGCACAAGACCAACAAATGAGAGAGAGGCTTATGACATTTTTATACGGATTGGCCTACATTGACAATTTTCTTATATATTTTTGAAGCTAACAATAAATAGATTCTATGATGAAATGGAACTCTTTTAGAAGAATACAAATGCTTGTTATTCTTACAAAACCATAATTTTGAGTAACTAGAAGAAGCACTAAAAAATAACTGTGCATACTCCGTGTACATAGAAAACTATGTGTCAGCAGGTAATGCATGAGCCAAAAACATATAATTATAAAAACATGCTCCCCATTTTGATTGACATTTTCACTGTAATGGATAGGGAATGCAACCCACTTTACAATTCTGTTTGCAAGAGTTCATACACAATTCTATGATACTTCACAAGACTAAGTCCTTCAAATTTGGCCGAAACAATTTTGACATTGAAATGAGTCTCCATGGCTTGATCCTACATTGCTACATGACCTACATGTTGATGTGAAATATCATCTATCTCCAACACCATGGCTTCAATTCTATTTTTAATCTCTTCCTTATTTTGTCTAGTCTAGAAGTTACAATTGACCTAACAAAACCAATCTCTTTTTCCTCTACTCAAATAAAAGGAGGCTCTTAACATCAAGGTCATTGAAGTTAAAATCCTTTGAAATCCTTTCCCTTTCAACCTCCAAGTAAACTTGAAGTGTGTTCCTTTGTATTAATTTAAGTATATTTAAAAACCCATTGTTGTCAGAAGGTGTAAAACTTTGTTTAGGACCCAACATATGTACAAAATCAAGAACATCAAGAATTTGAGCAAGGGGCAACCTAGAAAGACACTCTATCAAAAGGGTAGCCAATGGCTTTGTCAAAACAGAGTTATAATCTTCCTCAAAATATGCTTTATTATCATCTAGAAATGCTCTGACTCACATTTGGGAAACACAACCTTTAACTTTGTTCTCCTTGGTCTGAAATTCTTTTTCTAGGGTTTTTAACATTTTCCCATAGAGCATGAATTGTTCATACTTTGAATGAGGTTTAGAGACCCCCTCCAATAGTTGTACAATTTCATAGAGCTTTGGGGGAAGTTGTGACAGCTTGAACACATGTAGTTAAAAATGGTAGTGGGTTTTCTAAAATAGAGATTTTTCTTAGAATTGAGGATTATTGAAGGTAATGCATACTTGATGGGTGCTCCAAATGATTCCCTTAATGATGAGCCTAAATAATGAGAAATTGACATTGCTCACAACAAATAGGATTTGACCTCAATTGGGAAATCTATAATACTTACCTCTATTGTGAATGTCCTAAGTTTCTTGATACAAAAGAGGTTTATTATTAGAAATTAATTTTTCTTTAAAGGAATTGCAACCTGGAGTTCAATAATTTTGGGTTCTTGTGAATGCCTAACAATTACCTTAGATATTACTTGCATTTAAATAATCCTAAAAAAATTCAAGTTTTGGAATTTCAAATGGCTATAAGATGAGAAGTAATAGTCCCACACACATATGAAGTGAAAGACAAATAGGAATCTTGTGGCTGATTTCTACCACATTAGGGTGTGACACCTGCCTCCTTATCATCGAGCCTTGCTTGACCCGCGAATGCCTCGAAGAAAAAGATGACAAGGATGAGGAAAAAAGATGAAGAAGAGACAACTCTATAGCTTGCTCAGAAAGACATTCAGAGGTGTCTTAATGAGAGACATGAGGTTCAGCAAGGATACAACAATTGTTGTCATTGCCACTAAAAAAGTTGATATGATATCATTTGGATGCCTCTTTATATCCAATCCCTATCTTCCTCAGCACTTTTCATTGCAAGTTAAGCTCACCAACAACTACATTCTACTATGAAATACTTCAATTCAAAGTGTATTTAACAACAATTTGGATGGGGAGAGAGCTGGCAAGAACTAGGGTAGTGCAAAACGTGAGTGTGCTAGGTGGTCTAGAATTAAATTTTCTGAGCTAATAGATTGATAATCAAGAATTGTCTTATTTGAAGATGTTTTCTACAAGTTAAGAATTGTTTTATGACAACCTATAAATTGTCTTCAGACATGAGATTAGTTTGCATGTATGTTTTTGGACTTGCAAGTCCATTTAAAAAGCTTATCAACTAATAACAACAATCCTTCCAATCTACCCTTCTTGAAAGGTTGGGTTTGAGACACCTTCGTTTCAAAAGAAAATGCCATTTCTATTTTTTTATATGAATCAAAAACTGTGACTCAAAAATTAAACAATTAAATTGTAATAAAATATTATAATCAATTTTATTATTTAAATCAATATTTTAATGTTCACATTTTAAGGTATAGCTATTTTTTTAATAAAGAATGCACTTTAATAAAGTTTTATAGTTATATAAATGTTTATTTCATATAAAAAATTATAATAATATTTAAAATAAATAGATAATATTGTTTTGATATCCTTTAGGTTAAATAGGGCCAAAGAAAATAGTAATTGTTTTCATTGTTAAAATGTAGCATATTACATTATAAGTGGTTAGTAAGTGTTTGGATGAGTTTTTAAAAAACAATTTGGGCGAATGAATTTTCAAAAAACAATTTGGGCGACCTTTGAATTATTTGGGCAAGAGACAGATTAAAACAATATATTAAAACTCAATTGTGACAATGAACGGACTGCCGAGCGGATATATTATGTACAGTGGTAGGGAGGGTGGTGAAGGGAAAGTGCAAGTGGCTGGGCGGTGAGTGTGGAGTGCGGTTGATGTTAACAGAGGACAGATGAAACTGATACGGAGTTGGAGAGGGCCCACCAACCATGTCTAAGTCAAAGCTTAGAGTGTGCTGTTTAAGCTGAGACAAAACTTTAAATGGAGAATATGGTAATTCAGTTCTATTTTTCTATAATATACACTCTACTTAAATATCATCTACTTCAATGGTCAAACAGTCAATAATAATTGTACACCTTGTTCACAACAAAAAGTGGTAAATATTTGTCCAATTTTTATTGGCCAAAATTGACACTCTGAAACAAATAATTCTCCACCTGACAGGTCTTACCATTTTCTATAGCAAAGTGCAAAATATTTTTTTTTTGCTTGCCTAGCAATTCTATACAATATGGCACGCTTTCAATCAAGAACCTAATTAATTCAACGCAATCCACCTGCGCAGCTATATGTATTGGAGCCATCTTATCCTTATTGAAAAGGAAGCTAGTTTATGGAGCCTTCTTTATTATCTCTTCTACTATTTTCAAATGACGATGAAATATTGCTAGGTGTAATGGCAGGTTGCCTTTATCGTCATCTTTTGAAGCTAGTCCATATCACATAAAACTAAGGTAGCTAAATTGCATAGCTGAGATATAGAATCTAAAAGTGAAAATTATTTCCAATATTTATTACCTTCATTCTCACATGTACGAATAGCTACATGGAGACAGGTCCTTCTATCTCTTCTAGCATCAGCAACAGAAGGAAGATCGTTCAGCAATGACTTGGCTACTTCAACTCTACAATGATATTTGTTTGAAGACTAATTTTTTTTGGTTAACATGGGCTCTACAAATGAAGTTTTGCCAATATTTGATGGAAGTGGTTGTGTAGATTGGAAGATTGCAGTCAAGAATGCTTTGCGAGAAAAGGCTCTATGGAGGATAGTGAATAAGGAAATTGGAGAACCCCAAAATGAAAAAGAAAAGGAATTCTAGAAATGCAAGTTGGAGCAAGCTAGAGGTATTATTGGTAAAGATTTAAGCCCCAATCTCAATAGAAAATTTGTTGATACTGATAATCCAATAGAGCTATGGGAGAATTTAGAAAAAGATTACTTAAAGATGCAAATATTGCTAGCATGTTTAGTATAGAAGAAAAATTGATGAACTTAGATCCATTTGATTTTGAAAAAATGATTTATTACTTCAATGGAGTTACTTTTTTAAATGCCCAGCTAAAGAAAATAGGCGCTGACTATGCAAAAAAAGATTTTCAATTGATTGCAATGGTTGAAAGTAAGCTTCCCCATCCATACAAAGTATTTAAAGAATTAAGGAAAAGGGTTATTCAACTAAATCCCAATGCCCCCCAACAAACTTTTGATTAATTTTGTAAGTCTATTTTAGATGAAGAAGTTCAGTTTATTAAAGAAGGATATATTAAGAAGAATCATGCTTATGCAACTAAGAGTAAATTTTCTAGATATGATGGAAAGAAGAATTGGAAAGAAAATAATAAATTTCAAAATAATGATGGTTCTTACCATTTTTCTAGAAATGATGGTGCAGAAAAGCAAGTCGGAAGAAAACCCATTATTTGTAGGTATTGTGGAGGTGAGAATCACATGGAGAAGTTTTGTTTAAAGAAGAGAGACAATGAAAGGCAGCAATACAAGCCCAATTAAGAAAGGTTTAAAGATGGCAAGAAAGATAGACATAGCTTCGTAGCCATCTCCCTAAAAAGGTAAGAGGAATCAAATGAGGAGGTAATTGCTAGACCTAAAAGTAAATCTAGTCTTAAGGGGGGATACTTTGCTTCAGACTCTAATAAAGAATGGATTTTAGATTCAGGGGCATCATTTCACATGACTGGGGATAGATCTTTATTTATTGATTTTTATGAAGGGAAGAATTTAGATCAAGAAATTACTATTGGCAATAAAATAAAATTTGCAGTTTTAGGAACATGGACTGTTAATGTAACAAATGGGTCTTTGAAAAATGTTTTACTGGCTGAAGGACTAGGGGTGAATCTTATTTCAGTATATAAAATTTCTCAAGCTTGATATGAGTTTGTTGTCACTACTGATCAAGTTATTGTTAGAGATAGAAAATACCTAAGCAATATAATTGCTAGTGGTAGAGTTGATCATAAAGAGAGTCAATTTAAATTTGTGGGGTTTGTTGATGATGAATACACACTCTCTCATGCTTTTATTGCTCAAACTGATTATATGTTAAAACTTTGGCATGCTAGACTTGGACATATAAATTATAGAAAATTACAAGACATGGTTAGAATGGATATGGTTAGAGGATTAACAAAAAATTTAGCTTCTGAAGGTGTGTGTGAAGGACGTGTGTTAGGAAAACATCATCGAGATCCTTTTGATTTAGGTAAAGCATGGAGAGCTAATCATCCACTACAACTCATTCATAGTGATTTATGTGAACTGGGCTATTCTTCACTTTCAGGTGCTAGGTAGCTTTTCACTTTTATTGATGATTGCGGTAGGAGAGTATGGGTTTATTTTCTTGAAAGGAAAAATGAAGTATTTGTAGTTTTTCAAAAGTTGAAGGCATTAGTTGAAAATCAAATTGGAAAAAGAATTAAGTGTTTAAGGATGGATAATGGGGGTGAATATTGCAATTATGCATTTGAGTCATTTTGTGAAAATTATGGTATTAAGGTGCAAATAACATTTCCTTATACTCCTCAACAAAATGGGGTGGCTGAACGAATGAATAGAACTCTTTTAGAAATGGCTCGTTGTATGTTGCATTTTAAAAGTTTGCATAATAAATTTTGGGGTTTGGTTGTTTCTTGTGCTGCATATATTGTGAATAGAATCCCTGCCAAAGCCCTCACACATATCACCCCCAAAGAACCATGGAGTGGTAGAAAGCCCCACATTAGGTAATTTAAAGTATTTGGATGTATTGCTTGGGCACACATTCTTGAAGAAAAAGGGAAAAGTTATAACCAAAGAGTCATAAGTGTTTGTTTATGGGTTATAGTGGAGAATCAAAGGCTTACAAGTTATATGATTTGACAACAAAAAGGGTCTTTGTTAGTAGAGATGTAAAGTTTGATGAGCATTCACAACTTACAACCACTTCCTCTCACTCAACAACAACAAATGCTTCTAAATTTTTAGATATTTTAGAAAGAAATGGAGACTACATTGATGAGGATGAGGTGTACACTACTATAAATGATGATAATACTATTGAAAATGAAACAACTAATGCTTGTAATCAGCCCTTTTCTACAGGTAGTGATGATGAAGAAGATGACATTTCAGCTAGACAAAAGACATAGAGTGTTGAAGAAATATATAGGCAAGGCTCAAAGATCCAAGGAAGGAATGGTAGTGCTCTCATGGCCAAAGTATTACAAATAAATGACCCAATCTCATATGAGAAAGCTAGAGGGAAGAAAGAATGGGAGCAAGCCATGAAAGAGGAATATGATGTATTGATAAAGAATAAAACTTGGGAACTTGTGCCCCACCCCAAAGGTAAGAATGTTATTGGTTGCAAATGGGTTTACAAAACAAAATTTAAATCAGATGGTGCTATAGAAAAATTCAAAGCTAGATTGGTTGCTAAGGGGTTCAATCAAAAAGAGAGTGTTGATTATAAAGAAACATTTGCTCCTGTCATTAAAATGAATACAATTAGAATTATTCTTTCTTTGGCTACAAGTCTTGGGTGGCATATTCATCAAATGGATGTTAAACATGCTTTCTTAAATGAAGATTTATATGAAGAAATATATATGGATCAACCACCAGGTTTTGTAGATCAACAACATCCTAATCATCTTTGCAAATTAAAGAAGTCACTTTATGGTCTTAAACAAGTGCCACGATCATGGAATGAGAAGATTGACAGGTATTTTCAGTTTCATGGATTTAAAATATGTAAATCAGATCCAAATCTTTATATGAAGAAATTTCAAGATGAGATTCTTGTTGCAATTTATGTAGATGATTTACTCATTGTTGGACCAAATATTGGGCTAATCAATTATTTAAAATCAGATCTTAAAAGGGCATTTCATATGAGTGATTTGGGTGAGCTAAGCTATTTTCTTGGATTACAAGTTTGTAGATTACATGATGGATTGTTCATCTCACAATCAAAATATGCTTTGGACCTTATAGAAAAGATTAACATGCTTGAATGCAATCCAACATCTACCCCATTTCAATCTGGAGTCAAGCTTACTAAAGACTGTACTTCCAAGAGTGTAGATGCCACTTTATATAGACAACTTGTTGCTAGCTTGGTTTATCTAACTCATTCTAGACCAGATATTTGTTTTACAGTCAATCTAGTATCTAGATTTATGCAAACACCTAAAGAAAGTCATTGGTTGGCTGCTAAGAGAATTTTATGATACATTCATGGAACCATACACTTTGGCATCTACTATGACTATAAGTCTTCAATTTCTTCAGTTGGATTTACCGACTCAGATTGGGGTTGTGGTATATATGATAGGAAATCTATTGGTGGTTATGTTTTTCATCTTGGATCAGGCCCTATTACATTGTTGGTTAACAGATTTGTCACTTCTAGTTTATACTCCTTCGCCCATACCAATGACAACCTGACCAACAATTGAGTCACTTGCAATGGTATTTGCAAGTGCTCTCTGCTTGTTTTACAAGGCATAACTACCTTCAAATAATATACAATGAATGGAAACAATGTATGCTTTTCACCAGAAAGCAGAAAAGGAAAGGCTAACACCCACCCATAACCATGAAAGTGGATGTGATTGATTGATTCAGAAAGAAGTGAATGCAAATAAATGGTACAAAGCTCATCTATTCTACACCCACAAACAGTAATAGATTGATAAAAGACAACTATATTTATCTCAACACATACCAACATAACGGGGGCAATATTGAAGACAGATTACAAATTGACATAAGAACAATTGCAATCAGAGAAGATATTTAAAAACACAAAGTTTTGAAAATGATTCTTCATTTCTCCAACACATCAAAACTCAAAGTTTCTGAAAATGCTCCTGTACATAAGATGAGTTAAGAAAAATAATAACTGATTACAAATTAACAGAAAATAAACTTGCTCTCCTTCCCCTTTTCACAACCATCTGGAAAAAGATCCTCTCATTTGGAAGATTTCTACAATAAATAGAACTTTACCAACCAGACTCTTCAATTTCCCATAATCGCCTCTTCCAAAAATTAGTCATGAAAGAAATCCCTTTTATTCTTCTCCATATGATAACTGCTTCTTGAAAATGAATTTCCATAAAACTCTTTATTTTCCTGTAACTGATTCTTGGAAGGTAAAAAGTCTTTCTTTGATGAGTGAAAGCTGTGCCACTTTGTCAAACATTCCTATGTGCCAAGACTGCCATGGCCCCACCAATCCCATGTTCCATATGCTTGGAGAGTGCACCAATATGCCTATTCTGTAGAGACTTGGCTTCCCAACCCAAAACCTCTCTACTTCAAGTGGTAAATTTAAGATAAATTCTCGAGAGCCACTACATCTTTTCTAGGAGGAATATACTTTGCATCTATTTCTATCACCATCTGCATAATGAAATCATGTAAAACTTGATGAAATAGATAGACTTTCCTATTATTAAAATAAATGTTGTGCTATGGCAGTCTATTTCTATAGCAGAAATATGAGGCAACATCCTCTACGTCTCTAAAGTCAAATGTCCTCTGAGTGTGATGTAACTCCTTCATACTTGGACTTGGGATAGTGATGTAGGAGTTCCAGAAAAGATCTAACATGGTATTATGTGATGACCATTCTTATCTAATTTATCAAAATATAGCTCTGCTTGAATCTAATTTACCATTTGATTCAACATTTCCCAATGATAAGAGTTTAGGAACTTCATCCTCTTGGAAGCTCTTTAAATCTTTTGTCATCGGGCTTGCACATTTTGCACATGTGTTTACTAGAACATTTCTACCCATAATCCTCAAATAAAGGCCACTGTTTCATTATAGTTTGATAGATGTCCACCTCTGACAATCACTTAGTTGTCCTTTGGAGCTTAGTGAATACTTCATCCCAATATAATAGTATATCATCCTAGACCTTCAAAATGAGTGAGCAAACCTCTCCTACGTAGCAGCCATTAGTCATCACTTTATAGAAAGAAGTATTATTCACATCCAAGGCTCCTCTAGTGTATCAGTATCTTGAAGAGAATGAATACCAGCACTATATTATGGGTAAGTGCAAGAAGATGAGTTCACTTTTTGGCCAAAAAGTGGAAGTGTTTTTCAAGTTTTTCAAATTTTGTCATACTTGGAGTGACAATTTGAAGCACTTGCACATAAAATATTAAGATGATGTAAAATTAAGAAATGTAGGATTTTGTTTCTAGTTTCAAATATGTAATTTTTTCTAATACCTAGATGATACAAATTGGTTTTTATCGGATGTACAAAAACTGGCTTTTTAAAAGGCCCCCATTTTTTTGCAAAAGCATGCATGTGTACAACCAACATAATTTAACCTAAATTAATGTATTTTTCTAATTCCTTTTGTGGAAAGATTCTCAGGATGTTAAATTTTGGCCAGGATATTTTTTGTAATTTTTTGATAGATATTATTTTTTAATTAATTTTTTAATGGCCCTAATTAGTGTTTTTAAAACCCCTCATGTACGGCCAACATAATTTGAGATAAACTAATCAATTCACAATTTTTTTTTTCATCATGTAGAGAATGATGTCTAGTTTGGTCAGACATAATTTTTTTTCAAGAAACTTTCAAAATCAAAAGTTACTAAAAAAATAGTAACCTATGTTATTTTAAGTTTATGGGTTAGTTTGTTTGGAAAATAAATAATAAATAGAAAATTATGTTCAATAGTAAAAAAAATTACATATTTAAAAACTAGACTTTGAGATCTATAATGGGTTTTAATTTCGTTAAAATATTATGAAAAAAAAGTCGTCAGACATAGTGGTGAAACTAGTTTTTTCCCTTGTTGTTTTCATGGTCTCCTAGTTGCAGGTCCAAAGCTAAGGCTTGGGTTTCCAAGCCTAAAACTAATGCAAATTGGAAGGTTTGAAATTTCAAAATTTTAGAAATAGGTACCCATTATAAATGGGTACCCGTTTTAAAAATAACAAGAACTCGTTTCTAAAAAATAAAAAATTAGCCATAGGCATGTAAAAAAACTTTTTGAAAACGGGTACCGTTTTTAAAAAGTTTTTTTTTACATGCCTATGGCTAATTTTTTATTTTTTAGAAAATGAGTACCTGTTTCACAACGTGTACTCATTTTGCTTCAGGAGCCTGATCCTAAACAGGTACCCATTCCAAGTGGTATTTTTCATCTGTGGAAGACTTCCGCGAAATGTATACTCAACTTCTTGCTTTAACCCTTATGGAACATCATATTCAACATGGCAACCAATATAGTAATGAGAGCTTGATTGATCAATGGGCTTTAGATGAGGATGATGTTGGCAGACGTTGTGAAATCTAGTTTTTACACTAGCCAATTACATCTGCTTCAAAGTTTCTGAAGCCTTTTCAAACAAATCCATTGTGCATATCTAGCATTGCACTCCATGAGATTACAGTTTCTTTGAGCATTCTATTAAACAGTTCACGTGCCTTTCTGCAATCACGGCATCCTTGAGGTCTGACATTCTTTCAAAGCTTTTTGTTTATTGCCCTTGTCGTGGACTGGGACTTGGAGGATGTTGGCGCAGGTCTTGGAATTTAGCTTTACACCTACCAGTTGCACTTACTTGAAATTTTTTAACACCCTTTGTGCACATCCTACGATCATAGCATTTTCAGTGATAACTATCTTTTTGATGCATTCTGCAAACAGTGTGCTAAGTATGCCTCCACCTTTTGTATACATGTCCACCAGAGCATTTTGAATGTAATTTCTGACCAAAACCCTTTCATTGGTTATGCTTCGTGGGTATCCATAGCCTGCGTAAAAGTTCTTAGTTTGGCATGGGCTGTGTTGGTAATCATTTATGTTTAGGGTTTTAAGCTTGAATGTTTGCAGGTTTTCTCTTTCAAACCCTAAATTTTCTGAGTCAAGGAGTCTCGCATTGTTTTGTCTGTTCTGATATTGGCCTTCTATGGTGGGTTCCTGGTTGTTAAGTTTCATCCTCATTCTTTAGTGTTAATAGGTTGACCAGCCCCATGCAATGTTTTACAGCCCTTTTCCTGTCACACTTGAGAAAAATGTTAAGTTTTGTGTGTGCAAATGCAAGATGTATGTGGCAGGCTTATGAAATCTCAGTCGGCGTCCAAAAAATCATGAAAAAAGGAGTTATATACATTTTAGATGCATATCGGGTTGCATATGCAAAGGCAGAATCTTTCGCAAGATTCTGGGAATATTCGTTGCTTGTATATTGGGTTTGCAAGTATATTTGGTTTGTATGTTCAGACATACAATGGTCAGATACATTGCGGGCATATTCCAGGAAAGATTCCTTGTTTGTATGTGAAAGGGTGAATGTATGTTCGAACATACAAAGGTCATATGCAAGGCAAGAGGATATACATTTGGTGGGGACCACCTCACATGCAAAGAGCTTTGTATCTTATATACAAAGGAGAATGTATATGTGATATACATTCGAAAATGTACAAAGGCCGATATACAAACACCGGGACCCGCCTCTTGTATATTTCCGGTTGTATGTTTGGACATACATTCAAATATACAAAAGGTTAGATACAAGCCGGATTTCAAAGCAATTTCAAAATGCTTCATAAAATGTTGAAATCCACGCCTTGTATGTATGAGGAGGTTGCATATGCATTCGCTTGTATGTTTGCACATACAAGCCAATATACAAAAGAGGATATACAACTCAGACGCAGAAGAGGTATCAAATGCAATGAGTAAATATTTGAGGTCCGTGGATTGTATAAAGGTGCTTGTATATGCCGATATACAAGCCAAGGTACAATGAAAGGGATACAAGCTGGACCCGAATAAGTTTCCAATCTACTCTATAACAGTTTGGGGTCCGCCTTGTGTATGGAACAGTTTTGTATATGCATTTTGCATATACAAGGGATTCTGAAGGGCGAACAGTGGCGATTGTATATGCATCCATTCTTGCATATACAAGGGCGAAATGGTAAAATGGAGAAGGTGAAAAGTCAGCGATAGGAACATGGAGTGCCTACGTGGCACGTAATCATTGGTTCTTGGCTTTTCTGTAGGTTTTTGGACCGTCAGATCTCAGCAATGGAATCAAAATCAACGGCCAGGTTTTAAAGTTGCGGAGTTGGTTGTCCTTGCTTCCTTAGGCTTGTTTTGAGCGGGAAAACCTCGGATGTGTTCGTTGCTGCATCCAGCGGGTAGCTAAATCATTAATGGCGGAATGCTGAGGTGCGATGGATTGAGTGACGGGCCAACTACTAGTTTTATAAGGAATGTCCCCAAATGGCGGCACGGGGCTCGAGTTCAGCTCCTCCTCACCTTTCCTTCTGCCTGCTGCATTAATGTTTTGAGCGCCATTTTGTGGTGCACGGTATCTTGCAGAATATTTGATGTGCCATGTAATTAATGTGGAGTACCTTTTCTTGCTGTATTAAGGAGACTGTGTTACTCAATTTGTGGTTGTTGAAAACTGGACAACTTTTTTTTGGGTGCTATAATCAGATACAATCTCATTGGAGGCTCTGCTCTGGGTATTTTGTGAGTTTATGAGTTGTATGTTGAATGTCTTACACAGAATTCATCAGTTTCATGTTGATTTAAATGAGTAATGCTTCATTGCATGTATTTTGTTATTTGTCTCCAAATTGAATGTGTTCTTCTTCTGAATCTGAATATCTAAGGGGTGTTAGAGATTCTAGGATATGGTCTTCCCATGTTGAATGCTTAGTCTTTTACTTCTGCTCAAGGAGTAGATTAAATGTTTTGGGTTAAGTATTGAAAGGAATACATTGCAGTAAGGATGTTTGTAAGCAGAAATAACTAAATACTTTGTCTTGGGTATTGTCTGTAAGGTAGACAATGCAAACTCCCCTTGAAATCTGATTATTGTTTTAAGTCTATGATAAACATTCACATATTAATATATCTATTGACTCTGAGCCCTAGATAGGCACCGATCTAGTCTTGTATTTTGGTTGCAACCCAAAGTCTCAGTTTTGCATCCAAACATAAAATCAAACTCAAACTTTAAATAGAAACCTTTAGGACATTAGAAGTAGTTTTAGGATCCAAAATCCTCTATCTACAACTGAATATAGGCCCAAAGCTAGCCCCTTTGTACTTATCTCACAGTTTGGGTCTGCATAATAGAGGATTTATCTGCTTTGTGTTAGCATCCTTGTCCTTTCACAGTTATACTTCATGGATGTTGAGTAGGGAATACCCCCCTTGGTTCTGCAGAGCCTAGAGAAGAAGAGGAGATATTTATAGAGTCTATCTCCTATACTGTTGGCCCCTGGCCCAGGAATCCTGTTGATCATTGATGGCTACCTTGTAGGGATAACTGGGAATAAGCATCCAGTCTGGAAAAAATAACCAATAGGCTGCAAGTAATCAAAATAGATTACTATATTCATCATACTGATGCAATCCAGGTTTCTTGGTGAGTGGCACACCCAACCCAGACACACAGGCTTGTATTCTTTCACCACTTTCATACAATCTAGAGCATTTCAAATCATATTCTCTACCATTTAAATTCTCATAGAATTTCTATTTTTGGTTCAAGAGTTTCTAAAACCAATCCATTCAGTGCATGTCGTGCTATCATTGCATCTGCTCTAAAGTTTCTAAACCCACTTTAGTGAATCCCATTGGTGCAGGTCCAGTAATTGCGTTACTGTTCTCTTCATAAGAAATGCCTGATAGTCATAAGTTCAAAAGCCTTCAACACTTCTATCCAAAGGGAGTCGGGCATTCGGGGATATTGAGAACTTTTGAACCTTCAACTAAAGTTCTGGAGTTTCGAAAACTCCCCACTCATCGACTTGGTGATTTTGTCGGTAAACATAAAGCCCTTGAACTTATGGAATGCCAACAGGAAAGCTTGTAAAAATGCAATAGAGTTCAAAAACTCATTGAAATGCCTACGTATAAAGTTCCCACTTCTTTCAAAAGTCCTATTGAAAGATGACTTTAATAAGGTCTCTAATGCTTCAATAAATAGAGGGATGACTTTACTTTAATCAATTTCCAACCCTAGGAAATATATCAAAAGGAATATTTTTGTACCTCAAAATGGATGCCATATGAAATCAACCAAGTGATGTGAAATAATTTTCCAATAACAATGCCTTTATTCATTTTCCCTGAAACCATGCTTTGGCCATAAAGACGAAAAACTTCATAACTTTTAAACAATAGCTTCATTTTTCATGAAATTCAGAAAACATAATAATTGGACACAACAGAGTAGAACCCAGAAACCTTTTCATCTTTAACAACCAGAAAATTGAATTTTGATCTCGTTTGCAAATTGTCGACAAGAAAAAGTGAAGCTAAAAATCTTGCAAACGGTAAAGCGTTCTAACGTGAAAACTGGCCAGATTGGGTAGGACACATCTAGGATCAAGCCCATGAAAGGATTTTGTACTAGTTCATATTTATTTTCAGATTTAATCATTTTTGTGATTTGGTAGGTTTTAGGACCTATAGGGGAATGCATTGAAAATTTGAAAATTTTTCAATTTCAAATTTTTGGGTAACATACATGGAGTAGCAAAAAATAAACAAATACATCATTATCTTCATGTGAAGCAGAATATAGAGCAGCAAAAGAAGTAGGAAAAGAAGCAATTTGGATTCAAAATCTTATATTTGAGCTTGGTTTTCTACAAAGTTATGCTAGTACTGTGTATTGTGACAATCAAAGTACCATACAGGTTGCAAACAATCTAGTTTTTCATGCTAAAACAAAGCATATTGAGATTGATGTTCACTACATTCAGGATCTTGTTCAAGCAACTATTGTCAATCTTCAATTTTGTCTAAGTGAAGAACAAATAGCTGGTATATTCACTGAGAGTATGACTAAAGCTAAATTATTAAAACTAAGAAGAATGCTTGGTATGATAGAGGTGAACATTAAGGGGGGATAGTAGTATAATATTCCCCTCTCATTTGTATTTTCTTCTCTCCTTTGTATTTTCTCTATATTATTCTAGCCAATATTAAGGGGGGATGTTAATGATAACTAAGATTGTCTAGGAAAAGAAAAAATGTTTCTAGAGTCTTCCATAAGCTAGAACATTCCAGGAGTTGTTCTAGAAAAGAACATTCCAGGTTTTAGAGTTATCTAGAAATCTAGAAGCTTCAAGGCTTCAAAGATTCTGTAGCTATATATATATATATATGTGATTGTAGACAACTACTAGATATAACATTTTGGATTGAGTGTAATTCAAGCTATATAAATATATCTCTCGGTTATTCAACTCTATTTTGCCACATGGTCTTTTCTCTGTTTATTGTTGTTATGTTTTTTATTGTTTTTGGGACTATTTTTTACAATAGTAAGTGTAATGACCATTTAGAACCCACATTTATCATTTTATCCTCACGTCATTTTCTATACATGGACTACTAGATGCGTAAAGGGGTAATTAGTTGAAGAATTTCATGCTAACCACGTTTTCTTGTTGAGTAATAAATAATAACTAATGTGAGCCCCTCACATCATTTTTTCAGGGGTCATTGGTTGAAGAATTTACGCTATCCTGTTGAGGAGTAATATTCAAGTTGTTTTCTTCATATGGACATCTAGATACATAAAGTTGTCATCGGTTTAAAATTTTATCACTTTATTTACGTTTTTAAAAATTACGTTTACTTTTTTAATAGTAAAATCATCTCTAATCAACCATATTTTATTGTTGAGTAGTCAAATTAGTAAAAGCATCACAAATGTGCTATCAAATGTTTGAGTTGGCCTGTTAGTGAAAAACGTGTCCTCTTGAAAGGGAGGTCACAAGTTCGAATCTTGCAGTCAGGAGACTACTGCCCTAAAGTCATCCACTAAATAAATTCTAAGTAATCAAGACATCAGGTGAACAAAAATATCTAAATAATGTAGGATAAATAAAAATCCATGTTACTAATTTCCATCTTAAGATAAAATAAAACAAATTTAATATAAATTTAAATAAAATAGAAAAAATCACTTTTGTAAATTAAATATAAGTTAAATTATAACCAAATTTAATAAAATCCAAAATTTAACTATAAGTTATAAAACAAAACAATATACATTAAACTAATAAATTTGTTTTAGTAGAACTAAATTTTAAATTAAAACATATTTACTAAATCATGAATGAACCATTAGAGAACTAAACCATAAAGAACCCATTTAGAACCATGGCCTCTCATTTAGCCAAGAAGAAGTGACATATCTTCTAGTGCCCCAAACTCATCTACTAAAAAAATTCTAAGCAATCAAGACATTAGGTGAATGGTAGTACCTAAATAATGTTACTAATTTCCCTCTTGATAGACACATATTTATAACCATATTGTTAAATAGTGTACTTTTTATTTATTTTTGGAAAAGTTACTATATTTAGTACTTTTTGAAGATGACTATAAATATACATTTACGAGCTATTTGATAGCACTTTTAGGCAAGAGTGTCATAATTACTATTAACCATAAGAACTTGGATAAATTTGTAATCTTCTTTTGAGTTACGTGTCATTCCATAAATAACATAGTATAATGCAATAAGACACATAAATGATACATAATGCAATAAGGCACATAAAAATTTAAAAGAAAAATTAACTTGTCTCTTTCTTCTACAATGCATATTGGTAGTAGCAACATAATTTATGGGATGTATTTGAATGTTTAAAGTATATTTTTACTATCACAATGTACTTTTCTACAACTACAATGTCTTGCATAATATTTCAAATACAAATTCACTTACTTTCTATGCTTAACTATCATGATGAATGTCATCACTTTTATCACTTTCTCTTCTAGCAACTAGTTGCTCAATAATGCAAGACTATAAAAAATATGATTGTACAATAGAAATATTGGATACATAAAGGGTCATGAAGACATTGAAATACCAATAGAAACATGTATAATAACAACATGAAAATATATTAATGTTTTTGTCACACCCCAAATTTTGACTAAGTTTTACTTTTTACTTGCACGTAATTAGTGGTTAATTATGCATGAATTAATGATTTGACGTTATGTGGAAATGTCAAGATAAATCAATGATATCATGAGTTTATGTTTATATAATTAGAATTTAGATAAGTGATTATAAGATGTCATGATTATTTATTCATAAAGTTTATGGATGGACTAACGATGCAATAATCCCAGTTTGGTGATTGCAAACTTTGTAACCAGGAAACATGTTTTTCACCCTCTGACAAAGAGAGGGAGAGCATCATTAGAGAGAAAAGAATAGATGTATGGATAAGAACATATTGTTGCCATCTAAGCCTTGTGCATTCACAATTTTGGGAACCTTTGTTGAGTATGGTAAGTTATGTTTGACCAATTGGTCTAAGTTTGGTTTTGACTCGACAAATTGTCGATTGTCCACTAGATCCATTAAGATGAGGTTTTTGTCAAAAACTAAGTCAGGGTAGTTTATGACTGTCGAAACGGAAAAGGTTGATAATAGTTAAATTATTTTACTATCAGTAATTCCCATTTGGAATTCTATCATGTTATTTTGTCTATTTTGATGTTTACGTAATTTTGAGAGGGGGAGAATACCTCAACCCCTTTCTCATATTTTGTCAAGTGTTAGAAACAATGTAAGTATATGTTGTGTACACCAATATTATATATATAGATATGAATTATTAGTTTAAACCTAATGTTTTTTTGTCGTTGAGCTTCTTAAGGGAGGTGGTGTAGTTGCAAATTCAATGCAAACCACTTCATGTTAGTTGGGTGCTTGACTCCTTTACTCCACAATGGGTTAGGAGAGTATGGAGGAGCTTTTTGATCAGTTTTGGAGTGGTCTTAATGACTAGTTACTCCACTATCGATCTGCATGCACTATAGAGAGTGATTATAGGCTTGAATTCAATAAGGGATCTCCATGGGTAAGGGAGAGTTAAGCCTTGAAAAGACTATATTATCACATGGAACGTAAACCTTTTTAGGAAGAAGATTTTAAGGGAGACAGATAATATACATCACACAAGGCCATTGGCTAAGGAGAGTGAGATCACATAGTTGGTAACAGATAATTAATAGAACCAAATAAGGCACAACACGCATGGTAATCTAAGAGAATAGAGAGCTCTATTAACATAGAGGGCTTTGTTCTCATATAGAAATCATGGGGAAAAGAGATAGAAGTGTAGAAGGAGGTGCTAAGTTATGTTCGGGTAGCAAGGAGATAGTAAGATCTTGCTTAGGCTTTGGGAATTGTCGACGTTTAGAGGTAAGGATGTATTTGATAAAGAGTTTTTTACATTTCTTAAACTACAGTAATCTATTTCTATATGAATGTATATAGAGATATGTTTTCTTAGAGTTAAGTGTATAGAGTATACAAAGTAGAGAAATGAAGTTCGAGTCTTTGAAAGAAAGAGACAGTAGTAATGTCATTGATTCAGTAGTTTAAAACCATGAAGTTTAAACATTATAATGTTATAGTTACATCAGGAGAAATTGTGGGTGATAACTTTCTCCTTCTATCATTGCATCATCAAACTCATAGAGTTAATGAGTTGTAAACTTGTGATTATGATAAACACCAAATTGTAGATAATGGATTCAAATGACTTTGTTTATTCAGAGGATTCTGGGTTTGCAGAAGGTTGTCACGTACTATGTTTTCACTTAATAAAACATAGTTTTCCATTAGCTATCAAACACCAAAAATGAGTAGAAAGCTATCATGTATATAAATGTAGAGAAAGTCTAACATTTGTTTTTACTTTTTGAACACAAGGAATTATGGCCTTATCCTATTAAAGTCATAGTGTATAGCTAGATTAGCTATATATATATAAGTGTAGAGATAGAACTTTTGAGAACTCTGATATAACTTATGAGTTGAGAGGAGTAAGATCGTAGAAAGTTAGATAGAGATAGATATTCTTTTCATAATTATATATATGTAATAAGTTTTATTGTTTACTTTGAAAAGATTTTGTGAAAGATACTCACTTATTTTGGAATATATAAAAATGATATATTGGTATTGTTAAAAACACCTAGTATAGTGATATAATATCACATGTGTTCTACAACAATGATAAGTATTATCATTATATTCAAAGGAAGTTATACTTCAGTTCATAACCTATTCTATATCAAATTTGGTGGACTTAAGAAGACCAAGAGGTCAAAAATACGACATTGTTATTATTGTAGACTCAAACCTATTTAAGTTAAAAGATTGTGTAGACACCTAAAATCTGTCACTCTTCATGTTATCCCTAAACATCCCTAATTCATCCCTAATCACAATCAACATCATACAATCATATCCATGGTCTTGTTCCTAGCCTTGCAACAAGCCTTTGGTCCAACAACATCCATCATCATCATCGAGATATATCATTCCCAATTCTTGTGTTGTTCTTATCGTCAACAACAGAATCCAATCATCATCAATCTATTAATCTTTGGATTTTCAGCTAGGCCAAGGGCAACATCATGAACTTATATTTGTATCATTTTTTGTGCATACATTCTTGCTTGTGTATGTGCATTATATTTTATCTTGCATGAGTATGGATCCATGTAACCTACCTACCACAATGGTATCATGATCTTCCATATCATGGTGCTATTATAGCATAGGCTTGCTTGTGACCTAATCTATTGGATTTTATGCATGGGACACATTGTCACCCTAGTTCCTTATACCTTGGTGCACAACATCTCATGCCATATTAAATAAGTATGGCTCTCATTTATCAATACAGCATAACACATAATCCATGGAGTTGAGAACTGTCATTACTCCAACTAATAATCATATGTTGTGTGTTGGAATAGATTTTTGCATACCAATCATCCTTTTGCATCTAAGGCCATTCAATACCTTTTGTGCACTAAGGACTTATGCTCTAAGTTTTCTTCTTCACATGTCTAGACAAGGTTGTATTATGTTGGGTATGTATATGTTGCATCGATCCATTTCCCTTCTTAACCCATTCATTCCATATTTCTATCTCATCATCATTTATCCTCCATCGCCCTCTTCCTCTAATCCCTTGCACCCAACATATCTTATCCTCCCAATCCATGTGGTCTTTTAAATTCCACTCTTATTTCTAATCCAACCATATTCATCCTTTCGAGAGCATACTCGTGTTCTTCAAACCTGTCTACCCTCTCGAGGGGGCATCATCTCTACCATCATCCTTACCATCATCTCTCCTTGTCACTCTCTCTTTGAGTGGCTGGGGCATCTTCATACCTAATCCTATCATCTTCCTCTATCCCATATATCACTGTGTTTTATCTTTCTTTGAAATGATGCTACTTTGCAACACCATCTCAAAAAGGGGCAAAATGTAAACACCTAAAATTGGTATTTCTCTGTGTCATCCCTAAATATCCGTACTTCATCTCTATTCATCATTAACTATCCTTATTCATCCCTAAACCATCACTAATAATCTCTAGACAACCCTAAACCACCATTTCCCCACAATTAACTCAATAAACACATGTTTAAATAGTTAATTAACCAATTCCCCTTCAATCCGTGATTTTACAATATTTTATTGTTAAAATCACTATTCATGTACTTTCTACTATTCATTTGTACCCACATTGGTACCTAGCCCTAGCCAAAATGATATATTAATCATTTATCCCCTTCCTCTATAGTCCAAACATTAGATAAATTTAATTTATCGATTATCCCCTTATCCCATCCCATGAATTAAATAAATATTTGTATTTATTTACTTCCTATTTTCTACACTTTTGATTAGGTCACCTAAACCTAATTAACTAACCTAATCCCACACTTGCACAACCTAAATCATAATCTAACCTTGGTCAAATCCTCTCCATTTCCTCAAATGTACAAAGGCATGGTCCTCTTGTACATATCCACATGGCCTTCTTACAAAAGGCATGGTCAGGGTCCTTTTGTCCTTCATCTCCTATTCCTCCAATTTTAAATTGGGCATGTACCCATGCTTCCAATTTAAAATTTAAATCAAATCCAACTCATTCCTTTTCCTTGAATTTTAAATTGGGCATGTACCCATGCTTCCCAATTTAAAATTCCAATCAAATCCAACCCATACCTCCCATCTACCAATATAATCTCATCCCTCCAATCTTCCCAAAGCCCAATCTTGACCATCTATTCCTCCTTTATCCAAAAACATCCCTTCTCATCCAGTCTCATCAAGACACTTGGCGAGCTCTCCTTTCTTGAGAGCTCTCAAGAATCTTCCACCATTGATCTTCAAATGCAATTTTGACCATCCAATTGAGTCTCCAAAAATCTATAAATTGGAGCTCACCCCTTCACAAAACACATAGCTTCTTCTTGCAATATAATGCTGCTATTTCCACTCCAAGACCTCATGAGAAGCAAGGTTATGTTGCCCATTGAGGAGCCATCCACATCAAAACCATCAAGGAGCACATCCACTTCAACAAAGGTTGCATGGTAACTAGTCTTGCTTTTCCTTTCTTTATGCATCCTTTATTTGCTCAATCGGAGGTAGAAATTAGGATTTGAGTGAAATAGGTTAGTTGTTTAACTTATTTCCTTAGCTTATTTTCTTGGTTATACAGATTGAACTTATTCAAGAGTACTTAAGATAATGATAGTATTCATTAAGATTTTATGTGAATGAGGATAAACCTCGTGTTCTATGTTTATACATGATATGAAAAATGTGAATTCGAACATTGCCGAAGTGGTCAAGATTAGACTAGAGGTTATCGTTTCCATGTTATATTATTATAAATTTTGGAAAACAAGAGTGTTTGATATTACAAAGTATTGAGTTAGAGAAGTTAAAACCTATAATCAACCCAGAAGGGTTTAAGAAACTTAAAAAATCTTAAGTCAGTTATGACATTGTTTTAGTCTATTTTTTATTATGGTTGACAGTAAATAGTTGAGAGACCATATAATTTAGGCAGAGTCTAAGAAGCACTTTGATAAGAAATGGTTTCTTGCTAGAATCAGAAACTTGTTATATAACACAAGAGTACTCAATCTTTGGGTCATTGAGTAGAATGATAGGAAGTCATAGACCCTAGTGTTTGCAAGTATGCAAAGAGAGACTCTCTAAAAAGGTTAGAGTTACTTAAGTTCTACATATTGCATATATCCTAGATTAAGGATTAATTCTGACAGATTGATTAGGATTTGAGTTTAGTCAAGACAAATCATGACTAGAGATATTAATTAAGCAAGTTAAACTGTAGGATACAGTTGTTTCCAAATCGAGTTAGAGGTGTGTGAACACATGACTACATTTAATGCAAACATCTATCTATAGAGAAACTTTAGATAAAGTGATACATTTGTCTCTACATACATTAGTTAGTTCAGTTTATCTAGATTGCGTAACCTATCAGAATGATCATACTTAGCTCAAAGATTGTCTAGAGTTGCATGGTCGATCGAGTTTCATAGGACACAACACTAGAACTTAGAGGGAAACCTATTGTTTCCTTATGTAGATACTCCTCGTGAAGGGTAGGGCCACTTCCAGTTGGAAGGTGAGCAGGGGACTACTGGTTTGTGGTTAGAGGAAAACTTCTCGTATGATGCTCTCCTTCTGTAATAGAAGAACACCGAGACTTGTCAAGACATATACCATATTCCAGATGCAGTATACTTCATTATTACTTATGATTTTCAAACTTATGTAAACTTATTCATATTGCCAAGTGCAAATTATTTGTAATTGTAAAGTGAAATGATTTCACCATGTTTTTATCTTTGAATACATTAAATATTTTCAAGGTTGAAAAATAATAAGAAAAGCAAGTAGATACATTTAATTCTATGTTATTATGCAAATGTTTAAAAAAAATTCTGTCATGGTTAAACATGTTCATTTACTTTCTTAGTAAATTTTGTGAGTAATTCTATATTGTATGAGTTGGTATGTTATAGTTTTGAATGTAAGTTATAAGAAATCATATTAGGCTATCAAATTAAATAGTGATCTATATGAAATAAAATCACATCAAATTTTATTTTATACAGTTATAACTTCATGGACACAATTGTAAGAGAAATTATTATTGCAAGCACAAAGACCATAACATTAATTTAACAACACAATACTTATTTATGTAAATGAACAAAAAATAAATTAAATATTTATTGGATTTTCTCTCAAAGATCAACTTACAGACAATGATTGTAATCAATGTTCTTCATTTTTCCTATTCTTAATATAATTTGCATTTTATATGTTAATATATTGTTCAAATGAGAATGGTGGTGATATTCTCAAAGTTTTGAGAGATTTATCTTGAGAGATAGTAGTGAATGTTAAACCAGACCTTTTTATATCACCAATATATTTATTGTGGGCCTTTCCAATGTTAACCCTTGTGACTTGTGTATTGTTAAATCCCATTCCATTTTGAGGGGGATTTGTGTGCGATTGCCTCTTATAACAAGTGTAAGAGGGATAAATTTTGGGTCGTTAACATCCCAAGACACACCCACATAATTATCAAATTCCACATTCACACATAATGGCAACTTTGGTGGTTGAGTACCTTGATGATAAACTATATTTTTTATAGTACCAAGTGTTCCATTTACCAATCCAACATCTACCCACAAATTACATACCAACATCACTTGTTGGCCAACATATAGTAGAACCACTCTATCCAAAAGATCATCATCAACATCATGTGATTCTATATGTCAAGTATATGTAGACACACTACGTGCAACTTGCATGTTGAGTGACTTTAGCATGTTCTTATTATGGAGTATGACCATACTATGTGTGGCATATAAATGCATAGATGCATCAAATATTAGACACTCCTCAACACTTATTAATTCATTTGTTTGACCCATCAAGATTTTATAATCATCATTTATTGCAATTGCATTCCTAATATTTGTTAGCATTTCTCTAAATCTGACTTGTTCTGAACCATGCCCTTGTTGACAAAAAAATTATGTCCAAAGTCACAACTTCTTGGAATGTAGTCCACAATGCTTTACCATAAGTGTTACCTATTGGTGCAGTCACGGTAGGAGGGTTCACATAATGAACTATCCGGACTGTGTAGCAAGAGTAAACACAACGGAAACAAATCAAAGTAATAAAGTGAAATACAGATTCAGTCATTCAGTATATCACGGAATTCAAATACAATCTGGTTGGCAACATGCGGGCTTACAACTGGGCTCAAAGGCTTGATTACATACATGTGCAAGATAAAGCTTTGAAGCTCCTTCACACAAAATCTAAACTAAGGATTATGAATCAATTGATAACTTCTAAACTATTTCCCTAAGGATCTATTACATCTATTTATATCATTTTTGGACCAATAGATTCCTCTGCGTTGGCCAAAGGTCACAAACTCTAATGAAGAGCTGTAACATGTACAAAGATAGGTCAAACCTAAATGCATAGAACACGCCCAAAAATGAATGGAATAACATGCAGACCTCTGGGAAGGGTCTACCACGAACCAAGGATCATTGAATGATGTGTCATTAGGATCCGCAAGTCAAGGAGTGATCCACAAGCCTTCTCCTATAGCTGATTTATCTGGGACTGTCATGAAGCTCTGCACTGAGAAAACAATTGATCTTTTGATAGCGATATCTTTCCAGTAATTGATCCAAATGCTTTGAATTCTTGATATGATGTAGATGAATGAATGTAGATGCTAAGTCTAGATCTGCAAGATGTGAAGTGCCAATACTAGACCACAAGCTGAAACTACTTCTGACTGAACTGCCTGAACTGAACTGGAAAATGAAAGAATTGAAATGCAAACAAACTGAAATGCAAATGTTTTTGGTTGATGTAAGATTGCTCTTGAACTAGGGATGCTCCTACATCAGACATCTAGGGTTATTGAAAAAGTGAATCCCTCACTTTGCTGGGGCTGGGGGAGAACCAAGACGGTTCACCTTAGCCTACGAAATCCAAGATGAGTCTTCTTCTAGTCTGCCTTTCCACTTCACAAGATATTCTTTGTATTGTCTTCCTCTAGTGCTGCGTCCAACTCTGCTATCCAAAATGTCCTCAATCTGCTCCGGTGCTTTGTGTGGCAACTGCTTCTTCAAGTCTTCTTCCAGGCTGTCATTGAACTCTGCTTCATGATACTAATATAAGTCTGTAATGTTGAAAATAGGTGAAATACCCAAAGTCTCCGGTAGCTCTACTTCATATGTATTTCCTGAATCAAATTTCCTGAGTATCTTACAAGGTCCAAACTTCTTCATCTTCAACTTGTTATATATCCCAACTGGAAATCTTTCTTTTCTCAAGTACACCATCACTTCATCCCCCACTTCAAATTCCTTATCTCTTCACTTCTCATTTTCCTTTTCCTTATACTTACTCTTCATGTCCTCTAAATGCTTCTTCACCTAATTATGCACTGTCTTCATGTGATCTACAAATTCTTCTACTTCTACACTTCTCTTTTCCTCTCTACTGATGTCTCTCAAGTCAATAATTCCTCTAGGATTCACTCTGGTAACAATCTCAAAAGGTGTTCTTCTAGTACTTCTGTTTACTGAATTATTGTATGCAAACTCTGCTTGTGAAAGAATCAAATCCCAACTTCTGGTCTTCTCTCCAACCAAACATCTCAACAAGTTTCCCAAACTCATATTCACTACCTTTGTCTGTCCATTAGTCTGTGGATGAAAAGTTGAATTGAACTTCAAATCTGTCTTCATCTTCTTCCAAAGTGTCCTCCAAAAATATCCAACAAACTTTGTATCTCTATCTAAAATTATACTCTTAGGTAATCCATGCAATCTCACAATCTCCTTGAAAAATAGGTCAGCTACATGTACTGCATCAGTTGTCTTCTTACAAGGTATGAAATGGGCCATCTTTAAAATATGTCAACCACTACAAATATTGAATCATGTCCTCTCTGTGTCTTAGGCAATCCCATCACAAAATCCATGCTTATGTCTTCCCAAGGTCTCTCCGGTACTGTCAAAGGTTTATACAATCCAGTGTTCTGACTACTCCCTTTTGCAACTTGACAAACTCTACAACTCTGCACAAATCTCTGAACATCCTTATGTATCTGAGGCCAAAAGTAATTTTCACTTACCAAAGCCACTGTCTTATCAATGCCAAAATGTCTTGCCAATCCACCACTATGCTTCTCCTTGATCAAATTATCTCTCATTGAACTTATAGGTATGCACAACTGATTTCCTTTGAACAACATATCTTCTTGAATGAAATAGTCTAACCACTTACTCCTGTCTGTCACAACAAGTTCCTTACATGCTTTCCAAGGTTCTGCAAAATCAGTGTCTCCCTCATACATGCTCTTTAATTCATCAAAACCCAACACTTCTTGACTCTCATCTTTGTCAACAAGTTTCTTCTCCTACTCAAGGCATCAACAACTTTGTTTGATTTTCCGCTCGTATGCTTCAACACAAAAGTATAACTCTGCATGAACTCTACCCATCTCATATGTCTCTGATTCAACTTACCTTGACTGTTCAAATATTGCAAAGCTTGATGATCTGTATACAACACAAACTCCTTAGGCAACAAGTAATGTCTCCACTTCTTCAACGCTTGAATTATGGCATAGAACTCTTGATCATAAACTGAATATCTTCTCCTTGCATCATTCAACTTCTCACTGAAATATGCTGTAGGTCTACCTTCTTGACTTAATACTGCTCCAATTACATTTCCACTTGCATCACAATCAACTTGAAATACCTTATTGAAATCCGGTAATGCCAAAATAGGTTGCTCTGTCACTTTCTGCTTCAACAACTCAAAACTTTTATCTGCTCCTGATGTCCACTTGAAATCCTTTCGAGCACCTCTCATTGTCTCTATCATAGGGTTGCAAACTGAACTAAAATTTCTGATGAACTTCCAGTAGAAACTAGCCAATCCATGAAATGATCTAACCTCTCCAATGCTCTCTAGTGTAGGCCATTCAACAATTGCTTTTACTTTCTCAGGGTCCATCTTCAATCCTTCCGTAGAAATCACAAATCCCAAATATACCAACTCTTCCTTCATGAAACTACACTTCTTGATGTTTATCAACAATTTCTCTTCCCTCAGTCTCTGCAAAACTTATCTAATATGCCACAAATGTTCTTCTTTTGTCTTACTGAAAATCAAAATATCATCTAAGTACACAATTACAAACTTACCCAAGAATTTCTTCAGAATTTCATTCATCAATCTCATGAATTACTCAGTGCATTTGTCAATCCAAAAGGCATCACTAACCACTCATACAATCCTTCATTTGTCTTAAAAGCAGTCTTCCATTCATCACCTTCTCTGATTCTGATCTGATGGTATCCACTCTTTAAGTCTATCTTTGTGAAATATCTTGCTCCACTCAAACAATCCATGATATCATCCATCCTAGGTAAAGGAAATCTATACTTAACTGTGATCTTGTTTATAGCTCTAGAGTTAGTACACATTCTCCATTCTACATCCTTCTTCGGTGCCAATACTGTAGGTACTGCACAAGGACTCAAACTTTCCCTGAACAAACCTTTCCTCAACAATTCTTGTGTCTGTCTATTCAACTCTTCATTCTCTGCTGGTGTCATTCTATGTGCTGCTTTGTTAGGCAAACTTGCTCTCGGTATAAGATCCATGTGATGACTGATACTCCTTATAGGTGGCAATCCTTTAGGTACATTATCTGATATGACGTCTTCAAATTTTGTCAGTAACTCTCTTATCTCCTCTGGTTGTGATTCTTCAGTCTCCTCCTTCAATGTTTCAGGTGTCTTAGGAATCAAGGCATAACACATATTCTCATGTTTCAAACCATCCAGAAAATTTCTTCCATCTACCAAACAAATTCTAGCATTCCCACATACTTCACTCTTAGGATCATCCTCCAAAGGAATCAAAGTAATTCTTTTTCCATTTGTTGTTATAGTATATGTATTCTTTCTCCCATCATATATAGCTTTTCTATCATACTACCAAGGTCTACCCAACAAGATATGACAAACATCCATAGGTATAATATCACATAAGACTTCATCATGATAAGATCCAATATGAAATTTCACCAAACATTGTTCACTTACTAGTACCTTATGATCATCCTAAATCCATGCTATCTGATAGGGCTTAGGGTGTTTCAATCTTTCCAACTTCAGCTTAGTCACCATCTCCTTCGAAACTAGGTTATCTGAACTACCACTATCAATTACAACTTTACAACACTTACCTCCTGATTTACATCTAGTTCTGAACAAGCTTTTCCTCTGCGGTGGTTCCTCATTTGTTTCTTCTTGAAATAATGCTCTCCTCATCATTAGTGATTCTCCTTTCTCAGGTTTGCCAACTGAACTGGGTGATTCAATAGGTTCTTCTTCCACATAGGCTGCTCTTCCACTATTTTCTGTCCTCTTACTTGTACTACCCTGATTACATTCAAGTACTCTATTGGTGCTCATTTTTGGCCTGGAAGTTTCCATGTGCTTGCAGGTGGAGGGTTTCTTTTTCAAACCCTAGGTTTCCCTTTTCGTTGGTGTGAGTTTGTTTTTTGTCTAAGCAATCTTGTTGATAGCACGGTGTCTTCTTCCATCGCTGAGACTTTATGCTATCGGCGAATGAGATGGTATTTCTGCCGATGGTGTTGGTCTTGCCGACAGGCGTAAGTCATGGTTTCATCGGCAAGAATGGGAACTATCGGGGGAGCGGTCAGAAGTTGGGCCGACAGTGAGTGCTTGGCCGATGAAGATTTATCGGCGTGTGTCTTACCGAAGAAAGTGGGGTTGGCGTTTGGCATCAGTGAGACTTGGTGTGTCGGCCTGAGGATTTCTGGATGTTCTGATGGTGTGGGTTACGCCGATGGACGGTGGAGTGTAGTTGTGTGTTGGCCAGACTGCGGAGATCGGCGAAGGAGTTTTGAGCTGGGCCGATGGTATGTGTCACAACGATGGGTGTTTGGCGAGGGATTGTGTGTCGAGCATGGCAAAACGCTTGACACTTATCATGTGTGTGACCATGTTTATAAACTACTGATGTGATCTCCTCACCATACATGTGGGATTATTCCCATGTATTTTCAAACTTTGAGCGAAACACTTTTGGCGGGAGCTTCTGTTTGAAATGTTGCGGTAGTTTCCAAGTGGTTGCAGGTGGTTGAGGCCCTTAATGGCGACATTGCTGAGTTATGGGCGACGGTACAGGTGATCAGGTTACCCAATTTTTGAGCGAAGGCTCCAGATAATGGTGTAGGGCTCGAGGCTCCTCTTTGTCTGCTGCATTTGCATTTTCTGAGCACCATTCCTTCTGAGGGCTATATCTGGTAGATTTTTGTCAGTGCCATGTAAATTTATTGCGTATGGTACACTATCTGGCTGTTATAAGCAGGTTGTGTTACCATTTTTTGGGGTTGTTGGAAGTTGAACATTGGGCTCTGTAATGCAATACAACTGATCTGGTTGCTCTGTGCAGCAAAGACTGTGAGTTTATGTATCTCCTGTTGTATGCTTTGTATGAA
The DNA here is from genome assembly GCA_027924645.1 of Cunninghamia lanceolata. Taxonomy (NCBI): domain Eukaryota; kingdom Viridiplantae; phylum Streptophyta; class Pinopsida; order Cupressales; family Cupressaceae; genus Cunninghamia; species Cunninghamia lanceolata. The sequence goes on from BSBN01000957.1 coordinate 3,996,078, forward strand.
TCCACTGATTTCATGATTGATTCTATATGAGAAATGCTATATTAGCATGTGTTATGTTAATTCTGTCTCCAGTATTGTATGTATCTTTCTTCTGAGTCTAAATGTTTAAGGAATGTTTGAAACTCTGGAACATAGAATTCCTATGTGAATGTCTGATCTTTTAACTTCTGCTCAAAGGTAGATTAAATTGTTTTCAGATCGAACATTGGGAAGGGTACACTGCAATAGGGATGCCATAAGCACAGATAGCTTAACACTTTGTACTGGGAGATATCTGTAAGGCAGGTATCATATGTGTCCCCTTGAAATCTAGTTTTAGTTGTTCATGCTGATCATTCACAGGTGTATGTCTACTGACTCCAGGCCCTGGATAGGCTCCAATCTTGCTTTTTGTGTGTATTACATACCAGGTTCAGCTTTGCATCCGAATTCAAAATCGAAATCAAAATCTAAAACAACCATTAGGACATTAGAATTAGTTTAGGATCCTCAGTCCTTTGTCTACAACTGCAAATAGGCCCAAAGCTAGCCCCTTTGCTCTTATCTTTCAGTTTTGGTCTACTTACAGGAGGACTTATCTGCTTTTTGTCAGCATCCCAGCCTTTGTATGCATATCCTCATGGATGTTGAGTAGGGAATACCCCCTAGGCTTTGCAGAGCCTGAAGAAGAAGAGGAGATAAAATATAGAGTTTATCTCCTACACTATTGGCCCTTGGCCCAGAGATCCTGTTGATCATTGATGGCTACCTTGTAGGGAAATCTGGGAATAAGCATCCAGTCTGGGAAAAAACCAACAGAAATTGGCGACTCTACTGGGGACGGTGATTTGAAAATTGTTATTTTTCTCCTCCCTGGTGAGATATCTGTGTGCCCATCTGAGTCACCAATAGAAATTGGCGACTCTACTGGGGAGTTGTGAAAGAACCCTGATTTTCAAAAGAAAACAGTTCCTAGTAATAGGTGGTGACTCCGAAGTAATCTCCCAACTGGTCAAAGTGAAACTTATATGCAGGGGAGAAGATCCCAACAAAATCCTTTATTTGAAGAGTTACCAGTAACAAGAAGAATGATGTACAGAAGAAAGGGAACTGTCTCAGTCAGTCGTGAGGGTTCCCCCAGAAAAAATGATGATATGCAAGATAATCCAAGGTCTTCAGACAAGACAGTACCTTATTTTTCAAACAATGAGGCTGAAATCCAGAGTGTGTATGAAAGACAGCAGGGTAATGGTTTGAGAATAAGGTCAGAAGTGTTCCAAGAACGCCCATTTCTAGACTCTAGTGACAGATTTGAAGAGGCAGAGTCTTTGAGGGATGATGAAGATGATGACCAGAATGGTATGAGACCATCTACCTCTATGCCTAAGGAAGAACAGTTAGCTGAAGAAATCAGAAACTTGAGAGCAGAATTAGAGTATCTGCAAGCCATGAAAATCAGAGATGACATGAGGCAGAAAGTGCAAGCTTTAAGGACTGCCCAAAATGATTCAATTCCTACCCTTCAGAATGCAAATGTGCAGAGACATCAACAGAGAAATGAAGTGCAATATCAACATAATGATCAAAGATAAAATGTGAATGATGCTAGGATACCACTGAACAATGTAAGAAACCAGAACACAAATAGAAATATTAATATTAATCAGTTTGACAGACATCCCATGCAGTTAGATAGATTCAGACAGCTAGTATTCGATGGTATTCTTGGGTATCCTAACCCCATTGACAAGCATCTGAGGCTGCAAGTGCCTAAATTTTCAGGAAACAATACAATGTCAGGAGAAGATCATCTAAAAGCTTTTCAAAATGTCATGGATAACTTTGAAGTAGAACATGAGGATATTTTTATGAAGTCATTCATGCAATCTTTAGTTGATGAGGCAAGAGAATGGTATAAGAATCTACCTAACAGGAGTATTTCATCATGGGATGATTTTAAAAGGATGTTCAAGGAGCAATATGATGACAAAACTGACCCTAGCTTTTTTGTAAATGAGTTTACCAGTATCACTAAAGGGTCAAATGAGCAGGTTGCAGATTTTAATGCAAGATTTACTAAAGTGTTAAACAAATTGCCACATCACATGAGGCCAAATGAACCAATGTGCATAATATTGTATATCAATGCCTTTGATGCAAAAACTGCATATGGATTGAGAGATAAAGGTCCTGCTACTCTCAAGGATGCTTTCAGAATTGCAGTGAATATTGAGAACAACAGGAAAGCGTCAGGCAAGACAAATAGAAGGGATGATGTGAAAATTTTGTAGAATCCAAACAAGCCTCAAAATACTCAAGGTAACACATGTGCCCCTGAAGATAAGATAGACAAATTGGCAAATGTTGTTAAGGACCTAAGCTATAGACTAGCTAGAAGTGAAAAAGGGATAGGTTCTGATAGGCAAGTCTACCAAAGGCAGGAAAAAAGGCCATCATTGCATGATATGCCTTATAATACCAATTGGCATAATGGTAAACCTATATTCCCACATAACAACACAAATCAAAGAGCTCAACATGTCAAAGAAACTCCTGACCCCCTAAGGAAAGCTATAAATATTGTTGATGATACTCCATGGTGTATAATTTGTCAGATGCCACATTCATAGTCACAGTGTGTGATTGCTCAGTCCTTGTATGATAATGCTACATCTTGTAATGAATGTAATGAGCCACATTATGTGCAAGATGGTGATGTAAATATGATGTCTATAAGCAATGGATACCATCCTTATGATGCTGATGAGAATACAGATATGGAATTCAGGCATGTCAACAAGACTCTTATGATGAAAATAATGAAGAAAAGTATGTGTATGCTCAGAGCTCACACAATTTTCTGAGTAACCTACAACGGCCTTCTGATGAGGAAATTAGAGCCCTCACAGCTGCAGCAGTTGCTCAAGTCAAAAGCAACTACAATCTCAAAGGTAAAAATCATGTAAGCAGCCCACATCAGCCAGAAGGTATTTCTGCAGGTCAGCCGTTGCATGGTCATAAGGGGATTGAATCACAAAAGAGGCAGTGGGTTAATAATAAACAGAATTTTAGACATAGAATAGGTCATGAATCTCAAGGACCAGAAAATAGAATCTCCCAAGCTGAAGGTCAAAGCAAAGGTTCCCAAGACAAGAATGATGATCAGGGAACTATGAAAGTAAAAGCTAAATCAGTTCAGGATAAGAGTAAGATTGTGGAGCAAGCTACAACTGTTATACAAAATTATGCTCCATTTGGTATAGCTCAAGTCCTCTCCCAAGTAAAAGTCTCTGTTCCACTTATGGAACTGATGAAAGTGGAAGAAATTAAGAATAGGACAATATCCCTAATTTCAGGAGTACCTTTTCAAGCTAAGAAAAATGCTCAGACCCAGGGTGAGAAACATGTCATGTATAATGAAGAAGATGAGGCTCCTGAGGTTTATTTAGGAGTGACTATGACAAAGTGTCCTTCACAAGTAGAACCATTTTATGTATCCCTGGTTATAAATGGAAAAATAATCAGAAATTATATGCTTGACTCTGGAGCATCTACAAATGTCATGCCTTTGGCCATCATGCAACAAGCTGGATTGAAAATTGACAAGGCATGTGGAAAATGTTATGCTATGGATGCCAGAGAGGTACCAGTTATTGGAATCATGAAGGATGTAGATTTCAAACTGGCAGCATTTCCTAAAAAAAGATACAAAATGAATATAACCGTGGTTGACATCAAACCAGAATATGGTATGCTGCTGTCAAGAAGATGGGCAGCACTAATTGGTGGAAGTATGCAACTGGACCTATCATATGCCATGATTCCAATGAATGGCAAAGATGTTAAGCTAATCAGAGAACAAAGATCATCAGAGACAGTGGAAGACCAAGAAGCTGAGGAACAGATATGCTTTGTAAACACTGACTGTGATATCTTCAAGGTTGTTTCAGATGATAAGGAAGATAAAGAGAAAAATGTCTGCATTAAAGAGCTGGACCAGCAAGGTTTATGGACTATGTTTTTTGATGGAGCTTGTGCAAAAGAAGGCTCTGGAGCTGGAGTTGTTTTCTTGTCTCCAAATGGTAAGCTCCTCAAATTCTCTTTCTTGCTGAGATTTGTTTGCACAAACAACATTGCAGAATATGAGGCTTTACTCTTAGGCCTAAATATTGCTCTCAAACATGGAATTAAGATGCTAAGGGTATTTGGGGATTCTGAGCTGATTGTATCCCAAATCAGAGATAGGTATGCTTCAAAAAACAAAAGATTGAAACAATACAAGCATGCTGTTTGGGATACCATTAAACTTTTTGATGCATTTTCAATAAGCTGGGTAGAGAGATCCAAGAATGTTATGGCTGATTTCTTAGCTAATGTTGCAATAAGGCCAAATGACATCACTCTGTCAGATGTTACAAATGTAGAAGTCAAAACCAGGCCTACAGTACCAGAGAATATATGCAGTTGGCAAGTGTTTAATGATGATAGCGACTTGTTAAAATTTTTGCACTGCATAGATGAATTTGAGAATCAAGAAATTGATTTCCAAGCTTTTGTAGAGACTATAGATGGAAAAGAAACTCTTGTGGGAAAAGAGATAATTCAGTTGAAGACTAATAAGATCCCTAGAGGGTTAGTAGCTTTGGAGAGAGTTTTTGACAGTAGAGACCAATTGGTCACAAAGACATCCCCCACAAACAAAGAAGATTTAGAAGAGATAAATTTGGGGACATCTCAGGCCCCCAAGAAGGTGTACATTGGTAGGCAGCTCAAACCACACATCAGGAGTATGCTGATTGCATTACTGAAAAGGTATAAACATGTTTTTGCTTGGTCATATGAGGACCTAAAAGCCTATAGGGAGGATCTATTCTAGCATGAGATCCCATTGAAGCTTGGAGTTAAGCCATTTAGACAAAGGCAAAGACCTATTAACCCTACCTTAGCTCCTAAAATGCAAGAGGAACTCAAAAAGCTCAGGGAAGCTGGAATAATTGTGCCAATCAGACATTCAACTTGGGTGTCTAATCTTGTCCCAGTTAGAAAAAAGAACGGTGATATTAGGCTTTGTGTTGATTTCAGGAACTTGAATGTATCCTCTCTAAAGGATAATTATCCGCTGCCTAATATGGAAGCTATGTTGCAGAGAGTGATAGGTTGTGAACTCTTGTCCATGATGGATGGATTTTCAGGTTACAATCAGGTGAAGGTAAAGGAATCAGAACAGTATAAGACTACCTTCACCACTCCATGGGGAACTTATGTATATGTTAGAATGCCATTTGGACTAACAAATGCAGGTGCTACATTTCAAAGGGCAATAGATGTCGCTTTTGCAGGGTTGATTGATTCAATCCTGGCTGTATATCAAGATGATCTGACTGCCTATTCAAAAAAGGAAGAGCAGCATTGTTTGCATCTTGAGCAGATTTTCAAAAGAGCACTGGAGTATGGCATTTCTTTAAATCCAAAGAAGTGTGCTTTTGGGGTAGTTGAAGGAAAACTCCTAGGGCACATTGTTTCCAAGGATGGAGTTAGGATAGATCCAGAGAGAGTGGCTATTATTGACAGAATTCAAATGCCAAAAACTGTAAAAGGAGTTCAGTCCTTCTTTGGACAGATAAATTTTGTTAGGAGATTTGTTCCCAACTTTGCAGAAACCACAAGGAACATTTCCAAGATGATGAAGAAGGATGCAACTATTCACTGGGAAAGTGAAGCAATTGAATCATTTCAGAGTATCAAAGAGGCAATCAAAATGGCCCCTGTTCTTAAATCTCCTGATTTTTCTAGGCCGTTCCAGTTGTTTTCATTTGCTTCCTTTCACACTGTTGCTGCATGTTTGCTACAAAAAAATGAAGATGGATTTGAACAACCCATTGCTTTCTTCAGTATGTCTTTGTAGGCTACGGAATTGAAATATGATAATATGGAAAAACAGGCATATGCACTAGTCAGAGCCGTCAAAAGTTTCAGACCATACTTGGTAGGATCACATATAATTGCATATGTACCCCATGCAGCAGTCAAAGACATATTCACTCAACAGGAGGTGACTGGAAGAAGGTGTAGATGGATAAACAAACTGCAGGAGTTCAACATAGAAATACAAATAACCAAGTTGGTAAGAGGGCAAGGATTAGCCAAGATGATGGCACAGTCAAACTTGGAGGCATGCCAAGTCAATGCAGTTCAAGATAAAAATGTAAATGTATCAAGATCTGAATGGTACAAGGATATTGTATACTATTTGTAAAATCTGAATTGTCCTTCCCATTTCAGTGACAGTCAAAAGAGGACTTTAAAGTTACATGCAATCAGGTATGTTATTGTTCAAGGTGAGCTATACTGGAAAAACCCTGATGGTGTGCTGCTGAGATGTGTGGATGAAGATGTAGCTAACAATGTTTTGAATGATATGCATAAAGGATTGTGTGGTGGACATTATACTGCCCAAACAATAGCTCATAAGATTCTCAGGGCAGGTTATTGGTGGTCCACTCTCTTTTCAGATGCACAAAGGTTAGTAAGGAAGTGTGACCCTTGCCAGAGATTCTCAGGAAAATTAAGATATGATGGTGCTTTACCCCTCAGAACTATAACTGTGGATGCTCCATTTCAGCAATGGGGAATTGACTTTATAGGGGAAATTGCAGACAAGTCAAGTGGGAGACACAGTTGGATTTTGGTGGCAACTGATTACTTTACCAAATGGATTGAGGCCATTCCAACTAAGAGAGCTACAAGTAAGGTGGTGATGGATTTCATACTGGAAAATGTTATCATCAGGTTTGGAGTACCATTCAAGATAGTTACTGATAATGCTATGTGCTTCAGATCAGGTGAATTTGTTGATTTTTGCAACAAATATGGGATCAGTCTATCATATGCATCACCATACCACCCACAAGGAAACGGTCAAGCAGAATCAAGCAACAAAAGCATCATGAAAATTATCAAGAAGATACTAGACAAGAACAAGAGAGCTTGGGACTCAAAATTAAAGTTAGCAATATGGGTTGACAGAGTGACAGTAAAAAAGGCTATTGGAATGTCACCCTTTGAGCTAGTATATGGTGCGTTAGCCAGATTGCCTATAAACAATCTCCTGCCAGTTTACAAATTCATCCAGGAAAATGATGAGGAGATTGAGGACTCCATGACAGAAAGAGTGAACCAGCTGGTTGCACTGGATGAGAACAGAAGGAAAGCACACCAGATCAATCTCAAAAGACAACAAGATGTGAAAAAGGAATTTTTAGGTCAATGATCTGGTGCTTGTGTGGAATACAAAAGATCAGGACAAAGGTAAACATGGTAAATTCAAACCCTTATGGATGGGCCCATATCAGATTTGCAGTACCCATGGGGAAGACTCTTATTTCCTCCAGGCCCTAGATGGTGAAGTTCTGGAATTGCCTGTGCATGGCCAATTCCTCAAGTTCTACTTTGCATGATGACTCATCTCTATGCACATATGTAAAATTACGTATATATTATAAGTGCCTTGTACAGTTCGTGCCTTTTTTGGTTTTGTGCCTGGTCTGCCCGGAGATCTAGTTCTCGCTGTAGGTTTTCACCTGCACGTCCCCATTCGGAGCCAGTGTTGGTGCTCATTTTTGGCCTGGAAGTTTCCATGTGCTTGCAGGTGGAGGGTTTCTTTTTCAAACCCTAGGTTTCCCTTTTTGTCGGTGTGAGTTTATTTTTTGTCTAAGCGATCTTGTTGATAGCACGGTGTCTTCTTCCATCGCCGAGACTTTATGCTATCGGTGAATGAGATGGTATTTCTGCCGATGGTGTTGGTCTTGCCGATAGGGGTAAGTCATGGTTTCATCGGCAAGAATGGGAACTATCGGGTGAGCGGTCAGAGGTTGGGCCGATAGTGAGTGTTTGGCCGATGAAGATTTATCGGCGTGTGTCTTACCGAAGAAAGTGGGATTGGCGTTTGGCATCGGTGAGACTTGGTGTGTTGGCCTGAGGATTTCTGGATGTTCCGATGGTGTGGGTTACGCTGATGGACGGTGGAGTGTAGTTGTGTGTCAGCCAGACTGCGGAGATCGGCGAAGGAGTTTTGAGCTGGGCCAATGGTATGTGTCACAACGATGGGTGTTTGGGTGTTTGGCGAGGGATTGTGTGTCGAGCGTGGCAAAATGCTCGACACTTATCATGTGTGTGACCATGTTTATAAACTACTGATGTGATCTCCTCACCATACATGTGGGATTATTCCTGTGTATTTTCAAACTTTGAGCGAAACACTTTTGGCGGGAGCTTCTGTTTGAAATGTTGTGGCAGTTTCCAAGTGGTTGCGGGTTGTTGAGGCCCTTAATGGCGACATTGCTGAGTTATGGGCGATGGTACAGGTGATCAGGTTACCCAATTTTTGAGTGAAGGCTCCAGATAATGGCGCAGGGCTCGAGGCTCCTCTTTGTTTGCTGCATTTGCATTTTCTGAGCGCCATTCCTTCTGAGGGCTGTATCTGGCAGATTTTTGTCAGTGCCATGTAAATTTATTGCGTATGGTACACTATCTGGCTGTTATAAGCAGGTTGTGTTACCATTTTTTGGGGTTGTTAGAAGTTGAACATTGGGCTCTGTAATGCAATACAACTGATCTGGTTGCTCTGTGCAGCAAAGACTGTGAGTTTATGTATCTCCTGTTGTATGCTTTGTATGAATCCACTGATTTCATGATTGATTCTATATGAGAAATGCTATATTAGCATGTGTTATGTTAATTCTGTCTCCAGTATTGTATGTATCTTTCTTCTGAGTCTAAATGTTTAAGGAATGTTTGAAACTCTGGAACATAGAATTCCTATGTGAATGTCTGATCTTTTAACTTCTGCTCAAAGGTAGATTAAATTGTTTTCAGATCGAATATTGGGAAGGGTACACTGCAATAGGGATGCCATAAGCACAGATCGCTTAACACTTTGTACTGGGAGATATCTGTAAGGTAGGTATCATATGTGTCCCCTTGAAATCTAGTTTTAGTTGTTCATGCTGATCATTCACAGGTGTATGTCTACTGACTCCAGGCCCTGGATAGGCACCAATCTTGCTTTTTGTGTGTATTACATACCAGGTTCAGCTTTGCATCCGAATTCAAAATTGAAATCAAAATCTAAAACAACCATTAGGACATTAGAATTAGTTTAGGATCCTCAGTCCTCTGTCTACAACTGTAAATAGGCCCAAAGCTAGCCCCTTTGCTCTTATCTTTCAGTTTTGGTCTACTTACAGGAGGACTTATCTGCTTTTTGTTAGCATCCCAGCCTTTGTATGCATATCCTCATGGATGTTGAGTAGGGAATACCCCCCTAGGCTTTGCAGAGCCTGAAGAAGAAGAGGAGATAAAATATAGAGTCTATCTCCTACACTATTGGCCCCTGGCCCAGAGATCCTTTTGATCATTGATGGCTACCTTGTAGGGAAATATGGGAATAAGCATCCAGTCTGGGAAAAAACCAACATGCTCTATGTCCTCCACCTCCACACTTGAAACAAGTACCTCTGAATGTTCTCTTATCCAATCCTATTCCTTCTCTTCTATACCCTTCATTCTAGTGTGAATTATAGTTGCCTCTAGGATGAAAATTTCTGTGATTCCTCCGGTATGCATTAGTATCTCTGTCATCTTTCCTAAAGGGGCTGTCAAACTTGTTCTACTCTGGATGTGATCTGTCTCCTCTGGAATAAGTCCTTCCTCTCTAAAACTTACCTCCTCTTCCTCTTTGTCTCTAATCGTGCTTCTTATTCAGCTTCTCTTCAACTTTCAGGGCAAATTGATATGCTTCTTCCAAAGATGTCATCCTCACCAAACTCAGTTCCTCTTGAATGTTCAATCTTAGTCCATTGATGTATCTAGCCACTTTCTCCTTGTTTTCTTCACTATGTCCTATTCTTATGATCATCTTATGAAATTCTTCAGTATACTCCTTCACAGATTTCTCCTTTTGTCTCAGGTTTTGCAATCTTTTCAACAACTCCAACTCATAGTCAGCAAGTATAAATGATTCTTCAACTTTGTCACCATCCTATCCCATTTTGTAATCTTTTCTTTTTCTCTTCTATTTCTTTCCAACTAAACTTCTTTCCAGCATATAGCAACATGTCCTTTCAACTTTGTCTTTGCAAATTTCACCTTTTCCAGATCTTCAACCTCCTCATATTCAAAGTATTCTTCCATGTCATTTATCCAGTCAATCAACTCTTCAAGGTTTAAATTACCAGTATAATTTGAAACATCAACTCTAGGTCTCTTTCTAATCTTTGAAATAGCTCGCAATGTCTTTACCTGATCTGATTCTTCTTCTTCATGACCTTCTAGGGTTTTTCCAGTTTGTTCAGTAGATTGAAATTCTTCTTCATAATCACTTTCAATATTAGGTTTAGGTGTCAATCCTCTTTGCCTATCTTCTTCAATAGCATCCAAATGGATTCTCATTGTTCTCATCAATTCCATCATCTCATCCATTCTATTAGCCATTGTACCAACAACAACTTTCCTCGGCAGCATTCTTCCTCGGATCAAGTGTAAACTGCCTCAAATTTGACAATCGGGATACAAGTGACAACTACCTCTCAATCGGTGATCAGTTGTGCATAAGTAACCTACCTCAGATCAGTGATCTGCTTAAAACAAGATCTTACAGAATCCCCTTCGCCAAGTTTCTCCAAAGAATCAAACTTTCACTCTGATACCACTTGGTGCAGTCACGATAGGAGGGTTCATAGAATGAACTGTCCGGACCATACAACAAGAGTAAACACAACAGAAACAACTCAAAGTAATAAAGAAAAATACAGATTCAGTCATTCAGTATATCACAGAATTCAAATACAATCTAGCCGGCAACATGCGGGCTTACAACTGGGCTCAAAGGCCTGATTACATACATGCACAAGATAAATCTTTGAAGCTCCTTCACACAAAATCTAAACTAAGGATTATGAATCAATTTCTAACTTCTAAACTATTCTCCTAAGAACCTATTACATCTATGTATATCATTTCCAGACCAATAGATTCCTCTGCGTCATCCAAAGAAGGTCACAAACTCCAATGAAGAGTTGTAACATGTACACAGATAGGTTGAACCTAAATGCATAGAACAGGCCCACAAATGAATGGAATAATGTGCGGACCTCTGGGAAGGGTCAGCCATGAACCAAGGATCATTGAATTATGCGTCATTAGGATCTGTAAGTCAAGGAAAGATCCGCAAGCCTTCTCTTACAACTAATTTGTCTGGGACTGTCATGAAGCTCTACACTGAGAAAACAGTTGATCTTCTAATAGCGATATCTTTCCAGTAACTGATCCAAATGCTGTGAATTCTTGATATGATGTAGATGAATGAATGTAGGTGCTAAGTCCAGATCTGCAAGATGTGAAGTGCCAATACTGGACCACAAGCTGAAACTCCTTCTAACTGAACTGCCTGAACTGAACTGGAAAATGAAAGAACTGAAATTCAAACAAACTGAAATGCAAATGTTTTTGGTTGATGAAAGATTTCTCTTGAACCAGGGATGCTCCTGCATCACCTATAAACATATTAAGAATAATTTCTTAAAGAAATTTAAGAAATGAAACATTTACACCAATAAAATTTAGTAAGGATAGTAATACAATAAATTATACCTACATATAGTGGTATACATGTCTCACACGAGATAATTGGGCAAGATTACCGACATGCATAATTGACCTCCCACCAAAATATTTTGTGCTATGTGATGGAAATAATTGTTTCAAGTGCATGTTGATATCAAAAAACAATTTTGGGCCTATAAAACTTATTTCATCAATTGTGTGGTTATTTCTTGTAAAATATATGGCAATTGATACTGGTTCCAATCATACTCTCTATCAAAGTATCATTGACCAAGAAGCTCAATATCAAATAACTAAAAATATTTTCATGGATCCAACCTAGACAAAACCTGCCACTCCATTTCTACATTGTCATCAAGAACATCATCTTCAAGATTAGCATCACTAGCATTAGTAGCTTCTAAATAAATAGGTGTATGATGTATAGGCCATGCATGATATCAATTTTTAATTGTCTCCCAATGTTGAATAATGACTTCTTTTTCATTCCCATTATCAACTCTAATGTTATGAAATTATTTATATAATAACAACTCACTCCAACAAAAAGACTCATATTTAGGTGAGTCACTTTTTGGGATTGAAAGATATTTGGGCCAAACTCTAACAATTATTGGTATATCTTGTGGCTTCCACTTTTTTATATCTATGTTGTGAAGAATATGACCAAGCTCTTGCAACTTCTACTATACACGAATGATCCAAATTTATGGGGTGCTCCATATATGCATGGATGAAGTTTGTTTCAGATGAATCATCATCATGGTTCAAATGTACATGTTTGAACACCTTTCATCCAACATTCAAAGAAAAGAAGGACCTAGTTCACTCAACAAGAGGTAGTTTTACTAACATGTGACATGTTTCTTGTACACCTATATCACATTTAGCAAATGTTTCAGTCAGGAACCTTCTATATGCATATTTAATGTTGTTGCAAGTATGTGCCTAATTGGTGTCGTCATTGATGTCAACATATCTTTGTTGTCATTGGTGTCAACTATGTCCTATTCTATTACTTGTTTAGAATCTTTGTATGTTGAGGATATTGAGAAAATTGGCCTCTCTAGAAGAAACAAGTGAGTTACAGTGAAGTGCAGTATAGATAGTGAGTTGTATACTAAAGAACAGTCTGGTAAATTACTTCGCATTTCTTACTGCTTGAAGATCTTGGTCTGTGGATTGGAAGTTATTTAAAGGGATGTCTAAAGATGCTAAATCCTAAGTTTGAGCCTCCGGTGTGAAGAATTGAGAGAGTTGCATCCACCAGAGTAAAACCTGCTTTCTCTGATTATTCTCTGGTGATAGGGAGAAAGTGTTTTGCTCCGCATTCATCCACATTAAAGTGTTTTGCTCTGCAGTTCTAAAGGGAAGTCTGGGATGATGATAAGTGCCTACAATTGCAATGGTTCATGTTTTGGTGGTCCGCAAGCTATCTTTCTTTTATGACAGTTGAAGACAGTGAAGTTCATGTGCTCGGGTGTGAAGAATGTCATGAATAAAGTGGTTTGAGTTTGTCCAGTTGCTCCTAATGATTTCAACATACTTGTGGATTCCTCCTGATCATGTTCCTACCTTTACATTGGTCCATGCTAAGGAAATGAGATTATGTTTGAAGATTATTCCCAGATAACGTAGCGTGCAACCAGTCTTAGCCGACTTGGTTAATTCTAGTAATTGTGGAGATCCCTTGAAGATTATGGAAGCGTGTCATGGCGTGGAAGATTATGTTTGAGTCCCAGCTAAGGCGTGGCGTGATCCACATACATCTATACTACAAATCCTTATCATAATTTTATATTAGGTCAAGACCTATTTTGTAAAATATTTGTAATGTCGACCTTGGAGGTTGTTCCAATGGTTGATGATTGTAATGCCAACCTTGATGATCATTCCAAGGTTGATGAAGTGTATAAATACTTATAATTGAGTCGTGGAAAAGATGTCCTTGTACGAAAATGGGAAGATAAGGAAAAGGGTGAGCAAATAAGGTAGAGTAGGGCAGAGCAGAGCAGAGGAACTATTGTACTTCAATGTATTAATCTCAGACATGAAGAAGATGGTGATTTTGGCAGTGAGCCACCAGTAGAGTTTAACAACCCTTATTGTAATCTTTCTAGGTTTAGGGTTGAGGCAGTGAGCTTGCTAGACCTAGCTGTACTTCATGGTAGTAAGCCAGTATGTTCTAGGCCCGTGGAGTGACCAAGCCTGAACATCATTTTTCAAAGATTGCAATATACTTTGAGAGCTAATCCTCTCTGTGGTTTTTCCCCACCTTGGGGTTTTCCATGTAAAAATTTGGTGTCTCTTGTGTTTAATGTTGCATCTGTGTTTAAGTTTATGATTTCATGCATTCTTTGTCCAATCATAATAAGTGCAGACAAGTGATTAATGTTTAAGTGCATAAGTGTTTGAGTTTTTGGGACAACTGATTCACCCCCCACCTCTCAGTTGTCTGACACATTTCAACAATTGGTGTAAGAGCGAGGTTCCTCTGAAGAAAGTCTAACAACTTGAGGAAGATCCAAAATGTCTTATAAGAAGGAAGCACCACATTTTGATGGGATGAATTATGCTCTTTGGAAGGCATGAATGAAAAGTCATCTTCTTTGTCTTGGTTACAAAGTATGGAAAGCTACAGAAACAAAATACACCTTGCCTCAAAATGGTTTGACGAATGAAGATGAAATCAAAGAATATGAAGTGGATGTTAAAGAAAAAGATGCTTTGTTAAGTTAATTGAATGACTCAGTACTGACAAAAGTTGTAGATCTTGAAACTGCAAATGAGGTATGGGAAAAGCTAAAAAATCTGTATGAAGGAGATGATTCTGTGAAGGAGGCCAAGCTACAAAGTCTAAAAGTGAAATATGAAAGTTTGAAGATGAATAAAGATGAAAACATAACAGCCTTTATGCAAAGAGTTGATGAACTTGTCACCGGAATAAAAAGTATGGGGGGAACTCTTGGTGATAAGGAAGTTGTGATGAAAATTCTTAGATCACTACCAAAGTCCTATAATCACAAGGTAGCTGCAATTGAAGAATTTATGCAAGTAAAAGCTATTAACATAGATCAGTTGCTTGGTAAGCTTACTACCTTTGAGATGAGAGAGTTTGGTGATGTCCTGCCAAAATTTGAGAATGGCTTCAAAGCCAGTACCTCGAGGAAAACCTCCAGGTCAGAAAAGTACAAGGTAGAATCTGATGCTGAGTTTGATAAAATTGAAGCCAACTTTGTGGATAAACTGTAAAGAGGATCCAGTAAGTTCAAAGGTAAATTACCTTTTAAATGTTTCTCCTGTGGTAAAGTAGGCCACTTTGCTTCCTGATGTCCTGAAAGAATTGAAAGAAATAGGAAAAGATATGAGAATAGGCCTAGGATCCAAAAGAAATGTTATTATGTTGAAGATTTTGATGATGATGAAGGAGTATTAGATAATGGTGAACCAGATAATGTTAGTACTTCTGGTAATGAATGCTTGTTTATTGCTATTAAAGAAGAACCTATGTCTACTAATCCTACTAGTTGTGTGAAGGAAGAAAAACTAGTAGAAAGTTCTTTGACTGATCAGGTTGTTGAAGACAAAGATGAATGGGTTATTGATAGTGGCTGCTCTCACCACATGACTAGTGACAAAAGTAAGTTTGTGAGTTTGGAAAGATATGATGGTGGACTGGTTAGGTTTGGAGATGATACATCTGGTAATATTTGTGGAAAAGGATCTATTTATTTTGATGGCAAGCATAATACTGAAGATGTCTTGTATGTGAAAGGATTAAAGCACAATCTTTTGAGTGTGGGTCAGATGTGTGACAAAGGTTATGACTTAAGCTTCAAGGACAATGAATGCAAGATCAGGGAAAGCTCTGGAATAGTCATTGCAATTGGTAAGAAGACCAGAGGTAATATCTATCACTTGAAAGGAACTGATAATTATTGTTTGTTGGCTCAGATTGATGAAAGTTGGCTATTGTATAGAAGGTTGTTTCACATCAATTTTGATAACATTATGAAGATAAGTACTACACAGGTTGTTAGAGATTTTCCTAAGCTTGTGAAGCCTACTAATCCTATTTGCAAGGAGTGTCAATTTGGGAAACAAACAAGAACAAATTTTAAAAGCAAGGACCAATCAGTTGATGAACTACTAGAACTAGTGCATACAGATTTGTGTGGACCTACCAGAGTAAGAAGTTTGCAAGGAGATAGGTATTTCATGTTGCTTATTGAAGATTATTCTAGAATGACTTGGGTTACCTTTTTGAAAGAAAAATCAGAAGCTCTAGATAAGTTAAAGGCATTTAAGGCAATGGTTGAAAATGAGATGGATTTGAATATCAAATGTTTAAGGTCTGATAGAGGAGGAGAGTTCACATCAAATGAATTCAATTTCTTTTGCGAAGAACATGGGATAAAGAGACAGTTATTTGCACCTAGAACTCCACAACAAAATGGAGTCATTGAAAAGAAAAATAGAACAGTTCAAGAAGCTGCTAGAACCATGATGAAGGAAGCTGATCTTCCGGAAGTATATTGGAGAGAGGCAATTCATACTACTTTATATCCTAAATAGAGTCCAAGTTAAAGGTAACAATTCTAAGACTCCTTATGAATTGTGGTATGGTAAAGTTCCTATTGTGAAATATCTCAAAGTTTTTGGTACCAAATGTTATATCAAAAGAGAAGAAGATCTAGGCAAGTTTGATGCTAGGTATGATGAAGGAATCTTATTTGGTTACCCCACCAAGAGCAAGGCCTATCGGTGTTATAATAAGAAGATGAATAAGATCATTGCGAGTGCAAATGTCAAAGTCGATGAAAGAAAGGAAAGGTCTCCAGAATCAAGTGGATATGAATTAGATAAACCAAATGCTTCAAAAGTGGTGCAGCATGAAGACAACTTAGATAAAGAGGAACAAGCTCTAGAAAGTGCTACCACGACACCAAGGTATGTAAAATTTAATCATTCTGAAGATCAAATCATAGGAGATAAGAGCAAAGGAATCCTGACCAGAAGAAGAGTTGCAGAAGAACAAGTAAATTTTTGTCTGATTTCTAAGATTGAACCTAAGACTATGAATGAAGCTTGTAATGATGAGAATTGGGTAAAAGCTATGAAAGAATAATTTGATGTAGAGATGGGGTTCAACATAGGAAAATTGATACCATATTTACAACAATGACTCTTTATCATGAGAGTACTCTCTTACAAGATGACTCAACATGATTACATAAATCCAAACTCTTAAACAAAAATTTGGAACACCTTTGTGGGAATAAACCTCTAAGGACTTCAATAATCTTAGACTTCACAAAATTGCAGACCTTCTTTTCGACTGTTCCACTCTTGCAATGTTGAACACTAAGGTTCATGAGCACTAACCATGCATTATGGGTCTAGAACCTTTACCTTATACTTATCCCACTTCCATAAGGTCAACCTAACATAATAAACATTAAAAAATCACCCAAAAAAGGTCAAGGGTTCCCAACTGAGTATCCTTCCTTCACAAACATGCATCTAGCTAGTAGGTCTAGAAAATGGTCTGTCAGACTATAACTTTTGATTCTGACATCCAATAAAGACTGTGAAAGGTTTCTTGGATACCCATTAAGGAGTACTAAAACATATCTCAAATTCTCTATGGGTCACTTTGAAACAAATGGCTCAAAAACTGACTATCACAGTTTGTCAATATGCCTAATTAGGCCACTTTTACAAAACAAGTACAATGAAAACAAACTCCAGACTTCTCCTATCAACTCTAGGAGTCTTAACACATGTCAAAAGTCACCTTTGTGTAGTTTCCCTCATCTAAATCCATCACAAGGTTGTTGTTTCACTCCTACACTACTCTATCTAACTTCACAAGCCCAAAACATAAGAAAAATCAAGCTAGGGCATCAACAAATCTACCCCAAAACCCTACCTTCTGCAAAATAACCATTGGAATCCTTAAATTCATCCTATGTCCCTCTATTTCACCCAATTTGAGCAAATTTCACCAGTGGATTGAGCCCCAAATCATTAATTTTGTATTCAAATCCTTAAAACCCTAGTTTGCAGAACTATTTTTTAGAAAATACCTCTAGAATGTACAAAATTGGATGAAATCTTGTGAAATCAGTTGCAAATGAAATTTGATTCTCCATTTTATGAAATCCAATTAGTTAGAGTTCTTGGTTTATCTGTACAGAGCCGTACTAAGACAAGAACAACAAGAAAAATAGTGAAAAATAGAGTTTTGGGTAGCAAAACGAGACAATTTCATATTATTATCATCAATCTTCACTTCCACCTCTTGCCTTGAAGTTTGTGAGGCCTTTTTATGCTTTTTTTACAAACATTTTGAACACTTTCCCTTGGGATTCCAGGACCAAAACCTTTCTAATGCCCAAGTGACTCTTCATATTCTCTCTCTTGACATTATATGACAACATTACAAAACATGACATCATAAACAATATTTGTAAAATATGAACTAAAATAACCACAATTACATTGTGAATGGTCTATTATGACCTTATTTCACCCAAATAAGACTCACATCACCTAAAACCTATCACAAGACCTTATTTGGCCATATTTACAAAAAATGGACTTAGTGCCCCTGCACCATACATCCGGACTAAAAAAAATTCCAAGCCCTCTTGGATTGAGAGAAATAGCATGTCTTCAACCTTTGAATGCTCCTCCTTGATTTCCTCTATGCTCTACCTCTTGTCTTCCTTGAAACAACTCCAAGTGGTCTTCATCTTCACCTTTGGTTTCAACTCGTCCATGCCAACTTGTCTCCAATTTTTCTTGTCACTTTGAATCTGCTTCTTCATGCTCTAATGTATCACAATCCCTGTCTCAGCAACTTGTCCTTCTTCTTTCATCTACTTCATTTTGAACTTTGGTTTTTCTTTCCTCAAAATTTCAACAAGAAGTATGAGGATTCCTTCCTTATCCTTGTTCCCTTGAAACATGACTAGGATCTCTTCCTTGTCTTTCATCTTTCCCATCAAATTCTCTGCTCCAAATACCTTTGTCTGATCAGGTTTACAAACCTCTGGAATGGTAGAGTGTAACTATCCTTTATTCTCTCTTGAAAACAATGGAGAAAGAATTGTCTCAACCACCATGTTAGCACTTATTTTGACCTGGGGTTGATTTGTCATGGTCAGGAGGTTTCTTCATCTGAAGCCTTCATCTTCTTGCCCAAATTTTCTAAGTGTTGGACCTCCTCAGCATTTTTCAACTGCAGCATCATATTTTCCTGAGGAGGAGGTCGTCATCATCATCTTGTCTTCGATGATGATCTTCATCAGCATGTTCTTCGTCGACTTGTTTTTCTCATCGTCATCATCATATTTCAACTGTCGGGTGATGTTTGGATATCATCCTGATGATACTGGTGAGCTACAGTGCGCCCTCAGTTGCTTGCGAGGGTGATTTTTCAAGTATCCGGTGATTTTCCGAACATCACCTTGCTCAAACATGATGACGATGTTGCCCCGATGTCCTGAAGGGGTTATTCTCTAAGTGTTCGACCTAACTTGTTTTTTTTCTAAGGGTCGTCATCATCATGATATTTCCAGTTATCATCCTGTGGCTTGCGGAGGTCATCATATTTTTTGCCTTCATGATATTTCGCCGGGGTGATATTTTATCATCGGGTGATCTCGGTTATGATCATCCTGATGATGATGTTGAAGAGTTCTAAGTGCGACCCGATATTCACTAGGGTCATCATATTTTGAACGTCAGGATGATCTTAGTCAATATCATCCTGATGATGTTGTATCACTTCCTATTCTTTGTTTCTCATCCTGATGATGCTGACGTCATCCGTATATCAGGGTGATCTTTTTCTTTCTGCCTATCTGCATCATGATATTCCGAAGGAAGGGGTGATATTTTCATATCACCCGGATATATGTTTGCTCGAGCATCATGATGATGCTGATATCAAGGAGATATCCGCCTGTTGGCTTCGCGCATTATCTACTGGGGGTGATCTTTTCAAGCATCATCATCATATTCAGTTATCGCCCCGATCTTATAGAGGAGCTACAGTGCAACCTGATGTTGGAACGTCAGGAGGATATTTCCAAATATCCGGTTGTCTTCCGAATATCATGATGATGTTAATATGATGATGACGTCATCAAGGTCCGCGGAGGTCATATTTCTAACAAGTGATCATCTTGAAGAGACCTCCTGATATTTACAAACATGATGATGACGTCATCCGGATATGAGGAGGTGCGCAGTAGGCAGATATGATGATGACGTCAGCAGTATATGATGATGACGTCATCAGGATGTTCATCGGCCAGACTTTTGTTATAAGCCCAGCAGGAGGATGTTCCTTCGAAGGATCAGGTTGTGCCGATTGTCATGAAGGTTATATTTCAAATATCATGATGACGTCAGGGTGATATTTCGAACAACAGGATATCATGCTGCTGGAAGATGATGATGATGAAGTCTATACTAGTGTCGTCAGGAGCAAAAGCACTGACATGATATATGCTCATGACCTAGTATATAAAGTGTTATTGAGGTCATCGCGGGATGCATGTGGGATATTGTTATCCTGCATATTCGAAACATCATGATGATGAGTCTCGGCGGGAAAAGCTTGCGATAGTCTGTATGATGATCTTCCCTAGGCCGCGGGTTGGTGCGCCATTAATGGCGATTGTTGCAGAGGTATGGGCGATGGCGTGGGTCGATCTTGTACCCGACTGGAGGTGTCAATCAACGGACAGGGGCGCAGGGCTCGAGAAATCTTCCTGTCTCCTCCCCTACCTGCTGCATTCAGGTTTGGGCGCCAATCTGGTTGTGTTTGAGCGCCATTTTCATGATACTGTGTATCTGGCAAAATTTTGGTCAACATTGTAATTAATTGCTGAGCACCTACCTGGCTGTTATAAGCAGGTTGTGTTGCTCGTTTGAAAGTTGTTGAAAGTTGATGATTTTGGCTCTGTACTGCGTAACAAGCTGATCTGGTTGCTCTGTACAGCTTACCTGTGAGTTTATGTATCTCTTGTTGTTTGTTTTTGGCATGAACCCACTGATTTCATGATTAAACTTATATGAGAAATGCTGTTTGGCATGTGTTGTGTTAATTCTGTCTCCAGTATTGCATGTACTCTTCTTCTGAATCTGGATGTTTGGTAATGTTTAGATTCTAGAGCATAGAATTCCTATGCTGACTGTCTGATCTTCCAACTTCTACTCAAGGGGTAGATTAAACTGTTTTCAGGTTGAACATTGGGAAGAGTATACTGCAGTAGGGATACCATAAGTAGAGATAACCTAACACTTTGTATTGGGAGATGCCTGTAAGGCAGGTATCACACATATCCCCTTGAAATCCAGTTTTAGTTGTTCATGCTGATCAATCACAGGTGTATGTCTACTGACTCCAGGCCCTGGATAGGCACCAATCATGCTTTGTTTTGTGTTATAACCATATCCAGCTTTGCATCCACACTTAAACTCCAAAGCAAAATCTAAAACCAACATTAGGACATTAGAGTTAGTTTTAGGAACCTCAATCCTCTGTCTACAACTGCAAATAGGCCCAAAGCTAGCCCCTTTGCTCTTATCTTTCAGTTTTGGTCTACTTACAGGAGGACTATCTGCTTTCTGTCAGCATCCCAGCCTTGTATGCATATCCTCATGGATGTTGAGTAGGGAATACCCCCCTAGGTCTTGCAGAGCCTGAAGAAGAAGAGGAGATAAAATATAGAGTCTATCTCCTACACTGTTGATCCCCTGGCCCAGAGATCCTGTTGATCACTGATGGCTACCTTGTAGGGAAATCTGGGAATAAGCATCCAGTCTGGGAATAAGTCAACACACCATACTATCATGCATCCTCAGTACATCTTGAGTCTTCATAAAGAATTCATTTTTCCACTCTACTGTAACAACATCCTCTTGTTTAGGAATGACTGCAATGTCTATATCTCCTTCATCATTTTCCTTTGCTTGTTCATCTTGTTCATTAGACTCAAACAACTCTTCTTCTGTTTGAAATTAGTTTTGTTCTTCCTCTATTGCTGCTACCCTTGCTTGTTTTCTTCTTATTTGGACAATTTTCTTGATGGGCCATGTAACCTTCATCTTCATTGCTAAGTGCCAACTTAGTGCTTGTTTGAGCAACTGCTCCATCTTATCTTCCATTCTTCTTCTCATCTCTTCCATAGCTTGATCCAACTTTTGTACCTCTTGCTTAAGAATTTCTATTTTTGCCTTGTCATCTCTTTCCTTCTTCACACTTGTTTCTTTTCTCTTCTCTTGCTTCTTCTTTTGTGAACCCCCCTACCAGCAAGTACCTTCTAAACAAATCCATCTTTCCTCAAGCAAGTGTCTCCTTGCTTCCTCTTGTCTTTGCCTCACATAGGCCTCTTCTCTTCTTCTCTACCTAGTCTTTTGGAAACCAGGTTCTCTCTTCAACCCGCACAAACACACAAACACCAAACTCTCTTGCCCAGACCTTTTGAGCTCTGATACCAATTGATGCAGAGCTGGGGTTCAACATAGGAAAATTGATACCATATTTACAACAATGGCTCTTTATCATGAGACTACTCTCTTACAAGATGACTCAACATGATTACATCACTCAAAACTATTCAACAAACATTTGGAACACCTTTGTGGGAATAAACCTCTAAGGACTTCAATAATCTCAGACTTCACAAAATTGTAGACCTTCTTTTCAACTGTTCCACTCTTGCAACGGTGAACACTAAGGTTCATGAGCACTAACCATGCATTATGGGTCAAGAACCTTTACCTTATACTTATACCACATTCCATAAGGTCAACCTAACACAATCAACATTAACAAATCACCAAAAAAAGGTCAAGGGTTCCCAATTGAGTATCCTTCACAAACAGGCCTCTAGCTAATAGGTCTAGAAAATGGTCTGTCAGACTATAACTTTTGATGCTGACCTCCAATCAAGACTATGAAAGGTTTATTGGATACCCATTAAGGAGTACTAAAACATATCTCAAATTCTCTATGGGTCACTTTGAAACAAATGGCTCAAAAACTGATTGTCACAGTTTGTCAATAGGCCTAATTAGGCCACTTTTACAAAACAAGTACAATGAAAACAAACTCTAGACTTCTCCTATCAACTATAGGGGTCTTAACACATGTAAAAAGTCACCTTTGTGTAGTTTCCATCATCCAAATCCATCACAAGGTTGTTGTTTCACTCCTGCACTACTCTATCTAACTTCACAAGCCTAAAACATAAGATAAATCAAGCTAGGGCGTCAACAAATCTACCCCAAAACCCTACCTTCTGCAAAATAACCACTGGAATCCTTAAATGCATCCTATTTCCCTCCATTTCACCTAATTTGAGGAAATTTCACTGGTGTATTGAGCCCCAAATCATTAATTTTGTATTCAAACCCTTAAAACCCTAGTTTGCAGAGCTGTTTTAGAAAAATGCCTCTAGAATGCACAAAATTGGATGAAATCTTATGAAATCAGTTGCAAATGAAAGACAATTCTCCATTTTATGAAATCCAATTGGTTAGAGTTCTTGGCTCGTCCATACAGAGCCGTACTAAGACAAGAACAACAGGAAAAATAGTGAAAATAGAGTTTTGGGCAACAAAACGAGACAATTTCATATTATTATCATCAATCTTCACTTCCACCTCTTGCCTCAAAGTTTGTGAGGCCTTTTTATGCTTTTTATACAAACATTTTGCTCACTATCCCTTGGGATTCCATGACCAAAACCTTTCTAATGCCCAAGTGACTCTTCATATTCTCTCTCTTGACATTATATGACAACATTACAAAACATGACATCATTAATAATATTTGTAAAATATGAACTAAAATGACCCCAATTACATTGTGAATGGTCTATTATGACCTTATTTCACCCAGATAAGACTCACATCACCTAAAACCTATCACAAGACCTTATTTGACCATATTTACAAAAAATTGACTTGGTGCCCCTGCACCAGAATTGATGCAGATAGAGAAGAATCAGACTTGGGATCTTGTTCCTAGACCGACAGATAGAAATGTAATTGGTACCAAGTGGGTTTTCAGAAACAAGATGAATGAGAATGGTGAAGTAGTAAGAAACAAAGCAAGGTTGGTATGCAAAGGATGCTCTCAAGTTGAAGGAATAGATTTTGAGGAAACATTTGCACCAGTGGCAAGGATTGAAGCTATAAGATTGTTTTTGGCATTTGCAGCCTACAAATATTTTAAGGTATATCAGATGGATGTAAAGTTTGCATTCTTGAATGGAGAATTGGAAGAAGAAGTCTATATTGAACAACCGGAAGGATTCCAACCATCACATTAGGGTGACATGGTATGCAGATTGAAGAAGGCATTGTATGGGTTAAAACAAGCCCCCAGGGCCTGGTATTCTAGGTTGGATAAGTATTTGATACAGTTAGGATTCACCAAGGGTACCACTGACAACAATCTCTATTTAAAGATCAATAATGAACAAATCCTAATTGTTGCAGTCTTTGTTGATGACAATATCTTTGGAGGCAATGAAGGTATGTGCACAGTTTTTGCTGGAGAAATGCAAAGTGAATTTGAAATGTCCATGTTTGGTTAGATGAATTTATTTTTAGGTCTGCAAATAAATCAATCAGATACAGGTATCTTCATTTCTCAGTCTAAGTATGTGAAAGAGTTGTTAAAGAAGTTTGGGATGGAAGACTCTAAACCGGTAAATACTCCCATGATAATCGGTTGTAAGTTGAGAAAAAATGATGATTCATCTATGGAAGATCAAAAAAGGTATAGATCTATGATTGGAGGATTACTTTATTTGACTCAAACCAGACCTGACATAATTCATGCAGTTTGTCTTGTGGCAAGATTTCAAGCATAACCTAAGGAGTCACATGTGATGGCAGTTAAGAGAATTCTGAGATATTTGAAAGGTACACTAGATTATGGTTTGTGGTATCCAAAGGATAATGATTTCACTCTCAGTCCATACACGGATGTAGATTGGGCTGGAGATGTAGACGATATAAAAAGTACAAGTGGAGGTGCATTCTTTTTGGTAAAAAGGCTGGTATCTTGGATAAACAAAAAACAAGACTCAATATCTCTGTCCACTGCTGAAGTAGAATTTATTGTAGCAACATGTAGTTGTACTCAAGTGTTGTGGATGAAGCAGACATTGAAGGACATCAGAGTTGTGTATGAAGATCCAATTGCAATATTTTGTGACAATACAAGTGCCATAAACATATCAAAGAATCCAGTAATGCATTCAAGGACAAAGAACATATCCATAAGATATCACTTTCTGAGGGAAAAAGTGACAGAGAATGAAGTCAAGTTGGAATATGCATCTACAAAAGACCAGATTGCAGACATTTTCACCAAACCTCTTCCTACGGATACTTTTGAGTATCTCAGAGAAAAGTTAGGGGCTATTACCCCTCTCGCTCTAAACTAAGATGCACAAGAGTGCACCAATCCGGTGGTGCTTCGACTTCCTTCTTTAGATTTGGATTGATGCTTTTAGGGCTACTTCTCAGAGGGAGTAGTCAGAGAGTTTAGAAGAGCAATTGAATTAGAGCAGAAGAGTGCAAGTATGTGCCCTTTGCCATTCATGTCAAAGGGGGAGAGAAATCATGTGAAAAACTCAGAAGGAAAGAGTGCAGATGTGTAAAGAGATAGGGGAGAATCTTGTCTTGATGGCTGTTGCAGTTTTTCACATCATATGTTGCCATTAATGACAAAGGGGGAGATTGTTGCAAGTATGTGCCTAATCGGTGTTGTCATTGATTTCAACATATCTTTGTTGTCATTGGTGTCAACTATGTCCTATTCTATTACTTTTTTAGAAGCTTTGTATGTTGAGGATATTGAGAAAATTGGCCTCTCCAGAAGAAACAAGTGAGGTACAGTGAAGTGCAATATGGACAATGAGTTGTATGCTGAAGAATGGTTCGGTAGATTAATCCGCATTTCTTGCTGCTTGAAGGTCTACAAATTGGAAGTTATTTAAAGGGATGTCTGAAGATACTAAATCCTAAGTTTGAGCCTCCGATGTGAAGAATTGAGAGAGTTGTATCCACCAGAGTAAAACCTGCTTTCTCTGATTAAGTGCCTACAATTGCAATGGTTCATGTTTTGGTGGTCTGTAAACTATCTTTCTTTTATGACAGTTGAAGATAATGAAGTTCATGTGCTTTGGTGTGAAGAATCTCATGAATAAAGTGGTTTGAGTTTGTGCGGTTGCTCTTGATGATTTCAACATGCTTGTGGATTCCTCCTAATCATGTTCCTACCTTTACATTGGTCCGTGTTAAGGAAATGAGATCATGTTTGAAGATTATTCCCAGATAACGTAGCATGTAACAAGTCTTAGCCGACTTGGTTAATTCTAATACTTGCAGAGATCCCTTGAAGATTATGGAAGTGTGTTATGGCATTGAAGATTGTGTTTGAGTCCCAGCTAAGGCATGGCGTGATCCACATACATCTATACTATAAATCCTTAGCATAATTTTGTATTAGGTCAAGACCTATTTTGTAAAATATTTGTAATGCCGACCTTGGAGATTGTTCCAATGGTTGATGATTGTAATGCCAACCTTGATGATCACTCCAAGGTTGATGAAGTGTATAAATACTTGTAATTGAGTCATGGAAAAGATGTCCTTGTGCAAAAATGGGAAGATAAGGAAAAGGGCGAGCATATAAGGCAGAGCAGGGCAGAGCAGAGCAGAGAAACTATTGTACTTCAATGTATTAATCTCAGACATGAAGAAGATGGTGATTTTGGCAGTGAACCTGGCAATGAGCCACCAGTAGGGTTTAACAACCCTCAGGCTTTAACAACCCTTATTGTAATCTTTCTAGGTTTAGGGTTGAGGCAGTGAGCCTGCTATACATAATTGTACTTCGTGGCAGTGAGCCATTATGTTCTAGGTCCGTGGAGTGACCAAGCCTGAACATCATTTTTCAAAGATTGCAATATATTTTGAGAGCTAATCCTCTCCATGATTTTCCCCACCTTGGGGTTTTCCACGTAAAAATCTGGTGTCTCTTGTGTTTAATGTTGCATCTATGTTTAAGTTTCTTATTTCATGCATTCTTTGTTTAATCATAATAAGTGCAGAAGTGTTTGAGTTTTTGGGACAACTGATTCACCCCCCCCCTCTTAGTTGTTTGGTGCATTTCAACAAATGCAAGGTCATTTGAGCTATTTGTGTTGGATATCCTGGTCAGCATGTCATAATAGCTCTTTGAACTATTTTATGCTTTAGACACATATTTTGCAATTTATTTTAGAATTGCATGAGGAGACAATATTGGTTGATAGTCTATGTTTCCCCTCCATATGGAAAGCATATATGCATTATGAACATGCACTCTCTCATCAATTTGTGTTGGTAAATATATTTTATGTCCATCATCATCGATGAACAATTTGGACTCACTTTGCAACTACCAAGGAGCATTGTAGAAACAAACATTGATCTGACCCTATTTCTATAGACATGTATCCAAGATACAATTGGCATGGATTTCAAAATGATCTAATAATTTTGTTTAATCTCCAAGTTGATCTATAGCCAAAACCTTAGTTTTTTCCTTCAAACAAGAATCTTCTTCTAGAGTTCATGGCATGAATACATTTCTTTCATTCTCTTTAAGAGGATTCCATGCACTTATAAATTTTTTATAGAAATTCTTTAAATTTTCAAGCTCATTTGGATTATTCCAATCCACTATATCTACATTACATGCACCCTCTATCCATATAACCAAATACAAATGCATTAAACATCGATGTTGCCATTCCTTTCTATAAAAACATAACATAATATTATTAAAGGTAAATTTACTATATACTTTTATAAAAACATATAAATTTTATTCAAAATTATACTAGTTTTAATTGAATATCTTTCCCATATGTCTTTTACTTTAAAAAATGTTTGAAGAGGATGTCTTGATGGAAAATTTTGAAGCAATGCTCCATGTACATAGCAACAATATGGGGATTTTCAATTATATTTTATTTCTCCACTCGTATGCATCCCTTAAGTCTAATGGGGCTTGTGATGGCATTAGTTAATGTAAATTAGGCAATTTTGTATCAACTACACTCAAAGTTATGAAAAAGGTAGGGCAACCCAATTGTGTTATCATATCAATCAATTCATTCTTGCATGTGTGCTAGTAAGCCCTAGTTCCTCTTAGTTTAGATCCATAATGCCTCACTTAGGTTAATAGTCATCAAAAAATCTCACACATTGTCTCAAATCTGTAATTGTCATAGGTTCACCATTCTCTACATTTTTTAACAAATATTAAAATTTTTGCTTGACTCTGCTATCACAATATCAAATTTAACAATAAATATCAAAATCTGAGATGTCTTGCAAACCTAATATCATAATACCTCATTAGATGTAATGCGTATTCATGTATATGGACACTTTTATGCATGGTTGCAACCATTCTGCTTCATAGGTAGGAAATAGAGTAGGAAATGCCTTATCAAACAACCCTTTTGTGGTGTATTCATTAATTAGTGAGAGACCAATATGGGGCATATTAATCATGTCAATTGAGATGTTGCATTTTATATCTTAATATATTGTTCAAAAAAGAATGGTGGTGATATTCTCAAAGTTTTGAGAGATTTATCTCGAGAGATATCAGTGAATGTTAAACTAGACCTTTCTATATCACAAATATTTATTGTGGGCCTTTCCAATGTTAACCCTTGTGACTTATGTATTGTTAAACCCTATTCTATTTTGAGGGGGATTTGTGTATGATTGCCTCTTGTAACAAGTGTAAGAGGGATAAATTTTGGGTTGTTAACATCCCAAGACACACCCACATAATTATCAAATTCCACAATCACACATAATGGCAACTCTCGTGGTCGAGTACCTTGATGATAAACTATATTTTTTATAGTACCAAGTGTTTCATTTAGTAATCCAACATCTACCCACAAATTACATACCAACATCACTTGTTGGCCAATATATAGTAGAACCACTCTATCCAAATGATCATCATCAGCATCATGTGATTCTATATGTCAAGTATATGTGGACACACTACATGCAACTTGCATGTTGAGTGAATTTAGCATGTTTTTATTGTGGAGTGTGACCATACTATGTGTGGCATATAAATGCATAGATGCATCAAATATTAGACGCTCCTCAAAACTTATTAATTCATTTGTTTGATCCATCAAGATTTTCTAATCATCATTTCTTTCAATTGCATTCCTAATGCTTGTTACCGTTTCTCTAAATCTGACTTGTTCTGAAGCATGCCCTTGTTGACAAAAAAATTATGTCCAAAGTCACAACTACTTGGAATGTAGTCCATAATGCTTTACCATAAGTGTTACCTATAAACATAGAAAGAACCATTTCTTAAAATAGTTTAAGAAATGAAACAATTACACCAATAAAATTTAGTAAGGATAGTAATACAATAATTTATACCTACATATAGTGGTATGTCTCAAGTGCAAGAGATAATTGGGCAAGATCACCAACATGTATAATTGACCTCCCACCAAAATCTTTTGTGCTATGCGATGGAAATAATTGTTTCAAGTGCACGTTGATATCAACAAACAATTTTGGGCCTATAAAACCCATTTAATCAATTGTGTGGCTGTTTCTTGCAAACCATATGTCAATTGATACTGGTTCCAATCATACTTTGTGTCAAAGTATCGTTGACCAAGGAGCTCAATATCAGATAACTAAAAATCTTGTCAGGGAGCCAAGTTAGACAAAACCTGCCACTCCTCCATTTCTACATTTTCATTGAAAGAACATCATCTTCAAGATTAGCAACGCTAGAATTAGTAGCTTCTAAATAAATAGGTGTATGATCTATAGGCCATGCATGATAAGCATTTTTAATTGTCTCCCAATGTTGAATAATGACTTCTTTTTCATTTCCAGTATTAGCTCTAATGTTATGAAATGGTTTATATAATAACAACTCACTCCAACAAAAAGACTCATATTTAGGTGAGTCACTTTTTGGGATTGAAAGATATTTGGGCCAAACTCTAACAATTGTTGGTATATTTTGTGGCTTCCATTTTTTATATCTATGATGTGGAGAATATGACCAAGCTCTTGCAACTTCTACTATACATAAATGATCTAATTTTATGGGGCGCTCCATATATGCATGGATGAAATTTGTTTCAGATGAATCATCATCATGGTTCAAATGTACATGTTTGAACACCTTTCATCCAACATTCAAAGAAAAGGACCTAGTGCACTCAACAAGAGGTAGTTTTAGTAACACGTGACATGTTTCAAGTTGTGCACCTATATCACATTGAGCAAATGTTTCAATCAGGAACCTTCTATATGCACATAATGCAAGGTCATTTGAGCTATTTGTGTTGGATATCCTGGTCAGTATCTCATAATAGCTCTTTGAACTATTTTATGCTTTAGACACATTTTGCAATTTATTTTAGAATTGCATGAGGAGACAATATTGGTTGATAGTGTATGTTTCCCCTCCATATGGAAATCATACATGCATTATGAACATGCACTCTCTCATCATTTTGTACTGGTAAATGTATTTTATGTCCATCATCATTGATGAACAATTTGGACAAACTTTGCAACTACCAAGGAATATTGTAGAAACATACATTGATCTGACCCTTTTTCTATAGACATGTACCCAAGCTACATTTGGCATGATTTCAACATGATCTAATAATTTTGTTTGATCTATAAGTTGATCTATAGCCAAAACCTTAGCTGTGTCCATCAAATTGTTGGAAAAAGGGAGAGAGAACAAGGTAAAGTTCAATCTATGTGGCTTTTAAAATGTTTTCAAATCTAAAATTAATAGCATGTGTAAATTTGAAAATTACTTTCAAGTTAGATGTTATAGTATTTGTCCAATTTTAAATAGTGTAGTAGAAGAAAATAGTTTGTAAGAAGAAGATAAGTATTTACGTGAGGAAACCCTTTTGAGAAAAAACTCCACACCAAAGGTGTTTATGCTTGTATTAAATCTCTTGTGAAAGATTATATTACATACTGAAATCCTTTGATTCCTTGATGCACTTCAAAAGCTTCTTCAATCTTCAAACCTGTAAAAACTTAAAAAAAGCTTCTTGCTTTTTTCTTCTAAGTCTTTTTACAATCAACTCTTTGGAAAATGTATTGGGATTTTTTAATTAATACAAAGGCTTCTTAATTGGAAAGCCTGAAACTCAAATTACAATCAATTGTAATTGATAACATAAGAACAAATCCTCATGCAAAAAACTAAGCACTCCAAATAGAGAAGACCATAGTCAAACAAAGTCAAACCTTCTATTAATTCTCTATCCTAGATGTGGGAACCCAAGTTTGCTCATATAAACTTAGCCAACATCAAATTCATTTCCAAATAAAAGAAAACAATAGAAATTCCTCAAGTTGGGCATCCAAGTTTGCCCAATCTCTTTCTATTAACTAAAGTGATCAACACACACCAATCTCATGCAAACAACATGCAAGATTGATGTCCCCAAAGTTATTTTGAATTACCTTGTTTTGTACATGCAAGTGACATGCAAAGACCTAATTCAACATGCAACTGATAGCCATTATTTGAAACACTGAGATGTACCATCCTACAAGTTTCTGGAGTTGGAGTGTTTTGCAAGTAATCTCTCAAAACTAACATGCAATAATATGCAAACACATGCAAGTCCATAGGAGTGACACACAACAACATGCAAGCACATGCAAGCACATGCAAGTCCATAGGAGTGACATGCAACAACATGCAAGTCCATAGAAGCAACATGTAACAACATGCAAGTGACATGCAAACACATGCAAGTCCATAGGAGTGACATGCAACAACATGCAAGTCCATAGAAGCAACATGCAACAACATGCAAGTACGTGCAAGTCACATGCAACAACATGCAAGTCCATAGAAGCAACATGCAACAACATGCAAGTGACATACAACAACATGCAAGCACATGCAAGTCCATAGAATCAACATGCAACAACATGCAAGCACATGGAAGTCCATAGAAGCAACATGCAAGCACATGCAACAACATGCAAGTACATGTAAGCAACATGCAAGTTACATGCAAAAATATGAAAGTCCATGCAAGCTTTTATGAACTCATGCAAGCAATATCCAATTCATGCATCTCTAACACTTTAGTTGATTCCAACATTATATCCATGCAATGTGTCTCAACATTATCCACTCATGTACATAAAAAAACACAACTCCAAGTCTAAATATAAGTCCCCATCAAAAGGGGATGCCCAAGTTTAAATCCCACTTACTAGGAGTTATCAAACTCTCAAAATAGACTTAGGAGAAGTCAACAAAGTCTTCATGGGCCCAACTCCAAAAGTGGATGCCCAAGTTTGACCCTATCAATTAGGAATTGATTGCAATAAGTCAAAGTGATATAATTAATAAATAATTAATCTCTCAAAGTCCTTTTGTGTTGGGGAACATATTCCAAGAACTTTGGAGACACATGAATTGGTTAGGATTGCAAGTTAATGGCAACTTATCCCAACACAAACAAGAATGTTCTTCTAGAGATCGTGGCATGAATACATTTCTTTTATTCTCTTCAAGAGGATTCCATGCACTTATGAATTTTTTATAGAAATCCTTTGACTTTTCAAGCTCATTTGGATTATTTCAATCCACTGTATCTACATTACATGCACCCTCTATCCATACGACCAAATACAAATGCATTAAACATCGATGTTGCCATTCCTTTCTATAAAAACATAACATAATATTATTAAAGGTAAATATATGTACTTTTATAACAATATATAAATTTTATTCACAATTATACTAGTTTTAATTGAATACCTTTCCCATAGGTCTTTTACTTTCAAAAATGTTTGAAGATGATCTGTTGGTGGAAAATTTTGAAGCAATGCCCCATGTACATAGCAACAATATGGGGATTTTCAATTATATTTTATTTCTCCACTCGTATGCGTCCCTTGAGTGAATACCAAAATTATTTTTTAAAAACACACACCACAGAGTGAATGCCTAAATTAACTTTCCCATACACACATAATTTACATAAACAATAAGTGAATATGCCAATGTTCAAACAAATTCAGTACAAGCATGCATTAACACTTAAGTTCAAACATTCCAAACTCTGAACACACTTATAAAGTGGGTGCCAAATTTATAAAACACGGTAAAGTTCAAATACACACACTAGACAAAGTGAATGCCCAAATTAAATTTCACACACACAATTCACACAAAATGAATGTCAAAGTTAAAATGCACACTTTACACATAGAAAGTGAACATGTGCCAAATTTTAAACATGCTTCATGTACAAAGTTAGTTCAATAACACACAAGTAAACGCTCGAGTTCAAATATGCCAAAGAACAAACACATACAAAGTGAATGCCAAAGTTAAAGCACACTCTTCACACAATGTTAGTTCAATCACTTCACACAGTTGATTCAAACACACACTTCATACATATATGTTTTTAAAAGTTATTTTGTGCAATGCTTGGTCGATAGGAAATTAGTAACATGGATTTTTATTATCCTACATTATTTAGGTATTGCACGATTCACCTAATCTCTTGATTACTTAGAATTTATTTAGTTCATTCACGATTTACTTCATGTGCATATTCATTTAATACCACTCAATTATTTTTATTTGCAAAAAAAAATTGAATTTCTTATTGTATTTATAGCCTTGTCTACCAACAACTACATGTAATGACTTTTCATAAAAATAAAAATATAAACTATTTAGTGATAGGCCTATAAATACTTGTGCCTATCGGCCATTTAATAGCACCTTTGGTGCTTTTACTAGTTTATTTCTCCACTCGTATGCATCCCTTGAGTCTAATGGTGCTTGTGATGGCATTAGTTAATATAAATTAGGCCATTTTCTATTAACTACACTCAAAGTTATGAAAAAGGTAGGGAAGCCCAATTGTGTTATCATATCAATCAATTCATTCTTGCATGTGTGCTAGTAAGCCCTAGTTCCTCTTAGTTTAGAGCCATAATGCCTCACTTGCTTAGGTTAATCGTCATCATAAAAAATCTCACACATTGTCTCAAATCTGTAATTGTCATAGGTACACCATCCTCTACATTTTTTAACAAATATTTAGATTATTGCTTGACTCTGCTATCACAATATCAAATTTAACAGTAAATATCAAAATCTGAGATGTCTTGCAAACCTAATATCATAATACTTCATTATATGTAATGCATATTCATGTATATGGACACTTTTATGCATGGTTGCAACCATTCTACTTCACAGGTAGGAAATAGAGTAGGAAATGCCTTATCAAACAACCCTTTTGTGGTGTATTCATTAATTAGTGAGAGACCAATATGGGGCCAATCAATCATGTCAATTGAGCTATTATCATTATTCTTATCAAATCTCCTCACTTCTTCCATTCATTTTTGTATTGAACCAAATCTAGATACAAAAGATAATGGTTGATGTTGAGGTTCATCTCCTCATTCATTAACTAAACTATCATTACATGCATTTCATATGTTTGCATCATCAATATTGGATTGCACATGTGACTTAATGAAGTATGTTAGGGTGTATTGCTAAACTAAATGATTTTCTATAAATTTAACTATGGAAAGCCATGGAAAATCTAGAAGGAGAGAAAGAAGGAAAGTACTTGGTAAAACAATGGAAGAAAGTGGCACCAAGTCTCAAAAAAGGATGCTCAAATGCCTAAATCTAAAATGTAAACCACCAAAGAAAGGTTAAACAATTTAAAATGCTTTGATTTCTCATTAAAATGTTAGGTAAAAGAAAATAAATAGGCATAGGGTTTTAAAACCAATCGACATGAAGCATTAATGCCCACCTATCTAAGAGTTTGGGGTCTCAATAATATTTTACATATATTGAAAATATGAATAAAAGTCGAAAGAAAAGTGATCTTGGGGTTCAAAATTTCAACACCAATTTACACATCTTGCAAAATGGGCTTTAAAGGATAAAATATATGAAATCAAGGCTTTGGATTCAAGTTGGATCTTGCATTATTCATAAGTTTGATCACATAGTCTGATATAATGGAGTTTTGGGGTTTGAAGTCTCAAAGAGGAAATGTATAAGATGTAAAGTAATTGAGTAAATCTAAAATGTATGCATTTTGGGATTTAGACCCAATGATGATTTTGCAACTTTCTAAAACTCTAGTAAAGTCCAAATTTCCAAAGGATGCAAGTCTTAACTCATGGACATAGAAAAAAGTAATTGATCCTCAATTTTACATTCCCTAACAAGGTGATAGATATCAATGCATTTTATCACGACCCCTTTGACATATATCCAAAAACATTCAAACCTTGAACAGGCCACATTAACACTAACTTGAACACAATAAAAATGATGCTACCCTAAATAGGACCCACCTAGAACTAAAATGCAACTATAATGTTTAATAAATTTGATACATTTAGGAACATACTAATAATTTATAAGGCAATTAATATAATGTGTTATAAGAATTATGTGGGGGAGGTGTGGGTCATGACTAGTCAAGTGTGCACTATGCATGCTTATGAAATAAGAAAATCATAGAACTTGGCAATAGTTTTAATCCCACATTGTTGTGGAGTGATGAAATATGAGACCTTACATAGCAAAGAACAAACATATAATAGAGGATACAAGAGGGGTAGGGGTAATAGAGTAGAGTGCCCAATTATTGAGTGGGTGTAGTTGTGAGGGAGTACTCAATAATTGAACACACAATACTAAAGTGGGTCATGCTATTATGGGACCACCCTTTGTGTAATTGTAAGGATGGATGTCTAGCAATAGTACAAATACATGCTCCTATTGCTAGTGTCCAATGGATATTTATAATAAAATTAATTACCTTGTAGTTGTTTTGAAACAATCTCCTTTCAATATATAGTTGTTTGTATTAAAAAGTAAAAATATGGCTCTTGAGGTTGATTAGGTAAACAAATGTAATTAATTACATATCACTTAAGTAAATATAATAAAAAAACTAATTAAAACAAATTAATTTAAAGATATAATGTGGGATGTATATGGGGTGGAATAGAAATACCATTAAAATGAAAAGTATAATTACACTATAAATAATAATTAATGAAGAGGCATAATACTTAGTTATGTGATTAAAGCTTGTATGTAGATTGATAAAGACAATGAAACCAATGCATATTGGAATCAAGAATGTTTTAGATAGTCACATGTATGAATGAGAACTAGAATATTCTTTCTTGTTCTATGTTGGGCCACCTTTGCAGTTTTGGATCTAGTTTGTGGTATGAACTCGATCTGTAGTCTTGTCTAGATTCTATCCTATGAATTCTCTGAAAAGTAGAGTGCTAGATAATGATATCTTTCTATCACACTCTTAGGTTTTCTATCAAGTTGGTGGTATTCAAAAATACCTTGATAGACAACAAGCTTCAAACATGCACATGAATTGTTTTTTTACCTTTGTCACCATATCATAATAACCAAAGTCCACCTTATACCAATTTTAAATAACTCTTAATTCATCTTCGTTTATTTCAATTTATACCTGATGTTTACTTTATCATTCTCAACTTAATAATTTATCTAAGATATTAATTATTCTAATTTATCTCAAGATAAATTATACTTATAGAGTATTTTATTGGTTAATAAAGATTAACTTAAAATAGGTTAAAACATAAATTAATTAACTTAATCATAAAAATGACTACTTCCACACTTAACAAATAGGAAAAAAAAAATCAGCATAAATTTTATTAATTCATGATATGTGGAATACTCAATTATTAAAAACACTTTCAAACATTTTAATTTCTCTCAAATAAAATATTTGAAATATGGATTGTTTTTACTTCTAAACTTAACATGATGTGGAGGATTGGATAAAGTATGGTCAAAATGTAGAAATATGTGTAAATGTGAGTAGGTAAAGGTTTGAAAAATGAGCCCTACTTCATACTTCTCACAAAATAAACCCAAAACTAAATAAAAATTGCCATAAAAAAATTTAAAGACAAAAACTGAATGAAATATAAAAAAACTTATCAGTCTAATCATTAATTGGTCCTAATTGATTAAAATCTGTGTAATAAGAAGTTGCTTTCTTACTCATACCGCATACTTTTCCTGACAAAATGTATAATGAGATACACCTTGCACAGAATTCCTTACCACATGCTTTTCCTTACACAATGGACAGAAGGGTCCTCCTCTCACAGTTACAATAAGCCCTGAAAGAAGAAATAAAGACTAAAGCTGCTTTATTAAAGTGGAATGATCGAATGCAGCTATAAAGGTTAAAGGTTAAAAAAGTAGAGAAAAAGCAGAGAAACTGCAACAATAAGCGCTGAAAGAAGAATCAAAGACTAAAGCTGCTTTATTAAAGTGGAATGATCGAATGCAGCCTTAAAGGTCAAAGGTTAAAAAAGTAGAGAAACTGCAACAATAAGTGCTGAAAGAAAGAAACAAAGACTAAAGCTGCTTTATCAGAGTGGAATGATCGATTGCAGCAATAAAGGTTAAAGGTTAAAAAAAGTAGAAACTGCAACCATAAGCGCTGAAGGAAGAAACAAAGACTAAAGCTGCTTGCCTGTTTATTTTCTCCACCGTCTGGGCAGCTTGCCTGTTATCTTCCTATGTTCTGGTAGTGCTGCGTGTCAGCAGCTGTTTCAGCTGATGTATGCTTGAATGCTTATTCTTAATCCAATAATAATAAAAGACTAAAGCTGCTTTATTAAAGTGGAATGCGTACTTGAAATGACTGGCCAGGGTGTATGACGTCAATTCATCCGTTGAAATAACTTGCGCAGGAGTATGGTACTATGTATCTGCCTGGAAATAATATTGTTAATTTAGAATAACACTCCGTAGCCTGGGTAATTGCTAGGACAGATTATATTGGAGAACCGTAGGACCGTATCATTTTTTTTTCCACGTAAAATACAACTAAAAATTGACTAGTATAGGGGAGAGGACTCAATAGTGGTGCACCCTAACTTCACACCTCTCAAAATCATCTATGCTAATTTCGAATCTCTAAATTTTTACAGTAGTTTATTTGGCAACACCCCTACTTATAACTAAGGTTTCAGGGCCACATCATCAAATATGATGCCACATCAGCATGCTTTTTGTTGAGGTGTCAAATAGTTCCCCCCAAAAAAGGGTGGACCAATAGGTGTGCATTAAGTCATGTTTTGTTGGTGCACTGATGTGGCATCACATGATTGGTTGCTTTTTAAATCTAAAGGGCACATTTCATTCAATTATTAGTACTTTTAGTAACACTAACAACCTTAAAGTCACAACTACCAGTACTAAACTTCAAAAAATATTGGGCTTTAAATGCACATATACTATCTCAACCATTGGAACTATCCCACCTATTGGGTCTTTTCCCCTATTTATATTTAAAAAATATATTTAAAGTACTCTGAGAGATATCTTGCGCCTATTTTTTTTATCAATTTATTGCATTCCCTCAAATCCTACAAATTTGATATGTTCGTTCTACATGTGAAAAAAAATTAAGGAGGCAATATAAATAGATTGATATGCCATTTCGTAACATTTCTTTCTTTCATCTTAGTGCATAGTAATGGCTTCTTTGAAACTGTCATCCATCTTTTTTTCTTTTTCTTTTTTAATTCCTTTCACCTTCTTTTTTTTGGTTTATTTTCATAAAGATTCTAGATTGGAATCTTATAAGTTTACATAGAAATTCTAGAATCTTTCACCTCCCATCCATGCTGTGAATGTAGGAATGCCTCTCGACATAATTAAGGCTCCATAAAATGGAAAGAGAAATTTTGGTTATTGAGGTTTCCTTTATTTTCATCATCATGATGTTTTTCTTGGGCGTCCCTTTTTCCATTGAAATAGGCGTTTTATATATTTGTAAGGGTAAAATCATTCACATAGATAATTTTTAATTAAAGTAATTAATTTAGATTTAAAAGTTGAGATTGATAATTGGAATAAATGTTAAATTAAATATTTTAATAAATGTGGGAGTTGAATAAATTAAATGTGTGTATATTTAGTTTAATGTAGATATTTCTCTTCATAAGTTAGGAAGAAATTTTGCAATCTATTATTGATCTATGAATCTGACTATGCACTGTCAAGGTTCACTTTCGCAAGTGTGGAAGTGATCTTTACATGTGCAAACCTGGACATGATGCATGGACCTGAACTTGTAATTTGTTGATACAATTTGGGACAACTCTATAATCTAAATCGTGTTCACCTTAATTTCTAGTATTTGAACATCTAGTTAATATTTGTAGATGCATAAAAAACGATTAGGATGGAAGTGAAAAAAGTAGAGCAGGTGAAGGGGGAAGATAGTGAAGGAGGAAAGGATGAAAGAGAAGTTGCGCTTGAGGTCTTGTTTCTAGAGGTAGAAGCTATCCGTGACGATTCAAACAAAAATTGGATTTCAGTGGGGAATGTCAATCTTTAGATTTCGGAAGACATCCCAGTTTTGGCGGTTCCCGATGAGCTCCTGAATTCTAAGGTGGAAAAATTGAGGAAGAACACAGTTATTGCTAAATTCATTAGAATCTGGTCGTCGATGAAAAAAATCCAGGAGTGGATCGAGCGCAAATGGCTTGGGGTCAAACCTGAAGTGAGTTTCCTAGCATTAGGGTTTCTGCAGATCATTTTCCAATCTGAATTTGAGAGAGATAATATTGCCAAGGGAGGGCTGTGGTTTATGGGTAATTTTGGGTTGTATATTCGGGTGTGGGAACTAGGTTTCGACCCCCACAAGGAATTGCTTCAGAAAGCTCCAGTGTGGATCCGAATGTATAAGTTGCCACAATAGCTTTGGACGGAGGATATATTCAAGCTCATAGGCAATTCATTGGGAGCTTACATCACTTGTTCAGAGGCTTCGCAACAAGGGAAACTGACGACATTTGCAAGAATTTGTGTGTATTTGGATTTAAGAAAACCAATTCAGCATTTAATCAAGCTATCCTCAGATATTGGACTGTGGCTCCAGGAATTGGACTATGAGTGTCTTCCGATTAGGTGCTTCAAGTGCTAGAAAATAGGGCACATTGTGAGGGCTTGTGCTAGAGACAAGAAAGAGGGAGATAAAATTTCATCGGAAGACAAGGGCGATTCTTTGCCCCGGATGATTCTAGAGTCCCCTCCAGAATTAAGGGTCAAAGCAAATGAACCAGTGATTCCTAGCAGCTTGATTGTTAGCCAAGTTTCGGAAGCTCCTGTGGCTCCCCCGGAAAAGGAAGCTAGAGAAGAAAACATAGGCACTTCTGCCTCGTCCCAGATCCCCGAAAAGGGGACCTTGGCGGGAGGAAAGACTATCCTGAGTGGCATTCTAACTGAATCCAATAGCATTCCTATTCAGCGCCCTAACCCAGAGGTGGGAAGCAAAATCACTATAGAGGAGCACGAGGGGTATGAGGTCTCAGATGAAGAGGTGGAGTCAGAGGACAAAGAAAACAAATGGAAAATTCAAACCAAGAGTGGAAAGAGAGGTAAACAAAACTTTATGATGGACGCTGGGGGTCCTCCCTTAGGGGCAGGAAAATGGATGCTAGCAAGGCCAAAAATATAGCATTGCTTGAAATTGGCAAAGGAACGCAGGAAACTTTGAACAACTATTTCAAGAAAGGGGGTGAGCACTCCCTGACCCCCTTTAAGAGATGAAGATAATAGGTTGGAATGTCAGTGGCCTAAACGGCCCAGGGAAGCGCTGCCTGGTTAAGCGGCTGATAGAGATAGAAGCACCAAATGTATGCTTACTGTAAGAAACTAAGTTGGGGAAGGAAGATATGATTAATCTTTTGCACAGAATTTTGAGATTTGGAGAAGGTTGTGCAATTAGTGTAGTTGGCACGACAGGTGGTTTAACGATTGCTTGGAATAAATCCATATTTACTGGAACAAAAATTTCTAGAGATGATCATGTGATCACACTAGAATTAAGGCATGTTTAGGGTTCTGAGAGGCTTATGATTTCAAATGTTCATGGGCCAAATTTGGAAGGAGACAAGGTTAGATGCTACGATCATTTGGTTGATTTCAGGTTTCTTAGGCCTAATGAAAAGTGGATTGTTGGGGGAGATTTAAATGCAATTTTAGTTCCGAAAGACAAAAAGGGAGGTAGGGCGTTAGGAAGTTTGGGTTCCAATGGCTTCAGGAAGTTCTGTGAAGAACTTTCCCTGGTTGATATCCAATCTAAGTAAGGATGGTTCACCTGGTCAAACAGAAGGTTAGGGGAAGACCATATCATGTGTATGTGAGATAGATTTCTGATCAATTCAGATTGGTTGCTGGAATCGGTCAACTTCTTCTTAGAAGTGTG
This sequence comes from Cunninghamia lanceolata, assembly GCA_027924645.1. Lineage (NCBI taxonomy): Eukaryota > Viridiplantae > Streptophyta > Pinopsida > Cupressales > Cupressaceae > Cunninghamia > Cunninghamia lanceolata. The sequence continues at coordinate 4,037,126 of BSBN01000957.1, forward strand.
TGAATTTGGGGGTTCGGATCATTGGCCAATCAGATTGGTCAGCTCAGTCTGTCAAAGACCAAAAGGTATCCCTTTCAAGATGGAGGCATTTTGGTACGAACACCTGGATTTCTTCAAAGCTTTGGAAGGTTGGTGGAATCTGGATGTTAAAGGGAACAAGAGATATGTAATTTACAAGAAGCTTTTGGAAGTTCAAAAGTAGGTAAAGGAATGGAATAAGAAGGTTATGGGAAACCTATTTTCTTCCAAAATCAAATCTAGAGAAGAATTGGCAAAGGTGGAAAGAGAATCACCACTCTTGGTACTCTTCTATTTCTAGATATTAGGAGAAAGATAAGATCGATGAGCTCAACAGGTTACTTCGTATGGAGGAAATATTTTGGTTGTAGAAATCTAGGGTTAAGTGGTTGAAAGAGGGGGATAATAACATAAAATTCTTTCATATCTCCACAAGCATAAGAAGGAATCAAAACAAGATTTTGAAATTAGTTGTGCCAAGGGGTTCAATTGTAGAGGATATAGAAGCCATTAGGGAGGAGGGAAGGAGATTTTTTCAGAATCTACTCAGGAATGTTGAAGATGCACACTTAGAGGCCCAAAATGAATGTTTGGCTAATATTCCTCAACTGGTTGATGAAGCCATGAATGCAAAGTTGATGGCCCCCTTCTCCAAGGAAGAAATCAAGACTATAGCCTTTTCATTAGGGGCTCTTAAGGCCCTAGGCCCTGATGGCTTTAGGGCTAGCTTTTTCCATAAGTTCTGGGATTTGGTGGCAGATGATGTTTGGCAGACAATGGAAGAATGCAGGGTTAGGAAAGCCATGATGAGTGCTTGGCACTCGAATTTCCTTGCCCATATTCCAAACGTAAAAATCCCTATATACTTTGATGAGTATAGACCAATTTTTCTTTGTAATTTGATCTACAAGGTAGTAGCTAAGGCAATGGCCTCTAGACTAAAAGCATGTCTGGAGGGTCTAATTACTAAAGAACAAAGTGGATTCTTAAAGGGGAGACAAATCCTTGACGGGGTTGTTTTGGCGCATGAAACGGTCCATTCCATCAAAGGAAAAAAGAAGGAATGATTATAAAGTTGGATATGAATAAAGCATATGATAGCATTTCTTGGGGTTTTCTGATAGCAGTCATGAAGAGGTTGGGGTTCAATGAGGCCTGGTGTAGATGGATCCATAGTTGCATCTCCTCAGTTCAATATGCAGTCCTTATCAATTGAAGAGATACAAACTTCTTTTAGGCAAGGTGAGGTTTGAGATAGGGGGACCCCTTGTCCCCCTTTCTCTTCTTGATTGTAGCTAAAGATTTAAGTTATGCTCTAAAGAAGGCGAAGTCCGAAGGAAAGATTCAAGGTCTACAGGTTTCAAGCGGTTGCCCCAATCTTACACATCTCTAATTCATGGATGATACCTTACTCTTCAGCAAAGTTATGACAAGGGAGGCCTCAGAGCTGAAGAAAACCCTCAGTTTATATTCAGGGTTGCCGCTAGTAAGCAATAGGGCCCCTAAAAAAGAATGGAGGAAGGTGGTGGACAAGGTCCAAGGAAAACTGGATTCTTGGAAAGGGAAATGGTTATCTCTTGCAGGCAGAATCACTTTGATCAAGGCTTCATTAGAAGTTGTCCCCATATATACCATGTCAGTTTTCAAGATACCAAGTAAGGTGGTAAAATCTTTGGAAAAATCTCAAAGAATCTTTATTTGGAAGGGCACTGAAGATAGGTTCAGGTACAACCTGGTTAAGTGGGAAGAGGCTTGCAAGCCTAAGAAGATGGGTGGACTTGGGTTTCAAAATATTAAAAATATGAATAAAGCACTAGGAGTGAAATTGGGGTGGAGAGTTTATGATGAGCGGGATAGGTTGTGGAGCAGAGTTATTCAAACTAAGTATCTACAAAATCAAGTAGAATTTATTTTCGATGAAAATATTGTTCTGCCTTCTGGATTAGGTATTTGGAATTTCATCAAATTTAGTTCCAGAATTCTTATGCCTGATTTATTGTGGAAAGTCGGATTGGGGGCCAAGGTCAAATTTTGGAAGGATCCATGGATAGAAGGCAAGCCCCTTTCATCCAAGGCTGAATTTGCCCACTTGGCTTCTATAGTAGAACCCAAAGTGGGTAGTCTGGTAAGGGAATATAAGGAAAAACAAGAAGGAAAATGGGCATGGAAGACTTCGGAAGGTTTGGAAGGGGGAGATAAATTTTGATGGAATGAAATTCTCAATCTAATTAGCAAGGTACCTTTCTCAAAGGAGGAAGACAAGCGGATGTGTTAGTTTAATGGGGAAGGTAGGGCCTCAGTGAAGGAAGTCTACCACAAATACCTTTGTCGAGGCACCATTTTTGATCCCTTGGTAGCATCACGGATCAAGAGCAAACAAGGTATGCCTAAAGTGAATGCCTTTCTCTAGATCACTTGGAGGGGTAGAGCTCTGACTTGGGTTAGACTAGTTAAGTTGGGAAAATATGGACCTTCTTGGTGTGCTCTGTGTAAGGAGGCAAGTGAGGATGACAATCACATCTTTTTAACATGCAACTATGTTTAGGAGCTTTGGGGCAAATTTCTCAGTCGTTGGAAGATAACTTGGGCCACCCTAAGGGATGTAAAGACGTTGTTGGAGAGTTGGAATCTCAAAATTAAAAGCAAAGGGCTAAGAATGATTTGGGAAGTCTTTCCTGCTCTCTTGATTTGGAATGTTTGGCTTGAGTGTAATAAAAGAGTTTTTGTGACCAAGAAAGAGGAGTCGATAGGGTTTGGGATCAAATTAAAAGCGTTATCGGTGAATTAGGAGAGATTAGAAAAAAAGGATTGGTTAGTGGGGGTAGAGGAAATAGTTTGGGCCAATGAGTGGCCTAGATTTAGATGGCTAGGTAGCGTGGGTCTCCAGAGCTCTTTAGATCAGAGAGTTAGGTTAGTTAGATTGTCTCCCCCTGATTGTGGTTGGATTAAGCTCAATTTTGATGGTGTGGCCCTAGGAAATCTGGATAAGGTAGGTGGAGGAGGGATCGTTAGAGATGAGGGTGGGCAGCCTATGGGGTATTTCTCCTTGGACCTGGGTTTGGATACTAATAATTTAGTGGAGGCTAGTGTGCTCTAGGAGGGTCTTGTGATAGCTAAAGGAAAAAAATGGACATTTGCTCTGGGTTGAAGCTGATTTAAAGTTGGTAATAGACATGGTTAACAAAGAAGTGTCAAGCAATTGGAGGTTAGAGCAATTAATGGTGGAGATCAGGCTTCTTTTGAGATGGTTCATTGGGTTCAAAGCTTCTCACATAAAAAGGGTAGGAAATATGGTGGTTGACTGGGTAGCCAACCAAGACATAGATGCATAAGATAGAAGTAGGGTAGGCAAGGGTCAACTTAAAGTAAGCTATCCAGTTGATCTACTTAGATTGATCCAATTTGATATCAAGGAGCACCTGCTTGATAATGGGCAAGTTCAATAAACTAGCAGTTTACAATTCACAAGATTTCGAGCATGAGAGCTGACAGAGGAGAGGGTGGCTACATCATGTTTCCTTATGGGAAGAGCGTGGAGAGGGATGTTAAATCCTATCATTTTCCACTCTTCAAGGCAGGTGTGTTCTCCAAGTTTCTGGTGTATTATGTAGGTTTCAACAGAATGAAAGGTAGAGAGGATACATGTGGTGTGTTGGGTGGCGAGGGAAATACCAAAGGAAAGGAGGACGCCATTTCTTCCCCTTGTCGTAGGCAAATTCAACGTCAGATGGATAGTAGCTTAGTGGGAGGTTTGAAAAGGAGGCCGCATACCCCTCGCAAGAGGAAGGCCAAGATCACAAGGGACACAACTCTGGAGGGTTTTGTGGCACTAGTGGATGCAGAAATTAAAAACCCACTCCTTAGGAAGTGGGTAGGCAGGATTCTTTCTATGGCAAAGGTGGTTGATGGACAGGATGGAGCCAAGCTCAGGGAGGCGATGTCAAATTTTCTACTTGATCCAAGGATGACAAGAGGGAGGTGGAATGTTTATGGTGTTGTGTAGTCACTCACGCTCACTTCAATATTGTCAATTGCGGCTACCTCCATTCTAGTCCATGAAGACTTAGCTGAGATTTCCAAGGAAGCAGAGACTAACCAAGAAATTCTGATGAATCACATTCATGACTTGATGATTGGTCAGGTGCAGTTGAGGAAGACGTTTGAAAGGATTGCTGAGTAGATGGGTGTCAAGGCGGAAGACAAAGAGCGTGCAGAGTACAAGTGTGGGTGTGACGAAGAAAAGGATTTGGTGGTCCTCACAAGTTAGGAAAATATGTAGAAGGTTGTGTGTAGTTTCAGTCAGTTTTTGTTGATATGTAAACTATGTATTGAGGGAGGGCCCTGTAATTTGCCCCCCTCTTTGGATATTTGTATATGTCTAGTATGTTTTTTAGACAGTTCCTTAGACAATTTCAGATAGTTATGAGGGCTAAGCCCTGATTTTGGTTGGGTCCCTAGTCCCTTACCAGGGTATATATAACAAAAAAAATATTTGTAGACTCATACTAATATTATGGATTCTAGAAATTCGATGTCTTTAATTTGAATTTGTGTAAGGATAAGTGGTGTTTTCAAATACCTTTAGGGAATCTGCTGAATTGTGAGGGCCATGTTCTCCTCAAATACCAATGGAATTCAATGCAAAAATAGATTGTTTTGTAGGAAAATTTAAGAGTTTATTTGTTATTCCTTTACAAGAATTGTATGGGACAAATTTAAACTACATTGTTATTTAATAAAATATAGAATTTTATGGGTATGATAAAGAAAAAAGGGAGAGCATTGTGAATAGTGGGTTAATTAATTAATCCAATTTTAACCCACTAACATCACTTCATAATTAATTAATTATGTAAATAGTTAATTAACTATGTAAATAATTAATCAATTATCCTCTCATCATTCCATAATTAACTCATTGTTAAAAATCAATCCCTCCCACTCATCAAGTCATGTAAGTTGTTAATTCCTTGATTTATGCTTGAACATTCCTAAATCAAATAAGGCAAAAGTCATGCAAGTGAACTTAAATCAATTTTAAATAAAAAGGTGCAGGCAAACTCAAGTTTCTAAATCAGTTGAATTAATTACAATCATTCATTTCTTCATCCAAAAACCTATAAATCTACCTCTCCTTTCACAAATTGAATCATCACTGGGTGAAGAAATTCTATAAGAAATCATCAATGTGGGTAAATGCAAGAAGATGAGTCCACTTTTTGTGGAAGTTGCGTAGGCAAAAAAAACCCTGATAGAAGTGGGTGCCTATTTAGGAACAGGTGCTCAAGCCTAAAATAAAACAAGTACCTTTTTTGGTTCGAGCTATTGTTTCTAAACGGGTGCTTGTTTGTAACAGGCTCCCGTTCCAAGAAGCTAAAATTAGGCTAACAATAGATGTAACTGAAATGGGCGCCTATTTTAAAATGGCTACCCATACTATTTTAAAATGATTGCCCATTTCAAAATGGGAACCCATTCTATTTGTATCTAAAACGGGTACCCATTTCAAAATAGATACCCATTTCAAAATAGGTACCCATTCTATTTTAAAATGGGTACCCGTTTCTTTTTAGCATGTGTCCCATTTTTAGAATGGGCGCTCATTTTTGAAGGGATACGCATTCCACGAAATTTAAATTTTGAAACCTGTGACTTCAATGCTTTGGTTTTAAGCTTGGAAATCTAAGCCTTAGCCTTGGACCTACAAGTACAAGGCCATGTAAACACCAATATAAGAAATTGATTTCACTAATATAGATGACAACTTCTTTTTTTCAAAATTTCACTAACATAGATCACAAAGTCTAGTTTTCAAATTGTTATATAGGAAAAAGGGAGAAAGATGATTGAACGGATAGTTTAACTAGATCCCCCTTTCACTACACACATTCAAGGACAATTAACCGAGTTGAATCACAACTTCTGCAAGAGGATTCACCTACAGGTTGGTTGTCACTAGTAATGATAGGAAAATTTGGAAATTGATGATTAATGTGTTAATTTAAGCCCAATATGCTCAAAACCCTAATTATGCAAAATTGTAAACAAATAGATGAATTTTGACAAATGCTCACACATAGATATACTAAATGAAGATCAGATACATACCAAATTTTGAAGTTCAGAATCCTGAACAATCAGGGGCAAAGGGACTCACGCCCAAGCCCAAGGTAAGATTTTTATCAGGGGTTTCCATACTCTTTTTGCCACTGATTATCCCTATTCTAGAGATTTCAGGCTCTACAAACCCAGAGGGCAAAGGGACTAGTGCCCAAGCCATGATAGTGCTCTTTTCTACTTCTTTCCGTTAGATCCAAGATCCTTATGCTCTGTAACACTCCTTTGCAACTCCACTCTTCACAATCCGATACCTGTCACCTGCAATCACAAGAAGAGGGGTTGGGAGTTGTGGTGTTTAGGAGCTTGCCTCGGTCAAGCCGTAGAATGGAATTCAAGCCTTCCAACACCATTATTAGATAGAGAGTGCGTGTCCTTGCAGGATAGAGGCAAACACAAATTGATAAATGATTGATTCAAACACAAATAGATATCACCTTGGAGGTGTAGCTCGCATGTAGATGAAGATCCTTCACAACATGAGAAGATGAAGCCAGATCTGCAATAACAAACATAATAACAACACAAGTTTGCTCTGCCACAATGAATGCCTTGAATGCTCTGAAATCATAAATTCACCAAAGTATCATAATCATCTTCTAGTCATCTTCTAATCATCTTCTAGTTTACAAATGAAACCCTAAACATGCTTATATATGCATTCCCGCTACAAATTTTGTAATTCAAACTTAAGATGTCGACAACGGATACCTTTTAACGGTCTCCAACCAACATCCAAATTTGGGACCCCACTAAAATAGGGCAGGGCAAGGGCATGAGTGCCTAAGCCCTAGGACCTATTTTGGGTTAGGGTCTAAGCTCTGTAATGTCCCTTAAGTCCATTTTGACATGGGTTTTAGGGTATTTTGTCTCAGGATTCAATTCTATGATGCATGATGAAAAAGAAGGGACTTGAGAGTTAAACTTAGGAGGTAAAAGTCCTAGGGGGACATTTTACGACATAACATTTAGCCCCCACTTTAATGTATGTATGATCTTATGACCCATACGTGCATTAAAGTATGGTCAAAACACATCAACATGTCAGGCACTTGAAGCTAATGCATACACAAAGATTGAGGAACTATTTCTAGTCCCCAGTTTCAGGTAGACATTAGAGAAAACACATTGCTAACACACCAAACACAATGAAGATAGTAACATGCACACAAAACACGGAGAAGATAGTATTAAAGACATGCAAAACATGGAGAAGACAGTAACAGGTACATAAAACACGGAGAAGACACAAGAGCAGTCATGGAGAATACACTTGATATTTTTCTTTTTCATTTTCATATATATGTGAATGCAGATACATGGAAAGCAAAAATACAACACACAACCCAAAAATGTAGGAGGGGCATTTCGCCACACCCTTGAGACTACACTTGAGAGAAAGTACGCCATACAAAACACAAAGAATAGGAGGGGCATTTCGCCACACCCTTGAGACTATGCTTGGGAGAAAACATGCCATACAAACCCTGAGTGTAGGAGGGGTATTTAGCCACATCCTTGAAACTACACACAGGGGAAAACACATGGAAGACACATGGAAAACACAAGCTCTGTATAGCACGCCAAAGACATACTATACGTCTTAAACACGACAAACAAGGTGATAGAAGGAGCTTATTGCTAAGTTCCCACCATCTCAAACACACTAAAGGCACACTTGATGGTTGGGCTTATGCCACAACAACCGCCAAAGACATGCTTAAGGGAGGATAGTCTCAGATCCAACCCCGCCTACTTAGAGGACTTGATATAAAAAGGATGTGCACTAGCTCAAGAGATACACCATCCCCACCTCCATAGAGGGATTTTGAATAAAAGGATATGCATGATATCCTACCTCTGTAGGGGGCTTTTTGAATGCAATATAGAATAAAGATATGCACTTGCATTGGAGATACAACATCTCACCTCCATAGAGGGCTTACAAACACGCTTCATTAGTACCAAATTTATCAGACAGCTTACCTTATATGCCCCCACCTTAAGGTGGTTGATGTCATTGGTGCAGGAGCACCTCGAGATTCTAAGAATCTAGAAGATTCTATGCATTTATATTATGTCCAAATGTAATATTGTAAGGCCCTCGTGCCACATAGTGTCATATCTGGCCGAGTAACAACATAATGTTGAGTTGTCAAGGAAAGAATTGTAACCGAACTGTAGTTTTGTAACTGTTCGGCAGTGGTGGTTCATTTCCATCTTGTATAACTGCCGCAAGAGTCTTTAAATAGGTGGTCTATAGATAGACAGACATACGAGAGAGGAAGAACAGATTTGTATGTATATTCTAGAGGAATAAAGTAGTTTTTGTCTTGGTCTAATTACGGTTATATCGATTGGAGTCATTCCACTGGTGGATTTCTTTGAAATCAGTGGAATGACCTCCATGTAGTTAGATCTATTTCTGTTCTGTTAATTTCTGTGTGTTCTGTTCGGTTACAATGTGCAGAGAAGGTTAGCGGCATGAATTCTATGAGTATATCACTTTTGTATGTCAATGAGCATTCTATGAGTATTCCGCAAATGTATGGGGAGAGAGACAATCTGTGTGTATACTGCTTAAGTATGTCAGGTATACAGTTCATGTGTATACATCAGGCCTATGACAGAATAGCTCATGTGTATCCGTCATTTGTATGTGGTGAGACATACAACCGGATGGGTCAAAGATTGTGGACCCCACGGATTGCATAATGAATTACATGTATGTACATCAGCGTAAGAAGAACCATCGGGTTGAGAAAATTGTATTGAGCCGACAGTGAGCACTTTCACCGATCGGGGTGACAACTGCAAGTGTCACAGATGGCGAGCTTATCAGAGAGACAATAGTCATCAGGAAAGACTTTAAGAGTCACAGCGAATGACTGGGTCATGCCGATAGAAAGCTTATCGGTGTCAGAGGCATGATTGGAGAAGAAGATTGGAGTTTGGCCGAAGAGTAAATTCACACCGACGGTTCAATGCTCATCGGAGTAAGTTGTATTATCGGTGAACAGAGGAAAAGTTACTCTGACGATACAAAGTCTGAGCGATGGATTCTATCCATTGGAGAGAGATGGCATGTTGGTGAAAGAAACTAAGAAGTGGCCGATAAGGTAGGTCAAGCTGATAAGAAAGGAGAGGATCATTTTGGTGAGAAAATAGAGATATCTTGCCGATAGGAAAGTGAATGCATATTTTGACATTGTATGGTCTTTATCGAAGGGGTTTTAAAGGGAATGAAATATAAACCCTAGGTATGGTGGGTTTTAATGGGTTTTCACCCTATTTGTGAGCTTCTACTGTGTTACTCTGCATCAAAATGGTATTAGAGCTAGCGAAATCTCTGGGAGGAGATGTTATGTATTTGATTTCTAAGATGACGAGTTGAAACAATATGTTTGGTTGGTGACCATTTTTGAAGACATAAATTGTGGAAAGAAATTTGAAGGCTGACAGTAGTGTTAGACTGTTGCAGATGCTCATGCCATCTAGTTGCGAGAAGGAATAGGGATTCCTGTGTGTGGGCAGACGAGGTTGAGGTCTGTCAAGACCATTCACTGACAGAGATTAGGCTGGAGAAGGGTGTAGAGAGAAGCCACTGAGGAGAGAGTGGTAGGTGCATCACCAGGATCTACTGTTGGACGAGAGGAATGGGTCTGTGAAGCAACGTGTACGATGGACATCTGTTTGAGCATTGTGTTGTAGTCATGGAGGTTTTGTTCAGTTAGAAGAGTACTCCATTGCTAGGAGAAGAAGGAGCCTGAAGATGCTCTAAAGCTGATGGTAGTTTGATTTTGTTGGTTGGTTGGTCACCAATCCATTGATATGAAGATTTGAAGCCTGAAGCCTAAAGCTAAAGAGTGAAAGATGAAGCCAGAAGAGATGTAGAAAAAGATTTTTGTTGCAGGTACATTTCCAAGGGACTTGGAAATTTTGTTGGTTGGTTGTATGGTGCAGGAGCACCTCGAGATTCTAAGAATCTGGAAGATTCTATGCATTTACATTATGTCCAAATGTAATATTGTAAGGCCCTCATGCCACATGGAGTCATATCTGGCCGAGTAACGGCATAATGTTGAGTTGTCAAGGAAAGAATTGTAACCACACTATGGTTTTGTGACTGTTTGACAGTGGTGGTTCATTTCCATCTTGTATAACTGCCGCAAGAGTCTTTAAATAGGTGGTCTATAGATAGACAGATAGACGAGAGAGGAAGAACAGATTTGTATGTATATTCTGGAGGAATAAAGTAGTTTTTGTCCTGGTCTAATTACGGTTATATCGATTGGAGTCATTCCATTGGTGGATTTCTTTGAAATCAGTGGAATGACCTCCATGTAGTTAGATCTATTTCTGTTCTGTTAAGTTTTTAGTTATTTTTGTGTGTTCTGTTCGATTACAATGTGTAGAGAAGGTTAGCGACGGGAATTCTATGAGTATATCACTTTTGTATGTCAATGAGCATTCTATGAGTATTCTGCAAATGTATGGGGAGAGAGACAATCTGTGTGTATACTGCTTAAGTATGTTGGGTATACAGTTCATGTGTATACGTCAGTTGTATGACAGAACAGCTTGTGTGTATCTGTCATTTGTATGTGGTGAGACATACAACCGGATGGGTCAAAGACTGTGGACCCCACAGATTGCATAATGAATTACATGTACGTACATTGGCGTAAGAAGAACCATCGGGTTGAGAAAATTGTATTGAGCCGACAGTGAGCACTTTCACCGATTGGGGTGACAACTGCAAGTGTCACTGATGGCGAGTTTATTAGAGAGACAATAGTCATCAGGAAAGACTTTAAGAGTCACAGCGAATGACTAGGTCATGCCGATAGAAAGCTTATTGGTGTGAGAGGCATGATCAGAGAAGAAGATTGGAGTTTGGCCGAAGAGTAAAGTCACGCCGATGGTTCAATGCTCATCGGAGTAAGTTGTATTATCAGCGAACAGAGGAAAAGTTACTCTGACGATACAAAGTCTGAGCGATGGATTCTATCCATCGGAGAGAGATGGCATGTCGATGAAAGAAACTAAGAAGTGGCCAATAAGGTAGGTCAAGCTGATAAGAAAAGAGAGGATCATTTCGGTGAGAAAATAGAGATATCTTGCCAATAGGAAAGTGAATGCATATTTTGACGTTGTATGGTCTTATCAAAGGGATTTTAAAGGGAATGAAATATAAACCCTAGGTATGGTGGGTTTTAATGGGTTTTCACCCTATTTGTGAGCTTCTACTATGCTACTCTGCATCAGTCATGTACTGATATCAAGCATGTTAAGGTAGAGAGAAACACACAAGGGAACAAGAGCTTTCGCAAAGCCCATGCCCCTAAAGGTGACATGTGCTCACGATCACCAAATGTTCCCACAAACACATTAATCTAAGAAAACATGAAAGTTATGCATGAAAACCAAGAAGCCAAGGCTAAAAAAATGGGTTCGAGTCTGAGTATAGCTGTTGGGCTTATATTGCAAGCATCTCAGAACTGAGTGTAACAACAAGGCGAGACACCAAAACAATCAAAGTGCATGGAGCAGATGTATTGTTATGATTTGTTAGAAAAGATAAGACAACATCAAATATCACACAGAGTGATTCTACTAGCCAAGCATCAGATATATAAATTGACCCCATCTTCATATATGGACTAGGTCTATTTTTGCTTTGCTTGCTAAAGGGACACACGGTCCGTATCAATATATGTTTATTTTTCGTCATCTGTCAACTAGGTAGAATCACTAGAAGAAGGCAAATAATAAAATGAGAGAGGAGAACAAGTGTCTTAGGAACAATCACGTAGGAGGATGCCCCCAGGTCATCAACCGCAATGCTATGCGCCTAAGACACAACACACAACAATAAAATAGAGGAGAGGCAAGATAGAAGAATGATGATACAAATAGAAGAATGGTCACAACTGTGGTAGTCTCTCGGCATCCTTGACAATACAAGAGTAAAAAGGGTCATCCAAGGAGACCTAAACAACACATAACACATCATTGGGGAACACAACACAAGAGGGGAGGTCACATAAACAAGCAAATGGTGCTACGACATAGGTGACCACTAGGGTTAGAAATACTTACCTATTGCACAACCGAACTAGCGGTTGTCGATAAGAAAATCATCATCTTCCCAATCTCAAATGTGAGAGGAAAGAGGTACATAAGGTACAATAGCCCAACTTTTGTCCTTATTCTTAATCTCTTTCTCTTAAGGTTTTTCTTTTTTTGGTTCAATGTTAGGTGGAATGTTTTCTTGTTGAGATGCATTTTGTTGGGCAAAAGCTTGTCTTCTCTTCCTCCTTTATTTTGCTTGTCTATTCCTTTTCATTTTATTGCTTATATCTCCAAAGGGAGTCTCATGTGTTTCCATAGGTTGTCATATCTTAGAGGAAGCTTGTTCAAATCTAATTTGCTTTGATGAAGTTCTTTGTTTTCCACAAGTAACTCCTAATCCTTGTAAGGATGATGAAGGAGGAACCTCAGCATAGAGTCCTTTACTTTTCACTCTAGGAAGTTCTTCTAATGCTAGTTGTTCCTCTCTTGTTTGAATAGGAGGCCCAACCAATCTAGATAGTAATTTTTCATTGTATCATCTATATGCTAAGAAGAATTTTAGATCTCTTCATGGCTCGGGTTCTCTGTTAGGTCATGACCAAGAGTAATCAAGAGTAAAGTTCTTTTCCATAACCATGGGTTGCCATGTATTATGACGAATAGTATGTACTTTTCCATGTAAAGAAAATTTTATGCATTTGTGAATTGTTGAGGGGACAACCTTCATAGCCTTGGGCCATGGATGTCCTCATTTTATGTGGAAGAGGTCAGATGAAGGGATGAGATCAAATAATTGTTCCATGACTTTATCATATACTGTAACCAATAAGGATATCTTCCCAAAAGTAGGAATAAAGGCTCCAGTATGTGTTTTAATCATTATATTTGTAGGTTCATAAGATCCTTGTATCAACTCATGTGAGAAAAAGAACTCTTCCGTTGCTACATTTGTCATGCAATTAGGATCTATAAGTGTTCCATGCACATGAACCTCCATTACATTCATTGTAATATAGAGAGGTCCTTCAATATCTCCCCTTGTATTATCATGAGGTGTGAATGTTATTTCATGTTCATGAGTTTTTCTTTTCAAATAAGGCCTAGGAGGAATCCTAGCATTATTGTTGCAATGAGAAGCCATGCAATGTAAAGTATGCAAGTTTTCAAACAAAAGTGCAAAATGATGTGCAATTTTTTAAATGAGAAATATATGTATGTGTTCAAATGAATGCAAGATCAGATTTCAAAATATTTTCAACACCTATGCAAGGTAATAGATGCAAAACTATGCTTATTTATGATCTAAAATGCTTAATTTTTTTTATTTTTTCAATGTAAATGTTCTAAAATGCAAAAGTAAGATGCAAATACATACAATGCAGAAAAACTACAGTCCAAAATCAGATTTGAAAGAGTTTTTAAAAGAGTAGTAAAATTTGAAACAAGATTTTAACCACAAACCCTAGCTATTGCCAAGACTAGGTTATATGAAAAATGCACAATTTCAAGCAAATTCTAACAAATGAAGTATGAAAATGCAATGCAAATGATTATAGAATGATGTACTACTTTAATTTATATCAGATATGATGCAAATATTAGAGATTAAATGATTTAGATGAAATGCAATGTAACTATGTCAAAATGCAAGCCTAGGATACTTGATTTTTTTAATTTTTTAAATTTGTTTGTAGATTTTCAAATGCAATATGATGATAATGAAATGAATGAATTAAAATCTAAAGTAAAACACTTAGATAGGTGCAAAATGTAATAAAACATAGGTCTACCAAAATTTTATGTAGGAAAAAGGGGAAAAGATGATTGAAGGGATAGTTTAACTAGATCCTCCTTTCACTACACACATTCAAGGATGATTAACTAAGTTGAATCACAACTTTTGCAAGAGGATTCACTTATAGGTTGGTTGTCACTTGTAATGATAGGGAAATTTGGAAATTAATGATTAATGTGTTAATTTAATCCCAATTATGCTCAAAACCCTAATTATGCAAAATTGTAAACAAATAGACAAATTCTGACAAATGCTCGCACACAAAGATACTAAATGAAGATCAAATACATACCAAATTTCAAATTTTAGAATCCTAAACAGTCGGGGGCAAAGAGACTTGTGTCCAAGCCCAAGGTAGGATTTTTATCAGGGGTTTCTAGACTCTTTCTGCCACTGATTATCCCTGTTTTAGAGATTTTAGGCTCTACAAACCCAGAGGGTAAAGGGACTAGCACCCAAGCCTTGATAGTGCTCTTTTTCGCTTCTTTCTGTCAGATCCGAGATCCTTATGCTCTATAACACTCCTCTGCAACTCCACTCTTCGTGATTTGATACCTGTCACCTACAATCACAAGAAGAGGGGTTGGGGGTTGTGGTGTTTAGGAGCTTGCCTCGGTTAAGCCTTAGAATGACATTCAGGCCTTCCAACATCATTGTTAGATAGAGAGTGCGTGTCCTTGCAGGACAGAGGCAAAAACAAATTGATAAATGTTCATTCAAACACAAATAGATATCACCTTAGAGGTGTAGCTTTCATGTAGATGAAGATCTTTCACAAAATGAGAAGATGAAGCCAAATCTGCAATAACAAACACAATAACAACGCAAGTCTACTTTGCCACAATGAATTCCTTGAATGCTCTAAAATCATAAGTTTGCCAAAATATCATAATCATCTTCTAGTCATCTTCTAATCATCTTCTAGTTATCTTCTAGTTTAAAAATGAAACCCTAAACATGCTTATAATGCATTCCCACTACAAATTTCATAATTCAAACTTAAGATGTGGGCAACTGACACCTTTTAACGGTCTCCAATGGACATTCAAATTTGGGACCCCGCCAAAATAGGGTAGGGCAAGGACGTGAGTGCCCAAGCCCTGGGACCTATTTTTAGGTCAGGGTCTAATCTCTGCAATGTCCCTTAAGTCCATTTTGACATGGGTTTTAGGGCATTTTATCTCGAGATTCAATTCTAACATGCATGATGAAAAACAAGAGACCTAGGAGCTAAACTTAGGAGGTAAAAGTCCTAGGGGGACATTTTATGACATAGCACAAATATACCTTTTTTTTTACTATTAAACATAAATTTCTATTTATTAATTATTTTTTAAACAAAGAGACTCATAAACTTGAAATAAAATACGTTACCGTTTTTTAAAAACTTTTGATTTTAAATTTTTTTTTAAATAAATTATGTCTGACCAATCTAGGCATCATTCTCTACATGATGAAAAAAAATAGTTTTATGATTAGTTTAACTCAAATTATGTTGGCCATACATGAGGGGTTTCAAAAAACACTAGTTAGGGCTAGAAAAAATTAATAAAAAAGTTATTTATCAAAAAATTATAAAAAAATATATTGACCAAACTTCAACATCTTGTACATCTTTCCACAAAAGGAATTTGTAAAAATACTTTCATTTAGGCAAATTAAGATGGTTGTACACATGCATGCTTTGGCAAAAAACAAGAGACTTTTAAAAAGCCACTTTTTGTACATCCTATAGAAAACCAACTTTTATCATATGGGTATTAGAAAAAATTACAAATTTGAAAACTACAAACAAAATCCTACATTTCATATTTTTACATCATATTAATATTCTATGTGTGAGTGCTTCAAATGTTTACTCCAAGTATGACAAAATTTGAAAAATAGGAAAAACACTTCTACTTTTTGGCCAAAAAGTGGACTCATCTTCTTGCACTTACCCATGCACTACAAAGGCCTTGAACAATCATGTAACAATCCACATTCACAAGCATGAGAAAACCTTCTCAAATAAAAGAGAATACACTCAATCAGAGGTTTTCCTTGTTTTTGGAATAGGAGTTAAATATTGTTTTGATTTCATTTATTAATCTAAATTTCATGTTTCAATTCATTTATTAAATCATTACATTGATATCAAGATATATTGTTTCGAATCCTTACATTGTTATTAGGATATATCATTCCTCAATCAATAATTCTATCATGATCATCAATTAATCTTATGTTTTTATCTTGATTAGGGGAATCATCTTGTTTATTTTTTTGGCTTATGTTCATTTGTTTTGTTTTCTTCTTTTTCTTTGCATTTGTGTTAGTCCTACTACATATCATAACAATGTCATCATGGTTTTTCCATATCATGGTGCATCCTATCATATTCTATAACAAATCAAGTTGTTCAAACATTTGGAACTTAGTGCAAGATTCACATCATTCATAAGCACCTCATCAACACTCATCTTCTTTTTTACACCTTTTTTTAACTCATTATCCATCATTAATGCTTCTTCCCATCCATTCTAGCTCAATTTCTTTTCTTTTATATTTAGTGCAAGATTTGCTTCATTCATTATCACCTCACCAATACTCATCTTCTTTCTTACACATTTTGTTTAACTCATTATTCATCATTAACACATTTTCCCATCCATTCTAACTCAATTTCTTACATTTCATATCCTTATTATAACTTTGAATGCCCATTTATATCTTTCATCCCTACATGCCCTCTCAAGGGGGCATCTCCCTTACCATCATGCCACTTGGGGCACCCTCTTGCATCTATTCTTTGTCTTCTTCTTCTACTTTCTTTGAAAATCCACTACTTCTTTAAGTCACGACACCCTTTCAAAGAGTAGAAAATGTAGACACCTAGATTTTGCCACCCTAGTTCCACCACCTTCTATCATTAATCCCATATTAATTCATCCTATCTATTTAAGAACTCTATCTAAATCTATCCTAAAAATAACCCCACTGATCTAAAATTTTTGATTTGTTTTACTTGAGTTTTACTTAGGGTTTTCAAGTTTTGTTAATTCATCAATATGATTGAAATGTTTTGTAGATGGAAAAGTTGCAATATGACAATGAAATAACACCAAATGATGACTGAAAAGGTAATTTAACCAGTTCAATTATACAACCAAATATCAACACAAAACATAATAGAACATACTCGGATGGAAGATTTGGCTTCTTTATTGAATAGTAGTTGGCTGATTACAAAACAAAGGTCTAATATAAAAATTAGACTTGCATATGAATGTAAATATTGTCCAAATATGGCCAATATCATGTACAAATGACTCCAATGATACAAAAATATATGCCAACTTGTTGATGATGAATGTCCATGAAGATCTAAGCCAAATATCAATCCTTTGAAGTCTAATTTCAATCATGTAGCTGCTGATATGCAATTAGATGTCAAAACCCTAGCTGAAACATGCTAAATACACCTCCAAAGTGTAGACGCCTTATGTAGGAGTGAGGTGATGATGCCCAATATGCACAATATACCCATATGCCATCAATACATGCCATAATATCATCAGATCTGTAACTGATATGAATTTATAGAAGTCTGAAACACAAAATCAGCTTGCTAAATGTTGATGCAACACACAAATTTATCCTCCAAAGCTAAGCTCTTCAATGCCAAACCTTTGTCTATCAACTTATCAATAAAAACACATCAAAAACACCTTCAAATCTGAATATCAATCTTCAAAGCCTAGCTGATTGTAATTATCCTCTTCAAACCCTAACTGATTGAAGCTTGAATTCATCCAATAACTTGGAAATAAGCTCAATAATGAATTCTAAGTCAATTCATCTCCTATAGTGAATTGGGTTTTCATCCAAATCATTTTTATCCAAGGATTTTTGTCTTTAGATACCATTAAAATTGTAAGAGTCAATGTGACTCAACAAGCCTGGATCGCTACAATCAAGACAACCTTTACACAAAGATAAAAGAGAATATGCTAAAACAATGGAGCAATATTCTATACAAAAAACTGTATAAAACTATTATAAAATACAATAAGAGATCCTTTCTTATAAAGGCAAGGATAACAATCAAGGAGATGTAGTCATGTGACAAGTGTCACATTCCTATCACATGTGACAACTAGAGGATATGATGCCAACTAGAGCACATGTGTAGGATAAGACAACTCACTACAACTATCAACAACTAGAGACATCTAGAAGACTCACTAAGTCAACTTAGCATGTGAATTATGTTGGATGTGTGAATATTATTTAACTAATAAATAGTTAAATAATATGAATTATCCACACAAGGGAAAATTAACTAAACTAGTTAGGAAAAACCCTATTCACACCAACACCCCCCCTTAAGTGCAACTTATGGAGTAGCTGACTAAAACAAAGATGCAATGATGGCTCCCAACTAGTAAGCCATGTTAGGTACCCATGTACAACAAATCTCAAGTGGAGAAAAGGAGAGAACCTCATAGGACAAAACTCCTCTCCAAAAGTGAGAATGCAGAAAACAAATGAAGGATGTGATGGAAGGAGGACTCAAGACCCCCCAAGAGCTACATCCAACACATATGTACAATCAATTACCCCCCATAGGAGAGCAAGTGTGAGACTATAGGTCCCCCCCACAATTAAGTAGCTCCTATGCCAATGGTGAACACCTGAAGAAGAATGATGAAGAGAATCCAGTACCTGCAAACAACATTCTTCCCCTTAGGAAGAAACAGGTCTAAAGGCTCATGTAGAAGAAACACCATCTAAAGGTATGAAGGAAAAAGCCTCATGATGTATGTTGTCTCTAAAAAATTCTCAAGTGTCCACATGTCACAACCAAAAGATGTCACATAATCAGGTGCTGCATGCCTAATCAAAGACTGTGACAATCCAAGACAAGATGAAAACTCAAGATCATCAATCTCCAAAGACAAAGAATCCTTCGAATGATGCTCAAGATACTTCGACTCAATGCCAAACTATGACAAGTGAAGAGGAGAAGATGGTGCCTGCTCATCCGAAGTAGAAGAATCAACTCCTTCAAAGAGGAGATGAATGTCATCAATGATGTCCTCCAAGTCATCAAGATAGGACTCATAAAACAAGTTTAAAATACCTGCCAAGTACTCATCCCACATAAATGTATCTGGAATACAAGGAATGTCCTGCTCAACTAAAGTGGATGAAGCTATGCCAATGCCAATCTCTAAAGAAGTAGGAGAAGGAGAAATCTCAGAACTAGTCTCAGGAACTGAAGTAGATGCAAGAACACCAAGGTTCAAGTGACCAAACTTCTCCTCAGAAACATGATTCACACTTGATGCATGAGCGTGAATATCAATCAATGGATCTACATCATTATCATAAACAAAATGGGAGAAAGTATACAAGTGAGATTAATGATCAACCATCCCAACAACAATGATATCTTTGCTCTCCAAGTCTCGTATGATCACAAAATCAGGAGTGAACTCAACGGTCTTCCCTGCACCACAATGATTAATCTAGTAGATGGAAAGGAGATTGGTTGTCAAGGAAGGTACACACAACACATTGTTGAATATACTATCACCAACATCAATAGTTCCTTTACCAGTTGCATGCATGTATGTATTGTTACCCATCAAAATAGGTGGTGAAGTACATGACTGAAATGAAGAGAACATCCCTTGTGAAGATGCCATATGATGAGAAACTCCTGAATCAAGAAGCCATCTATATGACTGTAGACTTGTTGAAGAAAAGAGTGCTTGTCCTTTTCCTTTATTTGACCCATGTGCAAATCTTGTTATCTTTGGTTGTATAGATGATGATGGTGTCGAAGAAGAAGAATTGGGTAAAACTGATGTTGATGAAGGATACTCAATGTTATGTTCTTGAATAAGTTGTGACATCTAATCAAATTTTTTCTCATAACATTTAGTCTCATCATGACCCAATTTCTTACAATAAGAACACTTTGGCTTCTTCTTCTTATTGGACTCCTCTTTGGAAAAAGAGTTGGGGGTTTTCTTTGATTCTTTCTCTTTCTCTTTAGACTTTGAATCCTTTTGTTTCTTTCCCTTATTATGTGAATCCTTAGGATTTTTTGTGCTTTGTGTTGCAACTAGAGCTTGTGATCTAGGAGATTCAACGTGCCCATGTGTAGTAGCTTGGCTTGTTCTCTAGTGAGTTGTGCATCAAACTCCTCAAGTGAAGGCATAGTAAACTTACCGCCAAAAGCATGCATTGTAGCATAAAAGGTAAAAACATAAACTGAATATGCATGACCCAATTTTGCAAGAATAGATAGAATCAATTATTCATCTTCTTTCTCAAGACCACATTGTTTGAGTTGCAACTTGAGAGACTTAAACTTGATGAAGAAATCTTTGATTTGATCAAAATCTTGAGGATTAAGTGCAATTAGCTCATTCTCCAATTTGAACCTTCTTATTTTATCTTGCTTGCCAAAGAGATTGTCTAGTGTTGTCCATATTTCATTTGGTGTTTTACAAGACTCAACATGAAATCTAAGATCTAGAGAAATAGCAAGACAAAGTGTTCCATAAGCCTCATCTCTTCTATCTAACTACTTTCTTCTCTCAGTAACACCCATGGGTTCAGGATCTATGCCTAAAGTTATTTTATGTAACTTTTGTTTATACAATAGAAACTCCATGTTTTTCTTCCATTCATAATAGTTATATGGAGTTAAAAGTGGAATTTGAGGCACATCCATGATGAAAAAGAGATACAAGACAATAACACCCCTTACTATGCAAGAGAGCCCCTCCAATTTATTGTGGCACTTTATACTTAGTGCGATTTACAATTGTCCTCAAGGGACCAAAATTGGGAAAACAATGAAAATCTCTTAAAAAAGAGATCTGAGTGAGATTACAATCACTCACAATGATTTATTACAGCAAACAAATCCCTTCAAAACAAATTTCACCTCCTCAAGTTTCAAAATGTCCAACTTATCATTCAAAAGCCAAAAAACTGACAAATTAAATTAAATGAACCTGGAGCTGAATCTGAGAAAAGTACATGGATGGATTTGAAGAGATCCTAAATACCTTTTCGATGCCGCAAGAATCGCAAAAATTAGAGATTGTGGCAAAAAGTTATGAGCTTCGAAGCCAAAAAAGAAGATCTATTTTCAACCTACAATAAATACTGTCAAATAGCAAAATCTAGGAAAATGACTGATACCATTACAAAGTTCTCTCTATTAGCTTTTTGTTGATATTTCATTTTCCTGATTTCGACACTATGGGAAAAAGTTATACAAAAAGCAATAAAAAGCCCTACTTTAGGGTTTTGAGGGGCAAAATAGGGGCCCCTAACACCACCGACTGCAAGGCCGCTAGCGGAGGTTGTTTAGCTATCGACCTTGATATCAAATGCTGACCATTAAGTTTAGATTCCCAGTCACTGAAAAAGTATTAACCACTAAGCACTTGAGATGGCTGCAGATTTTAAAATTTCAGTTGGAGGTTGAGTGGTGGTAGAGCCACCAAAGGCTGTAGGAGAATATATATTCAACACCACCAAAGTTTAAAAAAACTATCAATAGGTTATTGAATGTCTGCCAAATAATTTTTGCTAACCCGCTAATGAACTGTGAAGACTGTCGGTGTTGGCGATTGAAACAAAATAACCACCAGTTGTCGACAGTATATGGTCAACAGTTTGGTCAACATTGAAATTTGTAACTGCTGAAGGCAAACTATTTAGATTTCTACCACTGGTGGCAGGACTCAAACACCCACAGACAAACTTGTCAAACTGTTGCTGTCAGGGATGGATGAAGTCGGCCATAGAATTGTATAAACCACCAAATACTATAATGAGACCAGTGGATGATATGAAGGATTGGTCGCCGGGTCATCCCACAATAATGGGTTACACTTTTTGGCCAAACTTGACATTGAAATCAACATTTTAAACTAAATCTCCACTTTTTGACACCTATAGCCGCTAAACCATTAGGAATTTGAAGATGATGCAAACTAGTGATTTGCGAGATTTTGTCTATAGATTCTAAATATGTTTTATAAAAAAAATTTGGTGTTAAATTCTAAAATTTTTTGTGTCTCCTTTGATAACTAGTTTTTAATAGTAAACACCATTTTTTTAAAGTGATGTGTATTCTATCGCACATAACTTTTTTTCTACAAAGGATAAAATTCTAATTCTTTTGAATTTAGATTGGTAACACCCATATCTAGAGGATGCATTTGGTTTCATAATGTTTTGTTGAATATTTTTTTAATTAAGTTTTGAAGTCAAACCAATTATAATTTACACATAGGCGTATTCTGTCCAACATAATTTTTTTTGTATGTATCAGAATTCATTTTTTTTTTGGAATAAGGGCATTGATACCTAGAGGACATGTATTTTTTAGAATTTTTTTCTCTATTTTCCTATTTTTTCATATGTGTGAAACAAAGACCTTGATGTTCGTTGAAAAAACCTACATTCACAAGAAATAAAAAATAAATATAATAATCAAATTAAATATGTTTAAAATTACACTTTTTGGGAAGCTTATAATAAGGACTACATACTTACAAGATATAAATTTTAAATGAATTCATTTGATCCCTCAAAAGATAAATCAAAAGTGGTTTTTTATCAGCATTTTTATAGGTGTAGAGGAGACTCCATCATAGGTATGGTTTAAAACTAGTGGTGTTCTGTCCAAGGGGGTTTGAATATAAGGGGTTTTGATCAAACCATCTTCAATTAAAATCCTTTAAATAGAACCTTTCAAGGCTCAAGTCATTATATTTTCTAAAAATATGTGATTTTAGCAAAAATCAGGATGTCCCAAAAAGTCTAACCCATTATTGTGGCATCACCTCGTTGTTTGAAAATTGTTTGGTCGCTGATGTTTAAACCGTCGAGTATTGACTGTAGATAATGTTTGACTGCCAAAGGAAGATTGAAGACCACTGAAGATTCAGAGGCTACCGACAAATGTGAACAATCACCTAAATTTTCCTTTTTTTAATTTTTTTAGAACTGCAGAGAAAAAATATTAAAGGGTCGAAGCCCTGCCCAAAGGGCCATGGGGATTTACCCCGGCCACGCGGCCCTTAGAGGCCATGGGGGTAGGAAACCCTGCCGTAGACCTATGATTAGGAACAAGCGCTGATAGGTCTGTACAGCCTGTCGCTACCCTTAGTACCACTTTTTTAATTTTTAATTTTTTTGGCTTTTTCAAACAAAATATTAATCTGCAGAACAAAACAAAACTATAACCCAACAATAAATTTTACCCAAGGATAATTGCAAGAATATTCTACCGATGACGCTAGATCTGGTTTTGACGTAGTATGCTAGCGCAGGTACTATACCGCATGGATATCATAGAAGCCCTAACCAGGGGCAAAAAAAATTTCCAAAATTTTCTGACCTCAAATTTTTGTGTTTGAACAGGCGATCTATACAGATTTTGGCCTCCTGATCACAACGATGATGTACAATTTGCTCCAAGACGCACCTAAAATGCTTCTCCTAGAAAAACCTCTCCAATGAAGGAAGGAAATTGTAGACAAGGCTCTGATACCATGTAAGAGTCAATGTGACTCAACAAGCTAGGATCCCTGCAATCAAGAAAACCTTCCACACAAAGATAAAAGAGAATATGCTAAAACAATAAAGCAATATTCTATACAACAAATTGTATAAAATTGTTATAAAATACAACGAGAGAGCCTTGCTTATAAAGGGAAGGATGGCAATCAAGGAGTTGTAGTCATGTGACAAGTATCACATTCCTATCACATGTGACAGCTAGAGGATAAGATGCCAACTAGAGCACATGTGTAGGATTAGACAACTTGCTACAACTATCAACAACTAGAGACATCTACAAGACTCACTAAGTCAACTTAACATATGAATTATGTGTGATGTGTGAATATTATTTAACTAATAAATAGTTAAATAATATGAATTATCCACACAAGGGAAAATCAACTAAAGTAGTTAGGAAAAACCCCTATTCACACCAACAAAAAATCTATTACAACCAAGAGAAACTCTCCAAAACATGCAAAAGCCAAATGTTCAATGATCTAAAAATGATATCAATTGATGGCCTTTTATCCTCCTCAACTTGGGCAACCCAATAAACCATTACTTTATTATTTTTGAAGTCCACCACCAAAAGAGAAAATTCTCTATTTATTTTCTTTTAATTTATTTTCCTTTTTCATCCAGGGGCGACAGCTAGGAGAGAGAAAATGTAATTAAAATATTATTTTTTTAATTTTCTCCTTGAGCACCGATTTTCCATGGCAAATAATATACTATTTAATAATAAAATATTATATCTTTTATTTTCACCTTTCAACTTTCCTTTTTCCCATCCTTAAGTTATTTCATTTTCTCCCACCTGGGTCATTTTTCCTCTTGGCAATATTATTTTATTATTTTGACTTTTCAATAATTAGTAGAAAAATACCATAAGTCAAAATACCTCTTTGTTCCAGCTTTCAAAATTAGTTGAGCCTCTCAAATCCAACATTCCATTCTCTAAGCCTGTAACAACATTCCATTTTCCAACCCTTCTAAGTCCTAGCTCAACCAAGACATTACCTTACCAAGTGAATTAGCCTATGGGAATGGTGAATAGGCTAATATCCATCTCCAAGGTGATCACTCTAGAAATGGGGACATTACAGTCCTCCCTTCCTAGGATTGCTTGTCCTTAAGCAATCGTAAATTAGGATGCTGTAAAATCTGCTCTCCTTCCCAAGTAGCATCTTCTATTGACAAGTCTCTCCATCTCACCAAATACTCTCTAATCACCCTATTTCACAACCTATGCTCCCTCATACCCAAGATAGTATCATGCACCAATATCAACATACCCTCTTCATTAAGAGGTGGAAGATCTAGAGAAGAAACAACATGTTGTCCCAATGCCTTTTTGAGGCATGAAACATGCAAGACATTATGAATCCTGCTACTTGCTGACAAATCAAGCTCATAAGCTACCTCTCCAACTCTTCTCACTATCGACATGTGGTAGGTGGTTTATAACAATACTCTCCCAAATCTAACTACCTAATCCAAGCAGATTGCTGCGCTGCAACATAATTGTGAAGATAACCCTCAACCCACTTATTCACTATCTCTGTCTGTCCATCTGTCTGAGGGTGATAACTAGTGCTCGGTGTCAAATCTGTACTAGCCAATTGGAATAGCTCTTGCCAAAATACACTAAGAAATCTGCTGTTCTGATCACTGACAATGGTCTTTGGAAGGTCATGCAAACAAAACACCTCTCTAAAGAACAACTCTACAACCTGCAGTATTGAATAGTTTGATGAAATAGTACAAAAGTGGGCATATTTGGTCAACTTGTCAACAACCACATATATGCAATCTCTACCCTAAACCTTCAGTAGACCTGTAATGAAGTCCATTGATATACTCTCCCACTTCTACTCAAGAATAAGCAATGGCTGAAGTTGACCTGCTGGGAAAGTATGCTCTAACTTGTTTTGCTGACGAGTCAAACACTCTCCAGCATGTTGCAACACATCATCCTTAAGACCTCGCCATGAGAATCTCTCTCTAATATGTCTATAGGTTTTGAAAAACCCTAGATGCCGTACTAGAAGTGTGTCATAGATAGCTCTCAAAATCTTCTTCTTCAATTTTGATTCAGTTACTAAGTAAATTCTGTCCTTATAAAAAATCACATCATCTACCACCTTATATCTATCATCCTGAATCAAACCATCCATGAGATTGCATGCAAATGTATTCTTGGAATACTCAACTAAAAGTTGAGATTTCCAATCAGCCAAAATCTCACTCATAGAGCAAATAGTAGGCCTCCTGGAAAGCGTACTGACAACAATGTTCTTCTTACCCTTCACAAACTCAATGTCAAAATCATGTGCCTGTATTTTTCTGACCCATTTTTGTTTCCATTCATTCAAATCTTTTTGCTCTAGAAAATATCTCAAGTTGTTGTGGTCGGTCCTAAGCACAAATTTTGCACCTACCAAGTACTAACGAAACTTTGCCAACGCATGCATGATGGTAAGCATCGCCTTGTCATAGGTGGAATATAGTCTCTCGACATCTCTCAATTTCCTGCTCTCATATGCAATAGGATGCCGATTCTGCATCAACACATCTCCAATACCCTCTCCTGATGCATCACACTCTTGAGTACAAAGGACTGTGTATAATCTGGTAATGCTAATACTGGAAAAGTAGTCATCGCCTCCTTAAGCCTTTCAAAAACCATCTGAGCCTCATCTGACCATATAAATTTGCCCCCTTCTTAGTGAGATTTGTAAGTGGTGCTGCCAACTGTGAAAAGCCTCTAACAAACCTCTTGTAATAACTGCATAGTCCCAAGAAACCTCTCAAATCTGAAACGCTCCTAAGAATGGGTTAATCTTGAATAGCCTGAATCATCTCCTGATATACTCTAACTCCATCAGCATTGATGACATGTCCCAAGTAAAGAATCTCTGTTATCCCAAACTCACATTTGGAAGCCTTAGTATACAATGACTATGCCTCCATAATACCAAGTACCTCATCAAGATGCTGAAGATGCTCCTCCCAAGTCTTGCTCTAAATCAAGGTATCATTAAAGAATACTAATAGAAGTTAATTACATAACTGCTTGTTGAACACATGATTCATACAAGACTAAAATGTAGCAGGTGCATTAGTAAGACATAATGGCATGACCAAGAGCTCATAGTGCCTGTAGTGACATCTAAATGTAGTCTTATGTATATCCTCCTCATAGACACGAATCTGATGATAGCCTAAATGAAGATCAATCTTAAAAAAATACACGGCCCCATGTAACTCATCAATAAGCTCATTGATCATGGGGATAGGATACCTGTTTTTGATTGTCTTCTTGTTCAGTGCTCTATAATCAATACACATCCGCATAGTACCATCCTTCTTCACCAAAACAACATAAGAAACAAATGGACTAGATGAAGGTCGAATGTGTCCCATATCAAGAAAATCCTTTATTGTCTTCTCTATTTCCTCCTTGAAGCGTTGCGAATGATGATAAGGTGCAATATTCACGGGCTTGGTGCCCTCCTCTAACTCAATCACATGCTCAAACCCACGATCTGGTGGTCTACTTGGAGGAATATCACCAAACACTATGTTGTGCTTGTCCAATATTGATTGGACATCTACACGATACTGCGGATCACTGGAAGAAGATTTGGAAGATACAAAACACTGGACTGCCCATGCAACATCACCATGATGAAACAACTTAGTCTCTATCCTCCTAGCAGGAACAACCGTGGGTCCTACATCTGAAAGTGCTCTCAACACAATCTTCTTCCCATAATGTATAAACTCCAACTCCATCTTTTGGAAATCTTGAATGTAGCGGCCAAGTGACTATAACCACCGAAGGGTCATCCCACAATAATGGGTTACACTTTTTGGCCAAACTTGGCATTGAAATCAACATTTTGAACTAAATCTTCACTTTCTAACACCTATAGCCGCTAAACCATTAGGAATTTGAAGATGATGCAGACTAGTGATTTGTGAGATTTTGTCTGTAGATTCTAACTATATTTTATAAAAAAAAATTGGAGTTAAATTGTAAATTTTTGTGTCTCCTTTGATAACTAGTTTTTAATAGTAAACAACATTTTTTTAAAGTGATGTGTATTCTGTCGCACATAACGTTTTTCCTACAAAGGATAAAATTTTGATTCTTTTGAATTTAGATTGGTAACATCGATATCTAGAGGATACATTTGGTTTCATAATGTTTTGTTGAATATTTTTTTTAATTAAGTTTTGAAATTAAACCAATTATAATTTAGACATAGGCGTATTCTGTCCAACATAACTTTTTTTGTAGGATCATAATTCATTTTTTTTGTTGGAATAAGGACATCAATACCTAGAGGACATGTATTTTTTAGAATTGTTTTTCTCTATTTTTCTATTTTTTCGTATGTGTGAAACAAAGACCTTGATCTATTCATTGAAAAACCTACATTCACAAGAAATAAATATAATAATCAAATCAAATATATTTAAAATTATACTTTTTGGGAAGCCTATAATAAGGACTACATACTTACAAAACATAAATTTTAAATGAATTCATTTGATCCCCCAATAGGTAAATCAAAAGTGGTTTTTTATTAGCATTTTGATAGGTGTAGAGGAGACTCCATTATAGATATGCTTTAAAACTAGCAGGGTTCTATCTAAGGGGGTTTGATCAAAACCTCTTCAATTAAAATCTTTTAAATGGAACCTTTCAAGGCTTAAATCATTATATTTTCTAAAAATATGTGATTTCAACAAAAATGAGGATGTCCCAGAAAGTGTAACCCATTATTGTGGCAGCACCCTGGACTCCTAAAATGATGTCAATCTCACCAAGTCCAACCATGTAGAAATCATCAGTCAAAGTATAATCATCCATTTGAATACTGAGCTGAGGCACTTTCTTAGTGCAACTTAGGGTAAATCCATCTGCAACTGTCACTAAGATTCTTGTAAAGTCTTTAGGTTGTAATCCTCTCTTCACAACTAATCCCTCATCAATGAAGTTGTGAGTAGCACTACTATCAATCAAATAGGTGACACGTTGTCTTTTAAGGACTCCTTTCACATGAAAGGGATGATACCTAGGTACTCCTGAAATACATGCACTAGTAATTAGACCTGTAGCACCGTATCATTAGCCTCGAGCTCTAATTGAGGCTACTACTTTATATGATTAACATCACTATCTAAGCTAGTATCAACAATAGTCTCACTGTCCACATCTGAAGTGACCTCAATAAGATGTGCCTTGCCTTTCCTAAGGCATCTATGTCCTGGTTCCCATGGTTCCTTGCAAGAAAAGCACAGTTTCTTCCTCCTATATTCATTCTTCATCTCACTGTCCAATCTAGGATGTGTGAACTTAGGCCGATTAGATTTTTTATGATTTGAACTTGTGCCTCTAAAACTTTTCTTTCATGTTTGGAATAATCTAGGAGTAGTGTTTAAATCAAGTGCAAGCTCAATAGCCTCATCAAGTGTACTTGGCATATGAACCTTCACCAAGCCTCTCAAACTGTCATTCAATCCCTCAACAAAGAGCATAGTCAATCTCCTATCTAACATATCATGAACCATCACCACTATCTTTTGGAACTCATTGACATAGGAGTCCACTCTACCAACCTGTTTCAACTGAGCCAAATCCCTGTAGTAGACTTTCACATCCTTTCTGTCAAATCTGGTAATGAGTTTGCATGTGAACTCATCATATGAAGTAATCCTAGCATGATGATGTGAGATAAGTCCATGATGCCACCAATTGTATGCCAAACCCTCAAGATGTATAGTAGAAAAATGAATAGCCTTTTCCTCACTCATTGACTTGAGTGTAAGGAAAGTATCAAGCTTATGTACCCATGCCCTAGCACTTATTTTACTGCTGCCATCAAAATTGGGAAGAGGAATTTTGTTCAATACATCCTTATACTCCTCAGGCTGTTTAGTTGGCCTTCGATTTCTTTGCTTAACCATTACCCTTCACCTATCCTTCCTTTGATTCATGTAGTTATTGATTGAAGTTTAGATGATCTTTGACATGGTCAAGAAGTGCATCATAATCATTAGCCATAGAAATCAAATCTTCATCAAATGGTTGCTCCTCCTCCTCAACAACGATCTCATCCTCTACCTCATCTTCTCTAGGAAGAAATGTGGGTTGCATAGGCCTATCTATAGTAGTTGTGCATGCTCTCCTAGAACGAAGTGAACCAACAACACTACCTCACCTGTATGGGTTGGATTAGTTGGATTGACTCTCATATTAGTCAATGGTTGTGTCATGAACTACATCATCTGCTGTTGGGATGCTAACATTTGAGTCATATTCTCATTTGTAGTTTGTTATTCCTCTGCCATCATTCTTTGACTAGCTACCATCTCTCTCAACATATCACCTACATTCCTATCATCCCTTGGCTCATCCATATTGTCTTGATTTGCACCTATAATAGTATGCTGTCCTATCCTTCTACTATAATGAAACTTGGATGGATTAACTTCCGGTAAGTGTATAACCCAATAGACTGGTAGGATCCAAGCTCTAATACCACTATAAGAACCCTGTCTAAATCTATCCTGAAAATAACCCTGCTGATTCAAATTTTCTGATTTGTTTTTCTTGTGTTTCACTTAGGGTTTTCAAGTTTTGTTTTCACCAATATAATCGAAATGTTTTGTAGATGGAAAGGTTGCAATATGACATTGAAATAACACCAAATGATGACTGAAAATGTAATAACCAGTTGACTTATACAACCAAATATCAACACAAAACATAATAGAAGATACTCGGATGGAAGATTTGGCTTCTTTATTGAATAATAGTTGGCTGATTACAAAACAAAGGTCTGATATAAAAATCAGACTTGCATATGAATGCAAATAGTGTCCAAATATGGCCAATATCATGTACAAATGAGTCTCCAATGATGCAACAACATATGCCAACTTGTTGATGATGAATGCCGATGAAGATCTAAGCCAAATATCAATCCTTTGAAGTCTAATTTTAATCAGGTGTAGCTGCTAATATGTAATCAGATGTCAAAACCCTAGCTGAAACATGCCAGAAACACCTCCAAAGTGTAGCCATATTATGTAGGAGTGAGGCGATTATGCCCAATATGCAAAATATGCCCATATGCCATCAATACATGCCATACTATAATCAAATATGCAATTGATATGAATGTATAGAAGTCTGAAACACAAAATCAACTTGCTAAATGTTGATACAAAACACAATTTTTTCCTCCAAAGCTAAGTGCTTCAATGCCAAACCTTTGTATATCAACTTATCATTGAAAAAACATCAAAAACACCTTCAAATCTGAATATCAACCTTCAAACCCTAGCTAATTGTAATTATCCTCTTCAAACCCTAGTTGATTGAAGCTTGAATTCATCCAATAACCTGCAAATAAGCTCAATAATGAATTTTAAGTCAATTCATCTCCCATAGTGAATTGGGTTTTCGTCTAAATCACTTTTATCGAAGGGTTTTCTTCCTTAGATACTGCTGAAACTCTATTACAACCAAGAGAAACTCTCCAAAACATGCAAAATCCAAATGATCAATGATATGAAAATGATATCAATTGATGTCCTTTTATCCTCCTCAACTTGGGTGACCCAATAAACCATTATTTTATTATTAGTTTTTTTTGCTAGGTGTACCCAAGTTTTTAGCTTGGTCTGGGCCCAAAGAGACCCTTACAGGGGATCTCCTCCCATCAACTTTATCACCTGAGACCACAACTAGGGGGTCTCCATCCCCAATGGTCATTATCACCCTTTGGTCAAACCCATGAGCTCATTATCCCAATGAAGGTACATAGCCTGTGAGCATGCCAGCCTAGCAAAGGCAAACATAGCCTGTGAGCATAGCAGCCTAGTGAAGGCACGCATGACCTGCGAACTCGTTGGCCCTATAGGGGTTTTGAACCTTGGTGGCTGCCACAACAATCGTGTGACTTGACTACCGAACCATGCTCTTATTGGTATTATTTTATTACTTTTGAAGTCCACCGCCAAAAGAAAATATTATTTATGAATTTTCTTTTATTTTTTTTCCTTTTTCCTCCAAGGGCAGTGGCTAGGAGAGAGAAAATGTAATTAAAATTTTTTTTTTAATTTTATTCTTGAGCATCAATTTTCCATGGGAAATAATATAATATTTAATAATAAAATATTATATCTTTTATTTTCACCTTTCAACTTTCCTTTTTCCCATCTTTAAGTTATTTTATTTTCTCTCATCTAGGTCATTTTTCCTCTTGGCAATATTGCTTTATTATTTTGACTTTTCAATAATTAGTAGAAAAATACCATAAGTCAAAATACCTCTTTGTTCTAGCTTGCAAAATTGGTTGAGCCTCTCAAATCCAACATTCCATTTTCCAACCCTTCTAAGTCCTAGCTCAACTAAGACATTCCTTTACCAAGTGAATTAGCCTACGAGAATGGTGAATAGGATAATATCCATCTCCAAGGTGATTGTAGACACCCTAAAATGACCATGTCTTCGAATCACTTGCATTCCGTCTAATTTGTCGCATCACCTACATTTCAACATTAATTGAATAATCTAATTATTTAATTAATTTCATTAAATTTTTCTAAATCACATACTTTCAACATTAATTAAATAAATCTTCTTTATTTAATTAATTTTCATTAAATTCCTCTATATTCTTCCAAAATTAAATAATTTGTATTATTTAATTAAATCGTTATCCTCTTCCAAATTTCAAATCCACATTAATTAAATAAGTTAATTATTTAATTAATTCATCCAAATCCTCTTATCTACAATTAAATAATTCTACATTATTTAATTAAATCAATTGTTCTTCTAAATTTAAATAAATCATGCAAATTTATTTAAATTGTTTCAATACTCTAAAAACAAATAAAATCAAATATTTTATTTATAATCTTCTGTTCCTCAATAATGCACAATTAAATAAATAAATAAATTTATTTAATTTCAGTTATCTTCCAATTCCTCTTAAAATATCTTGTTAACTCATGTGCACAATCAGTCTTATTTTTAGAACTCTAAAAAAGGTAAAATCACAAGTTGAGTTATCTATTCAATCAATCTTGTTTTCATCATATTTTACTAAAAATATCCTTATGGATTGACACATGTTGTGTGCACATTCATCATGGTTATTTGTTTTGTCTCATCCATTGATTCTTCTGAATTATCTGGACCATTGATCGATCTGTGTTGAAACCTATATAAACCCCCCTCATCCCCTTCACAAATCCTCTTCGATCACTTATTCTCAGGCATCCTTTAAAACGCTTTGAGCATACATCGCATCGTTGAGCACTTTACGATCTTTTGATATTGATCTTTGAGCACATACACTTGTTTGTTGCAAACATGGTTTTGCAGCATTATTGAGCAATCCACATTCGAAACAAAGAGAACAACACAATTTGGGTAAAAGCTTTCTTATTTCATTTGATTGATTGACAATGGCTTTTATTTAGATTAGTTCTCTTTATGTTATGGGTTTTTTATTTGTTTAGTTTTCATAATCGATTTTCCTCATACACATTGATCACTTTGGAAATGGGGACATTACAATCTAATTTATTGTAAACATCACCATGTTAGTTAATTAATTCTACACATTAATTAATTGATCCCATGTATCTCATCACATTCTATTAGCTAATTAATTATCATTAATTAGTTAACTAATTCTTAATTAAATCCATGTCGATTAATTAATTACACTGATTTAATTAATTAATCTAATTTTAACCCACTAACATCAATTCATAAGTAATTAATTATTCAACTCCTAACTAAATTCATACACACATAATTGATTAATTATGTAAATAATTAATTATCCTCTCATCATTCTGTAATTAACTTATTGTTTTTTATCAAGATAAAAAGAAAAAACAAGGGTGTCAATCCCTATTATAAAATAGCTCTCAGGGTGCACAAAATTGGCTCAAACAACTAGAAACAGATTACCAACAACAAACAAACATCGAACAAACAACATACGAGAGAAACTACATAAACAAAAACAATAGTAGAATAGAACCCAACCAAAAGGAACTAGTTGAATAGTTGTTCCCAGTCTTCAGTGAGGAAGGCATACATATGCTCATAGTTTTCCATTTTGTCTTTCCCAACCCCATGCTTTTTCATTTCCAGGTTCTGTAAGACAACCAATGTGGTGGTTGAGTGGTGCATAACCTTGGTAGTGAATCGAGCAAGGATCTTGAAATTCCCTTCTAGCTCCAACAACTTAGCTTTAATACCTGCAATTTCAGAAACATATTGAGAACAAGTAGCACAATCCTTATTGGCCTTAGTTTACTCCTCCATAGGGTGGTCAGGCGTCTTCGAGTTAGAGAAAGGGAGATTCATCTCTGGGAATAGACTAGGACCTTCATCATTAGGACCCTTCCATTTTCTCAAGATCCCCTTGGCTTTCCTCAATATCATCCTTCTGTTTAGAATCACTAGAAACCACCATCTCCTTAAGACTAGAAGTGGGTTTCCTAGCCAATCTGTTAGAACTTTTGGTAGTCAGTTTTTGAGTCTTTTGCCCATGAGGACTAACAACCTCCTCTTTCCTAGGAATATCACTAACCCTTTCATCCCCACTAGACTTAGCTTCATCCTGACCCTTCTCCATAATTTTATCTTTCCCTTTATTAAGCAACTTCCCAACATCGATAAACCTACATTCCTCCTTCCTATACAAGGAGACCCCTTTCTGATTTTTATCCTTTGAACATATAGTATCTTCTAACTTCCTCTTAGGGGTAGACTTGGGAACAACACCCTGCCCAGAGCCTTCTTTGAGGGTAACGAAACTATCAGTTGCATCTTGAATGGGGGGAGCTTAAGAAGATTTAGGGGTTTTAAACAAGCTCTACTTGATGCTAAGTTTTTTCTTAGTCACCAAATTCTTGGGATCAACCACATTCTCCAAAAACCATTCAGGAGTGACTTCATGAATCACAATTCCATGCTTAGGCTTTCTTTTAGCAGACGAAGGGCAACCAACAAAAGGGCTATCAACAAGGTTAGCTTGAATGGGTTTAGGAGGGCAGAGTGCAAGATAGAATTTATAGAGCCAGAAGATTAGCCCTTATTGTAAAGGGATTAAGGGTTTCTTAGGATTTTGGCAATGTATCTCCTTAACATACTTCATAGAGGCTTCTAGGGAGGAGAGGAGATAACAAGGAAAACTAAACCAAATATTACGTTATAAATGATTAAGCAGAACAAGTGGTAATGGTAGAACCTTTTAAATCAACCTTCGAGAGTGAAATATTTCATAATCATAAAACATACCTCATCTCAAGGCTTCAAAAGCTTCTCTCTATCAAACCCACCTTGGAGATTACACAACTCTTTTCCCTCCTTCAAGAAAATGGCTAAATTTTTAGGGTCTGAGACTTTACTTTGTCTCTTCTATTTTTTTGCCTTTGATAGACATGCCTATAGCAATCTCAATAACTTCCTTAGAGATTTGAAAGCCCACTCCACCAATTATACCTTCTTATTATCCCAAGAAGCAACACACTGGCTAGATAAATTCTCATTGTGTTTGCTAAGACATTCTAGGAAAGAAGCCACCTACCCTTCACAACAAATATGCCATAAGGTTTCATTTCTTTTAAATTCTTCACAAGAAATCAGCTCATTCCTCATCCTCTCCCCCCCATTATAACAGTTTGAAAAGGAATTTGGAAAAGGAACTGCTACAGAAAATAAGAAATTTCTCCACTTACAGACAACCTCCAAAAAATGACAAGTATCTAAAACTTCCCATCTGTCACTATGGAGGATGTAGCTGAAATGATTTAAGTTTAGATTACGTGAACTTAAGTGATTGTACCATCTGAGGTGGTCATCATTATTAAAATATACACTGCCAGCCTTCTAAAATATCTCTTCCTCATCATCAAATTGTCCATATGATCATACTACTGACTCAGCTCATTAGTCCTTATGACATGACTCATAACCTTGCCATCCTGGGTAGAAAGTGACATGCACCAAGAATTTGAATTAAAGCCACTCTCATCCATCATTGATTGTAATTCAAGATATGCAACTCCTTTTGAAGGAGGTCTTGTAAGGGTCTAGGAAGATTTTCCAAATGTCACCAACATCTCCAATTATTGCAATTTTGGCCTTGGTTAGCTAGGGCATCAACAACACTATTGCCCTCATGATAAATATGGGATATTTCCTTTCCTTCAAATCTAATAATGAGACCCAAGTAATATCTCCAATGATATCACCTAATTTCCATCCAATGTCAGCTCTGCCTAATACAACATCAATAATGGTTTTGGAGTCACCTTCCACTTGAATCTTAGTAATTTTCAAGGAAAGAGCAATTTTTAAGCCGCATAGCATAGCCATTGCTTCAACAACATTATTGGTCTAACTTCCTAACCCTCCAGCATATGCAACAACAAGTTCACCCTTATGAGATCTGATGACCCCTCTTCCACTAGCTAATCTTGAGTTTCTTTTAGCCACCCCATCAAAATTCAAATTGTGCCAATCTTCAGGGGGTTTCCATCCAGTGTTTAGTCGATCCAGCTTCTTAGAGTTATCAAACTTAGATATATCAACAGAAAGACCACAATCTTTGGAAAGCTTGTCTCTATATGGTTAGGAGGACTTTTAGGAGTTTTCAAGTTACAATTGGAGATATTCTCTATTAGGAATGTAGAGAAGGTAATAAAAACCTCTTTATGATTTTTGGTGACATCTCTGAAGATGCCATTATTCCTCTCCTTCCACAAATTCCAACCCAAATAAGGAGGAATCTGCCTCCATAGTTCTCTGATCCTTGGGTGGGAAAAAGAAGTTCTCCAAACTCTCCACAACCTCAATCAAGTTCTCATTCATGACCTAGTCCAACTCAATTTTTGTAAAGTCATATCCCAGAGTTCTTTAGCAAAATCACAATGGAAAAGCAAATGAGAAACTGTCTCCTCCTCCTTTAAACATAACACACATCTATTGGTAATTTGAAAACCCCTTTTCTTTAGGTTATCTTCATTAAGGATTTTGTTATGAGCAACCATCCACCAGAAGAAATCAACTTTAGGAATCAAATGGTGATTCCAAATTAATTTCTAAGAATTGCTCCTTATACTTTGGTCTAACAATAAACCATAAGTAGACTTGACCAAAAACAATCCTCTGTTGTCCTGAGACCATATCATTTCATCCTACCTAGGGAAGGTGGGAATTCTAAAATTAATAAGTCTTTGTTGCAAAGAGATAACTACCTAATCTAGATTGCTTTTATTGGGACAAAAATTAGCTAATTTCTTCCACTATCTCATTCTTTGATTGTACAAGATATAATTATCCACCCTTTCCCAAAGAAATTATTGGCTAATCCAACAAGATTATTGTAAATCTCCTAAATTATGAGAGGATGTTCCTGAAGTCAAACATCTTTCTAGAATCTAATCAGATTGCCATTACTAAATTTCCACTTAATTCCTTTTATAAGTTTAGATTCCAAGACTTTAACACTTTATTCCATATTATGGAACCTTTTGGTAGGCCTTCTTGATCAATAAATCTACCATCTTCCCCACCATGTAAGTATTTAGCCTTCAAAATAAAATCCCATTCTTTATTATTCCTCATAAGGCCTCATCCCACTTTAGTAAGTAAGGTTTTATTCATTAGGTGGATCTTTTTGATACCAAGACCTCCTTGATTTTTAGGAAGGCACACTTTATCCCTTTTAACAAGGGCAATTCTTTTCTTCTCTTCAACCCCTATCCAGAGAAAAGTTCTCTAAATTTTCTCAAATTTTTTGGCTAAGTACATGGGCATCTTAAAAATATTAATAAAATAAGTAGGAACACCTTGTAAAGAGGCTTTAAGGAGCTAATATTTACTGTCTTGACTCAATAAGTTTTCCTTCCAACCTGCAAGTTTCCTTTGGATCCTTTCAAGGACTGAATTCTAGAAAGTAGGGGACACTTCTTTCACAATTAAGGGGAGACCCAAATAGATAGAAGGCAATAAGGCATCGGAGCAACTCAAGATGACTTTGATCTTCTCCTATAGATCCAATTTGGTGTTGAAAAAGAATATGTTGCTCTTTTCATAATTGATACATTGCCCTGAAATTGTAATATAATCACTTAACAATTGTTTCCATTTCTTGGCTTCCATCATCGAAGTTGCCCCTAAAAGCATGGTATCATCCAAAAATTGTTGAATAGTAGAGGGATCAACTGTAGAAGCAGCCTTTATATCACTTTTAACTCCCTTATGTTTAACAGATTCATAATATTCCTTCCCAAGACTTCAACCACAATGATGAAAAGGTAAGGATACAAGGGGTCACCTTGTCTAATCCCTCTCCCTAAGCTAAATAAGCCATGGGGGATCCCATTAACAAGTACTGAAAACTTAGCAATGGTCACACTTTCCTTTATCAACATAATGAGTTTTTCTTGAAAGCCAAATTTCTTAAGAACCTTAAACAAAGAATCCCAAGAAACTCTTTCATAGGCCTTAGAATGTCAAGATTAAATCTACCATACCCAAGACATTATTTATGTCCATAGAATGGCTTAATTTGTGAGTAGAAATGGCTGCATCTAAAATTTTCCTACCTGGGACAAAGCCTTTCTGATAGCCAGCAATAAGACCATCCAAAAGAGGTTGGATCCTAAAGACTAGAGTCTTAGAAACAATCTTATAGATGGTATTACAGAGGCTTATAGGATGAAAGTCCCCCATAGACATAGGATTTAGCTTCTTTGGGACAAGAGAAATAAAGTATTATTAATCTTCTTAAGAAGCTTACCCATTCTAAAGGAGTCTCTAACAGCCACAGTAACATCAAATCAAACAATATCCCAAAATTCCTAAAAGAAGGTAGGGGGAAAATGATCTAGGCTAGGAGCCTTGAATGCCTCTGTCATGTCCCTGAAATAGGAATGTGAATCATAAATCAAACACTTATCTATGGTCGACTTCATCGTATAATGTAAAATCTATTGAATAAATATATGTGTGATGTTGATACGCTCAAGACATATATGAAGTGTGATCTGTATATGGAACAATTTATCATGTGATGAGAAGTAATACGATAAAGCATGAGTGAAAGGGTAGAGATCATATTTAGTACATGATGCGATTAGTTTATGAGTGTTAATTTATTAAGGGGATCAACGAATAATATATAACAAATGGCGCTGTTAACATACATGTTTTAGTAAATAAGACAAAAGGCTTAATATGAGGTATGTGCCACAAGTCAGCGATCATCTTTTATGAGTAATTAACTAATACAAAAGGTTGTGATGTATATCATGAAGGGGCAGCGCTTAATACAATGTTACGATTTTTATATGCAATGAAAAGTAATGTAAAAGATAATGATCATCATTATATTAGAAGAAGCAATTGTTAAAGAAGGCAGCGCTGAGATTCAATCACCAAGGGCAACAATTGATGTTAAGACAAATTTGTTAACTAAAGACACATCCATTCAAACAGTTGCCTCCTTTCTAAGAGATGCATAATTTCACTTAGACATAGGGATATATAAGGGAAGTTACATCATTTGCAAAGGGATCATCGATGAGATTCAGAAAGATATTTCATTCAAGTAGCAAATATATTCAAAATATTAGAAAGAACAAGGTAGTTGAGCATCATAATTAATTATCTACACATATTACAATTGTTGCTGTGAATATAGCCATCTTATGTGTTAATAGATATTGTGGTATGATCTATCATGATTATTGTGTTTAATGATATATTTATTGTTGTATAATCTCTATGAATCTAGATATATTTTGTATTTGTAATTCTTGTCCAATTGGCCATTCCATTTTGGAGCAAAGATAGTACATATAAGGAATGCAAGTAGCTAGGACTCCATTCTGGTAAGGACACCCCGAGTGGGACTGGGAGGTTGAATGGCAGGTGTCATTTCGTGCTCTTGGGCTGGGTGGAACAACTCGAGGTACGTTGTATGATATCCCAAGTGGTGCCCCACAATGACAATGGGTTGTTGGATAGAACCTTAAAAGGGAATCCCATATGATTAAGATAATGTTCCTAACCCTAGTATGAAAGATCTATTTTA
Organism: Cunninghamia lanceolata; assembly: GCA_027924645.1. Taxonomy (NCBI): domain Eukaryota; kingdom Viridiplantae; phylum Streptophyta; class Pinopsida; order Cupressales; family Cupressaceae; genus Cunninghamia; species Cunninghamia lanceolata. Next base: position 4,076,867 of record BSBN01000957.1, read on the forward strand.
TGGATTATGCTTTCAATGATTATCTAACATGATTGCAGGTTCTCAACTAGAATCTATCTTGTTCAACAATATAAATTGGTGAATGATATCGCTAACTCTATTTCATTTCTTGCTTTGCTTGGAATTGTGATTTTAGGGTAAAAACTAGGGCATAACCATAAAGGGGACATTACAATTGGTATCAGAGCATCCTTCATGCCATCCTGTGAATGATAGTTGATGCAACGTATATTCATGTGTATACTTCATGCCTTACATACATTCATGTATATGCTTGGTGACTTATGTGTATTAAAGTGTATACTTCATGACTTACGTGTATTCGGGTGTATACTTCATGCCTTACGTACATTCATGTATATGCTTTGTGACTTACGTGTATTCAAGTGTATACTCCATGACTTACGTGTATTCAGGTGTATACTTCATGCTTTACATACATTCATGTATATGCTTCATGACTTATGTGTATTCAAGTGTATACTCCATGACTTATGTGTATTTAGGTGTATACTTCATGCCTTACATGCATTCATGTATATGCTTCGTGACTTACGTGTATTCAAGTGTATACTTCAGACTTACATGTATTCATGTGTATACTTCATGACTTATGTATATTCATATGTATGCTTTGTGACTTATGTGTATTCATGTGCATACTTCGTGTATTACATGTATTTACATGTATACTTCATGCTTTGTGTCTTACATGTATCACGTGTATTTATGTGTATGCTTCATCCTTCACATGTATTTATGTGTATACTTTGTATATTACGTGTATCTATGTATATGCTTCATGCTTTGTGTCTTACGTGTATACTTCGTGTATCACGTGTATTTATGTGTATGCTTCATGCTTCACATGTATTTATGTGTATCTATGTATATGCTTCAAGCTTTGTGTCTTACATGTATACTTCGTGTATCATGTGTACCCATGTGTATGCTTCATGTATTGTGTATATCTATGTGCTTGCTTCATGTATGATATTTCTTCAAAATGTTTACTCCATGTGTGTTTAAGTTTACTTTATGATTAAAAATAATGAAAATTCCAAATCTATCAAAGCTTTATTTGTCAAACACTTCTTGGGTTGAGAAGCACTAACAAATAAACTTATGCAATAATGAAGAGTTGTAACTAGTGAAGCAAAAAAGTGTGAATTCCTCAAACTTGAAATATAAAAGGGGAGAACATTTTATTTGAGAAAGACATTCAAAACATCATTGAAGAATTCAAATGAGAATAGAACCCTAAGTGATTTTATAAGTAAATTAAATTAGGTTCTCAAGAATAATGATGATGCAAGAAAGGATGAAACCCCAAATATGAAAAGTGTGACCCTTCAAATGTAGGACTTCCTTAACAATAAAATATAAAAAGGGGAATTGTTTCCTTGTGAAGAAACTGTCAGTAGGAAATAAAATCTAATAATCAACTCAAATGTAAAGTATTATTCTCAAAAAAGGCAGCCAAAAAGAGTAACGACTCCTTCAAGAAATAGATATAAAGGATAAATCAATTCATTGACATAAGCAATCACTCATCTATTCATTAGGAAATCAAGCAATCAAGCAATCAAGCAATCAAAAATTTCCCCAGGAAGGAACAATCAATCACAACCACTCAACATAGTTGAATCTAATGATATATTTTGATTTCCAATTCTCAAACAAAAATCTAGTTGTCAGGGAAACTTAGGCATAACTAAAGATACAAAGATGGATTAAGGTTATCTTTCAAACTTCAAGATTTAGGTACACTGTAGTATCATCTTGACCTAGGATGGTCAATCTCTTAAAATCCAAAACAACAATTTTGAGAGAATGTAATGAAGACAACTCAATTCTTTAGCAACCTACAAATTTGGAGAAATGTTGGAAATTTATCGTAAGATATTCATCAAGCTTCATGGAAGAGGAACATCATTGAAAATAAATTGTTCTATTCCTTTGGAACAAGAGCCAATGTACAAACAAATGCTCTATCCCACACTCATTGAAACAATGGAAATACAATCCAGTCCATACCCCATTTGCTCTACCTTGTAACCTATAAAATTGATTTAGTAAACTTTGTCTGGGACCAAATTCACTTCTATATGTAATATCTACAGTAGATCATTTCATCCAATGGTCTAAGTTCTTTTTCTTGATTAGAGTAACTTAGATAAATTTGATACACATCAATTTACAACAAAGTTGTTACATAAGACTATGCTAAGTTATATTAGGGACCCATAACCCACAAATCCCAGGATCATTCTCACCTATCAAACCTTTAAATAAATTGATATTGTTTAATTTGGTACTTTCCCAAGATATGAAAATAAATTTGGTACCAAACATGGAGATATGTCAAAGAGGAGTGATTGGATATTAGGGTAAACCTATAAATTTAAGTTCTCCTATTGCTTGCTAGGAATACTAAACTATTGTACATCTTTCATTTTATTGACTTGATCAATCCGATAAAATTGTACCCAAATATTCATTATCTATGGGTATAACAAATGTTTGACTAGGTTGAGTAATACAGAAACCCTATAAGCTCCTCATTAGAAAAAAACTTACCACAAAACCTTGTTTGAATGTTTATACAAAATGAAACATACTTTATCTAAGCGAAGTTGTCATTTAAACATCTAGGTCCTTTACACGAAAGTAAAAGTGATTTTGCACAAAGGAGTGGGATCTTGATATTCACAACATTCCCACAATCCATCATGATTTTAGATTTCAACAAGGGGTAATGAAGAGTTTGTATCATTTCCTAGGATCCTTGGGGTGAGGAAATGAGAGAAAACTTTTCTTAAGTAACAAGTCTTGCCAATTTCCAACTCTTGTTTTTTTGTTGAGAGTTATTGGGAAATAGTAATAAGACTATTGGACAATAAATTGTCCTCATATGTTAGAGGATAGTATTGACCTTATTGATATTCAAGTTGAGGCAAGTATACTAATAGCTACTCTCTAAAGATATAGAGTCAAACATAACCAAAATAATCATCACTTGATTTAAAATTTCCAATTCCTATCAAAGTATCACAATCAAAGTTAATGACCTCACAAGAATACAAATCTACAGGGTTGATTAAGAATCTTGGTAATTTCAAGAGTTTCTTAGTTTGCGATTGCTTGAGGATAAGCAATCTTGGGTAGCACGGAATGTCATGCCCTCAAAATAGGAATGCAAATCATAATTCAAACACTTATCTATGGCTGACTTCATCATATATTGTAAAAACTACCGAATAAATATATGTGTGATGTTGATACTATCAAGACATATATGAGGTGCGATCTATACATGGAACGATTTATCATGCGATGAGAAGTAATATGATAAAGTATGAGTGAAAGGACAACGATCATATTTAGTACATGATGCGATTAGTTTATGAGTGTTAATTTATTAAGGGGAGTAGTGAATAATATATAACAAATGGAGCTGTTAACATACATGTTTTGGTGAATAAGACAAAAGGCTTAATATGAGGTATGTGCCATAACTTAGCGATCATCTTTTATGAGTAATGAACTAATACAAAAGGCTACAATGTATATCATCAAGGGGCAACACTTAATACAATGCTGCGATTGTTATATATGCAATGAAAAGTAATGTAAAAGACATCAATCATCATTATATTAGAAGAAGCAATTGTTAAAGAAGGCAACATTGGGATTCAATCACCAAGGGCAACAATTGATGTTAAGACAAATTTGTTAACTAAAGACACATCCATTCAAATAGTTGCATCCTTTCTAAGAGATACATAATTTCACTTATACATAGGGATATATAAGGGAGGTCAAATCATTTGCAAAGGGTTCATCGATGAGATTTATAAATATATTTCATTCAGGTATAAAATATATTAAGAATATTAGAAAGAACAAGGCAGTTGAGCAGATCAGAATTAATTATCTGCACTTATTACAATTTCTACTGTGAATATAGCCATCTTATGTGTTAATAGATATTATCACATGCTCTATCATGATTATTGTGTTTAATGATATAGTTATTGTTGTTTATTTGTAATTCTTGTCCAATTGACCATTCCATTTTGGAGTAGAGATAGTATATATAAGGAATGCAAGTAGCTGGGACTCCATTCCAGTAAGGACACCTCAAATGGGACTAGGAGGCCGAATGATGGGTGTCATTTCATGCTCTTGGGCTAGATGGAATGGCTCGAGGCGCCTTGTATGATCTCCCAAGTGGTTCTCCACAATGACTATGGGTTGTTGGATAGAACCTTAAAAGGGAATCCCATATGATTAAAATAATGTTCCTAACCCTAGTATGAAAGATCTATTTTATGGATTATGCTTTCAATCATTATCTAACATGATTGCAGGTTCTCAACCATAATCTATCTTGTTCAATAATATAAATTGGAAAATGATATCGCTAACTCTATTTCATTTCTTGTGTTGCTTGGAATTGTGATTTTAGGGAAAAAACTAGGGCATAACCAAAAAGGGGACATTACAGCCTCCATGGAGAAAATGACAACTTTAACTTCAAGTCTTCAGTAATAGGTTGCAAAAGAGAATAATTATCTTCATTATTTAGCAGAGTAGGAATGTTGTCCAACAACTTCTCAACCAAATTAGGGGTAGGGTTAACAGGTTGTTCTGATAAGAAAGACTTAAAATAATTTGTTGCAAGATGATTAATTTCCTCATCAGTGTTGACCTCCACTCATTTGTCATCTATAAGATTAGAAATGGTGTTTCTTTTCCTATGTTTCATAGTCGATTGATGAAAGAAAGTAGTGTTTGTATCTCCTTTTGTCAGCCATTGGATTCTGGATTTTTATTTCTAGAAAATTTTATCCTTTTTTATAATATCCTTCCACTCTTGAAGTAAAGAGCTTTCCAACAGGAAGGTATTATCAGTCTAATCTCCATTAGCCATTTTATTTTGGATTTCAACAAGCTTAGCAGAAATCTATTTCTTTTGTTCTAGGACATTACCAAAATAGAATTTAATCTAGCCTTTAACCTTTTGCTTAACATGAAGGAGTTTCTGAACTAACCTAAGCATAGGAGATCCCTGAATAAAATTATTCTACCAGTTAGAGAGACAATTCTAGAAATCTGGGTGGGAGGCCCACGTAATTTCATATCGGAATGGGAAGGGACCTTTTGGAGCTCTTTCCCACCAGCTGAACAACAAAGGGTTGTGGTTTCTAGGAAGAGCTAAAAGCTTGGAATGACTTATGATATCCTAATTTGAAGAAATTAGGAACCTATCAAGTTTGACCTGGATAAGCTACTCTCCCCTTCTTCTGTTAGTTTAGATGAAAATTTGATCATTCAGCTCCATGTCCATGAGCTAGTAACATTAATAAAATTTGCTAGGTTAGCCACGTTGTCCAAAAAATCCATAATACCACCAGTCTTTTATGAAGGATATAAAGGGGTATTGAAGTCACCTGCCATCATCCAATAAGCTTCCTTGTTTGCAACAATACGAGAGGCCATCTCTTCCCATAAATCCTTCCTAGCATTCCTAGTATTAGGAGCATACATATTAATAAGGATCCATTCCTTATTTTTGGAAACAAACTTCACTTCCAGTCTACTTTTGTTGTGAAATCTATAAGCACCATTGAAATGATATTTATTCCACATAGTGACTAGTGCCCCAGAAAACCCGAAGGATTGACTGATACAGAAATCATCAGTCAGCCATAAGTTGTTAGCTATCAAATTGAAATTTTCCTTAGACATTTTAACTTCCTGTAGTAACAGAATATCAACCTTATTAATTCATATATGTAGGTTTTAACCAAAAACTACTTTTGAGGACTATTGAGTCCTCTAATGTTCCAGGATAAGATCTTCATTTACGGGCCTTCCTGGAGGGAATCTCTAGGGTACGTTGCCTTCCATTAGCTATTTCTTTAGCTGCTTCTCTTTGCTTGGTTTCCCTCTGAGAGGGTCTACCTGACTTACCATCAGTTCCCACATCTGCTGACTTACCATAATTAAGTTATTGTTAAGAATAATCTCTTCCACTCATAAAGGCATGTAAGCTGTTAATTCCTTGATTTATGCTTGCACATTCATAAAACAAATAAAGTAAATAAAGTAAAAGTCATGCAAGCAATTTTAAGATGAAATTAAACAAGTTTTAAATAAAAAAAGTACATGCAAACTCAGGTTTCTAAATCAAGTGAATTAATCACCAAGATTCATTCCTTCATCCAGAAACCTATAACTCTACCTCTCCTTTTACAAATTGAATCATCATAGAATGAAGAAATTCTACAGGAAATCATCAATATGATGCTAGAGATCTTGCACAATTATTTGAGCTTCCACATTCATAAGCATGATTACATCTTCTTGAACAAAAGAGAATACACTCAATATGAGGTTTGTATTGTTTTTATAATAGAATTTGATATTTGTTGTTCATTTTGTTTATTATTCTAAATTCTCGTGCTTACACCTACTATCGAATTTTCTTTATAAATTGTTGAATATCTCCTTGATAGAATAACTACATTTATGTTGTAGTATAATCCTTTTACTATGAATATAATTAGAATATTGTTATTGTTTGATGGTTTATTTTTTCTAAATGAGTTTTCTAGGGTATAGCTTGTACATCATTTATTATTTCCTTTTCAAAATTGTTGTAGATTATGTAATCTTCTTGGTTAACTTCCTCATATTAGATTAGGCTTGCTCCTTTCAAAACTAGTGGTTTTATCTAAATTAAATGTGCAAGAAATGAAAGTATTGGAAAGGCATTTTTGACCATATTCTTGTAATATGTGATTTTAATCTAAACCTAGAACATATATTTAGATGCATTTTATTTTCCAAGAAGGTAATAGTGTATTCATTAACTTTGATTAGTTCTTTACATAAACAACAAAAATAAACTTGTAGACACTGAAAAATGTCCTCATGTCACAAATGTGACATGACAAATTTTCCCTTCGAATCCCATTATTCAACTAGTTCAATTTCATCCCTTTTGTCCACTTGACCATATTCTTCCATAATTAAATAATTAATTTCAATTGATCATTTAATTATTTGATCATAGCCTAATGTCTCCTTCACTTGATTTATTCAAATAAATAAATCAATCCCATCAAAACTCCCCTTTCACATGTCCCCTTCCTCAAATGAATTAAATAAACTAATTAAGTTTATTTAATTTAAACATTTACCACCTCACCATATTTGTGAATTTTAAATTCTATTTTGTCCTCTTGTGGAGGAAAACCCTAACTCATCCTAGCCCTTCATTTTGGCTCTAAGTCAACAATGAATCTAAGCCCTCCATTCAAAATCCCTCTTCTATAAAACACCTTTCTCCAGCTCATTTTGGGGCTCTTAGTTCTCATTTTTCTCTCTCTTATTTTTATTTTTCTCTCTCTTAGTCCATTTTCATGTTCTCTTAGCTCTCTTATCTCCAACATCTTGCCATTCTCATTTGAGCTTCTCAAGATTGTGCATAAACTACAAAATCTGAGAACAAATAGTGGAAGATAAAGGAGAACAATGGAAGTTAATCAATGTTAGCTTAGATTTGTCTTTTATTTTCTGCTTGTTTGGTTGATTTCTAAGCTAGATTGTACTTCATTGTAGTTAGGGTTTTCAAGTAGTTTCATTTTCTGCATGTTTGAAAATCTAAACCCTAGCCACAAATGGTGAACTTGACGTGAAAAGATTAGTTTTTGTCAACTTTTGAAAGGCAAAATTTGCAAGTGACCTCTAGAGCTCAAACAGACCTCACCATTGAGTCTGGGAGGCCCTTTTCATGAAAAATGATAGTAAATTTCTTATATTTTGGTGACAGGAAATTTTTTGTATTTTTTTGAAATTTTTTTATATAGCCTGTTCGTATCGTACAGACCCGTACAGTACGCACTGGCCGTACAGTATCATACAATTTTTTGTGTGCAGTGTTAATGGCTCTATGTTATTGGTTTTAATTTGTCTTGGTTGTAGGTTTTACAAACTTTACTGTTGCAGGTTTTATACATGGTTTAATGTCAAAAATACCATTGTTAAAAAACCCTGATTCCTGTCACTGTTTGCAGTGATGCCATTGAATTAAACCCTAATAACTCCCTACACATTCCACCAAGACCTCTAGTGAAAACACTTATTTCTCCATTGCAGTCGACCCATACTCCCATCGACATCTCTACATCAGTTGCTTTCACTGGTCTATTTCAAGTTCTCTGTGGCTTGAAGTTTGGCCGACAGTCCTCAGAAAGTGACAAACTTTGACCCTTTGCCAATGCTCGCAGTGGAGACCTCTAAAAATCTTCAGTCACCATTTAGAAAACCCTAGATCCTAACGTTGCCGCCTGCATATTGTGCTCGGTCGCTTCCCTCAATTCATTCATCGACACCTGCGCACTACCTGCCTATGAAGCCGTCGACCACCGTTTGGAGCCCTAGCAATTCTATTAAGATCTCCACTATCCAACACTCTTGTCACCGCCGCTGTGTTCAAAGTCACCACCAAGAATATCTCAATCTCTGCCGTTTAAAGCCCTGTCGCCACTTCTCTTCATCTGGTCATAGAAACCCTAAGCATAACTCGCCACTTCTGTCCATAGCACCTCCTGCCTGCTTCAAACACCTCCACTGCTCTGCCCTTTTTCTCCGCTTACCCTTGTTTTTGGCTGGCATCAAAACGCTAGAACGCCACCTTCAGGTGGTGCCAACTCCTAAAAACCTCACTCACCACTACCGAATCCCGTCACAGCTGCTGTTACTTCCCACTCCAGAGCTGACTACCACCTTCCTTCCACCATTCCATTCCTTCGACGCCGCCAGTCAAGAACCCTTCCGCATAAACACTCCTAGTCACCACCTCTAGGTAGCCACACCATCGATCTCTAACTCTCCTTACACCACCCGCCTCTTGCTTAACCTATGAAACCTTAACTGCCCACCAAAACATCGAATTCGCCACTTGCATAACCTTAAAATCTAATAGTGGCAGTCAAAACTCAACAAAGGTAGCTAATTTTTTTAAAAACTCGCAAGTCACAGAGGGTGGGGAAAAGGGGCTAAAATCCATCGGCCCCCCCTTTTTACTTTTAATTTCTTTTTTATTTTTTATTTTTGGCTCCGGCCATGGTCATATGAATGACCATGGGCTAACCTAGCCCTGACCACAGGCCTTAACCACGAACAACCACAGCTAACTGCCAAGCCCATAAATTGTGACATGTGACCAGCTTCTAGCCTAACCGCCAGTGGTCAAGTTTAATTGTTGGGCCAAGAACTTTTTTTGCCCCCCACATACCAGAATAGGCTATTTTTTTTTAAATTTTCACAACTTTTGCAAAATAGGTCAAAATCACAGAAAATGAGTTGCATTGCGGAGCAGACTCGCCCAATTTCGTAATGGTAAGGTCAATATCAGGTAATGACATCATTTTACTAGTTATTTTTTTAGTCAAAGTTAAACATGGCTTAAAAATTCAAACGTCCATATCTCATGCAAAATTGCTCCATTTTTTACGAATTTTTTTTTCAAACTACATGGAATTTCATGAATAATATGATTCTACTATTTATTTTGCTATCACTAATTAAAATTTCTAGATTTTTAGCAGATTCCCTTTTGACCCTTTTTGACTTTGAGGTTCACAAAATGAGGCATTCACTCGATATTTCTTATTTTTGGCATTATTGTGGGGATTTTATGCTATTAATGTCTGATTTTAGCATGTGGCGATCGCTGGGAAAAGAAAACAAACTAAAACTACTAACACATTTGGTATAGGATTTCATTCTTTCATATGCATGTGTTTTCTTATCATAGGCACATTTAGATTTGGGCAATAAAATGAACTTAATCTTGCTGATTTCACACATCTTTTGGGGACTGAAAATGAACCATTGTCTGCTATGCTTGGTGGTTGTGTTTATGTTGTGAAGTGTGTATGCTCTTCCCTCACACTTTATACGACCTTGGGAATCAAAAACACTTGACAACATTCGCATAATCACACCACACATCTATTTTCTAAGGTCAATGAACCCCCATGCGAGTGTGAGCAAGTTCACATGTGTATGCTCTCCCCTTGTGGCTTAGTGCGAGCCTGGGGATCAAAAACATGTTAACTTGTCTTTCTTTTATTTTAGCCTTAGAGTGGGCCTACTCTTGAGACACATCTGCAAGGAGAACTCATTTGTGACCCTAAGCGAGACTTTCGTCTGACTCACTATATAAATTGAGGATAAGGCGAAAGCCAAGTCTAACCGATATGAATGCTCACCATACAGTGCTAGCTTGAAAGGAGGTGTACCTTAGTGTATATTAAACTCCTAGTAGGGTTAGATAGAGCCTTAAGTGGCTTGTTGGATGCTCATGGGGTGTCGATCCCCCATATATTCACTAGAACCCTTTTGTATAGTGGCCAAAAACCCTCTATTTTCTGATGCAAAAGGGTAACCTTTGAAGCCGCCCCAATTCTTGCGGTTCTTAGCTGAGATAGCAGGGACAATCCTAAGGTTTGGTGGGGGGTTGAGCCTTGTGAAACCTGGAACTTGGTATGTGTGAGAAGGGAGTGCCGTGGAGTGGAGCCAGTGCTACCAAGATCCTAGAGCTATCCACTTTGAATAGGCGCAGCTAGGGGATTCAATGAATATAGTCCTTGCCTAGCCTAGGGTTGTGCATGTTTACAAGTGTTTGCAAAACATCATGAGTCATAAAAAACAACCAATCTGATTGCCATGTGTCTTCTACGATTCAACAAATATAGTCCTTGCCTAGCCTAGGGTTGTGCATGTTTACAAGTGTTTGCAAAACATCATGAGTCATCAAAAACAACCAATCTGATTGCCATGTGTCTTCTATGATTGATGTGTGTTCTTGCCTAATCATCACCCTCGACATTCTTTCCACACATTCATTCCATGTCATCATCATATCTTCATCATTCAACCTTCACATCCTAATCACCCATCTTAGCCACATCATATCCAAGTCATCCCTAATCATATCCTAATCACATTCTTTCCATTCCTCATCATTACACATCATCATAATCCTATTCTACCCTACCATTTCTAATCATATCCAGGTCATCCCAATCCATTACATCCTAATCGATCATATCCTAATCACATTACCCTAACCATGATCCTAATCATTCCTAATCACATTCATGTCATATCTTCTTCATTCCACCTCATCATATTTATACCCTAATCATTCATAATCATTACATCCATTCCACATCATAGCATATTCACCATGCCAACTCATCATATACTAATTACATTCCTACTCATCTCTTCATCATTCGACCTTCGTGTCCTTAGCCACATTACACCATATCCTAATCATATTATATTCATCATTCCAAATCATTCCACCTCATCCTAATAAAATCTTCTTCATCATTTCTTATCATTCTGCTTCATCCTAATCATGTCCTAATCATCATTCTTGTCATTCCATATCACCATCCTCATCCAATTAACATCATCCTAATCATCCCTAATCACTCCATATCATACCATAATCATCCCTAGTCACCCCCCTAAGCCTATCAATTTCATCCTAATCATTCCACTTCAACAATATCATTATCCTAATCATCATCCTTGTCACCCCGCATATCCTTAGCACTATCCCAATCATTTTCTTAATCCATTCAAATCACCTAACAACATCATTACACTTAGCTTTCCTCATTCCAAGTCACTTCCATTTCACCTTAATTCATCCTAGTCATTATCCTTGTCCTTCTTCAAACATCCTAATCATCCCATTCTGCATCATTCAACCTCATCTTAATCATCATCCTAATCACCCTTACTAATCAATCCAACTCATCATAAATACCCTAATCATCATTTTCTAATCATTCCACCTCACCCCAATCTATCATATTCCTCATTCCTAATCATTCCACTTATTCATAATCATATCCTCTTCATCCTAATCATTTCGTATTATCCCAATCATGTCCTATTCATCATACCTAATCATTACACCATATCCTAATCATATTCTACTCAACGTTCCAAATCATTCCACCTCATCCCAATTATATCCTAAGCATCATAATCATATCCAATTCACCATGCATGACCATCACACATCATCATCCCAATCCAATCCATTTCACCCTGATCATTCTTCTAGTCATCATCTTAGTCATCCTTGTCAAACCCTAATCACCTCGTTCATCTAATACACATAATCCTAATCCATCCTAGTCATCATTCCTAATCATTACACATCTTCATTCATAATCTAATCAACTTATTCCTAATCCATCCATATCATCTAATATTATCATTACACACCATCATCTTCATTCTACTCAAATTGATCACATCCCAATCATATCATATCCGAGCCATTCATTCCTGTCCAATCAATTTCATTTCCAATCACAACTCACCACAACCATAGGGAAATCTTTGAGTATCTACCCTCCCTACCAAATCTGATTGCAATCATGCCCAAACCTTATAGACCTATTGGTTCTATTCACACAATCACACATTCAATTTCATTCCACTACATATTTAATTCCATTCAGCATTTGACATCTATAGAGGACCCTAAACATTAGTCTTCCTAAGGTCGAAACATGGGGAGAAATTGTCGAAGCTTGACTGTATCACAAGTACAAATTTGGACCAAGAGACCTTGACATCTTTTCACATCAATCATCAAAACTTGGGCTTAATGTTCCATGACTAGTTTAAGTCCATCCTTATAAGTGAATTATGAAACTCCTGGGTTCACTCTAATCAATCATCTCTTCCATACCTCAAGGTCTCGATAAAACCAATTTGTGTTTTGAAAGGTTATTAGTAGATGAGAGTACCCTCTTGGACCTACACTTTTTGAAGACTAATATCATTAGCCTCTTTCATAGCCTGGGCCTCATCACATTCCATTGTCATCCCCATAACATCCCACATTTCACAAGTCTCATTTGGTATAGACATGGTTGCAAAAAGAAGAGAAAGGGAGTCGATCCTCCTAGTTATCCCTATTCATCCCCATCAACATGATTCTAATCATATCCTAATTATTTCCATCACCCCTAACCATACCCTAATCTAATCATTTCCAAACCACCTTCTTTCTAATCAAGCCCTAATCATCCTAGTCATCATCCTAATCAAGCCAATTCATACAATCTTACCATTCCAAATCACATCCAAGTCATCCTAAATCAATCATAATCATATCCTTGTCTTTCTACATCATCAAATCAACATCATTCTAATAATTGCACACCATCTAATCATATCCAAACAACATCAACCCTAATCATTCTTAATCATATTCTAATCATTTCTTCATTCCAAATCATCATTTCACATCATCCAATCAATTCTATCCTAATCATTCTTCATCACATTCTAATCATATCTTCATCATTCCTTGTCACCTTATTCCTAATCAAATCCAATCATTACACATCATCATCATCATCATCATTCCAATCTAGTCAATTTATTACTAATCATACCTTCATCAATCCTAATCATCTCCAATCACTTCATTCCAAATCATTCTACATCATCCTAATCCTAATCAAGCACTAGTCAAAATGGCCCTAATCATAAACAAGCCCAATCAAAATCATAAGCCCAAAATCATTGTCCAAAGGGGCTACCCTTCTAATTCAAACAATGAGACAAAGCCAAAGCCCAAAATCATCATTAAAGGAGGCTCCCTCCCTAGTCCTACTCATGAGACAAATCCAAGACCTAAACTTGTACTTTGAGGGGCCCCTTCTAGTTCTCATGATCATAAGAGCCTTGTAAATAATGTATCATACCTTGAGGGACAAGATGACATGCCAAGACTTAGACACATGTGTGACACCATGCCGACATTCAAAAACAAGGTCCTAGCACCCCAACTCCAAAACCTCATCCAATCACTTCACCAAATACCCCAACCTTTTGACCAACAAACCATACAACAAGATTACAAGATACCCTTCAACCATTTCAACAAAGTCAATCACCTCACATACAACAACTCCTAGCCCAAATCCAAACACATCTTAGCCACACACCAATCCCAAATCAAACAAACACAACTTCAGATTCCACATCAATCTTCATACCAACCTAATCCATCCATAGGCCAAGTCAATGCCACATCATCCAATCCAACTTCCTTCCATGTGAACCGACATTCATATCCATCCACATCACAACAAGCACATGTGAGTCTAAGTCACCCTTTGCAACAAGTCCAAATGCCTTCATGCTTTAATTCCACCATTAACAAGGGGAACACTAGTCTAGGTCATGCACCTTATAAGTATATCATACCAATATCAAATCAATAGTCTATCCAAAAGCAACCATGTCCTAGTCCTAATCTAATGATCCCTACACTTTCCAACCCATCAACCACTTCATTACCCTTACCATCTTCTAATTCACTTGCCAATACATCAACTCCACGTCCTAAGTTCAAACATTACAAAAGTAAACATGTGGAGTTATCCAAACAAACCGACTCATTCAATCCGTTTGATCCTCCACCTAATCAAAACCAAAACCCTAAGCCAGCACCTTCCACCCCTACACCTATAAAGGATGTGACCTAAGGGCTACAAGCAAGGAATCAATTGTCGCCATGTCATACAACACATATGCTTGAACTTACCAAAGAGTCCCCAAAAATCATGCCAAGTCTTTCAATTCATTGACATGATTCACAACCCCTTGAGTCAATTCAAGAGTCTCCTCCCATAAGTCCAAGTTAACCTCTATCATGCCCTCATATGGTTGACCGTCAAGAACATGTCAAACCTATCCAAGATCCTTCCACATCCACATCCACTTCCACTCAAAGTCAAGAGGTATGTCAAGAGCACAATCCTAAGCATGAAGAAACATCTAACCCTCATTCTAGTCAAGATCAAATCATTTTCCTCTAACCTATCCATAACATATACCTTTTCTATGATCAAGACATTATACATGACGAAGAACATATTCATGAGAAATTTGATCCCATTCATGAACAAGACACCAAAGACCTACATGCTCCATCTCATGAAAGTCTTGTTGACCTACTTAAACACTCACTCCATTTCATGGCCTTCCTACAAAGTGAGGAAACTCCACCACTCCATGATCCAACCACTTCCACTTGTCCTGATGAGACTTGTGCCTCCCAAGAACACATAAACATAGAAGATCAAACAAATAAATTGGATCTTAGTGAAAACAATGATAATCATGATCCTAATGATCCTTCCACATCCACTATCAACTCCATTTCAAATCCACTATCATATCCTATCGGTCTATCCGCCTTCATTCATGAGTGTTCTTCCTTAGGAATGCAACAACCATTGTCTTCCACTTCAACTTCTCAATCAAATAATCCGCTCAAGTCTAGTGTCTGATCTACACATAGTCCCATTGTCTATCGCATGCCCCAAAACATGAACTACCAAGGTAAAGGCCTTCACAAATTAGGTATTATGGAGCCGATCCATGTCAATGTCCCTCCTCGCTCATATGGCCTTGGATACACATCCCAAGGTCAACAATCTAACGATGTTGGTAATTCCTCCATCCCCCTAAATCAACCACTTTCCATCGCAAACCTCATCATATTCCCAAAACATACACGATCATTCCACCTCCATCATCCTACAAGTGTAAAAAGCATGTGACCATACACTTGCCACCATCCAATTTGCCTCCACTTCTTCCAACTCCTAATTTCCCTCCATCTACTTTGCCATCATTGTTTCCAACACCTAATGTCCCAATCATCCATAAATACCCTAAATATCCTAGTCATGACCAACAAATGCACACATTGTGTAAACATAAAGCTTCCACTCATTCCACCCACCACATGGGATTAAAAAATAAACAGCTGGATGCCTCCCTTTATAAATACAAAAATCTTAATGGACGTAATACCTTAGAGAATCAATGCAAAAAGTTAAAGCAAGCTACATGCCAAAATCCATCCAAACCTATACCTCCAAAAGTAAAGTCCAAAACTAAAATGGTATGGGTCCCTAAACAAAAATGCAAATCAAAAGAGGCATCCACCTCTCAAAAATCCCAACCATCCTCTTCCATCCATGCCATTCAGAAATATCAAATTCTTCCATCCCACATGAAAAGAAAAAATAATAAAAATACTAAGTCTATGTGGGTACCTAAAGTCTTACATCGTTCATCTTCTAAACCAACATCACCACTACTTCCTACACCCCCACCATCCACTCAAAAGATTCCCTGTTTAACATGGTGTGTGCAACCGTTGGTCATGATTCCTTTCCATGCCTCCATCATTCAATCAGCACCCTACATATCTACCTTATCACCCCCTATGGTCCATGCTTTGGCATAAACATTTCATCCATCCTTACATAAATCCCACATAATCCACATCATAATCTACTTTCGTTCCCTGAATAATCCACATCATAATCCACTTTTGTCCCCTACATAATCCACATCATAATCCACAATCGTTCATTCCATAATTCACTATCCACCTAATCCATCTCACTTCCATGCAATCTCCTTACCAACATCAATGAGCATAGTTGACATGATCCATGTGACGACATCTTTCTCCAATGAGACTATCACCTTTCATGGGACTAGAGACTTGAGTCCCTCTTGTCCATATTCACCTTCTCCCATTCAAAAAGTCTAAAAGTCAAAATAGTCAAAAAAACAAAAAAGTCAAAAAAGTAAAGAGAAATCCCTTCGTCCAACGGTGAAAACCTAGCCAACAGACACCTTGGATAAGTACCATGATGAAAACCTGGCAAACAGGTGTCATGCGTAAGTTGATCTTATACATTACCTACACTTAGGGGCACCTTGTCTCATCCAACATATCACTTTCATCCTATCATTTCTATCCTATCATGCAATTTCCCTCCATCCACATACATACACCTAGCCTATCGAGTCCATTCATTCTCCCTTCCTCTTTTGATCTTGATAAAGATTGGGGGTAAAATGTTGAAACATGTCTTGGGTGTCTCTTGGCATACCTCATCCTATCCAAACAATCCTATCATCATAAGCCTTGTCATGTCCAATCTTAAGCATACCACCCACAACGGGGCATGTTATTCCTATGTGACATAGTCCTTAGAGATCAGATCCTTTCCCTCTTACGCATACATTCCTTCCATCCACCATCGCCCACCTCTTTTATCCATTCACCCAATCCCATTCATTCCCTTGCACCTCGACTTGGTTTCCCCTTGTCATTGGTATCTAGTGCAAAGGCTATCAAAATGATCATCCAATGCCAACATGTCAAAAACACAAAAAAATCAAATATTCCCAAAAATCTAAAAACATCCAAATATATCAAAAACACAAAAAAATAAAATATCCTCAAAATCCAAAAAAATCCAAATATTTCCAAAATCCAAAAAAATCAAAAACATGTCAAAAACACAAAAAATAAAATATTCCTTAAAATCCAAAAAAATCAAAACATATCAAAAATACAAAAAAATCAAATATTCCCAAAAATACAAAAAAATCAAAATATTCCCAAAATCCAAAAAATAAAAACATTCCCAAAATCCAAAAAAAATCAAAACATATCAAAAAACCAAAAACATCAAATATTCCAAAACTCCAAAAACATCCAAATATCTTCAAAAGTCCCAAAAACATCACATATTTCAAAAATCACAAAAAAATCAAATATCAACCCAAAAAAAATCCAAGCAATAAAATCACTCGATCAACTCATCACCACTTCAATCCATCACATCATTCCAACCAAATCAATTCTTCCAATCATTCAATTCCTCAACTAAGTCAATTAAATTTCTCAATCAATCCAATCAAACATTCTAATCAATCATTCATCACATCATTCCAACCAAATCAATTCTTCAAATTAGTTCTTCCACTCATCCATAGTCCGCATGGTCAAACTACGTCACCTCTGAGCTTTCATGTAGGCAAGGCCATCTTCGATGAGCTCCCAAGGCATTAGATCAGTCCCTTAGGGCTCGTCCTATCAACCATCATAATAAGTCATCCCTTCATGAGATGGACACTTCGATCAAACCAAAGCAATCAGCCTTGTGGACTTAAACCAATCACAACCATCAACAAAGACAAGCTATCCAATCAGCCAAATCAAATCAATTGCCATCAAACTATCCTCATCAACCATCACATATCTTACACAGAATGGGGCATCGTCGAAACCAGGATTCTGTTCCTTATATGACATGCATCATTTATCAAACATCATCAATCACACCCTAGTGTTGCTCGTATGACCAATAACACTAGTGTCAATCAATCAATTACTTGCCTTAGATAGGTAGGGGCATTGTCGAAACCAGACCAGGCGTCTTATACGACATGCTTCTTTCCTGAAACTAGGCCTCTTTCATTCAACCCATCACAGTCAATCAATCAAACACTTATCACTTGGCAAAATCTCCAACTGGCTGTTGGTCTAGTTTGTCTTATCTTTTACTCGATTGTTTTGCAATCTTGTTCTTATGCTTCTCAAGGCAGTCCCTAAGTGATGAAGAGAAGCGAGGATAGGGCGAGGCCTTTTTCTTTGATTGTTGTTTGTGGTTTGTCTTGGGAAAATGACTGGGGCAACTTGGTGTCTTGCATGTGATTGGGATTCCATTGGGTGTGAATCAAAGATATCCTATGCATTGGAAAGAATAACTGCTTCCTTGCATAAGAACTTGCACACCTCATAGTTATCTCATCGCATGTTCCGATAAGGTATCATAGTTACTAGTCTGAGTCAGGGCATTCCTTGTCTGTCATGTGCCTGTTTCACAAGGGACTACACTTTCCACCTTGGCCTCTGTCACACCATGGTGATTGTCATCCTTTGACATAATAAGTTCTATGATGATAAGCAAAATAAAATTGCAAGTGCGAAGCTCAAAAATCTATCAAAGCAAGATATCATTTCCATTCTTCTAGCCAAATATTTCAGTCTTTCACCATATCTCTCTTGCATCTTCATTCCTCCACCTTCATTGTAGCTCAATGTACCACTCATTTCCTCTATCCATTCCCCAACCAATCCCTTTCATTTCGAGAGCCTATTCGTGTTTGTCCAACCCGCCTATCCTCTTGAAGGGGCATCATCAACCTATCTTTCCAGCATCATCCTTTTCCTCTATCCCATTTCCTTAGCTTCTTTGAAATGATGTTACTTGGTTGCAACATCATCTCAAAGAGGGGCAAAATGTAGACACTAAAAAATGTCCTCATGTCGCAAATGTGACAGGACAAATTTCCCCTTCGAATCCCATTATTCAACTAGTTCAATGTCATCCCTTATGTCCACTTGACCATATTCTTCCATAATTAAATAATTAATTTCAATTGATTATTTAATTATTCGATCATATCCTAATGTCTCCTTCACTTGATTTATTCAAATAAATAAATCAATCCCATCAAAAATCTCCTTTCACATGTCCCCTTCCTCAAATGAATTAAATAAACTAATTAAGTTTATTTAATTTAAACATTTCCCACCTCACCATATTTCTGAATTTTAAATTCTATTTTGTCCTCTTGTGGAGGAAAACCCTAACTCATCCTAGCCCTTCATTTTGGCTCTAAGTCAACAATGAATCTGAGCCCTCCATTCAAAATCCCTCTTCTATAAAACACAATTCTCTAGCTCATTTTGGGGCTCTTAGTTCTCATTTTTTCCTCTCTTGTTTTCATTTTGCTCTCTCTTAGTCCATTTTCATGTTCTCTTAGCTCTCTTATCTCCAACATCTTGCCATTCTCATTTGAGCTTCTCAAGATTGTGCATAAACTGCAAAATCTGAGAACAAATAGTGGAAGATAAAGGAGAACAATGGAAGTTAATCAATGTTAGCTTAGATTTGTTTTTTATTTTCTGCTTGTTTGGTTGATTTCTAAGCTAGATTGTACTTCATTGCAGTTAGGGTTTTCAAGTAGTTTCATTTTCTGCATGTTTGAAAATCTAAACCCTAGCCATAGAACTTATTCTTTCAATCCTTGGAACTCTATAATTTAATCTATTATAAATATTACAAATAATTCCATCTTATTTCTTTTTAACTCCTAACATGTAAAATACATGTTTAGTGGAATAACAAATACAATAATATACAATATTTATGCATCATTTAAAAGGTTGTATAGATTAAAACAACATCAATATCTCTTTTTATCAACATAAGACCAATACAAACTCTTTATGAACAAACGAATTAGATATCACCTATGGAAGACCAAGAGTCACTACTTACAAATCCACTTTATTTATAAATCCACATTAGATGCCCTATGGGGAATTGAACTTGAGTCTCCACAATGAGAACCCAACATTTTAACCAATTAATAAGCTCAACCCCTTAGACTAACATCAATATCTTTAAATTTCAGAAGAACAATATATATAACTCTATCCATGTGTCATATACTTACGGATTCGACGAAAGAGGGTGGAAGAATTTGACTTGACATCAGTCCACATGAATCTGACTCCCAATATAACTAGCAAGAAAGTCCGTTCGACAGGTTGGCCGTGTCGCCCTAGCAATAAGGTCTGGCATAGGGCAATGCCGCATCCTAATGTGCAAGTGACTACCCATAACCATAAATGTTTTGGTGCCACCAGAACGTATATAAACATGTTGAATACGAAACCATGGTTGCCACAAACGCACAAGAGACGAAGTCTCTTGCACTGGCATATACAGGCTCATATAAACTTCGCTGTATAGAAGTATAAGCGTTTCCGGGGCCAAATTTAACGGAGTTGGCCTTGACAAAAGCTTTGCAGACATAATGCACATCGACTAACAGCATCAATGACAGCATGGCGTAGCACATAGCTGCGGTGTTAGATATAATGAAAACCTTGAGTGCAGCAGAATGTATCCGCAGTGGAATGCCCTGCTCATTACTCACTCCTCCTGGAATTTGGAAGGCTGCAGTGAAAGAAACAGAAGCTATCATTATTGCTATTATGGAAAGCGTTTCTCTGGAATCTTGTAATATGTCGTCCCGTTTACTTTCATTCTCAAACTTGCAGACGGCGCCTTCTCTTTGCGAAAGTAGTTGGCATCTCCCCTTCTCCTGATTTTCATCAAAACTAGACCCGGAAATCCCCTTTCTATTCACTAGATTCTCATTCCATTTAGATATTTGCAACATCCTCTCTACTGCCTGATACAAAACGCCAAATGAGTCCTAAATATCACAAATGGAGAATAGGTATTTCAGTCCTATTTTGTCTGTAATTATATACAGTTTAACTAGAAAAAGCTGTTTAATACACCACAGAATTTAACGTAATCGAATCTCTGTCTAATAGAAAACAAAATTCACTAGGTACCCTCCTACCTGCTGGTTTTCGAATTGAAGTGCAATATGCAACGGTGTGTTACCCTCATCATCAGGCTCATTAATTAAGAAAGCAGCATCCGGCGCTTTCTTAAACAAATACTTCTCCACCTGACATGTCTCACCATATTCTATAGCAAAGTGCAAAAGATTTTTATTTTGGTTGCCTAGCAATTCTATACAATATGGCGCGCTTTCAATCAAGAACCTAATTGATTCAACGCAATCCACCTGCGCAGCTATATGTATTGGAGCCGCTCTATGTAAATGTCATCCACTTTTAGGGTTGAATGGGTCAAACAGCCAATAGCATTTTTCTATTTCATTCACAACAAAAAATGTTAAATATAGGAAAATTTTTCATTGGCCAGAATTTACCATTAAATATTGAAGTGGATGACATTTAAGATCACTATTGGAGCCATCTTATAGTTATTGAAACAGAAGCTAGTTTATGGAGCCTTCTTTATTATCTCTTCTACTGTTTTCAAACGACGATGGGATATTGCGAGGTGTAATGGCATGCTGCTTTTATCGTCAGCTTTTGAAGCTAGTCCTTTTCTATCCTCTAGCAATTTTAATGCCAAATCTGCATCACATAAAAATAAGGTGGCTAAATTGCATAGCTGAGATACAGAATCTAAAAGTGAAAATTATTTCCAATATTTATTACCTTCGTTCTCACATGTACAAATAGCTACATGGAGACAGGTCTTTCCATCTGTTCTAGTATCAGCAACAGAAGGAAGATCGTTCAGCAACAACTTGGCTACTTCAACTCTACCATGATCGCAGGCTGTATAAAGAGCAGATTCACCGTCTTTATTCTCAACAGTTACTATATCCTTCACATATTTCAATAGGGTGTCAACAATATCAACATGATAACCACCTCTCGCAGCATAATGCAGCGCCGTTTCATTGTCTTTGTTGACGGATCTCCAAAATACATCACTTTCAACAACAGAACCAATTGCTTCTAAATCATGAGCACCACAGGCACACTGCAATCGCTGGTTAATGCTGAGGAGACATTTTACTACGTTCAGGTGTCCGGCTGCTGCTGCTATGTGGAGAGGCGTTTCATCGTTGATATTCTTCATTAACAGAAGGCAGGGCTTCAATTCAATCAACACCTCTACCATTTCACGATGCCCTCTGATGGCTGCAACATGGAGAGCACTATTTCCTTGCGGAGAAATCCCTTTAAGAATTTCCAGATTATTTCTGGTTAATCCTCTCAGAGGTTCACAATCTCCCTTGAAAACAACTCCGTACAGCTCCGTTTCCATTTTATTTTCTCTGAAGTTGTTCAAATTTCGACAGCTGACAGGTGCACGTTGATTCAAGAGAGCTTGAAATTCATGTACGCCGTTCTGTACAAGATTTCTCATAGCCATTTCTAAATCCTTCGACTTCTATGGTCTGCTATTTTTCTGTGATTCAGAGACAGTGGCAGTAGCATCTGATATAGTAAGTGTAGTGACCATTTAGACATGGACTGCTAGACGCGTAAAGTGGTAATTAGTTGAAGAATTAACCCCGTTTTCTTGTCGATCAGTAAATAATAACTAATGTGAGCCTGTCACATTGTTTTTCTTTGTCAAGTAGTAAACTAGCCCTTGCACCCATGGGAGGTTCAAGGAGTACGCCGATGGGAACAACCGACTAGTTTGGAAAATCTTACGGCGTGAGATAAAGACAATTCCAAGCACTATAATGCTTAAAGCAAAAGCCTATGGAGTAATAATAATTAATTACATAATTACATTTCTACGATGTGTAGAAATTACAGTATTTTCTCCATTCAACTCATTGGAATACTCTTTTTTTCTATATTGAATGAATGAATCACAAAGAAAGTGCAGACTAAGACAATTCAAAATAGCATAGAACAATATATACAAGTGGTCCTCCTTGTCTTTTTATTCTTGTGGCTCTCGTGAAATCAAAAAACAATTATGATTCCTCTACAATGTGATTCAATTAATATATGGGGCACACCATTATCCGACTCATTATCGAAATTAAAGATAAGATTAAAGTTTTGCATTTACAAGAACATAGTATTCTAGTATATTTATATTTAAAAAAATATATGTAAAGTATGCCGAGGATATCTCTTTTCCATAGTTTATTTGAAAAAGAAATTGGAAAAAATAAAAAATAAAAAATAAAAACCAAAAAAGAAATTGGAAAAAACTAAAAAACTAAAAATCAAAAAAGAAATTGAAAATAAGAAAATCACAAAAACTATGGAACCAAAAAAGAAATTGACAAGAATTTTTTTTCAATGAATCTTATTTGCATGAATTTATTTATTTAAATATTTTATGATTTTTGTTTACATAATCTAAATGTTTACCGGAATCTAAATCTTTCAGCCCTTGCTTGAGTGTAGAATGCCTCTCGGCGTAATAAGTATTATAAGCTATTAATGGGTGAGCATTTTCTTGTATCAACAACATAAATACATCATAATTTAGATAAAGCTAAATGTGTTTTAAAATTGTAGAAGTTGAGTCATTAGATATACACATAGTAAAATAATATATATATATATATATATATATATATATATATATATATATATATATATATATATATATATATATATATATATATATATATATATATATATAGCAATGAGACATGTAACCTAATTACAAGAAAGCATTAATTAATTTTCACATGATATTTACCACCATTAGATACACAATATATAACTAAATAACAAATATACAATGCATTTATAATGTGAATAAAGCAATTTGGTAAGAATTTGGTTTAAAATGTTAGGTTTCCATGACGCATAATTTAAAATTTTTGACAATATATTTTCCATATAAAAATTGTATTACAATTTATATTACCATTCATGCTGCTTTTATATAGAAAATTTAATAAAACATAATTTAGTTTTTATAGAAATAACTGGAAGAAAATGAGTTAGAGATACATGTAATTAAACCTTCCATTATTTTCATATTTAAGTGGGAATGGAGCAAGTCTTAAACTTATTTGCAACTTTGTATGTTGTAATGAACACTTCATGTGGTATGTAACCTTGTGTTGTTTGAAAATTTTCTAATGATGAAATATATAGTTATTTGTAGGTTTTTATAAAGTGTGCTCCTCAAGATTCATGCAATTGGTTTTATTTCCTAATGCTTACAATGCGATTCAGGCATAGGATGGACTAGCCTTATGCTAAAGTTGAAGATAGTGCATATCTCATCAGCAAGGATGGTTCAACATTAAAGAGAACCCAACGTAGTGAATTCTTATTTTATGAAGGGTTCATTTTATCATCTATGTTTGAAAACTTATTGTCAAAAAGAAAGTTGCATGGACAAATGGGCAATCGAGCTTGAGTCATGACACATAGTTTTTTGGATTCATAGTGTAGTATATTGATTTATGGATTTTGATTTTGCTACTACAATGCAAAGAGTTATATTTCTTGTACTATTAAAAAAATTAAAATGAGTCAAGCATAAATGTTTCTTCTATTCTTGTGAATATTTATTTGAGAGGAATTAGACAATTTCATTTGGATCCTTTGTTTGAAAATGAATGGGTTGGATTGAGAAAGCCTATACTTCATAATGTCATGGGAAGGACAATAGACCTCTTTAAACAAACCTACAAGAGAGTCTTAACCTAGTTTAAGATAAGTAAAATTGGAGTCTAATATTCAAATTTTGAATCAACATTTTGTAGGCATGAAAACTATCATAGGAATTTTAGCTATTATGTATCTATTTTGAGGAAAAATATTTGTCTTTCTACTATTTAGACTCTTTATATTCCTTCTTGTCTTCCCATAAGTTAAGTTTTAAGATATTTTGTGTAATTTTGTAACATAGTGAAACTTAGCAAAGGGTAATATAAATTACACACTATTTGAATACTTTAGCTTCCCAATGCAAAATTTTAACATCAAAATTCAATAATCTAAAGCCAAAAATTCCTTCATAAAATATGTTTATGATTTGGGGTTACATAAATTTACCATTAAACACCATGAATGTTTCTTTTAGTACAACTATTTATTCCTTTATTTGCTATTTCAAACCATCATAGAAGAAAATAATTACTAAAAAGTTCTCTTATATAAAACTTAAGGACTACGACCCTTTAAACAAAATAAATTCCCTAACACTAAAGCATTTGATAAACCATAATTCAAAATAGAGAGAAGACGATCAAGCATTGATGAACTTGGTAACTACCTTTGCACCCTCAGAAACTACATGCTTTCCAAGCTCCCAAGGAAGATAAAGCCTCAGAGCTATATGAATCCTTCATATATTGGCACTGATGTTCTTGTTGTTATGGAGAGAAAATTTGGTTGTCTCACTAGCAATTTTCTTAAAGATGTCATCGATAAATTTGTTCATAATTCTCATAGCCTTGCTAGAAATATTAATATCAAGCTGCACTTCCTTGAGAATTTTAAACAAGTAGATCTTGTAGATTTGCTTGTTCTTTTTATTTTTGTTAGTACCTTTCTCATCTTTAGCTTTTTTGGGGACCTTCTTTTTTTCTCGAGATTTCTCTCTCATGACATTTCTCTGTGATGAGATCCTTTTGTTTCTTTCATGCCATTGATAAGCACTACAAAAATTATAGAGTCAAATTGGAAATTAAATCTAAGTTTAAACTAAAATAAAAATAATGATCCATTTCAAAACTCTACAAATATATGCATCTCTACAATTATTAATGCAACTCTAGGAAAGAAGACATGAAGGAATATGTCATTAGAATAAATATCTATGGAACATCTTGCTATGACTAATCTTTTAGTGTATTTTAATGGTAACATTTTTATAAAACTATGGAATTCGATAGTTTGCTTTAATCACCCACTTAATTTAAAAGAAAGTATTATCCTCAAACTTCAATACATAGACTTATTATGAAGTAGAAACATGGTTCATCAAATGTAAAATTGGGTACAAAATTATGAGATAAAAAATAGATTAAAATTGAGGGTACAAAAATAAAAAAGATCAATATATATCAAAACAAATCCAAGTGCCCCAATTGAAAAAAAACACAACATTTCAAATCATACAATGTAGTCCAAGATGAAATTTGTTACACACATATTGAAAAGATCAACATATTTGTGGTTCATGAAAGATCAATTAAAAACTATCAATGTTTGAAACAACACAATATGTTTCATCATAGATCTAAACATAAATTAAGAAAAACATAAACATTTAAAACCACCCTATGTAGTTCATCAAAGATAATTTACTCACCCACCAAACTTAAATGGTGTGTGAACAACTGTGTGATCTTATTGATTTTCCATGGGGTATCTAGAATTTTTGAAGCATTTTATCTAGAGAAGGAAATATGAGAGGCTGGATACATCATTCAAGCACAGGAGGTGCCTAAGGATTGCTAAGATTGGTAGTAGGAAGAAAAAGTAATGGAGGTTGAGGTTAGTGACCAAGTTAAAGTTAAGATGGTTGAAACCCAAGCTTCTTCTGGTTAAGTCAAGAGATGGGTATGTGAATATGATGCTAAATCTAGCTGAATCCAGTCACTTCTCCACTAATATTGTGGGAGGTGGTTTTGGTCCTTGTTACATTACTAGCACTAGGAATCCATTTACATAGACAAATTTAAAAGATTATGATGTAAAAAATTTGGTTGGCATCTATAAGTCCTTCAAATGGGGACACTACATGAATAACCCAATGAAATTTCTATGTTTTTGGATGTGGGTATGAGATCTCCAACTTTGAGGACTGGCAACGATTTCTGTAATTGAGTTCCATGGTTATTGAAGATTTGATTAGTGAGCAAGCTTGGAGGAAAAGATCAATGAAAGTTTGGATAAATAGTAATAATTTGTAACAAAGAATGTACCAGTAACATTTAAGCAAGGGGATTCTTGTGCCTGAGTTGGGACAATAGATCTATCTCATTCCTAAACTCACAAGAGCCTTGGAGGGATTATGGATTTGCTATCTTGACTATAAATCTAATGCCACCACTGATTTCTCCTCTGTAAATTTTTTTCGATCCCTCCTACCCTAAGAAGTGAGTTGTCAAAGTTGTTGGTTGCATCTTGAATCTCTAAAAACTAAAGTACTTGCAACATATAAATTAGACAAAAGATATCTATGAATCACTAAGACATACACCACTATTTGCTCCATAATTCAAACATAAGATTTTGTGCTAGTTTAAGCTCCATCAAAATAATAGTAGTTAATGAAATGATTTAAGATAATAGAAATTAAACATAGATAACAAGACAAGAATACCTACAAAATATGCTAGCTATAGAATTGGACCCATAGCTATATGATCCCATGAATGCACTAGATTAAGTGAATTTCTATTATCGTAAATCCTTGCAATTATATACACTTTTTTCCCCCCACCCCATCATAATAGACACTAAATCTTGATTGCAAGTAATTCTATTAATAGTTGTACACATTTCCATGTTTACTGTAGCCAAAATAAATGACTATTTATTACAATTTTGTAACAACCAAAATGAAGGGATATGATTCAAAGAGACAAGATAAAGGCAACAAGTAATAAATCTTCATATTATATATTTTTTAATTTGGTTTTTATTTTATATTTTTGTTTTATCATAACTCTTATCATAATTAGCTATATTTATATTTATATTTCTTTTGGACAACCACAATTTTTATTTTTATTTTTGGAGGACAAACGGAGTTGATTTTTCTTGGATGAAGGACTACTAATTTTTTGTGAGTTACAAGATGAATGAACATATAATGACCTATCAACCAAATTAATGATTTTTTAATTAATTAAGTTAAATGATAACAGAATACTTTTATACAAAATTAAAATAATTTTTCATAATTATGATTTTTTAAATTTATTATATTTTTTATAATGATTTTTTTACTATTGTTTAGGTGTCTCATTGTCATGTATTAATAGTATGGATTTAATGTATTCACATTTTCATATATTTATATCTTTCAAAATTTTAATTTAATGAGAAATACTCACATTGTAGGAATATTAGAAAAAAACATAGATACCACACATATATAAGTTGATTCAATTTAATTAAATTATTTATATATAAATGTTAGATGCATAGGACAACTGAGAGGGAGGGGGGGTGAATCACTTGTACATTGAAATATTAATACTTATTAGCCTACAACCTCTTATCATGCATTAGAAGAATGTAAACATGTGAAATAAAAATGAAAATACATCCAAACATAGAAGAATGCCAGATTTATGTGGAAAACTCTGGAAGGGAAAAAACACAATGAGGACTAACTCACATAAATATGAATAACAACACTGAAATACAATAGGCTCACTGCTGGAGGGATCACTGCCTAAAAGGACTTACTGTCCAAAGAGAAAGTCTCATTGCTAGAAGAAGGAATAAAGAAAAGAGCGTTACAAAGAGATTCACTATCTCAAGGCAATAGGAGAAATCCACCACTACATCCTTTTGCCATCCACAATCTTTGGATCATTACCTCCAGTAACTTCAATTAGACTAAAATGTAGACACCTTCTGATCACTGCATCTAGAAGTCATAAGCACTTAAGGTCACTTTCAAATCACCACCTTTTATTATATTCACATCACACACATCTTCTTACTATTTACTCAAAATTCATCTTTTATATATACCATCCACAACTTGAAAAACATCTTCAATTCGGCCATAAAGAAACATATGCACCTCAAACATGCAACACCAAACTAGGTCGACATCAAACACTTTTGTGGTGGAAAGAAGTGAAGATGAACCCCATCAAGGGTTAACTACGACCCAAATCTACATTACCACACTACTCATCACATCCACAAACCATGAGGTACCTCTGAAATAGTGCTAGCACACTAGGTTGGCCAAACCTGAACTAACACTATAGGTGACCACATAAACATCTTTCTAGGTCTGAAAACATGTGGACTATAGAGAAATACTCCATAGCATCCAAACATATTCAAGAATATTCCAAAATTATTATAATCCTTTGAAATACTACTGCAAACATATGAAACAAAGAATACCTTTATCCTACATATCAGGGTGCACTTCCACTGAACTCTGACACAAGAACTGAACTTGTGAAGCGACCCAGCACTAGAAAATTCAAGGGAAGGTAGATACAGATCATATAAGCATGTTCCTAGATCCACAAGACAAGAAATCTCAATGTGAAAAAATGCAGAGCAAACTCATTTCTCCCAGACAACCTGTTTCATAGTCCACACACTGGTGAACATAACTTCTTCTACCGCATGATCCAGAACCTGAAAATATAGATATAACACCTCTGAACATCTCTAGTCAACACTTTCAAATCACACAAGCCTATCTTCAACCATGAATAAATGCAAAGGATAACACTTCAAACACACCGAGTTGTCACACTGTACATATTTTTATTTAAATTTTCTCAAAAGCACTTGGAAACCAAGTGAGCCAACTACACCAACAACACCTCTTCATCATCCTTAAATACTTATTATCATCAAACTTAACATCTAGGGGTTGATATCAATGACAACACCAGCAAGCTTCGAACAATCTCCCCCTTTGTCATTGATGGCAACACCAAGTTACTAAAAAACCATCAACAACCAAGGTGTTGAACACAATGGGGTGCTAAGAGGGGGGGTGAATCAACACACTTAAAAACTTTAGCTAGACATTTACTAATAAAACTAAATAACTTTGAAAACATGAAGGAAAACATGCAAATCAAGAGTCAACACATAACACCAGTATTTTTACGTGGAAAACCCTAAAACAAGGAAAACCCATGGTGAGGATTAGCTCACAATATAATATGCTCACTGCAAATGTATTACAGCTTTGTTTTAGGGCTTCAACCCAAGGAAGCTACTACTCCCTAATTTACAACTTTAATTTAGGGTTATAACCCAAGGAAGCTACTACTCCCTGAATATTCAGTTCACTGCTATTACAATGATAGAATAAATACAAGGACTGCTAGGAAGAGTACATCTAGTGTATGCTGATGGTGTAGTCTACCATTTTTGTTCAATATCTTTCTTCAAACTAAATTTACACATTTCATATCTACTCTGCTATCTTCATGTACATCTTAATTACCTTTCAAATGAATTATATCTTCTATATATGTCCTCTGCAACACCTTGAAACTTTGATTAGGTTGGCATCCAAAACAATATTGAATGTAACATGTAGCAAGTCACAGGTCAGCCACAACACATGCAAATTGACAACAAACTTGTTGTGGACCACAGGGATTTATGAAGAACATCAGGACACACCTTTCCACATATTTCAAACTTGGTGAAATTAGTCAGGAGCCTTCGCATGCACTAGGTATTTAACCAGTTGGCTCATACTGCTTAACACTATCAATTGTTCTTCTTTCAACTACCAAGGAGAAGCCAAAACTTCAATGAAAACCAAGGATTCAATCACATATCAGTTCAAAAACATCAATACACCTTCCCAGAGAAGTATCATATGAAGTTGTGCATCTGCAAGATAAGAGATGTATTACTCTTTAGAAAACAAAGTCTTTTGGACCTTATGTAATCCTTCATAACCCAAAATATGAAGTTGCAGTGAAGTATAAGGCCTAAAACCTTTTGAGAGTAATCAAAGATGTCAATGTATGAAACTTATTAGATCTACACATCTTCTTATGGAGTTTCTAGAGGAATTCAAAAATGGCTTAAGTACTTGCAGTTTTGAAAAACAATTATACTTTGAATTCTTCTTACAGACAAGAATTCTTGATGCAGTACCAGAGAATAATAAATGAATTCATGCAAATCATACTTGATGTATTGTAGACCATGTGGAACCTCCACATAAGCTCTGATAATAGATTTATGTATGTTTCATCTTTTGAAGAACTTAACTTGTATGCTCGGGCTTTGGAGTACATTGTGATACCTCTATCTCTTGAATAAGTGTTTGCGGACTATTAAAATACTTGAAACTTGATCATAGCATATAATATACTTATCTTAGTGATTCCTTAGAGCTGCATGACAAACAGATCTCTTGCAAAGGAATGCAGAACATTCCATTGTCTCCCCTTTACTGCTTTGCTCTGTCTCAGTGACGACGAATGAACTATCCCTTGTAACATTTCATGCTGAACAAGTGAGAGGCTAAAACCTTGGATATTAAATTTCAATACATGTGAAAAACTATCATGAGAACCACATGACCAAATCTTTCTTT
Source organism: Cunninghamia lanceolata (assembly GCA_027924645.1). Taxonomy (NCBI): domain Eukaryota; kingdom Viridiplantae; phylum Streptophyta; class Pinopsida; order Cupressales; family Cupressaceae; genus Cunninghamia; species Cunninghamia lanceolata. The sequence continues at coordinate 4,108,504 of BSBN01000957.1, forward strand.
GCAGAGAAGTGTGGAGCAAATCAAGTTGACCCTGCCCTAGGTTTTTCACTGAGAATGCCTTAGACACATTTCTACCTCTTGCGCTTGAGTGCGATACTCCCAATTGATGAGACATGTATGTATATATGTAGGAATCATGCAAGGATAAGACTACCTCCACATCATATTCAAACCTAAAACTGATCCATACTTAGATTATTTCTTCTTCTCCTTGACTGGTTTGTCTTGACCATATTGACTCCTTCTTTGTACAAGTCTTGTCTATACATTTCCATTTGATATGTTGACATCAAAGTAGACTATATGTTGATGAAATGTACCTTAAATTATTTTAATCATTAATTTCAAATTTGAAACATGTATTTGCAAAACATCTCATAAAAACACCAATTTCATCAAAACTAGTCAACTAGCCTCACACAGGAAAACACATCAAATCAGCTGAAACTCTCCAAAATGATATTATTTGAGTTTTTAAATGAAAATAACATGGAATCAGGTATGATACATTGATTTACAACAGCAATAAACACCAAAATCTTCTACAGCAAAAACTATGCAAAACCCACAAAACTATGTGCTCTGAAAATCACCAAATATAATTGTAGAGCATAGTTTGATTTTTCTGAAAGAAATACATAAAGTCTGATCTGGAACAACAAAAATGTGTACACCCACACCTATAGAAACCTACAACAAAACCACACAACACAAATAACACAAAATACTAAAATACACACTATGCATCTCAACCCATTGTGATTGATAATTTGAAACTAATGTAAGAACCTACTTGTTGATGGTGGCTTTAGCACACAACAACACAGGTGAAATATGGGTATATCACCTCTCTTGAAAAAGGTATCCTATCCAAGATAGGACTACCCCAAGGATAATACAACTAGGTCTTAGCTTGCAGGAATGACTCAATTGGTATGTTTAGTTGTGCCAACAAGGGGACTTACATATGATGATAGTGTTTGCAAGGCAGTGTCAGCAAAAGTGCAGGAGACCCTATGGTATTTTTAGCTGATTTGCAATATAAATGCTGCTTGAAAACCTAAATCTAACAATTTGATATAAAGAAAGTGCAAAAGAGTAAGGGTTTAAAGAAAGATCCTAAGTGACTTTCATAATGCAAAACTCATTGATGGTAGACAAATGTTATGAAATTAAACCACTTTCTATGTTACCAGGCTAATAGATTGCTACAGTACTGTAAAAAATGATTGTATCTATTGGCAAGAGACATTGCTCCGCATTAGTAGGTGTTGTCATTGATGGCAACCAAGATCATAGCAATCATCTGCATAACACAATTTGTTCATACTGGAAGTCAGATTAAGAATTTGTATAAGTCTGGGTAGTTAGGAATAAAGCAATAACAGGGTCCAGTATTTTGGTCCAGATCTCTCCAGTGGAAAGTCATGATTAGCTGAGGATCTAGGGGAATCATATGCATTGTCAAGATAGTCTAAATCTAGATTTTTGTCCTCCGGTGATGAAGGACTCAAAAGATATTATCTTTTGAGCACCAAGTTCCAGTTTGTCAAAGCAGATAGAAGAAGAACATGACAACCTTGCAGAAGATCTTGGTTCCAGATGTATGGAAGTTGTTTGTTGGACAAATGGTGATGATCAGTGATAGTGGCCGACATGATTGATGATTTTCAAGAGCAAGTTTTGGTCCGCACCTTAAGTTATGCATAGATCTAGCCGACAGAGTAGAGCATTCAAAAAGGTTCTAAGTGTTGTTGAAGCTGACTGATAAAATGATTGTAGATCATATTGTGGATATATATAGCTGATGAAATTGGATGATTCAAAGTGTGTGAAGTATGTGCGAGTAAGGTGTAAATGTTAAGAGCAAAAATCTAAGATGTGAATAAAGGCAGAGCAGTAAGAAGAGTAGAGAAAAGATGAAATGTGTAAGATCAGTTTTTGTACTTAACCAGAACTGAAACTCTTGCATGGATAGATGCTATTTATCAGTTCAAAATCTCTATTATTCTCTTGTAATCTTTCTATAGGCAGTGAGCCTCCATTTGAGCAGTGAGCTCTGGGCAGTGAGCTCGAATGCATGTGCATTCCCATTTGTGAAATACTTTTAATAGGGTATTAATTTTTGTGGGTTAAACCCCACCGTGGTTTTTCCCTTAACCAAGTTTCCACGTCAAAAATCTTGGTGTCAAGTGTGTTATTGTGTTGCTACTTTTACTCTTATGATTGATTGTTTTCATGATTAAATTATTGAATTGTTATTAAGTAGCAAAAGAAAGAATTGACTACAAAAAGATACAAAGTTTTGTGACAGCTGATTCACCCCCCTCTCAGTTGTCTGTCCTATTTCCAACAATTGGTATCAGAGTGAGGTTCCTTGAAGAAGCCTAACAACTTGAGGAAAAGATCTTGGAAGAAGTTTTAAATGGGTTCACTCAAAGATCAACTTTAGTTGGCCCTAGAAGAGCTTGTTCAATCTAAAATAGAAATTAGTAATCTGAAAGGTGAACTTAAAGATGTTGATGATAATATTGAAATGTTAAAAGATAAATTAAAGAAATCTATGCAAAGGAAGAAGGAGCTAATTTTGTAGCTATCCAATTTACCTAAAGAAAATGGCATGAATGAAGCTTTGGAAGAAAAGACAAAGGAATGTGAGAAGCTATCAAAAGAAGTTGTTCTAAAAATTGAAATGGAATCTGGGGTGATGAGGCAAACCAAAGAAAGTGAAGATATGAAGAAAATTGAAGAAGATTTGAATCAAAAACTAAAAGAAAGAACTGAAGAATGTTGCAAATTGGATGGAATAGCTAGCCATCTAGAGTCTTATCTACAAGAAAGTAGAGACAATGAGAGAGAACTTGAAAGGCAAATTATCATTCTCAGACATGACCTAGATGTTGTAAATGAATATAAGGAGAAGTTCAAGATTAGCTTAGCAAAACTTGAAGCACTGCTCGAAGGACAGAAAAGGACTGATGACAAGCATGGTCTTGGATATGAGAAAGGTGAAAGCTCTGGATCCAGATAGAGAAATTTTCAACCTAGGAATGGGAGAAACAAAACTAGAAAACCTCTAGTAAGACAACCTAATGCTCAAAGATATCCATCATTTAATAGAAATTTTTTCAACTGCAACAAATTTGGTCATAAAGCTACTCAGTGCAGAAGCAGAGTAAATCAAAATGGTCCATCCTTCTCTGGTCAATGCTTCAAGTGTAAGAGGTATGGTCATAGCTCAAATGAATGTAGAAGTATGATATTGAATAATGCTAAGAATAAAAGAATTAGAAATTCTTTCAATGGTTACTGCTTTGTTTGCAATGGGTTTGGACAGATGGCTAATCAATGCAGATCAAGAGAAAATTAGGTTTATAAGAAAAGAAATGTTGTGTGCTTTAACTGCAATAAATCTGGTCATATTGCAAGATCCTGCAGAAGTAGGAACAATGAATGAAGTGATCCGGTAAACAAAAAACTAGATGAGTAGAGACAAGACAAAGGCAAATAAAAAATTGATATGAATGAGACTCAAAATGAATCAAACAAGATATGGGTCAATAAAACAATTATGAATGACAGTAATGTATCTGCACCAGCATCCGGTGCTAAAAATTCCTCTGAGAATTGATTTTGAAGCCTTAGCTTAGGGGGAGTAGCATTGTAAATCAAATTCCCCTAGCCAGTAGTTGAGTGCCTGGTTTTGGCACAATGAGAAAAGGTACCCTGAATTGACTCAGAACATTTGGAAGGATTTCTAGAAGAAAGGAAATGATTATGACAAATTGTAGAGTGATACATGAAAGACTATTCAAAAATAGAGCTACCAGATGTGCTAGGACAGAGCACTTATTACAAAGGAAAATTAGGTGATGCGAAGCTTAAAAGGGTCATTCATTCCTAATTTGAAACACTTTGCATCAGGAAAAAACAAGAAGAAATAAATGGATGAACATAGAGCTGAGAATTCTCAAGATTTGGAAGCGAGAAAAGATTTTCCAAGCAAAAACCCTAATCTGCGTAACAAGGTATTTTTTATTTTTTGAGAAATCTCTTGAGTTCTTGATTTCTACAAATGGCTACACCTCTAGATGTTGATGTAACTGAAAGACCCCGACCAATATTTAAGAAGCATCCACACAAATCAGTTGAAATTGAACAGTTGGGTGCATTCTCTGAGGTTCCACATGGTGTACTACATGTTGAGGATATTAGGGAATACATCCACTATAACATGGATGAATTTGAAAACTTAAAACTCTTGGATCTACTTAACAACTACTTAACGGATAATAGCCACAAATTGAAACCAGAATAGAAAGCCCTAGAAACCAAACATTTTCTGCAAGTCATTAGGTTTCTGATATTTGATGAAAATGAATGGGTTTGATATATCTTAATTCAGATACATGATGAGTTCATATGGCTATTGAAATCATTCAAGATTACAAAAGGATGTTATCAAGATTGTAACTGAGTTAAACTCCTCTGGTGGATTACCCATGATGAAAGCCGTGAAAAACTAGATAGTGACTGATGCTACCAGTGCCAAGTTTGGTAGAAGGGCAATGAACATCAATGATATTATAGAACCGGATGTCAAATTCGCCTCCATGGTGATTGGGTACAAAATTTACCACTCCAACAGAGAAAACTATGTCCGAAACTGCAATTTATGCATCCTTTCAAATGTTAAAAGAAAATGCTGATTATAATCTTTGTGAACTACAAAATCAGTTGATTGAGAATTTGAGCAAGATAAAGAAAGATAAGAAAAATTCCTTCAAATATGGTTCCTTGATTATATCCTTGTTCTTCTATTTTATGAGTGAAGTACCTGGAATTCAAAGTGTGCATTGGACAACTGACAGACCAGTAGCATGGCAAATAAGAGATCACCTTCTCAGTCTTGGTGATTTCCAAGCCCAAAAGACTGCCATTTGGGGCTACTTCAGAAACTTCCAGATTTTAATGCAAGCAAGGGAAAGAATCTCTAAAATAATTGTGGAGAAGTATGAAAATGACATATGTTTCATGGTTGACACAGATCAGTGCTTGATGGAAGCTGTAGAACCAAGAATAGTTTGGATAATGCCTATGGGTTATGAGGTGGATGGAAGAGTGTTGGATATGTATGCTCAGCATCTTCTGAGCACACCTAAAGATACCTTTGTGGAAATGTTTGGAACCTACAAGGAATTAAGTCTAAAATTACATGTGGAGCTCAGACAACCTGAGACCAAGAGGAAAGTGCAAAGACAAATTGAAAGGTATGCTGAGAGCATTGGCCTAACCAAGGAGGTAAGAAAAGAGAAAGAAATGAAAAGATGAAGAAAAGCACTGAGCAGACTATAGAAGAAAAAGTAGAAAGTCAGTTGGCAGTTGCTCTAGAAATCCCACCAAGTCCTTCAAGGAAGATAAGGAGTTATGTAACTCCTACTGAGTAACTCAAGTCCACTTCCACTAAGAAGCCAGAAGTGACTCCATTTGGTGATGGAGGGAAAAGGAAGAAAACCAAGGTCGCAAGAACCCACACAAGCACAAAAGATGATGAAGAGACAGAGATAGATGAAGAAATAAAAGAAATAAGATCTAAGAAAGTTAGAACTTCAAAGACTTTTGAAGATCAGCCTTTCGGAAGCAATAAGGCCAGTAAAAAGCTATTCACTGGTAAGGTCACTATGACTATTGATGAAATTGTCAAAACAATCACTATTCATGGAAATTCAAAGCCTGTCAGAGTTTACTATGATAATTTTGATCAAGCAAATAAGAAAATTTTGGAAGATGCCATTATCATTTATTTGAATAAATTCAATAGAGCCTTGTTGGAAATTTTACAAGAACTTCCAAAGAATTTAAGGAAAGTACTGGAAATGAGAAAAGAAGCAGCTAAGGATAAAGACATAGAACTCAAAGAGTATGTTCTCTCCACTTTGTGTCTTGTGATGACCAGAAGAGAAGCAAATAAAATCCTCAGAGAAGTTAAAGATAAATTCAGAAGCAAGGTCTAGATGAATAAACTAATGCTTGGTGAAACTCAGGAAATTACAAAAGAAACAGAAAAAATCTTGAGAAAGGCTTTAGACAAAGATAAATATTATATTATTTCAGAAAAACAAGTAGAAGTCAATCCTCCAGTTTCAGAACATGAAGCTCCAGAAGAACAAACTAACAAAAGAATTGATGATGAAAGTGTTAATTTAGATCCTCTGGAGTTAACCTATGAAGAGACTGATGTTGGATTTTTAGATTTGAATGTTGGAGAAGTCCAGGAAGAGGAACAAGTCAATTAGGGGGACATAGATATGATAGACAAAATAGTTCATGTAGAAGTAACTCCTCCACCTGATCATTCTGAAAAAGAAAAGGATATTGCCACTATACAGAGCCCTCTGAATTTGGTTGCAAGTGGTGAACAAATAGGAAAGAGTCCCTCTGCAGAGAACATAAAGAAAAGTGAAGCAGAGAAAGAGGAGGAAAAAAAAAGAAAGATAAAGCAGAAGAAGATGGTGCAAACATTGAAGCACCTAAAGAAGATACTAAGAAAACTGATGAACAAAAGGGTGGTTCAGAAAATGTTACAAGAGACATTGCAGATGCAGTGAAAAGTCTTTTTGAAAAAGAAATAATTGATCTTGATGAACCTAAACTACTCCAACATTTATCCAATCTAGATGCTCTCTTTCCAATTCAATTGATGAAAACAGCATCATTCACCCAAGTAAAGGCTAGAGAAAAGATGTTAAATTTCCACATGGAGGACAATGAGCTACTGGGGCTTGCAACTGGGATTTTGGAAAAGTTAATGCCTTCCTACCATAAGAGTCCATCTGATTCCCCCTTAAGACATCTAAAAAATCTTGTAAGTTCTGTAAATACTCATTTTGAGTCCTCTGAGAAGTTTGCTGAGACAAAAGTTAGAAATGAGTTTTTGGATAAGAAATTTAGTGAAATTAAAAGTCTGATAGGGTATGATAGGACTATACTTGCTATCAGTATAAAGAGTATTCAAAATTCTCTAAGTGATGGAAGTGATGTATATAAATTTTGTCTATCCTGGCCCAAAGTAAGTGAGAATATTGAGAAGAAGATAAAGGAACAAGAACGTAACTTGTCAAATCTATCCAATAATTTTGATCCTCTAACTATGTCACCCATAAGTCAGGAATGTCAAGTAATTAGCTTGACTGAGGAGTTAAAGAAACTTGTCAAAGAGAAAGGAAAAATTATGATGAGAATGTGTGAACTCTGGGGATTGATTGCCCCTAAGTTAAAGACAATGTATAATGCCCTATTTGAAGATCAAACTGCAATTTAGACTAGTGATCCATCAGATCTATCAAAGCCAGAAGCATTTTCATTTCTGTTGAGTGGGCACATCTTAATTTTGGATGGAATGAAGAGTACTTGGGCCTCTCAACTTGTGCAATTAAAAACCAGCTTTGCAGACATTCTCAAGTTCATGTAAATAGAACTTAATGATTACTTGTACATATGTGGCATTATACATAGAAGTTTTGAAAATTTTAGTTTGCAGACCCCACCCTTTGCCATTGATGTCAAAGGGGGAGTGAAGAGTAGTGAAAAATGAGGAATCCAGCAAAGGGGGAGCATTGGAATGAAGTATGAATAGCAATATGGAGTACAAGCAAAGAGGGAGTTATTCTGACACTTAGTCATTTTTCACTAAGTGTTACCATCAATGCTAAAGGGGGAGATTGTTGGCAAGAGACACTGCTTCACATTAATAGGTATTGTCATTGATGGCAACCAAGATCATCGCAATCATCCGCATAACACAATTTGTTCATACCGGAAGTCAGATTCAGAATTTGTCTAAGTCTAGGAAGTTAGGAACAGAGCAGTAATAGGGTTCAGTATTTTGGTCTAGATCTCTCCAGTGGAAAGTCATGATTAGCTGCGGATCTAGGGGAGTCATATGCATTGTCAAAATAGTCTAAATCTAGATTTTTGTCCTCCAGTGATGGACTCAAAATATATTAGCTTATGAGTACCGGGTTCTAGTTTGTTAAAGCAGACAGAAGAAGAACAGGCTAACCTTGTAGAAGATCTTGATTTTGGATGTATGAAAGTTGTTTGTTTGACAAATGGTGATGATCAGTGATATTGGCTGACATGAGTGATGATTTTTAAGAGCACGTTTGGGTCCACACCTTAAGTTATGCATAGATCTAGTCGATAGAGCAGAGCATTCAAAAAGGTTTTAAGTGTTGTTGAAGTTGACTAATAGAATGATTGTAGATCATATTGTGGATATATATAGCCAATGAAATTGGATGATTCAAAGTGTGTGAAGTATGTGCGAGTAAGGTGTAAATGTGAAGAGTAGAAATCTAAGATACAAATAAAGGCAGAGCAGTAAGAAGAGCAGAGCAAAGATGAAATGTGTAAGATCAGTTTAGTTGCAACTACTAAAAGTGTTTGGATCCACCCCTTTCCCTCATCAAACTTTTCCTTTTCAAGTGGATTATGCTCTGCCATCTCAAATCTCCTGAGGCAGTTCTGTGGTCTTCTTTTTTTCTGTGATTCCCAGATAATGGCATTAGCAAATCTTTAAGTAGCCAAAAAAGTTCATAGAGAATGATCATTAGTCACTAGCCTGATTTGACATCCTTTCAGATCATCTTTCTCATCACTCTACTTAAGCATCATTCTTTTCAATGATCAAATAATGAATAGTAATTTTACACTTCATCTATATTAAAAGTGATAAATATTTGTTCTATCTTTACTGGACAAAATTAACATTTGACTGTTGAAGTGAATGATGTTTAAAAATAACCCAATCTCATACTTTTACAATACTTTTTAAACTTTTCAAATAAATTATTTTTAATGATATGAGTTAAGCATTAGCTACTACCTATAACAAAGGCCCATATATTCTACCTAATACTCCCTAAGTGAACTGTTAAATTACATTTATGGTATGGAGTTAAAAAGAAATTTTTACCATCATCTCTTGATTCAAATGCTTAATTTAGATGTTGCCATGGTAAATGGGGTTTCCCCTTTTTTTATAGCTACTCTTTCAAGGTCTATATATTTTTCTATCCATTATTGCTTTCTTCAATAATAAAAGAAAAAGATTAAACTGGTGAATATTTACAATAAAATTAACTATTATTTTTTTAAGTCCCTGGTAAACTTTTTAACGTGACCATTGACGTTGGCGCGCCCTCTGGCTCCACGCGGATGGGGGGAGACTAGACCTTGTGACCTCCTTACCTACAATAGGAATACTTAGCCAATCAAGCCAGGGCCATCATCCTAAATAAAATTAACTATTTTATTCAGATTAATTTTTTCATTTTTTTTTGCTATATAATTTTTATCTTTTGTGTCTCTTATTTTTTAATATTTAATAATAAATTTGGTCAGGATATAGGAACCATAAAAACAAAGGGCTTAACCATTGGATGCTAGTAGCAATCATACACCAAGTTTAGTATCAATCATCTATATTGAAGACTGAAGACTAAGAATTCTTCCTAGAGGAAGAGATTATCCACACCATTGGGTATTCCATCTTTTTGAGAAAGAATTGTCTTATGTTGCCCCACCATAGTCTATTCCTACTCCAAAATAGAAGGATCTACCCTAAATTGCACAAGATTACCCTAAAAAGACATTTCCACCAAGTCTAAAGTAGTCCCTACCCTCCAAATCCATAGTATTTATTTCCAACTTGCATGTTTTGAGCTCAATGAATTTCCCACCAGTAGAACTTGTACTCATGCACATCACCTACCTAGTTGTGTTATCTACCTAGGGATATGGTATTATATTGTAATCAGATGGATGAAGATGCCAACATGTGGCCCACATCACACATCCCCTGAGTTAGTTATATTAGGTCTTTGTGGATAACTTGTGTAATTAAGTATACATGCATTGAGTAGTCCTTCATTAGGATTACCCCTCAATTATGTTATTAGGAGGAGGTCTATTTATAGGAGGTGTTTATCATTGTAAGGATATGCATTGAGTATGATACTGTAGTTGGGATCTCTTAAAGATATAGCATGGAGTGGTTTTTTTCTTAAGAAGTATTGTATGATGTTACCCTCCCTTAAGAGTTTATAAGTTTCTACATATAGTACAAGTGACTTCTAGAAACTGTGTTTGCTTTTTTGTATCAACATTTCGGATTATATTCAATATTAGGGCATTTTGGCCCATAAACATCTCTTGTGTTGTGTGAGATATATCTTCTACATTATATTATTTCTATTATTATATGTGTGAATCTTATTAGGTGGTATCAGAGCTATGATTTGGGCAAATGTGGAAAAAACCCTAACTTTTAAAGATTTTCCTATATCTTTCAAACAACTATGAATTTTTATACACATTTTGTTATTGCAGGTGGATGATCATCTAAGGATGATATTGTCTAAAAATAAAGTTTATATCATCAATATTGAGTGAGTTATTACAATTTTATGATTTTTCATAATTTTGGTCTATAGGCCACAAATCACGATTTTTTTTTAGAGATTTTTATATATCTCAAAAGCTTGCCAAATTTTATTAGGGGTTTTTTAGTTGTATTTTTATTTTTGAGGCCAACAACATTATGAAATAATTCAATCAAAGTTGGGTATGTTGTAAAAATTTAGAAACCATAGTTTTAATGGGTTTCCTAATTTTGATGGAAGTGGCAATACATTATAATGGTGGAACCAATATAAAGTAGCTTATGGTCAAGAGAAAATATGGAAATTGGATTTTTTTTTAACATTTAAGGGGTGAATCTTAGAAATGGTATTACACATTGCATAAGGATATTTCTTCTTTAAATGAACAAGAACAAGCTTTCTTAGATAAATGGGCTCAAGAAGAAGATGGACAAGAACAAGAAGATGACAAATAGGAAGCGAAAGAAGAAAATAGAGGAGAATAAGTAGAAAAAGGAGGAGAAGTAAAGAGGATGATGGAGAGAATATAAAGGATACAAGTACACACACTTTAGCTCCAAGGAAGGAGGATTCAATCCTTTAATTTCATGTATGTATAAAAAAGGAAAAAGTTATTGCTTTATAAACCCTAGTAGAAAGTATAACTCCAACATGGAATTAGCCAAGAAGCTACAAGTACAAAAAAAACTACATTAAGAACAACCAAAATATCAAGTAAGGATATTCAATTTTTTAAAGATTTGAAGCTCTCTATGGATAAATATGTTTTACATTCAAAATTTCTTTCTTTGTATATGGATGGGTTGGATATTGTTCTTGGTTATCCTCAGTTAAAATCTTTGTAAACAATAAACATCAATGTGCAAAAGAAGTTCATGAAGCTTTGGTAAAGGAGGAAATAAGTCACATTATAAGATATTACACAAATGAAGTCCAAATGAAAGTCAGGGAAGAGAAAGTTCAAGAATCTACTAAAGATTGTGCCAATGAATTAGAGGGAATAGAAGAGGAGAAAAAAGTAGAGAAAAAGAACACACAAGTAATTCTCTTAATGAGCCAACAAAACAAGTGGTAAAAATGATGAAGAATTAGAGAAGGTTCTTGTTTAGGATAAAATATGAAGAGGATTAGTTTAGGGTTGATTTTGATAGTTTGTGTTAATCGTCCTTTCACCACTAAACATTTAAGGACATTCAGTCGAGTAGGAAGTCTACTATAGGCCTTTGTCACTTTGAACATAGGGGAAGATTGGAATTGTGTGAATTTGTTGTTTAATTAAGTCCAATTATGTTCAAAACCCTAATTATGCAAATTCGTGAACAAACAGACAAATTACGAAAAATGATCGCACATAGAGATATCAAATGACAATCAAATACGTACTAGATTTCAGAGTCCAGAAAGTAGAAAAGTTAGGGACTAATGAGTGGGCACCCTAGTCCAGTGCCACAGTTTTTGTAGAGATCTGGCAACCTTGTCTGCAACCTGTTCCTACTATTCAGAAGATTTTTCTATTGTAGAATCTAGAGAACTAATGAGCAGGTGCCCGAGTCCAGGTCCCTATTTTCTTCTCTGATCTGCAATTTTGATAGTCTCCACTACTCTCTTGCAACTCCACTTTTTCTATTTTCGTAGCCTATAACCTGCAAGATCATGGAAAAATGGGTTAGGGGTTGTGGTGTTTAGAGGCTTGCCTCAGTCAAGCCCCAAAGAGATATTCAAGTCTTCCGAACACCGTTGTTAGATAAAGAGTGTGTATCCCTACCGAATAGAGGCAAAATCTAAATGAGGGTAAATACACAAAGATGAGTCCACTTAAGGTGGAAGTTTCAGACTTAGAAAAAAACCCGAAATCGGGTTAACCAAAATGGGATCCTACTTTTTATGAAACGGGATCCCGTTTTGCTTCAGGATCCCGAGCCAAAAGCGGGATCCTGTTTTTTAGAAATGGGATCTCGTTTTGAGTTTCATAAAAGGTTGATATTTTAACCTTTATGAAATGGGATCCCATTTCATAAAATATTGAAATATTAACCTTTTATGAAACTCAAAACGGGATCCCGTTTCTAAAAAATGAGATCTCGCTTTTGGCTCGGGATCCTGTTTTATAAATTTTAAATTTCTGACCCACTTTTTGCTATGGGTTTTGGGTCAGAAAAAAGGCTTGGGAACCTGACCCTTAGCTTTAGACCTAGTTTGACTTGCAAGTTGAAGGTCCTGTCAATGTCACAACAAACTAGTGACTTTATGCATATGTCTGAAGGCCTTTTTTGCAGAATTTTTTGACGAAATTAAAACCCATTATAGATGAGACAGTGTAGATTCCAAATATGTAATTTTTTTTACAATTGGATTATTTTTTCTATTTTTCAATTAATTTCTAATGCAATAGGTCCATAAACTTGAATTATTAGGGTTTTTTAGTATTTTAATAATGTTTTATTAAAAAAATGTAAAAAAAATTATACAAAAACGTACTTCAAACAATTCTTTTCAATTTTTTTTTTTTTTAAAATGATAAGTTTAGGTCATCTTATGCGTGATGTACGCGACGATTTTTTAAAACACTAAAAATGGCCAATAAAAAATTAACCAAAAAAAATATTCAATAAAAAATTACAAAAAAATATGGAAAACGTGCTTCAGTGAGTTACAAATATTTTCCCGAAAGGATTTAGAAAAATATGATTATTTAGGTCAAAATATGGATGATGTACATGTGCATGGTATAGTAAAAAAAAGTGACTTCTAAATAGTGGTTTTTAGAAACGCCTATTAAAAATTAATTTGTATCATCTGGGTATTAAAAAAAATTAGATATTTAGAAACTAGACTCCGAGTAATACATTTCATATTTAGTGACTTTTTTCAAGATTCCACATTTAAGTGCTTCAAATTTTTAGGTCAAATGTGACAAATTCTAAAAATCAGGGAAAACACTTCCACTTTTTGGCCAAAAAGTGGACTCAACTTCTTGCACACACCCATGATAAATGATAGTAAACACATTTGATATCACCTTGTAGTGAAGATCTCATGGAATGAAGAAACTCTTCATGCAATGAGGAGATGGTTGCCAAATCTGTAAATACAAACAAAAGAACATAAATTTTGCTCTGCAACACTATGAATGCCTTGAATCACTTTCACAAAAGCTCTTGAATCAAAATTGCCATCTAGTTTTCAAATGAATCACTAATCATGCTTATATATGCAACTACAAACATTCCCACTAAGAATTTCGTAATTCAAACTTACTGTGTCAGCATAGGACCTAAATAACGGTCATAAATCGACACTTTGAAATTGGTCCCAACCTAAAATAGGGCAGGACTAGGGCGTGGGTGGCCAAGTCCTCCCCCTTATTTCAGGTAGGATTTATCATAAATGTACCCCCTAGGTCCCATTTGCCATGAAACTTTAGGGTTTTCTCATCGGGATGTAAAATTAACATGCAAGATGCTCTAAATGCATTCTAAAGGATCCGTGAGCTAAACCTTAATAGGAAAAAGCCCCCAAGGTTACTTTTTCTGACATAACATTTAGCCCTCACTTAATGTATGTATAAACACAAGGCCAATACATGCATTAAAGTATGGTCAACAAACACAACAAACACGCCAAGCACAGAGAAGACACGCCAAGCACAGAGAAGACATGCCAATCACAAAGAAGATAGTAACAAGCATGCAAAACATAGAGAAGACAATTACAGTCACATAAAACATGAAGAAAACAACATTGAAGACACACAAAACATAGTGAATACAATGAATGTAGTGAAGATAGTGATGATTTTCTTTTACTTTTTCTCATATATATGAAATGCAGATGCAAGTACAAGGAAAGTAAACATAGCACCCATAATGCAGGAGGAACTCATCACCACCCATCTTTAAGACTGCATATGGGGCAATAGACACAAAATACAAATCAAGCACACCATATAAATACCAAATCGATGATGCAGCACACAACATACACTCAATACATTTTTACCATTAATCATGTGAGAGCCAAATATTTGAAGACTAGAACATAAAAAACTTCTATTCATCAACTCTGCTACTACAATGAGAGAAAACTCTCTTATATCCAAGAAAACAAAAAAAACAAAAATTACCTTTTTTGGTAGATTTCGACAATTGTCAGATTTTTCCATTTTAGGTAATTTTACAATCATATATTGAGAATCCAGTTTTTTCCCAAAAAACTCATAAAGCTAAGGTAGGATGAAAAACCAACTAACATCCTAAATTCGAAACATGAGTTTTGAGTTATTAAAAAAAGCGACTTTTAAAAAACTAGAAAAAAACACTAATTTGCCATTTTGAGGGCCAAGATGAAAGTTTCAAACCCCAAAAAAGTGCCAAGATGAGGTCCAACCAACTAGGCTAGGTTGGGAAACCACTGGCCACCTCATAACGCATCCACCTATAAAATTTCATAGAAAACCCACATCCGAGTCAAAAGTTATGACCTCCAGAAGTCCCTGCATCATTCTCCTCTGGTTGAAAAGAACACAGCTCCTGCAAGTGAGTGTCTTCAAACTACTACCATTTGACTGGATCTAACCTTTGTACTTCCCACTCTATAATCCACGTGCTATCTGTTGGTGGCAGTCCTTCCCATTGTACTAAATACTTGTAACGCCCTTGCCGAGTGTAGATAGTGTTCTTATCAAGAACCTATGCAATCTTTTCCTTCTTCTTATGGGGAATGTGGTTGTGCCATGCCACTTCTGGTTGACTATCTTCAGCATCATCCTCACTATGGAATGCATATAAATCAAAAATATTAAACACAAAAGAAATATCGAGATCATCTAGTAAACTGACCTCGTATGCATTATCATTGATCTTCTTTGTAATTCTGCAAGGACCAATTTTCCTGTACTTCAACTTGTGATATGTTCCAATAGGAAACTACTCTTTTCTCAAATATACCATCACTAAGTCACCTTCACTGAATGTCTAATGTCACCTACTAGTATCCATTGAATTCTTGTACCTCTCATTACTGTCCTGCAACTTTTGTCTCACTTCTTTCTGTAACTATTGAAGGTGTTCTACAAATGCTTCCCCATCATCACTGACCCTATCTTTCATTGGTAGTTGTACCAAATATAGAACACCTTGAGGATTCTTGCCATACACAATCTGGAAAGGGGACTTTCCTGTTGATCTGTTAAAAGAACTATTATAGGCAAATTCGGCCTAGGGTAATGCCACGCCCCATTGTTTTGGTTTTTCTCCAACAATACACCTCAACAAATTTCCTAGACTCCAATTGACTATCTCTGTTTGCCCATCCGTTTGAGGATGATAAGCACTAATAAACTGTAACTTAGTCCCCATCTTCTTCCATAAATCCACCAGAAATGACTGAGGAATTTAGTATCCCTATCAGAGGTAATATACTTTGGAACACCATGTAGTCGAACAACTTCTGAAAAAAATAACTCTGCTACCCTCATTGCATCATTAGTTTTCTTACAGGCAATAAAATGAACCATCTTGGAGAACCTATCAACAAATACAAAAATAGAGTCATTACCTCGTTGAGTATGTGGAAGTCCCAACACAAAGTCCATATTCAAATCTGTCCATGGTGCAGTTGGTACTAGTAATGGCATATACAACCCTGTATTTTGTGAATGTCCCTTAGCCACTTGGCAGATTCTACGCCTTGTTACATACTTAGGTATATCCCTCTTTGTCTTTGGCCAGTAATATTTATCTTCTATCAAGGCTATTGTCTTGTCCTTGCCAAAATGTCCAACTAACCCACTACTATGAAATTCTCTAATAATGTTTTCTCTCATAGAGCCAGCTAGTATGCATAGTTGTTTTCCTTTAAATAGATACCCATCTTGCATAAAATATTCACCCCTAAAGTGATCCAAGTTACCAGATACTGGTGCCTTCAATTGTTCCACAATCTCCCAAAAATCATCATCAGACTCATACAAATTTTTGATGGCATCAAAACCAATCACCTCTGTTTCCATTGTGGTCAAAAGTGCAACACGCCTACTTAACACATCTGCAACCTGATTTTGTTTTCCAGACTTATGTTTCAACACAAAATTGTAACCCTGCAAGAAAGAAACCCACTTGGCATGCCTACTATTCAACTTTTTCTGTGTGTTCAAATATCTCAGTGCAATATGATATGTAAACAATACAAACTCCTAGGGAACTAGATAATGTCTCCAATGCCTCAATGCTTAAACAATTGCATAAAATTTCAAATCATAAGTAGAATAATTCTTTCTCACGTCATTCAGCTTTTCACTAAAGAAAGCTATAGGCTTTCTAGCTTGGCTAAGCATAGCACCTATTCCCACATGGGAGGCATCACATTCTACTTCAAATACCTTATCAAAATTTGGTAATACAAGTATAGGTGCTTTTGTTACCTTTTGCTTCAAGTACTTAAAGCTCTCCTCAGCATCCTTGGTCCATACAAACTCCCTTCCTTTGGTGCAATCTGTTATAGGAGCTACAATACTACTGAAATTTCAAATGAACTTTCGATAGAAAGTGGCCAAGCCATGAAATCTTTTTACCTCTGTGATGCTGCTTGGACTAGGCCATTCTAGAATTGCCCTGACCTTTTCTAGATCCATTCTGACACCATCTTTAGAAATGACAAAGCCTAAAAAAACCAAACTGTCCTGCATGAACCTACACTTCTTCAAATTGGCATAGAGCTTCTCCTTCCTTAACACACCAAAGATGATCCTCAAGTGTTGTAGGTGCTCTTCTTTGTTGTTACTAAATACCAAAATATCATCAAAATAAACTACCACAAACTTACCAATGTAAGGTCGTAGTATAGTGTTCATCAATCTCATAAATGTGCTAGGTGCATTTGATAACCCGAATGGCATAACCATCCACTCATATAATCCATCTCCAATCTTAAAGATTGTCTTTTACTCATCCCCTTCTCGAATCCAGATTTGATGGTAGCCACTTCGTAGGTTGATCTTGCTGAAAGATTTGGCCCCTGCAAGGACATCCATCATGTCTTCCATACGAGGTATAGGAAACCAATACTTGATGGTAATCTTATTAATTGCTCTGCTATCAGTGTACATCCTCCATGTTCCATCTTTTTTTGGGGTCAACAATGCAGGTACAGCAGATGGGCTCATGCTCTCTCTCACCACATCTTTACTTATGAGTTATGTTACTTGCTTATTCATCTCTGCATGTTGTGTTGGATTCATCCTATAAGCTGCTTGGTTGGGTAGAGTTGCTCTTGGAATCAAATCAATATGATGCTGAATATCTCTCTTTGGTGGTAGACCATTAGGTAATTCATTAGGCAAAACATCAACAAATTCTTCCAATAGCTCTGCTACTTCTGGGGGAACTTAAATGTCTTCCTCTTCACCTTTTTTCACTAGTAATGTGTAACACCCTGTCACCTTCATTTCTTTAACAAGATCTCTTTCAGACAACATGGTTTGACCTTTTCCTTCATCATTGAGAGGCAATAAAATCACCTTAGAGCCATCTTTCCAAAAGGTGTATGTGTTTTTCTCTCCATCATGCATAACTTTTCTATCATACTACCATGGCCTTCCCAATAACACATGACAGGCATCCATTGGGACAACATCACACCATATCTCATCTTGATAGATCTTCCCTATGCTAAACTTGATTAGGCATCTTTTATCAACAGTGAATTCATTTCCCTTTTTAAACCATGCAATGCGGTACGGATGAGGATGTTTTTCACAGTGTAAATTCAATTTTTCTACCATTTCTTTAGAAACCATATTTTCACAACTACCTCCATCAACAATAACTTGATATACCTTGCCACCCGAAGTGCATCTGGTTCTGAAGATATTGGTTTGAAGCCATGAACCATCAGAGATTTTGGCTTGTGTTTTCTCCTTCTCTGGGATCACCATTGCCCTTCTCATCATGAGACTTTCTCCCACATCTAGTGGAACCTCTAGTTCTGTCCCTTCCACTTCATGTTGCATTTGAATCAGGTTCACCCTAGGTTGTCCTCCTTGATTTCTTTCTTGCATGTTATAATTTGAGCATTCAAATGCCCTATGACCTTCTTCTCCACATCTGAAACAAGTGAAAGGCCTTCTCTGGTTTTCCCATCCTCTATCGCTACCATAACCTTTACCTCTTTGAAATCCCCTTCCGCGTTCTTGATTTGGAGGATCTTGTTGAGTGTCTGCTTGTTTTTCCAATCCATGGGATGACTCTCCCCTGCCATAATTTGAACCTCCTCGAAATGGGGTTGATGTACCCCTTCTTCCTCCTCTATTCCTTTGATGGTATTGTCTGTTTTGTTTTTCTTCAGCCTTTAGAGCCAATTGGTAAGCTTCTTCCATATTATTGAGTCGATGCATGCTCAATTCATCTTGAATAGAGAATTTCAGGCCATTCACATACCTAGCAGCCATCTGTTCATCAGTTTCTTGATGCTCTATACGTATAGATAGTGTATAAAACTCATTTGTATAATCTTGCACAGATGAGAGGTTCTGCTTTAAATTTTGAAACCTACGAAAAAGGGTTTGCGCATAATCTATGGGAAAAATTTTTTCTCTTAACTTCTTCTCCATTTTATTCCACGTCCTGATCTTATCCTTGCCTTTCCTTGTTCATTCCTTTTGAAGATGATCCCACCAAATCATTGCATGACCCTTTAATTTGGTGCATGCAAATTTCACCTTCATTTCCTCTGTCATGGATTTCTATTTGAAAAATTTTCTCATGTCATTCAACCAGTCTATCAACTCCTCTAGTTTAAGACTACCTGCATAATCTGAAACATCTACCTTGATCCCTTCATTTTTCCCTTCTAAGGCCCTGAGCATCCTCTCTTCAAAACTCATGCCTTCTAATTCTTCTTCTTCATGTTCTGTATCTTGATTTGCACCTCCTTGACCTATCTCTTCATTAGATTCATCTCCTCCTCTACCTAGTCTTTGGTTTTCCATCTGTGTTGTAAGTTCTGCTATTTGCCTTTGTAGATTTTGCATTTCTCTATGCATTTGGGCAAGATTGCCTCTTCCTCTTCCTCTCCCAACCATCTTCCTGCTCTGATACCAAATGATGCAGCACACAACATACACTCAATACTTTTTTACCATTAATCATGTGAGAGCCAAATATTTGAAGACTGGAACATAAAAAACTTCTATTCATCAACTCTGTTGCTATAATGAGAGAAAACTCTTATATCCAAGAAAACAAAAAAAACAAAAAATTACCTTTTTTGGCAGATTTCAGCAATTGCCAGATTTTGCCATTTTAGGTAATTTTCCAATCATATCTTGAGAATCCATTTTTTTCCCAAAAAACTCATAAAGCTAAAGTAGGACGAAAAACCAACTAACATCCTAAATTCGAAACATGAGTTTTGAGTTATTAAAAAAAGCAACTTTTAAAAAACTAGAAAAAAATACTAATTTGCCATTTTGAGGGCCAAGATGAAAGTTTCAAGCCCCGAAAAAGTGCCAAGATGAGGTCCAACTGACTAGGGTGGGTTGGGAAACCACTGGCCACCTTATAACGCATCCACCTGTAAAATTTAGTAGAAAACCCACATCCGAGTCAAAAGTTATGACCTCCGGAAGTCCCTGCATCAATAGGAGGGAGTGATTGCCACTGATCTTTAAGACTATATTTGGGGAAAAACATGCAATACAAACACACTAGGAAAACACAGAGAAAACACAACAGACAAGCAATGGAGTGTTCTTATTTATAGGTTCATCACCATCTCAGGCACGTTACAAGAACACACTAACGATTGGGCTTTGCCACAACAATTGTCGAAGACATGCTTAAGGGTTGAGTTAGTCACAAAACCACTCCCTATCTGCACATAGGACTTTTTGAAAATGATAGGATGTGCAGTCTCCACGATAAATACACCATCCCCACCTTCGTAGAGGGATTAAGATAAAAAGGATATATGCGATAACCCGCCTCCACAGAGGGATTAAATGATTGCATAGATTGAAAATAAACCTTAGAGTGCAGGAGGGACTCAACACCACCAGTCTTTAAGACTACACTTGAGAAGCATCTAAATCAGACATCTTACCTTATATATACCCCCACCTTAAGGTGGTTGATATCATGTCACGATATCAAGCACGTTAAGGCAGGAAGAAAACACACAAGGGAACATGAGCTCTCACAAAGCCCATGCCCCCTAGAGGTGACATGTGCTTTACGATCACCAAATGTTCCCACAAACACATTCCTATAAGAAAAGTGTTAGTGTCCATATAATCATGATAAACAACAATGCATATGATCAATCACATAAAGAATCGAGGAATGTAAGATTCAAGATAGACAAAGTGCGTGGTGCAGTAGTATTGTTATGGTTTGTAAGTGCAATAAGACAACATCAAGATTTCACATGGAGTGATTCTACTAGCCAATAAATCAACCCCATCATCATGTAGGAACTAAGTCCAATTTTTTATTTCTCACTAAAGGGACACTAGGTCTGCATCAGTATAAAATGTTTTTCATCATCCACCCGCTAGATAGAAACACTAGAGGAAGGGAAACAATAAATTGAGAGGAGAAACAAGTGCCTTAGGGACAATCATGTAGGAGGGTGCCCCCAAGTCAGCAATCACAATGCTATGTCTGTAAGACACAACACACACGGTGAAAATAGAGGAGAAGCAATATAGAAGAATGATGATACAAATAGAAGAAGGGTCACAACAGAGATGGTCTCCTAGTATCCTTAACCTTACAAGAGAATCAAGGGTCATCCTAGGAGGCCTAAACAACACATAACACATCACGGGGGAAACACAACACGGAGATAAAGGGTTAGAAATACTTACCAGTATGGACAATCGGGCTAGTGGTCGTCATGGATCTTGATCTTTACCTTAATGGTTAAGGCTTTATCTCTTCTTCTGTCTTCCATATGTTCATGAGTTTGTGAGGGTAATCTTGTAGGAAAGGTATCAATTAATGATGGTAGAGAGGGGATATTCCCATTTTTTGTGTTAGTTATAGGAGCTCTTGTAATTCCATTTGAATGACGTTGTTGAGGAACTTGAAAAGTGCCAATTTCAGTCCATATATATAGGGTGTTGGAATACCTTGGGTTTGAGGGATAGTTTGTTCTTCAATGTTGTGTGAAATTTCATTATTTTCCAAGGTATGTGAAGGTTCAGGTAAAGATACATGATCCATTTCTTTGTTTAAGATGTAATTGAGAAGTTCTTGAACATTAGGTGGTAAATTTTTAGTTTCAGCAGGTTGAAGCAAATGGTCACAAAGAGAATCTACATCATCCAAAGCATCATCCTGGCTAGGGAGAGTGGGAAGGGATGGCAGAGTAGTTTGAATAAATGTATCAATGATGTCTTCTTCTTGTGCCAAAATATCCTCACTAAGTGGGGTTATGTTGGGACAAGACTCTTTGTGTGATGAATCACCCATTGCTATATCATTCTCATAGTTTTCAGAAAGGATGTCCATTATGTCGTCATAAAATGAGGGGAGAGACGGAATGATATTTTTTCTACTACTTTCCCCATGATTATTTTTAGCAATGAAATTATTGAGATTCTCCAAGATTGAAAGGAAAACACCCATGATAGTGAGAAAGCTTTCAAAGTAGGCTATTGTTCGTAGAATATCACAGGTAGTGTTTACATTCATGTCAATACCATAGATGTATGCTATTTGATGCAAGACTTGAGGATGATTTTCAATGAATTTGCAAAAGTTATCATAATTCATAATGTACTCAAATAAATCTTCCAACGATGAATGCCAAGAAGAATCCATGAATGCATAACTGTGTAAAAATGACCTAAAATGCTTAATTTTTTCAACTATTTTCAATGCAAATAAGTGAAAGAAAAGGTGTTGTAAGGAAATTGATTAGGGGAAGAAAATAATATGTTTGATATCAGTCCAATAAAGCAATAATATCCTTCACAACATTCTTTTTGATGCAAATCTAGAGTGATGACAAGTCAAAACCTAGTGAAAATACACAAAAATATGCAATTTTTCACAAATTTTCAATGCAAAGACCCAATACAAATGGTGTTGTGAAAACTGTTAGGAGGTACAATAGATTATAGTAGTAATATCAGTTACCTAAAGCCATAAAATCTATCACAAAACTCTTGGAGTGCAAATCTAGGTCAAAACCTAATTTTTCACCAAATTTTCAATGTAAGAGCCCAATAAAAAGTTGTTGTAAATAATTTTAGGAGGGGAAGAAGATAATAACCCTAATAATAGCAAATTAGTGCAGAAAAATCCTTTACAACACACCTATGATGCAAATCTAGAGAGACAATAAGGCCAAAATTTAGTGAAAACACAAAATTTTTAAATCCTAGGCATGAAATTTTGCAAGCAAACCACTATGATGCAACACTATAGTTAGAAATTAGTCCTAATGAGTGTTTTAAAAGGGTGGTAAAATTTGAAACAATATTTTGGCTACAAACCCTAGCTAATGCAAAACAAGGTTATATGGAAAAATGCACAATTTCAAGCAATTTTTATCAAATTAAGAATGAAAATGCAATCTAAATGAATGATGAATGAAAATTTTCTGTATTTTAAATTAGATCTAATGATAATGACAGAAATTTATTGAAATTACACTAGTAGAAATATGGCAAATAAATGACCAGGTGACTAAAACTTTTAGTCAGGTGACAAATTTTTTTGCAACATAGCTATAAATGACTAAGTAAATGACTAATTTGGTCATAAGTTGAAATGATTAAATAAATGACCAAATAAATGACTAAATAAATGACTAATTTGGTCATCGGGCAAAAAACACAACTAAATAATTGGTGAGACAAATAAAAATGACTAAATAAATGACTATTACTCTATT
The DNA here is from genome assembly GCA_027924645.1 of Cunninghamia lanceolata. Taxonomy (NCBI): domain Eukaryota; kingdom Viridiplantae; phylum Streptophyta; class Pinopsida; order Cupressales; family Cupressaceae; genus Cunninghamia; species Cunninghamia lanceolata. Next base: position 4,131,849 of record BSBN01000957.1, read on the forward strand.
CTTTTTTCTTTCCAATCTGATCATAATCCATGAATTCAAAGAAAATACAAGGCAAGGCAATAAATGTTTGCTTAGACCAAAGGAATAAAGGGAGAGAAAGGATTGAACAAAGGGCTAAGAAGAAAGAAGACAAATCATACAATAGGAAATATACAAAAAAATTTAAAAATAAGACAAGATCAAAATAGACAAACTGGGTAGATACAAATACAATAAAGACAAAATTATTAATTATAAAACTTTTAAATATATTATAATATTGATAAATTATTTAATTTTGCAAGTCTAGTATGCACAAGTATAATTTAAGTTAAATTAATTAAATTATATAATTTAATAACTTAAGTTGTATAATTTATAACTTATATAACAAAGTAATTATATAATTTAAGTTAAATATAATTTAATAATATTTCATATTATTTAAATATTATAATAATGAATAATTATATTGTAATATAATTTTTCATTATTTTATAATTAAAATTAGGATAGCTATATTTTAAAAAATATATATCTAAAGTACGCCGAGATGGTTCCAATGCATCATTTAATTAAATTATTTTAAATTAAAATTGTAATAATTGTATACTTTAATAATTTTAATCAAAATAATATATGAAATTAGAATAAATAGATATTTTTTAATGACAATAAATAATTTAAATATATATAAATATTTGAAAGGAAAAAATATAGCTATTTATAATTTTTTTTGGCCAAGATAAGAAGGGGCTGTTGGTTTTTCCCACACCGGGGCTCCCAACTTAAAGGTTCTCGTGTCAATTTTGTTGTGGTTAGTCATTCTTCAATGTTTAATGATTGATTTATTCTGATTTCTACAGCTACAATTTGTTTTAAATTCCAACACCATAAGAAGAGGGATTTAAACACATGTATGCATTCTAATTATAAATTTATTTTATAATTAAAATTATAATATAAATTTTTGCCTTGTGATGCATGAGTTTAGTTCACTTTAGTTATGGAGGGAATGTGCATTTATGTATTTTGAACAAAAAGGTGTAACCTATGAAGAAGCAAATCACGGATCTAGCAGGAGAAGATTGTTCATGGCCGCCAAGAATAGGGTATGAGTAGTTAAACATGAGAAGATTGTTCATGGTCATAGTTCTTTGAGTTTGGAAATAGTTTTGAGATCATCGTGTGAATGAAGAAAGGGATTTCCACCTATAGACGACAGTTATCAAAGGAGCAACAATAATAATGAGTTGACAAATGGTTTTATGAAGCAATGGATGAGGAGGGGGGATCTGGTTGGAATTCTTGTAGAGTCGGTGCGTGCAAACGGAGGTGAGTTTAATCAAATAGGGAGAGAGACAATAGATAAGGTCTTGATCAAATTCATGCTATCTTCCTTCAGGAATATGAGATAAGATTTTATGCTTGCCAATCACATTTTCATTAAGATTTTATAGCATTTGTAACAAATCATGTGTCTGGTCTCTGCTGCTACATTTTTTATGTATGTCTATTAGGCATCTGCAACTAAATAGCTATGGCTATAAACTTGAATAAAACTCAATCCTTCTAAAATTTGGAAATGTAGTTCTGAGTATTGGATCTGGATGGGAAATACAAATTCCTTATTTTATGCAAACCTAAATATTCTCTCTTCCATAAGTGTTCAGATAGAGTAATGAGGTACGGTTTTCTACATAGCTCTATTCTTCTCTTAGCCTGCTCTAAAGTTTTGTATCTTTGAAAGCTTGGTGCTATGTCATTAGTGACTATTCTATCTCTTTCAATGACTATATGAAGAGGTCTCATGGTTCTTTATTGATAAAGTTCTACTTTTTCCATTCATGATTTATACTTAGAATACATTGGCATGAAGGAATTTGATGGTCTTCAACCTATGACTTAGACACTACCGGCCCTATGTGTGTGATTCAACCTTTGAAAGATGATTGTATTTTCAAAATGACTGTCACAAAACAAAGAATAAAAGCTTGTTGTTGAGAATGCAAGACTATACCATGATTTGTTTCATTCCTTAAATCTTCTCTTCACTGTCTTTACTGTCTCTTACTGCTATCCTGACAGTAACCTTTGTCATGAAAACCTTGTTCATTGCTTCATAAATGAATTGATCTTTGTTGTCCTATCACAAACTTGCCTACAAATTCCTTAATACAAAGATATCATTGATGATGATTGTCCTTTGTATGCAAAACTTTGTCACAGTCACATTCCCTTTGTCCATCTACTGCTATGATTATCATATAGCTTTTTAGCTTGATTTTGATAAACTTGAAGATCCTATTCATAGACTTTTGACTGTAAAAAATCCTCTCTGTTACTTTTGTTATTGATATATGACATAATTTTCACATAATTCACATTTGGATGCAAAAAGACTGTCAATATTCCACTATCTTTTCTCTATTGTTGTAGCCCACTTTGGTGACTGTGATTAGGGCATCTCTTTGAATGGATAGTGATCTCCATGGTGTTGTACATTACTCTTTTTGATGACTGATTTTACTGTCAGTTTGATGACATGACTATCATCACTTTCAAAGGCACTTGTGTCACTATTTTAGCATCTATATAATGACTATCTTTGCCTGATAAAATCTTCAAGGATTAGTTAACTAATTAGCTAAGGGTTTGTATTTTGACAAAAGTGTTTGGCTTCATGGATTTTGTATTTTCATCTTTTTAATGTTGCTAGACTATAATATCTGCCCCCTCCTTTTCAATCAAAGGCATGACTGTATTCTATATGTTGTCTTTCCTATCATGATTGTCATTTGAAATGGTTGACATCTTGAGTCCATTATTTGGTGACTTTGCCTATGATTTTGGCAAGTGATTTTCTGCTATGAATACTTCATCACAATAGTTATTTAATTGGGGTTTTAAAGTGTAATCTTGATAGATTGTTTAGTATTTCTTCTAAATGCTATTTATCTATTGGTTTACATAGCTTGTCTATATGTCTAAGTTAGACAACTTGTAAAATGTATAATTGTTGGCATGGGAATGAAATTGAATTGTTGTTGATGTTTGTTATTCTCATGGACACATATTGAAGCACTTACTCTATCTGATGTGTGTACCTGAAAAAATGTTTTAGGTGCATATAAGTGTAGCAGCTACTTGCATGGGTGATAAAGCTTGTTTGGAGAGGACTTGGAGACTTTTGAAAAGGTAGGAAAGGAATTTAGAGTTTGTTGTAACAAATTTGAAGTCAGCGAGGCACTCTGCAACAATGTCAGATTTGGGGACACACTCTGCAGCAAATTCAAAGGTAATTCAAAACCCTCATTGCCAAAAGTGAACTGATATTTTCATGATATTTGGGGAAGCCACTTGTGGGTGCCCCCCAGGAGATATTTTCATGATTGAAGCTTGAAAACTTAAAAGAAAATGTTATCTTCAGTATTTGTGAAGTTGATCCTTAATTGATCCTTGAACTCAAATAAAACCACACCTCTACTCTGCATGATCTACTTGCATGATGACTAGCCCAAGCTGAAGGAAAGGTTATCCTAGCTTGACCATATGCATGATTGAAGGTTACCTTTTAAGATTTTATATTAAAGGCCTTCTAGGTGTAGGATAGCTTATTATACTAAATTAATATTGGAATGCACAATATTACAGATGGATCAACGTTGAAGGTTGATTACAGATCAATATCATGCATATGATGAGAGAGTAGCCAATGAGAGGGAAATGGAAAAATATCAATGTCCATGTAATGATTGTCTTGGTGGAAAGGTGAAAAAAAGAAATGCGATTTATCGACATATGATAAGATATGGGCATAGTGGTATAAGCCCTTGGGCTTCCAATTATTATGAAGATATGATAGAATTGTAGACTGTGAGAGATGAAGAGGCAACAAACATAGATGAAGTGGCATCAAACATAGATGAAGAGGTAGAAATGTTAAACGAAGGGTTTGAAGTTGAAAGAATGTTGAATGAGGGTCTGAACGACGATTGGGCTAAGTCAATGGAGGCTGCTTTAAATCCTATGTATGATAATTGCAAGTTAAGTCATTTGACAACAATCCTTCAAATTCTTAACTTGCAAGTGGTGCATGGTTGGACAAATGTGAGTGTAGATCAGTTATTAGCATTATTAACTTCATTGTTACTAGCTAACTCCACATTGCAAACAAAATGAAGTCAATGTAAAAAGTAGACCAGTAAGCTCAACTTGGGGTATGAAAACATCCACACATGTGTTAATGGTTATGTATTATTTCACAAAAATCTTGCAAGTGAGAGTGAATGTCTGAAATGTCATGAAGCAAGGTATAGACAAGGGTTGAAATCAGTTGTTAGAAAGGTTCTTCACCACTTTCCAATAATCCCATGATTACTTTGAATGTATAGATGTAGAAAAATTGCTAAACTTATGCAATGGCATGCCCAAAATAAGAGAATTGATGGTAAATAATGACATGTGCCTGATTCTAAGACGTGGATGGAATTTGATAATAGATAGCCTAATTTTTCTCAAGATCCTCATAATATAAGGTTGGGTTTGGCTCTAGATGGGGTGAACCCATTCTTAGATCAAAGTACTAAATGGTCAACTTGGCCAGTGTTTTTAATAAATTATAACTTGCCTCCATGGTTAGTAACTAAACCATTTTTCTTAATGCTATCATTTATTATACTTGGAAAGAAAAGTGTGACTTTAGATACAATAGATGCCTATCTAGAGCCATTATATGATGAGCTAATGGAATTGTGGAAAGGAATTAAATCAATTTAATCTTTAAGTGATGGTCATTCAATCAAATTCACTTTGAGAGATTCCTTATTGGTTACGATTCATGATCTTCCTACATATGGTACATTGTCTGGTCTCACTATTCATGGATACCATTGTTGTCCTGCTTGCAACTTTAAGGATTTTGTGAGGCACTCAAGAAGTTTGCGTAAGTGTATTTATTGTGGACATCGTGCTTACCTTAAAGTGGGTCATCCATATCGTCGACAAAAAACACATTTTAATGGTCAAGAAGAGAATCATATTATTGATCTTACTTAATTGTATTTACACATTTATATTATTAATCTTACTATTTGCACATTAATATTCTATGTAGAAAATATGAAGAAGAGAATCAAAGTTGGATGCAACATTGAACTCAAAAGCATAGATGTCATGATTTGGTTGGAGGTGATTCTTTTCCAAAATTTCAAGAATGGATTTCTAATGCAGTTAGTGATGCAAAAGAAGAAGATCAGGATACAACAACAGAGGAAAGTGAGCTTTCACAACCTCCACATTTATGGGCTATGCGTTTTAGTGGAATGTGGGCCTATGGTAGCCATTTAAGAGTGGAGGAAAAAGACAAAGGAAAGACAAATTGTGATTGTGTTGTAAGTGTTGAATTTCTTTTGTGTTGTAAGTGCTGAATTTCTTCACGAAACTGAGAAGAAATTGTATGCTAGATTCATCCAAGAAATTATTCAAGTGGATTTTGGTGAAAACAGTCCTATATTATTAAAATGTATGTGGATCCGACCATCCACAGTACATTTTGATGAGTATGGATTTGTACGTGCAAATATAGGACAATTTTTATCATAGAGGGATGAGCCCTATGTTTTTGATTTTCAAATTAACCAATCATTTCTAATTGATGATGTAAGAAGCCCAGGATGGTCATATCTCATTCAAACAAAGTCTCCTTCGAAACAAAAATTCATGGAAGTTGTTGATATAATGCCTGATGGGCAATATGTTAATTTACAAGAAACATTCGAAGAAGTGGATGTAGATGATGATGGAGTGTCTGGAGAAGATATTTTGATTACTAACAAAGAGATTGGGAGAGATATTGTATTGCATGACACACATGAGGATGAGGAAGAAAATCAAGTAGATGCAGACACGAGTGATTAGGATTTTGATCTTGTTGGCAATGCAGATGATTAGTGATGAGCCCCATTTTATGAACTTTTATTTAAGACTTTTATGTTGTTTTAAGAATCTATTTTATGTTTTAAGGACATGGACCTTGTTACTAATACCTATTTCAAAGCAGCAAGATAAGAAATGGCATTAGTGTACAAGAATTTCTTCCACTTTGGGTTTTTTAGGGTAATCTCTTGTGTTGAGCTCTATTTTTTTGTTGTTTTTCTAGTTCTTGTCTTGTTACAGGTCATGCATATAACTAGCTATATTTGTTCCAAAAATAAATTACTCATTTTTAAAGCACATATTGACTATTTTTGTTTATTTACATTTGTGTGTTCAAAATTTCTACAGAATTATATAAGTAGAAATAATGAGGATTATATAAGTAGAAAGAATGATGATTGATACTATCAGAAAGGCAATTAGTTTCTTCTCAAATAGAAGGATAAACAAATAGAGTTTCCTTTGGGTTTCAATCTATGTGCCACATTTACTTACTGAATTTTTGCTCTTCCATATAATGCATCTTATATGCTATCATCCTATGTCATGTCACTTGTCATAGACTGTCTCCTCTAATTTTTAAGAATGCATCTTATATGCTCTATGAATGTATTTCATATGGGGATCGTCCTTATATACTGTATCATTCAAATGGAAATGAAATCCTTATATACTATGACTGCATTTGTTTATATGCTCTAGTTGACTGAAAATAATGGCTTTGTTTATATTCCACTTTTGTTCTATTGATTCAAGTTGTTGATTTATATATTATTGTTTATTTGGACTTCAGGAAATGAGGAAAAAGACTTTGAGGTGGCACAATTTAGATGATAGTGATCATATTGCTGAAGTTCCACTAATAGATTATGAGCGCTTTCGTAGAGAATGTGTGGCAAAGAATAGTGAATATTTATCACATCTTGGTTTGATAAACAGGCAATTTGTAAATCCACTAAGTATTATATTATTTGTTTAATTGTGTTTATGAAATTTTATAGGCAAGAGGTTTATGTGTATAAGACATAATATGATATTTTTTTATTTTATAGGAAAGAAAAAGAGCGCAAAGAAAATGCAGAGAGAAAACAAAAGGAAAGTAAAGATACAGTTCCGCCAACTCATAGAAGCCAATGCATTTGGGTTTCAAGTACAAATGCAATTGGTGAAAAGAATAGTTGTGATGATGTGCAGCCTGATATAACACATAGTGATGTGCAACCTAATATGGCACATGGTGATGTGTAGCTTGATATAGCACATGGTTATGTGCAACGTCGTGATGATCTCTTAGAATAGAGTGTAAGAGAGATTATTGAAAACAATGAGAGCAAAGGAACAATAAGTCTGTAGATGATTTATTCAAGATTAAAGGATGTGTTTGAAGTGAAATCTATAGACCGATACTAATCTACCTACTCATGACACACCTGATGTGGCCAAGGATGATGAAGTTCTAGTTAATGAAAGTAATGAAGAAAGACCACTTGCATCTGATGTGCCTGCTACAACTTTTGATGGAACTAGTGGATCAACCAAAAATATCAGTAGTGGTTTAATAGAAGATGTGTCTGCTTTTGTCAAAAGAAAAAGATTGAGTCAAGATTTATACAGATATACAGATAGGAATGCAAAAGAAAGAAAATTAGAAGGCAAGAAGCCATTCTTGGTTGACATATCGAGAGATGGTGAGCCCATTGGGAAAAATGCTACAACGTGGGCCTCTAAGTTGGGTGTAAGATGTAGGGCCCATTTAGATATTTGCAAATCAAATTTTACAGATCAAGATCCATGAAGTGTGGAAAATGTTATACAAAAAATGGAAAATGCTTTTGAGACTACTAGTGGATAAATCTTTAGAAGATATTACAAACAAAAGATGAGACTTTTGATGAACAATTTTAGATACAATTGTAGAAAGACAATCTTGGAGGGAAAATAGAGGTTAGAATCCACTCTATCTCCCAAATAGTGGGAGGCATTGAAAGAAAATATGTGTTCTGATGAATATTTGACAAAGAGTTATATCTTGGAAAGAGGGCAAGAGATAATGTGACAACTGGATATACATTTGGCCAAGGTGAGTTGCAGGCCAAAATGGACAAACTTTGAGTAAGTGTATGGCTTTTTGGTTCAATTTACGTTCGTTATTTATTTCAATTTTTATTGAACTGACTATATGTTGATATTGACATTGTATTTTAGGTGGAAAACAGTAATAGAGAAGTAGGTGTGGAAGATATGCTCAATTATATGACAGCACTAGATCCTCATAAATCTAATAGTAGTATTCAAAGTGGAGGTCTAGTTTGTCAACAGAGATTTCATAGCCATTTGTTAGATCCCCATTAAGAGCCTCTCTAGATCATGTGAACTCAAATGAAGGGTACCAACATATAATGAGTTTCTTACATGGTCTCACTGAGAAAGTGTTTTAGTTGGCTTCCTCCGTTAAGCCTATAGTTTCTACATGGAATGACCATAATATTATGGATGCAGATGAGGTAAGAGGATCTATTATACTATCTTTTCATTTCATGTGCTTGTTATTGGGTAAACTTGTACCATGTTTTTGTTATACTTCCTTGTGATTGCATTTTTTGGATACTTCATAGTTATCATAGCTCTTTAGAAGTTACTACGACTGCCTAAAAAGATTTAATTCTATTTGAAGGAAACCAACAAATTATAATTCACTTTAAATGATTTTAACTCAAGATTGAGACCAATAAATGTAAATCATTTAGCAAGAATTAATTCAACTTCTAACAAAAACCAATTAAAAGCATCCACACAATGACAACAAATGTGCCTTGATAAGTATCAGGGATTTAAATAATTGAAAACAACCAAGATGGAGATAGTTAAGTAACTTATAAACTTAATTATTAAAAAAAATAGAATACCACAGGAATATCCATGAATTTACCCATCCTTGCTCATTATAATTTTAAAATATCATATGAAAGCAATGTCTTGGTATTGAAGTATAACTGGAGAGAATAATGTTCTGAATATATATATATATAGATAGATAGATAGATAGATAGTTTTTCTATTGATTGTACTCTATCAAACTAGGCCTTGGTTTCCCTTATAAATACGGGAAGCAAACAAGCTACAGGCCTGAATAGACACACCCCTTTCATGAGCTGCATCATTTGGTAACTAAAGCATAATTAAGAAAGAAACATTAAGGACACCATTGATTAACAAAGATATGGATTTGTTAGTCAATGTAGAGTACCTGTGATCGCTGGCCTGGCAAGGTACTCTCAATGTTGTTGAAGTTGCTAAATGCAATGTGCCCACTCTGATCACAAAATTTGTCAAAAGTGATTCTTATTTTCTTGACCCCTCTCACCCTGTTCTGGCTATAAACACGTTCACCTTGGCAATATGATCAATGTATTCTTGGGACACACAAGTATATGTGGAAATTATATCTCGTATGGCAAATTCCAACTTAAAGATTTTATCTAGTTTTCTATGTGTGTTCTCTATCACCATGCTTCATTATTGATTTGCTCTAGGGTTGTGGGTAATAACTGGGCCAATTCTTCTTTACACAGATTCATATCACATATATTGCCCTCATTATTAAAGAAAGTAGGAAATGTCGCATCTCCATGCAAGTCAAAATCACTGATATCATTTGTCAATATAGCATCAAACCTTTCATGTTCGATGATCAATGCATTGCAATCCTTAATTGCTTACTCATCTCTATTTTCTTTGGTTCTTAGTTCTTCTTTCATTTCAAGCATTCTGTTATGCAATCTTTTATGCTTTTGATAAGAATTATGGGTTCTTTTGTGTAAATTCCATATCTGGTCACCATACTTCATCATCTCCTCAAATTTTCTCTTTATCAATTCAGAAGTCGTTTGGTACTTGACAACTCTTATGTTGCTTTCTACCTTATAATCACTTCTCTTTTGAAACGTCTCAGCCTTTATTTTCCAATAATTGGTATTGGCTATAGCCTCCATCATTCTTTTATCTAGTTCTTGAAAAGGTGGCCAAGAACTAGATGATGACAACAATCTATCATTGTTGGTGGCAAGCTCCTATCTTAACATGGCATTCTCTTTCTTGTATGTATTATTATCCTTGATCAATCTCTCAATTTGGGCTTTTGTGAACCTTGCAACATTAACATTTAGGTCAGAAATTTCCATGGGATCAGTGTCCTCAACCCTCTGTATTAAAAGGTGACCAAATGCTTTGTCTAGATTCTCAATGATTTGTGGTCTTTTATTAGGAGGGTACAATGCCCATATCAGTAGTGTTCTCTTGTCGGGATCATATCCTGATCCTCTTCTAATCTCATCTAATGCCTCCAAGTTGAGTTGCAACTTCTTGTCTTAACTTCTATTAAAAGTGTCAAATACAATGGTTGAGGCCATATCCCATCCAGGAACCAACATTACACCTACTTCTTGTAGTAATGTCCTCCTCCTTTCTGGAGTCATATTCTCCAATTCTTTGTCAATCTCCTTTTGAAGCTCTAGTAATATTCCATCTTGTATCTCAGGAGTAATATCTTTCATCTTTTCTCTAGCCTGTTTGCCCTTGTACTCATACAAAAAGGCCTTAAATTCAGGTGTTTTAATAAAATCATTATCTGAAATGAATTTGTTGTTGTCTAGTTGCCTTATGTATCCTGACAAGGCATCTGGTGCTTCCATGGTAACAACCTCTCTATCCACAGGAGGTTTATACCCCTTGATGATAGGTCATAGCTCTGCACTCCCTCCTCGAATTCTTCCTCTTCTTTTGCAATATTTGTGTCTATATAGAAACTCATTTTTGGTGTGGGCTAAGGTGACAGATGGCTCAGGGGAGTTTCATACTCAGCTTGAGTTTCTTTAATTTATTTTCCTTTTTTCTCAAACACATGAGGGGGAACATTCATGGTCATCTCTAATGCATGTGTAATCATCATATCCAATCTTTCAATGGGGTCATCAATATCTTGAAAAGCTCTGGTGTAAGTGGGGTTTTTGGCTACCCTCCAAGCCTCAGCTAGCACTGCCTTATGGTATAAACTTCTCCTTTCCACTGCTGTATTTTCATCACAATTCCTGATTAAATCATTATCAATGAATAAAACATGTTTATATCCTTTCAACTTTTGTTTTTCTTTCACACTGTTTATAAAATGCTCCACGTCAAAACTTTCTCTAGCATTTCCAAGAGGTAATATGAATTGTTCTAACTTTTTGTCAACCAATTGATAACCTTTATCAGAAAGAATTGTAAAATCTCCAAAGCACAGAGTTCTAAGCATGAATGAGTGTTTTTTATGACTCTTAAGGTGCATGAAATCTGAGCAAGCCAATTGCTTGACAATTTCTAAGTATGCAACCCTATTTGGACATGTCTTTGGTAGCTAGAAAGGTTGTCCTTCATATCCAAACACTCTTATCATAGTGCAGTCATTAAAAACATACCAATCAGCCCAATTGTGACTAAACTTTCCCTCCTCATGTTTATCCCTTGGCCTTAGAAATCTCTGTATTTTTGTTGACAATTTGTGATTACATGGACGACCTAGCTTTTTGTATAGAGGTTTCACAAAAAACTTCTCAAAATATAAGTATTGAGACCTATCACATCTGCTATCCTAGATAGAAGTCCACATTTGCACAGGTTTTATATTTCCCTGGTTGTCTAGGTCTCCTACTCTTAAACATTTATCCCAAAGGCACATATTTTGTCCTTCATACAATACCATATGCATAAATAGGGAATAATGCCTAAACTTATTCCATCCATTCTTTAGAGATGCTAGCTCATTGTGTAGGCTATTTTCTAGATATTCAACATAATCAAAATATCGTTGTGCAATCTCCATGAACATAGAATCTTCGACACCAAGTATTTGACAAACAGAGTAATATGTACATTTAAAATAATCTTCAAATAATTCAATCGAATAGGGCGTATCCTCAACCCCTGAAAATACCTTGAGCTTGTTGTTTTCATCGTGAGGCCTATGCAGGGGTAATTTCCATCTTTTATAGCTATTGCTCATATTACAGTACTCAGTTAATAAATTCCTGATTCTAAATTTTTCATCCAGGCTTGAATCAAATTGAAACATTGTTGCAATGTAATCTCTGGTAATGGGAAAGAAACCAGACCCATCGTCCAACTCAACCAAGCAAGTTTGAGGGTTGTACTTTTCTGCAAAGAGCTTTAACAACTGGACATTTACGAACATATTTGGTACTATTAATTTACCCAAATTTAGCCTCCAAGGAATCGAGACGAGCTTAAGCCTGTGCATCTTTCTATAATGATAGACAAAGAGATCATATCCTCTAACTAGAGTCCAAATATCTCCTATCTATTTGTATAAATCATCTAATTTTTCAGCGTGCAAGTTCAATTGAGCATTCCTTCTAGATTTTTGTCCTGACCTAGGGTGTTGATCTAATAAATCTTGGTTCAAATTCCTATCTCTCATTTTTTACCTTTTACTTTTAGGGTTTTGAACCATTTCTTCCATGTTCTATTATTATGCAAGGAGCTCAATTCTGTGAATGTGAATGCGAACCAATATGTATAAGCCAATCAGAAGTACTTAATTGATTAATCATTTTGGTTCTGAATTACTATCCTGTTGTGCCCTGCTATCACTCCTTGCAATACCCTCAAGACTTGTATTCAATAAACTTAACTCTAGTGTAATTAATGGAGTTTCATTGTATTTTTCACATCATTGAAGGGACATTTAATTATTTGAATAGAGGTCATTGGATCTCCACCATTATGTCTTGTCACCATGTCTTAGGATGGTGTGTTTTGCGATCTCATTTACTTCACTATTATGTTTGTTTGGGACTTTGATGTGACCCCAAATGGTGTCACATCGATAACATAAGTCTCTTCGATCAAGAAGTCCCGTTGATATTTACTCATTCTTCCGATGTCTTTTGTTTTTATTTCATTGCCTTTTTTAAGAGACTAAGAACCCCTCTTTTCGATACAGTAGAGTCACTTGGAAATCTCTTATTACTCTTCATATTGTCTGTTTATCAGTGAGACTCCATTTATCGATGAGACTCTAAATAGTGTCACCCCGACATCCCAAACTCCCTTTGCAAATTATTTTTGATATTTTTCATTTGATTGGCGTGACACATTTTTGTGTCACATTAATATGCCTTGTCTATTTGATGTGTTCGGGGTATCAGTAAGACTACTAAGTGACTCTTACCAACATCCATTGTCTCTTCGATCCTTTTATCAGTGAGACTCCATTTATCAGTGAGACTCTAAATAGTGTCACCCCGACATCCCAAACTCCCTTTGTAAATTATTTTTGATATTTTTTGTTTGATTGGTGTGACACATTTTGGTGTCATGCCAATATGCCTTATTTGTTTGATGTGTTTGAGGTATCAGTAAGACTGCCAAGTAACTCTTACCGACATCCCTTGTCAAGATTTCATCCTTTTATGCCTTTAGGCCATTGAAGAGACTAGTTATTGAATCTCCCTGACATAGTATCATCTTGTCGATATTAGTTATAACTTTGGGAGCATAATGATTCTGAATACAATATTTTATGGTGAAGGTGAAGGAATTTAGGATTAATGATATGAATGGAATGGTGGTTTTTTTTTAATCTTATTGGGATTATTGTGGGAAATGGCAAAATTTTAGGGTTTAGAAACTTTTATACAACATAATGAACCTACTCTCAATGTGCAATATTGCAATTCTAGCCATTATAACCTTAGCATTGATGCTTTACATAAATGTGTTATCATGAACTGTCTCACTGTTCTACTTATAGAACCAAAAGAAACATGCAATACTACAATTTACCAAGTTCTACTTCAAACCATTTTACTTGAGTATTCACTTCATTATTGTTGTCCTTGTCATGTTTATGACATGCTCCTATGTTGTATTATGACATTTAACTCTATCATTCTAGACAGTCACTTTGAGTATGTCTTAGTAAATCTCTTAATCACTAATCCTAAAGTCAAGGCTATCATATATGCTTTGTTGTTGTAATTCCAAGGGTTCTTGGTCACTTTCTAATGGTTTTTATAGTGCATTTATCTCTTCTCTTTGTTTGGTGAAACCCTACTAGTTGTTACATCTCTTTATCTTCTCCTATACCTTCCATGATATGGACTATCCTAAGACAGAGATATGGACTACCATCTTACAACTTTTACCATCTTCCTTATTATATGAAGGACTAAGATTGTCCCTTCTTGTTGAAAATCTTATGCTCATGACTATAAGAATCCTCCTATAAACTAGAATCTATTGCTTACAATAAAGGAAGAACCTCACAACATACCTTAACTTAGTCATTTAAGAGTGGAAGAAAAATGTTATTTTGAACAAAAAATTATATTTTTTGTATGATGATTAAACTACATGCAGAGAAATTATATGAAAGAAGAATGAAAAGAAAAAGGCCCTGTCAATAGAGCTCTCTACAAAGCTGCACAACTTGAGGACAATGATGATAGTGATTATGTTGAACATCTTGACGAGAATCTGCATGATATTCAGAGGAGCAGTATGTCTAGTGCTGGAATTGAGGTGAGTGTTATTTATTATTTTTATGTCTTTCATGGTAGTCATTGTTGTTTTAACAAACACATGCAAGTAAGTACTATTCAAGTAAGTTGTTAGGTCACTTAAAGGGAATTACATCAACTTCTAATAGACAATGAGGATGACCTATGAGATTGCAGTAAACTGCAAAAACACATAAATGATTAAGAATAACTGCATAGTCCTCAAAATGACCATGTTATGTGACCCTGGGAAATAAATGGCATAAAATTTTGGCATGAATGTCTATTAAGAAATGGTCATATACAAGTTAAAAGATCAAGTAGGATGGAAATGTGCAAATTTTTTGAGAGTTACTAATAGTTGAGACATTAGAATAGTTTATTTGGAATAATGGTAGGAATTAACAAAATTTCAGGGTTTTAAAATTTTGTTCCAACATAAGTAATGGTTGTTTTATTATGTAAATAAGGGTAGTCATTACCTATGTAATAATTATTATGTATTTCAATATAATGTGTATTTTTTTTTGTTTTTGCAGAAATATATTGATAAACTCCAAGAAGGGGATAAAGTTAGGGTGTTGGATCTATTTGATGGTGTTGCTATGGGCATTGGGCAGATTCACTCACTATCTATTGTACATGGAATCAACTTGAAAGGAATAGGAGATGCAAATGTAAATATTTTAAAGGTCACAAGTAACATACCCCTTGCTTATGAAGACAAAATAGATGGAGTTGTCCGTCTAAAAGAGAAAGAACCTTCACACGGTGGCCACTAGAATATTTACAAAAAATGGCATAGTTGATGTTTATCATGTACTAGTTCTTAGACATCTTGGCCCACTGATTTATGTAGTATTTTGAATTTTTTGTTTAGGGATCTTAATTTTCATGGTGTATTTGAAAGAGTTGGAAACTCTTAGACAACTTTGACATTTTTTTATTATATATATATATATATATATATATATATATATTTATTGTAGATTACCTTTCTTTATCATAATGTTGAATCAATCTTTTAATTCTAACATGTTGTATCTTGTTCGTATATGTAATTTTTTTTTAAAGTGCATTGAAAACATTACCTGCCTCTAGAATTGTCATCGAAACTTCTTCAAAATGCCACGTCTGTTCTGGAGTCATTGGGGTTCATACCTTAATGATTCCACATCATTTCAGGCCTAAAAAATCCCAACCGTGCCCAATTCCATAGGCGATTTGATTCTGAATCTGATTCTAGGACAAATAGTACTTGAAAATGCCCTATTTTTCTGCCAATTTGATAACTTAACAAATAATAAATTTTATATCCCAAAACTTGCATTGGAACTCTGGTAAAAGCTTACCATACTATAGCTGTTGGATCTAGGGCATACAACTGAGAGGGGGGGGGTGAATCAGTTGTATAAAACTTCTTATTCTTTCAAACACTTGATTCTTGGTTGTTAGTTAACAGCATATCAATTAATCATCCATGGAAGCATAATACATAAACACAAGAGCAGATAAACATCAACACATTGAACACCAAGATTTTGACGTGGAAAACCCGGTTAAGGGAAAAACCACGGGGTGATTAACCCAAGATTTATTCTCTGTTAGAAGAATAAGAAAAAGAATGGCACTTGCCAATTAGGGCTCACTGCCCGAGCACACTGCTCACAAAGAGGCCCACTGCCTACAAGGAGACACACTGTCTACAAAGTGATAAGAATCACAATCTTGAACTGGAGAATGACATCTCTACCATGTCCGGATCAGTTCCATTTAAGCCCAAAAACTTCTGCTCTACCTTTCACACTTCTCTTCACTATGCCACACTCATCCACACAATCCACACTTTGAAATGAACTCACAAACCATTATTTATACAAGACATCGACTTAGGAACAAACATCTAAGTCAGAAAACAACCATAAGAGTATCCGCAAGATGAATAACACATCCGGTCGGCCACCACAAGAACATTCGCAGGATGAACAACTCATCCGGTCGGCTAAACAGAGCAAGAACTTCATCCGGAAGAATAACTTCAATTCTGGGCTCTACTATCAATGCGGACCAACAACACAACCTAAACATGATCCAAGAACCTTCACAAGCCTGCCTGAATGACCGGATACATCCGTACTTCCTCTACTTACTGGAATCTCTTGTCTTCCTCATCCAGAACTTCAAGAACACAGTCTGTCGCCACTGTCATAATGCAAAAGGTACTTCCGGACCTCCAAATCATACACAAATCAGGATGACACATCACAAGGACATCCCAAACACTCCTTCCAATCCGCAGATTAGGATAATACAATTCCGGATCTCACCGGACCTTTTTGTGATCATCTGTCACCTCTGAATACTTGCCGGAACCGATTCCATACCGACAGCCACAACTCCTTCAGATCTTCATGCGGACCTCTGAAAACCTAACTGAAGCATCTCAAGACTCATATCTACTAACCCTTTAATCCGCATCCTCCGGTGCTCATCCTATACAGTACATTTGCCTTCTTCTCATCACTGTTCTTCACTGTTCCTGACTGAGGCTAATTTTCTCAATATCCTCAGCACACAGCTCATCAAATCCTTCTTGTCAATGCAATATGAGTATGTTGACATCAATGACAACACTGGCTCACCTCATACTTGCAACAATCTCCCCCTTTGTCATTGATGGCAACATATGATGTGAAAAACCATTAAGACAAGAACTTCTCTTTTCTGTCACAGCTCCCCCTATCAACAACAACTTTTCACATGTCTTCTCTTCCTTTACTGCTCCCCCTTTGATCATCAACCACTTGTTTTTCACATGTCTTCTCTCCCCCTTTGACATCAATGGCAAAGGGCTCATACTTGCAATTCTCATACATTAGAATCATACCAGCTGCTCCCCCTTAGTTGCAGCTCCCCATCATCAATCCGGATCACAAGATATGACTGTGATATCCACCGGACTGATGCACATCAGTGCATCCTAGTTCATCACCGGAGGGGCCATGACCCCTAACTTCTCCCGGAGATATTCAAAAGAGTCCTTGGGAAGAGGTTTAGTAAAGATATCTGCAATCTGATCCTTTGAGGGAACATACTCCAATCTGACTTCTTCCTTGTTCACTTGTTCTCTCAAAAAGTGAAACTTGATAGATATGTGCTTAGTCTTAGAATGCAATACCGGATTCTTAGAAATATTAATTGCACTTGAATTATCACAGAAAATTGTGATAGGTTCCTCATATTCAACTTTAATGTCTCTTAGCATCTGCTTCATCCATAAGATTTGAGTGCAACTACCTGCTGCTGCAATGTATTCTGCTTCAGTTGTAGACAGAGATATTGCATCTTGTTTCTTGCTTAGCCAAGAAACCAATCTCTTCCCCAAAAAGAATTCTCCACCACTAGTGCTCTTCCGGTCATCCACATCTCCTGCCCAATCTGCATCTGTGTAAGCATGAAGAGAGAAATCCGGATCTCTAGGGTACCATAGACCATACTCAACTGTTCCTTTCAAGTACCTAAAAATTCTTTTGATTGCCATAACATGAGATTCTCTAGGATCAGCCTGGAATCTTGCCACAAGACCAACGGCCTGCATTATATCTGGTCTAGTCTGAGTGAGATACAGCAATCCACCAATCATTGATCTATACTTTGTCTGATCTGTCTTTGGGGAGTCATCATCTTTGCTCAACTTGCATCCAGTTGCCATGGGAGTGTTCATTGGTTTTGAATCTTCCATACCATATTTCCTCAACAATTCTTTCACATATTTGGTCTGAGAAATGAAGATTCCTTTCTTTGTTTGAGTAATTTGCAGACCCAAGAAGAAATTCATTTCACCAAGCATAGACATTTCAAACTCACTTTTCATCTGATTTGCAAAAGTTTTGCACATACTATCTCTTCCTCCAAAAATGATATCATCCACAAACACTTCAACAATCAAAATGTTTTCATGAACAATTTTAAAATATAAGTTACTGTCAGCAGTACCTTTGTTGAATCCAATCTACACAAGATGCTTATCCAACCTTTCATACCATGCTCTTGGGGCTTGCTTTAGTCCATACAATGCTTTCTTCAACTTGCAGACCATATCATCATTATCAGACAATTGAAATCCATCCGGTTGTTCAATGTAGACTTCTTCTTCCAGATCACCATTTAGGAAGGCAGACTTGACATCCATCTGATATACCTTAAAGTCTTTGAAGGCAGCATATGCAAGAAGTAATCTGACTGCTTCAATTCTTGCCACCGGAGCAAAAGTCTCTTCAAAGTCAATTCCTTCTATTTGAGAGTACCCTTTGCAGACCAATCTAGCTTTGTTTCTGATTACTTCACCAGCTTCATTTAGTTTATTCCGGAAGACCCACTTGGTTCCAATTACATTCCTGTCTCTAGGTCTGGGAACAAGATCCCAAGTATGATTTTTCTCAATTTGCATCAATTCATCTTCCATTGCTTTGGTCCAGTTTTCATCATTGCAGGCTTCATTTATTGTTTTAGGTTCAATCTTTGAAATCAGACAACATTCATCCTGATTTTGAGCAACATTCCTTCTAGTTTGTACACCTTTGCTTCTGTCACCTATGATCTGATCTTCAGAGTGGTTCAGTCTTACATACCTTGGAATTTTGGGAGTATCCTGCACTGCTGCTTCTTGATCAGGCTCATTCAAACCTATCTCTTCTTCCTGATTTACCGGATCAGGCTGACTCTATCTCACCGGAGAGGATTGAGTTCCTTGAACACTGTCTTGGTCATCTTCATCAAACTCATAAAATCTTGAAGGCTTCTCAATTCCTTCATCAACTTTCACATTGGCGCTTTCTATCATCTTCCTCAATCTCTTATTGTAACACTGGTATGCTTTGCTTTGAGTGGAGTAACCCAAGAAAATTCCTTCATCACTTCTAGCATCAAACTTTCCTAGATCTTCATCTCTTTTAATATAACACTTGCTACCAAATACTCTGAAATATTTCACAGTAGGAGTGATGCCAAACCAGAGTTCATAGGGGGTCTTACCGGTGTTGTTTCTGATTTGAACTCGATTGAGAGTGTAGACTGCAGTGCTGATAGCTTCTTTCCAAAACATCTGAGGAACATTTGCTTCCAACATCATTGTCCTGGCAGCTTCCTGGATGGTCTGGTTCTTTCTCTCAACTACTCCATTCTGCTGTGGAGTCCTAGGAGCAGACAACTGTCTCCTTATACCCTGCTTCTCACAAAAGTCAATGAACTCACCAGATGTAAATTCACCACCTCTATCAGACCTTAGACACTTTAGTTTCAATCCGGTTTGATTCTCTACCATAGCTTTGAAGATTTTGAACTTCTCAAATGCTTCTGTTTTTTCTTTTAGAAAGGTAACCCACATCATCCGGGAATGATCATCAATTAACAACATGAAATATCTATCACCTTGCAGACTCTTGATTCTTGTCGAACCACAGAGATCAGTATGTACTAATTCCAACAATCCGGTAGAAGACTGATCTTTGCTTTTGAAAGAGACTCTGCTTTGTTTACCTAACTGACATTCTTTGCACACACTATTTGTAGGTTTCATCAATTTTGGAAGATCTCTTACAGCCTGAGTATTGCTTATCTTGATGATGTTATCAAAATTTACATGACACATTCTTCTATGCCATAACCAACTCTGATCAATTTGAACAAACAAACAACTTTTATTTGAACCAACCAGATGAAAGATATTACCTTTTGTCTGAGTACCGGATGCAATTTCAGTTCCGGAGCTTGTAAAGATTCTGCATTTTCCATTCTTGAACCGGAGATCATAGCCTTTGTCCACTAACTGACCAACACTGAGAAGATTGTGCTTCAATCCTTCAACATATAGTACATTACCTGTTTTGCTCTTTCCATCAAAGGAAATAGTTCCCCTACCTCTGATTCTGCCAGCAGAATTGTCACCAAACTTTACCATTCCTCCTTCATATCTTTCCAAATCTAAGAACTTATTCTTGTCACCAGTCATATGGTGAGAACATCCACTGTCAATAACCCAATCATCCTTTTCTTCCACTTGAGCAGCCAAAGCTTTTTCAACAACTTTGTGATTGACAGATTCAGAGAGTATTGAATCTTCTTCCTTGATGGCAATAAACACCCACTCATTTCCGGATTTGCTTCCTAGTTCTGATTCATCATCTGTTACTCCTTCATTGTCATCTTCTTCATGAACATAATAGCAATTCTTTTGAAACCTTTGTCTGTTAGTATTAGACCTTGCAGATCTTTCCAGACATCTTGAAGAAAAATGACCAATCTTATTGCAGTTGAAACACTTAAAGGGTAGTTTTCCTTCATACTTACCGGATCCTCTTGGCAGTCTCTTTGCAATGAGGGCTTCAAGTTGAGCGGTTTCTGCTTCTTCTTCTTCCATGTCTCTTCTTGCTTGATCATACCATGACATCTTCCTTGATGAGTTTTCTCCCGGATCAAATCTCTATTTGCCTTTCACATAGGTACTGGCTTTGAAAGCAGATTCAGTCTTAGGAGGATCATCTCCAAACTCGGTCATTTCAAATGCAGCTAGTTTGCCAGCCAGTTGTTCTCTTGTGACAGTTGTGTGGGCTCTGAATTCATCAATGGCAGCAACCTTGATTTTGTAGGCAGTAGGAAGGGATCTTAGGATTTTGCAGACAATCTCATTTTCATCTAGAGTTCCACCAGCATTTCTAATTCCACATACCAGCTCATTTACTCTTGGCATAAAGGTAGTGATGTTTTCATCATCTCTCATTTTCAATCTTTCAAATTTCCCTTTCAGACTTTGCAACCTTGCACTTTTGACAAACTCATCTCCTTCATACAGAAGTTCCAGTTTAGTCAGGATCTCATATGCAGTTGGTAGGTCAATAACATTCGAGAGATCTGAGTCATTCAATGCGCTTAGAAGAGCTTCCTTGGTCCGCAGATTGTTTTCAGCTTCTGTGATTTCATTCAGAGTTGTCGGACCACCTTGTGGAGGTACATATGGTTTTGAAACCATAGCCAAGTATGCTTTTCCCATACATTCCAAGTGACACTTCATGCGACCTTTCCAAAGAGTGAAGTTGGTTCCATCGAACTTCGGACTATCCTTCTTGTAAGACGACATCCTGGATCTCCTCAAGCGGTTAAGCTCCTTTCAGAGGAACTTGGCTTTGATACCAATTGTTGGATCTAGGGCATACAACTGAGAGGGGGGGTGAATCAGTTGTATAAAACTTCTTGTTCTTTCAAACACTTGATTCTTGGTTGTTAGTTAACAGCATATCAATTAATCATCCATGGAAGCATAATACATAAACACAAGAGCAGATAAACATCAACACATTGAACACCAAGATTTTGACGTGGAAAACCCGGTTAAGGGAAAAACCACAGGGTGATTAACCCAAGATTTATTCTCTGTTAGAAGAATAAGAAAAAGAATGGCACTTGCCAATTAGGGCTCACTGCCTGAGCACACTGCTCACAAAGAGGCCCACTGCCTACAAGGAGACACACTGTCTACAAAGTGATAAGAATCACAATCTTGAATTGGAGAATGACATCTCTACCATGTCCGGATCAGTTCCATTTAAGCCCAAAAACTTCTGCTCTGCCTTTCGCACTTCTCTTCACTATGCCACACTCATCCACACAATCCACACTTTGAAATGAACTCACAAACCATTATTTATACAAGACATCGACTTAGGAACAAACATCTAAGTCGGCAAACAACCATAAGAGTATCCGCAAGATGAATAACACATCCGGTCGGCCACCACAAGAACATTCGCAGGATGAACAACTCATCCGGTCGGCTAAACAGAGCAAGAACTTCATCCGGAAGAATAACTTCAATTCCGGGCTCTACTATCAATGCGGACCAACAACACAACCTAAACATGATCCAAGAACCTTCACAAGCCTGCCTGAATGACCGGATACATCCGCACTTCCTCTACTTACTGGAATCTCTTGTCTTCCTCATCCGAAACTTCAAGAACACAATCTGTCGCCACTGTCATAATGCAAAAGGTACTTCCGGACCTCCAAATCATACACAAATCAGGATGACACATCACAAGGACATCCCAAACACTCCTTCCAATCCGCAGATTAGGATAATACAATTCCGGATCTCACCGGACCTTTTTGTGATCCTCTGTCACCTCTGAATACTTGCCGGAACCGGTTCCATACCGACAGCCACAACTCCTTCAGATCTTCATGCGGACCTCTGAAAACTTAACTGAAGCATCTCAAGACTCATATCTACTAACCCTTTAATCTGCATCCTCCGGTGCTCATCCTATACAGTACATTTGCCTTCTTCTCATCACTGTTCTTCACTGTTCCTGACTGAGGCTAATTTTCTCAATATCCTCAGCACACAGCTCATCAAATCCTTCTTGTCAATGCAATATGAGTATGTTGACATCAATGACAACACTGGCTCACCTCATACTTGCAACAATAGCATCATCAAGTCAACCTTGGATATAGAAAATAGTTTTTAAATGTTGAATGGTCAGACAATATGAGAAATTACAGACACCAGGAGTTACCTTTTGAAACATCAGGATAGAGGGTGGATAAATTGACATATATGGTGTAAAAGCTAAGGGATTGCCTTTTGATTTCAGGATCCAGGTGATTTTGATCCTAATTTAAAATGTTCCTTACGAGTGGTCCATTGTGGTAACCTACATAGTGGTATGTATTCTTGGAACCCTTATGGTGCCATATTATTTAATGGAGTATATGTGGCATTAAAAAAATTGAAATGCTCTTTTATAGTAAAGGAGAATGGGTGGTATTTGTGATCTACTATGATAGAATACAATAATCTACACCTCAAATTTAGATTACTCAAACCATGTCACATTGATCATATTGTTAAAATAATATGATACATTCCATAGCTTAAGATGTTTTTTGGTTCTAGGGATCTTATCAACATCATAAGGAGTTGAAGGCTATATAGGGAATCAAGATACCATTCAGGTATCAAATTTTAGGCTAATAATATTATGTATATGAGCATAAATTTATCAAATATATGTGGACAATGAAATTTAACTGCAATTTCTTGATTTCAGGGTCTTGAGCATGCCATAGCAGGAACTCTATTATATGTTGTTGGACCTGATGATGATTTAGAGGATATTAAGGAAGAAACAATGCAAGATATCAATAATGTAATGTCTCGGATTGACAAGACTGGGGAAGGAGTTTATGTTTAAGCTTCAACTCTTGGATCTTTGGAGGCTTTACTCGATTCTTGAAGACCCCAGCTATAAGCATCCTAGTTAGTGCAATTGGTATTGGGCCTATGCATAAAAAAGATGTCATGCATGCGAGTGTAATGCTTGAGAAAAAGAAGAAAGAGTATGCTGCAATTTTGGAATTTGATGTCAAAATTACTCCTGAAGCTCGGGAGCTTGCAGATGAAGTTGGTGTCAAGATATTTGTAGCGGACATTATTTATCATATATTTGACCAGTTTAAAGCATATATCGACAATCTTAAGGAAGAAAGGAAAAAGGAGGCTGCAAAAGATGTTGTTTTCCCCTATGTACTAAACATTTTGCCAAATTGTATTTTTAACAAGAAGGATCCTATAATTGTTTGTGTTGATATTCTTGAAGGCATTGCAAGGGTCAGTATCTAAACCTAGTCTTTTCGATGTTATGACTTATGCATGTAAAAGATTGTTGTATTGTTTTTGGTTTGTATAAAGCCATATGTGGTGATTGCATCTATAGATTGGCATGCCATTATGTGTTCCCACAAAATATTTCATAGATATTGGCAAAATAGCCTCAATTGAGATCAATCATAAAGCTGTTGAAATGGCTAAGAAGAGTGAAAAAGTGGCCATGAAGGTATTTTGAGAAGTTATCTTTGTTGTTAATAGTTTTATATGATTTTGGATGCTATTTTTTGAAATGTTTTTGCTAATGAATTATCATACGAACTTTAGAGATTGTTGGGAGCAACGTTGATGAAGCACAAAAAATGTTTGGTAGGCATTTTGAAATGGAGGATGAATTTGTTAGTCATTTCACCAAAAGATCCATAGATATATTGAAAGAAAACTATAGGGTAAGGCTATTTGATATCCACATTATGTAATTTTATAGTGTATTTACTATTATGCATTTTATACTAATTGAACATTTGTGCTTTTTATTTTTGACTGATAAAACAACTTTTTAATGTCTAAAATTGAATATTCTTCTTATTTTTTTAGGATGATTTGTCCAATGATGATTGGAAACTTGTGGTGAAATTGAAAAAGATTTTAAAAATTCCTTGAGCTACTACTAATGATGCATTGTGCAATGGAACTTTGGATTGGACAAAAACCTTCTGATGAAAATGGGAAAATGCACCCTACAACATTACAAACACCACAATCAGGATAACAAATGGTGAACTTTGTTGATACCAGAATAGTAGCTTCTACATCATAAGCTTCTTCTATATGTTTTTCTACGTGGTGTACGTGTTGCACCTCTGGCTACAATAAGACAGTAGTGAACTCCGATCCTATCTATGCAGGAGGTCATTTGAATGTCTGTTGTTTAGATCATTTTTTGAAATTCAATAGTCTGAATGGGCAAGTATGATATTGCCATGTGAGAAAGGGAAGAGATTGAGTCCAAGAGTAGAGATTTTGTGTAATGATCTATTTTATGATTTCTTGAGGTAATGAAGAAAATATCATGAAAACATTGTTTTAAATAAATTCATATTTTACTGCAATTGTATGAAACCAAAAACATTTCCATGTTGTCATCTTCAGCATGTTGTTGACTAGCTGGATTTCACTGTTTCAAGTGCCGCTTTTGCTTCAGCTATCTGGGACCATGTTATGGAAGGTTACATGGAATGGTGTGTTTTCTTGTTGCTGCAGGGTCACTGCTACAAGGACCTCTAAGTAGCATTCTCAAGTTATTATTCAGATATTGTTCACAGTGGTTTGAGGTTGTTTGAATACATAGGTAACACCTCAATGGCTTGTGTGAAGGATAATATGGAATGCACCAAGGCTACAGTCAAAGCACCTGAACTAGTTAATAGAATGCCAAAAGAAATGATGTCTCATGGAATGCTCAGTGGCAACATCTCTTTTCTAAGTGTCAAAAGATGTGAAGGGATTCATTGGTCTGACCTACCTTTCCATTGTTTTGCTATTATATCTAATGTGGCTGCTGAACTAGTTTTTTCTTTAGCTAGTCCTTGTAGTTTGTTGTACATGATAGAGCTGAACTAGTTTTTTCTTATGGCAGCCTTGTGCTACTTTTTTATTATTTGTAATTCTTTTCCTGCATTGTTCCAATACAAAAAATATTTATTGCCACTTTTCTTTGTCTTGTTTCATTTACTTATTGGCCAATTCTCAAATAGAAAGTGTTGGCTCAAATTTATCAATCTTTACTTGGCAGCATCATAAAATATATAGTTTTCCAAATTCATTTGCTTTTCTGTTTTAATTCAAATTTAATAATATGTTTTTTCTGCATTATAAAATTTAAGGTATTTAATTAATTATTCATATCATGACTAAATTTACTACCAATTAATGGAAACTAGTAAATAAAAATGACTACCATGACTAAATTAATTACTAAATATATTACCAAATTGATGACTAAATATACTACCAAATTGATGACTAAATATACTACCAAATTAATGACTAAATATACTAGCAAATTAATGATTACAATGACTAAATAACTGACTAGTTAACAATAATAAATAACTAAATTAATGACTAAATATACTACCAAATTGATGACTAAATATACTACCAAATTAATGACTAAAATTTGTTTGGTCATAAATTTGGTCGCAAGATAAATGACCGGCAATAAACTACCAGTGGTCATGTGACCAAACCACGATCACATGACCAATTTTTGGTAGTTTTTTTAGTCATTTAATTATGTTTTTCCACTAGTGTTAAATGCCAATTAATCCAAATTACTTGAAAATGTGAGCTAAAAATGCCAATTTAAAAAAAAAATTCAAAGTTTTCAAGTTTTTGGTAATTTTCCAAATGCAAAAAGGTGAACAATGAAATGAATGAATGTAAATCTGAAGCAGAACACTCAACAAGGTGCAAAAAATCCAAAAACACAGGTTCACCAAAATGTCTAATAGGAAAAATGAAAAGGATTTGTTTAGGGTTGATTTTGATAGTTTGTGTTAATCCTCCTTTCACCACTAAACATTTAAGGGCATTCAATCAAGTAGGAAGTCTACTATAGGCTTTATGTCACTTGGAACATAGGGGAAGATTGGAATTGTGTGAATTTCTTGTTCAATTAAGTCCAGTTACACTCAAAACCCTAATTATGCAAATTCGTGAACAAAAGGACAAATTACGGAAAATGATCATACACAGAGATATCAAATGACAATAATATGTGTACTAGATTTTAGAGTTCAAAAAGAGGAAAAGTCAGGGACTAATGAGCGGGTATCCTAGTCCAATGCCACAGTTTTTGTCAAGATCTAGGAACCTTGTCTGCAACATGTTCCTATTGTTTCAGAGATTTTTCTGTTGCAGGATCCAGAGGACTAATGAGTGGGCACCTGAGTCTAGGTCCCTATTTTCTCATCTGATTTGCAATTGTGACAGTCTACACTACACTCCTGCAACTCCACTTTTTCTTCTTTCATGACCTGTAACTTGCAATCATAGAAAAATGGGTTGGGGGTTGTGGTGTTTAGAGGCTTGCCTCAGTCAAGCCCTAGAGAGACATTCAAGTCTTCTGAACACTATTGTCAGATAAAGAGTGCGTATCCCTGTGGGATAGAGGTAAAATCCAAATGATAAATGATAGGAAACACAATTGATATCACCTTGTAGTGAAGATCTCATGGAAGGAAGAAGCTCTTCATGCCATGAGGAGATGGTTACCAAATCTGCAAATACAAACACAAGAACAACACAAATTCTACTCTGCAACACTATGAATTCCTTGAATCACTTTCACAAAAGCTCTTGAATCAAAGTTGCCATCTAGTTTTCAAATGAATTACTAATCATGCTTATATATGCAACTCGAAGCATTCCCACTAAGAACTTCATAATTCAAACTTACCATGTTGGCATAGGACCTAAATAATGGTCATAAACTGACACCTTGAAATTGGTCCCCACCTAAAATAGGGTAGGGCTAGGGCACAGGTGCCCAAGTTCTCCCCATATTTTAGGTAATATTTATCATATATGTACCCCATAGGTCCCATTTTCCATGAAACTTCAGGGTTTTCTCATCAGGATGTCAAATTAACATGTAGGATGCTTAAAATGCATTCTAAAGGACTCGAGAACTAAACCTTAATAGGAAAAAGCCCCAAGGTTACTTTTTTCGACATAACAGTTCCAATAATAGCAAAGGGTACAATATATAGGTATCCACATAATTATAAGAGACAAGAATCATGGAGGCATGATACTACATGGAAACACCAATCCAATCACTATGGACCTACATGGAATCAAAGGAACAACTAAAATAGTCAATAGTATTATAGAAGTAATGGATATTCATGGTAGCAAAGGACTTACTATGATAAGGAATGGAATTAAATGGGTGTACAAAAATATGAATCAAGGATCACATCTAGGTACTATCAAGATAAAACCATTGAAAGGATCAACTATTGATAGTTAGATCATTATTTATGGCATCATATTTGTGATGAATTGTGATAGTCATACTATTTTGTTTCTTCCCATGTTTCATGGATGAAACATGTCAAGGAGGGATGACATGTTCTATAAATAGGGATATGATTTTTAAAATTATTTTAGTGGATGGAGATGCTGCCATGTGGCACACATCCATTAGGTTATTTATATTAGGCCTTATGGATAAATTGTGTAATTAATTATATTAGATGTTGAGTAGGCCTTCATTAGGATCACCCCTTCATTATGTTATTAGGAGGAGGTCTACATAGGATTTGCTTATCATTGTAAGGATATTTGTTGAGTATGATATTGCATTTTGGATCTCTTGGAGAGATAGCATGGAGTGGCTTCTGCCTTAATGAATATTTTATGGCGTTACCCTACCTTAAGGGCTTACTCACTTTCTACATATATTGGATAATATGGCATCTTGGCCCATCAAAATCTCTTGTGTTTTGTGATATATATCTTCTGCATATATTAATTCCATTATTGTATGTGTGGATCTTGTCAAGTGGTATCAAAGCTATGATGTGGGCAAATAATGACAAAACTCTATTTTTTAAAGATTTACCTATATCTTTCAAATGACTATGAATTTTTCTACATTTTTTTTTGCTAAAGGTGGAAGATCTTCTAAGAATGTTATAGTCTAAAAATCAGGTTTCTATCATCAATATTTTAGAGTGAGTTACTACAATCTTTTGATTTTTCATAATTTTACTTTATAGGCTGCAAATCATGAAATTTTTCTGAGAGTTTTATGTTTATGGAAATATTACCAAATTTTAGCACGGTTCTATTATTTTTATTTTTATTTTTGAGGCCCACAAAATTATTAAATAATTCAATCAAAGTCTAGTATGCTATAAATTTTATAAACCCTTGTTTTAATGGGGCTTCCTAATTTTGATGGAAGTTGAGATGTATTAGAATAGTGGAACCAATATAAAATAGCTTATGGCCAAGAGAAAATATGGAAATTGGATATTTTTTTATATTTTAGGGGCAAGTCTTACAAATGGTATTACACATTAAATAATGATATTTCTTCTTTAGATGAACTAGATCAAGATTTCTTAAATAGATGGGCTTAAGAAGAAAATGAAGTATAAGAACAAGAAGATGATGAACATGAATCCAAAGAAGAAAATGGAGAAGAAGAATAAGTAGAAGAAGGAATTAATAATTAAAAGTGGATGATGAAAAGAAGATTAAGGATACAAGTACATGCACTTTACTCTATGGAGGATTCAATCCTTCATTTTCATGGATGTATATTCAAAAGGAAAAAGTTATTGTTTCTATAAACCCTAGGAACAAACTTATAACTTTATCAACATGGAATTAGCAAAGAAGCTATAGGTACAAGAAAGGCACATCAAGGATAGTCAAATATTCAGTAAGGATATTCAATTTTTTAAAGATTTGAAGCTCTCTACAGATAAATAGGTTTTGCATTAAAACTTTCTTACTTTAGATATGGATGGGTTGGATATTGTTCTTTGGTTATCCTTGGTTAGAATCTTTGGGAAAAATAAACATTAATGTTCAAAATATGTTCATGTAGCTTTGGTATAGGAGGAAAAAAGTCACATTACAAGACAAAACACATAATGAAGTCCGAAGAAAAGTTAGGAAAGAGAATGTTCAAGAATCTACTAAAGACTACACCAATGAATTAGAGGGCATACAAGAGGAGAAATAAGTAGAGAAAAAAGAAGAGATGAGTAATTCTCTTCATGAACCAACAAAAAAAGTGGCAAAAAATATGAATGCAAGAAGATTCTAGTGATAGAAAAGGGTGCAATATATAGGCATCAACATCATTGTAAGAGACAAAATCATGGAGGCATGATACTACATAGAAACAATAATCCAATCACTATGGACCTACATGGAATCAAAGGAACAACTATAATAGTAAGTGTTATCACAGAAATAATGGCTATTCTTGGCAATAGAGGACTTACTATGTTAAGGAATGGAATTAAATGGGTGCAACAAAATATGGATCAAGGATGGAATCTAAGTACTTTCAAGCTAAAGCCACAAAAATGATCAACTATGGATGGTTAGATGATTGGTCATGGCATCACAGTTGTGATGACTTGCAACAACCATACTATTTGGCTTCTTCTCATGTTTTGAGGATGAAACATGCCAAGTAGGGATGACACATGTTATGCACCTAGGGTATGATATTATAATATATTTAGGTGGATGGAGATTCTGACATGTAGAAAACATCCCTTAAGTTAGTTATTGTTGGAATTAGACTGGACAATTGAGAGGGGGGTGAATCAGTTGTCCCAAAATTTGATCTTTTCTTTCTTTTAATCTTCTTTCATAATTTTCTAATTTATTAATGATGTAAACATTAAAGCATCAAAGAACATCACATAAGTAGAAAAATAATGAACACAATTGACACCAAGATTTTTGATGCGGAAACCCGGTTAAGGGAAAAACCATGGTGGGTGTTAGCCCACAAGATTCGTACCCTGTTAAAAGTACTAAAAAGAATGAGAAGGGACTTGCCTTAGGGCTCACTACCCAAAGCTCACTACCTACAAGAAATTTAAGTTTAACATAGAAAGATTTAATTGAGAAATGGCATCTACTTCATGCCTGGTTCAGTTTCATTGAATGCTCATAAACTTCTGCTCTACCTCCAAACTCTTCTTTAATAACTCTTCATTCTACTCTACTTTTGCTCTACTCCTCTCCTCTGTTCTGCTTCTAATCCTTTCTTCAGATTTATATTTTTGCACAAGGATGATTTTCCACAATTTATCAAAAAATATTTATACAATTCATCAACTTGGAATGAACATCAAGGTCA
The DNA here is from genome assembly GCA_027924645.1 of Cunninghamia lanceolata. Taxonomy (NCBI): domain Eukaryota; kingdom Viridiplantae; phylum Streptophyta; class Pinopsida; order Cupressales; family Cupressaceae; genus Cunninghamia; species Cunninghamia lanceolata. Next base: position 4,162,894 of record BSBN01000957.1, read on the forward strand.
CCAAACATCTAACTTAATGTGAATCCCTGAGCTGTCGGTCAAACACAACTTGGACTCAAATCTTCCTTGATCAACACACCACGCTTCATAGAATTGCTCTTAGATCATCCGTAACACGCTTGAATCATCTAGTCGGCCAAGACTGGAAAGAACAACAACACCAAGAAGAAAATTTGTATTGACGAGCTCAAACCTCAACGTGAACCTCCAACATAACAGTCACATGATCCAGAGACTTCCACAAGCACATTGAATTCAACAAAAACATCCACACTCCTCCAAATCATCCGAATCACTTACATCTTCCTCTAGAACCTCAAGAACACTATCTGCCATGACTGTCATATTAGAAAGATTGCTTGCGAACCTCCAAACCACAAACCACTTGAATGGATGATACACACTAACTTCCCAAACTTGCCTTCAGATCTACAGATCATCATTTGACATATCCAGAACAATCTAGACCCCTTTTCTATCACTTTGTCTCTTCTAAATATTGTAGGAACCGGTTCTACTCAGATGGACATAACTTCTTTAGATCTTAATGCAAACCTCTCAAATCTTAACTGGAGCTTCTTCAAAAAAACCTCTTCATAGCCATCTAGTCTGCATATATTGATCTTTATTAATTTTCTCAATATCCTCAACAATCTAGTCTTCTATACAGGTCAGCAAATTAGGATACAGTTGACACCAATGACAACAAGAATATGTTGACATCAATGACAACACTGCTTAAGCACATATTTGCAACAATCTCCCCCTTTGTCATCGATGGCATCATATGATGTGAAAAATTGATTCAACCATTACGACAAGAATTTCTCCCCCTTTCTCTTGTTACTTCTGCAAATCCTTTCTTCACTACTCCCCATTTCATCAGCAACTAGTTTTTCACATGAACTTCTCTCCCCCTTTGACATCAATTGAAAATGACACATATTTGCAATCTTTTCTCCCTTATTGTTTCAGATTGATCCCAAAAATTTGTACTGACTACTCCCCCTGAGTAGTATCTCCTTAACATCGATCCAGATCACAAAATGTGTCTGTGAATTCCACTGGACTGATGCACCTTAGTGCATCTTAGTTCTGATCAGGAGGGGTAATAACCCCTAACTTTTCTCTGAGATACTCAAAAGTATCCTTGGAAAGAGGCTTAGTGAAAATATCTGCAATCTGATCCTTTGAAGACACAAATTCTAACTTGAATTCATTCTCATTTACCTTCTCTCTCAAAAAATGAAACTTGATGGATATGTGCTTTGTCTTTGAATGCTACACTGGATTCTTTGAGATACTTATTGCACTTGAATTATCACAGAAGATTGTGATAGGCTTCTCAAACACAATTCTGATGTCCTTCAACATTTGCTTCATCCATAGGACTTGAGTACAATTGTTTTTTGCCACTATATAATCAGCCTCTACTGTAGATATGGAAATTGCCTCATACTTTTTACTTAGCCAAGAAACCAATCTACTTCCCAAGAAGAATGCACCAGCACTAGTGCTTTTTTCTGTCATCCACATCTCCTGCCCAATCAACATCAGTATAAGCATGAAGAGTGAAGTTATTATCCTTTGGATACCATAATCCATAATCAATTATCCCTTTGAGATACCTAAAAATTCTCTTGACTGCTACAACATGGGATTCTTTAGGATCATCTTGGAATCTAGCAACAAGCCCAACTGCATTCATGATATCAGGTCTTGTCTGAGTCAGATAGAGTAGTCCTCCAATCATTGATCTATATATTTTCTGATTTGCCTTAGGGGAGTCATCATCTTTACTCAACTTACATCTGGTTACCATAGGCATACCTACTAGCTTTGAATCTTCCATTCCAAACTTCTTCAACAACTCTTTCACATACTTAGACTGAGATATAAAGATACCTTTATCTGACTGATTGATTTGCAGACCTAGGAAGAAGTTCATTTCACCAAACATGGACATCTCAAATTCACTTTGCATCTAATCAGCAAATGTTTTGTACATACTCTCATTTCCACCAAAAATGATATCATCAACAAATACCTCAATAATCAGAATATTCTCATGATCAATCTTGAAGTAGAGATTATTGTGAGTAGTGCCTTTGCTGTAACCTAGCTTTAGAAAATACTTATCTAATCTTGCATACTAGGCTCTTGGGGCTTGTTTGAGTCCATACAATGCTTTCCTTAATTTGCAGACCATGTCTCCCTGATCAGACAACTAAAATCCTTCCGGTTGCTCAATGTAGACTTCTTCTTCTAACTCTTCATTTAGAAATGCTGACTTGACATCCATCTGATAGACTTTGAAATCTTTATAAGCAACAAAAGTAAGAAACAATCTGACTGCCTCTATTCTTGCCACCGGAGCAAAATTTTCTTCAAAATCAAGTCATTCCACTTGAGAATATCCTTTGCATACCAACCTTGCTTTATTTCTCACAACTTCACCATCTTCATTTAGTTTATTTTGAAAGACCCATTTAGTTCCAATGACATTTTTGTCCATAGGTCTAGAGACAAGATCCCAAGTGTGATTCTTTTCAATTTGCATTAGTTCTTCCTCCATTGCTTTTACCTAGTTTTCATCATTATAGGCTTCACTTACTAATTTTGGTTCAATCTTTGAAATCAAAGAAATCTCTTGTTGATCTTCAACAATTCTTCTCCTAGTTCAAACACATTTATTTCTATCTCCTATGATTTTATCTTCAGGATGATTCATCCTTACATACCTGGGAGTTTGGAGAATTCTTGAGCTTCTATTTCTTGATCTTGTTCCTCAACTTCTGCAATATCTTTTGAATTACTAGATTATCCGAATCAATCTGGATCTGAATCTGAGTTTGCACTTGCCTTTCCTGACTTGGATTTTCATCTTTATCATTTGAATCATATCCATAAGACCTAGAATGTCCTTCTTTTCTTTCAACACTCTTTTTCAACCTCTTGTTAAAGCACCGGTATGCTTTTCTTTGAGTAGAGTAACCCAGAAAAATTCCTTCATCACTTCTTGCTTCAAACTTGCCATGATCCTCATCTCTTTTGATATAGAATTTCTACCAAAAACTTTGAAATATCTTACAGTAGGAGAATGACCAAACCAAAGTTCGTAAGGAGTCTTACTAGAATTTCCTTTGACCTGCACCCAGTTAAGAGTGTAGACAACAGTACTTATAGCTTCTCTCCAATAGACTTGTGGAACATTTGTTTCCATCATCATGGTCATGGAAGCTTCTTGTATGGTCTAATTCTTTCTTTCCACAACTCCATTTTGCTGAGGAGTCCTAGGAGTAGGTAACTATATCTTTATTCCATGCTTTTCACAGGATGTATCAAACTCACCGGATGTAAACTCTCCACCTCTATCAGATCTCAAACACTTTATCTTCACACCAATCTCATTTTCCACCATAGCTTTGAACACTTTGAATATTTTAAGAGCTTCTGATTTTTCTTTTAAGAAAGTTACCCACATCATCCGAGAGTAATAATCAATTAGCAACATAAAATATTTGTCTCCTTGCACACTTCTAATTCTAGCAGGACCACATAAGATCAGTATGCACAAGTTCCAATCACCCACTTGAAAATTGTTCTTTACTTTTGAATGATGTTTTATTCTATTTATCCAATTGACATTCTCTGCATATGTTATCAGGTTTCACAAGTCTTGGAAGATCTCTCATAGCCTGAGTAGAACTTATCTTGACAATGTTGTCAAAATTCACATGACACATTCTCCTATGCCACAACCAACTCTTATCTGTTTGTGTAATCAAACAACTTTTTCCAGAACTACTTAATTGAAAGATGTTACCTTTAGTTTGTGTACCAGATGCAATTTCAATTCCTAAGCTTTCCAAGATTCTACATTTTCCATCCTTGAATCAGAGATCATAACCCTTGTCAATCAACTGTCCAACACTGAGAAGATTATGCTTCAGTCCTTCCACATACAAAACATCATTGGTGTTATTCTTACCATAAAAAAAGATCGATCCTCTACCACAGATTCTACCAGCTGAGTTGTCTCCAAATTTCACAAATCCACCTTCATAATTTTCAAAGCTTACAAACTTACTTTTATCACTAGTCATATGATGAGAACATCCACTATCAATCACCCATTCATTCTTTTCAACAACCTAAGTAGCCAAGGCACTTTCCATATTTACACAGCTAGCAGATTCAGTAAACACTAGATCTTCTTCCTTAATAGCAATGAACACCCAATCACCCTTAGTGGAACCTCCATGATCAAATTCATCATCTGTGACTCCTTCTCCATCTTCTTGGATATAGTAACATTTTTTCTGACCTTTATATATGTTAGGGTATGGTTTTGAAAAGCTCTCTAGACATCTTGAGGCAAAATGACCAATCTTATTACAAGAAAAACATTTGAGTGGCAACTTTCCTTCATACTTACCAAATCCTCTTGGAATTCTATTGGCAATAAGAGCTTCAAGATTTGCAGTCTCAATTTCATCATCTTCAAGATCCTTCCTTGTCTTCACAAATCTATTTGATCTTCTAGAAAAACTTTCACTTGGATCATATCTTTGCTTTCCATACACACTGGCCTTAAATGCAGATTCATACTTAGGGAGAGAATCACCAAACTCACTCATTTCAAATGCTGAAATCTTACCAACTAACTAATCCCTTGTGACAGTTGTTACTGTCCTAATTTCTTCAATGGTTGTAGCTTTATGCTTGTATGTTGCAGGTAAGGATCTTAGCACTTTGGCAACAATTTCTGATTCTTCCAATACTCCACCTACATTTCTGATACCGGTCACAAGTTCATTTACTTTCTGCATGTAGGAAGTAATGTTTTCATCTTCACTCATTACCAATCTTTCATATCCCTTTAGGCTTTGTAGCTTGGCACATTTAACATATTTGTCACCTTCATACAGATTTTCCAACTTATTCCAGATTTTATGAGTAGTTTTCAAATCTTGGACATTTGCCAATTCGGTATCAGACAGGGCACTCAACAATGCTTCTTTGGCTCGAATATTATGTTCAGCATCTCTAAGTTCATTTATAGTTGAAGGTCCATTCTTTAAAATCTTATACTCATTCTTGGTTATCAACCAAAAGACATCACCCATACATTCCAGATGACACTACATGCATAGTTTCCAAAGGGAGTAATCCGTTCCATCAAATCTTGGACTTTCCTTCTTGTATGATGACATCTTGGATCTCCTCAAGTGGTCAAGCTTCTTTTAGAGGTACTTGGCTCTTATATGAATTATTGGAATTAAACCAGACAACTGAGAGGGGGGGTGAATTAGTTTTCCCAAAATTTGATCTTTTCTTTCGTTTAATCTTCTTTCAAAATTTGCAAATTGATTAATGATGTAAACATTAAAGCATGGAACAACATCATATAAGTAGAAACATAATCAACACATTTGACACAAAGATTTTTGACGTGGAAACCCAGTTAAGGGAAAAACCATGGTGGGTGTTAGTCCACAAGATTCATACCCTGTTAAAAGTACTAAAAAGAATGAGAAGGCACTTGCCTATAGGCTCACTGCCTAGAGCTCACTGCTCAAAAGAGAGGCTCACTCCATACAAGAAATTTAAGTTTAACACATAAAGATATAACTAAGAAATAACATCTACTTCATGCCTGGTTCAGTTTCATTGAATGCTCATAAACTTCTGCTCTACCTCCAAACTCTTCTTCACTAACTCTTCATTCTACTCTACTTTTGTTCTTCTACTCCTTCTCTCCTTTGCTCTACTTCTAATCCTTTCTTTGGATTTATATTTTTGCACAAGGATGATTTTCCACAACTTATCAACAAATATTTATACACTTCATCAACCTTGGAATGAACATCAAGGTCGGCAAACATCTAAGTTAATGCAAATCCCTGAGCTGTTGGGAAAACATAACTTGGCCTCAAATCTTCCTTGATCAACATGCCACGCTTCATAGAATTGCTCTTAGATCATCCGCAACATGCTTGAATCATCCAGTCAGCCAAGACTGGGAAGAACAACAACACCAATAAGAAAATATTTATTGACAAGTTCAAACCTCAATGCGGACCTCCAATATAGTAGTCACTCAATCCAGAGACTTCCACAAGCACATTGAATTCAACAAAAATGTCTATACTCTTCCAAATCATCTGAATCACTTGCATCTTCCTCTGGAACCTCAAGAACACTATCTGCCATGACTGTCATATTAGAAAGATTTCTTGTGGACCTCCAAACCATGAACCACTTGAATGGATGATACACACTGAATTCCCAAACCTGCCTTTAGATCCAAAAATCATCATTTGACATATCCAGAACAATCTAGACCTCTTTTGTATCACTCTATCTCTTCTGAATATTGCAAGAACCGGTTCTACTCATATGGTCATAACTTCTTTAGATCTTAATGCGAACCTCTCAAATCTTAACTAGAGCTTCTTCAGACAAACCTCTTCATAGCCATCTAGTTCGTATACATTGATCTTTATTAATTTTCTCAATATCCTCAACAATCCAGTCTTCTATATAGGTAAGCAAATTAGGATATAGTTGACACCAATGACAATAGGAATATGTTGACATCAATGACAACACTGCTTAAGCACATATTTGCAATAGTTATATTAGGTCTTATGGATAACATGTGTAATTAATTATATCAAGTGTTGAATAGGCCTTCATTAGGATTACCGCTCCATTATTTTATTTGGGAGAGGTCTATATATATGAGGTGATTATCATTGTAAGGATATGTGTTGAGTATGATATTGTATTTGGGATCTCTTGGAGATATAGCATGGAGTAGCTTCTTCCTTAAAGAGTATTGTATAGTGTTACCCTACCTTGAGGGTTTATTTAGTTTCTACATATGTTGGATATTAGGGCATCTTAGACAACAAAAAACTCATTTTATGTGAGACATATTTTTTCATTATATTATTTCTATTATCATATGTGTTGATCTTATCAAGCTAGGGGAGAGTTATTACCAAGAGCCTTAAGACATGATATATCACAAGAAGGGATAGAATTAGGATTTATCTTGGAACCAGCACTCAAATCTATGATATGATGAAAGGGATGCCCTCCATCCCATTAGGTGGGCTTAAATAAGACCTTCAATCCTTCCTCCATTAGAGAATTAGCAAGCCTCATACTACATTGAAGGGCAGTGTGATCACACTTGAAACATTTCCTACATCTAAAAATGGTCTGGAGCAATCAAAATTACCAAAATTTCTAAAAATGGTAATGTTTTTCTATTTTTAAAAAGTTTACATCTGAACATGTATGGACCTAAAAATTTACCCAAAGCTCCTGTACACTTCAAAACATGACTCGATTGCATGGGGCAGTTGAGTCAGCTTTGATGAAGCACATGAATCCTTCTCCTTGCCATGGGTGAACCTCCACATCACCCTCACTCTCATGGTAGAAGCCAATTAATAGGAGGTGAGACATAGGGGCGGTCCTTCCCACTTAGGAGTTGGACTTTGCAGAGAATGGTCAGCTGGTCCTAGGGCCTTTCTTGGGAGTTGTTTTCTATGTTATGTTCAATGACCATTGTTGTGGCGATAATGATATGACCTGAAGGGTCACTATTCACCAATCTCTTGTTTGGGTTTCTGAGATTGCAACACCTATTTGGTTGTCTATTGTAACCATTTATGAATCTAATGCATTAGAATCTTTCTTCTCCTGCTTGAAGGAGTTGTTGGATGCATTGTCTTTGTTCAAATAGCCTAAGCCTATGTTCGTGTTCTTGAATTGTTGGTTGCATTTGTTGATGCCTAGGGTGAATTACTTCGATCTTCTCTAGGATCACCCTCACCCACTCACATCTAAGTCCAGGGCACTTCCGTATGCCTAAATGGAGAGAGTTGGTTTGAGTTTACCACAAGTTGACTTTGCATTGACTTAATGTGAATATCTAAGGTTTACTTTGGTTTTCACTTTGAATGTTGAATTGGTTAACCTCGTGATGGGATCGAGGGATTTTGTATTTGTTTTTTTGGTTTTTCTATTGTTTTTGGGTTTTTTAATGTTTTGGTATGAATGTGTAATGCCCCCCTCATTTTTGGCTTGTGATAGTTGTTAGTTTTACATTACCTTTTTGGCAGTTCTGAGACATTTGAGTTTTATATCTATGGTTTGTATGCTCATGATAAACTATGTTCGACTGTTATAGTTTTGACATGTGTTATGAGCAGTATGATGACATTATTGATATTGTAGCTTATGTTGTTTTTTGACATGATTAGTTGATGGTTAATTGATTTGCGGAAATATGTTACTATGCTATCTGATTGTTAGTTAGAAATGTTTATGTTTTTCTCTACAGTAGGGACGGTGTAGTAATGCTCATTTCGAGCACCCTACTACACTACGATTCCCTGACTCCGTGTGTCTAATATATTTGCATATGTTTGTATATAGTATATCATTTCAATGCAAGTTGCAGGTACTGGGCCTCGACTCCACCTGACTTAGCAGGTCTGAGCAAGCCCTTACACCAATGGAAATATGGATGGGAGTTAACATGGGGTTTCCCTAGGCCAGTTTCTGTTGTCAATTGTGGTCGTGAGTCTGATGTCGCTCTTTGGTCCTTGCCTCTGGTTTATGGTCATCACTGGGGTATATTTGTCTTTGCTTGGATGTGATGGTTTCAGTCTTTATGAAATGTTTGGAAATGAATTATAATAATAATAAGTTTGACATTATAGTTTTGCTAGTCGTCATTCATTATTATGAGTTTGGGAATTATTTATGTGTTTTGATATAGATTAAATTAGTAATTTTATTGATTTTAATAAGTGACCGTCATAAGTTATTAATAGTATTTTATTGTTGAAATATTATATGATAATTAGTAAAATAATATCAATCATTTATTCTTGTTGAGTTGTCGTGAATAAATTCTCTGATTAGAGAATCTCTAGAAAAGAGAAAATTTATTGCTTGAAGGATAGTGGATTCTGGGTAACGGTCACGGGAGTAGGAAATTAATTGTTTTTTTGTCTATTTTTGATTTTGTGCGGGGAAGTTCTCTGGGGAGAAGGAGATAGAAACTTGGAAAAACATGAAAGATCAAGGCTACAAATTTCTGGGTATGTTCATTGTTTAATGGATTTTATGTTGCTTAGGTTAGTCTGTGTCTCTGCATTTGAATCTCTATCTACTCTACTTATTTTCTAGTCTAAAAACCTTATGGGTATGCTTGTTGGTCTGTGCATTTCTCTAACCGGGAGAATATCCATTTTCCCCTGTCGCCGTCGGTAGTAAGAGAGAGTTTCTTTTAGCATTCCATTCATACCAGGATTGATCATACCTATAATCATTTGTATACCATTGGGTATAACTCTGTAATTATGTATTCCAGAGATGACAGCAGTTCATAAGTTCCTTTAGCCCTTGTAGCAAATATATTTCTCTTTTACCTGTAAATCCAGTATTGGTGGGTCACCAGATAAATGTTACGCCTTGAGACCTGTATCAAGCTAATAAATTTAGCTTAAGTCACATATTTCCTTTTGGCCCCAATCCTGCAGCAACCTTCCTAAACTGGGTGTAAGTTTAACTCATGAGAATCCCCCTTGGATGAAACTGTTTTTCTTTTAAATCCTGTTTGGTTTTCAGCTTGTATACCACACAACCACCCTCTAAGTTTTGGGATCCGATTTGCTCACCTGAGTCATTGTATGGACGTCATAGGACAAATTAACTCTAGCTTGTGTTTCCTCACTCTGTGAATGTCAAGACTAATTGGGGTTCATTACCGATCTAATTTCCCTTGTGGAAGACATTGCTTAGAATTATCAGTCTTTAGTTTCCTCCATGCTTTAGCAATGGCTCGCTCTACAACCTCCTTATCTCTGTCAAAGCGTATTTCTATGGCGTGTAGAATTTTTGTTGTATTCTCCTGTGTTATTGATTTCCACCTCAAATTCCTTCCTAGTTCAATTTAAATCTAAGTAATACCATAGCTATTTTCTACATCAGATAAGTACTTATTGGTTCTCACTCTTAGCCTCTCAGCGAATTAACATTATTCTCTGCAAACTTACTTGGGGCGTCATTACCTTGCGAGTGATTTAGGAAGTTCCTTAGAAATCTATTCAAACCAGCATAGCCTCAATTGGTTGGACCACTCTTTTCAGCTCTTTGCAATCACCAAACTCAATCATTTTATTTCCCTTGCAATCTTAAACCAATTCGTTATCCTCTATTTGAGACTTCAAGCTCTTAAACCTTGACAACAATTTAGTTTGTGCAAACCTGATAATCATTGCATGCCATCGAATGAATCCTCTAAGTAGCTGTGGTTTGAGCGGCCAGCATGTTCCTATGGCTCTGTTTAACTTTATCTTATTGCAAACCCAAAAGATTCTTGTTGAATCTATTATTAGAAACTTCCTTCATTATGTTCTAATCGAGTGGTAGTTATAGCTAAGTGTTTTAGGAAACTCATTCAGGGTGGGTGTTTTCTCTAGAAAGACTAAAATTACAAAATTTTACTCTCATAGAATATAATCATTATGGTTTGGGTGCTATTAGGCATTTAGTTCATTTAAACATTTTCTATTTTATTGAGTTGGTCATAAGCATCTATTAGTATTTGTACTTGAATATCAATCAAATCAAATCTAAATTAAATTTTGCTATTATGTAGAAGTTTAGTAGTGGCTTGTGGAAATGTAGGATTAGGTATAATGCAGGTTTCTAAATGTATATTGTCATATTATAAATTTAGATATTGTTTCTTTTAAGAGAAAAATCATTGTGTTGTTTATCCCTTTCGTTAATAATTTAGAACTTCATATTGCTTTATTTTTTAATCCACTAAGTCACTGGAAAGTTAAGGATGATAGGTTTTAGTATAAATAGTAATTGGAGCATTAGCTTATCTAGAATGTCAACTATAGGTTTATTAATAATTAGCATTAGACTTGATTAGCAACTTTCCTATTTATTTATTTTTCTCATCATTACAATTAGGTAGTTCTATTTTAGAATTAGTTTTATTATCTCATTTCCTTCAATAATTTCTTTTACAAGTATTAATTGATATGTCACTCATTGTAATAGTGAAGTAAATTTGAAATTTAGTACCTTCTCTTTTAGATTGTTATACAGTAAAGAACCTTATGTCTATTATAACTAATTTAGTTAAACTTTATTTTTTCTAAAGATAACAAATCTATAGATATATTGTTATTATGGATTTTTTTTATTACTAGTTAGTTACCTTGTTAATAAATTTATTCGTTCAGTGTAAAATTAGGTGTTGAGTTTTACATTAGAGTGGTTGATCATCAAATACTTTCTAATTAGTTAATGTTATGTTGGTGAGTAAGTTGACTCTTCTGGTTCAATGCTTTCACTTATCCATGTTGATTGCTTTGAAAATTTGATTTAGCTTTACTTGTATGAATGTCAGTTTTTGATGGAGAGTTAGGATAAGAGATTTTTTGGTCTTGCTCTTTCATGGATTCTTTTGGGTCATGTTATCTATCTAGAGGCTATGTCTTATGATTCTTGTTATGAGCAAAATTACTAAGAACTTGTTGATGTCTTTGACTCTCTAGAGAGAGAGGAAATTGATTAATGTTATTAAGACTTGGACCTTGTTCACCTCATGTGTTTGTGTTGGCTTGTCATAAGAGTTGGAGGTAAGACTTGTGTATCCTTGTGTTTTTTGTCTTGGTTGGGTTGGGTCAACTGAGTGTAGGAAGGGGAGTGGCTTCCGATGTGGGGCCGATGCCCAAAGTGGATGTCTAGGTAACCCATTGGAAGTGACTAATAAGTGAAGACCTAATAATTAACTAAGGGGGGGGAAGGGTAAACTTCTAGTTAATCTAGATATGGAAGACTGCATGTGTGACCTATGGGGTTAGCGCCTAGAGAGAGGCTATCAGGGTAACCATAGATGGGGGCTGACGTCTAGAGAGAGACAGTCAAGGTAACCCATGTAGAGCCATGCGATGCCACTTCTTCCTACTGCACTTCAGTTTGTTCCGTTATGTTGCCTTTGGATGTTGATTGTTGTGTTCAGTGTTGTCCACATGTGAAACTTATGGTATTTTGGTCTTCTGTTAGTCCTTTTTGTCCTTGCTTGTGTCGGGGAACCTCACTGTTATCTCCTAGCTCGGAGGGGTGGACCTTAGGGTTCCACATGGTTGGGTGGAAAACTTAATCCATTGGTTACTCTCAGTTCTTCTATGTTCATGATCTCTGCAGTCATGATTCCAGTTCTAGACTTGTACTTGCATCGTCGGAGCTATTGTGTAATCTTGTTGTATATTGTAGACTAATGTAATCAATCAGGAATTTTGTAATCTTGTAATCCTGTAATTGATCCTTTGTAATTGTTCATAACTATAAGGGAATTATGTAATCTTATTTGTATCTTAATGTATTTTACTGGTGTTGTTGTGAATCTATGTGTATCTGATGCAGTTATGTTTCCCTAGAGAAGTTTGTTGTTCACCTTGTTAATGTTGTGTATAATGTTAACTTTATCTTTTGTTCATGCATTTACTTGCTTAAAAAAAAAAATATTTCTGTAAATTTTGCACCTGATAGCCTAACTCTCTAGGGTTGCATGATGGGGCATCACATTTGGTGTCAGAGCCAAGTTTGAACACTGGGTACTTTGGTTAATATGGAGCCCATTATGTAACCTAGTGCTTAAACTCTGTAGATTAAAATCCTTCTTTTTCTTTTAAGTAGTTCTTGCTTTGAAGTTGTTCTTTAGAGGTATGTGTGTGTAGGAAAATGCCTAGAGGTAGAGGTCAAGGTCATGGCAGAGGTAGGGGTCATGGGAGAGGTGGTGGCGGTACACCTCCTCACAGTTCTCCTCATGAGAGTGCCCATGAAGGCGGGGGTCAAAATATGGATGGTCAGGGTCAGTCTGAGGGAGCCCAGTTGCAACAGTTACTTGAGGAGGCCCTTGCCCACTTAGGCCCTAGATAGGAGGTTGAGCAGCCTAGAGGGGGTCAGGAGGTAGATCAACCGAATCATAGGGAAAGAGAGAGATCACCCAGGCGGAGAGAGTTGAGAGCTGAGCAAGAGGTCACACTAGCCAGCCATATGAGAGATCTACTGAGGGCACACCCTCCCACTTTTGATGGAGCTGGAAGTGGTCTAGAGGTGGAGACTTGGTTATTGGATTTAGGTAGGTGTTTTTCCATGCATCCTTATGGCAGCAACACCAAAGCTAGATGTGCTATCTTGCATCTCTGAGGTTTTGCTTCAACTTGGTGGTGACTAGAGGAGTAGAAGTTGCACTTGGACATTAGCACTATCTCTTGGGAGTTGTTCTTAGAGATTCAGAGCATGTTTCCTATCTGATCATTGAAGGCAGTGTTGTGCAGATGAGTTTCATGAGCTGAGGCAGATGGCTATGACAGTTGAACAGTATGAGCACAGATTCTATGAGCTCAAGTAGTATGTGGGTATCGGTGATGACGAGTCTATGTTGGTGCAGAATTTTATCAAGGGCTTGAATGCCTAGATTAGCAGAGGGGTTCAAGTATTTGAACCTAAGTCTATGGAGGTGGCAGTGGAGAAAGCCCGGTTAGTAGAAGAGAATCTGGAGATGGCACTTGGAGGGCATATAGGTGTGCATATTGGGAGTGCGCCTTCGGTAGGTGTTGGTGGTCAGTCTCAGGTAGCCATCTCTTCAAGAGACCATCATGCACCTACCAAGGGTGAGCAGCAACAACAACATTTCTCTCATTCACAATCAAAGAATTCTCAACCTCAATAGAGTAATAGATTCCAAAATAGGAAGGATCAGTCTTGGTAGCGTAACAAGCGTGATCGTTTCGATCAGCCAGCTCAGAGTACACAGTTGGCAGTGAGTAGAGATTATTGTCAGCAATTTAATGCCTTTTTGGGTGGCAAAGGTTTTAGTAGAGGCATAGGATGTTACTATTGTGGATAGAAGGGCCATATAGCCAGGCAGTGTCCTCAAGGGAACCCTTCAGGATTTGTTTAGAGGTCGGCAGCTTCGGAGCTAACCGTAGGTGATGCAGGGAGTTCTCATAGAGTGTTTGTAGTGATTGAGCATTAGGGGACAGCCTTGGAGACCACAAGTAGATGACAAGCAACCTTCTTTGGAGATCATGTGCGAGCTTTAGCATCGGGAGTAAACTCTCAGGGGTAGAGACATGGAGTAGGTCAGGGTCTAGTGGGACCTAGTGATGAGACTCTTGCTACCTAGGAGGATACTTCCACGATGAGAAAGTTTTACTCTTCCTTATTTGTAGGCTTCCAGGAGTAAGCCTAACTCTAGGGGGGAGGATGTAATGCCCCCCTCATTTTTGGCTTGTGATAGTTGTTAGTTTTACATTACCTTTTTGGCAGTTTTGAGACATTTGAGTTTTAGATCTATGGTTTGTATGCTCATGATAAACTATGTTTGACTATTATAGTTCTGACATGTGTTATGAGTAGTATGATGACATTATTGATATTGTAGCTTATGTTTTTTTTCGACATGATCAGTTGATCGTTAATTGATTTGTAGAAATATGTTACTATGTTATCTGATTGTTAGTTAGAAATGTTTATGTTTTGCTCTAGAGTAGGGATGGTGTAGTATTGCTCGTTTCGAGCACCCTACTACATTGTAATTGCCTGACTCCGTGTGTCTAATATATTTGCATATGTTTGTATATAGCCTATCATTTTGATGTAGGTTGCAGGTACCGGGCCTCGACTCTAGCTGACTTAGCAGGTCTGAGCGGGCCCTTACACCAATGGAAATATGGATGGGAGGTAACATGGGGTTTCCCTAGGTCAGTTTCTGTCGTCAGTTGTGGTCATGAGTTTGATGTCACTCTTTGGTCCTTGCCTCTAGTTTATGGTCATCACTGGGGTATATTTGTCTTTGCTTGGATGTGATGGTTTCAGTCTTTATGAAATGTTTGGAAATGAATTATAATAATAATAAGTTTGACATTATAGTTTTGCTAGTTGTCATTCATTATTATGAATTTGGGAATATTATTTATGTGTTTTGATATAGATTAAATTAGTAATTTTATTGATTTTAATAAGTGACTGTCATAAGTTATTAATAGTATTTTATTGTTGAACTATTATATGATAATTAGTAAAATAATATCAATCATTTATTCTTGTTGAGTTGTCGTGAATAAATTCTTTGATTAGAGAATCTCCCAAAAAGAGAAAATTTATTGCTTGAAGGATAGTGGATTCTGGGTAACGGTCACGGGAATGGGAAATTAATTGTTTTTTTGGTCTATTTTTGATTTTATGGGGGGAAGTTCTCCAGGGAGAAGGAGACAGAAATTTGTAAAAACACGAAAGATCAAGGCTACAGATTTCTGAGTATGTTCATTGTTTAATGGATTTTATGTTTCTTAGGTTAGTCTATGTTTCTGCATTTGAATCTCTATCTACTCTACTTATTTTCTAGTCTAAAAACCTTATGGGTACGCTTGTTGGTCTATGCATTTCTCTAATCAGGAGAATATCCATTTTCCCCTATCGTCATCGATAGTAAGAGAGAGTTTCTTTTAGCATTCCATTCATACCAGGATTGATCATGTTGCAAGTATGGGCCTAACCGGTGTTGTCATTGATGTCAACATACTCCTGTTGCATTGATGATAAGGATTGGATGAGCTGTGTGCTGAGGATATTGAGAAAATTATTCCTAAATAGGAACAGAGAAGAACAATGAAGATAGTGAGCTAAAGATCCTAGCTAAGATAAAGATCAGGGGATGCACATCAAAGGGTTTATAGATATGTGTCTTAAGATGATCCAGTAAAGATTTTAGAGGTCCACATGAAGATTTGAAGAAGTTGTGGCTGCTCAAGTAAAACTGGTTCTGGCAGATGTTCAAAGGTGACAGAGTGACACAGATAGGTCCGATGAGATCTGAAAATGAAATATCTTGTTCTGTGGATTTGGTGAAGTGTTTAGGAAGTCAATGTGAATTGACAACTCAATTGGTTCATGATCTAGAGGTCCGCAAGCATCTATTCCATTGTGACAGTGATGATAGACTATGTTCTTGAGGTTCCAGATGAAGGAGATAAGGATTTCAGTAAGCAGATGTAGTGTGGATGTTCTTGGTGATTTAGGCAAGCTTGTGGAGGTCTTTGGATTATGTCTAGTTTGTGTTAGTAGTCCGCATTAGAGTTTGGGCTCGCAATTGAAGAATAACTTTTGGATAATGGTGTTCTTCCTAACTCTGGCTGACCGGATGAGTTACACATCCTGCGGATGATCTTAAAAATGTTATGTGAAGATTGGTGTGTTCCTAGAAGAAGAATGAAGTCTCAGATCTATGTGGTCGACAGTGTGTTGATCTGCATGAAGTCTTTTGTAATTAGTCATGTTGTATTTATGCATTTGCTCTGTAATGTTTGCCGACTTAGATGATCATTCCTAAGTCGATGTCTTGTATAAATAGGGAATTGTAAAGTCATTCCAAACATGATCTTGTGGAGATGAGAGTGTGGCAAAGAGCAGAGGAGTGAAAGGCATAGTAGAAGTATTGGGCTTAAATGGAACTAATTCAAGCATGGTGAAGATGCTATTCTTGAGTTCAAGTATGTGATACTTATTATTTTGTAGATAGTGTGTCTCTTGTAGGTAGTGGGCCTCTTGTGAGCAGTGTGCTTGGGTAGTGAGCCTTAATTGGCATGTGCCATTTTGTTCTTTCTATTTTTCTAACAGAGAATACAATCTTGGGTTAATCACCCTGTAGTTTTTCCCTTAACTGGGTTTTCCACGTCAAAATCTTGGTGTCTTATGTGTTGATGTGTTTCTGCTCTTGATTTAATGCATTATGTTTCCATAATTGATTTATTATTATGTTGCTGAATTACAAAGTGGATTTAAGTGTTTAATTGGAAGAAAGTTTTGGACAACTGATTCACCCCCCCTCTCAGTTGTCTGTCCTGAATCTAACAATTGGTATCAGAGCTAAGTTCTTCTAAAAGAGCTTAACCACTTGAGGAGATCCAGGATGTCGTCCTACAAGAAGGATAGTGTAAAGTTTGATGGAACCAATTTTAATCTTTGGAAAAGTTGCATTCAATGTCACTTGCAATGTATGGGAATGCAGTATTAGACCATGGCTTCAACGAAGTATACTCCTCCACAGAATGGTCCGAAAACTGTAAATGAAATCACAGATGCTAAAAACAAACTGCGGACTAAAGAAGCTCTTATAAGTGCCTTGTCTGATTCAGAGCTGACAAATGTTGTTGACCTACAAAATGCTTTTGTGATTTGGGAGAAACTGGAACTTCTGCATGAAGGAGACAAGTATGTTAAATGTGCAAGGCTACAGAGTCTGAAAGGAAAATTTGAAAATCTGAAGATGAGAGAAGATGAAAATATCACTACTTTTATGCCAAGAGTAAATGAGCTTGTTTGTGGCATTAGATGTGTTGGTGGAGTCTTGGATGAAGATGAGATTATTGGCAAAGTTCTCAAATCCCTTCCTGCTTCTTATAAATACAAGGTTGCTGCTATTGAAGAATTCAGAGCCCATTCATGTGTCATGAGAGATCAATTGGTTGGTAAATTGGTTGCATTTGAATTGACTGAGTTTGGAGATGCCCCCCCAAGACTGAATTTGTATTCAAAGCCAGTGCCTCTGTAAAAGGTAAACAAAGGTTTGATACGGGAGAGAACTCATCAAGGAAACTATCATGGTATGAAAAAGCAAGAAAAGACCTGGAAGAAGAGGAAGGAGAAACTGCTCAACTTGAAGCCCTTATTGCAAAAAGACTACCAAGAGGATTCGGTAAGTATGAAGGGAAATTGCCTTTTAAGTGTTTTAACTACAATAAGATTGGTCATTTTGCCTCAAGGTGTCCGGAAAGATTTTCAAGGCCAAATCCTAATAGATCAAGGTTCCAAAAGAATTGTTACTATGTTCATGAAGAGGATGATAATGAAGGAGTAACAGATGATGAATCAGAGATAGGAAACAAATCCAGAAGTGATTGGGTGTTTATTACCATCAAGGAAAAAGATCCAATGCCCTCTGAATCTTTCAATCATAAAGTTATAGAAAGAGCTCTGGCTGCCCAAGTTGAAGAAAAGGATGATTAGGTCATTGACAGTGGATGCTCTCACCATATGACAGGTGACAAAAATAAGTTAATAGATTTGGAAATGTATGAAGGAGGAGTGGTAAAGTTTGGTGATAATTTTGTTGGTAGAATCAGAGGTAGAGGAACTATTTCTTTTGATGGAAAGAACAAAACCGGTAATGTACTATATGTTGAAGGATTGAAGCACAATCTTCTCAGTGTTGGACAGTTGGTGGACAAAGGCTATGATCTTTGATTCAAGAATGGGAAATGCAAGATCTTTGAAAGTTCCAGAATAGAGATTGCATCTAGTACTCAAACAAAAGGTAATATCTTCCATTTAGTTGGTACTGGTAAAAGTTGTCTATTTGTGCAAATTGATCAGAGTTGGTTATGGCATAGGAGGATGTGTCATGTGAATTTTGATAATTTCATCAAGATAAGCAACACTCAGGCTGTAAAAGATCTTCCAAAACTGGTGAAACCTACAAATAGTTTGTGCAAAGAATGTCAGTTGGGTAAACAAAGCATAGTCTCATTCAAAAGCAAGGAACAATCTTCTACCAGATTATTGGACTTAGTTCATACTAATCTATGTGGTTTGGCAAGAATCAGGAGTGTGCAAGGTGATAGATACTTCATGTTATTAATTGATGACCATTCCTAGATGATGTGGGTTACTTTTCTAAAAGAGAAATCAGAAGCTATTGAGAAATTTAAAATATTCAAGGCTATGGTAGAGAATGGAACCGGATTAAAATTAAAATGTCTGAGGTCTGATAGAGGTGGAGAATTCACATCCAGTGAGTTCATAGAATTCTGTGAGAAACATGGAATAAAGAGATAGATGTCTGCTCCTAGGACTCCACAGCAGAATGGAGTAGTGGAGAGAAAGAACCAGACCATCCAAGAAGCATCTAGGACCATGATGATAGAAGCAAATGTTCCTCAGATCTATTGGAGAGAAGTTGTCAGCACTACTGTCTATACTCTCAATCAAGTACAAATTAGAAGCAATACTAGTAAGACTCCTTATGAACTTTGGTTTGGCATCACTCCTACTGTGAGGTATTTTAGAGTCTTTGGTAGCAAATGTTACATTAAAAGAGATGAAGATCTAGGAAAATTTGATGCTAGAAGTGATGAAAGAATATTCTTGGGTTATTCTACTCAAAGCAAAGCATACCGGTGTTATAACAAGAGATTAAGGTAGATTGTGGAAAGTACAAATATAAAGGTTGATGAAGGAATTGAAAAACCCTCAAGGTTTTATGAATATGATGAAGATGATCAAAATGATGTTTTTGTTCAAGAAGTCCAAGCTTCCTCTAAAATTTAGATCCAAACTAATCCAATAAATCAGGAAGAAGAGATAAGTTTGAATGAACCTATTCAAGAATCAGAAGTGCAAGAAACTCCCAAAGTTCCCAGGTATGTAAGACTGAATCACTCTGGAGATCAGATTATAGGTGATAAAAGCAAAGGTGTACAAACAAGAAGAAGGATTGCTCAAGATTCAGAAGAGTATTGTCTGATTTCAAAAGTTAAACCTAAGATAGTGAATGAAGCTTGCAATGATGAAAACTGGACTAAGGCAATGGAGGAAGAACTAATGCAAATTGAGAAGAATCACACATGGGATCTTGTTCCCAGACCTAAAAACAAGAATGTGATTGGAACCAAATGGGTCTTTTGGAACAAACTAAATGAAGTTGGTGATGTAATCAGAAATAAAGCCAGATTGGTCTGCAAGGGTTACTCTCAAATAGAAGGAGTTGATTTTGAAGAAACTTTTGCTCTAGTGGCAAGAATTGAAGCAGTCAGATTATTTCTTTCTTTTGCTGCCTTTAAGGATTTTAAAGTATATCAAATGGATGTCAAGTCTGCCTTCCTGAATGGTGACTTGGAAGAAGAAGTATACATTGAGCAATTGGATGGATTTTAACTGTCTGATCATGGTGATATGGTCTACAAATTGAATAAAGCACTGTATGGACTCAAGAAAGCTCCAAGAGCCTGGTATGAAAGATTGGATAAGCATCTTTTGAAGATTGGTTTCAATAAAGGTACTGCTAACAGTAATTTGTACTTCAAAATTGATCATGAAAATATCTTGATTGTTGAAGTATTTGTTGATGATATCATTTTTGGAGGAAGAGATAGTATGTGCAAAACTTTTGCAAATCAAATGAAAAGTGAATTTGAGATGTCCATGCTTGGGGAAATGAATTTCTTCTTGGGTCTGCAAATCATTCAAACTAAGAAAGGAATCTTCATTTCTCAGACCAAATATGTGAAAGAATTGTTGAAGAAATTTGGGATGGAAGAATCCAAACCAATGTGTACTCCCATGGCAACCGGATGTAAATTGAGCAAAGATGATGACTCTCCTAAGGTTGATCAGAAAAAGTACAGGTCAATGATTGGAGGATTGTTATATCTCACTCAAACTAGACCTGATATTATGAATGTTGTTGGTCTTGTTGCTAGATTCCAAGTTGATCCTACAGAATCTCATGTCATGGCAATCAAGAGGATTTTTAGGTATCTAAAAGGGATAGTTGAGTATGGTTTGTGGTATCCTAGAGATCATAATTTCTCTCTTCATGCATATATAGATATAGATTGGGCAAGAGATGTGGATGACCGAAAGAGTACCAGTGGTGGAGCATTCTTTTTGGGGAAGAGATTGGTTTCTTGGCTTAGAAAGAAACAAGAGGCAATATCTCTATCCACTACAAAAGCAAAATATATTGCAGCAGTAGGTAGTTGCACTCAAGTTTTGTGGATGAAGCAAATGCTAAGAGACATAAGAGTGGAGTATGAGGAGCCTATCACAATCTTCTATGATAATTCAAGTGTAATAAATATATCTAAGAATCCGGTGTTGCATTCAAAGACTAAACATATATCCATCAAGTTTCACTTTTTGAGAGAGCAAGTGAACAAGAATGAAGTCAGATTGGAGTTTGTGCCTTCCAAGGATTAGATTGCATATATCTTTACTAAAGCTCTACCTAAGGACTCTTTTGAGTATCTTAGGGAGAAGTTAGGGTTATTACCCCTCTGGTGATGAACTAAGGTGCATTGATGTGCATCAGTCTGATGGATATCATAGTCATATCTTGTGGTCCAGACTGATGATGGCGAGTTGCTATTTAGGGGGAGCAACTGGTATGATTTTGAAGTGTTGGAGTTGCAAGTATGTGCCCTTTTCCATTGATGTCAAATGAGGAGAGAAGACATATGAAAAACAAGTGGTCACTGATCAAAGGGGGAGCAGGAAAGGAAGAGAAGACATGTGAATGGTTGTTGTTGATAGGGGGATTTGTGTCTGTGAGAAAAAGTTCTTGTCTTGATGGTCAAAATAGTTTTTCACATCATATGTTGCCATCAATGACAAAGGGGGAGATTGTTACAAGTATGGGCCTAACCAATGTTGTCATTGATGTCAACATACTCCTATTGCATTGATGATAAGGATTGGATGAGCTGTGTGCTGAGGCTATTGAGAAAATTAGTCCTAAATAGGAATAGAGAAGAATAGTGAAGACAGTAAGCTAAAGATCCTAGCTAAGATAAAGATCAGAGGATGCACATCAAAGGGTTTGTAGATATGTGTCTTAATATGATCCAGTAAAGATTTCAGAGGTCCACATGAAGATCTAAAGAAGTTGTGGCTGCTCAAGTAAAACTAGTTTTGGCACATGTTCAGAGGTGACAGAGTGACACAGATAGGTCCGGTGAGATTTGGAAATGAAATATCTTGTTTTGCAGATTTGGTGAAGTGTTTAGGAAGTCAATTTGAATTGACAACTCAATTGGTTCATGGTCTAGAGGACCGCAAGCAACTATTCCATTGTGACAGTGATGACAGACTGTGTTCTTGAGGTTCTAGATGAAGGGGATAAGGATTTTAGTAAGCAGATGTAGTGTGGATGTTCTTGGTGATTCAAGAAAGCTTGTGGACGTCTTTGGATCATGTCCAGTTTGTGTTGGTAGTCTGCATTAGTGTTTGGACTCGCAATTGAAGAATAACTTTCGGATAATGGTGTTCTTCCTAACTCTGGCTGATCGGATGAGTTACACATTCTGCGGATGATCTTAAAGATGTTATGTGAAGATTGGTATGTTCCTAGAACAAGATTGAAGTCTCAGATCTATGTGGCCGACAATGTATTGATCTGCATGAAGTCTTTTGTAATTAGTTATGTTGTATTTATGTATTTGCTTTGTAATGTTTGCCAACTTAGATGATCATTCCTAAGTCGATGTCTTGTATAAATAAGGAATTGTAAAGTCATTCCAAACATGATCTTGTGGAGATGAGAGTGTGGTAAAGAGCAGAGGAGCGAAAGGCAGAGCAGAAGCATTGGGCTTAAATGGAACTAATTCAAGCATGGTGAAGATGCTATTCTCCAGTTCAAGTATGTGATACTTATTATTTTGTAGACAATGTGTCTCTTGTAGGCAGTGGGCCTCTTATGAGTAGTGTGGTCAGGCAGTGAGCCCTAATTGGCATGTGCCATTTTGTTCTTTCTATTCTTCTAACAGAGAATACAATCTTGGGTTAATCACCCCATGGTTTTTCCCTTAACCGGGTTTTCCACATCAAAATCTTGGTGTCTTATGTGTTGATGTGTTTCTGCTCTTGATTTAATGCATTATGTTTCCATGATTGATTTATTATTATGTTGTTGAATTACAAAGTGGATTTAAGTGTTTAATTGGAAGAAAGTTTTGGACAACTGATTCACCCCCCCTCTTAGTTGTATGTCTTGAATCTAACAGATCACACCTATAATAATTTGTATACCATTGGGTATAACTCTGTAATTATGTACTCCAAAGATGGTAGTAGTTCATAAGTTCCTTTAGCCCTTGTAGCAAATATATTTCTCTTTTACCTGTAAATCTAGTATTGGCGGGTCACCAGATAAATGTTACACCTTGAGACCTGTATCAAGTTGATAAATTTAGCTTAAGTCACATATTTCCTTTTAGCTCCAATCCAGCATCGGCCTTCCTAAACTGGGTGTAAGTTTAACTCATGAGAATCTACCTTAGATGAAACTATTTTCCTTCTAAATCCTGTTTGGTTTTCAACTTGTATAGCACACAGCCATCCTCTAAGTTTTGGGATCCGATTTGCTCACCTGAGTCATTATATGGACGTCATAGGACAAATTTACTCTGGCTTGTGTTTCCTCGCTTTGTGAATGTCAAGACTAATTGGGGTTCATTACCGATCTAATTTCCCTTGTGGAAGACATTGCTTAGAATTCTCAGAGTCTTCAGTTTCCTCCATGTTTTAGCAATGGCTCGCTCTACGACCTCCTTATCTCCGTGAAAGCGTATTTATATGGCGTGTAGAATTTCCATTGTATTCCCCTGTGTTATTGATTTCCACCTCAAATTCTTTCTTGGTTCGATTTAAATCTAAGTAATATCATAGCTATTTTCTACTTCAGATAATTACTTATTGGTTCTCACTCTTAGCCTCTCAGCGAATTAACATTATTCTCTGAAAACTTACCTAGGGTATCATTACCTTGCGAGTGATTTAGGAAGTTCCTTAGAAATCTATTCAAATTGGCATAGCGTCAATTGGTTGGACCGCTCTTTTCAGCTCTTTGCAATCACCAAACTCAATCTTTTTATTTCCCTTCTAATCTTAAACCAATTCGTTATCCTCTGTTTGAGATTTGAAGCTCCTAAACCTTGACAACAATTTAGTTTGTGCAGACCCAATAATCATTGCATGCCATCAAATGAATCCTCTGAGTAGCTATGGTCTGAGTGGCCAGCATGTTCCTATGGCTCCTTTTAACTTTATCTTATTGCAAACTAAAAATATTCTTGTTGAATATGTTATTAGAAACTTCATTATGTTCTAATCGAGTGGTAGTTATAGCTAAGTGTTTCAGGAAACTCATTTAGGATGGGTGTTTTCTCTAGAAAGACTAAAATTACAAAATTTTACTCTCATAGAATATAATCGTTTATGGTCTGGGTGTTATTAGGCATTTAGTTAATTTAATCTTTTTTCTATTTTATTGAGTTGGTCATAAGCATCTATTAGTATTCGTACTTGAATATCAATCAAATCAAATCTAAATTAAATTTTGCTATTATGTAGAAGTTTAGTAGTGTCTTGTGGAAATGTAGGATTAGGGATAATGCAGGTTTCTAAATGTATGTTGTCATATTATAAATTTAGATATTATTTCTTTTAAGAGAAAAATCAATGTGTTGTTTATCCCTTTGGTTAATAATTTAGAACTTCATATTCCTTTATTTTTTAATCAGCTGAGTCACTGGATAGTTAAGGATGATGGGTTTTAGTATAAATAGTAATTGGAGCATTAGCTTATCTAGAATGTCAACTATAGGTTTATTAATAATTAGCATTAGACTTGATTAGCAACTTTCCTATTTATTTATTTTTCTCATCATTACAATTAGGTAGTTCTATTTTAGAATTAGTTTTATTATCTCATTTCCTTCAATAATTTCTTTTACAAGTATTAATTGATATGTCACTCATTGTAATAGTGAAGTAAATTTGAAATTTAGTACCTTCTCTTTTATATTGTTATACAGTAAAGAACCTTATGTCTATTATAACTAATTTAGTTAAACTTTAATTTTTCTAAAGATAACAAATCTATAGATATATTGTTATTATGGATTTTTTTTATTACTAGTTAGTTACCTTGTTAATAAATTTATTCGTTCAATGTAAAATTATGTGTTGAGTTTTACATTAGAGCGGTTGATCATCAAATACTTTCTAGTTAGTTAATGTTATGTTGGTGAGTAAGTTGACTCTTCTGGTTCAATGCTTTCACTTATCCGTGTTGATTTCTTTGAAATTTTGATTTAGCTTTACTTCTATGAATGTCAGTTTTCGATGGAGAGTTAGGATAAGAGATTTTTTGGTCTTTCTCTTTCATGGATTCTTTTGGGTCATGTTATCTATCTAGAGGCTATGTCTTATGATTCTTGTTATGAGAAAAATTACTAAGAACTTGTTGATGTCTTTGACTCTCTAGAGAGAGAGGAAATTGATTAATGTTATTAAGACTTGGACCTTGTTCACCTCATGTGTTTGTGTTGGCTTGTCATGAGAGTTGGAGGTTAGACTTGTGTATCCTTGTGTTTTTTGTCTTGGTTGGGTTGGGTCAATTGAGTGCAGGAAGGGGAGTGGCTTCCGATGTGGGGCTGGCACCCAAAGTGGCTATCTGGGTAACCCATTGGAAGTGACTAATAAGTGAAAACCTAATAATAAACTAATGGGGGGAAAAAGGGTAAACTTCTAATTAATCTAGATATGGAAGACCGCATGTGTGACCTATGGGGTCGGCGCCTAGAGAGAGGCTGTTAGGGTAACCATAGATGGGGGTCGGCGTCTAGAGAGAGACAGTCAGGGTAACCCATGTAGAGCCATGCAATGACACTTCTTCCTACTGCACTCTAGTTTGTTCCATTATGTTGCCTCTGTATGTTGATTGTTGTGTTCAGTGTTGTCCACATGTGAAACTTATGGTATTTCTATCTTTTGTTAGTCTGTTTTGTCCTTGCTTGTGTTAGGGAACCTCATTGTTATCTCCTAGCTCAGAGGCGTGGACCTCAGGGTTCCACATGGTTGGGTGGAAGAGCTTAATCCATTGGTTACTCTTGGTTATTCTGTGTTCGTGATCTCTGCAGTCGTGATTCCAGTTCTAGACTTGTACTTGCATCCTCAGAGCTATTGTGTAATCTTGTTGTATATTGTAGACTGATGTAATCAATCATGAATTTTGTAATCTTGTAATCCTGTAATTGATCCTTTGTAATTGTTCATAACTGTAAGGGAATTATGTAATCTTATTCTGTTGTATCTTAATGTATTTTACTGGTGTTGTTGTGAATCTATGTGTATCTGATGTAGTTATGTTTCCCTAGAGAAGTTAGTTGTTCACCTTGTTAATGTTGTGTATAATGTTAACTTTATCTTTTGTTCATGCATTTACTTGCTTCAAAAAAAAATTCTATAAATTTTGCACCTGATAGCCTAACTCTCTAGGGTTGCATGACGGGGCATCATAGAATGCAATCTAAATGTATGCAAGCGATATTTTTTTCTTTTGAAGGATTTTTGAAATGAAAGTGAATTAATTAATCTAGGAAGTCAAATAAGAATGCAATTTAACCATGAATTTACCTAATGCAATTAATCTATATTTTTGTGTTTTCTAAAGGTCTTTTCCAACTATTCTAAGAAATTAAAGTGCAGAATTATCAATCTAATCTAACAATGCAATGTACTTGAAACAAACTAATTAAATGCAATCTAACTAGCCTATCAAGGAAATTGTAACAATCAAATTACTATTTCCAAGAGCAAGATTCTGATTATCTAATTACTACTAAAGCATAACAAAACCTGAAACTAAAGGCACATGAGCCTAGCATATCCTCAGAGATCCTTTTAGAAATCTTGCCTTCCTTTGCATTAGTGGGGTACTCCTCTTGGCAATAGGGATTGGACAAGAATTGATTTGAATGAGAGCTTGAGAAAGCTTATATTGAGCTATGAAATCTTGGGTTGGCCCTTAGAGTTTAAAAACATTGATTCAATGGTGATAGAAATTGAGAAAATTATATCCCCTTATCTAACTTATTAATTCAAGGATCATTATGATTTTTAGATTATATGCATTGTTCATAGCGAATTCCTAGATTGGCCCTATTCTAGTAATTGTAGGCATGAAGGGGAAGATCTAAGAAATACAAATAATATTGAAGGTTTCTATATATTATCACAAAGTCATGTTAATTGGGAGGTAAAAATAGATTATCTTCAATTTTTTGTGCAAAAATTAGTACTAGTGGCCTACAAGCTAGGAATATTGAGTCTAGTAGCTAGATATAGTATACATGAAATTATGGTTGAAGCCTTAGGACCCACATGTAATTACTTGCTAGTATCCCACTTCCATTGGAATCTAAGTAGTGCAACTTTTTGTGAATGGATAATTATTATCCCATTTTATATAAAATTTTCTTGGCACTATATAAACTTCTTGGAATGGTTGGCAAATCTATGTGTATCTTTACATTAGGATATTATATTTCTAGTTGTATGTTGGTGAAGCCAATCCTCATCACTAATGTTTGATATTCCTAATATAGTGTTATTAATACTACATGGATAATGGTGATTGTTCATACTTGTTTTTAAGCTTATAAACCAAAACTCAAATTAGATCTAACACAAGATCTTAATTATTGTGTTTGTGAATATTTAGATATATATAAACCATTATGGTCTCATTGTTAAGGACCAAATCCTAAATTGTGATTGAACCTAAATAACTATTGTATGAATTCATATCTAGAAATCTATCAAATCCTTAGATTAATTCTGACATATAGAAGTCCTAAGCTAAACCTCTAATCCTCTTTCTATTTCTATTCTCACCCTTTCATCTTTCTAGTTGGCTTCATGCTATAAAATCATGGCACTATGATGATATTTCATGTTTTTGTAAGTTCTATATTATTATTTAATGTTTATGGGGCTTCATATTGTTGGGAGAGCTATAGTTATTAACCTCATTTTGTCTAATGTCCTACACATTCTTAACCACTACCAGTGTATATTGTTGGCCTTGAAGTGTATTATCCATCTAATCTCCACTTGATCCTATAGTTTTCACATATCCTAGATGTATCCCCATGAAATGTGTCAGGGCCTTGTTTTCCATCAATCAACTAAGTGCAATGTGGAATGTAGTGGGTCCCATTATTTTAACTAATTTTTCCATAGGCACAACTTAATATCATTAGCAATGCTATGTAGAAGCTTCTTATATCCCACAAAGGTTGTCTAGTGCTTTTTGCTCTTGATGTTATGCCAATTGTTTGACGAGAACATGATTTGATACTTCACATAATCTCATGAGGTTCCCTTGAGAATATGAAAATAGTAGTGTTCTATAAGTTGAGAGTACTCCATGTCAAATATGGTGATCCCTCTTCATTTTTCCTTAATAAGTTAGCATCCCTAATGGATGATGATGTTAGGTGGGTGTTGTGCCAATCTTTCACACTCCCTAGAGATTTTTAGTTTTCACCAATGCATAATTGGTTGATTTGTATAATATTATGGTGGGACTGTTTCCTCATATGCTCATGAGTGCTTAGTGATGCTAGTAGAGAACTTGTATTAGTATTAAGAAATATGTTGCTCATAGAATTTAATATGTAAGCATGCTATTAGTATATAGTGGAAACATTTTATCTAAAGTTGAGCTACAAGATCATGTGATTTGTGCAACCTATTGAAGTGTTAGGGATCTCATATGTTTGGGATCACACCAACCATGTAATTGAAACTAGCACTAACATCAAATATAGGAACCTCCATTAAAACTAAGGTTTCTAAGTTTCTACCACATACCTAACTTTGATCATATCATTTAGTAATGTATTCAACTTCAAAAAAATTATAAATAATAAAATCCCTAATGCATTTTTGTAAATTTTCCATAAATGTTATAAAATGAATAGAATAGTGATTTATAGCCTAGAGAGTGAATTTATAATTTAGAAATAAAAAATGTAATAACTGAATCAATATTGATGAATGAAAGCTAAATTTGGATTGTATCTTCCTTATTTGATCCCCCAACTTTGGAAAAATATCTGTAGAAAAATTCATAGCCATTTGGAAGATATAGATGAATCTTAAAAATTTAAGATTTCTACATAAAATTACTAAAAATCACTTAATATTGATTATCAAGAGCTAAGTTTTGGATTGTATTTTCCTTATTTGATCATCCAACTTAAAAAAAAAATAATAGAAAAATTTGTAGCCATTTGGAAGATATAGATGAATCTTAAAAATTAGGTTTAAATGTCATCACTTTTGCCCAAATTGTAGCTTTAATACCATTGATAATATCCACACATAATAGTGGAAATAAGACAATGTGGAAGATATATCTCACATAACACAAGGGAAATTTATGGGCCAAGATGCCCTAATATCCAATATATGTAGAAATAGAATAAACCCTTGAGATAGGGTAACAATGTACAATACTCCTTAAGGAAGAAGTCATTCCACATATAACTCCAAGAGATCGAAACATAATTTCATAGTCAACACATATCTTTACAATGACAATCACCTCCTTTATATAAACCTCCTAATAACATAATGGAGGAATAATCCTAATGAAGTCCTACTCATCACCTAACATAATCATTTACACAAGTTACATACATGACACAATATAACTAACATAAAGATGTGTGCCACATGTTAGCATCTTCATCCACCTATATATATTATAAAATCATATCCCTAGGTACATTACACACATAAGTTGACATGTAGGTATGGTGGCTATACCTTTGATAAATCCTAGACTAATGGTAATAGTCTCAATAGAATACTAAATTATTTGTAATCAACATGCATGCCCTCTTCTTGATGTTTTAGAGGTACATATGTAATGTATCTTTTAGTGCCCTTATCCTTCTCAAAATAGCAGACATCTAAGGGAATCAAATAGAAAATAGGATAATAATTAATGTGGATATGTTCTTTCGTATTTACCTCAGATCTTATAAACACAAAGTAAAACTTGCATAACCACTTGGAAATTTATGGGAACAAGGATGGCTCTATTTAGTAACAATCTTGCTAAATTCTCAATTCTTTCTTTGTTGAGTGTAATTTTCTTTTACTGTAAAGTATATCTATGGACTTTAGTGAGTCATTTTAAATGATTTTTATTCTTAATATGGATTATTAGTATCAATTACAACACCAATTAACTAAAATTAAGAACAATTGTTGGTTTCTCATTGTGGCTTCTTAATATTTCTATGTTTTTTCTATTCATATTTTTGTTAGTATTATTCTACTATACCTACCATTGTGTTTACCTATAACTTCATTTTGCATTGTCATTAAGCTTATAATTTGAAGAGGAGGGAATTTGTGCATTACCTTTGGATTCATATGTTTTGGAGTAGTTTCTTAGACCCATGTTTGTCAAAGAGTGGAAAATGTAGTCAAAACTATAATTATATAGTGAAATTGTTAGTCTTGAATGAATAGTGTCATTTTGAAAATTGTTGCAAAGGAATAGAGACCTCATGGAATTATATGGTTGGCCATGATTGATGATGAAATACATCCAATTAGTGGGAAAATGAACTAGACACTAATAGATGAAGTGGACACAATAAGAAGGAAGAGAAATACCAATCTTTACTAAACATTGCAATGCATTGGGTAGATTTGATTTTCCCAAAGAATATTTAGTGTCAATATATGTTGCATGATGTGTTTGATCTACATATTGATATGATTTATTGATTGTAGAAATGAGCCCTTGTTTTTTAATAAAAAGAAATGTTCATTGCTTTTAGTATGTTAAATTATGGTCCATTGGTGTCTTGATAGATATGTACTGGAAGAATTATTATCAATTTAGAATATATAGTATTTGTATGGATTACAAATTATTATTATCAAAGAAAATCTTATGCAAGAAGTGTTCATGAAAATAGTTCCAACTTGTTCTTTTGAAAAGAAGGTGCATCTTTACTTCACATTTCACATTTTGTTTTCTTTGTTTTAGCATTCTTAAAATTCATGCATTGTATATTACATGTACAAGAACAAAAGTTGGCAAAGTAATTTCAAAACCCAATATAACGACCACTATTAGGTTCAAATTTGTAATCTATCCTTCTCTCAACATCAAATTCAATTTCATTTTATCATTCAACCTAATCTTATCCTCAGCTACCTCATATTTCTTTTTAAGATCTTTTGAAGTGAAAAGTAGATGTAGAATAAAACCCCCCTTGGATTATAATCAAATAACTTAACCTTACCATCATTTCTGACATAGAAATTAAAACCATAATCCAAGGTTTCAGATTTATTGCTAATCTATACCTTAAAAAACCCAAAAATAGAATCCTTGAGCTCATCCAATTTCTCCAATAATGTTGGATAGAAGTTTGTAACCTTTCTATGAAAAATACCCAATAAGGCACCCTTTTTATAAACACTCTAAACTCCATCTTAGGCCTCAAATCATACCATTTCATAGTGGAAGGTAAAATTATGAGGGCCTTTATAGGGTTGTATCTTCACTATCTAATGCATGACATAAATAGTGTAATATATTGTCCAATACAAATTTCAATAAAAGAAGAGCATTTGAGAATACCATTTGTGATAATCCACACAGTGTCCTTTAGGGTGCTCTAATTTAGTTTGGGAAAGACAAACCCTTTGGGGGTCTTAATGGAGTCTTCTATGACTTTCTCTAAATCCAAAAACGTTGTTACATTTGACAAATGTTGGCATCTCCCTACTTCTTGTCAAGGGTGATAATCATCTACCTTGAGATTTGGGCATGTGATTTTGACTCATTCTGGCAATGCATAGTCATCCTGATTGGTTTTAGGAAGGAATAATCCTTTGACATCTAATAGAAAATTGATGAATGATTTGGGCAAGGGAAGGAGAATCACTTTCATTCAAATTTGGTGAAAATGTGGTATAGACATCTGAAAATGGTCACACCACTTCCCGACTTCATTTCGATAATTGGTCAACAAAAAATTGACCAATCATCCATTCCACCCAACATGCGTATATTAATTAAATAATTTTTAATTAGTTAATTAATAATTTCCCTCATCCCATCTTCTCACCAAAAATAATTAATTATCCCATTTTCCTCTACTATAGTCCAAAAATTAATATTTGTCCCAAAGACTATAGTTCCTATCCATTTCAAAAAATTAAATAAATATGCCTATTTATTTAATTCCTCATTTTAGTCACTTTTGATTACTTTTAGTAATCATCATTAATTTCCCCTAATCATGTGCACATGAAATAATTTAAATTAACCTAGGATTACATCTCCCCATGCAGGGCTTAAATTTGACAATTGTATAGCTGTATTTAGGCATTTTTGCTGTAAAATATAATCAAAATTTTAAAAAGTTTGTATCTTATGAAAGGAGAGATTTTGGACAAACTGTTAAAATTTATCTAGGATTATGCTGATATATATATATTTAGTTTTATATAATCTACTTATACTAAGGTATGTCATAGTATTTTAAAGGCAGTATTGAATAGTTAACCGTCTAAAAAAAGTTGCTTGACATGTAAGGTCGACTGTCAAATTTAATCCTTGTCCCCATGTTTTTAGAAGTCCACTTGTCATTCCAAGTACATGCATGTACATGACAAATGGTACTTTG
Organism: Cunninghamia lanceolata; assembly: GCA_027924645.1. Taxonomy (NCBI): domain Eukaryota; kingdom Viridiplantae; phylum Streptophyta; class Pinopsida; order Cupressales; family Cupressaceae; genus Cunninghamia; species Cunninghamia lanceolata. The sequence goes on from BSBN01000957.1 coordinate 4,195,299, forward strand.
GAAGCATGGGAAAATCTTCCAAATAGTTTCATTTGTCCTCTCACCCAATCCATGTGTCACTATTCACCCAATTTAAAATTCCATGTGGCACTATTGCTCTAATTTTAAATTTCACATGTCTTCTCATCCTAATTTTTTATTCTTCACAAAATCCAAGCCTTATCTTTTCATAAATGAGTCCTTACACATCATCCACCTACTCAGTCTTGGCCATCCATCCATTCAACTCTTCATTCTCCACCATTGATCTTTCCTTTAATCTTGGAGCTCCATGCTCATTCAACCTCCTCTTGACACTTGTCCATCTATCTTTGCTTGAGAGCTCTCAAGCAATATGAGCCCTTGATCTCTACAATCAATCCTAGCCCTCTATCTTGACATCTAAAAATCTATAAATTAGAGCTCTCCCCTTCATTTTCAATAATGATGCAAGGAAATTATGCCTCTATGAGCACTTAACATCACATAACAATTAGCATAAATCATAATCAATTAGGATGCAATTATGATAGTTTATTTCCATTGTTCTTTAGTCTAATATTGAGGTTTTAGTTGGTTGTGAATTGAATAGGTTAGGCTTAATCTAGCTTGTTTATCATAGTTCACTTTCAATTGCATGCACATGGACACTATTATTAACTTTAGTATGGAAGAATGTTTGTTTATTGTAAGTAACGAGGAAGAGGTCCTTGTCAAAGAACGAAGGTAGGTCCAGCCTTCCATACAACACTAAGTCAACATACCTTCTATTCATAGTGCTCTCCCCTTTCTCTTTGTTGTACCTATGCAATTTTATATTTTTATATATTTTATTAAAAATAATGTACTTTGAATTTGTCACATATGATTCTTTGAAAAGGAATAGTAGCATAAACTCTTAAATTTTCTTTAAAAAAATATATTTTTACATTGAATTCCATTGGTATTTGAGAGCATGATCCACACAATTCAGTAAATTACTTAAAAGTATGTGAAACCATTGCTTATCCTTAAACAACTTCAATTAAAGGCATCAAATTTTCATAGTCCATAATATTAGTATGAGTGTTTCTAGATATTAATTGGATATTCAAATACCAAAACTTAAAGTGAACAAGTTTTAGATTGTAGAGTTGTCACAAATTGTATCTACAAGTTATAGGTTTAGATCCATGCATCATGCCTAGGTCTTGCAGAGATCACTTCAACACTCACAAAAGTGAACCTTGAAAGTGCATAGTCAAATTCACGAATCAACAATAGATTGCAAAACTTTAAAACCTTAGCAAATAGCTTCCTATCCTCTAAACATAAATATCTACATCAAAACTAAATATCCACACATTTAATTTATTCATTTTCCACATTTAATATGACATTTATTAGTACCTACCTTCAACTGGTACTATTGCAATGAGTTTGCACTTATCTAGTTATTAATCTAAACCAATCAAAAGACAGGATTATTTTTCTTGTCGCAAATTTGATTTAAATTTATACTTTTCCTATGTCAACATGATAAATTTTTAACAAAAAATTATTGAAAAATGATTTATCTGTATTGTCATTGGCTAAAAAAAAATGACCTGATTAGAGTGCATCAAAAAGCTATAAATGCGGAGAGAATTTTGGTTTGAGGGGAGAATGTGGCAAGTAAACAAATTATGAACACAAATTTTGTCTCCCACTAGTTAAGTCATGCCTAAATGGATGGCGATAATTATGAGAGGGAAGAATCATCAGTTGTTATGAATTTAATTTTTTGATTCATTAGCTAAACCTAAAAATTACTTTTTGTCAAAAGGCACAAATTATAATATTAACAAGTGCTACGTAGTACCTGCCTTGTAGTGTTCTAATTATAGTATGTATTTTAGTTGTAATTATAGCTGTATTTTATTTATTTATTTTTTTCATTAAGTAAACTTCAAATTTACTTTTTGTCAAACCAACATTATTATTTATAGTTATAATATTAATAATAATATTAATTATATTATTAATATTTATTATAACACTTGATATATTATTAAACAAATAATTTTTCTTAAAGACAATATAAATATAACAAAATTTAATATTTATAGTATAATTTATAAATTTTTTTAGTTTAAATATTAATGAAATAGTATAATCAATTATTTATTGATAATAAACAATGTTTGTATTATAAATATGATAATAATATATTTATATTATTACATTATTCTAATATTTTTATTTAGTATTATATTTTATTTTTGTTTTTTATTATATTGTTATATTATATTATATTTATGTTTATGCTTATTATTATATTATTATACAATATTATTATAATATCAATTAAGATAATATATGAAAAGTTTTAATAATGGATATTAATAATATTATTAATAGTATTATTAATATTATAACTATAAACAAGTGCCACGTAGTGGCCAATAGTATTTGTTTAGCTGTAATTTTTTTTGTTGATTAGCTATTGGTTGTATATAGTATTTGTTTAGTTGTAATTTTTTTGTTGATTAGATGTTGGTTGTATATAGTATTTGTTTAGTTGTAATTTTTTTGTTGATTAGGTATTGGTTGTATAGACAAATTACAAGTGCCACATAGTGGCCAATAGTATTTGTTTAGTTGTAACTTTTTTTGTTTATTAGCTATTGGTTGTATATAGTATTTGTTTAGTTGTAATTTTTTTGTTGATTAGCTATTGGTTGTATATAGTATTTGTTTAGTTGTAATTTTTTTTGTTGATTAGGTATTGGTTGTATAGACAAATTGCATTCCAATAATTGAAAAATTAATTTTTGAAGAGTGTTGAAATGTCTTGGGTAAATAAAATTGAAATCTCAAAAATAATCTAATTTGGTAAAAATAAAATAGGACTAAAATATTTCCTTAACTGGGTTACAGGCTGCTTGTAGGAAGACCGAGTTCAGCAAGATATTATAGGGTGTCTACACAGATATTGAGCATAGTGTGGTTGAAGTTTGCTGTGAGTGAACATTAACTATATCTTTATCTAGACAGGAAGATCAAAATCCATGGAAATTGGGTGCTTAGTCGGCACTGGAAGACAGAGGAAAATAGACATCAAAAACCAGTCACACCATAGGGATAGCTCAAGTTTCCCTTCCAGCTTGGGCGCAATCCTTTTACTTGGCATTCCGCATTGCTGAAGGGCATTTCTGGGAGCAGCGACCTAAGTTACTAAGCCATTCAGAAATCACCTACTGGGCACACAATTCCACCAAATGATCTGAAAGGTTGGGGGTATTCAGCACCAGCAAGATATATTTAGATACGGATCGATAACTACATTGAGCATCACTCCAAATCTAAGAATCAGGGAAGACGATCTGGGATAGAAGTTTCATTACTCCTATGACTGTGATAACTTCAGACTAACATACATTGGCATATGACAGATTGGCAAGAACATTCTGCTGTGAAAATGCGAATAAACGCAGACAAGGAGAAAATGGTCTACGGGGACTCGGCTCCCCCTCCGCATCTTCCTAACGAACAGGGTTGGCAAATGGTGAAGATCAGAAGGTAGTAGAGGGGAGTAAGGGAAAAGGCAACATTTAGAGGAATAGCTCAAGCCAGAGGGTCAGGAATTTGGGCTATCCCAATTACCACAACCACTCCAGCATTTGCAACAGGAGCAAACAGCACCAGTCTAGGTTGGGAGGAAAGAAGGTACAATGCTCGACAACCTCCTCCTACCCCCTACCTTGCTAATCCAAGAAAAAGATATGCGGAGGGTTTTTTAAAACCAGCCCCCTGAATCACATATGCAAAGGCAAATCCCCATATAGGTAAGAGGGTGAACTTCAGAGCACCCTACCAAGGGCAAATCTCCAAGAACCCTAAATCTGACAATTCAGCTCCATACACTCATGGGAAAAGTAAGGATCTGGTAAGAATTTGTGATCAGGCAAACCCCAGAACCCAGCGATCAAATCCACGAATTAGCCTAGGGTGTCATCAAACTTTGGAAGGACAAGAGAAGAGGGTATCGATAGACATCAGAAATATCTATACAGATGGTTTGGGGATGCATTGTAAAACTCATGGCCTCTATGTTCACTGGGGCAGAATAGGGCAATCAGTAAAGGATATTGTGGAATGGATCCAAGGCCTCTACAAAGACCAGGTAAGTACCACTATCACTACTGAAGATTTTATTTTCATTGTCTGTAAAAGCTCACACTTAAAAAAAGAAATCTTAAACAACAGAAGTTTGTTTTATAAGGGTCATGGTTTTGAGTATCAAGACTAGACACCTAATTTTGATCCCAGTAAACTGAAACTAAAAATAGTTAGATGGGTCAAGTTACCAAATTTTCCAGTTTAGCTCACACATAGCAAAATCTTAAGGGATATTGGGAATCACCTAGGAGAGTTCATAGGATTGGAGAAAGATTTCTTGTCTCACTCTGATGTGCTCCTATTAGTTAAAATAGACTTAGGCACTAAAAACCTGGAACCCCTGGAAATAAACACTAATCTAGCCAAATATTGCATCAAGCCAGCCTTCCACCATGGCCCCTTGGGTATAAACATTAGCCATAGAATCCCAAAGAGGCCCATGGAGATGAAATCTACTCCTCAGCATGGGGGGGTCAAAATCAAATTCAATAAGAATAGTGGCAGTTTTATAGTGGATTATCAGAAGAATAGTGCTCCTCCTATCAAAAAGCACTCCAACACTAATAAGGATCCGTTTGGACAAGATCGGGCCTTAAGGGTGCTATCAGCGCAGCCGAAGAAATGCCAGAAACCAAAGGAAGTGTCCCAGAATCTCAATGTTGAGGTAACCACACAAGAGATGAACCATGCACAGGTTAGTTCAGGCAAAGAAATTTCTACTGCAATAGGGCCTCTGAACCAGACTGATGAAACATAGTTTGTTAAAGAGAAATTGGAACTGGAGGACGGGGAAGTATTTTCAGAAGTAGGTAGAAGAAATATCCCTACAAACGTAGAAGGAAGTGTAAACCCAGAGGCCTTAGAGACCCCAGAATGGGTTCCAAACACTTTTGAATCAAGAGGAAACCATAAATATTTTGAGCGCCTAAAGGAACCTACTGTTAAGGACTACCATTTGGATCTAGAAAGGCTTTGCGATGAGATCCGCGATAAGACAATAGAGGAAGAGATAATTGAGGTAGCCAACAAAGAGAAAGAAAAGCTTATCTCCAAGATTCTAGAAATTGAAGAATGGGAGAAAAGGCAGATAGAGGACCCAAAAGATCAGGGAGATAAAGTGGCAGATGAAGCAGAACTGCGGCTGGGCATTGCCATAACTGACTTTAGTAAGGATACCCCAGACTGTGCCAAAAGCAATAAGAAAAGGGGAAGGAAATCAATATTGGAAATAAGAGAGAAAGCAGGAAAGGCTTCTGATCAGACCAAGATCACCACAATGCTCTATGCAGGGAAGGGGAAGTGCCTTCCCACGGCACCATGAGAGTACATACTTGGAATGTTAGGGGTCTCAATGCCCCTAACAAACAGCGTATCATAAAACGTTGTCTAACTAACACAAAACCAGACATACTAATGATTCAAGAAACTAAACTAAATAAAGATGAGATAGACACTCTAAATAGGAAGCTTGGAATATGGGAACTAGCAGGAGTCCCAGCAGAGGGTGCCTCGGGGGGCCTTGGGGTAATTTGGGATCCTAGAATAGTTTCATTCTCAGTAATAAGCTACAAAAAGAATTGGATGGCAGGAGACATTAGAAGCATCAGAAGTAATCTACAGTTCTGTCTTATTAACATCTATGGTCCCTCCCAGAACCAAGATAAGAGACTAGTCTAGAAAGAAATAGAACAATTTTTGGGTACCTTACAAGATCAAGTTTGTGTTTTGGGTGGAGATTTCAATGCGATCCTAGACCCTAAAGAAAAGCTGGGAGGATCTGTTAGGTTATCAACAGCAGCTATGGACTTTAAGGATTGGGTTCTTAAGAACAATTTATTGGAAATCAAAACTGCACAAGAAGGTTTTACTTGGAACAATAGAAGGAAGGGCTTTAGCAATATTGTAGAAAAATTAGATAGATTTCTGATCTGAGGCAACTAGGCACAACTATCTTCTATTCTGAAGGCTGAGATCTTACCATACTCAGGCTCTGATCACTACCCAGTCCAGTTTAGTCTATCTGAAGACTACCAACCTAAACGACACCCCTTCAAATTTGAATAGATGTGGGTCAAGGATAATAACCTTTTAACCTTAATTAAGTAATGGTGGAAAGAAACTAGAGTCTCAGGATCTAAGCTTTTCTGTTTAGTAGCCAAATTAAAAACTATCAAATGTAAGCTTCTTAACTGGAATAAGACTAACTTTGGTAATATCTTCAAAATCAAATCTAAGTTAGAAGAGGAACTTAAAAACCTCAACAGAAGTGTGATAACTAAAGGCATGGATGCGGAATCTTATGCAAAAGAAAAACAACTGAAAATAGAATATGAAGATATCCTAGCCAAAGAGGAAATCTTCTGGCGATAAAAGTCTAGAGAGACTTGGTTGGAAGCGGGAGATAAGAACACTAAGTTCTTCCACAACAGCACGAAAGCACACAGAAATGTCAACATGATCTTTAAAATTAAAGATGCGAATAATGCCTGGATTGAAGATCCTAAACAAATTGCATATGAAGCGGTTAGGTATTTTGAGGACATTCTTAACAATCAGGAAGGATCAAATTGGTTGCTTCAACAAGCCATACTGAAAGACATTCCAAGGATTATCTCAGAGGATCAAAACAAAAACCTCAATGGTAAATTTACTAAAACTAAGATTGAACCGGCGTTATCTCTAATGAAGCTGGACAAAGCTGCAGGGCCAGATGGCTTTCCAGCATTGTTTTTTCAGAGATGCTAGCACTTCATAGGAGACAAAATAGTCGATGCTTTAGAAGGAGTAAGAAATTTTGGTAGTCTTTTAAAAGAAGTAAATAATACATTTCTTTCTCTCATACCAAAAAAAAGAGAAGCCAGAAAATCTAGGGGATTTGCGACCTATCTCTCTATGTAATACTATATACAAGATTCTAACTAAAACCTTAGCTACTAGAATTCACACAGTTTTGATGGATATTATAAGTGACAAACAAACAGGGTTTGTACCTAGGAGATCCATATTTGATGGAATTATTATAGCCCAAGAATCCATTCATTCTATATAGCAAAATAAAAATCCCAGTATGCTAATTAAATTAGACATCAGTAAAGCCTGTGACAAGGTCGATTGGCTTTTCCTTTGTAAAACTTTAGAAGCCTTCGATTTTTCTAAACAATGGATAAACCTCACTTACGCATGCATTTCTAACCCCAAGTTTTCAGTATTAGTCAACGGAACACCTGAAGGTTTTTTTAGTATCTCAAAAGGATTGAGACAAGGGGACCCCATCTCCCCTTTTCTCTTTATTATAATGGAAGAAGTTCTAGGGAGAATGATCACCAAGGCAAGGGTAGAAGGGAAGGTTCAGGGAATCAAAATCACCTCGGGTGTAGATCCTACAACCCATCAATAGTTTGTAGATGATACTATGCTCTTTGGTTCAGGTAGCATCGAAGAAGCTAAGGCGTTCAAAGAAATTTTGGACTCTTATTGTAAGGCCTCTGGACTAGAGGTGAATGCTGATAAATCAGCAATTTATTTCTTCAATACTGAGCAGGAAATTGAAAAGGAAATATGCAGAATTTTATCTTTCAAAAAAGGGGAAATGCCATGTAAATATTTAGGTATACCTATGGGGGCAAGCAACAAGACTACTACTCTTTGGGACCATATCACTTCCAAGATCAATAAAAAAGTGGAATCTTGGAAAGGCAAGTGGCTTTCTTCAGCAGGCAAAGTCACAATGCTAAATGCGGTTCTCTCAGGTATCCCATTTTATCAATTATCCTGTATGAATTTGCCAGTGGAAAAACGTGAAGAAATCAACAAAACTTTTAGAACTTTCCTATAGCAGGGCTCAGAGGATAAGAAGAAAATGGCACTTGTTGCGTGGGATAAAGTATGTAGACCAAAAGAGGAGGGTGGCTTGGGTTTGAAAAATCTCAAGGAGTAGAATAAGGCATTAGGTGCTAAACTTGTCTGGAAAATGTATCATTAGCCTAATTTAAAGTGGGTTAAAATCCTTAGACACAAATACCTTAGAGGTGAGGAACCGACCTTCCTATTTAGAATGGCCAATCCCCTAAAGGCTCTCACCTATGGAATTTCATGATGGAATGCAGAAAGTTCATTATGGACAAACTGACCTGGAATCTAGGTGATGGAAATCAAGCACTTTTTTGGGATGACTCTTGGGGAGGGTTTGAGACAATAAGTAGTTTGGGTAACTTAGAGAATGCTAAAAGAATCCTAGAAGCCCAATGGGGAAAGCAAGTAAAAGATTACATAGATTTCCCCAATAAAGGGGAAAGCCGGGACTGGAATTGGAAATCTCTGGAAAACATGAACCTTCAGAATGATGAAAAAAAGAGATTGATAGACATCCTTAATAACAGAAAGGTTTCCTTCAAAGGAGGATCAGATAGACTAGTTTGGGACGGGGCCAAATCAGGAAACTATAAAACTAAGGATGGTTATAAACTCTTAATCAAACAACAGCTTAGACCAGAATCAGAGATCCCAATGAGACTTTGTTGGGATAAGAACTGTCTTCCAAAAGCTGGGATGTTTGCATGGCTGGCCTTACAGAAGAAAATTTTAACAGTGGATAGGTTCATAAAGATGGGTTTCAAAGGGCCTAGCAAGTGCCCCCTTTGTGAAAAGGAGCAAGAAATAGCGGATCATATTCTTCTCGACTGCCAATTCTCTAATAAATGCTGGTACTGGCTAAACAATAAGTTAGGATGGATTACACCTTTTCCTAATAAGATACTAAACCTATTCCAGTGTTGGCCTGATTCGCACAAACAAAGCATCTACAATATGTTATGGACAATTACCCTGTCAATTATGATATGGGAAATTTGGAAAGAAAGGAATAGAAGGATATTCAAAGAAAGTAAACTATCTTATGAATAGCTTATTAGTAAAATTGAAGCCGTTATCATAGAAATTGTCAATAGTAGGGTGCTTAGTAACCCTAAAAAAGATACCTCAATGTCTCATTGGGATGAAAAGATGCGTGGGAAGTGGATAGGATTAAAATTGCCCTCTTTCGTGGGTCCAGGTAGCCTTAACACCACCAATAAGAGACAAGAATGTAAGTGGCAACCTCCTAAAGAAGGTTGGTTCAAGCTTAATTTTGACGGGGCATCTAGGGGCAACCCAGGAGAAGTAGGTATAGGTTGTATAATTCATGACTTTGAGGAGAAAACTATCACAACCTTGGCCAAACCTCTAGGAGAAGCATCAAACAATATAGCAGAACTAACTGCTCTGATTGAAGGTCTGAAAATTTGCAAAGACCTGAAAATTGAAAAAGTTGAAGTAGAAGGAGACTCAGCCATTATCATTAACACCTTACACAAAGGGAGCATGCCCAATTGGAGACTAAATTCCCTTTTGTCTACTGCCCTAGACCTCACTACTTCTTTTAAAAGGTGCACATTTAACCATATATACAAGGAAGGTAATAGAGAAGCTGACTCCTTGGCCAATAAAGGGGCTGATGGCATATGTATTACTACTAAAGGCTAACCTTACAGAAGGATTTTAAAATCCCTCTGAAACTCTGCAGGAGGGTTGTACACTTGGCTATTTAATATTGCTTACAATCTCACTAGACGAGTATACCTTTTATAACCATTTAATTCCACAAGCATTTATCTAGGTTTGCATATCGAAGATTCATTGATTATCTGATATAACGAAGACACACACAGTAGGTTACACTTGTTAATATGCAAAGTGTATAATTTTGACAAGCTTGGAAACAATCAAGTATTTTCTCTTCTCTTCTCAAAGCAAAGATTTTAAGAACTAACAGATATTTGCAGTAGATTGAATGTTTTGATTTTGTATAGCTAACATGCGAAAAGAAGTGGTAGCCTTATGTGGTTTTAGGTTAGACAGGAGAAAGATAGAAGATGCCCCTTCAATATCATCCATGAAGGTCTTCCCAGGAGGCGAAGTGCCTAAAAACATTCAGAATAAGGATATCTAAAGAAAGGCCATATCTGTATATCTTTCTCAGCAATTGTAAAAGAATTATGTTTCCTTAAAGGGCTTGACCCTGTGTATATAGACAGTATGTACTGGACTGCTAAAGTCCAGGGCTAGACTGGAGGTTTTCTTCACTCTGTTCTTTCCTATCGGTGCCTGCACTAAACAGAGCGGTATTTTTTCTAAATGACTTTATATATTAATGGCTTTGGCCTCTTACCAATTAAAAAAAAAAAAAAAACTTCCTTAACTATAAAACTAAACTTTACAAAGCCTATTAAATAATACAAATATTTCCTTAAAATATAATAATACTAATACTTTTATCTTAGTCACTTAATTTTTTGTTTACTTAATAATAGTAAGTACTTTTAGAGAACATGATTTTAATTATTTTAATTAATCTAATATTGTGGTTTAGTAATAATTTTTTTCTAAAGATAAAGAATTATTTATCATTTTAAATTTGTAACTATCATATTTCCAGAACTAAATTTATAAGGAAAAATTTATGTGAACTCATTTTGAAATGTTTTGGATAAATAAAATTGAAATCTCAAAAATAATTTAATTTGGTAAAAATAAAATAGCACTAAAATATTTACCTAGCTATAAAACTAAACTTTATAAAGCCTATTAAATAACACAAATATTTCCTTAACTATAAAACTAAACTTTATAAAGAGCCCTTCCGTAGTTGAGTGTATAGAGATTTGAAATGTAGATGATTAAGATATTAAAATGTAATAATATTACTACTATGATAATTTAAAATACATTAAAATATTGTATGTTTGAAGAATAAAATAAAAAATGTAATAACATGGCAAAATATTTTTCATGTTGAAATACTAGATTTTTAACTCTTGAGTAAATAAAATTGAAATCTCAAAAATAATCTAATTTCATAAAATAAAATTGTAGAACCCTATATTTTTAATAGTATTATTAATATTATAACTTTGTCCGTTTGCCAAAAAGTATTTTTAACAGTAAAAAATTAAATATAAAAACTGATGATTCTACAAAATTTGTGTTCATAATTTGTTTATTTGCCACATCCTCCCCTCAAACCAAAATTATCTCCGCATTTATAGTAAGAGGCCATTTTTTTCAGCCAATGACAATATAGATAAATTATTTTTCAATAATTTTTTGTTAAAAATTTATCATGTTGACATAGGAAAAGTACAAATTTAAATCAAATTTGTCACACAAGAAAAATAATCCTATCTTTTGATTGGTTTGCAATCAATAGATTAATAACTAGATAAGTGTGAACTCATTGCAATAGTACTAATAATACTATTAAAAATATAGGGTTCTACACATTTTATTTTATGAAATTAGATTATTTTTGGGATTTCAATTTCATTTACTCAAGCGTTAAATAGTATTTCAATTTTATTTACTAAAAAGTTAAAAATCTATAGTATCATGAAAAATATTTCACCATGTTATTACATTTTTTATTTTATTCTTCAAACATACAATATTTTAAATGCATTTTAAATTATAAAAATATTAGAATTTTACATTTAACGAAATATTTGTGTTATTTAATAGGCTTTGTAAAGTTTAGTTTTATACTTAAGGAAATATTTTAGTCTTAAATTATTTTTGAGATTTCAATTTTATTTACCCAAGACATTTCAAAACGAGTTCACATAAATTTTTCCTTATAAATTTAGTTCTGAAATATAATAGTTACAACTTTGAAATGATAAACAATTATTTATCTTTAGAAAAAAAATTATTACTAAACCACAATATTACATTAATTAAAATAATTAAAATCATGTTATCTAAAAGTACTTACTATTGTTATTTAAACAAAAAATTAAGTGACTAAGATAAAATTAATATGTTAGGCAGACATTTCAAATCTCTCCACACCCAACTAGGGTTAGGGTTTTACACATTTTAATTTCAATTTTATTTAGTCAAAAGTTAAAAATCTAGTATCACGAAAAAAATTTCACCATGTTATTACATTTTCTATTTTATTCTTCAAACTTGCAATATTTTAATGCATTTTAAATTATAAAAGTATTAGTATTATTACATTTTAAGGAAATATTTGTGTTATTTAAGAGGCAAGTTTAGTTTTATACTTAAGGAAATATTTTAGTGGATTTCAATTTTATTTACCTAAGACATTTCAACACTCTTCAAATAATTTTATTTACCCAAGATATTTCAACACTCTTCAAAAATTAATTTTTCAATTATTAGAATGCAATTTGTCTATACAACCGATACCTAATCAACAAAAAAATTACAACTAAACAAATACTATATACAACCAATAGCTAATCACCAAAAGTATTACAACTAAACGAATACTATAAAAACAACACTACCACTAAGTGGCACTTGTTTCAATTAGCAATCCCAACTTTCAAATTTAAATTAATTGCTAATTAGGTGATAGGCTTTTAGATGTGAACATTATAATGCTCGAAATTGTCTCATGATGAAATTTTCTAAACTTGTGAGTTGTTCCTATCGGCGTATTCCTTGAACCTCCTATTGGTGCAAGTGCTAGTTAATTATACAAAAGCCCTTTTCAATGACAAATGGGACGTTCAAGAAAAACATCATCGTGGTCATCATGAAAATAAAGGAGACGTCAAGAACCAAAATTTCTCTTTCGATCTTATGGAGCCTACAATTTTTGGTTGTATTTTACGTGTAAAAAAATGACATGGTCCTATGGTTCTCGAATGAAACCTCTCCTAAGAGAGGTAAGTGCTTAACAATGTGCACATAGGGCTTTTTCACGTGGGTTATTTTTACGCTGGTGACAATTACCCTATGTGTTTCAATCGAGAGCCATGGATGAAATGACGTCGTACACTTTCCACTTTAATAAAGCAGCTTTAGTCTTAGAAGACTTTTTGTTTAAAGTTTAGTGCCCATTCCACTTTATTAAAGCAGCTTTATTTTTTCCTATGTTTTTCTTTGTTTTTCTTTCAGCCTTTAGTGCTTTATCTTTTTATTCATTTTGTACTCTCCTTTTCTTTCACTAATAATATAACAATATAATGTATAATGGTCATTGGTATGGAGATAGTGATAGAGACAAGTGACCAAATGTGTAAAGTCATTTCTAGATGTACAAATGACGCAATTTATTATGGAGTAGGGCTCATTTTTCAAACCTTTACCTAATCACATTTACACATATTTCTACATTTTTACCATACCTTATCCAATCCTACACCATATCATGTTTGGAAGTCGCTTCTAGATGTACAAATGATGTAATTTATTATGAAGTAGAGCTCATTTTTCAAACCTTTACCTAATCACATTTACACATATTTCTATATTTTTACCATACTTTATCTAATCCTACACATCATATCATGTTTGGAAGTAAAAACAGTCCATATTTCAAAACAATTATTTGAGTGAAATTAAAGTGTTCAAAACTATTTTTAAAAATTGACTACTCCACACATGGTGAATTATTAGAATTTACTTTGATTTTTTTTCTTTTCTTATTTGTTATGTGTGGAAGTACTCATTTTTATGATTAAGTTAATTAATTTATGTTTTAGCCTATTTTAAGTTGAATTTTTTTTGTAAGGAATAAAATAATCTATAAATATATTTAATTTCAAGATAAATTAAAATAATTTAAATCTTAGCTTAATCATTGAGTTGCGAATGATAAATGTAAACATAAAGTATAAATTGAATCAAAATGAGATGAACTAAGAGTTATTTTAAAGGTGGTATAAGGTGGACTTTTGTTATTATGATATTGTGACAAAGATTAAAAAATAATCCATGCACATATTTAAAGCTTGTTATCTATCAAGGTATTTTTAAATACCACTAACTTGACAAAAAATCTAAGAGCGTGATAGAAAGATATCATCATTTAGCACTCTACTTTTGGGAGAATTCAAGAACATTATAGGTCGAGTTCATAGGCATAGAGCGAGATTGCAACCACAAACTAGATCCAAAATTATGAAGGTTTACCCAACAAAGAACAAGGAAGAATATTCTAATTCTCATTCATATGCATGGCTGTCTAACACATTGTTGATTTCAAGGTGCATCATTTTCATTGTCTTTATCAATTAGCATACAAGCTTTGATTGTATAACTAAGAATTCTACCTCTTTATTAATTATTATTTATAGCATGACTATACTTTATATTTGACATTGTTTGATCTTATCCATTCTATTCCATTCCATCTACATACCACATTATATCTTTAAATTATTTTGTACTTAATTATATTTGTTTACCTAATTAACCTCAAGAACTATATTTTTACTTTTTAATATAAGCTACTATATATTGCAAATGAGATTATTTCAAAACAACTACAAGCTAATTAATTTTACTATAAATATTCACCAAACATTACCAATTCTAATCCAAGGGACTATTAATCTTACCATATGAATCAAGAGGCCACGAACACTATGGATGTAGTGGTAGGGGCATGCATCTGTCCTATTGCTAGGTTTTCATTTCACCTATTCAAGGAAAATGGTAAAAATTTCTTCTGGTACACCATAACATAAATGTAGTTTTACCATTCCTAGGGAGTATCAACTATTATCTGTGGGGCCATTGTTAGGGGAGAGGGCCCAATGGTGGTGCATCGTATCTTAAGTAGTGTCCGCACAAAGATTGGTGCCATGTCAATACCCTAAGCTGATAGGGTGGTTAGTTTGACCTATCACCAATACAAATAATCTATTTGCAACATAATCTTCCTATAGTTTTATTAGCCACATCAATTTTTAAGCTACTAAAATGACACTTTTAGAACCATGTCCTATAACTATTTGCATGTACCATTAGTATTTGAATTTCATGAAGAAGTTAATAATATAATCATATTGTTGAGTAGGGTCACAAGGTAGGAAATGAAAAAAGAATTTTAAACATGGATATTTCAGTACATTACTAAGATCCTTGCTAGAAAGGAGTTCATTTATTTGGCCACCTTGATTAGCAACAAGATACATGTGTAGTCAAGTGTTGTGAATGAATCAAATGTATTGTATATGACCTCATATACCCCATGTATGATTTGGCCATAAGATAATATTTTAATGAATTACAGACTAATGGAATTGTGGGAGTAGGGTAGAAGAAATAATATGAATATTATTCTTCATTATAGTTGAAAATGAGTAATAATGCATTCAAGATGGCTAATGATGCCTTCATCCTCTTCATTAGTTACACAAAATGCTAGAGGATGATTTTGTGAAGAGAATTTCTACTAAATCTATAAAAGAGATCAAAGTGTGTAGTAACTAGTACATACAGTTCTTTACTTTCACATATATGAGTCAGTGATTTCCTAAAAGAACCATTCAAACTCCCTTTATATGTGAGTGATAAGTAAATGCTTCTTGAATTATGTAGACAACTCTCAAAGGTATAGAAGATTTGTTCAATGTGGAAAGTGAAAGGAGTTTTGTTTCCTATCTTTATTGGAAGGCACACTTGTCTTAAAATATAGGTGGCTAGGAATGCAAAGATAGAATTGACACAAGTGACCTTCCCAAAATTTGAGGTTGTGAAGATGGAAAAGAGAACTCTACTATATTCTTGTTTACTCTAATTTTAAAGCTCATTTATAAACTAGATTAACACTTCCAATGATTGATCTAAATCTTACAAATATAGACTAAATATAGATGATTTATTAGAATATAATTCAAAAGGCATAATGAAATATAAAATAGAACCTAATGCTAAAATTCAGGAGCCTTAGCCAGGGATGCTAGCAAACTACATAAACATTTGTGTCGTGCACTCTCATTTGTATGGTACTATACTATCAACAAGGTTTGGTAGATGTAGCCTATAGTTTCTAGTAAACTTCCATTCTATCTTTGGGATTTAACAACCAACATGCATAACAAAATAGAGGGAAAGACACAAGTGTAATATCTAGATAGATAGATAGATAAATTTAATGAAATATAAATAATCAAATAAATAAAAATGAAAAATTAACCATTTGCAAACCTCTATGCATTCAACTTTCTCCAAAGGACCTACTTTTGATAGAATTGGAAAACAATTGGGACTACTAAGGAGATTTATAGGAATGGTCAAACCCCTTCTTTGATCTTTTGATCTCAATGAGAAGTCAAATGATAAAGATATTGATAAAAGTGTGAACCTATCCTAAGTGTGTCTAGGAATGAAGATGTAGAGACAAAATGATGTCAGGAGCACCACCCTAGTCTATGGGGTAGATAGTAGGCAAAGTGTGCAAATAACAAGTATGGTAAATAGAAAATAGGATGAGGTAAATGGATGGGGTTTCACGAGAGTAAAAAATTCAAGGGATTTCTCAATCAAGAGGTAGAGCTTGACCATAGATGCACTTCTAGTGTTCTTTTGGAAATTTAAATAGAGAATATAGGGCTCTTAGTGAGCTTGATTCCTACAAAATTAGAAAAAAAAATTAGAGAGCAAACAAATGTGCTACTTACTAAAATGTTTAACAAAGATGGGGTTTTTTGAAAAGTGAACGCAAGTAGCTCAAAGGAATCCCTAGGAGAAACTCCATGGTTTAAGCCTTTCACATGAGTTATTCTCTCCTTGAGTTTGAACCTACAAAATGAGATTCAAAGATAGGAGCTTGTGACAATGATTCTACACCTAAACAACCTCAAAGCTACACTAGCAAAATGTAGAGCTCAAAGGTGATTGTAGCTATGGAGAAATGTTTAGAAACTTTCTACCGTCTATGCTTCTCTCACATCTCTAATGTAACATAGAAAATTGCATACCCTCACAAATTCATGATATGTTCTTACCCACTTTGGTGTCCACTTTGGTAGCATGTTTCTAGGACCACTTGAGCCTAACTTTGGCCTATTTTACCACTCACCAAGCTTTTCCAAATTCCATATTACTTTCCTATCTTTCTTGTTATTCACATGTGCTAAAATCTTAGTAGATTTTCCTAGGTTGTGAGTGTGAGGTGCAAAAATTTGTATTATGCGTTGGCATCCCAAAGATTCCATAATTTCAAATAGATACTTTCCTTCTTAGTTACTTGATTTCATTAGCATGATAACACTCATTTGGCAATTAAACAACCTCTGTAAGTATGCTCAACCCTTGGATTCTCTATTTCTCTAATATATAATCTCATTTTGAAATATTTTAATGCTCTTCTTATACCCACTTTTGAAAAAATGAATACACTCATAAAAATAACTCTTCTCTCTCTATTGGTGGTCTTTGGTTCTTTCCTTAGGTTGAGGCATATCTGATGAGTACCAGGTAGCACCCATGAAATACACCTTTTTACCCCTCTTTTTCCTTCCTTCTTATTCCATTGTCCTGATGACTGCACCAAAGTAGATTAACAAGATTGTTCTAATTATGATTAATAAGAGATGAATTACTTAAAATTATGATTTCTAATTGAAGGACTAATGTGCATTGAATTAATGGAAATATGTAGAAATTCTCTCTTTTTGAATCTACAGGTGTAGATGTTTGGGCAAAGACAATTTTGGTCATCTCTAGAGGTGGTCCTAATAATCTCCGAAGCTGACATAAGGATACCGCACCAGTCTCCAATATTTTCCAATATGATTGGAGAGATTTTGAGATAAGGGGGCGACTCATCTCCAGAGCTAAACTGAAGTCATGAGCATATCTCTAGAGCTAAACAAAAATCCATAAAGCATATCTCTGGAGCTGCAGATAGAAGCACAAACCTCCGGAGCCTCCTCAACACAAATGCAGATTTCCAGCATCGCAACTAGTCAACACTTCCAGTGGTAATTGGGGTGCTCCATATATTACTCAATCAGCACCTGAGTAATCGAATGAAGACCATAGTTAACTACTGGAAGTTTTATCTTTCTTTTTGATTTTGCATGAGTTCATGACAAACTAATTTAAACACCTATATTTCAGGGCATCGCTACCTAGTTGTATTTGAAACTAAGACTCAGATTTAGTGGGACTGTTGTTCCACTAAATCTATTTTAATTTCATGAATGTTTACTCTGTAGTTAAACAGTTAATAGAATAAGATATTGGTACTATCTCACAGATAAACTAGTAGTTAGGGTAAGTGATGTCTCATCACTAGATTAGATATAAATTTACAAAAGTAGTAGCAGAAGATACAACGGATGATTTCTAATTTTTGTAATCTCATTTTGATATAGACATTTTTCTGAATACAAAAGCTGATGGAATTGGACTGAATGTGAATTGTGATATTATCTTGTGCTAATTCATTGCTTTGGTCTTCAGCCCTAAGGGTGTGGAGCAAGGGCCCACTCCCACCACCAAGGCAGAAGGCTAGTATTGTTGTTTTGTTATTCTATTTCAGATTTTGCTTAAGAAAATAGTTATTGTTCTCTTATAGATAAATGTATGTTTCAATTGAATGGAATAATATAGATCTACATTAGCAATTCATTATTTTAGCTTTGTTTTCAATATTCCTAGATTTCATTTTCATAGCAGATAGATCAGTAGTAGTAGTTTCTTCAATCAGTAGAGATCATTATAATTAGTTAAACGAACTGGCAACTATATGATTCCTAATTACAAACAGCTAAGGACACAACCCTAGATTTGACACATGAAATATGATTAAATGTCAAGGTACAATGACCCTTGTCATTTTTGGTGTCGTTGCCGAGGACTATGTGTTAATTAGGGAATTTAGTTAAACAGTTCTAGGATAGATTGAATCTCTATAGTTAGAGCTAGGGATTCAAAAGGAAGATACATAAAATAGACACCCCATCAACAAACTATAGGAGAAAGCAGTGGGGTGGCACAAGATCTTGTTGAAGAGAGACACCTAGAACCTACCTTGGAAGCTACACCTCAATTCAATAATCCCTTCAATCCTCCAAATCTTCCACTCGCTGACTATATCCAAGAATCGCAACATAAATTCCAGGTAGATCCTTTGACAAAAACTAATTCCTCAAAAACTAATTCCTCAAAAACTAATCCCTCAAAACCTCACACTAAATCTCAAGGAGAAGAACCAATATCAGACATGGATGATAATCATGATAATCATGAAGAGGAGGATAATCGGGGTCAAAGAACCTTCTCATATCCCATTGTTCTAGCTACTGGAGACAATGCCCCTATGAAAAATATTTCACCAGCACACTTGCCAAATTTTAGGGGGCTTACTTTTGAGGATTCAGATCAGTTTTTGTTTGAATTCAAAGTGGTTTGCCAGACTTATGATTATGGATCAGATAATCAAAAACTCAAACTGTTCCCCTCAACTTTGAAATATTCTACAATGAGATGGTTCATGGGTTTGCCCCAAAACTCCATCCATTCTTGGGATCAGATGGAGACATAATTTTTGGGAAAATACCAGGACTACTGTAGAGTTAGTGATAAAAATGAGGAATTATTCAAAATTAAGCAGAGAGAGGAAGAGACCTTAGAGGATTATGTGGATAGGTTCAACTTTTCTTTGAGAAGGTATGGCAACCTTGTAAATCACTCTTTGGCCAGAACCCTATTTGTAAAAGGATTAGACAAAGAATCAAAACAGGCATTGGATCTAATGGGAAAAGGGAATATCAATAAAATGGATATGCCTGCTATAGAAGAACTATACATGAACTATTCCAGGACCCAAGATGGATTGAGAACACCCAAATCCTTCAAAGGGAAGAATGAAATAGGACAGTTAATGGAGGAGATTACAAATCTGAAAACAAATATTCTAATCCAACTGAATACTACATTAGATGGGATTCAGGCAAAAACTAGAACAACTGATCAAGGTAGAACAACTGAACCACTCTCCATCTATTGTCCTAGGTGTAGAAACAAACATCTGTTGAGAGAATGCCCTTTAGATAAATCAGAGATCTGTTAGATCTATGATAGGGAACATCCTACCAGTCAATACAGTCAACTCCCAACCTTAGAAAGGCTAAGTAAAAAGAATGCTATTATAGAAGAAGAGTTGAACTATGTAGGACAAAAACAAGCTGGGAATTTTTCTTATAATCAGTATCCAAACCAGGCTTCTTATAGGGGTCCTAATTGGGGAATTAATTAATGGAATCCAACTTGGCATGGGCCTCAGAATAATCCTCCTTATGGACCACAGGATTGGCCAAACCAACAATGGTAGAACCAACATTGGAAAAATCAACCCTGGGGGAATCAACAATGGCCACAATAGTTTGGATTATAAAACATGCAGCCTCATTGGGGTCCTCAACAAGGATATAATCAACAATACTAGGGACAACCTCGATGTTTCCAACCTCAACAACAAGTATTGCTAACTGGACCCCCCAACACACAAGGACAACCACAAAATGAACCAGTTAGCCAACCACCCTTACCAGATCAACCTATACCAAACCCAAGGAATAAGCAGGGAGCAGTTGTTTACATGATAGAATAAGAAAACATGGCTGGTATTAATGCCATATATTCTAATAATTTCCAACTATATTCTGGGAAAGCACTTCCAAGACCATCTCCTCTAACTATAGTTGAAATAACCAATGATGAGGAACTTGAAAATCCATCCACTCATCTTCCAGAGCAGATTACTATCGAAATAGTGCTAAATGAATCATCCTTGGATAACTCTGGAGATCCTCCTAAAAGAATGACTCTAGAGAACACCCCTTGAAACATTTCTGATAAGAACTCTAGAGATGCTCCAGAGATAGAAAAAAAAGCACCATACCCAGAATGGCTCAAACAACATGTTCCCCGGAAAAAGGTCTTACAAAAACAAGTCCAACCTACCTTGGAATCAAAACTTTTACAAGAAATTAGACAACTAAACATTGAAATTCTACTCCTACAAGCAATTAGAGATGTGCCTGAATTGAGCCAATTCATCAAACAACATTATGTTAAGACCCAAGGAAGAAAGAAAAACTTTCCCTCCACCATCCAGGTAGAAGGAAAAGTAGTAGACCTCCTAATGGGAGAAATGCTCCTCCCAAAATATGGGGATCCTGGGAATCCTGTCATAACTGTTTATATCTCAGGGGTAGAAATATTTAATGTTTTGGTTGATTTGGGAGCAGCAATAAATGTAATGACAGTTCATACAATGGACAAATTAGCCCTAACAGGTATCCAGTCCACATCCACAATCCTTCAGCTTGCTGACCAGTTGGTAGCTATTCCAAAAGGGGTGATTACTGATGTTCCAGTTGCATGATATAATCACGGGAATTCCCAGTAGACTTCCTGATATTAGAACCTAGAAACCAACAAAATGCATATCCATTGATATTGGGAAGACCATGGTTGGCTACAACAGCAACATCCATTGATTGTCAAACTAGGGATATGGTCATTTCTAATGGAATGAATTTGAAGAAAATATCTTTGTATCCACCAGCTAAACCATCAATACATTATTCAAAAAGAGTATGGGTAGATGAGCTTGATAACATGGAAAACACTGCCTTAGTAGTTATGGTTACCATCAAAGAACATTTGGGTGAGTTAGAAGAAGAAATCCACTATGATACAACAGAAGATATTACCCACATTCTTATTAATGAGGATATAATGGAGCTAGCCCAAGATTTAAGGAGAGAATTTCTCACTTCTACTCATTGTACCCTAGCAAATATCATTCCTTGTGGAGAGACCTTTTATAGAGACTTAGCTACATTCCACATGTTGCTTCCACATTCTTGCCCCCTTAATGCCATGACTGCAAGATATGAATTGACTACATCCATGGATCAGATCACAAAACAGGTCATGATTTTACCTAGGAAAACATTGAATATCAACACCTAGTTAGTAGAAAAATAGGAAGAAGAACTTATCAAACTCCTAATTTCCCATTTAGTAGCTTTTGCTTGGGAATACCAAGATATGAAGGGCATCCCTCCTAAGATTTATACTCATCATATATACACTAAAGATGTCAAACCTATCAGACAACCCCAGAGAAGATTGAATCCTGCTTTAAAACACAATGTTAAGACTGAAATAGAAAAATTGTTGCAAGCAGGGTTTATATATCCAATCTCAGATAGTCAATGGGTCTCACCCTTAGTCATAGTGCCTAAAAATAATGGGAAGTGGAGAGTGTGTATTGACTATAGAGAGATAAACAAAGCTACAAAGAATGACTACTTTCCCTTGCCATTCATTGACCAAGTGCTAGACAACCTTGCAGGGAGGAAGTATTTTTATTTCCTAGATGGGTTCAGTGGATATAACCAAATCCAAGTAGCACCTAGAGATCAAGATAAAACCACTTTCACTTGTTCTTGGGGAACTTTTGCCTACAAAGTTCTTCCATTTGGACTATGTAATGCTCTAGCTACATTTCAAAGGCTTGTTTTAGCCATTTTTGCTGAATTATCTAATGAGTGCATGGAAGTCTATATGGATGACCTTACTATGTATGGGGACAACTTTGAAGAAGCTCTCATAAACCTAGAGAAAGTACTAAAATGTTGTGAAAAAAATCAACTATCCCTGAGCCATGAAAAGTGCTTCATGATGGTAGAGGAAGGAATTGTATTGGGACACCACAGTTCAGCAAATGGGATCAAAGTGGACCAAAACAAAATAGAAGTGATCAAATAGTTACCTTCACCTAAAAATCAAATAGATGTTAGAAGTTTTCTGGTCATGCAGGCTGCTATAGGAGATTTATAGAAAATTTCAGCAAAATAGCTACTCCTCTGTTTACCCTGCTTAACAAAGACACAGAATTCTTATGGACAGAGGATTATCAATCAGCATTTGAAACCCTTAAGGAGAAACTTACTGTCACACCTGTTTTAAGAGGACCCAATTGGACTCTACCATTTCACATACACACTGATGCTTCAAATGAGTCTATTGGAGCAGTCTTAGGACAGAAAGAGGAGGGAGAAGGTATGCATGACATTTACTACATCAGTAAAAACCTCACCTCTATAAAAAGAAACTATACCACAACTAAAAAAGAATTCATGGCAGTCATATATGCTATAAACAAATTTAGGCATTATATCACTGGATACAAAATATTTGTACATACTGATCATGCAACCATCAAATACTTAATGAATAATCCAATAGTGGGTGCAAGGATAATCAGGTGGTTATTGCTATTGTAGGAATTTGACATTACCATAGTTGATAATCTAGGCAAATTTAATTTGGTTGTTGACTTTCTGTCAAGATTGCATACATGTGGAGAGAACCATCCAGTGGAGGACAGATTTCCAGATGAACATCTTTTTGCTATCTCCTCTACTGCACCTTGGTTTGTAGACATAGCTAATCTCTTAGCTACATGCTTGTTTCCATCCCATTTTACCTCAAAACAAAAGAAACACTTACTTAAGGAAAGATTATCCTACAAATGGTTAAATGGTTTACTATTTAAATGTGGTCTTGATTTCATTTTACGTAGGTGTCTAAAAGCTGATGAAATTTTTTATGTCTTAAGGGCATGTCATGATGATCCATCTGGTGGGCATTATTCTTCACACAAAACCATCCACAAGATTCTGGGAGCTAGTTACTACTGACCCTCTATTCATAAGGATACCAAGAAGTATGTGTAGTAGTGTGACCAGTGCCAAAGGATGGGATAGCCAACCTTCACCTAGGAAATGTCACTTCATCCTCAAGTAATGTTGGAACCATTTGAGAAATGGGGTCTAGATTTTGTTGGACCAATTTCTCCACCATCATCAGGCAAAGAGTACATTCTAGTATGAGTAGACTATGTGACTAAATGGACTGAAGTTCAAGGATTGCAATTTGCAAGAGAAGAGAAAGTTGCTAATTTCCTTTATAACATAATTTTCTTGAGGTTTGGAGCTCCAAGATCAATAGCTTAACACATAGGACCTTAATTTACTTCACAGGTAATCAGAGCATTCATAGACTTATATCAAGTTAAGCACAAGAAATCTTCACCTTACCATCCCCAAGCCAATGGGCAAGTAGAGGTGACTAATAGAGAACTGGAGAATATTCTGACAAGGACAGTGGCCATGAATAGAAAGGATTGGGCTAATAGATTACCTGAAGCAGTTTGGGCTTACAATACCACTTGGAAGTCCACAACCAAATTCTCACCATATGAATTAGTTTATGGGAAGAAACCCATTCTATCAATAGAATTTAAACTACAGACACTCAAAACTTTATTGGATATCAATCTACCATTGTCTATAGCACAATAAAACAGGATTCTTTAGCTTAATGAGTTGGATGAAATCCGTATAGAGGCCATACAACAAACAAAACTTGTTCAATATCAAAGGAAGGAATGGCATGACCAACACATCAAAAGGAGGACATTTCAACAAGGTGATTGGGTTCTCCTATATGATTCTAAGTTCAAGGAGTTCAAAGGGAAGCTACAAACTCATTGGATGGGTCCTTATTAGATAAAGGAAGTTTTTGGGAATGGAACAGTGTTGCTAGAACCCATTTATGGAAGCACAAACACATTCTTAGTGAATGGCCATAGAATTTGACTCTATAAAAGGCCATCAACTAAGGAATAATTCATCAAAGATTTGTGCTTGGTTATAGGGGACACATCCTCTATCACAGATTTAGATTGAAAAAAAAAAAAGAAATGTTGAAAATGAGCAAATGGCAGCCTTCTTGGAAAAAAAAGAAAAAAAAGAGAAAGATGGAAAACCAGTAAATGGCTGTCTTTCTTGACCAGAGGGATTGAAAACTAGTAAATGGTGGTTTCCTTCTTCTTGCCAGATAGGAATAATCAATCTATGGAGGTAATCAGGTGCCAAGAGTTGCTCAAACACACCTCTGGCACTCACAAATTAGGAGCACCTCTAGCGCTTCACAAACTTGGAGCACCTCCGGTGCTCACAAACTAGGAGCACCTCTAGCATTCCCCCAATAAAGAGCCATTTTTAAAATATAAAAAAATAAAGGAGGGGACCCACCTCTCCAGGTAATAAAGTGGAGATGTCATTTGATGAGGTCAGCATGACTCATCCTCTACTTTATGATAAAAACAAAGATGAAGTTAGCATGCATATCGTTAGCAATCAAAAAAGATGTCACTTTCGTATGTATAGGTCATCACGAATCGCTACACTAATGTCACTTGACAACATGGCATTCCTAGACCACTCAGTAGGAATAATTGTAGAATATGTGATGACAAGGATGCTGACGCCATTTCAAAACTACACAGGAGTTGCTCACGTGCCGAGTCACATCAAGTCTCATCAAAGCTGCAATCTTGTAGCCAAGTACATCGAGCCATCATCATTAAGATTGATTTAGGTAATTCTCTTTAATTAACTTAATTAGTAACTGTCTTGTCAATTCTATTTTTAGGTGTCATTATTATGACACATCACCCTACCATTATTTACCTTTTCACCTCATGCATGCTGCCATTTTTGCCACATTGTCAACTTGTCTACGGAGTTTCCCATCACTCTACTACAATTATGACTGCATAAGCATGCTAAAACAGTTTCAACCCCCTTTCCCATAATCTAAGTAGTAAATAAAAATGACATATCAACCTTCACTCAAGATTGTAGATTTCTCTAAAAATCTTTGAGTGTAAAATTCAAGTCTACTGACACAGTCCTCCGGAGTGAAAAGAGAAAAAAATAGACTATAGAGAGAAGCATCAATAATTTTAGCTACAGGTGGAAAGGACAGAGAGATGGGTGTCAAGAAGAAATTAGAGCCAAAGAATATAACAGGTCTTCTACAGGATGAAGCTGTGGCAGACATTCTAAGGAATGCAGGGTGGTTAGAATTCTTGGAGAAATTTGAAGGTTTTTAGGAGGATATTGTTGATGATTTCCTACGTAACCTAAGAGATAATCAAACAATTGTGAGAGGGGTTTAGGTCAATATCTCTACCACCATCATCAGTCATATCTCTAGATTACTAGAACAAGGTGAGAGGTTTTACCATTCGAAAACCCTATATGTTGATTTAATTAAAAATTTCTTTGAAGAAGGTGAACCTGCAATATAGTTACTTTTAAGAAAAAATGAGGTTAAAGGAATTGTTAGGTGTTCACTTCCAAACCCATGGCAGTCTGTAGCATTATGGTTGATGAAATACTTCACATGTGATGGCCAATTTTCTATAGTTCTAGGACTAATAATGAAAATGTTAATTTTTCTGAGGCATGGAAATGCTCACCCAGAATTTATCATAAACATTCCAAACTTTCTGTACTCTGCAATAAAAGCATTTGCAAACAAGTTCCAACAAGGGAAAGGTCTTATGAAATGCCATGGCCTCATTTTCCTAATTGTGAAACATCACTTTATGTCTCCAGCTGATGGAGAAGCATTATGGCAGACATTTTTAAATAATAAACCACGGGACAAAACACCAAAGAGGGAACAAAGAATGGATGACACTTCCTCTACCTAGTAGGAAGAGGAGGCAGAGACTTCAACTTCCTTTCCAGCTACTGAGAGAGGTAAATGTCAAAATCCCTCACTGGAGGCAACTTCATCTGCTGCCCCTGTTCTTGGCAGAAAGAGGAAAGGGAAGGAAGTTATGGAACCTGGTATAGAACAAACCCCATATATGACTCGCTCAACAAGGTGAAACATGACCTTGGCTGAGGAGTATATTCCAATCGAACCACTAGGGGAAATAGTTATTATAGAGCAGACCTCCACCTAGACTTCTGACCCCAAGAAGTAAAAGAAAAAGACAAGTCAGGGTCAGAAAACAAAAAGAGCTTCAAAGAAAACTGATTCTAGCATACACTACTGGGCTAAGGAAGCATCTCATGATTTAGATGAAATTCCTTTAGTTAGAAAGAAGAAAAAAAGAGAAGTTTCCCCAGAACAATCTGTTCATCCAGGTTTCCATGGTCCAGCTTCACAACATTCCCCTGCTCCAAAGATAGAACAGAGACACACTTTTACTATTTCCTTAGACTCTTAGGATAATATGCCTGCTATAGAGGCACCTACTCCACCTGTGCTATGGAGAAGCAAAAGAAAAAGGCAACTTACCCAAGTTGAAAAAGACACTGCTCTCCTGGCTGAAGTTCTCTTGGGTTTCAAAACTTCTATAGATGAGGCTGGGCCTTCATCAATACCAATAATTGCAAAGAGAAACCAAGAGGAAGCTTAGGACAAGGAGATTCTAGGGAAAGTTGAAATAGGGCAAGTGGATGCAGCTGGTAGTGAAGAACAAAGAGTTGTGGAAAACCCTAAAGTGGAACAGACAGAAGAAGAAACAGGGACTTATTCTCACCCCTCTGATCAGAAGGATGTTGAGATTTCAAGGAAGCAACTGATGCTAGAAGAAATAGATAATATGAAGAGATTATTATGGGGGAAGAACCTAGTTATTACTGACCTCAAGAAGATCATGAAAGAAAAAGAAATGGAACAAAAATAGATGATTGAGGGATTGCAAGCAAAGCTCCATAATAAACAGAAAATAATTCAAGAGAAAGAGGAAGAATTGAGAGACAAAGAAATAGAGGCAGCCCAAAGCATCAAGGAAAAGGAGGCAGAGGTAGCACACAATATTTTTGATCTTACAAAGGCTCGAGACAATAGTCTCACAATAATTGCAGGACTTGTTGAGAAAGTACAAAGCCAAGACAGATAATTAACATGGGCCAACAATAAGATAGATGATCAAGAAGAATACATTCAGGAGTTTATTGGTCCAAAGGTAACCATGGAACGGGGGGTGCAAATAGATCCATACTTAGGCCCAATTCCAATAGATATTCCTAAAGCATTGTTTCATTGGGAAAGGAGATGTGGGGAATATGAGGCTTCTAAACTCATGCTACAATTACAAAGGGCAGTAACTACCATGTCAAAAAGAGTACAAACTTTGGAAGAAAAGGTCCTTCAAGTAGCTTCCATTTCATTTGAGATCCTATCTTGCAAACCCCCAAGAGGAAGTTATGCTCTATTTCTAAAAGAAAGGATCCTATAGAGAAAAATATCTTTGGTTCTGTCTAATTTGACTGAGGACATAGAGATAGGGATAGGTGTTGTTAAATGGAGCCTAATCAAACTCGGAGGTTAAATTTTTCCCAGTTTTATCGGTGTGGTTTCCCCCCAAATTCCTACGGGGTCAAGGGGTAGCTCCCCTTGCGGTGATTTGGGGGTAGCGGTTAAGGGTTAGGGTTTTCGTTGATATTATATTGTAGCATTTTGTAGCAGTATTGAGTTGCAGGGATTGTTGGTTGTAATAAGTTTGATTTACTAGATAATAATATTAGACTCTCTATTTGGTGGATGTAGCCCGAGTTTAGGTGAACCACGTTAAAAATTGTCTCTCGATGTTATTATTTATGTGTATTTCCATTCCTCTATTTAATCTTTATTTGCATTTAATTGATATCTTCTATCGACTAACCCTAAGAAGTGGTATCAGAGCGGGTTGTGTTTAATTATCATCTACAAGAAGGTCTCACGGTTGAGTGGGAGCAATGGCGGATGAGGGTAAATTGAAGGTTGATAAATTTAATGGGCAGAACTATTAGTTATGGAAGATGTAGATGGAGGATTACCTCTATCAAAAGGATTTATGGAGGCCATTGGAAGGAGTATCCAAGAAACCAACATGAATGACTGATGAGGATTGGGAACTTTTGGACAGAAAGGCACTGGGAACCATTCAATTGTGCTTGGCACCATCTGTGGCATTCAATATAATAGAAGCAAAGACAACAAGTGAACTAATGAAAGCTTTGGCTAAATTGTATGAAAAACCCTCAGCCTCAAATAAGGTATTTTTCATAAAGCATTTGTTTAATCTAAAAATGATTGAAGGTGGATATGTGATAGATCATTTAAATGAGTTTAATATGATTGTCAGTCAGTTAATTTATGTAAAAGTGAAATTTGATGAA
Source organism: Cunninghamia lanceolata (assembly GCA_027924645.1). Taxonomy (NCBI): domain Eukaryota; kingdom Viridiplantae; phylum Streptophyta; class Pinopsida; order Cupressales; family Cupressaceae; genus Cunninghamia; species Cunninghamia lanceolata. The sequence continues at coordinate 4,224,272 of BSBN01000957.1, forward strand.
GAGGTGAGGGCTCTCTTGGTTTTATGTTCTTTGCCAGAAAGCTAGAATAGCTTGGTAATGGCTATAAGTAATTCTTTCTCTGGTTCAAACACTTTGAAATTTGATGATGTTGTTGGTGTTATCCTTAGCAAGGAAATGCGACAGAAAAGCTCAGGTGGATCCACATCAGGTAGTGTTTTGAATGCAGAAAGCAAGGGCAGATCAAAGGAGAGAGGAAAAGGTTCTAGAGCTCATGGGAAGTCACAAGGAAAATCAAAGGATAAGAGATCCCAATCTAGAGGACAAAAGGACTGCAGGTACTATGGGAAACCAAGTCATCTGAAGAAAGATTGTTGTTCTCAAAAAAATAAAGGAGACAAACAAGAAGGAAATAATGAGGCAAATGTAGTAAGTAATAAATCTAAGGATGATGCTTTGATTCTTTCCCTAGATAATGTTGATTATTCATGGGTTTTAGATTCAAGGGCCTCATTTCATGTTACGCCCCATAGAAGTTATTTTCTTGATTATATCTAAGGGGATTTTGGGCTGGTTTATTTAGGAGATAACGAACCCTATTAGATTGTTGGAAAGGGAAGAATCAAGATTAAGTTATAGAATGTGAATCATTGGCTACTACAAGAGGTAAGGCACATTCCAAGGCTCAGTAGGAATTTGATGTAGAGGCAAATCATATAGGAGGAGGACAAACTTGACAAGGTTCAACTACACCTATAAGCCCAAAATCATAGATCTTCATGGAAAAGTGGGAACAGTAGAAGGAAACTCTTGGTTCATAATGGAAAGGTTAATTTGGGATGCTAGAGGACTCATCCCATCCATTGGTTAAGGCATATCACCCTCAGGACCAACACTTGCTTCATAAACCTCAAAATGGCTAGTAGCCCTAAAAACAGAGAACAACCCTGATATCTTCTCACACAGACCTTCAAAAACAAATCTCAAGCAATTGAAAGATACCATTTATGATTTCCCACAACATACTCAAGAATGTGTTTGGGTTGTTTTGGGAAGTATGTCCTAACCAATAACCCTCCTAGTGGTTTTAAGCCCTAATTAGGCCTAGTTTGTGAAGGAAGTACCCTCAAATGATGGTTTGTAACTCCCTTGACCACTCAAACATGTCAAATGCATCCCAAAAACATAGAATTAAACATTCAAATGTTGTTAGAACTGACTGTTCTCAAATTCCCTACTGTTGTTGCTTCTTACAAGCTTCCTTCAATGGCTTAATACATGGTTTTATTAAGCCTTCTCAACAATCTTGCACAAATTGACTCTACCACCCTTGAAATCAATCAAAGTACACAAAATACAATTGAACACATCCATCCCACAGGTCTTATGGCTTGGAAGACTGTGGGATGGTCAATTTCTCATTATTGGAGGCAAAACCCTTATCTAGGGTTCTATAAGACTATTTTTTAACAAATTCTTATAATCTCCTTCTATTGCAACTTCAAAGTACCAAAATATACTCAAATTCAAGTCAATTCAATTATCTAACCAATCAAGACATGAAGGAATGATAGTAATTTAGTACCTTCTTCATGTACAGCCTGAGACAATGAATTTCACCAAGAAAATAGAGTTACCAAAGAACAGTCTACCAAAGATTGGTTATAACTTGCTTCATTTCCAATGTCAAGACTTAAAAACATGCTTGGAAGAAAGGTGTTTCACCACACTTCACCCCCCTATAGTATAACAATCATAACAATTCTGTACAATAGAGAAGTATGGCCTGAGTTTCCAGAAAATGCAGAAAAACCCAGAAAAATAGCAAGGAGATAGTGATTTGTTTCTATAGAACTTCTCCTCCTCTTACATTTGATATGATCAAGGGTATATATAGTTTCATACTCCTTGAAACTCCGATTGAAGTAGTTTTGGTCGATGGGAAGAGACCACAACCATTCGAACTTCCTAAACTGTCTTTGGACAGTTTGCAAATGTCAAATAACTTCTGTTTGTTTGCATAACCATTGGTGATTATGAACCTCCAAACATGTTTATAATGGGATTAGGCTTTTAACATGCCTTGGACTTCTTGGATCATGCCTTAAACTCTTTGAACATGCCTCAATGAAGCTTACAAATATGGAGACTTACATGATTGCCTCTTATGGCTTTATGACAGCAATAGATGTTTTTGGACAAAGTCCTTTACAACATGACATCCCAACCTTATTACATCATGAGAATGGTCTCTAGGACCTTATGAAATCAACAAAACAAAATTGAAGATCAAAACAAGACATAGATATCTTGGTGCTCCTGTACCATACTCCCAGGGTGGAAAGAGAACTCAAGTCTCTTAAGGAAGTAGATCAACAATTGTGACACCATGTTTCAAGATGCCTTCTTCACTCATCCAAGTGGCATTTCAATAGGCAAGCCACTCCATTTGACTAGAAACTACTTGTATGTCTTCTTCCTTGTCTTCTTCAAGACCTTGGTGTCAAGAATGCATTCCAACTTCAATGGCTGATTGGGTGGAAGACCTTTGATCCAATCTTCATCTCCTGTTGCTGTCATATCTACCTCTGAATCTGCATTAGAATCACCTTTGAAAGGGAACAAATATGAAACATTGAAGATAGGAGATATGGCCAAGCCTTGAGGAAGTTTAATCTCATAGGCATTGGGCCCAAATTTGTGCACAATCTGGCATGGTCCTATCTTCTTCATGAGGAGTTTGGTTGGCTGCCCCTTAGGAAGTCTTTCCTTCTTCAAATGTTCCATGACCAAATCCCTAACCTTATATTGTACATCTCTCCTTCTCTCATTGGCTTTCTCCTTGTACTTGTCATTATTCTTTTGAAGAGTTTCCTTGACATTATCATGAATTTCCTTCATGGCCAGTGCAAAGTCTTCACCTTGAGCACTTTTCCTTTCCAATCCATGGAGATCTCTCAATTCAAGGACACCTCTTGGATGAAGGCCATAAACAATCTCAAATGGACTCCTTCCTGTGCTCCTATTGGTGGAATTATTATAGGCAAACTCTACTTGAGGGATGATCATATCCCATGCTTCTCCATGTTGCTTGGTACGACACTTGAGAAGGTTTCCCAAGGACCTATTCACCACCTCAGTTTGGCCATTAATCCGAGGGTGATAGGCTGAAGTAAAGGATAATTGAGTGCCCAACTTCCTCCACAAAGTGCGCCAAAAATGGCCTATAAACTTTAGATCCCTGTCAGTCACAATGTTAAGAGGCAAACCATGGATTCTAACAATTTCTTTGAAGAACAAACCAGCAATGTGAGAAGCATCATTAGTGCATTTACATGGCAAGAAATGAGCCATCTTACTGAATATATCCACCACAACAAATATACTATCAAAGCCTCTTTGAGTCCTAGAAAGACCCAACACAAAATCCATGCTAATACTTTCCCATGGCCTATTAGGAATAGGAAGTGGCTGATATAGACCAACATTAGATGAAGTACCCTTTTCCCTTTGACAAATACTACAACATTCAACAAATTTTATGATATCTGATTGCATTTTAGGCCAAAAATAAAACCTCTTCACCTGATCCAATGTTTTATCCAATCCAAAATGACCTCCTAGTCCACCACAATGTTTTTCCTTTATGATGTTCTCCCTCATGGAACATTTAGGAACACATAGTTGGTTGCCTTTGAGCAACAACCCCTGCTGCAACAAAAACTCAAAAAAATTTAGAATGATAAGAGTCTAAAAATTGTGAACAAACTTCATATACCTCCTTGAAATCTTCATCATCCTGATACATATGCTTGAGAGCATCAACCCCTACACTTTGCAACTGAATTTCTTGGACCATACACAACCTTCTACTCAATGCATCTGCCACTTTGTTAGCCTACCCCTTCTTGTGTTTGATTGAAAAAGTATAGGCTTGGAGTTGCTCAACCCATTTCATATGCCTATGATTGAGTTTGTCTTGGGAATTCGGAGAACTAAGTGCATTGTTGTCAGTATAAACAATAAATTCTTTTGGCAAAAGATAGTGCCTCCATTTTTTCAAACCTTCTACCATGCATACAATTCCAAATCATAAGTAGAGTACTTTCTCTTAGCATCATTCAATTTTTCACTAAAGAAAGCAATAGGCCTGCCCTCTTGACTTAGGACAACCCCTATAGAAAGATTGCTAGCATCACATTCTACCACAAACAACTTATTAAAGTCGGGAAAAAAAAGTATAGGCTGTTGTGCTACCTTTTGTTTCAGAATTTCAAAAGAATCATTGGCTACCTTTGTCCACAAAAACTTACATTTCTGCCCCCCTTTGATGGTATCCAAAATTGGTGCACAAATATGACTAAAACCCCTTATAAATTTCCTATAAATGTTGCCAAACCATGAAAACTTTTCACATCACTTGCTGTTTTTGGGGTTGGCCATGACAAAATGGCTTTTACCTTTGTTGGATCCATCTTCAAACTACCCTGTGAAATCACAAAACCAAGATAGGTGAGTTCTTCCTTCATGAAGACACTCTTTTCCATGTTGATCATCAATTGTTCATGATGCAACGTCCTCAAAACCTGATCCAAATGTTGCAAATGCTCCTCCTTAGTCCTACTGAAAACAAGAATGTCATCCAAATATACCACAACAAATTTGCCAATGAAATCCTTCAACACTTCATTCATAAGACACATAAAAGTACTTGGAGCATTAGATAGACCAAATGGCATCACCAACCACTCATAAAGACTCTCATTTGTTTTTAATGTTGTTTTCCATTCATCCCCTTGTTTGATTCTAATTTGATGATACCCACTCTTAAGGTCTATCTTGGAAAAGTATCTAGCCCCACCCAAACAGTCCATTAGGTCCTCAATTCTTGGCATAGCTAACCTATATCTTATGGTAATCTTATTAATGGCTCTAGAATTTGTGTACAACCTCCATTTACCATCCTCTTTAGGGGCTAGGACTATTGGGATAGCAAATGGGCTAAGGCTCTTTCTTACCAATCCCTTATCCAACAATTCTTGCACTTGTTTGGCAATCTCTTCATTTTGTGAAGGTATCATCTTGTAGGCTTTTTTGTTTGGCAAAGTAGATCTCAGTATGAAGTCAATTTGATGGCATATGTCTCTAATAGGTGGTAACTCATTAGGCATTTCTTCTACCATAATCCCCTTATACTTCTCTAGCAATTGTTGCACCTCATTAGGGACTTCTTCCTTACTAGGATCATGCAAACTAGGATTGTTTTTAGGATTCAAAATTAGAGCATACCCTTGGGTTCCTTCCTCCTTAAGGGCATCTAGAAACTCTTTCCCACTCACAATCATGACACTTGACCTGACATTCTTTTCTACATGCTCATCAGGCAATGGATCCTTTCTATACTTTCTACCATTCTTAGTTATGATGAAAGAATTAGTTTTACCATCATGTTGTGATTGAACATCATATTGCCATGGATGTCCTAACAACAAATAACAAGCATCCATAGGAATCACATCACACAAAATTTTTTCCTTATATTCTCCTATCTCAAATTCAACCCATGATTGTTCATCTACCAAAACTTGTTGCCCTTTATTCAACCATGATACTTTATAAGGACTAACATGAGGAAGCCTTTTCAATTTTAATTTGTCTACCATTTCAATGGAAACCAAATTTTTAGTTGAGCTTGAATCAACAATTACCTTGCAAATCTTACCATAGGCCTTGCATGTTGTCCTGAACAATGTCTTCCTTTGTGGTGGTTCTTGTGTTTGAGGCAGCTTCAACATGGTTCTCCTCATCATCAAACTTTCTCCTTCATGGACCGGGGCTGCACTTCCAATTGGAGAGTTGACACTTTGGTAATCTTCCTCTTGGATCATTTGGTTCCTTCTCTCTCCTCTATGAGAGCTTGAGGCTTGCTTTTTAGGACACTTGAAGGCTGGATGTCCCACTTGGTTGCAATTATAGCACCTTCCTGTGAAGACATTAGGACCTCTTCCTGGTCCACCAAATCTACTTCTCCCATTAGGCCTTCTTCCTCTAAAGCCTCCTCTAGAACTAGATTCTCCACTTTGCTCTTGGGAACTAGACTCCCCTTGGCTTCTTTGGGACTGATTTTTGTCCCCAAAACTGCCCCTACCCCTGAAATTCCTGCCACCTCTTCCTCTACTTTGCTGCTCACCTTTCCTCTTCAACTTCTCTTCAGCCTCTAGTGCCACTTGAAAGCACTTCTCCACGGTTTCAGGGGTCAATAAACTGATTTCATCTTGAATATTGAACCTCAAACCATTTAGTTACCTTGCCACCTTAGCTTTTTCATTCTCCATGTACCCATAACGAAGAGTGTATTTGTGAAACTCCTCAGTGTAAGTAGCCACATCCAAATCTCTTTGCTTGAGATTTTGCATCCTTTTATAGATCTGTACCTCATAGTCTAATAGAAGGAATTGGGACTTGATCCTCTCCAACATTCTGCTCCATGAAGAGATCATATTCTTCCCATTCTTTACTTTCTCTCCTTGGGTGTAATTCCACCATGTAAGGGTAGCACCTTTGAGTTTAGTTTTTGCAAACTTAACTCTCTTACTTTTAGGAACTTCCTTGTATTCAAAGTAGTTGTTTAGAGCCTTGATCCACTCCATGACTTCATCAGCATTCATCTTCCCACTAAACATGGGAATCTCCATCCTAGCCTCCAAAGAATCCTTGCCAATTGCCTTGATGGCTTCAAGGAAATGCCTTTGATCAGCCGGTACTTCTACATCTTCTTGTTCTTCTTGTTCTTCCTCTTTATCTTCCTCTTCATCTGAACCTTCATCTATCCTCTTCCCTATCCTCAATGCCTTCAACTCTGCTTGGAGTGCTTCCTTGACTCCACTTTTCATCTTCTCTTCCATCTTGAACTTCTTGACCACTTCGGTGGTCATCCCCTTTGGAGGCATATTGCTAGCCTCTCCTTCACTCTCCCCTACTAACATATACCAAGTCAACAACAGAACCTTTTATGGCTCTGATACCACTATGATGTAGAGGCAAATCGGATAGGAGAAGGAGGATAAACTTGACAAGGTTCAACTACACCTATAAGCCCAAAATCATAGAAATTCATGGAAAAGTGGGAACAGTAGAAGGAAACTCTTGGTTCATCATGGAACAGTTAATTTGGGATGCTAGAGGACTCATCCCATCTATTGGTTAAGGCAGATCACCCTCAGGACCAACACTTGCTTCATAAACCTCAAAAATGGCTAGTAGCCCTAAAAACAGAGAACAACCCTGATATATTCTCACACAAACCTTCAAAAACAAATCTCAAGCAATTGACAGATACCCTTTATGATTCCCCACAACATACTCAAGAATGGGTTTGGGTTGTTTTGGGAAGTATGCCCTAACCAATAACCCTCCTAGTGGTTTTAAGCCCTAATTAGGCCTAGTTTGTGAAGGAAGTACCCTCAAATGATGGTTTGTAACTCCTTTGATCACTTAGACATGTCAAATGCATCCCAAAACCATAGAATTCAACATTCATCTATTGTTAGAACTGACTGTTCTCAAATTCCCTACTGTTGTTGCTTCTTACAAGCTTCCTTCAATGGCTTAATACATGGTTTTATTAAGCCTTCTCAACAATCTTGCACAAATAGACTCTACCACCCTTGCAATCAATCAAAGTACAAAAAATACAATTGAACACATCCATCCCATAGGTCTTATGGCTTGGAAGACTGTGGGATGGTCAATTTCTCATTATTGGAGGCAAAACCCTTATCTAGGGTTCTATAAGACTATTTTTGAACAAATTCTTATAATCTCCTTATATTGCAACTTCAAAGCACCAAACTATACTCAAATGAAATTTAATTCAATGCTCTAACCAATCAAGACATGAAGGAATGACAGCAATTTAGTACCTTCTTCATGTATAGCCTGGGACAACAAATTTCACCAAGAAAACAGAGTTGCCATAGAACAATCTACCAAAGATTGGTTATAACTTGCTTAATTTCCAATTTCAAAACTTCAAAACATGCTTGGAAGAAAGGTTTTTTACCACACTTCACCCCCCTATAGTATTGAAATCATCACAATTCCATACAACAGAGAAGTACGACCTGAGTTTCCAGAAAATGCAGAAAAAACTAGAAAAAATAGCAAGGAAATAGTGATTTGTTTGTATAGAACTTATCCTCCTCTTACATTTGATATGATCAAGGGTATATATAGTTGCATACTCCTTGAAACTCCCATTGAAGTAGTTTTGGTCGATGGGAAGAGACCACAACCATTTGAACTTCCTAAACTGTCTTTGGACAGTTTGCAAATGTCAACTAACTTTTTGTTTGTTTGCATAACCATTGGTGATTATGAACCTCCAAATATGTTTACAATGGGATAAGGATTTGAACATGCCTTAGACTTCTTGGATCATGCCTTAAACTCTTTGAACATGCCTCAATTAAGCTTACAAACATGGAGACTTACATGACTGCCTCTTACGGCTTTATGACAGCAATAGATGTTTTTGGACAAAGTCCTTTACAACATGGCATCCCAACCTTATTACATCATGAGAATGGTATCTAGGACCTTATGAAATCAACAAAACAAAATTGAAGATCAAAACAAGACAGATATCTTGGTGCTCCTGCATGAGAATTTAATTTCAGCAGGCCAGCTAACTGAAGAAGGTTGCATTGTTACATTTACTGATAAAAATTGGAAGGTTTCATTAGGTGCCTTAATAGTAGCAAAAGGTGTGAAAGTAGGCACCTTATATCTTTGTACAAGTCATACTGTTCCTTCTACTTTAGCTATTGCGAAGAAAAACTAAACAGGTTCAGGAATAGTTGTTGCAGGTTCGCAGGAAGAGATTGAAACAGTTACTGCAGGTTCTGAGACAATACTGTGGCATAATAGACTTGGGCATATGAGTGAAAAAGGTATGAAGGTACTTCATTCTAAGAAAGTTTTACCAGGTCTTAAATGTATTAATATGGATTTCTGTGAAATTTGTGTGTATGGAAAACAAAAGAGAGTCAGTTTTCTCAAGGATGGGAAGCAAAAAAAAGATGAAAAGTTGGAGCTTGTGCATACAGATGTATGGGGACCAGCTCAGGTATCTTCTCTTGATGGCTCTTGATATTATATTACATTCATAGATGATGCAACTAGGAAGGTATGGATTTATTTCCTTAGGTAGAAATATGATGTATTTGAGACATTTAAGAAATGGAGAAGCTTGGTTGAGAATGAGATAGGTAAAAGATTAAAATGTCTGAGATATGATAATGGTGGTGAGTATTGTAGCAAAGAATTTGAGGATTATTGTTCCTTTAATGGAATTCGTAGGAAGAAAATAGTTCCAGGGACTCCACAAGAAAATAGAGTGGCTGAACGCATGAATAGGACAATAATGGAGTGTGCACGGACCATGAGATTGCATGCTGGGCTGCCTTTAAATATGTGGGCAGAGGCTATGAACACTGTTGTATATTTAATTAATAGAGGTCCTTCAATTCCTTTGGGTTGTGGTATTCTAGAGGAAGCATGGACAGGTAAGAAGGTGAGTTATTCTTTTCTCAAAACCTTCGGATGTGAAGCATTGCACATGTAGGTTCTAAAAATAGAACCAAGCTGGATACAAAATCAAAAAAATGTACTTTTGTTGGATATGGCATTGATGAATTTGGTTATAGGCTTTGGGATTTTGAAAATCAGAAAATTGTGAGAAGCAGGGATGTTATATTCAATGAGAAGGTGTTGTACAAAGATTAGTTGCAACAGCATGAGAAGAAAGAAAAGGATTATGTAGTGGTGGATGATACTCCAAATAGTAATGTTCCATTGGTTCCTCATGCTCCGCAACAGCAACCAGAAATACCACAAACTTTAGTGAATGTTAGACAGTCAACAAGGCTAAGTAGACCTCCTAAAAGGTTCTCTCCCTCTTTGTATTCTATTTTGTTAACAGATGCTGGTGAACTAGAAGGGTATGATGAAGCTATGCAGGTGGATACACAGATTCAGTGGGAGCTTGCAATGAAAAAAGAAATGGACTTCTTGCTGAAAAATCAGACTTGGGAATTATATAAGTTGCCTACAGGTAAAAAGGCTTTACCAAACAAATGGGTTTATTAGTTGAAAGAGGAAGATGGAGGTAAGAAAAGGTTTAAAGCCAGGTTAGTTGTAAAAGGATTTGCACAGAAAAAAAGGATTTATTTTGATGAGATTTTTTCTCCAGTTGTTAAGATGACTTCTATTCGCATTGTTTTAAGTATTGTGGCTACTGAAAATTTGCATTTGGAACAGCGAGATGTGAAAATTGCCTTTCTCCATGGTGATTTGGAGGAGGAGATATATATGGAACAACCCCAAGGATTTGAGGTCAAAGCTAAGGAGAAACTAGTGTGCAGATTGAAAAAGAGTTTATATGGCCTGAAACAAGTACCTCGGCAATGGTATTTGAAATTTGATAGTTTTATGGTTGAGCAAGGCTACAGTCAGTGTAATTTTGACCATTGTGTTTAGTTTAAGAGGTTGGACAATGACAGCTACATTATTTTATGTTTATATGTTGATGACATGCTTGTAGCAGGGTCTAACATGGATCACATAAGATAGTTAAAACAACAGTTAGCACAGTCATTTGCTATGAAAGATTTGGGGGTAGAAAAATAAATCCTTGGTATGAAAATTGAGTTAAATCACAACTTTTGCAAGAAGATTCACCTTTAATTGAGTTGAATCACAACTTTTGCAAGAAGATTCACCTTTAGGTTGGTTGTCACTTGTAATGATAGGAAAATTTAGAATTTATTGATCAATGTATTAATTTAATGCCTGATTATACTTAAAACCCTAATTATGCAAAATCGTAAACAAACAGATAAATTCCGACAAATGCTTGTAGACAAAGATGCAAGATCATCCCACAATAATGGGTTGCACTTTTTGGCCGAACTTGACATTGAAATCAACATTTTAAACTAAATATTCACTTTCTGACACCTATAGCCACTAAACCATTAGGAATTTGAAGATGGTGTGAACTAGTGATTTGTGAGATTTTGTTTGTAGATTGTAAATATATATATATATATATATATATATATATATATATATATATATATATATATATAAATTTTGGAGATAAATTGTAAAAAAATTTGCGTCCCCTTTGATAACTAGTTTTTAATAGTAAACAAGATTTTTTTTAAGTGATGTGTATTCCGTAGCACATAACTTTTTTCCTACAAAGGATAAAATTCTAATTCTTTTGAATTTAGATTGGTGACACAGATATATAGGGCATGCATTTGGTTTTTAATGTTTTTGTTGAATATTTTTTTAATTAATTTTTGAAGTCAAACCAATTATAATTTAGACATAAGCGTATTCTGTAAAACATAACTTTTTCTGTATGTATTGAAATTCTAATTTTTCTTTTTTGTTGAAACAAGCACATCAATACCTAGGGTATAGATATTTTTTAGAATTTTTTTCACTAATTTACTAATTTTCCATGTGTGTAGAACAGAGAACTTGATGTTCGGTGAAAAACCTACATTCACAAGAAATAAAAAATAAATATAATAATCAAATTAAATATATTTAAAATTATACTTTTTGGGAAGCTTATAATAAGTACTACATACTTACAAAACATAAATTTTAAATTACGAATTCATTTGATCCCCCAAAAGGTAAATCAAAAGTGGTTTTTTATCAGCATTTTGATAGGTGTAGAGGAGACTCCATTATAGGTATGGTTTAAAATTAGCGGGGTTCTATCCAAGGGGGTTTGAATCTAAGGGGGTTTGATCAAACCTTCTTCAATTAAAATACTTTAAATGGAACCTTTCAAGGCTTAAATCATTATATTTTCTAAAAATATGTGATTTCAGCAAAAATCAGGATGTCCCAGAAAGTGTAACCCATTATTGTGGCAGGTAATATTCAGAGAGTAGATACATACTAGACTTCAAGGGCTAAAGAGCAGGCACCCAAGCCCAAGATATAGTTTTCTGCAGAGATTTCTAGAAATTATTTGTAACCTATTTCTGTTGTTCTATAGGTTTTCTGCCTTGAAGATCCGAAGGGCTTTGGGGTGGGTGCCCAAGCCCAGGTCCTATTTTTCTACTTAGATTTGCAATCCTGATAATCTATCATGGTCTCCTACAACTCCATTTTCACAAAACATGACACCTATCACCTACAATCACAAAGATGGGGGTTGGGGGTTGTGGTGTTTAGGAGTTTTCCTTAGTCAAGCTCCGTAATGGTATTCAAGCCTTCCAACACTGTTGTTTGATAAAGAGTGTGTATCCCTGCAAGATATAGGAAAAAATAAAATAACAAATTAATAAATGATTGATTCAACACAAATAGATATCACCTCAGAGGTGTAGCTCGCATGTAGATGAAAATCTTTCAACACATGAGAAGATGAAGCCAAATCTAGATAACAAACATAATAATAAGACAAGTCTACTCTACAACAATGAATGCTTTGAATGCTCTACAATTATAACTTCACCAAAAGTTCATAATAATCTTCTAGTTTACAAATGAAACCCTAAATATGCTTATATATGCATTCTTGCTAGAAATTTTGTAATTCAAACTTAAGATGTCAGTAATGGAACCTTTTAACGGTCACATAATTGACATTTAAATTTTAGGTCCTGACCAAATATGAGCATCCAAGCCCTAGGCCCCTTTTTCAAGGTAGGATTAAGTTCAACATTGTCCCTTTAGTCCCCTTTCACATGGGTTTTCAAGGATTTTGCATCAGGAGTTAAAATGAACATGCATGATGAAAACAAGGGACCCCAGGAGCTAAACTTAGGATGTAAAAGTCCTAAGGGGACATTTTACGATGTAACATTTAGCCCCCACTTTAATGTATGTATGATCTTATGACCCATACATACATTAAAGTATGGTCAAAACATAGCAAACACGCCAGGTGTTGGTGCCTGCATCATTTATCAAGTTCCAGGTTATTAGCTTGCAGGCACCTTCCCAGGATTTCATGAAGTTTCTAAGTCTTGGACCCTATTAGTGTTTTGTAGCATCATTAGGATATTCTAAAGAAATGAGGATATCACTATCATCATCATGTTCCCGAACATCCCCCTGATGTTTATTGCATGGGTTGTTTCTCATCATGTCCGGATATCCTGTGGGGGGTCATCATGCATTTGCCAACCCGACCTTTGCCGCGGGGTGATATTTTAATATCGGGTGATCTTAGTTAAGATCATCCTGATGTTGGCACTATGAAATTTCTAAATATGACCCACTTTTCATCGGGGTCATCATATTTGAATATCGGGTGATCTTTGTTAAGATCACCCTGATGTTATTTTGTCACCTTATGTTTGTTCAACATCAGGATGCTACTGATGTCATGTTCCTACGGGGGTGATATCCACTCAACCTTTGCTTTCATCTTTTTCTCTGTAGGATGATATTCTCAATATCAGGTGATATTCCAAATATTGGGTCATCTTCTAAATATCACCCTTGCTCTAAATGTAATGATGTCATCAGGACATTTGCGGATATGACGATGAGCTCGGCAGGATGTTTGCTGACGTCAGGATAATTTTTGAACATCTCAGGGATGTTTGCATATGCAGGCCATCAGCATGACTTTGGTCATCGGCGTGTGTCGGGAGGTGATCTTCCGACGTGTTGGGTCTACCCGACGATGGTTTGGATGATGGGGGTGATATTACTCCATCGAGGTGATATATGATGTCGGGGTGACAGATATGAGGTTCACCGATATAAGTGGTTTGGTCGATGGGTGATGATGAAGGTTTATGCTAGGTGCTATTGGGAGCAAAATCACCGACATTATATATGTAACCAGCCTAGCATATGAAGTGTTAAAAAGAGTGCTGCAGGGCGAATGTGGGATAATGTCTCACATATATTTGAAAGGAAAGAATGCCGTAGGAACGCTCCATGTGGAGACACTTGAAAGATGGAGAAGCTCAATGGGATGCTTACGTGGCATGTTGCCATTGGTGTCTGACATGTCAGCATGATCCATGCCATAGATCTCGGCGGGAAAGGGAGGAGATCGACGGTTATCATTTAAATATTCAAATGGAGACTTTTCCATACTTCCACAGTAGCATCCCAAGGTGGGAGAAGGTTTGCAAGGAACGCAACTGCTGTATCCTGAGGCTGTGAGTTGGTATGCCATTAATGGCAGGATTGCACAGAGGTATGGGTCGAAAGGACATGCCAACTACTAGATTTAGACAGAAAATCATGACAAGGCAATGCAGGTCAAGATCTCACCTACCCCTTCCCTCCTATATGTGCGGCTGCATTGAATGTTTCTAGTGCCCCCTGGTGATGCACTGCACCTCGTGATGTCTTGGGGACTACCATGTGATTAATGAGGGAGTACATCATCCTGCTTTATAAGTAGATGATGCTACTCATTTCAAGGTTGTTGAAAACTGGACATATCTGGCTTTGTAATAGATACAATTGGTTCTGGTTGCTCTGTGTAGGAGATTTTGTGAGTTTATGTATCTCTTGTTGTATGTCTCATGCATGAATCTAGTGATTTCATGATTGCTTTTAGAAATGAGTAATGTTGTATTTGCATGTGTTTTGTTATTCTGTCTGTAGTATTGCATGTGTCCTTCTTCTGAATCTAGATATCTAAGGGATGTCTGGGATTCTAGAATATAGATTAGCTGTATTACATGCTTGATCTTTCAAGTTCTGCTCAAGGGGTAGATTAAAATGTTTTCAGGTTAAGTGTTGGGAAAGATATACTGCAATAGGGATACCTTAAGTATTGATAATTTAACACTCTGTTTTGGGAAGTATCTGTAAGGTAGATACCACAACATCCCCTTGAGATCCAGTTTTAGTGTGCTCATGTTGATCATTCACAGGTGTATGTCTACTGACTCCAAGCCCTGGATAGGCACCAATCCAGCTCTGCATTTGAGATTACATACCAGGTCCTAGTTTTGCATCCAAACACATAAATCAAACTCATACTTCCAAATCAAACCATTAGGACTGTAGAAGTAGTTTAGGACCAAGATCCTCTGATTCGAAAATGAACATAAGCCCAAAGCTAGCCCCTTTGCACTTATCCTAGAGTTTTGGTCTTCATATAGGAGGATTTATCTACTTTGTATCAACATTCGAAGCCTACCCACAAGCATATTCTCATGGGTATTGAATAGGGAATACCCCCCTAGGTTTTGCAGAGCCTGAAGAAGAAGAGGAGATAAAAATAGAGTCTATCTCCTATACTGTTGGCCCCTGGCCTAGAGATCCTGTTGATCGCTGATGGCTACCTTGTAGGGAAATCTGGGAATGAACATCCAATCAGAGAAAAAACCAACAGAAATTAGAGACTCTACTGGGGAATATACAGTAAAAGAAATTGTCCTTTCATCCCTGGTAAAAATAATTCCTAGTTATAGGTGGTGACTTTGAACAATCTCCCAACCGGTAAAGTAAAAAATTTGTATGCAAGGGAGAAGATCCCTGTGTAATCCTTTATTTGAAGAGTTACCAGTAGAAAGAAGAATGATGTATAGAAGAAAGGGAACCATCTCAGCCAGTCATGAGGATTCCCCCAGGAATACTGATGATGCTAAGGACAACCCTAGGCCATCAAGACAACATGTGCCTTATTTTTCAAATGCGGAAGCTAATATCCAAGGTGTATATGAGAGGCAACAAGGTGGTAGTTTAAGAATGAGGTCAGAGGTGTTTCAAGAATGCCCTTTCCCAGATCCCAGTGAAAGATTTGAAGAAGTTGAATCCCCAAGGGATGATGAAGATGATGACCAGAATAGTATGAGACCATCTACCTCCATGCCTAAAGAAGAATAGTTAGCTGAAGAAATCGAAAGCCTAAGAGCAGAATTAGAATATTTACAAGCAATGAAAGTCAGAGATGACATGAGACAGAAAGTGCAAGCTCTGAGAGTTGCTCAGAATGATTCAGTTCCTACCCTTGAAAATGCAAATATGCATGAAAAACCAGTGCAGAAATGAGGTACAACATCAACATAATGATCAAAGATAGAATGTAAACAAAGCTAGGATACCATTAAACAATGTAAGAAATCAGAATGTAAACAGAAATATTAATGCTAATCAGTTTGATAGACAACCCATACAGTTGGATAGATTTGGACAACTGGTGTTTGATGGTATTCCTGGTTATCCTAACCCCATTGACAAGCATGTAAGGCTTCAAGTGCCAAAGTTTCCAGGAAATAATACTGTGTCAGGGGAGGATCATCTAAAAGCTTTTCAAAATGTCATGGACAACTTTGAGGTTGAGCATGAGGATGTTTTTATGAAGTCATTCATGCAATCTTTGGTCGATGAGGCTAGAGAATGGTACAAGAATCTACCTGATCGGAGTATTTCATCATGGGATGATTTCAAAAGGATGTTTAAGGAGCAGTATGGTGACAAAACTGACCCTAGCTTTTTTGTAAATGAGTTCACTAGTATCACTAAAGGGTCAAATGAGCAGGTTGCAGATTTTAATGCAAGATTTACTAAAGTATTGAACAAATTGCCACATCACATGAGGCCAAATGAACCAATGTGCATAATATTGTATATAAATGCTTTTGATGCCAAAACTGCATATGGGTTAAGAGATAAAGGTCCTGCTACTCTCAGGGATGCTTTCAGGATAGCAATAAATATTGAGAATAACAGGAAAGCATCAAGCAAGACAAACATGAGGGATGATGTGAGAATTCTACAGAATCCAAACAAACCTCAGAATGTTCAAGGTAGTACATCTGCCCCTAAAGATAAAATAGATAAACTAGCAAATGTTGTTAAGGACTTAAGTTACAGACTTGCTAGAAATGAAAAAGGAATAGGTCCTGATAGGTAGGTGTACCAAAGGCAGGAAAAAAGACCATCATTGCATGATATGCCATATAATACCAATTGGCATAATGGTAGGCTTGTATTGCCACATAACAACACAAATCAGAAAACTCCACACACCAAGGAAACTCCTGATCCTTTGAAGAAAGCTGTAAATATTGCTGATGATACTCCATGGTGCATAATCTGCTAGATGCCTCATTCATAGTCCCAATGCATGATTGCCCAGTCTTTGTATGATAATGCTGTGTCCTGTAATGAATGCAATGAGCCACATTGTGTACAGGATGATGATGTTAATATGCTGTCCATAAACAGTGGGCACCTTCCTCATGATGCTATTGAAAGTACAAATAATGAGGCTCAGGCCTATCAGCAGATTTTTTATGATGAGGATAATGAAGATAGTTATGTGTATGCTCAGGGCTCACACAATTTTTTGAGTAACCTATAGAGACCTTCTAATGAAAAAATTACGGCTCTCACAGCTGCAGCAGTGGCTAAGGTAAAAAATAATTACAACCTCAGAGGTAAAGCTCAGGTAAGCAGCCCACATTAGCCAGAAGGCGTTTCTGCAAGTCAACCAATGCGTGATCATAGAGGGGCTGAAACATATAAGAAACAATGGAATAATAACAAGAAAAATTTCAAACAAAAACCAGGTCACAGTTTCCACAGATCAGAAAATGAAAGCCCCCAGAATGAAGACCAAAGTAAGAACCCTCGGGTTATGGATGACAATCAAGCAGCCATAAAGACTAGGGCCGGATCAGTTTAGGATAAAAACAAAGCCACAACACAAGCTACAACTATGGTACAAAATTGTGCTCTTTTTGATATAGCTAGAGTCTTGTTGCAGGTAAAGGTTTCTGTCCCATTAATGGAACTAATGAAGCTTGAAGAAATCAAGAATAGGACAGTATCCCTAATTTTAGGAGTGCCTTGTCAAGCTAAACAAAATGATGAAACTCAAGGTAAGAAGCATGCCTTATGCAATGAAGAAGATGAAGCTCCTAAGGTATATCTGGGGGTGACCATGACAAAGTGCCCTTCACAAGTGGAGCCATTTTATGTATCCTTGGTTATAAATAGGAAACTAATTAGGAATTGTATGCTTGACTCAGGAGCATCAACAAACATTATGCCTCTAGCCATTATGCAACAAGTAGGGTTAAAGATAGACAAGGCATGTGGAAAATGCTACGCCATGGATGCTAGAGAGGTACCTGTCATTGGAATCATAAAGGATGTGAATTTTAGACTGGCAGCATATCCTAAAAAGACCTACAAAATGAATATAACAGTGGTTGACATAAAGCCACAATATGGTATGCTGTTATCAAGGAGATGGGCAGCACTGATTGGTGGAAGTATGCAGTTGGACCTGTCGTATGCTATGATCCCTATGAATGGCAGGGATGTCAAACTGATCAGAGAAGAAAGATCATCAGAGACAGTGGAGAATCAAGAATCAAAGGAACAGATATGTTTTGTGAACACCGACTGTGATAACTTCAAGGTTGTCTCAGATGATAAAGAGGATAAAGAGAAAAATATTTGCATTCAAGAGCTGGACTAGTAGGGTCTATGGACCATGTATTTTGATGGAGCTTGTGCAAAGGAAGGCTCTAGAGCTGGAGTTGTATTCCTGTCTCCAACTGGTAAGCTCCTAAAATTCTCCTTCTTGTTAAGATTTTCTTGCACAAACAACATTGCAGAGTATGAAGCCTTACTCTTAGGTTTAAATATGGCTCTCAAACATGGAATTAAGATGCTGAGAGTATTTGGGGATTCTGAATTGATTGTATCCCAAGTTAGAGATAGGTATGCCTCAAAGAACAAAAGATTAAAATAGTACAAGCATGCTATCTGGGATACCATTGAATTATTTGATGCATTTTCAATAGGTTGGGTAGAGAGATCAAAAAATGTCATGGCTGATTTCTTAGCCAATGTAGCATTAAGGCCAGAAGATATCACTCTATCAGATGTTACAAATGTTGAAGTTAAAATTAGACCTGTAGTACCAGAGAACATATGCAGTTGGCAAGTGTTTGATGATGACAAGGACTTGTTAAAATTTTTGAACTACATAGATGAATTTGTGAACCAAGAAATTGATTTTCAAAACTTTGTAGAAATTATAGATGGAAAAGAAACTCTTATGGGGAAAGAAGTAATTCAGTTGAAGACTAACAAAATCCCTAGAGGGTTAGTAGCTTTGGAAAGAGCTTTTGATAATAGAGACCAATTGGTCACAAAGACATCTCCCACAAAAAAAGATGACTTAGAAGAGATAAATTTGGGGACATCTTAGGCCCCCAAGAAGGTATACATTGGCAAACAGCTCAAGCCACACATCAGGAGTATGCTGATTGCATTACTGAAGAAGTATAAGCATGTTTTTGCCTAGTCATATGAAGACCTCAAAGCTTATAGAGAAGACCTATTCTAGCATGAAATCCCATTGAAGCTTGGAGCTAAACCATTCAGATAAAAGCAAAGGCCTATTAATCCCACCTTGGCTCCAAAAATGTAGGAAGAACTCAAGAAGCTTCAGGAAGCTGGAATAATTATGCCGATCAGACATTCAACTTGGGTGTCTAACCTCGTCCCAGTCAGAAAAAAGAATGGTGATATTAGGCTTTGTGTTGACTTTAGAAATTTGAATGTATCCTCCTTAAAGGATAATTACCCATTGCCAATATGGAAGCTATGTTGCAGAAAGTGACTAGTTGTGAACTCCTATCCATGATGGATGGATTCTCAAGTTACAATCAGGTGAAGGTAAAGGAATCAGAACAATTTAAGACTGCCTTTACCACTCCATGGGGAACTTATGTGTATGTGAGGATGCCATTTGGACTAACAAATGTAGGTGCTACATTTCAAAGGGCAATGGATGTTGCTTTTGCAGGGTTGATTGACTCAATCTTGGCTATATATCAGGATGATCTGACTGCCTATTCAAAGAAGGAAGAGTAGCATTGTATGCACTTGGAGCAGATTTTCATAAGAGCACTAGAGTATGGCATTTCTCTAAATCCAAAGAAGTGTGCTTTTGGGGTAGTTGAAGGAAAGCTCCTGGGGCACATTATTTCCAAGGATGGAGTTAGGATTGATCCTGAAAGAGTAGTTGCAATTGATAGGATCCAGATGCCAAAAATAGTAAAAGGAATCCAGTCCTTCTTTGGACAAATAAATTTTGTTAGAAGATTTGTTCGCAACTTTGCAGAAACCACAAGGAACATTTCTAAAATGCTAAAGAAGGGTGAGACTGTCAGTTGGGAAGATGAAGCAAGCAGATCTTTCCAGGATATCAAGGAAGCAATCAAGATGGCTCCTGTGCTAAAATCTCCTGATTTTTCTAAGCCATTTCAATTGTTTTCATTTGCTTCTTTCCACACTATTGCTACATGTTTACTATAGAAAAATGAAGATGGATTTGAGTAGCCCATAGCTTTCTTCAGTATGTCCTTGCAGGCTTCTGAGTTAAAGTATGACATCATGGAGAAACAAGCATATGCACTAGTCAGAGCAGTCAAGAGTTTCAGGCCATATCTGGTAGGATCCCAGATAGTTGCATATGTGCCCCATGCAGCAGTCAAGGATATCTTCACTTAGCAGGAGGTAGCAGGAAGAAGGTGCAGATGGATAAATAAACTGCAAGAGTTCAACATAGAGATACAAATTATCAAGTTGGTAAGAGGACAAGGATTAGCTAAGATGATGGCATAGTCAAACTTGGAAGCATGCCAAGTCAATGCAGTCTAGAATGAGAATGTCAATGTATCAAAATCTGAATGGTATAAGGACATCATATATTACTTGCAAAATCTAAATTGTCCTTCCCATTTCAGTGACAGTCAGAAGAGGACCTTAAAACTACATGCAATCAGGTATGTTATTGTTCAAGGTGAGTTGTACTGGGAGAACCCTGATGGTGTGCTGCTAAGATGTGTGGATGAAGATGAAGCTAACAATGTTTTTAATGACATGCATAAAGGATTGTGTGGTGGACATTATACTACCCAAACAACAGCTCGTAGAATCCTTAGGGTAGGATATTGGTGGCCCACTCTCTTTTCAGATGCACAAAGGCTGGTAAGGAAATGTGACCCTTGCCAAAGGTTCTCAAGAAAGTTAAGATATGAAGGTGCACTTCCCCTTAGAACTATAACTATGGATGCTCCATTTTAGCAATGGGGAATTGATTTTATAGGGGAGATTGCAGAAAAGTCAAGTGGGGGACATAGTTGGATTTTGGTGGCTACTGACTACTTCACCAAATGGATTGAGGCTATTCCAACTAAAAGAGCTACAAGTAAGATAGTGATGGATTTTATCCTAGAGAATATCATCATTAGGTTTGGAGTACCATTCAAGATAGTCACAGATAATACTATGTGCTTCAGATCTAGTGAATTTGTTGATTTTTGCAATAAGTATGGAATAAATTTATCATATGCATCACCATACCACCCACAAGGAAATGGTTAGGCAGAGTCAAGCAATAAAAGCCTCATGAAAATCATCAAAAGGATAGTGGATAAGAACAAGAGAGCTTGGGATTCAAAGTTAAAGTTGGCATTATGGGCTAACAGGGTGATAGCAAAAAAAGCTATTGGAAGGTCACCTTTTGAGCTGGTATATGGTACATTGGCTAGGCTACCTATAAACAATCTCCTGCCAGTTTACAAATTCATCCAAGAGAATGATGAGGAGATTGAAGACTCCATGACAGAAAGAATAAACCAGCTGGTTGCATTGGATGAAAGCAGAAGGGAGGCTCACCAAATCAATCTCAAGAAACAACAAAATGTGAAGTATCTGTTTGACAGGAGAGCTGCAGCAAGGAAGTTCCAGATAAATGACTGGGTGCTCATTTGGAATGCAAGAAGTCAGGATAAGGGCAAACATGGTAAGTTTGAATCCTTATGGATGGGCCCATATCATGTTTGCAATACTCATGGGAAGGATTCTTATGTCCTCTAGGCCCCAGATGGTGAGATGCTGGAATTAGCTATGCATGGTCAATTCCTCAAGTTTTATTTTGCATAACTGATCTGCCTCTGTGCACATTTGTAAAAGTATGTGTATATTGTAAATATCTTGTACAGTTGGTGCTTTTTTGTGTTTTGTCTGGTCTACCCAGAGGTCTGGTTCTCGCTGCAGCCTTGTGCCTGCATGTCCCCAATCAGAGCCATTGTTGGTGCCTGCATCATTTATCAGGTTCCAGGTTATTAGCTTGCAGGCACCTTCCCAGGATTTCATGAAGTTTCTAAGTCTTGGACCCTATCAGTGTTTTGTAGCATCATCAGGATATTCTAAAGAAAGGAGGATATCACTATCATCATCATGTTCTCAGACATCCTCCTGATGTTTCTTGCATGGGTCGTTTCTCATCATGTTCAGATATCCTGTGGGGGGTCATCATGCATTTGCCAACCCGACCTTTGCCGCGGGGTGATATTTTAACATCGGGTGATCTTAGTCAAGATCATCCTGATGTTGGCGCTATGGAATTTCTAAGTATGACCCACTTTTCATCGGGGTCATCATATTTGAATATCAGGTGATCTTTGTTAAGATCACCCTGATGTTATTTTGTCACATTATGTTTGTTCAACATCAGGATGCTACTGATGTCATGTTCCTACGGGGGTGATATCCACTCGACCTTTGCTTTCATTTTTTTCTCTGCAGGATGATATTCTCAATATCAGCTGATATTCCAAATATCGGGTTATCTTCTGAATATCACCCTTGATCTAAATGTGATGATGATGTCATCAGGACATTTGCGGATATGAAGATGAGCTTAGCAGGATGTTTCCTGACGTCAGGATAATTTTTGAACATCCAGGGGATGTTTGCATATGCAGGCCATTGGCATGACTTTGGTCATCGGCGTGTGTCGGGAGGTGATCTTTTGATGTGTTGGGTCTTCCCGATGATGGTTTGGATGATGGGGGTGATATTACTCCATCGGGGTGATATATGATGTTAGGGTGATGGATATGAGGTTCACCAATATAAGTGGTTTGGCCGATGGGTGATGATGAAGGTTTATGCTAGGTGCTATCAGGAGCAAAATCACTGACATTATATATGTAACCGGCCTAGCATATAAAGTGTTAAAAAGAGTGTTGTAGGGCGAATGTGGGATAATGTCTCACATATATTTGAAAGGAAAGAATGTTGTAGGAATGTTCCACGTAGAGACACTTGAAAGATGGAGAAGGTCAATGGGATGGTTACGTGGCACGTTGCCATTGGTGTCTGACATGTCAGCATGATCCACGTCATAGATCTCAATGGGAAAGGGAGGAGATCGATGGTTATCATTTAAATATTCAAATGGAGAGTTTTCCATGCTTCCACAGTAGCATCCCAAGGCGGGAGAAGGTTTGCAAGGCACACAACTGCTATATCCCGAGGCTATGAGTTGGTATGCCATTAATGGTAGGATTGCACAGAGGTATGGGTCGAAAGGACACACCAGCTACTCGATTTAGATAGAAAATCATGACAAGGCGATGTAGGTCAAGATCTCACCTGTCCCTTCCCTCCTGTCTATGCGGCTGCATTAAATGTTTTCGGCGCCCCTTGGCGATGCACTACACCTAGTGATGTCTTAGAGACTGCCCTGTGATTAATGAGGGAGTACATCATCTTGCTTTATAAGCAGATGATGCTACTCATTTCAAGGTTGTTGAAAACTGGACATATCTAGCTTTGTAATAGATACAACTAGTTCTAGTTGCTCTATGTAGGAGATTTTGTGAGTTTAGTATCTCTTGTTGTATGTCTCATGCATGAATCTACTGATTTCATGATTGCCTTTAGAAATGAGTAATGTTGTATTTGCTTGTGTTTTGTTATTCTATCTCCAGTATTGCATGTGTCCTTCTGAATCTAGATATCTAAGGGATGTCTGGGATTCTGGAATATAGATTAGCTGTATTGCATGCTTGATCTTTCAACTTCTGCTCAAGGGGTAGATTAAAATGTTTTCAGGTTAAGTGTTGGGAAAGATATACTGCAATAGGGATACCTTAAGTATTGATAATTTAACACTCTATTTTTGGAAGTATCTGTAAGGCAGATACCACAACATCCCCTTGAAATCCAGTTTTAGTGTGTTCATGTTGATCATTCACAGGTGTATGCCTACTGACTCCAAGCCCTGGATAGGCACCAATCCAGCTCTGCATTTAAGATTACATACCAGGTCCTAGTTTTGCATCCAAACACATAAATCAAACTCATACTTCCAAATCAAACCATTAGGACTGTAGAAGTAGTTTAGGACCAAGATTCTCTGATTCACAACTGAACATAAGCCTAAAGCTAGCCCCTTTGCACTTATCCCACAGTTTTGGTCTTCATATAGGAGGATTTATCTGCTTTGTATCAATATGCCAAGCCAACCCACAAGCATATTCTCATGGGTGTTGAATAGGGAATACCCCCTAGGTTTTGCAGAGCCTGAAGAAGAAGAGGAGATAAAAATAGAGTCTATCTCCTACACTGTTGGCTCCTGGCCCAGAGATCCTATTGATCACTGATGGCTACCTTGTAGGGAAATCTGGGAATGAACATCCAGTCAGGGAAAAAACCAACACCAGGCACTTGAAGCTAATGCATACACAAAAATTGAAGAACTATTTCTAGCCCCTAATCTCAGGTAGACATTAGAGAAAACACATTATAGACATGTCAAACACAATGAAGATAGTAACAGGCACACAAAACATGAAGAAGACAGTAATAGTCATGCAAAACATGGAGAGGACAATATCGAAGACATGCAAAACACAATGAATACAATGAATGCAGTAATTATTTCTTTTTCATTTTCTCATACAGATACATGGAAAGTAAAAAAATGCAACACACAACCCCAAAATGTAGGGAAGGGCATTTTGCCACACAACTTTAGACTACATATGGGGGAGAAGACACACAATACAAATCTCAAAGAGTAGGGAGGGACTCATCACCACACAACTTTAGACTACACTTGAGAACAAACACACCATATAAAACCCAAGGTGTAGGGAGGGACTCATTGCCACACAACTTTATACTACACCAAGGACAAACATGCCATATAAAACCCAAGTGTAGAGAGGTACTCATCACCACACAACTAAATAGACTACACAAGGGGGAAAACACGAGCGTCGTATAGCATGCCAATGACATACTATATGTCTATAACATGGCAAACAAGGCAAAGGAAGGAACTTATTGCTAAGCCCCCACCATCTGAAGCACACTGCAGGCACACCTGATGGTTGGGCTTATGCAACAACAACCACCAAAGACACTCTTAAGGGAGGATACAACAACCCCGCCTACTAGGAGAACTTTTGAAATAAAAAGGATGTGCAGTAGCTCAAGAGATACACCATCTCTGCCTTTGCGGAGGGCCTAGAATAAAAGGATATGCATGATATCCTGCCTTTGTAGAGGGATTAATGATTGTAATATAGAATAAATATGTGCACTCACGCTAGAGATACAACATCCCACCTCTACATAGGGCTTATAAACATGCTTTGTTAGTATGAAAATCATTAGATATATTACCTTTATACATGTTTTGTAGGAAAAAGGGGAAGATGCAAACAAGGGTTAAATCCTCCTTTCTCTACAAACATTCAAGGACATATCAACTGAGTTGAATCACCCTTTTACAAGAGGATTCACCTATAAGTTAGGCTATCACTTGGAATGATGTGGAAATTCAAAGATTGTTAACTAATGTTTCAATTTAATGCTCGAATGCCTTTAAAACCCTAATTATGTAAATCGATAAGTAAATTGACGAATTATGACGAATGCTTGCAGACTAAGGTAATAAACAAAGATTAATTACTAACCATTTTTCAAAGTTTGGGATGCAGAATACTCGGGGACACTACCACTAGCACCCCTGTCCAGGGTGGTGTTCTCTTTGTAGAATCCTGATCTCCTTCTGAAACTGATGATCACCGTATCTTTTGTTTTTGATCTAAGAAATGTGGAGGACACTACCACTAGCACCCACGTCTAAGGCCAGATGTTTTCTAGGGTGTCAGATCTTCTTCAGGTGTTGTTTATCACTGTCATAATGATTTCTGTGTCTGTAACTCTAGAGGACACTACCACTAGCGCCCTTGTCCAAGCAGTCCTTTTCTTTAGGGATCTAGGATTTAGACACTGTCTTATTGCTCCCTACAACTCCACTCTGTCAAGATGCGACACCTGTAACCTACAATCACAAGGAGAGTGGTTGGGAGTTGTGGTGTTCAGAGGCTTGCCTTAGTGAAGCCCCAGAGAGACATTCAAGTCTTTCGAACACTGTTGTTAGATAGAGAGTGTGTATCCCTACAGGATAGAGGCAAAATCAAATTCATAAATGATTCAAACACAAATAGATATCACCTTGGAGGTGTAGCTCACATGTAGATGAAGGCTCTTCAACACATGAGAAGATGAAGCTAAATATGCAATCACAACATAATAACAATGCTCTACTCTACAATAATGAATATCTTGAATGCTCTACAATCATAAGTTTACCAAAAGTTCATAATCATCTTCTAGTTAGCTTCTATTTTGCAAATGAAACACTAAACTTGCTTATATATGCAACAACACACATTCCTGCTAAGAATTTCGTAATTCAAACTTGAGATGTCGGCATAGGACCTAATTAACAGTCATAAAACTAACATTAAAATTTGGGGTTGACCCAAAATAGGGCAGGACTAGGGTGCTAGCGCCCATGTCCACCCTCCTGATTTTGGTCAGGGTCTTTTTAAATAGCACCCCTAGGTCCTATTTGCCATAACACTTTTTTAGGGGTTTTCTCATCAGGGTTCAAAATTAACATGCAAGATGCTTATAATGTATTCTAAGGACCCAAGAGCTAAACCTTAAAAGGGAAAAGTCCTAGGGAGACATTTTTTGACATAACATTTAGCCTCCACTTTAATGTATGTATAAATGCAAGGCACATATATGCATTAAAGTATGGTCAAAACACAACAAACACGCCAGGCACTTGAAGCTAATGCATACATTAAGATTGAGGAACTATCTCTAACCTCCAATCTTAGGTAGACATTAGATAAAACACATCGTAGACATGCCAATCACAATGAAGATAGTAACAGGCACTCAAAACATGAAGAAGATAGTTACAGTCACGCAAGACATGGAGAAGACAACATTGAAGACACAAAACACAATGAATACAATGATTATTTATTTTTCATTTTCTCATATATAAATGCAAATGCAAGTACATGGAAAGTAAACACACCACCCAAAATGTAGGAGGGAGTCATTGCCACACATCTTTAGACTGCATATGGGGCAACAAACATGCAATACAAATCTTAGAGTGTAGGAGGGACTCATCACCACACATCTTTAGTCTACACTTGAGAAAAAACATGTAATACAAATCTCGAAGCATAGGAGGGACTCATCACCACATGTCTTTAGACTATGCTTGGGAACAAATACGCCATACAAGAGGAAAACACATGGAAAACATGGAGAAAACATGACAAACAAGTGATGGAAGGAGCCTATTGCTAGGTTCACCACCATCTTAGGCACATTACAGGCACACCTGATGGTTGCGCTTCACCACAACAACTACCAAAGACATGCTTAAGGGAGGATACACCAACCCTGCCTACTCAGAGGACTTTTAGAAATGACAAGATGTGCACTAGCTCAAGAGATACACCATCCACGCCTCCACAGAGGGCTTTCTCATTGTAATATAAAATAAATATGTGCAGAGTTCATGTAGAGATACAACATCCTGCCTCCACATAGGGCTTACAAACATGCTTTATTAGTACCAAAATAATCAAACAACTTACCTTATATATGCCCCTACCTTAAGGTGGTTGATATCATGTACTGATATCAAGCACGTTAAGGTAGAGAGAAAACACACAAGGGAACAAGAGCCTTTGTAAATCCCATGCTCCCAGAAGTGACATGTACTTTACGATTGCTGAATGTTCCCACAAACACACAATTTCCTACAAGAAAAGAAGTTCAAAATCTTTCCAGAAGATAATACCACATCACATGATAAAGAAACAATGCATGAAAATAATCGCATTTAGATAGACATAATGCACAGAGCAGATGTATTGTTATAGTTTGTTAGCAAATATTAGACATCATCAAAATATCACATGGAGTGATTCTACTAGCCAATTGTTGGATAATATCTATCAACCACATCATCATGTATGGACTAGGTCCATTTTTTATTTCTTGTTGAAGGGACACTTGGTCCATATCAGTATTATATGTTTTTTGTCATCCACTAGCTTTATAGAACCACTAGAGGAAGGTAAACAATAAATCAAGACAGGAGAAACAAGTGCCCTAGGGTCATCACATAGGAAGGTGTCCCCAAGTCACTTTAATGTTCCAAATAAATGTTTGTATCCAAAAATCAAATTTGAAAATGATTTTTCAATTAACTTTCAGAACACCCAATTTTCCCCTACACAGATTGATCCTGGAATTAACAATTTTAACACAAATATAAAATGGAAACTTCTTTAAAAATAAAATATTGATAATTATCTTCAAATATCAGTAATGGTACGGCCTCATTCTGTTACATATCATACATTTTCTAGATTTAATCGTAGACACAAATTTGCATGCAAAACTAACAATTTCACTACACCCGATTTCACCCGGAACCACATAAATGATAATGGATGAGCCCAAGATTCTATTAATTGACTTTTTGATGAAAGTATAGTGAAATAGGACTAATTTACAGTCACAACAACATTAGAAACAAAATGAAATAATTCTGGAAACACCACACTGAAAACTGCTCAAACTACACACTCCAAAAACTGCAAATTTCACAACAAATCTTCAATATTCTACTCCAAACTAAAATATGAAAGATGGATAAAATGAACATAAATACGCTTCTGTACAACAGCACAACACATAGCAACATGCAACTCTAAAACTCTACAATAAGTCTCACAATCTTCCTTTGTAATCCTGTAAAACACACAAACTGAACAAGCTAAAATCCTGCAACTATGTGAAGCTCCAATGCAACCTCTGTATGATATTTCCCTAATGTAACAAAGGGGTTTCATCCTTTGATACCTGTAACCAATGGGTTTCTATCCACTAATCACCAATCTCCAATGGGTTTTCGTCTACAAAAGATTATTTGTTGAACACCAATGTCTAGACAATTTTCAGTAGATTTTTTGTATGATAAAATGAAATGTCTGGAATATGAAATTACTTGCAAATATATAGAGGGACAAATCCAGATGACCCATTCTTGGAAAAATAAATAAAATAATATCATTCCCATCAATTTACCTCCAAAATAGGTCCCATAAAGACTCTCCATAACCTCCACTTGATTTCTGGCTAAAAATAGGCATTTTAGCCATATCGATTTCATCATTTTTCTTTTCCCGAGCCTTGCCAATGATCTGGCTAGAGTCAAACATGAGTCTCAGTCATCAATCATTTTAGAGTTTTGGTTCAATTTTTGGAGGATTATGGAGCATATGTTGCTATTGTATGATGATATTTTTCACTCCTCTACTAAACTATTGCTGTTATAGATCAGTCCTTGAAGCTGAAGGTATCATCTCTCATGTTGAGGTAAAAAATTGGGTAAATTAGAATGCATTTCAGCCATATTGATTTCATTGTTTTTCTTTGCCCGAGCCCTGCCAACGATTTGACTGGAGTCGAACACGAGTGTCAGTCGTCAATCAATTATGACGCTTACCACTACGCTGCAAGTCACTTGATACAATATTATTTTATTTATTTTTCCAAGAATGGGTCATTTGGATGTGTCCCTCTATATATTTGCAAGCAATTCCATATTCCAAGCATCTCATTTTATCATACAAAAACTCTGTCAAAAATTGTCTGGACATTGGTGTTCAACAAATAATCTTCTGTGGACGAAAACCCATTGGAGATTGGTGATCAGTGGATGGAAACCCATTAGTTGTAGGTATTAGAGGAAAAAACCCCTTTGGTACAATAGGGTAATCTCATACAGAAGTTACATTGGAGCTTCACGTAGTTGCAGGATTTTAGCTTGTTCAGTTTGTGTGTTTTACAGGATTACAGAGGAAGATTGTGAGAATTATTGTAGAGTTTTGGAGTTGCATGTTAATTTATGTTGTTCTATTGTATAGAAGTGTATTTATGTTCATTTTATCCATCTTGGATGGCTCCAAGTGTTGGAGACTTCATATTTCAGTTTGGAGTAGAATATTGAAGATTTGTTGTGAAATGTGCAGGTTTTGGAGTGTGTAGTTTGAGCAGTTTTCAGTGTGGTGTTTCCAGAATTATTTCATTTTGTTCCTGCTATTGTTGTGACTGTAAATCAGTCCTATTTCACTTTAATTTCATCAAAAATTCAATTAATAGAATCTTGGGCTCATCCATTATCATTTATGTGGTTCTGGGTGAAATCGGGTGTAGTGAAATTGTTGGATTTACATGCAAATTTGTGTCTATGATTAAATCTAGAAAATTTATGATATGTAACAGCATGAGTCCATACCATTACTGATATTTGAATATAATTATCAGTATTTTATGTTTAAAGAAGTTTCCCTTTTGCATTTGTGTTAAAATTGTCAATTTTGGGATCAATCTGTGTAGGGTAAAATTGGGTGTTTTGAAAGTTAATTGAAAAATTATTTTCAAATTTGATTTTTGGATGCAAACATTTATTTGGGACATTACAGTGGTATCATAGCATGATCTTACTAGCCTATAGGGTTGTTTGATTCATGCTTCTTGGTGAAAGAGACCTCAGAGCTTTTAGAAGAGAGCAAAGGAAATTAGTAGTTGATTCTGGATTTGGTGAAGAGCAAATCACAGCTGAAGATACTGAGATATCAAAGTGGTTTGAAGAATATTCCAAGCAATCTGAAGCTTACAAATCAGCTATTTCATTTGAAAGACTTCTAGAAATTTTTGGTAAGGGGCAAAGGAAAAATATGAAGATCGGAAGGTGGAAGAAGTAAAATTGAAATTGCCTCATAAAAAGTGTGAGGATGTTACAAGGAAGAGAAAACCTCAAAAAAGAGGTCAAGAACATTACCAAATTCAAGGTAATGGAGAGCTGGAGAATAAGTTTAAGGGAGGATTCCAGAAGAAGCCACAAAATAAGACAAGTCCAATTGTTACAAAGAAGATGGAAGAAGACACCAAAAATGAACTTAGAAGAAAGGGGCTCTATTTTACATGCAAAGAACCTTGGGAGCCAAGTCATAGATGTGGGAGCAATGAAGAGAGGAATCTAGAAGAAGTATCAAGAGAGTCAGAAAAGAGGATAATGGAACTAGAGATAGTGGTTGATACACTTGAGGCACACCAAGTTATGATGGAACAAATCATCAAACATGAACCAAATAATTTTTTTTTACAGGAGGAGGAAAGAGATGAACCAAAGGCACTCCAAGTCATAAAGTGGAAGGTAAAAAATCTTTGTTCATTGAAGATGCTTTATTGACTTCTAATGATTGTGTATGTCAAGAAAATATCAATAAATTTGAAGAGAAAGATTCAGAAGTTCCAAGAGTAGAGGATGAAAAGAAGGTGGATCAAGAAGATTTTCAGACTATCTTGTCAGAAGCTTCAGTTGAAGAGCATGCTGATGTTGGGAATGAGTTAGGGATTGATGCTCAAAATATCATTATAGATGTTTATATACTTAGGAAGATCATTGTGGTCAGCCCTAGCACAAAAAAAGTTGAGCCACTTGGATGGAAGTGTTGAGGATATCTCAACAATGTCTCTTTTGACAATGGAGGATGAACATTTTATTTGCAGTCCAAGGTATGAAAATATTTCAGATTTGATTCTTCCTATGTCACTACAAAATTTTTGTCATCATGGAAAGCATGCAAAAATGGGTGATAGGGTAAGGGATACAACTTGCAGTATAGGGCATGTGGACTATTTGTTTCAAGTTCAAAATCACTGTTGCATAAGGGATCCAAGTAATCTCTTGAGGGTTAAAACATGTAGTGGATTTGATGTTACTATTGAGTTCTTCATCTCTTGCATATGGAATGAAAGGAGGTTTATGATGAATTACATAGGGTTTGTTTTATTTTCTAACCCCATTGTGAAGAACCAATGTTTACAGTTTATAGATCACTTGTGGGAGCCAAGCACAAAAATTGAAGACAAGCTCATGAGTGATATCCAAATGGAGGTAGCCCCTTTGGGAAGCTTGATGTTCGATGTGGGTAAGCAAAATAAGTGTCTTTTTGAAGTTCAAGATTTTGTGACTAAGTTTTGTTATGGTGCTTTGGGTATCAAGCTACAAGCAAATTGAAGGACTCATGAACGAGGAGACACTACAAATTTCTAGCATCATGAAGGAAAGGAAATTGGTCATCGTATTGGGTGAACAAGAGATATGCAAAGAATTTTATATCATGGATCTTAGAGGTATCAACAAAACATGGAGCTTGCAATGGGTGCACTCTATGGGGAAGTTCACTATGGATTTGGAATCCAAGAGGAGGGAGGTAGATCTTCAAGGCATTGAAGATGAAGTTCCAAAAGTTGCCATAGTAATGTGGATGAAATATCAATGGGAGACATTCATGACCTTTTTGCAATCCCAAGAAGAGTTTTTAGTCATGAAGTGGAGGAGTTTCCAGGCCATTGTCATTGCTGAGTTATTTGTAACTAATACAAGGTGGTTTCTAAATATCACATTTCTGATTTTTAGTAAAAGAATGCAGTGTTACAGCCATGGTTTTGGGAAGTCCTTTTTGCCTCATATTGTGTGTAAGAAGTTTCATCCTTTGGGAATACTAAGTGTTAATATTCTAGCTGATATATTGTTGTTTGAAAGGAAATCTCAAGCTAACTATGACTATTATAGCCACCTTCCAGCCCACATACAATTTGATCTGAACCATCTTTCAAGTGGTAGAGCATTGGACAACATGGTAAGAGTCCTTGGAATACATGGTAATTATCATGACTACAATCTTGGAGAGAGGAGCCAAATTTTGAGTATGTCTTGGTCTCCAATCAAGGAAGAGGAGACTTGCATACGAGATGACTGGTACACATTCATGCATATTGTAGCCTATGGTATAGTGGAAATTCTAGTCATGGAGAAGAGTATTTTTCAGTTTGTGACTTCTAATGGGGATTTTTCAATCCTTACATGGCTAATCATCAAATTCTCATTGATCACGTGGATGAGTGTTGCACAAGTTTTCCATTTTTGCAATTATTACATCATGTGTATTGTTCGCAGATTTCCACTGAAGTTGTGGGTATTATGTATGATGGAGTATGCTGCTATTGTAGAATAGTTTGATAGTGATGTATACCATTTTATATTGTTATTTTCTCTATTTATATTAGCTTCAGAAGTTATGGTTTTAGTCTTTCAGTTGGGAGCAAAACAATGTTGGCAGTATTGTGTGATTTGGAGTTTTGGTTCAATTTTTGGAGAATTATGGAGCATATGTTGCTGTTGTATGATGATATTTTTCACTCTTCTACTAAACTATGGCTGTTATAGATTAGTCCTTGAAGCTGAAGGTATCATCTGTCATGTTGAGGTAAAAAATTGGCGAATTAGATTGCATTTCAGCCATATCGATTTCATTGTTTTGAAGATAGAAGTGGTTGTTGTTTCCCAAATGTATACTCATTGTTGTAGAGGATACAATGAATGTTCCAATAGTCCTAATAGAAGAAAAAATCAGAATCATGTCATTGGGAGAAGTTGTAGGATTTTTTTGTTTAACTTGTCTTGTGACAGTACACACACATTTTGGGAGGGGCAAGCTAAAAGGAAGAGGTTGTTGAATGGGATAGATACAAGGCATTCTATGTGCCCACAGGTAACATTGGATTTTTTTTTTTACATTGAATATTGTTGCAGCAATACCGCACAATAGAAAAAACACAATGTCAATCATCCCAGGTATACTTTTCAAGGATTTGTTACCAAATCTCTGTGCAAGGATGAAGATCAGTTGGAGTATTGGAAAGAATGCATCCAAGATTTGCATATAATAGATTTCATATCATATGGATATTTTGGTTATGTACATGGCATTGAAGAATTTATGGTTTTAGGTTTGTACAGTGTCTTATGGTAGAAATTGCAACATCTCTCAGGTATAGGATCAAGACTTTCTATGCAATATAATTTGATTTATTTTGGCATGAAGATTTTGAAGCATCATGGTTTGCATTGCTTGAGGACAAGCAATCTTGAGGATGGAGGACTTGTCATGTCCCAAATTTTTATTAATTCAATTTCATGGGGAAAATGCTCATTCCAACATTTTATATTATGGGTTGAGGAAGGAGATTTAATATTTTGGACCGACAATTAATTTATATTTTCAAGCTACTTAATCGGGACCAATTAAATATTAAATATTTTATAATTTCATTTTGTGTTGGCAATCCAAAGTGGGGTGTAGAGTATCTTGTGGTGCAATTAATAATTTCAAAGATCATATTGCACCTAATTTTAGAATACTCTATGACAGATTTTATGACAACTTGCAAGAGGGAGTTATTGCCTATATTTAGCCAGAAATCAAGTGGAGGTTATGGAGAGTCTTTATGGGACCTATTTTGGAGGGAAATTGATGGAATGATATTATTTTATTTATTTTTCCAAGAATGGGTCATTTGGATTTGTTTCTCTATATATTTTCAAGCAATTTCATATTCCAGGCATCTCATTTTATCATACAAAAACTCTGCTGAAAATTGTCTAGACATTGGTGTTCAAAAAATAATCTTCTGTGGACGAAAACCCATTGGAGATTGGTGATCAGTGGATGGAAACCCATTGGTTGTAGGTATCAAAGGATGAAACCCATTTGTTACATTGGGGTAATCTCATACAGAGGTTGCATTGGAGCTTCACGTAGTTGCAGGATTTCAGCTTGTTCAGTTTGTGTGTTTTATAGGATTACAGAGGAAGATTGTGAGACTTATTGTAGAGTTTTGGAGTTGCATGTTACTGTGTGTTGTGATATTGTACAGAAGCATATTTATGTTCATTTTATCCATCTTGGATAGCTCTAGGTGTTGGAGACTTCATATTTCAGTTTGGAGCAGAATATTGAAGATTTGTTGTGAAATTTGCAGGTTTTGGAGTGTGTAGTTTGAGCAGTTTTCAGTGTGGTGTTTCCAGAATTATTTCATTTTGTTGCTTCTATTTTTTTTTATTTTAAATCAGTTCTATTTCACTATACTTTCATAAAAAAGTCATTTAATAGAATCTTGGGCTCATCCATTATCATTTATGTGGTTCTGGGTGAAATCAGGTGTAGTGAAATTGTTAGTTTTGCATGCAACTTTGTGTTTATGATTAAATCTAGAAAATTTATGATATGTAACAGCATGATCCAAAACAATTAATTATATTTGAAGATAATTATCATTATTTTATGTTTAAATAAGTTTCCCTTTTGTATTTGTGTTAAAATTGTCAATTTCGGGATTAATCTGTGTAGGGGAAAATTGGGTGTTTTGAAAGTTAATTGAAAAATCATTTTCAAATTTGATTTTTGGATGCAAAAATTTATTTGGGACATTACATTCACCAACCACAATGCTATTCCCCTAGGACACAACACACAACAATAAAAATAGAGGAGAAGCAATATAGAAGAATGATGATACATATAGAAGAAGGGTCATAGCAAAGGCGGTCTCCCGGTATCCTTGACCTTACAAGAGTATCAAGGGTCATCCTAGGAGGCCTAAACAACACATAACACATCACAGGAGAAACACAACATAGAGGTAAAGGGTTAGAAATACGTACCTATAGATAGGCTCTTGCTAGAAGTTGTCAACGATCAAATTGCCCTCTTCCCAATCTCGAATGCTAGAGGAAAGAGGTTCATAAGGTACCATAGCCCAACTTTTATTCTTGTCTTCAAGTTATTTATTGTTAATCTCATCTTGATTTTATTCAATGTTAGGTGGAATGTTTTCTTGTTGAGGTGCATTAGTACACTTATTCACTATCCTCTTAGGAGGTGGAAGAAGTGATTTGTTTTGAGTGATCCTAGCATTCATCCATAAGGGGTTTTAATGTAAGAGACATTTTCTATTCCACTAGTGCTACCTCTATTGAAGAAAAAGCATAGGAATGAGAGGAAGATAAGGTATTGTGAGGGTAATTATTAATGTTTGTACCTTTAGCGATGCTCAAAGAATATGCAACCAAAGGGGAGGTAGTTAATGTTTTTAGATCCTTAGTGATATCCAAACGACCTGAATATTCCATCAAAGGAGGGAGATTAAGGTTCTTCTCTTCCTTAGTGATATCCAAGGTGTGTGAACAATAAACTAAAGGAGGAAGGTCAGTGGGATGATCCATAGAGGTTTCATGCACTACAGTAGGGATAGGATTTTTAATATTGTTAAATGAGTTCTCATTATCTATCCATGGAATGTTCTTTATTAGAAGGGGTTCTTCATTCACTAATGCTTCATCTTGGCCAGAGAGAGCATTGGAATGGAAAAATTGTGGTGGCATGGTGTTAAAGGATGTGTTAATGAATTCATCCTCATTCGCTAAAGTGTCCTCGTTAGTGGGAATAACTTTAGGAGAAAGATCATAAGGTAGAACTAAGTTCTCACATGTTTTAGTAATAGGAGTCGTAGTAGAATGTTCAATAGGGATAAAGTCATCTAAGGGTTCATCTAACATATTGAAATCATCACAGTAGATGTATTATTGGCTATGAATCTAGTGAGATCATCTAGTATCAGAGGATATATTCCCATGAAGATTGTGAAGCTATCAAAATCATATATATAGCAAAGGATTTCATATGTGGAGCACATAGAAATACCAACATCATATATGCATGCTATTTGATTCAAGACTTGAGGATATTCATGAGTAAATTTATAAAAATTATCAATGTCTATGATGTATGCAAATAAATCTTCCAAAGATGAATACCAAGAAGTATCCATAAGATATGCGAGAGAACTATGTATATTTATGACCTAAAATGCTTGATTTTTCACCTTTTTCACAATATTTCAATGCAAATGACTAAGAGAAGAGATGTTGTGAAGAATTTTATGAGGGGCAATGAATAATAAGCTATATATCAATCCAATAATGCAATAATATCCTTCACAACACACCTATGATGCAATTCTAGATAGACAATAAGGCCAAATCTAGTGAAAATGCAAGGTTTTCAAACCCTAGACATTAATTTTTGCAAAAAAAAGGCCACTGTAATGAAAATATACAATTATAAATAATTCCTAAATGAGTGTTTGAAAAGGGTAGTAAAATTTGAAACAAGATTTTAACTACAACCCTAGCTAATGCAAAACTAGATTTTTATGAAAAATGCACAATTTCAAGCAATTTTTGACAATTTAAGAATGGAAATGCCATGCAAGTGAATAAGATAAGATGATTTTTTGCAATTTAAATCAGATATAGTGAAAATAATAGAAATTAAATGCCAATTAATGCAAATTATGCCAAAATGCAAGCCTAAGATGCTAATTTTTTTAAATTTTTCAAATTTTTCAATTTTTTTTTTTGTAAATTTTCAAATGTAATAAGATGAATGAATGCAAATTATATAGAGTACAACACTCAACAAGGTGCAAAATTCAAATAAACACGAGTTCACCATAATGTTTAATAGGGAAAGGGGGAAAATGCAAACAAGGGTTAAATTCTCCTTTCTCTACAAACATTCAAGGACATATCAACCGAGTTGAATCACCCTTTTGCAAGAGGATTCACCTACAGGTTAGATTATCACTTGTAACAATGTGGAAATTCAGAGATTGTTAACTAATATATTAATTTAATGCTTAAATGCCTTTAAAACCCTAATTATGCAATAAGTAAATTAATGAATTACGACAAATCCTTGTAGACTAAGGTAATAAATAGAGATTAGTTACTAACCATTTTTTGAAGTTTGGGATGTAGAATAATCAAGGACACTACCACTAGCACCCTTGTCCAAGGTGGTGTTTTTTCTGTAGAATCCTGATCTCCTTCTGACACTAATGATCACTGTATCTTCTATTTCTGCTCCGGGAAATGTGGACACTACCACTAGTGCCCAAGTCGAAGGCCAGATGTTTTTCAGGGTGTTAGAGCTTCAGATGTTGATTATCACTGTCACAATGATTTTTGTGTCTCCAACTTTGGAGCACACTACCACTAGCGCTCATGTCCAAGCAGTCCTTTTCTTCAGGGATCTGGGATCTACACATTGTCTTATTGTTCCCTGCAACTCCACTCTGTCAAGATGTGACACCTGTAACTTGCAATCACAAGGAGAGTGGTTGGGGGTTGTGGTGTTTAGAGGCTTGCCTCAGTCAAGCCATAGAGAGACATTCAAGTCTTCTAAACATCATTGTTAGATAGAGAGTGTACATATCCCTATAGGATAGAGGCAAGAGAAAATTGATAAATGATTCAAACACAAATAGATATCACCTTTGAGGTGTAGCTCACATGTAGATGAAGGCTCTTCAATACATGAGAAGATGAAGTTAAATCTATAATCACAACACAATAACAATGCTCTATTCTACAATAATGAATATCTTGAATGATCTACAAGCATAAGTTTGCCAAAAGTTCATAATCATATTCTAGTTAGCTTCTAGTTTACAAATGAAACACTAAACATGCTTATATATGCAACAACACACATTCCCACTAAGAATTTCGTAATTCAAACTTGAGACGTCGGCATAGGACCTAATTAACAGTCATAAAACTAACATTAAAATTTGACGCTAACCCAAAAATGGGGTAAGACTAGGGTGCTAGCGCCCAAGTCCACCCTCCTGATTTGGGTTAGGGTCTTTTTAAATAGCACCCCCTAGGTCCTATTTGCCATAATACTTAGGGGTTTTCTCATTGGGATTCAAAATTAACATGCAAGATGCTTATAATACATTCTAAGGACCTGGGAGCTAAACCTTAAGAGGGAAACGTGCCAGGGAGACATTTTCTGACATAACAATATGCCCCCACCTTAAGGTGGTTGATATCATGTACCAATATCAATCATTTTAAGGTAGATAGAAAACACACAAAGGAATAAGAGATTTCACAAAGCCCATGTCCCCAAAGGTGACATGTACTTTACGATCGCCGAATGTTCCCACAAACATAGACTTCTTAATCTAAGCAATGCATGAAAATAAAGAAGCCAAGGCTACACAAACATGTTTGAGTCTGAGTATAGCCATGAGGCTTATACTGCAGGCATCTCAGAATCGAGTGTACCAACAAGGCAAGACACCCAAAACAATCAAAGTGCACTGAGCAGATGTATTGTTATGATTCATTAGCAAAGATAAGACAACATCAAATATCACATAGAGTGATTCTACTAGCCAAGCATCAGATATATATCAACCCCCTCGTCATATATGGACTGGGTCCATTTTTGCTTACTCACTGAAGGGACACGCAGTCCATACCAGTATATGTTTTTTTTCATCATCGCCAGCTAGATAGAACAACTAGGAGAAGGTAAAAAATAACTCAAGAGAGGAGAAACAAGTGCCCTAGGGTCATCACGTAAGAAGGTGCCCCAGGTCACCAACTGTAACACTATGCTCCTAGGACACAACACACAACAAGGAAAATAGAGGAGAAGCAATATAGAAGAATGATGATACAAATAGAAGAAGGGTCACAATAGAGGCTATCTCCCGATATCCTTGACCTTACAAGAGTATCAAGGGTCATCCAAGGAGGCCTAAACAACACATAACACATCACGGGGGGAACACAACACATGAGGGGAGGTCAACTAAACAAGAAAACAATGCTACGACATAAGTGACCACCAAGGTTAGAAATACTTACCTGTTGTCCTTAATCTTAGCCTTTGATAGTTAAAGGTTGATCCAGCTTCTTCTTTCTTCCACATTTTCATGAGCTTGTGAAGGTACAATTGTAGGATTTGTCAATGGAAAGGTGTCTATTAATGATGGTGTGGAAGGAATGTCACCGTTTTCTATGTCTATCAAACTGGGTGATGCAGAAGCTAGAAAGATACGTGTTTTAGTCAAGTGAGGCATTGAAAGAACCTCAAAGATGCCCATTTCATCCAGTTTGTGAGGTGCTGGGATACCTTGGTTGTTACGGATAATATGTTTATTGATGCTTTCCAAACTTGTAGTATTATCCAAGGTATGTGAGTTGTCGGGTAGGGGTATGTGATCCGTTTCTTTGTTTACAATATAATTGAGAAGTGTTTGAAGATTAGGTGGTAAAATTTTGGTATCAATGGGTTGATGGAGTTGTTTACAAAGGGAATCTACATCATCCAATGCTTCATCCTGGCTAGGGAGAGCAGGAAGGGATGGCAAAGTAGTGTTGAGGAATGTGTCAATGATGTCTTCTTCTTGTGCCAAAATGTCATCACCAAGTGAGGTT
Source organism: Cunninghamia lanceolata (assembly GCA_027924645.1). NCBI lineage: Eukaryota > Viridiplantae > Streptophyta > Pinopsida > Cupressales > Cupressaceae > Cunninghamia > Cunninghamia lanceolata. The sequence continues at coordinate 4,264,671 of BSBN01000957.1, forward strand.
ATGTTGGTAAAAGTCTTTGGATTGGTACATGAATCACCCCGAGCTATATTAGTCTCATATGTCTCAGAAAGAATGTCCATTACATCATCATGAAATGTAGGAAGGGAAGGAATGACATTTTCATCACTATTTTCCTTATGGTTATTTGTAAAAATAAGATTAGTGAGATTTTTTAAGATTGAAGGGAAAACACCCACAATAGTGACAAAGCTTTCAAAATAGGAGATTGAACGAAGAATATCACAAGTAGTGCTTACAGACATGTGACTACCATAGATGTATGTTATTTGACACAAAACTTGAGGATATTTATCAATGAATTTGTAGAAATTACCAACATTTACAATTTATTCAAATAAATCTTCCAAAGATGAATGATGAGAAGGATCCATGATATATGCAAGAAAATAAATGTAAAAAGTTATGTATGTTTATGACCTAAAATGCTTGATTTTTTCACTTTTTCTCAATGCAAGTGCCTAAAAGATGAAGTGTTGTAAGGAAATTGGTAAGGGGCAATGAATAATAACCTTAATATCAATCCAATAATGTAGTAATATCCTTCACAACACACCTATAATGCAAATATAGATAGATGACAAGTCAAAATCTAGTGAAAATGTAAGGTTTTCAAACCCTAATTGTGAAATTAAAGTATGAAACTATGCAAAATGATGTATGAATGAATTCTAATCAGATTTATGATGCAAAATAACTTAGCTTAGATCTGAAAATGATTTTAAAGTCCTACAATGCTCAATGTAAGTGTAATATTTGAGATATGAATGCAAAAGCACACAAAATGCAACACTAGAAACAAAATCAGATTTGAATGAGTTCCTAAGATGAGTAGTAAAATCTGAAACAAGATTTTAGCTATAAACCCTAGTTTGTGAAATCATCAGGTTATGAGAAAAATGCCAAATTTCAAACAAACCCTAGCAATTTTAACATGAAAATGCAATGAAAATGATTGTAAGATGATGAATTTTTGTAATTTATATCAGATCTAATGTAAAAATTAGATATTAGATGAAATTTAATGAAATTGATGCAAACTATGAAAAAATGCAAGCCTAGGATGCCAAGCTTTTTCAAGTTTTTCAAAATTTTCAATTTTTTTGTAGATTTTCAAATGCATTAAGATGAAAATGAAATGAATGAATGTAAATCTGAAGTACAACACTCAGCAAGGTGCAAAATTCAATAAAACATGGGTTCACCAAAATTTTTAGTAGAAAAAGATGGAAGATGGTTTGATTGATTGTTTGATTAGATCTTCCTTTCACTACTAACATTCAAGGACATTTAACCAAGTTGAATCACAAATTTTGCAAGAAGATTCACCTTTAGGTTGGTTGTCACTTGTAATGATAGGGAAATTTAGAATTTTTTTATTAATGTATTAATTTAATGCTCGATTATACTTAAAACCTTAATTATGCAAAATCATAAACAAATGGATGGATCCCGACAAATGCTTGCAGGAAAAGATCTAATATTCAAAGTAGATACATATTAGACTTTGAGATTCTAGATGCAGAAAGGTTAGGGGCTAAAGAGTAGGTGCCCAAGTCCAAGGTACAATTTTCTGCAAAGATTCCCAAAAATTATCTATATCATGTTTCTATTGTTCTAGAGGTTTTTTTGCCCTGAAGATCTAGAGGGCTTTGGGGTGGGCACCCAAGCCTAGGTCCTATTTTTCTACTGAGGTCTACAATCCTGATACTCTGTCATGGTCCCCTACAACTCCACTTCTATAGAACACGACACCTGTCACTTGCAATCACAAAGAACAAGGTTGGGGGGTGTTGTGTTTAGGAGCTTGCCTCGGTCAAGCCCCAAAATGGCATTCAAGCCTTCCAACACTATTGTTTGATAAAGATTGTCTATCCCTATAGGATAGAGGCAAAAACAAATTGAAAATTTGATAAATCATTGATTCAACACAAATAGATATCACCTTGGAGGTGTAGCTCGCATGTAGATGAAAATCCTTCAACACATGAGAAGATGAAGCCAAATCTACATAACAAATAGAATAACAAGACAAGTTTTCTCTGCAACAATTAATGCTTTGAATGCTCTACAATCATAAGTTCACCAAAAGTTCATAATCATCTTCTAGATTACAAATGAAACCCTAAACATGCTTATATATGCATTCCTGCTACAAATTTCGTAATTCAAACTTAAGATGTCGACAACGGAACCTTTTAATGGTCACATAACCAACATTTAAATTTTAGTTCATGACCAAATAGGGAAGGACTAGGGAACGAGCGCCCAAGCCCTAGGCCCCTTTTTCAAGGTAGGATTAAGTTCAACATTGTCCCTTTAGTCCCCTTTCACATGGGTTTTTAGGGATTTTGCATCAGGAATTAAAATGAGCATGCATGGTGAAAACAAGGGACCCCAGGAGCTAAACTTAGGAGGTAAAAGTTCGAGGGGGACATTTTACGATGTAACAATTTCTAGGTAGGTGCATTGAACAAGTGAATAAGGTGAATGATCATATGCATGTAGTTTTAGCACATGCATTTGTAAATTGGCACATCCATGGAAAATAAAGCATGCCCATGGAAAGGTGCATGGGCTTTGGATGGGTGCATGCATGTTTCAACATATTTGTCACAAGTCAGCACATATGTAAAAAATAAAGTACAAGAAAGGGGAAGAAATGATTATGGTTTTTGACAAGATTTGACATGGTTTTTGGCTATTTGTAGGAGCAATTATAGCCTATGGTGATGTAGTGGTAGAGGTTGAGAGTTCTATAACTTAAAGAATATTGAGAGAAGCATGATTGGGTGTACTTGGACCTAGTAGGGGTATGATATGTGGCCTAGATGTAAGTCGTTAGGGAACACAAATTGATGTTCATGGTACTGGTGGAGAGATGGCACTCTAAGATGAGTACTTTTATTCTCCTTAAAAAGGAGATTATAGTGAATTTGGAGGATCTATAGAGGATCTTGAGGTTTCCAATTACGGTCCATAAGGAGTACTACAAGGAGACGTAAGATGACATAAAATTGTAGTAGCTATTAGAAAGATCAAATTTGTTGAGAACTTGGATCTATATGCATGCATAGAGATGGGTGAGGACTTGCCCCTTAACTTGGCGACCAATGTTAGTGACATACTACTACTTGACAAGAACAAACAATTCTTCCCTAGTAGTTTGGCACAATGTTTCAGTGACATGAGAGTCAATGAGAAGGTGTTTGGCTAGGGTTCCTACATGTTTACATATTTATATAAATATTTACATTTGATTACATACATGAGGAGGCACAACTTGGCACATATGACACTATTGTAGGTTTTGACTTAGGAGCACATTGCAATTCTTAGGTAGATTGGAAACTATGATGAGAGGTGTAGGTGGATGAGTCCTATGCATTCTACTAGGGAGGGTAGAGTTGATACTCTAAGGATTAAGGTACCATAAACCGTGTAAGTCCTATGTATTTAATTACTCCTAATATTGTTTTGTAAATACATTCCATAAGTGATGTGAGATTGATTGTAGTAAATATTTATTTATTGTAATAGTAATTTATGATATTTTATCTTAGGATAGTAAATAAGTAAATGTTAGGTTCCCAATTTTAATAATGACTTATAATAGGTTGTAAGAGTATCCTACATGCTGTAAGGAATCAACTATTATTGGATCATGTTTACAATAATATCTTATGCTAACCTTAAAGAAGGTATGAGAGGTTATTTTTAGCTTGTTGTTGACTTTTCCCAAGGAGGGCATTGAGATTTGGCTTATTTGGGCACAATATTCTATAAGGAGGTTATGATAGCTATAAGAGGCTTAAAATAGCCTGATTCCCAAAGTGGGTGTAGCATTTTCCCAAGTTTGGGTGTCATAAATTCTATGAGCTCTTTTGTAGCTTGCATTATCTATTTAATAGAAGCTTGAGGAGAGTAGAGTATGAGTTGAATATTTTACAAACTTACATAGGTGTAGTCAAATTAGATATAGAATTAAAGGAAGTAATTGTATTGTAATCTCTTTTTGAGATAATAAAGAATTTGTTCTCTTTTCTAGTGGATTTTTTCTAAAAGCATTTCTCCATGTAAATCACTATATCATGTGTAAATCTCTTTGGTTGTTGATTTTCATTGTTTCTAATTAACATTCGTTTAAATCTCCATTGGCATTCTACTATTAAATTTTAAGTTTGCAGCATTATTTAAGATTTCAATATTGTATTAGTTTTCCTTCATTTATAATAGATATGTACTCATGTGGGTGATTAGGAGCATTTGCAATGGGTATGTTAGAACCCTAGTCCATTTTTAAATTTTATGCCCATGTTTGAAAAGTCAAATTATATCCTAAAAAATGATATCTCAATTTTTGTCCCCTATACCAGTGTCTTATTTTACTTAAACTAGGAAAGGTTACTTAAAAGGTCCCCTTGAACAGTCTGGAGCAATCAAAATTACCAAAATGTCTAAAAATGGTAATTTTTCTATTTTTGAAAAGTTTACATTTGAACATATATGGACCTAAAAATTTGCCCAAATCTCTTGTACATGTCAAAACGTGACTCAATTATGTGGGGCAGTTGAGTCATCTTTGATAGAGCACATGGACCCTTCTCCTTGTCATGGGTGAACCTCCATGTCACTCTCTCTCTTGTGGTAGAAGCCATTCGAGAGGAGGCAAGACAAGGGAGTGGTCCTACTAGATTGGGAGCTAGACTTTGTGGAGAACGGTCACTCAATCCTAGGGCCTTTCCTAGTTGTTGTTTGCTATGTTATGTTCAATGACCATTGTTGTGGCGATAATGATAAGACCCATTTCATGATGCCTAGATCTGATTACCACCTTGTAGAATTCTTCTATATAATCTTTTATGCTCATGACCTATTTCAAATTCTAAAGCTTTCTAAATAACTCCAATTCATAATCTCCAAGAATAAATTTAGCCTTTAATCTAGTAAACATTTAATTCCACCAGGTTATCCTCATTTCACCATTCTCTACTCTTTCTCTCTGCAACGTCTCTCTCCACCAAAGGGCAGCATGTCCTTTAATTTTTATCTGACAATCTTACCTATTGTGGGTCATGAATATTTCTAAATTTAAAATACTCTTCTAATTCACCAATCTAGTCTATTAACTTCTTAGGATTCAATGTACCAGAAAATTTTGAAACATCAATTTTATTACCTCCACTAATCCTAGAAAGAGATCTTAGGAAACGTTCTTTTCCTTCATCTACTAGTTGTTCATTTTCTCTTTCTAGTTCTTCATCTATAATTTCTTCACCATCTACATGTTCATTTTCATGTTTGGGGTTTCTTTTCAAACCGACAACTAAAGTTGTTATCTCATTTCTAATTTCAACTCAAAATTGTTCAAACATCTCCTCCATTCTGGGAACTCTCCTTCTCAAGGGCATTTTGCAAGATTTATCACAACTCTGAGTATTGCTTCTATTATTTTCTACCCACATACAATGTAAAATAGGAACTTATCCTTCTCATGGATTTAATGTCTCTCTCAACCCTCTACAATTGTAGCATTCCTCCTCAAACACATGCAACAAATTTCTAGAGCCTCTGAGACATTTTTACCACTTCAAATCCTTTATAACCTCTTCAACTCCTCCCAGTAAGAACCCTCTTTGATTCCATTTGATGTAGTCTAGATATGGGGGTCTTATCACACTACCAAAATCTAGTAGTCACACAACAATAATCAAATTTGAACTATTTTATTCATGTATGCAACAACAATCAAGAAGTACAAAAAGTATAGAATTCAATATGATCTTTTATTCTTCAATGATAATACATTCTCCTCTAGAACACCTAGTAGAACCAAAAACCACTCAAAAAAATCCCCAAACAAAGTACATCAACCTCATTTTTATACTTCTAGTTATAGAAATTGAATCATTTATCAACTTAGCAGTTATAGAAATTGAAACACCATAAGCACCAATAAGAATTTTGATAGGTTTAACTATTCACAAATTAATAGGATGGGCAAAACTAACATATATTAGCAATTTTACATTTTTCAAAAAATTTGAACTTCCTTTTAGATGCCTTTTTTGATGAATTGATGCTTCAATGAACCTTCAAGCTTTCTTTTTAGAAAATTGACATCTATTCAAACCTTTGAAATTGCAAACTCTTCCTTAATATTTCAATGATTTAGTCATTTGGAGAACTTGTGAACTCCCAAACTCTTCCTTAATATTTTGATGATTCAACAATTTGGAGAACTTGTGAACTCCTAAACTCTTCCTTACCATTTTAATTATTCAACAATTTGGAGAACTTGTGAACTCCTAAACTCTGCCTTACCATTTTAATTATTCAACAATTTTGGAGAACTTGTGAACTGTCAAACTTTGCAATAGATTTTGATAAATCCACACTTTTCAAAACCTTGAACTCTTTTTTTTAGCGAATTGGTAGATATTCAAACCTTAGAACTCTTTCAGCGGATCTCCCAATTTGTGAATTTTGAAGTTCGTCCAAAAAACACCACTAATTGATTATTAAGTTTTTTCCCAAATAATTTTGGTGCAAAATAAGGTTTGAGAAATTGATAATTTTCTGAAAGGAAAACTTGGACAACTCTTTTAGCACAACCTAGAGTTTGTGAACTTGTTGTTTTGGTGAAAAGCTAGGTTTGTGAATTGCAGACTTTGTCGAAACTTTCTAAAACTCATCAAATTTCCTCCAAACTTCACCAAACTCAAACTATAGATACCCATTTAGCCCTTCTACAAGATGATGTCCTTGACTTGATAAAATTGAATCTAAAATTTCTCTTGAAGCATACTAAAAGAAACCAACACAACTAGAAACAAAACACAACAAAATTGAACTGAAACATGAAATGTTTTTGGGTGATACAGGATTGCTCATAAACTCGAATGCTCCTACATCAGAGCATAAAATGACACTTTGATGGTATGGCAGATAAAAATTATGGTTTGTGGAGACATCTTGTTTATTCCTAAAATCAGATAGTAATGGTATCTAATAAACCTCTCTTAGTTAGCCAACTCAATAGAGTCCACTTGTGGTAGCATCGAATCAAAAGTTGTAGAGAGGCAATTTTGTTCAATGCTAGAGTGTGAAGAGAGCAACTTTGCAAATTGTTGTGACAACAAATTAATAACATCAATGTGTTTGGGTGGGTTTTATTACCATAGTAGAGGCCTCATTCCACTACACAAGGCTTGTAAACCTTCTATTTTACAATATTTAGACGTCTCTTAAGAGTCCTAAGAGCATAAAATAAAGAAACTTTGACAACACAATATGGGACCAACATGGATCATGGAGACAAGCTTAGGAAGAAAAAAATCTAATAAATCCTCTAAGTTTTTCAAATAGATGAATGTGGTTTGCTTGTGGTAGCATCAAATCAAAAATTGTAAAAGGAAGGCAATTTCATGCAATGCTAGTATGTAGAATGAACAACTTTACAAATGAAGATTTATAATAAGAAACCAATAGCACAAACACATGTAGGTGGGTATTTTAGGATATAGGAAGATTTTTTTGGTCACCCATGGCTCCCAAAGTTTTTGGGCTACTATGATCAAACAAGGTCTCTCAAGAGCCCTAAGAACTTAAAAGGTAGAAACATTGACAAGATAATGCAAGACCTTATGGCTCGTAGAGATGCCCTAGATTTATTTATATGGTCAATTAGTGAGGCAACCTAACAAATACTCTATTATTTTTAGCTAGATCAATCTATTTCACTCATGGTATCATTCAATCAAAAGTTACAAAAAGTAGAAATTTCATGTAGAGTTAGGCTATATGAAGAGCAACTTTGCAAATGTTTTATTGAGGAAAGAAACTAATAGAGCTAACATATAAATCTAGGTGGGTAGTTTTAAACTAGAGGAGGCCTCATTCTACCACCCAAGGCTCTAAAACCTATACTTTGTTTTGTGATTGATCTTGTATTTGTGGTAAGTCATGATTGTTCATGTGTTAGTTGATTAATCAACTAAGTTTAATATTATTTCTATCTATATTTGCACATGTTTGTGCATGTGTGTCTTTTATATTCTTATGGGTTTGGGCCCTAGATTGGTAGAGTGGTTGAAACTTTCATTTATTAGATACACCAAATACTAAGGGCAATTGATAATGGCTAGGTTACTATAAGTTAAAGACAATCAAGCTAGTTGTAGATGCTTACTAATTGTCATGCACCTAATCCACACCCCTGTGAAGATAAATGCCCTTTGTGAGGATGTCTAGGTGGGACAATACCTAGGCTAGATTCTTGGGTTGGTCCTTAGAGTTTAGAAACGTTGATTTGATGGCAATATAAATCAAGAAAAATTTATCCCCTTGTCTAAATTATTAATTCAAGGATCATTATGATATTTATATTATATGCTTTGTTCATAGTAAATTCCTAGATTGGCCATATTCTAGTAATTGTAGGCATGAAGAGGAACTAAGAAATAAAACTAATATTGAAGGTTTCTAGATATTATCACAAATTCATGTTAATTGAGAGGTAAAAATAGATTATCTTCAAATTCTTGTGCAAAAACTAGTACTAGTGGCCTACAACTTGGGAATATTGAGTCTAGAAGATAGATATAATATACATGAAATTATGGTTGAAGCCTTAGGACCCACATATAGTTAAGATAGTATCCCACTTCCATTGGAATCCAAGTACTACAAATTTTTTTTTGTGAATGGATAATTATTATCCAATTTTATATAAAATTTGCTTGGTACTATATAAACTTCTTGGAATGGTTGGCAAATCTATGTGTGTCTCTACATTAGGATATTATATTTTGAGTTGTATGTTGGTGAAGTCTATCTTCATCACTAATGTTTTATATTCTTAATAGAGTGTTATTAATGCTAAGTGGATAATGGTGATTGTTCATACCTATTTTTGAGCTTATAAACCAAGACTCAAATTATATCTAACCTAAGTTCTTTATCATTGTGGTTGTGAATATTTAGATTATATAAATCATTATGGTCTCATTTTTAAGGACCAAGTCCTAAATTGTGATTGAATCTAAATAACTTTTGTATGGATTCATATCTAGAAATCTATCAAATCCTTAGATGCACTCTTACATATAGAAGTCCTAAGTTGAACCCTAATCCTTTTTCTATTTTGATTCTCACCCTTGCATCTTTCTTGTTGGCTTCATGCTATAAAATCATGGCACTATGATGATATTTCATGTTTTTTTAAGTTCTATATATTATTATTTAATGTTTATGGGGCTTCATATTGTTGGGAGAGATATAGTTATTGACCTCATTTTGTCTAATGTCCTACACATTCTTAACCACTACCAGTGTATATTGCTAGCCTTGGAGTGTATTAGCCATCTAATCTCCACTTGATCCTATAGTTTTCACAGATCCTATAAGTATCCCTATGAAATGTGTCAGAGCCTTGTTTTCCATCAATCAACTAAGTGCAATGTGGAATGTAGCGGGTCCCATTATTTTAACTAATTTCCATAGGAACAACAACTTAATATCATTAGCAATGATATTTGGAAGCTTCCTATATCCCACAAGGGTTGTCTAGTGCTTTGTGCTCTTGATGTTAAACCAATTGTTTGATGAGAACATGATTTGATACTACACATAAACTCATGAGGTTCCCTTGAGAATATGAAAATAATAGTGTTCTATAGGTTGAGAGTACTCCATGTCAACTATGGTGAGTCATCTTCCTTTTTCCTTAACAAGTAAGCAACCCTAATTGATGATGATGTTAGGTGGGTGTTGTGTCAATCTTTCACACTCCCTATGAGGTGTTAGAGATTTTGTGTTTTTACCAATGCATAATTGGTTGATTTGTATCTCTATAATATTATGGTGGAACCATTTCCTCATATCTCATGAGTTCTTAGTGATGCTAGTAGAAAATTTTTATTAGTGTCAAGAAATATGTTTCTTGTAGAAGTTAATATGTAAGCATGCTATTAGTAGATAGTGGAAGCATTTTATATAAATTTGAGCTACAAGATCATGTGATTTGTGAAACCTCTTGAAGTGTTAGGGACCTCAGATGTTTGGGATCACACCAACCATGTAATTGAAACTAGCACTTCCATCAAATATAGGAACCTCCATTAAAACTAGGGTTTCTAAATTTCTACCACATGCCCAACTTTGATAATATCATTTAGTAATGTATTCAACTTTAAAAAATTATAAATAATAAAATCCCTAATGAACTTTAGTAAATTTCCATAAATGTTATAAAATGAAAAAAATAGTGATTTATAGCCTAGAGAGTGAATTTATATTTTATAAATGAAAAATGTAATAACTCAATCAATATTGATGACCAAAAGATAAATTTAGATTGTAGCTTCCTTATTTGATCCCCTAACTTTGGCAAAATATTTGTATACAAATTCATAGCCATTTGGAAGATATAGGTGAATCTTAAAAAAATAGGGTTTCTACATAAAGTTACTAAAAATCACTTAATATTGATTATCAAGATCTAAGTTATAGATTTTATTTTCCTTATTTGATCATACAACTTCAACAATAAAATAATAGAAAAAATTGTAGTCATTTAGAAGATATAGATGAATCTTTAAAATTAGGTTTTTGTCCTCATTTTGCCCAAATTGTAGCTTTAATACCAGTTGATAATATCCACACATATAATAGTGGAAACAATACAATGTGGAAGATAGATGTCACATAACACATGAGATGTTTATGGGCCAAGATGCCCTAATATCCAATTTATGTAGAAATAGAATAAACCCTTGAGGTAGGGTAACAATGTACAATACTCACTCCTTAAGAAACCATTCCACACTATAACTCCAAGAGATCCAAACATAATTTCATACTCAAAACATATCTTTACAATGTTAATCACCTGCTTTATATAGAGCTCCTAATAACATAATGGAGGAATAAACCTAATGAAGGCCTACTCATCACCTAACATAATCATTTACACAAGTTACCTACATGACCCAATATAACTAACTTAAGGATGTGTGCCACATGTTAGCATCTTCATCCACCTAGATATAAATTATAACGTAATATCCCTAGGTACATTACAAACATCGGTTGACATGTAGGTATGGTGGCTATACCTATGATAAATCCTAGACTAATGGTAATAGTTTCAATGGAATATCAAATTATTTTCAATCAACATGCATGCCCTCTTCATGATGTTTTAGAGGTACATATGTAATGCATCTTTTAGTGCCCTTATCCTTCTTAAGATAGAAGACATCTAAGGGAATCAAATAGAAAATAGGAGAATAATTAATGTGTATATGTACTTTTACATTTATCTCAGATCTTCTAAATGCAAAGTAAACTTTACATAACCACTTGGAAATATGAGAAAAAGGATGGCACTATTTAGTAACACTCTTGCTTTTCTCAATTATTTCTTTATTGAGTGCAATTTCCTTTTAGTGTAAAGTAGATCTATGGACTTTAGTGAGCGTCATTTTAAATGAGTCTTATTGTTTATATGGATTACTAACTAATATCAGTTAAAACATCAATTAACTAAAATTAAGAACAAAAATGTTGGTTTCTCATTGTGGCTTCTTAATATTTCTATTTTTTTCTATTCATATTTTTGTTAGTATTATTCTACTATACCTACCATTGTGTTTACTTGTAGTCATTTTCCATTTTCATTAAGCTTATAAGTTGAAGAGGAGGGAATTTGTGCATTGCCTTTGGATTCATATGTTTTTGGAGTAGTTTCTTAGACCCGTGTTTTTCAAAGAGTGGAAAGTAGTCAAAACTATAATTATATAGTGAAACCGTTAGTCTTGAATGAATAGTGTCATTTTGAATATTGTTACAAAGAAACAGAGATCACATGGCATTATATGGTTGGCCATGGATGGTGATGAAATACATCCAATTAGTGGGAAAATGAACTAGACACTAATAGATGAAGTAGATGCAATAAGAAGGAAGAGAAATGCCAATCTTCACAAAATATTGCAAGGCATTGGGTAGACTTGATTTTACCAAAGCATATTTAGTGTCAATCTATGATGCATGATGTGTTTGAGCTAGATATTGATATGATTTTGTGATTCTATAAACAAGCCCTTGTTTTTAATAAAAAAAATTACTCATCACTTTTAATATGCTAAATTATGGTCCATTCCAGTGTCTTGATAGATATGTACTAGAAGAATTATTATGAATTTAGAATATACATAATTTGTATGGATTACAAATTATTGGTATCAAAGAAAATCTTATGCAAGAAGTGGTCCTGAAAATAGTTCCAACTTGTTCTTTTGAAGAGAAGGTGCATCTTTACTTCACATTTCACATTTTGTTTTCTTTGTTTTGAGATTCTTAAAATTCATGCATTATATATTACATCTACAAGAATAAAAGTTGGAAAAGTAATTTCAAAACCCAACATAATGACCACTATTGGGTTCAAATTCACATTCTACCTTTCTCTTAACCTCAAATTCAATTTCATTTTATCATTCAACCTAATCTTATCCTCAACATCCACATATTTATTTTTAAGATCTTTTGAAGTGAAAAGTAGATGTAGAATAAAATCCCCCATGGATTATAACCAAATAACTTAACCTTACCATCTTTTCTGACATAGAAATCAAAACCATAATCTAAGGCTTCAGAATTATCACTAATATATTCATTTAAAACCCAAAAATAGAATTCTAGGGCTCATCCAATTTCTCCAATAATGTTGGATAAAAGTTTGTAATCTCTCTATGAAAAATACCCAATAAGACACCCCTTTTATAAACACTCTAAACTCCATCTTATGCATCAAATCATGCCATTTTCATAGTGGAAGGTAAAATTATGAAGGCCTTTATAGGTTTTTATCTTCACTATCTGATGCATGACATAAATTGTGTACTAAATATTGGCAACTTGGCAAACATCATTGATGGAGACACTGCTAGTATGACTATGATTGACTAAGCATGATGTTTGAAATGTGTTGTCATTGATGGAAATAAGGATTCAACAAGGATTGAACAAGGATACAATAAGGATATTCTTATCCTCATGAAGTCATATGTATAGAGAGTTCTGGTCTAGTAAAAAGACTTAAGCATTTTGGCTAAGTGTTAGCAGATAACAGAGATGATTATAGAGCTACAGTATTATGGTCTGTATTGGTCCATATTCGAAGATCATATCTTGTAGTTCTAGTAAGATGTTGATAATCCTTAGATGTTCCTAATTCCAATTTTTTATCTTCTAATGATCTCTAAAAGTATAGTTTCAAGTGGCCTAAGTTTGGCACAACAAAGTATAGTCTTAAGCAGAACAAAACACTTGTTTGTTTTGGTCCTCATTTCTCTGGTAATGAATATTTCTCATTGTGGTTTTAAGGTGTTGTAAACACATGATTTAAGAGTCTCTAATTCCAAAGTTTCAAAGTTTGAAGTCCTCTGGTAAGGTAGTTAAGAGTACTTAAGTATCGCTACAAGCATTGACAATGTTTGACAGTGACAGAGTCTAAGTTCTGGTACTCCACATTTCACCGCATGCTAAAATTTTATTTTGTGGTTCTGAAGTTAAGTTTTGGGATGCCTAAGGAGTCTTGCTTATGATTTTGAGGATGCTTAGTGGTCCGCACTACAAGTTGTGTTCTGACAGTTGGTCTGAGCCTATGCTAGTCAGTTTGTGAAGCTAACGTGATACTATAATCCTTGTGTGGAAGAATCTATTGATTAGAATCATATCCTATGTGGTTCTACAGTTTGTGCTGACATAAAAGAATGTATTCCAAGTGTTTGTTTGGTCTGCAAAGTCCTTTGGTGAATGTATTGAGGTGACCAAGCTACACATTGTATAGCTACACATTTCATCCTTGCAAGCCGACCTATTTTGAAGATGGTATGTGTTGCAGATATATATAAGATTCATTTTGGTGTTTGAGAAGATGAGGAATGTGAAGATGTGACATGCAATAAGTTTTGTGATCCGATAAGTGCGACAAGTGCTTAAGAAGAAAGATCTAAGTTTCATGCAAAATAGAGCAGTGTGACAAAGTAGTTCAAGATGAAGAGTTTTGAGATGATATTTTGAGCTTCATTGGAACTGTATTCCATGCATTTGTAGATGCAATTGTAATAGTTCATTTTTGGTAGTGAGCCCTATTGGTAGTGATCCCTTTTGGTAATGAGCCTATTGCATTGAGCATTTCTTTGGACAATAAGTCCTTGGGTAGTGAGCCTTGTAAATTATTGATATTATAACATATTGTGAGCTAACACTCACCATGGTTTTTCCCTTTCTAGATTTTCCATGTAAAATTCTTGGTGTTCATGTGTTATGCTTTATGCTTGATTTGCTTTACTATTATTGAATGTGAAAAATAGATTAATGGTTTATTGAATGAATGGTTTAATATAATACTGATTCACCCCCCCTCTCAGTATTTTGGGTGTTCAAAGATTGGTATCAAGGCAAGGTTCCTTGGAAGAAGTCTAACATCTTGAGGAAGATCTTAGAGATTGAACACATGGCAGCTAGAAGGTATCCTACTCCTCTGGAAGAAATTCATCCAATTGGAATTACAGAAGAAGAGAGCATGTTTGTCAATAATGAAGAACTCAAAGTTGCTCTTAAAGACCTTGAAAGGATTGAAGAGGAAAACTCAGATCTAAAGGAAAATGTTAAGGAAGAAGATGAGTGCATCAGGAAATTGAGGGGACAAGACAAGAAGTTCAAAGAAAAAGCATAAGGAGATTAATGAACAATTGAGATCAGCAAATGAAACCTTGAATAGTCTGAAAGTGCAAGTTGAAGAAAAGGCAAAATCTGAAGAATATCTAAATCTAATGGTGAAAGGCAAATCTGAAGAATGTGCAAAGTTTGAAAAAGAAGTTGTGAACCTAAAGTTAGATTTGGAGAGGGCAAAGAGCTATGAAGAAAAGTTCAAGATAAGTTATGCAAAACTTGATAAGATGATTACTAGTCAAAAGAGCCCTGATGACAAAGAAGGCTTGAGATTTGAGAAAGGTGAAAGTTCCAAATTAGGTCAAGCAGTGATGTTGAGAACAAGAAGGACAAAAGCAAGCGGGACTAGAATCAAAGAAATGGACCTAGAAGGCCACCGGTTAGGCAACCAAATGTTCAAAAGTACCCATCTTTTAATCATTATTATTATTCATGCAATATGTTTTGTCATAAGGCTACTCAATGTAGGAGTAGAATGAGTCAAAATGTTCCATCTTTCTCCGATCAGTGCTTTACATGCAAGAGAGTTGGTCATAGAGCTAGTGAATGTAGAAGTCAGATAAGGAATGGCTAAAACAATGAAAGGAATGCTTAATCCTTCAATGGCAATTGCTTTACATGCAATAGATTTGGACATAAGGCTGACCAATGCAGATATAGAATGAATGGAAGGAACAACAGTCAGAGAAATGTTGTGTGTTACGATTGCAATACGCCTATACATATTGCAAGGTCCTGCAGAAGCAAGAACATGAAGAAGGATAATCTGGTAGAAAAGAAGAAACTGGTATAAAAGGTTGATCTGACAGAAACTAAGAAGGAGATGAACAAGATATGGATCAAAAAGGATGTTAATGAAGTCAAGGATGAGTATGTGACATCCTTTGGTGTAGATATCTCCTCTGGGAAGTGAATTAAGAGCTTTGGCTCAAGGGGAGCTTCAATGAAAATGTTGTTCCCCTAGCTAGAGAAGTGGTGCTGACACTCAACACGAAGATATGAGTTGAAGAACAGTATGTTTGATCTTTTAAAGAAAATTCTAATAGAAAAGAGTCTAATGTGGAAGATTACGGAGCAATTTGTATCGACTATGAGTTACAGAGGAAGTGTTAACAACTTTTTAGAAACAAGGCATTTATGGATACTTAGGTTTTGGTGAAAAGAGGTTATAAGCAAATTCATTTGAGGGAAATTCACATTGCATTCATAACTTTCAAGTGACCAAGGAGATCTATGTAGCAAAGCAAAGGCAAACTCAAAGCTTATAGCATGATCAAACCCTAACTGGAAGCAAAGAACAAGGTATTTACAATCATCACTCTTGTAAATCTTTCCATTGCACTATGAAAATCTTCACAAGTTTTTGAGGTGACTGATAGGCCTAGAGCAAAAATCAAAAAGCATTCATTCAAGTCCATGGAAATAGACCCTGAAGGTGCATTTTCCAGCATTCCCTACAATGTTCTACATAATGAGGATATTAGGGCTTACATTCATGCTAATATGGAAGAATACAACCATGTAAATTTAGAGCAAGTGTATTTGAATGAGTTGATAGATGATAACTTTGAACTGAAAGCAAATTTTAGTGCCCTAAATGAAAAGAAACTAGAAACATGGATAAATTTTCCTATTCTTTGCTATGAAGATGCTTGGGCGAGGTATGTCTTAAGCAGAATCCATGATAGATTCATGTGGTTTGATGTGCCCTACATGATAACCAAAGATTCCATTAAGGAAGTTACAGGTTTGTGTTCCTCTAGAATAGTTCTTGCATTGAAATCAGTGAAGAATGATACTGTGATGAAGTTAACTAGTACAAAGTTTGATAAGAGATCTTTAATTGTTAATGATATAGAGGATCTAGTAGTCAAATTTGCTTCTATGGTCATTGGATAGAAGGTGTATTTCTCCAATAGGGAGAACTCTATCTCATCTACAACCATCTATACAGCATATGAGAGGGTGAAGAAAAACATTGACTATGACTTGTGTGAGCTACTCCGGCAACGATCGTTGGAAAAAAAAAGAAGAGGACCAAAGATACTAAGTACCCATTCAAGTATGGTACTGTTATTATCTATCTACTATTCTATTTCTTGAGGGAGATGCCAGGTGTGAATAATTTTGTTTGGTTAGATCATATCCCTATAGCAGTACAAATCAGAGATCACCTATAGAAGATTGGAGATGTTAGTGCTTAAAGTGCGGCTCTGTGGTGATACTTTAAAGTATTCCAAGACAAAATGCAAGCTAGGGTTAGAATCCCTAGAAGAGTAGTAGAGAAGTATAAAAATGATGTCTTTATGGTGACTAAAGATGAGTGCCTCAAGGAGGCAGTGGAACTGAGAACAATGTGGATCCCAGCAATGGGATATGAGGTTACTGAGGATATTTTGATAGGTCTAGCAAATCTGATGCTAAGTAAACCTAGGGACACTATAGAGGAAAGATTTGGGACTTATGAAGAAACGTCTGTCAAAATTCATTTGGAACAAACACATCCACAGACACAAAGAAGAGTAAGAAAAATGGTGGATGTATATGCTCAAAGCAAAGGATTCACAAAAGAACAAATAGAGAAAGCTAGATCTAAGGCTCAAGCTTCTGAAACAGCAAAGGCTTTGGAGAGGCATGAAGAGAAAACTAAACAAGCAAGGGTTGCTCCTTAGACAAGAAGGTCAGCAAGGACCTCCTCTTCTGCTACAGCTACTCTCGAGACCTCCGGACTCCTACCTATAGTTGATGTTCAAAAGAAAACTCCTAAAAGAATAGAGCTTGTTGTGGAGAAGAAGAAGAAAAGAGTGAAAGGGGAGGCCATCGTCAGAATTTATGTGAGCCATGGTGTTGGTAGTGAAGAAGAAGAGAAACTAGCCTAGAAGATAAAGGGGTCTATTCCTACTGATGAAGAAATACGGGAAAAAAGAGAACAAGCTCCTGATGGAGAAGAGCCTCCAGAAACACTTGTTGCACAAGTGTCTCTAGATGAAAGTAGAAGAGACACTTCTAGTGAGAGTTCACTAGACTCTCTTTGAGAATTTTTGGCAAAGCAAAGATAAACTCAGATCTTGTCATCACTTGAGTTGTTATGAGGACAATTAAATTTGGCTACCATGTCCCTAATGCAAAAAAATTAACGTTGGGAATAATTTTCCAAGCCATGGCCCAAGAGGAGATTCTGGAATCTCACATGGAAGATAATGAGATTATTGGTGAAGCTATAATAAATTTTGAGAAGATCATGCTCGGTGTAAAGAAAGAAACCTCTTTGACTCCTACAAGTAGATGAAGAAACTCATGGAGTCTGTCAGTTCTCATTTTGAGTCCTTTGAACAAGTAGCATACAAGAAGGTAAGAGCTAAGATTGACAAGAAGAAGTTAATAGAACTTAATAACAATTACTCTAAAGACAAAATTTTGTTGGATAAGAGTATTCAATATGTAGAGACAATAATAAAAGATGCTAGTGACTTGTATCAATTTTATCTAACTTGGCCTGCAACAACTAAGGATTTGAAAGATAAGATAGATGGTTTAAAAGCATAGTTGATCAAGATTTCCTAAACTTATGATCCTTCAAAGGATGCTATTAGAAATTAGAGGGTAGAAGTTGAAACCATACATTCTATAATAAATAAATTGTAGAGTAAAAAAGAAGCTGTCAAAATTAGAATGAGACAACTTAGAGAAATTGTCAGCTTTAAGATAGCATCTATGATAGGGCTTGTAGCAAAAGTAGATAAAATAAGACAAATCACTGAAGCCCCTCCTACTGTTGATAAAATAGAAGAGTTGGTGTCCCAAATTAATGGGTACATACAAATTTTGAGTCATGCTAAGGCAAGATGGGATGGAGATGTTGTACAATTAAAGAACATCTATAAGGACATTTTCCCCAAAACTCAATAAGTTTTTGATTTCTTGCATATATGGTTGATAGAAACAGTTTTGAAATTTTGGTGTACATAGGAATCAACTACTCAAGGGAAACAGATTCAATCTATACATACTCTTGTATCATAGACCTTTTCCATTGATGTCAAAGGGGGAGAGAAGCATGTGAAAAACATAAAGGGAGAGAATAAAAGACATGAAAAAGTTAATCACTTGGGAGAGAAGCATGTGAAAGAGTACAAGAAGTTAGGGGGAGAAGTGTGCAAAAAGTAAGAGGGAGACAAAACTTATGTTGTAAATAAATTGATGGTTTTCACATCATGTGTTGCCATCAATGCCAAAGGGGGAGATTATTGGCAACTTGGCAAACATCATTGATGGAGACACTACTGGTATGACTAAGATTGACTAAGCATGATGTTTGAATTGTGTTGTCATTGATGGCAACAAGGATTCAACAAGGATATTCTTATCCTCATGAAGTCATACGTACACAGAGTTCCAGTCTGATAAAAAAGACTTAAGCATTTTGGCTAAGTGTTGGCAGATTACAGAGATGACTATAGAGCTACAATCTTATGGTCCGCATTGGTCCACATTTGAAGATCATATCTTGAAGTTTTGGTAAGATATTGATAATCCTTAGATGTTCCTAATTCCAAAGTTTTATCTTCTAATGATCTCTATAAGTACATTTTTAAGTGGCATAAGTTTGGCATATCAGAGTACAGTCTTAAACAGAACAAAACACATGTTTGTTTTTGTCTGCATTTCTCTAGTAATGAATATTTCTTATTGCAGTTTTAAGGTGTTGTAAAGACATGATTGAAGTCTCTAATTCTAAATTTTAAAAGTTTGAAGTCCCCTGGTAAGGTAGTTAAGAGTACTTAAGTATCACTATAGGCATTGACAATGTTTGACAATGACAGAGTCTAAGTTTTGGTACTCCACATTTCACTGCATGCTGACATTTTGTTTTGTGGTTGTGTAGTTAAGTTTTGGGATGTCTAAGGAGTCTTGGTTATGAGTTTGAGGAAGATTTGTGGTCCACACTGCAAGTTGTGTTCTAATAGTTTGTTTGAGCCTATGTTAGTCAATTTGTGAAGTCAACCTGATACTATAATCCTTGTGTAGAAGAATCTATTGATTAGAATCATATCCTAAGTGGTTCTATAGTTTGTGCTAACATAAAAAATGTATTCCAAGCGTTGATTTGGTCTGCAAAGTATTTTGGTGAATGCATTGAGGCCGACAAGCTATGTACATTGCATAACTACATGTTTCATCCTTGCAAGCTAACCTGTTTTGAAGATGGTATGTGTTGTGGATATATATAAGATTCATTTTAGTGTTTGAGAAGAAGTGGAAAGTGAAGATACGACATGCAAGAAGTTTTGTGATCTGATAAGTGCGACAAGTGCTTGAGAAGAAAGATCTAAGTTTCATGCAGAACAGAGCAGTTCAGGATGAAGAGTTTTGAGATAGTATTTTGAGCTTCATTGGAATTGTATTCCATTCATTTGTAGATGCAATTGTAATAGTTCATTTTTGGCAGTGAGCCTGTAAAGCCTCAAAAAACATGTGAAAGCTTTTAAACCAACTCAAGAATAAATGAAGTAAGAAATCTACTTAAATACAACATCGCGATAACCAAAATCAAAAGCTATAAATAATCCACTTAGATACAATAATCAAAGGTAAAAAGGTGTAATTAATCTTCTTAATCACAATATTAAAATAAATAATAACTTCATCAATAAGATTCAATAGAATCAATAAATCTTCACAAAGAAAATCTCATCGATATAAATCAACTAAATCATTAAATCTTACATCTTGCATGCTCATTCCAAGTAATTTAAGCACTATAAAATCATATACATAAGTTCATTGGCAAACATGCCATAATACATCCAAAAATCATGAACATCATGAATAAATAAATCAATACACTCTCCAACTGCACGAACCAAGTGGCCCACTACCTGCAAGCTGAGAGACGGGAACATGGCTCAGGTGCTTTTCCACCCAACCATGAAATATTTACACTTCCCCGGATCCCTTCATGACATGATGGAAACCCAGCGCTGCATGAAATGTCTAGCTACCTAGTAACAACTGCAGGAGGGAACACCTGCTGCAAGCTTGATGTCTAAATGTGCAATTCTAATAATGAAAAGCAAATTGTCTCACAACAGGATGTGGCAAAGATATCAATAAATAAGTTTGCTAGATAATACACATCTATTTCAATGGCATTTTGATTAGATCTAATCATTTCAAGTAACCTGGTCAATTCCTGAAAAGAGGAAAATCCATCTCTGATATATCCACATTCGACATCCTAGTCTCAAAAGTAACCCATTACATTCCTATATAAAAATCTACCTTCTTTCCCTAAGAAGAAAATAAGCAAGTAATTAAATAATCCAAGGAATAAAGATCCAAAACCACCTATGACCACTTCTGATCCCTTTCCCATGCATTAATGAAGAAAGCACACTTTTCAATCAAGCATTAATGAAGAATCATCATAAAGCAATATATCATATTTTATTCTCAATTTGTATTTCTATGGTTAAATAAATTGCCAAAACTCTAATCATGAAAACACACTTTATAAGCAATTAATCCATATTCAGTCATAATTCTTTGTACAAAAGTCATTCTAAGTTTTATTGGATCTACTATCATATTTGTGACATGAACTAACTCAGTACACCTCCATAAGTTTTATAATTTAATCACAAGTTCCTTTTTCCATACAACTTTCAAGAGTTTACACTTTTTTGATCAAATCATTCTTCTTTGTTTGCACTCACAAGTACGTCAAACAGATATATTATCTGATCTAAGATTTAATCTCAATCTTCAAATAAAAGACATTCTCATTATAGTTTCACTTTGTTGTCCTAACAGTGACATGAAGTCTAAATCATTAAAGCAGTCCATAGGTTTATCAAAATGATACAGTTTTCTATCTAGTATTTCAATCATTAAGTCTTTCAATGAATAATCATTCTAAAATAATAATCTATCTTGATGTTATTCCTGTGGTAGGAAGTTTCAAGAACAACAATAAAAATCATAAAGACAGTCTTCCTGTCACTGTTGCGACAGGAACTAACTTGGTAATAAAGAAAGAACTCTGAACATAGTTTTAATCTGATTTATGGTCACAAAAACACTATAAAAATCTCTTTCTCAGATTTGTTCTAACTCATTGTCATTCTGGTGACATGAAACTAATCTGTTATGCATTCAATTTTAAGTGTAATTTTTGGTTGCCTTCTTGTCACTCCCATGACATGAACTATTTTGTTTATGTATGCAGTTTAAGTATAATTTTCTGTCGCCTTCTTGTCACTCCCATGACAGGAACGATTGCATAATTGGAAACAAAATAAATAAAGAACAACATATATTCAGATTCAGTCATTCTTAGATAATGTTTACAACTATGTTTTGAACAACAATTTCATAAGGAAAAATGTATCTATAGGAATACGGTAGTTTCATCTAAATTTTTGGAGAGTTTGTTTTAATCCATTATTTAAATTCAAGAAATAAGGTTGAATCTTTAATTAAGATTGATTTCCTAACAACAAAAAGAGAGATATAGATTTATTTCATAAATTTTTCTAACAGAGAGCTTTGTGACTTTTAACTAAAAATTTGATTATTCAATGTTTTCATAGTAAACTCAAGATCTGAAAAGAAGAGCAAACAATCTACTAAGTTTATAGACAGAAGGAAAATCATGCAGATCTAATTTGAATCAACCAGGTAAAAGAAAAATGGTGGCTAGAAGAAAGGCAACGCCCAGGAAGAAGGAACGGCCAGCATAAAAAGATAATCTGCCAGAAATAAAATCAATGCCCAACATCAAGGAAAACTCAGGCGGCCAAATAGGAAGTCTACGGCCAGAAAGAAGGAAGTCTACGGCCAGGCCAAATGCCCAAAAGAATAAAATAGGTGGCCAAAGTAAATACAACTAAAGTACAGATTCATTCAACTATCATCTGGAAAAATAGACAAATAAAGGAAAATACCCGTGATCAATTGCCTAAGAAGGAAGTCTGATAGCTATTCTTCCTATCCCTGCTCACCCAGAAGTCTAATTCCTCCTTTTTTGCTACAAAAATCTCTAGGTGTCTATTCTCCAAAAAGCCTCCCCATTATTGGAAACTTGTTCATATTTTTAGAGTTTTAAAATTACGTTTAAGCTCTCTCTCTCCATGCAAATTTTAGTTTGCATGAGAAAAATCATTCTTTAAAAACAATAACACCACTTTAATTTAACATAACACAATAAAAACAAAACAAATAAAACAATATATTTATTATTTTAAACAAAAGCTCCAATTTTACTATTTTTAATAAAACAATAGATTTATTATTATTGAGAAAACTAAATATAATATTAATATTATTAACGTATTTAACTATTTTATTAAAAACATAATCACTTAAAAATAATCAAGAAGTAAAAATTATAAAAAAAGAATTAGATATATATATATATATATATATATATATATATATTATAAAATTAATTTATTTAAATCTATTAGACATATTGTCTTCCAAACATCTATAATTTTGAAATAGAAAACAATTATTCATTAATTTATTTATTTAAATAAACTACAATACATCATTTGAATATATTTTGAAAAGATATTAAGTTATAGAAATCACATCATGCATTCGGAAATGATTAATTAATCATGCATTAATGCAATAAAAGATATTCAATAATGCATATGCAACTACGTGAGTGTGTGATTTCATCAGGGTAATCCATCCATCAGTTCTTACCAAGTGGCTAGAACATTTCTACCTCAGCCACACTCTCATCTTTGACGAGTTCCTGCATCCAATTGCACTCAACTCAACGTCAATAGGTTAGTGTCTCCAAAACATAGCCGAAGCAAATCATTGCAATTACATCAATATTACTTAACATGTAAATTCATTTTCCAATATAACTTCATAATAATTACTTTCACTCTTTTGAAATTACTCAAAGTAAATCAACGATGATAAATGTTCATTAATTTAAATAATAGTAATGTCCATAAAAATGAGACGTGACATCCGTCCCCACTTAGAAGAGACATTGTCCCGATGTCTTATTAAACATCAAAACAATAAAGTGTTTATCAAGCACCAATAAAGTATCAAGGTGTCTTTAAACAATAACATCAACTCAAAGTATCAAAAGATCATAATAACAATCAACTCAAAGTATCTCAAAACAATAATCAATCTCAAAGTATCATTAATGTATCATCAATTCTAACAAGGCATATTAATGTCCTTTACATCTTTCCATGTGGCACCATCCACTAAATTATTGGTCCTACTTGACCTTATACAAAACAATCTATCAATTTTGCATTTAACATTGCATCCATCAAATACATCCAATATAATCCATCAATCAATTCACATGGCACAATTGCCAATTCAATGTATATAAACCATCACATGGTATAACTACCACTCAATTTCATTTATCTAGTAACAAACACATCTTTAATGCACACTAAGAAGACTTGCGTCAATTTATCATAGCTACTTACAACATGAATCAATCATCACAATGCTCATGCATTCTCATGGAACACAATATAATACCAAAAGATCAGTCCTCCCACAACATTGGTCAAGATCCCAACAATAGGATAAAAATCCAAAGGTACACCAACTAAATCATTGTGAAATCAACTCTTTTGAAACCATACCACTCATATCTTTCCTTTCATTGGAATCCACTTCCTCTTTCATTACTTGCAACCAAATATGATCAATTCAAAATTCTCAAAAATCTGTTCCTTGTCTTTCTTGTGCTTTTGCACAATGCTAAAACAATTCAATTTCTTCAATTTCTTTCTATTCCATGTGTATACGCCTAAAAATGACACGATTCAGTCTAAATAAATATTCTTAATATTTAGTCCCTTCCAATTCTTCTATCAATAAATAAATAAACAAATTTATTTATTTGATTCACATTCCTCTTAAGTAATTAAATATAAAAATATTTAATTATTTCTTCTAAAGTGAAATTAAATAAAATCAATTTATTTGATTAAATTCCATAAATTCTTCTAAAGTCTCACATAAATAAATAATCCTAAATTATTTAATTAATCCAAATTCTTCTATCCTAAGCCTAATTTCATAAATCCACCTCATCAAATCCACCTCACCTTTCCACCTCACCATGTTGCACATGAAATTAAATATTTTAAATATTTAATTAGCTAATATTCTCTCACCCACATGTCCTATTTCTCCTCTAATCAAAATTAGTTAACTCCTCAATCAAAACTGTTAACTAATCAATCAATTTTGTTGGCTCCTCAATCTATTTGGGTAACTGATCAATCAGTTCTATCAATTCCTCAATCCATTCTTTTAACTCTTCAATCAATTTTGTTAACTCTCCTATTACATGATGGAAGTGGGACACTTGTCCTCTTTTTATTCGTTGCACATTTCTCAACCATTCTCAACCATTGATCCGCTCATTTCATCTCAACCGTTGATCTTCATCCTCCCAAGTCTATAAATGGAACCTTATTCTTCCATTCTAATCATCCAGGCTATTTGTATTATTACTCTGCAGGAATTTACCAGCATGCCTTTGGCACCCCTTTACCATTCATTAGCTTGAGATCACCATTTGCTTTGAAGCTCATCTTCATAGCATGTTTATCACTACAACCATTTACTATCGACATCCTTGAACATAGCAAATGAGTGCACTCTCTGAGGGCCCTCCTTCATACAAGCAAGGACAATTTTAATAGACAAACAATAGAAACTCCGATCTAAGAAAGGTTTGCATTGTTTGATTCATTGCTTCATCTCATTTAATCTTCTTAGTTTCATTATTCTATTGAGTTATGGGTATTTGATGTTGTTTATTGCATATTCATTGTCTAACCAAATTTCCCTTAACACCATGCACTCGACTATTTATGATATTCGGTTGTTTTTGTTTCTGTTGTCCAATTCTTTTCCTTTTTCTTTTTCCAATAACTTGTCATAGATTCATTTTTCAACTCTCTATTCTAACATGTCTTTTAACTATGATTTTTCCAAACCTCAAATTTTTGCAATGATATAATTTCCAATGATATTCTTTTCTATTTCCTTTTCTATCACAATGGGAATACTGTAAAATCTTCTATTCTTGTAATGACTTCTTAGTACTTGCAAAACATTTATCTTTTCTTTTCCTTTACCCTGATACCTGAGAATTGCATACTTAGTCCCATAATTGACTCAATGGTTCTTTGATTCCTTGCTCATGCTTACCCAAACCTTCACCTATATATTCAATTTTCTTCAAGATTTTCAAACCAATATTATCATCCAACAACTAACTATGATAGAAAATTCATCATCATTTTTATCCTTATATTCTTCAACATACTACCAAGTGATTGATCAAAAGAACACAAATCATCTATGTCACAAGAGACTTCACAACCGACGGTTGATTTCCAACATTTATTTTCCTTTTGGGATGCTACAAACAATTGTTTTACTCATCAATTTAATCTTTCTATTTAAATTTTCCCTTCTAGGTTTTTTAACTTTTCTTGCAATTATTCATTCCTTAAACTACTTCAACTCTTCTTTCACCAATTCTTTTCCCAAAAAGTCATTTTCACCAAAACTTTTCATACTTTTCCTTTCCTAACTCTTTTATTCATTCCCAATAATCTATATTACTCCTTTTTAACATTCCTCAATTCTTTATTTACCCTTTTCAATTCTTCTATCAAAATTCCTTTAAAAAATTCAACTTCAACTAATCTAAGGTGACAGCCAAAATCCAATTTAGGACTCCCTTAACACTGCAACAATATTAATAGATCTAACACAATTAATGAACTTAATCTATACTCACTACGAAACAACACATTCTCCACATCCTACTCCATTACACAAGCTATTAGAGGCTCGTCATGGACATGATAGAAAACATAACATGATACATGACCAATAATTTTGAAAAACATTCAAGCATAGCCACCATTAAATAAATAAATCTCAAAGAAAAGAAAATTTGAATTCCAACAATAAGGTATAAAATAAGCTCAATTTCAACAATAAATCAAACATGACCATTAAGGTCGCAAGATAAGTAAATATCAAATTTTGATGGCTATACTTTTTTTAATAAATAAAATTAAAAAATTTCAATGTTGGTCTTTACAACATTTAGAGAATTGATCAAATCAAAAAGATAAAAGTCAAATTCAAAAATTCACATTACATGGACTATGTGACTAATTCTAGCCACTAGAGAGGGAGTACGATGCTACACTATGCCTGGTACCAAAATTGGGGTGAGTTAAGAGAACACACTCAATCGCACAAGCAACCTAGTCCTCCAAGATTCTAAACACCTCTAAATCATAAGATCATTTTCACACAACAGCGCTCAAGACACTTAGCAACAAAGATCACATTCTGACCCAGGAATCACAATCAAACTGAAGAATGCCCAACCCATCCTAGTGCATCACTGTTAACCTACATGCATCCCCAACTTGAATGCATCATCTCATTAACAAGATATGGCAGTGAATTAAATACCAATTAGCGGTGGGTAGGTTTTGAAAAGGAACCTACCTCCCTGTTTTCCCCATATTTGACACCCATCCTGGAAGGCAACTACCCAAAAGAACAAACATTCAATCGACCAAGATTTAAGCTAGTATAAAATCAAGTTCACAAACCATGATATCATAACACACCATTCTTTCCTATAAACAACAGTTATCATTTCTTTCTTTAAAACTTCAATAAGACAATTTAATACTATCTTTCTTACAACCACATAATGAATCCATAATCATGATCATGTTCTCAAATATTGCAATGCATTTCAAGCAAGCATCTAGAAGCCAAAAATATGATAAGTCAAGCATATGATCCAACATCCTTTTTCACACACTAATACATAACCCTAAGAAAAGAATCTAGTCCTTCATACTCAAGAACAATCATCAGGGTCTATCTAACCCCATGAAATGAAGAAGGCACATGCTATTCACAGTAGGCCAACAGACAAGGACCCACACATGCTCAATCAAACCGAGCAACACACACACACCTAGAGCTCCCAATGCTAGAATCGTGCTCTGATACCAAATGTAAAGCCTCAAAAAACATGTGAAAGCTTTTAAACCAACTCAAGAATAAATGAAGTAAGAAATACACTTAAATACAACATCGTGAGAACCAAAATCAAAAGGTGTAAATAATCCACTTAGATACAATACTCAAAGGTAAAATGGTGTAATTAATCCACTTAATTACAATATTAAAATAAAAAATAACTTCATCAATAAGATTCAATAGAGTCAATAACTCTTCACAAAGAAAATCTCATCGATATAAATCAACTAAATCATTAAATCTTACATCTTGTGTGCTCAATCCAAGTAAAAGCACTGTAAAATCATATACATAAATCCACTAGCAAACATTCCATAATACATCCAACAATCATGAACATCATTAATAAATAAATCAATACACTCTCTAGCTGCACGAACCAAGTGGCCCACTACCTGTAAGCCAAGAGACAGGAACATGGCTCAGGTGCTTTTCCACCCAACCATGAAGTATTTACACTTCCTTGAATCCCTTCATGACATGAACAAAACCTAGCCCTACATGAAATGTCTAGCTACCAGGTAACAACTACAAGAGGGAACACCCGATGCAAGCCTAATGTCTAAATGTGCAGTTCTAATAATGAAAAGCAAATTGTCTCACAAAAGGATGTGACAGAGATATCAATAAATAAGTTTGCTAGACAATACACATATATTTCAATGGAATTCTGATTACATCTAATCATTTCAAGTAACCTGGTCAATTCCTAAAAAGAGGAAAAGTCATCTATGATATATCCACATTTGGCATCCTAGTCCCAAAAGTAACCCATTACATTCCTATATAAAAATCTACCTTCTTTCCCTAAGAAGAAAATAAGCAAGTGATTAAATATTCCAAGGAATAAAGATCCAAAATCACCTATGACCACTTCTGATCCCTTTCCCATGAATTAATGAAGAAAGTACACTTTTCAATCAAGCATTAATGAAGAATCATCAAAAAGCAATATATCAGATTATATTCTCAATTTGTATTTCTATGGTTAAATAAATTGCCAAAACTTTAATCATGAAAACACATTTTACAAGCAATTAATCCATATTCAGTCATAATTCTTTGTACAAAAGTCATTCTAAGTTTTTATTTGATCTACTGTCATATTTGTGACAGGAACCAACTTAGTCTACCTCCATAACTTTTTATAATTTAATCACAAGTTCTTTTTTCCATATAACTTGCAAGAGTTTACACTTTTTCAATCAAATCATTCTTCTTTGTTTGCACTCACAAGTATGTCAAATAGATATATTATATGATCCAAGATTTAATCTCAATCTTCAAATAAAAAACATTCTCGTTATAGTTTCACTTTGTTGTCCTAACAGTGACAGGAAGTCTAAATCATTAAAAGCAGTCCCTAGGTTTATCAAACTGATACAGTTTTCTATCTAGTATTTTAGTCATTAAGTCTTTCAATGAATAATCATTCTAAGATAATAATCTATCTTGCTATTATTCCTGTGGTAGGAAGTTTCAAGAAAAACATTAAAAATAATAAAGACAATCTTCATGTCGCTGCTGCGACATGAACTAACTCGGTAATAAAGAAAGAACTCTGAACATAGTTTTAATCTGATTTATGGTCACAAAAACACTATAAAAATCTCTTTCTCAGATTTGTTCTAACTCACTGTCATTCTGGTGACAGGAAACTAATCTGTTATGCATGCAGTTTTAAGTGTAATTTTCTGTCACCTTCCCGTGACAAGAACTATTATGTTTATGCATGTAGTTTAAGTATAATTTTTTGTCATCTTCCTGTCACTCTCATGATAAGAACTATTGAAGAATTGGAAACAAAATAAATAAAGAACAACATATATTCAAATTCAGTCATTCTTAGATAATGTTTACAACTATGTTTTGAACAACAATTTCATAAGGAAAAATGTATCTATAGGAATACAGTAGTTTCATCTAAATTTTTGGAGAGTTTATTTACATCCATAATTTAAATTCAAGAAACAAGGTCGAATCTTTAATCAAGATTGATTTCCTAACAACAAAAAGAGAGATATAGATTTATTTCATAAATTTTTCTGACAAAGAGCTTTATGACCTTTAACTGAAAATTTGATTATTTAATGTTTTCACAGTAAACTCAAGATCTAAAAAGAAGAGCAAACAATTTGCTAAGTTTATAGACAGAAGGAAAATCATGCAGATCTGATTTGAATCAACCAGGTAAAAGAAAAACAATGGCCAAAAGAAAGGTAATGCCCAGGCAGAAGGAACGGCTAGCATAAAAAGATAATCTACCAGAAATAAAATCAATGCCCAGCATCAAGGAAAACTTGGGTTGCCAAATAGGAAGTCTATGGCTAGAAAGAAGGAAGTCTACGGCGAGGCCAAATGCCCAAAAGAATAAAACAGGTGGCCAAAACAAATACAACTAAAGTGCAAATTCCTTCAACTATCATCTGGAAAAACAGACAAATAAAGGAAAATATCCATGATCAATTGCCTAAGAAGGAAGTCTAGTAGCTATTCTTCCCTTCCCTGCTTAGCTAAAAGTCTGATTCCTCCTTATCTGCTACAAAAATTTGTAGGTGTCTATTCTCAAAAAACCCTCCCCATTATTGAAAACTTGTTCATATTTTTAGAGTTTTAAAATTAGGTTTAAGCTCTCTCTCTTCATCCAAATTTTAGTTTGCATGAGAAAAATCATTCTTTAAAAATAATAACACCACTTTAATTTAAAAATAACACAATAAAAACAAAACAAATAAAACAATATATTTATTATTTTAAACAAAAGCTCCAATTTTACTATTTTTAATAAAACAATAGATTTATTATTATTGAGAAAACTAAATATAATATTAATATTATTAATGTATTTAACTATTTTATTAAAAACATAATCACTTAAAATAATCAAGAAGTAAAAATTATAAAAAAAGAATAATATATATTCCCATCTATATATATATATATATCTTTTATAAAATTAATTTATTTAAATCTATTAGACATATTGTCTTCCAAACATCTATAATTTTGAAATAGAAAACAATTATTCATTAAATTATTTATTTAAATAAACTAAAATACATCATTTGAATATATTTCGAAAATATATTAAGTTATAGAAATCACATCATGCATTCAGAAATGATTAATTAATCATGCATTAGTGCAATAAAAGCCATTCAATAATGCATATGCAACTATGTGAGTGTGTAATTGTATCAGGGTAATCCATCCATCAGTTCTTGCCAAGTGGCTAGAACATTTCTTCCTTAGCCATGATCTCGTCTTCGACGAGTTCCTACATCCAATTGCACTCAACTCGATGTCAATAGGTTAGTGTCTCCAAAACATAGCCGAAGCAAATCATTGCAATTACATCAATATTACTTAACATGTAAATCCATTTTGCAATATAACTTCATAATAATTACTTTCACTCTTTTGAAATTACTCAAAGTAAATCAACGATGATAAATGTTCATTAATTTAAATAATAGTAATGTCCATAAAAAGGAGATGTGACAGAGCCCTATTGGCAACTTGAGCCCTTTTGGCAGTGAGCCTGTTGCAGTGAGCATTTCTTTGGACAATGAGTCCTTGGGCAGTGAGCCCTGAGGCAGTGAACCTTGTTGTAAATCATTGATATTATAATATATTGTGAGCTAACACTCACCATGCTTTTTCCCTTTTTGGGTTTTCCACATTAAAATCCTGGTGTTCATGTGTTATACTTTATGGTTGTACTTTCTATGCTTGATTTTCTTTACTATTATTGAATGTGGAAAATGGATTAATAGTTTATTGAATTAATGGTTTAATAGAATACTGATTCACCCCCCCTCTCAGTATTTTGGGTGTTCAACACTAAATTGTCCAATACAAACTTTAGTAAAAGAAAAGCATTTGAGAATACCATTTGTGATAATCCACACAATGTCCTTCATGGTGCTCTAATTTAGTTTGGGAAACACAAATCCTTCGGGGGTCTTAATGGAGTCTTTTATGATCTCTAAATCCAAAAATGTTGTTACATTTGACAGATGTAGGCATCCCCCTGCTTCTTGTCAAGGGTGATAATCTTCTACCTTAAGATTTGGGCATGTGATTTTGACTCATGTTGGTAATGCATAGTCATCTTCATTGGTTTTAGGAAGGAGTAATCCTTTGACATCTAATAGAAAATTGATGAACGATTCAAGCAAGGGAAGGAGAATCATTTTGATTCGAATGTGATGAAAACATGGTGTAGACATTTGAAAATGGTCACACCACTACCTAACTTCATTTGCACAATTGGTCAACTTAAATTGGTCAATTATCCATTCAACCTGACACATATGTTAATTAAATATTATTTAATTAATATTTCCCTCATCCCATCTTCTCATCGAAAATCATTAATCATCCCATTTTCCTCTACTATAGTCCAAAAACTAAATATTTTTCGCAAAGACTATAGTTCCTATCCATTCCAATAAATTAAATAAATATGTCTATTTATTTAATTCCCCACTTTATTCACTTTGATTACTTTCAGTAATCATCATTAATTTCCCCCAAATCATGTGCACGTGGATTAATTTAGATTAACCTAGGATTACATTTCCCCATGTTTCTAGAAGTCCACTTGTCATTCTATTTACATGCATGTACATGACAAATGGTATTTTGGAAGCATGGGAAAATCTTCCAAATAGTCCCATTTGTCCTCTCATCCATTCCATGTGTCACTATTCACCCAATTTAAAATTCCATGTGGCACTATTCCTCTATTTTTAAATTCAACTTGTCCTCTCATCCTAATTTTTATTCTCCACAAAATCCAAGCTTTACCTTTTCATAAATGTGTTCATAAACATCGTCCATCTACTCAATCTTGGCCATCCATCCATTCAACCCTTCATTCTCCACCATTGATCTTTCCTTTAATCTTGGA
The DNA here is from genome assembly GCA_027924645.1 of Cunninghamia lanceolata. Classification (NCBI taxonomy): domain Eukaryota; kingdom Viridiplantae; phylum Streptophyta; class Pinopsida; order Cupressales; family Cupressaceae; genus Cunninghamia; species Cunninghamia lanceolata. The sequence goes on from BSBN01000957.1 coordinate 4,297,450, forward strand.
GCTCCACTCTCATTCAATCTCCTCTTGACACTTGTCCATCTCTCCTTCCTTGAGATCTCTCAAGCAATATGAGCCCTTGATCTTCACAATCAATCCTAGCCCTCCATCTTGACCTCCAAAAATCTATAAACTGGAACTCTCCCCTTCATTTTCAACAACGCTTTTGAATGCAAGGAAATTATGCCTTTATGAGTACTTAACATCACATAGAAGTTAGCATAAATAATAATCAATTAGGATATATCAAGAGCTTTGCATAATCAATTAGGGTGCAATTAGGATAGTTTATTTGTATCATTTTTTAGTCTAATCTTGAGGTTGTAGTTGGTTGTGAATTGAATAGGTTAGAACTAATCTAGCTTGTGTATCATAGTTCACTTTTAATTGCATACACATGGACACTATTATTAATTTTGACATGGCAGAATGTTTGTTTATTGTAAGTAACGAAGAAGAGGCCCTTGTCAAAGGATGAAGGCAGGTCTAACCTTCCATACAATACTAAGTTGGCATACCTTCTATTAACAGTGCTCACCCCTTTCTCTTTGTCGTACCTATACAATTTTATATTTTTTCTATATTTTATTAAAAACTAATGTACTTTAAATCTTTCCCATACAATTTTTTGAAAAGGAATAGTAGCTAAACTCTTGAATTTCCTTAAAAGAAATCTATTTCTATAGTGAATTCCATTCGTAAACTCCATTCGTATTTGAGGAGAACATGACCCTTGAAATTGAGCAGATTCCCTAAAGGTATTTGGAAACACTGCTTATCCTTACACAAATTAAAATTAAAGACATCAAATTTCCACAGTCCATAATATTAGTATGAGTGTTTCTAGATACTAACTAGATATTCAAATAATAGAAATTAAGGTGAACAAGTTTTAGTTGGTAGAGTTGTCCCAAATTGTATCTACAAGTTATAGGTTTAGATCCATGCATCATGCCTAGGTCTCTACATGTAGAGATCACTTGGACACTGACAAAAGTAAACCTTGAAAGTGCATAGTCAAATTCACAAATCAACAATAGATTACAAACCTGTAAAACATTAGCAAATAGCTTCTACATCAAAACTAAATATCCACACATTTAATTTATTTATTTTCCACATGTATTTCAATTAGCAATCCCAACTTTCAAATATAGAAAGGCCCTTTTCAATGACAAATGTAATCTAATGGTCCTACGGTTGTCTAATGTAATCTGTCCCAAGAGAGGTAAGTGCTTAAACAATTTTTATTCCCTCTGTAAATGCATTTTTTTTTCAATACAAAAAAATAATAATTAGTCCATAGGTTTTTATATTGAAAAAATGGAGCATTACTTCCTACCAAATAATTAGCCCATAGGCTTTTATATTGAAACAATGTAGCATTACTTCCCACCAAATAATTAGCCCATAGGCTTTTATATTGAAAAAGCGGAGCATTATTTCCCAACAAATAGGCTTTTATATTGAAAAAATGCTGCATTACTTCCCACCAAATAATTAACCCATAAACTTTTATATTGAAAAAATCCAATTTGCATAAGAAATTTTTGAACATGAAGGAAGCTCTGCTAGGTCTGGTCTGCCTCCACATTTTTTTCTGGAAAAAATCAACAAGATGACGAAGCATCGGCCCGGTAGATTCTTTCCTGTCTTTTCACATGGTCGGCCTTGGGTTTGTATCTGCTCTTTATTTTATGTAACTGAATAAAATACAAATGCTGCGTAACCCAGAAATTATATAATTTAATATTAAACATTTAGCTTAATATTTTTAGCCGATAGGCTTTTATAGGTGAGCATTATAATGCTTTGAAGATTTCTATGCTGCAGCATTACTTCCCACCAAATAATAACCACTTATGCAACATTTCTTGATTATATGGAGCAAAGAGGAAAGGATTTACTAGTCGAATGCATTTTAATAGTTGTGAGGGTAGTTGTTATATTTTGATTTATTAGGTTAATAAAACATATTACATTATTATTGTTTAAATATAACTAGTATATTTATATTTAAAAAATATATCTACAATAGAGATATCTTCCAATTTGTTTTTTATTTTATTTTATTTTATTTTTTAAAATTATTCGCTGCATTTTGGTTTGAAATAGCAAAAGTATTTTTGAGAGTAAGGTTTAGTGGTGTATTTATTGTGGTGTTTCATTATGATCCTCTATCATAATAATCTTATAAATATAAATCTTATTTTTTTTGTTTTTCAAATTAGAATCTTATAAAATTACACGGAATGTGGGGATCTTTCAGCTCTTCAACTCCACCCTGCTGTGATTGTAGAATGCCTCTCGCCTAAAAACATCAACAAATATTTGTTAGCCATTTTATGTAATTATTTTCTTAAGAATAAGTGTATTAAATATATATATTGCAATGAGCTCAAGTGGTAAAATATTGAAATTTTTAATGGAAATTTATGTTTAAATATGATCAAACATGTTACTTAAAAATGTGTAAAATGTTGAATGGAGTATTACCATAATCAATCTGAAAGATCCTTTACCTTCTTAAAAATGTATATATGTTAAATGTTGAAATAGGCGAGTCATATCTAAGAGACATTGAATCAAGTGAGGAATAGACCAATGGATGAACCCAAAGCCCTGGTCCAATTTCTAAATGAATTTGGTAAAAGAAATACCCCTTGATTGTGGTATCAAAGTTGGATGTTAAATTAAGTGTGGTGTACCCAACAAATACATTTAATGTGCAAGAGGCATGTGAAAGCCTTAGGTGAATTTGATGGAAGATAAACTCCTCAATTATGGTATCTAAGCCATTTAACTAAAGAGATACCTTTTAGTTGTGGTATATAAATTAGTGTTAATGTTGAATTGGGTGTGTGATACCCTAATAAACAAAGTCAAGTCACATTGTGAAGATATTAGCCAACCACATTGTTGATAAATTATTGTTTGAATATTATTTGTTAAAAAATTTACATATAAATTTTGTAAAAGATAAATATTTGTTTTACATCAAAAATACTAACTTATAATAATTAGTTCATGCACATTGCCATTATCTCCTAAGGGGCCCACACCATAATTGCTCCCAAATACCATTTCAAGCCATAACCAAACATGACTATTTACTTAAATGTACAAATTCCATCTGTAAGTTAAAAATGGTTGTTCTTAAATATCATCCACTTCAACAGTCAAAGGTCAATTTTAACCAATAAAAATAGGACAAATATTTACCCCTTTTTATTGTGAATGAGGTGTAAAATCTCTATTGATTGTTTGACCATTAAAATAGATGATATTTAAGTAGAGTGGATAAAAATGACACTTCCGTTTCCCTAGAGTCTCTAAAATTGTAAGGAAGGAGGGTTTCCAGCATCTCTGCCCTCCTATTCTGATCCTCATCCTCTCTATTTCTTCCTCATCAGCCACGAGTTTTGGCAACGATTCTCCTATTCTGATCCTCATCCTCTCTATTTCTTCCTCATCCGCCACCAGTTTTGGCAACGATTTCTTCTCCGCCTCAACGTCGTCGTGAGAAAGTGGAACGATTTTGGAGTGAGAGGAGATTAGCTTGCATTTCTTGTAATGATAAATAATGTAAAACAGTTTTTGGTTGTAATTTACATGTAAAAAAATAATTCTCTTTCGATTCTATGTAATCTGTCCTAAGAGGTAAGTGCTAAACAATTTTTGTTGCCGACAAACAGTAGGGTAAACCGTATGTGCACATAGGGCTTTTCACGTGGGTTTTCGTTACAGTGGTCATTGGTATAGAGATAGTGATAGAGAGTACCTTTTAGATGTGAGAGGTGGACTCCACTCTCCATTTCGTAAGGGAAATGATGTAATTTGAGTAAGCAAAGAATCTTTGGTAAGGTGTACCAATCAATTACAATCAATTAATGATTCTCATCATTAAGTTTTATCTTATTTGGATCATATTTTGTATTTAAACTTTTCTAATAAAATTTAATCATCTATGCTAATTTTCATCTAGTTTTGGATTTATTTTGCGAGAACGTTTTAATGTAATTATATATTGACAAATGATCTAGAATTTTGTATGAAGTAGGGCTCATTTTTCAAACCTTTACCTATTCACATTTACACATAGTTTTACATTTTTACCATACCGTATCCAATCCTACACATCATGTCATGTTTGGACGTAAAAACTGTCCATATTTCAAAACTATTATTTAAGTGAAATTAAAGTGTTCAAAACTATTTTTTTTAATTGACTACTCCACACATAGTGAATTATTAGAATTTACATTGTTTTTTTTTTCTTTTCTTATTTGTTATGTGTGCAAGTGCTCATTTTTATTAATTAGTTAATTAATTTATGTTTTAGCCTATTTTAAGTTGATTTTTTTTAAGGAATAAAATACTCTATAAATATATTTAATTTCAAGATAAATTAAAATAATTTAAATCTTAGCTTAATCATTGAGTTGAGAATGATAAATGTAACTATAAAGTATAAATTGAATCAAAATGAGATGAATTAAGAGTTGTTTTAAAGTCGTATAAGGTGGACTTTCATTATTATGATATTGTGACAAAGATAAATAAAATAATCCATGCACATATTTAATGCTTGTTATCTAAATACCACGAACTTGACAGAAAATCTAAGAGTGTGATAGAAAGATATAATCATTTAGCAATCTACTTTTGGGAGAATTCAAGAGCATTATAGGTTGAGTTCACAAGGAAGAATATTCTAATTCTCATTCATATGCATGACTATCTAACACATTCTTGATTCCAAGTAGGGCTTAAATTTGACAACTGACCTTGCCTGTCAAGTAATTTTTTTATGACAAATATCTATTCAATGGTGCCTTTCAAATACTATGACATGCCTTAGTATAAGTAAATCATATAAAAATCAAATATATAAATCATCATAATCCTATATAAATTTTGACAGTTTGTCGAAAATCCCTCCTTTCATATGATACAGTCTTTTAAAAATTTTGATTGTATTTTATAGCAAAATGTCTAAATACAACTATACAACTATAAAATTCAAGCCCTAATTCCAAGGTGCATCATTCTCATTGTCTTTATTAATCAATGTACAAGCTTTGATCGTATAACTAAGAATTCTACCTCTTTATTAATTATTATTTATAGCATGACTATACTTTATATTTGACATTATTTGATATGATCCATTCTATTCCACTCCATCTACATACCACATTATATCTTAAAATTATTTTGTACTTAATTATATTTGTTTACCAAATTAACCTCAAGAACTCTATTTTTACTTTTTAATATAAACTACTATATATTGCAAATGAGATTATTTCAAAACAACTACAAGCTAATTAATTTTATTATAAATATTCACCAAACATTAGCAATTCTAATCCAAGAGACTATTGATCTTACCATATGAATCAAGAGGCCACAACCACTATGGAGGTAGTGGTAGGGGCATGCATCTGTCCTATTGCTAGGTTTTCATTTCACCTATTCATGGAAGATAGTAAAAATTTCTTCTAGAACACCATAACATAAATGTAATTTCACTAGTCCTAGGGAGTATCAACTATTATCTATGGGGCTGTTGTTAGGGTAGAGAGCCTAATGGTGGTGCATTGTACCTTAAGTAGTGTCCACACAAAGATTGGTGCCATGTCAGGACCCTAAGCTAATAGGGTGGTTAGTCTGACCTATCACCAATACAAATATTCTATTTGCAACATAATATTCCTATAGTTTTATTAGCCACATCAATTTTTAAGCTACTAAAAATGTCACTTTTAGAACCATATCCTATAACTATTTGCATGTACCACTAATATTTGAATTTCATGAAGAAGTTAATAATATAATGATCTTGTTGAGTAGGGTCACAAGGTAGGAAATGAAAAAAAAAGTTTCAAACATGGATATTTTAGTACATTACTAAGATCCTTTCTAGAAAGGAGTCCATTGATTTGGCCACCTTGATTAGCAACAAGCTACATGTGTAGTCGAGTGTTGTGAATGAATCAAATGTATTGTAAATGACCACATACCCTATGTAAGATTTGGATAGAAGATAATATTTTAATGAATTAGAGACTAATGGAATTGTGGGAGTGGGGTAGAAGAAATCATATGAATATTATTCTTAATTATAGTTGAAAATGAGTAATAAAGTATTCAAGATGGCTAATGATGCCTTCATCCTCTTCATTAGTTACTCAAAATGCTAGAGAATGATTTTATGAAGAGAATTTCCACTAAAGCTATAAAAGAGATCAAAGTGTGTGGTAACTAGTACATATAGTACTTTACTTTCACATATATGAGTTAGTGATTTCTTAAAAGAACCATTCAAGCTCCCTTCATATGTGAACTTGATAAGTCAATGCTACTTGAATTATGTACACAACTCTCAAAGGTATAGAAGATTTATTCAAAGTGGAAAGTGAAAGGAATTTTGTTTCCTATCTTTATTAGAAGGCACACTTGTCTTAAAATATAAGTGGCTCGGAAGGAAAAGATAGAGTTGACACAAGCAACCTTTGCAACATTTGAGGTTGTGAAGATGGAAAAGAGAACAATACTCTATTCTAGTTTACTCTAATTTTAAAGATCATTTATAAACTAGATTAACACTTCCAATGATTGATCTAAATCTTATAAATACAGATTAAATATAGATGATTTATCAAAATAGGATTCAAAAGGCATAATGAAATATAAAACAGAACCTAATGCTAAAATTTGGGAGCCTTAGCCAAGGATCATAGAAAATTGCATAAACATTTATGCCTTGCACTCTCATCTATATGGTACTATACTATCAAAAAGGTTTGGTAGATGTAGCCTATACTTTCTAGTGAACTTCTATTCTATCTACGGGATTTCACAACCAACCTACATAACAAAATAGAGGGAAAGTTACAAGTGTAATATCTAGATAGAGAGATAAATTTGATGAAATATAAATAATCAAATCAATAGAAATGACAAATTAACCATTTACAAACCTCTATGCATTCAACTTTCTCCAAATGACCTACTTTTGATAGAATTAGAAAGACAATTGGGACTTCTAAGAAGCTTTCTAGGAATGGTCAAACCCCTTCTTTGGTCTTTTGACCTGCATGAGAAGTCGAATGATGGGCGAGTGCAAGATCATGATGGGCCAAACAATACCTCTAAGCAGCAATGAAAATACTAAAAAACAAACTCAATTAAGTTCATGTGAAAATTTGAATAGATTATCTACACAATTTGAAAACTAGGTAAGAACAAAATTTGTAGAGAATTGAATCTAGTTCATGAGCTACTATTTTTTTTCAAAAAAAACCAAATTTACTTGGTGAAAAATGAATATTTCAATGAACAACTATTAAATTTTTCAGAAATAAATAAAAAGTGGCTACCATTCCAGTCAACTTAAATATGAATTTTTTTTTTTAATCTTTCAAAATAAGTAAAGGACTCATGCTCGGATGTGACATATTTTTTTGAAAATTTTTTCCAAGAAAATAATTAGTTATGATTTTTTTACTGAGACTTTTTTAAAACTAAAAAGTAATTTTCTAGCCAACCTAACTTGATTAAAAAATTAGAATTCATTTTTTAAAAACGTATAGCCAAAAAAGCATAGAGTATGACACAACTTTCGGATTTGAAAAATGTGAAACAGTTTGAAAGTTATGAATGTTTTTCAACCAGTGTGTCTATCAGGATTTTAGACACTCTATATACAAAATTATTAACAATTATTTAATAATATGATAATCAAGAAAATCATATATTTTTAGAAAGATGACAATTTCCTCAATAAACTCTTTTCGTTTTATCAAATTTGAATTAAAAAAAGTCATCAACATGAAGGGTGAAGTTAGAATAATAGGGTGAAACCTATAAACACATTAGCTATGAGACAAAGTCAACTATGACAGTCCGAAGCCTAAATCCAATGCATTCCTGAAGCATAACAGATGTCCATTAATAATGGATATCCATTTTGTAGAGCCAGGAATTGTATGCTCAACATTGTGACCTCAGTTGCCTAGGGATGTTGAGTTAGATTTTAGTGCACACATGGACCCTTTCGTCCTTGCCACGGGGTGAACCACCACGTCACTCTCACTCTTGTGGAAGTAACCAGTCGAGAGGAGGCAAGACATGAGGGTGGTCTGGCTTGTTGGAGAGCTGGACTTTGCGAAGAGGGGTCAGCATGTCTTGAGGCCTATGTTGTTGTGTGTTAGTGTAGATGTGTTGTTCAATGATCATGGTTGTAGAGATAATCGTATGACTCGAAGGGTCACTAGTAAATCTTCTTTTGTTGGGGTTTATGATGTTCCAGCTTTGTGTGGGTTATTGTTTTCATTGATGGCTTGTCGTCTTTCAAAGTATTGGATGAATGTTTTATGTACTAAGAATTGCCTATGTTCTTGTTGTTGTTTTAAGATAAGTGGATCCTGTTGTGGTCTGAAATGGATTTCCTCTATCTTGTCGAGGATTGCACTCACCCACTCACCTCTTAATCCTGGGCACATTTGTGAGCTAAGACAAGAGATAGACATATGTGAGCTAACCTTGACTAGGCCTAGAGGGTTTGACATAGGGTTTGATTGACCTAAGGTTTGATTGTGTGTTGACCTCTTTTGACCTTTTGATGGAATCAAGGGTTTGACCAAATTTTGTAAGTGCCTAATGTTTTTGTTCTTTTTTTGGGTTTTATGAATGCAATACTATATGAAATGCAAAACTTCTTTTTGTGTTTCTGGAAATAAAAGATGGTTTTTAATCTAGGAATCAAAGAATGGATGCAAGCTACAATGAATTTACCTAATGCAATTTTAACTATGTTTTTGGGGTTTTTCAAATATTTGGAATGATTTAATCTAAGAAAGAAAATTGCATGTAAATGAATTAATCTATGAACTTGAAAGCAAATTACTCTAAGAATGCAAGATTTAACTATCTTATCAATGAAAAAGCAATAAGGTTATTGATCCTAAGAGCAATTTTAGTTATCTAATTACTACCAATTGATAGAAAGCATAGAGGAACCCAAAATAAAGAAGGCTTGTGAGACTCCACTACCCTCAGATTTCCTTGTATGGCAACCTTGTATCCTCTTGTAATAGTAGGGAATCCTCTTGGTGACAAGATGACAATGGAAGCAAATGAAGCTTTAGAAGCTTTGTAAAGAGAGATCAATGAGAGATATTGATGAGCATGATGGCTTGATTTGAGCAGCATATAGATGTGTGATGAGCTTTATGTGAAAGCTTGATGAGCAACGAACAAAACAAAAGGCTCTTATGTCTTGTATGAGCATGACAATGTTGAATGTGTAGAGCAATAACTTGCAAGAGTTGTGTGCACAAATGAAATTTCCTCCCTTTGTGCTTGAGGGAGGGGGTATTTATAGGTTAGAAGAAGGGATGAGAGGTGAGGAAGAAGGAGAGTTAACTCAATTAGATTAGAGAGTTAACACAGAGGATTCAAGAATGATTTGCCTAGTAGAAGCTTATCACTCAAGAAGAAGTGAAGAAGATGTTGGAAAATGTGCCTCAAATAACTGGCTTGATATTCCATCTGTAGTGTTATGTATTTATTCCTTCATCGACCTGATTGTCCATTTTCAATAAGAGCTTCTAAGTTTTCCCCTCGACAACCTGGTATAGAGCATTGGCTACATCAACGAGAGAAGTTGTATATCAGTGTGAGTTACCACATCATCCCTTCGATGGTCCAATGGACAGTAACCTACATGTTGTGATCACTCATGGGGAGGACTAAAGAGTATCGAAGGGAAATGGTGATATCAAAGGGAGTCATCACAGAGTCTCTTCGATATATTTGATACAAAGCATTGGCGGTGGGGACCACATGGAGAGTAATGAAATTCATCGAAGGGACATCCTTATATCAATGGGAGATGATATATTGTCCCATCGATATGGCCGATACTCGCTAGCTTGTGGGTGCCTTGTTAGGACCTAACTGGTACTAAATGGAGAGCAGGGATTGGATGATGTCGATAAAGGATGTATGATTCAGTGACATGGAAGTTGATGTGGATGCCACCTGGGCGGTGGGGACCGTGGTCAAAGCTTGGATAGTAATAACTATATCAGAGTGACATTGATATTTTGGCAAGAGACTAATAGTCGTCTCATCGATGTTTTTGATGTGAACTATTAGCGAAGCTTGGAGTAACAAGACTCTTGCCAAAGAGACACAAGGACTTCAAAGAGAGACTATCTGGAGTCTTGTTGAAAGTTTCGACAAGGGTAGTGATAGTTATCTTTTGGTCGATGGTTTGACGAGTGTTGATAGTTAGACGGTTTGAGACTGATTGCATATGGAACTCAAATCGATTGGTTTTCCTTGGTTGTGTGGAACATAGAACGAATACAGTAGTGTGTTGAATGTTCTATAGTTTGATAATGTGAATAAGTTGTTCAAATTGAACATGTGAAATGTTGAACAGGGAAATGTATGCTACCAGTTTGAGACTGTAAACAAGATACCTGAAAGCGCAAGTCTGGTACTTTGTATGTAAACAAAATTTTACTGTAATACATAGTGGCTTTGCTTGGTGGTGGGTTTTTCTGCTGTAAGGGTTTTCACACGTAAATATGGTATTGATTTGTGTATGTCTCTTAATTTTATACTATGTTATTCTAATTAATATGAATCTTGAATGAATAGTAATTAGAAATTGAATGTACTATCTACATTTCTCTTCTAAAAATTGTCATTAGGAAGGCATTTCTACACTTGCTTTCCTCACAAGTGGTATCAGAGCCTAGCCATTTGTGTTATCCTTGTGGGTGAGTTGGGTTTTTTGTGCTATTTTTTTTAGTGGGAGTTTTGCAGAGAAATTGACCTGAAATCTTATTACAAATTTGAGATGGCAAGCACATCTGGAAGTAGAGATTGAGAAGTTCAACGGTGCCAATTTTGAGTTGTGGAAAATCAAAATGGAAGATTTACTCATGGAGCAAGAGCTATGGATTGTAGTGTCCTCTAAAAAACCATCAACAACATCACAAAATGATTGGGATACAATGGACCGAAAGGCCAAGGGTCTGATCAGACTATGTTTGGCTGATTCAATTCTCTTGAATGTCCATGAAGAGAAGATTATGAAAACTTTATGGAAGAAGCTTGGTGACATTTATTAGGGGAAATCTCTAGTAAATAAGTTTTTCCTAAGGAAGAAGCTGTACTCTTTGAAGATGGAGGAAGGAGCATCTATTGCAGATCATTTGAATACATTTAACATGATCATTGCACAAATGATGTCTATTTTCGTGAAAATTGAAGATGAGGATTGTTGCATGCTCTTTTTGTGCTCATTGCCTGACACATGGGATCACTTGGTAATGGCTATTCAGATTACAACAACCACTTTCAAGAGGGAAGATGTGGTTGCTTTGCTATTGTTAGAGGAAATGTGAAGGAAGTCTTCTGAGATGGCTAAGGAGGCCCTTGTTGTTTGAGGCAGACCAAAGGAAAAAGGCAAGAAGAAAGACAAGAAGTCTAGATCCAAGTTAGAGGGGAGATCAAAGTCTCTTGGTAAAAAGTCCAAGGTGAAGTGTTGGAATTCTAGGCAGACTAGACACATCTAAAAAGAATGCAAAGAGGAGAAAAAGAAGAAAAATAAGAACAATTCTTCTGATAATGAATCTTCTTAGAGTGATGCAGATGCCTTCATTGTAGCCTTGGTGACACAGGCATCGGATGATATTTGGCTGATTAACTCAGGTGCGTCCTTTCACATGACCTCTCATAGAGATTGGTTTTCAAAGTATGAAGAATACAAATGTGGAAGGGTGTATTTGGGTGATGATTCTCACCTAGAAACTGTTGGCCATGGAAGAGTCAGAATTAAGTTTCCTAATGGAAGAATAAAAGGAATCAATGATGTAATGTATATACCAAGTCTGGCTCAAAATTTACTTTCTGTAAGTAAGCTAAATGATGTTGATGTGCAAGATTCTTTCTCAAATGGTGGTTGTAAAATGACTAGAGGCTCAATGGTGCTAGCCAAGGGTTCATGCATAGGCACTCTATACAAGCTGGACACACTTGCTATTCAATGTAACAATGTCTCTGCAAAGTCAAGTAAAGCTGCTAATGTACGGAAGGAGAATGACATTCCTCCGGGTGTAAATTCATTAGAGGTGAAACTCCCAATAGAGAAAACTATGTTGTGGCATCATAGACTTGGCCACATAGGAGAAAAAGGATTAAAAGCCTTGAAAAATAAAAACTTGGTTGAAGGGCTTGATGATTGTAATCTTTAGTTTAATTTTTGTGAACATTGAATTTATGGAAAGAAACATCATGTTTCTTTTTACTCTAGTCCTCATAAATCTTCTCGCATACTGGATAATGTTCACTCTAATGTATTTGGTCCATTGAATAATCCTTCTTTATCGAAGTCTAAATATTATGTTTCATCTATAGATGACTATTCAAGAAGAGCATTTGTGTATTTTCTAAAAAGTAAATTAGAAGTGTTCAGTCAGTTTAAGGAGTTTTAAACCTTGGTAGAAAATTAGACTGGTAGAAAAATTAAATGCTTGAGGATGGATAATGGCGGTGAATTTTTTTCTGTAGATTTTGAAAGGTATTGAAAAGACCATGTGATTAAAAGGCATAAAACTACACCTTACACTCCACAACAGAATGGAGTTGTTGGAAGGTTGAACAAGACACTGATGGAAAAGGTGATAAGTATGTTGAGTAGTGCTGGTCTGGAGAAGAAGTTCTAGTTTGAGGCCATGGCTACAACATGTTACTTGGTTAATCATTCACCTACTTCAGCGCTTGTTGACCAAACATCTTTGGAAGCATGGTCTGGTAAGAAGCCCTCTTTATAAAGACACATTAGAGTCTTTGGCTATGAGGCATATGCATATGTGCCGAATGAGAATAGATCTAAATTAGAAAACAAGGTTGTAAAATGTATCTTCATTGGTTATGGTATTGGTGTGAAAGGATACAATCTTTGGAATCTGGTTACTGAGAAGGTATTGTATAGTAGAAGTGTAATCTTTTGAGTTGAAGCCTTCTACAGTGGATCTACATCCAGAGGTAAAAGAAGTAGAAAAGAAGAATGATGTAGTTGAAATTCCTCTAACTCCAGATAAAGAGGAACTATGAATTCCAAGTGTACCTAATACTGTGGAGAGCTCAAGTAGTTTTGAATGTTCTGAACAAGAAGAAGAACCAGAACTTCAGCCTTAGTCTATGAGAAGGTCTACATGTGAGAAGTGGCAACCTAAAAGGTTTGGATATTGTATGTTGGACTATAGTTGTGCCTATGCTTTTATTACTAACAGTGATGAGCCTAGGACCATGAAAAAGGTTATTAATATGTCTGATTTAGGTTCCTAGTTGGAAGACATGAATGAAGAAATGGCATCATTGAAAAAGAATGAAACCTAGGATTTGGTACCTTTGCCTGAAGGTTGAAATCTTGCTAGTTGTAAATGGGTATTTAAAAAGAAGATTAGTCTAGATGGTAGTGTTGAGAAGTATAAAGCTAGGTTGGTCATGAAAGGTTATTCCCAGGTAGAGGGAATTGATTATGGAGAAATATTTTCTCCTATAGCTAAGCTGGCATCTATTAGATTTCTATTGTGACTTATAATAGTGTATGACTTAGAGATTGAGCAGATGGATGTGAAGACATTGTTTCTTCATAGAGATTTGGAAGAAGAAATTTATATGTCTTAGCCTGAGCACTTCATTGAAAAAGGTAAAGAAAATCTAGTTTGCAAGTTAAAGAAATCTCTGTATGGTTTAAAACAATTGCCTAGAATGTGGTACCAAAAGTTTGACACATTTGTGCTGTCATTGGGATTTGTGAGATCAAAGTCAGATCATTGTGTGTAATAAAAAATTGAAAATGGTCATTTATTTATTATTACCCTGTATGTGGATGATATGCTATTCATTGCGAATAGTAAGGGTATGATTTCTTATTTAAAATCTTAGTTGTCAGCACAGTTTGAAATGAAATATATAGGAATAGCTAGGTACATTATGGGGATGGAAATTAGAAGGGATAGGGAAACTAGAAAACTTTGGCTCAGCCAGAGCGAGTATATTAATTCTATCCTAGAGTGATTTAATATGACAGATTGCAAGCAGCTAGTTGTTCTAGTGTTGCAAGGAATGAATCTATCTACTGAAGATTGTCCAAAATCTCCTACTAAGATGAAGGACATGACTGGAGGGTTCCTTATGCGAGTGTAGTTGGTAGTTTGATGTATGCAATGGTCTGTACAAGGCCAAACATTGCCCAAGTAGTGGGAGTGCTTAGTCGGTATATGGCTAATCTAGGAAGACTGCATTGGAATGTTGTGGAAAGAGTTTTTAGATATTTAAAGGGTACTTCTAAGTATGCCTTGTGCTATCATGGTAACTCTACTAGATCTAAGAGTTCAGTTAACATTCATGGATATGTAGATTTTGATTGGGTAGGGGACATTGACAGTAGAAGATCCACCAGTGGATATGTATTTAGGTTGTTTGGTGGTACAACTAGTTGGATGAGGAAGCGACAGGCTATAGTCGTTTTGTCCAATACCGAGGCTAAGTACATGGCAGCAACTCATGCTTGCAAGGAAGCCATTTGGATTAGGCATTTGTGTTCTGATATTGGGTTTAATGTAGGGTAGATTACTATCTGCTGTGATAGCCAAAGCACCATTTGTTTGGCAAAAAATCCCACTTTCCATTCTAGGACAAAGCATATCGATGTTTAGTATCATTTTGTGATATGGTGGAGGATGGAAAGGCTAATCTCGAAAACATTGATACTTTGGAGAATGTTGCTGATGCATTAACTAAGCCTATGAGAACAGATAAGTACAGATGGTGTGCCAGTTCAATAGGCTTTGGGGCCTATGACATTTAGTAACGTTGAGCATTGGAAGAAGCTAGTAAGTTCTTTGTCAAGTGGGAGCATGTTGGAAAATGTGCCTTAAATTATTGGCTTGATATTCCATCTCCAATGTTATGTATTTATTCCTTCATCATCCTGACTATCTATTTTTTAGTGAGAGCTTCTAAGTTGTCGGGCTCTCAACAGCCTAGTATAGAGCATTTGCTGCATTGACGAGACAAGTTGTATATCAGTGTGAGTTACCACATCATCCCTTCGATGGTCCGATGGGAAACAAGCTACATGTTGTGATCACTCATCAAGGGGACTAAAGAGTATCGAAGGGACATGGTGATATCAGAGGGAGTCATAATAGAGTCTCTTCAATATATCTAATACAAAGCATTAGTAGTCGAGACCACATGAAGTGTAATGAACTTCATCAAAGGGACATCCTTATATCAATGGGAGACGATATATTGTCCCATTGATATGGCTGATACTCTCCAGCATGCGAGTGCCTTGGTAGCACCTTACCGGTGCTAAGTGGAGAGCGAGAACTGGATGATGTCGATGAAGGATGTATGACTCATTGACATGGAAGTTCATGTGGATGCCACCTAGGTAGTGGGGACCATGGTCAAAGCTTCGCTAGTAATAATTGTATTGGAGTGACATTGAGATTTCAGCGAGAGACTAATAGTTGTCTCATCGATGTTTTCGATGCAAAGTGTTGGTGAAGCTTGGAGTAACAAGGCTCCTGTTAAAGAGACATAAGGACTTTGAAGAGAGACTATCTTGAATCTCTTTGAAAGTTTTGAGAAGGGCATTAATAGTTACATTTTGTTTGATAGTTCAACAGGTGTTGACAGTTAGACTATTGGATATCGATTGCATATGGAATTCAAATTGATTGGTTTCCTTGGTTGTGTGGAATATAGAATAAATAGAATAGTGTGTTAAACATTCTATAGTTCGGTAACTTGTGAAGAAGTTCAAATTGAACATGTGAAATGTTGAACATGGAAATGTATGCTGCCATTTTGAAACTATAAACAAGATACATGAAAGCACAAGTTTGGTACTTTGTATGTAAAGAATTGTTTACTGTAATACATTGTGACTTTGCTTGGTGGTGGCTTTTTCTCCCATAAGGGTTTTCCCATGTAAATTTGGTATTGATTTGTGTATGTCTCTTAATTGTCTACTCTGTTATTCTAATTAATGTGCATATTTATTGAACTGTAATTAGAAATTGAATGTACTATCTCCATTTCTCTTCTAAAATTGGCATTAGGAAGGCATTTCTGCACTTTCTTTCCTTACAGAAGAAAGAGTGCATGGGAATGCATGAGAATGGATGAGTTGTTATTTTTTATTTGAAATGGAGCTAATTATGTATGTGCGGGTGCATGAAATAGTTAATTCTATATTAGGCTTGAAAATTCATGCAAATAGGAAGGAAAATAGGCAAAAATAAAGCTTTTTCATGTTAGAAACTCAACTTTTTCTACAGCTGGAAACATGATAGGGTCGCCTGAGGGTCACCCCTTTTACCAGTTTAGTCACTCAAGGGGCAATCCTAGGTCGCCTAGGGGCTGACCCATGGGTGACCCACTAAGGAGAGCACATGGATTGAAGTTCTGGATGGGAGATGGAAAAGGAGGAGAAAATAAGGGGTTCTACCTCTGGAAACAGGTTAGTCATGTGCAAGAATCCAAATATCCACTTGAAAAGTAGGATCTCCTGGTGGGAGATCTAGAAATAATATGAGGAGATTTGGATTGGTTGAGTGAAATTGAAAACTGAAAGTGGGAGATGGCTAGGGGGATCTCTAGAAGGATTCTAGGGGGTGGAGAAGATGAAAAATATTAGGGAAAGGTGAAAACTCACCTACAAGATGCATACAAGGCTTAGGAATAGAGTTGTAATCTCAAAAAACACAAATCGACAAGTGTTGAAAAGTGTCGAGAAGCGTTGACAACAAAGAGAGAGAAAATGACAAAGGGGAAACAACACACGATCAAATAAATGACATGTCATCAAGAGAATTACTGCTAAGAGGATGTTATTTTATGTGTACATGTATGTGAGAAGGATTATATATCATCATAGGGGTCCTCGTAGAGGTTGTGCATGATTTTTGTGCTTACATGAATGGATATCCATTCTAGGAAATATATATCCATTCAGACCAAGTGTTCAAGCACTTATAGGATCCATACATGGGTTAAACAAGAAGTCCCCAAAAGCCTAGAGAATCATCACTAGCCCACTTGGTGGGGGTAAACCTAGAAAAAAACTTAAGAGAGCTAGGATAAATAGGAGTAAGTGTCAAAATAGAAGAAAATGGAGGAATATCAACATTAAAATTAAAGAGAGTGTCACTATAAGCATGCGGGAGTGAATCAATTCCAAAGGAAGGAGAATAATAGAAGGCAAGTTAGAAAAAATAGTGATGAAGTCCTTAAGAATGCTAGAAGATGTAGGAAGCTCAAGAGGATTTATAGAAGGCTATATAGGGTCCACAACATCATCATATATAGTAGGAGATGATGTGGAAAGAGATAAGAATGCATAGGTGGTCATAAGTTTGGTTTTAGGTGGTTGAAAAAACTGAAGGGAAAATTATGGTAGTGATACATCTAGTATGGATTTATAATGTGTTATAATACATATAGTATGATTTCTATTGATGATATCATACCTCCCTCACTTATGCATCATATTAGTAGTGGTTCATTGTGTTGGGGGAGGGGGCGCTAACCCAATTATCGACTATATATAGTTGTAGCCTAAGGCTAGTCTCCCCCAGATATATAGGGCTCAACCTATGGAGATGGGATCGAGGGTGCCTATATAGAGAGAAGGCCCCTATCTTAATGATATATTTGACATGTCATGTTGGTCCTATGTCCATAGATTCATGTGCATTTAATGAATTACCTTTTTTAATACATGATGATGAGTATAATGATGATCATTTTTCTATATCTCATGTTAAACCTATGGACACCTACAATGTAGATATATATGTCTTACCTTTACCTACATGTGATGATGATTCACCTCTATCCATGCCTAATGATATACTTGTTGAATTTAATTACCTATCTATGATGATTATCCTAGTGATTAGATTTATGATGATTGTACTTCATCTCTCACTAGTGATAGGCCTATATATGATACACCTTGTTCAACTTCACATGAAATCATTACCTCCCATGTAATTCATGATGATCCATCTTCTCTATCTTGTGGCTCATGGTCTATTGATGTTATGCTTAGTGATGAGCATAGTGATATTTATCTATCTTCTTATGATGAGGTTAATGACTCTTTGTTACATGATTATGTGATTTATTGTGATAATTCTCTTAATACAAATATGCTAGAGTCATTTAGTGGTAATGAATATGTAAAGATACATGCTAGACAATTGATATCTTCAAATTATTCTTCTATACATGATGGCTATATTTTGATACAAACATTGAGTGATACATTAATTTTTACCACTAAGTAATGATTTAATACATTTCATGCTTCTCATACACCCTTTCATGCATTGTCATGTGCTTTTATAGATAACTTTAATCTTGGCCCTAGACAATATTTTGCTCATGGTTTTATTTCTTCTCCTTCTAGTGCCCCATTTGTGGTAGGGTGAGTGTGAGATCATGATGGGCCAAACAGTGGCAATGAAGAAAAAACTTATTGAATGAAAAAGTACTAACATGTAGACTAATATTTAGATTTGAATGGAAAGGATTTAATATTTTTAGCTCAAATACGAATTGCCTACAAAATGCCTTAGGATTACCTCATATTTAGGCAAGTGGGAGTCCCGAAACTTGCCAAAGAAACTTACAAAACCACCCATTCAGTGGTATCCTGAAAATTTCCACAGTTTCATCCTTGAAGCTGATAGACTTTCTTGTAACTAAATTTAATCATATGATAAGGGTTTATAGAGGAAACTATTAATATTCTAAAAATATAATATATACCTCATAATAATTTTAATAGGTAATTATTATTAATTTTCTACATACGCTATGTCTAGTTTCTTGATATATATACATATTGAAAAACATCCATAACTTTCAATATATTAATCCTTTTTTAAATCCAAAAGATGTGTCACATTCTAGGATTTATTGGGTATATATTAAAATTAAAATTTTTTGAATTTCATATATTTTTGATCAAGTTAGGTTGGCTGGAAACTTAATTTTTAATATTTAAAAAAAGTCACAATAAAAAATTCATAAATAATTATTTATTTGCTTAAAAAATCCAAAACAATATGTGTCACATCCCCTCATGTGTCCTTTAATTAAATCCAAATCATGGAGGAAAAATATTAACTTTTTCTCATACTTAGGTTGGCCAAAATGACACTTACTTTTTACGTTTTTCTGATAATTTTAGTAGTGCTTTATTGAAATATCCAATTTTCACCAAACTATTTTTAAAATTTTTTTAAAAATAGTAGCCCATAAACTATATTCAATTTATTAAAACTTTTATTACTACCTTATTTCTAGATTGTGTAGATAACTCATTCAATTTTTTACATGAAGTTACTTAAGTCTGTTTTTTACATTTACATTGCTACTTAGGGGTATTGTTTGGTCCATCATGATCCTACACTCACCCAGTAGATCCCATTAACTTAAATCTATTCATCAATATGATGTACACCAAATTAGTAGAGACCCCCATTTGGATCCATTCATACTTGGACATGTCATATCTTTAAGTACTTATGTAGTACCTCCTATATCCCATCTTGCACATGATATAAACATACTTAAGAATGAATATCAACTTATGAGGATATTTTACAATTTTTACTTGGTATATGTGAGGATAAGGTAGCATTAGTTTATAATATATCTTTTACAGCCTCCACCATTGTTACATATGTCACGAGGCATACACATGTAAGTTTGAGACAAGTTGAGAATGATATTTCACCTTATTTGAACTACCTCATTACTGGGATTGACAATCTAGAATGATATGTTGATACTCATTCATAAAGTGTTCAACCAAAATATGAAACTACTAAAATATTTCACAATCTTTTGGCATATGACATTTTGACTTATCCTTTAGGAAATAGATTTGTGGAGTTATTCAAAGTCGATTGTCTAGCCACGCCTCCATTGTCCCATGGAACAATCACTTGTTTCTTATAGGGAAACTATTCCTCCTCTTTACCTAATGTTGGTTGTGTCACCACAAATCTATAAGCACAAAATATGTCATTATTCCCTTCAATTTACATCTTCTTCTTATGGCCATTTTTTGTTACCTCTCTTACCTTTCTACCCTTACTATTCCATCCTTTGATGGGTCTATGTCCATTGTGTGTTGACCACAACCTCATAGATTTTTTTTTACTAGTTCATACATCTTTTATCCACCTATTTCACATGCCAGTCTTTTATCCTTTCAAGTGTCATCATAGACTATGTCAGTATCCTCTAATCTAGAATTTCTAGTCCATCTACACCTTGGTGAAATTCATCTTCTTTCCTACACTTGAAGCAACTCTACTAGTCTCCCATACCCATACCAAGTATCATGATGCATTTATTGATATGTATATTGTACATGATATTCTATATGATCCCTATAAAAATTTGATAGGTTACATAGTGCCTTTGCCACTTGGAATCTCTATTGTGCCATCAACACCCTTGGCAATGTCTCCAATAAACATCTCGAATCGTGTTCTTCTTCTAGATCCATCCTCTGGATTTTTAGTTTGCACCAAGATACTACCATAATATGCATGTTCACTCCTCAATTTGTGTGTTAACCATGCCACAAGAACTTAGAATCTTCACTTGAGATGACACCCTATGACAACTTATGTAACTTCTCTACTTTTTTGAAAAGCATATATCTACAATCCTAGAGTCACCACTCAACTCTTATCACATTCTCACAAATGTGTTTTCAACTATGAAGTTAGAACTATTTCCTTCCTAAGGGTATGTCAATCCATAGACACAATTCATGGAAAATTGTTTCTTCAACTTAGTTGCTCCTTCTATGGGAACAATCTAGAGATCAAAATCCTCCAATGTATCTCCTTCTTCAGGTATGACATCTAAAGTTCTTAATCCTTAATGAAGATCACATCCTCTTCTTTCAACCACACATAAGTCCTTAGTTTGATTCACCACCTTATTTCAACCACACATAAGTGCTTTGGTTTTGTTGACCACCTTCTTTCAACCACACAAAAGTCCTTTAGTTTTGTTAACATAGGAAAAACAAAATGAATATCCATTTTCTATAATGGATATTCATTACATAGATATCTGTTTCTAAAATAATTGGGCTTTAGGTAACGGATATCTATTTTGGGCCAAAAAAATGTGAAAAGAACATTTTTGGGCCTTACAATGGTGTCCACAAACCCACTGCTATTGAGAAAGCGTGATCTCTGCTTGTTACAGTAAAAAACACTTTTATACACTTTTGACACAAAATTTCCTTGTTTCAATCATTAGGATGATATTTTTGTTCCCCTAATGGGGATCAATAGTTATCGTAAAGCAAAAGGAGGAGAAAAGTTACATTTGAGGAAATTGAAGAAATTAGGGAAAAGGATAGAGCAAGGAAGAGGATTGGAAGACCGGGTTGGGTGGATTCTCATCAAGGTGAAGCTTCTTCTTTACCATCTAATGACATGCAAATTGAAGTTGTTAATGTTGAATATAATGAAATGTTAGATAAGAATGAAATTGACCATGATATTGCAAATGAAAATGTTGCAAACTATTATGAAACACCTATTGATAAAAGCAATTTATCATGGAAAAAGAAGAATAAAAACATAGAGATTTACTTGAAGATTGTGGATATGAACCTCATGATGTTGAATTTGCACTCCATAATCGATTTGTTGATAAAATTGATGAGATTGATAATATGGATGAAACAATGAAAATCAATGTATCTCCAAATTACATAAGAAGAGAAGAAGTTTGTCAATAAGAGAATGAGAACAATGAAATTGTAAAACATCTAAGAACCCAAAAATGGTTACTTGAAATGGATGAGAACATAATGGAAAAACTTGAAGGCAAGAGGTTGTCACGAACGGTTTGGCTGTGGGCTTAAAAAATTTTCAATGAATACTTTAAAAATAAAGCATTAACTGAACAATGCCAAATTTTTGTGCAATTACTAAAAATGTACAAAATGAGACCTTTTGCGAAAGAAATTAAAAATTTGGGTAAACAAAGTGTCTGATCGGAATAAAATTATTGTTAGAAGTATTTTTAATGCACTCAATTCTATTGGAAAGACTAGCAAGGAGAAAGATAAAAGAGATGCTTGTAGAGTAATAACAACCTTAATAGTGAGAAAACAATTAAGAAATGATTGATTAATGAGGCAAACTTGTTTTGACTTAAGCTTGAGTTGTAAAACATTGTCAAAAGCACTAGCATTAAGATCAAGACTAGATAGTCCTCATGAAAATGATACTTGGGATTTCAATAGTAGGTTTCCATGAGTTGATAAGAAGCTAATCAATAGCACGAAGGATGAAATTGAATGATTTTTGCACACTAACTCTAGGGTATCAATGAATGTAAAAAATGTTTTAAAGTTAGGAATTGGTTATAAGGACCACACACAACATCCTAAACACTACTTGGAATGTAGCCAAACAACATTGTACAAATAATATTGTGAAACACACCTAGGTATGACAATCTCACAAAGATCATTTGAATCTTGTAATCCATTTTATTGTGTTCCTCTTAAAATTATTAATACGTGTTGCAAATACCATGTAGAGTTTTCTATGTATCATGAATTATTATACAATATTTGTTCTACTTTGCACCCTAATGAAATGTTACAGGTGTGTGGTGAAATTATTAATACGTGTTGCAAATACCATGTAGAGTTTTCTATGTATCATGAATTATTATACAATATTTGTTCTACTTTGCACCCTAATGAAATGTTACAGGTGTGTAGTGCAATTCAACTACCAAAGTCATCTAGGGATTTATTAGATTTATTTCTATGTTAGAGATGATAGCTACATCTTCTACAAGAATGATTGTTTAAATAAAAAGTGTTTGCAATGTGGTGGGTTATCAAAGTTTATATCATGCATTCATGAGGGTAGAGAGCATGATTTTGGAAAGAAAATGGTAAAGAAAAATAGATATGAGATAGTGAAATACAATTTGAAAAGTTGAGGTGAAGGTTCTATATGTGAGTTCGTTGTAAGAGAGGTAAGTATTGTTAATTTTATTGATGATTTTAAGAAAAACTTTTTTTACAAGTATGCTAGACACAACCATAGGTCTCAATGGTTAGATAAATAGTTCAAGATGCGTAAAGGCTTTCCTAATTGGAACTATTGTCTTTGTAGTTGATTTTTTTGAAAACTATATGTTTCAACGACAAAATGAAGTGCAATCCTAGTACTAAAATTCTATTCAGATTGCCATTTTTGGTCACATCACATATAGACATGCCCCTAAGAGTACAGAAGAGAATAGGAAAATTGTCAAAGAATATCATTTTTACATGAGTGATGATCGATATCATACATTAGAGTCTATGCAATATTATTTTCAACAATTTTATGGGTTCTTGTAAGAAAAAGATATTAGAATGGATCAACATCTCATTTGGTTAGATAATTGCACCAGTCAATTCAAGAATGATCGTATGTTCTATTGGTTGAACATAATGCATGTAGAGAAGGGTATACCTCATATTTGGAATTTTTTTGAAGCTGAGCATAGAAAAGGGGAACATGATGGAGTGGGTGCATGCATTAAGAGCTCTTTTTAAAGAAAAACTAAATATTAGAGGTGGTGCTACATTTAATGATGCAGATTCTATTGTTAAGTGGTGTAACTATGCATTGTCACAAGGATTGGCCCTTGATTAAGAAGTGCATAGGTTATTTTGGTTGGTTGATGAGGGGATAGAGAGAGAGAAATTAGATTGTTAGAGAATCAATGAATCATCATTCATTTCAAAGGTTAGATGCAAGTGAATGGACTATTTGGACACAAGAATTATCTTGTTTTTGTCAAAGTTGTATTAAATGTGATTAGGATAATTGTGAGTCAAGTGAGTGGGTAGATGCATGGATTCCACAATATTTAACCCATTTATCTCAAGGTCATTCATCTTTACTCAATGACATGGAGAACTCATTTGACTATGAACATCTTTTAGACCTTGTACAACCAGGTCATATTTATGCAGTTGTTGCACCACATGGAAATAAAGATAGGTCAAACTATTGGTTGGCACGATGTGTACAAGAAAGAAAGCTAACATGACCTATGACAAATGGTGATGGGTTCACATATCCTATAGGTTTATTTTTTATTAATGGGACTTGGTTGTGAATATATATGATTAGAAAGAATGGCATCCCTGCATTTGAAGACTTTGAGAAGCACAAAACCATATTCATGTATTTACACCTAGTTGTAGCAACAAATGTTAAGTTACTAAAGCATCATGAAAAACTAAAAATAAAACAACTATGGACTATTAGTAATTTTGACCATGAAGCAATATTGGATACTATGAAGGTAAAACATGACCCTTCAGGTATGCTTGACTAGTATATAAACTTCCAGATGGTACAAGTATGACAATTTTTATCTTAACTTGTTCTTATTTTTTTTCTATTTTTTAGAATTGTTCTATTAAAAATCTTAATTCTTTAACTATAATTCATGATTTTGATTATTTAAGACTTAGCATATTCATGTATTTGAGGACTTTGAGAAGCACAAAACCATATTGATGTATTTACACCTAGTTGTAGCAACAAATGTTAAGTTAGTAAAGCATCATGCAAAACCAAAAACAAAACAACTATGGACAATTAGTAATTTTGATCCTAAAGCAATATTGGATACTCTGAAGGTAAAAGATGACCCCTCAGGTATGCTTGACTAGCATATAAACTTCCAGATGGGACATGTATGATGATTTTTATCTTAACTTGTTCTTGTTTTTTCTATTTTTTAGAATTGTTATATTAAAAATCATGTTTCTTTAACTATAATGCATGCTTTTGACTATAGAAGACTATGAATGAGGTTATATTGCATGGAATCATAGACGTGAGGTACAAATTTTAGTGTACATTTTTGTTTCTTAATGTTTTTCTCTCTAGCTTTTGGTATATACTAATTTCTAAATTTATTTGTGCATATCCTGCAATCAAGGCATTCCATGAGATGGCATCTCTTTGATGTGTTTTACTAAATAGTTCATGTGCCTTGTCTATGCTTCCACATTTTGTATACATGTCTCATAGGGTAATTGTAACTACAACATTTGAAAAAATTCTCATATCCTTCATACTTTATACCTACCAATTGCATTTTCTTGAAAGTGTCTAAAACCTTTTCAAAAAATCCATTATGTGCATATCCTACAATCATGGCATTCCATGAGACCACATTTATTTGAGGTGTTTTGTCAAACATTTAATATTCCTTGTCTATACTTCCACATTTTGCATACATGTCTCACAGGGTAGTTGCAACTACAACATTTGAAAAAATTCCCATATCTTTCATGCTTTCATGATTGTCCATAGCCTATTCCAAAGATCCCATTTTGGCACATGTAGGGAGGATGCTGGAAAAGGTTGTAGAATTTGGCTTTACACATGCCAATTACATTTTCTTGAAAGTGTCTAAAGCCTTTTTCAATTAATCCATTTTGTTCATATCCTACTATTAAGGGGGGAAAAGGATGATGATGAATGTAAGTTAAATCAAATCCTCTTCCACAATAACATTCAAGGACAAAACTGAGTCAAATCACTACCAAAGGGAGGGAGGATGACTCAACTATAGATTTTGTTCTCAAGAGTGCTACGAAAATATATGATTTAACCAAGTATTTTATCAAACCTTAGGTCAAGTATGCATAAAACCCTAATTCTAAGATAATCATCTCGTAACAGATAGAAGATGACTGAAACCCATAAACCAATTGTACAAGAGTCATCAGTAAGATGTCAAAACTTGTGCCCTGGAATCTAGAAAGTCAGAGGACTATGGGGCAGGTGCCCAACTCTTGGAGGGAGAATCTACCAGAGGTCTGAACTAGAGAAATGCTACAAATGATGCCCTAATGCCAGATTCAGTGCTTGTTTGAGCAGGAGGACTTTGGGATGGGTACCCAAGTCTTCCACAGAGGAATCTTTGCAAAATGCTTTTGGATCCTAAAACCATTTCCCTTACATAACCTTCATATGCCCTCACTTCTTCAGACTTCACACTTGTAACCTACACATAAGAAGAAAAGGGGTTTGGGGGTTCTGGTGTTTAGGGCTTTGCCTCAGTCAAATCCTAGGATAACATTCAATTTTCCCAACATCGTTGTTAGAGAGAGTGTGTGTCCTTGAAGGATAGAGGCTAAGCTAAATGATGATTGAATGATTCAAATAAAAATGATATCACCTCGGAGGTGAAGCCCTTAAGAGAATGAAGTTCCTTCAACTCATAAAGAGACGGATGATGATTCTAAATCTATAACACCACACAATATAAACATAAATCTACTTTAGAAACATAATGAATGCTTTGAATGCTCTATTCTCCAAGATAATAAGTTCACAATCATCAACCTCTATCAAAATGAATTCAAAAATTCACTTATATATGCTTTCCTGCTAACATTCATGAATTAATTCAAAAGAGCCGACAAGGAGAGACCTTTTTAAAGGTCCTATATTGACATTCATTAAAATTGGCCCCAACCAATTAGGGAGCACTTGGGTGTGGGTGCCCAAGTCCCTAGGTTCCTTTTTGGTCTAGGATAAGGTAAATCATAGGTTCCTAGTTCCCATTTTACATGGGTTTCATGGGATTTTGCATTGGGATGAATATTTTGCATGTATAATGTTATCATAGGGACTTAGAAGCTAAACTAGGAGGTAAAAATGCATGTGTCCACTTTTTACTCCATAACATTTAGCCCCAACTTTAATGTTTGTACTATCTTATGATCAGTACATGCATTAAAGTATGGTCAAAGGATATCAAACATAAGAAAGAAGACCACCCTAAGTTTAGAAGACTATTTCTAGCCCCCAAACTTAGGAAAAGATAAGAAAACACTTGACAGTCACATAAGACACAATGAATACAATAAGGAAGCATGCAGTACATGAAGAAAATAGTAAAACACACAATACATGAAGAAGACATGAGTTCAGTCACATGCTACACAAGGTATGCACAAAGAGAAGACATGATTAACAAATATATCTATATAATTCTTTAACATGAAACACACATCATGGAGGGAGATCATCACTACACACCTTTAGACCATGAAAAGTGTACAAAAAACATGATGTGGAGGGAGATCATCACTTCACACCTTTAAACCACACAAAAACACACAAAGAAGACATAGAAAACACATGAAAAACACATGAAACACATGAGCGTTGTATAGTATGTCATCGACCTACTATACGTCTTATACACAACAAACACAGGTGATAGGGAGGAGCTCATCACTATGCTTCACTATCTAAGGCACACCAAACACACATGATGGTTGAGCTATGCTACCATAACTACCAAAGACACACTTAAGGGTGAATAACTCAAGATCTAACCATGCCTCATGTTGAGGACTTTTTAGAAGGATGTGCAACCACTCATGGGAAGACAAAATCCCACCTTCCATAGAAGGGATTTCAAAATGCAACCCCACCCACATCCACATATGCCTTATAGTGAAAAGGAAGCGTGTGCTCAAAGTATACAACCCCCCTACATCACAAAGACACCTTATAGTGAAAATGAGGTCTACATAAAACAAAGTACACAACCCCACCTGCATCATGAAGATGCTTTATAGTGAAAAGGAAGCATACACAAACACTCTTTATCACAATGTCTAAAATATCCAAGCATTTACCATGATATATGCCCTCACCTTAAAGTGATTAATATTGCTTGCTGATATCAAGCACATTTAAGGTAAAGCGAAAACATGCAAGCGAACAAGATATTTAGCAAAGCCCATGCCCCAAAGTGATATGTGCTTCCAATCACCAAATGTTCCCACAAACACATCAATATCATTTGCTAACATAATTATTAATCAACAATATAAAAGCTTTGGTTAGAAAATCTAAGCTAAGATAAAAACCAAAACAATTCATGAAAGTTATACAAAAATCATGGATCATATCATGTACTAGACCAAGGCTACACTTATGGGTTTGGAACCAAGTATATACATGAGGTTATGCTTTAAGTATCTTAGAACCGAGTGTAGCTACGAGGTGAGATACAAAATAATGCAAAGTGCATAGAAGCAGATTTAGAGTATTGCAAAGGTTTGTTACAACAAATTTCACAATTTGAATCACAACACGAAGTGATTCTACTAGTCAAGTGTCAGTAATATATCAACCCCATCTTCATATATGGACTAGGTCCAATTTTACTTTCTTGTTGTACGGACACATGGTCCTTATCAATAGTTATTTGTTTTCATCATCCACTAACTAGTAGATCCATTGAAGAATGTAAACACTAGAAATGAGAAGGAGATACAAGTGACTTAGGTTTACAATGTGGGAAGATGCCCCTGAGCCACCACACACAACAATTACAATAAGTGAGAGAAAAAAAAGTAGAAGAATAGAGGAAAAAATAGAAGAATGGTCACAAAAGAGGCGGTCTCCTTGTATCCTTGACCTTACAAGAGTATCAAGGGTCATTTGAGGCCTAAACAACATTTAACACAACATGGCGGAACACAACACAAAACCATAACATACAAATATATCTATTTGAGAGGATGCAATACTTGTGACCATCTTAGAGAGGTGCTCCATCAACTGTGGTAAAATGTGTGAGGAACTCATGTCTGATTGATGTTTATTTCCAAAATGGCTACACAGTGCTTGTTTCTCAAGTCCTTGTATGTTTGAAATCTTGTGATGCTTGTGGGGAGGGGACTCATTGTCTTTTTCCATTGATGGCTCCTGCCTTGTTCTTTTCCGATTTCTTATTCTACCTTGCTTGTTGAATGATCCTTTCATGATGAAACGGGATGCATCTCGTCGTCACAACTTTCTCTTGTTTCAAGCGATTATAGGTAGGCTTCTCTAATTGCGTATCTTGTGCATTTCGGTTTTCTCTCGATCTATAAAGGGATAAAGGAGGAGGAACCTCAATGTAGATATCTTTTTCTCATGGGAGAGGTAGATCTTCATTTGTTTTTATCCACTTCTATCATACCAATTATGTCATCATAATCGAGATAGTCATCTTCAATCTCTATTGTATTTTATTCCACCATGTTATTGTCACTATGCTCAGGAAAAGGATTAGTGAAGATTTCTAAGTTTTGATTTGGAGGGGCTGCTGACTTGTTTCCATTATTATTCACACCAGTAACTTTTATCATGTTAGAATCAATGAGGTCTTGAATTTTTTCTTAAAGATGCATACCTCTTTTGGTGTCATGTCCTAGTGAGTGGTGATAGTGACAATAAGAATTAGCGTCAAATGAAGGTCCTTGTATTTTACTACTATCGAAAGAATGATCAGGAAAAAGATTCAAAATATTGTTATTAACTTCTTGAGTCATTATCGAATTAGAGAATCTGATAATTGAGTGAATTGTCTTTGTTATTGTTTGAATTGAAATTGTGTTCGATTAGTCTTTTTAATAATAGACACTTGTGATTGAAATTTGTTTGAATGTTGCCCATTGATCTTAACAAAATTCCTATTATTCTTCTTAAATTAATTTTGAGATGATTCAGTCGTGGATTGACCAACATGAGCTGATGAGGTATGATTCTCATATTGACTAGCTGAAAGTTGGTAATCTTGGAGAGTTGTACATAGATGTTGGAAGGAAATATACTTCATCAACAATATCTTGTCACGTATGTTCGGTTGTAGATTTCTAATGAATACTTTTTGAACATCCCCAACTTTAATCAAATATTGTATTTGCACAATGAGAGCTTGATATTAACTGATGAATTCTATTAATTTCTCTTTCATACCTTTTTTACAATGGACCAAATCAATCAATGAGATAGAAGGTCCAATGCATTCCTAGAAGTGTTGCAAGAATTGATCTAGCTGTGAGAAGGAATGCATTAAATAAGGAGGTAGAGAGTGAAACTATTCTAATGTGGTATCCTTGAGAGATCGAGGAAATAGTTTTGCTAACAATGCCTCATCAAAGAACAAATTCCTACACATAGTTGTAAATTCTTCGACATGAGTATCAGGATCACCTTTACCATTGTACTTTTCAAAGTGAGGAGTCTTGAATTTGTCAGGCATTTGAGCTCTTAGGATTGTATAAGATAAAGGACTGCGAGCATGATATGTTGGTAAAGTAGGTTGAAAGGAAGCATTAGTCAAAGTTGTCACCTTTTTATGCAATGATGACATACTCTACAAAAGCTAGTTTAGAAGAGCATCATTGGGTGAAGAGGTTTGCAAATTTGAGATAGGTGCATTTGATGTTGTAGTCGTGAAATTCAAAGGTTGTTGGTAATGAGTGGAGGTGATGGGTGGTTGATAATAAGTATTGTTTAGTAGGAAAAAGAGAGATGGATTCAAAGCATGTGAGCACACTATATCAAACCCTTCTTTCACTACAACATTCAAGGACAAAACTGAGCCAAGTCACTACAAGATGGAAGAGGACTCAACTACTCATTTTGTACTCTTGTTTGCATAGGAAAGATGTGATTCACCAAAGCCATTTATCAAACCCTAGATTTGAGATAGTCAACTTATAACAAAGAAACAACAAGTTAGGATCTGAAAGTACTAGGATGATCAATGAGATGTCCAAACCCATCCCTCAGAAGCTGAAATGTAAGAAGACTCTGAGGCTAATGCCCAAGTCCAAAAAGTCCTGATATCTCGAAGCTCAAAACTATAAAAATGTCATAAATGATGCTATGATACTAAATTTAGGGACTATTTTAGCTATTGGACACTAGGGCTAGCGCCCAAGTTTGCTATAGTGAATTTCCTAACTTTGTGTTTAGATCTTGAATCTTTATCCCTTAAGCAACCTCCCTATACCTCCACTTTTGCAATTCGTACTCCTGTAACCTGCACACAAGAAGAAAATGTGTTTGGGGGTTGTGGTGTTTAGGGACTTGCCTTAGTTAAGTCCCAGGTTAGCATTTAAGCTTTCCCAACACCATTGTTAGAGAGAGCATGTCCTTGCAAGACAGAGGCTAAAGATAATCCAAATGATGATGAAATGATTCAAAAACAATGATAAAGTCACCTTTGAGGTGAAATCCTTAGGAGGTTGAAGATTCTTCAACTCATAAGGATGTTGATGATGATTCCAAATCTGCAGTAATCACAATACTAACACAAATCCACAATAATAAAACAGTGAATGCCTTGAATGCTCTTTGATCAATATCATAACCTTGTTATCAGATCAGCTTGTTACAAAATGAATTCAAACACTTGTTTATATATGCTTATCCGTTAAACATTCACAAATTAATGAAAGAGCCAACAAGGGAGGACCCATTTAAAAGCCCTACATAGACATCCTTAAATTTTACCTTGACCAATCAGGGTGGACTTGGACATGACCACCCAAGTCCCAAGGGGCCTTTTTGGTTAGGACTTAATCTTTGAATGGGCCCCTAGTTCCCATTTGACATTGGTTTTGGGGGATTTCTCAGCGGTATGAATAATTTACTTGTAGAGTGTAAACATAGAGACCTAGGAGCTAAACTAGTAGGTAAAAAGGCATATGTCCACTTTCTACTCCATAACATTTAGCCTACACTTTAATGTGTGTGTGATTCTATGATACAACACATGCATTAAACTATAGGTGAAGCATATCAAAACACATCAAACACTAGAATGAATACACACCCTAAGCTTGAAGGACTGTGTCTAGGCCCTAGACTTAGGCAAACATAAGAAAACACTAAATCTTCACATAAGAAACATTGAATATAGTAAGGAAGCATGCAATACAAAAAGAAGACAATGAAAACACATAATATGCAAAGAAGACATGAATACAGTCACACAAAACACAAAGTACACATGAAGAGAAGACATGATTAAGCAATTATGGTGAGAGAGGGTAGGAGGTAGAGAGGGGAGGGAAGTAGAGAGTGGGAGAAAGGGTAGGAGGTATAGAGGGGAGGGAAGAAGTGAGTAAGAGAGAGGGTAGGAGGTAGAGAGGGAAGGGAAGAAGAGAGTGAGAGAGAAGGTAGGAGGTAGGTAGGTGAGGGAAGTAGAGACTCAGATAGAGGGTAGGAGGTAGAGAGGGGAGGGAAAAAGAGAGTGAGAGATAGGGTAGGAGGTAGAGAGGGGAGGGAAGTAGAGAGCGAGAGAGAGGGTAGGAGGTAGAGAGGAGGGAAGTAGAGAGTGCAAGAGAGGGTAGGAGATAGTGAGGGGAGGGAGGAAGGGAGTGAGAGAGAGGGTAGAAAGTAGAGAGGGAAGGAAGTAGAGAGTTAGAGAGGGGAGAGAAGTAGAGAGTGAAAGAGAGGGTAGGAGGTAGAGAGGGGAGGGGAGAAGAGTGTGAGAGAGAAGGTAGGAGGTAGAGAGGGGAGGGAAGTAGAGACTCAGAGAGAGGATAGGAGGTAGAGAGGGGAGGGAAGAAGAGAGTGAGAGATAGGTTAGGAGGTTGAGAGGGGAGGGAAGTAGAGACTCAGAGAGAGGGTAGGAGGTAGAGAGGTGAGGGAAGAAGAGAGTGAGAGACAGGGTAGGAGGTAGAGAGGGGAGGAAAGTAGAGAGTGAGAGAGAGGTTAGGAGGTAGAGAGGGGAGGGAAGAAGAGAGTGAGAGAGAGGGTAGGAGGTAGAGAGAGGAGGGATGAAGAGAGTGTGAGAGAGGGTAGGAGGCAAAGAGGGGAGGGAAGAAGAGAGTGAGAGAAAGGGTAGGAGGTAGAGAGGGGAGGGAAGTAAAGAGTGAGAGAGGGTAGGAGGTAGAGAGGGGAGGGAAGTATAGAGTGAGAGAGAGGGTAGGATATAGAGAGGGGAGGGAAGAAGAGAGTGAGAGAGAAGGTATGAGGTAGAGAGAGAGACAGAGGAGGTAAATAGAGGTGAGAAAGAGAGAGGAGGGGAGGGAGTAAGTGTTTTAGTTTAGCATAACGCAAGCGCATTATAACATGCTCGAGTTATGCTTTACATTAGAAATTTCCAAGCCTTAGGCTTGGATTTGCCTTGGGTTTCCAACCTAAAGGCATGGATTGTATTTAGCTCATCCAAGGACATGTTTTTCTAGATTCTAACAAAATTCACATAATCCAGAGTCTGCTCCCCATCATGATTGCAGTTTGTTCAATAAAAAGTTGAAAAAAATACCACCATAATCTTAATCTCTCTGTTAGCTATCTAACCATATATTTATTTTCATGCCTTGAGTATGGTAAGGGTTTCATCTTTAATTTCTTTTGTTAGTGTATCCATTTTTTGTCAAAAACCAATCTCTAGTATTTTTAACTTCTTTTAACCATTCATAAAAATTTCAAATAAGTTACATATTTAGAAACTAGACTCTATTCTACACATATTTTAAAAAAAATGATTTTCAATTACTTTTCATGAATTTTAGGGGGGAGCAAGCTCATATTTCTATTTTTCAGGATGTGTCCACTTTGAAAATTAAAAGAATCAATTATTCATGAAAAAAATATCAGAAAAATTAGGGATAAACTACATGGGGTTATCTAATTTCTCACTGAAGTGATTTTTAAAATACTAAAAAAAATTAACATTTAGGGGGAGCACACCAAATGCTATGTTATGTTTTTTTGAGAAAAATAAGATCAATTTGTGTGCTCCTCCTTTTTGAACCCCTTAATCACAACTAGTTTTGAACAAAATTAGTAGTTTAGTGTTATGTCATAACATTTCCCCCTAGGATTTTTACCTCCTAAGTTAAGCTCCCGAGTCCCTTAATTTTCATCATGCATGTTAGAAATGAATCTCGAGATAAAATGCATTGAAACCCATGGAAAATGGGACATCGGGGACATTGTAGAGCTTAACACTGACCCAAAATAGGTCCCACAACAAGGGCACCCATGCCCTTGCCCTACCCTATTTTGGTGGGTCCCAAATTTCAATGTCAACAAAGTTACTATTAAAGATGTTCCTTGTCTGCATCTTGAGTTTGAATTATGAAATTAAAGTGGTAATGCATATATATAATCATGTTTAGGAATTTATTTGCAAACTAGAAGATGATTTTGATTTCAAAGAGAAATCATGATCATAGAGCATTCAAGGCATCCACTGTGTTGTAGAATAGAATTGTGTTGTTGTTGTGTTTGTTATTGTAGAATTGGCTTCATCTTCTCATGTTATGAAAGATCTTCATCTACTTGAGAGTTACACCTCTGAGGTGATATCTATTTGAGCTTCAATCAATTATTTGTCAATTTATTTTTACCTCTGTCCTACAAGGGCACACACTCTCTATCTAACAATGGTGTTGGAAGGCTTGAATTCCATTCCGGGGCTTGACCAAGGAAAGCTCCTAAACACCACAACCCCGAACCCCTCTCCTTGTAATTGCAAGTGATAGGTGTCAGATCTTGTGGAGAGGAGTTGCATAAGACTGTTATAGAGTATAAAGAATTAGGATCTGAAGAAAAAGGTGGGAAATAGCTCAAGAAGGGCTTGGGCACCCACTCCTTTTCCCCTTAGTTTCGTGTCATGGAGAATCTCTGAAGTGGTTGCAGTCAGTGGTAGAAAAGATCTAGAAGCCCTCTGAAAAAGTAGCACCTTGGACTTGGGTGCCCACTCTTTAGCCCCCAAATTTTCCATACTCTCAAACTTGAAATCTAGTATGTATCTAATTTGTATTTAGTCTATCTCTATGCGAGCATTTATTAGGTTTTGTTCATTTGTTTATGATTTTTCATAATTAAGGTTTTAAGCTTAATCAAACTAAAAATAATACATTAATCAATCAATTCCAAATTTCCCTATCATTACAAGTGACAACCAACTTGTAGTTGATCCTTCTTATAGAAGTTGTGATTCAACTTGCTCAAATGTCTTTGAATGTATTGTGTTAAAGGAGGATCTAGCTAAACTATCCATTAATCACATTGACCCTCTTTTCATCTTTTACATTTTGGTGAACCTATATTACTTAAATTTTGTACATTGCTAAGTGTTATACTTCAGATTTTCATTCATTCATTTCATTTTCATCATCATACATTTGAAAATCTTACAATTAAATGAAAAATTTGAAAACTCAAGCATGCCAGGCTTGCGTTTAGACATAGTTTACACTATTTTCATTGCATCTCATCTACATCATTTACTTCTCTAATATTTGTATAAGATCTAATATAAATTACAGCATTAAATCATTACATAATCATTCACCTTGCATTTTCATGTTTTATTTTCTAGAATCTACTTAAAATTATGCATTTTTCATATAACCAAGTCTTTGCAATAGCTAGGGTTTGTGCTTAAAATCTTGTTTTAGATTTTACTACTTTGTTAAACACTCTTTCAAATCTGATTTTGGATTGTAGTGTTGCTTCATTGTATGTATTTGCATCTTACTTTTGCATTTTAGAAAATTTACATTGAAAAAAGTGAAAAAAGCAAGCATTTTAGGTCATAAACAAGAATAATTTTGCATCTATTTCCTTGCATAGGTGTTAAAAATCTTTTGAAATCTGATCTTTCATTCATTTGAACACATACATACATTGCTCATTTAAAAATTTGGCATCATTTCACACTCTTTCTTGAAAATTTGCATGTTTTTAATTACAAAATGTGTATTTCAATGCTAAAGGTTGTATACATTTTCTTTAAACAAACTTACAAATCACTCATATTTCCTTGGTATGTTGCATTATTTCATTCTACTCATTTGATTTTCTATTGACCTTGTGTGTCTTTTATGACCTGCTTCCCTCAAATAAGTGTTTAAAAGGTGAAATAATCTCACATTATATGGCTTATCATCACAACAATAATGCTAGGGTTCCTCCTAGGCCTTATCTGAAAACAAAGACCCCCGGGAACTTGAAATAATATTCACACCTCATGATAGAACAATTGGAAATATTGAAGGACCTCTTTATATTACAGTGAAAGTAATGGAGACTCTTGTGCATGGAACACTTATAGATCCTAATTGCATGACTAATGTGGCAATGAAAGATTTCCTTTTTTCACATGATTTTTTACAAGAATCCTATGAACCTACAAGTACAATGATTAAGACACACACTAGAGATTTTATTCCTACTTATGGGAAAATATCCCTATTGGTTATGGTACATGACAAAGCTATGGAACAATTATTTGATGTCATCCCTTCATTTGACCTCTTCCGCATAAAATTAGGACATCCATGGCTTAAGGCTATGAAGGCTGGACACAATTCACAAATGCATAAAATTCCCTTTACATGGACAAGTGTGCACTATTCATCATAATACATGGCAGCCCATGGTTACTCAAAAGAACTTTACTCTTGATTACTTTTGGCCTTGACCTGATAGAGTGCTCGAGCCACGAAGAGATCAACTTTTCTTAGAATACAGATGATACAAAGAAAAACTACTACCTAGAGTGGCTGGGTCATTGGAAATTTGGCTAAGCTTGATGTTTGATGGTGTTGTTATTGATGGAAACAAGAAAAGGAACAAGGTTGGAATAGAGATTTTGGTCTGGCAAAGGAAGACCTAAGGAATTTGGCTAAGTGTTGGAAGAATTCAGAGACATCGATAGAAAGACAACATTTTGATTGGCATTGGTCCATAGTTGAATATCTGGTCTTGTGGTTCTGGTAAGATGTCTATAGTCCTTATATGATATTAAATACAAAGTTTCAGCTTTTGATCATCTATGGAAGTGTATCTTCAAGTTGTCTAAGTCTGGCATAACATAATACAATACTAAACAAAGCAGAACACAGATTTGTTTTCGTCCGCATTCCTCTAGTGTTGGATATTTTGTTATGGAGTCTTGAGGTGTTGTAAACACTTATCTAAAGGTCTAAAATCCAAAGTTCTAAAGCTTGAAGTCTACCAAAAAGATATTTG
This sequence comes from Cunninghamia lanceolata, assembly GCA_027924645.1. NCBI lineage: Eukaryota > Viridiplantae > Streptophyta > Pinopsida > Cupressales > Cupressaceae > Cunninghamia > Cunninghamia lanceolata. The sequence goes on from BSBN01000957.1 coordinate 4,334,433, forward strand.
TGAGTATCTAAGTATCGCTACTTGGCTTGACAATGTTTTACTAAGACAGGGGCTGTGTTCTAATGGTCCACATTTTTCCACAAGATAATATTAAATGATCTACATTTCTAAAGGTAATCTTGGGGATATATAAAGAGTCTTTGATATGAATTTGAGAAAGTGTTGTGGTCCATAGCAAAATTTATGATCTGACAGTTAGATTAAACAAGTGACAGTTTGTGTTTGATTTGTATGTGGCAAGTTCTATTGATTGGAACTTTATCCTAAGTGGTTCTATAGTTAGAGTTGACATATGAGAATGTGTTTCAAATGTAAATTGGGTCTTCAAAGTATTTTGGTGAATGAATTTGGCCGACAAGCTACATGTTGATTAACTACACACTTCATCTTAGTAGGCTAACCTAATATGGAGATTCTAAGTGTTGTAAATATATATATGGGATCCAATTCAATGATTAAGGTGTGAATATGAATGAATGTGTGTGTGACCTGCAAAATATTGTGATTTTGTGAAGGCGACAAGTACAAAAGAAGAGGGATCTTGTTCTCATGTAAGAATAGAGTAGTGCAACAAAGTAGTTCAAGATGAAGAGTTTTGAGATAGTTTTATGAGCATCATTGGAGCTGTAATCATGCATTTATAGATATAATTTTAGAAGTTCACTTTGGCAATGAGTCATCCTTCTATCTCCTTCTTTTTTTAGGCAGTGAGCATGTTTTTGGTAGTGAGCCTATATGCAGTGAGCATCCTTGGATAGTGAGCCCTAAGGTAGTGAGCCTCTTTGTAATTCAGTTTTGATACTACATAATATATTGTGAGATAACACTCACCATGGTTTATCCCTTTTTTGGTTTTTCACATAAAAATCCTAGTGTTCATGTTTCATAGCTTGTGGTTGTTCAAGTTATGTTTAATTTTCTTTAATGATGTTGAATGGGCAAATGAATTAATGATTTGATGAGTCTATGGTTTAAGAGAATACTGATTCAACCCCCCTCTCATTATTTCATGTGTACAACATGGGCATCCTATTCAAACAAGAGAAGAACAACCTACATTAGAGGAACTACCTAGGTTGACAGGTAAGGGACTCTATGCTGAGGTTCCTCCTTTGTCATCCTTACAAGGATTAGGAGGTGATCATGGAGAACAAAGCACTTCATCGAAGAAAATTAGATTTGTACAAGCTTCCTCCTCTGAAACAAAATAACCTATGTTGAAAAATTAGACTCCTTTTGGAGATATAAGCAATAAAAAAAAGGAATAGGCAAGCAAGAGAAAGGAGGAAGAGAAGACAAGCTTTTGCCCAACAAAATGCACCTCAACAAGAAAACACTCCACCTAACATTGAACCAAACAAAGAAAAACTTAAAGAGAAAGAGATTAAGGATAATGACAAAAGTTGGGCTATTGTACCTTATGTACCTCTTTTCTCTGGCATTCGAGATTGGGAAGATGATGATTTTCTTGTCAACAACCACTAGTTCAGTTGTGTGACAGGTAAGTATTTCTAACCCTGGTGGTCACTCGTGTTGTAGCATTATTTGCTCATTTATGCGGCCTCCCCTCTTGTGTTGTGTTACCCCATAATGTGTTATGTGTTTTTTAGAACTCCTAGGATGACCCTTGATACTCTTGTAAGGTCAAGGATACTGAGAGACATCCTCTGTTGTGACCATTCTTCTATTTGTATCATCATTGTTGTATCTTGCTTCTCCTCTATTTTTTTTGTGTGTTGTGCCTTAGGGACATAGTGTTATGGTTGATGACTTGGGGGCATCCTCCTATGTGATTTTTCTTAAGGCACTTGTTCTCCTCTCTTATTTTATTGTTTACCTTCTTCTAGTGATTATATCTATTCAGTAGATGATGAAAAACAAACAACTGATACGGACCATGTGTCCCTTCAGCAAGCAAGAAAAAATGGACCTAGTCCATATATGAAGATAGGGTTGACTTTTATATATCTGACGCTTGGCTATTACAATCACTCCGTGTGATATTTGATGTTGTCTTATCTTTGTAAAAAATCATAATAATACATCTGCTCCGTGCACTTTGATTGTTTTGTATCTTGCCTTATTACACTCAATTCTGAGATGCTTGTAGTGTGAGCCCAATAGCTATACTTGGATTCGAATGCATTTGTGTAGCCTTGTCTTCTTTGTTTTCATGCATAGCTTTCTTGTTTTACTTAGATTAAGATGTGTTTGTAGGAACATTCGACGATCGTGAGCACATGTCACCTTTGGGGGCTTGGGATTTGTGAAAGCTCTTGTTCCCTTGTGTGTTTTCTCTATACCTTAATGTGCTTGATATTGGTACATGACATCAACCACCTTAAGGTGGGGGCATCTATAAGGTAAGCTATATGATGATTTTTGTACTAATGAAGCATGTTTGTAAGCCCTCCATGGAGGCAGGATGTTGTATCTTCATTGTGAGTGTGCATCTTTATCTATATTGCAATGAAAGAAGCCATATACAGAGGCAGGATAATGTATCTCTTGAGCTAGTACGTATCTTCTTATTTAAAACTCCTCTACAAAAGTGGGATGGTGTATCTTTTGAGCTAGTGCACATTCTTTTATTTCAAACATCCTCTATGGAGGCGGGGTTTTGATCTTGAGACTATCCTCCCTTAAGCATGTCATTGGTGGTTGTTGTGGCATAAGCCTAACCATCAGGTGTGCTTGTAGCATGTTTGAGATGGTGGGACTTAGTAATAAGCTCCTTCCATCACCTTTTTTTCCATGTTTAAGACATATAATATGTCTCTAGCATGCTATACGATGCTCATGTCTTCTATCTATTTTCAACCTCACGTATTGTAAAGGGTGGGGCGATGAGTCTCCCCTACGCTTGGGTTTTGTATGGCATGTTTTCCCCCTCGCATAGTGTAAAGGGTGTGGTGATGAGTCTCTCCTACGTTTGGGTTTTGTATGGCATGCTTTCTCCCCTTGGTGTAGTGTAAAGTGTGTGGCAACGAGTCTTTCCTACATTTTTTTTTGTGTTGAAATTTTTATTTCCATGCATCTATATATATGAAAATGAAAAATGTTATATCAATTGTATTCATCATATTTTGCATGTCTAAATGAGTACTTGACCTATGAGTGAGGCATCCTTTATCTTGACTAATGTGAAAGCTCTCCCACCCTCCAAATTTATTATTAAGTTATCACTAGATTAACAACTTCCAATGGGTTATCCTTGTAGCCACTTTGGGCACCGAACCCACATTGGAAGCCACTTTCCCACCTGCATCTAGAAGACCCTAACCATCAAGCATAACAACAAGTAACTAAAAACCATGCAAGGCATTTACCTTCTTGCATACCAATCTCAACAAAATACATATTTCTAGAGCAAGGCATGCGTTCTCTTGCTCCCAAAATCTCAACCATAAAATACACCAACACATAAATTTATTACATGCTTAAAGCAACAATGAACCACAACATCACAATAATGACATCAACATGAGTTCAAAACCATAAAAGATAGGTACTCTGGGCAAGGCATTACCCATCTTGCACAAGATTTAAACCAACATGGACCATAAACAGGGAGAGTCAATAATTACATAAGTCCAAAACATGTTCAACCTTAACAAGATCGCAAAATCACAAGGGTCAAACCCACAACTGCCCCTCCTAGCCTCTAGAATCAACTTCCCAATGACACAGAAACTAGACATCACTGCAACACAATGGCCCCACATCAACGATCACTCTCAAATGCAAAGCATCATCTAATAGACCAAACTAAGTAAATAATCCAAATACAACACCATAATCATAACATTTAGTATATTCAATTTTCAAAACAAAACTATATAGGGACCACATCTCATATTCACTATAAATAAACATTCATATATGATTCTTCTGTAACTATGTTTCACGACCACCATCATAACATGCATTCAAACTTCTAACGTATCATAGCACTATTAGGCTTCATCAAAGGAATAGCCCCATGGTCTATAAAATATCAAGATACTTGCAAGACCTATTGCCAGAAATTCTACACCATCTTCCAAATTGAATCAATACTAACTCAATAAAACCATAAAAAGAACTATGACAACCGCATTATTGAATAACTTAAATTTATCTAAAACTCCTATTTTCATTCCCAATATATTTATACAATTCAAATGGCATAATCGTGTTCCTCGATAACAACTTAATTTAACAAGTATGTCTATCTTGAAACACTTATATAAAGGACATATCTATATTATATATATTAAAACACAATTTCTATACATCCTTCATTACCAGATTAGACTAATACATTTCCTTTACATTGATTAACATATAATTCTAATTATGAGAGGTTTTTAAAATCAAGAACCAAATCTAACTTTCTTAGATCTAATCTACAATTATTTCCTAACAACCACTATAAATTAAACTTTCTTAGCATGAATCTAAGATTAACCTTCTAATAATAATAATTTATTGGCTTAAACACATATATTTGATCACGTAATTTTACTCTATTACTCAAATATAAGGGAGGGAGATTTATATAAAAACACCTACGCTTTAATGTTTTAACCTCATAATAATATTTACAATGAAAATCATTAAATACATCTATTTAGATTTATGAGGAGCTTCTAATTTCATTATGCAAACTTCCCAATAAGATTTACTAACTTAAACTCTCTTATTTCAAAACTAACAATATCTTCCTAAAATTATCATTTTTGCTTTCTTAACTAAATTAAATACCTATCTAAAAAGAAAGATTCTCATTAACCCATTACTTGTTCTTCTACTAATATAGGTCTTCTAGTAATTCAGGATGAGACTGAATACAAAAGCTAAATTAAATCCTTGAAAAAGAAAACTTAATAATAATTAACATCTTATTCCTTCTACCCACTTATTCCAATTCCTATGACTAATATGTTATGAGAGAAGCGGACTATTTCCATCTATGATTCAAACAGAATTCATGACTGATGGATTGTTGAAGAGGAATTATAAACTTCTAAAAAAATTTCAGCAATGATAAAGGTCATTCCCAAAGTAGATTTATTAAGAATCAAAGATGAGGAAGGAGATTAACTAGCACTTGCACCCATAGGAGTTTCAAAGAATGAGTCGATAGGAGCAACCGACGAATTATATAGTTTTAAGATGAAAAACAATACCAACCAATATAATGCTCACATACAAAAGCCCAACCACAATAAAAAAAGTTCAAAATTGGATAGAAGACTACCTAAATCAAAGATACAAAAAGAGCTACATAATTTCACTAAGAAAAAATAGTGAATATCACGGCTCTTTCTCTGTCTCCCTTCTCTGAAACTCTTAAAACTAATTTGATGGTTTGGTTGAAATATCCTTTGATTAGAGTCTACCGGAAGTTGCCAGTTGATTAGTAGCATTCTAATATATTATAAGCGTGCGACAGAAAATAATATTAAGAAACTTCCTAACAAGTGTGGGCCAAGTCTCAGACCCTTGTTAGTAATCTCTCTATCAGAGACAAAATGGGAGCTAAATAGTAGGATGTGGCCCTCCATCAAAGCATGATTAAAAATGGAAATAACCTTATAAGTGCTAAAGTTGATTTAAAAAAAAACATGCACAAGTCACGCGATCAAGGGGACTGAGATGATGGAAGGGCATGCATAGAAGGAATCCATTGCAAAGGCTTTAGATACATTCAACCAATGTGACAGGCAGGTTAAATATGACAAACCCTTCTAGATATATTGTTGTAGAAAGAAATGATTGCAGGATTTCACAAGAAGCATTTGTTAAATTGACTATGGATACTTTCAAATAGAAGTGATTGGCAGAAGTAAGGTGTAACCCACAACTACGGCTAGGATACAGATTGCCTAAAAGAAAAGTTATGAGTTGGAAAGCGATGACTGTAGGACAAACACAAATAGATTTGTTGAACATGCTAGGAATCCACAATCAAATGCAACAAGAGAAAGCATTGGCAATGCACACAAACTAATAGAAAGATTGCCACACAGAGATATGATCCCATGGAGAACAATGGTTATAGGCAACACACAATGGATCCATAGTTAGATTGCTTCCAAGGCTTTAACACAAAGATTGAGGACGAGAAGCATGCATGCAATGAATAGAATATGTTGAGGGTTGAAATAATGATCTGATAATGCTCTAAGATAAGACATAAGATTTAATAGATTGGCCTCAAGATAAAAGATATCAGGTTAATGTGAAAATTGGAGGATTTCTTTAACTATAATCTAGGTAATATTACACTTGAAAGATCCATCCACTCCAAAATAGATGACACAGTTTAAGTACTAAATACCCAAAGAATTATAAATATAGTCAGTATCGGAAGGCATGAAATGGTTTTGCTTTAAACATCAGAGCCTAAATCAGTCAAATGACAAGAAGACAATCCACATGCAGATTCCACTGATCAGGGGCAAGGTTTTAAAGAAATAATGGAACCTGGATATCAAATGTTCAACTGACTGAAGGTTTGATGCGAGATCAAATTCTATTACTACATACCCATCTCACCCTTCTCTCTCTGTAATTTCTTCAAACCCTACCATTCTCAGCATCTCCTATGCCCCAAAAGAGGCTTGAAAGAAAAAAAGTGTGCAAAGAATGGATTCCAAGACAAAACAAGCAAACAGTTTTACAGAATGCTCTAGAGTGATGTCATCTTAGAATGCTAAGATTGTAAGATCCGTGCTAGGATCCCCTCCCCTCTACCTTAAACATATAAAATATATTAATCAAAAGAAATAACTTCCTTCCATTACTGACGTCCCAATCACTCAAATAAATTAATTTATTTCTTTCTAGTAACAACAAGATTCTATCTAATAAAAGATTTCTGACCAAGACAACTCATAATGACGACATTAAAAGATTTATGTTAAATATAGAATATCTTAGCAACACACATCCAATAAATTCATTAATTAAATCCTCATAGAAATATTTTATTTACCTCCACAGACAATTTATTTATTTATATAATAAAAGAAACCAATAACTCTTTTTAATAAATAGTTAACCGCATAGAAATGACCTGACAAGATGCATACCAGGTGAAACTCGACAACAAATAGAACAGAATCGTACATCAGGGACTCACAACACGACCACACACACAGGATAGAGGACTGAAAACATATCCTCTTCGACGATGGTGACAGGCTAAGGGAAACCTTATGTTAACTCAAATCAACAATTTTCCATTGGTTAAGGCATGCTCACACCTATTGATTCAGGTGGAGTTGATGCCCAATACCTGTTCACTCAAACATACCAATTAGAATACACATAATAGCCAAAGCACTAGGAAAGGAACTCTAACATTTGTATCTCATTCCTGTATGTCCATACATTCAATGGTACAATGTTACCCTTTCCACCTAACCTAACTACATCATCTGACTATAATATTAACATAACAATATGCATTTTACTTATAGAAGCTCATGTTCCATTTTCATCTTCTGATTCCTTAGTCAATCTACCTGCTCAATTGAGGTGAAAATGGAGGGGCACTACATATTTTGAGCTTCATTGGAACTATATTCCATACATTTGCAGATGCAATTGTAATAGTTCATTTTTGGTAGTGAGCCCTATTGGCAGTGATCCCTTTTGGCAATGAGCCTATTGCAGTGAGCATTTCTTTGGATAGTGAATCCTTGGGTAGTGAGCCTAGTTGTAAATCATTGATATTATAATATATTGTGAGCTAAGACTCACCATGGTTTTTCCCTTTCTAGATTTTCTACATAAAATTCCTAGTGTTCATGTGTTATGCTTTATGCTTGTACTTTTTATGCTTGATTTTCGTTACTATTATTGAATGTGGAAAATAGATTAATGGTTTATTAAATGAATGGTTTAATATAATACTGATTCACCCCCCACCCCCCTCTCAGTATTCTAGGTGTTTACAATTTGTATCAAGGCAAGGTTCCTTGGAAGAAGTCTAACAACTTGAGGAAGATCTTAGAGATTGAACACATGGCAGCTAGAAGGTATCCTACTCCTTTGGAAGAAATTCATCCAATTGAAATTACAGAAGAAGAGTGCATGTTTGTCAATAATGAAGAACTCAAAGTTTCTCTTGAAGACGTTGAAAGGATAGAAGAGGAAAACTTAGATCTGAAGGAAAATGTCAAGGAAGAATATGAGTGCATAGTAAGTTGAGGAAGCAAGTCAATAAGTTCAAAGAAAAAGCATAAGGAGATTAATGAACAATTGAGATCAACAAATAAAACCTTGAATAGTCTGAAAGTGCAAGTTGAAGAAAAGGTAAAAGCTGAAGAATATCTAAATCTAATGGTGAAAGGCAAATATGAAGAATGGGCAAAGTTTGAAAAAGAAGTTGTGAACCTAAAGTTAGATTTGGAGAGGGCAAAGAGTTATGAAGAAAAGTTCAAGATAAGTTATGCAAAACTTGATAAGATGATTACCAGTCAAAAGAGCCTTGATGACAAAGAAGGCTTGAGATTTGAGAAAGGTGAAAGTTCCAAATTAGGTCATGTAGTGAATGCTGAGAACAAGAAGGACAAAGGCAAGCAGATCTGGAATCAAAGAAATGGACCTAGAAGACCACCAGTTAGGCAACCAAATGCTCAAAGGTACCCATCTTTTAATGGTTATTATTATTCATGCAATAAGTTTGGACATAAGGCTACTCAATGTAGGAGTAGAATGAGTCAAAATGTTCTTTCTCCAATGAGTGCTTTACATGCAAGAGAGTTGGTCATACAGCTAGTGAATGTAGAAGTCAGATAAGGAATGGCTATAACAATTAAAGGAATGATCAATCCTTCAATGACAATTGCTTTACATGTGAACTTCTGTCTTTTCTTACTTGCCTTGACTAGTATGGGATTCACCGGGTGTTTTCTTCTTCTTCTTCATTTTCTTTACTTCCTCATCTGTCTCTGTCTCTTCATCATCCTTGAGACTTGTATAGGACCTTGTTGTCTTTTTCTTTGTTTTTTCCCCTCCCTTTCCAGATGTTTGGGCTTCCAGTTTTGATGCATTTTGGCTCTCAGAGGTGGTAGGTGTAGAGCTTTTGGAGGATCTGGTCCGGGAGGGAGCTTGCACCAGGGCACTTTATTTTTCTATCTATTGCCTTTCTTTCTTTGCCCTTTCCATCTTCTATCTATTGGCATCAAGTGCCTCTTTTGATATTCCATGCCTCTTGGTGAATTCTTCTACTTCCCTTCTTACTTTTCTCTTGATCTCAGGCTACCTTAGTTCAACATGAATTTTCACACTCAATTCTTGAAAGGTTCCAAACCTTTCTGCCTTAGGATCCTTGGGTTGACTTAGCATGTGTTGAACATGTAGCTCTACAATTTTCTCATCTACTTCATACCCCATTGGCATGATCCAGACTGTCCTTGGCTCCACTGCCTCCATTAGGCATTGATCAGTGTCTACCATAAAGCACTCTGTATCCTTGTATTTCTCAACCAATGATTGGGGTATTCTTTATCTGGCCTACATCAAGCTCTGGAAGTTTTTGAAGTAACCCCACAGTGCTGTATTTTGTGCCTTGGCATCACCAAGCCCATACAGATAATCTCTAATTTGTATGGCAACAGGTCTATGATTTTGCCATACCCAGCCACTAGATCCAGGTAGCTCATTCATGTAATAGAAGAATAGAAAGAGTATCAAGCCATCGTATTTGAAAGAGTTCTTCTTATCCTTCCTTATCTTCTATAGATTCTCCAAAAGTTGGTTCAGAAGGAGCTCACAAAGATCATAGTCAACATTCTTTCTTAACATTTCATAAGCAGTGTAAATTGCTATTTCGGATATAGAATTCTCTCTGCTAGAGTGATATGTCTTGTAGCCAATTATCATGGTGGAAAACTTGATATCTAGATCTGTGATATCCTCAATTGTCATTGCTCTTTTATCAAATTTAGATCTGGTAGCCTCACTCATAGTTTGGTTTTTGACTAATTTGAGAGTAGGTAACCCATTGGATGAGTGCAATCTAGTCACCACCCTAATGGCATCCTTTGTGATCTTAAATGGCCTCATCAACCATATGAAGTTGTCATGCACTCTGCTTAGAATATACCAGACCCATTCATTTTCTATAAAACAGGGGAAATGAATCCACTGTCCAAAATGCTTGTCCCAAATGGCTTTGTATTGAGGTTTGAGTTCAAATGATTCATTTATTAGCTACTTATGATATATATCCATCAGCTTGGATTCCCCAAATTCCTTGATATTCACATGAATGTATGCCCTAACGTCTTCAACATGCAAGACCCCATGCAGAATGGTAGAGAATGCACCTAAAGGATCAACTTCTAGAGATTTATAAGGGTGTTTCTTGAATTTAGGGTGCGGCCTATCAGAGATTTTTACAATAGTCAGAGTAGCCATCTTTCAGTAGATTCAGAGAGAGATTTACAAGAGCGAAAAATACCTATTATGCTTCAAGGGTTCACGATATGAACCGGATCAGATTGCTAGAAAAATTGACTTCTGTGGTTGATCTTTGAGAGGCTTGAGACAATTTTGTTGCAGAACTCCTTTTCTCTTCTTCTTGAATGCAAATGTACAAATGATGAACAAAAGAACCCCTTTTATTTCTACGCAAACCCTAATTCCATTCTGTAATAAATGCACAATTTAAGTTATTCTGATTGCCTTGTTTTCCTTGTTCTAATGGCAATCTTTCAGGACCACTGAGATGCATTAGAATGATAACTTACAAAGTATCTTCCTTTCTCCAATCATTCCATCTAACTGTAGATCCAAATATTTCAATTTTGAGTTATACCAGATCTAACTGTGAATGACCTGCTTTTGGCGGATGAATGTCAAATCGGATTAATCTTGGATGATTAATCTTTTCAAACTCCTTGTGGATCCTTCAAATCTTTACCGTGGGTTATTTATATGTTTCTTTGAGAGCCCTTTTAATCTGCAACTTTCCATGTGCCAATTTCAGGCACCAATTGACTGGCTGGGGGATTTTAATTTCCTTTGAGACTCCCCCTAAGCCAGAGCTCATCTATTTAATTTCCAGAAGGAATATCAGCATCAAATTCTAGTGCAGATCCATCCCCAACATTTTTTGTACTTCTCTTCACCCAAATCTTGTTCATCTCCCTTTGAATTTCATCCACATTCACTTTTCCATTTCCTTTGTCTTGGTTTTGATTATGATGCACCGGACCCCTTTTGTTTTGATTCTTACTTCTGCAGAATTTGGCAATATGACTGGATCTATTGCAATTGAAGAAAACAACATTTCTTTTCATATTTGACTGGTATCCTCTTGATCTACATTAATTAGCCATATGTCCCATTCTATTGCATGCAAAGCATCTACCATTGAATGAATTTCTTGTTTGCAAATTTCTACATTCATGAGATTTGTGACCATACCTTTTGCAGTTAAAACACTATCCAGAGAAGGATGGATTAGTCTGATTCATTCTTCTTTTGCATTGATTTGCTTTATGACCAAAGTTATTGCAATTGTGGTAGTATCCATTGAAGGATGGATATCGTTGAGCATTTGGTTGCCTTACCGGAGGTCTTCTAGGCCTGTTCCTTGGATTTCCTAATCCAGAGTTCTTCTGACCAGTTCCAGAGCTTTCACCTTTCTCATACCCTAAGCCTTGCTTGTCATCTACCCTCTTTTGGCTTGCAAGAAGAACTTCAAGTTGAGCAGAGCTTATCTTGAATTTCTCTTTGTATTTATTTACTGTTTGAAGATCCCTTTTAAGAGTGTCAATCTGATTCTCAAGTTGTTCTTCATTATCTCTAGCTTCTTCAATATCAAATTCTAGATGCCTAATTATTCTATCCATTTTGAGGTAGTCTTCTGACTTCTCCTTGAGAGATTGTCTTAGATCATCTTCAATTTTTCTTTTCTCTTCAATCTCTTAGGTGAATTTCATAGCCCCTGATTCCATTTCATGTCTTACCATAATGACCTCTTTTGATAGCTTCTCACATATCATGTTCTTCTCTTTTAGATCTGCATCAATATTATTGGCTTCACTTTCACTTGCTAACTATTGAAGTAGTTCCTTTCTCTTTTTCATGGAGATACTCAGTTTCTCTTTTAGTTCATTTATGAAAACCTGTTTGAGTCTTTCCTTCAAGTTATTGACTTCGAAGTGATATTACTCAAGATCATCTAGGGTAGACTAAAGTTGTTCCCTCATACCATACATATGCATTGAGGAACTTGGCTTTGATACCAATTGTTGATAACTGAGAAGGGCAGGGGTGAATCAGTTATCTTAATTACTTTAACTTTCTATCCTTCTTTAATAATTAGTGCAGTATCAAATGATATAAGCAAACATAACCATGAAAGAAGAAATAACATCAATACACATAACATAATGATTTTGACGTGGAAAACCTTGTTAAGGGAAAAAACCATGGGGTGACTAACCCAAGATTGTATTCTCTGTTAAAAGAATAAAATAGTACAAAATGGTACTTGCCAATTAAGGCTCATTGCCCGAGCACACTGCTCACAAGAGGCTCACTGCCTACAAGAGAATCACTATCTACAAGGTACAAAGAAAGTAACAAGATACTTGAACTGATGAGAAGCATCCACATATGTTGAGGTTTAGTTCTAGTTAGGCTTAGTATATTGATCTACTACACTTCATTCTTCTTCCTTGGTGCTGCTGTCCTGTCACCTACCAGACCTGTATTACTGCTTCTACACTGCTCTCTGCTTTTTGTCACACTCCACTACACACCACACACACCTTCACATCTAAATCCATATGAAATATATATATCCACACCAATGATTTCAACACCTTTCTAGTCAGCATCTGGAATACTTAGTATTTTCCCAAACTCTGATCTGTCAGGTGAATCCTTGCACACCAAGTGATGCGTACCAAAGAGATACTTATAGAAGTCATCAATCATGTTGGCTAACCATGAATGATTCCTCAAGAAACTTGATCACCATCAATTTCTCATCCGAATTAAGGTCTGATGCTCTACCGGTCAGTTCTTCCTCAGTCTACTCTACCAAATAGGAACCCAACACTTAGGTGCTCATATCTCTTCACTCTTTCATCACCGGAAGCTCAATCTCTAGAATGTATTAGTCATGATACTCTTCTTGACTTCCCCAAATCTACACTTTGCTGAGATACTTCTTCTGAGAGATACGAACCTGATTGTCAGACCTTGATGCATGCTCTGTTCTTGGTCATCGAACCAAAATACTCTTCAATCTAACTTTTGGTATAGACATCCCATGTCCTGCAAATGTGTGGGATGGACTTTGTTGCTATCAATGACAACATTCATGAAGCCACACAATGTCTCTTGCCAATAGATGCATCCATGGCTTCTACACAAATCTGTAAAATAAAATCAACTAGAACTCCCACTACAACTCCAAAAACTATCACACATAGAATTGGCCAGACTCTAATACCAAATGTTAGAAATGAAAGTGGGCAACTATAGAATCAATATCTAATTACAAATGTAACTATTAATCTAGCACAGAATCAAAATGGAGATAGTATGAAATCAACACAAGCAAATAATGGAATGGAAGATCAAACACATAACATAGTGTTTATGTGGAGAAACCCATCTGGGAAAAATTTCACACAAGAAGAGATGCACCAATCTATATTAACTTCAATAGAGTTTACAATACAACACTATCAATCACCTCTTTACTCTTCAATCTAATAGTGCCTCTAATACTCATGTCCACAATAGTAATACAATATCCTCATGAGTGGGTTACCTTCTAGGGCAAGAAAAGTCAACATAACCTCTACCATCAAATATGGGACCTAATGATGAACGGTCCAAATTTACAATAAAAATTTATATACAAAATGTGGCTTTTGAGGACATTGCCCTCGGACCCCCACCGAGGTGCATAGCCCCCAAACCCCTCGTCGTGGGTCCATCCCCCTACAACCCCCATATAACCAACATCCATTGGGTACCAAGATCAAACATGCAGTTGAAACAAAATCCCTACTTGGTGAATACTTCATGCCTTATGAATGATTTACAAACAATATTAGGATACCTAAAATGGCCTAGTTTTCAAGACCTATCCTTTTTACTCACTTAAGTTATGCTTAAGGGGATGCTAGTTTAAACAATACTTTATTGCACCTTATGTTACATTCTTCTTGCTTAGGTTGATATTAATTATTTTTGTCATTAATATCTATATATCTTAGATAATAATGAATAAGATTTTGTTTTCTTTCATGATTTTCTATAGATAGGATTTTAGGAAAATATTTTTAATAAATTAGTTTTATTTAGATAGACTTTGGAAAAATTGTGCAGTTTTTAGAAAATTGAGTTATCTCATCTCCTCTTTTATTCCTTAGAAGTTACAACTTCATTGTATTTTTTGAAGATTTAATTTATATTGACTACTAAATTAGTTATACTCTACTCATTCTATTATTTATATTTATTTTTGCATTAGTTAGCTTTTCTCTAAAAAAAATTGTTTGTTAGATTTATTTAAATGTAAATGATAAATACTACAATATGAAATTGAGTATAGAATGTGTAGCTTTTATATACTTAGCTATTGGTGCCATCATTATGAATGAAAGATAAGAATTAAAAGATGCTACCACATTTGTCCCTAATAAGAAACAATAAATTGCCCCTAAGTTGCAAGATCAAGTGAAAAGTATGGAAAAATATGAACATGGGATATGTAATAGTATGATGTTTAAGAAAAGGAATTGGTAAACATAGAAAGAGATTAACCAATAATAATAAAAATATGATGAAAATCGATGATGCAAATGCAAACTAGATACTCTATAATATTGTAATGATGTGTGATCATTTGCTAGAAATTGCACTTATGAGTTTAATGGGTATGCCAAAGAGATTTTAAAGGTGAATTGTTAGGTCCATAAGAAAATGATGTGCTACGCTCAACGTAGCTCCTAATGGAAATATGCCATCTTTGGGTTATAGGCATACAGTTAATAAGTGAAAGTCAATCACTTTGATTTTTGGTGCCAAGCCCCACCAATTAGATGTGCATTCATAGTGTAAACCATTTGATTACACTTTAAGTAGTATGGGCTTCATGTTATAAAGCTTCATAAATTCTAGCTTGAAAATTGATAGTCATAGTCCTTTATGCATGACATTCAAAGTTTGCAAGCATAAGAGTCTACTCACTTGGAGATATGTGGACCTATTAGTAGTTTACACATCAACAAGGATGTCAATGTAGGTTGACATGTAAGTATGGTTGCTATACCTTTGATAAATCATAGACCGGTGGTAATAAATTTAATGGAACATTGAATTATTTGTAATTGACATGCATGTCCTCTTCTTGATTTTTTAGAGGCACATATGCAATATCCCTCATTGCCCTTATCATTCTTAACATAAAAAACATTTGAGGAATTGAAACATAAAATAGAAGAATAACTAATTATGGATATGCACTTTTGCATTTGTCTTGGTTCTTCTAAACACCAAGCGAAGTTTGTGTAACCACATGGAAAGATGGAATGAGAATGACACTATTCTCCAATAATCTTACTTTTCTAATTTTTTTTCTTTTTTGAGTGAAATTTCCTTTTAGTGTAATTTCCTTTTAGTGTAAAGCATATTGGTGGGCTTCAATGAGAGTTATTTTGAAATGAGTTATACAGATTAGTAGTATCAAAATTACAACACCAATTAAATTGAGCACAATTGTTGGTTTCTCATTATGACTTTCTAGTATTGAGAACTACGTTTCTTTTGTTTAGATTTTTGTTAGTATTATTCTATTATACCTAGCCTTATATTTTCTTGTAGTCATTTTGCACTTGCATTGATCTTAGAAGTTTATGAGGAGGGCATATGTCTATAACTTGGATCAATATGTTTTGGAGTAGTTTCTTAGACCCATGTTTGTCAAAGAGTGGAAAATGTAAACAAAATTGTAATTGTATAGTGAAACCATTAGTCTTGTGTGAAGAGTGCCATTTGTCTATTACTTGGATCAATATGTTTTGGAGTAGTTTCTTAGACCCATGTTTGTCAAAGAGTGGAAAATGTAGTCAAAATTGTAATTGTGTAGTGAAACCATTAGTCTTGTGTGAATAGTGCCATTTATCTGTTACTTGGATCAATATGTTTTGGAGTAGTTTCTTAGACCCATGTTTGTCAAATTGTGGAAAATGTAGCCAAAATTGTAATTGTATAGTGAAACCATTAGTCTTGTGTGATTAGTGCCATTTTTCCGTTACTTGGATCAATATGTTTTGGAGTAGTTTCTTAAACCCATGTTTATCAAAGAGTGGAAAGTGTAGCCAAAATTATAAATGTATAATGACACCATTAATATTGTGTGAATAGTGTCATTTTGAATAGTCGGGAAGGTGGAGACCACATGGCATTATAAATCAACAATGTTATTTTCAGGGAGACAAACACACAGCACTATATAGATAACCAGAATCTTATACAGGTCATTTCAATGGATGAAATGACCTCGTACACCCTGCCATCCACCGCTACTCATTTCAAGTACACGCTCCACTTTAATAAAACAGCTTTAGTCTTTGTATCGATTTTTTCCCTCCAAATCCACGGTTCCCGGCGCTGTAAACCAAATGTATGAAAATGATGTAAAGTGAACGGCTAAAATGATTTCAATAGTCTCGCCTTATTATTAAAAGAAATCTGTGGAATTTGCCTTTCTTTAAAAAAAAATTCCATCATCTGTGAATCACATATAAAAAAGACCATAGAAGTGGGAGAACATATAAGTGAAGGGAGAGGGGATTACTGCACTACTTGGGAAGATGGAAGCAGGCGCCATCTCTAAAAACGAAATCGAGAAGGGGAAAGGATTGAGAACAGCCAAGGAAACAACTCTAGAGAAAGAACTTTGGCCGGAGTGGAAGCACAGACCACCAAAAAGGAAGGAGAGGCACAAAAATCATTTCAAGAGATTAAGGCATCGGTCCAAACGTTTTTCATAGTTGCAACTCTGTTAGCTAGTCTTACATTCGCTGCAGCGTTCACAATTCCTGGCGGAGTGAGTAGTGAGCAGGGCATTCCAGTGCGTATGCATTCGGCAGCACTGAAGGTTTTCATAATATCTAATATTTGTGTTATTCTTAGTCACTAATTGGTTAATTTGGTTGAAGTCCGAACCGTTCGACCTGTGGTTTCTAACCGTCGGTTGGACAAAGCGAAAGCTGCATTAAGCTGTGCAGTTCTGCTCGCCTTCTATGCGTTCATGGCAACCCTGGTTTCTGATTCAACAGGTTTATATGTTTTGGTAGCCCCAAGCTGTTTATGGTTAGCGTTATTCACTTGCATCATATGCATTTTCCCCTTTATCATCGCTATCTTGGTTCGAATATGTTTTTGAATTATGTAATTACGGCATTATTATTATTTCTCTGGGTTGCAGCGTTTAGACTGAATCTATTTGAAAAGGGGACCATTGCCCTGGCCTCTCGTACAAATGATAATATATGCTTTAGATTAAGCTTCCATGTTTCTTCAGTCCGATAAATGGGGGATTAAATTCCTTTTTGAGTTTTAAAATCTTTTTATTACATAAGCCTGCACTGTGCACGCTTCACTTCCTCACAATTCTTATCAACACTTTCTTATTACCTCCCTTGTAAATTGTTATTACCATAACATTTTATTTGAAAGTGTTGTTCTAGTTTTAAACGCTCTGAATTGACCTCATAAAACCTTTGTAAGTCCTTTCAATAGGAAGAATTATACTGTGGTGATTTATCATTGAAAGGCCACAAAGCAATATTAACAAACATTGATTTTATGATTTGTTAGCCTTTATGTATAGACAATGGTGGAAGCATTTTAAATGTAAATTTATTTTTTGAAATTTCTATTTTATAGTAGACATTTAATATAAATTATGACATATCGGTTGAAACAAAATGTGTTGTATTTATTGATAAAAAAATGACATAAAATACTATGAATAATTTTATGAAAATTGATGTTGAGGTTACTTTTTCTTTAAAACAAGACATCAAATACAAACTATAACTCCATCTCAATAGTATTGATGCAAATAAGTTGATACACACATTTTTTGTCTAATTTTGATACTCATTACAATTTATTAAACTGTGAAATTCACATAGTGCTTCTCATTTGAGTGATACTCCAATATATAGAATGCAAACTATGTGACAAACCAAACAATAAACAATGTTTATAGTCATTATCTTTGATGTAAGCTAATTGTCTTGAATCTCCACTTCTAAGGAATTGGATTAGGTATAGAAATTTAATGTGGTATCATTGAAGTCATCAGATTGTCTTGATACTTATGATGATGTTTGTTTTTTACATGTATGTGCTATGTAGTTTAATCTACATCAATAGTTCTTTGGATATGTAACTAAGTTGAGACTATGACTATATGACATGTTCATAGAGTTTAATATTTATTGTGTTCCTAAAATTTATGGATATCGACGTTTTTTTTATGTATGAACAAGAGTGTGAATTCCACTTTCTTAAGGTTTTTCAAAGTTATATGGCCAATTACATAACATCAATACTTAAATTTAAATGCACACATAACCTCTTTAATGGTTGTCATTTACTTCATGCATACACTATAAAACCGTTCACTTGAACAAAAACATGTTGTGAGCATTTTATACTATTGTAAACTTTCTTTCCACGCCACTAATGTGTTGTAATTTACTTTTAGGAGTCAATTTAATGATTTTCCTTCTTCTTGAGTGGAATTACTTGTATTCTTTGTAGTTGATTACCTTATAAAACTGCAATGATTGAATAAAAAAGTAAAGGAGCATTCAAACACACTCACAAATAAGATGGATGTTAAGGTTTACCCTAGTGTAACTAAAACTATGAGAAAGCTCAAGTGAAGGGAAGACTAGCTTCCTCAAATCCACTATATGTGTGCATTTTCACAAGCTTACTTGTTTCATGATACCCATTAGGATGTCAATCAAAACTAATAGCATTTTAAGAAATTTACAAATGATCTCTATAGTATAGTTCAAAAGTTTTAATCTCAACACTAATTTACCAGCTAGCATTGTGAACACTCGATTAGTTGGTGCAAGTTCATAGAAATGTTCATTCTTAGCTCTAATGGCTAATAAAGACTCAAAACATGTAGCTTAGATTTGGTATAGGCTCAAATTGGAAGCCTAAATGACAAGAATATCGAAAAAAAGGCCAAAACTCAATGCCTCATCTTCTTGCACATTCAGTCTAGACAAAATATTAGTCTATATAGACTAGTGATTACAAAATAATCCTTATGGATTCAAAACTTTCACTTCAGTTTTGAATATGTCCTCCATCCTCTAAAAGCCAAAACTTTTGCATATAGACTCAAAATAAGGTGTCATTATACTAATAGTGCAAAAAAAATTTAGGAGAAATCTAAATATGTTCAAAGATTCAATTTTGGGTGCCACAAAAATATTTCTTCCTCTAAAATATAAATTTATTTATGAGGCTAAAAGGATGGCTACCCACTCCAAAACATCACTCAATTCTATGATTGAAGCATAATAGTTTGTCCCACATCTAAGCCAACCCTATCTTTTACCTCAATTCATGTTTTCTTATTGAAAAATGCATTTGAGTTTAATCTAAGGAGGATAGATCAATACCCCTAGGATTAAATTGAAGCGCTCCTCCACTCTTATCAAAATGTCAATAAAAAAGTAATTTTGCCTCACCTTTTGGGGGCTCAATGAAGTCATCTAAATACACCTTTTTGTAAGTATGTATCCCTTAGTGTTAGCTTTTCAAAAAGTATAACACATATTGTGTTGTAATATATTATAATTTTTTTTAATTGTATAATAAACCTAGGTCCATTGCAAAAAAAATAATAATCTTGATATATAATTGACATAATGTGTTGAATGCTAAAAAAATGTTGATTTTGGTGGCTCAATAATGATAAAAACTTGGATATATTATTTTAATTTCACCCTAAAATGACTAATCTTGATGATGATCTTAATTTATTTATAGATCACATGCCCTAAACTGATGAACCCTAAATTGGTATTTCCTTAGCATCTATACATAAACAAGGGGTAGATTTTGCTTATGACTCTACATGATTTTTTGGCATGGTGAAATACGAAGCAAAAAAACCTCTAGGATGATTGGAGGACTATTTACGGATTCTTTACCAAGTTAAGGAAGTAGTCATAGAAGGCACATTAGAGAAATGAGTCCATGAACTAATTGAACTGAGTGAATTACTTAAGAATTGCTATCCATGAAATTAATAGTGTATTGTTGTTTTGATTTTTTCTATGTAATAATGAACGAGTCATTCTTGTGTCATTCTTGTGTCATTTTGAAATTAATCTAAGGAGGATAGATCAATACCCCTAGGATTAAATTGAAGCGCTCCTCCACTCTTATCAAAATGTCAATAAAAAAGTAATTTTGCCTCACCTTTTGGGGGCTCAAATGAAGTCATCTAAATACACCTTTTTTTAAGTATGTATCCCTTAGTGTTAGATTTTCAAAAAGTATAACACATACTGTGTTGTAATATATTATAAATTTTTTTAATTGTATAATAAACCTAGGTCCATTACAAAAAAAATAATAATCTTGATATATAATTGACATAATGTGTTGAATGCTAAAAAAATGTTGACTTTGGTGGCTCAATAATGATAAAAACTTGGATACATTATTTTAATTTCACCCTGAAATGACTAATCTTGATGATGATCTTAATTTATTTATAGATCACATGCCCTAAACTGATGAACCCTAAATTGGTATTTCCTTAGCATCTATACATAAACAAGGGGTAGATTTCGCTTATGACTCTACATGATTTTTTGGCATGGTGAAATACGAAGCAAAAAAACCTCTAGGATGATTGGAGGACTATTTATGGATTCTTTACCAAGTTAAGGAAGTAGTCATAGAAGGCACATTAGAGAAATGAGTCCATGAACTAATTGAATTGAGTGAATTACTTAAGAATTGCTATCCATGAAATTAATAGTGTATTGTTGTTTTGATTTTTTCTATGTAATAATGAACGAGTCATTCTTGTGTCATTTTGTACTATATTATGTGAAGATAGTTCATACTGAAGTGTCTCTATTCTAATGCATGTTTAGACAAGATTGTTTAATTTTTGTGTAATGATATTCATCCCAAGTTATAGTTCTATAATCTTATATTTTAAATTGTTAGTGTAAATAAGGACATTATCCAACTAGTTAGCTTTTAGCATATCTAGGAGAGTTCTATTCACAATTTTTAAGTCTCCACTTGGGGAATTTACCTTTTTGTCTCACTTGATGTGGTTGAGACACATGTAATCACAATTTTTAAGTCTCCACTTAGGGAATTTATTAATATATAAAATTTAGGGGATAAGATTTAGAAGAAAATGAAAAATGAGGGAAGGAAATATATGCAGCCACATTGCATATTTTTCATTATGTAGTGACTGCATAATTTTAACCCCCTTTTTTTTCAAAGCTTATTTCTAATCCCTAAAAGGTCACTGCTCCAATATAATAGGGAAATATTCTAAATTCTCTTTTATGCATAATATGAAATTTGCATGGGGCCACCTATGGTGCTCAAATTTAAGCAGTAAATCCCTTTAAGCAGCTGCACGGGGACATGGGGTTAGAGGCACTCAAATAGGTTCAAGAATATTTTCAAACTGACATTAAGAAGCTTCTTGAATAGATAGAAAGGTCAACTTATATCCCATCTTAACAATGGAGGAGCCTCGTACTATTCAAATGTTTGAATAAATCAGAGGAAATATTTTCATAACTATAAAAGAACAATTGGAAATTTCATTAAACTTCTATGATACGAAGAAACTACCAATGCTTAACTAATAATGCTCCAGAGGAAGACAAAATCCCATTTCTATGTACTGCATCTATAAAGTTGTAGGGGACTTTCTAATCCGATATTGTTGGCAATCTCAAACACTATCAACATTTTGAATCCAAAATCTCAAGTTTTTCCATGCATTGCTTAAGGAAAGGCCTCAACATAAAGACCTCAACCTACTCCAAGTTGAAAGTTAGTGCTAGGGTGAGTGTCCCACTAGGTGTGTAAGAAATGTTAGTGTAAAATCTAGAAAATAATGAGAGTTAATACATTAAAACATAAGGAACTCAACCAAACCAAGTAAAAACCTTTAGTTAGAGAAAATAAAAGCATAAGAAACATGTAAATGTAATGAAAACATAAGCATTAGACATTCATGATGTTTCAGATTTGCTCCAAGATGAATTTCCATAATGCTATGTAGTGGATGTTACTTGCTTCTTGCTAGAAGTTGCAAAATTTGGTAGCATGTACTTATTTGAGAATGAATTGTTCCTTGTCCTTTGGATAAGGTTACTTAAATAGACTTTAAGCTAAGGACATGAAGGGATAGGATTTTATTGGGGATGAAGGGTTGGGATTGTCTTGCATGAATATCCAAGCTAGCTTATGACAAGTGGAAGGAAGTGATAAATGGATTTAATGAAGCGCTGATATTTTCTTAAATTGCATGGAGATGGGAGATGCAAGAATGTGGGAGAATGAGAAAAGGAAAATAGATGGAGAGGATTGAATCATGAAATGAAAGGTGCAGATTATCTTAAATTGCATGGAGATGGGGATTTCACACATGTGGGATCGTGAGAAGGAGGCAAGTGGGGGAGAAAGCATATGAAAACGGATGTCTAGAATGCTTTTAGATTTGAATGAATGATGAGGACTAGAAGATAACTTCTTTTGGATTGTAGTGGAAAGTGCTTTATTATTTAATTTGGATGAAAATAGATTAATGTGTATTAACCTAATTAATTAAATAAGCATGTCTTATTTAAGTAATTAGTTATAAGAAGGTTAGGCTTGGTTGATTAAATAAATAGGATTTATTTAACTAGTGAGTAGCAACCCCTGAGTAACTAAATAAATAAAATTTATTTAATTAGCATTAGTGGGGGATTAGTCAAAATTTAATTGACTTGTTAGCCAAATTAATTAAATGTAATTTTTAATTAATCTTTCAAAAGAAACCATTAACAAAATTAATTAATTAAATAAGATTTAACTATTTATTTAATTAATCTGTGAGAAGATGACACTAGAAACTCCAAGACATATTTGGAGTGTCTATAGTTACATAGACTATGTTCAAGTATTGGTTTTGATTTCAAGATACTTAAAATTAGATGTGACAATTGGAGTGCCATTTGTTTGGCCAATAATCCCACGTACCATGTATTTACAAAGCATGTCGATGTATAATATCATTTTGTTCATGAGATGGTAGAATATAGTAAGGTCATGTAATAGAAGGTTGACACTCAAGATAAATTTGTAGAGTCCTTCATGAAGCCATTGAGTATGGAGAAGTTCTCTTATTGTTGGAAAATCACGAGCCTTATATATTATACTTGATTTATCTTATGATTCCTATAAATGCCATTGCAATGTATAATATAAAGTGAGAGAATGTTAAGAATGTCTAATATTTAATTGCAATCCTAATGTGCTAATGTTGCATCTCCAATAATCTTGGAATGGGTACTTGGATACCCATATTGTTGAGAGATATTATTTTTTATTATTAGTTCTCCTTGTTGACTTGAAATATTAGTTGTAATGGCATTCATCATGGATCTAGAGGCTAATGGTGGTGGTTACAAACTCATTTCAGGTCATTTATGACACTTTGTGCTAGGAATTGTGGAACATCTTTTTCATTATCAAGTGGGTCCCATGTGAGTTAGTTGTTGAATATGAATGAAAAATGCTATTATTGGTAGGTGTGCCCATGTGTAGTAGTTATGAGTGAAAAATGTCCATTATTGTGATTTACTAAGATTGGAGGATTATACTCAAGTGGGGCATGGGATTTCAACATTTTACCATGGTTTTAGTGGTACATTATTTTGTGAAACCATTTCTAGTTTTCTTCTCCCATTTCTCTATGAATTAGAGGCATGTGATAGTAGTCTTATGGGTTGATTTATAGGTACACAATTTTTGTCTGATTGAAGAGAGAAGTGTGTTACATATTTATTTTTTTATTGAAGACTAATAAATAATACTTGAGCATCTCTTTTGTAATGGATTTTTTATAAAGAGGGTTTCTCCATGTAATGGTGTCATATGCTAAATTATCATAATTTAACAATTTCTATTTTTGATTTTACATTTTGACATATTCTCATCATGGCTAATCTAATGTTGTATTAAGAAAAGTCATATTGGTATGCTCTTTGAAGAGATAACATTTGTAGTAGTTTAATTTTCAAATGGCCTCTCTCACTCCTCTTCCCACCCATGAGCCATGTTTGTAGGGTTCGACTGCTACTGAGATTGTTGTAGGGATTTTTGCTATTGCTTGCCTGCTGCCTGGTGCTGTTGTTAGTGCACCATCCGTGTCAGAGGGTTTTGCTATTGCTGGTGTGACATTTGGTGGTTTGCAGGGTTCTCCTATTGCTAGGACGTTGCTTGTTGTTAGGGTTTCTGTTGCTACTAGTGTGCCGCCTATGGCTAGGGATGTTGCTTCATTGCCTGAGACAGGAGGTTTTTCTGTTGCTAGGTTACCTGGGCTCTACTATTGCTACTATTCCTGACTCTTTTGCTAACGTGGTTCACATTGGAGTCTCATCTCCTTGGAAGAAGGCTACCCCTTCTAGTAAGGTGAAACCTTCTGCTCTACCCCCCTGTTGTGATTTTAGGGAATGAAGTGTTAGAAAATGAGTAGTTTTTTTCTTAGTAGGGTTTAATATGCAGATTTGATAGATTCTAGACATGGCTTTAGGATCTAAACAATTAGATTTCTGAGAAGTGGCGCCCACTCTCAAAGGGGAAAATTGAAATTTACCCATGTGATAAAGGGTTCTTTGTATTCACATTTGCTTTAGTCTCAGATCGAAATGCTATTTTTGTTTATCGCTCTTGGTTTTGGGGACAACATGCATTGCTGCTAAAGCCTTGGGTTCCTACATTTAACCCTCTTACTGAATCTTTCAATTGACTTCTAGTTTGGATTCATCTACCAAATCTGCGTCTTCATTTTTGGTGTGAATCTTTCTTTGAAGGCATTGGTAATTCAGTGGGTCATTTTACTATGGTGGATCAAGCCACTAGTTTTTTCTGTCACACCACATATGCTCATATTTTAGTGGAAGTGTATTTGTCTATGCCTCTTCTGGTAGAGGTTGTTTTACAAGTTGTTGATCGCTCTTGGGGTCAGCCTTTGGATTATGACGGTATCCCATTTCATTGTCAGAGGTGCTTTGATACAGGTCATTTTGCTTCTAAATGCCCTTGTTTGAAGGTCTCATGTTCTTCATCTTGGTGGAAGAATGCTCTACAAGAACACCTTATAGTGGATGTTGATAATGATGATTCTATCTCAAAAGCTTCTGAGTCATCTACTAATGTCGAGAACGAGTCCCTTCCCCCATTGCATGGTTCTTTTGTTGCTGGGACTAATGCAGGGATCTCCCCTATTGTTGTTGTTGCTTCTGAGGTTGCTGCAAAGACCTCCCCTGTTGTTGTTGTTGCCGGGACTACTATAGCTGCTGCTATGGTAGTGCCATTAGATTTGTTTGCTTCTTCTGCCACTGGGACTTCTACAGGGACCTCCCCTATTGTTGTTGTTATTGTTGGGACTATTACAGGGACCTCTCTTGTTGTTGTTGTTGCTACTAAGACTATTGTTGGTGTGCCTTCTATGACTGGGATTGTTGTTGCAGGTGCACCGTATGCTACTGGGGCTGCTATTATTGTGATAGCTTCTTCCTCTCCCCAAGATCTACCCCCTTCTAAGGATTTAGTGAGTACTTCACCTCCTTCATCTCCTATTTCTGTAGATGGAGATAATGATGTCTTTTGGACTATTGTCCAAAGAAAGAAGAGAGGCCTTCCTAAGCAGGTTTCTTAGACCCATTCTCAAGACAAGGGTGTATGACCTGCTAGGCTAGGTTATGAAATTGCTTAGTTTGTTGTTCCTTGCAACCTTGCTACCTTCTTGTTGCTTTGCCTCATTGGGCTTTGCTGTCTATCTGTTGTTCATGTACTATTTCTGGCCTATGTGAGGCTTTTGTTCTGCCCTCTGGGCTATTCTGTAAAAGGTTTTGGATCCTCTTTTCCAGCTAAATTAATTAAAAACATTTTTAGTAGTTTACCTTGTTTTAACAACACCAACCATGATAGCAAAAGGAAGATTCTATTGTTCGACTTTGTAAGAAGGGATTTCAGAAGGGAGAAAATAAATATTGGCTGAGTTAGTATAGATACAATCAACTAAAGAACCTATTTTAGTGGGCTTAGTAGAAGAAGGAACATGGATCTTTTGTAAGCCTTACCAAAGAAACTTGTAATAAGAAGGCAAAGTTTGAATAAGATCCCAAAGAAAAATATTATCTTATGTAGTTTGAAGCTACTTGATAAGGTCATGAACTTAGTATTCTTAAGAGGAATATGAGGAGTTGAAGGAAGAATAGGATTAGGTGGAGGAAGAGAAACGAGCATAGGTTTGGTTTGCCAATTTCACTTAGTATTGTATGTATTCCCTAAACAGGAAAGTTGATAGTCGGGGTAGCCTTAAGTATACCTATTGAAGTAGTT
Source organism: Cunninghamia lanceolata (assembly GCA_027924645.1). Lineage (NCBI taxonomy): Eukaryota > Viridiplantae > Streptophyta > Pinopsida > Cupressales > Cupressaceae > Cunninghamia > Cunninghamia lanceolata. Next base: position 4,361,109 of record BSBN01000957.1, read on the forward strand.
GCCCACAAATTGGATTCACAATCTTTATTAGTAGAAGTTTCCTCACCTTATGGTTCACATAAAGTATATCTAGTTCATGACATATTCTTATTAGGTTTAAGTGATCAGAAATGTATCCAAGTGTGGGAAACTAGTATATTTGATGCAATGCAAAATGAAATGATAGATACTATATAGTGAAATGCTACTTTGATTCATGAAACCATAGAGGTCTATTATAAAAAGTGGTTGTTCAACTATAATGCATTATTTGGGAAGTTGTTACATTTCATAAATTTTACTTCTTTCATTGCAAATGTAGAATAACAATTTGATTCATATGAATTTCATGGGTGCCTATTTCTACGAACCTATAAATGGGTTTGCATGATATTCATGGACCAATTTAGGTAGGTTATATCCTACCATGTACATAAGTTACTTAGGATTATTTAGTGTTTGTTCTAGTTTTGTGTGAGTCTTCCATTGTCATTTTCTAGTTTTTATTTAAACAAATCTCTTTGTATTGCCATTGTGATATGTTATCCTTTGACTCTATAGCCTAATAAAAATGACACTATTATTTTACTTGAAATTTTGGTTTATCATTGTGTTTGCAAGGTCCTTGTCCCTAGTTAGAGTCAATTGTTGTCCGCATTTTTTAACCTAAATAATTTTAAAAGTTTTACATTCATCAAATAAAATAAATAAATAAATAAAACATGTCCTTAATTATTGTCTGCATTTTTTCTATTATGTTTTCTGGTTTCTAGGTGTGGCCCATGATCATATGATTATTTGGTCTCTATCCATGTGACTTTTGGGGTGTGCCTTTTAACCACCCACCCTTTTTTTGTGGATATGTGTATTATTATCTTTCATTAATATAGATATGGTCGCCTATTCACCACAAAAAAGAAACATTTCCTTAAAGTTGATTCCATGTGTATCATGTTAGTCCTTTGAGTCCCATGTGAGATCTCCCTATCACCTTAGCATGGTTAGAATAAAAATGTTGTTTACATCATTAAATATTGTATATGCAAATGTTGTCAATCTTGCATAATGATGACTCACTTATCAAATCACAATCATTAGTTGTAGTCATGGTTGTGAAATGTGAAGTAATTACATTTAGACAAAGAACAACTTTTCTCAGGAATAAGCAGCCTTGGCACAAAGATTGTGAGAGTTCCAGTATAGTAAGGAACCTTCAATATTCATGCTTCCTAGGAAAGTGGAGTGGTCAGATGGGTTTGACTAAGGAGGGATAACAGAGAGCATGATAAGAAGACTAGAGCCAAATAAAATATTTTTTTGAGAAAGCTGATAGTGGAGTTTTCTTTATTAGAAAGAAAGGGAAGGTCATCGAGAATTCTTGGATTTAATAAAAAACAACATGCAACATTTTGACAAATATTAATGATGTTTGGCCTAGAAGATTCCAGCTAGAGCAAGACTATATCTTGAATGAAAACAAAACTCCCCAAGAGATTAATAATTGTGCAATTCTTTTTGTCATTCACATTGTTGAGGGAAAAAATAACTTGCCAAGCATTTTCTAGTGGTGTACAGAAGCAAGATTTACAGGTTCTAGAAAGAGGAACATGACTTGAAAATGCTAAAATCTATAACAAATCATGGTTATTGAAGATGACCAAATATCTTAAGAGGATTTTGAATATGGATTGCAATAGGTCATAGAATTATAATTACAACTTCCAGTGACAACTAGTACTCATATGGGCTTGCCAAGTAAATATGTTTGAGCATTTCATGCAATGGATACAAAGGATCTTTTCTCAAAAGTGGATGTTAATAGTTTTGTGATAGAGGCTTAGGTGAATCCCTCTATCATAATGCACTATGGTAATGTTACTCATCAAGAAAGAGAGAAAGAAACATTTAGGCTTAATAAAAGTGCATATAAAGTGTGACGATATGAGTTTCTTAGACAAGGCACTCAATGGTCATTTATTAAGGGTGAATATTGCTATGTCACTTGGTAACTTGTAATATGCTAGAAGAGTAGTTGTATCTACCAAAGCTCTTTTGGGAATAAAGATAAGGAGGGTATGGAAAAGGTAGAGCTTGTATCTAATGACCTGGTTGTCAGCACTATTAAAGGAGCTATATAAAAGAAACCTTCATGTCGAAAGGGCTTTATAAATCTTGATGTTTTTCTCACACAATTGTTCAAGCTCAGAAACTTGATGAGATGTTAACAAAGCAAGGGACTAAAATTGATAAAAGTATTAGACATGGATATCGATGATGTAATTCTAGAGGAGAGGATTGTTGAGTATAAAGAGAAGATTTAAAATTGAGCAAAAATAGAAGAGCAATAGAAAACTTAAAATAGAACACACACAGGAACAACAACAAAATAAGTTATGTGGTTTACTAATGTTTGGCTACATCCACGGGAAAAGTAGGGAAAACTATTTTGTTATATGTACTAGTAAGAATACAATGTCTTCATCAATCAAAGTGATTGAGATATAAAGTTATCTTCAAGGCAATTGAAGAGTCAAGAGAAGAGGAAGATGAAAAGATAGAGATGGTTGGACTTCACAACCAACAATCTCCCACTTGAAGTCCATACAATGTTGCGATGTATAGAGTTGTCCCCTGCTTTTCTAAGTTCATGGTCATTTGATTACCAGAACAAGAGAAGCTCTACTAAACTCCAACTTCTCTTATGAAATAGGGTTTGTGAGAACATATGCAAGATTCAAGTCAGTGTGTATCTTCTCCAACTTGAATTTTTTCTCTTCAAGAATTCTTTGGATGAAATGGTACCAAAGTTCTATGTGCTAGTGTGAGAATGAAAGGTTGTACTTTTTGTCAAGTGAATAATACTATTGCTATCAATAAATAGAGTGAAATCTTGCTATTTGTAGCCCAATTCACCCAATAAACATTGCAGCCATATAATTTTCTTAGCTCCTTTAGTAATGGCAATGTATTATGTTTTGGTAGTGGAGAGGGATACAATAGGTTGTAATATTGAAACCCAATTGATCACTGCCCCTACAAACGTGAACACATATTCGGAAGTAGAGTGTCTCTTATCCAAGTCACCAGCCATGTCAGAATCAACATAACCTTTTAGCTGTGCATCTTTACCTTTGAACCTCAAAACATAATGAGTAGTGCCCTTGAGGTATCTCATAATCCACTTTACAGCATCCCAATGAACCTTATTGGGATTTCTCATATACTGGCTGACTATTCCCACTACATGAGTAAAGTCTGGTCTAGTGCATACCATAGCGTAGATGAGACTCCCAACAATAGAGGAGTAAGGAACTCCTTTCATATACTCTTTATCTTCTAGTGTCTTGGGACACATCTCAGAGGGTAACTGAGAATGATCAACAAGAGGTGAGCTAACAACCTTTGCACCCTTCAGCACTAAACCTATTCAATACCTTAAATTAATGTATTTTTATTGTGACAATTTGATTTCTTTTTTCTTCCTATCTCTGATTATTGTCATGCCAAGAATCTTCTTCTCTACCCCCAAATCCTTCATCAAAAACTTGTTATCCAAATTCTATTTCATCTTTGTAACAATATACATACGAGTGTTGGTTACTAAAATATCATCAACATACAACAGTAACAAAAAAAACTCACCATTCTCTAAAACTTTGTAATACACACACAGATTAGATTCACATTTGGTAAACTGTTGTTCATCCATGAAGGAATCAAACTTGAGGTACCATTGTCATAGGGCTTGTTTTAGCTCATACAAACTTCTCTTCAATCTACACAAAAAAATTTCATGTCTTTCTTTCTTGAAACCTTCTGGTTGCTGCATATACAATTCTTCATCCAAGTCACCATGGAGAAATGTTGTCTTAACATCAAGTTTCTCCAATTCAAGGTCATATACATCTGCTAAACCTAAAACTCCCAGAATGGTAGTCATTTTCACAATGGGTGAAGGTTTTTCATTGAAATTCACACCCTTCTCTTGGTTGTATCCTTTGACCACCAATCTGGCCCTGTACCTGTAAGCACAAAAATCATGCACAGCCTCCACGAGGACCCCTATGATGATTTTAATCCTTTTCATGTACATGTAAGCATGAAATAATTTCCTCTAAGAAACAAACCTCTTGATGACATGTCTTATTTCTTGTCTTATGTTGATTCCTATTTTTCACTTTCTCTCTCTCCCTATTTTCGACACTTTTTGACATTTTTACAACACTTGTCGATTTGCATTTTCTAAGCTTTTGACCCTATTCGTAAGCCTTGTGAGCATCTGGTAGGTGAGTTTTCACCTTTCCCCTATGTTTTTCATCCTCTACACCCCTAGAAGCCTTCTAGAGGTCCCTCCTATCCATCTCCAACTTTCAGTTTTTAGTTTCACTCAACCAATCCAAATCTCCCCCTATTATTTCTAGATCTCTCCTAGGAGATCCTATGGTGCAAGTGGAGATTTGGATTCTTGCACATGATTGACCTATTTCTAGAGGAAAAACACCTCCTTTTTCTCTCTTCTACCATCTCCCACCATGTTGTTCCTCCAAAAACCCTTTTCTGCCTGAATCTACCCCGAGGTACCCAGGGTTACCCACAGGTGACCCTGCCATGATTCCAACCATAGAAAAACTTTAGTTTCTCACTTAAAAAGCTCTATTTTTGCCTATTTTTGTTCCATTTCGCATGATTTTTAATGCCTAATATGGAGTTGACTATTTCATGCACCCACACATGCATAATTAACTCCATTTGATCTAAAATTAACAATTCAATAAATCTCATGCATCCTTCCAATTCTAATTCTTCTTCAGTGATAAGCTATTATTGATTTATCACTCTTTAGTTAGCTAAGTTCACTGGGTAATCAGCCTAGTTCACTCCCTAATCAATCTTTGTTAACTCATTAATCAATTGAGTTAACTTCTCAATCAACCCTCTTCTTCTAATCTATAAATAGCCCCCTCCCTCAAGCACAAAGGGAGGCAAATTCATTGTGCACACAGCTCTTGCTAGTTTTTACTCTCTAAATTAGCATTCTAATGCTCTCACAAGATGAAGGTGCCTTTTATTTTATTCATTGTTCAATCAAGCATCATTATGCCGCTTCAATCAATGCCATTGTGCTCATCAAAAGCTCTCATTCACCTCTTTCAAGCTTCAACAAGATTATTTTTTCTTTGTGTCATCTTGTCATCAAGAGGTCTTCCCTATTACTTCAAGAGGATTTGAGATTACCAACATCAAGGATTTCTGGGGGTAGTGGAGTCATACAAATCTTCATTCTTTCAAGTTCCTTTATTACTTTATTCAATTGATAGTAATTAGAAAATCAAAATTGCTCTTGGGAATAGTAATTCGTTGCTTTTTCCTTGATAGATTTAGAATCTTAGAGATAGTTTGCATTCTTAGATTAGATTTGTTTACTTGCAATTTTCCTTTTCTAGATTAGTTTTTTTAAAATAATCAAAAACCTAAAAACATAGATTAAAATTGCATTAGGAAAAGTCATATTATGTTGCATTCATATTTCCCTTCATAGATTAAAAAGAACTTTTCATTCCAAAATACTAAAAAAGCACAAAAATATGTTTGTATTTCATTTATCTTTGTATGTATATAGAAACCCTAGAAAAGATAGACAACTTGCAAACCCTCGATACCGTCATGAGGTAAACCATGATAAATGATTCAATCAAACCCCTGATCACATCACAAGGTAAACACAAGTCAAAGCATAACCAAACCCTAGGTCAACTAAACACTAGGTCAAAACCCTAAGTTTAGTTAAGGTTGGTCATCACACATTTACCTCTATCTTGGCTCACTAATGTTCCTAGGACTAAGAGGAGAGTGGGTGAGGGCTATCCTCAATGAGATTGAGGAAATCAATCCATGACAACAGTAGGAGACATTTACTTTACCACAACAAGATCCATTTTTCCTCTTATTAATAGAAGAATAAAGACAACTCCAAATACAATGAGAACTCATTCAACAAATTGAAAGACAAGATGACACAAATTTCTATGACTACAAAGACAAGAGAAGAGAAACTAGTGACCCTTTGAGTCATAGCGTTATCTCTACAACAAATGCCATCAAATGAAAAATTCAACTTAGCACACTATAACAAAGGTTGGAGAACTTTCCAACCCCTCTCTGTGAAGTCCAGCTCTCCAATGAGCTAGACCCCCATTGTGTCTCGCCTCCTCTCGACTAGCTACTTCCATGAGAGTGAGAGTGACATGGCAAATCACCCCATGGAAATGAGGGAAGGGTTTATGTGTGTGCCAAAATCTGATGCGATAGCCCCAGGCAACCGGAGTCATGATTTTGAGCGTACATATTTTAGTGAACTTGACATGAATAATAGAATCTTTTGGTTTTGTAGTTTGCATTCCCATTTCAAAAGCTTCAAAACATTTAGCAAAAACTTCAAAACATTTCAAATGCTATTCTTCATAGCCGCTTCAGCTTCTATCGCCTTCACCATCATCTGTTCCATTTACTCTATGGTGTCTATGGCACCCTTGAATATGACAAAATTTGACTTAAATGAAGGGAATATTCTCATAAGAGAGGTAGAAGCACCTTCCTTCGATAGGTATGTGCCACTGCATCTTGAGGCACTAATCACCAATTTCTATGACTACGAAGATTTGGATTATGAACAAGATCAAAGAGATTCTAGGCGTTCTTTGTCTTTCAACAATCCATCTTGGAAAAACAATCTGACCATACCAAATGTACCACATAAAGTTAGAAGGATAAGGTTTGAGATACATCAATCCGATCAACCTTCCACAAGCATGTCAAGTACTCATCTTGATGAAAAAGTCAAACGACTAGAAAAACATTTGGAAGAAGAAAAAGACACTCAAGAGGCATTAAGAATTGCCTTGCGAGAAGAACAAAGAGAAAATACTGCACAAGAAGAAGCATATCAACATGAAAATACTTGAAGAGAAAATCCTAGAAACGAAGAAACACCTAGGGCTGCTACTCATGTAGACTTAATCACAACTCTAGTGCAAAGGATTAGAGTCTTGAAAGCAGAACAAGCTATTCCTAAAAGAAGGCAAAAATCTCATGAATAGGACCAGGGGGCATCTCAAAATCCCCCTACCTCAATTACTATTCATGAAATGCCAGTAACGATACATGTCTAAATGGGAACCCTCCTATTCAAACAACCAAACAAATATGACAATGGGTTATCAGAACCCACCTTCAGGGTTATTATTATCAACCCCGCAATCTCAAAGTGCCTTTCTCAGAACATATCTTGAGTATTTGAAAGAGCCTCTCAATCAAAACATAAGAATCGTGCAACTACCTAGGCCATTCCTAAATCTCCCAAAGTTCAAAGGAGAAGGAGATCCAAACTCCCACATTAAATCCTACACCATGGCGATGAGAGAACTCCTCCCTTGGGATGGGATTGTAGCAAAAATCTTTCTGAAAACTCTTGAAGGCATAGCTATGGATTGGTACTATCACCTACCGAAAGTTTCAATTCACTCATTTAGACAACTAATAGGAGAGTTTGTCATGGTGTTCAACATGAACAAACTTGTTAAAATAGGGATCAAATAATTCCCCATAATGAAATGGGAGCTAAACAAATTCATAGCCCACTTTGTCACTTGATAAACGCAAGTCCTTTACTCCTCCACTAGCACTCCAAACATGGATCACTGAGAACTATGCGACCTCTTCTTACATGCCCTTAACAAGGACATGAGAGAAGATGTTCAAAAATTGCCATACAAATCCTATGAAAAATCATTGGAAAGTTCCTTGAGGATTGGCCAAGCTGCTATTGACAATGGTAGAAAGGTCTATGGGCCAAAAGGAAAGTTGACGAAGGAAGACACAGGAGACAATGTCTTTGTCATTAAGATCCTTAAAGACAATAAGAGTGCAACCACAAATGGGATGATAGATCAACCCCCAATCAAGAAAGTAAGAGATGACTACAATGGGAGAGATTACTATCCTCTTAATGTAAATTCCATAGACTGACCTAGAAACAATGGGTACTACCCTAGGGACAATTACCAAAATTGGAACCGTAATGGATACGGGAATAGAAATAATGGAAGATATGAAAGACACCCATATGAGTTCAATCAGTTTTGTTCCATTCATAGAACAAGGGGGCACAATATAGAATCTTGTAGAGAATATAACAGATTCATAGCAAGGCTACTAGAAGACCAACAACATTTGTTCATAGAGATGTTCTTGAACCCATAGGAGGTCACACCGGATAACATGGATACAAGACAAAATCAAGATCCAATAGCTCCACAAAATGCAAACATGAGAATCTATCAGGACATGCTTCCCACACATAAAGACACCGAAGCAATGAACCAAAACAAAATAGGTCAAAGTAGTATCCCTGAAGTCCCACCACAACTAGGACAAAATGGAGAAGATAGGATGATGGGATTAGTTGAGACTATGCACAATGAAGGAGAATAGGAAGACCATGGGGATGAAAATGAACAAATAGAAGCATATGGAGGTATCATTTCAGTAGTGGAACCGATACCAGCTCCAATCAGACCTTATGAACTTATAGAAGATTTAAAGAAGGCATATGCTCACATTTTGTTCATTGACTTGCTCAAGAACTCCCCTTCACATCACTCGGCATTACAAAAAGAAATAGGTCTGAAATACCTTGACCAAATTACACCACCACCTAGTGAGCAGATCAATCATGTGGACTATGACATCAGTTTGCTAAATTTGAAACTCAAAGATCCATGGTACTTCTTTCACTTATAGCATATGCCTTCTGAGGAAGAATTAACCAAAAAAGGAGGCCCTGTGTTGTATCTTCAAGTATGGATCTATGACACTTGCATCAAGTGGACCTTAATTGATGATGGGGTAGTAATTAACATAGTTCCTTTCTCCCTATTAGAGAGGATGGGCTATGGAAACACTAATATCACCGCTTCATGAGATACTCTAAGTGGGTATGATAATCCAAAGGCTACCACCATAGGTAAGATTACCCTTCCAGTGACCTTGGGACCTAAAACCATTCCTATCACATTCTACATCATAGACAAAGACACAAGATATAATTTGATTCTTGGAAGATCTTGGATACACATAATGAAAGTTGTGTCATCCACATTATTTCAGGAAGCTCAATTCTTACATTTAGGGAAAGTATACATCACAAAAGGAGATCTAGAACCTTTTAGCATGTTGAAATCAAACACACAAAACAAATGTATAGGTATCCCCATAGACTATGAACTCCCTACCAACAAATTGACTATCCCTAATCCTACACCTCAATCAATATGTATCAAATGAATGGAAATCCTGGAAAAGACCATAAATGCTACATAGATTAAAACTTTAGAGAATAAGGCATTACCAAAACAAAAGGAAACGGTTCCCAAAGAAAAGACAATTGAGATCATGGAATGGATAGAGAAGGATGGACCACTCTAGGTCCTCCTAAAGGTACTCATGATCAACATCCAAGAAGCCTACAAACTCTTCCCTTGCATAGGAGAAAAACCACAAAATTGAAGGTCCAATGTTTGAGACAACCATGTTAGATTTGAGAAACGTAGACCCACACACTTTCTCAGACGCTGAGGAAGACATAACAGAGAGTTACACTCCATTGTCACCATTAAGTGAATCACATGTCTCCATGACACTAGAAGAAACAAAATCTTATGAGCCTCTCACACCTATAGAGGATTCATATCAACCAATGACACCCATGGAGGAGGTGCATTCTATTGACAATGAATCAACTAACACCATAGGAATGCTACCTAAGATGTTCATGGTGTCTCAACCACAAGAGAAGCCAACCACCTCTACCTTAGTTCAATCAAACAAACATGACAAGTGGAAAGCACCTCTACTACAAATTGAAATGGTTGAAATACTTCTCGACGAAGATGAAGAAAGTGAAGCTACTTTTCACAAAGAATGGAAGATGAGAGTGTCAGTCGGCATTGATAACCCTGTCATTTTTGAACTGCCAAAGAGTTAAATCAGATATGCCATGGACTTATGACCAAAACCAAATGGGAGGACAAGTATAAGATTTTTCCTTCCTAATGAGCAAAGGGAGCCACAAACACCCCTTGAGTTGTTCCAATTCTTGCAAAGAATCCAAGAGAGACTAGATGTGAAAATCTACATGCAAGAATAGTTTAACCTGTTATAAATATTATTCAATTGTGATGGAGTCCTATATTGGACCCCTTCTCATCAACAAGCCTTTCAAGACTTACTTCATCTCACACTACCAAGGGAAATCACTGAGTTGTTAACAATAGCATCAAATGACAAACCATACAAAATAGGAGAACTTATCCTGAGAAGAGGTAGGATGAATAATAAGAAGAGAAGACGAAAAAAAGCTTTGTCAAAAAAATGGATAGGTCCTTACATGGTCAAAGAAGATGTAGAAAATGGTGCCTATCTCTTGTGTACAATGGAGGGAGAGGAATTTGGTGAAACTGTCAATGCCTTTCACCTCAAGAAATACTATGTCTAAAAACCAAAAAAAACATAAAACATAAAAATACAAAAAATTATAAAAAAAAATCAAAATTGCAAAAATAATTTGTTTCTTACATTTCATCATCATTCTGTTCATCTTGCATTATAGTCAGTGACTTGCTCTTGTACTATTTTATTTTCAATAAGGAGTCTAATCTTGCCTAGATATACGTCATCCTTTCAAGACCTAGAGATTCCCCATTTTTACAATTGTCATTATCCCCTTTTCATTCCCAGTGATTTTAATCAAAGCCTAGCTCTTAGCTTTACACTAATCCCAGTCTTAAAACGTCAAGACCTTAGGTCTAAGCAAAGTCAGTATTCAAACATATACTGTTCAAAGGAAGCTTGCAAGTAGACCTTCCCAATTCTTCCCTAGTAGTAGAGAAGTCCAACTAGACTACAAAAACATTAGGTGGCACTTAGTCCCTTATCGTTCTTGGCCAAAAACGTTAGGAGGATCAAAACTCTGAAGGAAGCAATCTAAAATTTGAGTGAATAAAAAATGAGTGATCAAAATAAGAGAGTTGAAAAGTGAGAATTGAGAGATCAAGCTTGGATATCAAAAAGATCCAGAAGCATTAATTTCATAAAAAAGTCAAAATCCAAAAAAAAAGAGAAAAATCAAGTGAGGAATATACAAAAACAAAAGCGAAAAGAAAAAAATTGAGAGATACAAAAAAGGAGTGAAAGAGAGAAGATTGTTGAATGTCCGTACCCTTGGGTGGAGATTAGTCTAAGCTCGAAGCCTCAAGGGTGACATTCTAACAAAGAAAGAAAGGTACAAATCACACACATGCACTACCTGAGAAAAGTCAAGGGTCTAGTAGTCTCTAGGATCATCTTCTACATAGGTACCCTTATTCTTTCCAATTTTATCCTTTTCCCTGGGTCTACCTTGCTTGCCATCTATGGTCTAAGTCTAGTGAACACCTATAAAATTTGTTACTTGTCTAAGTTGAAAGCTTGTCAGATTGTTTTATCTAGATAAGGATCAGTGTTTAGCCTTTAGTAAAGCCCAAAATCAGAAACACTCCATTTTTATTCTCACTCCACACTTGAGTTTTGAAACTCCATCTCACAACCTTGTTTAGGTCTCTTATATCAAGACAAATCGCAATCCCTGAGTTAAAAATTGTATTAAAGAGCAGTCACATTGTTTGTTCCACATTGCATTCATACCAAAATCAGAAAAAGAGTCTCAAAGAAATAAAGTCAAATGTCATATCTCATGACATTTAGTAGAAGAAAATGTTTTATTTTAGCATCTCTCGTGTTCTTGCATCTACATATCATAAACTGTACCTCATACATATGCCATAAAAATTTACAAAAAAATGTCATTGTTATCATACTTGCATCATTAAAAGAGTTTAAAAGGTCAAAAACATAATCAACAATGTTCTGAAAACCTCTAAAACATGCACAAGAGATGAGCACAAATCTAATAGGTGGAAACTGTAAAAGGATAAACTTTTATAGATACATTCGAAGTTTACATATACAAGAGTATCAAAGAGCTAGGACAAAATGCTCTCAAACAAAGTAGAGGCTCTCAATGCAAGGGGGAGTGTTTTCAGGAAAGGAAATCAAGGTCAGTTTCCTCCAACGAAACCCTTAGGACTTCGGCTCCTCTATCTAAGAATACCACTCATCACTCCATGAAACCTATGGGAGGAAGGCACTCTACTATAAGCATGTGACTATGAAGGCCCTGCCATACTAACATCTCATCATCCAAAACTAAGATGAGCCATCTCTCAGAGCACCTGATTCTCACCCTTAAGGGTGTGAATCTTAGCCTTCAAGTTTGCATTCTCCTGACATCCATGGTAGATAAGAGAGAAAATGTCTGTGTGTTGCCTAGTGGGAGGGGGCATACCAAGATCATCTAAAAGATGGTCTTGAGTCATCCTAGTGAAGGGAGAAGTCAAGCTAACATTAATCTCATGAATAAAATCCCCCCACTCTCTGACATTACCTGAAAAAGTGAATTGAAAGAGAAAGACATGTTAGTTCCCCATGAAAAGAGAAAGGACAAAAGCATGAAAAACAAACAAACAAAACTCATGTGGATCACCCGGATGCCAATTAGGGTCAAGTTGTCACATCACCTCATCTAAATGAGGATGTTAGGGAACAACAAGAGGACCCTTAGGGATGTCAACTGCATCATCTACATCATTAGTATCATCAAGACCCTCATTTGACACATCCTCGGGTATGCCCTCATCTGACAAATCATCATCAAGAAGATAGTCCTCGTCAGTAGACTATGAATCCACAACTATAATGAGAGATCAGGAAGGAGTCCCTCTCCCTCCCCTTTGTCCTCCTCTAGGAGCTCTAGTAATGAACACTCCAAGAGTCAAAGGAGTCCAAACAACTAACCTCTATCCAATCTTGCCCATCTCCTAAATATACATGTAGCAAGTGGACACTAGGGGCAACTCCTGGGAGAAGTCCTTGCTGAATTGCTGTGAAACATGCTCAACATGATGGGCCTCAACTAGACCATTACGGTTTGAAATCTTAGATACTTCATGGTAGTACTCTCTGACCTCACCATCATGAGCCTAGGATCCCTACATTTCACGATAAGGATCAAAGATCATATCCTCATCTGTAAGAGTAGCGACAATGGGTAAAGAAGCATCAAAGTGACCCACATGCATCCATATGATTACTCTTGTTAAACATCTATCTGGAATCAGAATAAACTTCTCATAAGGTGTAATGTGCTCAAATATCCATGTCATAAGCTAGAGTCCCTCATCATGAAATATGATAGAAGTCCCTGTAGACCATGGCCAAAATATCTAGACCCCAAGCATAGACCGTGCCCTCCTCAATACCATGAATGATGGGTGCCCAACACCATCTCAAATGAATTGAGGCCTTATCTCCTAATACCCTCAATGCAATCAAACTGATCAAGAATCTCCTTAGAAGTGGGATGCAAAGCTGAGGCATGGAAGTGAGATGGACTCCTATATAATCCCCTAGATGACTAACCCCTATGAACTCTACCTAGGATGCCTTGTCCTCGAAGGACTCGCTAGCTGGAAGGACTAGAGGATGTCCTCTCATAGGAACTCTTAGTATATGGTAGACATCAAAAAGAGTGATGGTCCACTCTCCAAAGATCTGTGGGAACCTGAATGTGTTTTTGTTTGCATCTCAGTAGGTTAGAATATCACAGCATATGTGGGACACAGCGTGAATAATAGGCACATGACAAACTCTAGCCAAACTTGCACTCCTCAAAGTAGTACAATCCTCATTACTCAGTGAAGCAAATTTCCTTGAGAACCACCCTTGCTCTCAGAATGCATTCCATCAGTTACACATGTCTTGCAAAATCAGAAAAGAACTTTAGATTAGATCTCATAAACTCACAAAAATCCCTAAAAATCATAAAATTGCAGAAAACCTTACACAAAAGTAAAAAGTGTATAACACCTCAAAATTACAATAAACATGTTAATATAGTAGCCAAAACAAGTCAGATCAGAGTGAAACAAGCATTAGAAAACATGAAATTTTAGTCAAAATCAACCCAACAGGGTCACCCCCAGGCGACCCAGATGTTCTATAGGATCTCCCCCAGGTGACCTGCCTGAGAAAAGGTGTGACCCTAGAGGGAGATCCCATGAACTAAAACTAATCTAAAAACTTCATTCTCATCTGATTTCAGAAAAACAAAAGACCTATCCTACTTGTTGGTTAACAAATTTGTCTTTTCTGAAAATAATCTATTCTGACTCTATACCTCTCTTTAAAAGAACAAATGGGTTAAACAACAAATGGGTGAACCCTGTGTTTCGGTTCCCCTCTGAATTTTTAGGTACAGCTCCCTTTGTGATTTTCAATGAATTTAACCTATTCAATTAATCAAATGCATTTTTAACCAGAAAACGCTTAAGGCAGACTAACATTCATACATAGCCATGTCATGAATGCGATAATTTATACAACAACAAGGTAGAATATTCAGATTTTGTTTTGATATTTTTGAATATGTGAATACATTCATAGAAACATGCTTAACCAATAAAGAACTGAACACATATGATAAATTGTCCAAATAAAGAGCAATTACCCAGTGAAAGGGGATTTCACACAGAAAATTTGATTCCACACATTCAGACGCACAGATCCAAATAAGCAGCAATTGTTCTTTTCTCATTCACAGATGAAGATTTTTTTCACACAATCATCATATAATGCTAAGTTAAGTACAGTATTTTTTTGAAAATTCACCTCCTCTCTAACTTTTTTCTCTCCTTCTACTTAAAAAGAAAAACATATATATATAAATATCTTAACCAAGTCTTTGAGCAAATTAAACCCAGAGTTAACATAACTCTGACCCGTACGGGATTTAGTTTCAACAACTGATTATAAAAGATCAAAGATACTGGAAATAGCATAAATTGAATAACAGAAAAAGAACGAGCTGGCATGGTTATGACTGGGGCGATGAATCAGCATCTCCGGATTTGCTGTCGGTAGCCTGGGAAGTATGCTGGGCTTTCCACTCCTGAAAGGCAGCCACGAACTCCTGAATTTTAGGGAAGTTTGGTATACCTATGTGTTTCATCCTCAATTTCCAGACTTCCTTTTCCCTTCACATCCTCCCAAATTTTTCCTTGTGCTCAGGGAGTGCGTCGATGCAGAGATAGAGCAGAGATTCAACTTTGGAGACCCTGGAGAAATCCTCGATCAGAATATTATCATTTTCTTTAATAAAGTGGATTTTATCTCTGAAGGATTGGACTACTGCTTCAACATCCTCCACAGGCTTTCCGTCGTCCTTTAAGTATTTTACATCGATACATTGCAAATCATGCTGTAGTGATTGAGTAAATTCCGCTATTTCTTTAATCAGCTTTGAGAGTTCAAAGCGCCCTTGTCTTGATATGGAGTTCCTCCATTCGATATTCTTCTTGTTCACGTACAACAAATCTTCGTCTACTCCTACCAAGTTCTTTTCTGCCAAAAAATTTTCCAGTCCATATTTCCGGACTTCCTCTATTTGATTTATTACACTTGTCCACTTACCTTCATCCTTAGCCCAGACAACAACTTGTGTTTTAAGATCTTCAATGGTAGTGGTGGTCAGATCATATATGCCTTTGAGTTCATAAATATAATCAGTTCCCTTTTGCTCTATGCTGTCTAACCAACCGTCAAAAGTTTTTGAAACCATTTTGCTTCGATGCACTTGATCTAACATTTTCTGATTGACAGGTGACAAGGGAACTTGTGAGATTGGCTTTGGGTTAGGATTGTTAATGGCTTCAATATATTCTGCCATTGCACGCAGAGCTTATTTTAACTCTCTTTTGTCCTTTTCATCTTTCATCATTCGATTGACCATTCTTTTAGTGGAAGCTTTGAGATGGTGTACGCCTGCAGCTCTGGAGGCAGTACCGAGATCTATCTTCTCCACAGTGAAGTCATGCACTGTATGATCTTGAACCTCTCCCTCGGTCACTGGCTTGGCTATTTCTGCACTCCACTTACCAGTGCTTGGGTCAACATCTATCCTGGACACTGTTTTAAGTCTCTTGGACTTGGGGGTCTTCCCCAGACATTTACTTACCATGTCCTCCAGAGGGAGAACAAAAGGAATCACCTTCTTTTTGTCAGATATAGAGCTTTCCAGCCATTTTGGTGCAGGGTCCGAGACTGTCTTCCTAGGCTTCTCTCCGTCAGAAGGTTCATTTGAAATCATCAACACCTCAGGGACGTCCAGAAAGGTCTCTGACTGTGAACCGGTGTCAGCTGTTTCTGTTATGTTCGGGCTTGGCTCTTTGTCCCCCATAGGGTCCTCTGCTTCTTCCTCTGAATATAAGTCGACAATTATTGTCTCAGAAGTCTGCTTTTTCCTCTTCCCCTTTGTCCTCAATCTGGTAACACGGGATGGCAGAATGTCCGTGAGGACCCTTCTGGACCTCTTGGAGGCAGGGTTTTTCTCAGCTGATGTCTTGGATGCACCTGCACCACAGATAGCAAGGGGTTGATTAGAAGAGACCATGGGAAGTGATGATGCGGCCACTGAAGAGAATTGTTGGACGGTTTTACTCTGCAGCCCTTCCTGCCTTTTTTCTTTCAACCATTTTTCAGTCCTCCTTATCACAGGAAGGGTTTTAATTTCAATTCTGTCCTCTTCTTTCTTGCTCCAGTCCACCTCAGGGATGGGCAAGTGTTTTATTTTCTCAAATTGTGGATCAACCACTTGTTCATCATCAGCAAAAATTGCAGAAATGTCCATTTTTAAATTAAGAGTAATTATTTGCCCCAAAGAAAATCTGCACCATAACCTTCTCCTCACTTCGAACTCATCTGGGCAGTCCTCCCAGTAATCCTCCAGCTTAGGAAGATGCAAGTGCCCTGTCCCGGAATCTAGGTTATCTTTAACAAAACATTTACTATCAAATTGAACCCTGGCAGTGAAAAATTGAAAATTGAACCTTTTGAGGTTCACCTCCAGATTTAAAGCATCAGATTTTGAATGGCATGAATAATGCCCAAGTTCAATAGGAAAAGCAATACCACAACCCTTTTTTGATGGGAATTTATTATCAACATGTGCCAATTGCCAACATACCTCCATCAATACAAAATGATCGAATACATATCTAGGCAACTTCAGGGGTTCACCATCAAACCCTCCAACTCTGATGTAAGTAAATTCAGAAAACTGGATGAAAAAGCTGCCGTAGATACTGATCAGTTGCATTGCTTCACTGGTCAGTCTCTTACCCGGATTACCTGACAGTTCATAGGTTATTTTTCCAGTAAAGACGTCATTAATTCTTTTATAATTTTCGTAACAATTTCTTCTTTGCAACTGTGAGTAATATTGATAAATTTTGCTGCTCTCATCTAAAGGCTCATGAGGCAGGGCAAACCAGTCTCTTGTGGATGCTAAACTGTAAAACAGATAAGAAGACATAAAGAAATCCCTGTTGCCCAGACGATTATTTAAACTCTGATGCAGACAGTCAGCTATTATCTCAGCCCAATCCAAGTATTGTTCACCCTGAAGGACGACTTGTATAAAAAAATACATCCAGTCTTCCCAGTAATAGGCATGTTGATTGCCTCTCAATCTGTTCAATAACACCACAATATCCCTTACTTCCTGTATTAAATGATCTCTAGTAAGGGGTCTGGGCAGCCTTGAACCGCCCTTTTGAAATTTTAGCAGCCAATTTCTTGCTATCACACTTCTGTACGTTGGTCTCTTTTCTGAGAAATACCCATTGGAGGAAGTAATGTCAAGATTAGAATACGCCTCCTTAGGTGGTATCTTCATCACAGACATGAGGGTTTGTCTGTCAACGTGAAATAAGACATCCCCGTTTGCTTTTCTGACACACCTGTGTTGGGGATCATATCTGTTTATACACTCTTGAACCAATTCAGGGCAGAATATAGCTTGAGGAAAGGCTGTGGCTTCAACTAAACCAATGTCCACAATTTTCTTCATGGAGGGGGTTTGGGCAGGATTTCTAGTTCTTCCTATGAATTCCTCTAAATCATATTGAACCAAAGCAGTATCCCCAAATTCTAAGTGAGAGTAAGTCAGACCAGGGCCATGTTCATCTCCCAAACATGTAGATTTTAAAGACATATCTAGGCGATTATAATAATAAACTTCAGATTTTGAAAATAACAGAAATTCCGGAGGCTTTTCTTTCCAGTATAAGAATTTAGAATAGCAGAGGGGAAACATGACTCACCTTCAGGATTTTTGAATTCACCGCGAAAACTTTGAAAAATGAGAGCCTTACACTTCCAGCGCTATCCTTCTCCGCAATGCACAGTATATTTTCTTGCTAAAATTAGCTTGTTCTTGGTTAATAATGGTGCTTACCAGAATGAATAATCATCGCTTGAAACAATACGTGCCAAAAATGTTCGAAAAGACGTGAACTCTGATTTCTTCATTAATAGCAAGTAAGATCCGTACGCCATTATGAAGTACAATGATTATCCATGGTCTCCGCCAAATTAGAGCTTTCTGTTTCATGATGGGTTCCTGACAAAATTTCCTCCAACTCTCCCCCTAAGTTTGACTTAGAAAGCTGCGGGAGCCAACGGGACCAAAATTGCCAAATCTTCAAACTTATCAGAATAGAGACTCTAATTTTGAACCGTTGAACTTATGAAGACATGGTTCAACATGAAGGTTCAATATGAAGGTTCAACGATGCAAGCGTTATGTGGACCAACAAAAGGTTACACGGCTTCGGTAAAAGGTTGCCAATTATAGACAGTGAACTATTGAACTTTGAACCGTTGAACCCCGCGGGAGAGTACAAGTGGGAGGTTCAACGAACGATACATTAATAGACACGGGAACTGTGTGACCCGACTCATAGGGAGACAATGTGTTGAACTTTAAAATCGTTGAACCATTGAACCTTGAACCTCTTTATGGGGTACGCGCGGAAGGTTCAAGTTCAACCCGAAAGTATAAAGACGCTTAAGACAAACAGTAAGACAGCTTGCTTTATATGAAACTTCAGACATATTGAACCGCTGAACCTTAAACTTTGAGAATATTTCAGGTTCAAAGGTTCGAACCTTTTATACAAAGACGACACACGGGTAAAAATTGAAGGACAAAAAGTCGATTTACAAAGCGCATATATGACCAAAAACACAATATGGTAAACTGACTTTTGCTTAAAAAAAATTACTGATATATGAATAAACAAGGGCGACTCAAAAGGTAACAATGGCTCTGACTGGGGACTACATTTTATGGCAAAATGCAGAGAACTCAGAGGTTTGGGTTTCGCAGAAGACGAATAAAGAGGAGAAAAGAGATAGAAAAGAGACAGCCCGGGGCAAAACAAAAATGGGAAAGGAAAACACAAAACTGAACAAGAGGGAAGACTATGTACAAAGCAAGGGACCCTGCTTACAGGCGATATAGTTTGAGATCCTATCCATTATAGGACAGGGGTAAAACAGTTCCATCAGGATACTCCAGTTTGAAAGAATTCAGACCCAGTACCTGGTGAATCTTGAAAGGCCCACTCCAGAGCGATTCAAATTTGCTATGTGCACCTCTGGGCTCTCTCCTTCTGTCCCACAGTAATATTTCATCCCCTTCCATAAACTTCCTGGGTCTTGTCTTCTTGTCGAAAATTTCTTTGACCCTGGCCTGATGCATAGTAATTCGGTCAACCAACTTGTTTCTCTCTTCTTCAATTTTGGCTAAATACATAATCCTCTTCTCCAGGGAATCCTGGAAATATTGATCCTCAATAACACTTTGCAGTTTAGCTGTAGATAGCTCCAGTGGTAAAGATAATTGGGCACCTATTCCATAAACTAATTCAAAAGGTGCCATCCCAATTGCTCTTTTAGGAGTTATTCTGTCGGCCCAGAGTGCTTCATACAACCTCTTATGCCAATCTCTAGGGTTATCATTCACCAATTTCTTCATGATAGAAATAAGGTTTTTGTTACTGGACTCAGCTTGTCCATTCCCCTAGGGATAATAATCTGATGAATGGGAGAGAGAAATACTATGCTCATAACAGAAAGAAGTCATTTCGACTGAGGAGAAACTGGTAGCATTATCTGTTACAATCTTCTGAGGCACACCAAAACGTACCAAGATATTCCTTTTAAGAAAATCACAAACCACTCCGAAAGTTGTTCTCTTTACAGGGGCTGCCTCAACCCATTTTGTGAAATAATCTGTTACTGTCAAAATGTGAGTGTGCCCTGCACTTGAGGGTGGTGAGATAGGCCCAATAAAATCCAATCCCCACTGTTTAAAAGGGTCTTCAACAAAAACAGACCTCAAAGGTAGAGCTGCAAGTTGTGGCCTACCTGAGAACATTTTACATTTCTCACAATTGGCCACCCACCTATATGCATCTTTAAACATTCCTGGCCAGTAGTAACAATTTCTGAGGATTTTGAAAGCTGTAACTGAAGAAGAAAAGTGTCCACCACAAGATTCGTTATGAAAAACCTCCAAGAGTTTCTCTTGCTGTTCTTTGTCTACACACCTCAGGAAAGTTCCATCTAACCCCTTCTTGTAAAGGATATTTCCCCAGATAACATATTTTGCAGCTTTTAGCTTCAAATTTCTTCTCTCTTTAGGGGTCAGGTGATCAGGACAATCCCCATATGTAAGATAGTGTGCTATATCTAGAAACCATGGATCCTGCAAGCTTACCAATAAGACTGTGGGGAGTTCTTCTCCTTCCTGTTCTTTGTTCTCAGCAATCAACTTACATAAGCCTTGACCCCTGATCAATTTAGTAGGCTTAACTTCTAGATCATATTCCTGAATCTTAGCAACCCACATTGCTCTATTGTTTAATCCTACTTCATGCTGAGTCAAAATACTTTTCATGGCTGAATTTGGAACAAATACAACTGAGTGGGAATGAAGTATATAATATCTGAATTGTTTAACAGCCTTAACAACTGCAAAGGCCTGTTTTTCAACTAAAGAATACTTCAGCTCATGTTTCTTGAGGGGGATGCTCATAAAAGCTATGGGAACCTCTTCGTTCAATTCATTTTTTTGCAGCAAAATACCTGACATGGTATGTTCCGAAGAGTAACAATAAATGATAAAATCCTTTTGAAAATTAGGATTTACCAAGGTGGGAGTGTTTGCAATCGCCTCCTTGATATCCTCAAACGCCTTCTTAGCAGCTTCATTCCATTTGAAAGGTTGCTTCTCACTCATCATCCCAACAATGTGTTTTGTGATTTCAGCAAGGTCGGGAATGAACCTTCTGAGAAAGTTGATTTGACCAAAGAAGGATTTGACTCCGGTTCTGTTTGAAGGGAGGCTAAGTTGTTGAATTGCCTTGACCCTTTCTGGATCAATTCTGATTCCATCCTTTGAGACTAGGTGTCCTAACAATTTTCCCTCAGTCACATAGAAAATTGACTTTTTGGGATTGAGTGAGATGCCATGACTTCGACACCTTTGCAAGACAGACTCCAGATTCTTCAAGTGATCTTCTCTCTTCTTGGAAAATACAGTCAAATCATCAAGGTAAATAACAATAATCCTGTTCTTCAGGTCTCTAAAAGATGAATCCATTGCTCGCTGAAAAGTTGCTCCCGCATTAATTAAGCCAAAGGGCATTTGACTATAGGCAAAAGTCCCTCGGGGTGTGGTGAAAGCGGTCTTGTGTTGATCTTCAGCAGCTACACCTATCTGATTATAACCTGAGAAGCCATCCAACATAGACATCATTTCAGACCCAGCAACTGTCTGTAAGATGTGGTCCATCACAGGCAAGGGATAGTTATCTTTCAGGATGGCTTGGTTTAAATTTCTAAAATCGACACAAATCCTTATTTCTCCATTCTTTTTTCGTACTGGGACAATATTTGCCACCCAAGTGGAGTGATGAATTGGATATATAATCCTAGCTTTTAGCATCTTATCGATCTCCCTGAAAATGGCTTCAGCAACTTTTGGATTATAATTCCTCAGCTTCTGTCTAAATGGAGCTGTATTTGCTTTCAAAGGAATATGATGTTGAAACTGTCCATGTCTAAAATTTTTGAGATCATCATAGCACCAGGCGAAAACATCTTTATATTTGATTAGCAATTTGATCAATTTGTTCTTCTCTTCCGACGAGCAGCACCTACCAATGGATACCCATTTAGGATCAGCTTCATCTCCAATATTTATCTTCTCATAATCCTCTGCTTTATCAAAAACACGGGAAGGTTTGCCTTTAACATATTCATCTTTTCGAGAAAATAGATGTTCCAAAGAGACCAGCCCTTTAGGGATTTTGTTCCCCTTCAACTGAATTATATCCTCTCTTGGATTAATCCCAGGGTCAGGACTGAATTCTTTACACTCTGCTTTGGGACCTTCAAAGTAGGCCCCCAGAAACATTTCTGCATTTTCTAAAAACTTTCTGATTTGATTATCACTTTCAAAAACCTGCCAGTTTTCGGCATTATCAGGGACATTAGGACGATATATCATTTCTATCCTATAAGAATTTTTCTTGAAATCTGGATGTGGCAAAAAGAGTGAAGCTGATACTGCTAGAGAATCTGCTCGGGAGTTTTGATCTCTGGGAATTGCTTCTATAGAGAAAGCATCAAAATATTCGATCTCATCCCATACCCTATTTCTGTAATGCCTTAATCTTTCATTTTTCACAGAAAAGATCCCTCTTACCTGTTTCACAATCAGTTCGGCATCACCCTTCACCTTCAGTACCTTCACACCCTTTTCTTTAGCTTCAAATAATCCGAGCAGTAAAGCTTCATACTTTGCAGTATTGTTGGTGTTCTTAAATTCTAGCTTAAAAGAATAAGAAAACAACTCACCTTCAGGTGAGATTAATACGACCCCAGCCCTTGAACCAGCTATAGCACAGCTGCCATCGAATTCCATAACCCATAGATCATTAGAATGTACAAGTTTTTGCCTTAATTCTTCTTTGGGTTCTGCCTCATAGCTCTGTTCAGAAGAGAAGAAATAATTGCCAAATTCACATTCCTCAAATAAAATTTGTGCCTTGGGATCATCAGAGGGATAGACAGTGAATTTGCACTTGGGTTCAGGTTCCAATTTCACTCTCTGCTTCCCTACTAGGATTGTGGCCTCTGACCAATCCAGTTTGATTTGTCCACCCAAATCCTTGCAAAATGTCCTGCTCAAAAGCATTCCATAACTAGCAGGAATATCTGCTACCAAAATAGTCAATTTCACCCTCTTGTCAGGATAAGCTGCGAGTGCGACTCGTGCATCTTTAATCTGCCCAAGCAAGGAAACCTGTTTTCCATCCATAGAATAACATCTTCCAAACGTTTTTGTGAGTGATAATCCTAGGGCTTTAGCCACAGAGGAGGGCATAATGTTATCAGAGGCTCCTGAATCTATAATGCAGTTACTAAGTTTATGACCATTGATAAACAGGGACACATAAAAAGGATTAGGCTTCAAATCAGTATATGGGGCACTATTGGATAAATTAGGAGTTGTTTTGGGGGAAGACAAGGGTGATTCAGATGAGGAAGCAAATAACCTAGCAATGGGGGATTCAGTCTCAATGTCCAATTGATTCTCAAATTCAGTTTGTGCAGGACTGTCTTTAACATGTTTGACCAATTTATCAAGTTCAGTAGGTTTCAACTTGAGATACTCAATGGGGGAAATTTGGATTTTTGTAGACTTACAGAAATTTACAATATCAAAAGGGGCATCTAGATCATTTCCATGTAATAATCTATTTTCCTGAGCCTTCAAATTAGCATCATAAGTTCTGGTTAAAGGTTCCTTACCTTTGCTAGGTACTTCTTGAGCATTGGAGGATTTCATATTTCTCTGACCCCTGGTGAGCACGACGCATGAAGGATCTTCAAGGGTTACCAATATTTCACCCCCCCTTTCTGAATCAGATTCATATTCCAGGAAGTGTATCTCAGAGCCGCCAGGTTCCTGGAAGTTCCTTTCTTCTTCTGTGGCTTCCCCTAACATGTCTTGAGTAGCAGTCATCTGAGTATACCTGAGCATTTCTGGGCAAGAATTTCCATCATGGTCGGTAGTTAAGTGAAATATACACATGTTTCCTCTCCCAGGAGCAGGTTCAATAGCCAGTCTTGGCTGTGCTGCCGTCAGGGGTAAAACTCTACCAGTGTTTGCTTGTTGATTCAAATTCCTTCTGCTTATATCCTGATAGGGTTGTTGGAAGGGAGCACCAGTTTTGGGTAGCTGCCTCTTTAAGGCAATCATATCATTCACCAACCTTTGCACTACAGGGTCTGTAGATGATGAGGGCTGGGCATTTGGCACCTGAACCTCTCTTTTCCATTTACCGGCCATAATGAGATCATCCTCCAATCCGACTACTAAGGCTTGTGCAGCTGGCAAGTCAGCGATTACACCTCTCCTGAGATGGAAGCTAATATCAGGAGGCATAGAATTAATAAAGAAACATTTTTGATTTTCACCAGATGGTCTTTTAGTAGCAGGGATTTTATTCACAATTCTATTAAACTTAGCCACAAACTCCCTCATAGGTTCATGAATCTCTTTCTTTAGCTGAGTCAGCTGTGCAAGGAGGTAATGTTCGTCCTCTGCACTTTTGAACCTATTTTCAAAAGCAGTCTTCATTTCGTTCCAATTCGTAATTGAGGAATCAGTCAGGTGGTAGAACCATTGTGCAGCAGTGTCAGTCAAAGTCTGTACAAAGAGTCTTATGGCAACGTCTTGGTGTTGGACACCTAGTACACTGCATGCTGCTGCAAAAGCACACAAATGTTCTTCTGGTGATTGTTTGCCGTCTCCATTGAACCTGGGCAAATTTTCTCTTGTATTTTTAGGTAATGGATTTAGGTTGGCCCCTAGATTCAGAGGCCCTATGGCAGCTCCCCAAGGTTGAGCCATGGGTAGAAAATTTATGGCTAAAGGGATAGCAGTGCCTGAAAGGACTAAAGCTTGACAAACAAAGGAAGTAGAAGATTTAGGAGGACTAGGGGGTCTACTTCTTGCTCTTCTTGCACAAGTAGGGATATAAGGGAAATTAAGACTTTGCAGTGTTTGAAAAATAGGGTCCTCAACTCCCTCTCTTCTCGAAGACCTGGTGTATGGTCTAGAATCCAGCTTAAAATATTGAAACTGGATAGGCAGTTATTGATTTCTTTGTACCTCAAGGGCTTGGTTTCTTGCAGCTTTTCGTGCCTGCCTCCTTCTCTGCCTGAGTAACAGCACTCTCAGGTTATCGGCCAATTCTTCTTCTTGTTCTAATACTCTACTTGCTCTTCTGTAATCTTCACTATTCCGACGAGTACGCCAGGCAAGGGTATTCAGTTGGCCAATGATATCTTCCTGCTCGTCTTGAAATCCAAGGTTGGGTTGCAAAACAGGAATTATGTTTTCATGTGGAAGCACCATTGTTGCTTCATATTCAGGCGACCAATCTTTAATTAATGAGTTTATCAAAATTTCCCCAGCAGAGTCGCCAAAAACTGTTGGTTAACAAATTTGTCTTTTCTGAAAATAATCTATTCTGACTCTATACCTCTCTTTAAAAGAACAAATGGGTTAAACAACAAATGGGTGAACCCTGTGTTTCGGTTCCCCTCTGAATTTTTAGGTACAGCCCCCTTTGTGATTTTCAATGAATTTAACCTATTCAATTAATCAAATGCATTTTTAACTGGAAAACGCTTACGGCAGACTAACATTCATACATAGCCATGTCATGAATGCGATAATTTATACAACAACAAGGTAGAATATTCAGATTTTGTTTTGATATTTTCGAATATGTGAATACATTCATAGAAACATGCTTAACCAATAAAGAACTGAACACATATGATAAATTGTCCAAATAAAGAGCAATTACCCAGTGAAAGGGGATTTCACACAGAAAATCTGATTCCACACATTTAGACGCACAGATCCAAATAAGCAGCAATTGTTCTTTTCTCATTCACAGATGAAGATTTTTTTCACACAATCATCATATAATGCTAAGTTAAGTACAGTATTTTTTTGAAAATTCACCTCATCTCTAACTTTTTTCTCTCCTTCTACTTAAAAAGAAAAACATATATATATATATATATATATATATATATATATATATATATATATATATATGAATATATTAACCAAGTCTTTGAGCAAATTAAACCCAGAGTTAACATAACTCTGACCCGTACGGGATTTAGTTTCAACAACTGATTATAAAAGATCAAAGATACTGGAAATAGCATAAATTGAATAACAGAAAAAGAATGAGCTGGCATGGTTATGACTGGGGCAATGAATCAGCATCTCCGGATTTGCTGTCGGTAGCCTAGGAAGTATGCTGGGCTTTCCACTCCTGAAAGGCAGCCATGAACTCCTGAATTTTAGGGAAGTTTGGTATACCTATGTGTTTCATCCTCAATTTCCAGACTTCCTTTTCCCTTCGCATCCTCCCAAATTTTTCCTTGTGCTCAGGGAGTGCGTCGATGCAGAGATAGAGCAGAGATTCGACTTTGGAGACCCTGGAGAAATCCTCGATCAGAATATTATCATTTTCTTTAATAAAGTGGATTTTATCTCTGAAGGATTGGACTACTGCTTCAACATCCTCCACAGGCTTTCCGTCGTCCTTTAAGTATTTTACATCGATACATTGCAAATCATGCTGTAGTGATTGAGTAAATTCCGCTATTTCTTTAATCAGCTTTGAGAGTTCAAAGCGCCCTTGTCTGGATATGGAGTTCCTCCATTCGATATTCTTCTTGTTCACGTACAACAAATCTTCGTCTACTCTTGCCAAGTTCTTTTCTGCCAAAAAATTTTCCAGTCCATATTTTCGGACTTCCTCTATTTGATTTATTACACTTGTCCACTTACCTTCATCCTTAGCCCAGACAGCAACTTGTGTTTTAAGATCTTCAATGGTAGTGGTGGTCAGATCATATATGCCTTTGAGTTCATAAATATAATCAGTTCCCTTTTGCTCTATGCTGTCTAACCAACCGTCAAAAGTTTTTGAAACCATTTTGCTTCGATGCACTTGATCTAATATTTTCTAATTGACAGGTGACTTTGGGTCGAAAGACAAGGGAACTTGTGAGATTGGTTGTGGGTTAGGATTGTTAATGGCTTTAATATATTCTGCCATTGCACGCAGAGCTTGTTTTAACTCTCTTTTGTCCTTTTCATCTTTCATCGTTCGATTGACCATTCTTTTAGTGGAAGCTTCGAGATGGTGTACGTCTGCAGCTCTGGAGGCAGTATCGAGATCTATCTTCTCCACAGTGAAGTCATGCACTGTAGGATCTTGAACCTCTCCCTCGGTCATTGGCTTGGCTATTTCTGCACTCCAGTTACCAGTGCTTGGGTCAACATCTATCCTGGACACTGTTTTAAGTCTCTTGGACTTGGGGGTCTTCCCCAGAAATTTACTTACCATGTCCTCCAGAGGGAGAACAAAAGGAATCACCTTCTTTTTGTCAGATATAGAGCTTTCCAGCCATTTCGGTGCAGGGTCCGAGACTGTCTTCCTGGGCTTCTCTCCGTCAGAAGGTTCATTTGAAATCATCAACACCTCAGGGACGTCCAGAAAGGTCTCTGACTGTGAACCGGTATTAGCTGTTTCTGTTCTGTTCGGGCTTGGCTCTTTGTCCCCCATAGGGTCCTCTGCTTCTTCCTCTAAATTTAAGTCGACAATTATTGTCTCAGAAGTCTGCTTTTTCCTCTTCCCCTTTGTCCTCAATCTGGTAACACGGGATGGCAGAATGTCCGTGAGGACCCTTCTGGACCTCTTGGAGGCAGGGTTTTTCTCAGTCGATGTCTTGGATGCACTTGCACCACAGATAGCAAGGGGTTGATTAGAAGAGACCATGGGAAGTGATGATGCAGCCACTGAAGAGAATTGTTGGACGGTTTTACTCTGCAGCCCTTCCTACCTTTTTTCTTTCAACCATTTTTCAGTCCTCCTTATCACAGGAAGGGTTTTAATTTCAATTCTGTCCTCTTCTTTCTTGCTCCAGTCCACCTCAGGGATGGGCAAGTGTTTTATTTTCTCAAATTGTGGATCAACCACTTGTTCATCATCAGCAAAAATTGCAGAAATGTCCATTTTTAAATTAAGAGTAATTATTTGCCCCAAAGAAAATCTGCACCATAACCTTCTCCTCACTTCGAACTCATCTGGGCAGTCCTCCTAGTAATCCTCCAGCTTAGGAAGATGCAAGTGCCCTGTTCCAGAATCTAGGTTATCTTTAACAAAACATTTACTATCAAATTGAATCCTGGCAGTGAAAAATTGAAAATTGAACCTTTTGAGGTTCACCTCCAGATTTAAAGCATCGGATTTTGAATGGCATGAATAATGCCCAAGTTCAATAGGAAAAGCAATACCACAACCCTTTTTTGATGGGAATTTATTATCAACATGTGTCAATTACCGACATACCTCCATCAATACAAAATGATCGAATACATATCTAGGCAACTTCAGGGGTTCACCATCAAACCCTCCAACTCTGATGTAAGTAAATTCAGAAAACTGGATGAAAAAGTTGCCGTAGATACTAATCAGGTGCATTGCTTCACTGGTCAGTCTCTTACCTGGATTACCTGACAGTTCATAGGTTATTTTTCCAGTAAAGACGTCATTAATTCTTTTATAATTTTCGTAACAATTTCTTCTTTGCAACTGTGAGTAATATTGATAAATTTTGCTACTCTCATCTAAAGGCTCATGAGGCAGGTCAAACCAATCTATTGTGGATGCTAAACAGTAAAACAGATAAGAAGACATAAAGAAATCCCTGTTGCCCAGACGATTATTTAAACTCTGATGCAGACAGTCAGCTATTATCTTAGCCCAATCCAAGTATTGTTCACCCTGAAGGACGACTTGTATAAAAAAATACATCCAGTCTTCCCAATAATAGGCATGTTGATTGCCTCTCAATCTGTTCAATAACACCACAATATCCCTTACTTCCTGTATTAAATGATCTCTAGTAAGGGGTCTGGGCAGCCTTGAACCGCCCTTTTGAAATTTTAGCAGCCAATTTCTTGCTATCACACTTCTATACGTTGGTCTCTTTTCTGAGAAATACCCATTGGAGGAAGTAATGTCAAGATTAGAATACGCCTCCTTAGGCGGTATCTTCATCATAGACATGAGGGTTTGTCTGTCAACGTGAAATAGCACATCCCCGTTTGCTTTTCTGACACACCTGTGTTGGGGATCATATCTGTTTATACACTCTTGAACCAATTCGGGGCAGAATATAGCTTGAGGAAAGGCTGTGGCTTCAACTAAACCACTGTCCACAATTTTCTTCATGGAGGGGGTTTGGGCAGGATTTCTAGTTCTTCCTATGAATTCCTCTAAATCATATTGAGCCAAAGCAGTATCCCCAAATTCTAAGTGAGAGTAAGTCAGACCAGGGCCATGTTCGTCTCCCAAACATGTAGATTTTAAAGACATATCTGGGCGATTATAATAATAAACTTCGGATTTCAAAAATAACAGAAATTTCAGAGGCTTTTCTTTCCAGTATAAGAATTCAGAATAGCACAGGGGAAACAGGACTCACCTTCAGGATTTTTGAATTCACTGCGAAAACTTTGAAAAATGAGAGCCTTACACTTCCAGCGCTATCCTTCTCCGCAATGCACAGTATATTTTCTTGCTAAAATTAGCTTGTTCTTGGTTAATAATGGTGCTTACCAGAATGAATAATCATCGCTTGAAACAATACGTGCCAAAAATGTTTGAAAAGACGTGAACTCTGATTTCTTCATTAATAGCAAGTAAGATCCGTACGCCATTATGAAGTACAATGATTATCCATGGTCTCCGCCAAATTAGAGCTTTCTGTTTCATGATGGGTTCCTGACAAAATTTCCTCCAACTCTCCCGCTAAGTTTGACTTAGAAAGCTGCGGGAGCCAACGGGACCAAAATTGCCAAATCTTCAAACTTATTGAACCGTTGAACCTATGGGACATGGTTCAGCGCGATGGTTCAATGTGATGGTTCAAGCATGTTAACTGAACTTTGTAGGTAGGAAAAAGATTGACTTATCGGAACAGAGACTCTAATTTTGAACCGTTGAACTTATGAAGACGTGGTTCAACATGAAGGTTCAACGATGCAAGCGTTATGTGGACCAACAAAAGGTTACACGGCTTCGGTAAAAGGTTGCTGATTATAGACAGTGAACTATTAAACTTTGAACCATTGAACCCCGTGGGAGAGTACAAGTGGGAGGTTCAATGAACGATACATTAATAGACACGGGAACTGTGTGACCCGACTCATAGGGAGACAATGTGTTGAACTTTAAAATTGTTGAACCATTGAACCTTGAACCTCTTTATGGGGTACGCGCGGAAGGTTCAAGTTCAACCCGAAAGTATAAAGATGCTTAAGACAAACAGTAAGACAGCTTGCTTTATATGAAACTTCAGACATATTGAACCATTGAACCTTGAACTTTGAGAATATTTCAGGTTCAAAGGTTCGAACCTTTTATACAAAGACGACACACGGGTAAAAATTGAAGGACAAAAAGTCGATTTACAAAGCGCAGATATGACCAAAAACACAATACGGTAAACCGACTTTTGCTTAAAAAAAAATTACCGATATATGAATAAACAAGGGCGACTCAAAAGGTAACACTACTCTAAACGATGAAACAGAGGTAATGCAACAAGAAAACTTGACAAAAGTAGACAATTTCAAGAGATTTTTCACAAACTTCAACTAGGGTTTAGAGAAGGGGTTTCACTATTTGTGTACCTGATTCTCTGCGACTAAAGAAGAGCTGGCCATCTTTTTTATCTCCTCGATGATATCTTTCCAATGACTGCTCACACGATCAATTCCGTCAGTGTTTCGCTCCAACCTCACAATTTGACTTTCTTTGTTTGCCTAGCTTAGTTTCATTTATGCATTTTTAGATAAGTTATTTTCTTTTATGCATCTCTTTCGTGTGTCATTTGGTGTGCATTCATTCCTACAGGTCTAACTGACAAAGGAAAACAACTAGTCAAACTCGAACGATCCATGGTAAGTTCATCATTTCAGTTTTCATTATTCATTTTGATACATTTAAAATGTTAGACTAATGATAGTTATTGTAGGTACAATTATGGGAAAATTGACAAAAGGTTGATACCCCTTCTTCTAACCTATAAATACTCCCCTCCCTCAAGCACAAAGGGAGGCAAATTCATTGTGCACACAACTCTTGCCAATTTTTGCTCTCTAAATCAGCATTATAATCCTCTCATAGGACAAAGGTGCCTTTTATTTTATTTATTGTACAATCAAGCATTGTTACGCTACTTCAATCAATGCCATTGTGCTCATCAAAAGCTCTCATTGAGATCTTTCAAGCTTCAACAAGCTTCTTTTTTGCTTCTTTGTGTCATCTTGTCGTCGAGAGGTCTTCCCACTACTTCAATGGGATTCGAGGTTGTCAACATCAAGGATTTCCGAGGGTAGTGGAGTCACACAAATCTTCATTATTTTAGGTTCCTTTATTTCTTTATTTAATTGATAGTAATTAGAAAATCAAAATTGCTCTTGGGAATAGTAATTCATTGCTTTTTCCTTGATAGATCTAGAATCTTAGAGATAGTTTGCATTCTTAGATTAGATTTGTTTACTTGCAATTTTCCTTTTCTATATTAGTTGTTTCAAAACAATCAAAAACCTAAAAACATAGATTAAAATTGCATTAGGAAAAGTCATATTAGCTTGCATTCATATTTCCTTTCATAGTTTAAAAAGAACTTTTCATTTCAAAATACTAAAAAAGCACAAAAATAAGTCTGCATTTCATTTAGCTTTGCATGTGTATAGAAACCTTAGAAAAGATAGACAACTTGCAAACCCTCGATACCATCATGAGGTAAACCATGATAAATGATTCAATCAAACCCTTGATCATATCACAACGTAAACACTAGTCAAAGGATAATAGGCTTGAACCCTAGGTCAACTAAACCCTAGGTCAAAACCCTAAGTCTAGTTAAGGTTGGTCATCACACATTTACCTATATCTTGGATCACTAGTGTGCCTAGGAGTGAGATGAGAGTGGATGAGGGCTATCCTCAATGAGATTGAGGAAACCAATCCATGCCAACAACAGGAGACATTTACTTTACTACAACAAGATTCATTTTTACTCTTATTAATAGAAGAACAAAGACAACTCCAAATACAATGAGAACTCATTCAATGAATTGAAAGACAAGAGGACACAAACGAGAGCAACCGCTTACCCACACAAAGGTGGAATAGAAGAAACCCCAATAGGAGAAGAGAGACTAGAGACCCTTCGGGTCATATGGTTATCTCTACAACAACTACCATTGAATGAAACATTCAACTTAGCACACAACAACAAAGGTTGCAAAACTTGCCGACCCCTCTCTATGAAGTCCAACTCTCCAACGAGCTAGAATCCCACCATCTCTCATCTCATCTTGACTAGCTACTTCCACAAGAGCGAGAGTGACATGGTGGATCACCCTGTGGCAATGAGGGAAGGGTCCGTGTGCATGTCAAAATCTAACCTGACAATTGCAGGCAACTTGAGTCACAATTTTGAGGATACAGTACCATTTGCTGCCACCATCTTCTTCGTTCAATTTATATACCTACATGTTTTTCAAAGCTTTGAGATTTGGTGGAAGATGGACCAAATCCATTTCTTCTCTCATGCAAGCCATCCATTTCTCACTAGATCTTTTCCAAGAGAAGCATCTCTAAATGTTGCAGGTTCACCTTGATTTGAAATGAGAAAATGTTGAACAAAGTCATCACTTTAGATAGAGGTCTACACTCCCTGGTGGACCTCCTCAATTGAGGAATTGACTCCTATATACTGTGACCCTGTGAAATATTTCTCACATGACTTTGTTGTCCTTCACAATTTTCCCATGCCACACTAAGAGGCTACTTAATTAAACTTTCTTGAGGCGACAGAGATGTAAGGGACCACTGATTATTATGCTATGGGAGACTTCTTGAACAAGGTGATATATTACTAAGTGAATTGCCTTGTGGATAGGGCATAGGACTTGAGGAAAGAGGTTGCGTGGAAGTTGGGAAAACCTACGTTGAAAAAGTATTATGGTACATAGATGTTAGAGGTGACAGATTATTACATTAAGTGGTTGATTAGAAGTAACTATAAGCCGCGGGGTAGAGACTTCTGTAGGCCACAAGGAATTAAACCTCATGCTTCTCAACCACATTGAAAGGTGAGGAGACTACATTGAGTTATAAGAAGGGGGTGCCACTTCTAATTGCCTTTGCATTGCCAAACTTGGTGCATCCAAAAGACTATTGCCTAGTGGATAAGGCATCGCATTATGAGGAGTAGGTTGTGTTCGAATATGGGGTGCCAGACTTGGTATATCTAATTTTTTATTTCCCTATATACCTATAAGTGGTAGTAGATTTAGACCAGTAGGATGTGTGGAAGATGAATTTTGAGATAGACGATGTTGGTTTTTAAACATATCACTCCCACTTGATATGTTATCTATAGGTACATATTCTTTTGTAGATATCCCCTGTTCTACCAGACTAGGCATAACTTTTTCATTAAAAATGAGATCCCTACTATGAGTTACTTGTTTGGCAATAGGATCCCACAGTCGATAACCATAGTTCTCATCACCACATCCAACAAAGATACATCATTTTTATTTCACATCCAACTTCGTATATTTTTCTTATTAGATGTGAACAAAGGCCTCACAACCAAACATCTGCAAGTGATTGTAATAAATTTGCCTCCCTAGCCATTTCTCCTCTAGAATCTCAAAATCCAACTAAGATGATGGACCTTGGTTAATTTGATATATTGATGTATTAATAGCCTCTGCCAAAAATTCTTTGCCGAAACCTACATTAGAGAGCATGCTATGAGTGCTCTCTAAGATTGTTTGATTCAACCTCTTAGCTGCACCATTCTCTTGAGGGGTGAATGGAACAATCTTGATCCGTTTAACACCATTATCTACACAAAACTGATCAAACTCCAAAGAGAAAAGTACACCACCATTGTCAGTGTTGAGGCACTTTATTTTGTAACTCGTCTGATTTTTAACTAGTGCTTTGAAATTTTTGAACATGTTAAATATTTCATATTTCCTCTTTAGCATGTACTCCCACACTTTCCTAGTACAATCATCTAGGAAAGTAACAAAGTAATTAGTGCCACCAATAGAAGTTACCTCTATAGGACCGAAGACATTCAAATGCACAAGCTCTAATGGTGTAGACTTCTTGTCATGTGCCATGGTGGAGAAGCTGATCCTCCTTTGTTTGTCATAAATACAATGCTCATAGAAATTCAAATCAATAGATTTCAGACTTGGAAGTTGATCTTGTTTATGAAAAATCTCAAGGGCCTTCTTTCTCATATGACCAAGCCTCTTTTGCCAAAGTTCTGAACCACTATTCACAACTACCATCATAGCTCCCACTTCAGTGTGACTCTCTAGCACATACAAAATGCTTATTTTTTGCCTTTTACAATCACTAAGGCTCATTTGGTTACCTTCCAAGTGCTTGACTCAAAAGTGATGCTACAACTTTGAGCATCTAGTTATCCCGTAGCAATTAGATTTCTTATGAGTTGAGGGATGTGTCTCACATCCCACATCAACCAACTATTTCCATTTTTTTAAATTTCAACGACATATCTCCTTTATCAACAATGTTACAAGGTTCATCATCCCCAAGGTAGACTTTACCAAAGTTTCCTTCTTGATAGGTTTTGAAGACTTCTCGACATGAAATAGCATGAAAAGAGGCATCAGAATCCAACACCCACACATCATCTGTAGCTTCTCCAATAGATAAAACTAATGCACTTACATCATCTTCATACACTGCATTTACCACATTTTCTTTTTGTTGATTCTCCGCCTTCTTGTATGACCAACAATCTTTTTAATGTGACCTTCCTTGACACAAAACCACCAACCTGAATTTTTACCCGTAGACTTATACCTCTTGAAAGATTTAGATCTTCTTCTATTGTTATTTCTTCCCCATTCTTGGGATCTCCCTCTATTGCAAAAAATCAAAGCCTCTCTAGATGAAGTATTT
Source organism: Cunninghamia lanceolata (assembly GCA_027924645.1). NCBI lineage: Eukaryota > Viridiplantae > Streptophyta > Pinopsida > Cupressales > Cupressaceae > Cunninghamia > Cunninghamia lanceolata. The sequence continues at coordinate 4,396,286 of BSBN01000957.1, forward strand.
TGATGTTTTCTTCTCATGTCATCGCTGAGAAGAATTGTAGCGACATCATCAAGTTTCAACCCACTTCCCTTCTCATCAGATCCTTTATTTTTGGATACCAAATTATTAATTGTCATTATAACACCTTCCCAACTATTGGGAAGAAAACACAAAAGCAAGATGACTTTGATTTCTTCTTGAAAATCAATGTCAACATAAATCAATTGGCTGATAATAGTATTAAATTTATTTAAATGATTGGAAACGTTGTTACCTTCCTTCATTTTCAGATTGAACAATTTTTTTATCAAGAAGGCTTTATTAGCAGCAAAAGCCCTCCCATACATACCTGATAGTCATTCCCATAAACCCTTCACTGTCTTCTCTATTGCAACATTAAACAAAACATTGCTGATGTGAGAGAGGATGATGGTTGCCTTCATTTTTTTGTTCAATCTGTCCCAATCCTCATCTGTCATATCAGTAGGTTTCTTAGACTTTCCCTCTAATGTAATTGAGAGGTATTTTTGAATTAGCAAGGCTTCCATCTGCAGCTTCCACATGCCAAAGTTCTAGCTCAAGAACTTTTCAATTCTGAACCTATTTCCATCTTCCATCTCTTCACAATTTTGCCTCAGCTCTCGTACCACTTGTTGAGTATAAAGAGCAGATTTAAAACTGACAAAAATAGAACAGAAATAGAAAACTTAAAACAGAACACACACAGGAACAGCAACAAAAGAAGTTGCGTGGTTCACCAATGTTTGGATACATCCACGGGAGAAGCAAGCAAGATCTTTTATTATATGCAGCAGTAAGAATACTATGTCTCCATCAATCAAAGTGATTGAGATATAAATTTCTCTTCATGGCAATCGAAGAGTCGAGAGAAGACGAAGATGAAAAGACAGAGATGGTTGGACCTCACAACCAACAAGGATAACTGGTCGTTGGATGCATCCAGCTAGTGGACGATCATATAACACAAAATTTGCCCCTCCAAATGTTCCTGGAATTGATGATATCACAGGGTGCCATTGATTCAACAGAAGGATGATAATATAGAAGCTCTCAAGTCATGGATGAAAGCAATTCACAGACAAACACAACCTGTTATTGATTATTATGTGCAGAAGGGCGTCGTTAATAAGCTTCATGCTAAGAAACTTGCTAAGGAAGTTAGTGAAGAGATCTGGAAAGCACTTTCATAGGACTAAACGAGCATTGTAGTAATCTCGGAAGTCTTTTTTGAGTTAAGATTCGAGGATTTTATCTCATGATTCTGGCACATGTCAGATCGGCCATAAGGATTTTTCATGCACTCTTTTAATTGCGGTTCTTGTCTTCCTCTCTTGGTATTTAGTGTTCTAGATATTTTTGATTCCACTTCACATTTCACAATATCCATCTGAAAAGCTTCATTGTTTTTTAAAAACTTGGCCTCTTGAAAGAGAGGTCATAAGTTCACATCCTCCAGGGGTAGGGTATGTATGCATCATATTTGAAGTACAGTTAGGTGCCTCCTACATACTGGGAGTATGAGGTAGTCTCATATTTTATAAGCCCCTGGTAGACCCAAAAACAGGCTGCCCACATCGTAGACTATAGAAGGATCCATTTCCATTCAAATGTATGGAGGAAAAACTTACCGTGTTGAGAATGTTGTGTATCAAATAAACAGTCAGGTAGAAAGAGCTAGAGAGAGAGAGAGTTGTGCATATAATAAGCATTCAACTTGAGAGAGGTGCATCAAATAAACTAGGGCCTAAATTTGACGGTCGTCCTTACCTGTCAAGCAATTTTTTAATGATGTTTATCTATTCAATGGTGCACTTAAAATACAACATACCTTACCTATAAGTAAAGTTATAGGTAAACCAAATATATCATCATAATCCTATATAAAGTTTGACAGTTTCCTTTCATATGATATATTCCTTTTAAAATTTTGATTGTATTAATACAAAAATGTTTAAATACGGCTATACAATCATCAAATTTAGGCCCTGAAATAAACAATCAACTTCCGAGAGAAAATGCTGTGTATCAAATAAACAATAAACAATCAACTTCAGAGAGAGAGAGAGAGAGAGTTCAGGCAAATGCAATTAGTAGATGTAAGAACCAAACTCTACGTTGTTTACCAGTACACCCCCTCTGATAACGCCAAAATAGGAACTTCGAACCATATATTAATAGCGCGAAGGCTCCAAATATTTAGTATCAGTGTTTCGAGTGGTTATTAGGACCATCGTCGGCTTCGAAGCTAGTTTTTGGAACCTCTTTGATTCCTAAAAGCGATGAACTCACCAAAAGTCGTACAATGGATTAATTGATAACATTTTAGAAACTTTAACGTTTTCTTTGGCATTTTCGCCGGTTCTAATAACCAAAGAGTCCATTATAGCTCTGCCCCAAAGAGTCCATTATATGATTTCCTATCTAAATACGAGTTGGAAATATCTGGCCTGGCACGAAAGCAAATCTCAGGATGGACAGAGAGCAAGCCCTCGTTCTCCTTCTCAAGGCCGAAAACGGATTCTTGTTGCAACTGATCCGGTTGGCAGAGGAATAGATATTGAACAGGTTAATATTGTCATTAACTATGGAATGCCAGATTCTGGTGACTCTTGCACGGGGTTGGAAGAGCAGGCCAGTTTGGTACACAGAGTCTTTCCATCACTTTGTTTCTTCCGCAGAAGACTTATAGGCACTCAAATAGGTTCAAGAACGTTTTCAAATTGACATTAAGAAGCTTCTTGAACAGATAGACGGTCAACTTATATGCCATCTTAAGAATGGAGGAACCTCCTACTATTCAAATGTTTGAATAAATCGGAGGAAATAGTATGATAGCTATGAAATAACAATTGGAAATTTGTTTTAACTTTTATGATACGGAGAAACTACTAATGCTTAATTGATAATGCTTTAGAGAAAGACAAAATCCCATTTCTATGTAGTGCACCTATAAAGCTCTAGGGGACTTTCTAATCCAGTATTGTTGACAATCTCAAATACCGTCAGTATTTTGCATCCAAAATCTCAAGTTTACCCATTGATTGTGCAAGGAAAGGCTTGAAATGATATGATAGTTTTGATTAGAATAAGGTGGTTTTGAAGGGACCATAAACCTTTTATGGAGCCAAAGTTATATTCTCAACATAGTAAGCCAACTGTAATGAGAACAAAAGAGAGATACCAAGGACTAGTGGTTATGAGATTTGTTGGAAAATCTAATCCAAAGCCAGACAATTAATTCATTCCTATCAGAGATCTTTCTAGGATCCATTTCTCCTGTCGGCCTAACCAAGTTCTTAAATGTTGATTGGTTGGTCAGTCCTTAGTTAATGCTGGTAGGTGTATTTGAATTTTTAGCATGAGCAAGAAAATTTTGGGAATGTTAGAAAAGACAAAAAGGAAAAGATAGGACTATTGAAGAGCATATGCAAAGAACATTCGTAGTAGCTGTACTCTTTAAAACATGACACAGGCACAATTGCGGATGAGTCAGCTCTGACAGAGCACATGGACCCTCTCGTTGCTTCTGGCAACCTCCAAGTTGCTCTTGTTCTTGTGGAAAAGGCTAATTGAATGGAGGTGAGACTGAGGGGTTGTTCTATTCACTTGGGAGTAGAACCTCACTAAGAGTGGTTGGCCTAATCTAGGGCCTGTTGTTGTTTTGGATTTGTCTTGTTCTCTTTATAATAATTGTTGTTGAGATGAAGATATGACCCAAAGGGTCATTTGCGATTTCTCTCCTATTGGGGTTTCTCTGATTCCAACACCTAAATGGGTGTCTATTTGCTTCATTTATGTCTCTAGCACATTGTAATCTAGCTTTAAATGCTTGTATGTCTTGTTCAATTTTTCAATCTTGTTCTATGACCCTAATGATGTGTTGTTCTCTTGTGTGAGTTGTGGTCTAGGGTTTAATTCCTTTAGTTCCACTATCTATCTATCTTGACCCGCTCTCCTCTAACTCCTAGGCACATTCGCTTGTTATTCTAAGAGAGTTGGTATATATTGGCTTTCTTTGACCAAGATTGACCTATGGTTGACTTTCGATTTCCTTGAATGTTTACCTTGTGATGGTATCAAGGGGTTGTCTCTAATATGAATGTGAGTACCTCATGATGAGATCGAGGCTTTGAATGCTTTAGGTTTTACTACTATTTTTATGTTTTTATATTTTGTATATGAAATGTAACTATATGATATGTAAGCAATTTTTTTAAATTTTTCTTAAATAAATGAAACAATTCTAAATGAATGCACTTTATAATGAAGTTTACCTATTTGTAACATGTCATCTCATATTACCCAGATTAACTTTCCAATTTATCATCAAGTAAATAATCATGATCATCATAATCATATTTTTGCTTAGCAACAATTATTTGCATAATCATTATATAAAAAGCATATCATTTTTGAATAATTTTAAAATTGAAAATTTACAACATATTCAAAGATAACATGCTAGTGAGTTCCTTCGCTTTACAATTACAATATTTTGCTCATGGAAATAATGATAAGTTTACATAGATTTGAATGTCAAGTCATATAGTAGAATATAAGTTGCATCTAAACTTTTGATATCTGTCTTCATAAGTCTCAGATTCTCATCTTCTTGGGAAGGAGAGCATCACCTGAGTGCTTTTCATCTAACCATAGACTGATGGTCCCCCGCACAACTTCTTTCCTAGAAGTGGCCCTACCCTTCATGAAGGGAGTAGATATAAAGAACCATAAGGTTTGCCACATGAGTTTCTAGTGGTGTGTCCTTAATAACTCATCACGGTCATACAACTATAGATCCACTCTAACTATGTATGACAATATTGGATGGTTATGCCATCTGGAGCACAATGAACCAACTAATGCATGCAAAGACATATGCATTACTTTGGCCAAATATTTAATATAAACAAATGTTTCATAATGAATGTAGTCAAATGTTTAGACACCTCTAACTCAACTTAGAAGTTATCTCATCCTACAGTGTTTTTGTTTGACCATTCCTAGACATGGAATGACTTATAAAAATTGTACCATTTAGTCCATCAACTTGGACTTCCAACTCCATTTCCTAGAGTACATTTCAAAGGTCTCTTATTGTATTTACAACATGGAATCTGTGACTCCTCGCCACTCTATTCCTTATTTCAAAGTGTACTAATTCTTGGTTTCCAACCACAAGATTAGTTTTGGTCAACATCTCCATGCGATAAGTTTAAATATTTATCTCGGTTTAAGGATCTCCATCTGATCCTTGTTGACTAAAACATATCCCATTCGAGTCGACAATATAATTGTATGAAAAGTAACTTTGCATTTACCAAAAGTGCTGGGGACACACTTAGAGATCTTTCTTCTCCAGTCCTGATGTCATTAAATAATCTTTATTTATCAAAAGATAAAAAGAATATCATCTTCAATTAGTCTATTGGATACTTGAAAGGTTATAATACCTTCTCATTGTTACTAAATTAAGAGATAGTTAATACCATCTTTGTAAGTAACTAACCAAAATAATAACATAGTTATCGAGCTACCAAGCTCTATTGTTTTCTATTCAAGAATAATGTAAGACTATATCTATGCATCTTACCTCGTGTTCAAGGTTCAAACATGCACTCATAGTGCAATAATGGTAGCAATACCATTCCAATTTAACTTTAATAGGTAATAAGGAGCCTGCTGCTCATTCTTTAACAAAGAATTTAACCCAAAGGCATGTAAAGATAACAACTTTTAATAAACAAATCTTTATAAAACAAACCCCATTTTATGTGACTCAAAGTTTTGCCTACAACAGTACTCAAAAGAAAGACTTAGCATTTGGAAAATATATGGCTCTCGACCAATTAAATCAAATATATATACCATCTTTCCTTACTCAAAAAGAATTGATAGCATATATCTTTCAATAACATTCTTCTAAGAAGACTCTATATTCTATTGATAAAGATAATAAGTTGTTGGCCAATACCATGGCCATAGATTTAACATTACACTGCTATAATGTAGTATTCTAAATTCCTCAACCTTATTGGCTTCGACAGATTATCAATAGCTACAACAATGTTCTATATCCCTCAGCCTTATTGGCTTTGATGGGCTATCAACTGCTACAATAGTGTTTAAAGGCTTTGGCCTTAATGACATTTGACAAAGATTTATCTTATAATTCAATGCTGTCTTATATATATTAAACATAGTCAGTGATGTCTCTTTATGCGCATATCAACAAAAAGACAATGAAAGCATGAGTATAGTTTTATGCCACACATGACAGTGTGATACCAAATGTACTTGAATATATATGCACCATCATAGAGCTTAGGATTGAAGTAGTGTCTTTCCTGAATGTTCTCAATGCGGCTCTTTCTCAAGGTGTTCTCATTAAGTGCTTCTATTTTCTTTATCTGTGCTTGAATCAAAGTTTCTCTCTTCCTCTAAACATAACTCATGAAAGATAATAACACAAAAGACCACCTTTCAATGGAAGGTGACAACAGTCTTAGCTTCCCGTATGCTCCTCACGGGAATAACTATTTCACTTCCCTATAAACCCTCTTGTCGAGAGCATGCAACAGATGAAGTGTTATATTCATGATTTAGTTACACTAAGCCATCAACACTCTCCCACTCACTCCATTCTTTGAGGGATATGGGGTATGGTCCACTACATGCACGTAGTTATAAAAGACCAAAAGGTGTTCATCAAAACAAAAGGTGGATAAATAATTATAGCCCACATTATTATTATATATCATATATGTATACTATGAGAATAATAATATAATCTATGCTATCACCAAAATAGCATTACCAATAATATGGTGTTAACATCAAACATGCATGAAAATGTGAACATGGGGTCAAGTCATACTCCCCTGCTTCACAATCTTATACTATAGCTAGAATAATTAAATTGATATACACGAAACTTAATATATAAATATACATAGGGAAACTTTGACAAAAGACAATGGTTAAATCAAACTAATAATAATGTTCTGAGAACATTATTTAGTCAAATCAACATAGGTGATGTTGAGAAACCCTAAATCGACAAGTCAAAAATATTCAAATTGAAATCGACTAAACAAGGGAAGATGACTAATACATACCCTGTCTTGCAATGGTTCATGTAAAGAACAACTTTGAAACCTAGATGGCAACTTGACTTTTTCCACAACGTCTATTTCCTTCTCCCAGGTGATACTCTCCTTCCCTTCTTAGAATTGGAAGTCTCTTTTCCTAGTTACACTCATAGTAATTCAAACCATGATTAGTGTATCATCATCACATTATTATGCATCATACTAAAATAATCTCAATAGCATGTAATCTCATGTCTAATTTTAAACATTAATCATAATCATATAACCAATGATTTATCCTAACATTTTCACCAAATCTCAAATCATTAACTTATGATTACTTATCCATTTAATCACATGAAAAATAAAAGTCAAACATAGTCAAAGTTAGGGATGTAACATATCTCCCCCCATATGAATCATTGTCCCTAATGATTTAATGTATACAAAGTTTATAACATAAAAAGAGTTGGGTTCATCATAAATAAAAGCTTAAAAGAGATGAGGGAATCTTTGATAAATATCATCATAATTCTCTTAGGTGGCATTCTATTTTGCATATTGGTCCCACTGGACCTTGCATTGAGAAATCTCTTCATTATGCAAGAGTAGCTTACATATTTTGAGCACCTTGATGGGCTCGATCATTACCACCCCTAGGTCCTTTACTTGTATGGAATTCCAATCAAGAATAGGAACATGATTATCTCATACAACATACTTTTTCAAATAAGAAACATGGAAAACATTATGCATCATGGCAAGAGCTAGTAGTAGAGGAATCTTATATGCAACTGGGTTGACCTCTTTGAGAACTTTGAAGGGACCCACATACCTAGGAGCTAGTTTGGATGTTTTTCCAAAATTAATAGAACTCTTTTGTGGTTTAACTCTTAAAAGGAATTTTTTTCCCACTGACAAATGTCTTACGATGCGCTTGGCATCTGCATAACTTTTTTTCCTATCATTCACTTCTGCTAGCCTTTTCTTAATAAGATGGACTTGATCTTCTAGTTCTGATAACATTTCTGGACCAAGGCTAATCCTATCTTCTAGCTTATCCTAGATTATAGGAGTTCAATACTTTCTTCCATATAATGCTTCAAACAGAGCAATCTTAATAGCGGAATGAGAGGAATGATTGTAAGCAAATTCCATAAGAGGAAGATAATCTTCCATCTTGTATTGTTGGTCCATGCAATACATTCTCAATAGGCCTTCCAACACTTGGTTTACTCTTTTAGTTTGTCCATCTATCTTTGGATGATAAGAAGAGCTTATGTTTAGTTGAGTTCCAAGTGAGGAAAACAAGGTTTGCCAAAACCTTGATGTCATATGGGATCTCTACCAGAGATAATCTTCTCAGGGATACCGTGCAATTTGAATACTTCTTGGACAAAATTATGGGCTATAACTAGTGCCCCATCTCTTGAATTCCCAAGTATGAAATTTGCTACCTTAGCGAGTCTATCCACCACACCAGAATAGCATCATGTCTATTCTTAGATATAGGAAGTCCTTGCACAAAATCCATGCTAATGATTTGCCATCCCCATTCTAGAATCTCATGAGGATATAGAAGTCATGTCGGGTGATGGTGTTTTGCATTCACCCTCTGGCATTCTATACATCTAGCTACAAACCTTGTAGCATCCCTCTTCATTCCTTTCCATAAATATAATGGTTTTACATCAGCTAGCAATTTTGTCACCCCAAGATATCCTGAATAAGGTGTAGAATGAACCTATTTCCACACGATATTCCTTAACTCGTCAGAGTTCCGAACGTACATCCTTCCTTTAAACCTTAATAGTCCATCTGGTTCAAAATAAAACCCATCATACCTAGCATCATGAGGATTGTTCACAAGAGCTTTTATTAGCTACTCATAGTATTCATCTCCTTTGGACCTTTGCAATACATGATTCCTATAATTAGATTGTATGGAGATCATTGAGGAGATATGTCTGTTAGATTTAGGACTGACAACTGAGGGGGGGGGGGTGAATTAGTTGTCTAAAACTTTCTTTCAAATTAAATATTTAAATCCACTTTGTAATTCAGCAGCATAATAATAATGCAATTATGGAAACACAATGCATTAAACCAAGAGCAGAAACACATTAACACATAAGACACCAAGTTTTTGACGTGGAAAAACCGGTTAAGGGAAAAACCACGGGGTGATTAACCCAAGATTGTATTCTCTGTTAGAAGAATAGAAAGAACAAAATGGTACATGCCAATTAGGGCTCACTGCCTGAGCACACTGCTCACAAGAGGCTCACTACCTACAAGAGACACACTGTCTACAAATTAATAAGTATCACATACATGAACTAGAGAATAGCATCCTCACCATGCTTGAATCAGTTCCATTTCAGCCCAATACTTTTGCTCTGCCTTTCGCTCTCTTCTTTGCTACCACACTCTCATCTCCACCAGATACTGTTTGAAATGACTTCATAGTTCCTTATTTATACAAGACATCAACTTAGGAATAATCATCTAAGTCGGCAAACACCTACAAGAACATCCGCAGGATGAGCAACTCATCCGATTGGCCAGTCTAAGGAAGAACACCTTCATCTGAAAGTACTTCTTCAGATGTGAGCTTAAAATCTAATGCGAACCATCAACACGAATTGGACATGATCCAAGGACCTCCACAAGCTTATCTGAATCACCAAGAACATCCACACTTCATCTGCTTACTAAAATCCTTCTCTCCGTCATCTAGAACCTCAAGAACATAGTCTGTCATCATTGTCACAAAGGAATAGATGCTTGCGGACCTCCAAACCATGAACCAATCAAGTTGACACTTCACAAGGACTTCTTGAACACTCCACGAAATCCATAGAATAGGATATTTCATTTCTGGATCTCACGAGACCTAACTGTATCACTTTGTCACCTCTGAACACCTGCTGGAACTAGTTTTACTTGAGCAACCACAACTTCTTCAGATCTTTATGCAGACCTCTGAAATCTTTACTAGATCATCTTAAGGCACATATCTACAAACCCTTTAAACCACATCCTCTGATCCTCATCTTGACTTGGACTTTTACCTTACTGTCTTCATTGTTCTTCACTGTTCTTGATATGACCAATTTTCTTAATATCCTCAGCAAACAGATCATCTTTAATTCTCATCATTAATGCAATAAGAGTATGTTGACATCAATGACAACAACAGTTAGGCCCATACTTGCAACAATCTCCCTCTTTGTCATTGATGACAACATATGATGTGAAAAACTATTTTGACCATCAAGACAAGAACTTTTCTTGCTGACACAACTCCCCCTGTCAATAACAACCATTCACATGTCTTCTCTTCTTTCACTGCTCCCCCTTTGATTAGCAACCACTTGTTTTTCACACGTCTTCTCTCCCCCTTTGACATCAATGGCAAAGGGCGCATATTTGCAACTTCACCTCTTTAGAATCATAACAGCTGCTCCCCCTGAGTAGCTACTCTCCAATATCAATCCAAACCACAAGATATGACTATGATATCTACCAGACTGATGCACATCAATGCATCTTAGTTCATTACCAGAGAGGTAATAACCCCTAACTTCTACCTGATATACTTAAAAGAGTCGTTAGGTAGAGGTTTTGTAAATATATCTACAATCTGATCCTTGGAGGGCACAAACTCCAATATGACTTCATTCTTATTCACTTTCTCTCTCAAAAATTGAAACTTGATGGATATATGCTTAGTCTTTGAATGCAACACCAGATTCTTAGATATATTTATTGCACTTGAATTATCACAGAAGATTGTGATAGGCTCCTCATACTCCACTCTTATGTCTCTTAGCATTTGCTTCATCCATAAAACTTGAGTGCAACTACTCACTGCTGCAATATATTATGCTTCTGCAGTGGACAGAGATATTACCTCTTGTTTCTTGCTTATCCATGAAACCAATCTTTTCCCCAAAAAGAATGCTCCACCACTGGTATTCTTCCAGTCATCCACATCTCCTACCCAATCAACATCTGTATATGCATGAAGAGAGAAATCATGATCTTTAGGATACCATAGACCACACTCAACTGTCCCTTTTAGATATCTAAAAATCTTTTTGATTGCCATGACATGAGATTCTCTAGGATTAGCTTGGAATTTAGCAACAAGACCAACAGCCTGCATAATATTCGGTCTAGTTTGAGTAAGATAAAACAGTCCTCCAATCATTGACCTATACTTTTTCTGATCAGTCTTAGGTGAGTCATCATCTTTGATTAATTTACATTTGGTTGCCATGGGAGTATTCATTGGTTTTGAGTCTTCCATCCCAAACTTCTTCAACAATTCTTTCACATATTTAGACTGAAAAATGAAGATTCCTTTCTTTGTTTGAGTGATTTGTAGACCCAAAAATAAATTTATTTCCCCAAGCATGGACATCTCAAATTCACTTTTCATTTGATTTGCAAAGGTTTTGCACATACTATCTCTTCCTCCAAAAATGATATCATCAACAAACACTTCAACAATCAAGATATTTTCCTGATTAAATTTGAAATACAAATTACTGTCAGCAATACCTTTGTTGAAACCAATCTTCAAAAGATGCTTATCCAATCTTTCATACCAGGCTCTTAGGGTTTGCTTCAATCCACATAATGCTTTCTTCAATTTGCATACCATATCACCATGATCAGATAATTGAAATCCATCCGGTTGCTCAATGTATACTTCTTTCAAGTCACCATCTGGGAAGGTAGACTTGACATCCATCTGATATACTTTGAAATCCTTGAAGGTAGCAAAAGCAAGAAAGAACCTGACTACTTCAATTCTTGCTATCGGAGCAAAAGTTTCTTCAAAGTCAACTCCTATTTGAGAGTAACCCTTCCAGACCAATCTGGCTTTATTTCTGATCACTTCACCAACTTCATTCAGTTTGTTCCAGAAAACCCATTTGGTTCCAATCACATTCTTGTTTCTAGGTTTGGAAACAAGATCCCAAGTGTGATTTTTCTCAATTTGCATCAATTCTTCCTCCATTGCTTTAGTCCAATTTTCATCATTGCAAGCTTCATTCACTGTCTTAGGTTCAATCTTTGAAATTAGGCAATACTCTTCTGAATCTTGAGCAATCCTTCTTCTTATTTGTACACCTTTGCTTTTATCACCTATGATCTAATCTACAGAGTGGTTTAGTCTTACATACCTGGGAACTTTGGGAGTTTCTTGCACTCTTGAATCTTGATCAGGCTCATTAAAACTCATCTCTTCTTCCTGATTTACGAAATCAGTTTGAATCTGATTTTGGGAAGAGGCTTGGGCTCCTTGAATTAGAACACCATTCTGATCACCTTCATCATATTCATAAAACCTTGAGGGTTTTTCAATTCCTTCATCAACCTTTACATTTATACTCTCTATTATCTTTCTCAATCTCTTGTTATAACACTAATATGCTTTGCTCTATGTAGAGTATCCCAAAAATATTCCTTCATCACTTCTAGCATCAAACTTGCCTAGATCTTCATCTCTTTTAATGTAACACTAGCTACCAAAGACTCTGAAATACCTCACAGTAGGAGTGATGCCAAACCAAAGTTCATAAGGAGTCTTTTCAGTATTGCTTCTAATTTGTACTCAATTGAGAGTATAGACTGCAGTGCTGACAACTTCTCTCCAATAGATCTAAGGAACATTTGATTCCATCATCATGGATCTAGATGCTTCCTAGATGGTCCAGTTCTTTCTCTCAACTACTCCATTCTGCTGTGGAGTCCGAGGAGCAGACAACTATCTTTTTATTCCATGTTTCTCACAGAAATCTATGAACTCACCAGATGTGAATTCTCCACCTCTGTCAGACCTTAGACATTTCAAATTTAATCCAGTTTCATTCTCTACCATAACCTTGAATATTTTGAATTTCTCAAGAGCTTCTAATTTCTCTTTCAGAAAGGTTACCCACATCATCTGGGAATAGTCATCAATTAGTAACATGAAGTATCTATCACCTTGCACACTTCTGATTCTATCTAGACCACATAAATTAGTATGAACTAAGTCTAATAATCTGGTAGAAGATTGTTCCTTTCTTTTGAATGAGACTCTTCTTTTTTTACCCATTTGACATTCCTTGCACAAACTATTTGTAGGTTTCACCAACTTTGGAAGATCTCTTACTGCCTAATTATTGCTTATCTTGATAATACTATCAAAATTCACATGACACATCCTCCTATACCATAACCAACTTTGATCAATTTGCACAAATAGACAACTTTTACCAGTACCAACTAAATGGAAGATGTTACCTTTTGTTTGGGTACCAGATGCAATCTTTGTTCCAAAACTCTCAAAGATCTTGCATTTTCCATTCTTGAATATGATATCATAGCCTTTGTCCACCAACTGTCCAACACTGAGAAGATTGTGCTTCAATCCTTCAACATATAGTACATTACCAGTTTTGTTTCTTCCATCAAAAGAAATAGTTCCTCTACCTCTGATTCTACTAGTAAAATTATCACCAAATTTTACCACTCCTCCTTCATACCTTTCCAAACCTATGAACTTATTTTTGTCGCGTGTCATATGGTGAGAGCATCCACTATCAATGACCCAATCATCCTTTTCTTCAACTTGGGCAGCCAGAGCTCTTTCTACAACTTTATGATTGACATATTCAGAGGACATTAGATCTTCTTCCTCGATGGCAATGAAGACCCAGTCACTTCCAAATTTGTCCCCTGTCTCTGATTCATCATCTATTAGTCCTTCATCATCTCCTTCATCAACATAGTAACAATTCTTTTGGAACCTTGATTTGTTAGGATTTGGCCTTGAAAATCTTTCCGGACATCTTGAGGCAAAATGACCAATCTTAATGCAGTTAAAATACTTAAAAGGCAATTTTCCTTCATACTTACCGGATCCTCTTGGCATCCTTTTTGCAATAAGAGCTTCAAGTTGAGCAGTCTCTGCTTCTTATTCTTCTAGGTCTTTTCTTACTTTTTCATACCATGATAATTTCCTTGAAGAGTTCTCTCCTGGATCAAACCTTTGTTTACCTTTTACAGAGGCACAGGCTTTGAATGCTGATTCAGTCTTTGGGAGGAATCTCCAAACTGGGTCATTTGAAATTAATCTAGTTTACCAACCATTTGATCTCTTGTGACAATTGTATGGGCTTTGAATTCTTCAATGGCAGCAACTTTGATTTTATAAGAAGCGGGAAGGAATCTGAGAACTTTGCCAACAATCTCATCTTCATCCAAGACTCCACCAACACACCTAATGCCACAAACAATCTCATTTACTCTTGGCATAAAAGTAGTGATATTTTCATTTTCTCTCATCTTCAAATTTTCAAATTTTCCTTTTAGACTCTGTAACCTTGCACATTTAACATACTTGTCTCCTTCAAGTAGAAGTTCTAGTTTTTCCCAAATCTCAAAAGCAGTTGGTAGATCAACAACATTTGAAAGTTCTGAATCAGATAATGTGCTTAGAAGAGCTTCTATAGTCTACAGATTGTTTTCAGCATCTATGATTTCATTTGGGGATTTCAGGCCACCCTATGGAGGAGTATACTTCATTGAAGCCATGTTCCAGTATTGCATTCCCATACATTGCAAGTGACATTTCATATGACTTTTCCAAATATTAAAATTGGTTCCATCAAACTTCAGACTGTCCTTCTTGTAGGATAACATTTTGGATCTCTTCAAGTGGCAAAGCTCTTTTTAGAGGAACCTGGCTCTGATACTAATTGTTAGATTCAGGACTGACAACTAAGAGGGGGGGTGAATCAGTTGTCTAAAACTTTCTTCCAAATTAAATATTTAAATCCACTTTATAATTTAGCAGCATAATAATAATTCAATCATGGAAACACAATACATTAAACCAAGAGAAGAAACACATTAACACAAAAGACACCAAGATTTTGACATGGAAAACCTAGTTAAGGGAAAAACCACGGGGTGGTTAACCCAAGATTGTATTCTCTATTAGAAGAATAGAAAGAACAAAATGGCACATGCCAATTAGGACTCACTGCCTGAACACACTGCTCACAAGAGGCTCACTACCTACAAGAGACACACTATCTACAAATTAATAAGTATCACATACATGAACTAGAGAATAGCATCCTCACCATGCTTGAATCAGTTGCATTTCAGCCCAATACTTCTGCTCTACCTTTCGCTCTCTTCTTTGCTACGACACTCTCATCTCCACCAGATACTATTTGAAATGGCTTCATAGTTCCTTATTTATACAAGACATCAACTTAGGAATAATCATCTAAGTTAGCAAACACCTACAAGAACATCTGCAAGATGAGTAACTCATCTGGTTAGCCAGTTTAAGGAAGAACACCTTCATCTGGAAGTACTTCTTTAGATGCGAGCTTAAAATCCAATGCGAACCATCAACACGAATTGGACACGATCTAAGGACCTCGACAAATTTGTCTGAATCACCAAGAACATCCACACTTCATCTACTTATTGAAATCCTTCTCTCCTTCATCTAGAACCTCAAGAACATAGTCTATCATCACTGTCACAAAGGAATAGATGCTTGTGGAGCTCCAAACCATCAACCAATTGAGTTGACACTTCACAAGGACTTCCTGAACACTCCACCAAATCCGTAGAATAGGATATTTCATTTCTAGATCTCACCGGACCTAACTGTATCACTCTATCACCTTTGAACACTTGTTGGAACTAGTTTTACTTGAGCAACCACAACTTCTTCGAATCTTCATGTGGACCTCTGAAATCTTTACTAGATCATCTTAAGACACATATCAACAAACCCTTTAAACCGCATCCTCTAATCCTCATCTTGACTTGGAATTTTACCTTACTATCTTCACTATTCTTCACTGTTCTTGATATGACCAATTTTCTCAATATCCTTAGTAAACAGATCATCCAATCCTTATCATTAATGCAATAGGAGTATGTTGACATCAATGACAACACGGGTTAGGCCTATACTTGCAACAATGTCTTCTCCTTCTCAAGGCATTCACCACTCAATTTTCCTTTCCATGTATGTATTTAATCTCAAAATCATAATATGATATTAACTCTAACCATCTCCTTTGGAAAGCATTCATATGTGGTTGAGTAAACAAATATTTGAGCCCTTGATTGTCTATTTTTAGTTTAAAAGGTTTCCCAAGCAAATAATGTCTCCACATTTGTAGTGCATGAACCACTGCTACCAATTCCAGTATGTGAGGAGCATAATTTTGTTCATAAGTTTTCAACTTTCTGGACTCATATGCAATAACTTGCCCATACTGGGCAAGTACACCACCTAATCCTTCTCCTGAGGTGTCAGTGATGACTACAAATTGACCATATGGGTCAGGTACCTTCAAAATAGGTGACGTAGTCAACTTTTCTTTCAGTTGGTTAAATGCCTCCTGGCATTTCCCTGACCAATCAAATATTTTGCCTTTCCTTTGTAATGAAGTGATAGGATAGGAAATTTTTAAAAAATTAGCCACAAATTTTCTATATTATCCTCCTAGGCCCATGAAACTTTGGACCTCATGCACATTTCTTAGTTCTAGCCATTCTAAAATGGCTCTTGTCTTTGTTGGGTCCACAACAATTCCCTTAGCTGAAATTATATGACCCAAATATTGTACTTCCTTTTGAAAGAAAGTACACTTTGAGAGCTTGCCATATAGTATAATCTCTCTTAATCATTGGAGAACAATCCTTAGATGTTGAAGGTGTTCCTCCTCATTCTTAGAGTAAAATCAAAATATCATCAAGGGAAACAAGGACAAACTTGTCCAAATAGTCTCTGAACACACTGTTTATTAAGTTCATAAATGTTGTAGGTGCATTTGTTAACCCAAAGGGTAGGATAGTAAACTCATAGTGTCCATACCTTGTTCTAAAGGTTGTCTTATGAATATCCTCATCTTTTAGCTTCAATTGATGGTATCTTGATCGAACATCAATCTTTGAAAACATAGTTGTCCCTCGCATTTGATCAAAGAGATCATCAATGTGAGTCAATGGATACTTGTTCTTTATCATTGTCTTATTTAGCATATGATAATATATGGATAGCTGCAATGTACCATCTTTGTTTTTAAGAAAAAATACTAGTGCTCCCCATGGTGAAACATTGGGTCTTATCAATCCTTTATGAAGCAATTCCTATAGCTAAGCCTTTACCTTGATTAACTCTATTGTGGTCATTCTATAAGGAGCTTTAGATATAGGTTCTAATCTTGGAATTATATCTATTGAGAAATTAGAAGGTCTCTTAGGAGGTAATCCTGGTAGTTTATTTGGGAATACATCCTCAAAATCTTGAAGAAAGGGGTATCTATCCATATCTAATCTCTCCTTATCTATGGATTCTCTTTCTTCAACTCCTTGAAGTTTTTGAGATTCATAATACATCAAATCATCTTGGAAAATAGATTCCTTGTGACTATTTATTTTCTCCATTTTAATGGTGAAAAGTTGACATCCTTTTCTCTGGGCTCTTTTCATTTGTAGGGTAGATATTTGTCTCAATTTAACCTCTCTTGTAGTGCCTTGCAGAAAAATTTTATTCCCATGGTCATCTAGGAATTCTATTGTTTTAGCAAAATGATCCACCTTATAGACCTATGTCTCCATAACCAATTTATTCCAAGGATGAAATCATATGAGCCTAATGGGACTACATAAAGGTTCACTTCATTGAAAAAACTCAAGAGTTTAACCTTGGCCTCAAACAAACATTGCTCTACCTGAGCTCTAGTCTAATTAGCATATTCAACTGACCAAGCATTTTCCATATAAACAACTCTTCTAGAAATCTTATTGAAATTTTTTGGAGAAATAAAACATTCTGTAACACTAGTATCAATCAAAACTGAAATTGGAATAACAGATAAAATACCTATGGTTTCAATTGGAGTGATTTCATACCCAGCTTGCCTATTGTCCAAGGTAGCTTGTATCTGCTATTGAAAAGCTTCATGTTGTGAGGGTAAAGGATTTCCTCGTGGTTGAGTCCCTTGGGTCTTATTGGGACACTGATTGGCATAACAGTCTCCACCACATGAATAACACCCTCCTGTGGATCCTCACCTTTCATAAGACTTTACTGAATTATCTCCATTTTTCTTGGAGTTATTATTTTTTTCTTCTCACCCTTGGATTCATCCTGATTATCCTTGAATCCTTTGTCACCTTTCTTATTAAATTTGTACTTATTACCCTTTTTCTTAAATGACTAGAAGGATTGGGACCAACTGAACCTTTTACGATTTATTTCATGATATGTAGACATGGATTTCAACTTTTGTTCCTATTTAATAGCTTTCTCATAAACTTGGTCCATTGTAGTAGGACCATGCACATCAACTTCACCTCCAATTTGGGCATTTAAGCCCATGATGAACTTTTAGATGCGAAATCTCTCATCTTGCTAATTTTGGGGAACATATTTGAGGAGACAAGTGAATTTCTCCTAGTACTCATTAATAGATGAGTCACCTTGTCTCACATTTTGAAGTCTATAACCTCCGGGTCAAAATACAACTAAGGCAATCATCTTTGCTTGAAAAGTTCCACAAACTTTTCCTAGGTTAGACTTGAGGAGATCAATTTTAACTCCATCTTCTTGTTCATCCACTAGATGGATGCTTCTCCTACCAATTGGTATGCTCCCCATACCACTTTGGTGATTTCAAATTAGTTTCTTATTTCAAATTATTTCTCCAATTTTGTAAGTCATGCCTTTGTGGCATCTCCGCTTACAGTCCCATCAAAATTGGGAGGTGTAAACTTTTTCATCTAACTTTGATAATTCTATAGCCAAATAGCTTATTTTATCCTCATATTATCTTATTTCAGAGTTATTCTCTCCACATCCACTTTGGGTGGTGTTTTCATGATGTTCCTCATCTTCACCCTCGTGGAAGGCTTCCTACCTGTGTTCATTTTGACCCATGACCTCCTACTCTAAAGTTCCAATTCTTGCCCTCATCTCACAGATCATAGCAAGAATCTGGTCAAGCTCTAAATCAGAGTGGCTAGAAGGTTGCCCTTCCTCTTGGCTATCCCCAATGCTGGTTTTTGTTCAAACCATGCTACAATCTACTTCTCCTGAAGTTTGTGATGGTGATTGATTATCATTGATGTCAAAAAGGTGTTTGGTCTTCATATGACAATATGTCATATTTCAAGATGTCTTAGCATCATGTGTGAGAACAAGATGTGTAATGTTGAAATCAGGTGATGTCATCATATATTATGTGAAATTGTCAAAGGTTGGTCAAGAGTATCTTTGTTGAATCAAGCTAGTGTCAATATTAGTAGGTTTTTGATCAAGACACTTGTCAGTTGATTTGTTATTGCTTCATATGCTTCATTGTTCAGGAGATGGTTAATGAGGTATTCATCATGAACTTCATATGGTTGAGGTAAATTCAGATGTGGTCTTCAATCAGGTTCATTTTGGATGTCATCATCATAAATTCTCATAGGGTTGTTTATAGTTGATATTACAGTGTATGTTTCAATGGATCGTAGGATGTGCTCATCATAATACATTAAGCATTCCAAGATATGCCTCAAGACAAGGTTGTTCATGATATATTGTTTGGTTCACGTTTGCCACAAATAGAGATGATTTTTTGATCTTGGTATGAAAAAGTTCACATGCTTCAATAATGCAAGAGCAATGCAGATCAGATAGAGGACGATAGGTGTAGATTGTTCACTCATTCTCAAGGTTACATTGTAATGTTGGTTAAATGATATAACATCAACACTTCTACATTATCAAATTATGATCAAATTGAAGATTACAGTGTTGATTGATAGAGGCAATACTGTTGTGATATTCTTAAATTTGAAATGATAGTGACATCTTATTTTTATGACAGTTGCAAATGGCATAATATACAGTGGCATGATCTTCATAATGGCAATTTGGTAGTATGGTGTTCATTTGATCTTCATTTGTTGATAGTTATGACAAGTGCGGAGCTATAAAGTGGGTTTCAAGTTTCTAATGGATTTCCCTTGTCAATATTGTTATCCTAAAAAAGATCTATGCTCTCAAAGACCTAAACAAATCTAAGTCATTTCTCCTCAAACTCTACTTTACCCAATATTCATATTGCCTTTATGTTTTAATTTAATGGTGACTGGGAATAGTAGGTGTATCACTTAACTTTTACCTTTTGAAGGGGTTGTTATACATCCCTTGACTGGCCCTCTCCTTAACTCAACATGTGAAGTGGTCTTCCTATATGTCTTGAGCACTAATGTAAGTCTTTCTTTAAAGTTAGAAACTTTAATATCATCGCCCTTTTTTTTTCCTTTCATATTTGGTGGTCTTTGTTTTAAAATGGCATGAGCGGCAAAAAGTTAAAAAGTCATGGGTGTTTGAACAAGCTATGTTCATAGCTTTGTTTAAAAGTTTAGGAAATCTTATTTTAACCCACTAAGTGGTCGGCCCCTCCTTTATGTCATCTTTATGACATTAAAGAAAAAAAGGTAATTTCTAATTATGCATTGAGCTAAAGGTGGGCAGGTAAGTGGATTTTATAAGATTTTAAGGAGTTTTGTTTTTTAAAAAGGCTAGAAATAGATTTGTTTCCATTTTAAGTGAAAATGAAGACCAAGAGACCTTGAAGATAGAAGGTTTTTTTTAAGATGATTTTTACAATTTGGAGGATTTTTATTGAATTCACAAATTGAAGATTTTTGAAGAAGATGAAGGTGAATGGATTTCTTGTGAGAAGATTATATTTTTTTGATGACGAGATTGATTTATTAATGAAAATTTTTATGCAGAAGATTGATTTATTTTTGTAGATACAGAGTAGATGAATTGTTTGTGCAGAGAAGGTGAAAGGTTTGGAGATTTTTGAAGAAGATTTACATGATTTTTTTTTGCAGTTTGAAGGGATAATTTTGAAGACAAAAATTGTCCAAATTGAAATGTCAAAGAATATGAAAGGTCCAATTTTTATGCACAATGAAATTAAAAAATTAGAGAAGATAAAGTATGTGAAAGGTTAGGAGAGGATATTCAATTTCTTAATTTTTATGTCATCACAAGTGTCTTAAAAAATGGGATGAAATGCATATCAATGATGAAGATGATATGGTGATACAGTTGTAATGGATATGAACCAATATAAAGACAACTTGTATGACACAGTTTGAAATTGAATGTGTAGAGATAACCTAAATGAGGTACTTAGATTGAGTGATTGTGTGGTTCATCATGCAGGGTTGAAGACATTTTTTAGAAATTCTTTTGATGAGACCATAGAGGTTGAATATATATAGTGTGTTCTGTAAAGAAGACAGAGATGGAACATTTTGCAGAGATGTGTGAATATTTGCAGAGACACATGTTTGTGCAAAGAAGCCAAATAAATTTGCAGAGATATTATTGAATTTGTGTAGAGATTTTGTGTAAGGATAAAAAGTAGAAATGATGACCTCCTTGTACAACAAATTTATGAAGACAATATGCAGTTGATTGAATATCAGGTGAATTGGTAATGAGATTGATATTCAGATTGAAATTGAATAGAGATATGCAAAAGAAAAGACAAGTTATATAATGGTGCAAATTAGATTGAGTGGTAATCATTTCTTGCACACTTTGCATCTTGTTCTGTATGTATTAGGGGTTAGTGCTCCTTGAATTTGGTGCTTCTACATTTATTTGGGGTTGGTGCTCCTTGAAGTTGGTTCTTCTAAACATTGTAATCAGTGAGGTTTTTGATCAAGCTAGTGAGGTAGTTTTGGAGTGGTTTTTCTACCCCTGGAGGGTTTTCCACTCGTGCAAATTTTGTGTCATGATTTATATTGATCTTCTCTATGTGTGTGTATGATTTACTCATGAGGTGTTGTTTATATCCTCTTTTATCTGTAGTTTATGTATATGTGTTTAACAATGTCTTCCTCTTTTGTCTTGTAAACAAAATTTGCAAAAGGTTAAAATTTATACAACACTGATTCACCCTCCCTCTAAGTGTTGTCCTAGACTCCTATAGTTTGTAGGTTAAGCATTCAATTAGTTTTTCATAAAATTGAATTCATTCATAAACATAAATCCATTCCCATTTATGTAATCTTAAATAAGAAAGTAAAGTTTTGTCAAAATTTAAAAATTACATTATAGATACATCCATGGATCACATAAAATCCATCATTTATTACAAATTTTCACATATTGCAACTGCAAGTCATTTTAGGTTGGGAGATCTTTCTAGGTTTATCCTCATCCTTAAGGTTTACCAAATCAGAGTTAGGAGGTGGATGTACTCGCAGGTATTCATCCATGACCTCTCGACTGATAATAGGAGCATTAGGACCACTTCCAAATGGTAAGTACTTAGGTGTAGAGGGTTTCATTAATTCATATTTAGAGGTAGGAACAATAGCCTTAACTTATTTGTCCTTCTCCTGCTTGATGTGTTTAATAGAATTAGCAAAAGTTTCAATATCAGATAACCATGGACTTTCCAAGTGACTGGTTTGGCCTAGGATTTTCATTCTTGAGGAACGCTACCTCATAGCCTTTAGTTAACATCCATTTCTTGTTACCTTCTTCCTTGCTGTCATTCTTGTTTTTACCATTCTGGCAAAAGAACATCCAGAAATTAGCAATTGTTAATGCCTGAATAAGTTTTCATGCAGTGAGCTCATAGGTCCATGTATTGAACCCGGTAGCTCTAATACCATATGTAACATGTCATCTCATATTACCCAGATTAATATTCCAATTTACCATCAAGTAAATAATCATGATCATCATAATCATATTTTTTCTTAACAATTATTTGCATAATCATTATATAAAAATCATATATTTTCTAAATAATTTAAAAACTAAAAATTTATAACATATTCAAAGATAACATGCTAGTGAGTTCCTTCACTTTAAAATCGCAATGTTTTGCTCATGGCAATAATGATAAGTTTATATAGAATTGACTATCAAGTCCTATAATATAATATATTGCATCTGGAGTTTTGATATCTATCTTCATAAGTTTCAGCTAGTCATCTTCTTTGGAAGGAGAGCATCACCTAAGTGCTTTTCCTCCAACTATAGACCGGTAGTCTTTCATACAACTTCCTTCCTAGATGTGGCACTACCCTTCACGAAGGGAGTAGTTATAAGGAAGTATAAAGTTTTCCATCTGAGTTTGTAGTGTTGTGTCCTTCATAACTCATCAAGGTCATACAACTATAGATCCACTCTAACTATGTATGTCACTAGTAGATGGTTATGCCATCTGGGATAGTGAACTGACTAATGCATGCAAAGACAGATGCATTACTTTGGCCAAAGATTTAATATAAATAAATGTTTCATAATGAATGTAGTCGAATGTTCACACATGTCTAACTCAGAAGTTATATCATCCTACAATGTTTTTGGTTGACCATTCCTAGCCATGGAATGACTTATATAAATTGTACCATTTAGTCTAGCATCTTGGACTTCCAACTCTAGTTCCTAGAGTACATTTCAAGGTCTCTTGTTGCATTTACAACATGGAATCTATGACTCCTTGCCACTCTATTCCTTATTTCAAAGTGTACTAATTCTTGGTTTCCAACCACAAAATCAGTTTTGGTCAACATCTCCATGAGATGAGTTTAAATATTTAGCCTGGTTAAAGGATATCCATCTGATCCTTGTTGATTGAAGCATATCCCATTTGAGTCAAAAGTATAATTGTATGAAAAGTTTCATATTTTCCAAAAGTGTTTGGGACACACTTAGAGATCTATCTTCTCCAGTCCAAATGTCATTATATAATCTTTAGTTATCAAAATATAAAACAATATCATCTTCTATCATAGTAAGATTCTTAGTCTACTAGAGACTTCAAAGGTTATAATACCTTCTTATCACTACTAAATTAAGAGATAGTTAATACCATCTTTATAAGTAACTAACCAAAATGATAACATAGTTATCGAGCTACCAAACTCTATTGTTTTCTATTCAATAATAACGCAAGACTATATCTTTAGTTATCAAAATATAAAACAATATCATCTTCTATCATAGTAAAATTCTTATTCTACTAGAGACTTCAAAGGTTATACTACCTTCTCATCATTACTAAATTAAGAGATAGTTAATACCATCTTTATAAGTAACTAACCAAAATGATAACATAGTTATCAAGCTACCAAACTCTATTGTTTTCTATTCAATAATAATGCAAGACAATATCTATGCATCTTACCTCATGTTGAAGGTTCAAACATGCACTTGTAGTGCAGTAATGGTAAAAATACCATTCAAGTTTAACTTTAATAGGTAATAAGGAGCCTATTGCTCATTCTTTAACAAAGAATAACCCAAAGGCACATAAAGATAACAAATTTTAATAAATAAATCTTTATAACACAAACCCCATTTTATGTTACTCTAAGTTCTCCCTACAATAGTACCCAAAAGAAAAACTTAGCATTTAGAAAACATGTGGCTCTTGGTCAGTTATCAAATATATATACCATCTTTCCTTACTCAAAAAGCATGGATAGCATTTATCTTTCAATAATATTCCTTTAAGAAGACTCTATAGTCTATGGATAAAGACAATAAGGTGTCAGTTGATAATATGGTTGTAGATTTAACATTACACTGCTACAATAGTATTCTAAAGTCCTTGGCCTTGTTGGATTTGATGGACTATCAACTACTATAGTAGTGGTCTAAATTCTTGGTGCAGGAGCACCCCATTACCGTCAAGAAGCCCCCTATTATCATTTTAATTATTGTAAGGCCTAGTGCCAATTGTTCTGATTTGGACCAATGTGTCCCATATTGTAAGCCACATGGCACCTATTGTAAATGGATAGGAAGTATAGTAACTATCTGAGTTGTAACTGTCTTGTAACGGATGGCAGAGGTGATGAATCAATTCAGATTCCACCGAAGTGTAACTGCCTTGGCTAGGTTCTTTATAAGTGTGTGTGCTTGAAGAGGACAGACAGAAGAGAGAGGGAGAAGACGAGAAAAGAAAAAAAAGAAGTAGTTTGTAATTTCTGAGTAGAAAAACAAAAGATTTTTGGTTTGGTCTCGTCGTAGTGTTTTTGGTTTGGGACCATTCCACTGGTTGAGGCTTCTGCCGAAACCAGTGGAATGACTTCCCTAGGATTTAATTTCCTTCCGTTTGATTTAGTCCAGAAATATGTCTGTCTGTATGGTTATAGTAAGAAATCTGCGTAGTTACAGCATAGATTAGAAATCTGTGTGTGTTTAGTTACTGAAAATGGTAACGGTGAAGACAGTTAGAACAAATCAGGAAGGAAGCCTCGTTAGATATATAGAAGTGATCGCAGAACGAAATCTCTGTGTGCATCGGCGTGAACCTTGGCATCGGGCTGAGGAGATGATTGTTTGGCCGAAGTGTTAAGTCGCAGCAAACCTCACCGTTGAACCATTGGAGTGAACCATCATGCTGAACTAGTTCAAAGAAATGGTTCAACGAAGTTCACGAGTTCAACAGTTAAATGAACTTGTAGGTTCATTTGGTTCAAGCAAATGGTTCGAACGAATGGTTCAAAGTAATAGTTCAACTGAAAGGTTCAAGGCAGTGGTTCAACAAAACAGTTCAATGAAATGGTTCAAGGTAAAGGTTCATCGACGAGAGTCAAAGGCATCAGCTTAAGGAAATTATGTCCATCCGACAGTGAAAGTCTCATCGATAGCAACCTTGGCTGAAGGCATCAGCGTGAGCATAAGTATCAGGCTGAGAAATTGATCGTGGGCCGACGGTTGAAGGTCATACCGATCGGGAAGATTGTAGTGAGGTATCACCGACAAGAAATATCGGCGTGAAATGCACCGTCGGGGAATTTGTTAGAGGCTTCACCGATAGTAATGGGTCCTGCCGATAGAAGGAGTGCATCGGCGTAAGTGTTCCCATCGGCGAGGTTGAGAAATGTTTGACCGAAGATGTGTGTCTCGCTGACAGTGCAGTTTGAAGGAGCCTTTGAGGCCATCAGAGTAAGTATGTGTATCGGAGGACAACAAAGGAGTCACCCCGATAGCATAAGTCTAAGTGACGGAGCAGTTGCATGTGAGTTTCGGCGTGAGGTTGTGATTTTGGAGAAGAAGTAAAGAGTCCCACCGAAGATGGAAGTCTGGGCGATGGATGATAGCCATCGGAAAGAATAGCATGTTGGTGAAAGAAATTAGGAGGTGGCTGATAAGAGAAGTGTTGCCGATGGAAATGGGAATATCTATTTCGGTGAGATATGGATGTGATCTTGCCGATAATGAAGAATGCACATGTTTAGGTGATGTATGGGCCTTGCGAAGGAATATTTGAAAAGCTATTTGAGCACTTTGTGGGTAATATGGGTATTTTTACACCTTGTTTAGAAAGCTATTGCCTGATCCTCCACATCAATTCCACAACTTTATTGGATTTGACGTGCTATCAACTACTACAACAGTGTTTAAAGACTTCAACCTTTAAGGCCTTCGACAAAGATTTATCTTATAATTCAATGCTAGCTTATATATATTAAATGTAGTTTGTGATGTCTCTTTATGCACATATCAACAACAAGATAAAGAAAGCATGAGTATAGTTTTACACCACACATGATAGTGTGATACCAGATGTACCTAAATATATATATACACCATCACAGAGCTTAAGATTGAAGTAGTGTCTTTCCTTAACATTCTCAATGTGGCTCTTTCTCAACGCGTTCTCCTTGAGTGCTTCTATTGTCTTTATCTACGCTTGACTTAGAGCTCCTCTCTTTCTCTACACATAAATAAAAAAAAGATAATAACACTAAAGACCACCTTTCAGCTGAAGGTGAAAATAGTCTTAGATTCCCATATGCTCCTTACGGGAATAACTATTCCACTTCCCTATAAACCCTCTTGTCGAGAGCATGCAACACACAAAGTGCTATATTCATGATTAGGTTACGTTGAACCATCAACACTCTCCCACTCACTCCATCCTTCAAGGGATATGGGGTACAAACCATTACATGCACATAGTGATAAAAGCCCAAAGGGTGTTCATCATAGCAAAAGGTGGGTGAATAATTATAGCCCACATTATTCTTATACATCATATATGTATACTATGAGAATAATGAAATAATCTATGCTGTCACAAAAATAGCATTAGCAATAATATGGTGTTAGCATCAAACATGCATCAAAATATGAACATGGGGTCAAGGCTTACTCCCTCTCTTCACAATCTTATACTATAGCTAGAATAATTAAATCGATATCTACAAAACTTAATATATAAATATACATAGGGAAACTCTAACAAAATACAATGGTTAACTCTAACCAACAATAATGTTTCAAAAACATTATTTAGTCAAATCAACGTAGGTGACATTAAGAAACCCTAAATCAACAAGATGATAATAGTGGAATCAAAATCGACTAAACAAGGGAAGATGACTATTACATACCCTATCTCGCAAAGGTTCATGTAAAGAACAACTTTGAAACATAGATGGCAACCTAACTTTTTCCACAACATCTATTACCTTCTCCTAGGTGATAGTCTCCTTCCATTCTTGGAATTGAAAGTCTCTTTTCCTGGTTACACTCAGAGTCATTCAAACCATGATGAGTGTATCATCATCAAATTAATATGCATCATACTAAAATAATCCCAACAACATGTAATCCCATGTATAATTTTAAACATTAATCATAATCCATATAACCAATGATTTATCTTGACATTTTTCCAAAATGTCAAATCACTAACCTATGATTACTTATCCATTTAATCACATTAAAAGTAAAAGTTAAACATAGTCACAGTTGGGGATTTAACACTAATGAAATGCTATTCTGATGCAAGAGCATCCCTGGTTCAAGAACAATCTTGCATTAAACAAAAACATTTGCATTTCATTTTGTTTCTTTCAATTTCCTAGTTCAGTTCATTCAGTAGCAATTTCTACATTTTGATCCACATTCTATCACAGTTGCATTTCAGACACTACAGAGCTCAACTTAGCATCTAGATTCATTCTTGCACAACATATCCAAATATCAGATCATATGGATTAGGTACTGGCAAGATATTACTATCAAAACATCAACTATTTTCTTAGAGTAGAGCATCCCGACAATCTCAGACAATCAGCTAAAGGAGAAGACCCATGGAGCAATTCACAACTTGCGGAGCTAAATTACACATCAATCAATGTTGTTTGGTTTGTGGCTGACCTTCCCTAAGATTTGCATACAATTCTATTCATTCGTGAAGGGGTTCTAGTCAATTAGGTCTGACCTATGCATGTACACATGTTACAACTCTCCATTGGAGTTTGTGATCCTCCTTAGCTAATGCAGAGGAATCATATGTTTCAAAGATGATATATATTGATGTAATAGATGCCTAGGAAAGGAGTTAGCATAATTTACAAGTTTGATAGTTTGAATTCTTTGTGAATGAGCTTCAAATCCATATCTTGTGCATATTCTATAATTCTATAATTATGCTTGTGAGCCCTAATTGTAAGCCACATGTTGCCGGCCAATTTGTATTTGAATTCTATGATACTGAATGACTAAATCTACATTTGCTTTATATCTTTGAGTTTTTTCCATTGTGTTTAATCTAGCTGCATGGCTTGGATACTTCACTTTATGGACCCTCCTAACCATGATTGCATGAAGTGATATTAGATCAAAAGTTTGAATCTTTGGGAGCGAATTGAGCAAAGTTGGTGAAGGATTTCCATAAGATCTTGCTATCAATGGATCGCTGAATCTGAGGTAGGTTACTTGTGTTGTAGTCGATCACCAATTGTGAGGCAGTTGTCGCCTTGTAGCTCAATCTCTGAACTTGAGGTAGTTGTCACCTTGTAGTCTGATCACTGAACTTGAGTTAGTTGTCACCTTGTAGCCCAATAGCCAAACTTGAGGCAGTTTGCATTGATCCTAGGAAGATGTTGCTGAGGAGAATGCCTGTTACTAGAACAATGGCTGGTAGAATGGAGTCAAGATGATGGAAATGATGAAAACCATGCGAGTTCACTTGGATGTTGTTGAAGAAGATAGGCGAAGAGGACTTACAACTAGACCTAATATTAAAAGTGATGATGATGAAGAATTTCAATTCATTGAGCAAAATGGTGAAACCCTAGGAGATGAAGAAGAAGAGAAATCAAATCAAGTCAAGATGTTGTGAGCTATTTAAAAGATTGGAAAGAGACCTAGAGTTAATGTACCAAACTATACTAGAAATTTGAACCCTGAAGAGATGATTGCTTGGATAAATGATATGGAAGAATACTTTGAGTATGAAGAAATTGAAGATCCAGAGAAGGTGAAATTTACAAAAACAAATCTAAAAGGACATACTGATATATGGTGGAAAGAAGTTCAGTTGGATAGAAATAGAAGATATAAAAAGAAAAGATTACAAAGTGAGATAGGATGGTGACAAGATTGAAGAAATAGTTTATACATGTTGACTATGAGTTGGAACTATTGAAGAGATTGCAAAACCTGAGATAAAAGGAGAAATCTATGAAGGAGTATACTGAGGAATTTTATAAGATGACCATAAGGATGGGACATAGTGAAGAAAGCAAGGAGAAAGTGGCAACATACATCAATGGACAGAGATTGAATATTCAAGAAGAATTGAGTTTGGTAAGGATGGCAACATTGGAAGAAGCATATCAATTTGCTCTGAAGGTTGAAGAAAAGTTGAATAAGAGGCATGATTAGAAATAGAGAGGCAGAACATTTTCCATAGGAGAGAGATCATATGTTGAGCAGAACAGACAAGAGAACACATTCAAGAAGGAAGATAGAGATAACAATGCATACCATAGAGATGATAGAACTTTCTACCACAAAGGAAACCCTAGTCCATACCAGAGTGAAGGATACATAAGAGAAGATGCTCTGATAAGAGACCATTCAAAGGAACCTATTTCAAATGTGGAGGAGAAGGACATAGAGCATTTGAATGTAATCAGGGGAGTACAAGCAAGAGAATAGAGAACAATGGAAGAGCATCCTATGTGGAAAAAGAGCCTGTTGGATCACCGAGTTCAGTTGGAAAACCTAAGAAAGGAGATTCAATTGTGATGAGGAGAACACTATTTCAAGAAGAGACAAATGAGGAACCACCATAGAGGAAAAGCTTGTTCATAACTAGATGCAAATCAGGAGGTAAATGTTGTAAGGTTGTAATTGATAGTGGTAGTATTGATAACCTAGTTTCAGAGGAGATGGTGACTAAGATGAAGTTGGAAAGATTGAAATACCCTAAGCCCTATAACATCTAATGGAAAGAGAATTACTTTGATCCCTTTGGAAGATGATCCTAAGAGTGAAATATGTGGAAATGCTAGAATCTATTTGGTAGATGGAAGAAAATTATTAGATGGTTTGAGACATGAGAACATGTGTTATGCTTTGATTCCTAAGAAGCCTAAAACATGGAAGGACACTGAAGAATCACAACTGGAGGAGATAACTGAATTGCTCACAAAGTATGAATACATCATATTAGACAATGTACCTGAAGGATTGCCACAAATCAGGAGTATCAGTCATCACATGAATTGCTCACAAAGTATGAATACATCATATCAGACAATGTACCTGAAGGATTGCCACAAATAAAGAGTATCAGTCATCATATGGATCTTATACCAGGAGCTAGTTTGTCTAGCAAAGCAGCACACAGAATGAAACTAGTAGAGAATGAAGAACTAAATAGACAGATATAGGAATTGTTGAGGGACGGTTTGATCAAAGAAATTTTGAGTCCTTGTGCAGTACCTACAGTGTTAGCACCGAAGAAAGATGGAGAATGGAGAATGTGTACAAACTCTAGAGCAATAAACAAGATCATAGTTAAGTATAGATTTCCTTTACCTAGGATGGATGATATCATGGATTGTTTGAGTGGAGCAAAATATTTTACAAAGATAGACTTGAAGAGTGGATACCATTAAATCAGAATTAAAGAAGGAGATAAATGGAAGACTTATTTTAAGACAAATGAAGGATTGCATGAGTGGTTAGTGATAACTTTTGGATTGACAAATGCACCAAGTACTTTCATGAGATTGATGAATGAAGTCTTGAAGAAATTCTTGGGTAAGTTTGTTATTGTATATTTGGATGACATTCTGATTTTCAGTAAGACAAAAGAAGAATATTTATGGCACGTAAGACAAGTATTGAAGAGACTGAGAGAAGAGATATTGTTGATAAACATCAAGAAATGTAGTTTCATGAAGGAAGAATTGGTATACCTGGGATTTGTGATTTCTATGGAAGGATTGAAGATGAACCCTGAGAAAGTGAGAGCAATTGTTGAATGGCCTACAACGGAGATCATTAGAGAAGTCAGATAATTTCATGGATTGGCTAGTTTCTACAGGAAGTTCATAAGAAATTTTAGTCCAGTTTGTAACCCTATGATAGAGGCAATGAGAGGTGACAGAAAAGACTTTAAGTGGACATCAGGAGCAGATAAGAGTTTTGAATTGTTGAAGTAGAAAGTGATAGAGCAACATGTGTTAGCATTACCAGATTTCAAGAAGGTATTTCAAGTGGATTGTGATGCAAGTGGGAATGCAATAGGAGCAGTATTAAGTCAAGAAGTTAGACTTGTAGCATATTTTAGTGAGAAGTTGAATGATGAAAGGAGAAGATATTCAGTTTATGATCAAGAGTTCTATGCCATAATTCAATCCTTGAAGAAGTCGAGACATTACCTGTTACCTAAGGAGTTTGTGTTGTATACAAATTATCAAGCTTGCAATATTTGAACGGTCAAGGAATGTTGAATCAGAGACATATGAGATGGGTAGAGTTCATGTAGAGTTACACTTTTGTGTTGAAGAATAGGAGTGGAAAATCAAACAAAGATGTAGATGCATTAAGTAGGAGAAGGAACTTGTTGACTAAGATGAGAGTTGAAGTGTTGGGATTTGATGAGTTAAAGAACATGTATGATGAAGATCTTGATTTTGCAGAACCTTGCAAAGCATGTAAGGAACCTATTGTGATAGATAGGAGCAAGTGGTTGGATTATTTCATTCAAGAAGATATGTTGTTCAAAGGAAATCAATTGTGCATACCCAGAAGTTCAATGAGAGACAATTTGATCAAGGAAAAACACAGTGATGGATTGGCATGACATTTTGGCATTGCCAAAATAGTGGCCCTAGTGAGTGAAAATTACTTTTGGCCTAAGATACATAAGGATGTTAGGAAATTTGTGCAGAGTTGTAGAGTTTGTCAAGTTGCAAAAGGGAGTAGTTAGAATACTGAATTATATAAACCTTTCATAGTATTGGAGAGACCTTGGGAAGACATAAGCATGGATTTTGTAATAGGGTTGCCGAAGACACAAAGAGGACATGATTCAATATTTGTAGTGGTGGATAGATTTTCAAAGATAGCACATTTCATACCTTGTAAGAAGACAATTGATGCAGTGGATGTAGCTGACCTATTTTTCAAGGAGGTTGTGAGATTGTATGGATTACCTAAGAGCATAATTTCAGAAAGAGATACAAGACTTCTTGGATAGTTTTGGAAGACACTTTGGAAGAAGATGAAGATAGATTTGAAGTTTAGTTTAGCATTTCATCCATTGACTAATGGACAGATAGAGGTAGAGAATAGGATTTTGGGAAACTTGTTGATATGTTTGGTTGGAGAGAAGGCAGGGAATTGGGATTTATTTCTTTCACAAGCAGAGTTTGCATACAATAATTTAGTGAATAGGAGTACCTGAAGAACACCTTTTGAGATTGTTTTTAGAGTAAACCCTAGAGGAGTGACAGAGTTGAGAGATATTAGTATGGAAGAGAAGAGAAGTGCAGAAGTAGAAGAATTTGCAGGACATATGGAGACAATGCATAATCAGGTGAAGAAGCATTTGGAAGAGATGAACATCAAGTATAAGGAGAAGGCAAATGAGAAGAAGAGACACAAAGAATTTTTAGTGGGAGATGAGGTGATGGTATACTTGAAAAAAGAAAGATTTTCAGTTGGGACATATAACAAGTTGAAGATGAAAAAGCTTGGACCATGTAGGATACTTAGAAAATTTGATTCAGGAAATGCATATGAAGTGGAGTTACCAAAGACATTGGGTATATCACCTATTTTCAACATTACAGACCTATATCAATATCATGAAGCAGAGTTTAGTGACATCATGGAAGAAGACTTCAAAAAGTAGTTACCACAACAAACACCAAAGCAGATTGAGGATGTTTTGGATAGTAGAGTTGGATGCAACACTAGAGGAGCACAATAGAAAGAATACCTTGTGAAGTGGAAAGGTAGACCAGAAGACGACTCATCTTGGATTTCTCAGGCTAAGGTGGACTGTCTTGGTTTTCCTCTAGCCCCAACAAAGTGAGGGACTCATTTTTTCAATAACCATGAATGTCTAATGCAGGAGAATCCCTAGTTCAAGAGCAATAATCAACCAAAATCATTTGCATTTCAGTTTGTTTTCATTTTAGTTTTTTCTTTTCATTTTCTAGTTTAGTTAAGTAAGTTCAGTCAGTAGCAGTGTCTGCATTTTGGTCCACATTTTATCGCAGTTGCATTTCAGACCCTACGAAGCTAGACTTAGCATCTAGATTCATTCTTGCACAACATATCCAAATCTTAGATCATTTGGATTAGGTACCATCAAGATATCACTATCATAAGATTGTCTATTTTCTCAGAGCAGAGCATCCTGACAATCTCAGACAATCAGCTAAAGGAGAAGACCTGCTGAGCAATTCACAACTCGTGGAGCTAAATTATACATCAGTCAATGTTGTTTGGTTCGTGGGTGACCTTCCCTAAGATCCCCACACAATTCTATTCATTCATGAAGGGATTCTATTCAGTTAGGTCTAGGGTGCTGCCACAATAATGGGTTACACTTTCTAGGACATCCTATTTTTTGCTAAAATAACATACTTTTAGAAAATATAATGATTTAGCCCTTGAAAGGTTACATTTAAAGAATTTTAACTGAAGAGAGTTTGATCAAACCCCCTTAGATTCAAACCCCCTTGGATAGAACTCTGCTAGTTTTAAACCATACCTATAATGGAGTCTCCTCTATACCTATCAAAATGCTGATAAAAAACCACTTTTGATTTACCTTTTGGGGGATCAAATGAATTCATTTAAAATTTATGTTTTGTAAATATGTAATCCTTATTATAAGCTTCCCAAAAAGTATAATTTTAAATATATTTAATTTGATTATTATATTTATTTTTTATTTCTTATGAATGTAGGTTTTTCACCGAACATCAAGTTCTCTGTTCTACACACATTGAAAATTAGTAAATTAGTGAAAAAAAGTTTTGAAAAATATCTATGCCCTAGGTATTGATGTCCTTGTTTCAACAAAAAAAAAAATTCCATACATATAGAAAATGTTATGTTTTATAGAAAATGCCTATGTCTAAATTATAATTGGTTTGATTTCAAAACTTAATTAAAAAATATATATTAAACAAAACATTATGAAACCAAATCCATACCCTATATATCAGTGTTACCAATCCAAATTGAAAAGAATTAGAATTTTATCCTTTGTAGAAAAAAAGTTATGTGCTACAAAATATGCATCACTCTAAAAAAAAGTTTTTTACTATTAAAAACTAGTTATCAAAGGAGACACAAAAAATTTTACAATTTAACTCCAATTTTCTTTTAACAATATATATTTAGAATCTACAAACAAAATCTCACAAATCACTAGTACACATCATCTTCAACTTCCTAATGGTTTAGTGGTCATAGGTGTCATAAAGTGAATATTTAGTTCAAAATGTTGATTTCAATGTCAAGTTTGGCCAAAAAGTGTAACCCATTATTGTGGGATGACCCTCCGAACTATCCATGTACACACATTACAACACTTCATTGGAGTTTGTGATCTTCCTTAGCCAACACAGAGGAATCATATGTTCTGGAGATGATATATATTGATGTAATAGATGCCTAGGAAAGGAGTTAGCATAATTTACAAGTCTGATAGTTTGAATTCTTCACAAAGGAGCTTCAAATTCATATCTTGTACATATTATATAATTCTATAATTAGGCCTGTGAGCCCTAATTGTAAGCCGCATGTTGCTGGCCAATTCACATTTGAATTCTATGATATACTAAATGACTAATATGTGTTTGGTTTATATCTTTGAGTTATTTCCATTGTGTTTACTCTAGCTACACAGCCCAGATAGTTCACTTTGTGGACCCTCCTAACCGTGACTGCACCATATTCTATGTTTTTGTGTTTTCAATTATTTTTCAAATCTACTCTAGGAAAGTAAGAAAAGATCTAACTAATGAAAGAAAATGAATTAATCTATGAAAAGTGAATTGTCTTTTAATCTATTGCAATGAAATGAAAGCAAACTATTAATTCCTATCAAGAGCAAATTTTCATTATCTAATTACTATAAAAACATGAAAAGAGACCTAGAATAGCTTGGCACATGAGCTATACACTACCCTCAAGAATCCTTTTGTATGGAAGCCTCCTCATCCTTTTGCAAAAGTGGGGTCATCCATTTGGTGACAAGTGAGAAGATGGCAATTGATTGACAATGATGTGAGCTTTTGAAAGCTTAGATTGTGAGCTTATGAGTGCTATGAGAGAACTAATTGAGCACTATGGCTATGGATTGTGGGAAAAATGAGAGTATGAGAATACTCTAATGAATCTTTTAAAATCTTGAATAACAAAACAATGGAAAACAAAAGGTGCATGCGTCCTCCATGAGCACCTAAGATGCTAATGGAGAGAAAAATAAAAGTTATGAATGGTTGCAATTCTTCAATTTGCCTCCTCTAATGCTTGGATGAGGGGGTATTTATAGGTTGGATTGGCACAAGGGGGATGGGGATGACTGAGGAATTATCTGTCATGATTAGAGAGTTAACTTGCTTGATCTATTAGTCAGACTCAATTGATTTGCTTGTGAACTCATTTGATTGAAGAGTGATCTAAGCTTAAAATCTTATCACTCATGGAGGAATGGCTATTAGGAGGAGTTAAAATAGATCACATGGGCTAAACTTAGTTTATTGGGAGTGTTAAATGAGTTAATTATGGCATCCTTTATGTTTATCTCAAAATTGCATTCAAACTAGGTGAAAATAGAGCTTTTTTGGCTCAAATCAAAGGAGAAAATCACATTTAAAATTTGCAAGGGTCGCCACTGGGTCATCCCTTTTACCAGGGCAAGTCACCCAGGATAACCCCTAGGTGACCCAAAAAGGATGGCACATAGGTGAAGTTTGTCAGTTGTGTATGCTTAATAAAAGGTTGAGAAGGTGCCATGGCATCACGGATAGGATGTAGGAGAACAAATGATAGGATCACCTAGGGAGATCCAACCATTAATAGGGGTGACCCAAAAAGGATAAAAGTTAAGCAAAAACTGAGACATGGGTTTGGTTTGTTAGGTTATCTAGAGGCTTCCTAGGGTTAGAGATCTTCAAAATCGGATGTCAAAAGGTAGAATTAGCACGAAAAGGAAAAAACTAAGCATGTAGGAAAGGCAAAGAATGCGACAAATGAAGAATCGACAAACGAGAATGAAGAATCGATAAAGAGAAACCAAACAAAACATGTTGCCAAGAGGAGTACTACTAATAGGGCTCTATTATTCATGCTTCCATGTATGTGATTAGGAATACATATCATCATGGGGTTCACATGCAAGGCCATGCATGTTTTTACTTCTTACAATAGCAACAACAAAAAAGAAGGTAGGAATATTGTAGGCAACTCTAGAAACAACACACAATAGCCAACTATAGAATAACAACAACTATAGAATTATACAATAGCAACTATAGAAGCATACAACAACATTTGTGGAAGCATACAACTGCAACTATGGAAGCACACATAAACTTTAGAAAGAAGACGGATAGAAACAACAATGTCCAGTCAACTCTAAAATCTCTTGAAAAGGTGTGTAATCATTTTGAAAGAGCGATACAGAGCATTTTGACTGTAAAAATTTTTTGAATGTAAATTTTGAATATAAATATAAATATAAATTTTGCTATTATTTTTTATTGTCCTCTCCTATTCTTCTCTCCCTAACAAGTCGTATTAGAGATATACCATCACCAACATGTGGTATCAGAGAGATACCACCACCAACATGTGATATTAAAGCCAAAGAATTACTTTTTCTAGGTATTAAGAGCCTTTCTCTTTTAATTCATAATGTGACAAGAGGTGATAGTAAGTGTTGGCAACAACCACCAACTTTTGATAGACAAAACTATGATGCTTAGGTAATGAAGATGAAAACAATAATGGTTACAAATGATTTGTGGGAGATTGTGGTCAATGGATTCAAGGATATGACAAACCAAATAGCCTATGCAACATTGATAAATGCTCATAAGAACCAACTGAATGAAACTAGAAGGAAAGATGTAAAACCCCTATGTTTTAAAGTGGTAGCAATGATAAAAGCCATATATTCCTCTAAATAGAAATAATAAACTACTCAAAGGAATATTATGAGATCCTTTAAAACTCCTGCAAAGGGATTGATAAGGTGAGGTTAGTAAAAATCCAACATCTCTAAAAAAATTAAAACTCTTCAAATGAAGGTTGGAGAATATATTCCAGACTTCCATGCAAGAGTTTCTAACAAAATAAATCAATTAAATATTAATAGATAAACAATGGAAGAGAAAAATATTATTGAGAAAATCCTTGGGAGTCTACCCTTAAAATTTGACCTAATCATTGTTGCAATCGAAGAGGCCAATACCTCTTAAATATGTCAGTGGATGAGTTGATGGGTTCTCTACAAACCCATGAGTAGTAGTTGAATAGATCTACTCCTTCCCTAAAACAAGTTTTCAAGGCTCAGAGCAGTGTGAGAGATAGGGGAAGTTGAAGAAATGGTAGAGGTAAAGGTCAAAGAGGCAAAGGAAGAGACTACTCTAGAAGAGAAAGCTCTAACAACCAAGAGGAAGAAGTATCTCACAACTAGACTTCCATGAAGAGAAAAAGGGAAACAACTCAAATTAAAGGTATGACAAGACTAATATTCAATGTTTTTATTATTATAAGTATTTATTTAAAATTGAATGTAGAAAGCGGGAATGTGACCAAGGGAAAAAAATACAAATGTAGCCAATGAAAACATGCATGAAAATGAACATCCCTCAAACATGTTCATTGTGTATAATATTGTTGAGCATAGTATAATTGAGGTTTGGTATTTGGACAATGCTTGTAGCAACCACATGAATGGTAATGCAAACTTATTTTCCTCCATGGACAAAAACATCACATTTGAAATTAAGATGGGGAGAATTGAAAAAATTTAGTCATGCAAAGAGGCACAATAATCCTTCAAACCAAGCATGGTGATAAAAGAGCAATCTAAGATGTTTATTATACCCCTAGTATAAAAAAAAACTTTCGATCATTAGATAGTTGGTCCAAAAAGGATATAGAGTCCTAATGGAAAATGGAGAATGCTTAATCTTTGATAAGGATGATAGCAAGAACAAGATTGCAGCAATCTAAATGATAAGAAATCAAATTCTTCCTCCTAGGATGCAAATTGGTTTTTCATCACAATATGTAACAGCACCCTCCAAGAACATGATGTCTATAGTAGTGGCATAACATTTGGCCTTCAAGACAGTCATCAAAGACCCATCCCAACTTTCACATTTAAGGTATGGGCATCCAAGTTATTCTGGTTTGAATCATTTGTCAAAGAAAGATATAGTTAAGGGGCTACCAAAAATTGTAGAGCCTAACAGAAAATATGAGGCTTGTATCCTTAGAAAATAGCATAGACAACCCTTTCAATCAGGGCACTCTTGGATGGAAAAAGCACCATTAGAGCTAGTGTACTAGGTAAGTGCATGGAAATGGGGTACAAATTAGTGGCCAACCTGGAGATTTTCAAAAAAGTGTGTTCATGTTATGAAAAACATAATGCATATATGGTTTAACATGTACACATTTTTAATGCCTTAAATTCAAATTTTGTATGATCCCTTCCATTTGGGCTTGGATTTCCAAGCCTCAAGTTTGAACATCTCTTGGGGCTCCTAAATTCATGCTTTTAACATAAACCAACTCGGATTCAAACTTTGAAACCTCATCAAGTTTACACGTTTGGTAATAAAATTTTACAAAAACACAACCAAAATAAAGAGGTACTTCTTACCTTTCTAGCCATATAATATTTTGAATATTTTGAATAGGTTGATGTATTTATTTTTATTTTCTTTGAAGAGTGTCTTGATATTCCTCCAGTACATTTGTATTGATTTTTTTAATAACTTTTGATTAGCTTATCCAATTTTGAAAAAAACCATATAGGATTCTTCTACACTTCATTCTATACACATTCAACCAAAAAAAAACATTTTGAATTAGTTTTGTGCATGTTATGTGATGTGCACATTTGGTGATATAATTTTTAGGATGCATCCACTTCAAAAAATCACCAAAAAAAATTATTCAATAAAAATATAAAAAAAAAATTATAAAAACTGTAGTACTCACTTTTGGCTATATTTCCACCAACTAGTTTTAAAAAATACCTAATGTAGAAAAAAAATAGGGGGGCACACACCAGACACTATGTTATATTTTTGTCATAAAAATAAGAACACTTTTGTGTGCTGTCATCATTTCACCCCTTTAACTGTAACCATTTTTAAAAAAATTAGCAATTTAGAAACTAGATTCAAAGTGCTACAAATTTTGTTCTAATTATATCTTCAAAATTTTTAGGTACACATCTTGAATTACTCATCGAAGTTTGGCTTTAGCTAATTTGAGAAAAAAAGTGGCCACTTTTGACCTCCTTTTTGTCCCCCATTTCCATGCACTTACCCCACTCCAATTTATGTGGCCTAATGAGAACTCCCACTATATCCTAGAATGTATACTTCATGACCTTCATAGATGATTATTGTAGAAAACTTGGGTTTATGTCTTAAAAGATAAATCTGAAGCATATGAGAAATTTAAGTTGTTCGTGGCCTTAGCTGAGAAACAAAGTGGCCAGTTCCTCAAGGTCCTTAAAATGGATAGATGGGAAGAGTATATCTCCAAGAAATTTCTAAATTTCTGCAATAATGAAGGAATTGAGAAACTATTCACAACAAGATACACTCTGCAACTAAATGGAGTTGTTGAGACAAAAAATAGAACTATCCAAGAGATGTCTGCAACCATGCTAAAGGCCAAGGGATTGTCAAAATAATTTTGGTATGAGGGTATTGCAATAGTAGTATGTCTATTGAATAGAAGTCCCACAAAGGCTATAAGGGACATAA
This sequence comes from Cunninghamia lanceolata, assembly GCA_027924645.1. NCBI lineage: Eukaryota > Viridiplantae > Streptophyta > Pinopsida > Cupressales > Cupressaceae > Cunninghamia > Cunninghamia lanceolata. Next base: position 4,436,758 of record BSBN01000957.1, read on the forward strand.
TTCCACAAGAAGCATGGACAAACAAAAAATGGATCATGAAGCACCTAAGAATGTTTGGGTGCATAGCATATGCATTTGTGCCAAAAGATAAAATTAAAAAACTAATGAAAAAGAAGAAAAGTGCATCTTCATAAGCTATAGTGAAGAATCGATATCATACAAATTGTATAACCCTATTACAAAAAACGTTGTGATTAGCAAGGATATTGAATTCATTGAGAATAAATAATGGGATGGTATAGTTGACACCTCATTAGGCATCTTAGTTGCAATGTTCGTAGATGATGAAGAAGGTGGAAGTGAAGAAGGAATTCCTAGAAATCAACAAGAATTAGATATAGATTCAACTCCATAATCTAGCTCCAAACAACTCTGGAATCATCTATAGAGAACTATGAAAAAAAGTAGCTCTAGAATGTACTAGTCAAATCAACTTCATAACACTCAAGAATGTAGCTTCAGAAGGAATTCAGATCCTACACTCACTTTAGTGCCAAGAAAGAAAGGGAATGTGAGGGAAATTCATGAAAACACAATGTATGCTGATTTTGATGAAAGTATGATCTTTTCTTTATTTTCTTATGATGATCCAACAAATATTGAAGATGTCATAAAATAAGGAAAATGGCATAAGGCCATGGAGTAAGAGTTGGATGCAACAGAAAGAAATAAAACATGGGAGCTAACTAAATTACTTGAAGGTAAGAAGTGATTGGAATTAAGTGTGTCTATGAAACAAAGAGTACTACTAAAGGAAAAATTGAAAGGCATAAACCAAGGATAGTTGTTAAAGGATACAAATAACAACCTAGAATAGATTATGATGAGACATATGTGCAAGTTACAAGTCTAGAAACAATGCAAGCAATCTTTACAATAGTAGCCCAAGACAATAAAATAAAGTATATAGGTTGAAGAAATCTCTCTATGGGATAAAGAAAGCACTTCAGGATTGTATAATAGAATTGATTCATAACTACTGAGTAATTGGGTTAGAAAATGCATCAGTGAGCCCACATTATACATCAAAGCAACTAATGGTGAGATATAAATTTCTATTTTATACATGTAGATGATTTAATTTTCATAGGGAATAGTGATCTCTTCATTGATAATTTCATAGTAATGAAACTTTTTTTGAGATGACAAACTTAGGTCTACTGAAATATTTCCTTGGTATTGAGGTCCAAACAATGGACCATGGCATATTTATTTCACAAACTAACTAAGCCACATAGATCTTGAAAAGAAAGCCTACTCCAACAACAATAGATACAAGTCTAAAACTGAATAAGGATGACAATAGTAATGATGTAAGCCCAACCCTATATAAGATCATGGTTGGAATTCTAATGTATTTGACAGCTAATAGGCCTAATTTAATATACATGGTAAGTTTTATTTCTAGGTTTAAGGACATTCCTAAGGACACACACAAACAAGAAAGAAAAAGGATCCTTAGATATGTTAATGGAAATAAAGGCTATGACATTTTGTATACTGCATCTAATAAGTTTTAGATGATTAGTTACAATGATAGTGATTGGGTAGACAATGTAGATGACAAGAAGAGCACATCAGAATATGTATTCCACATGGGTTTAGGAGACATTTCATGGGCATCTAAGAAGAAACCCATAGTTTCTCTCTCAATAGTAAAAGCTAAGTATATAGCAGCAAATGTAGTTGCATGTTAGACTATTTAACTTAGGAGAATCCTAACATACTTGAATGAGGAACAAGAAGATGGTACAGCCATATATTGTGACAATGTCTCCACAATAGACTTATCAAAGAACCTAGTTTTCCATGGATGAAGCAAACACATTAAAATCTATTATCATTTAAAAGGGAGATAGTTGAGCATGGAGAGATTGAACAATAGTTTTAAGCTATCAAACCAACTTTGGACCCAACTTTGGAAGGACATGACAACTCTTTAATAATAGGATAGATCTGGAACGCTAGATCTTGAAGGACATGACAACTCTTAAAAGTTCCAATTAACTATGAAGATAACTCTAAAGATACAAAATGATTATATATGCAGGATATGTTACTCCAAATTAAGGGGTGTTGGAAAATCTAATCTGGAGCCATACAATTAATTAATTTCCATCAGCGTGTAAGGAAGCTAAGGTAATGGAACAACTTCCTACACTAATCTTTAGAGGAGAGTTACACAAAATGTTTCATATCTTTACAGTTACAAAAATTATATATAAATAAACATAAATAACAATCATACCACAACATGGTGATTTAAGTGGGGAAAACCCTTTTAGGAGAAAAACCCAACACTCCAAAAGATGCCCGATTTATTATTTGGAAATTTCAACAAGATTACGTAATATACTTGTAGAGAAATCTTTCACAAGAGTATCACCAACTAGAGATCTAGAGGTAACTCAACATCTATAAGAGTCTTGTACACAATCTCCATCTCAAGCACCTAATATATAGGAGATACAATTTATGAAAAAGTCAAATCATAATTACAAAACCATGAGCTAAAACCATCCAAAGGTGGTGCCCAAATCCTTAGGCTTTCATTATCTCCAATCAAAGATGCCTTGTGATGTTTTCATAACACACATCAACACATGTAACTCCCCCTTATAGCTCTTTTCTATGTCCAACAAGTTTTTACATTTTGCAATACAGAAGACCCAACTTTTTAAGGCCATAACTTTTGATCCAGGAAGCTGATGGGGCCATTTTTTAAATTTAGATCTCAAAGACCATTGTCGATAAGATCTAGGTTGTTTAGCGATAGACAGTGCTAAACAACCTAGAATTTTCTGTTTTGGACAAAAACCAACCCTATAGCCTAGAAATTGAGTTAATTAAATTTGGTAATAAAAAAATTACACTTTTTATAATTACACGGTTGAGATGCCTTTACTAAAATTATACCACTTGTTGAACACCTTGTAAGAACAAAGAGAGTATCAACGCCATGATTTAATTTTTAGGGGTTGAGAGTGTTGGGATTTAGTGTTCACATAAGCGTTAGGAATCATAGTATGCATAAACTAATAAGTTGTTAGGTTTGTTTAGTATAAGATAATGCTTACATGAATATTTATTTGTATTGAGTTGTTAAAACAACTCATATATTTAGAGGAGTTGTTTAGGAGGTTTCCTAGAATATAAGAAATACAACTCCTATATATATGTATGTAATGTGTATTGAAAAGTGAAGTGAAAAATTGACGGCATAAACTTTTATACAGCTTCTATAATTTGCCCATTTTTCTGATATTGTATCAGAGCAGGTCTTTTGAAATGGGTTGGTGAGATCATTCTCCTACCTAACTATGTGGAAAATCCCTATGATTTGGGAGAGTGGAATCATATTATATTTGGCGTTTTCCAGCGATTTCTTAGTCTTTTGGTAGTATTGGCAGATTCTATTGTAGGAGATTTCATTTTCCACGGTTTATTCATTGTCGATCAATCTTGGGTCCTTTATCGCTTTACATGCCGACATTGGAATCGTATTAATCAGCTCTCATGTCTGTAGACTTTATGAAGGTGAGAGAAGCGCAATTCTTGTGAGGGATGACACTGCATTTTTTCTTGTTGTATGAATGTGAAAGAAAAGGGCGATTTCATTTTTTGTGAGGTGTGGCCATATGTTACACTGCTTTTGAAGGGCGACTTCACTTTGTTCTTCAGAGTTCATCGGTGGTGAAATTTGAGGATGGCAATGTTGGAGAAGCTGTTTCTACTGAAAGAGTGAAACCGGAGATCTCTGTGGAGATAAACAATACATTTTATCGTCTGCCTTCCCATGAAATATTTGATTCTTCGCGCGATCAGGCTCCTGCAGGATTCTGCTATGCATTGAAGTTCAGCAGATTTGGGACCCACCTAAAGCGTTTGAAGGATCCATATCAGCCAATCTATCTTTTCATTGATCACGCTGCCAGATTAGGGAAGGATCTTATCGAACCAATCCTTGTGCAGCTTCCTCCTAAGTTTGATATGAATGTGGAGCGTCTTAGAGATTTCTTGCATTCTGCATACCAAGGCCGAGAAGAAAGTACTCTACGACAAGAAATTATGCGATTTGTTGGAAGAATATACTCAGGTGTTGGTGTGCCTTGCAGACAATGTGGGATCCAATCAGTTGCAGTCCATTCGACAGGGTTTGAGGCCCGATTCAATCGTCCTAATGGGAAAAAATATCATGATGAAAAGATCCATTAGGATTTATGCCGAGAAGTCTGGCAATACGGCTTATCTGAACTTGATGCCCTTGCTCATGGGAAATGTTGGGCTTATTTTCACCAAAGGTGACTTGAAAGAGGTGCGCGAGGAAGTTGCGAAATATAAGGTTGGAGCTCTAGCACATGTTGGTCTGATTGCCCCACTTTAGATGGTTGTAGGGCTACTCATCAAAAACTTCGTCTTGTTCCAAATGGTAAGAATTTTTGTATTAGGTTTAGGTGTCCAGTCGTGTTTTGTAGTTAAGTCAATTAGTATTTATTGTAAGTTTAGTTTTTAGAGTCTACATTCATAGATTAAGTGTCTAGTTATTATTCATTTAGTGTCTCGAAATGTATTATAGAAATATTTTGTCAAAGAAAGTCAAAGTTAACTTGTATTCTTTTGTTTAGAATAGGGTCTATTTTGTAGAGTTGTGAATTGTTATGTCATAAAAATTTAAAAGTGTTGAAAAATATTCAATTGAAGTGCTTGATCGGTGGTACCTGACACTCCTTGTAAGAAGTTCACATCAAGGGGGGAGGATATATTCATTCCTCACAACTGATGAAATGAGCCTTAAAAGACAAATCTGCTAAGTAAGTACCCAACACACTGGAGGATGGAGGCACCGGAGGTTGGAGGAAAATCAGCGTCCTCTCGTCAGTCACCAATGAAGGGGCTGCACACATGATATGGTGACAAATGTACAATATGCAATGTATTTTTCTGCTTTTCAATTTGTTGTGTGAATGCTGAAAAATGATTGTATTGGAGAGAATATGACTACAGAGGTCCTCTGACTATGGTGATCCTCTGACTGTCTTACTTCGTTAGAAGATAATCGGTCAGTGAATACATTCATTAGCAATGGTGATCATATGCAACAAGATCTAGACAACAAGACCCAGATAGTAGTATGCAACATGATATGATTTACTTTTCAGTGTTCTTGGTTGTGTGAGTAAGTGGAAATTTCACATTGTGGGGAGAATAATAACCAATGTTCCATTCTCATTTCATGCCAAAATGACTAAAGCCAAGCTCGATTTCTAGGTGGCAGTGGCAACCGTCTCATATCATTTGTGATCAGAGTGATAATAATTTATACTGATGGCTGCATACATGACAACAAAGACTTGGGTTTCAAGCTTTGTAAATTGTGGATGGATGTGTTTGTCTCCATTCATAAGATGATATAAGTGGTTGGATGTGTATGTCCCCAATCACAAATTTTTTGATGAATGGATGTATTTGTCCCCATTCACGAGATGGTGAAGTGATTGGAAGTGTTTGTCCCCAATCATAATTATTGTGAGCAGATGTGTGTGTCCCTGTTCATAACCTTGTTGGATAGATGTGTTTGTCCCTATCCAAAACCTAATATAAGACCTTGGATAGATGTCTTAGTCCCTATCATTGGTTCCATGGATAGATGTGTTTGTCCCTATCCTTGGATAAAGTTTAGAAGCTTAGTGAGGCTAGTTCCACTATTGATTGACATGAGTAGATGTGTATGTCCCTACTCTTATATTGTTTGGTGAGCTACTATGTGTGGTCATTTAGTACTGTGATATTTTTTTCACCCTGTGTTCACACTAAGGGGGGTGTTGGGATTTAGTGTTCACATAGATGTTAGGAATATTAGTATGCATAAAATAATAAGTTGTTAGGTTTGTTTTGCATAAGATATTGGTTACACGAATATTTATTTGTATTGAGTTGTTAAAACAACTCATATATTTAGAGTTGTCATTTAGGAGGTTTCCTAGAATATAGGAAATACAACTGCTATATATATGTATGTAATGTGTATTGAAAAGTGAAGTGAGAAATTGAACGGTATTATTCTATGCATAAACTTTTATACAGCTTCCATAATTTGCCCATTTTTCTGATAGAGAGGCCCATAGACTCCAAACACCATCTAAACTTATATGTTCTCACATGCTTAATTAATGAATCTGCAACATTCATCAAAGTATCTACATTAACCAACTTCACCCTACCATCCTTGACCATATCCATAATAAAACGATATTGTACATCAACATACTTGGTCCTAGCATGAAATGTTAAGTTCTTAGTTAGGCAAGTTGCACTCTAATTGTCACAATAAACTATCACCACACCCTATTTTATTCTAATATTTGAACATAATATCTTAAGCCAAATGGATTCTCTACAAGCATGAGTAGTTATCATAACTTAGCCTTAGTAGTGTACAAAGTGACAACATCCTATCGCTTACTCATCCAACTAATTACACTACCAAACAAAGTAAAGACATAAGCACTGGTGGATCTTCTACTATCAACATCACCTACCCATTTGGAATCTACATAGCCACGAATATCAAGGGAATGCTAGTATCCTATCAAATTACCATGATAACACAAGGAATACTCTGAGGTACCCCAAATATATCTGAAGACTATTTTAACTTCATCCTAATGAACTCTACTTGGAGTAAACATATATTTGGAGAGAACTTCCATTACTTGGGCAATGTCTGGTCTAGTACAAACCATAACATACATTAAAATTTTGACTGCACTCTAGTAAGACACTTTGCTCATGGCCTCCATCTTTGATGGGGATGTCTGACATTATGAAGTAGATAACTTCATTCCAACTATAAGAGGAAGAGCTAGGATTTTCCCAAATGGAAAATGATACACCCAAGACATAATAAGATGTTACAAATTTGTTTACAAAGTGAAAAGATGTTTACAACATTGCATATCTGATGAATCTAGAAAAGGATAGGAGAACACACAAAAATTGAAGAAATAGAGTATTTAGAATGAAATAGTAAATTTGGATGTTGTCATAGTTGTGAAAATGTCTACATAGATGCACTATGGTCCTATAATCATGTTGTTTTCTATGCTATTAGAAAATAAAATAAGCCTATATAGTGTTAGAAAACCTTACAAAATAGATATGCTAAGAATATAGAGATAATTAAACCTAAAAAAAAATAATATAAAATATTTTATGCTAAATAAATGAAATAATTCAAATAGCCTCCAAGTGTAGACAAATAGTTGAGCCATTCAAAAAATGAACAATGGTCACAATTTTAAAACCTAATCTGCCCATTACATATGTTAGTGATAATGTGTATAGCCTAGAGGTTATATGGGGCTCACCCTATGGTGTTTAGGGCTATGTCCTAGGTTGGATTTGGGTCATTCGGATACTAATTCATTTGGTTAATAAATATTCAAAACCACCATATGAATATTCAAATTTAGAGAAAATAAATTTATGAAACCACCATGCAACTTATGTCTATAATAGGGCCCAAAGAGGATGACCTCATAGGATCTTGACAAAATGGTTAGGACCCTATTTGAGTCTTTTGATGTCCATTTGTAGTCAAGATAAAATTGAATATTTGTGTTTGCTTAACCCCTAGGTGAAGATTGGACTATTGAGCCATTACAAGACATGGACAATGGTCACATGTTTAAAACCTTATTTTCCCATTGTATATGATAGGAGTAGCGTGTACAACATAGAAGTTATAGGGAGCTCACCCTATGGTGTTTAGAGTCACCTCTCAAGCTAGGTTTGGGTTGTTGGGCTACTAATTCATCTAGCTAACAAAAAATAAAAATGCATCTGATACGGCCATTTAAAATATTAGGATACTTATTCAATCTTGAGGATGATAGTGCTATTGCACTAGTTTCCTAAAAAAATATAAGGGTCCAAATTTTTATGTGTTTCTTGAAACTCGATTAAGTGTTCTAACATAAATAAAATCATGGAAAAATGGCTTAAATAAAGTCAAAATGAATTTTGGCAACTAGTGTGAGGAAAAGGCTTGGAAGATGGGATAAAATGAGTTCTAAAAACATGATAAGGAGATGAATGCCAAAACAAGTATAATTTATAATTTAAATTTATAGGGTATGCAATTTTTGTCATTATACTTGGGTATGCATAAGAGAAGTTGAACAATACTATGTCTAGTATAGAAAGCCAAACTCTAACAAACATTAAACCATATCAACACGTGTCTTTAATATATTATAAATATAGTGCAGACCAAAGCACAAGGAGAACACAAAAGATATAAATTTGCAATAAAAGAGGGTATAGGTGACATCTTAAATGCATCTTGAGCTTTGTTGGAATTACATGTAATATTTTTCTTTTAAAATAGGAAATCTCTAACTTGTAGTAGCATGTGGTCTTTCACATAGTGTGACAAATAAATACTATTTTTTTCTTTAAAAACTTCTCTACAAATAGATTGCATAGGGTGGTACACAAACACTTAGAGGTCTTCTAAATTTAACATTTGTCCTGCAGATTTTTAAAGATGGAAAACATTAATTAGGTAAAAACTCTGACTTTAGATATAAAATACTCAATGCACCACAATAAAATGAATTTTTATGAATGTTTATAAGGCTTCCATGGCATACATGAGATTATATACTAATTTTTAATCTCCTAACATAGGTACAACTACACTCCCACCTTTTATAGTATCTCAAACACCCTTGCAATAGTTAAAATTATGGACTAAAACCACCATAGAATGAGCGTCAGCCCCTCAAGTTATGGATAATAAATATAATACCTCCCTTAAGTCTCACATTCTCAAAAATTGAGAAAACAATTGATAAATTTGTTAGAAAAGAAAGCAAGATTGCTTCAATGGAAATTTGATTCAATATAAATTTCTGCAATATCTAACTGTGTTATTAATGGAGATTGTAACACAGAAACAAAACTATGCTTCACAGAAATGCAAAATCAGAAATATTAACACATAACATAATATTTAATGTGGAGAAAACTATTTCAGGTAAAAAAATCCACACGGAAAGAGGCCCAATGTTTGTATTAATCTGAAAATGATTTACAATAAAACAACGCTTCAACTCTCTCTACCAGTCTTCAATTTGACAGCATTTTGGCAGCACCTGAGTACCTAAAATCTATATTGTAGCAACTAATACATGGAAAATACTTATAGAAACATTTTCTAACTCATCTTAGGCATTCACCTTCTCTCTCCTAAGATTCTCCAACCTGTAAACATTAATTACCATCTTACAAGCATCTTACACTTGTCCAAAAACAACCATGCAAAGGTTGGGCTCCCAAGACTAAATTTGGCCTCTTACAACATCTTATGACATGTCATAACCATCATAAATTCCAACAAAAGAGTATCTTTCCAAGATAGGAAGCTTGGGCTAAATATAGCAAATATACAACTAACATATCTGTCATATGCGTTATAGAATCTCAGAATCTTATGACAACTTCAAACTGTCATAGATTCACTCACCAAACATGATGATAGTTGTCATACATGCCAAAAATAGTATATTCCTCAAGGGAGCATGCCTATCCTCATTTACCATGAGCTTTTACATTTGCAAACCGTAAAAAGTCACTTCGTAACTGCCGCCGGTAACTCCAAAATTACAATTGTCAATGAGACTACCTCATTCCCTTAGGGGTAATTACAAATAAAAAATAATAAATAGAATAAAATACAATATTGGAATTTACAAGGTTAATGGCACCTTATTCCAACATTCTCCCACTTGACATTATACATTGTAAATCAACCCATAGGAAAACAAATGAAAAATAATCAGGCACTAGAAACAAGGCCCATGGCCTCTCTGCACCATACAAACTTCTCTATGCTCATAGTCTTAGTCAATGAATCTACAACATTCTCCTAAGTGTCTATCTTATTTAGCTCAATCTCTCCATTTGCAACCAACTCTCAAACAAAGTGATACTGAACATCAACATGCTTAGTATGAGCATGATACATGGGATTCTTAGCCAAACAGATAGCACTATGGCTATCACAACTAATATAAATGATCCTGCAATCAAAACCAATACCTTTACATAGTCTCCTCAACCAAACTACCTCCTTAGAGATATGAGTAACAGCTAGATACTCTGCTTCTATGGTGGATAAATCAATTATGGGTTGTCTCTTACTCATCCAACTCACTGTACCTCCAAACAGAGTAAGCACATAGGCACTAGTGGACCTTTGACTATCCAAGCCACTTGCCCAATCTGCATCAACAAAACCCTGTATGTCCAAAGATTTATCAGCACTATCAGTACCAGAATAAACCAAACAATGATCAGGTGTACTTACAAGATGTTTAAACACCATCTTCGCATAGTTCCAATGCTATCTACTAGGGTCAAACATAAATCTACTCAAAACTCCCACTACTTGGGCAATATCTGGTCTAGTGCAAACCATTGCATACATCAAACTCCCTACAACACTACCATATGGCACATTAGACATATCCTCAAGATCATCCTCAGTCTTTGGATACATATCTAATGAAAGCTTAGTACCAATGGGTAAAGGAACTCTAACTAGGTTACAGTCCTACAAACTAAACCACTGCACAATAGTATTCACATACTTTGTGACAACCAAAGCTTTATATTAACTCTGTCCCTCCTGATCTCCATTCCCAAAATATACCTTGCAGCACCAAGATCCTTCATCTCAAATGCACCTAAAAGTTGGGCTTTAATCTCATTGACCATACCCTTAGTATTGCTAAAAAACAACATGTCATCAACATACAAAACAATAACCAGTATAGAATTATCAACACAATGAATGTAAACACAATGATCCTCCTTGCTTCTAACAAAACCCAATTTCAAAACAAATGAATCAAACTTTTGATATCACATTTTGGGGGACTATTTTAGACCATAAAGAGACCTCTTAAACCTACAAACCTAATGTTCTTTTCCTTTTACCTCAAAACTCGTAGGTTGTTGTATATAAATTTCTTCTTCAAGATCTCCATACAAGAATGCAGTCTTAAGATCCATTTTCTCAATCTCCCAATCATAAACTATGGCAATGGATAAGATAAATCTAATAGAAATCGATTTAGCAACAGGAGAGAATATCTCACCAAAATCAACTCCCTCTCTCTGGGAGTAGCCCTTGGCTACCAGTCTAGCCTTGTACTTCTCCAATGACCCATCTACTCCAAACTTCTTCTTGAAAACCCACTTACATCCTATGGCCTTTCTTCCTTTGGGCAAATGAACAAGATCCCAGGTGTTACAAGAGTCTAAAGCCATCATCTCCTCTTGCATGGCTAGCTGCCAAAACTAACTATCATCTATAGAAATAGCTTCCCTATAGGATCTAGGTTCATCGTTAGTACACAATAAAGAATATACACAATGGAAATCTAGTGGGCTATACCTATCAACTAGATTCTGTTGTCTTGTGGATCTCCTCAAGGGTGGAGTAAGAGACTCTACCCATTCTTCTGCATGATCATATGTACCAACTTCTTCTATCACAACAGATTCACCTTCATCAAAACTACTTGAATCTTCTTCTTCTTCTTCTTCACCACCTGATCCATCATTCTATTCTTCCTAAGGTGCATCTTTCTTCTCTAAATCAAAGTGCACCTTCTTTACCTTTTCATCTTTTTGTTTTGGCTACTCAGGTTCAGAAATAGCTCCAAGTTCCCTGAAAATAGCATCTCTAGAAATGATAATCTTGCGGGTTAGTGGATTCCAAATCTTATAAATTTTCACATTATCACCATATCCAATGAATGTACACTTTATAGCCTTTGAATCCAACTTAGATCGCTTTTCCTTTGGCACATGGACAAAAGCCTCACAACCAAACACCCTTAAATGTGAAACAGAAGGTTTCTTACCTGTCCACACTTCATAATGTATCGAATCAAGAGCCTTACAAGGAGATCTATTTATCAAGTAGCAAGTAGTACACACAGCCTCTATGCAAAAGCATTTATCAAACTGTGCATCACTAAGCATACTTCTGGCCCTTTCCATAATTATTCGGTTCATCCTTTCTGCAACAACATTCTGCTATGGTGTATATAGAGTTGTCTTTTGTCTGATTATACCTACATGCTTGCAAAACTCATCAAATTCCCTAGAGCAATATTCCCCTCCATCCTCAGATCTTAATATTTTTATCTTTAAACCTGATTGGTTCTCTACTAAGACTTTGAATTCCTTAAACTTAGTGAAAACTTCAGATTTATGCTTCATAAAAGAAATCCATGTAAATATGGATACATCATCAATGAAGGTTACAAAATAATGAGATTTTCTGATAGATTCATTATCCACAGGTCCAAACACATCCGTATGATCTAATTTGTTGAAAAACCCACTCCTTGTATTGATGATATCATCAAATCAGTCACTATGGATGGGAACCTAAAACCAATGACTAAATTCTATGATGAATATAATGAAGCTAACCAAAAGATCTTGTAAGAAGCTACAGTCAAGTATCTAAATATCTATAACAAGGCATTTATTGAAATCATATCTCTAATTCCCAAAAGCCTAGAGAAGGAACTAGAAATAAGAAAGAACAATGCTAAGGCAAAGGACCTTGAGATCCAGGAACAGATAGCTATTCAGCTCTATCCTTCAATCACTCTGAAACAAATGAATATGATCTTCACAGATTGCAAGGATGAGTTTTGGAGCAAGGCTAGAATGAATTAGCTTATGCTTGGAGAAACTAACAAAGTGGCAAAAGAAATAGAAGATATCCTCCATAATGCTTTTAAAAGATTCAATCTTCCTGTTATAGAGGACTTAGGTGATGAACCCTCTGCCATGGATGACGAAGAAGAATCTCCTATGAAAAATGGAGAAGAGCCAAAGGACATAGGTGAGGAAAGAACTCAGGACTTGGATTCCTATGCTTCGGAAGAGGAAGTCCCTGAAGAAGTAGACACCTCTTTTCCGGATCCCCCAACAAACTTTGGAATTAAAGGAGAAGAAAGAAAAGAAGAGAGAATCGGTCAAGAAGAAGAAGTGAAGGGAGGAGAAGAAGAAGATCAAATAGAGAAGATCACAGGGGATAGTACTGAGGCTACAGAAGGAAAGAAAACTCTATCTCTAGCAAGAGACACTACAGAAGTAGTCAAAGATTTTCTGACAAAAGAAATGATGGAATTAGATGAACCAGAGCTACTTCAAGGACCATTCAATTTTGATTTCCTCTCTCCAGTCCAGACAATGAAGGTAGCATCTTTTGCTCAAGCCAAAGCAAAAGAAAAGCTTCTAAAGTCTCACATGGAAGACTGTGAGCTAATTGAGATTGCATCCGATGTGCTAGAGAAAATCATGCCATCCTTCCAAAAGGATCCTTTGGCCTCCACATCTGGTAATCTAAAGTCTCTTGTTAATTTTGTTCATACACATTTTGATTCTTTAGAGAAAGCAGCAAAAGAGAAGGTCCAGAAAGAATTTTTGGGTAAGAGATTCTCTGAAGTACAAGGGATAATAACAAATGATAGGAGAACTATGGATATTAGGATACAGAGCTTAGAAAATGCTCTTAAAGATGGCAGAGAAATATATAAATTTTGTTTATCTTGGTCTAAAGTGATAGAGGATATTGAGAAGAAAGTAAAAGAGCAAGAGGATCAACTGTCAAGTGTATCTCAGAATTTTGATCCTCTCACCGCATCCATAATAAATAAGGAATGTCAGACTATTGCCATTCTAGATAAACTAAAGAAACTTGAAAAGGAAAGGAAGAATATAATAACTAGGATGGGTGAATTTAGAGGGATAATTATCCCTAAATTAGAGGCCATGCATGAGGTCCTAACAGATGCTTAGACCACAGCCTAGACCAGTGATCTGACAGATCTAAAGAGGGTAGAAGCCTTTGCATTCCTGTTAAGTGGTCACATCTCAATTTTGGATAGGATGAAGTAGAGTTGGGCAATAGAATTTGGCCAATTGAAGACAACTTTTACAGACATCCTTCAGTATATGTAAGTATAACATATCTATATACTTATGTGGCTAAGTATAGTTGAATTTTTGGGAATTTTGGTGTGGGGATTCTACACTTTGCCATTGATGCCAAAGGGGGAGTGAGGAGCAGTGAAAAATTAGGAATCTAGCTAAGGGGGAGTTTTAGAAAAGTGTACATTAGAATAGAGCATCAGCCAAGGGGGAGTATAGTGTGACACTTAGCCATTTTTCACTAAGTGTTGCCATCAATGCCAAAGGGGGAGATTCTTGGCAAGAGACATTGTGTGGCTTCATGAATGTTTTCATTGATGGAAACAAAGTCCATCCCACACATCCAAAGGACATGGTATGTCTATACCAGAAATCAAATGGAAGAGTATTTTGGTCTGGTGACCAAGAATAGAGCATGCAGCAAGGTCTGACAATCAGGTTTGGATCTCTCAGAAGAAGTATCTCAGCAAAGTGCAAACTTGGAGAAGTTAAGAGGAGTATCATGACTGATACATTCTAGAGACTGAGCCTTTGGTGATGAAAGAGTGAAGAGATATGAGCACCTAAGTGTTGGGTTCCTATTTGGTAGAGTAGATTGAGGAAGAACTGACTAGTAAAGCATCAGACCTTAATTTGGATGAGAAATTGATGGTGATCAAGTTTCTTGAGGAATCATTCATGGTTAGTTGACATGATTGATGACTTCTATAAGTATCTCTTTGGTACGCATCACTTGGTATGCAAGGATTTAGCTGATAGATCAGAGTTTGGAAAAATACTGAGTATTTCAGATGCTAACTAGAAAGGTGTTGAAATCATTGGTGCAGATATATATACCATATGGATTTAGATGTGAAGGTGTGTGTGGTGTGTAGTGGAGTGTGATGAAAAGTAGAGAGCAGTGTAGAAGTAGTAATATAGGTTCGGTATGTGACAGGACAATAGCACCAAAGAAGAAGAAGAATGAAGTGCAGTAGATCAGTATACTGAGCCTAACCGGAACTAAACCTCAGCATATGTGGATTCTTCTCATCAGTTCAAGTATCTTGTTACTTTCTTTGTACCTTGTAGACAGTGAGTCTCTTGTAGGCAGTGAGTCTCTTGTGAACAGTCTGCTCGAGCAGTGAGCCCTAATTGGCAAGTGCCATTTTATACTATTTTATTCTTTTAATAGATAATACAATCTTGGGTTAGTCACCTCGTGGTTTTTTCCCTTAACAGGGTTTTCCATGTCAAAATCATTGTGTTATGTGTATTGATGTTATTTCTGCTTTCATGGTTATGTTTGCTTATATGATTTGATACTGCACTAATTATTAAAGAAGGATAGAATGTTAAAGTAATTAAGATAACTGATTCACCCCCTCGCCTCTTAGTTATCAACAGCATCCTCATCTTGATTGGACATTGAAAAATTCAATGGAACAGATTATGAGTTGTGAAAACTAAAAATAGAGGATCTCTTTGAAGAAAGAGATCAATGGTTGGCTAAAACAAAGGAGAATAAACCCAATACTATTAGTCAAGATGAGTGGGACAAGATGGACAAAAAGGAAAGAGGAACAATCCAGTTATGCCTTATAGACTCTATCCTATGGAATGTCTCTGCTGAGAAGAGTACACATGCATTATGGAAGCAGTTGGGTGAAATCTATCAATCGAAGAGCTTGGTAAATAAACTGTATCTCAAAAGAAAGTTATTTCCCTTAAATGAAGGAGGGTGATTTGATAGATGAGAACTTCAATACATTTAATTTGATTATGAGTAAGTTAGTTTCTATGCATGTTAAGATAAAAGAGGAAGATAAGTGTATTATGCTTCTTTGTTCCTTGCCTTAGTCTTGGGAGAATTTCATTATTTCTATCACTGCTAACCTTGAAGACCCAAAGATGGATGCCCTTGTTGCAACTCTGTTGTCACAAGAAATGAGGAAGAAGGATATGGATAGCTCAGTGGATTCTCTTAATATTAGGGAGAGGTCTAAGGAAAGAGGACCAAAAGGAGATCTGAAGGAGCTGAAGGAATCAAAAGGTCAGTCTAAAACTACTAGGAAGAAGAACAAAGTTAAGTGTAGGAATTGTGGTAAGAGGGGGAATGTAAAGAAAGAATGGAGAAACCCAAAGAAATAGTGGGATTCCTCTAATGATAAGTCCTCAAATGTAGGTGATGAATTTTTTCTTTCTGCATGTAATATTATGTCTAATGAATAGTGGTTGATTGGCTCAGGTTGCTCATATCATATGACTCCTCGTGAGGAATGGTTCTCCACATATGAGAAATATGATGGAGGTAATGTTTAACTTGGGGATAACTCTACATATCTGATTGTTAGTTGGGGAAAGATATAATTATGTTTCAATGATGGCGGATCAAAACCCTCCCTAGTGTTTTACATATACTTGGATTGGCTAGAAATCTTAGATCTCTATTTCAAAGTTGAATGATTCGAAAATGCATGTAACATTTAGTAAGTATGGTTGCAGATTGGTGAGAGGAAGCTTGGTGGTAGCCAAGGGAACAAGAATGGGAACTCTATTTAGCCTTGAGGCCACTACAGTTTGTAGATCCACTAATGTAACTGAAACCATCAAAAATACATGTATGTTGTGGTACCGTAGATAGGGCCACAAAAGTGAAAATGTTTTAAAAACAATTATGAATAAAAAATTGTTGGATGGTTTCTCCCATTTTGATGAGTACTTTGATTTCTGTGAGAATTATGTGTTTGGTAAATAGAACAAAAATTCTTTTCCTTTAGGAAGAAATAGAGTGAAAGAGAAATTAGAAATTATTCATTCATATGTGTTTGGACCTGTGGCTAATGATTCTGTTGGAAAATCTCATTATTTCATTACCTTCTTTGATTATGTATCAAGATTCACATGGATTTATTTTTTGAAGAATAAACCTGAAGTTTTCACTAATTTTAAAGAGTTTAAAGTCTTAGTAGAGAACCAATAGAGACTTAAGATAAAAACATTAAGATTTGATAATGGAGGGGAGTATTTCTCTAAGGAATTTGATGAGTTCTATAAGCATGCAGGTATCATAAGACAAATGACAACTCTATATACAACACAACAAAATAGTGTTGTATAAAGGATGAACCAAACAATAATGGAAAGAGCCAGAAGTGTGATGCACAGTTGGATAAATGCTTTTGGGCAGAAGCTGTGAGTACTGCTTGTTACTTGTTAAAAAAACCTCCTTGTAAGGCTCTTGATTCAAAACTTTATGAAGTTTGGATAGGTAAGAAACCTTCTGTTTAACATTTAAGTGTTTTTGGGTGTGAGGCTTTTGTTCATGTGCCTAAGGAAAAGTGATCTATGTTGGATCGAAAAGCATAGAAATGCATCCTCATTAGATATGGTGAAAATGTAAAAGGTTATAAGCTTTCGTATCCTCTAACCAAAAAGGTTATCTTTTCTAGAGATGTGATTTTTAGGGAGCTTAGAGCTATTTCTTATCTTGTACAACTAGAAGAAAAAGAAAGGAAGAGGATAGTGTATGTTGATTTATAGTAGGAAAATGCAATCAGAAAGAATAAAATGATGGATTAGGGGATGGAGTTCAGATGAGGAAGACTCTTTTATTACAGAAGAAGTTGAGCACACAAAAGAACATGAGGAAGAATCTCTTACTCCACCTTTGAGAAGATCCACAAGACAATGGAATCCAGTTGATAGGTACAACCCACTAGATTTCTATTGTGTATTTTCTTTAAAGACTACTAACGATGAACCTAGATCCTATAGGGAAGCTATTCATGTAGATGATAATGAGTCTTGGAAACTTGCCATGTAAGAGGAGATGATGGCTTTAGACTCATGTGACACTTAGGATCTTGTACATTTTCCCAAAGGAAGAAAGGCCATAGGATGTAAGTTGGTCATCAAGAAGAAGTTTGGTGCAGATAGTTCACTATAGAAGTACAAATCTAGACTGGTAACCAAGGGCTACTCCTAGAGATAGGGAGTTGATCTCAATGAAATTTTCTCTCCTGTTGCTAAATTATTCTCTATTAGATTAATTTTATCCATTGCTGCAACTTATGATTTTGAAATTGAGCAAATGGATGTTGAGACTACATTTTTGCATGGAGATATGGAAGAAGAATTTATATATGCAAAAACCTACAAGTTTTGAGGTTAAAGGGAAGGAACACTAGATATGCAAGTTAAAAAGATCTCTTTATTATTTAAAAGAGTTCCCTAGAATATGGTACTAGAAGTTTAATTCATTTTTTTTATATTGGGCTTTTTTAGAAGTGAAGAGGATTAATGTGTCTACATTCAACATATTTATGATCATATTCTTATCATTGCCTTGTATGTGGATGATATGTTATTTTTCAATAACACCAAGGGTATGATCAGTGAGTTGAAAGCTCAACTTTTAGGTGCATTTGACATGAAGGACCTAGGGGCTACTAGGTCTATTTAAGAGGAATGAAGATCATAAGTGATTGAGTAAATAGAAACCATTGGTTATCACAAAGTAAGTATGTGAATACTATTTTGCACAGATTTAGCATCTTGGATTTCAATCCAATTAGAATTCCTTTATCGGTTGGTACTAAGCTTTCATTCTAGATATGTGTCCTAAGAATGAAGATGATTTAGAGGATATGTCTGATGTGCCATATGCTAGTGCTATATGAAGTTTGATGTATGCAATCATTTGCACTAGACTAGATATTGTCCAAGCAGTGGGCATTTTGAGAAGGTTTATATCTAACCCTAGTAGAAAACATTGGAATTATGCAAAGAGGGTGTTAAGATATTTGTGTGGTACTTCTAATTATTATTTGGTTTATTCTAATACTAATAGTGTGGATAAGGAATTGGGCATACAGGGTTTTGTTGATGCAGATTAGGTAGGTGACTTGGATAGTCGAAGGTCCACTAGTGTCTATGTGTTTATTTTATTTGGAGGAGCTATCAGTTGGAAGAGTAAAAGCTAGACCACCATTGCTTTATCCACCACTGAAGTAGAGTATATGGCTACTACTCATGTATCAAAGGATGAAGTTTATTTATGGAGATTGTGTATAGGTATTGGTTTTAATTGTTGGATTATTCAGATTGGTTGTGATAGCTAGAGTGCAATATGATTGGCCAAGAACCCCATGTATCATGTACAGACTAACCATGTGGATTTTCAATACCATTTTGTTCCTGAAATAATTTCTAATGGTCAAATTGAGCTGAAGAAGGTTGACACTCAGGAGAATGTTGCAGATTCACTTACTAAACCTATGAGCATAGAAAAGTGTATGTGGTGTAGGAAGGCCATGGGCCTTGTTCCTAGTGCTTAGTTGTTTTATGTTTTTCTATGGATGTATTTACAATATATGATGTCAAGTGGGAGAATGTTAGGATTAAGGTGCCATCAATCTTGTAAACCCTATGTAATTAATTAACTTCTAATATTGTTTCTAAATCATTCAAAAGGAATGAAGTATTCATCAAGTAGCGATCTTGTTTCATTGGTATGTTTTATCCCAGTACCTAATGGATGTATGTTATCTAGGGGGTTTGTAGGGGGGTACCGACTACGAGGTCTGGCGGGGATGTCCTCGTGATAGGGGGTATGGGAGATGTGCACCACAGAAGCCACATTTTATATATATATGCTATGTATGAAAAATCAAACCCTTCTTTCACAATAACATTCAAGGAAAAAAATTGAGCCAAGTCACTACAGATGAATGAGGACTCAACTATAGGTTTGTGGACTTAGAAATGATATGGAAAGATTGATTACATTGAGAGATTTGTCAAACCCTAGAATGAATAAGACTCAAACCCTAATTATGATGAAATTAGGTACAGAAAAACATAATGCTATAGAAAATTAGACATGGAGGAACTCAGGAAGGATTAGAAACATATTAGAAGTTGGATTTCCATGATTGAAAACTTTGTGGACTATCCAGGGCAGGTGCCCAAGTCTAATAGGGAAGCACTTTTTCTGTAGATCTAGAACAATGAGGTGTCTCGGATGATATCTTGATCCTACTTTCCAGATGTATCCTGTTGGTAGGACTATGGGGTGGTTACCCTAGTCTAGTAGGCATGAATAACAATAACTTTCTTATAGATCCTAAATCTTTATCCTCTAAATTGCTTCTCTATACCTACACTTCTCCAAATCTCGCCCTGTAACCTACAATCACAAAGAGAGGGGTTTGGGGGTTGTTGTGTTTAGGAGCTTGCCTCATGTTAGGACCATAAAAAATTCCCATAGTCCCATTTGGTTTCATGCATTTTCCTTCCATAAATTCACCTTAGATGTTAATATCCTTTTAAAATATTGTTCCATTAGTCATTCACAACTATCCCACACTAGGTCCATGTGAAAGATATATGTATTTTTTATCATTCATGTCTTTTTGTTTCTTACTATAGTCCCCCAAGTCACATGAATAGTCTTGGCGGGTGTACGAGAACCAAAGGAACCAAAGGAAGTAACTACTACTACCCAACAACACGTAAAAATTCTATTGGCGGCATTGTGATATAAATAATGTGACATATGTTTATTATCACAGCCCCATGGCAGTCTCCAAAATGGTTGGCAAGCTGGTGGTATAAGTCAAGTGACTTGTGGTATGTCACTACACTCCCACAGTAGGTATGAAGATGACTAACAGTTGTGTAGTAAAAGGAAAGCGGGAGGAAAAGGGATCACCATAGCCCCGTGACAGTCCCAAGGCAAGCTTACAGTGTGGTGGTGTGAATGGTCTAGAGTAATGCTTGTTACCGCAGTCTCGCAATGTTTTCCAATGGGTCTTGCAGGCTTGTGGTAAAGGTTTTAAGTGACATTTTTGTGAAACATAGCCCTACGATGATCAAAGATATTGTGTGTGGTATTGTGGCTAGGGACACTTCAATAAAGGTATTGTTACCACATCCCTGCAACGGTCATTCTTTTGGTGTGCGATAGCATGGTGAAAGTCAAAAAGCAATGCAGGCTACCTCGCTGCCCCACAATAGTGATCCCACTAGGTCTGCGGGGCAGTGGTAAATAGTTAATGGTAAAAGATGACTACTAAGTGTTCTCTCGTCATCCTACAGAGAAAAAAAATTAAATTTGTACTAGTGTGCTAAGCATTGGAAGCTGGAGTAATAACACCGCAACCCTGTAGAGGCCATCATTTATGGTGGCGGGTGTGCGGTAATTGATGAAATGATTGCAAAAGGTTGGTGAAATATTTTCTCCATCCGATCTATTTTGTCCATCCAATCTATGAAATGATTTAAGCACGTAGATTTTCTCAATCTTGGCATGAACCGGAGTAACTGGTGACATGATTAGCTTCATAACAAAATAAAGTTTGGAATTCATTTATTTTTCGTCATTCAATCAAGATCGGAAGTAATTGGTGATTGTGAATTCAAGTTCTAGTGCACTCTGCTGACTTCATTCAACTGGGTAAGTGAAAATTCATCCACTTCTATGTCTAATTGATTTCTACTTGCATTTTTCATTCAATAAAGTTCAGTAGAGCAACTAGCTGTAAAAACCCTAGTTTGTAGAGGTAATTAGCAATGGCACCTAAGAAGCCAGAATCTGAGTAAAAAAGAAGAATCCTCTGCTCCTAAAGATAAGAAATGACTTGTTCAACAATCTTTGTTAGACATATTACAAAACTCTATTGATAAGGGTTATGAGAAAGTCTTTAAGGATGTATCAAAGGGTTGTTGAGATGTTAGGGTTCCTATTTTAGGATGGAATCTTTTCTGGTATTTTTGTGAGAAGAAGGATAGTCCAAGTCTAGTAGCCAACCCATGGAATTTGAACTTCGCCAAGCTTGTGGTTCCAAATGTATTTGTTGATGTTGACCTAATCAAAGTACTAGTACAACAATATCATCTACCCACTAGGACAGTCATGTTGCCAAATGGATCACCATTAGTGGCTATGGATAGAAATGCAATTATTAATTGCTTCATGTTGAACAAGCAAGCCCTCACACAAGTGGATTTGAAGAAGACTAAACAAGAATACACTTCCCTAAGAAGAACACATAGAAGTGATGAATTGCCCATGTACATGAGGAAAGGGGCAAATAACAGAAGAATTGAAATACTTTCCATTTCTATTGAGCCTTTTATTGTTGATGGTTTTGTTGTTTACTTCAAGAGGACATACTTTCCTCTGTGTCAGGTGCTAGGAATTGATGCCCAAGATAAAATCCTAGGTGGTCTAATGATGATGTCTATGAGAATTCGGAATCTAGAGATGAATATTGTGTATGATTTTGCATCAAACATTAAACAGAAGTTACATGATGGTCTTTTGCAAATCAGAGAAAACAAGAAGCCCCTTGATTTCAAACACTATTCTTTGTTGTGTCACTTGATATTATATTAGAATAGAGGAAAGTGGCCAAGCAAAATGGATTTGAGCATGATTGACCAGAAGAAATAAAGATTGCACACACAATATTGGTGTTACAAGAGGGATATTCGTTGCAAGACTTGCAACTATATTGTGTTTCATGATGAATTTTCTGTCACAGTAATGAATTCACTTGGTTTTCCTTCTCCTAGAGTAAACAAAGAGGTCATGGAAATGTTGAGGCCTCTTGCTCATAGGCTAGAACAAGGACATAAGAAAAACTCTGCTAATTGGTTTTTTCATCCTGACCATACAATAATCAAATTCTATGGGTGTACTCAACCACCCCATGTGTTGCCCAAATTTGTGCCAAACAGAATTGCATTCCTTGAGTTCATGTACCAGATGCTTTCGATGGAGAAGGATGCGATGATAAAAGAAAAGAAGGGCACATTCCTTCCTAACTCTATTGTGTTTGATGATTGGTTAGTTGGATTTGATACCTTGGAAGAGTTGCAGGCCTACTTGAAAGCAAGCTATTCTTTCAAATCAGCAACAAAGAGCGTTTGTGATCCAAAGGGTCACATGAATTTTGTAAGATAGGTCATACTCACCAGAATGGGGGTATCTCATCAAATTAATTTTAATGAAGATGTGATCAGAAAACTTGTCGCCTTTGATGAAGTGTATAATAGAAAAAGGAAGTGGGAAGTTTTGAAGAAGATCAAGGATGACAAAAAGAAGGAAAACCCACATTTTTCAGGATTCTTTGTTGAGGAGAATGACCCATTGAAAAGAATAGACTTGATGAGTGATAATTTTTAGAGATTATATGGCAAGTCTATGAAGGGGCCTACAAAGGCTACCAAGCTCCTAGTAAAGAATCCATCTGGAGTTGTAATCCAAGAGCCTGCACCAGATGTAATGTCAATACAACATCCAACTATCCCTGATTCACCACCTGCCAAAAGGGAGAGGATTGAAGAAGTTTTCCCACTTGTACCATATGAAATGTTTAAAGGAATGGGTGAAACTGAGGAAGTAGCCAATATTCTGAAGAACATGGGAGGGAAGAAGGAGGTTGATCAACCTCTTGTTGGTGAAGAAATAGATGCACATAAATTAGAAGCAAGAATGGAGGAACAAGCACAAGGTGAGCTTGAGTTTCAAGAGGATGAAAGAGTTGTGGCCTCTATGAGGTTCATTGAAGATGATGCCATCATTAAAACTCCAGAATTCAAAGATTTTTCATTGAAAATAAATATGGAGTTTGATGAAAAGGTTGAAATAAATAAGATGGGTGCTAATGAATCACAACATGACCAAATTGTGGCACAAAATTTCAAAGAAATGAAGATTGATGAAATAAATGTTAGCCCTGATGAGACTAGACAAATGGTACTGAAAAGTAATATGTTGATCATCCCTGGGCTTGAGTTGAAGAAGATGCTTTTGATAGACCAACTAAGAAGCCAAGAGGATCCCATGATGGTTTATCAATTTGACTAGGAAGATGGTGTCAATGGATGTGGGTTCAACCCAAAGACAAAATCCTTAGCAATATGGGCTACACAGAAGAGCACCAACAAGCCAAGATTGCTTGATGTAGTCTAAGAGAAGAAAGGAATGGCGATAATAAAAACATTCTAGGATACAACAATTCTTGAGGTAACCACTCTTACCATGCACTCTGCAATGTTCACTCAAACTATTGCCAAGAAATTGGAGCAAAGATTGCTTGATTATGAGAAAACTTAGATTGAGTTGAATGATGAAGTGAACAAGTTGTATATGGAAAATGTCAAACTCAAGCAACAATTGAAGGGTGCTAGTTCTTCTCAGAGACAAAAATTGTACCATTTCAAGCCCCTGTGCCACAACAAATCAGTGATGATACTGTGCCAATTGAGAAATTCAGTGCATTGAAATTGAATCTGGAAAAAGAAATTGAAAAGTTAAAAAAGTAGAATGA
Organism: Cunninghamia lanceolata; assembly: GCA_027924645.1. NCBI lineage: Eukaryota > Viridiplantae > Streptophyta > Pinopsida > Cupressales > Cupressaceae > Cunninghamia > Cunninghamia lanceolata. The sequence goes on from BSBN01000957.1 coordinate 4,461,102, forward strand.
AAAGGAAAAGGATGAGTCTAGATTGAAGATTCTTGAGATGTTTGAAAAGATTCTGGACTACAAAGTGAAACTAGATGTTGACAAATTGGGAGATGTGCACAAATTCTATTCTTCCCTATCTCAGGCCATCACGCAATTGCAAGTCAATCTTTCTATTTTGGATCCATTGTATAAGAAGTGGCAACTTGTACACCACACTTTGATTACCTTGTGCAAAGTTCTATAGAGAGATCCACGTGCCCCGACTTCACTAAGCCCACAAAAAAGCTGGTGAAATTAATTCTAGATGAATTTCAATATGTAAATGGTGTGAGCCAAAAAATGTAAGCGAAGATTGATTCTTTTGCCACCTTCAAGAACAAGTTTATTCCTTCTATTTTGACAAAAGATAAAAAGATCAAGGATTTGGATGTATGGAAAAATGGATATGGCCAAACTATTTCTCTGGTCATAGATTTTTTGAAGAAGGATGAAAACATCAATATTCTTAGCTTTAATATCATTTTGGACAGAGTGATTATTCTAGATATAGGATACATGAAATTCATTGTAGATGTCAAAGTATTTCTGGACAAAAGATGGAAAGATACCCTGGCTAATTTGCTCCAAATTCAAGACTATAAGTGGCCTAGTGATTTTGTTGTATAGCAATGGGAGGAAAAGTATTTGACAGCTGAAGAATGAGCAAGCTAAGAATGTAGGGGAGCATTGAGCTTTAGGCTGGCATCAACATGACACCAACAAATCTTGGGCATCCTCCTTTTGTCTTTTCATATTTTTATGCTTTCCAATATGTATTCAAATATATTTGGTAGTCTTTTTAAGACTTGTCAAGAAGTATATATTGTAATAGGTCTTTAAAGGGGTGGGTATATCAAAAGTCATCTTTTGGAATGTGGAAGGTCTGAAGCTTCTAGCTTCCTTCACCCCTATAAGAAGGAAACCAAGACCTTGGGAAAGCTCTATAGAAATTTGATTTTGGGAAAAGACATTGTAAGGCCTACTCTACAAAGATATATCAATAAAAGAAAACTACATTTCTCTGGTGCCATTTATCTAGTTCTCAATTGCTTGTTGAATGTTCATGTTTTAATTGATCTGGATGTCTCCATATTTATTTCTCTTGGTTATTTGAATTAACATATCAAGGGTATGTTTTAATTATTCAAAACACATTTGCTATTTTTGGCTAGTTTGTCTAATTGGGTTTCCTCAAGGAGGAATTAAATGACATTAAATAGATTACTGTAATTGGGTGGATTCAATTTGGATAATTAGGAAGAGCCAGGTAAAAATAACCTTGCATGTTTATGCCAGGCATAAACAATCCCATGCCAAGTAATTTGAGTTGTGGCAAGATAGAAGGCACAAATCTTTATTTGAAAAGACTTTGTTACCCACTATTGAAGGCACTGATTAATTCTTTTCCAAGATCATTTCCTTGTATCATATTCAAAGTTCCAATTTCAATTTTCTAATATAGGAGTAGGAGTAGTAGTAGAATAGAAAAATCTAAAAAATCTAATTCAAATCATATGCCAATTTGGATTAGGGTGAATTGAATGATTTAATTGATAAAATTATATAAATCCCTTAACCTACTCTGAAGTCACCAACAAATTGGAGGACCAATTATTCATTTGGTGAAATATAAGGTAACACCCACCTGGGAAAAGCAGAGCCCAAAGTGCAGAGAATCCTAACCATCTAGGTTAAATTTTGTCAGTTGGCCAAATTGGTTGCATAACCCAATCATAAAGCTTGGCATCTTTTAGGATTTTGCAAACTGTAAATTTGAGAACCAACAAATTGGCAACTTTGTTGGGGAGAGTCACATAAAATTCAAGTTCCTAGAGCTTTGGAAGACCAAGAGACAATTATAGTATATTCCTCTGTTTGGAAAAGGAGGTGGCTGCTATAGAAAAAAATCTCCAAAGATTTCAAATTGCATCATAATATCACAGCTCTCCAATATGGATGGCAGAAGATCTCAACAAAACTTAAACAACAAGAACAAGAAGTTTGTTGAAAAGAATAAAGAAGGTTCAAAGGCTATGGGTACTGTGAGTGCTTCCATTGTTGATGGGACAAACACTGTAAATGAGCCTGTTGTTTCACAAGCCCATGGGAACTTGCAATATAATCAAATGAATGTTTTAGAATAGTCATATACCATATATGACAGCCCTATGATTAAAACACAAGTGGGGAGAACTAAACGATTTCAACCCAGGTATCTTTTCAATATCAATGAATCTCAAAAGGAATTTGACGATCACTTGGAAGTAGAGATGAGACATAATGAAGCAAGAAGAGATTTTGAGCAAAGAATGTCACACCAATATGTTGAAAGCTCTCAACAAGGGTTGGTGGAACAAACCCATAGGACAATAAGGTTCACAGACGCTAATGTTGTTTCAACTTCCAAAGGAAGATTCATTGGCAGAGAGTTGAAAGAAAATGTGGAATGATTGCAAGCACAAAATGAAAGGCTTAAATTGATAAGGAAACAAGAAGAATTGGAATGAGGAATGCTCAAATTGAGTGCTCAACCTGTTACAAATACCTTGCAAAATGTACCTGTAAATAATCTAGTTACCTCTAGAAATACACCTTGACCTTGAGTCTCATAGGCAACTCACAATGTAGTTGGGAGACAAGGTAATGTAGGTAATGTTCCACATACACATCCCAATGTTCATACAATGTTAGCATCAAATCCTACAAATGTTCCAATGGTATCTCAAGGAAATGCTCACCTTGTTCCTCTAAGCCACAATCCATATGCAGTACAATATCAGTATCCTTATCCACCTCTACATCATAATGTATATGGTAATATGCATCATCTTGGAGGGATGCATCATAATGTTCAAGGTAATGTAAACCCTAATGCAAGAGTTAATTATAATGTGCATCCAAGAGTACATCAACATCCTCAACAATAGGGACCTCATCACAATCAATATCAACCTAATCAGAGGAAGAATCCATTTGCAAGAGGCCCAATGAATGTGGATAGATTTAGATAGCTAGAATTCTTTGGCATCCAAGGATTTCCAAATGACATTGATAACAAGGTAAGGAAATTAATTCCTAAATTTTATGGTAATAATTCTATCTTTGGAGAAGACCATATAAGATCATTTGAAACTGTCATGGATAATTTTGAAGTTGAACATGAAGATGTATATATGAAATTGTTCATGCAATCACTAGTAGATGATGCAAGGGATTGGTATAGGAATTTTCTAGATTCTTCAATTAGCTCTTGGGGTAAATTCAAAAGGTTGTTCAAAGAAAAACATGGTGATCATTCTGATCCCAAATTTGCCTTACATGAGCTAACCAATATCCATAAGAATTATAATGAAGTTGTGATAGATTTCAATGCCAGATTCATGAAGGTCTTCAACAAAATCACTCATCATTTGAAACCTATAGACCTAATGTGTTTGGTCTTCTATTTGAATGCTTTTGATCCTAAAACAAGATATGAGCTTAGAAAAAGAAATCCACCAAGCCTTATAGATGCATTCAAAGCTTCTTTAAATATTGAAAATAATAGAAGACCTTCAGAGAAAGTTGGCAGAAGGGATGAGTTTAGAATATTGCAAAACCCTAAGGCTCATCAAAATAAGTAGCCAAAAGAAGAAGACAAGTTGGAAAAGGTCTAGCATGCTATCAAAGATTTATCATATAAGGTGGCTAGAAATGAAAAGGGATTGTCTTATGATAAATCAAACTATCTAAGAAATGAAAGACTGAGGTTGCAGGACATGCCATACAGAACAAACTAGAAGAATGGAAGGCTTGTGGTTGAGGGTCAAAAGGAAAATATCAGTAGAGAGACACCTGATCCACTAAGGAGACATGGGGCAAACATGGTGGATGATACTCCTTGGTGTGTGCCTTGTAATTTGCCTCACTCCCCTAATTATTGTGTGGTGGCACAATCAATGCAGGAAAATGAAATACCATATGATCAAGAGAGAGATCACTAGTATAGAAACAACAATATATTACTTAAAAAACTACTAAATACTTATTATAAATGACCAAACATGGTCATGTGACCATTAGTAGTTTATTGCCAATCATTTATAACGTGACAAAATTATTGATTAAACCATTTTTAGTCATTTATTGGTTGTTTTGATTGACCAATTTGGTAGTATATTTAGTCATCAATTATTATAATCTGGTCGCTTATTTAGTCATTGATTGTTGTTAACTGGTCACTTATTTAGTCATTTTTATTCACTAATTTATGTCCATTGGTAGTGTATTTAGTCATTAATTTTAATAATCATTTTGATCAATTTGGTAGTATATTTAGTCATTTTTATTCACTGATTTAACACTGGTCATATATTTAGTCATATTTATTCATTGTTCACTAATTTCTATCAATTGGTAGTATATTTAGTCATATTCATTTACCATTCACTGATTTTTGTCAATTGGTAGTATATTTAGTCATATTTATTCACTGTTAATGATTTATGTCAATTGGTAGTATATTTAGTCAATTTAATTATTAATTGATGTCAATTAGTAGTATATTTAGTCATTTTAATTGACTAATTTTTGAGGATTTAAACATAAAACACAAAAATACACATCAGTCATCAATTAATTGCACACAATATAAAGACAACCATTGAGAAGGCAAAATCAATGAACTTTATTAAAAGAAAGGTGTTCTTATAGCTTGCACAAGTCTAAAATATCTATCTTTCTTGAAAAATGTGTAGAAATAGAGTATTACAATGTTTATTTTTAGTCATAGGACTGAAAATCTGAGTTACAATGCATAGAAATGAGAAGAAAGAAACTTCTCCAAGTTTACAATGTTTTGCCAAAAAGTGAACTATCAGTAACTTATTCTCAACCTGCCTAACTACTACCATAGGTCATCTAATCTACCCTATCAGTCTAGTACTTGTCCTTCTTGACTACAACCAAAGGAAATACATTGTCATCTGTAGTTAGGTCGGTGATAGGATATTCATAATGTGAAACATGGACTAGATCAGGCTTCCTTAATGAAACATCATTGTATTCTTATGTCATGTACTATCATCAGAACTACTTATGGGACATGTTTTTTATTGAGTTTGAAGATATCAAGTCCTCTTCAGGCATGGAATTAGATTATTCCTTCAGTAATACATCTTCAAAAGCCTCTTTTTGAGTCTAAACCATTCACTTACCCTGCCTCTATTACATTGGACACTTGGTAGGTAGTCATATTTAGTGTCCTTGGTCTTCACTCATTGTGGCGACTGAACTGTGCATACTTGCTTTCTAGATGATTGCCCTACAACTTTCATATACTTGCTTTTTTTATGCTAACATTGCAATTATCTATTCCTTTTCTCATGCCACTAAAACCATGTTTACTATGCATGTGTCCCTAGGAACCATTAACCATTTCCACTTACCATGAACATCTTACCTCTATGCGCTCATTATCTCTCTATTATAGAATAGTCACCCATAAGTATACAAAATTTAGAGTTTCATTTGTAGATTGTCATAGGTTTATGAAACTTTTATATTCTTGTAACTATACTACCATGTAGAATATATGCCTTGTAATAATAGCATTATTAGTGGCTGTCCTCTTTTCTATTTAAGGCTTCTATAAATTTGTCTACTAGAGTTTCTTCCAAAGTCTTGATGAAATACTAACATCATCACCTTATGACTATAATCTTCGTCATTGATCTTTGTACATTGCCAACTACCCTTCCTTTCTCAAAAACTAACACACCACCCTTGATCACAGGAGCTTAAGACTCATCTCACTTTGTGTATGGCATGAACTATGTACTTTATCTCTTGCTCACTATCATTTATGCTCCTTAAGTCTTCATGTCTGTCTTCATGACTGAGTGTTGATTGTGTCCCATATATGAAGCTCTCTCCTTCAATGTAACCAACAATAACCCTAGAATCTTTTCATAAAGGCATATAAGGCAGTGATGCTAAATGTTTAGGGAGGAAAAGCAACATAAAATCAAGTTGAAAAAACCCATAAGACTTAAATATGTGTCTTTTCTTTGAAAAATGTGTTACAAAGTGTGTTTTTCAGTGTTGTGACAAAGAAAACTTAGGTATAATGCCTTTTTTTTGCTTATACATCTCCAAAATAGACAAAAAACACTAAGATCCCTGAACAACACAATCAAACTATTGCATAAAGTAGTGGGCCAAGTTGTCTAACAACAAGTATATGATAAACATCAACTATGTCATTTTTTCCAAATATTTTAGTGGCCACCGTGTGAAGGTCCCTTCTTTCTCTTTTAGATGGATAACTCCATCTATTTTGTCTTCATAACAAAGGGGTATGTTACTTGTGACATTTAAAATATTTACATTTGGATCTCCTATTCCTTTCAATTTGACTCCATTTACAATAGATAGTGAGTGAATCAGCCCAATGACCACAGTAGCACCATCAAATAGATCCAACACCCCAACTTTATTCCCTTCTTGGAGTTTATCAATATTAAATGTATGCAAAAAATAAAAAAATACACATTATATTATTTTTGACAGCTGTATGTAATGTCTTATGTCTTTGAACAAATCAATTTTTGTATGTGCTTTTTTTCATTCTATTGAATAACAAAGAAGCAACTTTTTACTTTGAAAAAAAAACTAACCCATTGCGAGGTACAAACAAATGGAGGGCAAGACTACTATAGTGCTAGACTATATGAGTACTCCAGAAAGAGACATGGATTGGCAATGAAGTCCCCCCAATTAAGGACCATGACATCCCCAACACAATGCACTAATGCATAGTCAAAATCTATGTATGCACTCTATTACAGCTAAGCTCTAAGCTTACATATGTAATTTATATGTTCTCCCTTATTTCCATAATCTATGTATACTAGCTAATTACACTTTACTACTATTCTAACTAGCTTCTATCAAATAGGTAATGATTGAAAGGAAGTTAGGTGTGAGGAAATTGCTTCCTACACTAATTTAAAGAGGAGAGAAGAGTGCAAATTCATTTTAATCCTTACAATTATAGAATGTTAATCACAACAACAAAGATATTGCACCAATACACATACACACATAAATGAGATAGAAGAGAGAGACACAAGATATACATGGGGAAAACCCTTATCAGGTGAAAAACCCCACACTCCAAAACTTGCACAATGTATTATCAAAAATGAAATGGTTTACAATACACTTGCAATGCAAGCTCTCAGGATTCTTCGAAACTCATATCTGGAGACAAACCAATAGCATAATAGTACCTATCAATCACATAATACATCTCCTCTCCAAAGCACCTGTTTATAAAAAAGTTACAAGGCAAAAATGGCTCTATCTTGGGATGGGCGCCCAACATGGCCTCATAGCCGAAAACCCACACCTAGGGACACTTGTCCAACACTGCGAGATGTCCATGACACTTGTCATATCACCCCATCCCAAAGACGTCACCTATTCCCAAGTTGGGCAATGACAGATACTCTTATGACTCTTATGACTGTCATACAATCCATCATAGCTATCATTTCTTACAGCTGTAAGAGAATCTATCATACACAAGCTAAAAATTGCATATTCTCTTACAACTTGTCATAACCCTCCTTTGGGTGCCCAAATATGCCTTTTTCCAAGATGCCTTGTGACACATGTCTTCACCTATCATAGAATCTTCCATTTACGACTCTTACGCATCATAGATTTGTCATAGGAATTCATCATAACCATTCTGGTCAATATTCCCTTACACACTATCCAAGACACTAACACATGGAAAAATATTCCTACCACTAAGTGGGATGCCTATCTCCTCACGTGAGGACAAAATTACATGTGGTCATCTTCCATGTAGGATGACACATCACCGTGCCATCTCCCACAAGATGACAAAATAGGATTTGCATCCTAATTACACAATAGTTAATAAATAAATACAATGAAATAATACAAGGAATTACCAAGGTTGAGACACCTTAATTCCCAACATTCTCCCACCTGTCGAACACCTTGTAAGAGCCAATGGAAATAATAGGATTTAATTGCTATAGGCTAAGAGGCCGATAGACTCTGAACACCATTTAAACTTTTCTGTGCCCACTGGTTTCATCAATGCATCTACAACATTCTTCAAAGTGTCTACCTTCTCCAAAATCACCTTCCCACCCTCTACCATGTTTTACACAAAATGAAACTGTACATCAATATGCTTTGTTCTGGCATGGAAAGTTGGATTCTTTGCTAGGCAAATAACACTCTAACTATCATAATAAATTGTAATCTGTCATGCATGAACATCAATATCTGAACACAATCTCTTAATCCAAATGGCTTCCTTGCAAGCATGAGTTGCTTCCATATACTCAGCTTCTGTCATGGACAAAGAAACCATAGGTTGTCACTTACTCATCCAACTAATTACACCACCAAACATAGTGAACACATAGGCACTAGTGGATCTCCTGCAATCAATGTCACCTGCCCAATCAGAATCTACAAATCCAAGAATAAAAATAGAATGTGGAGGTCATCCAAGATTACCATGATAGCATATGGAATACTTAGAAGTACCCCTCAAATATCTGAACACTCTCTTAACTGCATCCCAATGTACCCATCCAGGATTAGCTATAAATCGACTAAGGACTCCCATTCCTTGGGTATTGTTTGGTCTTGTGCAGACAATAGCATACATTAAACTACCAACAACACTAGCATAAGGTACTCTACTCATGTCCTCCACATCACTAAGAGATTTTGGACAATCATTAATAGACAACTTTGTCCCCAAAGAAATAGGAACACACAATGGTCTACAATTTGCCATGTTGAACCTATCCAACACAATCTTCACATTCTTACTCTGGCTTAACCAAAGTTTTATGTTAGTTTGGTCTCTTCTAATTTCCATTCCCAAAATATACCTGGCTACCCCTATATTTTTCATCTCAAACTGTGCTAACAACTGAGACTTCAAATAAAAAATCATATTCTTACCATTCCTAATTAACAACATATCATCAACATACAATGCAATAATGAGAATGTGATCACTATCAAATTTATAATACACACAATGATCTATTTTCAATCTTAGAAATCCAACTAACAACACAAAGGCATCAAACTTCAAGTACCACATCCTAGGAGACTGCTTCAAACCATTCAAAGACTTTTTCAACTTGCAAACCAAATATTCTTTACCTTTCTCTATGTAATGCTCTGGCTATGACATGTAAATCTCTTCCTCTAAATCACCGTGAAGGAATGTTGTCTTCACATCCATCTGCTCCACCTCTAAGTCATAAGTTGCTACAAGAGATAGCAAGAATCGAATAGATGTCAGCTTTGCAACAAGAGAGAAAATTTCACCATAATCAATTGCCTCCACTTGTGAATACCCCTTCACAACTAGTCTGACCTTGTACTTTTCAACATTGCCATCTACACCAAGTTTCTTCTTGAACACCCATTTGCATTGAACAGGTTTCTATCCTTCAAGCAAAAGAACCAAGTCCTATGTTTTATTCTTTTCCAAAGAAGCCATCTCATCTTCCATGGCCTCCTTCCAGGAACTTGCATCTTTCATGCCCATAGCCTCTGTCACAGTTCTAGGCTCATCAGTGTTAGTAAGCAAATCAAAAGCACAACTAGAATCAAGTAATGAATAACCAAACCTATCAGGTTGCTTCCTTGTTCATGTAGACCTCCTCAATGGCTGAGGTTGAGGTTTTGGTTCTTCTAAACTTTAAGAGTTGCTAGATCTCTCCTCATCATTAAGTCTCATAGGGTCTGTCAATTTAGTCTTCTCAGGGGTAGAAGGAAACTGAACCACATCCTCTTTCTTTTCTGTCTGTTCTAGCTATAAAACAATGGAAGAAGGTGTTAGCTCTCTGAAGATAACACTTCTTCTATACAACACTTTTTCAGCCACAAGATCCCAAAGCTTGTATCCTTTCACACTGACACCACAGCTAATGAAGATACACTTAACAACCTTATTCTCCAATTTAGATTGTTTCTCCCTAGGCACATGTGCATATGCCTCACAACCAAAAGCATGAAGATGTCTAACTGAAGACTTATTACCAAACTACACCTCCATAGGTGTCTTACGAACAAGAGCTAATGTAGGAGACCTATTTACCAAGTAGCAAGCAGTGGCTACAACTTCAGCCCAAAACTTTTGTTTAGGGCTTGATCCACTAAGCATACTCTTAGCCTTCTCCATCAGTTTCATGTTCATCCTCTCTGTAACTCCATTTTTCTGCGAGGTGTATGGAGTTGTCTCATGCCTTTCAACCCCTTGCTCTTTACAGAACTTATCAAACTCTACTGAACAAAACTCACCACCATTATTAGTTCTCAAACACTTAATCCTTTTACTAGTGTGATTCTCAACAAAAGCTTTAAAATCTTTGAATCGACTAAAGACTTCAGTCTTGCTTCTAAGAAAATAAATCCATGTCCTTCTACTGTAATCATCTATAAAAGATACAAAATATACAGATTTGGAAATTGAAAGAACAATAACAGGACCAAACACATCAGAATGAATAAGATCCAATACACTAGAAGACTTGTGAGAAATAGAGTAAAATTGAATATAGTTTTGCTTTCCATATATGCAATGTTCACAAAAGTCAAACTTGAGATTACAATCATTTAACCCCTCAATGAGGTTTTTAATTTTTAGGGCTCTAAGAACCTTCTCACCAATGTGACCAGATCTCATATGCCATAACATAGTCTTTCCGGTAGGAAGCTTAATTTCCAAAGCATGAGCATCCTTGGGTACACAAGATGCACTACCATCAGAATTTTTTACAACAAATTTCTTCACTACTTGTTCAGACGGTGGGGATGAAGTGACTGTAGCTCTTTTCTTAAAGTTAGAAGAACTATCGCACTGTGAGGTGCATGCCTCTAGCTGAAACAAAGCACCTCTCTAAGTACCCTTCGCAAGCACCATAGATCCTCTAGTCATCTTGCATCCATTGTTCGAAAAGACAACCTGCACACCTACATCATTCAACATATTTATAGAAAGCATGTTCTGTGCCAAGCCTGGGATGTGCATAACCCCAGTCATCCCCTTCACTCATCCATCAAGGAATCAGATTGAGACTCTTCCACAACCAACAATCTTTAGATGAGAATCGTCACCTAAGTACACTCTTCCACCATCGATCTCTTCATACTTCATGAACTAGCTTCGATGCGAGGTCATGTGGAATGATGCACCAGAATCAATCAACCACACAACATCAGATGCATGGCTAGCCAGGGCTATGATGAGGGCATCACCATCATCTTGTGACTTGTCAAAATCTTAATCTGGGGCATTCTTCCTCCTCTTCTTTTCCTCTTTGCATTCCTTTCAGAAATGCCCAGTTTTTCCATAGTTCCAACAAAGAACCTTGGACTTTCTAAGAGATTTGGATATCCCATGGGATTTGGATCTGCCCTTTTTCACCTTTCATGTCCTTCGTCTTCCCTTTCTCTTTGGGTCTTCCACAAACCGCAAGAGCTTCTTTGGCAGACTCGATTGTCTTTCTTTGCATTTCTTTAGATAACAGCGAAGACAACACATCTTCCATCTTGAAGGTGGTTCTAGTGCTTCCGATGGCCATGACAAGATGATCCCATGAATCTAGGAAAGAATAAAGCAGGGTCATACACCAATCCTCCTCTATTCATACCCACAGATCTCAACTGTGCAACAATCATGTTGAAAGCATTCATATGGTCCGCAATAGATCCTTCGTCTTCCATCTTTAAAGAATACAACTTCTTTTTTAGAAAAAACTTGTTCACCAAGGACTTGGCTTGATAAACATATCCGAGCTTCTTCTAAAGATCTTTCATGGTCTTCTCCTCATGGACATTCAATAGGACAAAGTCAGCTAGATAGAGTCTTATGAGACTCTTAGCATTCCGATCTTTGAGGTCCCAATCAACTTGTGACATTGATGTCAGTTTTGTTCCATTAACAGTTCCCCATAGGTCACAATCAACAAGTAGATCTTCCATCTTGAGTTTCCACAGCTTAAAATTTGTGCCATTGAACTTCTCCACCTCTACTCTTCTAGATGTGTCTGCCATCTCCTTCCTACAACAAGATACAAAATACTCTGCACAGACTCCCACTCAACCTAAGATTAGCTCAAAAACCCCCACCTAGCAGTTAGAACCAAAACTGGCTAGGCTCTGATACCAACTGAAAGGAAGCTAGGTGTACGGAAATTGCTTCCTACACTAATCTAAATAGGAGAGAATAGTGCAAATTCATTGTAATCCTTACAATTATAGAATGTTAATCTCAACAATGGAGATATTGTAGCAATACACATACACACAGAAATGAGATAGAAGAGAGAGACATAAGATATACGTAGGGAAAACCCTTATGGGGTGAAAAACCCCACACTCCAAAACTTGCACAATGTATTATCAAAACTAAAATGGTAAAACAATACACTTGCAATGCAAGCTCTCAGGAGTCTTCGACACTTGTATCTAGAGACAAACCGATAGCATAACAGTACCTGTCAATCACATAATACATATCCTTTCCAAAGCACCTCTTTATAAAGAAGTTACAAGGCAAGAACAACTCTATCTTCCATTTACAACTCTTACGCATCATAGATTTGTCATAGGAATCCATCATTACCATTTTAGTCAATATTCCCTTACACACTATCCAAGATGCTGACACATGGCAAAATATTCCTACCACTAAGTTGGACACCTATCTCCTCATGTGAGGACAAAATTACATGTGGTCATCTTCCATGTAGGATGACACATCACTGTACCAACTCCCACAAGATGACAAAATAGGATTTGCATCCTAATTACACAATAGGCAATAAATAAATAAAGAAATACAATGAAATAATACAAGGAATTACCAAGGTTGAGACACCTTAATTCCCAACAATGATTACCATTATTTACATAATAAAGCAACCATTACTTACTTGAATAGTACTTACTTGCATGTGGTTTCATAGCACTCACCTCAAGTTTAGCATGACTACTACTATGAATATCATGTGCATTCTCGTCGAGTTCATCATCATAATTATCACTATCAACATTGACATGTGAAGTTGTATAGTTTTGCAGAGAGCTCTATTTATATGGCCTTTTTCTTTTCATTCTACTTCCATATAATTGCTCTGCATGTGGTTTAATCATCATGTAAAATTAATATAAGTCAAGTAAAGAATGCAAAAACTATAATTTTTTATCCAAAAGAAAATTTTAAGCATGAAAAATTAATGACAAAACATTGGGATAGATTAACTTACAACTTAAAGAATGCAAAAGCTATAATTTTCTCTCCAAAAGAACATTTTAAGCATGAAGAATGACAAAACATTGGGATAGATAACTAACAACTATTATATTACCTCAACTTTAGCATAACTATGATGACTGTGGTGTGCACACTCTTGTCCAGTTCATCATGATCACTATCAATATCGGTAGCTTTGTTGACATCATGAAGGCATTTTTGCTTTCCTACTGCTTTGATAAAATTGCTCTGCATGTGGTTTAACCATCATGCAAAAAAATATACAAACCATTCAATAGTCAAGTAAAGAATGCAAGCTATAAATTTGTCCAAAAGAACATTTTCTCGATCACTCCAACAATAAAGAAACTGGGTTGGATTCTCCTATGCTCATATTTCAATAATCTACATATTAAGAGGCATTTGTATATAGAATTGACAAACAAGAAGAAATGAGATCAATAGAGCCTCTTACCTCATCCAAATCTATGGATTTATGCTTATTCCATGTAGAAACTTAGGGTTAACAGAGGCAATCGACTACGAAACTTGTTGATTGAGACCATATATGCAATTTAGTACATGTTGGTACCCTTCATTTGAGTTGACATGATTTGGAGAGGTTGATCCTATTGGGCATGTAATAGATGGCTATGAAGTCTCTGTTGATGAATTAGATTTCCACTTCATCCTACTCTTAGATTTACTAGGATCTAGTGCTATCATATAATTGACAATATCTTCTGCACCTGCTTCTCTATTACTATTTTCCAAATAAAATATAATGTCAATTTCAACATATAATCAGTTCAACAAAAAATTAAAATAAATAATGCAATGTAAATTGAACCAAAAAGCCATACACTTACTCCAAATTTGTCCATTTTGGCCTGTAACCCACCTTGGCCAAATGTATATCCAACCCTCACATTTTCTCTTGCTCTCTTGCCTCTGCTACTCTTTGCCAAATATTATTCAGAATGCATACTTTCTTTCAATGCCTCCCATTATTTGGGACATAGACTAGAGTCTAACCTCTTTTTTCCCTCCATAATTTTTTTTCTACAATTGTATCTAAAATTGTTCGTCAAAACTCTCATCTTTGTCTTGTAATATTTTCTAGAGATTTGTCCACCAGTAGTCTCAAAAGCATTTTCAATTTTTTGTATAACATTTTCCACAAATCGTGGATTTTTCTTTGCAAACCTTGATTTGCAAATATCCAAATAAGCCAGGCATCTTACACCCAACTCAGAGGCCCACTTTGCAACATTTGGCCCAATGGGTTTGCCATCTCTCAATACCTAAAGCAAGAATGGCTTCTTGCCTTCTAATTTTCTTTCTTTTGCATTCCTCTGTGTAGATATGTACAAATCTTAACTCAATCTTTGTTTTTTGACAAAAGCATCCACATCTTCTATTAAACCACTACCAATATTTTTGGTTGATCCACTAGTTCCATCAAAAGTTCTAGATGCAACAAGTGCACTCTGAGGTACAGAAAATGCAGCGGTCTCTATTCATGACTTTCATTAATTAGAACTTCATGCTCCTTGGCCACATCAGGTGTGGTATTAGTAGGTAGATCATGAGTATCAGTCTCTACAGATTTCACTTCAAACACCTCCTGTAATCTTGAATAAATCATCTACAGACCTGCTATTCCTTTAATGCTCTGATGTTTTTCAATAATCTCTCTTACATTTTGTTCTAAGAGATCATCACAATGTTGCACATTAGCATGTGCTATATCAGGCTGCACATGATCAACATGTGCTATATCAAGCTGCACATGATCACCATGTGCTATATTAGACTACACATCACCATGTGCTATATCAAGCTGCACATCAGCATATGCTATATCAGGCTACACATCATCATTGCAACTTTTGTTTTCACCAACTGCATTTGTTGAATAACAAAAGCAATCACTTCTATGAGATGGAGGCACTGTATCTTTTCTTTCCTTTTGTTTTTCTTTGCATTTTCTTTGCACTCTTTTTGGTGCCTATAAAACAAAAAATAATATCATATTATGTCTTATATACATAAAGCTCTTGCCTATAAAATTTCATTAAACACTATTAAACAAATAATATACTACTTAGTGGATTTACAACTTGCTTGTTTGTCAAACCAAGACTCAATAAATATTCATTATTCTTGGTCACTTTTTCTCTACGAAGGCGCTCATAATTTGTCAGTGAAGTTTTAACATTATGATCACTATCATCTTACAACCCTTCTCTTTATTTCCTGAAGTCCAAATAAATAATAATGTATAAATCAACAACTTGAATCAGTAAAAATTTATTGAGTTCATAAAGTGGTAACTATTGATTTTCCAATCTACTAATAACTGTAAATGAAAACTTAAAATAGAATTCAGTTTATAGATTAAAAAGAATTTGCAGTCAAAAATCAAGAAGATGTTTACAATTACAGGTATCAGACAAATTTTCCTTAGTGATATATTCACAAGAAAAGAAGTGATAAAAACATAACGCAAGTAGGATGAAGGAAAAACATAGTCTAGTTCATCATGAGGTGTGTTAGAAACATTCAAAATTTCACATAGTCCCACTCTATTTCATACATTTTCCTTCCATAAATCCATAATTAGGGATTCATATTCCTTTTAGAATTGTTCCAATTGTCATTTATGAGCATCTCATATTAGGTCTATGTGCAAGAAATTTATATTTTTGACCATTGATGTGTTTTTGTCTCTTACCGCAGCCCTATAGTACATGCAAACAACCTTGGTGGGTGTACATGAAATAGAGGATGTCAATACATAGTTACCGCTTCCCCGCAGCATGCAAAAAATTTAGTTGCGGTGTTGTGGTATAACCTCGAGCGGCACATAATATGTTACTACACCCCCGTGGCAGGTAAGGAGTTGACTGGCGGCAATGTAGTAGGAAGGAGTCAGGATAAAGTGTTCACAGTACCCTTGCGATGGTTTCAAGTCGAGCCTACGGTGTTGTGGTATAAGGAGTTCAAATAACTAGTAATGCTACATTTCGTGGCCTCACAGTGCTGATAACTTGGATTGGCAGTAATGCAATAAGGAATGAATCAGAGACCAAAGGCTCCCATGGCCTCGTGATCGTCAAACCAAAGCTTGGCGGTGGCACAGTAAAAGACATAAGGGATAACATGTATCCTGCCATTCCGCGGTGGTGTGCAACAAGGCTTGTGGGGTGCAGGTAAGTGGTGAAGATGAACATAACTATCCAAGAGGTCCCGTGGTCCCACAATTGGCCTAAGTTGGTCTTGCTATGATGCGGTAAGGAATTAAATGTTGAAATGACTTTAGTACTACCCTGCAATGGTTATCATTGATGCCTACGGCATTTTGGTTTTCAAGGAAAGGACTGTAAATCTTTAAATACTTGCCCAGCCATTGGATTGGATCAAATCAATGGTCTGTGTTTGAAAATAATTGAATGCTAAGATTTGTTGATTTCATGGCATGAACCAGAGTTAATGGTGAAATGACCAACTTCACGGCATGATAAAACTTGGGATTTCTTTATATTTCTTCATTCCAACAAATTTAGTGTTGATTGCAAAAGGTGAATTCAAGATTTGTGTACTCTCCTTAGGCATTTTCTGACTGGGTAAGTCTACCCCATCATTCTTTCTATAAAAGGTGGTGTTTGGTTTATGCTTTGTTTTCAACTAGTCTGGTAAAGAAAGTAAAATATCAAAACCCTAGTTTGTAGAGGCACTAAAATATGGCACCTAAAAAATATGAGTCTGTGAGTAAGAGCGCTGACCCCCCTACTCCCAAGAAACAATCGCTTCAACAATCATTGTTGGATATCCTACCAAATTCAATTGACAAGGGGTCTAATAAATTCTTCAAGGATGTTGGGATGCTACAATCCCTATCTCTGGATGGAACCTTTTTGGGTATTTTTGTCAAAAGAATGATGGATAAGGACCAGTTGGAAACCCATGGAATTTGGATTTAGCAAAGCTTGTGGTGCTAAATGTATTTGTTGATGTGGATTTGATTAGAACATTGGAACAACACTATCACTTAGCTACCAAAATAGTCAGACTACCATATGGGTCACCATTAGTGGCTATGGACAGGAATGCAATCATAGGCTGCTTCATGTTGAGCAAGAAAGACCTCACAAAAGTAGATTTGCAAAAGAGTGAGCAGGAGTACAATAGTTTGAGAAAAACACACCAAAGAGATGAGATGTTCATGTACCTTAGGAAAGGGGTAAATAATAGAAGAATTGAAATCCCATCCACTACAATTGAACCTTTCTCTATTGAAGATTTTGTTGTCTATTTCAAAAGAACATATTTTGCTTTGTGTGAGGTGTTGGGTATTGATGCCCAAGGTAGAATGCATGCTGGCCTAATGATGATGGCCATGAGAATTAAAAATCTAGAAGTTAATGTTGAATATGATTTTGTAGCATTTATTGAAAAGAAACTGCATGATGGATTTTTGCAAATAAGAGAAAACAAAAAGCCCATAGATTTCAAATACTATTGTTTGTTATGTCATTTGATTTTGTATCAAAATAGAAGTGGCCGAGTACAATGGATCTGAGCATGATTGATGAAAAGGGACAAAGATTGCCAACATAGTGCTGATGTTACAAATGGGATAGCCATTGCAAGAATTGTGACTATGTTGTGTTTCATGATGAATTCGTATTTATAATAATGAATTCTCTTGGTAGCTTTTCTCCTAGATTGACAAAAGAGATCATGGAAATGTTGAGGCCTCTTGGCCATGGGCCAGAATAGGATCATAAGCATAACTATGCTAATTGGTTTTTCTTGCTAGATCATACTATAATCAGGGTATATGGGTGTACTCAGCCACCCCATGTGTTGCCCAAAATTGTGACTAACAGATTTGCAATACTTGAATTCATGTGGCAAATGATGTGGATGGAGAAGGATGTAATGAAGAAACAAAAGAAAGGCACATTCCTTCTGATTCCACAAAGTTTGGTGATTAGTCCATTGGTTCTGATACTTTAGAGGATTTGCAAGCCTATTTGAAAGCTAAATATTCTTTGAAATCACGTGTAGAGAGGGTTTGTGATCTAGAGGGTCACATGAACTTTGTCCGACAAAACAACCTCACAAGAATGGGAATATCCCATCAAATCAATTTTGATGAGGATGTGATTACAAATCTTGTCACCTTCCAAGAAGTGTATAATAGGAAAAGAAAATGGGAGATTTTGAGAAGGATGGAGGATGATAGGAGAAAACAAAATCCTAATTTTTCTGGATTCTTTGTTGAAGAGAGGGACCCTGTGAGTAGAATAGATCTGATAATTGACAATTTTGAAAGAATATGTAGCAAGTCTGAGAAGCATCCTTCAAAGGTTACCAAGCTCAATGTCAAAAGACCACCAGGAGTTGTCATCCAAGAGCCTACACCAGATGCATTATCAGTATAGGATCCAGTTCATGTCCCTGATTCACCACCTGCCAAAAGGCAAAGGATTGAGGATGTTTCTCCACTGGTCCCATATGAATTGACCGAAGGAGGGGGAGACACTGATGAAGTGGCTAGCATCCTAAGAAATATGGGAGATGAAGGAGAAACAGATCAACCACTTGTGTTGGAGTCTATGATTAACTCAAAACACCAGGATCACCTGCAAAACCTAAGATTTACCTTCCATAAGAGAAAAAAGCAAAGAGGAATAATTTACACAATAAGGATGCAATTAATGAAATGGATTCATGAATTACATGTGAGAACTTGATTTTATATTTGCAAGTTAGGGAAAACCCTAATATGACTTAAGAATAACCTAAGACTAAAATCAGCCCTAAGTCAACTTAATAAAGTGTAATTAAATGTTTAATTACACCAACACCCCCCATAAGTGCAACTTAGAGAGAAATGAAAAACATGCAACTAATGCAAGAATGGGTTCTGGCCATAAGGTCATATTAGGTAGCCATGAACAACAAGAATCTCTCACAAAGTGGAGAGAAAGGAGAAAAACCCCATGGGAGAAAACTCCTCTCTAAAAGAGAGAAAATACAACAAGTACATGAACATGTGATGGAAGGACTAATACTAAATACAACAAGTATGTGAACATGTGATGGAAGGACTAATACTAAGACCCCCCAAGAACTGAATCCATCACAAAAGTACAATCAAGAATGCCCCCCATAAGAGAGGAAGAAGAGAGAAGGTCTAATGACTCCCCCAGAAGTGAGGAGGATGAAACCACATGTGAGGAAATGCTCCCTCCCAAAATAGAGATGAGAAGAGAGACCATGCAGCTGCTCCTCAAGATGACTCCTATAGTGCTAGAATATTCTCGACACAAAATAAAGATGAAGACCCATGAACATCAAACAACATTCCTCCCCTTGGGAAGAAATAGAACTGCAAATGTGTGCATAATGTCTTCCCATTCTAGATAGGAATATACAGGAATAAAGATAAATGTCTCTGAACTCTGCACATGATCCAAAGACAATAATGATGCTCCTGAAAACTATTCAAATGTCTCCAATCCATTGCCAAACTATGACTGAAGAAGAGGAGGATGAAGAACAATCTCTAAAGTAGATGATGGTGATGCAACTCCATCAAAGCTATCATCAAATAGAAGACAAATGTCCTCATTGTGGTCCTCCAAATCTATAAGGTGGGACTCTACAAACAACAATGATATATTTGGTAGATATGTGTCCTAATGAGCTATCTTTGGAAGAGTGATAATGTCCTACCACAAAGAATCTAATGTAGCAATAGGTAATAAAGATGTGATCTCGATAAGAGGAGAAGGAGAAGCAAGTGAAGTCTATGTGTCATCTAAACTAGCAAGACATGTCAAATATGCAACGTCCTTAGCTATATCATCATCAATATGTATGCAATCTGCATCATCAAGGGGTATGTGGCAATCCATAGAAGGATCATCTGGGAATAGAGAGATGTGGGTCTCCATAGATCTCCCAAATGCTAGTCCAAAGAGCGTGTGGGCACTCAATATGTGAGATAGAACACATAGTGTTGACCAAAATCAACACTAGAACCAATCAATCCTACAATATGATCAATATAATTTGCCCATATAGATTTCCTCCCAGGTGTATCTTGTTTAGGTACGAGTCCATAAAGATAAGGCAAAAGATTAAGCCACCTAAGGTGTGTCAAGATGCCCTTTTGCCAAGACTCATAATTATCCTTACTCAATGTTACCACAGAAAGGTGAATAGCAAAAACCATGATATCTCCTCAAATAAATTAGATCAGAGATCAACAATCTGAATATGTATCAATACTGATAAATGAAGCCCAACAAAATAAACAAAACTTTTCTAGGTGCCAAAATTTCTAAAATATCAAATAGAAGCCATAAAACTAACAAACTGAATAAGGAATACTTGGTGCTAAATCTAGAAAGATTGCATGGATGGCTATTTAGAGCTCCTTCATACCTTTCCAATGCTGCAAGAATTGTGAAAATCAGATATTGTGGCAAAATGATACAAGCTCTGAGGCTAAAAATGGTATCTGGACTTCAGACAGCAATAAATATCACCAAAAGAAAAATCTGAAAAAACTACCTACACTACTAGATTTTGCTTAGAACCATCTTTCTGATGCCTATTCGTTTGAAAAAATCTAACTCTGTTTGCTCAAGATATGTCTGATTTATCAAAACTACTCCTTTAGGGCAAACAGAGGAAAACAATGATCCTTATCGCTAGAGTTAGCAAAACCTTCCCCAAATTTAGTGGGTCCACTAGATTTAGTGAAGGAGCCATGAAAGTTGCCAAATTTCGCACATGCACATATTGAAGTCGTACATGCACTTTTTAAAAAAAGGTTTAATTTTTTTATTTTTAAAAAGGTTTTATTTGTTTTAAAAAAATTGAAAAAAAACTATAAGGTGTGCTTTTTTAAAACAAGTGCCACATAGTGGCGAGTACTTACCTTGTAATGTTGTAATTATAATTTGTGTTTTAGTTGTACTTATAGTTGTATTTTAGTTTAAATTTTTTAATTCATTAGGTAAACATCAAGTTTACTTTTTGTCAAACCAACAAAATCGTTATTATTTATACTTATAATATTCATAATAATATTAATTATATTATTAATATTTATTATAACACTTGATATATTATCTTAATTGATATTATAGTATTATAATATAGTATAATATTAATTGATATAACATTTAACTTAATTTTCTTCTTAGAATAAATATTTGTTATGTAGATAAATTGGATTCCAATAATGTTAAACAAATAATTTTTTTTAAAGCCAATATAAATATTATAACAAAATTGTAATATTTATAGTAGAATTTATAATTTTTTTTTGTTTAAATATTAATGAAATAGTATAATTAATTATTTATTGATAATAAACAATGTTTATATTATAAATATGATAATAATATATTTATATTATTACATTATTCTAATATTATAATATTTTTATATAGTATTAAATTATATTTTTGTTTTTTATTATATTGTTATATTATATTATATTTATGTTTATGCATGGTTATTATTATATTATTATACAGTATTATTATAATATTATAATATCAAATAAGATAATTTATGAAGAAGTGTTAATAATGGATATTAATAATGTTATTAATAGTATTATTAATATTATAACTATAAATAATAACGATTTTGTACCTTTGACAAAAAGTAATTTTGAAGTTTAGGTAAAAACTCATTATTTTTTACTCTTAGAATTATCGACATTCATGTAGGCATGACCTCATGGGAGGTAAGATTAGTGTTCATGATTTGTTTACTTGCCACATCCTCCCCTCGAACTAAATTTCTCTCCACATTTATAGGTGTTTGTTGCACTCTCGGACAATCCACAAAGAAGAGGTCATTTTTTTTAGCCAATCACAATAGAGAAAAATCATTTTTCAATGAATTTTTGTTAAAACTGTATCATCTTGACATAGGAAAAGTTTAAATTTATATCAAATTTGCCAAATAAGAAAAATAATCATGTGTCTTGATTGGTTTACTGTTAATAGATTAATAACTAGATAAGCCTTAGTGGATGCAATAGTACTGCCAAAGGCAGGTACTAATAAGGCATGCGGGCTAATAAGAGCTCTGCTCCATATTAAGAGGGTGGCGGCCTTAATATAGGTCTACACCCTACAAAAAGGTGCAGACTACCCAAGGCAGAGCCATAGGCCTGCAACAACAGGTATGTGGTACCTAAAATTTTGAGCTTTGATTTTTTTGTTTTAAACCTTTTCACAATGAAAAAAAACAAACCCATTTTTTAAAATATTTTGATATATTTTTTAAAACAAGAAAATAAAAAAATAATTTTTTTTTTGAAAATTTCACCTTGCATTGTATGCTAGGCAAGCTGTATGACTTGCCTAGAAAAAATAATTTTGCCCTAGATGATGTCGAGGTTGATTTTGATGATTTTACAGTTGATCTTAAGGTTTGTGAGTACTCTAAACGTAATGGTGAGGTCAGTTTGGGCTAAAAACACTCCAAAATTGCAAGTACCCTCTAGATCTAGAAAAATAACACTCACTGAAACCCTTGCAGATCTAGCCTAAGAAGCTTAAATCAAACCAAATAAAAGGCTAATCTGACTATTTTGACTACTCTGAATCTAATGAAAAACTCTGTTTCACATAGAAATAGACCCACCAAATGGCTCTTGCTTAAATTTTTCTCCAAATCTAAGAAAGGACCACCAGATCCACTCTGATACTATGTTGGAGTTTATGATTAACTCAAAACACCAGGATCACCTGTAAAACCTAATATTTACTTTCCACAAGAGAAAAAAACAAAGAGGAATAATTTACACAATAAGGATGCAATTAATTAAATGGATTCACGAATTACATGTGAGAACTTACTTTTATATTTGTAAGTTATAGAAAACCCTAATATGACTTAATAATAACCTAAGACTAAAATTAGCCCTGAGTCAACTTAATAAAGTGTTATTAAATATTTAATTACACCAGTAACTTATTGGCCAAGAAACAGAAGCACACAAACCAAAGGCTAGAATGGGTGAGCAAGCACAAGGGGAGCTTGAATTAGAAGAAGATGAATGAATTTTGGCTTCTATGAGATTTATGGAGGATGATGATTTCATTAATTCTCTTGAGTTCAAAGATTTTTGGATTAAGATGAAGATGAAAGAATTTCAAGAACAAGTGGAAATAAATAAAATGGGTGCTAATGAATCTCATCATGAGCAAATTGTTTAACGAACTTTCAAGAATTTGAAAATAGATGAAATAAGTGTCAGCCCTGATGAGGCTAGAAAAATGGTATTAAGGAGCAACATGCTGATCATTCCTGGGCTTGAGATGAAGAAAATGTTTTGGTTAGATGAAGTTGGGAATGAATATGACCCCATGCAAGTTTCTGAATTCGACTATGAGGATGGTGTCAGTGGTTGTGGTTTCAATCCAAAAATAGAGACTTTGGCAATATGGGCAACACAAAAGAATGCCAGCAAACCAAGATTACTTGATGTGGTCTAAGAAATAAGGGGAACAACTATGGTTAAGACATTCCAGGACACAAGCAGCTGTTAAAAAGCTAGAGCAAAGATTGTTTGATTATGAGAGAACTCAGATGGAGATGAATGATGAGCTAAATAGATTGTATCTTGAAAATGTAAAGCTGAAAGAACAACTGAAGGGTGAGAGTTCTCATATTCAAGCCATTGTGCCATTTCAAACACCTATGCCACAAGAAACCGATGATACCAAAGTTACTGCTGAAAAATTCAATGTTTTGAAATTGAAGTTGGAAAAAGAAATTGAGGAATTGAAAAGCCAAAATGAGAAAACAAAGAATGGGGCAAATTTGAAAATTCTTGAAGTGTTTGAGAAAATTTTGGAGTATATAGTGAAAATGGTTGTTAACAAGTTGAGAGATGTGCATGAATGCTATTCTTCCTTGTCTCAAGCCATGGAATGGTTGAAAGTATTTTTTTTTGTTTTAGATCCCTTGTATCAAAGATGGCAGTCAACACATCACATACTGATCACTCCGTGTAAATTTCTACAATGGAATCTAGATGCTCCTATAGCTCTAAAGGCAACAGAGAAAATGATCAAGATGATATTGGATGAGTATCAATATATATGAATGGTGAGAATTAAAAAATGTAGGCAAAGATTGATTCTTTTGCCACTTTCAAACACTAGTTCATTCCATCAATCCTAATAGAGGATGAAAAGATCAAGGATTTTGATGCGTGGAAGGATGAATTTGGTCATATAGTTTCTAAGTTCATGGATTTTTTGAAAAATGATGAAGATATCAATATTCTTAGCTTCAACGTCCTTCTGGATAGAGTAATTGCTTTAGATGTTGGATATACAAAGTTTGTAATTGATGTCAAAGCATCACTAGACAAAAGGTGGAAGGATCACTAGGCTAACTTGCTCCAAATTCAAGATTATAAGTGGCTTAGTGATTTTGTTATGTTTCAATGGGAGCATAAGTATCTTGCATCTAATGAATAGACATGCTATACATGTAGGGTAGAAACGAGCATCATGGCCTCTTGACTACACAGTAGACCAATGGGAGCAAGAGTATTTGGATCCTCCAAAACAATAGGGACTTAAAGATGTTGCAGTGGAAGAATTGAGCCTTCAAATACTCTATCATGAAGAGGGGGACTTTGCCAAATCAGGACAATCACGGGTCTCCTATGTTGATTAATGGACTACAAGTGTATTGCAAGAGTTGTGGGCTTCCAATCAATATTGTCTACTTTCTCTATTTTCTCTTAATTATGTTTTAAGAAAAAACTAATGTTTAGTTTATACGAAGAGGCATGAATTTTGAAAAGATGCCATATTTTGTAACGGTCTGAAGCTTTTTGCTTCTCTTATAAAAGAGAAACCAAGACCGAATTTTGATATCATCATCATCGGCATTTATAGAAACATATATGAGGAGACTTTTGATATATTGTAATATCTATTTGAAGCAATCAATGGAGAAGAAGATTTAATCTGGTGCTTGAATTTTGGTTAAGATATCTAAGAGATCATTTCTTTGTTTTTAATGAGGAGGCTTAGTTCACCTAATGTTAAGATATCTATATGTATTATTAAATCATAGATGTTCATTATTGTTTCCTTCACACAAGCATATTCAATGCACGTGGAGGCTAGAATATGTATTACAAACTAAAGCTATCAGCTAGGACATACAACAAAAGTCTAGCATCTAGAAAATATATAGGACATACAAGAAATTATATTCTAACTAAAAAAAATTAATTTCAAGCAAAATAAAAAAACTGAGAAGAATGATTGAACCTAACTTTAAATGCACATCAAATCAGTAGTGAACATCTTAGGTTTTGTATACAATGTACCAGTAGAATAATGATGATTACATTCATAAATGTATTAGTAAAACAATAGTGAATAAGCATACCTATACTTAGATCTTTATTACATTCAATAATAAATTATGCCATACATATAACCAAAGTTTAGGTGAAAAGCTAACCTCTTAAGGTGACAAGCTACTTATGGTGAGAAAACATCATCATAATCATCTGCATTGCCAACAAGATCAGAATCCTAATCACTTGTGTCTACATCTGCTTGATTTTCTTCCTCATCCTCATCAATGACATAATACTCATTCTCTCTCCCAATCTCTTCATTGGTAATCAAAATCTCTTCTTCAAACACTCCATCATTGTCTTCATCCACTTCTTTGAATGTTTCTTTTAAATTAACATATTTCCCATCAGGCATTATATTGACAACTTCCATGAATTTTTGTTTGGAATGAGACTCTATTCGAATGACATATGACCATCCTAGGCTTCTTACATCATCAATTAGAAATGATTGGTTAATTTGAAGAGCAGAAACATATGGCTCATCCATCTCTAATAAAAAATGCCCTATATTTGCATGTACAACTCCATACTCATCAAATTGTCTTTCCTTTGTCTTTTTCTTCCACTCTTAAATGACTACCATGGGCCCACATTCCACTAAAACACATAGCCCATATATGTGGAGATTGTGAAAGTTCACTTTTCTCTGTTGTTGCATCTTGACCTTCTTCTTTTGCATCACTGGTTGCATTAGCAATCCATTCTTCAAATTTTGCAAAAGAATCACCTCCTATCAAATCATGATGTCTATGCTTTTGAGGTTGATGTTGCATCCAAGTTTGATTCTCTTCTTCATATTTTATACATAGAATATTAACGTACAAATAGTAAGATTAATAATATAAATGTGTGAATGCAAATGAGTAAATAAATTATTGTGTAATTTTTTTTTTTTACCTATGCCACTTATCGAACAAAGTTGTGTTTTAAAAAATATAGGCATGTATCACACTTCTTTCTTGATGTGATAGCTTGAAGTGACATCCATTGCCTTCTAATACTTCACTTGCAACTATTTCATCTTCGTCATCATCCCATACATGTCTTTTGACATTTTTAATATCCTTCATATATTCTGTGCAAAATCCCATGGCCTCTTGCATTGAATATCCCTTAGACATGTTACCTTCTAGTTTTGCCCTAGTACAAACATTTTTTTTCAAAACCTTCATATATCATTCTATAGGATACATCCATCTTGTTCTTACTAGGCCACAATGCTCTAGTTTATATTCTAGATGTATCAAAAGATGTATGGAAATGTTAAAGATTGTTGGTGGAAATTCCCGTTCCAATAGACAAATGACTTCAACAACCTCCTCCCTCAAACTATCAAAGTTTGAAGGATCTAAGATATGTATACACATTTTGTTTAATATTAGGTCCAACCTTATAACTGCCAATCTTGGCCCCTTTGCCAAACTTGATATATTTACCACAATAGGTAAAATATTCTTGATTATGAGATGATATTCATGTTGGCAAGAGACACTACTAGGCATGACAGGTGTTGTCATTGATGAACACTAAATCCATCTTACACATCCACGTTACATCAATGGATCATACCAGAAGTCAAAGTGAAGATTTGTCTAACTCTAGGTAGTTAGAAACAGAGCATGTGATAGGGTCCAGTATTTTGGTCCAGATCTCTCTGGTGGTAAGTCACAGTGTGCTGCGGATCTGAGGGAGTGATAAGGATTGTTAGGATTATCTAAACCAAGATATTTAGCCTCTGGTGATGAAGGATTCAAAAGTTATAAGCATCTGAGTATCAGGTTCCAGTTAGTCAGTACAGTCAGAAGAAGAATAGGCTGACCTAATATTTAATCTTGGTCCAGATGAAGGAAAGTTGTTTGTTAAGTAATTTGTGATAATCAGTGCTATTCGCTGACATGATTGATGAATTGAGAATAGAAGTTTTTGGTCTGTGTTGTTTTTTGTGCATGGATTCAACTGACAAAGCAGAGTTCTTAATAAATATTCTAAGTTTTCTTGAAGCTGACTACAATTGATTGAATTTATTGATACGGATATATATAGCCAATGGATTCAAGTGTTTTGGTGTGTGTGCTTGGCGTGGTGATGAAGTAAGTGTGAAAAAGATAGAAAGAAGTATGACGGTGAAGATCTAAGCTTGAATTATGGCCGAAGAGTGAAATAGGGTAGAGTAAAGATGAAGTGTGTAAGATCAATCTTTTGTACTTAACCAGAACTAAACTTTTGCATTGGTAGATGTTATTCATCAACTCAAATATTCTATAATCTTCTAGTAATAATTTCTTGTAGGTAGTGAGCCTCTTGTAGGCAGTTTCTTTGAGCAGTGAGCTCTAAACAGTGAGCCCGAAGGGATGTGCCTTCCCCATTTGTAATACTTTTAACAGAGTATAGATTCTTGTGAGTTAACCCCCACCATGGTTTTTCCCTTAACTAGGTTTCCATGTAAAAATCCTAGTGTTCATGTGTTATGATCTTTTTATTTCTGCTCTTATGTTCATGCTTCTATCTTTTGAATATATATGGTGAATTAATAAAGGAACATAGTAATAAGTTTTGCAAAACACTGATTCACCCCTCCCCTCTCAGTGTTCCTTAATTTCAACAATTGGTATCAAAGCAAGGTTCCTTGGAAGAAGTTTAATAGCTTGAGGAAGATTTGGGAAAGAGTTTCAATGGTTTCATTTAGATACTCTGAAGGCATAAATGAACAACTTCAAGTTGCTTTAGAAGATCTCAGTTAGTATAGGTCAGAAATCAAGGAACTGAAAGAGAACCTTAAAGAGGTTGATGATTTCATTGAAACCTTAAAAGGACAACTAAAAAAATCTAATGAGAAGAGAAAGGAACTACTTTAGAGGTTAGCAATCAGAATGAAGACATTGACATGGATGAGGCCTTAAAAGAGAAAACAAGGGAATGTGAGAAACTGACAAAAAAAGTTGTTCTAAAACTTGAGATGGAACCTGGGGTGATGAGATTAACCAAGGAAATTCAGGAAAGGAAGAAAAATGAAGAAAAAATGAATCAAATTTTGAAAAAAAGAACAGAAGAATGTTGCAGATTGGACAGAATAATTAGCCACATAGAATCAGATCTACAAGAATCTAGGGAAAATGAAGAAGAACTTGAGAGGCAAGTTGTTATTCTCAAACATGACCTAGAAGTTGCGAATGAATACAAGGAGAAGTTCAAGATAAGCTCAACTAAACTTGAAGTGTTGCTTGAGATTTAGAAGAAGGCTGATGATAAGCATGGTCTTGGGTATGAGAAAGGTGAAAGCTCTAGATCTGGACAAAGAAATTCTTGATCAAGGAATGGGAGAAATAGACCTAGAAGACCTTTGGTAAGATAACCTAATGCTCAAAGGTATCCATCTTTCAATGGCAATTGTTTCAAATGCAATAAGTATGGTCATAGAGCTAATCAATGCAAAAGTCAAGTGAATCAAAATGCATCATCTTTCTCTAGTCAATTCTTTAATTGTAAAAGGATAGGTCATAAGGCAGAGGAATGCAAAAGTGGATCAAGGGATCCTCCTAAGAATAAACAAGTGTTCAATGGAAGATGTTTTATTTGCAATAAGTTTGGGCATATTGCAATGCAATGCAGACTTAAACCTGTTCCAACATGTAATTGTCAGAAAAATAAGACTGTATGTTTCAACTGTAACAAATCTAGACACAATGCCAAATTTTGCAGAAGTAAAAAGGAAAACTCATAGTCAGGCAAAATAAAAACAAAGCAGAAGATGGACAAAGACAAGGGAAAGTTGGTGTGAATAAGATCCAGAATAAAATGTACAAGACATGGGTGAAGAAAGGTGTGATGAACAATGGTGATGGGTCCGCACTAGAATCTGGTGCTGGTAATTCCTCCAGGAATTGAATTAGGAGCTCTAGCTCAGGCGGAGTTGCATTGAAAATCAAATTCCCGCAACCAGTAAGTGGGTGCCTAAATCTTGCATGATGAGAGAATATAATTTGGGTTATTACAAATCATTTGAAAGGATTTTTGGAAGAAAAGAAGTGAATATGGTAATTTGCAAAGTGATTCATGAGAAACTGCGTCAAGAAATAGTGTAACCTGATGAAATTAGGGCAACACATTTATTACAATGGAGAATTAGGTTTTGTGGAGCATAGAAGGTCATCCTTTCATCATTTGGATTACTTTGCATTCAAAGAGAGCAAGAAGAAGAGCATCTGAGCTAAGATTTCAAGGATTTGAAGTGCGAAGAATGAATTCAACAACTAACCCTAATTCTATGTAGAAAAAGGTATTTTTTGCAAAACTTTGAACTTGTGATCTTTTGTAATGGCTACACTGTTGGTTGTTGATATTACTAAAAGGCCCAGACCCAAATTCAAGAAATATCCACACAAATTAGTAGAAGTCGACCCGTTAGGGGCCTTTTCAAATGTTTCGCATGGTGTATTGCATGTTGAAGATATTAGGGCCTATATTCATGTGAGCATAGATGAATTTGGAGACTGAAGGTTAGTAGATTTGTTCAAGAATCATCTGAGGGATGAAATTCATGGTCTTAAACTTGAATATAAGGCACTACACTATAAACATTTTATTCAAATTATAGGTTTTCCATCCTTTGATGAAGATGAATGGGTCTGGTATGTTTTAAGCTGAATGCATGATGAGTTTATGTGGCTAGTAAAACCTTTGAAAATCACCAAGGTTGCCATCAAGGCCGTGATAGGGTTAAACTCATCCGATGGACTGCCAATGTTGAAATCAGTAAAGAATCAAACTGTAACTGATGCTACCAATTCAAGGTTTGACAAAAGGGCAATGACTATAAATGACATCATTGGTCCGGATGTCAAATTCGCTTCAATGGTGATTGGATATAAGATATATCATTCCAACAAGGAAAATTATGTATCCAGTATAGCTATCTATGCAGCTTACCAAATGTTGAGAGAGAATGTTGATTATGATTTGTGTGAGTTGCTATAGAACCAGTTGATGGAAAATTTGAATAAAGTCAAGAAGGATAAAAAGAACACTTTCAAATATGGTATACTAGTCTTGTGTTTGTTCTTCTATTTCTTGAATGAGTTACCCGGCAAGAAAAGCATGTGTTGGACAAATGATAAACCTGTTGCTATATAGATAAGAGAGAACTTGAACAACATTGGAGATTCCAATGCCTAAAGGACTGCTCTTTGGGGATTTTTCAAGAATTTTTAGAGCATGATGCACTCAAGGGAAAGAATTCCTTCATCTGTGGTTGAAAAATACAATGATACAGTTTGTTTATGGTGGATACAGATCAATGTTTAATGGAAGTTGTTGAACCAAGAACAGTATAGATCATGCCCATGGGGTATGAGGTTGATGAGCAAGTATTGGATATGTATGCTCAACACCTTTTGAGCAAGCCCAAGGCTACCACAACTGAAAATTTGGGACATATGAGGAGATAAGTGTGAAACTACATGTTAAACTTTGAAAGCCAAAAATTAAGAGAAAAGCTCAAAGACAAGTGGAAACATATGCTAAAAGCATTGGCATAACTAAGGAAGCTATGAAGCAAAACAAAGAAAGGATAGTAAAAGCTGAGAAGGAGAAGCAGGATAAGAAATAAGGAAGTGCTCTGGTAGAATCCTTCTCCACATCAAGGACTACTAGGAGCTCTGTTGCTGCCCCTGTTCCCCCAAAACCTACCATACCTAAGAAACCGGAAGGTAAATCATCCAAAAAAGAAGGGAAAAGGGTGAAAACTAAGGCCTCCCAGACATATAAAAGCATGAAAAATGATGACGAAGAAACTGATTATGATATTGAGGTCAAAGAGTAGAAGCCCTTAGGTACAAAAATAGTCAAGGTATATAAGGAGGAGCACTCTAGAAGCAAAAGGGCATGCAAGAGGCAAAAGACTGAAACATATGTTGAAAAGCCTACTCTTTCTGTGGATAACATCATCAAATCAGTTGCTATAGATGGGAACTTAAGGCCAATGATTGAATTTATGATGATTACAGTGATGCTAATCAGAGGGTTCTAGAGGAAGCAACAGTCAAATATCTAAATATCTACAATAAGGCCTTAATTGAAATAACTTCTGAAATTCCAAAAAGTCTTGCAGATATACTAGAGTTAAGAAAAGAAAATGCAAAAATTAAAGACATTGAGATTAGGGAGCATGTGCTAATAAAATTGTGCCCTCAGATTACTCCAAATCAAATGAAGTTAATATTCAAAGAAGTGAAAGATGACTTCAGGAGTAAGAAAAGAATGAATAAACTCATGCTTGGTGAAATTGATGAGATACTAAGGAGATTCTTCTGAGTGTATTGAAAAGGCATAATCTTCCCATTGTTGAAGAAGAGATTGTTGATGGGATTGACTCCTCAATCTCGGATCTTGAAGAATTGAAGATCAATGAGCAGAAAACTGAGATAGATGACTCCTAAATTCCAAAACAGGAAGTAATAAACAAAGAAGATGAAAAGATGACAGATAAAACTAATGATGCAGGAGGTATTCAAACTCCTCCAGATCAATCTGGCAATGAAGATACAGAGATGAATGTTGGATGAAATGCTCAAACTGAAGATGATTCATTGAAGAATAAAGAGCATGAAACAGAAGAAGCTAAGGACCAAGAAGCAGAAAAGGCCAAGGACAAAGATGAAAAAAAAGAGATTGCAAAGGTTGATGAAGAGCCCAAGCAGGACAATCTAGCTAACAGTATAGGTAAGGATCAAATAGATACATCAACATCTTTGACAAGGGACACTGAAGAAGAAGTGAAGGAAATTTTGGAAAGAGATAAACAAATTGAAGAAGATTAGGACATAATACAAGGTCCAATCAGTTTTGATACCTTATCACTGGTACAGATGATAAAATTGGCCTCTATTGCACAAGCTAAGGCTAGAGAAGAAATATTAAAGTCTCACATAGAAGATAGTGAGTTGTTTGGCCTTACATTTGGTATCTTGGAGAAGATCATGCTCACCTTTCAGAAGGATTCTTTAGCATCTCCCTCCAGACAATTGAAAAGTCTAATAAACTCTGTAAGTTCTCATTTTGAATCTCTAGAGAAGTCTACAGAAGTTAAAGTAAAAAATGAGTTTATGAGAAAAGGTTTGTGGAGATAAAGAAAATAATGAGCTATGATAGATCTGGGCTTGATACTGGTGTAAATAATATTCAAAATGCTCTATCTAAAGGAGCAGAGATCTACAAGTTTTGTCTAAATAGATCTAATGCAGTTGAAGATATTGAAGAAAAGATTAAGGACATACAACTCAAACTGTCTAATGTTTCTTAGTCATATAGTCCTTTAACTGAGTCGGTGACATTTAAAGAATGCCAAGTAGTGAGTCTTTGGAATGAATTGAGTGATTTGGAAAAGGAAATGGCCAAAGTTTTGGGTAGATTGGATGAGCTCCAGGGACTGATCTCCCCTAGATTGGAAACTATGTATGATATATTGGCAGAGTCTCAAGCAGTAGCAACTACTAGTGATCCTACTGACCTTCAAAAGGCAGAATCACAAGCATTTTTGTTCAGTGGACATATATCTATTTTGGGCAGTACTAAGAAGAATTGGGACAATGAATTGGCAAAGTTGAAGAACATTTTTGGTGATAACTTTTGTTGATGAATAAAGACTAAGGATAGTATGATTATATGCGAAAGTTTGAAGAGTTTTGACCCTTCAACATAAAATTTTTGCATGACTTGTGGTGTGCGGATCCTAGCCTTTTCCATTGATGTCAAAGGGGGAGAGGAAGAGTAGTGAAAAATGAAGAATTAATATAAGGGGGAGCATTGGAAATCATAAGTGCACATAGTAAGGGGGAGATGTTCTAACACTTAGCCATTTTCCACTAAGTGTTGCCATCAATGCCAAAGGGGGAGATTGTTGGCAAGAGGTCCACTACTAGGCATGATAGGTGTTGTCATTGATGGAAACTAAATCCAACTTACACATCTGAATTACATCAATGGATCATACAGGAAGTCAGAGTGAAGATTTGTTTAAGTCCAGGTAGTCAGAAACAAACCATGTGACAAGGCCTAGTATCTTGGTTTGAATCTCTCCGGTGGTAGATCACAGTGTGTTGCGGACTTGAGGGAGTGATAAGGATTGCCAGGATTATCAAAATCTAGAAATTTAACCTCTGGTGATGAAGGATTCAAAAGTTATAAGCATCTAAGTATCGGGTTCCAGTTAGTCAGTACAGTTATAAGAAGAACAGGCTAACCTAGTATTTAATCTTGGTCTGGATGAAGAAAAGTTGTTGGTTAAGCAATTTGTGATAATTAGTGGTATTGGCTGACATGATTGATGAATTGAGAACACAAGTTTTTGGTCCGCATTTTTGTTTGTACATGGATTCAATTGACAAAGCAGAGTTCTTAATAAATGTTCTAAGTTTTCTTGAAGCTAACTACAATTAATTGAATTTCTTGATGCGTATATATATAGCCAATGGATTCAAGTGTTTTGGTGTATGTGCATGGTGTGGTGATGGAGTAAGTGTGAAAAAGGTAGAAATAAGTACGAAGGTGAACATCTAAACTCAGATTATGGCCGAAGAGTAAAATAGGGTAGAGTAAGGATGAAGTGTGTAAGATCAGTCTTATGTGCTTAACCGGAACTAAACTTTTACATTGGTAGATGCTATTCATTAGTTCAAATATTCTGTTATCTTATAGTTATCATTTCTTGTAGATAGTGAGCCTCTTGTAGGCAGTGAGTCTCTTTAAGCAGTGAGCTCTGGGTAGTGAGCCTGAAGGCATGTGCCTTCCCCATTTGTAATACTTTTAACAGAGTATAAATTCTTGTGGGTTAACCCCCACCATGGTTTTTTCCCTTAACCGAGTTTCCACGCAAAAATCCTAGTGTTCATGTATTACGATCTTTCTGTTTCTACTCTTATGTTCATGCTTCTTTCTTTTGAATATATATGGTGCATTAATAAAGGAACATAGTAATAAGTTTTGCAGAACACTGATTCACCCCCCATCTCAGTGTTCCTTAATTTCAACAATTCATGGGTCTTGAGGCCTCTTAAGCCATTAAAGTCAGTTTGGCTTCTAATATTGCTACTTACATATCCAGTGGGAAAGGAAGTCTGAGACAACAACTGTAAGAATTGTGCACGTTATTCCTTTGTCCAGACATAAGGAGCACTAGGTTTTCTATATTTTTCATCAGCACATTTTTCAACCCAAAGATTTTGATGAATCTTTAGTTGTTGAAAGTCTTCACGTGATGCAATAGTATCAAAAGCACCAAAAAGAGTTTCTATAATAGCATAGGCTATATTTTTCTCAATATGCATAAAGTCAATAGTATGCCTAATGGCTATATCCTTAATGTATGGAAACTTATAGAATATACACAACCGTTTTACATCGCTTTCACTACATGGATCATATCTTCTATGAGCAATCCCATCATTTTCAATAAATGACATTCTTTTTTGTCCATTCTCAACAATGTAATCACTTGTTATTAGCAATGGTGCTTCACGATTCTCTTCTTGACCATCGAAAGATGTTTTTTGTTGACAATATGGATGATCCATTTTAAGGTAAGCATGATGTCCATAATAAATACACTTACACAAACTTCTTGAGTGCCTCACAAAATCCTTAAAGTTGCAAGCAGGACATCCATGGTATCCATGAACAATGAGACCAAACAATGTGCCATATGTAGGAAGATCATGAATCATAAACAATAAGGAAGCTCTTAAAGTGAATTTGATTGAATGACCATCCTTTAAAGATTGAATTGCTTCAATTTCTTTCCACAATTCCATTAGCTCATCATATAATGGCTCTAGATAAGCATCGATTCTAACTGAAGTCACACTTTTCTTTCCTAGTATAATCAATGATAGCATTAAGAAAAATGGTCTAGTTGCTCACCATGGAGGCAAGTTATAATTTATTAAAAATAATTTCCAAGTTAACCATTTAATACTTTGATCTGAGAATGGGTTCAATCCATCTAAAGCCAAACCCAACCTTATATTAGGAGGATCTTGAGAAAAATTAGGCCATCTGTTATCAAATTCCATCCATGTCTTAGAATCAGGCACATGTCATTGTTTTCTATTGGTGCTCTTATTTTGGGCATGTCTTTGCATAAGTTCAGCAATGTCCCTACACCTATAGATTCAAAGTAATCATGGGATTATTGGAAAGTAGCGAAGAACCTTTCTAGGAACCACAATTGATTTCAACCCTTGTCTATACCTCGCTTCATGACATTTTGGACATTCACTCTCACTTGCACTATTATTGAGAAATAATACACAACCATTCACACATGTGTGGTTGTTTTCATACCCTAAGCCTACCCTAGTGATTTTCTTTTTACATTAACTTTGTTTTGTTGGCAATGTGGAATCAGGTGGTAACAACAAACTTAATAATGCCAATAAGTGATATACACTCTCATTTGTCCAACCATGCACCACTTGCAAGTTAAAAATTTGAAGGATTGTTGTCAACAACTTAACTTACAATTAGCATACACAAGCTTTAAACCATCCTCCATCGAATTGGCCCAATCATCATCTAGACCCTCATTCAACATTCTATCAACTTCAAACCCTTCATCTAACATTGCTACCTTTTCATCTATGTTTGGTGCCACTTCATCTAGTTTGTTGCCTCTTCATCTCACACACTCTGCAATTCTATCATATCTTCATAATAATTATAATCCCAAGGGCTTATACAACTATGCCTGGATATCTTATCATATCTCAATAAATCACATTTCTTTTTCTCACCTTTCCACCAAGATAGTCCTTACATGGACATGGATATTTGTCCATATGCCTATCATTGGCTACTCTGTCATCATATGCATGGTATTGATTTGTAGTCAATGATCCATCTATAATGTTCTACACATAGAAACAAAAATCTTTAGGGGAAAAAATCGGCAAACCAAAAGTTTAATATTTTTTGAAAAAATTGGATTATTAAAAAAATATAAAAAATTTTAGAATAAGACACAAAAACTATTTTTTTCTTTTAATTGAAAGGCATTTCCACAGCAATAGAGTTATAGAGAGCAAATAAAATAGAGTGTTTAACTAATGAATTGTAAAAAATAGATTTTTTTAGTTTATATTCAAATTGTCGATTACATTGCATTGCACATCTTTCAAACTCAAAGCATTACTTCACATTGCATAACTAATAACTAGATGCTGATAGATGGCAATATTTCAATTACAATATGTATTGATGCAGGGGCATCCTTGATGCACCGTTTGATGGAAATTGTTGTCATGTTGCTAAACTTTTCTTTTTGGTTTGGTTGGGGTCAATAAGGTCATGTAAGACCATTAGGGGTCATTTAAGTCCATTGTATGATGTTTTGGTGTCATGTTGCAAAAAGTTGCAAAATGTTGTCAAAAACTTGTAAATGTTGTCATTACTGTTAACAAAGGAGTTTGTGGTCAATTTTCAGTTACCAATGGTTGTAACTTGTTAAATATGCCACGTAACCTCGATCAAAAAGGTTGGAGACAAGTTTGAATGAGAAATACTTCATTTTGCATGTCCAAACTTGTGTATTTCTGTGTAAATTAATTGTAATTCACATTATATGGACTGGTACAAATTGGTACGGTCCTAAAACCAATTGGAGAAGTTGGAGAAGGGTCCTAGATTTTGAATGCATTTGGTTTGGTAGAATTTCATCAAGTTTTGTGTGAGATATTACATTTTTGGTAAGTGTAGGTCTAAACCCTACCTAGGGTTTCCAGGAACCAAAATTTGATCATGGGCAGAGTTTCCACTATCAAAAAATCTTGAAAATTGGTGGAAACATTTGTTCCATGCCTATCCACATCCCTACAAGAGGACAACTCATGACTGACATGTGTGAAGAAGATATGATTGATTGTGTGTGCAGATTTGCTGTGAGACAATCCCAAAACCCTAGGTTCTTTGTTGATTTGAATAATCTATGCACTATATGTCAATGGAGGGGTGAAGAATCATAGTGTCATGGTGTTAGGGCCTGTACAAGCCTAAGAATTCATATGACAAGTTTTCTTACCTTTGTTTGGAGTCATCACCTTAAATGCACCTAGTGGTAGCAAGACCTAAATTGCATAAATCATTGTGTTAATCACTTGGTTAGGTCATGTACATTCAAAAACCCCTAGAAGATGTTTTAAAAAGTCTGAATAAACCAAGTTTCCCATATTCCATGTTGTCTTCAATGATTTAATGTCACTAGGGTGTTGTTTCCATGTTTTAGGCTTAGGAGAAAATTGTCAAGAATGAACAAGGGTGCAGATTTGCATCAAGTGTATTGAAACTTTGTTTGGGATATGTCAAGGTTATTGTGTGTGAGTCCTTCCTATGCATCATGTTCTACCTCCACATAAATCTCTGTGGTTAGTTTTGTGCATATTTTACTTGTAGGATTCTCACAGTTAGTGAAAAAGGTAGTGTTCATGAAGGAATGGAAAAGATGCATAGAGCCTTTGAATTATACCTGTACTATACAATGGCATTGAAGCATTTAGCAAACCATTTTTTATTCACAGGGCAGCACTTTCTTGTCAAACAGTTGACTGAGATAGCTCTTGTTTCAACTGACCATCCTCTCATGAAATCTCATTCATATTATAATCTTGCATGATCTTATCATAGTAAAGGTGATTATGACACCACTAGCTACTACTACATGGCATCAGTCAAAGAAAGCTAGAGGCCACATGATTTTGTGGACAGGTTCAATTGAAGCTGGGAGATCTTAAGAGTTCTCTCTCAAATTTTGAAAAGGTTCTGGAGGTCCACCCTAAGAACTATGAGAGCTTACAAGTTGTAGGCCATATATATGCTCAATAAGGGTAGGTAGAGAAGGCTTTGGAAATTTTAAGAAGGGCAACTCGCATAGATCCATGTGATGCCCATACATTTATCAAGATGGGTGAGTTATTAATATCATCAGACCCCAATGTAGCCTTAGATTGTCTTAAGACAACAAAGTCTCTTCTGAAGAAGAGTAGAGAAGAAGTACACATTCAATTGTTAAACAACATTGGGGTTCTTCATTTTGAGCATAATGAACTAGAGTTGGCTCAACAAACTTTATGGAGGCATTAGGAAATGGCATTTGGGTTGAATTCATAAATAAAAGCCCCAGTGCCAATTCTATAGTTTTTCATGTGCTCTTTAAGGATATGGAATTCTTCCATTGACTAGAAGAAGGGGGTGTTTCACGTGAGCTACCATGGGATAAAGTCACAACACTATTTAATCTTGCTAGGTTGTTTGAACAACTACATGATACTAAAAAAAAAAATCTTTTATATATGCTAATATTATTCAAGTTTCCTAAGATGCATATCTACATCTTGCAGCCATGGCTTAGGCTTGGAATGAGATCCAACTAAGCCTAGAATTAATTGGGGATGTACTTAAGGTGGATAAAAACTCATCAAATGCTTTATTAATGATTGGTAAAATGGAACTAAAAATAGATGACTGGCTTAAAGCAAAAGAAACAATTAAAGCTGCATAAAGTGAATCAGATGCAAAGAATTTTTATGTTGACATTTCACTTAGAAATTGGAATTATTTTGCAACTTTTTAGAATAAGAGGAGGGATCCAAAGGTGGAGGCATAACATCTTGAGAAGGATAGAGAATTGTATTGTAAAGTGTTGGCACGGAGACCAAGAAATGTTTATGTTGCAAATGGGGTAGCCATTGTGCTAGCTAAAATGGGTCAATTTAATATTGCAAAGGAAATTTTTACATAGGTACAAGAAGCTGTAGCAGGAAACATCTTTGTTCAGATGCCTGATGTGTGGGTAAATCTAGCACATGTTTACTTTGCACAAGAATAGTTTGTGCTTGCAGTGAAAATGTATCAAAATTGTTTGAGAAAATTCTATTTTGGAACTGACACCCAAATTTTGTTATATTTAGCTCGAACACATTATGAAGCAGAATAGTGGAAAGTTTGTAAAAGAACATTATTAAGAGTAGTAGATTGTAACTACTGTAAGTTGCTAATCACAAAGCTATAGATTTTGTGTTTATAAATTTAATGAGGCTTTAAACTTACCTCTGAATTTGCTATAGAGGGTGTCCCCAAATCTGACTTCGTTATAGAGGACCTTGCCGACTTCAAATTTGTTACAACAAACTCCAAATTCCTTGCCCACTTTTCAGAAGTCTCCAGGTCCTCTCCTCTTTATCACCCATGCAAGTAGCTACTATAACTAAAAAATGCCTTAGTGCGAAGTAGCTCTAGGAAAGTACTTTGATCTCTACATTCTCGACCTTTTGCTTTTTGGAGAGTCCATGACAAACAGCTCTGAATGGCTAGAGATTTTCCAAGCTGAGTGTGTGAAGAGCATGTTAGAGTGCCTTCAAGTGAAGAGTATGATGGTAATGGGCCATAACTATGGTGGGTTTGTGGGCTTCTGGATGGCACACGTCTGTTGCCTCATAATTGTGAGCTCTGATGTTTTCAATGATGATCTTCTCAATGAGCTCAATGCCACTGATATCAGGGATGTTCTTCTTCCCAACTAACAGAGGAGGAATTCTGCAATGAACACAAATAATGAATTGTGCCAATACATCCCACCAATAATTTCCCCAATTTTTTTAAAAAATTCTATCTAATTTGTATTTGTATGACTAACTATTTAGTCATTTTTATTTCTATGACTAAATAACTTTTTAGTCAATGACCATATTAGTCATTTATTTACTCATTTATAGCTGAGTTGTAAAAAATTAGTAGAATTTAGTCATTTTTAGTTGTTGTGACTAAACGTTTTAGTCACTTAGTCATTTATATGCCAAAATTCTAATAGTGGATAAACATACCATAAATATGTTGGCAGTCAGGCCATATGAGGTGGAAATAGACTACTCTTCTTCAAAGGAAGATGGATCAGAGTATGATGTGAATCTATGAGGCCCACCCTTGTGCGAATAGAATTAGTTACCCTCTTAGACCATGATTTTTTGCTTCACCCTAGCTAAGGGTTCAATCTACGGTATTGAGGCCCTATCTTGGGTCAGTGTAGTGATGTTGTGGTGTGAGGCCTACTTTTACCCCACCTTATACTTTACCGACGATACATGTGTGATAGATTTCATTATGGGCATTTGGATATTAGGGACTGTTGATCATGTTCTTAGACCTTTATTACTTTATCTAATGTTGGTTAGATAGATGGTTTAAGCATTGTGGATGATTAGATCTCTTGTTAGATTTCATTTGTTGATATGATGTTTAGATGCTATGATTTCATTGATGATTATTAGTATGTGTATTGATGGTGAATTTGATGAGTTATCTTGCATTATGAGATACTAATTATACTTGTGAAAGAGAGTGACTTGAGAGACATATATATATAATAACCACATGCTAATATAGATATAGATATATATATATACACTTGTGAAAGAGAGTGACTTGAGAGACATATATATATAAGAACCACATGCTAATATATATATCTATATATATATATATATAGATATATATATATATTAATTAGCATGTGGTTATTATTATTTCTATATGCGATTATGCAATCATGTGTGTGATGTATGTTGTTCGCTTTCCTTCAGCTATTCTACCATGTGCTATTAATGGGTTTGTGGAAGTGTGCAGGTTACTTTCCATGCCCATGAAAAATCAGAGGTCGGACAAAAACCATATGTTATACCCCTTGTTCGGCCGACCTAGTCCTAAGTAGGACTAAGGTCATATGTGTTTAAGAATGTTCATTTTTGTTGTAATTGATTTATGACTTTTTGTATGGTTTACCCCTTTTCTTTTTATCTTTTGATGTGTTGTAAAAAGTGTAATGTTGAGTTTGCACAATTTTTAGTGCTAAATGTTTGAAGCCCTTTGTAAGTGATTTTATATGTTTCTAATTGTTGTTAATGGCCAAATATTGAACCTAGGGTCTAGGACAATTCCTAACATGTTTAAACTTGATTTAGACCTTGTATGATCACCCAAAATTGACATGAGTCAAGTGACGAGTTTGGGAAGTGTGAGGGGTGGTTGGAAGGTCAACCCACTTGGGTAAGGTTACCCTTGATACACATTCTTTAGAAGCTTCTTTAAGATTCTCACATGTGTGGGACCTCTTCCCTATGTGTGAGAGCACTTGTGGGGAAGAGTGTAGCTTAGATGAATGAGAAGGTGACAAGTGTCACCTCCTTATCCATAAGAAGCTTCCTTTATGTCCTCACATCTCCCTATGCTCTCACATGTGTGAGAGCACTTGTGGGAGAATGTGTAGCTTTGTGGATTAAGGAGGTGACAAGTGTCAACTCCACATTCTTGTGGGGTTGTGAGGAGGGTTATGTGGATGGAGGATAGTGTGACAAGTGTCACATTCTCATCCATCAGGGTTTGAGAGTCTTGTTTTTATATCTCTCATTTTGAGGAGATGGGGGTTCTTCTTTTCATTTCTTTTGGGGAAATTTTAGACTTGTGTTGGAGGAGTGAAGCACTTAGAGATTTTGGGAGAACTTGCGGAAGCTCTTCACCAAACACACTCCATCCTTGAAGCTTGAGAGGTATTTCTCAAGGCTTCAAGCTATTTTTCTTATTTGTTTTACTTATGTACTATGTTTATACATGTTTTATGCTTATGTTATTTTAGTTTTTATGTGTTGTAGGTCTCATGGGTTGTTTGGGTGAGCTATTCTTGTGAGAGAGGATGTGAACCTCATCAGTTTCCCCTCTTCATTTTTCTTATGGATTTATGGCCAAGGGCCTTTATTTGAGGTTTTGAGGAGTTTGGGGTATGGCATGAGTGCCTTGGTTTTATGAAATGATAAGTACAGCAAGAAGCCAAGTGAATAATGAGTATTTTTGTGTATTAAGAGTGTGGGTCCCCTTGAGTAGAGTGAGTCCACTCTCTCACCCTTCAAATCCATTTCTAAGATGGGTTAGTTTTGTGTTAAGCCTTGGGATGGGTGTAAATGTGCTTGGTGTGAGTGTTACATTCTATGTGGTTTGAAAACATGGTTGTTGGAAGGCCTCCTAGCTTGGGGGTGGCCTATTTTAGGCATAGGTTGAGAGGAGAGCATCCCATGGGTATGGCTACCTTGTTTCCATGTTTTGTAGGTTTTTAGGGAGGCTATGGAGAAGTTGAACTTAGAGGGTAATCTTAGTTTTGATGGCATTTTGTAGTTGTAAAACTAAAGGCATTCAAATGCCCTACCCTCATTTTGGGTTTTTTAATAATACTATTGTGGAGAAATTGTTCTCTTATGTTGTAGTCACTTCTACTTGCATGTTTTGTAATCCATATGAATGGTTGTGGCAATAAAATATATTCATTATTTTGTGTATGGAAAGAAAAATGCCTTACTCTACTTTATCAAGCTCTTGTATTAGTTAAATTGTTTTGGAAAGAAAATAAAAGAAAATGCATATATGAGGTTGTAAGAAAAAAAAATTATATGTTGTTTCTAAAAGGAAAATATGTTCCCCTTTAGTAAATAGATTTTCTTTGGGGTTAGTAATTTAAAAATATATATATAATTATGCTTTGGGGGCATGTATTTTATCTAAATGTTACAAAAATAGAAATTAAGCTTGTGGATATATATATATATATATATATATATATATATATATATATATATATATATATATATATATATATATATATATATATATATATATATATATATATATATATATATAAACCCACAATGGATAGGATAGAATGGATTTATATTTGTTTTTTTTCATGTGTTTCTACATCCAACGGTGGTCTTCCCTTTATGTTAGGGTTT
The DNA here is from genome assembly GCA_027924645.1 of Cunninghamia lanceolata. NCBI lineage: Eukaryota > Viridiplantae > Streptophyta > Pinopsida > Cupressales > Cupressaceae > Cunninghamia > Cunninghamia lanceolata. The sequence continues at coordinate 4,504,687 of BSBN01000957.1, forward strand.
TTTTTTATGGAATGAAATGTATAAAAAAAAATTTGTTGCAAATAGCAGCACTGAGGCCGCTACCCTTACTTTGGTTTAGAGGGGGGGACGGACCCCCTACCGCACCCGTAGAGTCTTACAACTCTGCGGTGGGCCCCCCCTCCAATTTTTTCTTTATTTGTTACGGTGCTTAGTGCCCTTGTGCATTTCCGTGGCTATTCGGCCTTGCTTTAGACTGCATCAGTTTCCACATACAGTCTGTCGTGGTTCCTTTGACCTTCCACTAAATAATAGTAATAATAGTTATGCTTATTTATGTTTATATATATATATATATATGGTTTTGCATATTATATAGGTGCTGTGTATACTCAGTTGGTAATGGAAAAAAAATATATTTCTTTTTTATCTCTGCCCTATGATCACCTCTATGTGTAAATAACCAAAGAGAAAACTTTTTGACATTAGAAGACTTGGAATAACCTTATTTGAGACTACTTTTGAAAACTTGGATTAGATTAAATGCAAAAACATAGGACACTTTGTGAGGAAAATAAAAGGTAGTGTTCTTTTAACCATTGAGAAAATAGAGAAATATGGAAATTTCCTATGCATTGCAAAAAAAAGAAAACTTGGAAGATTCTTATAAGAAAACTTTTAGAAATACTTGAGTTATGGACCCCTGTGCAATATAAAAATGGAGAAAATGGGTTTTGATCTTAGATAAATAAAAAAAGCATTGTTAGAAGAAAAAGTTAGCAACCTGTAACAAATTTTGAAACATGTTAGAAAACTTTTAGAGGTAGATAACTTTTTCTTTCTTGGGAAGATACCTCCCACTTGGGGAGGTACCTCCCACTTGGGGAGGTACCTTCCCATCCATTTGCTCCTACTTGTAACCTAAACCAACCCAGAATCTGTTCAACTTGTAAATATGAACAAATGAAACATTTTGGCATTTTTATAATGCTGGCCTAAGGTTTGGTGCCCTAAATGTGGAAGTTGTCTTAAACTTGATTAATCTAGGTTAAGGTTTGTGCTAATCCCACTTACTGAGTGGAGCCCCTTTTTGTCTTATTTGAGAGATTGATTTATTTAATTCTTTTATCTAGTAATTGTATTGTGAGTTGTGCACCTTATTTAGTCAATTAATTTAATTTATTTTTTATTTTCCAATGAATGGGTAATGGCTATAGTTAAATTGTATTTAGGTTATTTTTATTTTAGTTTAAATTATGACAAGGGAATTTTAGTGGAGATTGGAATTTTAAAACTATTGTTGAAGCTATGGATCGATTATTTGATTTTAAATTGGGAATATGATTTATTAAAGTTATGACATAGCTTTAGATTTAAATATCGATGCATTGGGCTTTATTTCAAAATGCTTGGTAAGGGAAACTAGTTGAATTCTATGCATTTAAATTATCTAAATTGGGAAGGGGTTAAGTAGGAGTGTTATTTAAATTTAATTTTTGCAACCTCCTATAGTTGATGAGGTGGCATTATACTGCCAAAATCACTATAGGAATTATCCTATTTTATTCCATAATGCCCCGTTATGCTATCGAAATTATTCTAGATTTTATTGAGTTAGATGTTTTTATGGGATCAGTTAATTTAATCCTTTTTCTTTCAAATGACAAATTATTGTTAAGTTAGGAATTTAAGTTAATCTTATTTAGATGGTTAGATCCTTAGGTCATTAATGAACCTAGGGATAGTTTTCAAACTATATCAAGTTTGACTTGTTTCAATTTAGGAAAACCTAGGGGTAGAATTCAGAAGGAATCTAACCCTCTCAGTGTCGCTTCATGCGACATACACCCCCTTTAGTGGCTTACATTTCGAAGGAATGGTGAAGTGTGAGTCATCTTATCCCGATGTGATTGACCTTCCCCACCTTTAGGTGATGCACATGACATCAGTTGTTGAGACAACTACGTTGTGAGCATGTGTCACCAAGCGTGCATGTTGCATGCGAGGGGGTTTGTAGAGTCGAAGGGAAATTTTTTAGTTATTTCATGTCATGACCACATGACTAATGTGGACATGACACGTGTGTAGCACGTCATGACCACATGACAAATGTGAGCATGGCATTTGCTATCAGAACCCATGTTTCAAACTTTGGGATCTCTAGGTGTGTAATTATTGTTGAGTTGGGCCAATGGTAGGTCATGCATAATTGTGTTGCGTGTTTGACTCTAGCTTGCTTAGCTATGAGTTCATAAGAGACCTTGTTGGGGAATGATTTGATTCCCTCGATTTTGCTTCCACTAACCCCCACATACGACATGATGTCATAGGTAATTGGGGTGTGTATTCATGATGAGTAAAGTGTTTGAGGGACCATGCTAGTCCTGAATTCAAGAGTAGTTAACTCCTTGATCTAAATGTTATCCTAACAAGGTGTTATTGGTCAAGTTTTTCTAAGTGTGTCGTTCTAGCTAATTCTTGCTCCTTGTGCTAGTTGATGGCACCTTTTGATCCTTCTTTAAGGGTCATATCAACCTACGGTAGGTTGTACCCTAGGAAGGGTGTTATTGTGATAATTTTTTTCTCTTTTGGCCACCTTGTAGATTGCCCTAGTGAGTGTTGAGTGGCATGTTGTTGGTCGCAAGTGTCATTGCATTGTTTGAGACTTACCCTTTACGGAGATTGTTGAGTTATGTTTATCCTACCATTTGGGGGGAAAGGAATGTATTAAAGTGGTACGCTAATCTTGGGAAAAGACTTATGTGCCATATTTCTTTGATTCTTTGCCTTGTGTCGCTTAGTTAACCTATGCGGCATGGGGCAAGTGGTGCCTTATTTAGAAGACTCTTGGTAGGGATGTGATGAAGTTGTAATCTATAGTTATCCTTTATCTTGTTATAGAATTAAGTTATGCTGATGGGTAGTTGACACTTGAAGAGTGAAAAGAGGATAAAATGGTATATTCTCTTGTTAAGGTTGCTTAGTACCCCCATCTTAATGATGATGTTGAGGACGTTGAAAGGTTGGTGTGTAAGGCCTTCCTTGGTTATCTTCTTATGTAAGCCTAGTGGCTAGTTGAAAGGGTAAGTAGTGGACTTGTGGACTCCATTGTGGTTGTGAATATTGTGACACTTGTTGTGCCACGTTGAGTTAATCCCTTTGTGGCTTGTTGGTGTCGAGTGGGTATTTAGGGTAAGCACTACCTGGACATTAAATTGTGATGGGTTTTGTTCACTTATGGTATGGTACCTCATTGTTCAAGGGCTTAAAGGTGGTGTAAGTTCTTGGTGTTGAAACCTTTTACGATAGTCGAGAGGTAAGGTCTAGTTGTGGGTGTAATTCCCTAATTGCTTATTTAATGATAACCTAAGTGTAACTTGATCCTTCCCTTGCCATCTTGTTTCCTTGGAGTTTGATTACCTTTATGTCTAGATAGGGTGATGAGTTCCCCTTCATAGTAATGTATGTCTTGTGCATAAGATGGCTATAGTAAAACCTTGTGTTGGGTTGTAGTGAGGAAAGTTAAGTTTTATACTTGTTCTCTTGGGTCATTGTGAAAACCCTCTGGTGGTGCCCCCTTATCTTTTAAGATGGGAGAACACATGGGATGCTTGAGGTGAATGCATAGTTGATGCGATGAGATAGTTGGAGCATCAACTCTCCTATCTTGGAGCATTTTAGTTGTTGGGTCTTGGTAATCCTTGAGGTGAGTCCCTTGTGCAACTATTTGCATGAATCCCCTAAAGATGGCCCTAATGAATAGAAGGATTTTATTTTAAAGGATACAATTATTCTAGATGTTGACTTGATTAAAGACTCACACACCTAGCTTAGGGTAATGTAGGTGGATAGACACTTGTATGGGCATCTTGGAAACATTTGGGATTGGCAGGATGCTTTGGGAAGTTGAGTTCATTTTGGAAGAGATAGTAGGTTGGTGGTATTGCTTTTTGGTCATTAATGATTAAGTGATGTGATCAACATGTGTGATCGACGTAGATGCTTCTATTGGGTCATTTTTGGGCATTATTAAGGCAATGGCTTTGAACTTGAGTTTAGTGGAGGGCACCTTGGTTGGGTTCTCCAACCTTGTTGCATGGAAGTTTGTCCCAAAATAGTTGGCATGATTTTAGCCATGACTAGGGTTTGATTGGCTTAGCCCCACTCTAGTACCTTGATACCTTGAGCAAGTTTATTGTTGTAATTATGCATTGCATTGTGTGATTACAAACCCATGGAAGTTAGATAGTCGTTTTAGTTGAGTTTAGTGGTATCCTTGAAGTTGTAGGTATATGTTCCTTGCTAGGAAGCACGAAGGGACCCCACTTCAAAGGTGACTCATGGGATACATGACTCTTGGTAAATCTTTTCAAGCATGTCCTAGGTTGCCTAGAGTATGTGGGGAATCATTAGTTGAGTATGTGACCACTATTCCTCTTCTCCCTTTTTGTGACTATTTTATATATACGATGTTGTGATGTGCAATTGTGGATAATCATTTAATTATTGTTAAATTTTATTATTTTGTACACCCAACATTATTGAGTTTCTTTACTTGGGCTACTTAGCTGATTTACTTTCTTAGTCCTCTTACCTCAAGGACTTGTTGGATCGTATTTTGATTTAAATTTTTTTTTATGTTACATTTTGGCACCAATTTTGAATTGGACTTATCTTTTCAATTTTATTTATCTTTTGGATCTTAATCCTTTGAGTTCTATTTCATTAAAACTTAATCAAGACTTATCTTTTGTAAGATCTTTTAATTTGAGGATTTTCTCATTGTTGGTACTACTGGTACGTGTGTAGTAATGTGACTTATGTAACCTAACCTACCCATAAAGGGTACTTGGTGAGAGGAGGGTAGGAATAGTTAGACTTGGTTTGAGGTTGTAAGTTGCAGTTGTTTTGAGGATCGATAGTGGTGGTTTGGAAATTCCTTGTTGACCTTGGGTCCTATTCAAGTTTTGCATTGGTGCTTCCCATTTTGGGAGGTCAAATATTTAAGTAGCATGAGATGAGTGCTAGAGAGGTTCAAAGGAGTAAACAGGTCGAGAAAACCTTGAGTTCCTCTTGTTGTTGTGTGTACCCATTGTCCTTGTGATATTGGCTCCCTTGTTTACGTGGCCTTGTGCTTGACCAATCTTTGAAAGTGGACCCGCGAGTGTTGTAGTGGCATGGTTGTTTAGTTCATTCCTTGATGTTAGGGGTTCTTGGCATATTTAGTTCCTACCTATTTTGTAAGTTCTCTCTAGGTAGTCTAGTGGGGACTTGTTGATGAAGGAGCATCTGAGACATGAGACTCTTGTGCTTTTTGATTGAAGTCTTATGGTTGTATTTTAGCATTGGTGGTAAGTTGAGTAAGATGTGTGTTTGGGGCTTGTTGTTTGGCCAGGCTTCCCTTGGGTTGCTTTTTGATTAGTTAGGTTTTGATGGCTAAATGAGGCTAGGAATTTGTTTCAGCTAAGGTAATGTTTAGAAGGGCCTCTCTTAGTGCTAACCCTCTTGGTGTGTCCCCATCATTCTTGACCTTGAATTTCAAAGAGGTCTATCTTAGGGCATCTAATGCCCTTGTGTCTTTTAATGGCTCATAAAGTGTTTGAAGTATGTGTAGTTGTTACATGCTTGACCCCTCCTAGTCAGGGGAGGGTATCTTTAGCCAGAATGATGGCTTCACCAAGAAAAGGGAATTCAGTATATGAGAGATATGTTCCAAGGACCCTATCCCAATGAAGGTCTTCAATTTCTCTCTTCAAATTATGCAAGAGTCTTGTGGAAACTCACTTTTGGTTCATTTCAGGATAATTTTATTAACCACTATGTCTGTCAATAGTATGGACCACTTGGTGATCAATCTATGTTTTAGCACTAGACCTATGGAGCTCATATCTGACATCTTTATAATCATCAAAAACCATGAACTTGACAGTTATATCGCCAAATTCAACTCCCACTCTCCTTTTCATTTACCATCCAAAGTTCACCCTATTGAAGAAGATTATTTTTCACAGCCTAAACCATATAGTGCTTCATTAAACACCACCATTGAAGTTGAAGCACATCATGATACAGAAGGTAGTAGCCAGTGTCAATATCACACCTTTCATAGATCCTCTACTACCACCTACCTAGGTATTGAACTCTAGATTCATTTTTCTAGTATAAAATCATATCCTTTAGCCTTCCTCTGGGATACGGGTGCAGATCTCAATGTCACCAGATATAATTATTTCCCTCCTAATCAATGGCTTTTAGGCACCACTAATATTATCTTTGGTAATGGTAAACACACTTCAAACTTAGTGTGTATAGCCCCAATCCAATTTGCTGATGGTCACATTGAAGAACTCACTTTTGTTCATTATGAAATTGATGGCTACGATGGGGTAATTGGAAGCACCACTATGCAACAATGGGAACCCATTCTTATCCATAGTAATACTACAACTCTTATGGAAAAATATACTGTTCCCCGCCTGGACACTGAGTTTGCTTATACTAGTCCATCTTCTACACCAACACCCAAATGGGATAGCAACATTTGGTTTGCTAAGCATCTCACCACTTCTTAGTCTAGCCTTGAGGAGATCCGATAACAATTCCAAAATACTATTATGACAAAAGACCTCAGCAAACATAAAAGAACATTGAGTTGTTCACTTCCTCTTAAGAAGGATGTAACAGGACAAGAAATGCTACCAAAAGGAAAAGCTAACTATTATTTGATGAGTCCACTTGAGACACAACAATGTTCTCAAGATATTCAGGAATTGAGCCAACAACATCTCATTCATGAGTCTAGTTCTTCTTTCTCTTGTCATGCCATGTATATACCAAAGTATGATCAATATGGCAAGGAACTTCCTGAGAAATGCCTTGTAGTTAACTACAAGCCTCTGAATGAATGCTTACAGGATCATCATCATCCACTCCCCAGCAAGGATCACATCTGGCAAAGCATTCAGGAAAGTTGCCACTACTCCAAATTTGATCTCACCAAAGCTTTTTTTGGCAAATCTCCATTGTTCCAGAAGATGTTTACAAAACAACATTTTCTGTACCAAAAGGACTCTATGAATGGAATGTTCTTCCATTTGGAATCAAAACTGCTCCTTCCATCTCTCAACAACAGATGGACAAGCTTTTCTGCCCATTTGCAAAGTTCATCATACCATTCATTGATGACATTCTCGTCTTCAGTCCATCACCTGAAAGTCACATTCAACATCTTAAGCAGTTTCTCCAGGTATGTCAACAAAATGGTCTAGTTATTAATCCTGCTAAATCTAAATTTGCTATAACCTCTATTATCTTTATTGGCATCGAACTCTTGCTTGATGGGAAAATGGAAGCACAGGATCATATCCTGTCAAAAATAAAAAAGCTACAAGTTACCAATACAAAAGAACTACAGAGATTTTTGGGATTAATCAACTATTTGCTAGATTTTATTCTCATATTGCCAAGGATAGGTTACTTCTCAATCAACTTCTATAGAAGAATCCTCCTCCTTGGACTCATGAGCATGATGCATACATCACCAGTATCAAGACCAAATGCCAATCTCTTCCTACACTCTGTCTTCCTGGCAGCGTATTCAAAATTGTGGAGATTGATGCAAGTGAAAATATCTGGGCTGGAGTTCTCAAGGAAAAGAATGCTCATGGGAAAGAAGAAATTGTAGGGTATGTCTCAGGAACTTTCAAAAATAGTGAAATCACCTATCACAACACCCATAATGAAATCCTTTCCCTTGTCAACTATCTTAAGGCATTCTATGTCTTTATTGTTGATAAAAGATTCCTAGTCCGAAGTGATTTGTAGAACCTTCGAGGATTTTTTTGAAAGGAATCTAAAGACAAGGTTATCTGGTGAAGATTACTCCGGTGGGCTAAATTCCTTGATACTTTTGAATTTGATATTCAACATCTACCTGGATCTCAAAATATATTTGTTGATTTTCTCTCACGTGAAGGTTTTCTTGCTCAAAAGGACTTTGTGTCTCCTTTCGATTCTTGTGTTCGAGTCATGCGTGTTTGAGAAGAACGATGGTTTGAGGAAAGTTGCCCCGAATTCAGTAGTAATCCATATAATCAGAGGGATCGAAGAAACTTTGATAGCATCAATACTCCTCATATTTTCAATATCATTAAAAGTATCAAAGTTGATGAGTAGAGGAGTTTCAGCTTTGTAATTCTACAAATTTTTGTATAGCTCAGATCCAGAGCCATTACAATTACCATTGATTCTAGCTATGGTAAGCTTTCCCTGTTTTTTCTCTTCAGGTGTTGTGGCATGCATGGTGCCTGTTGTAGGATCCCATAATTTTTGAATAGTAGGGTTAGGACATTTGAGAGAAAATCCTTTGCCTTGATATTGGGCTTGTAGGTAACCCATGGAACTAGAGGGGAAGGCATGTTTCTTTGCGGATTTGGTGATGGCAAAGCAGATTGAACATTCTAGGATTCCTACAAAATAGTATGCTCTAAATGTAATGTTGCTTGACTGATGATTTGGGTAGTTTGGCTGATATTTTGAGCAGTGTTCTGAACCTGATTGACAATGTGAACAATAGTGGTGACATCAGAGCAAAGCACTTGCAAAGTTTGGGATGTGCTAGTTTGGTGATATTGTTGATTGGCCCACCAGGCTTTTGCTTGTTGCTTGAAATGGTTATAATCAGCACGAAGCTGAGCAACTTCAGTAGAGGCTTTGGCTTGCCAAGTGGAACTAAGATGAGAGGCCATGTCTTGTAGAGTGGCTAAAATAGAGTGCATATTAGCTTGGGAGGTGGCATAGCATTGTTCATTTTCAAGGTATGCAGCTTTTTGCTGATATTCAGCATCTTGGCTGAGAAGCAACTACTTGCGGAGACATAGCTTTGTCCAATTGAGTTATTTACTTTGGCTAGAAACAAGAGGCTAACTGATGGGTTACACATGTTGCGGCCAAAATTCAATCTGGTATTTACCAGTCGGATCATATTGCATTAAATCTTGAAAACATGGAATAATGCCCAGAATAATGGACTGACCAGCAGGGGTCTAGACAACCTATTCATTAGGAGGAGTAATAGCTAGAATAGGGAAAGATACAGATTTATGAGACATCATACGTAAGTGTTTGGGTGTAGAGATAAAACTACAATCCTCACATTTCATTACACCATTTTCAACCTTAGAGAAGTGTTTATGTGGGCATGTTGAATTTTTAGTAGGTAATTTTGGACCCAAAGTAGGAACATGGGTGAACACAGAAGTGAAACTAGATGCTCCGGGATCGGTAGTGTGAAGTAATTGGAACAAGTGTTCCTATCCTTGAGTAGGTTGGAGTCACATGGATTGAGAGGAGGACAGTGGTCTATTGTAGTTGAAAATCTATTCTAGTTTAGTGGATCAGGATCATGTCAAACTAGGACTTGCAAAGTTCAAAACAACTTTATCATCAATTTCTTGGAGGCTAACTCCTTGAAGTTGAGGAGGCTTAGGAGCTTGAGCATCTTTAGACCATAACTCTAGAGCCCATTCAGTTGGCACTTGGATGTCCTTATGTTTGACAACAATTGGAGCCCAAAGCTAGGTGGTATTTCTGGTTGATTTCCAGATGGTAGAAAAATCTTCCTCGGGAGATAAGGATTTTTGAGCATTCAACATTAAAGGAAGAGCCTTATTATAGAGACGATAATGGATCATGAAGGTCAAAGTATGGTCAATGGATTGATTCTTCATATACAGATTCAATGTTCTGAAATCATATGTCAAAACCTCATCTAGATTTGAATCATGAAGGCTAACAAAAAAATCTAAAAGACAGTCAATGTAAATGGGACCACTTGCCATGGAATCACATGCACTACCCAATAAAGCATGAGAGATTTTTAAAAAGTAGGCATCCTTTAATTATATCATAATTATGATTGGTAGTCCTTTTCTATAGTGACCTTGGGTTCCTATCTTGGCATAGGACAGATGTAAATATTGAAAACTGATGGGGTCTGACCTAGCCTTTTGTTGCCACCTTCTTATCATAGTCTGAGTGAACAATTTTAATGATCATTCTGAAGCATTAGTAACTGTATGTTGTAAGGAACTACTTTTACATTTTTTGATACTTTTGAAAGAAAATACTTCTTTTAGACCTTTTGGAATATTGTTATATATGTCATGAACAAGTATTTTAGGAACTCTAAATTCCTTATCCTGAAATCTATCATTCTCATCTAAAATTGAACTGGAAGTTTCAGCTAGAATAAAATTATGATCAAACTGAGCAAAGTAATTAGTGAAACTTGCCTCTGAATTACATGCTTGTGTGAAATCTTCTGGAGTTGTGGCCATTGTTGACGTTGATGTTTCCATCATCTACTATTGTGGTTGCGTGCTCGAATCTGCTCTTAAATTACAACTATTACTGCCTCAAACTTGCCCTATCAAAAAAATTTACAGGACTTACAAAGAAGAGGTCTTACACCAAGAGAAACTAAAATTTGTAAGAGACAATACGAAGATGCTATACACAGAACAGCAAAGACAAAATTAACAAGTGAATATTTTCCATGGCTCTAATACCAAATTACTTGCGCATGTAAACAAGCACTTCAATTAAACATTTTATTGATAGATGAGAATAATTACAGAGTTCTAAATGAATACATGACATAGCTTATCATAACCGATTACACATGCCTATCTCGATATTGGCAAGCCCTGAGTTTCTAATTCCCGATGAGGGAAGAGCTTACCTCTCTACTACAATATCAAAACCTTAGACAACTTCTAAGAAACCTTACAAATAGACTTCAAGGGTAGTCTGCTAAATGACCTTTTGAAGGTACTAACATTGCTAGTTGTGCCAGATGCATCGAGCCATATTGCCAGGAGAAGGGGCTTCTTCTTTACTCCTTTGTGGCAGAGAGAGTATTTTTTTAGGATGTGGAGATATTCTAGGTTGTTGATGGGTAGAAGTGGCCTGTTTGAGAAGCATCTGCTTTTGTTCTTCAAGTCTTTCCAATTTTGACTTGTTTTTTCCTCCATGTTTTAGGTCCACAATTCATTTTAGATAACATTCTATCTATTTTACATATCTCATTGATGACCTCATCAAGAGATTATTTTCTCATCATTCTGTAATAGAAGGATACTTTGAACCCTTCAGATTCTTCTGAGGCTCCATGTTCGGATGCATTCTTTTCAGGTCTTAGATTTTTTGATATTATCATATCAGATTCTTCAGCATAATCTGATATGTCAAAAATGATGATATCCTCAAAATCTGATGGATATTCATTTACAAACTCATATTCTTCATCAAGACTAGCTTCTTTCACTAGACGACCTTTCCTTTATTTTTGGCCTTATACTTTTCAGGACATTTATTTGCATACTGCTCACCTTTATAAATGTAGCATGTGGGTTTCCATTTCTTTTGATCTTTAAACTTATCCTTTTTTTCTAAAATATCCCTTCTTATTGGAATATTTATGCTTCTTCGTTTTGGGAGTGTAATCAGAACACTCATAACAAGACTTGCCTTTGTGCATGTACTTGGATTTATGTCCGTTATAATCTTTATGATTGTTATCATAGAATTGTGACCTAGGGATTAATTTTTTATAGACAACAAAGGAGATTAATGGCTTGACCCTTTTCATTTCTTTCTTACTACGGGTTTCATGACAAACTTCCTCATTTATTTTAGTGAGGAATTGAACCAATTGGGGAAAAGTGACTTCTTCTAGATCTAGCTGTTCAGTAACTAGATTTTCTAGTACTCTCTTGTGATAATATTCCCCTTCAATATGACCAAAACTTTTAAGGAAATTAGTAAACATATATTCCTGATTTTTCTCCTTTCTTGATTGATAAAAATTTATATACTGTTCTTCACAATATTCTTTGAAGAGGGAGAGATTCTTGCATTTACTTGTCACAAAATTTTTATAGGCCATTCTTTCCAGTGAATCTATATGACCTACAAACATTATGACTAACTGAGCACAGACTTGATCTATGTCTTTACTGATGAGATTAGCCTTATATGTTTCTTCTAGGTGATCCCAAACACTTTTAGCCATTTCGGTGATGGAATTAAGGTTTTGTTTAATTACATCCTCTTCATTAACACCAGAACTGGTTGCCACATAGTTAGTCACCCACAATTTGATAGCGTCAATACTCCTCATATTTTCAATATCATCAAAAGTATCAAAGTTGATGAGTGGAGGAGTTTCAGCTTTGTAATTCTACAGATTTCTGAATGGCTCAGATCAAGAGACATTACCATTACCATTGATTCTAGCCATGGTAAGTATCAAAATTGATGAGTGGAGGAGTTTCAGCTTTGTAATTATTTAGATTTCTATATGGCTCAGATCCAGAACCATTACCATTACCATTGATTCTAGCCATGGTAAGATTTCCCTAGTTTTTATCTTCAGGTGTTGCGGCATGCATGGTACCTGTTGCAGGATCCCATACTTTTTCAATAGTAGGGTCAGGACATTTGAGATAAAATCCTTTGCCTTGATATTGGGCTTGTAGGTAACCCATGGAACTAGTGGGGAAGGCATGTTTCTTTGGTGGATGTGGTGATGGCAAAGTTGATTGAACATTCTGGGATTCTTGCAAAATAGTATGCGCTAAATGTAATGTTGCTTGACTGATGCTTTGGGTAGTTTGGCTGATATTTTGAGCAGTGTTCTAAACTTGATTAACACTATGAACAATAGTGGCCACATCAGAGAAAAGCACTTGGAAAGTTTGGGATGTGCTAGTTTGGTGTTTTTGTTGATTGGCCCACTAGGCTTGTACTTGCTTCTTGAAATGGTTATAATCGGCATGAAGCTGAGCAACTTTAGTAGAGACTTTAGCTTGCCAAGTGGAACTAAATCAAGAGGCCATGTCTTGTAGAGTGGCTAAAATAGGGTGCATATTAGCTTGGGAGGCGGCATAGCATTGTTCATTTTCAAGGTATGTAGCTTTTCACTGATATTCAGCATCTTGCCTGAGAAGCAACTGCTTGTAGAGACATAGGTTTGTCTAATTGAGTAATTTACTTTGGTTGGAAACAAGAGGCTCACCGATGAGTGACACATGTTGCGGCCAAAATTCAATCTGGTATTTACCAGTTGGATCATATTGCATAAAATCTTGAAAATAGGGAATAATGCCTGGAATAATGGACTGACCAGCAGGGGTCTAGACAACCTATTCATCAGGAGGAGTAATAGCTAGAATAGGGAAAGATATAGATTTACCAGACATCATACGTAAGTGTTTGGGTGTAGAGATAAAACTACAATCCTCACATTTCATTACACCATTTTCAACCTCAGAGAAGTGTTTATGTGGGCGTGTTGAATGTTTAGTAGGCAATTTTGGACCCAAAGTAGGAACATGGGTGAACACAGAAGTGGAACTAGATGCTCAAGGATTGGTAGTGTGAAGGAATTGGAACAAGTTTTCCCATCCTTGAGTAGGTTGGAGTCGCACGGATTGAGAGGAGGACAGTGGTCAATTGTAGTTGAAAATATATTCTGGTTTAGTGGATCAAGATCGTGTCAAACTGGGACTTGCAAAGTTCAAAACAACTTTATCATCAATTTCTTGGAGGCTAACTCCTTGAAGTTGAGGAGGCTTAGGAGCTTGAGCATCTTTAGACCATAACTCTAGAGCCCATTTAGTTGGCATTTGGATGTCCTTATGTTTGACAACAATTGGAGCCCAAAGTTGGGTGGTATTGCTAGTTGATTTCCAGATTGTAGAAAAACCTTCCTCAGGACATAAGGCTTTTCAAGCATTGAGTATTAAATGAAGAGCCTTATTGTATAGATGATAATGTATCATGAAGGCCAAAGTATGGTCAATGGATTTATCCTTCATATACAAATTCAATATTTTGAAATCATAGGTCAAAACATCATCTAGATTTGAATCATGAAGGCTAACAGAAAAATCCAAAAGATAGTCAATGTAAATGGGACCACTTGCCATGGAATCACATGCACCACCTAATAAAGCATGAGAGATTTTCAAAAAGTAGGCACCCTTTAATAACATCATAATTATGATGGGTAGTCCTTTTCTATAGTGACCTTGGATTCCTATCCTGACGTAGGATAGATGTAAATACTAAAAACTACTGGGGTCTAACCTAGCCTTTTGTTGCCACCTTCCTATCTCAGTCTGAGTGAACAATTTTAATGATCTTTCTGAACCATTAGTAACTATATGTTGTAACGAACTAATTTTACATTTTTTGACACTTTTGAAAGCAAATACTTCTTTCAGACCTTTTGAAATATCTTTATATATGTCATGAGTAGGTATTTTAGGAACTATAAATTCCTTATCCTAAAATCTATCATTCTCATCTAAAACTGAACTAGAAGTTTTGGCTAGAGTAAAATTTTGATCAAATTGAGCAAAGTAATTAGTGAAACTTGCCTCTAAATTAAGTGCTTGTGTGAAATCTTTTGGAGTCGTGGTCATTGTTGATGTTGATGTTTCCATCATCTATTGTCATGGTTGCATGCTCAAATCTATGCTCAAATTACAACTATTACTACCTCAGACTTGCCCTATTAGAATTTTTTATGGGACATACAATGAAGAGGTCTTACATTGCAAGAAATTAAAATTTGTAAGAGATAATACAGAGATGCTATACACAAAACAAGAAAGACAAAATTAACAAGTCAATATTTTCCATGGCTCTGATACCAAATTACTTGCGCACGTAAACTAGCACTTCAACTGAACATTTTATTGGTAGATGAGAATAATTACAGAGTTCTAAATGAATACATGACATAGCTTATCAAAGATGATTACAGATGCATGACATATTATAGATGCATAACATAACGATCTTGATATTGGCAAGGTCTGAGTTTCTGATTCCTGATAAGGGAAGAGCATACTTCTCTACTACAATATCAAAACCTTAGACAACTTCTAAGAAACCTTACAAAGAGACTAATTAGACTCAGAAGACTCTTATCTCTCTGGACTTGCTAGAACAGAGTGAATGACTCCCTTATATAGGATGAGAGCACCACCTTTTCATGTTCAATAGCAAAGAAAGATTTGAAATCTACCAATCAGGATGGACTCACTTTCTAAAAGAGATGCCCACTATGAGAAGATTCTCTAGGTGGACCCCAATATCTCATGAATAAGAAAGTGAACGAACAAACATGTGGGGAATGCTACATGTGGAGTGTCACTTCGACAGCCAAAAGTGAAATGACGAGATTCCTTTTGGTCATGATTGGAAGAACCTGTGGTTACTTTGAGGTGGTAACCTTACCCCTTTTCCTGTGGTGTGGTCCACGTCAATCCTTTTTTTTACTAGAGTGACTAATAGCTCCAATGAGTAACAAAACCACTCATTAGTCATCACTATCAATTTCCCCTTGAGTACATCAAGGCAATGTGCATCATCATGAGGTTGTCATAAGGAACAGGGATGTGCAGGAGCATCTGGTTCTTTCCAAATAATGCATAAAGTCTTGCTTTTACAGGGACCATAGATTCCAAGTGTTTGTACATTAGAGTCACCAAGTTCAAGCTAGAATGTCTTAGTATGTATCCAAATAGGTTGTTGATGATTATAAAGATGTCGGATACAAGCTCCATAGGTCCAGTGTTGAAACATAGATTGATCACTAAGTGGTCCATATTGTTGACATACATAGCGGTTAATCAAATTATCCTAAAATGACCCAAAAGTGAGTTTTCTACAAGACTCCTATATAATTCAAAGAGAGAAATTGAAGACCTTCATTGGGATAGGGTCCTTGGAACATATCTCTCATATACTGAATTCCCTTTTCTTGGTGAAGCCACTGTTCTGGTCTTTGAATGTGAGGATTGAGAAATTTGACTGGAAGTTGAAACTGAAGTTCGTGGTTGAGGAGGATCCTCTGAATCTCTTCATGTACAAGTTCATCTTGTGCAGAAAACTAGAAAAAGGCATCAGAATGCCAAATACCTGGAGTAGCAAGAGCCTATTTTGCAACAATCATTCATTTCCAATCAAAGAGATAATCATTGGCTATGTCAAACTTTCTTCGATCCCTCCAATTATATGGATTACTACTGAATTTGGGGCAACTTTCCTCAAACCATCGTTCTTCTCGAACACACATGACTCAAACATGAGAATTAGAAGGAGACATAAAGTCCTTTTGAGCAAGAAAACCTTCGCGTGAGAGAAAATCAACAAATATATTTTGAGATCCAGGTAGATGTTGAATATCAAATTCAAAAGTATCAAGGAATTGAGCCCATTGGAGTAATCTTCCCTGAATAACCTTGTCTTTAGATTCCTTTCAAAAAAATCCTCAAAGGTTCTACAAATCACTTCAGACTAGGAATCTTTTATCAACAATAAAGACATAGAATGCCTTAAGAGAGTTGACAAGGGCAAGGATTTCCTTATGGGTGCTGTGATAGGTGAGTTCACTATTTTTGAATGTTCCTAAGACATACCTTACAATTTCTTCTTGCCCATGAGCATTCTTTTCCTTGAGAACTCCAGCCCAGATATTTTCACTTGCATCAGTCTCCACAATTTTGAATCCACTGCCAGGAAGATAGAGTGTAGGTAGAGATTGGCATTTGGTCTTGACACTGGTGATATAGGCATCATGCTCATGAGTCCAAGGAGGAGGATTCTTCTGTAGAAGTTGATTGAGAAGTAACCTATCCTTGGCAATATGAGAATAAAATCCAGCAATATAGTTGATTAATCCCAAAAATCTCTATAGTTCTTTTGTATTGGTAACTTGTAGGTTTTTTATTTTCGATAGAATATGTTCCTATGCTTCCATTTTCCCATCAGACAAGAGTTTGATGCCAATAAAGATAATAGAGGTTTTGGGAAATTTAGATTTAGTAGGATTAATAGCTAGACCATTTTGTTGACATACCTGGAGAAACTGCTTAAGATGATGAATGTGACTTTCAGGTGATGGACTGAAGACAAGAATGTCATCAATGTATGGGATGATGAACTTTGCAAATGGGTGGAAAAGCTTGTCCATCTATTGTTGAAAGATGGAAGGAGTAGTTTTGATTCCAAATGGAAGAACATTCCATTCATAGAGTCCTTGTGGTACAAAAAAGGTTGTTTTATAAACATCTTCTGGAACAATGGAGATTTGCCAGAAACCTTTGTTGAGATCAAATTTGGAGTAGAGGTGGCTTTCCTGAATGCTTTGCCAGATGTGATCCTTGCTGGGGAGTGGATGACGGTGATCCTGTAAGCATTTGTTCAAAGGCTTGTAGTTAACTACAAGGCATTTCTCAGGAAGTTCCTTGCCATATTGCTCATACTTTGGTACATACATGGCATGACAAGAGAAAGAAGAACTAGACTCATGAATGAGATGTTCCTGGAGCAATTCCTGAATATCTTGAGAGCATTGATGTGTCTCAAGTAGACTCATTAAATAAAAGTTAGATTTTCCTTTTGGTAGCATTTCTTGTCATGTTTCATCCTTCTTAAGAGGAAGTGAACAACTCAATGTTCTTTTATGTTTGCTGAGGTCTTTTGTCATAACAATATTTTGGAATTGTTGTTGGATCTCCTCAAGGCTGGACTGAGAAGTGGAAAGATGCTTAGCAAACCAAATGCTGCTGTCCCATTTGGGTGTTAGTGTAGAAGATGGACTAGTATAAAAAAACTCAGTGTGCAGGTGGGGGACGGTATATTTTTCCATAAGAGTAATAGAGTTATGGTGGATAAGAATGGGTTCCCATTGTTGCATAGTGGTGCTGCCAATTACCCCATTGTAGCCATCAATTTCATAATGAACAAGAGTGAGTTCTTCAATCTGACCATTAGCAAATTGGATTGGGGCTATACACACTAAGTTTGAAATGTGTTTACCATTACCAAAGATAATATTAGTGGTGCTTGGAAGCCATTGATTAGCAGGGAAACAATTATATCTAGCAATTGTAGACACCCAAAATTGTCTCAAATTTGTCCATGTCTTGCAACACCTATTTAAAAGCATCACTTAGACATCATGTAGCATTTTGTCATATCCCACTCTTAATCCATCTTTAATCCATTAGCAAATTAATTAAATAAATTTTATTTATTTAATTAAAATCCCATCGTAATCCATTCATAATCCCACTTTCCAATTAATTAAATAAATCTTATTTGTTTAATTAATTTTCCAACTAATACCCCACCTAATTCAAATAAAATATTTGAATTAAGTCCTCACCTCTCACCACATCTTGTGTTGTAGTACAACTTTTATTTAAAATCCTTCACATTTATAACTAATGGGACCTAATTTTAGTATTTGTGTACACCATCACATATAAACTTATTAAATAAAGGTTTTTGTGAACATGGTCACACATGAGACTTATCTTCCTTTGTACACTTGTCACATGACTACAACACCCTTGAAGAGTGGGAATAACTAATCAATCCTAGCCATCCACATCGTTCATTTAGCCTTTTAATCTCAACCATCCATTTGAACTAAGCCTTTCCTATAAATCAACCCCCTCATAAGCCATTTTCATGCATTGGGTTGGAGTATCCTTATGCTGTTGAAATATCTTTAGAGCCTTTGTATCTATCATCATCATCTTCCATCTTCCATCTATCATCCATCTATCATCTCAATCCTATGCAAATGTTATGCTGCTGAATTGTGAGCAACAAACATATTAAATCAATCAAAAAATTCATCTTGCATCTTTGAGGTATTGAACGATTTGGGTTTAGGTTATGCATTTCATTGTTTGATCATTTCCATTTTAAAATCCAAATTTTTTGATATACATTTTGGCATGCCCAGTGGGACTCACTTCGCTTGATCTTTTTTGTAGGTTTTTGTAGTAAAAATTTGCATTCATCTAACCCTTATTATCGAGTTTCGTAGGTTTAATTAACTTTTTGTTGTAGATCCGCTATTTTTTGGACAAAACCCTAGGTTTTAGAGATTTCATCATATCTTCAAAATGACTAAAAATTTTTCTACAATATTTTTACAAAAGTTTGTTCATGATATAAGGAAGCTACAATAGAAAAATTTCAGGTTTATCACCATTTTTGTGGGTGTTATCATGTTTTTATGTTTTTCATAAAATCGCAATTCTAGGTGCAAATCGGTGATTTTTTTAGAAATGTTTACATTTCTAGAAATATGTTGAAATTCTAATGGGGGTATATGTTTTATAATTTAATTTCCAGGTCATATAAAGTGTGAAAAAATAAGATCTTTTCTGATTGTAGCTTTTTGCATTTTTGGGTACAAAATAGGGAATTTTTCTGATTTCTTTACATTTTGGATAACTCTCAGAAAATTAATAGGGGTATCTTCTTTGATTTTTTAATTTTTAAAACAAAAATGTCTCAAAATAATCAAATCTAATTCAGCTATGTATCTAAAATTATAATTTTCCTTGCCTGATGAGCTTATTTTTTATGCTTGCATTATAATATCATTTTTTGATGTTGTAGGTGATCATAAGGAGCTTTAGTAATAGCAATATGAATCATATAAAATAGATTGGAAAGTGAAAATAATCTAGGTGCATTCATTTCTATCTTTCATCTTTTCATTTCAATCAATCTTGTTTGCAAACACATTTTGATTTGGGCATAAAATGAACAACTTGTTTGCTATCACATCAAAAATTGGGCTAAAATGAACCATTTTCCTTCATCACATTTGGATTTGGGCTTTAAAACAAACAAGTGCTTGCATTGTCTTCCACACATTGAATTTCTAAGGTTAATGAACCCCATGCGAGTGTGACCAAGTAAATGTGTATGCTTTCTCCTCGCATCCTAACACAAACTTGGAGATTAAAAACATTTACTTGTGTTGCCTTTGTTTAGCCTTAGAGAGGCCTGCCTTGGTGGGAAAAGAAGTACTCACCCCAAGGGAACGACCTCAAGTGGTACTTTCATCTAGTCTGCTATAAAAATTAGATTTTTAAGGCGAAAGCCAAGTCTAACCAGTATTAGCGCTCACCATACAGTGATAGCTCGAAAGGATGCATACCTTTGTGTATATTAAATTCCTAGTAGGGTTAGTTAAAGACTTAAGTGGCTTGCTGGATGCTCGTGGGGTGCCAGTCCCCTAGATTTTCACTAGAACCTCCTTGTGATAGTGGCCTTGCCTTAATTAGGACTTGTTGAAGTGCCTTCATGTGCTTGCTTAACCATCATCACATTCTTCGAAACTAACAACTTGCTTATGTGTCTTGTGTGAGTGATTCATGTGTGTACATGCATAATCATTTGTTTGAATATTGCCACATCAAGCTCTAAACACTAAAACACATAAAGACAAGTTATCTTACACATTCTTCCAATAACATTCAAACCCAATCACTTTCATCCTAATCATCCTTCATATCCACCCCATATCCTAATCATATCCAATCACATCCCAATTCAAACCTCAACCATCACACATCATCTTCATCCTAGTCAAAACCTTAATCAACCTAATCACCCTACACTTATCCTAGTCATCTCTTTAATCCTAGTCAACCCTAACCATACCCAAGACACCCAATCTTGTCATATCCTATTCACCCAAGCTTATCCAAGTCATCTAAACCAACCCTAAAGAATATCCTAGTCATCACCCTAACCATCCTAGTCATCATCCAACCCTTCATAGACAAGACATTCAAACCATCCTAAACCTATTCTAGCCATCCCTATTCCATCCATGTCATTTCCACATCATCATCCAAATCCCTAAAAGAGCACTTGCCAAAAAGGACTTAAGACAAACACTTGGGTGACAACATGTTTAAACCAGAAGACCCAAAAATCAAATTCCAAAGATTCCTCCAAAATCTTTATCAAGGATCAAAACCCCTAAACCAAGATGCCATTGAAACATTACAATTGTTCATCCAAAAAGCTCAACCCCAGACAAGCCAATCACCTCAACTACAACACTTCATAGCCCAAGTCCAACACCTTTTAGCCACTAGTCAAGTTTGACAAGTACATCAATCCTTAGCTACTCCATACCAACCTAATTTACCTCATAGCCACATGTCATATCCATCCACTTCCTATCAACTTAATCCACTTATCCACCAAGTCAATGCCACATCAACCTATGAACATCCACCTCAAGCTTATCCAATCCCTCATGCCGACATTCCAATGCACTACCAATCCCATCCATAAGGTAATCACGTGATTTTACAAGAACAACATCCAAGTCCCAACAACCTTTTATATATAAATCAAGTGAACACAAGTCAACCTTGCCAACAAGGTCAAATGCTCGCATCTTTGAGTCCACCTCGAGAACTTTTATCTACATATCCTACCATTACACCTAGCTACCAAGACTATCAATGGCCTCCCCAACAAGCACAAGTGAGCCCAAATCCACCTTTGGAACAAGAAGTATATACAACTCCAAGTGGCCCTTTGTATATAAACCATGCGAGCCTAATACAAAAAGACTTAATTACCTTTTACAAGGGAGATACCAATCTAGCCAATGCATCCTATGAGTGGCCTTCATCATCTAATCACATGCCAACACATGAGCCTACTAGCCGAAATAACACGACCATATGATCCTACCCCTAGTCCATTGGTCCACCAACCTTCATCACCTTCATCCCCATGATCTACCAATCCTCCACCACAAGATCCCTTGGACATAACCGTACAATAATTAGTTCAAGCAAATTTGATTGAGCTGCCACCGATAGAACCTTTTGAACCAATCTTTAAACCCCCTTGGTATAATGAAAACCATTATTGTGCATACCATAGGTATAAGGGCCATACAACAACCAATTGTGTCAAACTTAAGAGATTGATCACAAACCTCATAAATTGTAGTAAGATTATCCCTTCATCCAATCCAAATCCTAATCCACCCAATCCAATTAGCCTCCGAACTAATCCTAGTCCTAAGCCTGCAACATCATCCACTATTATTGCTCATCCATTATATTGCCCATCCACTCATACCCTTGCAAAGGATGTGATCCATTGGCTACTAGCGAGGAATAAACTATCTCCATGTCAAACACCCATTCATGAGCCTACCAAAGAACTTCCAAAGGTCATGTCCAATCCTATAATCCCATCATGTGGTCCACCTATCCTTGAGCCTATCCAAGATCCCTCAATTAACATGCCTAGACCTTCAAGCCCTTCATGTGGTCCACAATCCATTAAGCCTATACAAGGACCTCGCATAAACCTAAGTCAAGAGCTATTGGACCTTCATGTCAATAACCCTCAAGAGCATGTCAAGCCTATCTAAGAGTTATCCAATTCCATTCAAGCAACCCAAGAGGTATGTCAAAGGTTTAATCCTAAGCACATGGAAACATTAAGCCCTAGTCCAAGTCAAGATAAAATCACTTTCATGTAACCTATCCATAACATGTATCTTTTCCATGATCAAGATGATATCCATAATGATGAATCTATCCATGAGTCACTTGATCCTATCTATCTCCCAACAACTATTCATGAGCAAGCTATCCAAATCCAACCTATCCATAACATTTACCTTCTTTATGATCAATATGATACCTATGAAGAATCTATCCATGAGCACCTTGATCCTATCCATAATCCTATATCTATCCATGAGCAAGATATCCAAATTGCTCTGAGTCATCCACCATCTAGCCCTATCCATAATGAACAAGTATCCACTTGTCATGGTGAGACAGTTGTCCCCCAAGCCAACATAGAAGATCAAAAAAATAACTTGGATCTTAGTAAACACAATGCTAAGAAATATCCTAATGGCCCTTCCACATCCACCATCAATTCCACTTCAAGTCCACCATCATATCCACTTGGTCTTACCACCCTTATACATGAGTGTTCTTGTTTTGGACAACAACAACCTTTATCCACTTCACCTTCTCCATCCAATAATGAACTCAAGTCTAATGTTCAAAGCACACCAAGTCCCATAGTTCATCGCATACTCTGAAACATGAACTACCAAGGTAAAGGCCTAGGCCTTTATGAATAAGGTATTTTGGAGCCAAACCATGTCAAGATTCCTCCATGCTCATATGGCCTTGGATATACACCGCAAGGTAAACAAGTTAAAGATGTTGGTAATTCATCCATCCCTCTTAAGTCCACTTTCCATTACAAACCACATCATATACCCAAAGCATATGTCACCTTTTCACCTTCATTATCCTACAAACCCCAAAAACATGTGAATATACACCTTGCACCATCCACTTTACCTCCACTCCTTCCAACTCCTAATATCCCTCCATCCACTTTACCACCATTACTCCCAACACCTAATATCCCTATCCTCCAATCCCCTTATCCATTTATCCATAAAGCCATTTTTAATCCACTTATCCATAAGTACCTTTACATTCCTAATCATGACCAACAAATGCACGTCTTGTCCAAACATGAAACTTTCACTCATTCGATCCATCCCATGGGATTCCAAAATAAACATTTGGATGCCTCTATCCATAAAGCCAAAAGTCCTACCAAAAATCCTAAGGACCCTCATGCCTTAGGGCACAAACATGAAAAATCAAAGCAAAGAACCAAAGCAAAGCAATTCAAAAAGCTACCCAAGCCCATACCTTCACAAGCAAAACCCAAAACCAAAATGGTTTGGGTCCCTAAGAAAAAATCAAGCAAGTCTAATGAGGCATCCTCCTCTACATCTCAAGAATCCGTACCATCCACTTCCATCCACAAATCTGCTTCCATTCAAAAGTTTCAAATATTTCAAAAATCCGACAAGCAAAACACTAATCATAAAAATATTAAGTCTACGTGGGTACCTAAATCCTTACATCACCCATCTCCTAAGAAAACATCACTATTTCTTCCTACACCACCATCCACTCAAAAGCTTCAATGTTTATCACAGTGTGTGCAACCGTTGGTCATGATTCCCTTCCATTATGCAACAGTCCCACAAACCTCCATCTCCCCATCCTTCATCTACTATCCTACATATCTTCCTCATCACATTCCTATGGTCCATGCTTTTGCATAGCCTTTCATCCATGCTTTTGCATAAGTCCTACATAAATCCACACCGCAAGCCACTAGCCTACCCTACCATAATTCCACATCATAATCCACTATCCCCCATCCTTGCATGAACCTTTCATAATCCACATCATAATCCATCTATCTTCCATATAATCCCTTTACCAACATCTTCAGCATATTAACATTTGACATGGTCCATGCGACGACATCCATCTCTAATGGGACACTTTCATCTTTCATAGCACTAGACACTTGAGTCCCTCCTATCCATTACCATGGTGAAAACTTGGCAAACAAGCGCCATGTGTAATTTTGATCCCATCTATAAAAAAAGCAAAAGAAGAAGGAAAAAAAATCAAAAAAGTAAAGAGAAATCCCTTTGTCCAACGATGAAAACCTAGTAAATAGGTGCCTTGGATAAGTACCATGATGAAAACCTAGCAAACAAGCGTCATGCATAGTTGATCTTCTATGCCAATTACACTTGGGGGCACATTGTCTCATCCATACCACACTATCATTTTCCATCCTACCATGTCCTATCTTGCTACATACCATCTTACCATCCTTAGCCATTACATAAACATGCCTAGTCTATTAAACCCATTAATCCATCCTTCCTCCTTTTTGATCTTGACGAAGACATAGGGGCAAAAATGTTACAATATGTTTGGATATTTCTTGACATACCTTTTTTCCAAACCAAGTCCTATCCATTGACTATTTATCCATCTTATCCAAACCAATCTATCGCATCATCCCATCGTCACAAGCCTTGTCATGTCAAAATCCTAAGCATTGCCACCTAGAATGGGGCAAGTTCTTCCTATGCAACATAGCCTTTGGAGATCACATCCTAGCTCCCTTATGATCCATCCACTATGGCGTACCCTTATCATGAGCTTTCCATCTTATATCTTATCCCCATCTGTTTATCATGAGATTTCCACTGTAGCCTACCTATCCATTTATCATGAGACATGCATCTATCCCTTATATGGCCTATCCTCTTATCTATCCATCCAACTCTCATGAAAATTTCATCCCATCCAACTCTCGTGATCTTGCCATCCCATTTACTATCACCCATCATTTTATCCATCCTACCTCCATCCTTGCACCTAGACTTGGTTTTCTCCCTTGTCATTGATATCTAGCACAAAAGCTATCCAAAATTGTAAATCCATTGACATCCCAAAACATTCAAACATACAAAAAAATCAAAATATGCCAAAAAATCTAAAAAATTAAATATCCAATGAAAAATCCAAGCAATAAAACCTATCACATCATCCAAAACAATCCACTCCATCAACATTCAGTCAAAATCAAATCATCATCATCATCAATTATTCCTATCAATAAAATTTATTCATCCATTTCAATCATCACTTCTTCCAATCATATCAATCAAATTAATCTAAGTAATGATCTTAAATCCAAGTTACACTAATCCATATTAAGCAAGCTAATGAATCAAGGAACATTTTCAAATCAAATCAACAAGTTTTTGATCCTAATCTTTTCATAAACTGAATCAATCATCATCAATGGGATATAACATTACTACATCCTTGTGTTGATCTAGGGATATAGCTTTCCCCACAATGACAACACTATAATCATCAATCAAATAATCAATCATTGGTTTATGACTTGACAAGGGCAATACCTTGTTTTTTTACATCCTTTAAGCACACCGAGAATACTTGATTATGCTTGGATTGAGTGGACACTCTAATCATCACACCATCACTATCATCATTCAAAACAATCCAATCATCAAAATTGTTAAAATCCGTAAAATAGATTATAACCCAGAATCAATTGAAAGAGTTAGAAACATAAGTTGTAAATGCAAAAAATAATAACAACGATACCATGAGATTGATGTGAAATGCTCAAATGGCAAAATAGCATCAGATAACTATCTCCAATATCGAATGAAAATACAAGTTAGGTAGCATGCTTATATAGACTAGAGAGAGGGAGGAGCTGGCAACACCGACCAATGAGGAGCAACCATCTATCAGACTAAAGATAGCAAAGTACCTTCCCAAGATAGCTAATGGATGCT
Source organism: Cunninghamia lanceolata (assembly GCA_027924645.1). Lineage (NCBI taxonomy): Eukaryota > Viridiplantae > Streptophyta > Pinopsida > Cupressales > Cupressaceae > Cunninghamia > Cunninghamia lanceolata. The sequence goes on from BSBN01000957.1 coordinate 4,530,758, forward strand.
CACATGTAGGAAGGTGACACCTTGCAACCACTCACATAATAAGACATGCTTTATTAACCTAAGCAAGCTTAAATAAATGTGTAGGAAAAACCTTATAATAAGGAATAAAAAACCTACACTAAGACCCCCCCTTAAGCATAGCTTAGGTGGGTAAAGAGATGGGTCCCAGCAAATCAAGCCTAATGAGGTACCCATGTACAATGAATTCCCCCCCCCAAAAGAGAAGTAGCCCCTCCCCACAAAAGAGAGTACACCCCCCTGAATAAAGAGAGAAATAAGGAGCTCATAAGCCCCCTAAAAGGAGGACACCTGCCACACCCCAAGCAAAGCTCGCAAATGAATGAACTTGCTCTCAGTGAAGGGTTTGGTGAAGATGTCAGCTGTCTAATCTGATGTCAGACAATACTGAAGATCAAGAACCTGCTCATGAATCAGCTCCTAAATGTAGTGCATGTGAATCTCAATGTGTTTGGTCTGCTAATGATGGATTGGATTGCGAGAGATTTGAATAGCACTCTGGTTGTCACAAAAGATGACCGTAGGCTTCCTGAAGGAAATACCAAACTAAGTGAGAATGTGTTGAAGCCAAATGGCTTTAGTAGCAGCATTAACTGCTCCTCGATACTCAGCCTTTGTAGATGAAAGAGCAATAGTAGACTGCTTCTTGTTCAACCAAGAAATCAGACTAGAACCAAGAGAGAAGCAATACCCTGAAGTAGACTTGCGATCCTGAGAATCACCTGCCCAATCTGAATCTGTATATCCCACCAAGTCAATATCCACGCCTGCTGCATAATGAATCCCATAACTATGAGTGCCCTGTACATAGTGAAGAATCCTCTTAGCTGCTTTCCAATGTAGCTCATGTGGCTCCTACATGAACCTGGAGACTAGGCCCACGGCATATGAAATATCAGGCCTTGTGTGAGTCAAGTATATGAGACTCCCAACCAATTGGCGATACAAGGTAGCATCTACCAAAGGTGAAGAACAAGAAGGCTCAAGTTTGACTCCCGACAGAAAGGGAGTCGGCGCAAGCTTACAGTCAGCCATGCAAAATCTAGAGAGCATATCAAGAGCATACTTGGGCTGAGAAAGAAAGATACTAGCCGAAGACTGTGTAATCTAAATGCCCAAGAAATAGTGAAGAAGACCCAAGTTAGACATCAAAAAATGATCATGAAGGGCGGTTTTCACTGCCTTGATGGTGGATGAGGAACTTCCTGTAATCAGCAAGTCATCAACATAGAGAACAAGGAAAGTGAGAGTATCATCCTACTGCAAAATCTAGATGTTCAGATCAGAATGGCACCGAGTGAACCCAACTGATAGAAGAAAGGAGTCCATCTTGGCATACCAGGCTCGAGGGGCCTATTTAAGGCCATAGAGATACTTCCAAAGTTAGCAGACAAGTGAAGGATACTGGACGAACCCCTGTGGCTGCTCCATATATATCTCCTCCTGAAGGTCACTGTGAAGAAAAGCACTCTTCACATCCATCTGATGAACTTCCCAGCGATGGACTGCAACAATGGCAAGGACAAGTCAGATTGAATTCATCTTGGCAACTGGTGCAAAAGTCTCAGAGTAGTCAATCCCAGGAACTTGGGAGAATCCTTTTGCGACCAAGCGAGCCTTATGTTTATCGACCGACCCATCTGCAACAAATTTTGTTCGATAGACCCACTTGCATCGAATAAGTTTTCTTCCCTTAGGAAGTGGGACTAAATCCCATGTATGGTTCCTTTCTAAGGAACTGAACTCTTCCTGCATAGCAGCATCCCACTCGGGGACACCAGAAGCTTCCCTGAAGGACTGTGGATCAGAAGCTGAAGCAAAGAAGAGATGAGGAGCCTACTCAAACTATGACCTTGTTCTTCTAACATCTGAAGGATCACTAACCCAATCACCTGCTGACTCCAAAGTTTGACAAGCCCAAAGAGGCACAGTGGCAGGAGAATCTAGAGGAGAATCAACATCTTCTGAATGATGAATAAGAGAGGAGGAAGATGAACCCTCATCATCGCCATCTGAAGTAGAGAAGAAGACTCCTCAGGAGGATTAAGGTCCTCAGAAGAACTATCATCATGAAGTCGCAGTGTCTCCATGGGAATGAAAGATGGAGAAGTGGTAGAAGAAGTATCCTCCTCAAACCGAACACTCCTCTCAATAAAGAGCTCATGTGTGGTAGGGTGGAGTAGCCTATAGCCTTTGACACCATTTGGATAGCCAACAAATATGCAAGGCCTACTCTGTGGATCCATACCTTGCATTTCTCTATTGGAATGTGGGCCCATGCAGGAGACCCAAATACTCAGAAGTGCTTAACTGTGGGTTTCTGATTGGTCCAAGCTTGAAAAGGAGTTACCCCCTTCACAGCTTGGTGAGGAACCCGGTTCTGGATATAACATGCACAGTTGATGGCCTCTGCCCAATACTGAGGTGCCAATGATTTGGAGTGAATCATGCAATTGGCCATTCCCTTCAATGACCGATTCTTTCATTCTGTAACTCCATTTTGCTGTGGATTGTAGGGAACTGTGTGCTGAAGATCAATGCCCTCTGAGGCACAAAACTGCTCAAACCTTTGGTTGACATATTCCCTGCCATTATCAATGCGCAGAATCTTGACAACCTTCCCAGATTGTTTCTCTACAAAAGCTTTAAAGTCCTGAAAAGACTCAAAGACTTCAGACTTTTGTTTTAGAAAGTATACAAAGGTGTATCGGGAAATATCATCAATGAAGGTCAATACATATCTAGCTTTGCTGAATGAAGGATGTTGAAATAGACCAGCCAAATCACTGTGTACTAACTCCAAGAGCTGTGTGGCTCTCTGTGCTTTGCCTTTGTCAAATTTTTCTTCAGGATGCTTGCCAAGAATGCAACCTTGAGAAACTTTATCAGAGAATCGAATAGAAGGCAATCCTGTAACCATGTCATGCTGACTGAGCTACTGCAAGTAGCGATAGTTCAAGTGGCCAAACCGCTGATGCCACAAATGACTCACCTCATCTAAGTGAGTGAGCAATGCAAGTGAAGGAGAATCAGGAACAAAATGAGAAAAGTGATAGAGCTGAGAATGGTTATCAATGTTTCCTACAGCAACTGTAGACCCACTGTGCAGATCACTGATAACCACTGAGTCAGGTGTAAATTCAACTCTCTTGCCGGAACCTGTATGGGTGATCTGGTAGATAAATAGGAGATTAGTTGACAAAGAAGGCACACAAAGAACATCATGGAATGTCCCATCACCAATGTCAACAGACCCTCTCCCAAGAACTTCCTTTAGTGTATCATTACCCATAAGAATATCAGGCACAGAACATGACTCCAAGGATGAGAAACTTTCCTTTGTATTGGCCATGTGGTGAGAAGCACCTGAGTCAATTACCCAACTATCTGGTGGTGTAGCAACTGCAACAAGGGCCTTGCCCTTCCCCTTACTATTTTTCATGTCCTTTGAAGATTGTGAAGAATCTTCCTTAGCTAAATCTAGCACTTTGATATTATTCTTCTCAAGAAGATAAGTGAGATGAGCTATTTGCTTTTTCAAACACTTATGCTCATCGTGACCAGGTTTCTTACAAAAGGCACACTTTGTCTTCTCCTTTTTAGACATGTTGTCTTTAGAGGAAGACTCAGGAGCTGCATTAGTTACAGCTTGTTTTGGACCTTGTTTCTTCTCTCCTTGATCCTTTTGTTTCTTATTTTGCTTTCCATTGCCTTTTTGATCTTTAGTGCCCTGATTTGCAGCCAAGGCATGAGACTTAGAAGGCTTAATAGTGCCCATGTGAACTAATTTATCTTGTTCTTTAGTGAGTTCAGCAGCAAATTCATTTAAAGAAGGCATTTTGTAGGTAGTCCCAAGGGCACTTTTGGTGGCATAAAATGTAGAAACAAACACTGAGTAGTTAGGACCAAGCTTAGAAAGAATACTTAAGATCAATTGTGGATCTTTCTTTTCAATCCCACATTGCTTCAACTGTAATCTAATGGCCTTTATCTTTGTGAAGAAGTCTTGTATTGTATCAAAATTACATGGATTTAACCCTATTAGCTCATTCTCCAATTGATGTCCCCTTAATTCATCTTGTTTACCAAAGAGATTTTCTAAAATAGTCCATACATCATTTGGTGTTGTAAAAGATTCAACATGAAAAAGAAGATCAGGAGATACAGACATGCATAGAGTTCAAAAGCTTCATCTAGCCTATTATGAAATTTAGGCCTTTCTGCAATTAAGGTTGGTTCAATTTCTAGACCCATTGTTACTCTATATAGTCCTAACTTCTTAAGTTGGATAGTCATCTTGGACTTCCACTCATAGTAGTTGTAGGGTGTTAGAATAGACACTGTTAATTGATCCATCTTAATGCAAAATTAGATTGTTATTGTTGTTGTTGTGAGGAAAGAAAAAAATGCAAGAATACACAAGACACCCCCCCTTTTCCACTCAATCAAAGAACCCCCCAAGAAAATTTGATTTGGCACTTTCTATTTAGTGCATTTACAATTTCCACCAGCAAGAAATACTGAGTGGACTTGATCTTAATGCTATTACAGATCCTCAAAAAGAGCATATGCTAAAACTAATATTTAGGGCTAATACCTAGTAAAATAAACAGCACCACTACAAACTACTTGAAAAAACATCCATTTTCAAAAAAAGAATCACCTCGATTTGAGGATTTATGCAAAAGTTATGCCTCTTCAGAGTTCCCAAAATGAGAACTACGTAGTGTCCCGACTGAGAATCTGCAATTTTTAAAAAATTGATGCACTAAAATCAAAAAATGACTACACTAGTGCATAGAGCACAAAAAAATAGCCAAGATCAAAAAAATTTCATGAGAAATGGAGTTCATATGGGCAAGAATGGAGCATTTGTAAACTGCATTCAAATCTGTAACTACCAATGGAGAGGTGGTCTGCTGTAGCTTTGCAAGTTTGTTTTTGCAAACTATACAGTCTACATACAAAAACTATAAGATACTCAGATGGTTTTTCTGTGCTGCGAACAAAACCCAGAAGGCATTTTTCTTGCTGATTTACAGAAGATGTAGATCTAGTGCAAACCAGATGCCTTTAGCTGCAAAAAATGACCCTAACAACCAAAAAATGGCATGCAAAGGTAGAATCAACTACCTAAGTCAAGAAAAGGCATGCTGCAACTTGCAATACTGATTAAAACACCAAATATGCAAGCTGATTGACAGATTTGAGCAAATCAAGATTTACCGAATCTTCATAAATCCTTTCTGATTCTCTAGATCATTCGAAAAACACAAAAGAAAAGCATATGGGATTTTACAAGATCTTTACAAAGAATCTAACCTTACAAAACTTGCTCTGATACCATGTTAAAATCTGTAAAATAGATTATAACCCAGAATCAATTGAAAGAGTTAGAAACATAAGTTGTAAATACAAAAACAATAACAACGATACCATGAGATTGATGTGAAATGCTTGAATGGAAAAATAGCATCAGATAACTATCTCCAATATCGAATGAAAGTACAAGTTAGGTAGCATGCTTATATAGACTAGAGAGAGGGAGGAGGTGGCAACACCGACCAATGAGGAGCAACCATCTATTGGACTAAAGATAGCAAAGTATCTTCCCAAGATAGCTAATGGATGCTCACATGTAGGAAGGTGACACCTCGCAACCACTCACATAATAAGACATGCTTTATTAACCTAAGCAAGCTTAAATAAATGTGTAGGAAAAACTTTATAATAAGGAATAAAAAACCTACACTAACAAAAAAATCAACCTAGCAACAACAAACATCAAAACCAAAGCACATCAAGCCAACCATCAAAACAAATCCAATCACTTTAGCAAATCAAAAGTAGCTCAATCCACCACATATCATCCCATCATCAATATTTCATCAATCAATCTCAATCCATAACCCAATCTTTCATCATCATAAATAAAATAAAAATCAAAACTACATCTCATTTCCGTCGTTAAGTGCCTTGATCCCATGGATACAGGGTATGTAGGCAGTCTAGAGTACGAAGGAAGTGCCCAGATTCAGGCACAGGTGATTTTCCTCTTTCTCCTCTCATCATTTCTTCTATCATCTATCTTCTACATCATTAATAAACAACTTCTTCCAATCATTCTATCACTCAATCAATCCATTTCCTTCAATCAAATCATCCATTCATATCAATTCAATTTACACCAAGTCATTTTCATCCAACCTTCATCAATCTTCATCCATTATTTCATCATCCTCAAAGTCATTCCAAACAATGATCCAAGTGTAAGTCAATCCTTAAATCCATACCAATCGAGTTAATCAATTAAACCAAGTTATCCAATTGCAATCCACGGTCTTGATCCTAGCCTTGTTGTAAGCCAAATCAATCAGTCAATCATCTAACCAACTCAACAAATAACCTTGTGTCGATCTAGAGATATATCTTTCCCCGCAATGACAACACTATCATCATCATCAACAAAACAATCAAAACAATCAATTAATCATTGGTTTACAGCTTGACAGGGGCAATACCTTATTTGTTTTTGTATCATTTGTGCATGCTTGCTTGCTTGCTTGTGTGTGTTATCATTTTATCTTGCATTTGCATCATATCGATATTAATCCAGCTAATATTCATATCTTGTATCCAAACAAGGTTGTATTATGCTGGGGCACAAGACACATCGTCACCTTGGTCCTTGTACCTTGGTTCATAATGTCTAGTACTATATCAAACATCATGGTTTCTCACATTCATTGCAGCATAACGCATCTTCATTTCTTCTATCCATTCCCTTATCTTTCTTCCTTGACCAATCCATTTCATTTTGAGAGCCTACCTGTGTTTGTCCAACCCGCCTATCCTCTCGAGGGGGCATCATTATCCTATCTTTCCATCATCACCCCTTTTCCTTTATCCATACCTTAGCTTCATTGAAATGATGTTACTCAACACAAATCATATCATCTCAAACATCATCTCAAAGAGGGGCAAAATGTAGAGACCCAAAATTGTCCCAAATTTGTCCATGTCTTGCAACACCTAGTTAAAAGCATCACTTAGACATCATGTAGCATTTTGTCCTATCCCACTCTTAATCCATCCTTAATCTATTAGCCAATTAATTAAATACATTTTATTTATTTAATTAAAATCCCATCTTAATCCATTCATAATCCCACTTTCCAATTAATTAAATAAATCTTATTTATTTAATTAATTTTCCAACTAATATCCCAACTAATTCAAACAAAATATTTGAATTAAGTCCTCACCTCTCACCACATTTTAGACTTGTCCACCTCTCAATTGAATCATGTGTTGTAGTACAACTTTTATTTAAAATCTTTCACATGTACAACTAATGGGACCTAATTTTAGTATTCGTGTACACCATCACATATAAACTTATTAAATAAAGGTTTTTGTGTATATGGTCACACATGAGCCTTATCTTCCTTTGTACACTTGTCACATGACTACAACTCCTTTGAAGAGTGGGAATAACTAATCAATCCTAGCTGTCCACATCATTTATTTAGCCTTTTAATCTCAACCATCCATTTGAACTAAGTCTTTCCTATAAATCAACCCCCTCATAAGCCATTTTCATGCATTGAGTTAGAGTATCCTTATGTTGTCAAAATATCTTTAGAGCCTTTGTATCTATCATCATCATCTTCCATCTTCAATCTATCATCCATCTATCATCTCAATCCTATGCAAATGTTATGCTGCCGAATTGTGAGCAACCAACATATAAAATCAATCAAACAATTCATCTTGCATCTTTGAGGTATTGAATGATTTGGGTTTAGGTTATGCATTTCATTGTTTGATCATTTCTATTTCCAAATTCAAATTTTTTGATATAGATCGACATTGAAATCTGCACCCATATCCTAGTGGAAGGCTAAAGAATATGATTTTATACCAGAAAAATAAATTTGGAGTTCAATACCTAGGTAGGTGGTAGTAGAGGATCTATGAAAGGTGCGATATTGACACTGGCTACTACCTTCTATATCAAGATGTGCTTCTTCAACTTCAATGGCGGTGTTTAATGAAGCACTATATGTTTTAGGCTGCAAAAAACAATCTTCTTCAATAGGGTGAACTTCAAATGGAAATGAAAAGGAGAGAGGGAGTTGAATTTGGCAATATAACTGTCAAGTTCATGGTTTTTGGCCAATTCTTCTGTGAGGCTTTCATTTTGTTTGTCATCTATCTCTTGGATTTCAAGGGTAGCTTGCTAAATGACCTTTTGAAGGTATTGATGTCACTAGTTACGCCAGATCCGTCGAACCATACTACCAGGAGAAGGGGCTTCTTCTTTACTCCTTTGTGGCAAAGGAAGTATTTTTTCAGGATGTGGAGATATTCTAGGCTGCTGATGGGCAGAAGTGGCCTGTTTGAGAAGCATCTGCTTCTGTTCTTCAAGTCTATCCAATTTTATCTTATTTTTTCTCCATGTTTCAGGTCCACAATTCATTTCAGATAATATCTGTCTATTTTACATATCTCATTGATGACCTCATCAAGAGATTGTTTTCTCATCATTCTGCAGTAGAAGGATACTTCGGACCCTTCAGATTCTTTTGAGGCACCATGTTCAGATGCATTCTATTCAGGTCTTGGATTTTTTGATATTATCAGATCAGATTCTTCAGCATACTCTGATATGTTAGAAATGATGATATCCTCAAAATCTGATGGATATTCATTTACAAACTCATATTCTTCATCAAGACCAGCTTCTTTCACTAGACGGACCCTTTATTTTTGGCCTTATACTTTTCAGGACATTTATTTGCATAATGCTCACCTTTACATATGTAGCATGTGGGTTTCCATTTCTTTTGATCTTTAAACTTATCCTTTTTTCTAAAATATCCCTTCTTATTGGAATATTTTTGTTTCCTGGTTTTGGGAATGTAATCAGAACACTCATAACAAGACTTGCCTTTGTGCCTATACTTGGATTTATGTCCCTTATAATCCTTATGATTGTTATCATAGAATTGTGACCCAGGGATCAATTGTTTACATACAATAGAGGAGATTAATGGCTTGACCCTTTTCATTTCTTTCTTACTATGAGCTTCATGACAAACTTCCTCATTTATTTTAGTGAGGAATTGAACCAATTATGGAAAAGTGAATTCTTTTAGATCTAGCTATTCAGCAACTAGATTTTCTAGTACTCTCTTGTGATAATATTCCCCTACAATATCACCAAAACTTTTAAGGAAAGTACTAAACATATATTCCTGGTTTTGCTCCTTTCCTAATTGATAAAAAATTATATACTATTCTTCACAGTATTCTTTGAAGAGGGAGAGATTCTTGTGTTTACCTCTCATAAACTTATTATAGGCCATTCTTTCCATTGAATCTGTACGACCTACAAACATTCTAACTTACTAAGCACAAACTTGATCTATGCCTTTTCTGATGAGATAAGCCTTATATGTTTCTTCTAGGTAATCCCAAACACATTTAACCATTCTGGTGATGGAATTAAGGGCTTGTTTGATTACATCCTCTTCATTAACACTAGAACTAGTTGCCACATAGTTAGTCACCCATGATTTGTTACTTAGTTCCTTACTCTTAGTTCGAATTTAACCTAAGTTCACTGTCGTCTTAGGATGTCTTGTAGGTGGGTTGCTCTACAGTACCCCCATGTTAACTTCCAGGAGGAAGTTTAGCTCTAGGGGAGGGGGATGTGAGGCCTACCCTTGTGTGACAAGAATTAATTGCCCTCTTAGACCATGATGTTTTGCTTCACCCTAGCTAAGGGTTCGATCTACGGTATTGAGGCCCTATCTTGGGTCAATGTAGTGATGTTGTGGTGTGAGGCCTACTTTTAGCTCACCTTATACTTTTGCTGACGATACATGTGTGATGGATTTTATTATGGGCATGTGGATATTGAGGACTGTTCATCCTATTCTTAGACCTTTATTACTTTATCTAATGTTGATTAGATAGGTGGTCTAATCCTTGTGGATGATTAGATCTCTTGTTAAATTTCAATCGATGATATGATGTTTAGATGCTATGATTTCATTGATGATTATTAGTATGTGTATTGATGGTGAATTTGGTGAGTTATCTTGCATTATGAGATCCTGATTATACTTGTGAAAGAGAGTGACTTGAGAGACGTATATATTAGCATGTTTTTATTATTGTTGCTATATGCGATTATGCGATCATGTGTGTGATGTATGTTGTTCACTTTACCTCAACTATTTTACCATGTGCTATTAATGGGTTTATGGAAGTGTGCAGGTTACTTTTCATGCCCATGGAAAATCAAAGGTCGGACAACAACCATATGTTATACTCTTGTTCAGCCAACCTAGTCCTAAGTAGGACTAAGATCATATGTGTTTGAGAATGTTGATTTTTGTTGTAATTGATTAATGACTTTTTGTATGGTTTACCCCATTTCTTTTTATCTTTTGATATTTTGTAAAAAGTGTAATGTTGAGTTTGCACAATTTTTAGTGCTAAATGTTTGAAGCCCTTTGTAAGTGATTTCATGTGTTTCTAAGTGTTTTTAATGGTCAAATATTGACCCTAGGTCACACCCCTAGGGTGTAGGACAATTCGTAACATGTTTAAACTTGATTTGGACCTTGTATGGTCACTCAAACTTGACCCTTGAGTCAAGTGACGAGTTTGGGAAGTGTGAGGGGTGGTTGGAAGGTCACCATCTCACTTAACCTTAACCTCACCCACTTGGGTAAGATTACCCTTGATACACATGCTTTAGAAGCTTCTCACATGTGTGGGTCCTCTTCCCTATGTTCTCACACGTGTGAGAGCACTTGTGGGGAAGAGTGTAGCTTAGATGAATGAGAAGATGACAAGTGTCACCTTTTCATCCATAAGAAGCTTCCTTTGTGTGCTCACATCTCCTTATACTCTCACACATGTGTGAGAGCACTTGTGGGAGAATGTGTAGCTTTGTGGAATGGGGAGGTGACAAGTGTCACCTCCACATTATTATGGGGTTGTGAGGAGGGTTATGTGGATGGAGAAAAGGGTGACAAGTGTCACCTTCTCATCCATTAGGGTTTGAGAGCCTTGTCTTTATATCTCTCTCATTTGGATGAGATGGGGGTTCTTCTTTTTATTTCTTTTGGGAAAATTTTAGACTTGTGTTGGGGGAGTGAAGGACTTAGAGATTTTGGGAGAACTTGTGGAAGCTCTTCACTAAACACACTCCATCCTTGAAGCTTGAGAGATATTTCTCAAGGCTTCAAGCCATTTTGCTGATTTGTTTTACTTATGCAATGTGTTTATGCATGTTTTATGCTTATGTTATTTTAGTTTTTATGTGTTGTGGGTCTCATGGGTTGTTTGGGTGAGCTCTCCTTGTGAGAGAGCTCACCTTTGTATTGGGTGAGAGAGGATGTGAACCTCCTCAGTTTCCCTTGTTCATTTTTGGTATGGATTTATGGCCAAGGGCCTTTATTTGAGGTTTTGAGGAGTTTGGGGTATGGCATGAGTACCTTGGTTTTGTGAAATGATAAGTATGGAAAGAGACCAAGTGAATAATGAGTGTTTTTGTGTATTAAGAGTGTGGGTCTCCTTGAGTAGAGTGAGTCCACTCTCTCACCCTTCAAATCCATTTCTAAGATGGGTTAGTTTTGTGTTAAGCCTTGGGATGGGTGTAAATGTACTTGGTGTGAGTTTTACATTGTATGTGGTTTGAAAACATGGTTGTTGGAAGGCCTCCTAGGTTGGGGGTGGCCTAGTTTAGGCCTAGGTTGGGAGGAGAGAATCCCATGGGTATGGCTACCTTGTTTCCATATTTTGTAAGTTTTTAGGGAGGCTACGGAGAAGTTGAACTTGGAGGATAATCTTGGTTTTAATGGCATTTTGTAGTTGTAAAACTAAAGGCATCGAGACACCCTACCCTCATTTTGGGTTTTGTAATAATACTATTGTGGAGAAATTGTTCTCTCTTATGTTGTAGTCACTTCTACTTGCAGGTTTTGTAATCCATATGAATGGTTGTGGAAATAAATTATATTCATTATTTTGTGTATGGAAAGAAAAATGCCTTACTCTACTTTATGCACCTCTTGTATTAGTTAAATTGTTTTGGAAAGAAAATAAAAGGAAATGCATGTATGAGGTTGTAAGAAATAAAATTTCTATGTTATTTCTAAAAAGAAAATATGTTCCCCTTTAGTAAATAGATTTTCTTTGGGGTTAGTAATTTTAAGAATATATATATGATTATGCTTTGGGGGTATGTATTTTATCTAAATGTTACAAAAAAGGGAAATTAAGTTTGTGGATATATATATATCACTCGAGTATAGTTTTAAACTCACTAGTTAGTTTTTTTAGTCTCTGTATTTTTTTTAGTTGTGACAGTGACTACATTAATTTTCACCACATATATATATTGAAACCCACAATGGCTAGGATAGAATGGATTTATATTTGTTTTTTTTTTTCATGTGTTGCTGCATCGAACGGTGGTCTGTCCTTTAGGTTAGGGTTTTGTTTTATGGAATGAAATGTATCAAAAAAAAAATTTTGTTGCAGGCAGCGGCTCTGAGTTTGGTTCCGGGGGGGGACGAACCCCCGACCGCCCCTCGCAGAGTCTTAAGACTCTGCGGTGGGCGGCATGCCCCTCCTCGTCTTATTTCTTTATTTGTTACGGCGCTTAGCACCCTTGTGCATTTCTGTGGCCATTCTGCCTTACTTCATAATGTGTCGGCTTCCACACAGTCCGCCATGGTTCCTTTGACCTTTCTCATATATATATATATATATATCATGGCTGTGATACCTATGTAACACTATAACTTACAATACTAAAAGTTCTACAATAAAATCTTATTTTTTTTTCTTAACGTGCATAAAATGCAAGCCATGAAATTTTATTCAAATGTCTTTAAAATAATTATAACAATAATGTATTTTAAAAAAAGAACTAAATATCTCTAAAGTCGTTAAGTCATAATAATTTTACAATCCACTAAACTAATTAGAAGGAAGTAACACTTGTAAAGTAAAATAAAATTATTCTCAAGTAGATAAAATAACTCTTAAATAATAAAAATCATTGTAAATGAAAATCAAATACTCTTAAATAATAAAAAAATCATTGTAAAATAAAAATTACTCTTAAGTAGATAAAATAACTCTTAAATAAATAAAATTATTGTAAAATGAAAATTACTCTTAAGTAGATAAAATAACTCTTAAATAATAAGAATCATTGTAAAATGAAAATTACTTTTAAGATAAAATAACTTTTAAATAAATAAAATGATTGTAAAATGAAAATTACTCTTAAGTAGATAAAATAACTCTTAAATTAATAAAATTATTGTAAAATGAAAATTACTTTTGAGTAGATAAAACAACTCTTAAAAATCATTCTAAAATGAAAATTACTCTTAAGTAGATAAAACCCAGGGTCAACATCATTGCCTGCCTCCTAAATTAATGGTCAAGTTGGGAACCCTAAAATGGGGTGGCGACCTCAAAATTATTATTATTTTTTATAACCCACACTCTTTCTGAGTGGAGGGACAGGACACTAAACCCAACCTTAAATATCATGATTAATAACTAACTATATATACATTCATTTAAAAGATTCAAATTGATGAAAAGATTATTACTAAACTTGTGGGGCACTACGCTGTTTGGAGAAGGACTTGTAAGCTCAGTATCTTCTAAAAAACGTACATATTTAGCCGATAGGCTGATATGTGGGAGATTTCTCCCGTGAAAGTGTCGATGACGGATCATTTTTTTTTCCGTTAAACGGTATTTTATTCCGTTGCCGTATTTCCAGGGAAGTAAGTAAAGGCCATTTAATAAGAATTATAATTATTAATTTAATATTAGTTTTACTTTGTTGGTCGATCTTATCTTGGTTTTTGTCTCCAAGGCACATGTACATTTTTGAGCTTTAAATTGTAAGTTGACATTTAAGCTATTTTAAGAATTAGTTGTATAAATAGTTATAGCTTAACCCATAAGTGATTTTAATGTGAACAAAATTCTCATAACTTTCGAAGCATTTCTATCATAAGGGTTTTATAGTTTTATAGCAAAGGAATACTTGTAGTGTAGGAAGAGTATGTTGATTAATATAACGAGTAAAATAATTTAATTAATTAGCAGATAGGTTAATATTGATAATTGTTTGGTGGAAATGAATTTGTTTTGTTTATCAAATTAGTTTCTTGTACTATTTTTTAAATGTTAAAGATTTTTAGTTTCTGCCAACAAAACTATAGGTGAGGCCTGTTGTTAACTAGTTATTAATAATTCTTTTTGCAACCAATGAGAATTGAAATTGTTTTTCTATTTTAAAAATATTTAGCTATTGCTATTGTATAGATTAACAAAACATATTTCAAAAATGATTTTTTTTCAATCTAATTGGTAGAAAACTTTCACCCAATAAGGGCAATTATTGTGGATCATCAAGGTTTATATTATAAAGTTTTGTGATAGATAATATCCTTAATCTATGATAATAATATGCTAATACTTAAAACTATTAAGTTTCTAATTTGAGACTTAATTTGAGACTTTATGGGTAAAATATTAGGCAGTAAAGTTTTTTTAGCATCTCACCTATTAACTGATTTAAATATATTATAACTAAAATAAAAATAAAAATATCAAGAAACATGTATTTAAATTCCTATTAATATTAATATTGATAATATTATTAGACATTAAAAATATTATAGTTATATAAGATTCTTATTACTAATCAATATTAATACTAATAGGAATTTAAATACAAATATAATTTATAAGTTTATCCCAAATTTATATATATGTCTTTAATAATAATAATAATAATAATAATAATAATAATAATATATCATTTACAGAGATAATATCCTTAATCTATGATAATAATATACTAATACATCAAAATTTTAAAATATATATTAATGCATAGATAGGAAAAATTGACCAGTGATCAATTCCATAAGTCCTCCCTTCACATGAAATTTAATTAATTTTAATTAATTAATTAAATTTCCCTTAATCCCTAATCTACCTTTAATCATAAGATTTAATTAATTTTAATTAATTAATTAAATATTTCCTCTGTAAATAAAAATTAATTTTAGGGTTTGACTTGTCCCTCACTATAAGCTATAACTTCAAATATTTAAAATAATGATGTTAAGTGATTTTTAAAGCACTAACAACTCTTTGTATTCATGATGTTAAGTGATTTTTATAACACTAACAACTCTTTGTATTGCAGCTTAAGTGCAAACTGTTGAAGGCTAGTGCATTTATTGCCTTCTATATTTGCCTCTTGTCAAACCGTCCAAGAACCAAGTTTTAATTGCCAGGGTGCCCATTTCACTTCCATTTTATGCAATCTAATTATTAAATGTAGAATCTCAAAGTTCTTCAATTTTCAACATTCATTGTAAATATTACAAAACTATCAACTCAAACCAAAAAATTCACAAATTTCAAAATTATTATAAAGTTATTATATTATCAACATTGTTGCTAAAACTAAACAAACACAACAAATTAAAATAAAACAAGACTATTCATGAACATTTTGGCAGAAACTTGGTTGCTTTGCAGCTCTTATTTAATGAATTTTGGAACCAAAAAAAAATTAGACAAGAATTTTTTTCCAATCAATCTTATTTAATGAATTATGGAACCAAAAAAAAATTGGACAAGAATTTTTTTCCAATAAATCTTATTTACATGAATTTATTTAGAATCTAAATGTTTAGTGTAGAACCTACATAATAAAAACAATTCTTGAATACTTATCTTTAGAAAAATCTATATTTCAATAATTCTTTTAGTTACTATATTAGTAAAAATATCTCTTCCAATAAAAATAAAGAAACAACAATGTAAACAAATAAACATAATTCTTAAATAGTTCTAAAATTAAACTAGCATACCTATCTTTAGAAAAATTTATGCAAAAAATGCCTCTAAAAAATAATATCTCTAGACCTCTTTAATTTTAACTTAAATTTGAAGGTCATTTACATGTCAAATTAATACTTACTAATAAATGTAATATTAGTGATGCCTGACTAACATACCTATCTTTAGAAAATTTATGTAAAAGATGTCAGAAATATCATTATGAGGCACCAATTCCACTTAAGTGGGTATGCAAGTATACCTATCTTAAGTACATCTATCTAAAAACTTAAAGAGTTATTTTGTTTTACTTTAGAACTATTTAAGAATTAGTTTAATTTATTTATACTGTTTAAGCTAGTTTTATTTACTCCATATCTTAAGTATAACTATATCAATAGTGCCAAATTTTATGAAAACAAATTATTTTATTTATTAGTTTCTACCAAGAAAACTATAGGCGAGCCCTGTTCCTAACTAGTTATTAATAATTCTTTTTGTAACCAATGAGAACTAAATAAATTTTCTATTTAAAAAATATTTACGTATTGCTATTGTATAGATGCAAATATTTTAACAAAACATATTTGAAAAATTATTTTTTTTCAATCTAATTGGTAGAAAACTTTCACCCGATAAGGGCGATTATTATGGATCATCAAAGTTTAAATTATAAAGTTTTGTAGAAATAATTTCATACATTGCTTTCATTTTTCTCAAAAAATGTTGGGCGATTATTGCTAATCAAATACTGCAAATAATTTCATACATTGCTTTCATTTTTCTCAAAAAATGTGCAAATATAACATTTTGCATACCACTGGAGAGTTTTAAGGGAGTGGAGGAAGGAGAGCACCCCATCACGCCCAAATTTAGGGATGTCATATACAAGCTACTGGCAGTTGGGTATAATTTATGCGTTAAACTCTTTAGGCAACCATTCTTCATGCTTTTTATGTTCTTGATATCCAAAAATTGCAGAATCTGCTATTCCGCTTGAAGAAAGGCTCTGTTTTGAACTTGGTAATGCTGCTTCTTTGAAAAATTCTTGTAGGAGTCTAGGTAGTGTCTCAGTCCCAGTGTGCCTTACAAAATTTGACTATCTCTAGCATCTTTGTAAAAGAGATATCGTGGTTAAAGCTTTCTAAGTGTCTGGCTGCTCTGGCAAGAAAAGCTCAATAGAGGAATTTGTCTTTTTGGTGAGTAATCTTTCAATAGTTTAGTAACCATGCCTTTTTCTAGTATTTTAATCTGTCGTGGAGGGACAAGTTAGAAATTTGTATTTTATAAATGTAGAGAGATTAATGTTCCTTTCCAAAGAAATATTAATTTCATTGACATTTTTAAATTTCTTTTAAAGTTTTTATCTAATAGATATTGCACAAATCCCTTGATATGCATATATATCTAGAATTAATAACTTAAATATTGAGAAAATTGCATGTAAAGATTCTTGTCCTTAGTATGGTATAAATGGAGTAGTCATTGTGTTCATGCATTAGCTAGGGTTTTTTAGTTTGGTTGGGTTCTGGAGTCTAATGCATATGGTGTCATCTACTATTCTGGTGTTTTTTTATTTGCATTGTTTTGTGTAGTTTGTACAATTGTATATCAATGCATTCAGTTGGTAGTTAGTGTAAGTGTCAACTGGCTAGCATAGCAGCTTTTTGTTTGTAGTTTCTTCCCAGCTTCTTGATATTTTTATTGTAATGTTTATAATTTGAAAGAGGTAGGGGTCCCTAGAGAACCCCTACTGTTATACCTAAAAAAACAACAAGTGATGCAATACCAAGGTGGGAGAGCCTTTAATTGAAGACTATCCCACCTTCCAGCTCTTCAATACAAGAGTCCATTCTTTAGCACATTAAATCATTGAAAATCCTCTTTTAAAATTTTCATACAGGAAGTTTGAGTTTTTGTCATTTCTAAACAACTTCTAATTAAAATTTCCTCAATTTAACTTTGAATTGAAAAGAAACACATAGATAGGGCAAGTGACCACTTGAAATTCATCTGAGACACGTTATGGAACACTACAACACTTAGAAGTCTCAAAATCATCCATTGATTTGCTGCTGTAGTAAAATAGGACTAATTTCTATGGAAAACTAGCTCTCCTTTGGCTTATATAAACATTCAGAAAACAAAATTACAAAATTACGACTATAGATTAACAACAATACATCTATAATTTTGTAGAAAGAAATCACATCAGTACTCAAGGCATTCTCAGGGTAAACTAACTTAATCTCATAGGTGGCAGGAGATTTGTTATGGCATAAGATTCTCGTCCTTAGCAGGGTATAAAGGGTGATGATCTGCTATTGAAGATGAGGCTTGGGTTGAAGAAATGGTGGACACAGGGCATGCAATGTCAGGTTCTCCTGAATGTTGAGGGGTGGTGCAAGGTGCCGGAGGTCATTGAAATGGAGCAGTCATTGTGTGCATGCATTAGCTGGGGTTTTTCAGAGAACTTAAGTAGTTTTTCTATTAGTTTTAGACCAAAAAGGGAGTACAATAAACATCATCTAGAAAAAGTTGTTATTACCCTCCTAAACTCTTCCGTTTTACTCTATTTATGGATTGCACCCACAAAAGCAATATTCCTGTTTTTGCCGCAATTTCAATTTCCTTTATTTCCCTGTCATCAGTCTTTCTATTTTTTTATTTGTAACAAAAAAAAAACATTAAATCTACTGTATTCAGAATATATTTTTTACATTAAGACAGACCTATTGCTAGTATTTTGCAGTCTTATCATTTGGATTTCTAAGTGCTTTTCTATGAAGAATAATTAGTTGGGAGTTGTCATATACAAATTTGAAACGTTTTCTTGCCATATTCTCTAGTTTACAGCTTCCTGTTTAGCTCTAGACTTGCAACCTAAACTCCAAATAGTGTAGGGGATTCCATTGTCTTCTCATTACAATGGGATTAGTTGTAAATATTTTCATAACTGTATGCTATGTTTGGGACTTGAAACTGTTTCCAAGCAACCTGTTCAACCCTATTTCATCCCATAATCTGTTGCAGTTATCTATGATACTCCATGAGTCTCCTTGCAAAAAGCCTCTTCACGAGAGAGGGGTAATGAAAAGGAAGTTAAAATCATCAAGTAACTGTGTTCAAAACTTTTGGAAACTGTCCTACAAAATCTTTATGTACAGTAACAGCCTACTTTCTTTGGATTTAAATTGTCAAATTCTAGAATTTATCATAAAAGAATAAGGTTTTGTTGGCATAATGAGAGAATAAAGTTTTTTTCCCTAACTCTAACTTTCTAGCCTTTGAACTATAAGAATAACTCTTCTACCAAAATCTACTGGCCAAATTCTAACCATAACTAATGTTTTTATCTAATAGACTTGTACAATGGTCTGAGAGGCAACTATTCTACTAGAACAAGCTAAGACTTGTACCTAGCCTCTCCCCTTTTATACATATGTCTTCAAACTTTGTAAGATTATAGGCCTTATGCATACAGATATCATTCAACTGGACAACTCTCTATGAGTGAATCATTTTCTGAGCAGAAGAAATTGTTTTGGCTTTATAATAATCTTTTTTTTTTGTTTCGTTTTCCTCTTTAAGTGAGGTTTACATGACAATGTGAGATTCTAATTAATTGCTATTGTTGCAGACAAAGAAGCATATATCTTTAAAATATCATGATATATCCTGATATATTTTTCTTTGTCGTAGTCTGGACTCTGTATAGTAAACTATTTTTGACTTTCCAAAATGAGGCTATGACTACAATTCCACTTTTTGGTCTCTTTATTGAGTTTCTGTTGTTCCATACAGGATATGCATTTATATACATGGATGATGAGCGTGATGCTGAGGATGCAATATAAGGGCTCCAAGTCCAATTTATGCCAGGCGCCCAGAAAGGGGCAGTGCTGATTATGGCAGGGAGGCAAGTCCCGTGAATGAACAGTACCGGAGGTGAGTGATTTTTTCGTAGCAGTTGGTATTTGTAAGAATCAGTTAAAGATTGTATCATCTTTCATGAGTAACTATTTTGATGCGTTTGAATAGTCGATCACCCGTCAGGCTATCAAGATCCTAAAGCACTCCAGTTGAGCAATCTATTTGGTGTTAATGGCTATTGAGGTTGTTGTCATTGTTTGGAGCTTCTTATCGACTGAAGTCAAGATGTTTCTAAGTGCATTATAAAGTTGATCACAAATTTCAAACACTTGATAAAGAGCACCTAAAGAATTGGTGGCTGGAATTTCAATGTACTGTGTTGTGCTATTCATAATTTCTATGTTGTTCTCTAACACATTTACTCGTTGATTACTGATATAAATTTAGTTTACATTCTTCTGATTTTAAATATTAAAAGATAGTCTGTGTTATGGATTTCACTGGTCAATTGTTATGTAGTATATGTTTTAATCTCTTGGCTGCCAAATATTTTTTGTTTTTGTGGAAAGAACACTATTTAAATAGCTTGGTGGAGTCTATGATGAGTTGCTTATAACTTGCTCCAACAATGAGTTGCTTGTAGTTTTCTGCAATAGTGAGACTAAAATGAGAGCAAGAAATTTAGTATTACTATTTTACAAAATAGGGACAATAAATTCTGATGCAGGGTTTACTGGATTAAATTCCTGGAAAGTAGTATTTACATTATAAGAAAACTGAGTTCTTGTGATGATTTGATATCTTGGACCATTAGGTTATTGATTTTCTAAGGGATGTGATTGACTCCAAGAGTATTGATTATAAAATTGTGGATAAAAAGTTATATTTATCTGTAATCTAGGATGCTATGCCGACAGACTCAGTTTCAGTTGTATGCAGCTCTACTGCTACAATGCTACATTGTTCATGCTTTCCATGGTAGCTAGCAGTTGATTTGGTTCTTTGCCAGAAGTAGAAGCTTAATTTTCAGTACAAGTTCCCCATACATTGAGATCTTGCCAAATGTCAACGGATTCTCCCATTTCACAAGCTCAAGTTAAGATTGATTTGTTATTTATCTTGGAGATACTGTGAACCCTAGCCACTTAAATAGAGCAAAATTTCATGCCAAATGTCAACCGATTCTCCCATTTTGCAAGCTCAGTTAAGCTTGATTTGTTATTTATCTTGGAGATACCCTGAACCCTAGCCACTTAAATAGAGCAAAATTGCATGTCATATCTTAAATTTTAATTCTGTCACAATATAGTTAAAATAGTCTTCTAAGCATCACCTGCAAACATGAATTACTCAAGATTATTATAAAGTTATTATATTATCAACATTGTGTTTAAAACTAAACAAACACAACAAATTAAAACATGATTATTCATGAACATATTGGCAGAAACTTCGCTGCTCTGCAGCTCTTGTTTTATTTTGTAAAATAGACAAATTTTCCTATTACTTTATTTTTAATTAAAAAATAAAACAAATTATTATTTTTAAAATAAAAGATTTATTAAATATTACTAAATAAATGAAAAAATGTACAAAGAATAAATCAATTATCAACCAAGAATATTGGACTTTAAAACTTAATTATAATAAAATAAGCAATGAAAAACTTTTTTTCTCACCTCATTCTATATTCTTTTCATTATTTTTTTCTCATGAACACTTTTTTTATAAAGATAGGCATGTCAAAGATAAGAGTTTTTTATAACACACTCACATCATTACACTGCACCCCTTACTCAAGACCTCTGGCATGATAACAAAAAAAAAAAAAAAGCCTAGAGAAACTTTTACATAATTTTTTTAATAGATAGGTATACTAGTTTAAACATTAATCATCATGAACATAACAACAACAGTCATAGTCTACTTACATTTTCAAATATATATTTTTAGCAACATGTTTTGAATAGCACTCTAAATATTTTTAATATCAAAAGTACTTTTATTTTAATTTACCCTAGGGTTTTTATAGTTAGAAAATATGTGTAGAAAGCATGTCAATAGAAAGGTTGATTTTACCAAACATTTTAGAAGGTTATAGTAAGATCTCATATGACTACTTAACTAATTTTATTGAGTAGTTATTAAAAGACAAAAAATAAAAAATAAAAAATAAAAATAAAAAAATTTAGAATTACTGTTCCACGAAAATAAAAATAGAATGTACAACCTTTGTTGCTTGGCAATGGGCATACACACTAATTAACTGTCCCATAATGTACAACCTTTGTTGCTTGGCAATGGGAATACACACTAATTAACTGTCCCATAATGTACAACCTTTATTGCTTAGCATACACACTAATTAACTGTACCATAATTTATAAAATATAAATAAAAAATAATTGGATATAGAAAGCTTATTGCTTCCTACTCATTCACACTAATTTTTTTTAATTTTAAATTTTAATTAAATCAAAACTAATTACCTTAAAAATAAACAGCATAAAGGACTGCCAGTATGATTTGTCAGTTAAATCATACACACTAACCTTTTCTGCAACGTCCAAAGTAAGTCGAAGCACGTGTGATAGGTTTAATTTCGATAAATTATGGAACGTACGGCTTGCTTTTGACGAAGACAGGAAAATTAATGCAACATTTGTCTTCTTACATTAGAAAGTACGACTGAATATGACATTTGTCTTTGTTGTTTATTTAGTGAGAGAAGGTGAAGCCTCCTTTGCATCTTGAAATGACCGACACACATTTGTCTTTGTTGTTTATTTAGTGAGAGAAGGTGAAGCTTCCTTTGCATCTTGAAATGACCAAGAAATATGTGCATCTCTTATGATTCAAATGAATTTGGGACCCACCTCTTATAAATGGTTAACATTGGTTACTCGTACCAACTTTGCTTCTGATTTAGATGTATGTTCCCTCCTAATATTATAATCCACTATTTAAAGACAACCCAACAAGAGATACCAATGTATGTTCCCTCCTAATATTATAATCCACTATTTAAAGACAACCCAACAAGAGATACCAAATACAATGTTTTGGAGAGGAGATAGAGAGTTTTGATAAGGGGCGTGTATGAATTGAATGGTCTAGCTCTTGTATGGATTTAAGGTTTATTGCTACAAAACATGTTAACAGATCATATTATTTTACAAATAATATTGCTTGAATGTAAAATTAAATATTATATTAAATAAAAACAAATATAATAAAAAAATTAGATATAAAATATAAAATATAGTATATTAAAATGTATATAAATATTAAAAACATTAAATATATATAAATATTGAAATTAAAACTAAACATTATATAGAATATAATATATAATTATGAATATAATATTATCTCATTAATGAATGCTTTTAATGTGGTTCCAGTGTGGGACAATAAATAAACATAGAAAATATTTCTCTTCTAAATATGAGAAATGAATTTGTATACTAAAATATTAAGCGATTGATATTTCATAGGGAATATTTTAGTAATATTTTATTCTAGAAATTAGTTTTAAACATAATCCACTTCAAGAGCAATTGGAAAAAGGTAAAATTTTGAAACTCCTCATAACTCGCATCACCACATTCTGTATTGAACAAACCTATAAAAGTGTGCATGGATGCTAGGTCTAGATTTGTGGATTCCGTTATTATTGATTCCAATTGGACTTTGAATGGGCCAAACATATGCAAAAATACCATGTAAGATAAATTTTCTTTTAAGTTATGCTCAGTTTTTTATTTATTTCCAATCATCTTAGTAGGCAGTTATTTATTTATTTCCAATCATCTTAGTAGGCAGTTATATATATATATATATATATATATATATATATATATATATATATATATATATATATATATATATATATATATATATCAGATGAGATCACAAAGGGATATGTTGCATAATTTTGGGGCAAGCACATTATTTTTTTTGTTTTTCCCCATTCATTTTCACTTTTATGTTTTCTTTAATTATTTTACATTTTTTGTATTGGTTGTGTTTTAAGATGTAACTAGGCTAAGATGTATTGCACATATCCATATTGAGGAAGCCTTGATGATAATTTTTTTAAATGTAAATGTTATTTTGATCATATTTAAATTTATTGACTTGGTTAAGTTTATTATATAAATAATTTATTAAATGGAAAACTATTGGAAGTATATAGTTTATTTCAGTAGTATAGTTAATCAAAATGTTCTAATTTTTTTGTTTTAGAGTTTTTTAAATTTTTTTTTTTTAAAATTTAAAGTACAAACTCAAACACCTACTTGCTTACAAATTATGTGGAGAATACTTGATTCTCTGGCCAAGTGAATATTATTTTCATAAATGAACACACTTTCTATAGAAGAAATTCTTCTTTAATTGATTATAAAGGCACAGTTTTCTTATTATTTTTTAAAAGCAGCGATAGCTGGAATAGTTGTCGATGCTTCCTATTTGTACTTGCATTTGTTTTTGGTTGATTATAAAGGCATGGTTTTCTTATTATTTTTTAAGAGCAGCGACCGCTGGAATAGTTGTCGCTGCTTCCTATTTGTACTTGCATTTGTTTTTGGCTTAATTTTTCTCATTGTTAAACCGGTCTCTTCAAAGTTGAATTAGCTCCATAGTATTAAGTCTCCAAATATTTTGTTGACAAGAAAGCTCTATTAGAAGTGTATAATTTATTTCAGTTGTGTATAATTGGAAGTTTACTAAATGGAAAACTATTGGAAGTGTATAATTTATTTCAATTTGTAGTCAATCAAAATGTTCTATTTTTTTTGTTTTAGAGTTTTTGAAATTTTGTTTTCCTTGGATTTTAAAATACAAACTCAAACATCTACTTTGCTTAAAAATTATGTGGAGAATACTTGATTCTCTGGCTAAGTGAATATTATTTTCACATATGAACACACTTTCTATAGAAGACATTCTTCTTTAATTGACTATAAAGGTATGGTTTTCTTATTATTTTTAAGAGCAACAATAGTTCAGAACCAGCTATCGCTGCTTCCCATTTGTACTTGCATTTGTTTTATTCTTAAGCTTTATCATTGTTAAACTGATCTCTTCAAAGTTGAATTAGCTCTAGAGTATTAAGTCTCCAAATATTAGAATAAAAAAGAGTCGATATTGTTTGCATAAATGTTTTTTGTACACGCTAAAATTACTTAGATGCTATCAATTACATTTTAAGACACTCTTAAAACAATGGCGGCAAATAGACAAATACACTAGAAAACAAGCACAATCAACTATATAATGCAATGTGGTCTCCACCTTCCTAACACTTTACAAAATGACACTACTTAGAGAAGAATAATGATTTCACTGAACAATTAAAGTTTTAAATTATTATTATTTATTATTATTTAATATAATATAATTAGCCGATAGTCTTTTTCCCTCTTGTTAAATTGTCAGAGGCACCAAAAAATCCCTACCAGAAAAAAAATGTAGTTAGCTAATTGTTATGTATTGTAAATCTAAGCTTGCTGACTTCCAACGGTACCATTTTTTTAAATTTTTTTTAGAAAAAGTGCCAGAGTCACTAAAATTATATTTTATTAAATAAAAGAAAGATTACAGAAAGCTTGATTCAACGAGGCATAATGGTAGGAAAGAATTAGGTGAAGAAAACCTCCAGTTGTAGCCTTAAAAAACCTAACTAATACAAAAAAATGACTCAAGAAATGAGTCTGATCATAGATAATCTTTGAGTATATTGACCTCTTTGTCAAAAAGATGCTGATACAAGATTTTCACAAGATACAACCCAATTACATCAAAATCAAAACCACCCAAAAAAGGAACAAAACTATTAATTGTCAGCTAGCAAGCCTTCAACAATGAAACCCTGCTAACAATTATTCACATCCTCTTCTTCTTGATGGTGACAGGTTGTCATTGATGTCAAATGTGTGTTCATATCAAGAGGAGATGGTGCAATGTTGAAGTTGCCATAGTTGTTGTTCAAAGAAGATCTCAGTTGGCTTATGTCTTATTCTTCATGTTGAGTTGGTCAGTTCATTAGTGACATTCACATACTATGCAAGCATATTCAAATCAGGGCAAGTTTCTTGTTTGAATCACATGACAAGGAGGTAAAATGGCAATGAGTTTAACACCTAACAAATATTCAACAAGGTGCTTCACTTTATCTAAGGACATAGTAATATCATAAGGGATGGATAAGTTACAAAGTCATTTTATAACATATGATGATCAAATGGACAATAGTGTACATGACAATGGAAGGAAATGGGATTTGCAATGTTCTATGTCTGCCTTGTTAATCATGCCATAAGAGAATCAGGATTCTCATATGTTGTTATGCTTTATGCTATGATGGTCTCATTCGATGTTTGGTGGTCATAAAGTGATAGGGTTACTGATTTTTTTACACAGAGCTTGTTGACAGTGGTGAGTACTAATGCAGACTGCAGATAGGTCATACAAGGTGGTGATCATATATTTAATCATGTTAGTTTATTCTCCAACCACAAATGATTCCTAAAACTCTTGCTAAACTCTAGAAATTAAATTCTCTCTAAATATTATAGACTGTCATATCTTATGCTAACTTTATCTTCTATTTAGAAGATGACCTGTGTATCGGGTTAGACATAACTTAAGTTATGTCTTGAAGGGTCTGAGCATCATGAACCACTGGCCCCTCCTCTCCTTGTCACCGGTGGAACGGGTCTTATGTTGAGCGCATGAGTGCCAAAATCAAGATCAACGGTATTCTTTAAATCCTTGAGGAGCGCGAAAAATTCTATCGATGGTGGCAATCTTTTAAAGTTTGAAATTTTTCTCTCAAGCATCACTATTGATGTGTTAGTGGCCATCTGAATGAGTTGAGTGAAGTTCTATGTTTAGTAGGCTATTCTTTAGCCCGATTAAAAGGTGGTGATTTCTTTTAAGGAAAAAACAACTTTCTTAAGAAGATTTAATTCTAAATGTAACTCCTCTCATGAATATGAAGACAAAAGATGGAATTCAACATAGACATTTATTTGTGAATAAATTTATTTTGTGAGCCATTATAGTTTCTTCACAGATGTTTATCTTGTGGTCCTAATTTAGATGATGAAAAAGATTGTTTATACATAGATGTTTGCAGCTTGTTGAAATGAAAAATGAAGGTTTTAAAGAAGATGAAAAAGATCTTTTGAGAGAAGAAAAAGAAATTGATTGAAGAATTTTTTTAAAAGAAGTTTTTGAAGGAAATTTTCAAGATGAAAAATCTAAAATGTTTTTCTTGGAAATTGTTTTTTTTGGAGACTTTATTTCTTCATGTAGATGGATAAAGAAGATGCAGAGAAAGATGAAAAAGGCAGATTGGAAGAATATTTTGAAGATTAATTTGAAGTTTTTATTGGAAAAGAATATCAAAGAATTTGAGAAGTTTTTGAAGACAAAAATGACATATATATTTGCATATTTTTATTCTTGCAGGAATAACCCAGAGATGGAAAAATATCAGAGTTTTTGTTTTAAGGAAGAAAGATTTTATTTTTTATTTTCATAAAGATAATTTCTTTTGGATAAAGATTAGTTTGAATATGGAAGACATAAAAGAAATTTTCTGAAGGCAGATTGGTTCATTTTTAAAGATATTTACTAAGAAGGGTTCTTGAAGAGATTGTAGATATGAGCAGAGAATATGAAGAGTTTTCAATAGGGTTTGATATTATATGATCCTATTTTTTTAGATGGTTTTTGTAGGAATTGAAAAGTTTTAAGGGAGAAGGAATTTCAAGAGAATATGAAATGATCTTGTCAACAATGTTGCAGAGAAGTTTTGATTGACAAATTGGTGGAGTTATTTTTGCAGATTGAATTTGCATGGGCAAAATGATTTTATTTTTGACAGGGACAATATTGGAGATTCTTTTGCAGGAATATGAAGGATCATACATGAAGGCATTTTGATGGAAGATGAAAACGAGGAGAGAGATTTTATTACAGGGGCAGATTCAAAATATATTATGATGAATTGTTTTTGCAGTTTATAAAGAATACAGAATGGAGATTTATTTGATACAATCAGATCTATTTTCTTTCAGAGAAGATGAAAGGTTTTGATAAGAGGATAATGAAAATATGTTTTGAAGGTGAAAGGACATTTCAGTTGCATTGATGCAAATATATAAATAGACATTGATGAAACATAGATAATAATGCAGTGTTGTTGAGTGTATCCGAATGTAGGATTGATTTTGAACAGAATGGACATTTGACAGACATATGTTTTGTATTGAATGGAAACAGAGTACCCCTCTGATTTGTTTATTACATCTGTTGGTGATTTGGTTTGCCAGTGAGGCACATTATGCCAGTGAGGCTTGTGGTCAATGAGACCTTCATATGCCAGTGAGGCTTGTGGTCAGTGAAGACCTCTGTATTTGTCAGTGAGACATAATATTCAGCCAGTGAGGCACTTCATGAGTGGTTTTTCTATCCCTAAGGGTTTTCCACTCGGCAAAAAGCTTGTGTCATGCTTCTCATTGATTTCTTCTGTGTGTGCATATTAATGGTTTGATCATGTTTTGTTTATATCTGTTATCATAAGTCTTGTGCATATAAACTCAACAAATCATTAATGTCCTCCTTTGTATTTGTCTTGTAAGATAAAATTTGCAAAAAGTTAAAATTCATACAACATTGATTCACCCCCCCTCTCAGTGTTGTCCTTGACTCCTACACTTCTACTAGCTGAGGAGGAGGAGGAGGTGGAGGTGGAATGTAATGCACAAGAAAAGAGAGAGCATTGAACACCTATGTGACATCTTCTACCAATTGTCTCCCCAGCTCTCTTTTATGACAATGGATACAATTATGAAAAGACATAACACAATTATTTTGGACGCCATGCAGCATAGCATTGAAAAGACAATGAAGCACAGGTCGACAAAAAAGTTCCCTATGATCAAACAAACCACCCACAAGAGCAGAACCTGTATACAAATCGTAATTCTCTATAACTTCATTGAAAATATCCACTGGAAAATGAACATCTTGAACAAATAGAAAGCCTAGATTCCTTACCAGATCAAAACTTTGTAATAAATCCATACCATTTGAAAGGAAATGTGAAACTGCTTGGGACAGATAGATAGATCTAGGAAAAAGTAAAACTTGCAAACCACAAACCTAAATGATGGCTCTTTCAACAGAGTCTTCATAAATCTTAAACACTTCTGACATGGAATTTGGATTGAGAAGACCTAAGGAAGGTTGTTCCCAATTTTGAATTGGCATGAAAATTCTTCTATTTCTCTGAACCGAGCCCATGCTAAAACAAACACAGTTCTTAAATCCTGAAAAAAACCAAATTAGGAAGCTACAACATTACAAACACAAAGCTTACAAAAAGATAGAAGATGTCGTGCCAAAGAGGGAAATATAAAGGACGAATCCCTCAAGATGAAATGAATGAAATCATTCTTGACAAGATATACCGTTAAGTGAAATCCGCCACCCTGCATACCAAAATAAAAATAATAGTACTTCACATCAAATGAAGCCACCCTTAACCCAAGGGATGACGTCAGCTAACAAAAAGAAACTGCAGGATAGAGATAATTCTAAATTTAGAAGCTAGTACATATTACTCACTTAAATTATCTTTCTGCTTAGCACTTTACACTTTACATGACAAATTTAGCTTAAGCCTTCCTTAGTTAGAATGCAATTAATTCTAGGGAGCAACAAAACGGAGTTAGAATCCCACTCCTTAATAGGATCATTAAGGCAAAAAGCATGTGTAGCTAGAAAATCTGCTAACATATTACCTTCCCTATACATATGAACTATTTTGAAGGATTGAAAATGGTCAATCAGCTTCCTCCCAAATTGTAAGATGTAATCAATTTTACAACATGGGGATGATTTAAGACTAAAGGCCCTTATAATATTCAAAGAATCCCCTTCCACAATAATATTAGAAATCTCACATTTTAATGCAAGATTAAGACCTGCTATAAGTGCCAAAGCCTTTGCCTCATTGTTTGAATAAAAACCAAGCTTAACTGACAAAGCTCTTAAAATTGATCCATTATGATCTCTTAATACACAACCAGCACTAGAGACACTAGGATTACCCATAATCACACCATCAAAATTCAACTTTACAAAAGAAACAGGCAGAGGGATCCACATAATGGAGTTTCTATCTATCTTGCTACCAGTACTAAAACAATTGGAATTAGGCAAAAGTAAAAGCTTCTAGTTTTTTAACATTAAATCATCCCAAGAAGAAAAAACTAGAGAACTAGACTTTCTAAAGAGAAGAGAAGCTGAGACTACTTCCGAAATCATTTTTTCAATTTTGACAATAATTATATCAACAAATTTTTCAATTTTCCTAAAAACTCTACTATTTCGTTCTAACCACAAAATCAAAATCAAAATACTCGGCGAGACCAACCACAAAGCGGAGAAAGTAGAATTTGTGAACAAGATAGGCCATCTTTGAAAAACTTGAAGGAGAGAATGAGGAAGGGGACCTTGCCAACACAATTTTGAAAGTAACCAGTACCAAACTTTTGAAGAAAAGTGATAGTTTAGCAATAAGTGATCCACATTTTCCTCAACTTCTGAACAAAAAGGACAAGAAAAATACCAAGCCAGACTAACCTATCACTTGTAAGGATTATATAATTCAATGCTAACCAAGCAAAAGCCCCTGCTTTAAGTAGGCAAGTACCACTCCAACAAAGTTTATAAGGCCAATTAATAGCAGAACTAGAATCCTTACTAATGATACTTAGATAGCCTTGCCTGACTGTATAATGACCAGACTTTGAGGGGACCCATATGAGTTTATCCCTTCCTCCTGATATAAAAATTATTCTCTCCTTCAAGATGTTCCTAAGCAAGACCTTTTGCTGTAAAGGAATAGGAATGTCATCAAAAATTTTCCAAGCAACTTTATTAATAACTGAATCAGAATCAACCACAATATAATCTTTAACTTTTATTCCCCAAGCCTGAGACAAGAATAACTTAATTTATTAAAGGCCCTCTATATTTAACAATGGCTGATAGCTATTCCAAGAGTCATCCCAGAAAAGTGTTGAATTTCTATCTTGAATAACCCAAGACAAAAAACTAGTCTTTAATTTATTTTATGAGGAAGATTGCTAACTTTAATATAGAACTCTGGGGATATATGCATAATTTTTGTGTTTACCATATAATACTCTATGCATACATAAATTTGTGGACTATTAACATTTACTAATTCTTTAAGGTGAATTATGATTTCCCCTTGATAGGAGCTTTAAAATTCACTATTGTTACATTTTTCTATTTTTAACTATAATCACTTTGCAAATTTCTTATTGCTTCATTTCCCTTGATTTGGGCAATGCATTTATTAGGAAACTATTAAAATAGATGGTGGTTTTCTCTTTATTTCTTTAAACTATAAAGGATAAGTTGAAAAAGCATCTCTTTTATCTCATCTATCTCTCTTTCTATCTAAAAGCATGTCTTCAAAATCACTCTCATCTCTTTTCCTCTCTATCTCTCTATCTCTATATATCTCTTTGTCTCCCTCTCCCATGCAAATGACATGCTGCCTTAAGTGTAGCTCCCTATAGACACATGCTCTATCTCGATTGTTAGCATCTCTCTCTCTCTATCTCTCATATAACCCAAACTTTCACAAAGTATGGAGTTTAAATCCATACAAACTTCCTTGAAATAAATACTATTTTTTTGTCTTTTTTCATGGACAATATTTATCTATATCATTCTCTCCCTATCTATATCTCTTCATATAATCAAAATAATAATAATCTCCATAATATTCTATACTTGTGCTCTCTACCTATTTTAAATTACTCTCTATATAGAATAAAAATAAAAATAATGTCCATAATTTTCAATACTTCCTTTTGGTAGCCTCTTCAATTTGGGCAGGAACTTGGTTATGAAAATAAGGAATTTATAATTTATTGAAGCCCAAATTAGTACAAAGTGAAGGTTTCATTATTCTATCAAGTTACACTTGAATGCATTGCAATCCATGGGAATTCATATAAAATAGAGGAATGTTTTTTGTTAACATCATTAGATCAAGATAGAAATGTCTAACAGATATACTCCTTGACAAAATGGTGGTGTTGAAAGAAAGAATAGGACCTTAGTGGAAATGGCATGATGCATGTTACAATCTAAGGATCTTCCTTTGTTTCTTTGGTTTGAGGTTGTCAATATGGAAAGTCATGCCTTGAATAGATTTACTACAACTTGTTTACAAAATACCAAGGAAGGATGGAGCAATGAGAAACCAAATGTTAAGTATTTTAGGGTATTTGGATGTCAATAATTTTCTCAGATACCTAATAAGATTACACAAAAAAAAATTGATAGTAAGAGTGTTAAGTGTATCTTTGTTGTCTATGATGATCACAAGAGATGTTGTAGGTTGTATAATCCTAGTGTGGAGGATGTGTTCACAAGTAGGGATGTCAAGTTTAATCAAGTTTTCAAGGATGTGATAGAATCCTCTCGAAATCCTATCCCAGAAGTGGTCACAAGTAATGACATATCCTATAGTACTTTTGAAACCAACAAAAGTTCAAAGTCAACTTCCAATACAATTGAAGAATCTAACCCTTCTCCTGGAGGACCAAAAATCCTCAAGAAATTTATTGAAGAACTCAACAAGTTAATTATGCCCTAATGACCACAATAATGGAGACTAATGATACTCAAACTTATGATGAGGATAAGGGAAAATATGAATAGGAACAAGCTATGCAAAATAAATATAGCTCTTTGATAAAGAATATGAGTTGAGAATTGGTGGACTTGCCCAAGGGAAAGAATGCAGTAAAAAATAAGTGGGTGTAAAACTAAGCTCAATTCTAATGGAAGAATTGAAAAACATAAGTCAAGATTAGTGACCAAAACAAGGGAATTGACTACACAAAAACTTTTGGGCCAACAACAAAGATCAATATTGTCAGGACTACTATAGTATTGATAACTCATTACACATGGTCTCTTCACCAAATGGATGTTAAGAAAGCCTTTTTTGAAAATTTTCAGTTACCACACCATGTTAAAGGAAATTTATGGCTATTTGTTTTTTCAAGGAAATTTTGTTAATCCACAAGATTTATTCTCTCTATGCATTCCCAAACAATAATTGTACATAGATTAAATTGTTCCCAATCTATTTGAGGCATGACGCCAATTGAAATCTAAGTAGTTTTTTAATGATATTTTTGGAGCAAACCCTATTAGATTTAGGATAGATAACTGAGAGGGGCGTGTGAATCAGTTGTCCAAAAATTTCTTGTAATTAACCACTTAAATCTTTTTCTTAAGTCGATAGTATAATGATAAATCAATCATGGAAACTTAATGCAACAATTCAAGAGAAAAAACACATTAACACATATGACACCAAGATTTTTAACGTGGAAATCCCAGTTAAGGGAAAACCACGGAGTGACTAACCCAAGATTGTATTCTCTGTTAGAAGAATAAAAAGAACAAAATGGCACATGCCAATTAAGGCTTACTGCCTGAGCACATTGCTCACAAAAGGCCCACTGCCTACAGGAGACATACTATCTACAAAATAATAAGTATTACATACTTGAACTGAAGAATAGCATCTTCACCATGCTTGAGTCAGTTCCATTTAAGCCCAAAACTTATGCTCTACTTTTGCTCTCCTCCTCTCTACCACTCTCTCATTTCCACAAGATACATTTGAAATGACTTTACAATCCCTTATTTATACAAGACATCGACTTAGGAATAATCATCTAAGTTAGCAAACATTACAAAGCAAATACATAAATACATCATGACTAATTACAAAAGACTTCACGTGAATCAACACACTGTCAGCCACACAGATCTGAGACTTCAATATTCTTCTAGGAACACGCCAATCTTCACATAACATCTTCAAGATCATCTGCAGGATGTGTAACTCATCTGGTCGGCCTGACTTGAGAAGAACACCATCATCCAGAAGTAATTCTTCAATTGCAAGCTCAAAATTTAATGCGAACCACCAAAATGAACTGGACACAATCCAAAGAGCTCCACAAGCTTTCCTGAATCACCAAGAACATCCACACTACATCTTCTTACTGAATTCATTCTCTCCTTCTCTGGAACAACAAGAACATAGTCTGTCATCACTGTCATAATGGAATAGATTCTTGCGAACCTCCAGACCATGAACCAATTGAGTTGTCAATTCACATTTACCTACTAAACACTCCATAAAATCTGCAAAGTAAGATACTGCATTTTCAGAGCTCACCAGACCTTTCTGTAACACTCTATCACCTCTAAACTTCTGCCAAAACTGGTTTCACTTAAGTGACTATAACTTCTTTAGATCTTCAAGAGGACCTCTAAAATCTTTACTAGATCATCTTAAGACACATATCTACAAACCCTTTTAAGAGCATCCTCTGATCTTCATCTTATCTTGGATCTTTACCTTACTATCTTCACTATTCTTCTCTGTTCCTGATATGACTAATTTTATCGATATCCTCAGCAAATAGTTCATCCAATCCTTATCATTAATGCAACAGGAGTATGTTGATATCAATGATAACACCGGTTAGGCCCATACTTGCAACAATCTCCCCCTTTGTCATTGATGGCAACATATGATGTGAAAAACTATTTTAACCATCGAGACAAGAACTTTTCTTTACTGACACAACTCCCCTTATCAAAAAAAATCATTCACATGTCTTCTCTTCCTTTACTGCTCCCCCTTTAATCAACAACCACTTGTTTTTCACATGTCTTCTCTCCCCATTTGACATCAATGGAAAAGGGCACATACTTGCAACTACAACACTTCAAAATCATACCAGCTGCTCCCCCTGAGTGACAGCTCCCCATCATCAATCCAGACCACAAGATATGACTGTGATATCCACCAGACTGATGCACATCAGTGTACCTTAGTTCATCACTGGAGGGGTAATAAACCCTAACTTCTCCCTGAGATACTCAAAAGAGTCCTTAGGTAGAGGTTTAGTAAAGATATCTACAATCTGATCCTTGGAAGGCACAAACTCCAATCTGACCTCATTCTTGTTCACTTGCTCTCTCAAAAAGTGAAACTTGATGGATATATGTTTATTCCTTAAATGCAACACTAGATTTTTAGATATATTTATTACACTTGAATTATCACAGAAGATTGTGATAGGTTCCTCATACTCCACTTTGATGTCTCTTAGCATCTGCTTCATCCACAAAACTTGAGTACAACTACCTACTACTACAATGTATTCTACTTCAGTTGTGGACAGAGATATTGCCTCTTGTTTCTTGCTTAGCCAAGAAACCAATCTCTTCCCCAAAAAGAATGCTCCACCACTTGTACTCTTCTGGTCATCCACATCTCTTGCCCAATCTGCATTTGTATATATATGAAGAGAGAAATCATGATCTCTAGGATACCATACACCATTCTCAACTATCCCTTTTAGATATCTAAAAATCCTCTTGATTTCCATGACATGAGATTCTCTAGGATCAGCTTGGAATCTAGCAACAAGACCAACAACATTCATAATGTCAGGTCTAGTTTGAGTGAGATACAACAATCCTCCAATCATTGACCTATACTTTTTCTAATCAGCCTTTGGAGAATCATCATCTTTGCTCACCTTACATCCAATTGCCATGGGAGTGCTCATTGGCTTTGAGTCTTCTATCCCAAATTTTTTGAACAATTCTTTCACATATTTGGTCTGAGAAATGAAGATTCCTTTCTTTGTTTGAGTGATTTGTAGACCCAAAAAAAAAATTATTTCCCCAAACATGGACATCTCAAATTCACTTTTCATTTGATTTACAAAAGTGTTGCACATACTATCTCTTCCTCCAAAAATGATATCATCAACAAACACTTCAACAATCAAGATATTTTCATGATCAATTTTGAAGTACAAATTACTATCAGCAGTACCTTTGTTGAAACCAATCTTCAAAAGATACTTATCCAATCTTTCATACCAGGCTCTTGGGGCTTCCTTCAGTCCATATAGAGCTTTCTTCAACTTGCAGACCATGTCACCATGATCAGATAATTGAAATCCATCCAGTTGCTCAATGTATACTTCTTCTTTCAAGTCACCATTTAGGAAAGCAAATTTTACATCCATCTAATATACTTTGAAATCCTTGAAGGCAGCAAAAGCAAGAAAGAATCTGACTACTTCAATTCTTGCCACCGGTGCAAAAGTTTCTTCAAAATCAACTCCTTCTACTTGGGAGCAACCCTTGCAGACCAATCTGGCTTTGTTTCTGATTACTTCACCATCTTCATTCAGTTTATCCTGGAAGACCCATTTGGTTCCAATCACATTCTTATTTTTAGGTCTGGGAACAAGATCCTAAGTGTGATTTTTCTCAATTTGCATCAACTCTTCCTCCATTGCTTTAGTCTAATTTTCATCATTGCAAGCTTCATTCACTGTCTTAGGTTCAATCTTTGAAATTAGACAATATTCTTCTAAATCTTGAGCAATCCTTCTCCTTGTTTGTACACCTTTGCTTTTATCACCTATGATCTGAACCTTAGAGTGATTCAGTCTTACATACCTAGGAACTTTGGGAGTTTCTTGCACTTTTGATTCTTGAACAGGTTCATTCAAACTTATCTCTTCTTCCTGATTTACCGGATCAGTTTGAATCTAAATTTCAGAAGGGGCTTGGACTCCTTGGATCAGAACATCATTCTAATCATCTTCATCACATTCATAAAACCTTGAGGGTTTTTCATTCCCTTCATCAACCTTCAAAATTTGTACTTTCTATAATATTTCACAATCTCTTGTTATAACACTGGTAAGCTTTGCTTTGAGTAGAATAACCCAAGAATATTCCTTCATCACTTCTAGCATCAAATTTCCCTTGATCTTCATCTCTTTTAATATAACATTTGCTACCAAAGACTCTGAAATACTTCATAGTAGGAGTGATGCCAAACCAGAGTTCATAAGGAGTCTTATCGTTATTGTTTCTGATTTGAACTTGATTAAGAGTGTAGACTGCAGTGCTTACAGCTTCTCTCTAGTAGATCTGAGGAACATTTGCTTCCAACATCATGGTTCTAGATGCTTCTTGGATGGTCTGGTTCTTTCTTTCCACTACTCCATTCTGTTGTGGAGTCCTAGGAGCAGACAATTGTCTTCTTATTCCATGCTTCTCATAGAATTCTATGAACTCACCGGATGTGAATTCTCCACCTCTATCAGACATTAGACATTTTATGCTCAATCCAGTTTCATTCTCCACCATAGCCTTGAATATCTTGAATTTCTCAAGTGCTTATGATTTCTCCTTCAAAAAAGTCAACCACATCATCCGGGAGTAGTCATCAATCAATAGCATGAAGTATCTATCACCTTGCACACTTCTAATTCTTTCCGGACCACATAAGTCAGTATGAACTAAGTCCAACAATCTGGTAGAAGACTATTCCTTACTTTTGAATGTGACTCTACTCTCTTACCCAATTGACATTCTTTGCACAAGCTATTAGTAGGTTTCACAAGTATTGGAAGATCTCTTACAGCCTGAGTGTTGCTTATCTTGATGATATTATCAAAATTTACATGACACATTCTCCTATGCCATAACCAACTCTGATCACTTTGAACAAACAGACGATTTTTACCAGTACCAACCAAATAGAAGATATTACCTTTAGTTTGACTACCAGATGTGATCTTTGTTCTGGAACTTTCAAAGATCTTGCATTTTCCATTCTTGAATAAGAGATCATAGCCTTTGTCCACCAACTGTCCGACACTGAGAAGATTATGCTTCATGCCTTCAACATATAGTACATTACTGGTTTTGTTCTTTCCATCAAAAGAAATAGTTCTTCTACCTCTGATTCTGCCAATAGAATTATCACCAAATTTTACCACTCCTCCTTCATACCTTTCCAAATCTATGAACTTATTTTTGTCACCTGTCATATGGTGAGAGCATCCACTGTCATTGACCCAATCATCCTTTCCTTCAACTTGGGCAGCCAAAGCTTTTTCTACAATTTTATGATTAGTAGATTCAGAGGGCATTGGATCTTCATCCTTGATGGCAATAAACACCCAGTCACTTCTAGATTTATTTTCTAACTCTGATTCATCATCTATTACTCCTTCATTATCATCATCTTCATGAACATTATAACAATTCTTTTGGAACCTTGATCTGTTTAGATTGGGCCTTGAAAATATTTCCGGACACCTTGAGGCAAAATGACCAATCTTATTGCAATTAAAACTTTTAAAAGGTAGTTTCCCTTCATACTTACCAGAACCTCTTGGCAGTCTTTTTGCAATAAGGGCTTCAAGTTGAGCAGTTTTAGCTTCATCTTCTTCCAGGTCTTTTCTTGCTTTTTCATACTATGATAGTTTCCTTGAAGAGTTCTCTCCCAGATCAAACCTTTGTTTTCCCTTTACAGATGCACTAGCTTTGAATGCAAATTTAGTTTTGGGGGGGAGCATCTCCAAACTCAGTCAATTCAAATGCAGCCAATTTACCAACCAATTGATCTCTTGTGATACCTAAAATAGATCTGAATTCTTCAATAGCAACAACCTTGTATGTATAAGATTCAGGAAGGGATCTGAGAACTTTGCCAACAATCTCATCTTCATCTAGGACTCCACTAGCACATCTAATACCACAAACAAGCTCATTGATTCTTGGCATAAATGTAGTGATATTTTCATCTTCTCTCATCTTCAAATTTTCAAATTTTTCTTTCAGACTCTGTAGCTTGGCACATTTCACATACTTATCTCCTTCATGCAGAAGTTCCAGTTTTTCCCAAATCTCAAAAGCAGTTTGTAGGTCAACTACATTTGTCAGCTTTGAATCAGACAAGGCACTTAGAAGAGCTTCTTTAGTCCACAGATTGTTTTTAGCATCTCTGATTTCATCTATAGTTTTTGGACCATTTTTTGGAGGAGTATATTTCTTTGAAGCCATGATCCAATACTGCATTCCCATACATTGCAAGTGACATTCCATGCGACTTTTCCAAAGAGTGAAATTGGTTCCATCAAACCTTGGGCTATCCTTCTTGTAGGACGACATCCTGGATCTTCTCAAGTGGTTAAGCTCTTTTAGAGGAACTTAGCTCTGATACCAATTGTTAGATTTAGGACAGACAACTGAGAGGGGGGGTGAATTAGTTGTCCAAAATGTTCTTGCAATTAACCACTTAAATCCTTTTCTTAATTCAATAGTATAATGATAAATCAATCATGAAAACTTAATGCAACAATTCAAGAGCAGAAACACATTAACACATATGACACCAAGATTTTTAACGTGGAAAATCTGGTTAAGGAAAAAACCATGGGGTGACTAACTCAAGATTGTATTCTCTATTAGAAGAATAGAAAGAACAAAATGACACATGCCAATTAGGGTTCACTGCACGAACACACTGCTCACAAGAGGCCCACTACCTATAGGAGACACACTATCTACAAAAGAATAAGTATTACATACTTGAACTGAAGAATATCATCTTCACCATGCTTGAGTCAGTTCCATTTAAGCCCAAAACTTCTGCTCTGCTTTTTGCTCTCCTCCTCTCTACCACTCTCTCATTTCTACAGGATACATTTGAAATGATTTTACAATCCCTTATTTATACAAGACATCAACTTAGGAATAATCATCTAAGTCAGTAAACATTACAGAGCAAATATGTCATGTCCCCTTTCTAAAATAATTAATTAATGGTCAATATTAACCCATCTTATTCTTCCATGGATTAATTGGGCAAGCATAGGAAGAATAAATATTTAATATTTAATATTGTCCAACTAATATCTATTTCCAGAGGACAATTAAATATTAAATTAAATATTTTGAGACTCAAAAAGGGGCATTGGGTTGGTGAGGTGTCCATTTGCATGAAGATTTCAAAATCTTGGTAAATCACAAGTGGCGGGGGATTTGATGACAACGTATGACAACTTATGACAACTGTCATACCCCAAAATAGCAAGGAATCAAGGAAAAATGTGGGAATCTTGGATTTCCCTCTCTCCCATGAAATATTGATACAAAATATGTAATTTTGGTGATTTGGGGCTATTGTTGATTTGATATTTTTCTCTCAAACTTGCAGATTTACAGATTGTGGCTTCAATAGACGAAAACCCATTGGAGTAAAGAGGCTTGTGGATGAAAACCCATGAGTTTCAGGTGGCCAGAGGATGTAAACCCTTTGATCACAAATAGTAGCTTCATCCAGAGGTTGCACAGAGCTTCAAGGATTGAGTAGTTTCTGGTAGTTTCCGGCAGTGCCCATTGTTTGTGTGTGCAGGTCTTCTTGTGTTGCCGTGGTAGTTCCAGAAGTGTTGGGAAGAGTTGCTGTTGTTATTTAATTTGGTTTTCTATGTTTTAGCTGTAGATTCCTATTTTCTAATGTCAAAGATTAGTATTGGAGGTTGTGGGTAGAGTTGTGTTGATTTTAGCTTTGTGGGTCAGAATACCCAATGCATATTTTAGCATTATTGTGAAGTTTTGGTGGTCTAGATTGCTACCGAGTGCTGTAGGTTTTGCTGTTGTTACTTTAATGGTATCAGACCATATTTCATGTACTTTCTATTTGAAAATTAAACAATATCAGTTTGGGTGTTTTTTGGTGTATTTCGGTGATTGACGGTGTTGGCAGTTTTTGTGGGTCTGATCATATTTGCTCCAGATTTGGGATTTTGCTTGTTGTTTATGTTATTGTTGTTATGACAGCCAAAATGATGTAAAATCCATTTAATATCAGATCAAATCAGTTCCATTAATTTCTGGGCAAGTTTGTGTTAGTTTGGTGTTGTTATGTGCATGACTAGCTTGCTAGTCTTGGTGAAATTATTGTATTTTCTAGTGGTGTTAAATAAATTTATTTTCAAATTTGATTTCAAGTTAAAATCTTAGTTTGGATCATTACAGTGGTATCAGAGCATGATCTTTCCAACCTATAGGTTGTTCAGATGATTGATGATATCGAGTGACAGAGAAATTAGATATTTGAGGAGACAGCAAAGAAAATTGCAATTGGAGGAAATAATGGCAAATAGAAGAGGTGAAGAAGAAGATGATGCTTTAAGAAAATTTACTCAAATGGTTGAGGCACAAACTAGACTTGCTGAAATGTTTGGGCAAATGTTGCAATGGATCCAAAACAACAACAACAACAACAGCAGCAGCAACGAAAACAATGGTGGTAGTACTTCGGGTGCAAACAATAGTAACAATGGAAAAGGGAAGGAAATTGAAACACAAAATTTAGGGGCTGCAAATAAACCCTTATTCTTGCCTGAAGAGGAACCTGAACAAGTTGAGTTTGCAACTACTAGTTTGTTCAATGCAGAGACCCTTAACAAATGGCATGGAGAATACAATGCATTGGCAGATGAGATCAAGAATGATATGTCTTGGGGAGAATATGTAGAATTCCTGAGAAGAGGTGAATCTCAAAAGAAGGGGAAAGGCCAAAATAAAGAACTAAAACACAAGTTGGGTAAGTTAACCGCAGCTTTCTTTGATGGAAGTGAAAAGATTTCAGCTAGGGCTTGGCTGCAAAAGATAGAGACATACTTTATGCTCAATCCCATGACAGAGAAGGATGCAGTTCAGTTTGCCACTTTGCATTTGGAAGGAGAAGCCTATGAATGGTGGTACCATGGTCGCACTACTTTGGGACATGATCAAGTACATACCTTTGGTGATTTCAAATAAAAGATTCTTGATAGGTATGAACTGAAAGAAGAAGAATATTTCAGCCAGTTGTCTGAAATTAAGCAAAAGAATTTAGTAAGTGAGTATATAGCATACTTTCAAAAGATTGCAGTGATGGTACCTGAAATATCAGAGAAGAGAAGAGTACATCTGTTCATCACAGGGCTCACTGAACCTCTTAGGGGGTTTGTTAGATCTTTCACACCTCTCACCTTGCAAGAAGCCATCAAGAGGGCTCTAACCCTTGAGCCATCAATTCCAAAGAATGCTTTCCCACACTCCTCCAAACCAAACACATGGCATCATAAGGGAGGATTCTAGAAGAAACCATTCCATGCACTTGCACCTACACAGAAAAATACAACTCCTAATACTGCAAAGAAGATGGATGAAGAAACAAGGAATGAGCTTAGGAGGAAGAAACTTTGCTTTTCTTGCAGAGAGCCTTGGGTCCCTGGACATAGGTGTTTGGGAAAAGGAAAAGTCCATTACATAGAGGTTGTCTCAGATAAGGATTCAGACTCGGATGGTAATGAGGAGTTTCATGACATAGAGGATGCTAAACCAGAGGTCCAAGAGGAGACAAAAAAAGAAGGTTCATTAGCTGCACTTTCAGGAGCACCAAGATATCATCCTTTCAGGGTTCGTGGAGTGTTAGCGGGATAGCGAATAACTATTTTGATTGATAGTGGGGCAACCTACAATTTTATTGATGAAGGGTTAGTAATGAAGAGAGGATTGAAGACTGAAGATTTGAAGGGTTCAATGTGACTGTTGTAGATGGATTCACTATGCCATGCACCAGAGTGGTCAAACAATTAAGTATCACTATGGGAGACTACAAGGTTTGTGATAATTTTTATGTTGTTGGTATTGGTGAAACTTATGTTGTCTTGGGTGTTCAATGGTTGCACTCTATTGGAGGACACTATCAGAACTACCAAACTATGGAGTTCAAGTTTCAGTCAGAAGGAAAGGAGATTACACTCAAAGGGATTGCAAATGGAGCTCCACGAGTGGTGACATCAAAGAAGATGGAGAGGACTTTTAGAAGAGGTCAAGTTGCTTGGGCAGCCACTTGCTTGATCCAACCTTCAAGCTCTCCAAATGGAAAAGGTAAATTTCATTTTGAAATTCAAGAAATTTTAGATAAGCATAGCATTGTTTTTAGTGATATACCCCCAGGATTACCTCTAGATAGAGGGTTTCAGCATGTTATAGAGTTGGAAAAAGATGCCAAACCTATTATAACTATGCCATACAGACATCCAAGGGGTTATAAGGAAGAGATAGAGAAGACTATCAGAGAGCTCTTAGATATGGGATTCATTAGACCAAGTTCTAGTCCTTTTGAATCATCTGTAGTTCTTGTGAAGAAGAAGGATGGCACTCTAAGGATGTGCATTGACTATAGAGCTTTGAATAAGAAAACCATTAAGAATAGATATCCCATACCAAGGATAGATGAACTTATTGATGAGTTGCATGGAGTTGTTTACTTTTCTAAGATTGATTTGAGATCGGGATATCACCAGATTCAGATGAGAGACAAAGATGTGGAAAAGACAGCTTTTCGGTGTCACTATGGGCATTTTGATTCTTGGTCATGCCCTTTGGCCTCACTAATGCACCAGCAACTTTCCAATCATGCATGAACAAGGTATTTAGCAAGCAACTCAGGAAGTTTGTCTTGGTTTTCTTTGATGATATATTGATCTACAGTAAAACTTGGAAGGAACACTTGGAACATTTAGATACAGTTTTGGGTATTTTGGAGCACCAATCTTTCTATGCTAAGTTGTCCAAATGTGAGTTTGGATTAACTAAAATTATTTACTTGGGATATGTCATAAGTTTTAAGGGTGTTCAAGTAGATCAACAAAAGATTCAAGCAATACTTGATTGGCCTCCACCTACAAATCTTACACAGTTGAAAGGATTCTTTGGGCTATGTTGCTATTATAGGAGGTTTGTAAAAGGTTTTTCTCAGCTTGCTATTCCATTAATAGATTTGACTAAGAAGGGAACCTTTGCATGGTCTAAAGAAGCTCAGAAAATTTTTGACAAGTTTAAGGAGGTAATGAGTTCATGCCCTGTGCTTGCTATTCCTGATTTTTCATTGCCTTTTGTAGTTGAATGTGATGCTTCGAGTGAAGGTGTTGGGGCTGTCCTAATTCAAAGGGGACATCCAATTGCTTTTGAGAGTAGGAAGCTAAACAATCTAGAAAAAACATATCACATTTATGACAAGGAAATGTTGGCAATTATTCATGCACTAGAGAAGTTCAGACAATATCTTGTGTGTGGGAAGTTTGTTGTGAAAACTGATCATAATAGTTTGAAGTATTTCCTTGATCAAAAGGATTTGAATGATCATCAACAAAGGTGGGTAAGCAAGCTATAGGTATATGATTTTGAAATAGAATATATGAAGGGTAAAAGAAATGTGGTAGCGGATGCACTTTCTAGGAAGCCAACTTTGTGTTCATTATCTTCTATTTCTGTAGAGTGGAAAGATTCTATCATTGCTGAATATGTCAAAAATACCTTTGCATCTAATGTATTGGATGATTTAGTGGAAGATGATAAGTATACAGTGAATGATGGGCTGATTTATTACAAGAATCAAATTTTCCTTGTTCTTGAATCAAAAATCAAGGAAAAGATTTTAAGAGCTTTCCATGATACTCCCTTGGATGGTCATCAAGGTTACTTCAAAACATACAGGCAGATCCATGAAATATTTTCTTGGAAAGGTCTAAAAGAGGATGTCCACAAGCATATTAGGGAGTGTATGACTTGCCAAAGGAACAAAAGAGAACAAATTTTTCCTGCAGGTCTCTTACAACCACTTCCAATTCCTGAACAGAAATGGGAGAGCATTTCCATGGACTTTATCACAGGACTTCCCAAGGTACAAGGTAAGGATTGTATATATGTGGTGGTGGATAGATTAACAAAGTATGCTCATTTTTTTCCCATCACTTCAGAGTTTAAGGCTCCTCAAGTAGCAGAGTTATTTTTCAAAGAGATATTTAAGCTGCATGGTTTGCCAAAGAACATTGTTAGTGACAGAGATAGTAGGTTCCTCAGTTCCTTTTGGAAGGAACTATTTCACTTGATAGGAACAGAGCTCACACCCAGCACAAGTTACCATCCACAAACAGATGGACAAACAAAAATTGTTAACAAGTGAATAGAGGG
The DNA here is from genome assembly GCA_027924645.1 of Cunninghamia lanceolata. Lineage (NCBI taxonomy): Eukaryota > Viridiplantae > Streptophyta > Pinopsida > Cupressales > Cupressaceae > Cunninghamia > Cunninghamia lanceolata. Next base: position 4,575,569 of record BSBN01000957.1, read on the forward strand.
GTATTTGAGGAATTATGTTTCAGATCAGCAAACTACTTGGGTCAAATGGTTGCACTTGGGAGAGTATTGTTATAATACATCACATCATATGTCAATTGGTATACCTCCATTTCGAGCTCTTTATGGTTATGATGCACTTTCTTTTGTTGATTTAATATTGACAGATAGTAGAGTATCTGCAGCTAGTGATCTTATCAGTCATAGTCAAGAGATCATAAGATCACTAAAAGATAACTTGAGGCAAGCACAAAACCAACAAAAGATATATGCAGATAGGAAGAGAACAGAAAGATTTTTTGAGGTGGGAGACTTGGTATTTCTTAGATTGCAGCCATATAAACAAAGCTCTTTGAAGACGAGCAGGGCTGAAAAGCTTACGCCTAAGTTCTTTGGGCCTTACAAGATCATCAGGAAAATTGGTGAGGTAGCTTATGAGTTGGAGCTTCCTCCAAACAACAGGATACATAATGTATTTCATGTTTCTTGTTTGAAGAAGGTCCTTGGACAGCAAATTGTGCCTTCATCTAATTTACCACCTTTGGATGATAAAGGGAAGTTGATTTTGATACCTGAAAAGATCTTGGAAACAAGGGATAAAAGGTTGAGGAATAGGAGCATTTCAGAATATTTGATCAAATGGAAGAATTTGCCAGTGGAAGATGCAACATGGGAAGGACCAGAAATTCTTGACCATCCAAACTCGCATTGCTTGAGGACAAGCAATTTCCAGGAGGGAGGACTTGTCATGTCCCCTTTCTAAAATAATTAATTAATGGTCAATATTAACCCATCTTATTCTTCCATGGGTTAATTGGGCAAGCATAGGAAGAATAAATATTTAATATTTAATATTGTCCAACTAATATCTATTTCCAGAGGACAATTAAATATTAAATTAAGTATTTTGAGACTCAAAAAGGGGCATTGGGTTGGTGAGGTGTCCATTTGCATGAAGATTTCAAAAATCTTGGTAAATCACAAGTGGCGGGGGATTTGATGACAACGTATGACAACTTATGACAACTGTCATACCCCAAAATAGCAAGGAATCAAGGAAAAATCTGGGAATCTTGGATTTCCCTCTCTCCCATGAAATATTGATACAAAATATGTAATTTTGGTGATTTGGGGCTATTGTTGATTTGATATTTTTCTCTCAAACTTGCAGATTTACAGATTGTGGCTTCAATGGACAAAAACTCATTGGAGTAAAGAGGCTTGTGGATGAAAACCCATGAGTTTTAGGTGGCCAGAGGATGTAAACCCTTTGATCACAAATAGTAGCTTCATCCAGAGGTTGCACAGAGCTTCAAGGATTGAGTAGTTTCTGGCAGTGTCCATTGTTTGTGTGTGCAGGTCTTCTTGTGTTGCCGTGGTAGTTCCAGAAGTGTTGGGAAGAGTTGCTGTTGTTATTTACTTTGGTTTTCTATGTATTAGCTGTAGATTCCTATTTTCTAATGTCAGAGATTAGTATTGGAGGTTGTGGGTAGAGTTGTGTTGATTTTGGCTTTGTGGGTCAGAATACCCAATGCATATTTTAGCATTATTGTGAAGTTTTGGTGGTGTAGATTGCTACTGAGTGCTGTAGCTTTTTATGTTGTTACTTTAATGGTATCAAACCATATTTCATGTAATTTCCATTTGAAAATTAAACAATATTAGTTTGGGTGTTTTTTGGTGTATTTCGGTGATTGACGGTGTTGGCAGTTTTTGTGGGTTTGATCATATTTGCTCCAGATTTGGGATTTCGGTTGTTGTTTATGTTATAGCTGTTATGACAGTCCAAAATGATGTAAAATCCATTTAATATCAGATCAAATCAGTTCCATTAATTTATGGGCAAGTTTGTGTTAGTTTGGTGTTGTTATGTGCATGACTAGCTTGCTAGTCTTGGTGAAATTATTGTATTTTCTGGTGGTGTTAAATAAATTCATTTTCAAATCTGATTTCAAGTTAAAATCTTAATTTGGATCATTACAAAATACATAAATACATCATGACTAATTACAAAATACTTCACATGGATCAACACACTATCAGCCACACAGATTTGAGACTTCAATATTCTTCTAGGAACACGCCAATCTTCACATAACATCTTCAAGATCATCTGCAGGATGTGTAACTCATCTAGTTGGCCTGACTTGAGAAGAACACCATCATCTGGAAGTAATTCTTCAATTGCGAGCTCAAACTTTAATGCGAACCACCAAAATGAACTGGACACGATCCAAAGACCTCCACAGGGTTTCCTAAATCACTAAGAACATCCACACTACATCTGCTTACTGAATTCATTCTCTCCTTCAGCTGAAACCTCAAGAACATAGTCTGTCATCACTGTCATAATGGAATAGATTCTTGCAGACCTCCAGACCATGAACCAATTGAGTTGTCAATTCACATTGACCTACTAAACACTCCACAAAATCTGCAAAGTAAGATATTGCGTTTCTGGAGCTCACCGGACCTTTCTGTAACACTCTGTCACCTCTGAACTTCTTCTAGAACTGGTTTCACTTAAGTGACCATAATTTTTTCAGATCTTCAGGAAGACCTCTGAAATCTTTACTGGATCATCTTAAGACACATCTATAAACCCTTTTAAGTGCATCCTCTGATCTTCATCTTATCTTGGATCTTTACCTTATTGTCTTCACTATTCTTCTATGTTCCTAATATGACTAATTTTCTCAATATCCTTAGTAAACAGTTCATCCGATCCTTATCATTAATGCAATAGGAGTATGTTGACATTAATGACAACACTGGTTAGGCCCATACTTGCAACAAACCCAATGTTAGCTTTCCATAATTCTTGTTCCATGATTCCATTTTTACACAGGGTAAGTTAATAGAATAAGGATTTACTGTCTCAAATGCTTTGTTTGGAAGTTCTAAAAGTTTGTTCAACAATCCATTCGGTGCATTCAATTTTGTGTCAAAGCTTCTCATAATAGTAGTACATAGTCACTCAAACTATTACACAGCTATTTATTACACAATAGTATGTAGTTGAAAAACCATATTTCTAAATTGTAAAACATAGCATGACAACTGGAAAAATTAAAATTTGAGCAATTTTTGAATGACATTTGTGGAGAAAACCTAATGTTAGCTTTCCATAATTCTGGTTCCATGTTACCATTTTTATGTAGAGGAAGTTAATAGAATAAGGATTTACGGTCTCAAATGCTTTGTTTGGAAGTTCTAAAAATATGTTCAATAATCCATTCGGTGTGTCCAATCTTGTGTCAAAGTTTGTCATAGTAGTAGTATGTAGTCACTCAAACTATTACATAGCTATTTATTACACAACAGTATGTAGTTGGAAAACCATAATTCTAAATTATGAAACATAGCATGGTAGATGATGCCATATATGATTTCAAGAAAAATGCAACAAAAAACTAGCTACATAAATATACACAAGAGGAACCACTATATTCTAAGAATTGATACTCCCTTGCAATGCCTATAAATCACAAATTACACTACCTTCCTCAAACAATGCACTGCCAACAAGTCTTATAACACAAACACTTCTCACAAAACATTTACTTTACAAACAACCTATCGGTAAAACCGTTGTGCATTCACCCCATGCAACTACTAGTTATTTATACATGTAAAGTGAGGGCCCTTTCAAAAGCACACAAAAGCATGAACATGCTAATTAAGTAGTGGGGTTAGAGAGGATAGTATAATATCTTAGAACTTAAGCTTTAATTATCACTTTCTTTATTTTCCCTTAGCCTCATGCTAAGTAATTCTTTGTATTAGAATTAAACATGCCTAATATAATGTCACAACATGGATTACACAATAATGGACCACAAAGCACTCAAATTTGTTTTTGTTTTTATTCTTCTCTTATTATTTTTTTAAAACACATGATTACCAATATAACTTTTAACTTCTTTGGAAACATTGCTCTCTAGCTAGAGAATCCATTATTCCTTCCTATAGGGTTTAAAACACAAGCTGTAAAATATGGATAAAAGAAACATGTTATTACAATGAAAAGAATGCCTAAATTTAAAAAATAGAGCTTTCATTAATATTAACTTATACCCAGCTACACAAGGAAGAAACTACAAGAATAATATGTTAAGGAAAACAAGTGCTGAATATATTAATAACACTCACTTTCCATCTAGATACATCAGAGAAATTAAGGAAAGGAGAAATTATTATGTATATCTTTCTAATTTATTTCCTTAATTGTTGGCCTAACATTATCACAAAATCTTCACATGATATGACATGTTTTCTTCTCAAATTGATTAAACTTATCATAAAATGAAGGATCTCTTCCCTACACTTGGCATGAGTTACCTAACCCTTATCAAAGCTCTTTAACCCTAATTTCTTCCTAGCCCAAAAGTAGTGCATTTAGCTCCTCTTCTTTTGAGCGTATAGGGAAAACCTTAGATGGCGCCTAGGGGAAATTTGCTCTAGAGTCAGGGGTTCAAATCATAAACCAAATTCCTTATCTGGCTACATGTGGTTGCTAAAACCATCATATGCTTACATCTATGATATCATTGTTGGTTTTGTCATGGTTTCATCATGCAAGAATTTAGCTCATTGGGGTTTGAGGGATTCTTTTAGCTTCCATAACATGGTTTCAACTATTGGTTACTCCCTGGATTCAATTTCTTTGTCTTATGAGAAATATTTTATTATGTTTCCTAATACAAAGACAATTCCTTTTCTTTGGAGCTAAGTCTTTTTTTCTGATTAATTGAGTGGTTGGGGCTTTTCCAATAACTTGTGGGCTTCATGGGAAGAATTGGAAAATGTTGGAATTTGCCCACGTTTCTTTTTCTCACATTCATATTTATGTGGTATTACTCACACATCCTTTTATTTGGTAGCCATAAATTCTTTCTTATTTAGGACATTTTGTAGAAAAGTAAATAAGGTGAATCTATACATATTTACTAATTTAAATATGCTAGAAAAATTGCATCTATGTCTAGATCTGAGGATGAGGTATGTTTTACTTTGCAATAGCCCGGGTTCCAAAATATGAATGAGCATTGTCATCCAGGGAACTAAGTCGTAATATATGTGCCTAATCTGGCCATATATGGGTGGAATAGGCTCCTATCTAAACCCAGTTATAGAGATTGTAGCAGATGGGTAGAATAGCTTCTTCTGATTTACAATTCTTCCTATAATTAAGTGTATTCCTTGTGCCACATGCCTCTAGAAGCTGGTGCATATCTTCTACTACATAAAATCTCATATTACTCCATCTCAGGTGGCCTAATAAGTAGTCATTGCATAACCCACTATTGGAGAAATTTTCTATTGTATTACTTGAGCTGAGGTGTACTAAAAAGCACGTGTACATTGCCTCAGTAGCTCCAAAATGAAATTACTGTAGTTAAGATCCAATATTTTTCTTTCTATTTACTATTATGGAGGAAAAAATTAATTTTCTGGTGTGAGCATCTATTTGGGATCATGAGAGCATCTTTGTAACAAAAAATAAATAAAAAATTGAATACAAGGATGTCACTCATCTTGATTTCAATCTTAAACTAGATCCATTTATCTGTTTATTGTATTTATTGATTGATTTCATAGATAGGTCAGAGAGAAGGATATACAGGACTCATAAAACAATTATAACACATATCTATTCATATTTATAGGTCTGAGTAGGGAGATTATAGTACGGGGTAAGTGCAAGAAGATGGGGGGCCAAAAAGTGGGTCTTAAGGGGTCTTATGCTGGTCTTGGATGAGAAATTGAGCATAGTTACACTCAAAATTTGGAGATGCAACCAAAACAATGTTCGTAGTACTCCGAGTCTACTTTCTAAACTATAATTTTTTTTTGAAAATGGCATAGATTAAGGGGTTCAAAAGAGGGAGCCACATAAATTGGTGTTGTTTCTGTCTAAAAAACATAACATAGCATGTTTTGTGGCTCCCTCAAAAGGTCAACTTTTTTTTGGTATTTTTAAAATTGCTTTAGTGAGAAATTAGCTAATAGCATGTAGTTTATGCCTAATTTTTCTGATAATTTTTTGATGAATATTTGATTTTTTACTAATTTTCAAAGTGGACACATCCTAAAAAATAGAATGTTGGCCGTGCTACCCCTATCAATTTTGAAAACTAATTGAAAATTATTTTTTTCTTTTTTAATATGTGAAGAATGGAGTCTAGTTTCTAAATATGTAATTTATTTGAAATTTCAATGAATAGTTAATTTACAATGAAAAAAAGACCAAACAGTGGTTTTTGCCCAAAAACAGACACACAAACAAAAGAAATTAAAGATGAAAGGCTTAACATTGTTAAAATGTGAAAAAGATCACATCGTCAAATAGCTAAGAGAAAGCCTAACATTACCCAGGTGTTCGATTTGTTTGACCTTGAAACACATGCAAATCTGAGGGTTAGCACGAACAAAATTATGTGAAATCTTGAAGAATCTAGAAAAACATGTCTGTGGATGTTGAAAAGGCACTCCAAGCCTTTGGGTTGGAAATCCAAAGCAAATCCTAAGCCCAAGGCTTGGGATTCCCGAAGAAAACCATAACACGAGCATGTTATAATGCGCTTGCATTATTTTTTGAGTTGTTTGTCATGTTTGAAATAACGCGAGCATGTTATAACATGCTCACGTTATTTTCCCCTTGAATTTTTTTATGTTCAAGGTTATTAATCATGTATGTATGTATGTATGCCTATATGTATGTATGTATGTATGCCTATATGTATGTATTTATCTATGTATGCCTATATGTATGTATGTATAGTGTCAAGGGTAGAGGAGGGTAGAGATGGGAGTGAGCCAGATAGGGGAGAAGAGGGGTGGATAAGGATTGAGTGATTAAGGTTTAAGGTTGAGGGTTGAGCATTTAGGGATAGGATTTAGAGTTTAGGGATAAGGGATTAGAGTTTAGGACCTTGAGGGATTAGGGTTTAGGGTTGAGGCTTTAGGGATAGCATTTAGGATTAAGGGTCGAGGGATTAGGGTTAAGGTAGAGTGTTGAGGGTAGAGGGATTAGGGATAGGGTTTAGGGTTGAAAGTTTAGGGTTGAGGGATTAGGGTTTAAGGTATAGTTTAGTAGTTCTTATGGATAGAGCCAGTAAACAATGGGAGATTATTTGCCTGTTTCATAACAATATACATCCCTAAGTGTGGGGTGGACAGCAAGAAACGTAGATGTACCCCAATGCAAATCTTTTCTCATAATGATCATCCTTCTGATTTCAACTGTTAATTACTCACTGTGGATGTACCATACGTAAAGATTTTCTCATAGTGTGTACACCTATTGGCATAATGAACCCTAGATGGGACAGAAAAACATGCCATATAACAATACTAACATTAAAAAAGTTCATAGCCAATTTTCTGACATATTCTTGCAACTCAAATATATTTAATAGAAGAGTGTCAAAAATGATGGGTTTAACAACCTAACATAAGGCAAAGCAGTTTTGTTGGGTTTAGAGTTTAGGGTTGGGGGATTAGGGTTTAGGGTTGAGGGATTATGGTTTAAGGTATAGTGTTGAGGGTTGAGGGTTTAGGGATAGGGTTTAGGGTTGAGGGATTAGGGTTTAGGGTTGACGGATTAGGGTTTAATGTTGAGATTTGAGGGTTGAGGGTTGAGGGTTTAGGGATAGCGTTTATGGTCAAGGGATTAGGGTTAAAGTAGAGTGTTGAGGGTAGAGGGATTAGGGATAGGGTTTAGGGTTGAAGGTTTAATGATTGAGGGTTGAGGCTTTAGGGTTGAGTGTTAAGGGATTGGGGTTTAAAATATAGTGTTGAGCGTTGAGGGTTTATGGATAGGTTTTAAGGTTTAATTTTTAAGGGTTAAGGGTTGAGGGATAGGGTTTAGGGTTTAGGGATAAGGGATTAGGGTTTAAGGTATAGTGTCCAGGGTTGAGGGTTTAGGAATAGGGATAGCATTTAGGGATTAGGGACGAGGGATTAAGGTTGAGGGTTGAGCGATTAGGGTTTAAGGTATAGTGTCGAGGGTTGAGGGTTTATTGATAGTGTTTAGGGTTGAGGGTAGAGGGATTAGGTTTTAGGGTTGATGGATTAGGGTTTAAGGTATAGTGTTGAGGGTTGATGGTTTAGGGATAGGGTTTAGGGTTGACAGATTAGCATTTAATTTTAAGGTTAGGGTTAGAGTGTCGAGGGTAGAGGGATTAGCGATAGGGTTTAGGGTTGAAGGTTTAAGGATTAAGGGTTGAGGCTTTAGGGATGAGGGTTTAAGACTTAACATATAGTGTCAAATATTGAGGGTGTAGGGATAGGGTTTAAGTTTTAAGGGTTAAGGGTTGAGGGATAGAGGTTAGGGTTTAAGGTATAGTGTTGAGGGTTGATGGTTTAGGGATAGGGTTTAGGTTTGAGGGATTAGGGATTAGGGTTTAGGGTTGATGAATTAGGGTTTAATGTTGAGAGTTGAGGGTTGAGGGTTGATGGTTGAGGGATAGGGTTAATTGTCAATGGATTAGGGTTAAAGAAGAATGTCGAGGGTAGAGGGATTAGGGATAGGATTTAGGGTTGAAGGTTTAAGGATTTAGGGTTGAGGCTTTAGGGATGAGGCTTAAGAGATTAGGGTTTAAGAGATAGTGTCGAGTGTCGAGCATGTAGGGATAGGTTTTAGGGTTCAAGTTTTAAGGGTTAAGGGTCGAGGGATCAGAGGTAAGGGTTCAGGGGTTAGGGTTTGAGGTTGAGGGTTGAGTACATTAAGGTTCGAGTGTTAAGGGTTTCAGGATAGGGTTGAGGGTCGAGGGATTAGGATTAAAGTAGAGTGTCGAGGGTATAAGGATTAGGGATAGGGTTGGAGGGTTTAGGGATAAGGGATTAGGGTTTAAGGTATAGTATCGAGCCCATTGAGGGTCTAGGAATAGGGATAGCATTTAGGGTTTAGGGATGAGGGATTAGAGTTGAGGGATGACAGATTAGGGTTGAGGGTTGAGAAATTAGGGTTTAGGGATAAGGTTTAGGGTTGAGGGATTAGGGTTTAAGGTATAATGTTGAGGGTTTAGGGATAGGGTTTAGGGTTGAGGGATTAGAGTGAAAGGTTAAGGGATTAGGATTTGACATTGAGGGTTGAGGGTTGAGGGTTGAGGCTTTAGGGTTTAGGGTTTAGGGATAGTGTTGAGGGTCGAGGGATCAGAGTTAAGGGTTGAGGGATTAGGGTTTGACGTTGAGGGTTGAGGGTTGAGGTTCGAGGGTTGAGGGTTTCAGGATAGGGTTGAGGGTCAAGGGATTAGGGTTAAAGTAGAATGTTGAGGGTATACGGATTAGGGATAGGGTTGGAGGGTTTAGGGATAAGGGATTAGGGTTTAAGGTATAGTATCAAGCTTGTTGAGGGTTTAGGAATAGTGATAGCATTTAGGATTTACGGATGAGGGATTAGAGTTGAGGGATGATGGATTAGGGTTGAGGGTTGAGGGATTAGGGTTTAGGGATAAGGTTTAGGGTTGAGGATTGAGGGATTAGGGTTTAAGGTATAGTGTTGAGGGTTTAGGGATAGGGTTTAGGGTTGAGGGATTAAAGTGAAGGGTTTAGGGATTAGGATTTGACATTGAGGGTTGAGGGTTGAGGCTTTAGGGTTTAGGGAGAGGGTTGAGGGTCGAGGGATCAGAGTTAAGGGTTGAGGGATTAGGGTTTGACATTAAGGGTTGAGTACATTAAGGTTCGAGGGTCGAGGGATTAGGGTTAAAGTAGAGTGTCAAGGGTATAAGGATTAGGGATAGGGTTGGAGGGTTTAGGGATAAGGGATTAGGGTTTAAGGTAGAGTATCAAGCCCGTTGAGGGTTTAGGAATAGGGATAACATCTAGGGTTTAGGGATGAGGGATTAGAGTTGAGGGATGACGGATTAGGGTTGAGGGTTGAGGGATTAGGGTTTAGGGATAAGGTTTAGGGTTGAGGGTTGAGGGATTAGGGTTTAAGGTATAGTGTTGAGGGTTTAAGGATAGGGTTTAGGGATTAGGGATCAGAGTGAAGGGTTGAGGGATTAGGATTTGACATTGAGGGTTGAGGGTTGAGGCTTTAGGGTTTAGGGTTTAGGGATAGGGTTGAGGTTTGAGGGATCATAGTTAAGGGTTGAGGGATTAGGGTTTGACATTGAGGGTTGAGTACATTGAGGTTTGAGGGTTAAGGGTTCCAGGATAGGGTTGAGGGTCGAGGGATTAGGGTTAAAGTAGAGTGTTGAGGGTATAAGGATTAGGGATAGGGTTAGAGGGTTTAGGGATAAGGGATTAGGGTTTAAGGTATAGTATCGAGCCCATTGAGGGTTTAGGAAAAGGCATAGCATTTAGAGTTTAGGGATGAGGGATTAGAGTTGAGGGATGACGGATTAGGGTTGAGGGTTGAGGGATGAGGGATTAGGGTTTAAGGTATAGTGTTGAGGGTTTAGGGATAGAGGTTAGGGTTGAGGGATTAGAGTGAAGGGTTGAGGGTTGAGGCTTTAGGGTTTAGGGTTTAGGGATAGGGTTAAGGTTTGAGGGATCATAGTTAAGGGTTGAGGGATTAGGGTTTGACATTGAGGGTTGAGTACATTGAGGTTCGAGGGTTAAGGGTTCCAGGATAGGGTTGAGGGTCGAGGGATTAGGGTTAAAGTAGAGTGTTGAGGGTATAAGGATTAGGGATAGGGTTGGAGGGTTTAGGGATAAGGGATTAGGGTTTAAGGTATAGTATCAAGCCCATTAAGGGTTTACAAATAGGGATAGCATTTAGGGTTGAGGGATGAGGGATTAAAGTTGAGGGATGACAGATCAGGGTTGAGGGTTGAGGGATAAGCTTTAGGGTTGAGGATTGAGGGATTAGGATTTGACATTGAGGGTTGAGTGTTGAGGCTTTAGGGTTTAGGGTTTAGGTATAAGGTTGAGGGTCGAGGGATTAGGGTTAAGGTAGACAAAGAGTGACTGAAAGACATAGAGAGGAGAGAGGTAGAGATGTGAGGGGGAGAGATAAGTGAGGATATAGAACATGAGCTAATGGAACTAGAGGTGAGATATTGTAAAGGTGCTATGGAAGGTGAGATAGGTAAAATATTTATGGATCAATCTATAGTTGGACAAGACACGAGTGTGTTATAATGAGCTCATGTTTTTTCCTACTATAGAAATGGTAAAAATGTGTTGACCCCCGTGATCCAGTACCACATGATCTGTTTTCATACTAATTCTACACGTGGTCTGACAAAAAAGAAGTGCTTTCATGTTGTTGGGAAGTTCACATGCACATTTTAAACATTCTACCATCTTTGCATGATCTTTCCACCACCTTTTCTACTTTGCCAACTTGAGAAGGAGGAAATAACATAGTTTTCACACCAAGTTTGATATATATCTATTCAAGTTTCAATTTTTGTAGTGTTGCAATGTTAATTGTGATTCAATTTTTGGAATTTAACATTATAGATTGGTTAATAGTATTGTTGTTAGTAATTATATTTCAGTATTATTCAATTTAACATTGAAAAGGAAGCAAGTGGTGAAAAAATCAAATTGTTGAGGAGTTTGATGTAAGAAAAAAAAAACACTACATAATTGGGTACTCTCTCCATTCGAATCTTCATTTTTTAGGTATGTCAAGTCTTTACATGCATGTTCTTTACATTTTCCTTAATTCTATTTGAATTACTTTATCATGTTTTATCATACATGTTTAAAATAGACACATTCCCAATCAAGAAAGAAGCCTACAATCTCACATTATGCCATGTATATTTTCTAAACTTGGGCTCTTTAATAATTATGTGTAATAAACAGACCTTAACATACCATGATGTCAAACTATACAAGAATAAATCCTTACAACATAATAAAAATACAATCCCACTATTATCTTGTATTGATTTCTTAGGAACTAATATTGGTCTCTTTATCATGCTACAGATAAATTCTCTGTCATGCCAAGGAAACAATCAAGAATTAAACCAACACAAGAAGAGATAGAAGCTAAGAATGCAAAGAAAGTAGTGGCTATGAGGGAACTTTGTGAGAAGAGGAAATTGGACATGATAAATGAAGACATGCCAATTAAAAAGGAACCACAACCATCACAAAGAGATATGGTATTGGCGGCACAAAGAGAATGAATGAAAAAACTTTGTGCTATGAGAGATTTGAATACCATAGTTACAGACACGTCCTCTACCGCAAATCAACATGTAGGGACACCGTCTACCACATCTCAAGTTGAGAGTACATCATCACTCACATGTGATGAAGGAGGTACGCCATCGTTCCCACCTCCACCTCAACATATGTCATCTATTCCATCTTCGATCGAAGGTTTGCCATCTAGCCCATCTCATTTAAATATTGATGAAATTCCTAATGTTGAGATGAATTTACCTAACTTAACACCACCTAGAATTTTTCATAGAAAGCCAAAGTATTTGATTGATATGGATGAGAATATTTTGCAGCCAATGGAAGGTAAGATTCCAAAATGCACTTGTAGAAGATATGCTCATAAGATTTGGATATTGTTCTTTGAAAAGTTAAATGAGACTGCAAGATGTCAACTATTCATTGAAATGATGCGAAGTATAAAGTATAGGTCCGTCATGAAGATTCTTGGGTTGAGAACATCAGAAGCTTCAAGTGAAAAATCTATTCTCAAGAATCTAATGAGTGCGTATGAGAGTGTGGGTAACACCTCATGCACAAAAGATAGTAATGCAACACGGCGTGTGATTACATTGACTATAGTAAGTAGTCAAACGAGGAAAGCTCGTCTCATTATAAAGATGAGTCAACAATTGAGAATTAATAGGAAAACTTTATCAAGAACCATTGGAAGATGTCAAAGAATTAAGGACACTAATGCCAATGAATTATGGGCATTCTTGGGGAGACTACCACGAAAAGATAAACCAATTGTTGAAGCATTGAGATCACTAACTAAATACTTTTGGAAGAATTACACAAGGGTATCTCTGAATCAAAGGGATGTGGTAAGAAGGAGAATCGATAGTCAGAATCGTCAGCCACATCAAAAGCATTTTTTGGATGAGACTCAAACACAGTTTTATGGTAAATTTCTAGAGAAGTGTCCTCGAATTAAAATTTGTCAAAGATATTTTGAAATGTCAAAACCTTTCTATGTCAAGATAAATCACACATGTACTACTTGTTGTTGTAGATTACATATTGAATTTTCTAACCATTTTGATGTTTATAGGTCTATATGTTTAGATATGCATACTAACAATGTTTTGTAGGGTTGTGCCATACGTGCCCCACCAACATCTTCAAGAGATTTCATATCAAAAATTTTATGTGAAAGAGAGGAAGGTCAAATGTTCTACAAGAAATTATGCTTGGATGGCACATGTCATCGTTGCAGTGGCTCGCAACATTTGCCAATATGTGAACATATGGAAACAACACATGCAGTTGGAAACAAACTAGTAGTGTTTGGCAAGTATAAAATAGTGGCATACAATACAAAATATGGTAAAGAAGCAAAGAGGTGTGAATTGGTTATTGAAAAGATTCTAGTGCATCAGTTTATGCCTATATTTCGTAACAACATAATGTATGAGTATGCAAGACATGCCCATAGAGCTCGATGGTTGGACTTGCAATTCAAATTATGCAATGACACATTTTTGATTGGTAGCATTGTTTCAGTCGTTGACTTTGTAGAGAACTACAGTCTACAGCCACAGCGTGAGGTGCAATCACAAAATTACAACTCCACACAGGTTTCTATATTTGTGCACATTGCATTCATTCATGTGAATGATAGTACAGAGGATGACAGAAAGATCATAAGGGAGTATAATTTCTATATTAATGATGATCGCATGCATTCTATGGAGTTCGTGCAAGGTTGCTTTTAGGTGTTCTACAATGATTTGGCTAGAAGGGGCATATTGTTCAATTAGCATATCATGTGGTTGGATAACTGTGTGTCACAATTCAAGAACTCATAGAATTTCTATTGGCTGAGTAGGAGGCATAGTTTTATAGGTATTCAGCATATGTGGAACTTTTGTGAGGTTGGGCATGGAAAGGGGGAGCATGATGGTGTAGGAGCATGTATCAAAAGAGCCATAGCATGAGAAGAGTTAAAGTATAAAGACAATATAAAGTTGACAGATACCAAATTGATTGTCGAGTGGTGTAATGCTTTCATGGGTCCAGGTAATGAAGGTAAGTCTTCAATTCATAGATTTTTTTGGTTGATAGATGATACTAACATTGCACCATATGAGGACTGTTGTACACTGATAGGATCAAATGAGATGCACTCTTTCAAAAGCTCAATTGCAGGTTCATGGAGTATCCATACATGAAAGATGTCACACTTTGTTCTTCCTATACAACTCAAGTCTAAGATGAGTATGAGTCAAAGGAGTGGGTTGACGAATGGCAGTTATCTTAGCCCACTTGACACGTATCGACCCTCGACGGTACTAGAACTAACATAGATGGAATAATCAATTGACTTTGACCATATATCAGATTTAGTTCAACCAGGTAATATAGGGCATGTATATGCATCTAATTTCATCTAGTTCAACCAAGTAATGTCATCTTACTTTGTAGTGTTTTTGTAATGTTGACTAATTTCATCTAATTTGCTACACATATCAATGTAGGGCACGTATATGTAGTTATTGCAGATGAAGATAATGAAGAAGGAACAGATTATTACTTATGTCATTGTGTTGAGGCCAAAAAGAAATTGGAGGCCCCTGTTATAGATGGAGAAAACATCGAATACCCTACTAGCTTAGTGGTTATTACTAGAACATGGCTTAGAAGGTACCCACATAAGAGTGTTAATGTTTGGTTGTTTTAGGACTTTGACACACATCAAAAGATTCTTCATTACTTGAACCTTGTCGTGGCATCCTATGTTCATTTGATAAAGTATCAGGGTAGACCTTTGAACAAAATCTTGTGGAAGGTGCATGAGTCTAACGATGAAGCAATAGTTGACACAATAAAGAGTAGAGCAGACCCGGATGGTTCATTGGATTAATTTGTAAGTATTCATATTGATTTTGTAAAGTCATGTTACATTGAGTTGTAAGTATGCACATTAATATATAAGGTTTGTCTTTTTTTAATTTTCTGCTACATTTTTACACATATACACATTTTTAAATCATCATGTTATGCATTTTTTATGTCCTACTCCTGATGCTACCAAACTGATAGTTCCAATGCATCTGGGTGGGTACATTTAGGTTAGGCATTGTTCTGTTTTTAACTCAAACATGTCGAAACAGTCTAAGCTACATTGTACCGACGATATCCCTGAAGAGTCTAAAGTGCAAAAAGGTAGCAATCTTTGATGAGATGTTACTTGAAAATCATGTCACTTAGAAACATTCCTTCTAAGGGGACATGATCATGTAGAGTGCCTCTACAATAACCCCTCTCATTTTTTTATATCTCTGAGGTATTTTTCCGTGGTGAAAGGTTTTCTGTTGCCTCAAAAATTGTCAGAAGGAGGCAGTGTAAAGTTGCAAAGGGGTGTAACTTTCATCCTACTTCTGATGTGACCAAACTGACTATTCCAACACATCTGAATGGGTACATTTATGCTAGGCATGGTCCTATTTTTCACCCAAACATGTCGAAATAGTCTGAGCTACATTGTACCGATGATATCCCTGAAGAGTCCAAAGTGTAAAAAGACAGCAATCTTTGACAAAATGTTACTATAAAACTGTGTCACTTAGAAACATTCCATCTAAGGAAACACGATCATATAGAGTGCCTCTACAATAACCTCTCTCATTTTTTTATATCTCTGAGGCATTTACCCATGGTGAAAGGTTTTCTGCTGCCCCAAAAATCGTTAGAAGGAGGCAGTGTAAAGTTGCAAAGGGGTGTAACTTTCATCCTACTCCTGATGCAACCAAACTAACTATTCCAACATGTCCAGATGGGTACATTTATGCTAGGCATGGTCTTAGTTTTCACCCAAACATGTCGAAACAGTCTGAGCTACATTGTACTGATGATATCCCTAAAGAGTCTAAAGTGTAAAAAGGCAGCAATATTTGACGAGATGTTACTCAAAAATTGTGTCACTTAGAAACATTTTTTCTAAGCTAATGCAATCACATAGAGTGCTCTACTATAACCTCTCTCAGTTTTTTATATCTCTGAGGCATTTACCCGTGGTGAAAGGTTTTTTGCTGCCCCAAAAATCGTCAAAAGGAGACAGTGTAAAGTTGCAAAGGTGTGTAACTTTCATCCTACTCCTGATGTGACCAAACTGACTATTTTAACACGTCTGAATGGGTACATTTACAGTAGGCATGATCCTATTTTTCATCCAAACATGTCGAAACAGTCTGAGCTACATTGTACCGACGATATCCCTGAAGAGTCCAAAGTGCAAAAAGAAAGCAATCTTTGATGAGATGTTACTCAAAAACTATATCACTTAGAAACATTCCATCTAAGGCAATGCAATCACGTAGAGTGCCTTTACAATAACCTCTCTTAGTTTTTTATATCTCTGAGGCATTTGCCTGTGGTGAAAGGTTTTCTACTGCCCCAAAAATCGTCAGAAGGAGGCAGTGTAAAATTGTAAAGGGGTGTAACTTTCGTACTACTCCTGATGCAACCAAACTAACTATTCCAACGTATTCGTATGGGTACATTTACGCTAGGCATGGTCATATTTTCACCCAAACATGTCGAAACAGTCTGAGCTACATTGTACTAACGATATCCCCGAAGAGTCCAAAGTGCAAAAAGCCATTAATCTTTAACGAGATGTTACTCAAATATTGTGTCACTTAGAAACATTTCATCTAAGGAAACATGATCATGTAAAATATCTCTACAATAATCTCTCTCAATTTTTTATATCTCTGAAGTGTTTGCCCGTGGTGAAAGGATTTCTACTGCCCCAAAATTCGTCAGAAGGAGGCAGTGTAAAGTCGCAAAGGGGTCTAACTTCTGTCTTGCTCTTGATGTGACCAAACTGATAGTTCCAACGCATCCTGATGGGTACATTTACACTAGGCATGGTCTTGTTTTTCACCCAAACATGTCAAAATTATCTGAGCTACATTGTACCGATGATATGGCCTAAAGAGTCCAAAGTGCAAAAGGGCAGTAATCTTTGATAAGATGTTACTCGAAAACTATTTCACTTAGAAAAATTCTATATGAGGCAACATGATCACATAGAGTGTCTCTACAATAACCTCTCTCATTTTTTTATATCTCTGAGGCATTCGCCCATGGTGAAAGGTTATCTTCTACCCCAAAAATCGTCAGAAAGAGGCAGTGTAAAGTTACAAAGTGGTGTAACTTTCATCTTGCTCCTGATGCGACCAAACTGATTATTTCAATGCATCCGGATGGGTACATTTATGCTAGGTATGGTCCTATTTTTCACCCAAACATGTCGAAACAGTCCAAGCTACATTGTACTGACGATATCCTTGAAGAGTCCAAAGTGTAAAAAGGCAGCAATCTTTGACGAGATCTTACTCAAAAACCATATCACGTAGAAACATTCTGTCTAAGGTAACACAACCACATAGAGTGCCTCTACAATAACCTCTCTTAGTTTTTTATATCTCCGAGGCATCTGCCCATGGTGAAAGGTTTTCTGCTACCCTAAAAATTGTTAGGAGGCAGTGTAAAGTTGCAAAGGGGTGTAACTTTCATCCTACTCCTGATGTGACCAAACTGACTATTCCAAAACATCCAGATAGGTACATTTATGCTAGGCATAGTCCTATTTTTCACCCAAACATGTCAAAATAGTCTGAGCTACATTGTACTGACGATATCCCTGAAGAGTCCAAAGTGCAAAAAGGCAACAATATTTGATGAGATGTTACTCAAAAACTATATCACCTAGAAGCATTTCGTCTAAGGCAATGCAATCACGTAGAGTGCCTCTACAATAACCTCTCTCAGTTCTTTATATCTCTGAGGCATTTGCCCCATGTTGAAGGTTTTCTGCTGCCCCAAAAATCGTCAGAAGGAGGTAGTGTAAAGTTGCAAAAGGGGTGTAAGTTTCGTACTGCTCTTGATGCAACCAAACTAACTATTCGAACGCATCCGGATGGGTACATTTGCACTAGGCATGGTCCTATTTTTCACCCAAACATGACGGAACAGTCCAAGCTACATTCTACTGACGATATCCCTGAAGAGTCCAAAGTGCAAAAGGGCATTAATCTTTGATGAGATGTTACTCAAAAATTGTGTCACTTAGAAACATTTCATCTAAGACAATGTGATCACATAGAATATCGTTACAATAACCTCTCTCAATTTTTTATATCTCTGAAGTGTTTTCCTGTGGTGAAAGGTTTTCTGCTACCCCAAAAATTATCAAAGGAGGCAGTGTAAAGTTGCAAAGGGGTCTAACTTCCGTCCTGCTCCTGATGCGACCAAATTGATAGTTTCAACACATCCGTATGGGTATATTTACGCTAGGCATGGTTCTATTTTTCACCCAAACATTTTGAAACTGTCTGAGCTACATTGTACCGATGATATCCCTGAAGAGTTGAAAGTGCAAAAAGGCAGCAATCTTTGACGAGATGTTACTCAAAAACTGTGTTACTTAGAAATATTTTATATGAGGCAACGTGATCACATAGAGTGCCTCTACAATAACCTCTCTCATTTTTATATCTCTAAGGCATTTGCCCATGGTGAAAGGTTTTCTTCTGCCCCAAAAATTGTTAGAAGGAGGCAGTGTAAAGTTGCAAAGTGGTGTAACTTTCATCCTGCCTCTGATGCAACTAAATTGATTGTTCCAATGAGTCTGGATGGGTACATTTATGCTAGGCATGGTCCTATTTTTCACCCAAACATGTTGAAACAGTTCGAGCTACATTGTACTGACGATATCCCTGAAGAGTCCAAAGTGCAAAAAGGCAGCAATCTTTGATGAGATGTTTCTCAAAAACTGTATCACTTAGAAAAATTTTGTCAAAAGCAACGCGATCATGTAGAGTGCCTCTACAATAACCTCTCTTAGTTTTTTATATCTCTGAGGTGTTTGCCTATGGAGAAAAGTTTTCTACTGCCCCAAAAATTGTCAGAAGGAGGCAGTGTAAAGTTGCAAAGCATTACTAAGAAATCCTCAATACTCAAACACTCCAATGAATTGAAGCAACTTCTTCTTAGGTGCAAATGCAAGGGTGTACAAGGGGAAAATGGTCCCTAGATGACTTAGTGCATTTCTATTAATTCATTCACATGTTTAAATGTTTGAGAAACTCTCCTTTACTAAGCGCTTGTCCTCATGTCAATGTTAAGCTTTATACCTCCTAGGCACTCAATTAGGTGATGTCATTAGATACAACTTATCCTTAGGTGCCAATGTAGCTTCTTCAATCCATCACACTTCTAGGTGCTCAAATTTGAGGTCTTGGACTTGTATCTTATTCCTAGGCGCAATTAGATGATCTTCCTAGATCTAGGTGCTCATGATGGTGGGAAATTACATGAAGGGGCACCTAAGTCCAATTTGACTTTGGATTTGATATTCTATGACTCCAATTGACTAAGAATGGCTCAATTTCTAAAGTGTTGACTCAATAATGTAAGTTTAAGGTCTTTTCCTCCTAGATGCCAATTAATGAGTTCACTATATGCAATTTCTCCTTAGGCACCAAAACTAGATAGTAGAGACAAGAGGAGGCGCCTAGCATCAATTTAGGCTCTATTCATTATTTGTAAGACCTTCAATGATTAAACATGCTTGAAATAAGCCTTTCTCTCTTGGAACTTACTCAATGATATAGATTTGTGATACTTTATCTAAGGTGCCAATCTAGATCTATATAGAGGTGAAAGAGTGCCCAACATCGTGAAGCTTTATACTTGGCATTTTTTATGCTTTAAATAATTATGAAGGTCTTAGGATGACTTTTCCCCTCTAGGTGCCTACTCTTAGATGTCCTTGGATGCAATTTCAATCTAGGCACTCATGGAAGTATTGAATGATAAGCAAAGCTGCCTTAGCTTACTTAGCCCATTTCTTTGGATTTTGATGATCTTGACTTTTAAATGCCATCTAGTCTCATGCTCTTAAGTTCTCCTCTTACAAGGCGCCATATTGAATGGATTTAAACTCTCTTGTTATGCTTAGGCACCAATTCAAGGTCATTCTGAAGGCAAAGAGCACCTAGAATCCATTTGACTTAGCTTTTAACATTTCAACAAGTTTAAACAATGGAAGAGATCTCATCAAGGAGTCCACTCAAAGGATTGTTTCATGTCAGCTCTTCCTAGGTGCCAATGTGTGATTAGATGACAAGGAAAGTGCACCTAAACTCCAAAATTCAATCAATTTTCATATACATCTCTCCTTCAAGGTGCTCAAAGTGGTTAACTCATTCTTCAATTCCTTATTCTAGTTGGTTCTAAGACCTTTAGGCACTATCATTCACCAATTCAAACCTTTAAACACTTTTAAGGTGCTCAAAGTGATGTCCATCACCAATCCACTCCTTAGGTGCTCAAATTTGATTGTAGAAGCAAGAAATTGTGCCTAAGGTTTATGTTGCTCAAGACCTCCTTTGCAAGGCACCTTAGATGATGATCAAGGTAAGACTCAATGTAATCTCATAACCTTGCCTTATATGCAAGAGGAATTACATTTAATAACCACAATGGTCATTAGGTGCTCATAAGCATATGATTTTGACTATCTTATTCAAAACAACAAACATACTCTTTGCATCCCAATATGGTATAATAACAAGAAATTAAGAAATATTTTCAATTGACCAACTCATAAATAATATGGATCAGCATACTTATTTGAATATTTTCAATTGAGCAACTCATAAAGAATATTAATATTTTCTATTCAACATGATGATTCATTTTTTTTTAAATACAACTTTTATCTTTTAGTTCCAAAATGAGGTTTAGGTGATACTTGAATAACAATAGCTAGCTTATTAGATCAACAAACATCCTATGTAATACAATTGGACTTTAAATATTTGAAGTAGCCATCTACAAATATCCATTCAAATGTAGATTTATAATGCAAGTATGGATGCCATCAATAAAAAAGATTTATATTAACCAAATATCCATATAGGCATACATCAATATCTGTCGATATAAGTATAACATATATACAAAATAGCCATATAGGCTTACAAGAATGCCATATAGGCATACAATGTCAACTATATACAATACAAAATATATGTCCACAAACACCATATAGGCATACAACAAAGGAACACAATAAAAAGTCATTCCTCTCTGGCTGGTGAAGACAATAGATCATGGGTAGCCTTTGATCTTCTAGGGGATGGAGACGTGCATGTGGGTGGTGTTGCAAGTATGAGGTAAGCCAGTGTTGTCATTGATGTCAACATACTCATATTGCATTGACAAGAAGGATTTGATGAGCTGTGTGCTGAGGATATTGAGAAAATTAGACTCAGTCAGGAACAGTGAAGAACAGTGATGAGAAGAAGGTAAATGTACTGTATAGGTTGCGAACCGGAGGATGCGGATTAAAGGGTTAGTAGATATGAGTCTTGAGATGCTACAGTTAAGATTTCAGAGGTCCGCATGAAGATCTGAAGGCGTTGTGGCTGCCGGTATAGAACCGGGTCCGGCAAGTATCCGGAGGTGACAGAGGATCACAAAAAGGTCCGGTGAGGTCCGGAATTGTATTATCATAATCTGCGGATTGGAAGGAGTGTTTGAGATGTCCTTGTGATGTGTCATCCTGATTTGTGTGTGATTTGGAGGTCCGAAAGTACCTCTTACATTATGACAGTGGCGACAGACTGTGTTCTTGAAGTTCCGGATGAGGAAGACAAGAGATCCCAGTAAGCAGAGGAAGTGCGGATGTATCCGGACATTCAGACAGACTTGTGAAGGTTCTTGAATCATGTTTAGGTTGTGTTGTTGGTCCGCATTGATGGTAGAGCCCGGAATTGAAGTTATTCTTCCGGATGAAGTTATTGCTCTGTTTAGCCAACCGGATGAGTTGTTCATCCTGCGAATGTTCTTGTGATAGCCGACCGGATGTGTTATTCATCTTGCGGATACTCCTATGGTTGTTTGCCGACTTAGATGCTTGTTCCTAAGTCGATGTCTTGTATAAATAATGATTTGTGAATTCATTTCAGTGTGTGGCATGTGGATGAGCATGATATAGCGAAGAAAGGTGCGAAAGGCAGAGCAGAGATTGTTGGGCTTAATTGGAACTGATCCGGACATGGTAGAGATGTCATTCTCCAGTTCAAGACTGTGATTTTTATCACTTTGTAGACAGTGTGTCTCCTTGTAGGCAGTGGGCCTCTTTGTGAGCAGTGTGCTCGGGCAGTGAGCCCTTATTGGCATGTGCCATTCATTTTTCCTTATTCTTCTAACAGAGAATAAATCTTGGGTTAATCACCCCGTGGTTTTTACCTTAACCGGGTTTTCCACGTCAAAATCTTGGTGTTCAATGTGTTGATGCTTATCTGTTCTTGTGTTTATGTATTGTGCTTCCATGAATGATTATTTGATATGCTGCTAACTGACAACAGAGAATAAAGTGTTTGAAATAGAACAAGTTCTATACAACTGATTCACCCCCCCCTCTCAGTTGTATGCCCTAGATCCAACAATTGGTATCAGAGCTAAGTTCCTCTGATAGGAGCTTAACCGCTTGAGGTGATCCAGGATGTCGTCATACAAGAAGGATAGTCCGAAGTTCGATGGAACCAACTTCACTCTCTGGAAAGGTCGCATGAAGTGTCATTTGGAATGTATGGGAAAAGCATACTTGGCTATGATTTCAAAACCATATATACCTCCACAAGGTGGTCCGACAACTCCAGATGAAACCACAGAAGCTGAAAACAATCTGCGGACCAAGGAAGCTCTTCTAAGCGCATTGAATGACTCAGATCTCTCGAATGTCATTGACCTACCAACTGCATATGAGATCCTAACTAAACTGGAACTTCTGTATGAAGGAGATGAGTTTGTCAAAAGTGCAAGGTTGCAAAGTCTGAAAGGGAAATTTGAAAGATTGAAAATGAGAGATGATGAAAACATTACTACCTTTATGCCAAGAGTAAATGAGTTGGTATGTGGAATCAGAAATGCTGGTGGAACTCTAGATGAAAATGAGATTGTCTGCAAAATCCTAAGATCCCTTCCTGCTGCCTACAAAATCAAAGTTGCTGCCATTGATGAATTCAGAGCCCACACAACAGTCACAAGAGAACAACTGGCTGGCAAACTAGCTGCATTTGAAATGACCAAGTTTGGAGATGATCCTCCCAAGACTGAATCTGCTTTCAAAGCCAGTGCCTATGTGAAAGGCAAACAGAGATTTGATCCGGGTGAAAACTCATCAAGGAAAATGTCATGGTATGATCAAGCAAGAAGAGACATGGAAGAAGAAGAAGCAGAAACAGCTCAACTTGAAGCCCTCATTGCAAAGAGACTGCCAAGAGGATCCGGTAAGTATGAAGGAAAACTACCCTTTAAGTGTTTTAACTGCAATAAGATTGGTCATTTTGCCTCAAGATGTCCGGAGAGATCTGCAAGATCTAATACTCACAGACAAAGGTTTCAAAAGAATTGCTATTATGTTCATGAAGAAGATGACAATGAAGGAGTAACAGATGATGAATCAGATCCAGGAAGCAAATCCGGAAATGAGTGGGTGTTTATAGCCATCAAGGAAGAAGATTCCTTGCTCTCTGAATCTGTCAATCACAAAGTTGTTGAAAAAGCCTTGGCTGCTCAAGTGGAAGAAAAGGATGATTGGGTTATTGACAGTGGATGCTCTCACCATATGACTGGTGACAAGAATAAGTTCTTAGACTTGGAAAGATATGAAGGAGGAATGGTAAAGTTTGGTGACAATTCTGCTGGCAGAATCAGAGGTAGGGGAACTATTTCCTTTGATGGTAAGAGCAAAACAGGTAATGTACTATATGTTGAAGGATTGAAGCACAATCTTCTCAGTGTTGGTCAGTTAGTGGACAAAGGCTATGATCTCCGGTTCAAGAATGGAAAATGCAGAATCTTTACAAGCTCCGGAACTGAAATTGCATCCGGTACTCAGACAAGAGGTAACATCTTTCATCTGGTTGGTTCAAATAAAAGTTGTTTGTTTGTTCAAATTGATCAGAGTTGGTTATGGCATAGAAGAATGTGTCATGTAAATTTTGATAACATCATCAAAATAAGCAATACTCAGGCTGTGAGAGATCTTCCAAAGTTGATAAAACCTACAAACAGTGTGTGTAAAGAATGTCAGTTAGGCAAACAAAGCAGAGTCTCTTTTAAAAGCAAAGATCAGTCTTCTACCGGATTGTTGGAATTAGTACATACTGATCTATGTGGTCCGACAAGAATCAAGAGTCTGCAAGGTGATAGATATTTCATGTTGTTAATTGATGATCATTCCCGGATGATGTGGGTTACCTTTCTAAAAGAAAAATCAGAAGCTTTTGAGAAGTTCAAAATCTTCAAAGCTATGGTGGAGAATCAAACCGGATTGAAACTAAAGTGTCTAAGGTCTGATAGAGGTGGTGAATTTACATCTGGTGAATTCATGGACTTTTGTGAGAAACAGGGTATAAGGAGACAGTTGTCTGCTCCTAAGACTCCACAGCAGAATGGAGTAGTTGAGAGAAAGAACCGGACCATCCAGGAAGCTGCTAGGACAATGATGTTGGAAGCAAATGTTCCTCAAATGTTTTGGAAAGAAGCTATCAGCACTGCAGTCTACACTCTCAATCGAGTTCAAATCAGAAACAACACCGGTAAGACCCCCTATGAACTTTGGTTTGGCATCACTCCTACTGTGAAATATTTCAGGGTATTTGGTAGCAAGTGTTATATTAAAAGAGATGAAGATCTAGGAAAGTTTGATGCTAGAAGTGATGAAGGAATTTTCTTGGGCTACTCCACTCAAAGCAAAGCATACCGGTGTTACAATAAGAGATTGAGGAAGATGATAGAAAGCACCAATGTAAAGGTTGATGAAGGAATTGAGAAGCCTTCAAGATTTTATGAATTTGATGAAGATGACCAAGATAGTGTTCAAGGACCTCAATCCTCTCCGGTGAAACAGAGTCAGCCTGATCCGGTAAATCAGGAAGAAGAGTTAGGTTTGAATGAGTCTGATCAAGAAACAGCAGTACTGGATACTCCCAAAATTCCAAGGTATGTAAGACTGAATCACTCTGAAGATCAGATCATAGGTGACAGAAGCAAAGGTGTACAAACTAGAAGGAATATTGCTCAAGATCAGAATGAATGTTGTCTGATTTCAAAGATTGAACCTAAAACAATAAATGAAGCCTGCAATGATGAAAACTGGACCAAAGCAATGGAAGATGAATTGATGCAAATTGAGAAAAATCATACTTGGGATCTTGTTCCCAGACCTAGAGACATGAATGTAATTGGAACCAAGTGGGTCTTCCGGAACAAACTAAATGAAGCTGGTGAAGTAATCAGAAACAAAGCTAGATTGGTCTGCAAAGGCTACTCTCAAATAGAAGGAATTGACTTTGAAGAGACTTTTGCTCCGGTAGCAAGAATTGAAGCAGTCAGATTACTTCTTGCATTTGCTGCCTTCAAAGATTTCAAGGTATATCAGATGGATGTCAAGTCTGCCTTCCTAAATGGTGATCTGGAAGAAGAAGTCTACATTGAACAACCGGATGGATTTCAATTGTCTGATAATAATGATATGGTCTGCAAGTTGAAGAAAGCTTTGTATGGATTGAAGCAAGCCCCAAGAGCATGGTATGAAAGGTTGGATAAGCATCTTGTGCAGATTGGATTCAACAAAGGTACTGCTGACAGCAACTTATATTTCAAAATTGATCATGAAAACATTCTGATTGTTGAAGTGTTTGTGGATGATATCATTTTTGGAGGAAGAGATAGTATGTGTAAAACTTTTGCAAATCAGATGAAAAGTGAGTTTGAAATGTCTATGCTTGGTGAAATGAATTTCTTCTTGGGTCTGCAAATTACTCAAACAAAAGAAGGGATCTTCATCTCTCAGACCAAATATGTGAAAGAATTGTTAAAAAAATTTGGTATGGAAGACTCAAAGCCTATGAACACTCCTATGGCAACCGGATGTAAGTTAAGCAAAGATGATGATTCTCCAAAGGAAGATCAGACAAAGTATAGATCAATGATTGGTGGATTGTTGTATCTCACTCAAACTAGACCAGATATAATGCAAGCTGTTGGTCTTGTGGCAAGATTCCAGGCTGATCCTAGAGAATCTCATGTTATGGCAACCAAAAGAATTTTTAGATACTTGAAAGGGACAGTTGAGTATGGTCTATGGTATCCTAGAGATCCGGATTTCTCTCTTCATGCTTACACAGATGCAGATTGGGCAGGAGATGTGGATGACCGGAAGAGCACTAGTGGTGGAGCATTCTTTTTGGGGAAGAGATTGGTTTCTTGGCTAAGCAAGAAACAAGATGCAATATCTCTGTCTACAACTGAAGCAGAATACATTGCAGCAGCAGGTAGTTGCACTCAAATCTTGTGGATGAAGCAGATGCTAAGAGACATCAAAGTTGAATATGAGGAGCCTATTACAATTTTCTGTGATAATTCAAGTGCAATTAATATTTCCAAGAATCCGGTATTGCATTCTAAGACTAAGAACATATCTATCAAATTTCACTTTTTGAGAGAACAAGTAAACAAGGAAGAAGTCAGATTGGAGTATGTTCCCTCCAAGGATCAGATTGCAGATATCTTTACAAAACCTCTTCCCAAGGACTCTTTTGAATATCTCCGGGAGAAGTTAGGGGTCATGGCCCCTCCGGTGATGAACTAAGATGCACTGATGTGCATCAGTCCGGTGGCTATCACAGTCATATCTTGTGATCCGGACTAATGGGGAGCTGCAACTAAGGGGGAGCAGCTGGTATTATTCTGATGCATGAGAGTTGCAAGTATGAGCCCTTTGCCATTGATGTCAAAGGGGGAGAGAAGACATGTGAAAAACAAGTGGTTGATGATCAAAGGGGGAGCAGCAAAGGAAGACATGTGAAGAGTTGTTGTTGATAGGGGGAGCTGTGACAGAAAAGAGAAGTTCTTGTCTTGATGGTTTTTCACATCATATGTTGCCATCAATGACAAAGGGGGAGATTGTTGCAAGTATGAGGTAAGCCAGTGTTGTCATTGATGTCAACATACTCATATTGCATTGACAAGAAGGATTTGATGAGCTGTGTGCTGAGGATATTGAGAAAATTAGACTCAGTCAGGAACAGTGAAGAACAGTGATGAGAAGAAGGTAAATGTACTGTATAGGTTGTGAACCGGAGGATGCGGATTAAAGGGTTAGTAGATATGAGTCTTGAGATGCTACAGTTAAGATTTCAGAGGTCCGCATGAAGATCTGAAGGCGTTGTGGCTGCCGGTATAGAACCGGGTCCGGCAAGTATCCGGAGGTGACAGAGGATCACAAAAAGGTCCGGTGAGGTCCGGAATTGTATTATCATAATCTACGGATTGGAAGGAGTGTTTGAGATGTCCTTGTGATGTGTCATCCTGATTTGTGTGTGATTTGGAGGTCCGGAAGTACCTCTTACATTATGACAGTGGTGACAGACTGTGTTCTTGAAGTTCCGGATGAGGAAGACAAGAGATCCCAGTAAGCAGAGGAAGTGCGGATGTATCCGGACATTCAGACAGACTTGTGAAGGTTCTTGAATCATGTTTAGGTTGTGTTGTTGGTCCGCATTGATGGTAGAGCCCAGAATTGAAGTTATTCTTCCGGATGAAGTTATTGCTCTGTTTAGCCAACCGGATGAGTTGTTCATCCTGTGAATGTTCTTGTGATAGCCGACCGGATGTGTTATTCATCTTGCGGATACTCCTATGGTTGTTTGCCGACTTAGATGCTTGTTCCTAAGTCGATGTCTTGTATAAATAATGATTTGTGAATTCATTTCAGTGTGTGGCATGTGGATGAGCATGATATAGTGAAGAAAGGTGCGAAAGGCAGAGCAGAGATTGTTGGGCTTAATTGGAACTGATCCGGACATGGTAGAGATGTCATTCTCCAGTTCAAGACTGTGATTTTTATCACTTTGTAGACAGTGTGTCTCCTTGTAGGCAGTGGGCCTCTTTGTGAGCAGTGTGCTCGGGCAGTGAGCCCTTATTGGCATGTGCCATTCATTTTTCCTTATTCTTCTAACAGAGAATAAATCTTGGGTTAATCACCCCGTGGTTTTTACCTTAACCGGGTTTTCCACGTCAAAATCTTGGTGTTCAATGTGTTGATGCTTATCTGTTCTTGTGTTTATGTATTGTGCTTCCATGAATGATTATTTGATATGCTGCTAACTGACAACAGAGAATAAAGTGTTTGAAATAGAACAAGTTCTATACAACTGATTCACCCCCCCCCTCTCAGTTGTATGCCCTAGATCCAACAGGTGGTCTACTACGAACCTGAGGGTTGCTCCTCCTATTTAGTTCTTCTTGCATCTTTAGCTGTTACAATAAAAAGTATAGACATTAATATATAGAAATTACATGTTATAAAAAATAAAACATTTAACAAAATAATCACTTACCACTACCATATAATCTGTCTCCTCACTTTCCTCAGTAGAAGGAATAGGTCGTGGTGATGTCATGTCCTATAGAAACCATCCAGATAGAAATTAAACTTCAAATCAATAATCTTTTGATTTTTAAAAAATAAACAACTATAACAATGAATGTAAATTGAAATTTACTAATTTGCCTCATACCTCTATCAATGCCATGGAGCTATGAATCGCAGAGGTCACACCATGCTCCATTGCCCTCTGAACATCAGGAGGTGTCTCCACAGCCTGCATCATCTGGAAATAAAACAACATTATTCAATTACGAAAACTATAATAGTGATGCAAATCATGGCTCCTAAAATACACACACGTTCATCTAAACATGGAAGTACACACAATAAAGAGCACAAGTCACATACAAAAATCTAGTAAGTACTTGTTCATTAAACTATTTATTTTATTACCTCCGTGAAGCTTTGAAGTCCACCACTGCTAGCAGGTGTTGCCATGAAATCTCAAATATTAACCTATTCAACATCTAAAATCATATATTAGAATACCATTCATATAACGATGCTATTCACATGTAATATTTATAATTGTTTACTAGTTACGTACCCCGACAATAGATGGTCTAGTGTAATATGCAGGTGGAGAACCACTGAAAACTGCATCAATGCTATAACCGTGAAATTTCATTAAAATCATCAAATTAAATTAGTTAATCTTGCATTTCAAAAATAAAATTTAATAAATTAAATTCAATAAACTTGCTAATATTTACCTGAGTATCAAAGATGAAAGTCTCACTCAGGAGGGTATCTGTCATCACCATCTGCTCAGCTCTAGATATAGCTTGTGCACCTGCATCCTGACTATCCATGGGGTCATAACCACAGGATGACCCGCAAGTCTAACAAGTATGGGGTGGGACCCTACTCCTCACACTATCTCCCAACCCACTCTGTGCTACAAGACTAGCATGCTCTATGATGCTCTGGGTCAAGGCACTAATGGACTGAAGTGTATCGACCTCAACACTCTCCTTCACAATGGAAGGGATAGAAACATGCTCATGGGCTAGTCTGTTGATTACTCATCTCACTGCCCACTGTGGGTCAATAGGTGCCCCTGGTCTATCTTATGTTGACCCCCACCTCTACCCTAGAAGTCCCACATATCAAAATAGTTTGACACTTTATTGAGGACAAACTCGCAGTAGAGTTTCCTCAAAAAATATTGTGGGACCTCATTATTATTGCATGGAGGATGGTCAAGAACCATCCACCACCTCTGCCCAAAATTGTCCCTTATCACTTGGTTGTTGTACCAATGGATAGGGAACCTATTGCATGTAATGGGTGGAGGTTGATTTGTTTGTGGGTTTATGAAAATTAAACACAAGTCTAATTTTGTAATTTGTAATTTTTTCAGATCTTGGTATGACAGCTTGTCTATGTTATAGTCTCTAAACTCTCCCCTCTTATCCATCCAACTAGTTATTTGCTTGCTAATTAAATCTACATTTGATAACATAGATTCAAGAGATTCAACAAGTGCGGACCTCTGCAAGGTTGAAGTGGAAGGATCTTTCAACTTTGCAATTATATCTTCAATTTTTTTTTGTTGTTTTTAATTTGCCCCATTATATTTTCTTGTGTTCCAGGGGCATGTCAAGGAATGGATGGAGGAGGTTATTGTTCCGCAAGTATTTCCTCCTCAGGATTTTGTGGATTTTAAGGAGGAGGAGGAGCAATAACATTTCTTGACAATTAACAAAATATACATCAAAAATCAACTCAAACCTACCTATTTAGAAATAAATTCAAACAAAAAAAAATAAAACTCATTCCTTTGGCGTGCTTGACGTCATGGCAGCATTTTGGTGACAAATCGATAAGATTTTTGTGTTGAATTAAGTTTTGCAAAATGCAAGCACGCTTTCTAGGGTTTTGAGGCTGTGGGTATAGAGGAGAAAAAATAAATGAAATGAAATGAGATAACCTTTTTTTAATTTATAACAAGTCAAAACGAGCTCAGTTTTGACGAGCCTTAGGCTCGTCATTACCAAACCATAACGCGAGCGCATTATAATGCGCTCACATTTTGCATTATTTTTCTTTGAAAATAATTTGGCCTCTTTTTGGCCCCTCATCTTTTTGCACTTACCCCATGCTTAAATATAATGTTGACCTTCTCTTTATACATATTTACCCAGTTTATGCACTGATAGAAACCTTCATAACAAGTGTATATTTTTCTCAGATAGTACACTTATTTGTTGCACGATGCTTACATCTTCTTTGTACTTTGTTTCTAGGTATTTCATAGAAAAAAAATAATGAATAAATTACATAGACTTAATAACACAATTTCCTTAGTAATACAATATAGTAGGAATTCCCATTTGCTCTCCTCTTGGTAACATGAGATTTTATCTTTCGAAAAATTTCCCCCTTAGCAAAATTTTCTCCATTAAACTAGATACCTCTGCCAGGACCTTTAAGAAATTGTATCTCTAGCCAACAATGCTCACCTCCCAGCCTAGGGCAGTAGCTGCCCACCCCCGAGCTAGGGGAAAACATAGGGAGACTAGGGAACACACACACACACAGTTCTACACCATTAACAAAAACATACACACACAAGACACAATCATACATCATTTACAAGTTTTTCACAAATAGGCACCATAAGTATTTATGTAGAAATCTTCAATTTTATCAGGGGTACTCTTTACCCATTTCATTTACTTTCTAAGTATGATCAGGGTACTCAAACCCATTTAGCAAGGACATCCAATTCCCTTTGCCCCCTCTATAGAGTCATATAACCATTTGCAAGTCCACAATTTGCACATAATCACAACAAAAACTATACAACATTCCTTACACATAGAACATGCATTCTAAATACACTTTTATAATAGAATTCACAACAAACCATTGACTTATTTCACTTAAAGAGTTTTACAATATCCAGATGATAATATAGGAACCTACCTGGAGGTTAAGCCTGATTTGTGGGCTAATTCAACTCCACATAAATCTCCTTTTTCCTTTAGTCTTCTTTCTTCCCCTATACAGGTTCACCATTTGGATTCTCCCCTATTTTGTCCTTCCTCCTATCTATTTTTTTTTTTCCAACCATGTTTTAGTCCCCAAAAAATAGGCTTATTTTTCCCATCCCCCAAATAATGTCTAACCTTGCCCTTTTTACTTGCTTCCACCAATCCCTTTGAGAAAACATGTGTCTCCAGATGTGGACAACATGTGTCTCCACCTTATTGCTCCACTTGACCTTCCCCACAAACTACACATAGCTCACAACTGAAACATTATTTAATTAATTTCTATGTGAATCTTGTCATAAAAAAATACCCCCAAAGAAGTGCTAAAAATCATTTTTTTAAAATTTACTTTGTTTTCTCCAAGAGGAGTTCCACCTTGGCCTATTTCTTAGGCCTATTATTTTCTTTTTAAATTAGGTATGTAAAATTCCTCTTGATGAATAGAATGACTAAACAATTATGTAAACCCCTTATCATAAGGAACAACTTCACAAGGATTACCACACATTACAATCTGACAACATCCTGACCCACATTTACAACACTGGTTTCACAAGACATTACATAACTCACATTAATTTGTCATGATTCACATAGACCCACATTCTTCCACACTAACTTAATACCATGTACAAATGATCACACAATGGACCTAAGCCTCTCCAAATAGGCTAGGTCGGCTAACTGGGGAACTAGAATATGTCTCCAAGTGTTTCCCCTATTTTCACTGGCTAAGAAATCTGCACACTTGTTTTTCAACCATTAGTTGTGATTAAGATAAAATAGCCAAAGAAAAGATACCAAAACCATTAACTTCATCATTAATATATTATATTAATCTTTCACTCAACATATAAGAATTTCGTCATTCACAAGCTAATTCAATAGGTAAATGGAAATATCTCTTTCATATAGATAACAAAATCAAGATAATAGTAATACTAAACAACATGTTTCATGAAATACGAATCCACACATGAAAGATCATACTATTTCATCTTGTAACGGATTACAATCATCATTTTCACCTATTAGAAATCATATCCATTATATTCAAAATATCATCCTCAAATGAAATTAGAACCTATCTTATCATCCTGAACGTCATATGAAATAATAAAAGTACATGAGCATATATATATATATATATATAATATGTATCAAACATGGTCTAAGATATAATCATATGTCTAAAATAGTATGTTCACCATAGTCATAGCCTAATAAACATTAAAGTCAAATGCATGAAGTCTCATCATAGTATCATAACAACAAAATATGAAATCACTTCCTGCCGTAATGATGGTACCAAGGAGGGGTCCTACATTGGTGGAGATGCGGGGCCTTAAATTCTCCCTCCATTACATAGAATTCCTCCTAGAAGTCCTTAAGGTAAGGAAACTACCCACTTGAACATAACAAAACTAGGATCAACAGGGTATTTACTTTACCACATCATATAACAAAGAAGTAAAGGTCTAAACATCCATATTATCGCAAGTCACATTGATACATACTAATCCACATAGTCAACTAACATATCCTTAGATGGTCATTACTATCATGAATGTATTAAGTTTTTCCATATCCTGCTCTATTTCAATAATTTCTAAAAAATGAGTCCCTTTCACATCACATACTCTCCTAAGTGAAACACATAATGAACAATCAATAGTCATCACAAGGCATCATAGGACTCACATCACAAGGCTCAACAAGAAAAGGGGTATTATGAGGAAGACAACACTAATAAACCACTAAGCAATCCATAGTGCCATAGAGCCGAATGATCAATGAATGAATAAGCATGCTGTGTAGTAACCATTGTGCCAATATCCAATGCAACGTAACATCATATAATCTCACATCCAAGAGAACTCAATATCATCCATACTATAGTGTCGAAAACAAATGAATAACCATGCCATGTAGAGAACCACCATACTATCATGTGGTTAGAGAACCACCATACTATTCTGTGGTTAGAGAACCACCATACTATTATGTGGTTTGAAAACCACCATACTATTTTATGGTTGGAGAACCACCATACTATTCTGTGGTTTGAGAACAACCATATTATTCTATGGTTTGAGACCACCATGATATTTCATGCTATTATCTTATGTGGTTTGAGACCACTGTATGATTACCGTCCTCCCCTTAGGTGACCTTGTTGTAAGGTCACATAATGTTCGTAATGTGCAAATTTCTAAGAGATTGTTGGAATATTTATTTGTGTTCAATATTTTGCTTGCAAGCCAGTAGTGTTTTGTTTACTTTGGGCTAATTGGTCATTTTTAAGTTTGAGTTAGTCCTTCTGGCTCAATGACATGTTCTTAGATAAACTTGGGATAATGCAATGATTGTTACTTGATCTTCAATTCTATGATTCATTATATTTGTTTTATTCTACCTTATTGAGGTTATATATATATATGGTTCTACATATTATATAGGTGCTATGTATACTCAGTTGGTAATGAAAAAAATATATATTTCTTTTTTTATCTCTACCCTAAGATCACCTCTATGTGTAAATAACTAGAGAGTAAACTTTTTGAAATTAGAAGACTTGGAATAAACTTATTTGAGACTGCTTTTGAAAACTTAGATTAGATTAACATGGAAAAACACAGGACACTTTGTAAAACAAATAGAAGTTAGTGTTCTTTTAACAATTGAGAAAATATAGAAATATGGAAATTTCCTATACATTGCAAAAAAGAAAAAGAAAAATTAGAAGATTATTATAAGAAAACTTTTACAAATACTTGAGTTATGGAAACCTGTGCAATATAAAAATGGAGAAAATGGGTTTTGATCTTAGATAAACAAAAAAAGTAGTGTTAGAGGAAAAAGTTAGCAACTTGTAACAAATTTTGAAACATGTTAGAAAACTTTTAGACGTAGATAACTTTTGCTTGCTTGGGAAGATACCTCGCACTTGGGGAGGTACCTTCCCATCCATTTGCTCCTACTTGCAACCTGCACCCAACCAGAAACTCTTCAACTTGTAAATATGAACAAATGAAACATTTTGGCATTTTCATAATGCTGGCCTAGGGTTTGGTGCCCTAAATTTGGAAGTTGTCTTAAACTTAATTAATTTGGTTTAAGGTTTGTGCTAATCCCACTTAGTGAGTGGAGCCCCTCTTTGTCTTATTTGAGAGAGTGATTTATTTAATTCTTTTATCTAGTAATTGTATTGTGAGTTGTGCAC
The DNA here is from genome assembly GCA_027924645.1 of Cunninghamia lanceolata. NCBI lineage: Eukaryota > Viridiplantae > Streptophyta > Pinopsida > Cupressales > Cupressaceae > Cunninghamia > Cunninghamia lanceolata. The sequence goes on from BSBN01000957.1 coordinate 4,610,400, forward strand.
CTTATTTAGTCAATTGATTTAATTTAGTTTTAATTTTCCAATGAATGAGTAATGGCTATAGTTAAAGTGTATTTAGGTTATTTTTATTTTAGTTTAAATTATTGACAAGGGAATTTTATTGGAGATTGGAATTTTAAAACTATTGTTGAAGCTATGGATCGATTATTTGATTTTAAATTGGGAATATGATTTATTAAAGTTATGACTTAGTTTCAGATTTAAATATTGATGTATTGGGCTTTATTTCAAAATGCTTGGTAAGGGAAACTAGTTGAATTCTATGCATTTAAAATATCTAAATTGGGAAGGGGTTAAGTATGAGTGTTAATTAAATTTAATTTTTACAACCTCCTATAGTTGATGAGGTGGCATTATGTTACCAAAATCACTATAGGAATTATCCTATTTTATTCTATAATGCCCCATTATGCTGCCAAAATTATTCTAGAGTTTATTGAGTTAAATGTTTTTATGGGATCATTTAATTTAATCCTTTTTGTTTTGAACGAAAAATTAATGTTAAGTTAGGAATTTAAGTTAATCTTATTTAGATGGTTAGATCCTTAGGCCATTAATGAACCTAGGGATAGTTTTCAAACTATATCAAGTTTGACTCACTTTATTTTAGGAAAACCTAGTTTTAGAATTTGGAAGGAATCTAACCCTCTCAATTTCGCTTCATGTGACATACACCCCCTTTAGTGGCTTACATTTTGAAGGGATGGTGAAGTGTGAGTCATCTTATCTCGATGTGATTGACCTTCCCCACATTTGGACGATGCACATGATGTCAGTTGTTGAGACAACTACGTTGTGAGAGTGTGTCACCAAGTGCACATGTTGCGCACAAGGGGGTTTGTAGAGTCGAAGGGAAAAATTTTGTTATTTCATATCATGACCACATGACTAATGTGGACATGACACATGTGTAGCACATCATGACCACATGACAAATGTGGGCATGACAGAATCATCAAAGGTACAAGAGTCAAGTTGGTCAACAAAAAATATTCTCTGATCAAGAGGATAATGGCATAAGAGATACGCATGTCTACTCTACTTATACTTAATCAAATAAAACACAATTGAGGAGGCCTACTGAAAAAGAAATGAAGGCACTCATGGTTGCTACTATAGCATAGGCTAGGAGCAAATATAACCTCAGAAATAAGACTATCAATGCTAACCAAGGTGTGCCAGGAAGTGTGTTCATGAAGAATCTACAAGATGACAAAAAGATTGCCCCTGAATCAGAAATGGGTGGTGAAAACATGAATGCTCAGAAAGCTACTTAGACATATGTGCCTAAAGATTCTACAAATGCTAATCACAACAAGACAAGAACTGGTCCTAAGTAGTACATAATGGAAGAAAAGAAATCTGCAAAAGAAGTAAGCAAAATAGAGCCACTAATAGGCATGCCCTATTTTGACATAACTTAGGCTTTATCTTAAGTCAAATTATCTGTCCCATTACTAGAGATGATGAAAATTAATGAGTATAGGGATAGTGCCATGAAATTGATTTCAAATGTACTTGTCAAGCCCGAGGTTTCTAGAAAAATTAGAATGATTCAGAGAAGAATAAAAATCAAGTAAATAATGTCAAAGTAGAAGACATGAAAACTCTTAATATCTATGTGGGGACTGCTTTGACAAAAAGTCCATCTCAGGTTGATCCCTTTTATGTCACATCGTTGATAAATAAAAAATTGGTAAAAAATTGCATTATAGACTTAGGAGCTATAATAAACATCATGCCAATGGCAATCAAGAAGGAATTGGGTATGTGGGTGGACTCCACATGTGGAAAATGTTATGCAATGGATAACAGATCAATTCATGTCATTGGTATCATGAGAGATGTGGAAATAAAGCTTGTTGCATATCTTTGAGCCACATACAAAATTGATATAATTGTGGTTGACATTCCACCATATTATGGTATGCTATTATCAAGACAATGGACTATTACTATTGGTGGGAATGTCCAGTTAGATCTCTCATATGCAACCATACCTGTAAATGGTAAATAAGTTAATCTATGCATAGAACCTAGATTAGAAGAAGTAATAGAAAAAAATGATCCACATCAAATAAATTGCTTCTGTGATGTTGACTTGGGAAACTTTAGGGTGGAACAATCTCAGCCTCAGCTGCAAAATAGTAATCCAATTGGAAATACTATTCAAGTAGATAAAGATGGTGTTTGGCAGATGTATTTTGATGGAGCCTGTAGCAATGAAGAGAATGGAGCTAGTGTGGTTTTTATTGCACCTAATGGTAAGACCCTCAAATATTAATTTCTATTGTCATTTGAATACACAAATAATATAGTAGAGTATGAAGCATTGTTATTAGGTCTTAACTTTGTTGTTAAAAATGAAATCAAAATGTTGATTGTATATGGAGATTCTAAGTTAGTGGTATCACAAGTCAGATCAAAGTATGCCACTAAAAACAAAAGGCTCAAACAATACACACATGTAGTAGGGGACACAATTGAGTTATTTGATGTATATTCAATAGATTGGGTGGATAGGTGAAAGAATTTGATGTTTGATTTCCTTGCTAATGTTTCTCCAAGAAGAAATGATATAACATTGACTGGTGTCTCAGAGATGGAGTTAAAGACTAGACCTTATATTCCTGATAACATATATAGTTGGCAAGTTTTTAATGATGATAAAGATTTTCTAGATTTCTTACAATGTATAGATAAATATGAAGCTCAAGAAATAGACTTCAATGCTTTTGTTGAAAAGGTAGATGGAAATGATACTGTATTCAGTTAGGAAGTGGTGTAATTAAAGTCAAAAAAAATTCTTAAAGGTCTAGTGGCTTTAGAGTGTGTTTTTGATGGAAATGATAGATCAGATGTGAAGCAAGCACAAGTGCATCAAGATGATCTTGAAGAGGTGAATCTTGGTACCAGTAATACTCCAAGGAAAGTTTACATTGGCAAGAAAATAAGTCTAAGAATCAGGGACATGCTCATAAGCTTTCTTAGAAAATACAAACATGTATTTGCATGGTCCTCTGAGGATTTAAAAGATTATAGAGAAGACCTATTCCAGCATGAAATCCCATTGAATCTAGATGCCAAACCTTTTAGGCAAAGATAGACGCCAATCAATCCTGTGTGGGAGACTAAAATACAAGAAGAGTTGATGAAACTCAGGGATGTTGGTATTATCAAACCAATCAGGCATTCTTCTTGGGTCTCAAACTTGGTACCTGTCAGAAATAATGGATATATAAGGTTGTGTGTAGATTTTCAAGTTTTAAATATTTCATCTTGAAAGATAACTATCCATTGCCAAACATGGAAGCCATGCTGCAGAGAGTAACAGGTTGTGAATTACTCTATATGATGGATGGGTTCTCTAGCTATAATCAAGTCAAATTCAAAGAGTCAGAGAAATACAAAACTACCTTTACCACATCTTGGAGAATATATGTATATGTCAGAATGCCTTTTGGTCTCACAAACGCAGGTGCTACTTTTCAAAAAGCCATGGATGTTGCATTTGTAGACCTTATCAATATCATAATGGTAGTATATCAAGATGATTTGACAACATATTCCAAGAAAGCAGAAGATCATTGTTTGCATTTGGGAAAGATATTCATAAAGGCACTGGAGTTTGGTATTTCTATAAACCCTAAAAAGTGTCAATTTTCTATCACAGAGGGAAAACTTCTTGGACATATTGTGTCAATAGAAGATGTGAGGATAGATCCAGAAAGGGTTGATAATATTGACAAAATTCCCATCTCAAAAATAATAAAGGCCATCCAGTCATTCTTTGGATAGATAAACTTTGTAAGAAGATTCATTTCTAATTTCGTAGAGATTGTCAAGACTATTGCCAAGATGCTGAAAAGGGGGTCCAAAATTGACTGGACATCAGAGGCAGTTGATGCATTTGCTTCCATAAAACAAGTGGTTAAAGAAGCTCTAGTTTTGAAGTCCCTTGATTTTGGTATGCCTTTTCAAATTTTTTCTTTTGCTTCATATCACACCATTGTTGTTGTCATGTTGTAGAAAAATGAAGAAGGGCATGAACAACTAATAGCATTTTTTAGCAAATCACTTCAGGGAGATAAGATGAAATATGATGCCACTGAGAAGAAAGATTATGCTCTTGTAAAAGTAGTAAAGACATTTAGGCCCTACTTGGTAGGGGCACAAGTGATTTCTTATGTACCTAATGCTACAGTTAAAGATGTCCTTACATAAACATAAGTCACATGGAGAAGGTGTAGATGGATAAACATGATTCAGGAATTTAACATTAATATCCAAATCACCAAACTTGTGCAAGGACAAGGACTAGAAAAGTTAATGGTAGAATCTAATTTGGAGGCTACATAAGTGTGTGAGGTCCAACAAGAAGAAGGTATGGTATCTAGCATTGAATATACACCATGGTACACAAACATTGTTCACTACCTTAAACATATAAAGTGTCTAGATAGATTGAGTGATAATCAAAAGAGGACTCTAAAATTACAAGCATCAAGGTATGTGTTCATAGAAGGTGATTTGTTTTGGAAAAATAAAGATGGTGTTCCACTTTTCTATTTGGATCAGGGACAAGTAGAGAAGATTCTGAAAGAAATGGATGATGGTGTTTGTGAGGCACTTTTCTTTGCCAAAACCATTACTCATAAAATTCTAAGGGCAAACTATTTCTGGCCTAATGTGTTTTCTGATTCTCATAAATATGTGAGGAAATGTGAATCATGCCAGAAGTTTTCTGGTAAATTGAAATACAAAAGAGCTCTACCTCTAAGGCCCATGCAAATTGATGAACCATTCCATCAATAGGGCCTTGATTTTATAGGGGAGATAGAAGATAAGTCAAATGGCAAGCATATATGTATTCTTACTACCATTGACTACTTTACTAGGTGGATTGAAGCAATCCCTAGAAAGTAAGAAACTAGTAAAGTAGTCATAAATTTCTTGGTAGAGAATATCATAACTAGGTTTGGAGTTCTAGTGAGAATTATTAGAGATAATGGCATGTGCTTCAAATCTGAAGAATTCAAGAAATTTTGTGAATCATATGGGCTAGTGATATCATATGCTTCTCCCTATCATCCTCACGCAAATGGTCAAGCAAAATCCAGCAACAAAAGTATAATGAAAATAATCAGGAGGATGCTTGATAACAACAAAAGGTCATGCAATTCAAAGCTAAGGTTAGCTTTATGGGCTGACAGAATTGCAATTAAAAAAACTACTACTAGGTCACCTTTTGAATTGGTATATGGGACACAAGCAAGGATGCTAATGCATAATCTTTTACCTGTGTACAAATTCATACTACATGAAGATATTGATATGCCTAAGCCACTGGAAGAGAGGATGGGACAGCTAGCAAAACTAGATGAAATAAGGAGTCAGGCTCAAAAATAGAATGAAAAGATGTAGATGCAAGTGAAGCATCTCTTTGAAAAAAGGGCCAGAGACAGAAAGTTTTGAGTTGATGATATAGGCCTCATGTGGAATGCACAAAACCAGGAAAAAGGAAAACATGGAAAGTTTGAGGCTTTGTTGATTGGACCATTTGTCATTACTAGCAAATGTGGTGAGGATTCATATTATCTTCAAAGTATGGTGGGTGAAAATCAAGAATTGCTCATGCATGGACAATTTTTGGAACACTTCTTTTCTTAAAAGAATATATAATTCCATGCACAGTAGTTTAGGTTTTTTCCCTTTCCCCTAACATTTTTTGGTTTTCCTTATCTTTGTACAGTTTTTGTTTTGGTCAGCACCCTAGAGAAGTGTCTAGGTCCTTGTAATGTCTTGTTAGCCATTCATTCCCAGCATGAGCCACTGTTAGGACCATAAAAAATTCCCATAGTCCCATCTGGTTGCATGCATTTTCCTTCCATAAATTCACCTTAGTTGTCCATATGATTTTAAAAAATTGTTCCATCATTCATTCACCACCATCCCATACTAGGTTCATGTGAAAGATATGTGTATTTATTATCATTCATGTGTTTTTGTTTCTTACCGCAGCCCTGTAGGTCACTTGAATAGTCTTGGTGGCTATGCAAGAACCAAAGGAATCAAAGGAAGTAGCTACTTCTACCTCGTAATAGGAAAAAGTTCTATTGGCGGCATTGCAGTATAAAGAATGTGACATATGTTTATTACTGCAGCCCCACGATGGTCTCAGAAATGGTTGGCAGGTTGGTGGTATAAGTCAAGCAACTTGTGGTATGCCATTGCACTCCCACGACAGGTGTGAAGATGACTAGCAGTTGTGCGATAAAAGGCAAGCAAGAGGAAAAGGGTTCACCACAACCCCATGATGGTCCCAAGATAGGCTTGCGGTGTGGCAGTGTGAATGGTCTAGAGTAATGCTTGTTACCGTAGTCTCACAATGGTTTCCAATGGGTCTTGCAAGCCCATGGTAAAGGTTTTAAATGACATTTTTGTGAAATGTAGCCCGATGATGGTCAAAGATACAGTGTGTAATATTGTGGCTGGGGATAGTTTAGTAAAGGTATTGTTATCATATCCCTGCAATGGTCATTCTTCTGGTGTGTGCTAACATGGTCAAAGTCAAAAAGTAATGCAGGCAACCTCACGGCCCCGCAATGGTGACCTCACTAGGTCTGCAGGGCAGCGATAAATAGGTAATGATAAAAGATGGCTACTAGGTGTTCTCTCACCATCCTACAGAGAAAACAAATTGTCTTTGTAGTAGTGCACTAAGCATTGGAAGCTAGAGTAATAACACCGCCACCCCGCAAAGGCCATCATTTATGGTGGCGGGTATGTGGTAATTGATGAAATGACTACAAAAGGCTAGTGAAATATTTTTTCCATCTGATCTATGAAAATCAACAGACTATGTTTGAAGTGATTTAAAAAAGTAGATTTGATCAATATTGGCACGAACCAGAGTAACTAGTGACATGATCAGCTTCATAGAAAAATAAAGTCTGGAATTCATTTTTTTTCATCATTCAAGAAAGATCATAAGTAATTAGCGATTGTGAATTCAAGCTCTAGTGCACTTTATTGACTTCATTCAACCAAGGAAGTGAAAATTCATCCACTTTTGTGTCTAATTGATTTCTGCCTACATTTTTTATTCAACCAAGTTCAGTAGAATAAGTAGTTGTAAAAACCCTAGTTTGTAGAGGTAATTAGCAATGGCACCTAAGAAGGCAAAATCTATAAGTAAAAAAGATGAATCCTCTACTACTAAAGAAAATAAACAACCTCTTCAACAATCTTTATTGGACATATTGCCAAACTCTATTGATAAGGGTTACAAGAAAATTTTGAAGGATGGATCAAAGGGTTGTTAAGATGCTAGGGTTCCTATTTAAGGATGGAATCTTTTCTAGTATTTTTGTGAGAAGAAGGATAGTCTAGGTCCAGTAGCCAACCCATGGAATTTGAACTTGGACAAGCTGGGGGTTCCAAATGTATTTTTTGATGTTGAGCTAATCGAAGTACTAGCATAGCAATATCATCTAGCCACTAGGACAGTCAGGTTGCCAAATGGATCACCATTAGTGGATAGGGATAGAAATTCAATTATTGATTGCTTCATGCTGAACAGGCAAGCCCTCATAGAAGTGGATTTGAAGAAGAGTGAACAAGAATACATTTTCCTGAGAAGAACACATAGAAGTGATGAATTTCCCATGTACATGAGGAAAGGGGCAAATAATAGAAGAATTGAAATCCTTTCCACTGCTATTGAGCCTTTTGCTATTGATAGTTTTGATGTTTACTTCAAGAGGACATACTTTGCTTTGTGTCAGGTGTTGGGTATTGATGCCCAAGATAAAATACCAGTTGGTCTGATGATGATGGCCATGAAAATTCAAAATCTAGAAATAAATATTGAGTATGATTTTGCATCATACATTGAAAAGAAGTTACATGATGGTCTTTTGCAAATCAAAGAAAACAATAAGCCCCTTGATTTCAAACACTATTCTTTGTTGTGTCACTTGATATTGTATTGGAATAGAGGAAAGTGGCCAAGCAAAATGGATTTGAGCATGACTGACCAAAAGAAACAAAATTGCCTACACAATGTTGGTGTTACAAGTGGGATATTCATTTCAAGACTTGCAACTATATTGTTTCATGACGAATTCTCTATCAGGGTAATGAATTCACTTGGTTTCTCTTCTCCTAGACTAACCAAAGAGGTCAGGGAATGTTGAGGCATCTTGCTCATAGGCTAGAACAAGGACATAAGAATAACTTTGTTGATTGGTTTTTTCTTCTTGAGCATACAATAATTAGAGTCTATGGGTGTACTCAACAATCCCATGTGTTGCCCAAATTTGTGCCAAATAGAATTGTATTCCTTGAGGTCATGTAGCAGATGCTTTGGATGGAGAAGGATGTGATGAAAAAAGCAAAGAAGGGCACATTCCTTCCTGACTCTACTGTGCTTGGGGATTGCTCAGTTGGGTCTAATACCTTGGAAGAGTTGCAGGCCTAATTGAAAGAAGGCTATTCTTTGAAATCAACAACAGAGAGGGTTTGTGATCTAGAGGGTCACATGAATTTTCTAAGATAGGTCATAATCAATAGAATGGGCATATCTCATCAAATTAATTTTGATGAAGATGTGATTAGAAATCTTGTCACCTTTGATGAAGTGTATAATAGAAAAAGGAAGTCAGAAATTTTGAAGAAGATCGAGGATGACAAAAAGAAGGAAAACCCTTAATTTTCAAGATTCTTTCTTGAGGAGAAGGACCCATTGAAAAGAATAGACTTGATAATTGATAATTTTGAGAGAATATATGGCAAGTCTATGAAGGAGCCTACAAAGGCTACCAAGCTCTGATTAAAGAAGCCATCTAGAGTTGTAATCTAAGAGCCTGCATTAGATACAATGTCAATACAAGATCTAGTTGTCCCTAATTCACCACCTGCCAAACGACAGAGGATTAAAGATGTTTCCCCACTTGTACCATATGAAATGCCTGAAGGAATGGGTGACACTAAGGAAGTAGCCAACATTTTGAAGAATACGGGAGGGGAGGAGGAGGTTGATCAACCTCTTGTTTGTGAAGAAAAATATGCACATAAACTAGAAGAAAGAATGGAGGAATAAAGCCCAAGTTGCAAGAGGATGAAAGAGTTGTGGCCTCAATGTGGTTCATTGAAGATGATGCCTTCATTAACACTCCAAAATTCAAAGATTTTTGGCTAAAAATGAAGATGAAGGAGTTTTATGAAAAGGTTGAAATAAATAAGATGGGTGCTAATGAATCACAACATGACCAAATTGTGGCACAAACTTTCAAAGAGATGAAGATTGATGAAATAAATGTCATCCCTAATGAAGCTAGACAAATGGTGTTGAAAAGTAATATGTTGATCATCCTTAGGTTTGAGTTAAAGAAGATGTTTTTACTTGACCAAGTAAGAAGCCAAGTGGATCCCATGATGGTTTCTAAATTTGACTATGAGGATGGTGTCAGTGGCTATGGGTTCAACCCAAAAATAGAAACCTTAGCAATATGGGCAACACAGAAGAGCACCAAAAAGCCAAGATTGCTTGATGTAGTCCAAGAGAAGAAAGGAACAACCATAAAAAAAATCCTAAGATACATTAGTGCTTGAAGTGGCCATATTTCTTACCATGCACTCTGCAATGTTCACTCAATCTTCCATTAAGAAATTAGAGCAAAAATTGCTTGATTATGAGAAAACTCAGATTGAGTTGAATGATGAAGTGAACAAGTTGTATCTAGAAAATGTCAATCTCAAGCAACAAATGAAGGGTGCTAGTTCTTCTCAGAGCCAAGCAATTGCACCATTTCAAGCCCCTGTGCCACAACAAACTAGTGATGATGCTGTGCTAATTGAGCAATTCAATGCATTGAAATTAAAGATGGAAAAATAAATTGAAAAGTTGAAGAAGCAGAATAAAAAGGAAAATGATGAGTCTTGATTGAAGATTCTTGAGGTGTTTGAAAAGATTTTAGAATACAGAGTGAAACTGGTTGTTGACAAACTAGGAGATGTGCATGAATGCTATTCTTCCCTGTCTCAGGCCATTGAGCAATTGCAAGTCAATCTTTCTATTTTGGATCCATTGTATAAGAAGTGACAACCTACACACCACACTTTGATTACCTTGTGCAAAGTTCTACAGAGAGATCTAGGTGCTCGGGCTTCACTTAAGCCAACAAAAATGATGGAGAAATTGATTCTAGATGAATTTAAATACGTAAATGGTGAGAGCCAGAAAATGCAGGTGAAGATTGATTCTTTTGCCACCTTTAAGCCCTAGATTATTCCTTCTATTTTGATAGAAGATAAAAAGATCAAGGATTTGGATGTATGGAACAATTAATATGGCCAAACTGTTTCTCTGGTCATAGATTTTCTAAAGAAGGATGAAGAAGTTGAAACCCATTTAGTAGGTTGGGAATCACATAAAACAAATTGGGGTAAATGTGGTCTAGGGTACAATTTCTCTTGATGAAGGATACACAAAATTGATTGTAGATGTCAAAGTATTGCTAGACAAAAGATCGAAAGATCACTGGGCTAATTTGCTCCAAATTCAAGACTATAAGTGGCCTAGTGATTTTTTTGTATACCAATGGGAGGAGAAATAGTTGACATCTGAAGAATGAATAGGCTAAGAATGTAGGGGAGCATTGAGCTTTACGCTGGCGTCAACATGGCACCAACAAATCTTGGACATCCTCCTTTTGTCTTTTCTTGTTTTTATACTTTCCAATATGTATTCAAGTATATTTGGTGGTCTTTTTAAGACTTGTAAAGAAGTATATATTGTAATAGGTCTCTAAAAAGGTGGATATATCAAAATTCATCTTTTGGAATGTGAAAGGTTTAAATCTTGTAGCTTCCTTCACCCGTATAAGAAGGAAACCAAGACCTTGGTAAAGCTCTCTGGGAATTTGATTTTGGGAAAAGACATTGTAAGGCCTGATCTTCAAAGATATATCAATAAAAGAAAACTACATTTCTTTGGTGCCATATATCTAGTTCTCAATTGCTTGTTGAATGTTCATGTTTTACTTTATCTAGTTGTCTCCATATTTGTTTCTCCTGGTTATTTGAATTAACATATCAAGATTATGTTTTAATTCTTCAAAACACATTTGCTATTTTTGGGTGGTTTGTCTAATTGGGTTTCCTCAAGGAAGAATTAAATTCCATTAAACAAATTACTATAATTGGGTGGAATCAATTTGGATAATTAGGAAGAGCTAGGTAAAAATAACCTTGCTTGTTTATGATAGGCATAAACAATCCCATGCCAAGTAATTCAAGTTATGGCTAGATAGAAGGCACAAATCTTTTTGTGAAAAGACTCTGTTACCCAACTGTTGAAGGCATCGATCAATTCTTTTCCAAGATCATTTCCTTGTATCATATTCAAAGTTCCAATTTCAATTTTCTATTCATAGGAGTAGTAGTAGAATAGAAAAAATATAAAAAATCTAATTCAAATCATATGCCAATTTGGATTAGGGTGAATTAGATGATTTAATTGATAAAATTATATAAATCCATTAATTTTCTCTGAAGTCACCAACAAATTGGAGGACTAATTATTCATTTGGTGAAATATAAGGTAACACCCACCTAGGCAAAGCAGAGCCCAAAGTGCAAAGAATCTTAACCATCTAGGTTAAATTATGTTAGTTCACCAAATTGGTTGCATAACCCAATCATAAAGCTTGACATCTTTTATGGTTTTGAAAATTGTAAATTTGAGAACCAACACCTCGATCAAGCCCCAGAATGACATTTAAGTCTTCCAACACCATTGTTAGATAGAGTGTGTGCCTAAGGAGGGTAGTGGCCAAATCCAATGATGAAATAGAATGATTGAAACATAAATAGATGCCACCTTAGAGGTGAATCCCTCACAGAGATGAAGATCTTTCACATCATGAGGAGATGGATTAATGAAGCCAAATCTGCAACAAACAAACACAGTCACAACACAATTCTACTCTGCAACAAAATGAATGCCTTGAAATCCCTTAGCTCAATATCACAAATTCACATTATCCATCTAGGTGTAAAATGAAGTTAGAAACTCACTTATATATGCTTTTCTACTAACATTCATAATTTAAAATGAATAGGCTGACAAAGGGAAACCTTTTGAGAAGGCCCAAGCTAAAATGCAATTATTTTAACCCTGACAAATCAAGCCAAATGTGGGCATAGGTGCCCAAGTCCCAAGGCACATTTAGGTCATGTTTAAGTGCTTAGAATAGGCACCTAGGTCCCATTTGACATGGATTTCGAGGGAAATTGCTCTAGGATAAGTAAGCTTGCATAATGTATATGAGGGGACCTAGAAGCTAAATTAGGAGGTAAAAAGGCATGAGGTTACTTTTTGTTCCATAACATTTATCCCCCACTTTAATGTATGTATGATCTTATGAATCCATACATGCATTAAAGTATGGTCAAAAACACATTAAACACACCAGGCACATAAAGCTAAGGCATACCCAAAGGTTGGAGGACTATTTCTAACCCCCAATCTCAGGTAAGCACTAGAAAACACATGGAAGACATGCAATACACAAGGAAGACAGTAAGAAGCATGTAAAATATAGAGAATACAATGGAATAACATAACACACAGAGAAGAAATGAGAGGAGTCATGCAATACATGAAGAATACATTGATTTAACAACTAAAATAAATCCTAAACTATAGGGTGGAGGGAGCTCATCACTACATGCCTTTAGAATGCAAAAAACATGCAAAACAAAACCCAAAGTGTGGAGGAAGCTCATTACTACATGCCTTTAGACCACACTAGGGGGAAGACATGCCAGACAAATACTTGAACGTGGAGGGAGTTCATCACTACATGCCTTTAGACCACACTCAGGGGAAGACATAACAAACATGCATGAAAGACACACTGAATAAATGAGCACCGCATAGTATGTCATAGACACATTATACATCTTATACACAGTAAACACGGGTGATAGAAAGGAGCTCATCACTGCACTCCACTATCTAAAATATGTTAAACACATCTAATGGTTGAGCTATGCTACAACAATTGCCAAAGATATGCTTAAGGGTGGATGACTCATGATCTAGCCTTGCCTCCACATAGGACTTTGTATAAAAGGATGTGCACTAGCTCAAGAGATACACTATCTCACCTTCAACAAAAGTGTTTTGTATTAAAAATATGCACTATCTCAAGAGATGCATCATCCTGCCTCATAATGAGGTCTTTTTGCTTTCTTTTTAAAAGGATATACACTAGCTCAAGAGATACACCATCGTGCCTCATGATGAGGGCTTTCAATCAGAGAGATACCATTATATATGCCCCCACCTTAGGGTCATTGATACCACTTTCCAGTATCAAGCACATTAAGGTAGAGTGAAAACACATAAGGGAACAAGAGCTTTTGCAAAGGCCATGCCCCTAGAGGTGACATGTGCCATGATCACCAAATGTTCCCACAAACACATCGATATAATAAGGTTAGAATTTAATCTTACTCTAAGATAACAACCAAATCAATTCATGAAATCTATGCATAAATTGTATATTAGATCACATCAAAGACCAAGGCTACACTTGCATGTTCAAAACTAAGTATAGCCATTGGGTTGTACTACAAATATCTCAGAATCAAGTGTAACAATAGGGTGAGATACAAGACCAAACAAAGTGCATGAAGCAGATTGAGAGTATTTTAAAAAGTTTGTTACAAGAAATAACACAATATTATATATCACACTGAGTGATTCTACTAGTCAAGTGTTAGATATATATATTAACCCCATCTTCATATATGGACTAGGTCCATTTTTGCTTTCTTGCTAAAGGGACACACAATCCTTATTAGTATTTGTTTGTTTTCTCCATCCACTAAATAGGTAGAATCACCAAAGAATCTAAAGAATAAAAATGAGAGAGGAGAATGAAGTACCTTAAGAACACCACATAGGAGGATGCCCCCAAGACATCTTTTGCAACGCTATGCCCCAAAGCATGACACACAATAATAAATTAGAGGAGAGAAGAATAGAACAAACATATAGAAGAATGGTCACAACAGAGGCAATCTCCTTATATCCTTGACTATAAAAGAGTATCAAAGGTCATTCAAAGAGACCTAAACAACATATAACACAACACAAGGGAACACAATACATAGGAGGAGGCCACATAAGTGAGAAAATGTATTATATGACAAAGGTGGCTAAAAGGGTTAGAGATACTTACCTATTATCTTTGATCTTGATCTTTACATTTATTGGTAAGGCTTTTTCCCTTGTTCTTCCTTCTCGCTGAATTATGTTATCCATGTCTTGAATTTGTGAAGAAGAAGCCATAGAAGTTGGCAATGGAAAACCCCTCTCTTGAAGGATTTCTCTTGAAATATTCAAGGATGGTAGATAAGGAGCCTCACAGATTCCCACTTCAGTCAGGTGAGGTGATGAAGGAGCCATGAAAATTCCCATTTCAACTAGTTTAGGTGGTGTTGGAGTACCTTGGTCTTTAAGAATAGTACATTTATTTATGTTTTCTAAATAATTAGAAGTTTCCAAGGTGGGTAAGGGTAGGTAATTTGTTTCTTTATTTAAGATGTAGTTAAGAAGTGTTTTAAGATTGGTTGATGAATTTCTAGTATCAATAGGTTGAACGAGTTGTTCACAAAGAGAATAGTCATCATCCAATGCTTCATCTTGGCCAAGGAGAGTATTGGTAGGAAGAGATGGCAGAGTAGTGTTAAGGAATGTTTCAATGATTTATTTTTCTTACACCATAATATCCTCACAAGGTGAGTTTATGTTAGGAGAAGGCTCTAAATCATTAGATGAGTCACACAAGGCTATGTCAGCCTCATATGTCTTAGAAAGGACGTCCATTATATCATCATCAAATGTAGGAAGAGGAGGAATTTTTTTAGCATTACCTTCCTCATGATCTTTCATAGAGATGAAATTAGTGAGATTTTCCATAATCGAAGGATACATACCCATGAGAGTGGTGAATCTTTCAAAATCATATATCTAACAAAGAATTTCATATGTGGAACTCATGGAAATGTCAATATCATAAATGTATGCTATTTGTTGTAGGACTTGAGGATACTTATTAGTGAATTTGTAGAAATTATCAACATCTATGATGTATGCAAACATAGCTACCAAAGATGAATAACAAGATGCATCCATGATGAATAGATTGAGGAAATCTGATTTTTAAAGAGAGAAACATAGAAATTTCACAACAAATCAAGTAAGTATGATGGAAATAATAAACAACAAGGCAAGAAGAATGATTTAAAAGGTTTCTTAAATAAGTATTTAGAAAGTGTATAAAACTCTTGATGTTGGAATACACAATGTGTAATTGCAAATGGTGAAAGTTTCAAAGCTAGGATGCAAAAGTATGCAAAATTATCCAACACTACACTTCAAAATCACATTTGAATGAATGTTGAAAAAGGTGTGGCAAAATCTAAAAATTAAATTTTGACTACAAACCCTAGTTTTTTGCAAAGACTAGATTATATGAAAAATTCAAATTTTGTAAGCAAAACCCTAGCAAATGAAGCTTTTAAATGAAATATTTGATATGAAGCATATGATGAGTTACTGTAATAAGGATTAGATCTAATGGAAATATTAGAAAATTAAATCTTTTTATGATATGCAACACAAAATATGCAAAACTATGCCTTAATGCAAGCCTAGAATGCTTTTTAAAAAAAAATTTCATAAATGTATGCTAGATTTTTCAATGCAAGATAATAAATATGATATTAATGAATGCAAGGACTGATTACAACACTCATCAGGATGGAAGTTCAGTAAAAACATGGGTTCACCAAAATGTTATGTATGAAACTTGGGAAGATGGTGCATAATGTCAAATTCTGTCAAATCAAACCCTTCTTTCACAATAACATTCAAGGACAAAAACTGAGCTAAGTTAATATAGATGAATGAGAACTCAGCTACAAGTTTGTGTACTTAGGAATGACATGTAAAGATTGATTAGATTGAGAGATTTATCAAACCCTTGATCAAATAAGCCTCAAACCCTAATTATGATGAAACCAGCTATAGACGAACATAATGCTATAGAAAACTAGATAGGAAGGCACTCAGGAAGGATTAGAAACATACCAAAAGTTGGATTTCCATGATTGAAAACTTTGTAGACTACGGGGTGAGTGCCCAAGTCTAATAGGGTAGTTTTTCTATAGATCGGGAACAGTGAGGCATGTTAGATGATATCCTAATCCTACTTTCAGGATGAATCCTATTGGGAGTACTATGGGGTGGATACCCAAGTCTATTAGGCGTGAATAATAGTAACTTTCTTCTAGATCTTGAATCTTTATCCTCTGAATCGCTTCTCTATATCTACATTTCTCCAAATCTCACATCTATAACCTACAATCACAAAGAGAGGGGTTTGGTGGTTGTCGTGTTTAGGATCTTGCCTCGGTCAAGCCCTCGAATGGCATTCAAGTCTTCAAACGCCATTGTTATATAGAGTGCATCCCCAAGGAGGACAGAGGCCAAATCCAATGATGAAATAGAATGATTGAAATGTAAATAGATGTCACCTTAGAAGTGAAGCCCTCACAGAGATGAAGATCTTTCACACCATTAGGAGATGGACTGATGGATCCAAATCTCCAAAAAACAAACACAATAACAACACAATTCTTCTCTAAAACATAATGAATTCCTTGAAATCCCTTACCTCAATATCACAAGTTTGCATTATTGATCTAGGTGTAAAATGAAGTCATAAACTGACTTATATATGCTTTCTCACTAACATTCGTAATTTAAATTGAATAGGCCAACAATGGGAAACCTTTTGAGAGGGCCAAAGCCAACATGTAATTATTTTAACCCTAATAAATCATGCCAGACTTGGGCATGGGTGCCCAAGTCCCAAGGCACATTTAGGTCATGTTTCAGTGTTTAGAATAGGCCCCTAGGTCCCATTTGACATGGGTTTTGTGGGAAAGTGGTCTAGGATAAATATTAAGCTTGCATAATGTAAATGAAGGGACCTGGGAGCTAAACTAGGAGGTAAAAAGGCATGATGTTACTTTTTACTCCATAACAATAAATTTACATTGTAAATCTATATCATTCATCATTAGGTCATAGATCTTATTGTAGGGGTTATGTTGTCTTTTCTTTCCCTAGAAGGTAACCCCTTTATGAGAATATTGTATTACGGTTGTGGATGAGTATTATAGGCATTTGTGAATTAAATATCGAAGAGGAGATTGATACTATTGTATTGTATAATCTATTCAAGTTAGTACAATCTAGTGCATCTCTTCTTGTGTAGATTTTTTTCCTGAGAGGGTTTCTCCATGTAAACATTGTGTTATGTTTTTTATCTTCTATTCTATTATTTCATTGTGTTGATTTCATACTATCTCCATTTTGGTTCTACACTAGATTAATAGTTATAGTTGTAATCATATTCTCATTCTATAGTTGTCCACCTTCATTTTTAGCATGTAAAACACATAATCCCTAAGTATTGTGTACCTCACTGCCATAACTAATAAAAGATAAAAATTTGTATAACTCTCCTTATTAGATTGATGTAAGAAGCATAATTTGCGTACCTTGCTTCCTTTCAAGAATAACATAACATGCATATAAGATGACATCAAATGTACCCTAGGAAAACCCCTTAGAGTAAAATCTAGCCTCCAAAGCACCCACATAACTCAATGTATTAGCTCAAGAATGAGATTACAATATATTCATATAGCTTCTTCATGAGAAATTTTTCCAACAATAGGAAACTCAATTGCACTCTTCCATGTGATAAATCCAATGGCATATGGGAACTGCACATCCCACTCCATGCCTTGCTAAATATCCTATCACCACATATGAAACTTTTTTGAGATGTTGTAATGCATTATCATATCACTACTCATGTGCTTCTTTTTATAGGTCAAGCTTGTAGAAAACCACAAAGTAGTATTACATAAACCATGAGCTAAAACCATGTTCTCACTAGACCATGATCCCCTCTTATTAAATGTTTTTCTAGTTTAGACTTGTTGTGCCACCCACAATAAATACATGTCCAATGTCTTATACAACTTACAAGTGTCCCCAAGAATGCATATACTAGTGTGGTAAGCACATCTTAAGATGCACCACAACTAAATAACAATATTATATTGTTATTCATGGTGTACAAAACACATTTCCAAACAATCATTAGCCATTTGTGGCAACAAATATGCATTGGTTTTAACAATTACTTCTCTCCTCATGAAGTTGTTATTCAAAAACATAAGAAATAACTATTTCTAATGAATTGGTAATCTTGATAATGATAAAATTGCCACTTATTTGGATTAATCATTGAACTCTCCTTTGAATGTGGCATGTTTCAAACATGTGGGATACCTTCATGCCATCATAAATTCTCAACAAAATTTAGTCATATGGAATGCATTATTAAAATCCTAAAGAAAAGTGCAATTGACAACAGTAAAACCAAATCTATCTGTCTTTTTCAAATAAATCTCTAGCATGTATGCACACAACTTGAAAGAAAAAGATATGTTAAAGCCACCAAGAGCAATAATCACTATACCATGAATGATGAAACCATCCAATAAGTAACAACTAAATCCATAATGAGCACCAATGATCATGCCATGAAAGCATGCAATAGGATAAAACTATTATAAAACAAGCAAATACAAGGAACACGTGAGAGAAACAAAGAATTAGTTTTGAAGATGTAAAAATAGAAGGATTTAAAGGCTTCATTTTTAAAATTGCAACTATAAGAAAGCAAGAGTCTCTAAACTATAACAATGCATGTAAGTAGATCATACAAGGTAGTACCTAAATCATTTAAAAAACACCAATAAGCTAGATTGCATTGGTCATAGAAATAATACTTGTAGACAAATTGGCATCTATTTATCTCTTGTATCTTTTGATACCATTGTAAGATTTCTATGATGTTATGTAGCAGTCATATAAACATAGCCATAATGACATTTATAAAGGAGGGTTTTGGCACTAGAGAACTAGTTTGGAAATTTCATTCTTGCACATTTGAGAATGGAGTGTTTATTAACATCTTTTTAGGGTGAGCTCTAGTTGCAAAAAAATGGCAGGAGGTGGTGGTGAGTAGGCAAAGGAGGTAGAAGAGGAATGGCCAGTGGAAGCCTTGTGAGAGAGAGTTGCCAAGAGAGGAGGTAGCTATCAGCCAGGGAAAGTTGTGGATAAGGAAATCGAAGGGCAGAACAATCAGAGAAGGGGAGATTTCATTGAAGACAATTGGAGGCTGAGGCATGATTTAGGTTAACAACAACCTCATCAAGCTATGGGACTGAATGTTGTTCGATTGGGATGGTGAAATTAGGGTCATGGGGGAGTGTAAGATGAGAACTAGAAGGGTAGAAGGAATGGGAGGTCAAAAGAGCATTGGAGAAATTGGCTAGAGTTAGGTTAGTGATGAAATTAGAAGGTGGTAGAAGGTGCGAGAAAAAGATGGCCGAATGTAGATGGGCAAAAAGGGTGGAGGAATTCATCTAGAAGAAAAGTACCTGATCCACGTAGAAGGTTGGTACGAGAAAGGTATGGGAGGCATTAGGAAGGAGCATTTTTCATAAAGGGATGTAGGCAGATCTGGCAATTTCTGGGGCTGGTGGAAATATAACCATCATGAGAGCTCAGGTGGATGATGAGATTGAAATCCTAGGTGGAATAGTGGGTGGAACCCCATAGTGTATGATATAGTCAAGGGGCCTCGAAAGGAGGAGCCTTAGGATCAAGGTGAGTTTAACTCTGATAGACCTATGGGTAGATGTATAACCTTTTTTTTCTAGATAATCTAGATCTAGAGAAAACAGTTAAACAAATGAAGGAAAACATGTTCTTGATTAAGTGGGGTAGTGATTGGTCAACAATCTCAAAGCTTACACAATGGTGGGAACTAAATTGGGGGAGGTGGGAATAAATTAACTTACCAATGGATTTTTTTCTAATCGAATGCCCTAGTGAGCTGATGAAGAGACAATTAATGAATAATGGTCCCTATATGATGGACGGGACCAGGTTTTATATCAAGGATTGGATTCCAAACTTTGATCCTCACAACCAGGCGATAGATGAGACTAAAGTTTCGATAAGGATGTATAATCACCTAAAGGAATATTGGGATCTAGAAACCTTGAAGAAAATTGAAGATAATATGGGGACCTTTGTGGAAGCAAATGAAAAACTGGAAGATAGGATTTACAAAATGTATGTGAGATTGTGCATTAGTATCAAATCGGTCCCCTTGTTGCCAAAGCAATTTGAGATAAGATCAAATCAAGGTGTTTGGAGGTAGAAGATCAGAAGAGAATATGAGTTGGTTCTTTGCCCAAAGTGCAAATTCAAATGTCATAAGTTGGAGGAGTGCCTGAAAGGGGCTGCTATAGGGGAGATTGGGGTCAAATATAGTATCGACGGTAGGCAACCTAAAGATCAGGAAAGTAAGGAAGGAAATCTATTCAGGAAGCATAAGGAAACTTTGAAGGAGGGAGAGCATGAAATGGGGGCTTTTGAAGAATTAGAACAAGCTATGGTGGTTAAGGTAGGTGAGAAGATAGTGGATGTGGTAAATAATAATGATGTGGTGGTGGAAGTAGTTGAGGATATCACCCCCAAACGAGTTGAGGAAAAGGTAGAGGAGATGCAAAGAAGGGATGAGGAATTAGTGGAATTGCTTGAGAAAGGATTCAAGCTGATGGAAGTTGAGCTCCAAGAGCAGCTAGAAAAAGAAAATAATCTCTCAAAGGATGAAGCCTCAGACTCTAAATTTTTAAGTGAATATGAAGAATTGGAGGAGGGAGAGATCTAGTAAGAGAGAATACTAGAACAGTCCTAGTCAAAAATTAAAAAGCCAAAGATAGGCCAAAAAGAGAAAAGAGGAAGGAAGACCAAAAGGAAGAGGTTGGAAATTGTTGGCAATGCCAAAGGCTAGATGAAGTTGAGGTCAGGGAAGGGATTCTCCCCTCCCTACTCACAATGAGGGCCATAACATGGAATGTTAGGGGCTGTAATGCCCCTAACAAAAGGCACTTGATCAAGTGCCAAATTGATCAATCTAAGGCAAACATGGTTCTATTGCAGGAGACAAAGTTAATAGATGTAGAAGGACTGAGCTTGTTGAAAGGATGGAAGCAATGGGAGGGGGTCTTTGAACCTATGAGAGGTGATTCAGGAGGATTGGGGCTACTGTAGAACCCAAGAAGTTTAAGTGGGGAAAAGGTGGCTACTAACTATCATTGGCAGTGTGTGAAGTTAAAAGTCCTAAACATGAATGAAGAGGTCTATGTGGTAAATGTCTATGGCCCAGTACAGATGGGTAAAAAGGAGGTATGGGTCTAGATTAGGTCCTTAATTTAGGAAGGATATGGAAGGAGAATGGTGGTGGCTAGGGACTTCAATGCCATGATAAGTGGTGAGGAGAAGAAGGGAGGTTTTTCTTGCATCTCCCATGTGCAAATGGACTTTTGAGAGTTCATTGAAGTAAATATGTTTATAGATTTAATTCCAAAGAATCGCATCTACACCTAGACAAACAAAAGAAAATGATTCTCTAACATAGATGAGAGGCTTGATAGATTCTTGTTGGCTAGTGATTAGGATTCATTGGCAACAATCTTTGAAATAAGTGTGCTATAGTGGATGGGCTCAGACCATTTCCCAATTTAGTTATTGACTACTCGGAATAAGGTTCCGATCCAATGTCCCTTTAAATTAAAAAATATGTGGTTAAAGGACAAAGGCCTTAAGGATTGTATTTCCCAATGGTGGGAGGAGGTGACTTTCACAAGTGATCATAAGCTCTATATATTTACGAATAAGTTGGTCCATGTGAAGAAGCTGAAAGAATGGAACCAAGAACACTTTAAAACATCTTTACAGAAAAATTAAGGTTGGAAGGGGAGTTGGCAGATCTCAATTAAAAAATAATCAAGGATGGTATGTAGAAGTGGAGTTCGAGCAGGGAAAAAGGTTAAAAATTGAATATGGGGAAATTTTAGCAAGGGAGGATTTATTTTGGAAATAGAAATCGAGGGGGACTTGGCTAAGGGAGGGTGACAGAATCATAATTTTTTTTCATGTAGTTTCTAAAGCAAGAAGGAGTAGAAATAAAATTATAGAGATATTGAATGGGGAAGGTGTATTGCTCTAGACAGAGGAAGAGGTTAACAAAGAATAATAGGTGGATCAAGAAGAAAGGAATGGATTTCTAGAGAATATCCCTATGGTGATTAGTCTAGAGGATAACAAGAAATTAATGGTAACAGTGACAGAGGTTGAAGTAAGGAATGCTACCTTTTAGTTGTGCCCAAATAAAGATCCAGAACTTGATGGATTCTCCACGGGTTTCTTTCAAAATTGTTGGGAGATCATTGGGAAGGATCTGACTCTAGCTGTTGAGGAATCAAGGGCTAAGGTCATAATGCTAGGAGAAATGAATCACACTTTTCTAGCACTAATACCAAAGTCAAATCTGGTCAAATCTATGAGTGAATTTTGGCCCATTTCTCTTTGTAATATAGTGTACAAGGTAATCGTGAAGTTGATGGCTAACAGATTAAAATCTATATCGGGGAGGATAATTTTAAAAGAACAGAGTGGTTTCTCTCTTGGGAAATCAATTATGGAGGGTATAGTTGTCGCCCATGAAACAATACACTCAATAAGGAAGCTAGGTTTAGAAGGCATGCTAATTAAACTTGATATTCAAAAAGCCTATGATCAGGTGGATAGGCAATTCCTTATAGAGGTGATGGCAAAATTTAGTTTCGACACAAGTTGGCTATAGTGGGTTAAAGCATGTATTAACTCTCCAAAATTATTAGTGTTGGTTAATGGATTGTCACAAGGCTTTTTCTCATCCAAGAATGGATTGAGGTAGGGGGATCCAACCTCTCCCTTCCTCTTCATCATTATGGATGAAGCTTTAGGAGGGAAGATTAAGGAAAAGAAGAAGGTTGGCCACTAGTCTAGAGTAAAGATTGTTCCAAGTGTTGATGAGGTGACTCACCAACAGTTTGTTGATGATACAACACTTTTTGGTTAGGTGAGTAGGTAAGAGGCTTGGGTGATAAAGGGTGTCTTGGATGGCTACTATAGGGCTTCATGACAAAGCATAAATTGGAAGAAGTCTAGGGTCTTTTTCTTCAATATTCATCCAAGTATTCAAAGGGACATAGCAAGAATTTTGGGGTTTAGATGAATGAAACTCCCAGGTAAGTTCCTTGGTATACCTCTTTTTGTTGGCTTCAATAATAAAAGATTGTGGGAATCGTTATTGAACAATTGTAGGCAAAAAATGGAGACATGGAATGGAAAGTGGTTATCTTCGACAAGTAGAATTATGATGTTGAAAGTAGTGATTTCTGCCATCTCAATCAATTCAATGACATGTTTGAAATTGCCAAAGAAAGTTGATGAAATTCTAAATCAAATAATGGGTGGGTTCTTTTGGAGTGGAGTGGCAGAGTCTCATAAATTCCCATTGGTAGCCTGGGACAAGATTTGTAATCCAAAGAAAGCATGTGGCACTAGTCTCAAGAAGATGTTGATTATGAATTTGGTGATGGGCACTAAATTAGTTTGGAATATTTACAGTAAGAGTGAATAGAAGTGGGTTAGGATTTTATAAAGCAAGTATCTAGACTCAGCTAATCCGACGTGGATTCTAACAACAATTGATCCACCAAGAGGGGTCTACTATCTAAAATTTTATTCTAGACTACAGAGATATAATTACCAAACATGTGTCATGGGATGTTAAGGATGGATGCAGGGCATCATTTTGGGTGGATTCATGGGATGGAAAAGAGGCCTTGGCCCATGTTGGACCGTGGGAGGAGCTTAAGTCAATTCTTTGTTGAAAATAGGGAATGAAAGTTAGAGACTATTTGGAATAGGTATGGGTAGATGGCTCAACTCAGTGGAAATGGAAATCCTTCTAGAGTGTTTCTGCTCTAGAAGCACAAAAGTTGGCATTACAAGAAGTTCTTAAGGAAAGACAAATTGTCATAACTGAGGAAGAGGACAAAGTGCAGTGGAGTATGGCAAAATCAGGGGAATATAGCGTTAGGATGGGTTATAAACTGAAAGAAAATGCAATTAGAAAAGAGGACTAGTTGAATCATATTTTCTCGTACCATTTGTGCCTCCCCAAAGTGGGGGTTTTTTCATGGATAGTGGTTCAAGGAAAAATCCTCACAGAAGATAGGCTATGCAAGTTGGGCATTTAGGGTCCTATCTGGTGTGTGTTATGCGAAAGGGAAGTTAAAGATGCAAATCATCTATTACTGGGCTATAGTTATGCAAAGTTCTGTTGGAAACAAATGATGCAAAGGCTGGGATGGCTAAGTCCACTACCAAAAGATATCGAGACTTTCTTTCAAATGTGGCCTAACATT
Source organism: Cunninghamia lanceolata (assembly GCA_027924645.1). Taxonomy (NCBI): domain Eukaryota; kingdom Viridiplantae; phylum Streptophyta; class Pinopsida; order Cupressales; family Cupressaceae; genus Cunninghamia; species Cunninghamia lanceolata. The sequence goes on from BSBN01000957.1 coordinate 4,634,913, forward strand.
CAAAGACAAGCATTGTTCCACAATCTCTGTATGGCTTCTCCTTCCATCATCATATGGGAATTTTGGAAGGAACGTAATAGGAGAAGTTTTCAAGACAAAGCGATGGCCAGAGAGCAACTGGTAAATAAAAAGGAAGTGGCCATTATGAAAGTAGTAAATAATGTAGCCAAGAATCAAAAATTAAAAAAGAATGGCTTTACATGTTGGGATGGGGAAATTAGGAAGGTATGGCTAGGTCTCATAATCCCTCCAAGTAATAGGAGGCGAGGGGATAATCCTTCTAGCAATCCAAGGTAGAATGTTGCTTGGTCTCTTCTAGAAGAAGGATGGCTGAAGGTAAATTTTAATGGTGCTTCAAAGGGAAACTTGGGGGTAAGTGATGTCAGATGTGTGGTTAGGGATCACAAGGGTGTGGCTCTAATAAAAAAATTGGTCTTCCTATGTATTGGGACAAGTAATGTGGCTAAATTCAGAGTAGCATTGTTAGCACTTCAATGTGTGAATTAGAGTAAAATCAGGAAGATTCATTTGTACGGCAACTCTCTAATAATAGTGAATGCAATACATCAAGGATGGGACCCGAACTAGAAACTTAGGAAGTGGCTCTATCCCATTTTGCAAATCCTAAATGGACTTGAAGATTTTAGGATTGCACACATCTATAGAGAAAGGAATGGTTTAGCAAATGAGCTAGCTAAAAGAGCCACGGTGGAAGGGGTGGCATCATAAAGGATGTGGGACTGATTGAAGATGGTCGAGCGGCTAGGTCCAGTGGTTGGGGGTCAAATTGAGAACTTCTTGGGATGCTATCAGGTTGGTAATGGGGGTCAAAATTTGCCCAAGGTTGGGCCATTTTGTACTATTTAATGCAAATGATAGTAGGGTGTCGAGGCAATGTGTCTCACAGTTGATTGTTAGATGAGGTTTAGCTATATGGTCTTTGGATTTATTGATCTAGTTTTGAACTGTTTCTATGGAGCATATGTATTTGGCTGGGGGTTTATTTATACTTCCTCCTCCCTATCTACAATGTTTATATCCTTTTGATTAATACAAGGGTGCAACCCCTTACCTGCTTTGAATCGATAAAAAGATAATTTTTTCAAGGTGAAAGTGTAAAGCTATGTCACACTTTTATAAAGAAAATGGTCAACACCAATCCAACATTTTAACTTTAATCACTACAAAGTAATGTATGTGTTTTAAATTTTTAAATGATGTAAACCAATAAAATATAGAATTTTTAGTGTGCTTTTGTATGTGATTTTTTAAAAAATTTATTTGAATTTAGTTTTTGTAAAATTAACACTATAATTTATTTGTTGATAAATGCTGAAAAATAAAGTTAAGTGGGACATCAAGTTCTTTATATAGTAAATTTAATTTTTTTTTATATATTTATAGTTTGAAATTTTAGTGTATCAATTAATTTCTTCCCCATTTTGATTAATCTATTATGTTTAAATAAATCTTGGAGCTTGCATGTAATGAAAACAGAATTGTTTCTATTAGACATAACTTTTTATCTTAACTATTTATCCCAAATAGGAAAAATATATATCATCTTAACATAAAATCTCTCATCTAATGCACCATATTTTAAAAAATAATAATAAACTTTAGTATTTTTTCTTAAGAGGACAATCAATGTCATTTTTTGGTGCTAATGTATAAACAAGTTTAAGAAAATCTAAGAAATAATTGAAATATTAAAAAAAATTACAAACTACACTTGTATATCTACAAAAAAAGTATTTTTATATTTGTTTAATATAATTTACGTGAGTAGGAGTTGTTAGAACATCAAGGTTTTCAAATAACTTCATTTTTTGGTAAATTAGCACCAAAGTGATGCTACACATGTATTTAGTGGACACTTCTAGTTAGAAATTTTGTGGCCTAGATTTAATTTAGCTAGAATGAATCTAGCTAGAACATATGTTTCACCAAAAATCACTTTCAATTGGAAATACTTAAATTTATTTATGCTGATAAGTTGGCATAAAATATCACACAACTTTTAATTTTCAACCTACATTAAAATTCAATGGACTGAAATCTTGGTTTTAGAAGATGATGCTACCTACTCTTGCTCACTCTCATGTTTTCTCTTCTTCACAAATGCACACACCAATAACACAATAGGAAGTTGCACCATATGCAAGAACTAATTGCATGTACCCATTTTTCCTTCTAATGCATGTATAGACATTGATGATGCTACATGGCATATGAAGACATTCTATGTTACATGTAACTTGTCATGTTGCAAAGGACAAGAACACATTTTACTTTTATTTTGGTTTAAAATTTTTTAAGATTTTAGTTTTAATTATTTTTTTTATTGTAACATGGTTTACAATATCTAAAAAACAAGGTAAATAAACAAACATTAGGGAGGAGGATTATTCTTTTCCCTCAAAGTTTTTTGTAATTTCTAGTAATAGTGAAGAGAATTTACATTGTGTAGAAGCAACATAAAGTTATTTCCAAGGAGAAAAGCCACAATAGAATAGAAAGAAATCAGATAGAGATAAAGCACCATGGTAACAATAGAAAGAAAGCATTGATCAAAGGAACAACATCACACCCAAGACTTGAAACACACACCATGCCTAATTGCCACATGCCAAAACCAAAGGAAAGAGGAAGAGAATAACAAAAATAGGTAAAAATATTAGGAAAATCTAGAAGCACAAAAATAAATTCTAGCAGAGGGACCACTAGACAAAGATAGCCATGAGATATGATGCACATATATGAAATGCAACATAACCAAGTGGAGAGTGATATACACCAAGAAAAAGAGTCCCCTAGGATGTGAAAGATCACAATAGAAGAGAAACATGAATAGAGAGATTGAGGTTAAATGTATAGAAGAAGGTAGTTCACAAGCAGAATAGACCCCTCCATATGTTCTATAATTTCCCATCTATTTCCTTCTAGTACTAAATCAGCCTTGCAAAGAGCATCAACATATAAATTGTGCTTCCTATAAACATGGGAAAAAGACATATTTGTGAAGGTGAGCCTCAACCTATCAATCATGTCCTCGATAGTCATCAAGATTAAGTTCTCAACCTAATAAATCATGTTAAATCATTTAATAATGGCTTCAAAGTCACCAAGAACCTACAATTTATCCAATCCTCTATCCATTGTGAACAAAATCAAGAGTTTCAAAGCCTTAATTTTAGAAAAATTATTAGTGCCCTACCCCAATCCAACACTAAAAAGTAAAGTGTTGAGGATTAAGAAATAATAAACCTCCTACTCCATAGATAGTAGGATTTCCTTGACAAACCCTATCAAGAAAATCCCAAGACCTTGATTTATCAATTAGTAGGGGATTTATGAACCTCAAGATGATTACCTTCTTATTTATTTTAAAATGTGTGAATAAAGATATTATATGTGATGAACATTGAAAGGTGTGAGTCATTTTGTCCTAGAACACTGAGGTATTCCTAGCTAGCCAAATGCCCCAAGAGACAAGAAAGGGGAGGGACCTATAGACATATAAAGATCCCCACTGAATCCATTTTTCCAAGCACTTCAAGATAGTGTTGTCAGTCTAAGCATTTCACTAACCAATCAATCCTTGCAAGTTAGTCAAATCTTTGGCCACATATGGACAAGTGACTAATAGATGACTGATGGTCTTTAAATCTAACATGCAAAAGGTGTAGTGTCTTAGATGTTGCCAACTTTTTTTTGTAGCACATCTCACGTCAAAGATTTATTCTTAAGAGTGAGCCACATAAAAAATTTAGTCTTGGGGGGAACATGAATCCTATAGATGCTCTTCCCTTGCCATGATTTTCTTCCTTGGTTTGCAAGAAGAAACATCACCTTATATCCCAGTCTAAAAAAGTATACTCCCTAAGCTAGATTCTTAGACCAAAACCAATAGTCCACCTCATTGTTAATTCTAACATGACTTCATTTTAGATTGCTGACATAGGCTCCCCAACTTTTGTAATCTACAACATTCAAGCCCAAATCCTTAGTATATTTCCATCCTTGTTGCCATTTATTGGTGGAGGTGGAGTTAGCTATATGTGCCAAAGTGGAAATACCCTTCTCCTTCCACTAATTTATTAAATCCTCAAATAGGAGATATCCACCTATACATCCAATCCAAGTATCAACACCCACCCTGACGTTAATCCAATTGCCAACTTTCTAAACCAACCAATGATCGATGAGAGGGATTGATTGAACTATAGCCTTCCAGACTATAGAAGCATTACGGGAAGTTTTAACTAAACATCTTATCAAATCATTAATATATTTAGAAGCAATGTATTTTTTATAAATTATTTTATGCCATAATACCCGAGTGGCAATGAGCCTCCAAACGCTCTAGGCAATAAGAGTTGTACCAAACATATGGATATTTTAAAAACCCTAGATCCCTTCATCCATGGGCTTAGATAGGGATATCCAATTCACAAGAGGAATCCCAAAGTTATCCTTTTTCCCTCTCCATGAAAAATTGATGCTTTTCTTCCTTATAGATTCCAACATTCCCTTGGGGATGTGAGCTAGAGTGAGCTAAGAAATTGGAAAGGCCTCCAAAATAGATTTGATCAAACTAAACCTTCCCCTAATAGAAAGCCACCTATTGCACCACATGTTTATATACTTCTCTATTATATCAATCATCCAAGTCCAATCATTCTTTCCATATCCATTAGGTTTCAAATGATATCCTACATACTAAAATCCTTTAGTCAAATCTGAAACCTGATAAGGGAATAGATGAAGAATCCACACGTGTTCCTCAACCTACATTCTATTGTAAGAGATAGTGGACTTATGTGTGTTGATCACTATTCTAGTGGCATCATGTATTTGTCTACCATTTAAGAACCCAAACTATTCACTAGAGATAGAGGCAAACAAAACCTCCTTGAATCTAATAACAATAATTTTTACAATAATCTTGTATATACAATTGCACAATGCAATGGGGAAGAAATCATCAAAGGAGTCAAGCTTGTCCTTATTTGGAAGGAGAGCAATGAATGTCGAGTTGATAGCACTTAAGATCTTCCCCAATCACCAAGTCTCTTCCACCACACAAAGAATGTCAGTTCCTATCAGATCAAAAAGCCTAGGAACAATTCAATAGTGCAGCCATCAGGACTAGGACTTGTATCCTTTTGTAGAGAACCCAAAATGTACCTTAATTCCTCCTTAGTAACATCTTCCAATAGTCTCTCATTGGTGGTGTCATTAGGAAAACAAGGAAAGTAGGTAGAAATCTTAACAATCTCAGTAATATTGACCCTAATAGGTTCTTTGTACAAATATTTAAAGTGTGGCACCTCCAATTCAGCAATCTTCTTAAAAGGGGTTCCCCTCATACCATCCTCCTTAGGCATTTCCCATATAGTGTTTCTCTTATTTCAATAATTTGCATAGTTGTGAAAAATATTTGTGTTATCATCACCTTTAGCCAACTAAATGGCATGACTTTAAGCCTCCAAAAAACTTCAAGCTCCTCTAGAAGCTTCCTTCTTTTCAATTCCAAAGCCTACACCTTGGATTTGAGAGCCGTCAAAAGTAGATTGAAAATCAGAAGCATAAAGCACCTCAATGTCTTGTTTGACAATTTTTAGTTCTAAATCTTTCTCTGTATGCTTCTTGTGTACCCACTTGATGAAAACAATGTTGACATTTTTAAGACTACTAGTAAATTATATACTTGCTGATTCCCTTGTGGAACCATTATAACATACCCATTCATCTTTAACTAATTTTTTGAAAGCTTCATCATACAGCCAATAAAGGTTCAATTTGAAAGGTGTAGCAAAATTTTGGTCATTTTTTCCAATATGTACGAATATGGGTAGATGATTTAAATCACCACCTGAGACCACCCAAGTATGTACCTTGTTAAGTGTCTGAAGAAAATTATCCTGGGCCAAAAATCTATCAAGTGATTGTGCAACATAATCCTCTCCAACTAGCATATTCCTCCAGGTAGGCACAATCTTTATAGGAGTCATATCAATCAACCCAAATTCCTCCAATTTATGTAGGAAGTAACCAAAAAGAAGATTAGGTTTAGTAGAAGTTCCCCAAACCTCTTCACAAGAAAGAGTGAAGTTTAAATCCCCTCCTATTATGAGATTTTCAAATATAAAAATGTCATTAGTCAGAAGCTACTCCCAAAAAGCATTCTTGTCATATGTGGGGCCATATATATTAGCCACAAATGAAATCCCCAATTCCATGGAAAAAATTCTAGTAGCAATGTAGTTATCAAAAGTGACAGAATCTTGTAGTACCATAGAGGAGTTCCTCCATCTAGAAATCAAACCACTAGAGTTCCCTATGGAATTAAAGGAAAGAAAAGATTGGTCCATTAAAACTTTGGATAATCCCAAATTATCTTATTCCCTTCGTCTTTAGTTTCTTGTAATAGAATAAAATTTGGTTTTTGGGAAATCACTAACCATTTTAGGGCATTCTTTTTATGAGGGTTTCCTAACCCTCTGATGTTTAGTGATAGAATAATCACTATGACAAGTGCCCAAGGGCATGTCCCACTCTAAGGACCCCATTTTGTGTTTGATGTTTCCCATGACTTATTTCAAATGCCCCCAAATTTTGTATCTGGGAGAATAAAGAGTATCTTCTTGTTCCCAATCTAGAGTCCCTTCCTTAGCCTCATCAGTGTTAGAAATGAAGGAAACAACTACTCAAATGGAAATCTGATTACAATATGTTAATGATCTCAAATAGTGTAATATCAAGAGATTGCATGCAGAAATCAAATCACAACACAAGAATAAACACCATAGAAGAAGAAACCATATCAAAACTAGATATAACTTGGAGAAAACCCTTTCAGTTAAAGTACTCCACCAAGAAAAGAGGCTCAAGTTGTATTATCTTAAAAATCTGAAATACTTAATACATGCACTTCTTCTATCTCTCCAAACTTCATTCAGCATCATCTATGTACAAAAATATTTCATACTACAACACTTACATGGTAATGAACTTATAGGAGTGTTTTCCCTCCAATCTAGGCATCCACGTTCTCTCTTCTAAGAATCTCTAACATGCAAATATTAAATGACTCCTTACAAGCTCATGACACTTGTCCAAAGTCATCTATGCAAAGTTGGGCTTCCAAGGCCAAAAAATGGTCTCTTATAGCATCTTATGACACATCATAACTATCATAGATTCTCCCGTAATGTATCTTCCCAATATGGGCAACTAGAGCTAAACATAGCATCTTACAACTATTAATTACTTGTCATAAGTTATCACAGTGTCATAGAATCTTATGATAACTTGCCACTATCATAGATTCTCTTACATGCACTCACCAAATTTATGATGTGTCTCATACATGCTAAAAATAGATAATTCCTCCAAGGTGGAACCTACCCTCATTTACTCATGATTTTTACAATTGCCAACCATAAATGTCACTCCATAATTACCTCCTCTAAATCTAGAATTACCATTGTCGGTGAAACAACCTCATTCACTTATGGGTAATTACAAATAATAAAATGGAATAAATACATTATTGGGATTTATGAGGTTAATGACATCTTATCTCAATATTCTCCCACTTGACATTATACATTGTAAATCAACCCATAGGAAAATAAAATGAAAATAATCATGCACTAGGCACAAGGCCCATGGCCTATCTGCACCAAACAAATTTCTCTGTGCTCATAAGTTTGGTCAATGAATTTGCAACATTCTCCTAAGTGTCTATCTTCTTTAGCTCAATCTGTCCACTTCCAACCAATTCTCGAACGAAGTGATACTGAACATCAACATGCTTATTCTAAGCATGATACATAGGATTCTTGTCCAAACAGATACCACTCTGGCTATCAAAACCAATACATGTACACAGTATGCTCAACCAAATTACTTCCTTAGAGATAGGGCTAGTAGCCATATACTTTTCTTTGGTAGTGGAAAAAGCAACCATGGGCTACCTCTTTCTCATCCAACTTACTACTTCTCCAAACAGATTAAACACATAGCCACTAGTGGACCTTTGACTATCTAAGTCACCTGCCCAATCTACATCAACAAATCCCTACATGTCCAAAGTTTTATCAGCGCTATCAGTACCAAAATAAACCAAACAATAATAAGGAGTACCTGCAAGATTTTTAAGCACCATTTTCATATAATTCCAATGTTGTCTACCAGGGAACTAGACATAAACCTACTCAAAAGTCCCACTGCTTGGGTAATATCTAGCCTAGTGTAAACCATTGCATACATCAAACTCCCTACGACATGCACATATGGCACATTAGACATATCCTCAAAATCATCCTCATTCTTTGGACACATATCTAATGAAATCTTAGTACCAATGGGTAAAGGAACTCTAACTAGGTTACAATCCTGCATACTAAATCTCTACAAAATGGTATTCACATACTCTAAGACAACTAAAGCTTTTTGTTACCTTTGTTCCTCCTAATCTCCATACTCAATATATACATGGCATCACCAAGATCCTTCATATCAAATGCACTTGAAAGTTAAACTTTCAACTCACTAATCATACCCTTAGTATTGTTGAAAAATAACATGTCATCAACATACAATGCAATGATTAGTATAGAATCATCAATACAATGAATGTAAACATAGTGATCCTCCTTGCTTCTAACAAAACCCAATTTCAATACAAATGAGTCAAACTTTTGGTACCATATTTTGGGGGATTGTTTTAAACCATAAAGAGACCTATTTAACCTACGAACCCAGTGTTATTTCCCTTTTACCTCAAAATGTAGGATGTTGCATATAAATTTCTTCCTTAAGATCTCCATGCAAGAACACAGTCTTAACATCCATGTGCTCTTTTTCCCAATCAAAAATTGCAACAATGAATAAAAGAAATCTAATAGAAGTTAACTTAGCAACAAGAGAGAAAATTTAACTAAAATTAACCCCCTCTCTGGGAGTAGCCCTTGGCTACCATTCTAGCTTTGTACTTCTCCAATGAACTATTTGATCCAAACTTCTTTTTGAAGACCCACTCGCAACCTATGGCCTTTATTCCTTTGGGAAAATGAAAAAGATACCAGGTGTTACAAGAGTCTAAAGCCATCATCTCCTCCTGCATGGCTAACTACCAAGACTCACTATCATCTACATGAATAGCTTCCTTGTAGGATCTAGGTTCATCGTTAGTACTCAATAAAGAAAATACACAATGGAAATCTGGTGTGCTATACCTATCATATGGGTTTCGTTATCTTGTGGATCTCCTTAAGGGTGGAGTAAAAGACTCAACTTATTTTTTTGCATGATCATCTACACCAACTTCTTCTGTTACAATAGATTCTTCCTCATCAAAACTACTTGAATCTTCTTCTTCTTCACTCTCAAATTGATCATTATTTTATTCTTGGGGTGTGTCTTCATGCTCTAAGTCAAAATGCACTCTCTTTGACATTTATTTCTTTTTTGACTGATCAAGTTCAGAAATAGATCTAAGTTTCCTGAAAATAACATCTCTAGAGAAAATAATTTTTCTAGTTAGAGGCTCCCAAAGCTTATAACCTTTAACATTCTCACAATATCTAATGAAGATGCATTTGTGTGCTTTTACATCCAACTTAGATTGCTTTTCCTTAGGCACATGAACAAAATCCTCATAGCCAAAAACTCTTAAATGCGAAATAAAAGGTTTCTTACATGTCCACACTTCATAAGTGTCAAATCAATAGCCTTACAAGGAGTTCTGTTAATCAAGTAATAAGCAGTACACACAGCCTCTTCCCAAAAACATTTCTCCAACTATGAATTACTCAACATACTTCTAGCTCTTTCCATGATTGTTTGGTTCATCCTTTCTGCAACACCATTCTATTGTGGTGTATAGGGAGTTATCTTTTATCTGATTATACTTGCATGCTTACAAAACTCATCAAATTCCTTAGAGCAATATTCTCCTCCATTGTCAGATCTTAATAGTTTTATCTTTAATTCCAATTGGTTTTCAATTAACACTTTAAAATTCTTAAACTTACTATAAACTTCATATTTGTGTTTCATAAAATAAATCCATGTAAATATGGATACATCATCAATGAAGGTGACAAAATAATGAGATTTTCTTATAGAGTCATTATCCACAGGTTCAAGCACATCTAAATGAATAATCTCTAACTTCTCTTTTGCTCTATTACTTCCTAAAGGAAATGATGTTCTGTTTTATTTTTCAAACACACAATGCTCACAAAAATCAAAGTGCTCATTAGAATAAGAGAAATCGTCTAAAAAAATTTATTCTTAGTAGTTTTCAATACATTATTACTTGTATGGCCTAATCTATGATGCCACAACATACAAATGTTTTCAGAAGCCTCAAAAACATAAGAGGAATTACAAACTGTACAAGTGGCATCTAGCCTAAACAAGGTTCCCAATCTCTTCCCCTTCACTACCACTAAGTTTCCTCTCACCAATCTGCAACAATGCTTATCAAATGTTACACGCATTTCCAAATCATTCAACTTCGAAAGTGAAATCAGATTTCTAGCTAATCCAAGAATATGCAAAGCACCAAGGACAGTTTTAATACTCCCATCACTGAAACACAACAATACCTTGCCTTTCCCAACTATCGGATATGTAGATTTGTCCCCAAGGTACACTTTACCTCCATCATACTCTTCATATGTGGAAAATCATTCCTTATGCAAGGTCATATGATACGAGCATCCTGAGTCAACCAACCAGTGATCATTAGAAACAACATTGCATGTAGAAAGTAAAATATCTTCACCTACATTAGAGGACTTCTAAGAAGTGGTCTCCCACTATTTCGTTGTGTTTCTGCACTCCTTTTTGACATGTCCCCTCTTTCCGCAGTTCCAACACTTAACTTTGTTCTTCTTCCTAGGAATCTTAGATTGGCCCTTAGATTTGTCCTTAGCCCCTTTCTGATCTCCTTCCAGTCCTCTTTCCTTGGACCTTCCCCTCACATTGAGAGCCTCAATGTTAACCTTAAAAGTCTTCTTCCTCATCTCCTATGTAAACAAAGTTGCAACAAGACAATCCAACTTCGGATCTTCAATGTTAGCAGCAATAGAAATGATAACATTCTCCCAAGATTTAGGTAAAGAACAAAGTAAAAGCATACATTTATCTTCATCTATAATGGTAGCATCTACATAATCAAGTTGACTCAAAAGTAAATTCAAATTGTTCAAATGCTTTGCAATAGTATCACCTTCTTTCATTTTAATAGATAACAATTTTTGCTTCAAATAAATCTTGTTTACCATGCTCTTGGCTTGATAAATCTCACCCAATCTCTTCTAGAGTTTGTGTGTAGTCTCTTCCTTTGAGACATTCAATAAGATAGAATTTTTAAGACACAGTCAAATAGTTCCCCATGCCCTCTTGTCCAACCGTTCCCATTCATCTGGACTCACATCATCAAGCTTCTTCTCTTTCTGAACAACCAACCACTAGTTTCTTTTTTCTAGTAAATCCTCCATTTTCAGTTTCCACAACTCATACCCCATAACATTGAACTTCTTAATGTCCAATCGAGAGGTTGAAGTAGCGGTGGATGCAACCATATTATCTACACAATATCTACAAACACAAACAACCAAATCTCCCACTGCAGCTAAACAACTTTCACGCTACCACCCAAAAGTTAAAGATGGCCTGGCTTTAATACCAAATGTTAGAAATGAAGGCAACAACTACTCAAATGGAAATCTGATTACAATATGTTAATGATCTCAAATAGTGTAATATTAATAGATATTGCATGTGGAAATCAAATCACAACACATGAATAAACACCATAGAAGAATAAACCATATCAATACCAGATATAATGTGGAGAAAACCCTTTCAGGTAAATAACTCCAGCAAGAAAAGAGGCTCAAGTTGTATTATCTTCAAAATTTGAAGTACATAATTTATGAACTTCCTCTGTCTCTCCAACCTTCAATTCTGTAGAGCCTAGGCACAAAAATCTATCATACTACAACACTTACATGGTAATGAACTTATATAAGTGTTTTCCCTCCAATCTAGGTGTCCACTTTCTCTCTCTTGAGAATCTCCAACATGCAAGCATTAAATACCTTCTTACAAGCTCATGACACTTGTCCAATGTTCAAGCCATGCAAAGTTGGGCACCCAAGGCCAAAAAATGGTCTCTTACAACATTTTATGATGTGTCATAACCATCATAGATTCTCCAAGAAAGCATCTTTCCAATATGGGTGCCTAGAGCTAAACATAGCATCTTACAACCATTAATTACTTGTCATAAGCTGTCATAGTGTCATAGAATCTTATGACAACTTGCAGCTATCATAGATTCTTTTACACATGCTAAAAATAACTAGAAATAGTTGATTCCTCTAAGGTTGCACCTAGCCTCATTTACTCATGATTTTTACATTTGTCAACTGTAAATGTCACTCCATAATTACATCCGATAAATCTAGAATCACCATTGCTGATGAAACAACATCATTCTCTTATGGGTAATTACAAATAATAAAATGGAATAAATAGAATATTAAGATTTACAAGGTTAATGGCACCTTATCCCAACAATCAGTGCCAATACCACCTTCTAAACAACTTTCATCCATTGCCATGTTCACTTGATGTGGACGAATAGAATATCTGGGTTGAATAGGAGAAAGTGTGGATTCTAATTCCAACACATTAATTCAATGTTGAGTCCTCAAGGAAATCATCATAGAAGACATTTTTTAATGCCCCCAAGCTAGCAACAAACTTCAATGGATTGTTGTTCAACCCTGAGCTCCTTGGCTAAAACCTTCATGCCCTTTTCCCCAATCCCCAATTTTTCCACTCCCCCTACTTGATCACTACCAATACCAAGATTAGCCTCTGTTAGAGTGTTTCTTCCAAACTACTTTAAACTAGTATCCATAATGGCAGATATTTCTTAAGTGGAACTATCTAATAACATCACATTAGTGTTTAAGGATACCCATGTATTATTCTTCCCTTCTATAACTGACTGATTAAGAGACAACAGAAATGCCATTTTTGGTTCTATGTTATAACTCATGTGAGTGCCTAGGTGTGAAAGATTGTTTACTACCAAACCAATTTTTAGTTCCTTTTCTAGACGAGGATTATCCTGCGTGTCCTTAGGAAGCTCAGAAGTTTGAATAGTTTGTCTATTCTCAAACAAAGGACCCAACTTCTTATTCAAATGATTATTGGAAAAGGGGGGTGTACAATCATTTACAATATGACCATAGGAGTGGCACATAACACACCGGAAAGGAATGCCAACATAATCCAAAGTTTGTTTATGTAGCCCACAACCAAATTCTAAAAGAATGTCCTCCACTAATCCATCCTTTAAACCTAGAGCCACTAATATTTTGGCAATAGTCATAGAGGACTGTTTTAAGAAACTCACATCAACCTCCATGTAAGTTCCCAATTTGTTCCTAATGGCTTGAAAGATCTTAAGTGTCCAGTATTCGAGGGGTAATACTAGCAATTTGATCCACACTGGTTTTGTCAAAAGATGCTCAAAACGGGGATCAAATCCTAGGGGCCACCTTTTTAAAGATAAAAGATGAGTGCCCCAAAACCATCTAGAAGCTCTGATTTTTTCGTCATCGTCAACATAATAAAAAACAAAAGCAATGCACCCCCTTAGCAATAGATGAAAGATACGAGAATATCCAAGAACAGTCTGCCAACTACAAGTTATCCAAATTGATAGATTTTTCTCAGAAATTCTCCACCCAAAGAAGATCCGAGCGGTATTTGTCAAGCCTATTACTTGGGACATTAACATCCTCACCCAGAACAAGTCTAACTGCATTTTTTACCTTTTTCCGATGCATTTATGCCCTTTCCTACTATACCCCTTTTTGTGAGAAACCCCATGTTCCATTGTTGACAGTGAGGGTGGGTTAGTGTTTCTCACAGGTAATAGATTTTGCAGATCCTCTTCACTTTGTAAATCTGGCACGGAAAGGGGAACTGGACGTTCCACCAGGATGCATATTTTCGTCAGAGGAGGAAAAGGGTTGAAAAATAGGAGTCCTGACGAACAGCACATGCCCGTAGTTTACCCAGGATTCCTGACATCGTGACCAGCTCCTGAGTCACAGGCTGACCCGATATTTTGAGTATGCGGGGTAGTAAAAACAGGACCAGTCTTGCCAATAGAAAGTGTCCTGCCCAAAGTGCTATTCAAATTTGTAAAAATGGTAGCTCCGTCGTGTGGATCGTCAGAGTAATCTACTAGCTCCTCTTCCCTTTCCATGGATGCCAGTATATTGAAACGTTGGGCTACCACACTATCCTCCAACATAAAAACATAGGGCCCATGTGCGCGAGCAGGAGAATGCATTAAGCCCCCAATGTGGGAGATAAGGAAAAACAAAAAAAAACGACCGATAGTAGGGTGCCAGTCATTTATTATAAAAGCACATGAAACTCCCAGAAAACCAAAACAGATCCAACCATAGATGTGAGGAACAGTGAGGAGAAAGGGCGAACCTCTCCCAGTTTGAAAAATCAAAACAGCCCAAAACAGTAGAAAGAGATGGAAAAGGGAGAGACCTAAAAAGCCTGTGAGGATATGCAATAGGAACCTGCCTCCGAAAGTGCTGTGTCCCCGTCAAAGGTCATCCATGAAGACGGTGCATTTGAGCTTAAAATATTATCTGATTATTTTTTTTCACATTAGGAAAATAGAATGATTTTGGTATTTGAGCCTAAAATATTCTCTGATTTTAACAAATGGAAAACCCAAAAAACTCCAACTAAAATGGAATCGTCCAATAATAAGAAAAACAGAAATCGTATGAGTAAATCGAAAAAGTCTAAAACATTAGAAAAAACACAGATTTTTTTTTTTGTGACTGCATGAGGCTAAGTATCCGTGCAGCGACTAATAAGTAGACAATTATAAAGTTCAATAAATTTGAGACGTTTAGGAACACACTAACAATTTGTAAGGCAGTTAATAATAAAGTGCTATAAGAATTGTGTGGGGGAGGTGTCGGCCGCTAGTAGTCAAGTGTGCACTGTGCAGCTTTATGTAATAAGAAAATTGCAGAGCTCAACAAGAATTTTAATCCCAGATGGATGCTGATAATGTAATATAAAGTTAAAATATACAAGAGCAAATGTCTCTTTAATACAAGCAGCTTATTCAGAGCTTTTCATCGAAGAATGATTCCTGTTGGCAATGATTCAGTCGTCAAAACGCGGGACCAACACAACAGGTGTTACGGCTGTGGATGATTTTGTCATTTCGAATTCCAACAACTGGCCACAATTTAAAAAATAAAGTCACCTGCCATGCAGTCCCCACGAGGGGGATTGTGCATGCCACCATCCAACAGATTATCGCGAACAACAAACAGCTTGGTGACATGACTGCCACTACTAAAAGTGTTTGGACCCATTCCTTTGCCTCACAAATTAGCAAATTATTTTAGTAGCCAAAAAGTGCATCAAGAATAGAGGAGGAAACGATTCTCATTTTTTAAATGCTCCTGTGGTCCCATTCAATTTGGAAAATTAGGGAAGGGAAAGATCATTGTTCTAAAAACTTCTCTAGTACTCTTTAAACTTTTCAATTGAATTATTTTTAAATAATATTTATATCTAACCAATAGAAACTGGTTAATCATTGCCTGGTTGGAACATTCAGTTGCTACCTATAACGAGGGCCCCATAGATAGTAGCTAATACTCCTTACGAATGGTAAAATTACATTTTTGTTATGGAGATTTATGATATGGAGTTAGATCAAATTTTTACCATCTTCTCTTGATTCAAACGTGCCTCTTGGATTAGCTATTGCTAGTTTTTGGTGATCATTTATAATAAAATTTTGACTTTGTCCAGATTAATTTTTTTTAAACTCTTATTGTTGCATAGTTCTTATCATTTGTCTCTTTTGCTTTAATTACTTCGTAGATTAAAAAAATTAAAATATGGTTCTTGAGGTTAATTAAGTAGACAAATATTATTAAGTATATAACTACTAATATAGATATCTTAAGTACAGTGTATCTAAATAAAATTGAAAGATATTATATTTATTTAAGAGTTATTTTATTTTATTTTAGAGCTATTTATTTTATTTTATTTACATTGTCTAGTTTATTTTATTTGTAGTATACTTGTATTACTTTTGTATGTAACTTTTAATTTCATTATTGGGAAAAATTTCATTATTTCGTAATTCTTTTGTTTTGTTTTTAGTTTGAAAAGTGTAGTAAATATTATATATTACTTTTTAATAGTTTTTTCTTTATAGTTATAGTATTTTTTAAATATATATCATTGTGTTTTGGTTTTTATTGACATCGTAGAATGTCTCTAGGCATAATAGTTCAAATAACATCAAATAGAAAGTATAATCACACAATAATAATAATTAATGAAGATGGAGAATACTTAGTTATGTGATCAAAGCTTGTAAGTCAATTGATAAAGATGATGAAATTGATGCACCCTGGAATAAAAAATGTGTTGGATAGTCATGTGTATGAATAAGAATTAGAATATTCTTTCTTGTTTTATGTTGGGTATGTGATGTTTGGAACTACACCCAAGTGCGGTGCAAAAAAGTTGGGCCCCAAGGCAACACATGGGAGACCGAGAATCCTTGTAGAGGCAAACCTCCAGTCATGTCCACTTCGGTGGTAAGCAGTAGTGAAGTGACAACAACATTGAAGGGGTTTCTATCTCCCTCAGGAGTAGGACTTTATGGGCCTTGATCACGGTGATCGATCCTATTGACGAGGTGTCTATGTCAATCTCACCACGATCATTGTCATTTGTTTCTTCTTCTCCTTCTTCCTATTGGTGTGGTTGATGGTGTGTTTGTTGGACTCTTTGCAAGATGGTTGTTGTCGTAATTACTACATGTCTTGGAATATAACTTTCTCTAATATGATCGAGTTCATTAGTAGTGTAAAGTCAAAAAATCTCAATTCTTCTTTGTTCTAGATCAAGGATTTCCTCAAGAAGTTTACATTCTCAATTTCTACGTTCTTCTAAATGTCTGATTTCATTTTCTAAGTGAATCTGTTTGAGGAGGTCTTATTGTTCCTATATTTGTTCTTCAATTGATTCTTCCTCTATGTTTTATGGGTTTTGTGTTTCAAGGAGATTTTGTCTTATGTCCTCCAATTCTTCTTCTACCCAATTCTTCCTCACACCTAGGCACATCGGGTGCATAGAAGAGAGAATGTGGATGTTTGAAATTTTGTGTTGTGTAATGTAGTTCCCTATGCCTCGTCGTGAGAATGAGGGCTTGAATGCCTATGTCTTATGTTGATTGCCTCATTAAAAAATTGAGGGCTTAAATGCTTAAGTTTGAAAGTTATGTATTTTTTATTATGAGGTTTCTAGATACAATCTAACTATATGCACATACATGCAATTATTTTTGTTCCTTTTTCTAATTTTGGCTAATTACTAAGAAGAAGTTATGTAGGCAAACTAAATGATTTCTTTCCTAGATGCAATTTAACTATTTTTTTTATGTTATTTTGGTTTTAATATCATAGTAATCCAATCTATTCTAGGAATGAAATGTAATCTTTCCCTATACTAATGAAATTTTTTATTGAAATACAAATCTACTTCTTTTAATTAATCTACATGAATGTAGAGGGAAGAAGAAATATTTTCTTTACAATAATATTATGAAATGCAAATATGCTTCTCTAAGTGTAAATTGACTTATGAAGGCAAGAAGAAAAAGTAATCTTTTAATCTATGTTAAGAACATTCTTTTTCTGAAGATTTTTAGTGAAATGCAACTACTTTTCTAAATGTAAAATGATCTAACAAGAAAAAATGCAACTGATCTAGAAATGGCCTTTTCTCTATGCTAATAAATTTTGAAAATGCAAATTATTTGATTTCCTATATGCAAAATATTATTTAATTGCTACTAAAGAATAAAATGAACCTATACTCAATCACACCAATGCTAGGAAAGTTATCCTCTAAGGTCCATCTTTTATCTGAATTTCCTCTTTCACAACAATGGGGTACTTTGCTTGACGATAGAAAGAACAAAATAGTAGAATTCAAAATAACAAAAAACTTTATGGCTTGTAAGAAAGAAGCTCAGTGGCTTGTGAAGCTAAAAAATAAAAGAGGCTCAAGACATGTAAGAGAATCTTGGTTGGGAAAAGGCTTCTGGAAATAGCTATTCTAAAAGATATCTAATCTAAGAACAATAAGTAAAAGGCTCATGGCCTATATATAAGCTTGTAAGAAGGTTGAAGAAACTAAAAATCTTAGTGACAGCACTTGAAGGCTAGTGAAGGCATATCAAACAATGAGAAGAATAGCACCTATTTCATCTCGACACAATTCAACCCTAATCATACCATCATTTAACCCTATAATTGGATAAATCCCTATTTATCCAATTAACCATTCAAATCCCTCTTGTTTGACACTATTCATCACTAATTCATCCCTAAACTACCCCTATTCATCCCTAACCATCTCTAATTCATGACTAATCATCCTAACCACCCTTAAACATCCCTAAAATATATTTCCTCCATTATTAACTAAATAAACACATGTTTAGACAATTAATTATCCATCTGCCTTTCAAATCATGATTTTACAATATTTTATTGTCAAAATCACTATTCATATACTATTCACTATTCATCCATACCTGCATTGGTACCCACATCAGTACTTATCCCTAGCCTAAATGATTTATTAATCATTTATCCCCTTCCTCTATAGTCCACTAGATAAATTTAATTTATCTATTATCCCCTTTTCCCATCCCATAAATTAAATAAATATTTACATTTATTTAATTCTCTATTTTCTACACTTTTGATTAGGTGGCCTAAACCTAATTAATTACCTAATCCCCTACTTGTACATTCCATTATTCTAACCTAATCCTATTCAAATCCTTTGCATCCTCCCAAATGTACAAAGGAATGGCCTCTTGTACAAACCCACATGGACCTCTTATAAAGGCATGGTCAAGTCCTTTCTACATGAGGGTCCTTTTGTCCCTTTTTGTCCTCCTTCAATCCCATCCCTTCACTTTATCCAACTTGCTTTTCCACCCTTGATCTCCTCTCAATCCAAGGACATCCCTTCTGAACCAACCATTGCTTCCCACTTGGCAAGTGCTCATGCATCCAAACCTCTCAACAAATCTCATCCATTAATCTCTCCAATCAATCCTAGCCCTCCATCCACAATCTAAAAAACCTATAAATAGCCTATCACCCAAGCCATTTTTAAGACTCCATGAATTGCAAAGTTATGTTGCTATGTTGAAGAGCCACCTACATCAACAACAACATCAAAGAGCACATCCACTTAACAAAGGTTTGCATTAGAGGTTTATTGTTGTATCTTATTTTGTTTCATGTATTTCTTTATTGCTCTATCAGAGCTATATTAGGATTTGAGTAGAATAGGGTAATATTGCTTTGTTTTATTCTCCTAGGATCATTTTCTAGTGTATACATTTTGGCATGCCCGGTGGGACCCACGTCCCTAAGTTACTAATTAAAATTGTGATGTTTTTAGTGTTTTGATGCTATAGGTTCTATTTCAACTGATCTGATCCAAATCGATAGATTTGCTTTATGTTTTGATGGATACCTTCCAAATCAATAGATCCATTTTATTTTAGTGGATGCGCTCTATGTTTTGACGGATGCACTTGTGGTCTTACAAACTTCTTTAAATGCTTTCCTAACATTTTTGTGCTATTTGACCTCTCAGTTTTCTAACAGGGTGCTAAACTAATAGGGTGTTATGTTGTTTAACTTGGTCTAAACTTGCAGGTTTATACTTTTAACATCATTTTATTGCATATTTCAACATATCGTCTCAGTTTAGCAGATCTGTCCCAGATCAACGGATCTACAATGTATTTGATGGTTTCTCTCCATAAAAAACACTGTAATGTTTTTAAGTTCTAAAAAGCATTTTTATCATTTTCTGTGAATTATTGCTTTAAATTTTTTTGTTAGTAACTAATTTTATATGAGGAAATGCTATCAAAATTTACATTTGCATCTAAATCAAGGCCAAAATCTGATTGAAACTATATTTCTGATGTAGCTACTTAGTTTGGAAGATCCGCTTGTCACTCTGTGTTTTAGTAGATGCATTTGATATAATTTTTTCTTTTTCCATCTTTTATCTTATCAAAATAATTTCTTCGGGAGTTACACCCCCAAACCCCCATTAGTGGGGGGTCACATCCACCCCCCCACACCCCCTTATCATTGGGTTGGGCCACCAAACCTATCTCACAAAAGGGTCCAAAACTTTTATTGTTGTCTCAATGCTCATAATCATTTTTTTAATCACTTTTCCATCTAACATGTTGTTGTGTATCTTGAAATCACTTCTTAAAGACTCATAAATCAACTACTAATCTTGTTGTTATGTAGCCTACTTGTCAAAGGATCCATCTTATTTTGCACTAAATCTAGGAACACATATTTTTGGGGTTAAAATGAAGAGTCTTGTTTTCTTTGTTTGGGATCACCTCAAGGTATATGCTCTCTCCTAGCACCATTTGGTGATCTTGGAGATCAAAAACCTTGATTTGATCTAATCTTGTTATCATTTGTTCATCCCAATAACTTTGGTGTGTATGCTCTCTCCTTGCGATTTGTGCAACCTTGGAGATCAAAAATATCTTAGTCTCTTTCCTATAGGGATCCTTCCTTTGATTTCATCACCAAGGGGATGACCTCTACCCTTGTATTCTGACAGGGTATACAAATTCAGGAGAGAATCAAAAGACTCTCCCATTGGGGGACATTTGTCGTTTGGGCAAAGCTTAAAGGAACTTTATACCTTTCAAAGTGAAGGAGGAGAGTGGGTTACCCTCTCATACCACACAATTATACATACCCCTCATTTCAGGGATATAGGCCTCACAGACCTTGAGTGTATTGAGGATACCCCTAGAAGCCCACTCACCCTAGGTAAGACCTTTTAGCCTATCTTTTAGTGTGGTGCAAGGGTCAGCAAAAACCTTGAATTTACTCACTATGTACCTCCTTGAGATGAGATATAAGTTTTCTTTGGGCAAGGCATCAAAGCCTCCAAGGAAAGGGAAAGGATGAGTCATTGACCACTTGATCCCTAGTTATTCGCTCTCAAGAGGTATTGAGAGTGGGACTACACTAGGAATCACTCCCACTTGAATAAGCTAGGGTGTTGTGTTTGGTGTGTCTTCATCATTGAATCTTGTGCATCCTCTTAATCCAAAACCCCCATCCTTTGCAATAATTGTGCATGTATGTGTGTGCATTTTAATTTGAAAAGTTGCCTAAGGATAAGCACCTAGCCATCCTTTATCACATCTTAATCATCGATCTTCCTAATCCAATTTCTTCTCCATCTTATCATTAATCCAATTCTTCCCAATCACTCATCCAATTATCCTAATCATCCTAATCATCTTCCAAATCTAATCCAAATCCAAATCCAATTTCCTCTTAATCTACATTATCCTCATACAATTTCTTCCTAATCCACCTTATCTTAATCCAATCCTCCAATCCTTAATCCAAAATCATCCTAAAGAGGCAAGATTACAAATAGAAGACAAAAATTCATTTGACTTGCACTTTTGTCTTCTTTTTCTTCATTTTATTCTACCAGAAAATTGACATGCAAATGCATATCATCTGACTTGAGGAACTCCTAACTATCATGTACACTCCTTTAAGACATTTTTTTGCAAATACACAACAAAATTATGTAGTGCCACTTTAACAACTTCAAGATTTGCGCAATTAGAATAAATGAACTTCACATCAACTTTGATAAAGACATCTAATAACTTTTCATTTGCCAACTTATATTCTCTCATGCTCTTTCCAATCCCCTCATAAGAGGCTTTTATTTTCAAGTTAGTTGATAGAAGATACATCAAAACTTACTTCCTTAAGATATTCCTCCTTTTAACACTTCTTCAAGTTGATCCTTTACAATTTGTGTGGAGTACAAAAAAATTCTCTTATTCATACATGCAAAACCGAATTCCTTCTAGATAAGTTCTTGCATGTTATCAATAACAACCTAGGGAATGGTAAAATTGTTTTAATTTTATTCTTACATCCTTTCAAAATTTTCATTATGTATTTACATGCTTCTTAATATTTTCTATGTACATAGGTATCTCTTCCATCAATCACACCCTCATCTACCACAATTTACAAATCCACCTTACCAATCTCCTTCACCTAGAGATAAATACTTTCTATGACTCATAATTATTTATCTATATTCACCTCCAATGTTTGCATAGAATTTTTATAATATAATCATCTAAATGAAATCAAAAATGTAAATTTTGATAACAAAGGAACATTACTAGAACCAAATACATCTACATGAATATAGTCCAAAAGCCCAGAAGACTTATGAGAATTGGAATAAAATGAAACACTATTTTGTTTTCCATATACACAATGTTCACAAAAGTCAAACTTGAGATTACAATCATCAAGCCCATCAACAAGACTTTTATTTTTCAGGGCTTTAAGATCTTTCTTGCCAATGTGATTGAGTCTTCAGTGCCATAACATTGTTTTCTCTATAGGAAACCTCATCTCCAAAGAATTTGCACCCTTAGGTACCTAGAAAGTACAACCATCAAATGTATAAACAACAAACTTCTTCACTGCTCGATCTGATGGTGAGGTGAAGAATCCAAAGGCCTTTTCTTTGGCATATTAGAACTACTACACTAAATAGTGCATGCATGTAGCTTGTATATAGTGTCAATCCGAACACCCTTATCCAACACCATAGCTCCTCTTGTCATCTGACATCCTCCACTTGAGAAAACAACCTGCACAGTTGCATCAATCAACTTACTTATAGAAACAAGGTTTCCTTCCAAACTTGAGATATGCAACACACCATCAATCCACTTCACTCTACCATCAGGGAATCTAATCTTGACTCTTCCACAACCAACAACCTTTAGATGAGAGTCATCACCTAGATACACCTTCCCACCATCATACTCTTCATACTTTGAGAACCAAACCCTATGCAAGGTCATGTGGAAAGAAGCACCTGAGTTTTTTAACCACACATCATCATCATCTTGAGAGGATTTATTAGAGTTAGAATCAGAGAACTTATTTTACCTTGCTTTTTCTTTTCCTCCTTACAATATTTGTGAAAAATGACCAAATTTGTTGCAATTCCAAAATTTTTCCTTGGACATGCCAAGAGACTTAATCTTCAGGATCTCTTCAAATAATAGTGATGCAACCACCTCATCAATTTTGAAACTAGTGGTGGTACTTCTAATAGCCATAACTAGGTAATCCCATGAGTTCACAAAAGAACATAATAAAAGCATGCAACGATCCCTGTCTTCTATCTTGTCACCAATAGAACTCAACTAAGTAGTTAATATGTTAAATGCATTCAAGGGATCTGCAATGGACCCTCCATCTTCCATCTTCAGAGAATACAATTTCTTTCATAGCAATAACTTGTTTACTAGGGATTTAGCTTGATAAACATATCCAAGCCTCCTCCAAAGATATTTTGTAGTCTTCTCTTCATAGACATTCAGGAGCACTGAATCAACCAAATAGAGTCTAACCAAACCCTTGTCTTTCTGATCCTTCAAATCCCACTCTTCTTGAATCATAGTGGTTGGTTTTGTTTACGATATTTTAGCCCATAGATGTCTATCCACGTGAGTATATCCCCAATCTTCAACTTCCATAACTCAGTGTTACCACCATTAAGCTTCTCCATTTCAATCCTACTGGATGTGCTTTCCATCTTTTGCCTACACAAGGTCATGAAAATATACTTTTATAAAATCCCACTAAAACTAATATAAGTACAAAAAACCCTTCAACATAACAAAGGAAACAAAGTTGGTTAGGCTCTGATACCAATTGAAAAGAAGCCAAGTGCATAGAAGATGCTTCCTACACCAATCTACGTAGGAGAGGGTTGCAAAAATTTCTTAAAACCCTTGAATAGTTCCTGATTCAAACTCATATGCATATTCAAAATGTATAAAATAGATTAACAATAAAAGCATAACAGAGAATTTTCATGGGGAAAACCCTTATTGGAGAAAGAAACCCCACACTCCAAAACAAATTAATTATATTATTCAGCAACAACAAACAAGTAACAATATAATTGCAAAGCTATGCTCTTGCAAGAGTCTTCACACTTTTCAAGATTCAAAAGAATTTTTGTTAGCATAATGGTACTTCAACAAAAATAATTATTTTCTCCAATATACAAGTGCTCAATATATTGGAGCTTGCAATGCATTAATAAGACACTTTCCAAATCCAATGCCCAAGAGTGAAGATGCATCATGGAAGGTGCCAAAAATATTGAACATGCAAAATGATAATATTCCAAGTGTCAACACATGAAAACATGCAACTGCCAATTGTTACCAAACCTACACACACAAAACTACACCTGCCAAAATATAACTGCACCTCCAAGAAAGGCATCCTTATCATAAGGAAACCACCAACATGCATAACTCTACTTGTAATAGCAACTTCCAAACTTGATTCCTCCTTGGAAATAGAAATTGCACGTTATAACTCACAATGCAACATGAGATAACTATAAAATATGAATCAAGCCAACTCACACAAAATGGGATGCCTACCTCCTAAAAATAGGAGCCATGTCACCCATGTCACTTTACATGTTTGAAGACAACTCAACTTGCCATTCCAATAAGTGGCATCATCAGGTGCACATAAAATTAATTATTGTAGGTAAATAAAACTTAGGATAAATTAAGTAAATAATCACCAAAGAAAAAATGCTAGGACTTGCAAAGGTTGAGATACATTAATCCCAACATACAACAACACGTGCTGATGTTCTATGCAATGATTTTTTTATTTTTTTAAAAAATTATATAATTGCTTAATTCTATATATATAAAAGGGAGTGAATAATAAAGTGCTATAAGACTTGTGTGGATTGTAGGGATTAAATTTGATAGTCAACCTTGACTATGAAGCAATTTTTTTATGACAATTATCTATTTAATAGTGCCTTTAAAATACTATGACATACTTTAGTATAATTAAATTATTATGCCGAGAGGCATTCTACAATCACAATGGGGTGGAGATGAGAGCACTCATTTTCAAATAAAGAAAGAAACATCAAAAAGATTGATGCTAAACAGAAATGAAGAAGAGCAGAGGAATTCTCATTATTTCTCGTTCACCGAATAGGAACATGAGTATAGATTTATAGTTTTAATTAACTCAACTACATCCTATAATTATGCTAACTAATTTGGCAACTCACTCAAATATATTGACAACAAACTGAAGATTCTAAAGACACCTCTACAACCTTTTGACATCACTGTAGTTTTATTGACACATCTATAATTCAATTATGGTTACGCTAACACTCCCCCTTAACTGATAACTAAATTTTTATGAACTCCTAACATATATGTACACTGACTAGAGCAGAATAGATTGTAGTTACATTTATTTATGTTGGATCATATATTCCAACACACCTACATCACTAAACTAACTAACAACATAAAAAAATTACATTATTCAAAAGTTATTCTTTGAAAACAATCCTTGGACCAGTAAGACTTCTTCAAGCTACTCCCAGGTAAAGTCTCCCAGCTATAATCCAAGTTCCCAATATCATTGGACACCATTTGCACATGAAGTGTCTCATTACCCTCATAAAGGTATGATGTTGAACTTCCAATTTTCCAGATCTCCCCTGAACTATTGGACATCAATCCTCACATGCATGCCTCATAACCCCAATGAGGTATAGTTTCTCTGATCCACAAGCATCTTAGATTATTGAACATCTATCTATTGTCTACTGCATCCTTCTCTATCCTCAAAGTGTCGACTTCTTCAAAATAGAACAAGTGCCTCATCTTCAATGAAATCATCATCACTATCAATATTTGGTGGTTCTTCAACAATGGCTATATTTACTGATTCTTTAACTTTCCCTTTAAGGTCACTTGCACGAATTTTACAATTAATTGTTGTATGACCATTTTTTCTACAATAGTAACACTTGATCTCACTCTTACCTGACATTCTCTTTCGCATCCTTTTCTTTGAGTATAATGCAAGCTCTTGCTGATTATCTCCTCTTGGATATTCTGTAGTTGTTCTCTTTTCTTCAACTAAGAGCACTGAAATCATGTCTTCTAAAGTTTGTGAAGGCATTTGACTAGAGTAAAAATAACATTGCTATATTTTGAAGGAAAACTATTTAACAAGACAACTTTAACATCATCTTTATCTACCACAACATTGACTTCAGCTAGTTGCTTAATGAGAGATCTCAGATTGTTTATGTGGTTAGACATGGTGATTTCATCAGACATCTTGAAGCTAAATAATTGCAATTTCAGAGAGAACTCTGTATTTGTTGCTTTTGCTCCAAACAACTTATTTAATTCATCCCATATTTCTTTACATGATTTTTCTAGATCCACATGATGTAATTTTGAATATGAAAGAACAAGCCCAATAATGGACTTGGCTTTTTCATCTCTGCTTTCCCAATCACTCTTCGTTTTAGCATCTATTGGTACCATTTCCATGCCATTCACTATACCCCATAAATTTTTGTTCATCAATTGCATTTGTATTTTCACCTTCAATGTGTGAAAATTATGACCATTGAATTTATCTAGAGGTGTTTCCATTTTCAAAAAACTTCTTTTAAAAAACAAAAAACAAATATGTATTTTGATTAAAAAAATACCTTTGTGAATGTTTCGCAATAGAAGGATTTATAGCAAGGCCTTAGCAACCTTCTTAACCACTCTGTTAGACTCTTCCTCTAGCAGTAGTAAGCATAGACGGCTCTTTTGCATGCCTCATCACACATAGTAGTCTATGCATAGATCATTTGATACTACCTTCAATCTATGCTGGCTCACCCAGAATTTTGAGAGAGCTTTGATACCAAAATAAAGAAAGGAACAACAGAAAGATTGATGCTAAACAAAAATGAAGAAGAGCAGAGGAATTCTCATTATTTCTCATTCACCGAATAGGAACATGAGTACAAATTTATTGTTTTAATTAACTCAACTATGTCATGTAATTATGCTAATTAATTTGACAACTCACTCAAATATATTGACAACAAATTGAAGATTCTAAAAACACCTCTACAATCATTTAACAGCATTGCATTTTTATTGACACATTTATAATTTAGTTATAGTTACGCTAACATTTTCTATGTAAATATATAGAAAAAATAAAAATAAAAAACAAAAAAAGAAATTGGAATAAATAAAAACTAAAAACCAAAAAAGAAATTGAAAACCGTTGAAAGAAAAAAAAAAAAAAAGTGCATAAAACAAAAAAAAATATGCAACCAAAAAAACAAAAATCACAAAAACGATAAAAAAAAAGGCTATGGGAATCACAAAAAACACCAAAAAACCTGGAGAAGATATCTTGGACATACTATAGATATGTTTTTTTAAATATAAATATACTAGTATAAAAACCATATGTCATAATAATTATATATAAATTTTGACGGTTTGTCCAAAATCTCTCCTTTCATATGATACGTCTTTTAAAAAATTCAGTTGTATCTTACAGCTAAATTGTCTACGTACAGCTATACAACTGTCAACTTGAAACCGTAGTGGAGTGAGGTGCCGGCCCCGACTAGTCAAGTGCGCACTGTACAGGTTTATTTAATAAGAAAATTGTACAACTCGCAAGAATTTGAATCCTACATTGATGCTGATTATGAAATTTAAATTTACAGGAGCAAACTATTTAATATCGATAAATAGGAGGAGAAAATATAGCTTTCCTGCCTATATACATATTAAATTCAATCAAACTATCAAGATTAAAGAGACTTAAATCTAGTGATCGAAAATTACCCTACTCACTACTCGAATTGTGCAAGCAGCAAACTTGTTCAGGAAATTCCCTGTTGCCTACAAACTACATGAGAGCACAGGCTTGTTCGTCTCTTGTGGAAGCCCGACGACATGGTGAATTGTAGATGCCCTCACACTCACACGGTATATACTGGATGCGCTCACACACACACTCGCTTGGTCTTTCAGCAAAGCTCGGATCGTTGGGCTGGATGCTGCTCTCCGCTGAAGTCATCTCGATCGGCGGCTTCCTTAAATCGTTAAGAGTTGGTAAACGGCGCCTCAACTTATAAGATGATACCGTCTGCCATACAGTCCCCACAAAGATGGCGGGCAATTCCACTGTTAAAAACAATGCCGGTAACCATGATGAATATTTTGCTGCCAGCAAAACAAATAGGCACGATGAATATGAAGCCATGGTTAAAAAGAACGCCCACCCAACCAAGACATTTGCCCAGGTGAACGTATTTCTAAAAGTAGGTAGATGCTCGTCAGCGAGGTACTGTTTTGCGTCGTCCTGATCATAGAAAAGGACGTACCGAGCATATGTTGTATGGGCATTGAAGCACAGAATCACTGCGAACATGGATAAAAACAGAGCTAGACTGTTAGATATTATGAAAACCTTGAGTGCAGCTGTATGGATTCGCACTGGAGTGCCCTCATCACTTTTCACTCCCCCTGGAATTTGGAACGGTGCAGCGAAAGTAACAGTAGCCATCAGAGCTGCAACTATTAAAAGCGTTTGAATCCAATCCTTTGCCTCATCAAACTTTTCCTTTACATGTTTATTACGCTCTGCCATCTCAAATCTCCCGAGGCAGTTCTGTGGTCTTGTTTTTTTCTGTGATTCCTAGATAATGGCTTTAGCAAATCTTTAAGTAGCCAAAAAAGTTCATAGAGAATGCTTCATAGTCACGAGCCTGATTTGACATCCATTACCACTTTATCAAAATTAAATAATGAATAGTAATTTTACACCCATCCATTACCACTACTAAAAGCGTTTGGACCCATTCCTTTGCCTCACGAATTAGCAAATTATTTTAGTAGCTAAAAAAGTGCATCGAGAATAGAGGAGGAAACGATTCTCATTTTTTAAATGCTCCTGTGGTCCCATTCAATTTGGAAAATTAGGGAAGGGAAAGATCATTGTTCTAAAAACTTCTCTAGTACTCTTTAAACTTTTCAATTGAATTATTTTTAAATAATATTTATATCTAACCAATAGAAACTGGTTAATCATTGCCTGGTTGGAACATTCAGTTGCTACCTATAACGAGGGCCCCATAGATAGTAGCTAATACTCCTTACGAATGATAAAATTACATTTTTGTTATGGAGATTTATGATATGGAGTTAGATCAAATTTTTACCATCTTCTCTTGATTCAAACGTGCCTCTTGGATTAGCTATTGCTAGTTTTTGGTGATCATTTATAATAAAATTTTGACTTTGTCCAGATTAATTTTTTTTAAACTCTTATTGTTGCATAGTTCTTATCATTTGTCTCTTTTGCTTTAATTACATCGTAGATTAAAAAAGTTAAAATATGGTTCTTGAGGTTAATTAAGTAAACAAATATTATTAAGTATATAACTACTAATATAGATATCTTAAGTACAGTCTATCTAAATAAAATTGAAAGATATTATATTTATTTAAGAGTTATTTTATTTTATTTTAGAGCTATTTATTTTATTTTATTTACATTGTCTAGTTTATTTTATTTGTAGTATACTTGTATTACTTTTGTATGTAACTTTTAATTTCATTATTAGGAAAAATTTCATTATTTTGTAATTCTAAAAGATTTCCACAGTCCATAGTAATTGTGCATAAGGCTTTTGGATTACATTGTGTGTGTTTTTGTCTCAACATTTCGGATCACACTCAGTGATGTATCATCAGGAAGAGGATGAAAATGATTTCCCTCCCATGAAGGGCTACAATAATAGGCATGAGTTTTCCACAGTCCATAGTAATTGTGCATAAAGCTTTTGGATTACACTGTGTGTGTTTTTGTCTCAACATTTTGGATCACACTCAGTGATCCATCATCAGGAAGAGGATGAAAACGATTTCCCTCCCATGAAGGGCTGCAATAGTAGGCACGTTTTCCACATTCCATAGTAATTGTGCATAAACCTTTCGGATCACACTTAGTTTTTGTCTCAACGTTTTGGATCACACTCAGTGATCCATCATCAGGAAGAGGATAAAAACGATTTCCCTCCCATGAAGGGCTGCTGTAGACACCCAAATTTGTCCCAACTTTGTTCATGTCTAGCAACACCTTGATAAATACATCACTTAGACATCATGTAGCATTTTGTCCTAAATCCCACTCTTAACCCCACTTATTCCATTAGCCAATTAATTAAATAAATTTTATTTATTTAATTAAAATCCCATTCAATCTCACTATCCAATTAATTAAATAAATTTTATTTATTTAATTAATAGCTAATCCCAACTAATTCAAATATTTTATTTGAATTAAGTTCCCCACTATCTAATTAATTAAATAAATTTTATTTATTTAATTAATATCCAACTCATATCCCAACTAATTCAAATATTTTATTTGAATTAAGTACTCATCATAAGCTGACTTTCCAATTAATTAAATAAATCTTATTTATTTAATTAATTTATCTTATCATTTAGCCGACATGTGTGCCTCTTTCATTTAAAAAAGATAAGTGGTACTATAGCCTTTTATTTAATATCTTTTATATGTAGTACTTTTTATGTACACAAGCACACATGAGCCCTATCCTCCTTGACACTTGTCAAATGACTACAACTCCCTTGAAGAGTGGAATAACCAAATCAATCCGAGCCGTCCACATCAATCAATTAGCCTTTTAATCTCAACCATCCATTTGAACCAAGCCTTTCCTATAAATCAAACCCTTCACAAGCCATTAGAATGCATTGAGCTTCAAATACCCTTATTCTGCCAGATTTTCTAAAATGCATTGATCCTCAAGTATCCACATGCTATTGAAATATCATTAGAGCCTTTGCATCCTTCATCTATCATTCATTCTAGCATTTTCATCTTAATGTTATGCTGCAGAAGTGAGCACCCAACATTCTTCCAACAATAATCCTTCAAAATCTTGCATGCTCATGCGAGGTGGAGAAGAGCAATGGAGATAAATCAAGCATAGCATGGAGATCAGTTTGCATTTACATTAGTTATTTTGATTTTCATGTTGTCTTGTGCTTCATTGTGCATTGCTAGGGTTTTATCATTGCTGATTATTCATTTGCCCTGATTTGCAATTTTACCCTAACTACATTTGGCACGCCCGATGGGACTCACTTCGCTTGATCTTTTTTGCAGGTTTTTGTAGTAAAAAATTGTAATCATCTAACCCCCATTGTTGAGTTTTGCAAGTTTAATTAACTTTTTGTTGTAGATCTGCTGTTTTTTCGACAAAACCCTAGGTTTTAAACATTTCATCATATCTTCCA
Source organism: Cunninghamia lanceolata (assembly GCA_027924645.1). Classification (NCBI taxonomy): domain Eukaryota; kingdom Viridiplantae; phylum Streptophyta; class Pinopsida; order Cupressales; family Cupressaceae; genus Cunninghamia; species Cunninghamia lanceolata. The sequence continues at coordinate 4,666,384 of BSBN01000957.1, forward strand.
AACGGCTATGAATTTTTCTACAAGATTTTAGCAGAAGTTTGTCCATGATATAAGGAAGCTACAGAAGAAACATTTTTGGTTTATCATGATTTTTACGGGATTTATCACGTTTTTATATTTTTTCATAAAATCACAATTCTGGGGGGAAATCAGTGAAGTTTTCAGAAATTTTTACATTTCTGGAAATCACTTGAAATTCTAATGGGGGTCTATGTTTTGCAGATTTAATTTTAAGGTCGTTTATGATGCGAAAAAATTAGATCTTTTCTGACTGTACCGTTTCCGTAAATCCGCGTTTCTGGGCGCAAATCAGGGAATTTTTCTGATTTCTTTACATTTTCGGAAAGCTCTCTAAAAATTAATGGGTGTCTCTTCTTTGATTTTTTAATTTTCGAACCAAAAATCTATCGAAATAATCAAATCTAATTCGGCTATACATCTAAAATTATAATTTTCCTTGCCTGATGAGCCTATTTTTTATGCCTGCATTATAATATCATTTTTTTTATGTTGTAGGTGATCATAAAGAGTTGGAGCAACATTGACATCAACATCTACAACAATTTGGATAGCGAATTAACCAGGTGCAATCATTTCATTTCTCATCTTCTAATCATTGTTTGCAAACACATTTGGATTTTGGGCATAAAATGAACAATTGTTTGCTATCACACCATTGAAAAATTGGGCTAAAATAAACCATTGTCCTTCATCACATTTGGATTTGGGCTTTAAAACAAACAAGTGCTTGCATTGTCTTCCACACATTGAATTTCTAAGGTTAATGAACCCCATGCTAGTGTGACCAAGTAAATGTGTATGCTCTCTCCTCGCGTCCCAACACGAACTTGGAGATCAAAAACATTTACTTGTGATGCTTTTGTTTAGCCTTAGAGAGGCCTGCCTTGGTATCCACCCCAAGGGAACGACCTCAAGCGGTACTTTCATCAGGTCTGCTATAAAAATCAGAGGATAAGGCAAAAGCCAAGTCTAACCGGTATTAGCGCTCACCATACAGTTCTAACTCGAAAGGAGGTGTACCTTTGTGTATATTAAAACTCCTAGTAGGGTTAGTTAAAGTCTTAAGTGGCTTGCTAGATGCTCATGGGGTGCCGGTCCCCCGGATTTTCACTAGAACCTCCTTGTGATAGTGGCCTTGCCTTAACTAGGACTTATTGAAGTGTCTTCACATGCTTGCTTAACCAACATCACATTCTTCCAAACTAACAACTTGCTTATGTGTCTTGTGTGAGTGATTTATGTGTGTATATGCATAATCATTTGTTTGAATATTGTCACATCAAGCTCTAAACACCCAAACACATAAAGACAAGTCATCCTACACATTCTTCCAATAACATTCAAACCCAATCACTTTCATCGCAAACTTATCCTAGTCATCATCCAACCAAACATAGCCAAGTCATCCAAATAAGCCACATCATCATCCAAATCCCTAAACAAGCACTTGCTAAAAGGACTTAAGACAAACACTTGGTGACAACATGTTTACACTAGAGGACCTAGAAATCAAATTTGAAAGATTCCTCCAAAATCTTTATCAAGGATCACAACCCCTAAACCAAGATGCCATTGAAATATTACAATTCTTCATCCAAAAGGCTCAACCCCATGCAAGCCAATCACCTCAACTACAACACTTCATAGCCCAAGTCCAACACCTTTTAGCCACTCGTCAAGCTCGACAAGTACATCAATCCTTAGCCACTCCATACCAACCTAATCCACCTAATAGCCACATGTCATATCCATCCACTTCCTATCAACTTAATCCACCTATCCACCAAGTCAATGCCACATCAACCTATGAACATCCACCTCAAGCTTATCCAATCCCTCATGCCACTGTTCCAATGCACTACCAAGCCCATCCACAAAGCAATCAAGTGATATTACAAGAACAACATGCAAGTCCAAATAGCCCTTTGTACATAAATCAAGTAAGTCCAAATACACCTTTTCAACAAGACCATCAAGCACCATTGATAGACCTAAGTCCACCTTTCCAACAAGAATCATATCTAAATCCAAGTGGCCCCTTGTACATAAATCAAATGAGTCCAAGTTATCCTATGCAAGACTTAATTACCTTTGACAAGGGAAATACCAATCTAGAGTGGCCTCCACCATCCAATCCCATGCCAACACATGACCCAACTAATCCTATCCCAACACCACCGTGTGATCCTACTCCTAGTCCATTGGTCCATCAACCTTCCAAACCACCAAGCCCTTCATTACCTTCATCACCATGTCATTCTAATCCTTCACCAAAGGATATGGCTGAGAGAGTTTTACAAAGGATGCTTGAAGCAAAATTCATTGAACTTCCACCTATCAACCCATGTGAAGAAAGTCCATATGATGAACATGATTATTGTGCATACCATAGGACCAAAGGCCATAATACAAATCAATGCCCAATATTTGTCTCAATTGTTTACAAGGTGTACTTACCTATAATGGGAAATCATGCCACATCATCCCAATCCCATGTGTCACCCCCATCTAGTCCAAATCCTAATCCGTCCAATCCAATTAGCCCTCAACCTAATCCTAATCATAAGCCTACAACACCATCTACCCTTATCATCCATCCATTATATTGCCCATCCATTCATACACTTGCAAAGGATGTGATCCATTGGCTACTAGCTAGGAATAAACTACCTACATGTCAAACACCCATTCATGAGCCTACCAAAGAACTTCCAAAGGTCATGTTCAATCCTATAATCTCATTATGTGGTTCACATATCTTTGAGCCTCTTCAAGAGCCTTCCATTAACATACCTATCCCTTTGAGCCCATCATGTGACCTACAAGCCAACAAGTCTATTCAAGAGTCTCCTATCATGAACCCAAGTCAAGAGCTATTGTACCCTTAAGAACATGTCAAGCCTATCCAAGAGTTATCCACTTCCATTCAAGCAACCCAAGAAGTATGTCAAAGGTTTAATCCTAAACATGTGGAAACATTAAGCCCTAGCCCAAGTCAAGATCAAATCACTTTTATGCAACCTATCCATAACATGTATCTTTTCCATGATCAAGATGATAGCCATAATGATGAATCTATCCATGAGACACTTGATCCTATCCATCTCCCAACAACCATTCATGAGCAAGCTATCCAAATTCAACCTATCCATAACATTTACCTTCTTTATGATCAAGATGATACCTATAAAGAAGATATCCATGAGCCACTTGATCCTATCCATCTCCCAACAACCATTCATGAGAAAGCTATCCAAATTCAACCCATCCATAATATTTACCTTCTTTATGATCAAGATGATACCTATGAAGAAGCTATCCATGAGCACCTTGATCCTATCCATAATCCTATATCTATCCATGAGCAAAATATCCAAATTGCTCCTAGTCATATGCCATCTAGCCCTATCCATAAGGAGCAAACATCCACTTGTCATGATGAGACACTTGTCCCCCAAGTAAGCATAAAAGATCAAACAAATAACTTGGATCTTAGTGAACACAATGCTAATCAAGATCCTAATGATCCTCCTTCCACATCCACCATTGATTCCACTTCAAGTCCACCATCATGTCCTATTGTTCTCACCACCTTTGTCCATGAATGTTCTTCCTTAGGACAAAAACAACCTCTATCCACTTCACCTTCTCCATCCAATAAAGAGCTCAAGTCTAGTGTTCAAAACACACCGAGTCCCATTGTCCATTGCATACTCCAAACCATGAACTACCAAGGCAAAGGTCTAGGCCTTTATGAACAAGCTATTTTGGAGCCAAACCATGTCAAAGTTCCTCCATGCTCATATGGCCTTGGATACACACCCCAAGGTAAACAAGGCCAAGATGTTGGTAATCCCTTCATGCATCCTAAGTCTACCACTTTCCATCACAAACCCCATCATCTACCCAAAACATATGTAGCCATTTCACCTCCATCATCCTATAAATGTCAAAAGCATGTGACCGTACACCTTCCACAATCTAATTTGCCTCCACTTTTACCAACTCCAAATATCCCTCCATCCACCTTGCCACCATTGCTTCCAACACCTAACATACCTATCATTCATAAGTATCCTTACATCCCTAATCATGGCCAACAAATGTACACATCGTTTAAGCATAAAGCTTCCAATCATTCCATCCACTCCACCCACCCCATGGGATTCGAAAGCAAAATTTTTGATGCCTCTACTTATAAAGTTAAAAATCCTACCAAATATCCTAAAGGTCTTCATACCTTAGGACATAAAGAATCAAAATCAAAGAAAAGTACATTCACAAAGCTATCTAAGCCCTTACCTTTAAACACAAAGCCCAAAAGTAAAATGGTTTAGGTTCCTAAGCAAATAGCTATCAAGTCAAATGAGGCATCCTCATCCACATCTCAAGAATCCCAACCACCTATCTCCATCCAAAAGCCTACTTCCATCCAAAACATCCATTCCCTTCAAAAATCCCACAAGCAAAACAAAAGTACTAAAAATACTAAATCTATGTGGGTTCCTAAATCACTTCATCAACCATCTCCTAAGAAAACATCTCCATTGCTTCCTACACCACCATCCAATCACAAGCTTCAATGTTTAACATGGTGTGTGCAACCATTGGTCATGGTTCCCTTCCACTCCGCAGCACCTCCACATAACTACATCTACCCATCTTCCATCCATTATCCTACATATCTTCCCCATCACCTTCCTATGGTCCATGCTTTTGCATAAGCCTTTCATCCTAAGTCTATATAATCCACATCATAATCCACTATCTCCCATCCATCTATCCTTGCATGAACCTTTCATAATCCATTTCATAATCCACTATCTACCTAATCCATCTCTCATCCACGCAATCCCTTATCAACATCTATGAGCATAATGACATGGTCCATGCGAAGACAACATCCATCTCTAATGGGACACTATCAACCTTCATAGCACTAAACACTTGAGTCCCTCCTATCCATTACCATGGTGAAAACCTGGCAAACAGGGGCCATGTGTAATTGTCATCCCATCTAAAAGCAAAAAAGAAAAAAAGAAAAAAAAAAAGAAAAAAAAATAATAAAGAGAAATCCCCTCGTCCAACGGTGAAAACCTGGTAAATAGGCGCCTTGGATATGTACCATGATGAAAACCTGGCAAACAGGTGTCATGTGTAGGTTGATCTTCTATGTCACTTACACTTGGGGGCACATTGTCTCATCCAACCTATCCATTCCCAAACTATCTATCCCATTATATCTTTTTCCATCCAACCTATCCATTTCCAAACTTTTACCATACCATCCTGCCATCCTTAGCCATTACATAAATATGCCTATCCTATTGAACCCATTCATCCATCCTTCCGCCTTTTGATTTTGATGAAGATATAAGGGTAAGATGTTGAAACATGTTTGGATATTTCTTGACATACCTTCTTTCTAAACCAAGTCCTATCCATTGACCATTTATCCATCTCATTTAAACCAATCCATCATGTCATCCCTTGGTCATGAACTTTGTCATGTAAAAATCTTAAGCATTACCACCTAGAATGGGGCAAGTTATTCTTCCTATGCAACATAGCCTTTGAAGATCACATCCTAGCTCCCTTATGATCCATCCACTATGGCGTATCCTTATCACGAGCTTTACATCTATTTATCATGAGCTTTCCACTATAGCCTACGTATCTATTTTTCATGAGGCATGAATATATACCTTATATGGCCTATCCTCTTATCTATCCATCTATCATGAGCCTTTCATCCCATTTACTATGAGCCCATCCTTTTATCCATCCATCCTACATCTATCCTTGCACCTAGACTTGGTTTTCTTCCTTGTCATTGGTATCAAGCTCAAGGCTACCCAAATTGTAAATCCATTGATGTTTCAAAACATTCAAAAACACAAAAAAATCAAAATATCCCAAAAAATATAAAAAAAATCAAAATATTCCAAAAACACAAAAAATCAATATCCAACGAAAAATCCAAGCAATAAAACCAATCATCATTAATCCAAACCAATCCACTCCATCAACATTCAATCAAAATCAAATCATCATCATCATCAATTCTTCTTATCAATAATATTCAATCATTCATATCAATCTAAGCAGTGATCTTAAATTCAAGTCATACTAATCCATATTAAGCAAGCCAATCAATCAAGAAACATTATCTAATCAAATCACCAGGTTTTTGATCCTAATCTTGTCATGAGCCCAATCAATCATCATCAATGGGATATAGCATTCCCACATCCTTGTGTTGATCTAGGGATATAGCTTTCCCCACAATGACAACACAATTATCAAAACAAACAAACAATCAATTATTGGTTTATGACTTGACAAAGTCAATACCTTGTTTGTTTTACATCCTTTGAGCACACTGAGAACACTTGCTTATGCTTAGATTGAGTGGACATTCTAATCACCACACCATTACTATCATCATTCAAAACAATCCAATCATCAAAATAATCAACCTAACTACAACAAACATCACAACCAAAGCACATCAAGCCAACTATCAAAACAAATCCTATCAATCATCAACATCAACACCAAAGCACATCAAGCTAGCCATCAAAACAAATCCAATCACTTCAACAAATCAACAGTAGCTCAATCCATCACATATCATCACATCATCAACATTTCATCAATCAATCTCAATCAAATCAATCTTTATTCATCATTTCATCAAATCAAATCATTCCGAACAAAGATCCAAATGCAAGCCATCATTATGCTATACCAATCAAGTTAATTAATCAAACCAAGTTATCCAAACACAATCAATGGTCTTGATCCTAGCCGTGTTGTAAGCCAAATCAATCAGCTAATCAGCCAACCAACTCAGCAAACAACCTTGTGTTGATCTAGGGATATAGCTTTCCCCGCAATGACAACACTCAACCAGCAAAACAATCAACAACCAGTCATTGGTTTACAGCTTGACAGGGGCAATACCTTGTTTGTTTTTGAATCATTTGTGCATGCGTGCTTTCTTGCTTATGTGTGTTATCATTTTAACTTGCATTTGCATCACATCGCTATCATTCCAGCTAATATTCATATCATGTGTATGTTGGAATAGCTTTTTGCACTATCCTTTGCATCTAAGGTCATATCATACCTTTTGTGCATTAGGACTTTAATGCTCTAAGTTTGCTTCCTCATACGTTTGACAAGGTTGTATTACGCTGGGGCACGAGACACAACGTCACCCTGGATCCTTATACCTTGGTGCATAACGTCTAGTGCTATATCAAACATCATGGTTGCTCACATTCATTGCAGCATAACGCATCTTCATTTCTTCTATCTATCCCCTTATCTTTCATAGTCTAAGCCATTTCTTTTCGAGAGCATACCTGTGTTTGTCCAACCCACCTATCCTCTCGAGGGGGCATCACCAACCTATCCTTCCTATCATCATCATCATCATCATCATATCCTTACATCATCATCACTATCCTTTTCCTCTATCCATACCTTAACTTCTTTGAAATGATGTTACTCGACATAAATCTCATCATCTCAAACATCATCTCAAAGAGGGGCAAAATGTAGACACCCAAATTTGTCCCAACTTTGTTCATGTCTAGCAACACCTTGATAAATACATCACTTAGACATTATGTAGCATTTTGTCCTAAATCCCACTCTTAACCCCACTTATTCCATTAGCCAATTAATTAAATAAATTTTATTTATTTAATTAAAATCCCATTCAATCTCACTATCCAATTCATTAAATAAATTTTATTTATTTAATTAATAGCTAATCCCAACTAATTCAAATATTTTATTTGAATTAAGTTCCCCACTATCCAATTAAATAAATAAATTTATTTAATTAATATCTAACTCATATCCCAACTAATTCAAATATTTTATTTGAATTAAGTTCTCATCATAAGCCGACTTTCCAATTAATTAAATAAATCTTATTTATTTAATTAATTTATCTTATCATTTAGCCGACATGTGTGCCTCTTTCATTTAAAAAAGATAAGTGGTACTATAGCCTTTTATTTAATATCTTTTATATGTAGTACTTTTTATGTACACAAGCACACATGAGCCCTATCCTCCTTGACACTTGTCAAATGACTACAACTCCCTTGAAGAGTGGAATAACCAAATCAATCCTAGCCGTCCACATCAATCAATTAGCTTTTTAATCTCAACCATCCATTTGAACCAAGCCTTTCCTATAAATCAAACCCCTCACAAGCCATTAGAATGCATTGAGCTTGAAGTACCCTTATTCTGCCAGATTTTCTAAAATGCATTGATCCTCAAGTATCCACATGCTATTGAAATATCATTAGAGCATTTGCATCCTTCATCTATCATTCATTCTAGCATCTTCATCTTAATGTTATGCTGCAGAAGTGAGCACCCAACATTCTTCCAACAATAATCCTTCAAAATCTTGCATGCTCATGCGAGGTGGAGAAGAGCAATGGAGATAAATCAAGCATAGCATGGAGATCAGTTTGCATTTACATTTGTTATTTTGATTTTCATGTTGTCTTGTGCTTCATTGTGCATTGCTAGGGTTTTATCATTGCTGATTATTCATTTGCCCTGATTTGCAATTTTACCCTAACTACAGCTGCAATAATAGGCATGAGTTTTCCACAGTCCATAGTAATTGTGCATAAAGCTTTTGGATTACACTGTGTGTGTTTTTGTCTCAATGTTTCGGATCACACTCAGTGATCCATCATCAGGAAGAGGATGAAAATGATTTCCCTCCCATGAAGGGTTGCAATAGTAGGCATGAGTTTTCCACAGTCCATAGTAATTGTGCATAAACCTTTCGGATCACACTTAGTTTTTGTCTCAACATTTCGGATCACACTCAGTGATCCATCATCAGGAAGAGGATAAAAATGATTTCCCTCCCATGAAGGGCTAAAATAGTAGGCATGAGTTTTCCACAGTCCATAGTAATTGTGCATAAAGCTTTTGGATTACACTGTGTGTGTTTTTGTCTCAACGTTTTGGATCACACTCAATGATCCATCATCAGGAAGAGGATGAAAATGATTTCCCTCCCATGAAGGGCTACAATAATAGGCATGAGTTTTCCACAGTCCATAGTAATTGTGCATAAAGCTTTTGGATTACACTGTGTGTGTTTTTGTCTCAACATTTCGGATCACAATCAGTGATCCATCATCAGGAAGAGGATGAAAATAATTTCCCTCCCATGAAAGGCTGCAATAGTAGGAATGAGTTTTCCACAGTCCATAGTAATTGTGCATAAAACTTTTGGATTACATTGTGTGTGTTTTTGTCTCAACGTTTCGGATCACACTCAGTGATCCATCGTCAGGAAGAGGATGAAAATGATTTGCCTCCCATGAAGGGCTGCACACAGTGTAATCCAAAAGATTTATGCACAATTACTATGGACTGTGGAAAACTCATGCCTACTATTGCAGCCCTTCATGGGAAGGAAATCATTTTCATGCTCTTCCTAATGATGGATCACTGAGTGTGATCCGAAACGTTGAGACAAACACACACATAGTGTAATCCAAAAGATTTATGCACAATTACTATGGACTGTGGAAAACTCATGCCTACTATTATTGAATAATTCAATCAAAGTTGAGTATGCTTAAAAATTTAGAAACCATAGTTTTAATGGGTTTCCTAATTTTGATGGAAGTGGAGATGCATTAGAATGGTGGAACCAATATAAAGTAGTGTATGGTCAAGAGAAAATATGGAAATTTTATTTTTTTACATTCAAGGGGTGATGCTTACAAATGGTATTACACATTGCATAAGGATATTTCTTCTTTAAATGAACTAGAACAGACTTTCTTAGAAAAATAGGCTCAAGAAGAAGATGAAGGACAAGAACAAGAAGATGACAAATAGGAAGCCAAAGAAGAAACCAGAGAAGGAGAAGAATTAGAAAAGGGAGGAGAAATAAAAGAGGATGATGAAGAGAAGATGAAGGATACAAGTACATTCACTTTAGCTCCAAGGAAGGAGCATTCAATCCTTTAATTTCATGGACATACTAAAAAGGAAAAAAATTATATCTTATATAAACCCTAGTAGCAAGTATAACTCCATCAACATGGAATTAGCCAAGAAGCTAAACGTACAAGAAAATGCATCAAGAACAACCAAAATATCAAGTAAGAATATTCAATATTTTAAATATTTGAAGCTCTCTATGGATAAATATGTTTTACATTCAAACTTTCTAAGTTCTATGGATATGGATGGGTTGGAAATTGTTCCTAGTTATCCTTAGTTAGAATCTTTGGGAACCATAAACATCAATGTGCAAAAGAAATTCATGAAGCTTTGGTAAAGGAGGAAATAAGTCACATTATATGATATTACACATAATGAAGTTTAAATAAAATTGGGGGAAGAGAAAGTTAAAGAATCTACCAAAGATTGTGCCAATGAATTAGCCTGGAATAGAAGAGGAGAAAAAAGTAGAAAAAAAGAACAGACATGTAATTCTCTTCATAAGCCAACAAAACAAGTGGCAAAAAATGATGAATTAGAGAAGCTTCCACTGATAGCAAAGGGTGTAATATATAGGCATCCACATCATTATGAGAGACAATAATCATGGAGGAATGATACTACATGGAAACACCAATCCAATCACTACGGACCTACATGGAATCAAAGGAACAACTAAAATAGTCAGTAGTATTATAGAAGTAATGGATATTCATGGAAGCAGAGGACTTACTGTGATAAGGAATGGAATTAAATGGGTATTGGAAAATATGAATAAAAGGATCATATCTAGGTTTTGTCAAGATAAAACCATTGAACCGACAACTATGGATAGTTAGATCATTGTTCATGGCATCATATTTGTGATGACTTGTGATAGTCATACTATTTTGCTTCTTCCCATGTTTCGAGGATGAAACATGTCAAGGAGGGATGGCATGTTATGTAAATAGGGATATGATTTTTAAATTTATTTCAATGGATGGAGATGCTGACATGTGGCACACATCCATTAGGTTAGTTATACTAGGCCTTATGGATAACTTGTGTAAGTAATTATATTAGGTGTTGAATATGCCTTCATTAGGATTACCCATTCATTATGTTATTAGGAGGAGGTATAAATAGGATTTGATTATCATTGTAAGGATATGTGTTGATTATGATTTTGCATTTTGGATCTCCTTGAGAGATAGCATGGAGTGGCTTCTTCCTTAATGAGTATTTTATGGTGTTACCCTACCTTAAGGGCTTATTCAGTTTCTACATATTAAATATTATGGCATCTTGGCCCGCAAAGATCTCTTGTGTTTTGTGAGATATATCTTCTACATTATATTAATTCCATTACTATATGTGTGGATTTTATCAAGTGGTATCAAAGCTATGATTTGGGAAAATAATGACAAAACCTTAATTTTTAAAGATTTACCTATATCTTTCAAATGACTATGAATTTTTCTACAATTTTTTTAATAAAGATGGAAGATATTCTAAGGATGTTATAGTCCAAAAATTAGGTTTCTATCATCAATATTGAGTGATTTATTGCAATTTTATGATTATTCATAATTTCACTTTATAGACCACAAATCATGAATTTTTTTTGAGAATTTTATGATTCTGGAAATCTAACCAAATTTTAACAAGGTTCTATTATTTTATTTTTATTTTTGAGGCCCACAAGATTATTAAATAATTCCATCAAAGTTGAATATGTGATAAAATTTAGAATCCCTTGTTTTAATGGGGTTTCCTAGTTTTGATGGAAGTGGAGATGTATTAGCATGGTGGAACCAATATAAAATAGCTTATGGCCAAGAGAGAATATGGAAATTAGATATTTTCTATACTTTAGGGGTGAATCTTACAAATGGTATTATACATTACATAACAATATTTATTCTTTGGATGAACTAGAAAAAGATTTCTTAGATAGATGGGCTTAAGAACAAAATGAAGGGCAAGAACAAGAAGATGACGAACATGAAGACAAAGAAGAAAATAGAGAAGAAGAAGAAGAAGTAGAAGGAGAATAATTAAAATTGGATGATGAAGAGAATATGAAGGATACAGATACATGCACTTTAGCTCTAAGGAGGATCCAATCCTTCAATTTCATGGATGTATTCAAAAGGAAAAATTTATTATTTTTATAAACCCTAGGAACAAGTATAACTTCATCAACATGGAATTAAGCAAGAAGCTATAAGTATAAGAAAACAACATCAAGAACAGTCAAATATTTGGTAAGGATATTCAATTTTTTAAAGATTTGAATCTCTCCATGGATTAACATGTTTTTCATTAACACTTTCTTGCTTTGGATATGTATGGGTTGGGTATTGTTCTTGGTTATGCTTGGTTAGAATCTTTGAAGTTCATGTATCTTTGGTATAGGAGGAAAAAAGTCACATTACAAGATAAAACACATAATGAAATCCAAAGAAAAGTTAGGGAAGAGAATTTTCAAGAATCTACTAAAGATTACACCAATGAATTAGAGGGCATACAAGAGGAGAAAGAAGTAGAGAAAAAAGAACAAACAAGTAATTTTCTTCATGATCCAACAAAACAAGTGGAAAAAAATATGAATCAATTAAGGTTCTATTGATAGAAAAATTGGTACAATATATAGGCATAAACATCATTGTGAGAGACAAGAATCTTAGAGGCATGATACTACATAGAAAGAATAATCCAATCACTATGGACCTACATGGAATCAAAGGAACAACTATAATAGTCAGTGGTATCATAGAAATAATGGCTATTCTTGGCAACACAGGACTTACTATGATAAGGAATGGAATCAAATAGGTGCAACAAAATATAGATCAAGGATGGGATCTAGGTACTTTAAAGCTAAAACCACCAAAAAGATCAATTATGGATGGTTAGATGATTGTTCATGGCATCATAGTTGTGATGACTTGCAACAACCATACTATTTGGCTTCTTCTCATGTTTTGAGAATGAAACATGCCAAGTAGGGATGGCATGTTATGTACCTAAAGTATGATATTATAATATATTTGGGTGTGAAAGGAAGCTAGGTGTGTGGAAATTGCTTCCTACACTAATCTATTGAGGAGAGGGCTATGCAAATTCAAATTTATCCTAACTATTACAACAATGTTAAACCATTAACATGAGATATTGCAGCAAAACACAAGAATCAGAATGTAGATAGAAGAAGAGAGACAAAGATTTACGGAGGGGAAAACCCTTATCAGGTGAAAAACCCCACACTCAGAAACATGCACAATGTATTAACAAATCTGAAATAATGTTTACAATACACTTACAATGCAAGCTTCAATGGTATTTGACACTCGTGTCTAGAGTCAATCCGGCAGCATAATAGTACCTGTAAACCTATGATACAAACTCCATCTCCAAGCACCTGTATATAAAAAGTAGTATGAATGGAGGTAGTGTCTAGAGCAAGTCACACAAGGAACTCATCCAAATCCATGTGGCCCAATTTCCAAGGCTATAAAACATGTGTATGACACATGTAAGTGATTCTCTTTCATCCCTTACAACCCCCCAACTTGGGCACCCCAAATTTACCCAATTAAGGTATGACAAATGCTCTTACAATGTCATAAAATCTATCATATATGACAACTCTTACAGTTGTAAGAGAATCTGTCATAACTGTCTATTAATAGCAAATTCTCTTACAACCTTGTCATAGTTAAACTTGGGTGCCAACTTCCCCATGCAAGATGCTTTCAGACACTTGTCTTCACTTGTCATATAATCTTCCATTTCTGGCCCTTACATGTCATAGATTCTATCATAGGAATCTGTCATAACTCTTACGCATCATAAACCTCTTACAACACCTGAAAGATGCCGACACATGGAAAAACTCTTCTACCACAAGGTGGAATGCCTATCTCCTCATATGAGGACAAAAATACATGTGGTCACCTTCCATGTAGGATGACACATCACCGTGCCAACTCCCACAAAGTGACGAAATATGATTTGCATCCAAATTACAATAATAGGCAAAATAATAAATACAATTAAATAATAAATGCTAGAAACTTGCAAAGGTTGAGACACCTTAATTCCTAACATTATCCCACTTGTTGAACACCTTGTAAGAGCCAATAGAAAAATAGGATTTAACTGCTATAGGCCGAGACGCCCATAGACTTTGAACACCATATGAACTTCTCTGTGCTCACTAGTTTTGTCAATGCATCTGCAACATTCTTCAAAGTATCTACCTTCTCCAAATTTACCTTTGCATCGTCAACCATGTCTCTCACAAAGTGAAACTGAACATCAATGTGCTTGGTTCTAGCATGGAAAGTTGGATTCTTTGTAAGGAAAATTGCACTATGACTGTCACAACTGATCGTGATCTGACCTGCATCAACAGCAATATCAGAACACAATCTCTTAAGCCAAATGGCTTCGTTACAAGCATGAGTTGCTGCCATGTACTCAGCTTATGTCATGGACAAAGAAACAATAGGTTGTCGCTTACTAATCCAACTAATAGCACCACCAAATAGTGTAAACACAAAAGCATTGGTGGATCACCTGATGTCAACGTCACCTGCCCAATCTAAATCCTAAAACATTGCCATGATAGAAAATGGAGTACTCGGAAGTACCCCTCAAATATCTAAACACTCGCTTAACTGCATCCCAATGAACCCGTCTAGGATTAGCCATAAATCGGCTAAGGACTCCCACTGCTTGGGCAATGTCTAGTCTTGTGCATACCATAGCATACATCAAACTGCCAACAACACTAGCATAAGACACTCTACTCATGTCCTCCACCTCACTAGGAGATTTTGGACAATCCTCAATAGACAACTTTGTCCCCAAAGAAATGGGAACACACAATGGTCTACAATCTACCATGTTGAATCTGTCCAACATGGTCTTCACATACTTACTCTGGCTTAACCAAAGTTTTCTGTTGGTTCTATCTCTTTTGATTTCCATTCCTAGAATGTACCTGTCTACCCCTAAATCTTTCATTTCAAACTGAGCTGACAACTGAGATTCAAAATCAGAAATTATATTCTTACCCTTCCAAATGAGCAACATATCATCAACATATAGTGCAACAATGAGAATATGATCACCATCAAATTTATAATACACACAGTGATCCGATTTCAATCTCACAAATCTAATTGACAATACAAATGCATCAAACTTGAAGTACCATCTCCTAGGGGATTGCTTCAAACCATACAAAGACTTATTAAGTTTTCAAACCAGATTTTCTTTACCTTTTACCATGTAATGCTTTGGCTATGACATGTAGATTTCTTCCTCCAAGTCACCATGAAGGAAAGTTGTCTTCACATCCATCTATTCTACCTCCAAGTCATAAGCTACTGCGAGTGACAATAGGAATCGAATGGATGTCAGGTTTGCAACAGGAGAGAAGATCTCACCATAATCTATACCCTCCACTTGTGAATACCCCTTCGCAACCAATCTCACCTTATACTTCTCAACACTGCCATCCACACCAATTTTCTTCTTGAACACCCATTTGCATCGAACGAGTTTCCATCTAGGAGGCAAAGGCACCAAGTCCCAAGTTTGATTCTTTTCTAAAGAAGCCATTTCTTCCTCCATGGCCTCCTTTCAGGAACCTGCATCCTTCATATCCAAAGCCTGTGATATAGTTCTAGGTTCATCACTGTTAGTAATCAAAGCATAAGCACAACTAGAATCAAGCAATGTAAAACCAAACCTTTCATGTTGCTTTCTTATCCGTGTAGACCTCCTCAAGAGCTGAGGTTGAGGTTCAACTTTTTCATCTAAGCTTTCAGAGCTACTGGAGCTCTCCTCATCATCAACTCTATAATTGTCTTTCTGTTTAGTCTTCTCAGGGGTGAGAGGAAACTGAACAACATCATCTTTCTTTTCTTTTTCTTCTATCTATAAAACAGTGGAAGAAGGTGTAAGCTGTCTGAAGATGACACTTCTACTATACAACACTTTTTCAGCCACAGGGTTGCAAAGCTTGTATCCTTTCACACCAACTCCATAGCCAATTAAGATACACTTAGCATCTTTGTTTTCCAACTTTGACCGCTTCTCCCTAGGTGATCCTGCAGAGATTCAGAAGCACTAGGGTGAAATTTGTTCATGCAACTATATTCTAATTTTTTAGTATTTTTTTCTAGTTTTGTCTACATCCTAGTAATTGGCATTTTTAGAGGCCTTTGGAGTGGAATTTGGGGTCAAGACTTTCTCCAGTTGCTTTTGAGCGGTAGCCGTAGGCAGGTCTCAACGCAACTCAATCTAGCTCTTCAGGAGATCTTTGCAACATGTCTGAAATGTCTATATTTTGACTAGCTGGGTAGAAGTTATGACCCTGCCTACTGGGGTCCAAAATTTAGTAGTTTTTTGAAATTTTGAAAAATTTGAAAATTTGAATTTTAGTAGTTTTGTCACCTTCCAGCTATCCATTTCAAATTCTATGGATAAGGTGACTTTTCACATTCTTGCTCATTGTATATATTCAACTTTTGATGCAATAAGAAATCCTCTTTGGTTGCCTGCAACTTCTTACAAGTTTTGCACATTGAGCATTTTGTTTATTTTTACAATACCACAGGCCTAGTGCTAGGTATTGATAGCCAAGGATTCGAAATGTTGGAGGATGACAATCCCACATGGAGAGAATTTGTGGAATACATCAAGGAGGAATACTACCCTGAAAATTCATATGAGGAGAAGTACATGCAATGGCAATTACTTCGACAAAAGAAGGACCAATCTGTTCAAGATTATACAAATACATTTCATGCACTTTCTGCAAAATTGGGAATCCGTGACACAAAAAAGCATCAGGTATTGAAGTATCATTGTGGGCTTCATCGGTATATCCAGACAGAAATGGATTTCTTACATATTGAGACCTTGGGTACAGCCTTCAAATATGCAGTAAAAATAGAGGAGAAATTCAAACAAAAGGGGAAGAAAGATTATCCCTCAAACAACAAATTCAAGGGTGAAGGTGGTAACAAATTTGGTGGGAAACAGACAACCAAGGACTTTTCCTCACATACTTCATCAACAAAAAATAAGGGTAAGCAGAAGATGTGGTGTGAATTCCATTAGAGCCCCGGCCATAACACTAAAGACTGTCGTGCCACGAAGACTTTGTTGGCAGAAATCTATCAAGGAGAGATGGAACAGGAGTCGCTGCCTACAAATCCTAGTCAACAAAATGAGGGTGAACAAATCATTGAGGCTGACCCACATGCCATAGTTGCCACTACCAAAGTCATGCCCTGTGAAGATGATGAACACTTGTTCCACTCACAGATGTGGGTAAATGGAAAGGCTCTTCATTTCATTGTGGATAGTGGAAGCCAAAAGAATTTGATCTCTGCTAAAACTGTGAAAAGATTGAATCTACAGACAACACGACATCCACAACCATATCATATGGGATGGGTAAGTCAGGGACAAGACATTCTGGTGAATAAACAGTGCCACTTACCTTATTCTATCAAGCCATTCAAAGATGAAGTAGTATGTGATGTGGCACCTTTGGATGTATGTGATGTATTGTTGGGGCACCCATACATGTACAAGTGCCATGGAGTCTATGAGTCAAGGCCATGCAGTGTTACCATCAAGTTGGGAGAAAAGAGGTATCAGATACTTGAGGTAAGTCCTGTAGAACCAATAACTTTGATTACTGCAAAATAATGTAAGCGTTTGATTGCTCACACTAGAAAATTTGTGCTACTAATGGTTCAACCTGAGGAGGCAAGGTCCATTGTTGCTAGTAGTCATACCAAAGTGTCCCCTACCATAGCTGAACAAAAATAGATGGAGAAAATATTGTCAACATATCAGGATGTATTCAATTCACCAATAGGGGTACCACTACACTACCAAGTCAAGCATCAGATTGATCTAATTCCAGGGACACCATTACCAAATGGGCCACTATACAGAAGGTCAGTTTTGGAGAATGAAGAAATCAAGTGGCATATTCAAGAGTTGATCAATAAAGGACACATTCGTCCAAGTGCTTCACCATGTGGAAGTCCAATTGTTTTGGCCAAAAAGAAGGATGGAACGTAGAGACTTTGTATTGATTATTGGATTCTCAACAAGATAACTATGAAGAACCGATATCCACTCCCTGACATTGATGATTTGCTGGACCAACTCAGGGGGGCAAAATTTTTCACCAAAATTGACTTGAAATCTGGATATCACCAAGTCCTAGTTGAGCCATCAGATGTGTGGAAGACGACTTTAAAATCCAAGGAAGGGTTGTTTGAGTGGATAGTCATGCCTTTTCGCTTGACCAATGCCCCTGCAACATTCATGAGATTGATGGATGATGTCCTTAGACCATTCATTGGTTCTTTTGTTGTCATCTATTTAGATGACATACTCATCTTTAGCAAAACATGGGGTGACCATCTGCAGTATGTTCAGCAAGTGCTTTCAACCTTGCAACAACACAAGCTATATGCTAATAAAGATAAGTGTTCTTTTGGCATGGAGAGTATTCAGTATTTGGGATACATTGTGGATAGAACGGGAGTTTGTGTGGACCCTTAAAAGATACAGGTTCTCAAAGATTGGCCATCTCCCAAAAGTCTCACAGAACTTCACAGCTTCTTGGGTCTAGCCAATTTCTATCAGAGATTTGTACTTGGTTTTTCACATTTGGCATGGCTTATGAATCAGGCACTGAGAGGAGGACCAAGGACAAAATTTTGCTGGACAGATGTACAATAGAAAGAATTCATGGAGTTGAAGAAGAGGCTATGTTCTGCACCAGTACTAGCACTCCTAGATCTGCAACAATCTTTTCAAATTGAAACAGATGCTTCAGACTATGCACTAGGAGCAATTCTCATGCAACATGGGCATCCAATTGCCTACCATAGTGAGACTTTCTCTAACACAATGCGTAATTACCTCACCTATGATAAGGAGTTGTATGCTATTGTGCAAGCCGGCAAACAATGGAAACACTACATTTTGGGGAAGGAGACTATCATTCACACAGATCATAAACCTCTACAATTTCTACAAACACAAGGGAAGCTACAAAATGATAGGCATCAAAGATGGTCTGCCTACTTGCAACAATTTCATCTCAATATCTACCACAAGAAGGGAGCTACTAACAAAGTTGCAGACTGTTTGAGTAGACCTTCGATCATAGCCTTGACAATGGTATTGGATTCTTGTGGCCACCACACAATAGATTGGCCTTAGTTGTATGGCATAGATCCTGATTTTACTGAGATCTACAATAATCTAGTAGAGGGAAAACAAGCCACTGATTTCTACTTAAAGGATGGGATTCTCTATCATATGGGACACATATGTGTTCCAACCAAGGAGCAGCAAAAGATGATATGGGAGGCACACTACAGCTGTGTTGCAGGACACTTTAGGGTGGAGAAGACTATTGCTATACTTCAGAGGTATTTTTACTGGCCCAAATTGAGACATGATGTCATTTTATACATATGATCTTGTACTTCTTGTGCCATTGCAAAGCCTACCCATCATAAACAAGGATTGTATACACCTCTTCCAGCCCCTGACCAACCTTGGCATTCAGTTTCAATGGATTTCATGTCTGGACTACCTTCTGCCAGACATGGGCATGATTGTGTATATGTGGTGGTAGACAGGTTTTCAAAAATGGCTGTCATAGTGGCTTGCAAGAAAGGAGTCTCTGCGAAAGAAACTACCAAGCTTTTCTTTGAGAATGTTTGGGTACACTTTGGATTGCCACAAACCATCATATCTGATAGGGATAGTAGATTTCTTAGCAATTTTTGGTTAGTACTTTGGGCCCTGATGGACACAAAGTTGACAAAATCCACTAACTTCCATCCCTAAACAGATGGGCAGACTGAGGTGGTGAATCAAATGATCATTCACATTTTGTAGATGTACCATTCCAAACATCCTCAAACTTGGGATGAAAGCTTGCCATATGTACATCATAGTTACAATCGAGCACTACATGGTTCCACAGGGCACAGTCTATTTAAGGTATGTCTTGGCTATCGACCATTGGCTCCAATTGATGTAGCATTGCCAACTATGTTGAGTGACCCATCAACACATTCAAAAAAAGAGGCAGACAGGGCAACTAAGTTTGTGGAGAATATATGCCATATTCAGCAACAAGTCCATGAGATACTACAATATAGTAATAAAAAATACAAGGACAGACATGATCAACATTGTACACCTCATCAGTTTAAGGTTGGGGACAAGGTTTGGCTTCATATTCAGAAAGAAAGACTTCAAGGGCCTCATAAGAAACTCCGTCCTATTCAATATGGTCCATACACCATCATCAAATAAGTTGGTGAAAATGCTTTTGAACTCAAACTTCCATCTTTTCTTGGACTACATCTTGTTTTCAATGTTGAATTGTTGTAGCCATATTTTCCACCATTGTTGGACACTTCAGATGTTGCAGAACATATAAGTTGCTCAGAGTTGAATCTAGACACTACTGTCCCTCTCAAGTGTCATCAGATTACTGATGTTGTGGTGAAAACATTGAAGAAACAACAGATTCCTCTCTATCGGGTGGTACAAGCAGGATAACTTCCACATCAACGAAAATGGTTCACTAAGGACCAAATTGAAAAGAAATTTCCTCATCTGCTACAATACATAGGTGCAATGGGGCCCATTGCTTCTCAAGGGGGAAGCAATGATCCCGCAGAGATTTAGAAGCACTAGGGTGAAATTTGTTCATGCAACTATATTCTAATTTTTCAGTATTTTTTTCTAGTTTTGTCTACATCCTAGTAATTGGTATTTTCAGAGGCCTTCGGAGTGGAATTTGGGGTCAAGACTTTCTTCAGTTGCTTTTGAGTGGTAGCCATAGGCAAGGCTCAATGCAACTCAATCTAGCTCTTTAGGAGATCTTTCCAACGAGTCCAAAATGTCTAGATTTTGACTAGCTGGGTAGAAGTTATGACCCTGCCTAGTGGGGTCCAAAATTTAGTAGTTTTTTGAAATTTTGAAAAATTTGAAAATTTGAATTTTAGTAGTTTTGTCACCTTCCAGCTATCCATTTCAAATTCTATGGATAAGGTGACCTTTCACATTCTTTCTCATTGTATATATTCAACTTTTGATGCAATAAGAAATCCTCTTTGGTTGCCTGCAACTTCTTACAAGTTCTGCACATTGAGCATTTTGTTTATTTTTACAATACCACAGGCCCAACGCTAGGTATTGTTATCTGACTTCTCTATTAAAATTCAGATCACTAGGCTCATGTGCATATGCCTCACAACTGAAAACATGAAGATGCCTTATTGAAGGTTTTCTACCAAACCACACCTCCATGACTGTCTTTCCAATAAGAGCCGATGTAGGAGATCTATTTACTAGATAGTAAGCAGTGGCAATAGCTTCAGCCCAAAACTTTTGTTCTAGGCTAGCTCCACTAAGCATACTCCTAGCCTTCTCCATCAGTGTCCTACTCATCCTCTCTACAACTCCATTTTGTTGCGGGGTATATGGAGTTGTCTTGTGCCTTTCAATCCCAAGTTCCTTGCAATACTTATCAAATTTTATAGAACATAACTCATCACCATTGTTAGTTCTCAAACATTTAATCTTTTTACCTATCTAATTTTTAGCAAAGGCTTTAAACTCATTAAACTTGCTATAGACTTCAGATTTGCTTCTGAGAAAATAAATCCATGTCCTTCTACTATAATCATCTATAAAAGATACAAAGTTTATAGATTTTGATAATGAAGGAACATTAATAGGACCAAACACATCAGAATGAATAAGGTCCAACACACCAGAAGACTTATGAGAACTCAAGTAAAACTAAACATAGTTTTGTTTTTCATAAATGCAATGTTCACAAAAGTTGAACTCAAGATTACAATCATCTAACCCCTCAATGAGGTTCTTATTTTTTAGGGTACACAAACCCTTCTCACCAATGTGGCCAAATCGATTATGCCATAACATTGTCTTTTCAGTGGGAAGTTTAACTTCCAATGCATGATTACAACCATCAAGACTAGAAACAACAGATTTCTTCACTACTTATTCAGATGGTGGGGATGAAGTGAATGCTGCCCTCTTCCTTGAGTTAGAAGAACTATTGCATTGTGGAATACATGCTTCTAGCTGAAACACAGTACCTCTCTGAGTACCCTTAGCAAGCACCATAGCTCCTCTAGTCATCTTGCATCTTTCTTTCGAAAAGACAACCTGCACACCTGCATCATTCAAACCACTTATGGAAAGCATGTTCTGTGCTAAGCTTGGGATGTGCATAACCCCAGAGATCCCCTTCACTCAGGCATTAGGGAATTAGATAGAGACTTTTCCATGACCAATGATCTTCAGATGAGAGTCATCACCTAGATACACCTTTCCACCATCGAACTCCTCATACTTAGTAAACTAGTCTTGATGCAAGGTCATGCGAAATGATGCACCAGAGTCGATTAGCCACACATCATCAGATGCATGAGTTGCTAGGGTTGTGATGAAAGCATCACTATCATCTTGTGACTTGTCAGAATCTGAATTAGGAGCTTTCTTCTTTTTCTTCTTCTCCTCCTTGTATTCCTTTCAAAAGTACCCGATTTTGCCATAGTTCCAACAAAGAGCCTTGGACTTTCTAGGAGATTTAGATCTCCCACGGGATTTGGATCTACTCTTCTCAACTTTCTTGTCCTTCTTCTTCCCTTTCTCCTTGGATCTTCCATGAACTGCAAGGGCCTCTTTGGCTGGCTCAGAAGACTTTCTCTGCATCTCTTTAGACAATAGTAAAGAAACCACTTCTTCCATTTTGAATGTCGATGTGGCACTTCTAATTGCCATGACAAGATGATCCCATGAGTCTAGTAGAGAACAAGGCAGGGTCATACATCGATCCTCCTCCTCCATCTTTACACCAATAGAGGTTAATTGTGTAACCAGCATGTTGAAATCATTCATACGTTCAGCAACGGATCCTCCATCTTCCATTCAAAGAGAATACAATTTCTTTCTTAGAAAAAGTTTATTGACTATGGATTTGGCTTGATACACATCCCCCAACTTCTTCTAAAGAAGTTTTGTAGTAGTCTCCTCATGGACATTTAACAGCACAGAATTAGCAAGACTAAGTCTTATGAGACCCTTAGCCTTCCTATCCTTTAGATCCTAGTTAGTTTGTGACATGGCAGCTGGTTTAGTTTCATTCACACTATCCCAAAAGTCTCAGTCAACTAGCATGTCTTCCTTCTTGAACTTCCACAGCTCAAAATTACTGCCATTGAACTTCTCTACTTCAAATCTTCTAGATGTGCTTGCCATCTCCTTATTGCAATAAGATACAGAATGCTCTTCATAGACTCCCACTCAACCTAAGGTTAGTTCAAAAAAGCCCTACCCAACAACTAGGACCAAAGGTGATCAAGCTCTGATACCAACTGAAAGGAAGCTAGGTGTGTGGAAGTTGCTTCCTACACTAATCTATTGAGGAGAGGGCTATGCAAATTCAAATTTATCCTAACTATTATAACAATGTTAAACCATTAACATGAGATATTGTAGCAAAACACAAGAACCAGAATGTAGACAGAAGAAAAGAGACAAAGATTTACGATGGGGAAAACCCTTATTGGGTGAAAAACCCCACACTCAGAAACCTGCACAATGTATTAACAAATTTGAAAGAATGTTTACAATACACTTGCAATGCAAGCTTCAATGGTCTTCGACACTCGTGTCTAGAGTCAATCTGGCAGCAAAAAAGTACCTGTAAACCTGTGATACAAACTCCATCTCCAAGCACTTGTATATAAAGAGAAGTAGTACGAATGGAGGTAGCTTCTAGAGAAAATCACACAAGGAACTCATCCAAATCCATGTGGCCCAATTTCCAAGGCCATAAAACATGCATATGACACATGTAAGTGATTCTCTTTCATCCCTTACAACCCCCCAACTTGGGCGCCCCAAATTTACCCAATTAAGGTATGACAGATGCTCTTACAATGTCATAAAATCTGTCATATATGACAACTCTTACAGTTGTAAGAGAATCTGTCATAGCTGTCTATTAATAGAAAATTCTCTTACAACCTTGTCATAGTCAAACTTGGGTGCCAACTTCCCCATGCAAGATGCTTTTAGACACTTGTCTTCACCTGTCATATAATCTTCCATTTCTGGCCCTTACATGTCATAGATTCTATCATAAGAATCTGTCATAACTCTTACGCATCATAAACCTCTTACAACACCTGAAAGATGCCAACACATGGCAAAACTCTTCTACCACAAGGTGGAATGCCTATCTCCTCATATGAGGACACAAATACATGTGGTCACCTTCCATGTAGGATGACACATCACCGTGCCAACTCCCACAAAGTGACAAAATAGGATTTGCATCCAAATTACAATAATAGGCAAAATAATAAATACAATTAATTAATAAATGCTAGAAAGTTGCAAAGGTTGAGACACCTTAATTCCTAATAGGGTGGATGGAGATGCCGACATGTAGCAAACATCCCTTAAGTTAGTTATATTAAGTCTTATGCATATCATGTGTAATTAATTTATATCAAGTGTTGAGTAGGCCTTCATTAGGATTACCGCTCCATTATGTTATTAGGAGGAGGTCTATATATGTGAGATGATTATCATTCTAAGGATATGTGTTGAGTATGATATTGTATTTGGGATCTCTTGGAGATATTGCATGGAGTGCCTTCTTCCTTAAGGAGTATTGTATGGTGTTACCATACCTTAAGGGTTTATCCAATTTCTGCATATGTTGGATATTAGGGCATCTTGGACAAAAAAATTCTTGTGTTGTGTGAAATATATTTTTTCATTATATTATTTCCATTATTATATGTGTTGATATTATCAAGCTAGGGGAGAGTTATTACTAATAACCTCAAGCCATGCTATATTACAAGAAGGGATAGAATTAGGATTTATCTTGGAACTAACACACAAATCTATGATATGATAAAAGGGATGTCCTCCATCCCATTATGTGGGATTAAATAAGACCTTCAATCCTTCCTCCAGTAAAGAATTAGGAAGCCTCATACTACATCCAAGGGCATTGTGATCACACTTGAAACATCTCCTACATCTAAGGTTTAATATCTCATAGACCATTACCTGTAACTATATTCTTTCTCTGACTCTCAATGATACTTCTTTTGAAAGATCCCTAAACAAATCCAACTCAACACAAAAGCTAGTGAAAGTGATACAAGTTTTTTCAATAGTTTCATTAGACAAACAAATGAGATTGTCTAATGAGTTTGCAAACATGATTAAGATGGAATCTGACAAAAATTGAAGTAGAAAATAGGGAAACCTCACCCACACAAGGGTAGTAGGAAAATAATCCTTTCTCTAGGATTGAATGAAGGCTCCCAAGATATGATACATAGATAGTTATTTCTCAGACACCAAGGGTTGGAATTTAGAATAAAATATTTATTTTTCAATGAGTCAAACTCCAAAATGAACAATCCACTAGCATATGGGTAAAAGTAGATTTTGTCTTCCAGAACACTCTTATAGGTCCTTAATATCTACTCATGTAATTTCTCTAGTTTCATCTACAACTTATAAAACTTACATATTAAGGATTGATCAACCACATAATAATTCTTGTCTATAGTAGAAAAATCTAAAATAACTTTAGGGATGTTTCATGAGCTATTTCCAACATATTCTTGTCTAGACTTGAAGCCACAACTTTAATCTCTAGCCCTAGCCACCACATCAATGGGACTAGTAGGGTGTCAATAGAGAATATCTCTATAAGAGAGCCCTAAAAGCCTACCTTCTATTAGAGGTGAACGAGTTGACAAGCATAGGTTATCATTAGATAGCCACAAGCTAGAATTGTCATCTCCCACAATATTAGAATCACAACTATCCTTATCGAACCCCATCATTTGGTCTAAGCCATCTGTTGACCTAAACTTGATATGCAACCCATAGGATTACATTGAAGAATTTTCCACTGTTGGTAAAGCATAACTTATTAAAATAGTTTGGTTGTTCCATATTGTTTTGTTCAAACCTTCAATAACACTATCTACCTCCTTTGTCATTCTAAACTTTACAAATGCATAACCTTTTGGGAATCCAAAATCCATATCCATCAACACATAAACCTAAACTACCTTTCCATATTGAGAACTATTGGGTGAATATTTTGTTATCAAATAGTTAATGACAAAATGGGTATATCAACCATAGTATGATGAGATAAATCTCTCCTCTCAGAAAGGGAGGCTCCCTTCTTAGTGCTAACTATGATAAACTAGTAATTAACTACATTTATTTATACTAACACTATCCATGGGGGTGTTTTCATATCATCTAATTCTCTTATTTCAAAATAGATGTTTACAAACTTACAATAACAATCCCATGATGCTTACAACATGCAATGAATAACAAACTACTAATTAAAGAAATAATAACCGATATACAATTTAGTTAAACAAAAGAGTAACTAAAATGATACTAGAATGTGTCAACACCAAGAATCCCACAAAAGTACAAAGTTTTTGTTGCTTCTTATGCCAATTGGAATAGGATAAAGTATGGAATATGATGCAGCCAAAAGTCTTCACCATGTGCCACAATTAGATCAAAAAATCACAGATGGTAACTTGCAGCCCAAAGTCTTCAAGTCACCTTCTATCACGAACATAAGACACAAATCCAAAGATGATATCACATCTCAAAGACTACAAAATCAGATTTAGAACACCTTCTTAAATATTTAATTCCATGCCACAATTTAATCACATACACAAGATAATGCAATAGAAAAGACTAAAGAATGACTCCAATGCACTACAACCTTAATTCAAGATAAGATTGAATGCCAACTTTCTTCACTTATATTGATTGAAAAATATTTACACTTGGAACACAAAATTTCAATATGCTCCTCAATTCAGTAGCATTTCACTTCAATAGCTAAAAGATCCATATTTACAAAAGAGCCCCCTCTTATTTATAGAGGGAAGCTACAACCAAAAATGGGAAATCTACAACTACTTTGAGTTATTCAAGACAAGGTCTAATTTAATTTGGGACTCTATACTTTTCCTTCATATAATTGCATCTTACAAAAAGACATGTAGGATGTCATTTACATATTGCAAACTACATAATGAAAGCATAGAAAAATAAACCAAGTGTCCTAAGACACAAGAATTTATTCCTCTTTGTCCTTCTCCAAGAAATCTTCATATCTCTTCAAGGTGGCCTAGACTTCATTATTGTCAGGTCCTAGTGTATGTCTAGAGATGGTGAGTACTCTATTGATGGAGTCTATTATAGTGACAGGGCCGCTCTTGTGCTTATTCAGGATCCTCTACAGTTTATCCAAAATCACTTGAAAATCCACCAAATTATCAATGGAAGCTAATGAGAAAGATTCTAATTCTATTTCAATATGTATCAGTGTGGTGAATTTTTGGAAAACTATATCAACAAGGAGGTTTTGTGACCATCATCTAACATCTGGCAAGGAAGTTCGACAAGCTTGTCTGAAATGTCTAGACCTTTTTCTATGCCTTTGTCCAGGTCTTCCTTTAGATCTTTGATTAAGCTCTCGATGACATCTTTCTTATTTATCATTGCCTCCCTAAATTCAACATAAGTTTTCCTATTGGGGATCATCCCATGTTCAACTAGCACTTCCATCTTGAAATCTTATAGCTTATTCCATGTTTCAAGATCTTATTCTATCACCTACATGTCCTGAGAAAGTATCTCAAGTGTTTGGTTAACTTCTTTATTTACCTCACCTAAACTGTTGTAAAGTTTAATGGAAGACTTTATCAACTGATTACCTTAGGTCAATATCCTCTCAATCTAGGTATTGATTGCTCAACCTTGAGCCCCAATCTTTTCATCCTTTTGAATGGCTTCATCATCAACACTTGTATCAACCGATTGTACCTTCTCTAATGATTAGGCTATTTTGAGTACCATTGATGTTAGTTGTTCTACCTGTGATTTAATTTGATCCATGATCAACTTGTCCCTGTCATATCTCTCAAGCAACGTAGCCAATGCTGCTTGTGAATCCTCTTTGGCACTTCCATGTGTTTGTTTGCCAAGTTCTATTCTTGAAATAGTGTAATCAAAGACTTACACTTCATTGAGGTTCTTGTCTTGTGGAGGCACAACTACCTCAACATATTTGTTCCCTGATTGATCAACAACCACCCTTGACAAGGTTTTGTCTTTCTTAGTTGATTTGGTCTTTGTTGGGACTAATTGGCCAAAGTTAAAGTCATCTGGGGATATAGCTTATTTCTTTCTCTTTGGCTTTTGTGATATTAGCCAAGGTGGAAGGATGGAGGAATCATCTTCTATTTCTATCACCAAGGTTTGTGATGATATGCTAGGACCTATGGCTTGTGAGGTGGAAGGAATATCATGTTGAATGAAACTAATGGTGACTATTGGTGTTGTTTGTGTTAGCACTGTAGTAGGAATCTCGACACTTGGCACTTTAGATCTAGATACAGAAATGAACTTATCAAAGTCCAATTGAGTAGTAATAAAGTTGTCAACCATTGGTGATGATACATCTGATAGACTAGGAAAAGAGGGGAGTGATCTAAACACATTCTCTATGTTTCCATGAGGGCTTTGAAATAATGACTAACTAGTAGGTGAGGAAGGGGATGAATGAATAGAATGAACTGACATAGTGGGTGTAGCTGAAATAGAAGGCAAAAGTTTTGCACTTGAAGTAACAAGAAGCAGGGTTTGAACTACTAAAATTACTTGAGGGGAAGAGAGAGGTACTACCTATGTTGAATCCAATTGAGAATTGATAAGAGGTTCTTGTGACTCCTCAGTTGCAATTTCTTCTTCTTCAACATCTACCTGAGTAGATGTTCCCTCTTTTTCTTTCTTTTTACCTTTATCCCCTTTGGTCTTGAAAACAAACTTTGGCTTCTTGTTGGTACTAGGAGTATCTTCTTTATTCTTTGTTCTCAATTCTTTCCTTTTTCTAGAAGGTCCTTCAATATGCTCTTCTTTTGATCATATTTTGAAAAGATTTATCTTTGTTCCTATCTTCTGCAACCAAATATTGGTTTTTACAAGAATCAATTGGAACCTTTCCCTTATTGAAGTCATCTCTTTTTGTGACCATTGAATTGGTGGAAGAGGAGTGTCAAAAATTTTATTTCCCACATATGCATAACCCACTATATCATCCTCATCTTGCATGTCCTTAGGAATATCAACAAGATGAAAGTTTATGATTTGTTCTAAGGTAAGCTGATTGAAGTCTAGATTCCTTACCTTTTCATCAGTTCTGTACTCAGCCCATATATCTTCAATTTTATGCACGAGTATAGTTCCCCTTGAGCTTTTCCTTCATGCCACGATAATCAAAATCATTTCTTTTTTTATACCTCTTCATGGTTACCCACTGCATTTCAGTTTCCATTACTTTGGCTCTTGGAGTTGTGGATATTGAATATCAGCCAATGGTAACTAGGAAGTTGAAACCAACTCTATGAGTGTATGTTTGTTTACTATGTACATTCATTATCTGTCTACATAATTCCATCAATATCATTTTGTCTCTTGGATATCTTGGCAACATGTAGTGTTTTCCATTGAAACAACCAACTCTGATATATGTTAAAGTAGGAAACTATATAAATATACAACTAAACCTTTTCACCTGAGCACTCCCAAGCTACATTAGAAACTCTTTACTTTTCAAGCTCTTTATCAAACATATAAATGTAACTATAAAAGAAGGCATCATTGACCCTTCTGAAGTGCTTGATGCTCTCTTTCAATGTCAATTAAGGGTAGTACTCATACACTGGAATATGCCTTCTATCACCTTTTGAAGTTAATCCAGGAAAGTGCCACATAGAAGTAGCATCATATACTAAATATGAAGTCATATAGAAATTGAAATAAGTTGACAATTTTGAGAGTCGTTGACAAATTGAGTCATTGATTTGCTTACCCCAAAATATCTCATGGTTACCCTTCTTTATAACGTATATGTACTAGTACATCCATTCTTGAAAATTACTGGAGGTTGCAAGCCCTTTGAATCTGCTCAAGAGAGTAATCATATCACCTACCTCTTCAATGAACTCACTTCGGAAGATGTTCTTTGGCCACCTTGCAATTGTAGGCCTGGGGGTCTTTAGCCATTAAGGGTTAATGATTTTCTTACACTTCTTTGTATTTTGTCATAGTGATCTTGTGATGACTCCATGGTGATATCAACATAATCATCAATATTAGGACACCTAAATATCATGTCAAATAATTCCTCATCCAACTTTATCACTACTTTACCATCTGCATCTATTATGCTCTTTCTCTCTTTAATGAAGTGAGCAGCTACTACTAACACAAAATTTGGATTCTGAGCTGACACTAGGAAGACAGAAACTAAGTGAATGTTACTATCAAGGATAGCCTACATGTTTGATAAAATAGGTTGTTTCTTCACTCTCTCGAAAAACTTAGACATGTCCATGTCTTGATTTTTGTCTTTGATATAGTCCACATTAGACTCTATAGAGGACATCGGGACCACACCTTGATATTTGTAGTTCATACATTTCTTCTTGGGAGAAGGATCAGTCATTTGGTAGGAGACTACAAAATGATTTTCAAAAACCTTTGAGAGTTTGAAAAATTTCAAGTGTCAAGATCTGTGCAATTGTGGAGAAAAATTGAACTTTTACACTTCGAAACCATGTTTCGTGTAGTTTAGAGAAAATTCTCCAAACTACAAAGGAATTTATCTTTTTAGTGTAAAGTCAAAAAAAAATTGCATTTACATGGGGGTATGATTTTAGGTGTAGTTCGGAGAAAATTCTATGAACTATACTTAAGATAGGTCAAATTGAAACAGATGCAAGTCAAAGAATTTTCTCTGATCTGCATCTTTTAAGTG
Organism: Cunninghamia lanceolata; assembly: GCA_027924645.1. Taxonomy (NCBI): domain Eukaryota; kingdom Viridiplantae; phylum Streptophyta; class Pinopsida; order Cupressales; family Cupressaceae; genus Cunninghamia; species Cunninghamia lanceolata. The sequence continues at coordinate 4,697,408 of BSBN01000957.1, forward strand.
TAGGTCATTTTGATGTAAGTCAGAGAAAATTCTTTGACCTGCATGTCATACTTAGTGAAAAAAATAGATATGTACTTTAGAAAAAATTCTCTAAAGTGCATGAGGGGTAGATCACTTTGGTGCAATTCAGAGAATTTTCTCCAAAGTGCATGGAAAAGAACATGCATTTGTTTGTTTGTGGATTTTAGAGAATTTTCTCTGAAAGTCATGGGGTAGAACTTCTTTGTGGCTTTGTTTTGTTCAATAGTTGATGGTATAAGGATAGGTTGTTGTGTGGGGAATTTACTCACACAACACCCAAATGCTTATGGTGTTTAAAGGTTTTAACGGGGTGCAAGATAGTGTTGTTTGGAGATTTTTCTTTGAACAACACTTGGTTCATATGACTTGTGTTGTTCATATAAAAATCTTGAAACAACATTGATATGTGTTTATTAAAAATGACACATAAAAAAACATAGTTTTGAAAAAAGATTTAGGTAGTGTTGCTTGAAGAAAAATCCATGAGCAACATGAGTTTTGCATTGTTTTCAAACTTCCCCTGAAACAAACCTAATATGTTTGTGATAAAAGAGTCAATACAATCAACATTAAAAATGAAACCTAGGGTTACACAATATCAATGAAATGGAGATTAAAACAACAAACAACTTAAAAAAGAAAACAAGAGGAAAATCACATGGCATTCCTATGATATTTAAAATCAAAACAAGAGTCACGAACATATCTAGAAACCAAAATGTCACACAGAAAATGGGATGAAACGTGCTTTGAAAATGATGAAGACAATGTGGCTATAGACATTGAAGAAATAAGAGGTTTAAAATGAGATTAAAATGCATTTAAAACCCTGGTATTAAAACCTCATAAATGTGGAGGGTGTCAGTAAAGGATTGTAGTTGCGGAGAATTTCTCCACAATTACATATGAGTTTTTTACTTAAAAGGTATAAGTGTGCTAAAAAATAGTGACCTTGCTCATGAAGGAAAAAATGACAATATAAAAATTTGTTCTTTTGAATTTTTCCAAAAGGCAAAAAGTGACCCAAATCAAAATGACTTTTTGAGGGGTTAGACTATGCATGAGGCCACTTAATGTTTTCCTTGATGTGCATGCATATAGGTCATGGGCTATGAAATGGACAAGTTTTGTCATGGTTATCCCATGAATTGAGCTAGCAAAATTTGAGAATAACAACTGGCTCTAACTGGGGAGCTTCCTTTAATTATTCTTTGAAATGATCGAAGGGAGAGGAATCCCAAAACTCTAGGTGCCTTCATCCAACAATTAGGCTAGAGATTTAGGTGACAAAGATGACACAAAAATACAAATAAAAACACAAATTCTACACACAAAAATACACAATTTGTACAAACTTATTTGGTGCTTTATTGAGTGAAAAGCTTTCGATGTTGTCCACTATGGGGAAACAAAAAACATGTTCCATCTTGATGCCAAAATAAAACAATTTTCACCATAGAGTTGGTGAATCACAAAAGGGCCTCTCCACAAAGAATCAAATTTTCTATTCATCCCCTTTAGCTCTCTTCTCTTGTCCCATAACAAAACTTGATCTCCAACTTGGAAATCTTTAGGTTTATCTTTCTTTTCAAAGAGATTTTTGACTTGACTTTGGTGCTCTGCAATGCGGTCTACCACTTTTACATGTTGTTCTTCAAGTTCAGCAAGGAACATGATGTGCTTGTCTATTGAACTACTAAAAGTCTCATCTTTGATTGTTTTGGCCAACCTTAAAGGGTAGGAAAGTCCAAGGTGATAGGTATTTCTACATTCAACCCATACAAGAGTTAAAAATGTGACATGCCAATTGCCCTTTTTGGACTAATATGATCAACCCACAATGCATCATACAATGTCTTGTGCCAGGATCTCTGATTGTCTTCAACCAATTTCCTGATTATGATAACCAGGTTCTTGTTTCTTGATTCAACTTGATGATTCCCTTGGAGATAATAGTTAGAAGAATGAGAAAGAGTGATTCTGTACTCAAAACAAAACTCTGTTATCTCATGAGATGAGAAACACGTGGCATTGTTTGCTACTATCTTGTTAGCCACCCTAAATCCTGAGATAATATTTTCTTTAAGGAAGTCGTAAACAACCTCTGAAGTAGCATGTTTTAAGGAACAACCTCCACCCACTTGGTGAAATAATTAATAGCTGTGAGAACATAACTATGTTCTACACTTGATTGTGGATTCACTGCACCAATGAAATCAATACCCCATTACTGGAAGGGCTCTTCAATCACCACCAAGTTGAGAGGTAAGGCTGCCAACATGGGTTTTCTCACAAATTGATGGCACAATTCATGCTTACGTACCTAGGTGTATGCATCTTGAAAGAGTGTGGGCTGAAAATACCTCACTCACAAAATTTTGTGAGTGTAACTGGGGCTAAAAAATGTCCTCCACAAGCTAAGTTGTGAAAAGACTCCAACAACTTACCTTGTTGTGCTTTGTCCGCATGTTGGGACCAAAAATAATTATAACCCTAAATCCTAAAACGTTCCTAAATCACCTAGGCCAGGGATGATCATTCTGGGTGAGAGGAAAAGGTTCATCAACAAGTTCAGTGCAATTTTGGCCAACTAACAAGAGTGGGTTTACTCTTCTACACTTCAGGCTCAGCTTAAACCTAGGAAGGATATTCCAAGGGGTATACCTGAATAGGTATGAAGTTCAAATCAGATGAACAACTAAAAATAATAGGACAACCAAACCCAAACTGCCTTCTAGGCCCTAAAGACTGTCACTGGACCTAAAATAACTAGTTGTCATTAATAACCCCTATATAGCTAATTCGACTGTACACATATACTTGCACAAGAAAGATGGTTTTTACCCTGAACCACAGATGAAAGATTTGTTTGATTTAAAAGAGTGTTTGATCCCTCTCCAATATGGACTGGTGCATATTCCATTGGGCAATTGAGTCATTTACAATAAAGAGGAAAGAAAAGGGTTGAACCAACATCAACAAAAAACTAAAATATATTCACATATATTTCTCAGATTACACTTCATGCACTAGATATACTTATTTATCCAAAGCCAAACAATAATAACCTAGTTGCAATAGAGAAATGACCCAACACAAAGCTTGTATTGATTTAAATGTTACCATACATTATCAAATCCCATTACAATTACATGAGCAAATGTGGTGAAGGCAAAATACAAAGTTGCGACAATGCATTCCCCTGAATTATTACAAACAACCATGGAGACATACCAATGCATGAAAATACACATTACTATCCTTCCCACTCTGTATCAGACACATTATTTCATTAATTGCCCAGACATTTTTCTCTACTTGATGCCCTAAAATCTTCCTTAGAAATTTTCCAAACCAGACAACTGACTCAAAGACCAACCTTTATTACAATCGCACCTTCATGCATATATAGCATCTAATTCAAATTGACCAAATTAGGTTACAATAGATTGCCCCATATGGGCCATGTCAGAAAATTTCTCTTTGTGAAGGGATGTTGATTTGCAAGAATTAACTGCAGAAAATATCTGGATCCTATGACAGATGGGGGATATTTTGCCCCTCTTCAATGTGAGTAGTTGATGCAACAAATATCCAAAAGGGGGAAGCTGAGAAGATTCGATCTTCATTGATGGAAAATGAGAGAAAAATCCCTGAGAAAACTTTTCAATACATTAAAATTTCAAACCCTTTGATTATGTGCTTTATCAACTTTGAAAGCCTTCAAAATTCAACCTTTGAATGCCCTTGCCGATTGTTCTACACATTTCCTACCTTCAAGATGTCTAATAGTCCCTTTTGAATACCAACCATGGATGAGTTTTCTTTTAAGATTGACGACCACCAAAGTTCCTTTTTATTTCGTATTGACGAAGAATGTCAAAGATTCTGTTTACGTGGTAGTATATCGCAGTCGTACATTAGGAAGTGGGCCATCTTCATTTGTCTCTACGGAAGCATGCTAAGCCTACACGTGGATCTCTACCACTAATGTCCTTTTCTTCCTCTAGGAAATAGGCTACATGTTCTTATTTCATAGTAGCATGGTAGGGTTTGTGCCATCTCTTTTTGGCTCTGTGTGAGTGCGCTAAAGCCTGCCCATGGATCCCCTTTACACAGGATTTATTTATCCTTTGAAAGCCAGCCATGTGTCATGATCTCATGAAATCACAGAGGATCTTTCTCTCTACCAAGATTCTTCTGCGAGCTTGTGCTACCGTCGGATCTTGTAATACCTACAACTCACTTCTTCACACAACACTTGGTAGTAGTTGCTTCGTTGATTTGGAATCCTCGATCTTATGGCTGTAATCCCAAGCTTCATTGACATCTATCATCTTTTCATAGTCTCGCGGTAGGAATATGATGTCACCTTAGATGTTGTGTAGGCTTGCAATATTTCACCATGTGGCACCTCTAGACCTTGCAAAGGATTTAGACTTAGACAATATGATGTGATGGGCTATAGATGGTAACATTAGGTAAAAGGGGCCGATCACTCATGACTTAATACACACAAGGTTATAACTTAAATAATTGGCAACCTAGGATAGATAGTCAATGACATAAAGTAAAGTGATGACTTTAAGACTTAGGGCTTAGCCAATTTTTTGGACTTTTCCACTTTGCATTTCAAATGACAAAGACATGAAAACCTATGAAATATGTCTCTGATTGGTTATATGCTATAGGTTCAAGTGGGAATATGTATAAGACATGGGGGTAAAATAGGCCATTTTGGGGACTAATTTTTTTAGGTGTCAACACTAGCTCTAGTTGTGGACGTGTGCCAAGCAGTAGCATAGTGAGAATCCAAATCTCTAAGTATACCAAAAAAAAAAATGAAGAAGGGAAACCACAAAAACTTATTTACAAAGCATACAATCATAAGCATGGGAGCATAGAAGGAAAGATGACTGTATTCAAAATTTAAACATATTTGCAAGTCAAACCTACACCAAGTGACTAATCCTACTTTTCTCTATCAAAGACTAGCTGAATGAAAGAGTTGATCTCCCTCAAACCAAATTTACACTTCTCACCCAATTCTAACAACTAAAAACAACCCTTAGCATGCACCAGTCTGCAATATATGCTTATGAAGCCAATGCCAACCTTACCAATGAAATTACTATTGCATGGAAACCATGAGAAATAGGTGCTTGACTTATTCATATCCATATCATGCTTGTCCTGGGTAGTAATAGGTGCACCACTAAAATTTAGGTCAGTAACAAAAGAAACAAATGAAGGCAGACCTTCATTATCATGTACCAGGCTATCATACATGATGGCCCCTTCATGTAAATTGAGGAAAAAGTAGAATACCTCCAACTCACATGGTAGAGAGAACTGTACCTGAATGCACTATTGATCAACAAGAGAAAACATTTCATATTATAGAGCAAACTAGAAAGACTCCAACTCAGTCATATCCTCAAATTGGGAAGGAGCATGTTGATCTTGCTGCTGCTCAACAACATCTTCATTTGTATGCTAGGCCCATACAAAGGACTCAAATTCAAGTGCAACAGCATCATCCATAATAATAGACACCTGACCTTCATTACAAAGGAAACTTTCATACTCACAAGTATAAAACTCTTGGATAATAGGCTTCCAACATACAACATTTTCATACACGCTAATGTCTTGTTCCACACTTGGATCATAGACTTGATCCATATATTCATTGTCATTATCAACATAAGAATCATAATGAGTTTTTTCAAATAATGGACTGCATATATCCCACAACCTCTCTATTTCAATCTCAAATGAGCAACTCACTATATTACAACTACCAATGCACACAAGTACAAGACTATCCTCCTCCACACCACCACAAGGAAATCTATCAGTTACCTACATAATTAGATCAGCAATAAAAAATTCATCATGGAGGCTTCTTTTATCAATGTTAGTAGTTATAGGATCATCCAACTAGAACCAGTCAATACACAAATCATCAATAAAGGGAGAATAGGTGTGAGAAATATCACTTGAAGCACAAGACACCTTGACTTCCACACAAGCATCCTCAGCAGTATCAACTTTATAACAATCAAAAGGGACAAAACCTGGGAGCTCACTAAATAAAAAAACATTACCACAACTCCTATGGATTGATTCATCCAAATGCAAAGAAGTGCATATGGTGCTCTTAACTTTTGCATTACCAAGAGACACAACATCAAACACCTCTTCTCTCATGTCCTCACTATTAGATTGCATTTTCTCAACACTACATTCACCAGCATCACAACCAACAGCAAGGTCCTCAAATTGAAAACAAATGTTTGCACTTTCACTTTCCTCAAATCGGTTATCATAGGGTACAAAAATGCTATAGTCATTTTTAATTTTAGTTTGGGGATCACAAGCAAAAACAACAACATCATCATCCACTAGGGATGATTCATCGAATTAAAGATGGGTAGCTACATTATCTTCACTCTCAGCACAACTATCATATGATTCTACCTCACAAGAGTTCATTTTCCTGACAACACATTCAACCTAATCTACATTATTGTTGCCATCCACATGCTCATCATTCACAGTATTTACCTTAGGGGACAACAACCCTACAACATATTCGTCTCTCATCTTAACCAAGGCATCAAGAGTAAGGTAAGCATGCTGCAAACTAATTAGCCTCATATCTTCTTGTATTGAACTCAATCAAACTTCATAAGATTAAAAAACAAATTAATGAAAGATGGAATACAAGGCTTGAAGGCATCTGGAATTCTAGATAGTGCAAAAAAAAACTGATGGCTAAAATCCATGCTAGATTCACCCTCATGGCTTCTCATATTTTCAATCCCCTGGTCAAGAAGAAAAAGGTCCAAACTACTTGCAAACTTTTCAAAAGTAGCCACTAAATGATGCCAAGAAGCAAAGTGATGGTTAGGGAAACCAACAAGCCATTTCTATCCCAATCCACAAAGTGATCTGACAAAGAACCTCATCCACATATCCTCATCCTCTAATTAGAACATGTCCATGAAATCTAAAAATGCAAAACTATGTGACTTCTGACCATAAACATCACACCCATCAAATAAAGGCATCTGATAATAGATCTTATTGGGCATGGACTGCTTCTCATAATTGACCCATGAAAGGTCCAGCTATTTGTATGTGTTCTCATTACCAATGGGAGTGGGCTGAAAAAATGAGCCATTGACAACAATAGGAAGGGCACTACATTGTGCCATAGACTAACATAGCATGATTTGATTTTCTAATTCCTTTTATTGCTGTAGTAAAGACTCTAACAACTATTTGGTTTTATCAACTTCATACTGCAATATAGATGGATCTTTTTGATTATGAAAGGGGGTTTGTCATTGAGACATGGGAATACAAGATGCAGGGCATTCTGAGTAACGGGATGAATCATCATCATAAGAACCATAAGCTTCTTCATCCTCACAATATTCATGGCATGATACATAGGACAATGCATAAGAAGGGCTTTTCCTAAGGCCATGAGTGTGCCAAGAAGCCATGACTATAATTTTTTACCAAGCCGAGCAACACAAGGCTTAATAGAATAAATGCTTTTGTAGTTTGGAGGAAGTTTGAATTGGTTATAAAAGGAAACCATGTGTACCTTAAATTTCCTAATGTTGATCATAAACTTGGGGCATCTGAATCACTAACACAACTATAACAGTAGCAAACAATATTCAATTCTTTCGACAGTAGAGTCGCCAACTCTTTGAAAGAGGAAATCCCTAAAGCACGATAATCTTTGAGGCCAAAATTGGTTCTGGGTTTAGCTCAACAATAAAGTCCTCAATCTTTTATAACCCAACAGTACCTTCCCTAGTAACGGTGCCAAAAAGATGTTGGTGTAAGTTGACGGGATGCCAACTCACACATAGCAATGAACTCCACTCAGTAACGGCTACAAACAAGGGTCCTCAATTTTTTTTGATCTTTCAAGACTTCCCCAACAATAGCACCAATCTATTGGGACCCAAAATAACTATAACCCTAAACCCTAAAACATTCCTAAATCACCCAAGCTAGGGATGGTTGTTCTGGGTGAGAGGAAAAGGTTTATCAACAAGTTCAGGGCAATTTTGGAAAACTAACAAGAGTAGGTTTACTCCTCTACACTTTAGGCTTAGCTTAAACCTAGGAGGGATATTACAAGGGGTATACCTGAATAGGTATTAGGTTCAAACTAGATGAACAACTAAAAATAATAGGACAACCAAACCCAAACTACCTTCTAGGCCCCAAAGAATGTCACTGAACCTAGAACAACTGGTTGTCATTAATAACCCCTACATAGTTGATTCAACTATGCACATATACTTGCACATGAAAGATGGTTTTTACTCTAAATCATAGATGAAAGATTTATTTGATTTAAAAGAGTGGTTGATCCATCTCCAATATGGACTAGTGTCTATTCCATTGGGCAACTGAGTCATTTACAATAAAGAGGAAAGAAAAGGGTTGAACCAGCATGAACAAAAAACTAAAATATATTCACATACATTTCTCAAATTACACTTCATGCACTAGATATACTTATTTATCCAAAGACAAACTATAATAACCCACTTGTAATATAGAAATGACCTAACACAAAGCTTGTATTGATTTAAATGTTGCCATACATTATCGAATCCCATTACAATCACACTAGCAAATGTGGTGAAGGCAAAATACAAAGCTGCAACAATGCATTCCCCTGAATTATTAAAAACAACCATGTAGACATACGAATGCATGAAAATGTGCATTACGATCCTTCCTACGCTATATCAGACACATTCTTTCATTCACTATCCAGACATTTTTCTCTACTTGATGCCCTAAAATCTTCCTTAGATGTTTTCCAAACCAAACAATTGGCTCAAAGACCAACCCTTATTACAATCACACCTTCATGCATATATAGAATTTGATTCAAATTGACCTAATTAGGTTACAATAAATTGCCCCATATGGGCCATGTCAGAAAATTTCTCTGTGTGAAGGGATGTTGATTTGCAAGAATTAACTATAGAAAGTATCTGGATCCTAGGGTAGATGGGGGATATTATTCCCCTCTTCAATGTGAGTAGATGATGTAACAAATATCTGAAAGGGGGAAGTTGAGAAGATTTGATCTTCATTGATGGAAAATGGGACAAAAATCCCTGAGATAAACTTTTCAATACATTAAAATTTTGAACCCTTTAATTCTCTACTTTATCAACTTTGAAAACTTTCAAAATTCAACCTCTGAATTCCCTTACCAATTGAATCTGCACATTTCCCACCTTCAATATGTTTGACATTCCCTTTAGAATACCAACCATGGATGAGTTTGCTTTTAAGATTGACAGCCACCAAAATTTCCTTTTTATTTCACATTGAGGAAGAATGCCAAAGATTCTATTTACATGGTAGTATATCATGGTTGTGCAATAGGAAGTGGGTTGTCTTCATTTGGCTCTATAGGAGCATGCTAAGCCTCCACTTGGATCTCTACGATTGATGTCCTTTTCTTTCTCCTAAGAACAGACCACATGTTCTTATTTCATAGCAGCATGGTAGGGTGTGGGCCATCTCTTGGTAGGGTGTGGATCCCCTTTACACAAGGTTTATTTCTCCTTTGAAAACTAGCCATGTGTCATGATCTCGTGGCAGTGTAGAGGATCTTTCCTTCTACCAAGATTCTTCTATGGGTTTGCACTATCATTAGATCTTGCAATACCTATAGCTCACTTCTTCACTTGACACTTGGTAGCACTTGCTTCATTGATTCAAAATTCTTGATCTTATGGCTGTATGTCCAAGATTCCTTGACATCTGTCATCTTTTCACAGCCCTGTGGTAGGAATATGAGGTCACCTTACATGTTGTGCGGGCTTGCGATATTTCACCATGTGGCACCTTCGGACCCTACAAAGGCTTTAGACTTAGACAATATGACACGATGGGCTATAGACGGTGACATTAGGTAAAAGGGGTTGGTCACTCATGACTTAAAAGACTCAAGGTTATAACCTAAATAACCAGTGACCTAGGATAGACAATCAATGACATAAAGTAAAACGATGACTGTAAGACTTAGAGCTTAGCCATTTTTTGGACTTTTCCACTTTGCATTTTAAATTGCAAGGACATAAAAACCTATGAAATATGTCTCTAATTGGTTATATGCTATAGGTTCAAGTGGGAATATGAATGAGACATGGGGACAAAACATGCCATTTTGGGGATAGATTATTTAGGTGTCAACACCACACATCGCAAAAAAATTCTATCAATGCTTATCTTATACAAACCATTATCCCATAGAATAAAGTTTGCAGCTTTAAGCTTGACTGTCCTTCTCTATTTATATGTAAATAGTTTTGGACACTCTCCATATGTGAGGATGTGTGCAATGTTTGAATACCACAAGTCCATTATGGTCACAAACAAGACTGTAGGAAGTCCTTCAGTATCTGCCTTCTCATCATCAAGTACTTCTTCTAGTTTATTGTTGCCAATAAGTTGACACAAACCTTTCCCATGTACTAGCTTGGTGGGTTTAATTTCCATGTCATACTGTTGGATCTTAGCAATCTAATTACCTCTCTTCCTCCCAAATTTCTGTTGGGCCAAGATGGACTTGACTGTTGAATCAAGCACTAGGGCAATGGTATGAGAATTGAGTATGCAATACCTATCAAAATGCTTAACTACTTTTACCACAGCATAAGTATTTTTCTCCATTGGTGAGTACTTAAGCTCATGAGTCTTTATAGGACAACTAATGAAATCTATTGGAGATTCAATCCCTTCCTTGTTTTGCTACACTAGGATGGTAGATAGAGTATGTTTTGAGGCATAGCTATACATGATGAATTCTTTGGTATAGTCTAGGTAGACTAAGATTGGAGCATGAGAAATTGCCTCTTTTATGTCATGAAAAGAAACTTTCCATTCCGCACTCCAATGGAAATTGAATTTTCCTTTCATCATATCCATGATATGACATGTCTTCTCTATAAAATCTAGAATAAATCTTTGTAGTCTTACTTGAAGGTAGGATAAGACTCTGGATGGATTTGACCCACTCAGGATCAATCTGGTACCTTCCTTAGACACGATGTGCCCAAGAAGCTTACTTTCTATAACCCCAAAAATGGATTTCTTGGGATTGAGAGAGATACCATGTCGGTAGTACCTTTCAAGCAGTTGTTGTAAGTGATGACAATGATCTTGATGGTTCTTGGAGAAGAAAGTCAAATTATCAAGGTAAACTACAACCAACTTACCCATCTCATCATGGAAATCTAGGTCCATTGTCATCTTGCGATATCCAAAAGTGTCCCATGGAGTAGTGAAGGTGGTCTTATGCTGATATTCATTTACCTCCACTTGGTTGTATCTTGAGAAGTCGTCTAACATAGATAGCATTTATGAACCTGTCACTATTTGTAGAATTTGATCCATTATCGACAATGGGTAATTATCTTTCAGTGATGACTGATTTAGATTACAAAAATCCACATAAATGTAGATTTCTGCATTCTTATTTCTTACTAGAACAATACTATCTATCTATGTTGAATGATGGATAGGAAAAATAATTCTAGCATTATGTATTTTTTGAATCTTAGTGAGAATTGTACCTAAGATTTTTAGGTTATACTGCCATTGTTTTTTCTTATGAGGCAGAGACCCAAACCTGAGAGGAATCTCATGTTGAACTTCCTTTGGATGGAAAGACTTCAAGTCAACATATGAATAGGCTAGCACATCAATGTACTGCTGCAGAAGTGCTACAAACTTTTTTATTTCCTCTAGAGAGAAACATTTCCCAATATTCACCATTTTGGGATCACCTTCTGTACTTGGATTGATTTGTTCAACTTCTATCAACAAATCTAATCCAAATTATTGTTGTTGTTTGATATAGTGATCATGCTCATAAAAAAGTTTCTCTAGAGAGACCAATCCTTTAGGAATATTGTTCTCTTTTAGCTATAAGACTTCCTCACCAGTTTCCTGGTGTACCTTAGAAATTGATTCTGAAGGAGTAGAATTTCTCCCTTCAAAGTATAAATCACTAAAATTTTCTACCTTTTCTAGAAAGGTGATGATTTGATCATTGTTGTTGAAGATTTGCCAAAGATTGGCAATATTAAGAACACTGAGTCGAAATACCAATTCAATGGTATAATTGGTTCCTTTAAAATCTTTATGAGGAACCATGAGGGTAGTTGATACAGCCAAAGAATTCGCCCTATCATTATATTCCTTTGGAACCACAGATATGTCAAAAGCATCAAAATCCTCAATGCAATCCCAAACATGAATGTGATAATGCCTCAACCTCTCATTTTTGGTTTGGTATAGATTTCTTACCTGAAAAACAAGTAGTTCATCATCACCTTATGCATGAAGATTTATGATTCCTTTTTTATGTGCAACCTCCATTCCTAACAACAAAGCTTCATACTTAGCAGTATTATTAGTGTTCTCAAATTGCAACTTGAAAGAAAAGGGGAAGATCTTTCCTTCTTGGCATATGAGAACTATCCCTTCTCTAGATCCAATGGAAGAACAACTGCCATCGAACTCTAAAGTCCAAACATCATTTGAACTTCCTACTTTGACAATTTCAAAATCTAGAATATCTTCATTTGAAGAGGATGATTTATCAATTATTTGAACTTCACTTGAATCATCATTTGATGACTTAGGAACTTCATCGGTGGTCAAGAAATAGGTGCCCATTCTAGAGGACTCAAAAAGAATCTAAGCTTTTTGATCCTCAAACTTTGTCACGGTGTGTTCAACTTCCCTTTTCAGAAGAAGTTTTTACATAACACCTTTGACAGGTATTCTAGCCTCAAACCAATCCATGTTGATCTCACCACCAATAATATTCCATATGAAGTTGGGACATCAACTACAAGAATTGTCATCTTTATCCTCTTCTCAAGAAAAGTAGCAAATACAAACTGAGCATATTTTATTTTCCCTATGAGGGGCACTTGCTTGGTTTCCATGGAAATGCAATGGCCAAAAGTATTTGTCAAATTTAACCCCAAAGCATTAGCTACTTTGGATGGAATCACATTATCAGAGGTACCTGAATCAATGATGCAATCACTAAGCTAATGACCATTGACAAGTAAGGAAATATAGAAAGGTTCTATTTTCCTAGTAGTAGATGGAGTTATAACAAGGTTACTTTGTGTAGGCTTTGGTTTAGGAGCAACATGCACACTTTTGGAAGAGTCTTGACTAGAATGGGATCCTTTGTTTTTGACAAAGTTGTCCAGTCTCTCAAATTGTTTGAGGTTGGCCTGAAGATACTCAACCTTAGACATTTGGATTTTAGTCTTCTTAGTATGATCTATAATATCAAAATCTTGGTAGGGATTTGCTAAAGAAGACAATGAATTTTCACTTTGGGGTTTTGGATTTGGTACACTGGGTCTAGGTATAGAAGAAGAAGCAAAAGGATAGGGTGCACTTACTTTTTTTTTCCTACTATGTCCTTTGGATGAACTGGTAAAGGAGATCCTCTTTTAGCAATTGGAACCATTGGACATGGTTCTTTTTTTTTTTTAACCCTATCAACCTCCTATTGATGATTCAGCTAATTTTGAGAGTGGGTGAAAACATCATATGATTCACCATATGTATCTTCTTCTTGTTGATCCTCTTCTTTGTAATTTAGAAACCTGATGTTAGAGTTGCCAACTATCTCTACTTCATCCTCTGTAAAGAGATTAGCACCATATTCCTGGGTATATTCTAACTATGGAAGATCATCTTATTCAAATTTGAAAAATCCCACTGTTGCATTTATAGGTGGGACCTCCAACACGAGCCTTCCTTGTGGTGGGGGAAGCCTACTCTAATTTTAGTTTATGCAACATTGTTGGGAGAGTTAAAAGCATTGGGATATGTCCTCCTTGGAATTTCCTTGTAGGAGGGAATAGACAAACCTTGATACATCTACTTCTTGAGAACTAGCAATTCATTTGCTAGCTTTAGCACCATAGGATCTGTGGTGCTAGTAGAAGGTGAAGCCAAAGTGGACTGCCCCTGAGATTTGATAGATTCTTTTCTCAACATACCAGCCAAGATTAGGTCATATTCTACCTCAATAGCTAGACTTTGAGTAGATGCAAGGTCAACTGGGGCTACTCTTCATAGAAGAAAACTTACCTCAAGTAATTAAGTGTTGATAAAGAAACACTTTAAATTCTTAGTTGTGGGTTTAGCAACACCTGGGATACTATTCTTCAGCTTATTAAACTTTGCCATGAACTCATACATGGGCTCATGTGGTTCCTTTTTCATTTGAGCAAGTTGAGCCAATAGAGCATGGGCACCCTCTACTAGTTTGAACCTCTCTTCAAACTTGGCTCGAAGTGTAGCCCAACTAGTAATACTTTCAATTGTGAGATGATAAAACCAGTTAGTGGCCACTCCTTGGAGTGTTTCTATAAATAACCTCATAGACACATCGTCACGCTCTACTCCAAGAACTCCACATGCAATATAGAATGTAGCAATGTGCTTATCTAGGTGTTGTTTGATGTCACCATAGAACTTGGGAAAGTTCTTTCATGAACCATAAGGTGGTTCATGTGATGATGGTACCAAATTCAATGGCCCAAAAGCATTTCCCCATGGACCTTGAGCAACTATTCTACTTGGGTTGAATGGAGGAATAACAAACCTTTAAAGTGGTGTGATAGGAAAGACTCTATGAGCATTGAAAGTTTAGGAGACCTTGCGTTGGTGGGAGGAAACATCCTTGTATGTTGAACAAGTGTCCTCATATGTGTAGGCAAAAGATCAAAATTATGCTTTTGCAGCAACTCAAATGTAGGATCTATGAGTCCTTGTGCTCTTCTGCCACGAGTATAACTTTATCCTTCCATATTGCAAACATGACAAGAAATAGAGATCAGTAACAAAAAAACAAATCACAAACAATAAGATACTAGTGTACTTCAACCAAATGTATGAGGCACTTCTTTGTGTGTCTAGTTCCCCAATAGAGTCACCAAAAACTATTGGGTGAATATTTTGTTATCAACTAACTGATGACAAAATGGGTATATCAACCACAGTATGATGAGATAAATCTCTACTCTTAGAGAGGGGATGCTCCCTTCTTATTGCTAACTATGATCAACTAGTAATTAACTACATTTATTTACACTAAAACTATCCATGGGGGTGTTTCCATATCATCTAATTCTCTTATTTCAAAATAGATGTTTACAAACTTACAATAGCAATCCCATGATGCTTACAACATGCAATGAACCACAAACTACTAATTGGAGCAATAATAATGAATATCCAATTTAGTTAAAAGAAAGAGTAACTAAAATGATACCAAAATGTGTCAACACCAAGAATCCAATAAAAGCATAAAGTCTTTTCTTGCTTCTTATGCTAATTGGAAAAAGGAAAAAGGTATGGAATATGATGCAGCCCAAAGTCTTCACCATATGCCACAATTACATCAAACAATCACAAATGATAACTTGCAGCCCAAAGTCTTCAAGTCACCTTCATTCACAAACATAAGACACAAATCCAAAGATGATATCATAGCTCAAAGAATACAAAATCAGATTTAGAACACCTTCTAAAATATTTAAATCCATGCCACAATTTGATCGCATACACAGGAAAATACAATAGAAAAGACTTAAGAACGATTCCAATGCACCACAAGCTTGATTCAAGATAAAGATTGAATGCCAACTTGCTTCACTTATATTGATTGAATAAGATTTACACTTTGAACACAAAGTTTCAATATGCTCCTAAATTCGGCAACGTTTCACTTCAATAGCTAAAAGATCCATATTTACAAAAGAGCCCCCTCTTATTTATAAAGGGAAGTTATGAGAAAAAATAGGAAATCTACAACTACTTTGACTTATTCAAGACACGGTCCAATTTGATTTGGGACTTTGTAGTTCTCCTTCATGTAAGTAGATATTACAAAAAGTCATCTAGGATTTCATTTACATATTACAAACTACATAATGAAAGCATAGAAAAATAATCTAAGTGTCCTAAGACACATGATTTTCTTTCTCATTGTCCTTTTCCAAGAAATCTTTGTATCTCTTCAAGGCATCCTGGACTTCATTATTCTCAGGTTCTAGTGTATGTTTGGTAATGGTGAGCACTCTAGTGATGGAGTCTATTATGGTGACAGGCATGCTCTTGTGCTTATTCAGGATCCTCTGTAGTTTGTCCAAAATCACTTGAAAATCCACCAACTTATCAATGGAAGCCAATGAGAAAGCTTCCAATTCTATCTTTGAATGTATCAGTGTGGCGGATTGATGGATAACTATATCAATAATGATGGTTTGTTGACCATCATCTAACATCTTGCAAGAAAGTTCAAAAAAGTTGTCTAAAATGTCCAGACCTTTGTCTATGACTTTGTCTAGGTCTTCCTTTAGATCTTTGATAAAGCTCTAGATGACATCTTTCTTGTTTATCATTGCCTCCCTAAATTCAACATACCATTTCCTATTGGGGATCACCCTGTGTTCAACCAGCACTTCCATCTTGAAATCTCATAGCTTATTCCATGTTTCAAGGTCTTATTCTATTAGATCCATATCTTGAGAAAGTATCTCAAGTGTCTAATTAACTTCTTTCTTTACCTCACCCAAATTGTTGTCAATTTTAATGGAAGACTTTATCAACTATGTACCTTGGACCAATATCCTCTCAATCCAAGCACTAACTTCCTGACCTTGAACCCCAATCTTTTTAGTCTTTTGAATGACTTCATCATCAACACATGTATCAACAGGTTGTACTTACTCTAATGATTGGGACATTTTGAGTACCACTGATGTCAACTATTCTACCTATGCTTTATGTTGATCCTTGATCAACTTGTCCCTATCATATCTCTCAAGCAATGTAGCCAATGTTTCCTAGAAATCCTCCATGCCACTTTCATGCATTTGTTTGCAAAGTTCTATTCTTGAAATAGTGTAATCAAATACTTACACTTCACTGAGGTTCTTGCCTAATAGAGGCACAACTACCTCAACATTTTTGTTCCCTGACTGATCATCAAGTATCCTCAACAAGATTTTGGCCTTCTTAGTTAATTTGGGCTTTGCTAGGACTAATTTTCTCTGATCTACATTTTTTATGGGTAGGTCATTTTGATGTAAGTTAGAGCAAATTCTCCAACTTGCATGTCATACTTAGTGTAAAAATTAGATATGTACTTCTTTGAAGTACACAAGGGGTAGATCACTTTGGTGCACTTCGGAGAATTTTCTCTAATGTGCATGGAAAAGAACATGAATTTGTTTGTTTTTGGATTTTGGAGATTTTTCTCTGAAAGTCACATGATAGAACTTCTTTGTGGATTTGTTTTATTCAACAATTGATGGTATAAGGATAGGGTGTTGCACGGGAAATTTTCCTTGCACAACACCCAAATGCTTATACTGTTTAAAGGTTTTAGTTGGGTGTGAGAGAGTGTTGTTTAGAGATTTTTCTCCATACAACACTTGGTTCATATGACTTGTTTTGGTCGGAGAAAAATCTCCAAGCAACACTGGTATGTGTTTATTAAAAATGACACATAACAAAACACAGTTTTGAAAACAAATTTAGGTATTGTTTCTTAGAGAAAAATCTTTGAGCAACATGGTTTTTGCATTTTTTTCAAACTTCCCACAAAACAAATCTAATACCACTGTGATAAAATAGTCAATACAATCGACATTAAAAATGAAACCTAGGGTTACACAATATGAATGAAATGAAGATTAAAAAAACAAACAACTTAGAAAAGAAAATGGGAGAAAAATTGCATGACATACCTATGAGATTTGAAATCGAAAAAAGAATCACGAATAGATTTAGAAACCAAAATGTCATACAGAAAACAGGATGCAATAGACTTTGAAAATGACGAGGATGATGTGGCTACAAATGTTGAAGAAGAATGGTAAAAAATAAAAGGTTTAAAGGTTTAAAATGAGATTAAAATTCATTTAAAACCCTAGCATTAAAACCTCATAAATGTCGAGTGTGTTGGGATAGGAGTGTAGTTGAGGAGAATTTCTTCGCAACTACATATGTAGTTGCTGAGAATTTCTTCGCAACTATAAATGTAGTTGCAGAGAATTTCTTCACAATTACATATGATTTTTTAACTTAAAAAGTGTATGTGTACTAAAAAATAGCAACCTTTCTCATGAAGGAAAAAATGACTAAGTATAAAAACTTGTTCTTTTGAATTTTTCCAAAAGGCAAAAAGTGACCCAAATCGAAATGACTTTTGGAGGGTTCAAACTATGCAAGAGGCCACTTAAATTTTGATTCAATGTGTGTGCATAGAGGCCATGAGCTACGAAACAGACAAGTTTTGTAAGGGTTATCCAATGAATTGAGCTAGCAAAATTTGAGGATAACAAGCACATTATAGATAAAAGTCTTTCTCTTGTGTAATCAAGAAGATATTGTAAAAAACTAGAGAGTAATCATTCTTTTGATCCAATTGTTGCAAAAAATTGAGAGTTAAGAGACATTGTGAGTTCTTTGTGGAAGAGATTTTTATTTTTGTATGTGTTTGTGTCTTGTTTTGGTTTTATATATAGTTTTTTTAAAGTAATTTCATTTACAATATATAATATTTTGAAAAAGTTAATATATGGATCTTGAGGTTCATTAGGTAAGCAAAAATAATTAAACACATATTGATTAGTTAAATAAATATTACTATAAATAACTTAAATACATCTATCTAAAAAACACTAATCATTTTCAAGCTCTTTTATTTATTAGGAGTTGTTTTATTTTTCTCTAGAACTATTTATTTTATTTTGTTTACATTGTTTATTTTATTTGTAATACACTTGTTTTACTTTTCTGTGCAAATTTTAATTTTTTAATTTTACAAAAACCACAATTCATTATTTCCATAATTATTTTATTTTATTTTACTTTCAAAAGTGTAGTAAATATTATATACTTATTTCTTACTTTTTAATAGTTTTAATTTTATATTTATAATATTTTTTAAACATATGTTGATTATATTTTTGTTTTTATATGCATAGACATGAGACTCTAAGCCCTACCATTGCATTGTATAATGTCTCTAGGAGTAATAATTAAGAGCAAATTAATTTAGATATGTAATGTAGGATGTAGATCAAGTGGACTAGACTGGATCAGATTAAACAACACCAAATATAAATTATCATCACACTATAATAATAACTAGCATACCTATCTAGTAAGATGTTTACCCTTGTTAAGAAAGACCTATTTTAACACCTTTTTGAGCATTAAATGATTAAATCTCAATCTTGATGAATAAACCTGACAAAATAAACTTAGGAATGGTCTAAGACCACCTTAAAAGACACTCCCTAGAGTTTGTGGGGCTAAAGGATCAGTGAACCTAGTGCCTTGGTCCCATATGGTTACTTTATCTCTATTTTTGTGGTGTCAGCTTAGAACACCTCATTACCTTATACATGTTAGCCCCATTTGGTTATATTTATTTTTCGTGAGTGGTAATGTATATATAAAGGATTCTTGTATTCATTTTACACCTAGAGAATGCTAGATGGACAAGAGAAGATTAAATCTACTTACATGATTGATCTCCTATTCTCAAGTACTCTTCGTGCTTGGAATTGCTATATGCTTGTGGATGTTACGATGCTCATTTGTAGGTATTGAAGGGAGTTCAAGCCATCTTTTTCTATCTCCTTGTTGGTGCATGATCTTGAGTTATCTACTTCAACTAGGGTTTCACATATTGTGGTAATCTTTATCATTTTCACTCATACTTTCATCATATATTGTTGATCTTTCCTCTTCCCTCCTAGGGCACACACTCTTTGATCACTAATCATTGATGTAGTGGAGGTGGAAACACCAACACGAGGTTTGACTAAGAAAAGCCCCTAAACATAACACAACCTTTTCCTCTTTACTTGTGTGTAGGTCGAAGTAACAGGTTTCAGAAGATACTTGATTTGGGAAGAAGGAAGGTTTTGCCGGTATAGGACAGGTGAAGTTGAAACATTCTAGAAAACCCTAATTAGGGTCTAGATCACCTAGCACCCTGGTACTTCTGTGCTCCCAAACTCAGATCCATGTTCTTCTCTGTCTCCTTATTTCTACTACACTTTCAGAACCTTTGTACCTATTTCTAATAGCTGTCTATTTGTAGATCTTGGTCAATTAGAGTTTCATCTTTTACCTTAGTTTGGTTGGTTAGGTTTGGTTGAATTTGGTTGACACTCATCTATACAACAAAGGGACAAATCCCCTGTAGTTTGGCTCACCTTCATGGGTAGAAGAGAAGCTTGGTTTGTATCTCAATGTTAAGTGGAAGAGGATTTGACCTGGTTTAGCCCTTTAGGTTAGATCTCCCTTTTCCACCCTAAACATTTTGGTGAACATGACCTATCTTGTACCCTTAAATTCTTCTTGCTTTAGATCTGAGTTGTTTGTTTCCCTAGATCTGATGAGGATTTAATTCATTGATCATTTTGCATACTTACATAGCTTATTTTTACATTATTTTAAAATTATGGTTTACAAAAAGTTTGCATTCCTAGAATATCTAGCTAATCTTGAACCTAGGGTTTGTAGATTAGACATTTGTTTCATATCTTTGTGACATGGTTAATTTCATTTGTTGTAGCATGTCATCTTTGTGTTTAATAAAAAATACGTTCTTGCATATTTGCATTGAAAAGTGAAAAATAAACCATTTATATGTAGAAAAAAGCATATTTATTACCTTGTTTAGATTTAATAGGTATAGATCATCATACCATAATACAAATTTCTATTTTTTGTAATAGATCTGATGCAGGAGCATACGTAAGTCATTTAGTAAATTTGGATAGTGAATGTTGAGTTCCACAGTGTGAGAAAGTGATAATGGGGACTACCACATATTCATATTAGAGCTCGTGGAGCATGATTTAGTTTCTATGATATGACATCTACATCATATTTAGATTTTAGGAGATTTGAATTTGTCTACAAAAAGTTATCACTATCAGAAGGACATCATCTTTCACAGAGTAGAATAGTCAACGTGCAGTTGAAGCATACAAGGTTTGCAAAGTACTTCTGTGACTTGCAAAGATGAATGGAACATCACACAAGGTGATATGGGACTAGATAGACCTTTGTTGAGAACTGCATCAAGTTTCATTCATTTGTAGAGCATTACCAAGAGTTGTAGGCCGACCTACTTGTTTCCTACATGTTTCATATTACTATTTACAATTAGGCTGACAAGATAATGTTTTGAAGGCTCGCGAAGGATATAAATGAAGGATAAAAGATTGTTTCAAGGGGGGAGGAGGTGTGTGAATAAAGTATGCAAAGAGATGAATAGTCTGGAAGAGGTAGAGGTGTTTTAAGTCTTGAAGTAAGTAGAGCATAAGAAGAAGATAGAGTAGAGAGTAGAAGAAGATACAGATGAAAGAATAGAGAAGGAGAAGGAGAAAGAAGACATGGAAGAATGATGAACTGTATCAATCTTTTGTAATCCTAGGGTACAGCCTAGCACCTGAAAAGCCTTAGAGGCATATGTAATGAGATTTGGAGTTTTAATATAATGAGAAGTGATCTTTGAAGGCTAGGTTTTTCCCTTTTAGGGTTTTCCTAGGAGAAATTGTGTGTCATGTGTTTATGAATATCTCTT
Organism: Cunninghamia lanceolata; assembly: GCA_027924645.1. NCBI lineage: Eukaryota > Viridiplantae > Streptophyta > Pinopsida > Cupressales > Cupressaceae > Cunninghamia > Cunninghamia lanceolata. The sequence goes on from BSBN01000957.1 coordinate 4,719,150, forward strand.
ATCATTCTATTGTTATCTATATGTTGATGCTACATCTTTATTACAATCATGGTGTTGGTTGTTTAAGGCTGCAAGGCTGGGCAGTCCTTCATTGGACCCTCCTACCTTGACTACATCAAGTGGTATTAGAGAGGGTTGTAAATCTATTGGGATGGTTGTGGATTGGCTGGGAGGGAATAATGTGTTGGAAAGATTTGTGGAGCCCTAAAGTGTAGTAATTGCTAATGGAATTAGAAGAATCACTACAAAAGAAAGATCAAGGCAAGAAAGATCTGGGTAATATTTTTACATCAAATTGTTTGTATGATTTGTCTCAATGGGGAAGATTGGAAAAAGGGTAAAGAAAGAAAATGAAAACCTAATATGCAAGAAGGATATATTCTAGAAGAGGAATTGTGTGAAATCAAAACGTATAACTCAGAGTTGCTAGAGAAGATAAGGGGACTAGGAGGAGACAAATATGATACCCTTGAAGAAGAATTAGAAAATGTAAAAAGAAAAAATGAAGAATTAGAAGAAGAGATGAAGTTGTTTGAGTATGTCAAAAGGAGTTTTGAACAATTGGAAGAAGGATGCAAGTTGTTTGGTCAGATTGAAAAGAGAAACATAGATCTATAAGAAACTTTGGAGAAGTTAAAAAGGGAAAATAGTTTACAAATGAGTGAAATATATGGTTGAAAGAACAAATTAATCAGTTAGAGCAGTCACTTGTAGCATATAGGGAAGAGAATGAAAGTTAAGATCTAAGCCTGAACTTTATGATGTTTCTTGTGATACTAATGATTTGTGTGATACTACAAAAGCTCCTTTAGAAGGTGAGGTTGAAGAAACAATGTAACTAAATCTACAATTGTTGGTGATGGTGTTAATAATGCTGGTTACAAAATCATGAAAAGAATGGGACATGAAGGAAAAGGATTGGGAAAATATTAGCAAGGAATTACAGAGCCTATTGAGCCAATAATGAGATCAAGAAATGAAGGCCTTGGATATATCAGAGGTGAAGAGAATAAAGATGTTGTCACAACATCAAACAAATCAACTTAAGGAAGGAAAGGTATGCATTGTTCTTATTGTAGTAGACATGGACATGAAAATGAATTGTGTTGGGATCTATACCCTTGTAAATTTTGTGGATTAAGGAATCACTCTAAAAAGTTCTATTGGGATAAAATGCAGAGGCGAAAGTCTATGATAGATTATATACAGAAAGATTATGGATGGATTGATAGATTGAAATGGAAATATGTTACTTGTATGTTCAAAAGATTGTATAAACTGAAGTATTCATGTGTTGGAGGAAAAGAAGAATATGGATCAAGATGTGGAGAGGGAAGGCCACATGGAGAGAAAAACAAGGATAGTAATCCATAGCATAGAGGGAGAAATGACAGGTGTTTCTACCACAACAATAGAGGAAGACATAACTCTTACCACAATGAAGGATACTAGAGGGATGATAGAGGATTTGATGGGAGATCATTTAGAGGAACATGTTTTCAAGTATGGAGGTGAAAGCATCAAGCATTGAATGTCACCAAGGGATTAATGATGGGGAAGCGGTAAATAATGCAGAGATAACTTATGCGGAAGAAGAAGAACCTATTGAATCATCAAGTTCAACAAAGAAAATAGGAGGGTAAGACATTGATCTTAAGGAGAGTTGTGTTGTAGAATTGAGGAATCAGTGCAAGAGAAAGTTTGTGGAAATATGTGCAGAGCATAATAGAAAAGGGAAGTTCATATTGCAGAGAAAGAACGGATGACAAGGGATTCTACTGGAAGAGAAAGGGAAGTAATAAATCACATTAGAGTAAAAGAAATATGGGTATAGAAATAGGGAGAAGTATAGGAGCAATGTATGCGGAGAAGGAACTAGAAGATTGTGATGTGTGCGGAAGAAATTGTAGCTAGGACTAGAAGTTAGAAGGTAACAAAAAGAGAATTTAAGGAAGTATTGTCTAAGTAGAGGAAGCAAAATGATTATTCTAGAGTGTTAGCGGATGCTAAGGCTATTTGACTCTTACTCAATTGAATTTGGTAATGATCCTAAGGAAGGCTACAAGTGTTTGACAATAGAGTGCTGAACTAAGAGGTAGTTGCAACATTGTAGCCAGATCGTTGAACCTAGACCACCAAAAAATAAATAATTTGAGGTAGCTTACAAAGGAGACATGCTTAGACTATTGACCATTGAGGCAGTGCAATGACTTGCAGGTAGAACATCAAATTTGGATCACCAAAAGTAAGAAGGAACTTGAGACAGTCCACAAAGGACCTATATAGACTGCTAACCATGACGTAGTGTAGTGATTTGTGAATAAATTGCTAAACTTGAGTCAGTTTGCATGGATGACTTGAATAGACTACCGACCTTGAGGCAGTTGCAAATACCTATGAATAGACCACCAAAAATATCTTAAGAGACAACATTAATTTTGACAAAATAAAAGCCAAAGTGAAGAGGCTCAATTTTCAATTAACCTCGAGAGTCTAATGTAGGAGCATTTGGAAGTCATCTAGTAAATTGAGACAGTTAATATTGAGTTGTAGAGTGCCAAAAAGTGAAAATGGGGACTACCAAATTTTATTGCATCTTTATATTAGAGTTCATAGATTAGGATTTAGTTTCTATGACATGACATCTACATCATATTCATATTTTAGGAGATTTGGATTTGTCTACAGAAAGTTATTGCTATTAGAAGGACATCAACTTTCACAAAGTAGAACAGTTAGCATGAAATTGAAGCATACAAGGTTTGTGGAGCACTTCCGTGACTTGTGGAGCTAAATGGAACACCACACAAGGTAATATGGGACTAGATAGACCTTCATTGAGAACCACATCAAGTTTTATTCATTTAGGAAGCATTACCAAGAGTTGTAGGCAAACCTACTTGTTTCCTACATGTTTCATATTACACGTTACAATTAGGCTGACAAGATAATGTTTTGAAGGCTTGAGGAGGATATAATTTAAGAATAGAATATTATTTCAAGGAGGAAGGAGGTATGTGAAGAAAGTATGTGAAGAGATGAATAGTCTAGAAGATACAAAGGTGTTTTAAGTCTAGAAGTAAGCATAGTAGAAGTAGAAGATAGAACAAAGTAGAAGAAGATACAGAGTAGAGAATAGAGAAGGAGAAGGAGGAAGAAGACATGGAAGAATGATGTTGCATGAATATTTTGTACTACAGCCTAGCACCTAAAAAGCCCTAGAGGCATATGTATTGATATTTGGAGTTTTAATATAATGAGAAGTGAGCTTTGAAGGCCGGGTTTTTCCCTTTTAGGGTTTTCCCAGGACAAATCTTGTGTCATGTGTTTATGAATATCTTTTATCATTTTATTGTTATTTATATGTTGATGTTACATCTTTTTTATAATCATGGTGTTGGTTGTTTAAGGCTGCAAGGCTAGGCAGTCCTTCATTGGACCCTCCTACCTTGATTACATCAATATTTGATTGGTATTGCATTAGTTAATCATTTCATAGTGCTTTATTTTACATTTGAACCTATTCATTGCTAGGGCTTGTCAAAAAAGATACATTTTTAGGAAAACCTAGTTAATTTTGAAAACTAGGGTTTGTGATTGATATCTTCTATTAGATTTTGTTGATGATGTTTGCATTTAAAATCTGATTTTACTTTTCTCTAATACATCATATATGTCATCTTGTCTTGAAATTTGAAAGGAAGAATAATTTTTGGATTGATACATTTTGAAAAAAACATTAAATTTAGGGTTTGATTTGAAGATAAGTATGGATGATATCTAATTTTCTTTGAGTAGAGTTGAAGTTGAACAAGGATTTACTATTGCATTATATGTGTTTTCATTTCACAAAAAGTGCAAAAAATTGATTCATTTAAACAAAGAGTCAAACTTTTCTTCCATCACATCATTCACCTTTTCTTTGTATGCATCTTGTGTGTCACTAAGGCTTGTAAACAATTTATGAGTGTTGTGACCTGGTACCCTAATTCTAACACTCTTGTGTGAAGAAGTCTTTGAATTATGGGTTCTAATGGTTTGAATAGCTCTTATAACAACACATTGAAATGCCAATTTGCAAGTCCAATCACACAAGAAGGCCAATCACTTATTGATATCCCTATTTCAGATATCCCAGAAGCATCAACTTTTCATGAATCCATTAACATAGAGGAACTTGTGGTTCATGTTCCTGAAGCTCAAATTTTAAGATTAGACACGAAGTTGGCTAATTTTCAGCAGTTTGTAAACTCATAATATATAGTTGAAGAGGTCATTCCTATCATTGAGAGTCTAAGAAGTCTTTTTCTCAAAGGAAAAGAATGATTAGAAGTCTTGTGTTGCCTAGCTCATATAGTGCACAATAACATTTTATATGCATCTAGTTGTGTAGAAATCATCAATAATGTGACTTTTTCTAATCAAATAGGGAATCAAGTGTTGACACCCATACCAACACTCCCTATTCCTACATATATTTCTACTATTCTCACCACAACTACAAAACCAAGTAATAGTGCTACCACATGTATTGGGTTATCCACTGGGAATCCTATTCATCATTATAGTAGCATTCCCTTCAATTATCTAAATACTACACCTAGTGTTACCTTGCCTACATCAAATCAAACTAAGCGTAATATCACTTTCCAAAAATCCAATCACATAGTGTCGCGACCTATGGTTAGCCATGTTCATTCATATGAATCTCAACCTAGTTCACCTTCTAACCCTGTCATCAATCAACTTTTGCAAAATATGAACTCCATCCAACAACAATTAACAAGCATAAACCAAATTCCTTTGAAACCCTCTATGAAATCACATTATGTTTGTATCCCTTTATCTTATCCTATCCTAAGAGCTCAAATTCATGAGAAGTTTGAAACACCTCACTTTGAAAAGTTTAATGGGAAGGGAGACCCTAACAACCATGTGGCAACCTTTACAACTATGTGTAGTGATTTCTTCTTTGAAGATGTGATTTTGACAAAACTCTTTCCTAGGTCACTCAAAGACTCAGCCTTGGATTGGTTTTTCTCATTACCTCCTAATTCAATCACTTCCTTTTGACAATTAATCAATAAATTCCTTGAACAATTTCAATAAGACATTGGACCTCAAGTCTCTTTGATCGACTCAGTTCACTGTAAACAAGGAATAAAAAAGAAAGTAATAGATTATATGGGGTGTTATCAAGCTCTCTTTTCATAAGTTCAAGATTCCATTTCAGATGTTGATGTATAAAGAATCTTCATTAGAAACTTACAACCTCACATTTGTGATGAAATCTTGTTAATGTGTTATGAATCTTTCACTCATCTTTGCACAATTCTCCATGATTACCAACTATCAGTTAGTCAGTATGAGAATAATCCCTCATCGGCTCTAGTTGGTCAATCCAAATCCTCACACAATCATTAATTAAAAATACAACAATTTTTTTTATCAAAATCAATTCAATTTCATCCAATAACATAAGAAAACATGTGCCAGTTGCTTCATCTCCTACTCCCACCACATACAAATTGAAACCAAAGACAAGAAATTTCACACCATTATCAGATTCTCTCTACTCTATAATAATGTAACTATTGAACAACAATCACATCAAGCTTCCACCTATTGGACCTCTCAATCCAAGTAAGATGCAAACATATTCTTTTGATCCGAAGGCCTTTTGTTAATTTCACCACACTGCCAGTCATGAAACTAAAAGATGTATGGATCTTAAATATGATGTTCAAGATCTGATTGATTCCAATGTCATCTAGGTTGCTGGTGTAAATGACAAAGGAAATAAATTGATGGCTCCACCTAATAAAAACATAATAATATATACAAATTCATTACCTCATTATGAATCTATTGTTCTAGATCCATCTCTAGAAATGCTATGTATTTATAATCATCAAGAATAAGAATATGAAGGTGATATTTGTATGGTAGATGCCCACCCTCATAAAGAGTGAGTAGAACCTAAACCAACTATATCTTTCACTCCTCATGATTCTACTATTGAAGCTCCTAATGGACCTCTATACATCACCATTCAAATCAATGATGAACCCATAAGAGGTGCTATGTAAATCCTATATGCATGGTAAATGTAGTAATTGAAGAGTTTCTCTACATGCATGCTTTACACCATGATAACTATGATGTATCAAAAATTATAATTAGAGCACATTGTTGGTGCCTGCACTTGTAGTCAGGGTTACAAAAATTCAATCAGCAGGCATTTTTCATTTCAAACCCTAAAGTTTTCTGGGTCCATCGGCATGGGTCTACCTTTGTCTCGGCAATTATGTTTTTCATGGTGGTATGTTCATTTCATCACCAAGACAGTAGCCATCAGTGGATAAGCTAAATGTCTCTCCAACTGGCCGATGGATGTGTGAATGTGGGGTCATCATTGTGACTTGCCTTATTGGCAGTTGAGTTAATGGTCATCTCGATGGGCCGATGAGATATGAAGGTAAGCCATCGGCATGACAGTCTTCATCGCAGTGTTGTGAGTATTGTCACCCTGATGCTCTCAGTCGCACTAATGTAGGAGATGAGGGCTTGACAGTCAGCATAACGTGTGACATTGGCAAAGCAGGAAAGTATTTCTCTGACATGTCAGGGTGTGACCAATGGGGGAGGCATCGAGAGAACTCGCAAGGCATTTGCTAATGGGAGGAGTGTGGCCGATGAGGTATGCTAAGGAAGGTTGCATCAGTGAGGTCGACATATTAGAGGTGGTGTTTTCAGATGTGCCGACAGGTTGGAGTCTTGCTGAAGGGTTTGAGGATCAGTGTGACAGGTGATATCTATGTAGGTGAAGAATATCACCCCAACTATTGGACATCACAGCGATGAAGGTTTTGTTTCAGCCAGAACAGTGTGTATCAGCGTGCTTGGGTACTGTTGTTCCGACGTTTGAGGTCATGCTGATGGGGTCTTGGCATTAGTGGGAGTTGGACAGATGGGCTAATTGGCAGGTGGTTCATTGGTCATGGAAGGTAAATATGCATGACATTATGTTTGCTCATAGTTAGGTTTATAAAGTGTTGAAGGGAGCATTACAGGGCAAGTGTGAGATTTTAATCTCACTAGTTTGAGTGACCAACAATGGAAGAAAGACTGCCTACGTGGCACAATCTCAATGGTGATTGACTTTTCAATGATGCCAACATGAATTTTCAAAGGTGAAAGGGCAGATTTTGACTGTCAATCTTGCATATCTAGAGCCTGATCCTATGGCTAGGTTTGAAGCCTCAAATGACTGTCTGTTGGCACCTTTTCTGCGTGCTCATCCCACAGTCAACTGACCATGCTGCGCGGTGATGGAAAACATCACATTTGCTTGCCTATTCAAGGTCCAAGTTGCTTGCGCCATTGGATTTTATGGTGAATTTAACTGCTTTAGCGACCGGAATTGATGAGGGATCCGATTGTTTCATTAAAAATTTGGAGGGAGTGATCTTTGCATTTATGAAGTCTGTCAGTGTGTAGGTGGCCAAAAGCTTGTGTGTTCCTTAAAGAGGAATCTATGGCCATTCTAAGAGGGTTGGATGTTTTTTGGGTTTTTCTCTCTGACTCTAAACACAAGGTGTTCACATTTTGAAAGGCATTTTTTGTTGCAGATTCAATCCTTGATCTGGTGTATCAGTCCTTCTTGTTTTGTAGATGATAAATTCCTCCATGATGATTTTCTATGCAGATTGAATTTAAATTAAAAACACCTGGTGTGTGTATTTCTTATGATTGTCTCCCATGTGTCACTTGTTTTCCTTTCAAACAAGGTTGTTAAGGGCTTCCAAGTTTTTCAGTATTTGTTTGCTATACTATGTGTCTGATTTCTTGTGTCTGCTCAAGGAGTGGTTAAATAGGCTTTTGATTAGATACAAAGGAAAATGAGTTGCATCATAGGATCTGCTAAGTATGATGATAGGTAATACTTTTTCTTGGACATATTGCTATCAGACAGTAATATTTTACCTAATTCCTCTGGATATGAATTCATGTTGTCATAGGGAAACATTTACATTCATAGATTTGACTCTACTACCTAGATAAGGCACTAGTCTGGGAATCTACCTATTCAAAGGGTCTAGGAAAATCCCATAACTCCAAACATCAAAATGAACCATTTCATAATTCCAACCTGTTAGTTTGTAGGATTAGAAATAGGAACCCCTGCATGCTCTCATACCCAACCAGTTAGATATGTCCAAGAATGTTACCAAACTTGTGATCTATTACTTAAATCTTGGTCCATAAATGAGAGTATTCTGCATGTTGTTATAAAGCTAAATCTTTCTATCATTGGGAGAGTCAAACATTAAATCTTTAGCTATAGGGATACCCCCCTTGGTGCCGCAGAACCAGAAGTGAAGGGGAGGCATCTCACGCAACCTTCTGTATTAGTTGGCTGAATCTACCTGTGCATTGGAACTGGCAAACCCTAATGCTGATTCAGAATGAAAACCAACAAAATGGCGACACTATTGGGTGTTGGGAATTAAGGTATCTCAACCTTGGTAATTCTCTGCATTTATAATATTTGTATTTATTATTCATTGCCTATGTTGTAAATAATTGGAAATTCCACTTTGCCATATTGTGGGATGTGGCACGGTGATGTGTTAATCCTACATGGATTATGACAACTTGTTATTTTGTCCTCACATGAGGAGATAGGCATCCCACTTAGTGGTAGGAATATTCTACCATGTATTGGCATCTTCTATGTTATGTAAGGAATGTTTGACCGAAACGGTTATGACAGATTCCTATGATGGATCTATGACATGTAAGAGTCAAGAATAGAAGTTTGTAAGACAGGTAATGACATGTGTCATGAAGGATCTTTGAATGAGGCATTTTTGGGTGCCCCAAGGTGGAATATGATGTGTTGTAAGAGAATATGCTATTAATAGCATGCGTATGATAGATTCTCTTACAGTTGTAAGTTGTAACCTTTATGACAGATTCTATGATAGTCGTAAGTGTTGTAAGAGCATCTGTCATAACCCATTTTGGAAAGTGGTGACCTCTTTGGGATGAGAGTTGTGGACAAGTGTTAGCTACATTCTACAATGTTGACCAAGTGTCCCTAGGTGTGGGTTTTGGTCCAAGATGCCATATTGGACACCCATTCCAAGAAAGGTCCAAAATTACCTTGTATGTTTTATTTAAACAGGTGCTTGGAGATGGAGTTTGTATCACAGGTTTACAGGTACTGTTATGCTTTCGGATTGACTCTAGACATGAGTGTCAAAGGCCATTGAAGCTTGCATTGCAAGTGTATTGTAAACATTCTTTCAGATTTTTTAATACATTGTGCAGGTTTCTGAGTGTGGGGTTTTTCACCTAATAAGGGTTTTCCCCACCGTAAATCTATGTCTCTCTTCTTCTGTCTTCTTTATGGCTCTTCTGATTTGCTGCTATATCTCATGTTAATGGCTTAACATTGCTGTAATAGTTAGGATAAAGTTGAATTTGCATAGCCCTCTCCTCAATAGATTAGTGTAGGAAGCGTTTCCACACACCTAGCTTCCTTTCAGTTGGTATCAGAGCTTGATCACATTTGGTCCTAGTTGTAGGGTAGGGGTTTTTTGAGCTAATCTTAGGTTGAGTGGGAGTCTGTACAGAGCATTCTATATCTTATTGCAGCAAGGAGATGGTAGGCACATCAGGAAGGTTTGAAGTAGAGAAGTTCAACGGCAGTAATTTCGAGCTATGGAACCTCAAAATGGAAGACATGTTAGTTGACCGAGACCTTTGGGAAAGTGTGAACAGAACTAAACCAGCTACAATGACACAAGCTAATTATGATCTCAAGGATCGGAAGGCTAAGGGTCTCATAAGACTTAGTCTTGCCAATTCTATGTTGTTAAATGTCAATGAAGAGACCACTGCAAAACTCCTTTGGAAGAAGTTGGGGGAGGTGTATCAAGCAAAATGCCTTGTCAATAAAATTTTCCTAAGAAAGAAGTTGTATTCTCTTCGAATGGAGGACGGAGGATCCATGGTTGAGCATATGAATGCCTTTAACATGCTACTTGTACAATTAACATCTATTGGTGTAAACATGGAGGAGGAGGATCGGTGTATGACCCTGCTTTGTTCTCTGCTGGACTCATGGGATCATCTTGTCATGGCAATTGAAAGCACCACATCCACATTCAAAATGGAAGAGGTGGTTTCTGCACTGTTATCTGAAGAGATGTGGAGAAAGTCTTTCGAGGCAGCCAAAGAAGCCTTTGCAGTTCATGGAAGACCCAAGGAGAAAGGGAAGAAGAAGGACAAGAAAGCTGAGAAGGGTAGATCCAAATCTTGTGGGAGATCCAAATCTCCTGGAAAGTACAAGGCTCTTTGTTGGAACTGTGGTAAGATCAGGCATTTCTGAAAGGAATGCAAAGAGGAGAAGATGAATAAGAAGAAAGCTCCTCATTCAGATTCTAAAAAATCACAAGATGATGGTGATGCCTTCATCGCAGCCCTAGCAACCCATGCATCTGATGATGTGTGGCTAATCAAATCTGGTGCATCATTCCACGTGACCTTGCATCGAGACTGGTTGACTAAGTATGAGGAGTTCAATGGTGGAAAGGTGTATCTGGGTGATGACTCTCATCTGAAGATTGTTGGTCATGGAAGAGTCTTTATCCGATTCCCTGATGGTTGAGTGTAGGGGATCTCTGGGGTTATGCACATCCCAGGCTTAGCATAAAACTTGCTTTCTGTAAGTAGTTTGAATGATGCAGGTGTACAGGTTGTCTTTTTGAAAGAAGGATGGAAGATGACTAGAGGATCTATGGTGCTTGCTAAGGGTACTCAGAGAGGTACTCTGTTTCAGGTGGAAGCATGCATTGCACAATGCAATATTTCTTCTAACTCAAGGAAGAGGGCAGCAGTCACTTCATCTCTACCATCTGAACGAGCAATGAAGAAATTTGTTGTTTCTAATCTTGATGGTTGTAACCGTGCATTGGAAGTTAAACTTCCTACATAAAAGACAATGTTATGGCATAAGAGATTTGGCCACATTGGTGAGAAGGGTCTGCGTACCCTAAAAAATAAGAACCTCCTTGAGGGGTTAGATGATTGTAATCTTGAGTTTGACTTTTTCTAACATTGCATTTTAAGGAGTTTAAAGCCTTTGCTGAGAATCAGATTGGTAAAAAGATTAAATGATTGAGAACTGACAATGGTGGTGAGTTATGTTCTACAGAATTGGATAAGTATTGTAGGGAACTTGGGATTGAAAGACATAAGATAACTCCATACACACCGTAGCAAAATGGATTTGCAGAGAGGATGAATAGGAAACTATTGGAGAAGGCTAGGAGTATGCTTAGTGGAGCTAGTCTAGAATGAAAGTTTTGGGCTAAACCTGTTGCCACTGCTTGCTATCTGGTAAACAAATCTCCTACATTAGCTCTTGTTAGAAAGACACCCATGGAGGTGTGGTCTGATAGAAATCCTTCAGTAAGGCATCTTCATATTTTTGGTTGTGAGGCATATGCACATGTGCCTAAGGAGAAGCGGTCAAAGTTGGAGAACAAAGATGTTAAGTGTATCTTCATCAGCTATTCTATTGGTGTGAAAGGATACAAGCTTTGGGACCCCGTGGCTGAAAAAGTGTTGTATAGTAGAAGTGTCATCTTCAGAGAGATTACACCTTCTTCCATTATAGCTAGAAGAAAAAGAAAATAAAAAGGATGTTGTTCAGTTTCCTCTCACCCTTGAGAAGACTAAACAGAAAGACAATGTTGGACCTGATGATGAGGTGAGCTCTAGTAACTCTGAAAGCTCAGAAGAAGCTGAACCTCAACCTCAGCTCTTGAGGAGGTCTACATGGATAAGGAAGCAACCTGAAAGGTTTGGTTTTACATTGCTTGATTCTAGTTGTGCTTATGCTTTGCTCACTAGCAGTGATGAACCTAGAACTATATTAGAGGCTTTAGATATGAAGGATGCAGGTTCCTTGAAGGAGGCCATGGAGGAAGAAATGTCTTCTTTGGAAAAGAATCAAACTTGGGACTTGGTGCCTTTGCCTCCTGGACAGAAACCTGTTGGATGCAAATGGGTGTTCAAGAAGAAGATTGGTGCAGAAGGCAATATTGAGAAGTATAAGGCCAGATTGGTTGAGAAGGGGTATTCACAAGTTGAGGGTATATATTATGGTGAGATCTTCTCTCCTGTTGCAAAGCTGATATCCATTCGATTCCCATTGTCTCTCATAGCAGCTTATGACTTGGAGGTAGAATAGATGGATGTGAAGACAACTTTCCTTCACAGTGACTTAGAGGAGGAAATCTACATGTCATAGTTAGAGCATTACATGGTAAAAGGTAAAAAAAATTTGGTTTGCAAACTTAAGAAGTCTTTGTACAGTTTGAAGCAACCCCTAGGACATGGTTCTTTGAAGTTTGATGCCTTTGTGTTGTCAATTAGATTTTTGAGATTGAAATCAGATCACCGTGTTTATTATAAGTTTGATGGTGATCGTATTCTCATTATTGCACTATATGTTGATGATATGTTGCTCATTGGGAAGGGTAAGAATATGATTTCTGATTTTAAATCTTAGTTGTCAACTTAGTTTGAAATGAAAGATTTAGGGGCACCTAGGTACATTCTAGGAATGGAAATCAGAAGAGATAGAACCAACAGAAAACTTTGGTTAAGTCAGAGTAAGTATGTTAAGACCGTGTTGGATAGATTCAGCATGGGAGATTGTAGACCATTGTGTGTTCCCATTTCCTTGGGGACAAAGTTGTATATTGAGGATTGTCCAAAATCTCCTAGTCAGGTGGAGGACATGAGTAGAGTACCTTATGCTAGTGCTGTTGGTAGTTTGATGTATACTATAGTCTACACAAGACTAGACATTGCCCAAGCAGTGGGAGTCCTTCGTCGATTTATGGCTAATCCTGGATGAGTTCATTTGGATGCAATTAAGTGGGTGTTCAGATACCTGAGGGGTACTTCTGAGTATTCCATTTGTTATCATGGTAATGTTTTAGGACCTCTGCATTTTGTTGATATTCAAGGATTTGTGGATTCAGATTGGGCAGGTGACATTGACAGCAAGAGATCCACCAATGCTTATGTTTTTACACTGTTTGGTGGTGCTATTAGTTGGATGAGTAAGTGACAACCTGTTGTTGCTTTGTCCATGATAGAAGCTAAGTATATGGCAGCAACTCATGCTTGTAAGGAAGCCATTTGGCTTAAGAGATTGTGTTCCGCTATTGGTGTTGATGTAGGTCAGATCACGATCAGTTGTGATAGTTAGAGTGCAATTTGCCTTGCAAAGAATCCAAATTTCCATGCTAGAACCAAGCACATTGATGTTTAGTTTCACTTCCTGAGGGACATGGTTGAGGATGGAAAGGTAAATTTAGAGAAGGTAGATACTTTGAAGAATGTTATAGATGCATTGACGAAACCAGTGGGCACAGAGAAGTTCAGATGGTGTTCGGAGTCTATGGGCCTCCCGGCCTATAGCAGTTAAATCCTATTTTTCTATTGGCTCTTACAAGGTGTTCAAAAAGTGGGAGAATGTTAGGAATTAAGGTGTCTAAACCTTGGTAATTCTCTGCATTTATAATGTTTCTATTTATTAATCATTGCCTATGTTGTAAATAATTGGAAATTCCACTTTGCCATATTGTGGGTTGTGGCACGGTGATGTGTCAATCCTACATGGATTATGACAACTTGTTATTTTCTCCTCACATGAGGAGATAGACATCCCACTTAGTGGTAGGAATATTCTTCCATGTGTCAGCATCTTCTATGTTGTGTAAGGAATGTTCGACCGAAACGGTTATGACAGATTCCTATGACGGATCTATGACATGTAAGAGTCGAGAATAGAAGTTTGTAAGACAGGTAATGACATGTGTCATGAAGCATCTTTGAATGAGGCATTTTTGGGCGCCCCGAGGTGGAATATGATGTGTTGTAAGAGAATATGCTATTAATAGCATGTGAATGATAGATTCTCTTACAGTTGTAAGTTGTAACTGCTATGATAGATTCTATGACAGTTGTAAGTGTTGTAAGAGAATCTGTCATAGCCCATTTTGGAAAGTGGCAACCTCTTTGGGATGGGAGCTATGGAAAAGTGTCAGATACATTCTACAATGTTGACCAAGTGTCCCTAGGCATGGGTTTTGGTCCAAGATGCCATATTGGATGCCCAATCCAAGAAAGGTCCAAAATTGCCTTATATGTTGTATTTAAATAGGTGCTTGGAGATGGAGTTTGTGTCACAGGTTTATAGGTACTGTTATGCTGCTAGATTGACTCCAGACATGAGTGTCAAAGACCATTGAAGATTGCATTGCAAGTGTATTGTAAACATTCTTTCAGATTTGTTAATACATTGTGCAGGTTTCTGAGTGTGGGGTTTTTCACCCGATAAGGGTTTTCCCCACCGTAAATCTCTGTCTCTCTTCTTCTGTCTTCTTTCTGGCTATTGTGCTTTGCTGCTATATCTCATGTTAATAGTTTAACATTGCTGTAATAGTTAGGATAATGTTGAATTTGTATAGCCCTCTCCTCAATAGATTATTGTAGGAAGCATTTCTACACACCTAGCTTCCTTTCATTGGGGAGTTGGAATAAAAATACCTTGTTGTAGCAAATTTAAAGAAATTATATATGTGGCTGTACTGTGGAAAAACCCAAGAAGAAAGAAATGAATTTCCAGCTTCAGCCTATTTGAAGGTCACTCCTCTGCTAAGGAGGTGGCAACTCTATTGAATGAACTTATCAGCTGCTGCAACATATCCTGGTATTTTAATAAGTTTTAAAGGATTCCCTATTTGGTGAAATGACACTAGTTGAAAGGGAAATGTTGGTGAGAGATTGCATGCTTTTGTATTTGTTGAGCATATAGTTTATATTCTCAAAAGGAGTATGCAATGTTGTCGAAAGATGCATTTAGAGGACTTTAGGAAATTTGAACAACAATTTATATTTTAAAGGCCTAAAGTCATTGAATGAAAATTAGAGTTGAGAGGAGGATTACAAAAAACACATAAAAACGTATTATTAGTCCATGCACCCTTGTGAGGTGTCAAATGCAAAAATGTATAATAATCGATCCCAACCTTATAGTAGAAGGAATTTTAGCATGGATAGATATAGGCCCATCAATTTCAATGGCATTCGTGGTTATCCAAATGCTTTTCCATAAAAAATTAGAAAGTATATGCCTAAATTCAGTGGTGTTAAGGATGAATCAGCTGAGAGACACATGCAGTAGTTTAGAATGTAAGAGATGACTTTGAGGTTGACCATGAAGATGTAGTTATGAGATTATTTATTCAATCTCTAGATGAAGATGCAAGGGACTGGTTCTCCTATCTTCTAGCTTGCTCTGTCAGCTCTTGGCAAGAATTTAAATCTGCATTTCTAGAACAATATGGTGAAAGAATATTTGAATATGCAGTTATCAGTGATTTTATGTATATCCATATTGAAAAACATGAGTTAATTCCATCCTTTAACCTCAAGTTTATGAAGACATTGAAAAGAATTCCAAAATGCATGAGACCTAATGATGCATTGTGCCTAGTGGTCTATCTAGGAGCATTTGATAAGAAATGAGCTATAGATTGAGAGATAAGGAGCCCACCACATTACATCAGGCACATCAGTTTGCAATAGACATTGAAAACAATTGGAGATATTGAATTCAAAAGCATTATTTCTTTGAAAATTTTTGTTGTCCTGCAGTCCCCAATGTAGATGAAAGATATAATTTATATGTTGAAGATGAATGTCAAAGCACTCACACCCTTGTTGTCCCTATTTATGCACCATTTCAAGGTAATGATGACTCTGTCATGGAGGAGGATGCCCAAATTGGCCTAGCAAATGAAGTTGATAATAATGATTTTTCAAGTGATGTTAATATGCTAGTCCTCAGCAAGGAACACTCATGTTTAAATGATCCAATTATGCAAAGTTGTGATCATATGAATCAAGAGTCAATATCAGTTTCATCAGGAAGTATTAGAGGGCTGGAGAGTGGTATAGATAGTTCAACTTTAGATTACATTGGAGTAGCAGGAATCTTGTACGTGGGGCAATCAGATGATAAGAATGATATCCATGATCAATTCATGGGTCAAGTTTGTTCTTCTTATGACTCTAGATTTGACAGTGCTAAAAAGGAGTTGGATTGTCATGAAGAAGAAGCAGAGGCCTTTGTAATCATGGTGAATCCCCTTTATGATGAGATTGCAGATGCATTTGGCGTTTTGAGTCATGACCTTCTTTGGTGCAGGATTAACCCTTTGTTTGAAGAGGATGATATAGATTTGCAAATGGTGGAAAATGAATATTCATCATCAAGTGGGCCAAGTGTATGCAACAATGGATGTGTGGATTAGGTTTCATTTTCAATGCCAATAAGTGATATAAATGGTATTGATAGTCTCATATATTCTGAATGTTTTTAGTTCCTAGATTAGCTAGATGAGTGTCTGGTATTGTGCAATAGCCAGGTAGATAATGAGGAATGCAGCATGCAATATGATGATATACTATCTGAAGAATATAACATACATATGTTACCTAATGATGAAAGATTTTCCAGTATGTATGGTTATGTGTTTGATTGTGACATGCAGAGTGACAGAGGTCACAATGACAGTGGCAAACTTTCTAAAATAGTGAGGTATGTGATTGAATAGATTGGCTTGTGGGAAAATTATGTTGATATTTTCAGTTGGGGTTGGGATTATTCATATCAGAATTAGGCATTTGATAGAGAAAAATTGTGGTTCTTCATTTTTGGCTACCTAGGGCTGCCAAAATAACGTTTAAAAATATGATCTATGATGCAAGTTGTTGTGGCTTTCATCTTTGCTACTAAATGATGAGGCCCAATCTATAACCCAAAGTTTTGGGGTTCTTACCATGCCTGCAAGAGACATGCATCCCCAGACAGAGCCAGTGTTGGTGCCTACACCTATAGTCAGGGTTACAAAAATTCAATTAGCAGGCATTTTTCATTTCAGACCCTAAAGTTTTCTGGGTCCATTGGCATGGGTGCACCTTTGTCTCGGCGATTATGTTTTTCACGGTGGTATGTTCATTTCATTGCCAAGATAGTAGCCATCGATGGCTAAGCTAAATGTCTCTCTGACTGGCTGATGGATGTGTGAATGTGCGGTCATCATTGTGACTTGCCTTATTGGCAGCTGAGTTAATGATCATCTCGACGGGTCGATTAAATATGAAGGTAAGCCATCGACACGACGGTCTTCGTCGGAGTGTTGTGAGTATTATCGCCCTGATGGTCTCAGTCGCACTGATGTAGGAGATGAGGGCTTGATGGTCAGCGTAATATGTGACATTGACAAAGTAGGAAAGTATTACTTTGACATGTCAGGGTGTGACCGATGGGGGTGGCATCAGAATGACATGGTGCATCGGGAGAACTGGCAAGGGGTTTGCCGATGGGAGGAGTGTGGCCAATGAGGTATGCTAAGGAAGGTTGCATCGGTGAGATCGACATATCGGCAGTGGTGTTTTCAGATGCGCCGATGGGTTGGGGTATTGCTGAAGGGTTTGAGGATTGGTGTGACAGGTGATATTGGTGTAGGTGAAGAATGTCTCCTTGACTATTGGATGTCACAGCGACGAAGGTTTTGTTCTGGCCAGACCATTGTGTATCAGCGTACCTGGGTAGTGTTGTTCCAACACTTGAGGTCATGTTGATGGGGTCTTGGCATTGGTGGGAGTTGGACTGATGGGCTAATTGGTAGGTGGTTCATTAGTCATAGAAGGTAAATATGCATGATATTATATTTGCTCACAGTCAGGTTTATAAAGTGTTGAAGGGAGCATTGTAGGGTGAGTGTGAGATTTTAATCTCACTAGTTTGAGTGGCCAGCGATGGAAGAAAGACTACCTACGTGGCATGATCTCAATGGTGATTGACTTTTCGATGATGCCAACATGAATTTTCAAAGGCGGACGGGCAAATTTCGACCGCCGATCTTGCATATCTGGAGCCCGATCCTATGGTTGGGTTTGAAGCCTCAAACGACTATCTGTTGGCACCTTTTTTGCACACTCATCCCACAGTCAACTGACCATGCTGTACGGTGATGGAAAACATCACATCTGCTTGCCCATTTGAGGTCCAAGTTGCTTGCGCCATTAGATTTTATGGTGAATTTGACTACTTCAGTGACTGGAATTGATGAGGGATCCGATTGTTTCATTGAAAATCTAGAGGGAGTGATCTTTGCATTTATGAAGTCTATTAGTGTAGGTGGCCAGAAGCTTGTGTGTTCCTTAAAGAGGAATATGTGACCATTCTAAGGGGGTTGGATGTGTTTTGGGTTTTCCGCTCTGACTCTGGACACAAGGCGTTCACATTTTGAAAGGCATTTTTTGTTGCAGATTCAGTCCTTGATCTGGTGTATCAGTCCTTCTTGTTTTGTAGATGATAAATTCCTCCATGATGATTTTCTATGTAGATTAAATTTAAATAAAAAACACCTGGTGTGTGTATTTCTTATGATTGTCTCCCATGTGTCATTTATTTTCCTTTCAAACAAGGTTGTCAAGGGCTTCCAAGTTTTTTAGTATTTGTTTTCTATACAGTATGTCTGATTTCTTGCATCTACTCAAGGAGTGGTTAAATAGGCTTTTGATCAGATACAAAGGAAAATGGGTTGCATCATAGGATCTTCTAAGTATGATGATAGGTAATACTTTTTCTTGGACATATCGCTGTCAGACAGTAATATTTTACCTAAGTCCTCTGAATATGAATTCATGTTGTCATAGGGAAACATTTACATTCATAGATTTGACTCTACTGCTCAGATAAGGCATTGGTCTGGGAATCTACCTATTCAAAGGGTCTAGGAAAATCCCATAACTCCAAACATCAAAACAAACCATTTCATAATTCCAACCTATTAGTTTGTAGGAGTAGAAATAGGAACCCCTGCATGCTCTCATACCCAACCAATTAGATATGTCCAAGAATGTTGCCAAACTTGTGATCTATTACTCAAATCTTGGTCCATAAATGAGAGTATTCTACTTGTTGTTATAAAGCTAAATATTTCTATCATTGGGAGAGTTAAACATTAAATCTTTAGCTATCGGGATAACCCCTTTGGTGCAGCAAAACCAGAAGTGAAGGGGAGGCAGCTCATGCAACCTCCTGTATTAGTTGTCTGAATCTGCCTGTGCATTGGAACTGGCAAACCCTAATGCTAATTCAGAATGAAGACCAGCACACATGATGGGTCTATCCTTGCAACTCTTGGTGCATGGACCGTTGCCATCAAGGTCAGTCCAAGATTGTTGGATGTTACTTTTAATGTCATACCCACATTAGACTTGTTTCATGTGAAGTTGGGTCACCCATGGCTCCACCCCATGAAGGTAGTCATCTCTATGGTTCATAAGTTCTTAATTTTTTCATTTAAGGGATGTCTACATGTTGTACATCATAGTCAGTACCAACTCGTTGCTTGACATGGACACTTTACACTTGACTACTTCTGGGGAAAACTAGTTGGAGTTACTTAAGCTAGAGAGGATTTTTTTTTTGTCATATCAAAAATTTAAAGCACAAAAGATTACAAATTTTCCACTTACTAACACACCTCCTTGTGACGTCGCCAGACCTCCTTGATCTTTTGAGGCTACGAAAGTAGTTCCCCCTGTCCCACAAGTCGCAAATGAAGTTAACCTTGAATCAAAGGTTCTTCCCCATCCCTAAGCATTTGATATATATGTTGAGGTTCCCTCTCTACCATCCCTTCAGAACAACAAGGAAACCATTGAGCACAAAATAGACCTCCCCATAATTGTAATATTACCTTTGTCCCACCTACCTCTACAGAGACTAGTGGAAATCAATCACTTGCGCACATATTATTTTATAATGTTTCTCAACCACTTATGGATGCTCAAGTACTTCCACCTATTCGATAAGTTGATAAGGAAGAGTATCCCACATTGAGAAACCCTCCCCTGTGGTCTCTCAACCTTTGGTGGTTCATCTAGTTTCTTCTAATGTTCTTGAAGAAAATGAAGAAAAGGAACCCATGTTGAAAGATACTATAATCACATTAACAAACATCACAAACAAAGATAAGTGAAATAAAATTGTGACAGAAAGAAAGAAGCATCATCATGCTATGGATCACCTTGCCACAAGAGAGGAGAATCTCCCTCCTCGCAAATGTCTATCACCAAAGGATACAAAAGAGACATCTACTAGTGCTTTGTCTCCTCTAGCGAAGGATAATGCTTCACAACTTGAAGTGGAACCTATTATGCTATATCCTAATAGAAAACATGAAGATAATAATGATACATATATGGCTCTTGTTCCTTACAATAAACTTTCTATAGTTCCTCTTGCATCTTTTCCACCTTCCCAAATTGGTGATGAGAAAATTTGGGAGGAGGATGATTTGCTTTAGGCTGACTCATGAGTGTGGCCCTTATTTCTATTATGTCATGAGTACATGTGATTGTATTCACTCATAATGTGTTTCTTGATGCTTTATTTATTTATGTTGTTGTTGTTAATCTCTCTTTGGATGGCCCTTGACACCCTTGTAGGTGCAAGGATACAAAGGGATTGAAATTTGTTGTGATATTCTCTATATTTATATAATCATTCTTCTATATGTTGTAAATTGCATTGTTGTTTCCATTGGGGATGACATAAGGTGTAGGATGCTTCAACATTCTCCCTTGTTGACCCAAAGGTTTTTATTTGATTTCATGTGATATTTCTTCCTTTGTCTTCATAGTTCTACCAACTGGTAGATGATGACAATTCCAAATATTTATAGTGTCGAGATATCTCCTATTATACAACCATTCATATACTAATGTCAGTCACACATATCCCTTTGTATTGTTATTATTACCTATTTGTGCACTTCAGCCCAAACAAGTTAGGCTGGGACAACGCTATTTGTTTCCTACCTTGAAGAGGGAGACAAGTACAATAGAAACTTAGATTAGGTGTCTAAAATAGGAGGAAAGGAAAAATAGTAGGGAAGATGAAATTTCACAGTTAGCTTTGAAGGCCTACTACCTAGGTAGAAGGCCATTCTAGTCCTCACTTTTACCAGAAAAATGTAGCAACTCAGTAAGAGTTGCTACAGGAGCCAGATAAAAGTGGAAAGGGCATCCCACTAGAGCAAAAGGCATCCCAGGATAGACAGGAGGAAGGAAACTAAGCTATGAGTTTTATTTTGTTTCAGATCCATTTATTACAGTTTGTTCAAATATCAAAAGGTGAAGGTACACAAGTTTGCTAAATCTACTTATGATTATAAACAAGTATATCATGCAATAGATTTCAGATATATTTTCCTTATGCAATTGAATGATTTACAAAAGAAGAACAATATACAAATTATTACATAAAATAGTTTCTTATATTCACAAGGAAAATATGTTCATAGTTCCCACACAAGCCGTGGGAATTGACTGTAAAAGATGAAATGAAAGAACAAATATACACCTGAAGTAACAAGAAACATAAAAGAGAAAAAAGGGGATCCTTCATTACCTAAACAACGAATCCCCACTGGTGAGTGCATCATCTTTAGATTCTCCAATGTTGTCTTCTGAGGTACTTGCAAGAGAGAGAAAGAAAACATGTTAGAGCTCGAGATACCTTTTCACTCTTGTATGCAACAACATCAAATGTACA
This sequence comes from Cunninghamia lanceolata, assembly GCA_027924645.1. Taxonomy (NCBI): domain Eukaryota; kingdom Viridiplantae; phylum Streptophyta; class Pinopsida; order Cupressales; family Cupressaceae; genus Cunninghamia; species Cunninghamia lanceolata. Next base: position 4,740,877 of record BSBN01000957.1, read on the forward strand.
TTCCATCTTTTCATTAGCATCCAAGCAAGAAAATGAAAGAGATAGATAGCTCCCTGATATAGATATACAACCACTAGAAATAAGTAAGAGAAGATCATATAATCATTATAAGAGGCTACTAGACTCAAATGTTTTCCTAACTTATGTTCTAAGTGTGTAGGTATAGGTACTTGAAGATATCTCATTAATGACATAGATTGAAGTTGTCATAACAGTCATGAAAGGATAATCCACAATGGACATTCAAATCTCAAATAGAAGGAGCAATCATAATGATATAAAAGTCAAGAGACTATGATATGGAGATAACTGGAGATAGCCATAACATCATGGAAGGTACAACTGTCACAATGGACAGTCATGTCTTGAAAATGCAAAGGAAAGCAGTCATGAAAACTCAAAAGAGCAAGGACCATTGAACAATGAAAATATTGTAGGAGAAGTCAATGAGTAGGTAGAAGTCTTGCCAAGAAATGGCAAAGTGAATAGTCAAGAAGGACAATCACAATGTTGAAGAGTAGTCATGAAAGGACTGTCCATCAAGAACAACCACCCATTCAAAAAGGAACAGTCACCTCTAATAAAGCAACATTCAACAACATGGAATAATGCATAAAAGACTCACCTATTTCATTCATAGAGGTTGAGAAAGGTGACTTAAAGAAATATGTAATGGAAATAGGTGGTGTAACTGTTTGTAGTAAGCCTTACTTATTTCTTTCATTTTGTGTGCATTTAGCACAGCACAATTATTACATAAGATAATGAATAAATATTAGATGACTGTCAAAGAATAAAAATCAAATATTGACTGACTGTCACAACCTAGAATAGTAGCCACAATCACCAAATAAGTAGTCACAGTCATTTAGAATAGCAATCACATAACGAGGAATAGTCATACCAGCAAGAGGATGCATACAAATAGGTAGCAGATAGTCATGTAAGAGGAAACAATGCAAATATGGGTTATAAGAGAGAATAGAGATAGTCTATCAAGGTTGTCATCTTTGGAAGGCATGTGAGTAGAAGTTATGAAGGTTTTGATTCTCCAAAGAATATATAAAATCATTGAAGAGTAGTGTTTTCTAAGGAGACATGGTGTTTATACACAAGATAGTGTAATTCTTGCATAAAATATAGATAGAGGGGCAGTGAAGATCCATTATGCAGAAATACAAATGGAAGAGGCAATGACATAGTGAGGGACAACAACATGAATGCATGCATAGGTGCTTCATACCATAGACCACTAAAGTGTTTAAGGTACAAACAATGCATGAGGAGTCTTCAAAGATAGAAAGGATATGTGAACAAGAGGTTTTTAAAATTTAAAGAATGTCAAGGGTTTGCAAAGGACAATATTAAATACCATGCACAATAATAGAAAAACAATAGGCAATGTTGACAGTCAAAGTCATATTTCAATCTTTTCACTATTTACACTAGAAGGAAGCATTGAAAGTAGTTGAAATGGGAAAAGAACCATTTTAATCTTGCATGCCATCTCAAAAGAACATATAATGGAGGTCTAGCATATGCTTTAATGGCTTGTCAAGGATTTGTAAAAGACAAGGAAGTCATATGGAAATATTGTATAAGGCAATTTCTTATGAAGGTTGAAGGACTAGATAATGGGATTGTATTCCTGCCACAATTACCAAATAAGCAAGATGCAAATATGTAGAGATCCTAGGATAGTGCCAAGGACAGTAAGTGAGGGTTGGTATAAAGACCTTAACATAAAACAGTCAATAAATCATGACAAAGGAAAACAGTCACAGTCATAAGATTTCAAGAAGAACATCATTAAATAGTCAAAAGAGGCAAACAAATATATGAATGAAACCATACACATATGAGTCTTAAAACCCTACCATAGGTCATAAGGGTATGACTAAGATATTGGTGGACAATCGTATCTAAATGAAAAATAGTCATAAAGAAGCATGGGAGACAGTGTATAGTGTAGAACTCTAAAAAGAATGTGGAGAAAGAGATTTACAGAAAGGCAGTCATCTATAATTTTTGAATGCAGTCACCTCAGACATGAGATAGTCATCTCAGATTAGGGAACAATCATCAAATAGTCATCTTGACTATCATTGAACAGTAGTAGAAAGGTCTATGAAGATCTTGTGAGGTTTCAAATGCCATAATGTCATAGGGAGCAGCAAGCAATCATCAACAATAGTGAACAAAGGGAGAGTCATAGGGAGTTAAAGTCAGAAACAAAGATAAGCATATAGTGAAGGCAATCTATTACAAACATGGTCTATGGTAAGGGATATTATGTGAGGAGCAGAGGGACTGTCAAAGATGTTTGAATACTTTCTCTAGGGTTCACATTAGATAGATATAAATAAGTTGCAGAGACAGTAGATAAGATTAATGAAGGTGATAGAATTTTGTCAAGGCTCATGTTATTCTAGACTCTTTCAAAGTCTTGTACCCACTATACAAAGATCAAAGAGAGTGGAGAAAAAAGAGACCTAAGATTGAAACAAAATATATACAAGTATAGTGAGTGCCACTTAAGACAATAGTGTTGGGAATTAAGGTGTCTCAACCTTGGTAATTCTCTATATTTGTAATGTTTGTATTTATTATTCAATTGCCTATGTTGTAAATAATTGGAAATTCCACTTTGTCATATTGTGGGATGTGGCACGGTGATGTGTCAATCCTACGTGGATTATGACAACTTGTTATTTTGTCCTCACATGAGGAGATAGGCATCCCACTTAGTGGTAGGAATATTCTGCCATGTGTCAGCATCTTCTATGTTGTGTAAGGAATGTTTGACCGAAATGGTTATGATGGATTCCTATGACGAATCTATGACATGTAAGAATCGAGAATCGAAGTTTGTAAGATAGGTAATGACATGTGTCATGAAGCATCTTTGAATGAGGCATATTTGGGTTCCCTAAGGTGGAATATGATGGGTTGTAAGAGAATATGTTATTCTTAGCATCTGTATGACAGATTCTCTTATAGCTGTAAGTTGTAACCGCTATGACAGATTCTATGACGATCGTAAGTGTCGTAAGAGCATCTGTCATAGCCCATTTTGGAAATAGGTGACCTCTTTGGGATGGGAGCTATGGACAAGTGTCAGATACATTCTACAATGTTGACCAAGTGTCCCTAGGCATGGGTTTTGGTCCAAGATGCCATATTGGACGCCCATTCCAAGAAAGGTCCAAAATTGCCTTGTATGTTCTATTTAAACAGGTGCTTGGAGATGGAGTTTGCATCATAGGTTTACAGGTACTATTATGCTACCAGATTGACTCTAGAAACAAGTGTCGAAGACCATTGAAGCTTGCATTGCAAGTGTGTAGTAAAAATCCTTTCAGATTTGTTAATACATTGTGCAGGTTTCTGAGTGTGGGGTTTTTCACCCGATAAGGGTTTTCCCCACCATAAATCTCTATCTCTCTTCTTCTGTCTACATTCTGGTTCTTGTGTTTTTCTGCAATATCTCATGTTAATGGATTAACATTTCTATAATAGTTAGGATAGATTTGAATCTGCATAGCCCTCTCCTCAATAGATTAGTGTAGGAAGTGTTTCCGCACACTGAGTTTCCTTTCAGTTGGTATCAGAGCTTGATCACCTCTGGTCCTAGTTGTTGGGTAGGGGTTTTTTGAGTTAATCTTAGGTTGAGTGGGAGTCTATACAGAGCATTCTATATCTTATTGCAGCAAGGATATGGCAAGAACATCAGGAAGGTTTGAAGTAGAGAAGTTCAACGGCAGTAATTTTGAGCTATGGAAGCTCAAGATGGAAGACATGTTAGTTGACCGAGACCTTTGGGAAAGTGTGAATGGAACTAAACCAACTGCAATGACTCAAGATGAGTGGGATCTCAAGGATCAGAAGGCTAAGGGTCTCATAAGACTTACTCTTGCCGATTCTGTGTTGTTAAATGTCCATGAGGAGGCTACTGCAAAACTCCTTTAGAAGACGTTGGGGGATGTGTATCAAGCCAAATCCCTTGTCAATAAACTTTTCCTAAGAAAGAAGTTGTATTCTCTTTGAATGGAGGATGGAGGATCTATGGCTAAGCATATGAATGCCTTTAACATGCTAGTTGCACAATTGACATCTATCGGTGTAAAGATGGAGGAGGAGGATCGGTGTATGACCCTGCTTTATTCTCTGTCAGACTCATGGGATCATCTTGTCATGGCAATCAAAAGCACCACATCCACATTCAAAATGGAAGAGGTGGTTTCTTTGTTGTTATCTAAAGAGATGCAGAGAAAGTCTTCTGAGGCAGTTAAAGAAGCCCTTGTAGTTTGTGGAAGACCCAAGGAGAAAGGGAAGAAGAAGGACAAGAAAGATGAGAAGGGTAGATACAAATCTCCTTGAAAGTCCAAGGCTCTTTGTTGGAACTGTGGAAAGACCAGGCATTTCTGAAAGGAATGCAAAGAGGAGAAGAAGAAAAAGAAGAAAGCTCCTAATTCAAATTCTAACAAATCACAAGATGACGGTCATGCCTTCATCGCAGCCTTGGCAACCCATTCATCTGATGATGTGTGGCTAATTGACTCTAGTGCATCATTTCACATGACCTCACATTGAGACTGGTTCACTAAGTATGAGGAGTTTGATGGTGGAAAGGTGTATCTGGGTGACGACTCTCATCTGAAGATTGTTGGTCATGGAAGAGTCTCTATCCGATTCCCTGATTGTCGAGTGAAGGGTATCTCTAGGGTTATGCACATCCCAGGCTTAGCACAGAACCTACTTTCTGTAAGTAGTTTGAATGATGCAGGTGTGCAGGTTGTCTTTTCAAAAGAAGGATGCAAGATGACTCAGGGATCTATGGTGCTTGCTAAGGGTACTCAGAGAGGTACTCTATTTTAGCTGGAGGCATGTATTTCACAATGCAATAGTTCTTCTGACTCAAGGAAGAGGGTAGCAGTCACTTCATCCCCACCATCTGAATGAGCAGTGAAGAAATCTGTTGTTTCTAATCTTGATGGTTGTAATCGTGCATTAGAAGTTAAACTTCCTCTAGAAAAGACAATGTTATGGCATAAGAGATTTGGCCACATTAGTGAGAAGGGTCTGTGTACCCTAAAAAATAAGAACCTCATTGAGGGGTTAGATGATTGTAATCTTGAGTTTGACTTTTGTGAACATTACATTTATGGAAAACAAAACCGTGTTCAATTTTACTCAAGTTCTCATAAGTCTTCTGGTGTGTTGGACCTCATTCATTATGATGTGTTTGGTCCTGTTAATGTTCCTTCATTATCAAAATCTATATACTTTGTATCTTTTATAGATGATTATAGTAGAAGGACATGGATTTATTTTATCAGAAGCAAATCTAAAGTCTATAGCAAGTTTAAGGAGTTTAAAGGCTTTTCTGAAAATCAGACTGGTAAAAAGATTAAATGTTTCAGAACTAACAATCGTGGTGAGTTCTGTTCTATAGAATTCAATAAGTATTGCAAGGAACTTGGGATTGAAAGACACAAGACAACTCCATACACTCCGCAGCAAAATGGAGTTGTAGAGAGGATGAACATGACATTGATGGAGAAGGCTAGGAGTATGCTTAGTGGAGCTAGTCTAGATCAAAAGTTTTGGGTTGAAGCTATTGCCACTGCTTGCTATCTAGTGAACGGATCTTCTACATCACCTCTTGTTGGAAAGACACCCATGGAGGTGTGGTCTGGTAGAAAGCCTTTAGTAAGGCATCTTCATGTTTTTAGTTGTGAGGCATATGCACATGTGCCTAGGGAGAAGCGGTCAAACTTGGAGAACAAAGCTGTTAAGTGTATCTTCATCGGCTATGGTGTTGGTGTGAAAGGATACAAGCTTTGGGACCCCATGGCTGAAAAAGTGTTGTATGGTAGAAGTGTCATCTTCAGAGAGCTTACACCTTCTTCCACTGTTTTGCAGCCACAAGAAAAAGAAAAGAAAGAGGATGTTGTTCAGTTTCCTCTCACCCTTGAGAAGATTGAATAGAAAGACAATGTTGGACCTGATGATGAGGTGAGCTCTAGCAACTCTGAAAGCTCAGAAGAAGAAGCTGAACCACAACCTCAGCTCTTGAGGAGGTCTACACGGATAAGGAAGCAACCTGAAAGGTTTGGTTTTACATTGCTTGATTCTAGTGCTTATGCTTTGCTCACTAATAGTGATGAACCTAGAACTATATTAGAGGCTTTGGATATGAAGGATGCAGCTTCCTAGAAGGAGGCCATGGAAGAAGAAATGTCTTCTTTGGAAAAGAATCAAACTTGGAACTTGGAGCCTTTGCCTCCTGGATGGAAACCTGTTGGATGCAAATGGGTGTTCAAGAAGAAGATTGGTGTAGATGGCAGTATTGAGAAGTATAAGGTCAGGTTGGTTACGAAGGGGTATTCATAAGTGGAGGGTATATAGATTATGGTGAGATCTTCTCTCCCATTGCAAAGCTGACATCCATTCGATTCTTGTTGTCTCTCGTAGCAGCTTATGACTTGGAGGTAGAACAGATAGATGTGAAGACAACTTTCCTTCATGATGACTTGGAGGAGGAAATCTACATGTCACAGCCAGAGCATTACACTGTAAAAGGTAAAGAAAATTTGGTTTGCAAACATAAGAAGTCTTTGTATGGTTTGAAACAATCCCCTAGGAGATGGTACTTGAAGTTTGATGCCTTTGTGTTGTCAATTGGATTTGTGAGATCAAAATTAGATCACTGTGTTTATTATAAGTTTGATGGTGATCATTTTCTCACTGTTGCACTATATGTTGATGATATGTTTCTCATTGGCAAAGGTAAGAATATGATTTCTGATTTTAAATCTTAGTTGTCAACTCAGTTTGAAATGAAAGATTTAGGGGCAGACAGGTACATTCTAGGAATGGAAATCAGAAGAGACAGAACCAACAGAAAACTTTGGTTAAGTCAGAGTAAGTATGTTAAGATCGTGTTGGATAGATTCAACATGGGAGATTGTAGACCATTGTGTGTTCCCGTTTCCTTGGGGACAAAGTTGTCTGTAGAGGATTGTCCAAAATCTCCTAGTGAGGTGGAGGACATGAGTAGAGTACCTTATGCTAGTGTTGTTGGTAGTTTGATGTATGGTATGGTCTACACAAGACCAGACATTGCTCAAGTAGTGGGAGTCCTTAGTCGATTTATGGCTAATCCTGGATGGGTTCATTAGGATGCAGTTAAGCGAGTGTTTAGATATCTGAGGGGTACTTCTGAGTATTCCATTTGTTATCATGGTAATGTTTCTGGATCTCCGTATCCTGTTGATATTCATGAATTTGTGGATTCAGATTGGGTAGGTGACATTGATAGTAGGAGATCTAGTAGTGCTTATGTTTTTACATTGTTTGGTGGTGCTATTAGTTGGATGAGTAAGCGACAACTTGTTGTTGCTTTGTCCACAATAGAAGATGAGTATATGGAAGTAACTCATGCTTATAAGGAAGCCATTTGGGTTAAAAGATTGTGTTCAGATATTGGTGTTGATGCAGGTCAGATCACGATTAGTTGTGACAGTCAGAGTGCAATTTGCATAGCAAAGAATCCAACTTTCCATGCTAGAACCAAGCACATTGATGTTTAGTTTCATTTCATGAGGGACATGGTTGAGGATGGAAAGGTAAATTTGGAAAAGGTAGATACTTTGAAGAATGTTGCAGATGCATTGATGAAACCAGTGGGCACAAAGAAGTTCAGATGGTGTTTGGAGTCTATGGGCCTCTCGGCCTATAGCGGTTAAATCCTATTTTTAATTGGCTCTTACAAGGTGTTTGACAAGTGGGAGAATGTTGGGAATTAAGGTGTCTCAACCTTGGTAATTCTCTGCATTTGTAATGTTTGTATTTATTATTCAATTGCCTATGTTGTAAATAATTGGAAATTCCACTTTGTCATATTGTGGGATGTGGCACTGTGATGTGTCAATCCTACATGGATTATGACAACTTATTTTGTCCTCACATGAGGAGATAGGTGTCCCACTTAGTGGTAGGAATATTCTGCCATGTGTCAACATCTTCTATGTTGTGTAAGGAATGTTTGACAAAAATGGTTATGATGGATTCCTATGATGAATCTATGACATGTAAGAGTCGAGAATAGAAGTTTGTAAGACAGGTAATGACATGTGTCATGAAGCATCTTTGAATGAAGCATATTTGGGTACCCCAAGGTGGAATATGATGTGTTGTAAGAGAATATACTATTTTTAGCATGTGTATAACAGATTCTCTTATAGTGATAAGTTGTAACCGCTATGACATATTCTATGACGGTTGTAAGTGTCATATGACCATCTGTCATAGCCCATTTTGGAAATAGGCAACCTCTTTGGGATGGGAGCTATGGAAAAGTGTCAAATACATTCTACAATGTTGACCAAGTGTCCCTATGCATGGGTTTTGGTCCAAGATGCCATATTGGACGGCCATTCCAACAAAGGTTCAAAATTGCCTTGTATGTTCTATTTAAATAGGTGCTTGGAGATGGAGTTTGCATCACAGGTTTACAGGTACTATTATGCTACCGGATTGACTCCAGACATGAGTGTCAAAGACCATTGAATCTTGCATTGCAAGTGTGTTGTAAAAATTCTTTCAGATTTGTTAATACATTGTGCAAGTTTTTGAGTGTGGGGTTTTTCACCCGATAAGGGTTTTCCCCATCGTAAATCTCTGTCTCTCTTCTTCTGTCTACATTCTGGTTCTTGTGTTTTGCTGCAATATCTCATGTTAATGGTTTAACATTGTTGTAATAGTTAGGATAACTTTGAATTTGCATAGCCCTCTCCTCAATAGATTAGTGTAGGAAGTGTTTCCGCACACCGAGTTTCCTTTCAAATAGAATGCAGAAGTCTGATGGTAAGAGCATCTAGTACTGTATATCTTGCAAATATCTTGTCTTCAAAGTATTTAAGGCCTACTAAATAGATGTGTAGAGGTATGTTCCAAGCATCAGAGGTCACAGAGAATGTTTTCAAGGGGAGGTTAGAGGAAGAGACAAAGAGAGCAGTGAAACAAATATGTCATAGAAATCCATCCAAAGCTTGAGGACAATCAATATAAGGAGTGTTTAATAGTCATCAACAGGGCCAAGATTGGTATGTTCTCACTCAAATGATGATCATTTTCTATCATAAGAGATTTTCCCTCTTCATATGGGTCTTATACCATGCTTTATGGTCATTCCATGGCCAAATAGGTTTGAGAGAATATCAGGAGACCAAAGGTCTATATAGATCTCTTTATCAATCAAAGAAGTAGTCAACTTTGATATGTCACAGTGTAGGGGCAATAGAGAATAGCCTGCATAGAGTTTTGCATGAAGTGAAAAACACTAAAGGAGCAGTCACCTAAATGAATGAAAGGATTACAAAGAAATGAACAATCTCAAAGCTTGCAAATTTAGTGATATCATCCATACAGAGTTCATAAAGAGAGGTTTCAAAGTGTTAGAATACTAAACCCTAGCAAGGGTCATCACAGAAAGAGCTTTCCCACTTTTTTGTGTACACCATAAGAGAAAATAAAACAAGAAAATTATGTATAGAAACCCCAGTGTTTTTAGGCATATTACACATTTTTTATTAGAGGAAGAAATACAAGAGTGTTCACAATTTCTCTGTTAAGACAAAGTTTCACAGTCTTCATTCACAGAAATGACAATCATTGTCAAAAAGAGTGAAGGAGCATGATAATACAGTCACTGACAAAGGGAGGTTAGAAATATATAAAAAGTGTAACAATGCACATTTAGTGTGAGCAGACCAGTGAAGAGAAAGGCATTTTTTACTATTTTTGTCAAAAGGAGCATATAGAGCAGCAAGACATGTACATAACCTTCAAAGTAAAAACATATTTCATGGCTTTAATCAAGCAAGAAACAGAGCCAACAAGAAAAACAAGCCCATCCACTATTTTGTGCTCATTAACAATCATGAATAGCAAAGGAAAATACATGAAAAGGAGCATTGAAACACATTGCATAGTTTTATGCAGAATTTTTACTGTTTGTTATCAAAAGAGCAATAGAAGGTGTTAAGTCATTCTTACTAGGAGAATAACAAGGTATGATAGTCAAAGAGAAACTTCTAAAAATTGCAACAGGAACCCTTCGCGGCACCCCAGAGGAAGAGCAGTAGAATGAAAAGTGATATCTCAAATGAGCTCTCATTTTAGGGTTTCAAGCACTTTTTCTACACAAAATATGCCCTAACTTTTGTCCAAGCTGATGCATGGGGTTTTCTAAAATCTTTTGTGACTTTTTGAAGATAAAACAAATGAAATAATACCCTAGCCTATGGTCAAACACTTTCTAAAGTGTTGAGAAAGAGACTTACATCATGAGCCTATAAGGAGTAAGGGGACACAAAAGAAATGATGGAGATATATGACCCCTTAAGGTCTTTTCAACACATGGATGTGAAAGGAAACATTATCATGAGAAAAAATCCTTTCAAAATATGCATCATTTACCTTAATCTCTTTTGCTAGGTCAGCCAAAGATAATCATTGTCCACATTAGCAAATATTAAGGTAAAATAAATAGACAGTCTACCTTAATACTTGTTAAGGTAATCTAGTAAAATAATATTATAGTTATAATAGCACTTATTAAAGTAGTTACTAAATATAACATACCTTGAATATTTGTCAAAGTAAATCTGTAATTATCCTCAAATCATGCAAAATAGAAAGAGAGGAGAGTCAAGCATGAGTTACAAAAAATCATGCAAGGGGGGTATTTTTTCTTTTATTTTGACTTTTGATCAAATAGGGCTATTTTTGGAAGTCCTCTTGGTCAAATACCTTGATAAGAGGAGTTCAAAGCTAAAATAGCTCAAAATGGAATAGGCTTGAATCCTCTAATCTAGGTCTTTTTCTCTTGCTCGCCGAACAATTGGGACTTCACTAGTTTAACATTGAGGGCTTCTTTCCAACCTATTAATGCATCAAATGAGAATTCAATTAGATTGGAGTTGACTTCCCATTGATTTTTGGAGAGATTTTGTATTGTATAGGAGAGAAAGATGATGCTTTTTTCTCAATTCTTGCTTTCTATTTTCCTTTGCACATTGCAAAGAGGGCTTTCAGTATTGTAACTCAGTAGTTTTAATTGATTTTGATATAGTAGCAGCATTGTATTCAACATTATTTCAGAGTTATTATAGAGGTATTCCTATTATTCATTCAACAAAATTAGTGTTACCTTCTCAGATTTAAGTGTTGTGTTCTATTGAATGATTTTGATAAGAAGTTTATTGTGTTTTACATCAAATCCTTTAAATTTTTGTCTCATTCCTTGAAGCATATGTATAGAAAAGCAATTGTTTATCATAGGTTGTAGGTTGTGCAAGTTATTTTCTAACTTTTCAAAGTTGTGAAGACATCATTTTTCCTTCAAAGAAAGTAGAAGTTTTTAGGCCTTTCTATGAAATATTTATGTGTTAAGATTTCCTAAGATGAGTTGTGTGAACATATCTATTAAGAGATAGTTGTGAATCAGAGTAGCAAGCTAGAGTATAATCTTTGGTGCATCACCTCCTAGGATCCATTTTTGGTTTTATAGTAATCTTCTATCCTTTTCCTTGTAAAGTGCATCAGATCTAGGAGTTTTTAAAGGGAGCTAGCTCTTCTAGAGGTTCACTTTCACCATAGACAACCCACAATCTAAAAATGATCCAATGCTTTACAGGATTGTTAGGCTTAGTTCTTGACAAGGGTGCAATCCTTCGTGATAACAATTTTTGGCATGCCTGATGGGACTCTAAACTAAGTTTCAGGCCACTAAAATACCATTTTTCTTTGTTGTTTTGGTATGAACAACAAGGTTTCAACCTTTTGAGGTGAAAAAAGCATACCTGGTAACTCTATTCTTCTAATCTTTGTAGATCCAATGCAAGCAGCACATGAGAAGAATACAAACAAGGGGAAGTTCAACTCCTTTCAAGTACTTGCAGCTATCACCATCAAGAAAAAGAGGTAGAACAATAGGAAGAGTTCCTAGTCCACCTGGAAGGACACATTCTATGCCTCCAAGCCATAGACCAATAGGTTTCATTATGATAAATCAAGTACCAGCTCCACCAATAGCAAGAAGGTTGCCTTTTGTGTCATTTAATGGTGGAAACCCATTGCAACTTGCACAACATGATGATATACCAATAGAAGCCCTTAGGAGCTTACCTTTCTTCACTGGGGAAGATAAAACCACACCCATTGAACACATTAGAGATGTGGCTACACTATGTTAGATCCATCATGTAATAGCTAAGAATGTTGCAGTGAGACTTTTGGCTACCTCTCTAAAGGGAAATGCACTTCAGTGGTTCAGGGACTTGGTTGTAAATTCAATCACTTCATGGAATTTGTTGGGTGAAGCTTTAAATAAGCAATTGGAAGACAAATCAGACAACCTATCACTAGTTGAACAACTGACCACAATCAAGAGAGCTCCACAAGAGCACATGGCAGATTTTAACTTCCAATTTCAAAAGACTTGGCACAGAATTCTAACCATGGTAAGGTCTTCTGCTGAGCATGCATTCTAATATTTTCTTAAGCCTTTAAACAATGATATTTTACTAATGATGTAGTCAATGGGTGGTACAACACTACCAAATGCTTTTGTTATTACCATAAGGATTAAAAATAGTCTAATCTAGGCTGGTAAAATAACCCCAAGACCACCAATGCCTATTTTCCTAGAGGTACAACCACCTGACCCATTGTAAATCCCACATATAGCTATTGTACCTACTATACCATCTTTAAATTATCAAGTGACTACTTAAACAAAAGCTATCCCAGCCCCATCTCAAGAGCTTCAGGGGATTAAGGGTCTACTACAAAATTTTGGTAATGAACTAGTGAACATAAAAAAATAGAAAAACCAAGTTTATGGACCTTACCAAGCCCCTTATCAGGCCCAACAATAGTCAAACTAGTAAAATAGGACTCCATACTAGGCTGATAACCAAGTGCAAAGAAGAAATTACAATGCAAGGCCATATCAGCCTTATAACCAGCATGCTACCAATACTCTAGAGAGGTTGTTCTAGTCCAAAACAACATGGCACAAGACTATGAATGGTGTTTACCATGCAACCAACCACATAACTAGTCAATTTTCTCAAATGACATGCTAAATCAGGCCTTGATGGTACAAAACAACACTACTATTGTATAGGATGTAGCACAAGAAAATCTAGAACAACAAAGTTCTCATTCTAAACATGGAAAATCTAATGTAGAACTAATGAATTGGCAGATTGAAGAGTTCTATGGGGTTAACTTGATACACAGGTAAAACCAATCAGCTCATTCCATAGCAACCAACACAAGGGCCAAAAAGAGGGCTATTGATATAGGACAACATGTTGATAGAAGGCAAAATCAGGTTCCTACAGGCTACCAAGGTGTTGCTAGTCCATCACAACCACCTAATGTTCAAGTGCTACCAAGGGGATAGCCTATCCCAAACAAGGATTAGCCTAGAAGCTAGCCACAACTGGTACAATAGCAAGTGGATACTACTGCTTCAAGAGGACAACCTAAGGTTGGTACTTTTCCATTCAATATTTTAGAGCATATGAAAAATACCAATGTAAGCATGTCCATGTGGGATTCCCTATCTCTTCTAGGCCAAAAAGACTTGTTGTAAAAAGCCTTATCTAATGTCTCCTTATCCAATGAGCCCAATCAAGAGTAGCCTAGAGTTGTACTTGCAAATGATCCCTTAGTCAAGAATGAATAGAAAACTCATAATGTCAAACCAACCCCATTTTATGTATCTTTAATTATTGGTCAACACCTAGTTCATAACCACATGATTGACTCAGGCACAAGTTGCTTTGTGATGCCTAAGAATATAGTAGATAAGCTTGGTTTGACTTATGAGCCTCTATCCAAAGTAGTAGTGTAGCTGGATGGAACATGCATCAATATCATTGGAGTTATTAATAACTTGGGTCTTACCTTACATGCTTCCCCAAAGTTTTCAATACCATAGGATATATATGTTATAGATTTACCTCTGTACTTTGCCATATGCCTTTCCAGGGAATTTACATCAAAGTTGGGTGGTTATTTATCAGTTGATTGGTCACATATGTGTTTTAGGACAAGATATGGTACAAGAATAACCATCAAATCTGAACCTATTGCCAAAGATCATATTGAGCCCTATGTCCCTAGTGTTGTCAATGCTAATATAACTTATCATGAAGAGGAACAGCCTATTATCCAGGATAGTAATACCCCTATAGAGAACATGGCTTATCCATTTTAGATGAATATGCATCTAAAAACCATGAAGATGACACTTACAAATTCATGGAAGATGTAAGGCTAGGAATTTACATGATCCATGAACATAATATGACTATTCCTAACCTCATGAAAGGAGAAAAATGATAGGAACAATAGCAGGAACAACTAGGTAATGATTTATGGCAACTTTACTTTGATGGTGCAAGAAGTAAGATAGGTGCTGATGGAGGAGCCATGCTCATTTCCCCTGAAGGTGAAAATTATTATGCATCCTTTAGATTTTCTTTCAGCTATACTAATAATATAGCAAAGTATGAGGCACTCATTCATGGTTTGGAATGGGCCAGGAAGAAAAATATCAAGTGCTTGTAGGTATTTGAAGATAGTGAGTTGGTTGCTCATCAAGTAAGGAACATAAATGCCACTAACAATGACTTGCTGAAGTCATAAAAGCACATAATTTGGAATATAATTGAATAATTTGATGCTTTCAATCTGTTGTCCCTACCAAGAAGCCAAAATAAGCAGGATGATAAACTAGTTACCATAGGAGATGAGTTTGACATTCTAAAGGAGATAAAAAATGTCAAAACATACTAGTATGTCAAGGTGGTTGTGAGGCCATTAGTCCTAGATAACAACATCCACTGGCAAGTGTTTGACAGTGATGAACAACTTGATAATTTCCTCATTGAAGAAGCTGAATTTTCAGTTGGAAATCAACAAAAGTTACAACAGCAGTTTGGAGACTAGATTCTCCAACTCAAGAAAAATAGATTGTCAAAGGGTTTTGTTATCTTAGAATCTATTTTTAATTCAGATGATCAGATGAGAAGAGAAAAAGCTAGCATACTAGTAAAGGAAGATCATTATGAAACTATTGAAATCTTCAAGGCCAAGCTCCTCAAATTGGGAAAGGTATGTACCAAGGAAGAAAATCATGCATTCAGTTTATTGTGTCAAGAATATGATGACATTTTTGCTTAGGAATACCAAGATCTAAAAGGTTTTAATCCAGAACTAGCACAACACACCATTGAGCTAGAACCAGATGCAAAACTTGTGAGGTAAAAGTAGATGCCTCTAAATCCTAAGCTAGAGATCCTCATGAAAACTGAACTCAATAAGCTGATACAGAGTAACATTATCTTCCCCATCAATCACACATCTTGGGTGTCAAGCTTGGTGCCTATGAGAAAGAAAAATGGCAAAATTAGATTATGTGTTGATTTTAGGGACTTAAACAGAGCCTCATTAAAGGACCATTATCTACTGCCCTCAATGGAGTAGATATTACAAGTTGTATCAAGTTTGGAGAGATTCTCATTGCTGGATGGATTCTCAGGTTATAATAAAATTTTAGTAAAGGAAGAAGACCAGTTCAAAACAACCTTCACAACAAAATGGGGAACAATGGCCTACAAAAAGATGCCCTTTGGATTCTCCAATGTTGGGGCAACCTTTCAAAGAGCCATAGATATGGCCTTTCAAAGTATCATGAATAAATTTGTGCTAGTTTATTTAGATGACATCACAATATTTTTAAAGGATGCAAAAGATCACTTTTCTCATTTGAGGCAAGTTTTTTATAGATGTAGAGAGTATGGTGTCTCTCTCAACCCAAAAAAATGCATCTTTGTTGTTTACAAATGTAAGATTCTAGGTCACATTGTTTCCAAGCATGGGATCACAATTGATCCAGAAAGAGTAAGTGCCATTTCATCCTTACCCTTACTAGCTCACAAAAAGGGGCTGCAAAGCTTTTAGGTAGAATTAACTTTGTAAGAGGATTCATTCCAAATATTCCTAGTCTTTTAAAGCCTCTAACATCTATGCTAAAAAATAATATGGGTTTCAGCTAGACCAAGGAAGGAAAAAATAATTTTGAGGACATAAAAGAGGCAATAGCAGTAGCACCAACAATGATAAACCTAGGTTTCTCTAAAAATTTCATATTGTATGCCTATGGAGGCACAAATGCCATTTCTACTATGCTAACAAAACAAAACAAAGATAATCAGGATTAGCCAATTGCTTTTTTCAGCCAAGGATTAGAGGGCTACAAACATATATTCATTTGTAGAAAAGCATGTGCTTATTATTATTAGAAGCCTCAAAACACTAGACATATGCTTTCTAACAATAAGATTCAGTGATGGTCACCCATCCTAGTGTTAAGGAATTCTTGTTAAGCAAGGATTTAGGAGACAAAAAGGTAGATGGGTCACTAAGGTGATGGAATACGATGTCGATATCAAGGTCACTAAGCTAGTTAGAGGTAAGGGGTTGTGTGAAGATCTTGTTGATGGTGCAGAAAAAGATAAAGAAATGCAAAAGGAGGTTGTACTAATGGATGGTAATAAGTAACAACATGTTGTCCCAGCAATAGGAACTAGCTAGACTCATGAAATGGTTCATTACTTGTAGACTAGTGAATGCCCAACAAGGCTAAGTGCTGCCAAAAGGAGGTATTTCAGACTTCATGCCATCCCTTATGTCATTCTAAATGGAACTTTGTTTAGAAAAGACTATAATGGTGTACGTTTAAGGTGCATAGAATCAAATCAGATTGACAGAGTCTTGCATGAATTACATGATGGACCAGTTGGTGGCCATTTTGCACCCCGAACAACAACCTTAAAGATCATGAAGGCTAGGTATTATTGGCCTTCTATTTTAAAGATGTGCATGCATGGGTGAGAAAATGTGTAAAATTTGTTGTAATTGTAGGCAAGTAGAAGTTAGTAGCCTTGCCTCTACAACCTATATTA
Organism: Cunninghamia lanceolata; assembly: GCA_027924645.1. Taxonomy (NCBI): domain Eukaryota; kingdom Viridiplantae; phylum Streptophyta; class Pinopsida; order Cupressales; family Cupressaceae; genus Cunninghamia; species Cunninghamia lanceolata. The sequence goes on from BSBN01000957.1 coordinate 4,757,928, forward strand.
GTGGATCAACCTTTTACTAAGTGGGGCCTTGACTTTATTGGAGCCATTAACCCACCATCCAGTTTTGGCCATAAATGGGTGTTAATGGCTACAAATTACATCACCAAATGGACAGAAGTAGTAGCCTTGAAATAGGCAAATGAGGGTGTTGTCTTGAATTTCTATGATGACTTAATAGCAAGGTTTGGTGTACCAGATTCTATTATTTTAGACAATGCTTTAGCTTTTGTGGGAATGAAACTAACTAACTAAGCCATTAAGCATGATGTCTATTTAAGTACTTCCAATAACTATTACCCTCAGGGCAATGGACAAGCTAAGTCCATGAACAAGAACCAAATTAGGATTATCAAGAGGACTATTGAAGATAATTAGAGGACCTAGCATTTAAAATTGAAATAAGTCTTATACGATGATATGATCACTCCTAAGAGGTCCACATGTCATTCTCCCTTCATGCTTGTGCATGGAAGAGAAGCAAGGCTCCCCATTTCAGTTGAAACTACCAGCTTTGAGCCTCATGAAGGAACTTGAAATAATGGAGGAGGGTCCTATGGAAGTAAGATTGGCTGAGTTGTTAGAGCTAGAAGAAACAAGGAAACAAGTAGTTCAATAGCTAGAAATACATCAAATATAGATGAAAAGAACCTTCGACAAAGGGACAACACTTAGGCAATTCAAAGAGGGAGACATTGTCCTCACATGGGATGAATTGAAGAGCAAACCTGGTAAGCCTAAAAAATTTGATACCATGTGGAGTTTCCCATTTATGATTACTAAGTGTAAACAACATAATGATTTTCACCTGGACAATATGGAAGGTCAGGTGTTGCCTATCACAGTCAATGGGATACACCTCAAACATTGTTTCTAAGGAGCAAAAGTTTACACATGTACCATATTAGTGTAGGCATTTGAGTTAATAACTGCTGATTACACTTTTTTTTTAGTTTAGCTTTGTTTTTCCAAGAAGTGTTGATACATAGTTTGTTGGCCCTGTTTAGGGTTAGCCTTGTTTTGCTTTCAATTGTTTTGTTGTTGTTCAATGTTTCTAAGAGTTGAGTTTAAAAAAAAAAATTCAGAGTTATTATGGCCAAAAAAGGACTCTATTACACAATGGATATACTAGGAAACTAGTCCTAAGAGTTTTAGCAGGAAAAAATGGCATAGAGGTCAGTAAAAATGTTACCTATTTGTGCATTTCAGCCTGAATAGGTTAGGCTGGGACAATGATGTTTTTTTCCTACCTTGAAGAGGGAGACAGGTACAATAGAAACTTAGAGCAAGTATCTAAAATAGCAAGAAAGGAAAAAGAATAGGGAAGATGAAAGCTCATGGTCAGCTTTGGAAGGCCTACTACCCAAGTAGAAGGCCATTCTAATCCTCACTTTTACCAGAATCATGTAGCAACTTAGTTAGAGTTGATATAGAAGCCAGATAAAAGTGGGAAAGCCATCCCACTAGAGCAAAAGGCATCCCAAGACAAGCAGGAGGAAGGAAACTAAGCTATGGGTTTCATTTTGTTTCAGATCCATTCATTATAGTTTGTTCAAGTATCAAAAGATGAAGGTACATAAGTTTGCTAAATCTACTTATGATTATAAACAATTGTATCATGCAATAAATTTCAGATGTATTTTCCTTAAATGCAATTGAATGATTTACAAAAGAAGAAAAATATACAAATCATTGCATAAAATAGATTCTTATATTCACAAGGAGAATATGTTCATAGTTCCCACACAAGCCATGGGATTTGACTGTAAAATATGAAATGATAGAACACATATACATCTAAAGTAAAAAGAAACATAGAAGAGGAAAAAGGGGATATGTCATTGCTTAAACAATGAATCCACACTGGTGACTACATCTTTAGATTATCCAATGTTGTCTTCTAAGGTAGATACAAGAGAGAGAGAAAAAAATGTTAGAGCTCGAGATACCTTTTCACTTCTGTATGCCACAACATCAAATGTACATGCCATCTTTTCATAAGAATCTAAGCAAGAAAATTAAAGAGATAGATAGCTCCCTAATGTAGATATACAACCACTAGAAAGAAGAAAGAGAAGATCATATAATCATCAATAGAGGCTACTAGCTACAATTATTTTCCTAACTTGTGTTATGAGTGTTCAGGTACATGTACTTGAAGATATCTCATTAATGACATAGATTCAAGCTGTCATAGTAGTCATGAAAGGATGATCAATAATGGATAGTCAAATCTAAAAAACAAGGAGCAATCATAATAATATAACAGTCAACAGACTATGATTTAGAGATAACTAGAGATAGCCAGAACATCATGGAAGGTATAGGTGTCACAATGGATAGTCATGTCTTCAAAATGCAGAGGAAAGCAGTCATGAAAACATAAAAGAGTAAGGACCATTAAAAAATGACAAAGATTGTAGGAGAAGTGAATGAGCAGGCAGAAGGCTCACCAAGAAATGGAAAAGTGAATGGTCAAGAAGGACAATCACAATGTAGAAGAGCAATCATGAAAGGATTGTCCATCAAGAACAGCCATCCATTCAAAAAGGAATAGTTACCTCTAATGAAGTAGCATTCAACAACATGGAATAATGCATAGACGACTCACCTATTTCATTCATAGAGGCTGTGAAAGGTGATTTCAAGAAATATGTAATGGAGATAGATGGTGTAATTGTCTGTAGTAAGCCTTACCTATTTCTTTCATTTTGTAGTGCATTTAGCATAGGATAGTCAGTACATAAGATAGTGAACACATAATAGATGACTGTCAAAGAAGAAAAATCAGACATTAACTAATGATTGTCACAACCTAGAATAGTAGCCACAGCCACCAAATAAGCAGTCACAATCATATAGAATAGCAATCACATAACAAGGAACAATCATACCAGCAAGAAGATGCATACAAATAGGTAGGAGACAGTCATGTAAGAGGAAAAAAAGCAAATAGCGGTTATAAGAGACAATATAGATAGTCTTCCAAGGTTGTCATTTTTGGAAGGCATGCAAGTAGAAGTTAGGAAGGTTTTGATCCTCCAAAGAACATATAAAATCATTGAAGAGTCGTGTTTTCTAAGGAGACATGGTGTTTATACACAAGACAGTGTAATTCTTGTAGAAAATATAGACATAGGGATAGTGAAGATCCATTATGCAGAAATACAAGTGCAAGAGGTGGTGACATAGTGAGGGACAACAACATGAATACATGCATAGGAGCTTCTTACCAGGGATTGCTAAAGTGTTTAAGGTACAAACAATGCATGAGAAGTCTTCAAAGATATAAAGGGTATGTGAACAAGAGGTTGTTATAGTGTAAAGACTTTCAAGGGTTTGGAAAGGACAATATTATGCCATGCACAATAATAGAACAACTATAAGCAATGTTGACAGTCAAAGTTAGATTTCAATCTTTTCACTATTTACCCTACAAGGAAGCATTGAAAGTAGTTGAAATGGGAAAAAAACCATTGTAATCTTGCATGTCCTCTTAAAAGAACATATCATGTAGGTCTAGCATATGCTCTAAATCCTTTTCAAGGATTTGCAAAAGATAAGGAAGTCAAATGGAACATTGGGCAGAAAATTAAATATTGTAAAAGGTAGTTGCTTATGAAGGTTGAAGGACTAGATAATGGGATTGGATGCCTACCACAGTCACCAAGTAAGAAAGATGTAGATATGTAGAGATCCTAGAACAATGCTAAGGAGAGTAAGTCAGGGTTGGTATGAAGACCTTAACATAAAATAGTTAATAAATCATGACAAAGGAAAATAGTCATAGTCATAAGGTTTCAAGTAGAACAACATAAAATAGTCAAAAGAGGTAGACAAATATCTATATGAAACCATACACATAAGAGTCTTAAAACCCTACCATAGGTCATAAGGATATGACTAAGATATTGGTGGACAATGGTGACTAAAGGAAAAATAGTGATAAAGAAGCATGGGAGATATTGTATAGTGCAAAACTCTGTGAAAAATGTGAAGAAAGACATTTAAGGAAAGGAAGTCATCTCTAATTTTCAAAGGTAGTCACCTTAGACATGAGGTAGTCATCTCAGATTAGGGAACAATCTTCAAATAGTCATCTTGACTATCATGGAGAAGTATTATAAAGGTCTATGAATATCTTGAGAGGTTTCAAAGGCCATAATGTCATAACGAGCAACAAGAAATCATCAACAACAGTGAATAAAGGGAGACTCATAGGGAGTTAAAGTCAAAAACAAAGATAAGCATATAGTGAAGGTAGTTTATTATAGACATGGTCTATGGTAAGGATACTATGTGAGGAGCAAAGGGACTGTCAAATATGTTTGAATACTTTCTCTATGGTCCACATTAGATAGATATCTATAAGTTGCAGAGACAATAGATAAGATTAATGAAGGTCATAGAATTTTGTCAAGGGTCATCTTATTCTAGACTCTTTCAAAGTCTTGCACCGACTATACAAAGATCAAAGACAATGGAGTAACAAGAGACCTACGACTAAAACAAAACATAGACAACTATATTGAGTGTCACTTAAGACAATAGAATGCAGAAGTCTGATGGTAAGAGCATGCAATATTGTATATCTTGCAAATATCTTGTCTTCAAAGTATTTAAGGCTTGCTAAATAGACGTGCAAAGTTATCTTCCAAGCATCAAAGGTCACAGAGAATATTTTTAAGAGGGGTTAGAGGAAGGGACACAAAGAGTAGTAAAACATATATGTCAAAGAAAGCCATCCAAAGCTCGAGGACAATCAATATAAGGAGTGTTTAATAGTCATCAAAAGGGTTGGGAGTGGTATGTTCTAACTCAAATGATGATCTTTTTCTATCACAAGAGATGTGCCCTCTTCATATGGGTCTTATACCATGCTTTATGGTCATTCCATGTCCATATAGGTTTGAGATAATATCAGGATGCCAAAGGTTTGTATAGAACTCTTCATCAATCAAAGAAGCAGTAAACTCTGATCTATCATAGTGTAGAGGTAACAAAGAATAGCCTACATAGAGTTTTTCATGAACTAAAAAACACTAAAGGAGCAGTCACCTAAATGAATGAAGGGATTACAAGGAAATGAATAGTATTAAAGCCTACAAATTTAGGGATATCATCCATACAAAGGTCATAAAGAGAGGTTTCATAGTGTTAGAATAGTAAACTCTAGAAAGGGTCATCATAGAGAGAGATTTCTCACCTTTTTGTGTACACCATAAGAGCAAATAAAACAAGAATAGTCTTCATAAAAAACCCCAGTGTCTTTAGGCATATTACATAGTTTTCATCAAAGGAAGAAATATAAGAGTGTTCATAGTTTCTCTATTAAGACAAAGTTTCACAATATTCATACACAAAAATGACAATCAGTGTCAAAAAGAGTGAAGGAGCATGATAATATGGTCACTGACAAAGGGAAGTGAGAAACATATAGAAAGTCTAATAGCGCACATTTAGTGTCAATAGATTAGTGAAGAGAAAGGGAGTTTTTACTATTTTTGTTTAAAGGAGCATATAGAACAACAAGACATGTACAGAACCTTCAAAGTAAAAATATATTTCATTGCTTTCATCAAGTAAGTAGCAAAGCAAGGAAGAAAACCAAGCCCATCCACTATTTTGTGCTCATTAATAGTCATGAATAGAAAAGGAAAATACAAGAAAAGGAACATTAAAACACATTGCATAGTTTTCTACCATGTTTTTTTACCAAGTGTGATCGGAGAAGGAGAAATAGAAGGTGTGAAGTTGTCCTTACTAGGAGAATAACAAGGTATGACAATCAAAGAGAACCTTCTAGAAACTACAACAGGAACCCTTGGTGGTGCCCTAGAGGAAGAGCAATAGAATGAAAAGTGATATGTCAAATGAGCTCTTGTTTTAGGGTTACAAGCACTTTTGCTACAAAAAATATGCCCTAACTTTTATCCAAGCCAATGCATGGGGTTTTCTAAAGTCATTTGTGACTTTTTGAAGATAAAACAAGTGAAATAATAGCCTAGCCCATGGTCAAACACTTTCTAAAGTGTTGAGAAAGAGGCTTACATCATGAGCCCGTGAGGGGTAAGGGGACACAAAAGAAATGATGGAGACATATGACCCTTAGGGTCTTTTCAACACATGGAGGTCAAAGAAAACATTATCATGAGCAAAAATCCTTTCAAAATAAGCATCATTTACCTTAATCTCTTTTGCATAGTCAGCCAAAGATAATCATTTGTCCACTTTAACAAATATTAAGGTAAGATAAATAGACATAGTCTACCTTAATACTTGTTAAGGTAATCCAGTAAAATAATATTATAGTTACAGTAACACTTATTAAAGTAGTTACTAAATATAACTTACCTTGAATATTTGTTAAAGTAAACCTATAATTATCCTTAAATCATGCAAAAGAGAAATAGAGGAGAGTCAAGCATGAGTTACAAAAAATCATGCAAGGGGGGTATTTTTTATTTTATTTTGACTTTTGGTCAAATAGGGCTATTTTTGGAAGTCCACTTGGTCAAGTACCTTGATAAGAGAAGTTCAAAGCTAAAATAGCTTAAAATGGAACAATTTTGAACCCTCTAATCTAGGCCTTTTTCCCTTGCTAACCCAACAACTGGGACTTCACTATTTTTAGTTTGAGGAATTCTTTCCAACCTATTCATGCATCAGATGAGAGTTTAGTTAGACTAGAGTTGACTTCCCATTTATTTTTGGAGAGATTTTGTATTGTATAGGAGAGAAAAATAATGGTTTTTTTAATCAATTCTTGCTTTCTATTTTCCTTTTCACATTGCAAAGAGGGCTTTCATTATTGTGACTTGTCAATTTTTATTGATTTTGATATAGTAGAAACATTTTTATTCAGCATTATTTCAGAGTTATTCCAGAGGTATTCCTATTATACATTCAACAAAATCAGTGTTACCTTCTCAAATTCAAGTGTTGTGTTCTATTGAATGATTTTGATAAGAAGTTTATTGTGTTTTACATCAAATCCTTTAAATTTATGTCTCATTCCTTGAAGCATATATATAGAAAAGTAATTATTTATCACAGGTTGAAGGTTGTGCAAGTCATTTTCTAACTTTTCAAAGTTGTGAAGACATTAGGTTTCCTTCAAAAAAAGTAGAACTTTTAGGCCTTTCTATTAAATATTTATGTGATAAGATCACCCAACCTAAGTTGTGTGATTAGATCTATTGAGAGGTAGTTGTGAATCAGAGTAGCAAGTTAGAGTATAATCTTTGGTGCATCACCTCCTAGGATCCATTTTTAGTTTCATAGTAATTTTCTATCCTTTTTCCTCGCAAAGTTTGTCACATCTGGGAGTTTTTAAAGGGAACCAACTCTTCTGGAGGTTACTTTCACCATAGACAACCCACAATCTAAAGGTGATCCAATGTTTCATGGGATCGTTAGGCTTAGTGCTTGATAAGGGTGCAATCCTTTGTGACAACAGTTACTTTATAATATAACTTTTTATTTCTTTGATGATTTGATTTATGTGGCACCTTGTTACTATGCTCAGCATCATACCATGACTGCACAAGCCATTGTGTATGATGCTTGAAGTATCACCTCAATTTTCCTTTTGTGAGGCATCCCCTTGTTGCGATGTAGTATTTGGGAACACATATCATATGGGCATGTGCTTCCAGAAAGCTTTGATGCCTATCTTTTAGTCTATTCTACCTTAAAGCAATTGCTCCCTGATAAGAGTTAGAAATCACTTTAAGATGGGGGCATACATTGTTTTATACTCTTTTTGATTACATAGTTGTTTATTATAGTTGGCATAGAACTCACCTAGTGATTTAGTGGTCCTCACTGGCCCATGATGTTTCCATTTTGTCCATGAGCCACCTAGTACAAAAAAGTTTGCTAGTCAGTGTGCTTCATGTGACTTGTCATAGTCACCTAATAATTCAATGGTTCTTACTAGTATGTGATCCATGAAAACACTTCTCTTCACATGACCCCTAATGATAGAGCAACCTAGTTTTATAGTCATGTGCCTTGTGTGTTTGTTTCCATGATTGTTTGTTTGTTTGTATTGTTTGAACTTGTATTATATTGATGATTCCAAGTGTTTTGTGTGTCTTTAACATGTTTTCTATGTGTTTTCCATGTATACTTCATGCCTCATGTGTGTGCTTTGACTCAAGCATATATGCATTATGTATGGCGTGTATTACCTTTCTGTATTGCATATCTCTTGTGTGCATTCCTATGTATACTTATAGTACTCCACACATGTATGAATTATGTTACAATGTCTTGTGTGTTTGAAAATATCTTTGCTTATGTGTTTTCAACCTTAGAATCCTAAGCTTGGGGGCTACTAGAGCCCATAACTTGGTGGAATTCTTTGGGCTTCTATGTTTTCATGTTTGAAATTTGTCTTCTCCTTACTTTAGTGTGATTTTGAACATAAGTTTGTACCCATGCTAAAATGGGAGCTAAATGTTATGAAGTAAAATGCTCACCCTTGTTAATCAGGACCTATTTTAACACCTTTTTAAACATTAAATGATTAAATCTCAATCCTAATGAATAAACCTGAAAAAATAAACTTAGGACTAGCCTAAGCCCACCTTAAAAGATACTCCCAAGAGTTTGTGGGGCTAAAGGAATAGGGAACCTAGCACCCTAGTCCCAAATGGTTACTTTAGTCCTATTTTTGTTCTGTCAGCTTAGAACATCTTCTTAGCTTATACATGTCAATCCCATTTGAATTTAATCATTGTTGGTGAGTAGGAATGCATATATAAAGGAGTTCTATTATTCATTTTACACCTAGAGAATGGTATGTGGACAAGAGATGATTGATCTCCTATGCTCAAGTGTTCTTCATGCTTAGAATTCCTATATGTTTCTGGATGTTATGATACTCATTTGCAAGTATTGATGGAAGTTCAAGCCATCTTTATCTATCTCCTTGTTGGTGCATGATCTTGAGTTATCTACTCTAACTAGGGTTTCACATCTTGTGGTAATGTTTATTATTTTCATTCATACTTTCATCATATATTGATGATATTTCATTTGTCGTCCTAGGGAACACAATCTTAGATCACTAATCATCACTATAGTGGAGGTGGAAACACCAACATAGGGTTTGACTAAGGCAAGCCCCTGAACACAACACAACATTTTCCTCTTTACCTATGTGTAGGTCAAAGTAACATGTTTCAGAAGATAAGATCCAAGAAGGATGGTTTTGCAAGTATAGGAGAGGTAAAGCTCAAACATTATATAAAACCCTAATTCAGTTCTAGGGCACCCAATTCCCTTGTACTTCTATGCTCTTGAACTTAGATTTAGGTTCTTTTTTGTCTCCTAATCTTTGCTACAATTTTACAATCAGTGTATCTATTTCTGACAGTCATCTATATGCAAATCTTAGGTAATTAGGGTTTCATTTTTTTCTTTAGTTTGGTTGGTTAGTTTTAGTTGAATTTGGTTGACACTCCTTTATACAATGAAGGGACAAAACCTCTATATTTTGGCTCTCCTTCATTGGTAGAATCCAAGCTTGGCTTGTATCTCAATGTTAAGTGGAAGAGGGTTTGACCTAGTTTAACCCTTTTAGGCTAGATCTCTCTTTTCCACCCCAAACACGATCTTAGATAAAAATATGTAAAATATGGTGAAAGATATCCTTTCAAAGTGTCTATTCTACTTGTATATGACAAATTTATTGAAAAATAAATGCATTTGAAGGATATATCTTAACATCTTTTACATATATTTATCTAAGATACATATGCTAGTAGTAGCTACATTTACAACATCTAAACAACATTATTTTAATGAAACAATCATTTTTATTCAAGTAATACTAGTGTAATAACTTTACTCAAGATATTTAAGCAATAAATTTACAAAAGAAAGAAATGAAATAAGAAATATTTTTTGAAAACAAATTTGTAAGAAGTATATAACATCATTTATCTTCTAATAATTTTAGCATCTTTTAAATATTGTGGACATATATTTGTAAACATACAAAAGAACAAGGTAAATTAACTCTAAACTATTCTATTCACAAACATATGCAACCTCAAGATTAGACCAATGAAAGCTTAACAATAAGGATGAAAACACATAAGAATTCTTACCCAAATCCCACTTGGTGTACTCAAGGAAGTGTGGTCATGTCCAAGGATTGATTGAGATGAGAATGGAGAATGCCAAGTGCTCACAACAATAGAGTAACTTTGCATCCACTTGTGTGTTATGAAAATGGCTTTTGGGGGGTGCTATTTATAGATATTTTTGAGAGTGGATGAAGGGCTAGGATTTCCTTTAGAGATCAAGGGCTTATATTGTTTGAGAGGGTGAGAGACATGAAAATCCTTCAAGTCACACCATTTGATTGGTGGTCAAAGGGGCATCCAAGATTCAAGGAGAATCAAGGGTGGAGATTTACGTTTGAGGAAGTGGATGGTGGAGATGAAAAATAGATTTTTGGTAGGATGCAAAGATCTTTCCCATTCTCAAGGTACCTAGTATGTACAAATCAAGGCCATACCTTTGATGCACATGTACACATTTGAGACTTGTGCAAGATTTACCTTGATTAATCATGTTTTGGAATGTACAAATGATTATGAAAGGTTAATGATGTGATTTTGACAACTAATGAAAAGTGGACAAAATAAGGATTTGAATAAATATTTCAATTTATTTAATTTTTGAGATGAGATTAAATGGACATAGGTGAATAAATATTTAAATTTATTTACATAAGGTTGGACTATAGAGGAGGTTAATTAATTGAATAAGTAATCTTGATTTTAATGTTTGGGTGAACAGTGATTTTATAAAAATAATAAAATTTTTTTAATTAATTTTGGAAGGGAAATTAGATAATCAATCAACTAAATATGATTTATTCAATTAACTATAGAGGAAATAACTAGTGATGATCTAATGATAGCTAAAATAGTGATGAGATTATTTCATGTGCCTACATTTTTCCCATCTTTGAAGTGGTGTTAAAATAATGTCATTTCAAAGAAAAATAAAATATGGTGATTTCTAATGAAGAAGGGGTGATAGGATGCCTTAGTTGGTTGGAAAAATGATTAAACAAGATAGAGGGATGATGGCCCCTCAAGAGGTCAGTTAGGTGAAAAAGACCATGGGTGAGCTCTCAAAATAAGAAATGGATCAAAAAACGCGATAGAAGAGGAAAAATGATGAGAGATGGAAGAAACTAGGAAAAAAAGGGCCATAGATGAAAATGATGAGGAATGGAAGAAAAATGGGAAAATAGTGAAGGGGTGTGAAAATTTTGATTGGAGAGTTGGGGTATATAAATAGGCCTTAATGGGTGAAAATAATTCATTTTCACCCTTCAACCTTAGAAATTATACAACTAAGAAGAGTATATCATGTAGAGAAAATGGAGAATGAGTCGGTGGATATTCATCAGGTGGAGTGGGTTAGGTAGTAGAGGTAGCTGGATGTGAGGGTAATATTAGTATGTATGATCTTGAGCCTCTTTAGGCTGGCTTAGATGCATTTATTTCTATTTACTACAAAAAGAGGGAAGATGGTTTGATTGATTGTTTGATTAGATCCTCCTTTCACTACTAACATTCAAGGACATTTAACCAAGTTGAATCACAACTTTTGCAAGAGGATTCACCTTTAGGTTGGTTGTCACTTGCAATGATAGGGAAATTGCAAATTTATTGATAAATGTATTAATTTAATGCTCAATTATACTTAAAACCCTAATTATGCAAAATCATAAACAAACAAATGAGTCCTAACAAATGCTTGTAGACACAGATGTAATATTTAGAGTAGATACATACCAAACTTTGGGGGCTAAAGAATAGGCGCCCAAGACCAAGGTATAGTTTCCTACAGAGATTCCCAGAAATTATCTGTAACCTTTTTTTGTTGTTCTAGAGGTTTTCTACCTTAAAGATCCAGAGGGCTTTGGGGTGGGCGCCCAAGCCCAAGTCCTATTTTTCTACTTAGATATGCAATCCTGATACTCTATCACAACCTCCTACAACTCCACTTTTGTAGAACATGACACCTTTCACCTGCAATCACAAAGATGGGGATTGGGGGTTGTGGTGTTTAGGAGTTTTCCTCAGTCAAGCCCCGGAATGGCATTTAAGCCTTCCAACACCGTTGTTTGATAAAGAGTGTGTATCCCTATGAGATAGAGGCAAAAACAAAATGACAAATTGATAAATGGTTGATTCAACAAAAATAGATATCACCTCATAGGTGTAGCTCGCATGTAGATGAAAATCCTTTAACACATGAGAAGATGAAGCCAAATCTGCATAACAAACATAATAACAAGACAAGTCTACTCTACAACAATCAATGCTTTGAATGCTCTACAATCATAAGTTTGCCAAAAGTTCATAATCATCTTCTAGTTTACAAATGAAAACCTAAACATGGTTATATATGCATTCCTGCTACAAATTTTGTAATTAAAACTTAAGATGTCAGCAATGGAACCTTTAACAGTCACATAACCGACATTTAAATTTTAGGTCCTGACCAAATAGGGTAGGACTAGGGCGTAAGTATCCAATCTCTAGGCCCCTTTTTCAAGGTAGGATTAAGTTCAACATTATCCCTTTAGTCCCCTTTCACATGGGTTTACAAGGATTTTGTATCAGGAACTAAAATGAACATGCATGATGAAAACAAGGGACTCTGGGAGCTAAACTTAGGAGGTAAAAGTCCTAACAGGACATTTTACGACATAACATTTAGCCCCCACTTTAATGTATGTATGATCTTATGACCCATACATGCATTAAAGTATGGTCAAAACATAGAAAACATGTGAGGCACTTGAAGCTAATACATACACAAAAATTGAGGAACTATTTCTAGCCCCTAGTCTTAGGTAGACCTTAGAGAAAAAACATTATAGACATGCCAAACACAATGAAGACAGTAACAGACATGCAAAACACAGAGAAGATAGTAATAGTCATGTAAAACATGGAGAAGACAGTATCAAAGACATGCAAAACACAATGAATGCAGTAATTATTTCTTTTTCATTTTCTCATATATATAAATGAATGGAGATACATGGAAACTAAAAAAATGCAACACACAATCCCAAAATGTAGGGAGGGGCATTTCACCACACAACTTTAGACTACATATGGGGGAGAAGGCATGCAATACAAATCTCAGAGCGCGGGGAGGGACTCATCACAACACAGCTTTAGACTATGCTTGAGAACAAACACGCCATACAAAACCTAAGGTGTAAGGAGGGACTCATTGCCACACAGCTTTAGACTACACCAAGGACAAACCCACCATACAAAACCCGAGTGTAGGGAGGGAATCATTGCCACACAACTTTAGACTACACAAGGGGGAAAACATGAGTGTTGTTTTACATGCCAAAGACATACTATATGTCTGAAACATGGCAAACATGGTGATGGAAGGAACTTATTGCTAAGCCCCCACCATTTGAAGAACACTACAGACACACCTGATGGTTGGGCTTATGCCAAACTACCAAAGACACGCTTAAGGGAGGATACACCAACCTCGCCTACTTGAAGGACTTTTAAAATAAAAAGGATGTGCACTAGATCAAGAGATACACCATCCCCGCCTTTGTAAAGGGCTTAGAATAAAAGGATATGCATGATATCCCACCTCCGCATAGGGCTTAATAACTTCAATATAGAATAAAGATGTGCAATCACATCAGAGATACAACTATGTGAGCAGGAAAAATCAGGTTAGGATAATCAAACAATGCAAATCAAACCTAATCCTACCACCTTCAAAGAATCCATCTAAATGATGAAAGAATGCAAACAAATGAAAGAAAATCACTTAGAGTATTGATTCCTTGGTTGGATTTGTGGATTGATTCTCAATTGCAAACAATCATAGATGCTAAAGCTGACATGATGATGGATGAAATGCTCAAAATGTTCAATGGATGCTAATGGAGGTGTTATGCTTGAGACGATACTCTAGATGCTATATGGTGAGATAGTGAAAATGAGAATGAGTGGGTGTATATATAACACTCAATAAAAGTTGATCAATGGTGGAGAAGAAAAGATAGTTTGAATAGTTGAGATAAATTCATGATCATAGATGAATGTGCATAAGACAAGTGTAAGGAAGAGGATAAAGCTCATGTGTGACTGTGTACACAAATACTTTTATTTAATAAGTTTGTGTAGTAGTGTACATAAAAAGTACTACCACACATGATTGGAATGAGAGATGGACAAGTGTTGGAATATTATGAAAGGCACTGAAGATTGGGAATTAATTAGGATGGGATTAAGATGAAATTTCAATTAAATAAATAAGATTTATTTAATTAAAATTAGAGAAAATGGAAAAATAATTAAATAATTTAAAAATTATTTAATTATAGATAGAGGAAAATAGAAGAAAAATAGATAATTAATTAAATAAATATAAATTTATTTAATTAATAGAAGAAATAGATGATTTAAGAGAAAATAGACAAACTATTCAAATGTGTTAGACAAATGCAGATGATGAATAATGTAACATTTTAATAATGATAACTAGGTCAATTTTGGGTGTCTACATTTTTCCCCTCTTTGAGACGATGTTCATTAGAACATTGTTTCAAGGAAAATGTGATACGATATGTTGCTTTCAAGAAAATAGATTTTGCCCCAATGAAACTAGTGGATGATGCCCCCTCAAGAGGAAACAAAATATGATCGAAAAAAGGTTGGGTTGACTTGCGAATAGACAACAAGACAAAGATGAACTAGGTTGACACGAAGAATTAGGATTTGGGTGGGATCAAAAGGGATGGAATGGAAGAAATTAGGGATTGGCTTAGAAGAAAGGGGATTAGGGTTTGACTCTATATAAACAGGTACAAGAGGGAAATCCTTGTCATTTTCTTCATTTTTGCTTTTGTTGTTTTAAATTTGAGAGCTTTGAGCTTTGAGTGTTGTGAGACCTTTGGGAGCTTCCAGTATAGAGGGGTATAGATGGAGCAGGCAGGGACTTGAGAGAGGCTTCCTTAGGGAGTGCCATCCATGCTAGACCTGGGACATAATCTGTTTGTATATATGTGTTGTATCATTTTGAGGCCTACGAGCCTAATGTATATGAGATACACATTGTATATCAACTCTTATTCATATATATATATGAGATGGATGTTCATAATGTGTTATGTGTTTATGATTTTTTATACTATGGATATGGATGCATATATGATGTATGGATACACATGTTTAATGATTATGTAATGCATATGATGGATGTTTATATTTATGTATATAATGGTAGATAGATGGTAACTTGTACAATGAAAATATGTCACGATGTGTTATGCAAATGCGATGGAAATGATAGGTGATACTATATTATGGATAATGGATAATGTAAATGGTATATGTCTAACACATTTGTTTTGGCAAGATAAGAAGAATGAAGACGATGACGAGGTGAAGAAGAAAACCAATGATCAATTCTGATGAGTGCTATTGTGTTATTGCAGGATGGATGGATGGAGATAACTTTAATGATTTCCATAAAGTTATGAGATTTGCAATCCTTATGTTTGATAGAGCATATAGATAGCATGCACTAAGGTCTAGAGGACCAGGGTGTCATGTATCCAATGCATACAATGTAATACAATCTTGTCTAATGTATGAGGTCAAGATGTTGATCCAACATACACAAAATATGAATATTAGCTACTTTTTTGAGATGGACTTGGACTCTGCAAGCAAGGTCTATACTCACCTCCGCTAGACATAATGAAACCTTGTGGGTTATATGTATGAGAAATAGTCTTAGCATAAAATAGTCTTAGTACATAGGAGACTGTTTAGCTTCTCAAATGCAAAAGATATTACTATGCAAGATGCTAATCCCAACATGTACAAGATACCACTAGACATAGTAAGAGAATAAGATCATCCCACAAACACAGTATATGAAAGCCAATGACCATGCCCTAGCCTATACTTCATCTCAACCTACCAAGATATTATATATCAAGGCAATCTCGATTAGGTATAGAAAGGGACAAAAAATAAATCAAAAGGTAAACAAAAGAAATAGCCATCATGTTCTCTTGCCAAATTTAAATGCTCTTGGATGGATTGGATAGTGCCTTGTTGTGAGGAAAGATATATCTTGTTCAAGGCTAAAGATGATTTGCTTGAGATAGATACAATGGATATTGGCTTAAGGCATGGTGGACAAATAACTTTTATCTTAGCTCTTGATTTTAGTATGCTCTTGAGCTATCGAGTTATGCATAGCTTGCTTCCTGCTTGAGTTAGTCAAAATAGAAGAAGATGGAATGATAGAGGGATGGAAGAATGAAAAGTTGGTACTTGCGTGCTGGATACTTCCTTTGTATTCTAGACTGCCTACATACCCTATATCCATGGGATCAAAGCAACACACGATGATGATGAGACATGATGAATATGTAGTTTTGGGTTTTATTAATGATGTGGGAGGTATGATAGAAGAAAGTGTGATGAAAGAAGAAAAGGATGATTAGAAGAAAGATGGATGAAGGGTGTATCATCTTATGCTTGAATCTGGGTATTTCCTTCATACACTAGACTACCTACATACCCTATATCCATGGAATCAAGGCTTTCAACGATAGAAATGAGATGTAGTTCTTGTTTATTATGGGATGGAGATGATGATGTGATGAATAGGATTAATGTGATTTGATGTAGTACTAATTGGATTGGATTAGATTATGAATGAATATGATCTATTAGAAGGAGTGATTTGATGGATTGATTTTATTACTTTGAGTTTTTGTTGGTTATTTGATTTTTTGGGGATTTTTTTTTTTTTGATTTTTTTTGCATTTTTTTTGGGAATATTTGACTTTTTTGGATTTTTTGAAATATTTGATTTTTTTGTATTTTTTTGGAGGGAATATTTGATTTTTTTGGATTTTTGGAAATATTTGATTTTTTTGGATTTTTTTTGGGAATATTTGAATTTTTTGGATTTTTTGGATTTTTTAGCATGTCAATGTATTTACAATGCATTTATAGTTTTTTACAAAATGTCAGATAACGACGCTTTTCAAGGTCCACTTCAAAACGAGGTGCAAGCAAGTGCCCCCAGTGTGGGATGGACTTATTAGGTGATAACCATGGATTAGGTGATAACCAAGATGGTTTAGCATGAAGTGAAATAACATATCAACTCCAATGGTTTCTAACCATGGCAGTATGCAAAGATGGATAAATTCTATTGAGGATAAGCAACGTTATTATGGAAAAGGGATAGTGGATCATGATGTGAATTATGTAGGAGATTAGTGGATTATGATGTGGATTATGTAGGATAATTATGGAATGGATTATTGGGATAACTGAATACGAAATAGATGGTGGAAGCTAGCCTTCTACACATAGTGCCTGTTTGCCAAGTTTTCACTATGGTACTTATCCAGTGCGCTTGTTTACCAGGTTTTCACCATAGGACGAATGATTTTCCTTGATTTGATTTTTTTAAATAGGATATTTTGAGGATTAAGCATAAAATTTGTTGAGATGAACACTATTGATGGCTTCATCCAAGGGAATGCCTTATGGTGCTCATAATTTATATGCTGCATATCCATAGACTGATGTGATTATGAATGATCCAAACCATTTTGTTTCAAACTTGCCTTTTCTGTCATGATCCTGTTGATTCTTTTGATTTTCCTTTAAGACTGTAAGTTTGCCTACTTGAAACCTTCTCTCTCTAATTTTCTTGTTATAGCTGCAATGAAGATGGTTCTGATATACTTGGAGATGATTTAGGGCTGCTAGACGTCTTTCGTCAAGTAATTCAAGGTCACTTAATCTAGAATTTTTGTATTCTTCATCAGAGACAATGTGCTGCAAGGAAACTCTTAATGATGGGATCTCAACCTCAATGGGCAAAACAACCTCAGTTCCCTAAACCAAAGAGTAAGGTGTAGCCCCAGTTGGAGTTCTGACACTAGTTCAATAAGTGCACAATGTGCGATTGAGCTGTAGGTTCTAGTCACAACCAATGTCATTACTATTTTCTTAAGGATCTTGATGATAGTCTTGTTTGAAGCCTCAGCTTGGCTATTGCTCTGAGGGTAGTATGGTGTAGTGAATCTGTGTTGGATATGGAACTTATGACACAAATCATGGACTTCTTGGTTCTTGAATGGATGACCGTTGTTAGTGATTATGGCTTGAGGAACACTATATTAGCAAATGATATAATGGAGGATAAATTGGGATATCTACTTGCTAGTGACATATGTCATGGGTATAGCTTCCACCCACTTCGTGAAATACTTAGTGGCTGTAATGATAAACTTGTGACCATTAGAGGATCATAGATGGATTTTCCCTATGAGGTCAAGTCCCCATTGTGAGAATGGCCATGGAGTTATGAGGGGTTGTAGTTCACATGCTAGAGCGTGTATAAGATCACCATGTTGTTGACATTGTAGACATTTCTTGCCAAATTGTTGTGCATCTTTCTCCATTGTTAGCCAATAGTAACCTACTCTCAAGAGTTTTTTAGTAAGATTAGGGTTGGCAGAATGCGATCCATAGACACCTTCATGTACCTTGCATAAGGAAGTTTTAGCTTCATCCGAGTCAATACATCAAGTAGGATACCATCAAGGCTCCTTAGATATAGGGTATCTCCAATGATAGTGTAATGAGAGGCTCAACATATGAATGGTCTGTGTTGGGAGTTTGAGAAGTGGAGAGGGAAGGTTTGATTGCAAAGGTATTCATATATATCCTCATACCAAAGCAAATTGAGACCAACAATTTCACATACAAGCTTACATTGATGTACTTCAAATGCTAGTATCAAAAGTTATTCTACTAGAAACTCATATTTGTGTGCATTGCTAGGCATGTCTAGAAGAGAACCAATCATTGCCATGGCATCTGCTACTTTGTTATTGATACTAGGAATCTATTCAAATGTGATCTCAAAAAAGTACTTCTTGAAATCATCGACCATTAGCTTGTAAGGAAGAAGCTTTTCATCCTTTGTTTGGTACTCATTTAGGACCTATTTAATTATGAGTTGTGAGTCTCCAAAGACATGTAGTTGTTTGATGTTCCATTGTACTACCATGCGCAATCCTATGATCAATGCTTCATACTCTCCAATGTTATTTGTACAAGGAAAATCTATCCTATATGCTTTACGTATATAATCTCCTTGTGGGGTGATAAACAATATGACTACTTTAGATCCATGCTATGTGAATGAACCATCAAAATATAGTTGCCAAACTGTTGAAGGATGTAAGTTGAATAACTCTTCATCAGGGAATTCTTCATGAATTGGATGAATGTCTGTTATGGGTGCTTTTACTAGTTGATCAGCTATTAATTGTTCTTTTATTGCCTTTCAATCAACAAACTCTAAGTCAAATTCACTAAGAATCATTACCCATTTAGCTAATCTTCCTATAAGCACTACTTTTGACAACAGATACTTGGGTGGGTCAAAGTTGGATATGAGCTTAGTTCTTTGGTTTAACATATAATGTCACAACTTTTGGGAAATGAACACTACTACCAAACACACTTTTTCCATTGACAAATAGTTGAGCTCATAACCTACCAAGGTTCTACTGATGTAGTAGATCGCTTGTTTCTTTCCTAGATTATCATGTTGAGCTAGTAAAGCACCTAGAGTTGTTGTTGTGGAGATGTATAGTAACAATGGTTTATTAGGTACAAGATGTACCAACACTGGTGGAGTTGCTAGGCATTTCTTGATCTGATCAAAAGCTTGCTGGAACGTATCATCCCATTTAAAAGATTCTCCTTTATGGAGCAAATATTGAAAAGGATGACATTTGTCTGTTAACTGTGCTATAAATCTGCAGAAGGACTGCAACATACCTTGAAGGCTGTGGATTTGTTTCAGATTGGCTAGAGGAGACATGTCCATTATGGCCTTCACTTTCTTAGGATCCACCTCGATACCTCTTCTTGATACAATATAGCCCTATAGTTTTCCTGATGCTACACCAAACACACATTTCTTTGGATTTAATCAAACTTGATATTTCTCTAATCTGTCAAAGATTTGTTCCAACACTTTCAAGTGATCTTCTTGAGTTTTAGATTTTCCCAGGATATCATCCACATAGTCTTCCATTATGGTATGGAAAAGGTCACGGAAGATTACTGTCATTGCCCGTTGATATGTCACTCCGGCATTTTTTAGACCAAATGGCATCACTCTCCAACAATAGGTACCCCATGGGAAAATGAAAGCTATTTTGTGCCAATCTTCAGGAGTGATTAAGATCTAATTGTATCTTGAAAAATTGTCCATTAATGATAGCATTTCATGCCCAATTGTGAGATCTACAATGACATCAATGTTTGGTAATGGAAAATCATCTTTTGGGCATGCTTTATTTAGATCTCTAAAGTTTGTACAAGGATGGATGCTTCCATCTAGTTTTGATACTGGCACAAGATTTGACACCCACTTAGGATAATCAATGGGTCTTATGAATTTAGCATCTAAAAGTTTCTAAATTTCCACCTTGACTAACAAAGCTACTTGAGGATGCATCTTTTGAAGTTTCTACTTCACTGGCTTGGAATTTGGATATACTGTAAGTGATGTACCATAAGTGATGGATCCAATCCTGGCATATCTACATAGGTCCATGCAAAATTGATTGTGCATTTCATGAAGATTGCCATGAAATTTGCTTTTTCTTGTTTTGATAAGGATGCGCCCATATGTATGATCTTAAGATTATATTCTATACCAAGGTTTACTTCCTGAGATTTCTCAATTAGTAAGGGTGATTGTTCCTGATATTCCCTCATAGGAAGGTCAAGTCCTCCATCCTTAGGTGCCTCAAAGAGGTTTTCACCATCCGATACATCCTTTATTTTTACTTTTTCTTGGTCAAGAGGTGTCTTGCAATTTTCACCTAGAGACCTTTTATTTTCTTGTTTTTTAGTTCACTTTTGTGACTAGAGGCCTTGATGCTTCCCCCAAAGTATGCTAATTGAGGTAAATCCATTTTGTAACCCACCTTTTGATCTCCAAGTGGTAGACCTATTCTTAGTGCCAAGAATTTTGCTAGAGCTTCATCATTTTGAAATGTATCCAATATAGGTGTCCCCTGTTGGTCCCAATTGATGAGGTCAAGATATACGAGAGATAAGTTGGATGATGAGGGTTGGAAACAAAGGTTGTGAATGAGATCATGAAAATGGATAGGTCATGAAATTGTTTGGTGAGGTGAAGGGAAGAGTCATCAATGGTATCCAGATTAGAAGTCTCTTATGCGGGGAAAGCTTTAGCTATCGTGTCGAGTATACATTCGATGTCTTTAGAAGGTGAGTCCTCCTATCCATACCCTAGACCTTTCCTATTAAACTTCTTGGTTACAGTGATTGGTTCTATAGGTCCGTGCTCATGTAGTCCTAGACACACTTCCTCAATTGAAAATGTTTTCTTGTTGCGACCTAATTGCATATTTTTCACATCTTGTCGTAATTGTACAAGGTCCACAATAGTAAATATTTATGATTGCTGGTGTATGTGACTTTGATGGTTTGGATGCAGTATATGATATTATTGATTTGGATTTGGTTGGGTGTTGTAGGATTGGATGTATGTGTTATGCCCTTGCCTACCAGGTGGTGGAGGAACAAATGAATGTGTGACTGTCGCATTTGAACCATGGGATAGATTGACATAGGTTACTTGTAGAGTGGAAAGGTGTGGACCTTGGGAGATGGTCAATGGATTTTGGATCACAGGATTTGGGTTAACATAAGATTTGATAGGTGCTTGGGATATGGTATTCATATTTTGGACATTAGTGGATGGGTTGGTATATGATACATATGTACCAGTAGATGGATTAACTTGTAATGCGGCAAGTACATTTGTTAATGGAGGTTGGGATACAAAAGATGGATTAGTAGATGGATTAGCTTGGAATTGTGCTTGTGAGGCAACAAGTGGATTAACATAAGAAGCTTGGGTATTGCAAGATTTTGATCCAAAGAAAAGTTGGTCAAGTGAAGAATAATTGGTGTTAGGGGGATTAAGGTCAATGAGGGGAGTATTCGGATTGGTTTGGTGTACAGTTATGGTATTTATGGAGGAAGATGCATTAGATGGTTGGGATGGTTCAACATGTGACACATTGGCAATTGACGCTTGTGACACTTGACATGTTTGGACTATGGTTGTAGTGCTTTACGTGGCATGGGGCGCATTAGCAATAGACACGTTTTGGGTAGAGCTTGCAAGTGTTTGTGAAATTAGTGTGGGATTTTGATTTGTATGTTGAGAAGCTAAAGACTCATGCATTTCAACAATGATAGTTGGTTGTATGAGAGGTTGCTCAGTGACATGAGTATGAAATGGAGGAAATTGAACCAAGGATGGTGACAAAAGCTTAGATGATGTGATTGTGGGTTTAGTGGAGATGGTAGTAATAGTAGTAGGAGTGACATTTGAAGGTGCTTCTTTTTGGATAGTGGACAAATCAAAGTCACTTGGTAGCAAAGTTTCACCTTTCAGCAAATTCACAAGTAATTTTTGTCGATTGGCATCTATAATCTTGTTGGCATGTTGCATGGCTTTTGAATCTTGAAGGGACATTTGGTCATCTTCCAAGGAATCTTCATAGACATATACTTGTTCTTGTGGCCCCAGAGTAGAGGATGAATCTCCTAAAGTGTAACCTTTGGGTAAAAGGTGGTGTGGGTTCATTCTAGTTGTATATTGTGAAGCATCCTTAAGTGGAGTGTTTTGGAATTATTGCAAGTTTCTCTCTGTGGCTTCCTTGTATTGTCTCCTTGTTTGGGGCATCGGATGATGTTGGCCTAGATTGGTAGACTTGCTTCACAAAGTTTGAGACTCCAAAGTAGATTAGGATGATGTTTGTTTGATGTTTGGTTGATGGGCTACTTGGATTGCTAAGCTGATTGTTTGGATTAGATTGCTTGATTGCTCTATTGGATTGGTTTCTTTTTTGATAGCTTGATATGTTCTAATTGGTTGATAGGCTGATTGGATTGCTCATTGAATTGGATGCTTGGTTTAATGGATAGTTGCTCAATTGTTGATTTGGATCTTTGGATAGGAAATACCCCTAGAGAGAGACTCTTGAACTAAAGGGATATGTTGTTGTTGGCTAAGATGCTAAGGATGATGATGATCAAAATTGAATGATGGTTTTAGTTACAAGAAGTCACTGATTTGATTTGATGATTGATTTGGTTTGCTATTTTGGGAGTCTCAATGGATATGAGTGTTCAAAAGTCTAAAATAGATGATTATTCTAGGCTTAATGAAATCGTTGCTATGTAGACTAGATGATGGATGCTTAGGATAAATCTTATAGACTAGAAATAAGTCTCAAACAGTAACAAAAAATGAGGATTTTAGCAGAGATTTTGGATAACTGTCTCTAGATGACCAATTGTGAGGTAGAATAATTCAATTGCAATGAACGATAGCTTAATTGCGACTAGGAATAAGCTAATTGTGACAAACTGTGGTTCAATTGCAACTAGGTTTTTGACCAATACTACAGACTATGAATCAATTGCATCTAGAAATTTGACAAATGTGACAGACTATGGATCAATTACATCTAGAAATGCTCAAATGTGTCTGATAGAGAATTTAGCAGCAAGATTTGAAAAAGACCAATTGCATACAGATTTGACTAGATGTGATGGACTGTGGTTCAATTGCGTATGGTTTTCTTATGGTTGCGAGGGTTTACAGTTTAATTGCAATTTTTTGTTGTTCAATTTTAGTTTTAGACTATGTTTGACAGAAAAATGATGGATGTGAGCAAACAATCACTCCAACGATCACAAACATGTACACCCTAGGCTAGGCAAGGACAATATCTATTGAGTTCCCACTTGGGTTTCCCTTGCCGCGCTTACTATGGTGTATAGCTCCAGGAACTTGGGGTACAGACTCCCCCTTACAGTGCACTCACTTCTCAGGCACAGCAAATTTTAAGTCCTCAAGACACGTAGATCTTGAGATATTTTGCTATCTCTACCATAAGCCACAAAAATGTGGGACGACTATCATAGGCCTAATCAGTTATCCTCTTGTATCAACAGATAGAGGGTTTTGGTTGCTACACAAAGGTTGCTAGTATGGGCATCCATTCAAGTGGCTACACATGCGGTTATTCACTCCATTAGGGAGGCTTCCTAGCTCGAAGAGGTTAAGCTCAATGGGGTTTTGGGGGAAACTTTTGTCAGTACAACACAACAGCACCCGTTGCTTATGGCTTTCACCACAAACACATTTTTTATATAGCGGTTTGGAGGAGCTTGGCTTTAGTTTGTTACCACTTGGGTTGTCCCCTTCTCACACCAGGAAGGCAGGCCCTCTAAAGATAATAACAAGTTCTCTTGCACCCAAGATCCATTTGATAGGCAAGGGGAGAGGATACTTTTGTTATTAAATTTGGGTTACACACATACACAACAAGCAATCAAGAAAGATGAAACAAACATATAGCAAACAATGGTTCCTTTTAAGCACCAAATCCAAATATTCCTAAATTAGTGATAAAAATGATATGTCTTGGACCGATCGATGTTGCAATAGATGGATTAGTAGTTTTTAAACCTCATTTCTTTGACAAAAGGATAAGATGCTGCACAAGAAGATGATTAGATGCCAAAGAAATCAAGCAAACATAAGATTCAGCCAAGTGCCTATAAAAAAAACCAACTACAATGATATGGGCTGCAATTGTGCATAAAATAAAATCAAATGCAAACATTTACCGACCAATTGCACATGACTTTGGGCTAAATGCGATGCTCTATGATTCAATTGCGGTCATATCTAAATAGTTGCGCACGGCCTACAAAACAAAAACCCTAGCTAACCAAATGCGGCCGAAAAAACTAGATGCGACGCTCTGCTATGCAATAGTTCTCAAAATATGACCAAATGCGATAGTCTGGAGATCAATTACACTCTATTTTCGGCCAATTGTGATGATCTGCGGTGTGATTGCAATTTTCTATGGAACAACTGCACTTGAAACCCTACAAAAATCCAACTTCACAAAAATAACTATACAAAAAAGATGTTAAATCAAGGATGTGGGTCCTACTAGGTGTGCCAGAATGTGTAAGCAAGAAAAATCAAGTTAAGATAATCAAACAATGCAAATCAAACCTAATCCTACCACCTTCAAAGAATCCATCTAAATGATGCAAGAATGCAAACAAATGAAAGCAAATCACTTAGAGTATTGATTCCTTGGTTGGATTTGTGGATTGCTTCTCAATTGCGAACAATCATAGATGCTAAATCTGCCATGATGATGGATGAAATTCTTAAAATTATCAATGGATGCTAATGGAGGTGTTATGCTTGAGATGATACTATGGACGCTTTATGGTAAGATAGTGAAAATGAGAATGAGTGGGTGTATATATAACACTCAATAAAAGTTGATCAACAGTGGAGAAGAAAAGATAGTTTGAACGGTTGAGATAAATTTATGATCATAGATGAAAGTGCATAAGACAAGTGTAAGGAAGAGGATAAAGCTCATGTGTGACCGTGTACATAAATACTTTTATTTAATAAGTTTATGTGTAGTAGTGTACATAAAAAGTACTACCACACATGACTGGAATGAGAGATGGACAAGTGTTGGAATATTATGAAAGGTGAAGATTGGGAATTAATCGGCAAATTAATTAAATAAATAAAATTTATTTAATTAATTGGGATGGGATTAAGATGAAATTTCAATTAAATAAATAAGATTTATTTAATTAAAATTAGAGAAAATGGAAAGATAATTAAATAATTTAAAAATTATTTAATTATAGATAGAGAAAAATAGAAGAAAAATAGATAATTAATTAAATAAATATAAATTTATTTAATTAATAGAAGAAATAGATGATTTAAGAGAAAATAGTCAAATTATTCAAATGTGTTAGACAAATGCAGATGATGAATAATGTAATATTTTAATAATGATAACTAGGTCAATTTTGGGTGTCTACAACAACATCCCACCTACATAGAGGGCTTACAAACATACTTCATTAGTACAAAAATCATCAGACAACTTATCTTTATGTGTTTAATAGGAAACAGGGGGAAAATGCAAACAAGGGTTAAATCCTCCTTTCTCTACAAACATTCAAGGACATATCAACCGAGTTGAATCACCCTTTTGCAAGAGGATTCACCTATAGGTTAGGATATCACTTGGAACGATGTGGAAATTCAAAGATTGTTAACTAATGTTTCAATTTAATGCTCAAATGCCTTTAAAACCCTAATTATGCAAATCGATAAGTAAATTGATGAATTACGACAAATGCTTGCAGACTAAGGTAATAAATAGAGATTAGTTACTAAATAATTTTTTATGTTTGGGATGTGGAATACTCAAGGACACTACCACTAGCACCCCTGTCCTCTGTATAATCCTAATCTCCTTCCAACACTGATGATCATTGTATCTTCCATTTCTACTCTGGGAAATGTGGAGGACACTACCACTAGCACCCAAGTCTAAGGCCAGATGTTTTCCAAGGTGTCAGAGCTTCTTCAGATGTTGATTATCACTGTCATAATGATTTCTATGTCTACAACTCTGGAGGACACTGCCACTAGCACCCATGTCCAAGCAGTCCTTTTCTTTAGGGATCTAGGATCTGCACACTATCTTATTGTTCCCTGCAACTCCACTGCATCAAGATGTGACACCTATAACCTACAATCACAAGGAGAGTGGTTGGGGGTTGTGGTGTTTAGAGGCTTTCCTCAGTCAAGCCCTGAATAGATATTCAAGTCTTTTAAACACCATTGTTAGAAAGAGAGTGTGTATCCCTACAAGATAGAGGAAAAATTAAATTGATAAATGATTCAAACATAAACAAATATAACCTTGGAGGTGTAGCTCACATGTAGATGAAGGCTCTTCAACACATGAGAAGATGAAGCTAAATCTGTAATCACAACACAATAACAATGCTCTTCTCTGCATCAATGAATATCTTTAATGCTCTACAACCATAAGTTTACCAAAAGTTCATAATCATCTTGTAGTTAGCTTCTATTTTGTCAAGGAAACACTAAGCATGCTTATATATGCAACCACACACATTCCCACTAAGAATTTCGTAATTCAAACTTGAGATGTCAACATAGGACTAATTAACTGTCATAAAACTAACATTAAAATTTGGGGATGACCCAAAATGGGGTAGGACTAGGGTGCTAGTGCCCAAGTCCACCATCCTGATTTGGGTTAAGGTCTTTTTAAATAGTACCCCCTAGGTCCTATTTGCCATAACACATTTTTAGTGGTTTTCTCATTAGGATTCAAAATTAACATGCAAGATGCCTATGATACATTCTAAGGACCCAGGAGCTAAACCTTAAAAGGGAAAAGTCCCAGGAAGACATTTTCTAACATAACATTTAGCCCCCACTTTAATGTATGTATAAAAACATGGCCCATACATGCATTAAAGTACGGTCAAAACACAACAAACATGCCAGGCACGTGAAGCTAATGCATACACTAAGATTGAGGAATTATCTCTAGCACCCAGTCTCAGGTAGACATTAGAGAAAACACATCGCAGACATGCCAATCACAATGAAGACAATAACAAGAACACAAAACACAAAGAAGATAGTTACAGTCATGCAAGACATAGAGAAGACAACATTGAAGACATGCAAAACACATTGAATACAATGAGTGCAATTATTATTTATTTTTCATTTTCTCATATATGAATGCAAATGCAAGTACATGGAAAGTAAACACACAACCCAAAATGTAGGAGGGACTTGTTGCCACACATCTTTAGACTGCATATGGGGCAACAGACACACAATACAAATCTCAAAGTGTAGGAGAGACTCATTGCCACACGTCTTTAGACTACACTTGAGAACAGACATGCCATACAAATCCTGAAGCGTAGAAGGGACTCATCACCACATGTCTTTAGACTATGCTTGGGAACAAACATGCAATACAAGAGGAAAACACATGGAAAACATGGAGAAAACATGGCAAACAATTGATGGAATTTTCCTATTACTAGGTTCACCACCATCTTAGGCACATTTTAGGCACACCTGATAGTTGGACTTTGCCACAACAACCACCAAAGACATGCTTAAAGGAGGATACACCAACCCTACCTACTCGAAAGACTTTTAGAAATGGAAGGATGTTCACTAGCTCAAGAGATACACCATCCCCACCTCTGTAGAGGGCTTTCTCATTACAATATAAAATAAAGATGTGCACTCATGTAGAGATACAACATCCTACCTCCACAAAGGGCTTACAAACATGCTTCATTAGTACCAAAATCATCAAACAACTTACCTTATATATGCCTCCACCTTAAGGTGGTTAATATCTATTGCAAGTATGGCCCTAAATGGTGTTGTCATTGATGTCAACATACTCCTGTTGCATTGATGTTAAGAATTAGATGAGTTAGGTGCTGAGGATATTGAGAAAAGTAGCCCCATCAGAAATAAGAAAAGAACAGTGAAGACAGTGAAGTTCTATGAAGTAAAGATCCCAGACAGTTGAAGATCAGAGTATACACATCAAAGGGTTTGTAGATATGTGTCTAAAGGTTCTCCAGTCAAGATTTTAGATGTCCACATGAAGATTTGAAGACATTGTGGCCATATGAGTAAAAATTGTTATGGAAGCGGTTCAGTGGTGATAGAGTGGCACAAATAGGTCCATTGAGATCCAGAAATGCAATATCATGCTTTGCAGATCTGGTGGCATGTTTGAGAAGCTAATTTGAATTAACAACTCAATTGGCTCTTGTTTTGGAGGTCTGCAAGTGATCTTTCTAGTGTGACAATGATGACCGACTGGTTCTTGAGGTTCCAGAAGAAGATGCAAATGATTTTAGTAAGCAAAAGTGGTAATTGAAGATTGAGCTTGTAATTGAAGATTTATCTTTGGGTAATGGTGTTCTTCCCAGTCCTGGCCAACCAGATGATTTGCACATGTTGCGGATAATCTTGAAGATGTTTTGCAAAGCATGACATGTTCCTTGAAGAAGATTGAAGTTCCAACTATGCGTGGCCAACAATTTAGTAATATGCAAGAAATTTTTGTAACAAGTCAAGTTGTATTTTTGTAAATGCTTTGTAATAAAATAACTATATGTTTCACCAACTTTGTTGATCATTCCAAAGTTGGTGTCATGTATAAATAATAGTTGCAAAGTTGTTTCAAGTTGTATCCTATGTGTTCATGATGAGAAGGTGGTAAAGGTGATGAGAGAAAAGCAGAGCAGAGGTGTTGAGCATTAATGGAATTGACACAAGCATAGTGAAGATGCTAACTTCCAGTTCAAGTTTGTAATATTTATTCTCTTCTATAGACAGTGTGTCTCCTATAGGAAGTGGGCCTCTTGTGAGCAATGTGCTCAAACAGTGAGCCCCAATTGGCAGGTGCCATTATATTCTTCATATTCTTTTAATAGAGAATATAATCTTGGGTTAGTCACCCCATGGTTTTTTTTCTTAACCAGGTTTTCCACATTAAAATTTTTGGTGTTATTTATGTTAAGTTTGTTTCTTCTCTTGAATTATTGCATTATGCTTTCATGATTGAATATTTGATATGCTGTTGAAATACAAGAAGATTTTAAGTGTATAAGGAACACAAATTTTGTGACAACTGATTCACCCCCCCTCTTAGTTGTCTATCCTTAAATCAACAATTGGTATTAGAGCTGGTTCCACTAGAAGAAGCTTAACTACTTGAGGAGATCCAGGATGTCATCCTACAAGAAGAACAATCCAAGGTTTAATGAAACAAACTACACTCTTTGGAAAAGCTGGATGGAATGCCACTTGCAATGCATGGGAGAGCAGTATTAGAACATGACTACAATTGAGTATATTCCTCCAAAGAATGGTCCAACAACCCTAGATGAAATTAGAAATGCCGAAAATAATCTTCAAGCCAAAGAAGCCCTAGTAAGTGCCTTGTTTGATACAAAACTGACAAACGTTATAGGATTGAAAACTGCTTATGAAATTTGGACAAAGCTGGAGATTCTTCATGAAGGAGACAAATATGTTAAATGTGCAAAGTTATAGAGTCTAAAAGCAAATTTTGAAAGCGTGAAGATGAGTGAAGATGAAAATATCACTACATTTATGCCAAGGGTAAATGAGCTTGTTTCTGGCATTAGATGTGCTAGTGGAACATTGAATGAAGATGAGATTGTTGCCAAAATTCTCAGATCCTTACCTCCTGCCTACAAACACAAGGTTACTGCTATTGAGGAATTTAGATCATTATCAAACATTACTAGGGATCAATTGGTTGGAAAGTTAGCTACATTTAGATTGGTCGAGTCTAGAGATGCACCTCCCAAGACTGAATCTACATTCAAAGCTAGTTTGTCTGCAAAAGTCAAACAAAGATATGATCCAAGAGAAAATTCCTCAAAGAAATCAACATGGTATGATAAAGCAAGAAAGGATTTGGAAGAAGATGAGTCAGAAGCTGCACAACTTGAAGGGCTTATTGCCAAAAGATTGCCAAGAGGATTCAGTGAGTATGAAGGAAAATTTCCTTTCAAATGTTTCAAATGCAACAAGATTGGTCATTTTGCCTCAAGGTGTCCAGAAAGATTTTCAAGGCCTAATCCTACTAGATCAAGATTTCAAAAGAAGTGTTACTATGTTCAAGAAGATAAAGATGAAGGAGTAACATATGATGAATCTGAGATAGGAACCAAATCCAAAAGTGACTGGGTGTTTATTACCATCAAGGAAGAAGATCCAATGCCTATTGAATCTACCAATCATAAGGTTGAAAGGGCTCTGGCTGCTCAAGTTGAAGAAAAGGATGAATGGGTCATTGATAGTGGATGCTCTCACCATAGGACTGGCGATAAGAATAAGTTCATAAACCTAGAAAGATATGAAGGTGGAGTTGTAAAATTTGGAGATAATTCTGCTGACAGAATTAAAGCCAGAGGAACCATTTCTTTTGATGGAAAGAACAAAACTGGTGATGTTCTATATGTTGAAGGTTTAAAGCATAATCTTCTCAGTGTTAGGTAGCTGGTAGACAAAGGTTATGATCTTTGGTTCAAAAAAGGAAAATGCAAGATCTTTGAAAGCTCCAAAACTAAAATTGCATTTGGTACTCAGATAAAAGGTAACATCTTTCACTTGGTTGGTATTGGCAAAAGTTGCTTATTTGTTCAAATTGATCAGAGTTGGTTGTGGCATAGGAGAATATGTCATGTGAATTTTGATAATATCATTAAGATAAGAAACACCCAGGCTGTAACAGATCTTCCAAGATTGGTGAAACCTACTAATAGCTTGTGCAACGAATGTCAGTTAGGTAAACAGAATAGAGTCTCATTCAAAAGTAAGGAACATTCTTCAACTGGATTGTTAGACTTGGTGCACACTGATCTATGTGGTTCAACAAGAATTAGGAGTCTACAAGGAGATAAATATTTCATGTTGTTGATTAATGACCACTCCTAGATGATGTGGGTAACTTTCTTAAAAGAGAAATATGAAGCACTTGAGAAGTTAAAAATATTCAAGGCTATGGTAGAAAATGAAACTGGCATAAACATAAAATGCCTCAAATCTAGCAGAGGTGGAGAATTCACATTCAGAGAATTCATTGAATTGTGTGAGAAACATGAGACAAAAAGACAATTATCCACTCCAAGGACTCCATAACAGAATGGAGTAGTGGAGAGAAAGAACTGGACCATCTAGGAAGCTTCTAGGACCATGATGATGGAAGAAAATGTTCCTCAGATCTATTGGAGAGAAGTTGTGAGCACTGATGTTTATACTCTTAACTGGGTACAAATCAGAGGCAAGACTGGTAAGACTTCTTATGAACTTTGGTTTGGCATCACTCCTATTGTGAACTATTTTAGAGTCTTTGTAGCAAATGCAATATCAAAAGAGATTAAGACCTTGGCAAGTTTGATGCTAGAAGTGATAAAAGAATATTCTTGGGTTATTCTACTCAAAGCAAAGCTTACCGGTGTTATAACAAGAGATTAAGAAAGATTCTGGAAAGCACAAATGTGAAAATTGATGAAGGCATGGAAAATCCCTCAAGGTACTGAGTATGAAACTGATGATCAAAATGATATCTCAGACCAAGAAGAACAATTCCAAACTCCAGTCCAAATTTAGATTGATCTGAAAAATCCAGAAACACAAGAAGAAGAGACAAGATTGAATGAACCTATCCAAGAATTAGAAGTGCAAGTGATTCCCAAAACTCCCAGGTATGTAAGACTGAATCATTCTGAAGACTAAATCATAGGAGATAGAAGCAAAGGTGTTCAAACAAGAAGAAATTTTGCTCAAGACTCAGTGAAGTATTGTCTGATTTTAAAAGTTGAACCAAAAATAGTAAGTGAAGCATGCAATGATGAAAAATGGGTTAAAGAAATGAAGGAGGAATTGATACAGATTGAAAAGAATCACACTTGGGATCTCGTTCCCAGACCTAAGGACAAACATGTGATTGGGACTAAGTGGGTCTTCTGGAACAAACTAAATGAAGATGGTGAGGTAATAAGAAATAAAGACAAATTGGTCTGTAAAGGTTATTCTCAAGTAGAAGGAGTTGACTTTGAAGAGATCTTTTCTCCAGTGGCAAGGATTGAAGCAGTCAGACTATTTCTTGCCTTTGCTATCTTCAAAGATTTCAAGGTATATCAGATAGATTTTAAGTCTTCTTTCTTAAATGGTGATTTAGAAGAAGTATACATTGAGCAACTAGATGGATTTCAACTATCTGATAATGGAGATATGGTCTGCAAATTAAAGAAGGCATTGTATGGACTCCAACAAGCCCCAAGAGCCTAGTATAAAAGGTTGGACAAACATCTTCTAAAAATTTGTTTCAACAAAGGTACTGCTGACAGTAATCTATATTTTAAGATTGATCATGAAAATATCTCGATTATTGAAGTATATGTTGATGATATTTTATTTGGAGGGAAGGATAGTATGTGCAAAACTTTTACAAATCAAATGCAAAGTGAATTTGAGACGTCTATGTTTGGTGAAATGAATTTCTTCTTGGGTCTGCAAATCACTCAAACAAAGAAACGAATCTTCATATCTCAGACCAAATATGTGAAAGAATTATTGAAAAAAATTGGAATGGAGGATTAAAAGGAAATGAATACTCCCATGGCTACTAGATGTAAGTTGAGTAAAGATGTTGAATCTCATAAACTTGATCAGAAAACATATAGGTCTATGATTGGAGGATTGCTCTACCTCACTAAAACTAGACCTGATATTATGAATGTTGTTGGTCTTGTTGCCAGATTTCAAGCTAATCCTAGAGAATCTCATGTCATGGCAATCAAGAGAATTCTCAGATATTTGAAGGGAATAGTTGAGTATGGATTTTGGTATCCCAAGGATCATGATTTCTCTCTTCATGCTTATACTGATGTTGATTGGGTAAGTGATGTGGCCGACCAGAAGAGTACCAGTGGTGGTGCAGTCTTTTTAGGGAAAAGATTATTTTCTTGGCTAAGCAACAAACAAGAGGCACTACCTTTGTCTACTGTAGAAGCAGAGTATATTGCAGCAGTGAGCAGTTGCACTCAAGTATTGTAGATGAAGAAAATGTTAAGAGATATCAGAGTGGAGTATGAAGAACCTATCACAATCTTCTGTGATAACTCAAGTGCAATAAACATATCAAAAAATCTGATGTTGCATTCAAAGACAAAACATATATCCATCAAGTTCCACTTTTTAAGAGAGCAGGTAAATAAGAATGAAGTTAGATTGGAGTTTGTGCCCTCAAAGGATCAAATTGTAGACATTTTTACCAAACCTCTACCTAAGGACACTTTTAAGTATTTTAGGGAGAAGTTAGGGGTTATTACCCCTCCAGTTCTGAATTAAGGTACAATGATGTGCATCTGTCTGGTGGATTTCACAGTCATATGTTATGATCTAGATTGATGCTAGGAGGCTGCTATTCAGGGGGAGCAATCAGTATGATTCTAAAGCATGGGAAGTGGTTGCAAGTATGTGCCATTTGCCATTGATGTCAAAGGGGGAGAGAAGACATGTGAAAAAAAAAGTGGTTGCTGATCAAAGGGGGAGCAGTAGAGGAAGAGAAGACATGTGAATGATTGTTTGTGATAGGGGGAGCTATGTCAATCAGTAAGGATAAGTTCTTGTCTTGATGGTTAAAATAGTTTTTCACATCATGTTGCCATCAATGACAAAGGGGGAGATTGTTGCAAGTATTGCCCTAAACGGTGTTGTCATTTATGTCAACATACTCTTATTGCATTGATATTAAGAATTGGATGAGTTATGTGCTGAGGATATTGAGAAAATTAACCCCATTAGAAATAAGAAAAGAATAGCAAAGACAGTGAAGTTCTATGAAGTAAAGATCCCAGATAGTTGAAGATCAGAGTATGCGCATCAAAGGGTTTGTAGATATGTGTCTAAAGGTTCTCTAGTCAAGATCTCAGAGGTCTGCATGAAGATTTGAAGAAGTTATGGCCATATGAGTAAAACTGTTTAGTGGTGATAGAGTGGCACAAATAGGTCCAGTGAGATCCAGAAATACAATATCATGCTCTATAGATCTGGTGGCATGTTTGAGAAGCTAATTTTAATTAACAACTTGATTGGCTCGTGGTGTAGAGGTCTGCAAGTGATCCTTCTAGTGTGACAGTGATGACCGGTTGTGTTCTTGAGGTTTTGGATGAAGATGCAAATGATTTTAGTAATCAGAAGTGGTGCGGATGTCCTTGGTGATTTAAGCAATCTTGTGGAGGTCTTCAATTTGTGTCCAGTTTGTGTTGTTGGTCTGCATTGAAGATTGAGCTTGTAATTGAAGATTTACCTTTGGGTAATGGTGTTCTTCCTAATCCTAGCCCAATTGAATTATTTGCACATGTTGCAGATAATCTTGAAGATGTTTTACGAAGCATGGCATGTTCCTCAAAGATGATTGAAGTTCTAGCTATGTGTGGCCGACAGTTTAGTGATGCGCAAGAAGTTTTTGTAACAAGTCAAGTTGCATTTTTGTAAATGCTCTATAATAAAATGAGTGTATGTTGTGCTGACTTTGTTGATAATTACAAAGTTGATGTCATGTATAAATTAGAGTTGTAAATTCATTTCAAGTTGTATCTTGTGCGTTCATGATGAGAAGGTGGTAAAGGAGAGGAGCAAAAAGTAGAGCAGAGGTGTTGAGCTTTAATGGAACTGACTCAAGCATAGTGAAGATTCTAACTTCCAATTCAAGTTTGTAATATTTGATCTCTTCTGTAGACAGTGTGTCTCCTATAGGCAGTGGACCTCTTGTGAGCAGTGTGCTCGACAGTGAGCCCCAATTGGCAGGTGCCATTATATTCTTCATATTCTTTTAATAGAGAATATAATCTTGGGTTAGTCACCCCATGGTTTTTTCCTTTACCTGGGTTTTCCACATTAAACTTTTTGGTGTTATTTGTGTTAAGTTTGTTTATGCTCTTGAATTATTGCATTATGCTTTCATGATTGATTCTTTGATATGCTGTTGAAATACAAGAAGGATTTAAGTTTATAAGGAATGGAAATTTTGTGACAATTGATTCAGCCCCCCCTCTCAGTTGTCTATCCTTAAATCAATAGATATCATGTACCGATATCAAGCACATTAAGATAAAGAGAAAAAACCCAAGGAAATAAGAGCCTTTGGAAAGCCCATGCCCCTAGAAGTGACGTGTACTCTATAATTACAGAATGTTCCCACAAACACACAATTTCCTACAAGAAAAGAGGTTAGAAATATTTCCATAAGATAATAGCCACATCACATGATAAAGAAGCAATGCATGAAAAGAATCACATTCAGATAAACAATCTCTGCGATTTTGGTATAGCATCAAAGTGATGGATTTGAACCACCAATCACTTTCTTTAGTCAGGGGCTAGAGGAGTATGAGTAGAGGTATAGATTCGTTGAAAAACATGTCCTTGCAGTGGCAAGGAGCCTCGAGAAGTTTTGACATCTTGTTTCTAATAACAAGATACATTTGATGGTTGCTCACCCTAGCATAAAGGAGTTCCTATTAAGTAAAGATGTTAATGAGAAAAGGTTTGGTTGGATCACCAAGGTCATGGAATATGACGTGGAGATCAAGATAACGAAACTTGTTAGACACAAAGGACTTGGTGAACAACTTGCTACCAGTTTAGAGAATGAAATAGAAAAAGAGGAGGACGTGCTTCTGACCATTGAAGATGCTCCTCAGGATGATACAACAATAGTGGGCACGAGTTGGGTTAACAACATGACTCAATTTTTGCAAACTGGTAAATGGCCAGCAGGTTTAGATAGAACCAAGAGGAAGTATTTCAGACTACAGTCCATTCCATATGTTTTAATAAATGGCATCCTTTTCAGAAAAGATTTTAATGGTGTATTGTTAAGATGCATTGATAATGATCAGACTGACAAGGTGCTGCATGAGTTTCATGATGGAACAGTAGGGGGTCATTTTGCCCCAAAGACCACCGCTTGGAAAGTAATGAGAGCTGGATATTACTGACCAAGCTTATTCAACGATGGCCATGCATGGGCTAGAAAATGTGTCATTTTTGCATGCAAACAAAGGCTGCCAGCTTTACCTCTGCGGCTAATTCAAGTTAAACAGCCCTTCATGAGATGGGGCATTGATTTTGTAGGTCCCATTAATCCACCATCAAGTGTAGGCCACAGGTGGATACTAATAGCTACAGACTATTTCACAAGGTGGACTAAAGCATTGGCTCTAAAGGAATCCAATGAAAATACTATTTTGAATTTTTATCAGGATTTGGTATCTAGATTTGGGGTGCCTTAGTCAATTATCTCAAACAATGCTTTAGCCTTTGTTGGAGTAAAAATAACTGACTGGGCTATTAAGAATGGGATCTATTTGAACACTTCATCAAATTATTACCCACAAGGTAATGGTTTGGTTGAATCTAAAATAAAGAACCTCATAAGGATCATTCAAAGATCAATGGAGGATAACCAGAGGACCTGGTACACTAATCTAAAATATGCCTTATGGGAAGACAGAATAACTCCCAAGAGGTCAATTGGGAACTCTCCATATATGTTAGTTTATGGGAAAGAGGTAAGATTGCCTATATCCATGGAGCTACCAGCACTTGATATCATGAATCAGCTAGAGATATTTGAAGAAAAGGATCCCATGGCTGTTAGATATGCTCAACTCACGGAGCTTGAAGAAATCAGGGATAAGGCTATGAAAACTATGGAGTATCAACAACTTCAGACCAAAATAAATTCTGATCAGAAGGCCACTCCTAGAATCTTTAGGGAGGGTGATATGGTGTTCAAATGGGATGCATTGAAAAGTAGGCCAGGAAAGCACTCCAAGCTTGACAACATGTGGCGTGGGCCATTTTTCATTATTGAATGCAAGGAGCACAATGCATTTCAGTTATCAAATATGGATGGAGAAAATCTACCTATCCCAGTCAATGGGATACACTTAAAGAGGTGTTTTGAGGTATGACTTACCTTGCAAAGCAGTAGATTAGATTTCTTGCTTTCATTAAGTGTTGCTGCACAATAGTTTAGATCTTCTTTGTTTTCCCTAAGTGCTTTCTAGGATAGTTGGAAGGGTTACCTTCAACATTTTTGTCTTGGTTTGATCTTCCAAATGATCTTCACTGTTATATGCTAAGTTGCTAAAGTCAGGATTGTTTGTCAAGATGTATTTCTAGTCTCTATGTGACTCCATGCTCAATGAATGCTTAAGGCCACTTGTCTAATTGTTTAGTAGGCAAACATCTGATAGAGGTTGCCAAAATGTTGACCTATTTTCCTCTGTCCAAAGCCCAATAGTTTACCTTGTATTTTCTTTGAAAATCTTTTAGAAAATGTCCATACAAAGCTTAAATCTTTGAAATACTCATGCTTTTCCTTGCCAAATTTCCTAAAATCTCACATGGAGAATCTTTGCATGAAACCCAGAAAAACCCAGAAATCTTTTAGCTTCAAGTATTTCCTATTGCTAGGATTTCTCAGTTTCATGCTTGTTTTTCAATATGCAATTTTGAATGTACATTCACATATACATTCGCCATTGTATGTTTGGAAAATACATTCGCAATAGGCAAAGGCCTAGATGCAATAAGACAACATGCAAGGTTAATAGACAAGGGCTAATGTACATTGGCGAGCCAAAAAAGAGTTAAGTCGGCCTTCAAAATAGTAAAAAATTGGTTGCAGGCTTTTCGCAATGCATATCAAGTTTGTATATGCATTAAGGAATCTATTGTAGATTCTAAGAATATTCCCTACTTGTATGGAGGGTTTGCATGTATATTTGTGTTGTAGGTTTAGACATGCAATGGCTACATACAACAGGAACATGCAAAGGAAAAGATGCATTGGCGGCATACAAGTGAAATATACAAGGGACAATGTATGCCGCAAAGATACAAAGGTGATTGTATGTCCGACATACATTGGGAATGTACAAGGTGCATATACAAAGAGGGGGACATGCATTCGCTATAGTGAAAGGGGTTTGTATGTGCGAGGTGCAAGTGAAATATACATTGTCTACATACAAAGGCAGAACATTCAAAAGCCAATGTATATCAGAACAGTGCCTTGTATATATGCGATTGTATGTTTGCACATACAAGTCGAAAATACAAGGTGAACATACAAAGAAAACATACAAAGGGGCAAATGCATATGCAACAGTTGAATGTACATTGGCAGCAATGTACAAAGGAAGGACATACAAGCAACAGATGCAAGAGTCTTGTGCTAAGCCAACATGCAAAAGGATACAATACAAGAATGAATGTACATTTTATAATGTACATCGGCAGAACATACAAAGGACTTCCACCCAAAACTACAAGGAGATTTGCATGTGCGATATAGTAAGGTAAGTGTAACAGTGGCTTGTATATTTTGGCTTTGTATGTTTGCATGTACAAAGCCGATATACAAGGGGGTTGATATGCAAGGCCAAACATACATTTGGTGGGGCCCACGGACATACAAAGCAGAATGCACATCGGGAGCATGCAAAGAAAATGTGCAAGGAAAAATGATACAAACGGCGGGGCCCACCAGTTGCATATACAACAGCCGACATACAATCGAACATACAAAGGCCATATACAAGATCATATGTAAGCGGATGTACACTTGCCATTGTGTGTTCAAATATACAAGGTGAAGCTACAAAGAAAACATACAAGCCAGACCCAACCCAGCAATCAAAGTAGTTGATAATTTTTGAAGTCCGCAGCTTTTATATTTTGCATGTATATGCGATATACAAGGCCAATATACAAGGCAAACATACAAAGTCGCTATATAGGCTACATTTCAAAAATGTTTCCAATCTGCTTCATAAAAATTTGAGGGCCACAACTTGCATGCATATGTCTTTGTATGTGTCGATATGCAAAAGAAGAGATACAAAGGATAGACCCGATGTCAATTTTAGTTTGCTTGATAATCTTGAGTTCCATATGGTTTGTATATTTGCATTGTATGTTTGTATATACAATGCGATATGCAAAGAAGAGATGCAAGGAAGAAGATGTGGTTTTTCAGCAATGCTTCTCAGACCAGCGCAGCAATGAATCAGACAGTGCCAAGTGTCAGGGGCATACATGCAAAAGTTGATACAAAGGTAAAAGGGCCTGCGATTGTATGTTGTAATTGTATCTTTACACATTGTACATTTACACATACATTTGCACATACAAGGCAAAACATACAAAGCGTTATGCATATAAAAAGGTAGTTTAAGAGGAGGTTTCAAAGGTTGATACAGGTGCTGATGCAAAGCAATATATATAGGTAGTTGACCGAAACTTTGACCAACTATATCTCCACCATTCTAGTGAATTTCCAAATGCTGCAAAAGGCAAAGATGCATGTTTTTGTCCCCTCTTTTATTTTGGCAGGGTTTTTCAGGGCTTTTTGTTACTTTTCATTTTTAGATATTTTGAGCAGATAGAGATATTTCTTGCATCCATTGTTACACAAAGATGAATTAGTTCACATTAATGACCGAAAATATCTCTTAAACTGCCATGTGACAGATATTTCATATATTCCTTGTTGAAGATAACCATTGAAGCTACTCGCATTTAATGCCCAGAATATCTTCCACCATTCTATTGCTGCAAATTGATGACCTAGCTGCTTGCATTAAAGACTAAAAATATCTTCCATCTGCCCCAGTTCTAGGTCTTTTGCACCATAACTTCTTGTAGGTGAACAGTCATTCAAGGGAGATATTTTCCTGCTACAACTCTTTGAGTGAATTTTTTAACTGACTTAGGTCGGATTGAAATGATATATATATATGCATTGGTGAGATGTAAATGGGGTCGAAACCTTTTTAGCATTAAGGCTTTTTCTGTTTCCAAAACAGAGCTTTTCTACTACTGTAACTATGCCTTCCCACTAAATATATGCAAGTTATTTTTGCCTCTTTTACTGAGTTTTAGTTTAGTGTGAATCTACATGTGATTATCTGTGAACTTTTAATTCCTCTCAATCATTATATTTCTCACCTCTACTAGGATCATTTGAATTTGTGTATGTCATACTTGTTGTATTTGGTTACGTTGTGCATTTTCTCAGTGTTGTAGGAGTTATTTTGTCTAAATTGGTGAATCACCCCTTTGTTTTCAAGTTTTTTTTGTTTCATCTTTCATTTTAAAACATTCCTTCTCCCTTTTCCTCTTAAGATTTAGTAGTTTTAGGTGATAACTAATTAAGGAAGCCAGCCTTCTATGGAGGTCTTATCTCATTTACCAAAGTCCCACACTTAGAGATCATTCCCATGTAACTCCAGGTTGATGAAGTTTTACAACTGCAGCAAAGGTGCAAATATGGGTGATAACATTTCTGGCACACCTAGTGGGACACTAGAGTTAGAGAAACAATCATGCACATTCTTTTTATTGCTGGTTTTGATGTGCAGCCAGTGATTTTTTTGACCTATAAGAGGTTAAAACTTGCATATCTAGCACCTCTAGCTGAGGAAAGACAAGCAGATCAGTTCTACTGTTACATTATATAAGAAAGATTCAAACTAGGAGTTCAAGTACATTTGATTACCTACAGTTGTCTCCACCAAGAAGACAGAGTAGAGCTATAGTAAGGACCCCAGTTTCTAAAAGGATATAATCAACTCCACTAAATTTCAGGCTAGTTGCCCCTATAGTTCCTATAGCAACTCAAGTAAATCTACCCTTAGCCATTCTAATGGCAAGAAATCAGCCATTTATGGCTTTTGATGGGGGTAGTCCATTGGATTTAATAGTACATGGCGTCATACCTATGGCAACTTTGAAGAGTCTACCTTATTTCACATGGGAGAATCAAACTACCACTATCGAGCACATTAAAGATGTGGCTTCTTTATGTGGAGTTCATCATGTCACCCAGGAAAATGTAGCCATCAGGCTGCTGGCTGCCTCTTTCAAGGGAAAATCATTGCAATGGTTTAGGAGTTTACCAGTGCAAACCATTACAACCTGGAATGATCTAGGCGATAAGTTAAATAAGCAATTTCAAGATAAATTAGACAACTTGTCACTCATTGAACAGATGACTATAATAAAGAGAGCTCCCCAGGAGCAAATGATGGATTTCAACTTCAAATTTTAGAAGACATGGGATAGAATCCCTACCATGGTAAGGCCTCCAACCGAATATGCTTTTCTATATTTTTTAAAGCCCTAAATAGTGATATTTTAGTGATGATACAGTCATTAGGAGGTACTAGTTTGTCTGATGCATATGAAATAGCTATTAGAGCAGAGAATAGCCTAATTCAGGCTAGAAAAATAGCACCTAGATCACCAATGCCCATCTTCCCCAAGATCCAAGCTTCAATGCCCTTACCAATTCCATTTTTGCCCCTTTACCTACTACTTCAACATTATCAAGTGCTGCCAATTCTAAAAATGCTACTTCTAGCTCATCACAAGAGTTGAAAGATATTAAAAACAACCAACAAAAAATAGAGAACATCCTACAAACTATTGGGAATGAGCTAGTAAACATCAAAAAGTAGCAGTCTTAGAGCAGGCAACCTTATTAGCCACAACCTCAAGGGCAAAATCAACCTTATCAAGGGTAAAACCAACCATATTAGGCCAACAGGCCTCCATCTCAAAGCAATTACCAGGGTACCAGGTAGAACATGAACCAAAGGCCTTTTCAGCCTTACAATCCGGTGCCCATTAATATTTTTAAGGACCTTGTCCCTATTCAGAATAACCTTGCAGCTGAATATGAATGGTGTTTTCCATGCAATCAGCAACACAGTCAGGTAGCTTGTTCAAATGGAGTTATAAATTAGGCTTTAATGGTACAAAGTGTTTTAGTCTCACAGACAAGTACACCTAATGATGGGGCTGTATAGTAGCAGGAACAACCTCAGAATGATTCTGCCTTCATAAATTGGCAAGAAGGTGAATTTTGTGGTGTAAACAACGATAATACTGCAGTTGTAGCCAATAAAAGAGCCAAGAAGAGGGGTTATAAGGTAGATCAAGTAGAAAATAAAGAGAAAGGACATGTTGGTGCTTCTACATCCCATGCTCCCCACATTTTACAAAGAAACACTTCAGTAACAACAAGGGACATGCCCCATTTACAGGCTAATACTTTTGCTAGAAAGTCACAACAAAAGGTAATTGTCAGTCCACCTTTCAATATTATTGGAAATATGAAGAAGATGAATGTGACAATGTCTATGTGGAATTCTCTAGCCGTCTCAGGCCAAAATGACATATTGCAATCTGCCTTGTCTAATTTGAAAGTGTCCAATGATACAAATGCTGACCCAAATAGGGTTGTCCTTACCAATTCATCCTAGGATAATAGCAAACAGCCAAACAAAAGTGCTAAACCACTCCCATTTTATGTGTCATTAATAATTGGAGACAAATTAGTACATAATTGCATGGTGGATAGTGGTGCAAGTAGTTATGTGATGCCGAAACAAATTGCAGACCAATTAGGATTGAAGTACCAACCCTTGGAGAAGGGTGTGCTTCAGTTAGATGGCACAACTACTAATACTGTAGGTGTGATAAAAGACCTAGGTCTCACCTTGCACACTTGCCCAAATGTTTCCGTTTCCCAAGAGGTGTTCATCATAGATTTGCCTCCTTATTTTGCCATGTGTTTATTAAGAGAGTTCACTGCCAAAATAGGAGGATATTTATCCTCAGACTGGTCCCACATGTTTTTTAGGACCATATATGGCATAAAAGTAACCTTAAAATCTAAATTGCTTTCAAATCATCACATAGAGCCTTA
Organism: Cunninghamia lanceolata; assembly: GCA_027924645.1. Taxonomy (NCBI): domain Eukaryota; kingdom Viridiplantae; phylum Streptophyta; class Pinopsida; order Cupressales; family Cupressaceae; genus Cunninghamia; species Cunninghamia lanceolata. The sequence goes on from BSBN01000957.1 coordinate 4,801,384, forward strand.
TGTTCCAAGTGTTGTTAATGCAAATTGCATTATTTCTAATAACCCTGAACTTGTTGCTACTCAAGAGCTACAAGATGAAAGTATACCAGAGGTGCTTCTCAAGGAGTGGGCCTTAGAAAATGTTGTAGATAATCCTGAGGGACACATCTAAGAAACTGGTATGGGGGTTTACGTACTGCATGAGTCTGAAACAACAATTCCAAGCCTTGTGAAGGATGTAGATTAGTAGATAGAGCAGCAAAATAAGGTGTGGAAAATGTACTTTGCTGGCTCTACGAACATAAATGGATCTGGTGGTGGTGTAATGCTTGTGTCTCCACAAGGTGAAAAATATTATTCTTCTTTCTGATTTACCTTCTCATGTACAAATAACACTGTTAAATATGAAGGATTAATCCAAAGTTTGCAGTGGGCAAGAAAGAGGAAAATTGGCTATTTGCAGGTCTATGGTTACAATGAACTCATTGTAAATCAGGTGAGAGGGCTACATGTTACAAAAAATGATGTTTTGAAATGCTAGAAACATAGGGTATGGGACATGATTGAAGAGTTTAATGCTTTCAATCTGATCTCTATTCCAAAAAGTCAGAACTATCATGCAGATAGGTTAGCTACAATTGGGGCTCAGTTTGATATCCCTAGTAATATTCAAAGAGAAAAGGTGCAACCCAATGTAAAAATAGTGGATAGGCCTTCTGTCCCTGACAATAACATTTATTGGCAAGTTTTTGAGAGTGATGAGCAGATCCTGCATTTCCTATTAGAGGAGGATGAGTTTTCCATGATGAATTAGGATAAACTCAAACAACAATATGATGATGGCCAAGTTATCTAGTTAGGGACAAACAAATTGCCCAAAGGATTGGTAACCTTGGAATCCATGTTTTGGGCCTGATGACTAGCTAAAGAAGAGTAAAACCAACATGTAGGTCAAAGAGGAACATTATGAGGAGATGGAAATTTTCAAAGGGAAGCTTCTCAAAATAGGTAAAATCTATTCACTTGAAGATAGGAGGGTTTTTATTGCTCTTTGTCAAGAGTTTGAAGATGTGTTTGCTTGGGATTATTCAAACCTAAAAGAGTTTGACCCTCATATCACCCAACATACCATAGAATTAGAACCAGGTACAAAACCTATGAGGCAGAAACAAAGACCTCTAAATCCAAAGCTAGAGCCCATGATGATTAAAGAATTGACTAAGCTGACTGAGGGAAAGATTATTTTTTCTGACCAAGCATACTTCTTGGATCTCCAACCTTGTCCCTGTGAGAAAAAAGAATGGGAAGATTAGATTGTACGTTGACTTTAGAGACCTCAATAGAACCTCCCTAAAAGACCACTACCTGCTACCCTCAATGGAGCAAATTCTGCAAGTACTAGCTGGTTCTGAAAGATTCTCCTTGCTTGACGAATATTCTGGCTATAATCTATTAAACTTAGGGCAAACAACTAAGGGGGGTTGAATCAATTGTACAAAACTTTTGTTCCAATTAAACATTTAACTCCACTTTGCAATTCAGCAATATAATAATAAATCAATCATGGAAACACAATGCAATAAATCAAGAGCATAAGCACATTAACACATGAGACACCAAGATTTTGACGTAAAAAACCCAGTTAAGGGAAAAACCACAGGGTGATTAACCGAAGATTGTATTCTTTGTTAGAAGAATAGAAAGAACAAAATGGCACATGCTAATTAGGGCTCACTGCCCAAGCACACTGCTCACAAGAGGCTCACTGCCTACAAGAGACACACTGTCTATAAAGAAATAAGTATCACATACATGAACTGGAGAATAGCATCTTCACCATGCTTGAATCAATTCCATTTAAGCCCAATATTTCTGCTCTGCCTTTCGCTCTCCTCCTTGCTACCACTCTCTTCTCAACTAGACACTTTTGAAATGACTTTGCAATCCCTTATTTATACAAGACATCAACTTAGGAATGATCATCTAAGTTGACAAACATCAATAAGAACATCCGCAGGATGTGTAACTCATCCGGTCGGCCAATCTCAAGAAGAACACCATCATCCAGAAGTTATTCTTCAATTGCGAGCTGTAACTTCAATGCGGACCACCAACATGAACTGGACATGATCCAAAGATCTCCACAAGCTTTCCTGAATCACCAAGAACATCCACACTTCATTTGCTTACTAAAATCCTTCTCTCCTTCATCTGAAACCTCAAGAACATAGTCTGTCATTACTGTCAAAAAGGAATAGATGTGTGCAGACCTTCAAACTATGAACCAAATGAGTTGACACTATAGAAAGACTTTCTCAACACTCCCTCAAATCCACATAATAGGATAATGCATTTCTGGATCTCACCAGGCCTGTCTGCAACACTCTGTCACCTCTGAGCATCTGCCAGAACTGGTTTTACTTGAGCAACCACAACTTCTTCAGATCTTCATGTGGACCTCTAAAATCTTTACTGGATCACCCTAAGACACATATCTACAAACCCTTTAAACCATATCCTCTGATACTCATCTTAAGTTGGACTTTTACCTTACTGTCTTCACTATTCCTGATATGACCAATTTTCTCAATATCCTTATCCAATCCTAATCATTAATGCAACAGTAGTATGTTGACATCAATAACAACACCGGTTAAGCCCATACTTGCAACAATCTCCCCCTTTGTCATTGATGGCAACATATGATGTGAAAAACTATTTTGACCATCATGACAAGAACTTCTCCGTACTGTCACAAAACCCCCTATTAGCAACAATCATTCACATGTCTTCTCTTCCTTTCCTACTCCCCCTTTGATCAATAACCACTCATTTTTCACATGTCTTCTCTCCCCCTTTGACATCAATGGCAAAGGGCACATACTTGCAATTCCACTACTTCAGAATCATACCAGCTGCTCCCCCTGAGTGGCAGCTCCTGATCATCAATCCAGACCACAAGATATGACTATGAAATCCACCGGACTAATTCACATCAATGCACATTAGTACATTACTAGAGTGGCAATAACCCCTAACTTCTCCCTGAGATACTCAAAAGAGTCCTTAAGTAGAGGTTTAGTAAAGATGTCTGCAATCTAATCCTTGGAAGGCACAAACTCCAATCTGACTTCATTGTTGTTTACTTGCTCTCTCAAAAAGTGAAACTTGATGGATATATGTTTAGTCATTGAATGCAACACCAGATTCTTAGATATATTTATTGCACTTGAATTATCACAAAAGATTATGATAGGCCCCTCATACTCCACTCTTATGTCTCTTAGCATTTGTTTCATCCACAAAACTTGAGTGCAACTACTTGCTACTGCAATATATTCTACTTCTGTAGTGGATAGAGATATTGCTTCTTGTTTCTTGCTTATCTAAGAAACCAATCTCTTCCCCAAAAAGAATGCTCCACCAATGTTACTCTTCCATTCATCCACATCTCCTGCCCAATCAACATCTGTATAGGCATGAAGAGAGAAATCATGATCTCTAAGGTACCATAGACCATACTCAACTATCCCTTTTAGATATCTAAAAATTCTCTTGACTGCCATGACATGAGATTCTCTAGGATAAGCTTGGAATCTAACAACAAGACCAACAACATTCATAATGTCAAGTCTTGTTTGAGTGAGATACAACAAACCTCCAATCATTGACCTATACTTTTTCTAATCAACCTTGGGAGAGTCATCATCTTTTCTCAACTTAGATCTGGTTGCCATGGGAGTATTCATTGGCTTTGAGTCTTCCATCCCAGATTTCTTTAACAATTCTTTCACATATTTGGTCTAAGAAATAAAGATTCGTTTCTTAATTTGAGTGATTTGTAGACCCAAGAAGAAATTCATTTCCCCAAGCATGGACATCTCAAATTCACTTTTTATTTGATTTGCAAAGGTTTTACACATACCATCTCTTCCTCCAAAAATGATATCATCAACAAACACTTCAAGAATCAAGATATTTTCATGATCAATTTTGAAATACAAATTACTGTTAGCAATATGTTTTTTGAAACCAATCTTCAAGAGATGTTTATCCAATCTTTCATACCAGGCTCTTGGGGCTTGCTTCAATCCATACAGTGCTTTCTTCAACTTGCAGACCATATCACCATGATCAGACAATTGAAATCCATCTAGTTGCTCAATGTACACTTCTTCTTCCAAGTCCCCATTCAGGAAGGCAGACTTGACATCCATCTAATACACTTTGAAATCTTTGAAGGCAACAAATGCAAGAAATAATTTGATTGCTTCAATTCTAGCCACCAGAGAAAAAATTTCTTCAAAATCAACTCCTTCTATTTGAGAATAGCCCTTGCAGACCAATCTAGCTTTATTTTTGATTACTTCACCTACTTCATTCAATTTGTTCCAGAAGACCCATTTGGTTCCAATCACATTCTTGTTTCTAGGTCTGGGAACAAGATCCCAAGTGTGATTTTTCTCAATTTACATCAGCTCTTCCTCCATTGCTTTAGTCCAGTTTTCATCATTGCAAACTTCATTCACTGTCTTAGGTTTAATCTTTAAAATCAGACAATACTCATCTGAATATTGAGCAATTCTTCTTCTAGTTTGTACACCTTTTCTTTTGTCAGCTATGATCTGATCTTCTGAGTAGTTTAGTCTTACATACCTTAGAATTTTGGGAGTTTCTTACACTTCTGATTATTGATTAGGCTCATTAAAACTCATCTCTTCTCTTTGATTTACTGGGTCAGTTTGAATCTAAATTTTAGAAGGGGCTTGGGCTCCTTGAATAATAACACCATTCTCCTCATCTTTATCATATTCATAAAACCTTGAGACTTTTTCAATTCCTTCATCAACCTTTACATTAGTACTTTGTATAATTTTTCTTAGTCTCTTGTTATAACACCGGTATGCTTTGCTTTGAGTAGAGTAACCCAATAATATTCCTTCATCACTTCTAGCATCAAACTTGCTTAGATCTTCATCTCTCTTAATGCAACACTTGCTACCAAAGACTCTAAAATACCTCATAGTAGGAGTGATGCCAAACCAAAGTTCATAAGGAGTCTTACCAGTATTACTTCTGATTTGAACTCAATTGAGAGTATATACTGCAGTGCTGACAGCTTCTCTCCAATAGATTTGAGGAACATTTGCTTCCATCATCATTATCCTAGATGCTTCTTAGATGCTCCAGTTATTTCTCTCCACTACACCATTCTACTGTGGAGTCCTAGCGACAGACAACTGTATCTTTATTCCATGTTTCTCATAGAACTCTATGAACTCACTGGATGTGAATTCTCCACCTCTATCAGACCTCATATATTTTAATTTTAATCTAGTTTTATTCTCTACCATAGCCTTGAATATTTTGAATTTCTCAAGAGCTTCTGATTTCTCTTTTAAAAAGGTTACCCACATCATCTGGAAATAGTCATCAATTAGTAACATGAAGTATCTATCACCTTGCACACTCTTGATTCTTGCCAGACCACAAAGATTAGTATGAACTAAGTCCAATAATCCAGTAGAAGGCAGTTCCTTACTTTTGAATGTGACTCTGCTCAGCTTACGCAAACTGACATTCTTTGCACAAGCTATTAGTAGGTTTCACCAGTTTTGGAAGATCTCTTACAACTTGAGTATTGCTTATCTTGATGATATTATCAAAATTCACATGACACATCCTCCTATACCATAACCAACTCTGATCAACATGAACAAATAAGCAACTTTTACTAGTACCAACCAAGTGGAAGATATTACCTTTAGTTTGAGTACCGGATGAAATCTCTATTTTGAAACTTTCAAAGATCGTGCATTTTCCATTCTTGAATTGGAGATCATAGCCTTTGTCCACCAACTATCCAACACTAAGAAGATTGTGCTTCAATCCTTCAACATATAGTACATTACCAGTTTTGTTCCTTCCATCAAAAGAAATAGTTCCTCTTCCTCTAATTCTACTAGCAAAATTATCACCAAATTTTACGACTCCTCCTTCATACCTTTCCAAATCTATGAGCTTATTTTTATCACCTGTCATATGGTGAGAGCATCCACTATCAATGACCCAATCATCCTTTTCTTCAACTTGGGCAGCCAGAGCTCTGTCTGCAACTTTATGATTGACAGATTCAGAGGGCATTGGATCTTCTTCCTTGATGGCAATGAACACCCAGTCACTTCTGGATTTGTCTCATGTCTCTAATTCATCATCTGTTACTCCTTCATCATCTCCTTCATGAACATAGTAACAATTATTTTCAAACCTTGATCTTGAGGCAAAATGACCAATCTTATTGTAGTTAAAACACTTGAAAGGCAATTTTCCTTCATACTTATCATATCCTCTTGGCAGTCTTTTTGCAATAAGGGCTTCAAGTTGAGCAGTTTCTACTTCTTCTTCTTCTAGGTCTTTTCTTGCTTTTTCATATCATGATAGTTTCCTTGAAGAGTTCTCTCCTAGATCAAACCTTTGTTTTCCTTTTACAGATTCACTAGCTTTGAATGCAGATTCAGTCTTGGGGGGGCATCTCCAAACTCGGTCATTTCAAATGCAGCCAATTTGCTAGCTAATTGATCTCTTGTGACAGTTGTATGGGCTCTGAATTCTTCAATGGCAGCTACCTTGATTTTATAAGAAGCGGGAAGGGATCTGAGAATTTTGCCAACAATCTCATTTTCATCCAAGACTCCACCAACATTTCTAATTCCACAAACAAGCTCATTTACTCTTGGCATAAAATTAGCGATATTTTCATCTTCTCTCATCTTTAGATTTTTGAATTTTCTTTTTAGACTTTGTAACCTTGCACATTTAGCATACTTGTCTCCTTCATGTAGAAGTTCCAGTTTTTCTCAAATCTCAAAAGCAGTTGGTAGGTCAATAACAATTGAGAGCTCTGAATTAGATAATGTGCTTGGAAGAGCTTCTATAGTCCACACATTATTTTCAGCATATGTGATTTCATTTGGGGCTTTCGGACCACCCTGTGGAGGTGTATACTTTGTTGTATCCATTGTCCAGTATGCCATTCCCATAAACTGCAAGTGACATTTCATCTGACGTTTCAAAAGATTAAAATTGGTTCCATCAAACTTTAGACTATCCTTCTTGTAAGATGACATCTTGGATGTCCTCAAGCAGTTAAGCTCTTTTTAGAGGAACTTGGCTCTGATAACAATTGTTAAACTTATGGCAGACAACTGAGATGGGGGGTGAATCAGTTGTACAAAACTTTTGTTCCAATTAAACACTTAACTCCACTTTGCAATTCAACAGCATAATAATAAATCAATCATGGAAACACAATGGAATAAATCAAGAGCATAAACACATTAACACATGAGACACCAAGATTTTGACGTGGAAAACTTGGTTAAGGAAAAAACCACTGGGTGATTAACCCAAGATTGTATTCTCTGTTAGAAGAATAGAAAGAACAAAATGGCACATGCCAATTAGGGCTCACTGCCCGAACACACTCCTCACAAAAGGCTCACTGCCTACAAGAGAGACACTGTCTACAAAGAAATAAGTATTAAATACATGAACTGGAGAATAGAATCTTCACCATGCTTGAATCAGTTCCATTTAAGCCCTATACTTCTGCTTTGCCTTTCACTCTCCTCCTTGCTACCACACTCTCATCTCAACCAGACATTTTTGAAATGACTTCATAATCCTGTATTTATACAAGACATCAACTTAGGAATGATCATCTAAGTTGGAAAACATCAACAAGAACATCCGCAGGATGTGTAACTCATCCAGTTGGCCAATCTCAGGAAGAACACCATCATCCAGAAGTTATTCTTCAATTGCAAGCTCTAACTTCAATACGGACCACCAACATGAACTGGACATGATCCAAAGACCTCCACAAGCTTGCCTGAATCACCAAGAACATCCACACTTCATTTGCTTACATAAATCCTTCTCTCCTTCATTCGAAACCTTAAGAACACAGTCTGTCATTACTATCACAAAAGAATGGATGCTTGTGGACCTTCAAACCACGAACCAAACAAGTTAACACTACACAAAGACTTCCTCAACACTCCCTCAAATCTACAAAATAGGATAATGCATTTCTGGATCTCACCGGACCTGTCTACAACAATCTATCACCTCTGAACATCTGTCAGAACCAGTTTTACTTGAGCGACCACAACTTCTTTAGATCTTCATGTGGACCTCTAAAATCTTTACCAGATCACTTTAAGACACATATCTACAAACCCTTTAAACCACATCCTCTGATACTCATCTTAAGTTGGACTTTTACCTTACTATCTTCACTGTTCTTCACTGTTCCTAATATGACCAATTTTCTCAATATCCTCAGCAAACAGATCATCCAATTGTAATCATTAATGCAACAAAAGTATGTTGACATCAATGACAACACTAGTTAGGCCCATACTTGCAACATGATCAAGTGTTAGTCAAGGAGGAAAATCAATTTAAAACTACTTTCACCACCAAATGGGGCACCATGGCCTACAAACGGATGCCTTTTGGTCTTTCAAATGTTGGCTCTACTTTTCAAAGAGCTATGGATATGGCTTTTAAGGGTTTGCTGGATAAATTGGTGCTTGTATATTTAGATGACATCATAGTTTTTTCTAAGAATGCATCTAAACATTTATCCCACCTGAGGCAAGTGTTTGAGAGATGCAAAGAGTTCGGGATATCTCTCAATCCCAAGAAATGCAATTTCACTGTGCATGAAGGCAAGAAACTAGGGCACATTGTGTTAAAGGAAGGCATTACCATTGACATTGAAAGGATAACAGCTATTCTGGAGCTGCCTTTACGCAGTCACAAGAAGGGGCTACAAAGAATGGTCCAACAACTCTAGATGAAATTAGAAATGTTGAAAATAATCTTCAAGCCAAAGAAGCCCTAGTAAGTGCCTTGTCTGATACAAAACTGACAAATGTTATGGGATTGAAAACTGCTTATGAAATTTGGACAAAGCTAGAGATTCTTAATGAAGGAGACAAATATGTTAAATGTGCAAAGTTACAGAGTCTGAAAGGAAATTTTGAAAGCGTGAAGATGAAAATATCACTACATTTATGCCAAGGATAAATGAGCTTGTTTGTGGCATTAGATGTGCTGGTGGAACATTAAATGAAGATGAGATTGTAGCCAGAGTTCTTAGATCCTTACCTCCTGCCTACAAACATAAGGTTACTGCTATTGAGGAATTTAGATCATTATCAAACATTACTAGGGATCAATTGGTTGGAAAGTTAGCTGCATTTGAATTGGCTGAGTTTGGAGATGCACCTCCCAAGACTGAATTTGCATACAAAGCTAGTGTGTCTGCAAAAGTCAAACAAAGATATGATCCAGGAGAAAATTCCTCAAAGAAATCAACATGGTGTGATAAAGCAAGAAAGGATTTGGACGAAGATGAGTCAAAAGCTAGACAACTTGAAGCCCTTATTGCCAAAAGATTACCAAGAGGATCTAGTAAGTATGAAGGAAAATTATCTTTCAAATGTTTCAATTGCAATAAGATTGGTCATTTTGCCTCAAGGTGTCTAGAAAGATTTTCAAGGCCTAACCCTAATAGATCAAGATTTCAAAAGAAGTGTTACTATGTTCAAGAAGATAATGATGAAGGAGTAACATATGATGAATCTAAGATAGGAACCAAATTTGGAAGTGACTGGGTGTTTATTACCATCAAGGAAGAAGATCCAATGCCTATTGAATCTGCCAATCATAAGGTAGAAAGGGCTCTGGCTGCTTAGGTTGAAGAAAAGGATGAATGGGTCATTGACGGTGGATTCTCTCACCATAGGACTGGCGATAAGAATAAGTTCATAAACCTGGAAAGATATGAAGGTGGAGTTGTAAAATTTGGAGATAATTCTGCTAACAAAATTAAAGGCAGAGGAACCATTTCTTTTGATGGAAAGAACAAAACCAGTGATGTTCTATATGTTGAAGGTTTAAAGCATAATCTTCTCAGTGTTGGGTAGCTGGTAGACAAAGGTTATGATCTCTGGTTCAAAAATGAAAAATGCAAGATCTTTGAAAGCTTTGAAACTGAGATTGCATCTGGTACTCAGACAAAAGGTAACATCTTTCACGTGGTTGGTACTGGCAAAAGTTGGTTATTTGTTCAAACTGATCAGAGTTGGTTGTGGTATAGGAGAATGTGTCATGTGAATTTTGATAATATCATTAAGATAAGCAACACCTAGGCTATAAGAGATCTTCCAAGATTGGTGAAACCTACTAATAGCTTGTGCAAGGAATGTCAGTTAGGTAAGCAAAATAGAGTCTCATTCAGAAGTAAGGAACATTCTTCAACTGGATTGTTGGACTTGGTGCACACTGATCTATGTGGTCTGACAAGAATCGGGAGTCTACAAGGAGATAGATATTTCATGTTTTTGATTTATGACCACTCTGGATGATGTGGGTAACTTTCTTAAAAGAGAAATTTGAAGCACTTGAGAAGTTCAAAATATTCAAGGCTATGGTAGAAAATGAAACTGGCATAAACATAAAATGCCTCAAATCTGACAGAGGTGGAGAATTCACATCCAGAGAATTCATTGAATTCTGTGAGAAAAATGGGATAAAAAGATAGTTATCCACTCCAAGGACCCCACAATAGAATGGAGTAGTGGAGAGAAAGAACTGGACTATCCAGGAAGCTTCTAGGACCATGATGATGGAAGCAAATGTTCCTCAGATCTATTGGAGAGAAGTTGTGAGCACTGTTGTTTATACTCTTAACCAGGTACAAATCAGAGGCAAGACTGGTAAGACTCCTTATGAACTTTGGTTTGGCATCACTCCTACTATGAAGTATTTTAGATTCTTTGTAGCAAATGCTATATCAAAAGAGATGAAGACCTTGGCAAGTTTTATGCCAGAAGTGATGAAGGAATATTATTGTGTTATTCTACTAAAAGCAAAGCTTATCGGTGTTATAACAAGAGATTAACAAAGATTGTGGAAAGCACAAATTTGAAAGTTGATGAAGGCATGGAAAATCCCTCAAGGTACTATGAGTATAAAAATGATGATCAAAATGATATCTCAGACTAAGAACAATTCCAAACTTTAGTCCAAATTTAGATTGATTTGAAGAATCCAAAAACACAAGAAGAAGAGACAGGCTTGAATGAACCTATCCAAGAATTAGAAGTACAAGTGATTCCCAAAACTCCCAGGTCTGTAAGACTGAATCATTCTAAAGACTAGATCATAGGAGATAGAAGCAAAGGTGTTCAAACAAGAAGAAATTTTTCTCAAGACTCAATGAAGTATTGTCTGATTTCAAAAGTTGAACCAAAAATAGTAAGTGAAGCATGCAATGATGAAAGTTGGGTTAAAGAAATGAAGGAGGAATTGATACAAATTGAAAAGAATCACACTTGGGATCTTGTTCCCAGACCTAAGGACAAAAATTTGATTGGGACTAAGTGGGTCTTCTGGAACAAACTAAATGAATATGGTGAGGTAATATGAAACAAAGCCAGATTGGTCTGTAAAGGTTATTCTCAAGTAGAAGGAGTTGACTTTGAAGAATGTTTTCTCTGGTGCCAAGGATTGAAGCAGTCAGACTATTTCTTGCCTTTGCTGCCTTCAAAGATTTCAATGTATATCAAATAGATCTCAAGTCTTCTTTCTTAAATGGTGATTTAGAAGAAGTATACATTGAACAACCAGATGGATTTCAACTATCTGATAATGGAGATATGGTTTGCAAATTAAAGAAGGCATTATATGGAATCAAACAAGCCCAAAGAGCCTAGTATAAAAGGTTTGACAAACATCTTCTGAAAGTTGGTTTCAACAAAGGTACTGCTGACAGTAATCTATATTTTAAGATTGATCATGAAAATATCTTCATTGTTCAAGTAGTTGTTGATGATATTATTTTTGGAAGGAAGGATATTATGTGCAAAACTTTTGCAAATCAAATGAAAAGTGAATTTGAGACATCTATGTTTGGTGAAATGAATTTCTTCTTGGGTTTGCAAATCACTCAAACAAAGAAAGGAATCTTCATATCTCAGACCAAATATGTGAGAATTATTGAAAAATTTTGGAATGGAGGATTTAAAGGCAATGAATACTCCCATGGCTACTAGATGTAAGTTGAATAAAGATATTGAATCTCGTAAACTTGATCAGAAAACATATAGGTCTATGATTGGAGGATTGCTCTACCTCACTCAAACTAGACCTGATATTATGAATGTTGTTGGTCTTGTTGCCAAATTTCAAGCTAATCCTAGAGAATCTCATGTCATGGCAATCAAGAGAATTCTCAGATATTTGAAGGGAACATTTGAGTATGGATTGTGGTATCCCAAGGATCATGATTTCTCTCTTCATGCTTATACTGATGTTGATTGGGCAGGTGATGTGGATGACCGGAAGAGTACCAGTGGTGGTGCATTCCTTTTAGGAAAAAGATTGGTTTCTTGGCTAAGAAAGAAACAAGAGGCAATACCTCTATCTACCGCAAAAGTAGAGTCTATTGCAGTAGTGAGCAGTTACACTCAAGTATTGTGGATGAAGCAAATGTTAAGAGACATTAGAGTGGAGTATGAAGAACCTATCACAATCTTCTGCGATAACTCAAGTGCAATAAACATATCAAAAAATCTGATGTTGCATTCAAAGACAACACATATATCCATCAAGTTCCACTTTTTAAGACAGCAGGTGAACAAGAATGAAGTCAGATTGGAGTTTGTGCCCTCAAAGGATTAGATTGCAGACATTTTTACCAAAACTCTACCTAAGGACACTTTTGAGTATCTCAGGGAGAAGTTAGGGGTTATTACCCCTCCATTTCTGAATTAAGTTACATTGATGTGCATTTGTCTGGTGGATTTCACAATCATATGTTATAATCCAGATTGATGCTAGGAGGCTGCTACTCAGGGGGAGCAGTAAGTATGATTCTAAAGGATGAGAAGGGGTTGCAAGTATGTGCCATTTGCCATTGATGTCAAAGGGGGAGAGAAGACATGTGAAAAACAAATGTGGTTGCTGATCAAAGGGGGAGCAGTAGAGGAAGAGAAGACATATGAATGATTGTTGGTGATAGGGGGAGCTATGTCAGTCAGTAAGGATAAGTTCTTGTCTTGATGGTTAAAATAGTTTTTCACATCATATGCTGCCATCAATGACAAAGGGGAGATTGTTGCAAGTATTGCCCTAAACGGTGTTGTCATTTATGTCAACATACTCCTGTTGCATTGATGTTAAGAATTGGATGAGTTATGTGCTGAGGATATTGAGAAAATTAGCCCCATCATAAATAATAAAAGAACAGTGAAGACAATGAAGTTCTATGAAGTAAAGATCCCAAACAGTTGAAGATCAGAGAATACGCATCAAAGGGTTTGTAGATATGTGTCTAAAGGTTCTCTAGTAAAGATTTTAGAGGTCCACATGAAGATTTGAAGAAGTTATGGCCATATGAGTAACACTTCCTCTAGTAGTTGTTCAGTGGTGACAAAGTGGCACAAATAGGTCCAGTGAGATCCAGAAATACAATATCATGCTCTACAGATCTGGTGGCATGTTTGAGAAGCTAATTTTAATTAACAACTTGATTGGCTCATCATTTAGAGGTCCACAAGTAATCCTTCTAGTGTGACAGTGATGACCGGTTGTGTTCTTGAGGTTCTGAATGAAGATGTGAATGATTTTAGTAATCAAAAGTGGTGTGGATGTCCTTGGTGATTCAAGCAATCTTGTGGAGGTCTCCAATTTGTGTCCAGTTCGTGTTGTTGGTTCGCATTGAAGATTGAGCTTGTAATTGAAGATTTACCTTTGGGTAATGGTGTTCTTCCTAATCCTGGCTGACTAAATGATTTGCACATGTTGCGGATAATCTTGAAGATGTTTTGCGAAGCATGGCATGTTCCTCGAAGATGATTGAAGTTCCAGCTATGCGTGGCTGACAGTTTAGTAATGCGCAAGAAGTTTTTGTAACAAGTCAAGTTGCATTTTTGTAAATGCTCTATAATAAAATGAGTGTATGTTGTGCTAACTTTATTGATCATTACAAAGTTGATGTCATGTATAAATAAGAGTTGCAAAGTCATTTCACGTTGTATCCTGTGTGTTCATGATGAGAAGATGGTAAAGGAGAGGAGCAAAAAGCAAAGCAGAAGTGTTGAGCTTTAATGGAACTGACTCAAGCATAGTGAAGATTCTAACTTCCAGTTCAAGTTTGTAATATTTAATCTCTTCTGTAGACTGTGTGTCTCCTGTAGGTAGTGGATCTCTTGTGAGCAATGTGCTCGACAGTGAGCCCCAATTGGCAGGTGCCATTATATTCTTCATATTCTTTTAATAGAGAATATAATCTTGGGTTAGTCACCCCGTGGTTTTTTCCCTTAAATGGGTTTTCCACATTAAACTTTTTGGTGTTATTTGCATTAAGTTTGTTTATGCTCTTGAATTATTGCATTATGCTTTCATGATTGAATCTTTGATATGCTATCGAAATACAAGAAGGATTTAAGTGTATAAGGAACAGAATTTTTGTGACAACTGATTCACCCTCCCTCTTAGTTGTCTATCCTTAAATCAATAGATATCATGTACCAATATCAATCACATTAAGATAAAGAGAAAAAACAAAAGGGAATAAGAGCCTTCACAAAGCCCATGCCCCTAGAAGTGACGTGTACTCTACAATCACAGAATGTTCCTACAAACACACAATTTCCTACAAGAAAAGAGGTTAGAAATCTTTCCATAAGATAATAGCCACATCACATGATAAAGAAGCAATGCATGGAAAGAATCACATTCAGATAGACAATCTCTGTGATTCTGGTACAACAGCAAAGTGACGGCTTTGAACAACCAATTGCTTTCTTTAGTCAGGGGCTAGAGGAGTATGAGCAGAGGTATAGCTTCATTAAAAAACATGTCCTTGCAGTGGTAAGGAGCCTCAAGAAGTTTCGACATCTTGTTTCTAATAACAAGATACATTTGATGGTTTCTCACCCTAACATAAAGGAGTTCCTGTTAACTAAAGATGTTAATGAGAAAAGGGTTGGTTGGATCACCAAGGTCATGGAATATGACATGGAGATCAAGATAACCAAGCTTGTCAGAGGCAGAGGACTCAGTGAACTGCTTGCTACCAGTTCAGAGAATAAAATAGAAAAAGAGGAGGACATGCTTCTGACCATTGAAGATGCTCCTCGAGATGATACAACAGCAGTGGGCATGAGTTAGGTTAACAACATGACTTAATTTTGCAAACTGGTAAATGTCTAGTAGGTTTAGATAGAACCAAGTGAAGGTATTTCAGACTACAGTCAGTTCCATATGTTTTAATAAATGGCATCCTTTTCAAAAAAGATTTTAATGGTGTATTGTTAAGATGCATTGATAATGATCAGACTGACAAGGTGCTGCATGAGTTTCATGATGGAACAGCAGGGGGTCATTTTGCTCCCAAGACCATTGCTTGGAAAGTAATGAGAGATGGATATTACTGGCCAAGCTTATTCAAGGATGCCCATGCATGTGCTAGAAAATGTGTAAAATGTGCCATTTTTGCAAGCAAACAAAGGCTGCCAGCTTTACCTCTGTAGCCAATTCAAGTTAAACAACCCTTCATGAGATGGGGCATTGATTTTGTAGGTCCCATTAATCAACCATCAAGTGCAGGCCATAGGTGGATACTTACAACTACAGACTATTTCACAAGGTGGACTAAAGCAATGGCTCTAAAGGAATCCAATGAAAATACTATTTTGAATTTTTATCAGGATTTGGTATCCAGATTTGGGGTGCCTGAGTCAAGTATCTCACACAATGCTTTAGCCTTTTTTGGACTAAAGATAACTGACTAGGCTGTTAAGAATGAGATTTATTTGAACACTTCATCAAATTATTACCCACAAGGTAATGGTTTGGTTGAATCTACAAATAAGAACCTCATAAGGATCATTAAAAGATCAATGGAGGATAGCTAGAGGACCTAGCACACTAATATGAAATATGCCTTATGGGTAGATAGAATAACTCCCAAGAGGTCAATTGGGAACTCTCCATATATGTTAGTTTATGGGAAAGAGGCAAGATTGCCTATATCCGTGGAGCTGCCAGCACTTGATATCATGAATCAGCTGGAGATATTTGAAGAAGAGGATCCCATGGCTATCAAATATGCTCAACTTAGGGAGCTTGAAGAAATCAAGGATAAGGCTATGAAAACTATGGAGTATCAACAACTTCAGACTAAATGAAATTTTCATCAGAAGGCCACTCCTAGAATCTTTAGGGAGGGTGATATTGTGCTTAAATGGGATGAATTGAAAAGCAGACCAGGAAAGCACTCCAAGCTTGACAACATGTGGAGTGGCCCATTTTTCATTACTGAATATAAGGAGCGCAATGCATTTCAATTATCAAGTATGGATCAAGAAAATCTACCTATCCTAGTCAATGGGATACACTTAAAGAGGTGTTTTAAGGTATGACTTACCTTGTAAAGAAGTAGATTAGATTTCTTGCTTTCAATAAGTGCTACTGCACGATAGTTTAGATCTTCTTTGTTTTCCCTAAGTGCTATCTAGCACAGTTGGAAGGGTTACCTTCAACATTTTTGTCTTGGTTTGATCTTCCAAGTGTTGTTCACTATTATATGTTGAGTTGCTAAAGTCAGGATTGTTTGTCAAGATGTATTCTTAGTCTCTATGTGACTCCATGCCCAATGGATGCTTAAGGCCATTGGTCTAATTGTTTAGCAAGCAAACATCCCATAGAGGTCACCAAAATGTTGACCTATTTTCCTCTGTCCAGAGCCCAATAGTTCACCTTGTATTTTCTTTGAAAATCTTTTAGAAAATATCCACACAAAGCTTAAATCTTCCAAATACTCATGTTCTACCTTGCCAAATTTCCCGAAATCTCTGCTAGAGAGTCTTTGCATGAAACCCAGAAAAACCCAGAAATCTTTTAGCTTCAATTGTTTCCTATCGCTGGGATTTCTCAGTTTTATGCTTGTTTTTCAATATGCAATTTCGAATGTACATTCGCATATAAATTCACCATTGTATGTTTGGAACATACATTCGTAGTAGGGAAAGGCCTAGATGCAATAAGTCAACATGCAAGGTTGACATACAAGTGTTGATGTACATTGGCGAGCCAAAAAAGACTTAAGTCAACCTTCAAAATAGTAAAAAATTGGTTGTAGGCTTTTTACAATGCATATCGAGTTTATATATGCATTAAGGAATCTATCGTAGATTCTAAGAATATTCCTTGCTTGTATGGAGGGTTTGCATGTATATTTGTGTTGTATGTTTAGACATGCATTGGCTACATACAAGAGGAACATGCAAAGGAAAAGATGCATTGGCGGCATACAAGCGAAATATGCAGGGGACAATGTATGCCGCAAAGATACAAAGGTGATTGTATGTCCGACATACATTGGGAATGTACAAGGCACATATACAAAGAGGGGGACATACATCTGCTACAGTGAAAGGGGTTTGTATGTGCGAGGTGCAAGTGAAATATAAATTGGCTACATACAAAGGCAGAACATTCAAAAGCTAATGTATATTGGAACAGTGCCTTGTATATATGCGATTGTATGTTCACACATACAAGTTGAAGATACAAGGCGAACATACAAAGAAAAATACAAAGGGGCAAATGCATATGCAATAGTTGAATGTACATCGGCAGCGATGTACAAAGGAAGGACATACAAGCAACAGATGCAAGGGAAAATGCATATCAAAGAAGATGCAAGAGTCTTGTGCTAAGCCAACATGCAAAAGGATCACATACAAGAATGAATGTACATTTTGTAATGTACATCGGCAGAACATACAAAGGACTTCTATCCAAAAATACAAGGAGATTTGCATGTGCGATATAGTAAGGTAAGTGTAACAGTGGCTTGTATATTGTGGCTTTGTATGTTTGCATGTACAAAGATGATATACAAGGGGGTCAATATGCAAGGCCAAACATACATTTGGTGGGGCCCATGGACATACAAAGCAGAATGCACATTGGGTGCATGCAAAGAAAATGTGCAAGGAAAAAGGATACAAATGGCGGGGCCCACCAATTGCATATACAATGGACGACATACAATCGAACATACAAAGGCCATATGCAAGATCAGATGTAAGGGGATGTACACTCGCTATTGTATGTTCAAATATACAAGGTGAAGCTACAAAGAAAACATACAAGCCGGACCCGACCCAACAATCAAAGTAGTTGATAATTTTTTAAGTCTGCGGCTTGTATATTTTGCATGTATATGCAATATACAAGGCCAATATACAAGGCAAACATACAAAGCTGATATACAGGCCGGATTTCAAAAATGTTTCCAATTTGCTTCATAAAAATTTGAGAGCCGCAACTTGCATGCATATGTTGTTGTATGTGTTGATATGCAAAAGAAGAGATACAAAGTCTAGACCTGATGTTGATTTTAGTTTGCTTCATAATCTTGAGTTCCATATGGTTTGTATATTTGCATTGTATGTTTGTATATACAATGCAATATGCAAAGAAGAGATGCAAGGAAGAAGATGCGGTTTTTCAGTGATACTTCTCAGACCAGCTCAGCAATGAATCAAGTAGTGCCACATGTCAGGGGCATACATGCAAAAGTTGATACAAAGGTAAAAGGGCTCGCGATTGTATGTTGCAACTATATCTTTACACATTGTACATTTACACATATATTTGCACATACAAGGCAAAACATACAAAGTGCTATGCATATACAAAGGCAGTTTAAGAAGAGGTTTCAGAGGCTGATATAGGTGTAGATGCAAAGCAATATATACAGGCAGTTGACCAAAACTTTGACTGCTTGTATCTCCTCTAGTCTAGCGAATTTCCACATGCTGCAAAAGGCAAAGATGCATGTTTTTGTCCCCTCTTTCATTTTGGCGAGGTTTTTCAAGGCTTTTTGTTACTTTTCATTTTCAGATCTTTTGAGCAGATAGAGATATTTCTTGCATTCATTTTTGCACAAATATGTAGCATCTCGCATTAATGACTGTAAATATCTCTTAAACCGGCATGCTACAGATATTTCATATATTCCTTGTTGAAGATAACCATTGAAGCTGCTCGCATTTAATGCCCAGAATATCTTCCACTATTCCATTGCTGTAGATCGATGACCCAATTGCTTGCATTAAAGACTAAAAATATCTTCCATCTGCCCTAGTTCCAGGTCTTCTGCACCATAACTTCTTGCAGGTGAACAGTCATTCAAGGGAAATATTTTCCTGCTGCAGCTCTTTGAGCAAATTTTGTAACCGACTTAGGACAGATTGAAATGATATATATATGCATTCATGAGATGTAAATGGGGTTGAAACTTTTTTAGCATTGAGGCTTTTTTTGTTTCCAAAACAGAGTTTTTCTACTACTGTAACTATGCCTTCCCACTGAATATATGCAAGTCATTTTTGCCTCTTTTACTAAGTTTTAGTTTAGTGTGAATCTGCATATGATTGTATGTGAACTTTTAATTCCTCTCAATCATTATGTTTCTCACCTATGCTAGGATCATTTGAATCTGCGTATGTCATACTTGTTGTATTTGGTTACGTTGTGCATTTTCTCAGTGCTGTAAAAGTTCTTTTGTCTAAATTGGTGAATCACCCCTTTGTTTTCAAGCTTTTTTTGTTTCTTCCTTCATTTTAAAGCATTCCTTCTCCCTTTTCCTCTTAAGATTTAGTAGTTTTAGGTGATAACTAGTTAAGGAAGCTGGCCTTCTCTGGAGGTTTGATCTTATTTAGCAAAGTCCCACACGTAGAGATCATTTCCATGTTACTCCAGGTTATTGAAGTTTTACAACTATAGCAAGGGTGCAAATCTAGGTGATAACAATACCTTTAGCGATGCTCAAAGAATATGCAACCAAAGGGGAGGTAGTTAATGTTTTTAGATCCTTAGTGATATCCAAATGAATTGAATATTCCATCAAAGGAGGGAGATTAAGGTTCTTCTCTTCCTTAGTGATATCCAAGGTTTGTGAACAATCAACTAAAGGAGGAAGGTCAGTGGGATGATCCATAGAGGTTTCATGCACTATAGTAGGGATAGGATTTTTAATATTGTTAAATTAGTTCTCATTATCTATCCATGGAATTTTCTTTATTAGAAGGGGGTCTTCATTCACTAATGCTTCATCTTGGCCAGAGAGAGCATTGGAATGGAAAAATGGTGGTGGTATGGTGTTAAAGGATGTATTAATGAATTCATCCTTTTTTGCCAAAGTGTCCTCATTAGTGGGAATAAATTTAGGAGAAAGATCATAAGGTAGAACTAAGTTCTCACATGTTTCAATAATAAGAGTCGTAGTAGAATGTTCAATAGGGATAAAGTCAGCTAAGGGTTCATCTAACATATTGAAATCATCACTAGTAGATGTATTATTGGCTATGAATCTAGTGAGATCATCTAGTATCAGAGGATATATTCCCATGAAGATTGTGAAGCTATCAAAATCAGATATATAGCAAAGGATTTCATATGTGGAGAGCATAGAAATATCAACACCATATATGCATGCTATTTGATTCAAGACTTGAGGATATTCATGAGTAAATTTATAAAAGTTATCAATGTCTATGATGTATACAAACAAAGCTTCCAAAGATGAATAGCAAGAAGTATCCATAAGATATGCAAGAGAACTATGTATATTTATGACCTAAAATGCTTGATTTTTCGCTTTTTTCACAATATTACTAAGAGAAGAGATGTTGTGAAGAATTTTATGAGGGGCAGTAAATAATAAGTTATATATCAGTCCAATAATGCAATATTATCCTTCACAACATGCCTATGATGCAATTCTATAGAGGCGATAAGGCCAAATCTAGTGAAAATGCAAGGTTTTCAAACCCTAGACATTAATTTTTTGCAAAAAAAAAAGGCTGCTATAATGAAAAACTACAATTAGAAATCAGTCCTACATGAGTGTTTGAAAAGGGTAGTAAAATTTGAAACAAGATTTTAACTACAAACCCTAGTTAATGCAAAACTAATTTTTTATGAAAAATGCACAATTTCAAGCAATTGTTGACAATTTAAGAATGGAAGTGCCATGCAAGTGAATAAGATAAGATGAATTTCTGCAATTTAAATTAGATCTAGTGAAAATAATAAAAATTATGCCAAAATGCAAGCCTAAGATGCTAATTTTTTTTAATTTTTCAAAATATTCAATCTTTTTTTGTAAATTTTTAAATGTAATAAGATGAATAAATGCAAATCTAGCGTACAATACTCAACAAGGTGTATAACACAGGTTCACAAAAATGTTTAATAGGAAAAAGGGGGAAAATGCAAACAAGGGTTAAATCCTCCTTTCTCTACAAACATTCAAAGACATATCAACCGAGTTGAATCACCCTTTAGCAAGAGGATTCACCTACATGTTAGATTGTCACTTGGAATGATGTGGAAATTTAGAGATTATTAACTAATGTATTGATTTAATGATCAAATGCCTTTAAACCCCTAATTATGCAAATCGATAAGTAGATTGATGAATTATGACAAATGCTTGCAGACTAAGGTAATAAATAGAGATTAGTTACTAACCATTTTTTGAAGTTTGGAATGTGGAATATTCAGGGACACTACCACTAGTGCCCCTGTCCAAGGTGGTGTTTTATTTGTAGAATCTTAATCTCCTTCTGACACTAATGATCACTGTATCTTCTATTTCTACCCTAGGAATTGTGGAGGACACTACCACTAGCACCCAAGTCCAAGGCCAAATGTTTTTCAAGGTGTCAAATATTCTTCAGATGTTGATTATCACTGTCACAATGATTTATGTGTTTGCAAATCCAAAGGACACTACCACTAGCGCCCGCATCCAAGCAGTCCTTTTCTTCAAAGATCTGGGATCTACACACTATCTTATTGTTCCCTACAACTCCACTCCCTCAAGATGTGATACCTATAACCTGCAATCACAAGGAGAGTGGTTGGGGGTTGTGGTGTTTAGAGGCTTGCCTTAGTCAAGCCTTGGAGAGACATTCAAGTCTTCTAAACACCATTGTTAGATAGAGAGTGTGTATCCCTATGAGATAGAGGCTAATTCAAACACAAATAGATATCACCTTGGAGGTGTAGCTCACATGTAGATGAAGGCTCTTCAACACATGAAAAGATGAAGCTAAATTTGTAATCACAACACAATAACAATGCTTTATTCTGCAATAATGAATATATTGAATGATATACAATCATAAATTTGCCAAAAGTTCATAATCATATTCTAGTTAGCTTCTAGTTTGCAAATGAAACACTAAACATGCTTATATATGCAACAAAACACATTCCCGCTAAGAATTTCATAATTCAAACTTGAGATGTCGGCATTGGACTTAATTAACAATCATAAAATTGACATTAAAATTTAGGGTTGACCTAAAATGGGGCAGTACTAGGGCACTAGCACCCATGTCAACCCTCCTGATTTGGGTCAGGGTCTTTTTAAATAGCACCCCCTAGGTCCTATTTTCCATAACACTTAGGGGTTTTCTCATCAGGATTCAAAATTAACATGCAATATGCTTATAATACATTCTAAGGACCCAGGAGCTAAACCTTAAGAGGGAAAAGTACTAGGGAGACATTTTCTGACATATCAATATGCCCCCACCTTAAGGTGGTTGATATCATGTACTGATATCAATCACTTTAAGGTAGATAGAAAACACACAAGGGAATAAGAGCTTTCACAAAGCCCATACCCCCAAAGGTGACATATACTTTACAATCGCTGAATGTTCCCACAAACACACACTTATTAATCTAAGAAATGCATGAAAACAAAGAAACCAAGGCTACACAAATGGGTTTGAGTCTGAGTATAGTCGTGAGGCTTATACTACATGAATCTCATAACTGAGTGTAAAAACAAGTTGAGACACCTAAAACAATCAAAGTGCATGAAGCATATATATTGTTATGATTTGTTAACAAAGATAAGACAACATCAAATATCACACAGAGTGATTCTACTAGCCAAGTATCGAATATATATATCAACCCCATCATCATTTAAGGACTAGGTCCATTTTTTCTTACTCACTGAAGGGACACACTGTCCATATCAGTATATGTTTGTTTTCATCATTTGCCAGCTAGATAGAACCACTAGAATAAGGTAAACAATAAATCAAGAGAGGAAAAACAAGTGCCCTAGGGTCATCATGTCAGAAGGTTCCCCCAGGTCACCAACTGCAATGCTATGCCCCTAGGACACAACACACAACAATGAAAATAGAAGAGAACAAATATAGAAGAATGATGATACAAATAGAAGAAGGGTCACAATAGAGGTTGTCTCCTGGTATCCTTGACCTTACAAACGTATCAAGGGTCATCCAAGGAGGCCTAAACAACACATAACACATCATGGGGGGAACACAACACAGGAGGGGAGGTCACGTAAATAAGCAAACAATGCTATGACATGTGATCACCAGGGTTAGAAATACTTCCTATTGTCCTTAATTTTAACCTTTACCTTGATAGTTAAAGCTTGATCGAGCTTCTTCTTTCTTCCACATTTTCATGAGTTTGTGAAGGTACAATTGTAGGAGTTGTCAATGGAAAGGTGTCTATTAATGATGGTGTGGAAGGAATGTCATGCTTTTCTATGACTATCAAACAGGGTGATACAGAAGCTGGAAAAATACCCATTTTAGTTGAGTGAGGTAGTGAAGGAACCTGAAAGATGCCCATTTCATCCAGTTTGTGAGGTACTGGGATAACTTGGTTGTTAGGGATAATATGTTTGTTGATGCTTTCCAGACTTGTAGTATTATCCAAGGTATGTGAGTTGTCAAGTAGGGGTATGTGATCCATTTCTTTGTTTAAGATATAATTGAGAAGTGTTTGAAGATCAAGTGGTAAAATTTTTGTATCAGTGGGTTGAAGGAGTTGTTTACAAAAGGAATCTGCATCATCCAATGCTTCATCTTGGCCAGGGAGAGCAAGAAGGGATGGCAGTGTAGTGTTTAGGAATGTGTCAATGATGTCTTCTTCTTGTGCCAAAATATCCTCACCAAGTGAGGTTATGTTGGTAAAAGTCTTTGGATTAGTACATAAATCACCTCAGGCTATATCATCCTCATATGTCTCACAAAGAATGTCCATTATATCATCATGAAATGTAGGAAGGGAAGGAATGACATTTTCATCACTACTTTCCTCATGGTTATTTGTAAAAAATAAAATTAGTGAGATTTTTTAAGATTGAAGGGAAAACACCCACAATAGAGACAAAGCTTTCAAAATAGGATATTAAATGAAGAATATCACAAGTAGTACTTACAGACATGTGAATACCATAGATGTATTCTATTTGATGCAAAACTTGAGGATATCTATCAGTGAATTTGCATAACTTATCAACATTTACAATGTATTCAAATAAATCTTCCAAAGATGAATGATGAGAAGGATCCATGATATATGCAAGAAAATAAATGCAAAACTATGTATGTTTATGACCTAAAATGCTTGATTTTTTTACTTTTTTTCAATGTAAATTCCTAAAAGATGAAGTGTTGTAAGGAAATTGGTAAGGGGCAGTGAATAATAACCTTAATATTAGTCTAATAATGCAGCAATATCCTTCACAACACACCTATAATGTAAATCTAGATAGATGACAAGTCAAAATGTAGTGAAAATGTAAGGTTTTCAAACCTTAATTGTGAAATTAAAGCATGAAACTATGTAAAATGATGTATGAATGAATTCTAATTAGATTTATGATGCCAAATAACTCAACTTAGATCTAAAAATGATTTTAAAGTCCTATAATGCTCAATGTAAGTGCAATTTTTGAGATATGAATGCAAAAACACACAAAATGCAACACTACAAACAAAATCAAATTTGAATGAGTGTTTAAGATGAGTAGTAAAATCTAAAACAAGATTTTGGCTACAAACCCTAGTCTATGAAATCACTAGGTTATGAGAAAAATACCAAATTTCAAACAAACCCTAGCAATTTTAACATGAAAATGCAATGAAAATTATTGTAAAATGATGAATTTCTGTAATTTATATCAGATCTGATGTAAAAATCAGAGATTAGATGAAATTTAATGAAATTAATGCAAACTATGCAAAAATGTAAGCCTAGGATGCCAATTTTTTTGTAGGTTTTCAAATACAGTAAGATGAAAATGAAATGAATGAATGTAAATCTGAAGTACAATACTCATCAAGGTGAAAATTTCAATAAAACATGGGTTCACCAAAATGTTTAGTAGAAAAACAAGGAAGATGGTTTGATTGATTGTTTGATTAGATCCTCATTTCACTACTAACATTCAAAGACATTTAACCGAGTTGAATCACAACTTTTGCAAGAGGATTCACCTTCAGGTTGGTTTTCACTTGTAATGATAGGAAAATTTGGAATTTGCTAATTAATGTATTAATTTAATGTCTGATTATACTTAAAACCCTAATTATGCAAAATTGTAAACAAATAGACGAATCACGACAAATGCTTGCAGATAAAGATGTAATATTCAGAGTAGATACATATCAGACTTTGAGATTCTGGATGTAGAAAATTTAGGGTCTAAAGAGAAGGTGCCCAAGACCAAGGTACAATTTTCTATAGAGATTCTCAAAAATGATTTGTATCTTGTTTCTACTATTCTAGAGGTTTTTCTGTTCTAAAGATCTGAAGGCCTTTGGGGTGGGTACCCAAGCCCAGGTCCTATTTTTTTGCTTAGATCTACAATTGTGATACTCTATCATAGCCTCCTACAATTCCACTTTCATAGAACATGACATCTATCACTTGCAATCACAAAGAAGGGGGTTAGGGGTTGTGGTGTTTAGGAGCTTGCCTCAGGCAAGCCCTAGGATGGCATTCAAGCCTTCCAACACTGTTGTTTGATAAAGAGTGTGTATCTTATGGGATAGAGGAAAAAACAAATTGAAAATGTGATAAATGATTGGTTCAACACAAATAGATATCACATTGGAGGTGTAGCTCACATGTAGATAAAAAGCCTTCAACACATGAGAAGATGAAGCCAAATCTGGATAACAAACACAATAACAATGGCGTGTTTGCTCTGTAACAATTAATGCTTTGAATGCTCTACAATCATAAGTTCACCAAAAGTTCATAATCATCTTCTAGTTCACAACTGAAACTCAAAACATGCTTACATATGCATTCCCACTACAAATTTTGTAGTTCAAACTTAAGATGTTAGCAACGGAACCTTTTAATGGTCACATAACCGACATTTAAATTTTAGGTCTCGACCAAATAGGGCAAGACTAGGGCACGAGCGCCCAATCCCTAGGCCCCTTTTTCAAGGTAGGATTAAGTTCATCATTGTCCCTTTAGTCCCCTTTCACATGGTTTTTCAGGGATTTTGCGTCGGGAGTTAAAATGAACATGCATGATGAAAACGAGGGACCCTGGGAGCTAAACTTAAGAGGTAAAAGTCGTAGGGGGACATTTTATGACATAACAATTTCTAGGTAGGTGTATTGAGCAAGTGAGTAAGGTTAATGATAATATGCATGTAGTTTTGGCACATGCATTTGTAAATTGGCACATCCATGGAAAATAAAGCATGCCCATGAAAAGGTGCATGGGCTTTAGATGGGTGCATGCATGTTTCAACATATTTGTCAAAAATCAGCACATATTTAAAAATAAAGTACAAGCAAGGGCAAGAAAGGATTATGGTTTTTGACAAGATTTGACATAGTTTCTGGGTATTTGTAGGAGTAATTATAGCCTATGGTAATGCAGTGGTAGAGGTTGAGAGTTCTATAACTTAAAGAATGTTGAGAGGAGCATGATTGGGTGTGCTTAGACCTAGTAGGGATATGGTATGTGGCCTAGATGTAAGTCATTAGGGAAGACAAATTGATGTTCATGGTACTGGTGGAGAGATGGCACTCTAAGATGAGTAGTTTATTCTCCTAAAAAAGGAGATTATAGTGAATTTGGAGGATCTATAGAGGATCTTCAAGTTGCCAACTAGGGTCCATAAGGTGTACTACAAGGAGACATAAGATGACATAAAATTGTAGTAGTTGTTAGACAAAACAAATTTATTGAGACATGGGATGAATTTTGATCCATATGCATGCATAAAGATGGGTGAGGACTTTCCTCTTATCATGGTGACCAATGTTAGTGACATACTACTACTTGACAAGAAAAAAAAATTCTTCCCTATTAGTTTGGCACAATGTGTCAGTGACATGAGAGTCGATGAGAAGGTGTTTGGCTAGGGTTCCTACATGTTTCCATAGTTATATAAATATTTACATTTGATTACATACATGAGGAGGCACAACTTGGCACATGTGACACTATTGTAGGTTTCAACTTAGGAGCACATTGCAATTCTTAGGTAGATTGGAAACTATGGTGAGAGGTGTAGGTGGATAAGTCCTATGCATTCTACTAGGGAGGGTAGAGTTGATACTCTAAGGATTAATGTGCCATAAACCTTGTAAATCCTATGTATTTGATTACTCCTAATATTGTTTTGTAAATACATTCCATAAGGGATGTGAGATCTATTGATTGAAGTAAATATTTATTTATGGTAATAGTAATTTATGATATTTTATCTTAGGATAGTAAATAAGTAAATGTTAGGTTCTCAATTTTAATAATGACTTATAATAGGTTGTAAGAGCATCCCACATGCTATAAGGAATCAACTATTATTGGATCATCTTTGCATAATATCTTATGATAACCTTAAAGAAGGTATGAGAGGTTATTTTTAGCTTGTTGTTGACTTTTCCCAAGGAAGGCATTGGGATTTGGCTTATTAGGGCACAATATTCTATAAGGAGGTTATGATAGCTATAAGAGGCTTAAAATAGCCTGATTCCCAAAGTGGGTGTAGCATTTTCCCAAGTTTGGGTGTCATATTCTATGAGCTCTTTTGTAGCTTGCATTATCTATTTAACAGAAGCTTGAGGATAGTAGAGTATGACTTGAATATTTTACAAACTTACATAGTTGTATTCAAATTGGATATAAAGTTAAAGGAAGTAATTGGACTATAATGTCTTTTCAATATTATAAAGACTTTGTCTTCTTTTATGGTGGATTTTTTCTAAAAGGGTTTCTCCACATAAATCACTATATCACATGTAAATCCTTTTGGTTGTTGATTTTCATTGTTTCTTATTTACATTAGTTTAAATCTCCATTTGTATTCTACTATTATATTTTAAATTTGCAACATTATTTAAGATTTCTATATTATATTAGTTTTCCGTCATTTCTAACAAATATGTACTCATGTGGGTGATTAGGAGCATTTACAATGGGTATGTTAGAACCCTGGTCCATTTTTAAATTTTATGCTCATGTTTGAAAAGTCAAATTGTATCCTAAAAAATGATATCTCAATTTTTGTCCCCTATACCAGTTTCTTATTTTACTCAAACTATGAAAGGTTACTTAAAAGGTCCCCTTGAATAGTCTGGAGCAATCAAAATTAACAAAATGTCTAAAAATAGTAATTTTTCTATTTTTGAAAAGTTTACATCTGAACATGTATGGACCTAAAAATTTACCCAAAGCTCTTGTACACTTTAAAACATGACATAGTTGTGTGGGGTAGTTGAGATGTCTTTGTTAGAGCACATGGATCCTTCTCCTTGTCATGGGTGAACCTCCATGTCACTCTCGCTCTTGTGGTAGAAATCAGTTGAGAGGAGGCAAGACACGTGGGTGTCCTACTAGCTTGGGAGCTAGACTTTGTGGAGAATGGTCACTTGGTCCTAGGGCCTTTCTTGGTAGTTGTTAGCTATGTTATGTTCAATGACCATTGTTGTGGCGATAATGATAAGACCCATTTCATGATGCCTAGATCTGATTACCACCTTATAGAATTCTTCTATATAATCTCTTACACTCATATCCTATTTTAGATTCTAAAGCTTTCTAAATAACTCCAATTCATAATCTCCAAGAATAAATTTAGCCTTTAATCTAGTAAACATTACTCTTCTAATTCACCAATCTAGTCTATTAACTCCTTAGGGTTTAATGTACCAAAAAAATTTGAAACCTCTATTTTATTACCTCTACTAATCTTGGAAAGAGATCTTAGGAAACATTCTTCTTCATCTACTAGTTGTTCATTTTCTCTTTCTAGTTCTTCATTTATAATTTCTTCACCATCTGCATGTTCATCTTCATGGTCTAGGTTTCTTTTCAAACCAACAACTAAAGTTGTTATCTCATTTCTAATTTCAACTCGAAATTGTTCAAACATCTCCTCCATTCTAGGAACTCTCCTTCTCAATGGCATTTTGCAATATTTATCACAACTCTGAGTACTACTTCTATTATTTTCTACCCACATACTGTTGGGATATGGTGTTGTACACCATTGCATATTTTTGATATATATTATAATGTTGTAATTAAATAATTATTTAGTTGTGATTCACCTATGTGGTGTGATTAATCACACTACGTATTTATTTGGGTCCACTTTATGTTGTATTGTAACATTGGGATATATTATTTGTATTATTTGATTAATTGGAAAAATGTAGTACTAATAGTCAAATGTGGGGTCAAGTAGTTTTATGTTACCCATGGTTTTGGGGCACATGGTTTTCTCAATGTAATGTGTGAGCTTATATTATAAAAGCAAGCACAAGGTTATTATTTGAGGTTGGTTGGATATTTCATTGTAGGTGAACGGAGGTTTTGTGAGAGGCTGTCATTGTATTGAGCTCTCTCCTGTAAGTGCAGATTGTGAAGCATGCAAGGTGATGTATGGATTCATGCTTGTACACATGGAGGTAGCATTGGAGGTGCTTGATGGTTTAGGGGTATTCATTGTAACTCTTGTATTTCTTTATTTCTGAATAATATATATAGTATGGATGCTTTTGGAGGCTGGGGTTTTCCCTGCAAAGGGTTTTCCTAAGGTATATCTTGTGTTCTCTTGTTGCTTGTTCATTGATCTTTTGCATTATGGTTGTTTCTGCATCTTGTTTCTCCTATTGGGTTATGTGGAATTAGTTTAAATAGACCTACAAATTCCTAACAGTTGGTATAAAAGCCATGTTCATGGTTGAGGGAGGTGTGGGCTCCATGGATATGTATAACCCTTGTGTGTGTAGATTGGGTGCAAAATGGAAGCCATGGCAATGCATGGAAGGATTGAAGGCATTGTAAGGTTTTGTGCAGGTTGTATTATAGATTGGGGGTTCTAGGTATTGGAGATTTGTTGTGCATGTTGCAAATTTGGTGATTGAAAAATCATGGCTGAAGAGGGTTTTTCAAGTTTGGCTTCATGAGGGTTTTGAGGAGGAAATTTCATAGATGACCTCCTTGGACAAAATGAACCTCACCACTAAATTCAGGAGGACCGAGAGACAAAGATTCATATAAAATTTGCCATGGTTTGGTCACTAGAAGAAAAAGAAAAAAAAATGTCCCTCCTAGGTACACCGTATGGATTTTTGTTGCAGAGGCAAATTGTTTTAAGAAAAATCAAAATTTCCTGCACTAGTTCTATAGTTTAAGAAGGAACAACAAAAAAAAAATTATTGGGGGGTACAGGCCTGTAGACTCATACATGCCCCTACGCAGTGTGCAGAGGGTATCAATGGGTACCATTGGCCCTTTACTGGTCAGCCCCACCAGTCCCATTCCCATCCTCCCTCATTAGCCCATTCGAAGGCAGCTTTTTAAGGGCTTTATTAAAACATAAAACAATTTTATTTAAAACCTTTAAAAAGGTGTACAAGTAGGGAGTTTAGCTCGTATGGGCTTTTAAAACAAATTTTTTATATTAAAAATGGGCATTTCAAAAACAGCGAATGAATTAAAATATTTTTTGTTTTGGACCTTTATTAAAAATTAAAACCTCTTGAAATGAATTTTGGGGTCCAATGAAAATAAACAATTTTTTTACCTACGTCGGTCAAATGCCAATTAAAGATGCCACATCAAACACCTTCTACATAGTCAGCATTTGCCCAGTCAGCACGATGATACCAGCAGTGATGTCATGCCACGTCATCAGGGTATAGGGGCCCACCAGGGGTCCATTTCTAGCCCTAGGAGTGCCTTTTCTTCTTGGAGGCATAACTTTCACATACAATGTCAGTTTTTTGACTACTTATAGGCGTTGGAAAGCTCTCTCCGAGAACTACATAGTGGTATAGGTTTGGTAATCAAATTTTGCTCTTTTTGTCAGAATTTGGTGTATGAAGCCCACATTGCTTCGGTATAGTTTTATGTGCATAACTTTTGCATATAGAGTCAGATTTTTGATTTCGGATAGGCGTTGGAGAGCTCTTGTAGTGTACTATAGTTTGGATCATGTATATTTTTAGATTGGTGTGTAGAGAGAGTTTGTTACTTGTTTGATTACTTGTAGGAGCTTGAGATTCAGAGTGCATTTATGAGTGCATTCAGATGGTTTTTTGGCACAGACTTGTGGGAGTGCATGTTGCTATGAGACCATCAGCATGGTATAGCAGGTTTTTACATTTGGTGCTTCTTAATATAGGTTTACAGGTTTTTTCAGAGTTACGACTTTGATGGAGATAGGTATAGGTTGTCTTCTAGTTTGAGGACATGGTTGATACTCGTGTGAAACTTGGAGTCTCATTTTAGTGGGAGTTGAGTACAGGTACAATGGTGATAATGATTATGGTGTCATGGATATGTAGGCACACTTTTGCATTGGCATGACATGATCATGTATGTGATTGACAGGTATGGGCTATGATGTTCATTTCATGATTACAGGTGGTGTTTTGGTATTGTTTTAGGGGATTGTTCTGATCTCCTTGATGCTTGATTAGTTCCTTGCTTATGGTTACTCATTTGTGGACTTGTTCAAACATTGAATCTAGAGTTGATTTGGTGTTTGAGTCTTGGAGTCTACAGGTTGTCTTCTTTGATATCTCAGTTTATAGTTTATTAGTATGACGATGAGTATGCATGTGACATTTGTTTGGATCTACGAGTCATCTAGTTTTGTAGGCTGATCACCTATTTAGCTATCCACCAGATTGATTCAGTGTTTATGCAGACTTTGTTAGTTGGCCTTGTCTGTGGTCATTTGTGCATTGGTATGTTGCTTTGGGATAAGAGGATGGATGATTAGAGTGCCTGGACATTTGGTTGTTGGGACTTGTAGCATGTTTATCACAATGTCATGGAGATCTTGGATACATGGTTTTATTTTAGCTTTTGATAATGATGGTTTTATCTTCTTGTTTAGAGATTTTGGTTCTATTAGACCTTTTGGGAGTTGTTGATGTTATAGTGGGATTCCTTGATTGGTTTGGAGCCATGGATAATCTTCATTTAGGAGATGGTTATTTTTTGTCATGGATAGCTTGGTATCACGGTTCAGTGGGAGCTTTGGACAACATGTTGGATTCATCAGTTGTGATGGATGATCTTCTGCAGTGGATGTTGATGTCATGGAGGAGCTCTATGTTTTGAGAGTTCTTTGACATTTTAAGTTATGTTGACAGTTGATGGTTATCTTCATATGACTGGAGATGTTAACATCTTGGTTTACCATGGAGGACTCCTTTGAGTCTTTGTTTGAGGTGTTGGGTTTATGATTTATTAGTTTGACATGTTTATCCTTAAGTTAGAGATGTTGATATTATGTCATGGTTTACTCTTGATGCTAGCTTGGAGTATTGGCATAATACATGTTCTCTTGAGATAGCATGTATGCATCATTGTATGCTTTGTTGCATGTGATATTCTTATGAGGAGATGGTTAGATCATGATATCATGATAGGCTTCTTGATTATGCAGATGTGCAGTAGGAGCATTGATAGTGGTCTTTTCTATTCTCTTGGTATTGAGTACTTTGATCATTTACTTGATTACTTCATGATAGTGCTATGTTGCATTTGGAGTTTGGCATGTATTGGTCAGTTACAGGTGCTCTTGGATACTTGGAGACTTAGGTGAGGTTGGTGTTCTCTTGTGATTAGAAATACTTGTTGAGATGGTTACTCTTTGGAGGTTTCAGCAGATAGACCAAGGAGCCTTACAGCTGGATATGGACGTGAGTTCATTATGGACCTAGCGGAGATTGTTCTTAGAGAGAGTCTATGTGGCTTGGTGTATCCTGGAGGAGTATTCTCATTCCCCACTCTTAGTCTACTTGGCAGTTTATCATCTATGAGGTATTTCCCATCCTTTTATATGTGTTTTACTTTATGTTTCATCTTCTCATAGATATGGATCTTGAGCTACAGTTATTGGTTCTAGAGGGTTCATTTGTGAGGTGTTAGCATGGTTATCTCCTTGTTCATATGGTTTGATATATAATGTTCATTATGAGGAGTTTATGAGATGTGATTGGGCTTGTTCCTAGTTATGGAATGTTTATGAGTTTGGTCTACCTTAATTAGAGAGGCTTACATCCATGTTGGTTACATGTTGCATATGTTCATTTAATCTTATGAGATTGAATGGTTGGGTGTTGTTGAGGCTTTTGATTTGGGGTTGTAGAGGAGATCATACCTGACACAGCTTAGCACTTTGAGGAGTTTGTAGGACATTATGATTTACAAGTTTGCTCTCTATCTTGTGACTACTTTCTAGAGGATCATGTTGGTATGGTTGGACTTTGGATAGTTATGCTGACATGTTGTGAGAGAGTATGCAGTGATTTATCATACATGTGTGGATCATTGTGATTGTTCTTGGTACTACATTGGCTTGCTAATTAGCCACACCTTAGTTTGAGTGTTCATTGATAGACTTGTTATGTCTTAGATCTATTTTCAAATTTGACATTACCCATGCAGTGGGAGTTCCTGGATGTATTGTTCTTCATTGACAAGTTTGATAGATGGAGCTTGTTATTGTAGTATATGGGTTGGATATGTTGTTGGCATGATTTTAATGATGTTGTTGATACCTATGAGGTATGGATGGTTCAATGTATTAGGATATGTTGTGGATTCTATTTCCAGTCATGTAGGTTTTTTACCTTTGACAACATCTTGGAGCCTATTTGGTTTCACTTGGATTTAATGCTTGTGTTCTTTGGATTGGTGCATCTTCACCTTGGCATGTTCCTTTTCCTCCATAGGTGGCATGTTGGAGGATGACAGGAGTGCTTGCTTGAGATGGTGCTCACTATGCTTTGTTGCAGGTATCTTGATGGAGCACGAGAGCATTTTGGAGATTCATTTGATTTCATGTTTACATATGATGATGTATTTCATGTGTTGACCCTTATGCAATGTATACAACAACTTGGAGAATGTTGGGATATGGTGTTGTACACCATTACATATTTTTGATATATTTTATAATGTTGTAATTAAATAATTATTTAGTTGTGATGCACCTATGCGGTGAAATTAATCACACTATGTAATTATTTGGGTCCACTTTATGTTGTATTGTAACATTGGGATATATTATTTGTATTATTTGATTAATTAGGAAAATGAAGTACCAATAGTCAAATGTGGGGTCAAGTGCTTTTATGTTACCCATGGTTTTGGGGCACATGGTTTTCTCAATGTAATGTGTGAGCTTATATTATTAAAGCAAGCACAAGGTTATTATTTGAGGTTGGCTGGATATTTCATTGTAGGTGAATAGAGGTTTTGTGAGAGGCTGTCATTGTATTGAGTTCTCTCCTATAAGTGCAAATTGTGAAGCATGGCAGGTGATGTGTGGATTCATGCTTATACACATGGAGGTAGCATTGGAGGTGCTTGATGGTTTAGGGGTATTCATTGTAACTCTTGTATTGCTTTATTACGAAATAATATATGGAGTATGGATGCTTTTGGAGGCTGGGTTGTTCCCTGCAAAGGGTTTTCCCAAGGTATATCCTGTGTTCTCTTGTTGCTTGTTCATTGATCTTTTGCATTATGGTTGTTTCTGCATCTTGTTTCTCCTATTGGGTTATGTGGAATTAGTTTAAATAAACTTGCAAATTCTTAACACATACAATGGAAAATAGGAACTTATCCTTCTCATAGATTTAATGTCTCTCTCAACCCTCTACAATTGTAGCATTCCTCCTTAAACACATGCAACAAATTTCTAGAGCCTCTGAGAAATTTTTACCACTTCAAATGCTCTATAACCTCTTCAACTCCTCCCAATAAGAACCCTCTTTGATACCATTTGATGTAGTCTAGATATGGGGGTCATACAACACTACCAAAACCTAGTAGTCACACAACAATAATCAAATTTGAACTATTTTAGTCATGTATGGAACAAAAATCAAGAAGTACAAAAACTATACAATTTTATATGATCTTTTATTCTTCAATGACTGTACATTCTCCTCTAAAAAACCTAGTAGAACCAAAAACCACTTGAAAAAATCCTCAAACAAAGTACATCAACCTCATTTTTATACTTCTAGTTATAGAAGTTGAATTGTGTATCAACTTAGCAGTTGTAGAAATTGAAACACCACAAGCACCACTAAGAATTTTGATAAGTTTATCTATTCACAAATTAATAGGATGGCCAAAAATAACATATATTAGCAATTTTACATTTTTCAAAAATTTGAACTTCCTTTTAGATGCCTTTTTTGATGAATTGATCCTTCAATGAACCTTCAATCTTTCTTTTCAAAAAATAAACATCTATTCAAACCTTTGAAATTGTGAACTCTTCCTTAATATTTCAATTATTTAGCCATTTTGAGAACTTGTGAACTTCCAAACTCTTTCTTAATATTTTGATGATTTGACAATTTGGAGAACTTGTGAACTTCTAAACTCTGCCTTAACATTTTAATTATTCAACAATTTGGAGAACTTGTGAACTCCCAAACTCTGCATTAGATTTTGATAAATCAACACTTTTCAAAACCTTGAACTCTCTTTTTTAGTGAATTGTTAGATATTAAAACCTTAGAACTCTTTCGGCAGATCTCCCAAATTGTGAATTTTGAAGTTCGTTGAAAAACGCCACTAATTAATTATTAAGTTTTTCCCAAAATAATTTTGGTACAAAATAAGGTTTGAGAAATTGATAATTTCTGAAAGGAAAACTTAGACAACTCTTTTAGCACAAAGTGGAGTTTGTGAACTTGTTGTTTTGGTGAAAAGCTAGGTTTGTGAATTGCAGGCTTTATCAAAACTCTCTAAAACTCATCAAATTTCCTCCAAAATTCACCAAAATCAAACTATATGTAGAGGAAAACTAATGTGTTGTAGACTTAAATAAAATTTAGGGTTTTAACCTAACTGAATAGTCCACTATCATTGCATTCCTACATTGAATTATCAACTAAGGAGCATAAGCTTATGATGATGCCTACAATATCTATGCCTTCAACACTCATTTCGACTCTAAGCTAATTTTGTACAATTCTTATTTCACCCAGTCCTACTTACTAGAATGTATAGGAATGTAAAATAGTAAACAGAAACAAAAAATAGTGAAAATAATATAAACTTCTAGTTGCTATGGGTACCTTAAGCAGAAGCTGAAGATAATTGTATTTAACAGAAAATCATAGTTTAAATCTAACAACTCAAAAAATGATAAAAAGGCTAACACTAAACTGTGGAGGATTGAAACGTGCACTCTACTTATGAATCATAATTACTAGAAATATCAATCAATAGTTCTTACTGGCTTCAAATGAGATAGATTAACTAAGGATGAAAAAATAAATAAGAAAACAGGCAAAGTGAGAGTTAGTACCTTGAGTGGCCAGCTCAGGGAACTATCTCACTTTTTCTGGAGATTAAATCTACTTCAGATCTTTACACGTCCCATAACAAAGAGTTGAATTCAAATCATATCAAGGATAGAATCTTCTTCGGATTTTATTCAAAATTATAACATGTCTAGAAATAACTGATAACTATAACAAAGTAACTTCTATTTTGATAGTAAAACATAACAACCACCTAATCAATGAACTCCTCCCCTATATAAAGATGGGATAGTCTTATGCAACCTTCTAACTAACTGCGATCATCAACTCATTCTTGGACATCAGGATATTGTTTTTGAGATCAACTTATTAACTGGAACAAAGGAAACAGAGTCCTATCAAAAAAAAAATTCTAACCATAATAGCTCATAACTAAGATTCATAATCTCTGGTGAGATTGCTAGAATAAGTCTTCTTTTCCCTCTGCGCTTATTCTCCCATGATGACCAGGTTTGTCTCCTTTGATTGCTAGGTCTAGCACTTGGACCGCATCATCATTGATTCCTCTGTTCTACATCCTGTTGTAATTACTCATCCTTGGATTCTTTCTCTGGCTGCATAGGGTTAATCATTCCAACATATATACAAAATAACCTCTTATAATAAATTTATGAAATCCTATCTATTTTTCATGCATATCAATAATTCAAATCATCCATTTGATAATATAACCACCTGATTTCATTTATCAACATAGGATCCAAGTCTTTGGAAAGTATAGATATGAAACAACATAAAATAGAGATAATGTATGTGAAGTCTTTGTAGAACCATATAGAAAAGGTCTTTAAAACATATGGAAATAGTATAAAAGGTGAACAATATTTCATCCCAACATTCCCCCCAACTTAGACTTTTGCTTGTCCCTAAGCAAAATTAAAGAACCAGACACCTAAGGAAAAAGGTTATAATGCATGGTAATTCTTCTGAGGTCTGTGTCCTCTCTATCTCCTTTTCCTTGCTTGAGGTAGAACCCATTAGAGTATGCAACTCTTTCCATCCTGATCTGCTTAGCACGCCTACACTGCTCACTTTTCCCTCCTATCCAATGTGGCACTGGATAAAGAAATATAGGAGGCTGATAAGTGAGAGGTAACCATGATACTCCCTTCTGTTATGATATCTGGATATATCTGTGCAATCTTTCAAGAATATTCATGAAATTGTGGATAGAATGGGGTTCCTTCCTTTGTAACTCTAGAGTTAAACTATCCCATCTACCATACACATACCTCTGACAATTTTGGATAATATTCATTGCCATCCTCTGTATTCTTCTGTAGTCCCTAAGTCTTAAATCCATGATCACCTTACCTGGTCTTTTATGAGACAATAATGTCATGAATTGGGTTAAGGTGATTTCAAGCTCCAAGGCTTCCTTCCTCAGTTGCAGTGGTACTTTCTTTTCTTGTTCTTTATATTGGTCCATCAATAACCCTCTGAGTTGCTCATTTTTAAAATATGACATTAATGCTCTAACCTTGAGGTCTCCAACATAAATACAAGGATTCTATTGTGTATCTTCATCCATTATATAATTGTGTAGGTAATACTCACACAACTGGTCTTGGTCTTCAAGGCTAACCTTTTGGAAGTAATTACAAAAGATAAATCTTGAATACAAATTGGGTTGATCATTAATAAACCTGTTAAACTAAAAACTGAGAAATTTTTCTTTCAAAAATAGTGCATACACTCTTGATGGAGGTCTGCATCCCATAATCTGCCTGGCCCTTTAAATAACCTCTGTCAACTTTTTCTCTAATTGTTTAATCTTCAAATCCTTTTCTACAACAGATTCATTGAGGTTATTCTTTTCTTTCTCTCAGTTTTCCTTCGCTTGCATATTCTCATTAGTCAGTTTCATTAGTTCAAAACCTAAGGACAATGTAGTATAGTATGTTGGGGTCTTTACTACAGGAGGTTGGAGAGTAAGTACTGCCTCTTCCTCAATCTTTGCTTTATTTTCAGTCAGCTGTGCTAACAAATCTAAATTAGAACCTTGGCCATAAGTTTGGATCTTCTCCTCCAACTCTTGAATCCTCTTTTCCTTTTCTCTATCTCTTTCTTCATAACCCCTTACCTATTCCTCAAGTTGCCTTATTCTATCTAGGGCTTCCTATAACTCCTTCCTAATATCTATGTCTTCTATTAATTCCTTTTCACTGTCAAAATTTTCATCATTCCCTTTTTTAGGGGCATTAAAGATTTCCTCAGCAATGTCATCTGGCACAGGGTTTCCCATTTTTCTGGCAATAAATGGATCTTCTGATTCAGAGTTAGAAGAAGAAATGTACCTTCTTTTCCTAGTAGACATATTATCATTTACAATGGTATCAAAAGAAGCATCCTCAAGAGGGTTTTCTCCCCTATTTGAATCTAGATTCAAAGGATCTAGATTAGTATCCTGCTGGCCTTTATTTTTATCTCCTTCTTGCTCAACAATTCTGTCTTTAGCACCTTGCTTCCTCAACCTCCATGATCACCTAGGAGTAATAGTCTCATGTTTTTCTACCTTTTTCCTCTTCTTGTTGTTCTCCTTTTGACTCTTTGATTTCTTCCTAGATGTTAAGGAAGTGGTCCTTTTTGTTTTAGGAACAAAGGTTGAGGGCTCCTCAACTGATACAGGCCTAAACTCTAGAGGGTTCTCAGGTTGTATTTCTTCCTACTCAATATCAACAGGGGGTTCAGCTTCATGTAGAATATCTTCCTTTAGCTCTAGTGCTTCCAAGAGTGTTGATATGTCAACACATTGTTTAAAGGCTTCCCACTCAATTTGTGGTTACTAAATCCTTAAACTCCTTTTTACTAACAAAGCTATTAAACAATGGTGAGAAAGAGTTGTGTCTTCTTATTGCCTCTGATACTCTGAAGACACTCTTCTCAGCATACTATACAAATAATTGGAAACATTGACAAGTTTCTCATGCCTCAAATGGTTAAGCAGTTTAAGATGTGCAATATACATCATATTATATCTACCATCACAAGTGATATATTTGATAATATAGGAAGCACATTTTCCCCAAAAATATGGAAGAGATAATCATTTGGTACCTTGTGTGGTAGAGTCTAGGTGTTCACCTCTTTCACAAAACTCCTCCCTGGCCACAACTGCATCAGCCCTAATTGGGTACTCAGACCCTACTCTAGGAAACCTTGAAACTTGACCAATTGCAAGCTTAGAAGCATCTATTGTCAACCCTCTAACCATTGCTTCATTATATTGCAGAGTAAGTGCAAATTCTTTTGCCATGTCATCATCATATTTTGTCAATTTGAGGAAGTAATCAAGCCAACCCACTCTAGTAAAGAGTGGAAGAACCAACACATCCTCCAATATTTCCTTGTGTGCCGAGGGTTCCCTTTTGATTATGTCTCCTCCCATTAAGACTGTGAATTAGAACTCTGCAATGTCAATTCTCTGCACAATGCCAACTAACCAATTTCCACTACCTTAGCTCACCACCTTGAAAAACTAGTCTTTCAATTTGTCTCTTTCCTACTTCTCCACTATAACTCCATAACTCTTTAGGGTATTAATTAATTATTTGACAGAGGTGAGTTCATAGCATAGAGTATTTTGTCTAGTTTTTTTCAAAAGACAGGGTTTTAATCAAGGTTTTGAAAGGCAAGAATGTAAAGGCAACAATGATTAAATGACAATCATTCAAAAATAAACCCCTCCACCCAACTTAATGATGAAGTGACCAAACTTCAAATAGCAGGCATTACAGATTGAGGAGTGATAAAAAGAAATGGTGGAAATATACATTGCATGCATGAAATAAATTATGAATAAACATGAATATAAATAAAGAAATCTAAGTGTATTAATAGAAATGTTTGGATTGTACATATATATTGAAATGGAATAATTAACATACCTTGGAAATTGTGAACGACAGTAGTGGTGCGATAGAATAGACATGCGACAAATGGGAAATTAGATGTATGGTTACAGAGTGATAATTGAATAGTGCAAGATGGCAGATGGAAGTACCACTCATAAATGTGAATTGACAATTGGAATTATGTGAATGGATCAATTTTGAAAGGAATACGGGTTGATGGAATGAGTGGAAAAAGTGAGATAGTGTTCACCAAACTAGGAAACGTAACAGTAGATAGGTGTTGCTATGGGTGCTTGTAGCACAGGTCTTGACTGAAGAAGTGAAAAATAGGTCCTTGTGGAGATATCAAGGTGTAACCATGGAAATTGTGCAGTGTGTGCATGTGAGAAAAATAATGAAATTTAATTTTCAGCAACAGGGGTTGAGTATTGCAGCTCAACCTCCACATCACTAGACATTATTGGTGTATCTA
This sequence comes from Cunninghamia lanceolata, assembly GCA_027924645.1. Lineage (NCBI taxonomy): Eukaryota > Viridiplantae > Streptophyta > Pinopsida > Cupressales > Cupressaceae > Cunninghamia > Cunninghamia lanceolata. The sequence goes on from BSBN01000957.1 coordinate 4,842,477, forward strand.
TATAAGAATGTGCATTGTCAGGTGTTACAACATCTGAATCAACATCTTCTGGTGTCACAACCTTTGAAGTAGGAATATCAAGAGGAGCATACTAAGGAGATAGAGATACCAGAAAGTCATCTCTCTAGAGTGGCTTCTTGTACAATTTAAGCCTATGCCCATTGACCAATAGTGAAAACTGAACTTCATCAATAGTTTGCAGTTCAACTGCACCATTAGGAAAAACTTGTTGGATTTCATATGGTCCTAACCAACATGACTGAAGCTTGCCCTTGAAGTCCTTATATCTTGAATCATAAAGTAGTGCCCAATCTCCTGCAGTGAATTCCTTTGTTTTGATATACTTATCATGCCATTTTACCCTTTGCTTCTATATTATCTCTGTATGATGAATGGCTTCCAGTCTTGTTTCATGCAAGGCATTCAAATGTTGTAGCCTTTTTTGTTTTGTAGTGGTCAGATCCATTCCTAGGTCCATTGTTGTCTATAGGGTTTTATGTTCAAATTCAATAGGCAGAACTGCAGTCTTGCCATAGACCAACTCATAGGGTGTAAACCCTGTAGTTGTCTCTTAAGTTGTTCTATATGCCCAAACAGCTTCAGGGAGCCTAGAAACCCAATCTCTTCGATGAAGCTGCACTATCTTGGTCAGGATGTTTTCAATTTCGCTGTTAGTAACTTTTACCTGACCATTAGCCTATGGATGGTAGGGAGTGGATTTCTTATGCCTAATCTAGTATTCTACAACCAATTTTGTTATTAAATCTGATGTAAAATGTTGTCCCTAGTCAGTTACTATTTATCATGGAACACCATACCTAGTGAAAATGTCTTCATACAAGAATTTGGCCACATTGCCATCTCTGGCAAATTGTAATGCTTTCATTTCTACCCATTTAGTTAAGTAATTTGTACATACCAGGATATATTCTTTGTTGTTGGATGAAGGAGATATAGGCCACACAAAATCTAAACCCCACTTGTCAAAAGGAGCTAGTGAGACTTGCGGCTGTAAAGGTATCTAACCTCTAGTAGGCCTCCCCATTCACAAGCATCGATCACAACTCCTAGTGTACTTGACAACATCCTTATGAAGTGTTGGCTAGTAATAACCTATTGTAAGGATTTTGAATGCTGTCCATTTAGCTGCAAAATTTCCTCCACAAGGCTCATCATGAGAAGCCTTCATTACATCAAATACTTTGTCCTCCCTGGTGCATCTTCGCATGATATTCTCTAGTCCAGTGTAAAATAGAAATCCAGAAATCCAAGAGTAAGAGAAACATTTATGTACTAGCTGCCTCTTTTCCCTTGGAGAGAAATATCCTGGAATTTGTCATGTAACCAAATAGTTGGCTATATATTCATACCATGGAGTGTATGTAGTGAGAGAGAATAAATGTTCATCAGGAAAAGAATCATCAACCACTCCATTTGAAGAATTTGTAGGTAGTCTGGACAAAAAATCAGCAATAGCATTGGCTTTACCTAGTTTGCCAACAATTGTAATATCAAACTCTTGCAACAATAATGACCACCTTACAAGTCTACCACCTACTATGGGTTTATTCATCAAGTATCTGATGGCTGCATGATCTGTGTGAATGAAGACTTTGTAACCAGTTATGTAGTGCCTGAACTTATTTATGGCATAAACAACTACGAACATTTCTTTCTTTGTCACTGTATAATTCAATTCAGCTCCTTGTAAATTCTTACTGACATAATAAATAGAATATTCCTTGGATCCTTCTTGTTGGCCTAAAACTACACCAATTGCAAAATATGATGCATCAATATGGATGTGAAAAGATAAGGTCCAATTTGTTCCTCTAAGTACAGGAGCTTGTGTCAAGGAGGCTTTTAGCTTTTCAAAAGAAGTTTGACAATCTAGTGTCCATTCAAATTCACTATCTTTTGTTAACAAAGTAAATAGAGGTGCAGTAATTTTGCTAAAATCTTGAATGAACCTTTTGTAGTAACTCGTATGTCCTAGGAAACTCCTGGCATCTTTCTACTTTTGTGGAGGGTGGAAATAATTTCAATTTTCTTTGGATCCACTTGTATTCTAGCACTTAAGGTAAAGTGCCACAAAACTATTCCTTGTGTCATCATAAGGAAACATTTTTCATTACTCAAAGAGAGATTGTGATCTATACATCTTTTCAATACCTTCTTCAAGTTCCGTAGAGCTTCAACATATGTGTCATCATATGTGGTGAAGTCATCCATATAAATCTCCATACTATCATGTGCAAAATTAGAGAAAATGCTTAAAACCGCTCTTTGAATAGTAGCTAGAGCATTGCACAAGTCAAACGGCAAGACATAGTATGCATATGTCCCCCAAGGGCAGGTAAACATTGTCTTATCTTGATCTTCTGGAACAATTTTAATCTAATTATACCCACTAAAACCATCAAGGAAAGAAAAATATTTCTTGCCTGCTAGTGAATCAAGAACCTGGTCAATGAAGGCCAATGGAAAGTGATCTTTCCTGGTAGCAGTGTTTAATTCTCTGTAGTCAACACAAACCCTCCACTTTCCTTCTTTCTTTGGAACTATAACCAATGGTGAAACACATTCACTATCTGAAATGGGGTATATGAAGCTTACATCCAAAAGTTTCTTTAGCTCATTTTTAACAATTTCCCTAAGGGTTGGATTCATGCACCTTTGTTGCTACCTGATGGGCTTGTATCCATCATCTATGTATATCTTATGCATGCATAAGGCAAGATGAATGCCTTTCATATCATTATAGTCACATACAAATGTTGCTAAGTGTGCATTTAAAACTCCATGCAAGGAGTGTTGTTGCTCATCAGTCAATGCATTATTAATATTCAACATCTTTCTTGGTCTAACTTCTAGTTGTTTGGACAGTTCTTGCATAGAAGACAAATCAAGGATGGGTAACACAGGTAAGCATTGCTGGGGTAATAAAGCATGAAATATTTGAGACACCTCTTCTGATGAACTACTTGGTATTGTGGTGCTCAAAGGGTCTTGCAAGCAAGATAGACAATCTTGTTGCTGCGGATGCCTTCCACAATCATTATGAAGGACATGAGCAATTATTTCATCTTCATCTAGAACATCTAACAAGGGGCTACATTCAATAGTCATTAATGTTTGCAAGGAGTAAGTATCCTCTTCTTGTTGGAAAAGCCAAATGGTCTACTCAAGCTCATGGTATGGTTGGGCTGGAGGATACAACACCAGTTTCTTGGTCACTATCCCATTAGAGATGATCATGTTAGCAGACCTACAACCTATAAATGCATTAGTAGTGGCAAGCCATGGTCTACCTATTATAAGAGGATAATTGACTAGATTAACTTTGGGCTGCGAAACTATGAAATTAGCTGGATACTCCCAAGAGTCTAATGTAATGAGCAAATCCTCTATGACTTCCTTAGATTTGACTGTGGACCTATTACCTAATTGAAGAACTGTCTGGGTAGGCCTAAGATTGTTCAATTGGAGTATATGCATTGTTTCCTTGGTCATGACATTAATAGCCGCACCTAAATCTATTAGAGCGTTCTTAATTAGAGTTCCATAATCTTGACATCCACCAATAGACTTCCTAGGTTTGTATATTTTGGAACAGTTATATTACCCAGCATGATGTCTGCAAGATTACCTAACACATGCACTGTCTGGGGGTCTATTCTCTTCCTTCCAGGCTTCTTTATGCAAAGATCCCTAATAGTTCTGGTACAGATGGGGATATCCTTGCTATCTTGGATTAAGGGAATCTTGATGCTGAAATCCTTTAGCTAGCTAAGAAGAGCAGTATCAACTTGAGATGGTTTCTTTTGCATGGCCAAACATTCAAGGAAAGGAGGAGACTTCTGTTGTAAGGTAGGTTGGGCATCTTGGTTTGAGTCAGGTTCCAAGGGTTGTTTATCTAGGGTCTCTTCAGTGGGCTCTTCATCTTCAAGCTTAGTAATTTGGGGAGATGAAGGTCCTATAAGTTGTTTTCTTGATCTCAGATGAACATTAATCACTTCCACCCCATAGGAGGGATATTGCATCACCTCATTAGAATAAGCCTGCTAATCAGGCTTGTTGTTAGGGTTAGGTGCAGGTTGGGCAAGGATTTGGGTAGGTCTATGAGATGGATTTTGAGGGGGATTTTGAGGTGGAGGCATGATGGCTGGCTACTGTGGCTGAGATGGAATCATAGGTTACTAAAATTATGCATTCTGCTGCCATTGTTGGCCCTTGTTCCAATGAGGCTGCCATTGTTACTGCTGGGTAGGCCACTGAGGATTATAGTTAGGTCCCTGGAAATTTTACTGTGGCCATGGGTTAGGTTGTTGTTGGTTCCAACCAGCTTGTGGAGTAGGCCATTAGGGATTTTTCCATTATGGGTTTTGCCATGCATTTGGGTTACCAGACCATTGTTGAGTATTCCAAGTAGAGAAGTTCAGATTGGTAGTAGGAAAGGGAGGATTGAAATTAAGTGGATCAGGAAGCATACCTTGTCTTTGTTGCCATGGCCTTCTTTAAGCAATGAAGAATAATTGCCCATCCTCTCCTTCAAATTGTTGTAACTCTAGTCTATTAATCCTTTCTTGCTAGATACTGGCCACCCTACTACATTTGCAATTGGCTTTCCTTTGTCTATAGCTAGGGTAGTATTCAGTGAGCATTGCATCTACCTCTTCTTATTTCTTCTTGATGTGAAGAGTGACCAACTGTGTAGCCATGTGACTAATGGTATCTTCTTTCATATTGGTCAGCAAGTTACTAATTTCCACTCGAGAAACTCCATTAGATGCTTTGCCTACAATGGCTACTCTTTCTCCTCTAGGATTTCTGGAAAAAGTCCTAAGTAGTTCCTGCAAGATGTACAAATATCTTCAAAGGGTAGTTAGGAGATATCACCTATCCCAATGAGATTTAGGGCATCCATGTAGTCATCATTAACTCCTCTTAAAAAGACCAGCTTCAATGATTCTTCAGACAACCTATTCTAAGGGTTTTTCTTCAAGGCAAATTGGAATCTCTCCACATAGTCCTCTAATGGCTCATCCTCCTTCTGTGACATCCTAAAGATGTCACCTTTCCTCCTATCATGTCCTCTACAGTAGTCTTTGTATTTTTCTAGGAATTTTATCTTCCTGGTATCCCAGTCTAGAATGGCATCTCTCCCTAGTCCCATAAACCATCTTAAACAAACATCTTTTAGGGTAGTAGGGAACAACTTGAGTCTATAAGGATTAGTGGTATAATCATAACTCCTACACAGAACATCAAACTCGAACAAGAAAGTGTCAGGATCTTCAGTCACCAAACCAAAAAAAATAGGCAATGCAGATAGTGGTATATTTTTCAGAGTAGCTATCCGTGCTAGGTCTGGTATAGGGAATTCAAATGTAGCTAGAGGATCTTCTATTGCATCTATCATGGTTTTGAAAGTTCCCTTTGTGGTAGTAGAGGAAGTTGATGGAGATGTAGGGGGTGTTGATGAAGATGTAAAAGGAAACTCTCCTTCAGCACTTCCTATTGTGTATTTGTTGAAACTAGTTGTACCCTCGTTGTTCTAAGAAGTTGATGTGAGGAATCTACCTCAAGTATCTCTTTGCCTCTACATATAGTAAATTGAGCTTTATGTTTCAGTGGTCGTGCACAATGTTAGTAGAATGTTTGGTGTTTCTTGAAAAATGAATTTATGCAATCTAATACCGAAATCAAAATTTAACTTATAAAATCATGTGAAATCTAACAAATGATATTATAAAGATAGCACCATCCCCAGCAATGGCACCAAAAATGTAGAGGAAAACTAATGTGTTATAGACTTAAATTAAATTCAAGGTTTTAACCTAACTGAATAGTCCACTATCATTGCATTCCTACATTGAATTATTGACCAAGGAGCGTAAGCTTATGATGATGCCTACAATACCTATGCCTTCAAGACTCATCTTGACTCTAAGCTAATCTTGTACAATTCTTATTTCACCCAGTCCTACTTACTAGAATGCATAGGAATGTAAAATAGTAAATGGAAATGGAAAACATAAAAAACAATCTAAACTTCCAGTTGCTACGGGTACCTTCAGCAGAAGCTGAAGATAACCGTATTTAACAGAAAATCACAGTTTTAATCTAACAACTCAAAAAATGATAAAAAGGGTAACACTACCCTCTAGAGGATTAAAATGTGCACTCTACTCATGAATCACAATTACTGGAAATATCAATCAATAGTTCTTACTTGCTTCACAGTATAACACATAAGATGGAATGAAACAAATTAACTAAGAATGTAGAAATAAATAAGAAAACATGCAAAGTGAGAGTTAGTACCTTGCGTGGCCAGCTTAGGGAACTATCTCACTTTTTCTGGAGATTAAATCTACTTCAGATCTTTACACATCCCATAACAAATAGTTGAATTCAAATCATATCAAGGATAGAATCTTCTTTAGATTTTATTCAAAATTATAACATGTTTGGAAATAACTGATAACAATAACAAAGTAATGGCTATTTTGAAAGTAAAACATAACAACCACCTAATCAATGAAATCCTCCCCTATATAAAGATGGGAGAGTCTTATGCAACCTTCTAACTAACTGTGATCATCAACTCATTCCTAGACATCAAGATATTATTTTTGAGATCAACTTATTAACTAGAACAAAGGAAACAAAGTCCTATCAAAACAAAAATTCTAACCATAACAACTCATAAATAAGATTCATAAACTCCGATGAGATTCCTAGAATAAGTCTTCTTTCCCCTATGCGTTTATTCTCCCATGATGACCACATTTGTCTCCTTCGATTGCTAGGTCTAGCACTTGGACCACATCATCATTGATTCCTCTATTCTACATCCTGTTGTAATTACTCATCCTTGGATTCTTTCTCTGGCTCCACAGGGTTAATCATTCCAACATATATACAAAACAACCTCTTATAATAAACTTATGAAATCCTATTTATTTTTCATGCATATCGATAATTCAAATCATCTATTTGATAATATAACCACCTGAGTTCATTTATTAGCATAGGATCCAAGTCTTTGGAAAGTATATATATATATATATATATATGAAAAAACATAAAATAGAGATAATGTATGTGAAGTCTTTGTAGAACCATATAGAAAAGGTCTTTAAAACATATGGAAATAGTATAAAAGGAGGACAATATTTCATCCCAACACTATAGATACCCATTTAGCCCTTCTACAAGATGATGTCCTTGAGTTGATCAAATTGAATCTAAAATTTCTCAAGAATACTAACAAAAAGCAACACAACTAGAAACAAAACACAACAAAATTGAACAAAAACCTGAAATGTTTTTGGGTGATACAGGATTGCTCATAAACTAGAATGCTCCTACATCAAAGCATAAAATGACACTTTGATGGTATGGCAAATAAACATTATGGTTTGTGGAGACATCTTGTTTATTCCTAAAATTAGGTAGTAATGGTATCTAATAAACCTCTCTTAGTTAGCCAACTCAATATAGTCCACTTGTGGTAGCATCGAATCAAAAGTTGTCGAGAGGCAATTTTGTTCAATGTTAGAGTGTGAAGAGATAAAGTTTTCAAATTGTTCTGACAAGAAATTAATAACATCAACTTGTTTAGGTGGGTTTTATTACCATAGTAGAGGCCTCATTACACTACACAAGGCTCATAAACCTTCAATTTTACAATATTTAGACAATGTCTCTTAAGAGTTCTAAGAGAATAAAAATAAGAAACTTTGATAACACAGTATGGGACCAACATGGATCATGGAGACAAGCTTTAGAAGAAAAAAATCTAATAAATCATCTAAGTGTTTCATCTAGATGAACATGGTTTGCTTGTGGCAGCATCAAATCAAAAGTTGTAAAAGGAAGGTAATTTCATGCAATGCTAGTATGTAGAATGAACAACTTTACAAATGAAGATTTATAATAAGAAACCAATAACACAAACACATGTAGGTGGGTATTTTAGGATAGAGGAAGATTTTTTGGTCACCCATGGCTCCCAAAGTTTTTGGGCTACTATGATAAAACAAGGTCTCTCAAGAGCCCTAAGAACTTCAAAGGTAGAAACATTGACAAGATAATGCAAGACCTTATGGCTCGTAGAGATGCCCTATTTATTTATATGGTCAATTAGTGAGGCATTCTAAGACATACTCTATTATTTTTAGCTAGATCAATCTATTTCACTCAAGGCATCATTAAATCAAAAGTTACAAAAAGTAGAAATTTCATGTAGAGCTAGGCTATACAAAGAACAACTTTACAAATGGATTATTGAGGAAAGAAACTAATAGTGCTAACACATTTAGGTGGATAGTTTTAAACTAGAGGAGGCCTCATTCTACCACCCAAGGCTCTAAAACCTATACTTTTTTTTGTGACCGATCTTGTATTTGTGGTAAGTCATGATTGTTCATGTGTTAGTCGATTAATCCACTAAGTTTAATATTATTTCTATCTATATTTGCACATGTTGTGCATGTGTGTCTTTTATATTCTTATGGGTTTGGACCCTAGATAGGTAGAGTGGTTGAAACTTTCATTTATTAGATACATGAAATATTAAGGGAAATTGATAATGGCTAGGTTACTATAAGTTAAAGACAATCAAGCTAGTTGTAGATGCTTACTAATTGCCATGCACCTAATCCACACCCATGTGAAGATAAATACCCTTTGTGAGGATGTCTAGGTGGGACAATACCTAGGCTAGATTCTTGGAATGGTCCTTAAAGTTTAGAAACATTGATTCGATGGTGATATAAATCAAGAAAATCTTATCCCCTTGTCTAAATTATTAATTCAAGGATCATTATGATCTTTATATTATATGCATTGTTCATAGTAAATTCCTACATTGGCCCTATTCTAGTAATTGTAGGCATGAAGCGGAACTAAGCAATACTAAATAATATTGAAGGTTTCTAGATATTATCACACAGTAATGTTAATTGGGAGGTAAAAATGGATTATCTTCAAATTCTTGTGGAAAAATTAGTACTAGTGGCCTACAAGTTGGGAATATTGAGTCTAGCAACTAGATATAATATACATGAAATTATGGTTGAAGCCTTAGGACCCACATATAGTTAAGATAGTATCCCACTTCCATTGGAATCTAAGTACTACAACTTTTTCTTTGTGAATGGATAATTATTGTCCAATTTTATATAAAATTTGATTGGCACTATATAAACTTCTTGGAATGGTTAGAAAATCTATGTATCTCTACATTAGGATATTATATTTTGAGTTGTATGTTGGTGAAGTCTATTCATCACTTATGTTTTATATTCTTAATATAGTGTTATTAATGCTAAGGGGATAATGGTGATTGTTCATACCTATTTTTGAGCTTATGAACCAAGACTCAAATTAGATCTAACCTAAGATCTTTATCATTGTGGTTGTGAATATTTAGATTATATAAATCATTATGGTCTCATTTTTAAGGACCAAATCCTAAATTGTGATTGAATCTAAATAACTTTTGTATGAACTCATATCTAGAAATCTATCAAATCCTTATATGAACTCTCACATATAGAAGTCCTAAGTTGAACCTCTAATCCTTTTTATATTTTGATTCTCACCCTTGCATCTTTCTTGTTGGCTTCATGCTATAAAATCATGGCACTATGATGATATTTCATGTTTTTTTAAGTTCTATATATTATTATTTAATGTTTATGGGGCTTCATATTGTTGGGAGAGATATAGTTATTAACCTCATTTTTTCTAATGTTCTACACAATCTTAACCACTACCAGTGTATATTGTCAGCCTTGAAGTGTATTAGCCATCTAATCTCCACTTGATCCTATAGTTTTCACAAATCCTAGAAGTATCCCTATGAAATATGTTAGGGCCTTGTTTCCCATCAATCAACTAAGTGCAATGTGGAATGTAGTGGGTCCCATTATTTTAACTATTTTTTATAGGAACAACAACTTAATATCATTAGCAATGATATGTGGGAGCTTCCTATATCCCACAAGAGTTGTCTAGTGTTTTGTGCTCTTGATGTTGCACCAATTGTTTGATGAGAACATGATTTGATACTACACATAAACTCATGAGGTTCCCTTGAGAATATGAATATAGTAGTGTTCTCTAGGTTGAGAGTATTCAATGTCAACTATGGTGAGTCATCTTCCTTTTTTCCTTAGCAAGTTAGCAACCCTAATGGATGATGGTGTTAGGTGGGTTTTGTGCCAATCTTTCACACTCCCTAGGAGGTGTTAGATATTTTGAGTTTTTACCAATGCATAATTGGTTAATTTGTATCTCTGTAATATTATGGTGAGACCATTTCCTCATATGCTCATGAGTTCTTAGTGATGCTAGTAGAAAATTTGTATTAGTGTCAAGAAATATGTTTCTCATAGAATTTAATATGTACGCATGCTATTAGTAGATAGTGGAAGCATTTTATATAAAGTTGAGCTACAAGATCATGTTATTTGTGAAACCTCTTGAAGTGTTAGGGACCTCAGATGTTTGGGATCACACCAACCATGTAATTGAAACTAGTACTTCCATCAAATATATGAACCTCCATTAAAACTAGGGTTTCTAAATTTCTACCACATATCCAACTTTGATAATATCATTTAGTAATGTATTCATCTTTAAAAATTATAAATAATAAAATCCCTAATGAACTTTAGTAAATTTCCATAAATGTTATAAAATAAAAAAATAGTGATTTATAGCCTAGAGAGTGAATTTATAATTTATAAATGAAAAACGTAATAACTCAATCAATATTGATGACCAAAAGCTAAATTTGGATTAGAGCTTCCTTATTTGATCCCCTAACTTTGGCAAAATATTTGTAGAAAAATTCATAGCCATTTGGAAGATATAGGTGAATCTTAAAAAATTAGGGTTTCTACATAAAGTTACTAAAAATCACTTAATATTGATTATCAAGATCTAAGTTTTGGATTGTATTTTCCGTATTTGATCATACAACTTCAATAAAAAAGTAATAGAAAAAATTGTAGCCATTCAGAAGATATAGATGAATCTTTGAAATTAGGTTTTTGTCATCATTTTTGCCCAAATTGTAGATTTAATACTAGTTGATGATATCCACACATATAATAGTGGAATCAAGACAATGTAGAAGATAGATCTCACATAACAAAAGAGATGTTTATGTGCCAAGATGCCCTAATATCTAATATATGTAGAAATAGAATAAACCCTTGAGGTAGGGTAATAATGTACAATACTCCTTAAGGAAGAAACCATTCCACACTATAACTCCAAGAGATCCAAATATAATTTCATACTCAAAAGATATCTTTACAATGATAATCACCTCCTTTATATAGACCTCCTAAAAACATAATGGGGGAATAATCCTAATGAAGGCCTACTCATCACCTAACATAATCATTTACACAAGTTACCTACATGACCTAATATAACTAACTTAAGGATGTGTGCCACATGTTAGAATCTTCATCCACCTAGATATATTATAATGTCATATCTCTAGGTACATTACAAACATTAGTTGACATGTAGGTATGGTGGTTATACCTATGATAAATCCTAGACTAATGGTAATAGTTTCAATGGAATATTAAATTATTTGTAATGCATGCCCTCTTCTTGATGTTTTAGATGTACATATATAATATATCTTTTAGTGCCCTTATCCTTCTTAATATAGCAGACATCTAAGGGAATCAAATTGAAAATAGGAGAATAATTAATGTGGATATGTTATTTTACATTTATCTTAGATCTTCTAAATGCAAAGTAAACTTTACATAACCACTTGGAAAGATGGGAACACAGATGTCACTATTTAGTAACAATCTAGCTTTTCTCATTTATTTCTTTATTGAGTGCAATTTCCTTTTAGTGTAAAGTAGATCTATGGACTTTAGTGAGTCATTTTAAATGAGTCTTATTGTTTATATGGATTACTAATATCAATTAGAATACCAATTAACTAAAATTAAGAACAAAATTGTTGGTTTCTCATTGTGGCTTCTTAATATTTCTATGTTTTTTCTATTCATATATTTTTTTAGTATTATTCTACTATACCCCATTGTGTTTACTTGTAGTAATTTTGTATTTTCATTAAGCTTATGAGTTTAAGATGAGGGCATTTGTGAATTACCTTTGGATTCATATGTTTTGGAGTAGTTTCTTAGACCCATGTTTTTCAAAGAGTGGAAAGTAGTCAAAATTATAATTATATAGTGGAACCGTTAGTCTTGAATGAATAGTGTCATTTTGAATATTGTTGCAAAGGAACAGAGACCACATGGCATTATATGGTTGGCCATGACTAGTGATGAAATACATCAAATTAGTGGGAAAATGAACTAGACACTAATAGATGAAGTAGATGCAATAAGAAGGAAGAGAAATGCCAATCTTCAGAAAACATTGCAAGACATTGGGTAGACTTGATTTTCCCAAAGCATATTTAGTGTCAATCTATGTAGCATGTTGTGTTTGAGATAGATATTGATATTATTTTGTGATTCTACAAATGAGCCCTTGTTTTTAATAAAAATAAATGTTCATCACTTTTAACATGCTAAATTATGGTCCATTCCAGTGTCTTGATAGATATGTACTGGAAGAATTATTATCAATTTAGAATATACATAATTTGTATGAATTACAAATTATTGGTATCAAAGAAAATCTTATGCAAGAAGTGGTCATGAAAATAGTTCCAACTTGTTCTTTTGAAGAGAAGGTGCATTTTTACTTCACATTTCACATTTTGTTTTCTTTGTTTTGAGATTCTTATATTCATGCATTGTATATTACATGTACAAGAATAAAAGTTGGCAAAGTAATTTCAAAACCCAACATAATGACCACTATTGGGTTCAAATTCCCATTCTATTCTTCTCTTAACCTGAAATTCAATTTCATTTTATCATTCAACCTAATCTTATCCTCAGCATCCACATATTTATTTTTAACATCTTTTGAAGTGAAAAGTAGATGTAGAATAAAACCCCCATGGATTATAACCAAATAACTTAACCTTAACATATTTTCTAACATACAAATCAAAACCATAATCCAAGGCTTCATAATTATCGCTAATATATTCCTTAAAAACCCAAAAATAGAATCCTTAGGCTCATCCATTTTCTCCAATAATGTTGGATAAAAGTTTGTAATCTATCTATGAAAAATACCCAATTAGACACCCCTTTTATAAACACTCTAAACTCCATCTTAGACATCAAATCATTCCATTTTCATAGTGGAAGGTAAAATTATGAAGGCCTTTATAGGGTTTTATCGTCACTATCTGATGCATGACATAAATTGTGTACTAAATGTTGGCAACTTGGCAAACATCATTGATGGAGACACTGTTGGTATGACTAAGATTGACTATTGATGGCAACAAGGATTCAACAAGGATTCAAAAAGAATGCAACAAGGATATTCTTATCCTCATGAAGTCATATGTACAGAGAGTTCTAGTCCAGTAAAAAGACTTAAGCATTTTGGCTAAGTGTTGGCAGATTACAAAGATGACTACAGAGCTATAGTATTATGGTTCGCATTCATCCATATTTGAAGATCATATCTTGCAGTTCTAGTAAGATGTTGATAATCCTTAGATGTTCCTAATTCCAAATTTTTATCTTCTAATGATCTTCAAAAGTATAGTTTCAAGTGGCATAAGTTGGACACAACAAAGTATATTCTTAAATAGAACAGAACACTTGTTTGTTTTTGTCTTCATTTCTCTGGTAATGAATATTTCTCATTGTGGTTTTAAGGTGTTGTAAACACATTATTTAAGTCTCTAATTCCAAAGTTTCAAAGTTTGAAGTCCTCTGGTAAGGCAATTAAGAGTACTTAAGTATCGCTATAGGCATCGACAGTGTTTGATAGTGATAGAGTCTATGTTTTGGTACTCCGCATTTCACCACATGCTAAAAATTTATTCTGCGGTTCTGAAGTTAAGTTTTGGGATGCCTAAGGAGTCTTTCTTATGAGTTTGAGGATGCTTTGTGGTCCACACTTCAAGTTGTGTTCTGACAATTGGTCTAAGCCTATTCTAGTCAGTTTGTGAAGCTGACCTGATACTAAAATCCTTGTGTGGAAGAATCGATTGATTAGAATCATATCCTAAGTGTTCTATAGTTTTTGTCAACATAAAAGAATGTATTCCAAGTGTTGGTTTGGTCTGCAAAGTCTTTTGGTGAATGAATTGAGGCCAACAATCTACACATTGCATAAATACACATTTCATCCTTGCAAGCTGACCTATTTTGAAGATGGTATGTGTTGTGCATATATATATAAGATTCATTTTGGTGTTTGAGAAGAAGAGGAATGTGAAGATGCGACATGCAAGAAGTTTTGTTATTTGGTAATTGCAACAAGTGCTTGAGAAGAAATATCTAAGTTTCATGCAAAAAAGAGCAATGTGACAGAGCAATTCAGGATGAAGAGTTTTGAGATAGTATTTTGAGCTTCATTAGAACTGTATTCCATGCACTTGTAGATGCAATTGTAATAGTTCATTTTTGGTAGTGAGCCCTATTGGCAGTGAGCCCTTTTTGTAGTGAACCTATTGCAATGAGCATTCTTTGGACAGTGAGTCCTTGGGAAGTGAACCTTGAGGCAGTGAGTCTTGTTGTAAATCATTGATATTATAATATATTATGAGCTAACACTCCCCATGGTTATTCCCTTTTTGGGTTTTCCATGTAAAAATCCTAGTGTTCATGTGTTATACTTTATGGTTGTACTTTCTATGCTTGATTTTCTTTACTATTATCGAATGTGGAAAATGGATTAATTGTTTATTGAATGAATGGTTTAATAGAATACTAATTCACCCCCTCTCAGTATTCCAGGTGTTTAACAATTGGTATTAGAGCAAGGTTCCTTGGAATAAGTCTAACAACTTGAGGAAGATCTTAGAGATTGAACACATGGCAGCTAGAAGGTATCCTACTCCTCTAGAAGAAATTCTTCCAATTGGAATTATAGAAGAAGAGTGCATGTTTGTCAATAGTGAAGAACTCAAAGTTGCTCTTGAAGACCTTGAAAGGACTAAAGAGGAAAATTGGGATCTGAAGGAAAATGTCAAGGAAGAAGATGAGTGCATCAGGAAGTTGAGGGGGCAAGTCACGAAGTTTAAAGGAAAGCATAAGGAGATTAATGAACAATTGAGCTTAGCAAATGAAACCTTGACTAGTCTGAAAGTGTAGGTTGAAGAAAAGGAAAAAGTATTTATTTAATCTAATGGTGAAAGGCAAATCTGAAGAATGTGCAAAACTTGGAAAATAAGTTGTGAACCTGAAGTTAGATTTGGAGAGGGCAAAGAGCTATGAAGAAAAGTTAAAGATAAGTTCTACAAAACTTGATGAGATGATTACTAGTTAGAAGAGCCCTGATGACAAAGAAGGCTTGGTATTTAACAAAGGTGAAAGTTTTGAATTAGGTCAAGTAGTGAATGCTGAGAGAAAGAAGGACAATGGAAAGAAAATCTAGAATCAAAGAAATGGACCTAGAAGACCACTGGTCAAGAAACCAAATGCTCAAAGGCAGTCATCTTTCAATGGTTATTGTTATTCATGCAATAAGTTTAGTCATAAGGCTACTCAATGTAGGAGAGGAATGAATCAAAATGTTCCATCTTTCTCCAGCCAGTGCTTTACATGCAAGAGAGTTGGTCATAGAGCTAGTGAATGTAGAAGTCAGATAAGGAATGGCTATAATAATGTAAGGAACACTCAATCCTTCAATGGCAACTGCTTTACATGCAATAGATTTGGACATAAGCCTAACCAATGCAGATCTAGAATGAATGGAAGGAACAATAGTCAGAGGAATGTTGTGTGCTATGATTGCAATAGGCCTAGACATATTGCAAGGTCCTGCAAAAGCAAGAACATGAAGAAGGATAATCTAGTAGAAAAGAAGAAACCAGTGCAAAAGGTTGATCTGAAAAAAACCAAGAAGGAGATGAACAAGATATGGATCAAGAAGGATGTTAATGAAGTAAAGGATGAGTCTGTGCCAGCCTCTAGTAGAGATACCTCCTCCAGGAAATGAATTTAGAGCTTTGGCTTAGGGGGAGCTTCAATGAAAAAACTTGTTCCCCTAGCTAGAGAAGTGGTGCTGACACTCAACACAAAGATATGAGTTGAAGAACAGTATGTCTGATCTTTTAAAGAAAATTCCAGTAGAAAAGAGTCTAATGCAGGAGATTGCGAAGCAATTTGTATCGATTGTGAGTTATAGAGGAAGTGTTAATAGTTTTTTGGAAACAAAGCATTTATGGAAACTTAAGTTTTGGTGAAAAGAGGTTATAAGCAAATTCATTTGAAGGAAATTTATATTGCATTCAAAACTTTCAAGCGACCAAGGAGATCTGTGTAGCAAAGAAAAGGCAAAATTAAAGCTTATAGCATGCTCAAACCCTAACTAGAAGTGAAGAACAAGGTATTTAAAGTCATCACTCTTGTAAATCTTTCCATTGAACTATGAAAATGTTTACTCCACAAGTTATTGAGGTGACTGATAGGCCTAGACCCAAATTCAAAAAGCATATGTTCAAGTCCATGGAAACATACCCTGAAGGTGCATTTTCTAGTGTGCCCTATAGTGTTCCACATAATGAGGATATTAGGGCTTACATTCATGCTAATATGGAAGAATACAACCATGTAAATTTAGAGCAAGTGTATTTGAATGAGTTGGCAAATGATAACTTTGAACTGAAAGCAAAATTTAGTGCCCTAAATAAAAAGAAACTAGACACATGGATAAATTTTCCCATTCTCTACTATGAATATGCTTGGGTGAGGTATGTCTTAAGCAGAATCCATGATAGATTCATGTGGTTGGATGTACCCTACATGATATATAAAGATTCCATTAAGGAAGTTACATGTTTGTGTTCCTTTGGAATAGTTCCTACATTGAAAATAGTGAAGAATGATACTATGATGAAGTTAATTGGCGCAAAGTTTGATAAGAGAGCTTTAACTGTTAATGATATAGATGATTTGGCAGTTAAATTTGCTTCTATGGTCATTGGATACAAGGTGTATTTCTCCAATAGGGAGAACTCTATCTCATCTACAACCATCTATACAGCATATGGGATGGTGAAGATAAACGTTGACTATGACTTGTGTGAGCTACTCTGGCAACAATTATTGGACAATTTGAAGAGGACCAAAGATACTAAGTACCCATTCAAGTATGGTACTCTTGTTATCTATCTGCTATTCTATTTCTTTAGGGAGATGATGTTGGAAAGAGACACTGCTCTGGTATAGACTTGCATGTTGTCATTGATGGCAACAAGGTTCAAATGTCTCATTAGCATGAAAGGAAGACATATCTCTGGAAGGTCATATTGGATTTTAGGTCCGGTTGGTAGAAAATAGCTAAGTATGGGTATATACAAAGTAGGGGAAAATAAGTGGATTAGTATGCCTCCGCAGATGATGATCTGGAAATGCAACTCAGGTATGATATTTATAAGTGTTTGAATTTGTTATGTTCCAAAGATCAAGTCTTGACTTCCTTCGAAAGTTATTTGGAAGAAATATCTAAGTCCAGGCAAACAAAGGTGTAACAGAGATAGTGTACAAGGCACATTGTAATGATTCACATTCCTCTACACGCAATTATTTTACTATGTGGTTTTAAGGTGTTGTAAACACTTGTATGAAGTGTCCAATTCTAGAATTGTGAGATCTAAAGACCATCGGAAAGATAGCTGCAAGTTGTTGAGTATCGCCATAGTGTTTGGCAGAGTTTGACTAAGACAGAATATGAGCTTAAATGGTCTGCATTTCTTTGCAAGATAACATCATGCCTTGTAGTTCTAAGGGTAAGTTTGGGAAGGTATGAAGAGTCTTTGATATGGTTTTGGAAGTGTTTTGAGATATGTAGTGAAAGTTGTAAGTCAACAGATGAACCAGTTATGCATGCTCTTAAGGAATAGGCTGACAGATATGATAAATCATTGTGTGGAAAAGAGATAGTGTTTGAAGGATCTATCCAAGTGATTGAAGAATTAGAGCTGATCTATATGAGCATGTTTGGGCAAAGTTTTGGGTCCGCATAACATTTAGTGCATTGATTTGAGCTGACAAGCTACATCTTTTTATGTACACATTTTGTATCTTGGATGCCGACCTGATTATGAATCAAATCATGGTGTGGATATATAAGAGTGATGAATTTTGATTTTAGTGTGCATGCTACACATGTGGATGTGAAACATGCGAAGATAGAGTGGCAGTAGCAAAAGGGAGATCTTGAACATATGTAAAAGCAGAGCAGAGAAACAAGGGTAGAATGAAATGAAGAGTTCTGAATCAGTATTTATGAGCTTAAGTGGAACTATTTCCATGCATATGTAGATGCAATCACAGTAGTTCATCCTTGGCAGTGAGCCACGCTTATTCTACCTTCTTCTAATTGGTAGTGAACCTTTTTCTTGAGCAGTGAGCTCCGGGTAGTGTGCCTCTTGTAATTCGGTATTGTGGATATAATAATATTGTGAGAGCTAATCCTCTCCATGGTTTTTCCCCACCTTGGGGTTTTCCACGTAAAAATCTTGGTGTCCATGTGTTAAGATTTTGTGGTTGTTATTTATTTGCATATTGTGGTTTTGTTTAATTAATTTTGGAAAATGGTTAAAAGTGAAAGTACATGAAAGGTTTTATGGAACACTAATTCATGCTCCCTCTCAGTGTTCTTGACATTCAACAGATGCCAGGTGTGAACAATGTTGTTTGGTTAGATCATATCCCTGGAGCAGTAAAAATCAGAGATCATTTGTAGAAGATTGGAGATGCTAGTGCTCAAAGTGCAGCTCTATGGGGATACTTTAAAGTATTCCAAGACAAAATGCAAGCTAGGTTTAGAATTCCTAGAAGAGTAGTAGAGAAGTATAAAATGATGTTGTCTTTATGGTGACTAAAGATGAGTGCCTCATGGAGGTAGTGGAACTGAGAATAGTGTGGATCCCAGCAATGAGATATGAGGTTACTAAGGACATTTTGATAGTTCTAGTAGATCTGATGCTAAGTAAACCTAGGGACACTATAGAGGAAAGGTTTGGGACTTATGAAGCAAAGTCTATCAAAATTCATTTGGAACAAACACATCCACAGACACAAAGAAGAGTAAGAAAAATGGTGGATGAATATGCTCAAAGAAAAGGATTCACAAAAGAACAAATAGAGAAAGCTAGAGCTAAGGCTTAAGCTTTTGAAGTAGCAAAGGCTCTAGAGAGGCATGAAGAGAAAACTGAACAAGCTAGGCTTGCTCCTTGGACAAGAAGATCAACAAGGACCTCCTCTTCTATAGCTACTCCTGAGACTTCTGAACCCCTACCTATAGTTGATGTTGAAAAGAAAACACATGAAAGAATAGAGCCTATTGTGGAGAAGAAGATGAAAAGAGTCAAAGGGAAGGCCACCATCATAATTTGTGTGAGCCATGGTGGCGGTAGTGAAGAAGAAGAGAAACTAGTCTAGAAGAAAAAGGGGTCTCTTCCTATTGATGAAGAAATGCAAGCAAAAAGAGAAACAAGCTCCTAATGGAGAAAAGCCTCTGAAGACTGTTACTGCACAAGTGTCTCTAGATAAAAGTATAAGAGACACTACTGGTGAGAGTTCTTAGACTCTCTTAGAGAATTTTTGGCAAAGCAGAGAGAAAATCAGATCTTTTCATCATTTGAGTTGTTATAGGGACAATTAAATTTGGCTACCATGTCCCCACTGCCAAAAAAATTGAAGTTGGGAACAATTTTCCAAGCCATGGCCCAAGAGGAGATTCTTAAATCTCACATGGAAGATAATGAGATTATTGGTGAAGCTATAACATATTTTGAGAAGATCATGCTCAGTGTAAAGAGAGATACCTCTTTGACTCCTCCAATGCAGATGAAGAAACTCATGGAGTCTATCAGTTCTCATTTTGAGTCCTTTGAACAAGTAGCAGACAGGAAGGTAAGAGATGATATTGACAACAAGAGGTTTATAGAACTTAATAACAATTACTCTAAAGACAAAATTTTGCTAGATAAGAGTATTCAATATGTAGAGACAATAATAAAAGATGCTAGTGTCTTGTATCAATTTTGTCTATCTTGGCCTACAATAACTAAGGATTTGAAAGATAAGATAGATAGTTTGGAAGCACAGTTGATCAAGATTTCCCAAATTTATGATCCTTCAAAGGATGCTATTGGAAATCAGAGGGCAGAAGTTGAAACCATACATTCTGTAATAAAAAAATTGTAGAGCCAAAAAGATGTTGTCAAAAATAGAATGAGTTAGCTTAGAGAAATTATTAGCTTTAAGATAGCATCTATGATAGGGCTTGTAGCAGAAGTAAATAAAATAAGACAAATCACTAAAGCCCCTACTACTATTGATAAAACAAAAGAGTTGGTGTCCCAAATCAATGGGAACATACAAATTTTGAGCCATGCTAAGGCAAGATGGGATGGAGATGATGTATAATTGAAGAACATCTATAAGGACATTTTCCCCAAAACTCAATAAGTTTTTGATTTCTTGCATATATGGTTGATAGAAACAGTTTTGAAATTTAGGTGTACATCAGAATCAACTACTTAAGGGAAGAAGATTCAATCTGTACATACTCCTGTATCATAGACCTTTGTTGTTGATGTCAAAGGGGGAGAGAAGCATGTGAAAAACATAAAGGGAGAGAATAACATACATGAAAAAGTTAATCACTTGGGAGAGAAGCATGTAAAAGAGTACAAGAAGTTAGGGGGAGAAGTGTGTAAAAAGTAAGGGGGAGATAGAACTTGTGTTGCAAACAAATTGATGGCTTTTCACATCATGTGTTGCCATCAATGCCAAATGGGGAGATTGTTGGCAACTTGGCAAACATCATTGATGGAGATACTGCTGGTATGACTAAGATTGACTAAGCATGATGTTTGAATTCTATTGTCATTGATGGCAACAAGGATTCAACAAGGATATTCTTATCCTCATGAAGTCATATGTATAAAGAGTTCTAGTTTGATAAAAAGACTTAAGCATTCTAGCTAAGTGTTGGCAAATTACAGAGATGACTACAGAGCTACAATATTATGGTCCACATTGGTCCACATTTGAAGATCATATCTTGAAGTTCTGGTAAGATGTTTATAATCCTTAGATGTTCCTAATTCCAAATTTTTATCTTCTAATGATCTCTGGAAGTATAGTTTCAAGTGGCATAAGTTTGACATAGCAGAGTACCATCTTAAATAGAACAAAACATTTGTTTGTTTTGGTCCACATTTCTCTGGTAATGAATATTTCTTATTGAGGTTTTAAGGTGTTGTGAACACATGATTGAAGTCTCTAATTCAAAAGTTTAAAATTTTGAAGTCCCCCAGTAGGGCAGTTAAGAGTACTTAAGTATCGCTACAGGCATTGACAGTGTTTGACAGTGACAAAGTCTAAGTTTTGGTACTTTGCATTTCACTGCATGCTAACATTTTGTTCTATTGTTCTAAATTTAAGTTTTGGGATGCCTAAGGAGTCTTAGTTATGAGTTTGAGGAAGATTTGTGGTCCACATTGCAAGTTGTGTTCTAATAGTTGGTCTGAGCCTATGCTAGTCAGTTTGTGAAGCTAGCATGATACTATAATTCTTGTGTGGAAGAATCTATTGATTAGAATCATATCCTAAGTGGTTGTATAGTTCATGCTGACATAAAAGAATGTATTCCAAGTGTTGGTTTGTTCTGTAAAGTATTTTGGTGAATGCAGTGAGGCTGATAAGATACACATTGCATAATTACACGTTTCATCCTTGCAAGTTGACCTATTTTGAAGATGGTATGTGTTGTAGATATATATATAAGATTCATTTTGGTGTTTGAGAAGAAGAGGAATGTGAAGATCGGAAATGAAAGAAGTTTTGTGATCCAATAAGTGCAACAAGTGCTTGAGAAGAAAGATCTAAGTTTCATGCAAAATAGAGCAGTGTGACAAAGTAGTTTAGGATGAAGAGTTTCAAGACACTATTTTGACCTTCATTGGAACTGTATTCCATGCATTTGTAGATACAATTGTAACAGTTCATTTATGGCAGTGAACCCTTTTGGTAGCAAGCCTCCAATAGTGACCCTTGTTGCAAATCATTGATATTACAATATATTGTGAGCTAACACTCACCATGATTTTTCCCTTTTTGGGTTTGCCACATAAAAATCTTGGTGTTCATATGTTATGCTTTATGGTTGTACGTTCTATGCTTGGTTTTCTTTACTATTATTGAATGTGGTGAATGGATTAATGGTTTATTGAATGAATGGTTTAATAGAATACTGATTCACCCCCACCTCTCAATATTTCAGGTGTTTAACACTAAATTGTCCAATATAAATTTTAGTAAAAGAAGAGCATTTGAGAATACCATTTGTGATAATCCACACAGTGTCCTTCATGGTGCTCTAATTTAGTTTGGGAAACACAAACCCTTCAAGGGTCTTAATGGAGTCTTTTATGACTTCTAAATCCAAAAATGTTGTTATATTTGATAGTTGTGGGCATCCCACTGCTTCTTGTCAAGGGTGATAATCTTCTACCTTAAGATTTGGGCATGTGATTTTGACTCATGTTGGAAATGCATAGTCATCTTCATTGGTTTT
The DNA here is from genome assembly GCA_027924645.1 of Cunninghamia lanceolata. NCBI lineage: Eukaryota > Viridiplantae > Streptophyta > Pinopsida > Cupressales > Cupressaceae > Cunninghamia > Cunninghamia lanceolata. Next base: position 4,865,169 of record BSBN01000957.1, read on the forward strand.
AGGAAGGAATAATCCTTTGACATCTAATAGAAAATTAATGAATGATTCGAGCAAGGAAAGGAGAATCATTTTGATTCGAATGTGATGAAAACATGGTGTAGACATCTAAAAATGATCACACCTGCCTGACTTCATTTGCATAATTGTTCAACTTAAATTGGTCAATTATTCATTCCACCTGACACATATATTAATTAAATATTATTTAATTAATATTTCCCCCATCCCGTCTTCTCATCGAAAATCATTAATCATCCCATTTTCCTCTACTATAGTCCAAAAACTAAATATTTTTTGCAAAAACTATAGTTCCTACCCATTCCAATAAATTAAATAAATCTGCCTATTTATTTAATTCCCCATTTTATTCACTTTTGATTACTTTTAGTAATCATCATTAATTTCCCCCAAATCATGTGCACATGGATTAATTTAGATTAACCTAGGATTACATCTCCCCATGTTTCTAGAAGTTCACTTGTCATTCTATGTACATGCATGTACATGATAAATGGTATTTTGGAAGCATGGGAAAATCTTCCAAATAGTTCCATTTGTCCTTTCACCCATTCCATGTGTCACTACTCACCCAATTTAAAATTCCATGTGGCACTATTCCTCTAATTTTAAATTCCACTTGTCATCTTGAGCATCCTAATTTTTTATTCTCCACAAAATCCAAGCTTTATCTTTTCATAAATGAGTCCGTACACATCATCCATCTACTTAATCTTGGCCATCCATCCATTCAACCCTTCATTCTCCACCATTGATCTTTCCTTTAATCTTGGAGCTCCACTTTCATTCAATCTCCTCTTGACACATATCCATCTCTCCTTCCTTGAGATATCTCAAGCAATATGAGCTCTTGATCTCCATAATCAATCCTAGCCCTCCATCTTGACCTCCAAAAATCTATAAATTGGAATTCTCCCTTTCATTTTCAACAACGCTTTTGAATGCAAGGAAATTATGCCTTTATGAGTACTTAACATCACATAGCAATTAGCATAAATCACAATCAATTAGGATATATCAGGAATTTTGTATAATCAATTAGGGTGCAATTAGGATAGTTTGTTTGTGTAATTCTTTAGTCTAATCTTGAGGTTGTAGTTGGTTGTGAATTGAATAGGTTAGAGCTAATCTAGCTTGTGTATCATAGTTCACTTTCAATTGCATACACATGGACACTATTATTAACTATGGCATGGCAGAATGTTTGTTTATTGTAAGTAACGAGGAAGAGGCCCTTGTCAAAGGATGAAGGCAGGTCCAACCTTCCATACAACACTAAGTCGACATACCTTCTATTCACAGTGCTCACCCCTTTCTCTTTGTCGTACCTATACAATTTTATATTTTTTCTATATTTTATTAAAAACTAAATTAAAATATAAAAACATCTTCACAAAAACTAAGTGGGTGGTATAAAGGCACACCCCGAATGTCAAATGGGCCAAGCCCAGAAAGTTTAGCATTTTCATCAAAAAAGTAAAATTCCCATACAATTTTTTGAAAAGGAATAGTAGCATAAACACTTGAATTTCCTTAAAAGAAATCTATTTCTACAGTGAACTCCATTCGTATGAGTGTTTCTAGATACTAACTAGATATTCGAATAATAGAAATTAAGGTGAACAAGTTTTAGTTGGTACAGTTGTCCCAAATTGTATCTACAAGTTATAGGTTTAGATCCATGCATCATGCCTAGGTCTCCACAAGCAAAGATCACTTCGACACTCACAAAAGTGAACCTTGGAAGTGCATGGTCAAATTCACAACAAATAACTTCTATATAAAAACTAAATATCCTCACATTTAATTTATTCATTTTCTACATTTACTATGACATTTATTTCAATTAGCAATCCCAACTTTCAAATTTCAATTAATTGCTAATTAATTATAGAAAGGCCCTTTTCAATGACAAATGTAATCTAATGGTCCTACGGTTGTCTAATGTAATCTGTCCCAAGAGAGGTAAGTGCTTAACAATTTTTATTGCCGACAAATAGTAGGGTAAACTATATATGCACATAGGGCTTTTCACGTGGGTTTTTCTTTACGGTGGTGGGCCCGCGGCAATTACCCTACGTGTTTCAATCGAGAGCCATGGATGAAATGACGTTGTACACATTCCACTTTAATAAAGCAGCTTTAGTCTTAGCAGGCTTTCAGTACACACTCCACTTTATTAAAGTAGCTTTAAGTTTTTTATTTCTATGGTTTTTCTTTCAGCCTTTATCTAGTGTTTCATTTTGCACTCTGTTATTCTTTTACTAATAAGAAAATGTACAATAACTCTCTCATTATCAATATGCCATTTCTGTGATTCATATCAATATCAATATGCCTTCCTTCGCTCTGCTCTGTTGAATCCAGCGACCTGTGAAACTCTTGGACTAAGGCCCGGGGCCTGCACGTTGAGCCGTTTTTATTGGAAAAATTTAACAAGATGATGAAGCATCGGCCCGGTAGATTCTTTCTTCTCTTTTCACATTTGTATCTGCTTTTTATTTTATATAACTGAATAAAATACAGATGCCTGCGTAACACAGAAATTATATAATTTAATATTAAACATTTAATTTTCTATATTTTTTGATCTTTTAACCTTAAAATGCCTGTCCTTTCAACATTTAATTTCTGTACAAAGTCTAATATCTTATCTGAGAAAGGCCTTCCCCAATGACCAAATCAGATCTTTGAAGATTTCAATGTTGGAGTATTACTTCCCACTAAATAATTAGTCCATAGACTTTTATATTAAGAAAAAATGGAGTGTTACTTCCCACCAAATAATTAGTCTATAGGCTTTTATATTGAAAAAATGGAACATTTCTTCCCACCAAATAATTAGCCCATTACATCTGCAATGCTGTCCAATGACTGCAGGTCTATGTGAAGCTGCTACTGTTGCTGTTTTTTTTTTGTTCTGTGGTTGTATTTGTTTATCTTTTACAGTCTTTGACTGCTTTATTCTCTCTGTAAATACATTTTTTTTCAATACAAAAAAAAAAAAAATAGCCCATAGACTTTTATATTGAAAAAATGGAACATTACTTCCCACCAAATAATTAGTCCCTAGGCTATTATATGAAAAAAATGCAGCATTACTTCCCACCAAATAATTAGCCCATAGGCTTTTATATTGAAAAAATGGAGCATTACTTCCCACCAAATAATTAGCCCATAGGCTTTTATATTGAAAAAATAAAGCATTATTTCCCACCAAATAATTAGCCCATAGGCTTTTATATTGAAAAAATGGAGCATTACTTCCCACCAAATAATTAGCCCATAGGCTTTTATATTGAAATAATGTAGCATTACTTCCCACCTAATAATTAGCCCATAGGTTTTTATATTGAAAAAATAAAGCCTTATTTCCCACCAAATAATTAGTCCATAGACTTTTATATTGAAAAAATCAGCATTACTTCTCACCAAATAATTAACCCATAAACTTTTATATTACAAAAATACAATAAACATAATTTGAATTGGAAGGAAGCTCTGCTAGGCGTCGGTCTGCCTGTACTTTTTTTTCTGGAAAAAATCAACAAGATGAAGAAGCATCGGCTCGGTAGATTAATTCCTGTCTTTTCACATGGTCGGCGTTGGGTTTGTATCTGCTCTTTATTTTATGTAACTGAATAAAATACAAACGCTGCGTAACCCAGAAATTATATAATTTAATATTAAACATCTAGCTTTATATTTTTAGCCGATAGGCTTTTATAGGTGAGCATTACAGTGCTCTGAAGATTTCTATGCTGAAGCATTACTTCCCATCAAATAATAACAATTATGCAATATTTCCTTGATTATATGGAGGAAAGAGGAAAGGATTTATTAGTTGAATGTATTTTAATAGTTATGAGGATAGTTGTTATATTTTGATTCATTAGACTAATAAAAGATATTACATTATTATTGTTTAAACATAATTAGCATATTTATATTTAAAAAAATATATCTACAATACTCTTAAGATATCTTCCAATTTGTTTTTTATTTTTTTATTTTTTATAAATTACTGGTTGCATTTTAGTTTAAAATAGTAAAAGCATCTTTGAGAGTAAGGTTTAGTGTTGTATTTATTGTGGTGTTTCATTAGTCTATCTTAATAATCTCATGCATATAAATCTTTTTTTTTCTTTTTCAAATTAGAATCTTATAAAATTATATGGAATCTTGGAAACCCTACTTTGATTGTAGAACGGCTCTCGGCATAAAAACATCAACAAATATTTGTTAGCCATTTTGTATAATGTTTGGTAGTCGCGACTATTTATGTGTGTCTATAGCACTATAATTTTTTTATTTTTTTATAGGAACATATCTTTCTAGTAGTATTGCTACATACATCACCACTTAAACACAATTGAATATTTAATACTTATTTATTATTACAAATCATTCATTTGACTTACTAAAACTTATAATAGCTAACAGTTGGAATTGTGGTCATTAAGTAAAACTTAGTAAGGAGGAAACACATTTCCCTAACTAAAAGTTAGATGTGTTGAGTGTTGTGTTTGTTAGTATGTAATTTAGGTTTGAATTTTCAAATGTCTATAGTTTTATTGATATGGTAAGGAGAGTTTATTTAGTTGACTAGTTAACTAACAAGTGGGGATTATAGGGGAGTCACCTAATTCTTCAAATGCCAAACTTCCAATTCAACCATAGTAGATATGGTTTATCAGATTGCCTAGTTAACTAGTGAGTGGAGCTTATGAGAGCTTCTTTGATTCTTAAAATGCTAAACTTCTAATTCAAACTATTTATAATTACTAAAATATTTTTATATTATTTATATAATTAATATGCTATTATTTTTTATATTTAATTATTGATAACTTGGATTCAAACATATTATATCAATATTATAGTATATAATGGTGGAAGAAATAAATTTTGATCATTAAAATTTCAATAATATAGTTTTTAACTATAATAAATATTTTTCAGATTTTAAATATTTTTATTTTCTTAAGAATAAGTGTATTAAATATATATATTGGAATGAGTTCAAGTGGTAAATTATTGAAAAATTTAATGGAAATTTATGTTTAAATATGAGCAAACATTTTACTTAAAAATGTATGTGTAAAATGTTTAATTGAGTATTAACATAATGAATCTAAAAGAACCCTTTACCTTCTTTAAAATGTATATATGTTAAATGTTGAAATAGGTGAGTCATATTTAAGAGATGTTGAATCAAGTGAGGAATAGTCCAATGGATGAACCCAAAGTTGTAGTCCAATTTCTAAATGAATTTGGTAAAAGAAATACCCCTTGGTTGTGGTATCAAAGTTGGATGTTAAATTAAGCGTGATGTACCCAACAAATACATTTAATGTGCAAGAGGCATGTGAAAGCCTTAGGTGAATTTGATGGAAGATATACTCCTCAATTATGGTATCTTTAAGCCATTTAATTAAAGAGAGCTTTTAGTTGTGGTATATAAATTAGTGTTAAAGTTGAATTGGGTGTGTGATAAGCTAATAAACAAAGTCAAGTCACATTGTGAAGATATTAGCCAACCACATTGTTGATAAGTTATTGTTTGAATATTATTTGTTAAAAAATTTACATATAAATTTTGTAAAAGATAAATATTTGTTTTACATAAAAAATACAAACTTATAATAATTAGTTTATGCCATGATCTCTAAGGGACCCACACCAGAATTGCTCCCAAGTCCCAAATACCCTTTCAAGCCAGGCAGCGTCTATGCAGCATACAAGCCATAACCAAATATGACTATTTACTTAAATGTACAAATTCCATCAGTAGGGCGGGTAAAAAATGATCATTCCTTGCATTTTCTTATGGTTTTAAGCTGGAGTCTAGAATTGTAAATAAGGAGGGTTTCCAGCATCTCTGATCGTCATCCTCTCTATTTCTTTCTCATCCGCCACCAGTTTTGGCAACAATTTCTTCTCCGCCTCAACGCCGTCGTGAGAGAGTGGAACGATTTTGGAGTGAGAGGAGATTAGCTTGGATTTCTTGTAATGATAAATAATGTAAAACAGTATTTGGTTGTAATTTACGTGTAAAAAAATAATTCTCTTTCGATTCTATGTAATCTGTCCTAAGAGGTAAGTGCTTAACAATTTTTGTTGCCGACAAACAGTAGGGAAAACCGTATGTGCACATAGGGCTTTTTCACGTGGGTTTTCTTTACGGTGGTGGCCATAGATGAATATGGTACCCATTCCACTTTAATAAAACAGCTTTAGTTCGTTTTGTTTAAAGTTCAGTACACATCCCACTTTATTAAAGCAGGTTTAATTTTTTTTTGTTTTTCTATGTTTTTTTTTGAGGTTTTAGTGCTTTATTTTTTCATTCATTTTGTACTATGTTGTTTTTCTTTCATTAATAACAAAACCTATAATATCGGTTGTTTTTCTTTCATTAATAATAAAACGTATAATAATGGTAATTGGTATAGAGATAGTGATAGAGAAAGTGATTAAATGTGTAAAGTAGCTTTTAAATGTGAGAGGTGGACTCCACTCCCCATTTTGTACTAAGACTTTTTGTTTAAAGTTCAATACACATTCCACTTTATTAAAGCAGCATTAATTTTTGTTTTTGTTTCTATATTTTTCTTTCAGTGTTTAGTGCTTTATTTTTTCATTTAATTTGTACTTTGTTTTTCTTTCACTAATAACAAAATGTACAATAATGGTAATTGGTATAGAGATAGTTTTAGAGACAAGTGACCAAATGTGTAAAGTAATTTTTAGATGTGAGAGGTGGACTCCACTCCCCACTTTGTAAGGGAAAACATGTGGTCTCATTAAGGAAAGAATCTTTGGTAAGGTGTACCCATCAATTACAATCAATTAATGATTCTCATCATTAAGTTTTATCTTATATGGATCATATTTTGTATTTAAACTTTTCTAGTAAAATTTAATCATCTATGCTAATTTTCATCTAGTTTTGGATTTATATTGAGAGAACGTTTTAATGTAATTATATATTGACAAATGACCTAGAATTTTGTATGAGTAGGGCTCATTTTTCAAACCTTTACCTATTCACATTTACACATTTTTACCATACCTTATCCAATCCTACACATCATGTCATGGTTGGAAGTAAAAACACTCCATTTTTCAAAACTATTCTTTGAGTAAAATTAAAGTGTTCAAAACTATTTTTATGAATTGACTACCCCATGCATAGTGAATTATTAGCATTTACATTGATTTGTTTTTCTTTTCTTATTTGTTATGTGTGGAAGTACTTATTTTTATGATTAAGTTAATTAATTTATGTTTTAGCCTATTTTAAGTTGATTTTTTTTAACGAATAAAATACTCTATAAATATGTTTAATTTGAGGGTAAATTAACATAATTTAAATCTTAGCTTAATCATTGAGTTGAGAATGATAAATGTAACTATAAAGTATAAATTGAATCAAAATGAGATGAATTAAGAGTTATTTTAAAAGTGGTATAAGGTGGACTTTCATTATTATGATATTGTGACAAAGATAAAAAATAATCCATGCACATATTTAAAGCTTGTTATCTATCAAGGTATTTCAAAATACCACCAACTTGACAGAAAATCTAAGAGTGTGATAGAGAGATATCATCATTTAGCAATTCACTTTTGGGAGAATTCAAGAACATTATAGGTCAAGTTCATAAGCATAGAGTGAGATTGCAACCACAAACTAGATCCAAAAATATGAAGGTTACTCAACATAGAACAAGGAAGAATATTCTAATTCTCATTCATATACATGACTATCTAACACATTCTTGATTCCAACGTGCATCATTCTCATTATCTTTATGAATCAACATACAAGCTTTGATCGTATAACTAAGAATTCTACCTCTTTATTAATTATTATTTATAGCATGGCTATACTTTATATTTGGCATTGTTTGAGCTGATCCATTCTATTCCACTCCATCTACATACCACATTATATCTTTAAATTATTTCGTACTTAATTATAATTTTTTACCTAGTTAAACTCAAGAACTATATTTTTAGTTTTTAATATAAACTACTATATATTGAAAATGAGATTATTTCAAAACAACTACAAGCTAATTAATTTTATTATAAATATTCACCAAACATTACCAATTCTAATCCAAGAGACTATTGATCTTACCGTATGAATCAAGAGGCCACAACCACTATGGAGGTAGTGGTAGGGGCATGCATCTGTCCTATTGCTAGGTTTTCATTTCACCTATTCATGGAAGATGATAAATTTTTTTTCTAGAACACCATAACATAAATGTAATTTCACCAATCCTAGGGAGCATCAACTATTATCTATGGGGTCATTGTTAGGGTAGAGGGCTTAATGGTGGTGCATCATACCTTAAGTAGTATCCACATAAAGATTGGTGCCATGTTAGGACCCTAAGCTAATAGGGTGGTTAGTCTGACCTATCACCAATACAAATATTCTATTTGCAACATAATCCTCCTATAGTTTTAATAGCCACATCAATTTTTAAGCTACTAAAAATGTCACTTTTAGAACCATATCCTATAACTATTTGCATGTACCACCAATATTTGAGTTCCATGAAGAAGTTAATAATATAATCATATTGTTGAGTAGGGTCACAAGGTAGGAAATGAAAAGAGAGTTTCAAACATGGATATTTTAGTACATTACTAAGATCCTTTCTAGAAAGGAGTCCATTGATTTGGCCATCTTGATTAGCAATAAGCTACATGTGTAGTTGAGTGTTGTGAATGAGTCAAATGTATTGTAAATGACCTCATACCCTATGTAAGATTTGGCTAGAAGATAATATTTTAATGAATTAGAGACTAATGAAATTGTGGGAGTGGGGTAGAAGAAATCATATGAATATTATTCTTAATTATAGTTGAAAATGAGTAATGAGGTATTCAAGATGGCTAATGATGCCTTCATCCTCCTCATTAGTTACACAAAATGCTAGAGAATGATTTTATGAAGAGAATTTCCACTAAAGCTATAAAAGAGATCAAAGTGTGTGGTAACTAGTACATACAATTCTTTACTTTCACATATATGAGTCAGTGATTTCTTAAAAAACCATTCAAGCTCCCTTCATATGTGAACTTGATAAGTCAGTGCTACTTGAATTATGTAGACAACTCTCAAAGGTATAGAAGATTTGTTCAAAGTGGAAAGTGAAAGGAATTTTGTTTCCTATATTTATTAGAAGGAACACTTGTCTTAAAATATAAGTGGCTAGGAATGCAAAGATAGAGTTGACACAAGTGATCTTCCCAACATTGGTTGTGAAGATGGAAAAGAGAACTATACTGTATTCTAGTTTACTCTAATTTTAAAGATAATGAAGGACTATAACAATGGAAGCAACACTCAATCCTTCAATGGTAACTGCTTTACATGTAATAGATTTGGACATAAGGCTAACCAATGCAAATCCAAAATGAATGGAAGGAACAACAGACAGAGGAATGTTGTGTGCTACAATTGCAATAGGCCTGGACATATTGCAAGGTCCTATAGAAGAAATAACATGAAGAAGGATAATCTGGTAGAAAGGAAGAAACCAATGCAAAAGGTTGATCCGATAGAAACCAAGAAGGAGATGAACAAGATATGGATCAAGAAGGATGTTAATGAAGTCAAGAATGAGTTTGTGCCAGCCTCTGGTACAGATACATCCTCCAGGAAGTGAATTTAGAGCTTTGGCTTAGGGGGAGCTTCAATGAAAAATCTTGTTCCCCTAGCCAAAGAAGTGGTGCTAACACTCAGCACGAAGATATGAGTTGAAGAACAATATGTCTGATCTTTTAAAGAAAATTCCAGTAGAAAAGAGTCTAATGTGGAAGATTACAGAGCAATTTGTATCGACTATGAGTTACAGAGGAAGTGTTAACAACTTTTTGGAAACAAAGCATTTATGGAGACTTAGGTTTTGGTGAAAAGAGGTTATAAGCGAATTCATTTGAAGGAAATTCACATTGTATTCAAAATTTTCAAGAGACCAAGGAGATATGTGTAGCAAAACAAAGGCAAACTCAAATCTTATAGCATGATCAAAACCTAACTGGAAGCAAAGAACAAGGTATTTACAATCATCACTCTTGTAAAGCTTTCCATTGAGCTATGAAAATGTTTACTCCACAAGTTATTGAGCTGACTAATAGGCCTAGATCCAAATTCAAAAAGCATTTGTTCAAGTCCATGGAAATAGACCCTAAAGGTGCATTTTCCAACGTGCCCTATGATGCTCTACATAATGAGGATATTAGGGCTTACATTCATCTTAAGATGGAAGAATACAACCGTGTAAATTTAGAGCAAGTTTATTTGAATGAGTTGATAGATGATAACTTTGAACTGAAAGCAAAATTTAGTGCCCTAAATGAAAAGAAACTAGACACATGGATAAATTTTCCTTTTCTCTGCTATGAAGATGCTTAGGTGAGGTATGTCTTAAGCAGAATCCATAATAGATTCATGTGGTTGGATGTGCCCTACATGATAACCAAAGATTCCATTAATGCAGTTACAGGTTTGTGTTCCTTTATAATAGTTCCTGAATTGAAATTAGTGAAGAATGAGGGTGTGTGCAAGAAATTGTGTCCACTTTTTGGCCAAAAAGTGGAAGTGTTTTCCTTGATTTTCAGAATTTGTCACATTTGACCTAAAAATTTGAAGCACTTAAATGTGGAATCTTGGAAAAAGTCACTAAATATGAAATGTAGTATTTGGAGTCTAGTTTCCAAATATGTAATTTTTTTCAATACCCAGATGATAGAAATTGATTTTGAATAGGTGTTTCTAAAAACCACTATTTAAAAGTCACTTTTTTTTACTATACCATGTACGTGTACGTCATCCATATTTTGACCTAAATAATCATATTTTTCAAAATCCTTTTGAGAAAAGATTTGTAACTCACTGAAGCATGTTTTCCATATTTATTTGTAATTTTTCATTGAATAATTTTTTTATTAATTTTTTATTGGTTATTTTTTGTCTTTTAAAAAATCATCATGTACATCATGCATAAGATGACCTAAACTTAACATTTTTAAGTTTTTTTTTTAAATTGAAAAGAATTGTCTAAAGTACGTTTTCATACAATTTTTTTTACAAAAAAATATTTTAATAAAAAGTTGTTAAAATATTAAAAACCCTGATAATTCAAGTTTATGGACCTATTTCATCAGAAATTGATTAAAAAATAGAAAAATTAATCTAATTGTAAAAAAAATTACATATTTGGAATCTACATTGTCTCCTCTATAATAGGTTTTAATTTCGTCAAAATATTCTGTAAAATAGGCCTTTAGATATATGCCCAAAGTCACTATTTTGTTGTGACATTGATAGGGCCTTCAAGTTGCAGGTCAAACCAGGTCCAGAGGTCAGGGTCGGGTCCCCAAAGCATTTTCCGAAGCGGGTTACAAAGCAAAACCTGAGCCTAAAATTCAAATTTTGAATAATGGGATCCCGTTTACGAAATGCGATCCCGTCTATTAAATGAGATCCTGTTTCTTTATTCATCAGTCAAAAATAAAATGGGATCCTGTTTATTATTTGCCCATTTTTTTAATAAGACTGTACTATGACTGTCATTTCTGCAACTTGCTCTACAGTACGGCCAACAGCGACTCTTGCAGCATTCTTTGGCATATTTTTTTCTTTTGCAGGTCCATCAACTTGAAGTATTGTTTGTATTTTAATAGAAGCCATCATGGAGATGCTATTTGAGTGGAATTTTGTTGAATTGGTACTTGTTTGAAGGACTTGAAACACATTCAAGTTTTTGACATTCATTTGTATATGCTTCATAAATTTTTTAATCATGGGATCACAAAGTTGTAATAAAAGGAAAGATAGGAAGCTATTAACCCCTAAAGAAATTGAAGAAAAGAGAGAGAAGGAGGCAAAAAAACAAAGAGATAGAAGAATAAAGATTCAATCAATGAATAATGTTGAAGCATCTAATTCCACAACTATTGAAGATAAAAACATTGAGGAGACCATGGATGTAGACGATGCAAGTTTGCAAGAGGTGAATGTGGAAACTAATATGATTATACAAACTACTCCTGGTATGTCTTCAAATCCCTTTATTAATGCTATGGAGAATGTTTCAATAGGCACAAATCTAGGTACTTCTTCAAATCCACTTTTGAATGAAATAGAAATAGTGTTGATAGGAGACTTAAAACAAGCTGGATATAACAATGTTGAGATTGATAATATTTGTAGAGATAAAATTTTGAAACAAATTGTTGTTGAAAATGAAAATAAAAATCCTTTTGTTGAAAATGAAAATGAAAATTCTTTTGTTGTTGAAAATGAAAATGAAACCTGTTTTGTTGTTGAAAATGAAAACGAAAATCCTTTTGTTGAAAATGAAAATGAAAATCATTTTGTTGTTGAAAATGAAAATGAAAATCCTTTTGTTGAAAATGAAAATCCTTTTGTTGAAAATGAAAATGAAAACCGTTTTGTTGTTGAAAATCAAAACGAAAATCCTTTTGTTAAAAATGAAAATGAAAACTATTTTGTTGTTGAAAATAAAAATCATTTTGAAGTTGAAAATGAAAATAAAAATCTAGGATGTGATGTTGAAAATGAGAAATATTTTTTCAAAATTGAAAGAGATGTTTTGGATAATCTTCCTGGTAAAATTTCTTGGAGACAAATAAGAACACATACCAATAGATTATACAAGGAATTTTTTTATCGTAAAAAACTATCATTTCAATGTCAACTAATGATGCAAATAATGAGAATGTGAAAAATGAGAAAAGTAATGAAAATGTTAGGCATTTTTATTAAAACAAGAAGAAAAGATCAATCACTAAAACATGCTATGTCTACTGTTGCTAGTGCCATTGAGTCTATTGGAAGTAATAGTCGATCCAAAGATAAAAATGTAGCAAGACGAGCTATAACAACTAGTATAGTGAATAAAACAACTTTGAATAGAATAATGATAAGCAATATTAGTGGAATTCTAAAAATACATCCTAAAACATTGGTAAGAGCAGCAAAAAGAAGAGAAAGTATAGAAAATGATCCAATTAACCAATGTTGGAGTTTTAGTGGTCAACTCCCAAGATCTGACATGAAACTGAATGTTGAAATCAGATCTTTGATCGAAAAATATTGGCATGATAATACTAGGGTATCGTCTAATGCTAGAGATGTTTTAAAATTAAGAGTGAGGTCCAAAGTTCGCGATCCTCATCCAAAACACCTATTAGATACAATGCAAACTAAATTTTATAGAAAATTTTGTGATGAATTAGTGTTACCTGGTAATATTAAAATAAGTCAAAGATCTTTTGAAAAATGCAAACCATGGTATGTAAAGATTAATAAGGAACGAATATCTTGTTTTTAAACGCATGTTTAATTTCGTTATTATTATGATGTGTTCAATATATACGTTGTACTTTACATCGTAACATGATTATACATGAATGTGATATTAATATACAAACTGAAGCAATAAAAGAGTTTATATCAAGTTTGTTCTGTGAAAGATCTAATGAAAAATTATTTTATTTAAGTTCATGTATTTCTGGACAATGCACTAGTTGTGACAATCTTTCTTTGTTAAGAGTTTGTATGCATGAAAGTGTTGAAAATGATTTTGGACAACAATTAGTGGATGTTAAAAGATTTAAGAATGTTGAATATTCTTTAAAAGATGGAAATTTTGGAAAAGCGTTGTGATTTAATTACAGAAAAGGTTAGTGTGCATGCATTCATATTAAAATTTAAAAGTAAATTTGTACCAAAATATGTCAAGCACTCTCAACAAGCTCAATGGCTCGATAGACAATTTCGTGAATGTAGAAACACATTTTCAGTTGGTACTATACTATCAGTGGTTGATTTTACAGAAAACTATACTTTAGCTCTGCAAGAGGAAATTCAATCACAATAGTACAATTCAGTGCAAGTTGCTATGTTTGTTCATATTGTTTATAGACATGCAGATGATAGCACAGAGAATGATAGAAAAGTTTTGAGGGAGTATCATTTCTATTTGAGTGACAACCAGTTACACTCATCAGAGTTTGTTCAATATTGTTTCAATATATTATATACAAATTTAAGAGAAAGAGGAATCTAGATGACTGAAAATCTTATATGGTCAGATAATTGTACGGAGCAGTTCAAGAATGCTTGAATGTTCTATTGGTTAAGTAGGGTTCACAAGGAGAATAATGTTCAACATATGTGAATTTTTTTTGAAGCTGGACATGGTAAAGGAGAACATGATGGAGCTAGTGCATGTGTTAAAAGAATTCTTGCTAGACAACAATTAAAATTTGAGGATGCAGTAAAATTTAAAGATGCACGTGGGATTGTAGATTGGTGCAATACAAGATTATGTACACTTGGATCAAGTGAGTACTCTACAGTTCATCGATTCTTTTGGTTGGTTGAAGAAGAAAACATTCTACCTAGAATTGATTGCTAGACAATCAGTGGATCTACTAAATGGCATTCATTCAGGAGTTTGAATGCAAGTACATGGACTATCTGGACAAGGGAGCTTGCATGTTTTTGTTAGTTCTGTATTCAGGAGATTGGGAAGCATGTGAGAATACAGAATGGGTTGAAGAGTGGAAACAAAGACCATTGACACTTGCACAAGCACACAGTCAAAGTGAAACAACAATTGAAGACAATGATCAACTGTTTGTATCAGACGATTATGACTGTGTTTCAGACCTTGTACAAGAAGGTAATTTAATTCAAATCATTTCATTTTATTTCACTTCATTACTAATTTGTAGTGCTTTTATTTATTTATGTGTACATATAAATGCATGTATGTTGATTGGTCAAATTTTATGGACATGTACAAGTTATTGAATCAAAATTTGTTTGCAGGACATGTGTATGTTGTTGTTGCACCAAAGAATAATGAAGAAGAAACTGAATATTGGTTGGCTCATTGTGTGGAGACTAAACATAAGTTAACAACACCTCGAGAAGATGATGATGGCTTTCCTTATCCAACAGGTTTGGTGATCCCCTTAAGACATCCCCTTAAGCAAATTTTGATAACAAGTCTTTGATCCCCTTAAGCATATTTTAAGAACTTCTTTGATCCCCTTAAGCAAATTTTAAGTATTTCTTTGATGATGGCTATCATTATCCAATAGGTTCGGTGGTGGTTGTTGGCACTTGGCTACGGAAATACCTAATAAGGAAGAATGGTTTGCCTGCATTCGAAGATTATGAAACACATAAGAAGATTATACATTACTCACATTTGGTGTTGGCAACAAATATAAAACTGGAGAGGTATCGTGGAAAACCTACAAATAAAGAGCTATGGAACATTTCTATGGAAGACCATGAGACAATCATCGATGCGTTGGAAAAAAGAGAGGATGGAGATGGTATAATGGAATAAGTAAATCCAGGTAAATATAGTTAAATAGATTTATATTGTTGTTTTAAATACATTAAATACATGTTTTGATATTTCTTGTGCGTTATTAGTTGAAATTGATTTAATTTGTCCTTTTATATCCTTAGGCCATCATCACAAATTCATCACATACTTTGAAACAAAAACTTGAGAGGCACTTGTAAATACAGGTACAAATTGTGTTTATCTAGATAGTTTTATATAAATTAAAATACATGTTTTGATTCATATATATTGATAAATTGCTTGTATTATTTTTACATCAGGTGGCATGAAGACCTGCTACATTCTCCTCAAGTTTTGGATTTTCTTGAGATGGCATATAATGACATTTTGTATTTACATTATTTTGAGTTGGCATATATGTACATACACAATTACATTATTACACATTTTGTACAGAAATTTGTATACATGTGTATGTACACAATTTTATACTCTACAGTATTAAATTTATCAAAATTATTATTCTATGTATTTTATTTGTTAAATGTCCATGTTTTTCTACTTAGAATTTACTTTAAATTTGATTTATTATATTGTTCAATTTGGTTGCCTTGGGCAACTTCACCAAATTTTGAGAACTTAAGACATCCCCTTAAGACATCATAAATTAGGACCCCTTAAGACATCCAAAAAATTAGTATCAAGTTGTAGGTTAATTGTAAATGATAGGTGTCTAGGTAGGGAATGTAATCAAATTTTTATTTTTTCAATTTTCATGTTTATTTTTCAATTTTTGAGTGATCTAACGAGCAAGCTTCATTGGTGAGTAGTGTGTAGGAGCTTTCTACAACAAATCAAGTTGCCCTATGACAAGGTTGGATAGATAGAGTGGTGTAGGTTCCTATTGTGTTATCCTTATCACACATTTATTATGACAAGGTGGTACTATCAACACTACCTACCTAAAGCTCTTTTAATAATCTTTTTTTTGTTTTTTTTATTTTTTTTGTCTTTTAATAATCTTTTAAGCCACATTGATTTTTTGATGTTTTTATTGCACTTTTATATTTGCCCTTCGTGGATGATAGAGCCCCTATAGGTTGATTTTTATTACTCCATGTGATAGTCCCTACACCAAATTTAAAGAAATAGTCCTAGAAGTATATTTCTTATGAACAAAATTACCAATATAGTTAACATCACAATAACCATATAATTTTGCATTTTGGTGTAGGAAAAAAAAACCATATTTAAAAGTACTTTTAATATACTTCAATATTTTTTTAGTCATTTTCCAATGATCCACATATGGATCTTGCATGAATCTAGATGCAATACTTACTACATAAGTAATGTCTGGTATAGGTATGGTATGGTAAATAAGGCTTTCTACTAACTATCTATACAAAGTAGGATTGGTCTTTTCAAATAGAGGTTTGGAGTCAAGTTTAATACTCAATTCAATAGGAATAGTAGTTGGTTTATAGTCAACCATAATTGAAATTTTTAAGTATATATCTTATTTGTATCTTGCTTGTGATACCCTAATAGATTAATGATCCTAGAAGATAATCATTCCTAAGAAATGATGCAGAAGCCCTAAATCAGTTATTCAAATATCTGGTTCAATTTATTTTTTATATTTGTGGATTAAAGAAATAAGACTACTCATAATGAGAAAGTCATCCATATATAATACAACTATAATGATTTGACCATTTTTAACATTAACAAAGAGGTCATTATCAAAGTCACAAATAGAGAATCCAAGAGATTGGAAAAAATATTGAACTTTGCATGTGAAGGACTAAAAATGTCCACTTTCTCATATGGTATGTAGGCTCCTATCATTGAGCAAGTGGAGTTAGGTAAAGTTTATGCATGGGGGTTGGACATCCTACCTTCAAGGTCTACCATGACCTTTATTAGATTATGCACCATAAGGCACTAGGATTTAGTCATCCTTCTCTAGTTATGATATGGATATTGGAGCATATTAGACCAGGTATCAATGACCCATGCCCACACCAGATCTTTCACTTCCTTGAGGTATCAAGTAGTGTTGATTGGGTTACTATGGCACATGATTACACATTTACATAATGGTGACTTTGACTAACACAAACAAATTATTACAAACCCATACATAGAGTTAGAGAGGAGATGGACCGTCTAGGAGATGACATGACTAGATATTATTGAAAAAGGGTGACTTTCTAAATGATTTCCCCTAGTACACTCCCATGCTACATCACTACATCTTCTTTCAATGCAATTTCTTCATTAAGCGCAAATCTAGATCAACACTTTGACACTTACATATAGAGATTTATATTATTGAAAAGGGGTGACTTTCTAAAGGATTTCCTAGGTAGTACACTCCCATGCTACAAATCTACTTAAGATGTAGAAGAGGTTGGTCAAGGGACACTCCCATGGACTCTTACTCTAGGGACTCCTAAATTACATGGTCAACACAAGAACAAGCACCAAGGCACTTGGATAAATATAACTATAACCATGCTAGGATCATTTAATATAACTTAGTTGATCTCTAGATGAGAAGATGTGAGAGATTGATCCCTCCTAGTAGGCAAGAGATCCTCATGAACTTATCTCACTTTTTAATGCTTTGTTTTGATTTGCTTACCATTTTATTGCTTAAAATTTGACTAGGACCTAAATATGCATACTGTGAATGAATGGAGGAACTTTATTAGGACCTCATCACTACATATTCTTTCAATGCAATTTCTTCATTAAGCACAAATCTAGATCCACACTCTAACACTTACATATAGAAATTTATATTATTGAAAAAGGGCGACTTTCTAAAGGATTTCCTAGGTAGTACACTCCCATGCTACAAATCTACTTAAGATGTAGTAGAGGTTGGTCAAGGGACACTCCCGTGGACTCTTACTCTAGGGACTCCTAAATTACATGGTCAACAGAAGAGCAAGCACCAAGGCACTTGGATAAATATAACTATAACCATGCTATGATCATTTAATATAACTTAGTTGATCTCTAGATGAGAAGATGTGAGAGATTGATCCCTCATAGTAGGCAAGAGATCCTCATGAACTTATCTCACTTTTTAATGCTTTGTTTTGATTTGCTTACCATTTTATTGCTTAAAATTTGACTAGGACCTAAATATGCATACCGTGAATGAATGGAGGAACTTTATTAGGACCTCATCACTACATATTCTTTCAATGCAATTTCTTCATTAAGTGCAATTCTAGATCAACACTCTGACACTTGTAAATTTATATATGACAATCAATTATTTCTATTGATGTCAATCTATATATCTTACTATGGTTGATCTCAAATGTTTACATTTCTTTTCCTTCAAGCACATGGTTAGATTAGAGTTTGATTTATGATTAAATTTAGGGATGCTTGTATATACATATGTATGTGATGTTATGCTTTTATAGTTTATGATGTATATGCAATGTATGTATGCATGGATAACAGATATATGTATGGATGCACCTAAACTAACATGATGGTTTTACATGATTATTACTTTGACATGTGTATGATTTTGTTACGACAAGATTGCATTTATTGTGTGACATGTAAAAATATATAGTCCAGGTTCAACAATATATATATAAAATCCAGGTCCATGTTCAAAAAATATATAAAGTCCATGTTCAACAATATATATATAAAGTCCATGACAAACAGTATATAACATATAGTCCATGAAATAGTCAAATATATAAAGTCCAGGTTCAACAATATATATATAAAGTCCGGTCAATGTTAAAAAAAATATATAAAGTCCATGTTCAACAATATATATATATATATATATATATATATATATATATATATATATATATATATATATATATATATATATATATATATATATATATATATATATATATATATATATATATATATATATATATATATATATAAGTCCATGACAAATAGTATATAACATGTAGTCCATGAAATAGTCAAATTATACATAGCCCATGTTCAATAACCTATCACATACTATCTCTATCATCAAGAGTCCTCTTCACACCATGCAAACTACTCAGATGACCTAAATCACTCTATAAAAGAGAAAGATTTAGATGAAATTAGATGTAAGATGATAAGGAAATCTAATTTAATGACAATTTTTAAATTTATAATTTATCATAAAATTAAATTACCATGTGAGGCTGAGAGGCATGCTCTGGTGCACCTGGACCTGTCTCTCCATGCTCTGAATCAATCTATTTAATACAAGAGAAAGTTCAAGTTGAAATTAGATGTACTTGACGATTTTAAAAATGATTTAATTCAATTTAATTTATAAGAACTATCATATTTAAAAATTATTATACCATAAGAGGAAATTGTTGTGAATCCTCTATTCTAGGACCTGTCTCTACAGGCTTAGCTCCATGACATGTATCAAGCTATAAAAGAAAAAAGAATTTTGAATGTACATGTTAACACACACACACACACACACACACACACACATATATATATCAAGAAATTTACTTTAAGTTCACAACGTATATTTTAATTGTTCAATTTAAATATAATCTAAATTTTAAATTATACCATATCAGGCTGCCCATCTCCTTTGTCCTCCTGCTCTGCATGTGCTGTGTGTTGATGAAACATGTCACTAATAAGCTCCTACAATGTCATTTATATTTAAGTTAGCACATGTGTGTACAAATTAGGTTTTAAAACATATATATATTGACTTGTGTTCATGTTATATGTTTTTCAACAACCTGAAATGCAGTCGACTCCTGATATAAACTTGGATTATCCAAGTGTGCTACAATGCCCATCCTCATTGTTATGTCAACCTGCATAGACATATTTATAAAATATTAAATAGTACATGTGCATGTTTTTAGATACACTGATATCAAAATAGAAAAATTTAAGTATATATATAGTTTTTTAAAACAATATACATACTGTAAGAGTGTCATGTGAGATGCCCAATGATGGAGGAGTGCTCGAGACACCCTGAGATGGAGGATTCAATGTGGAAGAACCCTGAACTAGTTCATAAATAAGTTCATAAATATTTAATTCTACACACATTCAAGACTAAATTTTACAAATTTACAAATCATTGAAAATGTACCCCAAATGGGTGCCCGAGATGAACAGGTGTCGATGCAAAATTAATTTGATCAATGGTGACCCCTATTGCCATCATCTACATCAAACAATTCGATTGTTAAAATATTACAATTTAATTGATCTATATGTTGATTAAAAACATGTGGTTAAAAAATTGTTTTAAATTTAACATGTGTACATAACCTATATATACCTGTGTCGAATGATCAGTGGGATGATCCCCAACAAATAGATAATCAACAAATGATTTAGTGACCACATTATCAGATGATGCATGTGTAGCTGAAGTGGGTGCAGCTACCTAATAAGGTCCATAACACAACTGATTGCAACTCGTACATGTATGAGGCATCGACACATGTGGAGTGGTACTAGGACCACTTCCATCATCAACTCCTCCATGCTCTCTAACTCGAACTACCATCATAGAAGTCTACTCATGTAAGCTTCCTAAGAGTGCACTCAATGTGCCTAGTGTGGATACCACTGCACGATGCTGGAAGGGCGAAGGAATGGCAGCAATAGGAGGGTCAATAAGAGGTTGAATAGGCACCGGTCATTAGGGATCAACCCGTGCCCCCAACCTCTGTTGTGGCATGCCACCACCAACACCATAGAATGATCTAAAATCAAAGTAGTTGGGTTTTTTATTCAGAACAATGTCTACATATAATTTTCTCAGAAAATATAAAGGAACCTCACAATTACCATGAGGTGGATAATCAAACACCATCCACCATCTATCCCAAAAATTGGCAGACATTCCTTCATGCCTACACCCCCTGATTGATATTCTTTTCTTATTTGCGGGAATAGGTTCATTTGTAATGGGATGTCTAAAATATTGCACTAAATGAGCTTTTATGATTTTAAGATCCAAAATAGTCTTATAGGAGAGGCCATCAGCATAAAATTGGCACCTCTCCTCTCTCCATTTCTGGAATCCATCAAAATCTGAGTCAATAGACCTCACAGAATCTACAATGTTTTGTATCAAAGATGCAAAATGACCGCGTGAGGTGGCATGAATTGTTCATTGCGAATGGAATTCAATTTTTCTTGTATCGAATCCACATTTTCATTAATTATGGCTCGCAAGTGAGCCTGGTCAGTTCCAGGTGGGGGTGGAGGTGGAGGTGGAGGTGGGTCATCTGCAGGTGGGGCATCTGGAGGTGGGGCATTTAGCGCTCGGAGTGCAGGTGCGGGTGTGGGTGGGGGTGTGGCCGGATCATCTTGTGCATTAAGTAAGTCCTCAACATCAAAGTGAATATCATCTAGGTTCATGATGTATATATAAAAATAGATATGAACCTGCATATATATACATATAAACATACAAACTTGAGTACAAATTTAAAATTAAATCAAGAATATATATATGTTTCAAGAAATTACACTTGAAATAAATTTAAATTAAACATACAGATAATGTATACATGCATGTACAAATTTCAAAATGTAAGAGAGCTATTAGGACTACCATAATGATTGATACAATGGGAAAGGTGACCCATCTTAATGTATAATGTGCATTTAAGTAAGGAAGTCTTTGGACAATCATCATGTATTTCTTAAATGTGAATATGCATCCCAAATTTTGGACTATTTTAAAGAAATATGGTGCATTTAGGAACTTGGTGATTGTTGGGGTAAAGAGGAATATATGATCATGCTAGAAGAGGTGGATTAGGCTCATAATTGGCCAAGGTTGCTTTGAATAAGGTTAAAACAAGGAGATACCCATGTTGATATTCACGCCCTTTGGTCCACACCTACATTGGGACATGGATTAAGCTTGAAATTTTGATGGGTAGCCAAGGGTAATCCTAGTGAAGTAGGAGGAGTATGTTTATTAAGAGATGATAAGGGAATTTAACCTCTACCTATCTTAGCTTATGATTTTGGTGTCAAGAACAATAATATGGTAGATTCTAGGGCCATGATATCCAGGGCCTCAAGATGACTGGGAAACTAAACAAGATATCCCTTAGTGTGGAAGGAGATTCCAAGATCAACATTGATCATATGAAAAAGCATAGATGAAGCTTGTGGTTATTGGAAACTATTCTATTGGAAGCTAGAAACTTTGTGAATAAGTTTAAATCTATCTCCTTCAAAAATATCAAAAGAAAAGGTAATTATATTCTAGACTAGGTAGATAATGGAAGAAATCATTAAATTGCTCCTAGACATCTAGCACTTGTTGGGAAGAATAATTTTTTTACATTCAACTCAATCCCTAAGTTGTGCCTCCATGCTATCAAATGTTACTTGTATCGACCTTCTATACAATGATATTGAAGGGGTAGAAGGTTAGGCTAAGGATTTCTATATTGTTACTTAGATAAATTCCACATCTTCAATGTGTGGCAAGAGCATATGCACAAAGCCTTGGAGGATATTTCTACGATAATGAAGATAAACCTTCATCTTGATGCTAGAAATTGGATGATTCTATCTACTATGAGAATTAAAATGAGGAGGAGGTGACATAAATCCCTCCTATCAAATTTGAACAATGTTAAAAATGTCAAGCAAGTGGTAGAGGCTTTGTAAGGCTTGTGTAATTTGTCCCACCACCCTAGGATAAAGTTTTTTAGTTTATTAGTAATTCTAACACTACTTCAACTTATTACTCTAGGGTGAGGGCCACTATAATTTTCCCTACCACTAATATATCTTAAGACACCTATTGGTTTATGTTTGATGTCATTATAGTATGTACCTTTTTAAAGATAGATATATATTTTATGGAGTTTGAGATAATAGGGAATATCACAAACTTTTATGGAATAGTTGATGTCATGATATGTGGTGTTTCAATTCACATATTTTAATAGAAACTCTTTAGTATTGATGGTAGTATGTTCTTGGCAATGACACTTTATTTTAGAAAAGAATCACATCCTTAAGGTTGAATCCATTTTTGGCATTTCTAGTGAGACAAATTTGAGAGGGATAACACATATAACATAGATGGATCTACTAAACACCAAAGTAGATCCTTTTTTGATGTCTCAAAAGTTAGTGCAAACATGAATTCCATTAGTTTTCTTGTTAACTAAGACCACATTAGAGACCCATTTAGGATAAGTAATAGTTTGAATGACCACATCCAAGAGTTTATACAATTCTTCTATGACCACGAGGGCTACTTGGGGGTGCATTTTGCGTAGCTTTTATTGAATAGGTTTGGCATTGAGGTGAACCACAAGATGATGCATGACTTTAAAGATGGAGTGTCAAGGCATATCACCATAAGACCACATGAAGAAATCAATGTAATCTTTAATGGTGACATGGTTATATATGCCTTCTTTGATGTCAAGGTCTAGTGGAGCTACTATCTTAGAGAGTTTAGGGTCTGAGATTCTATTCACAGGTTGATGTCTATAGCATCCTCAACAAGGAGAGGGGAGTCATGTCTTGTATCTGAGTGGTATCTAATGGAAGGTGAAGTTTGTCAAATTGAGGAGCTCTTGGGAAGTGTTCATTTTTATTGTATCATTTTAATCGATCACAAGTTTCTTCTTATATCTTGTTGCTATTCTGCCTAGACTAGGGTGCCTTAGGACTAAAGGGTTCTTTCTTTCTCTCCAAAATAAGCATATGTAGGTGTTAAGTATGGTGGAAAAGTCTTTCTTATGATTACAATAGGGATGTGGTCTTGACACTTCATAAGTTTCATGATGGCTTCATCATTTTGGAAAACATCAAATCATAAAGGGTCATGTTGGTCCCAATCGGTAAGCTCAAGGTATTATAGGTCTAAGGAGATGGTGAGGATAGTGACCTATCATGAAAGAGGTTAGTGGTGGAAAGATCTTCGTAAGGATCATGAGTGGAGCCTACATCAATGTCATTAAGATTAGGGGAAGCATTACCAATGAGGTTGAGCTCGTATCACAATTAACATCACGATGTTCATCCCAGGGGCATAACCTAGCTAGTGAGGATAGCTACTCGAGTATATCAAAAGTTACATAAATGTTGGCTTCATTTCATTCTTGATTAGTTGGCTATCACAAAAACTATAAAATTTTCTCAATTCTTGATTAGTTGGTTGTCTCTAAAGGTTTGATTATGAAGGATGTGATAAAGGTTTTATTATGGTTTGTTGTAATTTTTTTACATGATAGTTACCTATTCAATAATGCCTTTAAAATACAATGACATACATTGTTATAAGTAAATTTTATAAAAACCAAATATATATATCATCCCAATGCTATATAATTTTTGACAGTTTGTTCAAAATCTCTCCTTTCATATGATACAATCGTTTCAAAATTTCAATTGTATTTTACAGCTAAAATGTTTAAATATAGCTATTCAACACTCAAATTAAACTCAAATTTTGATAGTTTGTTCAAAATCTCTCCTTTCATATGATACAGTATTTTCAAATTTTCAATTATATTTTACAACTAAAATGTTTAAATACAGCTATTCAACACTCAAATTGAACTCAAATTGTGACAATTTGTTCAAAATCTCTCCTTTCATATGATACAGTATTTTCAAATTTTCAATTGTATTTTACAGCTAAAATGTCTAAATATATCTATTTAATTCTCAATTTTAAACATAATTTTGACAGTTTGTTCAAATTCTATCCTTTTATATGATATAGTCTTTCAAAATTTCAATTGTATTTTACAACTAAAATGTTAAAAATCAGCTACTGATTTCATAAACAGAAACCCTAAATAACAATTCACAATTTAAATTTTGATTGTATTTTACACCAAAACAAACAAGGGAAGCTTAAAACGATTGATGGGTAATTTGTAGAAGTGGAAAAATCCACTTACCTGGTGGGTGGATGGTCACTCAACTCAGGATCTCGTTTTCACCTGTCGACTGTTGCTGGTGAAAATGGGGTCTTTGCCATTTTTAAAAAATTTAATACTTTTTCAAAATGGGATCTTGTTTCATGAAACGGGATCTTGTTCCATAAAACAGGATCCCGTTCCATAAAATGGGATCTCGTTTATAACGAGATCTCGTATTATGGAACGGGATCCCATTTTTGGCATCTAGGTTCAGGATCCCACTAAAAAATGGGATCGTGTTTTGTGTTTTAGGCTCGGGATCCCAATCCAAAACGGGATCACATTTTATATAAATAGGATCCCATTTTATAGAAATGGGATCCCATTTTTGGTTCCCTGATTTCAGATTTTTTTCTAACTTTGAAACTTCCACCTTAAGTGGACACAATTTCTTGCATTTACCCATGATACTGTGATGAAGTTAACTGGTGCAAAGTTTGATAAGAGAGCTTTAACTGGTAATGATATAGAGGATCTGACAGTTAAATTTGCTTCTATCATCATTGGATACAAGGTGTATTTCTCCAACATGGAGAACTCTGTCTCATCTATAGCCATCTATATAGCATATGAGATGGTAAAGAAAAACATTGATTATGACTTGTGTGAGTTTCTCCGGCAACAATTGTTGAACAATTTGAAGAGGACCAAAGATACTAAGTACCCATTCAAGTATTATTATACTCTTGTTATCTGTCTACTATTCTATTTCTTGAGGGAGATGCCAGGTGTGAACAATGTTGTTTGATTATATCATATCCTTGTAGTTGTACAAATCAGAGATCACTTACAGAAGATTAGACTTGCCAGTGCTCAAAGTACAGCTCTATGGGGATACCTTAAAGTGTTCCATGACAAAATGCAAGGTAGGGTTAGAATCCCTAGAAGAGTAGAGAAGTATAAAAGTGATGTTGTCTTTATGGTGACTAAAGATGAGTGCCTCATGGTGGTAGTGGAACCGAGAATAGTGTGGATCCTAGCAATATGAGGTTACTGAGGACATTTCGATAGGTCTAGTAGATCTAATGCTAAGTGAACCTAGAGACACTATAGAGGAAAGGTTTGGGACTTATGAAGAAAAATCTATCAAAATTCATTTGGCACAAACACATCCACAGACATAGAGAAGAGTAAGAAAAATGGTGGATGAATATGCTCAAAGCAAAGGATTCACAAAAGAACAAATAAAGCAATCTAGAGCTAAGGCTCAATCTTCTGAAGAAGCAAAGGCTTTAGAGAGGCATGAAGAGAAAACTGAACAAGAAAGGTCTGTTCCTTAGACAAGAAGGTCAATGAGGATCTCATCTTTTGCTGCAACTACTCCTGAGACCTCTGGAACCCTAGCTATAGTTGATGTTGAAAAGAAAACTCCTGAAATAATAGAGCCTATTGTAGAGAAGAAGAAGAAAAGACTGAAAGGGAAGGCCACCTTCAGAATTTATGTGAACCATGGTGTTGGTAGTGAAGAATTGGAGGCTTTGATGCCTTACCCAAAGAAAACTTCTATCTCATCTCAAGGAGGTGCATAGTGAGTAAATTTAGGCTTGATATTGACCCTTGCACCACACTAAAAGATAGGTTGAAAGGTCTTAGCTAGGATGAGTGGGCTTCTAGGGGTATCCTCGATACACTCAAGGTGTGTGAGGCCTATGTCCATGAAATGAGGGGTATGTATAACAGTGTGGTGTGAGAGGGTAACCCACTCTCCTCCTTCAATTTGAAAGGTATAAAGTTCTTGTAAGCTTTGCCTAAATGACAAATGTCCCCCAATTGGAGAGTCTTTCAACTCTCTCCCAAATTTGAATACCCTGTCAAAATACAAGTGTTGAGCTCATCCCCTTGGTGATGAAATCCAAGGAAGGACCCCTAGAGGAACGAGACTAAGATGTTTTTGATCTCCAAGGTTGTATAAAGCACAAGGAGAGAGCATACGCACCAAAGTTCTTGGGATGAACAAATGACAATAAGATTAGATCAAATCAAGGTTTTTGATCTCCAAGATTCCCAAATGGTACTAGGAGAGAGCATACGCCTTGAAGTGACCCCAAACAAAGAAAACAAGATTATTCTTTTTAACCCCCAAAATATATGTTCCTAGATTCAGTGCAAAATAAGATGGATCCTTCGGCAAGAAGGATACATAACCACAAGATTAGTAGTTAATTTATGAGTCTTTCACAAGTGATTTCAAGCTACAAAACAATAGGTTAGATGCCAAAGTGATCAAAGAAAATGATTGTGAGCATTGAGACAACAATAAAAGTTTTGGACCCTTTTGTGATGCAGGTTTTGAGACCCAACCCAATGATAAGGGGGTGTGGGAGGATGGATGCGATCCCCTACTAATGGGGGTTTGGGGTGTAAGCCCCTAGGAATTTTTTTTTGATATGTTGAAAGATGGAAAAGACAAAAATTATACCAGACGCATCTGTTAAAATATAGAGCGCATCTGTTGATTGACAAGCAATCTTCCAAACCAAGTAGCCACATCAGAAATATAGTTTCAATTAGATTTTGGGCTTGATTTAGATGCAAATGTAAATTTTTATAAAATTTCCTCTTATTAAATCAGTTACTGACAAAAAATTTAAAGCAATAATTCGCAAGAAATGATAAAAATTCTTTTTAGAACTTAGAAAACATTACAGTGTTTTTCATAGAGAAAAACTATCAAAATACATTGTGGATCCACTGATCTAGGATAGATCTGCTAAACTGAGATGATGTGTTGAAATATGCAATAAAATGATGTTAGAATTATAAACCTGTAAGTTCAGACCAAGTTAAACAACATAACACCCTATTAGTTTAGCACCTTGTTAGAAAATTGAGAGGTCAAATAGCACAAAAATGTTAGGAAAGCATTTAAAGAAGTTTGTAAGACCACAAGTGCATCCGTCAAAACATAGAGTGCATCCACTAAAATAAAATGGATCTATTGATTTTAAAGGTATCCATCAAAACCTAGAGCAAATCTATCTATCTGGGTCAGATCAGTTGAAACAAAATCTATAGCATCAAAACACTAAAAATGCCACAATTTTAATTAGTAACTTAGGGATGTGGGTCCCACTAGGCATGACAAAATGTGTACACTAGAAAATGAGCCTAAGAGAATAAACCAAAGTAATATTAGCCTATTCTGCTCAAATCCTAATCTACCTCTGATAGAGCAATAATGAAATGCATGCAACAAAAGAAGATAAACAATAAACCTCTATTGCAAACCTTTGTCAAGTGGTTGTGCTCTTTGATGTTGTTGTCGATGTAGGTGGCTTCTCAATGTAGCAACATAACTTTGCAATTCATGGAGTCTTGAAAATGGCTTGGGTGATAGGCTATTTATAGATTTTTTGGATTGTGGATGGAGGGCTAGGATTGAATGGAGAGATTAATGGATGAGATTTGTTGAGAGGTTTGGATGCATGAGCACTTGCCAAGTGGCAATCATTGGTTGGTTGAGAAGGGATGTCCTTAGATTGAGAGGAAATCAAGGTTGGAAAAGAAAGTTGGATAAAGTGAAGGGATGGGATTGAAGGAGGACAAGAAGGGACAAAAGAACCACCATGTACAAAGGACTTGACCATGCCTTTGTAAGAGGTCCATGTGGGTTTGTACAAGAGGCCATTCCTTTGTACATTTGGGAGGATGTGAAGGATTTAAATAGGATTAGGTTAGAATAATGGAATGTAAAGTAGGGGATTAGGTAATTAATTAGGTATAGGTCACCTAATGAAAAGTTTAGAAAATAGGGAATTAAATAAATTTAAATATTTATTTAATTCATGGGATGGGAAAAGGGGATAATAGATAAATTAAATTTATCTAATGTTTGGACTATATAGGAAGGGGATAAATGATTAAAAAATCATTTAGGCTAGGGATAAGAACCAATACAAGTACCAATACATGTATGGATGAATAGTGAATAGTACATGAATACTGATTTTGACAATAAAATATTGTAAAATCACAATTGGAAGGGCAAATGGATAATTAATTGTCTAAGCATGTGTTTATTTAGTTAATTGTGGAGGAAATATAATTTAGGGATGTTTAAGGGTGGTTAGGGATGGTTTAGGGATGGTTAGTCATGAATTAGAGATGGTTGGGGATGAATAGGGATAGTTTAGGGATGAATTAGTGATGAATAGTGTCAAATAAGAGGGATTTGAATGGTTAATTGGATAAATAGGGATTTATCCAATTACAGTGTTAAATGATGGTATGATTAGGGTTGAATTGTGTCGAGATGAAATAGGCGGATAATTTCAGGTGTCTACACCTATAAATACTTCTATTCTTCTCATTATTTGATATGCCTTCACTAGCCTTCAAGTGCTCTCACCAAGATTTTTATTTTCTTCAAGCTTCTTACAAGATTATATATAGGCCTCGAGCCTTTTACTTATTGTTCTTAGATTAGATATCTTTTAGAATAGATATCTCCATAAGCCTTTTCCCAACCAATCTTCTCTTACATGTCTTAAGCCTCTTTTATTTTTTAGCTTCACAAGCCATTGAGCTTCTTTCTTACAAGCTATAAAGCTTTTTGTTATTTTGAATTCTACTATTTTGTTTCTTCTTTTTGTCATCAAGCAAAGTACCTCATGTTGTGAAAGAGGAAATTCAAATAAAAGATGGACCTTTGAGGATAACTTTCCTAGCATTGGTGTGATTGAGTACAGGTTCATTTTATGCTTCAGTAGTAATTAAATAATATTTTGCATATGGGAAATCAAATAATTTGCATTTTCAAAAGTTATTAGCATAGAGAAAAGGCCATTTCTAGATCATTTGCATTTTTTCTTGTTAGATCATTTTACATTTAGAAAAGTAATTGCATTTCACTAAAAATCTTCAAATAACTGTTCTTAACATAGATTAAAAGTTTACTTTTTCTTCTTGCCTTCATAAGTCAATTTGCACTTAGAGAAGTAGATTTCCATTTCATAATAATATTGTAAAGAAAAGATCGCTTCTTCCCTCTACATTCATGTAGATTAATTAAAAGAAGCAGATTTGTATTTCAATAAAAATTGCATTAGTATAAGGAAAAGATTACTTTTCATTCCTAGATTAGATTGGATTACTATGATATTAAAACCAAAAAAACACAAAAAACATAGTTAAATTGCATCTAGGAAAGAAATCATTTAGTTTGCCTACATAACTTCTTCTTAGTAATTAGCCAAAATTACAAAAAAGGAACAAAAATAATTGCATGCATGTGCATATAGTTAGATTGTATCTAGAAACCTCATAATTAACAATGCATAACTTTCAAACTTAAGCATTTAAGCATTGATTTTTTTCATGAGGCAATCAACCTAAGACATAGGCATTCAAGCCCTCATTCTCACCATGAGGCATAGGGAACTACATTACACAACACAAAATTTCAAACATCCGCATTCTCTTTGCTATCACCCAATTTCCCAAGGTGTGAGGGATAATTAAGTAGAACAAGAATTGGAGGACATAAGACAAAATCTCTTTGAAACACAAAACCCAGACAACATAGAAGATCAAGAACAAGAAGACTCAATTGAAGAACAAATACAAGAACAGCAAAACCTCCTCAAATAGATTCACTTAGAAAATGAAATGAGATGTTTAGAAGAACATAGAAATCGAGAGCATAAACTTCTTGAGGAAATCCTTGATCTAGAACAAAAAAGAATTGAGAATTTATGACTTTACACTACCAATGAGCTTGATCATATTAGAGAAAGTTATACTCCAAGACATGTAGTAATTATGACAACAACCATCTTGCAAAGAGTTCAACAAACACAACATCAACCACAACAATAGAAAGAAGGAGTAGAAGAAATGGATGATAATGATCGTGATGAGACTAACATAGACACCTTGTTGATAGAAGTGATCACCATGATCAAGGCCCACAAAGTCCTACACCTGAGGGAGATAGACACCCCCTCAGTGTTGTTGTCGCTTCACTTGCACTTACCACCGGAGTGGACATGACTTGAGGGTCACCTCTACAAGGGTTCTCGGTCCCCCATGTGTTTCCTTGGGGCCCAACTTTTTTGCACTGTGCTTGGGTGTAGTTCCAAACATCACATACCCAACATAAAACAAGAAAGAATATTCTAATTCTTATTCATACACATGACTATCTAACACATTTTTAATTCCAAGGTGCATCAATTTCATCATCTTTATCAATTGACTTCCAAGCTTTGATCACATAACTAAGTATTTTCCATCTTCATTAATTATTATTATTGTGTGATCATACTTTCTATTTGATGTTATTTGAACTATTATGCCTAGAGGCATTCTACTGTATGAATAAAAACCAAAACACAATGACATGTATTTAAAAAATACTATAACTATAAAATTAAAACTATTAAAAAGTAATATATAATATTTAGTACACTTTTCAAACTAAAAACAAAACAAAATAATGATTTTTTTCCCAAAGAAAAATTAAAAATTACATACAAAAGTAATACATGTATACTACAAATAAAATAAACTAAACAATATAAATAAAATAAAATAACTTCTAAATAAAGATGATATCTTTCAATTGGATTTAGATAAATTTTACTTAAGATATCTATATTAATATTTACTTAATCAATTGTTTACTTAATTAACGTCAAGAACCATATTTTAACTTTTTAATCTACAAAGTAATTAAAGCAAAGAGACAAACGATAAGAACTTGCAACAAAAAGAGTTGAAAAATTTAATCTAAAAAGTCATTAATTTTATTATAAATGTTCGCCAAATCATTGCAATAGCTAATCGAAGAGGCGCATTTGAATCAAGAAAAGTTGGTAAAAATTTGTTTTAACCCCATGATATAAATGTAATTTTACCATTCGTAAGGAGTATTAGCTACGACCTATGGGGCCCTTATCTAGCAACTAAATGTTCCAACCAGGCAATGATTAACCAGTTTCTATTGGTTAGATATAAATACTATTTAAAAATAATTTAATTCAAAAGCTTAAAAACTACTGCAAAAGTTTTTAGAACAATGATCTTTCCCTTCCCTAATTTTCCAAATTGAATGGGACCACAGGACCATTTAAAAAATGGGAACCGTTTCCTCCTCTATTCTTATGCACTTTTTTGGCTACTAAAATAATTTGCTAATGCCTTTATATGTGAATCGCAGAAAAGAGAAAACCATAGAAGTGGGAGGGGATAGAAGTGAAGAGAGGGGATTTCTGCACTACTCGGGAAGATGGATAAAAAGAAAGAAATTCTTGAGGCAAAGAAATGGGTCCAAACGCTTTTAGTAGTTTCAACTCTGATAGTTTCTCTTACCTTCCAAGCAGCGTTCGCAGTTCCAGCGGGAATGAAAAGTGCTGTTTGTTCGGCTTCACTCGGGATTTTTTTAATATCAAACACAATAGCTCTGTGTTTGTCCATGGCGGCAGTAGTTCTGGGCTTCCAAGTAGGTAGAACATATTTTCGGTACGTGCCTTGTTCTGAGAAAATGGATGATGAGAACCTCACTCATATTTCAGAGTAACTAAATAATATGTTGACCACGGCAAATATCGTACTCCAGTTCGCGCTCGTGGCTGTCATGTTTTCATATTCATCAGGTTTGTATGTTTTGGCGGCACCAAGCTGTTCATTGCTAGCGATAATCTGTTGGATAGCGGCATGCAGCATCCCTCTTCTGGGAATTGCATGGCTAGTGGTAATAACTTTTCAATTGTGGCCAGCTATTGGACCACTTGCCGTTCCCGCACTTTAAAATATAATGAATAACTGAAGACTGTATGTGCTGGCAGTTTACTTTTGTGCTGTCAATAAGAATTTTAGTTGTGTCAATTAAGTTCAGGTAGGTGTCAATAAATCTGAGTTAGCGTCATGTTAGATTCCAGATTTATAAGGAGTTCTTGAGTTCCTCTACTATTATAAAATTGTAATCTCTTTAATCAATAATCTGTTTGTAATTTCTCAATATTTTATAATTTGGCTCATCAGCTGAGTGAACCGTGATTACCAACAGGAGTAACCTCTCCGATGAACCGTTATGAATTAAGAAAAATCTGCTGCTGTACCTTATACACATGATGTGAGAGGAATAGTTCCGAATGTTGTTGTACGATGAATAAGAATCTGCAGTTACAATTCGGGTATTGTAGTCAGTGTACTAATCAAGTGCGTAATATCGAACGAGCTAAGCTGCACGTCTATGTAATGCACTTGCTCTTCTATATTTATATTTATGTTTCGCATCCATGTGGGCTTAAAATTCTAGCTAAGCTCTTCAATTTTCTTATTTCATAAACCTGCACAGTGCATACTTGACTACTCGCGGCCGACACTTCCCTGACACAATTCTTATAAAACTTTATTATTAACTGCTTGCTTTAGTGTTAGCGTGTTCCTAAACGTCTCAAATTTATTGAACTTTATAATTGCCTACTTATTAGTCGCTGCACGGATACTTAGCCTCATGAAGTAAAAAAAAGTCAGTGTTTTTTCTAATGTTTTTGACTTTTTCGATTTACTCATACGATTATCTGTTTTTCTTATTATTGGACGATGCCATTTTAGTTGGAGCTTTTTGGGTTTTCCATTTGGTAAAATCAGAGAATTTTTTAAGCTCGAATCTCAAAATCGTTCTATTTTCCTAATGTGCAAGGAATTAATCAGAGAATATTTTAAGCTCAAATGCACCCTCTTCATTGATGGCCTTTGACGGGGACACAGCACTTTCGCAGGCAGGTTCCTATTGCATATCTTCACAGGCTATTTTAGTTCTCTCCCTTTACAACCTCTTTCTACTGTTTTTCAAGCTGGGAGAGGTTCGCCTTTTCTCCTCACTGTTCCTCACATCTATGGTGGATCTGTTTTGGTTTTTTCGGAGTTTCATGCTGCTTTTATAAAAACTGTCTGGCACCGTACTATCGGTTCTTTCTTTTTGTTTTTCCTTATCTCCCACATTGGGGGCTTGATGGATTCTCGGAGTCGCAGGCCTGGAATTTGATGGTCTATTTGGCAGTTTTTGGCATTTTAGACCGTATTTTACAACTTTAAAATTTATTACACCGTATAATTTGACTTGTTAGATTTTTACATAACTATATATATGACACTTTAAATTATTTGTAAACTGTAAAATTTTATTATAGGATATAATATAATATTCTTATTTATAATATATACTAGTATATTTATATTTAAAAAAATATATTTACAGATATCTTCCAATTTGTTGGCATTTATTATGTCGAGAGGCGTTTCTATATTTTCAGCACGGATGGAGAACAAGAGCTGAAAGATGCCAGAATCTCTCATAAAATCTTTATAAAAAATAAAATAATACAAATAAATTTCATAGCACGAATGGGAGCTGAAAGATTTTGGAATTTCTATGTAAACTTATAAGATTCCAAAAAAAAACCAAAAGTGAAAAGAATAAAAAAAAGAAAAAAAAAAGAAAATGCACCCTAGTGGAAAGAAAAGTGGATCGCAGTTTCAAAGAAGCCATCACTATGCACTAAAAGAAAAAAGAAAAAAAGAAAATACACAATGGATGGAAAGAAAGGTGGATGGCAGTTTCAAAGAGGCCATCACTATGCGTTACAAAATGGCATATGAAAAAGACACACTCAATCTATTTATATTGTCTTCTTCCTTAATTTTTATTCACTTATAGAACAAACATATCAAATTGAGAGATTTATTGTAGGATTTGAGGTGAGGTGAAAGGGAGTGCGGAAGGGGAGTGCTACCTGCTGTTTATGTATCATTCATTCCTCAAGAATTAGAAAGTAAGTGTTTTCCATTAATTAAAACATATGGATATTTTCTTAGAAGATAGATGGAAACAAAATTAAGTGTTCTCTCACAATTTTCCGTGCATTTAACATTCATATTTTAACATGATCGCTAAATTAAAAAGAACTTGGTATTTTCCTTTGTCTCTCATTCATGGCGACAACTAAGAATCTCCCGAAACTGAGTCATCTGTCATCTACGAACCTGTCTGCAGCGGTGGAGAAGCTTTACGGGAAAGAGATCGAATACAACTTTATTTGAGGTTTACAATGGATTTAACAAATACTTACTAATTTGTATAAAAGATAACACATTGATCATTTATTTTTCATTGGAATTCTCTGCAAGTACAACCATTAATCTCGCAGTAGTTTTAGTTTTGTTTTAAAAAAAAATAGAAATGATATCTTCTAAAATCGGTGGAGAACGTCGATTTCGTTGGAGGAAACATTCATTCGATTTGTCATCAATATTTAAAATAAATATATTCTCCACCTGACTAATTATCAATATTCTTTTCACTGTTTTGCTGACAAACTATCAATATTTTAGAAATATTTGCTCTATTTTTTCTGCAACCGATTTTATTAACAATATTTAGTTATTTTTCCGATTTATTATTTATTTTTCACAATTTGCTCTATTTTTTTCACAGCCAATTTTACCATTAAAATTTTTACATTTTACTTTCTTTGTTCTGCAACCGATTGATTCTAATTATAAGAAGTGAATACTATAGTATTCCACGTCTCCATCACACATGTGAAGGCTAAAGCATAGGTCTAGGCGTTAAAAAAACTTTTAGAATAGCTGTCCATGAAGAAACAAATTCAAAAATTTTAAATTATTTCCTCGCTTCTTAAATCCCCTTATCCATATAGATACATGTGTGGGACCCCTCCATGATATTTCTATCACATTTATTTCTTTCATTTATAGACTCAAATCCCTCCAAAATGTTTTGTTTTTTAAAACGGCCAATATGCCCTAAAACATTGGGGAAAAAACAATGGGGAAAAGACAACGGGAAAGAAACAGTGGGGCAAAACAGAGAGAAGAAAAAAGGTGAAAACAGTCCTTAAAATTTTATCCTTTTTTTTAATAAGAGGATACCTTTTCACATTCATATATGGGCCCTTGAGTAATGACATAACATTTTCTATTATTAATATTATTTTAAATCTTTGTGTGTATGGATGGATCAGGTCATTTGCTCTTTGATCAAGTGATTTGAATGATTAATTAATTAGTTTTTTAATAATATTAATAAAAAACATGTCTAGAAAAAAAATCTAAAAGTACAATCTTTTATACACTAATTAATTAACTTAGTGAATAGAATTGAATATTCTTCTAATAAAGTTTATTTACTTTCCCTTCTTTATATAGGTTACAAGAGTAGAAAGAGTTTATTCCTCTCTTCTTTATATAGGTTACAAGAATAGTATTAGTTGAGTGAGGAATTGTTAAAAAAATTATTCTTTCTTAAAAAATAGGGAATTGTTAAAGAGTTTATTCCTTAAAAAAATTATTCTTTCTTAAAAATAGGGAACATATAAAAGAGTTTATTCCTCCCTAAAACATAAAAATTATTAAAAACATTAGTCTAAATTAAAACAATTAGAAAAAAAACATTATAAAATTGTATCCACAATATTTGAGTGAGGAATTGTTGAAAAAATTACTCTTTTAGAGTTTACTCATAAGAATTATTAAAAAAGATTAGTCCAAATTGAAACAATTAGAAAAAAAATTATAAAATTTTATGCACAATATTAAATTTTTATTTTTTAAAAGTTTTTTAAATAATTGGTTGGGATTTGTTTTAATATTCTAATCTAATGTTAGTTTTATATTATTGGGTTAATAGTAGTGAACCTTAACTTAATGTCATAGAATGCATATGTAGTATTAAATATACATTGTATGTTCATCATTTTTATTTTAGTGTTAATTAATTTCATTATAGAGTTATTTTGAATTGGGACTTTAACTTATTTTACAGTTATATTGTGCATTACAAATTGATTAAATATATCTATCTTAATGGATATTTCTAACCCATTTAGATTATGTTGTCAGGATTAGGGTGTTTCTACTAAAATGGTAGAGCTAAGGATGAGAGACGGTGTGGAGCAAGTTTCTTTTTCAAGAAACCTTTTGACTTCCCCCAGTGAAGAAGTGCAAGAAGAGGCACTTTAGGCCTTAGCCATTCCTACAGACCATGCTTTTCACTCCCATGACTTTGAAGCCATCCCTCATGATATTATTTTTGATTTGTTGTCTTTCTTCTATCATCCTAAAGGTCCTTTTAAGCTCTTTCAGCTTGTCCTAAAAGCAATCGTATACATTGTTCATTGCAAACATAATCACACAGTTATTGCTTTTACAATTGTGAAGCCCCTTCTTGAAATAGGGGAAGACCTTCGAGTGCTAAAGCTTAGTTGCGAGATAATTTTATATTTTTCTGAAGAAGGTGACAGTCTTGAATTTATCATTAGAAATAATATTTGTCCATGCCTCATTCAACTTCTCTTTCATGAATCTCCTCATATACTACTTTTTGTCATGGAAACTATGGCCAACATTGTAGAGTATGGGAATCATAAAGAGATTGTGAATGATAGAGTACTATTACGTATTGTGGCAATCATTTCAAGTGGTGACAAGAGAGATTTGAACATAATGAGACAGCTTCATATGGAGATTTGTAGGTTCATTTCCAATATCACAACACTCACCCAATATGACATTGAGCTTACAATAAAGACAGGGGTAATTTTTGCACTTGTGGGGCTCCTTGCAGAGGCAATAGACTGTATAATGGAAGAAGCAATTTATGCTATTGTTAGTGGTATTATAGGTGGCAATGATGAGCAAGTGGAATACTTTGTTGATCTTGATTGTATAAATCTCCTTACTAATATGATTACAACTATCAACAAAGGCCTTACACAAACTTGCCTTAAAGGCCTAGAGAGGATGTTGAACATCACAAAAGAGAAAAACAAACACCCACATCTTTTCCAAACTACTAAGCTCAAGGATTTCATTAAACCACAAGAACAAAGCACTTTGTTCAATTATTTTGATCAATGGCTAGATCCAGACCACTATAATTTTGTATTTCCTCCTTCTAAGAAGCCTTGTACTCATTTGGCATAATATTTTTGGTTTTAGATTATTGAATGTTGATATTAAAATTTTACATTGGGATTTCCATCTTTGGAAGATATTATATGTTTGTCTTATGATGTCAAATGATATCTTTAAACAGTTACTCCATACCAAATGGTTTTATATATTAATATAAATTTTGGAATTAATATTGCACCAACGAAAGCATTTGAAATGACCCAACCCTAACCCTAACCATAGTTTTAACCCTAACCCTAACACTAACTCCAATGTTAGAACTAGGGTTAGGGTTAGAATTAGTGGTATATTATATATGAAATTGGAAAACTAATGGGATTGGCAAGGGTGGCTATGATGGGTAAAGGATAGATCTCAACAAAGCACAAAACTCTAAAAGAAAAGATATAATAATGGAATAATGATAAGTAAGAATTCACAATCCCTCAAATTTAGATATAAGAAATGATAATGCCATTAGAAATGACATATCACTCTAAAAGTGATAAATCATACAAAATGTGTACCGAGTCAGCTCATGGTGGGAAAGAAATGGACAAGAGTCAAGAAAATTATAAGTTTTAAATTAGGGTCAAGTTTCAGGTTCAAGTGAATATTAAAATTAGTGTTAGAGTTAAAAGTAGGGTTAGGGTTAGAAATAGGTTTACATTTAAGGTTAGAATTAGGGTTAGGGTTTGATTGGGGTTTCATTTATTGTTAGTATTAGAGTTATATTTAGAATCAGGTTTAGGATTAGGGTTGCAATTAGGTATATAATTAGGGTTTTAAGTATGGTTAGAATTAAAATTAAGATTAGAATTAGGGTTTAGGTTAAGGTTAAGGTTTGGAGTAGAATTATTGTTAGGGTTTGGGTAAGAATT
Source organism: Cunninghamia lanceolata (assembly GCA_027924645.1). Taxonomy (NCBI): domain Eukaryota; kingdom Viridiplantae; phylum Streptophyta; class Pinopsida; order Cupressales; family Cupressaceae; genus Cunninghamia; species Cunninghamia lanceolata. Next base: position 4,904,337 of record BSBN01000957.1, read on the forward strand.
AGAATTAGGATTAAAATTAGGGTTAGTGTTAGAATAAGGATTATGGTTAGAATTACGATTTAAATCGAGGTTAGGATTAGAATTAGAGTTAGGTTTAGTGTTAGAATTAGGGTTATAGTTATAATTGAGGTTAGGGTTAGAGTTAGAATTAGGGTTAGTGAATTAGGGTAAGCATTAGAGTTACAGAACTTTAGGGTTAGGGTTAGGGCTAGATTAAGGGTTAGAATTATAGATAAAATCATAGAATTAGGATTAAGGTAAGTGTTAGAATTAGGGTTATAGTTAGGGTTAATATAGGAAACTATAGTTAGGGTAGAATCAGGGTTAGGATTAGAATTAGGGTTAGGGTTAGGGTTAGAGTTAAGATTACAGTTGTTATTACAATTAGGGTTAGAATTAAGGTGTGTATGACATTAGAATTAAAGTTAGAGTTACAATCACAGTTAGAATTAAGGTGGGTTACTATTAGAATTGCGGTAAGAATTAGGATCAAGCTTAGGGTTAAAATTAAAGCTATGTTTAGGGTTATAATAAGGGTTAGGGTTAGGGTTAGAATTAGGGTTAGGGTTATAATTAGATTTGGGGTTGGAATTACAATTAGAATTATAGTTAGGATAAGGGTTAGAATTATAATTAGAATTAGGGTAAGCATTAGAATTACTATTAGGGTTAGGGTTACAATTCAGGTTAGTGTTAGTATTAAAATCATAGTTAGAATTATGATTAAGGTAAGGGTTAGAGTTATGGTTATTGTTAGATTTAAAATTAGGGTTTAGATTAGGAATAGGGTTAGAACTATGATTAGAATTAGGGTTAGGGATTGAGTAAGAATTAGTGTTAGAATTGTAGTTAGGGTTAAAATTAGGATTAGGGTTAGGTTTAGGGTTATGACTATAATTAGGGTTAATGTTAGAATTAGAATTAGGGTCATGGTTACAATTAGGGTTAAATTTAGTATTAAGGTTAGGGTTAGGGTTTCAATTAGGACCAAGCTTAGGGTAAGAGTTGAGGTTAGGGTTAGAATTAGAATTAGGGTAAGCATTAGAGTTACAATTAGGGTTAGGGTTAGTGCTAGAATTAGGGTTACAACTAGACTAGGGTTAGGGTTAGGGTCATGATTACGGTTATAATTAGGGTTAGGATTGGAATTATAGATAGAATTAGGGATAGGATTTAGGTTAGAATTATAATTAGAATTTGGGTTATAGTTTAAAAAAGGGTGACAATTAGAATGAGAATTAGGGTCAAAACTAGGGTTAGAGTTGTAATAAAGGTTAGGGAACTTACAATAATATTTAGGATTATGATTAGAATTAAGGTTAGGGTTAGGGTTAGGGTTAGAATTATGTTTGATTAGGGTTATAATTAGGGTTGGGGTTAGGGTTAGGGTTAGAAATAGAATTAGGGTTACTAAATTAGGGTAAGCATTAGAGTTTTACGGTTAGGGCTAGAGTTAGGATTAGAACTCTAACCTTAATTATAATATTATATATTTTTAATTAATAAATATTATAATTATAATAATATATTATATAATAAATACAAAATTATTATACAATATATTATAAATAATATATTTAATCTATATTATATAATTATAATAATTCATATAATTATATAATATAGATAGAATTAGGCTTGCTGCTGCTAATGCTACTAGCATACCTATATTTAAAAAATATATCTAAAGTACACCGAGAGATATCCTTCTCGAGGCACCTAATGTTAGGATTGGTGATTAAAAATAGGCGCCTCAAGAAGGATATCTCTCAGCGTACTTTAGATATATTTTTTAAATATAGGTATGCTAGTAAATTGCTTACTGTTAGATTATTTGATATGCTCACATGAGTTAATTTAAAGAGTCTATGATGTGAGACTTTTCATATTATTCAAACATAATAATGTTTTAAATATAGGTATGCTAGTAAATTGCTTACTGTTAGATTATTTGATATGCTCACATGAGTTAATTTAAAGAGTCTATGATGTGAGACTTTTCATATTATTCAAACATAATAATGATTTCACCCCATAACTGCCCAAGCTTTTCTAATTTTTTATCCATTTGGCTTCCACAAATTTATTTATGTTTTGTTTAAACTCCATAACTACCCAAGTTTTTCTATTTTTCTATCCATTTTTTCCATTTGGCTTCCACAAATTTATTTATGTTTTGTTTAATGTGATAAAGATCTCACTCCATAACTACCCAACTTTTTCTATTTTTCTATACATTTGTCTTCCATGAATTTATTTATTTACACATTTTATGAATTTTGTTTACATGGAATCTGAATCTTAATTGTTTACGAGAATCTGAATCTTTTAGGCTATGAGTGTAGAATGCCTCTCGGCGCAATTATTTTATAATAATTTGTTATAGAAATATAAATGATGTTTATCAACATTTTTTTAAAATAATAGAGAAATATATATTAAATTAGAATATTTTCAAAGAATGTATATTCACTCAATTTTAAAAATCAATTTAGAAATAAATCTTTTCTTTGTTTTATTGTTTTTATTCTCAAAAATCAATTTAGAAACAAATCTTTGCTTTGTGTATACTTGTTATTTATTGTTTTTATTTTTTAAAATTAATTTAGTAACAAATATTTGATTTGTCTATAAGTTTGTTAATATGTTATTCATTTTTTATTATATATGCAATAAGTATAAATTTGTAAATTACAATTACAAAGATTAAGAAGGGTGTAATTAAGAGTTGATTTACAATTACATGGGTAAAAAAGATTTGTTGCTACTTCCTCTATTGTTATTCAATTTGCCAAAGTCACCTTTTTATCAATGCAGCAAGAGGCCTATGTTAAAAGCCAAATTGGAAATGTTCTCAGTGTTAATTTTAAAGTAGCTCAGACAAGTGTTCTAGTCTCGAGTGGTGATTACGATGCTAAAAACACAACTAGAATAATTATCTCCATACCTATAAAATTGATTTCTAGAGAGACTTCTAGACATTAGGGTTTGTTAGAGTCTAATTAATCTTAGCCATTGATTGAGATTAAATCATGGCCATTGGTTTTCAATGAGAAGATTATAAAAGAGGATCAATGGGCATTTGGAGAGGACAAATTTGAAAAATATTTGTAGCAATAGAAAATAAATAAATTTGTAGTAATAGCAAATAGATTTGTAGTGAGAGCAAGGGCGCAGTGATTGCATTAGAGATAGCAACAGTGGAATTTCTGTAGGAGAAATTGGGAGAAGAATTTTCAAAGGAGAATATTGCCGAAGCTCTGCAAATAAGAGGCAAGTAGTTTATGTATCTCTTAATTTTTTGAAATTTAATAAAATTCCTCATCTACAGTACTGGTTTTCCCTTCAGGGTTTTTCCAGCCCGACAATTTGTCCAAAAATATTGTGTTCATTATTTTGCATATTTTATTTTTTCTCCATGATTATTTTTGAAGTTGCAGCTATATTATTTTTCAATATTTGCTATGAATTAATTTTCGGTAGTAAAATAATCTATAAAAGATAGGAGATTAATAATTAGTAGCTGCAATAGAATTTTCACACTTAGTAGTGATACGACTGGACAAGTTAGTTGTTGAAATGGTTGGAAGTTATTGGTCTTGATGTTTTTAGTTTTGTTTATGATTTTTTTGTTGATTGCTACTCTTTTTTTCTATTTGTAGTTTTGTTTATGACTGTGTTGTTGATTATTGCTCTTTTTTGCAATCTTTAAACTATTTTTTTTGTAAAATGTGCATTCTTTGAATATAAAAAAATTCACTCAACATTTTTTTACAACTTATAATTTTCTTAAAATGCCAATTGAAAGGTAGTTAAATGATCAAACTGTCATAAAAATTTCATATGTCAGGCAAGGGTGACCATCAAATTCCAGGCCCTACCTTTTAATATACTACTTTGACTACCCACACGACTAAGTTACTATTTTTACAGAGGACCGGTGGACAAATTTGAATAGCACTTTGGGTAGGACACTTTCTACTGGCAAGGCTATCCTGTTTATCACAAACTAACTACCCCCACATACGCAACACATTGGGTCAGCCTGTGACATAGGAGCGCATCACATTGTCAGGAATTCTGGGTATACTACGGACATGTGCTATGCTAAGGAACAGGTCAAGACTCCTATTTATCAACCCTTTTCCTCCTCTGAAGAAAATATGCATCTTGATGGAATGTCCATTCCTCTTTTTGTGGCAAATTTGCAAAGTGAACAGGATCTACAAAATCTATTACTTGTGAGGAACAATAACCCACCCTTAATGTCAACAATGGAACTTGGGTTTCTCACAAAAGGGGTATAGTAGGAAAGGTGATAAATGCATTAAAAAATGTAAAAATTGAGTTAGACTTGTTCTTGCTGAGGATGTTAATATGTCCCAAGTAGTAGGCTTGACAAATACTGCTCTGACTAGGATCTTCTTTGGGTGGAGAATTTCTAAGAAAAATCTATCAATTTGGATAACTCATAGTTGGCAACCTATTCTTGGATATTCTCCTATCTTTCATCTATTGGTAAGGGGGTGGATTGCTTTTATTTTTCATTATGTTGACGGTGAGGAAAAAAATCAAGGCTTCTAGACAGTTTTGTGGCATTCATCCTTTATCTTTAAAAAGGTGGCCCCTAGATTTGATCCCCATTTCAAGCACCATTTGACAAAACCAGTGGGATCAAATTACTAGCCTTACCCCTTGAATACTGGACACTTGAGATCTTTCAAGCCATTGGGAACAAATTGGGAACTTTCATGGAGGTTGATGCAAGTTTCTTAAAACAGTCCTCTATGACTATTGCCAAAATATTAGTGGCTTTATGTTTAAAGGATGGATTTGTGGAGGACATTCTTCTAGAATTTGGTTGTGGGCTACACAAACAAACTCTGGATTATGTTGGCAGTCCTTTCATGTGTGCTATGTGCCACTTCTATGGCCATATTGCAAATGATTGTACACCCCTTTTTCCAATAATTGTTTGAATAAGAAGTTGGGTCCTTTGTTTGAGAATAGACAAACTATTCAAACTCTTGAGCTGCCTACAGACAAGCGGGATAATCCTCGTCTAGAAAAGGAACTAAAAATTGGTCTGATAGTGAACAATCTTGCACACCCAGGCATGAGTTGTGACATAGGACTAGAAATAACATTTATGTTATCTCTAAATCAGTCAGTTATAGAAGGGAAGTATAATACATGGGAATCCTTAAACAATGATGTGATGTTATTAGACCCTTCCACTTAAGAAATAACTCCCATTATGGATACTAGTTTAAAGTAGTTTCGGAGAAACACTCTGATGGAGGCTAATCCTGGTATTGGTAGTGATCAAGTAGGGGGAGTGAAAAAATTGAGGATTGGGAAAAAGGGCATGAAGGTTTTAGCCAAGGAGCTCAGGGTTGAAGAACAATGCATTCGAGTTTGTTTCTAGGTTACAAGCATAAAAAAATATCTTCTATGACGATTCCCTTGAGGACTCAACATTACATTAATGTCTAGGAGTTAGAATCCACACTTTCTCCTATTCAAACCAGATATTCTCTTCGTCCTCATCAAGTGAACATGGCAATGGATGGAAGTTGTTTACAAGGTGGAATTGTCACTGATTGTTGGGATAAGGTGCCATTAACCTTGTAAATCTCAATATTGTATTTATTCCATTTTATTATTTGTAATTACCCATAAGGGAATGAGATTGTTTCATTGGCAATGGTAATTATGGATTTATCGGAGGTAATTATGGAGTGACATTTACGGTTGGCAATTGTAAAAATGATGAGTAAATGAGGGTAGGTGCCACCTTGGAGAAATCAACTATTTTTAGCATGTATGACACACATCATAGAGTTGGTGAGTGCATGTAAGAGAATCTATGACAGCTACAAGTTTTCATAAGATTCTATGACACTATGACAACTTATGATAGGTAATTAATAGTTGTAAGATGTTATATTTAGCTCTAGGAGCCCATATTGGGAAGATTCTTTCTGGGAGAATCTATGATGGTTATGACACATCATAAGATGTATGAGACCATTTTTTGGCCTTGAGTGTCCAACTTTGCTTGGATGAATTTGAACAAGTGTCATGAGCTTGTAAGAAGGAATTTAGTGTTTGCATGTTGGAGATTTATAGGAGAGAGAAAGTGGATGCATAGATTGGAGGGAAAACACTTCTTAAAGATCATTGCCATGTAGGTGTTGTAGTATGATAGATTTTTGTACATAGGTGCTGCCGGATTGAAGGTTGGAGAGACAGAGGAAGTGCATCTATTATGTATTTCAAATTTTGAAGATAATACAACTTGAGCTTGGTGGAGTTTTTTATCCAAAAGGGTTTTCTCCACATTATATCGGGTGTTGATATAGTTTATTCTTCTATGGTGTTTATTCTTGTATTGTGATTTGATTTTTGCATGCAATCTCTATTGATATTACACTGTTTGAGATCATTAACATATTGTAATAAGATTTCCACTTGAGTAGTTGTTGTCTTCATTTCTAACTTTTGGTATCAGACTTGATTAGCTTTGACTCTTGGGTGGTAGTGTGAATGTTGTTTAGCTACAGTGGGAGATTTGGTTGTTTGTGTTTACAGATCTTGTGTAGATAATATGGTTGCATTCACCACTACTTTAGCCTCTCGATTGGACATTGAGAAGTTCAATGGTATGGGGTATGAGTTGTGGAAGCTGGAAATGGAGGATTTGCTAGAAGAAACAAACTAGTGGTTGGTTGTTCAGAAAGAGAAGCTTGATGATGTGAGTCTAGATGAATGGGAAAGGTTTGATAAGAAGGCATGGGGAACTATCTGACTGTGTCTTTTAGATTTCATCCTGTTGAATGTCTCAAAGGAAGAGACTACATACAAACTCTAGAACATATTGGGTGACATTTATCAAGCCAAGAGCATGGTAAACACGCTTTATTTAAAGAAGAAATTGGAGCATTTGAACAATTTTAATTTACTTTTGAGTCAACTTGATTCCGTAGATGCTACAATTGTAGAGGAAGATAAATGTATACTTTTACTTTGTTCTTTACTTGAATCTTGGGAGAATGTTATCCTTGCTATTACTACTAACCTTGAAGATCTAAAGTTGAATCATCTTGTTGCAACTTTGTTGGCATAGGAGATGTGGAAGAAGACTTATGAGGTTAACACTAAGGCTCTTAATGTGAGGGGAAGGGCCAAGGAAATAGGACTAAAAGGAGATTAGAAAGGGGCTAAGGAAAAATCTAAGGGCCAATCTAAGATTCTTGGAAAGAAAAATAGTGTTAAGTGTTGGATTTGCAGAAAGAGGGGACATGTGAAAAAGAAGGTACAAAAACCTAAGGAAATAGTGGGAGACCACTTCTGAGAAGTCCTCTAATGTAGGTGAAGATGTTTTACTTTCTACATGCAATGTTGTTTCTAATGATCACTGGTTGGTTGACTCAGGATGCTTGTATCATATCACCTTGCATAAGGAATGGCTTTCCACATATGAAGAGTATGATGGAGGTAAAGTGTACCTTAGGGACAACTCTACATATCCGATAGTTGGGAAAGGCAAGGTATTGTTGTGTTTGAGTGATGGAAGGATTAAAACCCTCCCTGGTGTTTTACATGTTCCTAGATTAGCTAGAAATCTAATTTTAGTTTCAAAGTTCAATGATTTGGGAATAACATTTGATAAGCATTTAGGCTAGACTAGTGGTAGTGAAGGGGAAGAGATTGGGAACCTTGTTTATGCTAGATGCCACTACAGTTTGTAATTCTTCTTATGTTTCTGAGGCTTCTAAAAACACTTGTATGTTGTGGCACCATAGATTGGGCCACACAAGTAATAATGTTTTGAAAACTATTAAGAATAAAAATTTGTTGGATGGTTTCTCTTATTCTGATGAGCACTTTGATTTCTATGAGCATTGTGTGTTTGGAAAACAAAATAGAACATCATTTCCTTTAGGAAGTAATAGAGTAAAAGAGAAATTAGAGATTATTCATTCAGATGTGTTTGGACCTGTGGATAATGACTATAAGAAAATTATTTTTTTGGTCACCTTCATTGATGATGTATTTAGATTTACATGGATTTATTTTATGAAACACAAATATGAAGTTTTAAGTAAGTTTAAGGATTTTAAAGTCTTAGTTGAAAACCATTTGGGATTAGAGATAACAATATTAAGATCTAACAATGGAGGGTAATATTCCTCGAAGGAATTTGATGAGTTTTGTAAGCATGTAGGTATAATCAGACAAAAGACAATTTGGTATATATCGCATAATAATAGTGTTGCAGAAAGGATGAACCAAACAATCATGGAAGGAGCAAAAAGTATGTTGAGTGCTTCACAGTTGGAGAAATGTTTTTGGGCAGAGGCTATGTGTATTGCTTATTGCTTGATTAATAGAACTCCTTGTAAGGCTCTTGATTCGACACCTTATGAAGTGTGGATAGGTAAGAAACTTTTTGTTTCACATTTAAGGGATTTTGGTTGTGAGGCTTTTGTTCATATGCCTAAGGAAAAGTGATCTAAGTTGGATCCAAAAGAACAAAAATGCATCTTCATTGGATATGGTGAGAATGTTAAAGGTTATAAGCTTTGGGATCCTCTAACAAAAATAATTGTTTTCTCTAGAGATGTTATTTTTAGGGAACTTATATCTATTTCTGAACCTGATTAGTCAAAAGAGAAAGAAAGGTCAAAGAGAGTGCATTTTGACTTAAAGCATGAAGATGCAACTTAGGAAGAACAAAATGATGGATTGGAGGGTGAATAAGAAGAAAAAGATTCAAGGAGTTTTGATGAGGAAGAATATGTTGTAAAAAAAGAAGTTGATGTAGATGATCATGCAAAAGAACAAGTTGAGTCTCTTACTCCACCCTTAAGGAGATCCACAAGATAGCAGAACCCAGTTGATAGGTATAGCCCACCAGATTTTGATTGTGTACTTGCTTTATTGAGTACTAATGATGAACCTAAATCCTTCAAGGAAGCTATTCATGAAGATGATAGTGAGTGTTGGTAGTTAGCCATGTAGGAGGAGATGATGGCTTTAGACTCTTGTAACACTTGAGATCTTGTTTGTTTGCCCAAAGGAAGAAAGGCCATAGGTTGTGAGTGTGTCTTCAAGAAAAGTTTGGAGTAGACGGTTCATTGGAGAAGTACAATGCTAGATTGGTAGCCAAGGGCTACTCCTAGAGGGAGGGAGTTGATTTCGGTGAAATTTTCTCTCCTATTGTTAAGTTAACTTGTATTAGATTTCTTTTATCCATTGATGTAGCTTTTGATTGGAAAATAGATAAAATGAATGTTAAGACTGTGTTCTTGCATGTAGGTCTTGAGGAAAAAATTTATATGCAATAACCTACATGTTTTGAGGTAAAACGGAAAGAACATTGGGTTTGTCGGTTAAAGAGGTCTCTTTATGATTTGAAATAGTCCCCAAGAATGTGGTACCAAAAGTTTGACTCATTTGTGTCAAAATTGAGTTTTTTTAGAAGTGAGGAGGATCACTATGTTTACATTCATTGTATTGATGATTCTATACTCATCGTTGCATTGTACATTGATGACATGTTATTTTTTAACAAGACTAAGGGTATGATCAGTGAGCTGAAAGCTCAACTTTTAGGTGCATTCAATATGAAGGATCTTGATGCTACTAGATATATTTTTCGGTATGGAGATCAGGAGGGATAGAGGTAACATAAAGCTTTGGTTGTCTCATAGTAAGTATGTGAATACTATTTTGTAGAGATTTAGTATGCAGGACTGTAACCCAATTAGAGTTCCTTTACCCATTGGTACTAAGATTTCATTAAATATGTGTCCAAAGAATGAAGATGATTTTGAGGATATGTCTAATGTACCATATGCTAGTGTTGTAGGGAGTTTGATGTATACAATGGTTTGTACTAGGCTGGATATTGCTCAAGCAGTGGGAGTTTTGAGCAAATTTATGTGTAACCCTAGTAGACAACATTGGAATTATACGAAAAGGGTGCTTAAATATCTTTTAGGTACTCCTTATTATTGTTTGGTTTATTCTAGTACTGATAGTGCTGATAAGAGTTTGGACATACAAGGATTTGTTGATGCAGATTGAGCAGGTGAATTGGATAGTCAAAGGTCCACTAATGGCTGTGTGTTTACTCTATTTGGAGGAGTAGTAAGTTGGATGAGCAAGAGACAACTCACAGTTTCTTTGTCCACCGCCAAAGAAAAGTATATGGCTTCTACCCATGTCTCTAAGGAGTCAATTTGGGTGAGGAGACTGTGTAGAGGTATTGGTTTTAATTACAAGGTCATTCAAGTTAGTTGTGATAGCCAGAGTGCTATTTGTTTGGCCAAAAATCCTATGTATCATGCTCGGACTAAGTATGTTGATATTCAATGTCATTTTGTTCAAGAATTGGTTGCAAGTGGACAGATTGAGCTAAAGAAGATAAACACTCAGGAGAATGAACTACAGATTCATTGACCAAACCTGTGAGCACAGAGACATTTGTTTGGTGCAGAGAGGGCATGGGCCTTATGTCTAGTGCCTGATTATTTTCATTTTTTCCCCTATGGGTTGATTTACAATGTATAATGTCAAGTGGGAGAATGTTGGGATAAGGTGCCATTAACCTTGTAAATCCCAATATTATACTTATTTCATTTTATTATTTGTAATTACCTATAAGGGAATGAGGTTGTTTCACCAATAGTAGTAATTCTCAATTTAGTAGAGGTAATTATGGAGTGACATTTATGGTTGGCAATTATAAAAATCATGAGTAAATGAGGGCACTTGTGATAGCTATTTTAACCATGCATGACACACACTGTAATGTTGGTGAGTGCATGTAAGAAAATCTATGACAACTGCAAGTCGTCATAAGATTCTATGACACTATGACAGCTTATGATAGGTAATTAAGAGTTATAAGATGCTATGTTTAGCTCAAAGGATCTATCATGATTAAGACGCATCATAAGATGCTATAAGAGACCATTTTTTGGCCTTGGGAGCCCAACATTGCATGGATGAATTTGGACAAGTGCCATGAGCTTGTAAGAAGTCATTTAATGTTTGCATGTTGGAGATTCTCAGAAGAGAAAAAGTAGATGCCTAGATTGGAGGGAAAACACTTTTATAAGTTCATTTCCACGTAAGTGTTGTAGTATGATAGATGTTTGTACTTAGGTGCTGCTAGATTGAAGGTTGGAGAGATAGAGGAAGTGCATGTATTATGTATTTCAGAATTTGAAGATAATACAACTTGAGCCTCTTTTCTTGGTGGAGATTTTTTACCTAAAAGGGTTTTCTCCACGTTATATCTAGTGTTGATATTGTTTATTCTTCTATGGTGTTTATTCATGTGTTGTGATGAGGCTAAGGAATGGACTCTATATCAAGAAGATGCAGATCCTCTTTATTTTCCCAGACATTAAATTTGGGGGCATTTGAAATAAGTCAGGGGAAGCATCAAACACAAGATGGGGTCCTTAGAGTAGGACAAGCCCCTAGGCACTTGTCATAATGATTATTCCATCACTCAACATCAAAGGGTTAGGAAACCCTCATAAAAAGAATGCTCTAAAATGGTTAGTGATTTCCCAAAAACCAAATTTTATTCTATTACAAGAAACTAAAGATGAAGGGAATAAGATAATTGGGGACTTATCTAAGGTTTTGAGAGAGTGGTATTTTCTTTCCATTAATTCCATAGGGAACTCTAGCAATTTGATTTCTAGATGGAGGAACTCATCTACATAACTAAAAGATTCTATCACTTATGATAACATAATTGCTACTAGAATTTTTTCCATGGAAATGGGGATTTCACTTGTTGTGGCCAATATATATGGCCCCACATATGACAAGAATGCTTTTTGGGAGCAACTTCTGACTAATGACTTTTTTAGATTTGAAAATCTCATAATAGGAGAGAGTTTAAACTTCACTCTTTCTTCTGAAGAGGTTTGGGGAACTTCTGCTAGAGCTAATCCCCTTGCCAGTTACTTCCTACATAAATTGGAGGAATCTGGGTTGATTGATATGAATCCTATAAAGATTGTGCCAACCTAGAGGAATATACAAGTTGGAGAGGATTATGTTGCAAAATGACTTGATATATTTTTTATCCAAGATAATTTTCTTTAGGCACTTGACAAGGTACATACATGGGTGGCCTTGGGTGGTGATTCAAATCATCTTCCCATATTCCTATAGATTGGAAAAAATGATAAAAAAAATTGTTGTACCTTTCAAATTCAACCCTTATTGGTTGTAGGGTGAAGCTTTCAACAAATTAGTTAAAGATGAATGGGTACATTATAATGGTTCCACAAGGAAGTTGGCAAGTATATAATTTACTACTACTCTTAAAAAGGTCAACGTTGTTGCTATCAAGTGGGTACATAAGAAACATATAGAGCAATATTTGGTACTAAAAATTATTGAACAACATATTGAGGTGCTTTATGGTTCTGATTTTCAATCTACTTTTGATGACTCTCAAATCTAAGATGCATGCTTTGAAATTGAAAAGAAGGATGTTTATGGAGGAGCTTGAAGTTTTTTGGAGGTTTAAAGTCATGCCATTTAGTTGGCTAAAGGTGATGATAACACAAATATTTTTCACAACTATGCAAATTATCAGAAAAAGGGAAACACTATATGGGAAATGCCTAAGGAGGATGGTCTAAGGGAAACCTCTTTTAAGTAGATTGTTTAATTGGAGGTGCCACACTTTAAATATTTGTACAAAGAACCTGATAGGGTTAATATTGCTGAGATTGTTAAGATTTCTACCTACTTTCCTTGTTTTCCTAATGAGACCACCAATGAAAGACTATTGGAAGATGTTACTAAGGAGGAATTAAGGTACATATTGGGTTCTCTATAAAAGGATAAAAGTCCTAGCCTTGATGGCTGCACTATTGAATTCTTCCTATGCTTTTTTGATCTCATAGGACCTGACATTCTTTATGTGGTGAAAGAGAGTTGGTGATTGGGAAAGATCTTAATTTATATAACTCAACATTCATTGCTTTCCTTCCAAATAAGGACAAGCCTGACTCCTTTGATGATTTCTTCCCAATTGCATTTACATGATTATTGTAAAAACTAGTAGTTACATGGGATGAACTGCACACAATGGTTTTTTTGATAGGCTGTTTGTAAAGTAAATGTTTTTTGAGAAGTGTTTGTGTTTTATGACCTATTGGCATTGCATTTTTTGAGGAAGGTAGTGTAATTTGTGATTTATAGGCATTACAAGGGAGTATCAATTTTCAGAATATAGTGGCTTCTCTTGCGTCTATTTATGTAGCTAGTTTCCTATTACATCCTTCTTGAAATTGTATATGGCATCAACTACATGATATGTTTCACAATTTAGAAATATGTTTTTGCAACTACATATTGTTGTATTATTGAAAGCTAACATTAGGTTTGTTCCACAAATGCCATTAAAAAACTGCTCAAATTTCAATTGGTGTCAGTTGTCATGCTATGTTTTGCAATTTAGAAATATGGTTTTTTAACTACATACTATTGTGTAATAAATAACTATGTAATAGTTTGAGTGAATACATACTAAGTTATTATGATAAACTTTGACACAAAATTGGATGCACTGAATGTATTGTTGAATAGATTTTTAGAACTTTTAAACAAAGCATTTGAGACTGTAAATCTTTATTCTATTAGCTTGCACTATGTAAACATGGTAACAAGGAACAAGAATTATGGAAAGATAACATTGGGTTTGCTCCAAAATTGTTATTCAAAAACTACTCAGATTTTAATTGGCATCATGCTTCAAATAGATTGCAAAACAAATATTGTCCCAGTTTTTCTTGAAAAATAAATAGCCATAAAAGGAATGTTTGAAAAACACAAGATATGTTAAACAATGTTCCTAAATAGATATTGAATCATTAATAATTCAATTTAAACAAATCATAAACAAGTCAGATCAGTAAAAAATATTGGGCTTCTTAACTTTTATCAAGTGCAGGAATAAGACGTTGGTGCTTCACCAAGTACAAAACACTTCTAGCTTAAAAAAAAGATTTTAATTTTCAATGAACTAAATATGCTTTTGCTAAGAAAATATAAATGATGAAGTTATGTTTCTTTCTTTTACAATGAATTGTGAAATTCCAAATAACTCAAGGCCAACACATAACAAGAATTTAAAATTTGAAAACCTTGCTAGTTAAAGAATAGAGAGTTTACCTTAGATTGAAACACTTTCTCAATCAAATGTGTATGAAATCACCCTACTACCTTAGTTTTCAAATATCAACAAATGTGGAAAGGTTCATGAAACCCCTCGATGAATGTTGTGATGAAATTACTTACCTGTTGTTGTGTCCATCTATTTTGAGAGTAAACGAGTGAGGCAGAGATGTTAGATTTGGAACCACTCTAAAGTTGTGCTCCAACAATTTCTAGCACTTCATGTGGGCTATGTCCCTTCCAAGGTAACCTAAAGGATCCCCCTTTGAAAAGTATTAGTATTTTTTTTCACATTCACAGTTTGCATCTTAAACTATATATTGCACCAAGAATAAAAAAGAAAGAGCAAATCATCAATTAAATTTAAGCTACAATTATAGAGTAAGAAATAAATTGCAATTATAGTATTTTAATATAGTTTTACCTTTTCCTATGGTGCAATATATTTTTGTTATGATCAATCAATAAGGTAATATCTATCTTTGTATTTAACTCATTTTAACTTGCAATCTAAACTTTTAATTCGCTTTTCTTTTTTTTAAGATCTTATGTTATTTGTCAGGGCTTTGCTTTTGCCTTCTTGGCAAGCTTTTTCAACCCTACAACTAGTAGTGAGATTAGTTGCATTGCAGATCATGTTAATTATGTTTTCTATTACTTTTCATTATATTTTAGGTTTGTTTTTACAAGAATGCTAAAATTCTTTAAATTTGATGGTCATTCATGAATTTTAATAAAAAATTATTAACTAAGTTTGAAAAGAAAACTCATACACAATGAATTTTAAAACAAACAACTAATTGTTTTTCAAATTATCCTTTATAGTGCAAAGAAATAAAGAGAAAACCACCATCTAGTTTAGTAGTTTCCTAATAAATACATTGCCTAAATCAAGGGAAATGAAGCAATAAGAAATTTACAAAGTGATTATAGTTTAAATCAGAAAAATATAACAATAGTGAATTTTCAAGCTTAACAATACCAACTATGTTGTAAGACAAGTAGGATTTTATTCATTAGGAAAATGTATTTTATCTTTTCAGTGATTAATTTAATATGATAATTATAATTGATCTAGTTTTTCCATTGATCTATTGGTGACATTTGGTCATCATGGGATTACAAAACTAAGCTTAACTGTATAAACATAGTGGAAAAAACATGTTACATTGTGTGATACACTTGGGGCTATGGTCAAGCATTGTAATGGAAGAAATGGCATAAATTAAATATGTTGACATGTATGCAAGTAAAGTTGATTTTGAATAGTAGCGGGTAAAAGTAGGTATGCAAGTATAGTTATTTTTTGTTTCAATAAATTATTCACAAGAGAAAGTGCCCTTAATGTGAAATAGGTATGCCAAGATAGCATGTATATAAAAGTAATTAGTGGTAGAAGACATGAAGTGAGAGCTCATTATAGAGAAAATACAGAAAACAAAATGGCAAACTAAGTAAGGGTGGAAGAATTAGAAGCGTTGCATGCAAGTAATTTTTTTTGTTTTGATCAATTATTTGGAAGTGATAGTGGCCTTAGTCAGTCCTCTTCTTGTTCCTAAGCATGTTGAGCCCTTCTAGTTAAAATAGTATGCCTAGGTATAGAATTGACAAGACTTTCCATTTAGCAGGACTATTGTCTTGCATTGCATGTCCTAGTCAAAAGGAATTTCATCATCAGTGTATGTCAATGGATATAGAGATGTTGGTGGAAATTCCATGGATTGAAGTCATTTGAAATTATTTACCAATGGGATGTAATATAATTCTCTAATGAACCAATATCATTGTGAATGTTTTTCGAATGACTGGTATATATGCAATTTACTCCAACATAATTATTGAAAACATTGATCAGTTGCTACTGGGATGGTGATAAAATGAGAGGAGACTTGAACAATAGCTAGTTTTAAGTGTTCTTTCCATTTGTTGGACTTCTAAGACATTGCAAAATGTCCATTTTTGAGTCACTTTAACAAACAACATTGCTTTCGATCGTATTGGTCATGCCATGTATGAATCAATGAATCTTGGAGATGATATGTTGCTAATGTCATAGATAGATACACTTTAATGTGCAATGGGTACACTAAAGAGGTCTTAAAGGTGAATTATTAGGTCCTTAAAGAAAATTATGTGTTTCCCTAAGTATGGTTCCTAATGGACAAATGTCATCTTTGGATCGTTAGCATGAAATGATTGATTGAAAGTCACTCTCTCTTTTCTCTTATCTCTATCTCTCTTCATCACTCTATCTCTCTTATATATCTCTTATCTCTATCTCTCTCCCCACTCTATCTCTCCTTTATATCTCTTATCTCTATCCCTCTCCCCCACTCTATCCCTCTTTCTCTATTCCTCTCTCTCTCTCTCTATTTTTGTAAATGTACTATATTTAATGTAGGGAACTATCCATTAGAATGCTTGGCCATAGACCTAAGTCTATCACACAATGGAACACATTTTGCCACTATATTTATGTAGTTTAAATTATATTTGTAATCTGATGATAATAATTGATTTTTTTTTTAAGAAATGCCTCTTCAATTGTCATGCGTGCTAAAGGTAAAATCTAAAAATAATTATTCATAGGAAGGTTATGCATGTAGCCATGCTTTCTACTTGAAACTAGAAAGTACTTTGAATCCACAAATTTTAGTTCAACATCATACATAAATAAGGATATGGTTTTTCCATACACCCGTTGACATATTATACACATATTCAAAGTAAAAGCATGGTGGGACCTACCCAAATTCTTTACGCCTCAACTACTAACCCACAATGTGATCTGGAACTTGAATTCCAATCAATCCTTTAACATGGTGTGGTAACAAAAATTTTCAAAAAAGGCATTCTTAAAATCTATTTGGTGAAGAGACCACATGTAATGAGCTATCAATACTATAGTAGTCTTGACAATATTGATCTTTGCTGCTGGCCCAAAAGTTTTTGTGTAGTCAATTCCCTCCTTTTGGTCACTAATCTTTACTTATGTTTTTTAATGCTTCCATTAGACTTGAACTTAGTTAAATAGACACCCACTTATTTTTTACCACATTCTTTCCCTTGGGTAAATCCACCAATTCCCAACTCATATTCTTTATCAAAGAGTCATTTATTTTTCTTAGCTTGCTCCTATTCATATTCTCCCTTATCCTCATCATAAGTTTGAGGATCATTAGTCTTCATTATTTTGGTCATTAAGGCACAATTAACTTGTTGAGTTCTTTGATAAATTTCTTGAGGACTTTTGGTCTTCTTCAAGAAGGGTTAGATTCTTCAATTGTATTGGAAGTTGACTGTGATATTTTTTTGGTTTCAAAAGTACTATAGGATATGTCATTACTTGTGACCACTTGTGGGATAGGATTTGGAGAGGATTTTATAGTATCCTTGAACCCTTGATTAAACTTGACATCCCTACATGTGAACACATCATCCACAATAGGATCATACAACCTATATCATTTCCTGTGATCATCATAGACAACAAAGATACACATAACACTCTTACTATCAAATTTATTTTGTGTAATATTATTAGGTATCTAAGAAAATTCTTCACATCCAAATACCCTAAAATACTTAACATTTGGTTTCTCGATGCTCCATGGTTCCTTGGTATTTTGTAAACAAGTTGTAGTAGATCTATTCAAGACATGAGTTTCCATATTAACAACCTTAAACCAAAGAAATAAAGGAAGATCCTTGGAATGGTTGACCATAACCTCGAGTCTATCACATAATGGAACACTTTTTGCAACTATATTTATGAAGTTTTAATCCTAGTTTTGTAATCCCATGATAGGTAAAATTTTGAAATAATTATTCATAGGAAATGTCTCTTCAATTGTGATGAGTGGTAAAGGTACTCTCTCTCTCTCTATATATATATATATATTTGTTCCTCTATCTCCCTCTTTCTTTCTTCCTCTCTATTTTAAATTATTGTATAATTCCCTCTCTATTCAGCCTCTCTCTCTCTCTCTCTCTCTCTCTCTCTATATATATATATATATATGTTTTTCTCTCTCTATATCTCTCTATTTCTCTTTGTCGCTTTTGTCTCTATCTCTATACATCTCTTTCTCTCTATTTCCCTATCTCTCTTATATCTCTTATCTCTATCTTTCTCTCCTACTCTATCTTGATATCTCTCCTTTTATATCTCTATCTCTCCCTCTCTATTTATCTCTCTTGCCCTCTCTCTCTAGGAGAAATAGAAAGTAATAAAATTTATTGATCTAAAACACATGTAACCTTAAAAATTAGGAGTAGTGGAAAGTAATAAAATTTGTTGATTTAAAACACCTGTAACCTTAATTAAACATAGAAGATTAAATGAAGGAGATAGAGAAGATAAGATGGCATATATACTTATCTTCCTCTTTCTTGGCATGGTAATTTACCATTTTTTGATTGTTGGCATGAAATGATTCATCAAAAGTTAGTCTCTATCTCTCTTCCTCTCTCTATCTATCTACCTCTCTCTCTAAATATTTTTCTCTTCATGTCTTTGACCATAGACATGTGCCATCTTTGGATTGTTGGAATGAAATGATTGATGAAAAGTCAGTCTCCTTCTCTCTTCCCCTCTCTATCTCTCTACCCATCTCTCTAAATCTCTTAGTCTCCTTTTGTATTTATCTATTTCTCTTTATCTCTCTATCTCTTTATCCGTACTCCCCCCTCTCTTTCTCTTCTTATTGTTGCCCATAGACATGTGTCATCTTTGGATTTTTGGCACAAAAATAATTGATTGAAAGTTAGTCTCTCTTTTCTGATAAGTGAATTAGCAAGTCCTTAAGAAAATGGTGTTGTGTCCCAATTATAGATCCCAATGAACATGTGTCATCTTTGGATTGTTGACACAAAATGGAGAATCAAAATTCTCTCTAAATATTAGAATTAGCTATTATTTGAAATATTCTCTCTTCCTCTCTCTTTGCATGGGCATTTACCATCTTTTGATTGTTGGCATGACATGATTAATCAAAAGTTGGCCTCTATCTCTCTTCCTCTCTCTATCGTTCTACCTCTCTCTATTGTTCTACCTCTCTCTAAATCTCTTTGTATCCTTTTGTATCTATGATCTATTTCTCATTATCTCTCCATCTCTTTGTTTGTACTCCCCCCTCTCTTTCTCTTCCTATCTTTTCCCATAGAAATGTTTCATCTTTGGATAGTTGGCATGAAATAGTTGATTGAAAGTTAGTCTCTCTTTTAGAAAATCTTTAAGAAAATGGTGTTATGCTCCAACTATAGATCCTAATGAACATGTGCCATCTTTGGATTGTTGGCACAAAATGGTTAATCAAAATTTTCTCTCTCATTCCCTTTATATCTTATCCCTTATCTCTATCTCCCTTTCTCTATCAATCTCCTTGTACATATCTATCTCTCTCTCTCTCTCTAAATTCCTCTCTTCCTCTCTCACTAACTCTCTCTCCCCTCATTAACATATGTATGTGTGTATATGTATCTTTCTCTATCTTTCTCTTTCTCTTTAGTGTGCAATGGTTATGCTAGAGAGGTCTTAAAGGTGACTTATAAAGAAATTAATAAGATGATTTGTCACTTTGAGAATAGCTCCCCATGGAGAAATGATTGCAAACTGGCAATTAGAAACATGTGCAACTAAGATTACATTGATCATCTAGCATTGTTGTATGATAATGTCAATCATTAATGATGAAAGTGCTCTCTCTCTCTCTCTCTCTCTCTCTCTCTCTCTCTCTCTCTCTCTCTCTCTCTCTCTCTCTCTCCCTCCTCTTTTTTTCTCTTTTTTAACTTTTATGAATTGTAAAAAAAAAGTTTATTACTAAAATATAAGTATTTATTATTTATTATTTCTTTTAAAAAAGAATTACTTACATTTATTATAAATACCCATAACAATTAAAATATATTATATAACTATATTAAATATTCAAAATAAATTATATATAACTAATATTTCATATTATATAAAACTAAAATATTAACAACTTCAAATACAATATTATAAAATAATATTATATGCCTTATCAAATATATGTATTTATATATTTACATATAATATAATAAAATTGTATATTTAGACTATACATATATTTAATATTTATAATTTAATTATATTTAGTTTATATATAATATGTAATATAATTAATTATTGTATAGAAGGAATATATTTTTTTAAATATAATTGGTAAATTAGATAAATATTTATACTTAAATTATATTCAATCATATATATTAATATGTAATCTATAAATATAATTAATAATATATAGATATAAATAATTACTATGAAGTTATGGATATGAAAAAATTTAATTATATTTATGATCTAATTAATATAACTTGATAACTATAAATTAATTCATAGGACATCCAAGGAATAATATCTTTATTTGAATAAAAATTATTAAGTAAATCATATGGTAAAGTTAAAATTTCCCCATTCATCAAATTTGGAAAATAATAAAAACTAGTGGATAATACATAAAAACTGAGGGTTTTCAATCACCACAATCATTTCTTTAGCAGGCCAGAATGAATGGTGAAGAAAAATATGTGCAAATAGAAAAATGAAAGATGACGAGTGAAAAAATGGAAAAAATGAAAGATGACGATCAAAATTGAATGGTTGCAATTGATTAAAATAGACATCTCACCTACGCCATCTCAAGTGAAGAAATAGCAATAAATAAATAAGATGATTGGGAAAAAAATGGTTGGACATCCACCACTTTCGCAGGAAAAATCTTCCACATATAAGCTTATTGGCTAATTATTGTTGTTAAACTCATTGAGGTTTTGTCTGCCTCTATCTCTAGTGAATAGTTTAGGTTCCTACATGGTAGACAAATACACGATGCCACTAGAATGGTGATCAACACATATAAGTCCATTATCTCTTACAATAGAATGCAGGTTGAGCAACACGGGTGGATTCTTCATCTATTCCCTTATAAGGTTTCAGATTGGCTGAAGGATTTAAGTACATAGGCTAGGCTATCATCTAAAACCTAATGGATATGGAAAAAATTATTGGACTTGGTTGATTGATATAATAGAGAAGCATATAAACATGTGGTTCAATAGGTGGCTTTCTATTAGGGAAAGGCTTACTTTTATAAAATCTATTTTGGAAGCCTTTCCAATTTATTAGCTCACTCTAGCTCACATCCCAAAAGGGGTGTTGGAATCTATAAGGAAGAAAAGCATCATTTTTTTGTTGAGAGGGAAAAAGGATAAATTTGGTATTCCTCTTGTGAATTGGATATCCCTATCTAAGCCCATGAAAGAAGGGGGCTAGGGTTTTAAAATATCCATATGTTTGGTACAACTCTTGTTGCCAAGAGAGTTTGGAGGTGTTGAACACCCAAAATACTAAGAGGGGGGGTTAAATAAGTATTTTATTAAACCTTTTACTTATTAAATTAGTAGTCCATTTACCACATGCAATAACCAAGAAAATTAAGCATAGAAGAAGGAACCACAATGCATCACACATGAACACCAAGATTTTTTAAGTGGAAAACCCAAAACTAGGAAATACCATGGTGAGTGCTAGCTTACAATATATTATATAGGAACAATATTGAATTACAAAAGAAGGCTCACTACCCAAAGAAGTGTTCACTCTGAAAGGGCTCACTACCCAAAGAAAGAAAGGAGGTGGCCCACTACCAAAATGAACTACTCTGATTGCATCTGACAGTGCATGGTTATAGTTCCAATGAAGCTCAGAAATACTATCTCATAGCTCTTCATCTTTGACTACCCTATTTCACTATTATGTTTCTACATCAAACATGATCTCTCTTCTTCTACTTCTGTCACCCTTATTATACTTGACACATTACATTCACAATTACATTCACACAATTTATTCCAAACATTAAATTTTGATTACATATATATATCCGCAACACTTAGAATCTTCCTACTAGGTCAGCCTAGTAAAATGTAGCGTGTAGTCATGCCTTTTGTGACTTGTCATCCAAATCCATTCACCATGATGCACATGAGACCAAAACAACACTTGAATCATATTCACAAATGTTGGTTCTATCAATAGAATCACTTAGGATAAGGTTCCAAACAACAAAACTTACCGCACACACATCATATTGTCATGTTGGCCTTAACCACAGATTGTCACTGGTTTAGTTCAACTGTTAGATTGCATTTTTACCGTGGACCACAAGACTTGCTCAAATTCATATCAGAGACTCCTAAGACATCATAGATCATACCTCTAGAACCGTAAAGTAAAATATTGTAATGTGGTGAAATGCGGAGTACATAAAGTTGTACTTTGCTATTGCAAAACTTAGTTGAGAAGAGTAGTGATATTTTGCCTAGTATAGATACCTTTTGAGAACTTATTTGGATCTCAAAACTTGGATTTAGAGTTTTCAAGTATACCTTAACCAATCCTCAAAACTGCAAGACAAGATGTTTCTTACCAGAGAGATGCAAACCATAACAAGTCTGTACATAACATAGTCATACACTAAATACTTAGATTTTGATCATGAACCAAGTGAAACTATGCTTCTGGAGATCATAGAAGTGTAAGACTCTAGATTTAGGATCTCTTAAGGTGTATCGACCTTCCATCCAAGCCACAAAATGTGTTTGTCAACTGTGAAGAAATACGGACCAAGAACTTGTCTCTCTGTAGCCTTTTCTGTAATTTACCAACACTTAGCAAATTTCACTAAGTCATCATTTCAGACTATATCTGTCTTCACTTATTATCACTTCTTGGACATGTTACAACCTTGAATATTTAATGTTGCCAACAATAGCTAACTATTTCCATCAATGACAACACAAACCAAAACATCCAAACATCATTATCAGTAGTGTCTCCTTATGATTTTTGCCATAATGCCAACAATCTCCCCCTTTGGCATTGATGGTAACATACTATGTGAAAAACAATTATCAATGTTTACAACATAAAGCCTATACATCTCTCCCCCTCTTTATCTCTCCCCCTTACTATAGTGTGCATTAGTTGTTTTTCATATGCTTATCTCTCTCCCCCTTTGACATCAATGTCAAAGAATATGTATAGGACTTTCTATATATATATATATATATATATATATATATATATATATATATATATATTTTGTAACATCAGAAAATGTCCCCTTGGGGGCTTTTCCCTCTTAAGGTTTAGCTCCTAGGTTTTTTGTCTGCATTTAGGACATCTTGCATCATATTTTGACATCCCAATGAAATGACCCCTGGGTTTCATGACAAATGGGACCTAGGGGAATCCCTTGAAACAAATCCTACTCTAGTCCTACCCTATTTTGGGTCAGACCCAAATTATAAGTGTTAGCTTGTGACCGTTATTTAGGTCCTATGATGACACGGTAAGTTTGAATTATGAAATTCTTGGAGGGAGTGTTTGTAGTTGCATATATAAACATGTCTAGGCATTCATTTGTAAACTAGATGATTACTAGATGGCAATTCGGATTCATGATCTTAGGTAGAAGTGATTTAAGGTATTCACTGTGTGGAAGAGTAGATTTTGTGTTGTTTATGTGTTTGTATTTGCAGATTTGAGCAATCATCTCCTCATGGCATGAAGAGCTTCTTCCTCCCATGAGATCTTCACTACAATGTGATATCATTTGTGTTTTCAAGCATTTATGATTTAGATTTTGCCTTTGCCTCACAAGGGCATGCACTTTCTATTTGACAATGGTGTTTGGAAGACTTGAATGTCTCTTTGAGGCTTGATTGAGGCAAGCCTCTAAACACCACAACCCCCTCCCAATTTTTTTGTGATTGCAAGTTACAAATTGAAGATACAAGAAAAGTAGAGTTGCAGTAGGGTGTTGTAGAGTGTTGGATTTGTAGACCAGAGTTGAGAATAGGACCTTGGAATTGGGCATCCACTCCTTAGTCCTCTGAATTCCATGACGGGAAAATCTTTGAGACAATAGGAATAGGTTATAGATCAAATTTCTAGATCCTAACAAAAATCAGGGCATTGGACTTGGGCGCCTACTCATTAGTCCCAACTGTTCCACTTCCCAAACTTTGAAAATAGATACACATTTATCTATCATTTTACATCTTCATGTAGTCGCATTTGACTAATTTATCCATTTGCTTCCATATTTACATAATTAGGGTTTTGATGTATAATTGAGCATAGTTGAGCATAATTGACAATCAAATCACCCTAATCCAATCTTCCCTACATTCCTAAGTGACCAAGGGCCTAATAGCCTTGAATATAATTGGTGAAAGGAATATAGGCATAAACAAAACTGTTAACAATAAACCTATCCACAAAAATTTTACCCTTTACATTTTGGTGAACCTGTGTTGTTGGACTTGTGTGCACCTTTCTAATTTTTTTGCTTCAGATTTAAATTGATGTCATTCATTCATATCATCATTCATCTTATTGCATTGGAAAAATTACAAGAAAATTGGAAATTTTGAAAATTTTGAAAAAAATACATTCTAGGGTTTTGCATTTTACATTAGTTGATTTGAATTTCATCAAAATTCTTATTTTTACATTATATTTGAGCTAAATTATAGAAAATTACAAAAATTCAATAGCTTGCATTACATTTTAATCATAAAATTGCTAGGGTTTTGTTAGAATTTTTTTAAATTTTTCATATAACCTAGTAATTTTAAAAACTAGGGTTTGTAGGTAAAATCTTGTTACAAAATTTTCTACTCATCTTAGGCACTCATTTAAATTTGAATTTGGCTGTAGTTTTTCATTTTAGTGTAAATTTGCATTTAGATCTCAAAAATTTGCATTTTTACATAGAAAATTTGAACAAAAAACTAGCACTTTCATTGATTTTTCATTAGATTTGCACCTATATTTTTCATTGTAGGGTTTAGAAATTATTTTGAGATTTGAGTGGATTTAGTTTTAATCATAAATCAGCTTTCAATACATTCATATAGCATTTTTCTTTAAGATTTCAAACCTAGGGCTTGAAAAACCTTGATTTCCACTAGATTTGGCCTTATCGACTCCCTAGATTTGCACCATAGGCATGTTGTGAAGAATATTTTTGCATTAATTTTCTGTTATTAGGGTTATTATATTTTTCCCCTCCTAAAAATCTTCACAACACCTTTATATTTGGCTCTTCTATTGAAAATTTGGTGAAAAATTACACATTTTTGCTATTTTTGCCCTAGGGTTTGCCCTAGATTTGCACTCCAAGCATGTTGTGACACATTTTATGGATTGAGGTAACTGATATAATTACTATTATTTGCTGCACCTCTTAAAATTAATTACAACACCTCTTTATTTAGGTCTTTGGATTGAAAAATTGTGAAAAATTGCATGTTTTAGGGCATTTTCACTAGGTTTTGACTAAGTCATCATCCTAGATTTACATCAAAAGCATTTTGTGAATGATTTTTTTGCTGTATTGGACTGAAAATAGACATATCATTTTGTTCCCCTAATCAAAGTCCTTACAACACCTTTTCTTTCACATATTTACATTAAAAAAGTACAAAAAATAAAGCATTTTTGGATCTCAAACACATCCTTCTCTTAGGGATTGTTTGCTTAATTTGTGCATTGCATGTTGTGTGATTTTATATAAGATTTATGACCTACTATCCTAAAAACAATATCCCTTTAAGAAGAAGTATAAGGTTAATGGGATTTAGTGTTCTTGAAGAAAACGACATTCCTACCTCTAACAATCCATTGAATACCTTCTTTACAAAAGGAGAAACACAAATTTTGCAAGATACTATACCTCATACAACCACTATGCGTCATGATTTTGATGGTGTTCTATCTCATTTACAAAACATAAGAATACTAGTGCTTGGTGTGCTTTGTCTATCTTGAATCTCGTATTCCTCAGATTGCATATGCATTGTTGTTTATCATGATTATGTAAACACTAACATGTTTCTTGCAGGGATGTGTTTGTGGAAACATTTTGCAATCGTAAAGTACATGTCACCTCTGTGGGCATGGGATTTGTGAAAGTACATGTTCCCTTGTGTGTTTTCTTCCTACCTTAACATCCTTGATATCTATACCCAATATCAACCACCTTAAGGTGGGGGCATATATAAGGTAAGTCGTCTATTGTAGATGTTAGCAATGTGCTTGTCCTCAGGTGCAGTTTAAAGACTAGTGCGATGAGTACTTCCTACACTTTAAGTTTGTTTGCAATCAATCAATCAATCAATCATCTTAAGCCCTTTGTAGAGGTGGAGATGGTGTATTTCTTGGAGTAGATTGCATCATCCTGTCATTTTCAAAAGTCCTCATCGCGAGGTGGGGAGCAGTTTTGTGACTAACTCAACCCTTAAATGTGTCTTTGATGATTGTTGTGGTGAAGTCCAATCATTGGTGTGTTTGTAATGTGTCTGAGATGGTGATTAGCCTAGAAATAGGAACACTCCATCACTTGTCTGCTGTGTTTTCTCCGTGTTTTCAAAGTGTGTGTGTTTTGCATGTTTGTTCCCAAGCATAGTTTAAAGACCAGTGGCGATGAGTCCCTCCTATGCTTTGGGAGTTGTTTGGCATGCTTTCTTTGTATGGCATGTTTTGTGTGTGTGTTTTGCCCCATATATGCAATTTAAAGACTAGTACGATAAGTGCTTCTTACATTATGGGAGGTTTGTTTACTTTCTTGTACTTGCATCTACATTTCATATATATGAGAAAAAGAAAAGAAAAGAAATCAACTGTCTTCTATCTATTCAGTGTATTCACTATGTTTTGCGTGTCTTCAATGCTATCTTATTCATGTTTTGCGTGACTGTAACTATCTTCTCCATGTTTTGCGTGCCTGTTACTATTTTATCTTTGATTGGCATGTCTTCTCTGTGCTTGGTGTGTTTGCTATGTTTGTTGACTATACTTTAATGCACATATGGGCCTCGTGTTCATACATACATTAAAGTGGGGGCTAACTATAATGTCAAAAAATGTCCCCTTGGAGGCTTTTCCCTCTTAAGGTTTAGCTCCTCAGTCTTTTATCTACATTTAGGACATCTTGCATCATATTTCAACATCTCGATGAAATGAACCCTGGGTTTCATGACAAATGGGACCTAGGGGGATCCCTTGAAGTAGATCCTACCCAAAATAGGGGGAAGGACTTGGGCACCCGCACCCTAGTCCTACCCTATTTTGGGTTAGGCCTAAATTTTAACTGTTGGCTTGTGATCGTTATTTAGGTTCTATGCGGACACGGTATGTTTGAATTACGAAATTCTTGGTGGGAGTGTTTGTAGTTGCATATATAAGCATGTTAAGGCATTCATTTGTAAACTAGATGATTACTAGATGGCAATTTGGATGAATGAGCTTGTGTAGAAATGATTTAAGGCATTCATTGTGTGGAAGAGCAGATTTTGGGTTGTTTATGTGCTTGTCTAAAAATAGTGTTTGGAAGACTTAAATGTCTCTCCTGGGCTTGACTGAGGCAAGCCTCTAAACACCACAACCCCCTCCCAATTTTCTATGATTGCAGGTTGCAGATTGAAGATACAGGAAAAGTGGAGTTGTAGGAGAGTGTTGCAGAGTGTCAGATTTGTAGATTAGAGTTGAAAATAGGACCCTGGACTTGGGTACCTGCTCCGTAGTCCCTAGAATTCTTTGACGAGAAAATCTCTGAGACAACAGGAACAAGTTATAGACCAAGTTTCCAGATCCTGATAAAAATAAGGGCATTGGACTTGGGCACCCACTCATTAGTCCTCGACTGTTCTACTTCTTGAACTTTGAAAACAAGTGCACATTTATCTATCATTTTACATCTTCCTATAGTAGCTTTTTGAGTAATTTATCCGTTTGCTTTTGTATTTACATAATTATGGTTTTGATGTATAATTGAGCATAGTTGAGTATAATTGACAATCAAATCACCCTAATCCAATCTTCTTTGCATTCCTAAGTGACCAAGGGCCTAATAGTCCATTGCCACTTGACCCAAAGTCCTTGAATGTAAATGGTGAAAGGAGAATAGGCATAAACAAAATCCTTAACGATCAACCTATCCACAAAAATTTTACCCTTTATACACACACACACACACACACACTAGAAGTTTATACTATCTGCATATGTACATGTAAAATCATATTGCTTACTGATTAAAATGGAGGATGTGTCTGTATAATCTCTTTAGTTGTACTACATCACCATCCCATTTGTTTTTGTACACTTCAAAACTTGTATATGCCCATTAATTTGGCACATCAATTCCTCAACTTTATCCATAGTGGTAGGAATCTTAGTTACCTACCTTGTTTTGTTTGCATCTGCTACTATCCTTATCATGTTTGCAATTTTGATACTTATGATATCCCTTAGTTGTCTCATTCTACTCTTTATTGTCTCTTTTGATTTAGCAATTTTTTTATAGCAGAATGGATGGTTTTTACCTCCACTCTTTGATTTACAATGGCATCAATTGCCAGATCATAATTTTTGGAAATTTTAATAATTGAAATTCCCATCCATCTATTTTATCCTTTAAATTGCTTGTGGTCTCTGTATGCTTTGATCTAACAAAACTTTATCCTTTGAGTACTTATCATTTCAACTCAAAGGATTTTTATGTGGAAAATCCAAAACTAGGAAAAACCACAGTGAGTGTTAGTGTTACATTGGAAAATGTCCCCTTGGGGGCTTTTTCCTCTTAAGGTTTAGCTCTCGAGTCCTTTAGAATGCATTTCTAGAGCATCTTTCATGATTTTGATGACTCCCGATGAGAAAACCCAGAAGTTTCATGACAAATAAGACTCAAAGGATGCACTTAAGATAAATCTTTCCTAAAATAGGGGGAGGACTTGGTCACCTGTTCCCTATTCCTACCCTATTTTAGGTCAGGACTAATTTCAAAGTGTTGGTTTTTTACCATTATTTAGGTCCTATTCTAACACGGTAAGTTTAAATTAAGAAATTATTAGTGGGAATGTTTGTAGTTGCATATATAAACATGTTTAGGCATTCAATATTGTTGCAGAGTAGAATTTGTGTTGTTATTGTGTTTATATTTGCAGATTTGGCATCCATCTCCTCATGGCATGAAGAGCATCTTCCTCCCATGAGATCTTCACTACAAGGTGATATCAATTGTGTTTTCTATCATTTATCATTTAAATTTTGCCTCTATCTTGCAGAGATACACACTTTTTATTTAACAACGATGTTCAGAAGACTTGAATGTCTCTTTAGGGCTTAATTGAGGCAAGCCTCTAAACACCACAACCCCCAACCAATTTTTTTGTGATTGCAGGTTACATGTTGCGAAAGAAGAAAAAGTGGAGTTGCAGGAGAGTAATGTAGACTATCGAAATTGCATATTAAAGAAGAAAATATGGGCCTGGACTCAAGCGCATGCTCATTAGGGTAAAAGTACAAACCTGTGTCACACTTTATAAAGGAATCGGCCAACATAAAAAAATCTCAACTTCAACCACATAAAGTGGTCTTGATGTTTTGAATTTCAAAATAATGTAAACTAAGAAAATGTAGATCTCTTGTTGAAGTTTATTACTCTAATTTTTTAGAATTTTTAAAAAATTGTTTTGATATTTTTTCTTATCAATTTAAGAGCAGATTTTGAAATGCTAAAAATTTGAATAAAAAGTGATGTTCAGTTGATGTCAAGAAACAAATAGAAAAAAATGCATTTTCTCCTAAATTTTTTCCCCCAAATAGGTGACTTCAATATCTAGGGCATGGAAAAAAAATAAATTTTTGATCTATATTTTTCTCATAATAACATTTTGAAGTCAAACTTACTTGATTTTGATAGTTTTTAGTTGATGTCAACTATTGTTTAATTTTTTTTTCAATTTCAAAAAACAAATTATACCCTTTTGAAGCAGATTCTCTCCTCTAGGGCATCATTTATTTTCCAATTTTTGTAATCACGTTTTACTATGTTTTTTAAATTTTAAATTAGCCTTTTTTTGAACTTGAACAACCTACTTGCATTATTTTAAAATATTTATATCCTAAAATTACTCAAAATATATATATTTCCATATTCAACACTCTGGTCTCTACAAAAGGGTATTTTTCTTTTTTTAAAATAATTTAGATTGCAAAAATATTTAGCAGAAGTTGGAAGTTTGAGAAAGTTTGAAAAAATGGTGACTTGGCTTCCAAATAGGATGCCACATAGACATATTCGATCTAATGGGATTCGGTCAAATCCCATTCGGTTGAAATTACTTTGCTTTTTTTTCTTAAAGAATTTGTGGCTTTTTTTATTTTTTGTAATTATTGAATTACAATAAATTAAAAAAAAAAACTAATTTCAACAGGGAAGAGTCATATTCAAAAACACAATGATTTGAAAGTGTTTTTTAATGCCTTTTTTTGGCTTTTTTAGCTTATTTTAGTTTTTTGGGCTTTTTTAAATTATTAAATTAGAGAAATTTGGAGAAAAAAGAACAACTAATTTCAATAGGAGCAAAGTAGTATTCTCAAGTAACAAGATCTAAAACTTGTTTAATTGATTAAACTATTGATTTATTGAATATAGACCTAGATCTTCAAAAATAGAGGTTAAAGCATTTGTATGTGTTATATTTGTATGCAAGTGAATTAAAATTTGAGCAATTTGTGATAGGCAATAAAAAGACAAGAAAAAGGTTGTATGATCAAAGAAGAGATACTACAAATGTTGATGAAGGAACATCTACTCAAGAACAACCCATGGCAATTGTTGATTACTAAGGAGTACAGTTACCAGAACAAATTGAAGGTGGTGATAAAAAAAATTTCTTGGTATGGAAAATCTGATGGAGATGGATGAGGATTCTCTTTTAAAAAATATTTCATCTGAAGATATAGTACCTAAAAGCATAGTAAAATTACACTCTAAAAAAATATGGGACGAATTTTTTGAAAATAAGTCTATAATTAGAAGAGCACAGTTATTTGCAAACTTATTTAGGAGGAAAGAGATGACCCTTATTTTGGAGTTGTTAAGGATTGATAATAAGATAAAGTCATCAGGTTCATTAAAGCAAGCAATGGTTCAAAACATACAAGATGCACTGAATTCTATTGAAAGCAAGAGTTGAGCTATTGATTTAAGTGTTGCACATAGAGTATTGATGACTATAATTTCTAGTAGGAAATTATCACATAGAAGACAAGTTCAAGCAATTTCCCAATTATTCAATGTTTTTAGGAGGACTATTTAAAGATATATTGCAAAGAGAAATAGATTGGATGGAAATGTTGAGAATAATTGGGTAAATATTTGCAGGGTTCCCCAAAAAGATAGAATCTCAGAAGATGTAAAGCAACAAGTGATTGAATATTGGACCAGCCACTCTCGTGTTTCTTCCAATAGAAGGGACACTATATAGATAAAAGGTGAAGATGGTACAAAAATTTCACATCCAAAACATTTTATAGATATAACACAAAGTAAACTTTTTGAAGCATTCAAGCAAGAAATTTTTAGATGTGAAGATTTGCTAAAGGATGTTTGAGAGACTATGACCATGTTTTGTACGTATAAATAAGGTACGTGAGACTTGTTATTGTCAAAATCATGTCAAATTTCATCTACACCTACAGTCATATAAAAATGCTATGGCAGTAATTAATCCAAATATACTCATCCTTAGAAGTACAACAAAATTTGTGAAGTCTCTTCTATGTGAAAAATTAGAAGATTCGGATGAATTCAAAGTGCAGTGTATAAAACATATATGTAATGATTGTGGAAATTTGAAGAATCTTTATAGGTTGATAATATTGATCATTTAATGCAAGTTATGTGGAAGAGATTTGAATATGAGAAGTACTCAACAAAGTCAGGAGTTGAGAGTAGAAAAATTGTTCTCAAAGAGAGTGAATTGTCTTACAATGAGTTTATAAATAAATTTTGCAATATAATATATCCACATATTGAACATTGTCATGGTACTAGATGGCAAGCTAAGTAATTTTGTGACTCAAAAAATTGCTTTCCACCAGGTTGTATTCTTTCTATTGTTGATTTCTCTAAGAACTATACATTTAGTTCTCAAAGTGAGATTCAAAATCAATATTATCATTTAGAGCAAGTTGTAATATTTGTTATAGGCATGTCGAAAAATATGTGGATGGTATGAAAATTAGAAAAGATGAACGGATTATCATCAAAGAGGTTCACTTTTATATCAGTGATGATACAGGTCATGATAGAAGCTATGTAGCCCATTGTTTCGTAATATTTTTTGAAGACCTAAGATGATATCAAATAGATGCTTCACAACATTGGATATGGTCTGATGGATGTGTTAGTAAGTGTTGATTTAATTTTTTTAAAGATTTATATTATATTTATTTGTGTAATTAACTTGTAGACTTGAATTGTTTAGTTACTTAAATATGTTGTAGGTATGTATATAGTTTTTTTTTTAAATAATTTATTTTTAAATTTGAAATTTTTTGTAACTTCATAGGACAATTTAAGTTTGCAAAATCTTTTAATTGGTTAATCCAACAACATATTAAATGAAATATACATTTTTTGTGGAATTTCTATGAGAGTGGACATGGAAAAAGAGAGCATGATGGAGTTGGATCATGTGTGAAGCGTGCACTTTGACAACATGAACTTGTAGGTAATACCATATGGAGTACAAATTTAAATTCTCAAATATATTTTAAATGAATTTAAACCTGTTTGGAAAAAGTGTAGATCTCAATATATTGCATGTGTTGAGAAGTGGAAGCTTAAACCATTGTGCAATTTAGTGGTTTTGATATATATCTAATGTTGCAGATTTTCAATATTTCTCCTGTTGGATTTAAAAAAAACTAATTATGTTTTTTGAGCTCATCTTTTTCTTTCAACTAGAAAACCTCTTAACTTGACATTTCACCAACATGAACTTGTAGGTAATGCCATAAGGAATGCAAATGAAATTGTTGAATGGTACAAAATCTATTTTGCCATCCATGACTCAATATACAACACACGCTATTTTTGGGAAGTTAATGGTACATAAATAATTTTTTTTGAATTTCAATATGTGTACATGAATTGAATTTTCAATTTTATACACTTTTTAATTGGATGATTGAAATTTAAACAGATATTGATCTATCAACTCTTACTAATTGTCAAATAATTAGTGGTATTAGAAGTTTGCATCAAATCATGATAGTAGGACATAGCAGGCCTCCTATAATTCAAGTGAGAAAAATCATGTTTTTGTGTTGATTGCATTGAGAACAATACAAATACTCTACAATGTGAGAATATTAGAGATGGGTATGGTTCAAAATGGGAAATATTTAAACAATTAGTGGCCACGTCGGACCCTTTTGAAGATAATGACATTGTAGATGTCTATGATCCTTTGTATTCAGCTAATTACGAACTTATATCAGATTTAGTTGTTAGAGGTAAATTTTGAATTTTTAAATTAAATTTGAACTTATACATTTGATTTATAATATATATTCTACTTAAGTTGAGCATGGTTTACTACATGGTGTGTACAGGAGATATTTTTGATGTTCTTGCAGATCCTGATTGCACAGAAGGTGTAGATTACTATCTACTAAGATGTATGCAACCAAAATGCAAATTGTCAAAATCAATGATAGATGGTGATGGACAAGAGTATCCTACTGGATCAATGGTTGTTGAAGGTACATACTATCAAAAAATAAAGATAGATACAAATGGTATTATATTTATTGATTATATGCCAAGTCAAAAGGTTCTACATTATAGTCACTTAGTTATAGCAACACAAATAAATCTTGAAATTTTATCAAAAAGAGGACATGTCAAACAAAGGTGGAGGTTGCCTATTGAAGATCATGAAAATATTTTAGAGATAATAAAAGATAGAGAGGATCCAGATTATATGTACCAAGAACTTTAAGCTATTTTTTTACATGTATATATTTTCTATGACTATATATATATATAACATTTGGATGCAAATTTGAAAATCTTTTTAATTTTATGTTGAATTTAAATAATTTCATTCAATGTGGTGATACATTACTTTTTTCTTAATCATAGAAATAGATAGGTCATGAATTAATTTTAGCCTGCATGTTTCATTTTCCTACATTTTGGTGTTCAGATCTTACCTGATATTCAGGTCATCATAAGATATTGTGATTCGATGAAATTAGAGGCTATTTTCTATGGAGGAAATTCTAGATGTCATCCACCTATCTTCTATGGATGTCATGATAAATTTATTGGTTATCTTCTTTTATCTTATTGTAGCTTAATTGAAATGAGTTATTTTTGGATGTCATGATAAAGTTTATTTTTTAAGGCCTAAATCCTATTCCTAATCCCTATAACCTCGACACTCTACATTAACCCTAATCCCTCAGCCATCAACCCTATCCCTAAACGCTAAACCCTCAACCCTTAACCCTCAACATCAAACCCTAATCCGTCAACCCTAAACCCTAATCCATCAACCCTAAACCCTCAACCCTCAACACTCTACCTTAAACCCTAATCCCTCAACCCTAAACCCTAAAACCTATCCTAAAATCCTATTCCTAAACCCTAATCCCTCAAACCTCAACCCTAATCCCTCAACCCTAAACCCTAATCCCTCATCCCTAAACCCTAAATGCTATCCCTATTCCTAAACCCTCAACCCTCGACACTATACCTTAAATGCTAATCCCTTATCCCTAAACCCTAAACCTTATCCCTCAACCATCAACCCTTAACCCTTAAACCTTAAACCCTAAAACCTATCTCTAAAACCTTGACCCTCAATGCTATATCTTAAACCCTAATCCTTTAACCCTCAGCCCTAAAGCCTCAACCCTCAATCCTTAAACCTTCAACCCTAAGCCCTATCCCTAATCACTCTACCCTGGACACTCTACTTTAACTTGAATCCCTTGACCATCAACCCTATCCCTAAACCCTCAACCCTTAACCCTCAACATCAAACCCTAATCCATCAACCCTAAACCCTAATCCCTCAACCCTAAACCCTATCCCTAAACCCTCAAACCTCAACACTATACCTTAAACCCTAATCCCTAAACCCTAAACCCTACCCCAAAATCCTAATCCCTCAACCTTAATCCCTTAACCCTCAACCCTAATCCATCATCCCTAAACCATAAATGCTATCCCTATTCCTAAACCCTCAATCCTCGACACTATACCTTAAACCCTAATCCCTTATCCCTCAACCCTTAACCCTTAAAATATAAACCCTAAAACCTATCCCTAAACCCTCGATGCTCGACACTATATCTTAAACCCTAATCCCTTATCCCTCATCGCTAAAGCCTCAACCCTTAATCATTAAACCTTCAACCCTAAACCTTATCCCTAATCCCTTGACCATCAACCCTATCCCTAAACCCTCAACTCTCAACATTAAACCCTAATCTGTCAACCCTAAACCCTATCCCTAAACCCTCAACCCTCAACACTATACCTTAAATCCTAATCCCTCAAGCCTAAACCCTAAACTCTATCCCTAAACCCTCAACACTATACCTTAAACCCTAATCCCTCAACACTCAACCCTTAACCCTAATCCCTCATCCCTAAACCCTAAACACTATCCCTATTCCTAAACCATCAACCCTCGACACTATACCTTAAACCCTAATCCCTTATTCATAAACCCTAAACCCTACCCCTCAACCCATAATCCTTAAAATGTAAACCCTAAAACCTATTCCTAAACCCTGAATGCTCGACACCATATCTTAAAGCATAATCGCTTAACCGTTTGCCCTAAAACCTCAACTCTCAATCCTTAAACCTTCAACCCTAAACCCTATCCCTATTCCTTCTACCTTCGACACTCTACTTTAACCCTAATCCCTTGACCATAAACCCTATCCCTAAGCCCACAACCCTCAACCCTCAACTCACAACATTAAACCCTAATTTGTCAACCCTAAACCCTAATCCCTAAACCGTAAACCCTATCCCTTAACTGTCAACCCTCAACACTATACCTTAAACCCTAATTCCTCAACCCTAAACTCTATCCCTAAACCCTCAACCCTCAGCACTATACCTTAAACCCTAATCCATCAACCCTCAACCCTCAACCGTAATCACTCAACCCTCAACCCTAATCCCTCATCCCTAAACCATAAATTTTGTCCCTATTCCTAAACCCTCAACCGTTGACACTATACCTTAAACCCTAATCCCTTACCCCTAAACCCTTGTCCCTATCCCTCAACCCTTAATCCTTAAACCTTAAACCCTAAAACCTATCCCTAAACCCTCAACCCTATACCCTTAACCATATACTTAAGCCCTAATCCCTCAATCGTCAACCCTATACCCTCAACCATATACTTAATCCCTAATCTCTCAATCCTTAACCCTATACCTTAAACCCTGAAGCCTACACCCACAAACGCTCATCCCTATACCCTATAACCTCACCCTTATACCCTAAACCCTGAATATTGTGCCTCAACCCTATACTTAAATTAAACCTAAACCATACATGATCTTAACCCAAGTCACCCTATGCCTTATATACCCTCAATCCATATCATAAACCCTAAACCCAATATCCTAAACCCTAATCTCCATGCCTTACACACTTAATCTTATACACTCAACAACCTAAATATTAACCCTCAACTGTAACCCTCAACCCTCTAAACTCTACCCTCTACCTATTACTTAAGCCCTAATCCCTCAACCCACAACCCTCAACCCTAAAAACTATATGGGCTTAGGTCCTTATATACACTAAACCTAAAACCCTTACACACATACATACATGCATACATACATACATACATACATACATATGGACATACATACATACAAGCATGCATACATATATACATACATACAAGCATGCATACATGTACATACATACATACAACCATACATACGTACCTACAAACATACATATATACATATATACATGTATACATATATACGTCCGTCAAACATACTTATGAAACTTGAACATATATCATTTAAAGGAAGACATAATGCGATCATGTTTAATGTGCTCGCGTTATGTCAAACTGGACAAAGACCGGAAAACACGCAAAATAAGAAAACAAATACAACATAATGCGAGCGCGTTATAACGCACTCGTGTTATATTTTTCTTTGGGACTCCCAAGCCTTAGACTTGGGATTTTCTTTGGATTTCCAACCCAAAGGTTGGAGTGCCAACCCAACGTCCACAGACGTGTTTTTTCAAATTCTACAAGATTTGACATAATTTTGTTCATGCTAACCCTCATATTTGCATGTGATTCAAGGTTGAACAAATTGAACACCTGGGTAATGTTAGGCTTTCTCTTAGCTATTTAATGATGTAAGTTTTTTCATATTTTGACAATGTTAAGCCTTTCATTTTTAATTTCTTTTGTTTGTGTGTCCGTTTTTGGGCCGAAACCAGTATTTAGTCTTTTTGTCATTATAAATTAATCGTTCATTGAAATTTCAAATAAATTACATTTTTATAAACTAGACTCTATTTTACACATATTAAAAAAAATTCAATTATTTTTCAAAATTTACAAGGATAGCACGACCAAAATTCTATTTTTTAAGATGTGCCCACTTTGAAAATTAGTAAAAAATCAAATATTCATTAAAAAATTATGAAAAAGTCTAGCATAAACTACATGCTATTAGCTAATTTCTCACCGAAGAAATTTTAAAAATACCAAAAAAAAGTTAACCTTTTGAGGGAGGCACAAAACACACTATGTTATGTTTTTTTGACTGAAATAACACCAATTTATGTGGCTCGCTATTTTGAACCCCTTAATCTATACCATTTTTACAAAAAATAGTACTTTAGAATGTAGACTCAAAGCATCATGATCATTGTTTTGGTTGCATCTTCAAATTTTGAGTGTAATTATGCTCAATTTCTTATCCAAGGTCAGTATTTCTTGATTTTAGGAAAAAATGGCCACTTAAGACCCCTTTTTGGCCCCCCATCTTCTTGCACTTACCCAAACATAGATTGAAGGTTTGAAATAGGAGGTACATCTGAGCAATGAGAGGATTCTTTTCATAGTGGGACCCTAGTCATTAGTTTAGGGTGGTGACTGTCCTTCATGTGTTGACTATGGTAGCAAGCACCACAGTATTGAAAGTTGTAATGGGAAACATTTCCTTCATCTATACTTCATTCACTTCTTATACTTTTTAGGTATGATTGTATGGCTATTATGAATGGATAATGTTACTTTATGAATTGATCTTCAATCAGAATATGCTTTTATTTGGAAATCTAAAAGTCTCTTGCTTATCTTATACCCCTCTTACAATTTAGGGGGCAACATGCTAGACTCAACCCTTGTGGGAGCCCATTTTTTTACCACATGTTGAAATGTCATGCATAATGATGAATGGACATGTACCTGCACATTACATAAACAAGTTAGATAAAAACAACAAAGTTCAATGCTCATTTAATTATTTGATCTTTCTGGCTCTCTTGCACACATCTGACATTTGTTGATCCAATGCATCATGACATGTGCTATATTTCTATTGGTAGGGCACATAGGAAGATTCATATCTAGAGCTCTAACCAATTCTTTATTATGATGCAGGTTCACTTGAATATTAGGAATGAGGAGGAATGAAACATAATGAAGATCCACCCAAGACTCTGCCAGGCAATGATGGATATGTCTTTTCTTATATGCTTCTTTTTCATTTCTTTCATCTTTAGGAGTATAGCATATTTTATTTTGCATTGGTTTAGCTACTCCCACAGTTTGTGTGGGACATTTGATTACTCTTTTATTTCCAATGAATATAAATGCAACACTTGTGCAATTTTGTGCATACGTTATTTGGAAAATGAATGAAACATTGTGAAATGAATGGATTTTTACAGAATTGAATGAAAGCATTGTATTGTGTTCTATATGTACTTTCCTTTATGTTGCAAAACTCTAAACAAAAAAATAAAATTCAATCTTTGTTGAAGCACTTAAAATATGCAATGGTTAAGCATAGTAGAAATGTGTTAGAGTATTCTTCACCTTAAACATAATGAAATTGTTTGAACAACTCTAACAATTTGAGCTGTAGGTGAAAAATTGGTAACAAAACCTCTGAACCATTGAAGGGCCTTTCCTTTCAAAGATGTAGCAAGCAATCTAACTGTTACATTTTCTTGCATTATGTGATGTACTGCACACAATGTGGCTACATCTTTTATATGTTGAATTGAGGTGGTTTGATCCTCACCCATAAATAATGGCAAACCTCTCAAGGCTGTTACAGGAATGTCATCATGTGCTACAAGCAGCAGTGGGCTACCAGTGTTAAATATAACAAATGGATATGCTCTCGCCATTGGTGGAGCTTGAGGTATTTGTTGAGGTATCTATGGAGTCTAAATCTAAAGATCTATCACCAAGTTCCTTTGATCAAATTCTACAGTCCTTAGAGGAGTAGATCTATTTCTTAGTGTTGGACTGGATGCCCTTGCAGCTATTCTAGCTCTTCTCTTTAGAGGTGAAAGTTGTAAATAATCAAAAGAAAAATAGCTTCCTCTTGTCTACACTCTTCTCATGTGCTGGAATTCACTAAATATGCTTAAAATATCAGAGATTAGAGTCACCAAGTTTAATATTTACCTATAAACAGTTGAAAATAATGCTATATATACTAGGAAAATAGTAAAAAATCTTTGAATTCTTGACTAAAATGAGTTTCAGTGTCCCATCATGTGTGCCAAAAGATGTTGTCATGAAGGCTTTCGCCCTCAATGTTAAGCCTTTACAAGCCTGACAATCTTGTGCCACATGGGAACATGCTCAGATGTGGGTTTGTATGTTTCAAGAATGAACCTCTAGAAGAGCCAGCTCCCTTTAAAAAGCCCCTTTAGATCTATAACTTGATGGAGAAAAGAGATAGAAAAAATTGAATAAACTGAAAACTGCACTACAAAATCTATCCTAAAGGAGGTTATGCACCAAAATTTGAACTTAAATCTATAATATAACTTAGAAACACCTTCCAATAAACCTACTCTTACAATCGAAACTGATCAATCTAATTACATAAGTATTTTAGAGCAAGGCATGAACAATCTTATAGAAACTATGACCTATAATAAACTGAAGTTTGTATACTTGCATCTAAAAAATGAGACAAATAATTTAGAGGTTTTCATGTAAAACATAATAAATTCTCATCAAATCACTCACAAAATGAACAAGACACCTGAATTCAGAAAGAACAATCTTTGATCATATTAGAAATTGAAAGGAATCTCTACATAACAATAATGAATTTGCTGGAAAAAATAATTTATTGTTGCTAAATAAACTGTAAAAAAATAAACTGAGTTACAAGGCAATCTCTTCTTTGCTGTTGTGCAAAGGCCAAAAAGTAATAACTCTAAAAATATATATAATTTTTTTTTTCATATAATACAAAATTGTCCCCAAAAGGTGAAATGGCAATCAATTCCAGCTCAACTAAACTCAAAATTATGTATGAATG
This sequence comes from Cunninghamia lanceolata, assembly GCA_027924645.1. Classification (NCBI taxonomy): domain Eukaryota; kingdom Viridiplantae; phylum Streptophyta; class Pinopsida; order Cupressales; family Cupressaceae; genus Cunninghamia; species Cunninghamia lanceolata. Next base: position 4,945,040 of record BSBN01000957.1, read on the forward strand.
AGTTTGAAAAGTAATTCCAAGTTGATGGGTGAGCACAACTGAAAAGCCTAAAATTTAGGCCCCAAAACTCCTCCAAGATGAGCAAAAATAGCTTGAAACTCCAAGTCTCAAAGTCCTTGACCAAGAAATTGCTAATAATAAAACTCCAAATATCTCTCCCTGTATGACCCTACACTTCATTTTGACTCCTCTCCTATTTTTCTATACCTTGAAAGACTTTTGATCAAGTCCAGAATGGAATTTTTGGGAAAATAGCAAAAATATTTTTTTTGATATTTTCTACATTTTTGTAAATTACATTTTTGGAGGCCTCCAGAGCGAAATCAGGGAAATCCACCTCAAGGTAGGATTGGTGTTAGCCTTAGCAACATGGAACTTGAACTAGATAATTGGTTTATCTTTCTAACGAGTCCAAAAACTTTGAATTATGATAAGGTAGCAAGGAGTTATGACCCTGCCAATTTTTATTTTTTATTTTTTGGAAAGAAGATAGATGAATGGCCTTCAAATACCTATATTTACATAGTGAGCAAACATGTTAGATAAAATGTAGAGACTGAAGCCTCTCTCTTGACTATTTTGATGTGATAATCTCTTCCTATTTCAATTGAAGGCACTTGCTTCCTGAAAGCATTATGAAACAACTCTTATAGCCTAGCCTAATTGGGCTACCAAACATAATTTGGTAACATTTACCTTTGTTAGGTCATAAGGCTTAATAATCTGGTAAAATACCTCCCATAAAGGCTAGGACTCTTTTAGAATCTGGTCGAATTCGACATACACATCATCGGTGTCAGTCAATGGTGATCTCTTATTAAAATATATCTTGTATGAAATTTAAATCATACACACTATTTTATTAAAATATAACTTGTTTGACGCCATTAGTGTATATCAAAGGTGGTCCAATTTGACATACACACTATTTTATTTTGTATGAAACCTAAATCACATAGATGATTTAAATATATTTTTATAAATCCAAATGGAGAAATTGATATAAATACCTGTGATATGAGATGTTTCTGATATCGATTCGACTTGCATAGCAAAAGGAAAGACTATCGATTCTTTAACCTATAATTTGATGAAACTAAAAGAGGACTTCTCCTTCCTTGTCCTCAAGCCAAGATGCCCACAAACAATTCAAACAATTTTTTATGCAGAACAAGCCATGTCCTTGTTTTCCTCCTCAAACCCCATTTTATAATACAATCTTCTATAGAGCATCTTCATAGAATCTTTTTCAAATAGAAAAAAATTAAATTACCTTTTACTATCTAAGATTTTTGTAAAAATATAAGTAGACAACTAATACGAATAATTTCCATTATAGCCCATAACTGTTGTTGATGCTTAAAATTACGCAAGTTTTATCATCAACATGGGAAGTTTCAAAGATGTGGGATTGATCTTTGAAACAACCTCCAGATTTTACAGAAGCTAGCTCTTCCTTTTTCAACGGGTTTTAGTAAAGGGAAGAAAAAACAAGACTATATCTATACAATAAAAGGAAATCTACTATGGCAATGCACCAAACATATATGTGTTTCATCAATTAGCGCAATGATTAAATCCTTATGATTCAAGTATGTTAAAGAGTAATAAGCATGATCAACATAGACAGATTATAGATAAATTTAACATCAAAAACCAAACTCAAAGATAATTACACAGACATGGAAAATATCATCCAATAGCACATAACAGAGCTTCTCATTAATAGGTTCAGCGAAATACATAAGGCACAGAAACATGCACAGATCTATATGCTTCTTCTTGAAACAACTATGAAAAGGCTAAAATGATGCAATCCAGTCATAGCAATCTCTCTATTTTTCTATCTCAGTGTCCCTTATTACAAAACCTTTTTTCTATTTTATAGAGCAAGCTGGGGCTCAAAATATATTCAGCCGTTTAAGAATCCACAACTGTCTGCAACTGAACTGGGATAGACAAGCTCAGTAAATCTCTTCGTATCAGCACTCGTGTCATCCCTGCAACCTCATTGGCCAAAAGTAGTAGAAAATACAACAATGAAACTATTAGTTTTGTTGGGATAGGTGGTAGCCTCTGCTTTGCTTCTCTGATTATTACGTTGTGGTATTTGCTTCATTAGGTTTAGCTTCCTTTTGAAACAAAGATGTGAGCCTCATTAAACTTAGCAACTTTAGGCTCCCTTTACTACTGACACGTGGCACTACCTGAGAGCCTCAAAACTAGGACACATGGCATGTTGGTGCATCTTCAAAAGTTCCCTTTTGTTTCTTTCCCTCCAAACACTCGTGATAGTGACACATGGCTCACTCTGTAGCACTTCTAGAAACCTCAGGCATAATACTTTGGGGCCCTCCACACGGGACTTCAATACTTCAAAAAGAGAGAGACACGTGGCCATTTCTACACATTGCAACAAAAGACACATGGCACTCTGGTGCTATTTCTTGCTACCTTTATCAAACATTTCTCTTAGAACCCTGCGGTAGAGACTCGTGGCTCACTCCGCTACTGTTATCAACTTTATTAAGAGAAACACAGCCTAACAAGTGGTTGATTTCTATGGCACCTAGGAACGGTAAACTGAAAAGAAACACCTGTTGCTCTTCATGACCCCCTTTGCCAATTTCACTACTCTTTAGCACCTTCCATTAGTCAACTCCACATGGCATTTACAAGCATCTTTCCTCTCAAGTTTCTGAAACCCTACCATGCTGACACTTGGCGCTCTCCACTTTTGGCAACATAACAATACAAACTGTAAATAAAACTATGCCACTACTATTTATCAAAAATTCAAAAATGTAGAGTTTTAACTCTATAGTTCTTGGCGACCAAATGGGACTCTGTGCCTACTCAGAAAAGGAACCTAAAATATATAAAAAGATTCAAAAATCAAAATTGTACTGCTAATGCTTAGAGAATTACAAGTTCTGCAAAGCAACATGATATACATACCACTCTGAGTCTGATAAGCCATGTCTCTTTTGCAAATCTTGGAAAGCAAAATCTAAATTAATAATGTCCTTGTGAGAAAAGGACTGAAGAAAGTACACCACTACATGCAACTAGAACTCGTGTCGGGCCATGGGAAGGAGGATTGTTTCTTCTTGTTCATGAGAGCTACCTAGGATATTACTTGTATCAGGGCTTGACACCAAGGTCATATGGTATTCGTCCCATATCTCCTCCCATTGTTCATCTATCTAAATTCCTCCGAAGGTGTGGGTGATTTCACTAATCTCCTGCCTATACTTCCAATACGTAGCTATTTTTTAGCATTCCATTCTTTGCTCCTTAGAGTCTATCTTAAACTAGGAGTCATGAGTTTCTTTGGGTCATATTCTTGTTCCTTTTTGTAAAAAGTCTCCCATGGTTTAGGACCTTCATCAGGTAAATCCTTGAGTTCTACATAAAACACAGGATCATCCTGCTTTGGTGACCTTCTCTTTCCTTTTACTACCAATATTATTATACATTCTCCAAGGGATAGTATACATGCCCCAAGGGATAGTATACATGCTCTTCTTTCTCCTTTTACTGCCAAAATTATTATCAATGATGGACAATTGACGACTTACCTCCAAAGTTGCAACCGTAAGAATCAAGACCTTCGGAAGCAAAATAGGTTCAATAGAAAAACCATGAAGTTTGATGATTGTTGTGTGAGCACTGAAGAATTAATCACATGGAATTTTATTTTTTGTCAAGAAACCCCTCACACTATCCATCATCCTATTCTCAACAGCCTTAGAACTTAATTGCTCAAAGATAGGGGCTACAAAACATTTAGCAAACTCGTAAGGGTCTGTAGTTTTTGAAAGGACATGAGTCCATGCAGACACTATGATAGTCCTCTTACTACTTGTCTCAGGGTCATACATTTGCAGGTGCATTTGCTACTGGAAGAGGAGATAATTTTGATATAGAATTAGGTGAAAAAGGTAAGTTGAATACCTAAATATTCAATTCTAGGAAAAATTTATTAGTTGCTCAATGATAGCCTGAAGGATGTGTTATGCAAAGTCAAACCAGTATTCTAAAGATTTGTCCATTGTTTTTAATCTAAAAATTGCTGCTAAGTGCCAATCATATACCCTTGCATCATCATTTTGACTAAAAATAAAGGACAACATAGAGATGGCATCCTGGACATCAGCATTGAACTGGTTTCTTCCAGTGGGTAGAGGGGGTAACTAGGTGTTATCCTCATCCAAATGCATCTCAGTGTTTAGAAACCATACCTTACTATGGACACCACTCCATGTATGTTGTAGCTTGGGAATTGTAGCAAATGTGGAATTTCGGTCATGGTACAAACCCAACATATCCTGAATTACTTTTGGAGTTATCTGGAGCATGAATTTATCATGTTGAATTGTGGCAGTCTATGGGTCAAGAAGCTCTGAACACATATCAACCAACTTTGGGTAGAAGTGGATAGCAGGAACCATATATTGCGCTAACTGAGAAGTCCAAATCTTCATACCGAAGGTTTCAGACTCTCCTTTCTCTTCCCATCAAAGACATCTCTGGTGTGCTCCCTCCTAAAGATTCTTTGGATTTTTTGACATCTAGGGATCTAAAACACCATCTACAACATCCTTTACTTGTCTAGAATTGGTGCTTACCCCCATATCCAAGGCTCTGGTTCTAGGGTAACTTGTTCTTGGTGGTACCCTTATAGACGCATAAGCTTTACTACCCTTCCATTTATCTGGTAACTTGAATAACCTATATTTTGGTGACTGCCCTTTTGCCATCTCTGTATCTCTTCAGAAACTTCAGAATCTACAAATGAATCTGAACTATAGCTAAAGCTGAATGTAGGAGTTGAGACTCCTTGACATAGGCGATAGGAATTCGAAGGACTTTGAAGTAGAGAATAGCAACTGAAACTTATTTGAGAAGTTTAAAACTTGGCTTGGAAGAAGTATTGGGTGATGTATTAAATGACCCATCACATCCAATTAAAGTCATTAATAAACATGCAAAATAATGGCTAGTGTATCATTTCAAATCTGTATAGGACTATGTGTTAAATTAGTGTAAGAAATGGTGATCCCTTTTTGGAATGATTGGCTATCTTTATTGAGGTACGAGAACTACCTAATGACTTGGGAAGTGTAACTACCAACTTATGAGAGCCAAATGCGCTGTTGACACGTGTTCCTAGAACACTTATTTTAAAAGAGAGTGGGAAAAGTGAAACCAAAACAAGAAAGGAACTTAAGGACACCTAACTAACTATGATACAAGGTCAGGCATCAAAATTATGTGAAGTGCTAAGTTAAGAAGATCCCATTAATAGGAATCTATTCTAGCTTTCCCTCCATATTCTCCAGCTCGAATGCATTATGTTGCTTGCAGGCACGAATCATGAAGGGACTAGTCCATAGTGAGTTGAACTTGCTGTGTTGACCTAGTTTAGCAACTCTCTCATCCCATTTCAAAACCAGGGACTCGACCTTAAAATTTGGTTCAGAAGTCCTTCTATCGAACCAACTCTTTATGGTATGCTGATGCTTCATCAAAGATTCATGCGCCACTTTTCTTTTCTCTTGAACTTCCAATAATTCAGTGAGCCTCACATGCATTGGGTTGTTTTCTTCTATTTCCAATTGTTTAATCAATTGCAAAGTGGGAATTTCTATGTTTAATGGCATAACTACATTCTTGCCATAAACTAGCTCATATAGGGATATCTTAGTTACTTGCTTTGGCATAATTCTGTCTACCCATAGTATTGAATTGAGAGACTTGTGCTAATCTCTCTAACAGTCAACCCCCATTCTCTTGATGATTCTAATCAGGTTCTTATTCATGGAATCTAGCAAGCCATTGCCTTGCAGATAGTAGTTGGATGAAGTTTTCAAATATATCCCATTTTTAAGGTAAAATTCTGAGAGTTTGGCACCTAAAAATGCTTTAGCATTATCAAATATAATAGTGTGCAGAGGACCAAAATGAGCAGTTATTCCTTCAAGGAACTCTAGGATCATCTTCTTGGTGGCTTCCTTATGTGGCACTGCTTCACTCCATCTTGTAAAATAATTTGTTGTAGTAAGGATCCACTTGTACCCTTGACTTGAAATTGGGTTGATCATCCCTATAAAATCTAAACCCCGCTATGCAAATGGTTCTTCTACTATTATGGGACTCAAAGGTAAAGTAGCATTCCTTCTCCTACTAGCATAGAATTGACAAGCCTGACACTCAACCATCTGATGATAATCTACAAACAATGTGGACGAGTAGTAGCCAGTCTGTGTAATTTTGATGGCAGTAGTTCTTGTTGAGAAATGTCCCCCTAAGGCTCCATGATGAAGTTCATGTAGTATCCTTTGAGCTTCATCCTTTTCAACACATCTTAGTAATATCCCATCAAAATTCATTTTAAATAAAACGTGATCAATTAGCACAAAATGGTTCCCCTGCTATCTATAGTACCTTCTTTTATTAAGGGAGAGATCATTGGGGAAAATACCAGTCCTCATGAATTGTATCCTATCATTTACCCAAGAATCTTGGTCAAGCTCTTGGAGCTTCAGCATTGTTTCACCTTCTTTTTCTTTCAATATTGACACTTCTGCATCTTGGACAATATATTGGCAGAGTCCCTTTCCTCTAACCAATTTGGTAGGCCTTACCTCTACATCATATTCAAAAATCTTGGTTATCTAGTTAGCCCTTTTTTCTGTAATCTCACCCTCCATAATGTATTCTCTAACACTTGAGTGAGCTACTAATATCAAGATTTTATTTCCTGTCACTAGATGCCTGAATTTCTTAAGAGATTTAATAATGGCATAAGCTTTCTTTTCAATGAAGTTATACTTGGATTCATACTCCCTTAATGTCCTAGAGAAGAATGCAATCAGATGCTCTCCCTCTTCTTCATCATCCTTCTGAGTCAGAATAGCTGCAATACCATGTTCCCCTCCATATACGTACATTACGAAATGCTTGGAGAAATCAGGATTCCATAGCACTGGGGCAGTGGAAATAGCCTTCTTAATTCCTTCAAAAGACTGCCTCCCTTTAGTTGTCCACTTAAAGGTTAAGTCCTTTTTTAACATCAGAGTAATAAGCTTGACTAATCCTGCAAAATTAGATATGAATCTACTGACAAAATTGATCTTTCCCAAGAAGGACTAGAATGCCTTTTTGTTGATAGGTAGTGATAGATCAAGTATGGCTTTGACTCTCTCTAGGTCAATAGAGATTCCATCCTTTGAAACAATGTTTCCTAGAAGTTTCCCTTGAGGTACACCAAAAACACACTTCTTAGGATTTAAGGAAACCCCAAACTCTTTGCACCTCTAGAAGATAGCTTCTAAATGTCCAAAGTGATCTTTAGCATTTTTTGAAAATATAGTGAGATCATATAAATAAATCAGAATGATGTTATTTATAAGTCCCTTAAATGCTATATCCATAGCGCATTGAAAAGTGGCACTAGTGTTGGAGAGACCAAAAGGCATCTTGGCATATGCAAAAGTTCCACATTTGGTTGTGAACGCTATCTTATGCTAATCTTCATCTGCTAACCAAATTTGATTGTACCTTGAAAAACCATCAAGCAAAGAAAATCTCTCTGATCCAACCACTATTTGTAAGATTCATTCCATAGAGGGCAGAGGATAGTGGTCTTTTAGTGAAAATTTATTTAAGTCTCTGAAATCTACACAGAGCCTAATATCCCCATTCTTTTTCCTTACTGGTACCAAATTTGATACCCAAGTTGAATGCTTGATTGGGAATTTAATGATCTTAGATTTGAGAAGCTTTTGTAATTCATCTACCATTAAAGGTTCAATTCTAGGATTCACTGGTCTCCATTTTTGGCAGATAGGCTTTGATCCTTCAGCAAGTTCAATAGTATGTTCAACAATCTCCCTATTATAACCATGAAGGTCATCATAGGTCTGTGCAATCACTCTATCCTATTGATTGCATAAAGAAATTATCTTATCCTTTTCCTCCTAAGTGGTAGCTTTACCAACTTTTAGTTTCCTTCCTTCCCTAACTTGGATTTCAGAATAATCTTCTTTGCTAGCTGTGAACTTTCTCTTGTCTAGACTCGTATCATCTGTATTAAACAAGTTCTCTAATGTTATTATCCCCTTTGGAAGCTTATTAGATCTTAGTTGAATGATTTGGTCACCATATGCTTCCTCAATCTTGGGTTGTAATTGGTCAGCAAATTCTCCATACTACTGTAAGAACAAAAGTACTTGAAGTTCATTGTCAAAAACCTGCCAACTTTGATCATTGTCAGGGATGATGGGTCTAATAACAACTTTTACTACTTCATTAATTATGAGAAAGTCACTCACTAGATCAAAATGAGAGTTGATTTGTGCCATTCTTTTAGCTTTAGTGTTTTGAGCTCTGGGGACCACTTCTATGTTAAAAGCATCGAAGCCATCAATGGGATTCCAAATCTTGTGGTGATAAGATCTCATCCTTACATTCTTCACCATAACCTTTTCTCTAATTTGTTTCACAACCAGCTCTGAATCACCTTTGACTATTAGATTATTTATCCCCTTTTTCTTGGCCAACATAAGACCAATTACCAAAGACTCACACTTACCTTCATTATTGGTACAAATAAATTGGAAGCGCATGGCCCTAAGAATTTTCTCACCATTTGGGAAGGTGAGACAAATACCTACTCCTGCACCATTCTTACTTTTGGACCCATCAAAGTTCAAGGTACAGATCTCAGAGTCTTCATTAAAGTCCTCCCTTTCAGGTATTTTTGCCTTATTATATTTGGTATTTCTTGATCCTCCTCAAATATCACATAAGTTCCTAAACCAATAGAATCATAATTACCATAAGGGTCACTTTGCATCATGGACATCAGCTAGTTATTTTCTTCTTCATTTTGATCATATTTAGTCCATTCTCCCACTTCTTCAACAAAAGCTCTCTCTTCTCTATTCAACATAGCATGAGACGCTTCAATTCTTGGAGCTAGTTCTTTAGTGATAAGTTCCTTATATAGAGGCTTAGACAGTACCTTCATCTTTGTCCCATATTTAGTTCTTAAGATCAAATGTGACCAATCAAGTGACATGTATCCTCCTATTTTAGCTATGAAATCTCTAGATAGGCATAGCCCGAAGACTGGGGGAATATCAATAATTACCATGTCTTGCAAGATGGTTATGTTTGGGCAACTATACAACTATAATGGGAGTTGCTTGATGATCCCTATAGTTTGGATAGACTTCCCATCTAGCTGCATGACCCCTTTAGCTAGTGGTTGGTACTCTACTTTCAAAGCATCATCTACTTGCTTAGGCATGAATATGGTACTAGCCCCTAAGTCTATCATTGAGTTGTGCAAAAATTTCTTACCCACTATTAGGGTCAAATAAAATGGATTTGGCTTAGATATACTTACCTCTGGCACTATATTTAGTAGAGCTACTATCTGTAGAGGTGGGGTATCTTTGTCTTGAGTTCTCCCTTTGTTCATACTTCCTCCTTTTGAAATAGCTTTGGGGTATGTCTGAGTCTGCAATGCTTCTTGTAGCAATGTCTTTTGTTTAGGGATAGCCAGTATATCCCATATTGACACATGTGCAGGGGTTTTCTTCAGTTGCTCCACCACATTCATGGGTCCCAATGTTTGTGTCTTAGGATAGTAAGGATACCTCACTCTTTCTATCACTGGGTTAGAGATTCCTTGATTCAGAGCTCCCACATGTACTTCTTGCCTCATGATAGGGATGTATTGGCCTTAGAATGGAGGGACCTTTATAGCTTCATTTGGGTTAAATTCAGGCTATTCTAGCATCCTTCTCTTTGATCTAGTGAAATAATTGGACTATACCAAAGGCTTTTTGGAGGTTGATGCTTCATTTACAAACATCGAGTCTTCTTCTTCAATCAATGAGAATAAAGCATGCTCTGGGGCAATCTCTTCTTCTTGTTTGATGGACATTCCTTGCATTTGAGCCACCATTGCTTCATTCTAAACACCAAGTGACTGATATGGAGAAGCATTAGACACAACAGCTTGACTTTCCATTCTTCTCTGGTCTGCTATCTTCTGCTCTAAATTGCCCCTAGGACAATCTCTAGGCAGATGCACATTGTTGCAAAGGAAACACCAAGCATTTGATTCTTCTACCATATTATTTTGCCTAGGAACCATCTCCCTGCTGGAGTTAGCTGGGAGGCTTTGTAATGGTGTAGGTACTGTAACTAGCTAGTTTGAGGGTTAGGGATAATTTGTCCTTTGCATCACATGATATTGGTTCAGATGGTATGGAGGCCTATTACCTTGGAATCCCTAGTAAGAACGTTTTGTATAAGAAGTCTGTTGTCTCTTGGGGTTGATGATCTCATTTAAAAAGGTTTTATGGATATTTTTGACATCATCCATTTCAGACACAGGAATAGGAGGTGTTGAAGCAACGGGTTATTGAGGTGTTGGGAAGGCATATATAGACACTGGTACTAATGGGGTATTGATAGTTTCTTGTGGCAGGGGCATAGAAATCTCTAGAAACATAGGCTTTTCCCTTAAAAGAAGAAACCAACAAACTGATAGCGACATTTTGTTCTGTGATGACATGGACAGTACAGACATCCGATACATCTTGGAGATGTTCTCTGGGAGTCTTTGATTCTTCCTCACTAAATTTGGGCAACGCTTTCAATGTATTAGCCAGAATTAGATCCCAAGTATCTAGAGGCATTGGGAGGACAAGGGGAGTGCTATTATTCCATTTTGCAAAGTTCCTTGGTGGAGCAAGTGCTCCCATAGCTGCTCCTAGTGTTTCTATTGATCGATTCACTCTTCTTCTTGGAGTAGCTACCAATGGAGGCAACAAGATTCCTGGATTAGCTGCTGACTGAGCCCTTGTCGTGGGTCCACAACTTTAACTCCTTTCTCTATGGTTCATACAATCTTGATCAAAGATCAAGAAAAGGTCCCACCGGGCGTGCCAAAAACTGTTGATGCTTAAAATTATGCAAGTTCTATCATCAACATGGGAAGTTTCAAAGATGTGGGACTGATATTTGAAACAACCTCTAGATTTTACAGAAGTTGGCTCTTCCTTTTTCAATGGGTTTTAGTAAAGGGAAGAAAAATAAGATTACAGATACAATAAAAGGAAATCTACTAAGGTGATGCACCAAACTTATATGTGTTTCATCAATTAGCACAATGATTAAATCCTTATGATTCAACTATGTTAAAGAGCAATACGCATGATCAACATATACAGATTACAGATAAATTTACCATCAATGGCCAAACTCAAAGATAATTACATAGACACAGAAAGTATCATCCAATAGCATAGAACAAAGCTTCTCATTAATAGGTTTAGCAAAATACATAAGGCACAAAAACATGCACAAATATATATGCTTCTTCTTGAAACAACTATGAAAAGGCTAAAATGATACAATCTAGTCGAAGCAATCTCTCTATTTTTCTATCTCAATGTCCCTTATTACAAAACCTTTTTTCTATTTTATAGAGCAAGCTAGGGCTCAGAATATATTCAGCCATTTAAGAATCCACAACCATCTGCAACTGAACTAGGACTGACAGGCTCAGAAAATCTCTTCATATTAGCATTGGTGTCATCCCTACAACCTCATTGGCCAAAAGTAGCAGCAAATGTGACAACAAGACTATTAGTTCTGTTGGGATAGGTGGCAGCCTTTTCTTTGCTTCTCTAATTATTACGTGGTGATATTTTCTTCATCAGGCTTAGCTTCCTTTTGAAACAAAGATGTGAGCCTCATTAAACTTAGCAACTTTAGTCTCCCTTTACTAATGACATGTGGCACTACTCCAGAGCCTCAAAACTAGGACACATGGCACGTTGGCATGCCTTCAAAAGTTCCCTTTTGTTTCTTTCCCTCCAAACACCCACGATAGGGACATGTGGCTCACTCAATAGTAACTAGAAACCTTAGGCATAATACTTTGGGGCCCTCCACATGGGACTTCAATACTTCAAAAAGAGAGAGACACATGGCCATTTCCAAGCATTGCAACAAAAGACACGTGGCACTCTGGTGCTATTTCTTACTACCTTTATCAAACATTTCTCTTAAAACCCTGTAGTAGTGACATGTGGCTCACTCCGCTATTGTTATCAACTTTATGAAGAGAAACAAAACCTAAGATGTGGTGGATTTTTGTGGCACCTGGAAATGGTAAACTAAAAAGAGACACATGTTGCTCTCCGCGACCCCCTTTGCCAATTTCACTACTCTATAGCACCTTCCTGTAGGAGTCAAGGACAACACTGAGAGGGGGGGCAAATCAGTGTTGTGTGAATTTTCAAATCTTTTTCAAACTTTAACTTGCAGATCATAAAGGTGAGAAAGTTATCATTGAATTGTCAAACACATATGCACATAACTTTGTTAAACACATAAACAAAACTCATGAGTAAAACATACAATCATAGAGAGATGATCAATATGAATCAAGACACAAGAATTGCATGAGTGGAAAACCCTCCAGGGGTAGAAAAACCACTCTAGAACTGCCTCACTAGCTTAACTGATAAAACATGCCTCACTGGCTACAATACGTGTCTCACTGACAAATGTTAAGGTCTCACTGACCTGTAAGCCTCACTGGCATACTGTTTAGAAGCACCAGCTTCAAGGAGTACCAACTCCTAATACAGAACAAACTGAAAACAAGAATTTAGAGGGTTTCTCTGTTTCAATATAGAACATTTCTTTTCTAATGTGTCTGTCAAATGTCCATTCTATACAAAATCAATCCTACATCCGGATACTGCATTTCTCTGTATGTTTCATCTCTGTCCCACAAGTCATACCATCAATGCACCTGAAAAACTATTACATGTAAATTGGATGTCTTTTCACCTTTCACATTCTGCACAGTCATTTGCTCTCACTGAAGATCATTTTGTCCTTTCATCTTTTTTTTTTTTTAATGTCTTCAAAAACAATGCATCTTATCTTGTCACCTGCAAAAATAAAAGAACATATATCTAATCCAAAACCTTTCACATTCTTCAGATTCACGAAACCAAAATCCCATTTATATTTTCTTTTATAGATGAAGGAATATCTTTTCATATTTGAGACCTTTCATTTCAATTTCTTCATCTCCCTGCAAATAAACTCTTTATCTTCACAAAATATTAACAACCAACTTCAATACATTATTTCCTCCCTGATTCATAAAATAGAATTCTTTATTTTCTTACAAGACAAATCTTCTCCATGAAAACCTTTTCAATACCTGCATAAAACCACCTAAAAATAGGATCATATAATATCAAACCCTATTTAAAATTCTTCATATTCTCTACTCATATCTACAATCTCTGCATGATGTTTCATATTCTCCAAAACACAAAACCCTTCAATCTGATTATCTTCTCTGCTGCAAATTCCTTCAAACAAATTTTTCATTATCCTCTTCAAATTCTTCTTCAAAAATAATCTTCTCAATCTACCTTATTCATCTTCCTCTGCAAACAAAAAATCTTTATCTTCTCTTTCACAAGACTCTTCAATCTACAAACATCTTCACTAAATTCCAATAAAATCATCTGATATTTTTTCAAGATCTCATAAAAACATTTCTTCAAAAAAAAACATTTTGTTCTCTTCTCAAAAATATAATCATTCTGCATTATATTTTTTCATATTCTCTCAAAACAATCTTTCAAAAACAATCTCCAATCTTCATACAAAAAAATATCTCCTCAAAAAATTAGTTTTGAAAATCTTCATCCTCTTAAAAAATCATTCACTTTCAATTTGTGAAAAGCACAAATAAAAAAAACATCACTAATAATATCTTTTCAACTTCTTGTATGCAAATAGAAAACTCCTTAAAAAATCTTCTCTTAAAAAATAATTTCTAATTTTGACACCAAATAAAACTCATTTTAAAACTCATAAAAGTGGTATGGACCAACCACTTAGAGTTTATGTAAATTTTCTAAATAAAACTTAAAGCCATAAAAGGCTTGGGGATCGGGTTTCCTCTAACAAGTTTATAAATATTTTCAAAGCTTTTTATAAACAAAGCATTCCCCTTTTATTATGCACCGCGGGCCCTTCATAATGCATAAAGCATTTTCAATGCTTTTTAAACTCATAAGAAAAATAAAGTAAATCATGCTCCACATAATTCAAATGTGACCATTGATTATATTTTTGGCGCTCAAACTTTATAAAGGAACTTTGAAACATCGGTAAACATCCTTAGTTGCCCGGTCATATACATGACCCCGAACCCCTCCAAAAGGTCAACATAAGTGATATGACTTGTAATAACAAGTCATCGAAAGAATACATAAAGGTATATGTTATATGATAGGTAGAAAAATAGATAATGTGTTAGAATTTAGGAAATTCAAAACACTTCAGAAGCTTACATAGCTTAGCACACTGCCATTAGTCAACTCTATACTACAACCTGTTATCCTTTATGATGATAATGTATATAATTTCTTAAGGAATAAAAATCACCTTATATCCTTATATCCATAAATGTGCATAGTCATATTTGAAATTAACATAGCCACATAGCCACAGTGACATTGTCAAATTTGTCCTTTGAAGATGAAGCATAACAACTCTTTGCACTTACTTCTCTGAAGCATGACATCTTAAGAGTCTGAAAACATGATCATTATGAATAAAGTATAACCAAGGTGACTCTTTCCTGAACAAGAACCTTTTCTTAAAATCTTGAAACATCCTACAACAATAACACCCAAACTTGTGATGCCAAACTCCTGATGATGAAATATCTGAAACAAACTCCTGACAATTATTTCAAATATCAATACCATGAAAATCAGAGAACTAAGTAAGTAACCTTATCACACTTTATCAATCAACAATGTATGTGATGATGATAATCTTATATCTCTGATGATGATGACCCACTTCAAACAAGGATTTGATATGATGTCATAAACTCATGATGACACAACTCCTGCTCCTGTCAACAACTTCACACAACACCTGATGAACACACATATGAACACAAAATCTTATCATTTGAAGCATAACCTCAACTTGCATCAACCTCTTGCATTTTCCTCCTGAATGGTGACTTTCTGATGTTCACTAATATCAACCCAAGATTCTTTCATAAACAAGATCAAATATGAGAATCCATTCTGAGACAACCTTAAAGATATCCTGATCAATTCAAACCATGAATATGAACATGAACAATTCCTATCAAAACCAACACAATGCAAACCTGCAAGACCTTTTTGACATCAATGACAATTATTCTCCATCAATCTCCCCCTTTGTCATTGATGGCAAAACCACCTGAAGCAATTTTTCATTCTCCCCCTTTTTGCCATTGATGACAAAAGCTTGAATTAACTCCCCCTGAGAACAACTCCAATGAAAGATGTTATAGCATGATCATAACAATTGAATTATGAACACTCTAAAGGCAAAAACTCCTGTTAACCTTTGAACAAGTAATGATTTATGATGATAACAATCCTGAAGCCAACATATGATAGACCTTTTTGAACATTACCATCTGTTATTGCTGATTTTAACTGCCTCTGATGAAATGCAGGTTATCACCAACAATGTCATAGCTTAAAGAACTCTGTTTGAAACATGGAAGATCATCAATGAAACAAGTGAAACACTATCTCCAAATCACTTGAAAGTTTCAATACTTATGCAAACATATGCCATAAAAACATTACACAACAAGGTAGTTGATATTCTTTGATATGAACTATCATCCTGTAACCAAACTATTCTGACACCTTTTCTGACATGACAAAGACTGAAGACCATCTGAACTATCCTCCTGTTCTGCACAAGACACTTTTCACAACATACTGTCAAATCTGATGTATACATAACTACATCCTGCAACCAACAAGAACTTCTGCCACTTGACTTTGTCATTCAAACAACAACAAACAAATTGCATCAACAAATTCTACTTGCAACAACACTTTGGAGAAATCAAAAACATAGATAAGTGCTATGAATTGAATTTTTCATTTTCAGCCACCTTAGCCAACACATGCTAATATCTGATAAGGGCTTTTGGAAATATCTTAATGACAACAAACACTTCACCATATCAAGATCTCATTGAACTGCAACAACATACCAACTCAACCATTGTCAGTAACAACATGCTATGAACAAAATATGAATAGGATCATTTATAAACCAAAACTCTCAACATTATCAAACTCTTTGCTTTGAACCCCTGAGCATCCTTTTAACATCTTGTATGCATACAGAACTAAAGATCACCTGTATCATTGTCACATACTGAAAATCAACATTGTTAGCAACATTATCATCAATAATTTCAAAGCATGGTAAGAATGATGGATAGACAAGATCATCATATCAAATGATCTTCTTCCTGAAACTTCTTGAGGTTAACTGATAGAACATTTGATACCTCCCCCTTACTTCATGCTATGTTATGCAATAGATGTAATGACTTGTGCAAGATGCACAAGCTTAGATTCTGACTTCTCTTTACTTTCTTTCTGCTTCCAAATCTTCACAGGTGCTTTCTTTCTCCAAACCTTTTCAACCTTTTTCTTTTCCCAACCTTTCAAATTAGGTGATGCTCTCCTGCAACTGTGTGCTTTATGACCAAAAGATTTGCAATTATAACAAACTATGTTATAATCATAACCAAATGATTGATAGTACCCTTTTGTCATCTCCTGAGCAATTATGTTATGCTTCCATGCAGATTCATTCATTCTATTCATTTTGTAGTTCCTTTGAATATGTCCAACCTTATTATACTTGTAACAAACAATATTAGTATTCCTTCTGCAATTAACTGATTTGTGTCCAAATTGATTACAAGTATAACAATAACCATTAAAAGAATAGTTATACCTGTAGATGTATGCTTGTCTTATAGCAGCAGGTTTTCTGAAATTCTTTCTTTGATTGTGCACAAATTTATCTCTGGTTTTCTGTTCTATTTCACTCTTCCTTTTACCTTCTCTGGCAGCAACATGATGACTTGAATCAATTTTCCTTCTAGGAGTCTCTCTTGCTTTTGAACATTCTCCTTCTTCAAAACCAAGTCCAGTAGTGTCTCCATATAGTTTTTGTTTACCAAGCATCTTATGTAGCTTGCTTGTGCTTTATCTAATTCAAGCTCCTTATACTTCTTAGATAAAGCTTTGAGACCATCAGACTCTTCTCTCAGATTGATAATATCACTCTCTAGTTTTAGATTCTCAATCCTTGCAACTTCAAGGTTAGATATTGAGACATCAGCTATCCTCTTAGCTTCTTCAATTTCTAATTTCAAACTGACAATCAATTTGTTTGATTCACTTGCTTGATTCTTCAAGTCTACAATCAGGTTTCTAGCATCTTCAAGATCTGTAAGAGCTTTGTCTTTTAAAACTCTTTCTTGCTACAATTGCAACATTAATTTCTTGTTCTCCTTCTTATAATACTTGAGTTCAGTTAGAGCATATATGAGCTCTCCTTCTAGATCAATTTCACAGTCTTGTTCATCATAATCCTGATCATCATCATCTTCTGAATTTGATTGGGTCTCAACTTCTTCATGTGATTGCCTTTCAATGCCACTTTCTTGACACACCAGAGTGTCCTCTTCTTTATCATTACCTTGGTAAATTCTTTTCAATCTCCTCCACATATCCTAAGCTATAACACAATCCATAACTTTACAAATAACATCATTAGATAGAGCAGATAATATAGCCTTCTTTACAATATCATTACATTCAAGAGCTTCTTTGTTATTTGCAGAATTATAATTCTCAACTGACATTAAAACATCATATCCTAAGGAGAATAAATACACTTGCATTCTAACATACCAAACTAAAAAATTTGAACCATCAAACTGAGGAACATCTGAAACCTTTTCTTCTAAAATAATATCAGACTCAACATGGAGAGCATCTTTATCAACATCTGGATTTGATAAGAATGATGTCTTTTGTGTCTTTTGACCAGAAGGAATCTTACCATTTCTCATGTTCTTATTTCTCCTGCACTTACCCATTGAACTCCACACACAGGACCTACCCAAGCTGATTAAGCTGCAAGAGGGAACCTAGCTCTGATACCAATTGTAGGAGTCAAGGACAACACTGAGAGGGGGGGTGAATCAGTGTTGTGTGAATTTTCAAATCTTTTTCAAACTTTAACTTGCAGATCATAAAGGTGAGAAAGTTATCATTGAATTATCAAACACATATGCACATAACTTTGTCAAACACATAAACAAAACTCATGAGTAAAACATACAATCATAGAGAGATGATCAATATGAATCAAGACAGAAGAATTGCACGAGTGGAAAACCCTCCAGGAGTAGAAAAACCACTCCAGAATTGCCTCACTGGCTTAACTAATAAAACATGCCTCACTGGCTACAATACGTGTCTCACTGACAAATGTTAAGGTCTCACTGACCTGTAAGCCTCACTGGCATACTGTTTAGAAGCACCAGCGTCAAGGAGCACCAACTCCTAATACAGAACAAATTGAAAACAAGAATTCAGAGGGTTTCTCTGTTTCAATATAAAACATTTCTTTTCTAATGTGTCTGTCAAATGTCCATTCTGTACAAAATCAATCCTACATCCGGATACTGCATTTCTCTATATGTTTCATCTCTGTCCCACAAGTCATACCATCAATGCACCTAAAAAACTATTATATGTAAATTGGATGTCTTTTCACCTTTCACATTCTGCACAGTCATTTGCTCTCACTGAAGATCATTTTGTCCTTTCATATTTTTTTTTTTAATGTCTTCAAAAACAATGCATCTTATCTTGTCACCTGCAAAAATAAAAGAACATATATCTAATCCAAAACCTTTCACATTCTTTAGATTCACGAAAGCAAAATCCCATTTATATTTTCTTTTAGAGATGAAAGAATATCTTTTCATATTTGAGACCTTTCATTTCAATTTCTTCATCTCCCTGCAAATAAACTCTTTATCTTCACAAAATATTAACAACCAACTTCAATACATTATTTCCTCCCTGATTCATAAAATAGAATTCGTTATTTTCTTACAAGACAAATCTTCTCCATGAAAACCTTTTCAATACCTGCATAAAACCACCTAAAAATAGGATCATATAATATCAAACCCTATTTAAAATTCTTCATATTCTCTGCTCATATCTACAATCTCTGCATGATGTTTCATATTCTCCAAAACACAAAACCCTTCAATCTGATTATCTTCTCTGCTACAAATTCCTTCAAACAAATTTTTCATTATCCTCTTCAAATTCTTCTTCAAAAATAATCTTCTCAATCTACCTTATTCATCTTCCTCTGCAAACAAAAAATCTTTATCTTCTCCTTCACAAGACTCTTCAATCTGCAAACATCTTCACTAAATTCCAATAAAATCATCTGATATTTTTTCAAGATCTCATAAAAACATTTCTTCAAAAAAACCATTTTGTTCTCTTCTCAAAAATATAATCATTCTGCATTATATTTTTTCATATTCTCTCAAAACAATCTTTCAAAAACAATCTCCAATCTTCATACAAAAAAATATCTCCTCAAAAAATTAGTTTTGAAAATCTTCATCCTCTTAAAAAATCATTCACTTTCAATTTGTGAAAAGCACAAATAAAAAAAACATCACTAATAATATCTTTTCAACTTCTTGTATGCAAATAGAAAACTCCTTAAAAAATCTTCTCTTAAAAAATAATTTCTAATTTTGACACCAAATAAAACTCATTTTAAAACTCATAAAAGTGGTATGGACCAACCACTTAGAGTTTATGTAAAGTTTGTAAATAAAACTTAAAGCCCGAAAAGGCTTGGGGATCGGGTTTCCTCTAACAAGTTTATAAATATTTTCAAAGCTTTTTATAAACAAAGCATTCCCCTTTTATTATGCACCGCGGGCCCTTCATAATGCATAAAGCATTTTCAATGCTTTTTAAACTCATAAGAAAACTCAAGTAAATCACGCTCCACATAATTCAAATGTGACCTTTGATTATATTTTTGGCACTCAAACTTTATAAAGGAACTTTGAAACATCGGTAAACATCCTTAGTTGCCCGGTCATATACATGACCCCGAACCCCTCCAAAAGGTCAACATAAGTGATATGACTTGTAATAACAAGTCACCAAAAGAATAGATAAAGGTATATGCTATATGATAGGTAGAAAAATAGATAATGTGTTAGAATTTAGGAAATTCAAAACACTTCAGAAGCTTACATAGCTTAGCACACTGCCATTATTCAACTCTATACTGCAACCTGTTATCCTTTATGATGATAATGTATATAATTTCTTAAGGAATAAAAATCACCTTATATCCTTATATCCATAAATGTCCATAGTCATATTTGAAATTAACATAGCCACATAGCCACAGTGACATTGTCAAATTTGTCCTTTGAAGATGAAGCATAACAACTCTTTGCACTTACTTCTCTGAAGCATGACATGTTAAGATTCTGAAAAGATGATCATTATGAATAAAGTATAACCAAGGTGACTCTTTCCTAAACAAGAACCTTTTCTTAAAATCTTGAAACATCCTACAACAATAACACCCAAACTTGTGATGCCAAACTCCTGATGATGAAATATCTAAAACAAACGCTTGACAATTATTTCAAATATCAATACCATGAAAATCAGAGAACTAAGTAAGTAATCTTATCACACTTTATCAATCAACAATGTATGTGATGATGATAATCTTATATCTCTGATGATAATGACCCACTTTAAACAAGGATTTGATATGATGTCATAAACTCATGATGACACAACTCCTGCTCCTGTCAACAACTTCACACAACACTTGATGAACACACATATGAACACAAAATCTTATCATTTGAAGCATAACCTCAACTTGCATCAACCTCTTGCATTTTCCTCTTGAATGGTGACTTTCTGATGTTCACTAATATCAACCCAAGATTCTTTCATAAACAAGATCAAATATGAGAATCCATTCTGAGACACACTAAACATGAGAATCCATTTTGAGACAACCTTAAAGATATCCTGATCAATTCAAACCATGAATATGAACATGAACAATTCCTATCAAAACCAAAACAATGCAAACCTGCAAGACCTTTTTGACATCAATGACAATCATTCTCCATCACTTCCATGTGTCAAGTCCACATGGCTTTTACAAGCATCTTCCCTCTCGGGTTTCTAAAACCCCACCATGCTGACACTTGGTGCTCTCCACACTCAACAACATAACAATACAAACTGCAAATAAAACTATGCCACTACTATTTATCAAATGTTGAAAAATGTAGAGTTTTAACTCTACAACTGTTATTTATCTTGTGGCCTTTTTAAAAAAAATCAAGTTGCGACAATTATGAATTAAAAAGATTTAACTAAGATGTTTCTAAACTAATGTAATTTATTATGATTAATTTACTCTATTTTCAAGGAAATAATTATTGTTATTCTTATTATATTATAATAATAATAATAATTATTATTATTATTTTTATATTTGAAGATAATTAAATAAATAAAGTGACTATTAGACACATCATGGAGATTTAATCTATAATCAAAATTAATTAAAAACAAGATTATTAAATCCATAAAATTTTATTGTCATTATGACAAAAAACTACCACTTCTTCTTGTGGCTAAATTAGAAAATAAGAAAAACAAAACGTCCATAAGAATCTTTCTCCAAAAATTTAAAATATGCTTTAACTTAAGTTAAAATGCCTCTAGTGTATTATTTTAGAAATCATGTTTTATTTATTTTATAAATCTATAGATACATGTATAGGTATAACTAAAATATCTGATTTAATTTATTAAAAATTTAAGAATCATAATTAATATTAATTAAAATAAAATTTTAATAATACACAAATATTATTAACAATAATTAGATATTACTATTTATCAATATTAGCATTTTGAAATTGTAAACAAATAGGGTCATGACATAGTTTCCTCCTAAAACTTTGCATCATCCCAATGCAAAAATTACACAAAAAAGATTATGTAAATGTGAGATTCTCATACCTGTTTAAGCACATCCTTACAACTTGCTCACTAGACCAAAATGTCAAGTAATTAAGTGCATTATCTAGTGTTTCTAGTCATGTTTAAAAGTTTACACCAACCTATGTTAAAATCAAAGATAAATGATACATTACTCTAGGTTAAAAGAACAATATTATTTTAGCTAATCTGAATACCCAAAAATTTAGGCAATATGGGTTATTCATCTAATTCAGGACAACCAATTCAGGCTCTTCTATCCTATGGGCTTTCTTATCCATACAGAACATCTTTTACCTGTAGCCAAATGGGCTCTTCTATCCTCATAGGATAGGGATCATATTTAGCCATATGGGCTCAAGGACAGAAAATATAAAGGGTGTTGTGGCAAAAAACTTTTGACCCTTTTGGGACCAATACAGGTCCAAGAGTCACTTCCTTTAGACCACAATTCACCAAAAATAAAATATTGTGCTAAGGATGTCAAATAGAGAATAAATATCAAAGCCTTGTACACACCTCAGTTTCGGCCAATGGCTAGATACAAGTAATCAACTATGGGGATTCTTTTGAGTATTAGTGACTTTTATTATTAAATTTATCAAATGGTCTAAGTCATTCCACAATCATACAAATATCATATAAACATTGCATTCAAAAGGATTAAGTGCTAAAGCACACACATATTGACACTCATATAAAAGATAACATATTCTATTTATCACCCATGCCTACTCACATCAAAATAAGAGAATCTCTGCACTAATCACTGAAGATCAACATTAGAAGATAGGGTGACTTCAACACTAAATCATCACAAATCATAAATAACTAGATAAGAATATCACCAATAAAGAATCACTAAAGATCATAGATAAAAGAAAATCCTACTTACAATCAATGGCATAAAAGGGCTTAAGAAACCTTTAAGAAGTAATAAGTAAAATTACTCAATTTTGTTGGCACGACATGCACAAGACTGAAAGATAGAATATCTTAACAAAGGTAACAAGTTGAATATAAAGGTTATAAGATATGCTCAAAAGATCAACCAAGAATCTTACAATGAAGCATACATTGAATTCTAAGTAATCACAATTCCTATGCAGTTCAAATTAAATTAAACTATAACATCATAGAGCATCAAACAATGTATTTACAAAAATTCTAATACAAAAGAACCTTGAAAGACATTCAACTAACAATCTAATCCTTTACCTTCTTTCCATGCTTCTATGCATGAGGTTCCACAAGCACATTTGCATACAATTTATGTATTGACTTATCATATTTAAATGAAGTTATAATCTATTGACGAAGTAGAGAAAACTAGTATCTTACACATTAATAATTTAATCATCCTTCTACAATTAGAACTACTTTCCTACAAGTAAGATAAAATGCACTATCCATAATACTATGCACAAATATAAGTAAGAAATTAATAAAAAGACATTTCAATAATTATTAATATGTAATACTAGATATATTATCAACCTAATAATCTTTCTTCAAGTACATGTAATAGTGAAAAGAATCAATTCTCATTAGGTGATAATTCTAACCATATTCATGTAATAACCCGCACACACAAATAATGTACCGTAATAAATTAGAAGGTAATATGTGACCCATTCAAAATACACTAAGGGCATGCAAGTAACAAAACAAGTCTATCCTTGATCCTAACCTTAATCCAATCTTGAACATAAAATGATATTCATTATCTACAACTTTGGTTTAGCTAAAGGCTATATGTTGCTATTATCAAGAAGAAATAAGCACTGCAAATACTGGTGCAGGAGCACCCCTTCAACAAGTCAATTATACATCTAAGGGAGAAGAATAAGGTCTTAATAGGTTGTTATGTTTTATACATTTTCAATGTAATAAGGTCTATTCGACCAAGGCATGTTATTTTTATTTTGTTTCTAGGACACTTGTCAATTTGTAAATGACAAGGTTGTTAGTCAGTTAGAGTTTGTTAGAAGTTGTTTCCTCCCAGCCGCTTGGAATTATCTCCTAGCCGTTAGGAATCAAGTCTGTACTACTCATGGTGAGTAGATAAATACCCTAGATCAGGTCAATTAGAGAAGAGGATATGCATATGATAGAATGAGTAGTAGATTGAATTGCATTGAGGAGTGTAATTGTGAACCAGAATATTTGTATTCATTTCTTAAAGCAATAAGAAGATCCTGTTTGTGTTATCTTTCTGATTTCAAATTCCTTGCACAGTCGATTTCTTCTATTTTGGAATCAAGATGGGCTCTTAGTCCATTCCACCGGTTGGATTACTTCGTAATCAGTGGAATGGTTGTACATAACTTTTTATGTTTTGTTTTTGCATTTTTTTGTTTGTTCATTTCAAGTTTGCAGGATCGTTTTGAAGTATGATTTGATAAACCCTAGCATCCTCATGTGCTAGGTTGGAAAAATCTAAAATTTGTGTTAGAATTGATAGAGGAAAAGATCTGGGCAATTGGAGGGTTTGCAATGTTCAAACAGTGAAGATTCGTAGGGTTTCATTGAGATGCATTTTGTGTATATACAACAATTGTATATCGGGTCCATTCCCTGTGTATCCCACAGTCGAAGATTGTGAGTTTCTTGCAAATATTCATTGAGTTGCATGTGATGAATGTACATTGTACATGTACATTGAGTTGATACAAGGAAGTCAATGGTTGACTTCAGCGAATGCATGTGTAAGAAGTTAAGTATTACTTCAGGTGAGAAAAGACCATCGAAGGAACTTTTGAGATGTCAGAAAGTGTTTGGTTGAACCTTTAAACCAACCTTTGAACTGGTTCAACGGTTCAAAGGTTCAACAAGTGTCGTTGGTTCATCAAATAGTGGTACATCGACCGAAGGGAATTTCGGGTTGGTGATAGTAGAAGTATCAATAGTTGAATCGACGGTTCAACAGTTCAACAGTTCAAAGAGTTTGACGGTCCAACTGATAATTACTGGCAACCTTTAAGTTTGGACAAAGGGAGTATATTGAACCGATAGCTCAGTGGTTCAAAGGTTTAATGGTTTAGGTGGTTCATAGGTTGAGCCACAGTGACAGCTGAAAGCTCATGTGTTGCTGATAGGCAATCGATGTAAATTGCATACATCGATATGAGGTCGATACCTATTTTGCATGTTTCTATTGGTTGCTCTGCATCAAGTGGTATCAGAGCTAAGGAGTATCTTTTGGGAAGAAGCAGACAAGATGTCAGATGAAGAAGGGACACAGGAGTTCCCAGCAAGGATGACCAATGTTGAATTGGTTGTCCTGGTAAAGAAGCAAATTGCAGAAAGAAAAGTAGTTAGAGCTTAGAATTAGGCTTTGAAAGATGAGTTAGAGAAGTTGAGGGACAAAGTAGGAAAGGGAAAAGAAGATTCTAGTAAAGAAGAAGATAGGGATGAAGAGGAGATCCCTAGGCGGGAAGAGATAGAGGTTCCTGCAAACCAGAGACCCTTACTCAATGCCCTTAGATCCATGGAGAGAAGGACCATGGATATGAAACTAGACCTGCCTATGTTTGCAGGAAAAATGGATCCTAATTTGATGATGGACTGGATAGACTCCTTGAATAAGTTCTTTGAAATAGAAGAAATACCAGACCATCAAAGAGTGAAGATGGCACAATCCAAAATGAAAGAGGCTACACTAACTTGGTGGAATTTCATCCAAAATGATAGGGTGAAAGAAGGAAAGAATAGAGTTGCTACTTGGAAGAAGATGATGGCTTTAGTGAAGGAAGCCTATGTTCCATTGGATTACAACATCCAACTACATAAGAGGAGACAAAATTTGAAGCAGAAGGACTTAGATGTCAGTTCATACACTAAAGAGTTCATGAAATTATGTGTCAAGACAAAAGTGAAGAAGAGTGAGGAAGAGAAAGTGGCAAGATATCTCAATGGATTGAGATTTGCCATCCAAGAAGACCTAAATCTGCATAATCTAGATATAGTCCAAAAGTGCTACCAATTGGCACTCAAAGTGGAAGAGAAATTAAAGAGAAGACAAGAGCATAATAGTAGAGGAAGAGAAAAACAGAAAAGAGGAGGAAGAAATCCTTGTAGAGGCAGAGGAAATGGATTTAGACACCAAATTGAATCAAATCAAGAGAACAACAAAGGAGACAACAGTCAAACTCAAGGAGGAAGTTACAATCAAAAAGGAAATTTTAGGGGTAGAAGACCACCATTTAGAGGAAGATCTCGAGGTAGAGGGTCTCTCAGATGCTACAATTGCAGTCAAGAAGGTCGTATAGCTAGCAGATGTCTAGAAAAAGAAACAAATTCAATGGGAGAAAGGAGGACAAATCTAATCCAAGAATCTAACTGTCAAAGCGTGACAAGCTCAAACACTTATCAAAGTGTGAATGCTCCTGATGGTTATGGGTATCCTAAGAAAGGAGAATCTCTGATGATTAGAAGAGCAATGACCACCATGAAGATGCTTGACAGAGAACCCCCACAAAGAAAGTCTCTCTTCAAAACTACTTGCAAGGCAGGAGGAAAAGTATGTAAGGTTCTAATTAACTCTGGATCTACTAAAAATTTTGTGTCTATTGAAATGGTAGAAAAGCTTAAGCTTAGAAGATTGCCACATCCTTGCCCATACAAAATTTCATGGCTTACTCAAGGTTAGCAAATAGTTGTGGAAGAGCAGGCTTGGGTAGAGTTTCAAATTGGACCATACAAGGACATATTATTATTTGACATAGCTCAGATGGATGCTTGTCATCTCCTATTTGGAAGACCATGGCAATATGACTTGAGAGCACAACATGATGGTGTTAGAAACACCTATTCAATCACCAAGGATGGTAAGGTGATAGATTTACTGTCATTGATGGAGAAAGAGGTGGAATCAAAAGGAAAAGAAGTTAAGGTAATGATGGTGGAAGGCAAATAGTTTATGAAAGAGATAGTAGAAGAAGGTGTAGTTGCATATGCCCCTAATTCCATGCCTAATAGTGAACAAGGAGCAGCAACAAGAAGTCAAGGAAGAAAAGAGACAAAGGATCATAGATCCTACTGTCCAAGAGTTGGACAAGTACAAAGGCATCATTTCTGATGGAATGCCAAGATCCCTACCACCCGTAAGGGACATCAATCATTGCATAGATCTGATTCTAGGATCTACACTTCCAAACAAGGCAGCATACAAGCTTACTCCAGACCAGAATGCAGAAGTAGCAAGGCAGATTGAGGAATTGTTGGAGACAGGCCTCATTGGAAAGAGTTTTAGCCCATGTGTAGTACTGGCTGTACTAGCACCAAAGAAGGAAGGCACTTGGAGACTTTGTATCGATTCAAGGGCTATTAACAAGATAACAATCAGGTGTAGGTTCCCAATCCCTAGGATAGATGATTTTCTTGATTGCTTAGGAGGTGCCAAATATTTCACAAAAATAGATTTAAAGAGTGGCTATCATCATATCAGGATTAGGATAGGAGATGAATGGAAGACTGTGTTTAAGACAAATGAGGGGTTATATGAGTGGAAGGTCATGCCTTTTGGTTTGTCCAATGCCCCTAGTACTTTTATGAGACTAATGAATGAGGTCTTGAGAGAATTTATATCCAAATTTGTCATAGTATATCTAGATGACATCCTGATATTCAATAACACAAGGGAAGAACATCTCAGACATATAGACTTAGTCCTTAAAAGGTTACATGAAGAGTAGCTAATGATCAACTTGGAGAAGTGTTTGTTCATGCAGGAAGAGATCATCTACTTGGGTTTTGTCATCTCACATGGAAAATTGAAAATGGATCAAGAGAAAGTAAGTGCCATATTGTCTTGGCCAACTCCTAGAACCATGAACAATGTTAGAATTTTCCATGGGTTAGCAACCTTCCATAGGAAGTTTATAAAAGGGTTTAGTCATGTCTATGCACCCATGTTGGCTACCATAAAAAGAGGACAGAAGTGTAGATTCACTTGGACAAAGGAAGCAAATGATTCATTTGAGACATTAAAGAAGAAGGTGGCACAGCAGCCAGTCCTTGCTCTTCCTGACTTCAACAAGATTTTTCAAGTAGAATGTGATGCAAGTCACATGGCAATCAGAGCAGTACTCAGTCAAGAAGGTAGGCCTATTGCATTTTTTAGTGAAAAACTAAATGATGCTAAGAAGAGATACCCATTCTATGACTTGGAGATGTATGCTCTAGTCCAGTCACTCAAAATGTGGAGGCATTATTTAATGCCAAATGAATTCATAGTGTTTACAGATAATCAGGCCCTTAGTTTCATAAACAGTCAAGAGAAGCTGAACCATCGACACATGAAGTGGGTGGAGACTTTGCAAGATTTCACCTTCACACTCAAACACAAGAAAGGGGTCAAGAATAAGGTAGTAGATGCTTTGAGCAGGAGGGCTCTAACCATCAATCAGATACAATTGGAAAGTGTTGGCATTAATTCCTTAAAGACCATGTATGATGCTGATGAAGACTTTAGAGAGATCTACAAAGTATGTACTTCTTTTGGAGACAAATACCATGTTGAGTACTCTAAATTTTTGATCCAGGATGGATTACTTTTCAAAGGTGGACAGTTGTGCATTCCACGTTGTTCTATGAGACTAAACATTATTAGGGAGAAACATTGTGGAGCCATGGCAGGATATTTTGGTTTGGATAAGACTCTTGATCTTGTAAAGAGGCATTACTATTGGCCTAAGTTATAGTCAGAAGTGAGGAGATTTGTGGAGACATGTGTGATATGTTAGAAAACAAAAGGGAGATCAACTAATGTAGGTTTATATCAGCCATTGCCCATTCCTTCTAGGCCATGGGAGAGCATAATCATGGATTTTGTGTTGGGTTTTCCTAGAACAATGAAGGGATATGACAGTATTTTTGTGGTAGTAGACAGATTCAGCAAAATGGCACATTTCTTGCCATGCAAAACCACTTGTGATGCTTCATATGTTGCGGACTTGTTTTTCAAGGAAATAGTGAGGATACATGGATTCCCATTGAGCATAGTCTCAGACAGAGATGTAAAATTTATTGGCCATTTTTGGAGGACTCTTTGGAAGAAGCTTGGCACCAATTTATCTTTCTCAGGAGCCTATCATCCTCAAATAGATGGATAGACTGAAGTGGTTAACTCTTCATTGGGAAATCTGCTAAGATGTTTGATAAGACAACATGGAGAGAAGTGGGATAACATCCTACCTCAATCCAAATTTTCCTATAATGACACCATCAATAGGAGCACAGGGAAATCACCTTTTCAAGTGGTATATGGTCTTCATCCAAGAGGTATTTTGGAGTTAAGAGATTTACATACAGGAGAATCTATTAGTGTAGATGGAGAAGCTTTTGCATCAGCCATTAAGGAGGTGCATGATCAAGTTAAGAACCAACTCCAACAAACTACATTGAAGTACAATGCCTATGCTGACAAGAAGAAGAGGGATGTACGATTTGATGTTGGAGATTTGGTGTGGGTTCATCTAAAAAAGGAAAGACTCCCAAAAGGTAAACATACTAAGCTAATGTAGAGGAAAATTGGACCATGTCAGATTTTGAAGAAATGTGGACAGAATGCTTATGAGATCCAACTTCCTTCTTATCTTGGATTGTCACCTATCTTTAATGTATGTGATTTAACTCCATATAAGCATAATGTAGATATAGAACAGGAAACATTGCAGGGTACAACAGATGATGATATTCCTAAGCATGATCCACCACAATTGTAGAAGATTTTAGACTGAAGAGCGGTAAAGAAGACCAGGAACAAAGAGTATATGGAATACTTGGTAGGTTGGCATGGGAAACCTGAATCAGAGGCAGTTTGGATGACTAAAGAATAGATCATCAAACATGGTACAGACCTTCAAATTCTCATCTCAAGTGGACTTGAGATTTCTTCTCTCGGGGAGTATGGTGTAGGAGCACCCCTTCAACAAGTCAATTATACATCAAAGGGAGAAGACTAAGGTCTTAATAGGTTGTTATGTTTTATGCATTTTCAATGTAATAAGGTCTATTCGACCAAGGCATGTTATTTCTAGTTTGTTTCTAGGACACTTGTCAATCTATAAATGACAGGGTTGTTAGTCAGTTAGAGTTTGTTAGAAGTTGTTTCCTCCCAGCTACTTGGAATTGTCTCCCAACCGCTAGGAATCAAGTCTGTACTACTCATGGTGAGTAGATAAATACCCTAGATCGGGTCAATTAGAGAAGAGGATATGCATATGATAGACCAAGTAGTAGATTGAATTGCATTGAGGAGTGTAATTTTGAACCAGAATATTTGTATTCATTTCTGAAAGTAATAAGAAGATCCTGTTTGTGTTATCTTTCTGATTTCTAATTCCTTGCACAGTCAATTTCTTTTGTTTTGGAATCGAGATGGGCTCTTAGTCCATTCCACCAGTTGGATTACTTTGTAATCGGTGGAATGGTTGTACATAACTATTTGTGTTTTGTTTTTGCATTTTTTTGTTTGTTCATTTCAAGTTTGTAGGATCATTTTGTAGCATGCTTTGATAAACCCTAGCATCCTCATGTGCTAGGTTGGAAAAATCTAAAATCTATGTTAGAATTGACAGAGGAACAGATCTGGGCAATCGGAGGGTTTGCAGTGTTCAAACAACGAAGATTCATGGGGTTTCATTAAGATGCATTTTGTGTATATATAGCAATTGTATATTAGGTCCATTCCCTATGTATCACGCAGTTGAAGATTGTCAGTATCTCGCGAATGTTCATTGAGTTGCATGTGATGAATGTACATTGTACATTTACATTGAGTTGATACAAGGAAGTCAATGGTTGACTTTGGTGAATGCATGTGTAAGAAGTTAAGTATTGCTTTGGGTGAGAAAAGACCGTCGAAGGAACTTTTGAGATGGTGGAAAGTGTTTGGTTGAACCTTTGAACCATCCTTTGAACCGGTGCAATGGTTCAAAGGTTCAAAGGTTCAATCAGCGTCATTGGTTCATTGAACACCAGTGCATCAGCCAAAGGGAATTTCAGGTTGGCGATAGTAGAAGTATCAATAGTTGAACCGATGGTTGAACTGGTTCAACGGTTCAACGGTTCAAAGAGTTCAACGGTTCAACTAATATTTACTGGTAGCCTTTAAGTTTGGATGAAGGGAGCATATTGAACCGATAGCTCAGCGGTTCAGAGGTTCAATGGTTTAGGTGGTTCGTAGGTTTAGCCACAGCGACAGTTGAAAGCTCATGTGTTGCTGATAGGCAACTGATGTAAATTGTATACATTGATATAAGGTCGATACCTATTTTGTACATTTCCGTTGGTTGTTCTACATCAAATACTATCCAAAAATATCATAGAAAAGTCATCATGATTCTAGGGATTATAAATTTACTCCTGTAATATGAGTTTAATCAACAACTAGGAAACAACTTTTAAAAATGAAGGTAAACTATCTATATGCATGCCAATTTAAGCAATGCTTCAACAAGAACTTAAGGGCTTTTGACCAAATAGAGTCAAATTTTCAAGTCTCTACAAAAAAGCCTCAATTGAATAAAGTTGTAAAACTTGAATCAAATTTCAATTATAAGTTTTAGGTTAGAATTTTATTCACCAAACTTTAGTCAAAATCACAAAGGAAAGACAATCACAAATGATAAAACAAATTCAATTGTTAGAAAAAGGTCACAACAAACTTTTAAGTTGAAAACATAACCTACACAATTTCCACTCAAATCAATCACACATGCAATTATCATAAAAATACATCACTTGCATAAGTACACAAAGTATGGGTATAATTGCAAGAACGAAAGACAACCAAGCACGTGCAATTTCACCATATTCAATCATTCTCAAATATCATGAATTGTAGTATTTCCTACAAGAGAAGAGAAGATGACCTAGCCAACCAACTCTTAGTTCTAGGTACACAACATAAGACCCTATGGCAATTTAGTTCAACAATCTCTATTTATTTATTGGACCATCAGGAAAATAAGACCAACTCAATCAAGAAAATTTCAACCTAGTTCTAGGGTCTACAGCTTTTGATGCACCTCTACTATCAATCTATAAGATGGGTTCATATTTATAAGTATGCAACCTAGGCATAGAAGACTCCAGGCCCTAGTGCTTGAACCTAGGGCTCTGATACCATATGTAAAGACCCACCCTATCCTTACTCCAAAAAATAATACTTAAAGAAGAAGGAAAATTTCTTTTTATTACCAAAATAACATAGGTGAGAAATTTATTAATAATTATTTTATATTAACATAGTAAGTTTTTAATCCTCACATAATCCTTGTACTTAAGTATTGGAAACATCTTTCATTTCCCAGAGTGCCTACATACCATGAATCTATAGGATCAAGGTACACAATGATTTGTTATGAGTGATATGTAGTTCTAGTTGTTCTATGTTTATGTAACTATACGAGCGAGTACACAACCCTTTCTAGGGTCCAGTTTCTCTAGACAGTTCTTTGTCAGCTACCACCCATTCAGGTTAAATAGGGATGGAGATAGTAAAATAGAAGCAAACACCTAAGAGGGGTGTTCAATGTTTAAGCCTAGCTTCCATGTAATGATGAAGTTTACCTAATGTTCGCATGTCCAAGGAAGATTTTTTTGTTCACTTAGAGTTGACATTTTGATTTTTCTTATAACTTCTTGGTGATTTAAAGAGGCGATGTCATAGACATCATTATAGCAGCTTTATTAGGCTACAAGTGCAATAGTTCAAAAATGATGGCATGACTCGTAAATGTGAACTAGAGGCATTGTTTCATTACTGAATGTTGTGATAGTTTAGTTTTGGAAGAACACTTACTATTATTTGATCTCCAAGATCCTTGAAGGTGAGGTGACGCATATGACAGTAAGTGCTCTTGGTTAACAGGAACTCAGTAAAAGGAAGCGTAACAAAATTTGACCTTATTGGTCCAAAATATTTAGTCACATATACTATCAATTAACGATTCTTAATTATCAAAATGATTCCATTTTAGATTAAATAGTCTAGTAGCAAAAACTTCTAGAATAACTAAACTTACAAAACAAATAAATTATTTAATTACTCTCTTATTGTTGTTTTAAAACTAATGATGAGATAACATCATAACATAAACCATTAATTCCAATTTTTTCACTAGGGAATAAGTTCATAATTTGCTATATATATGTGTGTGTGGGAAAATATTTATTATCATGTTCTACCAAATAAATGTATATGTGTGTGTGTGGAATATTTGTTATCACGTTTTGCCAAATAATCATTAATTTAAATTAAATAGACATTCTACTATCAAGAATTTTATGAACATTTAAGTTATACAAAACTAAGATAGACTATTTTTGAAGTTCAATTTTATCATGTAAACAAATACTAAACAATATTTACTTCCCATTTTATAAAATTTTATTTTAATATTAACTAGAATTCAAATTAATGTTAAATTGATATTATAATATTCTAAATAAAGAATCCGTTGAGATTTCAAACACAAGTCGACTAGGATAGATGATAAGGATGAGCATTAACTAAAGTTCAAAACAAATAAAAGCAGAGAACACATTGTATAAGATTAGAAACTTCACGGTTTTATCTTTTGACAACACTGGTTGCTAGAGGACACCCCAAACTATGTCCTTATGCCAATTAAACTTGTGGTGGTTGAGTGGATTGTTTTACTTAATATTTCCATTGATTAAGACTACCGAAACGCCATTAGAAAGGGTTTTAAATTTCAAAGTATAATTGAAATTATTGAGAGTTCGTAATAGAAGGTGGTTGTTTAAAACTGTGATAGCATTGTATTCAAATAAATAAATAGTAGTAGAACCTTACTCTTATCTGATTCATTACAACACTAAAGGTCATTATTAAAATATTCAAATTGGTATTATTTTTATGCAAAGGTAAAATGGAATTACAGGTATATCTTTCTTATTTCCAAACGAAATTAAAAATTTTAAAATGTCTTGGAAAGTTAAAATATAGAGGAATAAAATCAAATTTTTTTTTTTTGGATGAAATGTCATCATGAAAAAGTTGTTTACACTGAATGTTAGACCAATATCCTTCAAAATCTAGTTCCAATTGGCATCTTTCTATATTATTATTTACATGTACCATTATTACTACAATTTTTAATATATATATTATTAGGTTTATTATTGTGATAAAAGACAAAATATGTTTATTTAAGATAGGCTTTTGTATGCAATAAAAGAATTCAATGATTGTAGAATATGCAGGAGGATTGAAAAGACAAAGATGACCATAATTTTTAACCTGTATAGATAATGTTTTCATATATAATATAAATATTAATACGTTAAGTTAATATACATTTAGTATATTTTATTTGTAGGTTGAAAATTTCTAATGGGATTCATTTTGCTTCCATGTTTACAACTTCATCATATTACATGTGTTATTTTGTATTAATTATTACTTTTACTTTATCTATGTGTAAACATAGATGAGGTTTTGTACCATATTAAATGTGTTTTGTTTTATTTACTTTATGTATTTCCTTGTTTTCTTTGTACCATTTTTAGCCTCCAATACCATAAACGTGGGCGTTATCCTAATATGAAGGAGATAGTCAGTAAATTCTAAATCAAGTGCAGCACTCTACAGTTCCAAATGCTGCTATAGCAGTGATAAAACTAACATACTTTACAAGTATATTGTCATGAGTCTTGGCCAATAATACATAGGAAAACGTCATCTATGATATCCATTACCAAAATTCTGAAAGACTGGAGAAAACCAACATATACCATCGTGAGCATTAATATATGAAAAAAACACTTGACTACTTCTGAGTTATTTCTATTAATATTTATCATATGCATAGAAGGCCAAATAAACATAACAATACAGACAATATCAGATAATAAAAACAGAATGATGTTAAATATTGGGTTTCCCAAGAAAACTAGCTGTGCCAATACTAAGGAAGTTACACACAATTTTAAATTCCTGAGAAATTGAATTCCACTGATGTAAAAGTATTTACACAAATGCACAAAGGAAATAAATTTTATAAGCACATAAAATTTGTTTAGTAACACACTATTTTATTTTGCGTGAAACTTAAATCATAGAGATGATTCAAATATATCTTTGTAAAAGCAAATGGAAAAATTGATACAAATACCTGTGATAAGAGATGTTTTCAAAATCGATTCAACTTGCAGAGCAAAAGGAAAGACCGTCGATTCTTCAACCTGCAATTTGATGAAATCAAAAGAGGACTCCTCCTTCCTTGTCCTCAAGCCAAAATTCCCAAGAAGGATTGAAACAAAATTTTTATGCTGAAAAAATCATGTCCTTGTTTTCCTCCTCAAACCTCATTTTTTAATACAATCTTCTATCTTAAGCATCTTCACAAAAAAAATTTCAAATAGAAAAAATAATTAAATTGCCTTTTATCTAAGATTTTTTTAAAAAAATGGGAGGTAGGGAGGGGGCCCTACACATCATAAATGTGTAGAGCTGGATAGACAGGGTGGCGGATTTCATTTCACAAGAAACTAGCAAGGATGGACTGCCGTGTACAAAGCAAATCATGGATAAATATGTCGCTTAATGCAAGCTCGGAAGGTAATCATGTTTAAACAAGAAGGCCGAACAAATATTTCTGACATAACACCTCGATCTCCGGATTAAGGCGAGATGGCTCTCCTCAGACGAGTGACATTTAAGGGAAGTCCAGAACCTTCCCATCATATAAGCGCTAAGGACGGGTAGTTAAGACATAAGCATAACCATCTCTCCCATGGTTTAGCTATGCAATGGACAGAGAGCCTAGGTTAGATTTTCTCCTCACTACAGAACACTTGCAGAGTAAGTGACTTGAGTGTGAAGGGATGGCAATGCCAATTTGCCTAACCAGCTCTGCCAGGCAAATGGCCTTTCGAGGAAGGATAACGGAACAAAGGTTTCAGTGGATCTTGATTCAGGGTGACGCCTTCCTAATTGGGGCGGTGAAGCTGATTGTGGGCAAGGCCTTTGTGGAAGATTCAGAGAGGTATAGGGTGGACCCAGATATTGCATCTCGCTTTGTGGCAGCACTTCTCGATTTGAATATAGAGAAGGCTGTCATAAACACGGTAACACGCATGGCATTTAAAAATCATCTGCTGATGGTTTAGAGGAGGTTCTAGCAAAGGCAATGTATGGAGCTAGAATTCCCTGCCCAAGGGATTTCATGAAGGTGGATAGAGACAAGGGTGTCATTCCCTGTTTCTCATATCTCCTGGACCTGAGCGTTGTGGTGTGGATCTGATAGAGCATAGGGTTAGAGCAAACAAAGGATGGGCTTTTCTTAAGAAGTTGTTCCAATTTGAGAGCACAGAAGGCTATGAGTGGATCCCAGAATTTTTCGATTACCTTCTGGAGTAGGGGTTGGGGTAAGGGTTGGTTCTGGTTTATTCTTTATGTTGGGTGGTGTAGTAATTGGTTTCAAGATGTTGGTCAGATATAGTTTGTATGTATGTCTTCTCTAATGCCTTTTAGATAGTATTCTCGGGTTTGCTTAGAAGGGCTGCTCTTGTTAATCAAAATGGCCGTTGTGGATGTCAGTTTGGGATATTATGTCAATTAGGGGTAGCTTTGAGAGCCAGCAAGCTTCTCAATTTCGATAGCTACATAAGCAGAGATGCTTGTATCTTTTTGATAATAATAATATAAATAATTAGATAATTAATAGGAATAATTTCCATTATAGCCCATAACGGCTATTTATCTTGTGGCCTTTTAAAAAAAAAATCAAGTTATTTTTAACTAAAATGTTTCTAAAATAATATAATTTATTATGATCAATTTACACTATTTTCAAGGAAATAGTTATTCTTATTCTTATTATATTATTATTTTTCTTATTATTACTTTATTATTATTTTTTTAATATTTGAAATTAATTAAATAAATAAAGTTACTATTAGACGACATGATGCTGATTTAATCTATAATCAAAATTAATTAAAAACAAGATTATTAAATCCATAAAATTTTATTATCATTATGACATAAAACTGCCACTTCCTGTGGCTAAATTAGAAAATAATAAAAACAAAATATGGAATCTTTCTCCAAAAAAATTAAATTATGCTTTAACTTAAATTAAAAATGTCTCTAGTTTTTATATATATATATATATATATATATATATATATATATAATTTAATTTAATTTAATTTATTAAATTAAGAATCATAAGTAATATCAATTCAAAACAAATTTTAATAATACATAAATATTATTAATAATAATTATATATTACTATTTATTAATATTAGTGTTTTGAAATTGTAAACAAATACGGTCGTGACAAGGTGCCAATTGTGAACTTGGGTGATGAGGTGGGTGAGAATGAAATTTGGTTGCAAAAAATAGCTCTGGTTTATAAATTTAACAATTTGGCGTTGTTTGGTGAAATCATATAATTGGTTAACATTACATTGGAAATCCCTTGTGAAATGTGGTTTTTCCATTTTCCCCTATGCTAAAGGATGGTTCTTGATTGTGTACAAATCCCCTACACATAGGGATATTCTTCTTAAGGGTGGGCCCTAGTTTTGGGACAATGCATATTTACATATAACACCTTAGTTTCTAGAATTCAATCCTTTGTTGACTTCTTTTCCCAACTCCCCAACTTGGGTTAGGCTCCCAAGGCTACCCTTACAATTTTGGTGTAATGCTTGTCTTTCTTCCATTGGAGATTCCTTGGAAAGCTTATTGATATCCTAGATCTAGAGTAGATGTTCACACATTTTACCTATTAGAAGTTTGGTTGGGATGGATTTTTTTTAAAATATTGCTTGAAGAAATTTGTGTAAGAGTGGAGAATAGGATTTGGAGACAATGAATTGATTATGAAGCTATGGTTTGTAGATGCAGGTCTTTCTTTTCTACTATACATTTAGCGGCAAATTGCCCTAAGTTTTCTCACTTGTCTCCTCAGCATAGGTAGGCTACTTGTTGGGTAGGGACTAAACATTGACATCAAGTGATTGAGGGTGAGGTGGATACGTGTTGTGAGGCCTCTAACCATTATTCCTCTTCTAACCCCTTTCGTGATGATTCTTTGGCTACTCCAACAATTCATCCCATGTCTCCATTTACAAGCCAACAACGTTGCTAAGGATCTCCTTCTAGGAGGTTGGGTGTTTTAACTTTAGCAAACAATGTGAAGCATTCCCCTCCTACAAACTTGGTTGACAACTCTTCTAGTCCCCCCTCAGTATTTTGTTTCTCCTTGAGTTGTCATTCTTAAAACTCATGCATTGTGTATTACATGTACAAGAAAGAAAGGGTGTATCCTAAGGTGCTAGCAAACTAGTTTCAAAACCCAACATAACAACCACCACTAGGTCTGAATCTATGAATTTCCCTTCTTCTCTCAACCTCAAATACAATTTCATTTTATCATTCAAACTAATCATGTGCTCATCTTCCTTATACTTCTTTCTAGGATCTTCTAAAGTGAAAAGTAGCCACAGAGTAAAACCCCCCATGGATTATAATCAACTAACTTAACCTTTTCATCTTTCCTCACATAGAAATCGCAATCATAATATAGGGTTTTAAATTTTTAGCTAATATATTCCCTAAAAAACCTAAAAATAGAATCCTCAAGCTCATCCAATTTCTCCAGTAATGCTAGATAAAGGTTCGTAAGCTCTCTCTAACAAATACCCAATAAGATGCCACCTTTTACAAACCCTCTAAACTCAACTTAGACCTCAAATCATACCATTTTCATAGTGCCATTTTCATAGTGCAAAGTAAAATTTTAGGGGCTTTATAGGGTTTTATCTTCACAACTATCGAATACATGGCATTGATCATGTACTAAATTGTCTAATGACTTTAAAAGAAGACAAAATTTATTAAAAGAAGAGCATTCAAGAGAACCATTTGAACTAATCCACACAATGTCCTTGAGAGTGCTCTAGTTTTATTTGGGAAGGATTAACCCTCTATGGGTTTTAATGGAGTCTTTTACGACCTTCTCTAAATCTATAAATGTTGCTACCTTTGGTAGATGTGGGTCTCCTCCTCCTTCTTGTCAAGGGTAATAATCTTCTACCTAGAGATTTGGGCATGCGATTTTGGCTCATCTTGGCAATACATCACCATCCTCGTTGGTTTTAGGGAGGAATAATCCTTCGACATCTAACAAAAATTTGATGAATGATTCAGGCAAGGGAAGAAGAATCAATCTGATTCAAACATAGTGAAAATGTGGATACCATTATTGACATTGGTATGGAAGAATGTTTATCTATTGTAAGGAAAGAGGAAGGGGCCCTTGGCAAAGGACAAAGGCAGGTCTAGGTTAGAAATAAACAACCTTCCATACAACACTAAGCCATCATACTCACTATTCACAATGCTCTCCCATTTCTCTTTGTTGTACCCTACAATTCTATATTTTTTATATATTTTATTAAAAAAGAATATAGTTTGAATTTGTCTCATACAATTCTCTAAAAAGGAATAGCAACATAAATTTTTACATGTCCTTAGGAAAAAAAAAAATTCTGCATTGAACTGCATTGGTATGAGGAAAACATTACCATCACATTTCAGTAGATTCCCTAAAAGTATTTGAAAACACTATTTATCCTTACACAAATTGAAATTAAAGACATCAAATTTATGCAGCTTATGAGTATTTATGGATATTAATTGGATATTCAAATATCAGAAATTAAGGTGAACAATTTTTAGATTGTAGAGTTGTCCCATATCGTATGTACAGGTTACAATTTCAGATCCACGCATCATGTGATGGTCTGCACTTGCATAGGCCACTTCCACTCTCTTTACAGTGAATAGTTAGATTCACATATCAATAATAAATTGCAAAATTTTAAAACCTTAACAAATAACTTCTTAATCTCCCAACATAAATATCTACATGACACATTTAATTTGACGTTTATTTCAATTATCAATCCCAACTTTAAAATCTAAATTAATTGCTAGTTGAGAGTGATTTTACCTTGACAAATATATAAAGGCCTATTTCAACAAAAGAAGGGAGGCCCAAGAAAAACATCATCATCATGAAAATAAAGATGTCAATAACCAAAAATTTTCTTTCCATTTAATGGAGCGTTAAACAATTTTTTGTTATGTTTTACGTCTCAAAACATGATATATAGGGTCATACTGTTCTCCCATGTAATCTGTTCTAACAGAGGTTAGTGCTTAACAATTTTTGTTGCCAACAAATAGTAGGCCAAACCGTATGTACATGCAGAGCTATTCACGTGGGTTTCGTTACAGTGGTGGCAATTACACTAGGGTTGCCATCCAGAGCTATGGCGCATTATATATTTAGGACCCAGGCTACAGAGTTTTATTATAAATCAACAATTTTTAATTGTCCGCAAACAGACACACAGTACTATATAGACATATTTTGTATTGTTTTTCAGTACACATTCCACATTAATAAAATAGTTTGGGTTTTTTTTTTAAATTATATTGAATCAAGCTATATTACAAATAAAATAGCAATAAACAGACTGCAGAGTAATACAAACAAGAAGCAGCTAGAGATAATTAAGACAGTAATACAGCAAACAGTAATAGATGGCTGTAAGGGAAAGCATGTGGCCTGAGTAAGGAGGGAATCTTGTGCAAGGTGTATTTCATTACACAAGTTTTGATCAATTATAATTAATTAATAAGGTTTTTCTATTTTTTATTTGCTTCACATTTTTAATTTCTTTTTTTATTTCCTTTACATTTTGTCTTTAGACTTTTCTATCTAAAAGTGTAATGGTGAAATTGAAACATTATTTCCTTTTAGTTTTGGGTTTATTTTGAGAAAATATTTTAATGTAATTATATATTTAGAACCCAGACTACATAGTTTTATTATAAATCAACAATTTTTAATTTTCAGGGAAATAGACACACAGTACTACATAAACACATTTTATATTGATTTTTTTTCTCCAAACCTACATTTTAAAATAAAATACACATTCCACATTAATAAAATTGCTTTAATTTTTTTTTTTTAAATTATCTTAAACCAAGCTATATTACAAATAAAATAACAGTAAACAGACTGCTGAGTAATACAAACAAGAAGCGGCTAAAGATAATTAAGACATTAATACAACAAATAGTAAGGGAAAGCATGTGGTCTGAATAAGGAAGGAAACTTGTTAAGATATATTCTAGTACACAAGTTTTGATCAATGATAATCAATTAATAAGTTTTTTCTATTTTTATATGCTTTATTTATTTATTTATTTTTTTATTTCCTTCGCATTTTGGCATATAGCCTGAATAAGGAAGGAATCTTTTACAAGTCATTTGAAATCTGAATAGTTGAAATGACGTCGTACACCCTGCCATCCACCGCGATCTTCGCGCTTGCTGTGCCCGTTCAGTTCTTCCCGCGTTATTTTCTTCGCCCTTCTCCAGCAAACTCACACATTTTGTATTGTTTTTTTTTGTTTTTTCCCAGACCTGCGGCTTTAAATAAAGTACATATTCCACAATAATAAAATAACTTTAGTCTTAGGAGAGAATTCAAATCGACACATTCCACATTATTTAGCCTTTGTTTCTTTTATTTAGTCTTTGTTTCTTTGATTTTCTCATTCACTTTGTTTGCGTACTTTGTTTGCTCACTTGTTTGTCACTAATAACAAAACGTGCAATAATGGTATTTTGTGTAAGGGAAAGCATGTGGTCTGAACAAGGAAGGAATCTTGTGCAAGGTGTACTCCATTACACAAGTTTTATCAATTATAATCAATTAATAAGTTTTTTATTTGCTTTATGTTTTGTAAGTCTTAATTTTCTTCATATTTTGTCTTTAAACTTTTTTAGAACGTGTAATGGTGAAATTGAAACACCATGCCAATTTCCATTCAGTTTTAGGTTTTTTTTGAAAAAAGTTTTAATGCAAATATATATTAACAAATGACTCAATTTTGTATGAAGTAGGGCTTATTTTTCAAACCTTGACCCACTCATGTTTACCCATATTTCTACATTTTGACCATACCTTATTCAATCCTACACATCATATTAAGTTTGGAAGTAAAACCATTCTATATTTCAAAAGTATTATTTGAGAGAAATTAAAGTGTTCAAAAGAATTTTTAGTAATTGAGTATTCCACAAATTATGAATTAATAGAACTTGCATCTATTTTTCTTTTCTGATTGTTAAGTGTAGAAGTAGTCATTTTTATGATTAAGTTAATTAATTTATGTTTTACCCTATTTTAAGTTGATTTTTTTTAAGAAATAAAATACTATAAATATATTTAATTTGGAGCTAAATTAAAATTATTTAAATCTTAGATAAATAATTAAGTTGAGAATGATAAATGTAAACACAAAGCATAAATTGAAATAAACTTAGATGAATTAAGAGCTATTTTAAAATTGGTATAAAGTAGAATTTGATTATTATGATGTTGTGATAAAGATTTAAAAACAATTCATGTGCATGTTTGAAGTTTGTTGTCTATCAAGATATTTTTAAATATCATGAACTTGACAGAAAACCAAAGAGTGTGATAGAAAGATATCATCATCTAGCACTATAGAATCTAGAGAACATCACAAGTCAAGTTCATAGACATAGAGCGAGTTTACGGCCACAAACTAGATCCAAAACTATGAAGGTGACCCAACATAGAACAATGAAGAATATTCTAATTCTCATTCATACACATGAGTATCTAACACACTCTTGATTCCAAGGTGCATCAATTTCATCCTCTTTATCAATCAACATATAAGCTTTGATCACATTACTAAGTCTATTGCCTCTTCATTAAGTAATTTTTATAGTGTGATCATACTTCCTATTTTATGTTGTTTGATCTGATCCATCTTATTCCACTCCATGTACATCCCAAATTATATCTTTAAATTAATTTGTATACTTAATTAATATGTACTTTGTTGTATTTGTTTACCTAATTAACCTCAAGAACCATAATTTTACTTTTCAATATAAACTATTATATATTGCAAAGGAGATTATTTGAAAACAATTACATGGTAATTATTTTTATTAAAAATATTCACCAAAAACTAGAAATACCTAATACAAGAAGTTATTAATCTTACCATTTGAATCAAAAGGCCATATCCACTATGGAGTTAGTGGTAGGGGAATGTACTTGTCCTATTACTAGGCATTTGTCCTACATACAGATGGAAAACAGTAAATTTTTTTCTAGAACTCCATAACATAAATATAATTTTACCATTTGTAGGGAGTATCATCTACTATCTATAAGGCCCTTGTTACGAAGAGGGTCAAACAATGATGCACCTTACTTTTAGTGATGTCCACAGACAAATTGGTGCCATGCTAGCACCTTAAGCTAACACAATGGTTAGTCTGACCTATCACCAATACAAATATTTTATTTATTACTTAATCTTCCTACAATTTTATTTGCAACAACATTTTTTATAAAAATGTTAATAGATATCACTTTTAGAACCATGCAAGATAATTGTTTGTGTGTACCATTAGTAGTTGAATCATGCCACACTTGTTCTAGTTGTTAAATGCATAGGAAGCCAACATATTTCATACTTGCAATTGTATGAAGGTTCATCCCACAATAGTGTGCCCCACTTTAGTATTGGGCTTCAAATGTACAACTACTAGTACCCACTCAAAAATTGGGCACTCTCCTCTATTACCATCCTCTATTATATGTTTGTTTTTATCTATTTAATTCTCATATTTCATTGCTCCACATCAATGTGGGATTAATAGTCTTGTTGAGTTCTAC
Source organism: Cunninghamia lanceolata (assembly GCA_027924645.1). Taxonomy (NCBI): domain Eukaryota; kingdom Viridiplantae; phylum Streptophyta; class Pinopsida; order Cupressales; family Cupressaceae; genus Cunninghamia; species Cunninghamia lanceolata. Next base: position 4,988,893 of record BSBN01000957.1, read on the forward strand.
GATTTTCTTATTACATAAGCCTTCACATTGCACACTTGACTAGTCATGACCCACACCTACCCACACAATTTTTATAACACTTTATTATTGACTGCCTCATAAATTATTAGTGTTTTCCTAAATGTCTCAAATTTATTAAACTTTATAATTTCCTACTTGTTAGTCTTGTTGTGGCCTCCACAACACACCCCTACTTTTCCAAAGTTGGGATGCTTCTGTAACTCTTGATTCAATTTTCGTTTTAACTTTTGCATTTTGTTTCTAGATGGGTCTAGTTTAGGGTTGGATCATTTTCATTGTGTTTGGGTCAATGTTAAAGTGTTTTGTTTAAATTTTAATTTTTTTTAGATGTGTGTCAAAGGGGACTTGTTAAAATACCTTGATATATATGAGTTGATCAGGGAATGTAAAATTGAGGGTCGATTAATTTTTTGAAGTCCATGAGTTCAAATTTGCATCCATTAGAAATTTAGACTTTACTAGAGTTTTATTTAGTTGCAAAATCATCATCGGGGTCTAAACCCCACAAATGCATATATTTCAGACTTAGACAATTACTTTTGCATCTTATACATTTCATCTTTGGGACATCAATCCCTAAAACTCCATTGTATTAGACTTTCTGATCAAGGTTGTGAATAATGCAAGATGCAAATTGATCCCTGAGATCCAAGTTTCCTATCTTTCAGCCTTTAAACCCCATTTACAAGATATGTAAATTGGTGTTGAAATCCCAAACCCCAAGATTATTGTTCTTTAGAATTTTTTATTAATATATGCAAGACATGCAAAATATTGTCAAGACCGCAAGCTTTGACATAGGTGGTCATTAATGCTCCCATGTGTTGGCTAGTTTTGAGACCATGTGCCTATTGATTTTCCCTCATTTGTCTTCTTTTTCCTAGAATTTGATGAGAATTTGGAACAATTTAAATTGTTTAACCTTTCCTTGGTAGTTTGCATCCTAGACTTGGGCATTTGAGTAGGCATTTTTTATATTTGGCAAAACTTTATTCTAGTGTTTTACTAGGTACATTCCTTGTTGCTATCCTTCTAGCTATTCTATGGATTTTCATAGTTATAGTTTTAGAAAATGCATTTGTGTTTGATTTCTTCTTTTTGTTCTTCAATGTATTTTTAGGTCTTATAATTGCATTCTACAATTTGGATTACATTGTTTCAAAAATAAAAATTCCCTAGTTTAGGTTTTAATTTCTTGATAGATCATTTCATTTTAGCAATAAACCCTAGTAGACTTGGTTAAATCATGCATGGCTTACCAAAGTTATGAAAATCCCTATTAGTATGATCATTTGAGGTAGGGGATTTTTCCATAAAAATACTAATACCAAGATGAAGATTATCTTGAAACCTTAGTGTTTCCCTTAAAAAGTTTTTTTAATCACCTTAGCAATTATACAAGCTTATTCTCAACTCTGAAACCGTAAAAATTTTCTTGAGCTATTTATTTTATATTAATATTATTTATATAATATCAATATATTATATATTATATTATGTTAATATTATTTGATGTAAATGTATTTGGTTTATAATATGGATGTTAATGTCATTCTAAACTTAGAGAAGTAATTCAAGATGTGTTCTCTCAAAATTTTAAGATATGATAATAAAAAGAATTATAGCAATCTAAATCTAGTTTCTAAACTACTAAATTTTTCAAAAAATGGTTAAGGTTAAGGGGGAGAATGCTGAGTGCACACAAAAGTGTTCCTATTTTTATCACTAAAACATAACAGTGTCTGGGACATGACATAGATCCTCAATTAATTATTTTAGTTCTAAAAAGGGGATATGACACTTTCCCAACATCTTGATGCCTTTGTCTGCTAGCACATTTACAGGGGGGTCCTAAAAAACTATTGTGCCTCAAGTGAGTGGTTGGATCCTTAAGGGTGTTAGCATTTAAATTCACACCTTTGGGTGCAACTCTAAATGAAACAGTGTGTACAATAGAACTATTCTTCAAATTAGGAGGGGAAGCTCCCTCAAACAAGAAATTTTAAAAGATGATACAACTTAACCTATCTTTTTGTTTCTCAAGGCACAAGCACAAAGCAATTCAAGCTCTTTTACAATGCTATAAGACTTTTTAGAGTATTGCAAAAGAATAACTAAACTAATAAAGCATACTTTTGATTTCTTTGAATAAATCTAGAGCACAAAGGAATTAAAGGGACAATTGGTGATTTGATTTAATACAAAAGAATAAAGAAGATCTGAACCAAATGTTTAAGCACTAAGTCATAAACAATTCCTCTCAATCTCAACAACATAAAAGGCTTCTATAAAGACAATGCATATTTTCATTCTCAAAGTAATAAAAACACACAACACCCTTTGAACAATAATATGCGAGCAAAATAAAAGCTTCAACATTTACCGTAAAAATTTTCTTGAGCTAATTATTCTTGATAATTTTGAATTGTAAGCATGCATATACACCATTGAGGTCTAAATCCTAAAGGCCCATTTCCTTTGACTTTTGATTTCAGATGAACTCTAATAAAAATTTATTTTAGGGCTTTGAACCCCCAAAAGACATCATCGGGATCCAAACCTTGAGATTCTATTTATTTCAATTTATAACCAAGTCTACATACTTGCAAAAGGAGAATTAAAGCTTGAAACTTGAGATTCACAAACAATAGACTTCTCAACTAAGACTTCAAACTTGAAAATTTGTACATGAGATCCAAAATTTGATTTCTTTCTATGTAAATTAGCATCGAGACTCTAATCCATAGGGAAGGTATAAAGTGGATGCTATTATTTTATACTTATAAAGTGCCAATTTAATCCTAAACTCTTAAGGCTTATGAAGATTGGACTTTTAAGCCTAAATTACAAGCATGCAAAGGACCATTGAGATGTTGAATACTGAGATAGTCACAAAGAAATCTCTTTATCTCATTCTGTTGGCATGAAAACATGCCTTCCAAACCTAAAATATTGAAATAAATGCTTGTAAAGTAGTAGGCAAAGTCTAAACTTCTTTCATTATAATCCCACAACTTTGAATTTATTCTAGATATGGATTTTTAGGTTCATAGTAATGTAATGGAACCATAAAACATTATTAATGATACAAAATATTCAATTTATCAATTCTCAAAAACTCATGAAATTTTATTGAGTCTTTAAATTTAAAACCCATCTTGTCTTTGGAAAGACATCTAAAGAAGAATGACTTCACCTACTAAAAAGAAATATGAGCTCAAAAGTGTCATCCTGCCATCCAATATAGTGAAAAAACTTGCTAAAATAACTAATATAGATTTGGGACATCTGGGACTAAAGGAGTTCCATAAATGAACGAATGAGGATAATAGGGAAAACTAATGCCACAAACTTTGAATGTGGTCTCATCCAAGTTGTTTATTTTCTTTTATCCATTCAATCTATTGATTTAGTCATGACTTGTGCTCAATTTTAGGAGAAGGACATCAGAGAAATAAAGAATATAGAAGGAAATGGTGTCCTAAAAATATAACTTGAATCCATTGAAGAGATGTTGGATCTCTCAATTAGGAAAGCATACATCAATATCACCATAGACTCGAAAGGAAATTTATTGCCATAAAAGATAATTTCCATATAACCCCATGAGAGATAAATATGTAAAATAGTATATAGAATCCATAAGCAAAAGAATAGACAAACATACGGGTAAGTGCAAAAAGTTGGGGGAACCAAAAAGTGGCAAAATTTTTTTCAAGAAAATTTAATACATAACGCGAGCGCATTATGACTAACTATAAATAAAAAAAGAGCATTTGTCCTCATTTCATTTCTTTGTTTTCCTCTACACCCACGGCCTACAAACCCTAAGAAGCGCGCTCACATTTTGGAAAAGTCGATTCAACACCAAAATCTTACCGATTTTTCACCAAAATGTCGCCACAATGTTGAGTAGGCCAAAGGAGTGAGTTTTTTTTTTTGTTGGAATTTGTTTGTAAATAGGTAGGTTTGAATTAATTTTTTATGTAAATTTTGTTAATTGTCAAGAAATGTTAATGCACCTCCTCCTCCTCCTCAAAATCCACAAAATCCTTAAGAGGAAATACCTGCCGGATAACAAACTCCTCCATCCATTCCTCGACATGCCTCTGGAACACAAGAAAATCTAATGGGGCAAATAGAAAACAATAAAAAAGAAATTGAAGACATAATTGCAAGGTTGAAAGATCCTTCCACTTCAACCTTGCATAGGTCCATGCTTACTCAATCTCTTGAATCTATGTTATCAAATGTAGATTCAATTAGCAAAAAAATATCCAGTTGGACAGATAAGAGGAGAGCATTTAGAGACGATTATGCAGGCAAGCTATCATATGAAGATGTGAAAAAATTACAAATTACAAAATTAGACTTGTGTTCCATTTTCACAAACTCACAAACAAATCAACATCCACCCATTACATGCAAGAGGTTCACTATCCATTGGTGCAACAACCAAGCGATAAGGGACAATTTTGGGCAGAGGTGGTGCATGGTTTTTGACTATCCTCCATGCAATAATAATGAGGTCCCTCAATAATTTTTGAGGAAACTCTATTGCAAGTTTGTCCTTAATAAAGTGCCAAACTATTTTGATATGTGGGACTTCTAGGGTAGAGGTGGGGGGTCAACACATGATAGACCAGGGGCACGTGTTGACCCATAGTGGCCAGTGAGATGAGTAATAAATAGACCAACCCATGAGCATGTTTCTATCCCTTCCATTATGAAGGAGAGTGTTGAGGTCAATACACTTCAGTCCATTAGTGCCTTGACCCAGAGCATCAGAGAGCATGCTAGTCCTGCAGCACAGCATGGGTTGGGAGATAGTGCGAGGAGTAGGGTCCCACCCCATGCTTGTTAGACTTGCAGGTCAGCTTGTGGTTATGACCCCATGGATAGTCAGGACGCAGGTGCGTAGGCTACATCTACAGCTGAGCAGATGGTGATGACAGATACCCTCCTAAGTGAGACTTTTGGCCTTGATACTCAGGTAAATATTAGCAAGTTTATTGAATTTAATTTATTAAATTTTATTTTTGAAATGTAAGATTAACTAATTTAGTTTGATGATTTTAATGAAATTTCAGGGTCATAGCATTGATGCAATTTTCAGTGGTTCTCCACCTACATATTACACTACATCATCTACTGTCGGGGTATGTAACTAGTAAACAATTATAAATATTACATGTGAATAGCATCATTATATGAATGGTATTCTAATATCTAATTTTGGTTGTTGAATAGGTTAATATTGGATATTTCATGGAAACACCTGCTAGCGGTAGTGGACTTCAAAGCTTCACAGAGGTAATAAAATAAATAGTTTAATGAATGAATTGTACTTACTATATTTTTGTATGTGACTTGTGTGCTTTATTATGTGTACTTCTATGTTTAGATGAATGTGTGTGTATGTTAGGAGCCATGATTTGCATTACTATTATAGTTTTCATAATTAAATAATGTTGTTTTATTTCCAGATGATGTAGGCTATAGAGACGCCTCCTGATGTTCATAGGGCAATGGAGCATGGTGTGACCTCTGTAATTCATAGCTCCATGCCATTGATAGGGGTATGAGGTAGATTAGTGAATTTCAATTTACATTCATTATTATAGTTGTTTATTTTTAAAAAATTAAAAGATTATTGATTTGAAGTTTAATTTCTATTTGGATGGTTTCTATAGGACATGACATCACTGTAGTTAGGGTAAAATTGCAAATCAGGGCAAATGAATAAATAACAATGATAAAAACCCTAGCAATGCACAATGAAGCACAAGACAACATAAAAATCAAAATAACAAATGTAAATGCAAACCGATCTCCACGCTATGCTCGATTTATCTCCATTGCTCTTCTCCACCTCGCATGAGCATGCAAGATTTTGAAGGATTATTGTTGGAAGAATGTTGGGTGCTCACTTCTGCAACATAACATTAAGATGAAGATGCTAGAATGAATGATAGATGAAGGATGCAAAGGCTCTAATGATATTTCAACAGCATGTGGATACTTGAGGATCAATGCCTGCTAGAAGATAATTTGGCAGAATAATGTTACTTGAAGCTCAATGCATGCTAATGGCTTATGAGGGAGTTGATTTATAGCAAAGACTTGGTTCCAATGGACGGATGAGATTAAAAAGCTAAATGATTGATGTGGACGGCTAGGATTGATTCGGTTATCCCACTCTTCAAGGGAGTTGTAGTCATTTGACAAGTGGAGGGAGGATAGGACTCATGTGTGCTTGTGTACATAAAAAGTACTACATATAAAAGATATTAAATAAAAGGCTGTAGTACCACTTATCTTTTTAAATGAAAGAGGCACACATGTCGGCTAAATGATAAGATAAATTAATTAAATAAATAAAATTTATTTAATTAATTAGAAAGTCGTCTTATGATGAAATGTGAGAACTTAATTCAAATAAAATATTTGAATTAGTTGGGATATGAGTTGGATATTAATTAAATAAATAACATTTATTTAATTAATTGGATAGTGGGATTAGGATATGATTGGAAAATTAATTAAATAAATAAAATTTATTTAATTAATTGGAAAGTGGGATTATGTATGTGAAATTAATTAAATAAATAAAATTTATTTAATTAATTGGCTAAGTGGGATAAGGATGGGATTAAATGGGATTTTAATTAAATAAATAAAATTTATTTAATTAATTGGCTAATGGAATAAGTGGGGTTAAGAGTGGGATTTAGGACAAAATGCTACATGATGTCTTAATGATGTTTTTGACAAGGTGTTGCAAGACATGGACAAAGTTGGGACAATTTTGGGTGTCTACATTTTGCCCCTCTTTGAGATGATGTTCGAGATGATAAGCTTTATGTTGAGTAACATCATTTCAAAGAAGTTAAGGTATGGATAATCGATAGGGATAATGATGATGGAAAGATATGGTGATGATGCTCCCTCGAGAGGATAGGCGGGTTGGACAAACACGGGTATGCTCTCGAAAAGAAATAGTTTGGCTACAAAAGAAAGCTAAGGGAATGGATAGAAGAAATGGATGATGTGTTATGCTGCAATGAAGGTGAGCAACCATGATGTTTGATATAGCACTAGACGTTATGCACCAAGGTATAAGGAACCAAGGGTGATGATGTGTCTTGTGCCCCAGCATAATACAACCTTGTCTAACGTATGAGGAAGAAAACTTAGAGCATTGAAGTCCTAATGCACAAAAGGTATGATATGACCTTAGATGCAAAGGATAGTGCAAAAAGCTATTCCAACATACACAAGATATGAATATTAGCTGGAAATGATACTGATGTGATACAAATGCAAGATAAAATGATAACACACACAAGCAAGCAAACAAGCATGCACAAATGATTCAAAAACAAACAAGGTATTGCCCCTGTCAAGTTGTAAACTAGTGATTAATTGCTAATTGTTTTGTTGATAGTTGAGAGTGTTGTCATTGTGGGGAAAGCTATATCCCTAGATCAACACAAGTTTGTTTGATGAGTTGGTTGGCTGGTTGGCTGATTGATTTGGCTTACAACAAGGCTAGGATCAAGACCATGGATTGCGTTTGGATAACTTGGCTTGATTGATTAACTTGATTGGTATGGATTAAGGATGGGCTTGCATTTAGATCTTTGTTTGGAATGGTTTGAAGATGATAAAATGATGATTGAGAAAATGATGGATGAAGATTGATGAAGGATTGATGAAATGTTGATGATGGGATGATATGTGATATGTTGAGTTGCTTTTGATTTGCTGAAGTGATTGGATTTGTTTTGATGGCTAGCTTGATGTGCTTTGGTTGTGATGTTTGTTATTGTTGGGTTGATTGTTTGGATGATTGGATTAGATTGAATGATGATAGTGATGCTGTGATGATTAGAGTGTCCACTCAATCTAAGCATAAGCAAGTGTTCTCAGTGTGCTCAAAAGATGTAAAATAAACAAGGTATTGCCCTTGTCAAGTCATAAACCGATGATTGATTGTTTGATTGATGATGATAGATAGTGTTGTCATTGTGGGGAAAGCTATATCCCTAGATCAACACAAGGATGTGGGATCGCTATATCCCATTGATGATGATTGATTGGGCTCATGACAAGATTAGGATCAAAAACTTGTTGATTTGATTGGATTATGTTCCTTGATTGATTAGCTTGCTTGATATGGATTAGTGTGACTTGGATTTAATATCATTGCTTAGATTGATTGGATTGATATGATTGGAAGAGGTGATTGAAATGGATGAATGAATGTTATTGATAACAAGAATTGATGATGATGAGGATTTGATTTTGATTGAATGTTGATGGAGTGGATTGTTTTGGATTGATGATGATTGGTTTTATTGCTTGGATTTTTCGTTGGATATTGATTTTTTTGGGTTTTGGAATATTTTGATTTTTTTTGTGTTTTGGGGAATATTTTGATTTTTTTGGATTTTTGTTGGGATATTTTGATTTTTTTGGTGTTTTTTGAATGTTTTGGGAAGTCAATGGATTTACAATTTGGGTAGCCTTTGTGCTATAGTGGAAAGCTTATGATAAATGGATGGGGATAAGCTATAAGATGGAAAACTCGTAATAATGATACACCATAGTGGATGGATCATAAGGGAGCTAGGATGTGATCTCCAAAGGCTATGTTGCATAAGAAGAACTTGCCCCATTCTAGGTGGTAATGCTTAGGATTTTACATGACAAAGGTCATGACCAAGGGATGACATGATAGATTGGTTTGAATGGGATGGATAAATTGTCAGTGGATAGGACTTGGTTTGGAAAGAAGGTCTGTCAAGAGATATCCAAACATGTTTCAACATTTTGCCCCTATGTCTTTATCAAAATCAAAAGGAGGAATGATGGATAAATGGGTTCAATAGGATAGGCATGTTTATGTAATGGCTAAGGATGGTAGGATGGCAAGATAGGATAAGATAGGTTGGTATGATATAATGGGATAGATAGTTTGGAAATGGATAGGTTGGATGAGACAATGTGCCCCCAAGTGTAAGTGACATAGAAGATCAACCTACACATGACACCTGTTTGCCAGGTTTTCATCATGGTACTTATCCAAGGCACCTGTTTACTAGGTTTTCACCATTGGACGAAGGAATTTCTCTTTACTTTTTTTTTATTTTTTTTCTCTTTTTTTTCTTTTTTCTTTTTTTCTTTTTTTGGATGGGATGACAATTACACATGGTGCCTGTTTGCCAGGTTTTCACCATGGTAATGGATAGGAGGGACTCAAGTGGCTAGTGCTATGAAGGTCGATAGTGTCCCTTTAGAGATTGATGATGTCTTCGCATGGACCATGTCAAGTGTGCTCATTGATGTTGATAAGGGATTGCATGGATGTGAGATGGATTAGGTAGATAGTGGATGATGATGTGGAATTATGGTAGGGTAGGCTAGTGGCTTATGGTGTGGATTTATATAGGCTTATGGAATGAAGATGGATGAAAAGTTTATGCCAAAGCATGGACCATAGGGATAGCATGGGGGAGATATGTAGGATAATGGATGGAAGATGGGGAGATGTAGTTGTATGGAGGTGCTGCGGAGTGGAAGGGAACCATGACCAATGGTTGCACACACTGTGATAAACATTGAAGCTTTTGATGAGATGGTGGTGTAGGAAGCAATGGAGATGTTTGCTTAGGAGATGGTTGATGAAGTGATTTAGGAACCCACATAGATTTAGTATTTTTAGTGCTTTTTCTTTGCTTGTGGGATTTTTGAAGGGAATGAAAGTTTTGTATGGAAGTAGGCTTTTGGATGGATATAGGTGGTTGGGATTCTTGAGATGTAGAGGAGGATGCCTCATTTGACTTACTAGCTATTTGCTTAGGAACCCAAACCATTTTTCTTTTGGGCTTTGCTTTTGGAGGTATGGGCTTAGATGGCTGCTTAGATGAACTTTGCCTTGAGTTTGATTCGGTATGTCCTAAGGTATGAAGACCTTTTAGATTTTTAGCTTTATAGGTAGAGGCATCAAAATTTTTGCTTTTGAATCCCATGGGGTGGGTGGAGTGGATGGAATTATTGGAAGCTTTATGCTTAAACGATGTGTGCTTTTGTTGGCCATGATTAGGGATGTAAGGATACTTATGAATGATAGGTATGTTAGGTGTTGGAAGCAATGGTGGCAAGGTGGATGGAGAGATATTTGGAGTTGGTAAAAGTGGAGGCAAAGTGTATGGTGGAAGGTGTACAGTCACATGCTTTTGACATTTATAGGATGATGGAGGTGGAATGACAACACATGTTTTAGGTATATGATAGGATATATGATGGTAAGTGGTAGATTTAGGATGCATGAAGGGATTACCAACATCTTGGCCTTGTTTACCTTCGAGTGTGTATCCAAGGCCATATGAGCATGGAGGAACTTTGACATGGTTTGGCTCCAAAATACCTTTTTCATAAAGGCCTAGACCTTTACCTTGGTAGTTCATGTTTTGGAGGATGCGATTGACTATGGGACTAGATGTGTTTTGAGAACTAGACTTGAGCTCTTTATTGGATGGAGAAACTGAAGTGGATAAAGGTTGTTGTTGTCCTAAGGAAGAACACTCATGTATAAGGGTGGATAGACCAATAGGACATGATGGTGGACTTGAAGTGGAATTGATGGTGGATGTGGAAGGAGGATCATTAGGATCTTGATTAGCATTGTGTTCACTAAGATCCAAGTTGTTTGATTGATCTATTGTGCTTACTTGGGGGACAAGTATCTCATCATGACAAGTGGATGTTTGCTCATTATGGATAGGGCTAAATGGTGGATGACTAAGAGAAATGTGGATATCTTGCTCATGGATGGACATAGGATTACGGATAGGATCAAGGTGCTCATGGATAGCTTCTTCATAGGTATCATCTTGATCATAAAGAAGGTAAATGTTATGGATGCGTTGCATGAAAGTGTTTTGATCTTGAGTTAGACTAAAGCTTAATGTTTCCACATGCTTAGGATTAAACTCTTGACATACCTCTTGGGTTGCTTGAATAGAAGTGGAAGGCTCTTGGTCAACAACATGAGAACATGATGACTCTTGACTTGGATTAATGATAGAAGGTTCACAAATAGGCTTGATGTCTTGTATGTCACATGATGGGCTGGAAGGATTAGGTATGTTAATTGAGGGCTCTTGGATAGGCTCAAGGATATGTGGACCACATGATGAGATTATGTGATTGGACATGACCTTTGCAAGTTCATTGGTAGGCTCATAAATAGATGTTTGACATGGAGGTAGTTTATTCCTAGCTAGTAGCCAATGGATCACATCCTTTGCAAGGGTATGAGTGGATGGGCAATATAATGGATGAGGAATAATAGCGGATGATGTTGTAGGCTTAGCACTAGGATTAGGTTGGGGGCTAATTGGATTGGATGGATTAGGATTAGAGTGGGGTGACACATGTGATTTGAATGATGTGGCATGATTTCCCATTATAGGTAGGTACACCTTGTAAACAATTGGAACAAATATTGGGCATTGATTTGTATTGTGGCCTTTGGTCCTATGGTATGCACAATAATCATGTTCATCATATGGACTTTCTTCACATGGGTTGATGGGGGGAAGTTCAATGAGTTTTGCTTCAAGCATCCTTTGTAAAACTATCTCAGTCGCATCCTTTGGTGAAGGATTAGAATGGCATGCTGATGAAGGTAATGAAGGGCTTGGTGGTTTGGAAGATGGAGGAATTAATGGACTATGAATGGGATCACATGGTGGTGTTGGGATAGGACTTGTTGGCTCATGTGTTGGCATGGGATTGGATGATGGAGGGTATTCATAAGATGAACTAGGTAGGTTGGTATCTCCCTTGTCAAAGGTTATTAGATCTTGCATAGGATGAATTGGGCTTTGATTTATGTACAAGGGACCACTTGGACTTCGATGTGCTTCTTGTTGTAAAGGTGGACTTAGGTCTATCAATGGGTCTTGGTGGTCTTGTTGAAAAGGTGTACTTGGACCTGCTTGATTTATGTACAAAGAGCCATTGGGACTTGGATGTTCTTGTAATATCACTTGATGGCTTTGTGGATGGGCTTGGTAGTGCATTGGAATGGTGGCATGAGAGATTAAATAAGCTTGAGGTGGATGTTCATAGGTTGATGTGGTATTGACTTGGTGGATAGGTGGATTAAGTTGATATGAAATGGATGGATATGACATGTGGCTATGAGGTGGACTAGGTTGGTATGGAGTGGCTAAGGATTGTTGTACTTGTCGAACTTGACTAGTGGCTAAAAGGTGTTGGACTTGGGCTATGAAGTTTTGTAATTGAGGTGATTGGCTTGCGTGGGGTTGAGCTCTTTGGAGGAAGAATTGTAATATTTCAATGGCATCTTGGTTGAGGGGTTGTAATCCTTGATAAATATTTTGGAGGAATCTTTGGAATTTGATTTCTAGGTCCTCCAATGTAGACATGTTGTCACCAAGTGTTTGTCTTAAGTCCTTTTAGCAAGTGCTTGTTTAGGGATTTTGATGATGATGTGGCTTGTTTAGATGATGTGTTTAGATTGACTTGTTTATGTGTTTGGTGTTTATAGCTTGATTTGGCAATGTTCAAACAAATGATTATGCATATACACACATGAATCACTCACGTAAGACACATAAGCAAGTTGTTAGTTTGAAAGAATGTGATGATGGTTAAGCAAGCACGTGAAGACAATTCAACAAGTCCTAGTTAAGGCAAGGCCACTATCACAAGGAGGTTCTAGTGAAAATCTGGGGGACTGGCACCCCACGAGCATCCAGCAAGCCACTTAAGACTTTAACTAACCCTACTAGGAGTTTTAATATACACAAAGGTACACCTCCTTTCAAGTTAGCACTGTATGGTGAGCGCTAATACCGGTTAGACTTGGCTTTCGCCTTATCCTCTGATTTTTATAGCGGACCGGATGAAAGTACCGCTTGAGGTCATTCCCTTGGGGTGGATACCAAGGCAGGCCTCTCTAAGGCTAAACAAAAGCAACACAAGTAAATATTTTTGATCTCCAAGTTCGTGTTGGGATGCGAGGAGAGAGCATACACATTTACTTGGTCACACTCGAATGGGGTTCATTAACCTTAGAAATTCCATGTGTGGAAGATAATGCAAGCACTTGTTTGTTTTAAAACCCAAATCTAAATGTAATGAAAGACAATGGTTTGTTTTAGCCCAATTTTTTGATGTGAATTTGCAAACAATTGTTCATTTTATGCCCAAATCGAAATGTGTGATTCAAACAATGATTAGAAGATAAGAAATGAAATGATTGCACCTGGTTAATTTGCTATCCAAATTGCTATAAATGTTGATGTCAATGTTGCTCCAGCTCCTTATGATCACCTTGATTTGCGCCCAGAAATGCGGATTTATGAAAACAGTATAGTCGGTAAAGATCTAATTTTTTTGCACTATAAACGACCTCCAAATTAAATCGGTAAAACATAGACCCCAATTAAAATTTTGAGAGCTTTCTAGAAATGTAAAAATTTCTACAAACTTCTCTAATTTGTGCCCAGAATTGTGATTTTATGAAAAAACATAAAAACGTGATAAATCCCGCAAAAATCGCAATAAACCCAAACATTTTCTGCTGTAGCTTCCTTATATCATGGAAAAACTTTTGCTAAAATCTTGTAGAAAAATTCGTAGCCGTTTGGAAGATATGATGAAATCTTTAAAACCTAGGGTTTTGTCCAAAAACTAGCAGATCTGCAACAAAAAGTTAATTAAACCTGCAAAACTCAACAATGGGGATTATATGAATGCAAATTTTTACTACAAAAACCTGCAAAAAAGATCAAGCGAAGTGAGTCCCACCGGGCGTGCCAAATGTAGTTAGGGTAAAATTGCAAATCAGGGCAAATGAATAAACATCAATGATAAAAACCCTAGCAATGCACAATGAAGCACAAGACAACATGAAAATCAAAATAACAAATGTAAATGCAAACTGATCTCCATGCTATGCTCGATTTATCTCCATTGCTCTTCTCCACCTCGCATGAGCATGCAAGATTTTGAAGGATTATTGTTGGAAGAATGTTGGGTGCTCACTTCTGCAACATAACATTAAGATGAAGATGCTAGAATGAATGATAGATGAAGGATGCAAAGGCTCTAATGATATTTCAATAGCATGTGGATACTTGAGGATCAATGCCTGCTAGAAGATAATTCGGTAGAATAATGTTACTTGAAGCTCAATGCATGCTAATGGCTTATGAGGGAGTTGATTTATAGCAAAGGCTTGGTTCTAATGGACGGTTGAGATTAAAAAGCTAAATGATTGATGTGGATAGCTAGGATTGATTTGGTTATCCCACTCTTCAAGGGAGTTGTAGTCATTTGACAAGTGGAGGGAGGATAGGACTCATGTGTGCTTGTGTACATAAAAAGTACTACATATAAAAGATATTAAATAAAAGGCTGTAGTACCACTTATCTTTTTAAATGAAAGAGGCACACATGTCGGCTAAATGATAAGATAAATTAATTAAATAAAATTTATTTAATTAATTAGAAAGTCGTCTTATGATGAAATGTGAGAACTTAATTCAAATAAAATATTTGAATTAGTTGGGATATGATTTGGATATTAATTAAATAAATAACATTTATTTAATTAATTGGATAGTGGGATTAGGATATGATTGGAAAATTAATTAAATAAATAAAATTTATTTAATTAATTGGAAAGTGGGATTATGTATGTGAAATTAATTAAATAAATAAAATTTATTTAATTAATTGGCTAAGTGGGATAAGGATGGGATTAAATGGGATTTTAATTAAATAAATAAAATTTATTTAATTAATTGGCTAATGGAATAAGTGGGGTTAAGAGTGGGATTTAGGACAAAATGCTACATGATGTCTTAATGATGTTTTTGACAAGGTGTTGCAAGACATGGACAAAGTTGGGACAATTTTGGGTGTCTACAATCACCATGGCCTATTCCTGCTACTGAGGCAATTGAGGAGATAGATTACATGGTAGTAGTAAGTGATTATTTTGTTAAATGTTTCATTTTTTATAACATGTAATTTCTATATATTAATGTCTATATTTTTTATTGTAACAATTAAAGATGCAGGAAGAACTAAATAGGAGGAGTAGCCCTCGGGTTCGTAGTAGACCACCCACATACGCATGTCCATCCCCTAGAAGATCAAAGGCTACCCATGATCTATTCTCTTCACCAGCTAGAGGGGAATGACTTTTTATTGTGTTCCTTTGTTGTATGCCTATATGGCATTTTTGTAAGCCTATATGGCTATTTTGTATATATGTTATACTTATATCGACAGATATTGATGAATGCCTATATGGATATTTGGTTAATATAAATCTTTTTTATTGATGGTGTCCATACTTGCATTATAAATCCATGTTTGAATGGATATTTGTAGATGGCTACTTCGAATATTTAAAGTCCAATTGTATTACATAGGATGTTTGTTAATCCAATAAGCTAGCTATTGTTATTCAAGTATCACCTAAACCTCATTTTGGAACTAAAAGATAAAAGTTGTATTTAAAAAAAAATGAATCATATTCATGGTGGATGTGGTTTTGTTCTTGCAATAAGAAGTTAAAGAAGACCCAAGCTTTCATAATCATAATCTTATTGATAGTTAGGGTTTGTATATTGGGCATTAAACCCTAAAAAGAATCTACTTTTCTTAAGACTTTAAAACCCTCAATTGCTTGTCATGTGTAAAGTGCACTTTTGTTTTAATCTAATATTGACTTATAAAGAGAAGTTACTATCACTTAAATCAACCTACTAAATGGTCTTTAAGTCATTAGTTCACTGACCCTTCAACCTAACTCAACCGGCATCTCTGGTAAAATCTCATAAGATCAAGCACCATATCATAATCGAAGGTCATATTTAATTGATATGAGGGTGGGAAAAAGGATTGGATCAAACACATCAAACTGAGCATCATACCTCTAGGTGCATTTTTGCCTCTCTCTAAACTATCTATTTTGGTGCCTTGATGTAAAGTGAAGTCTAAACTTAGTGAATATTGCACTTAGAAAGATATCACCTTGGATATGCGCCTAGAGTCATCTTAGATCATCCATTTGTGCATAAGGGTCAATATAACATAATATAACTTAAGAAGACTTTGAAAATCATCAAAAGAAGCCTAGGCACTTTTTCTTGTCTCCACCATCCATTTCAGGTGCTTAGAGGAAAATGAACTTCAAATCACTTCCAACTATAGCGCCTAGTGTTAGAACCTTCAAAATGACTAAATCTTACCAGCGGAAGTCTAGGCACCTATTGTCACTCGGATCATCATGAATGAGCACCTAAGTGGAAGGAGAATAAGCATCTTGTATGGAGGCACACTTTTGTTCTAAATAACCTCATTTTAGCACCTTGAAGGTAGATGTTCTAAATGTTGATAACTGAGAGGGGGGGTGAATCAGTTATATTAATCTTCTTCCTTTTGAACTTCTTTAACAGTTAATGCAATATCAAATCACATGAGCAAACATAACCATGAAAAAGGAAATAACACTAATACACATGACATAGTGATTTTGACGTGGAAAACCTGGTTAAGGGAAAAACCACGGGGTGATTAACCCAAGATATTATTCTTTGTTAGAAGAATAGAAGATACAGAATGGTACATGCCAATTAGGGGTCACTACCTGAGCACACTGCTCACAAGAGGCTCACTGCCCACAAGAGACTCACTATCTACAGAAAAGGAAGGTGACTCAATGTTTGAACTGATGAGAAGCATCCACACATGCTGAGGTTCAGTTCCGGTTAAGCTCAATAAACTGATCTACTACACTTCATTCTAACTCCCTTTTGATGCAGCTATACTGTCACATTCTGAACCTCTTTTACTATCTTCACTCTGCTCTTCTACTTTTCTTCGCACACCAACACACTACCACTCTCCCTTCACATCTAAATCAATCATGTATATATATCCACACAAGTGATTTCATCACCTTTCTAATCAGCATCTAGAATAGTCAATATTTTCCTCAAACTCTGATCTGTCGGCTGAATCCTTGCATACCAAGTAATGCAGATCAAGGATATACTTCTAAAAGACATCAATCACATTGGCCAATCATAATTTATGCCTTAAGAACCTTTACCATCATCAGTAACACATCTGGAATAATGTCTGATGTTCTGCCAGTCAGTTCTTCCTTTGTTCACACTGTCAATCAGGAACCCATCACTCAAGTATTCATATCTTTTCATTCATCTATCACCAGAGGCTAAATCCTTGGAATCTATCAGTCAAGGTACTCCTCTTGACTTCCCCAAATCTGCACTTCACTGAGATACTTCCTCTGAGAGATCCGAACCTGTCTATCAGACCTTACTGACTACTCTGTTCTTGCTTACTAGACCTCAACACTTCTTCAATCTGACTTCCAATAAAGACTCATCATGTCCTGCAGATGAGTGGGATAACCTTTATTGCCATCAATGACAACATTTATAAATCCATATAGTGTCTCTTGCCAACAATCTCCCCCTTTGGCATTAATGGCAACACTTAGTGAAAAATGACTAAGTGTCACACTATACTCCCCCTTTGCTGATGCTCTATTTCTATGTATATTTTCTGAAGCTCCCCCTCAGCTAGATTCCTCATTTTTCATTGCTCCTCACTCCCCCTTTAACATCAATGGCAAAGGGTAGGGTCCGCACACCAAAATTTTCAAAATTTCAACTATACTTAGCCACATAAGTATATACATATGGCATACTTACATATACTGAAGTATGTCTGTAAAAGTGTTTTTCAATTGTACAACTTCAGCCACCCAACTTAGCTTCATCCTATCCAAAATTGATATGTGACCACTCAATAGGAATGCAAAAGCTTCTGCCTTCTTCAGATCTGTCAGATCATTTGTCTTGGCTGTGGCTTGAGCTTCACTTAGATCCTCATGTATGGCCTCCAACTTAGGAATGAATATTCTTCTAAGTTCATTTATCCTACTGATTCTATTTTTCTTTTCTTTCTCTAGTGTCTTAATTTCATCCAAGACTGCAATAGTCTGACATTCTTGATTTACTATGGATGAGGTAAAAGGATCAAAATTCTTAGAGAGTTTTGTCAGTTTGTCCTCTTGTTCTTTTACTTTCTTCTCTATATCCAATGTTACTTTGGACCATGATAAACAAAATTTGTATAGTTCCCCGCCATTTTTAAGAGCATTTTCTAAGTTCTTTATCCCTATATCCATATTTCTCTTATCATTTGATATTAGACTTAGTACTTCAGAGAATCTTTTATCCAAAAATTCTTTCCGGACCTTTTCCTCTGCTAACTTCTCTAGGGAATCAAAATGTGTGCTAACACTATTGACTAGAGATTTAAGATTACCAGATGAGGAGGCTGAGAGATCCTTTTGAAAAGATGGCATGATCTTTTCTAATACTCCAGATGTAGTTGCTATAAGCTCGCAGCCTTCCATGTGAGATTTCAGTAGTTTCTCTTTGGCCTTTGCATTAGCAAATGAAGCTATCTTCATTGTTTGTGCTGGAGAAAGAGAGTCAAAATTAAATGGCCCTTGCAGAAGTTCTCGTTCATCAATTTCTATTGTCTCTTTGTCTAAGAACTCTTTGACAGTTTCTGCAGTGTCTCTTGCTAGAGATAGATTCTTCTTCTCTTCTACAGTCTCAGAACTATCTCTTGGAGATTTTTCTCCTTCTACAACCTTGGTACTGTCATCTTCTTTTTCTTTCACCTCTGCTTCTTTATCCTCTATTCTTTCTTCTCCTTTGGATTCAGAGTCAGCAGGGGAAACTAGAGGAGTGATGTTTGTCTGTTCATGCACTTCCTCTTCTGGAATAGAGGATTCCAAGTCCTTGTCCTTTTCTGTACCGGTGTCCATGACTTCCGCAGTGGATTCTTTTTCAACACCTGTGGCCGAAGGATCAACACCCAAGTCCTCTATAACAGGAAGATTGAATCTTTTGAAGGCATTCCAGAGGATCTCTTCTATTTCCTTGGTTATCTTGTCAGTCTCACCAAGCATGAGCTAATTCATTCTGGCTTTGCTCCAAAATTCATCCTTGCAATCCTTGAAGATCATATTCATTTGCTTTGAATCAATTGAAGGATATAGTTGAATGGCTATCTATTCCCAGATCTCAAGATCTTTTGCCATTGCATTATTTTTCCTTATTTCTAACTCTTTTTCTAGGCTTTTGGGAATAAGAGATATAATTTCAATAAAAGCTTTGTTATATATGTTCAACTACTTAACTGCTTCTTCCTACAAGATCTTTTGGTCTGCTTCATTGTAATCATCATAGAATTCAGCTATGGGCTGAAGGTTTCCATCCACAGTGACTGATTTGATAACATCATCTAAAGACAGTGTGGGCTTTTCAACAAATTCCTTTGCCTTTTCTTCTTCACCTTGACCGGTAGAGGGTTCCTCGGATGTTTTCTTCTTCTATTTCTTCATTTTCTTTATCTCCTCATCTGATTCAATTTCTTCATCATCCTTTTGACTGACATAAGACCTTGTGGCCTTTGTCTTAGTTCTTTTCTCTCCTCTACCGGATGGTTTTGCTTCCGGTTTTGATGCTCTTAAGCTTTTAGCAGTGGCAGGTGCAGATTTCTTTGATGATCTGGTCTGGGAGGAAGATTCTACTGGAGCACTTTCCTCACTTCTCTTTTTTGCCTCTTTCTTCTCTTTCTCAGCCCTTTCCATCTTTTCTCTATTAGCAGCAAGTGCCTCTTTCGAGATGCCTAAGCCTTTGGCAACTTCTTCAACTTCTTTTCTCACTTTCCTCTTTATTTCCGGTTGTCTAAGTTCCACATGAACTTTTACACTCAGTTCTTCAAAGGTTCCAAATCTTTCTGCCTTTGGATCCTTTGGCTGACTTAGCATGTGTTGAACATGCAGCTCCACAATTTGTTCATCAACTTCATACTCCATAGGCATGATCCAGACTATCCTTGGCTCTACTACCTCCAATAGGCATTGATCAGTGTCTACCATAAAGCACACTGTATCTTTGTATTTCTCAACCACTGATTTAGGGATTCTTTCTCTAGTTTGTATTATATTTTGAAAGTTCTTAAAGTAACCCCACAGAGCTATATTCCTTGTCTTAGCATCCCCAAGTTCATGCAAGTAATCTCTGATCTGAATTGCAACTAGTTTGTTATTTTTCCATACCCATCCATTTGATCCAAGCATCTCATTCATGAAGTAGAAAAATAAACACGATATCAGTCCACCATATTTAAAGGAGTTCTTCTTGTCCTTTTTGATCTTCTGTATGTTTTCCATCAATTGACTCAGAAGGAGTTCATAGAGATCATACTCTGCATTCTTTCTCAGCATCTTATAGGCAGTATGTACTGTAGTTCCAGATACTGAATTCTCCCTACTGGAGTGTTATATCTTATATCCTATTATCATAGATGCAAACTTGATATCCGGGTTAGTAATATCTTCAATGGTCATTGCCCTCTTATCAGATTTTGATCCAGTGGCCTTGGTTACAATGTTGTATTTGACAAATTTGAGGACAAGTATCCCTCCGGAGGAGTGTAAACTAGTTACTGCCCTAATTGCCTCCTTAGTGATTTTGCAAGGTCTATTCAGCCATAGGAAGTTGTCATGCACTCTACTCAATACATACCAGACCCATTCATCTTCTTCAAAGTAGGGGAAACGAATGAGCTGATCAAAATGTTTCTCTTGGATGCCCTTATATTCTGGTTTAAGCTTAAAAGAAACATCTATCAATTGTTTGTGATAGATGTCTCTTAGTTTGAATTCCCCAAACTCTTCAATATTTGCATGCATGTAAACCCTAATATCTTCTGTGTGCAAAACACCATGTAGAACACTAGAGAATGCTCCTAGGGGATCTACCTCTAAGGATTTGTATGGATGTTTCTTGAATTTGGAGCGGGGCCTATCAGAGATCTTTACTATATTCGGAGTAGCCATCATCAAAGAATTCTACTGAGAGATATCAAGAACGGAGAATACCTTTTTACATTGTTTAGGGCACAAGATGGAATCTGGATTGATTTGTAGAAGAATTGTCTTGATTTTTGGGAGAATTTTATTGCAGAGCTCCTTTTCTCTTCTCCTCAAATGTGAATGTGTAAATGATGAACAAGAGAAGCCTTATATTTCTATACAAAACCCTAATTCCTTCTTGTAATAAATGCATACCTTAAGTTGTTCCAGTTGCTCTATTTTCCTTGTTTAGAGAGGGAGAAACTTATCCAGATCATTGTGATACCTGTATGATTGATGTTAGTGATGAATCATAATGTCCACTTCTTCTTTTGATCATCCCATATGTCCATAGATCAAGATGTTTTAATTTAGATTCATACTAGACCAAACTTGTGAAAAACTTGTTTTACCAGAAGACTGTTTTACCAGATTAATTCTGGAAGGATTAGACTCTTCAAATCTTCTTGTGGATCTCTCAAATTTTTACCATACCTTATTCGGATGTTTCTTTAGGAACCCTTTGATCCATAGCTTCCTATGTGCCAATTTTAAGCACCAATTGACTGGCTGGGGGAATTGGCTTATCTTTTGTTACTCCCCCTGAGCCAGAGCTCATTTGTTTAGTTTTTGGAAGGGATATTAGCACCAGATTCTGGTGCGGATCCATTTCCAACATTCTCTATACTTTTCTTTACCCAAATCTTGTTCATCTCACTTTGAACTTCATCTACATTCACTTTCCTTTTTCGTTTATCTTGATTCTGATTATAGTGTACCAGATCCCTTTTGTCCTGATTCTTGCTTCTACAGAACTTGACAATATGACTGGATCTATTGCAATTATAGAAAACAACATTTCTTTGCATATTTGATTGATATGCTCTTGATCTGCATTGATTAGCCATATGTCCCATTCTATTGCATGCAAAGCATCTACCATTGAATGAATTGTTCATTTGCATATATCTACACTCATGAGACTTGTGACCATACCTTTTGTAGTTGAAACACTATCCGGAGAAGGATGTAATATTTTGATTCATTCTTCTTCTACACTGATTTACTTTATGACCAAAGTTATTGCAATTATGGCAGTATCCATTAAAGGATGGATATCTTTGAGCATTTGGTTGCCTTACCAGAGGTCTTCTAGGTCTATTTCTTGGAGTTTCTGATCTGGAGTACTTCTGACCGGATCCGGAGCTTTCCCCTTTTTCATACCCCAAGCCATGCTTGTCATCTATCCTCTTTTAGCTTTCAAGAAGAACTTCAAGTTGAGCAGAGCTTACCTTGAACTTCTCTTTATATTCATTTGTTGTTTGAATATCCCTTTTGAGAGTGTCAATCTGATTTTCAAGTTGTTCTTCCTTCTCTTTAGCTTCTTCAAGGTCAGATTCTAGATGCCTAATTATTCTATCCATATTGTGGCAATCTTTAGATTTCTCCTTGAGAGATTGTCGTAGGTTATCTTCAATTTCTTGGGTGAACTTCATGACTCCTGACTCCATTTCATGTCTTACCATAATGACCTCTTTTGATAACTTTTCGCATAACTTGTTCTTTTCATTCAGATCATCATTTGTGTTATTGGCTTCACTTAGATCTGCTAATTGTTGAAGTAATTCCTTTCTCTTTTTCATAGAGATACTTAGTTTTTCTCTTATTTCCTTGATGAAGTCATCAGCCTGTCTAAGTATCTCCTTCAGTTCATTGACTTCAGAATTAGATTGATCAAGATCATCTAGGGCAGACTGAAGTTGTTGCTTCATTCCATACATATCCATTTGAATTCCTAGATCTTCCTAAAGTTGTTAGGCTCTGTTTGGAGGAACCTAGCTCTGATACCAATTGTTGATAACTTAGAGGGGGGGTGAATCAGTTATCTTAATCTTCTACCTTTTGAACTTCTTTAACAGTTAATGCAATATCGAATCACATGAGCAAACATAACCATGAAAAAGGAAATAACACTAATACACATGACACAGTGATTTTGACATGGAAAACTCGGTTAAGGGAAAAACCATGTGGTGATTAACCCAAGATATTATTCTTTGTTAGAAGAATAGAAGATATAGAATGGCACATGCCAATTAGGGCTCACTACCTGAGCACACTGTTCACAAGAGGCTCACTGCCTGAGCACACTACTCACAAGAGGCTCACTGCCTACAAGAGACTCACTATCTACAAAAAAGGAAGGTGACTCAATGTTTGAACTGATGAGAAGCATCCACACATGTTGAGGTTCAGTTCTGGTTAAGCTTAATAAACTGATCTACTACACTTCATTCTAACTCCCTTTTGATGCAGCTGTATTGTCACATTCCAGACCTCTTTTACTATCTTCACTTTGCTCTTCTTCTTTTCTTCACACACCAACACACCACCACTCTCCCTTCACATCTAAATCAATAATGTATATATATCTGCACAAGTGATTTCATCACCTTTCTAGTCGGCATCCGGAATAGTCAATATTTTCCTCAAACTCTGATCTATCGGCTGAATCCTTGCATACCAAGTAATGAGGATCAAGGATATACTTCTAGAAGACATCAATCATGTTGGCCAATCATAACTTATGCCTTAAGAACCTTTACCATCATCAGTAACACATCCAAAATAATGTCTGATATTCTGCCAGTCAGTTCTTCCTTTGTTCACACTGTCAATCAGGAACTCGTCACTCAAGTATTCGTATCTTTTCATTCATCTATCACTGGAGGCTAAATCCTTCGAATCTATCATTCAAGGTACTCCTCTTGACTTCCCCAAATCTATACTTCATTGAAATACTTCCTCTGAGAGATCTGGACCTATCTGTCGGACCTTACTGACTGCTCTGTTCTTGCTTACCAGACCTCAACACTTCTTCAATCTGACTTCCAGTAAAGACTCATCATGTTCTGCGAATGAGTGGGATAACCTTTGTTGCCATTAATGACAACATTCATAAATCCATATAGTGTCTCTTGCCAACTCTAAATCCTAAGATCTAGTGCCTAAGTGTAAAATGGTCTCCTATAGGTTTGAACAAGTGATTGAAGTCATCAAATTGCCAAGAAATGAGTTAAGTATACTAAAGCGCCTTTTCTTGTCTAAACTATCCATTTTGGCGCCTAGGAGGAAGGAGATCCAACATCATGAATCAAGGCACCCTTTGCAATCAAAACAACCTCACATTGGCACCTTGGAGGAAATCAACTTAAAACTACAAGTCTTGGAGTTTTTTCATGTTTTGATGATGTCTTTTGAGAACAATTATAATGATTGAAGGATGAGGTGGGTAAAAAGTCTTCATCTAGCTTAAGCACCCAATCAAATCTGAACAACCTTACATTTGCACCTAAGATGAAGGGGACTTTCTTAAATATTTAAGCATTGATTAACAAACATGAAAACCTTAGGCACAATTTTCAACTCATTTTACCTCTTATGAGTGCCTAACTTGGAGAGAACACTTATTAGCATCAAGGTGCTATTTCATGCTCAGAACATCACATATCAGTGCCTAAACATGAGGAAGCTTAAACTATGAAATTTGATGTTACTTTGAAAGTGTTGAAAGGCTAAGGAATGGGCTAAGTTCATCTAGGTGCACTAAGACATCTACAATTGATTGAGGTCATCAAAATGACAAATATGAGGCTATCTTTTGCTAGGCACATATTTCAACTTTCACATACCTTAATATGCACCTTGACTTGGAGGAGTTAGTTTATGCTTTAAAATGATTTCTATGGGTTTATATGATTCAATATTTGTCAATAATTTAATATGCTAGTAAAATGTAGCTTGGACTGTTTCGTCATGTTTGGGTGCAAAACAAGACCATGCCTAGCCTAAACATACCCATCCAGATGCATTGGAACTATCAGTTTGGCCACACGAGGAGAAGAACAAAAGTTACACCCCTTTGCAACTTTACACTGCCTCCTTCTGATGGTTTTTGGGGCAGTAGAAAACCATTCACCATGGGAAAACGTCTCAGAGATATAAAAAATGAGAGAGGTTATTGTAGAGGCACTCTACATAATCGTATTGCCTCAGACAGAATGTTTCTAAGTGACACGATTTTTGAGTAACATCTCGTCAAAGATTGCTTCCTTTTTGCACTTTGGACTCTTCAGAGATATTATCAGTACAATGTAGCTCGGACTGTTTCGACATGTTTGGGTGAAAAACAAGACCATACCTAGCATAAATGTACCCATCCAGATGTGTTGGAATAGTCAGTTTGGACGCATCAGGAGTAGGATGAAAGTTACACCCCTTTGCAACTATACACTGCCTCCTTTTAACAATTTTTGGGGTAGCAGAAAACCTTTCACCATGGGCAAATGCCTCAGAGATATAAAAACTAAAAGAGGTTATTGTAGAGGCACTCTACATGATCGTATTACCTAATACAAAATGTTTCTAAGTGACAAAGTTTTCAAGTAACATCTCATCAAAGATTGCTGCCTTTTTGCATTTTGGACTCTTTAGAGATAGCGTCGGTACAATGTAGCTCAGACTGTTTCGGCATGTTTGGGTGAAAAATAGGACCATGCCTAGCATAAATGTACCCATCCATACACATTGGAATAATCAATTTGGTCACATAAGGAGTAGGACAAAAGTTACACCCCTTTGCAACTTTACACTGCCTCCTTTTCACAATTTTTAGGGCAGCAAAAAACCTTTCATCACGGGTAAATGCCTCATAGATATAAAAAATTGAGAGAGGTTATTGTAGAGACATTCTATGTGATTGCGTTGCCTTAGATGGAATGTTTCTAAGTGACACAATTTTTGACTAACATCTCATCAAAGATTGCTACCTTTTTGCACTTTCGACTCTTCAAGGATATTGTCGGTACAATGTAGTTCAGATTGTTTCGACATGTTTGGGTGAAAAATAGGACCATGCCTAGCATAAATGTACCCATCTGGATGCATTGGAATAGTCAATTTAATTGCATCAGGAGCAGGATGAAAGTTACACCCCTTTACAACTTTACACTGCCTCCTTATGATTTTTGGGGCAGCAGAAAACCTTTCACCACGGGCAAATACCTCAGAGATATAAAAAAACTGAGAGAGGTTATTGTAGAGGTGATCTACGTGATCATGTTTCCTTAGATAGAATATTTCTAGGTGACATTTTTTTAGTAACATCTCGTCAAAGATTGCAGCCTTTTATACTTTGGACTCTTTAGGGATATCGTCGGTACAATGTAGCTTGGACTGTTTCGACATGTTTGGGTAAAAATAGAACCATGCCTAGCCTAAACCTACCCATCCAAATGTGTTGGAACTGTCAGTTTCGTCACATCAGGAGCAGGACACCAAAAATGCAAAAGTTACTTTGTGCAACTTAACAACATTGACACTTTTTTGCAATAGGACTCAAAGACTCAAACTGACTCCAAATGACTCAAAGTAACTTAAAAACAAATGATATGGTCTTAGAAGACCTTATTACATACAATTGACTCAATCAAAATAAAATTTTCTTTTTTGACCCCTCTAGTTAGAAACCAAGACACCTAGAGACGCCTATATTTTATACATTACCTAGATTTTATATATTACTCTCAGGATCAACTTCATCCATCACATAGGTCTATCCCCATGAAGTATAACATGATGATGTAAAAATGTGCATATGTGTAAAAATACATCAGGAAATAAAAGAAGACAAACCTTACAAATTAATGTGCATACTTACAACTCAATGTAACATGATTTTACAAAATCAATGTGAATACTTACAAATTAATCTAATGAACTATCCAGGTCTGCTCTACTCTTTATTGTGTCAAGTACTATTTTAGGGTCAGACTCACACACCTTCCATAAGACTTTGTTCAAAGGTCTACCCCGATACTGTATCAAATGAACATTGGATGCTGCAACAAAGTTTGAGTAATTAAGAATCTTCTAATGCGTGTAAAAGTCCTAAAACAACCAAACATTAACACTCCTATGTGGGTACCTTCTAAGCCATGTTCCAGTAATAACGACTGAGCCTGTAGGGTATTCAATGTTTTCTCCATTTGTAACTTGGGCCTCCAATTTCTTTTTGGCCTTAACACAAAGACATAAGTAATAATCTGTTCCCTCTTCATTATCTTCATCTGCAATAACTACATAGACATGCCCTACATTGATATGTGTAATAAATTAGATAAAATTAGTCAACATTACAAAAACACTACAAAGTAAGATGACATTAGGAATTTTAAAAAATATGCAAATAGATATATTACCTAGTTGAACTAGATCTAATATGTGGTCAAAGTCAACTGATGATTCCATCTATGTTAGTTCCAGTGTAATCGGGGGTCGATACATGTCAAGTGGGCTATGATAACTTAACTGCCATTCGTCAACCCACTCCTTTGATTCGCACTCATCCCAGGCTTGAATTGTATAGGAAGAACAAAAGCATGACATCTTTCACGTATGGATACTCCATGAACCTGTAATTGAGCTTCTGAAAGAGTGCATCTCATTTGATCCTATCAGTGTAGAATAGTCCTCATATGGTGCAATGTTAGTATCATCTATCAACCAAAAAAATCTACGAACTAAAGACTTACCTTCATTACCTAGACCCATGGAAGCATTACACCACTTGACAATTGATTTTGCATATGTCAATTTTGCATTGAATTTAAACTTTAACTCTTCTTGTGCTATGGCTCTTTTGATACATGCTCCTGCACCATCATGCTCCCCCTTTCCATGCTTGGGCTCACAAAAGTTCCACATATACTAAATACCTATAAAATTATGCCTCCTACTTAGCCAATATAAATTCTATGAGTTCTTGAATTGTGACACACAATTATCTAACCATATGATATGCTAACTGAACGATATGCCCCTTCTAGCCAAATAATTGTAGAACACTTGAAGCAACCTTGTACGAACTCCGTAGAATGTGTGCAATCATCACTAATATAGAAATTATACTCCCTTATGATCTTTCTGTCATCCTCTATACTATCATTTGCATGAATGACTGTGATGTGCACAAATATAGAAACCTATGTGGGGTTGTAATAATGTGATTGCGCCTCATGCTTTGGCTATAGACTATAGTTCTCTGCAATGTCGACGACTGAAACAATACTACCAACCAGAAATGTGTCCTTGCATAACTTGAATTGCAAGTCCAACCATTGAGCTCTATGGGCATGTCTTGCATAATCATACACTATGCTATCACAAAATATAGGCATAAACTGATATACTAGAATCTTTTCAATAACTAATTCACTCCTCTTTGCCTCTTTACCATCTTTTGTATTGTATTCCATTGTTTTATACTTGCCAAACTCTACTAGTTCATTTCCAACCGCATGTGTTCTTTCCATATGTTCACATATTGGCAAATGTTGCAAGCCATAGCAATGATGACATGTGCCATCCAAGCATAATTTCTTGTAGAATATTTGACCTTTGTCTCTTTCACATAAAATTCTTGATATGAAGTCTCTTGAAGATGTTGGTGGGGCATGTATGGCGCAACCCTGCAAAACATTGTTAGTATGCATATCTAAACATATAGACCTATAAACATCAAAATGGTTAGAAAATTCAATATGTAATCTACAAGTAGTGCGTGTGTGATTTATCTTGACATAGAAAGGTTTTAGCATTTCAAAATATCTTTGACAAATTTTAATTTGAGGATACTTTTCTAGAAATTTACCATAAAACTGTGATTGAGTCTCATCCAAAAAATGCTTTGGATGTGGTTCACGGTTCTGATTGCCAATTCTCCTTCTTACCACATCCCTTTGATTCAAAGATACCCTTGTGTAATTCTTCCATTTAAGTCTTCAATTATTGATCTCAATGCTTCAACAATTCGTTTATCTTTTCGTGGTAGTCTCCCTGAGAATGCCCATAATTCATTGGCATTAGTGTCCTCAAATCTTTGGCATCTTCCAACGGCTCTTGATAAAGTTTTCCTATTAATTCTCAATTTTTGACTTGTCTTTCTAATGAGATGAGCTTTCCTCATTTGACTACTTACTATAGTCAATGTAATCACATGCTATGTTTTATTACTATCTTTTGTGCGTGAGGTGTTACCCACACTCTCATACGCACTCATTAGATTCTTGACAATAAATTTTTCACTTGAAGCCTCTGATGTTCTCAACCCAAGAATCTTCATGATGGACCTATACTTTATACTTCGCATCATTTCAATGAATAGTTGACATCTTGCAGTCTCATTGAACTTTTCAAAGAACAATCTCCAAATCTTATGAGCATATGTTCTACAAGTACATTTTAGAATCTTACCATCCATTGGCTACAAAATATTCTCATCAATATCAATCAAATACTTTGGCTTTCTCTGCAAAATTCTAGGTGGTGTTAAGTTAGGTAAATCCATCTCAACATTAGGAATTTCATCAATATTTAAATGAGATGGGCTAGATGGCATACCTTCGATCGAAGATGGAATAGATGACATACCTTGAGGTTGAGATGGGAACGATGGCATACCTCCTTCATCACATGTGAGTGATGATGTACTCTCAACTTGAGATGTGGTAGATGGTGTCCCTATATGTTGACTTGCGATAGAGGACATGTCTCCAACTATGGTATTCAAATCTCTCATAGCACGAAGTTTTTGTATTCATTCTCTTTGTGCCGCCAATACCATATCTCTTTGTGATGCTTGTGGTTCCTCTTCAATTGGCATGTCTTCATTTATCGTGTCCAATTTCCTCTTCTCATGAAGTTCCCTCATAGCCACTACTTTTGTTGCATTCTTAGCTTCTATCTCTTCCTATGTTGGTTTAATTCTTGATCATTTCCTCAGCATGATAGAGAATTTGTCTGTTGCATGATAAAGAGATCAATATTAGTTCCTAAGAAATGAATATAAGATAATAGTGGGATTGTATTTTTATTATGTTGTAAGGATTTATTCTTGTATAGTTTGACATCATGGTATGTTAAGGTCTATTTATTACACATAATTATTAAAGAGCCCAAGTGTAGAAAATATACATGGCATCATGTGAGATTGTAGGATACTTTCTTGATTGGGAATATGTCTATTTTAAACATGTATGATAAAGCATGATAAAGTCATTCAAATAGAATTAAGGAAAATGTAAAGAACATGCATGTATAATTACTAACAACAATACTATTAACCAATATATAATGTTAAATTCCTAAAATTGAATCACAATTAACATTACAATACTACAAAAATTGAAACTTGAATAGATATATATCAAACTTGGTGTGAAAACTATATTATTTCCTCCTTCTCAGGTTGGCAAAGCAGAAAAAGTGGTGGAAAGATCATGCAAAGGTGGCAGAATGTGTAAAATGTGCATGTGAACTTCCCAACAGCATGAAAGGACTTCTTTTTTGTTGGAGCACGTGCATAATCAGCATGAAAATAGAGCATGTGGGCCTGGAACATGGGGGTCAACACTTTTTTACCATTTCTATAGCAGGAAAAAATGAGGGGAGAGGTAGAGAGGTGAGGGGGAGAGATAAGTGAGATATAGAACATGAGCTAATGGAACTAGAGGTGAGATATTGTAAAGGTGCTATCGAAGGTGAGATATGCACAAATATTTATGGATCAATCTATAGCAGGACAAAAGCCTCAACCCTATCCATAAACCCTCAACCCTCAACCCTCAACATCAAATCCTAATCCCTCAACCCTTAACCCTAATCCCTCAACCCTAAACCCTATCCCTAAATCCTGAACACTATCCCTATTTCTAAACCCTCAATGGGCTTGATACTATACCTTAAACCCTAATCCCTTATCCCTAAACCCTCCAACCCTATCCCTAATCATTATACCCTCGACATGCTCTACTTTAACCCTAATCCCTCGACCCTCAACCCTATCCCTAAACCCTCAACCCTTGAACCTCAACCCTCAACCCGCAACATCAAACCCTAATCCCTCAACCCTTAACTCTGATCCCTCGACCCTCAACCCTATCCCTAAACCCTAAACCCTAAATCCTCAACCCTCAACCCTTAACCCTCAATGTCAAATCCTAATCCCTCAAGCCTTAACTTGAATCCCTCAACCCTAAACCCTATCCCTAAACCCTAAACACTATCCCTATTCCTAAACCCTCAATGGGCTCGATACTATACCTTAAACCCTAATCTACTATCCCTAATCCTTATACACTCGACACTCTAATTTAATCCTAATCCCTCGACCCTCAACTCTATCCCTAAACCCTCGACCCTCGAACCTCAACACTCAACCCTCAACGTCAAACCCTAATCACTCAACCCTTAACTCTGATCCCTCGACCCTCAACCCTATCCCTAAACCCTAAAGCCTTAACCCTCAATGTCAAATCCTAATCCCTCAACCCTTAACTCTAATCACTCAACCCTAAACCCTAAACACTATCCTTATTCCTAAACCCTCAATGGGCTCAATACTATACCTTAAACCCTAATCCCTTATCCCTAAACCCTCCAACCCTATCCTTAATCCTCATACCCTCGACACTATACTTTAACCCTAATCTCTCGATGCTCAACCCTATTCCTAAACCCTCGACCCTTGAACCTCAACCCTCAACCCTCAATGTCAAACCCTAATTCCTCAACCCTTAATTCTAATCCCTCAACCCTCAACCCTATCCCTAAACCCTAAACCCTAAAGCCTCAACCCTCAACCCTCAACCCTCAATGTCAAATCCTAATCCCTCAACCCTAAACCCTATCTCTAAACCCTAAACACTATACCTTAAACCCTAATCCCTCATCCCTCAACCCTAAACCTTATTCCCTCAACCCTCAACCCTAATCCATCATCCCTCAACTCTAATCCCTCATCCCTAAACCCTAAATGCTATCCCTATTCCTAAACCCTCAATGGGCTCGATACTATGCCTTAAACCCTAATCCCTTATCCGTAAACCCTCCAACCCTATCCCTAATCCTTATACTCTTGACGTCAAACCCTAATCCCTTAACCCTTAACTCTGATCCCTCAACCCTTAACCCTTAAAACTTGAGCCCTAAAACCTATCCCTACACGCTTGACACTTGACACTATATCTTAAACCCTAATCGCTTAACCCTCATCCCTAAAGCCTCAACCCTAAATCCTTAAACCTTCAACCCTAAACCCTCTCCCTAAACCCTCTACCCTTGACACTCTTGTTTTACCCTAATCCCTTGACCATCAACCCTATCCCTAAACCCTCAACCCTCAACCCTTAACTCTCAACCCTCAACTCTCAACATTAAACCCAAGTTCATCAACCCTAAACCCTAATCCCTCAAACCTAAACCCTATCCCTAAACCATCAACCCTCAACACTATACCTTAAACCCTAATCCCTATCCCTCAACCCTTAACCCTTAAATCTTAAACCCTACCCCTACACCCTCAACACTTGACACTATATCTTAACACTATATCTTAAGCCTTAAACCCTCATCCTTAAAGCCTCAACCCTCAATCCTTAAACCTTCAACCCTAAACCCTATCCCTAATCCCTCTACCCTTGACACTCTAACCCTAACCTTGACATTAAATGCTAATCCGTCAACCCTAAACCCTATCCCTAAACCCTCAACCCTCAATACTATACCTTAAACCCTAATCCATCAACCCTAAAACCTAATCCCTCAACCCTCAACCTTAAACACTATCAATAAACCCTCAACCCTCGAGACTATACCTTAAGCCCTAATCCTCAACCCTCAACCCTAATCCCTCAACTCTCAACCCTAATCCATCATCCCTAAACCCTAAACACTATCCCTATTCCTAAACCCTCAACCCTCGACACTATACCTTAAACCCTAATCCCTTATCTCTAAACCCTAAACTCTATCCCTCAACCCTTAACCCTTAAAAATTAAACCCTAAAACCTATCCGTAAACCCTCGATGCTCAACACTATAATTTAAACCCCAATCCCTTAACCCTCAGCCCTAAAGCCTCAACCCTCAATTGTTAAACCTTCAACCCTAAACCCTATCCCTAATCCCTCCACCCTCAACACTCTACTTTAACCCTAATCCTATGACCATCAACCCTATCCCTAAACCCTCAACTGTCAACCCTCAACCCTCAACTCTCAACATTAAACCCTAATTTGTCAACCCTAAACCTTAATCCCTCAACCCTAAACCCTATCCCTAAACCCTCAACCCTCAACACTATACCTTAAACCATAATCCCTCAACCCTAAACCCTAATCCCTCAACCCTAAACCCTAAACCCTATCCCTAAACCCAACAATGCTGCTTTGCCTTATGTTAGGTTGTTAAACCCATCATTTTTTACACTCTTCTCTTAAAGATATCTAAGTTGCAAGAATATGTTAGAAAAATGGCTATGAACTTTTTTTAATGTTAGTAATGTTATATGGCATGTTTTTCTAGCCCATCTGGGGTTCATTATTCCAATAGGTGTACACACTATGAGAAAAGCTTTTCTTATGGTACATCCATAGTGAGTAATTAATAGTTGAAATTAGAAGGATGATCATTACGAGAAAAGCTTTGCATTGGGGTACATCTATGTTTCTTGCTGTCCACCCCGTACTTAGGGGAGGTATATTGTTATGAAACAGGCAAATAATCTCCCATTGTTTACTGGCTCTATCCACAAGAACTACTAAACTTTTTTCTTTTGGTAATTGTAGAGGACGTTCACCTATTTTTGGCAACTCCTGCATTCCCAAACCATTACAAAAACTAAGTTATTTTAACCCAATAAATAGCTAATTGCATTGATTTAATACTCTACTATATTAAATCTTATCATTCACACAAATGCAAATGTTCGTATTATAGAAGACTGCATTATATTAGACTATTACAGATCCCTCATAAAAATGTAATAACAAAACTGCTTTGCCTTATGTTAGCTTACAATTAAACCCATTATTTTTGACACTCTTCTCTTAATAAAGTAAGAGTAATAAGAATATAAGGTAGAGAATTTGATCTTACTAGTATGCATGGTCGGTTTACATTCCGTGACTTCATTTTCATTGAATAAAAAGGTAAATATCTAATTTAAAAGGTGGGACAGAGTTCACTGTCATGTGCTTTTCTAGATGATAGGGTCCATAATGTCCAGGGTTCTTCAAAGAAAGGCTTATAACATAATTATGTTTTTGTTATACCAATCCTCTAGGTAAAGCTACAATTCAAATGCCTACTTTGAAAGTTGAAATAAATTAAATTAGACTTACAATTTTCATTTTCTTCCATTGCTTCAACAAAATCATTGTTTTCTTCATCAAGCACCAATTCAAGATCAGCAACTTGCTACCCATTGGTTGACTTGAATTGCATCCTTTGTTAGAAGAAGGGAATTTTTTATCTGTATCAATGTTGGTATTCATAAGCTGAAGAGCATTGACATTTTTCACACACCCTGTTCTTTGAAATATCTTAACCTTAAAATATGACTTGGATATGTACTTGAACACAGCGAAATCTCCAATCTCCAGCCCATGATGATTCACAGAATTTTCCCAACCCTGCTTAAATTCTAGTTTATTTATGGTACCCCTTAATTGTACATCCCACTCCTACCCACCTGGGCCTTGAAGAAGGAGGCAGGCCCATTAAACCAACTCACTCGACAACTTGCTACCCATCGGTTCACTTGAACTGCATAGTTTGTTAGAAGAAGGGCATCTTTTATCTGTATCAATGTTGGTATTCATATGTTGAAGAGCATTGATATTTTTCACACACCCTGTTCTTTGAAATGTCTTAACCTTAAAATATGACTTGGATATGTACTTGAACACAACGAAATCTCCAATCTCTAGCCCATGATGATTCACAAAATTTTCTGAACCTTGCCTAAATTCTAGTTTATTTATATGGTACCCCTTAATTGTACATCACACTCTTGCCCACCTGGGCCTTGAAGAAGGAGGCACGCCCATTAAGCCAACTCATTTGACAACTTGCTACCCATTGGTTGACTTGAACTGCATACTCTGTTAGAAGAAGGGCATCTTTTATCTGTATCAATGTTGGTATTCATAAGCTGAAGAGCATTGATATTTTTCACACACCCTGTTCTTTGAAATATCTTAACCTTAAAATATGACTTAGATATGTACTTGAACACAATGAAATCTCCAATCTCCAGCCCATGATGATTCACAAAATTTTCCCAACCCTGCCTAAATTATAGTTTATTTATGGTACCCCTTAATTGTACATCCCACTCTTGCCCACCTGGGCCTTGAAGAAAGAGGCGCACCCATTAAACCAACTCATTCAACAACTTGCTACCCATTGGTTGACTTGAACTACATACTTTGTTAGAAAAAGGGCATCTTTTATCTGTATCAATGTTAGTATTCATAAGCTGAAGAGCATTGATGTTTTTCACACACCCTGTTCTTTGAAATATCTTAACCTTAAATTATGAATTGGATATGTACTTGAACACAACAAAATCTCTAATCTGCAGCCCATGATGATTCACAAAATTTTTCCAACCCTTCCTAAATTCTAGTTTATTTATGGTACTCCTTAATTGTACATCCCTAAACCCTAAACCCTAATCCCTAGTCCCTAAACCATAAACCCTAATCCCTAAACCCTAAACCCTAATCCCTTATCCCTAAACCATAAACCCTATCCCTAAATCATGAACCCTCAACACTTAAACCTTAAATCCTAAACCCTATGCCTAAACCCTCAACCCTCAAAACTATACCTTAAACCCTAATCCCTCAACCCTAAACTTTCAACCCTAAACCCTATCCCTAATCCCTTTACACTCAACACTCTACCTTAACCCTAATCCCTCAACCCTTAACCCTAAACACTATGCCTAAAGCCTCAACCCTAAACCCTAATCCCTCAAGGTCCTAAACTCTAATCCCTTATCCCTAAACTCTAAATCCTATCCCTAAACCCTCAACACGCAACCTTAAACCTTAATCACTCAATCCTTATCCACCACTCTCCTCCCCTATCTGGCTCACCCCCATCTCTACCCTCCTCTACCCTCGACACTATACATACATACATACATATGTTAGGGTAAAATGTGGATTAATCAATTTAACAATAATAAACCCAAACATCAATAGAATAATGAAATCAAGAAAGATTGAACTAAATGGAGCAATGAATAACACAATGCAAACCTTCCTTGTTTCAAAGCTTCTATTGTTCACCTATTAAAACCATCCTTGCTGGTATGAAGTAGGTCCTCAGTGAGTGCACTCTTTTTGCTGTGTTGTAGGATGTCGATAGTAAATGGCTATATTGGTAAATAATGCTGTGAAGTAGAGCTTCAAAGCAAATGGTGATCTCAAGTAGATTGTATTGGGGGTGCCAAAGGTGCGCTGGTGAATTTCTGCAGAGTAACAATACAAATAACCTGGATGATTAGAATGGGAAGATGAGGTTTCTTTTATAGACTAAGAAGAATGAGAATCAATGGTTGAGAAGAAGTGTGATGATCAATGGCTGAGAATGGTTGAGGAATGTGCAACCAGTAGAAATATGACAAGTGTCTCACCTCCATCATGAAAGAGGGGATTTGACAACATTGATTGGAGAGTTAACTCCTTTAACTAATCACTGAGCGTCCTATTTGATGCGGCAATCGCTGAACTATCTCTGAGATTGCAGGAATCTAGTCAAGAGATGTAGTGTGCTGTTTTGATCAATTTGAAATGCTAAGTTTAGTTGATATAGTTCAATAGATATGTTGAGTATGGTATTTGCGGCTTTAGATTGACGGCTTGTTTTGCGTGCTTGTAGGAGGAGATACGAGACATATTGCAGTCTAGAGAGACGTTCCCCATGCCCCTATTGCAAAGATATATGCTCATGGAGATTGATAGAGAGGCACTTGGTGCCATGGGATTGGACTATGTATGCTTCATGCCTGAGGTTCGAGCAAACCACGGATTGCTAACTGCTGCTATGGAGAGATTCCATAGTGAGGATGGGACCTTCCACTTTCCTACTAGAGAGATGACTGTGACCTTGGAGGACGTATATAGGATACTACACTTGGCTATTCAGGGTGAGCTAGTGGAGTATGACATGCAGCGAGATGCGGGACTCACTAAGTGTAGGCGAGTATTTGATGATCCTAAGTTGGTTAGATAGGTCATCCCCTGGCACGATATTTACGACTACTATGAATATTTCCCTGGGATTGTGGTAGGATTGATCAGAGGCATTGTATGCCCCGATAGGAGATCGCACGGGTTCCCCATTGGATGAGGCAGGATCATGGAGCGGATGGTGATAGAGGGCACCTAATATGCATGGGTTGTCTGCGTACTGGTGCATCTGTATCATGACATGCATCAAGTAGTGTACCATCACAACACGAGTCTATCGTCTGGGGTACTACTGTTACAGTTTTGGCTATGGGAGCACATAGTGGTGGCTAGGCCAATATGTGTGCTTGCAAGATAGTGAGGGGAGCCATACAGTTATGGCTATGCAGGGGTGATTTCCCAGCATAGGTTGGGGAAGTTGGAGTACTGGAGGCACACTTTGGATGGTGTAGATGTGGTCGTCTAGCGACCATATCTGGATTATGAGCCATGGGACATGCCTTACTGCTTTCAGACGAGGTGGCTGATAGGGCGGATGCGACATATACTAGAGAGGCAGATGGTAGGCTAGGTATTGAGGCAGTTTGGCAAGAGGCAGGGCATGCCATAGGGGCAGGCACTATTTGCACGGACACACGCAGAGCGGGTTAGATGGGGGCCGATGGCTTCATATGAGGAGGCCCTGGTAGAGTTCTAACAAACTCCTTATGTGGCTTGGGATATGAGGATAGAAATAGCCGACGCAGGGATTACACAAGACTATGAGGATTGGATTACTGCACATCCTTTCCTGAGATACTCAGGGCCTGGTATGTTGGTGCCTCGTATTGACGAGGCAGATTCAGAGGAGGAGGGCCAGGTTGGCCGGGGGCGGAGGAGAGGTAGAGGTGGAGGACGAGGTCGAGGAGGACGGGGTGGTGGCTGAGATGGGGGAGATGATGGGGGAGGAGGTGGAGGAGGTGGAGATGGAGAGAGGCTGAGACAACAGAGGAGGGTATCTCAGGCTGAGCAGGCAGTACCAACACAGGTTGCACAGTAGCAGATACTACAGTAGGTGTAGATGTCGCCACCCCAGCAGGTGGCACAATAGCAGGTGCCCCAACCACAGGGGCCAGGATAGGAAGAGGCATCATAGGGGCCGGTGCAAGTAGATGTTTATGAGAGGGCTATAGCCAGCCTAAGAGGATAGGTGAGAGAGCTACGGGCACAGCTTAGGAGGGCCGATGGCTGATGCGAGATAGATGCAGCAGTGATCGCAGGGCGAACCCGCAAGAGGGATATGGCAGATGCACGGGTACGCATTATTCATGTAGAGTAGGATACTGCAGTGGCAGCTTTGGGGACAGATGCAGCCAACACCTTTTTGGTTGGGTAGGTGCAGCAGGCACAGACATAGTTAGGCCAGTTGCAGACACAGTTAGCACAGGTGTAGGCAGAGCTTGCTAGAGCACAGGTGCAAGTTAAGTATTACCGGGGTCTCTACCATGGGGCAGTGCCAGCAAGCTAGAGGGCTTTGTGCTTTAGGAGTCAGTTTAGGGCTTCTCAGAGAGCAAGTCCATCATGGTCAGGGGCTTCCATGATGGGTCCCCAGCAATCAAGGGTTGGTAGCGGTGATCCATAGCAGCAGGGGTAGACTTGTATCAGACTTTGTGCTTTTTGAGACATGTACCACCATTCTTTTGGATGTATATTTGTGTATGACATTGATTCAGAGACAGAGATTATGATATTGTACATTTGGACTTATTTTTATGATGTGTATATATGATGATGCAGCTATGTGATTCATTTTATATGTTATGAGATGATGATTCATTTCTATTGTATGATGCAATGCATGTGCAGACTTAGATGTTCTATCTGATATTATATGAGATGCTTTTGATATGATGCTATGTGATGTCTATGTGATCAAATGCAGTTCTCTCAATGATTGATCTAATACACTTGTATGTGTGTGGGTGCAATATGATGTTTATATGATGATGCAACTTTATGCTATGCACTTAGCTATGTTTTTTATTTTTAGTTTTTGTTGTTGATACTATATGATGATGATATTCATGGATGACCTAATGCATATTATGTATGTATGCAACTGATTTAATCATGTTCATGACTAACTCAAAATGTGATATGATATGCACCTATATGCTCTATTTTTTGTGATGTCCAAATGTACCTTATCGACAGAGGGATGACAGGATGATAGATAGAAGAATTGACGTGATTTAGAAATACTTAGAAGTTTCATTTGATATTGTTGCTCTGCATAGTTTAGGTACTATTTATTGTATGGGATATGGATGCATGAATGTGTATATGGATATAGGATGGATGCTTTTCTTTTAGAATGCTTTATTTCATCATTGGGCGATTTATTTTTGGTACTTTTTTTGAAATGTTGTAAGTTAATACAAGCATCTAGGTATAATTGAATCGAGATGACCTGAGTACTACTTACATGGATTTTGATTTAGCAAGTTAATACAAGAATCTAGTCAAAATTGAATCTAGATGACCTGAGTACTTCTTGTGTTTCAACAAACAAGGATTGCTCTGGTTCATGTTAGACCTTTGATGTCCTTGATGATCTTTTGCCGATCATGTCCTGAGACAAGGTGTCACATTACTAAAGCATAATCCACAGATAGCAAACAAAGAAAATGATCATGCCCCCATCATAGCATCTCTAGCTTTTGGCATCCTTGAGTAGCATAGAAAGACATGATAACAAAAATCAAGACTCTGTAACTTAACCATGATTCCAATCCACAAAACATTCTTGCATTTAGATGTGTTTATTTCTTGCCGTAGTTTGAGTAAAATCATTTAGAAGGCCTTGGGTATTTTGTTTTGTGTCTGAATAGGTTAAACTGCATGGAGTCAAGATTCTTGCTTGGAGCGTGGGTTCTGCTTGCACCTGCTTGCTTGGTGAGAAGATTTTATAATCCTTATTGGTGAGATGGACCCTAAGGGAGTGACCTAGTGCCTCAAGGGTGCATTGCTAAATGGCCTTGCCTATGTGACGACGTAAAGGCAACGTAGTTTGGGGTAAACCCTAATGGACCTAAGACCTAGGCAAGAGAAAGTGGAGATGGACTCAGTTGGATGGAAGGACGAGATATGGAATGGATGGGACAATGGAAAGCCTTAGGGGCGCATTAGAATAATGGCCTTGCCTACGTGACGACACAGAGGCAACGTAGTTCATGGGCTTCGACCATGGCCACTGATGAGGGACAGTACACTAGGCTCACACTCAGGAGACGGTATGGGATAGAACGTTGGTTGACAAGGCCACAAAGAGGGAGAGTTATTAAGCCATGATAGGTAATTGCCAGGTGTTTATTATGGGATAGATATGGGTCGGATGGGATGTGAGTGAAGAAAGAATGGACTCAAGGTGACTGGATTCCTAGAGATGGAGAAGGCGGTTTATCACAAGTAACACCTGTTTACCAGGTTTTCATCACTTGCTTTTATTTGCACGAGAAGCTAGAAAGTAAACATGACGCTTGTTTCCCAGGTTTTCATCATGATACCTATCCAAGGTGCCTATTTGCCAGGTTTTCACCAAAGGATGATTTTTTTAGTACTTTTCTGATTTTCTAATTTTTTTGCTTACTTTCATCATTTTTTTTGTATTTTTGCGCCCCCTTGCATTGGGGTTCTCCTAGGTATAAAACCGGCAAAGATGCATGTTGTTGATTGGATCATCGAATAGCTCGCCTTCCAAGGTTACCAACTGATATGCCCCCGATCTGTAAGCTGCTACAATCACATAGGGCCCAAGCCA
Organism: Cunninghamia lanceolata; assembly: GCA_027924645.1. Classification (NCBI taxonomy): domain Eukaryota; kingdom Viridiplantae; phylum Streptophyta; class Pinopsida; order Cupressales; family Cupressaceae; genus Cunninghamia; species Cunninghamia lanceolata. The sequence goes on from BSBN01000957.1 coordinate 5,029,838, forward strand.
ACTAGGTTTGAAGTTGCCTTTCTTTTCTCTATCTTGTTGATTGCGAGGATTTTCTTTGAGAACAAAGTCCCCAACCTTAAAGCATCTTGGGCGAACCTTGTGGTTATAGCTTCTTGACATCATATGTTGATAAGCTTTGAGATGATCAAAGGCTTTCTATCGCCTTTCTTCTAGTAACTCTAGTTCTTGTAACCTGGAGACCCTGTATTCTTCATCTGATATGAGACCTTTTAACGACATCCTGAGGGATGGTAACTTGACTTCGATAGGGAGGATGGCTTCTAAACCATAGACAAGGGCATAGGGTGTAGCACCTATGGGAGTGCATATACTGGTTCTGTAGGCCCACAGAGTGGGATTGAGTTGGACATGCCAGTCACAGCCAACATCGTTGACTGTCTTCTTGAGACGTTTCAAGATGGTCTTGTTAGATGCTTCAGCTTGGCCGTTACCTTGGGGGTAGTATTGAGTAGAAAAATGGTGTTGGATTTTGAAACGTTCACAGAGTTCTTGGACATCCTAGTTTTTGAATGGTCTTCTGTTATCCCTGATAATAGATGAAGGAATGCCATATCTGCAGATAATGTAATTCAGGATGAATGAGGAAATTTGCTTGCCTGTGACGGTGGTGAGGGGAATGGCTTGAATCCACTTTGTGAAATATTCAGTGGTAGTTATGATGAATTTGTGGCCATTGGATGAGGGTGGATGAATCTTTCCCACAAGGTCAAGTCCCCACTAGCAAAAGGGCCAGGGTGTCATTAAAGATCTCAACTCTTGAGCTCGTGCATGTATCAGGTTCCCATGTATTTGGCACTATTTGCACCTTTTGGCAAATTGATATGAATCCATCTCCATGTTTGGCCAGTAATAACCCAAATGCATGAGTTTCTTGGCTAAGGAAGGACCGCTAGAGTGTGTTCTGCAGATCCCTTCGTGTACATCTTGCAAGGTAGTTATGGATTCTTCTTGTTCTAAACAACGGAGCAAAGTACCATCGAGGCCACGTTGGTATAGGGTATCGGCTATGATGGTGTAGCAAGAGGTTTGTCGTATAAAAGTTTGTTTTTAGTTAGAGGAGAGGTCAGGTGGGAGAATGTTGTCCTTGAGGTAAGCGTAAGTCTTACCATACCAAGGTGAATCATATCCAACTAGAAGGCATATGGAATGGGTCTCAAGAAGATCATAAGCTGGTTGCCGGATAGTTTCCACTAAGAACTCGTACCACGACTCATTTTCAGGTATTTCTAGAAGGGAGGTAATGGTTGCCATTGCATTTGCTACCTTGTTTTCAATCCTAGGTATTTTCTCAAAGGAGATGGTCCCAAAGTGTTCTTTGAAGTCATCAACCATCTGCTTGTACGGGATGAGCTTTTCATCTTTGGTTTGGTACTCATCATTGACCTGATTGATTATAAGCTGAGAATCACTGTGGACATTTAGTTATTAGATTTTCCACTCAGTTGCCATCTTGAGACCAATTAACAAGGCTTCATATTCCACTATGTTGTTGGTGCATGGAAATAACAAACAGTAAGACTTCAGAATTGTGTCACCTTGAGGAGTTACAAATAGGATGTCTGCCCCCGATCCATGGTTTGTGTAAGACCCATCAGAGTAGAGTTTCTAGGAAGATGTGGATACATTGAATAGTGATTCATCTGGGAACTCGAACCGCATTGGCATGGTGTCTTATAATGGTGCATCTGCTAGTTGATCAGCTATGATTTGTCCCTTGATGGCTTTTCTATCTACATATTCAATATCGTACTCACTTAGAAGCATTACCCATTTTGCTAGGCGACTTGTGAGAGCTGCTTTGTTGAGGAGATACTTCAGTGGGTCTATTTTTGTAATGAGTTTAACTGGATGTGCAAGCATGTAATGTCAGAATTTTTGTGAAGCAAAAACCACTGCGAGACATGATATTTCTATTTGCGAGTGTTGCAACTCATAGCCCACTAAGGTTTGGCTGATGTAGTAGACGGCTCTTTCTTTGTTCTCATAATCTTGTTGTGCTAGAAGAGCCCCAAGAGAAGTAGGTGTATCAGTAGTTTCCCTTGGATTAGAGGCATGAGAATGGGTGGATTCATAAGGTATTCTTTTAGCTTGTTGAATGCCTCTTCACACCACTCATCCCATCTAAATGGAATGTTCTTGTGCAGGAGATGACTGAATGGTTGGCACTTGTCTGCCAGCTATGATATGAATCTGTGGATTGCCTGCAGTTTACCCTGTAGCAATCTCAATTGAGTTAGAGTCTTGGGTGGTGGCATGTCCATTATAGCTTTGACCTTGGTAGGGTCCACCTCTATTCCGTTTGCCGACACGATAAAGCCTAGCAGCTTGCCTGAAGTTACCCCAAACACACATTTCTTTGGGTTCATCTTGACTTGGAATTGGTCCAATCTTTGAAAGACTTTTTCTAGTACATCCAGGTGTGAGTCCCTTGTGAGAGACTTTGCTAGGATATCGTCGACATAGTCCTCCATTGTTACATGCATCATATCATGAAATATAGTAGTCATAGCTTTTTGATACATGGCTCCTGTGTTTTTCAGCCCAAGTGGCATGACATTCTAGCAGAAAGTGCCCCATGGACAAGTGAAAGCTATCTTGTGCTGGTCTTCTGGTGTTGTTTTGATCTGATTGTAACCCGAGAATCCATCCATGAGAGATAACATGGTAAGGCCTACAGTTAGGTTGACTATGATATCGATATTTGGCAATGGAAAATCATCCTTGTGGCATGCTTTGTTTAAGTCTCAAAAATCATTGCATAGTCAAACTCGGCCATTAGGTTTGGACACTGGTACAATGTTGGATATCCATTCCGGGTAATCTATAGCTCTGATGAACCCTACATCCAGCAATTTCTTGAGTTATTCTTTGACCAGAAGTGCTATGTGAGGATGCATCTTTCTAAGCTTCTTCTTTACTGGTTTTACTCCTGGATCCAATGGTAGATGATGTAGAATTAAGTTTGGGTCTAAACCCGGCATGTCTACATACGACCAAGTGAAGCTGCCTCTCTTTTTCTTAAAGAATGGTGCAAACCTAGTTTTCTCTGGTGGTGTAAGAGATTTAGCAAAGTGGATAACCTTGGGCTATTCTTCTGTTCCAATATTCACGGGATCTATCAGTTCTACAACAATCTATGACCTTTCCTGGTACATATCATTAGGGAGTGTCAAGCCTTCCATCGTCATTTGCCACAATTGGGTTTTCACCTTTGAATGCATCCTTTCTTTTTACTGTTTTGGGATCTAACACTACCACAAAGTAGTTTTAACTTTGATATTTTTGTGACTGGAAGGCTTGGCACCCTCCCCGAAGTAAGCCATGATATTTAGTTCAATAGCGAAACTAGCTTTATGATCTCCCTTGGGTAGGTGGTCCCTAAGTTCCATATAATCAATGTAAGCATCGTCATTTTGGAACATATCTAGTTGGGGAGTTCCTTGCAGATCCCAGTCAATAGCTCAAGGTGCACTAGGGGAAGGGAGTCGGATGACAGACCTGATTCATTGATGGTGTGAATGGAAATGTTAGGAGCATTGGTGGGGATTGTGGTAAGGATGGTACTTTCCTCTAAGTTGTTTATTGCGATGGAATTTAAACCTTCCTCAAAAGCCATAATCTCAGGGATGGGCAAGTCAGACTTTAGTGGTCTGTTTGGTCGCGTTTGTCCCTCACAGTAGGGGCTAAAAGTTTGGATGGTGTCAACCTCTTTGTCATCGTAGGAGTGCTCTGTTAGCTCATCCCACTCATACTCATTTTAATCTGTGTCACTGTCCACTTGGAGTGTTTGGATCATTTCTACAAGACAAGCATTTTCCTTAGCTTTGCCCTTGCCTTTGTATCCTAGGCCACTTGTGTTTCTAGCTGATGAGGATGAAGAAGGTTGAATAGGTTCAATGATTTCTTCTTTTCAGAGGCTGATGGGGCCTTGTCCTTTGTACCCCATTCTGTGTACAATAGTCTCACCTCACCCATAGAGTTTTGTTGGGAGTCTAGGAAGATCTTGGGGTGTGTTTTCTTCTTCAATATAAAGCCATTGCAGGATGTCTCTCTCCACTGTTTCATCGGATAAGGTCCCCCATTTTACAAAGGGAGTTGTGAGAGTGACAGGAGGAGCAGATGGCTTTGGAAAATTCCTGGGTCATCCAAAAGATCTAGGAGATAAAGGCAATTTGGCAAGATTGAGACTGTGCTCAATTGAGTATTCTCCCACTCCAATTTCTTTTATGGTAATCTTCTGTTCTTTGGGCCTTGATGGGGAAGCTTTAGTGGTATGATGCTGTTGTGGGGTAGGGGATATGTATGCTCTATTGTTGGATATGATGCACTCAGGTTTTGCAAGGAAAGAGTTGCAGTGTTGATAGGGGTCAGGGTCGCCTTGAATGGTGACTTGCTCGCCATTATGTGGGAACTTAATGCATTGATGATAGGTTGAGGGGACAGCCTTCATGGTATGAATCCATGGTCTCTCGAGTAGGATATTATAAGTGAGCTCCCGATAAAGGACTTGATAGACAACATCTTTTATCACTGGCCCTACTTGTATGGGTAGGACCACTATTCCCTTTGTGGTTCTTTCTTCCTCGTCATATGCTTTGATGGTAATCTTCTTCCACTAATCTACTGCATTTTTGGAGAACCCTAGTGCAAGGACCAACTTTAGTGTGCAAATATTTAAACCAGCACCTCCATCAATGAGAACCCTCTTGATGTGGTGCTTGTGGATGAAGGTGACAATATGTAGAGGGGTGTTATGGGGTTGAGATACAGAGAGGTCATCTTTCTCAGTAAATGATATGGTGTTGGAGGAAGTCAGATTGCCTACCATGGTCTGGAACTTCTCTTGGGCCAAGCTAGTGGGGACAGTTGTTTCCACTAAGGCTTTCTCAAGGATCTCCTTATGGGAAGGAGATAGATGCAATAACTCTAATATAGAAATGTGAGCCAGAGTTTTCTGTAATTGGTCAATGACATTCCACTGACAGAAGTTGGATGAAGACAGTGATGACCTTGGAGGGATGGTGTTGAGCGTGACTTTACCACTACGGGTAATTATACTACAACTAGTTCTATTAGGTCCTAATTGTTGGTTGGGTGAGATGACATTGATTTGTAGGACTTGCTCGGAAGTGCAATTTATGGTATAATCAAATGGCACACTTGCATAGTTGGCATTACTAGTCCCGTTGTTCTGATTTGGCATGTTACGATTGTTGTTGTTGTTGTCATTACTGTTATTGCCATTGTAGTTGTTGCCATTGTTGTTGTTGTTATACGACCTATTGTGATTCAGAAGTAGATCCTTGTAGGCCACATGAGTTTCATTGGAGGTATGCTATTGGGTTCCTCCCTGGTTCTGATCTAGTACATCTTATATGACATTCTTGAGGCGGATGCAATTGTTGGTTGTATGCCCCCTTCGTTGATGATATTCACAATAGTCTGTGTCCTTCCAGTAGGGAGGTTTGACTATAGGCTCGTAATCACTCGTTGGCAGTAGAGAGATTTCATTGTTGGCCAACAACTTCCTTAGTGTGGACTCTTGAGACTCACCCAATGGTGTGAATTTTCTCCTTGGATTTGAATTGAACTAAGGTTTGGGCTCCCGACAGGGTGGTTTGTTGAGCATACCATTGTTTGTTTCTCCTTTAAGAGTGAATATGGGTTGTTGCTTGGGAGATGATGCCTTGGTGTCCACTACTCCATCGTTGACCACATTCTTATTCTTGGTCCAAAACTTTGATTTATCCGTTGTGTAATTGTATGTAGGTGTGTCCTTGTATATCTTGATTGCACCCTTGGTGATCATAGCCTTTTCAATGAACAATCTCATTTTAATGACTTTTGAAAATAATGTAGGGCATTGTATCTGTATTTGATAGCTAAGATTAGTGTTAAGGTTATGGACAAACATCTCCAATAGCTGCTTCTCAGGCATATCATAAGAACACTTACTAGCTAGTTGTCTCCATCGTTATAAGAAGGTGGCGAATGACTCACCACTCTTTTGTTTGGTGTTGCATAGATCTAGCATAGATACCTCATGTTCGATGTTGTAAGAGAAGTGCGTGATAAATTTGTTAACAAGTTCATCAAAAGTTTTGATTCCTGGTGGGAGACGTGAGAACCACTCCATAGCTTGACCACCTAAAGATCTTGGGAATAGTCTCATCAAGTATGTCTTGTTGTAAGCTACTTCTAAACATGCTGCATTGAATTCCCTAATATGATCTCTAGGGTCCCCCTTCCCTTTGTACTTGTCAAACTTTGGAACTTCAAACCGATAGGGGAATGGTTTCATGACCAAATTTTTGTCAAAGGGGTATGGTACTATATCTTCCAAGGAGTAGTTCTTGGTACTTGTACCTATCTTAAGGTCTGATATTTGTTGTGTGAGGCTCTTGAGTTGTTTTCTCATTTCTTCCATAGGAGCATTTTGATCTTGGGTCTCTTTCCTCTATCATTTGCACTTGGGTATGTGTCATTCTTTCCCCTTTCATGATCATTGTCTATATTTTCCATGATTGAGGTTATATCAAAGTCTATGGGGAGTTTAATTCCGAGACTAGCAAGATGATAGAAATACTTATGGGGGTCTTCATGGAGTGCCTTCTCTATTAGGCATTGGAATTTTTTATTTTGGATGTTTTCTTGATAATCGTCATAAGATATTTCTTCGTCACTATCATGGGGTGTGACGATACGATTGGATGAACCAGTCATTTCTAGTTGCTTTTTGTACTGAGATCGAGTAAGAACCATGCAAGGTGATGTGGGATGGAGTGGACTAGGACAAGAAATTTTGGCCAGGTGCCGACTGAGACTGTTGTGAATAGGATACTTAGAACAAGACTTGGACAAAGGACCTTCTCACTTAATGACTTCAAGTAAGATAGTTGACACAAGACAGTAGCCACTAGTAAGGGTAGTCGATACTTGTCTTACTGTGTAGGGACTAGTCATGCAACAAGACTACTAGCAGAGTTCTACGACCTACTAGTCTTACGTGAATCCACAAAGGATACGAAAAAGGGACCTATGTCGAACTGATATGGAATAAACTAACTTTGGGACAATGACTGTGACAGAAGGTGAATGGGATGATTGCCGAAAGAGAGGTACTTGAGTGAAACGGATGAAGACTGACTACAAGGTTGGACCTGATCTTTGAATGTGAAGCTAGGCTGAAATGGGTACTCGAAATAGGTAAAATTGTTTCCTCAAAAATAGTACAAGTACTCACTGTTGTGGATGCGTCGAAACAGATGTGCAGGAAGTCGACACAAATGCACCGTACTGGTAAAGTATGGATGCACAGCAACAATCAACAAATGCGCAGTAGGTCTAAATAGATGCACCGCTAGTAGACACAAATGTGCAGGAAGAAAGAATGGATGCACAACTCTGGCTTTTTTGGAAATTTTTAGAGTTTTTCTATTGTTTTTTGGTAGTTTTTGGCTCGAAAATGGTCTTCTTGATATGATTTTAGGAATTAACAGCAAGAAAACATAGCAAGCACAAAGAATATTTTATAGTTTTTCATTATTTTTGTGGTTTATTGACTCTTTTGGATTGAAAGAATAAGTACACCGTAAGCTGGATAGGACAGATCTATTGAATCCTCTAGCTGTGCATATTCTTAGCATGTAACTTCAGGATCTAGTAGCACCAGCTCCTCTCCACAGCACACACTTCTCACACATACTAGATCCAGGTTTCCTTAGGCTTGTACCCCCACCAAACCATAGGATTGTCCCTGCCACCTCTACTAAAAATCACATGAATCGAGGCCGCTTCAAGGGCTCCTCCCTTTGCATCAACAGATAGGGGTTTTTGGTATGCTACACAATAGGTTCTTAGTCAGGGCAACCGTTCGAGTGGTTACACGTGCGGCGGCACTACTCTCTGTTATGGAGTCTCCCAGCCTCAAAGGGTTGCACCTTAGAGGGTTTTGGGGGAGGTTGGCCATCAGTGTAACACAGCAGCACTCATTGCAGGAGGTTTTCACCTTAAGCACAATTTATTTTAAGTGGCTTGGTAGGGCTTGGCTTTAGCCTATTATCACTCAGGGTCATTCCCACTTGGACAGGCATGCATCCAAGGACAGACCCCTCTAAAGGTTAAACAGATAGAATGACAAGTCTGGCACTTTGGTCACCCAGTTAAGGGGAGAGCATAAGCCCATTGTCATTCGCAAGCATAGAATACACTGGTTAATCCAACCTAGTTAAAATTAGAAAAACTAAATGAGCTAATATTACTTGTGCACTCACACTGTTGCTAACTTTGAAGTGGTTAAAAAGATAGCATTGTTCATTTACCGTTTGTAAGATAGCAATAGTCTAACTATGGAAGATAGCAATATGGAGATATTGCAATGGTTCAATTACTCTCTTCCTAATTAAGGCTATGTAGAATTTGTATGAACATTTGTTTTACTGTCCTTTTATAAATTGAAGTGTGATTTTAGTAAATGCAGCTAGATGATTCTAAACTAGTGGCCTAACCTGCAAAATAGACCAAGATGTTTAACGTTAGCAAAAAACCTTCTTAGAAACCCTAAACTCAGTGCCTGATACAAAAGTGTAGCTTCAGTGATTATATGTGCAGAAATAATCAATAGAAGCACAACAACAACATATGCGCTATAACAGTACTTAAAAGCGTAGCAAGAAAGAACATATGCGCATCATAAACATATGCATTGTAACAGTGCTCAGAAGCGCAGCTAGAATGGACAGAAGTGCATGAATAATATATGCGCCACAGAAATGGGTATATGCATTGTAACAGTGTTTAAATGCACCGTAAGATTATAAGCACCAGAATAGGGGACAGAAGCACTGTGGAAATGTTCAAATGCACCAAAGTAGCCTATGCATGACCTGTTCGGAACCTGTCTTCAAAAAAGTTTAGATTTTGATGAGATAAAGGGGCAAAGGCCCCACGGTGGGTGCCAAAAATGTTAGGGTAAAATGTGGATTAATCAATTTAACAATAATAAACCCAAACATCAATAGAATAATGAAATCAAGAAAGATTGAACTAAATGGAGCAATGAGTAACACAATGCAAACCTTCCTTATTTCAAAGCTTCTATTGTTCATTTATTAAAACTGTCCTTGTTGGTATGAAGTAGGCCCTCAGTGAGTGCACTCTTTTTGCTGTGTTGTAGGATGTCGGTAGTAAATGGCTATATTGGTAAATAATGCTGTGAAGTAGAGCTTCAAAGAAAATGGTGATGTTAAGTAGATTGTATTAGGGGTGCCAAAGGCACGCTGGTGAATTTCTGTAGAGTAACAATACAAATAACATGGATGATTAGAATGGGAGGATGAGGTTTCTTTTATAGACTTAGAAGAATGAGAATCAATGGTTGAGAAGAAGTGTGATGATCAATGGCTAAGAATGGTTGAAGAATGTGCAACTAGTAGAAATATGACAAGTGTCTCACCTCCATCATGAAAGAGGGGATTTGACAACATTGATTGGAGAGTTAACTCCTTTAACTGATCAGTTAACAAACTTGATTAGTCAGTTGAAAGAATGGATTATGGAATTGATTGAATTGATTGAGGAATTAACTCAATTGACTAGCTAGTTAACAATTTTGATTGATTAGTTAACTAACTTTGATTAGAGAAGAAATAGGACATGTGGGTGAGGGAAAATTAGGTAATTAAATATTTAATAAATTTAATTACATGTGCAACAGGGTGAGGTGGACAAGGTGAAGTGAAAAAGTGAGGTGTAAGGGTGAGGTGAATTTTTGAAATTAGAACTTACGATAGGGGGATTTATGAACAATTAAATAATTTAGGATTATTTAATTGTGTGAGACATTAGAAGAATTTAGGGAATTTAATTAAATAAATTGATTTTATTTAATTATGGAATAGTGAACCGATTAAATAAATTTAGAATATTTATTTAATTGATAGAAGAATGGAATAAATATTTAGGATATTTATTTAATTGATAGAAGAATAGAATAAATATTTAGGATATTTATTTAATTAATAGAAAAATGGAATAAATATTTAGAATATTTATTTAATTGATAGAAGAATGGAATAAACATTTAGAATATTTATTTAGAATGAATCGTGTCATTTTTAAGCGTATACAACATACATGATTAATGACCTTGAACATAAAAAAAAATCAAGGGGAACATAATGTGAGCGCGTTATAACGTGCTCGTATTATTTCAAACATGACAAAAAATGCACAAACTTTTGCAGAAAAGGAAAAATGCAAAGCAAATTTGGGAATCCCAAGCCTTGGGCTTGGGATTTGCTTTGGATTTCCAACCCAAAGGCTTGGAGTGCCTTCCCAATGTCTAGAGACGTGTTTTTCCATATTCTATAGGATTTCACATATTTTTGTTCGTGCTAACCCTCAAATTTGCACGTGTTTCAAGGTCAAACAAATCAAACACCTGGGTAATGTTAGGCTTGCTCTTAGCTATTTGATGATTTATTTATTTTTCACATTTTAACAATGTTAAGCCTTTCATCTTTAATTTCTTTTGTTTGTGTGTCTGTTTTTTGGGCAAAAACCACTATTTGGTCTTTTTTCATTGTAAATTAACTATTCATTGAAATTTCAAAAAAATTACATATTTAGAAACTAGACTCCATTCTACACATATTAAAAAATAAAAAAATGATTTTCAATTGGTTTTCAAAATTTATAGGGATAGCATGGCCAAAATTTTGTTTTTTAGGATGTGTCCACTTGAAAATTAGTAAAAAATCAAATATTTATCAAAAAATTATTAGAAAAATTGGGCATAAACTACATACTATTACCTAATTTCTCACTGAAGCGATTTTAAAAATACCAAAAAAAAGTTGACCTTTTGAGGGAGCCACAAAACATGCTATGTTATATTTTTTGACAGAAACAACACCAATTTATGTGGCTCTCTCTTTTGAACCCCTTAATCTATACCATTTTTAAAAAAATAGTAGTTTAGAAAGTAGACTCAAACTACTACAAACATTGTTTTAGTTGCATCTCCAAATTTTGAGTGTAACTATGCTCAATTTCTTATCCAAGGCCAGCATTTCCCGATTTTAGAAAAAAAGTGGCCACTTAAGAGCCCATTTTGGCCCACCATCTTTTTGCACTTACTCATACCATCAAGATGACACAAGATGTACCTTGCGAAAACCTTCCCTGAGGGAAAATCCTAGCCTCCAAGTGCATCCACACCAATTGTATTATATTATGGACAAAGATTATAATGCATAGCCTCCATGAATACTTCTGAATTATCAAGCTCCCTAATTGTAGTCCATGTGAAAAAAAATGAGAATCATGTAACCAAACATCTTGATCCATGCTTCCTCTTCTCACAAATACAACCTACAAGAGAAGCTCAATCCAAATGACAACCTTGGCCAACAATCCAAACAACCAACCTCATCAACTAGTCATGTACTTGATTTTATAGAAATAAGATTGCACAAAACCACTAAGTGGTATTACATTATCATGTCTCTCAAAACCATGATCTCATTATACCATTTCTCCCTCATTTACTTTTTGGTACCAAGTTAAATTCCCTTTATGGTATTAAGTTTTCCCAATATTAAATATTTTCCCAATGTGCAACCCACATTAAATATTTTTCCCAATGTTACATACAACTTGCAAGTGGCCCCAAGATTGCCTAAGTGATGTTCATATCTCTAAGATATACTATAATTAAATATTATATTTTACATTATATGTATTATGCAAGGTTATGTAAGGTGTACAACACACATTTCCCAATAGGCCTCCTCCAAGCAATATTGTGGTATTTGTGTGGATAGATGTGTAGAAATTATAAATAAAAATTGGCTCATTAAGACAAAGCCATCATCCTCCAAGATCCTTAAGAAACTGTATAGAAGTGATTTTTTTAAAGAAGATAATAATATAATCACATTTTTCAGTAGGATCATGGGGTAGGAAATTGTGACAGAGTTTTAACCATGTATGTTTCAGTACATTTCTAAGATCCTTGCTAGAAAGGAGTTCATTGACTTGGCTACCTTGATTTATGACAATCTACATAAGCAGTTGAGTGTTGTGAATAAATCAAAAGTATTCTATATGAACTCATACGTCATGTAAGCTTTGGCCAAAATACAATAGTTTGACAGATTGGAAACTAATCGAATCATGGGAGTGGGGCATAAAAAATCATATTAATATTATCCGTTTAGAACTAAAAAGGTGTAATAAGGCATTGAGGAGGGTCAATGATGCCTTCTTCCTCTTCATTATTAGAATGATAAGAATTATTTTGCAAAGAGAATTTCCACTAAATCTACAAAGGAGATCAAAAAATGGGTACCTAGTACATCCAATCTTCTACCTTCACATTTATCAAAGTTAATGGTTTATTAAGAGAACCACTCAAAATCCCTACATATGTGAGTGATAAGTTGGTGCTACTTGAATTATGTAGACAAATCTTAGAGGTATAGAAGATTTGTTCAAAACAAAAAGTTAAAGGAATTTCATTTCCTCTCTATTGGAAGGTACACTTCTCTTACAATACAGGTGGCTACGAATGCAGAGATAGAATTGGCACAAGTGACCATGTGATCATTTGAGGAAAGGGATTCATTTAATCCTAGGTCTTGCATTGAATGATTAAGAGCTTCTTATCAGTACAAGCATGATTTAGAAGACTTTTGTGCCAATTCTACTGATGAAGTTGAAGTCAAAAGGAGTTTCTCTTGTATGAGTGCACATCAAATAAAATTTACCAAATTGTCAATGTGTTATTTGAGATAAAATATGAGGGTAAAGTGATAGATCATTCACATGAACTAGATAATATTTCTGATAAACTATTGCCTACAAGGGATTGGAGCACCAAATAATTCAAAAGTATAGGGGATAGAACAATCAAGGTAATTAATAGGAGTTGAAAGTGGATAGAAGAATAAAACAAGATCAATTTACATGAAGGAGGGTCTCTTTAAAAGAAGGAAAAGGAGAAAGGGAAAACATCAAATGTATCCCTTAAAACTGTAAATACAAGGCAAAACATCAAAGGTATCCCTTAAAATTGTAAATACAAGAAGATGAAACTACAAATTTAGTGAGAAGGAATCCCAAATCCAATTTTATGCCTTTAGGAGTGGCTCACCGAAAAAAACTTCATCTCAAGATTTAGAGATTTCCTCTATCCCTAGTTCTGATCCCTACACTTTACAAATTGAGCAAATTCATGTGAATGTTCCTTCTTCCCCCTATTTTGAAGAAGCCTTTCTTTTGCCTTCAAACACACTTGTCACTCCATATCCTACCCTATCTCCTCCTCACAAGTCTCCTCTTCCTCCACTAGATTCTTCAATTGATAACATTCCTCCACCTATGGAATCTTCAAGAGGCTCTCCTATAAAAATGTTTGTCCAATTTCTTAGGAGATCTCCCACTCCACATCATAAGAAAGCACCATTTCATTCTCTCAATAGAACACCATCTCCTCCTTCCAAAAGTTCTTTAAAAGAGCAATATGTACAACAGTAGAAAAAGGGTGGTATGCAACAAGAAGGTTCAACCACATCAAGAACACCTAAATGGTATTACCATATTCTATAGAAGATAAAATGAGTCACCAAACCCTCTTTAGATAATCTTACCCAATTGAAAGGAATGTTTTGAATTCAAAATAAATCCAATGTAATATCATCCATCATGATAGATGGTCAAGTGATTAGGAAATCTCAAATAATAAAACCACTATCAAACATTCCTAAAGTAGAGATGCAACTTTTAGACTTCATGGTAACCACAACTTAAAGAATTATATGGAAGATGTTAATAAAACTACAAACTCATCAATTCATTTATTGATCCAATAGATGCACAAAGACAAGGCTGCCAAGGAGGAGCTAAAAGATATAGTGGCATATCTAACATCTTATATTGAGTACTTGGTCTAGGACCCTTGGATTCTTTAGGTGTAACTCTAGCTCCATAGCTGTGGGCCATAGAAAAGGATAAAGTAGTGGCTAGGGAGTTAGGGAATATTTCTAGAGCCACTCAAGACTAGAATATAGAAATATTATCTATAGGACACAAAGTGTTGGAATAAATTACCTCTATGTGTGGTACGATATTAAAGAAGAAAAATTCTATGTGAACATTGGAGGTGAATATGGATAAAAAAAATTGTGAGTGATAGAAAGTATTTATACCTAGGTGGAGGAAATGGGTAAGGTGGATAAATTGTAAATTTTGGTAGATGAGGGTGTGATTGATGGAAGAGATCCCTATGTACATAGGAAATATAAAGAAACATGTAAATACATAATGAAATTTTTGAAAGGATGTAAGAATAAAATCAAAACAATTTTACCATTTCCTAGGTTGTTGTCAACAACATGCAAGAACTTATCTAGAAAGAATTCGGTTTTGCATGTATGAATTTAAGGTAATTTTTTATACTTCACACAAGATTTTAAGGGATCAACTTGAAGAAGTGTTAAAAGAAGGAATCTTTTAAGGAAGTAAGTTTTGATGTATCTTCTATTAACTAACTTGAAAATAAAAGCCTCTTACGAGGAGATTGGAAAGAGCATGGATGAATATAAGTTGGCACATGAAAAGTTATTAGATGTCTTTATCAAAGTTGATGTGAAGTTCATTTATTCTAATTGTGCAAATCTTGAAGTTGTCAAACTGGCACTACATAATTTTGTTGTATATTTGCAGAAAATGTCTTAAAGGAGTGTAAAGGATAGTTAGGAGTTCATCAGGTCAGATGACATGCATTTGCAGGTCATTTTTTTGTAGAATGAAATGAAAAAAAAGAAGATAAAAGTGCAAGTCAAATGAATTTTGGTCTTCTATTTGTGATCTTGCCTCTTTAGGATGATTTTGGATTAAGGATCGGAGGATTGGATTAAGATAAGGTGGATTAGGAAGAAATTGTATGAGGATAATGTAGATTAAGAGGAAATTGGATTTAGATTTGGATTAGATTTGGAAGATGATTAGGATGATTAGATTAATTGGATGAGTGATTGGGAAGAATCGGATTAATGATAAGGTGGATTAGGAAAAAATTGGATTAGGATGACTTGGATTAGGAAGATGGATGATTAAGGATGGCTAGGTTCTTATCCTTAGGCAACCTTGCAAATTAAAATACACACACATACATGCACAATTTCTGCAAAGGATGGGGATTTTGAATTAAGGGGATGCACGCGTTTCAACGATGAAGACATACCAAACATAACAACACCCTAGATTATTCAAGTGGGAGTGACTCCTAGTGTAGGCCCACACTCAATACCTCTTGAGAATGGATTAATTTTGATTAACTTAGGATTACATCTCCCCATGTTTGTAGAAGTCCACTTGTCATTCTATGTACATGCATGTACATGACAAATGGTATTTTGGAAGCATGGGAAAATCTTCCAAATAGTTCCATTTGTCCTCTCACCCATTCCATGTGTCACTATTCACCCAATTTAAAATTCAATGTGGCACTATTCCTCTAATTTTAAATTCCACTTGTCCTCTCATCCTAATTTTTTATTCTCCACAAAATATAGGCTTTACCTTTTCATAAATGAGTCTGTACACATCATCCATCTACTCAATCTTGGCCATCCATCCATTCAACCCTTCATTCTCCACCATTGATCTTTCCTTTAATCTTGGAGCTCCACTCTCATTCAATCTCCTCTTGACACTTATCTATCTCTCCTTCCTTGAGATCTCTCAAGCAATATGAGCCCTTGATCTTCACAATCAATCCTAGCCCTCCATCTTAACCTCCAAAAATCTATAAATTGGAACTCTCCCCTTCATTTTCAACAATACTTTTGAATGCAAGTAATTTCTGCCTTCATTAGTACTTAACATCACATAGCAATTAGCATAAATCATAATCAATTAGGACATATCAAGAGCTTTGCATAATCAATTAGGGTGCAATTAGGATAGTTTATACTTGTATCATACTTTAGTCTAATCTTGAGGTTGTAGTTGGTTGTGAATTGAATAGGTTAGAACTAATCTAGCTTGTGTATCATAGTTCACTTTCAATTGCATACAGATGGACACTTTTATTAACTTTGGCATGGCAGAATGTTTGTTTATTGTAAGTAACGAGGAAGAGGCCCTTGTCAAAGGATGAAGGCAGGTCCAACCTTCCATACAACACTAAGTCCGCATACCTTCTATTCACGGTGCTCACCCCTTTCTCTTTGTCGTACCTATACAATATTATATTTTTTCTATATTTTATTAAAAACTAATGTACTTTAAATTTTTCCCATATAATTTTTTGAAAAGGAATAGTAGCATAAACTCTTGAATTTCCTTAAAAGAAATCTATTTCTACAGTGAACTCCATTTGTATTTGAGGAGAACATGACCCTTGCAATTGAGCAGATTCCCTAAAGGTATTTGGAAACACTGCTTAATCTTACACAAATTCAAATTAAAGATATCAAATTTCCACAGTCCACAATATTAGTATGAGTGTTTCTAGATATTAACTAGATATTCAAATAATAGAAATTAAGGTGAACTAGTTTTAGTTGGTAGAGTTGTCCCAAATTGTATCTACACGATAGAGGTTTAGATCCATGCATCATGCCTAGGTCTCCACATGCAGAGATCACTTCGACACTCACAAAAGTGAACCTTGAAAGTGCATAGTCAAATTCACAGCAAATAACTTCTACATCAAAACTAAATATCATCACATTTAATTTATTCATTTTCCACATTTAATATGACATTTATTTCAATTAGCAATCCCAATATTCAAATTTAAATTAATTGCTAATTAATTATAGAAAGGCCCTTTTCAATGACAAATGTAATCTAATGGTCCTACGGTTGTCTAACGTAATCTGTCCCAAGAGAGGTAAGTGCTTAACAATTTTTATTGCCGACAAACGGTAGGGTAAACTATATATGCACATAGGGTTTTTCACGTGGGTTTTCTTTACGGTGGTGGGCCCGTGGCAATTACCCTACATGTTTCAATCGAGAGCCATGGATGAAATGACGTTGTACACATTCCACTTTAATAAAGCAGCTTTAGTCTTAGCAGGCTTTCAGTACACACTCCACTTTATTAAAGTAGCTTTAAGTTTTCTATTTCTATGTTTTTCTTTCAGCCTTTATCTAGTGTTTCATTTTGCACTCTGTTATTCTTTTACTAATAAGAAAATGTACAACAACTCTCTCATTATCAATATGCCATTTCTGTGATTCATATCAATATCAATATGCCTTCCTTCGCTCTGCTCTGTTGAATCCAGCGACCTGTGAAACTCTTGGACTAAGGCCCGGGGCCTGCACGCTGAGCCGTTTTTTATTGTAAAAATTTAACAAGATGATGAAGCATTGGCCCGGTAGATTCTTTCCTGTCTTTTCACATGGTCGGCGTTGGGTTTGTATCTGCTCTTTATTTATGTAACTGAATAATATACAAAAGCTGCGTAACCCAGAAATTATATAATTTAATATTAAACATTTATCTTTATATTTTTAGCCCATAGGCTTTTATAGGTAAGCATTATAGTGCTCTGAAGATTTCTATGCTGCAGCATTACTTCCCACCAAATAATAACAATTATACAATATTTCCTTGATTATATGGAGGAAAGAGGAAAGGATTTATTAGTTGAATGTATTTTAATAGTTGTGAGGGTGGTTGTTATATTTTGATTCATTAGACTAATAAAACATATTACATTATTATTGTTTAAATATAATTAGTATATTTATATTTTAAAAAATATATTTACAATACTCTTAAGATATCTTCCAATTTGTTTTTTGGTTTTTGGTTTTTATTTTTTTATTTTTTATAAATTACTGGTTGCATTTTAGTTTAAAATAGCAAAAGCATATTTGAGAGTAAGGTTTAGTGTTGTATTTATTGTGGTGTTTCATTATTCTATCTTAATAATCTCATGCATATAAATCTTTTTTTTTTCTTTTTCAAATTGGAATGTTATAAAATTACATGGAATCTTGGAAACCCTACTTTGATTGTAGAACGCCTCTTGGTATAAAAACATCAACAAATATTTGTTAGCCATTTTGTATAATGTTTGGTAGTCATGACTATTTATGTGTGTCTATAGCACTTTAATTTTTTAATTTTTTTATAGGAACGTATCTTTCTAGTAGTATTGCTAGATACATCACCACTTAAACACAATTGAATATTTAATGTTTATGTATTTTTACAAATCATTCCTTTGACTTACTAAAACTTATAATAGCTAACAGTTGGAATTGTGGTCACTAAGTAAAACTTAGTAAGGAGGAAACACATCTCCCTAACTAAAAGGGAGATGTGTTGAGTGTTGTGTTTGTTAGTATGTAATTTAGGTTTGAATTTTCAAATGTCTATAGTTTTATTGATATGGTAGGGAGAGTTATTCAATTGACTAGTTAACTAACAAGTGGGGATTATAGGGGGCTCACCTAATTCTTCAAATGTCAAACTTCCAATTCAACCATGGTAGATATGGTTTATCAGATTACCCATTTAACTAGTGAGTGGAGCTTATGAGAGCTTCTTTGATACTTATCATGCTAAACTTCTGATTCAAACTATTTATAATTACTAAAATATTTTTATATTATTTATATAATTAATATGCTATTATTTTTTATATTTAATTATTGATAACTTGGATTCAAACATATTATATCAATATTATAGTATATAATGGTGGAAGAAATAATTTTTGTTCATTAAAATTTCAATAATATAGTTTTGAACTATAATAAATATTTTTTAGATTTTAAATATTTTTATTTTCTTAAGAATAAGTGTATTAAATATATATATTGGAATGAGTTCAAGTGGTAAATTATTGAAAATTTTAATGGAAATTTATGTTTAAATATGAGCAAACATGTTACTTAAAAATGTATGCGTAAAATGTTTAATTGAGTATTACCATAATGAATCTAAAAGAACCCTTTACCTTCTTAAAAATGTATATATGTTAAATGTTGAAATAGGTGAATCATATCTAAGAGATGTTGAATCAAGTGAGGAATAGCCCAATGGATGAACCCAAAGTCCTAGTCCAATTTCTAAATGAATTTGGTAAAAGAAATACCCCTTGGTTGTGGTATCAAAGTTGGATGTTAAATTAAGCGTGATGTACCCAACAAATACATTTAATGTGCAAGAGGCATGTGAAAGCCTTAGGTGAATTTGATGGAAGATATACTTCTCAATTATGGTATCTTTAAGCCATTTAATTAAAGAGATAACTTTTAGTTGTGGTATATAAATTAGTGTTAATGTTGAATTGGGTGTGTGATAAGCTAATAAACAAAGTCAAGTCACATTGTGAAGATATTAGCCAACCACATTGTTGATAAATTATTGTTTGAATTTTATTTTTTTGATTCGTAAATATGTATAGTTGTATTGATATGGAATGGAAATTTACACGCAGGTGCCTATAAGTTGTTTACCTGCATATTTTCAAAAAACTGACTATCCAGGCATATTCTATAAGGACCTAGTATAGACTATATCCAAAAAACCAAAACAACTTATTGGAAACAGGGACAAAGGTATATGTTGTCTTCCTATTGGGACTTACTATATGGAGCCAAGGAAGTCAATGATCAGGCTCTTAGAGAAGGTCGAGCTCCCTTGCCATTGATTGGAGCTTGCTTTCCCAATCCTTCTCCCCAATGTCCCCATCCACAGTCAGCAAATTGTGAAGGAAACTGTATACCTGAAGAACTCGATCCTGGTGCTCGATCAGTGCCATTCCTTTCAGGTCAAGCATGAGGAGGAAAATCTTCAGCACCTCCAGAGGGTCCTACGAGGCCAAGATGTCGTTTGGGCGCGGAATTCCCACCCTAGAAATGACTACTCTTAAAGTATGGTCGATGCTACCAAGAAATTCTAGTTTGAAGAGTTTCATCATCAAACCTTTCACTACTTCTTTCGACACTCCTACATCCAGAATGGAGGCTAGGAATCGAGATGAAATGTGAGTGTCAACCCTATAAAATTCATCATCTACCAAGAAGTCCTTCCCCAGAATAATCTTCACTGCTAAGAGTAACAACCCTTCATGCCTCCGCAGTATGCGTTTGAGCCTTTGGTCCGTAATGATGCCTTTAAAGGCCATCTGACGAACAGAGCTCTCCAGTTGGAGAGGAGTCGCTAAGCCCATGTTTAGCAAACCATAAATCAAGATCTTTGCTATGAAGCCAGAGCCTCCATCCATTTTACTATGCAAACAATGCCACTCTAGCTTCGCCTACACGAATAGTCTTAATATAAATGAAAGAGAAAGAGAAACCATCTAGATGCTTCTTTGCCAATCCTAAAAATGTTGTCTGCAATCATTTCAAAGTGAGGAGTAAGACTATCCAAAATTGGAGCATGTGGCTTGTCCTTCAAACAACCGGACTCATTCTCTCGAGGATTGATAGGCCATCATTTTGGCATATGGAATCGACCCATCCTAGAGATCGTGGATTAGGTGCCCACCCAACCGCCCAAAGACCCATCCAACTTATGCGAAGGAATTTAAAAATTTGACTCTTACTCCATCTGCCCCCTGATTAGAAAGAGAGTCTACTTCTGAGTTGGCCTCTCTGAAGATGTGATTGATAGTTGTCATCTCGAACCGGTCTAATAGACTCAGAGCTATTTCCAATTTTGCAACAAGTTTCCAGTTAATCAATCTCCTCGACCGAAGACCATTGATTACCACAAGGGAGTCTCCCTTAATTGCCACTTTCCTAAGCTTGAGTTCATGGCAGAGCTCTAAGCCAAGGATTAAAGCTTCTAGCTCCGCTTCATTGTTTGAGCCATCTAGCAGTGGCTTAGCCAAGCTACCCACTATTTTGCCCTCCCAATTTCTGATGATGCAACTAGCTCCTGATCTGCTAGGGTTCCCTCGAGATGCACCATCAAAATATAGTTTATGCTAGCCATGTTCTGAAGGGGACCATTTGGAGAGTTCCCTTCTAAAAGTTGTTTGTTGACCGCCTTCCATATTAATAGGTGGCAATTTAAGACCCATCCAGCCTTGTTTTATCAGAGCGTCCCAGACTAAAAATAACTGCTGAGATGGTTTTGATTCGCTCAATTTTGAATTGAAGACCTCAACTATACTACTTTCAACTTTATTTAGAAAAGAGGGAAGAGACATTTCTTTGTCCTAAAAAAGTCTCCTATTTCTTTCTTTCTAGAGCTCCCAAATCAACAGTGAAGGACTAATGGACCATAGTCTGTGATAAGCTACTTTTTTATTCACACTTGGCCAGCTCATGAGCCAATCTAATAGAACCTTAGGTAATGCAGATTTCCACTGAAGTTTGTTCATTAGCCAAATCCAGCATTGATTGGAGAAAGGATAGTTTAGAATAAGATGATTGCCATCTTTTGAGGCTTCTCCACACAAACAACATCTCGAGGGTCCCTAAATTCTGAGTTTGGCTAACCTGTCAGCAGTTAGGGATCTGCCTTGTGAAGTTATCCAGAGGAACACCCTTGCCTTTGGAAGACAATTAAGGCTCCAGCACAAATCCCTTGGGATTGCAGAAGCTTCCTCATGACTTTCCATAAGTTTTTTATAACCCTCTTTGACACTGTACACTCCAGTAGGAGACCTTATCCATCGAAGCCTATCCTAGCCTTGCCTGTAGCTGATCCGCCTTTCCGCAAGAATCCTATCAAAGATTCCTACTTCCTCCTGACTTAAACTAAGATTGATAGGACTCTTCCATTTGGCTATGAGCAGACCATTATGAAAGAATGGTGTTAAATAATCTCTTACCTTATCCCCCCATGCCTGTTTTGTAACCATCTTGACATTTGCCAAGTCCTCTCTATCGGCGAGTTTAGAAAAACCTTGCCAAGAGTCATCCCAAAAATTTGCCAGATCCCCACTCCTGATTTCCCAAGAAAGGTGATCGGAGATGAGATTTCTGCAACTACGGATGCAGTTCCAGATTCTGGAGCCAGAGGGGAGCTCTCTTGAAGTGCAAATGCTATCTTCCTCTACACCCAAATATTTGGCACGAAAAATTCTTACCCATTTAAGATCTTGGCTGGAGAAGATTGACCACACTAGTTTGGCTCCAAGGGCTTTGTTTTGAAGAAAAAGATGTTTTACTCCCATTCCATTATTTTGTTTTGATTCACAAATTTGCTTCCATTTGATCAGCGAAAACTTGAATTGTTCCGACGATCCCTGCCAGAAAAAGGTCTTCATCTTCTTATTCAGCACTTTACTTGTTGTTCTTGACAAAGGGAGGCATGATAGTAAGTAAGTTGGTAGGGCGGAGATTACTGATTTGAGTTTTGTAAGCCTACCCGCCCAAGAAAGCCAATTATTTTTCCACGAAGCCACCTTCATTTTGACTTTTTCTATCAAACTGTTCCATGTGGTGCCCAGTCGAAGACCTTTATCCAATGGAATCCCCAAATATTTGCAGGGGAGAGATCCTTTCCTGAAGCCAAGGATTCTCAAAATCTGACCTTCCGTTCTCGCTGCTGTGTTGAAGAAAAAAACCTCTGATTTTTGGAGAATTGATTTGAAGTTACGAGCCTCCCTAGTATGGGCTTCCCCAAATAACATGGTGTCAGCTGCAAACTGTTGGTGGGAGATGTTCGGGACCCCACTTGTGACTTGGATGCTGGTAATCTCCCTTAAGTACTAGGCTCTGGATATTGATCTTCCAAGAGCTTCAGCCATTAGTATAAAAAGAAAGGGAGATATTGGATCTCCCTGTCTTAGCCCACATGAGATGTTGAAGAAACCTTCAGGAGAACCATTCACCAAAATTGAGAATCTTGGGCTTGCAATCTAGGAAAGAATCCAATCTAGCCATGTTTTGCTGAAGCCAAAACCTTCCAACACTTTAAACAAGAATCACCAGTTTACTCGATCATATGCTTTTTTATGTCTAGTTTTACTAGCATAGCTTGCTTTCTCAATGTCTGGACTGAATGAATGGCCTCCTGTGCTATTATTACCCCGTCTAGGATAGATCTATTAGCTATGAACCCCGTCTGTTCTTCTAAGATCAGATCTGGAAGAAGACTTTTTAACCTGTTGGCCATAATTTTGGCTAAAATTTTGTAGAGGGTGTTACAAAGAGAAACAGGCCTAAAATCATCCAGAAGTTTAGGCTTTTCTTTCTTTGGGACTAAAGCTATGAAGGAGTTGTTTATTTCCTTTAAAAGTTGTCCAGAGGTTCTTGATTCCTCTAAAGCCCCTAACAAATCTTTACAGATTATGTCCCAGCATTTTTAGAAGAACCCTGCTGGGAAGCCATCTGGGCCTTGTGCCTTGTCTAGGTGGAGTTGGAAGAGAGCATACTTAACTTCATCTTCCGAGAATTTACTGGTTAGCATATCATTCTAAGCTTCTGTTACCAACTTGGGAATGTTGTCCACTAGCTCATTTTGGACTGAGAGGTTAGAACCTTCCTCTTCATTTAGCATGTTCTAAAAATGAGCCACCACAGCTTGTTTCACCTCTTCGACATCCTCCAGTATAGTGCCGTCTTTGTCTCTTACCCTTGTTATTATGTTAACTTCTCTTCTTGCTTTTGTTACATTATGGAAGTATTTTGTATTTCTGTCGCCTCCAGAAAGCCAAACTTCTCGTGACTTTTGTCTCCAAAATATTTCTTCCTTGGAGAGAATATCATTTAGTTTTGCCATCAAAGATTTTTCTTCTAAGTAACTTTGATTGTCCATTCCTTCTGTGATAATCTTCTCTGAGAGGATTTTCAATTCTGATTCATACTATTTCTTTTCTACAAAAATATTTTTGAAGTTGTTTTTATTCCATTCTTTTAGATTCTGCTTGATAACTTTCAGCTTGACTGCAAAGATGAACATTTTGGTTCCGTCTGGTTGTGTAGTATTCCACCATTATTTGATCAGATCGAAGAAATCCTTATGCTCAAACCACATGTTTTCAAACTTGAAGGGGCTTCTTGAAGGACCGCTTTCACCCTTGATTTCCAAACAGACTGGGTAATGATCTGACCCTGGTAAAGGAAGCAACTGACTATCAAGGGTGAAGGGAAATCTGCTGAGATTGCCTTTGAACAGGAATCTATCCAGCTTCTCAGCTATATTGCAAAAACCCAACCTTCTGTTAGTCCAAGTATACTGCCCACCCCCCATCTGGATGTCGCAAAGCTCATTCCTTTCCACAAAATTTTCAAAGTCTAGGTAAGACTGGAGTTTCCTTCCTACTCCCCCTTTCTTATCTTCTTGTGATAGAATGGCATTGAAATCCCCACCAAGAATGGAAACCTCATCTTTTGGGAGCTTGCAGACCATGTCCAATGCATCCCATAAAGTTCCTTTTTGAATGTGATTATTAGGTCCATAAACATTAATCAACAAAAAAACTTAGATTCGAGGCTAGACTCCTTACCTTGCATGCTTGCCAAAATTTGCTTGAAGCCACTTCTTCAACCAGAACTGATTGTGGTTTCCATAAAGTTAGCAAACCTCCTGAGGCTCCTTCCGAGTTGACTCCGCAAAGTTTCTAGCTTTTCATTTTCTGACATAGGTTTACCCTTTCTTGATCCCCAAGTTTAGATTCTTGAATCAAACAAATGTCTGGCTGCTGAGCATTCAGATCCTACTGAAGCAAACATTTTTTGTTAGGGGCATTTAAGCCCCTAACATTCTAAGTAATGATTTTCATTGTTGTTCAGAAAGGAGGGCTCCCTTCCCTACTTTCAACAAAGTTTCAATTTTTAATTGGCCTGACGCTTCCCCGTCCCATTTTAGCTTTTCCTTGTTTGGGATTCATCCTTTTCCTTTGTGTTCTCCACAATCTGGTGAAGTTTTAAGTGGTTCCTTGGTTCTCAGTCTGAGCGCCCCTTGTTTTGAGGGTTTTGGGATGGAAGTGTTCAAGATTTTACCCCCTTTATCCAGAGAGGCTTCATTTCCCACCAGCTCTAGTTCATGTTCTACCATCTAGTCTTCATCTTCAAAGTTTTCAATGTCGATCTCACCATTTTTAGCCGCATTGGCCAGGTTGACCAGTTCATTACCCACATTTATGAGAGAATCCAAATCTTCCTTACTCACCTTATTACCAATCTTTTCAATAACATGAGATAGTTGTTGATCTATGGACTTGATGCTCTAGTTGTCTTCCAATCTCTACCCTAATTTAGATTCAGCTTGTGGTATTGCTTCAGGAGCAAGAGGGAGACCTTCTTCATTAAAGATTTGATCATTCTCCACGAAGGGTAAAGACTGCTTATTTGAAGATTGTTCTAAATATTCTCCTGGAAGATTATCACTTTTCCACCCTAGGATTTTGACTAATGTGTCTATGGTGAGGGGATTGAGAATCAGGCTCTGCATCCAAGTACCTAAGCCTGACGAAATCTTGATTTCTCTAGGGGTTCTACGATTTGGGGAGTTCTCGATGCCTAACTCAACAAATGAGCTAGACCCATCTGGGTTGGATCTTTCTTCAGCGCACAGAAAAGTTCCTATGCCAGTCTTGAATTTTTTCAATTCGGTGTGAAGTTGGATCAAACCCTGCCTTCCAATGGCAAATGTAGAAGCCGCAGCCATCCAGAATCTAGACCCCTTCCTCTATTTGAGCCCATATGGCCGCCGAGGGGCAAATGACCACAAAAAATTCATTCTCCAACTGTTTAAATTCCAGATCCTTTCCCCATTTTCTGCATCACCAGGACTCCAAACTCTGCCAATTTAAGTTTTTCCTGTGCCATTTAATTATTAATGCTCTATTTTCCAATTTTAATACTTGGTCCTGAATCTGATTTGTGTTGAGGGTTACCGTCAATTCTTCTTCTCTATCTTCTTCCCTCCTTCTAGGTATATGATTTTTGGGTTGCATATTTTGCCTCTGAAAGTCCCTTTGCTGAAAGACTCCTCTAGGGTTTCTCCCTCCTCTTCAGTGCACATTAGGGTTTCTTTGTTGATAAGCTTCATTTTGTCTTTGATTCCACTACCTTGGCCGTCGAGAACCTCTATTTTGATGGCGCCGCCTACCCTAGAGAACCCAGTCACCATGCCTTCTCCATGATTCTTCTTCCTGGTGAAAGAAGTTTTGGGGCGCACCGGCGGCCCTTCTGTCCCAGGTCTCTTGGTATCTAACCTGTCCATTCTCCCTTCAAGGGAACCTTCCCATAAATCTTCGCTCCTCGGTGCTTTCCTCCAGCTCTGCATTTCACCAGTCTGGATTATGTCGCTCTGCACATTTTCGCACCATTTTTCCACCTTCCCTATCATAATTATTGTTTGAATATTATTTGTTAAAAAATTTACATATAAATTTTGTAAAAGATAAATATTTGTTTTACTTCAAAAATACTAACTTATAATAACTAGTTCATGCCTATTGCCATTATCTCTTAAGGGACCCACACCATAATTGTGCCCAAATACCATTTCAAGCCATAACCAAACATGACTATTTACTTAAATGTACAAATTCTATCTGTAGGTCAAAAATGGTTGTTGTTAAATATCATAGGACATATATTTACCACTTTTTGTTTGAATGAAGTGTAAAATCCCTATTAATTGTTTGACCATTGAAATGAATGATATTTAAATAGAGTATGTCAAAAATAGTCTTCCTCGCATTTTCTTACTGTTTTAAACTCTGAGTCTCTAGAATTGTAAGGAGGGTTTCCAACATCTCTGATCCTCATCCTCTCTATTTCTTCCTCATCAGCCACCAGTTTTGGCAACAATTTCTTCTCTACCTCAATGCTGTCGTGAGAGAGTGGAACGATTTTGGAGTGAGAGGAGATCAGCTTGGATTTCTTGTAATGATAAATAATGTAAGACAATTTTTGGTTGTAATTTACGTGTAAAAAAATAATTCTCTTTCGATTCTATGTAAGTAACCTGTCCTAAGAGGTAAGTGCTTAACAATTTTTGTTGTCGACAAACAGTAGGGTAAACCGTATGTGCACATAGGACTTTTCACATGGGTTTTCTTTACGGTGGTGGCCATGGATGAAATGATATCGTACACATTCCACTTTAATAAAGCAGCTTTAGTCTTAGAAAACTTTTCGTTTAAAGTTTAGTACACATCCCACTTTATTAAAGCAGCTTTAATTTTTGTTTTTATGTTTTTCTTTCAGCCTTTAGTGCTTTATTTTTTCATTCATTTTGTACTTTGTTTTTCTTTCATCAATAATAAGACGTATAATAATGGTCATTGGTATAGAGATAGTGATAGAGAAAGTGACCAAATGTGTAAACTAGCTTTTAGATGTGAGAGGTGGACTCCACTACCCACTTTGAACTAAAACTTTTTGTTTAAAGTTTAGTACAGAGTCCACTTTATTAAAGCAGCTTTAATTTTTGTTTTTGTTTCTATATTTTTCTTCCTACCTTTAGTGCTTTATTTTTTCATTCATTTTGTACTCTATTTTTTTTTCATTAATAACAAAACGTACAATAATGGTCATTGGTATAGATATAGTGAAAGAGACAAGTGACTAAATGTGTGAAGTACCTTTTAGATGTGAGAGGTGGACTCCACTCCCCACTTTGTAAGGGAAATCGTGTGGTATGAGTAAGGAAAAAATCTTTGGTAAGGTGTACCCATCAATTACAATTAATTAATGATTCTCATCATTAAGTTTTATCTTATTTGGATCATATTTTGTATTTAAACTTTTCTAGTAAAATTTAATCATCTATGCTAATTTTCATCTAGTTTTGGATTTATTTTGAGAGAACATTTTAATGTAATTATATATTGACAAATGACCTAGAATTTTGTATGAAGTAGGGCTCATTTTTCAAACCTTTACCTATTCACATTTACACATATTCTTACATTTTTACCATACCTTATCCAATCCTACACATCATGTCATGTTTGGAAGTAAAAACACTCTATATAAACTTAAAAATCACATGACTCTATCTAAATAAATATTTATAATATTTATTTAAGTCTAATTCTTCTATCAATAAATAATTTATTTATTTGATTCATATTCTTCCAACAATTAAATAAAATCAATTTATTTAATTAAATCCCTAAATTCTTCCAATATCCTCCAACAAATTAAATAATACCAATTATTTAATTGTTTCTTCAAATACAATCTGCTCTAAATTTAAATAAATCAAATATTTATTTAACTTGTCTATTTCTTCTAAAAATTGAGTTATCTCTAAATATAATTCAATCCTTGTGCACATGGAATTGAATATTCCAAATATTTAATTGAGTTAAAATATCTTTTCATATTCATGCAATATTTATCCTTTAGTTCTAATCAGTTAACTCTTCTATCTATTTTATTAATTGATTAATCTCTTCAGTTAACTCATTCCCGACTTGCCCTAGAATTCACTTGTAAATTAGGTTTAGGGTTTCTTCTCTTTTAATGGGGTAACCTTGGGTTGAATAGATCACACATTCTTTTGAATTAGTACCTGCAGCATCATGTATATTCAAGTCCATATTGCTACATGTTAGTTTTAATATCTAGTATTCATAGTCCAACATAAACACACTTGCAATTTGAAACACATAGGTAAAAGAAAACATTCATCATGCTAGGGGAGGGGAAGACATAAGCTCTTAGTAGCCTAAGGCCTACCACAGTCCTATTCCCTGAACCCTTGACTCAGGCATATGGGGGTTGGTCCTTTTGCCCAATCCCTCGTCTTGGGCCTATGGGGGCATGTTCCAATGTGGAACCCCCATCCCTCCATGGTCCAAACCTTTGACTCAGGCCTACGGGAGCATAATGCCCAAACCCTTGTCTCAGGGCCTATGGGGACAGAACCTTAGATGGGGTTTATAGGCAATCTACTAAGGTTTATGCATTCTTCATGCTAGGGGAGGGGAAGACATAAGCTCTTAGTAGCCTAAGGCCTACCACAGTCCTATTGCCCGAACCCTTGACTCGAGCCTATGGGGGCTGGTCCTTTTGCCCAATCCCTTGTCTCAGGCTTATGGGGGCATGTTCCAATGTGGGACCCCCATCCCTCCATGGTCCAAACCTTTGACTTAGGCCTACGGGAGCATAATGCCCAAACCCTTGTCTCAGGCCTATGGGGATGGAACCTTAGATGGAGTTTATAGGCAATCTACTAAGGTTTATGCATTCTCCCTTCCTGGTTAAAGCACAAACGCAATACATGTTGTTTCCACACACATTTCCAAAACATACAATTTGCCTTTATTATTATGAAGGTGTTATACAATAATATATAATACAACATGCGATATATTGGTAATGTCCCTTTTTGTCTGTTGCTCATGCCTATTCTTTAATATTTATATATTATAGTATTTTTTATAATATTAATATCTCTATATTATATATATATATATGTTTGTTTGCCAGCACTTGAATTCTATTGTTATTTTATTATTTACATAACTATATAATATATTACTTATTAATTACCATTATAATATTACTATTATATATATATATATATATATATATATATATATATATTATTCTTATTATAATATCATTATTATTATAGTGCTATATGAATATAATTTTTAATAATGTTTAATCATTCCTCCCATTTGCCGCTGATGTACATATCTCTATATATTAATTTATGATATCTTTTCTACTTATGACTTAGAAATATATATATATATATATATATATATATATATATATATATATATATATATATATATATATATATATATATATATAATGCAGATCTAAATATATGTATTTATCGGATACTCTTTTTATATTTTCTTTCGATGATGTTTTCCTTCTATCTCACAACCTTTATTTATTTCCCTTTCAAGGGATATATTCGAAGAGGCACGTCTCTTATTATGTTTGGTAGTAAAAGACATACTTACCCTCTTATAATTTTTATTACTTTATATTAATTCCTTTTTGTGGTAAAATTAGTTCTAACCATACGCAATTCCCTTATCATAAGAGATAGGTTAAAAGATGTTTATTTATATTATTATTTATTTATATTACTTGTATTTAGATTATATCAATATACTAAATGATATATTATTTATTTTATATTATTTATATTATATCATTTATATCATAATAAATAATATATGATTTATATTAAATTATTTATATGTGTTATTTATAAATATAATAATAATGTATCTTGTTAATTGTTTTAAATAAATATTATTTAAATATATTAAATATATTCCATTTATAATATTAGTCATATCTTTAATTTGATTGAATAATACATATTGGATTCAATTATAAATTACTAATATAGGGACATGACAGCAAGACACATGTCCTCTTCCTATTCGTGCACATCCTCTCAACTGTCCTCTACCATTGATCTTCTTGTTCTCTCTATACTGTTGATCTTTTTTCTCACAAGTCTATAAGTACAATAGTATTCCTCCATTTCTATCATCCAAGCTTTTAGTAATCTTACTCTATAGGAATTACAGCGTGCCTTTGACACCAAACCATTCCATAGCTTGAGATCACCCTTTTATCATTGCAATTGTGTTGAAGAATCTGTGATAGGTAAAACTTAGGTCAATAAGATCAAGCATAGCTATGAAAACCTAACCCTACCATCATCAAAGAATCTAATCCAAATGAAATCAAAAGCATGCAATTCAAGAACAATATCACCTAGATTGTATGATTGCTTGTTTATGATGTGGATTGCTTCTTCAACAATGAACAATTATGAAGATTAAAGCTGCCATGATGGATGGATGATAATGATAAAATGCTAAATGGATGCTAAAATGTTGAATATGCTCAAGATGATAATGTAGACGCTATATGAATGCTGGATTGATGTAGTATGGATTGCGAGGGTGTTTATATAGACCTCAACCAAAATCAATCAACGATGGAGATTTGGTGGCTATATGAATGACTAAGATTAAAAGATGGTCATAGATGAATGTGTAAATGACAAGTGGAAGGGAGATAAGGCTTATGTGTGACCATGTACATTAAAAGTAATACATATGAAAGATATTAAATAAAAGATGTAGTACCACTTATCTTTTTTAAATGAAGGAGGCACACATGTCGGCTCATTGAGATAAATGATAAGAGAAATTAATTAAATAAATAAAATTTATTTAATTAATTGGAAAGTGGGCTTTATGAAAGGAATTTTAATTAAATAAATAAGATTTATTTAATTAAAATAGATAGAAAGAAGATAATTAAATAATTAAAGATTATTTAATTATAGATTTAAAAGAAATAGAAGAAATAGCTAATGAATTAATTAAATAAATATAAATTTACTTAATTAATAAAAGAAATAAGTGTGTTAGGGAAATTGCTCAAGTGTATTAGACAAATACAAATGATAGCTAATGCAATATTTGAATGCTAATGATAATTAGGTCAATTTTGGGTGTCTACATTTTGCCCCTCTTTGATACAATGTTCGTTAGAGCGTTGTGTGAAAGAAGATATGATAATCACTTAATAAACAAGGTTATGCCCTAGTGTAACTGTAGGTGATGCCCCCTCGAGAGGTAAGCTAGGTAAACTAGGAAGGGCTGAGTTGGCTCGTGATAAGTTGAAAGGCTAGAAAATAAGGCTGACACAAAGAAAATGGGGTTGGGTGAGAGAAATTGGGGTGGTTCAGAAGAAAATAGGCTTTGGTTGATCGATCTTTGAGGACTATATAGGATTATGATTGAATGGATAGATGGTATGATTGAAAAGAAATGCAATCCTTATGTTTGATATAGCATATGGATGTTATGCACCAGGGTATAGAAGACCAAGGTGTCGAGATATCCAATCCAAAACTAGCATACTACAATCTTGTCTTAACATATGAGGTCAAGATGTTGAACCACCATACACATGATATGAATAGCATCTAGTGTTCTGAGATGGACTTTGACACTACAAGCAATGGTTTGAGCTTATCTCCACTACACATAGTGACACCTTGCTGGTTATATGTATGGAGCTAGTCTTAACATAGAATAGTCTCAAGTGCATAAGAGACTGTTGAGCTTCTCAGATGCTAGAGATATTGATATGTAAGATGCTAATCCCAACACATACAAGATATCAATATGCATAGGAAGAGAATAAGATCATCCTGCAAACACAGCATACAAAAGCAATATGACCATGCCCCATTCCTCACTTCATTGCAATGTACCAAGTTATGATAGATCAAGGAAGTCTTGATTAGGCATAGAAAAGGGAAAAAAGATAAATCAAAAGATAAAACAAAAGATACTGTCATCACGTTCTCTTGCCAAATTTAAGTGCTTTTGGATGGATTTAAGCTGGCACCTTATTGAGAGGAAAGCTACATCCTATTGAAGGCTAAAGATATTAATAAAATGCTATAGCAAATGTTAGCTTAAGGCATGCAGACAAATAGCTTCTGGGTTATCATTGATTGGTTAAAGTGCTTGAGCTTTCACTAATACGCATAGTCTGCTTCCTGCTTGAGCTGGTCAAAGAGAAGAAGATGGAAGATGAAAGAAAATGAAGATGGGGTGGATCATTTGTGCTTGAGTATTGGATACTTCCTTCATATTCCAGAGTGCCTACATACCCTGTGTCCACGAGATCAAAGCACATTTACAATGATGATGAGGCATGATGAGTATGTAGTTTTGGGTTTATTTATGATGTAAGTGATGAAAGATAGAAGAAAGGGAGAGGAGAGATTGGAGCTTGATTAGAAGAAAGATGAAAGATGGATGATGAAAGGGGGGCTATCATCTATGCCTGAATCAGAGTGCTTCCTTCACATCTTAGATTGCCTACATATCCTGTATCCACAGGATCAAGGCTTTAACAATAGAGTTGATATGTAGTTCTTGCTTATTATGTTGATGGTTGATGTCAAAGGATCAACTTTATTGCTTGGATTTTGGTGATGTTTTGATGTTTAAGTTTGGACTGATTGTGAAGATGTTGATCCTAGTTGCAAATGTTTGCCATGTTTGAAGCTAGATGATTTATTGTGTTTGAAGTTGAAATTTTGTTGTGTTATGAGCTAGAGCTGACAGTATCCACTTCCAAATAAGGCTTAACAAGTGCCCCCAGTGTGGGATGAGGTTTTATTATGGAGATATGGCAAAGGATGGTGCATGTGGAGAAGATACTAAGGTACCAAATGATATAGTTACCACAACAATGTCCAAAATATGATAGCTTGCATTGACAGAGGCGAAGATGGAAAAGGGGTTTTACTATGGAGAAACGGATTATGAATAGTGATAATCAAACAAACTAACCAAATGATGGGAGCTGGTCACTACACATAGTGCCTGTTTGCCAGGTTTTCACTATGGTACTTATCCAAGGCACTTGTTTACTAGGTTTTCACTAGAGGACAGATTATTTATCTTGTACTATTTTTTTTTTAATCCAAAGTGCCACAAAGTGGTTTTCACTATTGGACAGATTTTTTTTTGTTTGTTTATTTTTTGGATGGGATGACAATTACACATGGTGTCTGTTTGTCAGGTTTTCACTATGGTAATGAATAGAAGGGACGCAAGTGGCTAATTCGATGAATGTTGGTAGTCCTGTTAGAGATGGATGTCATTGCATGGACCATGTCATTATGCTCATCGATGTTGGTAAGAGATTGCATGAATAGGAGATGGAGTAAGTAGATAGGGGATGGAAGGCTAATGGATTATGTCAGATGTAAGATAAAAGGCTTATGCAAAAGCATGGACCATAGAAAGGTGATTGAAAGATATGTAGGATAATGGATGAAAGATGGAGATATGGAGGTATGTGGAAATGTTGCAGAATGAAGGAAATCATGACCAACGGTTACACACACCGCTAAACATTTAAGCTTTAGATGGAAAGGGCGGTGTAGGAAGTGAAAGAGATGCTTGCTTATGAGATGGATGATGGAGTGATTTAGGAACCCACATATACTTAGTATTTGTATGATTTTGATTTGCTTGTGGGACTGTTAAATGGAATGGGATGGAAATGGAAGAAAAATGGAAGGGGACAAGTGAGATTCTTTTGTTTGTGATATGGATAAGGATGCCTCATTCAACTTTCTTGCTTGTTTGCTTAGGAACCTAGACCATTTTTGTTGTAGGCTCTTCCTGTGGAGTTATAGGCTCAGCTAGCTTTATAGATGTACTAGGCTGTGATTCTTTGCTTTGATGCCCTAAGGCATGAGAATTTTTAGGATTCTTGGTAGGATTTTTGGCCTTAGAAGTAGAGGCATCCAAATTTTTATTTTTAAATCCCATGGATTTGATGGAAGAGGGGTTGGCAGAATGAGTGGAATCTTTATGTTTAGACAATATGTGCATTTGTTGGTCATGATTGAGATTAGAAGGGTGCTTATGGATAAATGGATAATAAGGCATTGGTAACAATGGCGATGAGGAAAATGGAGGGATATTAGGGGTTGGAAGTAGTGGAGGTAAATTGGATGGCAGAAGATGTACAGTCACATGCTTTTATAGGTTATAGGATGGAGGAAGTGGAGGGTATGGAAGTAAAGTTGCTAGCAGGAGTTTAGGAGTTGGAAGAAGCGGAGGTAAATTGGATGATGGAAGATGTACAGTCACATACTTGTGGCGTATATGATGGAGTTTTTGACAGGAAATGGTGGACTTAGGATGGATGGAGGAATTACCAACATCTTTAGCTTGGGGAGGCCTGTGTTTGACACTAGGACTAGGAGTGCTTCGAGAACTAGACTTGAGTTCATCACTAGATGGAGAAGAAGAGATTGCAGAAATCATGAAGATGGAGGACCCCAGAAAAAGATTGGTGAGATGAAAGGAGTCGTCGATGGTATCAGAGTTAGAAGTCCCTCTTACCAAAGAAGATCCAACTTCTGTATCAGAAATGGATGTGGATAAAGATTCTTGAAATGTGTACTCACCTGGACCATTTTCAGTGTACTTGATATGGAGATTCGAAGTGGCTTTGCTAGATGATGGCTTGAGTAGGACAGATGGATCTACATATAATGAAGATGAATATGCTTTGGTGTTGATAGGAATATGGTTAGGATTCTAGTATTTAGCTTGAAAAGCATGCTAAAACTCAAATGGATTGGGATCAGCATGGATAGTAATCTCAACACTATTATGTGGAAATTTAAGACATTGATGATATGTAGAAGGAACTGCTTTGAGGGCATGGATCCATGGACACCCAAGGATGATGTTATAAGGAAGATCAATATCAAGGACTTGACAATGGGTTTCAGTAGTGACCAGCCCAACTTGGAGAGGCAAGTAAATAATCCCTTCAATATCTCTCTCGGCATCATTATATGCTCTGATAGTAATGACCTTGGAAGTGTCAACATCTTTCTCAGAATATCCCAATTGTTTCAATAATTTCAAGGAACATATATTAAGACCAACTCCACCATCCACTAGGATTCGTTTGATACAGTGTTGTTTGACAAACACTTCTATGTGGAGGGCTTCATTGTGTGAAGGATGAATGGAGGGCTGAAGATCTTTATCGGAAAAGGTGAGATGATAAGGGGCTGCAATGCTAGCTACCATAGATTGGAATTGCATGGTATCGATATCGTTGGGCATCAAAGATTCTTGTAAAGCTTTGTTAAGGATAGCTTTGTGAGCAGGGGATATGCGAAGCAACTCAAGAATGGACATGTGCATAGGTGTTTTGCCAAGGTGATCAAGGATATTATAGCTAGAAGATGGTCGAGGCGGATGGACAGGTGCTCCTTGAATGGTAACACGACCTCTTCAAGTAGTTATAGCACAGTTGGGTGCTTTGCCTTGGATGGTAATGGTAGAGATGCGAGCATGGTCAATGCGGCCAATAGTGGATGATTCATAGTTGTATTGAATAGCATTCCCAGCATGAGGGTTACTTGGTTTGTCATGAGATGGAAGTAGATTCTTGAAAGCATCTAGATCATAATTCGATGTTGGTTGCTGTGTAGGTTGTGATGTCAGAGGTGTGATTTTGACTAAGCCTTGATCAATGCAATCTTGGATAACATGTTTTAAGTGCATACAACCATTGGTTTTGTGTCCTTTAACTCTATGGTAATCACAATACTCATTCTCTTTGTACCAAGGAGCTTTGAAGAGCGGTTCACCATTGGGTGGTGCATCTAGTAGTATGATATCTCCTGCTTGGAGAAGCTTTCAAAAGATAACTTCCATAGGTTCTGCTAATGGTGTGAAGTATTGATGGGGATTTGACGTTTGTCATTATCGAGTGCATTGAAAAGGTTGGGTTTTTGTAGAGGCAGCTTGAATGTTGATAGGAGCTTTCATAGCTTGTATGTTTTTTGCGTCTACAACACCATCATTGACGACACTC
The DNA here is from genome assembly GCA_027924645.1 of Cunninghamia lanceolata. Lineage (NCBI taxonomy): Eukaryota > Viridiplantae > Streptophyta > Pinopsida > Cupressales > Cupressaceae > Cunninghamia > Cunninghamia lanceolata. Next base: position 5,066,183 of record BSBN01000957.1, read on the forward strand.
TTGTTCTTGTTCCAAAAGCAAGATTTATCATTGGAGTTTTGAGGATAGTCTTTGTTATCACGAAAAATATTGATCATGCCTTTAGCAATTATAGCTCGTTCAATGATGGTTCCTTTGGAAACAAGTTCATCAAAGGTGCTAGCACTTTACAATTGTAATTAGAATGACAGCTTGGGATGAAGATTTTGAACAAAGATATTGAGTTGTTGCTTTTCAAGTATTTCCCATGATAGTTTGCTAGCCATATTACGCCATCATTGAGTAAATAAAGAGAAAGCTTCACCATTGCATTATTTATTGTTGACAAGGTCATTCATGTTCACTTCATGTTTAATGTTAAAAGCGAAGTGTGATCAAAATTTATTTGCTAACTCCGCAAAAGACTTAATGCCTAGAGGTAAATGAGAGAACCATTCAAGAGCTTGTCCCACTAAGCTTCAGGGAAATAGTCTCAAAAGATATGTATCATCTTGAGCAATATCAAGACATTCCACAAAGAATGCTCTAAGATTATCTTCCAAATTTCCTTTTCCTTTGTATTTGTCAAATTGTGGAATTTCAAAGTGTGGTGGAAAAGGTGTCATATCAAGTGACCTGTCAAATGGATAAGTGCATATGTTTTCTAAGGAAAATATTTTCTTGCTATGTCCTACTACTTGGTTAATCATTTGTTGAACATCCGTTGGAGATAATTGTTGTTGTTGCAAAGGGGGTGGTTGATTGGGAGATGAAGCGTGGTATGAGGTATATTGAGGTTGTTGTTGTGGAATATATGAAGCCATGACTGTTTGTTGAGGTTGCGTACTCACAATGTGTGCCAAAGGATTGGTATGTGACACATATGTGGTTGAAGAGTGCTATTCTTGAGACAAAAGCGATGATTGGGTATATTGCGATGAAGTAGCACCAAAGTTTTGCATCACATGGGAAGTGGAAGATGGATTGGTGTTCGTCAATGGTTGTGAATTTGGAGTTGGATTTGTAATATGGTAAGTGATGGAAGGATTGGATGCGAAAAAAGGATGGACATTTGGGTTTGTATTTTGGACAACATAGAGATTGGCATATGTTGTATGCTGGGTGATGATGGGAAAACCTTGGGTTATGTAAGAAGGCGGCATTGATGTAGGCTGATCAACATAAGAGACCATAGCATTAGGATTATCTTGTGAAATGATAGGTGGGTCACTCATGTCAATGAGACTAAGATTGGGATTGTATGATGGATTGGATGGATTCATGGAGATAGTGGAGACCATATGTGATGCAATGGGGGTAGCGAATTGTGACGGTTGTGAAACTTGGACCATTGGTGTTATTTGGATAGCTTGGGAAGCTTGTAGAATATGGGATATGGGGATAGCTTGTGATGTTGGAGGAGTTTGCACTTGGGCAACATGGATGGCTTGTGTTACTTGAGGCACAGATATGATCATGGTAGGAGGAGTATGTTGGGAACATGAAAAGGTGGCATGTTTAGATTTTGTGAAAGGAAAGGGAGTACATTGGTTGGGGTTATCAAAGGTTCTAAAATGTACTCTGAGCATGGTGGGTCGAATGAAGTAATAATAGGCAATGAAAGAGATGGATTGGAAGATGTATTTTGTGGCATGGTATGGGATGGTGTGACTATAGTGGATGGTTCCTTTGAAACAACAATAGGAGTGCTTGGATCATGTTCTTGAATAGCAGATATGTCAAAGTCTTTTGGTAGTTTGGCTCCCATGCGGGCAAGTTGCAAGAAGTAGTGATTAGGATCAGATAAAACAAGCTTCTCGACTTGGTCCCAGACATGTGTGTCTTGATAGTCAGATAAATCCTCTTGGGAATGCTCTTCATAAGTCATTGTAAAGGATGTGATTGAACTTGGTGAGATTATTCTCCAATGGTGTACCCATGGGGCACAAACATGTGAGGAGGCATGCTTGTTCTAAATTGAGTTGCATCTCTAAGAGGTGTTGATCGTGATTGTTGCATTGTGGCTTCCATCTTAGCTCATAGTTTTTCTTCCATTTTAGCTCTATATTGGCTCCTAGTTTGAGGCATGATGGTTGATGTTTGAAAATTAGACTTTAGCTTGTCAAGATTTTGAGACCCAAAAAGATGATGGTTTGTTGATTGATTGGTTGCTAGTTGTTGGTTGGTTTGTTGTTGTTGGTAGCTAGTTGTTGGTTGCTTTGTTGTTGTTGGTAGGTAGTTGTTGGTTGAACTTCCCTAGAGAATAGCTCACACACTCAAGAGAAAAGTTGTTTGCTAAAATTGTTGTTTTGTTAATGTTGCTAAAGCTAAAGCCAAAGATGATGTTTTGTTAATTGATCAAGTTGATTGATTGATGTTTGGTTTGCTAGTTTGGGATCTCAAAAAGATGAAAAGTTCACAAAGTCCAATTGTTTGGAAAGATCAAAGGAGGAGACAGTGTCTAGGTATCTGCAAATGATCAAGACAGGTCTGAAAGCTAATGCTGAAGTTAAGCAAGCTAGAAATGTAGCTGATTTAGCTATGTCACTAAGATTTGCTAGAAATTAACCATAGGTGACAGGTAATAGCTCAAATGTGACTCAGGAAAGGCCAAAAGTGACTAGTAATAGCTTAAATGCGATCTAGTTTTGGTTTAGGTAACAGGGTACAGCATTAACCAGAGGCGAGCCAATTTACTACAAGCGATCAGTATTGACTCAGAAGCAATTTACTGTTATTCAAAAGTGATTCAGTTTAGACCAGAGGCAAGCAACTATTGTTCAAAAGTGATTTAGTTTAGATAAAAGGCAACTGACTATTGTTTAAAAGTGATTTGATTATCTGTATGTGGGTAGTTAAAGCTCAAAGGCAACTACGTCTATCAGGAAATATGTCTGAATTGTGTTTTTGACAAGAAAACAATAATTTCAGTCACTCACACTCACAACAATCACAAACTTGTACAACCTAGGCTAGGAAAGGATTGTATTTGTTGAGTCCCTTGGTCGTGCTTATTCAAAGCGAATAGATTTAAGATCTTGGTAGCACTAGCTCGCCTCCACGGCACGCACTTCTCACGTATACCAAGATCTAGGTTTCCCAAGGCTTGTCTGCCCACCAAACCTTAGGATTGTCCCTACTATCTCTTCTAAGAACCACGTGAATCAAGGTAGCTTCAAAGATCCCACCTTTTGCATCAACAAATAGAAGATTTTTAGCTACTACACAAAGTTGCTAATAAGGGCATCCGTTCGGGTGGCTATACGTACGGTAGCACTACTCTCCATTATGAAGTCTCCCAGCCTTCAAGGGTTATGCCTTGGAGGGTTTTGGGGGAGGTTGGCTATTGGTATAACACAATAACACTCGTTGTTTGTGGCTTTCAACAGAAACACTTTTCTTATATAGTGGTTCGGAAGGACTTGGCTTTAGCCCATTACCGCTTGGGTCATATCCCTTCTCACACAAGGAAGGCAAACCCTCTAAAGATAATAACAAGCTCTCATACACCCAAGATCTATTTGATAGGCAAGGGGAGAGGATACTTTTGCTATTAAATTTGGGTTACAATCAAGCACATGCAAGTAATCAAGAAAGATAAATCAAGCATGCAGCAAGCAATGATTCTTTTTAAGCACCAAGCCCAAATGTTCCTAAATTAGTGAAAAACCATAAGTCTTGGACTGATCGAAGCTACAACAGATATGTTAGTAGTTTGATAACCTCCTTTTCTTGGACAATCGATAAGATGCTACACAAATACCCAATTAGTAACCAAGAAAACCAAACTACAAATGATATAGACTAAAGGCGACATAGTTACCAGAGGCAATCAATTGTTGATAGGAGCGATCTGTATTCTACTGCAGGCAAAATGTTACAGATTAGAAGTGATGGTAGTAATACCAGATGCAGAATGTTAAATCTCATAAGCGATGCAAAAAAGCAACAGGCGACTGGTTATGGGTCATAAGCAACTCAGATCTATGAAAAAAATAGAATGTAACAAAAACCCTAGTTTTACGAAAAGCAATCTAGATAGCTAAAGGTGACCACTATTAGGTTAAAAGAGATTTAAATAAAGGCATAACCAATCACTGTTAGCTTGTAAGTGAGGGAAAATAGGAAATAAGCGACTACTATTCGCTCAAAAGCTATCCTAGGAATGCTAAAAGTAGCAGGTTTTAGCTCAAAAGCGATAAATTTGTGCAGATAGTGACTAATTTTCACTCAGAAGCGACTGAAACTTGCTGTAAGTGCTTAGAAAATCTAATCTTCACAAAAACAACTTCAAATAGCAAAGTTAATCAAGGACATGAGTCCCACCGGGCATGCCAAAATGTGATAGGTAAAAATCAGGTCAATAAGATCAAGCATAGCAATGAAAACTTAACCCTACCATCATCAAAGAATCTAATCCAAATGAAATCAAAAGCATGCAATTCAAGAACAATATCACCTAGATTGTATGATTCCTTGTTTATGATGTGGATTGCTTCTTCATCAATGAACAATTATGAAGATTAAAGCTGCCATGATGGATGGATGATAATGATAAAATGCTAAATGGATGCTAAAATGCTCAATATGCTCAAGATGATAATGTAGATGCTATATGAATGTTGGATTGATGTAGTATGGAATGAGAGGGTGTTTATATAGACCTCAACCAAAATCAATCAATGATGGAGATTTGGTGGCTATGTGAATGGCTAAGATTAAAAGATGATCAGAGATGAATGTGTAAATGACAAGTGGAAGGGAGATAAGGCTTATGTGTCACCATATACATAAAAAGTACTACACGTGAAAGATATTAAATAAAATATGTAGTACCACTTATCTTTTTTAAATGAAAGAGGCACACTTGTCGACTCATTGAGATAAATGATAAGAGAAATTAATTAAATAAATAAAATTTATTTAATTAATTAGAAAGTGGGCTTTATGAAAGGAATTTTAATTAAATAAATAAGATTTATTTAATTAAAATAGATAGAAAGAAGATAATTAAATAATTAAAGATTATTTAATTATAGATTTAAAAGAAATAGAAGAAATAGCTAATGAATTAATTAAATAAATATAAATTTACTTAATTAATAGAAGAAATAAGTGTGTTAAGAAAATTGCTCAAGTGTGTTAGACAAATGCAGATGATAGCTAATGCAATATTTGAATGCTAATGATAATTAGGTCAATTTTGGGTGTCTACAGAATCTCTTCATTGCAAATCTATCATAGCCATTCCCACTTGACATCTTGGAAAATAGCAAGGAAGTGCACCTTCTAAGGGCCATATTCATACACAAGATCATTTGAGAGAGACGACCAATGGAAGCCACGAAGTAAAGAGGTTTGCAAGGTTTTGAGTTCTTTGTTTGTTTAATCTTCTTTGTTTCTTATTTCATTGAGTTATTGGGTATTATCGATATTATTAATATTGATGCACAATTTCCCTTAACATTTTTGGCACCCACCATGGGGCCCTACCCCAATTTAACCTCAAATCTGAGTTTTTGTGCATTAGGTTCCATACACATGAGGATTCTGTGCATCTAATCAATTCTAACATGCATCTAAGCTCTGTTTTGGCACATCTGGTCTTTCAGTGCATATACCCCCTAAAGCTACGCATCTGTGCTCTATAATGACGCATCTATTCTTTCTACACATATGTCTGTTATTTATGCCCATATGAGCTCTGATTCTATGACTTTGTAATTCTGTGCATCTAACCTCTATCTCTGCGCATTTGATCTCTGTTCCTACACATATGATTCTGACAATGACTTTTTGAGTTTTCTTGTGATTTTCCTAATGCTTAACACTTCGCATAGGAATATTCTTTGATCTACTTGTAGGTTAGGGGCTGGTTAAACATTCTAGCCACATTGTTAACTCATCTCTAGATTTAATTAGCCAAAGGAAAGTAAACGGATGTTCATGCAAATCTCATCTAATTCTAACTAGGGGGATTATAATTTGATCTTCTTGCATCAACAAATTGAATATAGTCCCAATGCTGGGAGGATAAAATTGAACCATTGCTATCTTGCATCTTTCAAAGTTAGCAAATCGCGTGTGTACCCAAGTAGATAACTCATTTAGTCTTTTTCATTTTAACTAGGGGAAAAGAACCATTGTTTATCATGCTTTTGGAATGATACTAGGCCTATGCTCTCCCCTATCTTGGGTGACCAAAATGCCAAACATATCATTTCACATGTTTTTCCTTTAGAGAGGCATACCCTTGGATATCCTTCCATCCAAGTGGGAATGACCTTAAGTGGTAACAAGCTAAAGCCAAGCTCTACCTAGTCACTATAAATAAATTGTCCTTGGAGCGAAAGCTTCATGCAATGAGTGTTGTTTTGTTATACTGATAACCAACCTCCCCCAAAACCCTCCAAGGCATAACCCTTGAAGGCTGGGAGACTCCATAATGGAGAGTAGTGCTGCTGCACGTATAACCACTCGAATGGTTGCACTTACTAATCATCCTTTGTTTTAGTAGCCAAAAACCTCTATAAGCTGGTGCAGGGAAGGGTGATTATCACCTCTCAAAGATGCCTCAACTGGAAACAATGAGAATTTAATTTATATTGTCCCAGCCAGCCTAGGATCTGTGCATTTTTTAGTAAAAAAGATTCCAAAAAAATTAAAAAAAATTAAAAAACCATGAAATCATTCTTTGTGTTTGCTGTGTCTTCTTTCCATAATTGAAATATTAGATCAAAAAGACCAACTTTCAGACAAGAAACCAAAACATTAAAAAACGTGCCAAGAAAATTGCAAAAATAGTCAAGAAACCAGAGCTGCGCATTTACCCTGCAGAGCTGCACATCTGTGTTGACTTGCTGTACATTTACATTGACTTCCTATGCATTTGAGATCTGTTACTGTGCTTTTAACATTTAACAGAGCTACACATTTGCATCGACTTACTGTGCATATGTCCTCTGTTTCAGTGCATCTGTAGTTGCGCATCCATGACAGTGAGCTTTTCCACATCTTTTGAGAGAAAATTTTCAGCATTTCTAGGTACCCATTTCAGCCTTATTCCAGATTCTAAGATCAGATTTACCATGCAGTTGCTTCTCCCATCTGTTTCCATAGCAAATCCTCTCTTTCATTGGTCATCTCATCCACCTTTTACCAAGTCTTCCCATAGACAAGTCAAAGTATCTATATCAGATTAACACAAGGCCTTTTTAGATCATTTCAGATTCAAGTAACCCTAGTAAGTCTCCACTATCAAGGATCATACATCCTTTTCTCTTGGAACTTCACTAGTGGTCTTGGTGCAAGACTAGTCTCTACATAGTAAACGACTATCGACTATCCTTACTTGTGGCTATCATCTTGTGTTGACCAACTTACTTGGAATCATTAATCAAAAGAGTCCCTTGTTTGAATCTCACCAACACAAGTATCCCCTTCTCACCAACCTACACCAACACCTTACCAGAGTCTCTAGTTTCACCCCACTCCTCCCCACATCGCCTTGCATGGTCTTAACTAGATCCCAGACACAAAAACAACTTGAAATGGCTTGAACAACTAACTGCATTGTATCCCCTCACAATAATGATGAGGAAATCTCTCATGAGGACTTCCAAGGAGCCCTCCAAGACCAGAAATTTCAACACATACTAGACAAAGTGCTCAAAGAGGACCCTCAAAAGTACTTCCTTCATCTTGCAAACCAAGGACTTACACTCCCCCCAGATTTTGACCTCAACAAACTGAGGGAGTCTGCAAAAGAAGAAACTCATGAAAACCACACTAGTGAGGATAAAGGAAAGAAAGTCATAGACCCAAATACACCTATGGAATCATTGAAGAAACAAGTTGAAGGCCTAATACAAAAATTGGTGGATTTCTAAATAGGGACACCCACCAAACATTATTCCTTGGAGGACATCTCACCATATCCCTTTGACAATAGCTTAAAAATGATCCCCTTCCCTTTTAGATTTGAAGTACCAAAATTTGACAAGTATAAAGGAAAAGGAGACCCAAGAGATCACATTAGGGAATTTAGCACCGCATGCCTAGAAGTAGCTCACAACGACACCTTCCTAATGAGACTATTCCCTAGATCTCTAGGTGGACAAGCCATGGAATGGTTCTCACGACTTCCCTCGGGTATCAAAACTTTTGATGACTTAGTAAACCAATTCGTCACACACTTCTCATATAACATTGAACACGAAGTTTTCGTGCTTGACCTATGCAATACAAAGCAAAAGAGTAGAAAATCCTTCACTGCCTTCTTACAAAGGTGGAGACAACTCATGAGCAAATGCTCATATCACGTGCCTACGAAGCACATGATGTAGATGTTTGTCCACAACCTTAACCTCGATCTAAGTTACCAAATCCAGATTCATTGCCCTACCTCATTTATGAAAGTCATTGAGATGGGATTATTTATTGAGAAAGCTATGATCACCAAGGGGAAAATAAAGTTGTACAAGGACATCCCTAACTCTAACTGCACCACAGACAAGTCAAAGTTTTGGACAAAGAACAAAAATATCGTCAATGATGGAGTAGTCGGTGCCAAAGTAGCGCCCCCCAAACAACAACTAATCTTTACTCTTAAAGGAGAGGTAAGCAATGCTACACCAAACAAAACCTTCTCTCACAAGCCCAAACAGTGGTTCACCTCCACTCCTAGATGAAAATTCACACCACTAGGGGAGTCCCAGGAGTTGGCGTTAAGAAAGCTATTATCCAACAATGAGATCACTCTTCCTGCCACTAGTGACTATGAACCTCAAGTAAAATCTCATTATTGGAAAGATACTGATTTCCATGAATATCATAGAGGAGGAGGCCATAAGACCAATGACTGTATCTATCTGAAACACGTCATTCAAGATATACTTGACCAGAATCAGGTAAGCACTAAAGAACATATCTCTAACGAGACACATGTGGCATACAAGGATCAACTCCTCAACCATGATAGACCATACAACAACAATAATAAGAGCAATAGGCAGAATCAAAATAATGGACACAACAATGCTAACTATGTGAACGTGCCGTTCGACTATACCATCAACTGCATATTGGAGCACATCCCACAAATCAACGTGATTACATCCAACCAACAATCAGGACCCAACAAAACTGATTGCAGCATCATCACTTGCAGTGGTAAGGTCACATTAAACACGCTTCCTCCAAGGTCATCACCTTCTCTGTCTAAATACAGTGTCATAGACCAACTTTAAAAACTCCTACCCACATATCTATCTTAGAGTTGTTGCATCTATCACCCTCCCACAAGGAAATTTTCGATAAAGCCCTAGTGGAAACAACTGTTCCCACGAACCTAGCCCAAGAAAAGTTTCAAGCCATGGTAGGACATCTAACTTCCTCCAATACCTTATCATTTACTGAACAAGATGACCTATCAGTATCCCAGCCTCATAACACACCCTTGCATATTGTCGCCTTCATTCATAAACACCATATCAAAAGAGTTCTCATTAATGGAGGAGCAGGTTTAAATATTTCCACGCCAAGCTAGTCCTTACATTGGGGTTCTTGGAAGATGTAGTGGATCCTAGGAAAAAGATCACCATTAAGGCCTATGATGAAGAAGAAAGAACTACTAAAGGAACAGTGGTGTTACTGATACAAATTGGACTAGTGATAAAGGACATTGTTTGCCATGTCTTAGACAGGGAGCTAGCCTATAACATCCTCCTAGGTAGACCCTAGATTCATGCGATGAAAGCTATGCCTTCTACCTACCACCAATGCATCAAATTTCCTCATAACGGAAAACAAATCACCATCTAAGCTGATCCAGATCCTTTTTAGCATTGCAACTCTATTTGCTCAAAGCCTGATTACATCATTCCCAACAATAGAGCCTCTACATCCCCCATCTCACAGCATGATTCTACCTGAAGCTTCCTCGTCCAAGCCTAAAGAACAGAAAATCATAATCAAATAAATAGGGGTAGGGGAATACTCCATTGAGCACAACCTCAACTTAGCAAAAATGCCTCTATCTCTAAGATCCTTTGGGCAGCCTATACCTTTTCCAAACCCATCTACTCCTCTCGAACCTCCCACAATTCCCTTTGTAAAATGGGGGACCCTATTAGATGAAATTGAGGAAAGAGATGTCTTGCAATGGCTCTACACAGAAGAAGATAACACACAACAAGAACCACCTAAGCTGCCAACAGAAATCTATGGGCATGGTGAGTCTATCTTAAACAGAATGGGTTATGAAGGACAAGGTCCCATTGGCCTAAGAAAAGAAGGAATAACAGAACCCATCCAACCCTCCTCATCCTCATTGGCAAGAAATACAAGAGGGCTAGGATACAAGGACAAAGGCAAAGCTAATGCCAATGCTTGTTTTGTGGAACAGATCCATGCCCTACAAAAAGATAGTGACACAAACTCCAACAAGTATGAGTGGGAGGAACTCATAGAGCACTCCTATGAGGACAAAGGAGTTGACATTGTTCAACCTGTAGCCCCTACCATGAGGGACAAACGCTAACGCATAGACCATTAGAGTGTGATTCACCAACTCTTGAGAGTACAACTTTCAAGGAAGGTCAAAGTTCCATTGCAATAAACAATCTAGAGGAAAGTACCATCCCAGATCCTATCCCTACCAATCCTACTTATGTGTCCATCCAAAATATCACATCCAACAAATCAGATCTATCCTCCGATCCCCTCCCCCTTGTACATCCTAAACTTATCAACTGGTATTTACGAGGAACCCCACAACTAGACATGTTCTAAAATGATGATGCCTATATTGACTACATGGAACTTAGGGACCACCTACCTATAGGAGATCACAAAGCTGGCTTTTCCATTGAACTCAACACCATGGCTTATTTTGGAGAGGGTGCCAAGTCTTCCAGTCACAAAAACATCAAAATAAAAACTAGATTTGATGGTGAAAACCGTTCTGCGGTAGTATCAGATCCCAAAATAGTAAAAAAGAAAGTGCATCAAATGGTGAAAACCTCTCTGAGGCACCAGATGATGGAAGGCTTGACACTCTCCCTAATGACATGTACTAGGAGAAGTCTTAGATTGTTGTGGAACCTACATAATCTATCAACATCGGAATAGAGGAAAAGCCTAAGGTCATTCACTTTGCAAAGTCTCTATCTCCACTGGAAAAGATAAAATTTATACCATTCTTCAAGAAAAAGCAAGTCAACGTTGCTTGGTCATATGCAGATATGCCCAGTTTAGATCCAGATTTGATCTTACATCATATTCCACTAAATCCAGGAGTCAAACCAGTCAAATATAAGCTCAAGAAGATGCATCCACACATTGTATTACTAGTAAAATAGGAACTCAAGAAACTACTGGATGTAGGGTTCATCAGGGCAATAGACTATCCAGAGTGGGTATCCAACATAGTGCCAGAATCAAAACCTGATGGTAGAGTCAGATTGTGTAATGATTTTTGAGATCTAAACAAGGCTTGTCACAAGGATGATTTCCCATTACCTAGCATTGACATCATAGTCGACCTGACAGTAGGACATACCATGTTATCTCTCATGGATGGCTTCTCCAGATACAATCAAATTAGGATAGCACTAGAAGACCAACATAAAATGTCTTTCACTTGTCCATGGGGAACCCACTACTGTAATGTCATGCCATTTGGGTTAAAGAATGTTGGGGCAACCTACTAATGTGCTATGACCACTATCTTCCATGATATGATGCATGTCACAATGGAGGAATATGTAGATGAATTCCTTGCAAAGTCACTAACAAGAGAATCCCACATAGATGTACTAGAGAAGGTCTTTCAAAGACTGGAACACTTCAAAGTCAAGTTGAATCGAAAGAAATGTGTTTTTGGAGTCACCTCCGGCAAGCTCTTGGGCTTCATTGTATTAATAAATGGGATCAAAGTAGATCCTGCCAAAGTCAAAGATATCATGGAAATGCCACTGCCAAAGAACATCACTCAACTGTGGTCCCTACAAGGCAAGTTACAGGCAATCCGTCGATTCATCTCACAACTAGCAGACAAGTGTTAACCTTTTACTGCACAAAAACATACCATTCAGATGGGATGAAAAGTTTGAGGAAGGATTTCACAAACTGAAGGAATACCTCATGAACCCACCTATTCTAATGCCACCTATCCAAGGTAAGCCACTATATGTATATATCTACTATGCCAACATCTCTTAGAGCCCTATTAACACAACAGGATTATGAAGGCAAAGAAAGGGCTATCTACTACATCAGTCACACATTAGTGGGCTACGAACTACAATAGTCTCAAATAGAAAAATCATGTCTTGCTATGGTTTTTGCTTCCCAAAAACTATGACATTACATGCTAGCACATTCAGTCAACCTTATTGCAAAGATAGATCCACTGAAATACCTATTAAGCAAAGCAGCTCTAACAGGCTGTCTAGCCAAGTGGGTAATGGTGTTAAGTGAATATGACATCAAGTACGTAGAAAGGAAGGCTATCAAATGTCAAATCATTGCTAATCAGTTAGCAGAAGCACCATTGTAGGATACCACACCAATGGCATTCAAGTTCCCAGATGAATCCATTTTCAGTGTCATAGCATACTCATGGAAGCTCTACTTTGATGGATCCTACACAAACCATGGATCAGGGGTAGGAATCTTGTTGGTCATCCCTCAAGGTGACACCATACCTAAGTCTTATTGTCTGCTATTTCTATGCACAAACAATATAGTAGAGTATGAGGCCTTGGTCATTGGTCTCAAAATGGCAACAAAATGGAAGATAAAGGAGCTACATGTCTATGGTGACTCACAACTGGTAATCAATCAAGTCAATGATGACTATCAGACCAAAGATGACAAGTTAATCCCATACAAGCATATGGTCAATGACTTTAAAGAGCACTTTGTGATCATCTCCTTTAAGCAGATACCTTGCATTGAAAACAAAGCAACAGATGCCATGGTAACCATTGCCTTGCTCCTCGAGATCCTAGAGAATGAGTCATGGTATGAGTTCTTGGTGGAGTCAGTGATGCAACCCGCTTATTATCTTTCTGAAACACACTCCATATGCCTATTAGTTGGATTTGATTCACCCTTGTATGGTAAGATTTACACTTACCTTAAGGATAACACCCTACCACCTAACTTGTCTTCTAACCAATGCCGAACCTTCATTCACCAAACCTCTCATTACACCATTATCACTGACACCCTATACTGTTGCGGTCTAGATGGTACTTTACTCTGATGTTTAGAAAGGGAAGAATCTCACACTATCTTACGAGACGTGCATGAAGGAATTTATAGAACACACTCTAGCGGTCCTTCTTTAGCTAAGAAACTCATGCTTTTGGGATATTATTGGTTGAACATGGAAACTGATTCATATCAGTTTGTGAAGAAATGCAAGAAGTACCAGTTACATGGTAACCTCATCCATGCACCAACTCAAGAGCTATGACCTTTAACGACACCTTGGCCCTTTTGTCAATGGGGACTTGACCTTGTGGGCAAAATCCACCCTCCATCCAACAACCACAAGTTCATTGAATATTTTACCAAGTGGGTTGAAGCCATTCCCCTCACCACCATCATAGGCAAATAGATCTCCTCATTCATCCTCAATTACCTCATCTATAGATACGGAATTCCCTCATCCATAGTCATGGATAACGGAAGACCTTTCAAGAACCGGGATGTACAAGAGATTTGTGATAAATTCAAAATCCAACACTGTTTCTCCACCCCCTACTATTCTCAAGGCAATGGCCAAGCAGAGGCATCCAGTAAAACAATCCTAAAAATCCTCAAGAAAACTATGAATGATGCCGACCGCGATTGACACATATAACGGAATCCCGCTCTATGGGCCTATCGAACTAGTATATGCACTCCCACAGGTGCTACCTCTTATGCCTTTGTCTATGGATTAGAAGCCATTTTGCCCATCGAGGTCGAGTTACCATCTCTAAGGGTGTCATTAAAAGGTCTTATCACTAATGAAGACTACAAAGTTTCTAGACTGCAAGAGTTAGAGTTGTTAGAGGAGAAGAGACAAAATTCTTTCAATCATCTCAAAGCCTATCAACAGATAATGTCACGAAGCTGCAATCACAAGGTTCATCCAAGGGTCTTCAACATTGGTGATCTAGTACTCAAGGAAAATCCTTGCAATCAGCAGGACTGCGAAAAGAAAGGTAAGTTTGAATCCAACTAGCTTGGTCCTTATGTAATCATTGCTACCTATGGATCAGGAGTATATTAGTTAGCAACATCAAAAGGTGAGTTGTTCGATGATCCAATCAACAATATGCATCTTTACTGGTTCTATACCTAAGAGAACCCCAATGTAAGGGGGCAAAAAATTAGAAAAATCAAAAAATCAAAAAAATCAAAAAATCAAAAAAAAATAAAAATAAAAAAAATGGAAAAACAACAAAAAAAATGTCCTTTGGTGAAAACCTAGCAAACATGCACCTTGGGTAAGTACCATGATGAAAACCTGGCAAACAGGCATCATGTGTACTTTTTAGCTTTCGTGCAAATAAAAGCAAGTGGTGAAAACCTTGTAAACAGGTGCTACTTGTGATAAACCACTTCCTCCATCTTTGGGAAACCAATCACCTTGTGTCCATTCCTCCTACCATCATTTCTCATCCGATCCATATCTAGTTCACAATAAAACCTTACGATAACCTATCATGGCTTGATATTCTATCTCTTTTGTCGCCTTATCAACTAAGGTCTTATCCAGTATCCTATCCATAGTGTCAGCCTAGCATAGCGTCTATCATCAATATCATAGGATCAACTCGAACTACGTTGCCTCTGCATCGTCATGTAGGCAAGGCCATTATCAATGCACCCCCCAGCCTTCCCATCTATCATGTTTCTCTCCTTCCTAGGTCTTAGGTCCATTAGGGTTCACCCCGAACTATGTTGCCTCTGCGTCGTTACGTAGGCAAGGCCATTGTCAATGCGCCCCTGAGGCACTAGGTCAGTCCCTTAGGGTCCGTTTCACCAATAAGGATAGTAGAACCTTTCACCATACACAAGTGCGCACAACAAAAGCCCATTTCCAAACATAATTTTTGACGCAAGACATCAACCTATCTAAAGAAAAGCAAAAACAAGAGCAAAATGATCCAAATGATTCTATCTAAATTATGGAAAGAAAGATACATCTAATGAAAGAATGTTTTGTTTCGATTAGTTGCATCTTAAAGTCTTCACTTTTGTTATCATGTTTCCTATGCTACTCAAGGATGCCAAAAGCTAGAGATGCTATGATGGGGGCATGATTCTTTTCTTTGTTTGCTGCTTGTGGGTTTATCTTTAGTAATGTGAAGCCTTGTCTAAGGACATGATAAACTCAAATTATCATCGAGGACATCAGAGGACTAACATGAAACATGTATAATCCTTGTCTGTTGATATGCAAGAGATACTTACGTAATCTCAGTTCAATTATACCTAGATGCTTGTATTAACTTGCTAAATCAAAATCCATGTAAGCGATGCTCAGGTCATCATAGTTTAATTATACCTAGATGCTTGTATTTTCTTACAACATTTCAAAAACATAAAAAACAAAAAAACCCAATGATGAAATAAACACTTCAAAATACTTGCAATATCAAGATGGAAAAACCATTCGCATCCACAAAGCATCCATATCCCATGCAATAAAAAATTCTATACAGAGTATCAATATTTACAAATAAAAGCTTCTGATCCTTTCATTCGTGTTTCCTCTATCAGTTAGTCTTCTATCTATCATTGTATCTTCCATCCTTGTATAGTCAGTCCAAGTAGTGAACCAAATGCAAGTCCATCCTTAATCCACACCGATCGAGTCAAATCAATCTTGTCAAATTATCCAATTGCTCTCGGTGGTCTTGATCCTTGTCTGGTCGTAAGCCAACTCAGTCAGTCATAATTATCAGTGTGATGTATCTTTCCCATGCCTATCATGTTGCTCTAGGGATCTATCATTCCCTTCCATGACAACACTATCCTTTGTGTTGCTATGGGGATATAACATTCCCCGCCATGACAACACTATCCTTTGTGTTGCTCTAGGGATCTATCGTTCCCCGCAATTGCAACACTATTGTCAATCATTATCGATTAATCATTGGTTTACAAATGGATAGGGGTAATACCTTATTTGTTCTTGTATCATTTGTGCATACTTGCTTGCTTGTGTGTGTTTTCACTTTATCTTGCATTGCGTATCATCCGACTCTTTCTTCCATCCCTTATCTTGCATCAACCAATTTCTTCATCCTAACCTATTTTTCACCTTCTTCATCATGAGATTGTCCGTCTTACGCCCTTGAACCTTCCTTCCCATCCAATCTCCTAAGGGGGCATTTTACAGTCATTAAACCTGTACCATGGACAAACTAGGGCATGTATCATTATCAAAAAAATCTATTCTTTGAAACAACGTGATAAAACACATTGCATCAAAGAGGGGCAAAATGTATACACCTAAAAATCACACGACTCTATCTAAATAAATATTTATAATATTTATTTAAGTCTAATTCTTCTATCAATAAATAAATAAACAAATTTATTTATCTGATTCATTTTCTTCCAACAATTAAATAAAATCAATTTATTTAATTAAATCCCTAAATTCTTCCAATATCCTCCAACAAATTAAATAATACCAATTATTTAATTAGTTCTTCCAAAATCATTCTAAATTAAATAATACCAATTATTTAATTGTTTCTTCCAATAAAATCTTCTCTAAATTTAAATAAATCAAATGTTTATTTAAGTTGTCCATTTCTTCTAAAAATTGAGTTGTCTCTAAATATAATTCAATCCTTGTGCACATGCAATTGAATATTCCAAATATTTAATTGAGCTAAAATATCTTCTCATCTTCATGCAATATTTATCCTCTAGTTCTAATCAGTTAAGTCTTCTATCTATTTTGTTAATTGATTAATCTCTTTAGTTAATTCATTCTTCTATTTCATTGATTTCTCTCATGCAAAATAGAGCAAGACACATGTCCTCTTCCTATTCACACACATCCTCTCAACCGTCCTCTACCATTGATCTTCTTGTTCTATCTATATCGTTGATCTTATTTCTCACAAGTCTATAAGTACAACCCTATTCCTCCATTTCTATCATCCAAGCTTTTAGTAAACTAACTCTGCAAGAATTACAATGTGCCTTTGGCACCAAACCATTCCATAGCTTATGATCACCCTTTTATCATTGCAATTGTGTTGAAGAATCTCTTCATTGCAAATTTATCATAGCCATTCCCACTTGACATCTTGGAAAATAGCAGGGAAGTGCACCTTCTGAGGGCCATATTCATACACAAGATCATTTGAGATTGGTGACCAATGGAAGCCACGAAGTAAAGAGGTTTGCAAGGTTTTGAGTTCTTTGTTTGTTCGATCT
Organism: Cunninghamia lanceolata; assembly: GCA_027924645.1. Lineage (NCBI taxonomy): Eukaryota > Viridiplantae > Streptophyta > Pinopsida > Cupressales > Cupressaceae > Cunninghamia > Cunninghamia lanceolata. The sequence goes on from BSBN01000957.1 coordinate 5,083,601, forward strand.
TCTTTGTTTCTTATTTCATTGAGTTATTGGGTATTATTGATATTGATGCACAATTTCCCTTAACACACTCCATATTTCAAAACTATTATTTGAGTGAAATTAAAGTGTTCAAAACTATTTTTATTAATTGACACTCCACACATACTGAATTATTAGAATTTACATTGATTTTTTTTTCTTTTCTTATTTGTTATGTGTGGAAGTACTCATTTTTATGATTAAGTTAATTAATTTATGTTTTAGCCTATTTTAAGTTGATTTTTTCTTAAGGAATAAAATACTCTATAAATATATTTAATTTCACAATAAATTAAAATAATTTAAATCTTAGTTTAATCATTGAGTTGAGAATGATAAATGTAACTATAAAGTATAAATTGAATCAAAATGAGATGAATTAAGAGTTATTTTAAAGGTGGTATAAGGTGGACTTCCATTATAATGATATTGTGACAAAGATAAATAAAATAATCCATGCACATATTTAAATCTTGTTATCTATCAAGGTATTTCTAAATACCACCAACTTGATAGAAAATATAAGAGTGTGATAGAAAGATATCATCATTTAGAAATCTACTTTTAGGAGAATTCAAGAACATTGTAGGTTGAGTTCATAGGCATAGAGCGAGATTGCAACCACAAACTAGATCCAAAAATATGAAGGTTACTCAGCATAGAACAAGGAAGAATATTCTAATTCTCATTCATATGCATGACTATCTAACACATTCTTGATTCCAAGGTGCATCATTCTCATTGCCATTATCAATCAGCATACAAGCTTTGATCGTATAACTAAGAATTCTACCTCTTTATTAATTATTGTTTATAGCATGACTATACTTTATATTTGACATTGTTTGATATGATCCATTCTATTCCACTCCATCTACATACCACATTATATCTTTAAATTATTTTGTACTTAATTATATTTGTTTACCTAACTAACCTCAAGAACTATATTTTTACATTTTAATATAAACTACTATATATTGAAAATGAGATTATTTTAGAACAACTACAAGCTAATTAATTTTATTATAAATATTCACTAAACATTACCAATTCTAATCCAAGTGACTATTGATCTTACCATATGAATCAAGAGGCCACAACCACTATGGAGTTAGTGGTAGGGGCATGCATCTGTCCTATTGCTAGGTTTTCATTTCACCTATTCATGGAAGATGGTAAAAATTTCTTCTAGAACACCATAACATAAATGCAATTTCACCAGTCCTAGGGAGTATCAACTATTATCTATGGGGCCATTGTTAGGGTAGAGGGCCTAATGGCAGTGCATTATACCTTAAGTAGTGTCCACACAAAGATTGGTGCCATGTTAGGGCCCTAAGCTAATAGGGTGGTTAGTCTGACCTATCACCAATATAAATATTCTATTTGTAACATAATCTTCCTATAGTTTTATCAGCCACATCAATTTTTAAGATACTAAAAATGTCACTTTTAGAACCATATCCTATAAATATTTGCATGTACCACTAATATTTGAATTTCATGAAGAAGTTAATAATATAATCATATTGTTGAGTAGGGTCACAAGGTAGGAAATGAAAAAAGAGTTTCAAACATCAATATTTTAGTACATTACTAAGATCCTTTCTAGAAAGGAGTCCATTAATTAGCAACAAGCTACATGTGTAGTTGAGTGTTGTGAAAGAATCAAATGTATTGTAAATGACATCATACCCTATGTAAGATTTCGCTAGAAGATAATATTTTAATGAATTAGAGACTAATGGAATTGTGGGAGTGGGGTAAAAGAAATCATATGAATATTATTCTTAATTATAGTTGAAAATGAGTAATAAGGTATTCAAGATGGCTAATGATGCATTCATCCTCTTCATTAGTTACACAAAATGATAGAGAATGATTTTATGAAGAGAATTTCCACTAAATCTATAAAAGAGATCGAAGTGTGTGGTAACTAGTACATATATTTCTTTACTTTCACATATACAAGTCAGCAATTTCTTAAAAGAACCATTCAAGCTCCCTTCATATGTGAACTTGATAAGTCTTGATGCTACTTGAATTATGTAGACAACTCTCAAAGGTATAGAAGATTTGTTCAAAGTGGAAAGTGAAAGGAATTTTGTTTCCTATCTTTATTAGAAGGCACACTTGTCTTAAAATATAAGTGGCTAGGAATGCAAAGATAGAGTTGACACAAGTGACCTTCCCAACATTTGAGGTTCTGAAGATGGAAAAGAGAACTATACTCTATTCTAGTTTACTCTAATTTTAAAGATCATTTATAAACTAGATTAACACTTCCAATGATTGATCTAAATCTTATAAATATAGATTAAATATGGATGATTTATCAAAATAGGATTCAAAAGGCATAATGAAATATAAAATAGAACCTAATGCTAAAATTTTGGAGCCTTAGCCAAGGATGATAGAAAATTGCATAAAAATTTATGCCTTGCACTCTCATCTATATGGTACTATACTATCAACCAGGTTTGGTAGATGTAGCCTATACTTTCGAGTGAACTTCTATTCTATCTACAAGATTTCACAACAAACTTGCATAACTAAATAAAGGGAAAGATACAAGTGTAATATCTAGATAGAGAGATAAATTTGATGAAATGAAAATAATCTAATCAATAGAAATGACAAATTAACCATTTGTAAACCTCTATGCAGTCAACTTTCTCCAAAGGACCTACTTTTGATAGAATTGGAAAGACAATTGGGACTTCTAAAGAGCTTTCTAGGAATGGTCAAACCCCTTCTTTGGTATTTTGACCTCCATGAGAAGTCAAATGATGGGTGAGTGCAAGATCATGACGGGCCAAACAATACCTCTAAGCAACAATGAAAATACTAAAAAATAGACTTAATCAAGTTCATGTAAAAATTTGAATGGATTATCTACATAATTTTAAAAATATGTAGGAACAAAATTTGTAGAGAATTGAGTCTAGTTTATGAGCTACTTTTTTTTTTTTTTTGAAAAAAACTAAATTTACTTGGTGAAAAATGAATATTTCAATGAACAACTATTAAATTTTTCAGAAAAAAATAAAAAGTGGGTGTCATTCCAGCCAACTTAAATATGGACAATTTTTTTTTTAATCTTTCAAAATATGTAAAGGACTCATGCCCGGATGTGACATTTTTTTGAAATTTTTTTCTAAGAAAATAATTAGTTATGATTTTTTTACTGAGACTTTTTTTAAAACTAAAAAGTAATTTTCCAGCCAATCTAAGTTGATAAAAAAAATTGGAATTCATTTTTTTAAAACCTATAGTCAGAAAAGCATAGAGTATGACACATCTTTCGGATTTGAAAAATATGAAATGATTTGAAAGTTATGAATGTTTTTCAATTAGTGTGTCTATCAGGATTTCAGACACACTCTATATAGAAAATTATTAACAATTATATAATAAGATGATAATCAAGAAAATCTTATATTTTTAGAAAGATGGCAATTTCTTCAATAAACTCTTTTCATTTTATCAAATTTCAATTAAAAAAATCATCATCATGGAGGGTGAAGTCAGAAGAAGAGGGTGAAACATATAAACATGTTAGAATTGAGACAAAGTCAACTATGATAGTCCCAAACCTAAATCCAATGCATTCCCAAAGCATATTAGATATCTGTTAATAACGAATATCCATTATGGAAGTAACAGATATCCATTTTGTAGAGCCAGGAATTGTACACTCAAAATCATGACCTCAGTTGCCTGGGGCTATCAAGTTAGATTTTGGCACACACATGGAGCCTTTCCTCGTTGCCACAGGGTGAAACGTCATGTCACTCTCACTTTTGTGGAAGCAGCTAGTCTAAAGGAGGTGAGAGACAGGGGTGGTCTAGCTTGTTGGAGAGCTAGACTTTACAAAGAGGGCTCATCACATCTTGAGGCCTATGTTGTTGTGCGCTAGTGTAGATGTATCGTTCAATAATTGTTGTTGTAGAAATAATTGTATGACCCAAAGGGTCACTAGTCAATCTTCTCTTATTGGGGTTTGTGATGTTCCTCCTTTGTGTGGGTAAGCTATTGTTTTCGTTGATGGCTTGTTGTCTTTCAAAGTATTGGATAAATGTTTGTTGTACTAAGAATTGCCTATGTTCTTCTTGTTGTTGTAAGACAAGTGGATCCTATTGTGGTCTCAGATGGATTTCCTCTATCTCATCGAGGATTGTCCTCACCCACTCACCTCTTCATCCTGGGCACATTCGTGAGCTGAGACAAGAGAGGAGTATGTGAGCTAACCTTGAATAGAACTAGGGTTTGACATAGGGTTTGATTGTGTGTTGACCTCTTTTGACCTTGTGATGGAATCAAGGGTTTGACCAAATTCTATAAGTGCCTAATGTTTTTGTTCTTTTTTTGGGTTTTATGAATGTAATACTATATGAAATGTAAAACCTCTTTTTGTGCTATTTGTGTTTTTTGGATATAAAAGATGGTTTTTAATCTAGGAATCAAAGAATGGATGCAAGCTACAATGGATTTACCTAATCCAATTTTAACTATGTTTTTGGGGTTTTTTGAATATTTGGAATGATCTAAGAAAGGAAATTGCATGTAAATGAATTAATCTATGAACTTGAAAGCAAATTACTCTAAGAATGCAAGATTTAACTATCCTATCAAGGAAAAAGCAATAAGATTACTGATCCCAAGAGAAATTTTAGTTATCTAATTACTACCAAATGACAGGAAGCATAGAGGAACCTGAAATAAGGAAGACTTGTGAGCCTCCACTACCCTCAGATTTCCTTGTGTGGTAACCTCGTATCCTCTTGTAATAGTAAGGAATCCTCTTGGCGACAAGATGACAATGGAAGCAAATGAAGCTTTAGAAGATTTACAAAGAGAGTTCAATGAGAGCTATTGATGAACACAATGGCTTGATTTGAGCGCTGGCATATGGATGCATGATGAGCTTTATGTGAAAGCTTGATGAGCAATGAACAAAACAAAAGGCTCCTATGTCCTGTATGAGCATGAGAATGCTGAATGTGGAGAGAAATAACTTGTAAGAGCTGTGTGAACAAATTAAATTGCCTCCCTTTGTGCTTGAGGGAGGTGATATTTATAGGTTAGAAGAAGGGATGAGAGGTGAGGAAGAAGGAGAGTTAACTCAATTAGATTAGAGAGTTAACATAGAGGATTCAAGAGTGATATGGGATAAAATTGGAGTGATCTACCTAGTAAAAGCTTATCACTCAAGAAGAAGTGAACAAGATGTTGGAAAATGTGCCTCAAATTGCTGGCTTGATATTCTATCTGCAATGTTATGTATTTATTCCTTCATCGGCCTGACTGTCCATTTTCGATGAGAGCTTCTAAGATGTCCCATGGACAGCCCGGTATAGAGCATTGGCTACATCGGTGAGACAAGTTTTATATCGGTGTGAGTTATCACATCATCCCTTCGATGGTCCAATGGGAAGTAATCTACATGTTGTGATCACTCATCGGGAGGACTAAAGAGTATCGAAGGGACATGGCGATATCTGAGGGAGTTATCACAGAGTCTCTTTGATATATCTGATACAAAGCATTGGCAGTGGGGACCACATGGAGCATAATGAACTTCATCAAAGGGACATCCTTATATTGATGGGAGATGATATATTGTCCTAGTGATATGCTTGATACTTGCCAGCCCACGGGTGCCTTGGTAGGACCCAGTCAATGCTAAGTGGAGAGCAGGGATTGGATGATGTCGACGGAGGATGTATGACTTAGTGGTGTGGAAGTTGATGTGGATGCCACCTAGGTAGTGGGGACTGTGGTCAAAGCTTGGCTAGTAATAACTATATTGGAGTGACATTGAGATTTCGGTGAGAGGCTAATAGTTTTCTCATTGATGTTTCTGATGCAAAGTGTTGGTGAAGCTTGGAGTAACAAGGCTCTTGTTGAAGAGACACAAGGACTTTGAAGAGAGACTATCTGGAGTCTCCTTGAAAGTTTTGACAAGGGAAGTGACAGTTACATTTTGTTTGACAGTTAGATGGTTTGAGGCTGATTACATATGGAATTCGAATTGATTGATTTCCTTGGTTGTGTGGAACATAGAACAAATATACTAGTGTGTTGAATGTTTTGTAGTTCAGTAACATGTGAAGAAGTTGTTCGAATTGAACATGTAAAATGTTGAACAGGGAAATGTATGTTTCTAGTTTGGGATTGTAAACAAGATATCTGAAAGCACATGTCTACTACTTTGTATGTAAACAATATTTTACTATAATACATAGTGACTTTGCTTGGTAGTGGGTTTTTCTCCCATAAGGGTTTTCCCATTTAAATCTAGTATTGATTTGTGTGTGTCTCTTAATTGTCTACTTTGTTATTCTAATTAATGTGCATCTTTAATGAACTATAATTGGAAATTGAATGTACTATATATATATGCATTTCTCTTCTAAAAATTGGCATTAGGAAGCCTTTTCCACACTTGCTTTCCTTACAAGTGGTATCAGAGCTTGGCCAATTGTATTATCCTTGTGGGTGAGTCAGGTTTTTTATGCTGATTTTGTTGAGTGGGAGTTTTGCAGAGAAATCAATTTGAAATCTTATTGTAGATTGGAGATGGCAAGCACATCTGGAAGTATAGAGATTGAGAAGTTCAATTATGGCAATTTTGAGTTGTGGAAACTCAAAATGGAAGATTTACTCATGGATCAAGAGATATGGACTATAGTGTCCTCTAACAAACCATCAACAACCTCAAAAGATGATTGGGATGCAATGGACAGGAAGGCCAAGGGTCTAATCAGACTATGCTTGGCTGATTTAGTTCTCTTGAATGTCCATGAAGAGAACACTACCAAAAATCTATGGAAGAAGCTTGGTGACATTTATTAGAGGAAATCTCTGGTAAATAAGTTATTCTTGAGGAAGAATTTGTACTCTTTGAAGATGGAGGAAGGAGTGTCTATTGTAGGTCATTTGAATACATTTAACATGATCATTGTGCAATTAACATTTGTTGGCATGAAAATTGAAGACGAGGATCATTGCATGCTCTTGTTGTGTTCATTTCTTGACACATGGGATCACCTAGTAATGGCTATTGGGAATAAAACAACCACTTTCAAGATGGAAGATGTGGTTACTTTGCTACTATCAAATGAAATGCGAAGGAAGTCTTCTGAGATGGCTAAGGAGGCCCTTGCTATTCGAGACAGACCAAACGAAAAAGGAAAGAGGAAAGACAAGAAGTCTAGATCGAAGTTAGAGGGGAGATCAAAGTCTCTTGGTAAAAAGTCCAAGGTGAAGTGTTGGAATTGTGGGCAGACTAGACACATCTGAAAAAGAATGCAAAGAGGAGAAAAAGAAGGAAAAGAAGAACAATTCTTCTGGTAATGAATCTTCTTAGAGTGATGCAGATGCCTTCATTGCAACCTTGGTGACACTGGCATCAGATGATGTTTGGTTGATTGTGGTGCAGGAGCACCTAGGAAATCATGTTTAGTGGTGTAATAAGGTCTATTGACCAATGCTTGTCATTTCAGTTTGTATCCAGGTTTATTGTGTAAGTTCCAAGTGACTTAGGTCATATTTGTCAAATTATTAATCTCAAGATGGTTGGTCTCCCAGTCGCTTGGAACTAGTTGGTTGTTCTCCCACCCGCTTGGAATTAGTTGGTTTTCCTCAGGGCGAGTTCATAAACCCAGAGGAATGAACCAAATGGAGATATATCATCATTGTAACCAGATCAAATGTAATCAGATCGAAGAAGGGTGTGAATGTGATTGTATTGTGCTCAGGAGAAATAAAGCAATTCTATTCTGTCCATCTAATTTCTGTTTCCTATAACTACAAATCGTGTAACTGTAGACTTCCATTCTTTATGTGTTTTCCATTGTTGCCGTATGTCATTGTGAAGCATTCTGCTAATACAAATTCTGTCAAAATTAGTAGAATGGCTTCGATGTACCAGTATTTGTTTTGTTCCTTGTTTTGTTTTGTGTTAACATGGTGCAATGGATCCAGACATAGCATTTCACACAGTAGGTTGACCTAGCATCTCCATGTGCTAGGGTTCAAACGAAACAAACTGTGCATCGGTGTATCGACGTAGCAAACCCTAAGGTAGTCAATGGTAAATGTCTCACCAATGAGTGAAGATCAAAGGTGACATCAGGGTGAACGGTGCATCGGCCAAAGTTTGCAAGTGCTCACTGATGAGGAGGGTCATACCGAAGGTAAATGCCATTGGGAAGAGTTGTGACATCGAGAGATAAGTTGAGAGTTTTGTTGATGGAAAGGGTCTTGCCGATAAGGTCACAACTAACTAGCGTGGCAACCGTCATAGTTAAGTCTAGGGACATTTAATCATCATCAGTGCATCAAAAAAAGGATGGAAGTCTTGGCCGATAAGGTAAGTCTCACCGAAGGTAAAGTCAACTATCGGTGTAAGTTTTAATGATGGTAAGACTGAAGAAAGTCTTTCTAACCCTTGTTGTCATACCGATCAAAATGTATTGGTGGCTCAGTTGTTAAGTCTTGCCAACCATAAGGAATTAGGGACCCGGTCTACAGTTTCCACTGGGAACTCCCTATCATATTGGTATCAAAGCCTAAAAAGATTTGGGTGGCAAGTCAAATTGAGGATTTGCAAAAGTGTTGGCATTTGGGTGCTATCTGTGAATAGTGTATGTCAGACAAAGAAAGTGAAATAGAGCCAGAGAGGATGCCTCCCAAAAGTATGTTGCAGGATGCCATCAAGAAGCTGATCGAGGAGATGCTTGACTCCAAGTTGGGAGAGTTCAAGCAGTCCAAAAGCAAAGATAGGGAAGATGAAAGTGACAGTGAGGAAGGAGATACATAAATTGAGGAAACCGATAAGAGGACAGAGGAGATACCAGTAGACCAGAGGGCATTTGTAAATGCATTGAAGTCAGTCAATAGGGACACCATAGATAGGTTACCTATGTATAGTGGAAGTATGGAAGCTGAAGAGGTGATTGACTGGATTGAGGCATTGAACAATCATTTCAAATACAAAGAAGTCCCAGATGATAAGAGGGTTAAGTTGGCAAAGCCAAGATTGAAGGAATTTGCTCTTCCATGGTGGAATTATGAACAAGGTGAGAGAGTCAAGGAGGGAAAGAATATTATAACCTCTTGGGAAAGGATGAAGACCAAAATCAAGGCACAATTCTTACCCCTAGACTATAATGTGTAGATGTATACGAAATCGCAGAACCTCAGACAGAGAGACCTTGATGTGAATGCATACACACAAGAGTTTCATAAACTCAGTCTTAGGTCAAAGAGTCAAGAAGAAGAGTCAGAGAAGGTGGCAAGATATTTGAATGGCCTAAGGATGAACATCCAAGATGAGATCAGCATCTTAGCACCAGAAACAATGAACAAGTGTTTCCAAATGGCATTAAGGGCTGAAGAGAAGATAAAGAGAAAAAGCGAGTAGAATAATAGAGGTAGAGGTGGAAGAAGTTTCAAAGGCAGAGGTAGTTTTGGAGGAAGAAGTCCTAACCAGAGGCCTAGTGGTGAGTCTAGCCAAGAAGAGCAAGTTGGAGACTCAAGTAGCAGAGGAGGCTACCGAGGAAGAAGGCCTAATGGAAGAGGTGTGACAAATGGATTAGGTAGAGGATCCAAGTTCTCCACTATGAGATGTTATAACTGCAATCAGATAGGGCACCTGACATATAAGTGTCTAGAGAAGGACTCAACTTCTCATGGTAGTGAGAAGAGAACCACTTTGATTCAAGAAGATGTAAGGAGTGTGACATCTCCTAAAGTGAATCTAGCATCAGAAATGGTAGAAAATCTGATGCTCAAGAGGATGTTGCTCAAGAAACCAATATAGACTGAACTATCTCAAAGAAGGGCTTTGTTTAGAATCAACTGCAAGATCCAAGGTAAGGTTTGTAAAGTTATTGTTGACTCTGGTTCTACTGATAACATTATATCTTTGGAAGCAATGAATAAGTTGAATCTAGAAAAGATACCCCATAGTAGTCCATATAAAGTCAGTCGGTTGAATAAGGGGCATCACATACTCATTAATGAATAGGCATGGGCAGAATTTAGTATTTGGGGGTATAGATATAAAATTTTGTGTGACATCCTTCCAATGGATGCTTACCATCTTTTGTTAGGCATACCATGGTAGTTTGACAGAAAGGCTCATCATGCTGGAGAAAAGAATACTTACTCATTCCAAAAGGATGGTGTGACTAATAGGATACAGTCAGTGGTATAAGAGGATCCACAACATGTAGGGTCTAGTGTAATGATGGTAGGAGAAAAAGAATTCATGGACACATTAAAGGAGGGTGGTGGAGTAGGTTTTGCTTTGATTGTGAAGCCAAAGGGGGAAAAGAAGGAAAATGTGAGAGAAGTAGGGCCTAAAGAGGTCAGAGATTTGCTTGAGAGTTACAAAGGAGTGACTGCAAAAGATATACCCAATTCCCTACCACCTGTCAGAGACATTAGCCATCAGATAGACCTCATACTAGGAGCAGTACTTCCTAATAAGGCAGCATATAAAATGACCCCTCAGCAGAATGAAGAGATAGCAAATCAAATTCAAGAACTCCTCAACAAAGGGATGATAAGGAAGAGCCTTAGCCCGTGTACAGTACCTACTGTCTTAGCCCCAAAGAAGGATGGGAAATGGAAGCTTTGTACCTATTCTAGGGCCGTCAATAGGATAACCATCAGATATAGGTTTCCTATTCCTAGAATAGAAGACCTAATGGACTATTTGGGAGGGGCTACTTACTTCTCCAAGATAGACTTGAAGAGCGGGTATCACCAGATAAGGATAATAAAGGGGGTTGAGTGGAAGACAACATTCAAAACCAATAAAGGGTTGTATGAGTGGCTTGTGATGCCTTTTGGTCTTTCAAATGCCCTGAGCACTTTTATGAGGCTGATGAATGAGATGTTACAGGAATTCATAGGGAAATTTGTGGTAGTCCACCTTGACGATATTTTGGTGTTTAGTAAGAGCAAGGAAGAACACTTGAAACATTTTGAGATAGTCTTGAAGAGGCTGTAAGATCAAAAGTTAATGATAAACTTGGAAAAGTGTGACTTCATGAAACAAGAATTGGTGTACCTACATTTTGTCATCTCTAAGGGTGATTTGAAAATGGATCCTTCCAAGGTAGAAGCTATTTTGAATTGGCCTACACCTAGGACAACAGGAGAGGTCAGAAGTTTTCATGGCTTGGCCACATTTTATAGAAAATTTATTAAGAACTACAGTGGTATTTGTGCACCTATGTTAGAGACCATCAAGGGTGGAGGAAAGATGAAGTTTGTGTGGACAAAAGAGGCAGATCAGAGTTTTAAAAGTCTGAATCAGAAAGTTACCAAGTATCTTGTCTTAGTGCTTCCTGATTTCAATAAAGTCTTCACCATTGAATGTGATGCAAGTGGGCTGGCCATAGGAGCAATGTCGAGTCAAGAAGGCAGACCAGTAGCCTTCTTCAGTGAAAAGTTAAATGAAGTTAAGAGGAAGTACTCCTCTTATGATTTAGAGTTGTATGCTATGGTACAAGCTCTGAAAAAATGGAGGCACTATTTGCTTCCTAAAGAATTTATTGTATACACTGACAATCATGCTCTCAATTTTTTGAATGGACAGGAAAAACTCAGTCATAGGCACATGAAATGGGTGGAAAGTCTTCAAGCATACACCTTCTTCATCAAGCATAAGAAAGTAATAACCAATAAGGTTGCTGATGCTTTAAGCAAAAGGGTGTTGACAGTGCAAGAAGTGTAGCTACAAAGCATGGGTGTTGAGTTACTCAAAGGATTGTATGAAGAGGACCAAGATTTCAAGGAGATTTACAAGGTATGCAGTAAGTTTGCCAATGCTTTCCACAACAAATTTTTAGATTATACATTGTAGGATGGACTTTTTTTTAAAGGTAGTCAACTATGTATCCCTAAGTGTTCATTGAGGGATAATATTGTGAAGGAAAAACATAGTGGTGGTTTAGGAGGGCATTTTGGGCTTAATAAGACCTTAGATCTTGTAAGAAGGTTTGACTTTTGGCCAAGGATGTAATATGATATCAGAAGATTTGTTGAGAGTTGTATGATTTGCTAGAGAGAAAAGGGGATCTCAACCAATGCAGGACTGTACCAACCTTTGCCCATACCAAACAGACCTTGGGAAAGTTTGAGTATAGATTTTGTGATGGGATTGCCCAAGACATGGATAGGTTATGACAGTGTGTTTGTTGTGGTAGATAGGTTGAGCAAAATGGCACACTTTATTCCATGTAAAACCACCAATGATGCTAGTTACATTGCAGGTTTGTTCTTTAAAGAAATTGTCAGGATTCAAGGATTGCCTTTGAGTATTGTATCTAACAGAGATAGAAAATTTGTGGGACATTTCTGGAGAACCTTGTGGAAAAGATTGGGTACAAATTTGTCCTTTAGTTCAGCCTATCATCCGCAGACTGATGACCAAACTGAGGTTGTGAATAGGTCATTAGGCAATCTACTGAGATGTTTGATAAGAGAACATGGCAGTAGTTGGGATGTGGTACTCCCACAAGAAGAATATGCCTATAATGATTCTACAAACAGAAGTACAGGTCTAAGTCCTTTTGTAATTGTCTATGGTAGTCATCCTAGAGGAATTTTTGAATTGAGAGATGTTCAAGGGATGGACAAAAGGAGTGGACATGCTGATACATTTGTAGAGGCTATGAAAGAGATTCATCAACAAGTTAGAGATACTCTACACAAGAATAGTCAGAAGATCAAGGCTAGAATGGATCAAAGATGAAGGGATGTACAGTACCAAATAGGAGATATGGTCATGGTTCATCTCAACAAGAACAGACTGCATGCAGGAAAACATAGCAAGTTGATCATGCAGAAAATTGGACCTTGTCAGATTCTGGAAAAATATGGTCCTAATGCTTACAAAATTGACCTTCCTGATGATATCACTATTTCACGTATATTCAATGTTGCTGATTTGACATTATATAGGAGTCCTGATACAAGAGACGGTACAATAGATTTTGTTCAAGACAATGCAGAGTGGGTGCAACATTTACCACCTAATGCACCACCAAAGATGGAGTGTATCTTGGATAGTAGAACAACCAAGAAGACAAGAAATTAGACCTATTTTGAGCACTTGGTTAAATCACAAAGACTTCCAAACTCAGATGCCATATGGATGCTGGAAGAAGACATCAAAAAGCAGGGTGGTGATTTGCAGCAGTTAGTCTCTAAGAGGACTTGAGACAATTTTCACCCAAGGAGTATGGTGCAGGAGCACCTAGGAAATCATGTTTTGTGTTGTAATAAGGTCTATTGACCAATGCTTGTCATTTCAATTTGTATCTAGGTTTATTGTGTAAGTTCCAAGTGACTTAGGTCATATTTGTCAAATTGTTAATCTCAAGACGGTTAGTCTCCTAGCTGCTTGGAATCGGTTGGTTTTCCTCAGGGAGAGTTTATAAACCCAAAGGAATGAACCAAATGGAGATATATCATCATTGTAACTAGATCGAATGTAATCAGATTGAAGAAGCGTGTGAATGTGATTGTATTGTGCTTAGGAGAAATAAACCAATTTTGTTCTATCCATCTAATTTCTGTTTCCTATAACTGCAAATCATGTAACTGTAGACTTTGATTCTTTCTGTGTTTTCCATTGTTGCCATATGTCATTGTGAAGCATTCCACTGGTACGATTTCTATCGAAATCAGTGGAATGGCTTTGATGTACTAGTATTTGTTTTGTTCCTTGTTTTGTTTTGTGTCGATGGTACAGTGGGTCTAGATAGAGCATTTCACACAGTAGGTTGACCTAGCATCTCCATGTGCTAGGGTTTGGAAGAAGCAAACTATGCATCAATGTATCGGCGTAGCAAACCCTAAGGTGGTCAATGGTAAATGTCTCACCGACAAGTGAAGATCAAAGGTGACATCGGGGTGATCGGCACATCGGCTAGAGTTCGCAAGTACTCACCGACGAGGAGGCTCACACTGAAGGTAAATGGAATCGGGAAGAGTTGCGACATTGGGAGATAAGTTGAGAGTTTTGCCAACAGAAAGGGTCTCACCGATAAGGTCACAACTAACTGGCATGGCAACCATCACGGTTAAGTCGAGGGACATTTAATCATCATCGGTGCATTGGCAAAAGGATGAAAGTCTTGGCCGATAGGGTAAGTCTCACCGAAGGTAAAGTCAGCTATTGGTGTAATTTTTAACGATGGTAAGACTTAAGAAAGTATTTCTGATCCTTGTTGTCATATCGATCAAAATGTATCGGTGGCTTGGTTGTTAAGTCTTGCTGACCATAAGGAATTAGGGACCCGGTCTGTGGTTTCTATTGGGCACTCCCCATTAGATTGACTCAAGCGTATCCTTTCACATGACCTCTCATAGAGATTGGTTTTCAAAGTATGAAGAATACAAAGGTGGAAGGGTGTATCTGGGTGATGATTCTCACCTAGAAATTTTTGGCCATAGAAGAGTTAGAATTAAGTTTCCTCATGGAAGAATAAAAGGAATCAATGATGTAATGCATATACTAGGTTTGGCTCAAAATTTTCTTTCTATAAGTAAGCTGAATGATGTTGGCATGCAAGTTTCTTTCTCAAATGGTTGCTATAAAATGACTAGAGGCTTAATGGTGCTGGCCAAGGGTGCATGCATAGGCACTCTATACAAGCTGGATGAACTTGTTTAATGTAACAGTGTCTCTACAAAGTCAAGTAAAGTTGCTAATGTAGGGATGGAGAACGATGTTCCTTTGGGTGCAAATTCCTTGGAGGTGAAACTCCCAGTAGAGAAAACCATGTTGTGGCATCATAGACTCAGCCACATAGGAGAAAAGGGCTTAAAAGCCTTAAAAAATATAAACTTGGTTGAAGGGCTCGATGATTGTAACATTGAGTTTAGTTTTTGTGAGCATTGCATTTATGGAAAGCAACACCGTGTTTCTTTTTACTCTAGTCCTCATAAATCTTCTAGCATACTGGATTATGTTCACTCTGATGTATTTGGTCCAGTGAATGTTCCTTCATTATCGAAGTCTAAATATTATGTTTCATTTATTGATGACTATTCAAGAAGAGCATTTGTGTATTTTCTAAAAAGTAAATAAAAAATGTTTAGTCAGTTTAAGGCATTTAAACCTTGGTAGAAAATTAGATTAGTAGAAAAATTAAATGCTTGAGGATTGATAATGGCAGTGAATTTTGTTTTGTAGATTTTGAAAGGTATTGCAAAGACCATGGGATTAAAAGGCATAAAACTACATCTTACACTCCACAACAGAATGGAGTTGTTGAAAGGTTGAACATGACACTGATGGAAAAGGTGAGAAGCATGTTGAGCAGTGTTTGTTTGGAGTAGAAGTTTTGGGTTGAGGCCATGGCTACAACATGTTACTTGGTTAATTGTTCACCTACTTTGGTGCTTGTTGACCAAACACCTTTGGAAGCATGGTATGGTAAGAATCCCTCTTTAAGACACATTAGAGTTTTTGGCTGTGAGGCATATGCATATGTGTCAAATTAGAAAAGATCTAAATTGGAAAACAAGGTTGTAAAATGTATCTTCATTAGTTATGGTATTGGTGTGAAAGGATACAAGCTTTAGAATTGAGTTACTGAGAAGGTATTGTACAATAGAAGTGTAATCTTTCATGAGCTGAAACCTTCTACAGTGGATCTACAACCAGAGGTAAAAGAAGGAGAAAAGAAGAATGATGTAGTTGAAATTCCTCTAACTCTAGATAAAGAGGAATTATGAATTCCAAGTGTACCTGATACTAAGGAGAGCTCAAGCAGTTTTGAAAGTTCTGAACAAGAAGAAGAAGCATAACCTTAGCCTCAGTCTGTGAGAAGCAGAAACCTAAAAGATTTGGATATTCTATGTTGGATTCTAGTTGTGCCTATGCTTTGATTACTATCATTGATGAGCCTAGGATCATGAAAGAGGCTATTAATATGTCTAATTTTGATTCCTGGTTGGAAGCCATGAATGAAGAAATGGCATCATTGAAAAAGAATGAAACCTAGGATTTGGTACCTTTGCCTGAAGGTCAAAAGCCTGTTGGCTGTAAATGGGTATTTAAAAAGATTGGTATGGATGACAGTGTTGAGAAGTATAAAGCTAGGTTGGTCGTGAAAGGTTATTCCCAGCTAAAGGGAATTGATTATGGAGAAATATTTTCTCTTGTAGCTAAGCTAACATCTATCAAGTTTCTATTGTCACTTGCAGCAGAGTATGACTTAGAGATTGAGCAGATGGATGTGAAGACAATGTTTCTTCATGGAGATTTGGAAGAAGAAATTTATATGTCCCAGCCTGAGTACTTCATTGAAAAAGGTAAAGAAAATTTGGTTTGCAAGTTAAAGAAATCTCTTTATGGTTTAAAACAATCACCTAGAATTTGGTACTAAATGTTTGACATGTTTGTGTTGTCATTGGGATTTGTGAGATCAAAATCAGATCATTGTGTGTACTATAAAATTGAAAATGGTCATTTACTTATTATTTCCCTGTATGTGGATATGTTATTCATTAGGAATAGTAACGGTATAGTTTCTGATTTAAAATATCAGTTGTCAACACAGTTTGAAATGAAATATTTAGGAGCAGCTAGGTACATTCTAGGGATGGAAATCAGAAGGGATAGGGCAAATAGAAAACTTTGGCTCAACTAGAGCAATTTTATTAATTCTATCCTAGAGATTTAATATGACAGATTGCAAGCAGTTAATTGTTCTAGTGTTGCAGGGAATGAAGCTATCTATTGAAGATTGTTCAAAATCTCCTACTGAGATGGAGGACATGATTAGGGTGCCTTATGCAAGTGCAATTGGTAGTTAGATGTATGCAGTGGTCTGTACAAGGCCAGACATTGCCCAAGCAGTGGGAGTGCTTAGTCAGTATATGGATAATCTAGGAAGACTACATTGGGATGTTGTGAAAAGAGTTTTCAGATATTTAAAGGGTACTATTGAGTATGCATGTGCTATCATGGTAACTCTATTAGATCTAAGAGTTTAGTTAGTGTTGGTTGTTTTAAATTCCCAACATGATCTTAAGGAAGTGGATCTATAAAATAGCCATTTCTAATAACTGATCTATCTCAAGGGATTAGCCAACGAACAGGAAATGGGGTTTTCAATGCCTTTTTCCTCTGCATTTTAGGCTCTGCAAGACCAAGGATGGTGTTCCTTTCTTGAAAAGATAGTGTTTACTTGGATGGGGGGGTTCCTAAACACTTGCTCAAAACATTGCTTCTAAAACATATATGTTCCTTCTAGATTGCTTGAAGAATTAATGATAGAGTAAAGTAATGGGCTAGATTCTTAAGCTTTAACATAATTCTTTGCAGAGGAACATGTAAATAAAATGACATCTACAACCTACAACTAAAAGGGAAAATTGTTTTGATATTTAGAATGAGGATAATCAAGGAGGCTTTAGTATAGTATAGCATTTCAAACAGATCAGTGCCTATTCCAAGGGTCATAGAGTCAAAAATAGATGTAAATGAAAAAATCTTTCTGTGATTAGTTTTAGTTTACTTTGAAGATAAAATAATGCCTTACATTACAATATGTCACTAATTTTAGAGTTAACCATGCTTAGTTATCCTTGTAAACCAATATTACATTAAATATCCTCTTATAGATATTATTTTACTACTTGAGTAAATGCCATAAGAAAAATATACAAACACAGGAACAACTGGGATGATGAATAAATTGATCATTAATCAGACTGTATTTATAAATGTAACAATGTGTACATGAGTAGGAGGCAATATACTTTGAAACTCAACAATAACTTGTAAAGTAAATTGACACTAAATTACACATGGTCTTGCAAATATATCAAAAGTTAAAACTCAAAATGAAGACAAACAGGACAACTAATCTTAATTTCAAAAGCCAAATATATACAACTCCTCCATGATTAGATTGATCCCATACTTCATACTGAGTCTGGAAAATATAACCTTGAACCAATGCCTTATCAATAAGCCTTGAATTTACTTTATAGAACAAGGGAGAAAACAAGATACATGCTTAAAGACAAAAGAAGTTACATTATAATTCGCCAAAGATGAAGTTTGTAACAAGATGCAGGTGTAACCATCTCTTAACTGCAAAGAGATGCCTCTGTAACAAAAATACCCACACATGTTAAGGTGTTTGTTTCTGAACTGTATGCTCTCTCACTTTGGCGTGGATGGAGCCATCTTATTGTTGATGGTTGACACCGTTACCAGATACTGTTAAGAGCACACACACCCTTAAATGCCACCAACTACTCAAAAGGAGGATTCACTACTCTACCTATCCAAGCTACGTGCCAAAATGTGAGAAAATGTGCAAGGAACATTATCGAAAGGAAACCTAGGAAGCTTGAATCTCCTTCACTATTTCTAGATTTCCTTACAGTGGTGTGACTCCTCACTTCTGGTTAGAAGGTTTCCAACATCCTCAACTAGACAGAAACTCGAGGAATTCACACATAGCTAACTCCAGCAGTGCTGGATGACAAGCCAAGAGAGAAGTAGCAGCAATAACAAATCTTTCCTCTGCTCCTCTCTATTTCATCCGGGTGGGCAATCCCCTTACACCTAGAGTTAAAGCTCTATTAGGAAAATTAGTTGTAAGGGAGGGGTAGACGAAGCAATGATGCCTCTCTTCTTGAGAACATAATCTACCAACTCACAGAAATAAGGAACAACTAGATCTAGGATATTAGCCCTCAGGGCCCACATTTGGATGAAAAGGGAGAAGAGAGAAGAAAACATAGAGGCTCAATGGATGCTGCTACTATCCCTAAATTTCCTTGCACCACCTATTCCATAGAAATAAAATTCCAATTCTCCTAATTTTGTAAGGGCATATAGATAACCATGAGAACAGGGAACAGAATCCAATAGAACAAGGGAGAAAAAAGAACATACAGAACCAAGGAAAAGCCATACTGTCAACACGATAAAACAATGTAGGAGGCAACATCTAGAGACACCTATTTATAGAAACTTTGGAAGATCTCGTACACATCTACTATATCCATGGTTAATTAATTTTAGTCATTTCAAGGTATCTCAGCCATAAATGGAAATCTCTTAAAGATTACCAAAATGAGTAGATAGATAGAATTTCATCATTTTGCATAACTGCAAACATCACTTATTGCATTGAAGATGCTAGATCAAGTGTCTCAAGTTCATCATTTCAGCCTAGTCATCTTGCCATAGCTCATCACAAAGCAGATGAAAGGTCATTTTTGGTAGAAGCACAGATTTCCAAAGATTGATCCTGCATAAGCCAATCTTGCAGTTAGTTAATTCCCTCATAGTGGCAGCAATGGAGACCCTGCACATGCCTAAGAAATCAATTCCACAATGGTGTATCTCAAATCACACGCCAACACATCACTTCATCATTTTTTTTGAATCTAAGATGTCAATCAGATCCTTAGCTGGCTCAAATCAATGGTGTCAGTTTAGTCCATTACATGGAAAGAGATTGTTATTGAGCATTAACCAATAATATCTAGCCACTTGGACAACCACTTTAACCATGATCTTGAGAAGACCCCTCAAACGATACAGTTGGGACATTCCCCGTGGTTCTACACTCAAAAGATTTGGTAGGAGATTTGATCTCTATGGAATGGCGAAGAACTGTCAGATTGGCCGCATGCAATGGGACAACTCCCAAAAAGTATAATCTACCCCAGAGATTTTGCCACATCACAATTTCATCCACCCAAGCATAATCCCATCCTCTTAAAGCCACATGTCACGTTTCTGCCTTTTCGTGGTCATTTAGTGGAACCCTTTGGTGAAGTTTGGCAGAATGACGGAAGCCATAGAGAATTCTCCATGTAGCTCTCAGGACCCACCACTTTCTTTCTTTGTAGTCAACTTAAAAATATAAAAAAAGTGATTTTCAATATGCTTGACACAAGGGTTTAGGGTTTAAGGGGTATTACTCAGAGTATTTTCAT
The DNA here is from genome assembly GCA_027924645.1 of Cunninghamia lanceolata. Lineage (NCBI taxonomy): Eukaryota > Viridiplantae > Streptophyta > Pinopsida > Cupressales > Cupressaceae > Cunninghamia > Cunninghamia lanceolata. The sequence goes on from BSBN01000957.1 coordinate 5,103,623, forward strand.
TTTGCAAAAACCCTAGGTCAGAGATCTTCTAGCAGGATGACACAAGATTTTGGGCTAAATACCAGAACTAGGGAAAATTTTATAGGGTCCCATCAGTTAGCATTCATGGATATGTGGATTCTGATTGGGTAGGGGACATTGACAATAGAAGATCCACCTATGGATATGTATTCACATTGTTTGGTTGTACAGTTAGTTAGATGAGCAAGTGGCAGGCTATAGTCAGTTTGTCCACCACCGAGGCTAAGTACATGGCAGTAACTCACACTTGCAAGGAAGCCATTTGGATCAGATCTTTGTGTTCTGATATTAGGTTTAATGCAAGGAAGATTACTATCTACTGTGACAGTCAGAGTACCATTTGTTTGGCAAAAAATTCCACTTTCCATGCCAGGATGAAGCATATCAATGTTCCGTATCATTTTGTTCATGATATGGTGGAGGATGGAAAGGTTAATATAGAAAAAGTGGATACTTTGGAGAATGTTGTTGATGCATTGACTAAGCCTATGAGCATAGATAAGTATAGATGGTGTGCCAATTCGATGGGCCTTGGGGCCTATGACATTCAGTAGCTTCGAGCATTGGAAGAAGCCAGTAAGTTCTTCGTCAAGTGGGAGCATGTTGGAAAATGTGCCTCAAATTACTTTCTTGATATTCCATCTATAGTGTTATATATTTATTCCTTCATCAGCCTAACTATCCATTTCTGGTGAGAGCTTTTAAGATGTCCCCTCGATAGCCCAGTATATAGCATTATCTACATCAGTGATACAAGTTGTATGTCGATGTGAGTTACCACATCATCGCTTCGATGGTCCGATGGGAAGTAACCTACATGTTATGATCACTTGTCGGGAGGACTAAAGAGTATTGAAGGGACATGGTGATATCTAAGGGAGTCATCATAGAGTCTCTTTGACATATCTGATACAAAGCATTAGAAGTGGGGACCACATGGAGCGTAATGAACTTCATCAAAGGGACATCCTTATATCGATGGGAGATGATATATTGTCCCATTGATATGGCCAATACTCGCCAGCCCACGGGTGCCTTGGTAGGACCAGGTCAGTGCTAAGTGTAGAGCGAGGATTGGATAATGTCGACAAAGGATGTATGACTTAGTGACATGGAAGTTGATGTGGATGCCACCTAGGTGGTGGGGACCGTGGCCAAATATTTGCTAGTAGTAACTATATTGGAGTGACATTAAGATTTCGACGAGAGAGTAATAGTTGTCTCATCGATGTTTCTAATGCGAAGTATTAGAAAATTTTGGAGTAATAAGGCTCTTGTCAAAGAGACACAAGGACTTTGAAGAGAGACTGTCTAGAGTCTCTTTGAAAGTTCCAACAAGGGCAGTGACAGTAACATTTTGTTTGATAGTTCGGTGGGTGTTGACAGTTAGATAGTTTGAGACCAATTGCATATGGAATTCAAATCGATTGGTTTCCTTGGTTGTGTGGAACATAGAATGAATACAATAGTGTGTTGAACATTCTATAGTTTCGTAACATGTGAAGAATTTGTTCGAATTGAATATGTGAAATGTTGAACAGGGAAATGTATGTTACCAGTTTGAGACTATAAAGAAGATACTTGAAAGTGTAAGTCTACTACTTTGTATGTAAACAATATTTTACTGTAATACATAGTGACTTTGCTTGCTGGTGGGTTTTTCTCCTGTAAAGCTTTTCCCATGTAAATATGGTATCGATTTGTGTATGTCTTTAGTTATCTACTGTTACTCTAATTAATGTGCATCTTTAATGAACTGTAATTGGAAATTGAATGTACTATCTGCATTTCTCTTCTAAAAATTGGCATTAGGAAGGCATTTCTGCACTTTCTTTCCTTACAAAAGAAACAGTGCATGGGAAGGCATGAGTTGTTATTTTTTATATGAAATGGAGCTAATTTTGCATGTGTGGGTTCATGAAATAGTTAACTCTATATTAGGCTAAAAAATCCATGCAAACAGGAAGAAAAATAGACAAAAATGAATATTTTTTGAGTTAGAAACTCAAGTTTTTTGTGGATGGAAACATGACAGGGTCGCCCAAGGTTCACCCCTTTCACTAGTCTGGTTACCCATGGGGTGAACTTGGCTCGCTTAGAGGGCGACCCACTAAGGAGAGCACCTGGGTTGAAGTTCTAGATGGGAGATGGAAAAGGAGGACAAAAGAAGGGGTTCTACCTCCAAAAATAGGTCAGTCATGTGCAAGAATTCAAATATCCACTTGCAAAGTAGGATCTCCTAGTGGGAGATTTGGAAATAATACAGGGAGATTTGGATTGGTTGAGTGAAATTGAAAACTAAAAGTGGGAGATGGCTAGGGGGGACCTCTAGAAAGTTTCTAGGGGGTGGAGAAGATGAAAAACATTGGGGAAAGGTGAAAAACAAGACACATACAAGGGTTAGGAATAGAGTCGTAAGATCAAAAAATGCAAATCAACAAGTGTCAAAAAGTGTCAACAACAAAGAGAGAGAAAACGACAAAGGGGAAACAACACAAGATGAAAGAAATGACACATCACCAAGAGAATTGTTGCTGAGAGGATGTTATTTTATGCTTACATGTATGTGACAAGGATTATATATCATTATAGGGGTCCTCGTGGAGGTTGTGTGTGATTTTTGTGCTTATAGGAATGGATATCCATTCCTAGGAAATAGATATCCATTGTGACTAAGTGTTCAAGCACTTATAGGCTCCATACACTTGTTAAATGAGAAGTTCCCAGAAGCCTAGAGAATCATCACTAGCCCACTTGGTGGGGTAAACCTAGAAAAACACTCAAGAGAGCTAGGCTAAATAGGAGTAGGTGTCAAAATAGAAGCAAGTGGAGGAATATCAACATTAGAATTAAAGAGAGTGTCACTATAAGCATGCGGGAGTAAATCAATTCCAAGGGAAGGAGAATAATAGGAGGTAAGGTAGAAAAAATAGTGATGAAGTCCTCAGGAATGCTAGAAGATGTGGAAGGCTCAAGAGGATTTATAGAATGCTATATAGGTTCCACAACATCATCATATGTAGTAGAGGATGATGTGGAAGAAGATAAGAATGCATAGGTGGTCATAATTTTGGTTTTAGGTTGTTGAAAAGACTAAAGGGAAAATTATGGTAGTGATACATCTAGTATGGATTTATAATGTGTTATGATACATATAGTATGATTTCTATTGATGATATCACACCTCCCTCACCTATGCATCATATTAGTAGTGGTTCATTGTGTTGGGGGAGGGGGTACCAACCCAATTACCGACTATATATAGCTATAGCCTAAGCCTAGTCTCCCCTAGATATATAGGGATTGACCTATGGATATGGGATCAAGGATGCCTATATAGAGAGAGGGTCCCTATCTTAATGATATATATTTGACATGTCATGTCGGTCCTATGTCCATAGGTTCATGTGCATTGAATGAATTACCTTTTTTAATACATGATGATGAGTATAATGATGATCATTTTTCTATATCTCATGTTAAACCTATGGACACCTATAATGTATATATATATGTCTTACCTTTATGTACATGTGATGATGATTCACCTCTATCCATGCCTAATGATAGACTTGTTGAATTTAATTACCTATCTATGATGATTATCCTAGTGATGAGATTTATGATGATTGTACTTCATCTCTCACTAGTTATCGGCCTATACATGATACACCTTGTACAACTTCACATGAGGTCATTACGTCCCATGTAATTCATGATGATCCATATTCTCTATCTTGTGGCTCATGGTCTATTGATGATATGTTTAGTGATGAGCATAGTGATATTTATTTATCTTCTTATGATGAAGTTAATGACTCTTTGTTACATGATTATGTGATTTATGATGAAAATTATCTTAATACACATATGCTAGAGTCATTTAGTGGTAATGAATATGTAAAGATACATGCTAGATAATTGATATCTTCAAATTATTCTTCTATACATGATGACTATATTTTGATACAAACATATAGTGATACATTAGTTTTTACCACTAACTAATGATTTAATTCATGTCATGCTTCTCATACATCCTTTCATGCATTGTCATATGCTTTCATAGATCACTTTACTATTGGCCCTAAACAGTATTTTGCTCATGGTTTTATTTCTTCTCCTTCTAGTGGCCCATTTGTAGTAGATCCCATTAACTTAAATCTATGCATTAGTATGATATACCAAATTAGTAGAGACCCCCATTTGGATCCAGTCATACATTGACATGTCATATCTTTAAGTACTTATGCAGTACCTCCTCCTATATCCCATCTTGCACATGATATAAACATACTTAAGAATGAATATCAACTCATGAAGATCTTTTACAATTTTTAATTAGTACATGTGAGGATAAGATAGCATTAGTTGATAATATATCTTTGACACCCTCCACCATTGTTACATAAGACATGGGGCATACACATGTGAGTTTGAGACATGTTGAGAATGATATTTCACCTTATTTGAACTACCTCATTACTAGGTTTGACAATCTAGAATGATATATTGATACTCATGCATAAAGTATTCAACCAAAAAATGACTCTACTAAAATATTTCACAATCCTTTTGCATATGACATTTTGAATTATCCTTTAGAAAATAGATTTGTGGAGTTATGCAGAGTCGATTATCTAGCCACAACTCCATTGTTCCATGGAACAATTAGTTGTTTCTTATAGGGAAACTATTCCTCCTCTTTACCTAATGTTGGTTGTGTCACCAAAAATCTATAAGCACAAAATATGTCATTATTCCCTTAAATCTACATTTTCTTCTTATGGCCATTTTTTGTTACCTCTCTTGCCTTTCTACCCTTACTATTCCATCCTTTGATGGGTCTATGTCCATTGTGCATTGACCACAACCTTATAGATTTTATTTTTTATTGCTTCATACATATTTTATCCACCTATTTACCATGCTAGTATTTTATCCTTTCAAGTGTCATTATAGACTATGTTAATATCCTCTAATCTAGAATTTCTAGTCCATCTACACCTTGGTGAAATTCCTCTTCTTTCCTACACTTGGCCTCTTTCAACCAAGCAACTCTACTAGTCTCACATACCCATACCAAGTATCATGATGCATTTCTTGATATGTATATTATACATGATATTCTATATGATCCCTATAAAAATTTCATATGTTACATTAGTGCCTTTGCCACTTGGAATATCTATTGTGCCATCAACACCATTGGCAATGTCTCCAATAGACATCTCAAATGGTGTTCTTCTTCTAGATCCATCCTCTAGATTTTTAGTTAGCACCAAGCTACTACCATAATATGCATGTTCACTCCTCAATTTGTATGTTAACCATGGCACAAGAACTTAGAATGTTCACTTGAGATGACACCTTATGACAACTCATGTAACTTCTTTACTTTTTTGAAAAGCATATATCTACAATCCTAGAGTCGCCACTCAACTCTTATCACATTCTCACAAATGTGTTTTCAACTATGAAGCTAGAACTATTGCCTTCCTAAAGCTATGATGATCCATAGACACAATTCATGGAAAGTTGTTCCTTCAACTTAGTTGCTCCTTCTATGGGAACAATCTAGAGAACACAATCCTCCAATCTATCTCCTTCTTTAGGTATCATGTCTAAAGTTCTTAATCCTTAATGAAGATCACATCCTCTTCTTTCAACCACACATAAGTCCTTTAGTTTGATTCACCACCTTATTTCAACCACACATAAGTCCTTTGGTTTTGTTCACCACCTTCATTCAACCACACATAAGTCCTTTGGTTTTGTTAACATAGGAAAAACATAATGAATATCCATTTTCTATAATGGATATCTGTGGCATAGATATCCGTTTTCAAAAGAATTGGGCTTTAGGTAACGAATATCTGTTTTGGGCCAAAAAAGGTAAAAATTAAATTTTTTGGGCCTGACAATGGTGCCCACAGACCTTCTACTATTGAGAAAGCCGTAATCTTTGCCTATTACAGTAAAAAAAACACTTTTATACACTTTTGGACACAAAATTTTCTTGTTTCAATCATTAGGGTGATATTTTTGTTCCCCTAATGGGGAGCAATAGTTGTAGTATAGCAAAAAAGAGGAGGAAAGTTACATTGGAGGAAATTGAAGAAATTAGGGAAAAGGATAGAGCAAGGAAGAGGATTGGAAGAACGGGTTGGGTGGATGCTCATCAAGGTGAAGCTTCTTATTTACCATCTAATGACATGTAAATTGAATGTGTTAATGTTGAATATAATGAAATGTTAGATAAGAATGAAATTTACCATGATATTGCAAATGAAAATGTTACAAACTATTATGAAACACCTATTGATAAAAGCAATATCATGGACAAAGAAGAATAAAAAACATAGAGATTTGCTTGAAGATTGTGGATATGAACCTCATGATGTTGAATTTGCACTTCATTATCCATTTGTTGATGAAATTGATGATGTTGATAACATGGATAAAACAATGAAAATCAATGTATCTCTAAATTACATAAGAAGAGAGGAAGTTTTTCAAGAAGAGAATGAGCATGATGAAATTGTAAAACATCCAAGGTTACTTGAAATTGATGAGAACATAATGGAAAAACTTGAAGGCAAGAGGTTGTCATGAATGGTTTGGTTGTCGGCTTCAAAACTTTTTAATGAATACTTTGAGAATAAAGCATTAACTGAACAATGCCAAATTTCTGTGCAATTACTAAAGATGTACAAAATGAGACCTTTACTAAAGAAATTAAATATTTAGGTAACCAAAGTGTCCGATCAAAATAAAATTATTGTTAGAATCATTTTTAATGAACTCAATTCTATTGGAAAGACTAGCAAGGAGAAAGTTAAAAGAGATGCTTGTAGAGTAATAACAGCCTAAATAGTCAGCAAACAATTAAAAAAGGATCGATTAATGAGGCAAACTTGTGTTGACTTAATCTTGAATTATAAAACATTGTCAAAAGCACAAGCATTAAGTTCAAGACTAGATAGTCCTCTTGGAAATGATACTTGGACTTTCAGTGGTAGGTTTCCATGAGTTGATAAAAAGCTAATCAATAGCACAAAGAATGAAATTGAACAATTTTTTCACACTAACTCTAGGGTATCACCGAATGTAACAAATGTTTTAAAGTTAAGAATTGGTGATAAAGACCACACACAACATCCTAAATACTACTTTGAATGTAGCCAAACAACATTGTACAAATAATATTGTGAAACATGCCCAGGTATGACAATCTCACAAAGATCATTTGAATCTTGTAAACCATTTTATTGTGTTCCTCTTAAAATTTGTAATACATGTTGTAAATACTATGTAGAGTTTTCTATGTATCATGAATTATTATGTAATATTTGTTCTAATTTGTACCCTAATGAAATGTTACAGGAGTGTGGTGTAATTCAACTACGAAAGACATCTAGGGACTTATTGGATTTATTTATATGTATTAGAGATAATAGTTGCATTTTCTACAAGAATGATTGTTTAAATAAAATGTGTTTGCAATGTGGTGGGTTATCAAAGTTTATATCATGCATTCATGAGAGCAGAAAGCATGATTTTGGAAAGAAAACGGTTGAGAAAAAGAGATATGAGATAGTGAAATACAATTTAAAAAGTTGAGGTGAATGTTCTATATGTGAGTTGGATGTAAGAGAGGTAAGTATTGTTTATTTTATTGATGATTTTAAGAAAAAAACTTTTTACAAGTATGCTAAACACAAACATAGGTCTTGATGGTTAGATCAATAGTTCAAGATGTGTAAAGGCTTTTTCTTGATTGCAACTATTGTCTCTATAGTTTATTTTTCTAAAAACTACATATTGCAACAATAAAATGAAGTGCAATCCTAGTATTAAAATTCTATTCAAATTGCCATTTTTGTTCACATCACATATAGACATGCCCCTGAGAGTACATAAGAGAATAGGAAATTGTCAGAGAATACTATTTTTACATGAGTGATGACCGATATCATTCATCAGAGTCTATGCAATATTATTTTCAATAATTTTATGGGTTCTTGCAAGAAATATATATTAGAACGGATCAACATCTCATTTGGTTAGATAATTGCACTAGTCAATTCAAGAATGCTCATATGTTCTATTGGTTGAGCAGGATGCATGGACTATTTGGACACAAGAATTAGCTTGTTTTTGTTAGAGTTGTATTAAATGTGATTGAGATAATTGTGAGTCAAGTGAGTGGGTAGATGCATGGATTCCATAATATTTAACCCATTTATCTCATTGTAATTCATCTTTACTCAATGACATGGAGAGTTCATTTGACTATGAACATCTTTTAGACCTTGTACAACTAGGTCATAATTATGTAGTTGTTGAACCACATGGAAATGAAGAGAGATCAAACTATTGGTTGGCATGACGTGTACAGGAAAAAAAGCTAACATGTCCTATGACAAATGATGATGGGTTCACATACCCTATAGGATCAGTTATTATTGCTAGGACTTGGTTGCGAACATATATGATTAGAAAGAATAACATCCCTCCATTTGAAGACTTTGATAAGCACAAAACCATATTCATGTATTTGCACCTAGTTGTAGCAACAAATGTTAAGTTACTAAAGCATCATACAAAACCAAAAACAAAACAACTATGGACAATTAGTAATTTTGATCATGAAGCAATATTGGATACTCTAAAGGTAAAAGATGACCCCTCAGGTATGCTTGACTAGCATATAAACTTCCAGATGGGACATGTATGCCAATTTTTATCTTAACTTGTTCTTGTTTTTTATTATTTTTAGAATTGTTATATTAAAAATCTTGTTTCTTTAACTATAATGCATGCTTTTGACTATACAAGACTTACCATAGTCATATATTTGAAGACTTAGAGAAGGACAAAACCATATTCATGTATTTGCACCTAGTTGTATTAACAAATGTTAAGTTACTAAAGCATCATGTAAAACCAAAAATAAAACAACTATGGACAATTAGTAATTTTGATCATGAAGCAATATTGGATACTCTGAAGGTAAAAGATGACCCCTCAGGTATGCTTGACTAGCATATAAACTTGCAGATGGGATAGGTATGATAATTTTTATTTTAACTTTTTCTTGTTTTTTCTATTTTTTAGAATTGTTATATTCAAAATCTTGTTTCTTTAACTATAATGCATGCTTTTAACTATACAAGCATGTGATTGAGGTTATCTTGCATGGCATCATAGGCACGAGGTACAAATTTTAGTGTACATTTGTATTTCTTAATATTTTGCTCTCTAGCTTTTTGTACATACTAATTTCTAAATTCATTTGTGCATATCCTACAATCAAGGTATTCTATGAGATGGCATCTCTTTGATGTCTTTTTCTAAATAGTTCATGTACCTTTTCTATGCTTCACATTTTGCATACATGTCTCATAGGGTAATTGCAGCTACAACATCTGAAATTTTTTTCATATCCTTCATACTTTACACCTACCAATTGCATTTGCTTGGAAGTGTCTAAAACCTTTTCAAAAAATTCATTCTATGCATATCCTACAATCATGGCATTCCATGAGACCACATTTATTTGAGGTGTTTTGTCAAACAATTGATATTCCTTGTCTATGCTTCCACATTTTGCATACATGTCTCACAAGGCATTTGCAACTACAACATTTGACAAAATTTCCATATCTTTCATGCTTTCATGGATGTCCATACCCTTTTCCAAAGATCCCATTTTGGCACATGTAGGGAGGATCCTGGCAAAGGTTGTGGAATTTGGCTTTACACATGTCAATTACATTTGATTAAAAGTGTCTAAAGCCTTTTTCAATAAATCCATTTTGTTCATATCTTGCTATTAAGGGGGAAAAAGAATGATGATGAATGTAAGCTAAATCAAGCCCTCTTCCACAATAACATTCAAGGACAAAACTAAGTCAAATCACTACCAAGAGGAGGGAGGAGGACTCAACTATAGATTTTGTTCTCAAGAGTGCTATTGAAATATATGATTTAACCAAGTCTTTTATCAAACCCTAGGTCAAGTATGCATAAAACTCTAATTCTACTTGATAATCATCTTGTAACAGATAGAAGGCGACTGAAACCCATAAACCAATTATACAAGAGTGATCAGTAAGATGTAAGAACTTGTGCCCTAGAAGCTAGAAAGTCAGAGGACTATGAGGTGGATGCCCAAGTCTTGGAGGGAGAATCTGCCAGAGGTGTGAACTGGAGAAATGCTACAAATGATGTCTTGAGGCTAGATTCAGTGATTGTTTGAGCAGGAGGACTTCGGGACAGGTACCCAAGTCTTCCATAGAGGCATATTCGTAAAATGCTTTTGGATCCCAAAGTCCTTTCCCTTACATAACCTTCATACACACTCACTTCTTTAGACTTCACACCTGTAACCTACACACAAGAAGAACATGGGTTTGGGGGTTGTGGTATTTAGGGATTTGCCTCAGTCAAATCTGAGGATAACATTCAAGCTTCCCAACATTGTTGTTAGAGTGCATGTCCTTGCAAGATAGAGGCTAAACCAAATGATGATTGAATGATTCAAATAAAAATGATATCACCTCAGAGGTGAAGCCCTTAGGAGAATGAAGTTCCTTCAAATCATAAGGAGACATATGATGATTCTAAATCCGCAACACCACACAATACAAACACAAATCTACTCTAGAAACATAATGAATGCTTTGAATGCTCTTTTCTCCAAGATCATAAGTTTGGAATCATCAATCTCTATCAAAATGAATTCAAAACCCCACTTATATATGCTTTCTCGCTAACATTCATGAATTAATTCAAAAGAGTACAAGGACAGACCTTTTTAAAGGTCTTATGCTAACATTCATTAAAATTGGCCCCAACCAATCAGGGAGGACTTGGGTGTGGATGCCCAAGTCCTTATGTTCCTTTTTGGTCTAGGGTAAGGTAAATCATGGGCCGCTAGTTCCCAATTTACATGGGTTTCAGGGGATTTTGCATTAGGATGAATATTTTGCATGTATAATGTTATCACAGGGACCTAGGAGCTAAGCTAGGAGGTAAAAAGGTATGTGTCCACTTTTTACTCCATAACATTTAGCCCCCACTTTAATGTGTGTACTATCTTATGATTAGTACATGCATTTAAAAATATGGTCAAAGATATCAAACACAAGAGAGAAGACCACCCTAAGGTCAAAAGACTATTTCTAGCTCGCAGACTTAGGCAAACATAAGAAAACACTTGATAGTCACATAAGACACAGTGAATATAGTAAGGAAGCATACAATACATGAAGAAGAGATGAATTCAGTCATGTGATACACAAGGTATGCACAAAGAGAAGACATGATTAACAAATATATCTATATAATTCTTTAACATGAAACACACAGCATGGAGGGAGCTCATCATTACACACCTTTAGACCATGCAAAATAGACAAAACACATGATATGGAGGGGACTCATTATTGATAATTGAGGGGGGGGTGTATCAGTTATCCTAATTAATTCTTCCTTTTGATCTTTCTTATTAATCAATGCAACATTAATTCAAATAAGCAAACATTACCATGAAAAGGAAAAACACATGACATAGTATTTTTGACGTGGAAACCCTGTTAAGGGAGAAAACCATGGGGTGATTAACCCAAAGATTATTCTTTGTTAGAAGAATAACGAAATACAAAATGGCACTTGCCAATTAGGGCTCACTGCCCGAGCACACTGCTCACTAAGGAGGCACACTACCTACAAGGAGATACACTGTCTACAAAAGAATGTTATACAATACTTGAACTGATTGGAGGCATCCACATATGCTGGAGTTTAGTTCCAGTTTGGCTCAGTACACTGATCTGCTGCACTTCATCTTTCCTCTTCTCTTATGTTGCTTTCCTTTCACATACCGGACCTTCCTTACTGCTTCTACTCTACTCTACTTTTATTCGCACACCATATTGTGACCACAACACTTCTCACAACTAAATCCATCGTGTATATATATCTACACAAGTAATTTCATCACCTTTCAATTCGGCATCCAAAATAGTCAATTCTTTTCACAAACTCTGATCTATCGGCTGAATCCTTCCACACCAGGTAATGCAGATCAAAACTATGCTTGTATAAATCATTTATCATGTCGGCCAAACATGATTCATGGCTTCACAACCTTTACCATCATTAGTAACATATCTAGAAAATAGTTTGATGTTCTGTTAGTCAGTTCTTCCTCTGTTCACACTGTCACTTAGGAACCCAGTACTCAAGTATTCATATCTTTTACCTCATCTATCACCGGAGGCTACAACCTTGGAATCTATTACTCAAGGTAGTCCTCTTGACTTCCCCAAAACCGCACTTTGCCAAGATACTTCCTGTGAGAGATCCGAACCAGTCTGTCAGACCTTACCACATGCTCTGTTCTTGTTCACCGAACCACAATAATCTTCATTCTGACTTCTGGTAGAGACACACCATGACCTGCGGATATGTGGGATGACCTTTGTTGCCATCAATGACAACAACCATGAATCCATATAGTGTCTCTTGCCAACAATCTCCCCCTTTGGTATTGATGGCAACACTTAGTGAAAAATGAATAAGTGTTTACACTATGCTCCCCCTTGGCTGATGCTCTATCTTTATATAAATTTTCTGGAGCTCCCCCTTAGTTGGATTCCTCATTTTTCACTGCTCGTCACTCCCCCTTTCACATCAATGGCAAAGGGTAGGGTCCGCACACCAAAATTTTCAAAAATTTTACTATACTTGGCCGTATATTACATATTCACATAAACTGAAGAATGTCTACAAAGGATGTCTTCAACTGGATGGGTTCTGTAGCCCAACTTTGCTTCATTCTATCCAAAATTGAAATGTGACCACTCAACAAAAATGCAAAAGCTTCTGCCCTCTTAAGATCTGTCGGATCATTGGTTTGGGCAGTAGTCTGAGCATCACTTATGGCCTCATGCATGGCCTCTAACTTAGGGATAATAATCCTTCTAAGTTCTCCCATCTCGTTAATTATATTCTTCCTTTCCTTCTCAAAGTTCTTTATTGCATTTGTGATTGCAATAGTTTGACATTCTTGATTTACTATGGAGGAAGAGAGAGGATCAAAACTTTGAGACAAACTTAGTAGTTTATCCTGTTCCTCTTTTATTTTCTTCTCAATTTCTATTGTTGCTTTTGACCAGGAGATACAAAATTTGTAAATGTCACCGCCATCCTTAAGAGCATTTTCTAAGCTCTTTATTCCAATACTCATATTTCTCCTATCATTAGAGATTAATCCTTGTACCTCTGAGAATCTCTTATCCAAAAACTCCTTCCAGACCTTTTCTTTAGCTAATTTTTCTAGAGAATCAAAATGTGTACTAACACTGCTGACTAAGGTTTTGAGATTACTGGAAGAGGAGGCTGTGGGATCCTTCTAAAAGGATGGTATGATCTTTTCCGGTACTCCGGATGCAGCTTCTATCAACTCACAGTCTGCCATATGAGACTTGAGGAGTTTTTCGTTTGCCTTAGCATGTGCAAATGAAGCTATCTTCATTGTCTGTATCGAAGAAAGAGAATCAAAATTGAATGGACCTTGTAGAAGCTCTGGTTCATCAATCTCTAATGTTTCCTTGCTCAAAAAAATTTGGACAGTTTGTGTAGTGTCTCTTGCCAGGGACAGATGTTTCTTCTCTTCTACAGTCTTAGAGCTGTCCTTTGAAATTTTCTCTCCCTCTACATTCCCACCACTAGCAGTTGTGGTTTTCTCTAGTGAAGTCTTCTATCCTTTTGCAATCTTTGCATTGTCACCTTCTTTTTCCTTCACCGCTGCTTCTTTCTCCTATAATTTCTCTTCTTCTTTGGATCCGGAGACTATAGGGGAAACCGAAGGAGAAATGTTGGTCTGTTCAGGGCCCATCTCTTCTATCACTTTTTCAGAAGTTTCTTCTACAACACTTGTGGATGAAGGATCAGTACCCAAGTCCTCTACAATAGGAAGATTAAATCTTTTGAAAGCCTTTTGGAGGATCTCTTCTGTATCCTTGGCCACCTTGTCAGTCTCACCAAGCATGAGTTGATTCATCCTTGCTTTACTCCTGAACTCATCCTTGCAGTCTTTGAATATTATGTTCATTGTCTTGGGATCAATTTGAGGATATAGCTGAATAGCTATCTGCTCCTGTATCTCAAGATCTTTAGCTTGGGTAGTGTACTTTCTCATTTCCAACTCCTTTTCTAGACTTTTAGGAATTAAAGAGATAATTTCAATAAAAGATTTGTTGTAAATGTTCAAGAACTTAACTGTGGCTTCCTCCAGAATCCTTTTATCTGCTTCATTATAGCCATCATAGAATTCTGTTAGGGGTTGAAGGTTGCCATCCACAGTGACTGCTTTTACTATATCATCTAAGGAGAGAGTAGGTTTTTCAACAAATTCCTCTTCCTTCTCTTCTTCTCCTTCACCGGTAGAGTGTTTACTAGATGATTTCTTCTTATGTTTCTTTAGCTCCTTTACCCCCTCATCTGATTCAGTTTCCTCTTCATCTTTCTGACTTGCATAAGCCCTTCGGCTTTTATTTTAGACCTTTTCTCTCCTTTACCAGATGTCTAACCTTTCAGTTTTGATGTTTTTGAGCTTTTGGTTGTGACAGGTGTAGATCCTTTTGATGATCTGGTCTGGGTTGAGGTTTCCACCAGAGTACTTTTCTTGCTTTTCTTTTCTGCCTCTTTCTTTTCTTCCTCAGCCTTTCACCTTTTTTCCCATTTGGCATCAAATGCCTCCTTTGGGATGCCTAGGCCTTGGGCAATATGTTCTACTTCTTTTCTCACCTTCCTTTTTATCTCAGGTTCTCTGAGTTCCACATGGATCTTCACACTCAGCTCCTCAAAGGTTCCAAACCTTTCTACCTTTGGATCTTTGGGCTAACTCAGCATGTGTTGAACATGCAGTTCCACAATCTGTTCATCAACCTCATACCCCATGGGCATGATCCAGACTATCCTTGGCTCTACTGCCTCCATTAGGCACTGATCAGTATCAACCATAAAGCAGACTGAGTCTTTGTATTTTTCAACAAGAGACTGGGGAATTCTTTTTCTTGCTTGCATCATGCTTTGGAAGTTTTTGAAGTATTCCCATAGGGCTGTATTTCTTGCTTTGGCATCCCCAAGTCCATGTAAATAATCTCTGATCTGGACTGCTACAGGTTTGTCATTCTGCCATACCCATCCACTTGATCCGAGCAGCTCATTCATGAAGTAGAAAAATAGACATAATATAAGTGTACCATACTTGAAAGAATTCTTTTTGTCCTTTTTGATCTTTTGTATATTTTCCATTAATTGGCTTAAAAGAAGTTCACAGAGATCATAATCTGCATTCTTTCTGAGCATCTCATAGGCAGTATATACTACAGTTCCGGATACAAAATTCTCCCTACTGGAGTGATAAATCTTGTATCCTATTATCATAGATGCAAACTTGATATCCGGGTTAGAAATATCTTCAATGGTCATCGCCTCTTATTAAATTTTGATCCGGCGGCCTCAATTACAATGTTATTTTTGACAGATTTGAGGATAGGTATCCCTCCGGAAGAGTATAGACCAGTTACTACCCTAATTTCCTCTTTTGTGATCTTGAGGGTCTATCCAGTCATAGGAAGTTGTCATGCACCCTACTCAATATGTACCAGACCCATTCATCTTCTTCAAAGCAGGGGAAATGAATGAATTGATCAAAATGTTTCTTCTGGATACCCTTATACTCTGGTTTAAGATCAAAAGTATTGTCTATCAGTTGTTTGTGATAGATATCTCTTAATTTGAATTCCCCAAATTCCTCAATACTTGCATGTATGTAAACCCTAATGTCTTCTGTGTGTAAAACGCCATGTGGAACACTAGAGAATGCTCCTAAGGGATCTACCTCCAATGACTTGTATGGGTGTTTCTTAAATTCAGGTTGGGGCTTATCTGAGATCTTTACTATATTCGGAGTAGCCATTTTTCAAAAGATTTACAGTGAGATATTAAAAATGGAAAATACCTTATGCGCCTTCGGTTACACGGAGTGGTTGGATTGATTTCTGCATGTAATGACTTCTGCAAGTGATCTTCGGTGAACTTGATGAATTTTGTTGCAGAGCTCCACTTTTCAATTCTTCTTGAGTGTAGAATGAACAAGTGATTGAAGAGAAAACCTTTATATCGCTCCGTAAACCCTAATATTAGGCTACAATAAATGCTCGACCTACATTATTCTAGTTTGCCTTATTCAGATTACTTAAAGAATCAGATCTATCCAGATCTATGAACATCATGTGAATCTTCCAAAACATGAACAAATAGAGATGACACATCACAAGGACATCCCAAACACTTTGTCCAATCCGCAAAATAGGAAAATGCACTTCTGGATCTCACCGGACCTTTTTGTAATCCTTTGAAACTTCAGAGCATCTCCCGGAACTGGTTCTACTTGATTGATCACAACTTCTTCATAACTTCATGTGGGCCTCTGAAATCTTAATTGGATCATCTCAGGACTCATATCTACAGGCCCTTTTAATCCACATCCTCTTCTTGTGCCAATTCTGGCACCACTTGATTGGCTGGGGGAACAAGGTTTTCTTTGTGTCTACCCCTGTGCCAGAGCTCACTTTTTAATTTTTGGAAGGAATATTAGCACCAGAGTCTGGTGCGGATCCAACCTCTATATTCTCTGTACTTTTCTTCACCCAAATCTTGCTCATCTCACTTTTAACTTCATCTGCATTCACTTTTTGTTTACCCTTATCTTGATTCTGATTATGATATTCTGGACCTCTTTTGTCCAGATTCTTGTTTCTGCAGAATTTTGCACTATGACCTGATCTATTGCAGTTTTGGCAAACAACATTTCTTTGCATATTTGACTAATATCCTTTTGATCTGCATTGATTAACCATATGGCCTATTCTATTGCATGCAAAGCATCTACCATTTAATGATTTGTTCATTTGCATATATCTGCATTCATGAGATTTGTGACCATACCTTTTGTAGTTAAAACACTATCCAGAGAAGGAAGAATTAGTCTGATTCATTCTCTTTCTGTATTGATTATCTTTTTTACCAAAGAGATTACAGCTGTGGCAATATCCATTGAAAGATGGATATCTTTGAGCATTGGGTTGTCTTACCGGAGGTCTTCTAGGCCTGTTCCTTGGATTTTCTGATCCAAAATTCTTCTGACCAGATCCGGAGCTTTCTCCTTTCTCATATCCCAAACCACACTTGTCATCTACCCTTTTTTGACTTCCAAGAAGAACTTCAAGTTGAGCAGAACTTATCTTGAATTTCTCTTTATATTCATTTGTTGATTGAAGATCCCTTTTGAGAGAGACAATTTGATCCTCAAGTTTTTTTTCATTTTCTTTAGCATCTTCAAGATCAGATTCAAGATGTCTAATAATTCTCTCCATTTGGTGGCAATCTTCTGATTTCTCCTTGAGAGATTGTCTTAGATCATCTTCAGTTTTTCTTTTCTCTTCAATCTCTTGGGTAAACTTTATAACTCCTGATTACATTTCATGTCTTACCATAATGACTTATTTTGATAACTTTTCACATAACTTGGTTTTTTCAGTCAGCTCTTCATTTGCATCATTAGCTTCACTTTGTCTTGCCAATTGCTGAAGCAGCTCCTTTCTCTTTTTCATAGAGAGACTTAATTTGTCTTTTAGTTCTCTCATGAAATCATCAGCCTATTTGAGTCTTTCCTTTAATTCATTGACTTCAGAGTTTGACTGTTCAAGATCCTCAAGGGCAGTCTTGAGTTGCTCCTTTAAACCATATGTATCCATTTAGATTCCTAGATCTTCCTCAAGCTATCAGATTCTTGTTGGGAGGAACTTAGCTCTGATACCAATTGTTGATAACTGAGAGGGGGGGTGAATCAGTTATCCTAATTAATTCTTCCTTTTGATATTTCTTATTAATCAATGCAACATTAATTCAAATAAGCAAACATTACCATGAAAAGGAAAAACACATGACACAGTATTTTTGATGTGGAAACCCTATTAAGGGAGAAAACCATGGGGTGATTAACCCAAAGATTATTCTCTGTTAGAAGAATAAGGAAATACAAAATGGCACTTGCCAATTAGGGCTCACTGCCCAAGCACACTGCTCACTAAGGAGACACACTGCCTACAAGGAGACACACTATCTACAAAAGTATGTTATACAATACTTGAACTAATTGGAGGCATCCACATATGTTGGAGTTCAGTTCCGGTTTGGCTCAGTACACTGATCTGCTGCACTTCATCTTTCCTCTTCTCTTATCCTGCTTTCCTTTCACATACCAGACCTTCCTTACTGCTTCTACTCTACTCTGCTTTTATTTGCACACCATATTGCGACCACAACACTTCTCACAACTAAATCCATCATGTATATATATCCGCACAAGTAATTTCATCACCTTTCAAGTCGACATCCAGAATAGTCAATTCTTTTCACAAACTCTGATCTGTCTGTTGAATCCTTCCACACCAGGTAATGTGGATCAAAACTATGCTTGTATAAATCATTTATCATGTCGGCCAAACATGATTCATGCCTTCACAACCTTTACCATCATCAATAACACATCCGAAAAATAGTCTGATGTTCTGTCAGTCAGTTCTTCCTCTGTTCACACTGTCACTCAAGAACCCGGTACTCAAGTATTCATATCTTTTACCTCATCTATCACCGGAGGCTACAACTTTGGAATCTATTACTCAAGGTAGTCCTCTTGACTTCCCCAAAATTGCACTTTGCCAAGATACTTCCTCTGAGAGATCCAGACCAGTCTGCCACATGCTCTGTTCTTGTTCATCGGACCACAATAATCTTCATTCTGACTTTCGGTAGAGACACACCATGACCTGCGGATATGTGGGATGACCTTTGTTTCTATCAATGACAACCATGAATCCATATAGTGTCTCTTGCCAACACTCATCACTTCACACCTTTAGACCATGCAAAAACACGCAAGGAAGACATAGAAAACACATGGAAAACACATGAAATACACGAGTGTTGTATAGTATGTCATCAACCTACTATACATCTTATACACAACAAACACAAGTGATAGGGAGGAGCTCATCACTATGATCCACTATCTAAGACACACCAAGAACACATGACGGTTGAGCTATGCTACCACAACTACCAAAGACAAGCTTAAGGGTGAATAACTCAAGATCCAACCCTACCTCATGTTGAAGACTTTTTAGAAGGATGTGTAACCGCTCAAGTGAAGACACAATCCCACCTTCCATAGAAGGGATTTCAAAATGCAACCCCACCTATATCCATAGGTGCCTTACAATGAAAAGGAAGCATGTGCTCACTATAGACAACCCCACCTGCATCATGAAGACACCTTAAAGTGAACATGAGGTCTACACAAAACAAAGTACACAACCCCACTTGCATCATGAAGATGCCTTACAGTGAAAAGGAAGCATACACAAACACGCTTTATCACAATGTCTAAAATATCCAAGCATTTACCATGATATATGCCTCCATGTTAAAGTGGTTGATGCCACTTGATAATATCAAGCACATTTAAGGTAAAGTGAAAAGACACAAGGGAATAAGATATTTCACAAATCCCATGCCCCCAAAGTGATATATGCTTGCAATCGCCAAATGTTCCCACAAACACATAAATATCATTTGCTAACATAATCATTAATCAACAATATATAATCTTTGGTTAGAAAACCTAAGCTAAGATAAAAACCAAAACAATTCATGAAAGTTATACAAAAATCATTTATCATATCATGTACTAGACCAAGGCTACACTTATGGGTTCGCAACCAAGTATATCCATGAGGTTATGCTTCAGCTATCTTAGAACTGAGTGTAGCTACAAGGTGAGATACAAAATAATCCAAAGTACATAGAAGCATATTTAGAGTATTGTGAAGGTTTGTTACAACAAATTTCACAATACGAATCATAACACGAAGTGATTATACTAGTCAAGTCTTAGTAATATATCAACCCCATCTTCATATATGGGCTAGATCTATTTTTTCTTTCTTGTTGTAGGGACACATGGTCCTTATCATTAGTTATTTGTTTTCATCATCTATCAACTAGTAGAGCCATTGAAGAATGTAAACACTAAAAATGAGAGAGGAGATACAAGTGACTTAGGTTTACAATGTGGGAAGATGCCCCCAAGACATCCTCCACAACGTTATGCCCCCAAGGCACCACACACAACAATTACAATAAGTGAGAGAGAATCAAGTAGAAGAATAGAGGAAGTCTCCTTGTATCAAATGCTGTGGTGGGTTATCAAAGTTTATATCATGCATTCATGAGGGCAGAAAACATGATTTTGGAAAGCAAATGGTTGAGAAAAAGAGATATGAGATAGTGAAATACAATTTAAAAAGTTGAGGTGAAGGTTCTATATGTGAGTTGGTTGTAAGAGAGGTAAGTATTTTTTATTTTATTGACGATTTTAAGAAAAAAACTTTTTACAAGTATGCTAGACACAACCATAGGTCTTGATGGTTAGATCAATAGTTCAAGATGTGTAAAGGCTTTTTCTTGATTGGAACCATTGTCTCTATAGTTTATTTTTCTAAAAACTACATATTGCAACTATAAAATGAAGTACAATCCTAGTACTAAAATTCTATTTAGATTGCCATTTTTGTTCACATCACATATAGACATGCCCCTAAGAGTACATAAGAGAACAATAAATTGTCAGAGAATACTATTTTTACATGAGTGATGACCGATATCATTCATCAGAGTCTGTGCAATATCATTTTCAATAATTTTATGTGTTCTTGCAAGAAAAAGATATTAGAATGGATCAACATCCCATTTGGTTAGATAGTTATACTAGTCAATTCAAGAATGCTCATATGTTCTATTGGTTGAACAGAATGCACGGACCATTTGGACACAAGAATTAGCTTATTTTTGTTAGAGTTGTATTAAATGTGATTGAGAAAATTGTGAGTCAAGTGAGTGGGTAGATGCATGGATTCCACGATATTTAACCCCTTTATCTCAATGTAATTCATATATACTCAATGACATGGGGAGTTCATTTGACTATGAACATCTTTTAGACCTTGTACAATCAGGTCATATTTATGTAGTCGTTGAACCACAAGGAAATGAAGAGAGATCAAACTATTGGTTGGCACGATGTGTACAGGAAAAAAAAGCTAACATGTCCTATGACAGATGATGATGGGTTCACATACCCTATAGGATCAGTTGTTATTGCTAGGACTTTGTTGTGAACATATATGATTAGAAAGAATGACATCCATACATTTGAAAACTTTGAGAAGCACAAAACCATATTCATGTATTTGCACCTAGTTGTAGCAACAAATGTTAAGTTACTAAAGCATCATGCAAAACCAAAAACAAAACAACTATGGACAATTAGTAATTTTGATCATGAAGCAATATTGGATACTCTGAAGGTAAAAGATGACCCCTTAGGTATGCTTGACTAGCATATAAACTTCCAGATGGCACATGTATTGACAATTTTTATCTTAACTTGTTCTTGTTTTTTCTTTTCTATATAGAATTTTTATATTGAAAATCTTGTTTCTTTAACTATAATGCATGCTTTTGACTATACAAGACTTACCATATTCATGTATTTGAAGACTTAGAGAAGCACAAAACCATATTCATGTATTTGCACCTAGCTGTATTAACAAATGTTAATTTACTAAAGCATCATGCAAAACCAAAAACAAAACAACTATGGACAATTAGTAATTTTTATCATGAATAAATATTGAATACTCTGAAGGTAAAAGATGACCCCTCAGGTATGCTTGACTAGCATATAAACTTGCAGATGGGATAGGTATGATAATTTTTATTTTAACTTGTTCTTGTTTTTTTCTATTTTTTAGAATTGTTACATTCAAAATCTTGTTTCTTTAACTATAATGCATGCTTTTGACTATACAAGACTATGAATGAGGTTATCTTACATGGCATCATAGGCATGAGGTACAAATTTTAGTGTACATTTGTGTTTCTTAATATTTTTCTCTCTAGCTTTTTGTACATACTAATTTCTAAATTCATTTGTGTATATCCTATAATCAAGGCATTCCGTGAGATTGCATCTCTTTGATGTCTTTTGCTGAATAGTTCATGTGCCTTTTCTGTGCTTCCACATTTTGCATACATGTCTCACAGGGTAATTGCAGCTACAACATCTAAAAAAATTCTCATATCCTTCATACTTTACACCTACCAATTGCATTTGCTTGGAAGTGTCTAAAACCTTTTCAAAAAATTCATTATGTGCATATCCTACAATCATGGCATTCCATGAGACCACATTTATTTGAGGTGTTTTGTCAAATAGTTCATATTCCTTGTCTATGCTTCCACATTTTGCATACATGTCTCACAAGGCAGTTGCAACTACAACATTTGACAAAATTTCTATATCTTTCATGCTTTCATGGATGTCCATACCCTATTCAAAAGATCACATTTTGGCACATGTAGGGATGATGTTGGCAAAGGTTGTGTAATTTGTCTTTACACACGTCAATTGCATTTGATTGAAAGAGGTAGTCTCCTTGTATGCTTGACCTTACAAAAGTATCAAGGGTCATTCGAGGCCTAAACAACATTTAACAAAACATGGGGGAACACAACACAAAACCATAACATACAAATATATCTATTTAAGAGGATGCCAAACTAGCTATGAGAAGGACTACATTAAATTAGGAGGCAGAGAGAAAACATTTGAAAGTGGTATCCTTGAGAGATCAAGGAAATAGTTTTGCTAACAATGCCTCATCAAAGAAGAAATTACTACACAGTTGTGAATGCTGCCACGAGTATTAGGATAACCTTTACCACTATACTTTTGAAAGCGAGGAGTCTTGAATTTATCAGGCATTTGATATCTTAGGATTGTATAAGATAAAGGACTGTGAGCATAACAGTTGGTAAAGTAGGTTGAGAGGAAGCATTTGTCAAATTTGTCACTTTTTACTGCAATGATGACATACTCTTCAAAATTTGGTTTAAGAGAGCATCATTGGGTGAAGAGGTTTGCAAATTTGAGATAGGTGCATTTGATGCTACAGTTGTGAAATTGAAAGGTTGTTGGTAATGAGTGGAGGTGATGGGTGGTTGATAATAAGTAATGTTTAGTAGGGAAAAGAGATATGGATTCAAAGCATGTGAGTACACTAGATCAAATCCTCCTTTCACTACAACATTCAAGGACAAAACTGAGCCAAGTCACTACAAGATGGAAGAGGACTCAACTACTAATTTTGTACTCTTGTTTGCATAGGAAAGATGTGATTAGACCAAGCCCTTTATCAAACCCTAGGCCAATCAATGCACTAAATCCTAGATTTGAGATAATCAACTTATAACAAAGAAACAACAACAACAAGTCCGGATCTAAAAGTACTAGGATGATCAGTGAGATGTCCAAACTTGTCCCTCAGAAGATAAAATGTAAGAAGACTATGAGGCTAGTGGCCAAGTCCAAAAAGTCCTAATATCTAAAAGCTCAAAACTAGAAAAATATCATAAATGATGCTCTGATGCTGAATTCAAGGTCTATTTTAGCTGCTGGACACTGGGGCTAGTGCCCAAGTTTGCTACAGATGAATTCTTGAACTATTTGTTTAGATCTTGAATCGTTATCCCTTAAACAACCTCCCTATACCTTCACTTCTATAATTCCTGCTCTTGTAACTTGCACACAAGAAGAAAAGGTGTTTGGGGGTTGTGGTGTTTAGGGACTTACCTCAGTCAAGTCCCAAGTTAGCATTCAAGCTTCCCCAACACTGTTGTTAGAGAAAGAGAATGTCCTTGCAAGGCAAAGGATAAATATAATCTAAATTATGATGAAATGATTCAAACACAATGATAAAGTCACCTTTGAAGTGAAGTCCTTAGGAGGTTGAAGATTCTTCAACTCATAAGGATGATGATGATTCCAAATCTGTAACAATCACAATACTAACACAAATCCACAATAGTAACACAATGAATGCCTTGAATGATCTTTTCTCAATATCATAACCTTTCTGTAACATTGGAAAATGTCCCCTTGGGGGCTTTTCCCTTATAAGGTTTAGCTCCCGAGTCTTTAGAGTGCATTTAGGACATTTTAGTTCATATTTTAGCACCCCAATGGAATGAAACCTAAGTCCCATGGTAAATAGGACCTAGGAGGACTCCTTGAGCTATACTCTACCTAAAATAGGGGGGAGGACTTGGATGCCCATGCCCTAGTCCTACCCTATTTTAGGGCAGCCCCAATTTCTGGGTGTCGGTTAGTGACCATTATTAGGTCCCTTTGCCGACACGGTAAGTTTGAATTTCAAATATCTTGGTGGGAGTGCTTGTAGATGCATATATAAGCATGTGTAGGCATTTATTTGTAAACTAGATTTCAATGATATGAGGACTAGCAAGCTATTGTGTTCTCAAGGTGATTTAAGGCTTTCTATTGTGTTGCTAGAGTAGACTTGTGTGTTTTGTGTGTTGATATTTGTAGATTTGAGCATCAATTCCTTCATGCCATGAAGAGCATCTTCCTTCATGAAAGCTTCACTACAAGGTGACATATCATTATGTTTTTATCATTGATTCCTTTGGTTTTGGCCTTTGCATCACAAGGGCACACCCTCTTTATCTGACAATGGTGTTTGAAGACATAAGTGTCCTCTGAGGTTTGACTGAGTCAAACCTCTAATCACCACAACCCCCAAACCAAGTCTTGTGATTGTAGGTTACAAGTGTCACATCTGGGAAAAGTGGACTTGTAGGAAGTCTAGGAAGACATCAGGGATTCAAGATCTGAAGGAAAGACGAACAAAGGAGCATTTCTAGGACTAGGGCACTCGCTCCAATGTCCTTCGCAGATAGATTCTGGAAAACAGAAGTTATAGGGTTGATCATTGTCTGAAGGAGGTCCAGATTCCCTGAAAAAGTAAGTACCTTGGACTTGGGCACACACTCTATTTTCCCTGACTATTCCGCTTTGGAACCCTGAAAATAGGTATTCTGTAATTTGGCATTTTACTCCTATCTGCAAAAGCTTTTTTCGTAATTCATTAATTTGTTGTCGTATTTACGTAATTAGGGTTTTAATGGTCAATTGAGCATAGGAGAAGTAAAAATTGATAATTAATCCCCTAATACAAGTTTCCCTACATCTAAAAGTGACCTAGGGTATGATAATGCTAGCCATTCGACCCTAGATCCGTCAATGTTAGGGTGAAAGGAGGATTTTAACATCTAAGCCACAAAAGATCAACAAATCCATTTTTACCCTAAACATTTTGGTGAACCCATGTCTTTGAACTTAAATTACAACTTTATAAGTGTTTGTCTATAGATTTGGTGTGATTTCATTCATTCATTTGGTCATTTAATTTATTGCATTGAGAAAATTTCAAAAAAATTGAAAAATTTGGAAAAATACAAAAAAAATGCATTGTTGGGCTTACTAAATTATGTCAATTCTTTCTAATTTTTCCTAATTCACAATTTTTACATCAGATATAATGTAAACTACAGAAAAATACAAAAAAACAATATCTTGCTTTGCATTTTCATCATTTAATTGCTAAGGTTTTGTGGAAATTTTGTCAATTTTTAGATAACCTAGTAATTCCAAAATCTAGGGTTTGTAGGTAAAATATATTATCAGATTTTTCTACTGATTTCAAAGGCTCATTCAAATTTGAATTTTCTATAGTCTTGCATTTTAATGTGAATTTGCAATTAAATTTAAATTATTTGCATTTTTGCATTGAAAATTTCAACAAAAACTAGCAATTTTGGTGCATTTTCATTAAATTTGCATGGAAATTTTGCATGATTAAGATTGAAAATAATTTTCAGATCTAAGAGTATGTAAATTCCATCATAAATCAGACTTCAAACCATTCGCATAGAATTTTGTTCCAAATTTTCAAACCTAGGGCTTTAAAAACAACAATTTTCGCTAAAATCAGCCTTATCGACTCTCTAAATTTGCACCATAGGTGTGTTGTGAAATATATTTTTGCATTAATTTTCTGTTTTCAAGGTAATAATTTTCTTCCTCTCATAAAAATATTGACAACACCCTTTTAACGGGCTCTTGGAGTCAAAATTCGGTGAAAAACTACATATTTTGACTATTTTTGCCCTAGGGTTTGACGTAGTTTGCACTCCAAGCATGTTGTGATCAATTTAATGGATTAAGGTGACTGATATTATTGATATTGTTTTCTATTCCTCCTAAAATTTCTTACAACACCTCTTTTGCTAGGTCTTGGAGTTGAAAAATCGTGAAAAAATTACATATTTTGCTATATTTTCACTAGGGTTTTGCCTTAAGTGGCATTAAAATCATGTTGTGTTAGATATTGTAGCACCAAGTGGATGTTATTTCTGATATTATGTTCTGTCCATAATCATTTTCATCACAGCACCTTTTGTTATGCTCTTTTGTATTGAATTTCAATGAAAAAAGTGCCTATTTTGACATATTTTCACTATATCTTGACTTGGCATTATCTTGGATTAGCATCAAGAGTGTGTTGAGAGTGATTATACTGATGTTTTGGACTTATATCAGTCATATAACCTGCTTCCCTTGACTTAAATCCTCATAGTATCCTTTGTTTCATTCATTTGTATTTAAAAAGTATCGAAAAACTAAGCATTTTTTGCATATATTTTGCATTAATGGATCCTCCTAATGGTACATCTTTAGAAGACTTATATGAGTACATGGTAAAATATGATAACTTTTGCAAATTCACTAACAAATATCCTCAATTTTTGTATCAAATTACATACATCTATGGCATTGGCATAACCAACACTACTACATGTGATATCCTTCGATCAATAGCTTACTTCGATAACTTTCGTGAGACTATAGATGTTTTCCCTTCAATAATGGAGAATCTCAAAAATTTTATAGCTGAAAACCACCATGGGAAAGTAGTGATGATAATTTTACTCCCACTCTCCCTTTGTTTCATGATGATATAATGCAAATCCCTTCTAAGACCCATGAAAATGAAATAGCAATGGGTGATTCATCAAACAAAGAGACTTGTCCCAACATAACCCCACTTGGTGAGGATATATTGGCACAAGAAAGAGACATCATTGATACATTTCTCCACACTACTCTGCCATCTCTTCTCACTCTCCCTAATCAGGATGAAGCTTTGGATGATGTAGTCTCTCTTTGTGACCATTTGCTTGGATTGCCACCAGATGTTCAAGAACTTCTAAACTACATGCTAAACCAACAACGAAATCATGAACTGCCACATACTTTGGAAAGAAATGAAATCCTACATGCTATGGAAGAATAAGCTATCCCTCTGATTCAAGCCATTCCAACACCCTATATAAGGACTGAAATGGGTATCTTTCAGATGCCTCCACAAGCTCATTTAAAAGGCATTTCAACTGCTCCTATAGCTGACATAGACAATGGCAACATTCCCTCTCAACCATCGTTAAGAGAAACCTTTCCTACACAGTTACCCTCACAAACTCATGAACATATGGAAGAGAGAAGAAATGGTAACACATTAACCATTAAGATAAAGATCAAGATTCACAACTTCTAGCTTGAAAGGGGCCCTATAGGTAAGTATCTATATTCTTTTATTTCTATCGTAATGTGCTTCCCCCGTGATGTGTTATATGTTGTTTAGGCCTCCTGGAATGACCTTAGATTCTCTCATAAGGTTCAGGATACCAGGACACCACTGCTGTTGTGACCTTCTATTTGTGTCATCATTCTTCTAAATTGCTCTCTCTAATTTTATTGTTGAGTGTTGTGTCTTATGGACATAGCATCGTAGTTGGTGACTTGGGGGCACCCTCCTACGTGACTGTCCCTAAGACACTTGTTTTCTCCTCTCTTATTTATTGTTTCCCTTCCTCTAGTGTTTCCATCTATCGAGCGGATAACGACAAACATTTATACTAATGTGGACCTAGTGTCCTTTTTGAGAGCAATCAAACATTGGACTTAGTTCCTAATATGACAATGGGGTTGTATATTTTATTTGATGCTTGGCTAGTCGAAGCACTCGTGCTTTCCGCGTAGTGAATTTTATGATATTTCTATTGCATATACAAACCTTAACAATACTGCTACTCCGTGTACCTTTATTTGCCTTTGAATGTGTTCTTGGTGGTACTCGATTCGGAGAGCTTTGTGATATAGCCCTTGGTTATCCTCGAACTCCAAATTCGTTGTATAACCTTGGCTCTTTGTGCGGTTAATCATATGCATTAATGTTGTAGACACTAACATGTTTCTTGTAGGGATGTGTTTGTGGGAACATTTGGCGATCGTAAAGTACATGTCACCTCTGGGGGGCATGGGCTTTGTGAAAGTCGGTGTTCCCTTGTGTGTTTTATTTCCTACCTTAACATGCTTGATATCAATAACTGATATCAACCACCTAAAGATGGGGGCATATAAGGTAAGCTATTTGTCATAGATGTTAGCAATGTGTTTGAACTCAGATGCATATACCTGTGCCAGAGTAGTGCAACATGCATCCTGAGCTTGTTTGCAATCAATCAATCATATAAGCCCTCGGCAGAGGTAGGGATGGTGTATTTCTTGGAGCAAATTACATCATCCTATCATTTTCAAAAGTCCTCTGTGGAGGCGGGGAGCAGTTTTGTGATTAACTCAACCCTTAAGCATGTCTTTGGCTATTGTTGTGGCAAAGCCCAATCGTCGATGTGTACCTGTAATGTGCCTGAGATGGTGATGAGCCTAGAAATAGGGAACACACCATCGCTTGTCTGCCGTGTTTTCTCCGTGTCTTCAAGTGTGTGTGTTTTGGTGTACTTGTTTTGTATGGTGTGTTTGTTGCCCCATATGCATAGACTGGCACCTTGAGTAGTGCTTAGTGCATTTTGGGAGGTTTTGCATGTATTGCATGTGTGTTGCCCCATATGTAGAGACCAGTGCCATCGAGTAGTGCTTCCTGCATTTTGAGATGTTTGTCTACTTTCCAATACTTGCATTTGCATTTCATATGTATGAGAAAAAGAAAAGAAAAGATATCATTTCTGTCTTCCATGCATTAAATGTCTTCCATGCATTAACTATGTGCTCTATGCTCTATGTGACTGTAACTGTCTTCTTTGTGTTTTGCGTGCCTATTATTGTCTTCTATGTGATTGGCATGTTTTCTCCATGCTTGGTGTGTTTGTTCTGTTTGTGACCTTACTTTAATGCATGTATGGGCCTCATGTTGATACATACATTAAAGTGGGGGCTAAATGTAACATTGGAAAATGTCCCTTTGGGGGCTTTTCCCTCATAAGGTTTAGCTCCCTGGGTCTTTAGAGTGCATATAGGACATTTTAATTCATATTTTAGCACCTAGATGGAATGAGACCTAAGTCCCATGGCAAATAGGACCTAGGAGGACCCCTTGAGTTGTACTCTACCTAAAATAGGGGGGAGGACTTGGGCACCCACGTCCTAGTCCTGCCCTATTTTAGGGTAGCCCCAATTTCCAGGTGTTGGTTAGTGACCGTTATTAGGTCCCTTTGCCGACATGGTAAGTATGAATTTCAAATATCTTGGTGGGAGTGCTTGTAGATGCATATAGAAGCATGTGTAGGCATTCATTTGTAAACTAGATTTCAATGAGATGAGGACTAGAAAGCTATTGTGTTCTCAAGGTGACTCAAGGCTTTCTATTGTGTTGCAAGAGCAGACTTGTGTGTTTTGTGTGTTGATATTTGCATATTTGAGCATCAATTCCTTCATGGCATGAAGAGCATCTTCCTCCATGAAATCTTCACTACAAGGTGACATATCATTGTGTTTTTATCATTGATTCCTTTGGTTTTGGCCTCTGCCTCACAAGGGCACACCCTTTGTATCTGACAATGGTGTTCAAAGACTTAAGTGTCCTCTGAGGTTTGACTGAGGCAAACCTCTAAACATCACAACCCCCAAACCAAGTCTTGTGATTGCAGGTTACAGGTGTCACATCTAGGAAAAAGTGGAGTTGCAGGAAGGCTGAGAAGACATCAAGGATTTAGGATCTAAAGGAAAGACTAACAAAGGAGCACTTTTGGGACTAGAGTGCTCGCTCCAATGTCCTCTATAGACAGATTTTGGAAAATAGAAGTTACAGGACTAATCAGTGTCTGAAGGAGGTCCAAATTCCTTGAAAAAAGTAGGTACCTTAGACTTGCGCACCCATTCCAGTGTCCCCAAATTTTCCACTTCGGAACCCTAAAAATAGGTATTCTATAATTTGATATTTTACTCATGTCTGCAAGATCTTTTTTCGTAATTCATTAATTTGTTGTCATATTTGTGTAATTAGGATTTTAATGGTCAATTGAGTATAGGAGAAGGAAAAATTGATAATTAATTCCCTAATCCAAGTTGCCCTACATCTGAAAGTGACCTAGGGTATGATAATGCTAGCCATTTGATCCTAGATCCTTCAATGTTAGGGTGAAAGGAGGATTTTAACATCTAAGCCACAAAAGATCAACAAATCCATTTTACCCTAAACACTTTCTATCATCTTGTTACAAAATGAATTCAAACACTTTTTTATATATTCTTATTCGTTAAACATTCACAAACTAATGAAAGAGCTGACAAGGGAGGACCCATTTAAAAGCCCTATACCGAAATCATTAAATTTTACCTTGGCCAATTAGGGTGGACTTGGGAGAGAGTGCCCAAGTCCCATGGGGCCTTTTTGGTTAGGGCTTAAGCTTTGAATTGACCCCTCATTCCCATTTGACATGGGTTTCAAAGGATTTCACATCAGGATGAATAATTTTCTTGTAGAGTGTAAACACAGGGACCTAGGAGATAAACTAGGAGGTAAAGTTATATATCCTCTTTTTACTCCATAACATTTAGCCCCTACTTTAATGTGTGTGCAATCCTACGATACAACACATGCATTAAAGTATGATCGAAGCATATCAAAACACATCAAACACTAGAATGAATATACACCCTAAGCTTAAAGGACTATTTCTAGCCCCCAGACTTAGGCAAACATAAGAAAATACTAAACAGTCACATAAGACACATTGAATATAGTAAGGAAGCATGCAATATGTGAAGAAGACAATGGAAGCACATAATACATGGAGAATACATGAATACAGTCACACAAAACACAAAGTAGACATGAAGAGAAGACATGATTAAGCAATTACAGTGAGAGAGAGAGGGGCAGAGGTAGAGAGTGGGAGAGAGGCTAGAAGGTAGATATGGGAGGGAAGTAGATATGAGAGAGAGTAAGAGGTAGAGAGGGGAGGGAAGAAGAGAGTGAGAGACAGGGTAGGAGGTAAAGAGGGGAGGGAAGAAGAGAGTGAGAGAGAGGGTAGGGGGTAGAGAGGGGAGGAGGTAGAGGGGAGGGAAGAAGAGAGTGAGAGAAAAGGTAGGAGGTAGAGAGGGGAGGGAAGTAAAGAGTGAGAGAGGGTAGGCATTAGAGAGGGGAGGGAAGTAGAGAGTGAGAAAGAGAGGGTATGAGATAGAGAGGGGAGGGAAAAAGAGAGTGAGAGAGAAGGTAGGATGTAGAGAGGGAAGGGAAGAAGAGAGTAGGAAGTAGAGAGTGAGAGAGAGGGTAGGATGTAGAGAGGGGAGGGAAGTAGAGAGTGAGAGAGAAAGAGGGAATGGAAGTAGAGGTAAGAGAGAGGAGGGGAGGGAGAGAGGAGGGGAGGGAGTAAGTGTTTTAGTTCAGCATAACACAAGTGCGTTATAACATGCTCGTGTTATGATTTGCCTTAGAAATTTCCAAGCCTTAGGCATGGATTTGCCTTGGGCTTCCAACCCAAAGGCTTGAACTATATTTAGCTCATCCAAGGACATGTTTTTCCAGATTCTAACAAAATTAACATAATCTGGAGTGTGCTCCCCATCAAGATTGCACTTTGTTCAATGAAAAGTCAAAAAAATACCACCATAATCTTTATCTCTCTGTTAGCTATCTAACCATATAATTATTTTCACATTTTGAGTATGTTAAGGTTTCATCTTTAATTTCTTTTGTTAGTATATCCATTTTTTGTCAAAAACCAGTGTATGGTATTTTTGACTTTTTTTTAACTATTCATCAAATTTTCAAATAAGTTACATTTTTAGAAACTAGACTCTATTCTACACATATTAAAAAAATGATTTTCAATTATTTTTCAAAAATTTTAGAGGGGAGCAAGCTCAATTTTCTATTTTTTAGGATGTGTCCACTTTGAAAATTAATAAAAAATCAATTATTCATGAAACAATTACTAGAAAAATAAGGGATAAACTACATGGTGTTATCTAATTTCTCACTGAAGCAATTTTTGAAATACTAAAAAAAGTTAGCATTTTAGGGGGGGCACACCAGATGCTATGTTATGTTTTTTTGAGAAAAACAAGACCAATCTGTGTGCTCCTCCTTTTTGAACCCCTTAATCTCAACCAGTTTTGAAAAAAATTAGTAGTTTAGTGTTATGTTGTAAAATTCCCCCTAGGACTTTTACCACCTAAGTTAAGCTCCCGGGTTCCTTAATTTTCATCATGAATGTTAGAAATGAATCCTGAGATAAAATCTGTTGAAACCCATGAAAAATGGGATATAAGGGACATTGTAGAGCTTAACTCTAACCCAAAATAGGTCCCAGGACAAGGGTGTCTACGCCCTTGCCCTACCCAATTTTAGTGGGGTCCCAAATTTCAATGTCAACAAAGTTATCATCTTGAGTTTGAATTATGAAATTGTTTTGTGGTAGAAATAGTTGGGGGTTAATGTTTTCTTTAGTTTGAATCCTCTTTTCCACAAAACATTCCAAGGGCTTTTCAACCAAGTGCCTCACCTATCAAGAGGAGAGTTAGCTATCAGATTTGAGTTTCCACCTGGTTTTCTGCTGGGAAATTCAGATGTGATCACACAAATTTTCCAATTAATGCTTTTATGTCCTTGAAATCCTAATTTAAGCAAAATAGTAATCAAATTTTCAAATTATGACAAATGCTACAGGAAATAGACAGAGGGCAGAGAACCTTAACTCACTGTTTTTCGTAGATGGAAAATGGAGAAAGTCGGGACAATGGTGATGGCACCCTAGTCCAATGCACAACTTTTTCTGCACAGCCCCAATCTCCTTCCGACACTGATCTCTGCTATGTCTTCTATTTCCCATGATCTAAAAATGGAGGACAAGGTTAATGGTGCCCTTGTCCCAAAAAGTTGAACAGTGTCTGCTTCTTTTTAGATCTAGAATCTTCAATGTCTGCCTTCCTTCTCTACAACTCCACTTTCTCCAGATCTGACACCTATAACCTACAATCACAAGGAGTGTGGGAGGGGGTTGTGGTGTTTAGAGGCTTACCTTGGTCAAGCCCTGGAGAGACATTCAAGTCTTTCGAACACCGTTGTTAAAGAGAGAGTGCATGCCCTTGGGAGGCAGAGGCAAAAATCAAATGATAATGATTGACAAAGCACAATAAATGATACCTTGATGATGAAGCTCTCATTGATGTAGAGGCAAATTGGATAGGAGAAGATAGACAAGAAAGACAAGGTTCTACTACACTCAAAAGCCCAAAATCAAAGATCAGTTTGCAAAAGTGGGAATAGTAGTTAAGGGCTTTGATTTCTCCATGAAAATGGTGTTTAGGAATGTATAGGGACCCATCCCATCCATTGGCAAAGGTAGGCCAAACTCTAAAATGGTACTTCCTTCACAAACCCCCAAAATGGCTTGTAGCCCTTCAAAAGGAGAACAATCCTAATAACTTTTGCTACAGGTCTTCAAATGCAAATATTAGACAATCAGTAGATACCCATTATGGCCCCCTATCACATATCCCAAATTGGGTATGGCTTGTTTTGGACGGAATACCTCAACTAATAGCCCCTCTCAATGACCTAGAGCCCCAATTAGGCCAAAAATACAAAGAGACTACCCTAAAACTCATGCAAAGAACTCCACCAAGGGTTTGACCATTTAGATTACCTACCAAAACAAAGGATTTTGTGGGTTTTTTACCTCTACAAACTGTTGTTCCAAGAAATGCCTCTATGGTTACTCCAATAGGCTTAATATATGGGCATATTAAGTCTTTTCTACAAAAACTCGCAAACACCAACTCTCCCACTCCTGAAATCAGTCAAAACACTTGAAATACACATGGATACATCCATCCCACTAGCCTTATGGTCTTCAAAGTGATGCAGAGCATCCACCAAAATCCTAACATACATTTACAAATGTATGTCTATGCATTTCTTGATATGCATACAAATTTTATTTTATAAATACTTACCTTTATTTGCCATTGGAAAAACATAACACTATCAGCCTATAAAAATTCTTCAATGCCAATGCCCTTCCTCTTGTCGATGGAGAATCAACTCTTCGCCTATCGGCGGGACCTCCACTGTCGGCCGAGTGTTCAACAGTCACCCTGATCTACTACTCTCCCTGATGAATCTTTACCCTTCGCAACCATCGGTTTGACATTCACCATTGGTGAACACTTTGAGTCTTTTGTCGATCTCTATTGTCTCCCTGACACTACCAATTCCGAACTCCACCGTCGGCTAGACTATCTCTGTCGACATCCACTATCTTCCTGATGGACTCACTTGTCACTGTGACATATACCATCGGCTATGCCAAATACCCTTATACCGATATCTTTTTTCATGCCGATACTATCCCCTCAACATACCTATCAATTAGACTTTTCACCAACTCTTGCTGACACCTTCGCATCGGTTAAGTTGCCTATCAGCAACACTTACGATATCGGTCTAGCCGCGGAAGATCTCCCCAATATCCTTCTCACGCCGATGACAAACTTCCCAACGTCAATGGGACATTAACCGTCAGCTCTCCAAGTCTTCATCAACCTGATGACCCTCGTCACCCTGGTGCGACAACAACTTCCTTCATTGTGACTTCTCCCATCGGCAAAGCATTCACTCCTTCTACCAATCGCCACTCTCATATCGACGGTGTGCTAAACTATATGTCTTGACACACATATGATGCAACATGCATTTTCTCCAACCTGTTTGCACACCAACGATAGCCCGATCTATTCCTCGAATGCTTTCTCTGACATGATACAACCTGTATAGCCTAGCACATGCCAATGCTAGGGTTACTCAACACCTCTCAACCTCGATCCTGCAAACATGCATGCGAACAAACAGAAAATGCAAACTAAATCCTAAACTACTGTACATAGCCATTCCTCCAATTCACAGAATCGACCGGGGGAATCGATAAATGAATCCATTCGGCCTCAGTACAGGAAATCAATTACACAGTGAATTCAAATACAACAGGATCTTATTAGATTTCAAAAGATGCAATTACAGTACTCTATTTTCCAATAGCAAAATGCAACTGGTTGATTTCAACTTACTACAAAACCTAGATACCTTCATCCATCAAATCCTAGGGTATTTATCTAGTTACCACTGGTAGTACAGACTTGCCTCCAAGTGGCTAGAACTATAGCTATTCAACAGACTCTAACTAACTCTAACCCATTGATCTAAAAATTGCATATCTTGGTCAAATAGATCTTATTACAGTAAATGTCCAATTAGGACCTTATTGAAAACATAAACAGCCTTGAAACTAACTAATTGCCTCATGTAGGCCACTGTAGGATAGGTGCTCCTGCACCATACTCCCCAACAGAAAAAGAACTCATGTCCCATGAGTTAGGTTGTGGAAAAATCCCACCTTTACTCTTTGCCATCACACGGCTCTGAACTGCTCCAGCATTATACTATGTTGTCCCTTGGTTGCTCCAAGATTTCTAAACTGTAACTTGTTGTTTTGCAAGTAAGCCCTCATGCCTGTCAATGTAGGCTCTTCTCACACATATCCTATGTTTGCCAGTTTGTCTTACCAGCACCTCTGTCTGAATACCTAGTTGAATAACCTTAGTAATTGCTTCTTGAACTTCTGCAATGTTCAAATTTGTATTCCTTTTAACTTTTATAGGACAAACAATAGTCCCAACTACAATCACATCCTTGTCTTGCCAATCAATTTGTGGCTGCTCATAAACCTGTTGTTTGGTCTGCTACTGATCCACTTGATCTCTGTCAGTCAGAACTCAAATCTTCTTCACACTTTGATCTCCTTTCCTTGAGATATCATCAACTGCTATGATGCCTGGGGCTGTAGGCATCTTCACAAATTCCTTCTTACCTACCAAAATAATCTTGGCTGTCTTCATTGTTTCAACATTCTCTTGCAATGGTGTCAACAAAATAGTTCTCCCATCCTTCTTGATGGTGTAGGTGTTTGCATACCCATCATATAATGCTCTCCTATCAAATTGCCATGGTCTACCTAACAATAGGTGACAACATTCCATGGGCAAGATATCACACAAAACTCTATCATGATATTCCCTAATCTAAAAATCAACATATGCCTATTCATACACCAAAAGTGATTGCCTATCACTTACCCAAGATGCCTTGTAAGGGTCTTGGTGTGGAATCCTTTCTAGTTTCAGTTTATCCACCATTTCCTGAGATACCATATTATCTGTTGAGCCAGAATCAATCACAACCTTACATATTTTACCTTTGCTCTTGCATGTGGTCTTGAAAAGAGCTCTTCTTTGCATCATATCCTTGGTTGTCTGTAAATTAGTTCTCCACAACATCAATGCTTCTCCCTACTTTGGATATCCATAATTGTCAGGAGCTTTCTCACTTTCATCTACTGTCTCTTCTTTCACCAGATGAACTCTCTTGTCATTCTTTCTATCATCTCTTGACGATGACCCTTGCCTTTCTAGGCATTTAAAGGATGGATGACCAAACTCACCACAGGTATAACACTTTCCTGAAAATGTATTAGAACCTCTTCCTCCAAATCTGCCTCTTGTGCCTTTCCATCCACCTCTGAAATCTAATTGATCTTATCCTTTACCAGTCTCTTCTTGACTCTCATTGCCTTGTCTTGTTGTAGGAGTTGATCCTCTTCCTCTTACATTGTTGTTTCTTCCTCTCATGGACTTATCATGTCTTCTATTCATCTTATCCTCCATCCTGATTTCCATTTGATAACAATCCTCCACATTCCTAGGGTTAGCCAAAACTAACTCATCTTGGATGTTCAATCTCAAACTAGCCAAGTACCGAGCAACCTTTTCTATCTCATTCTCATGATGACCAGATCTCATGCTCAACTTGTAAAACATCTCAGTGTATGCCTTCACATCCATTTCCTTTTGCCTCAAAAATTGTAGCTTCTTAAACATCTGAATTTCATAATCCTTGGGCAGAAATTTACCTTTGATCCTTGCTACCATCTTGTCCCATGAAGTGATCTTTGATTTTCCTTGTTTCCTTCTCTCGGATTGTACATAATCCCACCATACCAAAGCATGACCTCCTAACTTGGTGTTTTCAATCTTTACCTTCTGATCCTCAGCAACATCTTCACATTCAAAGTGATTATCCAATGCAGCAATCTAGTCAAGTACCTCTTCTTCATTCAAACTTCCTGTGTACCTAAGAACATCAATCTTTACCTTAGGCTTGTCACTCTGAACTACTTTTAATAGTTTTGCAAACCTTTGATCTTTAGGATTCAATTCTTCATCTACCTCTTCAAATTCTTCCTTAGCATCATCTTCTTTCTCAGATTCACTGTCTTCTACTTCTCTCTTTTTGTTCTTCTCCAAGGCTGCAAGCCTTGTTTGAAGTGCTTTAGCAAGCTCCTTCATCTTCCTCATCTCTCGGGCATGTTTTTCCTTCATCTCCTGCAACTCCCTTGTAGTACCATTACCTTTAGGAGGTATTCTGTCAACCTCTTAACCCTTCCACTTCTGTCTTCTCAATGACAGAATCAACACACAATAGCCCAAACCTTTTGCTGAGCTCTGATACCACTATGATGCAGAGCATCCACCAAAATCCTAACATACATTTACAAATGTATGTCTATGCATTTCTTGATATGTATACAAACTTTATTTTATAAATACTTACCTTTATTTTCCATCGGCAAAACATAACACTATCAGCTTAAAAAAATTCTTCAACGCCAATGCCCTTCCTCTTGTCGATGGAGAATCAACTCTTCGCCTATTAGCGGGACCTCCACTATCGGCCAAGTGTTCAACAATCACCCTGATCTACTACTCTCCCCGATGAAGCTTTACCCTTCATAACCATCGGTGTGACATTCACCATCGGCGAACACCTTGAGTCTTTTGCCCATCTCTATTGTCTCCCCGACACTACCAATTTCGGACTCCATCGTTGGCCAGACTATCTCTGTCGACATCCACTATCTTCCTGATAGACTCACTTGTCGCTGTGACATATACCATCGGCTACGCCAAATACCCTTATACTGATATCTCCAATCATGTCGATACTATCCCCTCAACATACCTATCGGTTAGACTTTTTACCAACTCTCGCCGACACCTTCGCATCAGTTAAGTTGCCTATCAGCAACACTTGCGATATCGGTCTAGCCACGAAAGGTCTCCCCGATATCCTTTTCACGCTGATGACAAACTTCCCAATGTCGGTGGGACATTAAATGTCGGCTCTCCAAGTCTTCATCAGCCCGATGACCCTCTTCACCCCAATGCGACCACAACTTCCTTCATTGTGACTTCTCCCATCAGCAAAGCATTCACTCCTTCTACCGATCGCCACTCTCATACCGATAGTGTGCTGAACTGTATGTCTTGACACACATACGATGCAACATGCATTTTCTCCAACCTGTTTGCACACCACTAATAGCCTAATCTATTCCTCAGATGCTTTCTCTAACATGATACAACCTGCATAGCCTAGCACATGCCAATGCTAGGGTTACTCAACACCTCTCAACCTTGATCTTGCAAACACGCATGCGAACAAATAGAAAATGCAAACTAAACCCTAAACTACTATACATAGCCATTCCTTCAATTCACAGAATCAACCGGGGGAATGGATAAATTAATCCATACGGCCTCAGTACAGGAAATCAATTACATAGTGAATTCAAATACAATAGGATCTTATTAGCTTTCAAAAGATGCAATTACAATACTCTGTTTTCCAATAGCACAATGCAATTGGTTTATTTCAACTTACTACAAAACCTATATACCTTCATCCATCAAATCCTAGGGTATTTGTCTAGTTACCACTGGTAGTATAAACTTGCCTCCAAGTGGCTGGAACTACAGCTGTTCAACAAACTCTAACTAACTCTAACCAACTGATCTAAAAATAGCATATCTTGCTCAAATAAATCTTATTACATTTAATGTCCAATTAGGACCTTATTGAAAACATAAACAACCTTAAAACTAACTAACTGGCTCATGTAGGCTACTGTAGGATAGGTGCTCTTGCAACAGAAAGACAGTGGGATGGTTATGCTTCCATCATTGGAGCAAAACCCTTGTTTAGGTTTTTATAAGACCATTTTTAAAGAAAACCTTATAACTCCCTCCAAACTTAATATCCCAACTCCAAACTAGGCTCAAATGAAAGGTAGTTCAATGCAATATGAAATCATAATACCACAGGTAGATGACTATTTGGTACTTGTGTACAGTATGGCCTGGAACAGCAAAAAAACTCAGAAAATGTAGATTTTCAGCAACCCATTTTTGGGAAAACACTCATCACTTCCTCTAAATAGAATGTGGAGACCTCTAACTAGAATAAAATGAAATGTAATACATAGGGCTTTCCAAAAAGTCCAACCCAACCTTCTAATTCATCCATATGCGAAAGTTATGAACATTGTAGCAATAAAAATGTAGAAAATTCTAGAAATCACAATGTTTGTTTGTATTTCTTGATCACCAACTCAAA
Organism: Cunninghamia lanceolata; assembly: GCA_027924645.1. Taxonomy (NCBI): domain Eukaryota; kingdom Viridiplantae; phylum Streptophyta; class Pinopsida; order Cupressales; family Cupressaceae; genus Cunninghamia; species Cunninghamia lanceolata. The sequence continues at coordinate 5,143,576 of BSBN01000957.1, forward strand.
CTACTGCCTTGCCTCAACCCTTGGGAGGCATTTTAAGCATGTAATTACAGTTCCAACTATCCCCAACTACTTTTCAAGAGGGTGACCATTGTTTTTTTTATAGTTTTGCCCTTTGTTTGCTTTACAATTTGTAAAAGTTGCCAAACAACTTTGCACATTTTGACAATATTGAAGGCTACGAGAGCCCATCTACCTTCAAAGGGCCACAAACACCCTATACACACCTAAGGAGACTCAAACAACCTTATTAAATCCATTGGATCCATCCTTGGTTACATTTTCACCATGTGACAACAATATGACAACATTGACAAAAACATGGCATTTTGGACAAATGCCTACAAAATGGATCCAAACTTATTACAAACACTTAGGAAGTGGTCCATTGGACCTTATAACATCAAATATGGTCTCATAATACCTTATTCACTGCAAAAACTCAAAAAGCTCAACTTAACACCATTTTGGCCTCATGGTGGCCACCTTGTGTTAGGTGCTCCTGCACCATACACCCCGCCTAGAAAAGAACTCATGCCACATGATTTGATTCTCTTATCTTGCTCCACCTTTATCCTCTACTACTTCATGTCTTCCCCATGATCTCTGGACTACAACCTGCTTCCATGGAATCAAAAACTCATGCCTAGCATTGGAGGCTCTACTCACACCTTGCCATGAGTGAGTGCTTGCAACCAGACCTATACTTTGCTTGCCATTCTTCCTTACTATCATCTCTGCCTGAACACCTACATTCAAAACCTTGGTTGATGCCTCTTGTACTACTGCTATGGTAGAATATGATTGTCTTTCAACTCTAGTTGGCTCTAGAGGACAAACAATTGTCCCTACTATGATAGCATCTTCTTCTTTCCAACCACCTTGTGGCTGCTTGTAGACTTGCTCTTTGACCTTCTTCTGATCCATCTCAGACATCACCATCTAATCTCCATCATTCAAAACTAAAACCACCTTCAAATTTTGATCTTTGGCAACCCCACTCCTTGATGTATCCTCAACTTGCCTTGTCTCTTCTTCATTGATCTTCACAAACTCTTTCTTACCCACCAAGATGACCTTGGCAGCCTTCTTTGCTTTAGCATCCTCCTGCAATGGTGTCATCACAAAAGTCCTCCCATCCTTCTTTATGGTGTATGTTTTAGCATATCCATCATATAATGATTGCCTATCAAATTGCCATGGCCTACCTAAAAGTAGGTGACAACATTCCATGGGCAAAATGTCACATAAAACCCTATCCTTATATTCTCCAATCTGAAAATCAACATATGCTTATTCATCTACCAAAAGTGATTGACTATCACTTACCCAAGATGCTTTGTAAGGAGTTTGATGAGGAATCCTTTCTAGCTTCAATTTATCCACCATTTCCCTAGACACCATATTATTTGTTGAACCAGAATCTATTACTACCTTGCATATCTTACCTTTGCTTTTGCAATTGGTCCTGAAAAGTGCTCTCCTTTGTGACATCTCCTTGTCCTTGGATGTCTTCAAGAGTGTTCTCCTTAGCATCAATGCTTCTCCATCTTGAACAGGGGCTACACTCCTAATTGGAGAGTTAACACTTTCATCTACCTCCTCTTCTTGCACATATTGAACCCTCTTTTCATTCTTCCTATCACTATCACCAGATATAGAACTTTGTTTCATTGGATACTTGTATGTTGTATGACCAATCTCACTACAATGATAACATCTCCTAGTGAAAACATTAGAACCTCTACCTCCACCTCTTGTGCCTCTAAATCCCCCTCTAAAATCAGAAACTTGGCCCTTACCTCTACTTGTGTCTCCTTGGTCATCTTGGGTTGGTCTTATTCCTCTTCCTCTATTTTGCTGCTCACCTTTCCTCTTCAACTTCTGTTCAGCCCTTAATGCCACTTGAAAGCATTTTTCCATGGTTTTAGGGGTTAATAAACTGATCTCATCTTGAATATTAAACCTCAAACCATTTAGATACCTTGCCACTTTAGTTTTTTCATCCTCCATGTACCCACAACGAAGAGTGTTTTTGTGAAAGTCCTCGGTGTAAGTAGCCACATCCAAATCTCTTTGCTTGAGATTTTTCATCTTCTTGTAGATCTACACCTCATAGTCTGATGGAAGGAATTGGGACTTGATCCTCTCCAACATTCTGCTCCTTGAAGAGATCATACTCTTCCCATTCTTTACCCTCTCACCTTGGGTGTAATTCCACCATGTAAGGGCAGCACTTTTGAGTTTAGTTTTTGCAAACTTAACCCTCTTATTTTCAGGAATTTCTTTGTATTCAAAGTAGTTGTTTAGAGCCTCAATCTACTCCATGACTTCATTAGCATTCATCTTCCCACTAAACATGGGAATCTCCATCCAAGCCTCTAAAAAATCCTTGCCAATTGCCTTGATGGCTTCAAGGAAATGCTTTTGATCAGCCGATACCTCTACCTCTTCTTGCTCTTCTTCTTCCTCCTCTTTCTCTTCCTCTTCATCTAAACCTTCATCTATCCTCTTCCCTATCCTCAATGCCTTAAACTCTGCTTGGAGTGCTTCCTTGACTCCACTTTTGATCTTCTCTTCCATCTCCTTGAACTTCTTGACCACTTCGGAGGTCATCCCATTTGGAGGCATATTGCTAACCTTTCCTTCACTCTCCTCTGCTGACATATACCAGTTCTTATACCACCAACAACAAAACCTTTATGGCTCTGATACCACTATGATGTAGAGGCAAATTGGATAAGAGAAGATAGACAAGAAAGACAAGGTTCTACTACACCCAAAATCCCAAAATCAAAGATCAGTTTGCAAAAGTGGGAACAATAGTTAAGGGATTTGATTTCTTCACAAAAATGGTGTTTAGGAATGTATAGGTACCCATCCCATCCATTGGTAAAGGCAGGTCAAACTCTAAAATGGTACTTCCTTCACAAACCCCAAAAATGGCTTGTAGCCCTTCAAAAGGAGAATAGTCCTAATAAATTTTTCTATATGTCTTCAAATGCAAATCTTAGATAGTCAATAGATACCCATTATGGCCCCCTATCACATATCCCAAATTGGGTATGGCTTGTTTTGGACGGAATACCTCAACTAATAGCCCCTCTCAATGACCTAGAGCCCCAATTAGGCCAAAAATACAAAGAGACTACCCTAAAACTCATGCACAAAACTCCACCAAGGGTTTGAACATTTATATTACCTACCAAAACAAAGGATTTTGTGGGTTTTGTACCTCTACAAACTATTGGTCCAAGAAATGCCTCTATGGTTACTCCAATAGGCTTAATATATGGGCATATTAAGTCTTTTCTACTAAAACTCGCAAACACCAACTCTCCCACTCCTGCAATCAGTCAAAAAAATTTAAATACACATGGATACATCCATCTCACTAGCCTTATGGTCTTGAAAGATAGTGGGATGGTTATTCTTCCATCGTTGGAGCAAAACCCTTGTTTAGGTTTTTATAAGACCGTTTTTAAAGAAAACCTTATAACTCCCTCCAAACTTAATGTCCCAACTCCAAACCAAGCTCAAATGAAAGGTGGTTCAATGTACTATCAAATCATAACACCATGGGCAGATGACTATTCCGTACTTGTGTACAATACGGCTTGGAACAACAAAAAAATTTAGAAAATGCAGATTTTCAGCAACCCATTTTTGGGAAAACACTCATAACTTCCTCTAAATAGAGAGTGGAGACCTCTAACTAGAATAAAATGAAAGGTAAGACATAGGGATTTCCAAAAATTCTAACCTAACCTTATAATTCATCTGTATACGAAAGTTATGAATGTTATAGCAGCAAAAATACAGAAAATTCTAGAAATCACAGTGTTTGTATTTCTTGATCACCAACTCCAACTACTACCTTTCTTCGACCCTTGGGAGGAATTTTAAGCATTTCATTATAGTTCCAACTGTCCCCAACTATTTTTCAAGAGGGTGACCATTGGTTCTTTTTATAGTTTTGCCCTTTGTTTGCTTTACAATTTGTAAAAGTTGCCAAACAACTTTGCACATTTTGACAATATTGAAGGCTACGAGAGCCGAACTACCTTCAAATGGCCACAAACACCCTAGGCACACCTAAGGAGACTCAAACAACCTTATTACATCCATTGGATCCATCCTTGGTTACATTTTTACCATGTGACAATAATATGACAACATTGACAAAAACATGGCATTTTGGACAAATGCCTACAAAATGGATCCAAACTTATTACAAACACTTACGAAGTGGTCCATTGGACCTTATAACATCAAATATGGTCTCATAAGACCTTATTCACTGCAAAAACTCAAAAACCTCAACTTAACACCATTTTGGCCTCATGGTGGCCACCTTGTGTTAGGTGCTCCTGAACCACTCATGGAAAGAAGAAACTCTTGAATGCCATGAGGAGAAGATGTAATCCAACCTACAAAAGCAAACACAGTAACAATGCTATGCTCTACAACACAATGATGATCACAAGTATGCCAATAGTTTTTGAAACATAAACATCTTTTAGTTTGTAAATGATAACCTAAAGATGCTTATATATGCAACTATTAAGATTCCTACCAATAATTTCGTATTTGAAACTTATGATGTCGGCCTAGAGACCAAATAATGGTCACAAAACTGATATTTCAAATTAGGGCAGACCCAAAATAGGGCTAGACTAGGGTGCTAGTGCCCTTGTCTAGCTGCTATCTTTGCTCAAGATTCATTAAATTACAGCCCCCTAGGTCCTATTTGCCACAAGACCCATGGGTTTTCTCATCATGAGTCTGATTTAACATCCAAAATGCTCTAAATGTAAATCTAAAGACCCGAGAGCTAAAACTTTAGGAAAAAGCCTCCACATAACATTTAGCCCCCACTTTAATGTATGCATTAAATGCAAGGCCAATACAAGGCCAAACACATTGAAGATAATGGCGGGCATGTAAAACATGAAGAAGATAGTTATAGTCACACAAAACATGGAGAATACAACATTGAAGACACGCAGAGCACAGAGAATACAACAGATGCAGTGATTATTTTCTTTTTGATTTTTCCATATGAAATGCAAGATGCAAGTACAAGGAAAGTAAACAAACAAATCCCAAAAGAATACAGAGGAGCTCATCACCACCGGTCTTGTACTTTTTGAGAACAAACACACCAGACAAAATCCCAAGGGTAGAGGAGTTGTTCACCACCAGTCTTGCAGCTTGAGAACAAACACACCAAACAAATCCCAAAGTGTAGAGGAGCTCATCACCACCAGTCCTGCACTTTGAGAACAAGCAAGCCATACACACACACGCTGAAGACACAAAGAAAACATGGTAGACAAGCGACGGAATGTTCCTATTACTAGGCTCATCACCATCTCAGGCACATTACAGGCACACATCAATGATTGGGCTTCGCCACAACAACCATTGAAAACATGCTTAAGGGTTGAGTTATTCATAGAATCGCTCCCCACCTCGCGATGAGGACTTTTGAAAATGATAGGATAATGCAATCAACTTCAAGAAATACACCATCCCCACCTCACGATGAGGACTTAAGATAAAAGGATATGCTCGATATACCACCTCCACAGAGGGCTTAAATGATTTGATTGATTTTTAGATTGTTCAAACACACTTTACTATGATCTAAAGAAGACAACTTACCTTATATATGCCCCCACCTTAAGGTGGTTGATATCACATACCGATATCAAGAACATTAAGGTAGGAAGAAAACACACAAGGGAACACGAGCTTTGGTAAGGCCCATGCCCCACATAGGTGACATGTACTTTTACGATCACCGAATGTTTGCACAAGCACATCCCTATAAGAAAAATGTTAGTGTCCAAATAATCATGATAAACAACAATGCATATGATCAACTACATGAAAAAGCCAAGCAAGGTGATATTCATGATAAACAAAGTGCATGGTGTAGCAGTATTGTTAAAGTGTTGTTAGCATGATAAGATAACATTGACATCAACATCAAGATAGAGAAATCATGAAGTGATTCCACTAGCCAAGCATTGGATAATTTGTTACAACCCCATCATCATATATGGACTAGGTCCATTTTTTATTGCTCTTGAAAGGGACACTAGGTCTGCATCAGTATAATATGTTTTTCGTCATCTGCCTACTAGATGGAAACACTAGAGGGAGGTAAACAATAAATCAAAGAGGAAAACAAGTATCTTAGGGATAGTCACATAGGAGGGTGCCCCCAATTCACCAACTGCAACGCTATGTTCGTAAAACACCACACACAACAATGAAATCAGAGGGTAAGAGATATAGAAGAATGATGATACAAATAGAAGAAGGTCACAACAGAGGTAGTCTCCTAGTATCCATGACCTTACAGGAGAATCAAGGGTCATCCTAGAAGGCCTTAACAACACATAACACATCACGGGGGAAGCAAATCATGAAGAGATAAAGGGTTAGAGATACTTACCTATAGAGACTATCGTACTATATTTTGGAGCTTACAAACCTCTTGGAGAGGTATTCAACCAAGTTTTGTGAGAAGCTCAAGTGATTCTTATCCTAGTTGTTGCTTGTTATCAGAGAGTCCATGTGATACTTTCTCAACACTTTCTTTTTTATGTGAAATCTTTTGTTGCTTGTGAGGAGGAGAACCACTATTATTTCCAACTAATGATAACCATCTGGATCATTTCTATTTTTTTTTCTCTTCTTTTGTTGGTTCTATCTATCATAACGACAAGGACTGAATTGTACTTCTTCAACCTTTTCTATTTTCATAATCTCTTGCTTCAGTTTTTCCTTTTGTCTTTTGGTATATGTTGATCATATCCTGATCCCTGAAGGGATAATGAAGGAGGAACTTCTGAGTAGATATCTCTTGTTCATGGATGAGGTAATACTTGAGTATTTTCCTTATCCACTTCAATTGTAGAAATTATTTGATCATAATCTAAATAATCCTCTTCTACTTGTAGTGTACTTTGTTACATCAAATTGTTATCTGTATGTTTAGAGAAAGGATTAGTGAAGATCTATAAATTCTGATTTGGCGGAGCAACTGACTTATTCCCATTATCATTCACACCAGATACCTATATGATATTTGAGTTGATGAGGTCTTGTATTTCATTTTTAAGATGCATACATCGTTTAATATCATGTCCCTGTGTCTGATGATAGTGACAAAAGGCATTAGCATAAAAATAAGGTCAGGTTGCATTCTGTTAGGATCCACTAGTTTAATCGGGGGAAGCTTCAAGAGATTACTACTCAGAGCTTAATTTGTGATAGAATGATAAGACTCAGATATCGGAGTGAACCTTCTTTGTTGATATGGTGCCTTCTTCGGATTAGTGATAGCATACTTGAGAAAAGTTATTCGGCCCATTAACCTTGATAAAACTCTTGCTATTGTTCCTCTTAAAGTTATTTTGCGATGACCCACCCTCAGATTGGGCAACTTGAGCTGATGAGTTTTAATTTTCATACTAGCTAGACGAAAGTTGGTAGTCACAAAGGGCAGTGCATAGGTGTTGAAAAGAGTTATACTTCATCAAGAGGATCTTATCATGAATGTTAGGCTGCAAATTTGTTATAAATATCTTTAGAACATCATCATATTTCATCTCATATTGAATTTGTGCATAAAGTCCTTGATACCGGCTAATAAACTCAGTCAACTTTTCTTTTGAACCTTGCTTGCAATGAACCAAATCAATCAGAGAGACTTGGGTTCTGATGTTTGCTTGGAAATATTGTAGAAATTGATCAATTAACTACAAAAAAGAATTTATTGAATTTGGAGGCAATGAGAAAAACCATTTCAAAGAAGTATCTTTGAGAGATTGCGGGAAAATCTTTGCTAACAAATCCTCTTCAAAGTAAAAATCACTACACATAGCTATAAATGCTGCCACATGAGTATTAGGATCACCTTTTCCACTATATTTTTCAAAGCACAGAGTTTCAAACTTATCAGGCATAGGGGTTCTCAATATTGCATAGGATAAGGGATTACGAGCATGGTAAGTCGGTATATTAGGTTGTGAAGAATTTGACAAGCTTGTCACTTTTTGTTGTAAAGAGGTCATGCCTTGCAAAAGTTGGTTTATGATGGCATCATTAGGAGATGCAATTTGCTGTGAGGAATTGGAACCAAAGTGTGGAGGAGATTAAGCATGGGTAGTGACAAGTGGAGGTTGCGAATAATTGGGTGGTTGAACATAGCGATAGGTGGAAAATGGTTGAGAATAAGCGGATTGAATGGGTGGTTGTGAGTAACATGTAGACACTCTAGGGGCAAGGTTTTGATAGTTGAATCTAACAGCTCTGTAATTTTGTGAATTAGTGCCATAGATACACCAATACTAGTGGTGATGTTACTACAAGCATTTGCATTGGTTGTCAAAATATTTGATGTAAATGTAGATATTCTTGTGGTTGGTATAGGTACCAATACTTGCATATGAGATGGTGACAAAGTGTTATTTATCACTTTTGCACATTCAATGACTAGCATAACATTGGTTTGTATAATATGTGCTAAACCACGGATCTCATTAACACCATCTTGTTCTTCTTTTATCAATTCTCTTATGTTATGAATTATAGGAATAACTTCCTCAACTATCCTCTCATTTTCCATAAATGTTTGGAATTCGGCTAACTCTTTATCAATTTTATCTATTTGTTCATCAGATAAATGTCCCATCGCCTCAATAGTATCATCAACATCATGAAAAGTTTGCTCTTCCATTGTACTTGTGATAGGTATAGTATCTTGTAGCATTTTTGTCTCTCCTTTTGTAAAGAAAGTGTTTACTGTATCAACTTCTTCAAGAGCACTAGATCCCATGTTTCTTATGATTCTTCTTAATGGAATATTTCTATTAGGGCAGCGACTTATAATACTCATGCAACAATATGTACAAACTAATAGAATAAACCCTAAGCGCAGGATATGTTTGAAGGCAAAAAAAATGCTTGATTTTTTAACTTTTCTCAATGAAAACAACTGAAAGAAGAGGTGTTGCAAATATTTTAAAGAGGAATAGAAAATTATATGCCTAAAAACAGTCCACTAATTCAAAATATCTTTCACAACACGCTTTTGAAGCAACTCTAGAAAGTCGATAAGCCAAAACCTAGTGAAAATATGTCATTTTTCACCAAATCTTCATGCAAACAAATGAAAGAAGAGGTGTTGTGAAAATTTTCAAGAGGGAAAGAAGATAATATGTGAGAATATCCTTCACAACACTCTTTTTAAGCAACTCTAGAGAATCGATAAGTCAAAACCTAGTGAAAAATATGTGGTTTTTTACCAAATCGCCATGCAAAAGAGTAGGGCAGCGGGTGTTGTAAGGAAAATAATGATGGATAGAAACTTATGACAGTAATAACAGCCACCTAATTCCAAGAAATTCATTACAACATGCCTATAGTGCCTCTCTAGACCAAACCCTAGTGCAAAGATAGTAAAAATATGCCAATTTTCCCAAAATTTGAATCCAAAAGCCCAAAATAAAGGATGTTATAAGGAAATTGAGAAGGGTAAGAAAATTATGAGGCTAATTATAGCCAATTAGTGCAATAAAATCCCTTACAACATGCTTGGGGTGCAAATCTAGCAAGATGATAGGCTCAAATCTAGTGAAAAATGCAAGTTTTCAAACCCTAGACATGTAATTTCACAAGGAGGCCACTATAATGCAAAACTAAAATAATGTATCAGACCTAATGATTTTTTTTACAAGGTAGTAAAATCTGAGACAAGTTTTTGACTACAACCCTAGCTCATGCAAAACTAGGTTTTGATGAAAAATGCAAGATTTCAAGAAAATTTCGACAAATCAAGCATGCAAATGAAATGCAAATGAATTGTAAATGATGAAGTTCTATATTTTGGATCAGATATAATTTAAATGACAGAAATTAATTTAAATTAGGTGCCAATTAATTCCAATTTTACAAAAATGCAAGCTTAATATGCCAATTTTTGCAAATTTTCCAAATTTTTCAATTTTTTTGTATTTTTTTAATGCAATATTGAGAATAATAAATTGAATGATGATGAATTTTAGATCTGATGTAAAAATCAGAGATATAATTAAATGCAATTGAATGAATGTAAACTATGTCAAAAATCAAACGCTAGAATGCAATTTTTTTAATTTTTCCAAATATATCAATTTTTTGTAAATTTTCTGATGCAATAGAATGAATAAATACAAATTTGTCAAACAACACTTAGCAAGGTGCCATAAAGTTCCAAACATGGGTTCACCAAAAAAATTTTTGGTAAAAATGGTGGGGGTTTAATGTTTGCTTTAGTTTAAATCCTCCTTTCCACAAAACATTCCAAGGGCTTTTCAACTGAGTGCCTCACCTATCAAGAGGAGAGTCAACTATCAGATTTGAGTTGCCACTTAGTTTTTGCTGGGAAATTCATATGTGATCACACAAATTTTCCAATTAATACCTTTATGTCCTTGAAACCCTAATTTAAGTAACATAGTAATAAAATCTATAAATTACGACAAATGCTATAGGAAATAGACAAAGGGCAGAGAACCTTAACTCATTATTTTTCGCAGACAGAAAATAGAGAAATCTAGGACAACAATGATGGTGCCCTAGTCCAATGAACAACTTTTTCCGTATAGCCTCAATCTCCTTCTGACACTGATCTCTGCTATGTCTTTCATTTCCCGTGATCTAAAAATGGAGGACAAGGTTGATGGTGCCCTTGTCCCAAAAAGTTGAATAGTGTCTGCTTCTTTTTAGATCCAAAATCTTCAATGTCTACCTTCTTGCTCTGCAACTCCACTTTCTCTAGGTCTGACACCTGTAACCTGCAATCACAAGGAGTGTGGGAGGGGGTTGTGGTGTTTAGAGGCTTGCCTCGGTCAAGCTCCAGAGACACATTCAAGTCTTCTGAACACTGTTGTCAAAGAGAGAGTGCATGCCCTTGGGAGGCAGAGGAAAAAACCAAATGATAATGATTGACAAAGAATAATAAATGATACCTTGATGATGAAGCTCTCATGGAAGGAAGAAGCTCTTCAATGCCCTGAGGAGAAGATGTAATCCAACTTGCAAAAACAAACACAATAACAATGTTATGCTCTACAACACAATGGTGATCATATGTATGCCAATAGAGTTTGAAACATAAAGATCCTCTAGTTTGCAAATGACAACCTAATCATGCTTATATATGCAACTATTAAGATTCCTGCCAAGAATTTTGTATTTGAAACTTATGATGTTGGCCTGGAGACCAAATAACTATCATAAAAAAACATTTCAAATAAGGGCAGATCCAAAATAGGGCTGGACTAGGGTGCTAGCGCCCTTGTCCACACCCCTGCCTTTGCTCAAGATTCATTAAATTACAGCCCCCTAGGTCCTATTTTCCATAAGACCCATAGGTTTTCTCATCAGGAGTCTAATTTGACATGCAAAATGCTCTAAATGCAAATCTAAAGACCTAGGAGCTAAACCTTTAAGAAAAAGCACCCAAGGGTGCATTTTTCTGACATAATAGAAACTAAAGTGGGAATGCATATATAATCATGTTTAGGACTTCATTTCAAAACTAGAAGATGATTTTGATTTCAAGGAAAAATTATGATCATAGAGCATTCAAGGCATTCATTGTGTTGTAGAGTAGAATTGTATTGTTGTTGTGTTTGTTATTGAATAATTGGCTCATCTTCTCATGTTGTGAAAGATCTTCATCTACTTGAGAGCTACACCTCTAAGGTGATATCTATTTAAGTTTCAATCAATTATTTATCAATTTGTTTTTGCCTTTGTCCTACAAGGGCACACACTCTCTATCTAACAATAGTGTTGGAAGGATTGAATTCCATTTTGGGGGTTGACTAAGGCAAGCTCCTAAACACCACAACCCCCAACCCCTCTCCTTGTGATCATAGGTGACAGGTGTTAGATCTTGTGGATAGGAGTTGCATAGGACTATTATAGAGCATAAGGAATCAAGATCTAAAGAAAAAGGTGGTAAATAGAAAAGGAAGGGCTTGGGCATCCACTCTTTTAGCCCTTAGTTGCATGTCATGGAGAATCTCTGAAGTGGTTGCAATCAGTGGCAGAAAAGATCCCGAAGCCCTCCGAAAAAGTAGCACCTTGGGCTTGGGCACCCGCTCTTTAGCCCTCAAATTTTCCATACTCCAGAACTTGAAATCTAGTATGTATCTAATCTGTATTTAGTCTCTCTTTGAGTGAGCCTTTATTAGGTTTTGTTTGTTTGTTTACAATTTTGCATAATTAGGGTTTTAAGATTAATCAAACTAAAAATAATACATTAATCAATCAATTTTGAATTTCCCTATCATTACAAGTGACAACCAACCTGTAGTTGAGCCTTCTTATAGAAGTTGTGATTCAACTTGATTAAATGTGTTTGAATGTATTGTGTGAAAGGAGGATCTAGCTAAACTATCCATCAATCACATTAACCCTCTTTTCATCCTTTACATTTTGGTGAACCCATGTTAATTTAAATTTTGAACCTTCCTGAGTGTTATACTTCAGATTTTCATTCATTCATTTCATTGTCATCGTCATACATTTGAAAATCTTGCAAAAAATTGAAAATTTTGAAAAATCAAGCATCCTAGGCTTGCATTTAGACATAGTTTACACTATTTTCATTGCATCTCATCTAAATCATTTAATTCTCTTATATTTGCATAAGATATAAAATAAATTACAGCATTACATCATTACATAATCATTCACCTTGCATTTTCATGCTTTATTTGTTAGAATTTGCTATAAAATTGTGCATTTTCATATAACCTAGTCTTTGCAATAGCTAGGGTTTGTGGTTAAAATCTTGTTTCAGATTTTACTACTCTATTAAAAACTATTTTAAATCTGATTTTGGAATGTAGTGTTGCTTTATTGTATGTATTTTCATCTTACTTTTGCATTTTAGAACATTTACATTGAAAAAAGTGAAAAAAATTAAGCATTTTAGGTCATAAACAAGCATAGTTTTGCATCTATTTCCTTGCATAGGTGTTAAAAATATTTTGAAATCTGATCTTGCATTAATTTTAACACATACATACATTTCTCATTTAAAAATTTGGCATCATTTCTTACTCTTTCTTGAAAACTTGCATGTTTTTAATTACAGATTGTGTATTTCAATGGTAAAGGTTGTATACGCTTTCTTTAAACAAACTTACAAATCACCAATATTGCCTTGGTGTGTTGCATTATTTCATTCTACTCATTTGGTTTTCTATGGACACTATGTGTCTTTTATGACCTACTTCCCTCAAATAAGTGTTTAAAGGGTGAAATAATCTCACATTACATGGCTTATCATCACAACAATAATGCTAGGGTTTGTCCTAGGCCTTATCTAAAAACAAAGACCCCTGAACCTGAAATAACATTCACACCTCATGATAGAACAATTGGAGATACTAAAGGACCTATTTATATTATATTGAAAGTAATGGAGACTCGTGTGCATGGAACACTTATAGATCCTAATTGCATGACTAATGTGGAAATGAAAGAGTTCTTTTTTTCACATGATTTAATACAAAAATCCTATGAACCTACAGATATAATGATTAAGACACATACTAGAGATTTTATTCCTACTTATGGGAAAATATCCTTATTGGTTACGGTAGATGACAAAGCCATGGAACAATTATTTGATGTCATCCATTCATTTGACCTCTTCCTCATAAAATTAGGACATCCATGGCTTAAGTCTATGAAGGTTGTGCCCTCAACAATTCACAAATGCATAAAATTCCCTTTACATGGACAAGTACACACTATTCATTGTAATACATGACAGCCCATGGTTACTCAAAAGAACTTTACTCTTGATTACTTTTGGCCACAACTTGATAGAGAACCCAAGCCACAGAGAGATCAACATTTCTTAGCATACAGATGATACAAAGCAAAACTACTATCTAGAGTGGCTAGCATGTTGGCAATTTGGTTGAGTTTGATGTTTGATGGTGTTTTCATTGATGGAAACAATAAAAGGAACAAGGTTGGAATAGAGATTTTGGTCCAGCAAAGGAAGACCTAAGGAATTTGGCTAAGTGTTGGAAGAATTTAGAGACAACAACAGAAAGATAACATTTTGATTGGCATTGGTTCATAGTTGAAGATCTGGTCTTATGGTTCTAGTAATATTTCTATAGTCCTTAGATGATCTTAATACAAAGTTTCAACTTTTGATCATCTCTGGAAGTGTATCTTCAAGTTGTCTAAGTCTGGCATAACAGAATATAGTACTAAACAGAGCAGAATACACATTTGTTTTGGTCTGCATTCCTCTGGTGTTGGATATTTTGTTATGCGGTTTTGAGGTGTTGTAAACACTTATTTGAAGGTCTAAAATCTAAAGTTGCAGAGCCTAAAGTCTACTAGAAAGATATTTGTGAGTATGTAAGTATTGCTACTTGGCTTGACAATGTTTGAGTGAGACAGGAGATGTGTTCTGATGGTCTACTTTTTTTCGCAAGATAATATTATGCTCTGTGGTTCTAAAGGTAAGCTTGGGGATATCTAAAGAGTCTTTGATATGAATTTGATAAAGTGTTGTAGTCCACAACAAAAGTTATGATCTGATAGTTAGATTGAACTAGTGACAACTTGTGTTTGAGGCTAACCTATTAGTTTGATTTGTATGCGGCAAGTTCTATTAATTGGAACTTTATCCTAAATGGTTCTACAGTTGGAGCTGACATATGAGAATGTGTTTCAAATTTAAATTGGGTCCACAAAGTATTTTGGTGAATGAATTTGGCTGACAAGCTACATGTTGATTAACTACACGCTTCATCTTAGTAGGTTGACCTAATATGAAGATTCTAAGAGTTGCAAATATATATATGAGATCTAATTCAATGATTAAAGTGTGAATATGAATGAATGTGTGTGTGACATGCAAAATATTGTGATTTTGTGAAGGCGACAAGTGTAGAAGAAGAGAGATCTTATTCTTATGTAAGAACATAGCAGTGTAGTAGAGAAGTTCAAGATGAAGAGTTTTGAGATAGTTTTATGAGCATCATTAGAGCTGTAATCATGCATTTGCAAATGCAATTTGAGTAGTTCACTTTGGTAGTGAGTCATCCTTTTATCTCTTTCTTTCTTTAGCTAGTGAGCATGTTTTTGGCAGTGAGCCTGTATTAATGAGCATCCTTGGCCAGTGAGTCATTTTGGGTAGTGAGCCCTAAGGTAGTGAGCCTCTATGTAATTTGATATTGTTACTATATAATATATTGTGAGCTAACACTCACCGTGGTTTTTCCCTTTTTGGGTTTTCTACATAAAAATTTTGGTGTTCATGTTTCATACCTTGTGGTTGTTCATGCTATGTTTAATTTTCTTTAATGTTGTTGAATGGGCAAATGAATTAATGATTTGATGAGTCTATGGTTTAAGAGAATACTGATTCACCCCCCCTCTCAGTATTCCGAGTGTTCAACATGGGCCTCCTATTCAAACAAGAGAAGAATAACCCACAATAGAGGAACTACCTAGGTTGAAAGGTAAGGGACTCTATGCTGAGGTTCCTCCTTTGTCATCCTTACAAGGATCAGGAGGTGCTCATGGAGAACAAAGCACTTCATCAAAGAAAATTAGATTTTTACAAGCTTCCTCCTTTGAAACAAAAAAACCCATGGAGAAACATTAGACTCCTTTTGGAGATATAATCAATAAAACAAAAAGGAATAGGCAAGAAAGAGAAAGGAGGAAGAGAAGACAAGCTTTTTCCCAAAGAAATATACCTCAACAAGAAAACATTCCACCTAAAATTGAACCAAACAAAGAAAAAATTAAAGACAAAGAGATTAAGGATAATGACAAAAGTTGGGATATTGTACCCTATGTAACTCTTTTCTCTGGCATTCGAGATTGGGAAGATGATGACTTGCTTATTGACAACTACTAGTTTGGTTGTGTAATAGGTAAGTATTTCTAACCCTGGTGGTCACCTATGTCATAGCATTATTTGCTCGTTTATGTGGCCTCCCCTCTTGTCTTGTGTTCCCCCATGATGTGTTATGTGTTTTTTAGGCCTCCTAGGATGACCCTTGATACTCTTGTAAGGTCAAGGATACCAGGAGACATCCTCTGTTGTGACCATTCTTCTATTTGTATCATAATTCTTCTATATTTCTTCTCGTCTATTTTTATTTTTGTGTGTTGTACCTTAGGGGCATAGTGTTGCGGTTGATGACTTGGGGAAATCCTCCTATGTGATTGTTCTTAAGGAGCTTGTTCTCCTCTCTTATTTTATTGTTTACCTTCTTTTAGTGATTCTATCTAGTCAGTGGATGATGAAAAATAAACAACTAACTGATGCAGACTGTGTGTCCCTTCAGCAAGTGAGCAAAAATGGACCTAGTCCATATATGAAGATGGGGTTGACTTTTATATATCCGACACTTGGCTAGTATAATCACTATGTGTGATATTTGATGCTGTCTTATCTTTATAACAAATCATAACAATACATCTGCTCTGTTCACCTTGATTGTTTTGTATCTCACCTTGTTGTTACACTTGGTTTTGAGATGCCTATAGTATAAGCCCAATGGCTATACTTGGATTTGAACGCATTTGTGAAGCCTTGGATTCTTTGTTTTCATGCATAGCTTTCATGTTTTTCTTAGATTAAGATGTGTTTGTAAGAACATTCGACGATCGTGAGCACATGTCACCTTTGGGGGCATGGGCTTTGTGAAATCTCTTGTTCCCTTGTGTGTTTTCTCTCTACCTTAACATGCTTGATATCGGTACACAACATCAACCACCTTAAGGTGGGGGAATATGTAAGGTAAGTTGTCTGATGATTTTGGTACTAATGAAGCGTGTTTGTAAGCCCTCCACAGAGGTGGGTTGTTGTATCTGCAGCGCAAGTGCACATCTTTAACTATATTACAGTCAAAGAAGCTCTCTATGGAGGTGGGATAATGTATCTCTTGATCTAGTATGTGTCCTCTTATTCAAAACCCCTCTACAAAGGTGGGATGGTGTATCTCTTGAGCTAGTGCACATCATTTTATTTCAAATGTTCTCTATAGAGGTAGGGTTGGATCTTGAGACTATCCTCCCTTAAGCGTGTCTTTCGTGGTTGTTATGGCATAAACCCAACTGTCAGGTGTGCTTGTAGCATGTATGGGATGGTGGGACTTAGCAATAAGCTCCTTCCATCACCTTTTTTGCCATGTTTAAGACATATAGTATGTCTCTGGCATGCTATACGACTCTCATGTCTTCCATGTGTTTTCCCCCTTACATATTGTAAAGGGTGTGGCAATGAGTCTCCCTTGTGCTTGGTTTTTGTATGGCATGTTTTCCCCCTCACTTAGTGTAAAGGGTGTGGCAATAAGTCTCCCCTACATTTGGGTTTTGTATGGCGTTCTTTCTCCCTTTGGTGTAGTGTAAAGGGTGTGGCGATGAGTCTGCCCTACATTTTTGGGGTTTTGTGTTTCAACTTTTATTTCCATGAATATATATATGAAAATGAAAAATGTTATATCAACTGTATTCATCATGTTTTGCGTGTCTTCAATACTATATTCTCAATGTTTTATGTACCTATTACTATCTTCATTGTGTTTGGCATGTCTGCAATGTGTTGTTCTAATGCTTACCTGAGACTAGGGGCTAGAAATAGGTCCTCAATCTTTGTGTATGCATTAGCTTCAAGTGCTTAGTGTGTTTGCTATTTTTACCCCCTAAGTTTAGCTCTGAGTCCCTTAATTTTCATCATGCATGTTATAAATGAATCCCGATGTAAAATTCCCTGAAACCCATGACAAATGGGACATAGGGGACATTTTATAGCGTAATCCTAACCCAAAATAGGTCCCAAGACAAGGGCACCCATGCCCTTGCCCTGTCCTTTTTTTGTGGGGTCCCAAATTTTAATGTTAGCACAGTTACAGTTAAGGGTGTTCCTTGACAACATCTTGAGTTTGAATTACGAAATTAAAGTGGGAATGCATATATAATCATGTTTAGGACTTCATTTACAAACTAGAAGATGATTTTGATTTCAAGGTGAACTTATGATCATAGAGCATTCAAGGCATTCATTGTGTTGTTGTTGTGTTTTTTATTGCAGACCTGGCTTCATCTTCTCATGTTGTGAAAGATCTTCATCTACTTGAGAGCTACACTTCTGAGGTGATATCTAAAAATCTTCAATCAATTATATATCAATTTGTTTTACCTTTGTCCTGCAAGGGCATGCACTCTCTATCTAACAAAGGTATTGGAAGGCTTGAATGCCATTCCAGGGCTTGACCGAGGCAAGCTCTTAAACACCACAACCCCCAACCCCTCTCATTGAGATTGCAAGTGACCGGTGTTAGATCTTGTGGAGAGGAGTTGTAGAGGACTGTTATAGAGCATAAGGAATCATGATATAAAGAAAAAGGTGGGAAATAGCTCAGGAAGGGCTTGGGCACCCACTCTTTTGCCCCTCAGTTTCGTGTCATAGAGAATATTTAAAGTGGTTGTAGTTAGTGGCAAAAAAGATCCCGAAGCCCTCCAAAAAAGCAACACCTTGGGCTTGGACACCTGCTCTTTAGCCCCCAACTTTTTCGTAATGTAGAACTTGAAATCTATTATGTATCTAATCTATAGAAATAGTCTATCTCTGTGTGAGTATTTATCAGGTTTCATCCGTTTGTTTATGATTTTACATAATTAGGGTTTTAAGCTTAATTAGACTAAAATTAATACGTCAATCAATCAATTCTAAATTTCCCTATCATTACAAGTGACAACCAATCTATAGTTGAGCCTTCTTGCAAAAGTTGTGATTCAACTTGGTTAAATGTCCTTGAATGTATTATGTGAAAGGAGGATCTAGATAAACTATCCATCAATCACATCAACCCTCTTTTCATCCTATACATTTAGAAATAAGATTCAGAGCACTACGACTCTTGTTTTTGTTGTATCTTCAAATTCAGAGTTTAACTGTCTTCAATTTCTCATCCAACATCAGTCTTTCCTAATTTTAGAACAAAAGTGGCATCTTAAGACCCCCTTTTGGTCCATCATCTTTGTGCACTTACCCCTATTCACTATTATTTGGTTTAGTTTAAACACTTGGATGCGGAATTTATGTTTTAATGCCAACTTTAGTAGCATTTATGCTTTGTTGCAAACCTTAGAAGTCCAACCTAAAGAAATCTAGTGAGTGACTATGATCTTGCAAACTTATTTTTATGAATAACTGTGCAAAACATGTAGCGTTTGATAGCATAGTTAAACAGTTATGAGCTGATTTATTAATGTATAATGAGTTCTAAGCCTTTCTTAGGCTCCATGTTGATAACAATTTCATATACTTGTCTTGAATGCATGTAAATAGTACTATGCATAAAATATAAACTTTTTGTCTTCTTATTTGAATGTATTGGGTTGAACATTTAATATCTTCCTTGTCGTTAAGAAGTGTTATCACTTAGAATTGCACCCTACTTAGAGATAGTCTAAGCATTCTAATGACACAATAGGAATGATCTCAAGGTGTAGGACCTTGCAATTTTGATATCAGAACTCCAGAGAAGGTTGATTCCTCTTTCTAACCTTAAGGTTTAGACAAATTAACTAACTCCAATGCTAAAATTGGTAGGGGAAAAGGGATAGAAGGAATACATAAAAGAAAAGGTGATGCACCAGAGTTATGAGGTGTATTAGCTAAACTCAATCAACACAACAATGATCTCACTCCCTAAAAAGAACTCACACAGACTTAAAACCTTGATAGAGGCTTTAGATAGAAGACTATAACCTATGAAGGAGCTATTCTACTCACAAAATAGATTACAACTTCAAGTGAAACATAGACACAAAGTGCAGGAGAGACGAAATATCAGAGATATATTGATCATGAAGATCAAATGACCATTACAAAGAGAAAATAACTTGTTACAGAGTAATAGACACAAAACAATTAGATACATTCATAGGTGAACAATGGACTAGAGACATCAAAGGATCAAAAATGACCACAATACATCAAATCTAGCAGTTCTGTAAGTGCATTACAAGGTCTAGATGTAACAGAGGAATTTGCCCAACATAATAGCCTAGGAAACAACTAACAACAACCCTTTTACATCTTTCAACCATGCATATATAGTATTTCATCTTCACTGTACCAGCATAAGGAAGAGTGGTCAACAAGCAAGAACCATCACCCATGTTGCAATAACTCAAACTGGCATCCTTGGAAGCACACCCACATAGCTCTACCTTGGAAATCCATGAAATCAAGAGGTTTTCCCATGCCCTACTACATAAACTTCAATGCAAATGAGGAACAATGACATGGGGAGGTGGGAAAACCATCTACCACACAAAATTGAGCTATGAAGATGCATTAATGGTGACCAAGAGGGTCATTAGCTAGTCAAATTATGTTTTCATTGTGAAGAAAGGAGTCATTAGAGTTTAGACCTTAGGCCTTCAGCATCTTTCCTTACAAAAGAGAAGAAGAAAGGAGGAAAGTCCACCCCCTAAACTATGCTTTACAAAGGACAAATTACAATATCAGTGGACTTCAGGCCTCAGGATTTCTGTCTTCTGCCTTCATAGAAAAGGAGGAAGAAAGAAAGTTTGAGCTTTGAGAGTCAAAGACTTAGCTAATATTTTGAAAGTTTTGACAGAGTTTGGAGCTTGAGCCTTTCGTCTTTCACCTTAAGTGAGAATGAGGAAGAAGGATGGTCTGATCCCTAAAGTCTGAAACACTTAGCTTTATTTTCAAAATATTTTGGGCAAAAGTTAGCCCTTAGGCTTTCTGTCTTTCACATTCCTTGGTGATGTCACCACCATGTGTTAGCTTCTCATTGTCTTGTCAGCCTGTTGCGGGCCCACAAAAAACTCCATGGGATGGTGGGAAGCGTTAGAAAATTTTACACTCATCGGGGGCCAGAATTCAGGCTCTCCACCTTTTGCCTTCCAAAAGGAAAGAGGGAAGGGGAAAAGTCTGAGCCTTGAAACACTTAGGCACTTTGCAAGGGGTGAAGGTCAGATTTTGGCTCTCAGGCCTTCCGCCCTTCTCCTTCTAATGAAAAGAAGGAAGAAGAGGGAAGGTCTGAACTCTGACTTCCAAAAAACATTGAATACTTAGAGAAACTTGCAAAGAACAAGGTGAAGCTCAGATCCCGGAGCCTAATCCCTCTAGCTTCCACAGAAGAACGTGAAAGAGTAGAGCCTCGATCCCTGACATCCCGCAGAGGTTTCCACACTTAGTCAAATTTGCAAAGGGAAAGAGGCGGAGTTTGGGGCTTTGGGCTTGACAATAGTGAAGAGGTAAAACCTGAACTCTGACATCCTGACAAGGTAGAAAAACACAAGGAAAACTCTAAATTTTCTAGGACTTAACCATTTTTTGATATTTTTCCTTACTGTAGAATAGATAATGTAATAAGGATAAACACTAAATCAAATGCAAATAAAACACATGATTATACCTTACAAAACACCACCTAATCCCATCAAGGGAAGAAGGAGCCTTTGCACCCAAAAGAAGCTCCCAAGACCAAGATTATCACTAGACTATGGATTCAAATGTGAAGTGCTCTTCAATTGTGCAACTCACTAGCTATTCAAAGATGATTTTGGCATGGTAACTTTGCATGGAATTAGATGATGAAAATGACTTGTGAGAGGTTGTATTTATAGACTTTTTGGGGAGATTTTGATCCAAGGGTGGAGATTGAATGGAGAGATCAATGGTGGAGGATAAAAGTGATGTGGAGGGCCTAGATTTGATCTTGGAAGATGGAGGGTTAGGAATAAAAGTAAATCTTTTATTCATTTTTGGGAAAGGGGTAAATAAATGAGGTTGAGTGAGATGGATTATTTGTGAATTAAAAATTCACATGGGGAAGGGTAAAATGAATTAAAAATTCATTTGGGGAAGAGAGTTATGACATGTGTAAGAGGAGTAAATGTGATGTGTGATTTATTTGAATTTTAAATTTGGGGAATGTGGAGAGAAGTGCTAATGAGGGTTTGACTCACTTAATTAGGGTGATTAGCCTAATTAATGTGGCTGGAATAAATTAGTAGAGGGATTAGAGGGGGGATAAGATTAATTAATTAGTGATTTAATTAATTAATCCTAAGGCTAGGATGAGGTAGGCTAGAGTAGGCAATTAAATAATAGCTATTTAATTGTCTAGGGTAGGGATAGGCTAATTAGTAGGCTGGATTAATTAGTTAACATGGTTTTAACTAATTAATTGGGTTTAGGGAAAATAGGGGAATTGATTTAATAAATTTTGCATATTTATTAAATCAATTGGCTAAGGTTTGGATTATTGAATTAATAAAATTAATTCAATTTTGGGGATAAAATGGTGTGGATTTAGATTATGAAAGGGGTAATTAATTAAATAGAAATTTAATTAATTGGTTGGAAAGGAAATTGGTATGTTTAGGGATGTCAGGAGTTAGTTTGGTGGTCGAGACATTTTTAGGTGTCTACATTTCCCCCTCTTTGATGTGGTGTCAGGACCTAGGAGGGAAGTGGCGTCAGGTCGAAGAAAAGTATGCCCCAGCTGCTAGGAAGGAATGAGATGGATAGGGGATGCCCCCTCGAGAGGTTGGCAGGAAAAAAAATAATTTTACAAGTAAGCTCTCGAAAGGATGTGATGGAAGTGAAAGCTAGAGAGGTGCTGGAAAAAGATGGTAGGAGGAAAAACAGAGGAAAAAGGCTAAGATCTGCACTTTGGAAGAAAAAAGAAGAGATGGAGGGATGACATGGCCCACTATATTAGGCAAAGTGGGCCCAAAGAGTGCCACATTGGCACACTTTTGACTTTGTAGAAGAAAAGACAAAGGAGAGATGGGCAAGCGCAACCCATAGTTCCAGCAACTTCATCACATTTCAAAGCGATTCCAAGAGGTTGGGCGGTCACCCGAGGCTAGACTCCAGGTAGGGCCTAACTCGAACATTGTGACTTTTTATTTTATGCACATTTTTCTGGGTTTTGGGATATGGGTCAAGAGCACGTGGCACCAAAGATAAGGTGAATTAGCGCAATCCTGTGGATTAGCGCTATCCTCCAAGGCAGGTTAGGGTGATTTTGTCACCATTTAGGGGGAATTTTGGCGCCATCATCTGGATTAGCGCCAAAAGCTTAGGAAGAAAGAAATATGGTGATTTGGTACCATATTATGGTTAGGGCGGCGCTGTCGTCTGGATTGGCGCCATACTGGGGAATAGCGCTATTTTAAGTTTTAGCGCTAAAATTTGAATTGACGCCATCTTCTAGATTGGCGCGATATAGGGCGCGCAGTAGCGCCAATGTCTGCATTGGCGCGATACATGGTGCGCAGTTGCGCCATTGTCTGTATTGGCACGATGGGTTGGGAAAAGTAGCGCTATTTTAAAAATAGCACTAGGGACTGTCTGTGTGGGGCCACATGATTTGGGCCTATGAGACATTCAGAAGAAAAAAATGTGGGGGGGAAATAAGTTAGTGTCTAACGAAGAAGTGGTGGCTGTAGGATACAGAGCCATTTATACTGCAGTCACGGGAGCGATGAGTGCGATCCATGGTGGCACTATTCGATGAGGAGTGGTGGCCTCGACTAGCGAGGCTGGGGCTTTGGACAGTGGCAGCGATGCCAGTGCTGCGAGCTCATAGAGCTCTGATGACGGCCGCAGTGGAGCAATACCGCAGCAAGACTGCCAGCTTTCTGCTGCCGACAGGAGAGATGACCATCACACTTGAGGATGTTTATCGCATCCTCAAGTTGCCGATCTTTGGTCGATGCGTGAGGTATGACACGAGGAGGGGGCGGGCTGCATTGACTAGAGTGTTCGGAGCAGATCATATGGTGTTTTCGGTAGATGGGAGGGAGATGGACTATGACAGGACACTAGCGGCGGGTGCAGATCCCTTTACCTTATTTCTATGTGCGTTGATTGGAGGTGTGGTGCTGCTGGATAGGCGAGGCAGAGGTTTTCCTATGGGCTGGGGCTGGATGACAGAGGGGATGGTGAGTCATGGTATTGTCTACGCATGGGGGCTGGTGATGCTAGCACAGCTGCTCCACAAGATGCACACGGTTGCCTATCTTCATGACAGGGCTTTATCTACTGGGGTTACGCTGCTACACGTATGGCTTTGGGAGCACATTCCTGTGACTCGGCTGACCTGTGGTTATTATCGGCAGCCGTTTGAGGTGTTTGTGTTCTTGTATCGGGATGTAGAGTATACCTATACTGGACATGTCCGCCACTAGCGGAGGATACTAGATGATGTGATTAGTGTGGTATGGCATGCATATATTGGTTGTGAGGAGTGGCCTGATGATGTGACCCATCTCGCATACACATTTCAGCAGAGATTTCTTATGGGTCGTGGAGACCATACCATAGAGATGTACCTACCCTCACGGGTTATGCATCAGTTTGGACTGCTACAGGATGTGCCTTAGTAGATGGCATTATATGCGCGAACGCCGCGGGATACAACTTATTAGCTTGCACCATTACAACCACAGGTTGCGCTGAATGATTGGGCAGCACTTCGGCCAATTCAGTGGGATTGGAGGAGCATAGTGAGGGATGCAGGTACTACACCTACTTATGAGGCATGGTGGTAGACGCATCGGCCCACTTGACTAACAGATCTGACGGGGGAGATATCAAAGGATGAGGGAGATGGGGATGATGAGGTCATTGTGGAGGACTATATCGTGGAGGTGATGGATGATGGGGAGGAGAGGGTGATTGCGAGAGACAAACAGCGTGTAGAGGAGGTGGTAGTAGTGGCAGCGGGACAGGGACAAGTGGGGCAGGTAGTTCCAGCATAGCAGGGTCCAGTACAGCAGGCTCCAGTATAGCAGGTCCCGGCACAACAGGTCCCGGCATAGTAGGCCCCAGTTAGGGGTGGATGACAATGTAGAGGACCGCGGCAACATGGTGGACAGCCGAGGACGGAGCAGGGTGATCTGTCTCCATCACGGGTGGAGCAGCTGCGAGTCGGTAGACATGATGCCGGGGCAGGGAGTTCAGCGGCAGGGATGGAGGCAGAGGTTGAGAGGCTGACACCTTGGTGATGGTCATGGGAGGAGATGGAGGAGGTAGAGACACTACGTGCTTAGGTGGCCAGTTTAGAGGAGGTGTTGGGGCACCGAGAGGCCGAGTTGGGACAGCTGCAGGGAGTAGATGGGCAGATGGCAGTACTAGAGGCTCAGCTGGCTCAGGCTCGAGAGGACATGGAGGATTTGCGGCTAGAGCGGGATGCAGCACTCGTGAGAGCTCATCAGGCAGAGACTGCGTTGAGCAGTGCACAAGCTGTGGGTGGGGGCCTTGCCCCGATTTTGACAGGGATGCAGACTCAGCTAGCTCAGGCTCAGACACATGCGCATCAGATGCAGGGGCAGTTGAGCCAGGCACAGGGATAGGTAGCTCAGGTATAGGGAGAGCTAGCAGAGGCCAGAGCACGGACGGAGTACTATCAGGGGTTATATTATGCAGCCGTACCTGCAGCGCAGCGAACACCGAGTTATAGCCAGGTCAGCAAGTCAGGGGCATCGAGATTACATAGATCGAGATCTGTACAGTTAGTACAGCAGATGATGCCTCCTCCCCCACATGTGCCTCAGCAGGGTCCTCAAGTACTAGTAGCGCCACAGCCACAGCTGCCACCAGGATCACAGGCTCGACCAGGGTCAACATCTCCTACCCCCTAAGAGAGAGGATCCTCTATGTGAGTTATATCATGATAGCCCTTGGAGGCATTATATCAGGACACTTTATTTTTTGATGATGTGAGCGATGTACATTTTTTGCGGTGATTATATATGATGCGAGACTTCTGATGGCTTATGATATTCTATTGTGATGATGCTTATATGATGGATGCACATGTTATATTTTATATGTTGTGGATGTATGATGTTGTTTCAAATGATGTGTGTGATTTGGTGGTTGCATGGATGTTTTGGTGATATATGCATGGTGTTGTAATTTTATGGACTATATGATGTAACTGAATATGCAGACTAATGATCATTTATTATGTATGAAAATGTATGAGATTATGTTATATGCCACTAGTTGTTTCAATGGTGATGCTGATGATGTTGTAATGCAACTAATTGTTTATGAGATGTTGATATGTATGGAATGCAATGTGATGATGCTATTTTTAATATGCACCTATGATATGATGTGTACTGATATGCAGCTAAAATAAATCTACTTGTGTTTTTAAATGGATGAACCTAGACTGCAATGCAACATAAAATGCGATGCAACTTAAATGGATTAAAATGAACCTAATATGTGATGCAAATGGATTTAAAATGAACCTAATATGTGATGCAAATGGATTTAAATTAACCTAAAATGAGATGCAAATGGATTTAAAATGAACCTAATATGTGATGCAAATGGATTAAAATGAACCTGAAATGAGATGTAAATAGATTTAAAATGAACCTAAAATGAGATGCAAATGGATTTAAAATGAACCTAATATGTGATGCAAATGGATTTAAAATGAACCTAATATGTGATGCAAATGGATTAAAATGAACCTAAAATGAGATGTAAATGGATTTAAAATGAACCTAAAATGAGATGTAAATGGATTTAAAATGAACCTAAAATGAGATGTAAATGGATTTAAAATGAACCTAATATGTGATGCAAATGGATTAAAATGCAAATGCAGTTTAGGTGCTAGGTGGTATGCATACTAGGTGATAGGTGAGGTAGCCTAGTTCTGATACACATGATGTTCCTTGTGTTGACCCTGAATGGTGAGACTGTGGGAGAGCGTGTTAGGTGTTGGGGATGATAGGGGTGAGAGTGTCTAGGGGATGGCGGTGGGGGGATTGGAGGATGGTTAGGTCATAAGATACCACGTCATTAAGGGGGGGGGGTTTGGTTTGGTTCAAGATGTGTTAAGTGGAGATAGGGTGGGAAGATGGGGTTAGTGCGGGAGTTAGATTGGGGTGGGGGGGAGAGGGAAGTGATTATCAAATCTAGGCTGATATGAGATAGGTGACTGAGTGATTAGGAAGATGATGACAAGCTAGTAATAGTAGTTGCACAAAATTAATTGAGAGCATTTCTTAGTTTAATGTAGCAATGTAGGATATAGTTCACAAATGTATGAAATGACCTAGGGGATGATGTATATCCGACAATTGCATGGACTAGACCCACAAACAATAGGTTGATTTCATGCATGCCCAAGGTAGTATAATCTTGCCTAGTGAAGGAAGGGGACTCATAGCAGTGAGTGTGAATAATGCATATAAGGTGTTGATACATGTATATGCAAATAGGACGCATCATGCTAGAACCGACCTGGACTTCAAGATATGAATACTAGTCTTGGAGTAATGAAAGCAACCCACAAGCACAGCATACCGAAACAATGACTATGTCTATTCCAAGGGCTATCCACTACGTACCATGATATAATGAGATCAAGGTAGCTTTGGAGATTACTTGGAGTGAGACAAAAAGATAAAAATCAATAAGCAAAAAGACCAATGAAAGATACAAATAGCCTTTGTGTGCTCTTGCCAAGAGACGTGGTGATAGAATGATAGATTTTTGTCCATTGTATGAAAGACATATCCTAGGACGTAGATCTATTTTGATTGAAGAGTTTGTGGAAGATGGGCAAAAGAACATTCAGGCCAAATGGAAGATTACAGTTGGTTTATTGCTTGATGAGTTTTGCATGAGGGACTATGTTTCAAAGGTATGTGTAGCATGCGTATTGTTTCGTAGATCGAGAAAGCTCAGTGAGTGGGAACCATCCCAATGGGTGGGATGGGTGCATCTTAGATACCTGAGTACTGGAAACATCCTTCGTATTCTAGACTGCCTACATACCCTATGTCCACGGGATCAAGGTACTTTTAAGATGCGAGTGAAATGAATATGTAGTTCTGGCAAGACTTGATGATGTGGGAATGGTTTGCGATGGGATGTGATGAGGGTTGATGTGTGTGTAGATGATCGTGATGGGATATGAAATTGATGTAAGGGGGGATTGTTTTTGGATTTTCTGATTTTATGATGTTTTTGGATTTTTTGATTTTATGATGTTTTTGGATTTTCTGATTTTATGATGTTTTTGGATTTTTTGATTTTATGATGTTTTTGGATTTTCTGATTTTATGATGTTTTTAGATTTTCTGATTTTATGAACTATACAAAGGAGAGCTTACAAGGATCCTTGTTCCATGGATGGGGTTGTGGGTGGGTGAGGTAGTGTAGAATGGGCGAACAAACTTGATGTTTCAGAATTTCAAGCCATGGGATGTGTGGGTATGGAGTGTCATGATGGAAAGAGGACTTATTAGATGGTAGAACCGGCCACTACGCATGGCGCCTGAAACAGGTTTTCACCATGGTACTTATCCAAGGCATCACCGAGGTGATTTTCACCATTCGAAGTTTTTATTGCACTCTAATTTTTCTTGATTTTTTGATTTTTTTGATTTTTTTTATTTTTTGACTTGAGGTACCAGATGGGTTATGCATAGAATTGCTTGAGATGCAAGATGTTCATTGGCTCATCTAGAGGCTGCCCCTCAGGTGTTGCAAGCTGATAAGCTCCTGACCCATTGTCGGTAGTGATGACATAAGGTCCTAGCCAATTAGGTTCAAATTTTCCTTGCTTCGGACACTCTTGTAGGTTCTTTTGATTTTCCATTAGGACCAGATCACCTACCTTAAACTTTCTGGTTATGATCTTTTTGTTGTAGCTTCTTCTGAGGCGGTTTTGGTATGCCTGTAAGTGATTTAATGCATTCAGGCATTTCTCATCCAATAGTTCAAGTTGATGCAACCTTGCGACGCGATAGTCTTCATCAGAGATAATATTTTGCAATGATACTCGGAGGGATGGGAGCTCGACCTCTATAGGTAAAATGGCTTCTGATTCGAATACCAGTGAGTATGGAGTGGCTCTAGTAGGAGTGCGGATGCCGGTGCGGTAAGCCCATAGGGCGGGGTTGAGTTGGAGGTGCCAGTCACGGCCAGCTTCATTGACTGTCTTTTTTAAGATGCGGAGGATGGTTTTGTTAGAAGGATGGTTTTGTTAGAAGCCTCTGCTTGACCGTTTCCTTGGGGGTAATATGGCATGGAGAATCGATGTTTGATGTCAAACTTTTCGCACAAAGTGCGAACTTCTTGGTTTTTGAATGGCTTCCCATTATCAGTGACAATGGAATGGGGGATACCGTAGTGGCAGATGATGTAGTGGAGAATGAACTTGGAGATTTGGATGCCTGTGGTGAAGGTGAATGGTATTGCTTCCACCCACTTTGTGAAGTATTCGGTAGTAGTTATTATGAATTTATGGCCGTTGGAAGATGGAGGATGGATTTTCCCTACGAGGTCAAGTCCCCACTGTGAGAAAGGCCATGGTGTTGTGATTGGTTGCAGCTCCTATGTTGGGGCATGGATGAGATCACCGTGCTGTTGACATGGGAGGCATTTTCTGATAAACTGATGTGCATCCTTGTCCATGGTGGGCCAATAATAGCCAGTCCTCAGGATCTTTTTAGAAAGAGCTGGTCCACTTGAATGTGCCCCGCAAATACCTATGTGTACCTCTTCCAAAGCTGCCTCGGCTTCCCTAGAGTCTAAACATTGTAAAAGCATACCATCAAGACTCCTTTTGTAGAGGGTGTCACCTACAAGGATGAAACAGGAGGCTCGGCGGATGAAGGATTTTTTCGGTGATGGGGATAGGTTGTTGGGGAGGATGTTATCGTGAAGGTAGAGGTAAGTTTCCTGATACCAGGGGGATAAGGGACCAATGATTTCGCACACTAGTTCAGATTGGGGAATGTCATATGCTAGGATGGGGAGCTCTTCGATCAGGAATTCGTATTTCTTGGTGCCTTGCTTCATGTCAACCAGAGATCCGATGGTGGCCATGGCATCTGCCGCTTTGTTGTTTAACCTTGGAATCTGCTCAAAGTGGATGTCACCGAAATAATCTTTAAAGTCATTGACCATCTTCTTATAGGGAAGAAGCTTATCATCCTTGGTTTTATATTCATTATTGACTTGCCTGATGACTAGTTGAGAGTCACCATACACAGTTAGTTTGTCTATTTTCCATTGGATGGCCATTCAGAGACCTGTGATGAGAGCCTCATATTCTGCTACATTATTGCTACAAGAAAATGTGATTTTGAATGATTTAGGGATCGTGTCACCTTGAGGGGTAACAAATAGGACGCCTACCCCCAAGCCTCTGTGGGTGTAGGATCCATCAAAATACATCTTCCATGTATCTGCGGCTGGTGTGATTGTCAAGATGGCCTCATCTGGAAATTCTACTATTGTAGGATGTTATGCCTGAATAGGTGCCTCAACCAGTTGATCTACTATGACTTACCCTTTGATTGCCTTTCTCTCTGTGTATTCTATGTCAAATTCGGTGAGAATCATGACCCATTTTGCCATTCTTCCAGTGAGAGCTGCCCTGTTTAGCAAATACTTGAGTGGGTCAATCTTAGCAATGAGCTTAGTCTTGTGATTGAGCATATAATGTCTTAACTTTGTGATGTGAAAACTAGGGCAAGACATGCTCGTTCAATCTGTGTGTAGTTAAGCTCATAGGAAATCAAGGTGCGGCTGATGTAGTAGATGGCTCTTTCCTTCTCGTGCTCGTCATGTTGTGCTAATAAAGCCCCAATTGCTATGCCGGTCGCAGAAATATACAAGAGGAGTGGCTCTCCTTGTCTTGGTGGAGATAGAATAGGGGGATTGGCTTGAAGGCATCCTGACACTGAGTAGTCCAAGTGAAAGCTGTATCTTTCCTGAGGAGATGCTGAAATGGTTGGCATTTGTCAGCAAGTTGAGCAATGAATCGGTGGATAGACTATAGTTTACCCTGCAGGCTTCTCAGTTGTTTCAAGGTTTTAGGAGGTGGCATTTCAGTAATAGCTTTGACTTTTGCCAGGTCCACCTTGATTCCTCATCTGGAGACTATGTATCCCAACAATTTGCCTAAAGTGACGCCAAAGACACACTTTTTTGGATTTAGATCAACATTATATTGCTCTAGCCTGTCAAAGATTTTGGCTAGCATGTCTAAGTGTTCTTCTCTGGTTTTTGATTTGCCAAGTAAGTCATCAACGTAGTCCTCCATGATGTGGTGAAAGACGTCATGGAAGATGACAGTCATTGCTCGTTGATAAGTAGCTCCTGCATTCTTTAGGTCGAATGGCATTACTACCCAATAGTATGTCCCCCATGGGCATATAAAAGATGTTTTGTGCTGATCTTCTTCAGCAATTTTGATTTGATTGTATCCTGAAAAGCCATCCATGAGGGATAGCATCTCATGCCCTGCGGTAAGATCCACGATCATGTCAATGTTGGGAAGCGGGAAGTCATCTTTTGGGCAGGCTTTGTTGAGGTCTCTAAAGTCAATGCAACAGCGGATTCTGCCATCTGGTTTAGCAACGGGTACTAGATTCAAAAC
The DNA here is from genome assembly GCA_027924645.1 of Cunninghamia lanceolata. Taxonomy (NCBI): domain Eukaryota; kingdom Viridiplantae; phylum Streptophyta; class Pinopsida; order Cupressales; family Cupressaceae; genus Cunninghamia; species Cunninghamia lanceolata. Next base: position 5,175,111 of record BSBN01000957.1, read on the forward strand.
CCATTCAGGATAATCAATTGGACGTATGAAGCCAACATCTAGTAACTTTTTGACATCTACTTTGACAAGAAGGGCCACCTAAGGGTTCATCTTTCGGAGCTTTTGTTTGACTGGTTTGGCATCAGGACGTACCGCAAGATGATGAACAACCAAGGCAAGATCTAGCCCTGGCATGTCTGCGTAGGTCCATGCAAAGTTGCGATTTCTGCATGTGAAGAATGCCAAGAAGTCTTCCTGTTTGAACAGGCTGAGGGATTCTGCTCGATATGTGATTTCGGCTCTTCCTCTATCCCTAGATTCATTTCCTGCGCTGGATCAACCAAGATGGCTGAACTGTCAAGATATACTTTATCTATTTCGGGGAGGCCCTTGCTTCCATCCCCTGGTGCCTCATGGAGGTTTTCACCAGGAGATACGTCCTTTATTTTTACTTTTTTAGGATCTGATACTACCGTGGAACAGTTTTCACCTTCAGATCCATTTTTTGTTTCTGTATTTTTGCAACTAGAAGTAGGGGTTGTCTCCCCAAAATAGGCAGCTGGATTGAGTTCCATGATGTATCTAGCTCTGTGATCTCCCAAGGGGAAGTTGTCTCTTACTCCCATCATTTCAGCAATGGCTTCGTCATTAGGTGCGATGTCAAAAATAGGAGGTCCTCGTTGGTCCCAGTCGATGAGGTCAGGGTATACTAATGGTAGGTCATTGGATGATGAGGCAAGAGTAGTGACGGAGTAGATGGTGCAAATGGAGGAGGCAAAGAAATTGGCAAAGTTGCTAAAGGAGTCTTGTAGGTCCGTTTCGTTAATATTGTCAACATCTAGAGAAACTGGAGCAAACTCGGCTAAGATACATTCACCGGTATTAAGGATGCGTTGTGGCTAACCATACCCTAACCCTTCAGTATAGGGGTTCCTTGTTGCTTGCAGTGGTTCCATAATGCCCTGTTCATGAAGGCCAATGCCGCCTTGTCCTTTGTAACCCATGCTTTTGACTATCTCAGAACCTTTGCCGTAACTATTTGTTGGGATGGTTGGGATGTCTTGTTCTGTTTCCTTGTCCTTGTAAAGCCAGGATGAAATATCTTCAAGTATGTCCTGATCCAGAAGATGTTTTTTCTCAAAGATGGGCGAGGGTTTGCATTTGATGATGACTGTGTCAGCTGCCTCTATGTTCGGAGTGCTAAATGTCTTAGGAGTGGGTAATAAGCCTACGCAAAAGGTGCCGTGAAGGTTGTATTCCCCACAACCTTGGTCGCTGATCTTGATCTTGACCTCGGGTGGTGAAGGTGTTTGCGATGAAGTGGTGGTGATGTTAGTGGGGTCCGTGTATGAAGTGGAAGCTGTTGGAGTGATTTGGGTGGTGGCTTTATTGTATGGACAGAAGGTTTGGTTGTGTCCTTCCAGAAAACTACAGTATTGGAAGGGACGGGGATCGGCATAAATAGTGACTTCGGTGCCGTTGTGGGGGAATTTGAGACATTGATGGAAAGTGGAGGGGACGGCCTGCATGGCATGGATCCATGGGCGGCCGAGAAGAATGTTATAGGGAAGGTCAAGATCAAGAGCCTGACATTTGGTTTCAAGGATTTTTTTTCCCACTTGAATAGGGAGCTTTATGGTACCCTCGGATAGCCTCTCGGTGTCATCATATCCTTTGATTGTTATGCACTCGCTAGCATCCACAACCACATCTGAGTACCCCAAGTGTTTTAGCAATTTTAGAGTGCATATATTTAGGCCGGAACCACCATCTATTAGGACCCTTTTAATGGTGTGTTTGTGAATGCGGACCTCGATATGTAGTGCATCATTATGTAGGTGTTCGGAAGCAGGGAGATCTTTTTCAGAGAACGTGATATGGTGTGGTGTAGCAATATGGCCGACCATGGCTTGAAATTGATTGACATCCAAGTTTGCGGGGACTTGTGTTTCCAAAAGGGCCTTGTCAAGAATGTCCTTGTGGCGGGGTGATGTGCGAAGCAGCTCAAGGATGGAGATTTGTGTGGGTGTCTTTCCTAGATGGTCTAGGAGGTTGTATCGAGTGGTGGGTGATGGACGGGCGTTTGGACAGGGGGGAGGGGATCAGATGTGGATGGGGGTGTTGATTCAGTGGGAGGGGCAGTGCGGATTGAGACACGGCCTCGACGGGTTGTGACGATGCAATCGGGTGCTTGTGCCTGAATGGTGATTGTGTTGACAGAGTGGGATGAGGATTCGATGCGGCCGACAATGGACTCGTAGTGTGTGGGTGGTGGAGTGACATTGTATGCTTGATTGGATGATGAAGCTTTGTTATGGTTGGGCAAAGGATCCTTGTAAGCTCCAAGGTTAGCATTTGGTGATGGCTATGCACTGTGCTCAAGGTTGACGAGATTTTGATCTATTAGGTCTTGGATACAATGTTTTAATTGCATGCAGTCTACTGTTTTATGACCTGCCACACGGTGGTATTCGCAATAATCATTTTCATTATACCATGCTGCCTTGAGGTCATTGTCTTGGCATGGTCTAACAAGCGGGAGTGTGATTTCTCCTTCCTTGAGGCATCTATCAAGGATGTCCTCAATAGGTTCTACTAACGGCGTGAAATTTTGGTGAGGTTTGCGGGGTTTATTTGGTCCTCTTTGGTTATTGGTGTTTGCTACATACGTGTGTGCCAGTGTGTGATTTTGGATGTGTTGGACGGCCTTCACATCGTTGACGCCATCATTCAGATTATTCTTGCTCTTCCCCTAATAACGTGATTTATCATTAGATTGCGTGTTGGTATTATTGTTCGTATTGGGGGTGTTGTGATTGGTTTTGTGGTTGTTGTTATTGTTGTTGTTGTTGGATTTGGGATCATAAAGTTTGATGGAACCCTTGGCAATGAGGGCTCATTCAATAGTGGTGCCTTTTTCGATAACCTCTTCAAAGATAGATGCGCACAGAATCTGTAAGTGAAAACCTAATTCCTGATTGAGATTGGCCACGAACATGGTGACAAGTTGTTTTTCAGGAATAGGCCATGGGAGCTTGCTTGCTAGGCCCTTCCACCTTTGTAGGAAAGAAGCGAAAGCTTCACCGTTCTTTTGTTTGGTGTTACAAAGGTCGGTCATAGACACCTCATGTTCAAAGTTGTAGGAGAAGTGGTTGACAAACTTCTCTGCAAGTTCGGGAAATGTTTGAATTCCAGGTGGAAGATGGGCAAACCATTCAGCGGCTTGGCCACCAAGGCTTCATGGAAAAAGTCTCATAAGATATGTGTCGTTGTTAGAGACTTCGAGGCAAGCAATGTAGAATTCTCTAAGGTGGTCCCTAGGGTCTCCCTTTCCCTTGTATTTGTCAAATTTTGGCGTTTCAAAGTTTTTAGGGAAAGGGGGCATATACAATGTGCGGTCAAATGGGTAGGGGCAAATATCCTCAAAAGAATAGTATTTGCGTTTGCCCCTAGTTTGTAGGTCATCCACCTTTTGAATTAAGCCTTGTAGGATGATGTTGAGATCCTGTGGTTGTTGTGGTTGGAATGTGTAGGGTTGTTGATTGGTGAGATATTGGCGGTGGGGTGGGATTTGATGTTGGGGATTGGTTTGATTAAGATGTTGGTGTTGCGGGTTGGGGTTTGGATTGATTAGTGCCTACTGTTGTTGGTGTGCCTAGAGTTGTTGGAGAATATGTGGGGGTATTTGGGAATTGGGATTATGTTGACCTGCGGGATTGACGTTGGGTATGTGGACATTGGATTGGTTAGATGTGTTGTGGGATTGTTGTGAGAATAATTGTCGTAGGTAAGCAAGGGTGTGAGGATTTGGTGGGGGCACACTTGTGGAGGTACTTGCTTGTGTGATGTTGCCTTGTATGCCCATTGTGTTTGAAGCGGAAGGGTTGATGGTAGTTGTGGTAGTAGAAGTGATGATGGGTTGGGAGATGTTAGGTATGGCCGTGGAAATTGTAGGTGTGGTAACGGTTGAGGTTGTGGAGGTGGTAGATACGTTAGGTGTTGATGTTTGAGAGACGGTGGGTTGGACATCTGATGTGGATGCTTGGGTGTTTGATGTGTTGGGGACAACTGTAGAAGTGGATGGTTGTGATGATGTTGTGATGGGGGGAAGTTGAGCACCAAGCTTGAGAAGATGGTCAAGATATCTCTTTGGGTCTAATCTTAGGACTTTATCAAGTAGGTCCATATTATTGGCATCTTGCGTGAAGGTCAAGACATCTAGGTCATCTTGGGATATGGTGGGGACATTTTGTGGTGGTGGTGGTGGTGTTGGTGCTTGTGGTAAGAAGTGAAAAGGGTCGTTGGCGCCAAATGGGGGGATGAAGGAATATGTAGGTGGATTGTATGTTTGATAAATGGGCATGTTGTTACTGTCAGTGTTAGGCATGCCAAAGGGCCATCGTTCTGCCATTTCTTGATTTCTTTTGTGTTGTGATCTTGTGGTGGGCATACACGTATGGATTTGATTTCTAGATGTGGGATGAGGTGGAGACCTTAGAGAATTGAATTGGTTTTGTTGGACCCAAAGATGGATGTGGTAGTGAGATGGAGTAGAAGGGTATGGTGAAGATCGATGTGTTTTTCCAAAGGTTTTTTCCTAAGGGTGATATGAATGGGTGATATTGATGTTTTTGCACAAATTTTGGACCAAAGATGGATGATAAGAAAGGGATTTTATGTTTTGGATTTTTTGATTGATTTAGGATGGTGAGGATGATGTTGTTGATGTTTCTCGAATTGAGCTTTTGGATAAGATCTAGATTTTGATTTGGCACACAAAGGATGATGATTTTCTTTGTTTGGGGTAGACTAATGACCTTACACAAAGAGAGGTGATTTGTTTTTTCTTGAAATGTAGACTAATGACTTTTCAAGGAAAATGTGATGTTAAGATCTAGATCTAACTTTGGCTCAAAAGGGTGACAAGATTTGATTGTTGATTTGTTGATGGGGTTTTGATTTGGATGTGGATTTTTGAAATGATTTTATATTGGTCCAAGGAGATATGCAAAAAGGACTGAATGGGAATGGATAGATAAGTGTTTGTGCTGATAATGGGGTCCAACAATGGTGGTGATTAATTCTCTAAGGTCAAGAAGGTGCAATTTTGGGAAATTTTTTGAAGAAAATGGCTGGACTGTTGGCAGAGAGATGGATATGGATTATGGCAGAATAGAAGGTGTAGATCACAGTAAAATGGGTTTTTGCTTCAGGCAAGTCAATCTCAAAATAGTGCCAATCCACGGGTGAAAAGGCACTACAATAAGACAGATATGGTGCTAAAACAGGTTACATAGATTTCTGATGGCAAAATTTTAGACTTTCTGATGGTAGAATTTTGAATTTGTCTGTTTGGGATGTGACTAACTGATTTGTTCTGTCTCAGGCACGTCAATCTCAAAATAGCACCAATCCACAAGTGAAAAGGCGCTATAATAAGACAGATATGACACTAAAACAGGTTTGACAGATTTCTGATGGAAAAATTTTGGACTTTCTGACGGTAGAATTTTGAATTTGTCTATTTGGGATGTGACTAACTGATTTGTTCTGTCTCAGGCATGTCAATCTCAAAATAGCGCCAATCCACAAGTGAAAAGGTGCTACAATAAGATAGATATGGCGCTAAAATAGGTTTGATAGATTTCTAATTTGTTTTGTCTCTTGGCAAGTTGTTTGTGAAAAAATCAAAGCACTTTAACACACATTTGAACGCAAAACAAGCAATGATTTTTGTTTGTGAAATGACATGATTTTGTTTAGAACAAGCACACTTTTACAGTGTAAGGCGAGATTGTGACAATATTTGTTGAATCCCCTAGCTACGCCTATTCAAAGCGGGTAGCTCCAGGATCTTGGTAGCATCGGCTCCTCCTTACAATTACACACACTTCTCACGCATACCAAGATCTGGGTTTCTTATAAGGCTTGACCCTCTCCAAACCTTTAGATTTTCCCTACTACCTCGGCTAAGAACCGCATGAATCAGGGCCGCTTCAAGGGTTTTGCCCTCTGCATCAACAAATAGAAGGATTTTGGCTTACTACAACAATGGCTCTTAGTAAGGGCATCCGTTCAGGTGGTTATACGTGTGGCAGCGCTACTCTCCGTTATGGAGTCTCCCAGCCTCCAAGGGTTGCGCCTTGGAGGGTTTATGGGGAGTGTTAGTGCCTGAATTGACTGGTAGATTTTGAGCAATTCTCATGCAGGCACTTTCCCTAAGAATCCAAAAAATGTTCTAAGTCTTTGGGCCTCCTCAGCATTTTTCAGCTGCATCATCATATTTTCTTCGAAGAGGAGGTCATCATCATCATATTGTGTTCGATGATGGTCAGCATCATCATGTTTTCTGTCGGCTTGTTTCTCATCAGGATCATCATATTTCGATATCGGGTGATGTTTTGATATCATCCTGATCCTGCTGATGAGCTACAGTGCGCCTTGATTTGCTTGCGGGGGTGATCTTTCAAGTATCCGGTGAACTTCCAATTATCACCTTGCCCAAACATGATGATGATGTTGCCCCGATATCCTGAAGGGGTTATTCTCTAAGTTGTTCGACCCGACTTGTTCTTCCTTGGGGGTCGTCATCATCATCATGATATTTCCAGTTATCACCGTGTTGCTTGCGGGGGTCATCATATTTTCTGCCTGCATGATATTTCGCCGGGGTGATATTTTTATCATCGGGTGATCTTGGTTATGATCATCCTGATGATGTTGTTGAAGAGTTCTAAGTGTGACCCGATATTCACTGGGGTCATCATATTTTGAACGTTAGGATGATCTTAGTCAATATCATCCTGATGATGTTGTATCACTTCTTGTTCGTTGTTTTGTCATCCTGATGATGCTGACGTCATTCTTATGTCAGGGTGATATCCGGTTCTCTGCCTATCTACATCATGATATTTCCGAAGGAGGGGGTGATATTTTCATATCACCCGGGTGTATGTTTGTTCCAGCGTCATGATGATGCTGATATCAAGGAGATATCCGCCTGCTGGCTTCGTGCATTATCTAGTGGGGGTGATCTTTTCAAGCATCATCATATTCATATTTCGCCCTGATCTTATAGCGGAGCTACAGTGCAGCATGATATTAGTGCATCAGGATGATATTTCCAAATATCCGGTTATCTTCCGAATATCATCCTGATGTCGATATGATGATGACGTCGTCGAGGTCCGGGGGGGGTCATATTTCTAACACTGATCATCTTGTGGAGATCCCCTGATATTTGCAAATATGATGATGACGTCATCCGGATATGAGGAGGTGCGCAGTAGGCAGATATGATGATGACGTCAGCAGGATATGATGATGACATCATCAGGATGTTCATCAGCCAGACTTTCGGTATAGGCTCAGCAGGAGGATGTTCCTCCGATGGATCAGGTTGTGCCGATGAAGGCGTTTATCATGAAGGCTATATTGCGATATGATGATGACGTCAGGGTGATTTTTTCAAGCGACAGGATATCATGCTGCTGGAGGATGATGATGATGAGGTCTTATACTAGTGTCGTCAGGAGCAAAAGCACCGACATGATATATGCTCATGACCTAGTATATAAAGTGTTAAAGAGGTTGCCGCGGGGTGCATGTGGGATAATTGATATCCTGCATTTTCAAATATCATGATGATGAATCTCGGCGGGAAGTGGTTGCGATCGACTGTTTGATGTTCTTCCCAAGGCCGCGGGTTGGTGCGCCATTAATGGCGAAGGTTGCAGAGGTATGGGCGGATCTGGTACCCGATTGAAGGTGTACATCAGCGGACAGTGGCGCAGGGCTCGAGAAATCTTCCTGTCTCCTCCCCTACCTGCTGCATTCATGTTTGGGCGCCAATCTGGTAGTGTTTGAGCGCCATTTTTATGATACTGTGTATCTGGCGGGATTTTTGGTCAACCTGGTAGTTAATGCTGAATACACCCTCCTGCTATATAATGCAGACGGTGTTATTCATTCAAGGTTGTTGAAAGTTGAGGATTTTTGGCTCTGTAATCCAAAACCAGCTGATCTGGTTGCTCTGTACAGTCTAACTTGTGAGTTTATGTATCTCCTATTGTACGATTTAGCATGAATCCACTGATTTCATGGTTGATCTTATATGAGTAATGCTATCTTAGCATGTGTTGTGTTAATTCTGTCTCCAGTATTGCATGTATTCTTCTTCTGAATCTGGATATTTGGGTAATGTTTAGATTCTAGAGCATAGAATTCCTATGTTGAATGTCTGATCTTTTAACTTCTGCTCAAGGAGTAGATTAAACTGTTTTTAGGTTGAACATTGGGAAGGGTATACTGCAGTAGGGATGCCATAAGTAGGGATAACTCAACACTCTGTATTGGGAGATATCTGTAAGGCAGATATCATGTGTATCCCCTTGAAATCCAGTTTTAGCTATTCATGCTGATCATTCACAGGTGTATGTCTACCGACTCCAAGCCCTGGATAGGCACCAATCATGCTGTGTTCTTGTGTTATACACCATGTCCAGCTTTGCATCCAAAATTTAAACTAAAACATTTCATACTTCCACCTGTTAGTTGTAGGAGTAGGATTAGGAACCCCCTGCATGCTCTCATACCCAACCAGACATCATGTCCAAGAATGTTGCCAGCCTTGTGATCTATCATGCAGATCTTGGTCCATACATGAGAGTATTCTGCCTGTTGTTGTCAAGTTAGATCTTTCTATCTTTGAGCTAGTCAAGGTTACATCTTGAGTTATAGGGATACCCCCCTTGGTGTGGCAGAACCAGAAGTGAAGGGGAGGAGCTCACGCAACCTCCTGTATTCAGTTGGCTGAATCTGCCTGTGCATTAGAACTGGCAATCCCTAATGCTGATTCAGAAGAAAAGTCAACAAAATGGCGACTCTGCTGGGGACGGATTGATAAAATAAAGAATAATACTTGTGACCCATCCGAGTCACCAACAAAATGATGCTCTGCTGGTGGAATGAACCTGGAAAAGTAGCTTTCAGCTATTGAAAATTTTGTCCTCTCTGGAGAGGTGGCGACTCTGCAAAAAAGATCCAAATGCACATGAAAGATAAATGTATGTTATTGGTTGAAAAATGTACATATTTCTGCATCTGTATGAGAAAAGGTACCTTGTTACTTCCCCTTTATTTGCTATTTTACTGCATAAGTTAGATGCCAGGGGAAGCCTTAGGTCTTAGACAGACAAAGGATGTCTAAGAGTAGGATTCTTATGAATCCAAGTATGAATTATCCCATACTCAGTGGTGAAATGTTGGATAAAGGAATAGAAGAGATAAGAAATAGGTTGATATTCTTAGAGGCTGAGCAGGCCCAATTAAAAAGCAGTAACCCTGTTGTGTCTGCCAGTCAGAAAGCTAAACCTCCTGTCAGCCCTTTTGATCCTTTGTATGACCAACTGGCTTTGTCATGGGTGGATTATAAAGTAGAAACTATGCCTGCTAGGATATACTGTCAGATGCCTAGATTTAGTGGTCACAGTATATGTGATGGGAATGTACATATCCAAAATTTTCACAGTTTTATGGGAAAATATTCATTCAGAGATGAGGATATGTGGATGAGGTTTTTTGTTAGGTCCTTTGATGCAAAAGCAAAAGACTGGCATTTGAGCTTTCCAAAGAAATCCTTTGCCTGTTGGGATGAACTTGCTGACTGTTTCAAGGAAGAATTTGCAAAAGAACCGGCTGATCTTGTTACAGAATTGATGAGAATCAGAAAACAAGATGAAGAGCCATGTGTTGATTTCAGTCATAGGTTTGCAGTAGCCCTTTCACATGTCCCTGAAAGTTTCAGACCTGATATTTCAGCCTGTGTTGGCATATTCTTTGAAGCTTTTGAGGAGGGCTCTAGTGCATTACTGAGGGATTTCAAGGTGACAAGTATGCAGATGGCATACAAATTTTTAGAAAATGTAGAAGAAATGAGAAATGTGCACCTGCTGAAACCCCTGTCCCCAGGCTTTGGTGTGAGAAATGGTTATGAAGCTGCAAATGACCAAATGATTATGGCATCATGTGCAGATAAAAATGAAAATAAAAGCATAGAGGTTGAGACTGCTGTGTTTGAACATAATGCTAACAATACTGCTCAACTGGATTGTTCACCAGTTGAGGATGCCAGTGAAAGGACTAATGAGGATTCCCATTGCAATGATGAGGCAGCTGACCATGAAAACAACAATGAGGTTGTGGACAGTAATGAGCAATTTTTGGAATGGACCTGTGGAGACAATTGTGAGTATTGTACTCAAGACAGAGAAGATATAAGCAAACAGAGAAGTAGTCCTATGTGTGACCCATTGCCTACCTTTCGAACACAGGGAGATCATGGAGAGCAGTCAGAAATTGAAATAAGTGCTAGTTCAGAGCATGATTGTTTTTCATTTGATGGCTGTTTTTCTTATGACACACAGGCTGATACTCCTCCACAGAGTGAATCCATTGGTGATGAAGATGTGTGCTCTGCTGCCCATGAACAAATGGCATACTATGATGAAACTGATGCACCTGGGTCACCCATTTATGACACATATGGTGATGAGGATCTGTCTGAGTATGGTGAGGATCTTGACATTATTTTTGGCTTGGATTCTGTTTCTCATCCTGATGAAAGAGGAAACAACATACATCAGGTAAGTAACTGTGAAAATGTGCCCGATTTGAAAGAGATGCCAGAGCCTGATCTTTTCCAGCTTGGTGCTGCTGATTGTTGTGTACATGATGTGCACAATTGTGATTTTGAAAGCTTTCCTTTTGATGTGCCAGCATATAATACAATGAGCCCTGATCTTCCTAGTTGTGTGGTGGACTCTGAGTGTTTCCTATTTGCAGTCCAGCTAGGAGATCATGTTGCAATGCATGATGATGATACAGACGATAACCTGTGTTCTATACCATTTGAGTATGCATTGCTTGATGAATTCTACACCCACATGGCACATGATGTTGAAGGGTATCTGCACAGGGGTGATAATGACAAGCCAAACCAGAGGATTGAATATGCAGATGACAAGATTTGTTTGTGGGTGGATCCTGACAGTATCTCCAAGCTTGACCCAGTGCATGCAGATGAAAACAAGATATTTGACAAAGGGAGATACATGCTTTTCTTTTCTTGGTGGCCTTAGGCCATCAAGTGTGTTTGGTGATGCAGGTCGGTGCAGTATTTGACTCTGTGCCCAATGGATAAGGGACTGGTCTGCATCCCAGAGATCTGGGGTTCTCGCTGCAGTCTTGCACCTGCACGTCCCCAGACAGAGCCACTGTTAGTGCCTGAATTGACTGGCAGTTTTTGAGCAATTCTCATGCAGGCACTTTCCCTAAGAATCCAAAAAATGTTCTAAGTCTTTGGGCCTCCTCAGCATTTTTCAGCTGCATCATCATATTTTCTTCGAAGAGGAGGTCATCATCATCATATTGTGTTCGATGATGGTCAGCATCATCATGTTTTCTGTCGGCTTGTTTCTCATTAGGATCATCATATTTCGATATCGGGTGATGTTTTGATATCATCCTGATCCTGCTGATGAGCTACAGTGCGCCTTGATTTGCTTGCGGGGGTGATCTTTCAAGTATCCGGTGAACTTCCAATTATCACCTTGCCCAAACATGATGATGATGTTGCCCCGATATCCTGAAGGGGTTATTCTCTAAGTTGTTCGACCCGACTTGTTCTTCCTCGGGGGTCGTCATCATCATCATGATATTTCCAGTTATCACCGTGTTGCTTGCGGGGGTCATCATATTTTCTGCCTGCATGATATTTCGCCGGGGTGATATTTTTATCATCGGGTGATCTTGGTTATGATCATCCTGATGATGTTGTTGAAGAGTTCTAAGTGTGACCCGATATTCACTGGGGTCATCATATTTTGAACGTCAGGATGATCTTAGTCAATATCATCCTGATGATGTTGTATCACTTCTTATTCGTTGTTTTGTCATCCTGATGATGCTGACGTCATTCTTATGTCAGGGTGATATCCGGTTCTCTGCCTATCTGCATCATGATATTTCTGAAGGAGGGGGTGATATTTTCATATCACCCGGGTGTATGTTTGTTCCAGCGTCATGATGATGCTGATATCAAGGAGATATCCGCCTGCTGGCTTCGTGCATTATCTAGTGGGGGTGATCTTTTCAAGCATCATCATATTCATATTTCGCCCTGATCTTATAGCGGAGCTACAGTGCAGCATGATATTAGTGCATCAGGATGATATTTCCAAATATCCGGTTATCTTCCGAATATCATCCTGATGTCGATATGATGATGACGTCGTCGAGGTCCGGGGGGGGTCATATTTCTAACACTGATCATCTTGTGGAGATCCCCTGATATTTGCAAATATGATGATGACGTCATCCGGATATGAGGAGGTGCGCAGTAGGCAGATATGATGATGACGTCAGCAGGATATGATGATGACATCATCAGGATGTTCATCGGCCAGACTTTCGGTATAGGCTCAGCAGGAGGATGTTCCTCCGATGGATCAGGTTGTGCCGATGAAGGCGTTTATCATGAAGGCTATATTGCGATATGATGATGACGTCAGGGTGATTTTTTCAAGCGACAGGATATCATGCTGCTGGAGGATGATGATGATGAGGTCTTATACTAGTGTCGTCAGGAGCAAAAGCACCGACATGATATATGCTCATGACCTAGTATATAAAGTGTTAAAGAGGTTGCCGCGGGGTGCATGTGGGATAATTGATATCCTGCATTTTCAAATATCATGATGATGAATCTCGGCGGGAAGTGGTTGCGATCGACTGTTTGATGTTCTTCCCAAGGCCGCGGGTTGGTGCGCCATTAATGGCGAAGGTTGCAGAGGTATGGGCGGATCTGGTACCCGATTGAAGGTGTACATCAGCGGACAGTGGCGCAGGGCTCGAGAAATCTTCCTGTCTCCTCCCCTACCTGCTGCATTCATGTTTGGGCGCCAATCTGGTAGTGTTTGAGCGCCATTTTTATGATACTGTGTATCTGGCGGGATTTTTGGTCAACCTGGTAGTTAATGCTGAATACACCCTCCTGCTATATAATGCAGACGGTGTTATTCATTCAAGGTTGTTGAAAGTTGAGGATTTTTGGCTCTGTAATCCAAAACCAGCTGATCTGGTTGCTCTGTACAGTCTAACTTGTGAGTTTATGTATCTCCTGTTGTACGATTTGGCATGAATCCACTAATTTCATGGTTGATCTTATATGAGTAATGCTATCTTAGCATGTGTTGTGTTAATTCTGTCTCCAGTATTGCATGTATTCTTCTTCTGAATCTAGATATTTGGGTAATGTTTAGATTCTAGAGCATAGAATTCCTATGTTGAATGTCTGATCTTTTAACTTGTGCTCAAGGAGTAGATTAAACTGTTTTCAGGTTGAACATTGGGAAGGGTATACTGCAGTAGGGATGCCATAAGTAGGGATAACTCAACACTCTGTATTGGGAGATATCTGTAAGGCAGATATCATGTGTATCCCCCTGAAATCTAGTTTTAGCTATTCATGCTGATCATTCACAGGTGTATGTCTACCGACTCCAAGCCCTGGATAGGCACCAATCATGCTGTGTTCTTGTGTTATACACCATGTCTAGCTTTGCATCCAAAATTTAAACTAAAACATTTCATACTTCCACCTGTTAGTTGTAGGAGTAGGATTAGGAACCCCCTGCATGCTCTCATACCCAACCAGACATCATGTCCAAGAATGTTGCCAGCCTTGTGATCTATCATGCAGATCTTGGTCCATACATGAGAGTATTCTGCCTGTTGTTGTCAAGTTAGATCTTTCTATCTTTGAGCTAGTCAAGGTTACATCTTGAGTTATAGGGATACCCCCCTTGGTCCGGCAGAACCAGAAGTGAAGGGGAGGAGCTCACGCAACCTCCTGTATTCAGTTGGCTGAATCTACCTATGCATTAGAACTGGCAATCCCTAATGCTGATTCAGAAGAAAAGTCAACAGGGAGGTTGGCTGTCGGTATAACAAAACAACACTTGTCACTTGAGACTTTCGCCCCAAATGCCTTATTTTATATAGCAGCTTGGAAGAGCTTGGCTTTAGCTTGATGTCGCTTGGGTCGTTCCCACCTTTCAAAGCAGGGTGACAGGCCCTCTAAGGATTACAAAAGCAATACAATCATGAAAACACTTTTGATCCCCAAGTTCATACAAAGATGCGAGGGGAGAGCATACGTGTTCCCTATGATTATATCACACTCAACATGGTTCAATTTTAGATCTTTGGATTAGATGGGGGGTGATTAATGCAAAGTGTTGTGAGAAGTTTTTGATTCCCAAGATCACCAAAAAGGTACGAGGGAAGAGCATACACTTCTCACTCTACTTGACACAATCACGAAGACACTTCACACAAGTATTTAGATTGTCTTGATTAGATGCGTGGAAATGCAAGTTTGTTGTTCTTTTTATCCGATGAAGTATGCAATTTGTTGTTCTTTTTATAGCCCAAATTGAAGTGTTTTGATTGTTTGTTTGTTGGCACACAAAAGAAGTATATTTTAGAGCACCAAAAATAAATGTTATGATCACACACACACTTCAATCAAGGATTTGTTTGGTTTAATTTTAAAACACCAAGTTGAAATGTTTGTTCAAGACATGACAAAGCAAACAAAGGTTTATTTTAGCTTCCAAATTGAAATGTTTGCTAACTAATTAACAAACCATCCTGCAAAAAGATTTCGTTAGTATCCGCAGTACCTGCAACAAACAGAAAAGCAAATTATCAGAATAGTGCTAAAACAGACATATACAGGCGCCACTGTGGGCAGAACAACCCGACTTATGAAAATGGCACTAAACTAATTTATGGCACTAATTAAAATCTAAGATAGCACTAATTAAATTAAAGGCGTTGATACAGAAGATAGTGCTAATAAATCCTAAGTTAGGTGCTAGCAATGATCCGTTGTAGTGAAGGCACCACTGCGCGGTGTTTCTGAATCTGGGGAGAACACCGATGGCGCTAATCTGAAGGATGGCACCAAAATGGGGGATTGATGCTGCTGTGTCTTTTCTTTCAAAAATTCACCATAACCTCCCCTTGTAATTCCTGGTTTTCCTGCAAAATAGAGAACAAATAACACAGCAAACAATAGGAAAACCAAAAAAACACAAAGCGTGAGTAGGGTTAGTATTAAAAATAAATGTGCAGAAATAGCACTGAAAGAGGAATAGCGCTGAAATACGGTAGTGATGGCGCCGCTACGATGGTTGAATAGCGTTAAACCTGCAAAAAGGCCGAATACTAACACAATGACTCACAAACAAGGATTAAATTGGACCTTGTGGGTCCCACCGGGCGTGTTAATGTAGATTAGATAATGCAATAAGGAAAAACACTAAATCAAATGCCAATAAAACACATGATTATACCTTACAAAACACCACCTAATCCCATCAAGGGAAGAAGGAGCCTTTGCACCCAAAGGAAGCTCCCAAGACCAAGATTATCCCTAGACTATGGATTCAAATGTGAAGTGCTCTTCAATTGTGCAACTCACTAGCTATTCAAAGATGATTTTGGTATGGTAACTTTGCATGGAATTGGATGATGAAAATGACTTGTGAGAGGTTGTATTTATAGACTTTTTGGGGAGATTTTGATCCAAGGGTGGAGATTGAATAGAGAGATCAATGGTGGAGGATGAAAGTGATGTGGAGGGCCTAGATTTGATCTTGGAAGATGGAGGGTTAGGAATAAAAGTAAATCTTTTATTCATTTTTGGGAAAGGGGTAAATAAATGAGGTTGGGTGAGATGGATTATTTGTGAATTAAAAATTCACATGGGGAAGGGTAAAATGAATTAAAAATTTATTTGGGGAAGAGAGTTATGACATGTGTAAGAGGAGTAAATGTGATGTGTGATTTATTTGAATTTTAAATTTAGGGAATGTGGAGAGAAGTGCTAATGAGGGTTTGACTCACTTAATTAGGGTGATTAGCCTAATTAATGTGGCTGGAATAAATTAGTAGAGGGATTAGAGGGGGGATAAGATTAATTAATTAGTGATTTAATTAATTAATCCTAAGGCGAGGATGAGGTAGGCTAGAGTAGGCAATTAAATAATAGCTATTTAATTGTCTAGGGTAGGGATAGGCTAATTAGTAGGCTAGATTAATTAGTTAACATGGTTTTAACTAATTAATTGGGTTTAGAGAAAATGGGGGAATTGATTTAATAAATTTTGCATATTTATTAAATCAATTAGCTAAGGTTTGGATTATTGAATTGATAAAATTAATTCAATTTTAGGGATAAAATGGTGTGGATTTAGATGATGAAAGGGGTAATTAATTAAATAGAAATTTAATTAATTGGTTGGAAAGGAAATTGGTATGTTTAGGGATGTCGGGAGTCAGTTTGGTGGTCGAGACATTTTTAGGTGTCTACACTTACATCCTGAAAAGGGGAAACATCGGGATCTCATGTATCTTAGACTATTTGGCCAAGGGGGAAAAATAGGATAATATTTTGGTGACTATGTAGTGGTGTTTGCCTACCTAAACACTAGGATCCAGAGGCCTTATCAATCCATTGGGCACAAAGTCAAAGGGTTAGCAAAAAAATGAGGTTGGTCAATATAAACTAGGCATGCCTCTGAGAACAAAACAAAACAAACCAAGCATGCATTCTCCTAATGAGAATGCAATAGAGTGCAAGGGCAATTATTGAAAGAAAACATCTAACCTATTTACAAGGTCTCATAGCAATGCTAAAAGTAAGGTTTGAGATGAATCCCATTGATTGGAATGGGCAAAGCCTCTCCATTCAGCTTGGCAAGTTGAAATGTATTGGCCTGTTTGCAGTTCGTAATAATGTAAGGGCCACTCCACACGGCATCAAACTTTGAATGTCTTCCAATTTTGGCCCTATCTACATCCCATTTCAGCACTATATCTCTAATACTAAATGTTCTGCTAGTAGATTTTATGTTAAAGGTCCTCTTGACCTGACCTTGGTGGGCTTTAAGGGTCTTCATAGTAGCATCCCTCTTCTCCTCAAGTTCCATCAGCTCTATAAGTCTGATTGTCATAGAATCATTTTCCATTAGTTTCAGCTATTGTCTGAGCTCAAGAGAGGGAAGTTCCAATGATATGGAACCTTTGATTCCCTTCCATACACAAGAATAAAAAGGGGAATTACCTATGGCTCTTTTGGGATTAATTACGTTAGCCCAAAGAGTAGTATTTAACTTGGAGTACCAGGTTCTATCATTATCTTCCACCGTCCTCTTGATAATTCTGATCATTTTTTTATTGGTGGACTCAACCAAGCCATTTCCCTGAGGATAGTAATTGGATGAGGTATTCAAGTAAACCCCATAGTGTAGTATCCATTCACTGACTTTTGTGCCTACAAAGGCCTTGGCATTATCAAAAATGATGGTGGATGGCACACCAAACCTTGTAGCTATACCCTCAAGGACTTCTACAATAGATGCCCCTGTGGCATCCCTCAATGCAACTGCCTCTATCCACCTAGTAAAGTAATCCGTGGCTATTAGAATCCACCTATGGCCACCACTAGAAGGTGGATTGATTACTCCAATGAAGTCTAAACCCTATTAATCTAAAGGATTATCTATCTAAATTGGGTGAAGAGGAAGAGTTGCCAGCCTCTACTTTCCAGCAAATAATGCACATTCTTTGCATTTCCTTATCCATCTATGTACATCTCTAAATAAATTGGGCTAGTAATAACCATCCCTCATGATATTGATTACAGTTATCATTGGAGAATAATATCCACTAGTAGGGCCATTATGAAATTCTTCTAAGACCCTAGAGGTTTGATCCTGAGTAATACACCTAAGAAAAACTCCATTCACGTCTTTTCTAAGACACCATCAACAATAGCATAAGGGATAGATTGGAGCATGAATACCTTCTTTTGGCTTGATCCAATCCCTTTGGGCATCTACCTGACTATAGAAATGTGACCATGTCATGATACCAGTCAGTTGGAGTGTGGGAGTCAACTAGTTGCATCTGCCCTTGGACACATACAACATCACTTTTGATTTTTGGATCTGCAGCAGTTTGCTCACACATGCCTTTGTCACACACCATCTTGGTGATGTTGATGTTGACATCATACTCCATTACTTTAGTTCTCCACCCAGCTCTCTTTTCATTGACATTCCTACTTAGCAGGAACTCTTTCATGCCTGGGTGATTCACCATTAACTGTATCTTGCTTTTAGAAAGCATCTATCTAAACTTTTTTAGTTCTTTCACCACAACAAACACTTGATTCTCAACAAAATCATACCTCTGTCCATAATCTTTGAGTGTCTAACTGAAGAAGGTGATGGGCGGCTCTGACTTCTCCTCATTTTGTTGCGTCAAGACAATTGATATACCCTCTTTTCCTCTAAAGGCATAAAAGATAAAATCTTTCTCATAATTAGGTTTTATTAGTGTAGGAGCTTGTGCAATAGCCTACTTGACAGCTTCAAAATTGTCCCTACCTTCTTTATACCATGTGAAGGTAGTATTCTTCTTAAGCATAACCGTGAGGGGTTTTTTTATTGAAGAAAAATTAGGTATGAACCTTCTCACAAAGTGATATTTCGTAGAAAGCCCTACAAACCTTTATTGTTATTGGGGAGAGGAAGAGCTAGAATGGCACTAGTTCTTTTAGGATCAATGGCTAACCCATCCTTGGAAAACACATGCCCTAATAGTTTGCCTTCTAGGACAACAAATACACACTTTTTTGGATTCAATGATAATCATACTCCCTACATCTTTAAATAACTTTTCTCAATTGACCCAAATGGTTAGCTGCATCCTTGGAATACATAGTCAAATCATCAAGATACACTAAAATAATATTATTGATTAGGCCTTTGAAGGCCAAATCCATTGCTCTTTGAAAAGTTACCCCAACATTGGTCAACCCAAAAGGCATCGTTTGGTAAGCCAAGGTACCCCATTTAGTGGTAAAGGTTGTCTTGTATTAGTCTAATTCTTTTACAAGAATCTGATTATAGCCTGAGTATCCATCTAGGAGTGAAAACCTTTCAACACCTGCTACTGTTTTGAGGATTTGCTCCATGGAAGGGAGTGGATAGTGGTCTTTGAGGGAGGCCTTATTTAGGTCTCTAAAGTCCACACACAATCTCATTTCCCCATTTTTCTTCCTAACTGGAACCAAGTTAGCCACCCAAGGGGAATGTTTGATGGGATAGATGACTTTAGCCTCTATAAGCTTGGATAGCTCTTTTCTCATTAATAGCTCAATTTTGGGATTAACTGGCCTTTGGTTTTGTCGAGCATGCTTTGCATTAGGGTCTAAATTAATGGTATGTTGGATTAATCCAGGGTCAAAGCATTTCAAATCCCTATAATCCCAAGCTATTAAATCATTAAATTCATTACAAAGTTCAATAAAACCTTGCCTCTCAGCTTGATCACATATCTTGCCATGTTTTAGAAACCTGCCATGTGCAATCTCCACTTCTTCATAGTCCTCTTTTTTAACTGTCATGTTCATTTTCTCCTTCTTAGGTTGACCATCAACACCAAATATGCTCTCTGAGGTGATTAGTCCCTTGGGCAACTTATTGGTCTTTAGTTGGATCACCTAGTCACCATACTTCTCTTGCAATACTGACCAATTTTTAGCAGCAAACTTTCTCATCTTGCAAATAATTCATAATTTGCTGGTCATTTTCAAATACTTCCCATCTTATAATGTTGTCAGGCACAACAGGCCTCACAACAACCTTTATATGTTGATCTAAATTTTGTCTTGCCCCAGTTATAGCTAACCAGTTTGCATCTTTGTTCTTTTGTCTAGGCACTGCCTAAATATTGAAGGCATCAACGTCTTCAATTAGGTCCCATCCCTTATGTTTGAATTTAGCAAGTCTTTCTTTGAAGCACTTAATTTTCTGATTTGGTGGACAACAAGTTCACTATCGCTAAATGCTTGTAAAGCCTTTATCCCTCTTTTTTCACCTAGTTGTATGCCTTGAATCAAGGCTTCATATTCAACTACATTGTTAGTAGAGCTAAACTGCAATCTAAATGAAGAGAAATAATTTTCTTTTCGAGGTGAAATCAACACCACCCCAACACCTACTCCATTTTTGTTTTTGGAGCCATCAAAATACATCTACCATATCACTTCTGAATCTGATATTGTCTTTTCAATATTAGGGATAATGGTATCCTCTTCATGGATATAATAAGTACCCAACCCTATTTCCTCTACATGAGAAGGAGTATCAAACTAAAAAAAGTTCACCCACTCATCAAGCAATATGTCAGGTATCTCCTCCATAGGTGTAACAGCCTCATTCCTACTATTGTTATCCTCTTCCAACTCATGGATTGTGCAGCTCATGTTGTTTGGGTTAGGAGAGTAAGGTTCTATATGATCATTTGCAATGGGCTTAGCCTTGATAGTCACCTTAGTGCATATCTTGTTCTAAACATGTGGGACCAATCAGAAGATAAATACCCACCTATATTGGCAGCGAAATCCCTAGATAAGCATATGCCAAAGTATGCTAGGAGGTCTATAACTGAGATATCTTATGAAATATAGCAGCTAGGGTATGCATGCAAAGTGAGTTTCAAATATTTGATTACACCTACAATATTAACAATAGTGCAAACTAATTGTACTACCCCCTTATTGACAGGCTCATACACTATGCCTAACTTATCAACTATATTTTTAGGCATAACAGAAGTACCTGCCCTAGAATCTATCATGCAATTATGCAACAATTTGTCACTAATGATTATGGAAACATAGAAAGGAGGGGGCTTATTGGTTTTTCTTGTATTTACTTCCTCCTTGGGTTAGCACAGGCTTGTTGGGGTAGTTGTCATTTCTTTTGTTGTCTCCATAGTGGGCTAACTGAAGCTTGTTACAGCTTCCTGAAGTAAATCTATCTAAGCTGGGATTAAGAGGGCATCCCACATAGTGACATTCAAGTTAGTCCTCTTCATTTGATCAACTATGCTGAAGGGAATCTGACTAACTTTTTGGGATACCTTTGTGACCATAATGTCAACTTTTGACTATTGATTGGTTTGGGGCTGTTCTGGCACTAAATTTGCCTTACCAATAGTTTGATCTATTTGTTTTTAAGGGGTTTTAGGCACCTTCTCTTTTGTTGTAACTATTGGAGAAACATTAGGCATAGGGGTATTCCCAATTGAACGCATTGGTATATTTTCAGTAGCCCTTCTCTTTGCCCTTATATTGAATGCTATTGGACCAACACCTTGATTAACACCATAATAGTCATCAGGGGTCCAATTCATCAAGGTAGCACTATTTTGCATTTGTTCTTGGCCTCCATCCATTCCCTGATTGATGTTAACTTGTTGTTCTAAATTTTTTGGTTGTTCTTGCACTTTCAAAGTTTGACTAAACTGTCAACTTTGGCACAAATTTTATTCATGTGGCTGATTCTAAGGATAACACCAGTCACTGTCTTGGTACAACTTGTTCTTTATGGGAACAAGAGGCCTAGAGGTACTTGTTGCATTAGGGTGAACAACATTTAATGGTCTGATATAACTAGGCTTCCCTAGCCTTTTCATATTACCTTGGTATGGAGGTTTGTTTTGCTAATAATTCTAATTGTATGGCTAGTATATCTAATTGGAGGGCTGGTATGGCTTGTTAGGTTGTACGTTCTACCTTTTTAATGCCACCAAGTCATTGCTAAAGCTTTGCAATAGAGTCTTGACCTTGTGCAATTCATTTGAGGACATTGATGGAGAAGTTGCAGGAGTGACCGTTATAGGATTTGGAGCCACAATACACTGAATAAGAGGTGCCTTTGGGAATATAGGCATTGGTGGCCTTGGGACTATTTTCCCTACTTGAATTAGTCAATTTTCTACTCTTGTTGTTGTGTCATATGCATCTAGTAGAACTATCCCCCAATGGATTGAATCATGACAGCAATGTCAGGATTCAAGGACTTCAAATAGTAGATGAAAACCATATTTGGGGAAGGCTTAACTAACAAGAGGATTTTGTCCCATGTCTTCTGCAATCTATAATTAAAGTCCACCATATATTCATGGGGGGCTCTCTTGATTGTAGCTAATTGCTCCATTAGTGATAGCTAGTCACTCTTGTCTTTGAAATATTGGCACAACTTAGTGCCCAACTCATCCCAGTTATGAATTGAATTCATTGGGAGGCTTCTATACCACTGCTAGGCTTTTCCTTTCAATGAAGTGGCCAATAGTCTCACAGCCACATTGTCAGAAGTGACATGGTGGACTGAATAGACACTAACAATGTCTTGAATGTGTTTTGCAGGGGTAGTGGAGTTCTCACCAGTAAAAAAATGGGATAGCCTTTAAGGCTAAAGTGGGGATATCATCATACCGCGCTAGGTCTAAAGGACTATCCCCATGGAATGTAATGAATGGAAGGTTTCTTGCCATGTTAGGGATATTCGAGTTAACTATGGGTATGCATAGGGTTCTTCTTGAATATTGGAACCTAACCTAAAAATTAAATGGAGGGGGAGTAGATTGAGCTCTCAAAGAGGATGAATTACTACTCCTATTTTTCGTCATAGGGGATTTAGAAAATCTAGTTCTTCTTCTTCTTCTTCTTTTAGCAAATGAGATTTCTATAAATTGGAAATTAAGTCTAGAAGAAGACCTTGTCTACACTTCAGGCACAAAATGCTGAATTGTTATGTAGGAACTGGATTAGCAGAGTCACTAGGTGTTTGTTGAATTCTTTCATGGTAGAAAATGAACCAAGAATGGCACCAAATTCTCAATCCATCCCTCACTCATAACAGAGGGTCTCACCAGGCATGCCAAAAACTACTATCACTTAGAATTTCACCCTACTTGGAGATAATCCAAGCATTCTAATGACACAATAGGAATGATCTCAAGGTGTGAGACCTTGCAATTTTGAGATCAAACCTCTAGAGAAGGCAAGTTCCTCTTTCTAAGCTTAAGGCTTAGAGAAATTAACTAACTCTAATGCTAAACTTGCCAGGGGAAAAGGGATAGAAGGAATATAGAAAAGAAAAGGTGATGCACCAGAGTTATGAGGTGTGTTAGCTAAACTAAATGAACACAACAATGATCTCACTCCCCAAAAATAACTCACACAGACTTAAAACCTTGACAAAGGCTTCAGATAGAAGATTATAGCCTATGAAGGAGCCATTCTACTCACAAAATAGATCACAACTTCAAGCGAAACACAAAGACAAAGTGCAAGAGAGGCAAAATATGAGAGATATATTGATCATGAAGGTCAAATGACCATTACAAAGAGAAAATATCCTATTACAGAGTAATAAATGCAAAATAATCACATACATTCATAGTTGAACAATGGACTAGAGACATCAAAGGCTCAAAAATGAGCACAATACATCAAATCTAGTAGTTCTATAAGTGCATCACAAGGTCTGGACATAACAGAGGAATTTACCCAACATAATAGCCCAGAAAACAACTAACAACAACCTTTTTACATCTTTCAAACATGCATATATAGTATTTCATCTTCATTGCAGCAGTAATGGAAGAAGGAAGAGTGGTCAACAAGCAAGAACTATTGCCCATCCTACAATAACTCAAACTGGCATCCCTGGAAGCGTGCTAACATGGCTCTACTAAGGAAATCTATGAAATCGGGAGGTTTATCCATGCCTTAGTACATGAAATTCAATGGAAATGAGGAACAATGACATGGGGAGGTAGCAAAACCATATGGCACACGAAATCAGGCTCTGAAGATGCATTAATGGCAACCAAGAGGCTTGTTGGCTAGTCAAATCATGTTTTCACCATGAAGAAAAAGGTCATCAGAGTTTAGGCCTCGGGCCTTCAACTTTCTACCTTACAAAAGAGAAGTAAAAAGGAGGAAATTCCACCCCCTAAACTCCACTTTATAAAGGACAAATTATAATATTGACAAACTTTGGGCCTTGGGCTTTCAGTCTTTCACCTTCGTAGAGAAGGACGAAGAAAGAAAGTCTGAGCTCTGAGAGTCAAAGACATAGCTGATCTTTTGAAAGTTTTAGTAAAGTTTAGAGCTTAGGCCTTCCGTCTTTCACCTTTAGTGAGATAGAGGAATAAGGAAGGTCCTATCCCCAAAATCTAAAACACTTAGCTTTATTTACAAACTTTTTTGGGTGGAAGTCAGCCCTCAAGGTTTCTTCTTTTCACATTCCTTAGTGATATCATCACCACATGTTAGCTTCCCACTATCCTGCCAGCCTACTGCGGGCCCACCAAAAAACTCTATGCGATGGCGGGAAGCCTTAGAAAATTTTACACTCGTCGGGGGTCAGAGTTTGGGCTCTCTGCCTTTCGCCTTCCAAAAGGGAAGAGGGAAGGGTAAAAGTCTGATCCCTGAAATAATTAGCCACTTTGCAAGGGGAAAAGGTCAAAGTTTGGCTCTCAGGCCTTCCACCCTTTTTCTTCTAAGGAAAAGAAGGAAGAAGAGGAAGGTTTAAACTTTGACTTCTGAAAAATATTGAATACTTAGAGAAACTTGCAAAGAACAAGGCAAAGCTCGGTGCCCGAGCCCTTGAGCTTCCACAGAAGATCGTGAAAGAATAGAACCTCGATCCCTAACATCATGTAGAGGTTTCCACACTTAGTCAAACTTGCAAAGGGAAAGGGGTAGAGTTTGAGGCTTTGGGCTTGACAACGGTGAAGAGGCAAAACCTGAACTTTCACATCTCAAGAAGGCATAAAAACACAAGGAAAACTCTAAATTTTCTAGGACTTGACCACTTTTTGATATTTTTCTTTGCATCCTCAGAAGGGGAAACACTAGGATGTCATGGATCTTAGACTATTTGGCCAAGGGGGAAAAATACGATAACAAGAAGCATTATGATTTTAAAGTTATGGATAGAATCTCAACAATAGAATCTTATCTTTTTTATTATACTTAAGTTAAAATTTTATAGGATCATATCTTTTAGTTGTTAAATATCTCATTCGTCACCTATGACATAGTTGAATAGCCTTACCTCCTATTTTTCCTTTCTAATTTTAGTATCTAATATTAGACTAGGAATGTCTCTAACATTAGTGTTGCATATTCTTGAACTTAGCAACAAGTTATGTAGGACCTAATCTTACTATATCAATCATAATTATTTAGGACTATTATCCCTAAATTTCTTCTTGCTTCTTTTTGGTATATGATTTCCTATAGAATAGCATGGCATGTCTTAGTTGAAAAAATGGATGAATCAAACTAGTTTCTTACACAAATCTCTTTGAGTATAGAAATATGTGTTATTAGTAATATTGTTGATCTTTTATCTTTGAATATTAATATTATTGCAAGTTTGGTTTATGATGGGAAATATGGGAAATTTAGGACTTTCTTTTTCATTCTTGTTTCCTCTAGTCAACACTCTTGAGACACATTATGCCACCTATATTAATATATTTTTTCTTTTAGATAATGTATGATCATTGTACAAACCATAACTTAGATGCGATGTTTCCTTTCTCATCTATCATTATGTGCATAAGAAATGACTAGAATTGGTGAATAGGGTATTAGAAAAAAAATGTAAGATCTATATTGCTTAGTTCAATTGTAGAATATGTTCAATATGTTTCAAAAAGCTTCATGATTGGACTAAAGGGCGTCTTTTTATAAACTCCTAAATGATCTTTTTAGGGATATTTTGCAAAAGGAATATGAATGATGTTGTGGTAGCTAAGTATTTGCTTAAGGGACTCATAAATGGTTTGTAGAATCTCGTTAATGAATGAAGGTATCATTTTATTTAAAACCTGTATACAAGTGTATGAAGTTTGATTGCTTTGGATCCTTGGGTTTAATCTATATTTTTTGTCAAATAAGAAAACAGTTATGCATAATTACTTAATTAAGTCAACTATGTGAATGATATAGACTGACCTTTGGTTTGCAATTATTTTTCTCAAATCATCATGATTGGCTTGATTCCTTTCAAAATATGCTTGTAAATTATAAACGATGAGATTGACATACCTTAGTCTAAAATTGGATAAATGTCTAAAGGACCATTGGATTGTTACTGGTAATTGATGCTTACGTCTGTTCAAAGACTTGTCTTCTAAATTTGATGAATCTACTGTAAAATTGGCATCATGGGTGATATGTTGCAATGTGCATTTCCTTTTCTTCTATTGTTTGTGTAATTAAAGTTAGAGAAAGAGCATGGACAAGTGCCGAATATGGAGCTACAGAGTAGTGTAGGTTCCTTTTTGAACTGATCTACCCATTAGCAGCTTAAAACATGATTTGGCCAAAGCTTTTCAGTCAAATTAGTATTAATTGTACTATTTGATGTTTTTTCACTCTCTATAATATCATGATATTAGATCAGTACATGCATTTGATACATGCTATAGAGATGATAGATATATCATGATGCAGAAGATTCCTTCATGCATGTCATCTTTAGTTTGCTAAACCCATCATGAAGGGTTGGGCTTCTCCATTCAAGAGGAAGACTAGGGAGGCATGAGCCTTGTGGTTGGGGAGTAAGTCACCCTGATGATGCTCTCTCCTTGCTAGATTTAGTGTCAAAGATATGGTATGGTATTGAGGGCATTGTATGGGCAATGTTCTCTTGTTGAACCTAAATGGATAGATATTGTAATGGTATAGTCCTTTTAATTAAGCTATTTTGTTAGTTGATGTATTAAATCAAATTTAATTATATTTATGAAAGTATTGTTCGCAAGTTGTGTTAATTATGGGAAATTTTAGTTCTTCCCTTTTTTCGTACTATTTTATTAGATTAATATTATTTTAGTTGGTGTGGTTCTTACATGTGGTATCAGAGTGTTCCAAGTTTAGCAGTCAGACCTCAAGTCTTTTACACTTAGGCTGCATTGTAGTAATGCGAACCTGTTGACGACCTATGGTTGTAGGTGCATCAAGCATTTTTAGGACCCTAGTTATGGGTCTAAGAATCCTTCGATGAGTTGAATCTTCTTGATTTTCTTAGATGGTTTAGATTGGAACCAAGTAGAAGCTTAGATATGGTTTGATCATTGAGAGAACTCTAGAGATGTGAGTCCTCTTTGTGTTAGTCTCATTTTCATATGAATTGCTAGTAAGAGTGATGTCCTGGTTAAAACAAGGATTGGTGACCATTTGAAATAATAAGTGAGCCAAGAAACCTAAGATTTGGTGACAACCCATGAGTGATGATGTGGAAATTAGAATGAAATGATAAGAGAAATATATTGAGAAGATAGATCTCTCTGATAATGTAAAGGTTGGATGAGTCAAACACAAAAGGGATACGTTACAAGACTTGCAAGAGGCAAAATGATAATATTTTGATAAGATGAAAAAGAACAATTATCTATAAAATAAATAAATCTGATAAGGTTGGTTTAGCCACTCAGGGAGGAGGAAACCTATGATGGATGTTTCAAGGGCCAGGATGTCTAGAATGATGATATTACTAGGCTAAGGGCAAGCTAATTTTTTAGCAATCCCTTATTATTTTCAAGATGTGACATGGATCTAATAGGATCCACAAAATATTTGGAGAATGCAAAGAAGCCTTGAGGACCTCCATTGGTAAGGATGATCAGATAAGTTTTCTCAATCTGTTTTATATAGAAGCCAGAAATGATTGATGTTGTGTTGAAAAAAAAGATCTTAAGAATCCTGTATGTTTGATTGCTATTAGTGAAAGTACTCATAAATATGTACATAGATATGAGAATGATACTTTTGTTTTGCAAGTAATGCATGTGTGCAATAATGTACTTCTCATGCTTTATGTAAATGATACATCTATATAAGTGATTGTATTCACATTTAGAGAAAAATTGTTACCTCTGATGCACTTTTTTATGTTTTGTGCGAGTAATGCACTTGTGCGGGAGATGCACTTAGCATATTTATTTATACTTCAACAAGAAATGTTCACTATAGTTATACTAATTTGAGTGATGCATATTTCATATTTTGTGTGGATGATTCACATTATTGTTGTCTTTATGCAAGTGATGCACTAGAATAAGCTATTGATTCTTTTGTACAAATAATCCATTTGAGTAATGATCGCATTCAAAATTTGTGTATGATATACACCTTTTGTATTCATTGTGTTTATATTGGATCGAGTGATGATCACTATAATCATACTAATGTGAGTTATGCATAATTCATTTTTTGTACGAGTGATGCACTTGTGTGAGAGACGCACTTACCATATTTATTGTACTTATACTTGAATGAGTGGTGTTCACTGTAAATAATAAATATTTCATGTTTTGTGCAAGTAAGGAACTACAAGTATGTATATACTTTTGTGAATGATGCTTGTGATGCATTATGAATATTTTATGTATTCTTTCCCTGTGTGAGTTATGCACCTAGGGCTCATGTATTCATGATTGTTAATTGTTTGTGCTATGTGCACTATGTGACTACATGTTCATACACTTTGAATCTTTTTTCCATACTTGGAATAGGTGATGTTTTATGTCTGTAGAATTGTGGGAAATATATAATTTCATCTTGTGAGAGTAATGCAATTGCATAGAGTGTGTAAAGATTGCAAAATGCCTATTATAACATGTTTACTTCATAACTTGAGTATTCAAGTGATTCATTAGGAATAATGAATGCTCATGATTTACATATGAGTGAAAATTTTTCCAGTTTAAAATTTTACGTTTGAAAAATATTTGATTGACTTCTGTTCCTATTGAATTATCAAGCATTAAATGCTATGAAGTGTGTTTTTATGCAAATGAATCTAAGTTTTACTTTAAGTATATTTGAAAAGACTTTTGGGAAATTTAATCATTTATCATTTTATAAAATGATGATTATCTATGATTTAGTGGGGTGATCAAGATAATCTACTTAACCATGATGATCTTTCAAGATCACAATGATTTCCATATGCTATTGATGATATTTTATCATCCTTTCATGATGTTGATGAAATTTAATCTATTGATCTTTTATTGAATGTATGTCATTCAATGTTGAAGTCAAAATTTGGTTTAAGTTTGATGAACTCTTCTATTTACTAAGTTGGACTAGTGATAAACTTTGCCAACTTAGTGTTGAATTCTTTTCTTGATGCCCAATCTTGAAGATTAGTGTTTGATTGATGGTGAACTCTTATGTTGAGTTAATATCTTATTGTTTAAGGCTTTATTTTGTTTAACCATTTTCAATCAAGTGGCATCTTTTGAATCTCTTTGACATAAGAGTCTTGTTTTTTATAATGATATAATAGTATATCTGATGAAATGTTCCTTTTAACTTAATGATGATCCGTTTGACTTTTGAGTTCCTATGATTGATTCAATACTACTTACCCTTTGATCATCTATGAATTAGAATAAAAAACATGTCAATATACTTGACATTTGCTCTTCTTGGTTAGTGATGTAAGCAGGTTGAACCTCTTATTTTAGTGTTGATGATCTATTTTGATCAAGATTATTGATGATTTTCAATGATTTAGTGTTGATATTTTCTTGAGTTTTAATGTTGAAACTCTTCCTTTTTGTTTTTTATTTTCCAATGATGATAACAACTAGTATGGGATGCTTGTTTTTTATCATAGAATGGAAATCATTCAGATGTCTCATGCGGGTAGGAATGCTTGACAAAATGAACATATTGTTTCATTCCTTTTTGTGAATAGCTATGTGTGATTTATAAGGTAGTTATACCTCTTTGAGTAAGCATGTGAGATAGAAATCACATGAATGCAAAGTTTATTAGAATATGATAAGACTTGCTCAAAATTATTGCATTATTAACAAAGGTAGAGAATATAAGATTTTAAAAAAGATGTGAATTAGTTTGATAAATCCTTTGCAAGGAATCAATGCTTATAGACTTGGAATATCCTTACTTCCTTCAATGAAGTTTAGATGTTTGTACACTTTCTCAAGGTGGAATAGATTATGGCTTGTATATCTAACTTGATTGAAAATAGGTAATAGAGTGAATAAGGTGAAAGAGAGATTAATGATTCTCTCATTGCAATATGGTAAAGCAAAGATTATGTTACTAATGTGCTAATGATGTGTGAAAGTGTAAGTAAGGCAGATAAAATTTTATGTAATGAACAAACAGGTACCTTGAAGTTAACAACATCATGGCTAGATGGGCACATTGTGACTTTGAGGTAAAACCGGCTAGAAAGAGGTATGAAACTTTTTCATTAGTTAAGTTAATTTGATCATTGGGACAATGATTCTTTTAAGGGGGAAAGGATGTCATAACCCTTACTTTCCAATAAGTATATATGAATTTAAATATTATTATCTAATTTATTGTCAACTAATTTCAACTCGTGTTCGACAAGATTTCTCTCACTCTCTTGATGGAGAGAGTATCAACAAGGTAGACGGTGTTTAGCCGACTGAAGGCATAATGTTGTGAAGGAAATCTAAGCACACACCATATAGATGACATAAATTAAATCTGCATTGGTGTGTATGGTTCAATGCTTGAAAAATATTTGTGTTAATCATTATTGCATAATTAATCCGATAATTAGTCACAATGAATATTAGTTGCAATATTTAAATATCTTTTGAAAATATTCTTTAGATGCTATTTTGGTCAAAAGGGTAGTGGCATTTCAAGAGGAAATCTTGAGAAAATATTTTCTTATCACTTCCTAAAATAAGGAGACTAATTTTGGAAAATTGAAGTGAGTGGAGTTATTGGTTATTATTGTTTTTTTTCTTTGACGGAAAATTTAATGCCTTCACTTTTATTCCTTAGCGTGCTTTCTGGGTATATATAGCTCATTCGTTAGGAAATGGAGGGTGTACTTCTCATGTCTAGTACTTTTGTGGAGGTTATGGGAGGATTTGACTCATCAGAGGAGATAACTTTGAGCAAGCTTGACCTTAGTCATTTTAACAAAATGTGAGAGCTCCTAGAAATAAAATTTTACATATATATGTCAGGGTTCTTCAAGTGTAATGTAGGAAGCCTTCATCAAAGGTAAGTACATCAATTTTAGCTTGATAAGTAGCTCAAATGCCTTATTTGCACCTCCTTATTAAATTGCATAGAACCTACTTCATTATGTGTTATCTTTGAGGATGTCTGAAATGAAACAACTTGCACAAAATCTGAATATAATAGTAAATATGCTGTAAACACTTGATAATAATATGCCACTTCGAGGGGGATACCTCCAATAGTCTTCAATGAGAACACAATACTGAATATGATGAAATAAGACTCACTACCTCCTATATATATATACCTATTTATGCCTAGGATATCACCTAGGCCAACTTAGATGGGCCTATATAAGCCTTAGGCTGACCTAAACAACTAAATAACAATAAAATAATAATAATATGACTTAATTAAGAGTTAAGATAGCCACAAGCCGACTATTCATAACCCTATACACACTATAGGATTAAGGGTGTAGCATGCCCCCCTCTTCAAAGAAGCATTGTCCTCAATGTTGACCAAATGTGGATGCTTTTGCATGAATTCCTCATTCTCCCATGTAGCTTCCTCAACTGGAGAGTTCTTCCATTTAATTAGATATTCTATGATTTCCCTTGTCCTCAGCTTCTTGGTGCGTGTTTGAATAATTCTCTCAGGATCCACAACTATTCTTCCCTCCTCATCAAGCTTAGGTAACTTAGTCTGTGCTACCACTTTATTCCCAATAACCTTCTTCAAGCAGGAAACATGAAAAACTGGATGAATTTTTGTTGATATGGGAAGCTCTAATTTATATGCTACATTGCCAATCTTCTGCAACACCTTATAAGGACCATAGTACTTGGGTGCTAGCTTGTTAGCTTTATGTTGTTATTTTAGAGACATTTGCTTATATGGTTGTAGTCACACAAAGACCCAATCTCCCACTTCAAAAGTTCTTTCACTACGGTGTTGATCAGCTTGTTGCTTCATTCTATTTTGTGCCATTGCCAAGTTCTCTCGAAGACTAGCCAATACCTCTTGCTGATGATGGATGTGTTCTTCGACTGTGTGAACCTTTGGTTGTGCCTGCAATGAAGAGATGATTGATGGTGGGTGGTAACCATATAGAGCTAAAAATGGAGACATCTTGGAAGAAGTATGGAAAGAAGTGTTGTACCACCATTCTACTAGTGGTAGCCATTGCACCCATCTCTCTTATTTATCTGAAGCAAAACAATGAAGATAGCCTTCCAAGCATTTGTTGACCACTTATATCTGTCCATCTGACTGGGGGTGATATGATGAACTACGAGCAAGATGAGTGCCCAAGCATGAAAACAAGTCAGTCCAAAAATTACTTGTAAATATAGGGTCACGATCACTGACTATAACTTTCGGAGTCCCATGCAGTTTCTGAATAGTATTCATAAAAGCTATTGCTACAGTGCTTACTGCCAATGGTTTTGCCAAAGCACAAAAGTGACCATATTTGGTGAGATGATCCACAACAACCATGATGACATTTTTTCCTTCAGATCTAGGCAACCCTGTGATGAAATCCATAGATACCTCCTCCCACCTTTGACTTGGGATACATGAGGGTTGTAGAAGACCCAGAGTCTTAACTGTCTCTCCTTTATGTTGTTGACATACCATGCATTCAGCTACAAATTTTTGAACATCCCCTTTCAGCCCTTCCCAAAAGAAATCTTGCTTGATTCTATGATAAGTTTTGAGGAATCCTGAGTGGCCACCTATTGGAGAAGCATGTAGTTCTTCCAACACCTTAAACTTAAGAGTTGAATTCTTGCAAAGGTATAACCTCTCCTTGTACCATAAAATATTTCCTTTCCATGAAAATTTGTCAGGCACACTTGATTCTTGTTGGAGTTTCTCAATGAGCCTTAGAGTATCTATGTCCTTCTCCCACTCTTCTCTTGCCTCATTTACCCAGTCTGCTTGTAACATGGAAATGGCAAATAAAAATGACTCTGTGGGTTCATCACGCCTTGATAGAGCATTAGCCACAACATTCTCCTTGCCTTTCTTATATATGATCTCAAAGTCATATCCCAACATCTTTGTGACCCATTTTTGTTGTTCTTCAGATGATAACCTCTGTTCCAAGAAATATTTGAGACTATCATGATCTGTCTTGACCTTAAAGTATCGTCCCATTAGATAAGGTCTCCATTGTTTGACTGCATGCAAGATACCCAACATTTCCTTCTCATAAACTAGCTTCAACAAATTCTTACCTTTGAGTTGGCGACTTTCAAATGCTATGGATTTCCTTCTTGCATAAGTACTGCTCCTATTCCATGTCTTGAAGCATCACATTCAACAACAAATGTTTTAGAAAAATCTGGGGTAGCTAGGACTGGAGTTATGCACATGGCTTCCTTTAGTTTCTCAAATGCCCTTGTCGCTACTTCATTCCATTGGAAAGCATCCTTCTTTAACAAGGATGTGAGAGGAGATGCTATGCTACCATAATTCTTTACAAATTGGCAATAATACCTTGTAAGCCCTAAAAAACCTCATAAGTTCTTAAGGGTCTTAGGAATTTTCCACTCTACAATTGCTTGGATCTTATGAGGGTCCACCTTGACTCCCTCATGTGACACAATGTGACCAAGTTACTCCACTTCTTTGACACCAAAGATACACTTGGATGGTTTAGCATACAATTGATTTTGCTTCAAAATGTCCAACACTTGATTTACATGTTGCAAGTGTTCCTCCCATGTTTTACTATATATTAAGATGTCATCAAAAAATACCAAAACAAATTTTCTGAAAAATGCCCTGAAGATAGAGTTCATCAAACTTTGAAATGTCGACGGTGCATTAGTGAGACCAAAAGGCATTACCAAAAATTCATAGTGGCCCTCATGGGTTCTAAAAGCTGTCTTATGTACATCCTCATCTCTAATTCTAATTTGATGATAACCAGAACGAAGATCAAGTTTTGTAAAATAAATAGCACCATTAAGCTCATCTAACAAATCATCAATTACTGGAATAGGAAACTTATCTTTTATGGTGAACTTGTTAAGCTCCCTATAATCTGGACACATCCTCCAAGTTTCATCCTTCTTACGCACCATTACAATAGGAGATGAGTAAGTACTTTGACTATGCCTAATAATGCCTACTTCTAGCATCTCTTGAACTATCTTCTCAATCTCACTTTTCTGAGCATATGGATATCTGTAGGGCTTGATGTTGGGTGGTTGGCTCCCTAGTACTAGTTGAATGGCATGATCATGATCTCTCCTAGGAGGCAATCCTTTTGGTATCTCCCCAAAAACTACAGAGTGCTTATCTATAATTGCTGTAGATCCAATGGTGTAGAAGCCTTTGAGTGATATGCTTCTAATGAAAATAATTGGGCTACCATCCCATCTACCCCCTTCTTCAACATCTTTTGCATTTGGTAAGAACTTACTATCTGTGGTGACTTTGCACGCATCCCTCGTAATTTTATTGTTCTTCCCTCTGATTGAAAGCGCATGAATAGTTCTTGGAAGTTCAATTCAATTGTTCCCAAAGTGGTGAGCCACTGTACTCCCAAAACAATATCTGTTGCACCCATTGAGATAGCATATATTGGACAATTAAGATGATAATCTCCCATGGATAATTTAATGCTATGGCATTTTCCTAAACAACTAATAGTACCGCCATCTACAATCAAGACCTGAAATTCTGGAGCTGGATATATAAAACAATTTAGATGAGTGGCCAACTTTTTGTTGATGAAGTTATGAGTGCTACCTGAGTCTATCAATACTGTTACTTTTTCTTTCTTTAAGAAACCCACTACCTTGAGAGTTTGTGGGGTACTAAAACCTGAAAGTGCATGGCAAGAAATGATTGGTTGAGTATCTCTTGACTCCTCCTCTATCTCATTGTCACTCTCTACTATTGGTACCTCTTCTTCTTCCTCACTTGGCCCTTCAATATAGAACAATTTCTTTTCAGTGCATTTGTGTCCTCTACTATATTTGCTATCACAATTAAAATAAAATCCTTTTGCTCTCTTCTCTTCAATTTGTTGTGGTGTTAGCCTAGTAGGTTGTGGAAGTGACTGTGTAGGAGTGCTTTTATCTCTTATGTTTATAAAACCTTGCCTTTTATTAACCATAAATTTTTCCTCTACTTGCCTTGCCATAATTATTGCATCTGAGATGGAATTTGGACGAAACATGCATACCTCATATTTAATGTGATCCTTTAGGCCAGCAATGAATAGCTCCAACAAATTTTCTATAGACACATTTTCCACTCTTAAAGACAAAGTACGAAATTGATGAATGTAATCCTTGACCATAGCTATTTGCCTTAATTTGGTAATTTGGCTGAAGTAGCTATCCATAAGATTTTCACCATAATGAGTAATGAGTTCTTCTTGGAAAACCAACCAAGTGACAATGCATCCTTTTGCTTTCTTTTCTTCACATAGCCAATGGTACCAAATGAATTGATCAGGTTCCAAGTATAAGAAAGCCATGGCCACCTTTTGTTGACATGGAATGTGGTGGATATCAAAGAATTGCTCCATTTGATAGAGCCAATTGGTAGGATCTTGACCATCAAACTTTCGCATATCCAACTTTGGTGTGAAATTCCTTGCCATAAAATGAGTGGCATGATGATCCATCTTGAGATTTGATTCAAACCCAAAAACACCCTTCCCTTTTGTAGAATCCTCTTCCTCCACATCTTGATGTTGTGACTGCTTATGTTTGGAAAGTATCTCCAGAATTTTCTCAATATCACATGACTTAGCCAACCCTTTCATTTGTTCACCCATAATGGACAAGATTTCACCTTTCATCTTGCTATTTTTTTTATGAATAAGTTCAAGTATATTTTCATATTCTTTTTTATCAACATCCTCATTTTCCACCTCCTCCTTGCCTGGAGTTTTTCCCGGTGTGGTAACATTCTTTTTGCCCCTTGTTGAAGGACCCGTCATGATTGGAAAAAATAATTTTGTAATAAATCACACAAAACAAATGAAATCAATCTGAAATTTTTACTGTAACTTACCAGGGCCAAGATCTCACTTCCTTGAAATTTTTTTGAAGAAATTCAAAATTGTGCAGCCTGGAGAGAGAAATTGGTGGAAACCCTAATTTATAAATAACTCCCTTTATTCTGCTCCAATTGTTCTCAAATCTAGACTGTACTAGCTTCACTATTATATTGAAAAACCCACAAAAAATCTTTCAGACATTCAACAAAATAAGAGAGATATACGTTTTTCAAAAAATAAGGGCAGAAACCCTAATTCTGCTATAACTCGCTTAATTTTGCTCCAAATGCTTTGAATCCTGGATTGTAGCAGCTTCAATATGTTCTTCAAAAACCCTTTTAAAATCAGAAAAAAAATTACCAAAATTTGAAAGTTATACACTTTCCAAAATGACCTCCAAAGCAGAAAAAAATCGCCTAGTTTTTGTCTTCACGGTGCCAAGATCATGCTCTGATACCACTTGAAATGAAACAACTTGCACAAAATCCAAATATAATAGTAAATATGCTGCAAACACTTGATAATAATATGCCACTTCGAGGGGGCAACCTCCAAAACCACTTCGAGGGGGATACCTCCAATAGTCTTCAATGAGAACACAATACTGAATATGATGAAATAAGACTCACTACCTCCTATATATATACCTATTTATGCCTAGGATATCACCTAGGCCAACTTAGATGGGCCTATATAAGCCTTAGGCTGACCTAAACAACTAAATAACAATAAAATAATAATAATATGACTTAATTAAGAGTTAAGATAGCCACAAGCCAACTATTCATAACCCTATACACACTATAGGATTAAGGGCGTAGCAATGTCACAGCTTTTGATCTAGAAATCCCTATTGATTATTCTTGAAACCGTGGATCCATTTTGTGCATATATGCATTCTTTCCATTTTATGAGATGACATCTCTTTAAGTTATTCAACTAGTTGTGTCACATGCCATGTCTATGCTTTCCATCTTTGCATGTAATTACCTCAGCTTATGTTAGAAAATTTCTAGGGTTATCAGCTTTCATTCCATGTCTTTCTTAACTTACTAATTTGTATGTGCAGGTATCAATGAACTGAAGTTGTATTCCAATGAGGGTTATTCAAATGATAGAAGTTAAAAAAGAAAAAGAAAAGAAAGAATCTCTCTCTGCTTATAATCTATACGACGTCTTTTTGTGCATATGCTTCAATCATTGCATACCATGAATTGGCATCTCATTGAGGCATTCTATCGAAAAGATCACATTTGTAGTGTTTTTCTCCTTATGCTCACTTTGATGCCTTGATAAGGAACACACTAGCCTGTACAAAACTTTTATTATATCTCTGATTTCTATAGGTGCCATCTTCCTTATACTCCATTTAAAAACATTCCAAATCGATAGAAATAGCTTCCATCTCTCATAAATTTTTGTTGTGCCAATCTAGTAGTTAGATTATATAGATGCATGGTGATTTGCCCATCATGAGAGTCCTTGTCAAATAATCCTTGGGGCAAGTTAAGTTAACTAAAAGCATCATTTGTCTAGATTACCTTGTATGCATATTTTAAGGTCTTCATTATGTGCTATGAGATGCACGAATTAGAAACATACTCATTTCTCCTCTATTGATTGTTATTTGGTTTAGTTTAAACATTCAGATGTTTAATTTATGGTGTAATGCCAACTTTAGTATCATTTATGCGTCGTTGCAACCCTTATAAGGCCAACCTAAGAAAAACTACCAGCCGTAAACAGCTGGTGGGTTGTAAACCACCAACACAACCCACTAACTATATAGATGGGTCGACAAGTCCAGCTATCGATTGTGTCGAATGACCAAAATGGTTTAGCTGCTTTCGACTGTTCCTATTTTACTATTCATTGACTGCATTTTAACTATCTTCGACCAATTGTACAAATGTCGACCAACCAGTCGCTTACAATGCACCGACTGGTTATGACATTCCAGAAAAACTAGTTAGAGACTATGGTATTGCAAACTTATTTATATGAATAATTGTGTAAACCTATAGAGTTTGATAGCATAGTTAAATGGTTATGAGCTTATTGCATAATGTAGCATGAGTTCTAACTCTTTCATATACTTGTCTTGAACGCATGCAAATAGTAGTATGTAGAAAAGATAAACTTTTTGTCTTCTTATTTGCATGTATTGGGTTGAACATTTAATATCTTCCCTGTCCTTAAGAAGCATTTGGATTTTAAAGTTATGGATAGAATCTCAACAATAGAATATTAGTTTTTTTATTATACTTAAGTTAAAATTTTATAGGATCATATCCTTTAGTTGTTAAATATCTCGTTGGTCACCTATGGAGTAGTTGAATAGATTAGTTCCTATTTTTCCTTTCTGTGTTTATCTAATCTTAGACTAGGAATGTCTTGAACATTAGTGTTCCATATTCTTGAACTAAGAAACAAGTTATGTAGGACCTAATCTTACTATATGAATCATAATTCTTTAGGACTATTATCCTTAAATCTCTTCTTGGTTGTTTTCTAATATGATTTCTATAGAACAAAAAGGCATACCTTAGTTGAGAAAATAGATGAATCAAATTAGTTTCTTACATGGATATCTTTGAGTATAGAAAGATGTGTTATTAGTAATAGTGTTGATCTTTTATCTTTGACTATTAATAATATAGCAAGTTTGTTTTACAATGGGAAATATGGGGAATCTAACACTTGGTTTGTCCTTCTTCTTTCCTCTTGTGAATAGACTTGAGAAGCATTATGCCACATGTATTAATATATTTTTTAGTTTAGATAATGTATGATCATTGTATAAATCATAACTTAGATGTGATGTTTCCTTTCTCACCTATCATTATGTGCATAAGCAATCACTCGAATTGGTGAATATAATCTTAGAAGAAAAACATATGATCTATATTGCTTAGCTCAATTGTAGAATAGGTTTGATATGTTTCAAAAAGCTTCATGATTGGACTTAACAGTGTCTTTTTATAAAATCCTACGTGATCTCTTTAAGGAGATTTTGCAAATGTAATATGTATGATGTTGTGGTAGCTAAGTATTTTCTTAAGGGCCTCTTAAATGGTTTGTAGAATCTTGTTGATGAATGAAGGTATCCTTTTGTTGAAAACATATATGCAAGTGTATGAAGTTTGATTGCTTTGGATCCTTTAGTTTAATCTATTTTTTATTCGAATAAGAAAATAGTGGCATGCCTTATTACTTAATCAATTTAACCTTGAGCACATATATGTTTTGAAATACATAGTACAAGTTAGACCTTATATTATATAATTCAACTATGTGAATGATATAGATTGACCTTTGGTTTGTAATTATTACTTTTCTCAAATCATAATAATTGCCTTGATTCCTTTTTTAATATGCTTGTAAATTAAAAACTATGAGATTGATATACCTTGGTCTAAAATTGGATAAATATCTAAAGGACCATTCAACTGTTATTGGTAATTGATGCTTATGTCTATTCAAAGACTTGTCTTCTAAATTTGATGAATCTAGTGTGAAAGTGGCATCATGGGTGATATGTTGCGATATGCATTTCATTTTCTTCTATTGTTTGTGTAATTAAAATTAGAGAAAGGGCATGGATGGGTGCTGAATATGGAGCTGCAGAGAATGGCATGTTCCTTGTTAAACCTATCTACCCTTCAATGGCTTGAAAGATGCTTTGGCCAAAGCTTGTCAGTCAAATTAGTATTAATTACTATTTGATTCTTTTTCACTCTCTTCCATATCATAATATTAGATTAGTATATGCATTTGACACATGCTATAGAGATGATGGATATATCATGTTGCACCAGATTCCTTCATGCATGCTGACTTCAGTTTTCTAGACCCCTCACGAAGGGTCGGGCTTCTCCATTCATAAGTAAGACCAAGGATGTGTGAGCATTGTTGGTGGGTTGTAAATCAACTTAGTGATTCTCTCTCTCTGCCAAATTCAATATCAAAGGTATGGTGGTATCAAAAGCATTGTATGGGCAATGTTCTTTTGTTGAGCCTACATGGCTAGATGTTGTAAAGGCATAGTCCTTTTTTTTAATCTATTTTCCTAGTTGATGTATTAAATCATATTTGATTATATTGATGAAAGTATTGTTTGCAAGTTGCGTTGATTATGGGAAAATTTTAATACTTCCCTTTTCCGCTCTATTTTATGAGAGTAATATTATTTTAATTGGAGTGGTTCTTACACTCATCTAACTTATAACACCACCATACATCATCAACACATATCCACTGGTGGATCTTCTACTATCATCACCTACCCAATATAAATCCACATAACCATGAATACTTACAAAATGTTGAGATCCAGTAGGATAACCATGATAACATAGGGAATACTCAGAAGTACCCTGCAAATATCTAAACACTCTCTTTACTGCATCCTAGCAATGTACCCATCCAAGATTAGCCATATGTCGAATAAGAACTCCCACTACTTGGAAAATGTCTGGCCTCGTAAAAACCATTGCATACATCAGACTTCCAACAACACTCATATATGGTAGTCTGTGTTAGATCACGGGAAAATACTGAGAGAGGGGGGGTGAATCAGTATATGCCAAAACTTATTCCAATTTTACTTTGTCAAGCAAAACTTCTAATTGTATTAAATAGATGATCAAGAGATTAAACAAATTAAAGCACAACACATAAGCACACAACCACAACACTAGAGTTACATGGAAAAACTAAGAAGTGAAAAAAACATGGTGAGCAAGTTGCTTGGATCAACTATCCAAATCAAGCCTCACAAATAAAAACAAAATAGATTACAATAAGTTTTAGGGGCTACAATCCAAGGGAGGACAAACTCCCTGAAATACAATCAAATCAACACTTACAGAATCACACTTCAATATATCTCACTGATCAACCACCTCTACACACTTCACTCTGTCACAAACCTTCACTTTCTCTGCACAACAAACACTGGTACTTTTAACACACCTTCAAATACACACTCACTTATTTCCACACTCATACATACATCTTCACACACTCTCACACACTCTCTCTTTTCACACCAAACAAGATCTT
Source organism: Cunninghamia lanceolata (assembly GCA_027924645.1). Taxonomy (NCBI): domain Eukaryota; kingdom Viridiplantae; phylum Streptophyta; class Pinopsida; order Cupressales; family Cupressaceae; genus Cunninghamia; species Cunninghamia lanceolata. The sequence continues at coordinate 5,216,177 of BSBN01000957.1, forward strand.
TCATTTATACCTTCCACAAATTACAAAATCTTTCTCCCATGTTGGCCAAGATGAAATGCGTATACATGAAACGTGCAATGGCCACACCAAGTTGATATTCAAAAGATGTAAAAATCTAACGTGGTTCGAGCCAAGTTATAACCATGACCTATTATTCCTTAACACATTCTTTGAAGTTGGTGCACACTTCAAAACATCTAGTGGGATCATCATACATGAACCTCAAACTTCTGTCACACACTTCTAGCCTTCTTCATCAAACATGAACCTGACACTAATGACATCTATGACAACACAAATGCAGCAATCTCCTCCTTTAGCATTGATGCCAACACTTAACCTGACATGCAAATTTCTCCCCCTTTAACATCAAGGACAAAGGGCTAGTGGTCTTCCTCTGAACTGATCTTCCTTTAGCTCCCCCTGTCTGCATACTTCTTGATCTTCTTTCTCTGCTACTCATCTATTAGCTCCCCCTGACTGATCAATCCTTATCATCTTTTACACCCTCTTCCCTACCTACTCCCCATGAAAGGTAATCTCCATCAATCTAGGGATAAATATATTGATGGCACTTGTATTATCACAAAGAATAAGAATAGGCTCATCATATACAACCTTGATATCCTTCAATGTTTTCTTCATCCACACCATTTGAGTGCAATAGGTTGCAACAACTATATATTTTACCTCTGCTATTGATAAGTACATTGAATCGTACTTCTTGCTAATCCATGAGACCAATGTGTCCCCTAAAAAGGAAGATCCTCCACTGGCACTTCTTCTATCATCAATACTATCATCCCAATCTGCATCAGTATAAGCACTCAAAGAAAACTCATCACCCTTTTGATACCACAACCCATGTTCCAGAGTGATCTTCAAATATCTAAATATTCTCTTGACTACCTTCACATGTGTTTCCTTAGGATCAACTTGAAACCTTGAAACCAAACACATAGCTTGCATAATGTTAGGCTTTGACACTATTAGGTATAGTAGGCCTCCAATCATAAACCTGTACTGAGTCTAATTAGCTTTAGATGACTCATCATCTTTACTCAAATGGCAACTAGTTTCCATAGGAGTACTCATAGGTTTGCAATCTTCCATTCCAAATGTCTTCAACATTTCCTTGATATACTTTACTTGAGAAATAAAGATGCCATTATCTGGTTGAGAAATTTGAAGTCCAAGAATGAATGACAGCTCACCTAACATAGACATTTCAAATTATTTATGCATCTCTCTTGTAAACTTCTTACACATCTCATAATATCCACAAAAGATTATATCATCAACATACACAAAAACAATTAGAATTTGTTCACCTTTAGTTTTGATGTAAAGGTTACTATTTGCGGTACCTTTCTCAAAACTTTGCTAGAGTAAGTACTTATCCAACCTTGAATACTAAGCCCTAAGAGCTTGCTTGAGACCTTACAGAGCCTTCTTCAGTTTGCACGCCATGGTTGGGTTTTCTGATAACTGAAATCCATCAGGCTTCACTATGTAGACCTATTCTTCCAAGACACCATTCATAAAGGCATATTTGACATCCAGCAAGGGTATACCTTGAATCTCTTATACACTACAAATACAAGAGCCATTATGACTGCTTCCAGTCTTGCTACTGAAGGAAATGTCTCCTCATAGTTAACACCTTCAGCATGTGAATAACATTTGCAAACCAACCTCACTTTTTTCCTAACCACTTCTCTATCTTCATTCAATTTATTCCTAACAACCCATTTTATTTCTATCACATTCTTATCTGCAAGCCTTGGCACCAGCTCCCAAGTCTGATTCTTTTCTATCTAATTTAGCTCTTATTCCATCGATTGTATCCATCCTTCATCCTTGCTAGCCTCATTAAAAGTTTTAGGTTCTATTCTTGGTAGTAAAGCAAAGTTTACTTGTTCATTTGTTCTTACAAATCTTCTTCTTGTTTGAACTCCTTGATTCTTGTCTCCAATGATCTGATCTGATCTTCTGAATTATTATTCTGAACATACTTGGCTAGAATCTTAACAATCTTTTTTGGAATTTATTCCTTTTCTTCAACTTCTGTAACTTCCTCTATGCAGAGAGGTTCATCTAGCCAACAATCCTCTTTCTCATTTGAATTTTCATGTGACTCTTCATCCACTCTTACATTTGCACTCTCAACTATCTTCCTCAATCTTTTATTGTAGAATTTGTAGGCTTTGCTAGTAATTGAGTACCCAAGGAAAATACCTTCATCTACTCTTGATTCAAACTTTCCCAAACCTTCTTCATCTCTTTTGATGTAGCATTTGCTTCCAAAAACTTTGAAATACTTGACTGATCTCGGTCTTCCATTCCAAAGTTCATATAGTGTCTTGGTACTATGCTTTCTTAGTTGTCCTCTACTAAGAATGTAGACTACGGTATGAATTGCTTCTTTCCAATATATATAAGGTAGTTTAGCTTTTCTCAACATTATCTTGGCCATCTTCTGAATAGTCCTATTATTTCTCTCTACAACACCATTCTATTGAGGAGTTCTAGTTGCTGCATAGTGTCTTTTGATTCCATATTCTTAACAAAACTTTACAAACTCATTTGAACTGAACTCACCACCTCTATCAGATGTTAAGCACTTGATTCTAGCATTCATTTCATTTTCATCCAAAGACTTGAAAATCTCGAATCTACTGAAAGGTTCTAATTTTTGTTTAAAAAAGGTAACCCATGTCATTCTAGAGAAAACTTCAATAAGCAACATAAAATATCTTTCACTTTGCAGACTTTTCACCATAGTTGGTTCGCACAAGTTAGTATGAACCAACTCCAAAGGCCTTGTAGTAGAAAATTCATTGGACTTGAAAGTTATCCTTGTCCACTTCCTAATCTGACACTTCTTGCATATGGTGCTTGCAGACTTGATGATCTTTGGCATGTCTCTTACTGCTTGCATGGAGCTGATCTTCACAAGATTGTCAAAATTGATGTGCCCCATCCTTTTGTGCCATAACTAGCATTCATTGTTTGTCCTACAAGACATGTCCTTTCATTAAGTCCCTTCAGAATATAGAAGTTGCCTTCTTTAAATCCTTCTGCCACCAATTTCATAGACTTTGCCCTTCTAATTTCACATCCTTGATCATGAAATGTGAGATTATATCCTTTTCTACACATTTGACTCACACTGAGACGAATATGCTTGAGACCTTCTACATAAAGAACATCATGTGTCTGGGACTTTCCATCAATACTTATAGTACCCTTTCCAGTGATCTTTGCATATGAGTTAGCTCCAAACCTGACCAATCCACCATTCCACTTACCAAGATTGATGAACTTTCTCTTATCACCAATCATGTGATTTGTACATCCACTATCTGTCACCTAGAGATTGGTTTTCCCTTGAGCATAAAATGTTATTTAGACAATAATTGAATTTTAAAATCCATTTTTATTCTCATTGTCTTGCTTAGTGATATCGGTTATCTGAGATTCTAAATTTTCAAAACCATTCCTGCAATTTCTTTCTATGTGTCCAACTTTGTTGCAAATTTGACATACCACATTGACATCCACAAGAGAAGTAAGAGAATTTCTACTTACAAGATTTCTCCTATTCACTTAAGACTTGTAATCCATATCCTTATGACCAAACTTGTTACAAATAAAATAAAAACCAAAGAAGACATGATTGAACCTGTTCATGGAGAATTGTCTTGCATGAAGAGATCTTCCTTAAGACAAGGTGAGATCTGCATATTCAAAGTCATCTAGACTTCCAAACTTTTCCTTCTTCAAATCCTTTATGAGTAACTTAATATCTTTCTCAAGTCTTAAAAATTCTTTTGTTTTGGCTTCAATTAGAGATCTTTTTTCTTGATTCTCTTTCCTTGTACAACCCAAGTCTTCAAGAGCAGAGATAGGCTCTCCTTTAAAATCAACTTCACAATCTTCATCTGCAATCTTGTTTGAACCATCTAAGCTCACCATGGCCATGAATAAAGATTCCCCTTTATCGTCATCAGATGAATAGTGATCTACATCTTCTCTAGAGTTGTAGTCTTCCTTTGAAAGAAGGTTCCTCTTGAAATTGTTTATATTGAAACCCTTGCTGCTATTTTCACTTTCTCCAAAAGGACATTTAGAAGCATAATGACCAATTCTACCACATGCTTGAAACATTTGAAAGGTAGCTTACCTTTATACTTTCCTGATCCCCTTTTTAGCTTTCTTCCAAAGTTTGCTTCTTCTTCCTCAACTTCATTACATGCATCATATATTCCTTCATTCTTCATAGCATTGAAAGCAACTTCCCTTTGGCATGGACCTATGACTTCATTTATCATTTCATAGATAGTGTGGGACCCAAACAACTCTTCCATAGTGAGTTTCTTTAAATCTTTGGCTTCATCAATTGCTAAAATTTTTGAATCAAATCTATGAGGGAGTGATCTCAAGACTTTCTTTACAACCAATGAGTTAGCTATATCTTCACCCATGCTTCTGATTCCATTGATTTATTCATCTACCTAGTGCAAATAGCCATCTATTTTTTTTTTTTCTTCTATGCTTAGATTCTCAAATACTATTTTGTAGGATTGCAATTTTTCTTCCTTTATATTGTCATTTCCTTCATAGAGATTTTTGAGCTTCTCCCATATCTCCTTTACTATATTACACCTCATAACCTTGACTAACTCTAAACCATTCAAGCTACTTAAGATGGCATTATTAGCTTTAGCATTGTTCTTATGAGCCTTCTTTTCATATGAATATGTAATAGGGTGTTTAGGTTCAACATAATCATTCATGATAGCACTCCAACATCATACCCTAGCTAGGTCAGATAGGATTCCATCCTTACACTCCAAAAATCAAAGTTACTTCAATAAAATGTCAGAGCTTTAAAAGAGGACCCATTTTGATTAACACCATAATAGTCATCAAGGGTCCAATTATCAAGGTAGCACTATTTTGCATTTGTTCCTGGCCTCCATCCATTCCCTGATTGATGTTAGCTTGTTGTTCTAAAATTGTTGGTTGTTCTTGCACTTTCAAAGCCTAACTAAACTATCAAGTTTGGCACAAATTTGTCATGTGGCTGATTGTAAGGATAACACTAGTCACTGTCTTGGGCCAAGTTGTTCTTTATGGGCACAAGAAGCCTAGAGGTGCTTGTTGCATTAGGGGGTGCCAAAATGTATATCAAAAATTTGGATTTATAAATGGAAATGATCAAACAATTGAAATGCATAACCTAAACCCAAATAATTCAATACCTCGAAGATGCAAGATGAGCTCGATTGATTGATCGCTTTGTTGTGTTGATTGCTCGATTTCGCAACATAACATTGATAGGGAGATAGGTGATGGTGATGGTTGATGGTTGATAGATGCAAGCTAGATGGATTGAAGATGATGGATGAGGACTTGAGATGAAAATTCAGCAAAGTGAAGTTGCATGAAGAAGAATCCTGAATCCCCCTAAATGGCTTGTAGATGGCTTGATTTATAGGCTTGGCTTGGTTCAAATGGATGGCTAGGATCAATTAGGGCTTTAGATGAAATGGATGGATAGGATTAAGTTAGGTTTCCTTGCACATTAAGAAATTATAGTCAATTGACATGTGGTAAGGGAAGATAAGGCTTAGGTGTGCTTGTGTAGATAAATACTAAAATTAGCTCCCATTAGTTGTGCATGTGAAAGATAAAAGTTGTACTATAACACATGATTGACTGGACAAGTGTTGGAATGTGGTGAAAGGTGAGGGATTAATTCAAATAAAATATTTGAATTAGTTGGGATATAGTTGGAAATTAATTAATTAAATAAAATTTATTTAATTAATTGAGAAGTTGAATAGGATGAGATAAGATATGATGTGGAAATTAATTAAATAAATAAAATTTATTTAATTAATTGGGATGGGGATAGGATAAATGGGATTATGCATGTGGAAATTATTCTAATAAATAAAATTTATTTAATTAATTGGCTAAGTGGGATTAAGAGTGAAGATTTAGGACAAAATGCTACATGATGTCTAGGATAATGGTTTAACAAGGTGTTGCAAGACATGGACAAATTTGGGACAAATTTGGGTGCCTACAGCATTAGGGGGAAAAACATTTAATGGTCTGATATAACTAGGCTTCCCTTGACTTTGCATATTACCTTGGTATGAAGGTCTATTTTGTTAATAATTCTGATTGTATGGATAGTATGTCTGATTGGAGGGTTGGTATGGCTTGTTAGGTTGCGCGTTCTACCTTTTTAGTGCCACCAACTCATTGCTAAAGATTTGCAACAGAGTCTTGACCTCATGCAATTCATTTGAGGACATTGGTGGAGAAGTTGTAGGAGTGACTGTTGTAGGAATTGGAGCCACAACAGGCTAAATAAGAGTGGCCTCTGGGAATATAGGCATTGGTGGCCTTGGGACTATTTTCCCTCCTTGAATTAGGGAATTTTCTACCTTTATTGTTGTGTCATATGCATCTATTAGAACTATCCCCTAATGGATTGAATCATGACAGCAATGTCAAGATTCAAGGACTTCAAATAGTAGATGAAAACCATATTTGGGGAGGGCTTAACTAATAATAGAATTTTGTCCCATGTCTTCTGCAATCTATAATTAAAGTCCACATATTCATGGGGGGATCTCTTGATTGTAACTAATTGTTCCATTACAAATAGGTGGTCACTCTTATCTTCGAAATGTTGGCACAACTTAGTGCCCAACTCATCCCAGTTGTGAATTAAATTCATTGGGAGGCCTCTATACCACTGCAAGGCTTTTCCTCAATGAATAGGCCAATAGTCTAATAGCCACGTTGTCAGCAGTGACATGGTGGACTGAACAGACACTGGCAATGTCTTGAATGTGTTTTGCAGGGGTAGTAGAGTTCTCACCAGTAAAAAATAATGGGATAGCCTTTAATGTTGAAGTGGGGATATCATCATACCGCATAGGTCTAAAGGACTATCCCTATGTAATGCAATGGATCGAAGGTTTTTTGCCATGTTAGGGATATTCAAGTTAATTATGGGTATGCATAGGGTTCTTTTTGAATATTGGAGCCTAACCTAAAAATTAAATGGAGGGGGAGTAGATCGAGCTCTTGAAGAGGATGAATTACTACTCCTATTTTTCCTCATTAGGGACCTAGACAGTCTAGTTCTTCTTCTTCTTTTAGCAAATGAGATTTCTATAAATTGGAAATTACCTCTAGAAGAAGACCTTGTTTGCACTCCAGGCATGAAATGTTGAATTGTTATGTAAGAACTGGATTAGCAGAGTCACTAGGTGCCTGTTAAATCCTTTCATGGTAGTAAATGAATGAAGAATGGCACCAAATTCTGAGTTCAACTCTCACTCAGAATAGAGGGTTCCACTAGGCATGCCAGAAACTACTATCACTTAGAATTGTACCCTACTTGGAGAGAATCCAAGCATTCTAATGACACAATAGGAATGATCTCAAGGTGTGGGACCTTGCAATTTTGAGATCAGACCTCTAGATAAGGCAAGTTCCTTTTTCTAAGCTTAAGACTTAGAGAAATTAACTAACTCTAATGCTAAATTTGCTAGGGGAAAAGGGATAGAAGGAATACAGAAAATAAAAGGTGATGCAATAGAGTTATGAGGTGTGTTAGCTAAACTGAATGAACACAACAATGATCTCACTCCCTAAAAATAACTCACACACACTTAAAACCTTAACAAAGGCTTCAGATAGAAGATTATAACCTATGAAGGAGCCGTTCTACTCACAAAATAGATCACAAATTCAAGTGAAACACAAAGACAAAGTGCAAGAGAGGCAAAATATGAGAGATGTATTGATCATGAAGGTCAAATGACCATTACAAAGAGAAAATATCCTATTATAGAGTAATAGACACAAAATAATCACATACATTCATAGTTGAACAATGGACTAGAGACATCAAAGGCTAAAACATGAGCACAATACATCAAATCTAGTAGTTCTATAAGTGCATCACAAAGTCTCAACATAACAGAGAAATTTACCCAACATAATAGCCTAGAAGACAACTAACAACAAACCTTTTACATTTTTCAAACATGCATATATAGCATTTCATCTTCATTGTAGTATCAATGGAAGAAGGAAGAGTGGTCAACAAGCAAGAACTATTGCCCATCCTACAACAACTCAAACTGGCATCCCTGGAAGTGTGCCCACATGGCTCTACCTAGGAAATCCATGAAATTAAGAGGTTCATCCATGCCTTAGTACATGGAATTCAATGGAAACGAGGAACAATGACATGGGGAGGTAGGAAAACCATATGGCACATGAAATCATGCTCTGAAGATGCACTAATGGCAACCAAGAAGATCATTGGCTAGTGAAATCATGTTTTCACCATGAAGAAAGGAGTCATCAAAGTTTAGGCCTCAGGCCTTCGACATTCTACCTTACAGAAGAGAAGAAAAAAGGAGGAAAGTCTACCCCCTAAACTCCACTTTACAAGGGACAAATTATAGTATCGACGAACTTCAGGCCTCAAGCTTTCAGTCTTCTTCCTTTCATAGAGGACGAAGAAAGAAAGTCTGAGCTCTGAAAGTCAAAGACTTAGCTGATCTTTTGAAAGTTTTGGTGAAGTTCAGAGCTTGGACCTTCCGTCTTTCACCTTTAGTGAGACAGAGGAATAAGGAAGGTCCTATCCCCAAAATCTGAAACACTTAGCTTTATTTACAAACCTTTTTGGGTGGAAGTCAGCCCTCAGGATTTCTTCCTTTCATATTCCTTTGTGACATCATCACCACATGTTAGTTTCCCGCTATCTTGCCAGCCTACCACGGGCCCACGAAAAAACTTTGTGGGATGGCAGGAAGCCTTAGAAAATTTTACACTTGTCGGGGGTCAGAGTTTGGGCTCTCTTCCTTTTGCCTTCCAAAAGGGAAGACGAAAGGGTAAAAGTCTAAGCTCTAAAACAATTAGCCACTTTACAAGGGAAAAAGGTGAAAGTTCGACTCTCAGGCCTTCCACCCTTCTTCTTCTAAGGAAAAGAAGGAAGAAGAGGAAGGTATGAACTTTGACTTCTGAAAAATATTGAATACTTATAGAAACTTGCAAAGAACAAGGCAGGGCTCGGTGCCCAAGCCCTCCAAATTCCACAGAAGAATGTGAAAGAACAGAACCTCAATCCCTGACATCCTATAGAGGTTTCCACACTTAGTCAAATTTTCAAAGGGAAAGGGGTGGAGTTCGAGGCTTTGGGATTGACAATGGTGAAGAGACAAAACCTAAACTTTGACATCTTGAGAAGGCATAAAAACACAAGGAAAACTCTAAATTTTCTGGGACTTAACCACTTTTTGATGTTTTTCCTTGAATCCTCAGGAGGAGAAACACTAGGATCTCATGGATCTTAGACTATTTGGTCAAGGGGGCAAAACAGGATAACAAGAAGCATTTGGATTTTAAAGTTATGGATAGAATCTCAACAATAGAATCTTATCTTTTTTATTATACTTAAGTTAAAATTTTATAGGATCATATCCTTTAGTTGTTAAATATCTCATTCGTCACCTATGGCATAGTTGAATAGCCTTACCTCTTATTTTTCCTTTCTAAGTTTAGTATCTAATCTTAGGCTAGGAATGTCTCTAACATTAGTGTTACATATTCTTGAACTTAGCAACAAGTTATGTAGGACCTAATCTTACTATATCAATCATAATTATTTAGGACTATTATCCCTAAATTTCTTCTTGCTTCTTTTTGGTATATGATTTCCTATAGAATAGCATGGCATGTCTTAGTTGAGAAAATAGATGAATCAAACTAGTTTCTTACACAAATCTCTTTGAGTATATAAATATGTGTTATTAGTAATATTGTTGATCTTTTATCTTTGAATATTAATATTATTGCAAGTCTGGTTTAAGATGGGAAATATGGGAAATTTTGGACTTTCTTTTTCCTTCTTGTTTCCTCTAGTCAACACTCTTGAGACACATTATGCCACCTATATTAATATATTTTTTCTTTTAGATAATGTATGATCATTGTACAAACCATAACTTAGATGTGATGTTTCCTTTCTCACATATCATTATGTGCATAAGCAATGACTAGAATTGGTGAATAGGGGTATTAGAAAAAAAAGGATCTATATTGCTTAGCTCAATTGTAGAATAGGTTCAATATGTTTCAAAAAGCTTCATGATTGGACTAAAGGGTGTCTTTTTATAAACTCGTACATTATCTTTTTAAGGAGATTTTGCAAATGGAATATGTATGATGTTGTGGTAGCTAAGTATTTGCTTAAGGGCCTCTTAAATGTTTTGTAGAATCTCGTTAATGAATGAAGGTATCATTTTATTGAAAACCTGTATGCAAGTGTGTGAAGTTTGATTGCTTTGGATCCTTGGGTTTAATCTATTTTTTTAGTCAAATAAGAAAATAGTGGTATGCCTTATTACATAATCAATTGAACCTTGAGCGCACACACACACACACACACACACACATATATATATATATATGTTTTGAAATACTTAGTACAAGTTAGACGTTATGTTATATTAAGTCAACTATGTGAATGAGATAGAATGACCTTTGGTTTGCAATTATTACTTTTCTCAAATCATCATGATTGGCTTGATTCCTTTCAAAATATGCTTGTAAATTAAAAACTATGAGATTGATATACCTTAGTCTAAAATTGGATAAATGTCTAAAGGACCATTGGATTGTTACTAGTGATTGATGTTTATTTCTATTCAAAGACTTGTCTTCTGAATTTGATGAATCTACTTTGAAAGTGGCATCATGGGTGATATGTTGTGATATGCATTTCCTTTTCTTCTATTGTTTGTGTAATTAAAGTTAGAGAAAGAGCATGGACAAGTGCCGAATATGGAGCTACACAGAAGTGTAGGTTCCTTTTTGAACCTATCTACCCATCAGCAGTGTAAAAGATGCTTTGGCCAAAGCTTTTCAGTTAAATTATTATTAATTCTACTATTTGATATTTTTTCACTCTCTGTAATATCATAATATTAGATCAGTATATGCATTTAATACATGCTATAGAGATGATAGATATATCATGTTGCACCAGATTTCTTCATGCATGCCATCTTTAGTTTGCTAGACCCCTCGTGAAGGGTCAAGCTTCTCCATTCAAGAGGAAGACTAGGGAGGCATGAGCCTTGTGGTTGGGGAGTAAATTACCTTGATGATGCTCTCTCTCTGCTAGATTTAATGTCAAAGATATGGTATGGTATTGAGGGCATTATATGGGCAATGTTCTTTTGTTGAGCCTACATGGCTAGATGTTGTAATGGTATAGTCCTTTTTATTAAGCTATTTTGTTAGCTAATGTATTAAATCATATTTTATGAGAATAATATTATTTTAATTAGAGTGGTTCTTACATGTGGTATCAAAGTGTTCCAGGTTCAGTAGTTAGACCTTGAGTCTATTACACTTAGATTGCATTGTAGTAATGCAAACTTGTTGATGACCTATGGTCGTAGGTGCATCAAGCATTTTGAGGACCCTTGTTATGGGTCCAAGAATCCTTCGATGAGTTGAATCTTGTTGATCCTCTTAGATGGTTTAGATTGGAACCAAGTAGAAGTTTAGATATGGTTCGATCATTCAGAGAACTCTAGAGATGTGAGTCCTCTTTGTGTTAGTCATGTTTTCATAGGACTCGCTAATAAGAGTGATGTCCTAGTTAAATTAAGGATTGGTGACCATTTGAAATAATAACTAAGCCAAGAAAGCTAAGATTTGGTGACAACCCATGAGTGATGATGTGGAAATTAGAATGAAATAATAAGAGAAATATATTGAGAAGAGAGATCTCTCTAATAATGTAAAGGTTGGATGAGTCAAACATAAAAGGGATAAGTTACAAGATTTGCAAAAGGCAAAATGATAATATTTTGATAAGAGGAAAAAGAATAATTATCTATAAAATAAATAAATCTGATAAGAATAGTTTAGCCTCTCGGGGAGGAGGAAACCTATGATGGATGTTTTAAGGGCAAGGATGTCTAGAATGACGATGTTACTAGGCTATGGGCAAGCTGATTTTTGAGCAATGCCTTATTATTTTCAAGATGTGACCATGGATCTAATAGGATCCACAAAATCTTTGGAGAATGCAAAGATGCCTTGAGGGCCTCCATTGGTAAGGATAATCAGATAAGTTTTCTCAATCTGTCTTATATACAAGCTAGGAATGATTGATGTTGTGTTGAAAAAAAGGATCTTAAGAATCTTGTATGTTTGATTTCTATTAGTGAAAGTACTCCTAAATATGTACATAGATATGAGAATGATACTTTTCTTTTGCAAGTAATGCATGTGTGCAATAATGTACTTCTCATGCTTTATTGTAAATGACACATCTGTATAAGTGATCATATTCACATTTAGAGAAAAATCATTACCTTTGATGCATTTTTTCATGTTTTGTGTGAGTAATGCACTTGTGCGGGAGATGCACTTATCATATTTGTTTATACTTCAACAAGAAATGTTCACTATAGTTATACTAATTTGAGTGATGCATATTTCATGTTTTGTTTGGATGATTCACATTATTGTTGTCTTTATGCAATTGATGCACTAGAATAAGCTATTGATTCTTTTGTGCGAGTAATGCATTTGAGTAATGATTGCATTCATAATTTGTGTATGATATGCACCTTTTGCATTCATTGTGTTTATCTTGGATCAAGTGATGATCACTATAATCATACTAATGTGAGCTATGCATAATTCATATTTTGTGTGAGTGATGCACTTGTGTGAGAGATGCACTTACCATATTTATTGTACTTATACTTGAACGAGTGATGTTCACTGTAAGTAATGTATATTTGATGTTTTGTGCAAGTAATGCACTACAAGTATGTATATACTTTTGTGAATGATGCTTGTGATGCACTATGAGTATTTTATGTATTCTTTCCTTGTGTGAGTTATGCACCTAGGGCTCATGTATTCATGATTGTTAGTTATTTGTGCTATGTGCACTATGTGACTATATGTTCATTCACTTTGAATCTTGTTTCCATACATGGAACGGGTGATGTTTTATGTCTACAGAATTGTGGAAAAGATATAATTGCAGCTTGTGAGAGTAATGCAATTGCATAGAGTGTGTAAAGATTGCAAAATGCCTATTATAACATGTTTACTTCATAACTTGAGTATGCAAGTGACTCATTAGGAATAATGAATGATCATGATTTAGATATGAGTAAAAAAAAATTCAGTTTAAAATTTTACATTTGAAAAATATTTGATTGACTTTTGTTCGTATTGAATTATCAAGCGTCAAATGCTATGCAGTGTGCTTTTATGCAAATGAATCTAAGTTTTACTTTAAGGAGATTTGAAAAGACTTTTGGGAAATTTAATCATTTATCATTTTATAGAATGATGATTATCTATGATTTAGTGAGGTGATCAAGATAATCTACTTAACCATGATGATCTTTCAAGACCACGATGATTTCCTTATGTTATTGATGATATTTTATCATCCTTTCTTGATGTTGATGAAATTTAATCTATTGATCTTTTATTGAATGTATGTGATGCAATGTTAAAGTCAAAATTTGGTTTGAGTTTGATGAACTCTTCTATTTACTAAGTTGGACTATGTTGTGATGCCCACAACATGCCCCATTTTACCCCTTAGAAAAATGACGACCCCTACCGTGGCTGCTCCTTTTTGTTTTTTTTGGGTCTTGCTTGGTGGTAAAGAGAAAACAAGGTAATTGTTACAAACCATGTTGAAAATTAAAAAGATCTAGCATTAAGTACAAGGGGGGAATAGTGGTGAATTTGTTATGAAAAATGAGTAATGGTTGTTTTTTAAACCAGTAAGAAATTCCCAATATTTTGTGAGATATATGCGTTTTTTGGTAAAATGCATAATTTTGAGGTTTGTATGTTGTATACAAAGTCGTTTGTATGTGAGATTTTGTATAAGTCGTGTTGAGTACAATTGGGTTTTGGATCTTGATAGTTTGTATGCATGTGTTCAAAGTTTGTATCCTTTGTATACAAGTTGGACCCAATAGGTTTTCAAATGTGGATCAAATAAAGTTGTCAAATCTGCACTGTATGTGGGTTTGTATGTATGTGAGGTGTAGTAGATATACAAGGAAATATACATGCACGGACCCAAGGGAAGTTTACAATGTGGTTTATTAAGGTGAGAAAAAGGCACTTCACACAGTTTGTATGTTTGTATTTTTGTATGTTTTAGGTTTTGCATCTTTAACATACATACAATGGCGGATTCCAAAAGTTAGTTAAATTTGATGTAAGTGAGGCATTGTTTCTTAACACATTTTGGAAAAGTATGCATTTGCTTAGTATACATGCACTGACCCGAAAGGAAAATACAATATGGTTAATAAAATCAAACGTCCAATATGGTTGTATGAAAGTTTGCATGTATAAGAGATTGTATCTAAGTGAAGATACAATTATTGCTTCAAAAAGATACAAGAGGGTAAGTAAAGTGGGGCCCACGATGGTATCCCACGGTTGTATGTTGCATATACAAGCAGAAATAGAAGAGGAAATACAAAAATGAAAAGGTAAAACCCGAGGTGGATTTCAAAAGGAGATGAAATAAGGTTAATGCTTTGTATGTATGAAAGATTGTATATTAACAATATACAATCCTTATATACAAAGAGGGTAAGGCACTGTCAGGAAATAAAAGGTAAAGGGTTTGTATAGGTTGCATTTGTATGATGGTTTGTATCTATTTTATATACATTACGACATACAAATGAAAGATACTTGAAAGTTGAACATAAGGTAAAAAGTAACATTGTTTATAACCCATTGCATATGTAGGCTTGTATATTAGTGATATACAAAAAATAATATACAAGGAGACATACAAAAAATGATATGTTTGCAAAGGGCCAACTATCAGATAGAATGTTCAAAATTAAAAGTTAAAACAGAAGGCCGAAGCCGTATATACATTTAATGCAGAACTAACATTGAAATAATGAATTTTAACGTGCTGGGGTAAATAAAGATTATTTTTCTTTCAGAATTGCATAGTGAAAATTAAAATTGCAGAGAAAAAGAACCGTTGCACAGATTGAACAAAAAGTTCATTACTGGATGGAATTTTAGAATAGGAATGGCTTGAAAAAATGGTAAAGTGGGTCAATGCTTGTTAGGTTAAGTTGTCACAAATATAGGTATGTTTCTTAAAATGCCGTTACAATGCAGTTAATCATAAAATGCAAATTGGTTAGAGTAATTTCATTTAAAATGCAAGTCAATGATAAATTATTGTATTTGATTAGGAAATTAGTTGATTGTGTTAAAATAACATGAGATTTAAAACAGGAAAAGACAAAAGGGTTAGGGTAAATATTAAAACATAAAAAATCATGGTAAAACCCTAGGTAAATGGAGTAAAACAGAAAAGTTAAATATGCATTTTTTCACAGGATTGCCCCGAAACAAAAGAAAGTAAATCCAAGCAGGGAAGAAAGGGTGAAAAAAGAAAGAAAGCCACGAAAAGAAATGGAAAAAGAAGAATTACCAGTGCACAAAGGGTATCCTTCTTTAATCAGTACGAGTGGAGTTGGAACAGATACAAGTATAGGAAATTATGATGCTGATGATGTTCTATAGAAAATTACAGGAGTAGATGGAAATCCTGACATGAAATGCATCTAGGAAAGAGGATTATACAGAGCTAAAGGTTTCCCACTAGCCATGGAAGCTAAGGACCTAGTTCTAGAATGCATAAATAAATATGATCTAGCTACCAAGAGAGTAATACATGAGGACCGTATCATTGCAGATTTGTCCATGGAAGGGATAGCGAGGACATTTGGTTTAAAAATTCAAGAAGAAATGGACATTGATATTGATCGATACACAAATAACTTCAACAACAATGAAAGAGATTTTAAAAGTAGGATCTTCTACAGTTGGTATAATACAGAGAATAAACCCAAGGTTGTAGCAAGAGTGCCAAAGAACATGCACAGAATAGACTTCAAAGAAGAGATACATCTGATGATCACAATGTTGAGAAGACTAGTAGGACTGAGGGATGCAACTAAATGTGAACCCTGGATGTTTACTATCATTCAATTCATGAGGGAAGCAAAGAAAGAACAAGGACAAATTCATTGGGCTAAGGTTATTAGCATAGCTATATGGAAACAAGCAATGTTGAGAAAATAGAAGTTGATGCCCTTTTAGTCAATGATTCAACCATACATAATTGGAATTGATAGAGTTGAGACCATGGGGAATGGCCCAGATCAGAAACTAGTTTATGACCATTATCTAGATCTAAAGGAGGATAATGCATTAAGAAAATATGCTTTAGTGAATGATGTACTATATACATACATAGTAAGGTTTTTGAGAGGAGAGAAAGATAAAAGGTTATCTAAGGATGCAGAGGATACTATTGGATTACACAGTTCCTGGTACATACAATTCCAGAACTTTACATATATTAGAACTAAGGGTTTTGAAGGAAAACCATTTATGCTGCCTAGATATCCATCAAATAAGTTGATTGTATTAGAGTTCTCAAGACAAAATTTGAATGCTTTCAAGATGTATAAGAAGTATGAAAGAGGAAACCTCAAACTCCCTTGGCCAATTGGTAGGTATTCCTGCTATAGTGAGGAGGTGGCCGGATATTTAGAAAAGGAATTGAGATATTATGGATTTGAAGAATTTGAATTAGCAAGATAGTTTGATCCTTTCCATAGGATCCAAAGAACCATTGATCCCAAATTCAAACATCAAGTGCAAAATTGAAGATTACTAGTCAAAGTGCAAAAATGATAAAGAAGTGAGGAAGAGAGCACATAAAAGGTTGACAGTAGAACAAATTAGGTCTATGGGAGAGATCTATGTGCCTCCTGAAATTGAGGATGATGACAAATTGTTACCTCATAGTTATGAGAGTGCCAAGCTTGCTCCTATTGTAGAGCCTAATTGGTCACAACCATGGAATACATCTTTGGATGCATTATCCAAGCTAGTCATTTTATTTTCCAAGACATGGTTGAAGGATAAAATAGAAGAACTCATGGCTAAAGGAATTGAGCTGACATTTCCTAAGAAAGGTAAGAAAAGGGTAAGGGAGCATCAAGATGAGCTCCAATGCTTTTATGAGAAGAAGAGAAAGATTGTAGAAGCAGAGATTATTGAAAAGGATAAGAATGCCACCTTAATGGATCCATATGCCTTGGGGGTGACAGTAGTAGTAGCTTCGGGCACATTTATGGAGGTAGAATCATCTAGCCATGACATCAGTGTAGAGCAGACCTAGGCTGCTAAGAGGTCAACAGGATAGAAAATCATGAGGGCCATAGTAGTTGAAACATCAAAAGGAGAAACATCAAAATAGGGTGATGCTATAGGTACACAACAAGTAGGTGGTAAATTGAGTGGCATACCTAGTGAGTCCACATCGGAGGAGAAAAGGAAAGACTATACAAAGGTTAAGAAAGAGTTGGTTGAAGAAAAGCTACAAGAGTCAAGATTGCATGAAGCCAAAAATGTAAGTGAGACTGTCAATATAGAAGATGACAATAGTGATAGTGAAGTCAGGGAGATAGATTCCAAGACAAGAAAAAAATTGAAAAAGGTGAAGAGGAATCAAGAGAGTATTCTAGTGCTGGAGAGGGGCAGGATACTCAAGGATATATGGAGATTGAACAAAGCCCACAATCTGAAGAGTAAAATGTACAAGACAGGTTAGAAGCAATGGATCCTTTTGGTAAACTGGTGCAACTTGAAATCATAAAAGATGTACAAGAGGTAGCACAACAAATAGAGGAGTCTGAAAAGGAAGATAGAATAGAAAAAGTAGTGAAGGAGACACCGGCCCAGGCTGAAAAGGAAACAGAAATTAGTGCTTCTGGTGCTAATGTGTTAGGTATTTTGAATATATATAATGAAAATAGTGAAGAGGAAAAGAATACAGAAGAAGAAAAGAATACAAAAAGTAGACATGAAAAGGATCAAGATAAAGAGGAACCTGATAAGACCACAAGTTCACCTTCACAGACAGAACAAACAAATATACCTGAAAAGGTGCAGGAACAAGGTGAACAAGCAAAGCAATCAATGGAAATATCAAATAAGCCTGAGGAAAGCAAGGATAACACAGAAAATGTTGCTAAAGATAATATTGAGAAACAAGAAAAAAGAGAAAACATAAACGATAAAGATATAGAAGATACAGAGAAAAAGGATAAAGAAGAAGAAGAACCAAAAGAGTCGTCAGAAAAAGAGAATCTAGAGGAAGATGATGAAGAAGGAGGAGACACTGACATAGAGGAAAAGGATAATGAGGGAGAGTCACAAAGGAAGAATGATCAACTGGTTCCAGAACAAGGCCCTCAGCCTCAACCCCTTCTAGAACAACAAGAGAAACAAGAACAAGCAGAAGTGGAGAAGCCTCAAGAGGAGGTGATCAATGAAGAAAAAGTTGCAGAGATTGCAAAGGAGGCTCCAGCCTAGTTAGGCTCAGAAGTCAGAAGAGAAAAGGTAGAGGTACAATTGGCACCTATTGATATCAAAAGCTTATTAGGTGGTTCTACACCACAAAAAGAGAAGAGAAAAGCCAAGACTATGTCAGCAATCCAAAGAGGTCCTTCTGGATCTAGAATGCTAAATCTGGCCATACCACAAAAGGACAAGTCCAAAGGAGAAATAACAGTAGAAGATTATAAAATACTCAATCTAGATCTAGGCCACATGACAAGAGAACATCATATACATGAGTGGGAAGACATGCATCAAGCCACTATAGAGATATTGAAGAAGGATAAGGATAAACATGAATACTTGAAAGGGCACATTGTCCAATTACAACATTTTATCAAAGGGATTTTTGATTCTAGTGCCAAGGTCCCAGAATTACCTGATGAAATGATAGTGTTATCAAAAGAGGAGTTAAAGGATGGGAAATAAAAAGATAGAAGCTAACATTTTTGAGAAATGGTTAAAAAGCCTCATACAAAAAGGAGAAGAAATAACCAAGCAGGCACCAACAAGTTGGGATATGGTCTTGGTACAAAAGAACAAATGCAATGTTATATTACACAGCTGCCAATTCAGAAAAAAGGAATGTAGATCAGAAATAAAGCAACTTGATGAAATGGAGGACAGAGTAGAAGAATTGATAATTGAAGGAGCCATTACTCCTCAAATGGTAAATCAGTTGCCACAGGCTAAGTTGGAATTGAAATATGAAGAAGAAATTCTTGAAAGCAGCATCATCAACACTAGAGACCTAGAAGAGGTCACAGACAACATCATAAAGGTGCACATGAAAATGATAGAAAAACCTATTGGGCATGAATGCCTAGAAGTACCTGCATATGGATTCGAGAAGGATGTGAAGGAGTCTAAAGCAATATTTTCACCATGTTTATAGAACCCTGCAGCACATCTTAGCACGAAGAAGATTGATTCAATGATGGAATTGGGTGCTAAGATCAAGAAATATTAAAAAAGAGTGAAAGATTTGGTGACAAAAGAGAAGCTGCAAGATGGAGTCAAGGCACAAGAATTTACATGGGCAAAAAGCCAAGAAAGTGATAATGCTTTTGTCAAGGGAGTAACAGGTAATTTTGCAGAGTACCTGAAAGAGTAAAAGAATATTGAAAAGAAGATATGTTAAGTAAGAATACAATTGAAGGGTATCATCGACCAAAATCAATAAACAAGAAAAGTCAGTAGACATCTTTTATTTTGAAAAGATTCCAAAGGCATCCTTTGAGGCAAGCAAAGATACCATGGAGATATTTTTGAAATGGTTAGGAATGGATTCATACCATTGATTTAAAAAGGTTGAATACTAATCATTGATTGAGTTTTGTAACTGCAACAATATGAAGCTTCAAAGTTTATATAATAAGCTTTGCTACTTGTATCATACTACACAGGGATTTTAGAATTTTAGCTTCGGCTTGTAATTTGTCAAACTTTATTGCAATTGAGAAGTATTTCTTTTAGTTTAGAATGGGAGGTTGCCTATGTCTACATTAAGGAGTATGTGGAATGTCTAGTCTCCTTAGTGTATCTGTAAAAATATCTGTAAGTTTTTCTAGTAATTTGATTAATGAAACAAAAGTCATTCTTACATTGTAAATTTTATGACTTTGTGCTCTGAATATAAGTAAACTTAGAATTTTGCATCTATTATTGAGTGTTTTCTAATTTCAACTTGTATTTGAAGTATTATTCTTTGAAAGCTTGCAATCTCTGGTGTATGTTCATGAAAATGTTCAGGACTTTACATTTGTAGATTTGAATGTGTTGATTTGATCAATTTACTATATTCTTTAAAATGTGAGTAACAGAACATTTAGATCCTATAGGGAATGATACTTAATTTGAGTTTTTCTAACTTTTCTCCAACAATTGAAAACTAATTAGCTTAACGCAGAAATCTAAAGGAAGTTGTCTTACATTTCAATAAAGAATGAGGAATTACATTGATATTTGACAATTTTCATATAAATTTCAAAGGCAAAGTTTGTTTTACTAAAATTCATACAAAGCTTTGTGATACAATAGTGAATTTATGCAAAACAATGAATACTTTGTTGATATTTGCAACAATTTGCATAGTTTGAGTCCAATAAGTCACTGACTACTTTAATTTACGTAAGGCCCCTTGAATATTAAATTTCACATCAAACCTGCTGAATTATCCACAAGGTCAAGACTTGACCATACAGAAACTTGAGATTAAGAATTCTTAGTTAATTCTTCATATCTTTCAAGACAACTAAGGTTCCTTTGTCAATTTTAACTTTTGTTATGAATGTGTAAAAACAATCATCAATAGACTAGTGATAAACTTTGCCAACTTAGTGTTGAATTCCTTTCTTGATGCCCAATCTTGAAGATTAGTGTTTGATTGATGGTGAACTCTTATGTTGATTTAATAGCTTTTTATTGAAGGCTTTATTTTCTTTGACCATTTTCAATCAAGTGGCATCTTTTGAAACTTTTTGACATAAGAGTCTTGTTTTTTATAATGATATAATAGTCTGATGAGTTTCTTTTAACTTAGTGATGATCCATTTGACCTTCAAGTTCCTATGATTGATTCAATACTACTTAATCTTTGATCATCTATGAATTAGAATAAAGAACATGTCAATATACTTGACATTTTCTCTTCTTGGTTAGTGATGTAATCAAGTTGAACCTCTTATTTTAGTCTTGATGATCTTTTATGATCAAGATTTATTGATGATTTTCAATGATTTAGTGTTGATATTTTCTTGAGTTTTAATATTGAAACTCTTCCTTTTTGTTTTTCATTTACTAATGATGATAACAAGTAGTATGGGATGCTTGTTTTTCATCATAGAATGGCAATCATTTAGATGTCTCATGCGGGTAGGAATGCTTGACAAAATGAACATATTGTTTCATTCTTTTTTTGTGAATAGCTATGTGTGATTTATAAGGTAGTTATACCTCTTTGAGTAAGCATGTGAGATATAAATCACCTGAATGCAAAGAATCTTAGAATATGATAAGACTTGCTCAAAATTATTGCATTGTTAACAAAGGTATAGAATATAAGATTTTAGAAAAGATGTGAATTAGTTTGATAAATCCTTTGCAAGGAATCAATGCTTATAGTCATGGAATATCCTTACTTCCTTCAATGAAGTTGAGATGTTTGTATACTTTCTCAAGCTGGAGTAGATTATGGCTTGTATATCTAACTTGTTTGAAAATAGGGAATAGAGTGAATAAGGTGAAGAGAGATCAATGATTCTCTCCTTGCCATATGGTAAAGCCAAGATTATGTTACTAATGTGCTAATGATGTGTGCAAGTGTATGTAAGGCACATAAAATTTTATGTTATGAACAAACATGTACCTTGAAGTTAACAACATCATGGCTAGATGGGCACATTGTGACTTTGAGGTAAAACCGGCTAGAAAGAGGTATGAAACATTTTCATGAGTTAAGTTGATTTGATCATTGGAATAATGATTCTTTTAAGGGGGAAATGATGTTATAACCCCTACTTTCCAATAAGTATATATGAATTTAAATATTATTATCTAATTTATTGTCAACTAATTTCGACTCATGTGTGCGACAAGAATTCTCTCTCTCTCAATGGAGAGAGTATCATCAAGGAAGAGGGTGTTTAATCGACTGAAGGCATAATGTGGTGAAGGAAATCTAAGCCCACACCATATAGATGGCATAAATTAAATTTGCATTGGTGTGTATGGTTGAGTGCTTCAAAAATATTTGTGTTAATCATTATTGCATTTAGCCACAATAGATTTATTATTGCATAATTAATCTGATAATTAGTCACAATGAATATTAGTTGCAAAATTTAAATATATTTTGAAAAGATTCTTTAGATGCTATTTTGGTCAAAAGGGTAGTGGCATTTCAAGAGGGAACCTTGAGGAAATATTGCCTTGTCACTTCCTAAAATAAGGAGACTAATTTTGGAAAATTGAAGTGACTAGAATTATTGGTTATTATTGTTTTTTTTCTTTGATGGAAAATTTAATGCCCTCACTTTTATTCCTGAGCATGATTTCTGGGGATATATAGCTAATTCTTCAAGGAATGGAGGGTGTGCTTCTCATGTCTAGTACTTTTATGGAGGTTATGAGAGGATTTGACTCCTTAGAGGAGATAACTTTTCTAAAAATTGGAGAAATTATTATGTAAAAACCCAAGGCATCAACACTATTGTATATTGATCTTGAGAAAGCTTGACCTTAGTCATTTCAGAAAAATGTGAGAGCTCCTAGAAATAAAATTTTGCATATATATGTCAAGGTTCTTCAAGTGTAATTCAGGAAGCCTTCATCAAAGGTAAGTACACCAGTTTTAGCTTGATAAGTAGCCCAAATGCCTTATTTGCACCTCCCTATTAAATTGTGTAGAACCTACTTCATTATGTGTTATCTTTGAGGATGTCTTAGCATTTGATCTAGAAATCCCTATTGACTATTCTTGCAACCATGGATCCATTCTATGCATATCTGCATTCTTTTCATTTTATGAGATAACATCTCTTTGAGGTATTCTGCTAGTTGTGTTGCATACCATGTATATGATTTCCATCTTTGCATGTAATTACCTCAGCTTATGTTAGAAAATTTCTAGGGTTATCAGCTTTCATTCCATGTCTTTCTCAACTTACTAATTTGCATGTGCACGTATCAATGAACTAAAGTTGTATTGCAATGATGGTTAGTTAGATGATAGAAGTTTAAAAAGGAAAAGAAAAGAAAGAATCTCTCTTTGCTTATAACTTGTATGATGTCTTTTTGTGCATATGCTTCAATCATTGTATACCAGGAATTAGCATCTCATTGAGGCATTCTATCGAAAAGATCATGTTTGTAGTTTTTTTCTCCCTATGCTCACTTCAATAACTTGATAAGGAATGCACCAGCCTATACAAAACTTTTATTTATATCTCTAATTGCTATATGTGCCATCTTCCTTATACTCCCTTTGAAAACGTTCCAAATCGATAGAAATAGCTTCCATCTCTCATACATTTCTCTTGTGCCAATCTAGTAGTTAGATTATATAGATGCATGGCAATTCGCCCATCATGAGAGTCCTTGTCAAATAATCCTTGGGGCATGTTAAGTTAATTAAAAGCATCATCTGTCTAGATCACCTTGTATGTAGATTTTAAGGTCTTCATTATGTTCTATGAGAGGCACAAATTAGAAACATACTCATTTCTCCTCTATTAATTGTTATTCGTTTAGTTTAAACATTGGATGTGGAATTTATGGTGTAACGCCAACTTTAGTAGCATATATGCATCGTTGCAACCCTTAAAAGGCCAACATAAGAAAAACTACCAGCCGTAAACAACCGGTGGGTTGTAAACCACCAACACAACCCACTGACTATATAGATGGGTCGACAAGACCAGCTGTCGACATCATCTAATGACCAAAATGTTTCGGCTGCTTTTGACTATTCCTACCATACTATTCATCAACTGCATTTTAACTATCTTCAACCAGCCGTACGAATGTCAACTAACCGGTTTCTTATAACGCACCGGCTGGTTATGACATTCCAGAAAAACTAGTTAGAGACTATGGTATTGCAAACTTATTTTTATGAATAATTGTGTAAAACCTATAGATTTCAATAGCATAGTTAAACGGTTATGTGCTTATTGCATAATGTAGCATGAGTTCTAAGTATTTCATATACTTGTCTTGAATGCATGCAAATAGTAGTATGCAAAAAAGATAAATTTTTGTCTTCTTATTTGCATGTATTGGGTTGAACATTTAATATCTTCCTTGTCCTTAAGAAGCATTTGGATTTTAAATTTATGGATAGAATCTCAACAATAGAATATTAGTTTTTTTATTATACTTAAGTTAAAATTTTATAGGATCATATCCTTTATTTGTTAAATATATCGTTGGTCACATATGGCATAGTTGAATAGCTTAGCTCTTATTTTTCCTTTCAGTGTTTATCTAATCTTAGACTAGGAATGTCTTGAACATTAGTGTTCCATATTCTTGAATTTAGAAATAAGTTATGTAGGACCTAATCTTACTATATCAATCATAATTCTTTAGGACTATTATCCTAAAATCTCTTGTTGGTTGTTTTTGGCATATGATTTCCTATAGAATAGCATGGCATGCCTTAGTTTAGAAAATGGATGAATCAAATTGGTTTCTTACACGGATCTCTTTGAGTATAGACAGATGTGTTATTAGTAATAGTGTTGATCTTTTATCTTTGAATATTAATAATATAGCAAGTTTGTTTTACGAAGGGAAATATGGGAAATCTAAGACTTGGTTTGTCCTTCTTCTTCTTTCCTCTTGTGAACAGTCTTGAGATGTAGTACGCCACCTGTATTAATATATTTTTTCTTTTAAATAATGTATGATCATTGTATAAATCATAACATAGATGTGATGTTTCCTTTCTCACCTATAATTCTGTGCATAAGCAATGACTAGAATTGGTGAATATAATCTTAGAAGAAAAACATAGGATCTATATTGCTTAGCTCAATTGTAGAATAGGTTCGATATGATTCAAAAAGCTTCATGATTGGACTTAAGGGTGTCTTTTTATAAAATCCTATGTGATCTCTTTAAGAAGATTTTGCAAATGTAATATGTATGATGTCGTGGTAGCTAAGTATTTTCTTAAGGGCCTATTAAATGGTTTGTAGAATCTTGTTGATGAATGAAGGTATCCTTTTGTTGAAAACCTATATGCAAGTGTATGAAGTTTGATTGCTTTGGATCCTTGGGTTTTGTAGATTAGATAATGCAATAAGGCAAACACTAAATCAAATGCAAAATAAACACAAGATTATACCTCATGAACACAACCTAATTCCATCAAGGGAAGAAGGAGCCTTTGCACCCAAAAGAAGCTCCCAAGACCAAGATTATCCCTAGACTATGGATTTAAATGTGAAGTGCTCTTCAATTGTGCAACTCACTAGCTTTTCAAAGATGATTTTGGCATGGTAACTTTGCATGGAATTGGATGATGAAAATGACTTGTGAGAGGTTGTATTTATAGACTTTTTGGGGAGATTTTGATCCAAGGGTGGAGATTGAATGGAGAGATCAATGGTGGAGGATGAAAGTGATGTGGAGGGCCTAGATTTGATCTTGGAAGATGGAGGGTTAGGAATAAAAGTAAATTTTTTATTCATTTTTGGGAAAGGGGTAAATAAATGAGGTTGGGTGAGATGGATTATTTGTGAATTAAAAATTCACATGGGGAAGGGTAAAATGAATTAAAAATTTATTTGGGGAAGAGAGTTATGACATGTGTAAGAGGAGTAAATGTGATGTGTGATTTATTTGAATTTTAAATTTGAGGAATGTGGAGAGAAGTGCTAATGAGGGTTTGACTTACTTAATTAGGGTGATTAACCTAATTAATGTGGCTAGAATAAATTAGTAGAGGGATTAGAGGGGGGATAAGATTAATTAATTAGTGATTCAATTAATTAATCCTAAGGCTAGGATGAGGTAGGCTAGATTAGTAGGCTGGATTAATTAGTTAACATGGTTTTAACTAATTAATTGGATTTAGGGAAAATGGGGGAATTGATTTAATAAATTTTGCATATTTATTAAATCAATTGGCTAAGGTTTGGACTTATTGAATTAATAAAATTAATTCAATTTTGGGGATAAAATGGCGTGGATTTAGATGATGAAAGGGGTAATTAATTAAATAGAAATTTAATTAATTGGTTGGAAAGGAAATTGGTATGTTTAGGGATGTCGGGAGTCAGTTTGGTGGTCGAGACATTTTTAGGTGTCTACAAGTTTAATCTATTTTTTATTCAAATAAGAAAATAGTGGTATGCCTTATTACTTAATCAATTTAACCTTGACCACAGATATGTTTTGAAATACATAGTACAAGTTAGACCTTATGTTATATAAGTCAACTATGTGAATGATATAGATTAACCTTTGGTTTGAAATTATTACTTTTCTCAAATCATCATAATTAGCTTGATTCCTTTTTTAATATGCTTGTAAATTAAAAACTATGAGATTGATATACCTTAGTCTAAAATTGGATAAATGTCTAAAACACCATTGGACTGTTACTGGTAATTCATGCTTATGTCTGTTCAAAGACTTGTCTTCTGAATTTGATGAATCTACTATGAAAGTGGCATCAATCTGTTCAAAGACTTGTCTTCTTCTATTGTTTCTGTAATTAAAATTAGAGAAAGAGCATGGATGGGTGCTGAGTATGGAGCTACAGAGAATAGCATGTTCCTTGTTGAACCTATCTACCCATCAATGGCTTAAAAGATGCTTTGCCCAAAGCTTGTCAGTCAAATTAATATTAATTACTATTTAATTCTTTTTGACTCTCTTCCATATCATGATATTAGATTAGTCTATGTATTTGACACATGCTATAGAGATGATAGATATATCATGCTGCACTAGATTCCTTCATGCATGCCGACTTTAGTTTTCTAGACCCCTCATGAAGGGTCGGGCTTCTCCATTCATAAGTAAGACTAGGGAGGCGTAAACGTTGTTGTTGGGTTGTAAATCAACTTGGTGATTCTCTCTATCCACTAGATTCAATATTAAAGGTATGGTATGGTATTGAAGGCATTGTATGGGTGATTTTCTTTTGTTGACCCTACATGGCTAGATGTTGTAAAGGCATAGTCCTTTTTATTAAGCTATTTTGTTAGTTGATGTATTAAATCATATTTGATTATATTGATGAAAGTATTGTTTGTAAGTTGCATTAATAATGGGAAAATATTAATTCTTCCCTTTTTTACTCTATTTTATTATAGTAATATTATTTTAATTAGAGTGGTTCTTACACTCATCTAACTTATAGCACCACCATACATCATGAACACATATCCACTGGTGGATCTTCTACTGTCATGTCACCTACCCAATATGAATCCACATAACCATGAATACTTACAAAATGTTGAGATCCCGTAGGATAACCATGATAACATAGGGAATACTCAGAAGTACCCCACAAATATCTAAACATTCTCTTTACTGCATCATAGCAATGTACCCGTCCAAGATTAGCCATATATCGAATAAGAACTTCCACTACTTGGGAAATGTCTAGCCTCATACAAACCATTCCATACATTAGACTTCCAATAACACTCATATATGGTACTCAGTGTTAGATCACAAGGATATATGAGAGGGGGTGAATTAGTATATGCCAAAACTTATTCCAATTTTACTTTGTCAAGCAAAACTTCTAATTGTATTAAATAGATGATCAATAGATTAAACAAATTAAAGCACAACACATAAGCACACAACCACAACATTAGAGTTACATGGAAAACCCAAGAAGTTATAAAACCATGGTGAGAAAGTTGATTGGATCTACTATCCAAGTCCAGCCTCACAAATTAAGACAAAATAGATTACAATAAGTTTTAGGGGTTACAACCCAAGGGAGGACAAACTCCCTGAAATACAATCAAATCAAAACTTACATAATCACACTTCAATAGATCTCACTGATCAATGACCTCTGCACATTTCACTCTGGCACAAACCTTCACTTCCTCTACACATCGAACACTACTATCTTCAACACACATTCACATACACACTCACTTATTTCCTGATAGGGAGGACTCTAGGCTGCCTGCTCTGCATCCTGTAGGTGTACAAGACTATTTGACAACACTAGCCTCTCTACCAATTCAATGTGCTAATAGACATTTTTCTACACAAAAATGTCAGTTAAATTCCTCAACTCTTTGCAGAGATGGAAAACTCTATTACTCTACTTGGTGTGGGACACATACCTTATCCTCACTGCTTCCAAGATACTGCCTCAATGGCACATAACTTTTCTAAGCCCGTTGTCCACCCTTCTCTCTCTGTTCAAGGGTCGTGACTTCTTGGTGCTCACTTTCTTTGCCTTTGTTTTCCAACCCTGCAAGTCTATTTTCCTACTTGTCTATCTAGCTGGACTCCTTACTAAGCTCGCCTAGAACAAGCATGCATTTCCTCTAGTTGACAATCTGACCACCCCACAAAGAAAAACAAACAAAAAGCATTACTTTGTTTGATGGCCTCCATACTGTATAGAGGAACTTGAGGAACATCAATACAGAGTCATGGTTTGCAAAAGAGAACAAAATTGCAGAAAAAGAAATGACTAAACTACTTCAGAATGACAAACTGGAAACTGTACAAAAATACATGAATTTGTCTAACTAATGAATTAGATTTTTATTTAAAACTGTTCTTACATCAGAAATGCTTCTCACAACCAAAATCTTTCTCTACTCCTTTTTCTTCTTTTTCTCCCGCTCGCTTACAGAAAGAATTCTACATTTTATATTGTAGCTCATGTCCGTTACAGGACGGTTCAGTTACCAAACCAGTTCATATTCCAACTGCCCGGTTCAGTTCTATATTTTCTTGGTAGTTACTTTCTCACCGATTGCCTTTTTAATTTCCATCGCCCAAACAATGTCTATCGGTGAGACTTTTATCATTTCTCCCGGTCATACTTCATACGCCGATATAACTATCCTCGACACGAGGTTTGATGACGAGGTTCAGCGGCGAGGTTCAAACCATCAACAAAATGACCAATGCATATCAGTTTCCATATTGATGAACCTATTGAACCATTGAACTTCAACAGCGAGGTTCAACGGTGAGGTTCAACCTTCAACAAAGTGACCAACGATTCCAACTTCACCATTCTATATTGATGAAACTGTTGAACCATTGAACCTTGGCACGAGGTTCAATGACGGGGTTCAACGGTGAGGTTCAATTGTGAGGTTCAACCCTTCAACAAAGTGACCAATGCATAGCGGTTGAACCAATGCCGAACACCTTCAAACATACATTCTTTGACTTGAATTTCACTTGGGCCGATAGGCCGATCAAAAGTAAAGGCTTCTTCTGCCAATGCATTTTCAGAAAACTAAAAAAAACTCCTTAGACAAAACCACATGTTGCAAACTCAAAATTGACAAATCAAAAAGGCTATGTACAGGCTGCATTGAGCCTTGGTGCTCCTGCACCATACTCCCCCTGTGCAGAAAGAAGCTAGGTCACCTCCGGTGACCATGAGGCAGAATCAATGCCCCTCTTTTTGAATTCTGACTCTGCAACCCAGGTAGTTTCTGCTTCAGGCAACTGCTTCCATTTGACCAAATGCTCCATGTAGACACCATGTCTGGTTTGCTTCTGTACTCTTGAATCTAGTATTTTCTCCACCTACAATTTGGGTTTTAGTGGCAAAGTTACATCTTTGATTGCCTATCCCTTCTCTGAAATGGATCCATTTATTACTGACTGAGGACCCCGGTATGGCACAAGGTCTTGGACATTAAACACTGGTGAGATTGCCAAGTCTTCTGGAAATTCAATTCTATAGGCATTATTTCCATACTTGTTCAGGATTCTGCAAGGACCAATCCTCCTCATCTGCAGTTTGGTTGGCATCCCTTTCTGCATTCTGGCTTTGTTCAAGTGCACCATAACCAGATCACCAACCTCAAACTGAAAATCCCTTCTATGGGCATCTACTCTGTCCTTGATCTTCTGTGTGTTCTCTGTTAAAGTTTTCTTCACCTGCTCATGTACTTCTTTCATGGATTATGCAAAATCCTCTGCATGTCCACTTTTGTTCTCTATGTTTCCCATATTCCTAAGCTCACATACACCTCTGGGATGCATTCCATAGACTATTTCAAATGAACTCTTTCCAGTAGTCCTGTTCACACTGTCATTATAGGCAAATTCTACCTGATGAATGAAAAGATCCCAACTCTATCCATATTCTTTGGTTATACACCTTAACAGGATGCCCAATGTCCTGTTTACCACCTCTATCTGACCATCTGTCTATGGGTGATATGCTGAACTGAAAGACAAATTTGTTCCCAATCTCTGCCACAACATTTTCCAGAAATGCCCCATAAATTTAGCATCTCTGTCAGACACAATACTTGCTGGTAGCCCATGAATTCTGATCAGCTCTTTGAAAAACAAATGTGCTATGTGACTGGCATCAGGAGTCACTTTACAGGGAATGAAATGACTCATCTTGCTAAACCTGTCCACAACTACATATGCTATCATAACTAGTCTTAGTCTTAGGTAAACCAACTACAAAATCCATACTTACACATTCCCATGGCCTGGAAGGAATGGGCAAGGGTTGGTATAGTCCTACATCTGAAGTGGTTCCCTTGGCCTTCTAACATATGATACACTGCTCTACATACCTTCGGATGTCTCTGTGCATCCTCGACCAATAATAGAACCTTTGGACTAGCTCCAGTGTTTTGTTCAGACCAAAATGGCCACTCAGACTGCCATTGTGCTTCTCCTGTATGAGATTTTCTCTCATAGATCCCCTTGGCACACATACTTGTCCACCTTTGAATAGCAATCCCTGTTGCAAGGTGAAATCTGCAAACTCACTGTGAAAGTGATTCTCAAAAGCTTGACATACCTTGTATGCCTCAGCAAAATCTTCATCATCTTGGTAAAGATTCTTGAAATCTTCAATCCCAATGCTCTTCAATTGTACTTCCTGCACTGTGAGCAATCTTCTGCTCAAAGCATCTACAACTCTATTCAACTGTCCCTTCTTATGCTTAATTGTAAAAGTATAAGATTGCAGGTACTCCATCCATTTGATATGCCTACTGCTTAACTTATCCTGTGAGTTTAGAAAACTCAGAGCTTGGTTATCTATGTAGACAACAAATTCTTTAGGCAGGAGATAATGTCTCCACTTCCTAAGTGCTTGGAATAGAGCATACAACTCTAAGTCATACGAAGAGTACTCACTCTTTGCTTCATTCAGCCTCTCACTGAAAAAGGCTACAGGTCTGTCCTCCTGATTTAACACTGCTCCTATAGCTATGTTACTTGCATCACATTCAATAGTAAATAGCTTATCAAAACTGGGCAATAACAAAATAGGTTGTGTTGCTACCTCTTTCTTCAACCTTTCAAAGCTTCTATCTGCAGCTGGTGTCCATCTAAATTTTGCTTTCATTCCACCCTTAATTGTATCCAACATGGGTGCACATATCCCACTGAAATTTTTGATAAACTTTCTGTAAAACTGGGCTAAGCCATGGAAACTTCTCACCTCTGTGGCTGCTCTGGGAGTAGGCCAGCTCACAATTGCCTCTACCTTTGACTTGTCCATCTTTAATTCTCCCTGGGACACCACAAAACCAAGGTATACCAATTCCTGCTTAATGAACTCACATTTCTCCAGATTGATGGTTAGTTGTTCATCATGCAATTTTTGCAAAATAGTATTTACATGTTCTAGATGTTCTTCCTTGGTCTGACTAAAAATTAGAATATCATCTAGAAAAATAACAACAAATTTACCAATGTAATCCTTTAAGACTTCATTCATGAGTCTCATAAAGGTATTGGGTGCATTTGGTAGACCGAATGGCATAACAAGCCATTCATACAGTCCTTCTGTGGTCTTGAAGGCTGTCTTCCACTCATCACCTTCCTTGATTCTTATTTGGTGGTAACCACTCTTCAGGTCTATCTTGGTGAAGTACTTTGCTTTTCCAATACAGTCCATGAGATCTTCAATTCTGGGAATTGGGAATCTATACCTTATAGTTATTTTGTTTATGGCTCTGGCATCTGTGCATAATCTCCATGATCCTCCTTTCTTCGGTGCCAACACTATGGGTACTGCACAAGGGCTAATATTCTTCCTGATCAATCCTTGATCTAGCAACTCCTGCACCTACCTAGAAATCTCTTTGTACTGATCTGGAGTCATCTTGTAAGGTGCCTTGTTTGGCAAAGATGCCCCTGGAATCAGGTTTATTTGATGGCTTATTGCTCTCTGTGGAGGCAATGTGGCTAGTGTACCATCACTGATTATGCCTTTATACTTCTCCAGTATAGGCTGCACCTCTTTGGGAATCTCTGTCTTCTTATCTTGCTATCCTTCTTTTGGTTTTACTATGATGGCATAACCAATACCATCCTCCTTAAGAGTACTCAGAAATTCTTTTCCACTCACAACCAAAATATTAGAACTCTTTGTCTGAACTGCATCTTCATCCTCCAATGACTGAATCTTATAGGTGACACCATCCTTCTGAAAAGAATAGGCATTCTTCTGACCATCATGTATTGCCTTTCGGTCATACTGCCATGGTCTGCCCAATAAGAGATGGCATGCATCCATGGGTAGTATATCACATAATACCTTATCCTTATAGCCATCTATACTAAACTCTACCCAACTTTGTTCATTTACTACCACATGTTGACCCTTGTTCAACCATGTGACTCTATATGGGTTTGCATGAGTAATTCTTTTCAAATTCAGTTTCTTAACCGCCTCATCAGAAATAATATTATCAGTAGATCCTGAGTCTATGATAATTTTACATACCTTATTCAAAATCTTGCATTTGATTCTGAATAGTGCTCTCCTCTGGCTTGGTTTAGACTTTACTAGTTCCTTCATCAAGGTTCTCCTTGTCATCAAGTTCTCTCCATCTTCTGAGTTCAGACTGACCTCAGGTGACTAGCTATTGGATGCATTATCTTGGACATAGTGATTTCTCTTATCACCTCCTTGAGAAGAGGATGTGGCCTTTTCTGGACACCTATATGCTGGATGACCTAGATTGCCACAGTTGTAACACTTCATGGTGGTGAAATAGGATCCTCTGCTTGATCCTCCTGACCTTCCTCTGTTAGATCCTCTTCCTCTATGGTTTCCTCTACCACTTGACTCCCCACTCTGCTCTGTGAGTTTTGATTCTACTTGGGATCTATTGTCAGCATTCCTTCCACCAAAACTTCCTCTGTGTCCCCTGTTATCTCTGCCTCTTCCTCTTCCTCTGCTATTTGAGTCTTGTTTCCTCTTGTTCTTTTCCTCCACTTTCAGTGCTAGCTAATAGCATTTTTGCACTGTTGTAGGACACAACAAACTAATTTCTTCTTGTATATTCCACTTCAGACCGTTAAGGTACCTTGCTACCTTTATGCTTTCATCCTCCATTACTTTGGACCTTAAGCATAGCTTTTGGAATTCTTCAGTGTATGCACTGACATCTAATTCCTTCTGTCTCATATTTTGTCTCTTCCTGTGGAGTTGTATTTCATAATCTTCTGGCATATATGCTTCTTTGATTTTAGCTACCATTCCCTTCCAAGTAGCTATGAGCTTCTTATCTTCTTTTGCTCTTTCAGCCTGCACAAATTTCCACCAAGTTAAGGCAGCTCCCCTGAGTCTGGATTTGGCCACCTTTACTTTCTGTGCCTCGCTTACACCATCACATTCAAAGTGATTTTCAAGTCCTTCTATCCACTCCATGACCAAATCTGGGTCCATTTTCCCACTGAAAAGTGGTACTCCTTCCAATGTTTTACCACTCATTGCTTTCAAAGCTTTCAAGAATGGTTCTTCTTCCAACTTAGGATCAGGTGTGGGCTCTTCATCTTCTATAGACACACCTTTTTCCTTGTTTACTTTTTGCCTAACTTCTTCAATCTTCTCCATCATTATACCCAGTCTACTTTCCATTGCTACCAATCTTTCCTGTAGGAGTCTATTCTCCTCTTCTTGATCCTCAACCTTCTTTTCTAACTCTGCATTAGTCACCATTTTCTTGGATGAACCTACAGACTCACTTGAACTCAGTGATGACATACAACTCTTCTATTCCAATCTAGGAATAACCCAAATCTTATTGCTCTAATACCAATTTGATAGGGAGGACTCTAGGTTGCCTGCTCTACATCCTGTAAGTGTACAAGACTATTTGACAGCACTAGCCTCTCTACCAATTCAATGTGCTAACAGACATTTTTCTACACAAAAATGTTAGTTAAATTCCTCAACTCTTTGCAGAGATGGAAAACTCTATTACTCTACTTGGTGTGGGACACATACCTTATCCTCACTGCTTCCAAGATACTGCCTCAATGGCACATAACTTTTCTAAGCCCGTTGGCCACCCTTCTCTCTCTGTTCAAGGGCCATGACTGCTTGGTGCTCACTTTCTTCGCCTCTGTTTTCCAACCCTACAAGTCTATTTTCCTACTTGTCTATCTAGCCGGACTCCTTACTAAGCTTGCCTAGAACAAGCATGCATTTCCTCTAGTCGACAATCCAACCACCCCACAAAGAAAAACAAACAAAAAGCATTACTTTGTTTGATGGCCTCCATACTATACAGAGGAACTTGAGGAACATCAATACAGAGTCATGGTTTGCAAAAGAGAACAAAATTGTAGAAAAAGAAATGACTAAACTACTTTAGAATAACAAACTGGAAACTGTACAAAAATACACGAATTTGTCTAACTGATGAATTGGATTTTTATTTAAAACTGTTCTTACATCAAAAATGCTTCACAACCAAAATCTTTCTCTACTCCTTTTTCTTCTTTTTCTCCCCCTCGCTTACAGAAAGAATTCTACATTTTATATTGTAGCTCATGTCCGTTACAGGACGGTTCAGTTACCAGACCGGTTCGTATTCCAACTACCCGGTTCAGTTCTGTATTTTCTTGGTAGTTACTTTCTCACCGATTGCCTTTTTAATTTCCGTCGCCCAAACAATGTCTATCGGTGAGACTTTTATCATTTCTCCCAATCATACTTCATACACCAATATAACTATCCTTGACGTGAGGTTCGACGGCGAGGTTCAGCGGCGAGGTTCAAACCATCAAGAAAATGACCAATGCATATCAGTTTCCATATTGATGAACCTGTTGAACCATTGAACTTCAACAGTGAGGTTCAACGGCAAGGTTCAACCCTCAACAAAGTGACCAACAATTCCAACTTCACCATTCTATATTGATGAACCTGTTGAACCATTGAACCTTGGCGCAAGGTTCAACGACGGGGTTCAATGGTGAGGTTCAACTGTGAGGTTCAACCCTTCAACAAAGTGACCAATGCATAGCGGTTGAACCAATGCCGAACACCTTCAAACATACATTCTTTGACTTGAATTTCACTTGGGCCTATAGGCCGATCAAAAGTAAAGGCTTCTTCTGCCAATGCATTTTCAGAAAACTAAAAAAAACTCCTAAGACAAAACCACATGCTGCAAACTCAAAATTGACAAATCAAAAAGGCTATATACAGGCTGCATTGAGCCTTGGTGCTCCTGCACCATTTCCACACTCATACATACATCTTCACATACTCTCACACACTCTCTCTTTTCACACCAAACAAGATCTTTCATTTATACCTTCCACAAATTACAAAATCTTTCTCCCATGTTAGCCAAGATGAAATGCGTATACATGAAATGTGCAATGGCCACACCAAGTCGGCATTCAAAAGATGTAAAAATATAATGTGGTTCGAGCCAAGTTATAACCATGACCTATTATTCCTTAACACATTCTTCCAAGTTGGTGCACACTTCAAAACATCTGGTGGGATCATCAGACTTGAACCTCAAACTTCAGGCGCACACTTCATCAAACCTGAACCTAACATTGTTGACATCAATGACAACACAAATGTAACAATCTCTCCCTTTAGCATTGATGCCAACACTTAACCTAATATGCAAATTTCTCCCCCTTTAACATCAAGAACAAAGGGCCTGTGGTCTTCCTCTTAACTAGTCTTCCTCTTAACTAATCTTCCTTTAGCTCCCTTTGTCTACATACTTATTGATCTTCTTTCTTTGCTCCTCATCTGTCAGCTCCCCCTAACTGATCAATCCTTGTCATTTTGTACACCCTCTTGCCTACCTGCTCCCCCTAAGAGGTAACCTCCATCAATCCAGGGATAAATATATTGATGGCACTTGTATTATCACAAAGAATAAGAATAGGCTCATCATACACAACCTTGATATCATTCAATGTTTTCTTCATCCACACCATTTGGGTGCAACAAGTTGCAGCAACTATATATTTTACCTTTGTTGTTGATAAGTACATCAGCATAAGCACTCAAGGAAAAGTCATCACCCTTTTGATACCACAACCCATGTTCCAGAGTGGTCTTCAAATATCTAAATATTCTCTTGACTACCTTCACATGTGTTTCGTTAGGATCAAATTGAAACCTTGCAACCAAACACATAGCTTGCATAATGTTGGGCTTTGACACTATTAGGTATAGTAGGCCTCCAATCATAGACTTGTACTGAGTTGATTAGCTTTAGATGACTCATCATCTTTACTGAAATGGAAACTAGTTTCCATAGGAGTACTCATAGGTTTGCAATCTTCCATTCCAATTTTCTTCAACATTTCCTTGATATACTTTTCTTGAGAGATAAAGATGTCATTATATGGTTAAGAAATTTGAAGTCCACGAGAGAATAACAGTTCACCTAACATAGACATTCCAAATTATTTATGCATCTCTCTTGCAAACTTCTTACACATTTCATCATTTCCACAAAATATTATATCATCAACATACACAAACAATTAGAATTTGTTCACCTTTAGTTTTGATGTAAAGGTTACTATTTGGGGTACCTTTCTTGAAACCTTGCTAAAGTACTTATCCAACCTTGCATACCAAGCCCTAGGAGCTTGCTCGAGACCATACAGAGCCTTCTTTAGTTTGCACACCATGGTTGGGTCTTCTAATAACTGAAATCCATTAGGTTGCTCTATGTAGACCTCTTCTTCCAAGTCACCATTCACAAAGGCATATTTGACATCCATCAAGGGTATACCTTGAATCTCTTATGCACTACAAATACAAGAACCATTATGATTGCTTCCAGTCTTGCTACTGAAGGAAATGTCTCCTCATAGTCAACACCTTCGACTTTTGAATAACGTTTGGGGTGAAAGCACAAAGATGAGTATACATTTCGCGAAAGTCTCTAGCGGATGAAAAATGCCGCTTAGAATGGGTACCCGTTTTGAAAAAAATGAGTACCCATTTAGGATCGGTCATCCAAAGCAAAATGGGTACCCATTTGAAATGAGTACCCATTTTGAAAAAAATTAAAAAAATAGCCATATGCATATATAAACAAAAAAAAACTTTTTGAAAAAGGGTACCCATTTTCAAAAAGTTTTTTTTAACATGCCTATTGCTAATTTTTTATTTTTTAGAAATGGGTACCTGTTATTTTTAAAATGGGTACCCGTTTATAACGGGTACCCATTTATAAAAATTTGAATTTCAAACCCACCAATTTGTATTGGTTTTAGGCTTGGAAACCCAAGCCTTAGCTTTGGACCTGTAACTAGGAGACCATGAAAACAGCAAGAGAAAAAACTAGTTTCACCACTATGGCTAACCACCTTTTTCATAATACTTTAACGAAATTAAAACCCATTATAGATCTCAAAGTCTAGCTTTCAAATATGTAATTTTTTTTGCTATTGAACATAATTTTCTATTTATTATTTATTTTCCAAACAAACTAACTCATCAACTTGAAATAACACAGGTTACTATTTTTTTAATAACTTTTGATTTTGAAAGTTTCTTGAAAAAAAATTATGTCTGACCAAACTAGACATCATTCTCTATGTGATGAAAAAAAAAAATTTCATGAATTGATTAGTTTAGCTCAAATTATGTTGGTCGTACACGAGGGGTTTTAAAAAACACTAATGAGGGCCTTTAAAAAATTAATAAAAAAATATTTATCAAAAAATTACAAAAAAATATCCTGACCAAAATTCAACATCCTCAGAATCTTTCCACAAAAAGAATTAGAAAAATACATTAATTTAGGTCAAATTATGTTGGTCGTACACATGCATGCTTTTGTAAAAAATAGGGGACTTTTAAAAAGCCACTTTTTGTAGATCCAATAAAAAAATTAACTTGCATCATATGGGTATTAGAAATAAATTACATATTTAAAAACTAGAAACAAAATCCTACATTTCTTATTTTTACATCACCTTAATATTTTATGTGCAAGTGCTTCAAATTGTCACTCCAATTACGACAAAATTTGAAAAACAAGAAAAACACTTCCATTTTTTGGCCAAAAAGTGAACTCATCTTCTTACACTTACCCTTTGCAAACTAACCTTAGTTTGTTCCCAACCACTTCTCTATCTTCATTCAATTTGTCCCAAACAACCCATTTTGTTCTTATCACATTCTTGTCTGCAAGCCTTGGCACCAGCTCCTAAGTATGATTCTTTTCTATCTGATTTAGCTCTTCTTCCATAGATTGTTTCCATCCTTCATCCTTGCTAGCCTCATTAAAAGTTTTAGGTTCTATTCTTAGTAGTAAAGAAAAGTTTACCTATTCATTTGTTCTTACAAATCTTCTTCTTGTCTGAACTCCTTGATTCTTGTCTCCAATGATCTAATCTTCTGAATGATTATTCTAAACATACTTGGCTAGAATGTTAACAATCTTTTTTTGAATTTCTTCCTTTTCTTCAACTTCTGCAACTTCCTCTGTGCAGGCAGGTTCATTTAGCCAACAATCCTCTTTCTCATTAGAATTTTCATGTGACTCTTCATCCACTCTTACATTTGCACTCTCAACTATCTTCCTCCATCTTTTATTGTAGAATTTGTAGGCTTTGGTGGTAATTGAGTACCCAAGGAAAATACCTTCATCTACTCTTGATTCAAACTTTCCCAAACCTTCTTGGTCTCTTCTGATGTAGCTTTTGCTTCAAAAAACTTTGAAATATTTGATTGAGCTTGGTCTTCCATTCCAAAGTTCATATAGTGTCTTGGTACTATGCTTTCTTAGTTGTCCTCTATTAAGAATGTAGACTAAGGTATGAATTACTTCTTTCCAGTATATATAAGGTAGTTTAGCTTCACTCAACATTGTCCTAGCCATCTTCTAAATAGTCCTATTATTTCTCTCTGCAACACCATTCTATTGAGGAGTTCTAGCTATTGCATAGTGTCTTTTGATTCCATATTCTTGACAAAACTCTACAACCTCAGCTGAATTGAACTCACCACCTCTATCAGACCTTAAGCACTTGATTCTAGCATTCATTTCATTTTCATCCAAAGACTTGAAAAATCTTGAATCTACTGAAAGCTTCTGATTTTTCTTTCAAAAAAGTAACCCATGTCATTCTAGAGAAATCTTCAATAAGCAACATAAAATATCTTTCACTTTGCAGACTTTTCACTGTAGTTGTTTCACACAAGTTAGTATGAACCAGCTCCAAAGGCCTTGTAGTAGAAAATTCATTGGACTTGAAATTTATCCTTGTCCGCTTCCTAATCTGACACTCCTTGCATATGGTGCTTGCAGACTTGATGATCTTTGGCATGTCTCTTATTGCTTGCATGGAGCTGATCTTCACAAGATTGTCAAAATTGATGTACCCCATCCTTTTGTGCCACAACCAGCATTCATTTGTTTGTCCTAGAAGACATGTCCTTTCATTAACTCCCTTCAGATTATACAAGTTGCCTTCTTCTTTAAATCCTTCTACCACCAATTTCATAGACTTTGCCCTTCTAATTTCACGTCCTTGATCATGAAATATGAGATTATATCCTTTGCTACACATTTGACTCACACTAAGATGAATATGCTTGAGACCTTCTACATAAAGAACATCATGTGTCTGAGACTTTCCATCAATACTTGTAGTACCCTTTCCAGTGATCTTTGTAGATGAGTTATGTCCAAACCTGACCAATCCACCATTCCACTTACCAAGATTGATAAACTTTTTCTTATCACCAGTCATGTGATTTGTACATCCACTATCTGTCACCTAGAGATTGGTTTTCCCTGGAGCATAAAATGTTGTTTAGACAATAATTGAATTTTCAATTCCATTGTTATTCTCATTGTCTTGCTCAGTGATATCGGTTATTTGAGATTCTAAATTTAAAAAACCATTCCTGTAATATATTTCTGTGTCCAACTTTGTTGCAAATTTGACATACCACATTGACATCCACAAGAGAAGAGAATTTCTACTTACAAGATTTCTCCTATTCACTTCAGACTTGCAATCCATATCCTTATGACCAAACTTGTTGTAAATAAAATAAAAACCAAAGAAGACATGATTGAACCTATTCATGGAGAATTGTCTTGCATGAAGAGATCTTCCTTAAGACTAGGTGAGATAAGCATATTCAAAGTCATCTGGACTTCCAAACTTTTCCTTCTTCAAATCCTTTATGAGTAACATAATTTCTTTCTCAAGTCTTGAACATTCTTTTGTCTTAGCTTCAATTAGAGATCTTTGTTCTTGATTCTCTTTCCTTGTACAATTCAAGTCTTCAAGAGCAGAGATAGGCTCTCCTTTAAAATCAACTTCACAATTTTTATCTGCAGTCTTGTCTAAACCATCTAATCTCACCATGGCCATGAATAAATATTCTCCTTTATCCTCATCAGATGAATAGTGATCTACATCTTCTCTAGAGTTGTAGTCTTCCTTTGAAAGAAGGTTCCTCTAGAAATTGTTTATATTGAAACCCTTGCTACTATTTTCACTTTATTCGAAAGGATATTTAGAAGCATAATGACCAATTCTACCACATTTGAGACATTTGAAAGGTATCTTACCTTTATACTTGCCTAATTGCCTTTTCAGCTTTCTTCCAAAGTTTGCTTCTTCTTCCTCAACTTCATTGCATGCATCATAGGTTCCTTCATTCTTCACAGGATTGAAAGCAACTTCCTTCTGGCATGGACCTATGACTTCATTTGTCATTTCATAGATAGTGTGGGACCCAAACAACTCTTCCATAGTGAGTTTCTTCAAATCTTTGGCTTCTTCAATTGCTAAAACTTTTGAATCAAATCTATAAGGGAGTGATCTCAAGACTTTCTTTACAACCGATGAGTTAGCTATATCTTCACCCATGCTTCTGATTTGATGGGGAGCGCACAGTGAAAATGCAGAATAGGTCACTATTTCCTCATAGTCGGCAACACTTAACAAATGAGCCACCGATACACCTTGATCGTCAGACAACAAGGATTGGTATGGCTTTCTCAAGTTATACCGTTGATCAAACTTACGCCGATAGCTCAACTAAATTTTTCCTCAGCAAGACACAACATGACTCACACCGAGTCGATCAACTCTTCATCGTCGGTGAGACTTACTTCTATCGGCGAAGTCTTCTACCCTTCAGTTGATACCCTAATGACGGTTAAGTCCCCTTCATCTTAACTGTGATGGCTTCAACATCGGTTAGACGTGACTTTATCAGTAAACTCCTTTGATGTGCTTCCAATATGCCAATGGCATTTGTCTTCGGTGAGACTCTTCACATCAACGAGCACTTACAAACTCTGGCCAATGCGTCGATAGACCAACTCCCTTGGCAAGATTTGTTCTATTAGTGGGGCTTACTCCAGATTTGCCAATACACCGATAGATTTCCTGCACTCGTCTTCGGCAAGACTGCTCGACTTTGGCAGACTTGTTTTGAGTCCCAACGATACGCTGATGCATAGTTTACTTTCTCCCTCTTCAACTAAACCCTAGCACATGGAGATGCTAGGTCAACCTACTATGCAAAACACTCTGTCTGGATCCTCTGCACCATCGAACCCAAAAACAAAATAAGAAACAAAAACAAATACTTGTACAACGAGCCATTCCATTGATTTCGTCAGAAATCATACCAGTCAAATGCTTCACATCGACATACTGCAATGATGGAAAGCATAGAAAGAATAGAAATCTATAGTTATACAAATTGCAGTTACAGGGAACAGAAACCAAATTGACAGAACAGAATAGTTTTTTTAATTCCTCCTCAGAATAATGCACAATCACATTCACACTTCTTCTTCCTCTCCTTAGATGGTTCCTTCCTCTAGTTTTTATCAACTCAACCTGCCAGTAGTTGGAAAACCAACCAATGCAAATAGTTGGGAGACCAACCGATCCAAACAACCTCAAACTGTCCTACTGCCTTGTTTTGGCACTATGTGATTA
Organism: Cunninghamia lanceolata; assembly: GCA_027924645.1. Classification (NCBI taxonomy): domain Eukaryota; kingdom Viridiplantae; phylum Streptophyta; class Pinopsida; order Cupressales; family Cupressaceae; genus Cunninghamia; species Cunninghamia lanceolata. Next base: position 5,258,660 of record BSBN01000957.1, read on the forward strand.
CAATATGACAAAAGTGTGTCTTAAGTCACCTTGGACTTACAAAATGAGTTCTAGGTCTTGAAGGACCTAGAGACAAATAGAAATTAAAATGCATTAGTCAAATAGACCTTAGTACAAAAGAAAATGGGATTTTCTAGGTGCTCCTACACCATGATTCCATTGACTAATTCATCTACCCAGTGCAAATAGCCATCTATGTTCTTTTCTTCTTTTATCCTTAGATTCTCAAATACTATTTTGTAGGATTGCAATTTTTCTTCCTTTATATTGTCATTTCCTTCATAGAGATTTTTGAGCTTCTCCCATATCTCCTTTGCTATCTTACACCACATAACCTTGACTAACTCTAAACTGTTCAAGCCGCTTAAGATGGCATTATTGGCTTTAGCATTGTTCTCATGAGCCTTCTTTGCATATGAATATGTAATAGGGTGTTTAGGTTCAACATAATCATTCATGATAGCACTCCAAACATCATACCCTAGCAAGGTCAGATAGGATTCCATCCTTAGACTCCAGAAATCAAAGTTACTTCCATCAAACATTAGAGCTTTAAAAGAGGACTCCTTCTGATTAACACCATAATAGTCATCAGGGGTCCAATTCATAAAGGTAGCACTATTTTGCATTTGTTCCTGGCCTCCATCCATTCCCTGATTGATGTTAACTTATTGTTCTGAATTTGTTGGTTGTTCTTGCAATTTCAAAGTCTAACTAAACTGTTAACTTTGGCACAAATTTTGGTCATGTGGCTGATTGTAAGGATAGCACCAATCACTGTCTTGGGCAACATTGTTCTTTATGGGCACAAGAGGCCTAGAGGTGCTTGTTGCATTAGGGTGAACAACATTTAATGGTCTGATATAACTAGACTTCCCTTGCCTTTGCATATTACTCTAGTATGGAGGTCTATTTTGCTGATAATTCTTATTGTATGGCTAGTATGTCTGATTGGAGGGCAAGTATGGATTTTTAGGTTATGCATTCTACCTTTTTAGTGCCACCAACTCATTGCTAAAGCTTTGCAAGAGAGTCTTGACCTCATGCAATTCATTTGAGGACATTGATGGAGAAGTTGCAGGAGTGACCATTGTAGGAATTAGAGCCATAATAGGTTGAATAAGAGGGGCCTCTGAGAGTATAGGTATTGGTGGCCTTGGGACAATTTTCCCTCCTTGAATTAGGCAATTTTCTACCCTTATTGTTGTGTCATATGCATCTAGTAGAACTATCCCCCAATGGATTGAATCATGACAGCAATCTCAAGATTCAAGGACTTCAAATAGTAGATGAAAACCATATTTGGGGAGGGCTTAACTAACAATAGGATTTTGTCCCATGTCTTCTGCAATCTATAATTAAAATCCACATATATTCATGGGGGGCTCTCTTGATTGTAGCTAATTGCTCCATTAGTGATAGGTGGTCACTCTTGTCTTTGAAATGCTGGTACAACATAGTGCCCAACTCATCCCAGTTATGAATTAAATTCATTGGGAGGCCTCTATACCACCACAAGGATTTTCCTTTCAATGAAGAGGCCAACAGTCTAACAGACATGTTGTCAGCAGTGACATGGTGGACTGAACAGATACTGGCAATGTCTTGAATGTGTTTTGTAGGGATAGTGGAGTTCTCACCAGTAAAAAAATGGGATAGCCTTTAACGTTGAAGTGGGGATATCATCATACCACGCTAGGTTTGAAGGACTATCCCCATGGAAAGAAATGAATGGAAGGTTTCTTGCCATGTTAGGGATATTCAGGTTAATTATGGGTATGCATAGGGTTCTTCTTGAATATTGGAACCTAACCTAAAAATTAATAGGAGGGGGAGTAGATCAAACTCTTGAAGAGGATGAATTACTACTCCTATTTTTCCTCATTAGGGACCTAGACAGTCTAGTTCTTCTTCTTCTCTTAGCAAATGAGATTTCTATAAATTGGAAATTACCTCTAGAAGAAGACCTTGTCTGCACTCTAGGCATGAACTGTTGAATTGTTATGTAGGAATTGGATTAGCAGAGTCACTAGGTGTCTATTGAATGCTTTCATGGTAGCAAATGAACGAAGAATGGCACCAAATTCTCAATCCATCTCTCACTCAGAACAGAGGGTTCCACTAGGAGTGCCAGAAACTACTATCACTTAGAATTGCACCCTACTTGGAGACAATCCAAGCATTCTAATGACATAATAGGAATGATCTCAAGGTGTGGGAGCTTGCAATTTTGAGATCAGACCTCTAGAGAAGGCAAGTTCCTCTTTCTAAGCTTAAGGCTTAGCGAAATTAACTAACTCTAATGCTAAACTTGCTAGGGGAAAAGGGATAGAAGGAATACAAAAAATAAAAGGTGATGCACTAGAGTTATGAGGTGTATTAGCTAAACTGAATCAACACAACAATGATCTCACTCCCCAAAAATAACTCACACAGACTCAAAACCTTGATAGAAGCTTCAGATAGAAGATTATAACCTATGAAGGAGCCATTCTACTCACAAAATATATCACAACTTCAAGTGAAACACAAAGACAAAGTGTAAGAGAGGTGAAATATGAGAGATATATTGATCATGAAGGTCAAATGACCATTACAAAGAGAAAATAACCTATTATAGAGTAATAGACACAAAATAATCACATACATTCATATTTGAACAATGGACTAGAGACATCAAAGGCTCAAAAATGAGCACAATACATCAAATCTAGCAGTTATGTAAGTGCATCACAAGGTCTAGACATAGCAGAGGAATTTACCCAAAATAACAGCCCAGAAAACAACTAACAACAACCCTTTTACATCTTTCAAACATGCATATATAGCATTTCATCTTCATTGTAGCAACAATGGAAGAAGGAAGAGTGGTCAACAAGCAAGAACTATTGCCCATCCTACAATAACTCCAACTGGCATCCCTAGAAGTGTGCCCACATGGCTCTACGTAGGAAATCTATGAAATTAGGAGGTTTGTCCATGCCTTAGTATATGAAATTCAATGGAAATGAGGAACAATGACATGGGGAGGTAGGAAAACCATATGGCACACAAAATCAGGCTCTGAAGATGCATTAATGGCAACCAAGAGGGTTTTTGGCCAGTCAAATCATGTTTTCACCATGAAGAAAGGAGTCTTCAAAGTTTAGGCCTCGAGCCTTCAATGTTCTACCTTACAAAAGAGAAGAAAAAAGGAGGAAAGTCCACCCCCTAAACTCTGCTTTACAAAGGACAAATTACAATATTGATGAACTTCGGGCCTCGAGCTTTTAGTCTTCTGCCTTCATAGAGAAGGAGGAAGAAAGAAAGTCTGAGCTCTGAGAGTCAAAGACTTGGTTGATCTTTTGAAAGTTTTGGTGAAGTTTAGAGCTTGGGCCTTCTGTCTTTCACCTTCAGTGAGATGGAGGAATAAGGAAGGTCATATCCCTGAAATCCAAAACACTTAGCTTTATTTACAAATTTTTTTGGGTGGAAGTCGGCCCTCAGGATTTCTTCCTTTCACATTCCTTGGTGATGTCATCACCACACGTTAGCTTCCCATTGTCCTGCCAACCTACCATGGGCCCACCAAAAAATTCTATAGGATGGAGGGAAGGCTTAGAAAATTTTAAACTCCTCGTGGGTCAGAGTTTGGGCTCTCTGCCTTTTGCCTTCCCAAAGGGAAGAGGGAAGGGTAAAAGTTTGAGCTCCAAAACAATTAGCCACTTTCCAAGGGGAAAAGGTCAAACTTTGTCTCTCAAGCCTTCCACCCTTCTTATTCTAAGTAAAATAAGGAAGAAGAGGAAGGTCTAAACTTTGACTTCTAAAAAATATTGAATACTTAGAGAAACTTGCAAAGAACAAGGCAAGGCTTAGTGCCCAAGCCCTCCAACTTCCACAGAAGAATGTGAAAGAACATAACCTCGATCCCTGATATCCTGTAGAGGTTTCCACACTTAGTTAAATTTGCAAAGGGAAAGGGGCAGAGTTCGAGGCTTTGGGCTTGACAATAGTGAAGAAGCAAAACCTAAACTTTGACATCTTGAGAAGGCATAAAAACACAAGGAAAACTCTTAATTTTTTGAGACTTAACCACTTTTTGATGTTTTTCCTTGCATCCTCAGAAGGGGAAACATAAGGATCTCATGGATCTTAGACTATTTGGCCAAGGGGGCAAAATAGGATAACAAGAAGCATTTGGATATTAAAGTTATGGATAGAATCTCAATAATAGAATCTTATCTTTTTTATTATACTTAAGTTAAAATTTTATAGGATCATTTTTGAGTACTAGTGACTCAGATTACAGCTTCAATAGCTCAAAGGTTCCTTGGTTGAATGGCATTGATTTATTGGTTCCTTGGTGCAATGGTTCGGCGGCATTGGTTCATTGATTCAACAGTTCCTTGGTTCAATGGTTCGGCGGCATTGGTTCCTTGGTTCAACAGGATAGGTTCAATGGTTCATTGGTTCAATGGTTCAATGGTCCATTGGCTTGACTCTAGCTATCAGACTTAGCTGAAGATATCACTTTGACGATAGTGTCTCCCTAATGAAAGGGTTGAACCTTGCGTCAAGGTTCAATGGCTCAACAGGTTCAACGATATGTGAAGTTGGCATCGACATGAGAATAACTATCGGCCCAACCTAGGGATGTTGCTCCGATATGAACTGTCTTACCGATGGGAGTTGGTGAAAGTTTGGCATCGGCAAGAGGAACGTGGTCAACGAAGAAGGATAAAGTTACACTAAAGGTTGATGTCTTTCTGATGGTTCTATTATTCCGATGAAGGCACGAAGTCTTGGGCATTGATAAGACAAGGACTCCTCGCTGTGAATATTGAGTGGTTGGCTGATGGTTTTTGATTACACCGATGAGGTTAGACTGGGGTCATCGGCAACAAAAGTGCTGACAATAGTCTTACTAAGTGGTTGAGTCTATAAACTAGAAAGTCTCCTGATGATGGCTGCATGTGGGAATAAAGTTTCTCATGAATATGCGAATGATTAGAAGCGGTGGTTTAGACGGTTGGAAGACAGCGATGCTGGGCAGTTGGAACGAACGGTCAGTTGCATGAGTTTCTTGATTGGATTGCTAAAAGCAATTGGGAATAGATAGAGTGAGAGAGAGTTGGATGGTGCGATCAATCTGGTGAGATCCAGTTTTCTCCTTCTGTGAAGTCGTATGCTGTATGTTGTACACAACATGTTAACAATATGTTAAAGGAATGAGGAGAGAGTGTAAACAGAGTTCAGGTGAAAGGGTTCTGGCCAAGAAGGTGAAGTTCTGTACTGTGTGCTATTTGTGGCACGATAACAGTATGAAGAACCAACCGAGTGCTAGAGAACTTTGTGTAGGGTTATACTGTCAGATATTCTTTAGAAGGAACAAGATGTTAATCTCCTGTAAAGGCTATGAGCCTGTAAATGTATTGTAACTGTTTGGTTGCTGCATAATACAAGGGCTCTATGATTTGGAGTGTGGGGTTTTTTACCTGTAAGGATTTTCCCCACATAAATCTGTGTTCTTGTTCTGTCTTCATGTTTAATGTCTCTGCTATTGAAACTGGTTAATGTTCACTTGTGCTTTCCTCTAAGGGTTAATGTTGGAAATGTTCTATGTTAGCTTCCACTTTAATGGCATAGTTGTGCGTGTTTTTGAAGCAACTGAAAAGAATTTAAATCTGTCAAAGACACCACTGTTCTTAGAAATACGTTCTGAGATGCTCACATTTCCTTACAATCATATCCTTTAATTGTTAAATATCTCATTCGTCACCTATGGCATAGTTGAATAGCCTTACCTCCTATTTTTCCTTTCTAAGTTTAGTATCTAATCTTAGACTAGGAATGTCTCTAACATTAGTGTTGCATATTCTTGAACTTAGCAACAAGTTATGTAGGACCTAATCTTACTATATCAATCATAATTATTTAGGACTATTATCCCTAAATTTCTTCTTGCTTCTTTTTGGAATATGATTTCCTATAGAATAGCATGGAATGTCATAGTTGAGGAAATGGATGAATCAAACTAGTTTCTTACACAAATCTCTTTGAGTATAGAAATATGTGTTATTAGTAATATTGTTGATCTTTTATCTTTGAATATTAATATTATTGCAAGTCTAGTTTATGATGGGAAATATGGGAAATTTAGGACTTTCTTTTTCCTTCTTGTTTCCTCTAGTCAACACTCTTCAGACACATTATGCCACCTATATTAATATATTTTTTCTTTTAGATAATGTATGATCATTGTACAAACCATAACTTATATGCAATATTTCCTTTCTCACCTATCAATATGTTCATAAGCAATGACTAGAATTGGTGAATAAGGTATTAGAAAAAAAACATAAGATCTATATTGCTTAGCTCAATTGTAGAATAGATTCAATATGTTTCAAAAAGTTTCATGATTGGACTAAAGGGTGTCTTTTTATAAACTCCTACATGATCTTTTTAGGGAGATTTTGCAAATGGAATATGTATGATGTTGTGGTAGCTAAGTATTTGCTTAAGGGCCTCTTAAATGGTTTGTAGAATCTCGTTAATGAATGAAGGTATCATTTTATTGAAAACCTGTATGCAAGTGTATGAAGTTTGATTGCTTTGGATCCTTGGGTTTAATCTATTTTTTTAGTCGAATAAGAAAATAGTGGTATTCCTTATTACTTAATCAATTTAACCTTGAGCATATATATATATATATATATATATATATATATATATATATATATATATATATATATATATATAGATATATATATATATATATATTACTTAGTACAAGTTAGACGTTATGTTATATTAAGTCAACTATGTGAAGGATATAGAATGACCTTTGGTTTGCAATTATTACTTTTCTCAAATCATCATGATGGGCTTGATTCCTTTCGAAATATGCTTGTAAATTAAAAACTATGAGATTGATATACCTTAGTCTAAAATTGGATAAATGTCTAAAGGACCATTGGATTGTTATTGGTAATTGATGCTTATGTCTGTTCAAAGGCTTGTCTTCTAAATTTGATGAATCTACTATGAAGGTGGCATCATGGGTGATATGTTGCAACATGTATTTTTTTCTTCTTCTATTGTTTGTGTAATTAAAGTTAGAGAAGGAGCATGGACAAGTGTCGAATATGGAGCTATAGAGATGTGTAGGTTCCTTTTTGAACCTATCTACCCATTAGTGGCTTAAAAGATGCTTTGGCCAAAGCTTTTCAGTCAAATTAGTATTAATTGTACTATTTGATGTTTTTTCACTCTCTGTAAGATCATGATTTTAGATCAGTATATCCATTTGATACATGCTATAGAGAAGATAGATATATCATGTTGCACCAGATTCCTTCATACATGTCATCTTTAGTTTGCTAGACCCCTCACAAAGGGTCGGGCTTCTCCATGCAAGAGGAAGACTAGGGAGGCATGAGCCTTGTGGTTGGGGAGTAAACTGCCTTGATGATGCTCTCTCTCTGCCAGATTTAGTGTCAAAGATATGGTATGGTATTGAGGGCATTGTATGTGCAATATTCTTTTGTTGAGCCTACATGGCTAGATGTTGTAATGGTATAGTCCTTTTTATTAAGCTATTTTGTTAGCTGATGTATTAAATCATATTTGATTATATTGATGAAATTATTGTTTGCAAGTTGTGTTAATTATGGGAAAATTTAGTTCTTCCTTTTTTCTGTACTATTTTATGAGAATAATATTATTTTAAATGGAGTGATTCTTACATGTGGTATCAGAGTGTTCCAGGCTCAGCATTCAGACCTTGAGTCTTTTACACTTAGATTGCATTATAGTAATGCAAACCTGTTGATGACCTATGGTCATAGGTGCATCAAGCATTTTGAGGACCCTAGTTATGGGTCGAAGAATCCTTCAATGAGTTGAATCTTGTTGATCTTCTTAGATGTTTCATATTGGAACCAAGTAGAAGTTTAGATATGGTTCGATCATTCAGAGAACTCTAGAGATGTGAGTCCTCTTTGTGTTAGTCATGTTTTCATAGGACTCGCTAGTAAGAGTGATGTCCTGGGTAAAACAAGGATTGGTGACTATTTGAAATAATAAGTGAGCCAAGAAAGCTAAGATTTGGTGACAACCTATGAGTGATGATGTGGAAATTAGAATGAAATAATAAAAGAAATATATTGAGAAGAGAGATCTCTCTAATAATGTAAAAGTTGGATGAGTCGAACATAAAAGGGATAAGTTACAAGATTTGCAAGAGGCAAAATGATAATATTTTGATAAGAGGAAAAATAACAATTATCTGTAAAATAAATAAATTTGATAAGGATGGTGTAGCCTCTTGGGGAGGAGGAAACCTATGATGGATGTTTTAGGGGCAAGGATGTCTAGAATGACGATATTACTAGGCTATAGACAAGCTGATTTTTGAGCAATGCCTTATTATTTTCAAGATGTGACCATGGATCTAATAGGATCCACAAAATATTTGGAGAATGCAAAGATGCCTTGAGGGCCACCATTGGTAACAATGATCAGATAAGTTTTCTCAATCTATCTTATATATAAGCTAGGAATGGTTGATGTTGTGTAGAAAAAAAAGATCTTAAGAATCCTGTATGTTTGATTGCTATTAGTGAAAGTGCTCATAAATATGTACATAGATACAACAATGATACTTTTCTTTTGCAAGTAATGCATGTGTGCAATAATGTACTTCTCATGCTTTATGTAAATGACACATCCATATAAGTGATCATATTCACATTTAGAGCAAAATCGTTACCTTTGATGTACTTTTTCATGTTTTGTGTGATTAATGCACTTGTGCGAGAGATGCACTTATCATATTTATTTATACTTCAACAAAAAATGTTCACTATAGTTATACTAATTTGAGTGATGCATATTTCATATTTTGTGTGGATGATTCACATTATTGTTGTCTTTATGCAAGTGATGCACTAGAATAAGCAATTGAATCTTTTGTGCCAATAATGCATTTGAGTAATGATTGCATTCATAATTTGTGTATGATATACATATTTTGTATTCATTGTGTTTATATTGGATTGAGTGATGATCACTATAATCATACTAATGTGAGTTATGCATAATTCATATTTTGTGCGAGTGACGCACTTGTGTGAGAGATGCACTTACCATATTTATTTTACTTATACTTGAACGAGTGATGTTCACTGTAAGTAATGCATATTTCATGTTTTGTGCAAGTAATGCACTACAAGTATGTATATACTTTTGTGAATGATGCTTGTGATGCACTATGAGTATTTTATGTATTCTTTCCTTGTGTGAGTTATGCACCTAAGGCTCACATATTCATTATTCTTAATTATTTGTGCTATGTGCACTATGTGACTGCATGTTCATGCACTTTGAATCTTGTTTCCATACTTGGAACGGGTGATGTTTTATGTTTGCAGAATTGTGGAAAAGATATAATTGCATCTTGTGAGAGTAATACAATTGCATAGAGTGTGTGAAGATTACAAAATGCATGTTATAACATGTTAACTTCATAAATTGAGTATGCAAGTGATTCATTAGGAATAATGAATGCTCATGATTTAGATATGAGTGAAAATTTTTCTAGTTTAAAATTTTACATTTGAAAAATATTTAATTGACTTTTGTTCGTATTGAATTATCAAGCATTAAATGCTATGCAGTGTGCTTTTATGCAAATGAATCTAAGGTTTACTATAAGGAGATTTGAAAAGACTTTTGGGAAATTTAATCATTTATCATTTTATAGAATGATGATTATCTGTGATTTAGTGGGGTGATCAAGATAATCTACTTAACCATGATGATCTTTTAGGACCACGATGATTTCCTCCTGTTATTGATGATATTTTATCATCCTTTCATGATGTTGATGAAATTTAATCTATTGATCTTTTATTGAATGTATCTGATTCAATCTTGAAGTCAAAATTTGGTTTAAGTTGAATTCCTTTCTTGATGCCCAATCTTGAAGATTAGTGTTTGATTGATGGTGAACTCTTATGTTGGGTTAATAGCTTATTGTTGAATACTTTATTTTGTTTGACCATTTTCAATCAAGTGGCATGTTTTGAATCTCTTTGACACAAGATTCTTTTTTTTTATAATGATATAATAGTATATCTGATGAAATGTTCCTTTTAACTTAATGATGATCCATTTGACTTTCGAGTTCCTATGATTGATTCAATACTACTTAATCTTTGATCATCTATGAATTAGAATAAAGAACATGTCAATATACTTGACATTTGCTCTTCTTGGTTAGTGATGTAATCAAGTTGAACCTCTTATTTTAGTGTTGACGATATTTTTTTATTAAGATTTATTGATGATTTTCAATGATTTAGTGTTGATATTTTCTTGAGTTTTAATTTTGAAACTCTTCCTTTTTGTTTTTTATTTTCCAATGATGATAACAAGTAGTATGGGATGCTTGTTTTTCATCATAGAATGGAAATTATTCAAATGTCTCATGCGGGTAGGAATGCTTGACAAAATGAACATATTGTTTCATTCTTTTTTTGTGAATAGTTATGTGTGATTTATAAGGTAGTTATACCTCTTTGAGTAAGCATGTGAGATAGAAATCACCTGAATGCAAAGTTTCCTAGAATATGATAAGATTTTCTCAAAATTATTGCATTGTTAACAAATGTAGAGAATATAAGATTTTAGAAAAGATGTGAATTAGTTTGATAAATCCTTTGCAAGGAATCAATGCTTATAGACTTGGAATATCCTTACTTCCTTCAATGAAGTTGAGATGTTTGTATACTTTCTCAAGATGGAGTAGATTATGGCTTGTATATTTAACTTGTTTGAAAATAGGGAATAGTGTGAATAAGGTGAAAGAGAGATTAATGATTCTCTCCTTGCAATGTGGTAAAGCCAAGATTATGTTACTAATGTGCTAATGATGTGTGCAAGTGTAAGTAAGGCACATAAAATTTGATGTTATGAACAAACAGGTACCTTGAAGTTAACAACATCATGGCTAGATGGGCACATTTTGACTTTGAGGTAAAACCGGCTAGAAAGAGGTATGAAACTTTTTCATGAGTTAAATTGATTTGATCATCAAGATGATGATTCTTTTAAGGGGGAAAGGATGTCATAACCCCTACTTTCCAATAAGTATATATGAATTTAAATATTATTATCTAATTTATTGTCAACTAATTTTGACTCATGTGTGCGACAAGATTTCTCTCACTCTCTCAATGGAGAGAGTATCATCAAGGCAGATGGTGTTTAGCCGACCGAAGGCCTAATGTGGTGAAGGAAATCTAAGCACACACCATATAGATGACATAAATTAAATCTGCATTGGTGTGTATGCTTCAGTGCTTGAAAAATATTTGTGTTAATCATTACTGCATTTAGCTGCAATAGATTTATTATTGCATATTTAATCTGATAATTAGTCACAATGAATATTAGTTGCAAAATTTAAAAATCTTTTGAAAAGATTCTTTAGATGCTATTTTGGTCAAAAGGGTAGTGGCATTTCAAGAGGGAATCTTGAGGAATATTCCCTTGTCACTTCCTAAAATAAGGAGACTAATTTTGGAAAATTGAAGTGACTGGAGTTATTGGTTATTATCGTTTCTTTTCTTTGACAGAAAATTTAATGCCTTCAATTTTATTCCTAATCATGCTTTTTGGGGATATATAACTCATTCTTTGGGGAATGGTGGGTGTGCTTCTCATGTCTAGTACTTTTGTGGAGGTTATGGGAGGATTTGACTCATTAGAGGAGATAACTTTTCTAAAACTTGGAGAAATTTTTACGGAAAAACCCAAGAAGGCGTCAACACTATTGTATATTGAGCTCAAGCAAGCTTGACCTTAGTCATTTCAGCAAAATGTGAGAGCTCCTAGAAATAAAATTTTGCATATATATGTCAAGGTTCTTCAAGTGTAATGCAGGAAGTCTTCATCAAAGGTAAGGACACAGATTTTAGCTTGATAAGTAGCTCAAATGCCTCATTTTCACCTCCCTATTAAATTACGTAGAACCTAATTTATTATGTGTTATCTTTGAGGATGTCTTAGTATTTGATCTAGAAATCCCTATTGATTATTCCTACAACCGTGGATCCATTCTGTGCATATCTACATTCTTTGCATTTTATGAGATGACATCTCTTTGAGATATTCTGCCAGTTGTGTTGCATACCATGTCTATGCTTTCCATCTTGGCATGTAATTTCCTCAGCTTATGTTAGAAATTTTTTAGGGTTATCATCTTTCATTCCATGTCTTTCTTAACTTACTAATTTGTATGTGCACGTATCAATGAACTAAAGTTGTATTACAATGAGGGTTAGTTAGCTAATAGAAGTTAAAAAATAAAAAGAAAAGAAAGAATCTCTCTCTACTTATAACCTGTATGACGTGTTTTTGTGCATATGCTTTAATCATTGCATACCAGGAATTGGCATCTCATTGAGGCATTCTATTGAAAAGATCATGTTTGTAGTTTTTTTCTCCCTATGCTCACTTTGATACCTTGATAAGGAACACACTAGCCTGTACAAAACTTTTCTTTATATCTATGATTGCTATATGTGCCATCTTCCTTATACTCCCTTTGAAAACGTTCCAAATCGATATAAATAGCTTCCATCTCTCATAAATTTCTCTTGCAGCAAACTAGTAGTTAGATTATATAGATGCATGGCAATTCGCCCATCATGAGAGTCCTTATTAAATAATCCTTGGGGCATGTTAAGTTAACTAAAAGCATCATATGTCTAGATTACCTTGTATGCATATTTTAAGGTCTTCATTATGTGCTATGAGAGGCATGAATTAGAAACATACTCATTTCTCCTCTATTCATTGTTATTTGGTTTATTTTAAACAATTGGATGTGGAATTTATGTGTCGTTGCAACCCTTAAAAGGAAAACCTAAGAAAAACTGCTAGCCATAAATAACTAGTGGGTTATTAACCACCAACACAACCTACCGACTATACGGATGGGTTGACAAGTCCAGCTGTCAGCTGCATCTAACAAGCAAAATGGTTCGGCTACTTTTGACTATTTCTTCCGTACTATTCGTCACCTACATTTTAACTGTATTTGACTAGCCATACAAATGTCAACCAATCGGTCGCTTACAACGCACCGACTGGTTATGATATTCTAGAAAAACTAGTTAGAGACTATGGTATTGCAAACTTATTTTTGTAAATAATTGTGTAAAACCTATAGAGTTCGATAGCATAGTTAAATGGTTATGAGCTTATTGTATAATGTAGCATGAGTTCTAAGTCTTTCATATACTTGTCTTAAATGCATGCAAATAGTAGTATGTAGAAAAGATAAAATTTTTGTCTTCTTATTTGCATGTATTGGTTTAAACATTTAATATCTTCCTTGTCCTTAAGAAGCATTTGGATTTTAAAGTTATGGATAGAATCTCAACAATAGTATATTTGTTTTTTTATTATACTTAAGTTAAAATTTTATAGGATCATATCCTTTAGTTGTTAAATATCTCGTTGGTCACCTATGGCGTAGTTGAATAGCTTAGCTCCTATTTTTCCTTTTTGTGTTTATCTAATCTTAGACTAGGTATGTCTTGAACAATAATGTTCCATATTCTTGAACTTAGAAACAAGTTATGTAGGACTTAATCTTACTATATCAATCATAATTCTTTAGGACTATTATCCTTAAATCTCTTCTTGGTTGTTTTTGGAATATGATTTCTTATAGAATAGCATGGCATGCCTTAGTTGAGAAAATGGATGAATCAAATTAGTTTCTTACATAGATCTCTTTGAGTATAGAAACATGTGTTACTAGTAATAGTGTTGATCTTTTATCTTTGAATACTAATAATATAGCAAGTTTGTTTTATGATGGGAAATATGGGAAATCTAAGACTTGGTTTGTCCTTCTTCTTTCCTCTTGTGAATAGTCTTGAGATGCATTATGCCACCTATATTAATATATTTTTTCTTTTAGATAATGTATGATCATTGTATAAAACATAGCTTAGATATGATGTTTCCCTTCTCACCTATCATTATGTGCATAAGCAATGACTAGAATTGGTGAATATAATCTTAGAAGAAAAACATAGGATCTATATTGCTTAGCTAAATTGTAGAATAGGTTTGATATGTTTCACAAAGCTTCATGATTGGACTTAAGGGTGTCTTTTTATAAAATCCTACGTGATCTCTTTAAGGAGATTTTGCAAATCTAATATGTATGATGTTGTGGTAGCTAAGTATTTGCTTAAGGCCCTCTTAAATGGTTTGTAGAATCTTCTTGATGAGTGAAGGTATCCTTTTGTTGAAAACCTATATGCAAGTGTATGAAGTTTGATTTCTTTGGATCCTTGGGTTTAATCTATTTTTTATTTGAATAAGAAAATAGTGGTATGCCTTATTACTTAATCAATTTAACCTTGAGCACAGATATGTTTTAAAATACATAGTACAAGTTAGACCTTATGTTATATAAGTCAACTGTGTGAATGATATAGATTGACCTTGGGTTTGTAATTATTACTTTTCTCAAATCATCATAATTGGCTTGATTCCTTTTTTAATATTCTTGTAAATTAAAAACTATGAGATTGATATTCCTTAGTCTAAAATTGGATAAATGTCTAAAGGACCATTGGACTATTACTGGTAATTGATGCTTATGTCTATTCAAAGACTTGTCTTCTAAATTTGATGAATATACTATGAAAGTTGCATCATGGGTGATATATTATGATATGCATTTCCTTTTCTTTTATTGTTTGTGTAATTAAAATTAGAGAAAGAGCATGGATGGGTGTTGAGTATGGAGCTATAGAGAATGGCATGTTCCTTGTTGAACCTATCTACCAATCAATGGCTTAAAAGATGCTTTGACCAAAGCCTGTCAGTCAAATTAGTATTAATTACTATTTGATTCTTTTTCACTCTCTTCCATATCATGATATTACATTAGTATATGTATTTGACACATGCCATAGAGATGATAGATATATCATGTTGCACCAGATTCCTTCATGCATGCCAGCTTCAATTTTCTAGACCCCTCACGAAGGGTCAGACTTCTCCATTCATAAGTAAGACCAGGGAGGCGTGAGCATTGTTGTTGGATTGTAAATCAACTTGGTGAGTCTCTCTCTTTGCCATATTTAATAGCAAAGGTATGGTATGGTATCAAAGGCATTGTATGGGTGATGTTCTTTTGTTGAGCCTACATGTCTAGATGTTGTAAAGGCATAGTCCTTTTTATTAAGCTATTTTGTTAGTTGATGTATTAAATCATATTTGATTATATTGATGAAAGTATTGTTTGTAAGTTGCGTTAATTATGGAAAAATTTTAATTTTTCCCTTTTCCACTCTATTTTATGAGAGTAATATTATTTTAATTAGAGTGGTTCTTACACTCATCTAACTTATAGCACCACCATACATCATGAACACATATCCACTAGTGGATCTTCTACTATCATATCACCTACCCAATATGAATCCACATAACCATGAATACTTGCAAAATGTTGAGATCCAGTAGGATATCCATGATAACATAGGGAATACTTGGAAGTACTTCGCAAACATCTAAACACTCTCTTTACTGCATCCTAGCAATGCACCCATCCAAGATTAGCCATATATCGAATAAGAACTTCCACTACTTGGGCAATATCTGGCCTCATACAAACCATTGCATACATCAAACTCTCAACAACACTTGTATATGGTACTCTATGTTAGATCACAAGGATATACTAAGACGGGGGGTGAATCAGTATATGCCAAAACTTGTTCCAATTTTACTTTGTCAAGCAAAACTTCTAATTGTATTAAATAGATGATCAATAGATTAAACAAATTAAAGCACAACACATAAGCACACAACCACAACACCAGAGTTACATGGAAAACCCAAGAAGTGAAAAAACCATGGTGAGCAAGTTGCTTGGATCTACTATCCAAATCCAACCTCAAAAATAATGAGAAAATAGATTACAATAAGTTTTAGGGGCTACAACCCAAGGAAAGACAAACTCCTTGAAATACAGTCAAATCAACACTTACAGAATCACACTTCAATAGATCTCACTGATCTGTTGGTGTGAACACATAATTCACACATGTTAAGTTGACTTAGTGAGTCTTCTAGATGTCTAGTTGACTCTAATTGTGTGTTGAGTTGTTGATAGTTGGAGTGAGTTGTCTTATCTTCCACATGTGCAATTAGTTATCATCCTCTAATTGACACATGTAGGAATATCTCCACCTTCCACTCCACCTTTCTAGCTCTCACCTTGCCTTTATAAGCAAGGCTCTCTCATTGTGTTTAATACAGCTTCATATGATCTTTGTATAGATTTTTGCTCCATTGTTTTAGCATCTTCTCTTGTCATCTTTGTGTGGAAGGTTGTCCTAATTACAGGTGATCCTGGCTTGCTGAGTCACATTGACTCTTACATAGTATCAAAGCTGGAACTATAATTTCTTTCCCTCATTGGAGAGGTTCTACTTAGAGCTGCATCTTAGGAGTGTCCTGGAGCAAATCCGACATCACGGTTGCGATCAGGAGGCTTGAATCTATATAGATCGACTATTCATTCACTGAATTTCATCATAAAAAATTAAAAGGCAAAATTTTTTTGCCTCTGCCCCTCCATGGTAGGGAATATTCCCTATGCAAAAGGAATCTTCTCGTCACCATACCATACTGCATTATGCTTGCATCTGGTCATCCATCGGGTAAATTTTTATACACTGGTTCACAAAAATTTCTAAAGTTCTTTTGTTATCTACTATTTTTATTTCTGTCAAAGTTTTAGGGTATAGTGTACCCGACAGGTGCAGGCCCTGTTGGGCTCCTGTACCTTGGTGGTACGCTGCACTGTATCAAATCACATCAGCTACAACAGTCTTCTATACTGGCAGATTATCCTTCATCGTAACCAGCATTTTACTTACAGTGGATCTCACATACATGGCGGTCAATCACAGTTAGTTGGTTGCAGTAGGAAGATCAAATCCGAGTCCGCGGTCGTTAGATCTTCATCGACCATTTTTCAAAATCGTTTCATATATATCCTCCAATATTTTCAGATTGTCAGCATCACCAGTTATTACAAACAAAAGTCTACAGCTGTCTTCAATTAATAACCACATTGGCGAATGGTTTTCTAGTCAAAGGCATTTTATGCATATTTCTGGTGGTTTTGTATAAACTGTGAGTAGTTTCAAATAGTCTATCAAGCGGATCTAGTAATTGCAGTGGAGGTCAGCATCTAACATTCGTCAGCAATGGTTTCATTATTCACACCAGAAAATTTTCTATAGTCGGCGGTTCCATTGCATCTTTGTACTAGAGTTAATAGAGTGGAAGATCTTCATTTCAGGCTTCAGTCTTTAGATCACCAACAGTCTCTGGTGGTCAATCTTGCAATATACATGGCAGTTTCATTTTGTCTTGGCACATCTGCACTCTTAATTTGATGGTTTTATTTGCACCTTCGGCGGTCTTCATACCGTCGACCACTGGCATTTGTCTTCACTGGTAGCCAAGCCACGACGATAGCATCACTTAGGCGGTTAATGATCCACAGTCGACCATAGCATTGATTAGCTGTCTTCATACATTTTTTGGGTGTTTATCTCTTGGATCCAAGCAAGTTGACGGTGTTTATAGTCGACCTTATCTAACAGTCAGCTTTTGGTGGCTCCGCCACCAGTCATTTGCAGTCATCGACCAAATACTATACCTGTCAGTGGTTCCTCTCTAGAGGTCAAAGATTTGTCATTGTGTTTAGAATCTAATTGTTTGCAGTGGTTAGTTGCTACAGTCAGTGACCATTTTGTCGGCAGATCTCATCTTTAACACGGTAGTCATTGAGTGGCTTTGGTGGTGATCACCCGTAGATCTAGCATCGATAGATATTCTTTTACTTACTGGCAGTCACAAAGCACTCAATACTTTTAATTGGCAGTTAAAAACTCTTACCAGTCTGCTAAATATAGTGGTTTCTGTAAATGATTTTGCCAATCCACAAGAGGTATTTACCGGTCATCAGACAATAAAACACAGTTTTCAAGACAAATAACTGGTGGTTTTACACTAGTCACAGGTAGTTTCAGGAGACAAAATGGTAGTTTTTCCTTTGTAGGCAGTTTTTGCCCAATAAGACAATGGTTTCTGTACCCCTGAAGGTGGTTTCGCAACACTCACTGGTGGTTTTGTCACCAAATAGGCAATTTTCCAGCAAAATTAGTGTTTTTGTGTGAAATAGGCAATTTTGACCCAGATCAGTGGTTTTTTCCCTATAGGTAGCTTTCCAGTGAACAAGGAGAATATTCCATTAGAGACAGAGAATATTCTGCCAGGGGGGCCTGTTTTGCCCCTCAAAGTCCTAATGTAGGGTTTTTTTTGCTTTTTGCACAACTTTTGCCCACAGTGATGAAATTGGACAAATTATATATCAACAAAAAGCTGATAGAGAGCATTCGCAGTGGTATCAGTCATTTTCATAGATTTTGCTGTTTGATAGCATTTATTGTAGGTTGAAGACAAATCTTCTTTTTAGGCTCCTGAGCTCATAACTTTTTACCATGATCTCTGTTTTTTACGATTTAAGCGGTATTGGAAAGGTATTCAAGAGCTCTACACAGCCATCCATGCACTTTTCTCAATTTTTGCTCTAGGTGTTTTTAATTTCATTTGTCGATTTTTTGGCATTTGATTGATAACTTGAGCATTTTGATACTTGAGGAGGTGAAATTTGTTTTGAGAGGATTTGTTTGTTGTAATACATCATTGTGAGTGATTGTAATCCCACTGGAATCTCTTTTTTAAGAGATTTTGAATGTTTTTCCTGATTTTGGTCCCTTAAGGACAATTGTAAATCGCACTAAGTATAAAGTGCCACAAACAAATTGGGGGGGCTCTCTTACATAGTAAAGGGGTGTTGTTGTCTTGTTGTCTTACTTTTTTATCATGGATGTGCCTCAATTTCCACTTTTAACTCCATATAATTATATTGAATGGAAGAAAAACATGGAGTTTGTGTTGTATAAACAAAAGTTACATAGAATAACTTTAGGCACAGATCCTGAACCCACAGGTGCTACTGAGAGAAGAAAATGGTTAGATAGAAGAGATGAGCCTTTTGGCACACTTTGTCTTGCTATTTCTCTAGATTTGAGATTTCATGTTGAGTCTTGTACTACACCAAATGAGATATGGACAACACTAGACAATCTATTTAGCAAGCAAGATAAAATAAGAAGGTTCAAATTGGAAAATGAGCTAATTGCACTTAATCCTCAAGATTTTGATCAAATCGAAGGCTTCTTCACCAAGTTTAAGTCTCTTAGGATGCAACTCAAACAGTGTGGTCTTGAGAAAGAAGATGAACAATTGAGTCTATCTATTCTTGCAAAATTGGGTCCTGCATATTCAGTTTATGTTTCTACCTTTTATGCTACAATGGATGCCTTTGGTAGTAAGTTTACTATGCCTTCACTTGAGGAGTTTGTTGCACAACTCACTAGGGAACAAGCCAAGCTACTACACATGGGCACATTGAAGTCTCCTAGAAAACAGGCTCTAGTTGCAACACAACACAAAAGATCCTAAGGATTCACATAATAAGGGACATAAACAAAAGGATTCAAAGTCTAATGAGCAAGAGAAAGAATCAAAGAAAACCCCCAACTCTTCTTCCAAAGAGGAGTGCAATGAGAAGAAGAAGCCAAAGTGTTCTTATTGTAAGAAATTGGGTCATGATGAGACTAAATGTTATGAGAAAAAGTTTGAAGAGATGTCACAACTTCTTCAAAAACATAACATTGAGTATTCTCCATCAACAACAGTTTTACCCAAGTCTTCTTCTTCACCACCATTATCATCTACATCTACAAGGATAGTAGGCATTACACATTGGACAGATAAAGGAAAAGGAAAACCACTCTTTGCTTAAACAAGTCGACAATCAGAGAGATGGCTTCTTGATTCTGGAGCTTCTCATCATATGGCATCTTCATAGGGGATGTTCTCTTCATTTCAGTCATGTACTTCGCCACCTATTTTGATGGGTAACAATACATGCATGCATGCAACTGGAAAAGGAAATATTGATGTTGGTTAGAATACATTCAACAATGTGTTGTGTGTCCTTCCTTGACAACCAATCTCCTTTCCATCTACCAGATTACTCATTGTGGTGTAGGTAAGACAGTTGAGTTCACTCCTAATTTTGTAATCATTTAGGACTTGGAGAGCAGGGATATCATTACTATTGGGATGGTTGATCATGCATCTCACTTATACACTTTCTCTCATTTTGTTTTTGATGATGATGTAGATCCATTGATTTCTATTCACACTCATACATCAAGTGTGAATCATGTTTCTGAGGAGAAGTTTGGTCACTTGAACCTTGGTTTTCTTGCATCTACTTCAGTTCCTGAGACTAGTTTTGAGCTTCCTCCTTCTCCTGCTTCTACAGAGATTGGCATTGACATAGCTTCATCCACTTCATTTGAGTAGGATATTCTTTGTCTTCCAGAGACAGGTTTGTGGGATGAGTACTTGACAGGTATTGCAAACATGTTTCGTGAGTCCTATCTTGATGACTTGGAGGACATAGTCAAATCTTCTACTTTGGATGAGACATAATCATCTTCTCCTCTACACTTGTCATAGTTTGGCATTGAGTTGGAGTATCTCGAGCATTATTCAGAGGATTCTTCAGCTTTGGAGATTGATGATCTTGAGTTTTCATCTTGTCTTGGATTGTCACATTCTCTGATTGGGCATGCAGCACCTCATTATGTGACATCTTTTGGTTGTGACATGTGGACACTTGAGTAGTTTTTCAGAGACAGCATACATTATGAGGCTTTTTACCTCATACCTTGAGATGGCATTTCTTTGACATCAGCCTTTGGACTTGTTTCTTCCTAAGGGGAAGAATTTTGTTTGCAGGCTTTGGATTCTCTTCAGCATTCTTCTTCAGGCATTCACCATCGGCATAGGAGCTACTTCATTGTGGGAGGGACCTATAGTCTCACACTTGCTCTCCTACGGAGGGGTAATTGCTTGTACATATGTGTTGGAAGTAGTCCTTGGGGGGTCTTGAGTCCTCCTTCCATCACATATTTCATTTGTTTTCTGCATTCTCACTTTTGGAGAGGAGTTTTCTCCCATGAGGTTTTCTCCTTTTCTTCACTTGAGATTTGTTGTACATGGGTACCTAACATGGCCTAGTAGCCAGGACCCATCCATCATTGCATCTTTGTTTTAGTCAACTACTCCCTAAGTTGCACTTAAGGGGGGGTGTTGGTGTGAACACATAATTCACACATGTTAAGTTGACTTAGTGAGTCTTCTAGATGTCTAGTTGAGTCTAGTTGTGTGTTGAGTTGTTGATAGTTGGAGTGAGTTGTCTTATCCTCCACATGTGTAATTAGTTATCATCCTCTAATTGACACATGTAGGAATATCTCCACCTTCCGCTCCACCTTTATAGCTCTCACCTTGCCTTTATAAGCAAGGCTCTCTCATTGTATTTAATACAGGTTCATACGATCTTTGTATAGATTCTTGCTCTATTGTTTTAGCATCTTCTCTTATCATCTTTGTGTGGAAGGTTGTCTTGATTGCAGGTGATCCTGGCTTGCTTAGTCACATTGACTCTTACATGATCAACCACCTCTACACACTTCACTCTGTCACAAACATTCACTTCCTCTGCAAAGTGAACACTTCTACCTTCAACACACCTTCACATACTCACTCACTTATTTCCACACTCATGCATACATCTTCACACAATCACACACTCTCTCTTTTCACACCAAACAAGATCTTTCATTTATACCTTCCACAAATTACAAAATCTTTCTCCCATGTCGGCCAAGATGAAATGCATATACATGAAATGTGCAATGGCCACACCAAGTTGGCATTCAAAAGATGTAAAAATATAATGTGGTTCAATCCAAGTTATAACCATGACCTATTATTCCTTAACACATTCTTCCAAGCTGGTGCACACTTCAAAACATCTGGTGGGATCATCAGACTTGAACCTCAAACTTTTGGTGCACACTTCTAGCCTTCTTCATCAAACAGGAACCTAACACTGATGACATCAATGACAACACTAATGCAACAATCTCCCCCTTTAGCATTGATGCCAACACTTAACTTGGTATGTAAATTTCTCCCACTTTAACATCAAGGACAAAGGGCTAGTGGTCCTCCTCTGAACTAATCTTCCTCTAGCTCCTCCGGTCTGCATACTTCTTGATCTTCTTTCTCTGCTCCTCATCTATCAGCTCCCCCTGACTGATCAATCCTTGTCATCTTTAACACCCTCTTTCCTACCTACTCCTCATGAGAGGTAACCGCCATCAATCCAAGGATAAATTATTGATGGCACTCATATTATCACAAAGACTAGGAATAGGCTCATCATATACAACCTTGATATCCTTCAATGTTTTCTTCATCCACACCATTTGGGTGCAGCAGGTTGCAACAACTATATATTTTGCCTTTAGTCTGATTAGCTTTAGATGACTCATCATCTTTACTGAAATGGAAACTAGTTTCCATAGGAGTACTCATAGGTTTGCAATCTTCCATTCAAAACTTCTTCAACATTTCCTTGATATACTTTTCTTGAAAGATAAAGATGCCATTATCTAGTTGAGAAATTTGAAGTCCTTGAAAGAATAACAGCTCACCTAACATAGACATTTCAAATTATTTATGCATCTCTCTTGAAAACTTCTTACACATCTCATCATATCCACAAAATATTATATCATCAACATACACAGAAACAAATAGATTTTGTTAACCTTTAGTTTTGATGTAAAGGTTACTATTTGTGGTACCTTTCTTGAAACCTTGCTAGAGTAAGTACTTATCCAACCTTACATACCAAGCCCTAGGAGCTTGCTTGAGACCATACAGAGCCTTCTATAGTTTGCACACCATGGTTGGGTCTTCTGATAACTAAAATCCATCAGGATGCTCTATGCAGACCTCTTCTTCTAAGTCACCATTCACAAAGGCATATTTGACATCTATCAAGGGTATACCTTGAATCTCTTATGCACTGCCAATACAAGAACCATTAGGATTGCTTCCAGTCTTCCTACCGAAGTAAATATCTCCTCATAGTCAACACCTTCAACTTGTGAATAACATTTACAAACCAACCTCACTTTGTTGCTAACCACTTCTCTATCTTCATTCAATTTGTTCCTAACAACCCATTTTGTTCCTATCACATTCTTGTCTACAAGCCTTGGCACAAGCTCCCAAGTCTAATTCTTTTATATTTGATTTAGCTCTTCTTCCATAGATTGTATCCATCCTTCATCCTTGCTAGCCTCATTAAAAGTTTTAGGTTCTATTCTTGGTAGTAAAGCAAAGTTTACCTGTTCATTTGTTCTTATAAATCTTGTTCTTGCCTAAACTCCTTGATTCTTGTCTCCAATGATCTAATCTTTTGAATGATTATTCTGAACATACTTGGCTAGAATCTTAACAACCTTTTTTGGCATTTCTTCCTTTTCTTCAACTTCTACAACTTCCTCTATGCAGGCAAGTTCATCTAGCCAACAATCCTCTTTCTCATTTGAATTTTCATGTGACTCTTCATCCACTCTTACATTTTTACTCTCAACTATATTCCTCAATCTTTTATTGTAGAATTTGTAGGCTTTGCTGGTAATTGAGTACCCAAGGAAAATACCTTCATCTACTCTTGATTCAAACTTTCCCAAACCTTCTTCATTTCTTTTGATGTAGCATTTGCTTCCAAAAAATCTGAAATACTTGACGAATCTTGCTCTTCCATTCTAATGCTCATATAGTGTCTTTGTACTATGCTTTCTTAGTTGTCCTCTATTAAGAATGTAGAGTATAGTATGAATTGCTTCTTTCCAATATATATAAGGTAGTTTAGCTTCGCTCAACATTGTCTTGGCCATCTTCTAAATAGTCCTATTATTTCTCTCTACAACACCATTCTATTGAGGAGTTGCAGCTATTGCATAGTATCTTTTGATTCCATATTCTTGACAAAACTCTACAAACTCATTTGAACTGAACTCACCACCTCTATCAGACCTTAAGCACTTGATTCTATCATTCATTTCATTTTCATCCAAAGACTTGAAAATATTGACTCTACTGAAAGCTTCTAATTTTTATTTCAAAAAGGTAACCCATGTCATTCTAGAGAAATCTTCAATAAGAAACATAAAATATCTTTCACTTTGCAGACTTTTCACCCTAGTTGGTTCGCACAAGTCAGTATGAACCAACTCCAAAGGCCTTGTAGTGGAGAATTCATTGAACTTGAAATTTATCCTTGTCCAATTCCTAATCTGACACTCCTTGCATATGGTGCTTGCAGACTTGATGATCTTTGGCATGTCTCTTACTTGCATGGAGCTGATCTTCACAAGATTGTCAAAATTGATGTGCCCCATCCTTTTGTACCACAACCAGCATTCATTTGTTTGTCCTAGAAGACACGTCCTTTCATTAACTCCCTTCAGATTATACAAATTACCTTCTTCTTTAAATCCTTCTGCCACCAATTCAATAGACTTTGCCCTTCTAATTTCACATCCTCGATCATGAAATGTGAGATTATATCCTTTGCTACACATTTGACTCACACTGAGAAGAATATGCTTGAGACCTTCTACATAAAGAACATCATGTGTCTGAGACTTTCCATCAATACTTAGAGTACCCTTTCCAGTGATCTTTTCAGATGAGTTATCTCCAAACCTGACCAATCCACCATTCCACTTACCAAGATTGATGAAACTTCTCTTATCACCAGTCATGTGATTTGTACATCCACTATCTGTCACCTAGCTATTGGTTTGCCCTTGAGCATAAAATGTTGTTTAGACAATAATTGAATTTTCAACTCCATTGTTATTCTCATTGTCTTGCTCAATGATATCGGTTATCTGAGATTCTAAATTTTCAAAACCATTCTTGCAATATCTTTCTATGTGTCCAACTTTATTGTAAATTTGACATACCACATTGACATCCACAAGAGAAGTAAGAGAATTTCTACTTACAAGATTTCTCTTATTCACTTCAAACTTGCAATCCATATCCTTATGAACAAACTTGTTGCAAATAAAATAAAAACCAAAGAAGATATCATTGGACCTGTTCATGGAAAATTGTCTTGCATGAAGCGATCTTCCTTAAGACAAGGTGAGATCTACATATTTAAAGTCATCTGGACTTCCAAACTTTTCCTTCTTCAAATCCTTTATGAGTAACTTAATTTCTTTCTCAAGTCTTGAACATTCTTTTATCTCAGATTCAATTAGAGATCTTTGTTCTTGATTCTCTTTCCTTGTACAATCCAAGTCTTCAAGAGCAGAGATAGGCTCTCCTTTAAAATCAAGTTCACAATCTTCATCTGCAGTCTTGTCTGAACCATCTAAGCTCACCATGGCCATGAATAAAGATTCTCCTTTATCCTCATCAGATGAATAGTGATCTACATCTTCTCTAGAGTTGTAGTCTTCCTTTGAAAGAAGGTTCCTCTTGAAATTGTTTATATTGAAACCCTTGTTTCTATATTCACTTTCTCCAAAAGGACATTTAGACGCATAATGACCAATTCTACCACATTTGAAACATTTGAAAGGTATCTTACCTTTAGACTTGTCTCATCCCCTTTTCAGCTTTCTTCCAAAGTTTACTTCTTCCTCGGCTTCATTGCATGCATCATATGTTCCTTCATTCTTCACAGCATTGAAAGAAACTTCCTTTTGGCATTGATCGATGACTTCATTTTATCATTTCATAGATAGAGTGGGACCCAAACAACTCTTCCATAGTGAATTTATTCAAATCTTTGGCTTCTTCAATTGCTAAAACTTTTGAATTGAATCTATGAGGGAGTGAATTTAAGACTTTATTTACAACCGATGAGTCATCTATATCTTCACCCATGCTTCCGATTCCATTAACTGATTCATCTACCCAGTGCAAATAGTCATCTATGTTCTTTTCTTCTTTTATCCTTAGATTCTCAAATACTATTTTGTAGGATTTCACTTTTTCTTCCTTCATATTGTCATTTCCTTCATAGAGATTTTTGAGCTTCTCCCATATCTCCTTTGTTATCTTACACCACATAACCTTGACTAACTCTGAACTGTTCAAGCTGCTTAAGATGGCATTATTGGATTTAGCATTGTTCTCATGAGCCTTCTATGCATATGAATATGTAATACGATGTTTAGGTTCAACATAATCATTCATGATAGCACTCCAAACATCCTACCCTAGAGAGGTTAGATATGATTCCATCCTTACACTCCAGAAATCAAAGTTATTTCCATCAAACATTGGAGCTTTAAAAGAGGACTCCTTCTGAGGCATGTCTTCTACACCAAGTTCTACCTTCAGCTATTAGGATGCACCAACGAACTTAGCTCTGATACCAATTGTTAGAACACAAGGATATATTGAGAGGGGGGCAAATCAGTATATGCCAAAACTTACTCTAAATTAACTTTGTTAGCCAAAGCTTCTAACTATCTTAAGCATATGATCAACAGATTAAGCAAATTAAAGAACCACAACACTAGATTTACGTGGAAATCCCAAGAAGGGAAAAAACCATGGTGAGCAAGCTACTTGGATCTACTATCCAAATCCAACCTCACAAATAAAGATAAAATAAATTACAACACATTTTAGGGGCTACAAACCAAGGGAGGACAAACTCCCTAAAATACAATCAAATCAAAACTTACATAATCACACTTCAACAGATCTCACTGATCATCCACCTCCACACACTTCACTTTGTCACAAACCTTCACTTCGTCTGCATAGTGAACGCTGCTACCTTCAACACACCTTCACATACAGAATCACTTACTTCCACACTCGTGCATACATCATTGAACACTCTCAACACTCTCTTTTCACACCAAACAAGATCTTTCATTTATACCTTCTACAAATTACATAATCTTCCCCCCACGTGAGCCAAGATGAAACGTGTATACATGAAATGTGCAATGGCCACACCAAGTCGACATCCAAAAGATGAAAAAAGCTAATGTGGTTCAAGCCAAGTGATAACCATGACCTATTCTTCCTTAACAAATTCTTTCAAGCTAGCATACACTTCAAAACATTGGCTGGATCATCAAAATAAATGAAGTCGGCCCAAAAAGCACTTATCCTTTCATAAAATAGCTCCAGATCTAAAGCAGTACTAGAGAGATGAATTTACATCATGCAGATCATTACACAAGCAACACAAGACTTACACAAACCTACTTAACCAATCCTCCCATTGAAATATATGTTTTCTTTCTAGTGTGAACAATAAAAAACTAAGCCTAGCATCACAACCGAACCTTGAACACATAGTCTTGAGATAGAAAATTGAAAAACCAACTTGCAATGCACTTCAGCACCTAAAACATGAAATGAACAAGGATACTAAGTATTTGAACTCATCCTCCAAATATCAAAGCCAAAAGATGGATTGCATTGAAATGTGGTGGCTTATGCATTCTCCTCCAGACAACCTTAATTAGTAGCATGATATATCTTTGTTCTATTGACCCCAGAGGACTACTGCAGTACAACTTATCAACTAAAACTTGAACATACCAATTTTCTCATCTATAACTAACTATCCTTGAAACTGCAGAACCTCAACTTCAAAGGCAAAGAAATGCGGAGCAATTCTTAGACACATCCTATTTGTAACCATCTTGAATCTCTGTCTTCAATCTGAGAGCTCTAGAATCTTCTGTGGCAACTTCCAAGCTTTGAAATCATATACAAACCTCATACTTGTCTTTGACAAACTCCCAAACAGTAAGGCCATATCTTCAAATGTGGAGGAATGTGGAGCATTCTCCTGAGCTACTTCAATGCAAATTTCAGTGCCTTGGACACCCTGAATCTTTCTTTCAATACCAAGGAAATGGCTTTCCTCAGGAAACAAAGACTACAATATTCACCATACCAGAGACTTCATTTTCAACATCACACACAACTATTTTTAATACAACAAGAATCTTCATGTTACCACATTCTTCTACTCACAATTTTGACATCTGCATGAACTTCAGAAGATAGGGTACAACTATGCACAGATGATGCTAATCCAACTAGTATGCATAGTACAAGACATTCATCACCTTACCCTCTTCTTCACAGCTTCTCTGACTTACCCTTCTCTTCACAAATTCTATGATTACTTTGATACAGACTTCCTTTGACATCACCAATACAGATCATATCTTGACACATTATGCTACTGCTAACATTACCTTTGTTCATTTCACTTCCAGCCTTCTTCATCAAACCTGAACCTCACACTGTTGACATCAATGACAACAAATATCAACACTTTGGTCATCTCCTCCATCTTAGTAGGAGATTTTGGACAATCCTCCACAAAAAGCTTCAATCCCTACGTCATCAGAACAACTAACAACATGCAAGATGCCATGCTGAATCTCTCCAACATTAAATTCATATACTTTCTCTAGCTTAACCAAAGATTTCTGCTAGTTCTATCTCTTCTAATCTCCATCCTTAGAATATAACTTGTTGCACCTAGATCCTTCATCTGAAATTGTGCTGACAACTAAGACTTCATATTTGAAATCAAACTCTTACCATTCCCAAGAAACAATATATCATCTGCGTACAATGCAATTATGACAATGCGACCATTATCAAATTTGTAATATACACAATGGTCAAATTTAGATATCAGATATCTCAAAGACAATATAAAGGTTTCATATTTATGGTACCATATTCGAGGAGACTACTTAAGACCATACAAAGACTTCTTCAACTTGCAAACGAGATTTTCTTTACCTTTTACCATGAAATGCTCTGGCTGTGACATAGATCTCTTCCTCCAAATCACCATGAAGGAATGTTGTCTTCATGTCCATCTATTCCACTTCTAAATCATACACTGCTGCAAGTGATAATAGGAACTGAATCAATGTCATCTTCGCAATAAGAGAGAATATCTCACCATAGTCAATTCCCTCGATCTGAGAATACCCCTTCTTGACCAACTGTGCCTTGTGCTTTTCAACACTACCATCAAGACAACATTTCTTCTTCAACACCCATTTACATCCAACAAGTTTCCATCCTTTAGGCAAAGGCACTAGATCCCATGTACTATTTATCTTCAAAGCAACCATTTCTTCATCCATGGCTTTCATCAAAGAATCCGCATCAATCATACACATAGCCTCTCTAATAGTCCTAGGCTTAGTAGTGTTAGAAATCAAAGCAAGAACACAATTGGAATCCAACAATGAATAACCAAATCTTTCTGGTGAATAATCAAACCTTTTCGATGGCCTTCTAACATGTGTAGACCTCCTGAATTGCTGAGGTTAAGGTTCTTCTTCTTAAAAACTTTCAAATCTTTTAAGGCTCTCCTCATCATCAGGTCCAACAAGAGTACATAGTTCACTTTTGATCGGAGTAGGTGGAATTTGAACTGCCTTCTTTTGTTTCTCCTCTTTCTCAGGCTGGAACCCAATAGTGGAAGGTTTCATCTCAGAAAATAACACTTCTACTATAGAAAACCTTCTAGGCCATTGGATCCCAAAACTTGTTCCCTTTCACACCAACACCATAACCGATGAAGATACATTTTACCACCTTATTCTCCAACTTAGACCATTTCTCACAAGGCACATGTGCATATGCCTCACAACCAAATAACCTGAGATGTCTCAATGAAGGCTTTTTACAAGACCACGACTCCATGGGTGTCTTATCAACAAGAGTTGATGTAAGAGATATGTTGATTAGATAACATGCAGTGGCTATAGCTTCATCCCATAACTTTTTCTCAAGGCCAGTACAACTTAGCATACTCCTAGCCCTATCCACCAAAGTCATGTTCATCCTCTTTGCAACTTCATTTTGTTGTGGGGTGTATGGAGTTATCTTATGTCTCTCAATCTTGTGATCCTTACAGAACTTGTTGAATTCTTCCAAACAAAACTCACCACCATTATTAGTCCTCAAACATTTTATCTTTCTATCAGTCTGATTTTCAACCAAGGATTTAAATTCCTTAAACTGACTAAAGACTTATGCTTTACTCCTAAGGAAATAAAGAAATGTCCTTATAATATAATCATCAATAAATGAAATGAAATACACAAAATTTGATAACAAGGGAACATTAATAGGACCAAACACATCTACATGAATATATTTCGAAACCCTAGAAGACTTATGAGAATTGGAATAAAATGAAATACTATTTTGTAAATTCAATATACACAATGTTCACAAAAGTCAAATTTGAGATTACAATCATCAAGCCCATCAACAAGATTTTTTTTTTTAGGGCTTTAAGACCCTTCTCGCCAATGTGACGGAGTCTTTGGTGCCATAACATTGTTTTCTCTGTAGGAAACTTCATCTCCAAAGCATTTACACCGTTAGGTACCCAGAAAGCACAACCATCAGGTGTATAAACAATAGACTTCTTCACTACTCGATCTGATGGTGAGGATTAAGAATCCAAAGGCCTTTTCTTTGACATATTAGAACACTACACTGAACAGTGCATGCATCTAGCTTGTAAAGAGTGCCGATCGGAACACCCTTAGCCAACACCATAGCTCCTCTTGTCATCTTACATCCTCCACTTAAGAAAACAACCTACATAAGTCTGCATCAAACAACTTACTTATAGAAAGAAGGTTTCCTTCCAAACCCAGGATATGCAACACACCATCAATCCACTTCACTCTACCATCAAGGAATCTAATCTTGACTCTTCCACAGCCAACAACCTTCAAATGAGAGTCATCACCTAGATACACCTTCCCACCATCATACTCTTCATACTTTGAGAACCAACCCCTATGTGAGGTCATGTGGAAAGAAGCACCCGAGTCTATTAACCACACATCATCATCATCCTAAGAGGATTTATTAGAGTTAGGATCAGAGAACTTATTTTTACCTTTCTTTTTCTTCTCCTTACAATCTTTGTGGAAATGACCTAATTTGTCGCAATTCCAAAATTTTGCCTTGGACATGCTTGGAGACTTAGTCTTCAGGATCTCTTCAGACAATAGCGATGCAACTAGATCTCATCCATTTTGAAACTAGTGGTGGTACTTCCAATAGCCATAACCAGGTGATCCCATGAGTTTGACAAAGAATGTAATAGAGGCATGCAACGATCCTTGTCTTCTATCTTTCCACCAATAGAACTCAACTAAGCAATCAATATGTTAAATGCATTCAAGGGATGTGCAATGGACCCTCCATCTTCCATCTTCAAAGAATACAATTTCTTTCATAGGAATAACTTGTTTACCAGGGATTTATCCTAATAAACATATCCAAGCTTCTTCCAAAGATATTTTGTAGTCTTCTCTTCATGGACATTCAGGAGCACTGAATCAGCCAAACAGAGTCTAACCAAACCCTTGTCTTTTTGATCCTTCAGATCCCACTCTTCCTAAGTCATACTAGTTGGTTTTGTTTCAGATATTTCATCCCACAGATCTCTATCCACATGACCATATCCCCCATCTTCAACTTCCATAAATCAAAGTTACTACCATTAAGTTTCTCCATTTTGAACCTACCAGATGTACTTTCCATCCTTTGCCTGCACAAGGTCACGAAAATATACTTCTCCAAAACTCCCACTAAAATTAATACAAGTATAGAAAACCCTTCAACATAACAGAGGAAACAAAGCTAGTTAGGCTCTGATACCAATTGAAAGGAAGATGAGTGCACAGAAGATGCTTCCTACACCAATCTAAGTAGCAGAGGATTACAATTTTTTTTTAAAACCCTTGAATAGTTCCTGATTCAAACTCATATGCACATTAAAAATGTATAAAACAAATTAACAATAAAACCATAACATAGAATTTTCATGGGGAAAACCCTTATTGGAGAAAGAAACCCCACACTCCAAAAAAACTTAATTATATTATTTAGCAACAACAAACAAGTTACAATATAATTGCAGAGCTATTTTTCAAGATTCAGAAGAAATTTCGGTAGCATAATGGTACTTCGACAAAAAAATATTATTTTCTCCAATATACAAGTGCTCAATATATAGGAGCTTACAATGCATTAATAAGACACTTTCCAAATCCAATGCCCAACACTGAAGATGCATCATGGAAGGTGACAAAATTATTGAACATGCAAAATGGTAATATTCCAAGTGTCAACACATGCAAACATGCAATTTCCAATTGTTACCAAACCTGAACATGCAAAACTACACTTGCCAAAATATAACTGCACCTCCAAAAAAGGCATCATTATCATAAGGAAGTCACCAACATGCATAACTCCACCTGTAATAGCAATTTCCAAACTTGACTCCTCCTTGGAAATAGAAATTGCACATTGTAACGTACAATGCAACATGAGATAACTATAAAATATGAGTCAAGCCAACTCACACAAAATGGGATGCCTACCTCCTAAAAGTAAGAGTCATGTCATCCATGTCACATTACATGTTTGAAGATAACTCAACTTGCCACTCCAACAAGTAACATCATCGAGTGCGCATAAAATTAATTATTGTAGGAAAATAAAACTTAGGATAAATTAAGTAAATAATCACCAAAGAAAAAATGCTAGGACTTGCAAAGGTTGAGACACTTTAATCCCAACATACAACAACACATGTTGCTATTCTATGCAATGAATTTTTTTTAAATTATATAATTGCTTAATTCTATATATATAAAAGACTACTAAAGTGTTATAAGACTTGTGTGGGGTAAGCAGGGCTTAAATTTGACAGTCAACCTTAATTATGAAGCAATTGTTTTATGACAGTTATCTATTTAATAGTGCCTTTAAAATACTATGACATACTTTAGTATAAGTAAATTATATAAAAATCAAATATATCAGCATAATTTTATATAAATTTTTATCATTTGTCCAAAAGATCTCTCCTTTCATATGATACAGTCTTTTAAAAAATTTAGTTGTATTTTTTAGCTAAAATGTCTAAGTACAGCTATACAACTATCAAATTTAAGCCTTGGTGGGGTGAGTGTCGGCCGCGACTAGTCAAGTGCGCATTGTACAAGTGTATTTAATAAGAAAATTGTACAACTAAACAAGCGCACTGTACAGGTTTATTTAATAAGAAAATTGTACAACTAAGCAAGCGCACTGTACAGATTTATTTAATAACAAAATTGTACAACTAAGCAAGTGCACTGTACAGATTTATTCAATAAGAAAATTGTACAACTAAGCAAGTGCACTATACAGGTTTATTTAATAAGAAAATTGTACAACTCAGCAAGGATTTTAATCCCACATTGATGCTGATTATGAAATTTAAATATACAGGAGCAAACTATTTAACATCGATAAATAGGAGGAGAAAATATGCCTCTCCTACCTATATACGTATTAAATCTAGTCAAACTATCTCCATTAAAAAGACTTAAATCTAGTGACCGAAAATTACCCTACTCACTACTCCAATTGTGCAAGTAGCAACTTGTTTAGGAAGTTCCCTCTGTTGCCTACAAACGACATGAGAGCACAGGCTTGTTCATCTCTTCTAAAATCCTAACGACATGCTGAATGGTAGATAAATGCTCTCACAATGTATATTATACTTTATGCCCTCGCATTGTTTTTCATTAGAGTCCCTACCTTTTTACTGGCTGCCCTCACATGATTTTTCACCAATCCTTCCCATCCTTTGGCCATAAAACCTCAAAAGTTGGTAAACAAGCAATGGAAGAAGGAAAAGTGGTCAACAAGCAAGAACTATTGCACAATCCTACAATAACTCCAACTGGCATCCTTGGAAGTGTGCCCACATGGCTCTACGTAGGAAATTTGTGAAATCAGGAGGTTTGTCCATGCCTTAGTACATGAAATTCAATGGAAATGAGGAACAATGACATGGGGAGGTAGGAAAACCATATGGCACAGGAAATCAGGCTCTAAAGATGCACTAATGGCAACCAAGAGGGTCACTGGCCAGTCAAATCATGTTTTCACCATAAAGAAAGGAGTCTTCAAAGTTTAGGCCTCGAGCCTTCAATGTTCTACCTTACAAAAGAGAAGAAAAAAGGAGGAAAGTCTGCCCCCTAAACTCTGCTTTACAAAGGACAAATTGCAATATTGATGAACTTCCGGCCTCGGGCTTTTAGTCTTCTGCCTTCATAGAGAAAGAGGAAGAAAGAAAGTCTGAGCTCTGAGAGTCAAAGACTTGGCTGATCTTTTGAAAGTTTTGGTGAAGTTTAGAGCTTGGGCCTTCCGTCTTTCACCTTTAGTGAGATGGAGGAATAAGGAAGGTCATATCCCTGAAATCCAAAACACTTAGCTTTATTTACAAACTTTTTTGGGTGGAAGTCGGCCCTCAGGATTTCTTCCTTTCACATTTCTTGGTGATGTCATCACCATGTGTTAGCTTCCCGTTGTCTTGCCAACCTACCAAGGGCCCACCAAAAAACTCTGTGAGATGGAGGGAAGGCTTAGAAAATTTTAAACTCGTCAAGGGTCAGAGTTTGGGCTCTCTGCCTTTCACCTTCCCAAAGGGAAGAGGGAAGGGTAAAAGTCTGAGCCTCGAAACAATTAGCCACTTTGCAAGGGGAAAAGGTCAAACTTTGTCTCTCAGGCCTTCCACCCTTCTTGTTCTAAGGAAAATAAGGAAGAAGAGGAAGGTCTGAACTTTGACTTCCAAAAAATATTGAATACTTAGAGAAACTTGCAAAGAACAAGGCAAGGCTCAGTGCCCAAGCCCTCCAACTTCCACAGAAGAATGTGAAAGAACATAACCTCGGTCCCTGATATCGTGTAGAGGTTTCCACACTTAGTCAAATTTGCAAAGGGAAAGGGGCAGAGTTCGAGGCTTTGGGCTTGACAATGGTGAAGAAGCAAAACCTAAACTTTGACATCTTGAGAAGGCATAAAAACACAAGGAAAACTCTAAATTTTTTGAGACTTAACCACTTTTTGATGTTTTTCCTTGCATCCTCAGAAGGGGAAACACAAGGATCTCATGGATCTTAGACTATTTGCAAAGGGGGCAAAACAGGATTACAAGAAGCATTTGGATTTTAAATTTATGGATAGAATCTCAACAATAGAATCTTATCCATTTTTGAGTACTAGTGACTTAGATTACAGGTTCAATAGCTCAAAGGTTCCTTGGTTCAATGGTTCGGCGGCATTGGTTCATTAGTTCAACGGTTCCTTGGTTCAATAGTTCGGTGGCATTGGTTCCTTGGTTCAACGAGATAGGTTCAATGGTTCATCGGTTCAGTGGTTCAATGGTCCATAGGCTTGACTCTAGCTATCGGACTTAGGTAATGATATCACTCCGACGATAGTGTCTCCCTGATGAAAGGCTTGAACCTTGCGTCAAGGTTCAATGGTTCAACAGGTTCAATGATATGCGAAGTTGGTGTGAGAATAACTATCGGCCCAACCTAGGGATGTTGCTC
This sequence comes from Cunninghamia lanceolata, assembly GCA_027924645.1. Lineage (NCBI taxonomy): Eukaryota > Viridiplantae > Streptophyta > Pinopsida > Cupressales > Cupressaceae > Cunninghamia > Cunninghamia lanceolata. The sequence goes on from BSBN01000957.1 coordinate 5,294,212, forward strand.
TGATATTAACTGTCTTACCAATGGGAGTTGGCGAAAGTTTGGCATCGACAAGAGGAACGTGGTCAGCGAAGAAGGATGAAGTTACACTAAAGGTCGATGTCTTTCCGATGGTTCTGTTATTCCAATGAAGGCACAAAGTCTTGGGCATCAATGGGACAAGGACTCGTCGCTGTGAATACTGAGTGGTTGGCCGATGGTTTTGGATTACACAGATGAGGTTAGACTAGGGTCATCGGCAGCAAAAGTGCCGACAATAGTCTTACTAAGTGGTTGAGTCTATAAACTAGAAAGTCTCCTGATGACGGCTGCATGTGGGACTAAAGTTTCTCATGAATATGTGAACGGTTAGAAGCAGCGGTTTAGATGGTTGGAAGACAGCGATGCTGGGTAGTTGGAATGAATGGTCAGTTGCATGAGTTTCTTGATTAGATTGCTAAAAGCAATTGGGAATAGATAGAGTGAGAGAGAGTTGGATGGTGCGATCAATCTGGTGAGCTCTAGTTTTCTCCTTCTGTGAAGTCATATGCTGTATGTTGTATGCAGCATGTTAATAGTATGTAAAAGGACCGAGGAGAGAGTGTAAACAAAGTTTAGGTGAAAGGGTTCTAGCCAAGAAGGTGAAGTTCTGTACTGTGTACTGTTTGTGGCACGATAATAGTATGAAGAACCAACCGAGTGCTAGAGAACTTTGTGTAGGGTTATACTATCAGATATTCTTTAGAAGGAACAAGATGTTAATCTCCTGTAAAGGCTATGAGCCTGTAAATGTATTATAACTATTTGGTTGCTAAATAATACAATGGCTCTGTGATTTGGAGTGTGGGGTTTTTTACCCGTAAGGGTTTTCCCCACATAAATCTGTGTTCTTGTTCCATCTTTCATGTTTAATGTCTCTGCTGTTGAAACTGTTTAATGTTCGCTTGTGCTTTCCTCTAAGGGTCAATGTTGGAAATGTTCTATGTTAGTTTCCACTTTAATGGCATAGTTGTGCATGTTTTTGAAGCAACTGAAAAGAATTTAAATATGTCAAAGACACCACTGTTCTTAGAAATACGTTCTGAGATGCTCACATTTCCTTACAATCATATCCTTTAGTTGTTAAATATCTCATTCGTCACCTATGGCATAGTTGAATAGCCTTACCTCCTATTTTTCCTTTCTAAGTTTAGTATCTAATCTTAGACTAGGAATGTCTCTAACATTAGTGTTGCATATTCTTGAACTTAGCAACAAGTTATGTAGGACCTAATCTTACTATATCAATCATAATTATTTAGGACTATTATCCCTAAATTTCTTCTTGCTTCTTTTTGGAATATGATTTCCTATAGAATAGCATGGAATGTCTTAGTTGAGAAAATGGATGAATCAAACTAGTTTCTTACACAAATCTCTTTGAGTATAGAAATATGTGTTATTAGTAATATTGTTGATCTTTTATCTTTGAATATTAATATTATTGCAAGTCTAGTTTATGATGGGAAATATGGGAAATTTAGGACTTCTTTTTCCTTCTTGTTTCCTCTAGTCAACACTCTTTAGACACATTATGCCACCTATATTAATATATTTTTTCTTTTAGATAATGTATGATCATTGTACAAACCATAACTTATATGCGATGTTTCCTTTCTCACCTATCATTATGAGCATAAGCAATGACTAGAATTGGTGAATTGGGTATTAGAAAAAAAACATAAGATCTATATTGCTTAGCTCAATTGTAGAATAGATTCAATATGTTTCAAAAAGTTTCATGATTGGACTAAAGGGTGTCTTTTTATAAACTCCTACATGATCTTTTTAGGGAGATTTTGCAAATGGAATATGTATGATGTTGTGGTAGCTAGGTATTTGCTTAAGGGCCTCTTAAATGGTTTGTAGAATCTCGTTAATGAATGAAGGTATCATTTTATTGAAAACATGTATGCAAGTGTATGAAGTTTGATTGCTTTGGATCCTTGGGTTTAATCTATTTTTTTAGTCGAATAAGAAAATAGTGGTATTCCTTATTACTCAATCAATTTAACCTTGAGCATATATATATATATATATATATATATATATATATATATATATATATATATATATATATATATATATATATATATATATATATATATATATATATATATATATATATATATATATATATGTATATGTGTGTGTGTGTGTGTGTGTGTGTTTTGAACTACTTAGTACAAGTTAGAAGTTATGTTATATTAAGTCAACTCTGTGAATGATATAGATTGACCTTTGGTTTGCAATTATTACTTTTCTCAAATCATCATGATTGGCTTGATTCCTTTCGAAATATGCTTGTAAATTAAAAACTATGAGATTGATATACCTTAGTCTAAAATTGGATAAATGTCTAAAGGACCATTGGATTGTTATTGGTAATTGATGCTTATGTCTGTTCAAAGGCTTGTCTTCTAAATTTGATGAATCTACTATGAAAGTGGCATCATGGGTGATATGTTGCGATATGCATTTCCTTTTCTTCTATTGTTTGTGTAATTAAAGTTAGAGAAGGAGCATGGACAAGTGTCGAATATGGAGCTACAGAGACATGTAGGTTGCTTTTTGAACCTATCTACCCATTAGTGGCTTAAAAGATGCTTTGGCCAAAGCTTTTTAGTCAAATTAGTATTAATTGTACTATTTGATGTTTTTTCACTCTCTGTAAGATCATGATATTAGATCAGTATATCCATTTGATACATGCTATAGAGATGATAGATATATCATGTTGCACCAGATTCCTTCATGCATGTCATCTTTAGTTTTCTAGACCCCTCGTGAAGGGTCAGGCTTCTCCATTCAAGAGGAAGACTAGGGAGGCATGAGCCTTGTGGTTGGGGAGTAAATTGCCTTGATGATGCTCTCTCTCTGCCAGATTTAGTGTCAAAGATATGGTATGGTATTGAGGGCATTGTATGTGTAATGTTCTTTTGTTGAGCCTACATGGCTAGATGTTGTAATGGTATAGTCCTTTTTATTAAGCTATTTTGTTAGCTGATGTATTAATTCATATTTGATTATACTGATGAAATTATTGTTCGCAAGTTGTGTCAATTATGGGAAAATTTAGTTCTTCCCTTTTTCTGTACTATTTTATGAGAATAATATTATTTTAAATGGAGTGATTCTTACATGTGGTATCACAGTGTTCCAGGCTCAGCATTCAGACCTCAAGTCTTTTACACTTAGATTGCATTGTAGTAATGCAAACCTATTGATGACCTATGGTCGTAGGTGCATCAAGCATTTTGAGGACCCTAGTTATGGGTCGAAGAATCCTTCGATGAGTTGAATCTTGTTGATCTTCTTAGATGGTTCAGATTGGAACCAAGTAGAAGTTTAGATATGGTTTGATCATTCAGAGAACTCTAGAGATGTGAGTCCTCTTCGTGTTAGTCATGTTTTCATAGGACTCGCTAGTAAGAGTGATGTCTTGGTTAAAACAAGGATTGGAGACTATTTGAAATAATAAGTGAGCCAAGAAAGCTAAGATTTGGTGACAACCTGGTGCAAGAGCACCCCTACAAAATAGGACAGAAGTCTATTTTTAGTATGTTTAACTTCATGATGTAATAAGGTCCATTGGACCAATGCGTATGTATTAGATCAACCTAGGAGAATGTGCAGGTAGTTAGGAGTTTGTTATGCCAGCTGTCTTAGCTATCTCCTCCGAGCCACTTGGAAGCTCCGAGCCGCTGGGAATCAAGTTGGTAGTACTCATGAGGGATTACTATATATGTCTTAAATCAGTTAGGTTTTACATAGAATGAGTTTGTTTTAGACAGAGTAGATACAGAGTAGTCTAGACAGTGGAGAAATTGATGTTTTTAGCATTGCAAAAGCAGGACATTTATGATACTGTGAGACTGTGAATCTTGTATGCATTTCTGTTAGTAAAAGTAAGAGATCCCATCAGTTTCAGTTATCTAGTTTACAAGCTATCTGTGTATTGATCTCTTTTGATTTCAGGCAAATGGATTCATTCAACCCTTCCACCAGTTGATTCTCTGTATCGGTGGAATGGTCATGTACAGTAGTTTAGTTTTCTTTTCTGTTTTCATGTTCATGCATTTCATGTTTATGGGATCAGTTTGTAGCATGCTGTGAGTTATCCTAGCATCCTCATGTGCTAGGGTTAGGAGGATAAAATTTCTAAGTTTGAATTGAGCAAGAGACGATCCGGCCCGATCATCATGTTTTCTATGTGAAGTTGTGGAGTTCTGAGAGTTTTTATGCATTGGATGGATATACAGTATCTGCATGTGACACTACAGACTGTGCAAATCGCACCTGCGTCTATGCACATATCGCTATCCAGATCGGGTCTTGAAACTTAGGGAAAATGCATGTTTTGAGTGCATTAGGATGATATAGGTTGGATGTATATTTCCTATGTATATCATCATCAAGATCATCATTTTGTGTGTATCCATCATCTGCATATCGCAGTTGTATGTTGGAGCATACATGTAGGTGAAGGTACAAGTAAACGGGTTAGTGGTGAGTCAAAGTCACCTTTGCTAAAGAAAGGAGGAGGATCATCTTTTGTTTGAGTATCGGGTAGCCGAGGATCATTCAAATCATCATCAAGATATTAGAGTATAACCCGACAATTCTTATCATGTTGTGGAGTATGTAAGTGAGCCTTACATCTGGGTGACATCGACATCAGGTGCATGTGACGTCATCGTCATCAAGACATTTGCAAATATCACCTGATAAAAGTTTATCCTGCCGACGACAAGTATTTGGCATAAGCGTAGGATATTGGGGTGATCAGTGCTAAGTGGATCACAGAGGAATATTCGGTGGAATATTCGTCATGTGCATAAAGAGGAGTATCGTCATCAGGATGTGTCAATATAACCCTATAAGTTACATCCTAATGCTGCTTGTTTAAGTTGGTCGAATATCGGGGTGACATAAGCATCAAAAGAGAGGTGCATGATGTTGTCATCATCAGGATATTTGGAGGAACCCGATAGTTTATATCCTATTGAAGCCGAATATCATGATGCTGTCAATAGAAGCCGAATATGATGATGCTGCTAATAGGTGAAAGATCAAAGGTTTGTCTGTAGGAGGATATTGGTCGGTAGAGAAATATGATGATGCTGACAGGTTTTAGACATACATACTGTATGTTAGGATTTTAGCTATTTAGTGGGTTTAATGGGTTTTTCACCCTATTTATAAGCTTTTGCTATGTGACTCTGCATCATAGTGGTATCAAAGCAAAGGAAGGATCTTCTGGAAAAGATAAGAAGATAGTAAGATGTCAAATGAAGAAGGAACATCAGAGATTCTGGCAAGGATGACCAATGCTGAGTTGGCAGTTCTGGTAAAGAAGCAGATTGCTAAGAGCAAGGCCGTGAAGGCTCAGAATTAGGAATTGAAGGATGAATTAGAGAAGTTGAGGGACAGAGTAGGTCCTGGTAGAGAAGAAGATAGGGAAGAAGAAGAGATCCCTAGGTGGAACGAGGAGGTCGTTCCTGCAAACCAGAGGCCACTATTGAACGCCCTCAAAGCCATGGAGAGGAGAACCATGGATGTGAAACTGGATTTGCCAGTTTTTACAGGAAGGATGGAACCTAATTCAGTGATGGAGTGGATAGACTCCTTGAACAATTTCTTTGAAACAAAGGAGATACCAGAACAACAGAGAGTGAAGATAGCCCAATCAAAGATGAAAGAAACCGCATTGACATGGTGGAATTTTGTCCAAGATGACAGAGTACAGGAAGGAAAGCGTAGAGTCACTACATGGAGGAAGATGATGGCATTAGTAAAGGAAGCCTATGTTCCATTAGATTATAGTATCCAATTACACAAGAGGAAGCAAAACCTGAGGCAGAAGAAGCTAGATGTCAGCTCATATATAGAGGAATTCATGAAACTTTGTGTGAAGACAAAGGTAAAAGAAAGTGAGGAAGAAAAGGTAGCCAGATACCTTAATGGATTGAGGTTTAACATTCAGGAAGATTTGAATCTACATAATCCAGATACAGTTCAGAAATGTTTTTAGTTGGCATTGAAAGTGGAAGAGAAGTTAAAGAGAAGACACGAACAGCATAATAGAGGAAGAGGTCCTTTCAGAGGCAGAGGACATGGACATGGATATCAGGGAGAATCCAGTCATGACAATAGCAAGGGAAATAACAGTCAGAACCAGAGAGAAAGTTACAATCAACAAGGAAACTTCAGAGGCAGAAGACCTTTCAAAGGAAGATCCTAGGGCAGAGGATCCATCAAATGTTATAACTATAACAAAGAAGGCCATATAGCCAGCAGATGTCTAGAAAAGGCCACAAGCTCAACAGGAGAAAGGAGAACAAATCTGATCCAAGAACCTGATAGTCAAAGTACAACAGGCTCTAATGCTTTTCAGAGTGTGAATGCTCCTGATAATTATGGATATCTAGAGAGTGGAGAATCTTTGATGATGAGAAGAACAATGACTACCATGAAGGTACTTGACAAAGAACCCCCTCAAAGAAAGTCTCTTTTCAGAACCATTTGCAAAGCAAGAGGTAAGGCATGTAAAGTTTTAATTGATTCTGGTTCTACTGAAAATTTTGTATCTGATGAAATGGTGACAAAGCTTAAGCTTAGGAGATTGCCTCACCCATCCCCATATAGGGTCTCATGGCTTACCCAAGGTTAGCAAACAATTGTAGAAGAATAGGCTTGGGTAGAATTTCAGATTGGAGCATATAAAGATAGGTTGTTGTTTGACATTACCAAGATGGATGCTTGCAATCTTTCGTTTGGTAGACCATGGCAGTATGACTTGAAGGCACACCATGATGGTGTTAGAAACACCTATACAATCACCAAGGATGGTAAGGTGATAGAGTTACTACCATTGACAGAGAAGGAGGAGAAATCCAAAGGAAAAGAGGTGAAGGTAATGCTGATGGAAGGGAAACAGTTCATGAAAGAAGTAGCAGCAGAAGGTGTAGTTGCATATGCCCTCATTCCATGTATGACAGTGAATAAAGAACGGTAGCAAGAAGTCAAGAAAGAGAAGCTGAGGTTCATAGACCCAGTTATCCAAGAGTTATTGGATAAGTATAAAGGTATCATCTCTGAGGGAATGCCAAGATCCCTACCACCTATAAGGGATATTAGCCATTGCATAGATCTAATTCTAGGATCGACACTTCCAAACAAGGCAGCATATAAGCTAACTCCAGAACAGAATGCAGAAGTAGCCAGATTGATGAATTGTTAGACACAGGTCTGATTGGTAAAAGTTTAAGTCCATGTGCAGTACCAGCTGTACTAGCACCAAAGAAAGAAGGCACTTGGAGGCTTTGCACAGATTCTAGAGCTATTAATAAGATCACAATCAGGTATAGGTTTCCAATCCCTAGGATAGAGGATTTACTTGACTGTTTGGGAGGTGCTAAGTATTTTACAAAAATAGATTTGAAGAGTGGGTATCATCAGATCAGGATTAGGCCAAGAGATGAATGGAAAATAGCATTCAAAACTAATGAAGGGTTGTATGAGTGGAAAGTTATGCCTTTTGGTTTGTCTAATGCACCTAGTACTTTTATGAGGTTGATGAATGAGGTTTTGAGAGAATTCATGGGTAAGTTTGTCATAGTATATCTAGATGACATTCTGATTTTCAGCAACACAAAGGAAGAACATCTCAAACATATAGATTTGGTTCTCAAGAGGATACATGAAGAGCAGCTGATGATAAATTTGGACAAGTGTTTGTTCATGCAAGAGGAGATCACATATTTGGGTTTTGTCATTTCACAAGGAAAGCTGCAAATGGATAAGGAGAAGGTAAGTGCCATATTGTCTTGGCCAACTCCATGGACTATGAATGATGTCAGAAGTTTTCATGGGTTAGCAACCTTCTACAGAAAGTTTATAAGAAGGTTTAGTCATATTTGTGCACCCATGCTTGATACTATAAAAGGAGGATAGAAGTGCAGATTTGTTTGGACTAAGGAAGCAGATGATTCTTTTGAAACATTAAAGAAGAAGGTGGCACAATAGCCAGTCCTTGCACTTCCAGACTTTAACAAAATCTTTCAAGTGGAATGTGATGCTAGTCACATGGCCATTGGAGCAGTACTCAGCCAAGAAGGTAGACCAATTGCATTTTTCAGTGAGAAGCTCAATGATGCTAAAAAGAGGTATTCATCATATGATTTGGAAATGTATGCTTTAGGTCAGTCACTCAAGAAATGGAGGCATTACTTGATGCCAAAAGAATTCATAGTATTCACAGATCACTAGGCTCTGAGTTTCATAAATAGCTAGGAAAAGCTGAACCACAGACACATGAAATGGGTAGAAACCTTACAAGCTTTTACTTTTACATTGAAGCATAAGAAAGGAGTCAAGAATAAGGTAGCAGATGCCTTGAGTAGGAGAGCTCTAACAGTCAACCAGATTTAGTTGGAGAGTTTTGGCATTGATTCATTGAAGACCATGTATGATGCTAATGAAGATTTTGGAGAGATATATCAGGTATGTACTTCTTTTGGAGATAAATATCATGCTGAATTCTCTGAATTTCTGATCCAGGATGGATTGCTATTCAAAGGTGGATAGTTGTGTATTCCAAGGTGTTCTATGAGGTTGAACATCATTAAAGAGAAACATTGTGGAGCTATGGCAGGTCATTTTGGTGTGGATAAGACTCTTGATCTTGTTCGAAGACATTATTTTTGGCCTAAGTTACAATCAGATGTTAGAAAGTTTGTAGAGACATGTGTGATATGTCAGAGAGCAAAAGGTAGATCAACTAATGCAGGTTTATATCAGCCTTTACCCATTCCTTCCAGACCATGGGAAAGCATAAGTATGGATTTTGTCTTGGGTTTACCAAGGACAAGGAAAGGATTTGACAGTGTTTTTGTTGTAGTGGATAGATTTAGCAAAATGGCACATTTCTTGCCATGCAAAACCTCTGCTGATACTTCATACATTACAGATTTGTTTTTCAAGGAAATTGTCAGAATACATGGATTGCCATTGAGCATAGTGTCAGATAGGGATGTGAAGTTTATTGGTCACTTCTGGAGAACTCTTTGGAAGAAACTTGGAACAAATTTGTCTTTTTCATCTGCATATCATCCTCAAACGGATGGACAGATTGAAGTAGTTAATCATTCCTTAGGGAATTTGCTCAGATGTTTGACAAAATAGCATGGGGAAAAGTGGGATAATATTCTCTCTCAAGCTGAATTTTCCTATAATGATACTATCAATAGGAGTACAGGGAAATCACCTTTTCAAATAGTGTATGGTATGCATCCAAGAGGAATTTTGGAATTGAGAGATCTACCTACAGAAGACCCTATTAGTGCAGAAGGAGAAGCTTTTGCAGAAGCTATAAAAGAGGTTCTTGATCAAGTAAAGACCCAACTACAGCAAACCACCTTGAAGTATAAAGAATATGCTGATAAAAAGAAGAAGGATGTACAGTTTGATGTTGGAGATTTGGTATGGGTTCATTTGAAGAAGGAAAGACTTCCTAAGGGCAAATATACTAAACTCATGCAGAGGAAGATTGGACCATGTCAGATTTTGAGCAAGCATGGATAGAATGCTTATGAGATACAACTCCCTCCAGATCTTGGTTTATCACCTATATTCAATGTATGTGATTTGACTCCATACAAGCATAATCCAGATGAAGAATAGGAACTCCTATAGGATACAATAGCTAATGACATTCCAAAGCATGATCTACCACAGTTGCAGAAGGTTTTGGACACAAGAGTGATCAAGAAGACCCGGAACAAACAATATTTGGAGTATTTAGTGTCTTGGCAGGGAAAACCTAATTCAGAAGCAGTGTGGATGATTGAAGAGCAAATCTAGAAACATGGTGTAGATCTACATACTCTCATCTCAAGTGGACTTGAGATTTCTTCTTCTGGGGAGTATGGTGTAGGAGCACCCCTACAAAATAGGACAGAAGTCTATTTTTAGCATGTCAGGACATAAGTCTATTTTTAGTATGTTTGACTTCATGATGTAATAAGGTCCATTGGACCAATGCGTATGTATTAGATCAACCTAGGAGAATGTGCAGGTAGTTAGGAGTTTGTTATGCCAGCTATCTTAGTTGTCTCCTCCCAGACACTGGGAAGCTCCCAGCCGCTGGGAATCGAGTTCGTAGTACTCATGAGGGATTACTATATATGTCTTAAATTAGTTAGGTTTTACATAGAATGAATTTGTTTTAGACAGAGTAGATACAGAGTAGTCTAGACAGTGGAGAAATTGATGTTTTTAGCATTGCAGAAGTAGGACATTTATGATACAGTGAAACTATGAATCTTGTATGCATTTCTGTTAGTGAAAGTAAGAGATCCCATCAGTTTCAGTTATCTGGTTTACAAGCTATCTGTGTATTGATCTCTTTTTATTTCAGGCAAATGGATTCATTCAACCCTTCCACCGGTTGATTCTCTGGATCGGTGGAATGGTCATGTACAGTAGTTTAGTTTTCTTTTTTGTTTTCATGTTCATGCATTTTATGTTTGTGGGATCAGTTTGTAGCATGCTGTGAGTCATCCTAGCATCCTCATGTGCTAGGGTTAGGAGGATAAAATTTCTAAGTTTGAATTGATCAGGAGATGATCCGGCCCGATCATCATGTTTTCTATGTGAAGTTGTGGAGTTTTGAGAGTTTTTATGCATTGGATGGATATACAGTATCTGCATGTGACACTACAGACCGTGCAAATCACACCTACATCTGTGCACATATCGCTATCTGGATCAGGTCTTGAAACTTAGGGAAAATGCATGTTTTGAGTGCATCAGGATGATATATGTTGGATGTATATTTCCTGTGTATATCATCGTCAGGATCATCATTTTATGTGTATCCATCATCCACATATCGCAATTGTATGTTGGAGCATACATGCAGGTGAAGGTACAAGTAAACAGGTCAATGGTGAGTCAAAGTCACCTTTGCTAAAGAAAGGAGGAGGATCATCTTTTGTTTGAGTATCAGGTAGCTGAGGATCGTTCAGATCATCATTAGGATATTAGAGTATAACCCGACAATTCTTATCATGCTGTGGAGTATGTAAGTGAGCCTTAGATCCAAGTGACAACGACATCAGGTGCATGTGATGTCATCGTCATCAGGACATTTGCAAATATCACCCGATAAAAGTTTATCCTGCTGACGACAAGTATTTGGCATAAGCATAGGATATCGGGGTGATCGGTGCTAAGTGGATCGCGGAGGAATATTCGGTGGAATATTCGTCGTGTGGATAAAGTGGAGTATCGTCATCAGGATGTGTCAATATAACCTGATAAGTTACATCCTAATGCTACTTGTTTAAGTTGGTTGAATATCGGGGTGATGTAAGCATCAGAAGAGAGGTGCATGAGGTTGTCATCATCAGGATATTTGGAGGAACCTGATAGTTTATATCCTGCTGAAGCAGAATATCATGATGCTATCGATAGAAGCTGAATATGGTGATGCTGCTGATAGGCGAAAGATCGAAGGTTTGTCTGCAGGAGGATATCAGTCGGTAGAGAAATATGATGATGCTGACAGGTTTTAGACATACATGTTGTATGTCAGGATTTTAGCTGTTTAGTGGGTTTAATGGGTTTTTCACCCTGTTTAATAAGCTTTTCTTGTGTGACTCTGCATCACAACCCGTGAGTGATGATGTGGAAATTAGAATGAAATAATAAAAGAAATATATTGAGAAGAGAGATCTCTCTAATAATGTAAAAGTTGGATGAGTCAAACATAAAAGGGATAAGTTACAAGATTTGCAAGAGGCAAAATGATAATATTTTGATAAGAGGAAAAATAACAATTATCTATAAAATAAATAAATTTGATAAGGATGGTGTAGCCTCTTGGGGAGGAGGAAACCTATGATGGATGTTTTAAGGGCAAGGATGTCTAGAATGACGATATTACTAGGCTATGGACAAGCTGATTTTTGAGCAATGCCTTATTATTTTCAAGATGTGACCATGGATCTAATAGGATCCACAAAATATTTGGAGAATGCAAAGATGCCTTGAGGGCCTTCATTGGTAAGGATGATCAGATAAGTTTTCTCAATCTGTCTTATATATAAGCTAGGAATGATTGATGTTGTGTAGAAAAAAAAGATCTTAAGAATCCTGTATGTTTGATTGCTATTAGTGAAAGTACTCATAAATATGTACATAGATACGACAATGATACTTTTCTTTTGCAAGTTATGCATGTGTGTAATAATTTACTTCTCATGCTTTATGTAAATGACACATCAGTATAAGTGATCATATTCACATTTAGAGACAAATCGTTACCTTTGATGCACTTTTTCATGTTTTGTGTGAGTAATGCACTTGTGCGAGAGATGCACTTATCATATTTATTTATACTTCAACAAAAAATGTTCACTATAGTTATACTAATTTGAGTGATGCATATTCCATATTTTGTGTGGATGATTCACATTATTGGTGTCTTTATGCAAGTGATGCACTAGAATAAGCTATTGATTCTTTTGTGCAAATAATGCATTTGAGTAATGATTACATTCATAATTTGTGTATGACATACACCTTTTGTATTCATTGTGTTTATATTGGATCGAATGATGATCACTATAATCATACTAATCTGAGTTATGCGTAATTCATATTTTGTGCGAGTGACACACTTGTGTGAGAGATGCACTTACCATATTTATTGTACTTATACTTGAACGAGTGATGTTCACTGTAAGTAATGCATATTTAATGTTTTGTGCAAGTCATGCACTACAAGTATGTATATACTTCTGTGAATGATGCTTGTGATGCACTATGAGTATTTTATGTATTCTTTCCCTATGTGAGTTATGCACCTAAGGCTCACGTATTCATTATTGTTAATTATTTGTGCTATGTGCACTATGTGACTGCATGTTCATGCAATTTGAATTTTGTTTCCATACTTGGAACAAGTGATGTTTTATGTTTGCAGAATTGTGGAAAAGATATAATTGCATCTTGTGAGAGTAATACAATTGCATAGAGTGTGTGAAGATTACAAAATGCATGTTATAACATGTTAACTTCATAAATTGAGTATGCATGTGATTCATTAGGAATAATGAATGCTCATGATTTAGATATGAGTGAAAATTTCTCTAGTTTAAAATTTTACATTTGAAAAATATTTAATTGACTTTTGTTCATATTGAATTATCAAGCATTAAATGCTATGCAGTGTGCTTTTATGCAAATGAATCTAAGGTTTACTTTAAGGAGATTTGAAAATACTTTTGGGAAATTTAATCATTTATCATTTTATAGAATGATGATTATCTATGATTTAGTGGGGTGATCAAGATAATCTACTTAACCATGATGATCTTTTAGGACCATGATGATTTCCTTCTATTATTGATGATATTTTATCATCTTTTCTTGATGTTGATGAAATTTAATCTATTGATCTTTTATTGAATGTATGTGATTCAATGTTGAAGTCAAAATTTTGTTTAAGTTGAATTCCTTTCTTGATGCCCAATCTTGAAGATTAGTGTTTGATTGATGGTGAACTCTTATGTTGGGTTAATAGCTTATTGTTGAATGCTTTATTTTGTTTGACCATTTTCAATCAAGTGGCATGTTTTGAATCTCTTTGACACAAGATTCTTGTTTTTTATAATGATATAATAGTATATCTAATGAAATGTTCCTTTTAACTTAATGATGATCCATTTGACTTTTGAGTTCCTATGATTGATTCAATACTACTTAATCTTTGATCATCTATGAATTAGAATAAAGAACATGTCAATATACTTGACATTTGCTCTTCTTGGTTAGTGATGTAATCAAGTTGAACCTCTTATTTTAGTGTTGACGATCTTTTTTTATTAAGATTTATTAATTATTTTCAATGATTTAGTGTTGATATTTTCTTGAGTTTTAATGTTGAAACTCTTCCTTTTTGTTTTTGATTTTCCAATGATGATAACAAGTAGTATGGGATGCTTGTTTTTCATCATAGAATGGAAATTATTCAGATGTCTCATGCGGGTAGGAATGCTTGACAAAATGAACATATTGTTTCATTCTTTTTTTGTGAATAGTTATGTGCGATTTATAAGGTAGTTATACCTCTTTGAGTAAGCATGTGAGATAGAAATCACCTCAATGCAAAGTTTCTTAGAATATGATAAGACTTGCTCAAAATTATTGCATTGTTAACAAAGGTAGAGAATATAAGATTTTAGAAAAGATGTGAATTAGTTTGATAAATCCTTTGCAAGGAATCAATGCTTATAGACTTGGAATATCCTTACTTCCTTCAATGAAGTTGAGATGTTTGTATACTTTCTCAAGCTGGAGTAGATTATGGCTTGTACATCTAACTTGTTTGAAAATAGGGAATAGAGTGAATAAGGTGAAAGAGAGATTAATGATTCTCTCCTTGCAATATGGTAAAGCCAAGATTATGTTACTAATGTGCTAATGATGTGTGCAAGTGTAAGTAAGGCACATAAAATTTTATGTTATGAACAAACAGGTACCTTGAAGTTAACAACATCATGGCTAGATGGGCATATTTTGACTTTGAGGTAAAACCGGCTAAAAAGAGGTATGAAACTTTTTCATGAGTTAAATTGATTTGATCATTAGGATGATGATTCTTTTAAGGGGGAAAGGATGTCATAACCCCTACTTTCCAATAAGTATATATGAATTTAAATATTATTATCTAATTTATTGTCAACTAATTTTGACTTATGTGTGTGACAAGATTTCTCTCAGTCTCTCAATGGAGAGAGTATCATCAAGGCAGAGGGTGTTTAGCCGACTGAAGGCATAATGTGGTGAAGGAAATCAAAGCACACACCATATAGATGACATAAATTAAATCTGCATTGGTGTGTATGGTTCAGTGCTTGAAAAATATTTGTATTAATCATTATTGCATTTAGCTGCAATAGATTTATTATTGCATAATTAATTTGATAATTAGTCACAATGAATATTAGTTGCAAAATTTCAATATCTTTTGAAAAGAGTCTTTAGATGCTATTTTCGTCAAAAGGGTAGTGGCATTTCAAGAGGGAATCTTGAGGAATATTCCCTTGTCACTTCCTAAAATAAGGAGAATAATTTTGGAAAATTGAAGTGACTGGAGTTATTGGTTATTATTGTTTCTTTTCTTTGACAGAAAATTTAATGCCTTCAATTTTATTCCTAAGCATGCTTTCTAGGGATATATAGCTCATTCTTTGGGGAATGGTGGGTGTCCTTCTCATGTCTAGTACTTTTGTGGAGGTTATGGGAGGATTTGACTCATCAAAGGAGATAACTTTTCTAAAAATTGGAGAAATTCTTACGAAAAAACCCAAGAAGGCATCAACACTATTGTATATTGAGCTCAAGCAAGCTTGACCTTAGTCATTGCAGCAAAATGTGAGAGCTCCTAGAAATAAAATTTTGCATATATATGTCAAGGTTCTTCAAGTGTAATGCAAGAAGTCTTCATCAAAGGTAAGGACATAGATTTTAGCTTGATAAGTAGCTCAAATGCCTTATTTTCACCTCCCTATTAAATTGCATAGAACCTAATTTATTATGTGTTATCTTTGAGGATGTCTTAGCATTTGATCTAGAAATCCCTATTGATAATTCCTACAACCGTGGATCCATTCTGTGCATATCTGCATTCTTTGCATTTTATGAGATGACATCTCTTTGAGATATTCTACCAGTTGTTTTGCATACCATGTCTATGCTTTCCATCTTGGCATGTAATTACCTTAGCTTATGTTAGAAAATTTTTAGGGTTATCATCTTTCATTCCATGTCTTTCTTAACTTACTAATTTGTATGTGCACATATCAATGAACTAAAGTTGTATTACAATGAGGGTTAGTCAGCTAATAGAAGTTAAAAAAGAAAAAGAAAAGAAAGAATCTCTCTCTACTTAAAACCTGTATGATGTGTTTTTGTGCATATGCTTCAATCATTGCATACCAGGAATCGGCATCTCATTGAGGCATTCTATCAAAAAGATCATGTTTGTAGTTTTTTTCTCCCTATGCTCACTTTGATGCCTTGATAAGGAACACACCAGACTACAAAAAAAAATTCTTTATATCTATGATTGCTATATGTTGCATCTTCCTTATACTCCCTTTGAAAACGTTCCAAATTGATAGAAATAGCTTCCATCTCTCATAAATTTCTCTTGCGGCAAACTAGTAGTTAGATTATATAGATGCATGGCAATTCGCCCATTATGAGAGTCCTTGTTAAATAATCCTTGGGGCATGTTAAGTTAACTAAAAGCATCATATGTCTAGATTAGCTTGTATGCATATTTTAAGGTCTTCATTATGTGCTATGAGAGGCATGAATTAGAAACATACTCATTTCTCCTCTATTCATTGTTATTTGGTTTAGTTTAAACAATTGGATGTGGAATTTATGTGTCATTGTAACCCTTACAAGGCAAACCTAAGAAAAACTGCCAGCCATAAACAACTAGTGGGTTATAAACCACCAACACAACCTACTGACTATACGGATGGGTTGACAAGTCCAGCTGTCAACCGCATCTAACGACCAAAATTGTTTGGCTACTTTCGACTATTCCTTCCATACTATTCATCAACTACATTTTAATTGTATTTGACCAGCTGTACGAATGTCGACCAACCAGTCGCTTACAACGCACCGACTGGTTATGATATTCTAGAAAAACTAGTTAGAGACTATGGTATTGCAAACTTATTTTTGTGAATAATTGTGTAAAACCTATAGAGATCGATAGCATAGTTAAATGGTTATAAGCTTATTGTATAATGTAGCATGAGTTCTAAGTCTTTCATATACTTGTCTTAAATGCATGCAAATAGTAGTATGCAGAAAAGATAAAATTTTTGTCTTCTTATTTGCATGTATTGGTTTAAACATTTAATATCTTCCTTGTCCTTAAGAAGCATTTGGATTTTAAAGTTATGGATGGAATCTCAACAATAGAATATTTTTTATTTTATTATACTTAAGTTAAAATTTTATAGGATCATATTCTTTAGTTGTTACATATCTCATTGGTCACCTATGGCGTAGTTGAATAGCTTAGCTCCTATTTTTCCTTTTTGTGTTTATCTAATCTTAGACTAGGTATGTCTTGAACAATAGTGTTCCATATTCTTGAACTTAGAAACAAGTTATGTAGGACCTAATCTTACTATATCAATCATAATTCTTTAGGACTATTATCCTTAAATCTCTTCTTGGTTGTTTTTGGAATATGATTTCTTATACAATAGCATGGCATGCCTTAGTTGAGAAAATGGATGAATCAAATTAGTTTCTTACATAGATCTCTTTGAGTATAGAAACATGAGTTATTAGTAATAGTGTTGATCTTTTATCTTTGAATATTAATAATATAGCAAGTTTGTTTTATGATGGGAAATATGGGAAATCTAAGACTTGGTTTGTCCTTCTTCTTTCCTCTTGTGAACAATCTTGAGATGTATTATGCCACCTGTATTAATATATTTTTTCTTTTAGATAATGTATGATCATTGTATAAAACATAACTTAGATGTGATGTTTCCCTTCTCACCTATCATTATGTGCATAAGCAATGACTAGAATTGGTGAATATAATGTTAGAAGAAAAACATTGGATCTATATTGCTTAGCTAAATTGCAGAATAGGTTTGATATGTTTCACAAAGCTTCATGATTGGACTTAAGGGTGTCTTTTTATAAAATCCTGCGTGATCTCTTTGAGGAGATTTTGTAAATCTAATATGTATGATGTTGTGGTAGCTAAGTATTTGCTTAAGGCCCTCTTAAATGGTTTGTAGAATCTTCTTGATGAATGAAGGTATCCTTTTGTTGAAAACCTATATGCAAGTGTATGAAGTTTGATTTCTTTGGATCCTTGGGTTTAATCTATTTTTTATTCGAATAAGAAAATAGTGGTATGCCTTATTACTTAATCAATTTAACCTTGAGCACAGATATGTTTTAAAATACATAGTACAAGTTAGACCTTATGTTATATAAGTCAACTGTGTGAATGATATAGATTGACCTTGGGTTTGTAATTATTACTTTTCTCAAATCATCATAATTGGCTTGATTCCTTCTTTAATATGCTTGTAAATTAAAAACTATGAGATTGATATACCTTAGTCTAAACTTGGATAAATGTCTAAAGGACCATTGGACTGTTACTGGTAATTGATGCTTATGTCTGTTCAAAGACTTGTCTTCTAAATTTGATACTATGAAAGTGGCATCATGGGTGATATGTTATGCTATGCATTTCCTTTTCTTTTATTGTTTGTGTAATTAAAATTAGAGAAAGAGCATGGATGGGTGTTGAGTATGGAGCTACAGAGAATGGCATGTTCCTTGTTGAACCTATCTACCAATCAATGGCTTCAAAGATGCTTTGGCCAAAGCTTGTTAGTCAAATTAGTATTAATTACTATTTGATTCTTTTTCACTCTCTTCCATATCATGATATTATATTAGTATATGTATTTGACACATGCCATAGAGATGATAGATATATCATGTTGCACTAGATTCCTTCATGCATGCCAGCTTCAGTTTTCTAGACCCCTCACGAAGGGTCGGGCTTCTCCATTCATAAGTAAGACCAGGGAGGCGTGAGCGTTGTTGTTGGATTGTAAATCAACTTGGTGAGTCTCTCTCTCTGCCATATTCAATAGCAAAGGTATGGTATGGTATCGAAGGCATTGTATGGGTGATGTTCTTTTGTTGAGCCTACATGGCTAGATGTTGTAAAGGCATAGTCCTTTTTATTAAGCTATTTTGTTAGTTGATGTATTAAATCATATTTGATTATATTGATGAAAGTATTGTTTGTAAGTTGGGTTGATTATGGGAAAATTTTAATTCTTCCCTTTTCCACTCTATTTTATGAGAGTAATATTATTTTAATTGGAGTGGTTCTTACACTCATCTAACTTATAGCACCACCATACATCATGAACACATATCCCCTAGTGGATCTTCTACTGTCATGTCACCTACCCAATATGAATCCACATAACCATGAATACTTACAAAATGTTGAGATCCAGTAGGATATCCATGATAACATAGGGAATACTTGGAAGTACTTCACAAACATCTGAACACTCTCTTTACTGCTTCCTAGCAATGCACCCATCCAAGATTAGCCATATATCGAATAAGAACTTCCACTACTTGGGCAATATCTGGCCTCATACAAACCATTGCATACATCAGACTTCCAACAACACTTGTATATGGTACTCTGTGTTAGATCACAAGGATATATTGAGACGGGGGGTGAATCAGTATATGCCAAAACTTGTTCCAATTTTACTTTGTCAAGCAAAACTTCTAATTGTATTAAATAGATGATCAATAGATTAAACAAATTAAAGCACAACACATAAGCACACAACCACAACACCAGAGTTACATGGAAAACCCAAGAAGTGAAAAAACCATGGTGAGCAAGTTGCTTGGATCTACTATCCAAATCCAGCCTCAAAAATAAAGACAAAATAGATTACAATAAGTTTTAGGGGCTACAACCCAAGGAAAGACAAACTCCTTGAAATACAGTCAAATCAACACTTACAGAATCACACTTCAATAGATCTCACTGATCTGTTGGTGTGAACACATAATTCACACATGTTAAGTTGACTTAGTGAGTCTTCTAGAAGTCTAGTTGAGTCTAGTTGTGTGTTGAGTTGTTGATAGTTGGAGTGAGTTGTCTTATCCTCCACATGTGCAATTAGTTATCATCCTCTAATTGACACATGTAGGAATATCTCCACCTTCCACTCCACCTTTCTAGCTCTCACCTTGCCTTTATAAGCAAGGCTCTCTCATTGTGTTTAATATAGCTTCATATGATCTTTGTATAGATTTTTGCTCCATTGTTTTAGCATCTTCTCTTGTCATCTTTGTGTGGAAGGTTGTCTTGATTGCAGGTGATCCTGGCTTGCTGATTCACATTGACTCTTACATAGTATCAGAGCCAGAACTACAATTTCCTTCCCTCATTGGAGAGGTTCTACTTGGAGCTGCATCTTAGGAGTGTCCTGGAGCAAATCTGACATCACGGTTGTGATCAGGAGGCTCGAATCTATATAGATCAGCTGTTCATTCGCTGAATTTCATCATCGAAAAAATAAAAGGCAAAATTTTTTTGCCTCTGCCCCTCCACGGTAGGGAATATTCCCTATGCAAAAGGAATCTTCGCATCACCATACCGTACTGCATTGTGCTTGCATCTGGTCATCCATCGGGTAAATTTTTATACACTGGTTCACAAAAATTTCTAAAGTTCTTTTGTTATCTACCGTTTTTATTTCTGTCAAAGTTTTAGGGTATAGTGTACCCAACAGGTGCAGGCCTTGTCGAGCTCCCGTACCTTGGTGGTACACTGCACTGTATCAAATCACATCAGCTACGACAGTCTTCTATACCAGCAGATTATCCTTCATCGTAACCAGCATTTTACTTACAGTGGATCTCACATACATGGCGGTCAATCACAGTTGGTCGATTGCAGTAGGAAGATCAAATCCGAGTCCACAGTCGTTAGATCTTCATCGACCATTTTTCAAACTCGTTTCATATATATCCTCCAACATTTTACCAGTAGTCGGCATGACCGGTTATTACAAACAAAAGTCTACAGCTGTCTTCAATTAATAACCACATTGGTGAATGGTTTTCCAGTCAAAGGCATTTTATGCATATTTCTGGTGGTTTTGTATAAACTATGAGTAGTCTCAAATAGTCTGTCAAGCGGATCTAGTAATTACAGTGGAGGTCAGCATCTAACAGTCGTCAGCAACAGTTTCATTATTCACACCAGAGAATTTTCTACAGTCGGCGGTTCCATTGCATCTTCATACTAGAGTTAATAGAGTGGAAGATCTTCATTTCAGGCTTCAGTCTTTAGATCACCAATAGTCTCTGGTGGTCAATCTTGCAATATACATGGTAGTTTCATTTTGTCTTGGCACATCTGCACTCTTAATTTGGTGGTTTTATTTGCACCTTCGGCGGTCTTCATACCGTCGACCACTGGCATTTGTCTTCACTGGTAGCCAAGCCACGACGATGGCATCAATCAGGCGGTTAATGCTCCACAGTCGACCATAGCATTGATTGGCTATCTTCATACATTTTTTGGGTGTTTATAGTCAACCTTATCTAACAGTTAGCTTTTGGTGGCTCTGCCACCACTAATTTGTAGTCATTGACCAAATACTATACCTGTCGATGGTTCCTCTCTAGAGGTCAAAGATTTGTCATTGTGTTCAGCATCTAATTGTTTGCAGTAGTCAGTTGCTACAGTCAGCGACCATTTCATCAGTAGATCTGATCTTTAACATGGCGGTCATTGAGTGGCTTTGGCGGTGATCACCCGTAGATCTAGCATTGGCGGATATTCTTTTACTTACTGGCAGTCACAGAGCACTCAATACTTTTAATTGGTAGTTAAAAACTCTTGCCAGTCTGCTAAATACAGTGGTTTCTGTAAATGATTTTGCCAATCCACAGGAGGTATTCACCAGTCATCAGACAATAAAACACAGTTTTTAAGACCAATAACTGGTGGTTTTACACCAGTCACAG
Source organism: Cunninghamia lanceolata (assembly GCA_027924645.1). Taxonomy (NCBI): domain Eukaryota; kingdom Viridiplantae; phylum Streptophyta; class Pinopsida; order Cupressales; family Cupressaceae; genus Cunninghamia; species Cunninghamia lanceolata. The sequence continues at coordinate 5,315,884 of BSBN01000957.1, forward strand.
GCAATTTCAGGAGACAAAATGGCAGTTTTTCTTTGTAGGCAATTTTTGCCCAATAAGACAGTGGTTTCTGTACCCTTGAAGGTGGTTTTGCAACACTCACTGGTGGTTTTGTCACCAAACAGGCAGTTTTCTAGCAAAATTAGTGTTTTTGTGTGAAATAGGTAGTTTTGACCCAGATCGGTGGTTTTTTCCCTACAGGCAGCTTTCCAGTGAACAGGGAGAATATTCCATCAGAGATAGAGAATATTCTGCTAGGGGGGCCTGTTTTGCCCCTCAAAGTCCTAATGTAGGGGTTTTTTTGCTTTTTGCACAACTTTTGCCCATGGTGACGAAATCAGGCAAATTATATATCAACGGAAAGCTGATAGAGAGCATTTGCAGTGGTATCAGTCATTTTCATAGATTTTGCTATTTGACAGCATTTATTGTAGGTTGAAGACAAATCTTCTTTTTTGGCTCCCGAGCTCATAACTTTTTTCCACAATCTCTGATTTTTGTGATTAAAGCAGTATTGGAAAGGTATTCGGGAGCTCTACAAAGCCATCCATGCACTTTTCTCAATTTTTGCTCCAGGTGTTTTTTATTTCATTTGTCAATTTTTTGGCATTTGATTGATAACTTGAGCATTTTGATACTTGAGGAGGTGAAAATTGTTTTGAGAGGATTTGTTTGTTGTAATACATCATTGTGAGTGATTGTAATCCCACTGGAATCTCTTTTTTAAGAGATTTTGAATGTTTTTCCCAATTTTGGTCCCTTGAGGACAATTGTAAATCGCACTAAGTATAAAGTGCCACAAACAAATTGGGGGGGCTCTCTTACATAGTAAAGGGGTGTTGTTGTCTTGTTGTCTTACTTTTTTATCATGGATGTGCCTCAATTTCCACTTTTAACTCCATATAATTATATTGAATGGAAGAAAAACATGGAATTTGTGTTGTATAAACAAAAGTTACATAGAATAACTTCAGGCATAGATCCTGAACCCACAGGTGCTACTGAGAGAAGAAAATGGTTAGATAGAAGAGATGAGGCTTTTGGTACACTTTGTCTTGCTATTTCTCTAGATTTGAGATTTCATGTTGAGTCTTGTACTACACCAAATGAGATATGGACAACACTAGACAATCTATTTGGCAAGCAAGATAAAATAAGAAGGTTCAAATTGGAAAATGAGCTAAGTGCACTCAATCCTCAAGATTTTGATCAAATTGAAGACTTCTTCACCAAGTTTAAGTCTCTTAGGATGCAACTCAAATAGTGTGGTCTTGAGAAAGAAGATGAATAATTGATTCTATCTATTCTTGCAAAATTGGGTCCTGCATATTCAGTTTATGTTTCTACCTTTTATGCTACAATGGATGCCTTTGGTAGTAAGTTTACTATGCCTTCACTTGAGGAGTTTGTTGCACAACTCACTAGGGAACAAGCCAAGCTACTACACATGGGCACATTGAAGTCTCCTAGAAAACAGGTTCTAGTTGCAACACAACACAAAAGATCCTAAGGATTCACATAATAAGGGACAGAAACAAAAGGATTCAAAGTCTAATGAGCAAGAGAAAGAATCAAAGAAAACCCCCAACTCTTCTTCCAAAGAGGAGTCCAATAAAAAGAAGAAGCCAAAGTGTTCTTATTGTAAGAAATTGGGTCATGATGAGACTAAATGTTATGAGAAAAAGTTTGAAGAGATGTCACAACTTCTTCAAAAACATAACATTGAGTATTCTCCATCAACAACAGTTTTACCCAAGTCTTCTTCTTCACCACCATTATCATCTACATCTACAAGGACAGTAGGCATTACACATTGGACAGATATAGGAAAAGGAAAAGCACTCTTTGCTTCAACAAGTCTACGATCAGAAAGATGGCTTCTTGATTCTAGAGCTTCTCATCATATGGCATCTTCATAGGGGATGTTCTCTTCATTTCAGTCATGTACTTTGCCACCTATTTTGATGGGTAATAATGCATGCATGCATGCAACTAGAAAAGGAAATATTGATGTTGGTTAGAATACATTCAACAATGTGTTGTGTGTCCTTCCTTGACAACCAATCTCCTTTCCATCTACCAGATTACTCATTGTGGTGTAGGTAAGACAATTGAGTTCACTCCTAATTCTGTAATCATTCAGGACTTGGAGAGCAGGGATATCATTACTGTTGGGATGGCTGATCATGCATCTCACTTGAACACTTTCTCTCATTTTGTTTTTGATGATGATGTAGATCCTTTCTATTCACACTCATACATCAAGTGTGAATCATGTTTCTGAGGAGAAGTTTGGTCACTTGAACCTTGGTGTTCTTGCATCTACTTTGATTCCTGAGACTAGTTTTGAGCTTCCTCCTTCTCCTGCTTCTACAAAGATTGGCATTGACATAGCTTCATCCACTTCATTTGAGCAGGATATTCTTTGTCTTCCAGATACAAGTTTGTGGATGAGTACTTGACGGGTATTGCAAACTTGTTTTGTGAGTTCTATCTTGATGACTTGGAGGACATAGTTGAATCTTCTACTTTGGATGAGCCACAATCATCTTCTCCTCCACACTTGTCATAGTTTGTCATTGAGTTGGAGTATCTTGAGCATTATTCAGAGGATTCTTCAGCTTTGGAGATTGATGATCTTGAGTTTTCATCTTGTCTTGGATTGTCACATTCTCTGATTGGGCATGCAGCACCTCATTATGTGACATCTTTTGGTTGTGACATGTAGACACTTGAGTAGTTTTTCAGAGACAGCATACATTATGAGGCTTTTTACCTCATACCTTGAGATCGCATTTCTTCAACATCAACCTTTGGACTTGTTTCTTCCTAAGGGGAAGAATGTTGTTTGCAGGCTTTGGATTCTCTTCAGCATTCTTCTTCAGGCATTCACCATCGGCATAGGAGCTACTTCATTGTGGGAGGGACCTATAGTCTCACACTTGCTCTCCTATGGGTGGGTAATTGATTGTACATATGTGTTGGAAGTAGTCCTTGGGGGGTCTTGAGTCCTCCTTCCATCACATATTTCATTTGTTTTCTGCATTCTCACTTTTGGAGAGGAGTTTTCTCCCATGAGGTTTTCTCCTTTTCTTCACTTGAGATTTGTTGTACATGGGTACCTAACATGGCCTAGTAGCTGGGACCCATCCATCATTGCATCTTTGTTTTAGTCAACTACTCCCTAAGTTGCACTTAATGGGGGTGTTGGTGTGAACACATAATTCACACATGTTAAGTTGACTTAGTGAGTCTTCTAGATGTCTAGTTGAGTCTAGTTGTGTGTTGAGTTGTTGATATTTGGAGTGAGTTGTCTTATCCTCCACATGTGTAATTAGTTATCATCCTCTAATTGACATATGTAGGAATATCTCCACCTTCCACTCCACCTTTCTAGCTCTCACCTTGCCTTTATAAGCAAGGCTCTCTCATTGTATTTAATACAACTTCATACGATCTTTGTATAGATTCTTGCTCTATTGTTTTAGCATCTTCTCTTGTCATCTTTCTGTGGAAGGTTGTCTTGATTGCAGGTGATACTGGCTTGCTTAGTCACATTGACTCTTACATGATCAACCACCTCTACACACTTCACTCTGTCACAAACATTCACTTCCTCTGCAAAGTGAACACTTCTACCTTCAACACACCTTCACATACTCACTCACTTATTTCCACACTCAGACATACATCTTCACACAATCACACACTCTCTCTTTTCACACCAAACAAGATCTTTCATTTATACCTTCCGCAAATTACAAAATCATTCTCCCATGTCGGCCAAGATGAAATGCATATACATGAAATGTGCAATGGCCACACCAAGTTGGTATTCAAAAGATGTAAAAATATAATGTGTTTCAATCCAAGTTATATCCATGACCTATTATTCCTTAACACATTCTTCCAAGCTGGTGCACACTTCAAAACATCTGGTGGGATCATCAGACTTGAACCTCAAACTTCTGGCGCACACTTCTAGCCTTCTTCATCAAACCTGAACCTAACACTATTGACATCAATGACAACACTAATGCAACAATCTCCCCCTTTAGCATTGATGCCAACACTTAACCTGGTATGTAAATTTCTCCCCCTTTAACATCAAGGACAAAGGGCTAGTGGTCCTCCTCTGAACTGATCTTCCTCTAGCTCCTCCTGTCCGCATACATCTTGATCTTCTTTCTCTGCTCCTCATCTATCAGCTCCCCCTGACTGATCAATCCTTGTCATCTTTTACACCCTCTTTCCTACCTACTCCCCATGAGAGGTAACCTCCATCAATCTAGGGATAAATTATTGATGGCACTTGTATTATCACAAAGACTAGGAATAGGCTCATCATATACAACCTTGATATCCTTCAATGTTTTCTTCATCCACACCATTTGGGTGTAGCAGGTTGCAACAACTATATATTTTGCCTTTGTTGTTGATAAGGACATTGAATCCTACTTCTTGTTAATCCATGAGACCAATTTGTCCCTTAAAAAGAAAGCTCCTCCACTGGTACTTCTTCTATCATCAATACTATTGGCCCAATCTGCATTAGTATAAGTAGTCAAGGAAAAGCCATCACCCTTTTGATATCACAACCTATGTTCCAAAGTGATCTTCAAATATCTAAATATTCTCTTGACTACCTTCACATGTGTCTCCCTAGGATCAACTTGAAACCTTGCAACCAAACACAGCTTGCATAATGTCAGGCTTTGACACTATTCGATATAGTAGGCCTCCAATCATAGACCTATCCTGAGTCTGATTAGCTTTAGATGACTCATCATCTTTACTGAAATGGAAACCAGTTTCCATAGGAGTACTCATAGGTTTGCAATCTTCCATTCCAAACTTCTTCAACATTTCCTTGATATACTTTTCTTAAGAGATAAAGATGCCATTATCTGGTTGAGAAATTTGAAGTCCAAGAAAGAATGACAGCTCACCTAACATAGACATTTCAAATTATTTATGCATCTCTCTTGAAAACTTCTTACACATCTCATCATATCCACAAAAGATTATATCATCAACATACACAGAAACAAATAGAATTTGTTCACCTTTAGTTTTGATGTAAAGGTTACTATGTATGGTACCTTTCTTGAAACCTTGCTAGAGTAAGTACTTATCCAACCTTGCATACCAAGCCCTAGGAGCTTGCTTGAGAACATACAGAGCCTTCTATAGTTTGCACACCATGGTTGGGTCTTCTGATAACTGAAATCCATCAAGCTGCTCTATGTAGACCTCTTCTTCTAAGTCACCATTCACAAAGGCATATTTGACATCCATCAAGGGTGTACCTTGAATCTCTTATGCACTACAAATACAAGAACCATTAGGATTGCTTCTAGTCTTCCTACCAAAGTAAATATCTCCTCATAGTCAACACCTTCAACTTGTGAATAACATTTACAAACCAACCTCACTTTGTTGCTAACCACTTCTCTATCTTCATTCAATGTGTTCCTAACAACCCATTTTGTTCCTATCACATTCTTGTCTACAAGCCTTGGCACAAGCTCCCAAGTCTGATTCTTTTATATCTGATTTAGCTCTTCTTCCATAGATTGTATCCATCCTTCATCCTTGCTAGCCTCATTAAAAGTTTTAGGTTCTATTCTTGGTACCTGTTCATTTGTTCTTATAAATCTTCTTCTTGCTTGAACTCCTTGATTCTTGTCTCCAATGATCTAATCTTCTGAATGACTATTCTGAACATACTTGGCTAGAATCTTAACAACCTTTTTTGGAATTTCTGCCTTTTCTTCAACTTCTACAACTTCCTCTATGTAGGCAAGTTCATCTAGCCAACAATCCTCTTTCTGATTTGACTTTTCATGTGACTCTTCATCCACTCTTACATTTTTACTCTCAACTATATTCCTCAATCTTTTAATACCTTCATCTACTCTTGATTCAAACTATCCCAAACCTTCTTCGTCTCTTTTGATGTAGCATTTGCTTCCAAAAAATCTAAAATACTTGACTGATCTTGGTCTTCCATTCCAATGTTCATATAGTGTCTTCGTACTATGCTTTCTTAGTTGTCCTCTACTAAGAATGTAGAGTACGGTATGAATTGCTTCTTTCCAATATATATAAGGTAGTTTAGCTTCGCTCAACATTGTCTTGGCCATCTTCTAAATAGTCCTATTATTTCTCTCTGCAACACCATTCTATTGAGGAGTTGTAGTTGCTGCATAGTGTCTTTTGATTCCATATTCTTGACAAAACTCTACAAACTCATTTGAACTGAACTCACCACCTCTATCAGACCTTAAGCACTTGATTCTATCATTCATTTCATTTTCATCTAAAGACTTGAAAATATTGACTCTACTGAAAGCTTCTAATTTTTATTGCAAAAAGGTAACCCATGTCATTCTAGAGAAATCTTCAATAAGAAACATAAAATATCTTTAACTTTGCAAACTTTTCACCCTAGTTGGTTTGCACAAGTGAGTATGAACCAGCTCCAAAGGCCTTGTAGTGGAGAATTCATTGAACTTGAAATTTATCCTTGTCCACTTCCTAATCTGACACTCCTTGCATATGGTGCTTGCAGACTTGATGATCTTTGGCATGTCTCTTACTTGCATGGAGCTAATCTTCACAAGATTGTCAAAATTGATGTGCCCCATCCTTTTGTGCCACAACCAGCATTCATTTGTTTGTCCTAGAAGACATGTCCTTTCATTAACTTCCTTCAGATTATACAAATTGCCTTCTTCTTTAAATCCTTCTGCCACCAATTCAATAGACTTTGCCCTTCTAATTTCACATCCTCGATCATAAAATGTGAGATTATATCCTTTGCTACACATTTGACTCACACTAAGAAGAATATGCTTGAGACCTTCTACATAAACAACATCATGTGTCTAAGACTTTCCATCAATACTTATAGTACCTTTTCCAGTGATCTTTTCAGATGAGTTATCTCCAAACCTGACCAATCCATCATTCCACTTACCAAGATTGATGAACTTTCTCTTATCACCAGTCATGTGATTTGTACATCCACTATCTGTCACCTAGAGATTGGTTTTCCCTTGAGCATAAAATGTTGTTTAGACAATAATTGAATTTTCAACTCCATTGTTATTCTCATTGTCTTGCTCAACGATATTGGTTATCTGAGATTCTATATTTTCAAAACCATTCTTGCAATATCTTTCTATGTGTCCAACTTTATTGCAAATTTGACATACCACATTGACATCCACAAGAGAAGTAAGAGAATTTCTACTTACAAGATTTCTCTTATTCACTTCAGACTTGCAATCCATATCCTTATGACCAAACTTGTTGCAAATAAAATAAAAACCAAAGAAGATATCATTGGACCTGTTCATGGAAAATTGTCTTGCATGAAGCGATCTTCCTTAAGACAAGGTAAGATCTGCATATTTAAAGTCATCTACACTTCCAAACTTTTCCTTCTTCAAATCCTTTATGAGTAACTTAATTTCTTTCTCAAGTCTTGAATATTCTTTTATCTCAGATTCAATTAGAGATCTTTGTTCTTGATTCTCTTTCCTTGTACAATCTAAGTCTTCAAGAGCAGAGATAGGCTCTCCTTTAAAATCAACTTCACAATCTTCATCTGTAGTCTTGTCTGAACCATCTGAGCTCACCATGGCCATGAATAAAGATTCTCCTTTATCCTCATTAGATGAATAGTGATCTACATCTTCTCTAGAGTTGTAGTCTTCCTTTGAAAGAAGGTTCCTCTTGAAATTGTTTATATTGAAACCCTTGTTTCTATATTCACTTTCTCCAAAAGGACATTTAGACACATAATGACCAATTCTACCACATTTGAAACATTTGAAAGGTATCTTACCTTTATACTTTTCTCATCCCCTTTTCAGCTTTCTTCCAAAGTTTACTTCTTCCTCGGCTTCATTGCATGCATCATATGTTCCTTCATTCTTCATAGCATTGAAAGCAACTTCATTTTATCATTTCATAGATAGTGTGGGACCCAAATAACTCTTCCATAGTGAATTTATTCAAATCTTTGGCTTCTTCAATTGCTAAAACTTTTGAATTGAATCTATGAGGGAGTGAATTTAAGACTTTATTTACAACCGATGAGTCATCTATATCTTCACCCATGCTTCTGATTCCATTAACTAATTCATCTACCCAGTGCAAATAGTCATCTATGTTCTTTTCTTCTTTTATCCTTAGATTCTCAAATACTATTTTGTAGGATTTCACTTTTTCTTCCTTCATATTGTCATTTCCTTCATAGAGATTTTTGAGCTTCTCCCATATCTCCTTTGCTATCTTACACCGCATAACCTTGACTAACTCTGAACCATTCAAGCTGCTTAAGATGGCATTATTGGATTTAGCATTGTTCTCATGAGCCTTCTATGCATATGAATATGTAATACGATGTTTAGGTTCAACATAATCATCCATGATAGAACTCCAAACATCCTACCCTAGAGAGGTTAGATATGATTCCATCCTTACACTCCAGAAATCAAAGTTACTTCCATCAAACATTGGAGCTTTAAAAGAGGACTCCTTCTAAGGCGTGTCTTCTACACCAAGTTCTACCTTCAGCTATTAGGATGCACCAACGAACTTAGCTCTGATACCAATTGTTAGAACACAAGGATATATTGAGAGGGGGGTGAATCAGTATATGCCAAAACCTATTCTAAATTAACTTTGTTAGCCAAAGCTTCTAACTATCTTAAACATATGATCAACAGATTAAGCAAATTAAAGAACCACAACACTAGATTTACGTGGAAAACCCAAGAAGGGAAAAAACCATGGTGAGCAAGCTACTTGGATCTACTATCCAAATCCAACCTCACAAATAAAGATAAAATAAATTACAACATGTTTTAGGGGCTACAAACCAAGGGAGGACAAACTCCCTAAAATACAATCAAATCAAAACTTACATAATCACACTTCAACAGATCTCACTAATCATCCACTTCCACACACTTCACTTTGTCACAAACCTTCACTTCCTCTGCATAGTGAAGACTGCTACCTTCAACACGCCTTCACATATAGACTCACTTACTTCCACACTCGTGCATACATCTTCGCACACTCTCAACACTCTCTTTTCACACCAAACAAGATCTTTCATTTATACCTTCTACAAATTACATAATCTTCCCCCACGTCAGCCAAGATGAAACGTGTATACATGAAATGTGCAATGGCCACACCAAGTCGACATCCAAAAGATGAAAAAAGCTAATATGGTTCAAGCCAAGTGATAACCATGACCTATTATTCCTTAACAAATTCTTTCAAGCTAGCATACACTTCAAAACATTGGCTGGATCATCAAAACAAATGAAGTCGGCCCAAAAAGCACTTATCCTTTCATAAAATAGCTCCAGACCTAAAGCAGTACTAGAGAGATGAATTTACATCATGCAGATCATTACACAAGCAACACAAGACTTACACAAAGCTTCTTAACCAATCCTCCCATTGAAATATATGTTTTCTTTCTGGTGTGAACAATAAAAAACTGAGCCTAGCATCACAACCGAACCTTGAACACACAGTCTTGAGATAGAGAATTGAAAAACCAACTTGCGGTGCACTTCAGCACTTGAAACTTGAAATGAACAAGGATACTAATTATTTGAACTCATCCTCCAAATATCAAAGCCAAAAGATGGATTGGAGTGAAATGTGGTGGCTTATGCATTCTCCTCCAGACAACCTTAATTAGTAGCATGATATATCTTTGTTCTATTGACCCTAAAGGACTACTGTAGTACAACTTATCAACTGAAACTTGAACATATCAATTTTCTCATCTATAACTGACTATCCTTGAAACTGTAGAACCTCAACTTCAAAGGCAAAGAAATGCGGAGCAATTCTCAGACACATCCTGTTTGTAACCATCCTGAATCTCTGTCTTCAATCTGAGAGCTCTAGAATCTTCTGTGGAGGAATGTGGAGCATTCTCCCGAGCTACTTCAGTGCAAATTTCAGTGCCTTGGACACCCTGAATCTTTCTTTCAATACCAAGGCAATGGCTTTCCTCAGGAAACAAAGACTACAATATTCACCATACCAGAGACTTCATTTTCAACATCACACACAACTATTTTTAATACAACAAGAATCTTCATGTTACCACATTCTTCTACTCACAATTTTCACATCTGCATGAACTTCAGAAGATAGGGTACAACTGTGCATAGATGATACTGATCCAACCAGTATGCATAGTATAAGACATTCATCACCTTACCCTCTTCTTCACAGCTTCTCTGACTTACCCTTCTCTTCACAAATTCTATGATTACTTTGATACAGAGTTCCTTTGACATCACCAATACAAATCATATCTTGACACATTATGCTACTGCTAACATTACCTTTGTTCAATTCCAGCCTTCTTCATCAAACCTGAACCTCACATTGTTGACATCAATGACAACACAAATCAACACTTTGGTCATGTCCTCCATCTTAGTAGGAGATTTTGGACAATCCTCCACAAAAAGCTTCATTCCCTGCATCATCAGAACAACTAACAACATGCAAGATGCCATGCTAAATCTCTCCAACATTGAATTCATATACTTTCTCTAGCTTAACCAAAGATTTCTGCTAGTTCTGTCTCTTCTGATATCCATCCCCAGAATATAACTTGTTGCACCTAGATCCTTCATCTCAAATTGTGCTGACAACTAAGACTTCATATTTGAAATCAAACTCTTACCATTCCCAAGAAACAATATATCATCTACGTACAATGCAATTATGAGAATGCGACCATTATCAAATTTGTAATATACACAATGGTCAAATTTAGATATCAGATATCTCAAAGAAAACATAAAGGTTTCATATTTATGGTACCATATTCGAGGAGACTACTTAAGACCATACAAAGACTTCTTCAAATTGCAAACGAGATTTTCTTTACGTTTTACCATGAAATGCTCTACCTGTGATATAGATCTCTTCCTCCAAATCACCATGAAGGAATGTTGTCCTCATGTCCATCTATTCCACTTCTAAATCATACGCTGCTGCAAGTGATAATAGGAACCGAATCAATGTCATCTTCGCAATAGGAGAGAATATCTCACCATAGTCAATTCCCTCGACGTGAGAATACCCCTTCTTGACCAACCATGCCTTGTGCTTTTCAACTCTACCATCAAGACCACATTTCTTCTTCAACACCCATTTACATCCAACAAGTTTCCATCCTTTAGGCAAAGGCACTAGATCCCATGTACTATTTATCTTCAAAGCAACCATTTCTTCATCCATGGCTTTCATCGAAGAATCTGCATCAATCATACCCATAGCCTCTCTAATAGTCCTAGGCTCATCAGTGTTAGAAATCAAAGCAAGAACACAACTGGAATCCAACAATGAATAACCAAATCTTTCCGATGAATAATCAAACCTTTTAGATGGCCTTCTAACATGTGTAGACCTCCTGAATTGCTAAGGTTGAGGTTCTTCTTCTTCAAAACTTTCAAATCTTTTAGGGCTCTCCTCATCATCAGGTCCAACAAGAGTACGTAGTTCACTTTTGATTGGAGTAGGTGGAATTTGAACTGCCTTCTTCTGTTTCTCCTCTTGCTTGGGCTAGAACCCAATATGGAAGGTTTCATCTCAGAAAATAACACTTCTGCTATAGAAAACCTTCTAGGCCATTGGATCCCAAAGCTTGTTCCCTTTCACACCAACACCATAACTGATGAAGATATATTTTACCACCTTATTCTCCAACTTAGACCATTTCTCACAAGGCACATGTGCATATGCCTCACAACCAGATACCTTGAGATGTCTCATTGAAGGCTTTTTACAAGACCACGACTCCATGGGTGTCTTATCAACAAGAGTTGATGTAAGAGATATGTTGATTAGATAACATGCAGTGGCTATAGCTTCATCCCATAACTTTTTCTCACAGCTAGCACAACTTAGCATACTCCTAGCCTTATCCATCAAAGTCATGTTCATCCTCTTCACAACTTCATTTTGTTGTGGGGTGTATGGAATTATCTTATGTCTCTCAATCTTGTGATCCTTTCAGAACTTGTTGAATTCTTCCAAACAAAACTCACCACCATTATTAGTCCTCAAACATTTTATCTTTCTATCAGTCTGATTTTCAACCAAGGATTTAAATTCCTTAAACTAACTAAAGACTTATGCTTTACTCCTAAGGAAATAAAGAAATGTCCTTATAATATAATCATCAATAAATGAAATGAAATACACAAAATTTGATAACAAGGGAACATTAATAGGACCAAACACATCTACATGAATATAGTTCGAAACCCTAGAAGACTTATGAGAATTGGAATAAAATGAAATACTATTTTGTAAATTCAATATACACAATGTTCATAAAAGTCAAATTTGAGATTACAATCATCAAGCCCATCAACAAGACTTTTATTTTTTAGGGCTTTCAGACCCTTCTCGCCAATGTGACCGAGTCTTTGGTGCCATAACATTGTTTTCTCTATAGGAAACTTCATCTCCAAAGCATTTACACCCTTAGGTACCCAGAAAGCACAACCATCAGATGTATAAACAATAGACTTCTTCACTGCTTGATCTGATGGTGAGGATTAAGAATCCAAAGGCCTTTTCTTTGACATATTAGAACACTACATTGAACAGTGCATGCATCTAGCTTGTAAAGAGTGCCGATCAGAACACCCTTAGCCAACACCATAGCTCCTCTTGTCATCTTACATCCTCCACTCCAGAAAACAACCTACACAGGTCTTCATCAATCAACTTACTTATAGAAAGAAGGTTTCTTTCCAAACCCGGGATATGCAACACACCATCAATCCACTTCACTCTACCATCAGGGAATCTAATCTTGACTCTTCCACAGCCAACAACCTTCAAATGAGAGTCATCACCTAGATACACCTTCCCACCATCATACTCTTCATACTTTGAGAACCAACCCCTATGTGAGGTCATGTGGAAAGAAGCACCCGAGTCTATTAACCACACATCGTCATCATCCTAAGAGGATTTATTAGAGTTAGAATCAAAGAAGTTATTTTTACTTTTCTTTTTCTTCTCCTTACAATCTTTGTGGAAATGACCTAATTTGTCACAATTCCAAAATTTTTCCTTGGACATGCTGGGAGACTTAGTCTTCAGGATCTCTTCAGACAATAGCGATGCAACTAGATCTCACCCATTTTGAAACTAGTGGTGATACTTCCAATAGCCATAACCAAGTGATCCCATGAGTTCGGCAAAGAATGTAATAGAGGCATGCAACGATCCTCGTCTTCTATCTTGTCACCAATAGAAATCAACTAAGCAATCAATATGTTAAATGCATTCAAGGGATGTGCAATGGACCCTCCATCTTCCATCTTCAGAGAATACAATTTCTTTCGCAGGAATAACTTGTTTACCAGGGATTTATCCTGATAAAACATATCCAAGCTTCTTCCAAAGATATTTTGCAGTCTTCTCTTCATGGACATTTAGGAGCACTGAATTAGCCAAACAGAGTCTAACCAAACCCTTGTCTTTTTGATCCTTCAGATCCCACTCTTCCTGAGTCATACTAGTTGGTTTTGTTTCAAATATTTCAGCCCACAGATCTCTATCCACGTGACCATATCCCCCATCTTCAACTTCCATAACTCAAAGTTACCACCATTAAATTTCTCCATTTCGATCCTACCGGATGTACTTTCCATCTTTTGCCTGCACAAGGTCACGAAAATATACTTCTGCAAAACTCCCACTAAAACTAATACAAGTACAGAAAACCCTTCAACATAACAAAGGAAACAAAGCTGGTTAGGCTCTAATACCAATTGAAAGGAAGATGAGTGTGCAGAAGATGCTTCCTACACCAATCTAAGTAGGAGAGGATTACAAAAATTTCTTAAAACCCTTGAATAGTTCCTGATTCAAACTCGTATGCACATTCAAAATTATAAAACAGATTAACAATAAAACCATAACATAGAATTTTCATGGGGAAAACCCTTATTGGAGAAAGAAACCCCACACTCCAAAAAAACTTAATTATATTATTCAGCAACAACAAACAAGTTACAATATAATTGTAGAGCTATTTTTCAAGATTCAGAAGAAATTTCGGTAACATAATGGTACTTCAACAAAAAATTATTATTTTCTCCAATATACAAGTGCTCAATATATAGGAGCTTACAATACATTAATAAGACACTTTCCAAATCCAATGCCCAACACTGAAGATGCATCATGGAAGGTGACAAAATTATTGAACATGCAAAATGGTAATATTCCAAGTGTCAACACATGCAAACATGCAATTTCCAATTGTTACCAAACCTGCACATGCAAAACTACACTTGCCAAAATATAACTGCACCTCCAAAAAAGGCATCATTATCATAAGGAAGTCACCAACATGCATAACTCCACCTGTAATAGCAATTTCCAAACTTGACTCCTTGGAAATAGAAATTGCACATTGTAACTTACAATGCAACATGAGATAACTATAAAATATGAGTCAAGCCAACTCACACAAAATGGGATGCCTACCTCCTAAAAGTAAGAGTCGTGTCATCCATGCCACATTACATGTTTGAAGATAACTCAACTTGCCACTCCAACAAGTAACATCATCGAGTGCGCATAAAATTAATTATTGTAGGAAAATAAAACTTAGGATAAATTAAGTAAATAATCACCAAAGAAAAAATGCTAGGACTTGCAAAGGTTGAGACACTTTAATCCCAACATACAACAACACATGTTGCTATTCTATGCAATGAATTTTTTTTAAATTATATAATTGCTTAATTATATATATATAAAAGGCTACTAAAGTGTTATAAGACTTGCGTGGGGTAAGCAGGGCTTAAATTTGACAGTCAACCTTAATTATGAAGCAATTGTTTTATGACAGTTATCTATTTAATAGTGCCTTTAAAATACTATGACATACTTTAGTATAAGTAAATTATATAAAAATCAAATATATCAGCATAATTTTATATAAATTTTGATCATTTGTCCAAAAGGTCTCTCCTTTCATATGATACGGTCTTTTAAAAAATTTAGTTGTATTTTTCAGCTAAAATGTCTAAGTACAGCTATACAACTGTCAAATTTAAGCCTTGGTGGGGTGAGTGTCGGCCGCGACTAGTCAAGTGCGCACTGTACAGGTGTATTTAATAAGAAAATTGTACAACTAAGCAAGCGGACTGTACAGGTTTATTTAATAAGAAAATTGTACAACTCAGCAAGGATTTTAATCCCACATTGATGCTGATTATGAAATTTAAATATACAGGAACAAACTATTTAACATCGATAAATAGGAGGAGAAAATATGCCTCTCCTGCCTATATACGTATTAAATCCAGTCAAGCTATCTACATTAAAAAGACTTAAATCTAGTGACCGAAAATTACCCTACTCACTACTCCAATTGTGCAAGCAGCAACTTGTTCAGGAAATTCCCTGTGTTGCCCACAAACTACATGAGAGCACAGGCTTGTTCGTCTCTTCTGAAATCCTGACGACATGGTGAATGGTAGATAGATGCTCTCAAAATGTATATTATACTTTATTATACTTTATGCCCTCGCATTGTTTTTCATCAGAGTCCGTACCTTTTTGCTGGCTGCCCTCACATGATTTTTCACCAGAGTCCTTCCCGTCCTTTGGCCATAAAACCTCAAAAGTTGGTAAATGGGGCATCAAGCTATAAGATAGTACCATCTGCCATACAGTCCCCACAAAGATGGCGGGCAATACCACTATTAAAACCCATGTCGCTAACCATGAACAGTTTGGTTCCACCAAAACAAATACGCAAGATGAATATGAAACCAGGGTTGAAAAGAACGCCCACTCGACGAAGATGTTTGCCCAGGTGAACGTAGTTTTAAAATTAAATAGCTGCTTGTAAACATATCCTCTATTGGCGAACTGTTCTTCGTAAAGGACGTACCGAGCATATGTTGTATGGATATTGAAGCACAGAATCACTGCCAACATGGATAAAAACAGAGCTAGACTGTTAAATATTATGAAAAACTTGAGTGCAGACGTATGCATTCGCACTGGAATACCTTGGTCGCTCACTCCCCCTGGAATTTGGAACGGTGCAGCGAAAGTAACAGCGGCTATCAGAGTTGCAACTACTAAAAGTACTTGGATCCAATCCTTTGCCTCTTGAAACTTTTCCTTTTCATGTGGTATAGCTCTGCCATCTCAAATCTCCTGAGGCAGTTCTGTGGTCTTCTTTTTTTTCTGTGATTCCCAGATAATGGCATTAACAAATCTTTAAGTAGCCAAAAAAATTTCAGAGAATGCTCGTTAGTCATGAGCTTCCTTTCAGATTATCCTTCTCATCATTCTACTTAAACATCATTCTTTTCAATGGTTAAATAATGAATAGTAATTTTACACTTCATCTACATTAAAAATGATAAATATTTGTTCTATTTTTACTGGACAAAATTAACATTTGACTATTAAAATAAATGATATTTAAAAATAACCTGTTGTCATACTTTTTAAACTTTTCAAATAAATTATTTTTAATGATATGAGTTATCATTCCCTGCAATTCTTAGCTGCTACCTATAACAAAGGCCCATATATTCTACCTAATACTCCCTACCTGAACGGTAAAATTACATTTATGGTATGGAGGTAAAAGAAATTTTTACCATCATCTATTCAAATGCTCGATTTAGATGTTGCCATGGTAAATGGGGTTTTCCGCTTTTCTTATAGCTGCTCTTTTAAGGGCTGTATATTTTTCTATCAATTATTGCTTTAATCAATAATAAAAGAAAAAGATTAATAGCTTCTTGGATTAGCTATTGCTAGTGATTTGTGAATATTTACAATAAAATTAACTATTTTATTTTGATTAATTTTGTCAGTTTTTTTAGTATAATTTTTTATTTTTTGTGTCTTATATCTTTTAATATATAATAATGAACTTGGTCGGGATATAGGAACCATAATAATAAGGGGCTTAACCCTTGGATGCTAGTGGCAATCATCTACCAAGTCCACTATCAATCATCTATATTGAATACTAGAGACTAAGATTTCCTCCTAGAGGAAGAGATTGTCCACACCATTGGGTATTCTGTCTGATTCCAAGAAAGAATTGTCTTATGTTGCCCACCATAGTCTATTCCTTCTCCAAAACAAAAGCATCTACCCCAAATTGCACAAGATTGACCTAAAAAGACATTTCCACCAAGTCTAAAGTAGTCCCTGCCCTCCAAATCTATAGTATCTATTTCCAACTTGCATGTTTTGAGCTCAATCAAATTCCTACCAGTAGAACTTGTACTCATGCACAGTACCTACCTAGTTGTGTTATCTACCTAGGGATATGATATTATATTGTAATTAGATGGATGAAGATGCCAACATGTGGCACACATCACACATCCTCTGAGTTAGTTTTATTAGGTCTTGTGGATACTTGTGTAATTAATTATACATGCATTGAATAGTCCTTCATTAGGATTACCCCTCCATTATGTTATTAGGAGGAGGTCTATATATAGGAGGTGTTTATCATTGTAAGGATATGTCTTGAGTATGATATTGTAGTTGGGATCTGTTAAAGATATAGCATGGAGTGGTTTCTTTCTTCACAAGTATTGTACGATGTTACCCTACCTTAAGAGTTTATTAGTTTCTATATATATTCAATATTAGGGCATCTTGGCCCATAAACATCTCTTGTGTTGTGTCAGATACATCTTCTACATTATATTATTTCCATTATTATATGTGTGGATCTTATCAGGTGGTATCAGAGCTACGATTTTGGCAAATGTGGACAAAACCCTAATTTTTAAATATTTTCCTATATCTTTCAAACAACTATGAAATTTTATACATTTTTGTTATTACAGGTGGATAATCATCTAAGGATGATACCATCTAAAAATAAAGTTTATATCATCAATATTGAGTGAGTTATTACAATTTTATGATTTTTTATAATTTTGGTCTATAGGCTGCAAATCATGAATTTTTTTAGAGATTTTTATATTTCTCAAAAGCTTTCCAAATTTTATTAGGGGTCTATTATTTGTATTTTTATTTTTGAGGCCAACAACATTATGAAATAATTCAATCAAAGTTGGGTATGTTGTAAAAAATTAGAAACCATAGTTTTAATGGGTTTCCTAATTTTGATGGAAGTGGCAATGCATTATAATGGTGGAATCAATATAAATTAGCTTATGGTCAGGAGAAAATATGGAAATTGGATTTTTTTTTTACATTTAATGGGTGAATCTTACAAATGGTATTACACATTGCATAAGGATATTTCTTCTTTAAATGAACTAGAACAAGCTTTCTTAGATAAATGGGCTCAAGAAGAAGATGAAGGACAAGAACAAGAAGATGACAAATAGAAGCCGAAGAAGAAAATAGAGAAGGAGAATAAGTAGAAAAGGGAGGAGAAGTAAAGAGGATAATGAAGAGAATATAAAGGATACAAGTACACACACTTTAGCTCTAAGGAAGGAGGATTCAATCCTTTAATTTCATGGATGTATTAAAAAGGAAAAAGTTACTGCTTTATAAACCCTATTAGAAAGTATAACTCCATCAACATGGAATTAGCCAAGAAGCTACAAGTACAAGAAAAATACATCAAGAACAACCAAAATATCAAGTAAGGATATTCAATTTTTTAAAGATTTGAAGCTCTCTATGGATAAATATGTTTTACATTCAATTTTTTTTTTTTTGTATATGGATGAGTTGGATATTGTTCTTGGTTATCCTTAGTTAGAATCTTTGTAAACAATAAACATAAATGTGCAAAAGAAGTTCATGAAGCTTTGGTAAAGGAGGAAATAAGTCACATTATAGGATATTACACAAATGAAGTCCAAATGAAAGTTAGGCAAGAGAAAGTTCAAGAATCTACTAAAGATTGTGCCAAATGAATTAGAGAGAATAGAAGAGGAGAAAAAAATAGAAGAAAAGAACAGACAAGTAATTCTCTTCATGAGCCAACAAAACAAGTGGCAAAAAATGATGAAGAATTAGAGAAGGTTCCAATGATAGCAAATGGTGCAATATATAGGCATCCACATCATTATAAGAGACAAGAATCATGGAGGCATGATACTACATGGAAACACCAATCCAATCACTATGGACCTACATGCAGGAATCAAAGGAACAACTGCAATAGTTAGTGGTATTATAGAAGTAATGGATATTCATGGTAGCAAAGGACTTACTATGATAAGGAATGGAATTAAATGGGTGTAGAAAAATATGAATTAAGGATCACATCTCGGTACTATCAAGATAAAACCATTGAAAGGATCAACTATTGATAGTTAGATCATTGTTTATGGCATCATATTTGTGATGAATTGTGATAGTCATACTATTTTGCTTCTTCCCATGTTTCAAGGATGAAACATGTCAAGGAGGGATGACATGTTCTATAAATAGGGATATGATTTTTAAATTTATTTTAGTGGATGGAGATGTTGACATGTGGCACACATCCATTAGGTTAGTTATATTAGGCCTTATGGATAACTTGTGTAACTAATTATATTAGATGTTTAGTAGGCCTTCATTAGGATTACTCCTTCATTATGTTATTAGGAAGAGGTTTATATAGGATTTGATTATCATTGTAAGGATATGTGTTGAGTATGATATTGCATTTTGGATCTCTTGGAGAGATAGCATGGAGTGTCTTCTTCCTTAATGAATATTTAATGGTGTTACCCCTACATATATTGGATATTATGGCATCTTGGCCCACAAACATCTCTTGTGTTTTGTGAGATATATCTTCTACATATATTAATTCTACTATTATATGTGTGGATCTTATCAAGTGGTATCAAAGCTATGATGTGGGCAAATAATGACAAAACCCTAAATTTTAAAGATTTACCTATATCTTTCAAATGACTATGAATTTTTCTACAATTTTTTTTGCTAAAGGTGGAAGATCTTATAAGAATGTTATAGTCTTAAAATTAGGTTTCTATCATCAATATTGAGTGAATTACTGCAATCTTTTGATTTTTCATAATTTTACTTTATAGGCCGCAAATCATGAAATTTTTCTGAGAGTTTTATGTTTATGGAAATCTTACCAAATTTTAACAAGCTTCTATTATTTTTATTTTTATTTTTGATGCCTACAAAATTATTAAATAATTCAATCAAAGTTGAGTATGCTATAAAATTTAGAAACCCTTGTTTTAATGGTGCTTCCTAATTTTGATGGAAGTTGAGATGTACTAGAATGGTGGAACCAATATAAAATAGATTATGGCCAAGAGAAAATATGGAAATTGGATTTTTTTTAATATTTTAGGGGTGAATCTTGCAAATGGTATTACACATTAAATAATCATATTTCTTCTTTAGATGAACTAGAACAAGATTTCTTAGATAGATGGGTTTAAGAAGAAAATGAATTACAAGAATGAGAAGATGATGAACATGAAGCCAAAGAAGAAAATGGAGAAGAAGAATAAGTAGAAGGAGAATAATTAAAAGTGGATGATGAAGAGAAGATTAAGGATACAAGTACATGCACTTTAGCTCTAAGGACGATTCAATCCTTCAATTTCATTGATGTATTCAAAAGGAAAAAGTTATTGTTTCTATAAACCCTAGCAACAAACTTATAACTTCACCAACATGGAATTAGCCAAGAATCTATAGGTACAAGAAAAGTACATCAAGAACAGTCAAATATTCGGTAAGGATATTCAATTTTTTAAAGATTTGAAGCTCTATGGATAAATATGTTTTGCATTAAAACTTTCTTACTTTAGATATGGATGGGTTGGATATTGTTCTTGGTTATCCATGGTTAGAATCTTTGGGAAAAATAAACATCAATGTGGAAAATAAGTTCATGTAGTTTTGGTATAGGAGGGAAAAAGTCACATTACAAGACAAAACACATAATAAAGTCCAAAGAAAAGTTAGGGAAGAGAATGTTCAAGAATCTACTAAAGATTACACCAATGAATTAGAGGGCATATAAGAGGAGAAAGAAGTAGAGAGAAAAAAAGAGATGAGTAATTCTCTTCATGAGCCAACAAAAAAAGTGGCAAAAAATATGAATGCAAGATAGTTCTAGTGATAGAAATGGGTGAAATATATAGGCATCAACATCATTGTAAGAGACAAGAATCATGGAGGCATGATTCTACATAGAAACAATAATCTAATTACTATGGACCTATATGGAATCAAAGGAACAACTATAATAGGCATTGGTATCAAAGAAATGATGGCTATTCTTGGAAATAGAGGACTTACTATGATAAGGAATGGAATCAAATGGGTGCAACAAAATATGGATCAAGGATGGGATCTAGGTACTTTCAAGCTAAAGCCACGAAAAAGATCAACTATGGATGGTTAGATGATTGGTCATGGCATCACAGTTGTGATGACTTGCAACAACCATACTATTTGGCTTCTTCTCATATTTTGAGGATGAAACATGCCAAGTAGGGATGAAATGTTATGTACCTAGGGTATGATATTATAATATATTTAGGTGGATGGAGATGCCGACATGTAGAAAACATCCCTTAAGTTAGTTATATTAGGTCTTATGGAACACATGTAATTAATTATATCAAGTTTTGAATAGGCCTTCATTAGGATTACTGCTCCATTATTTTATAAGGGGGAGGTCTATATATATGAGGTGATTATCATTGTAAGGATATGTGTTGAGTATGATATTGTATTTGGGATCTCTTGGAGATATAGCATGGAGTAGCTTCTTCCTTAAAGAGTATTGCATAGTGTTACCCTCCCTTAAGGGTTTATTCAGTTTCTACATATGTTGGATATTAGTGCATCTTGGACAAAAAAATCTCTTGTGTTGTGTGAGATATATTTCTCATTATAATATTTCTATTATTATATGTGTTGATCTGATCAAGATAGGGGAGAGTTATTACCAAGAGCTTCAAGACATGCTATATCATAAGAAGGGTTAAAATTAGGATTTATCTTGGAACTAACACTCAAATCTATGATATGATGAAAGGGATGCCCTCCATCCCATTAGGTGGGCTTAAATAAGACATTCAATCCTTCCTCCATTAAATAATTAGAAAACCGCATACTACAGTGAAGGGCAGTGTGATCACACTTGAAACATTTCTTACATCTAAAAATGGTCTAGAGCAATCAAAATTACCAAAATGTCTAAAAATGGTATTTTTTTTCTATTTTTAAAAAGTTTACATCTGAACATGTATGGACCTAAAAATTTACCCAAAGCTCCTATACACTTCAAAATGCAACTTGATTGCATGGGGTAGTTGAGTCAGCTTTGATGGAGCGTACAAACCCTTTTCCTTGCCATGGGTGAACCTCCACATCACTCTTGCTCTCATGGTAGAAGCTAATTGAGAGGAGGCGAGACATAGGGGTGGTCCTTCCAACTTGGGAGTTGGACTTTGCAGAGAATGGTCAGCTGGTCCTGGGGCCTTTCCTGGGAGTTGTTTGCTATGTTATGTTCAATGACTATTGTTGTGGCAATAATGATATGACCTAAAGGGTCACTATTCACCAATCTCTTGTTTGAGTTTATGAGATTCCAACACCTATTTGGTTGTCTATTGTAATCATTTATGAGTCTAATGCATCAGAATCTTTCCTTTCTTGCTTGAAGGAGTTGTTGGATGCATTGTCTTTGTTCAAATAGCCTAAGCCTATGTTCTTGTTCTTGAATTGTTGGTTGCAGTTGTTGAGGCCTAGGGTGAATTGCTTTGGTCTCCTCTAGGATCACCCTCACCCACTCACCTCTAAGTCCAGGGCACTTCTATGTGCCTAAATAGAGAGAGTTGGCTTGAGTTTACCACAAGTTGACTTTACATTGACTTAGTGTGAATACCTAAGGTTTGCTTTGATTTTCACTTTTAATGTTGAATTGGTTAACCTTGTGATGGGATCGAGGGATTTTGTATTTTTTTTGGTTTTTCTATTGTTTTTTGGTTTTTTAATGTTTTGGTATGAATGCAATCTAAATGTATGCAAGCAATATTTTTTTTTGCTTTTATAGGATTTTTGAAATGAAAGTGAATTTATTAATCTAGGAAGTCAAATATGAATGCAATTTAACCATGAATTTACCTAATGCAATTGATCTATGTTTGTTTGGTTTTTGAAGGTCTTTTCCAACTATTCTAAGAAATAAAAGTGTAGAATTATAAATCTAATCTAACAATGCAATGTACATGAAACAAACTAATTATATGCAATCTAACTAGCCTATCAAGGAAATTGCAACAGTCAAATTACTATTTCCAAGAGCAAGATTCTGATTATCTAATTACTACTAAAGCGTAAAAGAACCTAAAACTAAAGGTGCATGAGCCTAGCATATCCTCAAAAATCCTTTTAGAAGTCTTCCCTTCCTCTGCATTAGTGGGGTACTCCTCTTGGCGATAGGGATTGGACAAGAATTGATTTGAATGAGAGCTTGAGAAAGCTTGGATTGAGCTATGAAATCTTGGGTTGGCCCTTAGAGTTTAGAAACATTGATTCAATGGTGATAGAAATTGAGAAAATTCTATCCTCTTGTCTAAATTATTAATTCAAGGATCATTATGATTTTTAGATTATATGCATTATTCATAGTAAATTCCTAGATTGGCCCTATTCTAGTAATTGTAGGCATGAAGGGGAAGAACTAAAAAATAAAAATAATATTGAAGGTTTCTAGATATTATCACAGTCATGTTAATTGGGAGGTAAAAATAAATTATGTTCAAATTTTTGTGCAAAAATTAGTACTAATGGCCTACAAGCTAGGAATATTGAGTCTAGTAGTTAGATATAGTATACATGAAATTATGGTTGAAGCCTTAGGACCCACATGTAATTACTTTCTAGTATCCCACTTCCATTGGAATCCAAGTGTACTGCAACTTTTTATTTCTGAATGGATAATTATTATCCCATTTTATATAAAATTTTCTTGGAACTATATAAACTTCTTGGAATGGTTGGCAAATCTATGTGTATCTCTACATTAAGATATTATATTTCTAGTTGTATGTTGGTGAAGCCAATCCTCTTCACTAATGTTTTATATTCCTAATATAGTGTTATTAATATACTACGTGGATAATGGTGATTGTTCATACTTGTTAATGAGCTTATAAACCATGACTCAAATTAGATCTAACATAAGATCTTAATCATTGTGGTTGTGAATAATTAGATTTATATAAATCATTATGGTCTCATTTTTAGGGACCAAATCCTAAATTGTGATTGAACCTGAATAACTATTGTATGAATTCATATCTAGAAATCTATCAAATCCTTAGATTAATTCTGACATATAGAAGTCCTAAGTTGAACATCTAATCTTTTTTCTATTTTGATTCTCACCCTTGCATCTTTCTTGTTGGCTTCATGATATAAAATCATGGCACTATGATGATATTTCATGTTTTTGTAAGTTCTATATTATTATTTAACGTTTATGGGGCTTCATATTGTTGGGAGAGCTATAGTTATTAACCTCATTTTGTCTAATGTCCTACACATTCTTAACCACTGCCAGTGTATATTGTTATCCTTGAAGTGTATTATCCATCTAATCTCCACTTGATCCTATGGTTTTCACATATCCTAGATGTATCCCCATGAAATGTGTTAGGACCTTGTTTACCATCAATCAACTAAGTGCAATGTGGAATGTAGTGGGTTCCATTATTTTAACTAATTTTCCATAGTCACAACAACTTAATATCATTAACAATGCGATGTGGAAAATTCCTATATCCCACAAGGGTTGTCTAGTGCTTTTTGCTCTTGATGTTACACCAATTGTTTGATGAGAACATGATTTGATACTTCACATAATCTCATGAGGTTCCCTTGAGAATATGAAAATAGTAGTGTTGTATAGGTTGAGAGTACTCCATGTCAACTATGGTGAGCCCTCTTCCTTTTTCCTCAATAAATTAGCATCCCTAATGGATGATGATGTTAGGTGGGTGTTGTGCCAATCTTTCACACTCCTAGGAGGTGTTAGAGATTTTTAGTTTTCATCAATGCATAATTGGTTGATTTGTATAATATTATGGTGGGACCATTTCCTCATATGCTCATGAGTGCTTAGTGATGCTAGTAGAGAACTTGTATTAGTATCAAGCAATGTGTTGCTCATAGAAGTTAATATGTAAGCATGCTATTAGTAGATAGTGGAAGCATTTTATCTAAAGTTGAGCTACAAGATCATGTGATTTGTGCAACCTCTTGAAGTGTTAGGGACCTTAGATGTTTGGGATCACACCAACGATGTAACTGAAATTAGCACTTACATCAAATATAGGAACCTCCATTAAAAACTAGGGTTTCTAAATTTCTACCAGATACCCAACTTTGATCATATCATTTAGTAATGTATTCAACTTCAAAAAAATTATAAATAATAAAATCCCTAATGCATTTTTGTAAATTTTCCATAAATGTTATAAAATGAAAAGAATAGTGATTTATAGCCTAGAGAGTGAATTTATAATTTAGAAATAAAAAATGTAATAACTCAATCAATATTGATGAACGAAAGCTAAATTTGGATTGTTGCTTCCTTATTTGATCCCCCAACTTTGGAAAAATATCTGTAGAAAAATTCATAGCCATTTGGAAGATATAGGCGAATCTTAAAAAAATTAGGGTTTCTACATAAAGTTACTAAAAATCACTTAATATTGATTATCAAGAGCTAAATTTTGGATTGTATTTTCCTTATTTGATCATCCAACTTCAACGAAAAATAATATAAAAATTTGTAGCCATTTGGAAGATATAGATGAATATTTAAAATTAGGTTTAAATGTCCTTACTTTTGCCCAAATTGTAGCTTTAATACCACTTTATATTATCCACACATATAATAGTGGAAATAAGACAATGTGGAAGTTATATTTGACATAACACAAGGGAAGTTTATAGGCCAAGATGCCCTAATATCCAATATATTTAGAAATAGAATAAACCCTTGAGATAGGGTAACAATGTACAATACTCCTTAAGGAAGAAGTCATTCCACATATAACTCCAAGAGATCCAAACATAATTTCATACTCAACACATATCTTTACAATGATAATCACCTCCTTTATATAAACCTCCTAATAACATAATGGAGGAATAATCCTAATGAAGTCCTACTCATCACCTAACATAATCATTTACACAAGTTACATACATGACACAATATAACTTACATAAGGATGTGTGCCACATGTTAGCGTCTTCATCCACCTATATATATTATAATATCATATCCCTAGGTACATTACAAACATAAGTTGACATGTAGGTATGGTGGATATAACTTTGATAAATCCTAGACTAATGGTAATAGTCTCAATGGAATATTAAATTATTTGTAATCAACATGCATGCCCTCTTCTTGATGTTTTAGAGGTACATATGTGATGTATCTTTTAGTGCCCTTATCCTTCTTAAGATAGCATACATCTAAGGGAATCAAATAGAAAACAAGATAATAATTAATCTGGATATGTTCTTTTGCATTTATCTCAGATCTTATAAACACAAATTAAACTTTTCATAACCACTTGGAAAGATGGGAACAAGGATGGCACTACTTAGTAACAATCTTGCTAAATTCTCAATTATTTCTTTGTTGAGTGCAATTTCCTTTTAGTGTAAAGTAGATCTATGGACTTTAGTGAGAGTCATTTTAAATGTTTTTTATTATTTATATGGATTATTAGTATCAATTACAACACCAATTAACAAAAATTAAGAACAATTGTTGGTTTCTCATTGTGGCTTCTTAATATTTCTATGTTTTTTCTATTCATATTTTTGTTAGTATTATTCTACTATACCTACCATTGTGTTTACTTGTAACTTCATTTTTGCATTATCATTAAGCTTATAAGTTTAAGAGGAGGGAATTTGTGCATTACATTTGGATTCATATGTTTTAGAGTAGTTTCTTAGACCCATGTTTGTCAAAGAGTGGAAATTGTAGTCAAAACTATAATTATATAGTGAAACCATTAGTCTTGAATGAATAGTGTCATTTTGAAAATTGTTGCAAAGGAATAGAGACCACATGACATTATATGGTTGGCCATGATTGATGATGAAATACATCCAATTAGTGGGAAAATGAACTAGACACTAATAAATGAAGTGGACACAATAACAAGGAAGAGAAATACCAATCTTCACAAAACATTGCAAGGCATTGGGTAGATTTGATTTTCCCAAAGCATATTTAGTGTCAATATATGTTGCATGATGTGTTTGAGCTACATATTGATATGATTTATTGATTGTAGAAATGAGCCCAAGTTGTTTTTTAATAAAAAGAAATGTTCATCGCTTTTAGTATGGTAAAATATGGTCCATTGGTGTCTTGATAGATATGTACTGGAAGAATTATTATCAATTTAGAATTACATAATTTGTATGGATTACAAATTATTAGTATGAAAGAAAATCTTATGCAAGAAGGGTTCATGAAAATAATTCCAACTTGTTCTTTTGAAAAGAAGGCGCATCTTTACTTCACATTTCACATTTTGTTTTCTTTGTTTTGGCATTCTTAAAATTCATGCATTGTATATTACATGTACAACATCAAAAGTTGCAAAGTAATTTCAAAACCCAACATAACGACCACTATTAGGTTCAAATTTGTAATCTACCCTTCTCTCAACATCAAATTTAATTACATTCTATCATTTAACCTAATCTTATCCTCAGCTTCCTCATATTTCTTTTTAAGATCTTTTGAAGTGAAAAGTAGATGTAGAATAAAACCCCCCATGGATTATAACCTAATAACTTAACCTTACCATCATTTCTAACATAGAAATTGAAACAATAATCCAAGGGTTCAGATTTATTGCTAATATATTCCTTAAAAAACCCAAAAATAGAATCCTTGGGCTCATCCAATTTATCCAATAATGCTGGATAGAAGTTTGTAACCTTTCTATGAAAAATACCCAATAAGACACCCTTTTTATAAACACTTTAAACTCCATCTTAGGCCTCAAATCATACCATTTCATAGTGGAAGGTAAAATTATGAGGGCCTTTATAGGGTTTTATCTTCACTATCTATAGGGTTTTATCTTCACTATCTGATGCATGACATAAATCGTGTGCTATATTGTCCAATACGAATTACAATAAAAGAAGAGCATTTGAGAATACCATTTATGATAATCCACACAGTGTCCTTTGGGGTGCTGTAATTTAGTTTGGGAAAGACAAACCCTTCGGGGATCTTAATGGAGTCTTTTATGACCTCTAAATCCAAAAACCTTGTTACATTTGATAGATGTTGGCATCTCCTTGCTTCTTGTCAAGGGTGATAATCATCTACCTTGAGATTTGGGCATGTGATTTTGACTCATTCTGGCAATGCATAGTCATCCTGATTGGTTTTAGGAAGGAATAATCCTTTGACATCTAATAGAAAATTGATGAGTGATTCGGGCAAGGGAAGGAGAATCACTTTGATTCAAATTTGGTGAAAACGTGGTGTAGATATCTGAAAATGGTCACACCACTTCCCGACTTCATTTCGATAATTGGTAACTTAAATTGATCAATTATCCATTCCACCTGACACATATATTAATTAAATAATTAAATAATTATTTAATTAATATTTCCCTCATCCTGTCTTCTCACCAAAAATAATTAACCATCCCATTTTTCTCTACTATAGTCCAAAAATCAAATGTTTTTCCCAAAGACTATATTTCCTATCCATTCCAAAAAATTAAATAAATGTGCCTATTTATTTAATTCCCCATTTTAGCCACTTTTGATTACTTTTAGTAATCATCATTAATTTCCCCTAATCATATGCACATGAAATAATTTAAATTAACCTAGGATTACATCTCCCCATGTTTTTAGAAGTCCACTTGTCACTCCATCTGCATGCATGTACATAGACAAATGGTACTTCAGAAGCATGGGCAAATCTTCCAAATAGTTTCATTTGTCCTCTCACCCAGTCCATGTGTCACTATTCACCCAATTTAAAATTCTATGTGGCACTATTCCTCTAATTTTAAATTTCACGTCCTCTCATCCTAATTTTTTATTCTTCACAAAATCCAAGCCTTATCTTTTCATAAATGAGTCCTTACACATCATCCACCTACGCAATCTTGGCCATCCATCCATTCAACCCTTCATTCTCCACCATTGATCTTTCCTTTAATCTTGGAGCTCCACTCTTATTCAATCTCCTCTTGACACTTGTTCATCTCTCTTTTCTTGAGAGCTCTCAAGCAATATGAGCCCTTGATCTCCACAATCAATCCTAGCCCTCCATCTAAACATCCAAAAATCTATAAATTAGAGCTCTCCCCTTCATTTTCAACAATGATGGAAGGAAATTATGCCTCTATGAGCAATTAACATCACATAGCAATTAGCATAAATCATAATCAATTAAGACATATCAAGAGCTTTGTATAATCAATTAGGGTGCAATTATGATAGTTTATTTGTATTGTTCTTTAGTCTAATATTGAGGTTTTAGTTGGTTGTGAATTGAATAGGTTAGATTTAATCTAGCTTGTTTTTCATAGTTCACTTTCAATTGCATACATATGGACACTATTATTAACTTTAGTACAGCAGAATCTTTGTTTATTTAAGTAACGAGGAAGAGGCCCTTGTCAAAGGATGAAGGTAGGTCCAACCTTCCATACAACACTAAGTCGACATACCTTTCTATTCACGGTGCTCTCCCCTTTCTCTTTGTTGTACCTATACAATTTTATATTTTTTATATATTTTATTAAAAAACAATGTACTTTGAATTTGTCACATACAATTCTTTGAAAAGGAATAATAGCATAAACTCTTAAATTTTCTTTAAAAAAAAAACTCTATTTTTACGTTGAATTCCATTGGTATTTGAGAACATGATCCACACAATTCAATAAATTACTTAAAAATATTTGAAAACACCACTTATCCTTAAACAAATTCAATTAAAGGCTTCAAATTTTCATAATATTAGTATGGCTGTTTCTAGATATTAATTGGATATTCAAATACCAAAAATTAAAGTGAAATGTTTTAGATTGTAGAGTTGTCCCAAATTGTATCTACAAGTTATAGGTTTAGATCCATGCATCATGCCTAGGTCTTGGAGAGATCACTTCGACACTCACAAAAGTGAACCTTGAAAGTGCATAGTCAAATTCACAAATCGACAATAGATTGCAAAACTTTAAAACCTTAGCAAATAGCTTCCTATCCTCTGAACATAAATATCTACATCAAAACTAAATATCCACACATTTAATTTATTCATATTCCACATTTAATATGACATTTATTTCAATTAGCAATCCCAATTTTCAAATTTAAATTAATTGCTAATTAGCCGATAGGCATTTATATGTGAGCATTATAATGCTCGGAATTGTCTCATGACAAAATTTTCTAAACTCGTCAGTTGTTCCTACCGGCGTATTCCTTGAACCTCCCATGAACGCAAGTGCTACTTAATTATACAAAGGCCCTTTTCAATGACAAATGGGACGTTCAAGAAAAACATCATCATGATCATCATGAAAATAAAGGAGACGTCAAAACCAAAATTTCTCTTTCGATCTTCTGGAGCCTTAAAACAATTTTTGGTTGTATTTTACGTGTAAAAAAATGGCATGGTCCTATAGTTCTCGAATGAAATCTGTCCTAAGAGAGGTAAGTGCTTAACAATGTGCACATAAGGCCTTTCACATGGGTTTTTTAAACACTGGTGGCAATTACCCTACGTGTTTCAATCGAGAGCCATGGGTGAAATGACGTCATACACTTTCCACTTTAATAAAGCAGTTTTTTTTTTTTGATTCATAATAGATAGTTTATATTAAAAGATCTATCAAAAAGATATAGTTTCATCAGCCTTTTCATGGCTGGAAATAAGTTCAAAGCTAACTACCTTTGCATACTAAGAGTTTAGAAGAGAAGACCACGCAGGGTCAGAACTATTAACACCCAAAGGAGACTATATCTAGCTAAGATTAACATAAACTTTGCTTCTGCTATACAAAATGAAGCTAAAGTTACATCCAGTATCTAATTAACTATCATACTCTGCTAGTTTCAGGCTGAAGTCCTCCACCCATTGAAAGCCATTGACCGCAACCAGGCTCGGAACGCTTTTGATGTAGTCCATAGCCACCATCACCTGATCCTTCAGCACCACCAGGTCGAATCCTTTGATGTCCAAAATAAACGGAAAGAGTTTGATCATTGCTTCGGGGTCGTCGAGAAGACTCCAATCTTTTGGGCGAGGGATTCCAACACCAGAGCTGGCTACCTGCAGGGTCATCTCCAAATCTCCTAAGTGTTCTGGATTGAAGATGCCTCTCATTATGGTTTCCACCTCTGCATTTGCCGTCCCCAATTCTAGTAGCATTGCTAAGACGCTCGAAGAGATGTCTGTGTCCACCCGATATCATTCATCGTTCTCCATGAAAATTTTGCCCAGGATCATTCTCATAGCCCCCACCATTAAATCGTCTGACCTGCATAGCATCCTCTGAAGTCTGAGGTCAGTGATAATGCCGATGAAGGCCATTTGCCTCTTACTACTGATCAATCTAATTGGGGTATCCATCCCCCCACAGCGGATGGACTCTGCCGAGACTATAGCAACAAAATGTGAAGGCATTTGACAGTGAGCGGTGAAGAGAATGCAGAATGGAGAAGCCACCTTCCCTATTACCCTTTTTCGGACTGCACACTGAAGTTTCTCGAATGCAAATCTGGGGAAGATTTTCCAGCTATAACCAAGCTTAACACTTAAGAAAATAAATGCCAACGTCCCTTCTGCCCGTGCCAACTTCCAGCCATTGCAAACCATGATTACTTGCCACTACTGCCTTGGCCTTGCCACCCATGCTAAGGTGGCAAGGCTCCCTCCCAACCTCCCACTTAATAAAGCAGCTTTAGTCTTAGAAGACTTTTTGTTTAAAGTTCAGTACACATTCCACTTTATTAAAGCAGCTTTAATTTTTGTTTTTTTCCTACGTTTTTCTTTCAGCCTTTAGTGGTTTATCTTTTTATTCATTTTGTACTACTTTTCTTTCACTAATTTGGCCGATAGGCCATTCTATATGTGCACACATCTTTTAACTGCGAAAAATTTGGTAGTCCCACTAATTTCGTGGTCCACAAATTAAAAAAAAGATGTTCATCCAAAAAATAATTAATTTATTTTTTAAAATCCGCAACGTATTCTTTCATTCAAACCCTCTGTAACCAGGCCTTTATCTCCTTCCTCCTCCTCTTAAATTCCGCTTACACATTTGTAGTCTCTTTTCAGCAAGCTATCAGAAGAAGAAAGAACAAATGCCTTTGTTTATACGGATAATGGGTAAGCTGAGTTTGATCTGCAATGATCGTGTCAAGGTAAGAGATTTTGATTCTCTTTTGCCTTATGATTTGCCGTGTAAAATCCGGCAGCAAAGGGTTAATTAAAGCAATGGATTTTTTTTTAATGAGTCTTAGATTTGGCAAGGAGTTTGATTGATGGAACAGGAATATTAAGGTTTAAAATGGCTTGAGTTTGCTGGGAATCGAACCCGTGACCTCCGGCAAAGTGTTGGATTTAAAAACCCAATTTTTTGTTCGGAAGTAAATCGCCCTGGCATGAAATTAATGCGCTCTGTAGTTGTTTTGTGGATGAAGATTTTGTTTGGAGCATTGAAATTTTAAGTCAGTGTTTTGAATTGCTAAGGATTTTGCTATTTGTCCGTGAGAACAAGAGTTGGGGTTTCAACAAATTATTTTTTGGAAAATTTGAAGCCCTTGTTTTCTCCAGGACTTATGCACCCGGGGGGCTTGAATTTATTACCTATACAGTCACTGGATTTTTTTAGGGGGGGAAATATAGAGGTTTAGGACTGTTTAATTGTACAGAGAAGATCTTGTCTACTGTTTAATTGTACAGAAAATATTTTGTCTACTGTTTCCTTGGGACGCTGGCCCCTTACATGGGCTGCATCATGATTGCATCCTTGGTGTTGAATGAGAAGCCAAACAAATCAGAGGGTTTTGTAGCTATATTGTGCATTCAATCTTTTATGGGCATGCTTGAGCAACACTTTGTAGATAACCTGTGGAAAATCTTAAGGATGCACGCGCCTATAGAGCAATTGCAGTTGGTGTGTGAAGTGAGTGGCTAAAATTTACATGCGAGGAGGTTGTGTGAATGATGATGTATGTTGATGCCTTGCAAAGTGTAACACAACACGGAGTCTGGACCATTGCCGGCCTAGGGTCGCTTCTGGTGTAGTGGTTTCGCCTATCTGATCGGATATTTTGATCTGAGCTGAAGCTGTGCATGATTTGATCTTAGCTGAAACTGTGGATGATTTGATCTGGGCTGAAACTGTGCATAATATGTGGTTGACGCCATGTTGGCAATGGCGTTGTTTGGCAATTTCCAAGCCGAAGTGTCCAAAATTGAACAGATAATAACTGAATTTTTTGCCAAGAGCCTGCACATTATAGTGGAGTCAAGGATTCCATCTGTATGTTCTACTGGGGAACATTCTGGGGCATCGTCCTTCTCTTCATATTCGTCTTCCTGTCTCAAGGACAAATGGTTCAATTTGGCTCTGAATGCCCTGTTGTTCTTGAGAAGATGGAGCCAAGGAGGCTAAGCTTGCTGGAGCCTATGATAGTTGATGTTATTCTTTTACCAAACTCCGACTACAAAGTCGACATTCCTTTGTTTGCCACTTCAGGGAAACAAGGTTTCAGTAATCAAATAATACTGGAAAGATGGACTGTAAAATATGAGTATAGAAAGTCCAGTACAAGAGATATTCATTTCGGTCGGATATCTTCTGGGAGTGGAACACCAAGATGGGAAGATGGAAAGAAGGCTGGCGGCAAGATTGGTCCTGGCAAAAGAAGAGGTTTGTCAGGAACAGGAGATGTTCACCAAGGGGCTGGGGGTTCACAATCTTCCTCTCCTGCTGCGGAAGTGCCCATTGCCTATAAGAAAACATATAAGAGAACATTAATTTTGCTACGTTCTCTTTATTGCACTGCCAGGCTTTTGTCAGCATATCGTCTTTTCCGTCTTGCAAATTCTTCTTGCCATGATTGCAACTTTAGTCTTTTTCACAGGGTTTCATCTTCACCTGAGCCTCTATCACAAGCCGATGAGGCTGAAATGCATTCACATAACTTTACCCCAGTTGAGACTCCCTGTGGCAGAATCTGTTTGTCGGTGTCATATCGCTCAACAACAGCAGTTACTGCACTAGAAGATGCTGCTCCTCTATTACCAGAAATAATCACAGATTATGTGGGAAGCCCTGCCGCAGAACTGCCAAAGAGGTTTCCTAGTGATTTGACTTTTGTTCCAGGGAAGAAGAAAGTGCACATGACTACCCCTCCTTTGCCAGTGCCAGGATCCTCTGCTTGTACCAGATTTGTAAGACGCCACAGTTGGAGTGGCAATATCCATAGATTGGTACCTTCATCCCAATCATCCTTATCTCCCTCACATCGCCTCAGCTTATCTCTTTCTCCCTCTCCATCCTATTCAGACGTTCATGATTCTCCTAATGTCCCCGCTTCTTGTCCTGTTGCTCCCCATCGGTATCTTAGAGTGGAACATTCTCCCTCACCCAGGAGTTCACCTCAGCATCCTTTATCATCCCGGGCCTTTTCCTCTCAAGGTCCTTTTGATCAACGTACTGCTAGTTTTGATGAATATTTGTTATCACCACCGTTTTCGCCATCACCTTCACCCTCACCACCGGCACACTTTGCAGAGAGTAATCTTTCAGACACAATTCGATATTCTGGAAGTGCCCCTATAAGTATCCCAGGGAGTTCGCTGGTAGAACTCCTAGGTTTTGGGCACCTGACTGCTACTATCAAAGCAAGACCTTACTGCCTCCTCTATCCCCTAAAAGCCAAAAGTCTGATGCTTTACTCAAGACGGCTTCAGCTAATTCCAGGATTGCTTCTGCTCAATCCCCAGTCTATGATAGATATCCGTCTGAGTGGTAGTGTTCTAATAAACCCACTGTATCAAGACCTATGGAAGCACAAACTGGGAGAACGACTTTGCTTGCATATGGAGGCCAAAAGGTAATGTGGATAGCAACATAAATGAAGCACGAAAGAGAAGTATTTTGTTCCAATCTAATTTGTTTGGGCAAAGCTTTGTCTGTTTCTCTTGTAAAACTCCTTACTCCTTTCCAGTCATGCTCATTGATTATAATGGGGAGTTATCTTCATTCAGGTGTATAAAGATGGAAAGGATGGCAATGCAGAGCTGATAGGAGTCAAATTCTCATCCAGTAGCTCACCAAAGATTCCATTTTCTAGAAGTTTGAGCAAAGTTTCCTATCAGGATGAAATTGAAGATGAAGGGTTTTCATGCCCCTTTGCAGTAGATGATGATGAGATTGCTGATTGTAGAAGCAGGTATTATTTGAATTTCATATCCAAATGTTTCTCAATTATTGAGTTTAATATTTACAAAATTGGTCATTTTATCAATAGCTGTCCCATGTAAGTTGTAGCTTAGGTTTTGTTTGACTTTTTAGAGATGTTCTTGATAATGTTTAAAAGCTTTTGGCCGTGTAATTATTAATTTTGGGTTCTTCTAAAGGCTTCGTTGCCATAATTTTAGAGTTATTTATAAATTATTACAATGTTTCCACTTTTCTGTTGCAAGATTAGTATTTAACTATTCTGTAATTCCATATTATTCTATCCAACAGACTTTCATAAACTTGATTGAAAGAGGTTGAAATTTACTGTAATTTGTAGGTGATTGCAAATGGCTACCTATTGCCATTGTTTCTAAACATTGATGGTCTTGTGTTGTAATCACAGGAGCATGTAATAGTATCTTACATTTATGATTTTATCATATGAAGCTGAAATATAAGTAATGCTACTGGAAATATGTGTCTTATTATCAGAACATTTCTAAGCATAGTTAACATGAAACTCCAGTATATGAACGAAGACCATGCTGCTCTTCCCGCACTCTCAATATTTGGTGTCTACATTTATATTATTATATATAATATAGCTGTATGCTTACTCATTTAATCACATATCCTAATCTTAATGGTGTCCCCATACATGTACCTGTATTCCCACATCTCCAGGGTAACCGTGTTTCTATTTCTAAGGTTTTATAAGCTGTGTTTCGCTGTCATTTATAGGAAGCAAGTTAAAATAGTGCTTGCAGCACACTCTAAGCAATCACTAACTTGTTTTGTTAAATAAATTTACTGAGGTCTAGCCATGATCACTGTATAAAGAAATTATGATTACTTACAACTGTATGGACAATGTCAAACTAGTAAACTACTGATGTAGATCACTTTACAATTAGAATTATCTTTCACTTAAAATTCAGCAGCAGTTTTTTTTTCATTAGATATCTAAATTTCTATCATTTTTGTTAGTTTTTAGCTCAGTTTGGAACTTCTGCACAGGTTCAGTGTGAATGTACAAGTAGTTTGAGTTATTTCTATTTTGTAATTCACTTAAGTGATAAATTGAAAATCTTTTATTTAGTTAATTAAGTCTAATAAAGTGTGGATAAGCATTAATAATTTAGACTTATCTTCCAAGTCATCTCCTATGTAAGATAGGAATTCTATTTCTGGAAGATTAGATTGTTAGCTGATTAGTATAAAGATAGATGTAAGATAGAAAATTAATAACTCAGAACAGTGTAATAATTCCGTGCAACTGAAGGAACAGTTGTGGAGGTTTCCTTGAAAGCTTTCGAAAGAATGCAAAGCTGATTTGAAGGTGTAAATTATCGGTCTGTTGTTCTTCATTTCTGCAGTTGAATTTCAATGATTTGTGTGATTGATTCAATGTTTTTTCAAACATTAGGTAATTAGTCACCGAGATTGAATTTTTCTACATCTGTTTCAAACTAGTGGAACATTTTTATGTGAGCTTTGTACTGCATAAAAGGTCAGCCAACAATTATCTGACAAGCAAGGAAGGCAATACTATTATTTTTAATTGAAGGAATTCACATATTCAATCTAAGCTTGGTGCCTCTTAATCCTTGAAAACACAAAGCCCAAAGTAGTTCTGTATCAATGTTTCTATGGGCACCAAAAAGCTTGATGGTCATTATCAAAAAACCTGGCTCACATTCTTGGCTACCTAACAAGGATACAAATTCATATGATACAAAATCTTCCCTTAACAGAAATAGTGGACCTGATTCATAGCTAACAAGCTGCACAGAACATAGATGATAGATTGGTCCTTCAGGGTGACAAGTTCTAGAAAAATCAGGCAGCGATCTATTGATAGAATGAATATTATGTGCATTGACCTTCCCAACTGTTCATTGAAACAATACCCAAGTGCCTCACATATGTTATTACCATATTACCCATTCTCTCAACATTATTTGTAGGTCTGCAAGTGCTTCCTCAGGGGTTAGGTTGCTGGCCAGTACGAGCTCTTTCTTCTGGTTCAGTGTCTTATGTGCCCATTGCCTCCAATAACTTCTTGCTGTTCTACAGTTTTTTGAGTGAATTCATCCCCATCACGATCATCATATTTCTTATTCCAAGCATTAATTCTGTCATCTCTGTGCATAAGTTCTTTCTGGCCTCAGGTGTGATAGGGATCTTCCAAATGGTCTGCCTTCATCATCAGCCAGGTTGTGGAGGTCTTTGTTCTTTCCCTTTCACATGCCCCTCTTTCAAAAGTTTTGTACTGATTTTATTTATGTTCTTTTATTCAAAGGGCTGCTAGATTATTTTCACTTCATGGGTGCCTTTGGGTGAAAGGTGGAAAACACCAATGTCTTCTGTGGGCCAGTGTGGTGCCACCATCCAAGTGACATTGGTATGTACCACTTGTTCCACTCAAAGTAGCGGTAGCTCCTGACATTATCTTGGGTGGGCAATATTATTTAATGCACTTTAAATTCTTGTCGAGGCACTCTGTCTGCCCTTTGACCTCAGGATATTTAAATCCTGGCATTATTTGCTTTGGCAGTGTGAACCATCTATCATAGATTAAGGAATCATACCATTATATAGGCTTTTTGTGTGATAAATTAGGACATTTTGCTTGTGATTATTGCCAAAACCCAAATAGTGGCAATTAAAAAAAATTCCTTGAGGAGAAAGGAAGGCAGAAAGATGATGAAGATTACTATCAAGGTAATAATGCATTCCTTTCTACTAAATTTATTCTTGATGCAAAGTATTTGATTTGGGTACATTTTGATGTATGGCAAGTAGTAGGCAAGTTGTCAAGTGCTTGAATGCAAACATGAAACATAAAAAAGTGATTTTTAGCGATGGAAGTTCTATTAATGTTGGAGGAGTAGGTCATACGGATCTATTATTAGAAGATGGGAAGGAACATGTGGGAGATGTACTTTATGTCCCTTAGCTTGACAAGAATTTGCTCTTAATAAGCTAAATCTGTGAGAGTAGCCACAAGGTTGAAACCTACGGTGATAATGATTTTGTTAAGAATATTTATTGCTAACCATGCCAACAAATTTGTTTCATAAGGCATATTTGAGGAGGGTTTGTATAAGATCAACACCAAAAAGGGCCTTCTTGCATTGTGTTTGATTGGCAACTCTCCATATTTTTTAATTTCAAAATTGAAAATGGTCATGCAAAAATGGTACTGTAAATGTCATGGAACTACAATTACATTAGTTTCAAAAGGGATGCAAAAACTAAGGTCATCAAGGGTATGAATGTACAAAATCCTCATTTATTTAAATATGTTTAAGTCTATAAATCTACATTTGTGCAATTGAATTGTGATCACAATGTAAAAGTGATTGACTCTATCCACAAAATCCAAGTCAAATTTAGTGAACAAACTAATGCTTAGAGAAGGAAAGAAATACCAGAGCATTGATAGGGTAAAGCATAAAATGACAAAGAATGATAGGGCC
The DNA here is from genome assembly GCA_027924645.1 of Cunninghamia lanceolata. Lineage (NCBI taxonomy): Eukaryota > Viridiplantae > Streptophyta > Pinopsida > Cupressales > Cupressaceae > Cunninghamia > Cunninghamia lanceolata. The sequence goes on from BSBN01000957.1 coordinate 5,354,924, forward strand.
ACACACACATGCAACATCCCCTTTTCCTTTTGATAGAATTAGTGTTGCATTTATGGTTTGAATTAGGGTTAAAATTACAGCAAATATATATTTTATCGCAATGTCAAAGTTCAAACCCATAATTCATACAAACAATAAGTATATCAAACTAAAGTGAATGTCAAAGTGCATTGCACATTTATGGTTTGAATTAGGATTAAAATTACAACAAATATATATTTGATCTCAATGTCAAAGTTTAAACCCATAATTCACACAAACAATAAGTATATTAAACTAAAGTGAATGCCAAAGTTGCAACTCCACAGAAACAATAAACAGATCCTAAAGTAAAACATGCTAAAGTGGTTGAATGGGAGGCCATAATTGTTATTCATTTTATATATTTGATCTCAATGTCAAAGTTTAAACCCATAATTCACACGGACAATAAGTATATCAAACTAAAGTGAATGCCAAAGTTGCATTCCACAGAAACAATAAATAGATTCCAAAGTGCAACATGCTAAAGTGGTTGAATGGGAGGCCATAATTGTTATTCATTTTATATCATTCCATTATTTTTATTTGCCAAAAAATAATTGAATTTCTTATAGTAATTACAGTCTTGTCCACCAACTACAATTATAAATATAAATTATTATTTAGTGATAGACCTATAAATATGTGTGCCTATCGGCCATTTGATAGCACCTTTGGTGCTTTTACTAGTAATTTAACAATATAATGTATATAGTCATTGGTATGAAGATAATGATAGAGATGAGTGACCAAATGTGTAAAGTTGCTTTTAGATGTACAAATGATGTAATTTATTATGGAGTAGGGCTCATTTTTCAAACCTTTACCTAATCACATTTACATATATTTCTACATTTTTACCATATCTTATCCAATCCTACATCATATCATGTTTGGAAGTTGCTTCTAGATGTACAAATGACGTAATTTATTATGAAGTAGGGCTCATTTTTCAAACCTTTACCTAATCACATTTACACTTTTTTTTTTTTAATTTTTACCATACTTTATCCAATCCTACACATCATATCATGTTTGGAAGTAAAAAGAGACCATATTTCAAAACAATTATTTGAGTGAAATTAAAGTGTTCAAAACTATTTTTAATAATTGACTACTCCACACATCATGAATTATTAGAATTTACTTTGATTTTTCTTTTATTTTCTTATTTGTTGTGTGGAAGTACTCATTTTTATGATTAAATTAATTAATTTATGTTTTAGCCTTTTTAAGTTGAATTTTTTTGTAAAGAATAAAATAATCTATAAATATATTTAATTTCAAGATAAATTAAAATAATTTAAATCTTAGCTTAATCATTGAGTTGAGAATGATAAATGTAAACATTAAGTATAAATTGAATCAAAATGAGATGAATTAAGAGTTATTTTAAAAGTGGTATAAGGTGGACTTTCATTATTATGATATTGTGACAAAGATTAAAAAATAATCCATGTACATATTTAAAGCTTGTTATCTATCAAGGTATTTTTAAATACCACCAACTTGACAAAAATCATAGAGCATGATAGAAAGATATCATCATTTAGCACTCTACTTTTGGGAGAATTCAAGAACATTATAGGTCGATTTCATAGGCATAGAGCGAGATTGCAACCACAAACTAGATCCAAAAATATGAAGGTTACCCAACAAAGAACAAGGAAGAATATTCTAATTCTCATTCATATGCATGGCTATCTAACACATTCTTGATTTCAAGGTGCATCATTTTCATTGTCTTTATCAATCAACATACAAGCTTTGATCGTATAACTAAGAATTCTACCTCTTTATTAATTATTATTTATAGCATGACTATACCTTATATTTGACATTGTTTGATTTGATCCATTCTATTCCACTCCATCTACATAGCACATTATATCTTTAAATTATTTTGTACTTAATTATATTTGTTTACCTAATTAACCTCAAGAACTATATTTTTACCTTTTAATATAAACTACTATATATTGCAAATGAGATTATTTCAAAACAACTACAAGCTAATTAATTTTATTATAAATATTCACCAAACATTACCAATTCTAATCCAAGAGACTATTAATCTTACCATATGAATCAAGAGGCCATGAACACTATGGAGGTAGTGGTAGGGGCATGCATCTGTCCTATTGCTAGGTTTTCATTTCACCTATTCAAGGAAAATGGTAAAAATTTACTCTAGAACACCATAACATAAATGTAGTTTTACCATTCCTGGGGAGTATCAACTATTATCTATGGGGCCCTTGTTAGGGGAGAGGGCCCAATAGTGGTGCATCGTATCTTAAGTAGTGTCCGCACAAAGATTGGTGGCATGTCCATATCCTAAGCTGATAGGGTGGTTAGTCTGACCTATCACCAATACAAATATTCTATTTGCAACATAATCTTCCTATAGTTTTATTATCCACATCAATTTTTAAGCTACTAAAATGGCACTTTTAGAATCATGTACTATAACTATTTGCATGTACCATTAGTATTTGAATTTCATGAAGAAGTTAATAATATAATCATATTGTTGAGTAGGGTCACAAGGTAGGAAATGACACAAGAGTCAAACATGGATATTTTGGTACATTACTAAGATCCTTGCTAGAAAGGAGTTCAATAATTTGGCCACCTTGATTAGCAACAAGCTACATGTGTAGTCAAGTGTTGTGAATGAATCAAATGTATTGTATATGACCTCTTATACCCCATGTATGATTTGGCCATAAGATAGTATTTTAATGAATTAGAGACTAATGGAATTGTGGGAGTAGGGTAGAAGAAATAATATGAATATTATTCTTCATTATAGTTGAAAATGAGTAATAAGGCATTCAAGATGGCTAATGATGCCTTCATCCTCTTCATTAGTTACACAAAATGCTAGAGGATGATTTTGTGGAGAGAATTTCCACTAAATCTATAAAAGAGATCAAAGTGTGTGGTAACTAGTACATACAGTTCTCTACTTTCACATATATAAGTCAGTGATTTCTTAAAAGAACCTTTCAAACTCCCTTTATATGTGAGTGATAAGTCAATCCTACTTGAATTAAGTAGATAACTCTCAAAGGTATAGAAGATTTGTTCAAAGTGGAAAGTGAAAGGAGTTTTGTTTCTTATCTTTATTTGAAGGCACACTTGTCTTAAAATATAGGTGGCTAGGAATGCAAAGATAGAATTGACACAAGTGACCTTCCCAACATTTGAGGTTGTGAAGATGGAAAAGAGAACTCTACTCTATTCTTGTTTATGATAATTTTAAAGCTCATTTTAAAACTAGATTAACACTTCCAATGATTGATCTAAATCTTACAAATATAGACTAAATATGGATGATTTATTAGAATATAATTCAAAAGGCATAATGAAATATAAAACATAACCTAATGCTAAAATTTGGGAGCCTTAGCCAAGGATGCTAGCAAACTGCGTAAACATTTGTGTTGTGCACTCTCATCTGTATGGTACTATACTATCAACAAGGTTTGGTAGATGTAGCCTATACTTTCTAGTAAACTTCTATTCTATCATTGGGATTTCACAACCAACATGCATACAAAAATAGAGGGAAAGACACAAGTGTAATATCTAGATAGATAGATAAATTTGATGAAATATAAATTTAATCAAATAAATAAAAATAAAAAATTAACCATCTGCAAACCTCTATGCATTCAACTTTCTCCAAAGGACCTACTTTTGATAGAATTGGAAAATAGTTGGGACTACTAAGGAGATTTCTAGGAATGGTCAAACCCCTTCTTTGGTCTTTTGATCTCAATGAGAAGTCAAATGATAAAGATATTGATAAAAGTGTGCACCTATCCTTTAAAGTGTGTCTAGGAATGAAGATGTAGTGACAAAATGATGCTAGGAGCACCACCCTAGTCTATGGGGTTTCATGAGAGTAAAGAAAGGATCAGGTAAATGGATGGGGTTTCATGAGAGTAAAAATTCAAGGGATTGCTCAATCAAGAGGTAGAGCTTCACCATAGATTCACTTCTAGTGTTCTTTTGGAAATTTAAACAAAGAATATAGGGCTCTTAGAGAGCTTGATTCTTACAAAATTAGAAAAAAAAATTTAGAGAGCAAAGAAATGTGCTACTTACTAATTTTTTTAATAAAGATGGGGTTTGTTGAAAAGTGAATGCAAGTAGCTCAAAGGAATCCCTAGGGGGAACTCCATGCTTTAAGTCTTTCACATGAGTTATTCTCTCCTTGAGTTTGAACCTATAAAATGAGATTCAAAGATAGGAGCTTGTGACAATGATTCTACACCTAAACAACATCAAAGCTACACTAGCAAAATGTAGAGCTCAAAGGTGATTGTAGCTATGGAGAAATGTTCAGAAACTTTCTACTATCTATGCTTCTCTCACATCTCTAATGTAACATAGAAAATTGCATACCCTCACAAATTCATGATATGTTCTTATCCACTTTGGTGTCCACTTTGGTAGCATGTTTCTAGGGCCTCTAGAGCCTAACCTTGGCCTATTTTACCACTCACCAAGCTTTTCCAAACTCCATATTACATTCCTATCTTTCTTGTTATTCACATGTGCTAAAATCTTAGTAGATTTTCCTAAGTTGTGAATGTGAGGTTCAAAAATTTGTATTATGCGTTAGCATCCCAAAGATTCTAGAATTTCAAATAGATACTTTCCTTCTTAGTCACTTGATTTCATTAGCACAGTAACACTCATTTGGCAATTCAACAACCTTTGTAAGCATGCTCGACCCTTGGATTATCTATTTCTCTAATATATAATCTCATTTTGAAATATTTTGATGCTCTTCATATACTCACTTTTGAAAAAATCTCTACACTCATAAAAAGAACTCTTCTCTCTCTATTGGTGGTCTTTGGTTCTCTCCTTGGGTTGAGGCATATCTCTTTCTCAGCTCTTATTGAATTTACCCTTATAGCTTGGTTATTATAGAAGCTCTCATAATGGATTAATGTTGGTTGCATATCAATTTGATCCTCAAGGAGTTTACAACCTCCTCCATTTTCACTAGCTTGGCAACATTACTTTATTGTGAAGAAAAGTGTTCTCATTTAGCTTTTTATTGTTGTCACTAGTGTTATTTTCCTAGATGCAGTTAGAAGATAAGAGCACACACTTGTTTTCAGTCTATTCCATAGTGGATATCTATGGAGGTTTAAAGACTAACATAGTGTCTTGACCTAAAGAAAATCTCCCAAATAGCCCCAACAATTTTTCCTTTGTTTTGTAGTCACAAGTATTTAAGGGAGGTCCAATTACATGGAGATTTACTGGTATTCCCCTCTTCACTTCTCATTTCTTGTTTCCATCTCTTAAATTAGTTTTTCTAATATGTTTTTCAATAGATTTTATTATCTGGTATGCTGTTAGGTCTCTTTTATGGTTTTTTGTGCAAGTTGGGTAACTTGTTGGATTGGATAAAGAGATTTGCAGAAGTTTTGCTATTGTCCTATCATATGAATGATAACATGACAATGTTCTTTGAAATGTGACTCAAGCACAACATGAATGAGTTAGCCTTGATATCACACATGAACCCTCTCCTTACTATGGGTAACCTCCAAGTCACTCTCAATCTCATGGAAGAAGCCACTCAAGTGGAGGCAAGACCTGGGGATGGTTTTATTCATGGGGAAGTAGAACTTTGTGGAGAGTGGTTGGCCAGTCATTGGGCTTGGTATGGGCTACTACTTGTCGAGCTCGTTCTTGGGTTATTATGGTGGAGATAATTATATGAACCAAATGGTCACTAATCCTATGTCTCCTGTTGGGATTTCTAAGGTTTTAATGTCTAGTGGGTAGACTATTTTTCTTGTAGATGACTCTAAAGCATTGTAACTTATTCTAGTTGGCTTGAATGATCTGTCATATGATGTTTTCTTGTTTAATGATCCTAAGAGTGTTATTTCTCTTTTACTATTTGTTGTATAGGTTGTGGTCTTGGATTGATTTCATCTCTCTTCAGGAATAGCCTTGATCCAATTTAATCTAATCCTTGAGTACATCGAATACTTGGCAAAACATTTGTTGACTAGTGTTGAGCTAGTTTGACTTTAGTTTAGTTTGATGCAAGGTCAAAGGTTTGTTTTGCTCTAATTGAATGTTTAATGTAAAATGTACCTCATGATGGAATCAAGGGTTTGAACTTGTTTTGTGTGAAATGTACCTCATGATGAAATCAAGGGTTTAGCTTTCCTAGGTTTCCTTTTTTCTTGTATTTTTTGTTTGAATGAAACTAATATGAATGCAAAATGATTTTTTTGGTTCATTTTTCTTAATTTGAAAGTAAAAGTTATCTAATTAACTAAGAACTAAAATATGAATGCAACTAATATGATATTTTCCAAATGCAATCTAAACTATGTTTTTTGTTTTGTTGAGATGATTCTCGAATCTAATCTAAGAATTGAAATTGCCCGAATGAAATAAATTGAATTTAAATCTAATATATTAATTGAAATGAGTTTTAATCTAATCTATGTTAACCAAATCAAATTAAAATCTATCAAGAAAAAAATAAACATAAAGATTACTTCTCCAAGAGAAAATTTGTGATTTAGTTAACCATGAAAGCATGTAAAGAACCTAGATTTTACTTTAGCGCATGATCCTAGCATATCCTTAGAATTCCTTGTGGAAACATCCCCTCCTCTATAGAAATGGGGAAATCCTCTTAGTGATAGGGATGAAATGCAATTGCTTGTATGAGGGAGCTATTGAAGCTATGAAGCACTATGGCTTGGGAATTTGCAAGCGTAATGATTCTATAGAATCTTTTGAAAGATTAGAAACTATGAAAGTAAAAGGCTCATACATCCTGCAAAGAGCATGCATATGCTATATGGAGAACAAAAAGAAAAGTTGGGCACAAGTCTACAAAAATGAATTTGCCCCCTTATTGCTTATGTGAGGGGGTATTTATAGGTTTGGAGAGGCTCATGGAGGGTGGAGTTGATTGATGAAATTACCCAATTGATTGATGAGTTAACAAACTCGATTGATGAGTAAATAGGCTTGATTAAGGAGTGAGCTAGGCATGAAAGCTCATCACTCATGGAGGAAGGTGAGTTAGCATGAGAAGAATGGGAGATAAGAATAGAATTTTTGGGGCTAAGAATAGTGTGATTAGGAGTGGATATGGAGTTAAAAAATGGACTAGGCTTGAAGTTAGGGTCTAAGAGCCATCCAAACTAGAAGAAAAATAGATCTAATTTGGGCCTGAACTAAAGAGAAACTTGCATTTTAAAACGCAACAAGGTTGCCCCTATTAGAAGGGTAGGTCATCTAGGGGGAGATTTAGGGTCACTTAGCGATATTTAGAAGATAAAATGGGTGACCTTGAGAGCTAGGGTTATGCGGGTGGTTTTTGAGGCTAAGAATGGTCAGAGAGGGCTAAAGATGATCTCAGCACCTTGAGATTGATTAGAGAAATTAAATAGAGTTGGTTATCCCTTTCAGTAGAGAAAGTCACCCATGGAGACCCTAGGTCACCCAAGGGGAGATTCACGGTCACCAGAGGAGATCAAAAAATAAAAGGGGAAAACTAATATGAAAAAATATTTCAAGTGAAAATTGATAATGAGGAGTGATTTAGGAGGTTGAAGTTGCAAGCCTCGAAAGAATTGAAATGGATGAAAAGGACTTAGGGAAAGTGAATTTCCCATCTTGTGATGTCATAGGGTCAAATCAACAAGTTCAAAAATTGATGAAAACTCCTTGTCAAAAAAAAGGTGAAAGAGGGGAAGATGCAGGACCTAGAAGGTCAACTAGAGGATAGGGGAAGCACAAATAAGATGAAGAACTATTGAACACACCAAAATACTGAGAGGGGGGGGGGGTGAATCAGTATCTAAACAATCTTCAATTTTAACAACTTCAACTTATTTAGAGCAGATTAAAACTTAAGAAACACAGTATTAACATAAGCATGAAAGATTAACACAATGCACATGAACACATAATAGTAGATATATGTGGAAAACCCAAGAAGGGAAAAACTATGATGAGGTTAACTCACAATATATGAAGCTCAAATAACAACTTTGTTTTGGGGCTACAACCCAAGGAAACTACTACTCCCTGAAAACATTGATTTAGGGTCACACCCAAGGAAGCTACTACTCCCTGAAGACTTTGTTTTAGGGTTACACCCAAGGAAGCTACTACTCTCTGAATTGAGAACACACTTACAAAATATTACAGTATGATAGTCCTTCTCCTATCTGAAAACTGACATTGAAATTCACACCTTTGATGATTGCAATTCCTCTTCACACTTTCTTCTGATGATCAAATTAGTTAGGCACACTCTACACTTGATCATTGTCACAAAATGTCTTCAAGATGAATTAGGACAATATCTACAACTTTTTCTCTTTCTCCTTCAGTCGCACATAAAAAATACATTAACTTGCCATCACACCTCACCTCACTCAATTTTATTTACAATTTATACAAGATGTTACATTTATTACATTTCTTGTCAGCTAGATATAACATGAAAAATGTATTTACAAGTTGGCTAGACAACACACAACATGAAATGTGTAGAAGATAGGTCCTAAGTAACACAATATGTTACACCAACAAAAGACCCATACCTTGCGGACACCAACAATTGCTTAACCAAGTCCAAAACATCCTTCAAAACTTCAAACACTAAGGAATTACATCATCACACTCCACTCATTTGAAAGTAAGACAACTTTAAGAAAAAACACATGAACCTTGAAGCATAACAACCACATCAACTTGAAAACCTTGTGTGGTCCTGGAAACAAGAAAGATCTTCATGAAACTTTTCCAAATGAGTCTACAGGACTCATACAACATCCCCAAACACTCCTTTACCTCTGTACATCATAGAATTTGTGCCACACATCTTTGATCATGAACTCTGAGAACAATCTATCATCTGGAACACACTTTAGCATGTTGTCATTTGAAAAACTAAGTTGCAGACCACAAAGAACCTTGAAACTAAAAGGAATCATGTAATACACATCCATAAACATGTCGTCAAAACCACAAAAGCAATCATTTATTTCCAGAGGAATGCAGAGCATTCCAACATGCCTTCAACACTAGCTTACTCTATGAGAACACATACTGGTACTCTATCATGCATAACTTTCATAGCGAAAGGACAAATGATCTAAAAAATTGGAACTAAAAACTTGGAATTATCACCTTTACTACACCTTGAATATAGTTCTAGAACTGCATGGCCATATATGTAAATGTGGAGGAATACAGAGCATTCCATTGTCCTACATAGAATACCATCATAGAGACAACACTGACATCAAACAATCAACAACAAAACACTATTCCGGTAATCCAATCATCATGGAACTTGGAACATAAATGCTTTAAGCAATTAGTAACATCAACAATACATTTGATCATCTTTGTGCTTCTAATTCCCATATTAATATGAACTATATCTTCTCCCTTCTCTTGTTGCATGGGACATGTCATCCAACTATGAACTATATCTTATTCTCTTGTTGGATGGGACATGAAATCCAACCATGAACTATATCTTCTTCTCTTGTTGGATGGGACATGGCATCCAACCATGAACACCATCACACCACCATGATAGTGTTGACATCAATGACAACCCTAGGAACCATATGTGTAACAATCTCCCCCTTTAGTATTGATGGCAAGACATCTTTTGCTTCTCTCCCCCATTGCCATCAAGGACAAAGGGTAACTACTACCTGATCACTAGAGAGCACATACTTGCACATTAGTTTTTAGGGCATGACTTCTTGCAGCAAAGAAACTCCCCCTATCATCAGCAACCACTACTTGCTTCTCCTGAGAGGTAGCCACCATCAGTCTAGGAACAATATATAACATGAACTCCCCCTAGACAGATGCACCACTATGCATCTAACAATAAGGAGGGGCAATTACCCCTAACCTCTGTTGGAGATCCTCAAAATTATCCTTTGCAAGAGCCTTTGTGAAAATATATGCTATATGATCCTTTGTTGGAACATATTCCAACTTCACTTCCTTATCTACAACCTTCTCTCTCAAAAAGTGATACCTGATTGCTATATGCTTGGTTGCAGAATGCATCACTAGATTCTTGGAAATATTGATAGCATTTGTATTGTCACACAAGATAGGAATAGGCTCATCATACAATACCTTGATATCCTTCACAGTTTGCTTCATCCACAACACTTGTGTACAATATGATGCTATTGCAATGTACTCTACCTCTGCAGTAGATAAGGACACTAAATTTTGCTTCTTGCTATGCCATGAAACCAATCTACTTCATAAGAGGAAAGCACCACCACTTGTACTTCTTCTATCATCAACACAACTAGCCCAATCAACATTAGTGTAAGCACTTAAATCAAAGTCATTACCTCTTGGATACCATAGGCCATAGTTTGGAGTTCCTTTCAAGTATCTAAATATCCTTTTCACTTCCTTCTCATGTGTTTTCTTGGGATTGACTTGATATCTGGCAACCGCACATACTGCATGCATAATATCAGGTCTAAAAGTAGTCAAGTACAATAGTCCTCCAATCATAGATCTATAGATAGTCTGATCCACCTCTGGAGACTCATCATCTTTGCTCAAGTGACATCTAGTGACCATGGGAGTACTCACTAGATTTTAATCCTCCATACCAAACTTCTTCAACAACTCTTTGACATACTTAACTTGAGAAATAAATATACCACCATATATCTGAGTAATTTGAATTCCAAGTAAGAAAGGCATCTTGCCAATCATAGACATCTCAAAGTCTTTTTACATCTCCTCTATAAACCTTTTACACATATCATCATCTCCACCAAAGATGATGTCATCAACATATACTGCAATTGTCAATATCATGTCTCCTTCTTCCTTGATGTAAAGATTGCTATCTGTAGTACCTTTCTTGAAGCCCTACTGAAGTAAGTACTTGTCCAACCTAGCATAGCAAGCTCTAGGTGCTTGCTTAAGACCATACAGAGCCTTCTTGAGTCTACACACCATGTCTGGATCTTTTAATATCTAGAAACCATCTGGTTGTTCAATATAAACCTCTTCCTCTAGATCACCATTTAGAAATGTTGACTTAACATCCATCTGATATACCTTGAAGTTCTTATGAGAAGAAAGGGCAAAGAACATTCTAATTGCCTCCATCCTTGCTACTGGAGCAAAAGTCTCCTCAAAATCAATACCTTCAACTTGTGTGTATCCTTTGCACTAATCTTGCCTTGTTCCTTTCAACTTCACCTTCTTCATTTAGTTTGTTCTAGAACACCAATTTTGTTCATATAACATTCTTATTTGATGGTCTAGGAACCACTTCCCATGTCTGATTGTTCTCAATTTGATCCAATTCTTCTTACATGGCTTTTATCCATCCATCATCTTTGCTGGCATTAACAAAGTTTTTGGGTTCCACCTCTGATAAAAAAAACTCAAGTTTACTTGCTCATGTGTCTTAGCAAGCCTTCTCCTTGTCTGCACACCTTCATCCTTATCTCTAATGATCTAATCTACTAAGCGGTTCTTCTGAACATACATTGCTGGAGTCTTAAGCATCTGCTCTGGTTCTTGTTCATTTTCTTCTTTGACTTCTTCTTCATCTACAATGCATGGAAAGATAAAAGATTTGGAGTCCTCTAATTCATGTTAGATCTAATACAGGTCTTCATCTACCTTGACATTTGTGCTTTCAATCATCTTTCCCAACTTCTTGTTGTAGCATCTATAAGCCTTGCTTCTAGTTGAGTAGCCAAGAAAGATTCTTTCATCACTTCTTGAATCAAACTTTCCTAGTTCTTCATCTCTTTTGATATAGCATTTACTACCAAAGATCTTGAAGCATTTGAATGTGTGAGGTCTTCCATACCATAACTCATAAGGGGTCGTAGTGCTGTTGACCCTCAGTTGCACTCTGTTAATTAGATAGACAACAGTATGAACTACATCCTTCAAGTACATATCAGGCAGATCTACATCTTTCAATATTGCCGTAGACATCTCTTGCATAATCCTATTCTTTCTTTCCACTACCCCATTTTGCTGAGGGGTCCTAGGGGCTGATAGATGTCTCATAATACCATTATTTTCATAAAACTTTTCAAATTGATTTGAAGTAAACTCACCTCCTCTATTAGACCTCAAACATTTGATCTTGGCATCTACTTCATTCTCAACCATAACTTTGAACACTTTAAATTTATCAAGGGCATCTGATTTTTCTCTTAAAAAAGTAACCTAAGTCATTCTAGAATAATCATCAATAAACAACATGAAAAACCTCTCACCTTGTTGACTCTTTACTCTTGTAGGGCCACATAGATTAGTGTGAATTAGCTCCAATGGCTTTGAAGAAGAATACTCCTTGCTTTTGAAGTTTGCATTTGTCTGCTTTCCCATTTGACATGCCCTGCATACTATATTTGTAGGCTTGATTATCTTAGCATATCTCTCACTGCATGAGTAGAACTGATTTTTACCATATTATCAAAATTGTTGTGTCCCATTCTCTTGTGCCACAACCAACATTCAATAGATTGGGCCAACAAACATGTTCTATTTACCTCCTTTAGATGATAGATGTCACCATATGTCTTGATACCTTCTGCAACTCATTTTCTAGACCCCACCTTCTTGATTTCATAGCCTTTGACATGAAAGGTGATATTATACCCCTTGCTGTACATTTGATTGATATTGAGAAGATTGTGTTTTAGCCCTTTGACATAGAGAACATCCTCAATCTTGTTCTTCTCATCAATAATTATAGCACCTTTTCCACAGGTCTATGCTGACTCATCACCACCAAACTTGACATCACCACCATCCCACTTTTCAAGGCTAATAATCTTCTCTTTGTCACCAGTCATATGATTTGAGCATTCATTATCAATTACCCAAGCCTTGGATTTTTCTTTTCCATGAAAGGTAGTCCATACAACCATTGATCTTTCACTGTTATAGTCTATTTGCAAGGCATCGGTCTTCTCACATTTTTCAATATGATCCTTTTTTCACCAATACTCAAAGCCATGAAAAGTGTTTTATCATTTGAATAATCATGATCCTCATCTTCTAAAGAATAATTGCTCTATATGGAATACTGATGTAGAGGTGGCACAAGGGAAGCAACAAGACAAGGTAAGTTTATTCTCCTTAGCCCACTCACCCACTTCACTTCTCCAATCCAACACAAGTCACATTTAAGGGCATATAGAGGATTTGTTACCTAGGTTCTTGTCCAACTCTCAAGACTATGTATACACCTTCATGCAGGTCTATAAACACCTTTTTGGTAGTTGGTTTGGTTCCCAACTTCACACAACTCTCTAACCTTGACTAGGCCTAGTGAGGCTACTAGCCCTCCTAAACTATTTTTCTCAACACAACTTGACAAAATCCCAAATGACTAGGCAAGAAAATGATGGTTTTAGATACCCTTTAAGGGACCCTATCAAACTCCCAAGTCTCCTGTTCCAACTCTACTCCAGCAACTCAGAACACTTACTAGGTCTCTAGGCCTAATTGATCAGTTTAGGGCTAGGTTACAAAGCAAGTGATCAATTTTGGGTGCATAGATCAGAGACAAGAATTTGGAACACTCCTACCATGCCCAAACAACACAAAACCACCATCTATTCACTCACCCTATCAAGATTTTGTCTTCTACAATAGCAAATTGCATAAAATAGGCCAAATACATGGAAATACTTGACCTAGGGCATCACCTTAAAATTTGAAAACAACCTTTCCCCACCAAATGCTTTTGGAATCCTATAGAGTACATCCCTAGCCTACATTTCACTAGTTTTCATGAATTTTCACTGGTGGGAATGCATTCTAGGGCCGGATTTATATGACAAACCCTAGAAAATAAGGTTTCTAGACCAGTTTTGAAAGAAAATTCAATAACTTTTGACTCCAACCACTTCAAAACCTCAAACTAGTTGCATTCAAACCCTGACTCAGTCTAGTTTTAGGAAAAGTACATTTACCCACTTGGACAATCCGTACAGTCCGTACATAACAAGAAAAATAGGGAAAAACTGACTGTTTTCTATTGTTTCAATGCCAAAACTCCGTACCAGACCTCCTCTGTGGCACAAGAGTGAGAAAACAACATTATGAACTAATCCTCAGTTGGTATCCAACTTCCAAAAGTAGATTCAACCACCCAAACTAATTTGTAACCGGCCAATGTGTCATTGACACTATTGGCAACATTTGACACTATGGAGTTTTTTTGCATTTACAAAAGGATGGCAATTTGTTTTGCTTTTCCAATGGAATCAAACCACCATCATACTCCCTAGACCATGCTAAAACACTAGAACAACCCAAACAAACTCAAAAAGCCAACATTAGACCTACTAGGCCTAAGTGGCTCAACAAGAGTCCAGATGGACTAAGCATGATTGAGGTTTATATGGTCACCTCAATCATCTTGACCACACAAAAAGGACCTTACATCCATGGCTAAAGCCTTATTACAACACATATAGAACCAAAAAGAAAACATAACTTATCAAAATGCATCAAAATGCTTGAGGTGTCAAACTGCTCCTAGGTGCCCTGCACCATACACCCACTGTCAAACAGAACTCAAGTCTCTTGAGTTAGGAATGTTATCAAATGTGAAACCTACCTGCTTAGTGTCTACTCTACTCATCCAAGTGGCATCCTCCTGAGGTTTATTGAGCCACTTCACCAAGTACTCATAGTATGTGTGCCTCCTGGTCTGTTTTGCAATCCTCTTATCCAAAATGCACTCAATCTAATCAGGAGATGAAGGAATCAGTTCTTGGAGTGTCTGATCAGTTTGGTCTTCTTCATCAGTAGTCTGAGGAGTATATCCTTTATAGGGATAAAGGTCTGAAACATTAAAAATTGGTGACAAAGTAATGCCATCTAGAAGTCTAATTTTATATGCATTTTCTCCACATTTCTTGAGCACTTCACAAGGCCCAATCTTCTTCATGAGTAGCTTGGTATGTTTACCTGCAGGGAGTCTCTCTTTCTTCAGATGGACCATGACCAAATCCCCTTTTTTGAACTGCAGATCCCTTCTCTTTCTGTCAACAAATTGTTTATATTTCTGAGAAGTGGACTGTAATTTTTGTTGTACTTGTTCATGGACATCTTTCATCACTCGAATGAAGTCTTCAGCCAAGGCACTTCTATTTTCTAGTCCTCTAACCTCCCTAAGTTTCAAAATAACCCTTGGGTGAGTGCCATAAACAATTTGGAAAGGAGACAGGCCGGTGCTTCTGTTGACAGTGTCATTGTATGAGAACTCTGCTTGAGCCAAAACTGAATCCCAACTAGCACCCTGCTCCTTTGTTAGGCATCTTAGGAGGTTGCCAAGTAACATATTAATCACCTCTATTTGTCCATCAGACTGAGAGTGATAGGCAGATGCTAATGACAAGTTTGTACCTAGTCTCTTCCAAAGTGTCCTCCAGAAGTGTCCTATGAACTTGGGGTCTCTGTCAGAGATTATGGACAAAGGTAAACCATGTAACCTGACTATTTCCTTGAAGAAGAGACCTGCTATATGTGAGGCATTATGTGTGGTTTTGCATGGGATGAAGTGAGCCATTTTTGAGAACATATCAACAACCACAAAGATGCTATCATGTCCATTCTTGGTCCTAGGCAAACCAAGTACAAAGTCCATGCTTATGGAATCCCAAGGCTTTGAAGGAATAGGTAGTGGAGTGTATAAACTTGCATTTGGTGTATGCCCATTTGCTTTTTGGTAAATTTGACAAGTTTCAACTAACTTCCTTACATCAGTTGGCAACTTTGGCTAAAAATAGTATCTCCTAACCAATTCTAGGGTCTTATCAATGCCAAAGTGGTCTGACATGTTGCCACAATGCTTTTCCTTGATAATATTCTCTCTAACAGACCCTGTTGGGATACACAACATGCTACCCTTGAAAAGATATCCATCTTGTAACAAAAAATCAGAAAAATCAGTGTTATACCTTCCTATCATGGCCTTGCAAGATAGGTACGGTTCTTTGAAGTCTTCATCTACTGCATACTAATCTTTGATGGCATGAATACCTATACTTTCCAACTGAATAGTTTGCACAACAAGATTTCTCCTACTTAAGGCATCGGCTACCTTATTGGCCACTCCTTTCTTGTGTTTTATTGAGAAGGTGTATGCTTGGATGTACTCCATCCACTTGACATGTCTGTGGTTTAACTTCTGCTGCTTGTTCAAGAAGCTCAAAGCATGGTTATCAGTGAAAACTATAAATTCCTTAGGCAATAAATAGTGTCTCCACTTCCTCAATGATTGGACCATTGCATATAATTCGAGATCATAGGTAGAGTAGTTCTATTTTGCCTAATTTAACTTCTCACTAAAGAAGGCTACAGGCCTCCCATCTTGACTTAGGACTCCCCCAATAGCCCTCTTACTTGCATCACACTCTACCACAAAGACCTTGTCAAAATCAGGAAGAACAAGGACCGGTCATTCTGATATTTTTTTCTTTAACAATTCAAAGGCTTGATTGGCCTCATTTGTCCACACAAATACACATTTCTTGCCCCCTTTTATGGTGTCAACAAGTGGAGCACAAATAGCACTAAACCCTCTAATGAACTTTCTATAAAAGCTACACAAACCATGGAAACTCCTTACCTCAGAGGCTGTTGTAGGTGTGGGCCAATTAAGAATGGCTTCCACCTTGCTTGGATCCATTTTTAGGCTACCCTTAGAGATGACAAACCCCCAAAATATCAACTCTTCTTGTAGAAAGACATATTTGTCAAGATTGATTCTCAACCTCTCCTCTTGAAGCCTCCTGAGCACTTGGTGGATATGCCTTATGTGGTCTTCCTTGCTGTCACTAAAAACCAATATATCATCCAAATACACAACAATAAACTTGTTAAGGAAAGGTTTTAGCACCTCATTCATCAATCTCATGAAGGTGTTTGGTGCATTTGATAAGCCAAAAGGCATGACAACCCATTCAAATAGCCCTTCATTGGTTTTGAAGGCAGTTTTCCACTCATCCCCCTCCCTTATCCTGATTTGGTGGTAACCACTTTTTAAATCTATTTTGGTAAAATACTTAGCCCTACCCAAGCAATCCATCAAATCTGTGATAAAATGACACTTAAGTCCAATTTCTCAACCTCTGGCTCTAGATAGGCAATTCTGCTTTGCAACCAATCAGGTGCTGTAGAGGAGGACTCTTTAGAGATGTCAGCATCTTCATCGTTTGTGTTAGATGGCCCCTCAAGCAACTTTTGCTCTTGCTCCAGTCCTTTATCCATATCATCTTCTTCATCCACAAGATTTCTCCCATTTACTAAAGTCTCCTTTTGGGCAGCCCCCAAGACTATCTCAGTTGAGTTCTTCTTTGGAGGGCTATCAAAAATTTATATTACTTTAGTATTCACTACTTCAGCAAGAGCTTCTTCAAATGTATCCTTTTCTGACTCTTGCTCTTGAAGGCCCAACTCAACACACACCTTTTCTATGCCCAACAGTAGTGGTACAGCCAAGGGAGTTGAATCTTGAGTTACTGTAGATTGGGGAATGGAGTTAGAAGATGATGGGGCTGCTATAAGCAAAGGCAAGCTAACTTGTGTTAGGTTGGCAAAAGTGGCAAACCCCAAGGTAGGTGGAATGGGAGAGGTCAGTAAGATGGATGAAATGACAATAGATGAAGTAATGGAAAAGGATGGCATGGGGAGAGATGGTGAAAGAATAGAAGAAATAGGTGGTAATGCAAGGGAAGTAGAGAGTGAAACAAAAGATATGGACAGCAAAGACATGGTGGAAATGGAAGAAAATGAAGAAGTAGAAATGGAAGAAATAGGGCTACTTGGGATATTTGAATTAATTGCCAATGAATAGGAGGAAGCTTAGATACTAATTGCTAGTGAGGAGGCATCAGAGATATCTTCTTGAATGATTGTTATAGGGGCAACAGGAGGTGGAGTTGAAACAGCAGGGGAAGATGCAACAATCAAATTAGTAGAGGAGAGGGTAGCAGGACTTACCACTAGGGCAGCAGGAGGTGAAGCCACTGGCAGATTTGTGTTATCAGGAGTTGTATTGGCAGAAGGTGCTATCGTTATGCTAGTGCTCTTTACCTTAGTTTTCATTGTCTTTGAACCCTCTCCTGGCCCACTAGGCATATATCTCTTCTTTGATGCCCTTGTTCTCATGGTAGGAGGCATGTCCTTCTTTTGTGCCTTAGGAGCAACCTATTCACCTTTTTAGCTTTTTCTGCTAGGGGCACATATTCTTCACTGTCTAATTTCTTAGGAGGTTCCTGAGCTGGCTTTGCTTCATCTATTATCTCTATTGGTACATCTTCTTCTCCCCTAGATTCCTTCTCAGATTCGAGTTTAGTGTATGTGAGCTACACTCCTTATCTCTCCAAAGTAGCAATCTGACTCCTTACCCAAGCCTT
Organism: Cunninghamia lanceolata; assembly: GCA_027924645.1. NCBI lineage: Eukaryota > Viridiplantae > Streptophyta > Pinopsida > Cupressales > Cupressaceae > Cunninghamia > Cunninghamia lanceolata. The sequence continues at coordinate 5,373,430 of BSBN01000957.1, forward strand.
ACTTAATCCAATCAGCTCTTTCATTACCTAATCCAATGAACTTTCTTTAGCATTTACCCAATTTGGCAAAGGAATTAGCTAGTGGTACTATGCTTCCCAAGCTCCTCTATGTATTATATTTTCATCATCTTGAAGTTGGTCTGGAACTGCTATAATACAAAACCTCCTTATAAATCCCAAGGATTATCTTGAATGAGCTCTCTTCATTACTTCATAATCATCTAAGTAGTTAGCCCAAAAATCTTCCAAGTGCGTCCTCTAAAACAACTTCTTGCTTACAAATCTTTACATTACTCTATTTGGTTAAAAATGATTTCTCTTTGTGTGGTAATGGAGATTGAGTAGTTCGAGCTCTGTATCTAAGTGCTTAGCTACCCCTAAGGAAGCTCATGCATAGTTTCCCTTGCCTAACAAAATAGGAAATTGAACATTTGTCCTATGTAGATGTTTCATCTTTTCAACACAAGTTATTAATTGCCTTGTTAGTTCCAAAAGAACTACTTTATCATTAGGGTAACGAGGCAATCTGTAGGCCATTCTTATAAATTCTTGAATCCTCAAATAAGTAAACTTTTCAAACTGTATATACCACCTTCCATATTTTGTGACTTCATTCATTGCCTCGGTGGATATTCTTAAGGTTGTGTTCACTTGCAGTAGTCTTGTTATGTACATGGTAAAGGCATCATTCACCCTTTTGAAATGGATAAGGGATTGGGACAATGTCAATTGAGTATAGCATTCATAAACCTTGACTTGGTGCTACTTATCATTCCCCACTTCTTCCACCTTGGATAGTCCAGAATATTCATTCTTCCTTGCCAATGCATATACTACATAAGATGTCCATCTAAAAAATTACTTCTCTTTGAAGTTGCTAAATGCCTCATGTATGTTATCACTCAGTATCTATGCCTAATGGAATTTGCTGCCTTTCAATATTTTCTCAATCACAAAAGAACATCCATCCCTCAAAAGTTGATGCCGTGAGCAATCCATATATTCTACTAAGTAAACTTACGAAATCTTCTATCTCATCATAAAAGTCACTCCTGTATAGAATCTACGGATGTTTGACAAGAGAAGACCTCTTACTTTTCACCCACTATTCATTTATGTGCTTCCTGCATCCATCTACATCTTTCTTATAAGTGGCCTCTGTACCTATCTTGTCTGGCATGGTCATCACTGGATGCCATGGGATGCTAAAGATTTTAGCTAAGGAGGGTTGACTTAGTTCTACTAACACATCTCCATTGGCAGTTTGTATAGTCCTAGTCATTATATCACATCTTTCTACACATGCAACTATCAATTTTGCAGATTGGGCTAATGTAGGGAAGGCAACAGCCTCTGCAATCCCATTATCCTTCACTTTCTTGGCCCTCAGGGTAGGATTGGGTCCAAATACTCGAAGTCTGAAATCATCTAAGTCAATATGACCTAGATTGGTATCCCCTATGTTCTTCCATCCTATGGAGATCTTAGTTTTAGGAGGGATGCCTTTGAACTCATACCTCATGGTTTGGGCTCTTGCAGTCATCTAACCTGCATGACTGGACCTTATAAGTCTTGATGCTTTTGAATGGTTTTCCTAACTCCTAAGTTGAAAATCTATGATTATCAAGCCAACTACTATACCATTAAGTCATGTTATGTTAAATGAGATCAGTATACATCCAACTAGGTTACCAATGCATGCCTATGAAATACACATCTGAAATTTACTAACTACTGTACTTATTGCATGATCAAATGATGAAAAAATATTACATTTTATACCAACACCTGCAATAAATGCTTCAAATGATGGAAAAATCCTAATTAAAATATATAAACATCATGATTCCATAAATATGGCTCTTATTTCACCTTAACAGACCTTTTACCCTTTGAATTTTCTATAAGAACAGTCATTTTATCATCTTTGTGCTAGTTGGAGGGTCATCTGACCTATAGAAGACAAAGCGTGGATTCAGGGATCAATCGACCTCGTGGGGAATTTGGGGTCGTCTGACCCAAAGGTCTATTAGCATTTGATCACTTTGCAACTATAACGCTTTGCTGGGATTTCATGCATGTCTGACTTGCGGGAGTTTCAGGTGAGACTGACTTGGATGAATCGTGGAGGTTAGTCGGATGGATTTTTGTTGCAAGCTGAAAGAGGCAAGTTCTAGACCTAGATTACTTTGTTATATTCTTTACGTGGGTTTTGAAGGTGTTAGACCTTGTGCAACTTTGGGGAATGACTGACCAAGTTGGTGAGGAGGCCTTTTAGCACAAGGTCGAAGGAGTCATTTTTCCACGCTGAGACCATTTTCTATGTTTTATGTGAGTTTCAGGTCTTGGTGACTTAGCAGGTCTTTTTGATAGGTTCAACCTAAGTCAGGGAAGGCAATTCTTAGTGCTAAGTCAGAAGACTTTGTTTCAGGGGCAAGGTAAGCATCAAAGTTCAGAGAAGTTTCGAGTGTCATCTGACCAAGTCGGTTGAGGTGGAAATTGGCATCGGGTCAGAAGATGATGTTTTTCATGCAAAGTATGTTCAGGATCTTGGCGGAGGATTTTAAGGGTACCAACTAACTTAGATTGATTGTAAAGTTTAGGGATCAGTTGGACATGTTTTCAGTGCAAAATATGTTCGAGATCTTGGCAGAGGAGGTTAACGATACCGACTGACTTCAATTGATTGCAAAGTTTAGGGGTCAATTGGACATGTTTTTGGTGCAAACTCAAAGAGTAAGTTTTTTAGCTGAGTAAATTGTTTCAATAAATTCCTCTAAAAGTTTGGTGTGATGAAATGGGATTTTCAGTTATGATTTGGTGAACTTTGTTTTGGCCTTCGACACACACAGAGGTTTTGAAAAACATGTTTGAAAGTTAACTCATTTTTTAAACTAGGGTTTCATAATGATCACAAAAATTAGGAAGAAAACCCTAACTTCTGTCCCTTGAACTTAATCATTCATAGCTAAACATGCTTGTAGAGTAATTTGAAGGAATTGAATTTGTAGAATCCATGTTTTATTATAACCCTAACTCATAAGCACAAACCCTAAGTAGATGAAAGGAGCACTCACCTAGTTTACAGAGATGAAATATGATGAAATGCTTGAGGGGTGATGCTTCCGTTTGGATTTGAGGGTAATTTGTAGCAAGTTGAGTCCAAATTCATCCACTAAGCTCTTTTGATTGATCATGAGATGCAAAATGAGCCCCAAAATAGGTGAAAACACATTTTATTCTCCCCTGTTGATTACCATAAATGCAAAGGCTATAGATTGACATCATGACATGTGACAGGAAATGTTTTTAGGGTTTTGCACGAAAATGTGACACGACTGACCTTGCAGGATTTTTGAGGGTTACAGACTTAGTTGGTTGCATTGGAATTTAGCGCGAGGTTAGAGAAAGGCTGTTTTAGTGGTTTGTGGTGGTTTTGGGATCCTCAGACTTACCAGGGTTTTGTGGTTCTCTAACTTAGTCAGCAGATGTGCTTTGTAGCGCGAAGTTGGATAAGAAGGATTTTAGTGCTTAGTTGGTGGAAGGCGAAAACAACGCACAGGTCAGTTGGGTATGAGTCTAGTGCAAAAGGTAGTTGGAAAGGGTTTTAGTGTAGAGGTCGGTTGGGCATAAAAATAGTGCTAAGTCAGATGACTTGGATTTCAGTACAAAAGTTAGATGGAGGTGTTTTTAGTGCAGAAGACATTTAGACTAGATTTTAGTGAAGGCAACCACTTGGACTTAGCATATTTTTGCATGACCTAATGACGTTAACTCTCTAGCATGGAAAGAAAATGCAATTTGATCAATTTTGACAAATTAGGAGGTGAAAACCTAATTGATACTCAAAACCAAAGCTCAAAAGAGGGGGTCCCTATTTCGTGAAATGGGGTGTGTGTGCAAGGCACAACAGACTCTTCAAGACCATTATATATCCAATACAAATGTACATTATTTTTATTACAATGGCATCATGGGAAAATACAAGATCACCTAAATCCAAAAGAAATTCACTCCTACATCACAAACTCTCTTCTTTTTAGAAAATCTTTATCTTCCCGTCACATAAATTCTCTAACATTCATTCAACACAAAATATATGTTTGCATCATCACTGCTTAACAACTGTATGAAACCAATACCAACAAAACATTAAAATGAGGGCTTATCAAACCTTTACCATCACAAGCCTCTGCATCTTTTGTCTCTATCATCTCTCTTCACACCTTTCTCTAACAAAATCCACAGTAAAAACCTATCTAGCATCCATACGGTCACTTTAAAAAATTAGTATATCAGTGCACTCAAAGACTCTATAAGGCCAACACAAACAAACATTAAAAACATCTTATTGTCATACTGTGAGCTTTAAACATTTACCACAATTGCTTTGTAATAACCACTATACTCTACCATTGTCATGATACTCAGCAAAACATAACCCTTTGCTCTATGTCTGCATACATATATTCTTCACTCACCATTGTCACTTCTTCTCACTCACAAACCTGATTTATGAAATATTGTACATATATATCTAAATCAGCTAAAACTAGCACATAAACAATTCCCTATCTAACATTATACTCCTCTCTTCACAACACTGGAACATAACTTCATGTTATTTTGAAACTATAAAACCCTTAATGATAAAAATAGTTACAAGAGCCTAACTCTAACTATAACAAACAATGAAGATGGCTAAGTGCCCATCAAAATTAGCTCTTAGAGGATAACCATTGCTATTTGAATATGCATTGCAGATTTAACCTTTTGTGCCTTTGAAACTTTGAACGAGGATTGTGGATTTCCTTTTTGGCACCCATTGATAGAATGATACTAGATTACACTGGTTCTAGCTAGGTAAGAGGGCTAGTCAACCTACATATATAACCCCTTAAAGTGATCACTTAAGTGATCATTCACCGGTGACTACAGGTCACCACACAAATACAACAAAAGTGCACCCGTCTATATGAAGGGGAACAAATACATCTTTTAAAGTTTAACCTTCAACCAAACTTGAAACCATAGCCTCTCTTACTTAAAATATTTTGACCTCAGAATGATTCCAACATCACTGAACATGATCTCTTCTGTAGAAGCTGAGATTGAAGACATGAAAGAATTCTTTGAACTAGAATCAAGAACATGTACTTTTCTTTTGATAGAAGGTATGTCCTTAGGGTTTAGGACTTAATCCTTTTGAGACTTTGAGATTTTATCTTCACCATTTGCCGATTTAAAACACATCAACTAGAAGTATTATCTTGAAATGAAGATAACAAAGACATTGAATCAATTCAAATGATAGATCTTCTTTATAACTTGCACAGAGACTAATTCTAATGAGGTCATGATTACAAATTGACATAAGAGATTCTATGATCTTCAAACTAGTAAACCGAGGCACATAAATCAAACCAGTAAATGCATGTCCCTGTTCTATGATGTATATCTCTCAAACAATCAAACCACTAAATGCATGTCTTGGTGTATTTGCATCACTACATGATACAAACCTCCTGATGATGACATGGTTTGTTCTTTAGAAACATGAATGTATACCTCCTGATGTAGACATAGATATACCTCATGATGTAGACATAGACATACCTCCTGATGCAGACATATCCACAACTCCTACCAATCACTCACCTTTGATCACCTTTGATCACTATCACTGTGAGAGTCTAACTATTATGAAGAACATACACCATGCACAAGATTGATCATCTTTGACATCAAAGACACAACTCCTTTGATCACCTGACATCAATGACTGGCAGACAGTCCATAACAACAATGCTCTTTGACATCAATAACAAAACCTAATGCCAACAAATTCATGCTCTTTTGACATCAATGAAAAACCTAATTCCAACATAGAGGACTTCTCAGAACTCGTCTCCCACTGTTTCTTTGGGTTTCTGCACTCCTTTTTCACATGTCCCCTTTTTCCACAGTTCCAACACTAAACTATGTTCTTCTTCCCAAGAGTTTGAGATTAGCCTTAGATTTGTCCTTAGCCCCTTTTTGATCTCCTTTTGGTCCCGTTTCCTTGGCCCTTCCCCTCACATTGAAAGCCTCAGTGTTAACCTCAGAAGTCTTCATTTTCATCTCCTATGCCAACAAAGTTGCAACAAGACGATCCAACTTCAGATCTTCAAGGTTAGCAGTAATAGCAAGGATAACATTCTCCCAAGATTTAGGTAAAGAACAAAGTAAAAGTATACATTTATCTTCCTCTACAACTGTAGCATCTATGGAATCAAGTTGACTCAAAAGTAAATTAAAATTGTTCAAATGCTCTGCAATAGAATAACCCTCTTTCATTTTAATAGAAAATAATTTTTTCTTTAAATCAAGCTTGTCTACCATGCTTTTGGCTTGATAAATCTCACCCAATCTCTTCCAGAGTTTGTATGCACTCTCTTCCTTTGAGACATTCAATAGGACAAAATCTGCAAGACACAGTTGGATAGTTCCCCATGCTTTCTTATCCAACCTTTCCCATTCGTCTAGACTCACATCATTAGGCTTCTTCTCTTTCTGAATAGCCAACCACTAATTTATTTCTTCCAACAAATCCTTAATTTTTAGCTTCCACAACTCATACCCCATACCATTGAACTTCTTGTTGGAAAGGGGTGCTACCACAATAATGGGTTACACTTTCTGTGACATCTTGCTTTTTTGTTGAAATCACATATTTTTTGAAAATATAATGATTTAAGCCTTGAAATGTTCCATTTAAAGGATTTTAATTGAAGAGGGTTTGATCAAACCCCCTTAGATTCAAACCCCCTTGGATAGAACCCTGCTAGTTTTAAACCATACCTATAATGGAGTCTCCTCTACACCTATCAAAATGCTGATAAAAAACTACTTTTGATTTACCTTTTGGGGGATCAAATGAATTCATTTAAAATTTATGTTTTGTAAGTATGTAGTCCTTATTATAAGCTTCCCAAAAAGTATAATTTTAAATATATTTAATTTGATTATTATATTTATTTTTTATTTCTTGTGAATGTAGGTTTTTCAATGAACATCAAGATCTTTGTTTCACACATATGAAAAAATAGGAAAATAGAGAAAAAAATTCTAAAAAATACATGTCCTCTAGGTATTGATGTCCTTATTTCAACAAAAAAAAATTGAATTCTGATACATACAAAAAAAGTTATGTTGGACAGAATATGCCTATGTCTAAATTATAATTGGTTTGACTTCAAAACTTAATTAAAAAAATATATATTCAAAAAAACATTATGAAACCAAATGCATCCTCTAGATATCAGTGTTACCAATCTAAATTCAAAAGAATCAAAATTTTATCCTTTGTAGAAAAAAAGGTTATGTGCATCAGAATACACATCACTTTAACAAAATGCTATTTACTATTAAAAACTAGTTACCAAAGGAGACGTAAAAAAATTTACAATTTAACTCCAAATTTTAAAAATATATATATATTTAGAATCTATAGACAAAATATCACAAATCACTAGTTCACATCATCTTCAAATTCCTAATGGTTTAGTGGCTATAGGTATCAGAAAGTGAAGATTTAGTTCAAAATGTTGATTTCAATGTTAAGTTTGGCCAAAAAGTGTAACCCATTATTGTCAGCAAAAGATCAATCTGTTAATGCCTAATACAATCGCTAGAGTTAATGAATCCATAGGAGGTGGTTAAGCCTTGTCATGAATCAAAGCCTTGCGCTACACAACACAAGGAAACCAAGGGCGCACACCTTGCAACAACCCCCCCAAGTGCAAGTGAGGGGTTCAAACTCGTGAGCTAGGCTTTGATACCAATTGTTGGAAAGATGTTTGTCGTTGCACCAAAAGTTCAACCTTTCAATGCCCGATACAACCGCTAGAGTTAATGAATCCATGGGAGGCGGTTAAGCCTTGTCATGAACCTAAATGTTGTGCTGCACAATACAAGGAGACTAAGGGCACACACCTTACAACACTTCTCAATGTCGAATAGAGAGGTTGAAGTAGTGGTGGATGCAACATTATTATCTACACAAGATCTGCAAACACAAGCAACCAAATCTCCCACTATAGCTAAACAACCTTCACACTACCACCCAAGAGTCAAAGCTGGCCAAGCTCTGATACCAAATGTTAGAAATGAAGGCAACAATTACTCATATTGAAATTTGATTACAATATGTTAATGATCTCAAATCGTGTAATATCAATAGAGATTCCATGTGGAAATTAAATCACAATATAGGAATAAACACCATAGAAGAATAAACCATATCAACACCGGATATAACGTGGAGAAAGCCCTTTTGGGTAAAAAACTCCACCAAGAAAGGAGGCTCAAGTTGTATTATCTTCATAATTTGAAATACATAATACGTGCACTTCCTTTGTCTCACCAACCTTCAATTCAGCATCACCTATGTACAAAAATATGTCATACTACAACACTTAGATGGAAATGAACTTATAGAAGTGTTTCCCTCCAATCTAGGCGTCCACTTTCTGTCTCCTAAGAATGTCCAACATGCAAACATTAAATGTCTTCTTACAAGCTCATAACACTTGTTCAAAGTCAGCCATGCAAAGTTGGGCACCCAAGGCCAAAAATTGGTCTCTTACAACATCTTATGATGTGTCAAAACTATCATAGATTCTTCCAGAAAGCATCTTCCCAATATGGGCTCCTAGAGCTAAACATGGAATCTTACAACTATTAATTACCTGTCATAAGCTGTCAGTGTCATAGAATCTTATGACAACTTGCAGCTGTCATAGATTCTCTTACATGCACTCACCAACTTTATGATGTGTGTCATACATGCTAAAAATAGTTGATTCCTCCAAGGTGGTGCCTACCCTCATTTATTCATGATTTTTACAATTGCCAACTATAAATGTCACTCCATAATTACCTCCGGTAAATCCAGAATTACCATTGCCGATGAAACAACCTCATTCGCTTTTGGCTAATTACAAATAATAAAATGGAATAAATACAATATTAGGATTTACAACGTTAATTGCACCTTATCCCAACAATCGGTGCCAATACCACCTTGTAAACAACTTTCATCCATTGCCATGTTCACTTGATGAGGATGACGAGAATATCTGGGTTGAATAGGAGAAAGTGTGGATTCTAATTCCCAAACATTAATGCAATATTGAGTCCTCAAGGGAATCATCATAGAAGACATTTGTTTATGCTCCCAACCTGAAACAAACTTCAATGGATTGTTGTTCAACCCTGAGCTCCTTGGCTAAAACCTTCATGCCCTTTTTCCCAATCCCCAAATTTTTCACTCCCCCTACTTGATCACTACCAATACTAAGATTAGCCTCCATCAAAGTGTTTCTCCCAAACTACTTTAAACTAGTATCTATAATGGGAGTTATTTCTTACATGGAAGGGTCTAATAACATCACATCATTGTTTAAGGATTCCCATGTATTATGCTTCCCTTCTATAACTGACTGATTTAGAGACAACAGAAAAGCCATTTCTGGTCCTATGTCATAACTCATGTGAGTGCCTAGGTGTGAAAGATTGTTCACTACCAGCCTTTTCTAAATGAGGATTATCTTGCTTGTCCTTAGGCAGCTCAGGAGTTTGAATAGTTTGTCTATTCTCAAACAAATGACCCAACTTCTTATTCAAACGATTATTGGAAAAAGAGGGTGTACAATCATTTGCAATATGGCCATGGGAGTGGCACATAGCACACCGGAAAGGACTGCCAACATAATCCAGAGTTTGTTTGTGTAGCCCACAACCAAATTCTAGAAGAATGTCCTCCACTAATCCATCCTTTAAACCTAGAGCCACTAATATTTTGACAATAGTCATATAGGACTGTTTTAAGAAACTCACATCAACCTCCATGAAAGTTCCCAATGGCTTGAAAAATCTCAAGTGTTCAGTATTCGAGGGATAAGGCTAGCAATTTGATCCACACTGGTTTTGTCATAAGGTGCTCAAAATGGAACTTCTTCACCAGTCGGTGCATTGTGAGCGACCGGAAGGTCGACAAATGTATGAAACAGTCGAAACAGCAGAATGCAGTGTACAACATAGCGACTACTGGATGGTCGAGAGGAAACTGGTCGAAACCGTACTTAAGTTTTGTCGATTGTGTATGCTGTAGGGAAAAGCCATATAGCCAGTTGGCCCAACTCACCAGTTGTTTACGGCTGGCAGCTCAAAATGGGGATCAAATCCTAGGGGCCACCTTTTTAAAGATTAAGGATGAGTGCCCCAAAACCATCTAGAAGCCCTGATTTTTTCCTCATCGTCAACATAATGAAAAATAAAAGCAATCCACCCCCTTACCAATAGATGAAAGATAGAAGAATATCCAAGAAGAGGCTGCCAACTACGAGTTATCCAAATTGATAGATTTTTCTCAGAAATTCTCCACCTAAAGAAGATCCCAGTCAGAGCGGTATTTGTCAAGCCAACTGCTTAGGACATATTAACATCCTCACCCAGAACAAGTCTAACTCCATTTTTACTTCTTTTTATGCATTTATAGCCTTTCCTACTATACCCCTTTTGTGAGAAACCCAAAGTTCCATTGTTGACATTGAAGGTGGGTTACTGTTTCTCACAAGTAATAGATTTTGCAGATCCTGTTCACTTTGCAAATATGTCACAGAAAGGGGAATGGACGTTCCACAAAAGATGCATATTTTTTAAGCTTTACCTTTATCAACCCTTTTCCTCCTCTAAGAAAAATATGCATCTCGGTGGAACGTCTATTCCCCTTTCCATGGTAGATTTGCAACGTGAACAGGATCTGCAAAATCTATTACTTGTGAGAAACACTAACCCACCCTCAATGTCAACAATGGAACTTTGGGTTTCTCAAAAAAGGTAAAGCTTAACCAGCTGGTGTGTAAATGACTGACTGGTCGAAAAGCTGTCGACCAAAAACCTGTCGACAAATTCATCACAAACTTATAATTTAGACTGGTTGAAATCAGATCACTTGACTGGTCGAAAGTAGAGGTCGACATAGATCACTGCAGATAAATCCGTACACAGCCGGCAGAACAACATGCCGGCTGTTTACCGTGGGCGTTGATAAATAGGAGTCCTGACCTATTCCTTGGCATAGCACATGCCCATAGAATACCCAGAATTCCTGGCACCGTGACCCGCTCCTGTGGAACACGCTAACACAGTTAATAATAAAGTGTTACAAGAATTGTGCGCCCACCTTAAACCGCCGGTGTGGTGCCAACCGTTGCCAAATTTTCCACTGTCTAACTATGACTTTTAACATTAATCTGTTAAGTCCACATTTAAACCTGTTCAATCACGTTGTAAATTCATAAGTCGATGGTGAGCAACCAGTCAGTTTTACAAAGTGTCAGCCGGTTAAGCTTTATCAGAATTATGTGGGGGAGGTGTCGGCTACAACTAGTCAAGTATGCACTGTGGAGGTTTATGTAATAAGAAAATTGTAGAGCTCAGCAAGAATTTTAATCCCAAGAAGAAATATAACAGTTTAAATATAGAAGAGCAAATGCTTCAAATTGGCACACAGCCTAGAGCGTTTTGGGGTTGGATTATCCAGTGCACAATTCTAATTGTGTTTTGAGGTTCTTTTTCATCACTCTATTTAAACATTATCTTATCTGTTTCAACCATCAAACAATCAATAGTAATTTTACACCTCATTCACCACCAAAAAAAAAATATTTATCCTATTTTCCAAGCTACCCCTAAAAGGTACAGCAGCAGGTTATTCAGAACAGTGCATCGAAGAGTTATGAGTTGTGGCAGTCTCAAGGATCAGTTGGGGCAGTCTCAGGGTGCTCTAAACACGATTCTTCGCCCAAAAGTAATGCCACGTGCCATGCAAACCCCACGAGGGCGACGCTGCTATCCAACAGAATGTCGCAACCAATGAACAGCTTATAAATCTGATGAATATGAAACAATCACTGTCGCTAGCGCCAACGGGAGTAGGAAAGTTGCCATCGTCAACCTATGGTTTACCTTCTTTGAAATCTCAAGGAAGCGCTCAGTTCTTCTAGAAGTGTCACTGGAAAGCGAAGATTTTTTATCCTCCTCTGAAGTGTCACCGAGGAACGAAGAATTTTTTATCCTCCTCTGAAGTGTCACCGAAGAACGAAGAATTTTTATCCTGCTCTGAAGTCCCATTCTGATTGGGCCTCCGAGGTCTATGCATGTATCGAAAATACGATCTACCCGCATGGAAGCCCAGAATTAGTGCCGACATGCAGAAACACAGAGCTAGAGTGTTAGATATTAGAAAAATCTTCAGTGCAGCCGGACAAACATCACTTTTTATTCCTGCTGGAACTGCGAACGCTGCTTGGAAGGTAAGAGCAGCTATCAGAGTTGAAACTACTAAAACCGTTTGGACCCACTCCTTTGCCTCACGAATTTCTGTGGGTTTATCCATCTTCCTGAGTAGTGCAGAAATCCCCTCTCTCTTCACTTCTATGGTTTTCTCTTTTTCTGCGATTCACAAATAATAGCATTAGCAAATTATATTAGTAGCCAAAAACGTGCATCGAGAATAGAGGAGGAAACGGTTCCCATTTTTTAATGCTCCCGTGCTCCCATTCAATTTGGAAAATCAGGGAAGGGAAAGATCATTGTTATAAAAACTTTTGCAGTGATTTTTAAACTTTTCAATTAAATTATTTTTAAATAATATTTATATCCAACCAATAGAAATTGGTTAATCATTGCCTGGTTGGAACATTTAGTTGCTACCCATAACAATGGCCCCATACATAGTAGCTAATACTCCTTACGAATGGTAAAAGTACATTTATGTTATGGAGTTGAACAAATTTTTACCATCACCTCTTGATTCAAATGTGTCTCTTGGATTAGCTATTGTTAGTGTTTGGTGAACATTTATAATAAAATTAATGACCTTGCCCAGATTAATTTTTTCCAACTATTTTTGTTGCATGGTTCTTATCCTTTATTTTTGTTGCATAGTTCTTATCTTTTGTCTCTTTGCTTTAATTCTTTTGTAGATTAAATAAAAGTTAAAATATGGTTTTTGAGATTAATTAACTAAACAAATATTAAGTACAATTGATTAATTAAATAAATATTAATATAGATATATTAAGTGCAATATGTTTAAATAAAATTGAAAGATATATTTATTTATGAGTTATTTTATTTAACTAATCATTTTTGTTCTGAGCTATAAACTAGTGAGGCCACAACATGGGGGACCTCATCTCTTAGCATAAACACTACATGAACACTGGTGGTTCAAACCTACGAATTCATTGGTCCAACATGGGCTTTAAGCCACGAGCTCATTGGCCCAACAAGGGTCCTATGATGATGCAAAACTTGAGCTCGTCGGCCCAACAAGGCTCAATGTCTGCACGCTTGTTGGCCTAGCAGGGGTTTGAACCTTGGTGGCAAGGATAACAATGCCATGATTTAAACATTGCATTGTGTCATTAATGGATAAAGTTTAGACTAGCAATGTACCCCCTGGGTGACATGCAAATGTCCCACTCCACATGTCACGAGTAAATCAAGATACAAGATCCTAGGGGCCTCGAGAAATTTTTACACCAACCTGAGTTGGCGGGGGAAACTCATAGAGAACATGGGGATGGACTTGGTTCCTTAATATGGTTACACTTGACCTTATCTCAAGGTACCCCCATGGTGAAACATGAGGGTGGGCATTGGTTCATCCAATTCCATAAGTGTGACCCCTACCTCCTTGTGTCCCCATGGCAACTACAAGAGAGCCCTCACCCAACAAGATTTGAACTTGGGTCTATGGTCTAAAACTCCTTGTTCCCCACCACTAGACCCAAAGTCGTTGGGCAAAGAGTTATTTTATTTTAGAAGTATTTATTTTATTTTATTTACATTGTTTAGTTTATTTTATTTGTACTATACTTGTTTTACTTTTGTATTTAACTTTTAATTTTACTTTTTAAAAAAAATCATTATTGCCTACTTATTTTGTTTTGCTTTTAGTTTGAAAAGTTTTGTAAATATTATATATTACTTTTTAATATTTTTAGTTTTATAGTTATAGTATTTTTTATTATATGTCATTATGTTTTATTTTTTATTCACATTGTAGAGTGCCCCTATGCATAATAGATTAAATAACATCAAATAGAAAGTATGATCACACAATAATAATAATTGATAAAATGGAGAATACTTAGTTATGTGATGAAAGCTTGTAAGTCAATCGATAAAGATGATGAAATTGATGCACCTTGGAGTCAAGAATGTGCAAGATAGTCATGTGTATGAATAAGAATTAGAATATTCTTTCTTGTTTTATGCTGGGTTTGTGATGTTTGGAACTAGACCTAAGCACAGTGGAGAGGTGAACCTCTAGTCACATACACTCTGGTGGTAGGAGCCAGTGAAGTGGGGGAGACATTGAGGGGGTGTCAATCTCTGTTGGGAGTAGGACTTTATGGACCTCGATCACAGTGGTCACTTCTATCGACGGGGTATCTATGTCAGCCTAACTACAATTGTTGTCATTAGTTTCTTCTTCTCCTTCTTCCTATTGTTGTGGTTGATTTTATGTTTGTTGGACTCTTTGCAAGATGGTTGTTGACATAATTACTACATGTCTGTAAGCACAAATATCATGCACTAACTCCATGAGGACCCCTATGATGATTCAAATCCTTGTCACATACATGTAAGCGTGAAATAAGGTCCTTTAAGTAGCAAGCCTCTTGATGATGTGTCCTCTTTTCTTGTCTTGTGTTCTTTCTTTGTTGTCAATTTCCTTCTCTCCCTATTTACGATGCTTTTAGACACTTGTTGTAACACTTGTTGTGACACTTGTCGACTTGCATTTTCTGGCTTTCAACCTTGATCCTAATCCTTGTGAGAGTCTTGTAGGTGAGTTTTCACCTCTCCCCTTTGTTTTTCATCTAGTGCACCTCCTAGAAGCCTTCTAGAGGTCCCCTTGTCCATCTCTCGCTTTCAATTTTTAGTTTCATCAAACCAATCCAAATCTCCCCCTATTATTTCTAGATCTCCCCTAGGAGCTCTTGTTGACGCAAGTGGAGATTTGGATTCTTCCACATAACTGACCTGTTTATTGATGCAGAACCTCTCCTTTTCCTCTCTTCTACCATCTCCTAGCCTTTTTTCCTGTATCTGACCATGTCCAGCCTAGATCTCCCCTGGCTGACCCTACTAGAAAAAGGGGCAACCTTGCCGTTTTTGCAACCGTGGAAAAAATTGAGTTTCTCTCTCGTTTTTGCTCCATTTTCAGCATTTTTCTTTCTATTTGCATGGTTTTAGATCCCTTATATAGAGTTAACTATTTCATGCACCCACACATGCAAAATCACCTCTATTTGATCCCAATTTAACTCTTTAATCAATCTCATTCATTCCCTCTCCTCCATTTCCTCTTTGGTGATAAGCTATCTTTGCTTCATCACCGTCCAATCAACTGAGTTCACTCGGTAATCAACCTTGTTAACTCTCCAATCTATTCTTGTTAGTTTGTCAATCAAATAAGTCAACTCTCCAATCAATTCCTTCTTCTAAACCTATAAATACCCCCCTCCCTCAAGCACAAAGGGAGGTAAATTCATTGTGCACATAGCTCTTGCCAAATTTTGCTCTCCAACTTAACATTCAAATGCTCTTATAGGATGAAGGTGCCTTTTTCTTTATTTGTTCAATCAAATGGTGTCACGCTGCTTCATTCTATGCCATTGTGCTCAATCAAAGCTCTCATAAAGCTCATACAAGCTTCATCAAAGCTTCTTTTTGCTTCTTTGGGTCATTTTGTTGTCAAGAGGATCACCTACTGCCACAAAAGGATTCAAGGTTGCCTATTACAAGGATTGTTGAGGGTAGTGGAGTCAACAAATTTTCGTTTCTCTCAAGCTCCTTCATTGTTTTCTTTCAATTCATAATATTTAGAGAATCAAATTTGCTCTTGGGAACAGTGAAATGTTGCTTTTTCCTTGATAGTTAGATCTTGCATTTTAGATTAAACACTTTTATATTTCTAGATCTAGTTTATTAGAAGAAGCACTTTTCCTTTTCTTAAATTAAATTGCATTCAATATATCGAAAACACAAAAATAACATAGGTTAACATTGCATTGGAAAATTCATATAGAATTGCATACATATTTCCCTTTCATAGATTAGAAGCACTTTTATTTCCAAAAATACTCTAAAAAATACCAAAAAGATGTTTTACATATCATTTAGTTTGTATGCATATAGAAACAATAGAGTAGACAACATTGCAAACCCTCGATCCCATCACGAGGTAATCACGATTCATATGATTCCAAACAACCCCTTGATTTCATCACAAGGTAAAAACACGGTCAAAACAAAAGTCAAACCCTAGGTCAACAAAACCCTAAGTCAAAACCTTAGATCAGGTTAAGGTTAGTAATCACACGACTTCATCTCTTTTGATTCATGAATGTGCTTAGGAGTGAGAGGAGAGTGGATGAGGGCTATCCATGATGAGATCCAAGAGATCCAT
This sequence comes from Cunninghamia lanceolata, assembly GCA_027924645.1. Taxonomy (NCBI): domain Eukaryota; kingdom Viridiplantae; phylum Streptophyta; class Pinopsida; order Cupressales; family Cupressaceae; genus Cunninghamia; species Cunninghamia lanceolata. The sequence continues at coordinate 5,389,961 of BSBN01000957.1, forward strand.
CCAAGACCTCAACAACAAACATTTGTCTTACCACAAGGAGACCCATTCTTCCTCCTGTTGATAGAAGAAACTAGACAATGACAGATACAACAAGACCTCTTACAATGCATATAAAGACAAGAGGACATAAATGAGAACAATCATTTACCCACATAGAGGTGGAATCTTGAAAATCCAAATAGAAGAACAGAAACTAGTGAGCCTTCGGGTCATAAGGTTATGTCAACTACAACAACAATCGAATGAAATATACAACAAAGCACACAACAACAAAGGCCGCAGTACTTGCCAACCCCTCTCCATGAAGTCCATCTCTCCAATGAGCTAGACTCCCATCGTGTCTCACCTCCTCTCAACTAGCTAATTCCACATGAGTGAGAGTGACGTGGTGGTTCACCCCATGGCAAGGAGGGAAAGGGTCCGTGTACATGCTGAAATTTGACCCGACAGCCCCAGGCAACTAGAGTCATGATTTCGAGCGTACATCTTTTGGTGAACCTAATGTGAAGAGCAGAGACTCTTAGTTATGTTGTTTGCATTCCCATTTCAAACATCTCACAACAAGTTTAACAAAAACTTCACAACATTTTCACACCATTTTTCATAGCTACTTTTTTCACTTCATCTTCTCTTGTCTGTGCCATCATCATTCCATTTATTCTATGGTGTCTATGGCACCCCCTAATATGATAGAACTTGACTTAAACCAGGGGCACATTCCCTCAAGGGAACCAAAAACTCCCTCATTTGATAGGTATGTGCCGCCACATCCTGATGCACCAATCACCAGCTATTATTATTATGAGGATTCTAACTATGAGCAAGATCAAAGAGAATCTAGGCACTCTCTATCTTTCAACAACCTAGCTTGGGAGAACAATCTGGCCATACCAAATGCACTACATAAAGTAAGAAGGGTGAGGTTAGAAATACATTGACCAGAACAACCTTCCACAAGTACATTGAATACCCACCTTGATGAAAAGGTTAAAAGGTTGGAAAAATGTCTACAAGCAACCAAAGACACTCAAGAGGCATTAAGGACTGCCTTACGAGAAGAACAAAAAGAAAACTCTGCACGTGAGGAAGCCTTTCACCATCAAAATATTCATAGAGAACATCCTAGAAATGAAGATACCCCTAGAGTTACAACTCCTGCAGATTAAATCACAACTCTAGTGTAAAGAATTAGAATCCTGGAAGCAGAACAAGCTTCTCCAGAAAGAAGACAAAAGTCCCATGAAAAGGACCAAGGGGCATCTTAAAATCCCTCCTACCTTAATTATTATTCATGACATGCTAGTAATGACACCTTTCTGAATGGGAACCTTGCTATTTAGAACAATCCAACGAATCTGACAATAGGTTATCAAAACCCACCCACAGGGTTATTACTAACAACCTCACAATCTTAAAGTGCCTTTTTAGGAATGTATCTTGAATATTTGAAAGAGCCTCTAGACCAAAACATAAGGAATGTGCAACTACCTCGACCACTGCTAGATCTTCCGAAGTTCAAAGGAAAAGGAGATCTGAATTCACACATTAAAGCCTACACCATGGCCATAAGAGAACTCCTCCCTTGGGATGGGGTTGTAGCAAAGATCTTCCCAAAAACTCTTAAAGGTATTGCTCTAGATTGGTATTATCATCTCCCAGAAGCTTCAATCTATTCGTTCAAACAACTCATCGGAGAGTTTGTCATGGCATTCAACATGAACAATCTTGTCAAAAAAGGGATCAGAGAATTCCTCACAATGAAACAAGAGCCAAACGAATCTATAGCGCATTTCATCACTCGATGGAGGCAAGTCTTCTATTCTTCAACAAGTACCTCGAACATGGATCATTGAGCTTGCATGCCATTAACAAAGACACGAGAGAAGATGTCCAAAAACTACCATATAAGTCCTATGAAGAGGCATTAGAAAGTGCTTTAAGAATTTACCAAGCTGCCATCGATAGTGGTCAGAAGACCTATGATACCAACAAAAAGCTTTGAATGTCCAAAGGAGCAGAAAAGACTATAGCTAATGTGTCTCAAGAGAGAGATGTCAATATCATAAAAAATCTAAATAATGACAAATGGCGACAGAAAGGGAGTCAAGGATCAAACCAACCTTCATAAGACCCCAATACTTATTTTTGGTTCCACGGGAGAAAGGGTCATGAAACAAAGACTTGTATGGTTACAATAAATCCATCTCCAAACTTACTCCAGATCAACAAAAGAACTTTCTTAAACTTCTCCAATCCCAGATAAAGGAGAAAGAACCTCAAATCAAGAGAGGAAAGGCTAGCTAGAATCATACCAATAACATAGAACTAGGCCAAGAAGCGTTCATGATCCATGAAGAGGAACATACAAACCAAATGGAGAACATCTTCTCACAAGTGATAAACCTACTAAGAGCATTTCCCTCACATCGCAAGACATTCCTCGAAGTATTAGAGGTAGGATGTTCCTCACAAGAGGAATCGCATCCTCTTGCATTTGACATTTCCAATCTACCACAAAGAGAAGGAAGTAAGAAAAAGAATTCCCCCATATACATTCAAATTCAAGTCAAAGAGGTCACTATAAAAAGGGTGGTGGTGGATGAAGGATAGACAGTCAATCTCTTGCTAATGTCCTTTCTATGAAGGATGGGATATAGCAAAATAGTGATCAAACAACAAATTGCCACGTTGAGAATTTATGATAGTCATGACATCCAAATAGTTGGAAAAATCAACCTACCACTCAATCTAATGGGGAAAACTATCCCCACTGATTTTTATGTTATTAACTAAGAGACCAATTACAACAGGATCCTTGGGAGACCTTGGATTCATGCCATGAAGACCATTTCTTCTACATTATTCCAAGAAATACATTTCCATCACTTAAAAAAGGTAATCATAGTCAAAGCAGACCCTGATCCTTTCAGTGTTTATAGAAAGGAATATGAAGAAAAAGACAAGAACTTGAAAATGCAAGAGAAACAGAAAGAGGAAACTAAGGATGTTCAAACGAGTGCAAGCGCTCACAACATATACTACCAAAGAATGGATGATCTAAGGGAATTTCCTTTTGACCCACATACTACAAAGTCCCATGCAATATTTAGCTTAGTAGCCATCCCATGTGTCAACGAATGGGACATCAAAAACCTCTTGGTTGGAACAATTGAGATCATTGAAGAAGGAGATAAAAAAGAAGAAAAACTAACTTCAACTTATGAATTTGGAGAAACATCTCATTCCCAAAATCATGAAAGCTTATGGACCCTACATTTCGATGGGGCTAGTTGCAAGACAGGGGCAAGAATGGGAATAATCTTAACATCCCCCGAAGAAAAAGTCCTCCCCTTCGCCTTCAGACTAGACTTCTTTTGCACTAACAAAATCGCTGAGTATGAAGCCCTGTCCCTAGGAATCATGCTAGCCATGAGAATGGGAGTCAAGAAAATCTCTACTTTTGGAGATTCTTAGTTGATAATCAATTAAGTTACGAAAAATTACGAAACAAAATCAGAACGGTTATGACCTTATAAAGAAACCATCAGGAAGTTAGTTTAATTCTTTGATTTCTTCTCTATCAAAGCCAAACCCAGAGAAGAAAATTAGGTGGCCAACTCAATGGCCACTTTAGCTGCATTATTTTCACCACATGCTCAATTGCAAAATTTAGAATATATTGTCTCGGTGTGTGGAGAACCATTATTGGAGAGCGAAGAATTACCAAACATCCTAAATTATGCCATGGGTCAGAAAGAAAAACCAACTTGAGATTACACCGAGAATGATGAAGCCATCCTGGAATATTTGCATGCTTATGATGGACTTCCAAGAGTGCACCACAAAAAAGGATACATGCTCATCCCTCATATAGAAGACTATTTTGAGAGTGAGAAATAAATCCTTCAGATTGAAGCGAACTCAGATTTACCACCTGCACCTCAAAAGTTTGAGGAAGGACATCCATCCCTAAATGGAGACACCATCAATGTTAATGTTGGAACACCTAAAACGCCTAGGCTGTTGAAACTAGGAGGAGAACTAAGTGACGAGGAGTTAGAAGAGTACATAGAGTTACTCATTTAGTATTCAGACATATTCGCATGGGCATATTTAGACATGCCAGGATTAGATCCCAAGGTTATGGTGCATAACTTAGTAACAAAATCAGATGCGAAACCCGTGAAACAAAAACCAAGGCCCATAAAGCCACAAGTAGCTGAAATGGTGAAGGAAGAACTAAAAAATTGCTAAATCTTGGTTTCATCAAACCAGTGGATTATTCAAATTGAGTGTCAAACATTGTCCTCGTTCTAAAGAAAAATGCAAAAAATTGGATATGTCTTGACTTTAGAGACATCAATCAAGCCTACCCAAAAGATGATTTTCCTTTGCCCTCCATCGATCAAATTGTCGATTCAATGGTAGGATATGAGGCCCTTTCCTTCATGGATGGATTTTTAGGGTATAACCAGATCAAAATTGCAGAAGTTGATAAAAAAACATTTACTACCCCTTGGGGACCTTCTGCTATGTGGTCATGCCATTCAGGTTGAAGAACGTAGGAGCTACCTAGCAGAGGACAATGACACATATCTTCCATGATTACATCCATAAGATAGTCGAAACTTACATTGATGACCTCCTAGTAAAATCAAAACAAAGATCAAAACATGTGGAGGATCTCCGTAAAATCTCCAATAGGCTTCAAGAATATAAAGTAAGGTTAAATCCTGAGAAATGTGTTTTCAGAGTCACTTCTGGAAAGTTGTTAGGATTCATCATCTCACGAACAGGTATAGATGTTGACCCAGCCAAGGTCAAAGTGGTCTTGAATGTGACCCCACTGACAAGTGAGAGGGCAATAAGAGCTTTCTTAGGACAGTTGGGTGCGTTCAGACGATTCATACTAGAGGTGACTTTCAAAATTCATCTAATCAATCAGTTGTTAACAAAACAAGTTGGCATAATGTGGACTATGGATTGTCAAAACGCATTTGAGCAAGTAAAGAAATTCTTGTTAACTCCACCCACATTGATGCCTCCTAAACATGACAAACCCTTCATCTTATACTTCAGAGAAACCGATATCTCTGTAGCATGCATGCTAGCCCAAGAGGATGAGGATGGAAGAGAAAGAGCCATCTATTTCATAAGTCGAACCTTGTTGGAATACAAGAAGAACTACACCCAAGCTAAGAAAGAATGTCTTTCCATAGTCTTCACCACCTGAAGACTGTGAGACTACAAGTTGAATCAAGAAACTAAAGTGATGATATGGTCTAAGCAACTGAGGAATTTCTTATATCAACCCATGCTCTCAGGAAGAGCCAGCCGATTCATAACCTTGTTGAGTGAGTTTGAGCTAACCTATGTCAACCGCAAAGTAGTGACAGATAATGGCTCATCCTTAAAAAATCCACAAGTAAGGGAGCTATGTGAAAGATTTCACATCAATCACAATTCTCCCTCAATCTATTATCCTTAAGGAAACAAACAAGCAAAGGCTACCAACAAGACTTTGAAGTCAATATTGGTCAAGATCGTAAAAGGTCCTAAAAGAGATTGGCATTTACAACTATACCCAACTCTATGGGCTTACAGAATGAGTGTTAGGACTCTAATTGGAACCACCCCTTATGCCCTCACTTTCGGGTCAAAGGCAGTATTATCATTGGAAGTGGAATTGCCTAGCCTAAGGGTATTGTTACAAGGATTATTAGATAACGAAGAGTATAGAGTAGTAAGGTTAACCGAATTAGAAATGATGGATGAAACATTCTTGAGATTTGTTCAAAGACACAATTCCTATCTAGCATGAATGAAAAAGAAATACAACAAGAAGGTTATTCCAAGACCCTTTCAAGTGGGAGACCTAGTGCTTAGGATAGATAATCTAATCGACAAAGAGCTGGTGAAGGACAAAAATTCAGACCTAATTGGATAGGTCCTTACATGGTTCAGGAAGATGTCAGAAATGACACCTATCTCTTGTGTAGAATGGAGGGAGAGGAATTTGGTGAAATAGTCATTGCCTTTCACTTCAAGAAATATTATGTCTAAAAAACCAAAATAATTATAAAACATAAAAATACAAAAAAATTGTAAAAATAAAAAATGTAAAAAAAAAGTTTGTTTCTTGCAATTCTGTATCATTCTATTCATCTGGCATTACTATTTGTGACTTGCTCTTATACTATTTTCCCTCTAGTAAGGAGTCAAATGTTGTCTACATATATGTTATCTTTTCAAGACCTAGAGATCCCCATTTTTTGCAAATCGTCATTATCCCCTTTCATTCCCACTAATTTTCATCGAAACCTAGCTCTTAGTTTTATATTGATCCTAGTCTTAATGAGTCAATATGTTAGGTCAAAACAAAGTCAGTATTCAAACCTACATTGTTCAAAGGAAGCTTGCATGTAGACCTTCCCAATTCTTCCCTAGTAGTAGAGAAGTCCAACCAGATTACAAAAACTTTAGGTGGCGCTCAACCCCTTATCTTTCTTGGCCAAAAATGTCAGGAAGATCAAAACTCTAAAGGAAGCAATCTAAGATTTCAGTGAATAAAAAAATTGAGTGATCAAAATAAGAGTGTCAAAAAGTGAGAATTGAGAGATCAAAGCATTGCATAGCAAAAGTTCCAAAAAGCATTCATTTCTTGAAAGGTCAAAAATCCAAAAAAATGAGAAAAATCAAGTGAGGAAAATACAAAAGAAAGATACTTAAAAAGAAAAAGAAAGAGAGATACAAAAAAAGAGTGAAAGAGAGAAGATTGTTGAATGTCCATACTCTTGGGTGGAGATCAGTCTAAGCTCAAAGCCTCAAGGGTGACATTCTAATAGAGAAAGAGAGGTACTAAGCACACACATGCACTAGATGAGCAAAACCAAGAGTCTAGTAGTCTCTAGGACCATCTATCTAGGGACCCTTGTTCTTTCCCAGATATCCTTTACCCCAGGTCTACTTTGCCTAGCATATGTGATCTAAGTCTAGCAAACACCAATAAAATTTGCTGCTTGTCTAAGTGGAAAGCTTACCAATTTGCCTTATCTAGATAAGGATTAGTGATTATCCTTTAGTGAAGTCTAGAAATCAGACACACTCCATGTTCATTCCCACTTCCCACTTGAGTTTCCCTAAATCCCATCTCACAGCCTTGAATAGGTCTCTTATATCAGAACAACCTGCAATCCCCTGAGTCAAAAATCATATTTAAAGAGCAGTCACATTGTTTGTTCCACATTGCATTCATACCAAAAATTAGAAAAAGAGTCTCAAAGCAATAAAGTCAAATGTCATATCTCATGGCATTCAATAGAAGTAACAGTCTCATTTACATCATTTGTTGTATTCCTGCATAATCATATCGTAAATTGCATATCATATATATTTCATAAAAAATTACAAAAATATGTCATCATTATCATGCTTGCATTTGTTAAAAGAGTTAAAAAGGTCAAACATAATCAAAAAGTTTCTCAAAGCTTCCAAACAAGCACAAGAGATGAGTACAAATTTTGATAAGAGAAAACCATCAAAATATAGACTTCCATAGATACATCCGAAGTTTGCACGCACAAGGGTATCAAAGAGCTGAGACAGAACACTCTTGAGAAAGTGGAAGCTCCCCATGCAAGGGGGCACAAAGTTCAAGGAAAAGCAAGTTAGGGGCGGTTCTCTCCAACGGAACCCTGAGGACTTTGGCTCCTCCGTCTACGAGTACCACTAGTCACCCCTTGAGATCTATGAGAATGAGGTGCTCTACTATGAGAGTGCGACTATGAAGGCCCCACCATGCTAGCATCATGAGTCTTGCGAGAATTTCATTCTTAATATCACTGCTAACCTGGAAGATCCAAAAATGGATGCCCTTGTTACAACTCTGTTGTCATAGGAAATGAGGAAGAAGGCTATGGATATCTCAGTGCATAGCTCAGTGGATGCTCTTAATGTCAGAGGGATGTCTAAAGAAAGAGGACCAAAAGGAGATTTGAAGGAGCCTAAGGAATCAAAAGGTCAATCTAAAGCTACTAGGAAGAAGAATAGAATTAAGTGTTGGAACTATGGTAACAAGGGGCATGTGAAGAAAGAATGGAGAAACCCAAAGAAATAGTGGGATTCCTCTACCTAAAAGTCCTCAAATGCAGCTGATGAAGTTTTTCTTTTTGCATGTAATGTTATGTCAAATGAATGATGGTTGATTAAATCAGGATGCTCATATCATATGACTCCTCATGAGGAATGGTTCTCCACATATGACAAACATGATGGAGGTAATGTTTAACTTGGGGACAACTCTACATATCTGATTGTTGGCCAGGGAAACATACAATTGTGTTTCAGTGATGGGGGATTAAAACCCTCCTTGGTTTTTTACATATCCTTGGATTGGCTAGAAATCTTAGATCTCTATTTTGAAGTTGAATGACTCAGGAATGCATGTAATATTTAATAAGCATTGTTGCAGATTGGTGAGAGGAAGCTTGGTGGTAGCCAAGGAACAAGGATGAGAAATATGTTTAGGCTTGAGGCCACTAGAGTTTGTAGATCCACTAATGTAACGAAAACTGCTGAAAATACATGTGTGTTGTGGCACCATAGATTGGGCCACACAAGTGAAAATGTTTTAAACACAATTATGAATAAAAAATTGTTGGGTGGTTTCTCTTATTTTGATGAGCACTTTGATTTCTGTGAGCATTGTGTGTTTGGTAAATGGAACAAAAATTATTTTCCTTTAGGAAGAAATAGAGCAAAAGAGAAATTAGAAATTATTCATTCATATGTGTTTGGACCTGTGGCTAATGATTCTACTATAAAATCTTGTTATTTCATTACCTTCATTGATTATGTCTCTAGATTCACATGGATTTATTTTTTGAAGAATAAACCTGAAGTTTTCACTAAGTTTAAGGAGTTTAAAGTCTTAGTAGAGAACCAATTAAGACTTAAGATAAAAACATTAAAATTTGACAATGGAGGGGAATATTTCTCTAAGGAATTTGATGAGTTCTATAAGAATGCCTGTATCATAAGACAAATGACAACTCTATGTACACCACAACAAAATGGTGTTGCAGAAAGGATGAACCAAACAATAATGGAAAGAGCTAGAAGTATGTTAAGTGATGCATAGTTCGATAAATGTTTTTGGACAAAAGCTGTAAGTATTGCTTGTTACTTGTTAAATAGATCTACTTGTAAGGCTCTTGATTTGACATCTTATGAAGTGTGGATAGGTAAGAAACCTTCTATTTCACATTTAAGATTTTTTGGCTATGAGGCTTTTGTTTGTGTGCCTAAGGAAAAGTGATCTAAGTTGGATCCAAAATCACATAAATGCATCTTCATTAGATATGGTAAGAATGTAAAATGTTATAAGCTTTGGGATCCTTTAACCAAAAAGGTTATCTTTTCTAGAGATGTGATTTTTAGGGAATTTAGAGCTATTTCTGATCTTGTACAGGTAGAAGAAAAAGAAAGGAAGAGGATAGAGCATTTTGATTTATAGTAGGAAAATGCACATCAGAAAGAATTAAATGATGGATAAGGGGATGGAGAAAAAGAAGAAGGTTCAAGTGAAAGTTCATATGAGGAAGACTCTATTTTTACAAAAGAAGATGAGGAAGAATCTCTTATGCCACCTTTAAGAAGATCCACAATACAACGGAATCTAATTGATAGGTATAGCCCACCAGATTTCTATTTTGTATTTTCTTTATTGAGTACTGACGATGAACCTAGATCCTATAGGGAAGCTATTCATGCAGATGATAGTGAGTCTTGGCAACTAGCCATGTAGGAGGAGATAATGCCTTTATACTCATGTGACACCTAGGATCTTGTACATTTTCCCAAAGGGAGAAAGGTTATAGGATGTAAGTTGGTCATCAAGAAGAAGTTTGGAGCAGACGGTTCACCATACAAGTACAAATCTAGATTGGTAGCCAAGGGCTACTCCCAGAGATAGGGAGTCAATTTTAGTAAAAATTTCTCTCCTGTTGCTAAATTATCTTCTATTAGATTTGTTTTACCCATTGCTGCAACTTATGATTTTTGAAATTGAGAAAATGGATGTTAAGACTACCATTTTGCATGGAGATCTAGAAGAAGAATTTCTATATGCAAAAACCTACAAGTTTTGAGCTAAAAGGGAAGGAAAACTGTATATGCAAGTTAAAAAGTCTATTTATGGTTTAAAAGAGTTTCCCAAAATGTGGTACTAGAAGTGTGATTCTTTTTTTTTTGAAATTGGGCTTTGTTAGAAGTGAAGATGATCAATGTGTCTACATTCAATGTATTGATGATCATATTCTTATTATTGCCTTCTATGTGGATGATATGTTATTTTTTAGTAACACCAAGGGTATGATCAGTGAGTTGAAAGCTCAACTTTCAGGTGCATTTGACATGAAGGACCTAGGGGTAGCCAAGAATATTCTAGGAATGAAGATCAAAAGGGATCGAGTAAATAGAAACCTTTGGTTATCACAAAGTAAGTATCTGAATACTATTTTGCACATATTTAGCATGCAGGATTGCAATCCAATTAGAATTCCTTTACCAGTTGGTACTAAACTTTCATTCTAGATATATGTCCTATGAATGAAGATGATTTAGAAGATATGTCTAATGTGCCATATACTAGTACTATAGGAAGTTTGATGTATGTAATGGTTTGCACTAGACTAGATATTACCTAAGCAGTGGGAATTTTGAGAAGGTTTATGTCTAACCCTAGTAGACAACATTAGAATTATGCAAATAGAGTGCTAAGATATTTGTGTGGTACTTCTGATTATTGTTTGGTTTATTCTAGTACTAATAGTGTGGATAAGGCATTGGTCATACAGGGTTTTGTTGTTGCAGATTGGGTAGGTGAATTGGATAGTCAAACATCCACTAGTGTCTATGTGTTTACTTTATTTGGAGGAGCTATGAGTTGGATGAGTAAAAGGCAGCCCATCATTGTTTTATCCACCACCGAAGTAGAGTATATGGCTACTACTCATGTATCTAAGGAGGAAGTTTAGTTACAAAGATTGTGTACATGTATTGGTTTTAATTGTTGGATTATGTTTGGCCAAGAATCCCATGTATCATGCACAGACTAAGCATGCAGATGTTCAATACCATTTGGTTCATGAAATGATTGCTAATGGTCAGATTGATTTGAAGAAGGTTGACACTTAGGAGAATGTTACAGATTCACTTACTAAACCTGTGAGCATAGAAAAGTTTACGTGGTGTAGAAAGGCCATGGGCCTTGTTCCTAGTGCTTAGTTGTTTTATATTTTCCTATGGATGTATTTACAATGTATGATGTCAAGTGGGAGAATGTTAGGATTAAGGTGCCATCAATCTTGTAAACCTTATGTAATTAATTACTTCTAATATTGGTTGTAAATCATTCATAAAGGATGAAGTATTCACCAAGTAGCGATCTTGTTTCATTAGCATGTTTGATCTCGATACCTGATGGATGTAGGTTATCTCGAGGCATTGTAGGAGGTACGCCATGTGAGGTCCAGGGGGTGGCCCCCCAATAGGGGATTTGGGGGTTGCACACCCCAGAAGCCACATTATAAACCCTATGTAATTAATTACTTCTAATATCGTTTGTAAATCATTCATAAGGGATGAATTATTCACCAAGTAGAGATCTTTTTTTCATTGGCATGTTTGATCTCGATAAGATTATCTGGGGGTTTTACAGGGGGTACCCCCTATGAGGTCCAGGGGGATGCCCCCCTGACAAGGGGTCTAGGGGCTGCGTACCCCAGAAGCCACATTTTATATATAAATTTCCATTGTAAATCTGGACCATTCATCATTAGGTCACAAATTTTATGGTAGAGTTTATGTTGTCTTTTCTTTCCCTAGAAGGTAACCCCTTTATGAGGATATTGTATTACGGTTGTGGATGAGTATTATAGGTGATGATGAATTAAAGATTGAAGAGCAGATTGATAGTGTTGTATTGTATAATCTATTCAAGTTAATATAGACTGGTGCATCTCTTCTTGTGTAGATTTTTTTTCTGAAAGGGTTTCTCCACGTAAACATTGTGTTATGTGTTTGATCTTTTGTTATGTTATTCTTTGGGTTGATTTTGTACTATCTCCATTTTGGTTCTACACTAGATTAATAGTTACAATTGTAATCATATTCTAATTCTATAGTTATCCACCTTCATTTCTAACATATTTACAACACATAACCCCTAAGTATTGTGTACCTCACTACAGTAACTGATAAAAGATAAAAATTTGTATAACTCTCCTCATTAGATCGGTGTAGGAAGCATATTTTGAGTACCTTGCTTCCTTTCAAGAATAAAAAACATGCATATAAGATGACATCAAATGTACCCTAGGAAAACCCTTTTAAATAAAATCTAGCCTCCAAAGCACCCATATAACTCAATGTATTAGCTGAAGAATGAGATTACAATATATTCATAGAGCTGAACTTCATGTAAAATTTTTCCAGCAATAGGCAACTCAGTTGCACTTTTCCATGTGATTAATCCAACAGCATATGGGAACCATGCATCCCACTCCATGCCTTCCTAAACATCCTTTCACCACATATGAAACTTTTTAAAGATGTTGTAATGCATTATCATATCACTACTCATGTGCTTGATTTTATAGGCCAAGCTTGTAGAAAACCATGAGCCAAACCCATGTTCTCACTAAACCATGATCCCCTCTTATTAAATGTATTTGTAGTTTAGACTTGTTGTGCCACCCACAATAAATACATGTCCAATGGCTTATACAACTTACAAGTGTCCCCAAGAATGCATATCCTAGTGTGGTAAGCACATCTTAAGATGTGCCAATACTAAATAACAATATTATATTGTTATTCATGGTGTACAACACACATTTCCAAACTATCATTAGCCACTTGTGGCAACAAATATGTATTGTTTTTAATAATTATTACTCTCCTCATGAAGTTATTCAAAAACTTGAGGAATAACTATTTCTAATGAATTGGTAATCTAGATAATGACTAAATTACCACTTATTTAGATTAATCATTGAACTCTCCTTTGAATGTGGCATGTGTCAAATGTGTGGAATATCTTCATACCATCGTAAATTCTCAAGAAAATTTAGTCATATGCAATGCATTATTAAAATCCTAAAGAAAAGTTCAATTGACAAGAGTAAAACCAAATCTATCTGTCTTTTTCAAATAATTTCCTAGCATGTCTACACCCAACTTGACAGAAAAAGATATCTTAAAGACACCAAGAGCACTAATCACTATACCATGAATGATGAAACCATCTAATATGTAACAACTAAAGCCATAATGACCACCAATGACCATGCCATGAAAGCATGCAATAGGAGAAAACTATTATAGAACAAGCAAATACAAGGAATTCAACCACATGAGAGAATCAAAGAATTATTTTTAAAGATGTAAAAATAGGAGGATTAAAAGGCTTCATTTTAAAATTTACAACTATAAGAAAGCAAGAGGCTCTAAACTATAACAATGCATGTAAATAGATCATACGACGTACTACCTAAATTGTTTAAAACACACCCATAAGCTAGATTGCATTGGCCATAGCACCAATACTTGTAGATAAATTGGCATCTATTTATCTCTTGTATCTTTTGATACCATTGTAGGATTTCTATGGTGTTATGTAGTAGTCATATAAACATAGCCATAATGACGTTTATAAAGGGGTGTTTTGGCACTAGAGAACTAGTTTGGAAATTTCATTCTTGCATATTCGAGAATGGAGTGTTTATTGACATCTTTTTAGGGTCAAAGTGTAAAGCTATGTCACACTTTTATAAAGAAAATGGCCAGCACTGATCCAACATTTTAACTTTAATCACTACAAAGTAATGTATGTGTTTTAAATTTTTAAATGATGTAAACCAATAAAATAGATTTTTTAGTGTATTTTTTGTATGTAATTTTTTGAAAAATTATTTGAATGTAGTTTTTGTAAAATTAACACTATAATTTAGTTGTTGATAAATGTTGAAAAATAAAGTTAAGTGGGACATCAAGTTCTTTATATAGTAAATTTAAATTTTTCTATATATTTATAATTTGAAATTTTAGTGCATGAATTAATTACTTCCCATTTTTTATTTTAATAGATTTTTTAAAAATAAATCTTGGAGCTTGCATGTAATGAAAACATAATTGTTTCGATTAGACATAACTTTTTATCTTAACTATTTATCCCGAATAAGAAAAGAATTATATCATCTCAACATGGAATCTCTCATCTAATGCACCATAATTTTAAAAAATAATAATAAACTAAAGTATTTTTTCTTAAAAGGACAATCAACATCTTTTTTTGGTGCTAATGTAAAAATAAAAAAAGAAAATATAAGCACTAATTGAAATATTAAAAAAAATTACAAACTACACTTATATATCTACAAAAAGGTATTTTTAGATTTGTTTAAAATAATTTACATGAGTAGGAGTTGTTAGAGCATCAAGGTTTTCAAATAATTTCATTTTTGGGTAAATTAGTGCCAAAGTGATGCTACACATGTATTTAGTGGACACTTCTAGTTAGAAAATTTGTGGCCTAGATTTAATATAGCTAGAATGAATCCAACTAAAACATATGTTTCACCAAAATTGACTTTCAATTGGAAATGCTTAAATTTATTTATGCTGATAAGTTGGCCTAAAATATCACATAACTTTGAAATTTCAACCTACATTAAAATTTTATGGACTGAAATGTTGGCTTTAGAAGATGATGCTACCTACTCTTGCTCACTCTCATGTTTTCTCTTGTTCACAAATGCACACACCAATAGCACAATAGGAAGTTGCACCATATGCAAGAACTAATTGCATGTACCCATTTTTCCTTCTAATGCTTGTATAGAAATTCATGATGCTACATGGCATATGAAGACATTCTATGTTACATGTAACTTGCCATGTTGCAAAGGAAAAGAACACATTTTAGTTTTAATTATTTTTTTATCGTAACATGGTTTACAATATCTAAAAAACTAATTAAATAAACAAACATTAGGGAGGAGGATTATTCTTTTCACTAAAAAAAAGTTTGTAATTTCTATTAATAGTGAAGAGAAATTACATTGTGTAGAAGCAACATAAAGTGATTTCCAAGGGAAAAAGCCATAATAGAATAGAAAGAAATCAAACAGAGATAAAGCACCATGGTAAAAATAGAAAGAAAGCATTGATCAAAGGAACAACAATGCACCCAAGACTTGAAACACACACCATGCCTAATTGCCACATCCCAAAACCAAAGGAAGGAGGAGGAGAATAACAAAAAGAGGTAAATATAATAGGAAAATCTAGAAGCACAAATTCAATAAATTCTAGCAGAGGGATCACCAGACAAAGATAGCCATGAGATATAATGAGTATAGATGGAATACAACATAGCCAAGTGGAGAGCGATATACACCAAGAAAAAGAGTCCCCTAGGATGTGAAAGAGCACAATAAGAGAGAAACACTAATAGAGAGACTGAGGTTAAATGTATAGAAGAAGGTAGTTCACAAGGAGAATAGACCCCTCCATATGTTCTATAATATCCCATCTATTTGCTTCTAGTGCTAAATCAGCCTTGAAGAGAGCATCAACAATTAAATTGTGTTCCCTGTAAACATGGGAAAAAGATATATTTGGAAAGGTGAGCCTCAACCTATCAATCTTGTCCTTGATAGTCATCAAGATTAAGTTCTCAACCTGATAAATTATGTTAAACCACTTAATAATGGCTTTAAAGTCACCAAAAACCTACAATTTATCCAATCATCTATCGCTTGCAAACAAAATCAGGAGTTTCAAAGCCATAATTTTAGAAAAATTATTAGTTCTCTATGCCAGTCCAATTCTAAAAAAGAAAAAGTGTTGAGGATTAAGAAAATATAAACCTCCTACTCCATAGATAGTAGGATTTCCTTGACAAACCCTATAAAAAAAAACCCAAGGCCTTGAATTATCAATCAGCAAGGGATTTAAGGAACTCAAGATGATTACCTTCAGATTATTTATTTCAAAATGTGTGAATAAAGATCTTATATGTGATGAACATTGACAGGTGCAAGTCATTTTGTCTTAGAATATGGAGGTATTCTTACCTAGCCAGATGCCCCAAGAGACAAGAAAGGGGAGGGCTCCATAGACATATAAAGATCCCGCTAAAACCAATTTCACTAACCAGTCAATCCTTCTAAGTTAGTCCAAACTTTGACAACACAAGGACAAGTGACTAATAGGTGATCGATGGTCTTTAGATTTGACATGCATAAGGTGCAGCGTCTTGGACCCTGCCAACTTTTTTTGTAGCACATGATCTCATGTCAGAGCTTTATTCATAAGAGTGAGCCACATTAAAACTTTAGTCTAGGGGGGAACATGAATTCTCTAGATGCTCTTCCACCACCATGATTTTGTTCCTTGGTTCAAGTAGGAAGAAACATCGCCTTATATCCTAGTATGACAAAGTATACTCCCTAAGCTAGATTCTTAGAACAAAACTGATAGTTCTCCTCATTTTTTAAATTCTAACATGACTTCATTTTAGATTGCTGACATAGACTCCCCAACTTTTGCAATCCACAACATTCAAGCCTAAATCCTCAGTAGACTTCCATCCTTGTTGCCATATATTGGTGGAGGTGGAGTCAGCCATATGTGCCAAAGTGGAAATACCCTTCTTCAACTAATTGTTTAAATCCTCAAATAGGAGATATTCACCTATACATCCAATCCAAGGATCAACACCCACCCTGACATTAATCCAATTGCCAACTTTCCAAACCAACATATGATCAATGAGAGGGATTTATCGAACTGCAACCGTCCAAACTATTGAAGCATTATGAGAATTTTTAACCAAACATCTTATCAAATCATTAATAGATTTAGAAGCAATTAATTTTTGATAAAGTATTTCATGCCACAATACCTGAGTGGCAATGAGCCTTGAAACGCTCTTGGCAACAAGAGTTGTACCAAACATATGGATATTTTTAAAACCCTAGCCCCTTCATCGGTGGGCTTAGATAGGGCTATCTAATACACAAGAGGAATCCCAAAGTTATCCTTTTTTTCTCTCCACAAAAAAAATGATGCTTTTCTTCCTTATAGATTCCAACACGCGCTTAGGGATGTGAGCTAGAGTGAACTAATAAATTGGAAAGGCTTCCAAAATAGATCTCATCAAAGTAAGCCTTCCCCTAATAGAAAGCCACCTATTGCACCACATGTTTATATGCTTCTCTATTATATCAATCAACCAAGTCCGATCATTTTTTCCATATCCATTAGGTTTCAGATGATAGTCTACGTACTTAAATCCTTCAGTCAAATCTAAAACCTGATAAGGGAATAGATGAAGAATCCACCCATGTTGCTCAACCCGCATTCTATTGTAAGAGATAGTGGACTTATGTGTGTTAATCACCACTCTAGTGGCATCGTGTATTTGTCTACCATGTAAGAACCCAAACTATTCACTAGCGATAGAGGCAAACAAAACCTGCTTGAGTCTAATAAGAATAATTTTTACAATAATCTTGTATATGCAATTACACAATGCAATGGGAAATAAATCATCAAAGGAGTTAGGCTTGCCCTTGTTTGGAAGGAGAGTAATGAATTTCAAGATTATAGCACTTAAGATCTTCCCCAATCACCAAGTCTCTTCCACCACACAAAGAATGCCAGGTCCTTTGAGATTAAAAAAGCCTAGGTAGAATTTAATATTGCAGCCATTAGGGTTAGGACTTTTATCCTTTTGTAGAGAACCCAAAATGTACCTTAATTCCTCCTTAGTAACATCTTTCAATAGTCCCTCATTGGCGGTCTCATTAGGAAAACAAGGAAAGTAGGTAGAAATCTTAACAATCTTAGCAATATTGACACCTCCAATTTAGCAATCTCCTTAAAAAAATTGAATTCTGATACCTACAAAAAAAGTTATGTTGGGCAGAATATGCCTATGTCTAAATTATAATTGGTTTGACTTCAAAACTTAATTAAAAAAATATATTCAACAAAACATTATGAAACCAAATGCATCCTCTAGATATCAATGTTACCAATCTAAATTCAAAAGAATCAAAATTTTATCCTTTGTAGAAAAAAAGGTTATGTATGACAGAATACACATCACTTTAACAAAATGTTGTAAATACTATTAAAAACTAGTTATCAAAGGAGACATAAAATATTTTACAATTTAACTCCAAATTTTTTAAAATATATATATTTAGAATCTATAGACAAAATATCACAAATCACTAGTTCGCATCATCTTCAAATTCCTAATCGTTTAGTGGTTATAGGTATCAGAAAGTGAAGATTTAGTTCAAAATGTTGATTTCAATGTCAAGTTTGGCCAAAAAGTGTAACCCATTATTGTCAGCAAAAGATCAATCTATTAATGCCTAATACAATCGCTAGAGTTAATGAATCCATGGGAGGCAGTTAAGCCTTGTCATGAATCGAAGCACTGTGTTACACAACACAAGGAGACCAAGGGCGCACACCTTGTAACAATCCCCCCAATTGCAAGTGAGGGGTTCAAACCCATGACCTAGGCTTTGATACTAATTGTTCGAAAGACATTTGTCATTGCACCAAAAGTTTGAACTATCAATGCCTGATACAACTACCAGAGTTAATGAATCCACGAGAGGCAGTTAAGCCTTGTCATGAACCTAAATGCTGCGGTGTACAATACAAGGAGCCCAAGAGTGCACACCTTGCAACACTTCTCAATGTCTAATAGAGAGGTTGAAGTAGTGGTGGATGCAACATTATTATCTACACAAGATTTGCAAACACAAGCAACCAAATCTCCCACTGCAGCTAAACAACCTTCACACTACCACCCAAGAGTCAAAGATGGCCAAGCTCTGATACCAAATGTTAGAAAAGAAGGCAACAACTACTCAAATAGAAATATGATTACAATATGTTAATGATCTCAACTAGAGTAATATCAATAGAGATTGCATGTGGAAATTAAATCAGAATATAGGAATAAACACCATAGAAGAATAAACAATATCAACACCAGATATAACGTGGAGAAAACCCTTTTGGGTAAAAAAACTCCACCAAGAAAAGAGGCTCACGTTGTATTATCTTCATAATCTGAAATACAGAATACGTGCACTTCCTCTATCTCTCCAATCTTCAATTCGGCGGCACTTATGTACAAAAATCTGTCATACTACAACACTTAGATGGCAATGAACTTATAGAAGTGTTTCCCTCCAATCTAGGCATCCATTTTCTATCTCCTGAGAATCTCCAACATGCAAACATTAAATGCCTTCTTACAAGCTCATGACACTTGTTCAAAGTCAACCATGCAAAGTTGGGCACCCAAGGCCAAAAAGGGGTCTCTTACAACATCTTATGATGCATCATAACCAACATAGATTCTTCTACAAAGCAACTTCCCAATATGGGCTCCTAGAGATAAACATAGCATCTTACAACTATTAATTACCTATCATAAGTTGTCATAGTGACATAGAATCTTATGACAACTTGTAGTTGTCATAGATTCTATTACATGCACTCACCAACTTTATGATGTGTGTCATACATGCTAAAAATAGTTGATTCCTCAAAGGTCGTGCCTACCCTCATTTATTCATGATTTTTATAATTTCCAACTATAAATGTCACTCCATAATTACCTCCAGTAAATCTAGAATTACCATTGCTGATGAAACAACCTCATTCCCTTATGGGTAATTACAAATAATAAAATGGAATAAATACAATATTGAGATTTACAAGGTTAATGGCACCTTATCCCAACAATCAATGCCAATACCACCTTGTAAACAACTTTCATCCATTGCCATGTTCATTTGATGAGGATGAAGAAAATATTTGGGTTGAAAAGGAGAAAGTGTGGATTCTAATTCCTAGACATTAATGCAATATTGAGTTCTCAAGGGAATTTTCATAGAAGACATTTTTTTATGCACCCAACCTGAAACAAACTTCAATGGATTGTTGTTCAACCTTGAGCTCCTTGGCGAAAACCTTCATGCCCTTTTTCCGAATCCCCAAAATTTTCACTCCCCCTACTTGATCACGACCAATACCAGGATTAGCCTCCATCAAAGTGTTTCTCCCAAACTACTTTAACCTAGTATCCATAATGGGAGTTATTTCTTAAGTGGAAGGGTCTAATAACATCACGTCATTGTTTAAGGATTCCCATGTATTATGCTTCCCTTCTATAACTGACTGATTTAGAGACAACATAAAAGCCATTTCTGGTCCTATGTCATAACTCATGTGAGTGCCTAGGTGTGAAAGATTGTTCACTCCCGGACCAATTTTTAGTTCCTTTTCTAGATGAGGATTATCTTGCTTGTCCTTAGGCAGCTCAGGACTTTGAATAGTTTGTCTATTCTCAAACAAAGGACCCAACTTCTTATTCAAATGATTATTGTCCAGAAAAAGAGGGTGTACAGTCATTTGCAATATGGCCATAGGAGTGGCACATAGCACACTGGAAAGGAATGCCAACATAATCCAGAGTTTGTTTGCGTAGCCCACAACCAAATTGTAGAAGAATGTCCTCCACTAATCCACCCTTTAAACCTAGAGCCACTAATATTTTGACAATAGTCATAGAGGACTGTTTTAAGAAACTCACATCAACCTCCACGAAAGTTCCCAATGGCATGAAAGATCTCTAGTGTCCAGTATTCGAGGGATAAGGCTAGCAATTTGATCCACACTTTTTTTGTCATAAGGTGCTCAAAATGAAACTTCTTAACCAGCTAGTACGTTGTGATCGACCAGCTGGTCGACAAATGTTCAGAACAGTCAAAACAGCAGAATGCAGTGTACATCATAGCGACTACTAAATGGTTGAGAGGAAACTGGTCGAAACCATATTTAAGTTTTGTTGACTGTGTACGTTGCAGGGAAAAGCCGTATAGAAGGTTGGCACAACTCACCGGCTGTTTACGGCTGGTGGCTCAAAATGGAGATCAAATCCTAGGGGCTACCTTTTTAAAGATTAAGGATGAGTGCCCCAAAACCATCTAGAAGCCCTGATTTTTTCCTCATCGTCAACATAATGAAAAATAAAAGCAATCCACCCCCTTACCAATAGATGAAAGATAGAAGAATATCCAAGAAGAAGCTGCCAACTAAGAGTTATCCAAATTGATAGATTTTTCTCAGAAATTCTCCACCTAAAGAAGATCCCAGTCAGAGCGGTATTGTCAAGCCAACTGCTTGGGACATATTAACATCCTCATCCAGAACAAGTCTAACTCCATTTTTACGTTTGTTATGCATTTATAGCCTTTCCTACTATACCCCTTTTGTGAGAAACCCAAAGTTCCATTGTTGACATTGAAGGTGGGTTAGTGTTTCTCACAAGTAATAGATTTTGCAGATCCTGTTCGCTTTGCAAATCTGCCACGAAAAGGGGAATGGACGTTCCACAAAAGATGCTTATATTTCTTCTAGACTCCTGTGAAGTGTCACTGAAAAGCGAAGATTTTTTATCCTCCTCTGAAGTGTCACTGAAGAGCGAAGAATTTTTATCCTGCTCTGAAGTCACAATCAGAGTGAACCTCCGAGGTCTATGCATGTATCGAAAATACGATCTACCTGCATGGAAGCCCAGAATTAGTGCCGACATGCAGAAACACAGAGCTAGAGTGTTAGATATTAGAAAAATCTTCAGTGCAGCCGAACAAACATCACTTTTTATTTCTGCTGGAACTGCGAACCCTGCTTGGAAGGTAAGAGCAGCTATCAGAGTTGAAACTACTAAAAGCGTTTGGACCCACTCCTTTGCCTCACGAATTTCTGTGGGTTTATCCATCTTCCTGAGTAGTGCAGAAATCCCCTCTCTCTTCACTTCTATGGTTTTCTCTTTTTCTGCGATTCACAAATAATAGCATTAGCAAATTATATTAGTAGCCAAAAACGTGCACCGAGAATAGAGGAGGAAACGGTTCCCATTTTTTAATGCTCCCGTGGTCCCATTCAATTTGGAAAATCAGGGAAGGGAAAGATCATTGTTATAAAAACTTTTGCAGTGATTTTTAAACTTTTCAATTAAATTATTTTTAAATAATATTTATATCCAACCAATAGAATTTGGTTAATCATTGCCTGGTTGGAACATTTAGTTGCTACCCATAACAATGGCCCCATACATAGTAGCTAATACTCCTTACGAATGGTAAAAGTACATTTATGTGATGGAGTTGAACAAATTTTTACCATCACCTCTTGATTCAAATATGTGTCTTGGATTAGCTATTGTTAGTGTTTGGTGAACATTTATAATAAAATTAATGACCTTGTCCAGATTAATTTTTTCCAACTATTTTTGTTGCATGGTTCTTATCATTTATTTTTGTTGCATAGTTCTTATCTTTTGTCTCTTTGCTTTAATTCTTTTGTAGATTAAAAAAAAGTTAAAATATGGTTTTTGAGATTAATTAACTAAACAAATATTAAGTACAATTGATTAATTAAATAAATATTAATATAGATATATTAAGTGCAATATGTTTAAATAAAATTGAAAGATATATTTATTTATGAGTTATTTTATTTTACTAATCACTTTTGTTCTTAGTTATAAACCAGTGAGGCCACAACATGGGGGACCTCATCTCTTAGCATAAACACTACATGAACACTGGTGGTTCAAACCTAGGAATTCATTGGTCCAACATGGGCTTTAAGCCACGAGCTCGTTGGCCCAACAAGGGTCCTATGATGATGAAAAGCTTGAGCTCGTCGGCCCAACAAGGCTCAATGCCCGCACGCTTGTTGGCCTAGCAGGGGTTTGAACCTTGGTGGCAAGGATAACAATGCCATGATTTAAACATTGCATTGTGTCATTAATGGATAAAGTTTAGACTAGCAATGTACCCCCTGGGTGACATGCAAATGTCCCACTCCACATGTCACGAGTAAATCAAGATACAAGATCCTAGGGGCCTCGAGAAATTTTTACACCAACCTGAGTTGGTGGGGGAAACTCATAGAGAACATGGGGATGGACTTGGTTCCTTAATATGGTTACACTTGACCTTATCTCAAGGTGCCCCCATGGTGAAACATGAGGGTGGGCATTGGTTCATGCAATTCCATAAGTGCGACCCCTACCTTCATGTGTCCCCATGGCAACTACAAGAGAGCCCTCACCCAACAGGATTTGAACTTGGGTCTATGGTTTGAAACTCCTCATTCCCCACCACTAGACCCAAAGTCGTTGGGCAAAGAGTTATTTTATTTTAGAACTATTTATTTTATTTTATTTACATTGTTTAGTTTATTTTATTTGTACTATACTTGTTTTACTTTTGTATTTAACTTTTAATTTTATTTTAAAAAAATCATTATTGCCTACTTATTTTGTTTTGCATTTAGTTTGAAAAGTTTTGTAAATATTATATATTACTTTTTAATATTTTTAGTTTTATAGTTATAGTATTTTTTAATTATATGTCATTATGTTTTATTTTTTATTCACATCGTAGAATGCCCCTATGCATAATAGATCAAATAACATCAAATAGAAAGTATGATCACACAATAATAATAATTGATAAAATGGAGAATAATTTGTTATGTGATCAAAGCTTGTAAGTCAATTGATAAAGATGATGAAATTGATGCACCTTGGAGTCAAGAATGTGCAAGATAGTCATGTGTATGAATAAGAATTAGAATATTCTTTCTTGTTTTATGTTGGGTTTGTGATGTTTGGAACTAGACCTAAGCACAGTGGAGAGGTGAACCTCTAGTCACATCCACTCTGGTGGTAGGAGCCAGTGAAGTGGGGGAGACATTGAGGGGGTGTCTATCTCCGTTGGGAGTAGGACTTTATGGACCTTGATCATGGTGGTCACTTCTATCGATGGGGTATATATGTCGACCTAACTACAATTGTTGTCACTAGTTTCTTCTTCTCCTTCTTCCTATTGTTGTGGTTGATTTTATGTTTGTTGGACTCTTTGCAAGATGGTTGTTGACATAATTACTACATCTCTGTAAGCACAAATATCATGCACTACCTCCATGAGGACCCTTATGATGATTCAAATCCTTGAAACGTACATGTAAGTGTGAAATAAGGTCCTTTAAGCAGTAAGCCTCTTGATGACGTGTCCTCTTTTCTTGTCTTGTGTTGTTTCTTCATTTTCAATTTCCTTCTCTCCCTATTTACGATGCTTTTCGATACTTGTTGACTTGCATTTTCTATCTTTCGACCTTGATCCTAATCCTTGTGAGAGTCTTGTAGGTGAGTTTTCACCTCTCCCCTTTGTTTTTCATCTAGTGCACCTCCTAGAAGCCTTCTAGAGGTCCCCTTGTCCATCTCTTGCTTTCAGTTTTCATCTTCATCAAACCAATGTAAATCTCCCCCTATTATTTCCAGATCTCCCCCAGGAGATCTTGTTGACGCAAGTGGAGATTTGGATTCTTCCACATGACTAACCTGTTTATTGATGCAGAACCTGTCCTTTTCCTCTCTTATACCATCTCCTAGCCTTTTTTTTTGTATCTGACCATGTCCAGCCTGGATCTCCCCCGACCGACCCTACTGGAAAAGGGGCAACCCTGTCGTTTTTGCAATAGCGGAAAAACTCAATTTTCTCTCGTTTTTGCTCTGTTTTCACCATTTTTCTTTCTATTTGCATGGTTTTAAATCCCTGATATAGAGTTAACTATTTCATGCACCCACACATGCAAAATCACCTCTATTTGATCTCAATTTAACTCTTTAATCAATCTCATTCATTCCCTCTCCTCCATTTCATCTCCGGTAATAAGCTATCTTTGCTTCATCACTATCCAATTAGCTGAGTTCATTGGGTAATCAACCTTGTTAACTCCCCAAACTATTCTTGTTAGTTCATCAATCAAATAAGTTAACTCTCCAATCAATTCCTTCTTGTAAACCTATAAATACACCCTTCCTCAAGCACAAAGGGAGGTAAATTCATTATGCACACAGCTCTTGCCAAATTTTGCTCTCCAGCTTAGCATTCAAATGCTCTTATAGGATGAAGGTGCCTTTTTCTTTATTTGTTCAATCAAGTAGCGTCACGCTGCTTCATTCTATGCCATTGTGCTCAATCCAAGCTCATACAAGCTTCATCAAAGCTTCTTTTTGCTTCTTTGGGTCATTTTGTTGTCAAGAGGATCACCTGCTGCCACAAAAGGATTCAAGGTTGCCTATTACAAGGATTGTTAAGGCTAGTGGAGTCAACAAATTTTTATTTCTCTCAAGTTCCTTCATTGTTTTCTTTCAATTCATAATATTTAGAGAATCAAATTTGCTCTTGGGAACAGTGAAACGTTGCTTTTTCCTTGATAGTTAGATCTTGCATTTTAGATTAAACGCTTTGATATTTCTAGATCTAGTTTATTAGAAGAAGCACTTTTCCTTTTCTTAGATTAAATTGCATTCAATATATCGAAAACACAAAAATAACATAGGTTAACATTGCATTAGAAAATTCATATAGAATTGCATACATATTTCCCTTTCATAGATTAGAAGCATTTTTATTTCCAAAAATACTCTAAAAAATACCAAAAAGATGTTTTACATATCATTTAGTTTGCATGCATATAGAAATAATAGAGTAGACAACATTCCAAACCCTCGATCCCATCACAAGGTAATCACGATTCATATGATTCCAAACAACCCCTTGATTTCATCACAAGGTAAAAACATGATCAAAACAAAAGTCAAACCCTAGGTCAACAAAACCCTAGGTCAAAACCTTAGATCAGGTTAAGGTTAGTAATCACACGACTTCGTCTCTTCTGATTCATGAATGTGCTTAGGAGTGAGAGGAGAGTGGATGAGGGCTATCTGTGATGAGATCCAAGAGATCCATCCAAGACCTCAACAACAAACATTTGTCTTACCACAAGGAGACCCATTCTTCCTCCTGTTGATAGAAGAAACTAGACAATGACAGATACAACAAGACCTCTTACAATGCATATAAAGACAAGAGGACATCAACGAGAACAATCGTTTACCTCCACAGAGGTGGAATCTTGGAAATCTAAATAGAAGAAGAGAAACTAGTGACCCTTCGGGTCATAAGGTTATCTCAACTACAACAACAATCAAATGAAATATGCAACAAAGCACACAACAAAAAAGGCCACAGTACATGCCAACCCCTCTCCATGAAGTCCAGCTCTCCAATGAGCTAGACTCCCATCATGTCTCACCTCCTCTCGACTAGCTAATTCCACATGAGTGAGAGTGACGTGGTAAATCTTCCCATGGCAAGGAGGGAAAGGGTCCATGTACGTGCTGAAATTTGACCCGACAACCCCAGGCAATTGGAGTCACAATTTCGAGCATACATATTTTGGTGAACCCGACGCGAAGAGCAGAGCCTCTTAGTTATGTTGTTTGCATTCCCATTTCAACATCTCACAACAAGTTTAACAAAAACTTCACAACATTTTCACACCATTTTTCATAGATGCTTTTTTCACTTCATCTTCTCTCGTCTATGCCATCATCATTCCATTTATTCTATGGTGTCTATGGAACCCCCTAATATGATGGAACTTGACTTAAACCAGGGGCACATTCCCTCAAGGGAACCAGAAACTCCCTCATTTGATAGGTATGTGCCACCACATCCTGACGCACGAATCACCAATTGTTATTATTATGAGGATTCTAACTATGACCAAGATCAAAGAGAATTTAGGCACTCTCTATCTTTCAACAACCCAGCTTGGGAGAACAACCCGGCCATACCAAATGCACTACATAAAGTAAGAAGGGTGAGGTTAGAAATACATTGACCAGAACAACCTTCCACAAGTACATCGAATACCCACCTTCATGAAAAAGTTAAAAGGTTGGAAAAATGTCTACAAGAAACCAAAGATGCTCAAGAGGCAGTGAGGGCTGCCTTACAAGAAGAACAAAAAGAAAACTCTGCACGTGAGGAAGCCTTTCACCATCAAAATATTCATAGAGAACATCCTAGAAATGAAGATACCCCTAGAGTTGCAACTCCTACAGATTAAATCACAACTCTAGTGAAAAGAATTAGAATCCTGGAGGTAGAACAAGCTTCTCCAGAAAGAAGACAAAAGTCACATGAAAAGGACAAGGGGGCATCTTAAAATCCCTCCTACCTCAATTATTATTCATGACATGCTAGTAATGACACCTGTCTGTATGGGAACCCTCCTATTCAGAACAATCCAACAAATCTAACAATAGGTTATCAAAACCCACCCATAGGATTATTACTAACAACCCCGCAATCTCAAAGTGCCTTTCTAGGAATGTATCTTGAATATTTGAAAGAGCCTCTAGACCAAAACATAAGGAATGTACAACTACCTCGACCACTGCCAGATCTTCCAAAGTTCAAAGGAGAAGGAGATTCAAATTCACACGTTAAAGCCTACACCACGGCCATAAGAGAACTCCTCCCTTGGGATGGGGTTGTAGCAAAGATCTTCCCAAAAACTCTTAAAGGTATCACTCTGGATTCGTATTATCATCTCCCAGAAGCTTCGATCTATTCATTCAGACAACTCATCGGAGAGTTTGTCATGGCATTTGACATGAACAAACTTGTCAAAACAGGGATCAGAGAATTCCTCACAATGAAACAAGAGCCAAACGAATCTGTAGCGCAGTTCGTCACTCGATGGAGGCAAGTCTTCTATTCTTCAACAAGTACCCTGAACATGGATCATTAAGAACTGTGCGACCTCTTCTTGCATGCCCTTAACAAAGACATGAGAGAAGATGTCCAAAAACTACCATATAAGTCCTATGAAGAGGCATTAGAAAGTGCTTTAAGAATTGACCAAGCTGCCATCGATTGTGGTCAGAAGACCTATGATACCAACAGAAAGCTTTGAATGTCCAAAGGAGCAGAAAAGACTATATCTAATGTGACTCAAGAGAGAGATGTCAATATCATAAAAAAAATCCAAATAATGAGAAATGGTGACAGAAAGGGAGTCAAGGATCAAACCAACCTTCATAAGACCCCAATACTTATTTTTGGTTCCATGGGAGAAAGGGTCATGAAACAAAGACTTGTATGGTTACAATAAAGATATCTCCAAACTTACTCTAGATCAACAAAAGAACTTTCTTAAACTTCTCCAATCCCAGAGAAAGGAGAAAGAACCTCAAATCAAGAGAGGAAAGGCTAGCCAGAATCATACCAATAACATAGAACTAGGCCAAGAAGCGTTCATGATCGATGAAGAGGAACATACAAACCAAATGGAGAACATCTTCTCACAAGTGATAAACCTACTAAGAGCATCTCCCTCACATCACAAGACATTCCTTGAAGTATTGGAGGTAGGGTGTTCATCACAAGAGGAATCAGCTCCTCTTGCATTTGACATTTCCAAACTACCACAAAGAGAAGGAAGTAAGAAAAAGAATTCCCTTGTATACATACAAATTCAAGTCAAAGAGGTTAGTATAAAAAGGGTGGTGGTGGATGAAGGATCGACAGTCAATCTCGTGCCAATGTCCTTTCTACGAAGGACGGGATATAGAAAAATAGTGATCAAACAACAAACTACCACATTGAGAATTTATGACAGTCATGACATCCAAATAGTTGGAAAAATCAGCCTACCACTCAATCTAATGGGGAAAACTATCCCCACCAATTTTTATGTTATTAACTAAGAGATCAATTACAACAGGATCCTTGGGAGACCCTGGATTCACGCCATGAAGACCATTTTTTCCACATTATTCCAAGAAATACATTTCCAACACTTAGGAAAGGTAATCATAGTCAAAGCAGACCCTAATCCTTTCAGTGTTTATAGAAAGGAACATGAAGAAAAAGACAAGAACTTGAAAATGCAAGAGAAACAGAAAGAGGAAACTAAGGATGTTCAAACGAGTGCAAGTGCTCACAACATATACTACCAAAGAATGGATGATCTTAGGGAATTTCCTTTTGACCCACATACTACAAAATCCCATGCACTATTTGGCTTAGCAGCCATCCCATGTGTCAACGAATGGGACATCAAAAATCTCTTGGTTGGAACAATTGAGATCATTGAAGAAGGAGATGAAAAGGAAGAAAAATGAACTTCAACTTATGAATTTGGAGAAACATCTCATTCCCAAAATCACAAAAGCTTATGGACCCTACATTTTGATGGGGCTAGTTGCAAGACAGGGGCAGGAATAGGGATAATCTTAACATCCCCCGAAGAAGAGTCCTCCCCTTCGCCTTCAAATTGGACTTCTTTTGCACTAACAAAATTGCTGAGTATGAAGCCCTATCCCCAGGAATCATGCTAGCCATGAGAATGGGAGTCAAGAAAATCTCTACTTTTGGAGATTCTCAGTTGATAATCAATCAGGTTACGGAAAATTATGAAACAAAATTAGAACGGTTATGACCTTATAAAGAAAGCATCAGGAAGTTAGTTCAATTCTTTGATTTCTTCTCTATCAAAGCCATACCCAGAGAAGAAAATCATGTGGCCAACTCAATGGCCACTTTAGCCACATTTTTTTCACCACATGCTCAATTGCAAAATTTAGAATATATTGTCTCGGTGTGTGGAGAATCGTTATTGGAGAGCGAAGAATTACCAAACATCCTAAATTATGCCATGGGTTAGGAAGAAAAACCAACTCAAGATTACGCCGAGAACGATGAAGCCATCCTGGAATATCTACATGCTTATGATGGACTTCCAAGAGTGCACCACAAAAAAGGATACATGCTCCTCCCTCATCTAGAAGACTATTTTGAGAGTGAGAAATAAATCCTTTAGATTGAAGCGAACTCAAATTTACCACCTTCACCTCAAAAGTTTGAGAAAGGACATCCATCCCTAAATGGAGATACCATCGATGTTAATGTTGGAACACCCGAAAAGCCTAGGATGTTGAAACTAGGAGGAGAACTAAGTGACGAGGAGTTAGAAGAGTACATAGAGTTCCTCATTTAGTATTCAGACATATTCGCATGGGCATATTTAGACATGCCAGGATTAGATCCCAAGTTTATGGTTCATAATTTAGTAACAATCAGATGCGAAACTCATGAAA
Source organism: Cunninghamia lanceolata (assembly GCA_027924645.1). NCBI lineage: Eukaryota > Viridiplantae > Streptophyta > Pinopsida > Cupressales > Cupressaceae > Cunninghamia > Cunninghamia lanceolata. The sequence continues at coordinate 5,420,094 of BSBN01000957.1, forward strand.
CAAAAACCAAGGCCCATAAAGCCACAAGTAGCTAAAATGGTGAAGGAAGAACTAAAAAATTGCTAAATCTTGGTTTCATCAAACTAGTGGATTATTCAAATTAGGTGTCAAACATTGTCCTCGTTCTGAAGAAAAATGGAAAAAATTGGATATGTCTTGACTTTAGAGACATCAATCAAGCCTACCCAAAAGATGATTTTCCATTGCCTTGCATCGATCAAATAGTCGATTCAATGGTAGGATATGAGGCCCTTTCCCTCGTGGATGGATTTTTAGGGTATAACTAGATCAAAATTATAGAAGTTGATAAAAAAAACATTTACTACCCCTTGGGGACCTTCTGCTATGTGGTCATGCCATTCTAGTTGAATAACGTGGGAGCTACCTATCAGAGGGCAATGACACATATCTTCCATGATTACATCCATAAGATAGTCGAAACTTACGTTGATGACCTCCTAGTAAAATCAAAACAAAGATCAAAACATGTGGAGGACCTCCGTAAAATCTTCAATAGGCTTTAAGAATATAAAGTAAGGTTAAATCTTGAGAAATGTGTTTTCGGAGTCACTGCAGGAAAGTTGTTAGGATTCATCATCTCACAAAGAGGTATAGATGTCGACCCAGCCAAGGTCAAAGTGGTCTTGAATGCGACCCCGCCAACAAGTGAGAGGGTGATAAGAGCTTTCTTAGGATAGTTGGGTGCAATCAGATGATTCATACTAGAGGTGACTTTCAAAATTCATCCAATCAATCAGTTGTTAAGAAAACAAGTAGGCATAATGTGGACTATGGACTATCAAAATGCATTTGAGCAAGTAAAGAAATTCTTGTTAACTCCACTCACATTGATGCCTCCTAATCATGACAAATCCTTCATCTTATACTTCAGAGAAATCGATATCTCTGTAGCATGCATGCTAGCCCAAGAGGATGAGGGTGGAAGAGAAAGAGCCATCTATTTCATAAGTCGAACCTTATTGGAATACAAGAAGAACTACACCCAAGCTGAGACAAAATGCCTTTTCATAGTCTTCACCACCTGAAGACTGTGAGACTACATGTTGAATCAAGAAACTAAAGTGATGATATGGTCTAAGCAACTGAGGAATTTCTTATATCAACCCATGCTCTCAGGAAGAGCCAGCTGATTCATAACCTTATTGAGTGAGTTTGAGCTAACCTATGTCAACCGCAAAGCAGTCAAGGGACAAATAATAGAAGATTGGTTAGCAGCTAACCCAGTTCCCCAAGAGGAACCCGTAAATGAAGATTTCCCTGATGAAGACATTTGTGTGGTTGATCTCGAGAAGTATGTAGCCTCATATTGGTATAGAGATATTGTGAACTATCTCGCAAAGAAAACTTACCTAGAGAACATGACTCCTTTGGGAAAAAGATGATTATGAGTGCTCGCTGCAAGATATGTTTTAATAGATGATGTGCTTTATTGAAGGGCCCTAGATGGAATGTTGCTTCGATGCATTGACAAGGAAGAAGCATGCACAACATTGGAAGAATGTCATAGTGGAATCTGTGGAGGACATTTTGGTGGCCATGACACAGCAAGAAAAATACATAGAATGGGATACTTATGGCCCTATTTACAAGGGGATATGATTAAGTTTGTAAAGAGATGTCTAAAGTGTCAGGCTTATGTTCACGTTCACCATACACAAACAAAAGATTTACAACCGATCATTACTCATTGGCCCTTTTCCACATGGGGATTAGATGTGGTGGGGAAGATATCTCCCCCATCAATGGAGGGACACCTCTTTATCATTACCGTGATAGAATATTTCACAAAATGGGTGGAGGCCATGCCTCTTACTACAGTATCAGGTGTTGTAATCACTAATTTTATATTGAACCAAATCATTTGTCAGTTCTGAATCCCTCAAGTGATAGTGACAGATAATGGCTCATCCTTAAAAAATCCACAAGTAAGGGAGCTAAGTGAAAGATTTCACATCAATCACAATTCTCCTTCAATCTATTATCCTCAAGGAAACAAACAAGCAAAGGCTACCAACAAGACTTTGAAGTCAATATTGGTCAAGATCGTAAAAGGTTCTAAAAGAGATTGGCATTTACAACTATACCCAGCTCTGTGGGCTTATAGAACGAGTGTTAGGACTCTAATTGGAACCGCCCCTTATGCCCTCACTTTTAGGTCAAAGGCGTTATTACCATTGGAAGTGGAATTTCCTAGCCTAAGGGTGTCATTACAAGGATTATTAGATAACGAAGAGTATAGAGTAGTAAGGTTAGCCGAATTAGAAATGATGGATGAAACATTCTTGAGATTTGTTCAAAGACACAATTCCTATTTGGCACGAATGAAAAATAAATACAACAAGAAGGTTATCCCAAGACCCTTTCAAGTGGGAGACCTAGTGCTTAGGATAGATAATCTAATCCACAAAAGAACTGGTGAAGGACAAAAATTCAGATCTAATTGGATAGGTCCTTACATGGTTAAGGAAGATGTCAGAAATGACACCTATCTTTTGTGCACAATGGAGGGAGAGGAATTTGGTGAAATAGTCATTGCCTTTCACTTCAAGAAATATTATGTCTAAAAAACAAAAATAATCATAAAACATAAAAATATAAAAAAATTGTAAAAATCAAAAATGTAAAAAAAAAGTTTGTTTCTTGCAATTCTGTATCATTCTATTCATCTGGCATTACTGTTTGTGACATGCTCTTATACTATTTTCCCTCTAGTGAGGAGTCAAATGTTGTCTAGATAAATGTTATCTTTTCAGGACCTGGAGATCCCCATTTTTTGCAAATCACCATTATCCCCCTTCATTCTCAATGATTTTCATCGAATCCTAGCTCTTAGTTTTATACTAATCCTAGTCTTAATGAGTCAAGATGTTAGGTCAAAACAAAGTCAGTATTCAAACCTACATTGTTCAAAGGAAGCTTGCAAGTAGACCTTCCCAATTCTTCCCTAGTAGTAGAGAAGTCCAACCAGATTACAAAAACTTTAGGTGGCGCTCAACCCCTTATCTTTCTTGGCCAAAAATGTCAGGAAGATCAAAACTCTAAAGGAAGCAATCTAAGATTTGAGTGAATAAAAAAATGAGTGATCAAAATAAGAGTGTCAAAAAGTGAGAATTGAGAGATCAAAGCATTGCATAGCAAAAGTTCCAAAAAGCATTCATTTCTTGAAAAGTCAAAAATCCAAAAAAATGAGAAAAATCAAGTGAGGAAAATACAAAAAGAAAGATACTTAAAAAGAAAACGAAAGAGAGAAGATTGTTGAATGTCCGTACTCTTGGGTGGAGATCAGTCTAAGCTCAAAGCCTCAAGGGTGACATTCTAATAGAGAAAGAGAGGTACTAAGCACACACATGCACTAGATGAGCAAAACCAAGAGTCTAGTAGTCTCTAGGACCATCTATCTAGGGACCCTTGTTCTTTCCCAGATATCCTTTACCCCAGGTCTCCTTTGCTTGGCATATGTGATCTAAGTCTAGCAAGCACCAATAAAATTTGCTACTTGTCTAACTGGAAAGCTTACCAATTTGCCTTATCTAGATAAGGATTAGTGATTATCCTTTAGTGAAGTACAGAAATCAGACACACTCCATGTTCATTCCCACTCCCCACTTGAGTTTCCCTAAATCCCATCTCACAGCCTTGAATAGGTCTCTTATATCAGAACAACCTGCAATCCCTTGAGTCAAAAATCATATTTAAAGAGCAGTCACATTGTTTGTTCCACTTTGCATTCATACCAAAAATTAGAAAAAGTGTCTCAAAGCAATAAAATCAAATGTCATATCTCATGGCATTTATTAGAAGTAATAGTCTCATTTACATCATTTCTTGTATTCCTGCATTATCATATCATAAAATTCATATCATATATATTTCATAAAAAATTTCAAAAATATGTCATCATTATCATGCTTGCATTTGTGAAAAGAGTTAAAAAGGTCAAACATAATCAAAAGGTTCCTCAAAGCTTGCAAACATGCACAAGAGATGAGTATAGATTTTGATAATAGAAAACTATAAAAATATAGACTTCCATAGATACATCTGAAGTTTGTATGCACAAGGGCATCAAAGAGCTGAGACAAAATGCTCTCGATAAAGTGGAAGCTCCCCATGCAATGGGGCACAAAGTTCAAGGAAAAGTAAGTTAGGGGTGGTTCTCTCCAAAGGAACCCTCAGGACTTCGGCTCCTCCATCTAGGAGTACCACTAGTCACCCCTTGAGATCTATGAGAATGAGGTGCTCTACTGTGAGAGTGCAACTATGAAGGCCCCACCATGCTAGCATCATGATTCTTGGGAGAATTTCATTCTATCACTGCTAACCTTGAAGATCCAAAAATGGATGCCCTTGTTGTGACTCTATTGTCATAGGAAATGAGGAAGAAGGCTATGGATATCTTAGTGCATAGCTTAGTGGATGCTCTTAATGTCAGAGGGATATCTAAAGAAAGAGGACCAAAAGGAGATTTGAAGGAGCCTAAGGAATCAAAAGATCAATCTAAAGCTACTAGGAAGAAGAACAGAATTAAGTGTTAGAACTATGGTAACAGGGGGCATGTGAAGAAAGAATGGAGAAACCCAAAGAAATAGTGGGATTCCTTTACCTAAAAGTCCTCAAATGCAGGTGATGAAGTTTTTCTTTTTGCATGTAATGTTATGTCAAATGAACGATGTTGATTAAATCAGGTTGCTCATATCATATGACTCCTCATGAGGAATGGTTCTCCACATATGACGAACATGATGGAGGTAATGTTTAACTTGGGGACAACTCTACATATCTGATTGTTGGCCAGGGACACATATCATTGTGTTTCAGTGATGGGGGATTAAAACCCTCCTTGGTGTTTTACATATCCTTGGATTGGCTAGAAATATTAGATCTCTGTTTCGAAGTTGAATGACTCAGGAATGCATGTAATATTTAATAAGCATTGTTGCAGATTGGTGAGAAGAAGCTTGGTGGTAGCTAGGGAACAAGGATGAGATCTCTGTTTAGGCTTGCGGCCACTAGAGTTTGTAGATCCACTAATGTAACTAAAACTGCTGAAAATACATGTGTGTTGTGGCACCACAGATTGGGCCACACAAGTGAAAATTTTTTAAAAACAATTATGAATAAAAAATTGTTGGGTGGTTTCTCTTATTTTGATGAGCACTTTGATTTCTGTGAGCATTGTGTGTTTGGTAAATGGAACAAAAATTATTTTCCTTTAGGAAGAAATAGAGTGAAAGAGAAATTAGAAATTATTCATTCATATGTGTTTGGACCTGTGGCTAATGATTCTACTATAAAATCTTGTTATTTCATTACCTTCATTTATTATGTCTCCAAATTCACATGGATTTATTTTTTGAAGAACAAACCTGAAGTTTTCACTAAGTTTAAGGAGTTTAAAGTCTTAGTAGAGAACCAATCAAGACTTAAGATAAAAACATTAAGATTTGACAATGGAGGGGAATATTTCTCTAAGGAATTTGATGAGTTCTATAAGAATGCATGTATCATAAGACAAATGACAACTCTATGTACACCATAAAAAAATGGTGTTGCAGAAAGGATGAACCAAACAATAATGGAAAGAGCCAGAAGTATGTTAAGTGATGCATAGTTGGATAAATGTTTTTGGACAAAAGTTGTAAGTATTGCTTGTTACTTGTTAAATAGATCTACTTGTAAGGCTCTTGATTTAACATCTTATGAAGTGTGGATAGGTAAGAAACCTTCTATTTCACATTTAAGATTTTTTGGCTATGAGGCTTTTGTTTGTGTGCCTAAGGAAAAGTGATCTAAGTTGGATCCAAAATCACATAAATGCATCTTCATTGGATATGGTAAGAATGTAAAATATTATAAGCTTTGGGATCCTCTAACCAAAAAGGTTATCTTTTCTAGAGATGTGATTTTTAGGGAATTTAGAGTTATTTCTGATCTTATACAGGCAGAAGAAAAAGAAAGGAAGAGGATAGTGCATTTTGATTTATAGTAAGAAAATGCACATCAAAAAGAATTAAATGATGGATTAGGGGATGAAGAAGAAGAAGGAGGTTCAAGTGAAAGTTCATATGAGGAAGACTCTATTTTTACAAAAGAAGATGAGGAAGAATCTCTTACTCCACCTTTAAGAAGATCCACAATACAATAGAATCTAATTGATAGGTATAGCCCACCAGATTTCTAATGTGTATTTACTTTATTGAGTACTGACGATGAACCTAGATCCTATAGGGAAGCTATTCATGTAGATGATAGTGAGTCTTGGCAACTAGCCATGTAGGAGGAGATGATGCCTTTAGACTCATGTGACACCTAGGATCTTGTACATTTTCCCAAAGGAAGAAAGGTTATAGGATGTAAGTTGGTCATCAAGAAGAAGTTTCGAGCAGACGGATCACCATACAAGTACAAATCTAGATTGGTAGCCAAGGGCTACTCCCAGAGATAGGGAGTCAATTTTAGTAAAAATTTCTCTCCTGTTGCTAAATTATCTTCTATTAGATTTGTTTTACCCATTGCTGCAACTTATGATTTTTGAAATTGAGAAAATGGATGTTAAGACTACCATTTTGCATGGAGATCTAGAAGAAGAATTTCTATATGCAAAAACCTACAAGTTTTGAGCTAAAAGGGAAGGAACACTGTATATGCAAGTTAAAAAGTCTATTTATGGTTTAAAAGAGTTCCCCAAAATGTGGTACTAGAAGTTTGATTCTTTTTTTTTGAAATTGGGCTTTGTTAGAAGTGAAGATGATCAATGTGTCTACATTCAATGTATTGATGATCATATTCTTATTATTGCCTTGTATGTGGATGATATGTTATTTTTCAGTAACACCAAGGGTATGATCAGTGAGTTGAAAGCTCAACTTTCAGGTGCATTCAACATGAAGGACCTAGGGGTAGCCAAGAATATTCTAGGAATGAAGATCAAAAGGGATCGAGTAAATAGAAACCTTTGGTTATCACAAAGTAAGTATGTGAATACTATTTTGCACATATTTAGCATGCAGGATTGCAATCCAATTAGAATTCCTTTACCAGTTGGTACTAAACTTTCATTCTAGATATATGTCCTATGAATGAAGATGATTTAGAAGATATGTCTGATGTGCCATATACTAGTACTATAGAAAGTTTGATGTATATAATGGTTTGCACTAGACTAGATATTACCTAAGTAGTGGGAATTTTGAGAAGGTTTATGTCTAACCCTAGTAGACAACATTGGAATTATGCAAATAGAGTGTTAAGATATTTGTGTGGTACTTTTGATTACTGTTTGGTTTATTCGAGCACTAATAGTGTGGATAAGACATTGGTCATATAGGGTTTTGTTGATGCAGACTGGGCAGGTGATTTGGATAGTCAAACGTCCACTAATGTCTTTGTGTTTACTTTATTTGGAGGAGCTATGAGTTGGATGAGTAAAAGGTAGCCCATCATTGTTTTATCCACCACTGAAGTAGAGTATATGTCTACTACTCATGTATCTAAGGAGAAAGTTTGGTTACAAAGATTGTGTACATGTATTGGTTTTAATTGTTGGATTATTCAGATTGGTTGTGATGGCTAGGGTGCAATATGTTTGGCCAAGAATCCCATGTATCATGCATAGACTAACCATGCGGATGTTCAATACCATTTTGTTCATGAAATGATTGCTAATGGTCAGATTGATTTGAAGAAGGTTGACACTTAGGAGAATGTTGCAGATTCACTTACTAAACTTGTGAGCATAGAAAAGTTTACGTGGTGTAGGAAGGCCATGGGCCTTGTTCCTAGTGCTTAGTTGTTTTATATTTTCCTATGGATGTATTTACATTGTATGATGTCAAGTGGGAGAATGTTAAGATTAGGGTGCCATCAATCTTGTAAACCCTATGTAATTAATAACTTCTAATATTGGTTGTAAATCATTCATAAGGGATGAAGTATTCACTAAGTAGAGATCTTTTTTTCATTGGCATGTTTGATCTCAATACCTGATGGATGTAGGTTATCTTGAGGCATTGTAGGAGGTACCCCATGTGAGGTCTAGGGGGGTGGCCCCCCGATAGTGGATTTGGGGGTTGTAGACCCCAGAAGCCACATTGTAAACCCTATGTAATTAATTACTTCTAATATCGTTTGTAAATCATTCATAAGGGATGAAGTATTCACCAACTAGAGATCTCTTTTTTCATTGGCATGTTTGATCTTGATAAGGTTATCTAGGGGTTTTACAGGGGGTACCCCCTGCGAGGTCTAGGGGGGATACCCCCTTCACAAGGGGTCTGGGGGCTACGTACCCCAGAAGCCACATTTTATATATAAATTTCCATTGTAAATCTGGACCATTCATCATTAGGTCACAAATCTTATGGTAGAGTTTATGTTGTCTTTTCTTTCCCTAGAAGGTAACCCCTTTATGAGGATTTTGTATTACGGTTGTGGATGAGTATTATAGGTGATGATGAATTAAAGATTGAAGAGCAGATTGATAGTGTTGTATTGTATAATCTATTCAAATTAATATAGACTAGTGCATCTCTTCTTGTGTAGATTTGTTTTCTGAAAGGGTTTCTCCACGTAAACATTGTGTTATGTGTTTGATCTTCTGTTATGTTATTCTTTGTTTTGATTTCATACTATCTCCATTTTGGTTCTACACTAGATTAATAGTTACAATTGTAATCATATTCTCATTCTATAGTTATCCACCTTCATTTCTAACATATGTACAACACATAACCCCTAAGTATTGTGTACCTCACTACAATAACTGATTAAAGATAAAAATTTGTATAACTCTCCTCATTAGATCAGTGTAAGAAGCATATTTTGAGTACCTTGCTTCCTTTCAAGAATAAAAAACATGCATATAAGATGACATCAAATGTACCCTAGGAAAACCCTTTTAAATAAAATCTAGCCTCCAAAGCACCCATATAACTCAATGTATTAGCTCAAGAATGAGATTACAATATATTCATAGAGCTTCTTCATGTAAAATTTTTCCAGCAGTAGGCAACTCAGTTGCACTTTTCCATGTGATTAATCCAACAACATATGGGAACCATGCATCCCACTCCGTGCCTTCCTAAACATCCTTTCACCGCATATGAAACTTTTTAAAGTTGTTGTAATGCATTATCATATCACTACTCATGTGCTTGCTTTTATAGGCCAGGGTTGTAGAAAACCACAAAGTGGTATTACATAAACCATGAGCCAAAACCATGTTCTCACTAAACCATGATCCCCTCTTATTAAATGTATTTGTAGTTTAGACTTGTTGTGCCACCCACAATAAATACATGTCCAATGTCTTATACAACTTACAAGTGTCCCCAAGAATGCATATCCTAGTGTGGTAAGCACATCTTAAGATGCACCAATACTAAATAACAATATTATATTGTTATTCATTGTGCACAACACACATTTCCAAACAATCATTAGCCATTTGTGGCAACAAATATGCATTTTTTTTAACAATTATTGCTCTCCTCATGAAGTTGTTATTCAAAAACTTAAGGAATATCTATTACTAATGAATTGGTAATCTTGATAATGCTTAAATTGCCACTTATTTGGATTAATCATTGAACTATCCTTTGAATGTGGCATGTGTCCAACGTGTGGAATATCTTCATACCAACATAAATTCTCAACAAGATTTGGTCATATGCAATGCATTATTAAAATCCTAAAGAAAAGTGCAATTGACAAGAGTAAAACCAAATCTATCTATCTTTTTCAAATAATTTCCTAGCATGTGTGCACCCAACTTGAAAGAAAAAGATATCTTAAAGCCAGCAAGAGCACTAATCACTATACCATGAATGATGAAACCATGCAATATGTAATAACTAAAGCCATAATGACCACCAATGACCATGCTATGAAAGCATGCAATAGGAGAAAACTATTATAAAACTAGGAAATACAAGGAATTCAACCACATGAGAGAAACAAAGAATTATTTTTAAAAATGTAAAAATAGGAGGATTTAAAGGCTTCATTTTAAAATTTACAACTTCAAGAAAGCAAGAGGCTCTAATCTATAACAATGCATGTAAATAGATCATACAAGGTAGTGCCTAAATTGTTTTAAAAACACCCATAAGCTAGATTGCATTGGTCATAGCACCAATACTTGTAGATAAATTGGCATCTATTTATCTCTTGTAGCTTTTGATACCATTGTAGGATTTATATGGTGTTATGTAGTAGTCATATAAACATAGCCATAATGACGTTTATAAAGGAGTGTTTTGGCACAAGAGGACTAGTTTGGAAATTTCATTCTTGCACATTTGAGAATGGAGTATTTATTAACATCTTTTCAGGGTGAAAGTGTAAAGCTATGTCACACTTTTATAAAGAAAATGGCCAGCACTGATCCAACATTTTAACTTTAATCACTACAAAGTAATGTATGTGTTTTAAATTTTTAAATGATGTAAACCAATAAAATAGATTTTTTAGTGTATTTTTTGTATGTAATTTTTTAAAAAATTATTTCAATGTAGTTTTTGTAAAATTAACACTATAATTTAGTTGTTGATCAATGTTGAAAAATAAAGTTAAGTGGGACATCAAGTTCTTTATATAGTAAAATTAAAATTTTCTTTATATTTATAATTTGAAATTTTAGTGCATGAATTAATTACTTCCCCATTTTGATTTTAATATATTTTTTAAAAATAAATCTTGGAGCTTGCATGTAATGAAAACACAATTGTTTCGATTAGACATAACTTTTTATCTTAACTATTTATCCCGAATAAGAAAAGAATTATATCATCTCAACATGGAATCTCTCATCTAATGCACCATAATTTAAAAAAATAATAATAAACTTTAGTATTTTTTCTTAAAAGGACAATCAACATCTTTTTTTGGTGCTAATGTAAAAATAGAAAAAGAAAATATAAGCACTAATTGAAATATTAAAAAAAATTACAAACTACACTTATATATCTACAAAAAGGTATTTTTAGATTTGTTTAAAATAATTTACATGAGTAGGAGTTGTTAGAACATCAAGGTTTTCAAATAATTTCATTTTTTGGTAAATTAGTGCCAAAGTGATGCTACACATGTATTTAGTGGACACTTCTAGTTAGAAAATTTGTGGCCTAGATTTAATATAGCTACAATGAATCCAACTAAAACATATGTTTCACCAAAATTGACTTTTAATTGGAAATGCTTAAATTTATTTATGCTGATATGTTGGCCTTAAATATCACATAACTTTGAAATTTCAACCTACATTAAAATTTTATGGACTGAAATGTTGGCTTTAGAAGATGATGCTACCTACTCTTGCTCACTCTCATGTTTTCTCTTGTTCACAAATGCACACACCAATAGCACAATAGGAAGTTGCACCATATGCAAGAACTAATTGCATGTACCCATTTTTCCTTCTAATGCATGTATAGAAATTGATGATGCTACATGGCATATGAAGACATTCTATGTTACATGTAACTTGCCATGTTGCAAAGGAAAAGAACACATTTTACTTTTACTTTAGTTTAAACTTTTCTAAGATTTTAGTTTTAATTATTTTTTTTATCGTAACATGGTTTACAATATCTAAAAAACTAATTAAATAAACAAACATTAGGGAGGAGGATTATTCTTTTCACTGAAAAAAAGTTTGTAATTTCTATTAATAGTGAAGAGAAATTACATTGTGTAGAAGCAACATAAAGTGATTTCCAAGGGAAAAAGCCAGAATAGAATAGAAAGAAATCAGACAGAGATAAAGCACCATGGTAAAAATAGAAAGAAAGCATTGATCAGAGGAACAACAATGCACCCAAGACTTGAAACACACACCATGCCTAATTGCCACATCCCAAAACCAAAGGAAAGAGGAGGAGAATAACAAAAAGAGGTAAATATAATAGGAAAATCTAGAAGCACAAATAAAATAAATTCTAGTAGAGGGACCACCAGACAAAGATAGCCATGAGATATACTGAGTATAGATGGAATACAACATAGCCAAGTGGAGAGCGATATACACCAAGAAAAAGAGTCCCCTAGGATGTGAAAGAGCACAACAAGAGAGAAACACTAATAGAGAGACTGGGGTTAAATGTATAGAAGAAGTTAGTTCACAAGGAGAATAGACCCCTCCATATGTTCTATAATCTCCCATCTATTTCCTTCTAGTGCTAAATCAGCCTTGAAGACAGCATCAACAATTAAATTGTGTTCCCTATAAACATGGGAAAAAGATATATTTGGAAAGGTGAGCCTCAACCTATCAATCTTGTCCTTGATAGTCATCAAGATTAAGTTCTCAACCTGATAAATCATGTTAAACCATTTAATAATGGCTTTAAAGTCACCAAAAACCTACAATTTATCGAATCATCTATCCCTTGCAAACAAAATCAGGAGTTTCAAAGCCATAATTTTAGAAAAATTATTAGTTCTCTACCCCAATCCAATGCTAAAAAAGAAAAAGTGTTGAGGATTAAGAAAAAATAAACCTCCTACTCCATAGATAGAAGGATTTTCTTGACAAACCCTAAAAAAAAAAACCCAAGGCCTTGAATTATCAATCAGCATGGGATTTAAGGACCTCAAGATGATTACCTTCAGATTATTTATTTCAAAATGTGTGAATAAAGATCTTATATGTGATGAACATTGAAAGGTGCGAGTCATTTTGTCTTAGAATATGGAGGTATTCTTACCTAGCCAGATGCCCCAAGAGACAAGAAAGGGGAGGGCTCCATAGACATATAAAGATCCCCGCCAAAACTAATTTCCCAAGCACTCCGAGATAGTGTTTCCTACCTAAGAATTTCACTAACCAGTTGATCCTTCTAAGTTAGTCCAAACTTTGACAACACAAGGACAAGTGACTAATAGGTGATCGATGGTCTTTAGATCTGACATGCATAAGGTGCAGCGTCTTAGACCCTGCCAACTTTTTTTTTAGCACATGATCTCATGCCAAAGCTTTATTCATAAGAGTGAGCCACATAAAAACTTTAGTCTTGGGGTGAACATGAATCCTCTAGATGCTCTTCCACCACCATGATTTTGTTCCTTGGTTCATGTAGGAAGAAACATCACCTTATATCCTAGTCTGACAAAGTATACTCCCTAAGCTAGATTCTTCGAACAAAACCAATAGTTCTCCTTATTTTTGTAATTCTAACATGAATTCATTTTAGATTGTTGACATAGGCTCACAAACTTTTGTAATCCACAACATTCAAGCCTAAATGCTCAGTAGACTTCCATCCTTGTTGCCATATATTGGTGGAGGTGGAGTCAGCCATATGTGCCAAAGTGGAAATACCCTTCTTCAACTAATTGATTAAATCCTCAAATAGAATATATTCACCTATAAATCCAATCCAAGGATCAACACCCACCCTAACATTAATCCAATTGCCAACTTTCCAAACCAACCAATGATCAATGAGGGGGATTGATCGAACTACAACCTTCCAAACTATTGAAGCATTATGAGAATTTTTAACCAACCATCTTATCAAATCATTAATAGATTTAGAAGCAATATATTTTTCATAAAGTATTTCATGCCACAATACCCGAGTGGTAATGAGCCTTGAAACGCTCTTGGCAACAAGAGTTGTACCAAACATATGGATATTTTTAAAACCCTAGCCTTTTCATCAGTGGGCTTAGATAGGGATATCCAATTCACAAGAGGAATCCCAAAGTTATCCTTTTTCGCTCTCCAAAAAAAAAAATGATGCTTTTCTTCCTTATAGATTCCAACACTCCCTTAGGGATGTGAGCTAGAGTGAGCTAATAAATTGGAAAGGCTTCCAAAATAGATCTCATCAAAGTAAGCCTTCCCCTAATAGAAAGACACCTATTGCACCACATGTTTATATGCTTCTCTGTTATATCAATCAACTAAGTCTGATCATTTTTCCATATCCATTAGGTTTTAGATGATAGCTTACATACTTAAATCCTTCAGTCAAATCTAAAACTTGATAAGGGAATAGATGAAGAATCCACCCATGTTGCTCAACCCGCATTCTATTGTAAGAGATAGTGGACTTATGTGTGTTAATCACCATTCTAGTGGCATCATGTATTTGTCTACCATGTAAGAACCCAAACTATTCACTAGAGATAGAGGCAAACAAAACCTACTTGAGTCTAATAACAATAATTTTTATAATAATCTTGTATATGCAATTGCACAGTGCAATGGGGAATAAATCATCAAAGGAGTTAGGCTTGCCCTTATTTGGAAGGAGAGTAATGAATTTCAAGTTTATAGCACATAAGATCTTCCCCAATCACCAAGTCTCTTCCACCACACAAAGAATGTCAGGTCATATGAGATCAAAAAAGCCTAGGTAGAATTTAATATTGCAGCCATCAGGGTTAGGACTTATATCCTTTTGTAGAGAACCCAAAATGTACCTTAATTCCTCCTTAGTAACATCATTCAATAGTCTCTCATTGGCGGTCTCATTAGGAAAACAAGGAAAGTAGGTAGAAATCTTAACAATCTTAGCAATATTGACACCTCCAATTTAGCAATCTCCTTAAAAAAATTGAATTCTGATACCTACAAAAAAAGTTATGTTGGGCAGAATATGCATATGTCTAAATTATAATTGGTTTGACTTCAGAACTTAATTAAAAAAATATATTCAACAAAAAATTATGAAACCAAATCCATCCTCTAGATATCAATGTTACCAATCTAAATTTAGAAGAATCAAAATTTTATCCTTTGTAGAAAAAAAGGTTATGTACGACAGAATATACATCGCTTTAACAAAATGTTGTTTACTATTAAAAACTAGTTATCAAAGGAGACATAAAAAATTTTACAATTTAACTCCAAATTTTTTAAAATATATATATTTAGAATCTATAGACAAAATATCACAAATCAATAGTTCGCATCATCTTCAAATTCTTAATCGTTTAGTGGCTATAGGTGTCAGAAAGTGAAGATTTAGTTCAAAATGTTGATTTCAATGTCAAGTTTGGCCAAAAAGTGTAACCCATTATTGTCAGCAAAAGATCAATCTGTTAATGCCTAATACAATCACTAGAGTTAATGAATCCATGGGAGGTAGTTAAGCCTTGTCATGAATCGAAGCACTGTGTTACACAACACAAGGAGACCAAGGGCGCACACCTTGTAACAATCCCCCCAAGTGCAAGTTAGAGGTTCAAACCCATGGCCTAGGCTTTGATACCAATTGTTGGAAAGACGTTTGTCATTGCACCAAAAGTTTGAACTATCAATGCTTGATACAACTACCAGAGTTAATGAATCCACGAGAGGCAGTTAAGCCTTGTCATGAACCTAAATGCTGTGGTGCACAATACAAGGAGCGCAAGGGCGTACACCTTGCAACACTTCTCAATGTCTAATAGAGAGGTTGAAGTAGTGGTGGATGCAATGTTATTATCTACACAAGATCTACAAACACAAGCAACCAAATCTCCCACTATAGCTAAACAACCTTCACACTACCACCCAAGAGTCAAAGATGGCCAAGCTCTGATACCAAATGTTTGAAATGAAGGCAACAACTACTTAAATAGAAATATGATTACAATATGTTAATGATCTCAACTAGTGTAATATCAATAGAGATTGCATGTGGAACTTAAATCACAATATAGGAATAAACACCATAGAAGAATAAACCAATATCAACACTAGATATAACGTGGAGAAAGCCCTTTCAGGTAAAAAACTCCACCAAGAAAAGAGGCTCAAGTTGTATTATCTTCATAATCTGAAATACAGAATACGTGCACTTCCTCTATCTCTCCAACCTTCAATTCGGCGGCACCTATGTACAAAAATCTATCATACTACAACACTTAGATGGCAATGAACTTATAGAAGTGTTTCCCTCCAATCTAGGCATCCATTTTCTATCCCCTGAGAATCTCCAACATGCAAACATTAAATGCCTTTCTACAAGCTCATGACACTTGTTCAAAGTCAGCCATGCAAAGTTGGGCACCGAAGGCCAAAAAATGGTCTCTTACAACATCTTATGATGCATCATAACCATCATAGATTCTTCTAGAAAGCAACTTCCCAATATGGGCTCCTAGAGATAAACATAACATCTTACAACTATTAATTACCTATCATAAGTTGTCATAGTGTCATAGAATCTTATGACAACTTGTAGTTGTCATAGATTCTATTACATGCACTCACCAACTTTATGATGTGTGTCATACATGCTAAAAATAGTTGATTCCTCAAAGGTGGTGCCTACCCTCATTTATTCATGATTTTTATAATTGCCAACTATAAATGTCACTCCATAATTACCTCCAGTAAATCTAGAATTACCATTGCTGATGAAACAACCTCATTCCCTTATGGGTAATTACAAATAATAAAATGGAATAAATACAATATTAGGATTTACAAGGTTAATGGAACCTTGTCCCAACAATCAGTGCCAATACTACCTTGTAATCAACTTTCATCCATTGCCATGTTCACTTGATGAGGATGAAGAAAATATCTTTGTTGAATAAGAGAAAGTATGGATTCTAATTCCCAGACATTAATGCAATATTGAGTCCTCAAGGGAATCGTCATAGAAGACATTTTTTTATGCACCCAACATGAAACAAACTTCAATGGATTGTTGTTCAACCCTGAGCTCCTTGGCTAAAACATTCATGCCCTTTTTCCCAATTCCCAAATTTTTCAGTCCCCCTACTTGATCACAACCAATACCAGGATTAGCCTCCATCAAAGTGTTTCTCCCAAACTACTTTAACCTAGTATCCATAATGGGAGTTATTTCTTAAGTGGAAGGGTCTAATAACATCACATCATTGTCTAAGCATTCTGATGTATTATGCTTCCCTTCTATAACTGACTGATTTAGAGACAACAGAAAAGCCATTTCTGGTCCTATGTCATAACTCATGTGAGTGCCTAGGTGTGAAAGATTGTTCACTCCCGGACCAATTTTTAGTTCCTTTTCTAGATGAGGATTATCCTGCTTGTCCTTAGGCAGCTCAAGACTTTGAATAGTTTGACTATTCTCAAACAAAGGACCCAACTTCTTATTCAAACGATTATTAGAAAAAGAGGGTGTACAATCATTTGCAATATGGCCATAGGAGTGGCACATAGCACACTGGAAAGGAATGCCAACATAATCCAGAGTTTGTTTGTGTAGCCCACAACCAAATTCTAGAAGAATGTCCTCCACTAATCCACCCTTTTAACCTAGAGCCACTAATATTTTGACAATAGTCATAGAGGACTATTTTAAGAAACTCACATCAACCTCCACGAAAGTTCCCAGTGGCATGAAATATTTCAAGTGTCCAGTATTCGAGGGATAAGGCTAGCAATTTGATCCACACTTTTTTTGTCATAAGGTGCTCAAAATGAAACTTCTTAACCAGCCAGTATGTTGTGAGCGACCAGCTGGTTGACAAATGTACAGAATAGTCGAAACAACAGAATGCAGTGTACGGCATAGCGACTACTAGATGGTTGAGAGGAAACTAGTCGAAACCATATTTAAGTTTTGTTGACTATGTACGTTGCAGGGAAAAGCCGT
The DNA here is from genome assembly GCA_027924645.1 of Cunninghamia lanceolata. Taxonomy (NCBI): domain Eukaryota; kingdom Viridiplantae; phylum Streptophyta; class Pinopsida; order Cupressales; family Cupressaceae; genus Cunninghamia; species Cunninghamia lanceolata. The sequence goes on from BSBN01000957.1 coordinate 5,437,694, forward strand.
ACAATCGGTTGGCACAACTCACTGGTTGTTTACGGCTGGCAGCTCAAAATGGGGATCAAATTCTAGGGGCCACCTTTTTAAAGATTAAGGATGAGTGCCCCAAAACCATCTAGAAGCCCTAATTTTTTCCTCATTGTCAACATAATGAAAAATAAAACCAATCCACCCCCTTACCAATAGATGAAAGATAGAAGAATATCCAGGAAGAAGCTGCCAACTACGAGTTATCCAAATTGATAGATTTTTCTCAGAAATTCTCCACCTAAAGAAGATCCCAGTCAGAGCGGTATTGTCAAGCCAACTGCTTGGGACATATTAACATCCTCATCCAGAACAAGTCTAACTCCATTTTTACGTTTGTTATGCATTTATAGCCTTTCCTACTATACCCCTGTTGTGAGAAACCCAAAGTTCCATTGTTGACATTGAAGGTGGGTTAGTGTTTCTCACAAGTAATAGATTTTGCAGATCCTGTTCACTTTGCAAATCTGCCACAGAAAGGGGAATGGACGTTCCACAAAAGATGCATAGTTTTTAAGCTTTACCTTTATCCACCCTTTTCCTCCTTTGAGAAAAATATGCATCTCGGTGGAACATCCATTCCCCTTTCTGTGGTAGAATTGCAAACTGAACAGGATCTGCAAAATCTATTACTTGTGAGAAACACTAACCCACCCTCAATGTCAACAATGGACCTTTGGGTTTCTCAAAAAAGGTAAAGCTTAACCAGCTGGTGTGTAAATGACTGACTGGTCGAAAAGCTGTCGACCAAAAACTTATTGACAAATTCATCACAAACATGTAATTTAGACTGGTCAAAATTAGATCACTTGACTGGTCGAAAGTAGAGGTTGACATGAATCACCACTGATAAATCCGTACACAGCTGGCAAAACAACGTGCTGGCTGTTTACCGTGGGCGTTGATAAATAGGAGTCCTGACCTGTTCCTCGGCATAGCACATGCCCGTAGAATACCTAGAATTCCCACCCAGCGTAAACAGCGGGTGAGTTGTAACTCACCAACTGTACAGATGAGCGGTCTGGTCGACCAAAACACTTCGACTAGGAACTCAGACTGCTTAAAATTTAGCGACCATGCCAGCCGTACATGTGGTCAATTGTGTTTCGACCAAATTCACTGAGCCGTACAGATAGCGACCAGCCGGTTGTTTACAATGCACCAGCTGGTTAAGCTCTTCCCAGAATTCCTGGCATCATGACCCGCTCCTATGTCACAGGCTGACCTGATGTGTTGAGTATGTGGGGTAATAAGTTTGTGATAAACAGGGCCAGCCTTGCCAATAGAAAGTATCCTGCTCAAAGTACTATTCAAATTTGTCCACCGGTCCTTTGTAAAAATAGTAGCTCCGTCGTGTGGGTCGTCAGAGTAATCTACTAGCTCCTTTTCCCTTTCCATGGATGCCAGTATATTGAAACGTTGGCCTACCACACTATCCTCCTCCATAAGAACATAGGACCCATTTGCACGAGCAGGAGAATGCATCAAGCCCCCAATGTGGGTGATAGGAAAGAAAAAAAAAAAAACCAATAGGAGGGTGCCAGACAATTTTTATAGAAGCAGCATGAAACTCCGAAGAAACCAAAACAGATCCACCATAGATGTGAGGAACAGTGAGGAGAAAGGGCGAACCTCTCCCAGCCGGAAAAATCAAAACCGCCTAAAACAGTAGAAAGAGGTGGATAAGGGAGAGAACTAAATAGCCTGTGACGATATGCAATAGGTACCTGCCTCTGAAAGTGCCGTGTCCACGTCAAAGGCCATCCATGAAGATGGTGCATTTGAGCTCAAAAAATTCTCTGATTAATTATTTGCACATTAGGAAAATAGAACGGTTTTAGGATTTGAGCATAAAAGGATTCTCTGATTTTACCAAATGGAAAACCCAAAAAGCTCCAACTAAAATGGAATCGTCCAATGATAAGATAAACAGAAAATCGTATGAGTAAATCGAAAAACTCTAAAACATTAGAAAAAACACAGATGTCTTTTTGTAACATCATAAGGCTAAGTATCCATAGAGTGACTAATAAGTAACTATAAAGTTCAATACATTTGAGACATTTAGGAACACGCTAAGACAGTTAATAATAAAGTGTAATAAGAATTGTGCGCCCACCTTAAACCGCCAGTGTGGTGCCAACCGTTTGCCAAATTTTCCACCGTCTAACTATGACTTTTAACATTGATCTCTTAAGTCCACATTTAAACCTGTTCAATCACGTTGTAAATTCATACAGTCGATGGTGAGCGACCAGTCAGTTTTACAAAGTGTCAGCTGGTTAAGCTTTATCAGAATTATGTGGGGATGGTGTCGGCTACAACTAGTCAAGTATGCACTGTGCAGGTTTATGTAATAATAAAATTGTAGAGCTCAGCAAGAATTTTAATCCCAAGAAGAAATATAACAGTTGAAATATAGAAGACCAAACGCTTCAAATTGGCACACAGCCTAGAGTGTTTTGGGGTTGGATTATCCGGTGCACAATACTAATTGTGTTTTGAGGTTCTTTTTCATCACTCTATTTAAACATTATCCCTTTCAACCAGCAAACAATCAATAGTAATCTTACACCTCATTCACCACAAAAAAATATATATATTTATCCTATTTTCCAAGCTACCCCTAAAAGGTACAGCAGCAGGTTATTCAGAACAGTGCATCGAAGAGTTATGAGTTGTGGCAGTCTCAAGGATCAGGGTGCTCTAAAGATGATTCTTCGCCCAAAAGTAATGCCACGTGCCATGCAGACCCCACGAGGGCGACGCTACATGCTGCTATCCAACAGAATGTCGCAACCAATGAACAACTTGGTGCCACCAAAGCATATAAACCTGATGACTATGAAACCATCACTGTCGCTAGCGCCAACGGGAGTTGGAAATTTGCCATCATCAACCTCTTGTTTACCTTCTCTGAAATCTCAATGAAGCGCTCAGTTATCGTAGACTTCACTGAAGTGTCACTGAAGCGCTCATTTCTTCTAGACTCCTGTGAAGTGTCACTGAAGAGCGAAGAATTTTTATCCTGCTCTGATTCAAATGTTATGGAGTTGAACAAATTTTTACCATCACCTCTTGATTCAAATGTGTCTCTTGGATTAGCTATTGTTAGTGTTTGGTGAACATTTATAATAAAATTAATGACCTTGTCCAGATTAATTTTTTCCAACTATTTTTGTTGCATGGTTCTTATCATTTATTTTTGTTGCATAGTTCTTATCTTTTGTCTCTTTGCTTTAATTTTTTGTAGATTAAAAAAAAGTTAAAATATGGTTTTTGAGATTAATTAACCAAACAAATATTAAGTACAATTGATTAATTAAATAAATGTTAATATAGATATATTAAGTGCAATATGTTTAAATAAAATTGAAAGATATATTTATTTATGAGTTATTTTATTTTACTAATCACTTTTGTTTTGAGCTATAAACCAGTGAGGCCACAACATGGGGGACCTCATCTCTTAGCATAAACACTACATGAACACTGGTGGTTTAAACCTATGAATTCATTGGTCCAACATGGGCTTTAAGCCACGAGCTCATTGGCCCAACAAGGGTCCTATGATGATGCAAATCTTGAGCTCGTCAGCCCAACAAGGCTCAATGCCCGTACGCTTGTTGGCCTAGCAGGGGTTTGAACCTTGGTGGCAAGGATAACAATGCCATGATTTAAACATTGCATTGTGTCATTAATGTATAAAGTTTAGACTAGCAATGTACCCCCTGGGTGACATGCAAATGTCCCACTCCACATGTCACAAGTAAATCAAGATACAAGATCCTAGGGGCCTCAAGAAATATTTACACCAACCTAAGTTGGTGGGGGAAACTCATAGAGAACATGGGGATGGACTTGGTTCCTTAATATGGTTACACTTGACCTTATCTCAAGGTACCCCCATGGTGAAACATGAGGGTGGGCATTGGTTCATGCAATTCCATAAGTGCGACCCCTACCTCCATGTGACCCCATGGCAACTACAAGAGAGCCCTCACCCAACAGGATTTGAACTTGGGTCTATGGTTTGAAACTCCTCGTTCCCCACCACTAGACCCAAAGTCGTTGGGCAAAGAGTTATTTTATTTTAGAGCTATTTATTTTATTTTATTTACATTGTTTAGTTTATTTTATTTGTACTATACTTGTTTTACTTTCGTATTTAACTTTTAATTTTACTTTTAAAAAAATAATTATTGCCTACTTATTTTGTTTTGCTTTTAGTTTGAAAAGTTTTGTAAATATTATATATTACTTTTTAATATTTTTAGTTTTATAGTTATAGTATTTTTTAATTATATGTCATTATGTTTTATTTTTTATTCACATCGTAGAACGCCCCTATGCATAATAGATCAAATAACATCAAATAGAAAGTATGATCACACAATAATAATAATTGATAAAATGGAGAATACTTAGTTATGTGATCAAAGCTTGAAAGTCAATCGATAAAGATGATGAAATTGATGCACCTTGGAGTCAAGAATGTGCAAGATAGTCATGTGTATGAATAAGAATTAGAATATTCTTTCTTGTTTTATGTTAGTTTGTGATGTTTGGAACTAGACCTAAGCACAGTGGAGAGGTGATCCTCTAGTCACATCCACTCTGGTGGTAAGAGCCAGTGAAGTGGGGGAGACATTGAGGCGGTGGCTATCTCCGTTGGGAGTAGGACTTTATGGACCTCGATCATGGTGGTCACTTCTATCGATGGGGTATCTATGTCGGCCTAACTACAATTGTTGTCATTAGTTTCTTCTTCTCCTTCTTCCTATTGTTGTGGTTGATTTTATGTTTGTTGGACTCTTTGCAAGATGGTTGTTGACATAATTACTACGTGTCTATAAGCACAAATATCATGCACTACCTCCATGAGGACCCCTATGATGATTCAAATCCTTGTCATGTACATGTAAGCATGAAATAAGGTCCTTTAAGTAGCAAGCCTCTTGATGACGTGTCCTCTTTTCTTGTCTTGTGTTGTTTCTTCGTTGTCAATTTCCTTCTCTCCCTGTTTCTGATGCTTTTTGACACTTGTTGCGACACTTGTCGAGTTGCATTTTCTAGCTTTCAACCTTAATCCTAATCCTTGTGAGAGTCCTGTAGGTTAGTTTTCACCTCTACCCTCTGTTTTTCATCTAGTGCACCTCCTAGAAGCCTTCTAGAGGTCCCCTTGTCCATCTCTCGCTTTCAGTTTTCAGTTTCATCAAACCAATCCAAATCTCCCCCTATTATTTCTAGATCTCCCCTAGGAGATTTTGTTGACGCAAGTGGAGATTTGGATTCTTCCACATGACTGACCTGTTTATTGATGCAGAACCTATCCTTTTCCTGTCTTCTACCATCTCCTAGCCTTTTTTCTGTATCTGACCATGTCTAGCCTAGATCTCCCCAGGCTGACCCTAATGGAAAAAGGGGCAACCCTTGTAATTTTTGCAACCACAGAAAAAATCGAGTTTCTCTCTCATTTTTGCTTCGTTTTCACCATTTTTCTTACTATTTGCATGGTTTTAGATCCCTGATATAGAGTTAACTATTTCATGCACCCACACATGTAAAATCACCTCTATTTGATCTCAATTTAACTCTTTAATCAATCTCATTCATTCCCTCTCCTCCATTTCCTCTCTGGTGATAAGCTATCTTTGCTTCATCACTCTCCAATCAGCTGAGTTCACTGGGTAATCAATCTTGTTAACTCCCCAATCTATTCTTGTTAGCTCATCAATCAAATAAGTTAACTCTCCCATCAATTCCTTCTTCTAAACCTATAAATACCCCCCTCCCTCAAGCACAAAGGGAGGTAAATTCATTGTGCACACAGCTCTTGACAAATTTTGCTCTCCAACTTGGCATTCAAATGCTCTTATAGGATGAAAGTGCCTTTTTCGTTATTTGTTCAATCAAGTAGTGTCACACTGCTTCATTCTATGCCATTGTACTCAATCCAAGCTCTCATCAAGCTCATACAAGCTTCATCAAAGCTTCTTTTTGCTTCTTTGGGTCATTTTGTTGTCAAGAGGATCACCTGCTACCACAAAAAGATTCAAGGTTGCCTATTACAAGGATTACTGAGGGTAGTGGAGTCAACAAATTTTTATTTCTCTCAAGTTCCTTCATTGTTTTCTTTCAATTCATAATATTTAGAGAATCAAATTTGCTCTTGGGAACAGTGAAACATTGCTTTTTCCTTTATAGTTAGATCTTGCATTTTAGATTAAACGCTTTTATATTTCTCGATCTAGTTTATTAGAAGAAGCACTTTTCCTTTTCTTAGATTAAATTGCATTCAATATATCGAAAACAAAAAAATAACATAGGTTAACATTGCATTGGAAAATTCATATAGAATTGCATACATATTTCCCTTTGATAGATTAGAAGCACTTTTATTTCCAAAAATACTCTAAAAAATACCAAAAAGATGTTTTGCATATCATTTAGTTTGCATGCATATAGAAACAATAAAGTAGACAACATTGCAAACCCTCGATCCCATCACGAGGTAATCACGATTCATATGATTCCAAACAACCCCTTGATTTCATCACAAGGTAAAAACATAGTCAAAACAAAAGTCAAACCCTAGGTCAACAAAACCCTAGGTCAAAAACTTAGATCAAGTTAAGGTTAGTAATCACACGACTTCGTCTCTTCTGATTCACGAATGTGCTTAGGAGTGAGAGGAGAGTGGATGAGGGCTATCCATGATGAGATCCAAGAGATCCATCCAAGACCTGAACAACAAACATTTGTCTTGCCACAAGGAGACCCATTCTTCCTCCTGTTGATAGAAGAAACTAGACATTGACAGATACAACAAGACCTCTTACAATGCATATAAAGACAAGAGGACATCAACGAGAACAATCGTTTACCCACACAGAGGTGGAACCTTAGAAATCCAAATAGAAGAAGAGAAAATAGTTACCTTTCAGGTCATAAGGTTATCTCAACTACAACAACAATTGAACAAAATATACAACAAAGCACACAACAACAAAGGCCGCAGTAATTGCCAACCCCTCTCCATGAAGTCTAGCTCTCCAATGAGCTAGACTCCCATGATGTCTCACCTCCTCTCGACTAGCTAATTCCACATGAGTGAGAGTGACGTGGCGGATCACCCCATGGCAAGGAGGGAAAGGGTCCGTGTACGTGCCAAAACTTGACCCGACAGCCCCAAGCAACTGGAGTCACGATTTCAAGCATACATATTTTGGTGAACCCGACGTGAAGAGCAAAGCCTCTTAGTTATGTTGTTTGCATTCCCATTTCAAACATCTCACAACAAGTTTAACAAAAATTTCACAACATTTTCACACCATTTTTAATAGCCACTTTTTTCACTTCATCTTCTCTCGTCTATGCCATCATCATTCCATTTATTCTATGGTGTCTATGGCACCCCCTAATATGATGAAACTTGACTTAAACCAGGGGCACATTCCCTCAAGGGGACTAGAAACTTCATCATTTGATAGGTATGTGCTGCCACATCCTGACGCACCAATCACCAACTATTATTATTATGAAGATTCTAACTATGAGCAAGATCAAAGAGAATCTAGGCACTCTCTATCTTTCAACAACCCAGCTTGGGAGAACAATCCGGCCATACCAAATGCACTACATAAACTAAGAAGGGTGAGGTTAGAAATACATTGACCAAAACAACCTTCCACAAGTACATCGAATAGCCACCTTGATGAAAAGGTTAAAAGGTTGTAAAAATGTCTACAAGAAACCAAAGATGCTCAAGAGGCATTGAGGACTGCCTTACAAGAAGAACAAAAAGAAAACTCTGCATGTGAGGAAGCCTTTCACCATCAAAATATTCATAGAGAACATCCTAGAAATGAAGATACCCCTAGAGTTGCAACTCTTGCAGATTAAATCACAACTCTAGTGCAAAGAATCAGAATCCTGGAGGCAGAACAAGCTTCTCCAGAAAGAAGACAAAAGTCCCATGAAAAGGACCAGGGGGCATCTTAAAATCCCTCCTACCCCAATTATTATTCATGACATGCTAGTAATGACACCTGTCTGAATGGGAACCCTCCTATTCAGAACAATCCAATGAATCCAACAATAGGTTATCAAAACCCACCCATAGGGTTATTACTAACAACCCCGCAATCTCAAAGTTCCTTTCTAGGAATGTATCTTGAATATTTGAAAGAGCCTCTAGACCAAAACATAAGGAATGTGCAACTACCTCGATCACTGCCAGATCTTCTGAAGTTCAAAGGAGAAGGAGATCTGAATTCACACATTAAAGCCTACACCATGGCCATAAGAGAACTCCTCCCTTGGGATGGGGTTGTAGCAAAGATCTTCCCAAAAACTCCTAAAGGTATCACTCTGGATTGGTATTATCATCTCCCCAAAGCTTCGATCTATTCATTTAGACAACTCATCAGAGAGTTTATCATGGCATTCGACATGAACAAACTTGTCAAAACAGGGATCAGAGAATTCCTCACAATGAAACAAGAGCCAAATGAATCTATAGCGCATTTCATCACTCGATGGAGGCAAGTCTTCTATTATTCAACAAGTACCCCGAACATGGATCATCGAGAACTGTGCAACCTCTTCTTGCATGCCCTTAACAAAGACATGAGAGAAGATGTCCAAAAACTACCATATAAGTCCTATGAAGAGGCATTAGAAAGTGCTTTAAGAATTGACCAAGCTGCCATCGATAGTGGTCGGAAGACCTATGATACCAACAGAAAGCTTTGAATGTCCAAAGGAGCAAAAAAGACTATAGCTAATGTGTCTCAAGAGAGAGATGTCAATATCATAAAAAAAATCCAAATAATGACAAATGGTGACAGAAAGGGAGTCAAGGATCAAACCAACCTTCAAAAGACCCCAATACTTATTTTTGGTTCCATGGGAGAAAGGGTCATGAAACAAAGACTTGTATGGTTACAATAAAGCCATCTCCAAACTTACTCCAGATCAACAGAAGAACTTTCTTAAACTTCTCCAATCCTAGATAAAGGAGAAAGAACCTCAAATCAAGAGAGGGAAGGCTAGCCAAAATCATACCAATAACATAGAACTAGGCCAAGAAGCATTCATGATATATAGGAAGTTTGATGTATATAATGGTTTGCACTAGACTAGATCTTACCTAAGCAATGGGAATTTTGAGAAGGTTTATGTCTAACCCTAGTAGACAACATTAGAATTATGCAAATAGAGTGTTAAGATATTTGTGTGGTACTTCTGATTACTATTTGGTTTATTCTAGTACTAATAGTGTGGATAAGGCATTGGTCATACAGGGTTTTGTTGATGTAGATTGGGTAGGTGAATTGGATAGTCAAACGTCCACTAGTGTCTATGTGTTTACTTTATTTGGAGGAGTTGTGAGTTGGATGAGTAAAAGGCAGCCCATCATTGTTTTATCCACCACCGAAGTAGAGTATATGGCTACTACTCATGTATCTAAGGAGGAAGTTTGGTTACAAAGATTGTGTACATGTATAGGTTTTAATTGTTGGATTATTTAGATTGGTTCTGATGGCTAGGGTGCAATATGTTTGGCCAAGAATCCCATGTATCATGCACAGACTAAGCATGCGGATGTTCAATACCATTTTGTTCGTGAAATGATTGCTAATGGGTAGATTGATTTGAAGAAGGTTGACACTTAGGAGAATGTTGCAGATTCACTTACTAAACCTATGAGCATAGAAAAGTTTACGTGGTGCAGACGGCCATGGGCCTTGTTCTTAGTGCTTAGTTGTTTTATATTTTCCAATGGATGTATTTACAGTGTATGATGTCAAGTGGGAGAATGTTAGGATTAAGGTTCCATCAATCTTGTAAACCCTATGTAATTAATTACTTCTAATATTAGTTGTAAATCATTCATAAAGGATGAAGTATTCACCAAGTAGCGATCTTGCTTCATTGGCATGTTTGATCTTGATACCTGATGGATGTAGGTTATCTTGAGGCATTGTAGGAGGTACCCCATGTGAGGTCTAGGGGGTGGCCCCCCAATAGGAGATTTGGGGGTTGCACACCCCAGAAGCCACATTGTAAATCCTATGTAATTAATTACTTCTAATATCGTTTGTAAATCATTCATAAGGGATGAAGTATTCACTAAGTAGAGATCTTTTTTTCATTAGCATGTTTGATCTCGATACTTGATGGATGTAGGTTATCTGGGGGTTTTACAGGGGGTACCCCCTGTGAGGTCCAGGGGGGATGCCCCCCTAACAAGGGGTCTGGGGGCTGCGTACCCCAGAAGCCACATTTTATATATAAATTTCCATTGTAAATCTGGACCATTCATCATTAGGTCACAAATCTTATGGTAGAGTTTATCTTATCTTTTCTTTCCCTAGAAGGTAACCCCTTTATGAGGATATTGTATTATGGTTGTGGATGAGTATTATAGGTGCTGATGAATTAAAGATTGAAGAGCAGATTGATAGTATTGTATTGTATAATCTATTCAAGTTAATATAGACTGGTGCATCTCTTCTTGTGTAGATTTTTTTTTTGAAAGGGTTTCTCCACGTAAACATTGTGTTATGTGTTTGATCTTCTATTATGTTATTCTTTATGTTGATTTCATACTATCTCCATTTTGGTTCTACACTAGATTAATAGTTACAATTGTAATTATATTCTCATTCTATAGTTATCCACCTTCATTTCTAACATATGTACAACACATAACCCCTAAGTATTGTGTACCTCACTACTGTAACTGATAAAAGATAAAAATTTGTATAAATCTCCTCATTAGATCGGTGTAGGAAGCATATTTTGAGTACCTTGCTTCCTTTCAAGAATAAAAAACATGCATATAAGATGACATCAAATGTACCCTGGGAAAACCCTTTTAAATAAAATCTAGCCTCCAAAGAACCCATATAACTCAATGTATTAGCTCAAGAATGAGATTACAATATATTCATAGAGCTTCTTCATGTAAAATTTTTCTAGCAATAGGCAACTCAGTTGTACTTTTCCATGTGATTAGTCCAACAGCATATGGGAACCATGCATCCCACTCCGTGCCTTCCTAAACATCCTTTCACCACATATGAAACTTTTTAAAGATGTTGTAATGCATTATCATATCACTACTCATGTGCTTGCTTTTATAGGCCAAGCTTGTAGAAACCCACAAAGTGGTATTACATAAACCATGAGCCAAAACCATGTTCTCACTAAACCATGATCCCCTCATATTAAATGTATTTGTAGTTTAGACTTGTTGTGCCACCCACAATAAATACATGTCCAATGTCTTATACAACTTACAAGTGTCCCCAAGAATGCATATCCTAGTGTGGTAAGCACATCTTAAGATGTGCCAATACTAAATAACAATATTATATTGTTATTCATGATGTACAACACACATTTCCAAACAATCATTAGCCACTTGTGGCAACAAATATGCATTGTTTTTAAAAATTATTACTCTCCTCATGAAGTTATTCAAAAAATTGAGGAATAACTATTTCTAATGAATTGGTAATCTGGATAATGATTAAATTGCCACTTATTTGGATTAATCATTGAACTCTCCTTTGAATGTGGCATGTGAAAACATGTGGAATATCTTCATACCATTGTAAATTCTCAAGAAAATTTAGTCATATGCAATGCATTATTAAAATCCTAAAGAAAAGTTCAATTGACAAGAGTAAAACCAAATCTATCTATCTTTTTCAAATAATTTCCTAGCATGTCTGCACCCAACTTGAAAGAAAAAGATATCTTAAAGCCACCAAGAGCACTAATCACTATACCATGAATGATGCAACCATGCAATATGTAACAACTAAAGACATAATGACCACCAATGACCATGCCATGAAAGCATGCAATAGGATAAAACTATTATAAAACAAACAAATACAAGGAATTCAACCACGTGAGAGAATCAAAGAATTATTTTTAAAGATGTAAAAATGGGAGGATTAAAAGGCTACATTTTAAAATTTACAACTATAAGAAAGCAAGAGGCTCTAAACTATAACAATGCAAGTAAATAGATCATACAAGGTACTGCCTAAATTGTTTAAAACACACCCATAAGATAGATTGCATTGGCCATAGCACCAATACTTGTAGATAAATTGGCATCTATTTATCTCTTGTATTTTTTGATACCATTGTAGGATTTCTATGGTGTTATGTAGTAGTCATATAAACATAGCCATAATAACATTTATAAAGGAGTGTTTTGGCACTAGAGGACTAGTTTGGAAATTTCATTCTTGCACATTTGAGAATGGAGTGTTTATTAACATCTTTTCAGGGTGAAAGTTTAAAGCTATGTCACACTTTTATAAAGAAAATGGCCAGCACTGATCCAACATTTTAACTTTAATCACTACAAAGTAATGTATGTGTTTTAAATTTTTAAATGATGTAAACCAATAAAATAGATTTTTTAGTGTATTTTTTGTATGTAATTTTTAAAAAAATTATTTGAATGTAGTTTTTGTAAAATTAACACTATAATTTAGTTGTTGATAAATGTTAAAAAATAAAGTTAAGTGGGACATCAAGTTCTTTATATAGTAAATTTAAATTTTTCTATATATTTATAATTTGAAATTTTAGTGCATGAATTAATTACTTCCCCATTTTGATTTTAATATATTTTTTAAAAATAAATCTTGGAGCTTGCATGTAATGAAAACACAACTGTTTCGATTAGACATAACTTTTTATCTTAACTATTTATCCCGAATAAGAAAAGAATTATATCATCTCAACATGGAATCTCTCATCTAATGCACCATAATTTAAAAAAATAATAATAAACTTTAGTATTTTTTCTTAAAAGAACAATCAACATCTTTTTTTGGTGCTAATGTAAAAGTAAAAAAAGAAAATATAAGCACTAATTGAAATATTAAAAAAAATTACAAACTACACTTATATATTTACAAAAAGGTATTTTTGGATTTGTTTAAAATAATTTACATGAGTAGGAGTTGTTAGAACATCAAGGTTTTCAAATAATTTCATTTTTTGGTAAATTAGTGCCAAAGTGATGCTACACATATATTTAGTGGACACTTCTAGTTAGAAAATTTGTGGCCTAGATTTAATTTAGCTAGAATGAATCCAACTAAAACATATGTTTCACCAAATTTGACTTTCAATTGGAAATGCTTAAATTTATTTATGCTGATAAGTTGGCCTAAAATATCACATAAATTTGAAATTTCAACCTACATTAAAATTTTATGGACTGAAATGTTGGCTTTAGAAGATGATGCTACCTACTCTTGCTCACTCTCATGTTTTCTCTTGTTCACAAATGCACACACCAATAGCACAATAGGAAGTTGCACCATATGCAAGAACTAATTGCATGTACCCATTTTTCCTTCTAATGCATGTATAGAAATTGATGATGCTACATGGCATATGAAGACATTCTATGTTACATGTAACTTGCCATGTTGCAAAGGAAAAGAACACATTTTACTTTTACTTTAGTTTAAACTTTTCTAAGATTTTAGTTTTAATTATTTTTTTATCGTAACATGGTTTACAATATCTAAAAAAATAATTAAATAAACAAACATTAGGAAGGAGGATTATTCTTTTCACTAAAAAAAAGTTTGTAATTTCTATTAATAGTGAAGTGAAATTACATTGTGTAGAAGCGACATAAAGTGATTTCCAAGGGAAAAAACCATAATAGAATAGAAAGAAATCAGACAGAGATAAAGCACCATGGTAAAAATAGAAAGAAAGCATTGATCAGAGGAACAACAATGCACCCAAGACTTGAAACACGCACCATGCCTAATTGCCACATCCCAAAACCAAAGGAAAGAGGAGGAGAATAACAAAAAGAGGTAAATATAATAGGAAAATCTAAAAGCACAAATAAAATAAATTCTAGCAGAGGGACCACTAGACAAAGATAGCCATGAGATATAATGAGCATAGATGGAATACAACATAGCCATGTGGAGAGCGATATACACCAAGAAAAAGAGTCCCCTAGGATGTGAAAGAGCACAACAAGAGAGAAACACTAATAGAGAGACTGAGGTTAAATGTATAGAAGAAGGTAGTTCACAAGGAGAATAGACCCCTCCATATGTTCTATAATCTCCCATCTATTTCCTTCTAGTGGTAAATTAGCCTTGAAGAGAGCATCAACAATTAAATTGTGCTCCCTATAAACATGGGAAAAAGATATATTTGGAAAGGTGAGCCTCAACCGATCAATCTTGTCCTTGATAGTCATCAAGATTAAGTTCTCAACCTGATAAATCATGTTAAACCATTTAATAATTGCTTTAAAGTCACCAAAAACCTACAATTTATCCAATCATCTATCCCTTGCAAACAAAATTAGGAGTTTCAAAGCTATAATTTTAGAAAAATTATTAGTTCTCTACCCCAATCCAATGCTTAAAAAGAAAAAGTGTTGAGGATTAAGAAACAATAAACCTCCTACTCTATAGATAGTAGGATTTCCTTGACAAACACTATAAAAAAAAAAAACCCAAGGCCTTGAATTATCAATCAACAAGGGATTTAAGGACCTCAAGATGATTACCTTCAGATTATTTATTTCAAAATGTGTGAATAAAGATCTTATATGTGATGAACATTGAAAGGTGTGAGTCATTTTGTCGTAGAATATGGAGGTATTCCCACCTAGCCAAATGCCCCAAGATACAAGAAAGTGGAGGGCTCCATAGACATATAAAGATCCCCGCCAAAACCAATTTCCCAAGCACTCCGAGATAGTGTTTCCTACCTAATAATTTCACTAACCAGTCAATCCTTCTAAGTTAGTCCAAACTTTGACAACACAAGGACAAGTGACTAATAGGTGATCGATGGTCTTTAGATCTGACATGCATAAGGTGCAGCGTCTTGGACCCTGCCAACTTTTTTTGTATCACATGATCTCATGTCAAAGCTTTATCCATAAGAGTGAGCCACATAAAAACTTTAGTCTTGGGGGGAACATGAATCCTCTAGATGCTCTTCCACCACCATGATTTTGTTCCTTGGTTCAAGCAGGAAGAAACATTGCCTTATATCCTAGTCTGACAAAGTATACTCCCTAAGCTAGATTCTTAGAACAAAACCAATAGTTCTCCTTATTTTTTTTAATTCTAACATGACTTCATTTTAGATTGCTGACATAGGCTCCCCAACCTTTGTAATCCACAACATTCAAGCCTAAATCCTCAGTAGACTTCCATCCTTGTTGCCATATATTGGTGGAGGTGGAGTTGGCCATATGTGCCAAAGTGGAAATACCCTTCTTCAACTAATTGATTAAATCCTCAAATAGGAGATATTCACCTATACATCCAATCCAAGGATCAACCCCCACCCTGAAATTAATCCAATTGCCAACTTTCCAAACCAACCAATGATCAATGAGAGGGATTGATCGAACTACAACCTTCCAGACTATTGAAGCATTATGAGAATTTTTAACCAAACATCTTATCAAATCATTAATAGATTTAGAAGCAATATATTTTTCATAAAGTATTTCATGCCACAATACCCGAGTGGCAATAAGCCTTGAAATGCTCTTGGCAACAAGAGTTGTACCAAACATATGGATATTTTAAAAACCCTAGCCCCTTCATTTGTGGGCTTAGATAGGGATATCCAATTCACAAGAGGAATCCCAAAGTTATCCTTTTTCACTCTCCACAAAAAAAAATGATGCTTTTCTTCCTTATAGATTCCAACATGCCCTTAGGGATGTGAGCTAGAGTGAGCTAATAAATTGGAAAGGCTTCCAAAATAGATCTCATCAAAGTAAGCCTTCCCCTAATAGAAAGCCACCTATTGCACCACATGTTTATATGCTTCTCTATTATATCAATCAACCAAGTTCGATCATTTTTTCCATATCCATTAGGTTTTAGATGATAGCCTACGTACTTAAATCCTTCAGTCAAATCTAAAACCTGATAAGGGAATAGATGAAGAATCCACCCATGTTGCTCAACCCACATTCTATTGTAAGATATAGTGGACTTATGTGTGTTGATCACCATTCTAGTGGCATCGTGTATTTGTCTACCATGTAAGAACCCAAACTATTCACTAAAGATAGAGGCAAACAAAACCTGCTTGAGTCTAATAGCAATAATTTTTACAATAATCTTGTATATGCAATTGCACAATGCAATGGGGAATAAATCATCAAAGGAGTTAGGCTTTCCCTTATTTGGAAGGAGAGTAATGAATTTCGAGTTTATATCACTTCAGATCTTCCCCAATCACCAAGTCTCTTCCACCACACAAAGAATGTCAGGTCCTATGAGATCAAAAAAGCCTAGGTAGAATTTAATATTGCAGCCATCAGGGTTAGGACTTTTATCCTTTTGTAGAGAACCCAAAATGTACCTTAATTCCTCCTTAGTAACATCTTTCAATAGTCTCTCATTGGCGGTCTCATCAGGAAAACAAGGAAAGTAGGTATAAATCTTAACAATCTTAGCAATATTGATACCTCCAATTTAGCAATCTCCTTAAAAAAATTGAATTCCAATACCTACAAAAAAAGTTATGTTGGGCAGAATATGCCTATGTCTAAATTTTAATTGGTTTGACTTCAAAACTTAATTAAAAAAATATATTCAACAAAACATTATGAAACCCAATGCATCCTCTAGATATCAATGTTACCAATCTAAATTCAAAAGAATCAAAATTTTATCCTTTGTAGAAAAAAAGGTTATGTACGATAGAATACACATCACTTTAACAAAATGTTGTTTACTATTAAAAATTAGTTATCAAAGGAGACATAAAAAAATTGACAATTTAACTCCAAATTTTTTAATATATATATATATATATATATATATATATATATATATATATATTTAGAATCTATAGACAAAATATCACAAATCACTAGTTCACATCATCTTCAAATTGCTAATCATTTAGTGGCTATAGGTGTCAGAAAGTGGAGATTTAGTTCAAAATGTTGATTTCAATGTCAAGTTTGGCCAAAAAGTGTAACCCATTATTGTCAGCAAAAGATCAATCTATTAATGCCTAATACAATCACTAGAGTTAATGAATCCATGGGAGGTAGTTAAGCCTTGTCATGAATCGAAGCACTGTGTTGCACAACACAAGGAGACCAAGGGCACACACCTTGTAACAATCCCCCCAAGTGCAAGTGATGGGTTCAAACCCGTGACCTAGACTTTGATACCAATTGTTGGAAAGACATTTGTCATTGCACCAAAAATTTGAACTATCAATGCTTGATACAACTACCAGAGTTAATGAATCCATGAGACGCAGTTAAGCCTTGTCATGAACCTAAATGCTGTGGTACACAATACAAGGAGCCCAAGGGCACACACCTTGCAACACTTCTCAATGTCTAATAGAGAGGTTGAAGTAGTGGTGGATGCAACATTATTATCTACACAAGATCTGCAAACACAAGCAACCAAATCTCCCACTGCAACTAAACAACCTTCACACTACCACCCAAGAGTCGAAGCTAGCCAAGCTCTGATACCAAATGTTTGAAATGAAGGCAACAACTTCTCAAATAGAAATCTGATTACAATATGTTAATGATCTCAACTAGTGTAATATCAATAGAGATTGCATGTGGAAATTAAATCACAATATAGGAATAAACACCATAGAAGAATAAACCATATCAAAATCAGATATAACGTGGAGAAAGCCCTTTCGGGTAAAAAACTCCACCAAGAAAAGAGGCTCAAGTTGTATTATCTTCATAATCTGAAATACAGAATATGTGCACTTCCTCTATCTCTCCAACCTTCAATTCGGTGGCACCTATATATAAAAATATGTCATACTACAACACTTAGATGGAAATGAACTTATAGAAGTGTTTCCCTCCAATCTAGGCGTCCATTTTCTATCTCCTGAGAATCTCCAACATGCAAACATTAAATGCCTTCTTACAAGCTCATGACACTTGTTCAAAGTCAGCCATGCAAAGTTGGGCACCCAAGGCCAAAAAATGGTCTCTTACAACATCTTATGATGCGTCATAACTGTCATAGATTCTTCTAGAAAGCAACTTCCCAATATGGGCTCCTAGAGATAAACATAGCATCTTACAACTATTAATTACCTGTCATAAGTTGTCATAGTGTCATAGAATCTTATGACAACTTGTAGTTGTCATAGATTCTATTACATGCACTCACCAACTTTATGATGTGTGTCATACATGCTAAAAATAGTTGATTCCTCAAAGGTGGGGCCTACCCTCATTTATTCATTATTTTTATAATTGCCAACTATAAATGTCACTCCATAATTACCTCCAATAAATCCAAAATTACCATTGCTGATGAAACAACCTCATTCCCTTATGGGTAATTACAAATAATAAAATGGAATAAATACAATATTGGGATTTACAAGGTTAATGGTACCTTACCCCAACAATCAGTGCCAATACCACCTTGTAAACAACTTTCATCCATTGCCATGTTCACTTGATGAGGATGAAGAAAATATCTGGATTGAATAAGAGAAAGTGTGGATTCTAATTCCCAGACATTAATGCAATATTGAGTCCTCAAGGGAATTGTCATAGAAGACATTTTTTTATGCCCCCAACCTGAAACAAACTTCAATGGATTGTTGTTCAACCCTGAGCTGCTTGGCTAAAACCTTCATGCCCTTTTTCCCAATCCCCAAATTTTTCACTCCCCCTACTTGATCACGACCAATACCAGGATTAGCCTCCATCAAAGTGTTTCTCCCAAACTACTTTAACCCAGTATCCATAATGGGAGTCATTTCTTAAGTGGAAGGGTCTAATAACATCACATCATTGTGTAAGGATTACCATGTATTATGCTTCCCTTCTATAACTGACTGATTTAGAGACAACAGAAAATCCATTTCTAGTCCTATGTCATAACTCATGTGAGTGCCTAGGTGTGAAAGATTGTTCACTCCCGAACCAATTTTTAGTTCCTTTTCTAAATGAGGATTATCCTGCTTGTCCTTAGGCAGCTCAGGACTTTGAATAGTTTGTCTATTCTCAAACAAAGGACCCAACTTCTTATTCAAATGATTATTGGAAAAAGAGGGTGTACAATCATTTGCAATATGGCCATAGGAGTGGCACATAGCACACTGGAAAGGAATGCCAACATAATCCAAAGTTTGTTTGTGTAGCCCACAACCAAATTCTAGAAGAATGTCCTCCACTAATCCGTCCTTTAAACCTAGAGCCACTAATATTTTGACAATAGTCATAGAGGACTGTTTTAAGAAACTCACATCAACCTCCACGAAAGTTCCCAATGGCATGAAAGATCTCAAGTGTCCAGTATTCAAGGGATAAGGCTAGCAATTTGATCCACACTTTTTTTGTCATAAGGTGCTCAAAATGAAACTTCTTAACCAGCTAGTACATTGTGAGTGACTAGCTAGTCGACAAATGTACAAAACAGTCGAAATAGCAGAATGCAGTGTATGACATAGCGACTACTAGATGGTTGAGAGGAAACTGGTCGAAACCATATTTAAGTTTTATTGGCTATGTACGTTGCAGGGATTGCCCTGTGGCAAGGAGGGAAAGGGTCCATTTGCATGCCAAAATTTGACCCGATAGCCCTAGGCAATTGAAGTCATGATTTTGAGCGTACAGTGTCTAAAAGTATAACTTGCTCTGAGATGATCAAGTTCATTAGTAGCGTTAAAAATCTCAAGTCTTCTTCATTCTAGCTCAAAGATTTCCTCAAGAAGTTTGTGTTCTTGATTTCTATGTTCTTGTAAATGTCTCCTTTCATTTTCTAAGTGAATCTATTTGAGGATGTTTTGTTGTTCATGTATTTGTTCTTCAATTGATACTTCTTGTTCATGATCTTCTATATTCTCTAAGTTTTGTGTTTCAGGGAGATTTTATTCTATCTCCTCCAATTCTTGTTCTACCCAATTCACTCTCACACTTAGGCACATCAAGTGCTTAGTGGAGAGAATGTGGATGTTTCAAAGTTTGTGTTGTGTGATGTAGTTCTCTATGCCTTGCGGTGAGAATGAGGGCTTGAATGCCTATGCCTTATGTTGATTGTATCATGATAAAATCAAGGGCTTAAATGCTTTAGTGTGAAATTTATGTGTTACTGATTATGAGGTTTCTAGATACAATCTAGCTATATGCACATCCATGCAAAAAAAAAAAAATCTCTAATTTTGGCTATTTACTGAGAAGAAGTTATGTAGGCAAAGTAAATGATTTTTTTCCTAGATACAATTTAAATATGTTTTTGTATTTTTTAGTTTTAATATCATAGTAATGCAATCTAATCTAGGAATGAAAAGTAATGATTCCCTATACTAATGAAATTTTTAAATGAAATACAAATCTACTTCTTGTAATTGATCTATGAATGCAAAGGGAAAAAGCAATATTTTCTTTACAATATTATTATGAAATGAAAATCTACTTCTCTAAGTGCAAATTGATTTATGAAGGCAAGCAGAAATTAATGACTTTCTTTTTCTGAAGATTTTTAATTAAATGCAATTACTTTTCTGAATGCAAAATGATCTAAGAAGAAAAAAATATGACTCATCTAGAAATGACCTTTTCTGTATGCTAATAACTTTTGAAAATACAAATTATTTGATTTCCTATATGAAAAATATTCTTTAATTAGTACTAAAGCATAAAATGAACATGTACTTGATTGTACCAATGCTAGGAAAATTATCCTCAGAATTCCATCTTGTATCTGAATGTCCTCTTTCATAATAGTGGGGTATTCTACTTGATGATAGGAAGACAAAACAAAATAGTAGAAATCTAAATAACAAGAAGCTCTATGGCTTGTAAGATAGAAGCTCAGTGGTGTTGGAACTTATGAAAATCCTATGGTCCTAGGGTTTAACTTCCCCTATTTCTAAGTTTCTATTTGGTGTATATGGGTTGGGGTTTATCCAATCGGTGTTTAAAGGGTTTGTCAAAACATATGAACCATCAAAAAACCATGGTCTTTGGTCATCGGCCACAAGAAATCTTTCCTTTGTTGATGGGACCTTTATGCCTTGGTGTTAGCATCTTGCCCCTTGACATCAAATTCATATTAGCTATTCAACTTGCGAATTATTTGGTATGTATCCTAAGATCTAGTTGAATGTGTTTTATGAATTCCCTTATGTCCATATTACCTAGTGTGGCCCCCTTTTTAAAACATTTGTCAAGCATGTGCACATATGTTGTAACTTGAGTTTCCCCCATCACACAATTCCTTTACATCACATTTATGATTCCAATGCTTCATGTCAAAAGTGTGATGTGCGATATTCTTTCTTTATAGGTGTCTACTTCATGTTGCATCATGCAAGTTGTTCACATCACAATTTGGTATGCCCAAGGGTGGAATCTATGTACGATGTGCATTGGTGTTCAGATCTTTGCCACGTGTCCTAATCCTAGTTCATTACAGGGAGTTTTTGTATCACAAAAGGTTTAGGGGGATCCTATTAGGAAACTACGACATATGATGAACCTGTGATGGGTATTGTTAAGTCTTTTTCTTTCCAGGTGTCAGGAGGAACATGGCATCGTCGTAGTCTTTTGCATCATTGTTTCTAATTTGTTAGTGTTATCATTAAGTGTGATGCGTGATGACCATCTATCTCGTTTCAGACCCACGGTATCAATGGTTGATTTGCAAACTGAATGTAGGGTACATGGTGCTAGTGTGTAGTGATCTGCATGCCACCATAGTTGGTGGTGCATAGTGATCTGCATGCCACTACATAGGGAAAATACTTGTGAGGAGATTGATGGGAGGCAAAGTGGCCTTTGGGGATCTACATCCAGACTTGATGGGATCTTCTTCCCATGTTGTAGCAAGATATGAATTGGATTGGTGGTTCAAATGGGTAGTTATCATGATTGAGGGGCCAGTCTTGATTGTCTCATATTGGAAATTGGTAGTTCCAAACTATGAGAGATCAACATATTGAAGACTATCGCCTCCATCCCCTTTTCTAGTAGTGTTAGCAAGTTGTTGCAAGGTTTCTACTTAAGGCTAGCATGTCATGGTATTGAGAAAAATAATTGATAAGGTGGATCAAGAGATCATGGTTATCTAGAGTGTGGGAGCTTTTCCAATCTCACTATAAATATACACTCTTGTTATCACATCTTGTGTCATTTCTTTCTGTGCAAACAAATATAGAGATTTATTTTTGGGGTTTGCTTAGCTTACTATCTTGTTCCCTTGGATTTTCTTCTCTATTCTCATGGTTGGTATTATGTCCTAAAATTAATAGATTAGAGGTCTTGTCCTAAGGGATGGGATGATCTGGTAAAATTGTGGGAGTAGAAAAGCATCTATTGAATCATTGTAAACTCTTCCCTTCTCCTTGTTTTCATCTAGTTGTGGGCTTCATGTTTTAATCAATTGACGTTGGTGACTTCCTGTCATTGTGGGCCCCCAAATTTTTCATGAAAGAAGAGAGGTAGCATTGCTCTCTCTTCCCCTCCCTCGGTGTCTTGGTCTCTAGTAGAATTTAGGCAGCAATGGAGGAAGTGTTGTCTACCTAGATGGGACAATTGGAAGTACAAGTGGAAAGTATGATGGTTGTTGCTTCCTCTTTACTTGGATTATTGGTGTTTCCAACACCAAGTATTAGTGGCTTCCTCTAGTTTCTATCTAGATGGGGTGGTTGGGAGCCTCCCATTGAAAGATGAGGAGTCACTTGCCTGTGCCTAGGACTAGGCTGAACGACATAATTTCCCTAATCTTGTGCTTCCTTCAATGACTATTCCTGACAAGTATTCTTACTCCTTTGTGTGTGACGGGAAAGGCAAGACAAAGGATGCTTGTATTAGGAACAAGTATCTGGAAGGCCAAGGTGGTGGATGTTGGAAGAGCATATGAAGAAACTCTACCTGTCATAACCTGATTTATCCTCGTACAAAAGGTAAGAAAGCATACAAGACAAAATTAGTTGTTCCTATCTGCCAAAAGTTGTGATTTGTTGCAAAGGACGTGCTTTAGTGGAATAGAGGTGATTATTCTTGCATTATGTTGTATTCAGGTTGTCAAATGAAAATGTGACATTTGTCATGTCCAAAACAGCCCATTGCTAGTTGCTCCCTTAAAAGGGATTTCAAGGCTATTTTGGAAAGGAGGAGTGGGTTTTTTGTTCGGGCTCTTGGTAAAATGCTGATCTCCATGCAGTGAAGTGGGAGTCTGGCATATTTCTAATGTACAGATTTTTAAGTCAATATGTTTTCTTTTAGCTACTAGTCAGCATCAGTATTTGTATGAGATGTATATGATAAATTTTTTGAGAATAGTGTTCTCCTAATGTATGGTTTGTGCAAGTTATGAACTGAATATATTAAAGATGGTTCAGTTTGTCTCCATAAAAGTTTCTTATGGATGCATTTTTCTGTGAATGGCTCTTGTTTAAAGAATGGGTTAAATTTCCTTAATAGAAACATTGATTTGTATGAATATGTGCAAGGATAATCTAAGTATGACTATTTCTTAGAAAATATTAGTTGTGATATTGTAAGGCAATGTCATAAATCTTTGAGATGCTCGAGTTAAATACTGACTATAATTTTTAGTTGCACTTGTTTTTTACTCTATACCCCTAGGATATGGCACCGATTTGCTTTGTCTCATGTGTGTTCTTCAGCACCAAGGTCTGGCAAACCAAACACCCAATATTTTAACATCGATCATTATTGTGTTCAGAGTAATGTTTTACTTTGTTCTATGGTTTGAACAATTTAGATCTAGTTCTTCATCTTTCAAATTACTCAAACACTTTAGCATAGAACATATCATCTTTCCTAGTACTTGTAGTAAATTGATTTAAGAGAAAAATAAGTACCATAACAGGAACACCCTCCCAGGTTTTGTAGAGCCTAAAGCGAAGAGGGGAAGTTCTTTCAGAACATTAACCTATGTGTTTGCCAGCCCCTCATAATAGCTAAGCATTGACAATGGCTAAGTCATAGGTTATTTTGTGAGAAAAGGTTGGGATTTAAAAATAACCAACAAGTGGATTGTGAAGTTGAGAAATAAAAGAGGCTCAAGGCCTATAAGAGAAGCTTGGTTGGTCTAAGACTTTTAGAGATATCCTAAAAGATATCTAATATATGAACAATAAGAAAAAGGCTCAAAGCCTACATAGAAGCTAGCAAGAAGCTTGAAGAAACTAAAAAGATTTGTGAGAGAACTTGAAGGCTAGTGAAGGCATATCAAACAATGAGGAGAATAGAAGTATTTATAGGTAAAAATGGGAGGGAATGAGAGAAGAGATAAGATAAAAAAGAAAGTGCAACTTAAGAAGAAAATGGAAACAATCCATGAATAGCCAAGGAAATAAATGAAAAATTAAAGATATAATTCAAACAAGTTAAAGAGATCGAATTCAATCATAATTTCAAAATGGAAAGAAAGAAAGACAAGGAGTGAGTTGACATGAAAAAAATATGAGTTAAAATGAGATAAAAATTAAGTCAAATCTAAAAAGATGAAATGACACAAATTCAAAAATCATAGGGTCACCTAGGTGACCCAGGAACACTAGGAGAAACCCTAAACAGTGACCTAAGAACACCAAGGTGTTTCTAAAACCTCTAGGGGTGACCTTAAATAGGGAGAAAGGGGGCTAGGTAAGACAAAAGGTGAAAGAGGTTGAAAGAAAGACAAAAAATGACAAATCAATGTGGATTTCATCAAGACATGAAAGTATTGGGAGATGTAAAATCATTCCTTCTAGGGCCATGAGTAGTGACCACCATGTCATCATAGGACTACCACATTGGCCTAACATGAATTTAATACTTACATATTTGCCCCCTTGGGGACAATAGTCTACATGTAAGGTAGGTACCATTCCTAAGGAATAGCCTTATATGTTGTCATTGTCCCACATCTAGACCTGATATACAAATTGATTCAAGTGTCAACCCAATATATAATTGGCTTTAAGTAAGGACATAAAAAGATAAAAGGACATACCTATACACTTGAAAAAATGACTCAGTTGCATGGGGCGGTCAAGTCAGCTTTGACAAGCACATGTACCCTTCTCCTTACCATGGGGTGAACCTCCACATCACTCTCACTCTCGTGGAAGTAGCCAGTCAAGAGGAGGCAAGACATGGGGGTGGTCCTACTTGCCTGAGAGCTGGACTTCGTGGAGAGTAGTTAGCCAGCCTTGGGGTCTTTCTTGGGTATTGATTCTAATGTAGTTCTCTATGATTGTTGTAGTTGAAACAATTATATGACCTAAACTAATTACTGTTCTCCTATTTGGATTCTAAAGATTCCAACATCGAGTGGGTTGTTGATTGTTTATGTTTATGTTTCTATCAGCTAGAGTCATTCTTCAAATCGTTGTATGAAGACTCTTGTTGAAGTAACCTTAGCCTATGTTTTTATTTGTGGATCGTCGATTGATCATGTTGTGTCCTTAGGTGTATCTCCTCAATCTCTTCAAGGATCACCCTCACCCACACAAATCTAAGCCCATGGCACATTTTTGAGCCCAAACCAAGAGCAAATTGGTTGGAGTTGACCTTGATTTGACTTAGGGTTTATGACCTAAAGTTTAACTTGCTTTGCTTTGCGTTGGTTGACTAGTGTTAACCTTGTGATGAAATCAAGGGTTTACTTGAGTTTTCATCTTGTTTTGACTTTAGTTGACCTCGTGATGAAATCAAGGGTTTGTAATCTTTGTGCACAATGCGTGTGTTTTTGTTGTTTTTTGTTTTTGAATGTATGCAGACTATATGTATGCAAGACAATATTATTGTGCTTTTTGTGGATTTTTATGAAAGGAAAGTGCTTTTTTAAGCTAGAATTTAAAATATGTATGTAATCTAAAATGGATTTACCAAATTCAATTTGATCTATGTTTCTTTTTGGTTTTTCTTGATAATTCATATCTAACCACTCTAAGAAATGAAATTGCTTTAAAATAAATGAAACTAATGATCCAAATTACTTGAAGTAAACTAATCTATCAAAATAATTCTATTTGTCCTATCAAGGAACTTGTAACATCCAATTACTATTCCCAAGAGCAATTTTAAGATTAGCTAATTGCTATCACAATGAAAAAAGCACTAAAGAACCTAGAATGTGAGATGCCTGAGCCTCCACTACCCTCAGAAATTGTTGTGTTGGCAACTGCTTTGTCCCCTTGCAACAACATGGATCTCCTCTTGGCAACAATAGGGAAAGGATGCAAAATAGCTTTAGAAAGATTGAAATGTGAGCTCAATTTAGCTAATGAGCACTATGGATTACAATATGAGCAGTGTAATGATGCAAAGCGAATTTTTTAGCAAATCTTGGCATAAAAACAATGAACTAAAAGACACATAAGTCTTGCTTGAGCACAAGAATACTACATGGAGAGAAGAAAACTACAAAACTTGGATGTACAAATGAAATTGCCTCCTATGGGAAATTTGAAACTTGACAACAATGAAGCTAATGAAAAGAAAGCTTGGAAGCTTTGAAATACTAAAAAATAAACTAAGAGGCTCTAGGGCCTGTGAAGAAGCTTCAAAAAGCTTATGAAGAAGGGAAGAATATTCTCCAACTTGGAAAATAATAAAGTGGGGAGGGGTATTTATATGTTGAAAGGGGTCATGAAAGGTGGGAGAGATTGAAGAGTTAACTCATTTGATTAGGGAGTGAATTGGGCTAATCAGGGAGTGAAAAAGACAAGATAGCTTATCACTAAAGCAAAAATGGAGTCCTCAAGAGTGCATGAGATGAAAAGTATATATTAAAAGGACTTATTATGCATGCTTGAAGGCTTCAAATAGTTAACTCTATGTTTAGGCAAAAACTCATGCAACATGAAGGAAAGCATGTCAAAATGGAGCTTTTTTGCATCCAAAACTTGATTTTTTCCATGGCTGGAAATGATGGTAAGATTGCCAATGGGTAGCCCCTTTTGTCAATCCAAATCACTCGGGGGATACCCATGGGTGACCCATAGAGGAGTGGACCTATGTTGAAATGCATGATGGGAGATTCTTAGTTAGGTGATTAGGAGGTGAACTACCTCTGGAAACTAGTTGAAAGGTGGTCAAAAAACAAATCTCCACTTGCAAATGTTAAATCTCCCAAGGGGGATCCTAAAATAATAGGGGGAGATTTGTCTTGGTTGAACATAACTGAAAATAGAAAGTTATAGATGGCTTGGGAGATCCTTTAAAGGGATCCTATGGGTTGGGTTGGATCAAAAACACTAGGTAAAGGTCAAATTAAAACAAATAGATAAATAAAAGGCTTAGAGATGAAGTCACAAGCACAAAAACCAAAAATCAACGAGTGTCAAAAAGTGTCGAAAGCAAGGGAAAGGTTAGTGTAACAAAGAGGAAACAAGAAGAGAAGTGAAAACCCATATGTTTCCAAGGGAATCATTGTTGAGAGGAAATTATTTCATGCTTACATGTACGTGACAAGGATTATGAGTTATCGTGGGGTCCTCATGGAGACTATGCCTGATTTTAGTGCTTACATATTTGCCCCTTCGGAGATGCTAGTCTACACAAAGGGTAGGTACCATTCCCAAAATAGGCCTTACCTATTGTTTATTTCCCACAATAGTACCTAAAATAACTAGCATTAGTTTGACATTTTAAATGAATCAAGATAAATAATGAAAACTGAAATGACCGAACATACCATAGATCACGACGTGAGTTCGCCTAATTGTTTGCTTTGTCAAGGAGACCTATAGGGATGAAAGAACATAAAACAAGAGAAAGCAAGATGCATAAAACAAATAGAACACATGCTCAGCTAGAGAGGGGAGAAAATCTCCTTTTAAATTGTAGATTTTGAAAAACATATTTGATTTTTAAGGATTTTTTATGTTTTACAAAATTTTATGTTTTTTTTATTTTTCTAATTTTTATAGTTTTTTATTGGATATTTTGCAAAGGTTTGATTTGACACTTCTTGAGGTCTTTTAGATACCTATATTTATCAAATATATTTACACCCTTGCTCCCTTGCATGGGGAGACTTGTGCACTTGATTACACAGTTTTGCTCTTTTGACTTGTTGGAGTGACTTGTGCTCAAACATTGTTTGCACTTATTTTTACAAGACTTGATTGGATGATATCTATTGTTATGTTGGAAAATGTCCCCTTGGGGGATTTTCCCACCTAAGGTTTATCTCCCAAGTCCTTTAGAATGCATTTAGGTCATCTTACATGTTAATGGTGACTCCCGATGAGAAAACCCTAAAGTTTCATGGCAAATGGGACTTAGGGGATGTGCCTAGCATAAATCCTACCTAAAATAGGGGGGAGGACTTGGGTGCTCACGCCCTAGCCCTTCCCTATTTTGGGTTAAGACCTATTTTTATGTATCGATTGTATGGTCGTTATTAGGTCCTATGTCGACATCTCAAGTTTGAATTATTAATTTCTTGGTGGGAAGTTGTTTAGTTGCATACATAATCATGTTTAGTGATTCATTTGTAAACTAGATGGCATTTTTGATCTACAAGCTTATGCTAAAGTGATTCAAGGCTTTCATTGTGTTGCAAAGTAGTATTGTATTGTTATTGTGTTTGTGATTGCAAATTTAACTACATCTTCTCATGGCATGAAGAGAATCTTTCTTCCATGAGATCTACACTACAAGGTGATGTCTATTGTGTTTTTGATCATTTATCATTTGAATTTTGCCTCTATCCTACAGGGATATGCACTCTTTATCTGACAATGGTGTCCGGAAGACTTGAATGTCTCTCCGGGGCTTGACCGAGGCAAGCCTCTAAACACCACAACCCCCAACCCACTTTTTTGTGATTGCAAGTTACAGGTTTCAGAAGTGAAAGAAGTGGAGTTGCAAGAAGGCATTATAGACTATCAAAATTGTAGATCTAAGAAGAAAACTGGATCTTGGACTTGGGCACCCACTCATTAGTCCTCTGAATTCCAAAGCGATGAAATCTTTGTGACAACAGGAACAGGTTGCAGATATTCTCCAGATATCCCTGACAAAAGTAGGTAGACTATACTAGGGCACCCACCCAGTAGTCCCTAACTTTTTCATACACCAAACTTTAAAATTTGGTATGTATTTGGCTTTCATTTGATATCTTTGTGTTTGATCATTTTTCATAATTTGTCCATTTGTTTACGATTTCAGAAAATTAGGATTTTAAGCATAATTAGACTTAATTGAACAACAAATTCACACAATTCCAATCTTGCCCTATCTTCTAAATGACAGGTGATCTATAGTAGAGTTCTCTACTTGGTTGAATGCCCTTGAATGTTTAGTGGTGAAAGGAGGATGAAGATAAACCCTTAAAATCATCAAACTGCATTGTCTATTGTCTTCCCCCCCCTTTTTACTGTTAAACATTTTGGTGAACCCATGTTTTTAGTGAATTTTGCACCTTTCTAAGTGTTGTACTTCATATTTTCATTCATTCATTTTATTTTCATCTTATTGCATTTGAAAAATTACAATAAAAATGAAAAATTAGAAAAAATAATAAAAAATGGCATTTTTTAGCTTGTATTTTCAAATAATTTGAATTAGTTTGCATTTAATTTCATTTAATTTCTATCATTTTCATTATATCTGATTTAATTTACAGAAATTTATAATTCATCATTCATTTACATAGCATTTTCATGATTAAATTGTTAAAAATTGCTTGAAATTGTGCATTTTTTTATATAACCTAGTTTTGCATTAGCTAGGTTTTGTAGTCAAAATATTATTTTAGATTTTACTACCCTTTCAAAACACTCATTAGGACTCATTTCTAACTATAGTGTATCATCATAGTGGCTTCCTTGCAAAATTTTATGTCTAGGGTTTGAAAACCTTGCATTTTCACTAGATTTGGCCTTATAATCTCTCTAAAATTGCATCATAGATGTGTTGTGAAGGATTTTACTGCATTAATTGGCTGTTATTAGGGTTTTAATCTTCTGCCCCTCCTCAAATTCTTTACAAAACCCTTTCTATTGGGCCTTTGCATTGAAAATTTGTGAAAAATTGCATATTTTAGGTGTATTTTCACTAGGTTTTGACTTGTCATCAGTGTAGGATTGCATCAAAGACGCGTTGTGAAGTATATTATTAGTTTATTGGACTGATATTAGACATATTATTTGATTCCCCTCATCAATTTCCTTACAACACCCATTCCTTCACTTGTTTACATTGAAAAAAGTTGAAAAATCAAGCATTTTAGGTCATTTTCACATATAGTTTTACACTTGTTTCTTGCATAACTTTTGACAAGCTTTTGAAATCTGATTTTACATTGATTTGAAAACATATACATGGATTCTCCTCATCATTCCTATTTGGAATATTTATTCGAGTACATTATGAACTTTGATAACTTTTGTGAATTAACTGATAAACATCCTCAAGTCTTGCATCAAATAGCATATATCTATGGTATTGATATGTCTGTAAGCACTACTTGTGATATCCTTCTAACAATAGCCTATTTTGAAAGCTTTCTTACTATCATGGATGTTTTCCTTTCAATCTTGGAAAATCTCACTAATTTCATTTCTAAAAATAACCATGGGGATAGTAGTAGTGAAAACATCATTCCCTCTCTCCCTTCATTTCATGACGACATAATGGACATTCTTTCTGAAACCTATGAGAATGATATAGCATTGGGTGATTCATCAAACAAAGAAATTTCCCCCAACATAACCCCACTTAGTGAGGAGGATATTTTGGCACAAGAAGAAGATATCATTGATACATTCCTTAACACTACATTGCCATCCCTTCCTATTCTCCCTAGCTAGGATGAAGCATTAGATGATGCAAATTCCCTTTGTGAACATTTACTTCAACTTATTGGAACTGAAAATTTACCAACCAATGTTCAAGAACTTCTAAATTACATCTTAAACAAAGAAACATATCATGGATCTTTACCTAAACCTTCACATACCTTGGAAAACAATGAAATTGCACATGATATTGAAGAACAAACTATCCCTAAAACCCAAGGTATTCCAACACCCTATATATGGACTTGAATGGGCACCTTTCAGGTTCATCAACAACATCACTCAATTGGAAATGGTATTATAAGAGTTCATACATCACCATGTTTAACCGACACATAAAACTGTAATCTACCATCATTAATAGATATCTTTGCTACAACGATAACCCCACAAGCTCATGAAATTGTGGAAGAGAGAAGAAGAGACAAAGCTTTTACCATTAAACTAAAGATCAAGAGGGTAAGTGATGGAAGATGGGGGGCCAAAAAGGGGTCTTAAGTGGCCACTTTTTTTTTCTGAAATCAGGAAATACTAGCCTTGGATGAGAAATTGAGCATAGTTACACTCAAAATTTGGAGATGCAACCAAAACAATGTTCATAGTGCTCTGAGTCTACTTTCTAAACTACTATTTTGTTTTGAAAATGGCATAGATTAAGGGGTTCAAAAGAGGGAGCCACAGAAATTAGTGTTGTTTCTGTCAAAAAAACATAACATAGCATGTTTTGTGGCTCCCTCAAAAGGTCAACTTTTTTTTGGTATTTTTAAAATTGCTTCAATGAGAAATTAGCTAATAGCATGTAGTTTATGCCCAATTTTTCTGATAATTTTTTTATGAATATTTGATTTTTTACTAATTTTTAAAGTGTACACATCCTAAAAAATAGAATTTTGGCCGTGCTACCCCTATAAATTTTGAAAACTAATTGAAAATCATTTTTTTATTTTTTTAATATTTGTAGAATGGAGTCTAGTTTCTAAATATGTAATTTTTTTGAAATTTGAATGAATAGTTATTTTACAATGAAAAAAAGACCAAACAGTGGTTTTTGCCTAAAAACGGACACACAAACAAAAGAAATTAAAGATGAAAGGCTTAACATTGTTAAAATGTGAAAAAAATCACATCGTCAAATAGCTAAGAGAAAGCCTAACATTATCCATGTGTTTGATTTGTTCAACCTTGAAACATGTGCAAATCTGAGGGTTAGCACGAACGAAATTATGTGAAATTTTGAAGAATATAGAAAAACACGTCTGTGACTATTCATAAGGCACTCCAAGCCTTTGGGTTGGAAATCCAAAGCAAATCCCAAGCCCAAGGCTTGGGATTCCCAAAGCAAGAAATAACACAAGCGTGTTATAACGCGCTCGCGTTATGTTTTGCCTTACATTTTTCTTTCCTGCAAGTCTATCTTTTGTCATGTTTGACATAATGCGAGCACATTATAACGTGCTTGCGTCATGTCCCACTCAAATTTTTTTACGTTCAAGGCTATTAATCATGAGGGTTAAGGCATAAGGGATAGAGTTGGAGGGTTTACGGATAAGGGATTAGCGTTTAAGGTATAGTATCGAGCTCGTTGAGGGTCTAGGAATAGGGATAGCGTTTAAGGTTTAGGGATGAGGGATGACAGATTACAGTTGAGGGATTAGGGTTTGACATTAAGGGTTGAGGGTTGAGGTTCAAGGGTCAAGGGTTTAGGGATAGGGTTTAGGGTCGAGGGATTAGGGTTAAAGTAGAGTGTGGAGGGTGTAAGGATTAGGGATAGGGTTGGAGGGTTTAGGGATAAGGGATTAGGGTTTAAGGTATAGTATCAAGTCTGTTGAGAGTTTAGGAATAGGGATAGCATTTAGGGATTAGGGATGAGGGATTATAGTTGAGGGATGATGGATTAGGGTTGAGGGTTGAGGGATTAGGGTTTAGGGATAAGGTTTAGGGTTGAGGGTTGAGGGATTAGGGTTTAAGGTATAGTGTTGAGGGTTGAGGGTTGAGGGTTTAGGATTAGGGTTTAGGGTTGACAGATTAGCATTTAATGTCGAGGTTAGGGTTAGAGTGTTGAGGGTAGAGGGATTAGGAATAGGGTTTAGGGTTGAAGGTTTAAGGATTGAGGGTTGAGGCTTTAGGGATGAGGGTTTAAGGCTTAAGATATAGTATCAAGTGTTGAGGGTGTAGGGATAGGGTTTAAGTTTTAAGGGTTAAGGGTTGAGGGATATGGATTAGGGTTTAAGGTATAGTGTTGAGGGTCGAGGGATCAGAGTTAAGGGTTGACGGATTAAGGTTTGACATTGAGGGTTGAGGATTGAGGTTCGAGGGTCAAGGGTTTAGGGATAGGGTTGGAGGGTTTAGGGATAAGGGATTAGGGTTTAAGGTATAGTATCAATTCTGTTGAGAGTGTAGGAATAGGGATAGCATTTAGGGTTTAGGGATGAAGGATTAGAGTTGGGGATGACAGATTAGGGTTGAGGGTTGAGGGATTAGTGTTTAGGGATAAAGTTTAGGGTTGAGGGCTAAGGGATTAGGGTTTAAGGTATAGTGTTGAGGGTTTAGGGATAGGGTTTAAAGTTGAGGGATTAGGATTTGACGTTGAGGGTTGAGGGTTTAGGGTTTAGGGTTAGGGTTGAGAGATGAGGGATCAGAGTTAAGGGTTGAGGGAATAGGGTTTGACGTCGAGGGTTGAGGGTTGAGGTTCAAGGTTCAAGGGTTTAGGGATAGGGTTGAGGTTGAAGGGATTAGGGTTAAATTAGAGTGTGGAGGGTGTAAGGATTAGGGATAGGGTTGGAGGGTTTAGGGATAAGGGATTAGAGTTTAAGGTATAGTATCGAGTCTGTTGAGGGTTTAGGAATAGGGATAGCATTTAGAGTTTAGGGATGAGGGATTAGAGTTGAGGGATTAGGGTTGAGGGTTGAGGGATTAGGGTTTAGGGTTGAGGGATTAGGGTTTAAGGTATAATGTTGAGGGTTGATGGTTTAGGGATAGGGTTTAGGTTTGAGGGATTAGGGTTTAGGGTTGATGAATTAGGGTTTAATGTTGAGAGTCGAGGGTTGAGGGTTGAGGGTTGAGGTTGAGGGATAGGGTTAATGGTCAAGGGATTAGGGTTAAATAAGAGTGTCGATGGTAGAGGGATTAGGGTTTAAGGTATAGTATCGAGCCTATTGAGGGTCTAGGAATAGGGATAGCGTTTAGGGTTTAGGAATGAGGGATTAGAGTTGAGGGATGACGGATGACAGATTAGGGTTGAGGGTTCAGGGATTAGGGTTTAGGGACAAGGTTTAGGGTTAGGGTTTAGGGATAGGGTTTAGGGTTGAGGGATTAGAGTGAAGGGTTGAGGGATTAGAATTTGGTGTTGAGGGTTTAGGGTTTAGGATCAGGGTTGAAGGTCGAGGGATCAGAGTTAAGGGTTGAGGGATTAGGGTTTGATGTTGAGGGTTGAGGGTTGAGGGTTGAGGTTCGAGGGTCAAGGGTTTAGGGATAGGGTTGAGGGTCGAGGAATTAGGGTTAAAGTAGAGTGTGGAGGGTATAAGGATTAGGGATAGGGTTGGAGGGTTTAGGGATAAGGGATTAGAGTTTAAGGTATAGTATCGAGTCTGTTGAGGGTTTAGGAATAGGGACAACATTTAGGGTTTAGGGATGAGGGATTAGAGTTGAGGGATGAGGGATTAGGGTTGAGGGTTGAGGGATTAGGGTTTAGGGATAAGGTTTAGGGTTGAGGGTTGAGGGATTAGGGTTTTATTGTATAGTGTTGAGGGTTGATGGTTTAGGGATAGGGTTTAGGTTTGAGGGATTAGGGTTTAGGGTTGATGAATTAGGGTTTAATGTTGAGAGTTGAGGGTTGAGGGTTGAGGGTTGAGGCTGAGGGATAGGGTTAATGGTCAAGGGCTTAGGGTTAAATAAGAGTGTTGATGGTAGAGGGATTAGGGTTTAAGGTATAGTATCGAGCCTGTTGAGGGTCTAGGAATAGGGATAGCGTTTAGGGTTTAGGAATGAGGGATTAGAGTTGAGGGATGACGGATGACAGATTAGGGTTGAGGGTTGAGGGATTAGGGTTTAGGGACAAGGTTTAGGGTTAGGGTTGAGGGATTAGGGTTTAAGGTATAGTGTTGAGGGTTTAGGGATAGGGTTTAGGGTTGAGGGATTAGAGTGAAGGGTTGAGGGATTAGAATTTGGCATTGAGGGTTTAGGGTTTAGGATCAGGGTTGAAGGTCGAGGGATCAGAGTTAAGGGTTGAGGGACTAGGGTTTGATGTTGAGGGTTGAGGGTTGAGGTTCGAGGGTCAAGGGTTTAGGGATAGGGTTCAGGGTCGAGGAATTAGGGTTAAAGTAGAGTGTGGAGGGTATAAGGATTAGGGATAGGGTTGGAGGGTTTAGGGATAAGGGATTAGAGTTTAAGGTATAGTATCGAGTCTGTTGAGGGTTTAGGAATAGGGATAGCATTTAGGGTTTAGGGATGAGGGATTAGAGTTGAGGGATGAGGGATTAGGGTTGAGGGTTGAGGGATTAGGGTGTAGGGATAAGGTTTAGGGTTGAGGGTTGAGGGATTAGGGTTTAAGGTTTAGTGTTGAGGGTTGATGGTTTAGGGATAGGGTTTAGGTTTGAGGGATTAGGGTTTAGGGTTGATGAATTAGGGTTTAATGTTGAGAGTTGAGGGTTGAGGGTTGAGGGTTGAGGTTGAGGGATAGGGTTAATGGTCAAGGGATTAGGGTTAAATAAGAGTGTCGATGGTAGAGGGATTAGGGTTTAAGGTATAGTATCGAGCCTGTTGAGGGTCTAGGAATAGGGATAGCATTTAGGGTTTAGGAATGAGGGATTAGAGTTGAGGGATGACGGATGACAGATTAGGGTTGAGGGTTGAGGGATTAGGGTTTAGGGACAAAGTTTAGGGTTAGGGTTGAGGAATTAGGGTTTAAGGTATAGTGTTGAGGGTTTAGGGATAGGGTTTAGGGTTGAGGGATTACAGTGAAGGGTTGAGGGATTAGAATTTGGCGTTGAGGGTTTAGGGTTTAGGATCAGGGTTGAAGGTCGAGGGATCAAAGTTAAGGGTTGAGGGATTAGGGTTTGATGTTGAGGGTTAAGGGTTGAGGTTCGAGGGTCAAGGGTTTAGGGATAGGGTTCAGGGTCGAGGAATTAGGGTTAATGTAGAGTGTGGAGGGTATAAGGATTAGGGATAGGGTTGGAGGGTTTAGGGATAAGGGATTAGAGTTTAAGGTATAGTATCGAGTTTGTTGAGGGTTTAGGAATAGGGATAGCATTTAGGGTTTAGGGATGAGGGATTAGAGTTGAGGGATGAGGGATTAGGGTTGAGGGTTGAGGGATTAGGGTTTAGGGATAAGGTTTAGGGTTGAGGGTTGAGGGATTAGGGTTTAAGGTTTAGTGTTGAGGGTTGATGGTTTAGGGATAGGGTTTAGGTTTGAGGGATTAGGGTTTAGGGTTGATGAATTAGGGTTTAATGTTGAGAGTTGAGGGTTGAGGGTTGAGGGTTGAGGTTGAGGGATAGGGTTAATGGTCAAGGGATTAGGGTTAAATAAGAGTGTTGATGGTAGAGGGATTAGGGTTTAAGGTATAGTATCGAGCCTATTGAGGGTCTAGGGATAGGGATAGCGTTTAGGGTTTAGGAATGAGGGATTAGAGTTGAGGGATGACGGATGATAGATTAGGGTCGAGGGTTGAGGGATTAGGTTTTGATGTTGAGGGTTGAGGGTTTAGGGTTAGGGTTGAGAGATGAGGGATCAGAGTTAAGGTTTGAGGGATTAGGGTTTGACGTCGAGGGCTGAGGTTCGAGGGTCAAGGGTTTAGGGATAGGGTCCAGGTTGAAGGGATTAGGGTTTAAGGTATAGTGTTAAGGGTTGATGGATCAAAGTTAAGGGTTGAGTGATTAGGGTTGAGGGTTGTAAGGATTAGGGATAGGGTTGGAGGGTTGAGGGATTAGGGTTGAGGGATTAGGATTTGACGTTGAGGGTTGAGGGATTAGGATTTGACATTGAGGGTTGAGGGTTGAGGGTTTAGGGATAGGGTTGAGGGATTAGGATTTGATGTTGAGGGTTGAGGGTTTAGGGATAGGGTTGAGGGATTAGGATTTGACGTTGAGGGTTGAGGGTTTAGGGATAGGGTTGAGGGTTGAGGGATTATGATTTGACATTGAGGGTTGAGGGTCAAGGGATCAGAGTTGAGGGTTTAGGGATTAAGGATCTATAGCAGGACAAAACGCGAGCGTGTTATAGCACGCTCACGTTATAACGCACTCGTGTTTTGTATTTCTACTGAAACAGTAAAAAAGTGGTTACCCCTGTGATCCAGGCCCACATGCTCTATTTTCTTACTGATTCTGCGCGTGCTCTGACAAAAAAGAAGTGCTTTCATGCTATTGGGAAGTTCACATGCACATTTGACACATTGTACCACCTTTTCTGCTTTGCCAACTTGAGAAGGAGGAAATAACATAGTTTTCAAACCAAGTTTGATATATATCTATTCAAGTTTCAATTTTTGTAGTATTGCAATGTTAATTGTGATTCAATTTTAAGAATTTAACATTGAAAAGGAAGCAAGTGGTGAAAAACTCAAATTGTTGAGGAGTTTGATGCAAGAAGATAAAAACACTACATAATTGGGTACTCTCTCCATTCAAATCTTCATTTTTTAGGTATGTCAAGTCTTTACATGCATGTTCTTTACATTTTCCTTATTTTGAATTGAATTACTTTATCATGCTTTATCATACATGTTTAAAATAGACACATTCCCAATCAAGAAAGTAACCTACAATCTCACATGATGCCATGTATATTTTCTACACTTGGGCTCTTTAATAATTATGTGTAATAAACAAACCTTAGTTCATACCATGATGTCAAACTATACAAGAATAAATCCTTACAACATAAAAAAAATACAATCCCACTATTATCATGTATTCATTTCTTAGGAACTAATATTGGTCTCTTTATCATGCTACAGACAAATTCTCTGTCATGCCTAGGAAATGATCAAGAATTAAACCAACACAGGAAGAGATAGAAGCTAAGAATGCAAAGAAAGCAATGGCTATGAGGGAACTTCGGGAGAAGAGGAAATTAGACACAATAAATGAAGACATACCAATTGAAGAGGAACCACAACCATCACAAAGAGATATGGTATTGGCAGCACAAAGAGAACTAATGTAAAAACTTCGTGGTGCGAGAGATTTGAATACCATAGTTGGAGACACATCCTTTACCGCAAGTCAACATGTAGGGACACCATCTACCACATCTCAAGTTGAGAGTACATCATCACTCACATGTGATGAAGGAGGTACACCATCGTTCCCACCTCAACCTCAAGGTATGTCATCTATTCCATCTTCAATTGAAGGTATGCCATCTAACCCATCTCATTTAAATATTGATGAAATTCCTAATGTTGAGATGAATTTACCTAACTTGACACCACCTAGAATTTTGCATAGAAAGCCAAAGTATTTGATTGATATTGATGAGAATATTTTGTAGCCAATGGAAGGTAAGATTCCAAAATGCACTTGTAGAAGATATGCTAATAAGATTTGGTGAATGTTCTTTAAAAAGTTAAATGAGACTGCAAGATGTCAACTATTTGTTGAAATGATGCGAAGTATAAAGTATAGGTCTATCATGAAGATTCTTGGGTTGAGAACATCAGAGGCTTCAAGTGAAAAATCTATTGTCAAGAATCTAATGAGTGCGTATGAGAGTGTGGGTAACACCTCACGCACAAAAGATAGTAATGCAACACGGCATGTGATTACATCGACTATAGTAAGTAGTCAAACGAGGAAAGCTCGTCTCATTAGAAAGACAAGTCAAGAATTGAGAATTAATAGGAAAACTTTATCAAGAGCCGTTGGAAGATGCCAAAGAATTGAGGACACTAATGCCAATGAATTATGGGCGTTCTCGGGGAGACTACTTGGTGCAGGAGCACCTACCTAACAGCTGGCCTCCATGAGGCAGTTAGTTTGTTTTGAGTCTTGTTAATGTTTTCAAGAAGGTCGTATAAGACCAATGCATGTAATAAGGTCATGTTGACCATACTTTGCTATTTTTAGCTATGTTGTTAGGACAGCTGTTATGCTGTAGGTCCGGTTGGATCTCCCAGCCGCCTGGAGAGATTTCCCAGCCGCTTGGAGTCGGGTCAGTAGTACTCGCATGAGATCCTATTCATGCATGAGGATCGGTTGGTATTGCATATCATCGATCATAGTATTGCATTGAGCAGAGGAGTTAGATTGAAGAGAGAAACTGAATATTGTATTTGCATCTTTTGAAATCAATAAAGAGATCCTGTTGTGTCAATTCTCTGTTTGGATTCCTTTGTGAAATCGATTTGCTGTTTTGGTGGTTACATGGATTCGCTGATCCATTCCACCGGTTGATTCGTCGAATCGGTGGAATGGCTATGTATAGTAGGTTAGGATTTAGTTTGCGTTTTCTATTTGTTCGCATGCAGGTGTGCAGGATCGCAGTCGAGAGGTGTTGAGAACCCTAGCATGGGTATGTGCTAGGTCGTGCTGATAGTTAGAGTTTGGAAGATCACCCTGAAAGTAGATCGGGTCATCCCAGGAGGTCCGGCGGATCGGAATGGTGAAAAATCCGCTAAGGTTGAAAATTCGTTACAACGGCATCATCAGGATATTTCTGTGTATATCCTGCAGTTACTTCGGGCATCGTCATCCGAGTAGGTGGAGATGAGCATGAAGCAGTCGATTGCATGAAGTGAATGTGTATCGGGGTGATCATCATCAGGTGTTGCCGAGGAGGAGTGTATCGGCATAAGGTAGAAGATCAGGTTGATAAAGTCATCGCGGGCCGAGAATGTTAAGTTTGGCTGACAGCAGGATATTGAAGAAACTGCATGTGACGTCATCGTCATCAGGATATACGTCATCAGGATATCGGAGCAGCAGGATATTGAGGAGCTGCATGTGACGTCATTGTCATCAGGATAATCGTCATCAGGATATTGGGGTGACGTAAGCATCGAAGGAAAGGTGCGTGAAGTTGAGTATCATCATCAGGATATATGGGAGGAACCGGATGTTCTATATCCTGCTGATGAACATGATGTTGAACATCATGATGCTGAAGATAGTGAAGATAGAGGTTGTCGGTAAGGTGAACAGTGAATGTCAGGAGGATGTTCGCTCTTGCCGAATGTGATGATGCTGCCGATAGTCAGATATGATGATGCTGCTGACAGACGAAAGGATGAAGGTTTGTCTGCAGGAGGAAATCGGTCGGCAGGGGAAATATGATGATGCTGACAGTGTTAAGGGAAATATGATGATGATGATGAAGGGTTGCGGACATCCATGCTGTATGTCAAGGTTATAGTGTGGATGCCTCTGCATCATAGTGGTATCAGAGCTCAGCAAAAGGTCTGGGCTGTTGTGTGTTGATTCTGTCACCGAAAGGGCAGAGGTAGAGTTGATTCTGTCACTGAAAGGACAGAGGTAGAGGAGTGAGATGTTGACAAAATGCCTCCGAAAGGTAATGGTACTGCAAGGGAATTGCAGGAGATGAAGGAAAAACATGCCAGAGAGATGAGGAAGATGAAGGAGCTTGCTGAAGCACTTCAAGCCAGGCTTGTAGCCTTAGAGAAGAACAAAAAGAGGGAAGTGGACGACAGTGAGTCTGAAGAAGATGAAGATACTGTTGAAGAGTATGAAGAGGTAGCTGAAGATCTGGATGCTGAAGACCAGAGATTTGCAAAACTGTTAAAGGCAGTGCAGAGTGATAAACCTAAGGTAAAGGTTGATGTTTCCAAGTATAATGGAAGTTTGAATGAGGATGAGTTACTGGATTGGATTGCTGCACTTGATAATCACTTTGAATGTGAAGATGTTGCTGAGGATCAGAAGGTAAAGATTGCAAAGACCAAGTTAGGAGGTCATGCTTTGGTATGGTGGGATTATGTACAATCCGAGAGAAGGAAACAAGGAAAGTCAAAGATCACTTCATAGGATAAGATGGTAGCAAGGATCAAAGGTAAATTCTTGCCTAAGGATTATGAAATTCAGATGTTTAAGAAGCTGCAATTTTTAAGGTAGAAGGAAATGGATGTGAAGGCATATACTGAGGAGTTTTATAAGTTGAGTATGAGATCTGGTCATCATGAGAATGAGGTAGAAAAGGTGGCTAGGTACTTGGCTGGTTTGAGATTGAACATACAGGATGAGTTAGTTTTAGCTAACCCTAAGAGTGTGGAGGATTGTTACCAAATGGCAATCAGGATTGAAGAAAAGATGAATAGGAGACAAGATAAGTCCATGAGAGGAAGAGGCAGCAATATGAGGGGAAGAGGAGCAGCCCCTACAACAAGGCAAACCAATGAGGGTCAAGAAGACACTGGTAAAGGACAGGGACAGTCTGATTTCAGAGGTGGATGGAAAGGTCATAGAGGCAGATTTGGAAGTGGTAGAGGTTCTACTACATTTTCAAGAAAGTGTTACACCTGTGGTGAGTTTGGTCATCCATTTTTCAAATGTCCAGAAAATAAAGGTTCATCATCCAGAGATGATAGAACGAATGGCAAAAGAGTACAACTTGTGCAAGAAGAGAAAGTAGAGGAAAGTGTGCAGAGTTCACACACTTATCAAGGAGATAGAGTTCCTGACAATTATGGATATCCTGAGGAGGGAGAAGCATTGATGCTGAGGAGAATTAGTTTGCAGGCATCAAAGGATATGATGCAAAGAAGAGCTCTTTTCAAGACCACATGCAAGAGCAAAGGTAAAGTATGTAAGGTTGTCATTGATACTGGTTCAACAGACAACATGGTATC
This sequence comes from Cunninghamia lanceolata, assembly GCA_027924645.1. Lineage (NCBI taxonomy): Eukaryota > Viridiplantae > Streptophyta > Pinopsida > Cupressales > Cupressaceae > Cunninghamia > Cunninghamia lanceolata. The sequence goes on from BSBN01000957.1 coordinate 5,479,348, forward strand.
TCAGGAAATGGTGGATAAACTGAATTTGGAAAGGATTCCACATCAACACCCTTACAAGGCATCTTGGGTGAGTGATAGTCAATCACTTTTTGTCTATGAACAGGCATATGTTGATTTTCAAATTGGAGCATATTATGATAGAGTTTTGTGTGACATTTTGCCCATGGAATGTTGTCACCTACTGTTGGGTAGGCCATGGCAATTTGATAGGAGGGTACTGTATGATGGGTATGCTAATACCTACACCATCAAGAAAGATGGGAAGACTATTAAGTTGATGCCATTGCAGGAAGATGCTGCAGCACAGAGGGCAGCAAAAATCATTTTAGTGGGAAAGAAGGAGTTTGTGCAGAAGCCTATAGGAGCAGGCATAAAGGCAGTTGAGGACACTGCAGGGAAAGGAGTTGTTAAGGACAACAGGTTGAAGACAGTTTCAGTTGTGACTGACAAAGGTCAGCAGCAGGTTCAAAAACAGGTTTGCAAACAGCAACTAGTTGAGAGGAATGACAAGGATGTTGTCATAGTTGGGACTATTGTTTGTCCTATAAAGGTTGACAGAAACACAGAGTTGAACATTACAGAAGTTCAAGAGGCAGTTCAGACAGAGGTTCTGGTCAGACAACCTAACAAACACAAGGTATGTGAGAGAAGGGCCTACATTGACAGGCATGAGGATTTACTTGCAAGAAAGCAGGTTACAGTTCAGAAGTCTTGGAGCAGCCAAGAGACAGCAGAGGATAAAGCTGGAACAGGTCAGAACACTGACATGACAAAGTATAAAGGTGGAGGACTTCCACATCCTAAACTCATGGGACATGAGTTCTTTTCTATTGGGGAGTATGGTGCAGGAACACCTACCTGACAGCTGGCCTCCATGAGGTAGTTAGTTTGTTTTGAGTCTTGTTAATGTTTTCAAGAAGGTCGTATAAGACCAATGCATGTAATAAGGTCATGTTGACCATACTTTGCTATTTTTAGCTATGTTGTTAGGATAGCTGTTATGCTGTAGGTCCGGTTGGATCTCCTAGCCGCCTGGAGAGATTTCCCAGCCGCTTGGAGTCGGGTCAGTAGTACTCGCATGAGATCCTATTTATGCATGAGGATTGGTTGGTATTGCATATCATCGATCATAGTATTGCATTGAGCAGAGGAGTTAGATTGCAGAGAGAAACTGAATATTATATTTGCATCTTTTGAAATCAATAAAGAGATCCTGTTGTGTCAATTCTCTGTTTGGATTCCTTTGTGAAATTGATTTGCTGTTTTGGTGGTTACATGGATTCGCTGATCCATTCCACCGGTTGATTCGTCGAATTAGTGGAATGGCTATGTACCATAGGTTAGGATTTAGTTTGCGTTTTCTGTTTGTTCGCATGCAGGTGTGCAGGATCGCAGTCGAGAGGTGTTGAGAACCCTAGCATGGGTATGTGCTAGGTCGTGCTGATAGTTAGAGTTTGGAAGATCACCCTGAAAGTAGATCGGGTCATCCCAGGAGGTCCGGCGGATTGGAACGGTGAAAAACCTGCTAAGGTTGAAAATTTGTTACAACGGCATCATCAGGATATTTCTGTGTATATCCTGCAGTTACTTCGGGCATCATCATCCGAGTAGGTGGAGATGAGCATGAAGCAGTCGATTGCATGAAGTGAATGTGTATCGGGGTGATCATCATCAGGTGTTGCCGAGGAGGAGTGTATCGGCATAAGGTAGAAGATCGGGTTGATAAAGTCATCACGGGCTGAGAATGTTAAGTTTGGCCGACAGCAGGATATTGAAGAAACTGCATGTGACGTCATCATCATTAGGATATACGTCATCAGGATATCAGAGTAGCAGGATATTGAGGAGCTGCATGTGACGTCATCGTCATCAGGATAATCGTCATCAGGATATTGGGGTGACGTAAGCATCGAAGGAAAGGTGCGTGAAGTTGAGTATCATCATCAGGATATATGGGAGGAACCGGATGTTCTATATCCTGCTGATGAACATGATGTTGAACATCATGATGCTGAAGATAGTGAAGATAGAGGTTGTCGGTAAGGTGAACAGTGAACGTCAGGAGGATGTTCACGCTTGCCGAATGTGATGATGCTGCCGATAGTCAGATATGATGATGCTGCTGACAAATGAAAGGATGAAGGTTTGTCTGCAGGAGGATATCGGTCGGCAGGGGAAATATGATGATGCTGACAGTGTTAAGGGAAATATGATGATGATGATGAAGGGTTGCGGACATCCATGCTGTATGTCAAGGTTATAGTGTGGATGCCTCTGCATCACTACCACAAAAAGATAAACCAATTGTTGAAGCATTGAGATCACTAATTGAAGACTTTTGGAAGAATTACACAAGGGTATCTTCGAATCAAAGGGATGTGGTAAGAAGGAGAATTGGTAGTCAGAACCGCGAGCCACATCCAAAGCATTTTTTGGATGAGACTCAAACACAGTTTTATGGTAAATTTCTAGAGAAGTATCCTCAAATTAAAATTTGTCAAAGATATTTTGAAATGCTAAAACCTTTCTATGTTAAGATAAATCACACACGCACTACTTGTTGTTGTAGATTACATATTAAATTTTCTAACCATTTTGATGCTTATAGTTCTATATGTTTAGATATGCATACTAACAATGATTTGCAGGGTTGTGCCATATGTGCCCCACCAACATCTTCAAGAGACTTCATATCAATAATTTTATGTGAAAGAGAGGAAGGTCAAATATTCTACAAGAAATTATGCTTGGATGGCACATGTCATCATTGCGGTGGCTTGCAACATTTGCCAATATGTGAACATATGGAAATAACACATGTGGTTGGAAATGAACTAGTAGAGTTTGGCAAGTATAAAACAGTGGCATACAATACAAAAGATGGTAAAGAAGCAAAGAGGTGTGAATTAGTTATTGAAAAGATTCCAGTGTATCAGTTTATGCCTATATTTCGTGACAGCATAGTGTATGAGTATGCAAGACATGCCCATAGAACTCGATGGTTGGACTTGCAATTCAAGTTATGCAAGGACACATTTCCAGTTGGTAGCATTGTTTCAGTCATTGACTTTGCAGAGAACTACAGTCTACAGCCACAGTGTGAGGTGCAATCACAATATTACAACTCCACACAGGTTTCTATATTTGTGCACATCGCATTCATTCATGCGAATGATAGTACAGAGGATGACAGAAAGATCATAAGGGAGTATAAGTTCTATATTAGTGATGATCGTACGCATTCTACGGAGTTTGTGCAAGGTTGCTTTCAGGTGTTCTACAATGATTTGGCTAGAAGGGGCATATCGTTCAGTCAGCATATCATATGGTTGGATAATTGTGCATCATAATTCAAGAACTCGCGGAATTTCTATTGGCTGAGTAGGAGGCATAATTTTATAGGTATTCAACATATGTGGAACTTTTGTGAGGCCGGGCATGGAAAGGGGGAGCATGATGGTGCAGGAGCATGTATCAAAAGAGCCATAGCACAAGAAGAGTTAAAGTATAAAGACAATGCAAAGTTGACAGATGCAAAATCGATTGTCAAGTGGTGTAATGCTTCCATGGGTCCAGGTAATGAAGGTAAGTCTTTAGTTCGTAGATTTTTTTGGTTGATAGATGATACTAACATTGCACCATATGAGGATTGTTGTACACTGACAAGATCAAATGAGATGCACTCTTTTAGAAGCTCAATTGCAGGTTCATGGAGTATCCATACACGAAAGATGTCATGCTTTTGTTCTTACTGTACAATTCAAGTCTGGGATGAGTACGAGTCAAAGGAGTGGGTTGACAAATGGCAGTTAAGTTATCTTAGCCCACTTGACACGTATCGACCCCCGACAGCACTAGAAGTAACACAGATGGAATCATCTGTTGACTTTGACCACATATCAGATTTAGTTCAACCAGGTAATGTAGGGCACGTATATGCATCTAATTTCATCTAGTTCAACCAGGTAATGTCATCTTACTTTGTAGTGTTTTTGTAATGTTGACTAATTTCATCTAATTTGCTACACATATCAATGTAGGGCATGTATATGCAGTTATTGCAGATGAAGATAATGAAGAGGGAACAGATTATTACTTATGTTGTTGTGTTGAGGCCAAAAAGAAATTGGAGGCCCCTGTTACAGATGGAGAAAACATCGAATACCCTACAGGATCAGTGGTTATTATTGGAACATGGCTTAGAAGGTACCCACATAAGAGTGTTAATATTTGGCTATTTCAGGACTTTGACATGCATCAAAAGATTCTTCATTACTCGAACCTTGTTGTGGCATCCAATGTTCATTTGATAAAGTATAGGGGTAGACCTTTGAACAAAATATTGTGGAAGGTGCGTGAGTCTGACCATGAAGTAATACTTGACACAATAAAGAGTAGAGCAGATCCGGATGGTTCATTGGATTAATTTGTAAGTATTCACATTGATTTTGTAAAGTTATGTTACATTGAGTTATAAGTATGCACATTAATTTGTAAGGTTTGTCTTTTTTTATTTCCTCCTGCATTTTTGAACATATGTACACATTTTTACATCATCATGTTATGCATTTTTGGTGTCCTACTCCTCATGCGACCAAACTCATAACTCACCCTACTAGACACCATTTGATGATCTCTCCAACACTCTAGATCCAGGGTGCCCAATCATGATGATGACCTATATACCATTCTCCCAAGGCGCTCATAATGAATGAAAAGAAGACCAAGGGCACCCAAGCTTAATAGACTTATTTCTTTCAATTTTGATGATCCAAACTCTTGCAATATGACATCCACTTTCATGCCTTTAGATCTTCCTTCACATATAGGGCGCCAAATCAATGCATTAAAGTCTCTTGATATTAGGCGCTCATGATGATGAAACTTAGAGCTTTTTCCTTTCCTATGCACTCATCTAAGATGTTTGAATGATAAGGAGCGCCTTGACCTCTATAATGTACATTGGACACCAAATCAAGGTGATTTTAAGTCACTTTGAGTTATTTGGGGTTAGTTTGAGTCTTTGAGTCATGTTGCAAAAAAGTGTCAATGTTGTCAAGTTGCACAAAGCAACTTTTGCATTTTTGGTGTCCTGCTCGTGATGTGACCAAACTGACTGTTTCAACAAATCTGGATGGGTACATTTACACTAGGCATGGTCCTGTTTTTCACCTAAACATGTCGAAACAGTCTGAGCTACATTGTACCAACGATATCCCTGAAGAGTCCAAAGTGCAAAAAGGCTGCAATCTTTGACAAGATGTTACTTGAAAATCGTGTCACTTTGAAACATTCTATCTAAGGCAATGCTATCATGTAGAGTGCCTCTACAATAACCTCTCTCAATTTTTAATAGCTCTGAGGCATTTACCCATGGTGAAAGGTTTTCTGCTGCCCCAAAAATCGTCAGAAGGAGGCAATGTAAAGTTGCAAAGGGGTGTAACTTTTGTCCTGCTTCTGATGCGACCAAACTAACTATTCCAACGCATCTGAATGGGTACATTTATGCTAGGCATGGTCCTATTTTTTATCCAAACATGTCGAAACAGTCGGAGCTACATTATACCGATGATATCCCTGAAGAGTCCAAAGTGCAAAAAGGTAGCAATCTTTGACTAGATGTTACTCAAAAACTGTGTCACTTAGAAACATTCTGTCTAAGGCAACATGATCACATAGAGTGCCTCTACAATAACCTCTCTCAGTTTTTTATAGTTCTGAGGCATTTGCCCGTGGTGAAAGGTTTTCTGCTGCCCCAAAAATCGTCAGAAGGAGGCAGTGTAAAGTGGCAAAGGGGTGTAACTTTCATCCTGCTCCTGATGTGACCAAACTAACTATTCCAATGCATCTGAATGGGTACATTTACGCTAGGCATGGTCTTATTTTTCACCCAAACATATTGAAACAGTCGGAGCTACATTGTACCGATGATATCCCTGAAGAGTCTAAAGTGTGAAAAGACAGCAATCTTTGACGAGATGTTACTTGAAAACCATGTCACTTAGAAACATTCCATCTAAGGCAACGCAATCATGTAGAGTGCCTCTACAATAACCTCTCTTAGTTTTTTATAGCTCTGAGGCATTTGCCCGTGGTGAAAGGTTTTCTGTTGCCCCAAAAATCGTCAGAAGGAGGTAGTGTAAAGTTGCAAAGGGGTGTAACTTTCATTCTGCTCCTAATGCGACCAAACTGACTATTCCAACGCATCCGAATGGGTGCATTTATGCTAGGCATGGTCCTATTTCTCACCCAAACATGTCGAAACAGTCGGAGCTACATTGTACCGACGATATCCCTGAAGAGTCCAAAGTGCAAAAAGGCAGCAATCTTTGACGAGATGTTACTCGAAAACCATGTCACTTAGAAACATTCCATCTAACGCAATAGGATCATGTAGAGTGCCTCTACAATAACCTCTCTCGATTTTTTATATCTCTGAGGCAGTTGCCTGTGGTGAAAGGTTTTCTGCTGCCCCAAAAATCATCAGAAGGAGGCAGTGTAAAGTTGCAAAGGGGTGTAACTTTCGTCCTGCTCCTGATGTGACCAAACTAACTATTCCAATGCGTCCGAATAGGTACATTTATGCTAGGCATGGTCCTATTTCTCATCCAAACATGTCGAAACAGTCAGAGCTACATTGTATCGACGATATCCCTAAAGAGTCCAAAGTGCAAAAAGGCAGCAATCTTTGACGAGATGTTACTTGAAAATCATGTCACTTAGAAACATTCCATCTAAGGCAACGGGATCACGTAGAGTGCCTCTACAATAAACTCTCTCAACTTTTTATATGTCTAAGGCATTTGCCTGTGGTGAAAGGTTTTCTGCTGCCCCAAAAATCGTCAGAAGGAGGCAGTGTAAAGTTGCAAAGGGGTCTAACTTTCATCCTGCTCTTGATGTGACCAAACTGACTATTCCAACGCGTCTGAATTGGTACATTTACACTAGGCATGGTCCTATTTTTCACCCAAACATGTTGAAACAGTCGGAGCTACATTGTACTGACGATATCCCTGAAGAGTCCAAAGTGCAAAAAGGCAGCAATCTTTGACAAGATGTTACTCAAAAATCGTGTCACTTAGAAACATTCTGTCTGAGACAATGGGATCATGAAAAGTGCCTCTACAATAACTTCTCTCAATTTTTTATAGCTCTGAGGCATTTGCCCGTGGTGAAAGGTTTTCTACTGCCCCAAAAATCGTCAGAAGGAGGCAGTGTATTAAGTCAAGATGAAAGCCTATTCACTCTAGGCGCCTATTTTTGACCAAATCACACATGCGCCTTGAACAACTCTATCTTCAAGGCACTTTTCTCTAATCTCTGTAACTCTCCAAAACCACTAAGGCGCAAATTTTACCTCTTGGGCTCAAGATATAGGTTCTTCATCCAAGGCGCCAGAATGGTCCAAAGGTGCATTTCACCTCTAACCTCACCTCTGACCTTACTTGGAGGTGCTAAACCTTTTGACATTTCAAGTAACTTAAAGAGAACTATTTTTCCTTAAGGTGGTTCACTCCTTGCAATTGGATGTATGGTACTTGTAACTCATTTGATTGACTATGTAATGTTTCTTCTTCTCGCAGAGTAGATAAGGATGATATAAGCCTACTTCATGAATTGGAGTAGAAATCTCTCTTGGACTTGCTAGGTGAAAGGACTTGAACTTGAAGGACTTGAAGTTGATGAAGTGATCCTTCATGATGGCCTTTAACATTACCTTCTCAGAGTGTAGATTATAAGACCTTCCTTGGATAAAGTGGATAACCTCTGACCTAAACTTTGAAGCTTGATAATCTTGAAGATTGGGTTTCCTCCTACTCCCCTTCTGGGCTCCACTCCATCAAAGGCGTATTTAGTTGTCCAAGGCACCAACATTCACTCAGGGGTGCCCAAAGAGAAATTTTACAACTCTAAGGCGCTAAACTCTTATGCAAAAATGGTCATCATCAAAGGCGCAAAAATGGGTCTCTGGGTGCCAATCTCTACAAGACATTCCATCTCATTGCTCTCCTCCATTACAAGCACTCACTTACCTCAATCTTGGGTGCATACCAACATCCCAACATCCAAATTACCTAGGTGCTCAAAACCTTCAAGACTCAAGGCACATTTTATGATCAAATAAGGTATCTCCTGAACAAGGTGCTCATAGTCTCATCAGGGCATTAATCATCATCATGAGCGCTCATATTGTTCTAGGTGCACAGTTATCTCTGGAATGCTCAAGGCGCTCAAGGCGCACATACCCTTCTCTAGGCTAGTTTACACTTATTCAAGGCGCTCATTCCAAACTTACATGAACTCCTCATTACAAGACGCACAAACTAGATGATCCTAGGGCATAAGGGCACTCAAACTAGATCTTTGCAAAAACTCCCCAAGCATTCAAACTTTTAAGGCGCCAAAAGTGGTCTTTTCTACAACTTCTCTAGCCATATGCCTTGGGTGCTCAAACCTTCCTTGAACTCCAATTATTCAATCCAGGGTGCTCAACTACCTCCTCAAGGTGCTCTATCTCAAGTATCATTACTCTTCTTAAAGACCTAGGCGCACATTGTGGGGTATTCTACTCAACAAGACCTAGGCGCTCATTATGAAGACTCTAATTATCGAGGTTCACTTCAACTTTCAAAGGCACATTTTGGACTCCAAAGGCATTAGGTTAAAGCCACTAGGGTGCTAGATACCAAAGGGAGCAAGGTGTTAGAACCTCCTTTAAGATGTAAGAAAATCTCCTCAAGGCACAGCTAAAGGGCTCCAAACCATACGAAGGCGCTAATATCCACTCTAGGCAGTGTATTAAGTCAGGATGAAAGCCTATTCACTCTAGGCGCCTATTTTTGACAAAATCACACATGTGCCTTGAACAAGTGATGCTACAAGTGGTGAACAAAATGGGCACCTTGAAGAATTGAGCCCTCCAAGACATCTTGCAATTGCCTAAAAGTCCAAAATTTACATAAGTGAGTTAAGGCACCATTTTCCATCTCCAGAGCCTCCTTTGAGTGCCTTAACATGGAGTGAATGTTTTAGTCTATGAAAGATTGTGCCTAAAGAATATAACAACCCCTTCAGTCACTAGGATGAACTAAGTTAACAAAAGAAACTTCATTGAGGGAGGCGCACTTGTGCATCTAGAGAACTCCAGTTTAGCACCTGAGAAAAAACATGTTTAGAGACACCCCTCGAATGAACCCTCTAGAACCAATAAGAATCTTCTCTAGGTCCATAAATAACTCACGCCCATATCCAAGTGAAAGTCTCCTTGGTCTTCCTGTTAAAACCTCTAAAGGGTAACTATTGTGACCAAATCACACATCACCCCATCAGATTGGGGACCCCCTCTTTTCTTGCTCAGGTGCTTTGCACAGGAGTTGTTATGTGTCATTTTGGCCAAGGTTTTCCAGAGCAGTGAAGACATTAGGAAGGGGACGATCATTTGGATAGTTTTGAATGCTTTATTTCTCCTTGTTTAAACTAGGCGCTCACTGAGGATTGGAGTAGCCTTTGCACCCTCACATCATGTTAATCGACGTTTCAGAGGCAATCATAGTATAGGAAGATTTTTGCCTTGAAGAAGAGAGATATCTGGTGAGTGCTTAGGGGTTCTGGTGCCTAGGGGAAAGGTCTAGGTAGAGCGCCTTCAGACTTTGATAGTGAAGTGCCTTAAGGAGTTGGATGATGTTTTTGCCTAGAGTGGAGATGATGTTTTTAGCGCCTTAAGGATGATGATGGAGCGCCTTGGAGTCAGGTTAGTCTGGAGCACCTTAAGAAGGTAAAGCACTTCAAATGTAAACACAAGTGTTTTAAGCGCCCTAATGAGAAGTTGTCTTGGCACCATAAGTTGTTCAAACCAAGATATGTACCTTGGATAGTTACAAAGACCTAATTTAGTGCCCAAGGTTGGAAGACTCTTTGTGAGCGCCCAGTGTTTGAAAGCTCTTTGTGTTTGGTGCATTAAAATGAATTTGGCACCTAAGTAGTATTGAAACACTCAACTGAGCGCCTAAAGCCCATGAGAGAAGTGATATGCGCCTTGGTAGGAATATCATGGAAGATGAGTTTACTGAATGGTGCCTTGAATGACTTGGTTGATTAAGTGTTTTAGCGCCTAGATATGGGATGAATCATTGAGCGCCTTTGGTTGAGATGATGTTAGCACCTTTGAGATTATAACACCTTGGAGTCAAGTTCGAAGGAGCACCTTGAGAAGGTAAAACACTTCAAATGTTTTCAAGGAATTGGAGAAGTCACTTAGTGCCTAGAAGGAATTCCAGAGCAAGAGGGTTGGAGTGCCTTGAGCTTCAAGTCAGATATGCACCTAGACCTCTACCCTTTAGCAAGTTGAAGCCCTCTGAGCCTTGACAAAGTGAGAATGCCTTATAGTGAATATGCGCCTTGGGTAAGGTTGAATACAAAGTTGAGGAGTATATCATAATGAGTAAGTGCACTGTAGGGTTAGATGATAAAGACTAGCGCCTTGAGTGTCTTGGTCAAAATTTTGACGTGAGAAGTCTTGCAAGATCAAACCCTGGAGTGCACCTTGGAGAGAACCTATTGATCCTTTGCTTTGACAAGATTTGGGCGCCAGAATGATCCTTAATAAATGGAATGTATCTACACCAATTTTGCACCTTTAGGGAAGTGATGGTGTCCAGATGAGTTTTGAGTCCCTTTGAGTGTGGAGATTGTTAGAGATAGGTGCCTTGATGAATGAAATGCGCCTTGAAGACCATGTGCCCCTAGAGAAGATAAGTGCCTAGTTGAGATAAAGAGGTGTTTCTGGCACCTAGGGAAGAAGAGAGGTAAGTTCAGGGAGATAAGTGTGCCTAAGAGTTTTAGCGCCCTCAATCAAATTGCACCTTTTTGCCTTGGAGAATATAAGGTGAGGATTTGAGTTGAAAGTTTGAGAAAGTAGATTGAGCGCCCTGTGTTGGAGGAATCAAGTTGGATAAGCACTTGAAGAACTTGCATTAAGTGTTTTAGCACCTTGGTATGGTTTGGAGCACCTTGTTGAGGAGATACCCTGATTTAATCCAAGATTGAGCGCCCTAGAATTGAATATGCACCTTGTTGGAGGAATATATACGCCTTGTTGGAGAAAGATATGCGCCTTGAATGAGAGTTTGTGTGCCTTAACCAAGAATGATGATTGAAGTCACAATCTCATGTTTGTGCGCCTAGGTCTAGAAGCAAGATTTGAGCACCTTAAGATAGGGTTTTTTGCACCTTGTCTTGGAGAGTGAATTTGCACCTTGGATGATGTTGAAGCGCCTTGGGATGAAATGCGCCCAAACTTACAGAGGGCCTTCAGTGAGGGAGTTGAAGAGAGTGCTTAGAGGAAGGATAGCCTTAAGATCAAACTAAGTACTTAGAAACCTAAGATTAGTGCCTTATTCGAAGTTATACACCTATTCTGGCACCAGAGAGTGAGTTTGAGTGTGAAGAAGTGAATGTCTGTGCCTTGAAGGGGATACAAAGGGAAGATGATGCACCTTGATGGGTTGATGATGGAAATTTGTGCTTTGGAGCTAAATGTGCACCTTGAATCTAAATGATATTTGAGTGCTTAGAGGTAAATAGGGGTGCCTTTGAGAATTCTTTGTGCTTTAAGGAATGGATTGTGGCGCTTTGGACTAAGGTAAGTCCTGAGCACTTCCAATGATTTTAAGGAGCACCTTGAAGGAGATAGTACCTAGAGAAGAAAAGATGTCAAGTTTTAACACCTTGGAAGAAATTCCAGATAGTGGCGCCTTCACAGGGTTTACCAAGTTGGCGCCTTGGTTTGGGATGATCATGTTAAGAAAGAAAATGCACCTTCAGCAAGGTCACATCAAGTCCAACATGTCAATACTCTTCATCACTAATGTCATGTTGAAATTTCAAGGCATCTATCCATTCAAGTTCTCTGAGGAATATCTTGCAAGTGTACTTCATCAATGATAGACATTCATCCATCCAAGTTTCAAGATCTCTCAATCTTCAAAGTTTCAAAGTCCACAACTTGAAGAGGGTCACTCCAAGGGTCGTCATGAAGGATCACTTCATCTTCATCTTATCATCAAGCAAGGCTTCATCTAGTCCTAGAGAGATCTCTACTTCATGTCATCATCATCTACTCTTACATGAAGATAACAACATCACATCTCTCTTATTATTCAAAGTAGATTAGAAGGTGGAACATCATGGAGTTAGGCGCTTATAGGTATCCAAACTTCTCTTTTGGGTGCCCTTAATATGAAGGACAATCTATTTTGGCGCCCTCTTTGGAGAAGTCCATACACTTTGGCGTGGAAATAATTTCAAATCTGGCATCCAATTCTGGCATCCAGAAATCAAATCTAAGTAAGGCGCTCTTTCCATTTGCAACTATGACGTTCATCCATGCAACAAGCAAGGTGATGCTCCCTTGTGATATTGTGAGGTGTTGACATTCAGTTGACATCATTGAGTTTGATTGAGTTGATCAAGTGTAGACGCCATTGTAAACATCAAGGCTTCAAGGCCTTTCTTTTGTATCTCCATTGAATAAGTTGTAACTTCATGCTATCGAAAGCATTATCCATGTAATAAGACATTGCAAGTTGATTGAGTCAAATAACTAGACAAGTACCCAACTCTAAGGTTGATTCATTCAAATAGTTATCTTTGATGTATATCTTTGTGTTGTATAGCAAGTAAAATTGTTTAAGTAAGGAAAATTTTTTGTAGAACTAGTTGGGTATCTTACACCATGCCTATCCATCAAACATCACAATGCAATCAAAATCCTAACAACATGCCCATGATCCAAGATCAAGTGCAATCATGCAAATATATTATCAATCACAAGCCTATTAAGAATGAACTAGAGTCTTCTAGTACCATACTTTTCCATCAAACACCATCATGTAATCCATGGCCTATCAAGCCTATCAAAGAAAATACAAACATCTTATGTAATACAATTGGACTTTAAATATTTGAAGTAGCCATCTACAAATATCCATTCAAAAGTGGATTTATAATGCAAGTATGGACACCATCAATAAAAAAGATTTGTATTAACCAAATATCCATATAGGCTTACAAGAATGCCATATAGGCATACAATGTCAACTATGTACAATACAAAATATATGTCCACAAATGCCATATAGGCATACAACAGAGGAACACAATAAAAAGTCATTCGCCTCTGGCTGGTGAAGAGAATAAATCACGAGCAGCCTTTGATCTTCTAGGGGATGGAGACATGCATGTGGGTGGTCTACTATGAACCCAAGGGCTACTCCTCCTATTTAGTTCTTCCTGCACCTTTACTTGTTACAAAAAAAAGTATAGACATTAATATATAGAAATTACATGTTATAAAAAAATGAAACATTTAACAAAATAATCACTTACCGCTAACATATAATCTGTCTCCTCGCTTGCCTCAGTAGCAGGAATAGGCCTTGGTGATGTCATGTCCTATAGAAACCATCTAGATAGAAATTAAACTACAAATCAATAATCTTTGATTTTTCAAAAATAGACAACTATAACAATGAATGTAAATTGAAATTTACTAATCTGCCTCATACCCCTGTCAATGCCATAGAGCTATGAATCGCAGAGGCCACACCCTGCTCCATTGCCCTATGAACATGGGGAGGTGTATCCACAGCCTGCATCATCTGGAAATAAAACAACATTATTCAATTACGAAAACTATAATAGTGATGCAAATCATGGCTCCTAACATACACACACGTTCATCTAAACATGGAAGTACACACAATAAAACACACAAATCACATACAAAATTTAGTAAGTACAATTCATTCATTAAACCATTTATTTTATTACCTCTGTAAAGCTTTGAAGTCCACCACCACTGGCAGGTGTTGCCATGAAATCTACAGTGTTAACCTATTCAACATCCAAAATTAGAAATTAGAATACCATTCATATAATGATGCTATTCACATGTAATATTTATAATTGTTTACTAGTTACATACCTCGACAGTAGATGATCTAGTGAAAAATGTAGGTGGAGAACCACTGAAAATTGCATCGACGCTATGACCTTGAAATTTCATTAAAATCATCAATTTAAATTAGTTAATCTTGTATTTCAAAAATAAAATTTAATAAATTAAATTCAATAAACTTGCTAATATTTACCTGAGTATCAAGGCCGAAAGTCTCACTCAGGAGAGTATCTGTCATCACCATCTGCTCAACTGCAGATGTAGCCTATGCACCTGCGTCCTGACTGTCCATGGGGTCATAACCACAGGCTAACCTGCAAGCCTAGCAAGTATGCAGTGGGACCCTACTCCTCGCACTATCTCCCAACCCACTCTGTGTTGCAGGATTGGCATGCTCTATGATGCTCTGGGTCAAGGCACTAATCGACCTCAGTGTATCGACCTCAACACTCTCCTTCACAATGGAAGGGATAGAAATATGCTCGTGGGCTAGTCTGCTGATTACTCGTCTCACTACCCGCTATGGGTCAAGACGTGCCCCTGGTCTATCCTATGCTGAGCCCCCACCTCTACCCTGGAAGTCCTGCATATCAAAATAGTTTGGCACTTTATTGAGGACAAACTCGTAGTAGAGTTTCCTTAAAAAGTATTGCGGGACCTCATTATTATTGCATAGAGGATGGTCAAAAACCATCCACCACCTCTGCCCGAAATTGTCCCTTATAGCTTGGTTGTTGCACCAGTGGATAGGGAACCTCTTGCATGTAAGGGTTGGAGGTTGATTTGTTTGTGGGTTTGTGAAAATTGAACACAAGTCTAATTTTGTAATTTGTAATTTTTTGACATCTTGGTATGATAATTTATCTGCATAGTAATCTCTAAACTCTCTCTTTTTATCAGTCCAACTAGTTATTTACATGCTAATTGAATTTACATTTGATAACATAGACTCAAGAGATTCGGCAAGCGTGGACCTATGCAAGGTTGAAGTGGAAGGATCTTTCAACCTTGCAATTATATCTTCAATTTGTTTTTTGTTGTTTTCAATTTCCCCCATTATATTATCTTGTGTTCCAGGGGCATGTCGAGGAATGAATGGAGGAGGTTGTTGTTCTGCAGGTATTTCCTCCTCAGGATTTTGTGGATTTTGAGGAGGAGGAGGAGGAGGAGGAGGTGCATTAACATTTCCTACAATTAATGAAATATACATAAAAAATCAACAAAAACCTACCTATTTAGGAAGAAATTCAAACAAAAAAACAAAGATAACTCACCCCTTTGGCGTGCTCGACGTCGTGGCGGCATTTTGGCGATGAATTGACAAGCTTTTTGTGTTGATTGGCATTTTGTAGAACGCAAGTGCTTTTTTGGGGGTTTTGAAGCCGTGGGCAGAGAAGAAAATAAGAAAAAATGAAATGAAATGACATTTTTTTTTATTTATAGCAAGTTATAACACGAGCGCGTTATAACACGCTCGCGTTATGGCTCATTAATGACAAGCCTCAGGCTTGTCATCACCAAGCCATAACGCGAGCACGTTATAACGCGCTCACGTTATGACTTAAATTTTTTTGAAAAATTTTTGGCCACTTTTTGGCCCACCATCTTCTTGCACTTACCCAAGATACATGACGACCACTAGCTCAGTTGTCCATATAGGTAAGTATTTCTAACCTTGGTAGTCACCTATGTCGTAGCATCATCGGCTCGTTTATGTGACCTCCCCTCTTGTGTTGTGTTTCCCCCATAATGTTTTATGTGTTGTTTAAGCCTCCTAGGATGACCCTTGATACTCTTGTAAGGTCAAGGATACCAAGAGACTGCCTCTATTGTGACCCTTCTTCTATTTGTATCATCATTCTTCTATATCGATTCTCCTCTATTTTCATTGTTGTGTATTGTGTCTTACGAACATAGCATTGGGGTTGGTGACTTGGGGGCACCCTCCTATGTGACTATCCCTAAGGCACTTGTTTCTCCTCTCTTGATTTATTGTTTACCTTCCTTTAGTGGTTCTATCTAGCTGGTGGATGATGAAAAACATATTTTACTAATATGGACCTAGAGTCCCTTTAGTAAGAAATAAAAAAAATGGACCTAGTCCATACATGACAATGGGGTTGATATATATTATCTGATGCTTGGCTAGTAGAATCACTCTGTGTGATATCTTAATGTTGTCTTAGTGCACTTACAAAACATAACAATACTATTGCTCCATGCACTTTGTCTATCTTGAATCTTGGTTTCCTCAGCTCTTTATATGAATGGTTATGTTGGTTATTTTTTCCAAATCAGCAGAGGGTTTGCCAATTCCAATGCACAGACAGATTCAGCCAACAGATTATGGGAGGTTGCATGAGTTGCCTCTCCTTCACTTTCGGTTCTGCCGCACCAAGGGAGGTGTCCCTATTTGATAAAGATGTAACATTGACTAGCTCAATGACAGGAAGATTTAGCTTGACAGCAATAGGTAGAATACTCTCATGTGTGGACCAAGATGTGGATGATACATCACAAGGTTGGCAATATTCTTGGACATATGTGTCTAGTTGTGGATGAGAGTATGCATGGGTCCTAATCCTAATCCTACAACTAATAGGTGGAAGTTATGGAATGGTTTGAATTTGATGGTTTGGATGCAAGACAAGGGCTTTGGATCATAACTACTAACCCAGGTGCAGACCGCTGCCTATCTCAGGGCAAGGATTCAACTAGCATTCAAGTTTTAAGGGGTTGGATCTGATGTTTTCCTTACAAACGTCACCCAAAAATGGGTATTCAGTTGCCTCTACTTACAGATATCCCTGCTGACATACAACTTTCTCCATACTTCACCTAAAACAATTTAATCCACTCCTTGAATGGCGGTCAGAGATGAAGCATGTGATACAAAAATCTATATCCTAGAATCTGAGAAGCCCTTAGCAACCAGACTCAAAAGAAGAGAATGCATTCAGCACATGGAGATAAGCAACTAAACACATGCATAAGAGCATTTTTCATCTATATCAACATGAAACTAAACATACGTGCAAAATACATTCATGATGCAACTCATAAACTCTAGAATGAGATAAAACAACCCAGGATCATGCCCTGTTCTTCATTATTTACACAAAAATGCCTAGGTCTTCAATAACCAAATACGAGTGACACAATTTATATTTTATAGCAAATGTATGTACTTAGCCAAAATTACAACAATCAACTTAAAAATTGCCAGATACAATGCATGATCAGATTGGTGCTCAAAATAGTTAATGAAGCAAAGGGACAAGGAGAAAGGAGCAAACGAAATCAGGATCTAGGCCACCACCTGAAGGTTCTCTTCGTAAGCCTGGTACTTGGCCATTTAACCATTGGTCCATGCCTGTTTGCAATTCTACCATAAATGGCTCAACCACCCTCATCTACCATTGAAATCTACAACAGTGCATCACTGAAGTTTTTCCTGCTTGAAATATGACTGCAGACACAAGGAAAAAACCATCGCTGAAGGTTTCAAAGCATGGCCGTCGATTCTGATTCCATCGCTAAGATAAACGGCTCAAAACACATTGACCAAGTCATCGGCCAGTGAAATTGTGCCATGTAGGCACCTCATGTTTCTATCGCTGACCCTTTTCCTTTTCCATTTTGCCTTTTCTCCCTTGTATATGCAAAAACATATGCATATACAATCACCACTGTTCGCCTTGCAAAAACCCTTTTGTATATGCCAAATGCATATACAAATGTTTAACATACAAGGTGGACCTAAAATTTTTATGAAGCAGATTGGAAACTTATTCGGGTCTAGCTTGTATCTCTCTTTGCTTGCACCTCGACTTGTATATTAGCATATACAAGCACTTTATACATAGAAGGCGGATCTCAAAACTTACGAAACACATTACATTCACCTTGAAATCTGGCCTGTACCTCACCTTTTGCATATCCCGCTTGTATGTCAATCCTTGTATATGCAAACATCTTTGCACCTTCCCTTTGTATGCCAAATATACAAACTCGTTTGTATATACCTGTAGGCCCTACCACGTATATCTTCCCTGCTGCACTATAGCAAATGCATCTGCGCCCTTGTATATTTTCCTTGCATCCGCAAATATACAAACCTCTAATATACAACTACAGTATCTTCAACAGAATATTCTGGGAATGTATCTTCCACTTGCCACTGTAGGAATTGTATATTTGCACCTCCTTGTATATTTTGCTTTGTATATGACCTGATATACAAAGTGAGAATATTCCCCAGAATCTGCAAAAGATTCCCCCTTTGTATATGCACCTTTTAGAGCCTGATATACAATCAGAAATGCACCTAACACATTTTTTCAAAGGGCAATGGAAACTTTACACCTGCCAATGCATATTTCACCAGTATGTATATACAAACACCTTTGTATATACAAAGACACATGCATATGACTAATTTTTTGCATTTTTTAGCACTACAGAGGTCAAAAGAGATAGAACTTTTTGGATTTTTTGGGAAAGAACCTGCATATTTGAATGCTTGAAACCTGAATACTTATGCAGGCACCACCGTGTGGCTAAAGCCTAAAACCCTAAACATAAATGATTACCAACATAGGCTCTGTCTGGTGACGCATGCCTCTTGCAGGCATGGTGAGGACCTCAGATCTATGGGATACAGACCAATCCCTATCCATTAGGCACAGAGTCAAATACTGCACCAATCTGCATCACCAATCACACTTGGTGGCCTAAGGCTACCAAGAAAAGAAAAACCTATATCTCCCCTTATGAAACACCTTGTTTTCATTTGCATTCACTGGATCAAGCCTGGAGATACTGCCATGATTTGACCACAAACAAACCTTGTCATTTGCATATACAATTATCTCATTGAGCTGGCTCCTCTCAACCTTATGCAAATAACCTTCAACATCAGGCAACATGTGAATGCAATATTTATCAAACAATGCATATTCAAATGAAATATAACACATGTTATCATCTGTGTTAGCATTATGCATTGCAAAATGATCTCCTAGCTAGACTAAAAAATGAAAGCACTCAAAGTCCACCATGTAGCTAGGAACATGAAGGCTTGTCTTATCACAAGTTGGCATATCAAAGAAAAAGCTTTTAGATTCATAGTTGTGCACATCATGCACACAACCATCACCTGCACCATGCTGGAAAAGATCAGGCTCTAGCACCTCTTTGCAGTAACCTTCATGATGTATGTTGGCCTCTCTTTCATCAAGATGAGAAACATAATCCAAATCAATAGCAGGGCTCAAATCTTCATCATACTCAAAAAGATCCTCATCATCATATTTGTCAAAAATGGGTGATCCAGGTGTTTCAACTTCATCATGGTATGCCGCTGGTTCATGGGCAGTAGAACGTGCATTTTCATTACCAACAGATTCCCTTTGTGGACGAGTATCAGCTTGTATGGCATAAGCAAAACTAAAATCAAATGAAGAACAATCATGCTCTGCACTAGCACTTGTTTCAATTTCTGACTGCTCTTCATCATCTCCATGTGTCTGAAAAGAAGGCACTGATTCACATATGGAACTGCTCCCCTGTTTGCTTATCTCTTCTCTATCCTGAGCACAATGCTCACAATCCCATTCAAACAAATGTTCATTTCTATCCATAACCTCATCATTTTTTTCAGAACCAGAGACCACAACCTTGCAATGGGGGTCATCATTGATCCTTCTACTAGCATCTTCAACTGATGTATCTTCATTCTCATTTTTATCTTCACATGATGCCATAATCACTTGGTCATTTGTAGCCTTATAACCGTTACTCATACCAAAACCTATGGATAGGGAATTCTGCATGTACTCATTTCTTATTTTTTCTATATTTTCTACAAACTTGTATGCCATCTGCATACTTGTTATCTTGAATTCCCTCAACAATGAACTAGAGCCCTCTTCAGAAGCTTCAAAATATATGCCAACACAGGTTGAAATATCAAGTCTGAAGATTTCAGGGATTTGTGAAAGGGCTACTGCAAATCTATGACTGAAATCAATATAGGGCTCTTTATCTTGTTTTCTGATTTCCATTAATCTTGCAACAAGATCAGCAAGTTCTCTTACAAATTCTTCTTTGAAACAGTCAGCAAGTTCATCCCAATAGGCAAAGGATCTCTTTGGAAAGCCTAAATACCAATCTTTAGCTTTTGCATCAAAGGATCTAACAAAAAACCTCATCCACATATCCTCATCTCTAAATGAATGTCTTTCCATAAAACTGTAAAATTTTTGGATATGTGCACCCCCATCACACACACTGTGTCAATTAAAGCTGGGCATCTGGTTGTAAATTTTAGCAGGCATACTTTCAACTTGATAATCAACCCAAGACAAATCTAATTGGTCATACAAAGGATCAAAAGGGCTGACAAGAGGGTTACCATTCTGACTGGCAGACACAATAGGGTTACTACTATTTAATTGGGCCTATCGAGCCTCTAAGTATATCAACCTATTCTTTATCTCTTCAATTTTTTTACTCAATACATCATCCCTCTCTTGACTGAGTATGGGTGAATACATACTTGGATTCATATAAACTTCACTCTTAGACATCTTAATCTACATAAAACCTAAGGCTTCCCCTCAGCATCTAACCTATGCAATAAAACAACAAATATAAATGGGAAGGAGCTAGGTACCTTTTCTCATCTAGATGTTGTAATCTGAACAGAACATTCTTTTATCACAATAACGTACATCAGCCTTTCATGTGCACTTAAATCTTTTTTGTAGAGTTGCCACCTCTCCAGAGAGGACAAAATTTTCAAACAACTGAAAGCTCATCAAATATGTTTTTGAGTTCATTCCACTAGCAGAGCACCATCATTCACATGAAAGAACTAGATATGCAGTAATGATTTCACATTATTTGACTCTCTTCATCCACAGTAGAGTCACCAAAATCTGTTGGTGACTCAGATGGGCAAAACCTCACCAGAGATTGCAGGATAACACTTTCACATTCGATCACCAGTAGAGTCGCCAAAATCTGTTGTTTATTTGGATGGGCAAAACCTCACCAAAGATTGCAGGATAATACTTTCAAATTTGATCCCCAACAGAGTCGCCAAAATTTGTTGTTTATTTGGATGGCCAAAACCTCACCAGAGACTGCAGGATAACACTTTCACATTTGATCCCTAATAGAGTCACCAAAATCTATTGGTTATTTTTCCTGAATCAGAGGAGGGTTTGCCAGTTCCAATGCACAGGCAAATTTAGCCAACAGATTACGGGAGGTTGCATGAGCTGCCTCCCCTTCACTTCTAGTTCTGCCACACCAAGGGGGGTGTCCCTATTTGATAAAGATGTAACATTGACTAGCTCAATGACAAGAAGATTTATCTTGACAGCAACAGGTAGAATACTCTCATGTGTGGACCAAGATGTGGATGATACATCATAAGGTTGGCAATATTCTTGGACATATGTGTCTGATTGTGGATAAGAGTATGCATGGGTCCTAATCTTACTCCTACAACTAACAGGTGGAAGTTATGGAATGGTTTGAATTTGATGGTTTGGATGGAAGACAGGGGCTTTGGATCATAACTACTAACCCAGGTGCAAACCGGTGCCTATCTCAGGGCAAGGAGTCAACTAGACGTATAAAATAGATGGTTTGCAACTAGCATTCAAGTTTCAAGGGGTTGGATCTGATGTTTGCCTTACAAACGTCACCCAAGAATGGGTATTTAGTTGCCTCTACTTATAGATATCCCTGCTGACATACAACTTTCTCCATACTTCACCTAAAACAATTTAATCCACTCCTTGAATGGTGGTCAGAGATAAAGCATGTGATATAGAAATCTATATCCTAGAATCTGAGAAGCCCTTAGCAACTAGACTCAAAAGAAGAGAATGCATTTGACACATGGAGACAAGCAACTAAACACATGCATACGAGCATTTTTCATCTATATCAACATGAAACTAAACATACGTGCAAAATACATTTGTGATGCAACTCATAAACTCTAGAATGAGATAAAACAACCCAAGATCATGCCCTATTCTTCATTATTTATACAAAAATGCCCAGGTCTTCAACAACCAA
Organism: Cunninghamia lanceolata; assembly: GCA_027924645.1. Taxonomy (NCBI): domain Eukaryota; kingdom Viridiplantae; phylum Streptophyta; class Pinopsida; order Cupressales; family Cupressaceae; genus Cunninghamia; species Cunninghamia lanceolata. The sequence continues at coordinate 5,501,402 of BSBN01000957.1, forward strand.
ATACGAGTGACACAGTTTGTATTTTATAGCAAAACTGTGTACTCAGCCAAAATTATAATAGTCAACTCAAAAATCGCTAGATACAATGCATGATCAGATTGGCACTCAAAATAGTTAATATAGCAGAGGGACAAGGAGAAAGGAGTAGACAGAATCAGGATCTAGGCCGCACCCTAAAGGTTCTCTTCATAAGCCTAGTACTTGGCCATTCAACCATGGTCCCATGCCTGTTTGCAATTCTGCCTAAATGGCTCAACCACCCTCATCTACCATCAAAATCTGCAGTAGCACATCACTGAAGTTTTTCCCACTCGAAATATGACTGCAGACACAAGGAAAAAACCATTGCTGAAGGTTTCAAAGCATGGCCGTCGATTCTGATTCCATCACTGAGATAAACAGCTCAAAACACATTGACCAAGTCATCAGCCAGTGAAATCATGCCACATAGGCACCTCATGTTTCTATTGCTGACCCTTTTCCTTTTCCATTTTGCCTTTTCGCCCTTGTATATGCAAAAACATATGCATATAGAATCGCCACTGTTCGCCTTCCAAAAACCCTTTTGTATATGCCAAATGCATATACAAATGTTCAGCATACAAGGTGGACCTAAAATTTTTACGAAGTAGATTGGAAACTTATTCGGGTCTAGCTTGTATCTCTCTTTGCTTACACCTCGACTGGTATATCAGCATATACAAGCACTTTATACATACAAGGCAGATCTCAAAAATTACGAAACAGATTACATTCACCTTGAAATCTGGCCTGTACCTCACCTTTTGCATATCCGGCTTATATGTCAATCCTTGTATATGCAAACATCTTTGCACCTTCCCTTTGTATGCCAAATATATAAACTCATTTGTATATACCTGCGGGCCCTACCACATGTATCTTCCCCGTTGCGTTGTAGCAAATGCATCTGCGCCCTTGTATATTTTCCTTGCATCTGCAAATATACAAACCTCTAATATACAACTACGGTATCTTCAACAGAATATTATAGGAATGTATCTTCTGCTCGCCACTGTAGCAGTTGTATATTTGTACCTCCTTGTATATTTTGCTTTGTATATGACCTGATATACAAAGTGGGAATATTCCCTAAAATCTACGAAAGATTCCCCCTTTGTATATGCACCTTTTAGAGCTTGATATACAATAAAAAATGCACCTAACTCAATTTTTCAAAGGGCGATGGAGACTTTACACCCACCAATGCATATTTCACCAGTATGTATATACAAACACCTTCGTATACACAAAGACACATGCATATGACTAATTTTTTGTATTTTTCAGCACTACAGAGGTCAAAAGAGATAGAACTTTTTAGATTTTTTGGGAAAGAACCTGCATATTTGAATGCTTGAAACTTGAATACTTATGTAGGCACCACTAGTGGCTCGAGACTAAAACCCTAAACATAAATGATTACCAATAGGTTACATGCATTCTTTTTTATCATGATTATATAGATGCTAACACCTTTTCTTGTAGGGAATTTTGTGTTTGTGGGAACATTTGGCGATCATAAAGTACATATCACCTCCAGGGGGCATGGGCTTTGTGAGAGCTCATGTTCCCTTGTGTGTTTTCTATCTACCTTAACATTCTTGATATTACTACATGATATCAACCACCTTAAGGTGGGGGAATATATAAGGTAAGTTATTTGATGATTTTGGTACTAACAAAGCATGTTTGAAGCCCTCTATAGAGGTAGGATGTTGTATCTCTAAGCAAGTGCACATCTTTCTTTTCTATGTTACAATCATTTAAGCCCTTTGTGGAGGCAGGGATGGTGTATTTCTCAAGGAGATTGCACATCCTGTCATTTTCTAAAAGTCCTCAGAGCAGGTGGGATAGATATGAGACTATCCTAACCCTTAAGCATGTCTTTAGCAATTTTTGTGGCGAAGCGCAATTGTCAGCATGTTCCTGTAATGTGCCTGAGATGGCTTGGAACCTAGCAATAGGTTTCTTCCATTACTTGTCTATCATGTTTTCTCCATGTCTTCCATGTGTGTATCGCGCATTTTTTCCCAAGCATAGTTTGAAGACCGGTGGTGATGAGTTCCTCCTATGCTTTGGGATTTGTAAGGCATGTTTGTTCTCAAGTGTAGTTTCAAGACTGGTGATGATGAGCTCCTCCTACACTTTGAGATTTATTTGGCATGTCTATTTCCCCTTATGTAGTTTCAAGAATGGTGGCAATGAACTCCTCCTGCATTTGGGTTGTGTATTTACTTTCCTTGTACTGGCATTTGAATTCATATATGAGAAAATGAAAAAAAATAATCACTACATTCATTGTATTCACTATGTTTTGCATGTCTTCAATGCTGTCTTCTCTATGTTCTACATGACTATAACTATCTTCTCCATGTTTTGTGCGTTTGTTACTATCTTCATTGTGATTGGTGTGTCTTCTTCATGCTTGGTGTGTTTTCTATGTTTGTTACCCATAGTTTAATGCATGTATTGGCCTTGCATTTATACATACATTAAAGTGGGGGCTAAATGTTATATCAGAAAATGTCCCCTTGGGGGCTTTTCCCTCCTAAGGTTTATCTCTCGGGTTCTTTAGAATGCATTTAGGTCATCTTCCATGTTAATGGTGACTCTCAATGAGAAAACCCAAAAGTTTAATGGAAAATGGGACCTAGGGGATGTGCTTAACGTAAATCATGTCTGAAATAGGGAGAGGACTTGGGTGCCCACACCATAGTCATACCCTATTTTGGGTTAGGACCTACTTTTATGTGTTGGTTGTATGATCGTTATTAGGTCCTATGTCGACACCTCAAATTTGAATTGTGAATTTTTTGGCAGGAAGTTGTTTAGTTGCATATATAAGCATGTTTAGTGATTCATTTGTAAACTAGATGGCATTTTTGATCTATGAGATTATGCTAAAGTGATTCAAGGCTTTCATTGTGTTGTAGAGTAGTATTGTGTTGTTATTGTGTTTGTGATGGCAGATTTCACTCCATCTCCTCATGGCATGTAGAGCATCTTCCTTCCATGAGATCTACACTACAAGGCGATATCTATTATGTTTTTTATCATTTATCATTTGGATTTTGCCTCTATCCTACAGGGATACACACTCTTTATTTGACAACGGTGTTTGGAAGACTTGAATGTCTCTTCGAGGCTTGACCAAGGCAAGCTTCTAAACACCACAACCCCCAACCCACTTTTCTATGATTGTAGGTTACAGGAAGGCATTACAAACTATCAAAATTGTAGATCTGAGAAGAAAACTAGGGCTTGGACTTGGGCACCTGCTCATTAGTACTCCAAATTTTGAAGTGGTGAAATCTCTATGATAGCAGGAACATGTTGCAAACATTCTTCAAAGATCCTGAAAAAAGTAGATACACTGGACTAGGGTGCCCGCTCATTAGTCCCCAATTTTTCCACATACCAAACTTTGAAATCTGGTATGTATTTGGTTGTCATTTGATATCTCTGTGTGCAATCATTTTCTATAATTTGTCGATTTGTTTACGATTTCATGAAATTAGGGTTTTGAGCATAATTAGACTTAATTGTACAACAAACTCACACAATTCCAATCTTACCCTATGTTCCAAGTGACAGGTGATCTGTAGTAGAGTTCTCTACTTAGTTGAATGTCCTTGAATGTTTAGTGGTGAAAGGAGGATCAAGATAAACACTTAAAATCATCAAACCCCATTGTCCATTGTCTTCCCCCCTCTTTTCACATTAAACATCTATATACATAGATTTAGTTTACATCTTGTACTTCACTTTCCCTCTTGTGAATATGGTTGGCTAGAGTTTTTTTTTTCTTATGACAATGCATACATAAGATGATCACATATGGATGATGCAATTTGTTTTTGTCTTTTTTTTATATGAATGACATGCAATGTGTTTGGATGTGATTCTAAAATATGAAATGCAAAGTACTATGTTCTAATTGCTATGAATGCCATGAAATTATGACATGTTTTATTTCTTTTGATTTTCTATGATAGCATGTATGCAGGTGGAACAAACAATGTGACTACTCTTAAGTAGGAGTTTTGAGGTCTAGGGGATTGCTAGTTAACTTGTTATAAAGAGACTTATTGATCTTTGTGATGGGATTAGGGACTCAAGTGGGAACGGGCAGGAGATGGAATGCTTCTAAATTTTGGACTTTGCTAAAGGCTAAAAAATGATCCTTATCTAGATAAGACAATTTGACAAGCCTTCAACTTGGACAACTAACAAATTTTATTGGTGTTCACTAGACATAGATCATAGATGGAAAGAAAGATAGACTAGAGTAAAGAAAATAGTGAAAAATAAGGCCCCCTAGATAGAAAATGGTCCTAAAGATTATTAGACTATTATCTTTTCTCAACTAGTGCATGTGTGTGCTTTGTACATTTCTCTTTTATTTCCTTTAATAGAATGTCACCCTTGAAGCTTCAAGCTTAGATTTATCTCCACCCAAGGGTACTGACACTCAACAATCTTCTCTCTATTACTCTTTTTGCATAACTCTCTTTTTATTTTTTTCTCTATTTTTTGTATTTTTGCAATGCCTCAGTTGATTTTCTCATTTATTTTGATATTTTGACTTTTATGGAAATAGATGATTTTGAACTTTCTGAGTATTTTGAATATGCAAAAACTTTGGTCTCTCTATTCTCAATTTTCTGATCACTCTTATTTTTTGAGCACTCATTTTTTTTTCACTCATATTTTAGATTTCTTCCTTCAGAGTTTTAATCCCCTTGATGTTTTTGGCTAGGAATGATAAGGGGTTGAGTGCCACCAAAAGTTTTTGTAATCTAGTTGGACTTCCTTTTTACTAGGGAAGAAGTGGGAAGGTCTACTTGCAAGCTTCCTTTGAATACTATGGGTTTGAATACTAACTTTGCTTCGACTCAACAACATGAATCATTAAGATCATGATTAGTGTAGAGCTAAGAGCTAGGCTTTGATTAAAATCACTAGAAAATGTGAAAATGGGAATAATAAATGGTAAACATGACTTATTATGGGATCTCAAAGGCTCAACGACTCAACCTATAGCCAAGCAACCTTAGACTCCTTACTAGGACAAAAATCAAACAAGAGCATGACACTCACAAAATACATGATGGAATAGAATGAAGAATGCAAAATTTTGATCTTTCATGATTTCATGATTTTTATGGATTTTTGAATTATTTTATTTTTTTTTGGATTTTTATAGGCTCTTGCAATGTTAAATAAGATGTTGAACTATTCTCCTTCCATAATGCACAAGAGGCAAGCATCATTCTGACGTCTTCCTTAACTACGCATGAGCATATTCAATTTGGTCTGAACTTCACTTGAAAGTCTTTGCAAGGACACTTGACGACTAGGTGTAAAAATGTCTTTACACTCAGTAAGGAGTTTTGTGTACTCACATGTTTCATTATTTGATGATTTGCCCCCTAGCTTTATCATTTTTTTGCATAGTTGTTTTTCTTGTTTTGAACTATTGAGGGGCAAATAAGGTTGGTGTTGACTCCCCTAGTTTTTGTGTGGGTTTTGGTTCTTTTCCTTTCGTCATGATTTTAATCATATGAATGTTTATGTCTAGCTCGATTGGAATGGCCACTAAGTTGAATGGAGCATAAGATTTTGTTGAGTGAGGATCAAAGGGGAGTTCTCTTGTTGCTCCCTTTCCTATACATTTTGAGGTCATCTCTATGTTTGCAATTTGTTTTGATGTTTCTCCTTTTTCAAAAGTATTTATTTTTGGGTCACTAGTGGTTTCCATGGTCTTTCGCTTCTTTTTGACTTGTTCAACTCTATAAAGGTTGAAAGGATCAGGATCTCCTTTGATAACATGGGTTTGTCCCATGAGCAATAAGTGTATTTATTGAAATAGTGTGGAGGGAATAGCCCTCATCCTATGGATCTAAGGCCTTTAGAGATCATGTTGTAAGTGGTTTCTTCATTGATGACATGAAATTAAGTTGGGAGGGTTTTGGGACCAAATTTGACTTGAAGATTGACCTTACCAATGGTTTGAATGTTTGGGTTATCATGAATTTTAAGGATGGAAGTTTCTTGTGTGATTTGAGTTTTGTCATAACCCATTCTTTGAAGAAGATAGAAAGAGACTATGTTTATTGTAGACCCATCATCAATCATTACACGTTTGATGGAATAGTCTTGAACTTGGACTATAAGATGGAGGGGGAGATCACCCTATTTAGCTATGTCATTGTCTAAGGGTAACTTTTCAAAATCAAATGTTGAAGTAGAACACTTTTCAATTGGAGTTTGTTGAACTATATGGCCTAGATCCAATGCTTTGAGGAGAGTGTTCTTGTGTGTAAAACTTTTGAGAAGTTCTAATAGATGAGAAAATTTTGAATTGTTGGAGGTGTCATCTAGTCATTCTAGTCCTTGGGTGACACAAATTTATCTATCTTTATATAATTCCACAATCCCTAAGGTGTTTTGATCAAAGGCATTTTGATGGCTTATGGGATTATTTCTTTCATCTTGTGAAAATGTGTCCATGAATGTGTTTTGTTGATGTTTTGGGAGGTTTAATATGAAGCCATGGTACCCCTGACATGACTTGATCTTGTGCCCCATACTTTTGTGAAATGAGCAATATTTATCATGATTGTGATCCTGAGGTTTATGATGATTATTGTATGACTGCTAGTTGATTTTTGGGGGATAGTTGTTGAAATTTTCATTTCCCAAATTTGTATGACTATTATAGTCACCATTGTTGTTCACCAATGGTGAAGTATTTGTCAACCTATCTATGTTATGATTGTTCATTGATGATTTGTTATTTCTATTGTAGTTTTTCAACCTTCCATTGGCATCATACTCCCTTCCTCCACTATCAATAATGGCTTGGTCAATTCTTAGGGCACTTTCGAGCACTTCTTCATATGATTTGTAAGGGAGTTTTTTAACTCCTCATATGTCATCATTGAGAGTGTGTAAGAAGAGATTACAAAGTTCCTTATGATTCATTTTTGGTGCACTAGTTTAAGAATAGAGAACTTTCCTCAATCATGTGATAAAATGTGCAACTAACTTGTTGGCTTCTTGTTTGATTGTTAAAAATTCTCGCATTCCTATCTTGACCAATTTGTTTATGTTGAAGCCAACCACAAATCAATTGATGAGTTTTCTAAAAGAGTGGATCGATGCTTCTAGAAGTTAATAATACCAATCTAGAGTGATACCCTCCAAAGGCTTTGGAAATTTTTTTTCTACCACCCCATCCCAAGGAAGGAGTTCTCTCACTACCATGACATAAGCCTTGATAGGAGAGTTGGGATAAGGGTGAGTGTGAGATAATGATGGGCCAAAAGTGGCAATGGAGAAAAAACTTACTGGATGAAAAAGTGCAAACATTTAGACTAATATTTAGATTTGGATGGAAAGGGTGTTAATATTTATAACTCAAATATGGATTCCCTCAAAAAATACCTTGGGATTACCTCATATTTAGGCAAGTGGGAGTCCCAAAACTTGCCAAAGAAACTTGCGAAATCGCCCTTTTAGTGATCCTGAAATTTTTCACAATTTCATCCTTGATGCTGACATACATTTTTGTAAATAAATTTAATCAAATGAAAAGGGTTTATAGAGGAAGGTATTAAGATCCTAAAAATATAATATATGCCTCATAATAATTTTAATAGGTAATTATTATTAATTTTCTACATATGTTATGTCTGATTTCTTGATAGATATACATATTGAAAAACATCCATAACTTTTAACATATTAATCCTTTTTAAAATCCAAAAGATGTGTCACATTCTAGGATTTATTGGGTATACATTAAAATTTAAAATTTTTTATTTTTGAATATATTTTTGACCAAGTTAGGTTGGCTGGAAAATTAATTTTTAATATATTAAAAAAGTCAGTAAAAAAATCATAAATAATTATTTATTTACTTAAAAAATTCAAAAAAATATGTGTCACATCCGGTCATGTGTTCTTTACTGAAATCCAAATAAAGGAGGAAAAATATTATCTTTTTCTCATACTTAGGTTGGCCGGAATGACACATGCTTTTTAGATTTTTCTAAAAATTTTAGTAGTGCTCCATTGAAATATCTAATTTTCATCAAACTATTTTTAAAATTTTCAAAAAAAAAAAGTAGTAGTCCATAAACTACATTCAATTTGTTGCAACTTTTATTACTATCTTTTTTCTAGATTTTGTAGATAACTCATTCAATTTTTGACATGAAGTTACTTAAGTCTATTTTTCACATTTACAATGCCACTTAGGGGTAGTGTTTGGCCCATCACCCTCTCCTTTAAATTTTGGAGCTCAAGGAGAGGATTGGTAGTATAGCTTGACAAATGTTGTATTCAAAAGGCTCCTTTAAATACTTAAGGTATGTTCCTAGGAGGCGGTTATGCATAGAGGGTCTTATTCCTCCAAACATTAGCCCTTTAGGTGGAGCTTGTTGTGTTTGTTGAAAGGGTATGCTAGATTGTCAATATCCTGAAAAAGTTGGATGACTAGATGGTATCATGTTTATATTTTGAAAATTAAGTGGGATCATTTGTAGTTGATTTTGTGTTATAGGAATTTCACCTATTTGATTGAGGCTTGTCATGTTAGATGATGAGGGCAAGGGAGGCATGCATATTTCATGGAAGATTGGATGAGGAGGATTTTGTGTTTCCCCCTTGTTTGATCTAATCTTATCAATGAAAGGATTTTTGTGTGCCTTAGGTTTTTCTCAAATTTTACTTTGACAAACTTATCCAGTATTTCTAGCTTCAAGGGCCTTGAGTCCTTGGACCAAATTTTCTATATGGTATGTGAGTGAGGCTTCCTCCATTCTTTGAGTTTTCTAACCTTGAGATGGAATGCTTTATGTTGCTCGGCACTCGTTCCTTTTGATGAACATGTCACAAGTATTTTATCTTGATGTGCCACATGGGGGGGTTTTATGCCCCCCAAGCTTCTTGTAATCTTTTCTTTTGATGACTCACCACATTGTCCATTTGGGTGGCCATTTTCGTATGGATTTTTATGGGTTTGTCTTATTGATGGATCTTAGACCAAGCACTCTCTTGGCATGTTTTGATTTGGTCAATGTTGTGGGGAACTTGTTGGATCCCCTTTGAGTCTTTTGAGTTTGATTGGTTTGAGATTGAAGATATTGGATCCAAACATGTGCTACTTTCATTGGAGGGGAAATTCCCTTGAACTTTGTGTATTTTTGTCCTATCTTTGGGGTGTAGGAAACACCACAAAATGAATGAAATGAAGATGGACATGAAAGATGAACATGGAATGAAAGAAGCATGTAAAAACGAAAAAGATCACATTAGCAGTTTTTTATTTTTTACGTCAAGTTCACCAAAATATGTGGTGAATCTAGTGTTATATATGATAATGATGATGCAAATTAGATCAAGCAATGGGGATGCAAGATGCATAACTCATAGGCTTTACCCTTCACGTCGGGTTCACCAAAATATGTACACTCAAAAACATGAAGTTTGTTTGCATGGGCCAATCAATTCAGCTTTGACAATAACATGCAACCTTCTCCTTACCACGGAGTGAACCTCCATGTCACTCTCTTTCTTGTGGAAGTAGCCAGTCGAGACGAGGTGAGACATGGGGGCAGTCTTACTTGCTTGAGAGCTAGACTTCACAGAGAGTGATGGGTTTGTCCTGGGGCCTTTCTTAGGTATTGATTCTAATGTAGTGCTCTATTCTTGGTATAGTTCAAATAACTATATGACCTAAAGGGTCACTAGTCACTATTCTCCTATTTGGATTCTACAGATTCCAACATTAAGTGGGTTGTCAATTGTTTACATTTATGTTTTTTGTCAAATTGGAGTCATTCTTCAAATTATTGTATGATGACTTGTGTTTGAAGTAACCTTAGCTTATGTTGTTGTTCATGGATTGCTAATTGATCATGTTGTGGCCTTGGGTGTATCTCCTCAATCTCTTCAAGGATCACCCTCACCCACTCACCTCTAAGCCTAGGGCACATTCGTGAGTCCAAACTAAGGGAGAGTTGGTTGGAGATGACCTTGATTTGACTTAGGCTTGAATTAGGGTTTATGACCTAAGGTTTAAGTTGTTTTTCTTTGCATTGGTTGACTAGTGTTGACTAGTGTTGACCTCAAGATGAAATCAAGTGTTTACTTGAGTTTTCAACTTGCTTTGACTTTGGTTGACCTTGTGATGAAATTGAGGGTTTGCAATCTTCATGTGATGCTTGTGTTTTTTTTTTTCTATTTTTGAATGAATGCAATAAGACAATATTTTTGTGCTTTTTGTGGATTTTTATGAAAGTAAAGTTCTTTTTTAATCTAGAATTTGAAATATGTATGCAATCTAAAATGGGTTTACCTAATGTAATATGATCTATTTTTTTTTGGTTTTTCTTGATATTTTGGATATAATTACTTTAAGAAATGAAATTGATGTAAAACAATCTAAACTAATGATGCAAAGTACTTGAAGTAAACTAATCTAACAAAAGAATTCTATATATCCTATTAATGAAATTGCAAAATCCAATTACTATTAGGAAGATCAATTTTAAGACTAGATTTTTATTATCACAATGAAAAAGAAATAAAAAACCTCAAATGTGAGATGCTTGAGCCTCTAATACCCTCAGGAATCCTTGTGTCTACAACCTCTTTGCCATTTCTAGTAGCAGGGGTCTCCTCTTAGCAACAATAGGGAAGGGATGTAAAATAGTTTTAGAAAGCTTGAAATGTGAGCTCAATGTGAGATAATGAATACTATGGCTTACAATACGAGCAACGTAATGATGCAAAGAGAAGATTTTAGGAAAACATGGTATAAGAACATTGAAATAAAAGGCACATATGTCCTGCATGAGCATAAGAATGCTATGTGGAGAGAGAAAAGTGTGCAAAGATTGGATGCACAAATTGATGGTGACTGGTTGTCATTGATGTCAAAAAGGTTGGTTGATGAGTGGTCTTGTAGAGAATGTTTCAGGGATGTAGAATGCTTTTGATCTTGTGCAAATACTTCATGGATAAATTCTCAAGGATGGTGCAGTTTTTAATTCAGGATGTCTTCAAGTGGCAGTGATTTAATGCAGAGACAATGTATTGCTTGGTTCTTCTTTGAAATCCTTAATGTCTTGTGATGACCACATCATGTGTGTCTTGCAGATGCAGAGAATGGACTTATACTCTTGGTCTTCACAGGTTTGGCCTTCTTGGTGCTTCAGAAGTTGATATGTTGATCATGATGCAAGGTTGGTTGACAAAGTAAGTTCACAAGGTCTCGTCAGGACTGTCACTTGTACTATTGACACAGTGATGATGATGCAAGATTGTTGTTACAAATCAAAAGATCTTCTTTGTGGTATCTACACATTACAGATTGATAGGAGTAGCTTGGTTCTTTGGGATGTCATTGTTCTTATAGTAAGTTTGATAATAGCATGGATGGTTTGATGTCAGTAATTGGATGGTTGATGTTGGAGTAGTATGGATGGTTTCACTTGCTCTTCATAGTTTATATGTTCATCATGAGTTCAATGATTTCACCTTCATAAAAGAGACATTATTTATGTCTTTAGGGGAGCATCAAATATTAATTATTTTTACTCTAAAAATAAAACTAAAAATAAAGAAAAAAAAAGGGCATCAAATTACCTTATTAAATGGGAGCATATTTGAAGGAGAATGAAAATAAAAATGCCATATTTATGGCTTTGGTCTTAAATTTAAAAAAAAAAAGACTGTGTATCTCCTTATTTAATGTTTAAAGAATAAGCACAAAAAATCAACGAATATGTGTGGGTACGGATTTTGAAAAGGAGTTCATAATAAAAAAAAGTGATTTTTACTTATGGAGTGAGCAAAAGGTGGGCATGAAATAGTAAGTGGATTTTATAAGATTTTAAGGAATTTTTTAAGATATTTATTTCTTATTTTAAATTCATCTCATGCTTTGAGGAGGAAAAAGAGTTTTTTTATAAGGAGTTTTTTTGCTTTTTTTTAAAAAGCTAAAATTAGATTTGTTTCTTTCTCCAACAAAGACCAAGAGTCATTGAGATAGAAAGTTTTTTTATGAAGATAGAAAGCTTTTGAAGATTTATAAAAAATTTTTTAAAGGGAAAAATTTTATTGAAGATGATTTTCACAAATTGAAGAATTTTGAAGAAGATGAAGGTGAATGGATTTTTTGTGAGAAGATTATATTTTTTTTGATGACGAGATTGATTTATTAACGAAGATTTTTATGCAGAAGTTTTCATTTTTTTTGAAGAAGTTATTATGCATGGGAGGATGAACAGGGCTGTTTGGATTTATTTTTTGGGTGGATTTATATGGACAAAGAATTTTGAAGAAAACATTTTCCAGAAAGATTTTTTTTAAGATGGAATATAAAAATGCAAAATGATTTAAAGATATTTTTGCACAGAAGATAAACATTTCTTTAAGGAGATTTTGTTTCAAGTTCACAGAAGATGAAGAGTTTTTTGTTTGTAGAGGAGTTGAAGATTTTATTGTAGGTTCTTCATGAAAAAGAAATTGGAAGGTTCCAAATATGGAAGATATTCTTTTATCTGTGACAGGGGCAATATGATTTATTGAAGGTAAATTGATAGTTTTGCATAAGATTCTTTTGCAGGAATATGAAGGATCATGCATGAAGGCTTTTTGATGGAAGATGAAAATAAGGACAGAGATTTTATTACAGGGGCAGATTCAAAATATATTATGGAAAGTATTAATTTTGTTTGAGAGAGAAATATGAATTTTCATAACATTGAATAAGATTTTCTTCTTGCAGATGAATTGTTTTTGTAGTTTATAAAGAATACAGAATGGAGATCTATTTGATGCAATCAGATATTATTTTCTTTCAGAGAAGATGAAAGGTTTTGATAAGAGGATAATAAAAATATGTTTTGAAGGTGAAAGGACATTAAATTTGTATACAATGGTTTTTCAGGTGCATTGATGCATATATATAAACAAACATTGATGAAACATAGAAGATATGTAGTGTTGTTGAGCATATCCGAATGAAGGATTGATTTTTGAATAGAGTGGCCATTTGACAGACACATGAGAAAGAAGAAATGTTCTGTATTGAAATAGAGAAACCCTCTAAATTTGTGTTTTCAATTTGTTCTATAATAGGGGTTGGTTCTCCTTGAAGCTGGTGCTTCTAAACATTGTTGCCAGTGAGGCACAGTATGCTAGTGAGGCTTGTAGGTCAGTGAGACCTGTCAATTGTCAGTGAGACATAATATTCAGCCAGTGAGGCTTTGTAAGAAGTTTTTAAAGTTAAGCCAGTGAGGCAGTTTTGGAGTGGTTTTTCTACCCCAGGAGGGTTTTCCACTCATGCAAATTTGTGTTATGTCTCATATTGCTTTTATCTATATGTGTGTATGTTAATACTTTGCTTAAGAGGTTTTGTTCTCTTTCTTCATTCTCAGTCATGTGCTTATGTGTTTGACAAATCAATGATATCTTTCTGTTTGTGTGTCTTGAAAGTTAAAGTTTGCAAAAAGGTTTAAAAATTTACACAACACTGATTCACCCCCCCTCTCAGTGTTGTCCTGGACTCCTACAATTGATATCAGAGCCTAGGTTCCCTTTTGAAGCTTAATCAGCTTGGGTAGGTCCTGTGTGTGGAGTTCAATGGGTAAGTGTAGAAGAAATAAGAGCATGAAAAATGTGAAAATTCTTTCTGGTCAAAAGACACAAAAATCCCTATCTTTATCAAATTCAGATGTTGATAGATATGTCTCACAAGTTGAGTCAAGTATTGTATTAGAAGAAAAGATTTAAGATGCTCTTTCATTTGATGGTTTAAATTTCTCAGTTTGGTGTATGAGAATGCAGATTTACTTATCCTCTTTAGGATATGGTGTTTTGATGTCAGTTGAGAATGGGTATTATGTTACTGCAAATGACAAAGAAGCTCTTGAATGTAATTATATTGCAAAGAAAGCTATATTGTCTACTCTACCTAATGATGTTTCTTGTGAAGTTATGCACTTTGAAACAGCACAGGATATGTGGAAGAAGTTGATAAAAATTTATGCTCCTGAAAAAGAAGACAACTTATTATCTGAGAAGAGTGACAATGATAAAAAGCTGTCACATGAAGGACATGAGACTCAATCAGATTTAGAAGAAGATCACATTATAAGTGATGATGAACAAGAGTTTGAAGTTGATATAGAACGAGAGCTCATATGTGCTCTAAGTGAACTTTGGAAATATAAAAAGGAGAACCAAAAATTACAATTGCAGCTACACCAAGAAAAAGACCTCAAAGACAAAGCACTCTCTGAACTTGGAAGTCAAACTGTGAGTTTAAAAACACAAATTGATAATTCAAAAAAATTGATTACAAGCCTAAAGATTGAGATTGAAGAGGCCAAAAGAATGATTGATTTTGCTAAGTCTGAAAATGAAGTAAAATCTTTTGAATGCATAAAACTTGAAGCTGAAATTATTACCTTGAGAAAAAATATTGAAAGTCTCAAAGTTCTGTCAAAGAGAAATAATGAGTTTGAAAAGAGCACCACCAAATTATATGAGATGTTGGGAAAGCAAAAACTACATGGAGACACTACTGGACTTGGATATGAAGAAGGAGAGTGTTCCAAAGTCAGAGAAACTCCTAGAAGAAAAATTGATCAGCCAGCTACTCCTGAAAGAAAAGTGCACAATCAAAGAAGGATTTTTAGAAAACCTGCTCCTATAAGACAAGCATACATGTATAGGTATAACTATTCATTTAATGGTTATTGTTATACTTGTAATCACTTTGGACACAAGGTAATTAATTGTAGAAGAAATCAATTTGCTTCAATAAGAAATGCTAATGTTGTATGTTTCAAGTGTCGCTCTCCTGGTCACAAAGCATATAGTTGCAGAATGTGTGGAAGAATAGCATCATCTGGTTTGATAGATTTGAAAAAGGATAAGGTTAAAAAGATTTGGATGAAGAAACATGAACAAAAGAAAACTCCTGTTGAAGTTTGGAAGCAAAAAGATAGTAAAGAAAAATCAGATTCTAAGTTTGTGCATCTTGCACAAGTCACTTCATCAGTTGCATAATAGATAGCATGAAGTCAGGGGGAGTTGTTGTTGTTTCATCAATTATCCCCAAAAGGTTTCAGGAGGTGCATGTCAGTGAAATAGGTGATCAATGGTTCATGATGTCATAATGCATACATGTTGTTGATAAGATGTTCAATAGTCCTCTACACAAACAGTTTGTTGATGTTGAGTGATTTTGATCCTTTTATATCTTGTTCATATCTTGTTGAGTTGTCATGATGTTGTAATTCAAAGTGTGCTTGATATGTTTCAGAAAATGTGAAGTGTTGTTGCAAGAAGAACTTGGTGTTTAATCTTGATGGGTTGATTAAAATGATAAAGTCAAGAGGCAGGAGTTCTTGTTAAGATGTGTTTATGTATATATCAGAATATATTTTTGGTGTGAAAAGTGTCTTGTGCAGAATAGGAGGATAGTCTTCATTTATTTAGATGGTCTTCACTCTTTGTCATGTTAAAAAATGTGCAAGAATAGATTGGTTACAGAATGAATGTTCATTTAAAATTGATCATTTGTCTAATAATTTGACATGTTTCAGAAAGGTATGTGCAAATTGTGTGCCTCTAGTTTTGAAGTGGTATCAAGTATGTGTTTCAAGCTATGGAAATCTCTTATGACATTGATGGTGAACCTTGTATTTCATCAAATTCTTCAATTAGAGATAGTTAAAGGAAATTTTTGGAGGATTTTTCTCAAGAGTGGTCTTCATGTGTTGTGATGTGCTTATGACATCCTTGCACAAAGTTTAAGTTCATCAAAGGAGCTGGTATTTGAAGTGCAGAGTTATGCCAAGTTTTCATCATCATATTTGTATCAAGAAGTGGTATTATGTTGAGGTTGACATACATGTTTCTTTCTAGCAGGATAGTGCTTCTTTGTGCAGATGGTGTAACAGTGATGTTTGTCCTTGTAAATGATTAACAGTGGTATTTATGAGCAATGACTTGTTTGTGAACTTTAACACAGGGGAAGCAAATAGATTCTTTGGAGATTTGTCATGATAAGTTAATACTTTGAAAGTCAAGAGGTATCAAAGATTTTGGTAAGTGGTTCTAATTTTTTGGTTGAAGATAACCAGATAACAAGAGTTTATGTCTTCAAAGCCCTCATAATGCAATGTGTTTGTAAATGTTATGATCAAGCTTTAACATCTTTCAGTGGAGTTATTTTCTCAGGGGGAGATAATAGTCTTTGTCATCAAGATGTCAAAAAGGGGGAGAAAGTAAAATTGCATCAGGTGGTTTTGCCATCAATGACAAAGGGGGAGATTGATGGTGACTGGTTGTCATTGATGTCAAAAAGGTTGTTTGATGAGTGGTCTTGCAGAGAATGTTTCAGGGATGCAGAATGCTTTTGATCTTGTGCAAATACTTCATGGATAAATCCTCAAGGATGGTGCAGTTTTTAATTCAGGATGTCTTCAAGTGGCACTGATTTAATGCAGAGATAACGTATTGCTTGGTTCTTCTTTGAAATCCTTAATGTCTTGTGATGACCACATCATGTGTGTCTTGCAGATGTAGAGAATGGACTTATACTCTTGGTCTTCACAGGTTTGGCCTTCTTGGTGCTTCAGAAGTTGATATGTTGATCATGATGCAAGGTTGGTTGACAAAGTAAGTTCACAAGGTCTCGTCAGGACTGTCACTTGCACTATTGACACAGTGATGATGATGCAGGATTGTTGTTACAAATCAAAAGATCTTCTCTGTGGTATCTACACATTAAAGATTGATAGGAGCAGCTTCATTCTTTGGGATGTCATTATTCTTATAGTAAGTTTGATAATAGCATGGATGGTTTGATGTCAGTAATTGGATGGTTGATGTTGGAGTAGTATGGATGGTTTCACTTGCTCTTCACAGTTTATATGTTCATCATGAGTTCAATGGTTTCACCTTCATAAAAGAGACATTATTTATGTCTTTAGGGGAGCATCAAATATTAATTATTTTTACTCTAAAAATAAAAATAAAAATAAAGAAAAAAAAAGGGCATCAAATTACCTTATTAAATGGGAGCATATTTGAAGGAGAATGAAAATAAAAATGCCATATTTATGGCTTTGGTCTTAAATGTAAAAAAAAAAAAAAAGACTTTGTGTATCTCCTTATTTAATGCTTAAAGAATAAGCACCAAAATCCAATGAATATGTGTGGGTACGGATTTTGAAAAGGAGTTCATAATTAAAAAAAAGTGATTTTTACTTATGGAGTGAGCAAAAGGTGGGCATGAAATAGTAAGTGGATTTTATAAGATTTTAAGGAATTTTTTAAGAGATTTATTTCTTATTTTAAATTCATCTCATGCTTTGAGGAGGAAAAAGAGTTTTTTTATAAGGAGTTTTTTTGCTTTTTTTTAAAAAGCTAAAATTAGATTTGTTTCTTTCTCCAACAAAGACCAAGAGTCATTGAGATAGAAAGTTTTTTTATGAAGATAGAAAGCTTTTGAAGATTTATATAATTTTTTTTAAAGGGAAAAATTTTATTGAAGATGATTTTCACAAATTGAAGAATTTTGAAGAAGATGAAGGTGAATGGATTTTTTGTGAGAAGATTATATTTTTTTTGATGACGAGATTGATTTATTAATGAAGATTTTTATGCAGAAGTTTTCATTTTTTTTGAACAAGTTATTATGCATGGGAGGATGAATAGGGCTGTTTGGATTTATTTTTTGGGTGGATTTATATGGACAAAGAATTTTGAAGAAAACATTTTCCAGAAAGATTTTTTTTAAGATGGAATATAAAAATGCAAAGTGATTTAAAGATATTTTTGCACAGAAGATAAATATTTCTTTAAGGAGATTTTGTTTGAAGTTCACAGAAGATGAAGAGTTTTTTGTTTGTAGAGGAGTTGAAGATTTTATTGTAGGTTCTTCATGAAAAAGAAATTGAAAGGTTCCAAATATGGAAGATATTCTTTTATCTGTGATAGGGGCAATATGATTTATTGAAGGTAAATTGATAGTTTTGCATAAGATTCTTTTGCAGGAATATGAAGGATCATGCATGAAGGCTTTTTGATGGAAGATGAAAATAAGGACAGAGATTTTATTACAGGGCTAGATTCAAAATATATTATGGAAGATATTAATTTTGTTTGAGAGAGAAATATGAATTTTCATAACATTGAATAAGATTTTCTTCTTGCAGATGAATTGTTTTTGTAGTTTATAAAGAATACAGAATGGAGATCTATTTGATGCAATCAGATATTATTTTCTTTCAGAGAAGATGAAAGGTTTTGATAAGAGGATAATGAAAATATGTTTTGAAGGTGAAAGGACATTAAATTTGTATACAATGGTTTTTCAGGTGCATTGATGCATATATATAAACAGACATTGATGAAACATAGAAGATATGTAGTGTTGTTGAGCATATCCGAATGAAGGATTGATTTTTGAATAGAATGGCCATTTGACAAACACATGAGAAAGAAGAAATGTTCTGTATTGAAACAGAGAAACCCTCTGAATTTGTGTTTTCAATTTGTTCTATAATAGGGGTTGGTGCTCCTTGAAGCTGGTGCTTCTAAACATTGTTGCCTGTGAGGCACAATATGCCAGTGAGGCTTGTAGGTTAGTGAGACATAATATTCAGCCAGTGAGGCTTTGTAAGAAGTTTTTAAAGTTAAGCCAGTGAGGCAGTTTTGGAGTTGTTTTTCTACCCCAGGAGGGTTTTCCACTCATGCAAATTTGTGTTATGTCTCATATTGCTTTTATCTATATGTGTGTATGTTAATACTTTGCTTAAGAGGTTTTGTTCTCTTTCTTCATTCTCAGTCATGTGCTTATGTGTTTGACAAATCAATGATATCTTTCTGTTTGTGTGTCTTGAAAGTTAAAGTTTGCAAAAAGGTTTAAAAATTTACACAACACTGATTCACCCCCCCTCTCAGTGTTGTCCTGGACTCCTACACAAATTAAATTGCCTCCTATGGGAAATTTAAAACTTGACAACAATTAATGCTAACACAAAGAAAGCTTGGAATCTTTGAAATCCTAAAGAAAGAACTAAAATGCTCAAGGGCATGTGATGAAGCTTCAAAAGGATTACGAAGAAGGGAAGATCATTCTCCAACTAGGAAATAATGAAGAGGGGAGGGAAATTTATAGGTTGAAAGGGGTCATTAAAGGTAGGAGTGATTGAAGAGTTAACTCCCTTGATTGGAGAGTTAACTCATTTGATTAGAGAGTGAACTAGGCTAATAGGGAGTGAATAAGCTAAGATATCTTATTACTAAAGAAAAAATGGAGTCTTGAAAAGTGCATGAGATAAGACATATAGATTAGAAGTAGCTAATTATGCATGATTGAAGGCTTGGAATGGTTAACTCTATGTTTAGGCCAAAAATTGATGTAGTCAAGAAGAAAAACAAGTTAAAACAAAGCTTTTTCACATCAAAAACTTGTGTTTTTCCATGGTTGGAAATGATAGCAAGGTCACCCATGGGTCACTCCTTTTGTCAGTCCAAATCACCTAGGGGCAGCCCATGGGTGACCTACAAAGGAGTGGACTCGGGTTGAAATGCATGATAGGATATGGTTAGTTACGTGATGAGGAGGTGAACTGCTTTTGGAAATTGGTCAAAAGGTGGCCAAAAACCAAATCTCCACTTGCAAATATCAAATCTCCTAGGGGAGATATTGAAATAGTAGGGGGAAATTTGTCTTGGTTAAACATATCTAAAAACAAAAAGCTGGAGATGGCTTGGGAGCTCCTCTAGAGGGCTCCTATGGGTTGGGTTGGATGAAAAACACTAAGGAAAGGTTAAATTGTGATAAATAGATGAATAAAAGGCTTAGAGATGAAGTCACAAGCATAGAAAGTAAAAATTAATGAGTATCAAAAAGTGTCAAAAGTAGGGGAAAGGTTAGTACAACAAAGGCGAAACAAAAAGAGAAGTGAAAACCCATATGTTACCAAGAGAATAATTGATAAGAGGGAATTATTTCATGCTTACATGTACGTGACAAGGATTATGAGTTATCATGGGGTCCTCATGGAGACTGTGGGTGATTTTAGTGCTTATAGTACCTATAGTGTATGAGTTTCAAGTCTTCCTATGTCAATTTATCTTGTTGCATCAATTTGTAATCATGATGAAGAGCACATGAAAATAAGGACAAAAAAATCATGCATAATATAAACTACACTATCAAAACAAAATCACAAATGTAAATTGAGATGAGAAAAAATGTGAGAAGAGAGAAGAAAAGAAAAAGAACGCAATGAAATAGAGGTGAGACTCAGTGTGGGGATAGTCGATGGAAATCTTGTGATGAGGAGGTCATGATTATAGTCATAAAAAATATTCACATGGATCCCCAAGTGCAAAAATAAGTAAGACTAAACTCTAAACCCTGGATCTTGTTTTACTATTTTCTCTTGCAATCATCAATCAAATTTGAAATTGTCTCAAACCTCTAACTAGATTTTTAGATTCTGTTATTTTTTAAACTTTCATTTTTGTCATTTTCTATTGATTTTTAGGTTTCTGAGCCAATTGGGAGCCTCTAGGGGATCGCCTAGGGTCGTCCCTTTTACTAGGGAAGGTCACCTAGGTGACCTTGCTTGTCCATCTTAGGTCACTTGAGAGAACACAAGAGGTCACTTGCAGACTTTCCCAAGACATTTCAAGGTAGAATCGAAGGAAAAAAAAATGTATTTTAATCACCTAGGTTTGGTCATTTCTTTTATTCTAACCAACTTCTCACTTATTTCAATTTTTCTAAGTTGATATTTATTTTTAGGGGGTTTCTAAAAGTTTTATTATTTTTAGTGTTTTCCTAAATTATGAAGGTCTGAATTGGGATTTTAACTTTTAAAGAACACCTTCATCCAAAGGAATTCTACATGTGAGTAGGCATAGTTTTAAGGGGATTTAGAGGGTCTAGCCGATGTAGACGATGTCATTCTTAATAGGACAGGTCTTTCCAAGATTGTTCCCATCCTTATTGTTTGTTCTTCTTTATGCATCTATTGCAACATCCTTACATATTGGGATGTGGATCGAAATACTTTCTAATTTCCTTTAGTTGTTGGAAAGTGGACCATCACTCTATATGATGTCTACCACATCCTTGGGGTTCCTATTAGATGGGAACTATTTAGGCTTCTAGAGAGTGAGTCAGAGCGAGAGAGGAATAGTTGGGCTGTAGTGATGGGAGTGACACATTCTAGAAATTATCTTAGGGTCCATCTCACTTAAGTTTTTGGACTTGACATCTTTCCCTTGTGAAAGGACTCAATTGGTTTGTTTGCTTCATGCTTGTTAGGAGGCAATAAGAAACCTATGCTTCAATGGTTCCGGGCACTTATTATATAGTGCTTAGAGCAAGGCATAATCTTTGGGGCATTGACATACTTGCCTTGGTCTATTGAGACCTATACTAGATAGCATGACAGGGAACCTTAGCTTTCAACCACCCTTCTCTCATCATGTCATGGATCTTTAAGCATATTATTCTATATCAATGTGTGACACCCCCTTTGGATTTGACACATCCTAGAGTACATGAGTAGTGGTCAGTTTGACAAATGATGACTTCATTAGAAACCCCTACAAAGAGATGGAGGGATTATGGCTAGGAGATAGAGCTCCTCGAATCTATTACTGAGTTATTTTCCACTTGATAGATCAAAATTCCATGGTAAAGGAGCATCCTACAACATGAGTGCCTCAACAAATTTGTGGAGAGATTCTAGTTAACTTTCTTGCAGTGTCTCCTTGTTATAGGTCTATCCAGGAGACATATGATTCTCAACATGGGATACTTAAGTGGGTCACACTTACACGAGGGATCTTGATCTAACAACCAATGTGAATACAATGAGGAGCTAGACAGGATGAGGAAACTGATGAATTAAGTAGCTTGAGGATGAGTTCGATGAGGACTACATACCAAGAGAGGTGACAAACAAAGTAGCATTAGAGGATTGAGAGGATGTGGAGGTAGAGATAGTGGATGTCACTCCTATACATCACTCTACTTTTCTCATAGATTTATTAGAGGAGGAGATGAGGAGAGTTGATCTATCATGGTAGTATGGTGATCCTCGTGTGTATTAACTAGTCTACTCCTTTTGACTATTTTTTCTCTAACTTGGATTAACTTCTTCTTTCTTTCTCCTTTTAGATCTTTTAGGGATTGCTAATGACCGAAGTACTTCATCAGAGATTCTTTGTTGAATGTCTTAGTCCCTACTAGTGGATTCACCAAGGAGGGTCTTCTAGTTGATGCTAGAAAACCCACCCTTGTAGGTTGTCACACTCATGTTCTTCCTCCAACTTATCACATAAGACAAGACCTGGTTTCTCAATGTACTATAGTTTCTACTTTGGAGGATGAGAATGCCTTTCTTTGAGGGATCTTGTGTCTTGATTTTCAAAGACATTATTTAGTTTCTCAAGCTCCTACTCTTGCAGGACCATTAGGTTCATGGATGCATAGTCACGTTCCTTAACCAAGTCACACTCATAGGTCATCTAGACCTTCAAAAGTTGCAAAGAGCATTGAGACGACATCAAAGCAGGAGCCTCGATGACTCCATTAGTTAGAGATATCCTTCAGGGACCTTCTTTACTATTTCATTTTTTTATATTGTTTCCCCTTGTGTGGGCAATATTTAGCACTCATGTTCACATAATTGTTACTTTTCCTTGAGCTCTCTTGATAGAGAAAGTTGTACTTGAAACTTCTTAACTTTTAGACTAGACTATATTGATCTATAGGTTTTCTTAGTTGATGTTTTCTACTTTCCTTCTTTCTTAGTGCACATCATTGGTCAAGACTTTTATTTATGTTGCAAATTTTTATGCCTATGCACACCTATGATGATTACATATGATAATGCAGATGATATTATTTTTGTAATCTTTTATGTTTGTGATGTATGTAGTGGATGTTTCACATATATGAAAATGTAAAGTACTATGTTCTAATTGATTCTTGTGGATGCCATGATGACATGCTTTCATTGTATGTTTGCAAGATGGGACAAATCGTGTGAATGCTCTTAAGTAGGAAATTTTACTTAGGAGATTGCAAGTTGACCTATTATAGGAAGACCTTCTAAACTTTTTTAGATAGGATAAAGGAATTGGGTGGGATTGGGAAGGAGATGAAACAACTTCAAGACTTGGTTTTGCTGAAGGCTAAACATCAATCCTTATCTGGACAAAACAATTTAACTAGGTTTCTACTTGGATGAGTAACAAACCTTGTGAGTACCTTCTAGACTTAGATAAAAGATGACGAACAAGATAGACCTAGGGTAAGGAAAGGTCCAAAGCTCTAGATGCTCCTAAAAGATAGCTAAGCTCTTGGTTTTGTCTAGCTAGAGTGTGTGTGCTTTGCACCTCTATTTTTTATTTTCTCTAATAGATGCCACCCTCGTAGCTTCAAGCTTAAATTTATCTCCACCTAAGAGTATGGACATTAGCAATCCTCTCTTTTATTTTTTTCTTTCTTTTTTTCACTCTCTTTTTTTCTCAATTTCTTTTTTATATTTCTCTTTTTCTGCTCTCTTCTTTTTTATATTTTTTTTGTGGTAATTTTTCTATCTCTCTTTCTTCTGTACTTTTTTTATTATTTTGATTTATTTTGTTTTACTCTTTTTTTTAAATTTCTTACTATGGAGTTATGATCTCCCTAATGCTTTTGGCTAGGAAATATAGGGGGCAAGCTACCACCAAGAATTTTTGTTGTCTCATAGGAATTCTCCTTAACTAAGGAGGATTAGGAAAGGAGTTTGGAAGATTCTATTGGGTACTATAGGCTTATTTACTTTCTATGCTTCAAATGGACAACATTGTTCATTATGACTGAGATCAATGTGAAGCTAAAAGTTCAATTTTGTTTGAATTTATTTAGAATGTGAAATGGAAAATAGATATTGTGATTTTAAGAGATTCCCTATGGTTTATAAGGAGCAACCTATACTAGACAACTTTAAGACTCCTTGCTAAGGGAAAAATTAAACAAGAGCATATCACAAATAGTAATGTAGATTCCAGGCCTTCACAATCCCTAACTCATAGGAAGAAACACCAATTTTGGAAGATTTAGACATCTTATCAATGACTTCTATCAAGAAGTTTTATTTTGTAGCCAACATAATTCTTTGTGCTACCCTTCTAGTATCAACCTTCTTTTTTCTAAAGATACGATTGTTCCTTTCTTTACATAAGCCCCAATCCATATGAGGTAGTAGTAAGAACCACAGAAAGGATAAGGAAGGATTTAAGGAAGGAGAGGACCATTGATCAACCAAGTTATGAATGGAGTTCGGAAAGACCTAGCATAAGTTCCAAAAGGAGAAAAATATCTCCCAAATAGAAAGGGAAAATCTACAATCCAGCAACAAATGCAAGACACTCTCTTCATCACCTTCACATAAAGCACATCTATTTGAGAAAGAAAAACTTCTTTTCATAAGATTATCGAAAGTTAGGATCTTATTCTGAACAAAAATCTACAAGAAGATATTAACTCTAAGGGTTAAAAGAGTGGACCAAACCTTAGCCCAAAAAGAGGCAAGCCCACCCTTAGGACAGGGAAATAAAATCCAAAGCCATCGAATAAGAACTAGAAGGGGAGGCGCACCAAACTAATTCATCCTCTCTTGGGAAAAGTGGAATATGGAATCTAGAAAGAAGATCTTATAGCTCAACCACATACTCCAAAAAATGAGAGGAAGGTAACAAACAAGAAAAGGACTTCCAAGAATTTGAACCCCTAACCTCACACATATAATCAACCACTTTGAACTTGATACTTATCACATAAAGATCTTTTAAAGGAAGCACCCAAGCACAATTGACAAGGGGGCATCCAATAACCACATGTCATCCCAAAAATTAATGGATCTCCCATTACTCAACTTCCATTTAACCCCTTTATTAATGATACCCCCACTATCCATAATATTCTTCCAAATATAAGAGCACAAGGGAATATCATTGCTAGCCAGGCAGTTCCTTACATTCTCTAAATGATACAAATATTTTCTTCTGATGATATCTATCCACTCCTTTTCCTTAGAAATTAATCTCCAAGTGATTTTAGAATTTAAGGCAAGGTTGAATTCCTTAGTTTTTCTTAAACCCGGTCCTCCATGTTTTCCCAATAAATCAAAGGAAGTCTTTTTCTTTGTCTAGAACCAGTCCAAATAATTTTTCTTTAAATTTGATCAATCTTTTCTACAATTCTTGAGGGAACTTTAAGATAGCTCATACTATAAACTAGGAGATTCTACAAAGTAGCTTTGATTAGCTATAATATTCTTTCCTGACTTAATAATGTTCCTTTCCATCTAACCAATTTCACTTGGAATCTATCAATAAGTTCACACCAAAAGGATTGTGGTTCTTTTCCAAAAAACAAAGGCATCACTAAATATTTGGAGCCCAAGGCCCCCACCTAACATTTGAGGATACTCACAATTTTGTTTTGATAGTCAATAGGAGTGTTTAGGAAAAAGGTAGTGATTTTAGGGAGACTAATATTTTGACTTGAGGCTCATTCATAATTCATCAAAATAGATTTCAATTCTCTAAATTCATTGACTAAAGCTTCTCTCGTGATCAAGGTATCATCCACAAATTGTTGATGTGAACAAGGTTGATAAGAAGAGGTAGGATGTATACCTTGTAGTCTACCTTCATTAATAGGTTTAAGAAACTTTCTTCCCAAGGATTCAACCATAATAATAAAAATGAAAAGAGATATGGGTTCCCATTTCCTAATACCTCTAGAACTCATGAAAAAACCTAAAGGAGGACCATTGATTAAAACAAAAAAAAATTGAATGGAGATCATTTTAAAAATTAAATCTATGAAATTAGATCCAAAACTAAATCTTGCCATAACCTTCAACAAAAAATCACACACAACCCTATCATAAGCTTTCATAACGTCTAGTTTAAGGAGAAACTCTTCATTTTTATTGATGGACAACAAATAAAGGACTTCATGAATGGAAATAATAGAGTCCAAAATTTGTCTTCCTTACATAAAACCACCCTGTTGATTTGAAGTAATTTCAAATAGGAAGGACCATCTTCATCCTCAAAGCCACAACCTTGGAAATGATTTTATAAATTGAATTACATAAACTAATAGGCCTAAAATCACTGAAAGAATTTGCACCTGATTTCTTAGGAATAAGGACAATGAAGATTGAATTAAGCTCCTTATGAACTCTCCTACTACCAAAAAATTCCTTAGTTGTTGCAATAACATCCTTTGAAATAATTTTCTAGTATGTTTTGAAGAAGAAGTGAGGGAAGCCATCAGGCCCCATCACTTTATTTCCTTCAAAAGAGAAAATAACAGCTCTAATTTTCTCATCTTTCAAAAGTTTCCTGAACTCATAATTGCCTTCATCATTTAAAATCTTTGTAATTTGTTCCAAAATATTCTACTTTGTATTTACATGAATATCTCCTTCACTAGTTCATGAATCTCAGGAAACAAGCCAACAACTTGTTTTCTTATTTCAGATTCTTCTGATAAAAGAAGATTCCCCATCTAAATTTCCTTGATTCTATTCACAGATCTATGCTTAAGAGTGGTAAGATGAAAGAATTTCATATTACGATAACCATGTTTCAACCAAATGGCCCTAGACCACTACCTCCAAAAATCCTTACCTAGACAAAATAGAATGAAGTTCAATTAAATGTTCCTTCTGATGGTTTAAAAGATTTGAATCCAAACCCCTTTGTTGAATGTGTTTTCGAATGACATCTAGATTGTTCCTAATTTCCTCTTTCCTCTTAAAGATATGCCCAAATGATTTTCTATTCTAGGTCCTAATATTGACATTAATATTGTTAAGATTTTTGGCTATTTGATACATGTTGATCCATCAACCTTGATATTCCACCATTCCTCAATAAGATTTCTTAAGATTGGGATGCTAAGTCCACATCTTTTCAAAGAGGAAAGGAAAGTAACTTCTTCCTTCCCAACTAATCCACATAGAAAACAATGGGGTATTGATCAAATCACAATTAAGGACTAACAAAGAACAATAGTAAACTGATAACCAGTCAATAGAGATAAAAGAATGATCCAACCTCTCCTAAGTAAGAGATGAGCCAATATGTCTATTAGAGCAATTAGCGTTTGCTCCCTGAAGTTCCAAATCCATAAGTGCCTAATCATCAATAAACTCGACTAAATCCTCCCTACTTTCCATAGGGCTTTGGTATCCACCTTTCTTTCATTCTCCTTTAGAGAGGTATTTAAGTATCCCATCAAAATCCATTTTATATTATAATGAATCCTTCTAAAAGAATTAATATTATTCACAAGTTTCCTTCTAGCTCCCCTAACATTAGGGGCATACATATTCAAAATTATCCAAGAAATATCATCTCTTTGACTAGTAAACAATGTGGCTATGTGATTGGTGTCTTCCATCAAGGTTGTTCTAGCTACAACCTTAGGGTTATAAAAAGTAGATACTCCACCTAAAGCCCCTGCAACACTAACACCTTGAAAACCACAGTCTTTGAAAATCCTTCCTTTAACTTTCAACAATTTCTCCACACTCATCTTTGTCTCCTAAACTAGTAACACATCAGATTTGTGTTCCCAAACAAGATTAGTTGAAAGGTCATGTTTGTGGGGATTATTTAACCTTGTGACATTCCAAGACAATTTTTTTATCTCTTAGAGTTGGGAGTGCTCTTAGAGTACACATCTGTGATGGTTTGTTGAAGCCCATTGGTAATGTCTTTTCTAATATCTCTATCTCTAGCATCTTTCAAGTACAATCTTCATGTGCTTCTAGATTCCCCACTACAATCAGCCATTCTTTTGTTCCTAGGTACCATTTTGGTTTGGGGATCCTTCTCTTTACTTTTCTTTCCACCAGAGGAGGTGGATTTAACATCTTATTATTTTTTCCTTTGATCGTTGTCTTAGGGCTATCACTCCCCTATTACCCCTACTGGGACATGATCATGAAGGACTCGCACCCCTTACTATCAATCTCCTAGTTAAGTCCTATATTGGCTAGGTCTAACTTCTCATAGATTCAAACTCTAGGTCTTCCCTAGTAGGTATTTAGGAAATTTCTACCAACCCCACCACCTTCAGAGAAGTCCTACTGGGATTAGAGGCCTCCCCCTGTTGTTCATGTCCTTGAACCATACTTTCCATTCTTTCATCCACCAGATTACTTTTTGAATCTTGATTTGAGTTTTCATTTCCCTCTGTCAGGTCAATGTTTTCCTTCCTATCATTAACTACCCCAACATTTTGGGATCGACTTGATTCCTTGTTCCCAGAATCTTCTTTTTTTCAGATTCTAAGGGTCAACATTCTCTTCTTAATGTTTCCTCATTATTATTGAGATTAATTTCCCTAAGATCAGTCCTTTAGGCTCTTTAGGTCTCCAAATCTTATTCACCTTCCTATTTTTTAAACTAGGACATTATTGACCTAACTTTTTGCATCTAAAGCATGTAAAAGAAGAGGATTCAAACTCCAAAGGTTGATTCCACACCCCCAACTTAGATTTGATAAAAATCTAAGATGGAAGATTGGTCACATGATGAATGCAAACATAGATTCTTGCAAAGACCAGCTTACTTCTAGAAATATTCATAAAGTCAATAGTCAAAAGCTGACCAAAGGCACTAGCAATCCCCTTAAAAACCTCGCCATTTGAGAATTTTGGAGGGAGACCTAGGAGTCTAGCCCATACTGAGGCTACATTAAAAGAATCCTCTACAAGGTTAAAACTAGTATTCTATCATGGTCCTCTTGCTAGGAAGTTACAAATATCCTCCTCACAAGCAAAAGAGAAGGAGAAAAGGCCTTTAGGCATGGTAACAACATCCATATGATCCTTAGTCCATTTCTTATGGGTCCATACCCTGACCACATTAATGTTAGGTCTAGGGCACATGGATCATCCTACCAAAGACAATTCCATTTTTGATACTCTCTTATTCACAATAATCTCTAGGATGTTAATAAAAACTCTCTAGAGCACGAATCAGAGTCCACCACAATCAAAGGTGAAGAGATTTTTCCCTTAGGTTTAATACCCCAAATGCAAGGCCCAAAAAAGGGGAACTCATCCTGAACAGAGGTCCCACCTAAAGCCTGACCTTTAAAAAAAGATTTGCCAATACCTAGGCTTTCAAGGCGTGAAAAACCTTTAGGAGCCTATCCTTCTCGTAAAACCTGTAAAATAATATTATATGTGGTTCCACCTCTATCCTCTTCCTCTAAGAGGCCCTCCACATGGGGATTCCTATGAGATATACTATTTTTCAAAGAATCCTCCTAACTCTTCAAATCTAAGCCATCCTACCCATCTTTAGAATCGCTAGTTTCTTGCCTTCCATCCATCAAACCCCCACCTACCCATCCTCACATACCAAAACTGCTAGCTTCCTGCCTTTCGTTTGCAAAACTACCATCTTCCCACCTACTGTTGTCACAAATAGAAACTAAATAAATTTACAAAACATTCTCGTAGATATGCAATTTTCATACATTTGTTTATACAAATAGGTCACAACATTTAATTTTAATTTTGTTTAATAATCTTTTTACAAATGAATATTATGGATTATGTTCTCAATATCAATTCTATATTAGCACCTTCTTACATTATAAATTTCAATATTTTGTAGACTCTGCAATTATCTAGAAACCACGCTAAATATACTTTCTCACAATCTATTCAGAAGATTTAATTCTAAATTATAATTACTATTTTACATTTCTAAGAATGACTATAGATGGTTAATTATTAACTATAATTACTATTGTAATTTGCATGTAACACATACTATTTTCCACAATCATTTTCGGAGTACACATTCCACACTACTATTGTGCTATTGCTAGTTGTACGTTTTGTTATTAGTGATCGAGACAAGTGAGAAAACTAAGTAAAGTACAAAATGAATGAGAAAATGCTAAAATAAGAGCTAAAAAAAATTAGAGAACATAGACTAAAGTTGCTTTATTAAAGTAGAATGTGTACTTTACTTATAAAGTAAAAAGATTTGAATTCTGGTTATCTATATAGCCTGTCCTAATCCACACGCTCAGGTAACGCATTCTGAAGCACCAGACTAATCCACACGCTCCTAAATAAACTCCAACGAATGCAGAAACAGAGCCTGCCCACACACCAAAAGAACTTGTTATTAAATGTGGACTAACAAATATATATTTTAAACTGCATTAAAGATATTAAATGTGGCGCACAGTCGCCTATAGCTGCAAACATGGCAGTTTTATTTGAGCTTTCCGACTCGCACGTTGACCCGTGTTTGAAGCCATCTCCAGTGTAACCCTTTGCACATTACAATCTGATAAACAAAGATATGTTAATTGAGCGCATCAAACTATACTACTATCTAACTTCCTAAATAACATGACTTTATGAATATCCTTATTCCTAAATTCATGAATAACATGACTTTATGAATATCCTTATTGCTAACTTCCCTAATAACATGACTGACTTCAAATGAATCTAAGAGATGTTTATATAGCAGTTCCAAGATCAAGGAATGATCTGCATCGACTGAAAGAGGTTCCAAATCTCAATGTTTTGCGAAACGTGTTGGTCAGCCTAAATCTTATGATGAAGCTCCAAGTATTGAAGAAACATGTTGTGGTTCCAATTGAAGGTGTCTCTGGACCCATGATTCCAATTGAAGGTGTCTTTGGGCCCATGCTACCTTGAGATATGTTTATTTGAGTGCCGCAAGTCATAAAAATGTGTTCCAACTTAGTATGTTGAAATGAGTACTGATTGTTTGACCTATAAATCTCTTGAAATCTGGATATGATGTATGTTAACTACTATAGAGATCTGATTCAGTGTCGTGAATCATGATGTGATCATGCGGTGAAATGTGGTGCAAAATACTGAGACTATTCTAACTAAAACTGACTAAAACAAAAGATTTTTTTTTTTCGTTAATGTAAGATTGCCTTTCAACCCGGGATGCTCTTGCATCACAACCACAAGAACACATGAGAAAAATTGAAATAAACCAGGGCTCACAAAAAATAAGCACTAACAAGTTGAACACCCAATACTAAAGTGGGCCACACTATTGTGGGATCACCCTTCATATAGTTGTAAGTATTGAATATGTTGGCTTCCTATGCATTTAACAACTAGAGCAAGTGTGGCATGATTGAACTACTATTGGTACATACAAACAATTATTTGACATGGTTCTAAAAGTGACAATTATTAACATATTTTTATAAAAATTAACGTGCCAAATAAATGTGTAGAAATATTAAGTTGCAAATAAAATATTTGTATTAGTGATAGGCCAGACTAACTAACATGTCATCTTAGGGTGCATATGTCGCACCAATTTGTCTATGGACATTGCTAAAGCTAACGTGCACCATTGTTCGACCCTCTCCCCTAATGAAGGCCTTATAGATAGTAGATGATACTCCCTATGAATGGTAAAATTATGTTTGTGTTATGGAGTTCTAGAAGAAATTTAACCATCTTCCATAGGTGGGTAGGACAAATGCCTAGCAATAGCACAGGTGCATGCCCTTACCACTACCTTTGTAGCAGTTATGGCCTCTTGATTCAAATGGTACAATGAATAACTTCTTGTATTAGGTATTTCCAGTTTTTGGTGAATATTTATAATAAAATTAATGACCTTGTAATTATTTTGAAATATAAATAAGTACATATTAATTAAATAAATATAAATAAGTACAAATTAATTTAAAGATATAATGTGAGATGTAGATGGAGTGGAATAGAATCGATGGGATCAAACAACATCAAATAGAAACTATGATTAGACTATAAATAATAATTAATGAAGATGCATAATATTTAGTTATGTGATCAAAGATTATATGTTGATTGATAAAGAGGAATAAACTAATGCACCTTGAAATCAAGAGTGTGTTAGATACTCGTGTGAATGAATGAGAATTAGAATATTCTTCCTTGTTCTATGTTGGATCACCTTCATAGTTTTGGATCTAGTTTGTGGTTTTCAACTCACTCTATGCCTGTGAACTTGCTCTATGCTTATGAACTTGACTTGTGATGTTCTCTGGATTCTATCCTATGAATTCTCTAAAAAGTGTAGTGTTAGATGATGATATCTTTTTATCACACTCTTTGGTTTTCTGTCAAGTTGGCGATATTTAAAAAATCTTGTTAGACAACAAGCTTCAAACATGCACATGAATTGTTTTTTAATCTTTGTCACAATATCATAATAATTAAATTCTACTTTAAACCAATTTTAAAATAACACTTACTTCATCTCAACTTATTTCAATTTATACTTTATATTTAGATTTATCATTCTCAACGTAATAATTTATCTAAGATCTAAATAATATTAATTTATCTAGAAATTAAATATATTTATAGTATTTTATTCCTAAAAAAATCAACTTAAAATAGGTTAAAACATAAGTTAACTAACTTAATAAAAGAATGACTACTTCTACACTTAATAAATAAGAAAAGAAAAATCAACATAAATTCTATTAATTCATGATTTGTGGAAACTACTAAAAACTCTTTTGAACACTTTAATTTTCCTCAGATAATATTTTTTAAAAATGTAAAAATATGGGTAAATGTGAGTAGGTAAAGGTTTGAAAACTGAGCCCTACTTCATACAAAATTAAGTCATTTGTTAATATATATAATTGCATTAAAAAATTTTCTCAAAATAAACTGAAAACTAGATGGAAATTGGCATGGTGTTTCAATTTCACCATTACACTTTCTAGAAAAGACTAAAGACAAAATGTGAAGGAAATTAAAAAAAAAAACTTACAAAATGTGAAGAAAATTAAAAAAAAAACTTATTAATTGATTATAATTGACCAAAACTTGTACAATGGGGTACACCTTGCACAAGATTCGTTCCCTATTCAGGTCACATGGTTTCTCTTGCACAAGATTCCTTCCTTATTCAGCCACATGCTTTCCCTTGCACAAGATTCCTTCCTTAGTCAAACCACGTGTTTTCCCTTCCACAAGATTCCTTCCTTATTCAGTCACATGCTTTCCCTTGCACAAGATTCCTTCCTTATTCAGGCCACATGTTTTTCCTTGCACAAGATTCCTTCCTTATTCAGACCACATGCTTTAGGTTACAAAGTGGAGAGTGGAGTCAACCTTAACATCTATATACTGGTGTGGATTAGTCCTGTATATTAGTAAAGTAAGGAATGAATGAGAAAATGCTAAAATAAGAGCTGAAAAAAATCAGAGAAAGAAAGACTGGCGGTGGATGGCAGGGTGTGTAAACGTCATTTCATCCGTTGAAATGATTATGTATATACCTAGTACTGTGTGTCTGTCTCCATGAAAATAAAAAATTGTTGATTTACAATAAAACTCTGTAGCCTGGGTCTGGTGTGGATTAGTCCTGTATATTAGTAAAGTAAGGAATGAATGAGAAAATGCTAAAATAAGAGCTGAAAAAAATCAGAGAAAGAAAGACTGGCGGTGGATGGCAGGGTGTGCAAACGTCATTTCATCCGTTGAAATGATTATGTATATACCTAGTACTGTGTGTCTGTCTCCATGAAAATAAATAATTGTTGATTTACAATAAAACTCTGTAGCCTGGGTCTGGTGTGGATTAGTCCTGTATATTAGTAAAGTAAGGAATGAATGAGAAAATGCTAAAATAAGAGCTGAAAAAAATCAGAGAAAGAAAGACTGGCGGTGGATGGCAGGGTGTGCAAACGTCAGTTCATCCGTTGAAATGATTATGTATATACCTAGTACTGTGTGTCTGTTCCATGAAAATAAATAATTGTTGATTTACAATAAAACTCTGTAGACTGGATCCTAATTATATAATGCGCCATAGATGTCAATGTCAACTCTATTGTCATTGCCCCCACTGTAAGGAAAACCCACGTGAAAAGCCGTGTGCACATACCTCTGTTTGTCGGCAACAAAAATTGTTAAGCACTTAGTTCTGTTAGGACAGATTACATTGGAGAACCGTAGGACCCTACATCAATTTTTTTGACACGTAAAATATAAAAGAAAAAAGTTTAACGCTCAATAAAATGGGAAGATGCTAACAATCTTCCACTATCTTATAGAGATAATTTGTAAATGTATTAGTGCGACTAGTTGTGACTGACATCATAATGCTTCATTAAGAAAGCTCAAGCTTGTCAAAGTACATACTTATAGTCTAAGAAAGTTAGTCTTCTGTGTGTTCAAGTTTTCTCCCAATTTAGGTTGCACCAAGGTAAACCTTGTTTTAAACCATTTTATTTGTGAGTGTGTATGAATGTTATTTTTTCCTTCAATCGTCACAA
Source organism: Cunninghamia lanceolata (assembly GCA_027924645.1). Taxonomy (NCBI): domain Eukaryota; kingdom Viridiplantae; phylum Streptophyta; class Pinopsida; order Cupressales; family Cupressaceae; genus Cunninghamia; species Cunninghamia lanceolata. Next base: position 5,535,864 of record BSBN01000957.1, read on the forward strand.
AATTATAAAGCAATTTATAAAACAAAAAATTGCAAGTAATTCCATTTAAGAAGAGGGAAAACCATCAAACTGACTCCTTACAACACATTAGTGGCTTGGAAAGATGGTTTACAATAGTATGCAATGTTAAAAGAATCTTTTTGTTCATGTGAAGGGTTGTATAGTGTGTGAATGAAGTAGATGATAACCATTAAAGAGGTTGTGGGTGCATCTAAATTCAATTATTTATGTTATATATAGTTGGCCATAGAAGTTAGAAAAAACTTTAGAGAGATTAAATTTGTAGTTGAGTACTAGTGAAATGGAATTTCCCCTCTTGTTCATAGATAAAATATTCATAGCCATACATTATAAGGACATAATGAATATTAAACTCTATCAATATAGAGACAATAAATTTCCATAATCCATTGTATATATAAGATTTAAGAGCTTCTAGAAAAAAATGTGTGAACCTTTTTGAATCAACATTTTGAATCACACTCCATGATTTATCATTAGGAAGAGGAATAATATTTGAATTAGATTGTAGAACTAGTAACTTATAAAGAGAGATGAAAAAGTAGTATAGAAACTAAGAGCCCTAAAGAGACACTCCTAGAAAATAAAAATAAGGTACCTCCAAAAATAAACCACAATGGAAAAGACTTAAGGAAAAATTATAAATGAACAAAATTAGACACTTTACAATTGACACAAGAGGCCCTAAAAGAACAAAAAAAATCACACCATAAAAATGAAAAGATACTGAAGTGAGAATTTTCAAAAGCGAGAAGAAAAGATGAAATGAAATAAAAATAAAACCATGGGAAAAATCTACAGCTTGTGCAAACTATAAGAAATTGAGATAGAAAAATATAACTATTGTAAAAGGATATATAACAATATTAATTGTATTGACACAATTATAACAATTTTTTTATAGTACATGTGGGAATTTTTAGCCTGGCCCAAGCTAGAGAGGCCACAAAAGGGAAACCCTCTTCCCAAGGCCTTATCACTTTTCTTGCATTAACATAGACAATAATTTTATCCAACCAAAAATCAACATAATTAAATAATATAGACATTACAACCTTATCCCCTCTTATTATGAGACCGTAGGATCATCCTACTTTCCTAGCATTACCATTATTACCTAGAGGAAGCTTCCTTTTCTTTCTATCGATTGTGGTCCACACTTTGAAATTATTATCCTTGAAAAGGGAATGAAGATATCTATACTAAGGGAGAACTAGAAGAATTGTCAACCACAGGAGGGAATACTTCACTTTATTTATTGGAGTTGAAACACTCAACATCCTAGAAGGAGATTCATTACCGATGTTTTTGGTCTACAAAGATGGAGACCCGGGACGAATTGTTGGATCAACAAAAGAATCATCATCAAATGAGTTAAAAGAGGAATAATTGTTAGAGGCCTCACAAAATGTATCTACCTCACCCTTAATCACTAGACGTCAATGTTTAGCCCCAACCCATCATGTAGCTCTCTTATACTAAAGAGACAAGTGAGAAAACTTAGGGAAATTTGCCACTAAATGCATAGTAGAAAATTGAGATCTAATCTAGAAAACATACATTCATCATCAATTCATTGTCTCCAAATCCTATTCTCCACTCTTAGATGAATTTATTCAAGCAATTTTTTAAAAATCCGCCCAACCAAATTTCTAATAGGTAGAATGTGTGAACATCTACCTTGAATCAAAGATAGCAATAAGATTTCCAAGGATTCTCCAATGGAAGAAAGAGAATAATTATACCAAAAGTGCAAGGGTAAATTATTTGGGAGCTTGACTCAATTAGAGAGTTGGGAATAGAAGTTAACAAATGATTGGATTCTAAAAACCAAGGTGTTATATGTAAATATGCGTTGTCCTAAAACTGGGGCCCACCCTTAAGAAGAATATCCCTATGTGTAGGGCATTTGCACACAATCAAGAACCATCCTTTAGCATAGAGGAAAATGGAAAAACCACCTTTTCACAAGAGGTTTCCAATGTAGTGTTAACCAGTCATATGTTTTCACCAAACAAGGTGAAAAATAGTGAAATTTATAAAACAAAAGTACTTGTTGCAACCAAATTTTATGCTCATCCACCTCATCACCAAAGTCCACAATTAGAACTTAATCTAACTTAATATCATCACGAGCCATGACCATTTGACAATCCATTCCAGGGTAGAGTTGACGACCTAGACTAGCCCCATCTCTACCATCCAAAACAATAGAAAGTGCATCCTTAGCCACAAAACTCAAAGAAGAAGCATCATGCAATCTTTTTCTAGACTTTCCACCACCATATTCCCAACATCCTTATCAAACATGAATCTGCCATGCCATAACTTTGAGCCCATGAGGGCATCCTTGAAGGAACTAGTATACTCACAACCAAAGCTACCATCACCATGATGAATAACCACATAAAAGGAAGGGGAACTATGTAGGGTATCAAAGGAGGCACCAAATTTTAGAAGTGACATTAGAGTTCATTGTATGTACAATAATAAGAATGTTAGTTGTATTATTGTTTGTGATAAGCTTGGAAAAGGGCCCCAGTCCCTTACATAATAAAAGTTTATAGAACCATAACAAATATCAGGAAATAAAAAATTAAGCAACATACAAAAAGTATTGGTTGTCTAAGCCAAACTAGACCAAGCATTACAATAGGGAACATATAAAAAGAACCCAGAAACAACTAAGAAACAATACCAATGACAATGACAAAACAACACTAAACAACATCACACCTTGTATCTTGCAACTAGGTTCTCCTAGCCCTTACACATATCATGAGTCTCTCCTCCCACTGAGTAACATCCATATCCTTCTATAGTTCTATCTTTTTCATCTTCTTCTTGGACTGGTTTTCTTCCTCTTTTACCTTTTTACATTTCTTTAGTTTGATAGAATAACAATCCATAAGGCTACTTTCCTCATCATGTCATTGTTAACATTAACCAGAATGTTTAAGCCTCTTCAATTTTGACTAGCCTACTATGAAAGGTTTTCATATTCTCATTCATGATCTCCCATTTTGAATTACAACTATCACAGGTTTAGGGATTCCCAACTATCTATTCAATTCTAGACATTCTAAGAAGAAGATCATCCAATTTATTAGTCAACATAGCTAGATTTGATTAGTATTAGTAGCCTTGCAAGCATTCTCCCTGATTTCATCTTCATGAGCACAAAACTCCTCATTTTCCTTATTTTCCTCTCCATCTTCCTCTTGTTCCTTCTCAACCTCCTCCTCCTACTCCTACTCAATTTCCTTGACTAAATTATGAGGAGAGAGAGAACCTATGTCATCTAACTCATCAAGGAGACCCCTTCTTCTTCAAATTGATCCCCCTCAATACTCCAAGAATTGTGCAAAGGAACATAATTAGAAGTGATTTCTTCCACAATAACATCTTCTTCCTAGTTATCATTTTTACCAGCATAAACCTTCCCACTAGCAACAGCAATTTAGGTCTTAGCTAACTTTAATAACCTCCAATCACCAATAGCTCTACCATACACCTCATCAACGTTGTCTCCTTTACCTTTTGAAAAATTATGTACAAAGGCCACTCCAATATCAAAATCAGTAGTAGCTAATATGGTTCTAACCATTCCCTTTAGACCCTTAGGATTATTTCCCTTGCTCTACTTCTCATTAAGGGATAGTAGGATTTGTTTGAGAGTATCAACATTATTTCCCTTATTACCCTTTGTTTTATGGGTAAGGGTGGGCACATGGTCAACAATTATGGTATGAACATCCTTAGCAATGGGTGAATTTTGGAGAGAAGGAATAAACCTAGTAGAGTAAATCTTTCTCTTCCCCTTATCCCTGTTATCTTGAACCTTACTAGGCTTGGTAAGAGAGGCTTCCAAGGGAACAAGAATATCCTTTTTCTCACCCCTCCCACTAGAGTTAGGGAGTTGACACTTAATAGGGTTTTTTTTTTACCAAGAGTATACAGTGGGGAGGGAACATTAGTAGTAGGGAGGATGGTGAAAGTAAGACTTAGGTTATACTCATAAAGGCATTAAATTAAGCCTTGGTCAAAAGGAGGAGAAGCCCCATTTTTGTTAATCAAATTATTAAAATTAGTATTAATTAAAAAGACTATAGTTCATTATAAGAATTACCAATATTAATAGAATTAAATTGATCAAAAAATATCACATGGATTTTTATACAAGCTCTTTAGTATCTCTATCAATATGTCATATAGTAATAGTCTTTAAACATAGTTCTACATTCAAATAAATATTGATGTAGTGTAACATCCACATTCTAAAAACATAGTAAAACCAAAAATTAACCATAGAGTAAATCAACAAGGTAAAAATGAGACAGAGAAATTTTTTCTTTTATTCAACAAATAATCAAGTAACTACAATTAAAGGATTTCTTTTTAAAAAATACAATAAACCATATTTTCTTTCTCAATTACAACGTTTACAAATGTAAATCAATTACATATACAAATTTTGTAATAAATACTGCTTCTAAATATCTGTCATCTTTATCACAAGTCCTAGCATGTTTCCCACTTGGAGAGAGAGTACATTTCTAGTGATTTATCTCCATCCACAGATCGGTAGTCTCCCACACATCTTCTACATAGGAAGTGGGCCTACCATTCACGAGGAATATAGACCTCAGGTGACCAGTGGTAATTTACCTTTCCCAAGTACATAGTGTTATATTCTACTCAACTCTATCAACCATACAACACTAGATACCCTCTTGCTAAGTATGATTTCTGATAGGATGAGTAATCCAAATACAGTGAACTAACAATGCATGAAGAAAACAAATGCATTACTTTGGCCAAAGTTTTTAATATCAATATCATTCATAATGAACAAAGTCGTTGTGTTCACCCACCCATACTCGACTTGGATATTGTCATATTCTTGCAGTTATTCACACTGACCATATTTACTTAAATGGTTTAATCATCTTGTCATGATAATAGTTTTCTTGACTTAGATAAGTCTAAATGACATAACCATTCATCTGGTTCATAATCAACTCTAGGGTTTTAAAACAACCCTTGAATATTACGATATTTCAATATATATCATATCTCATTTCTATAAGGCTAAGGTTCATAATCGACCTTTGGTTTAACTCAACCATGGTTAGGAATACTATAATTCTTGTGAAGATATTAACTTCTTTTTAGAAGGAATATGAATACCTTTCAATTTACCTCTATGTGATGCCATTAACCATTAATACATATATATTCATATATGATTTTATACAAGGTTGTTTCTATATAGACATAGTCTATTTCCGCATAATGGTTTTCTATAAGCTATACTCATCAAGATTACTAGTATAGACATTAAGAATATTTTTGACATTTAACCCATTTATCTAACTATCCCTAATTCTTCTACCATTCAATAGGTTATACCATAGTTACCATAGACCACCAAGAATCTAAGTTCATTGGACAAGATATCATTTTGACAATGTATAGAATTTAAAACAAGAATGGTTTCAAAATAATAATGACACCACTTAATACTTTATCCCATATTACTCTTGGCTGGTAAATTTTCTATAACTAGTACCATTTACATAAATCTCATCAAGAGTTTAATACATAACTATCCTATGATAAAGTAATCGACTTATTTCAAAATGATTGCTCATTCAACAGAGCGACTAGTTTTCTAAACACTAGAAAACTATAATAATCTCCATCTAAAGAGTTCGTTTATTTCCCAAACAATAAATGGTCTGCATATCAATTTAATGATAGAATTATTATCAATCTGAAATGATAATTCAAAATAGATATCATTGCAAAAGCTTGCATCGACCTTTTTAGGCTAAGTCAATGCTTCTCTAGCATACTAAGACATACACATACACAGCCAACTCAGTCAATAAAGTTAAATCGATAGTATTCAAGGTGACATAGTCAGCTTATCTCCTTTGCATAGTTTACACAATATACTAAAAGGATAACCAAATTGAATTAATGATTGTCCAAGACAAGCAATCATTCAAATTATCATTGTCTTATAAAGCATATCTTGCAGGAGTATTTACCTGACAATGACTGTTTACAAGGAAGTATGGGTAGGTAGAAAACTTCTGTGTTCATCCTAGACAGCCACATTCTCTACTTTTCTATATCTTCTTTCCTTACTGCCCACTACGAGTTCTTTTCTTCTAATCACCAAGACTTAGGAAACAAAACATGTCCACCAAAAGATACACCATCGACTAGCTAAGTCATGGCTTTAAGAGCTCAAACAAACTTAGAATGAGTCATCCTCTCTGTTCGCTCCCACACTTAGCTGTTGAAAACTCATTTAATTCCAACAATTTTTGCTTTATGGTTCGACTCCAAAGACCAGATAGAAATATACAAATATAGCCAAATGTGTATGATGAAAGCATCATTTGAGGTGATCAGCGATGGCAGCTAGGTTATCTGCCACTCCTCTTCTAAGAGGCCACCAACTCAATAACAGAAAGAGAGCAATCAATTACTCTTAATGAGTAGTTTAATCCATCATGTTTTAATATTTAACGCACTCCTCAATAGATGCCTAAGGCTACTCAATTAAAAACTATAATAATTTATCATGAGGTATTACATCATTTGACTCATAAATATATTATATTGGATTATATCAAATATTATTTTCATATCTTTATCTCTATTTGATTATTCTGATTTAATCAATAAAAGGATAATGCTAAAACAAGGATTATGAAAAACGTGATTGGGTTGAGCTAGTCTCCCCATCATGATCCGTCAACAAAAACACATCATGTTAACTTGCTGATAAAGTCTTAACACTAAGAATTGGTTAAAACACCTCAAGTGACTTAAAATAATATGACAACCATTTTACAACGATAACATCGTAATATTTATGTTAAACGTAAATAGTCACAAATCAAACTCAAATGACATTATTAACATTATCAATGACTAAGATGACTTACTATGACTTAGAAAGATTTGAAAATAATATCAACTACCTGTCGATTAGGTTCAAAAGTAAACTGACAAGACAAGACTTACCTCTTACGATACATTGGTTCACGATTTCGTTAAAAACTTATACTCGATTTGGCAAATAAACCACTCATAACCTGAGATCTATATCTCTCTCTTGGAAAGATAGTCTCTCTCTCTTTTCTCTGAGAGTCATCTGAGAACCTATAATCCTATATCAAACTTGTTACCAAAGAAATTATGATCAGTGCATCATTATTCAAAAAATAGGTCAAATCTCATAATGCGAATATTAAATTGATAATAACATAATCATTCCCATAATTTCATAAGTGACATTCAATATAATCCATGTTTCTCCTTGTCATTAATCTAAGCATCATAATAGATTTACTTATGTCCAAGTAAAAAGTAAAAGTATAGCAAGACAAAAATTAGGGATGTAACATATTCTTCCCCCTAAAGATTCATCGTCCTCGATGATATAAAGTATTAAAAAGTAACTAAAAAGCAAGTTCATTATTTTCAATGAGTAACATTATTAAATAAATGAGGAAACTTTTGATAAAATTCATGGTAATCCTCCCATGTAGCATTTTCCTCAGCATATTGGTCCCATTGGACCTTGCATTGTAAGACCTCTCTGTTATGCAAGTGGAGCTTATGTGTTTCTAACACCTTGAGTGGCTCGATCGTGACCACCCCTAGGTCTTGCATCTGTAAAGAATTCCAAGTCAAAATATGATTATTACTTGCAATATATTTCCTCAAATAAGACACATGAAAAACATTGTGCATTCTAGATAAGGCTGGTGGTAGAGAAATTCTGTAGGTAACTGGATTGACTACTTCAAGCACTTCAAAGGGTCCCACATATCCAGGGGCTATCTTAGAAGACTTCCCAAACTTAATAGAACTTTTCTAAGGTTTGACCCTCAAAAGAACTTTTCCTCCAATAAAGAATTGCTTTAGAACATGCTTTGCATCTGCATAGCTCTTTTGCCCATCATTGGCTTTTGCCAATCTTTTTTTGATTTGTTTAACTTTTTCTTCCATTTCAGCTAGCATTTCTGGTCCAATGCTAATCCTATCTTGTAGCTTATACTAGCTTATAGGAGTTTGACATCTTCTTCCATACAATGCTTCAAATGATGCCATCTTAATAGAAGAATGATAGGAATTGTTGTAAGAAAATTCCACAAGTGGTAAGTATTCTTCCCACTTATATTACTAATCCATACAATACATTCACAACAAGTATTACAAGACTTGATTAACTCTCTCAATTTTCCCATCAATTTCAAGATGGTAAGTTGTACTCATGTTGAGTTTAGTCCCTAGCGCAAAAAACAAATTTTGCAAAAACCTTGACATTACACATGCATCTCTATTCAAGATAATCTTTTCAGGGAAGCCATGCAATCTAAACACCTCTTGAAGAAATTTGTGATCTAACACAGGTGCTCCATTAGTCCAATTCCCTGGTATGAAATGTGCTACCTTTGTGAGTTTATCCACCACCACTAAAATGGCATCATGTCTATTCCTTGACATAGGAAGACCTTGAACAAAATCCATGCTAATAACTTGCCATTTCCACTCTGGTACATCATGTGGGTACAACAATCCTATAATGTGTTGATGCTCTACTTTTACCTTTTGACATTCTAAATAGCTTGCTACAAATCTTGCAGCATCATTCATCATTCCTTTCTAGAAATAAAGAGGTTTAACATCTGCTAGGAGTTTGGTTACTCCTGGATGTCCAAAATATGGTGTAGTATGAACTTCTTTCCATACTAGATCCCTTAATCCAGTTGAATCAGGAACATAAATTCTATCTTTATACCTCAATAGTCCATTTGACTCAAATACAAAACCATCATACCATGGATCTCTAGGATTATCTTTCAAAGCTTGCTTAACCTACTCATAAAACTCATCACTAGACAAATTTTGTAACACCAAATCCTTGAAATTTCCATGAATAGAAACAACATAAGTTATATGCCTTCTATGAATCAAAGCATCAGCTACTCTATTCTCTTTTCCTTTGATGTAGTTTATCTCAAATTCATAGTCAGATATCAATTCTAACCATCTCCTTTGTCGAGCATTCAAATGTGGTTGAGAGAAAATATACTTAAGACTTTAATGGTCTGATTTAATTACAAAAGTGTTTCCCAACAAATAATGTCTCCACATCTGTAAGGCATGAGTTACTACTACCAATTCTAGATCATGCAGTGCATAATTTTTCTCATAGGATTTCAATTTCCTTGACTCATATGCTATAACTCTTCCATTTTGTATAAGCACTCCTCCTAATCCTTCTCTCGAGGCATCTGTAATTACCTCAAATTATCCTTTGGGGTCAGGAACTTTCAAGATTGGAGTTGTAGTTAACTTTTATTTTAAGAGATCAAATGTTTCCTGACATTTGTTTGTCCATTCAAATCTTTTTCCTTTCCTCTGTAGGGAAGTGATTGGACTAGCAATACTGGAGAAATTTCAAACAAACTTCCTATAATAGCCTGCCAGGCCCATGAAACTACACACCTCGTGCACATTTGTTGGTCCAAGCCAATCCACAATAGCTATGATTTTTGTAGGATCAACAGATATTCCATTAGCTGATATAATATGCCCTAGGTATTGAATCTCTTTCTAGAAGAATGTACACGTTGACAGTTTCGCATATAACTTATGTTCTCTTAACATTTGTAGAACTATTTGTAGGTGCCATTGATGTTCTTCTTCATTCTTAGAATAAATGAGTATATCATCCAGGAAGACTAAAATAAACTTGTCCAAACAATTTTTGAATATACTATTCATGAGATTGATGAATGCATCAGGTGCATTTGTCAAACCAAATAGCAACACCATGAACTCATAGTGCCCATATCTGGTTCTAAAAGTTGTCTTATGAATATCTTCATCTTTCAGTCTTAACTGATGATATCCTGATCACAAATCAATCTTTGAAAACATAGCAGCTTCACGCATCTGATAAAAAATATCATCAATATGTGGCAAAGGATATTTGTTCTTTACCATTGCTTTATTAAGCATATGATAATCTATACACAATCAAAAGGTTCCATCCTTTTTCTTAACAAAAATAATCAGAGCACCCCAAGGTGAAACACTAGGGCTAATCAAACCTTTTGCCAATATTTCTTTTAATTATGCTTTCGATTCCATTAACTCTGTAGTTGTCATATGGTAGGGTGTTTTTGATATAGGCTCAGATCCTAGTTTAATGTCAATAGAAAAATACAAAACCCTCTTGGGAGGCAATCTTGGAAGTTCTTCTGGAAACACATCCTAAAATTCTTGAAGAAAAAGATACTTTTCTCCAAAAGGTGAACTAGGGTTTTCTACGCCTTCCTCCACTTGTTCCATTTTGACTGCAAACAACTGACAACCTTTCCTTCTAGCCCTCTTTAATTGCTTGGCAGAGATAGTTCTAATTTTAACTTCACTTTGAATCCCTTGGAATTAGGTCTAATTTCCCAAATCATCTAAGCATTCAACTATTTTTGAAAAATAGTCAACCTTAGCTCTATGTTTCCATAACCAACTCATTCCTAGGATTAGATCATTGGAACCTAGGGGAGCCACATACAGATTTACTTTAGTTGAGAAACTAGGAAGATCAATCTTGGCTTCAAACAAACATTGCTCTACCTGAGCCTTAGATTTGTTAGCATATTCTACTAACCAAGGTTTAAACATGTAACTAGCTTTTCTAGAAAATTTATTTAAAATTCTAGGAGAAACAAAGTTTTCAGTGGCTCATGTATTAATCAAAATAGATATAGGGACTCCAAATAAAGTACCTATCATCACAATGGGTGTGATTTGATACTCTTCTTGACGATTGTCGAGAGATGCATGAATCCTTTGCTAGAATGCTTCTTGCTGAGTAGGTAGTGCAGTACCTCTTTGTTAACCATTTTGATTCTTATTAGGGCAACGATTTGCATAATGTTCACCCCCACAAGTAAAGCATCCTCCAATGGGTCCTTCCTTATATGAAGTCTTCCCATTGTTATCCTCATTTTTTTTGTAGTTACCATTCTTCTTCTCATTACCAGATCCACCTTTGTTCTTTTGAGGTCCTTTATCTTTTCTCTTGTTATAATAACTCTTTTCATATCTTTTCTTGTAGGGTTGATTGTTAGGAGTTCCATTAAATCTCTTGTGGCTTCTATCACGATAAGCTAAGATGGATTTTAGCTTTTGCTCTTGCTTGATCGCCTTCTCGTACACTTGATCCATTGTTGTGGGACCATGCACGTCCACTTCACCACCAATTTGAGTATTTAAGCCCATGATGAATTTTCTAATCCTGAATCTCTCATCCTTTTGATATTGTGGAACATATTTTAGGAGTTGAGTGAATTTTTCTCCATATTCCACCATTGTCATATCTCCTTGTAAAAAATTCTAAAAATTAGTCAATTTCTGATCAAAATAAAGTTGTGGTAACCATCTCTTGTGATAGAGTTCCACAAACTCATCCCAATTTACCCTTAGAGTGCTTAAATTCAATTCCATCTTCTTATTCATCTACCAAGCGGATGCTTCTCCTGCTTGTTTGAATACTCTCCATATTGCCTTGGTCAACTCTGAGTAATTTCTTATCTCAAAATATTTTTCCATCTGTATTAACCAAGCTTCTGTAACATCTCTGGTCTCTATCCCATCAAATTTTTGTGGAGTAACCTTCTTCATATCCTTTGAGAGCTCTGAGGTCAATCTATCCCTTGCCTCTTTATGAGGTTTGGTACTCTTACTTTGATCTTCATGATTCTCTCCACTTTCACCATGAGAGTTTTCACCTCCTCCCTCAGTATTCCCTTTATCATCCACCTTCTTTTCCAAATCACCCAATCTTTTCTTGGTTTCCTCAACCATGCTTATGATGTGGTCCAGCTTATTATTTGGTGGGTGGTTTTCCTCTTCACTTTCTCCTTGGTTAGTTCTTGTCTGAACCATGTTTATCAATTTCTCACACCTGAGAATATTGAGTTGTCCATTAGTTCAAGATTATAATGTATCTCATTAAATATAAACATAATAAACTCAATTTAAACAATAGTTTGGCACAAAAATAACTCTTTTTTATTTATTCCATTTCAAAAGTAAAGAGTATTCTTCTTTTATACAAGAAATGACTTCAAAAGTCATGCTCAAGAGAAGTATATCCTTCAAACTCATTTTCATATACATAATCTTGAGGTATATATCCCTCTGACTCACTATTGGACCTAACTTCTATGATCTCAATAGTTGGGGGTATACAGGGATCTCATCTAACCATAGTTGTTTCCTCATCTGATATATACTCTATGATTTTGGCAGTGATCTTAACTCTTTCCTTGTTTTCCCTTCTCACTCACTTGATTCGAGTTAAGGTAGTCACCAGAGTTTCAGTATCACTTAACCAAATGTCACTCTCATCATTGGTTCCCTCAAAGGATTTGATAATGGCATCACATTCTCTTTTTGCTTTAAGGAAATGGTGACTTGAATTAACAGACTTTCTTGCTATCTTCTTAAAACAAACCATCTTGGCACAAAAATTTTCAAACATTAGCTAACTGCATAATGTTGACTACAAGCAAGCATAGTGGTCTCATAAGCCCTAGTGTCGAACCTAGTAGCTCTAATACCATATGTAACATCTACGTTCTAAAAACATAGTAAAACCAGAAATTTACTATAGAGTAAATCAACAAGGTAAAAATGAGATAAAAAAAAAAATTCTTTTATTCAACAAATAATCAAGTAACTAAAATTACAAGATTTCTTTTTACAAAATACAATAAACCATATTGTCTTTCTCAATTACAATGCTTACAAATGTAAATCAATTACATATACAAACTTTGGAATAAATACCGCTTCTAAATATCTAACATCTTTATCACAAGTCCTGACATGTTTCCTACTTAGAGAGAGAGAGTATCTTTCTAGTGATTTACCTCCATCCACAGACCAGCGGTCTCCCACACATCTTCCACATAGGAAGTGGGTCTACCTTTCACGAGGAATATAGACCTTATGTGACCAATGATACCTTGCCTTTCCCAAACACAAAGTGTTTGTATTCTACTCAACTATATCAACCATACAACCCCAGATACCCTCTAGCTAAGTATGATTTCTGATAGGATGAGTAATCCAAATACAGTGAACCAACAATGCATGCAGAAAACAAATGCATTACTTTGGCTAAAGTTTTTAATATCAATATCATTCATAATGAATGTAGTCATTGTGTTCACCCACCCCTAATCGACTCGGATACTGTTATATTCTCACATTTATTCACACTGATTATATTTACTTAAATGGTTTAATCATCTTGTCATAATAATAGTTTTCTTGACTTAGTTAAGTCTAAATGACATAACCATTCATCTGGTTCATAATTGACTCTAGGTTTTTAAAAGAACCCTTGAATATTACAATATATCAATATATATCATATCTCATTTCTGTAAGGTTAAGGTTTGTAACTGACCTTTGGTTTCACTCAACCATGGTTAGGAATACTATAATTCTTGTGAAGATATTAACTTCTATTCAAAAGGAATATGAATACCTTTCAATTTACCTCTATGTTATGCCATTAACCATCACTACATATATACTCATATATGATTTTATACAAGGTTGTTTCTATATAGACATAGTCTATTTCTACATAATGGTTTCCTATAAGTTATACTCATCAAGATTACTAGTATAGACATTAAGCAGATCTTTTGACATTTAACACATTTATCTAACTATCCCTACTTCTTATATCATTCAATAGTTTATACCATAGTTACCATAGACAACCAAGAATCTAAGTTCTTTGGATAAGATATCATTTTGACAATGTATAGAAATTAAAACAAGAATGGTTTCAAAATAATAATGAAACCACTTAATACTTTATCCTATATTACTCTTCGCTGGTAAGTTTTCTATAACTAGTACCATTTACACAAATCTCATTGAGAATTTAATACATAACTATCCTATGATAAAGTAATCGACATATTTCAAAATGATTGCTCATTCAACAGAGCAACTTGTTTTCTAAACACTAAAAAACTATAATAATCAAAAGTATTATTGACCCAAAATGATAATTTAAAATAGATATTATTGCAAAAGCTTGCATCAGCCTTTTCAGGCTAAGTCGATGCTTCTCTGGTTATACTAAGACATACACATACATAGTTGACTCAATCAATCAAGTTAAATCGATAGTATTGAAGGTGACATAGTCATCTTAACTCCTTTGCATAGTTTACACAATATACTAAAAGGATAACCAAACTGAATTAATGAGTGGCCAAGACAAGCAATCATTCAAATTATCATTATCTTATAAAGCATATCTTATAGGAGTATTTACTTGACAACGATGGTTTATAGAGAAGTATGGGTAGGTAGAAAACTTGTATGCTCATCCCAGATAGCCACGTTCTCCACTTTTCTATATCTTTTTTCCTTACTGTCCAACGCGAGTTCTTTTCTTCTAATCACCAAGACTCAGCAAACAAAACATGTCCACCAAAAGACACACCTTCGACTAGCTAAGTCATGGATTTAAGAGCTCAAATAGACTCCGAATGAGTCATCCTCTCCATTCACTCCCACTTTTAGCAATTGAAAACTCATTTAATTCCAACAGTTTTTGCTTTATGGTTCGACTCCAAACACCAACTAGAAATATGCAAACATCAACAAATGTTGATGATGAAAGCATCATTTGAGGAGATCAATGATGGCAGCTGGGTTATCCGCTCTCCTCTTCTAAGAGGTTTCCAACTCAATAATAGAAAGAGAGCAATTGATTACTCTTAATGAGTAGTTTGATCCATCATGTTTTGATATTTAAGGCACTCCTCAATAAATGCCTTTGGCTGCTCAATTAGAAACTATAATAATTTATCATGAGGTATTGCCTCATTCGACTCATAAATATATTGTATTTGATTATATCAAATATTATTTTCATATCATTATCTCTATTTGATTATTATGATTTAATCAATAAAAGGATAATACTAAAACAAGGATTACAGAAAATGTGATTGGGTTGAGCTAGTCTCCCCATCACGATCTGTCGACAAAAAAATGTCATCTTAACTTGTCAATAAAGTGTTAACATTAAGAATTGGTTAAAACACCTCACGTGACTTAAAATAATATGACAACCATTTTATGAAAATAACGTCGTAATATTTACGTTAAACATAAATAGTCACAAATCAAACTCAAACAACGTCGTTAACGTTATTAATGACTAAGATGACTTACTATGACTTAGAAAGATTTAAAAACAATATCAACTACCTGTCAATTAGGTTCAAAAGTAAACTGACAAAACAAGACTTACCTCTTATGACACATTGGTTCACATTTTTGTTAAACACTTATACTTGATTTGGCAAATAAACCACTCATAACCTAAGATCTATATCTCTCTCTTGGAAAGATACTCTCTCTATCTTTTCTTCGAGAATCATCTGAAAACCTTTAATCCTATATCAAACTTGTTACCAAATAAATTATGATCAGTGCATCATTATTCAAAAAATAGATCAAATCTCATAATGCAAATATTAAATTGATAATAACATAATCATTCCCATAATTTCATAAATGACATTCAATATAATCCATGTTTTTCCTTGTCATTAATCTAAACATCATAATAAATTTACTTATGTCCAAGTAAAAAGTAAAAGTATAGCAAGACAAAAATTGGGGATGTAACATGTAGATAAGACTACATACCACATACATTTGAAAAAAGAAAAATTATCATAAGTATTAGGACAACTTCATACTTCAATAATACCACATTAAATTTCCATACACAATCTAATTCCTTAGAAATGGGGATTTAAGAAAGTTATCTTGACTCACACCAAAATAATGGCCAATAGCATTATTCTTTAGTTTTTTATTTGTCACATAGTTTGTATTCTCTATCTTGGAGTATCACTCAAATACGAATCACAATGGCAATTTCATAATTTGATAGATCATATTTAAAGTAAAAAATAGGAAAAAAATTGTGGGACAACTTATCTATGTCAATAATTTTTCCATGGAGGTATAGTTTGTATCGAATTTCTTGTCTTAGTGAATATTTAACCTCAACATAATCTTTCATAAAGTTGAACATAATATTTAATGCAATTTTTTGTCAATAAATGTAACACATTTTGCTTTACCCACTATGTCATGATTTACATTAGATAGTTTCAAGAACAAATTTTAGTTTCAAATGTTTCAACCATTGTCTATGCATGAAGGCTAACAAATCATAAAATCAATGTTTGCTAATATTCCACTATAGTATTTCAATCAATAAATCACTACTTCAAAGGACTAACAAGGGTTTTACAGTATCAATAAAAAATTTTAAAACTAAAATAAAACTTTCAAATAAAATGTTATTGATCCTTCTACACAAGAATTCTTGATAATTTTAATGGAAATAAAATTACTACTCATACATACATTAGTAGCCAAATTGGTAAAATAGTCTAAAATATAGTGAAAAAGGCCATATATTTAATTGAAGATCTTTTCTATGCCTATTATGGGATGTAGGTGTAATGTGGGAAAAGAAGATCCTATTCAACAATGAAGCAATTAGATCAATCTCTCCTCACATAACATTAGGACACAAGCCACCAAGGGCTATAGAATCGGTTACTGTCCCTAGAGAAGAGCCATGTTATAGATGTTGGTGGGGACTTGGTTCTTTTGTTGCTATGATTAGGGGTTGATGCTAAAGTATTGGCTAAACTATGCAAAAAAGAAGACCTAATGAGAAAACTAAGTAACAGAGCATGCTACAATAGTAGAAATCATGAAACAAGACCATAGTAGAGAAGATAGAGAGAACCCTGTCATCAAACGTAGAAGCTATTAGGGAAGGGCACGAGTGCTAGGTGCCCTAGTCCTAGGGTTTCAAGCTACAATCACTTCTGTGTAGAGGTATTCATCTCTGTAACCTTTGTCTATCCTTCCTCCTTTGATATGCAAAATCCTTCACTTGGGTTCTACAGACACAAGCTGGAGGAAAAATGTTTGGGTGCTATACAGAGGCTTGCCTTAGTCCAACCTCCATGTAAGGGTTCCCACTTCCACAACAATAGAGATAAGTGTGATATAGAGTGCATGCCCTAGGTGGGAAGAGGAAAATAATTGATAAAAACAACAATGATCAAATATAATGGAAAAAAATCACCATGAAACCCTAGTTGGACTTGATGTCACAACACTAGTTGTAAACTAGGAGGCCTTAGAGAGACAAGGAAGCTTCTTTAGATACCTATAAGGGTTAGTATAATAAAAACAATAATAATTCATTGATAGAGAGCTCCAAATTTCATGTAGAGAGCATATAACGAGTATTCAAATAATCACTTTGTCATCCTTCCAAATAAGAGAGAGGGAGAGAGAGAGAGCTACATATTTATGAATCTCAATTACTTCTAAAAGAGTTCATGTTAGTCTGACACAAGGTGTACCACTCAATGTAGCAAGGCCAACACGTGAATTCCAAACTTTGTTTAGGGAAAAAAGGCTAGACCCAGGCATTGGACATCCTAGTCTTGGCTAATTTGACCCCCAAAAATGTAGCAATTAAGTCTTTTAATGTTATTTCTTAATCAGGTCTAGAAATGGTCATTTAATGAATGAAGATATACACACACATAAAAAGGAGTTCTAAACCTAGTGTGAAATTGTAAGTGTTCACAATTTTTGATACTACATTTAGCCCCCACTTTAGTGAGGGTATGAGCTTACATTCATACACTCACTAAAGTATAGAGAAAACAAATCTCTTCACTAAACATCGAAGAAGTAGAATAACACGAAGTTGAGAGGTGCAATAGTCCCAAGCTTAGGATTCTACAAGTCTACAAATTTGCTTAGAAAAAGAGGTTACACACATGTAAAACACATAACACAGGTTACACATGTACATATAACATATATCTAAAAATAAAATAAATACATGATGAGACCAAATATTACATGCCAAAACAATTACGATTAACAAAGCAATCTAGCCAAATCGAAACATACACAGAGGATACACAAAAAACAAAAGAATGCCAGGTCTAATTCTTGGGCTAGCAAGCTATGTTATGCTAGGAATCAAACTAAAAACACACATCACAAGGTACAAGATATTAAAATATGATGTTTACTAGGTGGTCATGAATGCATGGCAAGCGTGAAAACATCACAGGCTATTAAAATCCATAGATTTATTAGGTGAGCTCCATTACAATAGGTAGAAAGATGAAAGCATCATAGACTAGTAAGATTCATAGATTTACTAGGTGATCTTAATGTCAACAATATCATAGATTAAAGGCCAAGAAAAATGTGTTGTTTGTTGGGTAACTGTAGTAAAGTGCTACAAAGATGATCAAAATGTGTCACAATAGCAAGACGAACTACGTGGTGTGTGAACAAAGTGAGATGCATAGCCGAGTTTATGTCCCCACCTTAAAGTAATTGCTAATTCCATTAGCAAGAAATTACTTCTAAGGTAGAGAGAACAATATATGCACAATAAGAATGAGATCTTTTCTGAAAGCACATGCCTGAAAGGATATGTTTCCAAAAGCTACATTGCAACAAGGGGTTTTACCCAGTAATGATGCCAAGCAATATCATACAATATCACTAAGGGATCTACTTGACTAAAGTTAGTATATGAATGGTTGTTTATGTTGAGCACATCAAAGTACTAAGAGGGGGGGTGAATCAGTACTTAATCAAATTACCTTGTTTTCTACAAGATTCAAATTAATGTGATCATTTAAAACATGAGAGATGTAGGAACACAAAAGCACACAACCATAACACAAGATTTACATGGAAAACCCAAGAAGGGAAAACCCACGATGAGAAAGTTCCTTGGATCTACTATCCAAATCTAGCCTCACAAATAAAATAGAATTGCAATATTATTTATGGGCTATAACCCACATGAGACTGCAACTCCCTAATCAGTGACACATTTACAAAGTATATCATGATGTTTCTTATGTGACACAAAATGCTGACCACTTCAAACCTCCTTATACCAACAATAGAAATCTCTACAACATCAAATTATATTAAGAAATTCATCTTTACAATTTCAACACACAGTGTATCTTGCACAATTGTATGAACTAATCCTTAGCATTTTTCATCATCATATCTGATTCTACTAAAAGTATATTTGCATAATCTTGACTCTTTATTAAAAAACACAACATACTCACACTTTCAACAACTTTGATTCTTTATACATATCCTGTGCAAGCTTCAATGTCTTTCTCTTTGGTCAACCAAAAAGTAACGTGTAACATGAAACATGTAGTGGCCATATCAGTCAGGTCCCAAACATGTGCAGTAGATAAAATCATAATGTCATACAATAATAATACATAATCAGGTACTATTCTACTTTTACACTCCCTTCCAGGCTTGCACACACTTGTTACAATCATCAAAGTCTTTATTAAACACCAATTGGGCACATCAACAACTACCCATCCTTGTATTTGACTCCAGGTCCTTAAGGCAATATCTGAGGAGACAAAATTACATCATGTGGACCACATGTTGATCATTATGTGACTTGTAAATAATTCCTGCATACTTCTCTTATTATCTTAAGATGTTTCATGCTAGCGTAAACACTAGGTCTTTGATGTAGGTATCCTTAGCGACTTCTACTCGCTCAATCTTAAGATAAGGCAATTAAACCAAAGCTTGCGGTGAACGCAATCACTTGATACTTGATTGCCACATGCCTCTCAGTCATAAGAACTTGTTATTCAATTAGCAAGACCAATTTTCATTGTGTGGTGTACTATGATAACATTTAACTCTCTTGTTCTATTCACACCACTTAGCACTAAGACATGTCTTCATACATTTAACTCCAGAAAAGAATTTGCGGTACAAATTATTTCTTGAAACTTAAAACAATAATCCTTGTTACTCATATCTACATGTTCTTCAAGCCACAACTCCATATCTTAACCTGTGGAGAAGTGTGGAGCATCCTTCTATCACTCTGTGACTATACTTGCTCTATTTCTTTACTATCTTCATTCTTCTGTCTCCCAAACACTTTGCAGTAAGAATTGTGATCTAAAATTTGAAACACTGATACTTGAGAGTAATACATATCCATATGTCCTATCTATAGGCTCATATCTCTAGATGTGGTAGAGTGCAATACTTTCTTTTGAGCCTGTAACATCTTTCCTGACATACACTATACTTAACTAGTTCTTCTTCAAGTTTTTGCAACTTTATCCATCAAGTGTCAATCATCATACATGTTCATGTTATCGTCATGCAGAAAAAACCAAACTATATCTACTCATGGTCTTCAAACATAAGAATTTTAGGAATGTCAACTTACATATGTGCTTCAATAGATAAGGTATAACAGTGTAAAGATGGTGCTGATCCATTTTCTTTAGTTTACAATTCTTTGATTATCATTCTTAGTCTGGTCCTTTGAGTTCCTCCACACATATTCATGTTTGACTTATAATGTAAACTCCATGTCATCTCATGTTCCACTCTTTCACACCACAACACTTCATACCATTGTTGACATCAATGACAACCTATATGCAATAGTTTAAAGGGACAATCATTCTAAGAACTGTCATCATCCTCAAGCCAACAAAACTACAAGTATAGAGGAAGAAGTATCACATGAAATCCAAATAATATAAAACTTTAGGTCAACAAATAAAAGATGCTAAATCATCCTACAATTTGCATCATCCCCAAAATGCATAAAATTGCATTTACAACAAATAGAAGAATGAAGATACATAGAGAAGAGTGTCGCAATAGATTCATTCCCTTTGTATCCTTACACTAATGAGAGTGTCAAGGGTCATCTAGAGAGAACTAACAAAATAAAATACATGCTAGGCAACATGTACGTGGATAACATCACATCTAAGCATAACACATATAACACAAGGGTACCATTCTTGCAAGTCAGACTATAGAAAATCAACCTCCTCCCAATCTTGGTCATCATAAAGGGTTGGTGGACAAGATGCTAGAGGGAATAGGACATTTGCAATACAAGGAGTGACACTAGGTTCGTGACATGATGAATCAATCACTAGGGAAGGATCGTCAGACATGCCCCTAGATTACAAGTTCATTTATTTTGTAAAAACCAAGGACAACTCTAGAATATTATCTAGTGGTTCATGTATGTCCTCAAAATCACTATCTGAATAAATCACAAGAGGTGATGTAACATTTTTAACAGTGGGGTTGCGAGCACTATCAACCACATGGGAGGAAGAAATAGGAGAATCATGTAGAATTAATGATCACTTAAGTATTTGGAATGATAGATATGAATAAGTCTTATGCTTACACTTGGGTGAAGGTGTCCAAATGCCAATGTCAATGGTGGTGGGGTACAAGACATTAGGGAAAACCTAGTGTGGGGTATGCTGGGGTGGAACCATTTGTGATAGAGAACTACTCGAAACAACTCTATCAATGGGTTGGTCTAAAGGTATAGAAAATGATTGGCTAGATGGAAGAGATGGTGGGATATAACTCTTTGTAGACAAATCCAAGGATACTAGGACCATGGTCTTTTCAACTTGCTTAGTCATTGAAGATGTAGGAAATGATGGGTCAATAGGTGGAGCTCAGTCAAGGGATGACTACATGGGAGAAGGACTAGAGGGAAGAGGTTCAACTCTTGTATCAAGTTAGCGAGCCATAGTGCAATGTCATCTCCTGTGTTGTTTCACATTCTAATTTCATCTTGTACAGTTTGGAGCATTCTCAGGAGGAATCAGGGTGTCTTCCAACATAGGTTCCATTTCTTCCTCTACTCGAGGAGTAGGAAGGGGGACAAAAGGAACCACCCAAGGTTGGGAGATAATAGGAGGAGGATCTCTCAAGGTGTGTCTTCATTCTCTCAGAGCTTACAGGACAGGTGGTGATACTGAGACAACCATGGATGATTGAGAAATCGTAAGGAAAATCTCTCATGCCACAGATTGATTTCCTCTAGATTCTAAAGAAATTAGAGGAACAAAAGCAATTTTCAATAGGAAAGGAGGTCTAGACTATGTAGGATGTTTACCTCATGGTCTTTAGTAGGACAATGGAGGTGGCACCTCAGCATAGAAACTAAACATTCAGGGTCAAGGAAGGATTCTTGATTTAGGTTGTGCTTCTTTCACCACCTACGGTATAGGGGAAACTACTATTGTAGCCATGGGAGATTGAGAAGCCTCAAGTGTAGTAGGTGGGATAGAACATGAGGAGACACTAGCAAAAAAATGAGAAATTTGACTAGCTTTGAATTTTTGATGGGAAATAAATAGAAAATCATTGCAAGGGCGAATGGGCTTAATTGGTTGTAGCTTGAAGTAATCATTTGAAAAGTTTCCATGAAGAGGGGTGGGGATGAACCAACTGTGATATAC
This sequence comes from Cunninghamia lanceolata, assembly GCA_027924645.1. Lineage (NCBI taxonomy): Eukaryota > Viridiplantae > Streptophyta > Pinopsida > Cupressales > Cupressaceae > Cunninghamia > Cunninghamia lanceolata. The sequence continues at coordinate 5,558,402 of BSBN01000957.1, forward strand.
AATGTGCACCTATCCTTGAAATGGAAACTCTAGAAACTTATGAATTATGGAAGGGATCACCTTCATGGAAGTAAGCCAAGTATAGCCCACCTTCACATGAAATTGATCTAAGGTTGGAATGATGGCAAATGACACATCTAGTACTTTTGGCCTGACTTGGATGGAGAGTCTCAAGGCACCAAGAGTAGGGTGAGTGGAACCATCATGAACTCTAATGAAGTTTCTTGATCTCTTGTACTTATCTTGGTATAATTCATGCACATAGAGGAACTGCTCTGTAACTATATTTGCCAAGCATACAGGATCAATGAGTACTCCCCTTGTGGGTTTGTAATTAATTTTGATTGTAATGTTGAGAGGACCATTAGGTGCACGAATAGAGGCATCGATGTGGGTAAAGGAAATGTCAAGCTTGAATTCATCTAGCTCATGTCGATGGTAACAATCTATTGAGGAAACAAGGTTCTCTAATTTCTTGTCTTGGTGGTTAGAAGGTATTCCAGTAGGTACTATATCAATAGATGGTTCCACAAGGTTAGTAGCATGGTTGGGAAGTAATTTTTTATATATTTGCAAGTTTTGGTTTGGTGGAGCTACAAAACTAGCATATCTATATTAAATATAATATATCTAAAGCACGCCAAGAGATATCCTTCTCGAGGTGCCTAATGTTAGGATTAGTGATTATTATATTTAATAGGCACCTCGAGAAGGATATCTCTCGGTGTACTTTAGATATATTATATTTAATATAGATATGCTAGTGGCATTCAGAGCACAAGTGTAATCATAACCATAACACTAACCCTAACCCTAAATTTAAGTTTAGAATAACCAATTAATTAAATACTAATTATAATAATATTTATAATCTTTGACCCTAATTAAATTATTATTACTACATTATTATAAACAAACATTAATTAAATTAATATATAATTATATCATATATTAAGACATTAATATAATTAATGTATAATTAATTTCTTATTACATTATTAAATATAATGATATTATATTTATATTTATAGAATTATTATAAACCATAATTATTTTAAACTCTAATCCAAATTATGTATCAATAAATTAAAATATTTTTTATAATTTCTTTAAAATATATAAATTATACTTAAAAAATACAAAAAAATTATATCTAAATTTTAAAAATATATTTAATAATTTCTTTAATTGTTAAGTGGTATGATTTTAACCCTAACCCTAATCCTAATTCTAACCCTAACCCTAACCCTAATTCTAATCATAACCTTAACTATAACACTAACCCTAACTGTAATTCTAACCTTAATTATAATAATTATTAAATATAATATTATATTATATTATATAGAATAATTATAATTATAATAAAGATAATAATTAAAATTATATATTATTATATAATAATTCTAATGCTAATAATATTATATATTATATTTAGGATTAGAGTTACGAGTTAAAATAAGGGTTAGGGTTACCATTTAGGTTAGAATTAGGGTTACAATTAGGGTTAGGGTTAGGAGTAGAGTTAGGGTTACAATTATCATTAGAATTGGACTTAGGGTTAGCATTAGTGCTAGAATTAGGATTAGGGTTATGGTTAGAATTACATTACATAGGGTTAGATTTATAAATTCTAACCCTAACCCTAACCTAAACCCTAATTATAATCCTAACCCTAACTGTAATCATACTTTTAAAGCTAACCCTAACCCTAACCCTTATTCCAACCCTAACCCTAACCCTAATCCTAACCCTAACTCTAATCCTAATTCTAACTATGGTTTTAACCCTAACCCTAATCCTAACCCTAACCCTAATCCTAATTCTAACCCTAATTCTAATTCTAACTATGGTTTTAATCCTAACCCTAACCCTAACTATAACTCTAATGCTTACCCTATTTTAGTAGCCTTAATTCTAACTCTAACCTCAATTCCAACCCTAACCTAATTCTAACATAAACCCTAATTCTAATCCTGACTCTAACCCTAACCCTAACCCTAAACCTAATTTTAATCATAACCCTAACTATAACCCTAACCCTAACTATAATTCTAACCTTAATTAGGATTAGGGTTAATGTTACCGTAACCCTAACCCTAACCCTAATTGAAACCCTAATCCTAGCCACATTGCTAATTGTAATCCTAACTCTAATTTTAAACCTAACCCTAACCCTAACCTTAACCCTAACCCTAATTATAACTCTAACCTGATACTAACATTAACCCTAATCCTAACTTTAACACTAACCCTAAACCTAATTATGATCATAACCCTGATTCTATCCTAACTCTCGCCCTAACCATAACCCTAGTTGTAACACTAATACTTACCCTAAGTTAGTAACCCTAATTCTAACTCTAACCCTAACCTAAATTGTAACCCTAACCATAATTATAACCCTAACTTGATTTTAACATTAACCCTAATTCTAACCCTAACCCTAATGCTAACCTTAAACCTAATTATAACTCTAACCCCAGGCACATTGCTAATTGTAATCCTAAATCTAATTTTAAAACTAACCCTAACCCTAACCCTAACCCTTATTCTAATCCTAAACATAGCTCTAATTTAAACCCTAACCCTAAACCTAACTATAATTCAGACCCTAACCCTAACCTTAATACTAACCTTAACCCTAATTGAACTCTAACCCTAACTGTAACTCTAATTCTTACCCTAATTTTAATAGTAACTCACCTTAATTCTAACCCTAATTCTAATAGGAACCCTAACCCTAACTCTAACCCTTACCCTAATTCTAATGATAACCCTAACTGTAACTCCAACCCTAACCCTAGTTCTAACCTCAATCAGAATTATTGTTAGGGTTAGGGTTGGGTCATTTGAAATGCTTACTTATCTTTATTCCATTATTAAGTTTTTTTTCTTTCAGAGTTTTGTGCTTTGTTGAGATCTATCCTTTACCCACCCTAGCCACCATAGCCAATCCCATTATGTTTCTATTTTCATATGTAATATACCACTAATTCGAATCCTAACTTACCTTAATCCTAATTCTAACTATGATTTTAACCCTAACCCTAACCTGAATTCTAACCGTAACTCTAACTCTAACCCTAACTGTAACTCTAATGCTTACCCTAACTCTAATTCTTATCCTAATTATAATACTAACCCACCTTAATTCTAACCCTAATTCTAAGAGGAACCCTAATCCTAACTCTAACCATAACCAAAACCCTATTTCTAATCATAACCCTCATTCTACACTAACTATAAGCCTAATTTTAAATCTAACAATAATCCTAATTCGAACCCTAATCCTAATCCTAACTATGGTTTTAACCCTAACCCAAACTTGAATTCTAAACTTAACTCTAGCACTAACCATAACCTTAACTATAACTCTAATGTTTACCCTAATTTAATAACCCTAATTCTAAGTCTAACTGCAATTCCAACCCTAACCATAATTATAACCCTAACCTGATTCTAACATTAACCCTAATTCTAATCCTAACCCTAACCCAAATTCTAACCCTAATTGTAATTCTAATGCTTACCCTAGTTTAGTAACCCTAATTTTAACTCTAATCCTAACCTTAATTCCATATCTAACCATACATATAACTCTAACCTAATTCTAACATTAACCCTAATTCTAATTGTATTGAACCACCTTAATTCTAACCCTAATTCTAATAAGAACCCTAATCCTTACTCTAATTCTAACCCTAACCCTAATTCTAATCATAACCCAATTCTATCCTAACTCTAGCCCTAATCCTAACCCTAACTATAACTCTAAAGCTTACCCTAATTTAGTAACCCTAATTTTAACTCTAACCCTAACCTCAATCCCAACCCTAACCCTAATTATAACCATAACCTTATTATAACATTAACCCTAATTCTAACCCTAACCCTAACCCTACCCACATTGCTAATTATAATCCTAACTCTAATTTTAAACCTAACCATAACCCTTATTTATTCTAACCCTAAACATATATCTAATTTTAACCCTAACCCCTACCCTAACTCTAACCCTAAGTCTGACTATAAATCAAAACCTAACCCTAACCTTAATACTAACCTTAACCCTAATTGAACTCTAACCCTAACTATAACTCTAATTCTTACCCTAATTCTAATAGTAACTCACCTTAATTCTAACTCTAATTGTAATTGGAACCCTAATCCTAACTCTAAACCCTAACTCTAACCCTAACCGTAATTCTAATCATAACATTGATTCTAACCCTAACCCTAACCCTAACTGTAATTGTAATCATAACATTGATTCTAACCCTAACCCTAACTCTAACCCTCATTCTAATCATAACCCTAACTATAACACTAATTCTAACCTTAATTAGAATTATACTTAGGGCTAGGGTTGGGTAATTTCAAATACTTACTAATATTAAAAACTTTAATCTATTGGCATATGATTTAAATGATTTAATACATTAGAACATTAAAAATATTAACTTAATACTTTTTAACATATTATATATTTACAAATACTTTAAATCACTACCTAAAATACAAATAACATTTTTCCAAACAAAATATTATTACTTTAATATTATATATTACCATTTTCACTCACCCACATACAATTTATATAATTTAAATATTATTTTTAAAATAAAACTAAATAATAATTGAGTTACTTTATATATCTAGCTATTTTTAGATATATTATGCATCTCCTATTGAATAAATGCACTTGGTATCATAATGGTTTTAGCTTTTATATTTGAATTTTAATGCTAAGAAAAAACATTTTAAGTGAAGAAAAGGTTTATTAAATAAGAATAGTATTGAGATATGTAATAATTAATATTGCTAGTTTAACTTCCTCATCATAAATAATGTTAGACTAAATCAATTAAAATAAAAATGAATATAACTAAATTTAATTTTCCTTTAACATAATGAATAAATTAAATTGCAAGAAAATATTTAAATTGAAACAATTAGATGACTTGCTAATTTTTAATCCAATCATTATTTCTAAATAGAAACACAAATAAAATTACTAAAATTATTATGGAGACTCCAACAAAATTTAGTAATTAAAAAATAAATGTCACATTAAGGTAAAAAAAAATCATTTAAAATTAGAAAGTTCACTTTTTAGATAGAGTTATTAATGAAAATTAAAATAAATAAATAAATAAATAATCTACATAGAATGAATCTTGTTAATAAACTATTTGATTTCAACCAAATAAATCCCACCAAGATTACCCAAACCATTTTTTTTGTACAGGTTATTGCAATTAGAGGAAGGATTGGTGGACTTGGCTCAAAGGAGAATGAGAAATATAGGTTTATTATTATTCAATGAAAAGTTTGTTTGTTTTGATTGAAAATCTAACCGAGTTACCGGCCTCTTTTCACTAAATATGAGCATCACATTTAGATTTCTTCTGGCTTTTTATTTTTCCATTTAAGATGTTTGGATCATATACATCAAACATAATCCATAAATTTCTTCTGGGTTTTTATTTCTACTGACCAGTAAATTGCTGTAAGTTCTCAAGATTTTTGTGTACAAATAATGCTTTTATAAATTTTGATCTATGATTTGGTAGCTTCTATTGAAACATAGCCTGAAATCAGTATAATTTTGAAGAGATTTGTAGAAGTAAAAAAAAATGTTTAAATTGATTTGTTTTAGCAAAAGAGTTTCATTTTAAGTAGTGCAAGGTCTCTTTATGAGATAAAATCAAAGAATGAGATAATTTATTTAAGATTATGAAATACAATTAATTTTAGTAAAATTTATTCAAGGTTACTACAACTTTATAAGCCTATAAATTGCTTAATTCATGATTTACCTGGAATCTAACTACAACCTAGGCAACTTTTTGTTGGTGTTGCAGAATTGTCATTTGCATGCCCTTGGTAGAGTGGCTGCACAACATTGTGAAGAATCCAATGAGCCAGCTCGCTTTGCATTTGTGAGATGCAAGGTGATTGTTGAAGAGCATCCATACCAACCGTTCCCTTATATTTGAAATTCGAAGCACCCATAACATATTTTATCATGCCAAGAGTCTCCACACTAGAGCCATTAAACAGAGATTTCAAAATTCTATGATTAGTTATAGCTCTATCATTTAGTGGAGTAGAAAAGAATGATCCATCAAATATACCTATACATGTATGATTTCAAATAGAGCATTACATGCATAGCCATAGTCTGGGGTTTTCTAGAAGGAGCCCTCTCCACAAAGGGGAAATGCGAATGCTACAAAATAAACAAATAAAAAATGCCCTATAAAAAGAAGCAATACGGAGATGAAGACAAATCTTACAGTCCAAAACTCCAATGAGATTCCTCTAGCTGAAATTATCCATCACGGCCTTAATTTCATTAATGTTGTGTCATGTGTAGGGAGAGGATGAGTGAGTTAGGTTAAATGCTGAGAACGTGAATAGAAAGTACAACAAGCCATTAAAGTTGCACAAATTTCCAAATGTGTAAGCTACAGATTCAATCTAGACTGTCCTGTACAATATTTCTAACAGTAAATTTGCACCTCTAATCCTCATATAGGAATGTGATTATCATAGAATTCTTTTGTTTTAATTGTAATAATCCATAAACAATAAAGATTAACAGATGGAGCTATATATGACTTTATTTTTTCCTGTCTTCCCTTTCATGGAATACTGAAGATCTAATGATTATCGCATAATATACTGATCAATCCATTTCATATAATAATATCCTATTAACAAGTTCTTAATTTAGAGATAGAGAATAACAATGGATCCCAAAACCAAAATGTTGTTTGAAGGCAGAGTGATCATGAAACAGATCTATGAATGCATAAATTTTCTATGACATGTCAACAATGGCATTGCAATGCAGTGTAGTTACATCATTCGATTGCTTTAAGATCTGAGGAAGAGTTTTATGGGAAATCCATTTACAGGGAGAGGAGGGGATGGATATCCTAATATTTTTTCACCTCTATTGATTGCTCTATAGCCATTGAAGTTTTAACAAAATGATGCACAAAGAATAAAATCTCCATCTTTGCAAACTCCCAACTTGGACATATGCATAAGCCTCCCCCAAATGGTAAGAATGTGTAAGGTGCCATATTTCCCCCTTCCTCATCGAATCTTGAAGGCCTGAATATCTTCGGATCACAGAAATGTTCTTCTTTCAAATGTGTAGTATAAGTTGTCCATAGAAGTTGTTCATATCAGATTTATAAAACCATTGGGTTAGATTAACTTACAGAATTTGACAAAACAAATGTTATTTTATAATACTGCGTAGCTTACTTTCCATCCTTATTGGGCCTCACGGTGGCCTTTAAGAGGCTCTGGTTGTGCCTTATAAACTACCTATGCAGAACCCCCCGGATCCTCCTCTCGCAGAGAAAATAAATAGCCTTATAAATGAAACATCATTATGAAACGCCTTATGAAACTGACAATATTGCATCCTTCTCACCTCACTAAAAATAGTTACCATCACTTTATGAAACTGATAGTAGTGCCTCCTCCTTCCCTCACTAAGAATAATTTTTTTATTTCTTTTTTATTTGCAATTTATTGTTATTGTTTGGGTTTATAATTACAACCAAAAAATGAGTGCTCTCATCTCCACCCCCGCTGTGACTATAGTTCGCCTCTTAGCGAAATTATTCCCTTTGTCATTCTCATCAGCTACCTAGATAACATTAGAGTTGATGAGGTCTTGAACTTCATTTTTAAGATGCATACATTGCTCAATGTCATGTCCAGGGCTTCAATGATACTAACAAAAGGCCTTTGGGTTAAAAGAAGGTAGTATCTTAGAGGTGTCAACGAGGTGAATAGGCAAAAGCTAGATGAGGTTATTATTTAAAAGTTGCAGCATGATCGAATGAAGTGATTTAGAAAGATTGGAAAACTATCGAGTCTTTAGTTTGAATTTATAGGGAGTCACAATAGAAGGTGTTGCAGCAATATTCTCTGAATAATTAGAATAAATGTTGATAAAGTTTTTGTTTTGTTTCTTGAATGATTGAAAATATGTAGAAGTGGCTTTAGATTGACCAATGAGAGCTGATGAGTAACAACCCTCATACTAAATACCGTTAGTTGGTAATCATAGAGAGTTGTACAAAGATATGTAAAAAAAGGATATCACATTAAAAAAATCTTCTCATGGATCTACGGTTGTAGGTTTCCAATGAAAACCCTTTGTACATCAACATTCAATAAAGAATACTAAGTTTGAGAAAAGAAGTCTTGATAATACCCAATGAAGCCAATCACTTTCTCCTTCACTCCTTACTTGCAATAAACCAAATTGGTCAATGTTATTTGAGGTCTAATGTTGGCTTGAAAGTGTTGGAGAAATTGATTGAAAAGTTCTTGAAAATAATTAATTGAATTATAAGGTAGATATAAAACCACTCCAAGGCTATGTCTTTGAGTGACCTAGGAAAGACTTTAGCCAAGAGAGCATCTACAAATAGAAAGTCACTCTAGGGTGGGGGCCCTGGCTCGATTGTCTAAAAATTCTTGTTGCAGTAAAGAAGGTCATGAGGTCTAGTCTCCCCCCATCCCCATTGTACTAGAGGGCGTGTCGTGCCACCGTCACTGGTCATGTGAAAAAAGATTACTAGGTGCATTGTAGTTTATAGGGAGGGCTACCCAATTCTTGCAGTCTAAAAAATAATAGAAAATCACTCCACAAGGTGTTAAAGGCTGACACATGGTTATTCGAGTCTCCTTTTCTAGAGTACTTCTAAAAATAGGGAACTTCAAACTTATCAGGCATCAAAGTTCTAAGGATAGAGAGGGATAATAGCCAATGAGTATAATAAGATGAAATGGTAGGATAGGATTGAGTTTGACTCGTACTGGTTAATTGTTATTGTAAGGAATTACCATTTTGCAAAAGTTGGTTTATGACATGATCAATAGGTGAATTAATTTGTGAATGGATGGAATGCGAAGGGGATAAACTAACAAGAGGTTGAGACACAACATGATTGGCATTTTGGTAAATGAATTGTGGATGATACTGGTTAACAAGATACAGGGAATTAGTTGGAATAAGGTTTTGTTAGGTAGACTAAAAGCTAGAGGAAGGTGGAACAAAGGTATAGTTCCTACTTGTCACCCTATAACCAGTGTTAGTGCTATTACCAAATTATACTGTGGTTGTGACAACTAAAGAAGTGAATGTTGATATAGAGGATGTAAATATGGGTATCAACACATGCGTCCCCATTTGGTGTTGAGAGGACTTGTACTTGAGGATATTTGCACAACTTGTTGTCAACATAATGTTGTTATCCACTATGTGAGCAAGACTGTGTAAAACTTCCACACCTAGTGAATAATTAAGAAACAACTTTATTAGATTCTCTATAAGAGGTACATCCTCCCCAGCCAAGTGTTCCATGCCTAGGAATTGTTGGAAACTAGCCAACTCACTATCTATCTTCTTGAATTTGGGCCTCCGTAAAATGGGCTATGGAGTTCACAAGAACATCAAGAGAAGGTTGTGTTTCAGAGATCATCAGAAAGGCGAGGATGTAAATATGAGATGACTATGTTCCAAAACTTCTTGGTATTAATAGATTATTTAATTCAAGTTCCAATGTGTTAATACTAGATCTAGCTAATGGATTAGAGGCCATTAGGATTCGATAAATTCTTCTCATAGGATGTTTGTTTTTGGAGCACCGAGTCACAAAACTCATAAAGGAATTACGAATTTTGGGACATTCATGTACTCTTAGGAAGTGATATATAAGAAAGAGTAATGACAAGATGGATATGCTAATTAAGGGATAGAAGAAAGAGAGATTTTTTGTGTTTTATGTTTTCAAAATAGAAAGGAAAAGGTTTAAATGTTGCTTTTCTTTCTAAACTACATACATAAAATAAAAATATATATGCAATAAATATGTCTAATCAAGTTATAAACTAATCAAACACTACTACAGATCTGAGCAATACAATTAGTAAGTGCAAGTGTAAGATACACCGAGTTCACCAAAATGTAATGTAGGAAAAGAAGATCATAATCAACAATGAAGCAATTATATCAATCTCTCCTTGCATAACATTAGAAGACAATCCCCCAATGGCTATAGACTTGGCTAATGTCTGTAGAAAAATGCGAAGTTATAGGTGTTGGTAGGGACTTGATTCTTTTTTTTGTTATGATTAGGGATTGATGCTAATGTTTTGGCTAAACTATGCAAATACAAAGACATAATGAGAAAATTGATTAATATAGTAGTCTATAGTAACAAAAATTAGGAAACAGGAGTAGAGGAGAGTATTACAAACAGAGAGGAAATTGTCACCTAAAGAAAAAATTATCAAGGTAGGACATGGGGGCTAGGCACCTAGGTCCTAGGGTTTTAGGGTGGACTCACTTCTATGCAGAGGTCTTCATATATGTAGCCTCCATCTGTACTTCGACTATTGATATAAATCCATAACTTCGAATCTGCAAATAGGAGGAAAAATGTTTGGGAGATGTATAGAGGCTTGCCTCAGTCAAACATTCATGTAAGTGTTTATACTTCCACAACAGTAGAGATAAGTGTGATAGAGTGTGTGTGCCCTAGGTAGGTAGAGGAAAATAACTGACAAAAAAATAATGATGAAATATAATTGAACAAAATCACCATGAAACCCTAGTCGGACTTGATGTCACAACACTAGTCACAAACTAGGAGGCCTTGGAGAGAGAAGGAAGCTTCTTCAGGGGTAAAAGCACAATAGTGTGTCACACTTTATAAAGGAATCGGCCAACAGCAAAAAAATTTCAGAACTTCGACCACATAAAAGTGGTCTTTATGTTTTGAATTTTAAAAAGATCTAAACTAATGAAATCTAGATCTTTTGATGAAGTTTATTTCTATTTTTTTTTTCAGATTTTAAAAAAAATTGTTTTCAATTTTTTTTTATTAGTGTAAGAACAAATTTTGGAATGCTAAAAATTTCAACAAAAAGTGACATTCAAGAAACAAATTAAAACAAACTTAATTTTTCCTTAATTTTTTTTTTCTAAATAGGTAACTTCAATATCTAGTACATGGAAAAAAAATCAAATTTTGATGTATATTTTTCTTGTAATAATGTTTTAAAGTCAAATTTATCAAAATTTGATAGTTTTCATGGGACGTCAACTATTGTCTTTTTTTTAATGATTTTAAAAAATATTTATACACTTTTGAAGAGGACTCTCTCATCTAGTGCACCGTATATTTTTTGAATTTTTTTAATATGTTTTACTATTTTTTTTTTAAATTTCTAATCAACCTCTTTTTTAATTTTAACAACCTACTTGCAATATTTTAATAATCCATAAACAATAAAGATTAATAGATGAAGCTGTATATGAATTTATTTTTTCCTATGTCTGCCCTTTCATGGAATACTGAAGATCTAATGATTATAGAATAACACACTGATCAATCCATTTCATATAATATTATCCCATTAACAAGTTCTTAATTTGGAGATAGAGAATAACAATGGAGCCCAAAACCAGAATGCTATTTGAAGGCAGCGTGATCATGAAACAGATCTATGAATGCATAAATTTTCTATGACATGTCAACAATGGCATTGCAATGCAGTGTAGTTACATCATTCGATTGCTTTAAGATCTGAGGAAGAGTTTTATGGGAAATCCATTTGCAGGGAGAGGAGGGGATGGATCTCCTAATATTTTTTCACCTGGATCGATTGATGTATAGCCATTGAAAGTTTTAACAAAATGATACACAAATAATAAAATCTCCATCTTTGCAAACTCCCAACTTGGACATATGCATAAGCCTCCCCCAAATGGTAAGAATGTGTAAGGTGCCATATTTCCCCCTTCCTCATTGAATCTTGAAAGCCTAAATATCTCCAGATCACAGAAATGTTCTTCTTTCAAATGTGTAGTATAAGTTGTCCATAGAAGTTGTTCATATCAGATTTATAAAACCATTGGGTTAGATTAAGCTTTATAGAATTTGACAAAACAAATGTTATTTTATAACAGTGCACAACTTACTTTCCATCCTTATTGGGCCTCACGGTAGCCTTTAAGAGGCTCTAGTTGTGCCTTATAAACTACCTGTGCAGAACCCCCCGGTTCCTCCTCTCATAGAGAAAATAAACAGGATTATAAACAGAACATCAATATGAAATGCCTTATGAAACTGACAATAGTGCATCCTTCTCACCTCACTAAAAATAGTTACCATCACTTTATGAAACTGATAGTAGTGCCTCCTCCTTGCCTCACTAAGAATAATTTTTCTATTTCTTTTTCATTTGCAATTTATTTTTATTTTTTGGGTTTATAATTACAACCAAAAAATGAGTGCTCTCATCTCCACCCCCACTGCGACTGTAGTTTGCCTCTCAACAAAATTATTCCCTTTGTCATTCTCATCAACTACCTAGATAACATTAGAGTTGATGAGGTCTTGAACTTCATTTTTAAGATGCATACATTGCTCAGTGTCATGTCCAGGGCTTCAATGATACTGACAAAAGGCCTTTGGGTTAAAAGAAGGTAGTATCTTAGAAGTGTCAACGAGGTGAATAGGTGGAAGCTAGATGAGGTTGTTATTAAGAAGTTGCAGCATGATCGAATGAAGTGATTTAGAAAGCTTGTAAAACTATCGAGTCTTTAGTTTCAATTTATAGGGAGTCATAATAGAAGGTGTTGCGGCTGCAACATGTGATTAATATTGTCTGAATAATTAGAATAAATGTTGATAAAGTTTTTGTTTTGTTTCTTGAATGATTGAAAATATGTAGAAGTGGATTTAGATTGACCAATGAGAGCCAAGGATATCACATTAAAAAAATCTTCTCACGGATCTACGGTTGTAGGTTTCCAATGAAAACCCTTTGCACATCATCATTCAATAAAGAATAATAAGTTTGAGAAAAGAAGTCTTGATAATACCCAATGAAGCAAGTCACTTTCTCCTTCACTCCTTACTTGCAATAAACCAAATTGGTCAATGTTATTTGAGGTCTAATGTTGGCTTGAAAGTGTTGGAGAAATTGATTGAAGAGTTCTTAAAAATAATTAATTGAATTATAAGGTAGATAGAAAACCACTCCAAGGCTGTGTCTTTGAGTGACCTAGGAAAGATTTTAGCCAAGAGAGCATCTTCAAATAGAAAGTCACTCTAGGGTGGGGGCCTTGGCTCGATTGGCTAAAAATTCCTGTTGTGGTAAAGAAGGTCATGAGGTCTAGTCTCCCCCCAAATCCCGTGGTACTAGAGGGCATGTCGTGCCAACGTCACCAGTCATGTGAAAAAAGTTTACAAGGTGCATTACAGTTTATAGCGAGGGCTACCCAATTCCTACAATCTAAAAAAAATAGAAAATCACTTCACAAGGTGGTAAAGGCTGACACATGGTTATTCGAGTCTCCTTTTCTAGAGTACTTCTAAAAATAGGGAACTTCAAACTTATCAGGCATCAGAGTTCTAAGGATAGACAGGGATAATAGACTGAGTATAATAAGATGGAATGGCAGGATAGGACTGAGTTTGACTCGTACTGGTTAATTGTTATTGTAAGGAATTACCATTTTGCAAAAGTTGGTTTATGACATGATCAATAGGTGAATTAATTTGTGAATGGATGGAATGCGAAGGGGATAAACTAACAAGAGGTTGAGACACAACATGATTGGCATTTTGGTAAATGAATTGTGGATGATATTGGTTAACAAGATACAGGGAATTAGTTGGAATAAGGTTTTGATAGGTAGACTAAAAGCTAGAGGAAGGTGGAACAAAGGTATAGTTCCCACTTGTCACCCTATAACCAGTGTTAGTGCTATTACCAGATTATACTATGGTTGTGATAACTAAAGAAGTGAATGTTGATATAGATGATGTAAATATGGGTATCAACACATGCGTCCCCATTTGGTGTTGAGAGGACGTGTTCTTGAGGATATTTGCACAACTTGTTGTCAACATAATGTTGTTATCCACTATGTGAGCAAGACCACGTAAAACTTCCACACCTAGTGGATAATTGAGAAACAACTTTATTAGATTCTCTATAAGAGGTACATCCTCCCCAGCCAAGTGTTCCATGCCTAGGAATTGTTGGAAACTAGCCAACTCACTATCTAGCTTCTTGAATTTGGGCCTTCGTAGCATGGGCTATGGAGTTCACAAGAACATCAAGAGAAGGTTGTGTTTCAGAGATCATCGAAAAGGTGAGGATGTAAATATGAGATGACTATGTTCTAGAACTTCTTGGTATGAATAGATTATCTAATTCAAGTTCCAATGTGTTAATACTAGATCTAGCTAATGGATGAGAGGCCATTAGGATTTGATAATTTCTTCTCATAGGATGTTTGTTTTTGGAGCACCGAGTCACAAAACTCATAAAGGAATTACAAATTTTGGGACATTCATGTACTCTTAGGAAGTGATATATAAGAAAAAGTGATGACAAGATGGGTGTGCTGATTAAGGGATAGAAGAAGGAGAGATTTTTTGTGTTTTATGTTTTCAAAATAGAAAGAAAAAGGTTTAAATGTTGCTTTTCTTTCTAAACTACATACATAAAATAAAAAAAAAGATATGCAATAAAAATGTCTAATCAAGTTATAAACTAGTCAAACACTACTACAGATTTGAGCAATAAAATTAGTAAGTGCAAGTGTAAGATACACCGAGTTCACCAAAATGTAATGTAGGAAAAGAAGATCATAATCAACAACGAAGAAATTATATCAATCTCTCCTCCCATAACATTAGAAAACAAGCCACCAATGGCTATAGACTTGGTTAATGTCCTTAGAAAAGTGCCAAGTTACAGTTGTTGGTAGGGACTTGATTCTTTTTTTGTTATGATTAGGGATTGATGCTAATGTTTTTGCTAAACTATGCAAATACAAAGACATAATGAAAAAATTGAGTAATATAGTAGTCTATAGTAACAAAAATTAGGCAACAAGAGTAGAGGAGAGTATTATAGATAGAGAGGAAATTGTTACCTAAAGAAAAAATTGTCAAAGTAGGACATGGGGGCTAGGCACCTAGGTCCTAGGGTTTTATGGTGGACTCACTTCTATGTAGAGGTCTTCATATATGTAGCCTCCATTTGTCCTTCGACTATCAATATCTAAAATCCATAACATTGAATCTACACATAGAAGGAGGAAAAATGTTTGGGAGATGTATAGAGGCTTGCCCTAGTCAAACATCCATATAAGTGTTTATACTTCCACAATAGTAGAGATAAGTGTGATAGAGTGTGTGTGCCCTAGGTAGGTAGAGGAAAATAACTGATAAAAAAACAATGATGAAATATAATTGAACAAAATCACCATGAAACCCTAGTTGGACTTGATGTCGCAACACTAGTTGCAAACTAGGAGGCCTTGGAGAGAGAAGGAAGCTTCTCTAGGGGTAAAAGCACAATAGGGTGTCACACTTTATAAAGGAATTGACCAACAACAAATTTTTTTTGGAACTTCGACCACATAAAAGTGGTCTTTATGTTTTGAATTTTAAAAAGATCTAAACTAATGAAATCGAGATCTTTTGATGAAGTTTATTTCTATTTTTTTTTCAAATTTTTTAAAAATTGTTTTCAATTTTTTTTATTAGTGTAAGTACAAATTTTGGAATGCTGAAAATTTCAAGAAAAATTGAAATTCACAGGATGTCAAGAAACAAATTAAAACAAACTTAATTTTTGCTTAATTTTTTTTTTTCTAAATAGGTAACTTTAGTTTCTAGTACATGGAAAAAAAATCAAATTTTGATGTATATTTTTCTCGTACTAATGTTTTAAAGTCAAATTTGTCAGAATTTGATAGTTTTCATGTGACGTCAACTATTGTCTATTTTTTTAATGATTTTAAAAATATATATATACCCTTTTGAAGAAGACTCTCTCAGCTAGTGCACCGTATATTTTTTTAAAAAAATTAATATGTTTTACTATTTTTTTTTAATTTCTAATCAACCTCTTTTTTAATTTTAACAACCTACTTGCAGTATTTTTAAAATAAAATATATTAAAACTAATCAAAATATGAAAAAAATTACATATTTGAATTGTCCACTCTGGGCTCTACAAAAGGGTATTTTTCTTTGTTGCAAAAAATTCATTGTAATAGGAGAAATACCCTGTTGAAGTTTAATGTTTCATAAATCTGTGAAAAAAGGTGAGTTGGCTGCCATGTACATAGCCAACTAGACATACTCGGCTGAGTACTTTACGACCGACTTGGTTTCAGGCATATTCTTATCAGGTGATAAGTTGTCACCCAATTAAATATCAATTGGTACCTAGTTAGCTAATAAGGTATAAGTTGTAAAGAGTTGATATATATACAAAAAAATTTTTTTTAAAAAAATTCAACTCAAGAAAATTTGATTAAATACAATTTAAGGAGACAAATTTCAGCAAAGGAAGGCTTATTTGGAGAAAAGAAGACTTATGTCAACAAAAGAAGGTTTATTTCATATCATGTTTTCTCTCTTTCACATCGTTTAAGTCTTTTATTACGATATATATTTAAAATAGAGGCATAAGTCTTTTATTATGATATGTACCAAATATACTTATGATACCAAATTTGCTCATTATATGTTTGTAATTTGAATTTTTTTTACTTTGGCTTTAACAAATGAACAATTTATAATTCAGTGTTCTATTTATGCAATATTAACTACATGCATTCATTGAAAGCACACATGTGTGTACACTTGTATGCATGTGAATTCAAATTTGAGTGTAATTTGTGATGGGGAATCGGAGGACTAGATCAAGGAAGTATCATCAAACAAGAGAGAGGAAGAAAAATGTGGGTGAAGGAACATCTACTAAAGAATAACCCATGGAAAATATTGATGGCCAAGGTGGCGTATAGGTACAAGAACAAATGGAACCTAGTAATAGAGATTTGTTCTATGGTATGGAAAATCTGATGAAGATGGATGAGGATTCTCTTTTCAATAAGATTTCATCTGAAGATATGTTACTTGAAAGCATAGTAAAATTACACTCTAAAAGAATATGGGATGAATTTTTTGAAGAAAAATCTCTAATTGGAAGAACATGGTTAGTTGCAAAGTTATTTAGATGAAAAGAAATAACCCCTATTTTGGAGTTGTTAGGGGTTGATAATAGGAAATAGTCATCAGATTCATTAAAACAAACAATTGTTGAAAACTTGCAAGAAGCATTGAATTATATTGATAGCAAGAGTCGAGCTAGTGATCCAACTACTGCACATAGAGCATTGATGACTATAATTCTAGTAAGAAATTATCACATAGAAGACAAGTTCAAGCAATTTCTAGATTACTAAATTTATATAAGAGAACTATTCAAAGGTATATTGAAAAGAGAAATGAAATAGATGCAAAAATTGAGAAAAAATGGGCAAATATTTGTAGGGTTTCTCAAAAAGATAGAATTTCAAAAGATGTAAAGAAACAGGTGGTTGAATATTGGACCAATCACTCTCGTGTTTCTTCCAATAGAAGGGATACTATACAAATAACAGGTGAAGATGGTACAAAAATTTCTCATCCAAAACATTTTATAGATACAACACAAAGTGAACTTTTTGAAGCATTCAAGCAAGAATTTTCAAATGGGAAGATTTCTCAAAGGATGTTTGAGACACTATGACCATCATTTGTACATATAAATAAAGTATGTGAAACTTGTTGTTGTCAAAATCATGTTGAATTTGATCTACATCTATAATCATATAAAAATGCTATGGCAATAATTGAACAAAATAGCCATCCCTAGAAGCACAACACAATTTGTGAAGTCTCCTTAATGCGAAAAATTAGAAGATTCAAATGAATTCAATGTTCAGTGTATAGAAAATATATGTAATGATTGTGGATATTTAAAGAATCTTAAATTATAAGTTGACTACATTGAAATGCAAGTTATTTGGAAGAGATTTGAATATGAGACATACTTAATGAACTCAGGAATTGAGACCAGAAAAATTGTTCTCAAAGAGAGTGGATTGCCTTACAATGAATTTATGAATAAATTTTGCAATATCATATATCCACATATCTAACATTGTCATGGTGCAAGATGGCAAGCTAAGCAATTTCATAATTCAAAGAATTGCTTTCCACCGGGTTGTATTCTCTCTATTGTAGATTTCTCTAAGAACTATACATTTAGTCCTCAAACTAAGATTCAAAGTCAATATTATCATTCAGAGCAATTTGCAATCTTTGTGCAAGTTTGCTATAGACATGCCGAGTTTCAGGTAGATGGTATACAAAGTAACAAAGATGATCAAATTATCATCAAAGAGGTTCACTTTTATATCAGTGATGATACAGGGCATCAATAGAAGTTATGTAGCTCATTGTATGAAAATATTTTTTGAAGACCTGAATCGGCATAGCATAAATCAAGAACAACACTGGATATGGTATGATGGATGTGCTGGTAAGTACATTGTTTTAGGTTTAATTTTAAATTTTTATTTACTTTTAACTTTGAGACTTAAATTGTTCAATTACTTATTTAATATATTTAATATGTATCAATTTTTTTGAAGCTAATTTTGTTTGAGTGTAATTATTTGTGACTTCATAGGACAATTTAAGTCTACAAAGGCTTTTTTTTTGTTAAGCCATCAACATGCTAGACACAACACCAAATTCTTGTGGAATTTTTATAAGAGCGGACATGGAAAAGGCGAGTACGATGGAGCACGAGCATGTGTGAAGCGTGCACTTTGTCAACATGAACTTGCAAGTAGTTTATGCCATATATATATAGAATCTAGAGATATTTTTTTAAAAATCATATCTATATTTAAAAACTTTAATTTTAAATTCTTAAATAAACCTTGAAAGTAATAGGTGACAAATAAATTGCCAACATGTGTACTTGTAGGTAATGCCATACGGAATACAAATGAAATTGTTGAATGGTGCAAAAGTCAATTTTTCCGCTCGTGACTCAACATACAACATACCGTATTTTTGGAAAGTTACAGGTACATCTAGTCAAAATTTGTTAACTTTAAATTTCAAAGTGTGTACATACACATGATTTTTTATTGAATTTTTAAATTTAAATTTATGTTTATAAATTAATCACTTGGATGTTTATATAATTTACAGATATTGATTGATCAAATGCTATTAATTGTCAAACAATTAATGGTATTAGAAGCATGCATCAAACCATGACAATGGGAGGTAGCAAGCCTTATGTAATTAATGTGAGAAAAATCATGTTTTTGTGTTGATTGCATCGAAGACAATGTAAATATTGTTCAATGTGAGAATATTAGAGATGGGTATGTTTCACAATGGAAAATGAAACAATTAATATTAATGCCTCCTTTTGAAGACAATGATAATGTCGATGTCTACGATCCTCTATATTCAGCTGATTATGAACATGTATCTGATTTAGTTGTTATAGGTATGTATTTAATTCATTAACTTAAAATTGATTTATATATTCTATGTACAAGTAAGTTTATATATAAATTTAAATTTATATGTATTAAAAATATATATTTACAACTTTCCTAAACTCTACATGGTGTGTGTATGGGAGCTATTTTCATTGTTGTTGCAGATCTTGACAATGTGGAAGGTGTAGATTACTATCTACTAAGATGTACACAAACAAAAAGAAAATTAGTGGAATCGATGACAGATGGTGATGGACAAGAGTATCCCATTGGATCAGTCATTATTGAAGGCACATATTATCAACAAATAAATATAGATAGACATAGTATTGTATTTGTTGATTATATGCTAGGATAAAATGTTCTACATTATAGTCACTTAGTTATAGCAACAAAAATAAATTTAGAAACCTTACATAAAAGAGGACATGCCAAACAAAAGTGGAGGTTGCCTATTGAAGATCACGAAAAGATTTTAGAGATAATTAAAAATAGAGAGGATCCAAATTATATGCACCAGGAGCTTTAAGTTGGTTTTTGGATATATGTACATACATATGACTGGATATATATGTATGTACTCAAACTTTTAATAGATCTATCTAGATATCTATATTGATTGGACATGTGACATGATTTAGAATATTTTTTTCAAAGGCTTCTAGTCATTTATTTTTGTCCAATTGTATTTAAATTTGTTCCATGTGGAATTCACAATGTACATGTTAGATTGAATATATATGCTTTCAATACAAAACCTAGTGACTTTAGATTATATATTTTTCCTTTAAATTCTTTTTAAAAATTAGTATCACTCATACCTAAATACTGACTAAACTTAAATCTAATCTTCATCTTCTGCCTCATTCTCAGCAATGTTGAAATAGTGTACAGCTCGTATACATTGCAATCCTTATTGGAAGCTATCGCTTGCAGCCAATCCTTGACATTATCCAAGTATTGGAATGTATCTAGGCATGTTATAATTTCTTTTCTTTCATTGAGAGTAGGAACTATGATTTTCTATATATGGCATTTATTAGAGAATTGCAGTAGCTATAACTCTTTATAGTTCAAAAAATTAGTTTCACTTATACATAAATACTAATAAAACTTAAATCTAATCTTCATCTTCTGCCTCATTCTCAACAATGTTGAAATAGCATAGCTCGTATACATTGCGATCCTTATTGGAAGCTATCAATTGTAGCCAATGTTGGTTTCTAGCTTGTTGAGTTTTATGGGGTTATATGAAATGCATTTATTTAAACTTTTAAAGGGTTGTAGTGGATAATTATGCATTATTGGCTTGATAAAGTTGTTATATAGACTTGAACAATCTTGTCAATGAGCCCAAAACACATTTAACTTTATGCTTATTTTTACTAGTGTTGACAACTTACATAGCTTGATAAATCTAAATCTTTGTATCTTATGAGAGCCAATACTAGTCTTCATCATATGTTGTTATGTTAAGATTGATGAATAATAATTTTCAACACCATAAAGTCTCCATTCATTATTGCCTTTTGTTTCTTGATTTGGTCTTAGATTATAGGTATATGTGTTACAATGTTATAGTCCAAATTTAGATGTCAAATCAAACTCAACAAATTCAACCCCTCCTAAAAGAACATGAAAACAAATTCAATCATGCACAACTAATCTACCTACACCCACAAAGTCAAAGGTGGTCACCAAGTACCCACATCAAAATACTTAAAACCCCCTTCCTTGGAACTACTAAATTTAAAACTAAAATAGTAGAGGAAACACTATAACTTGAAGATGACTTGATGAAAACTTCATACTCAGAAAGGTAACATGTGCTTTACATATTTTATTTTCCTTGCTAATTTCATATTCAAAATTGGCAATTTTCTTGACTACAAATTTTATATGTTAAAGGTGAAATAAACATTGTGTGATTTTTTATTCCAACTAAAGGACATTTTTCTTATACTAGACATTTTTAATACAAATTCCTTGGCTTATTTTTATGAATTATAATAAAAATTTGATTAAATTTAAAGTTAATATGTTATTTAAGTGAAATAGAGTAAGTTTCATCACTCAAATATAAATATTAATGTCTTGTAATGTTTGAAATTTTTATCACTATAAAATATGTGTCACATAATACAAGCTTTCTAGGATGTCTTGGTAACCACAACCAAAGAATCACTTTAGTCTTGAACATTTTTTTTACATTTAGGATTTTAATAATGATCAATTATGCAAATGGATTACAATTGATCTAGGATCCTTTTTATACATATAGTAGCAATAGTTGATTGGAGCACAAATCATTGTGCAAAGTATCACATAGTGTAGAGGTTGTTTGGACAAGAGAGGTTGGTGTAATATAGACTAGTGTTCTTTGAGTTTGTGCAACAAATATCATAGAACTTAATAGTTAGTTCTTGTAGTTGCAATTTAGTTGAAAATTATGTTATGTATATTATTTTGTGAACCCTATAAAACTCACAAAACATTATTTAGAAATGTATAATGGTAAAATAGTCGTTATAAGGTCCAAGGGATTCACTTAATAAACCAATGGTATAGCATGTACATTTGTAAGTTACTAATAAGTCACTTAATTTAAATTATAGTGGAAGGTTTTATAGATACAAGATGATTCTTTTGGGTAGGGTCATGGCATTACCCAAAGGTGTCAAATAATTAGTTTTAGGAAACTTGTGTGGGATTGTATTGAACCTACATGACCTCAAGTTGTGACCATTGTTTCCTCTTTAATTGCATTATATTTGGGATTACATAGGTACCCCTAGGATTATGATGCTCTCACAAAATAGAAGACTATGTGGCACAGGAAAAATATAGCTTCAATTTCCTCTAATTGACTTTTTCTATGTGATTTGTAGAGGATTTGGAATGCCACTTATAAACACTTTATCCCACTTCTGTACATACTTCTCAAACCCAAATACGATCACATCAATTCAATTATCCACATTCCTCCTAATATGGAAGTGTTATATTGGGTCACATTTTGGTTATTTAAAAATCCAATACACAAACACATGATAAGGTATTGCTTTAGAGGTGAATCCCTTGTATAATTAGAGAAGATAGTTGAAAATTATGCACACCAAGAGTTATTCCTATTCATTGTAATGCATTTGAAAATTAATTTGTGTATTGTATTATGAACCTTATAGAATTCATAAAATACAAAAAAAATATGATAGTGAAATAGTTGTTAGTAGTGAAGACCATTCATAGTTGTGTGCACTACATGCCTAACATATCATATAAATTGTTAAAAGTTTTATTCAAAAAATTCCTTGAAATGAAGCAATTCTAATGGAAAGCATGGTTTTTAAGTCAATGCCAATAGCTTTTTGGGTATTGTTAAACTTCATGAATTTTACCATGCTTCCAAATTCATTCATTTACTTTTATAATTTAAAGCTCCATATTAAATGCAACTAACTTTAAGATTATTCAACATTGTAATTATAATATAATGCTCCAAATTTGCATAATAAGTATATATTTACTATGATCCAAAACTCAAACTAAGCTATACTATATGTCATTTAATAAAAAATTAGTGAGCAAATAATTCATATCATCATATACTAAATTTAGCTATTATCACCCATTTGGAAAACATACACTTAATAAAGATTTATATGTAATGACTCGTGCATAATTTAAGATAGATTGGTCAGAGTTGCTAAACCTATTAAATGAATACCTTGTTATTTCCACTTTGTAATAGTCATTTCCTTATTTTTGTAAAGGGATCAATGATAAAATATACTTATGTATATATTTGGGGTTAAGTTGATGAACTAAATTAGAATATCACTTTGGGAAGTATTTTTTTCACCTAATGACCTTAGGATTCTTGATTATTATGCTTATATCAAAAAATAGAATTTTTAGAAGACACGTGTGTGGAAATTAGAAAAACAAAGTTCCTTGTATAAGAGGACTTGCAATGATTGATTATGTACATGGTTTCCCTATTTACATCTTGACAATAAAGGTGACCCACATTGTATGCTATCAATATTTAATATTAAATACTAATGGATATCTTTGTCTTTATAGTGGTAAATATCAAAATTATGCATGTATTTATTTATTGCTAGCAATGGTAGGGTATAATAAAACATATTTATATAAATATAAAACCTTTGATTGTATGCACCTAAGAAAAATTTTAGTTGTATCAAAATGTTATTCTATAATACTGAAGGCAACTTTTATGTAGATGTTGTAGTATAATCATAAATTGAAATCATTGCATGCCAAAATAGAATAGCATATTTCCCAGCCATCCATCCTATTTGTATTGATGACACTATATTTAATTCTCAAATTTTGATAACTCAAACTTTTTGAAATCACAAAAATTGAGCATGTCATATGTACTTTATGTGATGTAGAAGAATAATATACAAATTGAATTATTTCCCTATTTAAGATATATTAATTTGAATTAAAACTATTTAAGTTAAAACTTGATTTTATCCAAATTAAGACCCATATATTCTAAGGAAAACATCCATACAGATCTATATTTAACTAAACATCTAAATGTGCATATATACATATCATATATATAAAGTCTAAATAACATAAATTCTAATTACAACATGTAAATGCAACAACATAAAATCAAGTCTAACTGCAATATAATATCAAGTCTATAACAACATAACATCAAGTCTAACTGCAATATAACATCAAGTCTAAATAACATAAAATCTAACTGCAACATGTAAATGAAACAACATAACATCAAGTATAGTTGCAATATAACATCATGAGAGTTTAGGCAAACATAACAAAGAACACATGAATACATCTAACTATGCAAAACATCAGGACTCCCGCCTCCTATGGGAGGAATGGACCTCACTCAACCCAGGACTAGAATGATGAGCTAAGCCCTGTACTGATCCTCATCCCGAGCCCTGTCTTGAACCATGTGTGTCTGATCCCATCCATCTATGAACATCTGAGTGATATGTAGATCCCTGAACATACAAATTATCTCTATTAAATTATTTATTTAAATATATATTAAAAAATATGGAATCTCAAGTAGACATGTTCTAAAAATTTTAAATGTATAATTAAATACTAAATACCTTGCGTCCAACCTCATCTGCATCTGTTGTCTACTACATAGTGTCATGTCCTAGTACCTCTCTCATCGGTCCCTAATGTAAGATTGATTAAATAAGAGTCAACACGTGTATGATGCACAAGACTAAATTTTATAAAATTTAAAAATATTTAAAATCTATGTACCTCATCATCAGCACCCTGTGTAGCTCCATGGATAACCCTCCCAATCCCACTAAGCTCAGATCAATTAAGGGTCATCACAATGTTTTCATCAAACAAAAGACCATGGAGTGATCTTGGTGCATAAGGTGGTACAATACCAGCATTAGGCTGTGATGCAGTCTGTTGTGACGACACTATATCAATCATATGTGTAGCTTGTTGATCACTGTGCTGACTAACAAATGTGGACACGATCTCGAGAGGGATGCCGTACTCAAAATTGACAAACTGATATATAGAAAGTAGATCTTGCGCCAGACATGTACTCAATCTACGTAAAACACTCTCTCCAGAAGTATACGCCACATCGTGTGGTGAAACTATGTCAGCACGTATGTAAGGATCATAACTGGTGGAAGTCAAATCAACTGATCCTATGTTGGTGCATGGATGCAACATATATCTACCAACAATATCTGATGTCAAATGGTCAACGTCATTGGTAATATAACCTAAACTCTCAAAAATATGTTGTCTCAATGATGTAATTGCCACCTCAGCTGACCATCCTAGATCCAACCTTTTTGGAAGTACCAAAAAGTTCAGACCCACTAATGCCCTCTTATTTTCAATCGGATCCCAATTAGGACATCAAAATTTCTCTGAAAACCTCCCATGACCCTATCCCGCATGTTTTGGTATAGATGCGAAATCAACATCAAGTCGTAAATGAGTCAAAGTGAAAAGTTGTTTGCAAAAATACAAAGGCAACTCATCATTGTGTGGCCATCTATGATGTGCTGCTAACCACTTAGGATATATAAGTGGTGTAGCAACAACATATGTACACCTGGTGACAAAATAGCCCTGAACTCTATCATGTCCATGATAATGTGGAAACATACTATGCACCTTATTCAATGAAACAAACCTATTAACTTCTGGCCATTTCACTATCCCAGTAATAGTACTAGCAAGTGACACATAAAAATCCTCAATACTCAAATCATTGTAGGGATTGTATGATTTGACTATGTCAATCATAAGTGTAAACTTTGCTCTAGTCCCCACCAAACTATCTCTATTAGATAGGTTAGGTGTATTATGGATCATCTGATCTAAATGTGTCAAAGCATTATTGAGTCTATCAAGAGTGGCATCATATAACTCACTCCTACTTACACTATGTGCATCACCACTATTAAGCTCACTATCATGGCCATCACTATGATGAGATGCCATGTCAAATGCCATGTATGTGCAAATTTCTGCATTTTAAAAAATTTAACATACATTTAATTTATAATTTAATGAACTTATATGCGCATTCAATTTTTACATTTAAAATAACAAAACTAAAAACATTTAAAATCTAAGAATTAAATACACATGAACAATCTACACATTTAAATTAACTTTACAAAACTATATAAACATTTAAAATTTAAAAATTAAATATATATTCAATCTAATACATCTATTTCAAATACATCTAGCCAAGTTCAAATTTTCAAACTAATAATGTAGTTAGATTGTTCACAGATCTTGAATAAAAATGCAAATTTTATTGAAATAAATACTAACAAGAAGAAATGGAAGGGTCTTGGAATTATTATGTTTTATACCAAGAGACAAGTTTTAGAAGGCTTTGAGCTACCATATATGGGAAAGAGGTGTCGAATTCTACATTCCACTCCATCATTTTGATAGAGTCCCTTGAAAAAAATTCAATGCACTTATTTAAATCATTCATGTTGGGAGGATAAAAGAGTCTAGTGTCTTCATGGAAATTACTTTCTTTCGTTTGCAAGAAAAAAATAAAGTTAGGAGTTGATTCTCTTTGTAATACATAGCCCCTGGTCATCAATGAGTTTGGACCTAGGATGCACTTGTAATGGTGCTAATCACCTAACTAATTTTAGATTGTAGTAAGAATTGACAAGTGTCAATCATCTGTGAGATGAGTGTTATCACTTTTCTATAAATCAAATATGCATACATTGTACAAAGGGTTGGAAAATATTTTGCAATGTGTTACAATGAGATAAAATTTGTAAATCATCATTTATTGTTTATTGTTGTACTCTAAACCTTTGTTTATACTTGGAAATGCTCTGGTAGACATGTATACAAAATGTGGAAGCATAGACAAGGCATGTGAACTATTTGACATAATGCCTCAAATAGATGTCATCTCATGGAATGGAATGATTGTAGGCAAGGCTTAAATTTGATAGTTGTATAGTTGTATTTAGGAATTTTTGTTGAAAAATATAATTAAAATTTAAAAAGGATTGTATCATATGAAAGGAAAGATTTTGGACAAACTGTCAAAAATTATATAAGATTATGATGATATATATATTTAATTTTTATATGATTTACTTATACTAAGGCATTTTATATTATTGGAAGGGCACCATTGAATAGATAATTGTCATTAAAAAGTTGTGTGATAGGCAAGGTGGACTGTCACATTTAAGCCCTGATTGTAGGATATGCACAAAATGGATGTGTTGAAAAGGTTGTAGAAACTTTCAAGCAAATGCAATTGGCAGGTGTAAAGCCAAATTCCACAAACTTTGCCAGCATCCTTCTTGCCTGTGCCAAAATGGGAGCATTGGAACAGGGTATGGACATCAATCAAAGCATAATGGAAGGGGGATTTTTATCTGATAATATAGTGTCAACTACCCTGGTAGACATGTATTCAAAATGTGGAACCATAGACATGGCATGTGAATTATTTGACAGAATGCCTCAAAAAGATGTCATCTCATGGAATGCAATGATTGCAGGACACGCACAAAATGGATTTTGCAACTTGAAGTAAAATGTACTATTGGAAAGGCTTTAGAAACTTTCAAGCAAATGTAATTGGCAAGTCTAAAGCCAAATTCCATAACCTTTGCCAGCATCCTTCTTGCCTATGCCAAAATGGGAGCATTGGAACAAGGTATGGAAATCCATCAAAGCATAATGGAAGGGGGTTTTTTGTCTGATATTCTAGTGTCAACTTCCTTGGTAGACATGTATGCAAAATGTGGAAGCATAGACATGGAACATGAATTATTTGATAGAATGCCTCAAAAATATGTCATCTCATGGAATGCAATGGTTGCAAGATATGCACAAAATAGATTTTACAAGGATGCTCTCAAAATCTTTGAAATAATGAAGCACTCTGGAACATATCCTGACATTGTAAGCTTTGCTTGTGTTCTATGTGCATGCAGCTATGCAGGTTTAGTAGATGAGGGTTGTACATATTTCAATCACATGAGTAACCCTTATTGCATTACACCTACAATTGATCAGTATGTGTGCATGGTTGACCTTCTTACACGCATTGGCTATCTGTATGGAAAATGTGGAAGCATAGACACTTGGAAAGTTGAAGGTTTAGTGGATGAGCACTGCATGTATGCTTCAATCATATGATTAAACCTTATTGTATTACACCTACAATTGATCAGTATGTGTGCATGGTTGACATTCTTGCCTGTGTTGTCTATCTTAAGGACACTATAAACTTTATCATTAAGTTGTGTGGATGTTGCAGCTCATTGATATAAACTATGGGATTTATAAGATATAAACTATGAGATAAATATTATACATTCCTAGCATTCGTGATTAGGGTTTATTCAAATCAATAGGTGGGTATTGTTTATTTATCCCAATGATGCATGTGGGTGCTGAGGAATAGTACCTGGAGGTGGCAACTTACATTGCATTGCAGTGTTGGCTGGAGTTAGTAGTGCAGTCTGGTTGTGGGTCACTGTCCATCATGGGCTCCAGGCAGAACACTCTAAAACTATATCAATCCAGGCGAAAATGACAATTTTGCCTTCTTTTATTTTTATTTACTTTGATTACACCCAAAATCTAATTGGGTGTAACCTTACTACTTGATAAGGTTCCTCCAAGAAACATACAACCACGTAGGCACCACATAGGTGCAACGTGGTTTCAGTAGTAACAAAAATAGGCATAACTAAATCGTGCGTAAATGATCTGCATGGAATTATTTAGTTAGCCAAAAGTGGGACACACTATTGTACTTTTACCCTCAGATACCTGGAAGGGTTAGTATAATAACAATAGTAATAATTCACAAAGAGAGAGAGAGCTTCACATTTCATGTAGAGAGCATATATCAAGTATTCAAATAATCACTTAGTCATCCTTTCAAATAAGAGACAAAGAGCTACATATATATATGAATCTTAATTTATTCTAAAAGAGTTCGTGTTAGGCTGACATAAGGTGTACCACTCAATGTAGGAAGGCCAATACACGAATTACAAACTTAGACTAGAGTCGAGCATTGGGCTCCCTAGTCCTAGCTAATTTAGCCCTCGAAAACTTAGCAATTAAGTATTCTAATGTTATTTCTTAATTAAGTACTGAAACATTAATTTCATGAATGCAGATATAAACACATAGAAAGGAGTGCTAAACCTAGTGTGAAATTGTAAGTTGTCACAACTTTCAACACTACAATAGGTACAATAATAGTTATGACTATTGATTGGTACAAATCTTGGTATCTGTTAAGTAGAAAAGAGTGAACTAGCCTTAGGATTTAAACTATGTCATAACCCTTTTCTACAAACATTGAGACACAAACCAAGCTTGTCTTCTACCCTTGAGGGAGTGTCAAACTACAAGGGTTATGCCTCTTTATTGTATAGATGAGTATTAGACCAAATTCAACCAATCTAGCTAGGGCACAAGATCAAACCCTAGTTGAGAAAGATTAAGCTACAAATGACTTTTGGAAGCGAGATTTGAGAAACTAATTAAAAAATAGAGGCAAAAAAATAGTTTAGAACCTAGATCTTCTGATCAAAATACATAGGACTAGGGTGTTTGGGTGCCCTAGGCCTTTTTTAGGGTTTACAAAAATTGCCACTTTTGTCAGGTCTACACCTATAATATCTTCCGTCTCTTAGACTGGTATCCTCTAAAACTTGTTCGTCTACTCTATACACAAGAAAGAAGAGGAAAATTTTTGTGGCTATATGGGAGCTTGCCTCCATCAAGCCCTTGTTTCAGTATTCCTACCTTACAGATAGCCAAGATTAAATTTAGATCTTGTGTGTGCTCAAAAATCCTAGGTGTGAGAAGTAACATTCAAGATTTAATCCAATAATAACAAACCCTAATCCTATATGACTCAAGCAAATAGGAAAGGATGCCTCACTCAAGGAAGCTTACAACTTCACCTCAAGGATGAAGATTCATGGAAGTTTTGTAGAATAAGAAGGTGATGCATCCATACCCTTGGTGAGTACTTAAGCCAAACTCAAGTTGGTGGTTCCAACCCTTCTCCCAATCATGCAAAGTGCTTCAACCTAGGAACTGTTAGTAGGATGCAAAGCATGAACAGAGTCTATTAGAAGCTAGTGCACACACTATGTGGAGGTTGGAAGCTGACAGAAGATGATAAATAACACATCCTTAAATGTAATAGATATAGTATATATAGATATAGGAAATGATGATATAGCAGAGGAGCATATAATGTAGTAAGAATATGAGATAGATGTTGATATGAAGATGACATAGAAGTCATGTATGTAACTGGTGAGGCAGAGACTTAGACCTACCAGAGGATGGATATATGATGTACAACCTTTTATTGTCGGTGATATATATATATATATATATATATATATGGAGATCTTCCGGTCCCAGGTAATTTTATGGTGTCTTGTTATTATGATCTATATGTGATACTCTATTTCAGTTATTCTTTATGTTTTTCGATCAATCTCTATCTACTTGACCAATGTATAAACTGACTACAAAGACATGATTAAGGATCAGATCTCTAGATAGGTATCCCCTCACTATTTCTTACCAACATTTGGTTCCATTGTCAAGACCCTGGAAGAATGTAGTTAAAGATTGAAAGGGAAAAACATTCAAGGGAGTAGCATAGAGTATCAGAGAGAAGAGAAGGTCAAGTTGAGAGAGAAATTTTTCAATTTGTAGAGGAATTCAGATCTCCTTAAGTTTCTAGCTCTTTGAGAGGGGGCAGACACTTAAGGGGATGGCAAGTGGAAAGGGGGTAGGGTCCGCAAGAACCTTTCAAACGATGTGAATCTTCAAACAAGGATTCCATGGGATATAAAAGGACTAATGGAACACTAACTCAAGAAAATTCATGGTGAAAGGGGAGAAGTGGAAGAAAAGAGAAACTGGGGAAGACATCAGGACTGGAAATGAGATAAGTCGAGAAGACAGATTGAAGTAGACTCAGGCTGACAAGAATATTACTACAGAAGGATGGAAATGGCATAGGAGATGGAAAAAGGGAGGAAAATAGAAGTTGTGGAAGAAAAGGAGAGAGAATTCAAAGAGCATGTCACAAAGGGTGCTACCGGAAGGGAAGAAGAAGACAAGCACATCAAGGAGGATGCTTTTGAGCATGCCAATGTTGGTACTGTTGGAGAAAGGAGGTCAAAAGGAGAAGAGATAGAGCATATTATGGAGGATGTTTCTAAGCGTACCACTATGGGTGCTATTAGAGAAGAAAACAGAAGGGAAAACAAGAAAAAGATGAATTAGGATTTATGCCATAAACTATTAGAAAACATGAATTAACACCAAAGATTTTGAAGATGGATGAGGAATATATAGAGAAGCTAATTTTCCAAAGCATAAAGGAGATAAGAGGAGGAGAAGAAGATGTGGTAAACATTGAGAAGAGTTTTGAGGGTTTTGGAAGGTTATTTTAATTAGCATTGGATGCTGACACGATGTCATTCACCAATTTAAGAGTATCTCCTAATTTGAAGAGACACAACCCCTGGACCATGAGTCACCTTGAGTACCATATAAATTCAAAAGAATTTTAGTTGAGAAGAAAGATATTCAACCAAACAAGGAAGCAGAGAGAATAGAAGAGATCTAGAGTAATTTCTGTAGACATAAAAAAATTGACCAATCGATCCATTCCCTAAGTCAAGAAATTTAATTAATTTTAATTAATTAATTAAATGCTCCTTAATTCCTAATCCACTCCTAATCCTAAGGTTTAATTAATTTTAATTAATTAATTAAACCTTTTCACCTTCTAACCCTCCTATAAATAATAAATTAAAATCAAGAGATTTAATTTATTATTTACAAAACAAAACCTAAAACCTAAACATAAAAAATCATTCGTAAAAATTAAATCAAAACCCGTTATTGTACCTAGCAATCCATTCAACTACTTTACCATTTAACCATCTGAACCACTTTTACCCAAACTTTATAAAACCTCTCCTCATTTTCATTTATCAGCCCCGACAAAATCTACACAAGAGTTATGCAAATCATGAGCAACCACATTTTTAATACATCGATAACATCTTATTTGGTTTTTACATTTATTTCTCATCTCTCTATAGTTAACTTTATTCTTGTCTTGTGATGGGGCATTAAATATGAGTTTAGGGTTTTGAAATATTTGAAATCTAATTGTAAATTCATATTTTATGCTACATTAATTGGTGAACCTAACGTGAATCATGCCCTTTCCCAATTGATTGTCTGCAAGCATTTTAGTTGAGTTGGTGCAGGTTTCTTGACGAATCATGGAGGTTGTCTTTTACAAGTTTTCTTCTGGCTTCAATATGACCGCACCTTGATTCCATAGTTGCTCGCAGATGAAGATTGACATATAGCACTCTGTGTTGTATGGTTGTAAGATCATTCCACTTAAATCATCTATTTGTGTCTGCTTTTTGACTTTTATCTTTCATGTAGATCAAATTTCTTAAAGTGCTAGCTATTATTCAGTGATTATGATTATTCATGAGAATTAGTTTAAAAGGGTATATACACAGGTTTGGCCATTCTTTTCATTTTCTGTACAAAGTCCCATGTGGCTTTTAAATTAACAATTATTATCTATTTTTCTTTTTCCCTAACCATCTTTTTCAAACAGAATTTTACTTTGAGTATTTTGGTGTTGTTAATGTTAAATGTTTTGTGGTTAATATTTGCATTTATTTGCTAATCAAAAGAATTAAATAGGGTTTGCTCTATGTGGTTTGTTGAAGATTTGTTACTCACAATCAACAATCATGGTGTTCACTGGCAAATTCACACTAGACAACTTTATAAACTCATTGGTTAGTTTGTGAGCTTTGGTTGGACAAGTTATCTCACACCATAAAGAAAATCATGCTAGAAAATCACGATGGACGCAGCAAAAAGTATGACACAGGCTATATTTAGATGAGTGCTGGTAGAAATTGGTGGTTTTATTTCTACTTTGCTATGAACAATAAGAGTCTTGTTGCAATTTGATTTTACTTCACATAATTCATTTAGGGTGTTTACATTCAATGTGGTCAGTGGGGCATCTTACTTAAGTTCAAATCTTTATCATGACTCATGGGTTTTGACTCTGGTTTTGATTGATGTTTTTATCGCTGCCTATTGGTGACCGCAAACCATTGAAGTTAGTTTATTGGGCTTAAATAGCACACACTAAGCTTTGACTTACTTAGGTGGCTGGTGGGCCCTTTCTGTAAGAGAAAGGGCCCACCAGTAAGTCAAAGCTTAGTGTGTGTTGTTTAAGCCCAACCAAGTTAGTTATGGTTGGCTTTCTTTACTTCACATGTTCATCTTTAGCTATCGCCTTTCCTTCAAAACTTAACCTCAATGAAAATTAAGTCCTTCTCTGCCAGCAATTAACACATCATAGAGAACGGGAAGTTTTAAACTGCCATGGTTACTTCACCGTCAAATATAACAACAATGTCAAACTTTAACTCTTTGTCATAAAACACCACATGTGATCAACTAGGATTAACTATAAGATAACTACCATGAGAAACTGTTGCATGTGATCACAACCGTCAACATCACTGATCAAATAACTGCCAAAGAGCCCATTTCTAGCCCTTGGAGGCTGTTTTCTTCAAACTTGCATAACTTTTGTGTTTGTCATCTGATTTTCACTTTTTTGTAGGCTTGGGAAAGGTAACTCAGAGAACTACATTGTAGTATAGGCCATTTGTCCAAAAACATTGCAAATTTTCTGGTATAACCATTTCAAATTAAGAATTTCATTTTACAAACATCAAACATTTTCTTCTTGTTGTGTGTTAATGTTTTTGTGTGGGTTTTTGCAGGATCATTTGTTTTATGTTTACTAGTAGATTTACGCCTGTCAAAGACTATTTTGTAAACTACTAATCAGTGTGTTGTAGGTTTGATTGTCAGAGAATCTAATCTTGAAACATTGTGTCTTCTTTTTATAGATTAGATCACATCATAAGCAAGGGTTAAAATTAACAAGCGTTTGCAATGTCTTATGGTTTGCATTTTAGTCATTGAATGTGTATGCTCTTCTCTTGCACTATTCGGTGATCTTGATAATCAAAAGCATTCCTTTGACATTTTGTATAACCACCCACACATTTAGATTTGGAATTAAAATGAACCTCATGCGAGTGTGAGGCAAAAGCGTTCTGTATACTCTCTCCTTGCATTTCATGTGATCTGGGACATCAAAAACAATGTGCTTCCTTGCTTTTGTTACCCTTTAGAGTGGGCCTGCTCTCGAGACACATCTGAAAGGAGAAATCACTTGCGACCTCAAGCAAGACTTTCATCCGGCCTGCTATATAAATTTAGGATAAGGCGAAAGCCAAGTCTAACCGATATGAGCACTCACCATATAGTGCTATCTCGAAAGGAGGCATACCTTAGTGTATATTAAATTCCTAGTAGGGTTAGTTAGAGCCTTAAGTGACTTGTTAGATGCTCGTGGGGTGCTGGTCCCCTGGATATTCACTAGAACCCTTTTGTTTAGTGGTAAAAAACCTTGTACTTGTTAATACAGGAGGAAACTTTGATAGCCATCCACATTTTTATGGCTTATGGTAGAGATAGCAAGGTACCTCAGGATCTGCGAATCCTAGGACTTGGAAGTTGGTGTTCCTGAGAAGTGAGTGCACTGTAAAGGGGAGCCTGTGCCCCAAGTTCCTAGAGCTATACACTATAAGTAGGCATGGCTGGGTAAAACCAAGTGGGAACTCAGCAAGTATTGTCCCTGCCTAGCCTAGGATTGTGCACGTCTACAAGTGTTTGCAAAACATCAAGATGTCATAAAAAATAGCCAATTTGATTGTCATGTGTCTTCTGTGATTGATGTGTGTTCTTGAAACAAATCCCAACCAAACATCACACCTAGGAATCTACAACATCTCAACCTTGTAAAACCTCAAAAAATCAAACAACTGTAAAACTGTCCCTCTACACTAGTCCATTGTTCCTAAATAGAGTAGTAAAAACACAGTCATATCCAGTCTTTTGGGAATCATTCTTCAATTCTGAACTTCTAGGGTTCCTGTCTCGAATCATTGCATATCCGGAACATCCCAATCAGTCATACACACTTGCATATCCACTGCCATTCAAACAAAACTCTCAGTCAATTATACACACTTGTATATCAAACAAAATTCTCAGTTTGCATCTAGGTTGCTCTCTTTGGTCTTCAATCAAAATATTTGGCTATCTTATTACTTTTACCACTTGAGGTTCATCATCCTTGAGTTGGGAAACATATCATCATCTTGGGATAGGGTAACTCGCTTGGAGTTTATCGTCTCCTACTTCAACCTACCCCATCTTGATCATTGTCCTTGTGTCTATCCATCATAGCACAAGTAATCATTGCCTACATAATTATTGTTAGACCTAGAGTTACCTTGATCTATTTTAGAGTTGTCATCGGATCATTTAGTTGGTGTCATCTTACTCATATTCACATCCTTAACCTAGTCCAATCTTCATTCATCAAAATGGTTGTGATCATCAACAAATTTAACCCAAATCCAAAACCATACATACTCCAAGGTGACCCAAATTTTGATCCTAGTGATGATGAGAATCTTGTAGATCTTAGTGATGATGAGAATTTTGTAGAATCCTTAAGCCATCTTAATGATACTCTTGACAAGGGATATACCACCTCAAACTTGGAATCATACACTAGTCCATCTACTAGCCACCTTTATCCATTCATTCATATGGAGCCTCCATCACCATCTAATAGAATGCATATACCAAAGCCTACTAGTCCTACACCAACACCACCATCAAACTTCCCAAGATCTAATCCATCAACCAAGGAATCTTTGAATGATTTTCTCCAAAGATTCTTTACAAAATCTAAAAGTAAAAGAAAGGCTATGGAAAAATCCAAGTCCACTCATGTAATTTCATCCCCATCTAGCACAAGAAATCATAATCTTACACATAAGCCTACACCTTCCACCCTTATTATCCATCCATTATATTGTGCATCCACCCATATACTTATGAAGGATGTGATCCATTGGATACTAGCAAGGAATTGACTACCACCCTCATGCCATCAAATCCCTATCCAAGAACCTTTAAATGCCATGCCTATTTCTCCAATCCCATCTTCTAGTCCACAAATTATCTAAGAACCTTCAAATGTTCTTGAAGATCCACCTACCATAAGCCCAATTCATTCCCCACCATACATTAAACCTATCCAGGCATTTCCCACTTCCACTTCCATTCAAACTGAAGATTTATGTCAAAAGTCAACTCTAAAGCATGATCAGTCTTTCTCCTTACCAAATCAAGATCAAAGCTCTTCCTTTCAACCTATTCATAACCTATATTTTTTTTATGATCAAGATATTATCTATGAGGATGAGCCTATCCCTGAGAAAAATGATCCCATCCTTAACACACTTAATCCTATCTATGATCAAGCTCCCATATATGATCAAGATAACCATGATGATCCTCATAGTGAACTTTATGTATTCCAAGATCACGATCTTGTCACTCCTTCCACTCATAATCCCAATACTATCCATACTCAAGAAATCTCCACCACTCCTATCCATTCTCCATCTAGTCCTATCTATCATCCCACAACATCCACTTCCCTTGATGAGACGCTTGGTCCCCACAAGCACATAGATGATCAAACAAATACATTAGATCTTAATACACATAATGATGATTAGGATCCTATTGTTCCTTCACCATCTTATAGTGATCCCATTTCAAATCCATCAACTTATGCACATACTCTAGCTACTTTCATTCATGAATGTTCTTCCTTAGGAGAGCAGAAACCATTATCTACCACCTCACCTTCCTCATCCAATAAGGGAGTCATATCTTGTATCCTCAAAAATAAGTATCCCATTGTGCATCATATGTTCCAAAACATGAACTACCAAGGTAAAGGATTGGGCCTTCATGAGCAAGGTAACTTGGAACCCATCTATGTCAAAGTCTCTCCCAAACCATATGGTATTGGTTATATATCTCAAGGAAGTCAATCCAAAGATGTTGATACCATGTCCCCACCTTCAAAATCCACTCCATCTCCTAAATCCACTCCATATAAGCCAAACCTAGGTGCACCTCATCACACCCATAAAACATATGTTTCCATCCCTCCTCCATCATCCTATGAACCCAAAAAGCATGTGACCATCCATCTAACTCCATCCACTTTACCTCCACTTCTTCCAACTCCTAACATCCTTCCGTCCACTTTACCTCCACTCCTTCCAACTCCTAATATTTCCATCCTCACATCCCCTTATCACTTTAGCCACAAATCCATTAATCCCTCCATCCATAAATCCTGTTCCCATAAATCCCCTACAAATAAATCTCCTACAATTCCTAATTATGATCAACAAATGCACACATCGATTAAACACGAAGCTATCCCAACCACCCCCATGGGATTCACAAATAAAACTTTGGATGCCTCTACTCATAAAGCAAAACATCTTAATAATCCTCATGCCACATGGCACCCATACAAAGAATCAAAGCAAAATCAAAACTTAAAAAGGCTACCCAAGTCCACATTTCAAAAAGATAATTTAAAAACCAAAATGATTTGGGTCCTCAAGCAAAAATTACCTAGTTCAAATGGAAAATCCATAATCCTAAAATCCCAAACATCCTACTCCCTATCACAAAATCCTAAAATTTGTAAGTCCATTTGGGTTCCTAAAGGCCTAAATAGGCAAACCCCTAAGATAACATCTCCATTACTCCCAAATCCCCCTTCCCAACTTCAAAATCCATTTTGGTGTCTGCAACCATTGGTCTTGGTTCCCTTCCACTCCACAACATTCCCTCATACCTCCATCTCTCCATCTTCTATCTACTATCCCACTTATCTCTTCCATCATATACCTATGGTTCATGCTTTTACATAAGTCCTTTTATCTATCTCTTTATCCATATCATAATCCACTACCCATGATCCATATCATAATCTGCTATCCATCCATCCATAATATACTATCACGTTACTTTATTTCTCTCTCATGCATTCTCCTACCAACATCCATGAGCGTAATACCATTTGACATGGTGTATGAGTGACTTCTATCCACCATTAAACATTATCACCTTGCTATAGGAACAAAGTTGAGTTCCTACCTATTTCATCCAACTATCCCCTAGAAAAAAATAATCAAAATAGTAAAGAGAAATCATTTTGTCCAATGGTGAAAAATTGGTAAATAGGTGCATTGGATAAGTACCATGATGAAAACCTAGCAAATAGGCGTCAAGTGTAGGTGATTATCTATGTGCTTTACACTTGGGGGCATGTTGTCGCATCTATCCCATCTCATATCTTATCCTATCATTTTCCATTTTATCTTGTAATCCTTACCCATCATATATGTCATACCTTCCTTATTGTGCCATCCATTTTGCCTTCCTCCTTTTTGATATTGATAAGAGTAGGGGCAAAATGTTGAAAAATGCTTTTGACATCTCTTATCATTCTCCAAATTTCATCCATACATTTCTAAGAATATCCTCCATCCATCCACTTTTCCAAGCATTATTCCCATCATGCATCCTAATAAGCATTACCCCACTAAATCCTAAGGCATAATATAGAGAATGGGGGTAGGTTATTCCTATGTGACATAGTCCTTTGAGATCACATCCTTGGTTCCTTTCATCCATATATCACATATCTCCCATCCATTATCCTTCTATTGCCATTCCTGGTATCCACCCTACCTTTATGCTATCACCTCCTTTTATCCATCCAAATCCTACATTTATCCTATCATTTGTCCTCTTTATCCACCCATCATCCCTACACACTTCCTATCCATTTCTTATCACTACTCCCTTCACCCATCTATCATTCATCCAATTCAATCTGTTTGTTAGCCTAAATCACCTAACTTTTCCACCCTTGTTTCTTGACTTGGTGCTCCCTTGTCATTAGTTATCATTTGGATTCCACCAATCTATCCACACAAAATCCAATGCTAAACATCCAAAACAAACCAAAAATTTTAAAAAAATCAAAATATTTGAAAATACAAAAAAAACTAAATATCTAATAAAAAATTAATCTACATCCAATCCAATCACATTAATTCTTCAAATCACTTCAATCAATTTCATCTAATTCATTCAAATCATTCAACTCAGATGATCAATCAAGTCATTTCAACTCACTCAATTCATCAAGTCATCATCAAATCAATCCATCAAATCAAATCAATGATCCAAATGCGAGTATCCTTAATCCATACCAATCAATGTCAATCAATCAAGTCAAATTATCCAATCACATCCATGGTCTTGTTCCTAGCCTTGTTGCAAACCTAATCGATCATCATCATCAATTGGATATATCATTCCCAATCGTAGTGTTTCTCTCAGGATATATCATTCCCATATCAACAACACAATCCTCATGTTGTTCTCAAGATAAATCATTCCCACATCAACAATGCTATCAATCAATCATCAATCAATCATTATTAGCATTAATCAATTCAATCGATCATTGGTTTTCAGCTTGACAGGGGCAATACCTTGTTTATTTTTGAATCATTTCTGCATGCTTGTTTGCTTGTGTGTGTCATCATTTCATCTTGCATTTGAATCACATCTATATCATTCTAGCTAATATTCATATCTTGTGTATGTTGGAATAGCTTTTTGCATTATCATTTGCAGTTAAGGCCATATCATACCTTTTGTACATTAGGATTTTCATGCTCTAAGTTTATTTCCACATTTTCCATACATGTCTACCAAAGGATTTCCAAATATAAAATCTGAAAAAAATCTCCCTTCCATTATGCTTTGTTGGATGTCCATACCTTGTTCCAAAGCTCCCATTTTGGTACAAGCAGGGAGGCTATTGGCTTTACAACTACCAATAACATTTGCTTGAAAGTGTCTAAATCCTTGTCAACAAATCCAACAAATCCATTTTCTGCATATCTTGCAATAATGGCATTCTATGAGACCACATCAATTTGAGGC
The DNA here is from genome assembly GCA_027924645.1 of Cunninghamia lanceolata. Taxonomy (NCBI): domain Eukaryota; kingdom Viridiplantae; phylum Streptophyta; class Pinopsida; order Cupressales; family Cupressaceae; genus Cunninghamia; species Cunninghamia lanceolata. Next base: position 5,598,447 of record BSBN01000957.1, read on the forward strand.
ATTCTGTCAAACAGTTCACGTGCCTTTTCTATGCTTTCACATTTTGCATGCATGTCTACCAAAGCAGTAGCAACTATAACATCTGATAAAGTTCACCTATCCTTTATGCTTTGATGGATGTGCATACCCTGTTCCAAAGCTCCAACTTGGCATGGGCTACGAGGATGCTAACAAAGGTTTCTAGCTTTACACTAGCCAATTGCATTTTCTTGAAAGTTTCTAAAGCCTTTTCAACAGATCCATTTTGTGAATATTCTACAATCAAGGGATTCCATGATAACACATTTCTTTTAGGAATTCTATCAAACAGTTCACATGCCTTGTCTATACTTCCACTTGGATATCCTGCAATCATGGCATTCCATGAGATGACATCTCTTTGAGGTATTATGTCAAACAGTTCACATGCCTTGTCTATGCTTCCACATTTTGCATACATGTCTGCCAGGGTAGCTGCAACTATAGCATCTGAAAAAATTCCTCTATCATTTATCCTTCGATAGATGCCCATACGATGTTCCAAAGCTCCCATTTTGACATAGGCAGGGAGAATGATAGCAAAGGTTGTGGAGTTTGGCTTTACACTTTCCAATTGTGTTTGCTTGAAAGTTTCTAAAGCCTTTTCAACAAATCCATTTTGTGCATATCCTACTATCATGGTATTTCATGAGACCAAATTTTTTTAAGATATACATTGAGCAGTTCACAATGCAATTGAGTGGGAGGGGAGAGATTCAAATTAAAATTACCCCATTTTAAAAGTAATGGCAGCATATCTTCCTTGTGTATTAATCTTTACAACTTTCTCCATGAGAATTTGATTCATTTCATTTAAAGTAAAATACACATTGCACTTAAAAGTGAAAGCACTTGGTAGAATCTTTGGAGTGTTAAAAAGCAAATTTCTTTTTTTTTTTTTCTTAGTAACTTTGGAATTATGGTCACTTCTACTTTTGACCAACAATATCATTTTATGTTAAAAGGGGTTTTGAAATAATTGTGTTCTCCAATATCTATGAATTGGTGCAATCTTTTAGATCTTTAAAGTTCAATTCAATTCTTTTTCTCAATTAAGTTTTAAGTACAATCACTCCCCTATTTTGTTGAAGTATTTGGCACATCATGAATTAATAAAATCTAAGTTGAACTGTGCAAAAGTGTTCTTAATAGTTGAGTATTTCACACATCATGAATTAATAGAATCTAAGTTGATTCCGTTTCCTTTTCATGAGTTATTACTTCTATATTTCAAATAAAATACTATTTTAGTGCAAGTAAAGTGTTCTAAATATGTGAATATTCCAAAAAATTTGAAGTTTTTTAAAAAAATTTTTGAAGTAGTTATTTTTACAATCATATTAATTATTTGATGCTACAATTTATTTTATATCTTATAAATATATTTATTCAAAAGATAAATATTTAAATCTTATATAAATCATTAAATTGAGGATGATAAATGTAAATAAAAATTTAGAATATAATTTGAAATAGGCTTCAACAAATTAGAATTTATTTCAAAATTGCCACAAGGTGGACTTTGTCTATTGTGATACTATTATAGAGAGATGAAAGATAAATTTAGAACAAGATACTTGATCAAAGCCTTGTGATGACAAAGACTTGAGAATTTGCTATCCTAGAACAAAACCACATGTATGATCTAATCCAAATGACCTCTAGCTTCATCTTGGATAGAGATAGACCTTTAATAATTGTAGAATATATTTATTTGGATGATATTTGGAGAGAAAAATGTGTGGTGCTAAGAAGCATTGGTGGGACCTACTTTAAAAAAATAGAAGAGCACTTAACTTTCTTGGTAGCAATTAGGCTACTAGATTTATTCAACATTGGCTAACAAAGATGTTAGATGATGTTGTGGACATAGTAGATAATAGTTGAACCCACAATTAACACAACAATGGCTAATACACTTTTTAATGAGTTGTCCTAATTGTTTGTTGATTGTTAACCCATGTATATTTAATGATTAGAATAAACTAGGGTGATTTCCTTTAAATACATGCCCTAGACATACAATTCAAAACCTTTGGTACTTGTCTAATAGGTAACTTCCATTAAATTCAGTTAAGAAACCTTCATAATTATGTGTTGGACATTCATATATGATGGCATCATCATATGCTTGAGTGCTCCTTACCTATAGGGATTTGCATTTCAATTTGACACCTAAACTTTAGAAGGCTCATACTCACTTATTTGAACTCTGATGAAGGTTAATTTTTTTACTATTGCTATTTTTATATGACTATGCAATGGTAATATTATTTTTTAGAACTTTTGCCTCTATTTTAAAAAATATATAATTTTATTAGATTCTTGTTGACACTTTATGACTTTTAGAACTTTTCAAAAACTTGTCAGGGTTCACATAGACTCCTTTTATAGTTTCACTTTTTTAAAGTGCATAATTTTGTACATACTCCTCCTTGATAAATTTTATTTATTCCTATTATGAATCATTGTAGTGAATTATATTCTTGGTATATTTTTGTAACTAACTTAAATTTCTTATATACAATTTGTAATTTTATATAAAAATGATCATATATTCTTGAATTGAAATAAATTTCCACACATTTTGGGGGATTTTAGATATCATGTGTTATTGTTAAGGAATGAAAAGAGGGTTGATGAGACTAATGAATAGTTTAGTTAGGTCCTCCTTTCACTCAATACATTCAAGAACATTTAACCGAGTTGAATCACAACTTCTGCAAGAGGACTCAATTATCGGGTTGGCTGTCACTTGGAATGATAAGGAAATATGGATTTGGTTGATTAATGTGTTGATTTTAGTCTGGTTAAGCTTAAAACCCTAATTATACAAAGTAGTAAACAAACAGATGAAACCTGATAAATGCTCGCACAGAGATAGAATAAATACAGATTATATACATATGAGATTTTGAGTTTCGTAAGATGGAAAAGTTGGGGGAAAAAGAGCAGGTGCCCAAGCCCAAGGTCTTTCTTTTTCTAAGGGCTTCAAGATCTCTTCCGCTACTGACTGCAACCACTTCAGAGATTTACCACACTACAAAACTAAGGGTCAAAAGAGTAGGTCCCCTTGACCTTTTTGAGCTATTTCCTACCTTTTCCTTCGGATCCTGATTCCTTATAGCCCTATGCAACTCCTCTCCGCAAGATCTAATACCTCTCACCTACAATCACAAGAGAGGGGTTGGTGGTTGTGGTGTTTAGGAGCTTTCCTCAGTCTTGAGCCCTGGAATGGCATTCAAGCCTTCCAACACCATTGCTAGATAAATAGTGCATGTCCTTGCAGGACGGAGACAAAAACAATGATAAAATAGATAGATTGTATCACAAATAGATATCACCTCAGAGGTGTATCTCTCAAGGAGATGAAGATCTTTCACACCATGAAAAGATGAATCCAAATCTGTAATAACAAACATAATAATAACACAATTCTACTCTACAACAAAATGAATGCCTTGAATGTTCTATGATCATAAGTTCACCTTAATATCAAAATCATCTTTTAGTTTGCAAATGAAGTCCTAAACATGATTATATATGCATTCCCACTAGGGTTTCGTAATTCAAACTTAAGATGCTGAAAAGGAACACCTTTAATGGTAACTTTACCGATATTCAAATTTGAGACCCTGATAAAATAGGGTAGAGAAAGCACAGGCACCCTTGTCCAAGAACCTATTTTGGGTTAGGGTTAAGCTTAGAGATGTCCCCTAAGTCCCATTTGTCATGGTTTTCAGGGCATTTTGTTTTGGGATTCATTTATAACATGCATGATAAAAATTAAAGGACCCGAGAGCTAACTTAGGAGGTAAAAGTCCTAGGGGGAAATTTTATGACATAACATTTAGACCCCACTTTAATGTATGTATGATCTTATGACCCATACATGTATTAAAGTATGGTCAAAACACATCAAACATGCCAAGCACAAGAAGCTAAGGCATACACAAAGATTGAGGAACTATTTCTAGCCCCCAATCTTAGGTAAGCATTAGAAAACACATTGTAGACATGCAAGACACAATGAAGACAGTAAGAAGCACGCAAAACATAGAGAAGACAATATTGAAGACATGCAAAACATGATGAATATAGTGATATAACATTTTTATTTTCACATATTTAAATGCATGGAAATAAAAATTGTAACACAAAGCCAAGAATGTAGGGGAGACTCTTTGTCACACCCTTTACACTACACCAAGGGGAGAAAACACTCCATACAAAACACAAGCATAGGGGAGACTCATCGTCACACCTTTTACACTATGTAAGGGGGAAAACATGCCATACATAACCCAAGTGTAGGGGAGACTCACCGCCAAACCCTTTACACTACATGAGGGGGAAAACACACCATATAAAACCCAAGTGTAGGGGAGACTCATGGCCACACCCTTTACACTACACAAGGGGGAAAACACATGGAACACACAAGCATCGTATAGCATGCCATAAACATACTATAGATCTTAAACATGACAAACAAGGTGATGGAAGGATCTTATTGAGCTAAGTCCCACCATCTCAAACACACTGCAGACATAGCTAACAGTTGGGCTTATGCCACAACAAATGCCAAAGACATGCTTAAGGGAGGATAGTCTCAAGATCCAACCCTGCCTCTGCAAAGGACTTTTTAAATAAAAAGGATGTCCACTAGCTCAAGAGATACACCATCCTACCTCCGCAGAGGGCTTTTGAATAAAAGGATACGCACTAGCTCAAGAGATATGTTATCCCACCTCTGTAGAGGGCTTCCTTGATTGCAATATAAATAAAGATGTGCACTTGCACCGGAGATACAATATCCCACCTCCACAGAGGGCTTACAAACACGCTTCATTAGTACCAAAATCATTAGATAGATTACATTATATATGCCCCCACCTTAAGGTGGTTGATGTCATCTACTGATATCAAGCACGTTAAGGTAGATAGAAAACACATAATGAAACAAGAGCCTTCGTAAAGCCCATGCTCCCAAGGTAACATGTGCTTATGATTGCCAAATGTTCCCACAAATGCATTGATTAGATAAGATAACAAGAGAGGTTACAAATCTACCTCTAAGATAATAACCAAAGGGTAAGTGCACAAAGATGAGGGACCAAAAGGGGGTCTTATGATACCACTTTTTTTCTAAAATCAGGAAACATTGATGTTGGATGAAAAATTCAAGATAGATACACTCAAAATTTGAAGATGCAACAAAAATAAGAGTCGTAGTGCTTCGAATCTAGTTTCACAACTACTAATTTTTTCTAGAAATGGTTAAGATTAAGGGGTTCAAAAAGGGGAAGCACACAAATTGGTCCTATTTTTCTCAAAAAAAAAAACATAGCATCTAGTGTGCTCCCCCTAAAATGTTGACTTTTTTTAGTATTTCAAAAATCACTTAGGTGAGAAATTAGCTAACACCATATAGTTTATCCCTGATTTTTCTGATAATTTTTCATGAATATTTGAGTTTTTACTAATTTTCAAAGTGGACACATCCTAAAAAATAGAAAATTGAGTGTGCTTCCCCCTAAATTTTTGAAAACTAATCAAAAATCAAAATTTTTTTGAATACATGTAGAATGGAGTCTAGTTTCTAAAAATGTAACTTATTCCAAATTTCAATGAATGGTAAAAAAACTCAAAAATACTAGACACTAATTTTTGACAAAAAATGGATACACTAATAAAATAAATTAAAGATGAAACCATTAACATACTCAAAATGTGAAAAAAATTATATGGTTAGATAGCTAATAGAGAGCTTAAGATTATGGTGGTATTTTTTTACTTTTCATTGGAAAAAGTGTCATCTTGATGGGGAGCATGCTCCAGATTATCTCAAAATTTTGCTAAAAAATGGGAAAAAACACATCTTAGCATGCTCAACATAACATGAGAGTCTTATAATGTGTTCATGTTATGCTAAACAAAAGTGGCTTTACACATGCCAATTGCATTTGCTTGAAAGTTTCTAAAGCCTTTTCAACAAATCCATTTTTTGCATATCTTGCAATCATTGCATTCCATTACAGAACATCTCTTTGAGGTGTTACATTAGTCAATTAACATGTCTTGTCTATGCTTCCTTTCTTTAAATACATGTCTACAAGGGCAGCTATACTTCCCTACCATCTCTCTCTCTACTTCTCTCCCCTCTCTACCTCCTACCCTCTCTCTAAGTCTCTACTTCCCTCACCTCTCTACCTCCTACCCTCTCTAAGTCTGTGCTTCTCTCCTCTCTCTACCTCCTACCTTCTCTCTCACTCCCTGTTTCCCTCCCCTCTCTACCTTCTACCCTCTCTCTTACTATCTACTTCCCTCCCCTGTCTACCTCCTACCCTCTTTCTAAGTCTCTACTTCCCTCGCCTCTCTACCTCCTACCTTCTCTCTCACTCTCTTCTCCACCCTCTCTACCTCCTATCCTCTCTCTCACTCTCTACTTCCCTCCCCTCTCTACCTCCAACCCTCTCTCTCAGTCTTTGTTTCCCTCCCCTCTCTACCTCCTACCCTTTCTCTCACTCTCTTTTTCCTTCCTCTATATACCTCCTACCCTCTCACACTCTCTACTTCCCTCCTGTCTCTACCTTCTACCGCCTCTCTCACTCTCTACTTCCCTCCCCTCTCTACATCTCCACATCATTCTTCCCATCTAATGAAATTTCATAAATTATCTTGTTTCCATTTCATCATCCCAATTTATATCCTCATCCCTCTTTGCATGTCCTAGTTTTCTTGTTTCCATGTTCTTTGTCGACAAGGGAGAGAAGAGGGAGGAAGGGGGAGAGATAGGATGATAAGGGGGGAGAGAGAGACAGAGTCCTAGTTTTCTTGTTTTGGAGAGAGAGAGAGAGGGTTGGCCAAGTTTATGAGTTTAGGGTTGCTTCAGTTTAGGGTTTAGGGGAATTATTTAGGGTTTAGGTGTTTAGGGTTACTCAAGTTTATGGTTTAGGGGTTAGGCTTTAGGGGCATTATAATTTAGGGTTTAGGGGTTTTGGGAGAGAGAGAGGTTTAGTGTTTCTTAGGTTTCATCACATTATTTAGGGTTTATGAGTTTAGGGTGTCTTAGACCTTTAGGGGCATTATTTAGGGTTTAGGGGTTAGGGTTGAAGGGGAATTATTTTATAATTTTCCTCCAATCCTCCTAATTCTAACCTATTAGTCCACCCATCTCCTAATTCATCAATCTGTATCATCCATCCACCATATAACTCACCATCTAATCCATCAACCCATGAACCGTTGAAAATTTTTCTCCAAAAACTCTTTACAAAATCCAAAAATAAAAGCAAAGATATGGAGCCATCCATATCCACTAATCCAATTTAATCCCCCTCTAACACTCCCAATCCCAATCCATTCACTCGATCCTAATCCTAACCCCACAACATCTTCCATCATTGTCCATCAACTATATGCATATCGTAGTCCATTAACCCATGAAACCATGAAAGATGTTACCCAAGGACTATTGGCAAGGAATCTTAGAAAAACATCATGTACTCAAATTCCTATCCTTGAGAAGGTAACAAAGAACCTCCTAATAACATGTCTATGTTGAAATACATAGGACAACTAAGAGGGGGGTGCACTAGTTGTCACAAAAACTTAACTTCATAAACCATCAACTACTTAATTACTAATAATTAGATTTAACCATGAAAGCATGAAACCATCGACTTAATCACAATCATGTTGAAATGCGCTAGATAACTGAGAGGGGCGATGAATCAGTTGTCCCAAAAACTCAAACACTTCTACTCTTAAACATTAATCACTTGTCCACAGTTATTATGATTCAACAATGAATGCATGAAATCAGAAACTTAAACATAGATACAACATTAAACACAAGAGACACTAGATTTTTATGTGGAAAACCCCAAGGTGGGGAAAAACCATTGAGAGGATTAGCTCTCAAAATATATTGCAATCTTTGAAAAATGATGTTTAGGCTTGGTCACTCTATGGAACTAGAACATACTGGCTCACTGCCATGAAGTACAGCTATGTCTAGTAGGCTCACTACCTCAATGCTAAACCTAGAAAGATTACAATGAGGGTTGTTAAACCTTGAGGAATGTTAAACCCTACTAGTGGCTTACTGTCAAAATCAACATCTTCTTCATGTCTGAGATTAATACATTGAAGTACAATAGTTCCTCTACTCTGTCATGCCTTTCCACTTCTTTCCTTATCTTCCCATCTTTGCACAAGGACATCTTTTCCATGACTCAATTACAAGTATTTATACTCTTCATCAACCTTGGAATGATCATCAAGGTTGGCACTACAATCATCAACCATTGCAACAATCTCCAAGTTCAGCATTACAAACATTTGTAAAATAGGTCTTGACCTAATACAAAATTATGCTAAGGAATTGTAGTATAGATGTATGTGGATCACACCATGCCTTAGCTAGGACTCAAACACAATCTTTCATGCCACAACATGCTTCCATAATCTTCAAGGGATCTCTACAATCACTGGAATTAACCAAGTCTGGCAAGACTGGTTACACACTAAGTCATCTAGGAATAATCTTCAAACACGATCTTAATTCCTTAACACGGACCAATGTAAAGGTAGGAACATGATCAGGAGGTATCCACAAGCATATTGAAATCACCAGGAGAAACCACACAAACTCAAACCACTTTATCTATGAGATTCTTCACACCGGAACACATGAACTTCACTATCTTCAACTGTCATAAAAAAAAGATAGCTTGCGGACCACTAAAACATGAACCATTGCAATTGTAGACACTTATCATCATCCTAGACTTCCCTCTAGAACCATAGAGAAAAACACTTTAATGCGGAAGAATGCGGAGTAAAATACTTTCTCTCAGGCACCAGTGAATAATCAGAAAAAGTAGGGTTTACTCTGGTGAATGTAATTCACTCAAATCTTCATACTGGAGGCTCAAATGTAGGATTTAGCATCTTTAGCCATGTTTCTAAATAAATTTCAATCCACAGACCAAGATCTTCAGTTAGCAAGAAATGCGGAGCAATCTTCTGGACTATTCTTTAGTATGCAACTCACTATCTTCACTGTGATTCATTGTTTACTTTCTGATTCTTTCGGAGAGGCCAATTTTCTCAATATCCTCAGTATACAAAGCTTCTAAACAAGTAATAGAATAGGACATAGTTGACACCAATGACAACAAATATATGTTGATATCAATGACAACACCGATTAGGCACATACTTGCAACAATCTCCCCCTTTGTCATTGATGGCAACATATGATGTGAAAAACTTCAACAACCATCAAGACAAGGTTCTCCCCCTTTCTCTTTACACATCGACACTCCTTGTCTACCAGATTTTTTCACATGATTTCTCTCCCCCTTTGACATCAATGGCAAAGGGCACATACTTGCACTCTTTTGCTCTGATCCAATCTCTCTTCTGAACTCTCTGACTACTACCCCTGAGAAGTAGCCCTAAAAGAATCAATCTGAATCTAGAGAAGGGACTCTAAGCACCACAGACTGATGCACTCTTGTGTATATTAGTTTAGAGTAGGAGGGGTAATAACCCCTAACTTTTCTCTGAGATACTCAAAAGTATCCTTAGGCAGAGGTTTGCTGAAAATGTTTGCAATCTAGTCTTTTGTAGATACATATTCCAACTTGACTTCATTCTCTGTCACTTCCTCCCTCAGAAAGTGATATCTTATGGATATGTGCTTTGTCCTTAAATCCATTACTGGATTCTTTGATATGATTATGGCACTTGTATTGTCACAAAAGATTGGAATTGGATCTTCATACACAACTTTGATGTCCTTTAATGTCTGCTTCATCCATAACACTTGAGTACAACTACATGTTGTTGCAATATTTTTTGCTTCTATAGTGGACAGAGATATTGAATCTTGTTTCATGCTTACCAAGATACCAACCTTTTTCCCAAAAAGAATGCACCTCCACTTGTACTTTTTCTGTCATCCACATCTCCAGCCCAATCTACATCAGTGTATGCACTAAGAGTGAAATCATGTCCTTTCAATACCACAAACCATAATCCATTGTGCCTTCCAAATATCTCAGAATTCTCTTGACTGCCATCACATGTGACTCCTTAGGTTCTTATTGAAATCATGCCACAAGAAAAATTGCATGCATTATGTCAGGTCTGGTTTGAGTCAAATAAAGTAATCCTCCAATCATAGATATGTACCTTTTCTGATCTGCCATAGGTGAATCATCATTTTTCTTCAACTTACAATCATGGGAGTATTTACCGGTTTAGAGTCTTCCATCCCAAACTTCTTTAACAACTCTTTCACATACTTAGACTGAGAAATGAAGTTACCTTTATCTGATTGGTTTATTTGTAGACCTTAAAAAGAAATCCATCTCACTGAACATGGACATTTCAAATTCACTTTGCATTTCTCTGGCAAAAACTGTGCACATACCTTCATTGGCTCCAAAGATAATATCATCAACAAAGACTGAAACAATTAGGATTTGTTCATTATTGATCTTGAAATAGACATTGCTATCAGTAGTATCCTTGCTGAGTCCTAATTATATCAGATACTTATCCAACCTAGCATACCATACCCTAGGGGCTTGTTTTAATCTGTACAATTCCTTCTTCAATATACATACCATGTCACCCTGATGTGATGACTGGAATCCTTCCTGTTGTTTAATATAGACTTCTTCTTCCAACTCTCCATTCAAGAATGTTGACTTCACATTCATCTAATACACCTTAAAATCTTTGTAGGTTGCAAATGCCAAAAATATTCTTATAGCTTCAATCCTTGCCATTGGTGTAAATGTTTCCTCAAAATCTATTCCTTCAACTTGAGAGTATCCTTTGCATACCGACCTTTCTTTGTTTCTTACCACTTCACCATTCTCATTCATCTTGTTTTTGAAGACCCACTTGGTGCCAATTACATTATTATCTACTAGTTTAGGAACAAGATCCCAAGTCCGATTCTTCTCTATTTGCATCAATTCTTCTTTCATAGCCTTTACCCAATTCTCATCATTGCAGGCTTCATTCATAGTCTTAGGTTCAATCTTGGAAATCAGACAAAAATTTACTTATTCTTATACAACTCTTCTTCTGGTCAAGATTCCTTTGCTCTTATCTCCTATGATTTGATCTTCAGAATTATTATGTTTTACATACCTTTGTGTCTTGGTAGCACTTTCCAGAGCTCCTTTCTCTTCGTCTGAGTTGTCTTCATGCTGCACAACTTCTAAAGCATCTAGTTTATCTAATTCATATCCACTTGATTCTGGAGACCTCGCCTTGCATTCATCAACTTTGACATTTGCACTCTCAATGATCTTATTCATCCTCTTATTATAGAAATGGTAGGCCTTTCTCTTGGTGGACTAACCAATGAAGATTCATTCATCACATCTAGCATCAAACTTGCCTAGATCGTCTTCTCTTTTGATATAACATTTGCCACCAAAAACTTTGAGATATTTCATAGTAGGAACTTTACCATACCACAATTCACAAGGAGTCTTAGAACTGTTACCTTTGACTTGGACTCTGTTTAGGATATATATAGTAGTGTGAATTGCCTCTCTCCAATATGCTTCCAAAAGATCAGCTTCCTTCATCATGGTTCTAGAAGCTTCTTGAACTATTTTGTTTTTCTTTCAACAACTCCATTTTGTTGTGGAGTTTTAGGTGCAGATAACTATCTCTTTATCCCATGTTCTTCACAAAACAAATTGAATTCATTTGATGTAAACTCTCCTCCTCTATCAGACATTAAACATTTGGTCTTCATATCCATCTCAATTTCAACCATTGCCTTAAATGCCTTGAACTTATCTAGAGCTTCTACTTTTTCTTTCAAAAAGGTAACCCTAGTCTTTCTAGAATAATCACCAATAAGTAGCATGAAATACCTGTCTCCTTGCAAACTTCTTACTCTGGTAGGTCCACACAAATCTGTATGCACTAGTTCTAGTAGTCCATCACTTGATTGGTCCTTGCTTTCGAAACTTGTTCTTGTTTGTTTCCCAAATTGACACTCCTTGCAAATAGGATTAGTAGGCTTCACAAGCTTGAGCAAATATCTAACAGCCTATGTAGTACTTATCTTCATAATGTTATCAAAATTGATGTGACACAGCCTTCTATGCCATAGCCAACTTTCATCAATCTAAACTATCAAACAATAGTTATTAGATCCTTTCAAGTGATAGATATTGCCTCTGGTCTTCTTACCAGTTGCAATGACTGTTCTGGAGCTTTCCCTGATCTTACATCAATTGTCCTTGAAGATTAAATCATAATCTTTCCACACATCTGACCCACACTCAAAAGATTATGCTTTAATCCATTCACATACAAGACATCTTTAGTATTATGCTTGCCATCAAAAGAAATAGATCCTTTTCCACAAATCTTACCAGTTGTATCATCTCCAAACCTAACTAGTCCACCATCATATCTTTCCAAACTCACAAACTTACTTTTGTCACCAGTCATGTGGTGAGAGTAGCCACTATCAATAGCCCATTCATCTTTGTCTTCAACAACCCAAGTAGCCAAAACACTTTCCACTGGTTTTTCTTCCTTCACACAACTAGTAGGATTAGTAGACACGTATTCTTCCTAAATAGCAATAAACAAGCATTCATTACTAGAAGTACTAGCATTATTTGGTTCACCATTATTTGATACTCCTTCATCATCATCAAAATCTTCAACATAATAACATTTCTTTTGGATCCTAGGCCTGTTCTCATATCTTTTTCTATTTCTTTCAATTCTTTCAGGACATCTGGAAGCAAAGTGGCCTACTTTACCATAGGAAAAACATTTGAAAGGTAATTTACTTTTAAACTTATCGGATCCTCTTTACAGTCTATCCACAAAGTTGGCTTCAATTTCATCAAACTCATCATTAGATTCTACCTTTTACTTTTCTGATCTAGATGTTTTCCCAAAAGTACTGGCTTTGAAGGCAGTCTCAACTTTTGGCATAGAATCACCAAATTCTGTCATTTCAAAAGCAGTAAGCTTACCAAATAGCTGATCTCTATCAATAGTTTTTACTTGCATACATTCTTAAATTGTAGTTACCTTGTGACTATAGGACTTTGGTAGTGATATGAGAATTTTCATCACAACTTCCTTATCACCGAGAGTTCCCCCCATACCTTTTATCCCTGTGACAAGTTCATCAACTCTTTGCATAAAGGCTATTATGTTTTCATCTTCATTCATCTTCAAACTCTCATATTTCACTTTCATACTTTGTAGCGTGGCCTCCTTCACAGATTCATCTCTTTCATACAGATTTTTTAGCTTCTCCCATACCTCATTTGTAGTTTCAAGATCCACAACTTTTGTCAGTACTGAGTCATTTAATAAACTTAATAGAGCATATTTTGCTTTGACATCCATCTCATATTCTTTGATTTCATCCTCAGTCATCAAACCATTTTGAGGCATGGTGTATTATCCTTCTACATCTTTCCATACTTTGTAACCAAGACAAAGAAGATGGCTTTTCATTCATGCCTTCCAAAGAGCATAGTTCTTCCCATCAAAATGTGGTGCTTCCTTCTTATAAGACATCTTGGATCTTCCTCCTACTATTAGACTTTCTTCAGAGGAACCTTGCTCTGATACCAATTTTTGAAATGGGCTAGACAACTAAGAGGGGGGGTGAATCAGTTGTCCCAAAAATTTAAACACTTCTACTCTTAAACATTAATCACTTGTCCATAGTTATTATGATTAAACAATGAATGCATGAAATCATAAACTTAAACACAAGAGACACCAGATTTTTACGTGGAAAACCCCAAGGTGGGGAAAATCATGAAGAGGATTAGTTCTCAAAATATATTGTAATATTTGAAAAATGATGTTTAGGCTTGGTCACTCTATGGGCCTAGAACATACTAGCTCATTTCCATGAAGTACAGCTAGGTCTAGCAGGCTCACTGTCTCAACTCTAAACCTAGAAAGATTACAATGAGGGTTGTTAAGCCCTGAGGGCTGTTAAATCCTACTAGCGGCTCACTACCAAAATCAACATATTCTTCATGTCTGAGATTAATACATTGAAGTACAATAGTTCCTTTGCTTTGCCCTACCTTTCCACTTCTTTCCTTAGCTTCCCATCTTTGCACAAGAACATCTTTTCCATGACTCAATTACAAGTATTTATACACTTCATCAACCTTAGAATGATCATCAAGGTCAACACTACACTCATCAACCATTGGAACAATTTCTAAGGTCGACATTACAAACATTTACAAAATAGGTCTTGACCTAATATAAAATTATGCTAAGGAATTGTAGTATAGATGTATGCAGATCATGCCACGCCTTAGCTAGGACTCAAACATGATCTTTCACACCACAACATGCTTCCATAATCTTCAAGGGATCTCCACAATCACTAGAAAATAACCAAGTCAGCTAAGACTGGTTACACGCTACGTCATCTAGGAATAATCTTCAATCATGATCTCAATTCCTTAATGCAAACCAATGTAAAGGTAGGAACATGATTAGGAGGTATCCACAAGCATGTTGAAATCACCAAGAGCAACCACACAAACACAAACCACTTTATCCATGAGATTCTTCACACTGGAGCACATGAACTTCACTGTCTTCAAATGTCATAAAAGATAGCTTACGAACCACAAAAACATGAACCATTACAATTATAAGCACTTATCATAATCCTAGACTTCCCTCTAGAACTACAAAGAAAACACTTTAATGTGGAGGAATACAGAGAAAAATACTTTCTCTCAGGCACCAGTGAATAATAAAAAAAAGCAGGTTTTACTCTGGTGAATGTAACTCACTCAAATCTTCATACTAAAGGCTCAAACTTAATATTTAGCATTTCATCCATGCTTCTAAATAACTTCCAATGCATAGACCAAGATCTTCAGTCAACAAGAAATGTGGAGTAATCTTCTGGATTATTCTTTAGTATGTAACTTACTGTCTTCACTGTGATTCACTATTTACTTTCTGATTCTTCTAGAGAGGCCAATTTTCTCAATATCCTCAACATACAAAGCTTAAACAAGTAATAGAATAGGATACAGTTGACACCAATGACAACAAAGATATGTTGACATCAATGACAACATTGATTAGGCACATACTTGCAACAAATCACACATTCAACACAGTAGACACTAGATTTTTATGTGGAAAACCCTAAAAGGGAAAAACCATGGTGGGTGTTAGCCCACAAAAATTATGAGTTATAACAATATTGAAAAATAGAGGCTCACTGCCTACAGGGCTGACTGCCCAAATTTCTCACTACAAAGAACAAATCATTGCCAAAGGGTGGCTCACTACAAAATATGGTGAACTGATTAAATAGCATCTACTCCATGTCTGGGTTAAGTTCCATTGAAGTGCAATATAACTTCTCTGCTCTACTATTTCACACTTTCACACTTATCTCTTCATATTTGCACACTCATGCTCTTTTTTGCAATTCATTACAAGTTTTTATACAAGTCATCAACCTTGGAATGTACATTAAGGTCGGCAATACATTCATCAACCGTTGGAACAATCTCCAAGCTCGACATTATAAAAACATACATAGAAATAGGTCTGGACCTAATACATACATTAGCTAAGCGAAAGTTGTAAAGATGTATGCCAATCATGCCATGCCTTAGCTAGGACTCAAACACAATTCTTCATGCCACAACACACATCCACAAACATCAAGGCATCTCTGCAATTAGTGAAATCAACCAAGTTAACCAAGACTGGTGAGAACACTAGGTTTGCTTAGAACATTCTTCATCCATAATCCAATTTTCTCTTTGTGGACCAATCCAAAGGTAGGAACACAATTAGGAGACATGCACAAGCATATTGTAATCACTAGGAACAACTGCATGATCTCTAACCACTCTGTCAAGATGATTCTTCAAACTAGAGCACAAGAACAACACTGTCAGCCACTGTCATAAGGAAAGGATAGCTTGTGGGCTGCCAAATCATGAACCATTGTAGTTGAAAGAAATTATCATCATTTTACACTTAACTCTAGAACTGTAGACCAAAATACTTCACTCTGGTGAACATAACTCACTCAAATCTTCATATTGGAGGCTCAAACTTGGAATATAACATCTTCAGATAGACTTCTAAATAACTTCCAATCCACAAACAAAGATATTCACCCTACTTGAAATGTGGAGTAATCTTCTAAACTATTCTTTAGTATGCAATACATTGTTTCCATTGCAACTCATTGTTTCTACCGAAGGAGATAATTTTCTCAATATCCTCAACATCAAGATCACTTACATAAGTAAATACATAGTATCTCACTTATTACAAGCAAGCAACAAAATAAGAGCACAATTGAAACCAATGACAGTACAGATTTGTTGACATCAATGACAACACTGATTAGGCACATACTTGCAACAATCTCCCCCTTTGTCATTGATGGCAACATATGATGTGAAAAACTAAAAAGAACATCAAGACAAGATTCTCTCCCTTTCTCTTTACACATTTGAATTCTTTTTCATCCTAATTTTTTCACATGATTTCTCTACCCCTTTGACATCAATACCAAAGGGCACATACTTGGATTGTACTGCTCTGATCCAACTAAATTGTTACCAACACATCTAGCTACTCCACCTGAGAGGTAGCTCTCAAAACATCAATCCAGATCAAACAATGAGTCTTTGAACACCACTAGATTGATGCATTCTCATGCATCTTAGTTTAGGGTGGGAGGGGTAATAACCCCTAACTTTTCTTTAAGATACTCAAAAGTATCCTTAGGCAGAGGCTTGGTGAAGATATCTGCAATCTGATCCTTTGTGGACACATATTCCAACTTTACTTCATTCTTTATCACCTTTTCTCTCAAAAAGTGATACCTTATGTATATATGCTTTATTCTTGAATTCATCACTAGATTCTTGGAAATATTTATGGCACTTGTATTGTCACATAAGATTGCAATTGGATCTTCATAAACAACTCTTATATCCTTCAAAGTCTTCTTCATCCATAACACTTGAGTACAACAACATGCTACTGCAATATACTCTACTTCTACAGTTGACAAAGAGATTGAATCTTGTTTCTTGCTTAGCCATGAAACAAATCTATTTCCCAAGAAGAAGGCACCTCCACTTGTACTCTTCCTGTCATCAACATCTCTAGCCCAATCAACATTTGTATAAGCACTAAGAGTAAAATCATTATCCTTTGGATACCATAAGCCATGATCCAAAGTGCCTTTTAAATACCTTAGGATTCTCTTTACTGCCATCACATGTGATTCTCTTGGATCAGCTTGAAATCTTGCAACAAGACAAACTGCATGCATAATGTTAGGTTTGGTTTAAGGTAGATAAATTAATCCTCTAATCATGGATCTATACTTTTTCTGATCAGTCTTGGGTGATTCATCAGTTTTGCTCAATTTGTAGCCAGTCACCATGGGGGTACATACTAGTTTAGATGCTTCCATCCCAAACTTCTTTAATAACTCTTTCACATACTTAGACTAAGATATGAAGATTCCTTTATCTAATTGATTGATTTATAGACCCAGAAAGAAATTCATCTCACCAAACATAAACATCTCAAACTCTTTCTGCATTTCACCAACAAATTTCATACACATACCTTCATTTCCTCCAAAGATGATATCATCAACAATGACTTCAACAATCAAAAAATGATCACCATTAATCTTCAAATAGATATTACTATTAACGGTGCCTTTACTGAATCCTAACTTAAATAAGTACTTATCCAAGCTTGCATACCAGGCCCTAGGAACTTGCATGAGTCCATATAATGATTTCTTCAACCTGCATCCATATCACCTTGATTTGATAGTTGGAATCCATTTGGTTTCTCAATGTAGACTTCATCTTCTAACTCAGCACTCAGGAATGTAGGCTTCACATCCATCTGATACACTTTAAAATCTTTGTGAGAAGCAAATACTAGAAACATTCTGACTGCTTCAATCTGAGCTACTAGAGTAAAAGTCTCTTCAAAATCTATTCCTTCAATTTGAGAATATCCTTTGCATACAAGTCTTGCTTTATTCCTTACAACTTCTCCATTTTCATTTAGCTTATCCCTAAAGACCCATTTGGTTCCAATAATATTTTTATCAGCAAGTCTAGGAACTAATTCCTAAGTTTTATTCTTCTCTATCTACATTAGTTCTTCTTCTGTTGCCTT
The DNA here is from genome assembly GCA_027924645.1 of Cunninghamia lanceolata. Classification (NCBI taxonomy): domain Eukaryota; kingdom Viridiplantae; phylum Streptophyta; class Pinopsida; order Cupressales; family Cupressaceae; genus Cunninghamia; species Cunninghamia lanceolata. Next base: position 5,616,717 of record BSBN01000957.1, read on the forward strand.
AACCCAATTTTCATCATTGTGGGCTTCATTTACAGTTTTTGGTTCAATTGTAGAGAGCAAATAGTAATGCACTTGTTCTTCTACAACTATTTTCCTTGTCAGTACTCCTTTCTCTTTGTCTCCAATAATTTGATCTTCAGATTGATTTATTCTTACATACATGAGGGTCTTAGCAATTTCTGAAGCCTTTTCTTCTTCACCTTGATTGTCTTCTTGTTCAACTTTTTCTTCATAAGTTATAGTAGCATGTTCATCTGACTCATAGCCACTTTGATCTAATGTTTTTCCTTTGCCTTCATCCACCTTCACATTTGTACTCTCCACAATCATTTTCAACCTTTTGTTGTAGCACTGGTAGGCCTTACTCTTGGTAGAGTATCTAAGGAAGATTCCTTCATCACATCTTACATCAAATTTCCCTAGGTCTTCATCTCTTCTAATGTAGCATTTGCTTCCAAAGACTTTGAAGTATCTTACTAGTGGAATTATTCCATACCACAATTCATAGGGGGTTTTAGTGCCATTACCTTTCACTTGAAATCTGTTTTGAATGTAGACAACAGTATGTATAGCTTCTTTCTAGAAAACTTTTGGCAGTCCTCCTTCCTTCATCATTGTTCTAGGAGATTCTTAAACTATCATGTTCTTTCTTTCCACAACTCCATTTTGCTGAGGAGTTCTAGGTGCAGACAATTGTGTCGTTATTCCTTTCTCCTCATAGATATTGTTGAATTCACTTGATGTGAACTCACCTCCCCTATCAGATCTCAAGCATTTGATTTTCAATTCTATTTCATTTTCAACCATTGCCTTGAAGGATTTGAACTTCTCTAGGGCTTTAGATTTGTCTCTTAGATCACTAACCCAAGTCATTCTAAAATAATCATCAATAAGTAACATGAAGTACCTGTCATCTTGTAGACTTCTTATCCTTGTAGGACCACATAGATATGTATTAACTAGATCTAGCAAACTAGTAGAAAATTGCTCTTTACCCTTGAAACTTGTTCTTGTCTACTTCCCCAACTGACATTCTTTGCAAATAGTATTGGTAGGTTTCACAAGTTTTGGTAAGTGTCTTATGGTCTGACCTAAACTTATCTTTACCAAATTATCAAAATTTATATTACACAACCTTCTATGCCACAGCCAACTCTCATATGCTTTGGCTAATAAATAGTAATAATTAGTTCCTCTCAATTGATAGATGTTACCTCTAGTCTTCTTACCAGTAGCAATCACAATTACAGAGATTTATATAATATTGCATCCATTGTCTTTGAATCTCAGATCATAACCTTTGTTACACATTTGACCAACACTCAAAAGATTGTGCTTTAAGCCTTTCACATATAGGGCATTGGTAGTATTATGCTTTCCATCAAATGAAATGGATCCTTTTCCACAAATTTTACCAGCTACATTGTCTCCAAACCTAACCAGTCCTCCATCATATTTTTCCAAACTTACAAACTTACTTTTGTCACTAGTCATGTGATGTGAACATCCACTATCAATAATCCATTCATCCAGGTTGTCTTTCTCAACCTGAACAGCCAAAGAACTTTCTTCCACTGGTTTTTCTTCCTTCACACAACTAGCAGGATTAGTAGACATAGGTTCTTCTTTAATAGCAATAAACAAGCATTCATTAGTACTAGCATCATTATATTCATCATCAGTCACACCTTCATCATCAAAATCTCTAACATAGTAGCATTTATTTTGGAACTCTAGGCTTGTTCTCAAATCTTTTTCTATTACTTTCAATTCTTTTAGGACATCTAGAAGCATAATGACCTACTTTACCACATGAAAAATATTTTAAAGGTAGTTTACCTTTGAACTTACCAGAACTTCTCTGTAATCTATCAACAAAGTTAGCTTCAATTTCATCAAAGACATCATTAGGTTCCACCTTATATTTTTCAGCTCTCGAGATCTTTTATGAAGTACTGGCTTTGAAAGTAGTTTCAAATTTTGGCAGAGCATCATCAAACTCTCTCATCTCAAATGCTGTAAGCTTTCCAAGTAATTGATCTATGTTGATAGTTTTCACAATCATTACTTCTTCAATGGTAGCTACTTTGTGACTGTAGGACTTTGGTAGTTATCTAAGAATTTTCATCACAACTTCCTTATCACCAATAGTTCCTCCCATGCCTTTTATTCCATTGACAAGTTCATCAACCTTTTGCATGAAGGTTGTAATGTTTTCATCTTCATTCATCTTTAAGCTCTCATATTTTTCTTTCAGGCCCTATAACTTGGCTTCTTTTACAAAGTCATCTCCTTCATACAGTTTCTTCAACTTTTCCCAAACACAATTTGCATATTCTAGATTCATGACTTTTATCAACTCAATGTCAGACAAAGAACTTAACAAGGCATCTCTAGCTTTTGTATTCAACTCATATTCTTTGATCTCATCTTCAGTTGTCAAACCATTTTTAGTTATGATGTATTATGTTTTTGCATCTTTCCACACTTTATAACCAAGACAAAGGAGATGGATTTTCATTCATACCTTCCATAGAGCATAATTTGTCCCATCAAACTATGGTGCTTCCTTTTTAAAAGACATCCTAGATCTTCCTCAAGCTATTAGGCTTTCTTCCGAGGAACCCTCTTTGATACCAATTGTTGAAATACATAGGACAACTGAGAGGGGGGGTGAATCAATTGTCATAAAAACTTAACTTCATAAACCATTAACTACTTAATTATTGATAATCAGATTTAACCATGAAAGCATGAAACCATAGAATTAATCACAATCACACATTCAACATAGTTAACACCAGATTTTTATTTGGAAAACCCTAAAAGGGAAAAACCATGGTGGGTGTTAGCCCACAGAAAATATGAGTTATAACAATACCAAAAAATAGAGACTCACTGCCTATAGGGTTCACTACCCAAATTGCTCACTGCCAAAGGGTTGCTCACTGCCAAGGGGTGACTCACTACCAAATATGGTGAACTAATTAAATAGAATCTACTCCATGCCTGGGTTTAGTTCCATTGAAGCACAATATAACTTCTCTACTCTGTTCTTTCACACCTTCACACTTATCTCTTCATATCACACACTCATGCTTTTTTTCATAGTTTATTACAAGTCTTTATACAAGTCATCAACCTTTGAATGTACATCAAGGTTGGCAATACATTCATCAACCATTGGAACAATCTCCAAGGTTGGCATTACAAAAACATACATAGAAATAGGTATGGACCTAATACAAAAATTAGCTAAGGGAAAGATGTAAAGATGTATGCTGATCATGCCATGCCTTAGCTTGGACTCAAACACAATTCTTCATGCCATAACATGCTTCCACAAACTTCAAGCCATCTCCGCAATTAGTGAAATCAACCAAGTCAGCCAAGACTAGTGAGAACACTACGTCTGCTAAGAACATTCTTCATCCATGATCTAAATTTCTCTTTGTGGATTAATCCAAAGGTAGGAACACGATCAAGAGACATCCACAAGCATGTTGTAATCACTAGGAACAACTGCAAGATCTCTAACCACTCTGTCATGAGGATTCTTCAAATCAGAGCACAAGAACAACACTGTCAGCCCCTGTCATAAGGAAAGGATAGCTTGCGGGCTGCCAAATCACAAACCATTGTAGTTTAAAGCACTTATCATCTTTTCAAACTTAACTCTAGAACTGCATACCAAAATACTTCAATGCAAAGGAATGTGGAGCATAACACTTTCTCCCTGTCACCACCAAAATACAGGAGTTGGTTAGATACGATCCACCCAAGATCTAGGACTCAATGAAAGCACAAGAGAGACAATATGAAAGAATAATAATGTATTCTATCAATGAATGCAAAATTGTGTATGTTACAATGCTTACAAGAGAGCCTTGCTTATAAAGACAAGGATGAGAGCTAAGATCTTGTAGTCACGTGACAAGTGTCTTAATCCTATGACATGTGACAACTATCAACAACTAGCTACAACTAGACACAACTAGGAACAACTAGAAACATCTAGAAGACTCACTAAGTCAACTTAACATGTGAATTATGTGGGAGAAATTTATTTAACTAATAAATAGTTAAATAATATGAATTAATCTCACAATAAGGGAAACTAGATAGAAAATATCCCTATTCACACTACCTGCATAAACATTTAGGTTTCAAGCATTTAAATCTATAGGTCCCTTAAAAAAAATCTAAAAAAAATTCTAAGTCTTTTGGCCTTTACAGTAAAAAATGCCAAAAATCAGTTGTATGCATGAGATTTTGTATATACAAGGCTGTTTGTATATACATGTAGGTCAGATGTGCATTGGCGGGTCAGAAATCTCAATTAGCCTTCAAAAAATGAAAAATTTGGTTGTATGCATCTTTTAAATGTATGTCGCGTCTATATATGCATTGGGGGAATCTATCACAGATTCTGGGAATATGATGCGTCTGTATCTAAGGAATTGCATGTATATCGCATTGTATATTTAAACATACAATGGCTAGATACATTGGGTGCATGCAAGAAAAAATACAAGGGAAATAGATACAAGAGTGAATGTATGTCCGACATACATTGGATTTATACAATGAAAAATATACAAAGAAACCCGACATGCATTTGCTACAGTGACAGAGGATCATCAGCAAGACAGAATGTATCGGTAGTCAACTCCAAAGTTTGCCCGATGGCCGATGCATATACATTGAAAAAGGATACAAGAGGTCTTGTATATTTGGCGATATACAAAGCAGCAGAGATACATGTGGTGGGGTCCACCTCACATACAAAGCAGAATGTATATGCAGTATACATTCACTATATGCAAAGAAGAAATGTGCAAGGGTCGACATGCAAAGTCAAATGCATGTCTGATATACAAGAGGAAATATACAAATGGACAAGTACAAGGTGGACGCGGCAAGATAGTTAGTTGCATTTGTAAAGCAGGCAGTGTCCGCGCATTGTATGTTCCCAACATACAATCAAAACATGTAAAGGGAAAAGATACAAACAATGGGACCCACCAATTGCACATACAAGCAGAACATGCATTGTAAAGATGTAGGCCGGACCTGACTTAAAAGTCAAATGTGGCAAATTCAGCACTGGCATCCATAGCTTGCATGTATGTTGTGCATTGTATATGCTGATACACATTTTGAAGTGCAATGAGTTAGGTACAATCCAGACCTGATGGAGATTTCAAGCTGCTTCATAAACATATAAGGCCCAGATTTGAAAACTGTCCCAATCTGCTTCATGAAATTTTAGATCCATGGCATGTATATTGCATTGTATGTATGCAATATACAAAATGGAAAGATGCAAAAGGTGATACAAGCCAGACTCGAGTAGAATTGCATTTTGTTCTATACAGATTTGGGGTCCACCTTGTATGTTAAATAGTTGTATGTATATGCATTGGCATATACAAAAGATTTGAAAGGAAGGAAAGCGAGCAGTTATATATGCATTTGAATATGCATATACAAGGTGAAAAAGGGCAAAAGTGGCAGACAAGGCAAAATGAGGGTTAGCGATGGGAAAAGTCAGTGAAACAAAAGGCATTTGTGTGGCAAATTTCCATTGGTTGATGACTAGTCAACATGATTTTGAGCCGCAGATCTCAGTAGAAGGAGGGAAAATCAACGACTTGATTCAGATTTTCAGCAAGGGCAAAATTTCTATATGTTACATCCATGTTTCAAGTAGAAGGAACCTCAGAACACTCAAACCAAGGTTGCAGATGGGTTGGCATTAATGGTGAAATGTAGAGGTATGGGCCGATGATCGACTAGCCAACCACCTAATTTTAATGGAAAGCCCTCAGATGGCTGCACATTCCCTAATCTCACCTACTCCCTTCCTTCTCTTTGCCTGTTGCATTCAATATTTTAAGTTCCAATCTGAAGATGCAATGTATCCGATAGATTTTTGAGTTAACCATTGTACTGAGTGTTGAGTGCACATTCTTGCTATATAATGCAAAGTGTGTCACTCATTTGTGGTTGTTGAAGACTTGGGCAAAATTCTTTTGGAAAATAACGAAGAACAAAGCCTTTCTTGGGTGTTTTATCTCTATTAGAGTTTATGAGTTGCATTTTGAATGTACCTTGCACATATGTTCAGTTTCTTGTCATTTTATATGAAAAATGCATTATTGCATGTGTTTATCTGTCTGTCTCCATGTGTTGTATGTTTCTCTTCCTTTGAATCTAGTTGCTAAGGGTTTCTCAGATTCTAGGATATAGACTTGATGTATTGCATTCTTGATCTGTGACTTCCATTCAAGGAGTCAATTAAAAACTATTTTAGGTTAAGTACAAAGAAGAATGTATGTCAGCTGGGATATCTATAAGTAGAGGTAGCCAAATACTTAGTCTTTGGTGGTGTTTGTAAGGCAAGCACCAATCTAACCCCTTGAAGCTTGAATGCCAGTGCAAACCATTCACTTGTATATGTCCAATTGACTCCTTGCCCTGAGATAGGCACGAGTCTGCTTCTTGTGTAGTAGTTATGATCCAAAACCCCTTATCTTGCATCCAAAACATAAAAACAAGCCATTTCATATTTCCAACCTATTAGTTGTAGGAGTAGGAATAGGACCCCTGCATGCTGTCATACCAAACCAGTTAGATATGTCCAAGAATGTTGTCAGCCTTGTGACTTATCACACAAATCTTGGTCCATAAATGAGAGTTTTCTACCTATTGTTATAAAGATAAATCTTTCTATCATTGGGTGAGTCAAATGTTAAATCTTTAGCTATAGGGATACCCCCCTTGGTGCGGTAGAACTAGAAGTGAAGGGGAGGCAGCTCACACAACCTCCTGTATTAGTTGGCTGAATCTACCTGTGCATTGGAACTGGGAAACCCTCTGCCAATTCGAGCTCCAATAGATGGTGACTCTGTTGGGGACAAATTAATGTCATATCCATAAAGGTATGAGTCTAGAAGATTGAAGAATTAGACCTAGAAGTGCTTTGTTGCAACAAAAGAAAAAATTTATGTGTGACTCTGCTGTGGGAGAACCCAGAAAGAAATAAATGATTTTTCAACTTCATCTTGTTTGAAGCTTTTTCCTCTGCCAAGGAGGTGGCGACTCTGTTGAATGAACCTATCAGCAGCTACAACATATCCAGGTAATTTGGTGAAATAGCACTGGTTAAAAGGGAAATGTTGGTCAGAGATTGCATGTTTTTGTATTTGTTGAGCATATAGTTTATATTTTCAAGTGAAACATGCAATATTGTTGAAAAGACTCATTTTGAGGACTTTAGGCAAGCTGAAATAACAGTTTGTATTTTAAAAGGCCTAAGGTCATTGATTGAAAATCTGAGTTGAGAAGAGGGTTGTCAAAAACATATAAAGATGTATTATCAGCCCATGCACCCTTATGAGGTGTCAAATGCAATAATGTGTAATGACTAATCCCAACTATGTAATAAAAGGAGTTTCAGCAGTGATAGATATAAGCCCATCAATTTTAGTGGCAATTATGGTTATCCAAATGTTTTTCCATCCAAAATCAAAAAATATTTGACTAAATTCAGTGGTGCAAAGGATGAATCAGCTGAGAAACACTTGCAGCAGTTTAGAAATGTTATAGATGATTTTGAGATTGACTATGAAGATGTGGTTATGAGAATATTTGTCCAATCTCTAGATGAAGATGTAAGGGTCTAGTTCTCCTATCTTCCAGCCCACTCTATCAGCTCTTGGCAAGAATTTAAATTTGCATTTCTAGAACAATATGGTGAAATAGTATCTGAATATGCAGTCATCAGTGATTTCATGTATATCCATATAGAAAAATATGAGTTAATTCTAGCCTTTAACCTCAGATTTATGAAGGCATTGAAATGAGTTCCAGAATGCATGAGGCCTAATGATGCATTGTGCCTAGTCATCTATTGGGGAGCATTTGATAAGAAAATGAGCTATAGATTGAGAGATAAGGAGCCCACCACATTGCATCAGGCACATTAGTTTGCAATGGACATTGAAAACAATTGGAGGTATGAAATTCAAAAGGGTAATTTCTCTGAAATTTTTTGCTGCCCTGTGGTCCCCAATGTTAATGAAAGATACAATTTAAGTATTGGAGATAAATGTCAAAGTGCTCACACCCCTGCTATCCCTGTCTATGCATCATTCCAGGGTCATGATGACTCTACCATAGAGGAGAATGCCCAGATTTGCCTAGCAAATGAAGTTGATAATAATGATTTTTCAAGAGATATTAATATGCTAGTCCTTAGCAAGGAACATTCATGTTTAAATGATCCAGTTGTGCAAAGTTGTGATCATATGGATCAAGAGTCAATATTAGTTTCATCAGGAAGTATTAGAGGGCTGGAGAATGATAAAGATAGTTCAACTTCAGATTGCATTGAAGTAGAAGAAATCTTGTATGTGGGGCAATGAGATGATAGTGATGATATCCATGATCAGTTCATGGATCAGGTTTATTCTTCTTATGACTCTAGATCTAATAATGATGAAAAAGAGGTGGATTGTCATGAAGAAGAAGCAGAGGCCTTTGCAATCATGGTGTATCCCCTCTATGATGAGCCTTTAGATGCATTTGATGTTCTGAGTCATTACCTTCATTGGTACAGAATTAACCCTCTTTTTGAAGATGATGATGAACATTCAACATCAGTTGTTCTGGATGTGTGTAACAATGGTTGTGTAGATCAGGTTTTGTTTTCAATGTCAATAATTGATATAAATGACATTGCAAGTCTCATATATTTTGAGTGTTTTCAATCTTTGGATCAGCTAGATGAATGCCTGGTAATGTCCTATAAATAGGTAGATAATGGGGATATATTATCTGAGGAACATAACATACATATGTTAGCTAATGCTGAAAGATTTTCCAATATGTATGGTTATGTGTCTGATTGTGACATGCAGAGTGACAGAGGTAACACTGACAGAGGAAAGTTTTCAAAAATGGTAACGTATATAATCGCTAGGATTGGCTTGTGGGCAAATCATGTTGATATTTTTGGTTGTGGCTAGGGTCATTTAGATTGGAATTAGGCATTTGACAAGAGGAGGTTATGGTTTTTCATTTTTGGCTACCCGGGGCCGCCAAAATAAAATTTGCAAATGTGTTTTGTGATGCAGGTTGGTGCAGTATTCGACTCTGTTGCCCAATGGATAAGGGATTGGTCTGCATCCCAAAGATCTTTGGTTCTTGCCATGCCTGGAGGAGGCATGCGTCCCCAAACAGAGTTAGTGGTGGTGCCTACCTAAACATTTAGCTTTCAGGTATTTAAATCTACATGCCCCTTCACAAAAATCTAAAAAACAATTTTAAGTCTTTCAGCCTTTGCAATTGAAAAATGCCAAAAATCAGTTGTATTAATGAGATTTTGTATATACATGGCTGTTTGTATATACATGCAGGTCAGATGTACATTGGCGGGTCAGAAATCTCAATCGACCTTCAAAAAATGAAAATTTTGGTTGTATGTATCTTTTAAATGTATGTCAGGTCTATATATGCATTGGGGAAATCTATCGCAGATTCCAAGAATATGATGTGTTTGTATCTAAGGAATTGCATGTATATCGCATTGTATGTTTCAACATACAACGGCTAGATACATTGGGCACATACAAGAAAAAATACAAGGGAAACAAATACAAGAGTGAATGTATGTCTGACATACATTGGATTTATACAATGAAAAATATACAAAGAAACCTGACATGCATTAGCTACAGTGACAAAGGGTCATCGGCAAGATAGAATGTATCGGTAGTCAACTCCAAAGTTTGCCTGATGGTCGATGCATATACATTGACAAAGGATACAGGAGGTCTTGTATATTCGGTGATATACAAAGCATTAGATATACATGTGGTGGGGTCCGCCTCACATACAAAGCGGAATGTATATATGCAGTATACATTCACTATATGCAAAGAAGAAATGTGCAAGGGTCAACATGCAAGGTCAAATGTATTTCCAATATACAAGAGGAAATATACAAATGGACAAGTGCAAGGTGGATGCGGCAAGATAGTTAGTTGCATTTGTAAAGCGGGTGGTGTCCGTGCATTGTATGTTAGGTTTGTATGTTCCCAACATACAATTAAAACATGTAAAGGGAAAAGATACAAATAGTGGAACCCACCGATCACACATACAAGCAGAACATGCATTCTAAAGATGTAGGCTAGACTTGACTTAAAAGTCAAATTTGGCAAATTCAGTGCTGTCATCTACGGCTTGCATGTATGTTGTGCATTGTATATGCCGATATACATTTTGAAGTGCAATGAGTTAGGTACAATCCGGACCCGATGGAGATTTCAAGCTACTTCATAAACATTTGGGATCCATGGCTTGCATGTATATGGCATTTGTATGTGCCGATATACAAAGGGATGACATATAAGGCCCAGATTTGAAAACTATCCCAATCTGCTTCATAAAATTTGAGATCCGTGGCATGTATATTGCATTGTATGTATGCAATATACAAAATGGAAAGATGCAAAAGCTGATACAAGCTGGACCCGAGTAGAATTTTGTTTTGTTCTATACAGATTTGGGATCCGCCTTGTATGTTAAACAATTGTATGCATATGCATTGGCATATACAAAAGATTTGAAAGGCAGGAAAGTGGGCAGTTGTATATGCATTTGAATATTCATACACAAGGCAAAATGAGGGTTAGCGATGGGAAAAGTCAGTGAAACAAAAGGCATCTGCGTGGCATATTTCCATTGGTTGACGACTAGTCAACATGATTTTAAGCGGCAGATCTCAGCGGAAGGAGAGAAAATCGACGGCCCAAATTCAAATTTTCAGCAAGGGCATAATTTTTGTATGTTGCAACTGCATTTCAAGCAGAAGGAACTTCAGAACATGCAAACCAAGGTTGCAGATGGGTTAGCATTAATGGTGAAATGTAGAGGTATGGGCCAATGGTCGACTAGCCAACCACATGATTTTAATGGAAAGCCCTCAGACAGCTGCACATTCCCTGATCTCACCTGCTCCCTTCCTTCTCTCTACCTGTTGTATTCAATATTTTGATTTCCAATCTGAAGATGCAATGTATCTGGCAGATTTTTGAGTTGACCATTGTACTGAATGCTGGGTGCACATTCTTGCTATATAATACAAATTGTGTCACTCATTTGTGGTTGTTGAAGACTTGGGCAAAATTTTTTTAGAAAATAATGAAGAACAAAGCCTTTCTTGGCTATTTTATCTCTGTTGGAGTTTATGAGTTGCATTTTGAATGTACCTTGCACATATGTTCAGTTTCTTGTCATTTTATATGAAAAATGCATTATTGCATGTGTTTATCTGTCTATCTCCATGTGTTGTATGTATTGTCTTCTTTTGAATCTGGTTGCTAAGGGTTTCTTAGATTCTAGGATACAGACTTGTTGTATTGCATGCTAGATCTGTGACTTCCATTGAAGGAGTGGATTAAATTGTTTTAGGTTAAGTATGGAGAAGAATGTATGTCAGCTGGGATATCTGTAAGTAGAGGCAACTAAATACTTAGCCTTCGGTGGTGTTTGTAAGGCAAGCACTAATCTAACCCCTTGAAGCTTGAATGTCAGTGCAAAACATTCACTTGTATATGTCTAATAGACTTCTTGCTGTAGGATAGGCACGAGTCTGCTTCTTATGTAGTAGTTATGATCCAAAACCCCTTGTCTTGCATACAAAACATAAAAACAAACCATTTCATATTTCCAACCTATTAGTTGTAGGAGTAGGAATAGGACCCCTGCATGCTCTCATAACCAACCAGTTAGATATGTCCAAGGATGTTGCCAGCCTTGTGACTTATCACACGAATCTTGATCCATAAATGAGAGTATTCTACCTATTGTTATAAAGTTAAATCTTTCTATCATTGGGTGAGTCAAATGTAAAATCTTTAGCTATAGGGATACCCCCCTTGGTGCGGTAGAACTAGAAGTGAAGGGGAGATAGCTCACACAACCTCCTATATTAGCTGGCCAAATCTACCTGTGCATTGGAACTGGCAAACCCTCTGCTAATTCTAGCTCCAACAAATGGCGACTCTGTTGGGGACAAATTAATGTCATATCCATAAAGGTATGAGTCTAAAAGATTGAAGAATCAGACCTAGAAGTGCTTTGTTGTAGCAAAAGAAAAATTTTTGGTGTGACTCTGCTGTTGGAGAACTTAGAAAGAAATAAATGATTTTTCAGCTTCAGCTTGTTTGAAGCTTTTTTCTCTACGAAGGAGGTGGCAACTCTATTGAATGAACCTATCAGCAGCTACAACGTATCTAGGTAATTTTATGAGTTGTAAAAGATTCCCTATTTGGTGAAATAGCACTGCTTAAAAGGGAAATGTTGGTCAGAGATTGCATGTTTTTATATTTGTTGAGCATATAGTTTATATTTTCAAGTGGAACATGCAATATTGTTGAAAAGACTCATTTTGAGGACTTTAGGCAAGCTGAAATAGCAGTTTGTATTTTAAAAGGCCTAAGGTCATTGATTGAAAATCTGAGTTGAGAAGAGGGTTGCAAAAAATACATAAAGATGTATTATCAACCCATGCACCCTTGTGAGGTGTCAAATGCAATAATGTGTAATGACCAATCCCAACTATGTAATAAAAGGAGCAAAAAAGGGCAAAAGTAGCAGACAAGGCAAAATGAGGGTCAGCGATGGGAAAAGTCAGTGAAACAAAAGGCATCTGTGTGGTATATTTCCATTGGTTGACAACTAGTCAACATGATTTTGAGCCACAGATCTCAACGGAAGGAGAGAAAATTGATGGCCTCGATTCAAATTTTTAGCAGGGGCAGAATTTCTATATGTTGCAGCCGCATTTCAAGTAGAAGGAACTTCAGAATGTACAAACCAAGGTTGCAGATGGGTTGACATTAATGGTGAAATGCATAGGTATGGGCTGATGATCGACTAGACAACCACCTGATTTTAATTTAAAGCCCTTAGATGGCTGCACATTCCCCAATCTCACCTACTCCCTTCCTTCTCTCTGCCTGTTGCATTCAATATTTTGAGTGCCAATCTAAAGATGCAATGTATCTAGCAGATTTTTGAGTTGACCATTTTACTGAGTGCTGAGTGCACATTCTTGCTATATAATGCAAACAATGTCACTCATTTGTATTTGTTGAAGACTTGGGCAAAATTCTTTAAGAAAATAATGAAGAACAAAGCCTTTCTTGGTTGTTTTATCTTTGTTGGAGTTTATGAGTTGCATTTTGAATGTACCTTGCACATATGTTTAGTTTCTTGTCATTTTATATGAAAAATGCATTATTGCATGTGTTTATCTATCTATCTCCATGTGTTGTATGTATTATCTTCTTTTGAATCTAGTTGCTCAGGGTTTCTTAGATTCTAGGATACAGACTTGTTGTATTGCATGCTTAATCTATGACTTCCATTCAAGGAGTGGATTAAATTGTTTTAGGTTAAGTATGGAGAAGAATGTATGTCAGCTGGGATATCTATAAGTAGAGGTAGCTAAATACTTAGTCTTGGGTGGTGTTTGTAAGGCAAGCCCCAATCTAACCCCTTGAAGCTTGAATGTCAGTGCAAACCATTCACTTGTATATGTCTAATTGACTCCTTTCCCTGAGATAGGCACTAGTCTGCTTCTTATGTAGTAGTTATGATCCAAAACCCCTTGTCTTGCATCCGAAACATAAAAACAAACCATTTCATATTTCCAACCTATTAGTTGTAGGAGTAGGAATAGGACACCTGCATGCTCTCATACCCAACCAGTTAGATATGTCCAAGAATGTTGCGAGCCTTGTGACTTATTGTACGAATCTTGGTCCATAAATGAGAGTATTCTGCTTGTTGTTATAGAGCTAAATCTTTCTATCATTGGGTGAGTCAAATGTTAAATCTTTATCTATAGGGATACCCCCCTTGGTGTGACAGAACCAGAAGTGAAGGGGAGGCAGCTCACGCAACCTCCTGTATTAGTTGGCTGAATCTACCTGTGCATTGGAATTAGTAAACCCTCTGCTGATTCAAGCTCCAACACACCGCCCCCTTAGTGCAACTTAGGGAGAAACTGACTAATGCAAGATGCAAATATAGATGGGTTCCAGCTACTAGGCCATATGAGGTACCCATGTACAAACAAGTCTCAAGTGGAGTAAAGGAGAAAACCTCATGGGAAAAAACTCCTCTCTAAAAGTGAGGATGCATACAAAAATGTACAAGTGATGGAATGATGGAAGAATCAAGACCTCCCAAATACAATATCCATCACATATATACAATGAATATCCCCGCATAAGAGGGAAAGAATGAGACAAGATGTCCCTCCCATAATGAAGAAGCTCTTGTGCCAATGGTGAATGCTAGAAGAAGAAGACCAAAGAGGATCTAAAACCTACAAACAACATGTCTCCCCTTGGGAAGAAACCAATCCATTGGTGCATGAAGAAACTCCAACTCCAAACCAAGAGATAAGGAAGGAAGTCTCATTAAATGTGATGTCTCTAAAAACTAATCATGTGTCTCCATGTGAATGCCAAATGATACCACAATCAAATCAGGAGTCTCAGGCCTCACTAATGAAAGTTACAATCAAGGATCTAATGAAAAATGAAAATCATCAACCTCCAAAGACAATGATGGTTTGACAACGGCTGTGTTATGACTGCCATCAAAGAGGAGAGAGAACCCCTCAAATGTGTCCTCCAAATCTACAAGATGGGACTCACAAAACAAATCTGAAATGCCTATCAAGTACTCATCCCACAAAGCTGTATCTGAAAGATGAGAAGTATCATGTTGAACTGAAGCACTAGACTCTAAAGAAGTAGGAGAGGGAGAAGGTGGAAGTGTAGCACATGTCTCAAGAACTGATGAAGAGGCAATAATACCAAGGTTTAAGTGACCAAACTTCTCCTCTAAATTATGATTCACACAAGGAGTGTGAATGTCAACAAATGGAATTGAATCATCATCAAGAGAGAAACCATAAAAGGTGTATAGCCAAGATGTATGATCAACCACCCTAGTAGAAATTATCTCTGCACTTTCCAAGTCTTTGTTAATAACTAACTCAGGTGTGAACTCCACTGTCTTCCCTATGCCACTGTGAGTAATTTGATAGATGGAAAAAAGATTATTGGTCAAAGAAGTAACATAGAGGGCATCATTAAAGGTACCTTCACCAATATCAATTGTTCTCTTCCTAATTACATTCATATATGTGTTAATAGCCATCAAGATAGGTGGCATATCACATGGCTCAAATGAAGAAAACATATCCTTGGAAGAAGCCATATGATGAGAAGCACTTGAATCAAGAAGCCATTTCCCTGATGTAGAACTTTTACTTACACAAAGTGCTTTACCTTTATGTTTGAGTTCCTTAGATTTCCTTGCATGAGATTTAGAAAGTACTAGATTTGTAGATGATGAAGGAGTAGAAGAAGAATTAGGTGAGAACATTTTGTTTTTTTGAACAAGTTGCATCAACATGTCAATTTGTTTCTTATAACAAGTATGTTCATCATGCCTTGATTTCTTACAATAACCACATATAGGCTTCTCCTTCTTAGGTGAATTTTGTGCTTGATCTTTTTATGGATTTTTCTTAGGTTGTGCAACTACCAAAGCATGATTCTGTGATGGCTTAATGATACCCATAGAAATAAGCTTCTGTTGCTCATGCACCAACATCTTAGAAAAGGATGCAAATGAAGGCATAGTGAAAGCAGATCCCATAGCCAACCTATGAGTGTGAAAGCTAGAAACAAAAGTTTCATATTCAGGACTGAGTTTATTCAACACATTGCAGATCAACTAGATGTCCTTTTTCTCAATACCACATGCTTTACATTTTTCTCTTATATCATTAACCTTAGTTATGTAATCTTGGATGTTGCTAAAGTTTTTAGGATCAAGGCTGATCAATTCATTATCAATTTGATAGCCTTTAACTTTATCTTTTGTACCATACAATGTTTTCAATTTTTCCCAAGCATCATGTGAATTTCTGCATGCCTCAATCTAAAACAAGAGATCTAGGGAAATGAAACTATGAAGGCATCCAAGAGCTCTAGTATGCTTTATCATCCATTTTATCTTTTCCTTATCATCTGTGGGTTCAAGTATCTTGTTTTCAACATATAAATAATGTCCAAGATCCATGAGAGCATTCACTTTGAACTTAACCACTCTACTCAACACTAAAAGGAGATGTAATTTAAGTAAAACTTTTGAAAATTTTGAGCTTCCAAATCTAGAAATCTTAATCTGATGTTGATGCTCATATGCTTGCTTGGAAGTTGTTACACTATTACATACCATTTGGGGAAAGAATTATATTCCTACATATCCAACCAGTTAAATTTCCTAATTATCTTTCTAATGAAACCATTAAACATCATCTTTGGGAGTGTAACATTACTATTTAACTCTTTGGAATACAATTTTTAGAGACTTCTCTGCACTATTTGGCCAACACTTGAGTTGGAAGGAGGCATTGCTTGGCCTGACATAGATGAACAATATTGTTGCCAACTCTATAAGACATGTTATTATCTTGTAGGCATGGAAAAATGAATGTACAACTATGTTTTTTAATGTTGTCACTCATCCTACAATTGAAATTGCAAAAATTTACTCTAATATGTTTTCCATATTGCTTCATTACATTCTTAGATATAGGTGTTGACAAAACAAAATGAAAAGATAGATTCCTAGTTAGATTTAATTAGTCAAAAAATCAAATATTTATAGGGCATTCATTCAAAAATGGGGAAACATGGTTGAAACAAGATTTTTTCCAAAAGCTTTCTTCATGGAATTTTTGACATGAGAATATGTTCTACAAAGCATTTTCTGAATAGCAGGAAAATAGGGCTAATGTAGGGCTACTTTTTAGATTCTTCTACTCTTCTTCAAGATATTTTCCATGTTATTTCACTCTAGTTGTCTCCAGCTTGTTATCTATTTGCAGAGTTGTGATTTGGATGTATATGCATTTCTTTCCACATTCTTTAGCACCATTAAAAGCTTCTAGTGTTGTCAAACAAAAATCATAAATTTTCTTTTTAGCTAGACCAAATAGAGTCTCAAATAAACCATATTTAAGGCTTACTTCTCCCTACATGGATTGTAGGAACTATGTTGGTCAAGAAGCTTCTTCTCCTCCTACAAGGAACAACATCGTTATAGGGTTTTTTGTTGGGGATATTTTCCAAAAGGTATAAATATGTTAGAATAAGGAATGGTTACTTTGTTGGCCTTTATTCAAGTTTAGTGTTAGCAGAGTCAAAATGAAGTTTATTGTTTAGTGGGGATTCCTACTTTTGGATTCATGTTATCTTTGTAGTTGCTTTTTTGGTCTCTTGGATGAGAACTTCCTTTCAGAGGTGGTTTCTATTGTCTTTGACATTAAGATTTTATGCTTCGCTTGAGTTTTTCTTCTTAGAGTGGCACACTTTTATCTCTTGTTCTATTGGTTCCTTAGAGCAAAGTGAGATGGAACTCCCATCAATAATGATACTTCAATATTCGGTATACCAAATTTTACCAGAGGCTATATAAGAAGTCTTGGAATATATCAAATGCAAGATTCATAATCCTTCTATGTTTGTAAATATGGAAATGAGTGTTCATATTTCAAATGTACAATTGTACTAATGGTAGGCATGTGTATTTTTTGGTGTCAAAGTCATGATTCTATTTTGAAGTCTTTGTGTTGACATGAATCCGTTTTGAAGACCTTGTGTTGCTACTACCTTTTTGCAGTTATTTTTTTGTAATACTTTGTCTATATTTGTAGCCTTATGCTACTCACTATTGTTTATATGTATAATTTTTCCACTTTGTTTCAATATAAAAAAAATAAAAATCCCAACTTTTAAATCTAAATTAATTATTAATTAATTACTTTAATTAAAAATTATCTCCATGAGTGATTTTACCCTTACAAATATATAAAGGCATGTTTCAATGGGAAAATGGACACTGAAGAAAAACATCATCATGTCATCAAAATAAAGGAGATGTTAGTAACTAAAATTTCTCTTTCCATTTTATTGATCCTTAAACAATTTTTATGTCAAAGGTGTTCCCTTAGGGAGATGAACCCCCTGACTTTACCCATCAACTATTGAGAAGGATGCATAAGGATGCAAGATGATTGATTTAATCATGATGGCATAGTGTTTATTTTATATAGGAAACCACTGAACAAAGCCAAGTAGGTCTTTGAAACTCTTGTAAAATGACGAAACAAAATTGAAAATAGTTTCTCAAAACTCTAGCCTTCAAACTGTATAGAATGTAACAAAAAACACTTACTAGATGTAGTCTAGATATCTTATTATTAAGATTGTAGGTTCAACACTTAAAATCACTTCTCATTCTCAGAATGAAATAAATTCTAAGCATCACATCTTCATTACCCTTAATAGATATTTAATATTTATTATTCAATTATATTTATTACCTCAAATCATCATAATCATGGACACTAGATATTTGCACCCACATCCTTGTTGTACACTGTATTTTGTTTTATTTTATGTTAGGTCACATAATGGACCATAATTAACTATCAATTGCAATCTCGTTCAAGGGAATGTGTAATTCATTGTCAGAAATATTATAGGTGATGATGTATATTCACTCTGAGCTCTATGGAATGTAGTCTAAGATCTCTGGATTGAATCTATAACTTTCATGTTTGGAAATTTTCTTGAATGAATGAATGAAAGAAGGATTTTAATAATGGCCATGAGGCCAAATAGCCTATGGGACAACCACAAAACCAAAACACATTGCTAAAAATAACCAAAAACATGTAACTAACCCAAGATCCCCAAAAGGTAGATCGCCCACACAATGCCTAACTAAACCCTCTTTCTTTTTGAATCCTAGATCTTCTATTGTGAATCTTGGTCAAATAAACTACAATTTTAGTTACCCTCTTTTCTTCAAACAAGTTGGTCAAGGAGCCCACATTTAAAGTATCATTGTAATTGGCCCAAATATCCTTGTAAGTTAGGCACTCCCTGACGGAGTGTCATTCCATCTCCACCAACCCTAAAGTACAAAAATAGCATATTCTCTTTGCCCACTCTTCTTTAGGCCTTGTCCACCATTCATTTTCACACCTAAATTGGTGCGAACTAGTCCTTAGCTAGAAATTTTTACTTTCCATTTAATTTTTTCTCCTATGGTTCTTTTGTGGGTGATCATAAGAATGATTGAAATGCTTTACGTAGTATTTTCTTTTCCTCCCCAATTGCCTTGTCCACATGCTTACTTTATATTTATCTTGCATGTACTTTTTGATATCCCCTTTTAGTATTTGGGCACTCTTTTATTCTAATACCCCACATATTCATCCACTTATCATTTTGTTTCATCTACGTGCTCTTCCTTCTCTTTAAGTTTTCCTCTACTACCATTCTGGGCCATCGGAGCAGCTCCATGTTCTCAAGCTTGTTTAAGTAACTTAGCAATTGGGTCAACACCGATGCCTCTAAAGGAAAGGTATCAGTTTAAACTAGTGCAATCTTATGAGGAACCAACACTTCATTCTAAAGCTACTCATGATTAGATGCTTTTATAACCTCTCTATCTATCTCTACTTCATCTCTGACACATTACCACCCCAAATCTCACACCCATATAACACCACCAGCACCACTACCAACCCCACAATTCAACCCTTGTACATCTATTTTGCAATGAGTATAATGATTTCCAACCCCCTTATATCCTTTTTGATCTACACGCCTCCTAGAAAAGATTATTGTGAAAATCAAGGGCAAGATATTTGTATTCATTAACCACTTGCATGAGACTACCTTCAAAGACAAATTCTATCAAAGACTTATTTCTTTTCAAGGTGAAGATCATGATCTTAGTTTTTCTCATGTTCACTTCTATCCCAACCTCTTGACAAAACAATTCTAGAGGTTTGAAGTGTTCCATCAAGTTGTGCATCATTTTTTACATTAGTGTTGATGGTGTTTTTAGCACACAACAACGCAAGTGAAATAAAGACTATCTCTCCTCTCTTGAAAACGGTATCCTATCCAAGATAGGACTACCCAAGGATAATACAACTAGGTCTTAGCTTGCATGGATAATTAGTGGAATGTACTAACTGTACCAACAAGAGGTCTTACATGAAATGCAGGGTTTATGAAATATGATAGGAAAGTATATGTAGAAACCCTAGGTGATTTAGACTATGAAGTTTGAAATTTTAGAAGATAATCAATATAATGCTGCTCAAACCCTAAATCTACCAAACTTGATGTAAAGAAAATGCAAAAGGAAAGGGAAGAGAGAGAAGGGATAAGAGAAATCCTATAGACAATTGTAGGAATGATCAACAAATAGATAGATAGATTCCCAATAAATAACAAATCTCTGCTTAATGAGGCAGCCCACAATGCCACATAGATTGTATAATCTTCTAAGGAAATGTAATGATTTTCAAATTGTAGAGGGTTCATCAAACACCCAATCCCTAGCATAGCTCAATGAGATCATACAATCGAACTTATCTCATATAGATATGTCGAGACTAACCAGGAATAATGGCATACAATCAGCAAGCCATTAATGGTATGGATAGGAAATCCATCAAATATATAAATTATTAATCACAAATGCAACTGAATATCAACTAATTTTAGATTGACATGTACCATGAAATAAAAAATAAGACAACATAGAAACACAAATTCCTAGCAACCTGCAAAACTTGCTTTGTATTGACTAAATTTTGGTAGTCTCAGTAATTCACTGTCAAATCTTACTTACAATGAGAGAAAATGATGGCTTTTTCATAGACAAGGCACCGCACTGAGTTTTTCAATCGATTTTGGAGATTAACTCAACACCAATGGTCCAGATTTCATTACATTTAATGAGATACATCAGTTTGTTGCATTTTTAGATTTACATTTGTCCTTTAGGAAAAAGACAAAATATAGCTTGCAAATACATTGAATCTAGACAAAATGGATACCCATTTGGATATACATGCCAAAGAGCCACTTTCCAAGGTGGACATAAGTCAAAATGAAGTCATATGACATGTGAAAACTTGAACTGATGTGGACTAATAGGATTGCTCATCACTTTTGAATTGTCAAATAGGACAAATCACTTCTCCAATGTGTAGAATAGTCAAGAAGAGTATGTGGCATGTTTCTGATGAAGGCATGTCCAACTGGATACTTGCTAGATCAATTCTTGATGACTAGACCGCTAGAACATGTGTAGGCAGTTGTGAACATGACTTGAGCATTCAATTGGATATGTAGGAACAACAAGATGTAGGCATGAACTCCATTGTCTTGTTGCTCCTAGGACTTATTTCCATCATCTTGGACATCATATTAACTTTATGTTGCACATGCAGTAGCAATTTGGTTGATAAAATGAAGATTCTGCATATCCAGGTTAGCAGAGTATCTTTGTGTGCACATCCTTCCAAGACAACTCCAACAGGCTCCAACAAGCTCCTTCGTCCTCTTATACCTGTAATTAACAATACAAAGCCTCAATTTCATCTTAACAACTCATTTTCCATCAATTTGAGTCAAAACATGTCTATTTGCAACCATAGATTTAGTCCAGGATAGCTCAATGTCAATGTTGCCTCCTTATAGACCTCTTCACAAATCTAGTGATTTTCACATGATTTTCTACATTTTTCATCATTTTCAAGTACCCATTTGGAATATATGATGATCTAGGTAGTTTTTGTGGCCATTTGAATCCATTTGAAGACTTTTATTTCATGTTTTTATAGCCTTTTTTTGTAAAAAGTGGAATTTTGGGGGGTACTGACATTTCAGGTGCAGTGACATTAATTGTTGTAAAACAAGCCCAAAATCCAAACAAACTTGGTAAAAATGTTCATCATGATTGATAGATTGATATACAATTCAAATTCATCAGGAAAATCCAAGTTTTCCTTTCAAAAAATGTGTTTTTTAGCCCAAATTTGCAAAAAAAGTTGATATTGGGGTGTATTGACTTAGTGTTGAATTATGGGTCTACTGACTTAAGGGAGGAAGGGTGGTTTTTGGTGTAGGTTGGCAATGATAGATTTAAGTATAGGATGTACAAAGTGAGAAATCATGGGTTTTAGCATGACTTTAGGCTAACATTGACTTGCACGATTTTGGGAGATCACTAACTAAAGTCAGTCAGGACAGAATCAAGTTTAAGTTAGTTAGAGGTGTTTTTAGCAGTAGGGGTATAGAGGTAAATAGGAAGGTAATTTTGCAAGTGGCAACTTGCACTAGTTTGAGGAGTTGGTGCACGAAGTCAGAGAAGACTGACTTTAACGCAAGTCAGTTGTACATATTTTCAATGCAAGGTTGAGTTTTAGTTTAGTGTAGATTTGCAGGGGTATTGACCAGTGTTGATTTTGAAGGTGACAAACTAAAAAGTATTAAGCATGAGATTTTGTGCAAGTCAGTCAGAAGGATCTTTAGCACAAAGGTGATGGTTGAGGTTTGGTATAGAATTTTGATAGCATAGATTTTAGCAGGTTGTGCACAAAGGAAGTAGGCAACTATTTTAGCGCAAGTCAACAAAACCTATTTTTAGCATTAGTGTAGTGATAGGCAATTTTAGCGCTAGGTGCAGTAGGAGGCATTTTTAGCACTAGATTTTGAAATTCCTTGGGTAAAGTATATTTAAAAATATATTTAAGTATAATAAACTTTAAATATTTTTAAATATATTGTCAGGATGTTTGAGATAGGTTCCAGATCCATAGGATTTAACATGTAAATTCTAGATTTTTGACGTTCCACTAGATTTTAGGCTTAGCCATTTTTTAGGGTTTTCAGGGTTTCAGACTTAGCCAAATCAAGGCTTCAGGACCATGTGTCAGAATGAAAATATATAAACCCCTTAGTGAAATATTGCAAAATTTGACATGATTTTGTAGCTCTAAGACCTGGAAACTAGGAATTTCAACATAATACATCCTACAGTAGCAGTTTCAAGGATACCATCCAGTGACATAGGATTTTAGCACAAAATGCAGTTAACACCCAATTTCAGTGCAAAAGGTGACAAATGGTTACTTCCTAAGGACAAACTCAATCAAGACTCCTCTAAATCAATCATGCAAGACATCAAATGACTCCAAACATGCGAAATGACCAAATTTGAAACAACTCCTACATTCTAAGAACAAATCCACCTTCTCATTGCCATAAGAAAGAAAGGTTAAGACTTCAAGCCAAAGCAAAGAAAGGGGGTCTCCATTTAGCAAAATGGGGTGTCTGTGCAAGGCACAACAATTAGAATAAGATCATCCACATATAAAAGCAGCCTTATTACATAACTGGCCAAATGAACACCCCCTCTACCAAACTTGTCTATTCACTCCACTAATTTGTCAAGGTACAGTCCAAACAAGGTAGGAGATAGTGGACAACCCTATTTGACCCCAATATCACTCTTGAAACATTCTGATAAACCTTGTTTGGTTCTAATTTTGGCCCAAACTTGATCATACAACCAATGAATAGCAGCCCTATACATTTCTAGAATTTCTAGCTCTTCCAATCTACTTCATAATTTGCTTCTAGGAAAAATGTCAAATGCCATCTTGAAGTTGATAAAGCAATAGAAGACCTCTTCTCCTTGTTTATCCCAAACCTTCTCAATCAAGTTTCTGAGGGTAATGCAGTGATTGATTGTAGATTACTTTGGTCTAAAACCTGCTTGTCCTTTCACCCTCTTTCCCTCATTTTCTACCCAAATACTAATTTGGCACTCTACCATATTCTTGAAGAGTTTTCTAAAAAGAGGATTGATCATTATAGTGCAGTAGTTTGAAGGGTTGTTGATATCATCACTTTTAAGAAAAGGGATGATGACACTAGTTGTCTAATTTTCTAGAAAACCATTTTGATGACCGCATTAAATATTCTTTTGATGTGTGGTGTGAGGGCTTCCATGCCCTGTTTTATGAACTCTACTTGTAATCCATCTATGTCATGTGCTTTACCCACTGCTAGATTTTAATTCCTTCTTTATTGTCTTTCATGGAGAAGAGTTTAGCCATTGAATTGATAATTGGGGGGAAATCTTTATTTTGATCATGCTCATATAGTATCTTTTATTCTGGCCATTGGGAGTCCATGATGTTGTTCTGTATAGTTGTGTTTTCCTAGTGCAATTCTTTCTAGAAGCCTCTCGGGTTGTGTTTCCCAAGAAAAATCAGTTCTTTCCTTCTTGTCTGTATGTAAACCTCTTTCTTCATTCTAACTAGCTTTCCATATTCCTTTTTATTTCCCCAAATTTTCAACATTCTCTTTGATGGTGATAGTTTGTCATTGATGTCAAAAGGTATTGAGAAAGTTGAATTGTTGGGCATCTTCACAAGTTGTTCACTTATGGTAGGAATCAATCAGGAGTTGTTCATTCAATCAGGATAAGTGTATTGATCATGTATCGGGATGTTTTCACAAGATGCCTGGTGTCTTCACTAGATGCTTGTTCAAGCAATGGTTTCCTTGGCTCATACAATTAGTCTGTCTTCACAAGGTTGATGATATTAGTTGTTGGTATACAAAGTTATTGGGTTGTTGTTATGATCTTATAGTCTTCATGGTCTGCATTCTTCATCATGGTTCAAGCTGAAGAGGGTTCATGTGTGTTGTTATTATATTTAATGCAAGTGCAATACAGTTCAGATATTTATGTTGGTATGCTTTCAAATATGGTGTATTTGACAGGTTGAGGTCTATAGGTAAAGTTTGGTGACATCAGTTGTTTGTTCACATCATTTGTTTTGGCATAGTGGTTCTTTATCAGGAGCTTATTTAGATGATTCTTCACTAATGTCAAAAGATTGATCTAAGTCTTGACAAGATGAAGTCACAAGCTTGAAGTCTTCCAATCATCAAAGCATTCTTCAAAGCATAATGAAAAGGCATATTGGTTAAGGTTTTATAACTTTCACTGACATACATTGCAGAGTGTTTATTTGGACAGCAGATGTAGAGGTTACTTACAATGGACTAATTGATTTCTTTACCTTAGTCCTCCATATTTTTTCTTGAGGTCATTTTTATCTAAGCCTTTGTTGTCTATCTATCCTAAACTAAGTTCTTTATTCCTTTTCAAGCCTGTCACATATCAAATGCTCTTTATGTTATAACATTCAGTTGACCTGCAATAATAAGTCAAAATCACTTAAGTAACCTGCTTATGGGTCTCTTGGTCATAGTGTTGACCGGTCCCCTCTTAACCATCACCGAATGCCCTGGTCTCCTTCATGTGCTCGATGGGCGCCCAAATCACATCGATGGCCCTGTTTGAAACTCAAAAGGGCACGTAGATCAAATCAATGCATGTTATTCAAATTGGTCTCCTCCTCCCATGCATGTATTTGATGGTTATTCGAAAGTCAAAAAGTTTAAAACTGTGGATAAAGTTTGTTTTTTTTAAAGCTATTTGTTAGCTTTTAGTTGAAATGGAAGCCTGATTAGAAAGTTTTTTTTTTATAGTTATTTTAGAAGATTTTTGTGAAACTTCTAAAAGAATTCTTTCTAAATCATCTCGTGGCAAAAAAATAAATAAGGAGAAATTTTTTTAGAAAGAGATTTTTTTTGTAAGAATATCTTTTAACTTTCTTGTGAAGGGTTTTGGATCTGAATGAGCTTGTGAAGAAAGTTTTTGTTTGAATATTTTTTTTAAAAAAAAGGAAGATGCAGAGGAAGATGAAAGTTAAAAAGGAAGATTGGAAGAATTGAAGAATATTAAAGAATTTGAGGAGTTTTTTTTTGAAGACAAAAATGACATATTTGAAGGCATCTTACAGATAAAAGGTTTAAAATGTTTTCTTGGAAAATATTTTTTTGAGGAGATGATTTTATTGAAGAAATGTGAAAAGTTTTTTTTTGCAGATGGATTATTGTGGGAACCTTCAAATTGGAGAGTCATTTTTATTTTTTTGTTTCATGCAAGAATATCAAAGAGAAGACAAAATATGAAAAGTCTTTTGATGCAGGTGAATGGATTACAAGATTGGTTTATTGCAGAGCAAGAGGAAGATGAATGGTCATCTGATATTTATTGAGCTTACAGGTGCTTTGATATGTGAGTTGAAGTGCAGAGCAACATATGATTATGAAGACAACTTTATGAAAATTCTTTTAAAAAGAAAAACACAGAAGAATGTGTGTATGAGCTAATTCGCAGTGAGATATGTTTTGTTTTCCTGATCAGGTGAATTAGATAATTCAAGAATAGAATATCAAAGGATTGAATGATGGAATATATGTTGCAGATGAGTTGATTTGAATGGTGCAAATTAGATTGAGTAGCAATCACTTCTTGCACATAATATTTAGAGCTCTGATTGATTGTGAAATGCCAGTGAGGCACAACAGTATGCCAGTGAGTCTTGTAGGTTGGTAAGACCATTTGTCAGTAAGACACTTACATCAGCCAGTGAGGCTTGTAAAGATATTTTCAAGGTTAAGCCAGTGAGGTAGTTTTGGAGTGGTTTTTATACCCTAGGAGGGTTTTCCACTCGTGTATATTTGTGTTATGTGTCATATTGTTTTCATCTGTATGTGTGTATGTTAATACGTTGCTTATAAGGTTATGTTCTCCTTCTTCATTCTCAATTTTGTGCATATGTGTTTGATAAACCAATGATATCCTTCTCTCCTTGTGCTTTGAAAATTAAAGTTTGAAAAAGATTTGAAAATTTATACAACATTGATTCACCCCCCCTCTCAGTGTTGTCCTGGACTCCTACACTCTTTACTATCGTGCAATCTTCATCATACTACAAATTAGCCAAAAAATTGTTTTTGTTACTTCTCTTAGGCATAGAACTTTTACATAAATTTAGAGCTTTGAGAATTATCAATGTCAACTTATCATTGCTTATTGTTCTCCTATTTATATTGGCCATCCTAGTATCTTTTATTCCTTGCAATTTTTTTCAAGTGTTGTTTGAAAGATCTCTTTATTTTCCAATGTCAAGAGGATTGTTGGCTTAAGGAGCCATTTTATTTTGATTTTGTTGTGATCTATCTTGATGTTAATGTTGAGTGTCTTTTTTGCATGCTGATCTTTACATATAGAGGATTGTGATTAGATTTCATTTCTATAGGACAATCTCTCACCTCTACTTCTATCAACCTTGTCAAATGATTCTGAGAACAAATAACATAATCCATTACACTTTGCCCAATGTAAGTTTTACATGTAATATTCCCTGAACTTGGCCATGTTTTTATACCATTGCATATAATCAAATCATGCAAGCTACATATCCCCAACAATTCTACCGTATATTGTGTCATACCACCTTTTATGTCTTGAGAGTCTCTTTCACACTTTTGGTTCTCTTCCTCTTCTAACCATAGATGGTTGTCTTTTACTCCCTCCTAATTCCTAAGACATAGAGCTTCGCTATTTTCTATTCTTGCATTAAAGTGTCCCATTAAAATGATGTCACCTACAGTTCTATAAGCATATACATCCTTTTTTAGGGCTACATAAGGGTCCTATTTATTTAGGCTCTTCTTCTTATAAGATTTTGAACCTTGAGGAGAAAAGTAACACTCAACAAGATAAATTGTGGATTCCCTTTCTTTCATTTCTATCCATATGTACTGTTTGTTTGGATCTTCCTTTTCAAGTTGTATGATTCTCTCCCAAGACTCTCTCATCAAAACTATCACACCCCCATGACCATTGCCACTTTGAGTTAGCTCATTCTAAATTGAAATCATCATATAACCCTCAAAATTTGAAACCCTACAGCCCTAATGTTCATGTGTCTTAATGAGGACAATGAAGTCTTTTCCTTCCACTATGGGCCCTAGACCAGGACCTCTCCTCCAAGGGTAACCTTTGTAGTTCCATCTTACCATTGTGAGGTGTTCTTAGGGGGTCCTACCTTCCTATTTAGTATATGCTATTTTATTTTTAATTTGGGATTTCACTATATACAACCATGCTTTGTTCATTCCATTTCTTGCCTCTACAAGTTGCTCCCACTCCTTCCTTCTTTCTTCAAATTGTGATGGATTTAAATCTTCATCTATGTAGTGTTGTGTGACTTATAAAACCTTTTTTTTCTTAAAATTCTATTCTTGTCCTCTATATTTTTCAAGGTTACTCTTACATTCCTATTTTTGCCCTCTTGTGTGATTCATCCAATTATACTTGCTTGATGAATGTACCCTTTCCACTTCAGCTTGTCTATGAGAAAGTTTTTTATTAACTTGTCAGTGTACTCACCTTCCCCATGGTCTTTCAACCCTTTTATTATTATATTTTCTACTCTATCATGTCAATTTTTTCCTCCCACATTTGCATTTTTACATGTTTCTCTATGAGTTCCCTTTCACTCATTGTTGGCCCTTTTGCTACTTGCACCCACAACTTTGCTTCTTCTAGTTGTTCCTTTATGGTGCAGTGACAATCGAAGGGTTCACAAAATGAATTGTCCAGGCCATGCAACAAGAGTAAACACAACTAAAGAAACTTAGATATAGAATGCAAAGAATGATTCAAATGCTCATTATATCATAGATTCAAAATGCTTACATGTCTGCAATAGGTAGGGTTACAAACTAAGGCTCACAAGCCTGATTCCAATTATAACAAATATTACAAGATATGGCAATAAAGCACCTTCTAGAATAAAATATATATTCTAGTATATCCAAACCACTAACTGAATTCCTAATACATCCTAATGATCTATATATATCATCTCCAAGATCAAGGAATCCTTCGCATAGACAAGGAAAGAAGTTACAATCTCTAATGAAGGTGTAACATGTGAAAATATATAGGTTAGTCTTAAGCAGCTGGTACCCCTTCGTAAATTATGGAAACTTGATGTAGATCTCGGTGAGGGTTAGATGGATCTCAAACAACCTTGAATGATGTTTCATTTAGCTCCACAAGTCACAGAAGTGCTCCGGAAACCTTCTCCTTCAATTGGTTGTTTGTACACTCTGTTACGTGAAACCAAGTGATCTTCTCATAGTGATAACTTTCTGAAAATTGATCTAAATGATCTGAATTTTGGATATGATGTGCATTATGGTGTCTAGATGCTAAGTCTTACTCCACAAGGTCTGATATGACAATGCGTAAAAATGTGGAACAAAGTACAAAAACTGCTCTTGACTGTCTGAACTGAAATAAATAGGAAAATGAAAGAAAACAAAAAGGAATGCAATTTTTTTGGTTGATGCAAGATTGCTTTACAACCAAGGACACTCCTACATTAGACACCTAGGGTTGTTAAAAAGAGTGATTCCCTCACTTTGGTGGGGCTAGAGGAAAACCAAGATGGTCCATGTCAACCTAAGAAATCCAAGATGAATCTTCTTCTGGTCTTCCTTTCCACTTTACCAAATACTCTTTGTACTACTTGCCTCTAGTATTTCATCCAATTTTGTTGTCCAAGATGTCTTCAATCTACTCTGGTTGTTACTGTGTTAACTTCTTCTTCAAATCATCTTCAATGCTATCACTGGATTCTCCTTCATGATACTAATATAGGTCTACAATGTTGAATATAGGTGATATACCCAATGTCTCTAGTAGCTCTACTTCATATGCATTACTTGAACCAAACTTATTGAGTATTCTACATGGTCCAAACTTCTTCATCTTCAACTTGTTATATGTGCCTACTAGAAATCTTTTTTTCTCAAATATACCATTACTTCATCTCTAACTAAAAATTCTGTGTCTTCTCTTCTCATCTTCTTGTTCTTTGTACTTACTATTCATCTCCTCCAAATGCATCTTAACCTAATTATGTACTATCTCCATATGTTCTACAAATTCTTCTGCCTCTGCACTTCTCTTGTTCTCCATATTAATGCCTCTCAATTTTGCAACTCCTCTAGGGTTTACTCCAATTGCAATCTCAAAAGGTGTCCTTCTAGTATTCCTATTCACTCAATTATTGTATGCAAAGTATGCTTGTGCTAGAATCAAATCCTGATTTCCTATCTTCTCTCCTACCAAACATCTCAACAAGTTTCCCAAACTCCTGTTTAACACTTCTATCTGTCCATTAGTCTGAGGACGAAATGTTGAACTAAACTTAAGGTCTATCTTCATCTTCTTCCATAATATCCTCCAAAAGTATCTAATGAATCTTGTATCTCTGTCTGAAACTATGCTCTTAGACCTAATCCATGCAATCTCACAATCTCCACAAAAAATAGGTTAGTAATGTGGAGTGTAGCATTTGTCTTCTTACAAGTTATGAAATGTACCATCTTTGAAAATTTGTCCACCACTACAAATATAGAATCATGTCCTCTTTATGTCTTTGGTAATCCTAATATGAAATTCATGCTTATGTCTTCCCAAGGTCTCTCCAGTAGGGGCAAAGATTTATACAATCCAGTATTCCAACTACTTCCCTTTGCAACTTGACATACTCTACAAATCTATACAAACTTCTGAACATCCTTATATATTTGAGGCCAAAAGTAATGTTCACTTACCAAATCCACTATCTTGTCAATTCCAAAATTTCCTACTAGTCCACCACTGTTCTTTTCCTTTATCGAATTGTCTCTCATTGAACTCCTAGGTATACACAAATAATTTCCTTTGAACAACATATCCTCTTGAATGAAATAATCCAACCACTTACTTCTATCTCTCACAATAAGTTCCTTACATGCTTTCCAAGGTTTTGTAAAATTAAGATCGCCCTCATACATATGCTTCAGTTTTTCAAAACCTAATATTTCAACTCTCATCTTTGTCAGCAAATTTCTTCTTCTACTCAATACATCTACAACTTTGTTTGAATTTCCACTTCTATGTTTTAGTACAAAGGTATAACTCTACATGAACTCTACTCATCTCATATGCCTCTAATTTAACTTTCCTTGACTATTCAGATACTGTAAATATTGATAATCTGTATACAACACAATTTCTTTAGGCAATAAATAATGTCTCCACTTCTTCAAAGCTTGAATTATGGCATAGAATTCTTGATCTTAAACTGAATATCTTCTCCTTGCATCATTCAACTTATCACTAAAATATGTTACTAGTCTACCTTCTTGACTTAACACTACTTCTATTGCATTTCCATTTGTATCACAATCTACTTGAAATACTTTATTGAAATCAAGTAATGCTAACGCTAGTTGTTTTGTCACTTTCTGCTTCAACAATTCAAAACTTTTATTTTCTCTTGATGTCCACTTAAAGTCCTTTTGTCACCTCTCATTGTCTCTATCATTGGTGTGCATACTAAACTGAAATTTCTAATGAATTTCTGATAGAAACTAGGTAATCCATGAAATGATCTGACTTCTCCAATGTTTTTAGGTGTTGGCCACTCAACAATCACTCTAACTTTCTCAGGGTTCATCTTCAATCCTTCCACAGAAATCACAAATCCCAAGGATACCAATTCTTCCTTCATGAAACTACATTTCTTAATGTTTATCAGCAACTTCTTTTCTCTCAATCTCTGTAATACTTGTCTCAGGTCCACAAATGTTCTTCCTTTGTCTTACTAAAAAATAGAATATAATCCAAGTATACAATCACAAACTTACACAAGAATTGCATCAAAACTTCATTCATCAATCTCATGAAAGTACTCGGTGCATTTGTCAATTAAAAGGCATCACTAACCACTCAGACAATCCTTCATTTGTCTTAAAAGTAGTCTTCCATTCATCTCCTTCTCTGATTCTGATCTGATGGTATCTACTCTTCAAGTCTATCTTTGTAAAATAGTTTACTCCACTCAAACAATCCATATTGTCATCCATCCTAGGCAATGGGAATCTATACTTAAGTGTGATCTTGTTGATTGCTCTAGAGTATGTACACATTCTCCATTTTCCATCTTTCTTTAGTGCTAGCACTATAGGTACTGCACATGGGCTCAAACCTTTCCTCAATAACTCTTGTATTTGTCTATTTAGTTCTACATTCTCTGCTGGTGTCATCCAATGTGCTATCTTGTTAGGTAAATTATCTCTAAGTATAAGATCCGTATGATGACTAATACTCCTAATTGGTGGTAATCCTTTAGGAACATTATCTGATATGATGTCCTCATACTCTATCAACAATTTAGTTATCTCATCTGGTTGTGATTCTTTAGTCTCTATAGTTAGGTTTCCAGGTTTCTTAGGAATCAAAGCATAACACATATTCTCATGTCTCAACCCATCCAAAAATTTCCTTCCATCAACCAAACAAATTCTATCATTCCCACATACTTCACTCTTAGGTTCATCTTCCAAAGGTATCAAAGTGATTTTATTTCCATTAGATAATATAGTGTAGGTATTCTTTCTCCCATCATGTATAGCTTTTCTATCATACTGCCATGGTCTACCCAACAATATATGGCATACATCCATAGGCATAACATCACACAATACTTCATCATGATAAGATCCAATATGAAATTTCATCAAACATTGTTCACTCACCAGTACTTTGTGTTCATCTTGAATCCATGCTATGTGATAGGGTTTAGGGTGTTTCAATCTCTTTAGGATTAGTTTAGTCACCATCTCCTCTAAAACCAAATTATTAGTACTACCACTATCAATTATAACCTTACAACATTTACCTCCTAATTTGCATTTGGTCCAAAACAAACTTTTCCTCTGCGGTGGTTCCTTAGTTGTCTCTGCTTGAAATAGTGCTCTCCTCATGACTAGTGATTATCCTTTCTCAGGTTTTCCAACTAACTTAGGTGATCCAACATGTTCTTCTTCTACATAAGCTACTCTTGCACTATTCTCTATCTTCTTTCTTGTACTTCCATGATGACAATCAAATGCTCAATGCCCTTCATCTCCACACTTAAAACTATTAGATTTAGGGCAGACAACTCAAAGGGGGAGGGTAAATCATTTGTCCAAAACTTCTTGCATTTTACACATTTAAATTCACTTGTAATTCAGTAGCATAATAATAATTTAATCATGGAGACATAAAGCATTAAATCAAGAGCAAAAACACATTAATATATAGTACACCAAGATTTTAACGTGGAAAACTTGGTTAAGGGAAAAACCACAGGGTCACTAACCTAAGATTGTATTCTCTATTAGAAGAATAGAAAGAACAAAATGGCACATGCCAATTAGGGCTCACTGCCTAAACACACTGCTCAGAAGAGGCTCACTCCCTACAAGAGACACACTGTCTACAAAAGAATAAGTATCACATACATGAACTGGTAAATAGCATCTTCAGCCTGCTTGAGTCAGTTCCATTTAAGTCTAATACTTTTGCTCTACCTTTCGCTCTTCTCCTCGCTACCGCTCTCTCATCTCTGCAAGGACACACTTGAAATGACTTTGCAATCCCTTATTGATACAAGACATCAACTTAGGAATAATCATCTAAGTCAGCAAACACCAACAAGAACATCTGCAGGATGTGTAGCTCATCCAGTCGGCCAGTCTCAGAAAGAACACCTCCATCCAGAAGTTATTCTTCAATTGTGAACTCCAACTCTAATGCAAACCACCAACATGAATTGGGCACAATCCAAAGGCCTCCACAAGCTTGCATGAATCACCACAAACATTTGCACTTCATCTGCTTACAAAAATCCTTCTCTCCTTCATCTGGAACCTTAAGGACATAGTCTATCATCACTATCACAATGGAATAGATTCTTCCAGACCTCCAGACCACAAACCAATAAATTTAACACTTCTAAAAGACTTCCTTAATGCTCCACCAAATCCGCATAATAGGATCTTTCATTTTTGGATCTCACCGGACCTATCTATATCACTCTGTCACCTCTGAACACCTACCGGAACTGGTTTTACTTGTGTGGCCACAACTTCTTCAAATCTTCATGTGAACCTCTAAAATCTCTACTAGACAACCTTAAGATACATATCTACAAACCCTTTAATCCACATCTTTTGATCCTCATCGTAACTTGGAATTTTACCTGACTCTCTTCACTATTCCTGATATGACCAGTTTTCTCAATATCCTCAGCAAACAAATCATCCAAACCTTATCATTAATGCAACAGGATTGTGTTGACATTAATGACAACACCATTTAGGCCCATACTTGCAACAATCTCCCCCTTTGTCATTGATGGCAACATATGATGTGAAAAACTATTTTGACCATCAAGACAAGAACTTCTCCTTACTGTCACAACTCCCCCTATCAGCAACAACCATTCACATGTCTTCTCTTTACTTTCTTTCTCCCTATTTGATCAGCAACCACTTGTTTTTCACATGTCTTCTATCCCCCTTTGACATCAATGGCAAAGGGCACATACTTGCAACTCTACTACTTCAGAATAATACCAGCTACTCCCCCTGAGTGGCAGCATCCCATCATCAATCTGGATCATAAGATATGACTATGATATCCACTGGACTGATGCACATCAGTGGACCTTAGTTCATCACCAAAGGGGTAATAACCCCTAACTTCTCCCTGAGATACTCAAAAGAGTCCTTAGGTAGAGGTTTAGTAAAGATGTCTGCAATCTAATCCTTGGAGGGCACAAACTGCAATCTAACTTCATTCTTGTTCACTTGCTCTCTCAAAAAGTGAAACTTGAGGGATATATGTTTAGTCATTGAATGCAACACCGGATTCTTAGATATGTTTATTGCACTTGAATTATCACAAAAAATTATGATGGGCTCTTCATACTCCACTCTGATGTCTTTTAGCATCTGCTTCATCCACAAAACTTGAGTGCAACTATCTGTTACTACAATATATTCTGCTTCTACAGTGGACAAAGATATTGCCTCTTCTTTCTTGCTTAGCCAAGAAACCAATCTCTTTCCCAAAAAGAATGCTCCACCACTAGTACTTTTCCAGTCATCCACATCTCCTGCCCAATCAGCATCTGTATATGCATGAAGAGAGAAATCATGATCTCTAGGATACCATAGACCATACTCAACTGTCCCTTTTAGATATTTAAAAATCCTCTTGACTCCCATAACATGAGATTCTCTAGGATCATCTTGGAATCTAGCAACAAGACCAATAGCCTACATAATGTCTAGTCTAGTTTGAGTGAGATACAACAATCCTCCAATCATTGATCTGTACTTTGTTTGATCAGCCTTGGGAGAGTCATCATCTTTGTTCAACTTACATTTGGTTTCGATGGGAGTGTTTATTGGCTTTGAGTCTTCCATCCCAAACTTCTTCAATAATTCTTACACATATTTTGACTGAGAAATGAAGATTCCTTTCCTTGTTTGAGTGATTTGTAGACCCAAAAAGAAATTCATTTCCCCAAGCATGGACATCTCAAATTCACTTTTCATTTGATTTGCAAAGATTTTGCACATACTATCTCTTCCTCCAAAAATGATATCATCAACAAACACTTCAATCAAGATGTTTTCATGATCAATTTTGAAATACAAATTACTGTCA
This sequence comes from Cunninghamia lanceolata, assembly GCA_027924645.1. NCBI lineage: Eukaryota > Viridiplantae > Streptophyta > Pinopsida > Cupressales > Cupressaceae > Cunninghamia > Cunninghamia lanceolata. The sequence continues at coordinate 5,652,189 of BSBN01000957.1, forward strand.
GCAATACCTTTGTTGAAACCAATCTTCAAAAGATGCTTATCTAATCTTTCATACCAGGCTCTTGGGGCTTGCTTGAGTCCATATAGTGCTTTCTTCAATTTGCAGACCATATCACCATGATCAGACAATGGGAATCCATCTGGTTGCTCAATGTAAACTTCTTCTTCCAAGTCACCATTCAGGAAAGCTGACTTGACATCCATCTAATATACCTTGAAATCCTTGAAGGCAGCAAAAGCAAGAAATAATCTGATTGCTTCAATTCTTGCTACCAGAGAAAAAGTTTCTCCAAAGTCAACTCCTTCTATTTGAGAATAACCCTTGCAGACCAATCTGGCTTTATTTCTGACTACATCACCAACTTCATTTAGTTTGTTCCGGAAGACACATTTGGTTCCAATCACATTCTTCTTTATAGGTCTAGGAACAAGATCCTAAGTGTGATTTTTCTCAATTTGCATCAGCTCTTCCTCCATTGCTTTAGTCTAGTTTTCATCATTGCAGGCTTCATCCACTGTCTTAGGTTCAATCTTTGAAATCAGACAATACTCTTCTAAATCTTGAGCAATTCTTCTTCTAGTTTGTACACCTTTGCTTTTGTCACCTATGATCTGATCTTTAGAGTGATTCAGTCTTACATACCTTGGAACTTTGGGAATTTCTTGCACTTCTGATTCTTAACCAGGCTCATTAAATCTCTTCTCTTGTTCCTGACTTACCATATCAGTTTGAATCTAAATTTTAGAAGGGGCTTGGGCTCCTTGAATCATAACACCATTCTGATCATCTTCATCAAATTCATAAAACCTTGAGGGTTTGTCAATTTCTTCAGCAACCTTCACATTTGTACTTTCTATAATCTTTCTCAGTCTTTTGTTATAACAGTGATATGCTTTGCTTTGAGTAGAGTAGCCCAAGAATATTCCTTCATCACTTCTAGCATCAAACTTGCCTAGATCTTCATCTCTTTTAATGTAAAACTTACTACCAAAGATTCTTTAATATCTTATAGGAGTGATACCAAACCAAAGTTCATAAGGAGTCTTACTAGTATTGCTTCTGATTTGTACTCGATTGAATGTATAGACTGCAATGCTGACAGCTTCTCTCCAATAGATCTGTGGAACATTTGCTTCCATCATCATTGTCGTAGATGCTTCCTGGATGGTCCGGTTCTTTCTCTCAACTACTCCATTCTGCTGTGGAGTCCTAGGAGCAGACAATTGTCCCTTTATTCCATGTTTCTCATAGAATTCTATGAACTCTCCAGATGTGAATTCTCCACCTCTGTCAGACCTTAGACATTTCAATTTTATTCCGATTTCATTTTCTACCACAACCTTGAATATTTTGAATTTCTCAAGAGCTTTTGATTTCTCTTTCATAAAAGTTACCCACATCATCTGGGAATGGTCATCAATTAGCAACATGAAGTATCTATCACCTTGCACACTCCTAATTCTTGTCAGACCACATAAATTAGTATGAACTAAGTCTAATAATCTAGTAGAGGATTTCTCCTTGCTTTTGAATGAGACTCTGCTCTGTTTACCCAACTGACATTCTGTGCATAAACTATTTGTAGGTTTCACTAGTTTTGGTAGATCTCTCACAACTTGAGTATTGCTTATCTTGATGATATTATCAAAATTCACATGACACATTCTTCTATGCTATAACCAACTCTAATCAACTTGCACAAATAGACAACTTTTACTAGTACCAACTAAATGGAAGATGTTACCTTTTGTTTGGGTACCAGATGCAATCTCTATTTTGGAACTCTCAAAGATCTTGCATTTTCCATTCTTGAATCTAAGATTATAGCCTTTGTCCACCAACTGTCCAACACTGAGAAGATTGTGCTTCAATCCTTCAACATATAGTACATTACCAGTTTTGTTCTTTCCATCAAAAGAAATAGTTCTTCTACCTCTGATTCTATGAGCAAAATTATCACCAAACTTTACCCCTCCTCCTTCATACCTTTCCAAATCTATGAACTTATTTTTGTCACCTGTCATATGGTGAGAGCATCCACTGTCAATGACCCAATTATCCTTTTCTTCAACTTGGGCAGCCAAAGCTCTTTCTACAACTTTATGATTGACAGATTCAGAGGGCATTGGATCTTCTTCCTTGATGGCAATAAACACCCAATCACTTCTGGATTTGTTTCCTGATTCTGATTCATCATCTGTTACTCCTTCATCATCATCATCTTCTTCACAAACATAGTAACAATTCTTTGGGAACCTTGATTTGTTAGGTTTTCACCTTGAAAATCTTTTCAGACACCTAGAGGCAAAATGACCAATCTTATTGCAGTTAAAGCACTTAAAAGGCAATTATCCTTCATACTTACCAAATCCTCTTGGCAGTCTTTTTGCAATAACAGCTTCAAGGTGAGTAGTTTCAACTTCTTCTTCTTCTAGGTCTTTTCTTTCTTTTTCATACCATGAAAGTTTCCTTGAAGGGTTCTCTCCTAGATCAAACCTTTGTTTACCTTTTACAGATGCACTGGCTTTGAATGTAGATTCAATCTTTGGGGGTTCATCTCCAAACTTGTCCATTTCAAATGCAACCAATTTACCAACCAATTGATCTCTTGTGATAGTTGTATGGGATCTGAATTCTTCAATTCTAGCAACCTTGATTTTGTAAGAAGCAGGAAGGGATCTAAGAACTTTGCCAATGATCTCATCTTCATTCAAGACTCCACCAGCATTTCTAATTCCACAAACAATCTCATTTACTCTTGGTATAAAAGTAGTAATAGTTTCATCATCTCTCATCTTTAGATTTTCAAATTTCCCTTTCACACTTTATAACCTTGTACATTTAACATACTTGTCTCCTTCATGTAGAAGTTCTAGTTTCTGCCAAATCTCAAAAGCAGTTGGTAGATCGACAACATTTGAAAGCTCTAAATTAGATAATGCACTTATAAGAGCCTCTATAGTCCACAAATTGTTTTCAGCATCGGTGACTTCATTTGGTGTTTTCGGCCCACCTTGTGGAGGGGTATACTATGTTGAAGCCATGTTCCAATAATGCAATCCCATACATTGCAAGTGACATTTCATTCGACTTTTCCAAAGATTGAAATTGGTTCCATCAAACTTCAGACTATCCTTCTTGTACGACGACATCCTGGATCTCCTCAAGTGGTTAAGCTCCTTTTAGAGGAACTTGACTTTGATACCAATTGTTAGATTCAGGGCAGACAACTGAGAGGGGGGGTTGAATTAGTTGTCCAAAACTTCTTCATTTTACACACTTAAATTCACTTGTAATTCAGCAGCATAATAATAATTCAATCATGGAAACACAAAGCATTGAATCAAGAGCAAAAACACATTAACACACAGTACACCAAGATTTTAACATGGAAAACCTGGTTAAGGGAAAAACCATGGGGTCACTAACCCAAGATTGTTTTCTCTGTTAGAAGAATACAAAGAACAAAATGGCACATGCCAATTGGGGCTCACTGCCCGAGCACACTACTCACAAGAGGCTCACTACCTACAAGAGACACACTGTCTACAAAAGAATAAGTATCACATACATGAACTGGTAAATAGTATCTTCACCATGCTTGAGTCAGTTCCATTTAAGTCCAATACTTCTACTCTTCCTTTTGCTCTTCTCCTCACTACCACTCTCTCATCTTCGCAAGGACACACTTGAAATGACTTTGCAATCCCTTATTTATACAAGACATCGACTTAGGAATAATCATCTAAGTCGACAAACACCAACAAGAACATCTGCAAGATGTGTAACTCATCCGGTCGGCCAGTCTCAGAAAGAACACCTCCATCTAGAAGTTATTCTTCAATTGTGAACTCCAACTCTAATGTGGACCACTAAAATGAACTGGGCACAATCCAAAGGCCTCCACAAGTTTGCATGAATCACCACGAACATCTACACTTCATCTACTTACAGAAATCCTTCTCTCCTTCATCCAAAACCTTAATGGCACAGTCTATCATCACTATCACAAAAAAATAGATGCTTTCAAACATCCAGACCACAAAACAATTGAGTTGATGCTTCTAAAAGACTTCCTTAACACTCCACCAAATCCATAGAATAGGATCTTTCATTTCTGGATCTCACCAGACCTATCTGTACCACTCTATCACCTCTGAACACCTGCCAAAACTAGTTTTACTTAAGTGGCCACAACTTCTTCATATCTTCATGTGGACCTCTAAAATCTCTACTGGACAACCTTAAGATACATATTTGCAAACCCTTTAATCCGTATCTTCTGATCCTCATCTTAACTTGGACTTTTACCTTACTATCTTAACTGTTGCTGATATGACTAGTTTTCTCAATATCCTCAGCAAACAGATCATCCAAACCTTATCATTAATGCAACAGGAGTATGTTGACATCAATGACAACACCATTTAGGCCCATATTTGCAACAAAAACAAGTTCCTCTAAATGTTCTCCTATCAAACTCTCTTTCATCTCTTTGGTACCCTTCACTCTGGTAAGAATTATGATTCCCTCTACAGTAGAAAGTTCTGTCAATTCTTCGGTATGAATTGATATCTCGATCTTCCTTCTTGAATGTACTATCTTGTTTGTTCTAATCCACATATGACCTTTCTCCTCTATAATATGTTCTACCTCTTTGAAATTTACCTCCTCTTCCTCTTTCTCTGCTCATGCTTCTTATTCAACTTTTCTTCAACTTTTAGGGCAAATTGATATGATTCTTCTACTATTGTCATCTTTACCAGAATTAGTTCTTCTTGAATGTTTAATCTTAGTCCATTGATATATCTTGCTACTTTCTCCTTGCTTGCTTCACTATGTCTTGTCCTTATGATTATCTTATGAAATTCTTCAGTATACTCCTTCACAAATTTCTCTTTTTGTCTTAGGTTTTGCAATGTTTTCAATAGTTCCAACTCATAGTCAGTAGGTATAAACTGATTCTTCAACTTTGTCACCATTCAATCCCATTTTGTGATCTTTTCTTTTCCTCTTCTACTTCTATCCAACTATACTTCTTTCCACCAAATAGCAACATGTCCCTTCAACTTAGTCTTTACAAATTTGACCTTCTTCTAATCTTCAATTTCTTCATATTCAAAGTATTCTTTCAAGTCATTATCCAATCAATCAACTCCTCTAGATTCAAATTTTCAGTGTAATTGAGTCCTTCCACTCTAGGTCTTTTTCCAATCTTTGAAATAGCTCTCAACATCTTCACTTGATCTGAATCTTCTTCTTTTTCTAGTGTTTCTTCATTTTGATCAATGAACTGAAATTCTTCATCATCATCACTTTCAACATTAGGTTGAGGTGTCAATCCTCTTCTTTGATCTTCTTCAATAGCATCCAATCTCCGTCATCTCATCCATTCTTCTAGCCATAGTACCAACAAGTATTCTCCTCAGTAGCATCTCTTCCTAGGATCAAGTGTAACTACCTCAAATTTGGTGTTCTAGCTATAATGTGACAACTACCTCACAATCGGCAATTGGTTGACAACATAGGTAGACTGCCTTAGGTTCGATGATCTATTCACAATAAGATCTTAAGGAATGTTTTCACAACTTCACTCCCAAAGGAGTCAAAACTTCACTTTGACAACACTTGGTGTAGTCATGGTTGAAAGGTTCATACAATGAACTATTTAGGCCATGTAGCAAGAGTAAACACAATGGAAACAACTCAGATATAGAATGCAAAGAATGATTCAAATGCTCATTATATCATAGATTCAAAATTCTTACATGCTAGCAACATGTCTTACAAACTAGGGCTCATAGGCCTTATTCCAGTTACAACAAATATTACAAGATATGGCAATGAAGTAGCTTTCAAAACAAAATATCTATTCTAATCTATCCAAATCACTAACTGACTTCGTAATACATCCTAAAGATCTATATATATCATCTCCAAGATCAAGGAATCCTCCACGTCAGCCAATAAAGAAGTTACAATCTCTAATGAAGGTGTAACGTGTGAAAGAGTAAACACAATATATTGAACTTAGATATAGAATGGAAAGAATGATTCAAATGATAATTATATCATAGATTTAAAATGCTTACATGCCTGCAATATGTGATCTTACAAACTAGGGCTCACAAGCCTGATTCCAATTACAAGAGATATTACAAGATATGACAATGAAGTGCCTTCCAGAATAAAATATCTATTCTAATATATCCAAATCACTAAAAAACTTCCTAATACATCCTAATGATCTATATATATCATCTCTAAGCTCAAGGAATCCTCCGTGTAGACTAGGAAAGAAGTTACAATCTCTAATGAAGGTGTAACGTGTGAAAATAGATAGGTCGATGATAAGCAGCTGGTACTCCTTTGCAAATGATGGAAACTTGATGTAGATCTCACAGAAGGTTGGCTAGGTCTCAAACAACCTTGAATGATGTTTCATTTATCTCCACAAGTCATGGAAGTGCTCCAGAAACCTTCTCCTTTAGTTGGTTGTTTGAACACTCTATTCTATGAAACCAGGCGATCTTCTGATAGTGATAACTTTCTAGAAACTGATCCAAATGATCTAAATTTTGGATATGATGTGCAAGATGATGTCTAGATACTAAGTCTTGCTTTGCAAGGGCTGCTATGACAATGTAACAAAATGTGGAACAAAGTAAAAAAACTACTCTGGACTATTTAAACTAAAATAATGGGAAAATGAAAGGAAATAGAAAAGAATGCAAATGTTTTTGGTTGATGTGCAAGATTGTTCTACAACTAGGGATGCTCCTGCATCACTTTAACTTAGTGTCCTTGATCTTCATGTTTGTTATGGCTTTTTGAATTTTTTTAAATGCGTATTTTCTTTCTCCTTTGCTTCCTTAGGGATATTCCTACTGTTAACTTATTTTATTTCTTATTTTATGGTCAAAATTTCTTGCTAACCTATTTTCATATTGGCTTGCAATTTGATTATTTTGTCAATTGAGTAGCTTGTTTTCATGAGAGATTTGTCAAATGGCAGCCATGATATCTTGCAATTGGTTATCTTTCATCAGCCCCAACACCTCTATGTGTGATTGTTTAATAAAGAGGCCAAAGTTTGTATGACTGCATGCCTACATGTGATAAAAAGTAGAAAAGAAAAAAGAATTATTTACTAGGTGAAATTGACCACAGGATTGAGAGTCTTCCATTGCCATATTGGGTGGGTGTCCCACATCATGGAGTCATAACCATAAGTTTTTTTTTTTTTTTTAACTTCAAAAATGCTAGAGATGTTTCTTCTCACTCTCATTGGCCTCAACTCTTGTAGGAGAGAGGACCCAATAATTGAGCACCCTAACTTCATGCCACTCAAGATCATATGTGGCAATTTCAATTTACTCTAAAATTTTTATAGCAACTTACTTGGCAAGGTCCCTACTTATAACTAAGGTTTTAGTCCACATCATCAAATATGATGCCACATCAGCATGCTTTTTGTTGAGGTGTCCAAAAAGACCAAAAAAAGGTTAGACTGATAGTTTTGCATTAAATTATGTTTGTTGGTGTGTTGATGTGACATGACTTGATTTGTTTATTTTTAGATGTAAAGAATACATTTCATTCAATTATAAGTACTTATGGTCAACACTAATAACTTTAATGTGATAGCTACTAGTCCCATACTTTTAAAAATATTTAGCATTAAATCCACAAATACTATCACAACTATTGGAACATGCTCAACTAGTGGGTCCTCTCCCACAGAGGGTTTTAAAAGTCTTCTACATTTATTAACAACACCTTAAGATCATAGTTGAGTAGTGCCCAATAGTGGTGATGCATGATTGTGTATTTAAAGGTAGAATACTAATAGTTGTGACTCGAAAGGTTTCTAGTGTTGACTAAATTATTGCTAAAAAGTAAATGAAATGGACTCATTATAACTAAAAAGAAACAAATCATGTAATTTCACATGGGTGCCCCAAACAAAACATGATTTAATACATAATTATAAAAGTGAGTTTCTTTCTTGGTATTTATGAAACCTCAACAAAAGCATCCTATGTGGTGTTATATTTTATGAGAGCGAGGGGGAGATAAAACAAATTTGCAATCTAAGACAATAGGGAGGATCACAAAAATCTTGTCTGACATACACTTTAGTTAACAGTACAACATGCTATGAAATAGGCTTTAGAAAAAATACGGTTCCTTTCAAGTGTGCCACTATTATTAACAATGTTCAGATTATGTTTTGATTTTGAAAATCAATTGCACTATAAGTATATTTTATATAATGTAAATTATATAATATATTAAAAAATAATAGTATATTATAAAATTTTTATTTATATTAAATATTTATTTACAATTTAATCATATTTATTTTATATAAAATATATCATATGTAATATAGTTATATTTGTTATATTTTATATAATCTAAATTATTTAGAACTAAGATAGAGAGACATAAAGGATAAAGAAGATATAGAAAGAGTGAGGGAGAGTGAAAGTGGGATAGAGACATAGAAGAGGATAGAGAAAGAGAGATATAGTGTCACAACCCACATTTGAATTTTGAATTCAAATTGGAATAGTATTAAAGCTAATATAATTAAATAATAAAAACAAAATAATAACAAATTCTAAATAAATAAATGAGGAGGGGACACTTCTAGAAAGAGCAATAAATGAGGAACTTTCCCTCCCTCATTCTCAAGTCAAGGCTCAAATTTATGAAATGGGAATTTTCTCCTAAAAATTTATGACTATTGGAAAAAATTGGAAAGTCCTTTTCAACAAAATTAAATGACAAGTTAGAAAATGGAGCAATCTCATTTATGGAAGAGACTTGACTCAAGACTTAGACTTTCCTCCATATGGGTAAAGTTTTTCCTATATATAGCATGGATTTTTGAAGATGGGACACACTCATCTTTGGTTTGGAAGTGCTGGAGAAATCTGTAAGAATTCTCCTCTCCATCTTTTGTTCTTTTCTTTTTTTTCCTTCTTGAATTATGTTAGTTCAATTTTAGTCTTAGATTCATTTGAAGATATGCCTTAAGATAATTGAAATTTGAATTCAATCACGAAAGGATTTGTGTATAAGCTTTTGTGAGGATTTCATGTAACTAATTGTGATGGTATAAATCCTAGGACAGATGTCCATACCATGTGCCTAAACTCCATGCTACTAATTGTATTTTGCTTGAACGTTTCTAAAGCTGTTGTATTAAATCCTTTTTTTGTATATCCTGCGATCAGGGATTTTGTCAGTTCATGTACTCTGAAATCTGTGATGAAATCATTTTTCTATTCCTTATGTTCTGTTGAATGTTCATACCCTATTCTTAAGCTCCACGTAGATCCATTTTGAGCATGGCCTGCAATTGTAGCAGTCCATGAGGCAACATTTCTTTGAGGAATTTTGTCAAACTACTCCTGTGCCCTGTCTAGCATCTACTTTCTGCATACAAGTCTATCAGAGTATTTCCAGCTATAATCTCTAACAAAAATTCCCCTTTCGATTTGCTTTGAAGGATGTCCATACCTTGTTCGAATGCATCCATTTTGGCATTGTCAAGGGGAACACTAGCTAAGGTTATGGGATTTAATTCTACTCTACTAATTGCATTTGCTTGAAAGTTTTTAAAGCCCTTTTTAACAATTCCATTTTGTGCAATCTTGCAATCATTACATTCCATGAGGCATATTTCCTTGAGACATTCTGTCAAACAAATTTCGTGCATTGTCTATGCTTCCACATTCAGCGTACATCTCCATCAGAGTATTTCCAACTAGAATATCTGACAAAAATTCCCCTTTCGCAATGCTGGACGGTAGTCCATACCCTATTTTAGAGCCCACTCAAGCACAAGTAGGGAAGATGAATTTGGTTTTACACCTGCCAACGTCATTTGCTTGAAAGTTTTTCAAGCCATTTCGACGAATCCTTTTGGTGCATCCTGCAGACACTACAAACCATGAGACATCATATCTTTGAGGGATTTCCTCAAATAGTTCACTTTTTTCAATCGTGTCTACCTAAGGCAGTCGCAACTACAACATTTGACAAAATTCCTCTTTCCTTTATGCTTGACGATTGTCCATGCCCTGTTCTATAGCCCCATTTTGGCATACACTGGCAAAGGTTGTGAAATTAGACTTCACATCTGCCAATTTGTGTTTGCTTGAAAATTTCTAATGCCCTTTTTCAAATCCTGCAAGCATTACACCTCATGAGTCGACATCTCTGTGAATCATTTTGTCAAACAATTCATGTCCCTATCCTATGCTTCTACATTTGCATGCTTGTCTACCAGATCGCTTGCAATTACAATATCTGGCAGAAAATTATCTTCCATTATGCTTGACAAATGTCTTTAAGCCACACAAACGCTCCCATTTTGGCACAGGCAGGGAGGCCACTATTAAAGGTTGTAGAATTTGACCTTACCTCTGCTAATTCCAATCAATTTGACTTTTCACCGCTTCCTTTCAATCGATTTGTGAATAATCTATTTGGTGGGTAGAGTGCCTAAATCATCCTTCCCAACGTTACTTGAAATTGGGATTACCAAAGCCATCTACTAAAAATTCCTGAATATAGAAATCCAAATCATTTTGTCCAACTTTCTCTTGTTGAAATGTGATGGAACTAAAATTTGACAAGTCAAATTCGTCATTTGGGTAGAAGGTCATTGTATAAGGAAAATGTTTCTAATTTTGAGATTAGAGTGTAAGCATTAAATTAAAGTTTAAGGTATATAAAGTCTCTTTGTTTAGATAATTTATAAGATAGTTATTATGAGTAAAGAAATGAATGCACATAATTGTTCTCCTTCCAGTCTTAATTAATATGCTGAGTCAAGGAGATACACCTATCCAATTTAATCCATGGAAAACAAAATAAAGATTAATTATACTTGGCAAGTAAATTAGAAAACTCATTAAAATTGATAATTATGTTCCACATGTTGTTATAATGCTCACAATTATCCCAAATCATGTTTAACCTAGTATTACTCATTTAATATGTGCTATGTATGATAAACTGTGTGTGTGTGTGTAGAAAAGTATGATGTGAGGGGAGAGTGGAGAGATTCAAGAAAGGCAACATGAAATGAAGATGTAAAAAAAATAAAGTTGTAAGCAAGAAGATAGGTGATGTAGAAATAAAAGATTAAATGTAAATTGTGTGAAACAATGAAGTTAAGTGTGAAGATAAAATGAAGATATTATATGAATAATAGATAAATAAAAAAAAGTGTATGAAAGGATTAATATGTAATGTAAGTTATCGAAAGAAAGGGTTATATAATAAATGAGTAATGTCGTATTAAATATTGTGTGGGTATGAATGAAAATGCATAAAGTGAAAATGAAGTGATTACGAAGGAATAAGAAGACGAAAGATAAGTAAAATTGAATAAAGAATTGTTAAAAATATGGAAGATATATGTAAGAGAATAAGTGGATAGGATGATATGAAAAATATGTAAATGAGGAAATCCTTCAATGGTATTAGAATACATCATTATGTATTTGATTGTTCAAGTATCTTTCAAAGCCTCATGCTTTTTGAATTGATTAAAGAAAAATATTATTTTGAATGCACAGGACATAAATATGTTTGGGGTGGATCATTCAAGTACTATAGTTGTCTTGTGAGTTATAAGTAGTTCTATAGTAAAACGATATTTCCAATAATGATGTTAGAGTATAAATTGCTTAATAATTGGTGAATGTTTATTAACAATGAAGGTTAGTTAGTTATGTTAAAGTATAAACCCATTTAGGGAGTTTCAAGTAAACCTCTTGTTGGGATAATTGTCTTTATTGACAACTTTTATTAAGTCCTCATTGGGTCCAATTAAAAGTAAGTAATGATCATGCAAGAAGTTGTATCAATTATTCACTTGTATGATAGAATGAGATTTCCTAGTTTCTCTTAAGACCAAACTTTTATATGCATTATATCTTTTGTAGTTTATGTTATGTACAATTATGAATTGATGACATCAACTTAGTATCATTCTAGTCCCATTCATTTTCTATAAGCAAAATAATAAAACATCTTTATTGTACCTTACTTGCATTATATTTTTGGGAAATATCTCTCCTTTTTGCCAATTTATTTATTATTGTTTATGCAAGATTTTTCCTTCTCAACTTAGTTAGGCAAACTCTTAATCAACATCCAAAAACTCAAACAAATCACATTGTTTAATTTTTATGGTACCTCTGTGTCACATTTATGGGTAATGCCGTCGCGTTGAACCAAGTACCTCACGCCTAACATAGCTGCAACAATGACATCTAGGCACCGTCCCTCTAAATCGTCAGGGAGTAATAAGGAACATGTCGAAGTTAAATCCGCAGGAAGGGAAAATCTCCTCAGATATCTCATTAAGAAGATTAACTAAAAGAGATGATGAGTCTATTAAAATAATGATTACCATGATGCTCATTTGAGAAAACACTTCAAGCATACTAATAGAAAACGAGGCTTATTGACACGTGAGTACAGATCGAGGAGGACATGTGAAATGTCAGATAGGGCAACTAGGCCGATCTAGAAACACTATCTATCATATGCTCTCACCTCACCCTCGTAGATCGTGGTGAAAGTACTAGGGGATTGGGAATGGACTTAGTCACGAAAATTACCTAATTTGGCTTGGGGGAGTAAATTAGATTTTATGGGTAGACACCTTATAGGGATTCCTCCACACTAGGACTAACTGACAAACACCCCTTTAGGTGTTTGTGGTAGTAGACTAACTTCCGTCCCTGTTTCACTGAGTGGGTGGCAACCGACAAATATCTGTTTGGGGCAGGGAATAACCCTAGAAAGGGCTGGGTACCCACTCATAGTTACACCAAACATAGTGCAAAATAGAACTACGTGTTTGCATTCCCTCAGTTAGTCACATCGGATGGAGGGGGCCTTGATCCCATGGATATAGGGTATGTAGGCAGTCTGGATGGCGAAGGATGCCCCCAATACTCAGGTCCACTAGATGTAGGGTATTCTTTTATAGTTTTTGTGTACTGATTTTTGAGTCGTGTTAACAAAAGATTGTCTAGTTAGTTTTGTGCAGATGATAAGGATACAGTCTCTGGGGAGAAGGCAAGTTGTCAGAAGTGAATGTAGGACGTAATGAAGAATTTAAGGTATGTATGATCTATTGTTCTTATAGGTTATCTTGCATAATGTACCTTCTCTCATAATGTACTCTCTCTTCACTAGATTTAAAATTGGTGATCTTTTAAGAACTTGGTGATTCTAGGAAACTAAATTCAAGTTTCATCGCATTTCTATATCATACATTAAGCACTTCTTTGAAAAATTTCACATTTCCTACATTTGCCAGATCAAGATATTTATTCATTGGTATTTTCAAATTTAGAGTTTAAAGTTATTTGATTAAGGATGAGTCGGGTCCTTACATATAGGCATGTAGGAGGATAGAGAAAGAGATATAGAAAGAGAGATATAAAGAGAGCAGAGAGAGAGGTAGAGGAAAAGAGAAGGGAAGAGACAGATAGATAGAGGTATACAAAGAGAGGAACACAGAAGTAGAAAGAAATAGAGAATGAAAGAGAGAGGAAGAGAGACCAAGCTGGTATCTAACAAGCAAAGTCAAAACAAGTATTTATTTGCTCTTACTTTAGCAATGTGTGGGTTTTGAGGGACTGAATAATATATAATTTGAGACCTCATTACAAGGCAGGAAATCTTGTGGGCTTGCGATTTGAAAATTTGCACCACTCCAGCGAATTCTACCACATATAATCCCTCCTTACATTCACGTGTATGCAAGATATTCATTTTCTTTCTCGAATATCTTTTTGAGTCTCACTTCCATTTTCTTAATATCTTAATTATTAAATAATATTATATTAATTATATTAAGAAGTATTTAACGTCTAAATAAAAAATGATACAGTCCTACGGTTCTCCGATGATATAATAATCTGTCCTAACAGAGGTAGGTTCATAACAATTTTCGTTGCCGACAAATAGTAGGCCCAACTGCATCGGCACCAGCTGGGTTTTTTTTTCTAAATTGAATAGGTAATGCTGGGTTACATAGAAGGCGGAGCAGTGAACAGACTGCGAATGATAATACTATAACGCAGACCAATTACAACCATGTACACGAAAGACAACACAGAACTCAGAGCCGTTCCTCATTTCATACACAGCTTTGAAGCTTTGCTGATGCCATTATCTGAAATTAGAGAAAAAAACAGGCGGCAATAGAACTGGGAGGAGACAGAAGTGAGCAGAGGGGGGATTACCGCACAACTTGGGAAGATGGCAACACGCGACGTCGAGAAAGACGTCCAGAAAAAGGACCAGAAAGAGGCAGAGGCAGGGGCAAAACTCCAAACGATTTTACTTGTTGCAACTCTGATGGTTACTGTTACTTTCGCTGCAGTTTTCCAACTTCCAGGTGGAGTGAACGGGCAGGGTATTCCAGTGCGAATACATACTGCTGCATTCAGGGCTTTCATAATATTTAACAGTCTAGCTCTGTGCTTCTCCATGTCGGCAGTAGTTCTTTGCTTCAATGTGGGTACAACGCTTTTGAAGGACGATATGCGTCCGACTAATACGTGGATTTGGGTAAAATATTTCATCCAGGGTGCGTTCGTGGCAACCATGCTTTCATATTCATCAGCTGTACATGTTTTGCTGGCACGAAGCTCTTTACCGTTAGCGATATTCACTTGGATAGTGGCAATAATCGCCCCCGTCGTGGGAATTCTATGGCGGATGGCAGCTGCTAAGAGAATTTTAATCCAGCTCAACGAAAAGATATCCAAACACGTCTTTGTGAAAAAACACACCACAGTCTCTGATGAGCTAGGCCCTAGGACGATGGAAGCAAGCTGGTGTTCTGAAGAACCTTTCTGTGCCCTCTCTGATGAGCTAGGTCCTGGGGGACCACCCATTGAGATGATACCTGCACCAAACTGCTGTTCTGAAGAACCTTTCTGTGTCCTCTCTCATGAGATAGGCCATTCTGAAGAACCTGCCGCTCCACCTGACGAAGATTCTTTCTGCGCTCTGATGTAGATTTTAAATTGATGCGAGAGCCTGTTAATGCTAACACGAAGCGACCTCGCGAATATCGTTGTTATTCGAACGACAGATTGAGGCGAGTAGTCTAGTTCATCATCATACAGGGGTCTTTACGGTAAATCTCCTTAATTTTAGTTGTTTCACTGAATCTTATTCTTAGCTTTCACTAAAGCTTTCGCTCTTCTGTATTTAAATTTTCTTATTTCCATAATCGCCATCAATTTGGCGATATTCCGGATTTCAATGTGCTGAACTACTTGCCCGAGCAAGTCTCTAAACTTTACTTTGAAATAAGTAACAACTTTGAATAATTTCTTATTTTTGTGCAATCTTTGGTGCCGTTGGAGTTAACTATGAAGATACGTACTCTTGTTTCATGCAATTTTTTCAAAGATTGACTATGGCTGTTCTGTTATCAGTTCACTTTTTTTCCTTCAATCAAAATCAATATTGGGCTCCTTTGTATTCCCTTACATCTGTGCTTGAACCTTAAAATGGAAATGCATATTCAATGAGATGTTTTGGACCAAGCTGAGTGTACGAATTCGGAGATCTAAAGCTAGCATTGATGCAGGTTATGGTTTGGAAGACTTTACATTGCAAACTGTCTACCATTGGGGGATAGATTGAAATGTATTATGACCTCGCTAGTTAAATGTTCCTTTTGCTAGTCAAATGAAAAATTAAGGTATATTTTTTTGGGCTACTTTTTTTTTAGAAATAATGGAAGGCTATTTTTAAAGATTTCCCGACTATCTTTGAATGTCAACTAAACTAGAAAGAAGCTTTATTAGGTACAGGTCTTCAAAATAATGTGATAGTTGATTCTAGACATGTTATTTTATTGCATATGTGAAAAAAATTAACTTTCACTGGGAAGCAATAATTTTAAGGCTCTACTTTGATATGTTTTTCTAGATTTCCTCACTATTTTGACATCTATAAAGGGAGTTAATAAATAACTTAAAGATTGATTATCATCTCCAACAAATTAAATTACAAATGTCTCAACTTCAAAGTAAGAAGGTAATTGGCTCAACACAAACTCAAAGGGTTGTCCATCTTATGGGATGGATTGATTCAATTTGATAATCTAGTTTACAAATAATCTTCCCTTTCATGATTGTTGGAGGGGTGATAGGACTTTTAGATGGAAGGCAATTTTTGGTGGAGGGAAAATCTTATTCAAGGGCTTCTTTTTGCTATTTTTATACATGAACTTTTTCATCATCACATAATCCTTTACATTGGACGAAGTTGTTCTTATGGGTTTAGTGCCAACTATTTTTTTTTTTCATGTGTACATAGGGTATTGTTTTAGTTCAGTTAGAGGCTTAAAATTTGCATAGGAACCTTTATGCTACTAGTTTTACTCCATTCAATTCAGTCTGAGCATGAGTTTCCTACTATGCAACTATTGTGTTCTCTTTTGTTTTTCACCTTCGGAGCATATGAGATGGTGATGAATGCCATCTTATTTAGAGTAGCATTTTCTTCAGGGGTATTTTCCATGGAGCTCTAGACATATGGATAATTATCCTTTTTGTTCTTCATGCTAGTGCTATTGTGATATTTTATGGAGGCCTTCTTATATAAGGTTCCAAGTAATCATTTTATGTATTAGTCTTGGTGTTGTATTGGTCTATTGAAATTGGTTGTAAATTGTTGTTTGGGTATTCCCATTCTCATAGATTCTCTTTTGAGAGTTGTTATTCTTTTGTACTTATGAGTTGATCAATACAAAAATATTAATATAAAATGTACATTAGGCATATGATTAAAATTTTTATCCATAACAATATATTCATTAATTGCTAGTATTGGAAGTCAAACACTTCCATTCAATTAAAACATCATATTATGGTGAAATAGATGTATATATACTAACTTTGACAATCATGTAATATTTTTTCACTTGAATTGAATGGAACAACATATTTTCTTTATGGATTGAGCTCCTCAACTTCCTCCATGGGATTACTTTTTCCATTTAGTTGTACTAAACGCAAAAAATTTCTAAGGAGAGAATTTGATTCTTTTTGTTTAAATTAAAGTATGGATGTTCCACTTTAATAAAGTAGCTTTAGTCTTTGTTTCTCTATTTTTTGTAGCCCTTATTGTTTCATTTCTCATTCATTTATTCTACACTTTGCTTTGTTTGGTCACTTGTCTCCATCACTAATAACAAAATGTATAATAATGGTCATTGGTAGGCTACTTCCATACTAATTTGTGATGCCATTATATATATGTAATGACAAAGAAAAGTGGCCCAACGTGTAGAGTGGCTAACAGTCTGTGCTTGCATATGAACATGTGTGAGAGAATTGGAGAAGCATCCTTGAATGTGAAGTAATTAATATCAATAAAAATGAGCTGTTATGGATGGCTTGAGGAGATAAAAAGCCATCTAAATGACAAGAACGAAAATTTTGAACTTTTTTCTGAAGTTATCATATTTTGTTTCACATTTCATACTCTTTGGTCTTATTTGAAGGATTATGGCCATTATTTCACTTGTTATTGTAAGCACTAAAAAGACTATGGGCATACATGGTAATCCTATGATGAGCTTTGATCCTAAACAAGTACATGTAAGCATGTATATATAACCTCTCAGCATGCATTCTTCTTGCTGATATGTGGATTGGACCCTCTTTTCACTTTATTCCCTTGTCTTTCCCTTCCTAACTTGTGTAGTGTTGTCATTTCTTCATTCGTCCTTTATCAATTCTTTGTTTTCATCACTTTTCAGCCTTGGCACAAGACATATGAGTGTCATTTCCTAGTGAACCTTCATATTGTTGACCTTTTTCATCTTTTCCTAACCTCTAGAGACCTCGAACTAGCATATTAATTTCATCCCTAACCCTAGTTTCTATGAACGTTTCTTTTTGACCTAGTCGCCCCCTATTTTTTTGGGTTTCCCCCAGAGAGACCACCCTTCTAATGTGGGCAAACACCCCTTCTAGCATATTTTTGGCAAAATAAAGTTGTCATGTGTCTTCTTCAACTTCCTAGGATCATTCTCCATGACTTTGTTTTCACCCAGACCCCCATCTGACCCTGGTCACCCCCTTTTGACCCTGATCCCCCCAACTGACCAGTGGTCACCCCCCAAGCGGCCACCATGGTAAAAGAGGGGATCACGTCATTTTTTAGCACGAGTTCCTCTTTAGTTTGGAGCTCAAAATTAGCTCTATTTTGACCTAAATTTGCTTGTGTGAGCCCTAATTGTGTGAGTCATCTTCCCTAACTGATCATCAACTTTTGTTGACTGATTCAAGACTCCCAATCAGTCCTTTCTAACTTACAAATCAATTTTTCTTATCTCTAAATCAATCTCATGCTAACTCCATTTGTGTTAGAATATTAAGGTTTTACATTTATAATAAAGTCACTTGGTGACTCATAGGTTAGTTTATATACATAATAAATAAATGTTAGGTAAAAAGTTAGTTTGTTATATTCCCATAAGTTAGTTGTTGGTTATTCACAAGAATATGTAAGGCTTTAAAAAGCCAAGTATCCAAATATAAGATCATCCTGAAATCATCAATAATATTATTTTTACTTTGTATGTTTTTTCATATTATTATGCAAATGCAAATGTTTACCATATTTCAATATGGTATCAAAGCATCTTCATGATTATGTTCCGTGAGTAGATTGGTAATGAAGCTATTTAATGAAGAATTTAATTGCCACTAATGTTGATACTCTTGTTAGAGTTATTCTTCTAGTGTAAGAAGAAAATAAAAGTGTTGCTACTAAAATAGAAGACATTACTAAGTTTCTATTGATTTGTAAGCTTTAGAAGTTTGCAATTTGTTTCAAACTATTGTGTGAGGCAATGGATACACAACAAAAGGCATATACAATAGGCACTATAGGTGATTGGTCCTCTACTATATGATTGTTGTTATCTTGAACCATTTTTCATTCAAAGGAAGATTTATTTATCTCAAGGTATTGTGCCATTAATCTAGGTTTTGAGGTGTCTAACTTGGAAAGGAAGATATTGGTTTATTGGTGTTGTTTGTGAAAGAGCATGAATATAGACATCCAAAAATATACAGTCTCATTAAAATCATGATATCTTTCCCATTTTTTTACAAAATGTAGAAATTCAACATGTTCTAGAAGACTAATGAATAATAGAATGAAAGCCAAAAACCTTTTGAATATATTGGGAGTATTTAATGAGCAATTTGTTGCTGAAAAGTGAGCAGTAATATAATGATGTGATGGACAATTTCAAATAGTTCATCTGTGATTAGTAAAATGTGTAGATATTATTTCAACTACATTGGTAATCAAATGCATGATTGGAGAGTTTATTGAAGGTATGCTCTTTTATAACTTTGATTTATTTAAAATCCTCATAAAAATTAATATCATATAAAGCCTATTTTCCAATGTATAAGGTGCAGTTTTAATTTTCTGAAAAATAAGGGAGCTATAGTGAAAGAAATAGTCAATATTACAATTATATTTTGGAGTGATAAATATGTTTATGTTAAGTATCTAAATGAATTTGTTTAAGGTGATTATCATTGTGGAGAATAAGTGTTTTATTGAAATTTTGTAATGGAGGAATAAGGAATTTTTTGAGGAGATTTGAAGTTAAAATCAAGATCTTCTAGTTTTGGATTTTTTTTTAAATGTTATTATAAAGGATGCATTTTTTGGTCGAATCTAACATCCTATTATCTCATGGGTTTTACAAATATATTTGAATGTTTTATTTGTGCTTTCAAGGCCATCCATGTTAAGTCTATTTGGGCTCTCAAAAGATTGGGTGAATAAAGTGTAACATATCATATTAGAGGCAAGAGGAACTAGAGGCAGGAGGATCTTTTGTCATCCTGAGCTAGCTTTTCACTCAGGGGTGATTCATTGCATAAGAAGCACTAGTATTTAGTTTATGTCCCTTCATGGAGTGAGAGGGGGCTTGGCAGTTTTTTATAGTGCATGACACTACTTGGTTGTGGATTTTGGAGTTGGTCTCAATCCACAAATGAAGGTGTATTATTGTGGATTTTTGAGTTAGTCTCAATCTGCATTTGGTTGGAGTTTGTACTATGAATAGTTGAGTAAGTCTTGATTCATAGTCGAGCTTGGTGATTTAATTGTGGATAGTTGAGTGTCTCTTGGTTCACAAGTATTCTAGAGGTTTAACATTCAGGAGATCCACTGGTGAGTTCAGTTTGGCATTTCCTAGGTGAGCAAGGAGAATTGGTGGATAAATGAGTAAGTCTTGATCCATCTAATTTTCTAGAAGGGTTTCTATGATCAACTCTTGCAATGTTTAGTTATTTGTTTGAGTTAATGTAATAAAGGGGGACTATTGGTTTTATTACGTGTAAACCTTAAGGGGGGATGTTAGAATATTAAGGTTTTAGATTTATAATAAAGTTACTTTGTTACTATAGACACCTAAAACTAACTTACCTCGCAAGCCACTTTCCCTCATCTTCACATCACTAATTATCCTTCCCATTAATTAAATAAATCTAATTTATTTAATTGATTTTTCCTAAACCATCCCTAATCACCTACCCTTCCCCATTTATCCTTAATCCATCCCTTGTGATAAATTAATTCATCTAATTTATCACTATACCTTACCAACTTCATCCTAATTAATTAAATAAATATGCTATGATCAACTCTTGCAGTGTTTAGTTATTTGTTCAAGTTAATGTAATAAGGGGGAACTGTTGGTTTTATTACATGTAAACCTTAAGGGGGGGTCTTAGAATATTAAGGTTTTACATTTATAATAAAGTCACTTTGTTACTATAGACACCTAAAACTAACTTACTTCGCAAGCCACTTTCCTGCATCTTCACATCACTAATTTTCCTTCCCATTAATTAAACAAATCTAATTTATTTAATTGATTTTTCCTAAACCATCCCTAATCACCTACCCTTCCCCATTTATCCTTAATCCATCCCTTGTGATAAATTAATTCATCTAATTTATCACTATACCTTACCAACTTCATCCTAATTAATTAAATAAATATGCTAAATATTTATTTGGTTAATTTGTCCACTTCCCTAAACATGATTAAGTAAATTTTACTTATTTAATTAATTTACCTTACTAATCAACCTAAACCTAGCCTAGTTGATTAAATAGATAAATTATTTAATTAGCTACCCTAGCCTACATGACCCCTAGACATTAATTAATTAAATAAATCATTATTTAATTAATTTTAGTCCTCTATTAGCCCACAAACTAATTTGCTACAGCTGTATTAATTTAGTTAAACACTTAATTAATAATGTCAAACCCCACTTAACACCTTCTCCCACACCCCACAAATAAAAAATTACATTTTAATCAAAAGGGTCATAGGACCTTGCACCTCACGTTTCCTTTTCCATGTAAGAGCTCTTCTCTAGGAAATGAGCTTACAGGTGTGAGCACCAAAAATGCACATGTGACACACACTCACCCATAAAATGAAATTTTTAATTCCACATCCTCCCACACAACAAATTTTTAATTCATCACTTGTCATTATCCAACTCTTCCCAAAAATTAAATTTTAATTCATTTTAATCCTCATCACCCTTCCCTATGTGAATTTAAAACCCACATTTAATTCTATCTATCCAATGATGTTTATGAGATCTTAACCATTGATCTCATTCTATCATCTCAACCCTTTGATTGCAACTTTGAATACTAGCCATTGGATTTAAATCCCCCTCAATTGGCCTATAAATAGATCCCTCACCCAATCCATTTAAACAACTTCTCCATAGCATAAAATCCATGCCAAATTCCTCCAAAATCTCTCTATCATATCATCATAATGCCAAAATACTCCTAGACTTTCATCTCTCATATCCACATACAAACCATCTCAATCTTTAACCATTATCTTCTATCAAATCATTATTGTGTTGAAGACAAGGAGTAATCCACATTCAAATCAACAAACACTTGGGTAAAGCAAGGTTCTCATGGGTGCAATCACCTCCACCTTATCAATGAGTGGGAGATCTTCGAAGCTATAAAGATAGTGTTTTTATGCATTTTGTTTGTCTAATCTCCTTGGTTGCATTTCCTCATGTTCAACAATTTATAGTTTAGTTTAATATACATAATAAATAAATGTTAGGTAAATAAGTTAGTTTGTTATATTCCCATAAGTTTGTTGTTGGTTATTCATGAGAATATGCAAGGATTTAAAAAGCCAAGAATCCAGATGTAAGATCATCCTGAATTCATCAAGATTATTTTTACTTTGTATGGTTTTTCATATTATTATACAAATGTAAATGTTCACCATATTTCAATAATTTATTCTCCCATGAAATCTTATCATGGCTTGTTCATTGTCTAATCAATCCAGTCCTCTGATCAATCAAGGGAGTTAACTCTGTAATACATTTTTGTTAAGTCTTCAATCAAAAGAGTTAATTCTTGAATCAATTCCCCCTCTTGTGTGCTATTCCAAGCTTTAAATACCCTCACCTCTCAATTATTTCTTTAGTTGGAGAATGCTCTACTTATCTTCACAAGATTTTTCAAGCTTCTTCATAGGCCTTTGAGCCTCTTTCTTCATATCTTTCTTTAGTTTTTTAAACCTTCAAAGCTTTCATTTTCATTATTGCCAAGCTTCAAAGCTTTCCCATAGGAGGCAAATTTATTGTTGCAGCCAAGTTTTACTTAGCTCTTTCTCTCCCTTAGTATTTGTATGCTCACTAGAGGACTTATGAGCCTTTTGCTTTTGTTATTTTGCCCAAGCTTTCTAAAAGGCTTCATATAGTGTTGTCACACTAGCCATTTTTCAAGCTCGAGTGCTACATACAAGCTTTCGTAGCTCCCATCCAAGCTTTTCCAAGCTATTATTCAATTTGTTTGCCATCCAATCCCTATCACCAAGAGGAGTACCCCACTTTTGTAGAGGAATGGAAGGCTACTAAAAATCTTTGAGGATACACCAAGCTCATGTGCCTTTAATTTTAAGTTCTTTCATGATTTTTGTAGTAATTAAATAACCAAATACTACTCTTGGGAGTAGTAATTTAATTAATGCAATTTCCTTGGTAGGATAGTTAGTTTTTATTAGTTAGTTTAATTTTAAGCAATTGCATTGTTAGATTAGCTTTTCAAATTTAGTACGTTCATTTCATAGCATAGTTGGAAAAACTTTGGAAAAATAAAATTATAGCTCAATTGCATTAGGAAAAGTCATGTTTAATTGCATTCATATTTAATTTCCTAAATTAATCAAGTCATTTTCATTCTAGAAAATAGAAAAGAACAAAAATATTGCTTGCATGCATTTACTTGCACTCATTAAAAAACATCAAAAAGACCAAAAAAATAGAAAACTAAATCAAAATAAGTGTAAAATCTCTCAATCCCATCATGAGGTCAAACAAAGTGAAAACCGAAGTAAGCCTTAGGTCATCACCCTAAGTCAACATAAATCAACTCATGGTAAACTCAACCCAACTCTCTCTATTTAGGCCCATAGATGTACCTTGGACTTAGAGGTGAGTGGGTGAGGGAAATCCTACAGGAGATCAAAGAGATACACCCTAGGCCTCAACACATGCAATTAATAATTTAAGAACAAGAACATAGGCTTACATTGATTGAAAAAAGAAATCAAATCCAACAACTCCTTTAAGCTAGAGATGATAGATTCTAACATGTTAAACTCATAAATGATTAAAATAGACAACCAAACAAGTGTTGGAATCTTAGAAACTGAAATAGGAGATCGGTGACTACTAAGTCTTTGGGTCATATCATTATCTCCACAACTACGATCATTGAACACAACTTACAAAACAATCCCTAGGAAAGGCCCCAGGACTGGCTAGCCATTCTCCATGAAGTCTAGCTCTCAAGCGAGCAGGACCTCCCCCATGTCTCACCTCCTCTCACAAAATGAAATTTTTAATTCCTCATCCTCCCACACAACAAATTTTTAACTCATCACTTATCATTATCTAACTCTTCCCAAAAATTAAATTTTAGTTCATTTTAATCCTCATCACCCTTCCCCATGTGAATTTAAAATTCACATTTAATCCCATCCATCTAATGTTTTTTATGAGATCTTAATCATTGATCTCATTCTCTCATCTCAACCCTTTGATTCCAACTTTGAATCCTAGCCATTGAATTCAAATCCCCCTCAATTTGACTATAAATAGAGCCCTCACCCAAGCCATTTAAAAAATTTCTCCTTAGTATAAAATCCATTCCCAAATTCCTTCAAAATCTCTCTATCATATCATCATAATACGAAAATCCTCCTAGACTTTCATCTTGTTGATATGCGCCGGACAACTGAGGGGGGGGGGGGGTGAATTAGTTGTCTCAAAAACTCAATCACTTTTGCACTTAAACACTAATCACTCATCCACAATTATTATGACATGACAATGAATGCATAAAATCAGAAACTTAATCACAGATATAGCATCAAACACAAGAGACACCAGATTTTACATGGAAAACCCCAAGGTGGGGAAAAACTACAGAGAAGAATAGCTCTCAAAATATATTGTAATCTTTGAAAAATAATGTTTAGGCCTGGTCACTCCATGGGCCTAGAACATATTGGCTCACTGTCATGAAGTAGAGCTAGGTCTAGCAGGCTCATTGCCTCAACCCTAAAACTAGAAAGATTACAATAAGGGTTGTTAAACCTTGAAGGCTGTTAAACCCTACTAGCAGCTCACTACCAAGATCAACATCTTCTTCATGTCTAAGATTAATACATTGAAGTACAATGGGTCTTCTTCTCTGCCCTACTCTGCCTTGCCACTTCTTTCCATATCTTCCCACCTTCACACAAGGACATATTTTCCATGACTCAACTACAAGTATTTATACACTTCATTGACCCTAGAATGATCTTCAAGGTTGGCATTACAATCATCAACCATTGCAACAATCTCCAAGGTTGGCATTACAAACATTTACAGAATAGGTCTTGACCTATTACAACATTTTGCAAAGGAAATGAAGTAAAAGTGTACGTGGATCATGCCACGCCTTAGCTGGGGCTCAAACACAATCTTCCACACTACAACATGCTTCCATAATCTTCAAGGGATCTCCACAACCACTAGAATTAACCAAGTTGGTTAAGATGAGTTACACGCTACGTTATCTAGGAACAATCTTCAAACACAATCTCAATTCCTTAACGCAGACCAATGTCAAGATAGGAACATGATTACGAGACATACACAAGTAGGTTATAATCATTAGGAGCAACTGCACAAAACTTAACCACTTTAACCATAGGAATCTTCATACCGAAACACGTGAACTTCACTATCTTCAACTGTCATAAAAGAAAGATAGCTTGTGGACCACCAAAACATGAACTATTACAATTGTAGGCACTTATCATCATCCTAGACTTCCCTCTAGAACTACAAAGAAAAATACCTTATTGCAGAGGAATGCGGAGCAAAACACTTTCTCCCTGTCACTAGAGAATAATCAGAAAAGGTAGGTTTCACTCTGGTGAATGCAACTCTCACAAATCTTCACACTAGAGGCCTAAACTTAGGATTTAGCATCTTCAAACGTTCCTTAAAATAACTTCCAATCCATGGACCAAGATTTTCAAGTAGAAAGAAATGTAGAGTAATCTAGCAGACAGTTCTTCAGCATACAACTTGTTGTTTGTACTGCACTTCACTGTAACTCATTTGTTTCTTCTAGAGAGGCCAATTTTCTCAATGTCCTCAACATACAAAGCTTCTAAACAAGTAATAGAATAGGATACAGCTGACACCAATGGCAACAAAGATATGCTGACATCAATGACAACACTGATTAGGCACATACTTGCAATAATCTCCCCCTTTGTCATTGATGGCAACATATGATGTGAAAAACTGTAACAGCTATCAAGACAAGATTCTCCCCTTTTCTCTTTATACATCTGCACTCTTTTTTTCTGAGTTTTTCACATGACTTCTCAACCCCTTTGATGTCAATGGAAAAGGGCACATACTTGCACTCTTCTATTTTCATTCAATCTCTCTTTTGAGCTCTACGACTACTCCCCCTAAGAAGTAGCCCTAAAAACATCAATCTGGTTGTGAAGCTATAGATTGATGCACTCTTGTGCATCTTAGTTTAGAGGAGGAGGGGTGATAATGCCTAACTTTTCTCTAAGATACTCAAAATTCTCCTTAGGTAGAGGCTTGGTGAAAATGTCTACAATCTGATCTTTGGTAGATAGATGCTTCAACAATAGGAAGAGTGAGAGCACCTATGTCAAGAAGTTGTTGAATTTTGTCCTTCAAGGATTGGCATTCACTGGTGGAATGGCCAAGTACTTAATGATATGCACATAAAGGAAGTGTTGATTGAATATGTTTAGGAAACGTTTTACATGTAGGAGGAGGAAGAGTGATCAAGTGGGATATTAGAAGTCTTAGCAAAATAGGCTCTTGTTTAGATAGAGGAGAAGAAGGTAGAGTAGGAAGCAACCCTTTCTTTTGTGGAATAAGGTGTAATTTCTAAAAAGAAGAGACCATAGAGATCTTAGACAATGGAGGAGGGTATGTAGATGGAGGAGAAGGTTGGTAATCAGAATGCACTGTATAATTTAAGTGCAATGTAGGTTCCATAGGGACCTTACCTCCTTGTTCCATGTGCCTTAGACCATTTCCAAACTATCCATGGTTAGAAAGAAAATTGAATCCAATCTTGTAATGCGTCTCCAAATCAGATAGAGGAGAATCAACATCACTAGCCTTGTCAAAATAAGAAGTGTATGCACATGGAGAAGTAGTAGCCAAATTTACATAAGAAAAATAAGGATCAATTCTAACATGAGAATGTAGATCCTTGTTCATTGTGGGAATGTCAGAGTGAGAAGGCTCAACCTTATATTCACCAATCCCATGAGGGTTGAAATCTAAGCAGCCCCAATCATCACCAAGACATGCATTAGATGAGGAAGGCACATCATCATCAACAAAGAGTGATGATGGTGTTTGATAATTTATCATAGAAGGTGCAAAATTATGAAGAGAATAAAGAGCAAGCTTCTCATGACCCAATTCAACTTGTTAACAGTATTGAAAGGGGTCAAGATCAATGCTTATCTTATGTACTTTACCATTATGAATAAAATTACGAGATTGATGAAGGGTGGATGGAACAACACTATGGCATGAATCCATGGTCTACCGAGAAGAAGATTATAAGAAAGACTCTCCTACATGACATGAAATTTAGTAGGTAATGTAACGGGGCCTAATGTAATAGGTAATGTGATAGTATTAAAATTTAGGTGATCTGCATTATCAAAACCTCTGATGGATAGATTTGAAGGAGAAATAGAAGAAGTATCAATATTAAGACAATTGCACAGGTCTAAAATGAAAATATTAAGACTGAAACCACTATCAACAAGGGTTTGTTTAATCCCAATCAAGTTTATAGTTACAATAATTAGAAGAACCTCATTTAGATTCTAAACATCAATAGAAGGGAGTTCAGAGAAATTAAAAGTGATATCAGTAGAATTAGAGTGAAAGGAGTCGAGAATAGTAGCCACATCTATGGGTGTCACAGAATACTATATAGATAACTTCTGTAAGGCCTACTAAAGGGCACTATGATGAGAAGGTAAAACTTGTATCAAGTCCCAAAGAGAGATCTCATCTTGTGTAGCATGTAATTGCTCAACAAGATTGAATACTCTTTGGTATTATCCACAAAAAGACATAGAGGTGGTGGAAGGATAGGATGTGGTGGAAGAAGGGAAAAAGGGACAAATGTAACCTATTTGCTTTGCTAAGTGTTATATGTGTGGGCTACCACATGGTAGTGAGGATCCATTGACATGTTTTGAGTTATAGACTTTACAATTTTTTACAAGTGATTAAAACATAAAGGATTTTCATGAATACCTCGAATATTGATCACATGATGAAAAGGTAAGGGTGGATCAAGTGACCTATGCACAATGATATTAGAAGTAGAAGAAATATTTTGAACATTAATGCACTTATCCAATATCCCCCTTGCAAGTGGGATAAGTTGATTAACAGTGACTGTATTATCACTATTATCTACTTGAGAAATACATGATGTAGGGGAAGATATAGAAGAAGTATGCTCAACATCTATCCATGGGGGATCTAATGTGAGGTGAGACTCCTCATCGACTAATGCTTCATCTCTAGAAGGGAAAATATTTATGTTGAGTCATAAAATGTGTACAACACCATTTTACACTTAGCTTAGCTCCTAGATGGACCTCAAATACTCATCCTTGTTAATTAGGACCTATTTTAATACCTTTTTGACCATTAAGCATGTACTTCTTGATCTTGATGCATGAAACTCAGAAAAGAAACATAAGGTGGGGCTAAGCATGTTTTAAGTGCCCTCTTTCAGGGACTGTGTAGCTAAAGGACCAGGTGCCCAAGCACGTTGGGCCCTCCTTTAGCCCTGCACTAAAAAGTGGCCTTCTTAGCTTAGACCCTTACAAACATTCCTAATGTTAGCCTTGTGTGGTTTAATTCTTTGTAAATCAATGGGAATGCATATAAAAGTAAGTTATTCTATTCATTTGGACATCTAACTCTCTCTAGAAAATATTGGCACTCTTACACTCTCTCTCTTTCTCTCTCATGCTCTCTACAACTCTCCCTTGTGGATTATTGCTGCAACATTAACATATTGTAGGTCTTGTGAAGATCTTGGAGGCTACACTAACTTCTTGAGTCATGTTGTGATGTCGTCTACAAGCATACAAGGGTTTCCATGCTCATGGTGACTTATTTCCTTCATGCTTTGTGTTAGCATTTCATTCTACTACGGATTTGCCTCTGTCCTCCTAGGGCACATGCTCTTTATCAATCATATTTGTTATTGTAGAGGTAGAAACACCATTCATGGTGCTTGACTAAGGAAATCTCCTAAATAGCACCCATCCTTTTCCCTCTTTTCATGTATGCAGGTTAGACAGACAAATTTCAAAAGGTGATCTCTAGCAAGAAGACTAAGGTTGTTATTATAGACTTGATAGAGTTTATAGTTTCTAGAAACTCTAATTTGGGACCAGGACACCCAAGTACCCTTGTCTTGGGCATTCTAACCTCCAAAAAAAGGTTTTGAATCATTCACTGATCTATTCTATCAATTTTTTTGTTGGGTTTTAGGTTCCAATAATCTGTTGTACTCAGATCTTTGTTAATTAAAGTTTCATGTCTTTACTCTAGCTTGATTGATTGGATTTGGGGTAATTTCTTCTCTATACAACAAAAGGAAAAAACCCCTATAGTTTGTCTCTCCTTCTTAGGTAGAATCCAAGCTTGGTTTGTGTCCAGAATGTTTTGTAGAAGAAGGTTTGACCTAGTTTGATCCATTGGGCTAGTCTCTCTTTTTTACTTAACATTTTGGTGAACATGTCATTTCTTACATTTTGGCATCCTTCTTGCATTAGATCTGAGCTATTTTCTTCCCTATATCTGATTAGTGGTGAGATGTCATTGTACCTCATCATTTAATATGTTTTCAGATGTCAATAATCTAGGGGCTGTGTCCTCGGCTGTTTGCAACTAGGGATCCTATAGTTATCAGTTTTCCTAACTAACCTGAACTGCTTCTACTGATTTGAAAAGATTAACCCACCTATTTACCAAATGAATTCAAGAAATGCTGAAAACAAAATAAAATAGGAAATTACTTAAATCAATCTTGAAAATAGTAACATGCATCTATCTATCAGAATTAATAAATATTTTTTATAACAAAAATCTAAAGTAATAAAGTAATGGCACTAGCCTTCCGCCTACGTGGTGAGAGTGGGCCCTTGCTCCACACCATTAGGGCTGAACGCTACAGTAGGAAATCAGCTCAAAAGAAGGTCACAACTAAGTTCAATCCAAACCATTCACTTCATATTCATGAAAAGAATATTGATATCATAGAACTGAAATTACCGAGAATCAGAATAATTCCATTCTTGTATATGTTTTCTATTTCTCCAAGTATATATATCAAAATGAGTGATGACCTATAACTGATCTTATCTATCAGTTCCTCTATG
The DNA here is from genome assembly GCA_027924645.1 of Cunninghamia lanceolata. Lineage (NCBI taxonomy): Eukaryota > Viridiplantae > Streptophyta > Pinopsida > Cupressales > Cupressaceae > Cunninghamia > Cunninghamia lanceolata. Next base: position 5,682,343 of record BSBN01000957.1, read on the forward strand.
AGATGACATCCATCTCTTTATTACACTCATTGTTTAACTATGAAATAAAATCATGCAAATAAAGGTAGACTTGAGTGGAACAGGAGTCCACTTGGAATCTAAGTTTGAGTCTTAATACATTTAGGCATCGAGGCCCTAAAAATAAGGGTATTAAATCAATTCCATCATTACTCATGCAAAAACTTTGAAAAGATAAAACTCCAATAGTTTAACTAAAGATGACCCCTCACCACTCAAGTGATGATTTGAGTGAAATGAGGGGTATTAAGATTACTGCAAAGAGTGTCTAGTCGATAGCTTATGCTGGAAACATGCTCTACTCTCAGGAGGCACCGGAGGTAACTATTTCTATCTGCAGCTCTGAGGATACTGTAGCTTTCTCTGTTTAGCTCCGGAGATGCTTCAGACTCCCACAGAGCTCTGGACAAGCATTCCCCATTCCCTCAAGACTTCAGGTGTCATGGTCCTCTGATATTGTCTCCGGAGATCATTGAAAACTTACTCAGGAGATGCACAAAATTGTAGTTTCTGGTATCTACACCTGTTGGATCAAAAAGAGAGAAGTTTTGCATTTTTCCATCAATTCTATGCATATTAGTCACTCAATCAAAAATTATAATCTTAATTAATCTATCTCAATGAATCATAAAATAGAACGATCTTGCTATCTTATTTGGGTGTAGACATTAGGAAAGATGGACTCAGGAAGGAGAAAAAGAGAGGCAAAAAGATGTATTTCATGAGTGCAACTTGGCACTCATCATCCCCCCATACCTAAAGTTTTACAGGTCCTCCTCCATCTCACATTCTGGATTTATTCTGGCGAAGCAGTTTGTCAGTCAGGTTATAATCCTATGCATAGGTGGTCCAAGTTGTGCGATGGATATTACCATTTCCTCTGTATTCATTAACCTATTTCATCCAGTCTTTCAATTTTTCATCGTCCATCTATTTTGCCTAGACAGGCAGTGGTTTAATTATTACAGGGAGCCTATATCGTCCACCTATCCATTCCTGCTTATGGTTATCCACCAGTTTGGATATCAACTTTGCTTTTCTCATGAACAGTCTTATGTTTGTAGGTGTGACCACCTCCCTTAATTTCTGCTCCGGAGTCAAAATATTCCATCTCTTCTTAGCTATGGCAAGCACTGGGTTTGTTGAATTGATCATGAAAAGACCAAAATTAATGGAGCATTCCTACAAACTTTTCAGGTATAATGGCAAAATTGTGTTCTGACTATCAGGATGATAGATAAGGGATCTGAATTGGATACTAAAAGCACTCAGATTGGGACACTCCTTCCTGATGAAGAGATCTATTTTCAAATCTTTCTTGAGATGATCCTCCATCCTTTCATTCTAGATCTGGTGATTCCTCATCAGGGACATAAATGCCTTAAGCTGACATTCCCCCACAAAATGATTAAGAATGAAAGTGATGTCCTTAACATAGAATCCATGTAAGTATAGTTCACATAGGAAATTTTTGTCCTCATCATTGCTCTTGGTATATGCTGTCATGAATCCTTTTGCTATTTATGTATCCTCAACTAGGTCAGATAGGACCAAAGAGAGTTTCCTTTGCATTACCCTTTCCTACAAGAACATGGAATAGCTGGCACTTGGAGGTCTGCAGGATAGAATTTCTGAAGAGGGGGGGGGCCATTTCAATGATTTTGCCTTCCAAAGTTGCTATTCTTTTAGTTTTGGCAGTGACTACCCTTTGTAATTGTAACATGGGCTTGGAAGCCTCATATTCTCTACACCTCTTTTCCCAATGGAACAGCGCTTTGGGGATGTCAATGGGGATTGGACCCACATAGGCATCTATTTGTATTTCTTGTTCAATGGTTGCCCTTGGGCCAATCAATTCTTGGATATATTCTTCTTGGTCATCCAGTCTGTTATTGGCCCAAGTTAGCTGTCTATCCTGGCTTTACATTTTCTCAATCAAGGCCACCATTATTTTGAGGCTATTGTCTTTAGCCCTGGTGAGCTCAGAGATACTCTGTGCTGCCTCTTTCTCTTTTCCTTTCAACAATTTGGTTGTCTCAATTTTCTTTGCCTCCAACTCTGCCTCTTTCTTAATTTGCTGGGCCTCTATTTCTACCTCTCTCTCCTGGATGATCATGTCCTTGTTTTGGAGCTCTGTTTGTAGATTTGTAATGATTTTTTTTGCTCCATTTCCACCTCTAGTTTGACCTTCTTGAGATCAGTAATAATCAAATTCTTTCACCATAGTAATCTCTTTAAATTTTCAATTTCTTCCATCAATTGCTGTTCTTTTGAGATTTCCACATCCTCTTGATCAGAGGGATGAGAGAAGGCTTTTGCCTCTTCTATTTCTACTTTTGTGGTTGTGGGCTGATCATCAAGGTTTTCCATGGGCATTTGCCCTGCTTTGCCCACTGTTTCCCTTTGTTCTATTTTTTCTTCTTCAGACTATCTGTCCTTAGGATCCTCTTGGGGTATCTCTATTTCTATTGGCACTGATGAAGGCCCAGCCTTATCCTCACATGTTCTCAATTCTAGGAGTGCCTCAGCTATGAGGGCAGTATCCTTCTCAACTTGTGAGAGCTGTCTCTGTCTTTTGCTTCTCCGTAGTAGAGGTGGGGCAGGTGTCTCCAGAGCAGGTCTCTCTTCCTCTGAATCTGTGGAAATAGTAAAAGTTTGTATATATTCTATCCCCGAAACGCATGATGGTTCTGAGATTGAACTCTTCAGATGAACATATGGTGATGGGGAAATTTCTCTTTGTCTTTTCCTCCTGACCAAAGGGATCTCAACTGAATCATGAGATGGTTCTTCAACCCACTAGGTTCTCTCTATTCTCTGTCCTGACCTTCCCTCTATTAATTCCTTAGGGAAAGATCCCTTGGTTATTTTTATCCTAACTGAGTAAGTCATGTAGGGGGTTTGTTTAGGAGCAGGTTTTGTAATTTCTTTGTCTTTCCTTCTTTTGTCAAGAACAGGGGCTGCAGATGAAGTTGCCTCCTATGAGGGCTTCTTTCCTTTGTGAATAGCTATGGAGGAGGCTGAAGGCTCAGTTTCCTCTTCTTGGTGGGTAGGAGAATTCTCACCTCCTAACTGTGCCATTTCAAGTCCTCTGTTATGGGAAGTCTGGTCAAGAAAGTTTTGCCATAATTCCTCCCCATTGGCCTGAGACAGGAAGTGGTGTTTAACTACAAGAAAGATGAGACCATGGTGTTTCATGGGGCCTTTATCTTGCTGATATTTCTCTACAGTTGCCTTAATGGTAGAATACACGAAATTGGGGATGTTTATGCTATATTCATGGTGTCTATTTCCATGTCTTAAAAAAATTAGCATTTTCATGATTGGCCCTAAAACTAGAGAGAATTGACCATCACAAGTAAAGTATTTCATTAACTAGGTGGCAACAGATGCCCAAGGGTTTGGAAGTGTGGACCTCAAAATTCCCTTGACTTCATTTTTATTCAAATGCAATTGAATAGCAGGTTCACCACAAACAGAGAAATTTTTAATCAAATTAGTGTATAGGGTTTTCAAGTGGTAAAACCTCTCACCTTGTTCAGGAAGTCCAGAAATGGGGTTGATAATGGCTGAGGAGAAATTGATTTGCACTCCCCTGACAGTTGTCTAGTTGTCCCTTAAATTTATGAGGAATTCATCGACAACATCTTCCTGAAACCCTTCAAATTTCTCTAGGAAGTCTAACCATCCTGCAGCACTTAGAATATTTACTGCAGTTGCATCCCTTAGAAGACCTGCAGTACTTTCTAGCTCAAACTTTTTCTTGAATCCCATTGCGGGATTGATTCAACCCTTTGTGCTTAATTTTTCACCCCCTTAATCTGCAATTATCACTTCCTCTTATCTTTGTAGGCTCTGGAGGACCGTTCAATTAGCTCTGTAGGCTCTGGAGGACTGTTCAATTGGTTTTTTACTCTCTAGGGTACTTCAGAGGTTTGAATGAGGAATGTTATGTTTCTCAGCTTAGGCTTATGCAAATTCGTTAGGGTATCGAGGTAGTCATAATTGTGACATAATGACAAGACATTCCAAAGGCAAGGTGGCAATACGACACAGATGGTGGTATGTGTGTATTTTAGAAAGGAAATGATGGAAGGAGTTTGTGCCATCATGGTAACACCAAAAATAGGAAACAAGACAATTGCTATTAATGACTAATTAAAGATAGAATTACCTAGATTACTTTCAATGATGAGGGCAATGTACACGGTAGCGATGCTACGTCATTGCTGGCGACTGCACATGTTGTGGCATATGAACAGCTTTTGGCGGCTAGAGGTGATGTCCACTACTTCATTGGTACACAATCTGTAATCATTTTATGGAATATTTTAAGAATTCATGTTCTCAGGTGATGTTAGCGTCGGCTTTGTGAATACTCTTGCAATTGATATTCACACCTATTGAATTTATTCTTTTGTAATAAAGTAAAGGATGAGTCATGATGACCTCATCATGTGATGTGTCTACTTTACCGCGTGGAGAGGTGGGTCCCCTCCCTTATTACTGAGACTAATTTCTTTATCGACAGAGCACCGGAGGTGCTCCTAGTTGGAAAGTGTCGGAGGTACTCCTTATTGGAAAGTGTCAGAGGTGCCTTTGACTAACTTTAGGCATCCAATCATCTCCAGAGCTTATTTATTTCAACTGTCCTAAAGAAGGGAACCACCATTTACTAGTTTTCAACTCTCTTGGTCGAGAAAGACAGCCATTTGTTGGTTTTCCATCTTTCTCTTTTTTTTTTAGAAGGCCACCATTACTGGTTTTCAACCTTTCACTCTTTTTTTAATTTTTTATTTCAATCCAACCCTGGGACAGAGGAGGTATCCCTTGTATAAAAAATTAAATCACTAAGAAATTCTTCTTTAGTAGATGGTCTTTTGTAGAGCCAGATTCGGTGACCATTTACTAGAAATGTGTTTGTGCTTCCATCAATAGGTTGTAATGATACTGTTTCATTTTTTAAAACTTCCTTGATTTGATAAGGACCCATCCAATGAGTTTGCAATTTCCCTTTGAACTCCTTTAATTTAGAATCATAAAGAAGGACCCAATCACCTTGTTGAAATATTCTCCTTTTGATGTGTTGGTCATGCCATTGCTTCTGCCGATACTAAACCAGTTCTATTTGTTGAATGGCCTCTGTCTGAATTTCATCCATCTCATTGAGCTAAAGAATTCTATTCTGTTGAGTTATAGACAATGGTAGACTAATATCCAATGTAGTTTTAAGTGTCTAGAGTTCAAATTCTATAGATAGAATGGGCTTTTTCCCATAAACCAAATCATATGGTGAGAACTTTGTTGTGGACTTCCAAATGGTGTTGTAAGGCCAAACTACTTCAGGTAATCTATTAGCCCAATCTTTTCTATTCATTGCTACTGTCCTTGTCAGAATATTTTCAAGTTTCCTATTGGTAACTTCTACCTACCCATTCACTTGAGGATGGTAAGGTGAAGATTTTCTAGGCTTGACTTGATATAAATCTGTGAATGCCTTGATTATCTATGAAGTAAACTGAGGTCCTCTATCTGAAACTATTGATCTTAGGGCTCCAAATCTTAAGAAAATCTTATTGTAAAAGCAATCTACAACTTTCTCTTCTCTTGCAAACTATAATGCTTGAAGCTCAGCCCACTTAGTAACATAGTCTATGCATACTAGAATGTACTCCTTACCTGATGATGGTGGTGAAATTGGTCCCACAAAGTCTAGACCCCATTTCTCAAATGGTTCCATCATAACTTGAGGATGTAGTAACATCTCCTGGGTAAAGGTTGGATGTCCCATCCTTTGGCATTGGTCATAGTGCTACACATACTTATCTTTATGAAGAGAGGGCCAGTAGTAACCAGCTCTGAGGATCTTGTGAACTGTCCTATGGAAGTAGTGTCCACCAGATGGTTCATCATGACATGCTCTCAACACATCAAAAATCTCATTAGCTTTTAAACACCTATGTAGAATGAAATCAGGACCACATTTAAATAGTAACCCATTCAACCATTTGTAAGATAGACTTTCTTTAACCAAACATTTTTTCTATTTTGAGGTAAAATGGGATGGATACAAGCTTGTAGCTAAAAGATTAGCTATGTCAGCAAACCAAGGTGCAGTGGAAGATATAGCAAAAAGATATGCATCTGGGAACTTATCCTCCACTTGTTGGTTTTCTCCCCCTGTGTGCAATCTTGACAAAAAATTAGCAACCAAATTAAACTTTCCTAGATTATCAACTATGGTAATGTCAAATTCCTATAATAGCAATAACCACCTGATGATCCTTGCACCCACTACTAGTTTATTCATTAGGTACTTGATGGCTGCATGATCAGTGTGTACAAATAACTTATATCCAATGATGTAATGCCTAAATTTGTTTATAGCATAGATGACTGCCAAGAATTCTTTTTAAGTTGTTGTGTAGTTTCTTTCTATAGAGGTAAGGTTTTTGCTTATGTAATAGATGGCATGCATACTTTCTCCTTCCTCTTTTTGTCTTAAAACTACCCCAATGGACTCATTTGAAGCGTCAGTCTGTATGTGCAATGGCAAAGTCCAATTAGGTCCTCTTAAAATTGGTGTGACAGTAAGCTTCTCTTTCAAGATCTCAAATGTTGATTGACATTTTTCTGTCCATAGAAATTCTATGTCTTTGTTAAGCAAGGTAAACAGGGGGCAGCTATTCTGCTAAAATTTTCTATGAACCTCCTAGAGTAGCCTACATGACCCAGAAAACTTTTGACATCTGTCTAATTTTTAGGTGAAGGCAGCTGTGTAATGACTTCTATTTTGTTTTGATCCACTTTGATCCCCTTTGCTGAAATGTGGTGTCCTAAAACAATTCCTTCCTCAACCATCATAAAACACTTTTCATGGCTGAGGGATAATTGATATTTATGACAACATTTCAGTACTTTCTTAAGGTTTGTGAGAGCTTCCTCAAAATTATCCCCATACACAGTAAAGTCATCCATATATACCTCCATGCATTCATTAGCTAGCTCAGCAAATATAGCTAAAACAAGTCTTTGAAATGTATCTGAAGCATTGCATAGTCCAAAGCGAAGAACTTTGTAAGAAAAAGTTCCAAAAGAGCAGGTGAAGGTGGTTTTATCTTGATCTTCAGGTGCTACTTGAATTTGATTATACCCATTGAATCCATCAAGAAAAAAAAAATACTTTCTCCCAACAAGGTTGTCCAGAACTTGGTCAATGAATGGCAAGGGAAAGTAGTCCTTCTTTGTGTTCTTGTTGAGTTCTCTATAATCAACACACACCCTCCATTTCACATTCTTCTTAGGCACTAGGGCAAGGGGTGAGACCCATTGACTGTCTGAGATTGTATATATGAATCCTGCTTGAAGTAATTTTTCTATTTCAGTTTTGACAATGTCCTTTAAAGTAGGATTTAGTCTTCTCTAGGGCTGTCTGACAAGTTTAACATCTTCTGTGTACATGCGATGGATACAGATCTTAGGAGGTATGCCTTTCATATCTTGGTATACCCAAGCAAAAGATGCTGAATGGGAAATCAGAAGTTGGATGAGTTTTTCTTCCTGATTGGCTGTTAACTAAGTATTGATGTTGTGAGGGGGAAAATAGGTTAATCAAATCAATGATAATAAAAACCCAAACATCTATGAAATCTGAAGATAAAAAAAAGATTTAAAGTAATAAACAAGGATACTTACACCTTTACCTTTCTACTTCCATAGTTCGCCTATCTCTTCTTGATCTTGATGGTGAAGCCCTTAGAAGTGATTGCTCCCTTGCTTGTTGAAGATGACAAAGACAAAATGGCTATGATAGTTTGTGTGGATGAAGATGAGCTTCAACACACTAAAAATGGATGCTATGAAGTGCTTTGGGAAGTGGGGGTTCTAAAGGTGTGCTTGTATTCCTGCAGCGTAAGTTTGCACAAATGATAGATATGAAATGAAGAAGGAGAGGGTTGTATTTATAGAGATATGTAGAAGAAGATCAATGGTTGAGAAGAAAAAGAAAGATCAATGGGGGAGATTTGTTGAGGAACGTGCAACAAATGGAAGAAGGACACATGTCATTTAAAAAGTAGCTTTGTTGAGTTAACTCTTCTCTTGATGAGGATGAGATTTGATTTTATTAAATTAGAATTTATTTTTCTAATTTGAGAGAAGATTTTGCTTTAAAGGTGCTTTAAAACTGCTTTTCCTTTTGTGTGACAAGAGGATTTTTGGAAGATAAGAATGATTTTTGTGAAGATAAGAAGGCATAATTAAATAAAAAGATTTTATTTAATTATTTTGTAGATAATTGAGAGGAATAAATAAAATATAGAAGTATATTTTATTTTGTGAGGATTTTAGATTTTATTTAAATAAAATTTGCATTTTATTTAAATTTGGAAGAATAAAGATTTTAATTAAATAATGAAAATTATTTAATTATTTTAGAAGAATGAAGTTGGTGTAGGAGAATTTAATTAATTAAATAAAATGTAATTTATTTAATTAAATGAGAGGGGATGAATCAAATAAATAAATAAATGTATTTATTTATTGATAGAGGAATATGATGATGAAATAAATATTTAAAATATTTATTTAAGTAGAGTCATGCCAATTTTAGGTGTATACAGATGTTAAGTGTTTTTCCTGGTAAAATCATGACCTATTTTGTGATTTGATCCATAGACGTAGTTAATCCACACATAGGAGTCATGGTATTGAGAGGATAAGAATGTGGAAGCAACATATGGAAAGTAGCTAAGTCTCTGTAAAAGGTTTCCCCACAAGGAATAATGTTGGCAAGGGTACAATAAGATGTAAGAAGTTCTCTCCTAGAATCTTGGGTGAGTTCTATCACATCCTTCTTGATTAAGATGTGAGTGAAGTATTCTGTTGTATCATAGTATATTTTTTCTTCCAATTCCCCCATATGTTCCTTGATGGTTACCATAGCTACCAAGGCACTGTTGTTATTGTTCTCCGGCTCATCCACCCATACTCTTCCTGTATAATGCATTAATGGTTTAGTTGGAGGATACAGAGATATTTTCTTTAAATCTATCCCATTAGAAATGACCATATCCCTAATTTGACAATCAATAGATGCTACTATTGTAGCCAGCCATGGTCTTCCCAAGATCAGTGGATAAGCATTTCTCTTGTTTCTAGATTCTAGTATTTGGGAGTCCATTGGAAATTCCCATGAATCTATCACTACTGGTACATCAGTTATTACCCCTTTTGGAATAGCTACTGATTGATCAGCAAGTTGAAGAATTGTAGTTGTGGATTAGATATCTGATAGAGCTAATTTGTCCATTGTGTGGTTTGTCATCACATTAATTTCTGCTTCTAAATCAATTAGAACATTTGAAATTTCTACCCCCGAGATGAAAACAATTATGATAGGGTTTCCAGGGTCTCCATATTTTGGAAGGAGAATTTCTCCCATTAATAGATCTACCACTTTTCCTTCCACTTGTATTGTGGAGGGAAAGTTTTTCTTCCTACCCTACATTTTGATACAATACTATTTAATGAACTGATTTAGTTTTGGTACATCTCTGATTGCCTAGAGAAGAGGAATTTCAATGTTTAGTTGCTTGATTTCTTGTAAAAGTTTTGATTCTAGGTTGGTTTGGATTTGTTTTTGTAAGATATTTTTCTGGGGAACATTTTGTTCGAGTCATTCTGGGTATGGTGCTAGTTTTTCCATCTCCGGAGCATCTCCAGAGCTCTTGTCAAAACTATGTTTAGGAATGAACTCCAGAGTCAGTCTTTTAGGAGAAACCCCTGAGTTGTCCAAGAATGATTCTTCTAGCATTTTTTCATTAGTAATCTCCTCCTGGAGTTGAGTGGACTAATTTTCAGGTTCCTCATCATTGGTTACTTCAACTATAGTTGGAGGAGACGGTCTTGGGAATACTTTCCCAGAATGCAACTGGAGGTTATTTGAATACATTGCATTAATTCCAGCCATATTTTCTTGCTTGGTCATGTAAATAGTTTCTCCTTGTTTATTCCGTGGGTTTGGTATAGGTTGAGCTGGTAAAGGTGGTTGGCTAACTAGTTCATTCTGTGATTGACCTTGAGTGTTGGAAGGTCTAGTTAGTAAAGCTTGTTGTTGTTGTTGGAAGCATCTAGGTTGTCCCTAGTATTGTCGATTATATCCCTATTGAGGACCCAATTGAGGTTGCATGTTTTGTGATCCAAACTATGGTGGCCACTATTGATTTCCCCAAGGCTGATTTTGTCAATTTTGGTTTTGCAATGTTGATTTTGCCAATGTTGACTTGGCCAATCCTGCTATTCCCAAGGAGGATTATTTTGAGGCCCATGCCAAGTTGGATTCCACTAATTATTTCCCCAATTAGAAGGACCCCTATAAGAGGGCTAGTTTGGGTACTGATTATAAGGAAAATTCCTAGCTTATTTTTGTCCCACATAGTTCAATTCCTCTTCTATTACAGCATTCTTCTTACTCAATCTTTTCAAGGCTGGAAGTTGACTACATTGACTAGTAGGATGTTCCTTATCACAGATCTAACAAATCTCTAATTTTTCCAAAGGGCATTCTCTCAACAGATATTTGTTTCTACACCTAGGATAATAAATGGAGAGTGGCTCAGTTGCTCTATTTTGATCAATTGTTCTATTTTTTGCTTGAATCCCATCCAATGTCATATTTAATTGGACCAAAATATCTATTTTTAGATTTGTAATCTCTTCCATTAACTATCCTATTTCTTTCTTCCCTTTAAAGGTTTTGGATGACCTCACTCCATCTTGGGTTCTAGAATAGTTCCTATAGAGTTCTTCTATATCAGGTATTCCCATTTTGTTGATGTTTCCTTTTCCCATTAGGTCCAATGCCTATTTTGATTCCTTATCCAATCCTTTTACAAATAGGGTTCTAGCCAAGGAGTGATCTACTGGATTACCATACCTTCTCAAGGTGAAGTTAAACCTATCCACATAGTCCTCTAAGGATTCTTCCTCCCTCTGCCTAATTTTAAACAATTCTTTATTTTTATTACTGGATCTACAGTAATCTTGGTATTTTTCTAAAAACTTTATTTCCATCTGATCCCAAGAATGGATAGAATTCTGGGGTAAACCCATAAACCATCTCATCGCAGAATCTTTCAGAGTTGAAGGAAACAGTTTAAGTTTCTGGTTATCCGATCCATAATCATAAGTCTGGAAGACTACTTTAAAATTGAACAAGAACTGATCTAGATCCTTAGAAGAAAGTCCTCTAAAATTTGGTAGGTGTGCTAGTGAGATATGCTTAATAGGAGCATTTCTCCAGCAGCCAAAACAATAGGATATGCGAAGGTTCTTGGGGCTTGATTTTCCTCTTCCTCATGATTATCATTTTCCATGTTTAGTACTGGTTCTTCTTCCTGAGGTTCTAGAAAATTAGGTTCTATTAAAGGATCTTCCTGAAACTTTTGTTGTAATTCTTGGATATAATTGGGAAGTGGAATATTTGGAGGATCTAAGGGATTATTGTTCTGAGGTGTAGCTTCCAATGTAGGCTCTAGGTTTCTCTCCTCAACAAGACCTTGTACCACCCCACTGCTTTCTCCTATGGTTTGTTGTTGGGGTGTCTGCTTTATATATCTTCCTTTTGAATCTCTAGCTCTAACCATACAGATCTATCCTAAAAACTATTCTAACTCAGCTTCCCTAATTAACACAATAGTTCCCCGGTAATGGCACCAAAAAAAGTGAGATGTCATTGTATCTCATCATTTAATCTATTTTTAGATGTCAATAATCCAGGGGCTATGTCCTCAACTGTTTGCAAATAGGGATTCTATAGTTATCAATTTTCCTAATTAACTTGAACTGCTTCTACTGATTTGAACAGATTAACCCACCTATTTACCAAATGAATTCAAGAAATGATGAAAACAGAATAAAACAAGAAATTACTTAAATCAATCTTGAAAATAGTAACGTGCATCTATCTATCAAAATTAATAAATATTTTTCACAGCAAAAATCTAAAGTAATAAAGCAACGCTACTAGCCTTCCACCTGCATGGTGAGAGTGGGCCCTTACTCCACACCCTTAGGGCTGAAGGCTACAGTAGGAAATCAGTGCAAAAGAAGGTCACAACTAAGTTCAATCCAAACCATTCACTTCACATTCATGAAAAGAATATTGATATGACAGAACTAAAATTACCGAGAATCAGAATAATTCCATTCTTATATATGTTTGTTGTTTCTACAAGTATATATATATATATATATATATATATATATATATATATATCAAAATGAGTGATGACCTGTAACTGATCTTATCTATCAGTTCCTCTATGAGATGACATCCATCTCTTTATTACACGCTATTTAACTATGAAAGAAAATCATGCAAATAAAGGTAGACTTGAGTGGAATAGGAGTCCATTCAAAATCTAAGTTTGAGTCTTAATACATTTGGGCATCGAGGCCCTGAAAATAAGGGTATTAAATTAGTTCCATCATAACTCATGCAAAAAATTTGAAAAGATAAAACTCCAACAGTTTAACTAAAGATGACCCCTCACCACTCAGGTGATGATTTGAGTGAAATGAGGGGTATTAAGGTCACTGCTGAGAGTGTCTGGTCGGTAGCTTATGCTGGAAACATGCTCTACTCTTAGGAGGTACTGGAGGTAACTATTCCTATCTGCAGCTCTGGATATACTATAGCTTTCTCTGTTCAGCTCCGGAGATGCTTCAGACTCCCATAGAGCTCCAGAGAGGCATTCCTCATTCCCTCAAAACTTCAAATGTCATGGTCCTCTGATATTGTCTCCGGAGATCATTGAAAACTTTCTCAAGAGATGCACAAAATTGTTGTTTCTGGTATCTACACCTGTTGGGTCCAAAAGAGAGAAGTTCTACATTTTTCCATCAATTATATGCACATTAGTCACTCAATCAGAAATTATAATCTTAAGTAATCTATCTCAATGAATCATAAAATAAAATGATCTTGCTAGCTTATTTGGGTGTAGACATTAGGAAAGATGGACTCAGGAAGGAGAAAAAGAGAGGCAAAAAGATGTATTTCATGAGTGCAACTTGGCACTCATCAATTAGACTCAATTCATTCATCATTTTGCATAGTTATATAGCTTAATTTTGCATAATTTCATTGTTAGGATTTGTAGATTGGCATGTTGTTGTAGATCTTGTTGCATCATTGGATTGATTAGAGCATTTTAAGTTGCTATGCCTTATCATCCTTTCTTTTCTAATACATTTTTGCATATTTGCATTGAAAAAAGTGAAAAATTAAGCATTTTAGGCTTAGAAAAAGGGATATTTGTGCATTGTTTCCATTACATATGTTGTAGATCATCATAGAAAGATTTAAATCTCTTATTTTTGCATCAAATCAGATTTATATTATAGTAGGTAATCATTTTATGGTGTTGCATCTTGCATTTAAAGCTTTCATTTGCTAATTTTTTTGTTGAAAAACCTCCATTTTTGAAAAACCTAGTTAAGTTCAAACCTAGGGTTTGTAATTAAATTCTTGTTTCAGATTTTGCTTCTGTTATAAACATTCAAATATGATCTTTCTGAAATGTTCCATTCTCAAATATGTTGTTAATAAGGTACATTACACTACCCTTGGAGTTTAAAATTCAAATTAAATGTGGACAACCAACAATAGCATGCGCTCCCTAAGAGAAGATATAAGTATCATATTTAAATATGATAAGATAGGATACATTATGATTGATAATGTGTGGAGCAATCAAGAAAACATAATCAGTGATTTCTATGTGAAGGATATTGTGTCTAAAGAGGTGCCAATTGCAATATGAAGTAATATAATTCATTTTAAATGAGCAGATGCATATTGTTTAGAAGCTTACCTTTGGCAGCGATCTATTTTAAAATGATATGATTTGCAAAAGGCAAGAGTTAATAAGACATAAGTCTTATTAATATTAACAGACTTATTTCTTCAAATACACAATAAGGCAAAATTCTTATTAAAGGATGTAAGTCATGCGATTTATATTCTTGTTAAGAGATACGATTGATATCAAGTAAGTGTTAGAAGGTGGTGAATGATTGATAATTAGTGAATCAGCATTGAAAGGGATGTGATTCATTATAAAAGAGATGTGATTTGTTTAAAGACTAAAAGTAGTTATAAGGAGGTGCATTGGTTGTGAAGAGTTGCCCTTTTGGCAATGGTTGCATCTCTCAATTAGAACCTTTAAGATATATATGGAGAGATAAGGTGAGTTAAAAGGAGAGAAAATAAGTAAGATAAAAAAAATTTATTTTTTGAGTTTTAAGAGTAGAGTTGAGAAAAGAAAAGGGGAATAGAATATTGGAACAGAGAATAAATCTGCATGCATACACCAGCAATGATATATATGTAATAATGGTTAGCAGAAAAAAATTATGTATTGCAGCCATTGTATCATGATATAACTCTCTCAACCTCTCATTCTCTTAATCTATTATTTCATCATTTTATTATTCAATTATTATATCATTCTTTCATTCTATTCTTCTATCATTATATCATATCTATTTTATCATTCTATCATTCTATTATCCCATCATTCTATTATTATATCATCATTTTAATATATCCTTCTACTTTTCTATCACTATATTATTCTATCCTTCTATTATTCTATCATTCTATCATTTGATTATTCTATCATTCTATCATTCATTCTATTGTTCTTTTTTTGAATCAAGGAATCAGATCACATTCAAAAATATATCTGCACTCAACAAACAAGGGTAGAATTAGTAGTCAATACATTTGCTTCTGAGAATATAGTAGTCTTATGTTTTAATAAATATTATGGTATGCTCTAGATCATGATTGTTGTGTATAATGATATATTTATTGTTGTATAATCTCTATGAATCTGGGTGTATTTAATGTTTGTAATTCTCATCAAGCAACCATGAGGAGGAGTGGGGGAAATATCAGTAGGGTGAGCAGATACTAGATTTTTTTGTAAGTATGCCACTCCATGATGGATTCCCATGTATCTACCACTTGAGGCCAAGGGGGTGAGTGTCAACCTATGTGATTAGAAAAGAGAATCTACATGTCTCCTATTGTAGCTTTTCCACCAATCTCTACATGGGTTGGTTGTTGAGATGGATTCAAGGAGTCTCAACCATAAGAAGGATGGATAAGACAACATCGATAGGTAAGACAGATACAAGTTTATTCACTAACTACGTCACCCCATGTTGGATGCCCGCATGTCTACCACTTGGGGTCAAGAGGGATGGTATATCTACTCTTGGGCTTAGAGGATAGTTTCAGGTTCCCTATCATGTTTCTCCTCTAAGTCCTATTATGGTTGATCTTCTATCATGCACTATAGATATTGTGTAGTTTATATAGATTTGAAATAGTTATGTAATATGGTTTAAATTGATATAACATAATTCATTATATATGTTTGATCATATGAATTATATTTCCAATATTATCTAACATGATTTCATGACCCAAACCAAGATTCATCTTGCTTAAAGCATTTAATTGGTACGTTATAACCCTAACTGCATTAAACTTGTGATTTTAGGGAAATATTTAGGGCAACCCCAAAAGGGGACATTACACTTGCATTTCTATAACATGTCATAAATTTCATTCATGTTCAAAAATAAGGATTACATTGAAAAATCTTGGTCTTGAAGTGAGCATTTAATATCTAGGGTTTGATAGTAAAACCCTATCTAGTCTTGCATTGAGTGCATCTTTATCAAGGCAAAGTGTTGTAAATATTTGTTGCATTAAATTGGATATATTATTTAGGCACTCCTTTTGCACATCATTCACATCCTACATTTGCAATACTTAGTTGTTGAGGTTACTAGGAATATCATATTTTTGGAAGAGCCCACTTCTCTTGCACTTGTAGGCCTTTGATTGCAATCTTATTGGGATATTGGTTGTACTTGGTTAATAAATTGTGCACCTCATTATGGATCCTTTTTCATTGAAATCTTTGCATGCACATATCATGGAATCTAAAGTTTTTTTTAAATGCACTAATATGCATTCTCACATTTTAGATAACATAACACCTATGCATGATATATCTCATGTTGATGATAACTCTTCTTCTACTACTACAAATAATGAGAATGTCTTTGATCTACTCTATAAAGGATATGATGATAACTTAGCTTTGCCTACTTCACCCTATGCTTTGGATCCCTCTTACAAAGATGAAGACATTTCAGTGCAAGAGGGTGAGATCATTGATAAAGTTGAACATACTATTTCTACTTCTACCATAATACCTAATGATTCCATGAGTCATCCTATTGATATTCCTCCCTAAGTTGAATGTTGAAGCACCTTGGATATCACTAAGGAAGTGAAGACCCCTGATCTTCCTCCTTTGGTTGAATGTCCAAGTATCTTAGACATCACTAAGGATGCAAAAACCATGGATAATTCTCCTTTGGTTGCATGTTCAAACCAATGCTCTTAACAACACTTTACCCTCCCTTCATTCCAATACTCTCCCTTCAAAATATGAAGCATTTGTGGATGAAGATAGGTCTCTCTCATTAAATCCCTTAGGGATGGATGTTAAGCTTACTCAAAAAGAAAATAATGTCCATTTAATCATTATTAATAGACTTATTCAGCTCACCAAGGGGATAGTGAATAAGTGTACTTTAATGTTCCTAAGATCATTGTGCATGATGCACCTAATCTACCTCCTCACTTCAAACTGGTGATTACAGTTCAAGGTGTTCCAAGACCACCTCGATCCCTGGGCTATATTCTCAATTATGGAGAACAAATTACTTGTGGTGTTCAAGATGTGTCACAGTATCACAGACTGCTCACACATATAACACCCATAATAACAAGCAAAGTAAGCAAACATTGCATGTGTCTATTTCTCTTCCATTTGCTCAACCTATCCTACCTCAAGGACCTTGTCTTCCTACTCATATTGGTAAAGAATATGATCTTGGCGAGTAGCTTCACACTACTCCGACTAAGATCTCTCTATGGGATTTAATACAAACATCACCTAGGACATACCACGAAATGCTCTAGGAGGCTCTACAAAAAGTGAGTATTCTACCTATTGTTCATCTGAATGATGTAGCATCTTTATTAGAGTGTATGTAGGTGACAACATCTGATATAACATTTCAATAACATGAGTTACCTCCCATAGAAGTTCAAAACCAAAATGAGCCTCTTATGATATTTGTGATTTTCAATAGAAAGAGGATAAGACAAACTATGATTCATGGTGGATCAGGTCTTAGTGTTTGCAAAATATTATTGTTACATAAACTCAATATTGATGCATCTTTAATTCAACCAGATGATAAACTCAACATTTGTGGCTTTGATAATGTTGGTAAGCAATCATTGGGTACTAGTACCGTACCTCTTAAGACTAGACCAGTGACATTGCCTACCCTTATCCATGTCATGCCTAATTCTCTTTGATACAATCTTCTTCTTGGTAGACCATGGATTCATTCCATGGGGGCAATTATGTCTACCCTTCATCATTCAGTTAAATTCTGTGTGGTTATGTGATTATGTTTTGAATTGCATAGTTTCCTTCATAGTCTGTTGAATGCAGTAGAAAGATTTTGTTGATAAAGTTGAATTGGATTATAAGTGGTATATATTGATTCACCCCCCTCTCAATATATCAGTGTGTTCTAACAATTTCTAGTTCTTGGTGAATATTTATAATAAAACTAATTACCTTTTAATTGTTTTGAAATAATCTCCTTTGCAATATATAGTAGTTTATATTAAAAAGTAAATATATAGTTCTTGAGGTTAATTAGGTAAACAAATATAATAAAGTACATATTAATAAAGTGAATAAATATAATTAAGTAAATTAATTTAAAGATATAATGTGGGATGTAGATGGAGTAAAATAGAATGGATCAAATCAAACAACATGAAATAGAAAGTATGATCACGCTATAAATAATAATTAATGAAGAGGAATGATGTTTCTTGATAAAGAGGATGAAACCTTAATGCACCTTGGAATCAATAGTGTGCTAGATTCTCATGTGTATGAATGAGTATTAGATATTCTTCCTTGTTCTATGTTGGGTCACCTTCATTGTTTTGGATCTAATTTGTTGCTATGAATTAGATCTATGCCTATGAACTCAACTTGTGATGTTCTCTAGATTCTATCCTATGATTTCTTTGAAAAGTAGAGTGCTAAGTAGAGTGTTAGATGATGATATCTTTCTATCACACTCTTTGGTTTTCTATCAAGTTGGTGATATTTAAAAATATCTTAATAGACAACAAGCTTCAAACATGCACATGAATTATTGTTATACTTTTTCACAATATTAAAATAATCAAATCCTACTTTATATCAATTTATACTTTATGTTTACATTTATCATTCTCAACTTAATAATTTATCTAAGTTTTAAATAATTTTAATTTATCAGGAAATTAAATATATTTATAGTATTTTATTCCTTACAAAAAAAAT
The DNA here is from genome assembly GCA_027924645.1 of Cunninghamia lanceolata. Taxonomy (NCBI): domain Eukaryota; kingdom Viridiplantae; phylum Streptophyta; class Pinopsida; order Cupressales; family Cupressaceae; genus Cunninghamia; species Cunninghamia lanceolata. The sequence goes on from BSBN01000957.1 coordinate 5,700,873, forward strand.
CAACTTAAAATAAGATAAAACATAAATTAATTAGTTTAATCAAATAAATGACTACTTCTACACTTTAGAAATAAGAAAAGAAAAATCAACATAAATTCTATTAATTCATGATTTGTGGAATATTCAATTACTAAAAACTCTTTTAGACAGTTTGGTTTCTCTCAAATAATATTTATGAAATATGGAATGATTTTACTTCCAAACTTAATATAATGTGTAGGACTGGATAAGGTTTGGTCAAAATGTAGAAATGTGGGTAAATGTGAGTGGGTAAAGGTTTGAAAAATGAGCCCTACTTCATCCAAAATGAAGCAATTTGTTAATATATAATTGCATTAAAACTTCTTCTCAAAATAAACCTCCAAAACTAAATGGAAATTAGCATTGTGTTTCAATTTCACCATTAGGCTTTCTAGAAAAATCTAAAGACAAAATGTGAAGGAAATAAAAGAAAAACTTACAAAATGTAAAGCAAATAAAAAAAACTTATTAATTGATTATAATTGATCACAACTTGTGTAATGGGGTACACCTTGCACAAGATTCCTTCCTTATTCAAACCACATGCTTTCCCTTGCACAAGATTCCTTCCTTCCTCAGACCACATGCTTTCTCTTGCAGCCATCTATTACTGTCTTGTGGTGGCTTCTTGTTTTTATCATCCCAATCTATTGACTGCTATTTTATTTGTAATATAGCTTGGTTCAATATAACTAAATAAATAAAAAAGAAGACTAAAGCTGTTATATCAAGGTGGAATCTGTAGTTTATTTAAAACCGTAGGTTTGGAAAAAAACAATACAATCAATACAAAATGTGTGAGTTTACAGGCGGAGGTAGGCATCTGAGGGTGAAGAAAATAACGCGCGGAGAAGGCAGGGTGTACGAAGAAAAAAAATTATTGATTTATAATAAAACTCTGTAGCTCTCGATGGCAACCACAATAAGGAAAACCCACGTGAAAAGATCTGTGTGCACATACCTTTGTCTGGCCTACTATTTTTTGGCAACAAAAATGTTAAGAACTTACCTCCGTTAGGACAGATTACATTGGAGAACCGTAGGACCCTATATCATTTTTTTGGACACGTAAAATACAACAAAAAATTGTTTAATGCTCCATAAAATGGAAAGATAAATTTTGGTTATTGACATCTTTATTTTCATCATGATGATGTTTTTCTTGGGCGTCCCTTTTTTCATTGAAATAGGCCTTTATATATTTGTCAAGGTAAAATCACTCACATAGACAATTTTTAATTAAAAATAACTAATTAGTAATAAATTTAGATTTAAAAGTTGGGAATGATAATTGAAATAATGTCAAACTAAATAAATTAAATGTGTGGATATTTTGTTCTATGTAGATATTTATGTTCCAAGATTAGGACGTTATTTGTTAAGGTTTTAAAAATTTACAATCTATTATTGATATGTGAATCTGACTATGCATTGTAAAGAGTGTGGAAGTGATATATGCACATGCAAGCCTTGATATAATGTGTGGATTTGAAATTGTAACTTGTAGATACAATATGCAACAAATCTACAATCTAAAACCTAGTCACCTTAATTTTTGGTATTTGAATATCTATTGGAGCTAAGAATGAACATTTTTATGAATCTGGACCAACTAGTTGAGTGTGCACAATTCTAGATAGCAAATTTGTGTTGAGAATAACAATTTTGCACTATGCTATAGAGTTAATTTGTAAATGTATTAACAATGAGTTCATTATTGAAGGTGAAGGTGCAAAGTTGGAAGTTGGGAAGGTTGGAGCTTCTGTGCCTATCATGGAGGAAGAGGAGTGTAAATTATTGTATAAAGAATGCCTAGGAGGGAAGCATATATTCATTCCTAATTCTATAGCATTCTAGATGGTTAAACATGCTACAGTTGAAGGAGAAGGTTGGGAGGTCTTACTGAAGTCAAAGGAGAGTTACCCAAAGAAGGAGGACAAGGTAAGACTCCATCCAAAGTTCTCACCATTGCTCCTTTTTTAGAAATTATGTTTCAAGCTCTAAAAGATGAAGAGGAAAGACTTATTAATATAGCTATTTTTTGTTTGTTTGGACAATAATTTGCTTCCCTCGAGGAAGCTTTTTGATGACTAGTTAGGAAACGTTTGGGGAAAGAAGCTTCATCTATATGTCATTTTTTTCATAATCATTCATAAGGGGTTGTTTGGGATTTTTAAAAAAAATCATAACATGTAAGAAAGAATTTTTTAAAAAGAATTCTAAAATATTGGTTAGTCAGTTTCTAGGGTTGTGCTTTGGTCTACTAAGTCTAAATTAGAAAAAATATTGGAATTTCCTACTTTGAGATGGTTGGAAATCAAGGAGCTTGCTCTTCAACTATGGAAATTTATTCCACATCTTTTGAAACCCCTAGGTGAAGTCCTTCAAACTGAAGAGACAAGGGTGACCTTGCCACATTTAAATGTAAGGGTCCTCATTTCACTGAAGCCAAATGTCAATGTACTTGAAGTGTTGGAAATTTAATTGGTCAACAAATGTCTAGTGTGTAACATTGAACTCTTGGGTAGCCTAAATGCTTATTTTTATGTAAAAAAAATGGTTATAAAAGGAAAGATAGTCCTAGATTGAAAAAAGTTTCTTCAATGAACAATAATAAAAATGAAGAAAGCATTAAACCTGTTGAAAAGGGCTCTAAAGAAAATGAATTGGTTAAGGGAAATAAAAATTCCCTTTCTGTTATTGTCCCAATGGTCGACACTAATAAAAATCTAGAGAAGGAGCCTTAGGAGAATTCTAGAACTGTGGATAAGAGTTAAAAATTCTCCCTTATGAAGGAAGAAGAGTATGTTGTTATTCCTACTAAGAAGGGTCGGGATGTTGGGGATATGATCACACCTAAAGCCTTGGGGGAATTTAGAAAAAGCAATGCTCAGTAGTTATCCATAGAGAAGATTAGGGCTAATAAAAGTCATGTCACACTGATGCGGACCCTCCTATCTTTCCTAAATATACTGCGTCCATAGAACAAGAACAAAAGAGGATTGCTCAAATTTTAAATACTAAGAGGCAAATAATTGAATTTGGATTGTGTTAATACTCTATTTTCAAGTGATGGTATGGAGATTGATAGGTTCTCTAAAGAGGGTGATAATAAGAAAAGGAAACCCCCTAACTAGGAGAGAGGGGAAAACAAGTGTAATAAAAAAGGAAAAGATGAAACTTAGATCTCTCGGTGCCTTGACAAACTCTATAAAAATTAGAAGCCTAGGGCTTCTAGACCATCCTCTAGATGATCTTGAAATGTTTGAGTTGGAATGTCAAAGGACTGGAGTCCCTTGACATAAAGTATTTTCTTAGGTCTTTTTGCAATGGGAGAAATAATCTGGATGTTCTTTATCTATAAGAGACAAAGGATGTTCATTTCTAGCTTGAGTCAGTCCTTAAATTTTTATGGAGGTCTTTGTATTTTTCTACTTAGCATGCTAAAGGTAAGGATGGAGCTACCATACTTGTGAAGGACTCGTGTGCTTCTTGTATTGTTGAAAATGGCTTTTCTCCTTGCAATAGAATTGTTTGGCTTATCATTAAAATTAAAGATACTAAGGTTGGTATCTGTTCAATTTATGCTCCTAATGAATACAAGGAGATATGCAAACTTTGGAATTGCATGTCAAAGTCCTTTCCTAAATTACCCTGGATTTTAGCAGGGGACTTCAATATAATAGAAATAAAGTGATAAATATGGGGGGAAATAAATGGTTTGGAAAGGGAATGAGTTGTTCTTTTGGTCTAATATGAAAAGAATGCTTAATTTTTAGGATTCCTTAAAGAATTTGAAGGGAATTTAAAAGATAATTGGTATTCATGGTGTAATAATCAAGTCTCACATGGGTAAAAGAATCGATCCAAGGTTGGGTCGGTTCTATGTTAATAAATACTTCTTTGATTTTGTCTTCAATGATGAGGAGTATCTTATTCAAGTTACTCCCTCTACCATGTTAGGTCATTCCCTAATTGAGGCTTGTATTTCACTCAAAGATACTACATAGAATGTTATTGGTAACTTAAGAGTTAGGTTTTTAAATTTAATGCTTCTTTAGTCAAAGATAAAGACTTTATCGAAGGAATTTTCAAAGTCGGGATGATTAATAGAAGCTTATACAAAGCCTCTCCCATTGATAGGTGGGATGTGTTGACTCATGTTTGGAGAGAAATATTGTAAATTGTGGGGGAAAAGAAAGCCCTGGATAAAAGATAGGAGGAAAACAAACTTGAAGAGAAAATTCTTGACTTGGATCTCAAACTGCAAAATGATATGATGAATAAGGAAATTCTTGATGAGTTATTAAATACTAAACATCATCTTATGTCTAATCATAATTTCAAGAACCAAGGTGCCAAGATCAGGGCTAGGCTCAACTGGTTCAATGCAGGACATCGAGGTACCAAATATTTTTTTTAATATTCTTAAATCCAATCATAACAAAGAAAGAATTGGCCCAATCTTGATTGGAAGTGGTCTGAGCAATGATTTTAAGACTATGGGGGAGGCATTTTTTAATTTTTACAAGAATCTATTTTCCTCTGAGGAGTGTGACAAAAGTTTTGAGGCAAGGAGGTTTTGTAAAAGGATTATCCCTAGGAAACTTGATGAGGATGATATTGAGGACCTTAGTACAAACATCTTTAAGGAGAAGATTGTGAATGCAATCAATTCCTTTAATTCTGGGAAGTCTCCTAGGATTGATGGGTTTCCAATAGAGTTCTATAAAGCCAATTGTGACTAGGTTGCAGAAGAGTTGATGGAGGTGTATGGTGAAGCTTTCGAGAAAGGTACTTTGGGGAAGAATATAAATAGAGGACTAGTCAAATTATTGCCCAAAGAAGGGGATATGATTTTGATAAAAAAAATTAGAGGCCGATTACTCTTTTGAACTCATCATACAATATTTTGGCTAAACTATTAGCTCTTAGATTAACTGATATTATAAAGAAAATTATCTCAATTAATCAAACTAGCTTTACCAATGTAAAGACCCTCCTAATCATTATTCCAAATATAGTTAATTATGGAGAAGGAATGTTTCTTTTAATTACCAAAATAACATCGGTGATACAAATTTATTAATTTATTTTTTATATTAATATGGTAAGTTTTTAATCCTCACATAATTCTGGTACCTGAGTATTGGAAACATCTTTCTTTTCCTAGACTGCCTACATACCCTATATCCATGGAATCAAGGTACACAAGGATTCGTTATGAGTGATATGTAGTTTTAGTTAAATACTATGTTTATGTAACTATATGAGTGGGTACACAACCCTTTCTAGGGTCCAATTTCCCTAGACATTTCTTCATCAGCTGTCAACCACTCAGGTGAAACATGGACAAGGTCAGTAAAATAGAAGCAAACACCTAAGAGTGGTGTTTGGTATTTAAGTCTAGTTTCATGAAATGATATGGTTTACCTAACATATGCAAGTTTGAGGAAGATTTTCTATTCACTCAGACTTAATAGTTTGGTTTTGGAAAGAATGCTTACTATTTTTTGATTGCCAAGATCCATTAAGGTGAAGCAAGAGAATACGGCAGGAAGTGATCTTGGTTAAATTGATGTTATTAGTCTAAAGGCATTAATGCAATCAAGTTATCTGACATACACTATATTATCAATTGACAATTCACATAAAAATATGGTATCTAATAATAATTTCTTACAAACAATGTAAGTCTCAATAGAAGGATTACACTAAAAAAAATGTTTACCAAAATCCCTGTGTGTATGGATAACATGTTGACTAAAACTTGACCACCTTTGTATGTGAACATACCAATTTGGAGTACCACTCCCTCAAGGCATAAACAACTCGAGACAAAAATTCCAAATCATTTACTAACCCAAGTTCTTAGCTCCATTAAAGATGTTCTAAATATAATTTAATCATCCTAAAACCTTGAACAACACATAAAACCATACAAATGGGTTTAAAGTATTAACCCCAATCACCATGATATCTTAAAGAAAATAAATCAAGTATTTACCCCAAAAGAAGCACTGAAGTGAACCTAGCCTTATATGCATAACAATACCTTATTCAATAACAACTAAACAAGATATAAGTCAAAGGCAATATCAAACCTTCAAGAACCACACCTAATGGACAAGAAACCCAAAATTTATTAACAAATCAATCAAAGTAGACAAATAGAAGGCTTAGAGAGGACAAGGTATAACTTGCCAATTTATATTCTCTATTAAATCCTATTTATGTCTCTACTAACATTTTCCATCTATGAACATGCCAATAAAATTATTATCAACTAATTGGTTAAGACATGACTATGAGTCTTACAAACTTACTAATTGCAACAAGGAATTAGAGCCATTGTTTTGAGAAGGATCTTACTATTGCAATAATTAAATCTGAATTTTATTTAATGAATCCAATTATTAAGAATGAAATACCAAAATACATATTTCCTATATGATCTTCCTAATGAATTTACTACTATATCAATCTTATGTTTAGTTTGCCTATTAGTTAAAACTTTGATCATATCAATTCATACTCTTGAAAGCATGCAAAATTCTATATTTACACAAACATAGACATTGACGGTTAACCTCTATCAAAGATTATTCAAGAACAATTTTACTAAACAATAAATGATAAACTTCATAAGTCAAAGAGATATACACATGTAATCCATCAAAGAAAAACAAAAGAATTAATCATTGATCAATTAATATTGAGTATACCATTTAGTCATATGTAGCATTTCATTCCCCTCTACCTTATCACTATTCAATATAATCCACCAACTTGTTATTTAAATGTTTCAACTAGAGTGTCACCCACTTTATAAACCTATGCATTACATGTTATAATTCTCTAAATGGTTATTTATTAGTTCCTATTGAACCTTCTCAAAAATTAAAGGTATTAATATTAAATCAACATTCATGTACTATACAATCAAATTTGAAAATAATAAAACTACAAATTAACATCCTATATTCTATTCTTTACAATAGAAATGTTATTATTTAAATACCTTAGAGTAATTCAGTTTCTATCTAAAACTAACAAAGCTTTATGCAACAAATTTCTTATCATGAAAATGACACCACTGCTCAGATTTTAAGCTTAAGGATGTTGAATTAAAAATGACATTTTTTTTTAAACTCGTCGTTATTGAGCAACAGAACAAGAGAGAGCGTCGCTATCATATGATGCAAATGTACTCTTTTGATTTATCATACCATACCTATTAGATAGTTTGATGTTTAAAAATCTAATTTGATAGAGGAACATGTAATATAGTATAGAAGCTTAAACCATAACATGCATGACGGCAGATTTCAACAACCCAAATTCCAATACTTACAATAGAAAAAGAAATTGCATCATTACTAAATATATAAAAGCATTCTCTCCGGACTACATAGTAAGTGAACTATTGAAGATTGCAGTATAAACAAAAACTGGAGCATACAGAAACACCCTCAGCACTAGCAATCTGGAGGACACTCTAAACTTCATCATTATGATGCCAATTAAACCTGCAATGGTTGTGTGGACTAGTTTTCTTGTTGTTTGTCCATGAATATAGGCTTTGGAGCACTCTATTGAAATATCATCCATTTCAATGGTCAAACAGCGAATAGAAATTTTATAAAGTGGTAAATATTTGTCTTATTTTTATTGACCAAAATTGACCTATGATTAATGAAGTGAATGATATATAAGAATAACCGCTTTGAAGTATTTACAAGGATGCTGCATTTTTCTATTTGGATCCTGCCCATGCTGTTGAAACATGATTTTCATGGACACAGAGCAAGAAAGCCACGTATCCACTAGCTATGAAACCTATTGAAAAAATGATGTCTTTAATCTTACCATAGATTAGATCCAGAAGGGAAAGGAAATCACAAATCTACTAGATATAAACTTCACTATAAAAGAGATTGCCTTCACCTTACGAGACACCAGATGGAGAAGCTAACATTTTGATCTAGAAAAGAAACAGATTTGATCGAGAAGATATTTCTAAAATAATCACGAGGAGAGTAATAACCCATACAGAAAATAAAAACAAATTGATGGAACGCAGAAAATTCATATGTACCCTCCATTAAATTTTGAATGTGCTCGAGAAAATTGTAATAGTAAAACTAAAGAAGAATTCAAGCCAATGAATGTCCTCTAAATTAAAAATTAAGTTTGAAAGGTTTAGAAACTTACAGGAAAAATGCAAGTAGTAGGGGTATAGCCAAGTTCCACGTCTCTATCAGCATTCATCAAGAGCTTTGGAACATGATACAAACTTTCTTCAAGCATTATAAAGGCAGATTCTGTCCTTCCAAGACTTCGATGCTATGGATTCATAGAAATCTTCATTTTATGATGCCAATTAAACCTGCAATGGTTGTGTGGACTAGTTTTCTTGTTGTTTGTCCATGAATATAGGCTTTGGAGCACTCTATTGAAATATCATCCATTTCAATGGTCAAACAGCGAATAGAAATTTTATAAATTGGTAAATATTTGTCTTATTTTTATTGACCAAAATTGACCTATGATTATTGAAGTGGATGATATATAAGAATAACCGCTTTGAAGTATTTACAAGGATGCTGCATTTTTCTATTTGGATCCTGCCCATGCTGTTGAAACATGATTTTCATGGATACAGAGCAAGAAAGCCACGTATCCACTAGCTATGAAACCTATTGAAAAAATGATGTCTTTAATCTTACCATAGATTAGATCCAGAAGGGAAAGGAAATCACAAATCTACTAGATATAAACTTCACTATAAAAGAGATTGCCTTCACCTTACGAGACACCAGATGGAGAAGCTAACATTTTAATCTAGAAAAGAAACAGATTTGATCGAGAAGATATTTCTAAAATAATCACGAGGAGAGTAATAACCCATATAGAAAATAAAAACAAATTGATGGAACGCAGAAAATTCATATGTACCCTCCATTAAATTTTGAATGTGCTCGAGAAAATTGTAATAGTAAAACTAAAGAAGAATTCAAGCCAATGAATGTCCTCTAAATTAAAAATTAAGTTTGAAAGGTTTAGAAACTTACAGGAAAAATGCAAGTAGTAGGGGTATAGCCAAGTTCCACGTCTCTATCAGCATTCATCAAGAGCTTTGGAACATGATACAAACTTTCTTCAAGCATCATAAAGGCAGATTCTGTCCTTCCAAGACTTCGATGCTATGGATTCATAGAAATCTTCATTTTCTTGAGATCCCTGTAGAACTCCTTTAAACACTTTTCACTATGAGAATATATGGGAAAATATACTTGAGCTAAAGCCCTTCAAGGTAACCAATTTCTCACGGTATGCTCACCAAATTGGTGTCATGGAAAAACCATAATTGGAGTTTCCCCCAAACCTTGTTACAAGGGCTCCTAGTTAAATAACTTTCATAACAGCTTCACAGAATCTTTTTCAAATAGAAAAAATAATTAAATTGCCTTTTACTATCTAATATTTTTCTAAAAATAATTAGACAACTAACAGGAATACCGCCACTATATCTTGTGGCCTTTTTAGAAAAATCAAGTTGAGACATTAAGAATTAGAAAGATATTTTTAAATAAGATGTTTGTAAAATAATGTAATTTATTATGATTAATTCACTATATTTTCAAGGAAATAATTATTCTTATTATTTTTTTTTTAATCAGTAAGCTCTAGGATAGGGGTTATTTCCCATTTCATTAAAATGAACTTGAGAAAAAATAGACATAGCATTAGCTCTTTCAAGCATGCAAGTAGTCTATAGTCAATCAATGGGCATTGTCAAATGCCACATAAACCTTAATCCTTCGGAGAGCTGAAAGGCTTGATCAATTTGTGGAGGAGATAACAGGTCTCCGTATTGACTCAAATGGAAGTTAAAACTTCCATATTGATCCAGTGAATGCCATCCCAGAACATGTTTGAATCCTGCACATAAATTTTATTTTTCTTCACAGCAGTGACGTTGAAGATCCCTCCCAATAGTCCTGCTCCAGGCCTTTTTTCAAAGGCTAATATTGTAACATATGCCTTCTCTCTGCTCCTTCCTGATAAAACCATGCGCCGTCAATTTTCTGCTCTGTTTCCTTTCAATTATCAATGTAACATTCATGAGGAACTCCTCATAAAGAGTTCTGTCATGAATATGCTCTACACCGAAAATGTGGGAGCCAATAACTTGTTTTATGGCTTTTGCAACACCCTCCACCTCTGCATTGAAAATCCTTCTTATCTGCTCCTCCTCTTCCTCTTCCTCTTCCTTCTCCTCCTCCTCTTCCTCCATGTCCTCATTCTCTTCATCGTCTGACTCTTCCATACATTTGCACTTACACTCAAATGTCATCCACTGGGCCATTTTACCTGCTACACCTGGGGAGAGCAAAATTTTATAGCCAATAAGGGGATCGGTTCAGAGGTTACCTGCGAGGGGTAAATATTCCTCCATTCAATTGTTGCATTTCATATATTTGCTCAAGCATTCGAGAGCCCTTCCTTTTACGGATTCTGTCTATCATCCTCCAAAATTTCTACCAAACCATTCCATTCTGAATCTGAATTGGATACTCTACAAGGCTCAAGCTGGTCTACTCCTGGATTCGCGCAAAAGTCTGCAACTTTATTTTCTTCTCTATAGATGTGGCGTATGGTGAAATTATCTATCATATTCAACACTTGCCATATATCTCCAACACCAAATTCTAAAGATTCCAATTCAAAATCTCCTTCCTTTTAATAGCATTTATACAAATCAGTGAGTCCCCATCAATCTCTATTTCCTTTATGTTCTTTTGAATGCAAATTATTAGACCTTCATTCAAAGCTTCCATCTCTACCTCATTATTGATTTCGAGTTTGAGTTTTTAGAGGAAGATGAGGATTCCCATCTCGTCTCTAATAATGTACCCTACACCTGAGGCCCCGGGACTGTCTTTAAAGGCCCTGTCAAAATTTATCTTGAATCTACCTTGTGTAGGGGCAAACCATTTAGTTTTCTTTCTTTTTTCTTTCAAAATTTTTCTTTTGTCAATGAGATTTTCAATATTGGCCAACTCTTCATAATCTAATTATCCTAATTTGTGAAAGACACATTTCTTGTTTCCTTTTGTTTTGTATTAAGGACTTCACAAGTCAGAGTCTCAATCATTCTACATAATTGATCCACTTGACACTCTGCGTCATTAAAAATTCTCCTATTCCTTTCCTTCCAAATGTGCCATATGATTAAGGAACTCCACAAGGAGTTAGAAAGTAGCCTTGGCTAGCTTTGAAACCACTTCTTTATGGCATTTTGTCTCCAACTGCTCCACCCTAGTTTATTGCATAACCAATCCCAATACTCACTCATATACGCGTAATGCAACAAAAGATGATCTACAGTTTCATTATCACATTTGCATAAAGGGCATCTACTTGGCCCAACAATCCAAATAGAGTGTAGATGGTCCCCTATTAGTATTCTCTTTTACAAAACCATCCAAGTGAACGTACCCACTTTTAGCAGCACCAAATGATTCCAGTACAAGTCCACCAGCCATCTATCTCCCTCTAGCATTGCACTTTGAATCTTATACCCAAACTTTATAGAGTATGCACTGAATTTCGAGCCACACCAAATTATAGATTGATATTCCTAGCATTCAAGAATCTATTTTTTACTTTATCCTCCAATTGAACATTAGTGAGATCTCTCCATTCCTAGTGACTTCCAAACTCATCCTCCCTTCGAACCACATAGTCTGCCACCTTCTCTCCCCAAGTATCTTCCATTACCTCTTTGCATCCCCCAAGCTCTTCAATTTCAATTAACAGAATCAATCTGTTTCATGAATCTAGCCAAATATTTGTAGATCTGCCATCATTGATTACCCATGTCAAATGCTCTGTTATAATGGAGCAGCTCCCTATCATGAATTTCCAAACATGTGACCCAATTGGGGTGTTGGCAATAGTTAGGATTCTAATGTGGTCACTAGAATCAAAATATTTGTTTTGTAAAATTTTGCACCAAAGGTCTCCTGGGGTAGTATACATTCTCCAAATAAGCATGGCTCCAAGGGCTTTGTTGTGTTGTGAGAGGTCTTTGATCCCAGTACCTCCTCCTTCTTTCCTTTCCTTTACCATGTCCCAATGCACTAAAGGGGTCTTCTTCTATTCATTTGACCCATCCCACATAAATTTTTTAAAGATGCTATTCATCTTAGAATTGGCCCTCCTAGTGAGTTGAATGTAGGACATTAAGTAAATTGGGATTACTGACAGTACTTATTTCACCATCAGTATTTGTCTAGCTAATGTCAACTGCCTATCTTTCCATGACTGTACCTTTGTTTTGCAATTGTCAATTGTGTTATTCCACATGCTTGTTTTGACTACTCCTTTGAACAAGGGTGTGCCCAAATATTTGCAAGGGTTTTAATCAATTCCAAAACCCAACAAATTTTCTATTCTTCTTTGTGATGCCTTTTTTGCATTAAAGAAGAAGATCCTTGATTTATCCTAATTTATGAGTTGTCTAGAAGCATTAATATAGGTATTTAGGATTTATTTTATCTCTCTAGCTTCCTCTAGATTAGATTTTCCATACAACACAGTGTCATCTACAAATTTTTGGTTTGTTAAAGCCTCTACATTTCTTGCAACTTGCACACCCTTCCATTTACCTACATCATAACTCAACTTAATTCTTCTTCCCAACACTTCAGCCATTACCACAAATAGAAAAGGGGGAATTGGATCTTCTTGTCACATTCCATTTGTACTTGGAAAGAACTACACAGGGAACCATTTACTAGGATTGAAAGCCTAGTTACTGATGAAATCCATTGAAAGATACAATCCATCCAATCTATCCCAAATCTGAATTTCCCCAAGATTAACATGAGGAATTTCTAGATTACCCTATCATATGCTTTGGTAATTTCCAACTTGATCGTCATAATTTTCTGCTTCATGGTTTCTATTGGATAGATTGCTTCATTTGCAATTATTATCCCATCCATTATATCTCTCCCGGGAGTAAATCCACTTTGTTCCTGTGAAATTATACTTGGAAGCAAGCATTTGAACCTATTTACAAAAACTTTGGAAATTATTTTATAGAGTATTGTATAATGAAATCAACCTGAAGTCAGAGAAAGAATTACAATTCTATTTTTTAGAATGAGTGCAACAAATGTGTTGTTCAATTCTTTAAGAAGCCTCTTTGATCTTCAAAAATCTTCTACAAGTTACCACACTTCTTTCCCAACAATGTGCTAATATTTGTGGTAGAATAAAGTCAACCATCTGGGCCTAGTGCCTTATCATGGTGTAGTTCCTTAACTACCAATGAAACTTCCTCTTTTGAATAATGCTAGGGATATTATTTATTAAGTCCTTCACATCCCAACTATCCATAGCATCTTCTGGTACCAATAGATTAAAAAAAAAATTACTTCTATTTCAATGTCCCCCATTTTTCTCAAATGTTGCCCATCAAAGATAAGGGAAGGAAAATCAAAACCCTAGTACAGAGGCAAAAACCTAAGTAGAAAGCTAAGGAAGAAAACCACCACAAGATATTGGAGGTACCAGAAAGACAAAAGAAAGTACCAATGGATTTACCAATTAAGCTATCAGTGTTTGAAAAGAACACCACCAAAGTAGTAGAGCATATCTTTGTTCTAGAATCCATTTGGAATAGAAATGACATAACAAGGGATGAAGCCAAAATGTTTGACTTTATAGGAACATTGTAGAATGATGCCTTGAAATGGTATAGGAAGGCATGCCCTAAGCATGATAAAACATGGGAAGAAGCCTCTTCGATCGAGTGCAACAACCTAAAATCTTCGTTACAGAGAGTATTGTATAATGAAATCAACCTGAAGTCAGAGAAAGAATTACAATTCTATTTTTTGGAATGAGTGCAACAAATGTGTTTTTCAATTCTTTAAGAAGCCACTTCAATCTTCAAAAATCTTCTACAAGTTACCACACTTCTTTCCAAACAATGTGCTTGCATTTGTGGTAGAATAAAGTCAACCATCTGGGCCTGGTGCCTTATCATGGTGTAGTTCCTTAACTACCAATGAAACTTCCTCTTTTGAGAAGGGATCCATCATCCTATTCCTCTCCATATCCAAAATAATTCTAGGGATACAATTTATTATGTCCTTCACATCCCAACTATCCATAGCATCTTTTGGCACCAATAGTTTTTTTTTTAAATATTTCTTCTGTTTCAATGTCCCCCATTTTTCTCAAATGTTTCACATCAAAGATAAGGGAAGGGAAATCAAAACCCTAGTATAGAGGCAAAAACCTAAGTAGAAAGGTAAAACCACCACAAGATATTGGAGGTACCAAAAAGACAAAAGAAAGTACCAATGGATTTACCAATTAAGCTATCAGTGTTTGAAAAGAACACCACTAAAGCAGTAGAACATATCTTTGTTCTAGAATCCATTTGGAATAGAAATGACATAACAAGGGATGAAACCAAAATGTTTGACTTTATAGGAACATTACAGAATGATACCTTGAAATGGTATAGGAAGGTATGCCCTAAGCATGATAAAACTTGGGAAGAAGTTAAGAAGGAAATTTTGGAAAACTTTGAAACTCCAGAGATCCCTATAGAGGGAGTGAGTAAAATGAGCAAGTTAGTATAGAAGGAAGGAGAAACAATAAATGAATTTGATAAAAGGTTTAAAGAAACAACTTGCACATTGGAGGAGCCACTAACTGAAAAATAAAAGACTGAATGGTTCATATCCAGAATAAGCCCAGATGTTAGAACATCTTTGGATGGCAAGGTATTTGAAACCTTTGCAAAAGTGGTTACATTAGCTTGGCACATAGAGTCACAAATGTGACGCAAAAAGGATAAAAACAAAGAAAACCTAGAATTAGAGAAAATGAGGATAGAATTGGAACAATTGAAGTTGAAACAAGAAATTCAAGCAAAAGAAGAGGAAAATTCACATAAACAAAGGCCGAATATATGGTTCTCATATTGTACTAAGGAAGGACACATAAAAAATGAATTTCTGATGATGAAAGGTGAAAGATGCCACCATAAAGGTAGACATAAAAGTAGTACCTACAAGAAATAATATAGTATATTATGGATTGTGCAGTGAGTGGGATGACCATGAGACACCAGATTACCCTTCACAATTATTCAGAGTAAGGGAAGATGATGATGAACATGAGTCACAGTGTAACACACACCACAAAAATAAGGCACAAAACAATACTATGGCATATGTAAAAGGCTTGGTAGAAATACCCTTATACATTTAGGATCAAGGATACAAACAACCTAGTTGGAGAAACTAAAGGAATATGAACACTGTGCAAAATTCAAACCCCAATAGTCTACCATATGGAAATAATTACAACAATGATGAAAGAGAGCAATTTGGAGAATATAGAGGAGGCCGAGGCTGTGGTAGAGGTAGAAGAAGTAGAGATGATGCAACATGCTATAAGTGTAGTAAACTAACATTTTGCCAATGAATGCTAGGGAGAGTGATGAAATCAATGCACATTCTGTAATAGTACAAAACATGACCTATTTTCATGTGAAAAAGCACAACAATACTTCCACAACGCATCACAACAATCAAAAAGTGATGAATTAGAACACTTTAATTCCTAAAAAGATGCTTGGATAATATGGAGAATCCCCAAAGAACAAGGTTAGGTAGAAAGAACCTACAAGAGAAACAAAGATGGTCAGATGGATACATCTTCAACATAATCTTTAGAAGAACAGAACCAATGTAAGGAAGTCAAGCATGAGCAATCTAAAAAGAAGAAAAATAAAGGGAAAGAAGAGATTTTGGTAGTAACAAGGCAAGGTACAAATAAAGTAGGACATCATACTAGTGAAACAGAAGAAGAAGAAAGTGAGGAGGAAGATACATTCTTACTTGATAAAAACATGATGAGGTTGTACAGAAAAAAATAGATTATAACTCAAGAACAAGATTAACAAAAACAATATAATCAATTCTTTACAGAAGAAGAGGTGGCGGTATTAAAAAAGCTAACAGAGGTAATGCAACAACATAATCTTATTGATAAATTGAAGCATTTTTCCAAATACTGAAACAAACAATAGTTACCAACAAAGCAAATCTGGCAAATGGGCAGAACAAATAGACATTGGAAAATGAAACCACTATTCATAGATATCCATATAAACCATAAAAAGGTCAAACATGTTATGATAGACCTGGGTGCAGATGTGAAAATGATTACTAAGAGGCTATATGGGAACAACTAGGAAAATCTAGGTTGACTGAAACTTCTTATAACATCACTTTGGCAGATGGATCCAATATGGGAACACTTGAAACTTGGAAAGAAGTGGAAGTAAACCTAATGGGGATAAAACAAGTCATAGACTTTGTTTTTGTAGGAATGAAAGAACAAGGTGATTCATTCAATGCATTATTAGAGTTAAGATGGTTTGTTGATGTAAATGGTATTGTTGACTCTCACAAAGAGGAATTATCTTTTGTAGATAAAAATCAAATTGTATACATACCTTTGGGAGCAACCATGGAAGAAGCATAAATTGAAGAATCTAACTATGCGGAAGGTATTGATGACTACCCTAAGAATATATTCAATATCAAAGTTAGATATGAATGAGACAGTAGAAGAACCTAATTCAAAGGGAGAGATCGAAGTAGAATATGATAATTATAGTTTGGATAGTGAGGAAATACTAGAGGCATGGATAAGAAATGAACGAGACCTTAGAACATGAAGAATGACCAGATTCAAGAGGATATTGATACTTTGAACCAGTAGGGAAAACCCACCACAACCCTTTGCACTAGATGAGAATCCATCGCAGAACACATGTTCTATCTATGAAGAGCATAATATAAATAATTTTTGGATATCTTGACAAATAAATCATATTATCCAAGGCATTTCACACATCAAGATGCCTACGTTTTGAGGAGTACAAGACCTACACATATACTTGATAGAGATGGAATTTTTTTATAGATGAACACATGAGACTAGAAATAGTACACCATACATTAGTATGCAATGCAGAAAACTAGTGGACAACCCATAAAGATACAATTAAATGTTGGCCAATATTCAAAATTCTCATCAAGATAAGATATCTACCGAAGGAAGGAGAACATAAAATCATACCTAAATATGAGGGACATATCCCATTGTAGGAGCATTTAACCATCTATATATAATAGTATGGAAAGGCAGAAAGGAGTACAAGAAGATTCTATATGCCCATCTATTCTATTGCACACTGTCACTAATAGCATAAACCTGGTACATAAACCAAGAAAGGAGAAAAGAAACCAGAAATTGGGATGAGATACAAAATGACTTTGTGCACATATTTTCCTTTTGACAGCCTAGACAAATAAATACATACTGTACTCCTTAACATGAAGGAGATAATCTTCCAACAAATTATAGAGGAAGACAGAGAAGAACCGAAACAAAGTACACCACCACCTAGAACTGAAGGTATATGGAAACTTATAGAGTGGATAGATAAACAATCAAAATACACTGGTTAGAAATGCTATAAGACTACAGAAATGGATGATGAGGGTACATATGATCTAGAAATAAATGTTCAAGAAGGAGAGAGGGAACTAGAGCTACCAACTAAACCTAAGGAGAAATACTAAAATAGACCTATCAAACTTAGGGAAAAAAAAAATTGCAAAAGAGGGAGACCTGAAGCTAGCAAAAATAAGGATTATTGGGATGATAAAGTAGTGGCATAAGTAACAGAAATTCTTTCTAAATTTGAGGATTTATTCCCAAGAACATTCACTAAAATGAAGGGAATCAATGAAGAGGCAGGTATGATGAAAATTCAATTGAAAGAAGGAATCAAACCAATAAGGAAAAGGCCATACAGGTTAAACCCAAATATGAAGAAAAAGGTCAAAGTGGAGATTGATAAAATGCTAGCAGCAGGAATTATAAAACCAGTGGAAGAAGTAGATTGGGTTAGTCCAATGGTGGTCTAGAATAAGAAGTCAGGAGAAACAAGGATGTGTGGAGATTATAGGGAACTAAATAAAGCTTGTATTCATCATCCCTTTTTGACACCATTTACAGAAGAGATCCTATAATTAGTAGCTGGGAGAGAAATCTATTCATTCATTGATGGGTTCTCTAGGTACTATCAAGTAAAAATCAGAGAAGAGGATAAACCAAAAACAACATTTGCCTTATAACTTGGATCATACATGTATACAGTGATTCCCTTTGGATTAAAGAATCCACCTACAGTATTTAGCAGAATCATGGTAAATGCATTCAAGGATTTTATACATGATTTCTTAGAGGTTTACTTAGATGATTGGACGGTATATGGATTGGTAAGAGACCATACAAAATTACTTCATATTGAATATTTTTTATGTAAAGTTCAAATTACTTCATATGTTGGAACAATATGTTATTTAATATTTTAATACACACATCTCACCGTCGTGTGATGACTTTGTTTACTCCTTGTTGCGGCATTTTGGCTATAAGTGATCTATTCAAGGCATCCTCTTAGTCATTGAACTTAGATAATAAGTTGTTAACTTAATAATAGCTAATCTTTATCACTAGAATATCCAAGTTATTGGTAATCTTATTTTTCTACCTCTACTCCTTTCAACATGGTCTTCACCACTCACAAATCCTATAGGCACATGTTTTTTATATCATCTTGTGGTGGGTGTATGTACAATTGATGCTATTGTCATTGTTCCTTTGGTTGTTGTCTCTGCCTTTCATCTTGTGGTTGTTGCCTAATTACAAGCATTTCAACTTACTAGGTATAATATCTATTATCTATAGGTGAAGTCACTAATATTGCATGTGAAGAAGATAATTCCAAAATTCTATAGTTACCCCTTTGTTATTTTTATTATGTTATTATACTACATTTTATATGTTGACATTTCTATAATTGAGAGGAAACACATAATGAATTTCATTCTACTTGTGCAAATAAAGTTTTCGAGCATAGAAAGAGGAAAATCTATAAAAGGAAAAAGGAAGAGTGGAAAAAATGTCATCTCTAATGCCAACGTTAAAACATTTGGTAGTTACACCTTTCATTTCAATAGAAATTTTGAAGAGCAGGCAGCCAAATAGGGGGATTGCAACATATATGGAATGACCTCTGAAACAATGGAAGCAATCCAATCTTAGTGAGAACTTGAGGTTATGCATGTTGAAATGTTGTCAAAGAAGGTTCAGTTGTGTAAATTAGAAATTGAAATGTTGATGTTGTTGAAAACTAAAATGGAGAAGAGAATTTATAAATTGACTAACAATTTTGTAGTGTTGGCTAAGAGGAATGTGGTATTGGAGCTTGAAATTCAACATGAGTTGATTAACAAAAATCATCAGTCAACATATGAGGCTAACAAGAAGATTGCAAGAAATATTTGAGAGACTTTGTAGAATGGTTTCAATTTCCCATCCTCCTCCATTTTTTGGAACAAGCATGTTGAATTTCTAGAGAAACCTCTTGATCTCATGTTTCTGAGACTAGTTGTATATCTTTTCAAGAGGGATATTATACAATTTAGGGATTAATAAAATTTTGATTCTATGCAATGGATTTCATTGCAAAACATTAAAGAAAAACATGGGTTGACCAATGAGTACATATAATCTATCTTTTTATGCAATCTCTTGTGCCTCCTAATCTTGCCATTAAGTTACGCAGTCTAATAGCTTGTAATTTCCTAAAAAATTGGTGCTAGTTATCAATTCATCACTTCTCTTTCTTACCTTTGAAATAGGTGTATCTCCATCCCCTACCAACATTGAACTTAACCACTCAACTTGGTGCAGGAACACCCCTTCAAAATAAAGCATAAGTCTAAATATAGTATGTTTTGACTTTGTGATGTAATAAGGTCCATTGGACCAATGCGTATGTTTTAGGGAAATCTAGGATTGTGTGTCGACAGTTATAGTTTGTTATGCTAGCTGTCTTAGTTGTCTTCTCCCAGCCGCTTGGAGGTCCCCCAGCTGCTGGGAATCAAGTCTATACTATTTGAGAGGAGTAGTTATTTATACCCTAGATCGGGTCATTTCATCAAATCGATATTTGATGCTAAACAGTTCTATGTTAGAGGACTGGGTTGTGAAACTATGAAGTAGCTATTGTAATCATTTTCTGCAAGCAATAAAAGAAGCTCTATTTTGTGTTATTTTCCTGTTATGTTCTTACTGTGTAAATTGCTTGGGGATTGGATGGATTTCCAACCACTCCACTACTAGATTGCTTCGAAATCGGTGGAATGGATGTATATAGTAGTTTAGGGTTTCATTTTATTTGTACTGGTTGTTACAGGGTCATGTGTTGCTTGTTGTAAGGAATCCTAGCATTTTCAATGTCCTAGGTTGACAGGTTTTGAACTAAGAGAAGCTCATGATGAGTGCTGGTTTAGGATGAAATGGATCGCTTTGATTGATTGAGTGTGAGGGATGCAGGCTAAGAACATATTGCTGATCAAATTGGGTGCCAAAACTATGTTAAACACTTGTATCTTCATGTTTTAGGGTTGATATACAAATCTTGTGTATATCACAAGTGCAAACCCTAAGTATATCACATTTGTATGTTCCATGCATCTATCGCTTTTGACTCATCACCTTTGTATGTAGCACATGTGTTTAGCAGAATGTACAAGGGAATCGTTGGGTGCTCATCGGCATCGGCATGAGACATACTATCGGTGGAGGGGCAAAATGTTCTACCGACGGTGTTAGTCACACTGATGTATGAAGTTTGAGGGATCATCAGAGAGACCAAAGGTATGGGCATAAGTTTCGTTGGTCTCACTGATGTTAGATGTCACAGCGACAGGTGAAAAGTGGATAGTTCATTGGAGAGAAGTTCGAGAAGTCTCAGTGAAAGAGGAAAGCATATCGGTATGAAATGGGACATCGGCATGAAAGAAGTTAGTTCGACCGATAAAGGTAGTCTTGCCGATAGGCAATGAGGTGACAAGGTCATCAGTGTGAGGTTGACTTTGGTGTGAGATTTGGAGTGGTTGCTAATAGTCATTGGTCCTACTGATAGGCAAAAAGGAGATTCGGTATCAATAAGGTGGTTGGCGTTGGCATGAAACGACTATCGTGGAGACTTTTGTGGATCGACCAACATTGGTAGAGTTGCTGATAGGCAACTCAACCGATAAGGGGATATTGGTAGGACTTAAGTGATTGGGAGAACAAAGTTTCGATTGGCCGATGGGGAATATGACACCGATGGGTAAGTTGGGAAATATGTGTGGAGGTAAATGCAGGTCAACGAACTTTGACTAGGTCCATTTTGATGTTCCCACTTGCGGCTCTACGTCATAGTGGTATCAGAACTAAGGAACATTTTTTTTGGAAAAATGAAAGAGACAAGATGTCAGAAGGAGAGGGATTAGAGGAAGTCCCAGCAAGGATGACCAATGCTGAGTTGGTAGTTCTGGTAAAGAAGCAGATTGCAGAGAGCATTGCTATAAAGGCTCAGAATCAGGCGTTGAAAAATGAGTTGGAGAAGTTGAGGGACAGAGTAGGTTCTGGTAAAGTAGAAGATAGGGAAGAAGAGATCCCTAGGTGGAATGAGGAAGACATTCTTGCAGACCAGAGACCTTTGATTAATGCCCTCAAATCCATGGAGAGGAGAACCATGGATGTGAAACTAGATTTGCCAGTGTTTACAAGAAAGATGGATCCTGATTCGGTGATGGAGTGGATAGACTCCTTAAACAATTTCTTCGAGATAGAGGAGATACCAGAACACCAGAGGGTAAAGATAGCCCAATCAAAAATGAAAGAGGCTGCATTAACTTGGTGGAATTTCATCCAAGATGACAGAGTACAAGAAGGAAAGCGCAAAGTTGCTACATGGAAGAAGATGATAGATTTAGTAAAAGAAGCCTATGTTCCATTGGATTACAGCATCCAATTGCATAAGAGGAAACAAAATTTGAAGTAGAAGGAGCTAGATGTCAGCTCATACATAGAAGAGTTCATGAAGCTTTGTGTCAAGACAAAGGTAAAAGAGAGTGAGGAAGAAAAGGTAGCTAGATACCTTAATGGATTGAGGTTCAACATTCAGGAAGATTTGAATCTACATAACCCAGATACAGTTCAGAAATGTTTTCAGTTGGCATTAAAAGTGGAAGAGAAGTTAAAGAGAAGACAAGAACAGAACAATAGAGGAAGAGGAAAACAACAAAGAGGTGGAAGAAATCCTTTTAGAGGCAGGGGACATGGATTTGGATATCAGGGAGAATCCAGTCATGACAACAACAAGGGAGATAACAGTCAAGACCAGAGAGGAAGTTACAATCAACAAGGAAACTTCAGAGGCAGAAGACCTTTCAGAGGAAGATCTCAGGGCAGAGGATCTATCAGATGTTATAATTGTAATAAAGAAGGCCATATAGCCAGTAGATGTCCAAACAAGGCAACAAGTTCAACAGGAGAAAGGAGAATGAATCTGATTCAAGAACTTGATAATCAAAGTGCAACAAGCTCAAACACTTTTAAAAGTGTGAACACTCCTAACAATTATGGATATCTAGAGAGTGGAAAATCTTTGATGATGAGGAGAACAATGACTACCATGAAGGTACCTGACAAAGAACCCCCACAAAGAATGTCTCTTTTCAGAACTACATGCAAGGCAGGAGGTAAGGCATGTAAAGTTTTAATTGATTCTGGTTCTACTAAAAATTTTGTATCTGATGAAATGGTAACAAAGCTTAAGCTTAGAAGATTACCTCACCCATCCCTATATAAGGTCTCATGGCTTACTCAAGGTCAGCAAACAGTTGTAGAAGAACAAGCTTGGGTAGAATTTCATATTGGAGCATATAAAGATAGGTTATTGTTTGATATTACTAAGATGGATGCTTGCCATCTCTTATTTGGAAGACCCTAGCAGTATGATTTGAAGGCACGTCATGATGGTGTTAGAAACACCTATACAATCACTAAGAATGGTACAGTGACTGAGTTACTACCATTGATAGAGAAGGAGGAGAAATCAAAAAGAAAAGAGGTGAAGGTAATGCTGATGGAAGGAAAATAGTTCATGAAAGAAGTAGCAGCAATAGGTGCAGTTGCCTATGCCCTAATTCCTTGTCTCACCATGAATAAAGAACAGCAACAAGAAGTCAAAAAAGAGAAGAAGAAGAGGTTCATAGACCCAGCTATCTAAGAACTATTGGATAAGTATAAAGGCATCATCTCTGATGGAATGCCAAGATCCCTACCACCTGTAAGGGATATCAGCCATTGCATAGATCTAATCCCAAGATCTACACTTCCAAACAAAGCAGCATATAAACTTACTCCAGAATAGAATGCAAAAGTAGCAAGGCTAATTGAGGAATTGTTAGACATAGGTCTGATTGGTAAAAGTTTAAGCCCATGTGCAGTACCAACTGTACTAGCACCAAAGAAAGAAGGCACTTGGAGGCTTTGCACAGATTCTAGGGCTATTAATAAGATCACAATCAGGTATAGGTTCCCAATACCTAGGATAAAGGATTTACTTGACTATTTGGGAGGTGCTAAGTAATTTACAAAAATAGATTTGAAGAGTGATTATCATCAGATTAGAATTAGGCCAGGAGATGAATGAAAAACAACATTCAAAACCAATGAAGGGTTGTATGAGTGGAAAGTTATGCCTTTTGGTTTGTCTAATGCACCTACTACTTTTATGAGATTGATGAATGAGGTTTTGAGAGAATTCATGGGAAAGTTTGTCATAGTGTATCTAGATGACATTCTAATTTTTAGTAACACAAAGGAAGAGCATCTCAAGCATATAGAATTGGTCCTCAAGAGGTTACATGAAGAACAACTGATGATAAATTTGGACAAATGTTTGTTCATGTAGGAGGAGATCACATATTTAGGTTTTGTCATTTCACAAGGCAAGCTGCAAATGGATAACAGGAAGGTAAGTGCCATATTGTCTTGGCCAACTCCTAGGACTATGAATGATGTCATAAGTTTCCATGGGTTAGCAACCTTCTACAGAAAGTTTATAAGAGGGTTTAGTCATATTTGTGCACCCATGCTAGATACCATAAAAGGAGGATAGAAGTGCAGATTTGGTTGGACTCAGGAAGTAGATGATTCCTTTGAAACATTGAAGAAGAGCGTGGCATAGCAGCCAGTCCTTGTACTTCCAGATTTTAATAAAATCTTTCAGGTAGAATGTGATGCAAGTCACATGGCAATTGGAGTAGTACTCAGCCAAGAAGGTAGGCCAATTGCATTTTTCAGTGAGAAGCTCAATGATGCTAAAAAGAGGTATTCCTCATATGATTTGGAAATGTATGCTTTAGTCCAGTCACTCAAGAAATGGAGGCATTACTTGATGCCTAAAGAATTCATAGTAGTCATAGATAATCAGGCTCTGAGTTTCATAAATAGCCAGGAAAAACTGAATCACAGGCATATGAAGTGGGTAGAAACTTTGCAAGCTTTTACTTTCACATTGAAGCATAAGAAAGGAGTCAAGAATAAGGTGGCAGATGCCTTAAGTAGGAGAGCTCTAACAGTCAACCAGATTCAGTTGGAAAGTGTTGGCATTGATTCATTGAAGACCATGTATGATGTTGATGAAGATTTTGGGGAGATATATCAGGTATGTACTTCTTTTGGAGATAAATATCATACTGAATTCTCTGAATTCCTGATCCAAGTTGGATTGTTGTTCAAAGCTGGATAGTTGTGTATTCCAAGGTGTTCCATGAGGTTGAACATCATAAAAGAGAAACATTGTGGAGCTATGGCAGGACATTTTGGTTTGGATATGACTCTTGATCTTGTTAGAAGACATAATTATTGGCCTAAGTTACAATCAGATGTTAGAAGATTTGTAGAGACATGTGTGATATGTCAGAAAGCAAAAGGGAGGTCCACTAATGCAGGTTTATATCAGCCATTACCCATCCCTTCCAGACCATGGGAAAGTATCAATATGGATTTTGTTTTGGGTTTACCCTGAACTAGAAAGGGATATGATAGTGTTTTTGTTGTAGTGGACAGATTCAGAAAAATGGCACATTTCTTGCCATGCAAAACCACTGCTAATGCTTCATATATTGCAGATTTGTTTTTCAAAGAAATAGTTAGAATACATGGATTGCCATTGAGCATAGTGTTAGATAGAGATGTGAAATTCATTGGTCATTTTTGGAGAACTCTTTGGAAGAAACTTGGAACAAATTTATCTTTCTCATCCACATATCATCCTCAAACAGATGGACAGACCGAAGTGGTAAATCATTCCTTAGGGAATTTGCTTAGATGTTTGACAAGACAGCATGGAGACAAGTGGGATAATATCCTATCTCAGGCAGAATTTTCCTATAATGATACTATCAATAGAAGCACAGGGAAATCACCTTTTCAGATAGTCTATGGTATGCATCCACGAGGTATTTTGGAGTTAAGAAACTTGCCTACACGATATTCTATTAGTGTAGATGGAGAAGCTTTTGTAGAAGCCATCAAAGAGGTACATGATCAGGTCAAGAACCAACTCCAACAATCTACTTTGAAGTATAAGGAGTATGCTGATAAAAAGAAGAAAGATGTATAGTTTGATGTTGGAGATTTGGTATGGGTTCATTTGAAAAAGAAATGACTTCCTAAAGGTAAATATACCAAACTCATGCAGAGGATGATTGGACCATGTTAGATTTTGAAAAAACATGGCCAGAATGCTTATGAGATCCAACTCCCTTCAGATCTTGGATTATCACCTATATTCAATGTATGTGATTTAACTCCATACAAGCATAATCCAGATGCAAAACAGGAACTCCTACAGGATACAGTAGCTGATGACATTCCAACACATGATCCACCATAGTTGCAGAAGATTTTAGACACCAGAATGATCAAGAAGACCTGGAACAAATAATATTTGGAATATTTAGTGGCTTGGCAAGGAAACCCTGATTCAGTAGCAGTGTGGATGACTGAAGAACATATTAACCAACATGGTTCTGACCTACATACTCTCATCTCAAGTGGACTTGAGATTTCTTCTTCTAGGGAGTATGGTACAGGAGCACCCCTTCAAAATAAAGCATAAGTCTAATTATAGTATGTTTTGACTTTGTGATGTAATAAGGTCCATTGGACCAATGCGTATGTTTTAGGTAAATCTAGGATTGTGTGTTGACAGTTATAGTTTGTTATGCTAACTGTCTTAGCTATCTTCTCCCAGCCACTTGGAGGTCCCCCAGCCACTGGGAATCAAGTCTGTACTATTCAAGAGGAGTAGTTATTTATACCCTAGATCAGGTCATTTGTGAGGATCGAATCGATATCTGATGCTGAATAGTTCTGTGTTGGAGGACTGGGTTGTGAAACTGTGAAGTAGCTATTGTAATCATTTTCTGCAAGCAATAAAAGAAGCTTTATATTGTGTTATTTTCTTGTTGTGTTCTTACTGTGTAAATTGTCTGGGGATCGGATGGATTTCCAACAATTCCACCGGTAGATTGCTTCACAATTGGTGGAATGGATGTATATAGTAGCTTAGGGTTTTATTCTATTTGTATTGGTTGTTACAGGGTCGTGTGTTGCTTGCTGTAAGGAATCCTAGCATTTTCAATGTGCTAGGTTGATAGGTTTTGAACTAAGAGAAGCTCATGATGAGTGCTAGTTTAGGGCGAAATGGATCACTTTGATCGATTGAGTGTGAGGGATGCAGGCTAAGAACATATCGCTGATCAGATCAGGTGCCAAAACTATGTTGAACACTTGTACCTTCATGTTTTAGGGTTGACATACAAATCCTGTGTGTATCACAAGTGCAAACCCTAAGTATATCACTTTTGTATGTTCCATGCGTCTATCATTTTTGACTCATCGCCTTTGTATGTAGCACATGTGTTTAGCAAAATGTACAAGGAAATCGTCGGGTGGTCATCGGCATCGGCATGAGACATACTATCGATGGCGGGGTGAAATGTTCTGCTGACGGTGTTAGTCACACCGATGTATGAAGTTTGAGGGATCATCGGAGAGACTGAAGGTATGGGCATAAGTTTCATTGGTGTCGCCGATGTTATATGTCACAGCGATAGGTGAAGAGTGGATAGTTCATCGGAGAGAAGTTCGAGAAGTCTTAGCGAAAGAGGAAAGCATATCAGTATGAAATGGGAGATCGGAATGAAAGAAGTTAGTTCGACTGATAAAGGTAGTCTTGTCGATAGGCAATGAGGTGACAAGGTCATCGGTGTGAGGTTGACTTTGGCGTGAGATTTGGATTGGTTGCCGATAGTCATTGGTCCTGCCGATAGGTGAAAAGGAGATTCGGTATCGATAAGGTGGTTGGCGTCAGCATGAGATGACTGTCAGGGAGATTTTTGTGGATTGACTAATGTTGGCAATGTTGCTAATAGGCAACTCAATCGATAAGGGGATATCGGTAGGACTTAAGCGATCGGGAGAGCAAAGTTTCGGTTGGCCAATGGGGAATATCACACCGATGGGTAAGTTGGGAAATATGTGCGGAGGTAAATGCAGGTCAATGAAGTTTGACTAGGTCCATTTTGACATTCCCGCCTACAGCTCTGCGTCACAACTCAACACTAAAAGAAGATGTAATTTAAATCAAACTTTCAAAAAGTTTGAGCTTCCAAATCTAGAAATCTAAATCTAATGTTGATGCTCAAATGCTTGCTTAGAAGTTGTTGCACCATAACTTACCATTTGGGGAAAGAATTAGATTCCTAAATATCCAACTAGTTAAATTTCCTAATTATCTTTCTAATGAAACCATTAAACATTTTTTTTGGGAGTATAACATTATTATTTAACTCTTTGGCATACAATTTTTAGAGACTTGTCTGCACTATTTGGCCAACACTTGAGTTGGAAGGAGGCATTGCTTGGCCTGACATAGATGGACAATATTGTTTCCAACTTTATAAGACATGTTATTATATTGCTTGTATGGAAAAATGAATGTACAACTATGTTGTTAATGTTGTCACTCATCCTACAATTGAAATTGCAAAAATTTACTCTAATATATTTTCCATATTGCTTCATTACATTCTTAGATATAGGTGTCGACAAAGAAAAATGAAAAGATAGATTCCTAGTTGGATTTAATTAGTCAAAAAATCAAATATTTGTAGGGCAATCATTCAAAAATAGGGAAACATGGTTGAAACATGATTTTTTACAAAAGCTTTCTTCATGGACTTTCTGACATGAGAATATGTTATACAAAGCATTTTCTCAATACCAGGAAAATAGGGATAATGTAGGGCTAATTTTAAAATTCTTCTACTCTTCTTCAAAATATTTTCCATTATATTTAACTCTATTTGTATCTAGCTTGTTATCTATTTCTTAGTCTTATGGGTATAGAGTTGTCATTTGGATGCATAGGCATTTCTTTCCACATTCTTCGGCACCATTAAAAACTTCTAGTGTTGTCGAAGAAAAATCAACAAGTTTCTTTTCAGATAGACCAAATAGAGTCTCAATTCAACCATATTTAAGGCTTACCTCTCCCTACAAGGATTTTAGGAACTATGTTGCTTAAGAAGCTTCTTCTTCTCCTACAAGAAACAATGTCGTTATAGGGTTTTTTGTTGGGGATATTTTCTAGAAGGTATAAATATGTTAGAGTAAGGAATAGTTACTCTATTGGCCTTCATTCATGTTTAGTGTTAGCAAAGTCATAATGAATTTTATTGTTTAGTGGGGATTCCTACTTTTGGATTGACTTTATCTTTGTAGTTGTTTTTTTTGCCTCTTGGGTGAGAATTTCCTTTCAGAGGTAGTTTCTATTGTCTTTGATATTAAGATTTGATGCTTTACTTGAGTTTTTCTTCTTAGAGTGGCACACTTTTCTCTCTTGTTATGTTGGTTCTTTAGAGCAAAGTGAGATGGAACTCCCATCAATAATGGTACTTCAATATTTGGTATACCAAATTTTACTAGAGGCTATACAAGAAGTCTTGGAATATATCAAATGCAAGAATCTTAATCCTTCTATGTTTGTAAGTGTGGAAATGAGTGTTCATATTTCAAATGTACAATGGTACTAATGGCAGACATGTGTATTTGTTGATGTCAAAGTCATGATTCAATTTTGAAGTCTTTGTGTTGACATGAATCCATTTTGAAGACTTTGTGTTGCTACTACCTTTTTGGCACTTATTTTTTTGTAATACTCTATCTATATTTCCAGCCTTATGCGACTCACTACTATTTATTTGTATTGTTTTCCTACTTTTTTTCAATAAAAATAAAAATCCCAACTTTTAAATCTAAATTAATTATTTTAATTAAAAATTGTCTCTATGAGTGATTTTTACCCTTACAAATATATAATGGCCTATTTCAATGGGAAAAGAGACACTGAAGAAAAACATCATCATCATCAAAATAAAGGAGATGTTAGTAACTAAAATTTTTCTTTCCATTTTATTGAGCCTTAAACAATTTTTATGTCAAAGGTGTTCCCTTAGGGAGATGAACCCCCTGACTTTGCCCATCGACTGTTAAGAAGGATGTGCATTTAAGGATGCAAGATGATTGAGTTAATCGTGACCACACAATGTTTGTTTTATATAGGAAACCACCAAATGGAGCCAAGTAGGTCTTTGAAACCCTTGTAAAATGACCAAACAAAATTGAAAGCGGTTTCTCAAAACATTGGCCTTCAAACTGTATAGAATGTCACAAAAAACACTTACCAGATCTAGTCTAGATATCTGCCAACTAAGATCAAAGATTTAACACTTAAAATCACTTCCCATTCTCGGCACAAAACAAATTCTAAGCATCACATCTTCATTAACCTTAATAGATATATAATATTTATTAATCAATTAAATTCATTACCTTGAATCTTTGTAATCATGGACACTAGATATTTGTGCCCACATCCTTATAGTATGTTGTGTTTTGTTTTGTTTTATGTTAGGTCACATAATGGACCTTACTTTGCTATCAATTGCAATCTGGTTCAAGGGAATGTGTAATTCATTGTCAAAAATATTATAGGTGATGATGTATATTCAATCTAAGCTCTATGGAATGTAGACTAAGATCTTTGGATTGAATCTGTAGCTTTTGTGTTTGGACATTTTCTTGAATGAATGAATGAATGAAGGATTTTAATAATGTACATGAGGCCAAATAGCCTATGGAACCACCACAAAACCAAAACACACTACTAAAAAAAATGAAAAATAGGAAGCTAACCCAAGATCCCCAAAAGGTAGATCACCCACATAGTGCCTAATTAAACCCTCTTTATTCTTGAGTCTTGGATCTTTTGTTGTGAATCTTGGTCAAATAAACTGCAATTTTAGTTACCCTCTTTTCTTCAAACAAGTTGGTCAAGGAGCCCACATTTAAAGTATCAATGTAATTGGCCCGAATATCCTTGTAAGTCAGGCACTCCATGATGTAGTGGCATTCCATATCCACTAACCCCAAAGTGAAGAAATAGCATATTCTCTTTTCCCACTCTTCTTTAGGCCTTGTCCACCTTTCAGTTTCACAAAAAAGTTGGTGCGAACTAGTCCTTAGCTAGAAATTGTTGCTTTCCATTTCATTTTTGCTCCAATGTGGTTCTTTTGTGCATGGTCATAAGAAGGATTGAAATGCTTTATATGTAGTATTCTCTTTTCCTTCCCAATCGCCTTGTCCACATGCTTACTTTGACTTTTTCTTGCATGTACTTTTTGATATCCCCTTTTAATATTTGGGCACTCTTTTACTCTAATACCCCACTTATTCTTCCACTTGTCATTGTTTTCACCCATGTGCTCTTCCTTCTCTCTAATTTTTCCTCTACTGCCATTCTGGACCATCAAAGCAACTCCAATGTCTCAAGGCTCTTTAAGTAACTTAGCAATCGGGTCAATATTGATGCCTCCAAAGGAAAGGCACTGGCTTCAACTAGTGTAATCTCATAAGGAACCGACACTTTTGTTTTGAGTCTACTTGTGATTAGATGCTTTTTATAACCTACCTATCTATCTCTACTTCATCTCTGACATGTTTCCACCCCAAATCTCACACCCATATAGCACCATTGACACAAATAGTTTCCAAGAAAGAGTTTTCTTAGTTTTCCAATCCCAGAATTCAGCCCCTCTGCACCTATTTTACAATGAGTATAAATATTTCCAACCCCCTTATATCCTTTTTGATCTACACACCTCCCAACTAAGCTTATTGTGGAAATTAAGGCCAAGATTTTTGTATTGATTAACCACTTGCAAGGGACTACCTCCAAAGACAAATTCTATTAGAGCCTTCTTTCTTTTCAAGGTGAAGATCATGATCTTATTTTTTCTCATGTTCACTTGCATCCCAACCTCTTGACAAAACAATTCTAGAGCTTTGAAGTGTTCCTTCAAGTCATGCATTATTTTTTCCATTAGAATAAGATCATCCATGTATATAAAAGTAGCTTTATTACATAACTGGCCAAGTGAACACCCCCTCCACCAAACTTGTCTATCCACTCCTCTAATTTGTCAATGTACAATCCAAATAGGGTAGGAGATAGCAGACACCCCTGTTTGACCCCAATGTCACTCCCGAAACATTCTGATAAACCTTGTTTGGTTCTAATTTTAACCTGAACTTGATCATACAACCAATGAACAATAGCCCTATACATTTCTAGAATTCCTAGCTCTTCCATTCTACTCCATAATTTGCTTCTAGGAAAGGTGTCAATTTCCATCTTGAAGTTGATAAAGCAACAGAAGACCTCTTCTCTTTGTTTATCCAAAACCTTCTCAAGCAAGTGTTTAAGGGTAATGTAGTGATTGATTGTAGATTGCTTTGGTCTAAAACCTGCTTGTCCTTTCACCCTCTTTCCCTCCTTTTCTACCCAAATACTAATTTGGCACTCTATAATATTCTTGAAGAGTTTCCCTAAAAGAGGATTGATCATTATAGTGTGGTAGTTCGAATGGTTGTTGACATCTTCACTTTTAAGCAAAGGGATGATGACACTGGTTGTCTCATATTATGGAAAACCATTTTTATGACCCCATTAAATATTCTTTTGATGTGTGGTGTGAGGGCTTCCATGCCCTATTTTATGTACTCTTCTTGTAAGCCATCTATATCACGTGCTTTACCCACTACTATCTTTTAATTCCTTCTTTAATGTCTTTGATGGAGAAGAGTTTAGCCATTGAAATGCTAATTGGGGGGACATCTTTATTTTGATCACACTCATATAGTAGCTTTTTATATTCCAACCATTGGGAGTCAATGATGTTGTTCTCTGTATTTGTGTTTTTCTATTGCAATTCTTTCTAGAAGCCCCCCGGGTTGTGTTTCCCAAGAAAAATTAGTTTTTTCCTTCTTGTCTACATGTAAGCCTCTTTCTTCATTCTTACTAGCTTTCCATATTCCTTTTTATTTCCCCAAATTTTTAGTATTCTCTTTACTATATCTTGCAATCTTCATCATACTATGAATGAGCCGAAAAGTTGTTTTTGTTGCTTCTCTTAGGCCTAGAACTTTTACACAAATTGAGATTTTTGTGAATTATCAATGTCAACTTATCGCTTCCTATTGTTCTCTTATTTATATTGGCCATTCTGGTATCTTTTATTCCTTGTAATGTTTTTCAAGTGTTGTGCGAAAGATCTCTTTGTTTTCCTGTGTCAAGAGGATTGTTGGCTTGAGGAGCCATTTTATTTTGATTTGGTTGTGATCTATCTTGATGTTGATGTTGAGTGTCTTTTTGCATGATGATGTTTACATATATAGGATTGTGATCAGATTTCATTTCTATAGGACAATCTCTCACCTCTACTTCTGTTAACCTTGTCAAACAATTCTAAGAACAAATAGCATAATCCACCACACTTTTCCCAACATAAGTTTTACATGTAATATTCCCTAAACTCAACCATGTTTTTATACCATTGCATATAATCAAATTGTACAAGCTACATATCCCCAACAATTTTGCCTTGTACTATGTCATACCACCTTTTATGTCTTGAGAGTCTCTTTCACACTTTTGGTTCTCTTCCTCTTCTAACAATAGATGGTTGTCTTTTACTCCGTCTTGATTCTTAAGGCATAGAGCTTGGCTATTTTCTATTCTTGTGTTAAAGTCTCCCATTAAAATGATGTCACCTAAGGTACTATGAGCATATATGTCCTTTTTTTGGGTTGCATAAGGGTCATGTTTGTATATTCTCTTCTTCTTATAATATTTTGAATCATGAGGAGCAAAGTAACACAGAACAAGATAAATTGTGGATTCCCTTTCTTTCATTTTCATCCATATGTATTGTTTGTTTGGATCTTCCTTTTCAACTTGTATGGTTCTCTCCCAATACTCTCACCAAAACTGTCACACCCCCATGACCATTGCCACTTTTGGTTAGCTCGTTCCAAACTAAAATTATCCTATAACCCTCAAAATTTAGAACCTTACAACCCTCATGTTCACGTGTCTCAATGAGGACAATGAATTCTTTTCCTTCTACTATGGGCCCTAGACCAAGACCTCTCCTCTAAGGGTAACCTTTGTAGTTCCATCTTACCATTGTGAGGTGTTCTTGGCGGGGCCTGCCTTCCTATTTAGTATGTGCTATTTTATTTCTAATTTGGACCTTCCCTATATACAACCACACTTTGTTCCCTGCATTTCTTGCCGCTACAAGTTTCTCCCACTCCTTCTTTCTTCTAATTGTGATGGAGTTAAATCTTCATCTATGTAGTATTATGTGCCTTAAAAAACCTTTTTTTTTCTTAAAATTCTACTCTTGTCCTCTATTTTTTCAAGGTTACTCTTACATTCCTATTTCTACCCTCTTGTGTCATTCTTCCAATTCTACTTGCTTGATTAATGCACCCTTTCCACTTCAACTTGTTTGTGAGAAAGTCTTTTATTAACTTGTCAATGTGCTCACCTTCCCCATGGTCTTTTAACCCTTTTGTTATTATATTTTCTACTCTATCATGCCAATTTTTTCCTCCCACATTTGCATTTTGACATGTTTCTCTATGAGTTCTCTTTGATTCACTGCTAGCCCTTTCGCTACTTGCACCCATGACTTTGCCTCTTCTAGTTGTTCCTTTAACTTAGCTTCCTTGATTTCCATGTTTGCTATGGCTATTTGAAATTTTTTTAAATGCATATTGTCTTTCTCCTCTACTTCCTTACGGATATTTCTATTGTTAACTTGTTTTATGGTCAAAATTTCTTGCTGACCTATTTTCATATTGGCCTTCAATTTTAATATTTTGTCTTCAAGAGTAGCTTGTTTTCATGAGAGATTTGTCGACTGGCAGCAATGATATCTTGCAATTAGTTATCTTTCATCAACCTTAATACCTCTATGCTTTCGAGTCTCCTCTTTAACCCCATCAGCCCTAACACCTCTATGTGTGATTGTTTAATAAAGAGGTTCAAGTTTGTATGACCGCATGCCTGCATGTGATAAAAAGTTAGAAAAGAAAAGAAAAAATTTATTTATTAGGTGCGGCTGACCATAGGATTGAGAGTCTTCCTTTTCCATATTGGGTGGGGGTCCCACTTCATGGAGTCATAGTTCCATAAGTTTTTTTCTTTTTTTTTAATAAGTTCAAAAATGTTAGAGATGTTGTTTCTTCTCACTCTCATTGGCCTCAACTCTTGTAGAGGAGAGGACTCAATAATTGAGTACCCTAACTTTGTGCTACTCAAAATCATACATGGCAATTTTAAATTACCCTAAAAATTTTATAGTAACTTACTTAGCAAGGCCCTTGCTTATAACTAAGGTTTTAGGTCCACATCATCAAATATGATGCCACATCAACATGCTTTTTGTTGAGGCATCCCAAAAGACCAAAAAAAAGGGTAGATTGATAGTTGTGCATTAAATTATGTTTGTTGGTGTGTTAATGGTGTGTTGATGTGGCATGACATGATTTGTTCATTTTTAGATGTAAATAATACATTTCATTCAATTATAAGTACTTATGGTCAACACTATAACTTTAAAGTCACAACTACTAGTGCCATACTTTTTTAAATATTGAGCATTAAATCCACAAATACAATCACAACTATTGGAACATTCTCAACTAGTGGGTTCTCTCCCATAGATGATTTTAAAAGTCTTCTACATTTACTAACAACACATTAAGATCATAGTTCAGTAGTGCTCAATAGTGGTGATGCATGATTGTGTATTTAAAGGTAGAATACTAATAGTTGTAACTCCGAAGGTTTCTAGTGTTGACTATTATTGCTAAAAATTAAATGAAATGGACTCATTATAACTAAAAAGAAACAAATCATGTGATTTCAGATGGGTGCCCCAAACAAAACATGATTTAATACACAATTCTAAAAGTGAGTTTCTTTCATGGTATTTTATGAGACCTCAACAAAAGCATCATATGTTGTGTTATATTTGATGAGAGTGAGTGGGAGATAAAACAAATTTCCAATTTAAGATGATGGGGAGGATCACAAAAATTAAATCTCTCTTATTTATTTACAATTTAATCATATTTATTTTATATAAAATATATCATATCTAATATAGTTATATTTGTTATTATATACCATATTTTA
This sequence comes from Cunninghamia lanceolata, assembly GCA_027924645.1. Lineage (NCBI taxonomy): Eukaryota > Viridiplantae > Streptophyta > Pinopsida > Cupressales > Cupressaceae > Cunninghamia > Cunninghamia lanceolata. The sequence goes on from BSBN01000957.1 coordinate 5,736,538, forward strand.
TATAATGTAAATTATTTAGAACTGAGATAAAGAGACATAGAGGAGGATAGAGAAGATATAGAAAGAGGGAGGGAGAGAGAAAGTGAGATATAGACATAGAGGAGGATAGAAAAAAAGAGAGACATGGAAGAGAATAGAGAAAGAGATATAGAAATAGAGATAGAAAGAAAATGGAAAAGAGAACAAGAAAGAGAGGGTAGAGGAAAAGAGAAGGGAAGAGACAGAGAGATAAAAGTATATATAGAAAGAGAGGAACATAGAAATGGAGAGAGAGATGGAGAGAATGAAAGAGGCAAGAAGAGAGACCAAGGTATCTAGCAAGCCAAATGAAAAGAAATACGTGCAATGTCAAAATGGGCAAACAGGTTTGTCCATAAGAAAGTCTTGAACCAATGTTAAAAAAATGGTGGATTTATCTGCTCTTGCGTAGACTTGTCCACTTCTTTTCCTTTGGCAATGTGTAGGCTTTGGAGGGACTGAACAATATATAATTTGAAATCTCATAACAAGCCATGAAACCTTGTGGGCATGGGATTTGAAAATTTGCACCACTACAGCCAATTCTACTGCATATAATCCCTCCTTACATTCACGTGTATGCAAGATAGTCATTTTCTTTCTCGAATATCTTTTACAGACTCACTTCCATTTTCTTAATATCTTAATTATTAAATAATATTATATTACATTATATTAAGAAGTATTTGACGTCTAAATAAAAAATGATACGGTCCTACGGTTCTGCGATGATATGATAATCTGTCCTAACAGAGGTAGGTTCATAACGATTCTAGTTGCGGACAAACAGTAGGCCAAACTGTATCGGCACCAGCTGGGTTTTTTTCTAAATTGAAAAGGTAATGCTGGGTTACATAGAAGGCGGAGCAGTGAACAGACTGCGAATAACAATAATATAAAACATACCAATTACAACCAACTACACGAAAGACAACACAGAACTCAGAGCTGTGCCTCATTTCATACACAGCTTTGAAGCTTTGCTGATGCCATTATATGTGAATCGCAGGAAAAAACAGGCGGCCATAGATGGGAGGACACAGAAAGGAATATAAAGGAGATTACCGCACTACCTGGGAAAATGGAAGCAAGCGCTGACGAGAAAGAGGCAGAGGCAAGGCAAAAGGCAGAGGCAGAGGCAGGGCAAAAGCTCCAAACGATTTTACTTGTTGCAACTCTGATGGTTACTGTTACTTTCGCTGCAGCTTTCCAACTTCCAGGTGGAGTGAACGGGCAGGGTATTCCAGTGCGAATACATACTGCTGCATTCAGGGCTTTCATAATATTTAACAGTCTAGCTCTGTGATTCTCCATGGCGGCAGTAGTTCTTTGCTTCAATGTGGGTATAACGCTTTTGAAGGTCGAAATGCGTCCGACTTTTACGTTCATTGTGGCACGATATCTCATCCACTTTGCGTTCATGGCAACCATGCTTTCATATTCAACAGCTCTATATGTTTTACTGGAACGAAGCTATTCATGGTTAGCGATACTCACTATCATACTGGCATTAATCGCACCCGTCCTGGGAATTCTATGGCGGATGGCAGCTTCTTATACAGTTTTTAAGTTGCGCCTCGGCATACGTAAATCCCTCTCCGGGACAATACCCAGACCCATCGAGATGATGGAACCAAGCTGGTGTTCTGAAGAACCTTTCTGTTCCCTCTCTGATGAGCTAGGCCCTAGGGGACCACCCATCGAGATGATGCCTGCACCAAGCTGCTGTTCTGAAGAACCTTTCTGTGTCCTCTCTGATGAGCTAGGCCATTCTGAAGAACCTGCTGCTGCACCTGACGAAGATTCTTTCTGCGTTCTGATGTAGATATTAAATTGGTGCGAGAGCCTGTTAATGCGAACAAGAAGGACATCGCGAATATCGTTGTTATTCAAACGACAGATTGAGGCGAGTAGTCTAGTTCATCATCATACAGGGGTCTCTACGGTAAATCTCTTTAATTTTAGTTGTTTCACTGAATCTTATTCTTAACTTTTCTTAAAGCTTTTGCTCTTCTGTATTTAAATTTTCTTATTTCCATAATCGCCATCAATGTCGGGGTTGAAAAAGGGATTCGTCAATTTGGCGATATTCGGGATTTCAATGTGCTGAACTACTTGCCCGAGCAAGTCTCTGAACTTTACTTTGAAATTAACAACTTTGAATAGTTTCTTAATTTTGTGCAATCTTTGGTGCCGTTGGAATTAACTATGAAGATGCGTACTCTTGTTTCATGCAATTTTTTCAAAAAATTGACTATGGCTGTCCTCTTATCAGTTCACTTTTTTTCCTTCAATCAAAATCAATATTGGGCTCCTCCTTTGTATTCCCTTAAATCTGTGCTTGAACCTTAAAATGAGATGTTTTGGACCAAGCTGAGTTCTTCAACCTTAAAATAGAAATGCATATTTAATGAGATGTTTTGGACCAAGCTGAGTACACAAATTCAGAGATCTAAAGCTAGCATTGATGTACAGGTTATGGTTTGCAAGATCTTATATTGCAAACTGCCTACCATTGGGGATAGATTGAAATGTATTATGACCTAACTAGTTAAATGTTCCTTTTCCTAGTCAAATGAAAAATTAAGGCATATTTTTTTGGGCTACTCTTTTGTTAAGAAATAATGGAAGGTTATTTTTAGAGATTTCTTTACTATCTTTGAATGTCAACTAAACAAGAAAAAAGCCTTATTAGGTGCAGATCTTCATAATAATGTGATAGTTGATTCTTTTAGACATGAACTATTTTATTGCATATGTGAAAAACTCTAACTTTCACTGAGAAGCAATAATTTTAAGGCTCTACTTTGATATGTTTTTTTCTAGATTTCCTCACTATTTTGACATCTATAGATGGAGTCAATAAAGAACTTAAAGATTGATTATCATCTCCAACAAATTAAATTACAAAATGTCTTAGCTTCAAAGTAAGAAGGTAATTGGCTCACCATAAACTCAAAGGTTTGTCCATCTTATGTGATTAATTGATTCAATTTTTTAATCTAGTTTACTATTAATCTTCCCTTTCATGTTTGTCGGAGGGGTGATAGGACTTTTAGATGGAAGGCAATTTTTGGTGGAGGGAAAATCTTATTCAAGGGCTTCTTTTTGCTATTTTTATACATGGACCTTTTCATCATCACATAATCCTTTACAATGGTCAAAGTTCTTCTTATAGGTTTAGTGCCAACTTTTTTTTTCATGTGTACATGGGGTATTGTTTTAGTTTAGTTAGAGGCTTAAAATTTGCTTAGGAACCTTTATGCTACTAGTTTTTCTCCATTCAATTTAGTCTGAGCATGAGTTTTCTACTATGCAACTATTGTGTTCTCTTTTATTTTTCACCTTCAGATCATCTAAGCATGAGTTTTCTACTATGCAACTATTGTGTTCTCTTTTATTTTTCACCTTCAGAGCATCTGAGCATGAGTTTTCTACTATGCAACTATTGTGTTCTCTTTTATTTTTCACCTTCAGAGTATCTAAGATGGTGATGAATGCCTTCTTATTTGGAGTAGCATTTTCTTTAGGGGTATTTTCTATGGAGCTCTAGTCATATGGATAACTATCCTTCTTGTTCTTCATAATGGTGTTTTTGTGATATTTTATGGAGACATTCTTGTATAAGGTTCCATGTAATCATTTTATGTATTAGTCTTGGTGTTGTATTGGTCTATTGAAATTGGTTGTATTGTTGTTTGGGTATTCTCATTCTCATAGGTCAATACAAAAAATATTAATATAAAATGTACATTAGGTGTATCATTAAAAATTTTATCCATAACAATATATTCATTAATTGCTAGCATTGGAAGTCAAACACTTCCATTCAATTAAAACATCATATTATGGTGAAATAGATGTATATATACTAACTTTGACAATCATGTAATATTTTTTCACTTAAATTGAAAGGAACAACATATTTTCTTTATGGATTGAGCTCCTCAACTTCCTCCATGGGATTACTTTTTCCATTTAGTCATACTATACGCAACAAATTTCTTAGGAAATAATTTGATTCTTTTTGTTTAAATTAAAGTAAGGATGTTCCACTTTAATAAAGTAGCTTTAGTCTTTGTTTCTCTATTTATTATAGCCCTTATTGTTGCATTTCTCATTCATTCATTCTACACTTTGCTTTGTGTGGTCACTTATCTCTTTCACTAATAACAAAATGTATAATAATGGTCATTGGTAGGCTACTTCCATACTAATTTGTGATGCCATTATATATATGTAATGACAAAGAAAAGTGGCCCAATGTGTAGAGTGGCTAACAGTCTGTGCTTGCATATGAACATGTGTGCCAGAATTGGAGAAGCATCCTCAAATGTGATGTAATTAATATCAATAAAAATGAGTTATTGTGGATGGCATGAGGAGATAAGAAGCAATCTAAATGACAAGCACCAAAATTTTAAACTTTTTTTTGAAGTTATCATATTTTGTTTCACATTTCATACTCTTTGGTCTTATTTGAAGGATTTTGGCCATTATTACACTTGTTACTGTAAGCACTAAAAAGACTTGTGGGCCTACATAGTAATCCCGTGATGAGATTCGATCCTAAACATGTACATGTAAGCATGTATATATGACTGCTCAACATGCATTCTTCTTCGTGACACATGGATTGGACTCTCTTTTCACATTATTCCCTTGTCTTTCCCTTGCTAAGTTGTTTAGTGATGTCCTTTCTGCATTTGTCCTTTGTCAATTATTTGTTTTCATCACTTTTTACCCTTGCCACAAGACCTATGAGTGTCGTTTCCTAGTGAACCTTCGTCTTGTTGACCTTTTTCATTTTTTCTGACATCTGGAGACCCCGAACTAACATACTAATTTCATCCCCAACCCTAGTTTCTGTGCACCTTTCATTTTGAATTGATCACCCCCTATTTTTTTGGGTTTCCCCTAGAGAGACCACCCTACTAATGTGCAAAAACACCCCTTCTGGCATATTTTTAGGAAAACAAAGTTGCCAAGTGTCTTCTTCAGCTTCCCAAGATCATTTTCCATGACTTTGTTTTCACCTAGACCCCCATCTAACCTTGGTCACCACCCTTTTAACCCTGATCTCCCCAAACAACCAATGGTCACCCCCAGGTGACCACCCAGGTAAAAGAGGAGATCACATCATTTTTTAGTATGAGTTCCTCTTTAGTTTGGAGCTCAAAATTAGCTATATTTTGACCTAAATTTGCTTCAATTAGAGCCCTGATTGTGTGAGTCACCTTCCCTAACTGATCATCAACTTTTCCTGACTGATTCAAGACTCCCAATCACTCCTATCTAACTCACAAATCAATTATTCTTATCTCTCAATCAATCTCATTTTAACTCCAGTTTTGTTAGAATATTAAGCTTTTACATTTATAATAAAGTCACTTTGTGACTCATAGGTTAGTTTAATATACAAAATAAATAAATGTTAGGTAAATAAGTTAGTTGTTGGTTGTTTACGAGAATATGTAAGGCTTTAAAAAGCCAAGTATCCAAATGTAAGATCATCCTGAAATCATCAATAATATTTTTACTTTGTATGGTTTTTAATATTATTGTGCAAATATAAATGTTCACCATATTTCAATATGCTACTAGAACATCTTCATGATTTTATTCCATTAGTAGATTGGTAATTTCCGCTAATGTTGATACTCTTGTTGGAGTTATTCTTTAAGTGTAAGAAGAAAATAAAAGTGTTGCTACTAAAATAGAAGACATTACTAAGTTTCTATTGATTTGCAAGCTTGAGAAGTTCGTAGTTTGTTTCAAACTATTGTGTGAGGTAGTGAATACACAACAAAAGGCATCTATAATAGGCATTGTAGGTGATTGGTCCTTCAGCGTAGGATTGTTATTATCTGTGAAGCATTTTTCATTCAATGGAAGAGTTGTTTATCTCAAGATATCTCTCCATTAATCCAAGTTTTGAGGTGTCCAAATTAGAGAGGAAGATATTGGTTTGTTGGTGTTGTTTGTGAAAGAGCACAAATATAGACATCCAGAAATATACAGTCTCATTAAAATCATGATATCTTTCCCATTTTTTAATGAAATGTAGAAATTCAACATGTTCTGGAAAGCTGATGAATAATAGAATGAAAGATAGAAAGCTTTTGAAGATATTGGGAGTATTTAATGATCAATTTGTTTCTAAAGAATGAGTAGTAACATAATGACGTGATGGACAATTTCAAATAGTGCCTCTGTGATTAGTAAAATGTGTAGATATTATTTCAACTACATTGGCAATTGAATGCATGATTGGAGAGTTTATTGAAGGTATATGCTTTTATAACTTTGATTGATTTAAAATCTTCATAAAAATCAATATCATATATAGCCTATTTTCCAATGTATAAGGTGCAGTTTTATTTTTATGAAAAATAAAGGAATTACAGTGAAAGAAGTAGTTAATATGACACTTATATTTTTGGGTGATAAATATATTTGTTTTAAGTATCCAAATGAATTTGTTTAAGGTGATTATCATTGTGGAAAAATAAGTGTTTTCTTAAAATTTTGTAATTGGACGAATAAGAATTTTTTTGTGGAGATTTGAAGTTGAAAATCAAGATCTTCTATTTTTGGAAGTTTTTTGAACATGTTATTGTAAAGGATGCATTTTTAGTTGAATTTGAAATCCTATTATCTCATTGGTTTTACAAATATATTTGAAGCTTTGTTTGTGCTTTCGAGGCCATCCATGTTGTTGGTTAATTTCCCAGACTAGATACTTATTCCCAGTAATCCCTACAAAATAGCCATCAGTGATCAACAAGATTCTCAGGCCAGGGGCCAACAGTATAGGAGATAGACTCTATAAATATCTCCTCTTCTTCTTTAGGCTCTACAAAACCAAGGGGGGTATTCCCTACTCAACATCAATAAGATGCATCTATGTATTTGCTGGGATGTTGACACAAAGCAGATGAATCCTCTCTTATGTAGACCAAAATTGTGAGATAAGTGCAAAGGGGCTAGCTTCAGGCCTATATTCAGTTGTAGATAGAGGATTCTAATCCTAAACTAATTATAAAATCCTAAGGATTTGTATATGAAGTTTTAGTTTGATTTTATGTTTGGATGCAAAACTAGGACTTGGAATGTAACCTCAATATAGGACCAGATTGGTGCCTATCCTAGGCTTAGAGTTAGTAGACATACACATGCACATGTATACATAAACCTATAGTGATGGCTGAGTTTCAAGGGGATTGTTTAGCACCTGCCTTACAAATACTTCCCAAAAACTAGGTGCTTAGTCATTCATACTTGATGGTATCCCTGCTGCAACACACTTTCTTAATGATTAACCTGAAACATTTAATTTGTTCCTTGAAAAAAAGTAGGAGATTAAACACTCAATATAGAAAACCTATATTCCTAAATCTTAACAACCCTTAGTTATCCTGATTTAAAAGAAAGAATATGCCCATAGTTTCGAGACAAATGATTAAGCACATGCACAAAGCATTTCTCATATAAAATAGAATGAAACCAGTGAATTTATGCATTAAACATACAACATGAGACTTATAAACTCACAAGACAGCCAAGACAGAGTGACCAATGAAGTCGTATCTCCTTACATCACCAAAAATTTGTCCAATTTTTCAACAAAACATGAATAACATAGTTTGGCTTTTATACCAAGACTGTGTACTCTGTAAAATTAATTACAAGGAAAGGTCAAAAATTTTTTGCTAGCAACACTGCATTCAAAAATGGTGCTCAAAATCATAAATGCAGCAGAGGATAAAATAGGAAAGAGCAAGAGAAGGGCAAGGACTAGTTAAGCTCGAGCCCTGTGCCGCCACTGGAAGACTCTCTGTCATAAACTAGGTACTTGGCCATTCGACCATCGGCCCATGCCTATCTACAATCCTACCATTAATGGCTCAACCACCCATAGCTCCTCTTGGAAACTATCACAGTGCACCCATGGAAATTTCCTGCTCAAAAAATGACTGCAGACGCAAGGAAAAAACCATCGCCAAAGGTTCAAAACCTAACTATCAATCCAAAATCCATCGCTGTGATCAATGGTCCCAAAACATGCATGAAGAGTTACCAGCCAATAATATCGTGCCACGCAGGCACCTTGACCTTCTATCGCTGACCCTTTGTCCTTTCATTTCACCTCTATCACTTTTGTATATGCAAATCCAAATGCATATATAACATACAAGGCGGACGTCAAAAGTTATAGAACAAACTAGAATTCAGTTCAGGTCCAGCTTGTATCTCCATCCTGCATCCATTGCTTTGTATATTACACACATATGAGCATAAAACATATACAAGGCGGACTTCATTGCATCTATCCATCAGATTTGGAAAACCTTCAAGTCTGGGCCTTGTATCCTCATGAATTTGCATATCAGGCCATATACAAGTGCAAATATACAAGTGGTGGGTCCAACTCATCTTCTCTTTCTTTTGCACATTTCTTTGCACATTGCATATACAAATGCAATGTACAAGCTGCGGATGCCACACTGCTTTGGAACAAAATGAAAATGACTTCGAGTCTGCCTTGCATCTTCTTCCCTCACATATTTTTGAATGTATATCACATATACATTCTCCTTTGTATATGAGATACAAAGCCCTTTGTATGTGAGGCGGACCCCACCAAATGCATCTCCTACTTTTTTGTAAACTTGCCAAATCATACAAGACCATTTGCACTTTTCCATTGTATATTGCCGAATGTACATTTTCTCTTGTACCTTTTGCTTGCATATTTGGATATACAAACTCAAAATATATTCGACCCTGCAACCACCTTCATATCCTTGAATGTATATTCGCACATACATTCTCACTTGTATATCCCTGGGCCCCACCACATACATATCTTTTCTTTATATGTTTATCGAACATAAAAGATCACCTGTCCATTGCACTGTAGCACATGTATGTACGCCCTCTTGTATATTCTTCAATGTACATTTCCTTTGTATGCTTCTCTTGCATATTCTACATACAAGCCCGATAAACAAGCAGGGCCGATATACAAATGGCGAATATTCTCAGAATCTTTTAGAAGATTCCCCCAATGTATATGCAACTTGGTATACATTGAGAAATGCATATTACTTAAATTTTTTACCATTTCTAGAAGTCGATTGGGATTTCACAAGCTTGTCAACAGATTTGATCAATTGCACGTACAAACTTAACATTTTTCTCAAGGCGACAGGAACAAACCATGAAACATTACGTGGGGGTGGGTCAACCTATCAAAACTTAAACATGAGGATGAGGTTTAACAACCAGAAACCCACCACATAGGGCCAACACTTGAATAGACAAAACAATGCAAGATCCCATGATTCACAAAATTGAGGGTTCGAATGAGAAAACCTGCAAACACCCAAGCTTAAAACCCAAAACATAAATGCATACTAACAGAGGCTTTGATTGGGGACGTGTATGTGCAAGACTGTAGCGAGGACTAGACTACTCTAGGGCAGACCAAACAAGACCCAAAACTCAAACACGATTGACTATACAAGGCATGTATAAAATGATTACAACTAATTTACAGTGTGCATAATAGATACTCATTTATGAGAAAAAGCCTTAAAGAATTTACCGTACATAGGCAATTCCAGTAGTTCACCATTTAGAGCTTGGAGAAAGTAATAATCACTTCCATGAATAGTGCCAGTTTGGTATGGGCCAGTCCATAAGGGCTCAAATTTGTTGTGTTTGCCCTTATCCTGGCTCTTGGCATTCCACATAAGGACCATATCACCTATCTAAAACCTTCTCTCTATAGCCCTTTTATCAAACAGATATTTCACCTTTTGTTGTGTCTTGATATTTGTCATGCATGCCTCTCTCCTGATTTCATCCAATGCAACTAGCTGATTTATTCTTTCAGTCATTGGGTCTCCAATCTCCTCACTGTTCCTTTGGATGAATTTATAAACTGGCAGGAGGTTATTCACAGGCAACTTAGCTGCTGCACCATATACGAATTCAAAAGGAGATTTTCCAGTTGCTCTTTTCACTGTCACCCTGTCATCCCATAATGCCAACTTTAGCTTTGAATCCCAAGATCACTTGTTTTTATCTATCACCCTTCTGATGATTTTCATGAGACTTTTGTTGCTTGACTCTACTTGACCATTCCCTTGTGGATGATATGGTGATGTATGAGACAAATCAATTCCCTAATTATTGCAAAAATCAATAAATTCACCAGACCTGAAGAACATAGCATTATCTGTGACCAATTTGGCTGGTACTCCAAATCTTATAATAATATTTTCCAAGATAAAATTCATCACCACTTTGCTTGTATCCTTTTTAGTTGGAATGGCCTCAATCCATTTAGTGAAGTAATCAGTAGCAACTAGAATCCAACTGTGCCCTCCACTTGACTTTTCTGAGATTTCCCCTATAAAATCAATCCCCCATTGCTGCAAAGGAGCTTCTACAGCTATAGTCCTAAGGGGTAATGTACCTTGATATCTTATCTTTCCTGAGAACCTTTGGCAAGACTCACATTTTCTTACCATTTTATGTGTATTTGAGAAGAGAGTTGGCCACCAATAGCCTGCTCTAAGAATTTTGTGGGCTGTTGTTTAGCCAACATAATGTCCACCACACACTCCATTGTGCATGTCACTTAGAATATCCTTAGCCTGATTTTCATCCACACATCTGAGTAATACACCATCAGGATTTTTCCAATACAGCTCTCTTTGAACAATGATGTATTTAATAGCCTGCAGCTTCAAAGTTCTCTTCTGGACATCACTAAGGTGAGAAGGACAATTTAGATTCTGCAAATAATGTATTATGTTCTTATACCATTCAGAATCTAACACATGTTTACAACTTCATTATGCACCACATTCACTTGGTATGCCTCTAAATTAGACTGTGTCATTAGTTTTTCCAAACCTTGTCCTCTTACCAATTTTATGATCTGTATTTCAATGTTGAACTCCTGCAATTTGTTTATCCATCTACAGCTTCTTCCAGTTACTTCTTGCTGAGTGAAGATATCCTTGACTGCTACATGAGGCACATATGCAATTACCTGAGAGCCTACCAAATATGGCCTAAAACTCTTGACTGCTCTAACCAATGCATATGCTTGTTTCTCCATGATGTCATACTTCAATTCAATAGCCTACAATGACTTACTAAAGAAATCTATAGGTCATTCAAAACCTTCTTCATTTTTTTGCAATAGGCATGCAGTAATAGTGTGGAAAGAAGAAAATGAAAGTAATTGAAATGGGTTAGAAAAATCAGGAGATTTTAAAATAGGAGCCATCTTTATAGCCTCTTTTATGTTCTGAAATGATTTGGTTGCTTCATCTTCCCATTTGACAGTTGCACCTTTCTTCAACATCTTGGAGATATCTTTGGTGGTCTCTACAAAGTTAGGCACAAATCTTCTAACAAAATTAATTTGCCCAAAATAGGACTGAAGACTTTTCACTGTTTTAGGGATTTGAATTTTGTCAACTGCAGCCACTCTTTCAGGATCAATCCTAACTCCATCCTTGGAAACAATGTGACCAAGCAATTTTCCTTCCACTACCCCAAAAGCACATTTCTTTGGGTTGAGCGAGATGCCATATTCCAATGCTTTAATAAAAATTATGCTCCAAGTGCATACAGTGCTGCTCTTCCTTTTTTGAATAAGCTGTCAAGTCATCTTGATACACAGCCAAGATTGAATCAATCAATCCTACAAAAGAAACATCCATTGCCCTCTGAAATGTGGCACCTGCATTTGTCAGTCCAAATGGCATCCTCACATATACATATGTTCCCCACGGAGTACTGAAAGCAGTCTTGAATTGCTCTAATTCCTTTACTTTCACTTGATTGTTCCCCAAAAATCCATCCATCATGGATAGAAGTTCACAGCTAGTCACCCTCTGCAACATGGCTTCCATGTTTGGTAATGGATAATTATCCTTCAAAGAAGACACATTCAAATTTCTAAAGTCCACACATAATCTTATGTCACCATTCTTCTTTCAGACTGGGACAAGGTTAGACACCCAAGTAGAGTGTCTAATAGGCATAATTATTCCAGCCTCCCTACGCTTCATAAGTTCTTGCATTTTTTGAGCTAAGGTTGGGTTGATAGGTCTTTGTTTTTGTCTAAATGGCTTAGCTCTAGGCTTCAAATAGATTTCATGCTGAAATAAATCCTCTCTATAAGCTTTCGGGTCCTCATATGACCAGGCAAAAACATGCTTATACTTTCTTAGTAATATAATCAGCATAGTTCTGATATGTAGCTTGAGTTGTTTGCCAATGTATACCTTTTTGGGGGCATGAAATGTCCCCAAGTTTATCTCCTCCAGATCATTCTTATTTGTTGGAGATGCTTTTGTAACAAATTGGTCCCTATGCTCAAAAGCTCGCTCCAAAACAACCAGCCCTCTAGGGATTTTATTTGTCTTGAGTTGAATTATTTCTTTCCCTAGGAGGGTTTCTTTCCCATCTACAACCTTTACAAAGTTCTGAAAATCCATTTCCTAGCTCTCATATTCATCAATACAATGTAGAAATCTCAGTAAATCTTTATCATCATCAAATACCTGCTAGCTACATACATTATCTGGCACTGTAGGTCTAAGCTTGACTTCACCATTTGTGACATCTGATAGAGTTATATCATCTAGCCTTATGGCTACATTAGCTAGAAAATCTGCCATGACATTTTTTGATTTCTCTACCCAACTTATTGAAAAAGCATCAAACAATTCAATTGTATCCCAAACAACATGCTTATACTATTTCAATCTCTTATTTTTTGAAGCATACTTATCTCTAACCTGGGAAATAATAAGCTCTGAATCACCAAATACTTTGAGCATCTTAATTCCATGCCTCAAAGCAACATTCAATCCTAACAACAGAGCTTCATACTCTGCAATATTATTTGTACAAGCAAACTTCAGCAAGAAAGAGAATTTTAGAAGTTTACCAATTGGAGACAGAAAAACAATTCCCGCACCAGATCCTTCCTTCAAACAAGCTCCATCAAAATACATGGTCCAAAGACCCTGCTGGTCAGGCTCTTGAAAGCACATATCTCTTTCTTTACCCTCTTTATCATCTGAGACAACCCTAAAGTTATCACAGTTAGTGTCCATAAAGCATATATGCTCCTCTGATTCTTGATCCTCAACTGTCTCTGATGATCTTTCTTCTCTAATTAGTTTGACATCATTGCCATTCATTAGGATCATGGCATATGACAGATCCAGGTGCATACTTCCACTAATCAATGTTGTCCACCTTCTTGACAACAACATGCCATACTGTGGCTTGATGTCAACAACTGTTATGTTCATTTTGTAAGTTTTTTTTGGATATGCTACCAGTCTGAAATCTACATGTTTCATGATTCCAATAACAGGTACTTCTCTAGCATCCATGGCATAGCATTTCCCACATGCTTTGTCTATTTTCAACCCAACTTGCTGCATGATAGCCAAAGGCATGATATTAATTGATGCTCCTTAGTCAAGCATACAATTCTTAATCATTTTTCCATTTATAACAAGGGAGACATAAAATCGTTCAACCTGTGAAGGACATTTTGTCAGGGTCACCCCTAGATATACATCAGGAATCTCATCCTCATCCATACACATAGCTTGTTTTTTACCCTGAGTTTCAATATTCTGATTAGCTTGACAGGGTACTCCTGAAATCAGGGATACTGTCTTATTTCTAAATTCTTCAACTTTCATCAATTCCATGAATGGAATAGAGACTTTTACCTGTGATAAGACTTGAGTTATGCCAAATAGAGCATAATTTTGAATAACAATTGTAACTTGATCTACAATTTTATTTTTATTTTGTTATGACCCAGCCTTAATTTTTATGGCTCCGTGACTATCATCCTTGATCTGAAAACTTTTGTCTTGATCCTTAGGCAAGGAATTCTATTTTCTGGTCCTTAGAAATCATGACCTATTTTCTTCTTAAAACCCTACTTATTATTGTTCCATTGTTTCTTATATGTTTCAATCCCCTTATAATTTTGCACTGGCTGGCCTGCAAAAGTATTCTCTAGTTGGTGTGAGTTGCTTACTTGAGCTTTACCTCTTAGGTTATAATTACTTTTGACTTGAACTACTGCTGCAGCTATGAAGGCTCGAATTTCTTCATTAGAAGGCCTCTTCAAGTTATTTATAAAATTGTGTGAGTCCTAAGCATAGGCATAGCTATCTTCCTCATCTTCATCATAGGGAAATTGCTGCCAGACTTGAATCTCATCATTTACACTTACATCAGCATTGTGAGAAGAGTATTCTCTATTTTTAGACAACATATTGACACTCTCATCTTCCATGCAATGCGGCTCATTACACTCATCACAGGCAATAGCATTGTTGTATAAAGACTGAATGCCTGACTATGAATGAGGCATTTGACATATGATACACCGTGGGGTGTCATTAACAATATTTACAGCCTTCTTTAAAGGATTAGGAGTTTCCTTTGCATTTTGAATCCTTTGACCTATGTTGCTTTTTGGAAGAATGGGTTTACCATTATGCCAATTAGTATTATATGGCATATCATGTAATGATGGTCTTCTTTCTTGCCTTTGGTAAACTGGTCTGTCAGGACCTATCCCCTTTTCATTTTTAGCCATTCTATAGCTTGGGTCCTTGACAATAGTTTTCAATTTGTCTAATTTATCCTCAGAAGTAGATGCATTGCCCTGAACACTCTGAGATTTAGTATTTGGATTTTGCAAAACTTTTACATCATCTCTTCTATTTGTCTTACCAGATGCTTTTCTATTATTTTCAATATTTTTTGCAATCTTGAAAGCATCTCTGAGGCTGTGAGGACTCTTGTCTCTCAATCCATAAGCTATTTTGGCATCAAAAGCATTTATGTACAACACTATGCACATAGGTTCATTAGGTCTCAAGTCCTGTGGCAATTTGATTAATACCTTCATGAATCTAGCATTGAAATCAACAACCTGTTCATTTGATCCTTTGGTGATGCTAGTGAATTCATTAATGAAAAAACTAGGATCAGTCTTGTCACCATACTATTCTTTGAAAATTCTTCTGAAGTTATCCCATGATGAAATGCTTCTGTCAGGCAGACCTTTGTACCATTCCTTGGCTTCATCAAGTAAGGATTGCATAAATGATTTCATGAAAACATCCTCATGCTCAACCTCAAAGTTATCCATGATATTCTAGAAAGCTTTTAAATGGTCTTCACCTGATACAATATTATTTCCTAAAAATTTAGGCACTTGCAGCCTCACATGTTTGTCAATAGGATTTGGATAACTAGGAATGCCATCAAACACAAGCTATCTAAATCTGTCTAGCTACATCGGCTGTCTACCAAATTGATTAGCATTGGCATTTCTGTTTGCATTCTGATTTCTTACATTATTTAATTGTATTTTGGTATCATTTGCATTTTGTCTTTGATCATTGTGCTGATCCTGAACTTCATTCCTGCGTTGATTTCTTTGTATATTTGCATTGTCAAGGGTAGGAACTGAATCATTCTGAGCAACTCTCAGAGCTTGCACTTTCTTTCTCATGTCATCTCTAATCTTTACTACTTGTAGAATTATGCCCTTAAGCTCTTAATTTCATCAGCTAGTTCCTCCTCTCTTGGCATAGAAGAGGATGGTTTTATCACATTCTAATCATCATTATCATCATCCCTTAGGGATTTGGCTTCTTCAAATCTATCAGGGGAATCAACAAAAGGATGTTCTTGAAACACCTCTGACCTCATTTTCAATCCACCACTCTGCTGTCTCTCATATACATTCTGGATTTCAGCCTCAGTGTTTGTAAAATAAGGCATTGTTTGCTCTGAGGATCCTAGATTGTCCTGAATAAAATCACTTTTCCTAGGGCTAGGAGAACCATCTTGACTAGCTCGAACAATCCCTTTTTTCTTATACATCATTTTTATGGGTAACTCTTCAAACGAAGGGTTACGTTGGGATGTTCTCCCTTGCATACAAATCTTTACTTTACCAATTGAGAGATTGGTTTGGAGTTGCTGCCTATTACTAGGAATTGTTTTCTTTTTAATCAGGGTTCTTTCAAATCACTTCCCCAGTAGAGTCGCCAAAATCTGTTGGTTAATTTCCTAAATTGGATACTTATTCCCAGTAATCCCTACAAAATAGCCATCAGTGATCAATAGGATTCTCGGGCCAGGGGCCAACAGTATAGGAGATAGACTCTATACATATCTCCTCTTCTTCTTTAGGCTCTATAAACCAAGGGGGGTATTCGCTACTCAACATCTATAAGATGCATCTATGTATTTGTTGGGATGTTGACACAAAGCAGGTGAATCCTCTCTTATGCAGACTAAAACTGTGAGATAAGTGCAAAGGGGCTAGTTTCAGGCCTATATTCAGTTGTAAACAGAGGATTCTGATCCTAAACTAATTCTAAAGTCCTAAAGGTTTGTATATGAAGTTTTAGTTTGATTTTATGTTTGGATGCAAAACTAGGACTTGGAATGTAACCTCAATATAGGACCATATTGGTGCCTATCCTAGGCTCAGAGTTAGTAGACATACACATGCACATGTATACATAAACCTGTAGTGATGACTGAGTTTCAAGGGGATTGTTTAGCACCTGCCTTATAGATACTTCCCAAAAACTAGGTTCTTAGTCATTCATACTTGATGGTATCCCTGCTGCAACACACTTTCTCAATGATTAACCTAAAACATTTAATTTCTTCCTTGATCAAAAGTAGGAGATTAAACACTCAATATAGAAAAGCTATATTCCTAAATCTTAACAACCCTTAGTTATCCTGATTCAAAAGAAAGAATATGCCCACAGCTTGGAGACAAATGATTAAGCACATGCACAGAGCATTTCTCATATAAAATAGCATGAAACTAGTGAATTTATGCATTAAACATACAACATGAGACTCATAAACTCACAAGACAGCCAAGACAAAGCAACCAATGAAGTCATATCTCCTTACAGCACTAAAAATTTGTCCAGTTTTTCAACAAAATATGAGTAACATAGTTTGGCTTTTATACCAAGACTGTGTACTCTGGAAAATTAATTACAAGGCAAGGTCAAAAAAAAATTTCTAGAAACACTACATTCGAAAATGGTGCTCAAAATCATAAATGCAGAAGAGGACAAAATGGGAAAGAGCAAGAGAAGGGTAAGGAGTAGTTGAGCTTGAGCATTGTGCCACCACTGGAAGATTCTCGGTCATAAACTAGGTACTTGGTTGTTCGACCATTGGCCCATGCCTGTCTGCAATCCTGCCATTAATGGCTCAACCACCCATAGCTTCTCTTGGAAACTGTCGCAGTGCACCCGTGAAAATTTCCCACTTAAAAAATGACTACAGACGCAAGGAAAAAACCATCGCCAAAGGTTCAAAACCCGACCGTCGATCCAAAATCCATCGCTATGATCAATGGTCCCAAAACATGCATGAAGAGTTGCCAGCCAATAATATCGTGCCACGCAGGCACCTTGACCTTCTATCGCTGACCCTTTGTCCTTTCATTTTACCTCTATCACTTTTGTATATGCAAATCCAAATGCATATACAACATACAAGGCGAACATCAAAAGTTCTAGAACAAACTGGAATTCAGTTCAAGTCTAGCTTGTATCTCCATCCTGCATCCATCACTTTGTATATTACACACATACAAGTGCAAAAAATATACAAGGCGGACTTCATTGCATCTATCTGTCGGATTTGGAAAACCGTCAAGTCCGAGCCTTGTATCCTCATGAATTTCCATATTGGCACATATACAAGTGCAAATATACAAGTGGTGGGCCCAACTCATCTTCTCTTTCTTTTGCACATTTCCTTGCACATTGCATATACAAATGCAATGTACAAGCCGTGAACGCCACACTTCTTTAGAACAAAATGAAAATGACTTCGGGTCTGCCTTGCATCTTCTTCCCTTACATATTTTTGAATGTATATCACATATACATTCTCCTTTGTATATGAGATACAAAGCCCTTTGTATGTGAGGCAGACCCCACCAAATGCATCTCCTGCTGCTTTGTAAACTTGCCAAATCATACAAGACCATTTGCACTTTCCCATTGTATATTGTTGAATGTACATTTTCTCTTGTACCTTTTGCTTGCATATTTGGATATACAAACTCAAAATACATTTGACCCTGTGACCACCTTCGTATCCTTGAATGTATATTCACACATACATTCTCACTTGTATATCCCCAGGCCCCACCACATACATATCTTTTGCTTGTATGTTTGGTGAACATAAAAGATCACCTGTTCATTGCACTGTAGCACATGTATGTGCGCCTTCTTGTATATTCTTTAATGTACATTTCCTTTGTATGCTTCACTTGCATATTCTACATACAAGCCCGATAAACAAGCAGGGCCGATATACAAATGGCGAATATTCCTGAAATCTTTTAGAAGATTCCCCCAATGTATATGCAACCCGATATACATTGAGAAATGCATATTACTTAAATTTTTCACCATTTCTAGAAGCCAATTGGGATTTCACAATCTTGTCAACAGATTTGATCAATTGCACATACAAACTTAACATTTTTCTCAAGGTGACAGGAACAAACCATGAAACACTATGTGGGGGTGGGTCAACCTATGAAAACTTAAACATGAGGACGAGATTTAACAACCAAAAACCCACCACACAGGGCCAACACTTGAATAGATAAAACAATGCAAGATCCCATGATTCACAAAATTGAGGGTTTGAATGAGAAAACCTGCAAACACCCAAGCTTAAGACCCAAAACATAATTGAGTACTAACACATGTTAAGTTTATTTGGGCTCACAAAAGATTGAGAGAATAAAGTGTAACATATCATATTGGAGGCAAGAGGTACTAGAGGCAAGAGGATCTTTTCTCAACCTGAGCTAGCTTCTCAAATAGGGGTGATTCATTGTATGAGAAGCACCAGTATTTAGTTTGTGCCCCTTCATGGAGTGAGGGAGGGCTCGGTAGTTTTTGATAGTGTATGACACTACTTGGTTGTGGATTTTGGAGTTAGTCTCAATCCACAAATGAAGGTGTGTTATTGTGGATTTTGGAGTTAGTCTCGATCCACATTTGGTTGGAGCTTGTACTATGAATAGTTGAGTGAGTCTTGACTCACAATCAAGGTTGGTGATTTGCTTGTGAATAGTTGAGTGTGTCTCAATTCACAAGTATTCTAGAGGTTTGACAGTCAGGAGATCCACTGGTGAGTTCAGTTTGGTATTTCCTAGGTGAGTGAGGAGAATTAGTGAATAAATGCATAAGTCTTGATCCATCCAATTTTCCAAAAGGGTTTCTATGATCAACTCTTGCAGTGTTTAATCATTTGTTTGAGCTAATGTAATAGGGGGGAATGTTGGTTTTATTACTTGAAAACCTTAAGTGGGGGGTGTTAGAATATTAAGGTTTTACATTTATAATAAAGTCACTTTATGACTGTAGACACCTAAAATTGACTTGCCTCGCAAGCCACTTTCCCTCGTCTTCACATCACTAATTATCCTTCCCATTAATTAAATAAATCCAATTTATTTAATTGATTTATCCTAGATTATCCCTAATCACCTACCCTTAGCCATTTATCCTTAATCCATCCCTTGTGTAAATTAATTCATCTAATTTATCACTATACGTTACCAACTTCATCCTAATTAATTAAATAAATATGATAAATATTTATTTGGTTAATTTGTCCACTTCCCTAAACCTGATTAATTAATTATTTTTTTCTTATTTAATTAATCTACCCTACTAATCAGCCTAAACCTATCCTAGTTGATAAAATAGCTATTATTTAATTAGCTACTCTAGCCTACATGACCACTAGACCTAAATTAATTAAATAAATCATTATTTAATTAATTTCAATCTTCCATTAGCCCACTAACTAATTTTCTACAGCCATAATAATTAAGTTAAACACTTAATTAATATGGTCAAACCCCACTTAACACATTCTCCTACACCCCACAAATAAAAAATTACATTTTAATCAAAAGGGTCATAGGACCTTACACCTCACCTTTCCTTTTCCATGTAAGAGGTCTTCTCTAGGAAATGAGCTCATAGATGTGGGCACCAAAAATGCACAACTGTCACATGTGACACATACTCACCCATGAAATGGAATTTTTAATTCCACATCCTCCCACACAATGAATTTTTAATTCATCACTTGTCAGTATCCAACTATTCCCAAAAATGAATTTTTAATTCATTTTAATCCTCATCACCCTTCCCTATGTGAATTTAAAATTCACATTTCATCCCATCCATCAAATTTTGTTTATGAGATCTTAACCATTGATATCATCCTCTCATCTCAACCCTTTGATTCCAACTTTGAATCCTATCTATTAGATTAAAACCCCCCTCAATTGGTCTATAAATAGAGCCCTCACCCAAGCCATTTAAACATTCTCCATAGCACAAAATCTATACCCAAATTCCTCCAAAATCTCTCCATCATACCATCATAATGCCAAAATCCTCCTAAACATTCATCTCTCATTTCATATCTCTCATATCGACATCCAAATCATCTCAATCTTTAGTCATTATCTTCTATCAAACCATTATTGTGTTGAAGACAAGGAGCAATCCACATTCAAATTAACAAACACTTGGGTAAAGCAAGGAGATCATGGGTGCAAGTTCCTCCACCTTATCAAGGAGTGGGAGATCTTCGAAGGTATAAACATAGTGTTTTTATGCATTTTGTTTGTCTAATCTCCTTTGTTGCATTTCCTCATCTTCAGTGATTTATAGGTTAGTTTAATATACATAATAAATAAATGTTAGGTAAATAAGTTAGTTGTTATATTCCCATAAGTTAATTTTTGATTATTCAAGAGAATATGTAAGGATTTAAAAATCCAAGTATCCAAATGTAAGATCATCCTGAATTCATCAATAATATGTTTACTTTGTATGGTCTTTCATATTATTGTGCAAATGTAAATTTTCACCATATTGGAATAATTTATTCTCCCATGAAAGCTTATCAAGGCTTGTTCATTGTCCAATCAACCTAGTCCTCTGATCAATCAAGGGAGTTAACCCAACAATACATTTTTATTAACTCTTCAATCAAAGGAGTTAATTCTTCAATTAATTTCCCCATCTTGTGTGCCATTCCAACCTATAAATACCCCTCACCTCTCCATTATTTCTTTAGTTGTAGAATTCTCTACCTATCTTCACAACCTTTTTCAAGCTTCTTCACAGGCCTTTGAGCCTCTTTCTTCATATCTTTCTTTAGTTTTTCAAAGCTTTAATTTTCATTGTTGCCAAGCTTCAAATCTTTCCCATAGGAGGCAAATTCATTGTTGTAGCCAAGTTTTACTTAGCTTTTTCTCTCCCTTAGTATTTTTATGCTCATTGTAGGACTCATGAGCATTGTTCTTTTGTTATTTTGCCCAAGCTCTCTAAAAAGCTTCATATAGTGTTGTCACGCTAGCCATTTTTCAAGCCCAAGTGCTTCATCCAAGCTTTCATAGCTCCCATACAAGATTTTCCAAGATCCTATTTAATTTATTTGTCATCCAATCCCTGTCACCAAGAGGAGTACCACACTATTATAAAGGAAGGGAAGGCTACTAAAAAATATGAGGATATACCAAGCTCATGTGCCTTTAATTTCAAGTTCTTTCATGATTTTTGTAGTAATTAAATAACCAAATATTTCTCTTGGGAATAGTCATTTATTAATGTAATTTCCATGATAAGCTAGTTAGTTTGTTTTAGTTAGTTTAATTTTAAGCAATTGCATTGTTATATTAGCTTTTCAAATTTTGTACATTCATTTCATAGCATAGTTGGAAAACCTTTGAAAAAAAAAATTATAGCTCAATTGCATTAGGAAAAGTCATGGTTAATTATATTCATGTTTAATTTCCTAGATTAATCAAGTCATTTTCATTCCAAAAAATAGAAAATAACAAAAATATTGCTTGCATGCATTTAGTTGCATTCATTCAAAAATGTCAAAAGGACCAAAAAACTAGAAAACTAAATCAAAACAAGTGTAAAATCCCTCAATCCCATCATGAGGTCAAACAAAGTGAAAACCAAAGTAAACCTTAGGTCATCACCCTAAGTCAACATAAATCAACTCATGGCAAACCCAACCCAACTCTCTTTATTTAGGCCCATAGATGTGCCTTGGACTTAGAGGTGAGTGGGTGAGGGAAATCCTAGAGGAGATCATAGAGATACACCCTAGGACTCAACACATGTAGTTAACAATTCAAGAACAAGAACATAGGCTTAGGCTGTTTGAACAAAGACATCAAATCTAACAACTCCTTCAAGCAATAGATGACAGATTCTAACACATTAGACTCATAAATGATTAAAATAGACAACCAAACAAGTGTTGGAATCTTAGAAACACAAATAGGAGATCGGTGATTAGTGATGCTTTGGGTCATATCATTATCTCCACAACTATGGTAATTGAACACAACTTAGCAAACAATCCCCAGGAAAGGCCCTGGGACTGGCTAACCATTCTCCATGAAGTCCATCTCTCAAGCGAGAATGACCACTATCATGTCTCGCCTCCTCTCCACTAGCTTCTACCACGAGAGTGAGAGTGATGTGGAGGTTCACCTATGGCAAGGAGAAGGGTCCGTGTACTCCGCCAAGGATAACTCGACTACCCCAAGCTACTGAGTCACATTTTGAAGTGTACATATTTTGGTGAACCTAAGGTAAACAACAAAAACTTTTGAGAGAGTCTCTTCATATTTTTTGTTGCCTTAATAAACTAGTTTGGGATGGATTCAAATTCAAAGGACATCTAACAGACACACCACAAATTCTTGGTTTTTAACAACCCTATTTAGGAAGACATGGTCATTCAACCCGATCAAATTAAAACATGCCAAGTATGTAAAATCTATCAACAAGACCAACCCATAACAAGATTTATGAAAATGGCCACCCAAATGGACAATGAGGTGAGCCATCAAGAGAAAATCATAGAAGAAGCTTGTGGGGTACAAAATCCCTCCATGTGACATATCAAGATAAAATGCTTGTGACATGTCAAGTATCATCAAAAGGAAAAAGTAGGGTCACTCAAACCCCAATGCAAACCAATCAATCTCAAGTTTTTAAAACTTAAAGAACAAAGGAAGCCTCACTTACAAACCTTATAGAAAATTAGGTCCAACAAATCAGGACCCTTGAAGCTAAATTTTTTTTTATATAGAAAAAGTGGTAAAACCACTAAAATTATATTAATTAAAAAGAGAGAAATACAAAATGCTAGATTCAAGGAGGCATACCGGTAGGAAAGAATTGGCAAAGAAAACCTCTAGTTATAGCCCATTTTAGACAATTACATAACAAAATTGACTCATAAAGATGAGTCAATCCAAAAATAGCAGTCTGTATCTCAAGCCTTACATGACAATTAACAGAATCGACCAAAATCAAAAACTAAAACTTACTCCTAACACAAAAAAATAAGGGATTCCCTATTATTCTTCAACATCAATAACCTGCGGAACACAGGCCTCATCTTCCACTAGCTGAGGAGGAGGCAGAGGAGGAGGAACATAATTCAACAAGAAAATAAGAGCATTAAAGATTTCTATAGCAGAATCTACCAATTGGTTCCCCAGTTCTTGCTTATGGCAGTGAATGGCATTCTGGAAGGATATTACACAATTATTTTGGAGGCCATGCATAAATCCATTGAAAAGGCAGTGGAGCTCAGGAGTACAAAATAGAAACCTGCAATCAAAAAAACCTCCCACAGGAGCAGTACCTAAATGCAAATCATAGTCTTCTAAAGCATTATTGAAAGAGTCTATAGAAAAATGAACACTCTGAAAAAACATAACACCCAAATTCCTTACCCTATCATGGCTTTGCAAAAGGTCCATAGCATTAGATAGAAAATTTGATACTACTTGAGAAGGGTAAATAGAAAATGGAGAATGTAAAACATGCAATCCACAAACCTGAGTGATAGCCCTTTCAACTGAAACCTCATAGATCTTAAAAACTTCTTGCATTGAATTCAGATTAAGAAAACCAAGAAGGGGTCGTTCCCAATTCCGGATAGGCAAAAGGATTATGTTGTTTCGTTGGACAAAGCCCATACTGGAGTTTAAAGCTTGAGAACTATAAATTGCAAAAAAAAAGATATAACTGAAATAGGAAACAAGACTTGCAACAAATTATAAGTATAGCATAAAGGCGAATAACATCAAATAAATGAGATCAATCTTGTCAGATTACCATTGTGTGAAATTTGCCACCCTGCATCTAAGAAATGCATCAAAGTACTATGCACCAAATGAAGGTATACTCAAAGCACTTGAACATCATCAGCTTGTCAGCACGGAGTGTGCTACTATAATAGGGAAGAGTGAAGTTAATAATGATCAAGGTAGCCACTAAAAATTACAACAAATGATATCCAAGTTAGAAATTTTTGTCCTTATCCATGATATAACTAACTCCAGGGATCAATAGAAAGGAGTTGGAGTCCCATTCTATAGTAGGATCATTAATGCTGAATGCAAAAGTTGCCAAAAAATCTGCTAATAGATTGCCTTCTCGGTAGGTATGAACGATTTTAAAAGACTGGAAATGTTCCAATATATTCCTTCCAAACTTTAAAATATAATCTATTTTCCAGATTAGAGAAGAATTATTAGATAAAGCTCTTACAATATTCAATGAATCCCCTTCCACTATAAGATTTGTAATACCACATTTTAAAGCTAAGTTTAAACCAGCTATTAAAGCCAATGCCTCTGCCTCATTATTTGTGAGCACACCCAGCTTAACTGACAAAGCTCTAAGAACAACACCATTATGATTCCTCAAAACACAACTAGCACTAGAATTACCAGGATTACCTCTGCTCACACCATCAAAGTTGAGTTTAATAAAAGATTCAGGCAGAGGAATCCATTTAATAGTGGATCTATCAATCTTGACTTCAGAATTAAAATAGTTTGAGTTAGGTAGTCTTAAAAACTTTCAAATTTTTAGTGTCAAATCATCCCAAGATGTAAAAATTAAAGAACCCTCCTTTTTGTAACTAGCAAAGTTGAGACTACTTCTAAAATTGTTTTTTCAATTTTTCCAATAACTGTATAAAAATATTAAACAAGTTTGTCAAAGTAAAATTCAAGAAAAACTTAGGGCACAAGGAAATCCTTTCATTGATAAGATTGAACCAAACCAAGGGGCAACACAAATTCCCCCAAATCTAAACTTCCATGAAACATTTAGGCCTCCCTTGTTCTCACCATCCAACATGACAAGTCTCAATCAGACAGGTGGGATTCCTACAATGCAAAATCAACCACAAACAATCCCACTCAATCTTCAAAACATAAACATGATGCCATCTAGTCATCCAACTATTTTAGGATATTAATAAACTAGCATGCCCCTTCAACAAGAACAACAAGCTGTACTTGAAGGGCTATTGTTTGGAGGAATAAGACCCTCTATCCATAACCCCCTGCTAGGAACATACCTTGAGTGTTTAAAGGAGCCTCTTAACTACAACATTCATCAAGGAATACTACCACATCCTCTCCCTGAGATTCCAAAATTTAAAGGAGAGGTTGATCCCAACTCTCATATATAGGCATACATTATAGTAGTATGAGAACTCCTTCCTTGGGGTGGGGTGGTAGCAAAGATTTTTCTAAATACTTTGGAGGGTATCTCTCTAGATTGGTACTATTGACTTCTAGAAGCATTGATCCACTCTTTTAAGCAACTCATTGATAAATTTTTGGCTGCCTTCAACATAAACAAACTGGTCAAGACAGGAATATGAGAATTTCTAACACTCAAACAAGAATCCAATGAGTTAGTTGCATGCTTTATCACATGATGGAGGAAAGTTTTCTATTCTTCAACAAGTGCACCAAACATGGACCATAAAGAACTTTGTGATCTCTTTTCACATGCTCTCAACAATTACATATGAGAAGTCCAAAAACTCCCTTACAAATCATATGAAGAAGCACATGAATGTGCGCTTAGAATTGACTAAACCACTATTGATAGCGGAAGACGGAAGTATGATGCTAATGTAAAGTTGATAAAAGTATGATATAAATAACAAATCCTCAACAATCAATCAATACATAGATGGATAAACAAACACTTCACCATCCAAAAACAACAATAATTGTAACTACAATACTCATACAAATTTAAGGAACCAAAATGTCAACAACTACCCCTTGAGAATCAACAAGCAGTCGTACAACAATCATCATAAACCTCAAGATCACCATCATGATAAATATTGCTCATTTTACAAGAGAAGGGGACATGAGATCAAGTCATGTCAGGGGTACCATTTTTTGTATCAAACCTCCCAAAACATCAACAAAAAGCATTCATGGACATATTCTCCCAAGATGAAGAACATATTCTAAAAATCCATCAAAACACCTTTGATCAAAAAACCTTAAGCCTTGTAGAATTAGATAAAGATTGAGAAATTTGTGCCACTCAAAGACCAAAATGACCAGATGATACCTCCAACAATTCAAAATTTTCTCACATGTTAGAACTTCTCAAATGTTCTCCTACACATAAGAACACTCTCCTCAAATCCTTAGATCTTCAAGTCAAATTGGGTCCCAAAACTCTCCCAACTAAATTTTATGTCATCAATAAAGAAACCACTTACAACATGATCCTAGGCACTGTTGGCAAGAGACACTCTGTGGCTTCATGAGTGTTGTCATCGATGGAAAAAAAGTCCATCCCACACATCTGCAAAGTATAGTAGGTCTATGCCAGAAGTCAGATTGAAGAAGTGTTTTGGTCTGGTGAACAAGAACAGAGCATGTAGCAAGGTCTGACAATCAGGTTCGGATCTCTCAGAGGATGTATCTCAGCAAAGTGCAAACATGGGGAAGTCAAGAGGAGTACCATGACTACCACATTCTAGAGATTGAGCCTCCGGTGATTAAAGAGTGAAAAGATATGAGCACCTAAGTATTGAGTTCCTAACATGCAGAGTAGACTGAGCAAGAACTAACCAGCAGAGCATCAGACCTTAATCCGGATGAGAAATTGCTAGTGATCAAGCTTCTTGAGGGATCATTCATGGTTGGCCAACATAATTGATGACTTTTATGTCTATGTCCTTGATACGCGTCACATAGTAAGCATGGATTTAGCCAACAGATCAATGTGTTGGGGAAATCTTGAGTATTCTAGATGCCGACTAGAAAGATGTTGAGATCCTTGATGCAGATATATATACCAGATGGATTTTAGTATGAAGGTGTGTGTGGTGGTATATAGTGTGTGAAGAAAAGTAGAGAGAAGTGTGGAAGCATCTATACAAATCCAGTATGTGACAAAATAGCAACACTAAGAAGAGGAAGAATGAAGTGTAGCAAATTAGTATATTGAGCCTAACTAGAACTAAACCTCAGCATATGTGGATGCCTCTGATCAGTTCAAACACCTGGTTACTTTCTATATACCTTATAGACAGTGAGTCTCTTGTAGGTAGTGAGCCTCTTGTGAGCAGTGTGCTCAGGCAGTGAGCCCTAATTGGCAAGTGCCATTTTGTACTTCTATTCTTTTAATAGAGAATACAATCTTGGGTTAGTCACCCCATAGTTTTTCCCTTAACAGGGTGTTCCACATAAAAATCCTTGTGTTATGTGTGTTGATTTATTTTCTACTCTCATGTTCATGTATGCTTAAATGTTTTGGTACTGCACTAATTGTTAAACAAGTAAATTAAGTTAAATAATTAAGATAACTGATTCATCCCCCCCTCTTAGTTATCCACCTTGTTTCCAACAATTGCTATTAGACCTAAGTTCCTCCAAATAGAGCCTAACAGCTTTAGGAAGATCTCAGAATCTCAATGGATATGTATGGTATGAGGGAACAACTTTAGTCTTCCCTAGATGATCTTGAGAAATCTCACTCTGAAGTCAATAACATGAGGGAAAGACTCAAACAAGTTGATGATTTCATAAATGAACTAAAAGAAAAATTAAGTATCTCTGTGAAAAAGAGAAAGGAACTGCTTCAACAATTAGCAAGTCAAAGTGAAGCCAATGATACTAATGAAGATCTGAATGAGAAAAGCAAGTTATGTGAGAAGCTATCAAAAGAGGTCATTATGGTAAGACATGAAATGGAATCAGGGGTTATGAAATTCACCCAAGAAATTGAAGAGAAAAGAAAAATTGAAGATAATCTAAAACAATCTCTCAAGGAGAAGTAAGAACACTGCCACAAAATGGATAGAATAATCAGGCATCTAGAATCTAATCTTGAAAAAGCTAGAGATAATGAAGAACAACTTGAGAATCAGATAGACACTCCTAAAAGGGATCTTCAAACAACAAATGAATACAAAGAGAAATTCAAGATAAGCTCTACTTAATTTGAAGTTCTTCTTGAAAGCCAAAAGAGGGTAGATGACAAGCATGGCTTGGGATTTGAGAAAGGTGAAAGCTCCAGATCTAGTCAGAAGAACTCTGGATCAGGAAATCCAAGGAACAGGCCTAGAAGACCTCTGGTAGGGCAACCAAATGCTCAAACATATCCATCCTTCAATGGATACTGCTACAATTGTAACAACTTCGGTCATAAAGCAACTCAGTGCAGAAGAAGAATGAATCACACTAATTCATCCTTCTGCAGACAGTGTTTCAATTGTAAAAGGTATGGTCACAAATCTCATGAATGCAAAAATAGGCAAATAAGCAATTCATTCAAAGGTAGATGCTTTGCATGCAATAGAATGGGACATATGGCTAATCAATGCAGATCAAGAGGATACTAGCCAAATATGCAAAGAAATGTTATTTGCTACAACTACAATAGATCTGGTCACATTGCCAAATTCTGTAGAAGTAAGAATCAGGATAAAAGGGGTCTGGTGCATCATAATCAAAATCAAGACAAAGGAAAAGGAAAAGTGAATGCGGATGAAGTTCAAAGGAAGATGAACAAGATTTGGGTGAAGAGAAGTATAGAAAATGTTGGGGATGGATTCACACCAGAATCTGGTGCTGATATTCCTTCCAAAAACTAAATAGATGAGCTCTGGCTCAGGGGGAGTCTCAAAAGAAAATAAATTCCCCCAGCCAGTCAATTGGTGCCTGAAATTGGCACATGGAAAGTTGCGGATTAAAGGGGCTCTCAGAGAAAACATCTAAATAACCCTTGGTAAAAATATGAAAGATCCACAAGGAGTTTGAAAAGGTTAATCATCCAAGATTAATTTGGATTGACAGTCATCTGGCAAAAGCAGGATTTTCATAGTTAGATCTGGTATGATTCAAAATTGAAATATTTGGATATGTGGTCAGATGGAATGATTGGAGAAAGGGAGATACATTGTAAGTTACCATTCTAAGTGCATCTCAGTAATCCAGAAAGATCTCTCTCAGAACAAGGAGAACAATGCAACCGGAATGACTTAAGTTGTACATTTATTGCAATATGGAATTAGGGTTTACATAGAAATAAAAGGGTTCTTTTGTTCATCATTTGCACATTTGCATTCAAGAAGAAGAAAGAAAGAGCTCTGCAACAAGATTGCTTCAACCCTCTCAAGGATCAACCGTAGAATTCGATTCAACCAACGATCTTTTCAGCTTTTATCATGAACCCTAAAAGCATAAAAAGGTATTTCCGCTCTTGAATATCTCTCTCTGAATCTTTTGAAAGATGGCTACTCCAAATGTTGTTAAGATCACTGATAGGCCACACCCTAAGTTCAAGAAACATCCTTACAAATCCCTAGAAGTTGATCCCCTAGGCGCATTCTCTAGCATTCCACATGGGGTTCTGCATGTAGAAGATGTTAGGGTATACATTCATGCAAACATTGAAGAATTTGGTGAATCCAAGATGATGGATATCTATCACAAGGAATTAATAGATGAAATATTTGAACTAAAACCCCAATACAAGGCCATCTAGGATAAGCATTTTAGACATTGCATCCATTTCCCCTATTTTGCAGAAGATGAATGGGTTCAGTATGTTCTGAGTAGAATACATGACAACTTGATGCAAAGGTGTCAGGACTTATGAGATGATTTAATAGAAACAAAATATTTCCAATGGTTTGTGGCTTCCACCAATAAGACTTCATTAGTCTTCCCTTTGCCTTGCACTCCTCCAAAGGGCTCAACTTAGGGTTACAACTTCTCAGATGAAATATTACATCTTCTAGGGTCTCAACCTACCCCTACCAATAAGATTCAATAGGTTTCACAAAATAATTTGATTGGTTCTTGACAATTCCACTTGACTAGGCCTAATCCTAGTAGCCCTGTTCAATGACTAACTTGTACTTTTCTCCAAATTTTCCCAAAGCACTTCCAAAACTATTGACTGATCTAAGTACCCTCTATTTATTTCTTTAACATACTTCAAAATCATATACTATTGTTTTGGATGGAATCTGACTGTTCTAACACCCTATTGTCTTCCTACAAGGCCTAATTTGCCCACTTTACAAAGGAACCCTATCAAATACTTTCCCCACTCACTTCAAACCTTGAAAAAGTCTTAGGAAAGGATCTAAAACAAAGGATTTTCCAGGTCTCATGAAATTATTTTCTCATTCAAGTGTTTAAACATGAAACCCCCATTTCTAGGCCCCAAAACCTAGTTAAGAGAGCAGTTTTAGAAAAAACATGATATATTCCTCTAGAAATAGAGTTAAGACCTCATACTAGATTCATTTGAAAGGTAACTCAATCCTCATTCCAACCATATATGGATTTTCCCTATATCTATCATTACATAACTGTATCAAATGCTGCAACATGACTATTATAGTAGAATTCTAGAAATTACAGACACTAAAACGGTCATAACTTCCTCAATATTGCACCAAATTTGATGAGACAAAAGGGAAAGGGAGGGTGATTGAATATAATTTTATTTTAAATCCAAAAGAAATGTCCTCCTACCCATACTGGGCCGTACCATGCAAAAAAAAGCAAATTTCTGAAGAAAATACAAAAAACAATGCCTTTTTACTATTCCATTTCATTCCTTCAATCACCCACGAGTTTTCAAAGGTATAGAAGGCCTTTTGAAAGGTATTACAAATGACCTTTCAGTTTCCAACTACTTGGAATGAACCAAGAGCCAAATGACTCTTCACCTTCCCTCATTTTACATCTTTTTTCCAACTTTACATTGACAACCTTTACATGGTTTGCAATATTTTGCATATTTGAAACTCCTATTGACCTAAACACATAAAAATGACTTGATGGACCTCAATACAATATTGAATCATTTAAAATTGAATCAAACTCCAAAAATTATTCTAGGAAAACATTAATTTTCGAAGGTGCTCCTGCACCATACAACCAACCAACAAAATTTCCAAGTCCCTTGGAAATGTATCTGCAACAAAAGTCTTTTTCTGCCTCTCCTCTATCTTCAATCTTCAATCTTCTCAGCTACAATCTCCCAATCTATAGAAATGGTAACCAACCAACCAACAAACAAACTACCATCATCTTTAGAGCTTCTTCAGGCTCTTTCTACTCCCATGAGTGGAGTACTCTTCAGGCTGCAACACCAAGTGCTTCTTCAGTTAGGTATCCATCTCTCTACTGCTTCACAACACCAACTCACCAAACCATTCATCTCACCCAACAGCATATTCTGGTGATGCACCTACCACTCTCTCCTCAGTGGTTTCTCTATGCACCCTTATCCAACCTAATCTCCATTAGAGAATGGTCATGACAGACCTCATCTTGTCTGCCCATACACACAACCTCAGAAAACATCCTTCTGCAATTAGATGGACCAAGCACCTGCAACCAAACAACTTAGCAAATAACAATCACCAACATAACATATTCTTCATCTCCTCCTAGAGATTTTGCTATCTCTGATACCAATCTAATGCAGAGATGTCAGGACTTATGAGATGATTTAATAGAAACAAAAGATTTCCAATGGTTTGTGGCTTCCACCAATAAGACTTCATTAGTCTTCCCTTTGCCTTATACTCCTCCAAAGGGCTCAACTTAGGGTTACAACTTCTCAGATGAAATATTGCATCTTCTAGGGTCTCAACCTACCCCTACCAACAAGATTCAATAGGTTTCACAAACCAATTTGATTAGTTCTTGACAATTCCACTTGACTAGGCCTAATCCTAGTAGCCCTGTTTAGCGACTAACTTGCACTTTTCTCCAAAATTTCCCAAAGTAAGTCCCAAACTATTGACTGATCTGATTACCCTCTATTTATTTCTTTAACATACTTCAAAATCATATACTATTGTTTTGGATGGAATCTGACTGTCCTAACACCCTGTTGTCTTCCTACAAGGCCTAATTTGCCCACTTTACAAAGGAACCCTATCAAATACTTGCCCCACTCACTTCAAACCTTAAAAAAGTCTTAGGAAACAATCTAAAACAAATGATTTTCTAGGTCTCATGCAATTATTTGCTCATTCAAGTGTTTAAACACCAAACCCCCATTTCTAGGCCCCAAAACCTAGTTAACAGAGCAGTTTTAGAAAAAACGTGATATCTTCCTCTGGGAATCGAGTTAAGACCTCATACTAGATTCATTTGAAAGGTAACTCAACCTTGTTCCAACCATATATGGCTTGTCCTTGTATCTATCTGTACAGAACCGTGCCAAATGCTGCAACAGGACTGTTATAGGAGAATTCTAGAAATTGCAGTCACTAAAACGGTCATAACTTCCTCAATATTGCACCAAATTTGATGAGACAAAAGGGAAAGGGAGGGTGATTCAATATAATTTCATTTGAAATAAAAAATAAATGTCCTCCTACCCGTACTAGGCCATACCATGCAAGAAAACAGCAAATTTCTGAAGAAAATACAGAAAATAGTGCCTTTTACTATTCCATTTCATTCCTTCAATCACCCACGAGTTTTCAAAGGTATACAAGGCCTTTTGAAAGGTATTACAAATGACCTTTTAGTTTCCAACTACTTGGAACAAACCAAGAACCAAATGACTCTTCACCTTCCCTCATTTTACATATTTTTTCCAACTTTACATTGACAACCTTTACATGGTTTGCAATGTTTTGCATATTTGAAACTCCTATTGACCTAAACACATAAAAATGACTTGATGGACCTCAATACAATATTGAATCATTTAAAATTGAATCAAACTCCAAAAATTAGTCTAGGAAAACATTAATTTACCAAGGTGCTCCTGCACCACAACTTCATGTGGTTGATGAGGCCATTTAAGATCACAAAAGATGCCATTAGGGTGGTAACCGGATTGCACTCATCCGGTGGGTTACCTGCTCTCAAATTAGTCAAAAACTAAACTATAAGTGAGGCTACTAGACCAAAATTTGAGAAGAGAGCAATGACAATAGAGGATATCACAGATCTGGATATCAAATGTGCTTCTATGATAATCAGTTATAAAATATATCACTCTAGTAGGGAGAATTCTATATCCGGAATAGCAATATACACTGCTTATCAGATGCTAAGGGAAAATGTTGATTATGATCTTTGTGAGCTTCTCCTGAACCAACTATTAGAGAATTTGCAAAAAATAAAGAAGGATAAGAAGAATTCTTTTAAGTACGGTGGCTTGATACTATGTCTATTCTTTTACTATATGAATGAGCTACCTGGATCTACTAGTTGGATATGGCAAAATGACAGACTGGTTGCCATACATATCAGAGATTATATGTATGGGCTTATTGATGCCAAGGCTCAAAGCATAGCTCTCTGGGGATATTTCAAGAATTTCCAAGGTATGATGCAGGCCAAAGAAAGAATTCCTCAGACATTAGTTGAAAAATATAAAGATACAGTGTGTTTTATGGTGGACACTAATCAATGCCTAATGGAGGCAGTAGAGCCCAGAATAGTTTGGATTATGCCAATGAGCTATGAGGTGGATGAGAAAATTCTGGAACTGCATGTCCAACACCTACTAAGTTATCCTAAGGACCCTAAGGTAGAAAGGTTTGGAACCTTTCAAGAATTGAGTGTGAAAATTCATGTTGAACAAAGACAACCAGAGATGAAAAGAAAGGTGAGAAGGGAAGTAGAAGAATTTGCCAAGAGATATGGGATATCAAAGGAGGCAGTTGATGCTAACAGAGAGAAAATAAAAAGAGTAGAGAAAGAGAGACAAGAAGTAGAAAAAGAAAGTGATCTGGTGCAAGTCCCTTCTTGGACCAGATCCTCCAAAAGCTCTACACCTACCACCTCTAAGTGCCAAAAAGCCTCAAAATTGGAAGCCAAGACATCCAGAAAGGGAGAGAAGAGAACAAAGACAAAGGCCACAAGGTCATACACAAGCTGAAAGGATGATGAAGAAACAGAGACTGATGAGGAGATTAAGAAAATATGGAAGAAGAAGAAAACATCAAGTGAATCCTTTGTTGATGCAGACAAAGAAGAAGAGGTAGAAGAATTTGTTGAAAGGCCTACTCTCTCTATTGATGATGTCATCAAGGCAGTCGCTATGGATGGGAATATACAATTGATGATAGAATTTTATGATGAGTATAATGATACTGACAAGAAAATCTTGGAAGATGCCATAGTCAGGTATCTGAACATTTATAATAAAACATTTATTGAAATCATCTCACTAATTCCCAAAAGTCTAGAGAAGGAACTTAAGATGAGAAAGGAGAATGCTAAGGCAAAGGACCTAGAGATCTGAGAGTAGATTACTATTCAACTTTATCCTTCCATTACCTCTCAACAAATGAACATGATCTTCAAAGACTGCAAGGATGAGTTATGGAGCAAAGCAAGAATGAACAAACTTATGCTTGGAGAGACAGATCAAGTTGCTAAAGAAATAGAGGACATCCTCCAAAATGCATTTAAAAGATTTAATCTTCCTATTACATAGAACATAGATAATGAACCTTCTGCCATGGATGATGAAGGACTAAGTACACCTAAAGAAGAATCTACTGTGAAAAATGCAGAAGAGCCAAAGGACATAGGTGAGGAGAGCACGAAGGACTTGGATTCCTCTGTTCTGGAAGAGGAAGTTCCTGTAGAAGTAAACATCTCTCTTCTGGATCCCCCTATTGACTCTAGAACTAAAGAAGAAGAAAGAAAAGAAGAGAAAAATAGTCAAGAAGAAGAGGTAAAGGGAAGAGAAGAAGATCAAACAAAGAAGCCCCCAGATGATAGTTTTGAGGCTATAGGAGGAAAGAAGTCTTCGGCAAGAGACACTGCAGAAGTAGTGAAGAATTTATTTACCAAGGAAATGATGGAGATTGATGAACCAAAACTATTCCAAGTACCACTCAATTTTGACTCCCTCCCTCCAATCCAGAGAATGAAGGTAGCATCTTTTGCTCAAGCCAAAGGAGAGAAGAATCTTTCGGCCTCTTCATTTGGTAATTTAAAATATCTTGTTAATTCTAGTAGCACACATTTTGATTCGTTGGAGAAATCAGTAGAAAAGAAAGTTCAGAAAGAGTTTTTGGGTAAGAGATTCTCTAAGGTACAAGGACTCATAGTAAATGATAGGAGAAAACTGAATATTGGGATAAAGAGCCTAGAAAATGCTCTCAAAGATGGAAGAGAATTATACAAATTTTGTTTATCTTCGTCCATAGTGACAGCAGACATTGCAAAGAAGGTGGAAGAACAAGAGGGTAAACTATCAAGTTTATCTCAGAGTTTTGATCCTCTCACCTCATCCATAATGAATCAAGAGTGCTAGACTATTGCCACTACAAATAAGATAAAGAGGCTTGAGAAGGAGAAGAATAGAATAAGCAAAATGAGTGAACTAAGAGGGATAATTATCTCTAAGTTAGAGGCAATGCATGAGGCTTTAATTGATGCTCAGACCTTAGCCCGAACTAGTGATCCAGCAGACCTAAAGAGGGTAGAAGCTTTTGCATTTTTTATAAGTGGTCACATCTCAAATTTGGATAGGATGAAGTAGAGTTGGGCAACAGAATTTATCCAGTTGAAAACCACTTTTGCAAATATACTTAAGTATATGTAAGTATAACATGTATATACTTATGTGGCTATGTATAGGTTGATTTTTGCAATTTTTAGTGTGCAGATTTCACCCTTTGCCATTGATGTCAAAGGGGGAGTTAGGAGTAGTGAAAAATGTGGAATCCAGCTAATGAGGAGCTCTAATAAAAGTGTACATAAGACAGATCATCAACCAAGGGGGACTTTACTATGACACTTAGTCATTTTTCACTAAGTGTTGCCATCAATGCCAAAGGGGAGATTGTTGGCAAGAGACACTGTGTGGCTTCATGAGTGTTGTCATTGATGGAAACAAAGTCCATCCCACACATCTGCAGAGTATAGTAGGTCTATACTGGAAGTCAAATTGAAGAAGTGTTTTGGTCCGGTGAACAAGAACAGAGCATGCAGCAAGGTCCGACAATTAGGTCTAGATCTCTAAGAGGATGTATCTCAACAAAGTACGTACTTGGGGAGGTCAAGAGGAGTACCATGAATGCCACATTCTAGAGATTGAGCCTCTGGTGATGAAAGAGTGAAAAGATATGAGCACCTAAGTATTAGGTTCCTAATAGGTAGAGCATCAGACCTTAATCTGGATAAGAAATTGATGGTGATCAAGCTTCTTGAGGGATCATTCATGGTTGGTTGACATAATTGATGACTTTTATGTCTATGTCCTTGATATGCATCACATAGTAAGCATGGATTTAGCTGACAAATCATTGTGTTGGGGAAATCTTGAGTATTCCGGATGCCAACTAGAAAGATGTTAAGATCCTTGATGTGGATATATATACCAGATGGATTTTGATATGAAGATGTGTGTGGTGGTATATAGTGTGCAAAGAAAAGTAGAGAGAAGTGTGGAAGTAACTATACAAATCTGGTATGTGACAGAACAACAGCATTAAGAAGAGGAAGAATGAAGTGTAGTAGATCAGTATATTGAGCCTAAACAAAACTAAACCTCATCATATGTGGATGCCTTTGATTAGTTCAAACACCTAGTTACTTTCTATATACCTTGTAGACAATGAGTCTCTTGTAGGCAATGAGCCTCTTGTGAGCAGTGTGCTCAGGCAGTGAGCCCTAATTGGCAAGTGTCATTTTGTACCTCTATTCTTTTAATAGAGAATACAATCTTGGGTTAGTCACCCCATGGTTTTTTCCTTAATAGGATTTTCCACATAAAAATCCTTGTGTTATGTGTGTTGATTTCTTTTCTGCTCTCATGTTCATGTATGCTTAAATGTTTTGGTATTGCACTAATTGTTAAAGAAGAAAAGAAAGTTAAATAATTAAGATAACTGATTTACCCCCCCTCTCAGTTATCCACCTTGTTTCCAATAGGAAGGCCTTGGATCCATAGGATGAGGGATGTTCCCTCCACATTATTTCAAGAATTACACTTCTTGCATATGAGACAAACCCACGACATCAAAGGAGATCCCAATCCTTTAAGCCTTTACAAAGTGAAACAAGTCAAAAAGAAGGGAAAGACCATCAAAACCACCAATGACACAAACATTAACACTTATGAAAAAGGAGAGACACATAAAGAAAATGCAAATGTAGCCAAGACCTAAAAATGTATAGGAAAGGGTGTAATAGGAGAATTCCCCTTCGATCCCCACTCAACAAAGTCTTATGCTCCATTCAACTTAGTGGCCATTCCAATTGAGCCAAACATAAACATTCATATGATTGAAATCATGACCAAAGAAGAAGAACCAAAACCCACACAGAAACTAGGGTATCAACATGAACCTCATTTACCCCTCAAAAGTTCAAAACAAGCAACAAAACTATACAAGAATGTAAAACGATAAAGCTACGGGCAAATCATCAAATGATGAAACATGTGAGTACAAAAAAATCTTAAATAAATACAATTTTATATTTTTACACCAAGTCTTCGAGTGTCCTTGCAAAGACTTTCAAGTGAAGTTCAGACCAAATTGGATAGGTCCAGATGTAGTTAAGGAAGATGTTGAAAATGATGCTACCTCTTGTGTATTATGGAAGGAGAAGAGTTCAACATCTCCAAACATTGTAAAAGCCTATAAAATCCCAAAAAATCAAATAATGAAAAAATCCATAAAAACATAAAATCATGAAAGATCAAAATTTTGCATTCTTCATTTTGTTCCACCGTGCATCTTGTGAGTTTCATGCTCTTGTTTGATTTTTGTCCTAATAAGGAGTCTAAGGTTTCTTAGGTATAGGTTGACCCTTTGAGCCTTTGAGATCCCTTAACAATTCATGTTTACCACTTATCACTATTACCCTTTTATATTCCCAGTGATTCTAATCAAAGCCTAATTTTTAGCTCTACACTAATCCTAGTCTTAATGATTCATATTGTTAAGTCTAAGAGAAGTCAATTTTCAAACCTACAGTGTTCAAAGGAAGCTTACAAGTAGACCTTCGCTTTTCTTCCCTAGTAGAAAGGAAGTCCAGGCAGACTATGAAGACTTTTAGTGGCACTCAACCCCTTATCTTTCCTGGCCAAAAACATTAGAAGGATCAAAAATCTAAAGGAAGCAATCTAAAATATGAGTAAATAAAAAAATGAGTGATCAAAAAATAAGAGTGATGATAAAAATGAGAATAGGGAGACTAAATCTATTGCATATCCAAAATACTCAGAAAGTTCAAAAGCATTCATTTATATAAAAGTCAATATCAAAAAAATGAGAAAATCAAGTTAGGCATTGCAAAAATACAAAAAAAGAGAAAAAAAAAAAAAAAAGAGTGATAGAGAGAAGCTTACTAAATGTCCATACCCTTGGGGTGGAGATAAATCTAATCTTGAAGCTTCAAGGTTGACATTCTATTAGAGGAAATAAAAGAGAAAGGTACAAATTACACACACACACACACATAGAGTAGCTGAGCAAAAACAATAGTTTGATAGTCTTTAGGACCATCTTCTATCTTGGGACCCTTATTGTCCCCTATTTCCTTTACCCAAGCTCTATCTTGTTTACCATCTATGATCTAAGTCTAGTGAACAACAATAAAATTTGTTACTTGTCCAAGTTAAAAGCTTGTCAAATTGTCATATCTAGATAAGGATTAGTGTTTAGCCTCCAGCAAAGCTCAAAATTTAGAAGCACTCCATCCCTTGCATGCTCCAACTTGAGTCCCTAATCCCATCCTAAAGATCAGTAAGTCTCTTTATACCAAGTTAACTCACAATCCCCTAGGTCAAAAATCCTACTTGAAAGTAGTCATATTGTTTGTTCCACCTACATACATGCCATCATGAAAAATAAAAGCAATAAAACATGTCATAAAATCATGGCATTCATAGCACTTATAATATAGTACTTTGCAGTTCATATTTGTGAATCACATCCAAACATATTGCATGTCATTCATATTATAAAAAGTTAAAAAAGAAAATTGCATCATCCATATGTGGTCATCTTAGATGTGCATTCTCATAAGAAAAATAAAATCTCTAGACAACCATATGCACAAGAGGGAAAGTGAAGTAAAAAATGTCAACTAAAGATACATTTAGATCTGAATCAATTAGGTCTCATAATGATATGTGAAAACAATGTCTGAGCATAAATCACACCTTTGACAAGTCAAAAGAGAAAAGTTGTGCACTCAAGTGTGCAAGTCTCCCCATGCAAGGGGGCAAGGGCATTGGAAAGAAATGGGAGGAACCAATCCAGAGATCTAGTCCTCAGTTAGATCTCTATAGTTTGTTTATTCCTTGGTCATACAGTGAGAGAATCCTAATGGAAGAGTAAGGAATTGTAATATGCAGTACACTTAGATCAAATATAAGCATTCAAGATAAACACATAGACATAGATTAACCCTTAGAATTTCACTATATAATGTATATTCATCATCATGTAATCATATACATTCGACAGGTCTAAATCTCTACATTTTACTCACTCTTACAACACATTCTTACACTCTTACTTATTCTTCCTTCTTCCTCTTACATACATGTACATACTATGTCCTATCTATATATTGCATAGGGATGTGTCTTTTCCCAAAATACCTCTATGTATGTCAGCTTTGTCCTCTGCATAGCCTTTGTGATGACTTGCAATAGGATCTACTAGTAGCGTTGTCTTTTGCCAACATCATTCCTCTTTTTAAAAATATGTCTTGTCCTCAAGACATGCTCTGTTCAACCTAAAGGTAGGATGTTCTTATAAATTGGTCTGAGCTGAGCCAAGGTTGTGTCCAAGTGATTCTTGGCTATTTTCATTATTTTTATCTGACCCTCTATCTGTATGTACATATTTGTATCTTCTTCCTCCCCTATAGTAGTAGGGATCTGTATCTTCTAGGTTGTCTTCTTAGCCTTTATGAAAAATCCAGTTAGGGATACCAGTCTTAGGCTTACTACTTCTCTTAGTTGCTTGATTTGTGACTTTATTTGTTCCCTCTAGTCTTGGAATTGTTGGAGCTGAGTGTGTAATGATTCCACTTGTGCCCTTATTGCTCCATTTGCATCTTTTAAAGGATCATATGCAGTTGTTATTTGTGTAATATGTGTTTCCAAAACATCCATTTGATCCTTAATATTTTTAGTGGTACTTGGCCACTATAAGAAAAATTGGTATAATACTTTGGCCTTGTCTATATACTGGTAGATATTTCTAATGTTTGTTTCCAGTTATGTGTGTGCCTTGGCACATTTATTTGATGCCTCCACTAATATTTTATTATTCAATTGTTCTATTATTCTTTGTTCTGCCTTGGTCTCTAGGTAGCTTGTATGTACTTTGAAGCTCTAGACCAATTGTCTTAGTTGTTGGGTAAGAGGCAAGGTTGTATCCCTTTGTACCTCTAGCATCTCTTTTTGTATTGTATCTACTGCTTTCTGTAGCAATCCACTACCTTCCACATGTATTTTTAAAATTTCCTCTCTTGCAAAGGATTGAAAAATGTCTCCCAATTGTAATTTCTAAAGTGGTAGTATTCCAGGTAAGTTTACTTGCCCTCACACCAAGTGTAATTGTAGCAGTTGAGGTGTAATAATAGGCTGAATTTGTTTCTGCAACACCAAGAAATCTTTTATAGACTAAATGGGAGATGTAGAGGAGGATGCATCTTAAATGTTTGATCTTTGTGTCTCTTCCTCCTTCTG
Organism: Cunninghamia lanceolata; assembly: GCA_027924645.1. NCBI lineage: Eukaryota > Viridiplantae > Streptophyta > Pinopsida > Cupressales > Cupressaceae > Cunninghamia > Cunninghamia lanceolata. The sequence continues at coordinate 5,777,766 of BSBN01000957.1, forward strand.
ATTATCATATGTATTTTTTTCATCTTCTATAACCTCCTATTCTCCTTACTATGTATCTGTGTTGTAAGGAGTGGATATCCTCTGCTATTATTTTTGAGCATTGTGTGGAGAGGATATCTCCTATTGTTCTGTATTTTCTCTCCATCCTTGATAGTATCATATAGTTTCTTTGTTATTTGTTATGTTTCTTGTTGAATCTTGTCCTTATCTTCTTGTTCCATATTCATTAGGGTATCAACCCTCTACTTTGTCCTCAATTCTTTAGCCTATAATTGGGCTAACTTATTTTTCTCCTCTATGCCTATAGAGGTACCTACCTGATCAATAGCATATTGTCTTAGTTCTGTTAGGTCTCAAAATTGTAGGTTATAAACCTTAAGAGGATGCCAAGCTCTTTGGTAACGTTTTTGGCTAACGAAATGGGGTTAAATAATGTGGTTGAGAACCCCCTGCACTTTAGGTTCTGCTAGACCTAGGTGGGTATACCTTCAACAATTAAGCAGATTTAATCTTTGATTGTATTAATCTATTTCCTAGTGGCATATGAATGAGAAATAGATAGAAGAGTAATAATTGATTGAAAAGATTATGACTTGAGCTTGATGTGATCAGTACCTATTCCTATTGGGCTAATGGGGTCAAGATTTGTTTGATATGTGGACTTATCTACTTGGGTTAACTCTAACTACTTGGCACTTTTGTATGTTTATACCTTGTATAAATGTGCTAGATTTTTGGTTATCGGGCTCTTCTTATAGATCCCATTGAAATCTTTCCAAGTTAATATGATTGTCTGAAAGGATTTTAATTCTATCTTGAAGGAAACCAACTAAGATGACTTATTTAAAGGGTTTAAACTTTGGGCAGAGACCAATAAACAAAATTCACTTATAAGGACTTAAATCAACTTCTCACAGAAAGGAATCAAGCATACCACACAGAGACAACAAATGTGCCTTGATAAATCAAAATGATTTAAATAACTAGAAAAGACCAATATGTAGACATTCAAATAACTCATAAGAATGAATATCAACAAATTAGTTGAACACCAAAGATAGATCCACTGATTAAACCTTCTTTCCCATTAGATTATTTTAAAAATTCATAGATGTTTTTGTATTCTATTCTGCAAGTATGACTAAAAATATAATAATAATATTATATGTATGATGATTGTTATCTGATGATCCTCATAAACCTAGCCTTGGTTTCCCTTATATGTACGGGAAGCAGACAAGCTTCAGGCAGAAACAAGATGACTTTTACTAATTTACACCTCTTTAGATAACTAATGTTTGTTATGAAACATGATTAAGAAATAGATAAAGAGATTAAACTGTTCATCCACACTAGTCATGATCTGAATCCGTTAATCACCATAGAGAACCCGTGACCACAGGCCTGGCAAGGCTCTCCTCTCCAGTGATACAGTATTTGTTAAATTTCCTTTGCCTGCTATTCTAAATGCAATATGTATTGATTTCTCCTTCATGCTTTAATATACAAAATTCTTGAATTAGCATTGGCAAAATTGAGGGCCAAAGAATTCTCCAAATTTTCTAGCTTTTGTAGCTTCTTTCTTAACCATTGCCTTCCATTTTTTAATTAGATGAGGATATAGACATGGTTGGTACAGTGCCTCCTAACTCTTTATGCTACTCTGGAGATGAACAAGTTAATCTTGGCAATATGATCAATATACTCTTGAGTTGCATAAGTATTTGTAGCTGAGATTATTTCTTTCATAACAAATTCAAGAATAAAAATCCTTCCCAACTGCTCATGTGTGTTCTTCATCATTGTGAGCTCATTATTGACCTTGTTTAGAGCTATTGGTAATAACTGAGTAAGTTCATCCTTCCAAATGTCATGTTCTCTCAGATTGCCCTCATCATTAAATAAACTAGGAAAAGCCAGATCTAAAGGTTGATGAAAGTCACCAAGGTCTTGTGCAAGCACATAGTTGAATTTCTCATGCATGTCAATCAGCTCATCATAATTCTTGAAAACATGTGTATCAACATCCCTATTGGTAATCAACTCTTCCTTCTTTTCTAACATCCTGAGATGCAACATTTTATATTCCTAATAGATAACATGTGTTCCATTATGTACCACCCACACCTTATCAGCATTTGCAATCATTTTCTCAAATATTTTCTTGATTAATTCTGGGACCATCTTATATTTGATAGTTTTTATTTCTATCTCTAACTGGTCATTCCTCTTATGAAGTTTTTCAAATTTTATTTTCTAGTAGGCAGTGTTAGCTCTGGCCTCTGCTAACCTCTTATCTACTTCTAACCATGGTGAATAACTGCTTGATGAGGATGGTAGTTTGTCTTTATAGATAACAACTTCTTGTCTTAGTCTCTCATCCTCTTCCATGTACATCATATTATTCTTCATTAATCTCTCAAATTGGGCCTTTGTAAATATAGCAACATTAACATTTAAATCAGCAGTCTCCATAGGATCTATGTCCTCAACTTGTTGTATCAAGAGGTGACCAAATGCTTTATTTGGATCATTAATAATTAGAGGTCTCTTATTAGGTGGGTAGAAGTCCCACATCATTAATGTTACTTTATCAAGATCATATCCTAACCCTGTGTTAATTTTATCCACTCCTTCAATACTTAATTGCACTTTTTTGTCTTGGTTTCTTCTAAAGCTATCAAAAACAATGGCTGAGGTCATGTCCCACCTGAAGACTAGCATGACTCCTGCTTCTTCAAGTAGTGCTCTCCCCTGTTCTAGAGTTATAGTCTTCATCTCCTTGTCTATCTTTGTCTGCAACTCTTTCAAGGCTTACGCTTCTAGGTTAGAGGTGAGATTCTTTATTCTTTCCCTAGTTTGTTTACCTTTGTATTCATACAAGAATGCTTTAAACTCAAGGGTTCTGACAAAATCATTATTAGAAATGAAATTCTTACTTGCACTATGCCTAATGTCATTAGAGAGTTCATCAGAAGCTTCCATCATGATAGCTTCCCTCTCTACATGGGGTTCATATTTCTTAATCAGTAGCTGAGATACCTATACATTCTCATCCTCATTTTCAACTTCTTATTTCTCAGTGTCAACAGAGAAACTGATGTCTGGTGTAGGATGAGGGTATATATGGTAGAGAGGAGCTTCATATTCAGCTTGTGTGTCTCTAATGTTCCTATTTCTTCTTTCAAAAACCCAAGGGGGAACATCCTCGATCAATTCTACTGCATGTGCAACTAATGTGTTTATCCTCTCAATAGGATCATCAATCTCAAGAAAAGCTCCTTTATATGTTGGATTTTTGGCTATCCTCCAAGCCTCTGCTAGAATTATTCTATGATACATATTTCTTTTTTCAACTACACAATTCTCATCAACATTTCTGATCAAATCGCCATTCACATATAGCACATGATGATACCCTTTTCACTTTTTACTAACTTTGACACTCTTTATGAAATGCTCATAATCAAAATTCTCTTGCATTTTCTCTTGGCATTCTATAATGTTCTAACTTTATATCAAGTGATTCATATCCTTTCTCTAAAACAACTATGAAATCTCAAAAACATAAAGTACCAGGCATCAAGAACTATTTATTGTAACTTTAAGATGCATAAAGTCAGAGTAAGCTAATTACCTTACAATTTCTAAATAGGCAATTCTATCAGGACAAGTTTTTGGTAGCAACAATGGTGCTCCCTCATACCCAAAGACTCTAATATTTGTGCAGTCACTGTAAGAATACAAATCACCACAGTTGTGATTGATTTTTCCACTTTCATCCTTGTCCTTTGGGCTAGGAAATTTTTGTACTTCTATTAACAAGTTGTATTCACATGGATGACCCAGTAAATTATACAAATGCTTCATCAAATACTCTTCAAAATATAGTTAATGGGATCTTTCACATTTGCTATCCCATATAGATATCCACATCTATATAGGTTTGATGTTTCCATCCATATCCAAGTATCTTACTCTCAAACATTCATTCCACATGCACATATTATGTCCCTCATACAAAATAAGATGCATGAACAAAGAGTAATGGATGAATTTACCACCTCCATTCTTTAAATAAACCAAATCATTGTGAAGATCATTAGCAAGGTATTCAACATAGTCTAGAGGTTGTGCATCTTGGCTTTGCACATCTGTGGTTAGGACCATTGGTGCAACTTCCATAAACAGAGAAGCATCCAAGCCAAGTACTTGGCAGACAGAATAGTAGGTGTATCTAAAATACTCCTCAAACAAATCTATAGGATAGGGGGATCCTCAACCCCTGAGAATAATCTGAGCCTATTCCCTTCATCGCAGGGCCTATGTAGGGGTAGCCTCCATCTCTTATAACTATTTCTTAGATTGTAATATTCATTTAACAGGTCTCTGATTCTGAATTTCATATCAAAGCTAGTGTCTAATTGAAACACCATGGATATGTAGTTCTTGGTGATAGGGATGAAACCAGACCCATCTTTTAACTCAATCATATGGGTCTATGGATTGTATTTTCTGGCCAAAGCTTTTAACAACTCCTCATTGATGAACACATTTGGTACTACCATTTTTCCCAAGTTCAGTCTCCATGGGTTAGAAATAGGTTTGTGCCTATGCATTTTCCTATAGTAATATAGAAATAGATCATACCCCCTTATTGGGGTCTATGTGTCCCCTATTTATCTATTTATGTCCTCCAATTTCTTAGCTTGGGGATTTAATTGGGAGTTTCTTCTAGACCTCTATCTTGAACCTGGGCATTGATCTATTAAATCCTAGCTTAAATGTCTTTCTTCTAGTTTTTACCTATTACCCTTGGGGTTTTCAATCACATTTTCCATGATGTAAACTTTTGTATAAGAAAGAACCCTACTTCTATGATTGTAATTCAAACTAGTTTATGTATTTTACAAATTTTTAAGCCGAGATCACAGTACTTACTTGGATTTTTTCTCTGGTTTTATAATTACTATTCTTTTGCCATGCCCTACCTTCATTCTTCATGGTTGCTTAATTGTTTGAATCTTCTTAAGATTTTCTTCAATATACTCCTCTCTGGTGCATTAATGGTGTCACATGGCAGCTTTCATGTCATCGAAGGGACTTTTTTTTTCAATAAGGGTCGTTTGGTCACCACCAAACATTTCTTGTCACTTTCCATTGGGATGACCAATTTTGTGATCCCATCAACATTTCTTTCTGTCCCCGATGTCTTTTATTAGTGATTCTTTTAGTTGCTTCAAGATTTTAGAGTGACCTCAAATGACCTCATACCCATATCACAACATTTCTTCGAAACCCTTTTGTGAAAAATCTCTTTGATATATGCTTGTCTCTTCGATGTGTTCATAAATCTTGTTTTATCGAAGGGACCAATGTTTGGGCTTCCTTGATATGGATCCATCCCTTCGATGTTTTTTTATTAAGCATACCTTTCGCCTCTTCGGGAGGACTGGGAATCACTTCACTCTAATATCCTGGAGTCATCTCGAAATGCTTTTAATCTCTTTATTCTCCTTTGTTTATAAATGTTATTACTTTATTAGGACACATTTAATTGTCATGCATATGTACCTCTATCTCTTCGATGAGATTTAGTGCTTTAGTGATATCAAAGAGACCCTTAAGTCATTCACTCTGATACTTCATAGTCTCTTCGATCCTTTAAGTGTATAGGTTTGGCTTTTCAATCCCCTCGATCTCTCATTGTTAGCCTGATATGTCGATGAGTTATATCACAAAACATTTATGTCCCTTGATTATTTATTCTTTGGATTATTGAAGAGACTCCAAGACACTTCTCTTCGATACATAGCGGTGTCTTCGACACAACTCTGACTAGATATCGAAGGGACTCCAAAATGAGCTTCCTTGATATGGTACCTTCTCACTGATAATGTTTGTATCACCTTTTCAAAGGGATGCTTGGATGAGTCTTACCGATATAGAAGTATTTCTCTATTATAATTTTTGTATTTAGGGTGAGGGCAACAAAACATGATTTTATTAGGGTTATGACTTATGGGTCAAATAAATGGGTTATTTTGGGTGGGGGAAATTTTAAAATGGCTTTTTAGGTGATGATATTGTGGAGGGAAATGAATTTTTTTATGGAAATTTTTGTGAATTAAATTTTTGTCCCAAGGAAAGAAAAATCCTAATCTAATGTGCATGGAAAGTTATAGTTTCAAGAAAAGAAGTATTTCAGGAATTATCCATGCACTGGTAATTCTTTTTCTTCACCAATCAAATTTTGTAGGTAGTATGAGTCCTCACCACATTTACCAATAATGATAAATGGGCCTAACCATAATGCTTCAAATTTCCCATGCTTCCCTTTATCCTAGCCTCTAGCATTCCACATAAGGACCATGTCATCCACTTTGAATTTTCTATCCTTTGCCCTTTTTTCAAATAGATACTTCATTTTTAGTTGCATTTTTTCATTTTGCTCCTAAGCTTGGGTCCTGATTTCATCTAATTCAGCCAATTGTTCTATCCTCTCTTCCATAGGCTTAGGGACATATATATCTTCTTGAAGGATAAACTTAGAGATTGGTAGAAGGTTATGCATTAGGAGTTGAGCTTGGGCTCCATACACTAGTTCAAATGGAGAATTTCCAGTGGCCTTCTTTACAATAACCCAATAACCCTATCTACCCATAGAGCCATTTTCAGTTTGGAATCTCATGCTTTCTTGTTGTTGTCCAACATCCTCTTGATTATTTTTATAATACTTTTGTTGCTTGATTCTACCTCCCCATTGGCTTGAAGATGGTATGGTGAAACATATGAAACTGTTATGCCATAGGAATCACATAATGTCTTAAATTCTTCTAATCTAAAGCACATATTGTTATCTCTGATGAGCCTTACAAGGACCCCAAATCTAGTAATAATGTTCTCTAGTAGGAAATTAATCACTACTCTGCTAGTGGCTTGCCTTGTTGGAATTGATTCTATTCATTTTGTAAATAAATAGTGGCCAACAAGATCCATCTATGTCCACCACTACATCTATCTGTAATTTCCCCTATAAAGTCAATTCCCCATTGGTGAAAAGGTGCTTCAACTTACATTGATCTCAAGGGTAGGGATCCCTGATAATTTAATTTGCTAGAAAACTTTTGACATGCTTCACACTTTCTTACATATCTATGGGCATCGTTGAAAACTTTAGGCCAATAATAGCCTACTCTTAGTATGTTATGGGCAATGGTTTTTTCTAAGAAGTGTCCTCCACACATTCCTTTATGCATTTATTGCAACATCCACTCTGCTTGTGTTTCATCTAAGCACAATAATAAAACATCGTCCCTATTTTTCCAATATAAATCTCCATCCATGAAAACAAATTTTGAAGAATGCAATTTTAAAGTTCTTCTTTGGTTGTCATTTAATCCTTCAAGACACTTCATGCATTTGAGATAATATATCACATTGGTGTACCAAGTTGTGTGTTCAATACTAGCAATCATGTCATCTTTCTCTTCTACATTGCATATTTGTGAAGCCTTCAAGTTAGACTCAGCCATTAATTTGGCTAACCCTTCTCCCCTCACTAGTTTGGTAATTTGAATGTCAATATTAAACTCCTAAATATGATTTATCCACCTGCATCTTCATCCTATGACCTCAGTTTGAACAAACACATCTTTAACTGCAACATTAGGCACATAGTAATCACTTTTGGCCCCACCAAGTAAGTCTTGAGTGCCTTGACTACTTTTACCAGGGCATAAGCTTGCTTCTCCATGATGTCATATTTTAATTCTACCCCTTGAAGTGATTTACTAAAGAATGAGATAGATTGTGCATATCCTTCATTATTATTTTGTAACATTACAGCTGCTACTATGTGAAATGATGCAAAAGAAAATATCTGAAATGGTTTGTCAAAGTTTGGAGATTTTAATATAGGTGCTTCCTTAATTGTTCTCTTAATTGAAACAAATGCATCAACAACCTCTTCTATCCAATCAAATTTTGATCCTTTCTTTAACATCTTTGAGATTGGCTTGACAATCTCTACAAAGTTTGAAATGAATCTCCTGACAAAGTTAATTTGTCCAAAGAAGGACTAGATGACTTTTATAGTTTTTGGAATGGGAATTTTATCAATAGCTTCAACTCATTTAGGATCAATCCTCACTCCATCCTTTGAGACTATATGCCCTAATAATTTGCCCTCTATCATAGCAAAATGACATTTCTTTGGGTTTAAGGAAATGCCATATTCTAATGCCCTGATAAAAAATTTTCTAGGTGAACACAATGGTCTTCAACCTTTTTGGAATATGATGTCAGATCATCTTGATAGACCACCATTATAGTATTGATCAGGTTAGAAAAATCTACATCCATAGCCCTTTGAAAGGTTGCTCCAGCATTTGTGAGGCCAAAAGGCATTCTCACATAAACATATGTACCCCAAGGTGTGGTGAAAGTGGTTTTATACTATTCTGACTCCTTAACCTTCACTTGGTTATACACTAAGAAGCCATCCATCATAAACAATAATTCACATCCTATCACTCTTTGTAGCATTGCTTCCATGTTTGGAAGTGGGTAATTATCTTTGAGTGATGAGATGTTCAAATTTCTGAAATCCACACATAACCTTATATCTCCATTTTTCTTTCTTTCTGGTACTAAATTTGAGACCCAAGAAGAGTATCCGATTGTCTTGATTATTCCATCTCTGAGTTTCATGAGCTCCTCTTCCATCTTAGGTGCTAATGTGGGATTTATGGGTCTTTTTTTCTAAATGGTTTAGCATCAAGTTTCAATGGTATTTCATGCTAGAATAAGTCTTCTTTGTATGCGTTTAGATCATCATAGGACCAAGCAAACATGTGTTTATATCTTCTAAGCATGACAATAAGAATTTCTTTGAATTTAGGGCTGATATTTTTTCCAATGTAGGCCCTTTTAGAAGCCATCTCTATTCCAAGATTGATTTCCTCAACATCCTTAAGATTGACTAGTATAGGCTTGAGATTAAATATGTCATGTCCATTGAATACTCTTTCTAGGGCTACAAGGCCTTTTGGTATTTTATTTATTTTGAGTTGTACTACCTCGTTCCCAAAAAATGTTTCCTTACCATCTACTTCTTCCATAAATGCATTGAAATCTATTTCTTGAGATTCATACTAGTCTACCTAATGAAGAAATTTAATCAAGTCATCATCATCATTGAACACTTGCCAATTATAGATATTATCAAGGACTATAGGCCTAGTCTTGAATTCCACATCTATTATTCTTGATAATCTAATATCATCTCTCTTTAGGGCTACATTTACTAGGAAATTTGGCATTATTTTTTTAGATCTTTCCACCCAGTCTATAGAGAATGCATAAAAAAGTTCAATGGTGTCCCAAACAACATTTCTATATTGTTTTAACCTCTTGTTCTTTGATGAATATTTTTCCCTGACTTGTGTGATAATTAGTTCAGAGTCTCCATACACTGCTAGTAGTTTGATTCCATATCTTATAGAAATGTTCAAACCCAACATCAACACCTCATATTTGGCGATATTATTAGTGCATTCAAAGGTTAACAAAAATGAATACTTGAATGTTTTGCCTATTGGTGAGATGAATACCATTCCTGTCCCATTCCCTCCTTTACTGCATGCATTGTCAAAATATATTTTCCATACACCATGTTCATCAATCTATGATTCCCTATTGATCAATTTTGTATTTTGCAATTCAGGTTGTGATTTCTCAATTCTGAAACTTCCAAGATCTACATCACAAAAACAATTCATCAGGTTTGGATCAAGATGTCCTATAATATTTTCATATCTTGGCTCTCTACACAACCTGACTATCATGTCCCCATATCTAAGACACTGTTAAAGTAAAGATTTGAACATGATAAAGATGGTTTGTAAAATATTATTTGGGATAATAGAAATAATCACATACATTATATATTATTTAATAAATAATATTATTGTATCAATATTTTATTATAATTAAAATATAATATCCATATTATAAATAACAATATATATAAACATGTCTAATAATATAAATACAAATATTATTATTATTATTATCTTATATTGTAATATAAATATAAATAATATAATATAAATCATATATCATTTATTATGATATAAATGATATAATACAAAGAATACAAAATAAATAATATATCATTTATTATAATGATATAATATAAATACAAATAATATAAATAAATAATAATATAAATAAACATCTTTTAACCTATCCTCTTATGATAAGGGAGTTACGAATGGTTAGAACTAATTTTACCACAAAAGAGAATTAATATAAAGTAATAAAAATTATAGAAGGGTAAGTATGTCTTTTACCACTAAGCATAATAAGAGACGTGCCTCTTCCAACATATCCCTTGAAAGGGAAATAAATAAAGGTTGTGAGATAGAAGGAAAAGATCATCGAAGGAAAAAAAGATATTTTTTAAGAGAACACTTCTAAGTTAAATACAACTTTGATATTGAAAATGAATAAATATAATAAAGAGTAATTGTATTTGATTTATTTAAGAGCATAGCACACATTGAGAGATTGGAGGTAAACTTGTTAGGAAGAAGTAGCATTAATACCTCAAAGGTAGATATGACCAGCGGTGGAATGGACCATGTTACATCATACTTAGGCAATGGATAAGACCTGAGGTGGAATGGACTATGCTACATCATACAAAAGTAATAAGTAAGACCTACGGTGGAATGGGCATGTGTTACATCATACAAAGGCACTTAGTAAGACCTAAGGTGGAATGGGCATGTGTTACATCATACAAAGGCACTACCCGTAGAGGATGATTCATGCAATCTAGCAAGAGATAGTACCCCATCTCCACTAATGTTTGAAAATAGATAAAATTAACATATAATAGACAACCCTAAGTATGAATCCACTTAAGGATTGGATAATTGAATTATTGATATATGTTCATATTATAAGAAGAATTGATTACTAATGTTCTCTTTTACAAGTTGAAATTATGGGCAAGGTTAAGAAAATTTTGACTTGATAAAGGGGGCATTACGGTGGTATCAAAGCAGTGATCCTGCCATCCTGTGAATAATAGTTAAATAAAAATAAAACAAATAAAAACAAATAAAAAAAGCAAGAATCAATGAAAACCCAGGTATGAATTTGCTGAAATAATAGTGTTTGATACATTGATAAAATATTTTAAATATATAGATGTAACATTAAAAATTAAAATTTACTCAATATGTTATGATGCAACATTAAAAAAATTAAAATTTACTTACAAATATTTAATTAATAAATAATGAGTAAATAGGTAAAAAATAAATAAGAATAAAATAACTCTTAAAATTACATTAAGTAAATATACTAAATGAAATAGTAAAATAAAATAATTAAAATATCTATATGGGTAACCTACGAGAAAAACAAATTAAAATATATGTAAACAACTAGCTCCAACTATTTATTGTATTTATTGTGTACATAAACCTCAATAAATATAATGTTATAAAATATTATAGGATACCTAATTATAGTTGTTTGAGGACAAGCAATCTTGAGTGGGGAGGGTTGTCATGTCCCCATATCTAAGACACTGTTAAAGTAAAGATTTGAACATGATAAAGATGGTTTGTAAAATATTATTTGGGATAATAGAAATAATTACATACATTATATATTATTTAATAAATAATTTTATTGTATGAATATTTTATTATAATTAAAATATAATATCCATATTATAAATAACAATATATATAAACATATCTAATAATATAAATACAAATATTATTATTATTATCTTATATTGTAATATAAATATAAATAATACAATATAAATCATATATCATTTATTATGATATAAATGATATAATATAAATACAAATAATATAAATAAATAATAATATAAATAAACATCTTTTAACCTATCCTCTTATGATAAGGGAGTTACAAATGGTTAGAACTAATTTTACCACAAAAGAAAATTAATATAAAGTAATAAAAATTATAAGAGGGTAAGTATGTCTTTTACCACCAAGCATAATAAGAGACGTGCCTCTTCCAACATATCCCTTGAAAGGGAAATAAATAAAGGTTGTGAGATAGAAGGAAAAGATCATCGAAGGAAAAAAGATATTTTTTAAGAGAACACTTTTGAGTTAAATACAACTTTGATATTGAAAATAAATAAATATAATAAAGAGTAATCGTATTTGATTTATTTAAGAGCATAGCACACATTGAGAGATTGGAGGTAAACTTGTTAGGAAGAAGTAGCATTAATACCTCAAAGGTAGATAAGAACGGCACTGGAATGAACCATGTTACATCATACTTAGGCAATGGCTAAGACCTGCGGTGGAATGGACTATGCTACATCATACAAAAGTAATAAGTAAGACCTGCGGTGGAATGGGCATATGTTACATCATACAAAGGCACTTAGTAAGACCTAAGGTGGAATGGGCATGTGTTACATCATACAAAGGCACTACCCATAGAGGATGATTCATGCAATCTAGCAAGAGATAGTACCCCATCTCCACTAATGTTTGAAAATAAATAAAATTAACATATAATAGACAACCCTAAGTATGAATCCACTTAAGGATTGGATAATTGAATTATTGATATATGTTCATATTATAAGAAGAATTGATTACTAATGTTCTCTTTTACAAGTTGAAATTATGGGTAAAGTTAAGAAAATTTTGACTTGATAAAGGGGACATTACACTGACTTCCCTTCCATTTACTAGTATTATTGCATATGACAAGTCCAATTGGACATTTCCCCCTACCGCAGTAGTCCACTGTCTGGATTTAACAACATACCATAGTATGGTGGAGTATCTACTATAGTTATGGCAGTTCTGTAAGTGGCTTTAGGACATGAGGCCAATTTCAATTCTACATCCTTCATGACTCCAACAACTGGGATGGACCTATTGTCCATTGCATAACATTTACCATATGTTGTGTCCACCCACAATCCTAATTCTTTCATAACAACCATTGGCGTGATGTTAATTGCTACTCCATAGTCGATCATGCAATTTCTTACCAGTTTGTTATTAATCAACAATGTTATATAAAATGGGTTCACTTGGGAAGGATTCTTTGTTATGGTATCACCAAGATAAATTTTAGGTGTTTTCATGATCTCTTGTCCAATATTGTTTATTTTGGTTTCTAACCTTTCTTTGTTTTTGTTCTGAATTTGTTGCTTGTTTGGTATATTGGAAATCAATTTGAGAGCATTGTCCCTGTATTCATCTATTTTCATCATCTACAGTAATGGTACTGACATCTTTATTTGAGACAATGCTTGTGTTATGTCAAACAAGGGAGTGGTAACTAATTGCTCTATTTTTTCTATCTTATTGAAGCCCTTCTCCTTAGATTGCTTCTTACCACTGTCCTTTGTCTTATTTTATTCAACCTTTATTATTTCCTTTGGTATATCTTTCTGAGTTTCTCCTTTCTTCTGGTTATCTAGGGCACCCTTCTTATGATTTGGCTCTTTGATGAACAATCCTCTGCATGTTCCTTGATCTCCATTTATGGTTTTGTTCCTCAAATTGTAGTTACTTTTAGCCTGAGCCACAACAGTTATTATAAGAGCCCTTTTTTCTTTCTCAGTTGGTTTCCTTAACTAGAACTGTGGCATTGTATTGGGTATATAAGTGGTTCCTTCATTATTATCTTCCTAGTCAAAAAATATTTCTTGTTGACCCATGTTAACATTATACCTTTGGTTACTCACATATTCAAACCCATCTTCTTTGGAGGATGAATATTCTTCGCTAATTTGGTTAAGTCCTATTCCTATAATGTTTATAGTATTATCATCCCTATCCTGATCATAAGATATTTCATTCTCTTGTAATGAATGAGCCACTACACAGTATTCGGGTGAATGTGGTAGGTTGCATGCTAAACACAATGGATTATTTTCTACCACGTGTTCTATGTTTCTTTAAGGGATCAGGGGTGTCGTTACTATACTTCTATTTTTGTTTGTTATCTACAGGTCTCCCATCCTTCCAATTAGTGTTGTAGGGCATATCATGTAACATAGGTCTCTCATTTTTATAATAGTTTTCTTGCCTGTCTAATGATTGTAAAGATTTTGTGGAACTCTAATATTTTCCCTTTTACCAAGTTTCTCAGCAACTCTTTTGTTATTTTCAATATTCATAGCAGCCTTCTAAGCTTCTACAAGAGAAATAGGAGCTCTATTTCTAATTTCATACCCAATTTTGGGATCAAAGGCTTTTAAGTATAAAGCCAGGGCCATACCATCTAGGGGTTTTAGTTCAGGAGAAATTTTATGGTATATTTTTTAGAATCTCTAGTTGAAATTGACCACTGACTCATTATGGTATTTTTGTATGCATGTCAATTCATGCACAACAAAATTTGGGTCACATTGATTTCCATATTATTTTTTAAACTAATCTTTAAAGTCTTCAAAAGAATTGATTAAAGCATTAGGCAAATTCTTATACCAATACCTACCATCTTCTATCAGGGATAGCATAAATAATTTCATGAGGACATCTTCATATGGCATATCATAGCTATACATAATTGTCTCAAAGTTTCTGATATGTTCTTCTACTGAAATAGCATTATTCCTAGAAAATTTTGGGAGTGCATTTCTCAAATCATTATCAATGGAGTCTAGATAGATCTAATACCAAAATAAATCTAGGTGCTTGTATCTATTTATATTCAGGAGTCCTTATAGATTTTGATTTGGCTAGTATTGTTGGTGTTGGTGGTGAGGTACATGTTGTTGTACATTATGTTGTGGGTTTATATTTCCATGCACATTTTTTTGGCAAGGTGGGACATGTTGCTGACTAGGAGGTGGATAGGTATTAACCATGGGTTGGGAAGTTGTATGAACATTATGTGATCTTGGGTTTCCATGTGGGATGTTCTATTGCACATAATTAATGTTGCTAGGATTGTGTAGTGCTTTTGAAGCATTTAAACCACTTACAATATGATGTGACCCTTGTAGATTGCTTTTAGGAGAATGCCCACTTTTCTTGTGGGGGTAGATACTTTGAGTTGCATGTTGCACATCGAGATTTTATCTGCTGCAACTCTTGATTTATTCGTTCTTCCTCTTCTTGTAAATTTTGTAAATCTTGTTGCACCTGATCAGCATTTCGTGTGTCTTTTGGTGGATTATGAATCTATGTGGATGCCATTTGATCCATAGACCCACATTTAACTTCTCCACCCTGGTGTAGTACCATTTTGTAATCATAGTCTACTTGCATTTGTGTCCTTTCTTGTTCAATATGTGCCTCATATTCAAGATGCTTTTGAGGGTCATGTCTATTTTGATCAAGAATATCACTAAAGTTGTTATGTTCAGACTAGGTAGGTTTACTTCTTGATTGGAATCCTTCATGAAATTATGATTCCTACAGAGGAGTGAAACTATAATTTGTTATTAGAGGCTATTCTAATGTATCTTCCTGAGTACTCTGGCTATTAGTTTGGATGCATTTTGACTGATTTGATACATTCCTCCATTCCTCTTAGTAGGGATCTTTAAAGGTGAGGAGGATTGCAACTTTTTATCATTTGTTTTGGATCTCCTACCATCCATGATGTAAGAGACTATGATACTTTAGTACATAAGGTGTCTAGCATTTTATATAGAATCACCACCTCTCTTAGAGAGGACTGATTTATCTTCTAGGCTTTTTCTACACCAATAGAGTTATAATCCTTTAATTTTTTAACTCTTTGACTGGTTAGGCTAAAACCAAATATTCTAGAGTTATTCCCAGTAGAGTCACCAATTATGTTAGGTTTCAAAAATACAAGTTATAAACCTTAAGAGGATGCCAAGCTCTTTGGTAACATTTTTGGTTAATTAAATGGGGTTAAATAATGTGGTTGAGAACCCCTTGTGCTTTAGGTTCTGCTAGACCTAGGTAGGTATACCTTCAACAGTTAAATATATTTAAGCTTTGATTGTATTAATCTATTTCCTAGTGGCATATCAATGAGAAATAGATAGAAGATAATAATTGATTGAAAAGATTGTGACTTGAGATTGGATGTGATTAGTGCCTATTCCTATTGGACTAATGGGGTCAAGATTTGTGTGATATGTGGACTTATCTACTTGGCTTAACTCTAACTACTTGGCACTTTTGGATGTTTATACCTTGTATAAACGTGCTAGATTGTTGGTTATCAGGCTCTTCTTATAGATCCCATTGACATCTTTCCAAGTTACTGTGATTGTATGAAAGGATTTTAATCCTACCTTGAAGGAAACCAACTAAGATGACTTATCTAAAGGGTTTGAACTCTGGACAAAGACCAATAAATAGAATTCACTTAAAAGGACTTAAATCAACTTCTCACATAAACCAATCAAGCATACTACACAGAGACAACAAATGTGCCTTGATAAATCAAAATGATTTAAATAACTAGAAAAGACCAATATGGAGACATCCAAATAACTCATAAAAATCAATATCAACAAAGTAGTTGAACATCAAAGATAGATCCACTGATTAAACCTTCTTGTCCATTAGATTATTTCAAAAATTCATATAAGTTTCTGTATTATGTTCTGTAAGTATGATTGAAAATATAATAATAATATTGTATGTATGATGATTGTAAACTCAGCCTTCATTTCCCTTATATGTATAGAAAGCAGACAAGCTTCAGGATGAAACAAGATGACTTTTCCTAATTTACACCTCTTTAAATAATTAATGCTTATTATGAAATATGATTAAGAAATAGACAAAGAGATTAAACTAGGCATCCGCATTTGTCATGATCTAAATCCATTAATCACCATAGAGAACCCATGACCATAGGCCTGGCAAGATTCTCCTCTCCAATGATGCAGTATTTGTTAAATGTGCTTTGCCCACTATACCAGATGCAATATGTATTGATTTCTCCTTCGTACTTTAATATACAAAATTCTTGAATTAGCATTGGCAAAATTGAGGGCCCAAGAATTCTCCAGATTTTCTAGCTTCTTTAGATTCTTTCTTAGCCATTGCCTTCCATTTTTTAATCAGATGAGGATCTAGACATGGTTGGTACAATGCCTCCTAGCCCTTTATGTTGCTCTAGAGAGGAACAAGTTAATCCTGGCAATATGATCAATATACTCTTGAGTTGCATAAGTATCTGTAGCTGAGATTATTTCTTTCATAACAAATTCAAGAGTATAAATCCTTTCTAACTGCTCATGTGTGTCCTTCATCACTGTGGGCTCATTATTGACCTTGTTCAGAGCTAATTGTAATAACTAAACAAGTTCAGCGTTTTAAATTTCACATTCTCTCATATTGCCCTCATCATTAAAGAAACTAGGAAAAGCTAAATCCAAAGGTTGATCAAAGTCACCAAGGTCTTGTGCAAGCACAGAGTTGAATTTCTCATGCCTGTTGATTAGCTCATCATAATTCTTGAAAACATGTATATCAACATCCCCTTTGGTCATTCACTCTTCCTTCTTTCCTAACATCCTAAGATGCAACCTTTTATGTTCTTGATAGACAACATGTCTTCCATTCTATACTGCCCACACCTTATCAACATTTGCAATCATTTTCTCAAATCTCTTCTTGATTAATTTTTAGACAATCTTATATTTGACATTTTTTATTTCTATCTCTAACTGGTCATTCCTCTTCTGAAGTTTTTCAAATTTTAATTTCCAGTAGGCAGTGTCAGCTCTGGCCTCTACTAACCTCTTATCTGCTTGTAACCATGGTGAATAACTGCCTGATGACAATAGCAATTTGTCTTTATAGCTACCAACTTCTTGTCTTAGTCTCTCATTCGCTGCCATGTGTGTCTTATTATTATTCACCAATCTCTCAATTTGGGCCTTTGTAAATCTAGCAACATTAACATTTAAATCAATAGTCTCCATAGGATCTGTGTCCTCAACTTACTCTATTAAGAGGTGACCAAATGCTTTATTTGGATCATTAATAATCAAAGGTCTCTTATTAGGTGGGTATAAGGCCCACATCAGTAATATTGCTTTATCAGGATCATATTCTAACCTTGTGTCAATCTTATCAAGTCCTTTAATATTTAATTACACTTTTTTTTCCTAGTTTCTTCTAAAGTTGTCAAAAACAATGGCTAATGTCATGTCTTACCTGAAGACTAGCATGACTCCTACTTCTTCAAGCAGTGCTCTCCTCATTTCTAGAGTTATAGTCTTCATCTCCTTGTCTATCTCTAATTGCAACTCTTTCAAGGCTTATGCTTCTAGGTCAGGGGTGAGATTCTCTATTCTTTCCCTAGTTTGTTTGCCTTTGTGTTCATACAAGAATGCTTTAAACTTAGGGGTTTTGAAAAATCATTATCAGAAATGAAATTCTTACTTGCACTATGCCTAATGTCATCAGAGAGTTCATCCGAATCTTTCATCATGATAGCTTCCCTCTCTATAGGGGGTTCATATTTCTCAATCATTGGATAGGATACCTGTACATCCTCATCCTCATTTTCAACTTCTTCTTGCTCAATGTCAATAGAGAAATTGATGTCTTGTGTAGGTTGAGGGGATAGATGGCTAAGACAAGCTTCATATTCAGCTTGTGTGTCTTTGATGTTCCATTTTCTTCTTTCAAAAACCCAAGGGGGAATATCCTAGGTCAGTTCTACTACATGTGCAACTAATGTGTTTATCCTCTTAATAGGATCATCAATCTCAAGAAAAGCTCCTTGATATGCGGGATTTTTGGCTATCCTCCAAGCCTCTGCTATCATTATTCTATGATACATATTTATTTTTTCAACTACACAATTCTCATCAACATTTCTGATCAAATTGTCATCTCGATATAGCACATGATGATACCCTTCTAATTTTTTACTAACTTTGACATTGTTTATGAAATGCTCAGGATCAAAATTCTCTCTTGTATTTCTTCTTGGCATTCCGTAATGTTCTAACTTTTTATCAATTGATTCATATCCTTTCTTTGAAATAACTATCAAATCACCGAAACACAAAGTACAAAGCATCAAGGACTGTTTATTGTAACTTTTAAGATTCATAAAGTCAGAGTAAGCTAATTGCCTCACAATTTCTAAATAGGCAATTCTATCAGGACATGTTTTTGGTAGCAAGAATGGTGCTCCCTTATACCCAAAGACTCTAATCTTTGTGTAGTCATTGTAAGCATACCAATCACCCCAGTTGTGATTGATTTTTCCACTTCCATCATTGTATTTTGGCCTCAAAAATTTTTGCACTTCTATTGACAAGTTGTATTTGTTGGAACTAGACAACCGAGAGGGAGGGATGAATCTGTTGTCCCTTTAAAAACTTTTCTACCTTTAACCTTCTTTATTATCTTACTACCAAATTAGTAATGTAAGCATTTAAGCATGAATCAACAACATAAGAGCATAAACATAATCAACACATTTGACACCAAGTTTTTGACGTGGAAACCTGGTTAAGGGAAAAACCACGGTGGGGGTTAACCCACAAAATGCATACCCTGTTAAAAGTACTTGGAAAAATAGAAGGCACATACCTTTGGGTGCACTGTCCAGAGCTCACCGCTCAAAACGAGAGGCTCACTGCCTACAGAATTTATTTAGAAAGAATTAACTGAGAATTAGCATCTATTTCATGCCTAATTTAGTTTCAATGAATGCTCAAGAACTTTTTTTTTGCCTCCAACTCTTCTTCACTCTCTACACTGCTCTTGCTCCTTCCTTCTCTACTCTGCTCCTGATCCTTCCTTCAAATTTTATCTATTTTTCACAAGGAAGATTTTGGTACTTCTTCAACAAGTATTTATATACTCCATCAACCTTGGAATGATCAACAAGGTTAGCTAAACTTGACGCGTATCATCACACTATCGACCAAATACAACTAAGATTTGAATCTACTTCTACAACCACTCCACACTTCATAGAAATGTGTTTAAGGCATCTGCAACAGGCTAGGAACATCCGGTTGGCCAAGACTAAGAAGAACATTAACCTCAAGAGGAAATTTTCAATCAACAAGATCAAACTTTAATGCGGACCTCCAACATAGTAGATACATGATCCAGAGACCTCCACAAGCACATTGGAATCACCAATAACATTCACTCTAAACCGTATTATCACAAACATTTGAATCTTCCTTCGGAACCTCAAGAACACACTCTGCCATGACTGTCAGACTGGAAGGATAGCTTGTGAACCTCCAAACCACAAACCACTAGATGTGATGATACACACTAACTTCCCAAACATTTCTTCAGATCCGTAGATCATAATCTTATATTACCAGATCAATCTGGACCTCTTTCCTATCATTCTGTGTTTCCTAATTATTGCAGGAACCGATTCTACCTAGATGGCCATAACTCCTTCAAATCTTCATGCTGACTTCTCAAATCTTGACTGGAGCAACCTCTGACAATCCTCTACATAGTCACATGATCCACATGCATTGATTGTCATTAATTTTCTCAATATCCTGAAAAATCTGGTCTTCTATACAAATAGCAAAATAGGATATAGTTGACACTAATGGCAACAAGAATATGTTGACATCTATGACAACACCACTTAGGCACATATTTGCAACAATCTCCCCCTTTGTCATTGATGGCAACATGTGATGTGAAAAACTGAATGTAACCATCAAGACAAAAAATTCTCCCCTTTCTCTTCTCACTTCTACAATTATTTTATTTATTGTTCCCCCTCACATCAGCAACTAGTTTTTCACATGACTTCTCTTCCCCTTTGACATCAATGGCAAAGGACACATATTTTCTATCTTTTGTCCCTTTTTGCTTCAGACTAATTCCCTAAATTTGCATATTGACTACTCCCCCTTTGATTAGTACATCTTTAACATCAATCTAGATCACAAGATATGGATGTGATCCCACCAAACTGATGCACCTTAATGCATCTTAGTTATCCTTAGGAGGGGTGATAACCCCTAACTTCTCTCTAAGGTACTCAAAAGTATACTTGGGAAGAGGTTTGGTGAAGATGTCTACAATCTGATCTTTGGAAGGCACAAATTCCAACTTGACTTCATTCTCATTTGCTTTTTCTTTGAAGAAATGAAACTTGATAGATATGTGCTTTGTCTTTGAATGCAATACCAGATTCTTTGAGATGCTTATTGCACTATAATTATCACAGAAAATTGTGACTAGCTCCTCAAACACAATTTTGATGTCCTTCAACATTTGCTTCATCCACAAAACTTGAGTGCAATTATTTGTTGCTGCAATGTACTCTACTTCTGCAGTAGACAAAGATATTGCCTCTTACTTTTTTCTTATCCAAGAGACCAATCTTCTCTCCAAGAAGAATGCACCACCACTAGTATTTTTATGGCATCCACATCTCCTTCCCAATCAACATTTGTATATGCATGAAGAGT
This sequence comes from Cunninghamia lanceolata, assembly GCA_027924645.1. Taxonomy (NCBI): domain Eukaryota; kingdom Viridiplantae; phylum Streptophyta; class Pinopsida; order Cupressales; family Cupressaceae; genus Cunninghamia; species Cunninghamia lanceolata. The sequence goes on from BSBN01000957.1 coordinate 5,799,220, forward strand.
GAATTTATTGTCATTTGGATACCACAGTACATAATCAATTGTCCCCTTGAGATATCTGAAGATTCTTTTGACTACCATAACATGGGATTCTTTTGGATTAGCTTGAAATTTGGCAACAAGTCCAACTACATTCATGATATTAGGTCTGGTCTGAGTTAGATAAAGTTGTCCTCCAATCATTGATTTATATCTTTTCTAATTTGCCTTGGCAGAGTCATCATCTTTGCTTAGCTTGCATCTAGATACCATAGGTGTACCTACTGGCTTTGAGTCTTCCATTCCAAATTTCTTTAGCAATTCTTTTACATACTTGGACTAAGATATGAAGATACCTTTATCTAATTGAACAATTTGCAGACCTAGGAAGAAATTCATCTCACCAAACATTGACATCTCAAACTCACTTTTCATCTAATCAGAAAATGCTTTACACATGCACTCATTTCCACCTAAAATGATATCATCAACAAAAAATTCAACAATTAGAATGTTCTCATGATCAATTTTGAAGTAGAGATTACTATCAGCAGTACCTTTGCTAAATCCTAGCTTAAGCAAATGCTTATCCAATCTAGCATACCAAGCTCTTGGAGTTTGCTTGAGTCCATACAAGGCTTTTCTCAATCTACAAACCATATCTCCCTGATCAGACAACTGAAATCCTTCTGGTTGCTCAATGTAGACTTCTTCCTCTAAATTTCCATTCAAAAATGTTGATTTCACATCCATTTGATATACTTTAAAGTCTTTGAAGGTAGCAAATGCAAAAAATATTCTAATTGCCTCTATCCTTGCCACCGGAGCAAACGTTTCTTCAAAATCAATTCCTTCCACTTGAGAGTAGCCTTTACATACCAATCTTGCCTTATTCCTTACTACATTACCATCTTCATTTAGTTTATTCCAGAAGATCCATTTGGTTCCAATCACATTTTTTTCCTCATGTCTAGGAACTAGATCCCATGTGTGATTCTTTTCAATTTGCATCAATTCCTCTTCCATTAATTTAACCCAGTTTTCATCATTGTAAGCATCACTTACTGATTTAGGTTCAATCCTTGAAATCAAACAAATCTCTTCTTGATCTTTAGACATTTTTCTCCTAGTTGAAACACCTTTACTCTAATCTCCTATGATCTGATATTTAGGATGATTTAACCTTACATACCTGGAGTTTTGGAGATGGCTTGAGCTTCTGTTTCTTGAACTTGTTCCTCATCATCTATGTTAACTTCTAGAGTTACCAATTCAAAATGAATCTGAGTCTGAACTTGAACTTGCCTTTCTTGATTTTGAATTTCATCTTGATTATCTGATTCATTTCTGAAGTACTTGGAATGTCCTTCCTTGCTTTCATCAAATTTAACATTTGCACTTTCAACAATCTTCTTCAATCTTTTATTGAAGCACCAGTAGGCCTTACTTTGAGTTGAGTATCCCAAAAATATTCCTTCATCACTTCTTGCCTCAAACTCACCTAAGTCCTCATCTCTTTTGATATAACATTTACTACCAAAAACTCTGAAGTATCTCACAGTAGGAGAATGACCAAACCAAAGTTCATAAGGAGTCTTACTAGAATTTCCTTTGATTTGTACCCAGTTAAGAGTGTATACAACAATACTCACAGCCTCTCTCCAGTAAACTTGAGGAACATTTGTTTCCATCATCATGGTTCTGGCAGCTTCTTGAATGGTCCAGTTCTTTCTTTCCACAACTCTGTTTATCTAAGGAGTCCTAGGAGCAAATAACTATCTTTCTATTCCATGCTTTTCACAGAAAGTATCAAACTCACCGGAGGTAAATTCTCCACCTTTGTCTAATCTTAGACATTTTAATTTCCCACCAATCTCATTTTAAACAATCATCTTGAACACCTTACACTTGTCAAGGGCTTCTAATTTTTCTCTTAGAAAAGTTACCCACATCATCTAGGAGTAGTCATCAGTTAATAACATGAAATATCTATCTCCTTGCACATTCCTAGCAGGACCACAGAGATCAGTATGTACCAGTTCCAATCTCACTTGAACCTTGTTCCTTACTTTTAAAAGAAATTTTGTTCTGCTTCCCCAATTGACATTCTCTACATATGTTATTAGGTTTCACAAGTCTTGGAAGATCTCTTACAACATGAGTGGAACTTATTTTGACAATGTTGTCAAAATTCACATGACACATCCTCCTATGCCATAGCCAACTTTGATCTTTTTGAGAAATCAAACAACTTTTACCAAAACTACTTAAGTGAAAGATGTTACCTGTAGTTTGAGTACCTGATGCAATTTCAGCTCCAGAGCTTTCCAAGATTCTACATTTTCCATCCTTGAACTGAAGATCATAACCCTTGTCAACCAACTATTAGACACTAAGAATATTATGTTTCAGTCCTTCCACATATAGAACATCGTTGGTGTTGTTCTTACCATCAAAAGAGATGGATCCTTTGCCACAAATTCTACCAGTTGAGTTGTCTCCAAATTTTACAAAGCTTCCTTCATAGTTTTCAAAATTCACAAACTTACTCTTGTCACTAGTCATGTGATGAGAGCATCCACTACCAATCACCCATTCACCCCTTTCAATAACCTAAGTAGCCAAGGTACTTTCCACATTTTCATAGCTAGCAGATTTAGTAGACACCAGATCTTCTTCTTTGATAGAAAGTAACACCCAATCATTTTCAGATGAGCCTCCATGATTAGATTCATCATCCATTACCCCTTCTTCTCCATTTTCATGGACACAATAACATTTCTTCTGACCTTTATACCAGTTAGGGTTTGGTTTTGAAAACCTTTTTGGACATCTTGACGTAAATGAGCAATCTTATTACAAGCAAAACATTTGAGTGGTAATTTTCCTTCATACCTACCGGATCCTCTTAGCATTCTTCTGGCCATAAGAGCTTCAAGATTTGATGTTTCTATTTCAACATCTTCGAGATCTTTTCTTATCTTCATAAATCTATTTGATCTTGTAGAAGAACTTTCACCTGGATCATATCTTTGTTCTCCATACACACTGGCCTTAAATACGGATTCAGACTTGGGAAGAGAATCACCAAACTCACTTAATTCGAAAGCTAAAATCTTGCCAACCAGATGATCTCTTGTAACATCTGAGACTATCATGATCTCTTCTATAGTTGCAACCTTATGTTTGTATGAATCTGGTAAAGATCTGAGTACTTTTGATACAATTTTATATTCTTCCAAAGTTCCACCAACACACCTGATGCCACACACAAGTTCATTTATCTTTTGCATGTAGATTGTGATGTTTTCATCTTTGCTCATCTTCATAGTTTCAAATTTTCCACTTAGACTTTGCAGCTTTGCACATTTGACATATGTATCACCTTCATATAGAAACTCCAACTTTTTCCAGATTTCATAAGTAGTTTTTAGACCAAAGACATTTGTCATCTCTGAATTAGTCAAGGCACTCAACAAGGGTTCTTTAGCTTGAAGATTATTTTCAGCATCTTTGATTTGATTAGGAGTTGAAGGACCTTTCTCTGGAGGTTTATACTCAACACTAGTTATTGCCCAGCAAGCATTGCCCATGCATTGCAAATGACACTCCATGTGGTTTTTCTAAATAGAATAATTTGTTCCATCAAATCTTGGGCTATCCTTCTTATAGGTTGACATCCTGGATTTCCTCAAGCAGTTAGGCTTTTATGAGAGGATCTGGCTTTGATACCAATTGTTGGAACTAGACAACTGAGAGGGGGGTGAATCAATTGTCCCTTTAAAAACTTTTCTACCTTTAACCTTCTTTATTATCTTACTACCAGATTAGTAATGCAAGCATTTAAGCATGAATCAACAACATAAGAGCATAAACATAATCAACACATTTGACACCAAGATTTTGATGTGGAAACCCAGTTAAGGGAAAAACCATGGTGGGGGTTAACCCACAAAATGCATACCCTATTAACAGCTTAGAAAAATAGAAGGCACATGCCTTCTGCCCAGAGCTCACCGCTCAAAAGGAGAGGATCACTGCCTACATAATTTATTTAGAAAGAATTAACTGAGAATTATCATCTATTTCATGCCTGATTCAGTTTCAATGAATGCTCATGAACTTTTGCTTTGCCTCCAACTCTTCTTCACTCTCTACACTACTCTTGCTCCTTTCGTTCTCTTCTCTGCTCCTGATCCTTCCTTTAGATTTTCTCTATTTTTCACATTGTGATTTAGGTACTTCTTCAACAAGTATTTATATACTTCATCAACCTTGGAATGATCAACAAGGTGGCCTAAACTTGACCTGGATCATCACACTATTGGCCAAATACAACTGAGATTTGAATCTGCTTCTACAACCATTCCATGCTTCATAGAAATGTGTTTAAGGCATCCGCAACAGGCTAGGGACATCTATTCGGCCAAGACTGAGAAGAACATTAACCTTAAGAGGAAATTTTTAATCAACAAGCTCAAACTTTAATGCGGACCTCCAATATAGTAGCTACATGATCTTGAGACCTCTACAAGCACATTGGAATCACCAATAACATTCACTCTAAACCATATTATCACAAACATTTGAATCTTCCTTCAGAACCTTAAGAACACACTCTGCCATGATTGTCAGACTAGAAGGATAGCTTGTGGATCTCCAAACCACAAACCACTAGATTTGATGATACACATTGACTTCCCAAACATGCCTTCAGATCTGTAGATCATAATCTTATATTACCGAATCAATCCAGACCTCTTTCCTGTCATTTTGTCTTTCCTAATTATTGCAAGAACTGGTTCTACCCAGATAGCCATAACTCCTTCAAATTTTCATGCAGACTTCTCAAATTTTGACTGGAGCAACCTCTGACAATCCTCTACATAGTCACATGATCCGCATGCATTGATTGTCATTAATTTTCTCAATATCCTCAACAATCCAGTCTTCTATACAGACAGCAAAATAGGATACAGTTGACACTAATGGCAAGAAGAATATGTTGACATCAATGACAACACCACTTAGGCACATATTTGCAACAGTATTCACATGGATGGCCTAGAAAATTATACAAAGGCTTTACAAAATACTCTTGAAAATAAAGTTAATGGGATCTTTCACATCTACTATCCTAGATAGTTGTCCACATCTGTATAGGTTTGATGTTTCCATCCCTATCCAAGTCTCTTACTCTCAAACATTCATCCCACATACACATATTCTCATACAAAATAAGATGCATGAACACAGAGTAATGCATGAATTTACCACCTTCATTCTTTATAGCAACCAAATCATTTTGAAGATGATTAGTAAGGTATTCATCATATTCCAGAGGTAGTGCATCTTGTCTTTGTAAATCTATAGTTAGGACCATTGGTGCAACTTCCATAAACAAAGGGGCATCCAAGCCAAGCACTTGGTAGACAGAATAGTAGGTGTATCTAAAATACTCCTCAAAAAAATCTATAGGATAGGGGGATCCTCAACCCCTAAGAATACTCTGAGATTGTTCCCTTCATCTTAGGGCTTGTGTAGTAGGGGTAGCTTCCATCTCTTATAAATATTGCTTAGATTGTAATGTTCATTTAATAGATCTCTGATTCTGAATTTCATATCAAAGCTAGTGTCCAACTAAAACACCATGGATATATAGTTCTTGGTGATAGGGATAAAACCAGATCCATATTTTAACTCAATCATATGGGTCTGTGGATTGTATTTTCTGGCCAAAGATTTTAACAACTCCTCATTGATGAACACATTTGGCACTATCAATTTTCCCAGGTTTAGTCTCCATGGGTTGGAGACAGGTTTGTGCCTATGCATTTTCCCATAGTGATACATAAACAGATCATACCCTCTTATTAGGGTCCATGTGTCCCTTATTTGTTTGTTTATGTTCTTCAATTTCTCAGCTTGGGGGTTTAATTGGGCATTTCTTCTAGACCTTTGTCCTGAACCTAGGCATTGATCTATTAAATCCTAGTTTAAATGTCTTTCTTCTACTTTCTGCCTCTTACCCTTAGGGTTTTTGGTCACATTTTCCATGATGTAAACTTTTGTATAAGAAGGAACCTTACTTTTGTGATTGTAATTTGAACCAGTTTATGTATTCTTCAAATTTTTAAGTTGAGCTTAGAGTACTTGGATATCTTCTCTGGTTCTAGAATTACTATTCTTTGCCATGCCTTGCCTTTGTTCTTCATTGTTGCTTAATTGTTTCAATCTTCTTAATATTTGTTTCAATATACTTGGCTCTGGTGCATTAATGGTGTCTCACAGCAACTTTCAGGTCATCAAAGGGACATTTAATTTTTTTTTTTTAATAAGGGTTGTTTGATCACCACCAAACATGTCTTGTCACTATTCCATTAGGATGACCAATTTTGTGATCCCATCAACATTTCCTCCTATCTCGATGTCTTTTATTGGTGATTCTATTAGTTCCTTAAAGATTTTGAAGTGACCTCAAATGACCTCATACCGATATCACAACATTTATTTGAAACCCTTTTGTGAAAAATCTCTCCGATATTTTCTTGTCTCTTTAATGTGTTCATAAATCTTGTTTTATCAAAGGGACCAATGTTTGGGCTTCCCTGATATTGATCTGTCCCTTCGATGTTTGTTTATTAAGCATACCTTTCACCTCTTAAACATGACTGGGAATCAATTCACTCCAATATCCTAGAGTCATCTTGAAATGCTTTTAATCTCTTTATTCTCCTTTGTTTATAAATGTTATCGCTTTATCGGCAGGACACATTTAATTGTCACGCCGATGTACCTCTATCTCTCATAATTAGCATAATATGCCGATGAGTTATATCAAAAAAACATTTATGTCCCCTGATTATTTATTTCCTGGATTATCGAAGAGACTCCCAAATACTTCTCTTCAATACATAGTGGTGTCTTCAACATAACTTTGACTAGATATCGAAGGGACTCCCCTGATATGGCACCTTCTCACTGATAATGTTTGTATTGCCTTTTTGAAGGGACAATGAGATGAGTCCTACCAATATAGAAGTATTTATCCAATATAATTTTGGTATTTAGGGTGAGGGTGACAAAACATGATTTTATTAGGGTTATGACTTATGGGTTGGATAAATGGGTTATTTTGGGAAGGGGAAATTTTGAAATGGCATTTTAGGTGATGATATTGTGGAGGGAAATGGATTTTTTACAAATTTTTTTTTGGGTTAAATTTTTGTCCCAACAAGTTCTATCAGCAAAGCTTTCTCCCTTTTTTGTCTCAAGGCTTCTACTAGGTCCTTGGATAAACCTTCTAAGATTTCATCCAGTGTTTTATTTTTTTAAATCATATATCTTATTATTACCCTTTCTATTATTTTTTATTCTCAGTAGAAAATTCATCATATAAAGCTATTGTTTCCTACAATAAGCCATGACATGAATTATATTTCATTTACTATTGTATCAATGTTCAATGGTTCTCTAGGGGCTTCTTTTTCTGTTTTCTTCTTTTTCTTTCTCTTTTGTAATTTTTAGACTTCTTCTTCACATTCTGACTCTTCAATTTCTTTCGCAGATGTTTGAGTTTTCTTTCTTTTAACATTTTTTTATCTTGGTGCTTTCTTTTTTCCGTACTTAATTGTATAAGGGATTCTGATGCTACCCATCTTCCTGTTGAACTATATGTGTTGAGGATTCAAGTTGTGGTGTAGCTTGTGCACTTGTTTTTGCAGATGTACATCTCCTTGATCTCCTTAGATTTTGTGCTGATGTGGCCACTTACAGAGCATAGTAAGTGGTTTGCAGAGCTTCTGCAGTGGCTTGTGGAGATGCTAATGGTTAGTCTATAGTATACTATGTTACAATATGATATATTGCTATGATACATGCTATAATTTCTCTACATTATTCCTTATTATTCTAGAGATTGATGATATTGTTTCAATCTAGCCCCATTCACATAACCAACTGATAATTTTCCTTCCATATCACTTAGTCTTACTACTCCAGATTTGTAATTTCATCTATACAATATGGTACTAACCATATTACCTTCAATTTTCCCTATTTTTGATTTTTCTATCAAATAGGAGTACCAAATCACCTTCTTTGAAGATTTTCTTGTGCAAGTTTCTGTTGTGCCATCATTTCTTGTGCATCTTTTCCAAATTCATATTGTTTGCCATAATTAAATCTATTTTCATCCATTTTTTCCAATACCTCAATCCTTTGGACTAGGCATTCTTCCTCATTTAACTTCAAAGTCAGTGCTATATGAAAATTTGTTAGTATGAAGTGAATTGGTATTGTAGCATCCATTCCATAGACTAGCTCATAAGGTGTACACTTTGTAGTCCTTTTATAGGTAGTGTGGTAGGCCCAAAGTACCATGAGTACTTTTAGGTCCCAAGTTGTTTTATTCTCATTGCTCATCTTTATTAATGCTTTTCCAATTATCTTATTATGAGCTTCACTTGCCTCATTTACTTGTGGCTGATAAGGTAAACTTTTATTGTGTTATCATGAAGTTTTGTAAAAGCTCTACAATTATGTTATTTAGAAAATGTTTGCCTTGATCACTTGTTATGCTCAATGGGCAACCAAATCTAGTTATTATGTTTTCATATAGGAATTTTGTGGTAGTTTTAGCAGTACAATGTTTAGTTGGTTAATCCACTTCCCACCTTTTTAGGTATTCCACTCTTGTTATGATAAATCTTGCTTTTGAATTCTTAGTAGGGGGATCTATAGGCCCAATGACATCAATTGCCTATTTTTCAAATGGGAGTTGTGCTAGCACAGGTCTTAGTCACATTTCATCTCTTGTGGTAGGTCTTCCTATGTGTTGACATATATCACAGTGTTTAGCATACCTTTTAGAATCTTTAAAAAATGTGGGACATCATAGTCCTACTAACTTTATATTTCTTGCGGTAAGTTCTCTGGAGTCATGGCTTCTTGCCACTCCTTCATGTTGCATGTGTGTTGTCATTGATGTCAACAATACTGTGTTGTGAAAGGCAGGAAGTGGAAGTGATGATAATAGAGATGATGTCAACAGTGGTATAGTGTGTTGATTAGTGATGATCAGTGATGTTCAGAGATGCCAAAGGATAGTGATTGTTGCAAAGATGTCAAAGGATAGTGATTGTTCCAAAGTGTTGATAGATAGAAAAGTAGAGTGATGAATATATGTTGTGGTGATCAGTGAAGAAGACAAAGGAGAGATTTATTATAGAAGTTGTGGAGTTAAGGATAAGGTGATGAAATTCATGTACTATGTATGCTAATTGGATCTATATCATCTACACACAATTGCACTCTTTCTTTTTGAATTTCATGCAGAAGTGAAAGTTGAGGATCGAAGAATGTGCTATCTTCAATATTATTGTCTTCTTGAAAAAAGTTGTGATTGTTGTGTATGGAGTTGTGTGTGATGTCATTGTTGTGATGAATGTTGTACTCATTATTTTCTGAGGAAAAGCATTGGTTTAGTTTTGAAAGAAAGTTTCAAAAAGTCCAAGGCACTGGAGCTTGCATTGAAGTAGCTTGGGAGAATGCTCTACATTCCTCTACATTTGAAAGTATGGCCTTACGATTTAGTAGTTATATAGAGATGAGTGTGAAGAAGGTATGTTCCTAATTTTAGATCATATAATTTACTGCAGAAGATTCTAGAGCTAGCAGAGTGAAGGCAATTGTTCAGAGTTGTTGCAGTTAGGATGAGTCAGAGAACTACGCTGCATTTCTCTACATTTGATGATGTGGTCATGTGGTTTGAAGAGTAGTTGGATACAAATGCAAAGAATGTTATATCTAATTTTTAGTTGATACATTGTACCACAGTGGTTCAGTGGAGTTAGAAAAATAGAGACATATCATATTGCTGATTAGAGTTGTCTAGAGGAGAAAGTAAAAGCCACCATATTTCACCACATTTTATCTTTTGGCTTCAATATTTGGAGGATAAGTTTAGTATGTTTGTATTTTTGTTCATTTCAAGTTTTGGGTGCTGAAATGCACCACAAGTTGGTTTTTCAATGTTCTATCTCAAGATTGTGTGTTTAGTGTTTGTAAATGATGCCAAGTTCAATATCTATTTGTTTGCACCAGAAAGAAAATATTCAATTCAAAAGAAGGGATGCCTAAGAAGGCTTGTGCAAATCTTATGTTTCTTGTGAAGTGATCTATATGATGCTAATTCATCTCTCTGGTAGTGCTTTAGGTTTGGAGCTATCTTGTGGGAGAATAAGTGTTTGTTGGGCCAACTTCATGTGCTTTGAGGATCATTCCTAATGCTTGGTAGTGTGCGCCATCTTGGAAGAATGCATTAAGGAAGAATAGGTCCTGGTTATCACTTAGGTTGAACCACATTGGATTTCTCCATCTTTTGGATGCCAACTTGGTGTGGACATCACACATTTCATCTTGGCCCATGTGGGAGAAAGATTTTGTAACTTACAGAAAGTATAAATAAGATATCTTGATTGGTGTGAAATGTATGAGTGTGTGTGAAGGTGTGTTGAGGGTAGCAGTGTTCATTTTACAGAGGAAGTGAAGGTGTGTGATAGACTGAAGTATGTTGATGTTGCAGACGGGAGTTTGATTAGTGAGATCTATTATGTGTGAAGTTCAAAGGCTCTGTAAGTGTTTTTGCATTGTATTTTTAGGGAGTTTGTCCTCCCTTGGGTTCTAGCCCCTAAAACATGTTGTAATCTATTTTATAATTATTTGTGAGACTAGATTTGGATAGTAGATTCAAGCAGCTTACTCACCATGGTTTTTCCTTTCTTGGATCTTCCACCTAAATCTGGTGTTGTGGTTGTGTGTTCATGTGTTGTGCTTTAAATTGTTCATTTTTCTTTATCATATGTTTAAGGCAGTAAGAAGTTTTGGTTGACAAAGTTAAGTTGGAATAATTTTTGGTATATATTGATTCACCCCCCTCTAAGTATATCATTGTGTTCTAACACTTCATGTGCCTCCCTTAATATTACTTCCCTCTCATGTTCATAGAAAACTCTTCATATTATATCATCTCTTCCTATAATATGTAGTTCCCCTTAAATTAGTGTGCATGGAAAAGCCTTCCGCATTAGGATCTTCTTATCTCCTGGAGACATATCTACTAGAAATTCTCCTATAGACAGTAGGTAGGCTATGTGTTTTAACTCTTTTAGTACCATTGTAACCCTAAACAATTCTACACCAAGAAGTTCTTCTTCCTCCATTTTTGGTTCATCTGTTACAATTCTAGACAAGTAATTAGGTCCCTGATTACGTTTACCTGGTTTTATCATTATCGTGAATTAAAATTCTTGAAATAATAACAACTAATGACATATCCTTCCTTGGATCATTGGTGTATTAAATATGTATTTTATTGGTTCATAATCTGTGTAGATAATGAAATATGTAGATAGGAGGTAATGTCTAAACTTCTATTGCAAGTATGTGCTTAATCGGTGTTGTCATTGATGTCAACATATCTTTTTTGTCATTGGTGTCAACTATATCCTATTTTTTATCTATTCAAAAGCCTTATATGTTGAGGATATTGAGAAAATTTGCCTTTCTGGAAGAAACTGTGAGTCACAGTAAATTGCAGTAAAGACAGTGAGTTGCATGTTGAAGAACAGTCAAGAAGATTGCTCTGCATTTCTTGTTAGTTGAAGATCTTGGTCTGTGGATTGGAAGTTATTTAGAGGCATGTCTGAAGATACTAAATCCTAAGTTTGAGCCTTCGGTGTGAAGAACTGAGTGAGTTACTTTCACCAAAGTAAACACTTCTTTTTCTGATTATTCATTGGTGCCAAAGAGAAAGTATTTTGCTCTGCATTCCTCCGCATTGAAGTGTTTTGCTTTGTAGTTCTAGAGGGAAGTCTGGGATAATGATAAGTGCCCACAATTGCAATGGTTCATGTTTTGGTGGTCTGCAAGTTATCTTTTTTTTATGATACTTGAAGATAGTGAAGTTCATGTGCTCTACTGTGAAGAATCTCATGGATAAAGTGGATTAAGTTTGTGTGGTTGCTCCTAGTGATTTTGAAACATTCTTGTGGATGGCTCCTAATCATGTTCCTACCTTGACATTGGTCCATGTTAAGGAATTGAGACCGTGTTTGAAGATTATTCCCAGACAACATATCGTGTAACTAGTCTTAGCCAACTTGGTTAATTCCAGTGATTGTGGAGATCCCTTGAAGATTATAGAAGCATGTTGTCACATGGAAGATCGTGTTTGATTGCCAGCTAAAGCTTGGTGTGATCCTCATACTTCTATACTACATTTCCTTAGCATAATTTTGTATTAGGTCAACACCTATTTTGTAAATGTTTCTAATGCCAACCTTAGAGATTGTTTCAATGGTTGATGATTGTAATTCCAACATTGATGATCATTCCAAGGTTGATGAAGTGTATTTATACTTGTAATTAAGTCATGGAAAATATGTCATTGAGAGAAGATGTGAAGATAAGGAAAGAAGTGAAAAGGCAGAGCAGAGCAGAGGAACTATTGTAATTCAATGTATTAATCTTAGACATGTAGAAGATGCTGATCTTGGTAGTGAGCTACCAGTAGGGTTTAACAACCCTCAAGGTTTAATAGCCCTCATTGTAATCTTTCTAGGTTTAGGGTTGAGATAGTGAGCTTGCTAGACCTAGCTATACTTCATGGCAGTGAGCCAGCATGTTCTAGGCCCATGGAGTGACCAACCCTGAACATCATTTTTCAAAGATTACAATATATATTGAGAGCTAATCCTCTCAGTGGTTTTTCCCCACCTTGGGGTTTTCCACATAAAAATCTCGTGTCTCTTGTGTTTGATGTTGCATTTGTGTCTAAGTTTCTTATTTCATCCATTCATTGTTTAATCATAATAACTGTAGACAAGTGGTTAATGGGTAAAGTGTAGAAGTGGTTGAGTTTTTGGGACAAATGATTCACCCCCCCTCTCAGTTGTCCAGTGCACTTCAACAATTAGTATCAGAGCAAGGTTCCTTTGAAGAAAGTCTAACATCTTGAGGAAGATCCAAAATGCCTTATAAGAAGGAAGTGCACCACATTTTGATGGGATGAATTATGCTCTTTGGAAGGTACGAATGAAAATCCATCATTTTTGTCTTGGCTACAAAGTATGGAAAGTTGTAGAAGCAAAATATGCCATGCCTCAAAATGGTTTGATGATTGAAGATGAAATCAAAGAATATGAGGTGGCTATCAAAGAAAAAGATGGTCTGTTAAGCTCCTTAAGTGACTCAGTGCTGACAAAAGTTGTGGATCTTGAAACTAAAAATGAGGTATGGGAGAAGCTGAAAAATATGTATGAAGGAGATGATTCTATGAAGGAGGCCAAGCTACAAAGTCTAAAAGTGAAATATAAGGGTTTGAAGATGAATGAAGATGAAAACATAACAAAATTTATGTAAAGAGTTGATGAACTTGTCACTAGGATAAAAGGTATGGGGGGGATAAAAGGTATGGGGGAACTCTAAGTGATAAGGAAGTTGTGATGAAAATTCTTAGATTACTACCAAAGTCCTACAGTCACAAGGTAGCTCTAATTAAAGAATTTATGCAAGTAAAATCTATTGACATAGATCAGTTACTTGGTAAGCTTACTACCTTTGAAATGAGAGAGTTTGTTGGTGCCCTACCAAAAGTTGAGACTGCCTTCAAAGCTAGCACTTCTGGGAAAACATCCAGATTAGAAAAGTACAAGGTAGAATCTGATGATGAGTTTGATGAAGTTGAAGCCAACTTTGTTGATAGATTGCAAACAAGATCTGGTAAGTTTAAAGGTAAATTACCTTTTAATGCTTCTCTTCTAGTAAAGTAGACCACTTTGCTTCCAGATGCCTTGAAAGAATTGAAAGAAATAGAAAAAGATATGAGAACAGACCTAGGATCCAAAAGAAATTTTATTATGTTGAAGATTTTGATGATGATGGAGTATCAGATAATGGTGAACCAGATAATGCTAGTACTTTCGATAATGAATGCTTGTTTATTTCTATTAAGGAAGAAATTGTGTCTACTAATCCTGCTAGCTGTGTGAAGGAAGAAAAACCAATGGAAAGTACTTTAGCTTCTCAGGTTGTTGGACAAAGATGAATGGGTTATTGATAGTGGGTTCTCTAACCACATGATTGGTGAAAAAAGTAAGTTTGTGATTTTGGAAATATATGATGGTGGACTAGTTAGGTTTGGAGATGATATAGCTAGTAAGATTTGTGGAAAAGGATCTATTTCTTTTGATGACAAGGATATTACTGAAGATGTCTTGTATGTGAAAGGATTACAGAACAATCTTTTGAGTGTGGGTCAGATGTGTGACAAAGGTTATGATTTAAGATTCAAGGACAATGGATGCAAAATTAGGGAAATCTCTAGAATAGTCATTGCAGCTAGTAAGAAGACTAGAGGTAATATCTATCACTTGAAAGGAACTGATAACTATTGTTTGTTTGTTCAGACTGATGAAAGTTGGCTATGGCATAGAAGGCTTTGTCACATCAATTTCGATAAAATTATGAAGATAAGTATTGTACAGGCTATTAGAGATTTCCCTAAGCTTGTGAAGCCTACTAATCCTATTTACAAGGAGTGTCAATTTGGGAAACAAACAAGAACAAGTTTCAAAAGCAAAGACCAATAGATTGATGAACTACTAGAACTAGTGCATATAGATTTGTGTGAACCTACCAGAGTAAAAAGTTTTCAAGGAGATAGGTACTTCATGTTGCTTATTAATGATTATTCTAGAATGACTTGGGTTACCTTTTTGAAGGAAAAAGTACAAGCTCTAGATAAGTTCAAGGCATTTAAGGCAATGGTTGAAAATGAGATGGATTTGAAGATCAAATGTTTGAGGTTTGACAGAGGAGGAGAGTTTACATCAAATGAATTCAATTTCTTTTGTGAAGAACATGGGATAAAGAGACGGTTATCTGCACCTAGAATTTCACAACAAAATGGAGTTGTTGAAAGGAAAAATAGAATAGTTCAAGAAGCTGCTAGAACCATGATGAAGAAAGCTGATCTTACAGAAGCATATTAGAGAGAGGCAATTCACACTCTTGTATATATCCTAAATAGAGTCCAAGTCAAAGGTAACAATTCTAAGACTCCTTATGAATTGTGGTATGGTAAAGTTCCTACTATGAAATATCTTAAAGTTTTTGGTAGCAAATGTTATATCAAAAGAGAAGAAGATCTAGGCAAGTTTGATGCTAGATGTGATGAAGGAATCTTCCTTGGTTAATCCACCAAGAGCAAGGCCTACTGGTGCTACAATAAGAGGCTGAATAAAATTGTTTAGAGTGCAAATGTCAAAGTTGATGAAAGTAAGGAGAAGAGTTCAAGTGGATGTGAAGAAGATGGACTAGATGTTTTAGCAAGCAAAGAAGTGGTGCAGCATGAAGACAGTTCAGATGAAGAGGAACAAACTCTAGAAAGTGTTACCATGACACCAAGGTATGTAAAACTTAATCATTTTGAAGATCAAATCATAGGAGATAAGAGCAAAGGAATCCTGACCAGAAGAAGAGCTATAGAAGAACAAGTATATTTCTATCTGATTTCCAAGATTGAACCTAAGACTGTGAATGAAGCTTGCAATGATGAGAATTGGGTAAAAGCTATGAAAGAACTGATGCAGATAGAGAAGAATCAGACATGGGATCTTGTTCCCAGACTAACAGATAAAAATTTAATTGGCACCAAGTGGGTCTTTAGAAAAAAAGATGAATGAGAACGGTGAAGTGGTAAGAAACAAAGCAAGGTTAGTATGCAAAGGATACTCTCAAGTTGAACGAATATATTTTGAGGAAACATTTGCACTAGTGGCAAGGATTGAAGTTATAAGAATGTTTTTGGCATTTGCAGCCTACAAAGATTTTAAGGTATATCAGATGGATGTGAAGTCTACATTCTTGAATGGAGAATTGGAAGAACACGTATATATTGAACAACCAAAAGGATTCCAGTCATTAGATTAGGGTGACATGGTATGCAAATTGAAGAAGGCATTGTATGGATTAAAACAAGCCCCTAGGGCCTGGTATGCTAGGTTGGATAAGTATCTAATATAGTTAGGGTTCATCAAGGGTACTACCGATAGCAATCTCTATTTTAAGATCAATAATGAACAAATCCTAATCGTTGCAGTCTTTGTTGATGAAATTATTTTTGGAGGCAATGAAGGTATGTGCATAGTTTTTGTTGGAGAAATGCAAAGTGAATTTCAAATTCCATGTTTGGTGAGATGAATTTCCTTTTAGGTTTGCAAATAAATCAATTAGATAAATGTATCTTCATTTCTCAATCTAAGTATGTGAAAGAGTTGTTAAAAAAGTTTGGGATGGAAGACTCTAAACTAGTAAATACTCCCATGATAACTGGTTGTAAGTTGAGAAAAAATGATGATTCACCTATGGTAGATTAGAAAAGATATAGATCTATGATTGGAGGATTACTTTATTTGACTCAAACCAGACCTGATATAATGCATGCAGTTTGTCTTGTGGCAAGATTTCAAGTAGAACCTAAGGAGTCACATGTGACGGCAGTCAAGAGAATTTTGAGATATTTGAAAGGCACAATGCAATATGGTTTGTGGTATCCAAAGGATAATTATTCCACTCTCAATGCATACACTGATGTAGATTGCACTAGAGATGTGGATGACAAAAAAAGTACAAGTGGAGGTACATTCTTCTTGGGAAAAAGGCTGCTATCTTGGATAAGAAAAAACCAAGATTTAATATCTTTGCCCACTGTAGAAGCATAGTATATTTGTAGTAGCATGTAGTTGTACTCAAGTGTTATGGATGAAGCAGACATTGAAGGACATCAGAGTTGTGTATGAAGATCCAATTGCAATCTTTTATGACAATACAAGCACCATAAACATATCAAAGAATCCAATACTGCATTCAAGAACAAAGCACATATCCATAAGATATCACTTTTGAGAGAAAAACTGATAGAGAATGAAGTCAAGTTGGAGTATGTATCTACAAAAGACCAGATTATAGACATTTTCACCAAGCCTCTACCTAAGGATACTTTTGAGTATCTCCAAGAAAAGTTAATGGTTATTACCCCTCCTACTCTAAACTAAGATGCACAAGAGTGCATTAGTCTGGTGGTGTCTAGAGTCCCTTGTCCAAATTCAAATTGGTGCTTTTAGGGCTACTTCTTAGGGGGGAGTGGTCAGAGAGTTCAAAAGAAGGATTTAATTAGAGAAGAAGAGTGCAAGTATGTGCCCTTTGCCATTGATGTCAAAGGGGGAGAGAAATCATGTGAAAAACTCAAAGAGAAAGAGTGTAGATGTGTAAAGAGATAGGAAGAGAATCTTGTCTTGATGGTTGTTGCAGTTTTTCACATCATATGTTGCCATCAATGACAAAGGGCAAGATTGTTACAAGTATGTGCCTAATCGGTGTTGTCATTGATGCCAACATGTCTTTGTTGTCATTGGTGTCAACTGTATCCTATTTTTTTATCTATTCAAAAGCCTTATATGTTGAGGATATTGAGAAAATTTGCCTCTCCAGAAGAAATTGAGTCATAGTGAATTGCAATGAAGATAGTGAGTTGCATACTGAAGAACAATCCAAAATATTTCTCTACATTTATTGTCAGTTGAAGATTTTATTCTATGGATTGGAATTTATTTAGAGGCATGTCTAAAGATGCTAAATCCTAATTTTGAGCCTCTGGTGTGAAGAACTGAGTGAGTTACATTCACCAAAGTAAACACTGCTTTTTCTGATTATTCACTCATGCCAGAGAGAAAGTATTTTGCTCCGCATTCCTCTACATTGAAGTGTTTTTCTCTATGGTTCTAGAGGGAAGTTTGGGATGATGATAAGTTCCCACAATTGTAATGGTTCATGTTTTGGTGGTCCGCAGGATATCTTTCTTTTATGACAGTTGAAGATGGTGAAGTTCATGTGCTCCGATGTGAAGAATCTCATGGATAAAGTGGATTAAGTTTGTACAGTTGCTCCTGGTGATTTCAACATGCTTGTAGATGCCTCATGATCATGTTCCTACCTTGACATTGGTTCGCGTTAAGGAATTGAGACCGTGTTTGAAGATTATTCCCAGACAACATAGCATGTAACCAGTCTTAGCTGACTTGGTTAATTCTAGTGATTGTGGAGATCCCTTGAAGATTATAGAAGCATGTTGTGGTGTGGAATATCCTATTTGAGTCCCAGCTAAGGCATGGCATGATCCACATACATCTATACTACATTTCGTTAGCATAATTTTGTATTAGGTCAAGACCTATATTTGTAAATGTTTGTAATGCCAACCTTGGAGATTGTTCCAATGGTTTATGACTGCAATGCTGACCTTGATGATCATTCCAAGGTTGATGAAGTGTATAAATACTTGTAATTGAGTCATGGAAAAGATGTCCTTGAGAGAAGATTTGAAGATAAGGAAAGAAGTGAAAAGGTAGAGCAGAGCAGAGGAACTATTGTACTTCAATGTATTAATCTTAGACATGTAGAAGATACTGATCTTCATAGTGAGCATGGAAGTGAGCCACAAGTAGTGTTTAATAGCCCTCAAGGATTAATAGCCCTCATTGTAATCTTTCTAGGTTTAGGGTTGAGGTAGTGAGCCTGCTAGACCTAGTTGTACTTCATGGCAGTGAGCCAGCACGTTCTAGGCCTATGGAGTAACCAAGCCTGAACACCAATTTTCAAAGATTGCAATATATATTCAAAGCTAATCCTCTCTATGGTTTTTCCCCACCTTGGGGTTTTCCATGTAAAAATCTGGTGTCTCTTGTGTTTGATGTTGCATCTGTGTTTAATTTTCTAATATCATGCATTCATTTTTTAATCATAATAACTATGGACAAGTGGTTAATGTTTAAAGTGCAGAAGTAGTTGAGTTTTTGGGACAACTGATTCAACCCCCCCACTCTCAGTTCTCTGATGCATTTCAACAACTTCTATGGTGCATACACCATTGTCGAGGCTTCCCTTTCTATTGTGGTATAATCTGTTTCAGCCTTGGATAGTTTTGTACTAGCAAATTATATAGGATGATCTTGTGCTCCTTTGGGTTGGGCTAGTACCACACCTACTGGTATTCCTAATTCATCCACATCAACATGAAATGGGATGTTCCAATCAAGAAGTATCAATATAGGGGCCTTTGTAATTTTCTATTTTAATGTGTCATAAGAATCCTGACATTGATCATTCCACTCAATATTTTTTCCATTTTTCTTTTTTAACAATTCCTCAAGAGGTGTTTCTATTGCTACATATCCTCTAGTGAACTTGAGGTGATATCCAGTGTATCCCAAGAAAGTTCTCACATATGTAGCTATTTTTGGTATTGGTAATGTAAGGATCATAGTCACCTTTAAGGGATCTACCATCAAGCCTTTTTTATAGATAATATGACCTAGCAAGGTCCTAAATGGTATAGAAAAAGTACATTTCTTTTACCTCAATGATATTTTTAAGCTTCTGCATTTATTCAGCATCATCCTTAGGGTTTGTGTATGGTCCTTTACCAATCTATATACAATCTAATCATCTAGATAAGCCTCTAAGAAATCATGTATAAATTCTTTGAATACATTCAGCATGATTCTAGTATATACTGCAGGTGCATTATTTAATCCAAATGGCATAACTGTGTACATATATGATCCAAGTTCTAAGGAAAATGTTGTTTTTGGTTGATCTTACTCTCTGTTTTTTACTTGATGTTAACTAGAGAACCCATCAGTGAATGAATAAATTTCTCTTCTGGCTACTGATTCTAGGATCTCTTCTTTAAATGGTCTTAGAAATGGATCATGAATGCAAGCCTTATTTAATTCTTTGTAATCTCCACATATCCTTATTTCTCTTGACTTCTTATTTTGGACTACCATGGAACTGATCCATGCTACTTCGTCGACTAGTTTTATAATCCTTGTTGCCAACATTTTATCAATCTCTACTTTAACCCTCTTCTTTGTATTTAGGTTTAGCCTATATGGCCTTTTCCTTACCAGTTCATGCCTTCTTTTAGTTATATTTTCATTATTCCTACCTCCTCCTTGATTCCCTTGATTTCTGTAAATGCTCTAGGAAATTAATCCTCAAATTTAGATACAATTTTAGTTACTTGCACCACCACTTTATCATCCCAATAATCTCCTATCTTTGCTAACTCAGGGTCTCCTTCTTTCACAATATTTTCTTCTCTAATTTTGATAGGTTTATTGTAGTATTTCTCCTTAGGTTCAGTTGGTAGTTCTAGTTCCCTTTCTCCTTGAACATTTATTTCTAGGTCATCTATACTTTCATCATCTATCTATGTAGTCTTATAGCATTTATAACCAGTGTGTTTTGATTCTATGTCTATTGACTCTATGTATTTCCATATACCATCTATTCTAAGAGGTGGTAGACTTTGTTTTAGTGTTTCTCTCTCTTCCTCTATAGTTCCTTGGAAAGTTATCTCCTTCATTTTCAAGAGTGCGGTATGTATATGTTTGTCTAGACTATCAAAGGAAAATGTGTGCACAAAGTCTTCTTGTATCTCATCCCAATCTCTGGTTTTTCTTCTCCTTTCTTATTTTATGTACCAAGTTTTTGCTATTGGTGATAATTTCTAGTAGAAAAGATGGGGTTATAGTATATTGTTGTACTCATTACTACCTTTCCATACTATTATATAGATATTTAAGTGCTCTTGCAGTGGAATATGTCCCTCATATTTAGGTATAATTTTATATTCTCCTTCCTCGGATAGATATCTTGTCTTGATTAGAATCTTATATACCAGCCAGTGTTTAATTGTATCTTTATGTGTGGTCCACCAATTTACCGCATTGCATACTAATGTATGTTTTACTGCTTCTAGTCTCCTCTCTTCATTTGACAAGATTTTCTCCATATCTGTTAAGTATATTTGTAGATCTCTCACTCCTAAAAATTTGGGTAGTTTGATGTGAGAAATTCCTCACATAATGTGATTTTTTTGAATATTTCAAGTATTTATATGTACTCTACTCTTCAGAGTTTCCACAAGTATTCTATGGTGGATTCTCATCTAATGTAGAGGTCTGTAGTAGGTTTTCCCTACTATCTTGAAGCATAAATATCCTCCAAAACCTAGTTATCCTCCAAGTTCTTAGCTCCAGTTCATTTCTTATCAAGGCCTCTCATTCTTGCTCACTATTAGTACTTTAACTATCATATTATGCTTCTATCTCTCCCTTTGAATTAGGTTCTTGTACCATCTCATCCATATCTAACTTGGATATTGAGTATGTATTCTTAGGATAGTCATCAATACCTTCCTCATAGTTAGATTCTTCAACATACGCTTCTTCCATGGTTGCTTCCAAAGGTATATATACAATTTTATTATCATTTGCAAAAGATAATTCCTCTTTATGGAAGTCAACAATACCATTTGCATCAACAAACCATCTCAATCCTAGTAATGCATTGAATGCATCACCTTGTTCTTTTATTACACCTACTTGATCATTTTCAGTAGAAAATATGCTTGCTCCTTATTCAAGTATTCAGTTTCAATTTTAGTTTTAATTTTGCATAGATTCATTACAAAATATATCAGTTTCATACTCATCATCTCTCTGGTAGGTTCTTGCTACCTAACCTTGTTCTTTAGGGACTCTCCTGATTATGTAGGCTCCTTTTTGTTAATTAAAATTTTATAATTAATCACTCTTTGATTGTTGTGGTGCATTGTGGAAGTATTTTTGGGCTTTTATCACATGACAATAAGTCATGTTCTGTGCTGCTACAAAATGCGTACTATTTTCTTCTCTCTCCCCAACCTTCATTAGAAAAATGTCTTGGTTTACTACACTTGAAACATGTTGCATCATCTCTCCTTCTTCTTCCTCTACCATGGCCTTGGCCTCCTTTGTATTTGTCAAATTGGTCTCTTTCATCGTTACTATAACTATTCTCGTATGGTGCACTATTAGGGGTTGAATACTGCATAGTGTTCATATTCCTTTCATTTTTCCATTTAGTTTGTTTGTACCCATGGTCCCAAATGTATAAGGATCTTTCCACCAATCCTTTCACATATGCCATAGTATTATTATTCACCTTATTCTTATGGTGTGCATTGCACCATGGCTCATGGTCATCATCATCTTCCCTTACTCTAAAAAATTGTAAAGGGCGGTTTGGTGTCTAATGGTCATCCCACTCATCACATAATCCACAATATATAGTATTAGTTCTTCTAGGTATTGCTTTTATGTCTACCTTCATGGTGACAGCCTGTTTTTCACCATTCATTATTGAACATTCATTTTTTATGTGTCCTTCCTTAGTACAATATGAGCACTATATATTAGGCCTTTGCTTTTGTGATTTTTCCTCTTGTTTTTCTATAGTTTCTTGTTTAAGCTTTAGTTGTTCCAATTCAATCTAGATTTTCTCTATTTCTAGGTTTTCTATGTTCTTATCCTTCTTGTGCCACATTTGTGACTCTACGTGGCATTCCAAAGTAACCACCTCTGCATAGGTTTCAAATACTCTACCATCTAAAGTTGTTTTGATGTCATAATTTATTCTAGATATGAACCATTCAATCTTTTGTTTCTTAGTTAATGGCTCTTCTAACTTGCAAGTTGTTTCTTTGAACCTCATATGAAATTATTTGATTGTTTCTCCTTATTTCTGTACTAACTCCCTCATTTTTATCACCCTTTTTGTAGGGATCTCTAGAGTTTCAAAATTTTCCAAAAATTATTTCTTGACTTCATCCTGATTTTTATCATGCTTAGGGCATGCATTCCTATACCATTTAAAGGAATCATTCCGCAATGTTCATATAAAGTCAAATAGCTTGGTTTTATCCCTTGTTATGTCATTTCTATTCCAAATGGATTCTAGAATGGAGATATGCTCTGCTACTTCGGTGGTGCCCTTTTTGAACACTAGTAGCTTAACTGGTGAATCCATTGGTACTTTCTTCTATATTTTTGGTACCTCTAGTGTCTTGTGGTGGGTTTCTTCCTTACCTTTCTTCTTAGGTTTTTGCCTCTATACTAGGGTTTTTTCTTTCCCAATATTTCTTTGAAATCTCTCTTAATTTATTCCTTATTTCTTCCTGCTTATTTACTTTATTATTGTCTTCTTCGAAGATTCTTCTTGTCTTATAGGGTGCCTAGGGTGACTCCTAGTCAAGGGGTTGTGTCTCTTAAAAATGTCTTTTTGTTTTAGGGGATCCCTTTCCATATGTTAGTGACGTCATGTCATTTGCAAGTGATGTTTCACTTAATTATCTTATACTTAGGGAACTAATCTTCTCATATACCACATCCTTTATTTTTTCTGGAATCTTCATCACACTTTGACTAACCACTTTATCTAGGTATTTCACATCTAAATTCAAGGGTTGGAGGCATCTTGTGGTATTTAGTAAATGTTCCCATTGTTCATCTACCCTGATTTGAATACTGGTAAGTCAAGTTTAACATTTAGGGTTCTTCCTATCTATGTTTTCTACTTCAGTCTCCTATCATTCTTGAATTTGTTTTTGTCTTTCTTCCCCACTTGTTTCCATTATGATTAATATAATTTCACTAATTTCCCTTAATCTTTTGTTATCCCCTTTTTCCATGGGTGTTTTAGATTTGGTATTACATCAATCCTTATGTATCACATGGTCAGCTCAACTTGAAGAGTTACTTCTTTTCAAGGATCTTTTTAGATCATCCCCTTTTTCATTTATCATCCCTTTAAGTGCCTACCCTATTGATATGCCCCAGACAACTGAGAGGGGGGGTGAATCAGTTGTCTCAAAAAATTAAACACTTCTACAATTAAACATCAATCACTTATCCACAATTATTATGATTTAACAATGAATGCATGAAATCGGAAAATTAACCATAGATACAACATCGAACACAAGAGACACCAGATTTTACATGGAAAACCCCAAGGTGGGGAAAAACCACAGAGAGGATTAGCTCTCAATATATATTGCAATCTTGAAATAATGATGTTCAGGCTTGGTCACTCCACAAGCCTAAACATACTGGCTAAGTGCCATGAAGAACAACTATGTCTAGTAGGCTCACTACCTCAACCCTAAACCTAGCAAGAATATAATAAGGGTTGTTAAACCCTACTGGTGGCTCACTACCAAGATCAACACCTTTTTATATTCAGAGAGGATTAGCTCTCAATATATATTGCAATCTTGAAATAATGATGTTCAGGCTTGGTCACTCCACAAGCCTAAACATACTGGCTAACTGCCATGAAGAACAACTACGTCTAGTAGGCTCACTACCTCAACCCTAAACCTAGCAAGAATATAATAAGGGTTGTTAAACCCTACTGGTGGCTCACTACCAAGATCAACACCTTTTTATATTCAGAGAGGATTAGCTCTCAATATATATTGCAATCTTGAAATAATGATGTTCAGGCTTGGTCACTCCACAAGCCTAAACATACTGGCTAACTGCCATGAAGAACAACTACGTCTAGTAGGCTCACTACCTCAACCCTAAACCTAGCAAGAATATAATAAGGGTTGTTAAACCCTACTGGTGGCTCACTGCCAAGATCAACACCTTTTTATGTTTTTGATTAAAGTACAACAATTCCTCTACTCTTCTCTACTTTGCTTCTTCTTTGCTCCGCCTCTTCTCTGCTCTACCTTTTGGACCTTTCTTATTATCTATCCATTTTTTCTCAAGGACAACTTTTTCATAGCTCAACTATAAGTATTTGTACACTTCATCAACCTTTGAATGATCATCAAGGTCATCATTACAATCATCAACCATTGGAGCAATCTCCAAGGTTGGCATTACAAGCATTTACTAAATAGGTCTTGACCTATTACAACATTATGAAAAGAAAAAGAAGTAAAGATGTGTGCAAATCATGCTACACATTAGATGAGCCTCAAACACAATCTTCCATGCTTCAAAATGCTTCTAGGATATTCAAAGGTTCTCCACAATTACTAGAATCAACCAAGTTGGCTAAGATTGGTTACAAGCTGCCTTATCTAGGAACAATCTTCAAACATGATCTCAATTCCTTAACATGAACCAATGTCAAGATAGGAACATGATCAGAAGACATCCACAAGCATGTTATAATCATTAGGAGGAACCGCATGAACCTTAACCACTTTAGCCATAGGAATCTTCTTACTGAAACAAGTGAACTTCACTGTCTTTGACTATCATAAAAGAAAGCTTGTGGACCACCAAAACATGAACCACTTCAATTGTAGGCACTTATCATCATCCCAGACTTCCCTCTAGAACTGCAGAGAAAAATACTTTATTGTGGAGGAATGTGGAGCAAAACACTTTCTCCCTATCACCATAGAATAATCAGAAGGAGCGGACTTTACTCTTGTGAATGCAACTTTCTCACAACTTCACACCAGAGGCTCAAACTTAGGATTTAGTATCTTCAAACATCCCTTTGAACAACTTCCAATCTACGGACCCAGATCTATAAGTAAGAGGAAATGTGGAGCAATCTACCAGACTATTCTTCAGCATAGGACTCACTATTTATACTGCACTTCACTATAACTTACTTGATTCTTCCGGAGAGGCCAATTTTCTCAATATCCTCAACATACAAAGCTTCCAAACAAGTAATAGAATAGAACACAGTTTACACCAATAGCAACAAAGATATGTTGACATCAATGACAACACCGATTAGGCACATACTTGCAACAATCTCCCCCTTTGTCATTGATGGCAACATAGGATGTGAAAAACTGCAATAGCCATCGGGACAAGATTCTCCCCTACCTCTTTACACATTTGCACTCTTTCTCTTTGAGTTTTTCACATGACTTCTCTCCCACTCTGACATCAATGGAAAAGGGCACATACTTGCACTTTTCTGCTCTAATTCAATCTTTCTTCTGAACTCTTTGACTACTCCCCCTAAGAAGTAGCCCTATAAGGCATCAATCCAAATCTCTGAGGACCTTTGGACTGATACACTATTGTGCATCTTAGTTTAGAGTAGGAGGAGTGATAACCCCTAACTTTTCTCTGAGATACTTAAAGGTATCCTTAGGTAGAGGCTTGTGAAAATGTCTGCAATTTGATCTTTGGTAGAAATATACTCCAACTTGAATTCATTCTCTATCACATTTTCTCTCAAAAAATGATACCTAATGGATATGTGCTTTGTCCTTGAGTCCATCACTAGATTCTTTAATATGTTTATGGCACTTTTGTTGTCACAAAATATTGCAATTGGATCCTCATGCACAACTCTGATATCCTTCAAAGTCTGCTTCATCAATAACACTTGAGTGCAACTGCATGCTACTGCAATGTATTATGCTTTTGCAATAGATAGGGATATTGAATCTTGTTTCTTACTCAACCAAGATACTAACCCTTTTTCCAAGAAGAATGCACCTCCACTTGTACTTTTTCTATCATCCACATCGTCGGCCCAATCTGCATCAGTATATGCACTATGAGTAAAGTCATTGTCCTTAGGGTACCACAAACCATAATCCATTGTACCTTTTAAATATCTCAAAATTTCTCTTGACTACCATCACATGTGATTCCTTGGGTTTTTCTTCTTTGGTGTCTACCCTTCTCTTTAGTAGCTGCTACTACTTCTTTCTTCTCTTTCTCTTTTTGCTTCTTTTCTGTAGTAGATTTCCTGGGCTCTTTAGGTTCAATGGTAACTTCATCTGGCAGTATTTTTGCTTTTGTAGGTTTAGATTCAATGGTCTCTAATTTAGGTGCTTCATCTGCCACAATCTTGGACATTTCTGAACCTTGACCTAGTTCAGCCATGTCTTCCTTCTTCTAGATAGTTCTTCTTCTACTTTTGCTTCATGGATGTAGCTGAATTACTGAGAGGTAGAGACACTTGCAAGCCCTCCTTACTTTTACCCTTGTCAACATATATCATCACTTACATTTAGGTAACTACTCCCCCTTACTAGATGATTTCATTTACTGCAACTTTGGTTCTTGATATTAAGGAAAAAAGATTTTTGCAAACACCATCACTTACCTTGCTCATTTCTCATACTTGGTCATTTTTAGGCTTCTGGATTAGGACCCTTCCAAGTAAATTGTCATAACATATCTTTGTGTCAGATCTCAGCACTGACTATTTGGCTAGGGGATTTAGAATCTTCAATACAGCTCCCCCTAAGCCATAATTCACAATCTACTTCCCAAAGGGAGTAGCTACTCCAGAGCCTAGAGTAGATTCATCTCTTCCTTCATTTATTCCCTTCCTGACCCAAACCTTGTTCATCTCTTCCTTGACTTGTGCCGAATCAACTTTTTCAATTGGTTCCCTTGATTCTAATTGATTATCCTTCTTATTTCTATAGAATTTTGCAATATGTCCAAATATTTTGTAATTGAAACATTCAATGCTTCCTTTTCCTTGATTTCTTCCTCTAAATGAATTCATCCTTGATCTGCATTGATTAGCCATGTGTCCAAATTTGTTGCATGTGAAACACTTGCCATTGAAGAACTAACCATTCTCAGAATAGTTTGCATATTTCTTAACATACTTCTGCACTCATTTGCTTTATGACCAATCTGTTTTCTATTAAGGCATTTTCTAGAGAAAGATGGATCATTTTGATTCATTCTACTTCTACATTGAGTAGCCCTATGACCGTACTTACTGCATTTGTAATAGTGACCATTGAAGGGAGGATACCTTTGACCATTTGGCTACCTGATTGATGGTCTTCTGCTTCTTTGATTATGAATCTGTCTATTTTTGTTCTCTTCCTGACCTGCTCTGAACCCTTTATCTTTTCAATTTTCATGCTTTCTTTTACATCATCATTTTTCTAGCCTACCATTAATCTATCATCACTGGCAGAACTTACACTGAATTGATCTCTTTGATCCTGCACATGTTTTAGATCAGCTTTCAAGTCTTCAACTTCTTCTTCAAGCTTCATGCAGTCTTTAAGTTTGTCTTTCAAACATTTCTCAATTTTTGTCTCCTCTTCATTGTCCTCTTTTAGAGTTTGTTGTAGCTGCCTGATTTGTTTTCTTAACTCTTTAATGTGATCATTTCCTTGTCTTATATTTTCTTTCAAATCCATATCTTCTTCTACAGTTTTTGAGTTGTTACTATCAATACTGGCAATCAGGCACATATTCATTTGATTCACAGTAGCTTTGTGACCTTCACATCACATTTGGTTGTCTAGGAACCTTCTTTTTCTTCAATTTTCAAATTCCTATTGGTTGAGATAAAATTCTCTTGGATGTTCTCATTAGCTTTAACATTTGCACTTTCAACAATCCTTCCTAATCTATTGTTGTAGCAGAGGTAGGCTTTGGTCCAAGATGAATACCTGAGATAAATGCCTTCCTCATACTTAGCATTATCCTTTTCCATTTTTATGAGGCATTTGCTTACAAAGATTTTGATGTATTTCACAGTGGGTATTGATCCATACCATAACTCAAAGGGAGTCTTTTCTTCTTTGGTTCTTACTTGAACTTTGTTTAATGTATAAATGGTGGTTTGAATTACCTCCTTCCAAAATGTATCTGGTAGATTTACTTCTTCTATCATTAATTTTGTAGTTTCTTGAATAGTTCTACTTGCTTCTTCCATTATCTTATTTTTTGTAGAGAGTTATTTTTCTATCCCATAGGTTTCACAAAACATATTGAAGTCATTAGAGATGAGCTCTTCTTCTTTGCCAATTCTCAGAGTTTTGATTTTCATGCTTAGCTCATTTTCAAGCATTTCTTTCAATATTTTGAGTGCATCTAGAATCTCTGATTTACCCTTTAAAACACTGACCCAAGTCATTCTAGAAAAGTCATCAATAAAAAACATAAAGTACCTATAATCATGGAGGCTTGGTATCTTTGTAGGACCACAAAAGCTTATATGAATCAATTCCAATCATTCTATGGAATATCTTTCTTTATCCTAACACATTTTTCTTGACAGTCTTTGACATTTCCTGCAACTGATGTTGTTTGAGTAATTAATCTCTGGTAGGTCCTTCACAATTTGAGCTGAGCTTGTTTTTGTTAGATCATCAAGATTTGTATGACAAAGTCTTCTATGTCAGATCCATCTTTCATTGGTCTAAGATGTGTACCCAAGAAAGTCACTATTTCTAAGATGATAGAGATTCTCTTCTTTTATTTTTCCAATTTCTATTGTAGCTCCAGACTATTCTTAGATTTCAAGGGAATCATTCTCAAACACAACCTTGAAACCCTTTTTGCATAACTACCCAATGCTTAGGAGGTTTTGTTTCAAATCTTTACATAAATAACATCTTTAGAAATTTGTCTGTTGCCAAAATTGATTGACCCTATTCCATAAATTTTAGTAGTGCAATCATCTCCAAATGTAACTAGTCCTTGATTGTATTCTTCTAAACTTACAAACTTACTCCTATAACTAGTCATGTGGTTTGAACAGCTACTATCAATAACCTAGTAGTTTTCACTTTGAAACATGACTCCATCACTAGTGCACACTTCAAAACATCTTCAATGATTGACGCTCTTTTCTTCATAAATTGCTTCCTTGGACAATCTACCTTTGATATCTCTTGATGAGCATTCAAGTGTATCGGTGAGTACTTGTTTTCCTTTTGACTCCATCAGGATCTCCTTCGAGTTGTTAGACTCTTTCCAAAAGGACTTGGCTCTGTTACCAATTGTCGATATGCCATGGACAACTGAGAGAGGGGGTGAATCAATTGTCTCAAAAACTTAAACACTTATGCAATTAGACATCAATCAGTTATCCATAATTATTATGATTTAACAATGAATGCATGAAATTAGAAACTTAGCAACAGATACAACATCAAACACAAGAGACACCATATTTTACGTGGAAAACCCCAAGGTGGGGAAAAACCATGGAGAGGATTAGCTCTCAATATATATTACAATCTTGAAATAATGATGTTCAAGCTTGGTCATTCCATGGGCCTAAACATACTGGCTCACTACCATGAAGAATAACTAGGTCTAACAGGGTCACTGCCTCAACCCTAAACCTAGCAAGATTACAATAAGGGTTGTTAAAACCTAAGGGTTGTTCAACCCTACTTGTGGCTGACTGCCAAGAGCAACACCTTTTTATGTCTATGATTGAAGTACAACAATTCCTCTGCTCTAATCTACCTTTGCTCTACTCTGGCTCTTCTCTGCTCTGCCTTTTGGACTTTTCTTATTATCTTTCCATTTTTTCTCAAGGACAACTTTTTCACAGCTCAACTACAAGTATTTATACACTTCATCAACCTTAGAATGATCATCAAGGTTGACATTACAATCATCAACCATTGGAGCAATCTCTGAGGTCGGCATTACAAGCATTTACAAATAGGTCCTGACCTATTACAACATTATGCAAAGAAAAAGAAGTAAAGATGTATGCAGATCATGCTACGCCTTAGCTAAGCCTCAAACACAATCGTCCACGCTTCAACACACTTCCATGATCTTCAAAGGATCTCTGCAATTACTAGAATTAACCAAGTTGGCTAAGACTAATTACATGCTGCCTTATCTATGAACAATCTTCAAACACGATCTCAATTCCTTAATGCAGACCAATGTCAAGATAGGAACATGATCAAGAGACATCCATAAGCATGTTATAATCATCAGGAGGAACCACATGAACCTTAACCAATTTAGCCATAGGAAACTTCTCACTAGAACACATGAACTTCACTGTCTTTGATTGTCATAAAAGAAAGATAGCTTGCGAACCACCAAAACATGAACCACTTCAATTGTAGGCACTTATTATCATCCAAGACTTCCATCTAGAACTGCAGAGCAAAATAATTTATTGTGGAGGAATGCATAGCAAAACACTTTCTCTCTGTCACCATAGAATAATTAGAAGGACCAGACTTTACTCTGGTGAATGCAACTTTCTCACAACTTCACATCAGAGGCTCAAACTCAAGATTTAGTATCTTCAAACATCCCTTTGAACAACTTCCAATCCATGGACACAAATCTATAAGAAGAATGAAATGTGGAGCAATCTACCAGACTATTCTTCAACATACGACTCATTGTTTATACTACACTTCACTATAACTTACTTGATTCTTCTGGAGAGGCTAATTTTCTCAATATCCTCAACATACAAAGCTTCCAAACAAGTAATAGGTTAGAACATAGTTGACACCAATTGCAACAAAGATATGTTGACATCAATGACAACAGTGATTAGGCACATATTTACAAATGCCCCCCTCTCACAAGGAATTCTATTAAATGTGTTTAGGGTTATTGTGGTACTAGAAGAGTTAAAAGACATATCCTACCTACTATCTACAAGAGAATTTTAGGTAGAGATTATTGAAATTAAGGAACACTGAGAGGGGGGGTGAATTAGTGTTTTGTAAAACTTATTACTTTGTTCCTTAATTAATTTACCACATACATCCAAAAGAAAGAAGCATGAACATGAGAACATAAACAAAAAGATCACAACACATGAACACAAATTTTTATGTGGAAACCCGGTTAAGGGAAAAACCATGATGGGGGTTAACCCACAAGAATTTGTACTCTGTTAAAAGTATTACAAATAGGGAAGGCACATGCCTTCAGGCATATTGCCTAGAGCTCACTGCTCAAAGAGGCTCACTGCCTATAGAATTGATTACAAGAGTTCATTGAAATGTTTGAACTAAAGAAAAACATCTAATAATGCAAAATAATAGGTCCAATTAAGCTCAGTACACTGACTTTACACACTTTATCCTTCTCTGCCTTGTTTCACTGCTCTGCCATGATCTGAAGCTTAAATCTCTCCACTCTGCACTTGATTCTACTATCCTTCACACTTATTTCTTCATATTTGCATCTTCACACTATAGAAAGCTTGAATTCATTGATCATATATATCCACTACATGAAATTGCATCAACTATAGTCAGCCTTAAGAAAAACTTAGAGACTTTTTAAGAACACTGTTATGTTGGTTGAATCCATACACAAACACCAATGTGGATCAAAACCTCTGTATCCAAGTCACCTTGCATCAGCCAAAACCACTACATCTCACAAATTACTGAACCAACCACTTTTCTTCATCTGCACAATGATCAAACACCAAATTAGCCTGTTCTTCATTATTCAACTAGAACCTGATCCTCAGATGCTTTTAAATTACAATCCCTTCATCACTGGAGGCTAAAATCTTAGATTTAGGTAGCCCTAACATCCCTTAACACTCCCTTAGATCTGCATCACAGTATGATTTTCTGTAGAGAAATGTGGACCAGAATGATGAATCCTGTCATATGCCCTGTTCCTGTCTATCCAAACTTAGACAAATCTGCAATCTAACTTTTGGTATGATCCACTGATGAAATGTGGATGTGTAAGATAGATTTAGTTGTCATTAATGACAAAACCTAACATGCCTAGCAGTGTCTCTTGCCAACAATCTCCCCCTTTGGCATTAATGGAAACACTTAGTTAAAAATGACTAAGTGTTAGAATAGCTCCTCCTTACTGTGTACATATGTCATTTCTAATGCTCCCCCTTAGTTGAATTCTTCGTTTTTTACTACATTCTTCTCCCCCTTTGACATCAATGGCAAAGACTGGAATCTACATATCAAAATTCATGCAATAATTTTATGTACATGGGTCAAAACTCTAAGTACATACTTCCACATATGAACATACAATCCTTAAGCCTTGTTCATCAGCAAAAAGATATCCCCAAAAATGTTTTTCAATCATGACAATTCACTATCCCAGTTCTTCTTTATATTGTCCAAAATGGATATATGCCCACTGAACAAAAATACTTGTGATTCTACCTTTTCAAGGTCAGTAGGATCACTAGTAGCAGCAGGAACTTGGGATTCTGCTAATAAATCATACATAGTTTCTAATTTGGAGGAAATCAATCCCTGGAGCTCATCCAATTTGTCCAAAACTTTAACCTTTTCTTTCCCCAAGTCACTCAATTCATTCCACAAACTTACTACTTGGCATTCTTTGGTACAAACAAATTCAGTTAAGGGTCTATATGACTGAGAAATGTTAGACAATTTGAGCTCTAATTCTTTAATCTTCTTCTCAATATCTTCAACAGCTTTAGACCGGCTTAAGGAAAACTTGTAAATTTATGCTCCTTCAAATAGGGCATTTTGAATATTCTTTATACTAGTATCAAGCTCTAATGTATCATAATTAATTATTTTCTTTATTTTAGAAAACTTCTTCTCATTAAATTCATTTCTAATTTTTAACTTCTGCTAACTTCTCTAAGGTTTCAAAATAAGAACTTACAGAGTTTATCAGACTTTTCAATTGACCAGAGGGAGATGCTGATGAGTCCTTCTAAAATGTGGGCATGATTTTCTCAAAAATCCTAGATGCAAGGCCAAGTAACTCACTATCTTCTATATGATATTTTAGGATTTCTTCTCTAGCCTTAGCTTGTGCAATAGAGGCCAACTTTAAATTCTGCACCAGTGATAAAGTATCAAAATTGATTAGTCCTTGTATTATATCCTAATCTTCTTCAATTTGTTTATCTTTTTCCAAGATTTATTTCACTGCTTCTGTAATGTCTCTTGCCCAAAATGATGTTTCAAACCTATGCTCTTCAGGGCCTCCAACTTCTGCCTTTTCTGAATCAACCACATTGTCCTGCTCATTATTTTTGCTCTCTTTCTTTGCTTCTGTCTTCTTTGCATCATCAGTAGAGGCATCTTTGCTTTTATCTATGTCAATAATATCTTCTATATTCTCTTCCAAAGGATTTGGTGTATCCTCAGTAGCAATATTATCAAGTTCCTTGATATCTAGAGTGGGGGAATCAATTGCATCAGTTTTTTTTTATCTTCCTTATTTAATGTTTCTTCTTCTGGAATGGAGACATCCTCTTCTCTAGTTTGTTGCTCATTTTTTTGTAGCTCTTCATCATTCATAACTGATGCATCCTTAGTATCAACTGATTCTTCTGTAACCACATAAAACTTGTTATTGTCCAATGCTTTCTTTAAAATTTATTCTATTTCTTTAACAACTTCATCAATGTCTCCAATCATCAACTTATTCATCATTTTATTGCTTTTGAATTCATCCTTGACTTCTTTGAGAATCTTATCTGCTTCTTTTCTAGAGATCACCAGACACAGACTAGATATTACATGTTCCCTTAGCTCCAAATCTTTTGCTTTAGCAGCTTCTTTTCTTATTTCTAGAATGTCTCTCAAACTCTTAGGGATTTCTACCAAATTTTCCACTAGAGCTCCATTGAATACATTCAAATAATTTACAATAGCATCCTCCAAAATTCTTTTGTTAGTATCGCTATAATGATCATAGAATTTATTCATTGGTTTTAGGTTTCCATCTACAGTGATTGTCTTAATGATGTCCTCCACAAAAGGAGTTGGCTTCTCAACATCAACCTCTAACTTATGCCCCTTACTTGGATTTTTGCTTCTAGAGGGCTTCTCCTTAGACACTTTAATAGCTTTAGTGACTGAGGCCTTCAACTCTTTAACCTCATCATCTAAATCAGTCTTTTCTTCATCCTCCTTTTCCATACTGCCATATGACCTCTTGGGCATTGTTTTTGTTCATTTGCCTTCCTTACCGGTAGGTTTTTCTTTTGATTTCTCTGCAACAGGAGAAGGTGAAGCACCAAAGGTTGAACTAGTACTCCTAGTAGTTCTTGACTTGGAAGGAGGTTCCATCAAAACAATTTTTTGTTCCCTGTCCTTCTTCTCTTTCTCAGCTTTCTCAGTCCTTTCCCTAAATTGTCTCACATCTTCCTTGGTAAGGCCTAGATTCCCATCCAATTGCTCAACTTCTTTTCTCACAATCATGTTGATTTTAGTAGTCTTGAATTCAAGATGCAATTTTTTAGAAATTTCTTCATAGGTTCCAAATCCCTCTTTAGCTAGATCCCTAGGATGACTTAATAAATGTTGTGCATACAGTTCCAACACATGCCCATCAACTCCATACCCCATGGGTATGATCCACACAACTCTAGGTGCTACTACTTCCATTTGGCATTGATCAACTGTAACCATGAAATAGATTATGTCCTTGTATTTTTTAACCACAGACCTAGGTATTCTATCCCTAGCCTACATCATACTCTAGAAGTTTTGAAAAATCCCCATAGTGCAGTGTTTTGTGCATCATAATTACCTAGACAACTCAAATGTTTTCTAATCTGGACTACTACTAGTTGGTTGTTGGACCAATATATATTGTTATTCCTAGGGAGCTAACTCAAGAAACAAAAGAAAAGACACATGATTAGCATACCATGTTTGAATGAGTACTTCTTATCCTTCTTTATCTTGCTTAGGTTCTCCATAAGTTGGTTTAGTAATAGTTCACAGACATCATAGTCTGCATTCTCTTTTACCATCTGATATGCAATATAGATGGCTATTCTGGACACTAAATTTTCTCTACTAGAGAAATATATCTTGTACCCTATTACCATTGATTCGAATCTGACCCCATGATCCTCTATATCATTTATAGTCATGGCTCTCTTGTGAAATTTTGATCCGGTTGCCTTGACTGTGACTTCCTAATTTTTCACAGCCTTCAACTGAGGCTGAGTACAAGTTGAATTCAATCCTGTAACTACCCTTATTGCATCTTTTGTGATTGTGAATGGATGATTCAGCCATAAAAACTCATCATGGATAAGGCTCAAAACATACTGGACCCACTCGTCCTCTGTGAAACTCATAAACCCAACAAATTGTATGAATTTCTTGTCTTCCAGGACTTTGTATTCTGGTTTGAGCTCAAAATCATCACCTTTTAAGTGTTTCATGAATAGATCATCAAACCTTGAGTCACCATGCTCCTCAAGAGGCACATGAATATAAGCCCTAATATCTTCTGTGTGAAGAACTCCATATGGAACCCTAGAAAATGCTCCCATTAGATCAACTTGATTGGACTTGAAGGGGTGCTTTTTAAACTTTGGCCTAGGTCGCTCAGCAATATTCACAACTAGAGGTGTAGCCAATTCAAAAGATTACAAGTTCAAATCTTCTCAGAGAAATACCTTTTTTCACAGAATTAGGGTTAGCTGTCAAAATCATTCTTCTCACTTCAAACCTTTAAAATTTCAGCCCAGACACTCTTCTCCTTGTTCTCTTTGAATGCAAAGTGATTCAAGTATTTGAATGAATGACCTTTTATCATCCACAAAACCTAATTCTTCATTATAATAAATTCTCTTCCCTAATACATCCGGTTCCACTATTTCTGCATACAGTCAATCTTTAATTGCTCTGCAATCAATCGCATTATCTTTTTTTTCTAGATTTTGCTTCAATAGATCTACAATAGGCTTCTCCTTCTTCATTCATCATGCCAAATTCAGGAACCCACTTACTCGTAGGGGGAATTAGATTTTCAATGGAGCTCTCCTTGAGCTAGAGCTCCTATTTCAATTCCTGGAGGAATTAACAACACCAAATTCTGGTGCGGACCCATCACCATCATTCACTTCACCTTTCTTTACCCATGTTTAATTCATTTCATTCTAGATCTCATTCACATTTACTTTACCCTTGCCTTTATCTTGTCCTTGCAATTTTTGGTTTCTATTTACTAGACCTTTTCTGTCATCATTCATGCTTCTGTAAAATCTTGCAATATGACCAGATCTGTTGCAATTGAAGTACACAAAATTTCTTTGCTCATTTACTTGATCTCCTCTTGATCTGCATTGATTAGCCATGTGTCTAAATCTATTGCATTCAAAATAGTAGCCATTGAAAGAATTGACATTTCTTCTATTGTTAGAGTAGTTCATCATCATACTTATGCATTCATTGGATCTATGACCATACCTTTTACAATTGAAGCATTGACCAAAGAAGGATGGACCACTTTGATTTACTCTACTTTTGTACTGAGTAGTTTTATAACCAAATTTATTGCAATTGAGACAATTTCTATTGAAAGATGGATACCTTTGAGCATTAGGCTATCTTACCAGAGGTCTTCTAGGTCTATTTCTCTAATTCCTTGATTTAAGATTTCTTGACAAGATCCATAACTTTCACCTTTCTCATATCCTAGACCATGCTTATCATCTACCATCTTCTGACTATCAAGTAGCACTTCAAGTCTACCTGAGCTTGTCTTGAACTTCTCTTTGTATTCATTTGCAACTTCTAGGCTGTCATGTTTGAGAATAATGATTTTCTTTTCAAGTTGTTCCTCATTATCCCTAGTTTCTTCAAGATCGGACTCTAGAAGGCCAATTATTCTATCCAATCTATAGCACTCTTTGGTTCATTCCTTTAAAGATTGATTCAATTTTTCTTCAATCTTTTTCCGTTCTTCAATTTCCTTGGTTAGTCCCATCACTTTGGATTCCATCTCATGTTTTAGAATAACTTCTTTTGCTAGTTTCTCACACTCCTTTGTTTTCACCTTCAAAGCCTCATCCATATCATTGTCTTCATTCTAATTTGCTAATTGCTGAAGTAGCTCCCTCCTCTTCTCATTGGATTTGCTTAGTTGCCCTTTTAAAGTCCCAATGAAATCATCAACATCTTTAAGATTTTCTTTCGGTTCTTGGACTTCTGCTCTGGACTGATCAGGATCTTCTAAAGCAACTTGAATTTGTTCATTGATGTCATCTGAATACCTAGATGAACCCATTGAAACAACTCCCTAGATCTTCCTTAAGCTATTAAACTTCTTCCAAGGAACCTTTCTCTGATACCAATTGTTGAAATTAAGGAACAGTGAGAGGGGGGTGAATCAGTGTTCTACAAAACATATTACTTTTTTCCTTTATTAATTTACCACATACATCCAAAAGAAAGAAGCATGAACACAAGAACATAAATAACAAGATCACAACACATGAACACCAGGATTTTTATGTGGAAACCCAGTTAAGGGAAAAACCATGATGGGGGTTAACCCAGAAGAATTTATACTCTGTTAAAAGTATTACAAATGGGGAAGGCACATGACTTTGGGCACATTTCCCAGATCTCACCGTTCAAAGAGGTTCATTGCCTACAAAATTGATTACAAGAGTTTATTGAAATGTTTGAATTGAAGAAAAGCATCTAATTATGCAAAATAATAGTTTTAGTTAAGCTTAGTACACTGACTTTACACACTTCATCCTTCTATGCCTTGTTTCACTGCTTTGTCATAATCCAGAGCTTAAATCTCTTCACTTTTCAGTTGATTCTACTATCCTTTGTACTTATCCCTTCATATTTTTATCTTCACACTATAGAAAGCTCAAATTCATTAATCATATATATCTGCTACATGAAATTGCATCAATTGTAGTCAGCCTTAAGAAAAACTTAGAGACTTTTTAAGAACACTATTTTGTTGGCTAAATCCATGCACAAATACCAATGCAAATCAAAAACTTTGTATCTAAGTCACATTACATGTCATCCAAAACCACTGGATCTCACAAATTACTGAACCAACCACTTTTCTTCATCCACACAATGATCAAACACCAAGTTGGCCTATTCTTCACTGTTTAACTAGAACCTGATACTCAAATGCTTTTAACTTTCAATCCCTTCATAACCAAAGGATAAAATCTTGGATTTAGGTAGCCCTAACATCCCTTAACACTCCCTCAGATCTATAGCACAGTATGATTCTCTATAGAGAAATGCGGACTAGAATGCTGAATCATGTCATATGCATGTTCCTATCTATCCAGACTTAGACAAATCTACAATCTAACTTCTAGTATGATCCACTGATGAAATGTTGATGTGTAAGATTTAGTTTCCATCAATGACAACACTTGACATGCCTAACAGTGTCTCTTTCTAACAGAGATGTCTCCGCAAGACAAGCAGAGCCTAATGCGATAGGCTTTTCCATGCACACTAATTGAAGGGGAACTCCATGTTATAGGAAGAGATGATATAATATAGAGAGTTGTCTATGAAGATGAGAGGGAAGTAATATTAAGGGAGGCACATGTAGGAGTGGTAGGAGGACATAATTCTAGAGAACTTACTGTAAGAAAGATAAAGTTAGTGGGACTACGGTGGCCCACATTATTTAAAGATGGAAAAATGTATGTTAAACACTATCATCTATGTCAATACATAGGAAGACCTGCAACAAGAGATGAAATTAAATTGAGACTTGTGCTATCACAACTCCCATTTGAAAAAAGGGCAATTGATTCCATTGGGCCTATAGATCCCCTTCTAAGCATTCAAAAACAAGATTTATCATAACAGGAGTGGAATACCTAACAAAGTGGGCAAAGGCTCAACCAACTAAAGATTGTACCACCAAAACCACCACAAAATTCCTATATAAAAACACAATAAATAGATTTGGTTGCCCATTAAGCATAACAAGTTATCAAGAAAAACATTTTTTGAATAACATAATCTTGGTGCTATTATAGAACTTCATGATAGCACAAAATAAAAGTTCACCTTATCATCTACAAGAAAATTAGGTAAGGGAATCTCTAAATAAGATAATTGGGAAAGCATTGACAAATATATGCAATGAGAACAAAATAGACTGGGACCTGAAAGTACCCGTGGTACTTTGGGCCTACTGTACTACCTATAAAGG
This sequence comes from Cunninghamia lanceolata, assembly GCA_027924645.1. NCBI lineage: Eukaryota > Viridiplantae > Streptophyta > Pinopsida > Cupressales > Cupressaceae > Cunninghamia > Cunninghamia lanceolata. The sequence goes on from BSBN01000957.1 coordinate 5,838,837, forward strand.
ACTACAAAGTTCACACCATATGAGCTAGTATATGGAATGGATGCTATAATACCAATTCACTTCATACAACCAAATTTCCATGCAACAATAACTTTAAGGTTAAATGAGGAAGAATCCCTAGTCCACAAGATTGAGGAATTAGAAAAATGGATGAAAATAGATTAACAACAGCATACAATATGAATTTGGAAAGGATGTACCAAAAAGCATGGCACGATAGAAACTTGTGGTAGAAAATCTTCAAAGAAGGTGATTTGGTACTCCTATATGATAGTAAATTCAAAAAATAGGGCAAATTGAAGGTAAGATGGTTAGGACCACACTATATAGATGAAATTGTAAAATCCAGAGCATTAAGACTAAGGGATATGGAAGGAAAATTATCTATTGGTTATGTGAATGGGGCTAGATTGAAACAATATCATCAATTTTCAAAATGATAAGGAATAATGCAAAGAAATTATATCTAATGTATCATAACAATGTATCATATTGTAACATAGTATACTATAAACTAACTGTTAGCAACTTGTGACACTTAATGCCTAAAAAGAGCTCGTGAAAAGTAAATGGGTAAGTACATTAAATGTCAAAAGTTGTTGGAACTATAAAAAACCTAACACTTCACTTATCTCCTCATTTGCATCTAATGAATTGAGAGTTTGAGCTCTAAAGCACAAAGCGAATAATTGTGAAGAAACCCTAGTTGTAAGTTGTAAGCTAAGAAAATGTTACTTGTCAATCACAAAGACTTAGAGATGGCTACACCAATACCAATTGCTATTGTAGATAAGCCTCAACCTAAAAACAAAAATATCCATACAAGGCAATGGAGATAGATAAAGATAGTGCATTCTATGGAATGCCGATAGATGTAGTATATACAAAAGATAAGGAAGTATATCCACTTTGCAGTATCTAGAATAGATCACATGAGTTTTGAATAATTGAGTGACACATTACTAGATGATACAGGGTATCTAGCAGAATATCAAAATATCGCAACTAAGAAGTTGGATAGATGGAATGATTACCCTGAATTTAATGACACACATGAATGGGTGAGAATTGTCCTTAGCATAATTCATGATGACTTTATATATTTGGACAAACCCTACAAGATCACCAAGGATGTAATTAGGGTAGTAATTAGGCTTACATCAATTGGACCGGTGCCCGCAATGAAAGAAATAAAGAACGACAAAGTAACAGAGCTCATGGGGGAAAAATAGGATGGGAGAAGTCTAAGTGTAAAATAAATCATAGATCTAGGAGTCAGGTATGTGGCGATGGGGCTAACATATAAAATATACTACGGTAACAGAGAAGGATCCGCCACTACTACTGCAATCCATACCACCTACCAAATGGTAAAGGAGGGTAAAGACTTCGACCTCTAGAATGTAATGAGAGAGAAATTATGGAGAACTTGCAAAGAACAAACAAGGCAAATTATAATTTATGGTATGGTACCTTAATCATATGCTTGGTATTTTATTTTTTGAATGAGCTACTAGGATTCAAAGGAAATCTATGGCAACCACACTTCATAGTAGTAGTTCAAATAAAACAACACATAAAACAATTCAAAGACACAAAAACATCTAGCACCACTTATTGGGGTTTCTTCAAATGCCTACAAGTAGAGATGCAGGCTAGGAATAGAATTCCCTGTGAAATAGTAAAGCAATACACAAACACAATCACATTCATGGTTGATAAAGATTATACATATATGGAGGTAGTAGAGCTAGGGACATTTTGGATTTCAAGGCTACCATATGAGGTCACCGCAGCAGGAACAAATGTATGCAGAAAATTTGTTAAGAAAGCCTAAAGATACCTTTTTGAAGAGATTTTGGACATATCGGGTGGTAATAAACAAGCAACATAAGAAAGATGTAGAAGAAATTTTTAAGAAAAATAAAGATAAACTACATAAGAAATGGGGTATACCACTCCAAACAAACACATTTGCACCACATCCTACAACATCACAAGCCATAGAAAAAGCTCCACAAACCACTTCCTCAGCTCTGTAAGTGACTACGTCAGGACAAATTCTAAGGAGATAAGGAAGAAGTACATCTACAACAAGTACAAAAGCTGCACCACAACCTTAATCCTTAACACATACAATTTCAATAAGAAGAAAGGTAGCATCATAAATGCTTGTAAAATTAACTGTGGAAAAAAAGAAAGCGCCAAGACAAAAACAAAAGGCTAAATGAAAGAAAAATCAAACATCTGCAGAAGAAATTGAAGAGGAAGAAGGGGAAGAAGAAGTCTCACAATTACAAAAGAGAAAGAAAAAGAAGAAAATAGAAGAAGAAGAAGCCCCTCAAGAACCATTGAACATTGATGCAATAGTAAATGCAATAGAAAGTTATCACTTATTGTAGGAAACAAGAACATTATACAACAAAGTTTCCACTGAGAATAAGAAAATAATAGAAAGGTAAATAATAAGATATATGAATAAAACAAATAAAACACTGGATGAAATATTAGAAGGGTTACTAGAGGACCTAGTAGAAGCCTTGAGACCAAAGAGGGAGAAAGCCTTGTAGCTAAAAGAAGAACTGAGACAACAGGCTATTGATGGGGTCGGTATCTCTATATCCATAGAGAAGAAAGATAAGTTAGCCCTTGAATTATAGGCTAAAGAATTGAGGACAAAGATGAAAGGAAGCAAGGTATGCAGAAACAACTTTCTACACTGATCTACTGAGTAAAGATTTATGCAAATTTTAACATTTACAGTTATAGATTAAGATGCACCTTAATAGAAAGGTAATAACAACATCCAAATGCAAATAAAAAACTCACAACACAAGATATATGGGGAAGCATTTAGAGTAAAAAACCCCACACTCCAAAACTTGTACAATATATTATCAAATCCAAAGATGATTACAACACACTTGCAATGCAAGCTTTTTAAGGAGTACACAATGTTGATTCTCATTTCCATCCCGTGACCTTTCACATTTTCTAGATGCTTATTTATCAAGCCTCTTTGGTGGTTATCCAGTGTCAGGTTTTCCATGTCAGACATTAACAAATTAACTTTTGATGCCTTTATTAAGTATAGGGCATTTCTTCTTCACGGGCACTAGCTCTGAGCCCCTAGCCGAGAGTGCTGCACCCAGCAACCCCCACAAGGGGCATTGCCCCTAGACCCCTACTGTAGGCTCCATCCTTAGGTTCCCACTAGGGGGATAGGTCCCCCGGGCACCACAGGAGGGGCTTCACCCTCCATGCACTCCCTCATTAATTATTTTGGGGGGAAACCGTGACTGAAAAAGTTACCAAAATTTATCTTGCTGCATGTACACAAGGTGCCGACACATGGAAAAACTATGACAAGTCAACATGGGATCCTAAAATGTAGTGCTAAATAAATAAATACAACATTAGGACCTTGCAAAGGTTAAGAGACCTTAATTCCCAACAAAAGCATAAGGTTGATACACTGATGAATATGGGACAAGAAGATAGAGAAAGATTCAACAAGAAATAGAACATATTACAAAGAAACTATATGATATTGTCAAGGAGGGAGAGAAAAATGTAGAACAATAGGATATATCCTCTCCACACAATGCACAAGAAGAATAGAAGAAGGTATCCCCTCCTCACAACACAAATATATAGCAAGGAGAACAAGAGGTTACAAAATATGAACAAAATATAAATGATAATCAAAAGGAGGAAGAGACACAAAGATCAGATAGTCAAGATGCGTCCTCCACTGCATTTCCCATTCAATCTATAAAAGATTTCTTGGCATAGTAGAAACAAATTCATCCTATTGTGACACCTCAGCTACTACAATTACCCTTGGTGGAAGGACAAGTAAACTTAGCTGGAATACCACCACTTCAAAAATTACAATTGGGAGACATTCTTCAATCCTTTGCAAAAGAGGAATTTTTACAGCGACATGTAGAATGTAGTTAACTACTACAAAAAGTAGTAGATACAATATAGAAAGAGATGTCATAGGTACAAAGGGATACAACCTTGCCTCTTACCCAATAACTAAGAAAATATCAATTATGTTCACTGAGATGAAAGGAATTAAGAAGGAAGTAGGTGTGATGAAAATTAAATTGAAAGAAGGAATGAAACCAGTAAAGAAAAGGCCATATAGATTAAATCCAAATATGAAGAAGAGGGTTAAAGTAGAGATTGATAAAATGCTAGAAACAATAATTATAAAACTAGTGGAAGAAGCAGAATGGATTAGTCCCATGGTGGTCCAAAATAAGAATTCAGGAGAAATAATGATATGTTGAGATTATAGGGAACTGAATAAAGTTTGTATTCATGATCCCTTTCTGAAACCACTTACAGAAGAGATCCTCAAACTAGTAGCTGAGAGAGAAGTTTATTCATTCACTAATGGGTTCTTTGGTTACCATCGACTAAGAATCAAAGAGGAAGATCAACCAAAAATAACATTTGCCTCAGAAATTGGATTGTATATGTATACAGTGATACCATTTGGATTAAAGAATGCACCTACATTATTTAGTAGAATCAGGGTGAATGAATTCAAATAATTTATACATGATTTATTGGAGGTTTATCTAGATGATTGGACTACATATGAATTGGTAAACGACCATACATAAACCCTAAGGATGATGCTAAATAAATGCAGAATCTCACAAATATGATTGAACTTAAAGAAGTGGACTTTTATGGTACCATTTGGGACCTTGTTAGGTCATATTATCGAAAAGAAGGTTTGATGGTAGATCCTTTAAATGTAACTTTGATCCTTACACTACCAACACCAAAAGTAGCTACAAATATGAAAACTTTCTTGGGATATATTGGATATCACTGCAAGCTCATTAGAGGACATACGACAATAGCAACACCTCTTGAGGAACTTTTAAAGAAGAAAAATGTCAAAAATATTGAGTGGACTGATCATTGTTAGGATTCCTTTGATACATTAAAACAAAAAATTGCAGAGGCTACTATATTGATATTTCCTAATTGGGACATCCCATTTGATGTTCATGTGGATGCGTTAGGAATAGTAGAAGGTGTGGTACTAGCCTAGCCCAAAGGAACAAAAGATCATCCTATAGAATTTACTAGTAGGAAACTATCCAAGGCTAAAAAGAATTACATCAAAATAGAAAGGGAAGCCCTGGAAATGCTATATGAACTATAAAAGTTTAAACATTACCTCCTATATACACCTTTCATTTTCTATATAGATCATGAACCACCAAAATACTTATTGAATAAACTAGTGATCCAAGGAAGAATTTGTCATTGGTTGTTATTATTTCAATAATTTGACATCAGAGTAATGGTAAAATCAGGTAAGCATAATCAGGGACCTGACTACTTGTCCAAGATTGAAATAGGGGATGAACCGGAAAGTCATGAAGAAGAAATCCTTGATGCAAATTTTTTTAGGTTTATAGTGGTACTGGAAGAGTTAAAATACATAGCCTACCTATTGTCTACAAGAGAATTGTTGGCAGATATGTCTTTGCAAGACAAGTAGACCCTAATGCAAAAGGATTTTCCATACACACTAATTAAAGGGGAACTACATATTATAGGAAGAGATGATATAATATGGAGAGTTGTCTATGAACATGAGAGGGAAGTAATATTAAGGGAGGCACATGAAGGAATGGTAGGGAGCCATAATTTTGAAGAACTTACTACAAGAAAGATAAACTTAGTAGGACTATGGTGGTGCACATTATTTAAAGATGCAAAAAGGTATGTTAAAAACTATGATATATGTCAACACATAGGAAGATCTATGACAAGAGATGATATGCCATTAAGACCTATACTAGCACAAATCCCATTTGAAAATGAGTAATTGATTTCATTGGGCCTATATATCCCCTTGCTAAGCATTCAAAAGAAAGATTTATCATAAGAGGAGTGAAATACCTAAAAAAGTGGGAAGAGGCCCAACCAACTAAATATTGTACCACCAAAACCACTATAAAATTCCTATGTGAAAACATAATAACTAGATCTGGTTGCCCATTGAGCATAACAAGTGATCAAGGAAATTTTTTTTTGAATAACATAATTGTGGAGCTATTAAAAAACTTCATGATAGCACACAATAAAAGTTCACCTTATCATCCACAAGAAAATGGGGCAAGTGAAGCTCTAAATAAGATAATTGGAAAAGCATTAACAAAGATGAGCAATGAGAATAAAACAAATTGGGACCTGAAAGTACCCGTGGTACATTGGGCCTTTCACACTACCTATAAAAGGACTACAAAATTAACACATTATGAGCTAGCATATACAATGGACACTACAATACCAATTCACTTCATATTACCAATTTTTTGTACAACACTGACTTTGAGGTTAAATGAGGAAGAATCCCTAGTCCAAAGGATTGAGAATTAGAAAAAATGGATGAAAATAGATTAACGATGGCATGCAATATGAATTTGGAAATGATGCACCAGGAAGCATGGTATGATTGAAACTTATAGTAGAAAATCTTCAAAGAAGGTGATTTGATCATAATCCTATATAATAGTAAATTCAAAAAATAGGGAAAATTAAAGGTTAGATGGTTAGGACCACACTATAGAGATGAAACTGAAAAATCTAGAGAAATAAGACTAAGGGATATGGAAGGAAAATTATTAGCTAGTTATGTGAATGGGGCTAGATTGAAACAATATCATCAATCTTCAAAATAATAAGGAATAATGTGGATAAATTATAGCATGTATCATATTGTAATAGAGTATACTATAAATTAACTGTTAGCAGCTTATTACACTTAATGGCTAAAAGTAAATGGGTAACTACATTAAATGTGAAAATTTTCCATTGAAACTATAAACAACCTAACACTTCAGTTATCTCCTCATTTCATCTAATGAATTGAGAATTTGAGATCTGAAGCACAAAGCAAAGAATTCTGAAGAAACCCGTGTTGTAAGATGTGAACTAAGAAAATTCTACTTGTTAGTTGCGAAGATGGAGAAATAGCTACACCAGTACTAATTGATATTGCGGACAAGCTTCGACCTAAATAGAAGAAATATCCATACAAAGCGATGGAGATCTAGATAAAGATGACACATTCTCTAGAGTGCCAGTGGATGTAGCATATATAGAAGATATAAGGAAGTATATCCACTCCACAATATCTGAAATAGATCACATGAAGTTTTAAGAATTAAGAGATACATTACTAGATGATACAAGGTATTTAGCAGAATATGAAAATATTATAACTAAGAAGATGGATATATGAAAATATTACCCCGAATTTACTAATGCACAAGAATGGGTGAGAATTGTCCTTAGCAGAATTCATGATGAGTTTATATATTTGAACAAACCCTACATAATAACCAATGATACAATTAGGGTAGTAATGGGGCTTAGTTCAACTAGATCGGTGCCCACAATGAAAGCAGTAAAGAATGACAAACTAATAAAGGTCACAAGGGAAAAATTAGATGGGAGAAGTCTAAGTGTAAAATAAATCATAGATCTAGGAGTCAAGTACATGGCAATGGGGATAGCATATAAAATATACTACACTAACAAAGAAGGATGTGCCACCACTATTGTAATCTATACCACCTACCAGATGGTAAAGGAGGGTAAAGACTTCAACCTCTATGACGTAATGAGAGAGAAATCAATGGAGAACTTGCAAAGAACAAAGGAGGCAAATTATAATTTCTTGTCTAGTACCTTAATCATCTACTTAGTTTTTTTATTTTTTGAATAAGCTATCAAGACTCAGGACTATCCTCTCTATCTATGCTCAAATCTCTTGTTCTAATTTTCTTCAACCTTCTATGCAAATTGATATGCCTCTTGTACTGTTGTCATCCTTACCAAGCTTAGTTCTTATTGAATGTTTGTTCTCAGTCTATTAATGTACCACACCACTTTCTCCTTGCCTGCTTCACTATGTCTAGTCCTAATAATCATTCTATGAAATTCTTTAGTATACTCCTTTATTGTTTTCTCCTTTTGGCTTAGGTTTTGCAATCTCCTTAGTAGTTACAACTCATAATTAGAAGGTATGAATTGATTCTTCAATTTGGTCACCATTGGATCCCACTTTATGATTCTTTCTTTTCCTCTCCTATTTCTATCCAACTGAACTTCTTTCTACCAAACAGTAGCATGTCCTTTGAACTTAGTTTTTGCAAATCTCACTCTTTCCAGATCTTCAATTTCTTCATACTCAAACTATTCTTCCATGTCATTTATCTAGTCAATGAACTCCCCAGGGTTCAAATTACCCACTTAGCTTGAAATCTTAAATCTAGGTCTCTTACCATTCTTAGAAATAGCTTTCAACATCTTTACCTAATCTAACTCTTCTTCTTCTATGGTTTTCTCATTTTGATCTACAACTTGAATTCCTAATTCATCATCATCACTCTCATCCTCATGTCTACTTTTTAGACCTCTCTTCCTATCCTCTTCTACAAAATCCAATCAAGATTTCATTTTTATCATCATTTATAACATTTCTTCGATCCTTCTAGAAACATTGGCCATACCAGGCATCCTCCTTGGTGGCATATTTTGCCTAGATTTGGTGCAACTACCTTAATTCAGTGATCTAGCTACAAGGTTGCAACTACCTCACAATCGATGCTCTATTGATAGACACTTACAAGATACCCCAGGTCGGCAATCTATTCACCCTAGGATCTATTAGAATACCTTATCTCCTAAAGGATTCAAAATTTTTACTCTAATACCACTTTGTGCAGTCACAGATGGAGGGTCCAATGAAGGAATAGTCCAACCGTGTAGCTTTAGAGTTAACACAATGGAATAAACATATAAAACAAGTAAATGGATTGGAATTCCATTGATTCAATGTCACAAACAAGTACAATATGCCTCACAAGATTGTCACATGGGTATTACAACCTTACATTGCAATGAAAACTTGTAGCATAAAATATTTAAAGAAGGTGACTTAGTACTTCTATATGATAGCAAGTTCAAAAAATAGGGCAAACTGAAGGTAAGATGGTTAGGAACCATACTATATAGATTAAATTGTAAAATTCAATGTAGTAAGACTAAGGGATATGAAAGGAAAATAATCATCTGGTTATGTGAATGGGGCTAGATTGAAACAATATCATCAATCTCTAGAATAATAAGGAATAATGCAGAGAAATTATAGTATGTATCATAACAATGTATCATATTGTAACATAGTATTCTATAAACTAACTATTAGTAGCTTATGACACTTAACAATTAAAAAGAGCCCACAAAAAGTAAATGGGTAAGTGCATTAAATGTGAAAAGTTGTCATTAAAACTATTAAAAACCTAACACTTTACTTGTTAAGAATTTGAGCTCTGAAGCACAAAGCAACAAAACCAAATGTTGGTAAGAAATGGGAGGAACAAGTCCAAAGATTCAAGGTCCTCAGTCAAGTGTCTAAAGTTAGTTTATACCCTAGTCATATAGTGAGAGAATCCTAATGAAATAGTAAGGAATTATGACATGCAGTATAATTAGATCAAATATAAGCATTCAAGATATACACATACACACACACACACACACATATATATAACATAATGATATACTGAGATAGGGGGGTGAATCAGTAAATACCAAAACTTATTCCAACTTAACCTTGTCAACCAAAACTTCTTACTGCCTTAAGAAAATAATAAATAAAATTGAATAATTCAAAGTACGAAACATGAGCACACAACCACAACACCAAATTTATGTGGAAAACCCAAGAAGGAAAAAGCCATGGTGAGCAAGTCGCCTAGATCTTCTATCCAAATCTAGCCTCACAAATAATGATAAAACAGATTACAATAGGTTTTAGTAGCTAAAACCCAAGGGAGGACAAACTCCCTAAAAATATAATGCAGAAACACTTACAAAAAATTTGAACTTGTTAGTTTAGAAAATATCCCCTTGGGGGATTTTCCCTCTTAAGGTTTAGCTCTTAGGTCCTTAGAATGCATTTAAAGCATTTTGTGTGATAATTTTGACTCCCAATGAGATAACCCTGAAGTCTTATGGAAAATAGGACCTAGGCAGTTTCATTTTGATGACTCCTAAACAAAAATGGTAGGGTGTGTTGCAAATATGTGCCTAAGTGGGTTGTCATTGATGTCAAAATATCCTTGTTGCCATTAGTGTCAAATGTATCCTATTTTGATGTATGTATAGAAGACCGGACTATTGAGGATATTGAGAAAATTAATGACAATCAATGCATGCAGATCATGTGGCTGTGTAGAGGATTGTCAGAGATTTCTCCAGTTAAGATTTGAGAAATCCACATGAAGATTTGAATGAGTTATGGCCATCTAAGTAGAACCAATTCCTACAATACTCAAGAAAGATAGAGTGATAGGAAAGAGGTCCAGATTTCTTTGGTAATATATAATTGTGATCTGTGGATCTAAAGGCATGTTTGGGAAGTCAATGTGTATCATCAACACTAGTGGTTCATGGTTTGGAGGTATGCAACCTATCCTTCTAGTTTGATAGTCATGGCAGAGAGTGTTCTTGAGGTTCTAGAGGAAGATTCAAATGCTTCTAATAATTTGGTTTAGAATGGATGTTATTGGTGAACTCAATGTGCTTGTGGAGGTCTCTGGATCATATGGCTACTATGTTAGAGGTCTGCATTGAAGTTTGAGCATGTTGATTGAAGATTTTCTCTTTGAGGTTGATGTTCTTCCCAATCTTGGCTAATCGGATGTTCCTAGCTTGTTGTGGATACCTTAGATTATTTTTATAAAGCATGGAGTGGTTGTAGAAGAAGATTCAAGTCTCAATTGTGTTTAGCTGATAAAGTGATGATCTATGTCAAGGTTAGCCAACCTTGGATCATTCCAAGGTTAATGAATTATATAAATACTTGTTGAAGAGATATTGAAATCATCCTTGTGCAAAAGCAGATCAATCTAAAGAAATGATCAAGAGCAGAGCAAAGAAGAAAAGGAATCAGAGCAGTATAGAGTGTGAAGAAGAAGTTGGGGTAGAGAGAAAGTTCTTAAGCATTCATTGAAACTCAATCAAGCATGAAGTAGATGCTATTTCTCAATTAATTCTTTCTATATAAATTTTGTAGGCAATGAGCCTCTCTTTTGAGCAGTGAGTTCTGGGCAATGCGCCCGAAGGCATGTGCCTTCTATTTTACTAAGTACTTTTAACATGGTCTGCATTTTGAGAGTTAACCCCCACCATGGTTTTTCCCTAAACCAAGTTTCCATTTCAAAATCTTGGTGTCAAATATGTTGATTATGTTTCTACTCTTATGTTGTTGATCTATGATTTAATGTTTACATCACTAATCTAATAGCAAGATAATAAAGAAGGTTAGAAATAGAAAAGTTTTTATTGTGGGACAACTGATTCACCCCCTATCAGTTGTCTAGTTCCAACAATTGGTATCAGAGGTAGATCCTCTCATAAAAGCCTAATCGCTTGAGGAGATCTAGGATGTCAACCTATAAGAAGGATAGTCCAAGATTTGATGGAACAAATTATTCTGTTTGGAAAAATCACATGGAGTGTCCTTTGCAATGCATGGGTGATGCTTATTGGACAATAACCAATGTTGAGTATAAACCTCCAGAGAAAGGTCCTTCAACTCTTGATCAAATCAAAGATGCTAAAAATAATCTTTGAGCTAAAGAAGCCTTGTTGAGTGCCCTGACTGATTCAGAGATGACAAATGTCTTTGGTCTAAAAATTGCTTATGAAATCTAGAAAAAGTTGGAGTTTCTATATGAAGGTGATAAATATGTCAAATATGCAAAGCTGCAAAGTCCAAGAGGAAAATTTGAAACTATGAGGATGAGCAAAGATGAAAACATCACAATCTACATGCAAAAGATAAATGAACTTGTGTGTGGCATCAAGTGTGCTGGTGGAACTTTGGAAGAATAAAAAATTGTATCAAAAGTACTCAGATCTTTACCGGATTCATACAAACATAAGGTAACAGCTATAGAAGAGATCAGGACAGTCTCAGAAGTTACAAGAGATCATTCGGTTGGCAAGATTTCAGCTTTCAAATTAAGTGAGTTTGGTGATTTTGTTCCCAAGTTTGATTCTACATTTAAGGCCGATGTGTATGGAAAACAAAGATATGATCTAGGTGAAAGTTCCTCTGCAAGATCAAATAGATTTATGAAGACAAGAAAGTATCTTGAAGATGTTGAAATAGAAATAGCAGATCTTGAATCTCTTATTGCCAAAAGAATGCCAAGAGGATCTAATAAGTATGAAGGAAAATTACCACTCAAATGTTTTGCTTGTAAAAAGATTGGTCATTTTGCCTCAAGATTTCCAGAAAGGTTTTCAAAACCAAATCCTAACAGGTATAAAGGTCAGAAGAAATGTTACTATGTCTAAGAAAATGGAGAAGAAGGGGTAACAGATGATGAATTTGATCATGGAGGCTCCTCTAAAAATGATTGGGTGTTTATTGCTATCAAAGAAGAAAATCTGGTGTCTAACTGAATCTACTAACTGTGAAATTTTGGAAAGTGCCTTGGCTTCTCAGGTTATTAAAAAGGATGAATGGGTGTTTGATAGTGGATGTCCTCATCATATGATTGGTGACAAGAGTAAGTTTGTGAATTTTGAAAACTATGAAGGAGGACTTGTGAAATTTGGAGACAACTCAGCTGCTAGAATCTGTGGTAGAGGATCCATCTCTTTTGATGGCAAGAACAACACCAATGATGTCCTGTATGTGGAAGGACTGAAACATAATCTTCTCAATGTTGGACAGCTGGTTGACAAGGGTTATGATCTTCGATTCAAGGATGGTAAATGCAAAATCTTGGAAAACTCAGGAACTAAAATTGCATTTGGTACTCAAACTAGAGGTAACATCTTTCACTTAAGTAGTTCCAAGAAAAGTTGTTTGATTGCTTAGACATATCAAAGTTGGCTATGGCATAAGAGGATGTGTCATGTGAATTTTGACAACATTGTCAAAATAAGTTCCACTCAAGCTGTAAGATATCTTCCAAGACTTGTGAAACCTAATAACATATGTAGAGAGTGTCAATTGAGAAAATAGAACAAAATTTCATTCAAGAGTAAGGAACAAGGTTCAAGTGAGAGATTGGAACTGGTACATACTAATCTATGTGGTCTTGCTAGAATTAGGAGTGTGCAAGGAGACATATTTTATGTTGTTAATTGATGATTACTCCCAGATGATGTGGGTAACTTTTCTAAAAGAAAAATTAGAAGCCCTTGACAATTTTAAGGTGTTCAAGATGATGGTTGAAAATGAGATTGGTGGGAAATTAAAATGTCTAAGATCCGACAGAGGTGGAGAATTTACCTCCAGTGAGTTTGATGATTTATGTGAAAAGCATGGAATAAAAAGATAATTATCTACTCCTACAACTCCTCAGCAAAATGGAGTTGTGGAAAGAAAGAACTAGACCATTCAAGAAGCTTCTAGAATCATGATGATGGAAACAAATGCTCCTCAAGTTTATTGGAGAGAAGCCATGAGTATTGTTATCTACACTCTTAACTGGGTGCATATCAAAGGAAATTCTGGTATGACTCCTTATGAACTTTGGTTTGGTTATCCTCCTACTGTGAGATATTTCAGAGTCTTTGGTAGTAAATGATGTATCAAAAGAGATGAGGATTTAGGTAAGTTTGAGGCAAGAAGTGATGAAGGAATATTTTTGGGATACTCAACTCAAAGTAAGGCCTACTGGTGCTTCAATAAAAGATTAAAGAAGATTGTTGAAAGTGTGAATGTTAAAGTTGATGAAAGCAAAGAAGGACATTCTAGGTAGTCCAAATATGATTCAGATGATCAAGATGAAAGTCAAAATCAAGGAAGGCAAGTTCAAGTTCAGACTCAGATTCAGTTTGAACCGGTAACTCTAGAAGTTAACACAGATGATGAGGAACAAGTTCAAGAAATAGAATCTCAAACAATCTCCAAAACTCCCAGGTATGTAAGGTTAAATCATCCTGAAGATTAGATCATAGGAGATAAGAGTAAAGGTGTTCAAACTAGGAGAAAAATGTTTGAAGATCAAGAAGAGATTTGTTTGATTTCAAGGATTGAACCTAAATCAGTGAGTGAAGCTTGCAATGATGAAAACTAGGTCAAAGCAATGGAAGAGCAATTGATACAAATTGAAAAGAATCACACATGGGATCTAGTTCCTAGACCTGAGGAGAAAAATGTGATTGGAACCAAATGGGTCTTCTAGAAGAAACTAAATGAAGATGGTGAGGTAGTAAGGAATAAGGCAAGGTTGGTATGTAAGGGCTACTCTCAAGTGCAAGGAATTGATTTTGAAGAAACTTTTGATCTGGTGGCAAGGATAGAGGTAGTTAGATTATTTCTTGCATTTGTTGCCTTCAAAGATTTTAAAGTATATCAAATGGATGTGAAATCAACATTTCTAAATGGAGATTTGGAGGAAGAAGTCTACATTGAGCAACCAGCAGAATTTCAGTTGATCAGTTGACTGATCAAGGAGATATGGTTTGTAGATTCAGAAAAGCCTTGTATGGACTTAAGCAAGCTCCAAGAGCCTATATGCCATATTGGATAAGCATTTGTTTTAGCTAGGATTTAGCAAAGGTACTGCTGATAGTAATCTCTACTTCAAAATTGATCATGAGGACATTCTAATTGTTGAAGTTTTTGTTGATGATATCATTTTTGGTGGAAATAAATGCATGTATAAAGCATTTACTGATCAAATGAAAAGTGAGTTTGAGATGTCAATGTTTGGTGAGATGAATTTCTTCCTAGGTCTACAAATTGTTCAATAAGATAAAGGTATCTTCATATCTCAGTCCAAGTATGTAAAAGAATTGCTAAAGAAATTTGGAATGGAAGACTCAAAGCCAGTAGGTACACCTATAGTAATCAGATGCAAGCTAAGACAAGATGATGACTCTCCCAAGGCAAATCAGAAAAGATATAGATCAATGATTGGAGGACTGCTTTATCTAACTCAGACCAGGCCTGGCATCATGAATGTAGTTGGACTTGTTTCTAGATTTCAAGCTGATCCAAAAGAATCCCATGTTATGTTAGTCAAAACAAATTTTAGATATCTCAAGGGGACAATTGATTATGGATTGTGGTATCCAAAGGACAATAACTTCACTCTCCATGTATATACAGATGCTGATTAGGCAGGAGATGTGGATAACTAAAAAAGTACTAGTGGTGGTTCATTCTTCTTGGGGAGAAGATTGGTCTCTTGGATAAGCAAAAATAAAGAGAGTATCTTTGTCTACTGTAGAAGCAGAGTACATAGCAACAGCAAATAATTGCACTCACATTTTTTGGATGAAGCAAATGTTGAAGGACATCAAAATTGTGTTTGAGGAGCCAGTCACAATTTTCTGTGATAATTCTAGTGCAATAAGCATCTCAAAGAATCTAGTATTGCATTCAAAGACAAAGCATATATCTATCAAGTTTCATTTCTTGAGAGAGAAAGTAAATGAGAATGAAGTCAAGTTGGAGTTTGTGCCTTCCAAAGATCAGATTGTAGACATCTTCACTAAGCCTCTTCCCAAGGATACTTTTGAGTATCTAAGAGAGAAGTTAGGGGTTATTACCCCTCCTGAGCAGAACTAAGATCCACTAAGGTGCATCAGTCCGGTGGAATTCACAATCATATCTTCTGATCCAGATTGATCTTAATAAGGTACTACTCAAAGGGGGAGTAGTCAATATGTAAATTTTGGGATCAGTCTAAAGTAAAAAGGGAGAAAAGATAGCAAATATGTGCCCTTTTCCATTGATGTGAAAGGGGGAGAGAAGTCATGTGAAAAACTAGTTGTTGATGTAAGGGGGAGCAATAAAGAAAGTAGTTGCAAAAGTGAGAAGAGAAAGGGAGAAAAGTTCATGTCTTGATGGTTAGATTCAGTTTTTCACATCATATGTTGCCATCAATGACAAAAGGGGAGATTGTTGCAAATATGTGCCTAAGTGGGTTGTCATTGATGTCAACATATCCTTGTTGCCATTGGTGTCAACTATATCCTATTTTGTTGTCTGCATAGAAGAGCAGACTGTTGGGGATATTGAGAAAATTAATGACAATCAATGCATGCAGATCATCTAGCTATGTAGAGGATTGTCAGAGATTGCTCCAATTAAGATTTGAGAAATCCACAAGAAGATTTGAAGGAGTTATGGCCATCAGAGTAGAATCAGTTCCTACAATATTTAGGAAAGATAGAGTGATAGGAAAGAGGTCTGGATTACTCTGGTAATATAAAATTGTGATCTGTGGATCTGAAGGCATGTTTGGGAAGTCAATGCATATCATCAACACCAGTGGTTCATGATTTGGAGGTCCACAAGCTATCCTTCTAGTTTGATAGTCATGGCAGAGAGTGTTCTTGAGGTTCTGGAGGAAGATTCAAATGCTTCTGATAGTTTGGTTTAGAATGGATGTTATTGGTGAACTCAATGTGCTTGTGGAGGTCTCTGGATTGTATGGCTACTATGTTAGAGGTTTGCATTGAAGTTTGAGCTTGTTGATTGAATATTTTCTCTTTAAGGTTGATGTTCTTCCCAGTCTTGGCTGACCGGATGTTCCTAGCCTATTGTGGATACCTTAGATTATTTTTATGAAGCATGGAGTGGTTGTAGAAGAAGATTCAAGTCTCAATTGTGTTTGGCCGACGGAGTGATGATCTACGTCAAGGTTATCTGACCTTGTTGATCATTCCAAGGTTGATGAAGTATATAAATACTTGTTGAAGAGGTATTGAAATCATGCTTGTGAAAAAATAGACCAATCTAAAGAAAGGATCAGGAGCAGAACAGAAGAAAAGGAGCAAGAGAAGTATAGAGTGTGAAGAAGAATTTGGGGTAGAGAAAAAGTTCTTGAGCATTCATTGAAACTGAATCCAGCATGAAGTAGATGCTATTTCTCAGTTAATTCTTTCTAAATAAATTCTGTAAGCATTGAGCCTCTCTTTTGAGCAGTGAGCTCTCGGTAGTGCACCCAAAGGTATGTGCCTTCTATTCTACTAAGTAATTTTAACAGGGTATGCATTTTGTGGGTTAACCCCCACTATGGTTTTTCCCTTAACTAGGTTTCCACATCAAAATCTTAGTGTCAAATGTGTTGATTATGTTTCTGCTCTTATGTTGTTGATTTATGATTTAATGTTTACATCACTAATCTAGTAGTAAGATAATAAAGAAGGTTAAAAGTAGAAAATTTTTTATTGTGGGACAATCGATTCACCCCCCCTCTCAATTGTCTAGTTCCAACAGGGTGGACTTAAGCACTAGTGCCCTAGTCCTACCCTATTTTGGGTCTGCCCTAAATTTAAATGTCAGTTTTATGACCATTATTTCAGTCCTATGCCAACATCTCAAGTTTGAATTATAAAATTCTTAGCGAGAATGTTTGTAGTTGCATATATAAGAATGATTAGGTTTCATTTGGAAACTAAATGGGCATTTTGATTTACAAAACTTATGTAAAAGTGATTCAAGGCATGTATGGTGTTATAGAGTAGTATTTTGTGTTGTTATTGTGTTTATATTTGTAGATTTGCCTCCATCTCCTCATGGCATGAAGAGCATCTTCCTTCCATGAGATCTACACTTGAAGGTGATATCTATTGTGTTTTCAATCATTTATCATTTGGATTTTTGCCTCTATCCCACTAGGATATGCACTCTTATCTGACAATAGTGTTCAAAAGACTTGAATGTCTCTCTAAGGCTTAACCGAGGCAAGCCTCTAAACACCACAACCCCCTCCCACACTCCTTTGTGATTGTAGGTTACAGGTACCGAGTTGCACGAAGTTGAGTTGCAGAAAGGGAGTGATAGACATCAAAGATTCAAGATCTGACAAGTAGAGGACTCTGGTGAACAATCCTAGACTAGGGCATTAGTCCCTATGTCCTCTATTTTTCCTGAGGTAGAAATGAAAGATATAGTGCAGATCAGTGTTAGGAGAAGTTCTAATTTTGTGAGGAAAAGTGTACCTTGGACTAGGGTGTTAGTCCATGTGTCCCCAACTATTCTACTTTCTAGACTTTGAAAAATAGTGAGTTAAATATCTCTATCCTTCACCTTGATCTGAAAGGACTTTCCATAATTCAACAATTTGCTTACTGTTTTACATATTTAGGGTTTCAAGTGAAATTGAGAATTAAATTGAGATATTGTGTGATATATTTGAGATTTTACATCATTCCAAGTGGTAAACTAACCTGATAGGTGAATGCTCCTACTAGTGGAAATTCAACTCGGTTGATATACCCTTGAATGTTTGGGGTGAAGGGAGGATTTGCCTTTGAAACTTATCTAAACATAAACAAAATATTTCCCTCATTTTTAACACTAAATATTTTGGTGAACCCATAATTTTTGCACCTTTTTGAGTGTTGTTTGATATATTTGCATTCATTCATCTTACTGCATTTGAAAAATTACAAAAAAAATTGAAAATTTTGAAAATTTTGAAAAAATTGGCATCTTAGGCTTGCATTTTGCATAATTTGAATTATTTGGAATTTAATTTCATTTAATTTATGTTATTTTGATTATATATAATTTAAATTATATAAATTCATCATTTGGTATTCACTTGCATTGTATTTTCATGCTTAAATTGATAAAAAATGCTTGAAATTGTGCATTTTTCATAAAAACCTAGTTTTGCATTAGCTAGGATTTGTACTCAAAATATTGTTTTAGATTTTACTACTGTTTTAAAACACTCATTAGGACTTATTTCTAATTGCAGTGTTGCATCATAGTGGTCTTCTTCCAAAATTTCATGTCTAGGGTTTGAAAACCTTGCATTTTCACTAGATTTGGCCTTATCGTCTCTCTAAAATTGCATCACATGCATGTTGTAAGAAATTTTGATGCATTAATTGGATGTTATTAGTCTTATTATCTTCTTCTCCTCCTCATATTCTTTACAATTCCCTTTTTACTAGGCCTTTGCGTTGAAAATTTGTGAAAATTTCCATATTTTAGCTATATTTTCACTAGGGTTTGACTTAGATTGGAACTATAGGCATGTTGTGACGGATTTTATTACATTAGGTTGCTGATATTACTGTTATAATCTTATTTCAATCACAATTTTCCTCACAACACCCTTTCTCTTACTCACTTGTATTGAAAATTATTGAAAATTTGCATATATTAGCACATTTTCACTAGGTTTTGACTTGTCATCACTCTAGGTTTGCATTAAAAAGTGTGTTGTGAAATATTTTGCTCTATAATTAAACTATTATTAGACATATTATTATTTTTCCCCTTTTATAACCTTCAAAACACCTCTTCTCCTAGTGATTTGCATTGAAAAAAGTTGAAAAAATAAGCATTTTTGATATTAAACATACCTTTCTCCTAGGGTTTGTTCTATTAGTTTGTGCATTGAGTGTTGCATGCTTTTGTATGAGTATTATAACTTGCTTCCTTAATATAAATATCCCTTTAAGAAGAAGTAGAAGACTCATGGGATCTACTTCTTTTGAAGAAAATGATATTCCTACCTCTGAAAATCCATTAAATACATTCTTTACAAAAGGAGAGACACAAATTTTGGAAGATACTATACCTCATACAACCACTATGGAAGATCAAACATTTCATGATGTTGAGGACACTATTGAGGTGGTTACACATGTACCTAATGAGAAAATAAACAAACTTAATAAAAAGTTAGTCAATTTTCAAGCATTTGTTGGAAATGAAAGGATAGTGGAAGAAGTCATCCCTATGATTCACCACATAAGAGAGTTGATAAAAGAAGGACAACATGGTATTAATTTTGTTCAAGGATTAACGCATATAGTACACCATTATTTCATGATGGTGACTGAATGTGTGAATGGTATTAAAAACATGTCGTCACCGTCTCATACGCAAGTATTGGCACCTATACCGACTAAGGGAATATCTACATTTACATAAACCATTTTAACCACTAATGCAAATGCTTGTAGTAATTCTACCACTAGTATTGGAGTATCTAATGGCACAAATTCACAAAATTACAAAGCTGTGGGATTTAACTACCAAAACTTGGTATCTAAGGGGACCTCTTCTATGAATAATTACTCTCAACCACCTCTCCATACCACTTATTGTCAACCACCTCTTGCATATAACTATTCGCAACCACCTTCCACCTATAACTATGTCCAACCACCACTAAAATATTCATATCCTTTGCTCATCACTACTTAGGCTCAATCAGCTCCTCACTTTGGTTCTAATTCCTCACAACAAACTGCATCTCCTAACGATGCCATCTTAAACCAACTTTAGCAAGGCATGACTTCTTTACAACAAAAGGTGACAAACTTGACAAATTCTTCACAACCTAATATACCAACTTATCATGTCTATAATCCCTATCTTATGTAATCTTGAGAACTCCTATGCCTGAGAGGTTTTAGACTCCTCGCTTTAAAAAATATGGTAGAAAAGGTGATCCTAATACTCATGTGGCATCATTCACGGCTATGTGTAGTGATTTCTACTTTGAAGAAGATTTGTTAACAAAAGTTTTCCCTTGATCTCTCAAAGATACTACTTTAGAATTGTTTTGCTCGTTGCCTACGAATTCAATACATTCTTTTTCACAGTTAGTTGATCAATTTTTACAACATTTTCAAGCAAACATTGGACTTCAAGTCTCCTTGATTGATTTAGTTCACTACAATCAAGGTTTGAAAGAGAAGTTGACTAAGTTTATTAGTCAGTATCAAGTCCTCTATGTACAAATTCACTATCAGATGAAGGATGAGGATGTTCAGAAGGTATTTATTATGAATTTATAACCTAACATCCATGATAAGATTCTCTTGATGAAGTATAACTCATTTCAACATTTATGTGCTACCCTTTGTGATAATCATCTTTCATCTAGTCAGTATGAAAACTCCTATCTTATGCAATCTTGAGAACTCCTATGCCTGAGAGGTTTGAGACTCCTCGATTTGAAAAATATGGTGGAAAAGATGATCTTAATACTCATGTGGTAGCATTCATGGCTATGTGTAGTGATTTCTACTCTGAAGAAGATTTGTTAGAAAAACTTTTCCTACAATCTCTCAAATATATTTCTTGAGAATGGTTTTGCTCTTTTCCTTTGAATTCAATACATTCTTTTTCGCAATTAGTTGATCAATTTTTACAACATTTTTCAAGAAAAAATTGGACTTCAAGTCTCCTTGATTGATTTAGTTCACTGCAAGCAAGGTCTGAAAGAGAAGTTGACTAAGTTTATTAGTTGGTACCAAGACCTCTATGCACAAATTCAATATCAGACGAAGGATGAGGATGTTCAAAAGGTGGTTATTACAAAATTACAACCTAACATCTGTGATAAGATTCTCTTGATGAAGTATAACTCCTTTCAACATTTATGTACTTCCCTTCATGATTATTAGCTTTCATCTAGTCAGTACGAAAACAAAAACTCATCAGCTCAAGTTGGTCAGTCCACGGGTGGACCATCACAAAATAACTTTAAGAGGAATAATAAGAGTGTCATCAAGGTTAATGGACATAATTCAAACAATTTTTCACAAGTTTCTGCTATCACTAACCCGAAGAAGGCACCATATCAATAAAGAAAGTTTACTCTGATATCTAAATCCTATCATTCTATAATGAATAAAGCTATGACTAATAACCTCATGAAGCATCCCCTGATTAAACCTTTGGATCCTAATAAAATTCAAGGACCTTATTTTGATGCTAATACTTTGTGTCATTTTCATCGACAATAAGGACATGATACTAAATGATGTATGTGTCTTAAACATGAAATACAAGACCTCATTGACTTGAATATTATACAGGTATTGGCTGTGAATGATAATGGAAATAAGTCAGTTGTTCCACCAAATCAAAATTTATAGATTTTCACTAATCCCTTTCCTAAGCATACTGATAATAACATGATGGAACAAAATACACTTGAAGTAGAAGATGACTCTTTGAAATATGATGAGATAATTGCTACAATAGAATTGGATAAAGAAAATATTGAAGTATCACCTCACCCATGAAGGAATTGTATTTATGTTGAGGTTCCTCCTTCATTATCCCTTCAACGATTGAGAGATTACCAAAACACATCAAAAAGACAAATGGAACAACCGAAGCAAGAGACTCTGACAATTGAAAAGATTGAGATGGTACAAGATAGTCCTTGTCACTATGGTAGATGAACTCAACAAAGAAAGCTAGCTAAAAATTAGAAAAGAGTAAGATGATTATCATCAGTTGGAAATACTAGTGGTTCTCCTCCTCATAAGAAACAAAAGATTTCACATACATAAGGATTTGAGAAACAAACATCACATGGATTTCCTGACAACAAACAAGACTCTCATAAGAACCACTCAATCTTTGCACAAAACCTGATGGAGCATCTCTCCAAGAGGCTCGCAAGTTATAAATTTTAGTATGATTGTACTAGTAGGTAAGTATTTATAACCCTTTACCTCCATGTTGTGTTTCCCCCATGATGTGTCATGTGTTGTTTAGGCCTCCTAGGATAACCCTTGATACTCTCATAAGGTCAAGGATATCGGGAGACCGCCTCTGTTGAGACCCTTCTTCTATTTGTATCATCATTCTTCTATATTGATTCTCCTCTATTTTCATTGTTGTGTGCCGTGTCTTGTGGACATAGCATTGTGATTGGTGACTTGGGGACACCCTCCTATGTGATTGTCCCTAAGGCTCTTATTTCTCCTCTCTTGATTTATTGTTTCCCTTCCTCTAGTGATTCTATCTAGCTAGCAGATGACAAAAAAAGATATTATATAGATGCGAACCTAGTGTCCCTTTAGTGAGAAATAAAAAAATGAACCTAGTTCATACATGACAATGGGGTTGATATATATTATCCAACTCTTGGCTAGTAGAATCACTCCATGTGATTTTGATGTTGTCTTATCGCACTTACAAAACATAACAATATTGTTTCTCCATCCACTTTGTCTATCTTGTACCTTGCTTTCCATAGTTCTCTACGTGAATGATCATATACATTGTTTATTATAATGATTATATGGATGCTAACACCTTTTCTTGCAGGAAATTGTGTGTTTGTGGGAACATTTGGAGATTGTAAAGTACATGTCACCTCTAGGGGGCATGGGCTTTATGAGAGCTCATGTTCCCTTATGTGTTTTCTTCCTACCTTAATATGCTTGATATTGGTACATGATATCAACCACCTTAAGGTGGGGGTGTATATAAGGTAAGTTGTCTGATGTAGATTCTAGCAAAGTGTGTTTGTAAGGCTTGAATCTATTGCAATCATCTAAGCCCTCTATGGAGGTGGGATATCACATATATCTTTTTTATCTTAAGCCATCTGCAGAGGTGGGGATGGTGTATTTTTCATGGAGATTGCACAATCTTGCCATTTTCTAAAAGTCCTTTGCAGAGGTGGGGAGTTGATCTAAGAGTATCTTAACCCTTAAGCATGTCTTCGACGATTGTTGTGGCGAAGTGCAATCGTTGGTGTGTGCCTGTAATGTGCCTAAGATGGCTATGAACCTAGCCATAGGTTTCTTCCATTGCTTGTCTATTGTGTTTTCTCTATGTCTTCTATGTGTGTGTGTGTGTGGCATGTTTGTTTCCAAGCATAGTCTTAAATACTAGTGGCGATGAGTCTCTCCTATGCTTTGGGATTTTTATGGCATGTTTGTTCTCAAGTGCAGTCTTAAAGAATGATGGTGATGAGTCCCTCTTGCACTCTAAGATTTGTATTGCGTGTCTATTACACCATATGCAATCTTAAAGACTAGTGGCGATGAGTCCCTCCTGTATTTTGGGTTGTGTGCTTACTTTCCTTGTACTTACATTTGTATTTCATATATCAGAAAAAGAAAAAGAAAATAATCACTGCATTCACTATATTCACTATGTTTTGTGTGACTATAACTATCTTCTTTGTGTTTTGCATGTCTGTTACTGTCTTCAATGTGTTTGGCATGTCTTCACTATGCTTGGTGTGTCTACTATGTTTGTTGACCTTACTTTAATGCATGTATTGGCCTTGTGTTTATACATACATTAGCTAAATGTTATGTCAGAAAATGTCCCCTTGGGGGATTTTCCCTCTTAAGGTTTAGCTCCTAGGTCTTTAGAATGCATTTAGAGCATCTTGTGTGATAATTTTGACTCTCGATAAGAAAACCCTGAAGTCTTATGGAAAATAGGACCTAGGGGGTGCCATTTTGATGACTCATGAACATAAATGGCAGGGTAGACTTGGACACTAGCACCCTAGTCCTACCCTATTTTGTGTCTGCCCTAAATTTAAATGTTAGTTTTATGATCGTTATTTAGGTCCTATGATGACATCTCAAGTTTGAATTGTGAAATTCTTAGCAGGAATGTTTGTAGTTGCATAAATAAGCATGAATAGGTTTCATTTGCAAACTAGATGGGCATTTTAATTTACAAAGCTTATGTAAGAGTGATTCAAGGCATGGATTGTGTTGCATAGTAGTATTTTGTGTTGTTATTGTGTTTGCATTTGCAGATTTGGCTCCATCTCCTCATGACATGAAGATCATATTCCTTCTATGAGATCTACACTTCAAGATGATATCTATTATGTTTTCAATCATTTATCATTTCAATTTTTTCCTCTATCCCACCGAGATATGCACTCTTATCTGACAACGGTGTTTGGAAGACTTGAATGTCTCTTCAGGGCTTGACCAAGGCAAGCCTCTAAACACCACAACCCCCTCTCACACTCCTTTATGATTGTAGATTACAGGTACTGAGTTTCATAGAGTGGAGTTGCCAAAAGGGAGTGGTAGAAATCAAACATTTAGGATTTGACAAGCAGAGGACTCTGGTGAACATTCTTGGACTAGGGTGTTAGTCCCTATGTCCTCCATTTTTCCTGAGGTAGAAATAGAAGATACAGTATAGATCAGTGTTGGGAGAAGTTCTAGATTCCTTAATGAAAAGTGCACCTTGGACTAGCATGTTAGTCCATGTGTCCCCAACTGTTCTGCTTTCTAGACTTCAAAAAATAATGAGTTAAATATCTCTATCCTTCACCTTAGTCTAAAATGATTTTTTGTAATTTGACAATTTGCTTACTATTTTGCATATTTAGGGTTTCAAGTAAAATTGAGCATTAAATTGAGATATTGTGTGATACCTCTGAGCTTCCACATCATTCCAAGTGGTAGACTAACCTGATAGGTGAATGCTCCTACTAGTGGAGATTCAACTCGGTTGCTATGCCCTTGAATGTTTGGGTGAAGGAAGGATTTTTCTTTGAAACTTACCTAAACATAAACAAAAAATTCCCCCCTATTTAACCCTAAACAAAAATTCACACATAACAGATCTCACTGATCAAACTCCCCTTAGCAACATCAACATACTTCACTTTATCATAAACCTTCAATTCCTCTATGCAATGAACACTGCTACCCTCAACATACCTTCATACACACTTGTACATTTCACACCAATCAAGATCTCTTATTTGTATCTTTTGCAAATTACAAAATCCTTCTCCCACGTCGGCCAAGATGAAATGTGAAAACATTAAATGTGCAATGGCCACACCAATTTGGCATCCAAAAGATGTAGAAATCTAATGCGGTTCAACCCAAGTGATAACCAAGACCTATTATTGCTTAACAATACATGTTCCCAAGCTAGCACACACTTCCAGGAATCAGGCGGGATCTTCATATAACATTAAGTTGGCCCAACAAACACTTATTCTCCCACAAGATAGCTCTAGACCTAAACCGGTATCGGAGAGATCAATTAGCATCATGCAGATCACTTCACAAATAACATAAGATTTTCACAAACCTTCTCAAGCATCCCTTCTTCTGAATTGAATATTTCTTTTCTAGTTTAAACAAATAGATACTGAACCTGGGATCATTTACAAACACTGAACAAACATACAAGCATATTGAACATATCCTCCAAACATCAAAGCCAAAAGATGAAATGCAGTGGCTTTTTCTTTCTCCTATATACAACCTTAATCAGCAATATGATATGTCTCTGTTCTACTAACTCCAGAGAACCAGTGCGATACAACTTATCAACTAAACTTGGATATAAAATTCTTCTCATTTGTATCTAACTACTCTTCAAACTGTAGGACCACATCATCAAATGCAGAGAAATGTGGAGCAATTCTCTAACTCATCCTAACTACAACAACTCTAAACAACTGCCTTCACTTTGCTAGCTCTGGAATCTTCTATGGTAACTTCTATGCTCTAAAATTAGGAACACACCTTCTTGATATTTCCATTTTTCTAACTACAAAAATGCAAGGCCATACTTTGAAATGCAAAGGAATGTGGAGCATTCTCCTGAGCTACTTTAGTGCAAGCTCCACTGCCTTGTTCTTTCTAAAACTTTCTTTCAAAACTAAAGCAATGTTTTTCCTTATAAAATAATGAGTACAACATTCATCACACTAGAGACATGACACAAAATTCCATACACAACAATCACAACTCTTTTCAACAAGATAGGAATCTTCATGATAGTACATTCTTCAACCCTTAACTTTCACTTCTACATGAACTTCAAAAAGAAAGGGTACAACTATGTGCAGATGAAATTGATCCAATCAACATACATAGTACATGACTTTCATCACCTTATCCTTCACTCCAAAACTTCTCTGATCAAGCTCTCATTTGCCTTTTTCACTAATCACCATAACATATATTCATCACTCTACTTTTCTATCTCTTAACACTTTGAAACAATTACTATCCTTTGGCATCTCCAGAACAATTACTATCCTTTGGTATCTCTAAACATCATTGATCATCACTGATTAGCACACTATACCATTATTGACATCATCTTTGTTATCGTAACTTCCACTTCCTACCTTTCACAACACAACACTGTTGACATCAATGACAACACACATGCAATAATCTCCCATTTTTCCATTGATGGAAACACTTATCCTAATATGCAAATTTATCCCCCTTTGACATCAAGGACAAAGGTCCAATGGTGTTCCTCTGAACTAATCTTCTTTTAGCTTCCCCTATCTGCATTCTTCTTTCACCACTCCTTATCTGTCATCTCCCCCTGACTGATCAATCCTTGTCATCCTTCACATCCTCTTGCCTACCTTCTTCCCCCTGAGAGGTAGCCTCCATCAATCTAGGGATAAAGATATATCTTCAACTGCCCCCCTAGAAAGATGCACCAAATATGCATCTAGTTAGAAGGAGGGGCAACAAGCCCTAACTTCTATATGAGATATTCAAATATGTCCTTAGAAAGTGCCTTTATGAATATGCCTGTAACCTGATCCTTTGTAGGCACGTACTCTAATATGACCTCTTGATTTGCAACCTTCTCTCTTAAAAAGTGATACCTTATAGGTATGTGCTTAGTTCTAGAATGAATCACTAGATTCTTTGAAATATTGATGGCACTTGTATTGTCACATAGAATAGAAATGAGTTCATCATATACTACTAAATGATATCCTTCAATATTTTCTTAATCCATAACACTTGAGTGAAAGAGGCTATTATAGCTATATACTCTACCTCTGTCATTGATAAGGACACCAAATCCTACTTCTTACTAATCCATTAGACCAACCTATCTCCCAGAAAGAAAACTCTTCCACTAGTACTTCTTCTATCATCCACGGTGCCAGCCCAATCTGCATCAGTATAGGCACTTAGGGAAAAGTATTAACCTTTTTGATACCACAACCCATGTTCTAGAGTGCTCTTCAAATATAAAAAATTCTCTTGACTGCCTTCACATGTGTTTCTTTAGGATCAACTTGAAACCTTACAACCAAACACATAGCTTACATAATGTCAAGCCTTGAAGCTACTAAATGTAGTAGGCTTCCAATCATAGACTATATAGAGTTTGATTAGCTTCAGTTGACTCATCATCTTTACTCAAATGGAAACCAGTTACCATAGGAGTAATCATAGGTTTGAAGACTTCCATGCCAAACTTCTTCAACATCTCCTTGACATACTTTACTTGAGAAATAAAGATGTCATTATCTAATTGAGTAATTTGGAGTCTAAGAAAGAATTATAACTCACCTAATAGAGAAATTTTAAATTCTTTCTACATCTCTCCTACAAACTTCTTACACATCTCATCATATCCACAAAAGATTATATCATCAACATACACAACAACAATAAGAATTTGTTCACCTTCAATTTTGATGTAAAAATTACTATTTTTTGTACCTTTCTTGAACCCCTACTAGAGTAAGTACTTATTCAACCTTGAATACCAATCCCTAGGTGCTTGTTTGAGACCATATAAAGCCTTCTTTAGTCTACATACCATGCTTGGGTCTTTTGATAATTGAAATCCATCAGGTTTCTCTATGTAGACTTCTTCTAAGTCACCATTCAATAAGGTGGACTTGACATCCATCTGATATACCTTGAATCCCTTATGCACTAGAAATGCAAGAACCATTCTAATTGCTTCCATTCTAGCCACCGAAGCAAATGTATCCTCATAGTCAACACCTTAAACTTGTGAATATCCTTTGCAAACCAGCCATGCTTTGTTCTTGACCACGTTTCCATCTTCATTCAATTTTTTCCTGAACACCATTTTGTACCAATCACATTCTTGTCTATAGGCCTTGGCACCAGCTCCCAAGTCTCATTCTTCTCTATCTAATTTAGTTCTTCTTCCATAGCTTGTATCCATCCTTCATCCTTGCTAGCCTCATCAAAGGTCTTAGATTCTATTCTTGACAATAAAGCAAAGATTACCTATTTGTGAGGACCGCCCTTTTTACTACTGTTGTTATGACTATTTACAGTACTGTTATTGTTACTTTCATATTTGTGGGATAGCAGTTCCCGAAATTTGTCAGACTATTTAACTTTATTATGTTTTCAGAAAAACTAATTGGGTGATGTTTGGATAAGTTACTTTTCAGAAAAATGAATTAGGTGATGATGGAAAATTGTAATATGATTTTTAATTATGTTAAATTGTACTAGGGCATGAGAATGCATGTGTTATTTAAGTTGCTTCGGCTATGATAAATTTATGTGGTTACTGATCTTGTAATTGAGTGTGCAGGGACTACTAATCAAACCACAGATTTCGGAGATCATTCCACACCTTGTTATTTGTTATTCCCTGTTAAGCCGATCTGGTTCCACGAGGAACCAAGATCTCTTTGTGTTTGATGTCATGATGTAATGTGGTCTTTCGTATGGTCGAGTGGGTTAGGTTACCCTCATGTAACATTATTTTTATAAGTAAGTGTTGTAAAGAGATTGAATTTGAAATTTCTATTTTTATTTAAATTATGAGGCCCTTTTTCTTGTGCTTTACCTTGACCTGGGGTGTCTTGTATGGGTTAAAATTGACCCTGGGTTCTACCCCATGGGTCCAGGGGCCCATTTGACATGGGTAACCCTTGAGTAACCTCCATCTAGTCAACTTAACCTTCCCCTGAAGTTAAGTGGCGAAAATTGGAGGTAGGAGGGGACATGATGGGTTGTACCAACACTCAACCCATCCCCTCTACTTTTCCCTAGATAAGAGATGCCATCCATTAGTGAAAGTTACCTCTTCTTTAGTAAGATTCCCCCATGTACTATGGGGACACCCATGTGAAGAAAGGAGAAAGAGGCATGGGTCACCTGTCTTGTTCCCATTTAACTCTTTTTTTTATTTCTCCCATGAGAAAGTGGAGTCACATGAGAGGAATAAGGAGTACCCTTGGGAATGGAGAGTGACATAAGCCACCTGGACAGAATAGTGGTTTTTGGGAAGGGTGAGGAGGTGACAAGTGTCACTTCCCCATTTCTCAAAATTAGAAAGAAAGAGAATTTTGGGTTATTTATTTTCAAATTTTGGGATGAGAGGGAGTTAGTTGAATTTTGGGGAAAATCTTTCATTTTGGCCTTACCAAAAATAGAGAAGTTAGTTTGGAAGATAGAGAAGGGAGAGGGAGTTGGTGGCTAAGGTTGGAAGTGAACTCTGTGGACTCTGCAACAACTTCATTCCAGGAGGGCTTTGCAAAGTTGGTCTGAATTTTACCTTTGTTTTGGTAGAACTGAAATGTGAATGAAATGTGTGTGAAATATGTGTTTAAATTTGTTTTCTGTGGGGTTCTTGTCGGGTTGTTTGACAGAGCGTCTCCCACTTGGGAGAAATGCTCATCAAGTTTGGGGTAGGGGAGGAGAGATCCTCCTCGGGTGCATACCTGTTTCCATCTTTTGGGATGTTGAAAGCCTTGAGGGCATGTAACTGTGACTGTATTTTTGACTTGAGAGTCATATACAGATTTCTTACAAATTGTGATCACACTTGGTTGAGACCAAGAGAAATTTATATTAGTTCATTTATCTGTCAGGGTGACACTCTGGAGTCGAGTGTGTCCACTCTCCTGCCCCTTATGAAACTCACTGTAGTTGAGTTTCCGTATTGTGTAAAATACCCACGGGTGTATGTGTGCTTTGGGATTGTTGTTGTTTCTGTTGTGAAGTAGAGTATTTGAGTACCCAGGTGTGAGTATGGTCTCCCTAGCTCGGGGGTGACCCTCTTGCGGGTCTACGGTAGGGAGGAGAGCTAGACGAGTGGTATTTTCTTCTTTGTTTGTCTTTGATACGCAGGTTTTTCTCTTGGAGCTTCTGGTTGGCTATTTATGAAGAATCAGTTCATCTTCTTGTCATGAGAATTAGGCCTGGTTCATTTCATAGAGATGAAGAGAGAACACCTCTCTTGTTATTGTTGTAAATTAATGATATTCTGGGAGTGAAGAAAATCACCTCCCTGATCTTGTTATATTGGACTTTTATTGGTTGTCATAAGTTTTCAGTGGTATACTGTTTGGGAGGAGAAAGTTCATATCTGGGAAGTTGGTATTCATGATTGAGAAGCTGTAATATGAATGTGCTCAAATTTTAAGTTGATGTTTGCAAACTTTGTTCAATAGCAATTTTTTTTTTTGTGTTTCAAGTATTACTGAAAGGAACAAGTTCGTTTTTGCAACTTAATCTGAGTTGTTTACATTTGAAAGTTTGGAATTGCTTCACTAGTTGAAATGCTAATTTTCTTTATAGTTCAATGTTAAAATGGAAAAGACAGTTTTAAATATTTGAGCTATTCTCATGGATTCTGTTAATTTAGAAGGATTAGAGGAAATCTAGCATGTAAATATATAATCTGTTTGTAAATTTACGAAGTCTTAAATGTTAATGAAAATGGAAAATTATACTTATAATAAGGGGATAGCTAGTTACCATTTCTATCAATTAAGTGAAATTGGGATATATATATATATATATATATATATATATATATATATATATATATATATATATATATATATATATATATATATATATATATATATCTAATTGTTATGACAATTTCTTTATAACAGGTTGATTTGGAGAAAATGCATAAAGTAGTGAAATTGAGAAATTTAGGAATTAGTTAAGCACATATAAGAATATTTTTATATATAAATAAATTTAAATATATATATATATAGATATATATATATATATATTTCATATTTTGAGTAATTATCATTTTCTATAATAATAGAGAAATTAAAAATAAATTATCATTTTTATGAGATTGACTGATAAATATCAATATAAAAATATATATATATATATATATATATATATCTATAATTATATAATCATTGATAAATATATATATATATATACATATGAATATATATATATATATATATATATAAATATATATTTTATTGTTGAGAGAAATCAACGAATAGCACATAAGAATGGCGGTCCAAATTTAAGCCGCGGATAGAAAAAAAAACACAGTCGCTATTTACAATGGGCGGTGGGGAGAAAACCCCACCGCAGGTTTTTTTGTTACATTTGGAGGTGTGGAGTGGGGCGGAGCCCCACCCACACCCCACGTCGTGGGAATGTGGGTGGGGCTCCGCCCCACTCCACATCTCCCCCCCAATCCCTTATGCCTCCCGCGGCCTGCACAGGCCCGCCGCTCTGCGGCCACCCCAACCCTGCTTCTCTGTCACAGCGGCCACCGCCGCCCATGGCCGCCGTCGGCTGTGGAAACTACAGCAATAAAATGTTAGGGCTTGGCCCTAACATATGGTTGGGTTATTTGGAATATAAATTCAGTTTTTTTTTATATAGCTCTATATATAGGCATATATATATATTATATATGTCTATGTATATAGCTATATATATAATATAATAATGAATATATATCTGTATATATATATATATATGTATATATATATATATAGAGATATAGATATATAAGTTGTGGTAAACCAATTCGTCCTTTACATAGACATTAAAATAAATATATTATATATATGTATGTATGTATATATATATATATATATATATATAATATACATAGGAGTAAATCTATGAACCAATTTATTGGGCCCTCGTTTAAAATCGTTATAAACTATGTCTCATGGATATAGAGAAAAAAAAATATATAACAATTATATTCTCACAGTAGATGTTATTAAGTGTTGAACACAACAACCAAAGAAGATATATTACCATGAACAGAGTTTTATAAAGTGGTGAACCACCTACATCTATTGACAACGTCATACGAGTCACAATCAGTGTATGAATCGTAATTAAGAGTAACAGGAACAACAGTAATTCTAAACAAGAGAAAATAAAAGTATAATGTAAAAGAGAGTTTAGGAATATTCAGTGATACTCTGGAAAGAGTTTCTCGGAAGTTTCAACTATTAACGTACTAATAATCACCCGGAAAATGAAGAGGAAAATTACACAACTCCTTGCTCAAAAGAACACTGGAAATAAACTTAAGAAGCCACCACTGACAATCCATGTGACCATATTAATCTCAACTGTAGCAAACGACCTCATATGTAAACCTGTGAGAGGTTCCGAAGAAGAAAAAAAAACTAACATTGGAAAACACAGAGGAGAAAATGCGCGACATTTCTCACACGGGATAAGAGAACTAAGTTGACGGACCCTTCTGCCAATTTTGCTTAGGAACAAGTTGACTAAGTATTTACGAAGAGGAGGAACCTAGATCGGGGAAGATTAGGAGACCGAGTCCAGCGAAATAGTAAACCAGCCTTTGTGACCTAGATCATCCTGAAATTAGGTTTAATATCAACAATAACTGCAGTGATAACCCTGATTGACGTAAATCATGAAGAAAGGACAGGATGCACATAAAGAAAGCATAGAAAATGAAAGAGAGAGAGAGACCGAAATATAAACACACTAAATGAACTAAGAAATAGTTAAGGTAAGGGCGATAAAGATATAATCAAAATTAAGAACTTGTGAAAAGGGAAGAGAGGGCAACCAAACCGCCTTGTTGAAAATGCTAAGTCATAGGAGGAGTATGTTTCAGGAAACAAGAGAGGAGACAGACAACCGTGCCTGGCTGAAAAAATGACTAAATAGGGAGATCACTAGCCGGTTTAGTCGGAACAAGGCGTCGTGGGGAGTGGTTCCTCTATCAGCGAACCACGTGCGTAAATGAGTGCAGCGTAATTCCCACTAACGCCGTAAGGCATTCTGCTACCGAACATTGTCGAGGGTTCGATTTAAGAACTTTGGTAATCTCACTCTTGCAATGACGTTAGCAGCGTTGTATAGACCCTCTTGTTGATCTATATGCTTCTGGTTGCACGCCATTGTACTTGTATTCCGCCGATGAGTACAGTGTTTCGCCATGAGAGAACACCGTTGAGCATGCGTACGCATGCGAAAGGGTTTTTTAGGACAGTGTGAGAAAAGTTTTTCATATCTCGTGTCATAACCACATGACAGATGTGGCTATGACACGTGCGATGTGTGTTGTGACCACAAGGAAAATGTGGGCATGACATTTGGTATCAGAGCCAAGTTTGTAAACACTGGGCGTATTTGGGCACGTTATTATTCCGCAACTTTGGCTAATTAGTTTCTACCTTGTTTTGTAGGATGCCTCCCCGACGTGTTCGACGAGCGCGATCACACCACACAGCGTCAGTCGAGGTGCACAGCGATTCCTCAGCCGAGGGACTGGCACCCGCAGATTCAGCAGCACCACCTGCACCACCTGTACCACAAGCACCACTAGTACCACAGGCGACACCAGTATCGGATATAGGTCCACAGATCTTACAGGCACTACAGACTATGTTAGACAGGTTACCACCAGTGATTCCTGAGCCACGTATAGAGCCTCGTGTTGATCCGCGAGAGGAGCCACGTGCCGAGTCACGTATTGAGCCACGTATGGAGCCCCGCGTGGATCCACTAGAGGTGCTACGTGTGGAGCCCTTCGTTGAGATTCCTGACACAACAGTAGAGGAGGTAGGGTCGGCCTCCCGAGCACGGAGCAGGAGTCCTCCGAGACTTTTGAGACAAGAACAGGTTCAGCAGGGAGTATATGAGGATGGTGTGGAAGAGCCACTTGGGAGACTTAGAGACAGAGGGGACCCTATCAGAGATCTACTGAGGCTCAACCCACCCACTTTCGCAGGAGCTACAGAGGGAGCTGTGGCCGAGGCTTGGCTAATTAGCTTAGACAGGTGTTTCGCATTGCGACCGTATGAGAGCAACACGAAAGCACGAGTGGCAGTTCATCTTCTTAGGGATGCAGCAGCCACCTGGTGGCGCACAGAGGAGTGCAAGCGCCGACTCTCCGTGGATACACTCACATGGGACACCTTCATTGAGCGCTTCAATGCGCGGTATTTGTCCGAACATTATAGACAGCGCAGAATCGATGAGTTTCATGATCTACAGCAGAGGGGACTCACCGTTACTCAGTATGAGAGCCGATTTATAGAGCTTTCTCGTTACGTGGAATACCTCCATGACGAGAAAATCTTAATACACAAATTCATCAGGGGGCTAAATCACGGGATAGCAGGACCAGTTCGTATGGCAAATCCCCAAACCATGAGCGAGGCTGTTGAAAAGGCCCTTATATCAGAGGAAATTCAGGGATGAGGACAGAATTCACGCCCACAGTACCAGGAACGAAATCCCCAACAACAGCAAAATTTCTGAAGGCCTCAAAACACAACACAGAGAGGAGGATATAATCCTTCATCATTACCTCCTAGGCCTCCACAGCAACAGCAACATCAGCAAAAATCCAAATTTCAACAGAGGGGACAGGGAGGACAGAACCGTGGATGGCAGCAGCAGGGACCACGCAGGGATCAGAGACAGCAGGGTTCATCGGCAGGACCCGCAAGGTCCCAGCAGTCTTACAGAGGCTCACAGGGATCCACCGGACGGACCGGGCAACAACAGTCGGGCAGAACACAGTCAGGGCAGTTACAGGTTAGAGGACCATGTTATGTATGTGGTGGGGCAGGGCATCTGGCTAGAGAGTGTCCGCAGGGATTTACTGCAGGGGGTCAGCCCCGATCAGGAGGGTCTGAGCAGACCGTAGGTGACGTGGGCAGATCTCACCACATGTTTGCAGCGATTGATAACCGCCAGGCCGATTTCCAGGCTTCTGTCATCGAGGCAGCAGGTACGATTAGAGACTTTCCCATCTCGATCCTTTTTGACTCAGGAGCTACTGACTCCTTTTTGTCTACATCGTTAGTGGAGCGTTGCAGGCTGGTGGCTTCTAGGCAAGACATTAGGTGGGAAGTTGAGTTGGCCTCAGGGGCCAGGATGTCAGTAGATACCTTGGTTAAAGACTGTGAGATCACATTGGGACCCTTCACCAC
Organism: Cunninghamia lanceolata; assembly: GCA_027924645.1. Classification (NCBI taxonomy): domain Eukaryota; kingdom Viridiplantae; phylum Streptophyta; class Pinopsida; order Cupressales; family Cupressaceae; genus Cunninghamia; species Cunninghamia lanceolata. Next base: position 5,874,626 of record BSBN01000957.1, read on the forward strand.
AACATGCGACCTTAGGATTATGCCATTAGGGTCTTACAGAGTAGTTCTGGGTATGGATTGGCTTGCGGCACATAGAGCCAAGCTTGATTGTCGCCAGAGAACGATTAGCTGTTTAGACGATCATGGTTCGTCGGTTGAGATAGTGGGCATTCAAAAGCCCACGGCGGTTCGTATGATATCCGCACAATAGCTTAAGCACTGTATGCGGAAGGGATGTCAGATGTTTGCCATCACAGTCAGTGATAGAGCAGAGGATGAACCTGAGGCTACTTTAGATGATCACCCTATCCTTAGAGAGTTTGCCGATGTATTCCCGCCAGAATTACCTGGTATGCCTCCACATAGAGAAGTGGACTTCCACATCGACTTAGTGCCAGGTGCAGAGCCGATATCCCGCGCACCCTATAGAATGACGACCCATGAACTCACAGAACTTAAGCTGCAGTTGGAAGAATTACTTGAGAAGGGACACATCCGACCTAGCGTTTCACCATGGGGCGCACCAGTGATCTTCGTGAAGAAGAAGGATGGGTCTCTTCGTCTATGCATGGACTACAGGCAGTTGAACAAGGTGACGGTGAAGAATCGTTATCCTCTACCTAGGATTGACGACCTTTTTGATCAGATGCAGGGAGCCAGAGTGTTCTCGAAAATTGATCTAAAATCTGGGTATCATCAATTGCACATCACGGAGTCAGATATTCATAAAACTGCTTTTCGAACTAGATATGGCCATTATGAATTCACAGTGGTACCTTTCGGGTTGACGAACGCTCCTGCAGTATTCATGAGTCTCATGAACGGGGTGTTCCGTACATACCTAGACCGGTTCGTGATCATATTCCTAGATGACATTCTGATTTATTCACGGACTGAGGAGGAGCATGTAGAGCACTTGCGTCAAGTTTTGCAGCAATTACGAGGGCAGCAACTTTATGGCAACTTGGCGAAGTGTGCCTTCTTCAGGACAGAGGTGCAGTATTTGGGACACATTTTATCAGGCGATGGCATCTCCGTAGATCCATCTAAAATTAGAGCAATCCAGGAGTGGCCGGCACCCACGAACGTGACAGAGGTCAGAAGCTTTATGGGGTTAGCCAGGTATTATCGTCGGTTTGTCGAAGGTTTCTCCAGGATAGCACATCCCATTACTTCCCTTCAGCGAAAAGGGAAGGGTTTCACTTGGACCGAGCAGTGTGAAAAGGCTTTTGGAGTCCTCAAAGAGCGTCTTACGAGTGCTCCTATTTTAGCAGTTCCAGATCCTTCAGAAGAGTTTGTAGTTTGCACGGATGCATCATTAGAAGGTTTGGGAGCCGTGCTTATGCAGGATGGTCGAGCGATCGCATACGAATCGCGGAAACTAAAGACACATGAGTTAAACTATCCTACGCACGACTTAGAGCTTGCAGCTGTTGTTCATGCCTTGGTTCGCTGGAGACACTTTCTTTTAGGACGACGCTTTGAACTCCATTCAGACCATCATAGTTTGCAGTATATTTTTACACAGCCTAATTTGAATGCCCGCCAACGGCGTTGGATGGAATTCCTATGCGAATATGACTTCGATGTCCATTATATCAAAGGGAAGGAGAACGTGGTCGCTGATGCTTTGAGTCGAAGACGCCACGAGATCCAGACCCTGACCTTGAAGATGGACTTGAAGGATCGCATCTTACAGCATCTACCGGAGGACGAATGGTTTCTTGAAGTGCAGCAGGCAGTACTAAATTAGAAGGCCCTTGAGGGCAAATTTACAGGATATACCCTTGATTCTGATGGTATGCTTCGACATCGGCAACGCATCTATGTACCCCATGCGGGTAATCTTCGTACAGTAATCCTATCAGAGGCTCATAGAGCACCCTACGTAGCACACCCAGGAGTGAAGAAGATGCATGCTGATTTACGACAGCTTTATCATTGGGCTGGGATGAGGCGTGACATTGCCAAATTTGTTGCTCGTTGCCTGGAATGTCAGAGGGTCAAGGCCGAACATTAGCATCCAGCAGGACTGTTGTACCCTCACGAGATACCTGAATGGAAATGGGATACCATTTCTATGGATTTTATCGTTGGTCTACCTATGTCATCACGTCGCCATGATGCTATTATGGTGACAGTTGACAAGCTGACCAAAGTGGCGCATTTTTCACCAATATGTACAACATACAATGCACCATCAGTGGCAAAGGTGTTTCTTGATCAGATTGTTAGACTTCATGGGGTACCTCGCCGCATTATATCGGACAGAGACTCCGTATTCACTTCATCGTTCTGGAAAGCCTTACATCAGGCGTTGGGCACACAGCTCAACTTCAGTTCCGCATATCATCCGGAAACCGACGGACAAACAGAGAGAGTTAACCAGGTGTTAGAAGACATGCTTCGCATGTATGTGATGGACCACCAGTCTAGATGGGAGGAGTACCTGTATCTAGTTGAGTTCGCCTACAATAATGGGCATCATAGCTCGTTGGGTATGCCTCCTTTCCAGGCATTATATGGCAGACCATGCAGAACACCTTTGAGTTGGGATCGTATAGAGGACAGAACAGTCATCGGACCAGAGATAGTTTAGAATATGGAACTGCAAGTTAAACAGATAAGACAGAGGCTTCTGGAAGCACAGGACAGGCAGAAAAAGTATGCCGATGCTAAAAGGACAGACCGAAGCTTCTCTGTGGGGGAAAGAGTATTTTTGAGAGTGCGGCCGCACAAAAGTCCAATCCGTTACGGAAAAGGCTCTAAACTCGCACCTCGATTTGTAGGACCTTTCGAAATCTTGGAGCGGATAGGACCAGTAGCCTATCGTCTAGCCTTGCCACCTAGCCTGTCACGTATCCACGATGTATTTCATGTATCAGTTTTACGTCAATATATTTCTGACTTATCTCATGTGTTGGATTGGAGTGCTCTTCAAGTAGAGGCAGACGGACAACTGGCGTTGGAGCCAATTCGCATATTGGCTCGTCGGACGCTGGCCCTTCGAGGTCGAGAGCTGGACCAGGTTAGAGTCCAATGGGACTTATACGACGAAGTCACTGCAACATGGGAAGATGCAGAGAGATTGAAGACCCTGTATCCTCACCTTTTTGACGACTTCCAGGAGGAAGTACCGTCTTAGGGGGAGAGGATGTGAGGACCGCCCTTTTTACTACTGTTGTTATGACTATTTACAGTACTGTTATTGTTACTTTCATATTTGTGGGATAGCAGTTCCCGAAATTTGTCAGACTATTTAACTTTATTATGTTTTCGGAAAAACTAATTGGGTGATGTTTGGATAAGTTACTTTTCAGAAAAATGAATTAGGTGATGATGGAAAATTGTAATATGATTTTTAATTATGTTAAATTGTACTAGGGCATGAGAATGCATGTGTTATTTAAGTTGCTTCGGCTATGATAAATTTATGTGGTTACTGATCTTGTAATTGAGTGTGCAGGGACTACTAATCAAACCACAGATTTCGGAGATCATTCCACACCTTGTTATTTGTTATTCCCTGTTAAGCCGATCTGGTTCCACGAGGAACCAAGATCTCTTTGTGTTTGATGTCATGATGTAATGTGGTCTTTCGTATGGTCGAGTGGGTTAGGTTACCCTCATGTAACATTATTTTTATAAGTAAGTGTTGTAAAGAGATTGAATTTGAAATTTCTATTTTTATTTAAATTATGAGGCCCTTTTTCTTGTGCTTTACCTTGACCTGGGGTGTCTTGTATGGGTTAAAATTGACCCTGGGTTCTACCCCATGGGTCCAGGGGCCCATTTGACATGGGTAACCCTTGAGTAACCTCCATCTAGTCAACTTAACCTTCCCCTGAAGTTAAGTGGCGAAAATTGGAGGTAGGAGGGGACATGATGGGTTGTACCAACACTCAACCCATCCCCTCTACTTTTCCCTAGATAAGAGATGCCATCCATTAGTGAAAGTTACCTCTTCTTTAGTAAGATTCCCCCATGTACTATGGGGACACCCATGTGAAGAAAGGAGAAAGAGGCATGGGTCACCTGTCTTGTTCCCATTTAACTCTTTTTTTTATTTCTCCCATGAGAAAGTGGAGTCACATGAGAGGAATAAGGAGTACCCTTGGGAATGGAGAGTGACATAAGCCACCTGGACAGAATAGTGGTTTTTGGGAAGGGTGAGGAGGTGACAAGTGTCACTTCCCCATTTCTCAAAATTAGAAAGAAAGAGAATTTTGGGTTATTTATTTTCAAATTTTGGGGAAAATCTTTCATTTTGGCCTTACCAAAAATAGAGAAGTTAGTTTGGAAGATAGAGAAGGGAGAGGGAGTTGGTGGCTAAGGTTGGAAGTGAACTCTGTGGACTCTGCAACAACTTCATTCCAGGAGGGCTTTGCAAGGTTGGTCTGAATTTTACCTTTGTTTTGGTAGAACTGAAATGTGAATGAAATGTGTGTGAAATATGTGTTTAAATTTGTTTTCTGTGGGGTTCTTGTCGGGTTGTTTGACAGAGCGTCTCCCACTTGGGAGAAATGCTCATCAAGTTTGGGGTAGGGGAGGAGAGATCCTCCTCGAGTGCATACCTGTTTCCATCTTTTGGGATGTTGAAAGCCTTGAGGGCATGTAACTGTGACTGTATTTTTGACTTGAGAGTCATATACAGATTTCTTACAAATTGTGATCACACTTGGTTGAGACCAAGAGAAATTTATATTAGTTCATTTATCTGTCAGGGTGACACTCTGGAGTCGAGTGTGTCCACTCTCCTGCCCCTTATGAAACTCACTGTAGTTGAGTTTCCGTATTGTGTAAAATACCCACGGGTGTATGTGTGCTTTGGGATTGTTGTTGTTTCTGTTGTGAAGTAGAGTATTTGAGTACCCAGGTGTGAGTATGGTCTCCCTAGCTCGGGGGTGACCCTCTTGCGGGTCTACGGTAGGGAGGAGAGCTAGACGAGTGGTATTTTCTTCTTTGTTTGTCTTTGATACGCAGGTTTTTCTCTTGGAGCTTCTGGTTGGCTATTTATGAAGAATCAGTTCATCTTCTTGTCATGAGAATTAGGCCTGGTTCATTTCATAGAGATGAAGAGAGAACACCTCTCTTGTTATTGTTGTAAATTAATGATATTCTGGGAGTGAAGAAAATCACCTCCCTGATCTTGTTATATTGGACTTTTATTGGTTGTCATAAGTTTTCAGTGGTATACTGTTTGGGAGGAGAAAGTTCATATCTGGGAAGTTGGTATTCATGATTGAGAAGCTGTAATATGAATGTGCTCAAATTTTAAGTTGATGTTTGCAAACTTTGTTCAATAGCAATTTTTTTTTTGTGTTTCAAGTATTACTGAAAGGAACAAGTTCGTTTTTGCAACTTAATCTGAGTTGTTTACATTTGAAAGTTTGGAATTGCTTCACTAGTTGAAATGCTAATTTTCTTTATAGTTCAATGTTAAAATGGAAAAGACAGTTTTAAATATTTGAGCTATTCTCATGGATTCTGTTAATTTAGAAGGATTAGAGGAAATCTAGCATGTAAATATATAATCTGTTTGTAAATTTACGAAGTCTTAAATGTTAATGAAAATGGAAAATTATACTTATAATAAGGGGATAGCTAGTTACCATTTCTATCAATTAAGTGAAATTGGGATATATATATATATATATATATATATATATATATATATCTAATTGTTATGACAATTTCTTTATAACAGGTTGATTTGGAGAAAATGCATAAAGTAGTGAAATTGAGAAATTTAGGAATTAGTTAAGCACATATAAGAATATTTTTATATATAAATAAATTTAAATATATATATATATAGATATATATATATATATATTTCATATTTTGAGTAATTATCATTTTCTATAATAATAGAGAAATTGAAAATAAATTATCATTTTTATGAGATTGACTGATAAATATCAATATAAAAATATATATATATATATATATATATATCTATAATTATATAATCATTGATAAATATATATATATATATATATATACATATGAATATATTTATATATATATAAATATATATTTTATTGTTGAGAGAAATCAACGAATAGCACATAAGAATGGCGGTCCAAATTTAAGCCGCGGATAGAAAAAAAAACACAGTCGCTATTTACAATGGGCGGTGGGGAGAAAACCCCACCGCAGGTTTTTTTGTTACATTTGGAGGTGTGGAGTGGGGCGGAGCCCCACCCACACCCCACATCGTGGGAATGTGGGTGGGGCTCCGCCCCACTCCACATCTCCCCCCCAATCCCTTATGCCTCCCACGGCCTGCACAGGCCCGCCGCTCTGTGGCCACCCCGACCCTGCTTCTCTGTCACAGCGGCCACCACCGCCCATGGCCGCCGTCGGCTGTGGAAACTACAACAATAAAATGTTAGGGCTTGGCCCTAACATATGGTTGGGTTATTTGGAATATAAATTCAGTTTTTTTTTATATAGCTCTATATATAGGCATATATATATATTATATATGTCTATGTATATAGCTATATATATAATATAATAATGAATATATATCTGTATATATATATATATATGTATATATATATATATAGAGAGATATAGATATATAAGTTGTGGTAAACCAATTCGTCCTTTACATAGACATTAAAATAAATATATTATATATATGTATGTATGTATATATATATATATATATATATATATAGATATATAATATACATAGGAGTAAATCTATGAACCAATTTATTGGGCCCTCGTTTAAAATCGTTATAAACTATGTCTCATGGATATAGAGAAAAAAAAAAATGTAACAATTATATTCTCACAGTAGATGTTATTAAGTGTTGAACACAACAACCAAAGAAGATATATTACCATGAACAGAGTTTTATAAAGTGGTGAACCACCTACATCTATTGACAACGTCATACGAGTCACAATCAGTGTATGAATCGTAATTAAGAGTAACAGTAACAACAGTAATTCTAAACAAGAGAAAATAAAAGTATAATGTAAAAGAGAGTTTAGGAATATTCAGTGATACTCTGGAAAGAGTTTCTCGGAAGTTTCAACTATTAACGTACTAATAATCACCCAGAAAATGAAGAGGAAAATTACACAACTCCTTGCTCAAAAGAACACTGGAAATAAACTTAAGAAGCCACCACTGACAATCCATGTGACCATATTAATCTCAACTGTAGCAAACGACCTCATATGTAAACCTGTAAGAGGTTCTGAAGAAGAAAAAAAAACTAACATTGGAAAACACAGAGGAGAAAATGCGCGACATTTCTCACACGGGATAAGAGAACTAAGTTGACGGACCCTTCTGCCAATTTTGCTTAGGAACAAGTTGACTAAGTATTTACGAAGAGGAGGAACCTAGATCGGGGAAGATTAGGAGACCGAGTCCAGCGAAATAGTAAACCAGCCTTTGTGACCTAGATCATCCTGAAATTAGGTTTAATATCAACAATAACTGCAGTGATAACCCTGATTGACGTAAATCATGAAGAAAGGACAGGATGCACATAAAGAAAGCATAGAAAATGAAAGAGAGAGAGAGACCGAAATATAAACACACTAAATGAACTAAGAAATAGTTAAGGTAAGGGCGATAAAGATATAATCAAAATTAAGAACTTGTGAAAAGGGAAGAGAGGGCAACCAAACCGCCTTGTTGAAAATGCTAAGTCATAGGAGGAGTATGTTTCAGGAAACAAGAGAAGAGACAGACAACCGTGCCTGGCTGAAAAAATGACTAAATAGGGGGATCACTAGCCGGTTTAGTCAGAACAAGGCGTCGTGGGGAGTGGTTCCTCTATCAGCGAACCACGTGCGTAAATGAGTGCAGCATAATTCCCACTAACGCCGTAAGGCATTCTGCTACTGAACATTGTCGAGGGTTCGATTTAAGAACTTTGGTAATCTCACTCTTGCAATGACGTTAGTAGCGTTGTATAGACCCTCTTGTTGATCTATATGCTTCTGGTTGCACGCCATTATACTTGTATTCCGCCGATGAGTATAGTGTTTCGCCATGAGAGAACACCGTTGAGCATGCGTACGCATGCGAAAGGGTTTTTTAGGACAGTGTGAGAAAAGTTTTTCATATCTCGTGTCATAACCACATGACAGATGTGGCTATGACACGTGCGATGTGTGTTGTGACCACAAGGAAAATGTGGGCATGACACTATTCATTTGTTCTTGCCAATCTTCTTCTTATCTGAACTCCTTCATTCTTGTTTCTAATGATCTGATCTTTTGAATGATTCCTTTGAACATACTTGGCTAGAGTCTTTGTAGTCTTCTCTTAAGTTTCTTCCTTTTCTTCAACTTCTGCTACTTCTTCTGTGTACGCAGGTTCATCTAGCCAACAATCCTCTTGCTCATCTAAAATTTGATGTGACTCTTCATCAACTCTAACATTTGCACTCTCAACTATCTTCCTTGGTCTTTTTTGTAGTATTTATAGACTTTTCTTATAGTTGATTATCCAAGGAAAATACTTTCATCTGCTCTTGAGTCAAACTTTCCCAGACCTTTTTCATCTCTTCTAGTTTAACATTTTCTTCCAAAAACTCTGAAATATTTGAGTGATGTTGGCCTTCCATTCCAAAGCTCATAATGTGTCTTGGTGTTGTGTCTTCTTAGTTGTCCTCTATTAAGAATGTACACTGTGGTGTGAATTTCTTCTTTCCAATATATATTAGGCAATTTAGCTTCACTCAACATTGTTCTAGCCATCTCTTGAATAGTCCTATTCTTCCTCTCTACAACACCATTTTGCTAAGCGATTCTAGCTGTTGCATAGTGTGTTTTGATTCCATGTTCTTGACAAAACTCTTCAAACTCATTTGATGTGAACTCACCACCTCTATCAGACCTTAAACACTTAATTCTAGCATTCCTTTCATTTTCAACCATGGATCTGAAAATCTAGAACCTACTGAAAGCTCCTAATTTTTATTTCAAAAATGTAACCCATGTCATTTTAGTGAAATCATCAATGAGAAACATAAAATACCTCTCACCTTGTAGACTTTTCACCCTAGTGGGTCTGCACAAGTTAGTATGAACTGGCTTCAATTTCCTTTTAGTAGAATACTCCTTGGACTTGAAATGTATTCTTATCTGCTTCCTAATCTGACACTCCTTACATATGGTCCTTGTAGGCTTGATGATTTTCAACATATCTCTTATAGCTTGCATGGAGCTAATCTTCACAAGATTATCAAAGTTGATGTGCCCCATCCTTTTGTGCCATAGCCAACATTCATTTGTTTGACCTAGAAGATAAGTTGTTTCAATAACTCCCTTTAGATTATACAATTTTCCTTCTTTCCTAACTCCTACCACCAATTTTTTAGACTTTACACTTTTGATTTGACACCCTTTATCATTAAATGTGAGATTGTATCCTTTGCTATATATCTAACTCACACTGAGAAGATTATGCTTGAGACCTTCTACATAAAGAACATCGTGTGTTTGAGACTTTCCATCAATACTTATGGTACCTTTTCCAATGATCTTTGTAGATGAGTTATCTCCAAACCTAACCAATCCATCATTCCACTTACTAGGATTTATGAACTTGCTCTTATCACCAGCCATGTGATTTATACATCCATTGTCTATCACCTAGAGATTTGTTTGCCCTTGACCATGAAATGTTGTTTGGACAATCATTAAATTTTCAACTTCATTATTTGTCTCCTATCTTTTAGAGGATTTATTTTCCATGTCTTGCTTGATCACATCAGTTAACTGAGATTTTAAATTTGCCAAACCACTCCTACAATATCTTGGTATGTATCTAGACATGTTACAAATTTGGCATACCACATTAACATTCACAAGAGAAGCAAGAGAATTTCTACTTAAAAGATTTCTTCTATTCATTTTAGACTTGCAGTCCATATCCTTATGAACAAATGCTTTGGAAATAAAACAATTACCAAAGAAAACATGATTGAACCTGTTCATGAAAAGTTGTCTTACATGAAGAGATCTTCCTTGAGGTATGATGAGATCTACACATTTAGTATCATCCAGACTTCCACACTTTGTCTTTTCTAACTCCTTTATGAGTGACATAATTTCTTTCTCAAGTCTTGCACATTCTTTTGTCTTAGCTTCAATCAAAGCCCTTTATTCTTGATTCTCTTTCCTTGTACAGTCCAAGTCTTCAAGAGCAAAAACAATTTCACCTTCAAATTCAACCTCATATTCTTCTTCCTCTACAATCTTGTCTAAGATCACCATGGCCATGAAAAGATATTATGCTCTTTCTTCATCTAATGAGTAGTAATCTATTTCTTCTCTAGAGCTGTAGTCTTCTTTTGAAAGAAGGTTCCTTTTGAAATTATTTCTATTGAAACCCTTGCTGCTATTTTCACTTTCTCCAAAAGGACATTTTGAAGCATAATGACCAATTCTACCATATTTGAAACATTTGAAAGGTAGATTAACTTTATACTTTCGTAATCTCCTTTTCATCTTTCTCACAAAGTTTGCTTCTTCTTCCTCAGCTTCATTGCATACATTAGATGTTCCTTCATTCTTCACAATATTGAAAGTATATTATCTTTAGCATGGACTTGGATTCATTTCTCATTTCATAGGTAGTAAGGGACCCAAAAAGCTCTTCCATTGTGAGTATCTTTAGATCTTTCACTTCTTCAATTGTAGAAACTTTTGAATCAAAAATATAAGGTAGAATTCTCAAGATTTTCTTCACAACCAATGAGTCAGCTATATCTTCACCCATGCTGGAAAATGTGACTCAAATTTACTAGATTGATCTTCTCCCTACAAGTTATGTTTAACTCCTTCATCAACCTGATATTTACATTTCAGTAGGAAATTGTTTATTGTCTCCTCGATGGTCTAATTACTCTTTAAAGGTTTACCGTGTTTAGCTTATTCAATTACCACAGTACCACTGAGAGTGATTGATGGCTTGAGGCATGACTGGTGGTATGGCGGGATTATACCGCCACCCCACAACTATCAATTTACATGGACTTTGGTTGATTGCGGTAGTACGGAGGATGCCAAGTGGTGATGACATGGGTGTCTAGTTGGTAGTGGGGACCATAGTGGTGGATGTAAACTACATCAATAAGACATCTTCATAGTGGTAAGAGATAATATCAAGCCCCCCTAATATGACTGATATGTTTCACTATTCACTCCCTCCAGTTTGTAGGCTCCATGGTGGGGCCTGATCAATGTCTTACAAGAGTGCGATATTGGTTGAGAGTTGAAGACTGAATGACTTGGAGACTAATGTGTATGTCGAAGGGACAAAGGGAATTTGATGGGATAGGTTTAAGTGTCTCCATGACACCTCAACATGGATTTTAATAATTACACAGTGACACATCGCAAGGAATCTTTGATTGGAGATAATTTGGGTACCACTTTATGGGTGGTTTTGGCTCATGGTTTTGTAATTATTGGTAATGGTTTACTATATTACATCTCCTATGTATCAGGAGCTATAGATGGAGATTCTATGAAAAGAATCTTATAGATGTTGAATTACATCCTAGATCTCTAGTTGGATATACTTCTATAAAAGCTTTCTCTACAAGTATATTGTAATCTTCATTATTCTTGCATAATATATTAGGCAGCTTTGGAGTGTGGAGTTTTTTATCTGAAAGGGTTTTCCCAACATATATCTTGTGTTGTGAGTTTTATGTTTGCATTTGGAAGTTGTTTCTATCTTTCTGTTAATGTTCATCTTAATATGTAACTATAAAAGTAAAAATTTGCATAAGTCTTTCATCAGTAGATCAGTGTAGGAATCATTTCTGCATACCTTTCTTCCTTTTAGTTGGTATTAGAGCTTGATCACCTTTGCTTCTAGTTGTTGGGTAGAGGGGTTTTTTAGATGATCTTCATTTGAGTGGGAGCTTGTGCAGAGGATTTTGAAATCTTTGTTATAGGTAAGTGATGGTGAGCACATTTGGGAGATTTGAGATAGAGAAGCTTAATGGTAGTAATTTTGAGTTGTGGAAACTCAAAATGGAGGACATGCTTGTAGATTAGGATTTATGGGAAGTCGTATCTGGTACAAAACTAGTGGTAATGTCTTAAGAAGACTAGAATCTCAAAAATTAAAAAGCTAAGGGTTTGATAAGACTCGGTTTGGTGGATTTAGTGCTCATGAATATCCATGAAGAGAAGACTGTAAAGGAACTTTGGAAGAAGCTTAGAGATGTTTATTAGGCTAAATCCCTGGTGAACAAGTTATTCTTACAAAAGAAATTGTATTCTTTGGGGATGGAAGATGGAGGATCTGTCGCTGATCACCTGAATACATTTAATATGTTTGTTTCCTAGTTGACTTCTGTTGGTGTGAAGATGGAGGAGGATCGATGTATGACATTACTATGATCCTTACTAGATTTGTGGGACCACCTTGTTATGGCCATTGGCAGTACCACTACCACCTTCAAGATGGATGAAGTCGTTTCTTTACTGTTGTCTAAAGAGATGCAGAGAAAGTCTTCCAAATTGGCTAAGGAGGCTCTTGCGGTTTGTGGTAGATCTAAAGAGAAGGGAAATAAAAAGGATAAGAAGAAGGAAGAAAAAGGAAGATCCAAATCTCGTAAGAGATCTAAGTCTCCTAGAAAGTCCAAGGCCCTGTGTTGGAAATGTGGTAAACTTGGTCACTTCTGTAAGGAGTGCAGGGAGGAGAAAAAGAAAAAGAAGAAGAATTATGATTTAGATTCTAACAAGTCCTTTTAGAATAAAGGAGAAGCATTAATCACTACCTTGGCAATGCATGCATCTAAGGATGTGTAGCTTATTGACTCTAGTGCATCTTTTCACATGACCTTGCATTGGGGCTAGTTTTTGAAGTATGAAGAATATAATGGTGGAAAGGTGTACTTGGGTGATGATTCTCACCTAGATATTTTTAGCTGTGGAAGAGTCTTGATTCAATTCCCTGATGGATGAGTAAAAGGAATCAATGGTATTTTGCATATCCCTAGTTTGACATGGAACCTTCTTTCTGTAAGTAAATTAAATGATGTGGGTGTGCAGGTTATTTTCTCAAATGGAGGATGGAAGATGACTAGAGGATCTATGGTGTTGGCTAAGGGTGTTTGGATTGGCACTCTATTTTAGCTTAATGCATGCATAGTTTAGTGCAATAGTGCCTCTATTTTGAAGAAGAGAGCTTCAGAGTCTTCATCCTCACCATTGGAACGTGCAGTGAAGAGGACTGTTGTATCTACTTTTAATGGTCATACTTTTTGGGTACCTAAGGGTGGTCAATCTATGGAGATGAAACTTCCAACTAAGAAGACAATGTTATGGCACCAAAGGCTTGGTCACATTGGTGGAAAGGGTTTGAACACCCTAAAAAATAAAAATCTTGTTGAGGGTATGCATGATTGTAACCTTGAGTTTGATTTCTGTGAACATTGCATTTATGGAAAACAAAACCATGTTCAATTTTATTCCAGTTCTCACAAACCTTTTGAGGTGTTAGACTTGATTCATTCTGATGTGTTTGGTCTGTTAATGTTCCTTCGATTTCAAAATCTATTTATTTTGTTTCATTCATTAACAATGATAGTAGGACATGGGTGTATTCCCTTAGAAGTAAGTCTAAAGTCTTTAATAGATTCAAAGAGTTCAAAGGTCTTGTAGAGAATCAGAAGGATAGAAAGAGTAAGTGTTTGAGGACTGACAATGGTGGTGAGTTTTGTTCAACATATTTTGACAAGTTCTATAAAGAACAGGGGACTGAGAGCCACAAGACAACTCTATATACCCCTCAGCAAAATGGAGTTGCAGAGAGGATGAATAGAACATTTTTGGAGAGGGCAAGGAGTATGCTAAGTGTAGCTAGTCTTAAAGAAATGTTCTGGGCTAAAGTTGTTGCTACCACTCATTGCCCGGTTAATAAGTCTCCTACATTAGCGCTCATTGATAAGACACCTATGTAGCTATGGTCTGGTAAAAAGCCTTCATTAAGACACATTCAAGTATTTGGTTGTGAGGCATATGCAAATGTGCCTAAGGAGAAGAGGTCTAAGTTAGAGAACAAGGATGTAAAGTGTATCTTCATTGGTTATGGCATCAGTGTGAAAGGGTACAAGCTTTGGGATCTAGTAGATGAGAGAGTTATTTATATTAGAAGTGTGATCTTCAGAGAGCTCAATCCTTCTTCTATTATCTTACATCCAGAGAAAGAAGAAAAAAAAGATGATGTGGTACAGTTTCCTTGCACCCCTGAGAAAGTTGAACCAAAAACATCTATTGGACCTGATAATGAGGAGAGCTCTAGTAGCTCTAAAAATTTAGAAGAAGATGAAGAACCTCAACCTCAACCTTTGAGGAGGTCCATGTGGATAAGGAAGCAACCTAATAGGTTTTATTATTCATTGCATGATTCCAGTTGTACTTTTGCTTTAATTTGTAACACTGATGAGCCTAGAACTATGAAAGAGGCTATGGGTATGAAAGATGCAGGTTCCTGGAAGGAGGCCATGGAAGAGGAAATTACTTCTTTGCAAAAAAATAATACTTGGGACTTGGTGCCTTTGCCTGAAGGATGAAAACTTGTTGGATGCAAATGGGTGTTCAAAAAGAAATTTGATGTAGATGGTAGTGTTGAGAAATATAAGGCTAGATTGGTTGCAAAGGGGTATTCTCAGGTGGAGGGAATTGACTGTGGTGATATTTTCTCTCCCATTGCAAAGATGACATCTATTTGGTTCCTATTATCTCTTGTAGCAGTGTATGGTCTAGAAGTGGAATAGATGGATGTGAAGACAACATTCCTTCATGGTGACTTGGAGGAGGAAATCTATATGTCATAGCCAGAGCACTACATGGTGAAAGGTAAAGAAAATCTAGTTTGCAAGTTAAAAAAGTCTTTTATGGTTTGAGACAGTCTCCTAGGATGTGGTACCAGAAGTTTGATGCCTTTGTGTTGAGTATTGGATTTCAGAGATCAAAATCAAATCATTGTGTTTACTACAAGTTTGACAATGATCATATTCTCATTATTGCATTGTATGTCGATGATATGTTACTCATTAGGAATGGTAAATGTTTGATTTTTTATTTTAAGTCTCAATTGTCAGTACAGTTTGAGATGAAAAATCTAGGGGCAACTTAATACATTCTGGGAATGGAAATTAGAAGAGATAGAGCAAATAGAAAACTTTGGTTAGGCCAAAGTAAGTATGTTAACACTATGTTGGAGAGATTCAGCATGATGGATTGTAGACCTTTCACTGTTCCTGTTACAATGGGGACAAAATTATCTATTGAAGATTGTCCAAAGTCTCCTTCTAAGATAGAGGATATGAGCAGAGTTCCCTATGCCAGTGTGGTTGGTAGTTTAATATATGCGATGGTCTACAAAATACCAGACATTGCTTAAGCAATGGGAGTCCTTAGTCAATTTATAGCTAATCTTGAATGGGTACATTGGGATGTAGTGAAGAGAGTGCTCAAATATTTGTGGGGTACTTCTGAGTATTCCTTATGTTTTCATGGTTATCCTACAGGACCTTAGTATTCACTTTGTATTTGTGGATTTGTGGATTCAGATTGGGTAGTTGACATTGATAGCGGGAGATCCACTAGTGCTTATGTGTTCACTATGTTTGGTGGTGCTATTAGTTGGATGAGTAAGTAGCAACCTGTGGTCACTTTGTCCACTACTGAAGCTGAGTACATGGTAGCAACTCATGTTTGTAAAGAAGCCATTTGGCTTAAGAGATTGTGTTCTGATGTTTGGTTTGATGTAGGGAAGATTACTATTTGTTGTGACAGTCAGAGTGTCATATGTTTGGCAAAGAATCCTACTTTCCAAGCAAGGACTAAGCATATTGATGTCCAGTACTATTTTTTCCATGACATGGTAGAGGATGGGAAGGTAAACTTGGAAAAAGTTAAAACTTTGATGAATGTTGTAGATTCCTTGACAAAACCTGTAAGCATAGAGAAGTATAGATGGTGTGCAAAGTCTATGGGCCTCATGACCCCTAGCAATTAAATCATGGTGTTCATAGTCCCTTTTCTCTTGCAAGGTGTTTGACAAGTGGGAGAATATTAGGAAAAATGTCTCAACATTGCAACCTCAAAAGGTTACTATTCTTCCTTGTTTTGGTTTTTTTGAATACCCTTTATCTTGGAGAATGGTCTGGAACTTTTAAAGTTTCCAAAAGGTTCCAAAAGAGATAAAAAGAGAGAGACTTACTATTTTTAGTAAGTCCTTTGATTGAGCTTAGATTGACCAAACATTTTTCCCAGAAGGTGCGAAATAGCTAAGTGAACATCTTGGGTGAGTTTCATCTCAAGATCATATTTGGATTGCGAGATATTAAAGTTTTCATTTTTGAAACTATTAGAAAAAAGTTTTGAACTCAATTATTAGAATCAAAACTTCTCTAAACATCAAAAAAATTGTCATAACTAGTGCAATAGGTTATAGGGTGATAGATCTCTTCATGAGCTTTTTGACGCATCAAACGGTTCTTCAATCAAACACTCGGATCAAAAGTTATGGCCTCCAGAAGTTGGACCTTCTATTTTTGGGAAATGTAAAAACATGTTGGACACATAAAAGAGCTGTAAAGGGGAGAGTTACACATGTTGGTGTGTGGTTTGACACATTGCAAGGCATCTTTAATTGGAGATAATTTGGGCACCACTTTATGGGTGGTTTTGGCTCAAGGTTTTGTAATTACCGGTAACGGTTTACTGTATTACATATCCTATATATCAGGAGCTGGAGATGGAGGTTGTGTAAAAAGAATCTTATAGATGTTGAATTACCTTCTAGATCTTTGGCTAGATATGCTCTTGTAAAATCTTGCTCTGCAAGTATATTGTAATCTTCATGATTCCTGAATAATATATTAAGCAACTTTGGAGTGTGGGGTTTCTTACCTGAAAGGGTTTTCCCCACATATATCTTGTGTTGTGGGTTTTGTGTTTGCATTTGAAAGTTGTTATTATCTTTCTATTAATGTTCATCTTAATTTGTAACTGTAAAAGTAAAAATTTTGCATAAGTCTTTCCTCAGTAGATCAATGTAGGAAGTGTTTCCATTTACCTTGCTTCCTTTTAAAAATTCTTCTTACTCTAGATAAGGAGGAACTACAAATTCCTAGTGTACCTGTTAATGAGGAAAGCTCAAGCAGATCTAAAAATTCTAAACAAGAAGAAGAATCTCAGCCTCAACTTGTGAGGAGGTCTACATGTGAGAAGCAGTAACTTGAAAGGTTTGGATATTCTATGTTAGATTCTAGTTGTACCTATGCTTTGATTACTAACACCCATGAGCCTAGGACTATTCGAGAGGATATGGGTATGTCTAATTCAGATTCCTAGTTGGATGCCATGAATGAAGAAATGGCTTCATTGAAGAAAATTGAAACTTTGGATCTAGTACCTTTGCATGAAGGTTGAAAACCTGTTGGGTGCAAATGGGTGTTTAACAAAGAAGATTGGTTTGGATGGCAGTGTTGAGAAGTATAAAGCAAGGTTGGTTGTGAAAGGATATTTCTAGTTAGAGGGGATTGATTATGGAGAAATATTTTATCCTGTAGCTACACTAACATCCATTCGATTCTTGCTATCACTTGCAACAACATATGAATTAGAAATTGAATAGATGGATGTGAAAACAACATTTCTTTATGGAGATTTGGAAGAATAAATTTACATGTCCCAACCAAAGTACTTCACTGAAAAAGGTAAAGAAAATCTAGTTTGTGAATTAAAGAAATCTCTGTATGGTTTGAAATAGTCACCTAGAATATGGTATCAGAAGTTTGATACCTATGTGTTGTCTTTGGGGTTTGTGAGATCAAAGTCTGATCATTGTGTTTACTTTAAATCTAAAAATGGTCATCTTCTTATTATTGCCTTGTATGTGGATGATATGTTGTTCATTGGGAATAGTAAGAGTATGATTTCATAATTAAAATCTCAATTGTTAGCACAGTTTGAAATGACATATTTAGGTGCAGCAAGGTATATTCTGGGGATGGAAATCAGAAGGGATAGGAGAAATAGAAAACTTTGGCTTAGCTAGAACAACTATAATAATGCTATCCTTAAGAGATTTAATATGACAGATTGCAAGCAGTTAGTTGTTCCAATGTTGTAGGGAATGAAACTTTCTGTTGAAGATTGTCCAAAATCCCCTACTGAGATGGAGGACATGACCAAGGTGCCTTATGCAAATGTAGTTGGTAGTTTAATGTATGCAATTGTTTGTATTAGGCCAGAGATTGTCCAAGTAGTGGGAGTACTTAGTTGGTTTATGGCTAATCCAGGAAGGCCACATAGGGATGCCGTGAAAAGAGTTTTTAGATATTTGAAATGTACTTTTCAATTGTTAGCACAGTTCAAAATGAAAGATTTAGGTGCAACAAGGTATATTCTGGGGATGGAAATCAGAAGGGATAGGAGAAATAGAAAACTTTGGCTTAGCTAAAACAACTATATTAATGCTATCCTTGAGAGATTTAATATGACAGATTACAAGCAGTTAGTTGTTCCAATGTTGTAGCGAATGAAACTTTCTGTTGAAGATTGTCCAAAATCCCCTACTGAGACTGAGGACATGACCAAGGTGCCTTATGCAAATGTAGTTGGTAGTTTAATGTATGGAATTGTCTATACTAGGCCAGACATTGTCCAAGTAGTGGGAGTACTCAGTCAGTTTATGGCTAATCTAGGAAGGCCACATAGGGATGCCGTGAAAAGAGTTTTTAGATATTGAAAGGTACTTCTGATTATGCTTTATGTTATCATGGTCACTCTACAAAATCTCAACATTCAGTAAGCATTCATGGATTTGTGGAGTCTAATTGGGTAGGGGACATTGATAGCAGAAGATCCACCAATAGATATGTATTCACATTATTTAGTGGTGTAGTTAGTTGGATGAGCAAGTGGTAGGCTATAGTTGCTTTATCTACTACTAAGGTAGAGTACATGGTAGCAACTCATGCCTACAAGGAAGCCATTTGGCTTAGAAGGTTGTGTTCTAATATTAAGTTCGATGTAGGGCAGATTACTATCTATTGTGACAATCATAGTGCTATTTGTTTGGTGAAAAATCAAACTTTCCATGCTAGGATGAAACATATTGATGTTCAGTACCATTTTGTTCATGATATGGTGGAGGATGGAAAGGTTAATCTGGAAAAAGTGGATACTCCGAAGAATGTTGCTAATGCATTGACGAAGCCTATGAGCACAGACAAATTCAGGTGGTGTGCCAATTTAATGGGCCTTGGGGCCTATGATATTCAGTAACTTTGAGTTTGAAACAATCCAATAAGTTCTTCATGAAGTGGGAGCATGTTGGAAAATGTGACTCAAATTTACTAGCTTGATCTTCTCCCTACAGGTTATGTTTAACTCCATCAACCTGACATTTACATTTCAGTAGGACATAGTTTATTATCTCTTTGATGGTCTAATTACTCTTTATAAGTTAACCATGTTTGTCTTTATCACTTACCATGGTATCTCTAAGAGAGGTTGATGGCTTGAGGCATGACTAGCAGTATGGCGGGGTTATATCACCATCCCGTAGCTATCAATTTACATAGACTTTGGTTGACTATGGTAGTGTGGGGGATGCCAAGTGGTGATGACATGGGCATCTAGTTGGCAGTGGGGGGCAAGGTGGTGGATGTAAACTAGAATAGTAAGACATCTTCATATCAATAAGAGATAATATGAAGCCCCTTGATATGACCGATATGTTTGACTATTCATTCCCACCAGTCTGCAGGCTCCATGGTGGGGCCTGATCAATGTCTTGTGAGAGTGCACTGTTGGCTAAGAGTTGAAGATTGAATGACTTGGTGACTAATGTGTATGTCAAAGGGACAAAGTAAATTCAATGGGATAGGTTTAAGTGTCTCCATGACACCTTGACATGGATTTTGGAGATTAAACTATTTGTGGTTGTTCAGTTGTGAGAAGTTGTAACAACTATTGATAATGTATGTTGAATGAAAATTGAACATTCTGAAATTGATTTTGTTGTTTGATTGGAAGAATGAGGTTGATCAAAGAAATGTTTGGCTGCCATAATGGTTACTGTGAATAAACACCTATGAAAGCACAAATCTACAAATCTGTATGTATCATTTTTTCTATAATACAATGTGACTACTACTTGGTGTGTGGGTTTTTCTCCCGTAAGGATTTTTCCCACATAATTCTGGTGTTCATTCTATGTGATGTTTTTAAATTGTCTATTCTATTGTAATGGTGAATGTGTTTCTTAAATGTACTCTAATTGGAAATTCAATAAACTTTCTACATTATTCTTCTAAGACTTGGCATTAGGAAGGCGTTTCCACACTTTTCTTTCTTTACAACCCATACTTCTGATTCCATTGATTGGTTCATCTACTCGGTGCAAATAGCCAGCTATGTTTTCCTCTTCTTTCATCATTGGATTCTCAAAAACTATTTTGTAGGATTGTAGTTTTGTTTCCTTTATAGTGTCATTTCCTTCATAGAGATTTTTGAGATTCTTCCATATGTCCTTTATTGTCTTACACTCACAACCTTTACTAACTTTGAACTATTCAAACTACTTCATATGGCATTCTTGGCTTTAGCATTGTTTTCATGGCCCTTCTTCGCATTCAAATCTATAATAGGATGGTTAGGTTCAACATAGTCATCCATGGTAGCTCTCCAAACATCATACTCTAGTGAGATAAGATAGGTTTCCATCAATGCACTCCATAAATCATAATTACTTCCATCAAACATTAGAAATTTAGAAGAGGACTCCTTCTGAGCCATGTGTTCTATTCTAATATCTACCTTCAACTATTAAGTTGCACCAAGGAACTTGGCTCTAAGAGACCACAATGATATACTCAGAGCGAGGGAGGGAATTAGTATATACCAAAACTTATTCCAACTTAACTTTGTCAACCAAAGCTTCTTACTACCTTAAGCAGATGATAAAGCAAATTGAAAAATTCAAAGTACAACACATGAGCACACAACCACAACACTAGATTTACATGGAAAACCTAAGAAGGAAAAAACTAGGGTGAGAAAGCTGCTTGGATCTACTATCCAAATCTAGCCTCACAAATAATGATAAAATAGATTACAATAGGTTTTAGGAGCTACAACCCAAGGGAGGACAAACTCCTTGAAAATACAATGCAAAAATACTTATAGAACCTCTAAACTTCACAAATAATAGATCTCACTGATCAAAGTCCCCTCAACAATGTCAACATTCTTCACTCTATCACACACCTTCACTTCCTCTACACAGTGAACACTACTACCCTCAACACACCTTCACACACACATCCTTACACACTCACACACACTCATACATTTCACACCAATCAAGATCTCTTAGATATACCTTCCACAAATTAAAAAATATTTCTCCCATGTCGGCCAAGATGAAATATGTAAACATGAAACATGCAATGGTGACACCAAGTCGGCATCCAAAAGATGTAGAAATCCAATACGGTTCAACCCAAGTGATAACAAAGACCTTATCTTCCTTAACAGATTCTTTCAAGATACTGCACACTTCCAGGCATCAGGTGGGATCTTAAAAGCACATGAAGTTGGTGTTGCAAGTATGAAGGTGAACTGGTGTTGTCATTGATGTCAACATACTCATATTGCATTGACAAGAAGGATTGGATGAGCAGTGTGCTGAGGATATTGAGAAAATTAGCCTCAGCCAGAAACAATGAAGAACAGTGATGAGAAGAAGGCAAATGTATTGTATAGGTTGAGAACCAGAGGATGCGGATCAAAGGGTTTGTAGATACATGTCCTGAGATGTTTCAGTTAAGATTTCAGAGGTCCGCATGAAGATCTGAATAAGTTATGGCTGTCTATGTGGAACCTGTTCCGGCAAGTGTTCAGAGGTGACAGAGGATCACAAAAAGGTCCGGTGAGGTCCGGAATTGTATAATCCTAATCTGCAGATTGGAAGGTGTGTTTGGGATGTCCTTGTGATGTGTCATCTTGAGTTGTGTATGATTTTGAGGTCCAAAAGTACCCTTTGCATTATGACAGTGACGACAGACTTTGTTCTTGAAGTTCCAGATGAGGAAGAGAAGAGATTCCAGTATGTAGAGAAAGTACGGATATACCTAGTCATTCAGCCAGGCTTGTGAAGGTTCTTGGATCATGTTGAGGTTGTATTGTTGGTCCGCATTGATGGTAGAGCCCGGAATTGAAGATATTCTTTCGGATGAAGTTCTTGTTCCGACTAGCCGACCGGATGAGTTGTTCATCCTGCGAATGTTCTTATGGTGGCTGACCGGATGTGTGATTCATCTTGCAGGTACTCTTATGGTTGATTACCAACTTAGATGATTGTTCCTAAGTCAATGTTTTGTATAAATAAAGGTTTGTGAGTTCATTTCAAAGTGTGGATTATGTGGATGAGTGGAGTATAGCAAAGAGAAGTGCGAAGGGCAGAGCAGAGACTTTTGGGCCTAAATGGAACTAATCCAGACATGGTAGAGATGTCATTCTCTAGTTCAAGATTGTGATTCTTATCACCTTGTAGACAGTGTGTCTCCTTATAGGCAGTGGGCCTCTTTGTGAGTAGTGTGCTTAGGCAGTGAGCCCTAATTGGCAAGTGCCATTCTTTTTCTTATTCTTCTAATAGAGAATAATCCTTGGGTTAATCACCCCATGGTTTTTCCCTTAACCGGGTTTTCCACGTCAAAATCTTGGTGTTCAATGTGTTGATTTTTATCTACTCTTGTGTTTGTGCATTATGCTTTCATGGATAATTAATTGATATACTGTTAACTAACAAAGAAGAATCAAGTGTTTAAAGTAGAGCAAGTTTTTGTACAACTGATTCACCCCCCCTCTCAGTTGTATGCCCTAGATCCAACAATTGGTATCAGAGCCAAGTTCCTCTGAAAGGAGCTTAACCGCTTCAAGAGATCCAGGATGTCGTCATACAAGAAGGATAGTCTGAAGTTCGATGGAACCAACTTCACTCTCTAGAAAGGTCGCATGAAATGTCACTTGGAATGTATGGGAAAAGCATACTTGGCCATGGTCTCAAAACCATATGTACCTCCACAAGGTGGTCCGACAACTCTGAATGAAATCACAGATGCTGAAAACAATCTACAGACCAAGGAAGCTTTGCTAAGCGCATTGAACGACTCAGATCTCTCAAATGTTATTGACCTACCAACTGCATATGAGATCCTGACTAAATTGGAACTTCTGTATGAAGGAGATGAGTTTGTCAAGAGTGCAAGGTTGCAAAGTCTGAAAGGGAAATTTGAAAGATTGAAGATGAGAGATGATGAAAACATCACTACCTTTATGCCAAGGGTGAATGAGCTGGTATGTGGAATTAGAAATGCTGGTGGAACTCTGGATGAAAATGAGATTGTTTGCAAAATCCTCAGATCCCTTCCTACTGCCTACAAAATCAAGGTTGCTGCCATTGATGAATTCAGAGCCCACACAACTGTCACAAGAGAACAATTGGCTGGCAAACTAGCTACATTTGAAATGACCGAGTTTGGAGATGATCCTCCCAAGACTGAATCTGCTTTCAAAGCCAGTGCCTATGTAAAAGGCAAACAGAGATTTGATCCAGGTGAAAACTCTTCAAGGAAGATGTCATGGTATGATCAAGCAAGAAGAGACATGGAAGAAGAAGAAGCAGAAACAACTCAACTTGAAGCCCTCATTGCAAAGAGACTGCCAAGAGGATCCAGTAAGTATGAAGGAAAACTACCCTTTAAGTGCTTCAACTGCAATAAGATTGGTCATTTTGCTTCAAGATGTCTGGAAAGATCTACAAGGTCTAATACTAATAGACAAAGGTTTCAAAAGAACTACTATTATGTTCATGAAGAAGATGACAATGAAGGAGTAACAGATGATGATCAGAACTAGGAAGCAAATCCGGAAATGAATGGGTGTTTATTGCCATCAAGGAAGAAGATTCAATATCCTCTAAATCTGTCAATCACAAGGTTGTGGAAAGAGCTTTGGCTGCTCAAGTGGAAGAAAAGGATGATTGGGTCATTGATAGTGGATGTTCTCACCATATGACTGGTGACAAGAATAAATTTTTGGATTTGGAAAGGTATGAAGGAGGAATGGTAAAGTTTGTGACAATTCTACTGGTAGAATCAGAGGTAGGGGAATTATTTCCTTTGATGGAAAGAGCAAAACAAGTAATGTACTATATGTTGAAGGATTGAAGCACAATCTTCTCAGTGTTGGTTAGTTAGTGGACAAAGGCTATGATCTTCGGTTCAAGAATGGAAAATGCAGAATCTTTACAAGCTCCAGAACTGAAATTGCATCCAGTACTCAAACAAAAGGTAATATCTTTCATCTGGTTGGTTCAAATAAAAGTTGTCTGTTTGTTCAAGTTGATTAGAGTTGGTTATGGCATAGAAGAATGTGTCATGTAAATTTTGATAACATCATCAAGATAAGCAATATTCAGGCTGTAAGAGATCTTCCAAAATTGATGAAACCTACAAATAGTTTGTGCAAAGAATGTCAGCTAGGTAAACAGAGCAAAGTCTCCTTCAAAAGCAAAGATTAGTCCTCTACCGGATTGTTGGAATTAGTACATACTGATCTCTATGGTCCGACAAGAATCAAGAGTCTGCAAGGTGATAGATATTTCATGTTGCTAATTGATGATCATTCCCGAATGATGTGGGTTACCTTCCTAAAGGAGAAATCAGAAGCCCTTGAGAAGTTCAAAATCTTCAAAGCTATGGTAGAGAATCAAACCGGATTGAAACTAAAGTGTCTAAGGTCTGATAGAGGTGGTGAATTTACATCTGGTGAGTTCATTGACTTTTGTGAGAAGCAGGGTATAAGGAGACAATTGTCTGCTCCTAGGACTCCATAGCAGAATGGAGTAGTTGAGAGAAAGAACCGGACCATCCAGGAAGCTGCCAGGACAATGATGTTGGAAACAAATGTCCCTCAAATATTTTGGAAAGAAGCTATCAGCACTGCAGTCTACACTCTCAATTGAGTTCAAATTAGAAACAACACAGGTAAGACCCCCTATGAGCTCTGGTTTGGCATCACTCCTACTATGAAGTATTTTAGAGTATTTGGTAGCAAGTGTTATATTAAAAGAGATGAAGATCTAGGAAAGTTTGATGCTAGAAGTGATGAAGGAATTTTCTTGGGTTACTCCACTCAAAGCAAAGCATACCAGTGTTACAATAAGAGATTGAGGAAGATGATAGAAAGCACTAATGTAAAAGTTGATGAAGGAATTGAGAAGCCCTCAAGATTTTATGAGTTTGATGAAGATGATCAAGATGGTGTTCAGGTTCAAGGAACTCAATCCTCTCTAGTAAGTCAGAGTCATCCTGATCCGGTAAATCAGGAAGAAGAGATAGGTCTGAGTGAGCCTGATCAA
Organism: Cunninghamia lanceolata; assembly: GCA_027924645.1. Classification (NCBI taxonomy): domain Eukaryota; kingdom Viridiplantae; phylum Streptophyta; class Pinopsida; order Cupressales; family Cupressaceae; genus Cunninghamia; species Cunninghamia lanceolata. The sequence continues at coordinate 5,900,052 of BSBN01000957.1, forward strand.
GAAGCAGCAATACAGGATACTCCCAAAATTCCAAGGTATGTAAGAAAGAACCACTCTGAAGATCAGATCATAGGTGACAGAAACAAAGGTGTGCAAACTAGAAGGAATGTTGCTCAAAATTAGGATGAATGTTGTCTAATTTCAAAGATTGAACCTAAAACAATAAAAGAGGCTTGCAATGATGAAAACTAGACCAAAGCAATGGAAGATGAATTGATGCAAATTGAGAAAAATCATACTTGGGATCTTGTTCCCAGACCAAGAGACAGGAATGTGATTGGAACCAAATGGGTCTTCTGGAACAAACTGAATGAAGCTAGTGAAGTAATTAGAAACAAAGCTAGATTGGTCTGCAAAGGCTACTCTCAAATAGAAGGAATTGATTTTGAAGAAACCTTTGCTCCGGTGGCAAGAATTGAAGCAGTCAGATTACTCCTTGCATTCACTACCTTCAAGGACTTCAAGGTATATCAGATGGATGTCAAGTCTGCCTTCCTAAATGGTGATCTGGAAGAAGAAGTTTACATTGAACAACCGGATGAATTTCAATTGTCTGATAATGATGATATGGTCTGCAAGTTGAAGAAAGCTTTGTATGGATTGAAGCAAGCCCCAAGAGCATGGTATGATAGGTTGGATAAGCATCTTGTGCAGATTGGATTCAACAAAGGTACTGCTAACAGTAACTTATATTTCAAAATTGATCATGAAAACATTTTCATTGTTGAAGTATTTGTGGATGATATCATTTTTGGAGGAAGAGATAGTATGTGCAAAACTTTTGCAAATCAGATGAAAAGTGAGTTTGAAATGTCTATGCTTGGCGAAATGAATTTCTTCTTGGGTCTGCAAATTACTCAAACAAAGAAAGGGATCTTCATTTCTCAGACCAAATATGTAAAAGAAATATTGAGGAAATTTGGTATGGAAGATTCAAAGCCAATGAACACTCCTATGGCAACTGGATGTAAGTTGAGCAAAGATGATGATTCTCCAAAGGCAAATCAGACAAAGTATAGATCAATGATTGGTGGATTGTTGTATCTCACTCAGACTAGACCAGATATAATGTAGGCTATTGGTCTTGTGGCAAGATTCCAGGCTGATCCTAGAGAATCTCATGTTATGGCAATTAAAAGAATTTTTAGATACTTGAAAGGAACAGTTGAGTATGGTCTATGGTACCCTAGAGATCCAGATTTCTCTCTTCATGCTTACACAGATGCAGATTGGGCAAGAGATGTGGATGACCGGAAGAGCACCAGTGGTGGAGCATTCTTTTTGGGAAAGAGATTGGTTTCTTGGCTAAGCAAGAAACAAGTTGCAATATCTCTGTCTACAACTAAAGCAGAATACATTGCAGCAGCAGGTAGTTGCACTCAAATCTTATGGATGAAGCAAATGCTAAGAGACATTAAAGTTGAATATGAGGAGCCTATCACAATTTTCTGTGATAATCCAAGTGCAATTAATATTTCTAAGAATCTGGTATTGCATTCTAAGACTAAGCACATATCTATCAAGTTTCACTTTTTGAGAGAACAAGTGAACAAGGAAGAAGTTAGATTGGAGTATGTTCCCTCCAAGGATCAGATTGCGGATATCTTTACTAAACCTCTTCCCAAGGACTCTTTTGAATATCTCTAGGAGAAGTTAGGGGTCATGGCCCCTCTGGTAATGAACTAGGATGCACTAATGTGCATCAGTCTGGTGGATATCACAGTCATATCTTGTGATCTGGATTGATGATGGGGAGCTGCTACTAAGAGGGAACAGCTGGTATGATTCTGATGTGTCGAATTGCAAGTATGAGCCCTTTGCCATTGATGTCAAAGGGGGAGAGAAGACATGTGAAAAACAAGTGGCTATTGATCAAAGGGGGAGCAGTAAATGAGAAGAAGACATGTTGCTGATAGGGGGAGCTATGACAGAAAGGAGAAGTTCTTGTCTTGATGGTTTTTCACATCATATGTTGCCATCAATGACAAAGGGGGAGATTGTTGCAAGTATGAAGGTGAACTAGTGTTGTCATTGATGTCAACATACTCATATTGCATTGACAAGAAGGATTGGATGAGCAATGTGCTGAGGATATTGAGAAAATTAGCCTCAGTCAGAAACAGTGAAGAACAGTGATGAGAAGAAGGCAAATGTAATGTATAGGTTGAGAACTGGAGGATGCAGATCAAAGGGTTTGTAGATATGTGTCCTGAGATGTTTCAGTTAAGATTTCAGAGGTTCGCATGAAGATCTGAAGAAGTTATGGCTGTCTGTGTGGAACCGGTTCCGACAAGTGTTCAAAGGTGACAGAGGATCACAGAAAGGTCCGGTGAGGTCCGGAATTATATAATCCTAATCTACAGATTGGAAGGTGTGTTTGGGATGTCCTTGTGATGTGTCATCTTGAGTTGTGTATGATTTTGAGGTCCAGAAGTATCCTTTGCATTATGACAGTGACGACAGACTGTGTTCTTGAAGTTCCAGATGAGGAAGAGAAGAGATTCCAATATGTAGAGAAAGTGCGGATGTACCTGGTCATTCAGGTAGGCTTGTGAAGGTTCTTGGATCATATTGAGGTTGTGTTGTTGGTCCGCATTGATGGTAGAGCCTGGAATTGAAGATATTCTTCTGGATGAAGTTCTTGTTCCGACTAGCCGACCGGATGAGTTGTTTATCCTGCAAATGTTCTTATGGTGGCCGACCGGTTGTGTGATTCATCTTGCGGATACTCTTATGGTTGATTACCGACTTAGATGATTGTTCCTAAGTCGATGTCTTGTATAAATAAAGGTTTGTGAGTTCATTTCAAAGTGTGGATTATGTGGATGAGTGGAGTATAGCAAAGAGAAGTGCGAAGGGCAGAGCAGAGACTTTTGGGCCTAAATGGAACTGATCCAGACATGGTAGAGATGTCATTCTCCAGTTCAAGATTGTGATTCTTATCACCTTGTAGATAGTGTGTCCCCTTGTAGGCAGTGGGCCTCTTTGTGAGCAGTGTGCTCGGGCAGTGAGCCCTAATTGGCAAGTGCCATTCTTTTTCTTATTCTTCTAACAGAGAATAATCCTTGGGTTAATCACCCCATGGTTTTTCCCTTAACCAGGTTTTCCACGTCAAAATCTTGGTGTTCAATGTGTTGATGTTTATCTTCTCTTGTGTTTGTGCATTATGCTTTCATGGATAATTAATTGATATAATATTAACTAACAAAGAAGAATCAAGTGTTTAAAGTAGAGCAGGTTTTTGTACAACTGATTCACCCCCCCTCTCAGTTGTATGCCCTAGATCCAACAATTGGCCCATAAAACACTTATTCTCCCACAAGATAGCTCCAAACCTAAAGTGGTACTAGAGAGACCAATTAGCATCATGTGGATCACTTCACAAGCAACATAAGATTTGCACAAACCCTCTCAAGCATCCCTTCTTCTGAATTGAATATTTCCTTTCTTGCACAAACAAATAGATACTAAACCTAGCATCATTTACAAACACTGAACATAAAGTCTTGAGATAAAACATCAAAAAACCAACTTGTAGTGTACTTGAACACTTGAAACCTAAAATGAACAAACATACTAAACTTATTCTCCAAACATCAAAGCCAAAAGATGAAATGCGATGAAATGTGGTGGCTTTTTCTTTCTTCTCTAGATAACCCTAATCGGCAATATGATATCTCTATTCTGCTGACTCTGGAGAACCACTGTGATACAACTTATCAACTAAAACTTAGATATAACATTCTTCTCATCTATATCCAACTACTCTTCAATCCATAGGACCACATCATCAAATGATAATAAATGTGGAGCAGTTCCCTAACTCATCTTGACTGCAACAATTCTGAACAACTACCTTCACTCTACTAGCTCTAGAATCTTCCATGGTAACTTTTATACTCTAAAATTAGGAACATGCCTTCTTCACACTTGTCTTTGTCGAAATACCAAAGCACAAGGCCATACTTTCAATTGTGGAGGAATGCAGAGCATTCTCTTGAGCTAATTCATTGCAAGCTCCAGTGCCTTGGACTTTCTAAAGCTTTCTTTCAAAACTGAAGCAATGCTTTTCCTCATAAAAAAATGAGTACAACATTCATCATACCAGAGACATCACACACAACTCCATACACAAAAATCACAACTATTTTCAATAAGACAAGAATCTTCATGATAGCACATTCTTCAGCCATCAACTTTCACTTCTACATGAAATTTAAAAAGAAAGGGTACAACTGTGTGCAGTTGATACCGATCCAATCAGTATACATAGTAAATGACTTTCATCACCTCATCCTTCACTCCACAACTTCTCTGATCAAGCTCTCTTTTATCTTCTTCACTAATCACCACAACATATATCATCATGTTTCTTTTCTATCTCTCAACACTCTACAAAAATCACTATTCTTTGGCATCTCTGAACAATATTGATCATCACTAATCAACACACCATACCACCATTGGCATCATCTTTGTTATTATCACTTCCACTTCCTACCTTTCACAACACAATATTGTTGACATCAATGACAACACACATGCAACAATATATTCATCATCATGTAATCATATACATCCGACAAGTCTAAATCTCTACCTTTTACTCACTCTTATAGAACATTCCTACTCTCTTATTCTTCTTCTTCTTACATACATGTACATACTATGTGCTATCTATATATTACATTTGGATGCATCTTTTCCCAAAATGCCTCTATATATGTCAACAATGAGTAAAGGCCTAGTTCGAGAATGGTACCTATTTTTCATATAGATTACTATCCCTGAGGGCAAAAATATGTAAGAACTAAAAAGATGCATGGGTGTACATGGTAATCTTATGATGATCTTTGATCATAAACACATGCATGTAAGAGTGTATATATGACCTCTCAACATGAGTTATTCTTGGTGACACATGAATTAGACACTCTTTGAACTTTATTCCCTTGTTTTTCACTTGCTAACTTATGCAATGTTGTCCTTTCTTCATTCATCCTTTGTCAATTCTTTGTTTTCTTCAATTTCTAGCCTTGTTGCAAGACCTATGAGTGTTGTTTCCTAGTGAACATTTGTTTTGTTGACCTTATTCATCTTTTTCTGGCCTCTAGAGACCCCAAACTGACATACTAATTTTATGCCCAACCCTACTATGCACCTTTCTTTTTGACCTAGTCACCCCCTATTATTTTTGGGTCACCCACTGAGTGACCACCCCTTTTAGCATATTTTTGGTAAAACAAAGTTGCCAAGTGTCTTGTTTAGCCTCTGAAGATCATTCTCCATGACTTTGTTTTCACCTAGACCCCCATCTGACCTTGGTCACCCCCATTTTGAGCCTGATCCCCCCGGGTGACTACCTTGGTAAAAGGGATGACCATGCCATTTTTGAGTGTGAGTTCCTCTTTAGTTTGGAGCTTGAAATTAGCTTTGTTTTGACCCAAATTTGCTCCAAATTAAGCCATGATTGTGTCAATCACCTTCCCTAACTGATCATCTACTTTCCTTGACTAATTCAAGACACTCCTTTCTAGCTTACAAATCAATTCTTCTTATCTCTCAATCAATCTCATGCTAATGCAATTTCTTCTCCTATGAAAGCTTATCAAGGCTTGTTCACTGTCCAATCAACCTAGTCCTCTAATCAATTTTTGTTAACTCTTCAATTAAAGGAGTTAATTCTTCAATGAATTTCCCCCTCTTGTATGCCATTTCAACCTATAAATACCCCTCACCTCTCCATTATTTCTCAAGTTGGAGAATTCTCTTCTCATCTTCAGAAGATTTTCCAAGCTTCTTCACATGCCTTTGAGCCTCTTTCTTCATTTATTTCTTTATTTTTGTAAAGCCTCAAAGATTTCATTAGTTTTCATTATTGCCAAGCTTTTTTCCCATAGGAGGCAAATTCATTGTTGCAATCAAGTTTTTCACAGCTTTTGCTCTCCCTTAGCATTTTTATGCTCATTGCAAGACTCATGAGCTTTTTGATTTTTTTATTTTTTCCCAACCTTTCCAAAAAGATTCGTACAGTCTTGTCATGTTGTTGGTACCCAAACCTACACACATCAAAATCTAAAGTTTTTCCAATTCTTATGAGCAAGTTCAATGGGAGATCTGACCAACTAATAGGAGATTGTTTGCACCTATCTCCCCTGCACTTTAGACTCTGTCAAACCTAGAGAGTCTTTCTTTATCATAATAGCATAAGATGTATTTTTTATTTACAACTAGACATATATATTCTCATATGTTTATACCAATATGTACAAGATTAACCTCAGACCTCAATATTCTTGGGTTATCCTCACTATTTAAATATGGGAACATGCAACACCTAAACTAAAATAGAATAAAACTTAAATTGATTCAAATGATTTGTCTTTAAATTTAGTGTTCTTCTAGACCTTTAGGGAAATAAATTCCAGATCGATGCTTTATCTGGGCAACAAAGTCAAACCCAACAATGTAAATGCTTCCTTGTGACACAAAAACTTCATATCCAGAGGACTAATAATGATAGTATTACTACATTACAACAATATGTCTAAGAAAGGGTATTTCCAGAAACTCTTCTTCAACAATCCCTAATGTAATACATCACTACCTATATCTTATTCAAAGCATGTTTAATCTATTATTTGAACAAAACTAGTAAATAATACATTCAATATAGCAAGTGTGCATAAATGAACTCCAAAATCCCTAATTCTTTCATTGACAAAAGAGATGCTCACATTCAAGAAGATAATTGTAAGAAACACACACATGCAATGTTATTCATACAAACTCAACCTAGAAAGAAACAATATCATTCAGAAATTCATTCATTTACATAGTAAAATATGTCTTTGCCACCCAAAATTTAGTCACCTTCTGCTACAGAAAGATATTTCCAAAATGTGTGGATATCTTGTATCCAAAGCCCAGAATCCCCCTTTTTACAATCTTGCAAGCCCTATATAAAGGAAATAAACTATGTCAGCCAAGACTTCTTACCACATTTTTTAATTGCATCCTTTGCTTTTTATTTAATATTTGACTTGGGGATTTGTATGTCTTCTCTAATTGGCTAACATTGAAACAATTTCCTATAACCAATCTTTCCGTGACATGAACTAGGATTGATATTGCTCCTCTAAAAGGTTTACACCAATATTCTAGTTTACAAGAATGTTCTAGTAGATCTAAAAACTCCTAGGCAATTCAAGACAACTTTCCCCTTTTTGTTTCAAATTCAGACTCAGAGCATGGGTTGTCTAGTTGTTGACATGACTCCCCATCTTTCAATCTCTAGCTATCAAGTGTTAGAGCCCCTAGGACCATTGAGGTAACCACCAGTAGCGAGATCAGAAGGAAATCAAAACTATCTTTGTAGGGAAGATTCCATAGATGTCACCATCATTCAAGCACTCACATCTTTGACTCTGTCAATAGAGTGCTAATCCTTCATCACCAATTGGTCCACCCAAACATAATTTCCTTCCTCTATTGCACATATATCTTTGATGAGTTCCATCTAGCACATGGAAGGGGATAGTGAAAAATGATGCCTCTCTACTTGAGCGTATTGGTCCAAAATTTGGTTGAGGTTACTAGAATTTCATCAAATTTTTCCACCTCAACCAAGTGGCCGCATTTACTTGGAGCCTTTGGATAACCTAAAATCTTCCTCACTAGAATGACAATAATCACCAATGGGCATGAGGAAGCACGAAAGTTGTTGATGCCAAAGATTCCCATTCTTACCAAATCCTCCCATCCCCTATTCATCATTTACCCTTTCCTTAATTTTGAATGAGCAAACCTACTTGACCAGGAGAACATGGCCATACTTCTTTAGGAAACAAAGGAGAAAAGTAGTAAGACAGAAAAGGAAATATTCTGCATAGTACCAATGGCAAAAGATGATGTAAACAGTCCATGAAAACACTTCAATTTATAGTAGACATGGAAGGAGGTGCTTTGTCTGAGCATTTTCTACTTTCCAAAAACCTCCATAATTCCATTCTAAGCACCTGCAAGCTTCACACACTTGAATTGATATCAAGAAATATTTGAAGATTACATCATGACCTCTAAAGCAAGAAATGGAGGTGCAAGCTACTCATAGATTACCAAAACCTGATTATGAACACATCCTGTGTAGACAATAGATGTTTGATCTACTTACCAAAGTCTGACTGAATGTCAGGATCTACTGGCGAGATGTATTACTTGTCAAATTGTGACCTAGAACATAGATAATAATTTTGAAAACTAGATAAAACTTGTCATGCAACAATTGTTTTGCTACTGATGCCCACATACTCAACTAGACTACCCACACAAATAAAATTCTGAATTTAAACCTAGACTATCGATGTGACACACATCAAAGCAAGATCAGTAGCTCAAGATGACCCAAGCAGAGAGAAAATCCACCAGAATTGGTAAAAAGTCATTGGCCAATCAAGAAGTGCCAACAGAGAAAACCTTCCCAGTCAAAGAATGTGACCCTACCGTGTGTCACCTTATCGTAATAGTGCAGGCCCAAAAGGGACCCATACCACGGTCCTTGCACTCATGTGCTAGATGTTGCTTTAGCTTGCTAAGATAGGATCGGGTCCCACCTTCCACTTGGCACATCATCAGAATAGTGCAAGGAATATTCTCTAAGATATCTCTACAATGTGCTACTGTGATCTAATAGGGAGCAAGTCTGTAGTGGGTGATTTGGCAGATTAGACTCTGGGCCAACTAGCTTGAAATCAACGGTCAACGTATCAGCATGACATTGATAGATCTAACAGATCTAGAGCCCACGATGTCATGACAACCATTGATCTATCTTTAAAGAACATGCACTTGGACTTAGGAAACATTTGATGCATGGGGGGTGCTAGTGGCAGATGAGACTAGAGCCATTAGGTTATAACTTAAGTTTGGGGTGACTACCTACAACAAGTCAATGTAAAAGTATAACATGGACTTGAGGCAAAGGGGCTAAGGGTTTAGGGTTTTAGGCTCTAAGGCATGGACTTAGCCATTTGCAAGGGTTTTAAGATAGGGAGCAAAGAAATTATGGTGAGTTCCACCACACGATAGTTGTTTTTCAAGACTGAGTGCTTCATCCAAGCTTTCATAGCTTCCATCCAATATTTTTGAAGCTCCTATTTGATTTGTTTATCATTCAATCCCTATTGCCAAAAGTTGTACCCTACTATTGCAAAGGGAGGGAATGCTACTACAAGGGTCTCTAAAGATACACCAAGCTCATGTGCCTTCAATTTTAGTTTCCTTCATGCTTTTTATAGTAATTAGATAACAAAATATTGATCTTGGGAATAGTAATTTAATTATTACAATTTCTTTGATAGGCTAGTTAGTTTGTTTTAATTAGTCTAACTTCAGGCAATTGCATTGTTAGATTATCTTTTCAAATTTAGTACTTTCATTTCATAGCATAGTTGGAAAACCTTTGAAAACATAAAAATATAGCTCAATTGCATTAGGAAAAGTTATGGTTAATTGCATTCATATTTAATTTCCTAGATTAATCAAGTCATTTTCATTCTAGAAAATAGAAAAGAACAAAAATATTACTTGCTACATAGATTTAGTTGCATTCATTCAAAAAAATCAAAAAAATCAAAAATACCAAAACCAATAGAAAACCAAATCAAAACAAGGGTAAAATCCCTTGATCCCATCACGAGGTAAAAAAAAGTGAAAACCAAAGCAAACCTTAGGTCTTCACCCTAATTTAACATAATTCAACTCATGGTAAACTCAAGAAAACTATCTCCATTTAGGCTCATGAACTTACCCTAGAGTTAGAGATGAGTGAGTGAGGGCGATCCTAGAGGAGATCAAAGAGATACACCCTAGGCCTCAACATGTGCAATTGAAAATTCAGGAACAAGAACATATGCTTACGCTATTTGAACAAAGACATCAAATACAACAACTCCTTCAAGTAATGCATTAGACTCACAAATGATTACAATAAATAATTTCAAACAAGCATTGGAATCTCCAAAACCCAGACAAGAGATCAGTGACTAGTGACCCTTTGAGTCATATCATTATCTCCACAATTGTGGTCATTCAACACAACTTAGCAAACAATCCCTAGGAAAGGCCTCAAGACTGACTGACCATTCTCTGCGAAGTCTAACTCTCAAGCAAGAAGGACCTCCCCTGTGTCTCACCTCCTCTCTACTAGCTTCTACCACGAGAGCAAGAGTGATGTGAAGGTTCATGTGTTACAAGGAGAAGGGTCTGTGTGCTCCATCAAGGCTGACTCAACTACCTCGAGCTACTGAGTCACATTTTGAAGTGTATAATTACTCTAACAAATTTCCACTTGGAAGGAAACTTGTGCAATTTGTAAAGTCTTATAGATGTGAGAGGTGGAACCTTCTCCCCACTTTGTAAGCAAAGGCATGTGGTCTAAGTAAGGAAGGAATGTTATGCAAGTTGTACAATTACACAAGTTTTTCTCAATTACAATCAATTAATAAAAGTGGTAGTTATAGGACAAGTTTATAAAAGTGACATTTATTAATAGTTTTGATAAAAATTTATGCGACTAATAGAATTTTAGGAAGATGAAGTTGTAAATAATTTTTTTTTATTATTGATAGGTTAGTCTAACCACCAAGTTATTTTAGGGTGTTGATGTGGCATCAATTTGTCTATTGGTGTTACTAAAGGTAAGGTACACCACCATCAAACCCTCTCCCCTACATTGTTATCATGTTTCACATTTTTGTTTGTAATAACATATGTAATAAGTCTAGACTTGTATGACCCTCAAACTTGGAATATCTTAAATAGTTATATATGGAAATACATAAGTAGTAAGTATAATAAAATGCTCTAGAAATACACATATACATGTTTATATGGACAATATCAATCAAACAAAAATTGAGGAATCATACTTGTAAGGAATCATATGAAGCATTGAAGAAAATGTAGGTACATTATAGGTTCCATATGTTCATGTTGTATGCTTCAACTATGTATGTGGAATGGAATGAAACAAAATCCATCATGGGGTTAGAAGAAATCAATAATGAGATACAATAAAAATATGATTGCATGAATCAACTAGAATATTTATTATAATGAAATGATTCATTGTAAAAACATAAAATATTGAAAGCAACATTCTTAACACAATATTACATAAGGTAGTCCAATACTAAATATTACAACAAAAACATATGTAAACTTAGAGATGAAAATGAAAAACTAAAATGATATGCACTTACAACTAGAATTGAAAAAAATAAATGATTTGAACTTACATTTGAAAAGGAGGTTGTGACAAAAGAATGAAGCAAAAACTCTATGAACTTATAGAAAATAATTTATTTTTATTGGCATTTTAACTATTACATATTTATCTTGATATGTGTGGTTGCTTTTGATTGGATGATACTGAATGTTGTTGCATTTCATAACTAATATGAGGAAGTTAGGATCAATGCATTCAAGATTGAAGAATTAGTGGATGAAGTTGATTGGATAGATTTGAATTAATGGATCGATTTAAATGGAAGTATATTACATAATAAATGGATTTAATATTTTCTATTAAAAACTAATCTTATTGTTAACTTTTTTACTCATGAGCCTTAAAGTTTGTTTATGGACATTGCTAAAGGTAAGGTGCACCACCATCGGACCCTCTTCCCTACATTGTCATCACATTTCACATTCTTGTTTCTAGTAACATAAGTAGTAAGTTTAAAGACTTGTATGACCCTCAAATTTGGAATACCTTAAAAAATATATAGAAACATGTAAGTAGTTTAAGTTTAATAACATGCTCTAGAAATATACACATATACATGTTTATCTGTAGGATATCAATCAAACAAGAATTGAGCAATCAGACTTGCAAGGAATCTTATGAAGACTTGAAGAAAATGTAGGTACATTATAGGTTCCATGTGTTCACATTGTATTCTTCAACTTGTATGTGGAAGGGAATGAAACAAAATCCATCATGGGGTTAGAAGAAATCATTAGTGAGATATAATAGAAGAAGATCACATGAATCAACAGGAATCTTAGTTATAAAAAAATTGATTCATTTTTAAAACAACATAAAATATTGAAAGAAGCATACTTAACACAATATTACTTAAGGTAGTCCAAAATTGAATATTATAATAGAAACAAATGTAAACCTAGAGATGAAACTGAAAACAATGAAATGATTTGAACTAACAACTTGAATTGAAAAAATGATTTGAACTTATGGTTTAAAAGGAGGTTGTGATGAATGAAAGAAGAAAAACTCTATTAAATTGTAGAAAATGATTTTTAGAAAACATTTTATTTTTATACGCATCTTAGGGGTATGTGCATGGAAATGGGGGACCAAAAGGGGGTCAAAAGTGGCCACTTTTTTCATAAATTAGTAAAAACTAATCTTGGATGAGAAACTAAAGATAGCCATGGTCAAAATTTATAGATGTGACAAGAGTAAGATTCGTAGTACTTGGAATCTAGTTTCTAAACTACTATTTAAAAAAAAATGGTGGAGATTAAGAGGTTCAAATAGGGGAAGAAGACAAAGTGCTTCTATTATTGTCAAAAAAATTTAACTTAGCATCTAGTGTGATCCCCCTAAAATGTTGATTTTTTTAAATATTTCACAAGTCGCTTTAGTGGAAAATTAGCTATCATCATGTAGTTTATGTCTGATTTTTTTGCTAATTTTTTAATGAATATATGATTTTTTATGAATTTTCAAAGTGGACACATTCTAAAAAATAGAAATTTGAGTGTGGTCCCCCTATTTGTTTTGAAAAATAATCAAAAATATTTTTTTAAATATGTGTAGAATAGAGTCTAGAAAGTAAAAATGTATTTTAAAAAAAAAAAATTGGATGAATGAGTAAAAATCAGACCAAAAATACTACACATGTTTTTCAAAAAAAAAGAAGACACTACTAAAACTAATCAGAGATAACGACCTTAAAAATTTTATATTTTAAAAAGATTACATGGTTAGAAAGATAAAACATAGCTTTATCCCATAGTTTTGTTTTTTTGGAATTTTATCAGAAAATACATGAACCTAATGGAACACACTCAATATTTGTGTGTTTCTTGTATGAGTTTTGTAAAACACATATTTGGCTCCCAAATTGAATGCCCAACCCTTAGGATTATTAAATTCAAATGTTTACCAAGAATTATAAATGTATGTTACTAGATCAATAATGTAAATTTATGAAAAGCTTTCTTGTGATGATATCATCAAGGTTATCAATTTATTCTTGGTCAAGAAGACTAATATCATTATTGGATTCATAAAATTGGTTAATGACGTTCAATTTGGAGTTTGATGATGTGATTTTTAAATTGATGAATTTTGTCTTCTAAGGCTTGGGACTTAAGATTTTCTTTGATATCAAAATAACCTTAGATTTGGATTTAATGGTGTTTAGGTAACTTGATGATGTTTGATTGATCAAGGTCAAGGATTCATGACACTTGATACATGGATGGATTTATTTAGGTCATAATTTGGATTTTGATTGGTTTGGATTGGTTTTGGTTAGTCCTAAGGCTCTTTGATGGCTAATTGACTGGTGATGGCTTTAATTAGGCCAAGAGCCTTTTGATGGTTGATTGGATGAATGGGGATGATTTAGATTATTTTTACAGAAATGCCCCAATATGCCTATAGATGGTCATTTTTGATAGAGGTGCTAGTTTACAAAGGCACCTAGATATCACTATAAGAGATCAAGTGTGAAGAAAGGCACTAGTTTATATAGTGGCACCTGTTTATCCCTACAAGTTCTATGTTATGGAAAAATGTACTTGTCTATGAAAACAGGCTCTCAATCTTGATGTAAAGGATTGGATTTCATTTGGATGATGAAGGATTAGGTCTAGGACACTTGGATGATGATTTGAAGGATTTAGGATGGGATTGGATGGGTTTCAAAGGGATTCTTCAAACAACTTGGGTTTTTAATGGGTTTGTTTTAGATGGAGGATTTGGGATTTAGTTAGGATTTGGATGGATGAATAGGTAGCTGATGGATTAGGGATTGGTAATGGATTAAGGGGATTTGAATGGGATTTTGACCAAGGATGGTGATGTGATTTATGGATTGGATTTACATTAGGGATAAGGGTTTATTAGGGATTGTGGATTAGGATGAATAGATTGGAATGATGTTGGGTTAAGGATGTTGGATTAGGATGGACAATGGGTAAAGTGGATTAGGATGAAGGTTTAATTGGATAGAATTAGGATGTGGGTGAAATTATTAGGGGGATAAGTAGGAGTTGATTAGGAGGCATGTTGACTCCAAGTTGCATAGTTATATGGTGTTAATAATGGAACCCTTGGTTTATCCATGATGTATAGGAAAATAAGAGCACAAGTAGCTATATCAAAGAATAAACTGAATCAACATTGTAATTGAGGCCCCCCAAACCAAAACAACCACCAATTTCAACTATTTTTCCAACTAATGAGTGATATGTACCTAAAGTGCTTCACACTAAAAATCTGATGTCTAAAGCAAAATCTAGAAAAATGGCATGGACAAAACTGTAGAGCATAGAATTACCTTTCGAATGCCTATAAGAAGTTGAAATTTTGAGCTCGGTTGTGAAAAATGCAAGATCTAGCTTCAAATAGTTGTATCTGGCACCTACAACAAAATATCAGAAAAATACCTACACCACTGCAAAGTGCTCAAAACCACCTTTCCATCTATTTCCATCGATATCTCATTTGCCTAAATCTGACACCATGGCAAAAAGTTATGGCTCCCAAAAAAAATTGCCCTATTAGAGCTAGAAAGGGGCCAAAGGGGGCCCTGTCGATGTCACTATTGACGCAGTGCTGACATCAACAATTTGATGCTCAAAATATTCTCCATGTAGCTGGAATATTATGTCAAGGAAACGAAAATAGCTAGTTTAATAAAAAAAAACCACCCTGTTTGTACAAAAAACTACCCATTCTGTGAGTAAAATCACCTCGTAGAAGGTCAAAACCACCCTTATGTGGCGCAAAACCACCATTGAAAGCTGCAACCACCATTTGAGGTGAAAAACCACCCTATGACTATGGTAAAACCTCTTGGTCTAGAGGTGAAACTGCCTGTCTTAGGCACAAAACTACTTTTTGGTATGGAAACTGCCTATTAAAGGAAAAAATCGCTTGCAAAACCACTATTGTAAGCACGGTTGGGGGAAATATTCCCCTAGATATTCCACTGGTTTTAAAAACTTCACCACTAAGTATGAAATGTCGAGCCAGGTGGTATAGTGACTAACGGTTGGCGGTTGGGTTAATGGCCATGAATTTCTAAAGATCGCCAATGGCTTATGACTGCCGGATACTCCTAAAACTACCAGTTTAGGAAAAACCACCTTGACTCACAATAAACTACCAATGTAAATAAGAAAACCATGGGCTAGTTTGAAAATGGTCGTTGAGCTCTTATGGTAACTGCCAGTGTATGGGTTGGATCGCTAGTTTTTAAGAAAATTATGGAATGTTTGATGATTCACTCCCACCGTGGATTTGAAATCTGCGAACTGTATGCATTAACTGGCCAAAATGAATGAAGACCACTGAATGGTGGTTTGGGAGAATCCACCAAATGGTACAACCATCATGTATAGAAAATTTCCCTATGTACAAAATCTACCAGAAAACCTTTGACGAGTGGCTGGGGCTCGCGCCCTTTTTGGTGCCCAACCACGTAGGAAAATTTTAACTGCTACCCACGTGGCAACTCCTAAAGACTTCTGCAGATACCCTGCAATAGGGTACAGAGTACTGCGTAAAAAAACTGTAGAAAAATATATATATATGACCAGTGAAAATATAATTTTACCAGCAAATAATGCTTTTCACCAATGGATATTTGGTGAGATTCACTAACGTTGCACATGCATTTTAAAGATTCCAAGAATATGCTTTGTGTAGAGAATATTCTTTGTAGAGATTTTGTTCAGCTGAGGGCAGAGGCTAAATTTTTTTTCCTTTTGTTCCAACTGCTCTGATTTTGATGATTTTATAGTCAATTTGTAGGTTTTGACACCTTCTGGACGCAATGGCAGGGATGATTTTTTCCCAAACTACTTTGAAATTGCAGCTACCTCCCAAATTAGGTATCCATTCCCTAAATTGAAAACCTCATAGATTTGGCATACAGTGTCTGATTTAGATGAAACAAAAGCCAATCTTGACTATCTTAGACCTCTTGAACACAATGGTGTGCTTAGATTTACAGCAGCATGGTCTGAAATGAACCTTCAATACAAGGCTACAAAGAGGAAACCCTCACAAATCTAGTATTTCCATCAAGTTTTTCTGATTCTCCAGTTCATCATTAGATGCAAGAGAAGAGCATACTCAACTATTACATTCAATCTATCAAGAATTTGGCTGACAAGAAGAGATTCCACCTATAGAGCTCTGATACCATGTAAGAGTTGGCTAGATAGGAGCCACCCAAGATCTAGGACTTCATGAAAGCACAAGAGAGACAATATGAAAGAATAATAATGTATTCTATCAATGAATGCAAAATTGTGTATGTTACAATGCTTACAAGAGAGCCTTGCCTATAAAGACAAGGATGAGAGCTAATATGTTGTAGTCATGTGACAAGTGTCTTAATCCTATGACATGTGACAACTATAGCACATGTGGAGGATAAGACAACTATTAGACAACTATCAACAACTAGCTACAGCTAGACACAACTAAGCACAACTAGAAACATCTAGAAGACTCACTAAGTCAACTTAACATGTGAATTATGTGGGAGAATGTTATTTAACTAATAAATAGTTAAATAATATGAATTAATCTCACCACAAGGGAAACTAGATAGAAAATATCCCTATTCACACTAACAATAACATCTTCAAATAGACTTCTAAATAACTTCCAATCTGCAGACAAAGATATTCATCCTACATGAAATGCAGAGCAATCTTCTAGACTGTTCTTCAGTATGCAATACATTGTTTCCACTGCAACTCATTGTTTCTACTGGAGGAGCTAATTTTCTCAATATCCTCAACATCAACATCACTTACATAAGTAAATACAAAGCATCTCACTTATTACAAGCAAGCAACATAATAAGAGCATAGTTGACACCAATGACAACATAGTTATGTTGACATCAATGACAACACTGATTAGGCACATACTTGCAATAGTCTACCACTCCAATACCATCATCCACTCCTATCTCTATCCATTTCATTAAAGAGTCTCCAACCATAAGTCCAAGTCAAACCCCATTATGTAGCCATGTTGTCAAACATCCAAAGATTATTGACCCCATCGAAGAACCCATCACATCCATCTAAGAAACCCAATAGCCATGTTAAGATCCTAGTCCAAAGCATGTGGAAACACCAACCACCCATCCTAATCAAAATCTAAACATCACATCTAATCCAATGTCCCAGATCCCTTACCATCTCATGGTCAACCCATCTACATTGATCCCATAATTGATCCTCCAACATCTTCTAGTGAACCCCCATCACCACCTCTTACTCCCCAATCCAATAAATATCAATGCATCCCCACTTACCCTGTCCATATCTAATATCGCTCTATCCATGCTTATCCTCCCTATGATCAAGCTATTATCTATGGTCAAGATCTGATCCATGAGCAAGTAACCCACATCACTCCTACCCATCATCCCATTAGCCCTATCCATCATTCCACTAGTCCTATTCATTATTCATCAATATCACATGATGAGACACATTGGTTCAAGAAAGAAAACATAGATAATCAAACAATTAAATTGGATCCTATCAAATCATTCATCCATTAGAAGATAATGGTAATCAAGATCCAAGAATTCTACATCCATTTCCCATTGATCCTCTATCATCCCCTAGATCAAACTGTATGTTTAGGGGTTTAGCTTGGTTGTTTGAGTTCAAGATTTATGGGTCAGGGGCATTATTTGAGGTTTATGAGTTTAGGGTTGCTCAATTTTAGGGTTTAGGGTTTAGGGGTTAGGGTTTCAGAGAATTATTTAGGGTTTAGGGATTTAGGGATGCTTGATTTTAGGGTTTAGGGTTTAGGGGTTATGGTTTAGGGATTTTTTGTTTTTTTAAATGTGCCTGGTAAACTTTTTAACGTGACCGACGACGCTGGTGCGACATGCCCTCCGGCTCCACGCGAATGCTTTTGCCCGGAGCAATGAACCGGTGAGGCCACAACTGGGGGACCTCATCCCCTAGGAAGAACACTTCAAACCCGCGAGCTCATTGGCCCAACGAAGGCGTAAAGCCTTGCGAGCTCATTGGCCCAGCGGGGGTTTGAACTCTGGTGGCCGCCACTACATCCTGAGCGACTTAACCACCGAACCATGCCATCATTGGCAATGAAAAGGTTATGGTTTAGGGATTTAAGGTTGCTCATGTTTAGGGTTTAAGGGTTAGGGTTTAGGGGCTTAGGGTTGCTCTCTCTATCAATCCCCTCTCTCTAACTGTACCTTTCTATCTCTTCCTCCCTCACTATCTCACTCCCCCTCTCTACACTCTCTCAATGGCTCTACCTCAAATCTATCTCCATATGTCTCTGTCCACATCTCTTGATCCCTTTCCCTATCTCTATCTCTCCACATAGATCCCTATCTCTTAATCTATCCCTATTTACCTCTCTCTCTCTCTCCCTCTCTATGTCTCTCCTCCTCTCTATCTCTCTCCCCATCCCTCTACCTCTTGAAATCTCTCTCCAGGTATGTCTGTGGACATCTCTTCATCTCTTTCCCTATCTCTATCTCTCCCCATAACCCAACTTAATATATCCCTCTCTACCTCTCTCTGTATTTCCCTATCCATCTCTCCCTCACTCTCTATCTCCCTATATCTCCCTATATCTCCCCTCTCTATATATCTACCTCTATCTCCCTCTTTATCTATCTTTCTCCTTCTATCTTGACCTCTTTGTCTATATCTCAATTCCCTTCTGCCCCTCTCTATCTCCACCTATCCCTCTCTATCTCTCTATTTTCCCCTCTTTTTATATTTTTTCCTTTCTTTAACTCTATCTCTATCTCTCCATATCTTTCCATGTCCCCCCTCTCTCCTTGTCCATGTCCATGTCCCTCTCTCTCTCCACATCTCCCTCTCTATATATGTCTCTATTTATCCCTCTCCCCCTCCCCCTTTCTATGCTGCCCTCCCTCTCTATATACATCCCTTTCTATCTATCTATTTTCTTCCTTTATCTCTTTATTTATCTATCCTCCCTCTATCTAAATATATGTACCTCTCTATCTCTATATCTCTCTCCCTCACATTCCAAGGGGTCGACAGAGAGAGGAAGAGAGATATAGAGAAAGAAAGGAAGATAGAGTTGTAGAGAGGGAGGATAGAGAAATCTTAATCTTTTTATGCTTCCCTATCTATCTCTATCTCTATAACATTGAGAAAGTTATGATTTTAGGGTGCATGAAGCTTATTAATTTTATGCTTCCCAAAATGTGTTCGCATTATGGGAAACAAAAGAATGAGCAAAAGGCATGTGGGATCCATAATTCAGACCCCACATGCCTATTATTCCTACTTTTCATGTAGTATATTAGACAAAAAATGCTTTTGCATGTTCTTTGACATATTAACAATCATTTTTAAATCAATCCACTACCTTTTTTGTTTTTTCAATGTAGAATAACTGATTTTGCATTTTTTGGAGAAAATTTGATTACTTAAATGTAAAGTTTCATGTTTCATGTGTGATATTGTTTTAAAGCTAATTACCATTGATATATAGATTGAATTTGATGATATATGTTTGTTTTTTCCATAAATTTCACTAATCCTATTCTAGAGTTATATAGAGTTCATAATCAAACTTGTGAAAAAGAAGAATTTGAGGATTTTGAAGCCAAAATTTGGAGAATTGGTCAACTCCAATATCAAAGTCTATTTTATGTTCTTTATATCCATTTTAATTCACTTATATATGTTCTTATGTTCTTTATGTATTTATGTCTTTAGCTCATGATGCAATAGCGAGTTCTTCACCAAGAGTATTGCAATTGCTACCATAGCAACTATTGGTTGTAATAAATCTCCATGTCATAACACAATGTCCAACCTATATCTCATCATTATATTCTTCTTCCTTGTCTTCTTCTCATCTTCTCATATCTTCTCATCATTATATTTTTCTTTAATAACCTATCTGACCATTTATCCTTCAATGATCTTGTGATTGCTAGGTTGTAATGCACCAATTTACTTATGAAACTCCCAGGGTTTGATCATTCTTATTTTCAAACAATGTCATGTGTGATATTCTTAAGGTTACAACAACTATCATATACATTTATGATTCTTAGAAAACCCTCCTTTACACCTTGACAAGATATATCAAATTATCTTCATACCTAGTTTGATCTATTCCTATTAACTGTTATGATAGTCCTATGTGTTTATAGTCCATTTAAGGTGCTTCACAATTCTAATCTGTATATAAGATCAGTCATTTTCATCATGTTGTCGTCTCTTACCTTGTGAGTAGGGTAGTGAGATCCTATTGCATATTTTGTTCATATCTGAACCTAATGATCCTTATGCATAATGTCACATAGCACATGGGTATCATTGTCATAATAGTTAAGAGATAGTGCCTATAACAATCCTAAGTGTTCTCAATAAATTCTATCTTTGTTTAGAGATCTCACATCAAGTTTTCCAAATTTGACACTCATATTTTTCTTCATCTTTCTCTCCTAAGAGTAATCTCTTTATTTTCCATTTTGTTGCTCATAAGAGTAACCACCACCAATCTCCACCATCTTCATTCAATGTCATTAAGTCTCCCTAATTTTGGTCAAAGAAGTAGTTTGATAAGTAAATACTAATTCACTACCCAAACATTTAGTGCCTATAATAGTCCTAAGTTTGTCCCAAACAACATTTCATCCTACACAACTCCCTTCATGACAATGCCTCCAATGATTGTGACAATTGTATCTCATAAATGACAACAAATCTCCTTCACCAATTGGAATCCAAGGTTATAATGAGAGTCCAACATAATTAAGATGATCTCAACAAGATATAAATGGTTATGCACTTAATATTCCTCTTGACATAACAACACCACATCATCTTATATCAATAATCAACGATAGCTACATGTACAAGACAACACACCAATCCACTAAGTGTTTGCTCCAACACTCCATCCATGTCCAGAATATGGGCCCTTGAATGACTCTCTAAAATATGTGATACCAACCCCTTATGTGGCAAACAATGTGAACAAAAAAAGATTTCTAAACCATACCTCGTGCCATTGTTCCTTCATTAAAAAACTAATGCAACACCTACATGTTCCTCCTATATCCACATTAGAACCCAACACTTCCACTACCACCTCTTCATCTTCATGACTTGTTCTTATTTGGTTGCTTCTACTTTACTAGAAACCATGTACTCTTGAAGCATAAAATACCAAACTCCTCATTGTCGATCTTGCAACCTATCTTTCTCCATATGAGAACTCTCATTACACTACCTTTGTTGCATGTGTGTGTGCAACACCATAACTCCTCTTCATGATCCCTTGGCCACCTTGCAACATTGTCTCTTATGCTAGGTCCTCAAAATATTATAGTTTAGGACTTGACTTGTCATCATGAAACATAACTCTACCCTAAATTTTTGCACCTTGTTATTCCTATAAAACCCCTCCTTTGTACACCAAGTGATAAGATATAAAATTATCTTCATACCTTGTTTGATGTTCCTATTGACTATCATGATAGTCCTAGTTGTGTTGATAGTCCATTTAAGGTGCTTGACAATTCTAATTTGTATATATAATCAATTCAATCGTGGCCTCCATATAACAGCACCAAATCATGTTACTAAGAAGAATTTCCTTCAAGTCTTCCATATGGAAAATTGGTTACAATATAACTATTATGCCCAATAGTACAGTCATTAGTGACTATACATATTATGCTAGGGTCATATTTTAGGTTTCTAGGTAAGTTTTGAAGGATTGTCTTGATGTTATTAAAGTTACAAAGTGTGTTCATCAGTGCAAATGTGGTTATAAGCCTTTGAAATTATCATTTTTAAATGTTGATAGCTGAATTAGGATGCAAAATACCATGTAGATTGCCCTACAAGACTATCACAAATAAATCAATAATAGGACTATCATAAGTTTAGAGGCATCTATGGCATCATTTCCATCTTGAAACCTTCATTAATGTTGTCCTAGATCCCACATTATGATGAATAAGTCCTTTGGTGATGCATTACTGGGATAATGATATGATCTTGTACCAAAATGTCACCTTGTTGTCCTAGGAAGACAGCGATACCTAGCTAGTTATAAGGTATGTGAAGGTGGTTTGAAGATTAAAAATAGTCATCAAAACATCTACCATGGTCTAAGAAGGTAAACTCCATGCCCAATTTGAAACTACTCGCAAAGGGCTTCATTCAAGTCATGATTTTTGTCTTCAAACATCTTCCTCTAGACTTTGGGACAGCGGTTATAAATTTTTTCACAGGTCAAGAAAATGAACTACAGATTGATTTTTCAGAAATTACGAACCTTATACATGTCTAGGACAACTTGTGCATCATAAAAATGAGTTTTATCAAACCTACAACAACCATGAACATGAACAAGTTGCTGATTTGGTTGAGAAAATGGGTATAAATCAAACTAGTCTTTCACCACCAGGGGAGGTACATGATATTTGTGCATTTGGATGAGTTTAAAAGTATTTTAGAGACCTCCATGATACTACCCTAGCCTATGAAATTCTCACACATGAACATAAGCAAGAATTAGGGGAGTTTTCTCATGATCTTGATGTTGTCAATTCAAGGAATTTGAGTGCTTTTTAGGACAATTTTTTGGTCTATCATATTTTTTAATGATTTTTGTCCTATTTATGATGACTTTGATCATGGTCTATAATATATTAATAAATAAGGACAGTGATGAATTTCATGAAAATGAAGCTCCTAAAGTGATGCAAATCACCAAACATGATAACTTTTTTGTATTTTTTTCATTGTGACCATTATTCATTGTCATTATAAAGGTTCTAATTATCAGTCTTATTCATCATGCTTGTAGAAATCATCATCATGCTGGGGAAATGAGTAAAGAATCTAACACCAGAAGAGCTTGAAGCTGAGAATGAGAGGAAAAGAGAAAGAATGAGGCAAATTTAGGAAAGTAGGAAATTGTCAACCATAGAAGAAGACATTCCACCATTACCAATTGAAGAGGAACATGACACATAGAATGAAGCTAAGAGAGAGATGGAATTGGTGGTACAAAGGGAACAAATGCAAAACCTCTACGCAATGAGAAAAGTGAATCTCTAAATTAGAGGCACTCCATCATCCACAAGTCAAGTTGAAGGAACACCATCATTATCTTCTCGAATTGGAGACACTCCATCTTTCACAGGTGAAGTAGAAGGTACATCTTCATTTTCTTCTCAAGTTGGTGGCATGCCATCATTCACACATCATTTTCATCTTTTTCACCTCTAATTGAAGGTACGTTATCCATCCCATCTCAATTAACTATTGAATAAATTCCTAATGTTAAGTCAACTTTACCAATTAAAATGCCTCCTAGAATCTTGCACAGGAAGCCCAAGTTTCTAATTGATATTGATGAGAATGTGTTGAAGCCCATATAGGATAAGGTTCCCATGTGCACTTGCCAAAGATATGTTAATAAGATATGGAAATTATTTTTTGAGAATTTAAATGAAATTGGAAGATGTCAACTATTTGTTGAATTGATGAGAAATCTAAAATTTAGGCCCACTATGAAGATTCTTGGCCTAAGAACATCGAATGCCTCAAGTGAAAAATCAAGTGTCAAGAATCTAATGAGTGCATATAAGAGTGTGGGTTCCACCTCATGCACTAATGATAGTAATGTCACACAACGTGTCATTACATCGACAATAGTAAGCCAACAAACAAAAAAAGATTGCCTCATTAGAAAGACAAGTCAAGAATTGAAAATAAGTAGAAAAACTCTAATGAGAGCCTTGGAATACATGAAAGAGTTGAGGACCCAAACACCAATGAATTGTGGCATTCTTTGGGAGACTCCTACAGAAAGATAAAGTTGTTGTTGAAGTTTCAAGATCTATCATTGAAGAATTTTGGAAAAATAACACCAGGGATCTCCTAATGCAAGAGATGTGAGAAGGAGAATCGGTCGTTTAAACCATGAGCCACATCCAAATCATTTTTTGGATATGACTCAAACACAATTTTTTGGTAGATTTATAGAGATGTATCCTCAAATTAAAAATTTTCAAAGATATTTTAAAATGCTAAAACCTTTCTATGTCAAAATAAATCACACACGCACTACTTGTTGTTGTAGATTACATATTGAATTTTCTAACCATTTTAATGTTTAGCGGTCTATATGTTTAGATTTACATACTAACAATGTTTTGCAAGATTGTGGCATACGTACCCCACCAACTACTTCAAGAGACTTCATATCAATAATTTTATGTGAAAGAGAGGAAGGTCAAATATTCTACAGAAAATTATGCTTGGATGGCACATGTTAGCATTGTGGTGGTTTGCAATGTATGCCACTATTTCAACATATGGAAAGCACACATGTGGTTGGAAACAAACTAGTAGAGTTTGCAAGTATAAAATAGTGGCCTACAATACAAAAGATGGTAAAGAAGCAAAGAGGTGTGATTTGGTTATTCGGAAGATTCCAGTGTATCAGTTTATGTCTACATTTCGTGATAGTATATTGTACAAGTATGCAATGCATACCCATAAAGCTCAATGGTTGGACTTGCAATTCAAGTTATGCAAGGACACATTTCCACTTGATACCATTGTTTTTGTTGTTGAATTTGTAGAGAACTACACACTACAGCCACAAAATGAGGTGCAATCATAGTATTACAACTCTACGCAGGTTGCTATATTTGTGCAAATAGCATTCATTCATGCAGAAGATAGTACAGAGGACAACAGGAAGATCTTGAGGGAATATCATTTTTATATTAGTGATGATTGCACACATTCTATGGAGTTTGTGCAAGGTTGATTTTAGATGTTCTACTATGATTTGGCCAGCAGAAACATATCATTTCGTCAGCATATCATATGGTCAGATAATTGTGCATCACAATTCAAGAATGCGTGGATGTTCCTTTGGTTGAGCAGGATGCAAAAGGTCAATGGTGTTCAACATATGTGGAATTTTTGTGAGACTGGGCATGGAAAGGGGGAGCATGATGGTACAGGAGCATGTATCAAAAGAGCATTGGCATAAGAGTTGAAGTACAAAGATAATGCAAAATTGACAGATGCAAGATCTATTGTTGAATGGTGTAACACTACAATGGGTTTAGGTAATGAAGGTAAGTCTACAGTTTGTAGATATTTTTGGTTGGTTGATGATACTAACATTGCAAAATATGAGGGCTATTGTATATTGATAGGATCAAGTGAGCTACACTCTTTTAGAAGCTCTAATGCAAGTTCATGGACTATTAATACGTAGCATATGGCATGCTTTTGTTCTTCATGTACAAATGAAGCTTGGTATGATTTTGAGTCAAAGGAGTGAGTTGATGATTGGTGTACAAGAGGCCTATGCCCAATTGACCATTATGGACCTCCAACAACACTACAAATGATAGAGATTGAATCATCAGTTGATTTTGACCATGTTTCAGATCTAATTCAACCAGGGATTATCAGCATTCTAATTTAATAAAATTGAATATGCCATCTTATTTTGTATTTTTTCTTGTATTTTTGACTATATTCATTGAACTGAATGCACGTATCAATGCAAGGCATGTTTATGCAGTTATTGCAGCTGAAGACAATGAAGAAGGAATGGATTATTATTTGTGTCATTGTGTTGAGGTAAAAAAGAAATTACATTTTTCTATTATAGATGGAGAAAAACATTAAGTAACCAACAGGATCAATGGTCATTACTAGAACATGGCTTAGAAGGAACCCACTGAAGAAGTTTGATGTGTGGGTGTTCGAGGACTTTGAGCCACATAGGAAGATTCTTCATTATTCTAAACTTGTTGTGGCTTGAAGCATTCATTTGATCAAATATGGGGGTAGACCATTGAACATGACCTTGTGGAAGGTTTGTGAATCTGATCACGAGGCAATATTCGACACAATAAAGAGTAGAGTAGAACTTGATGGTTCATTGGATTGAATTAGTGGAATGATAGAAAGGTATGTTATTTTTCTTTGCTATCCTGATTTCACCTTGTATATTTTACTACTCATTTTAGCTAAATAGTGCAATTGCATTTGCATGCAGGATTTTAGTATGATGGAGGTAGGCATAATCTTAATGAAGTTGCCTTTGGAAGCAAAGTAAGGTAGGTTTTCATGATTATTTCATGATGATATGTCCTTTACTTTCTCTTTCATAATGAGTTTTAATGATGTTACTATGAGTTCTAATTCATTTTAATGATGTTACTATTTCATAATGAGTGTTAATGAGTTTTAATGACAAACAATTGATAGTAGCAGTAAGGGAAGCCTCAATTGATGCCCTACAAAACATTGGATCAAGTGAGAACACCTTTATAGTATTGAATTTCCAACTACCAGAAAGGTATTATGACTAAATTTTTAGGATAGACATCTCCTGGGGCCAAACAGATGGCACCAACGCATCTGGGTGGGTAGATAAATGCTAGGTGGATGTCTTTTTGGTGGAAAAGCCTTATGGTCATTCTTGGCTATATCAAACATAGACAATCTCTCAAGAGCCCCAAGAAAAAAAAGGTGACAAACTTTGCATCAACTATTCCATCAAACTGCGACACCTAGGAACATCTTCTTTGCATGTATAGGTGGATGTCAGGTCCACCTACAAACATCTACCTTGATTTTTGCTAAATCAATTTCGTTTGCCTATGGTGGAAAGGAACACATTCTTGCAAAATGCTTTAGTTTCATGTAGTGGAAAGGTGCTAGGAGTGACATTTTACAATCCATAGGTCGTGGGGCCAAACGGACTTCACCAACATATCAGGGTGGGTGGGTAAATACTAAGGGAGGTCTTGTTTCATGTGCCAAACACCCCAATCATTCGGGGCAGTAGGCTACCAACAAAGTCCCTTAAGATCCATAAGACGCAAAAACTACCAAACTTTGATGGAGTAGTTCTCAGGATTTGTGGTAGTTGGGAATGTTATGTTTGGACCTACAGGTGCACATGGGGTCCATCCACAATAACCACTCTCAATTTTGGTCAACTCTAGTCAATTTGACCATGCTAAAATCAAATGCATTCTTACAAAATGCTTCAGTTTCATGTAGTGGAAAGGTGCTAGGAGTGACATTTTGCATTCCATAGGTCATGGGACTGAACAAACTTCACCAATGTGTCAAGGTGGACAGGTAAATACTAGGGGAGGTCTCTTTTTGTGTGCCAAGTGCCCCAATCATTCGGGGTAGCAGTCTACCAGCAAAGTCCCTTAAGATCCCTAAGACACAAAAAATGCCAAACTTTGAAGGAGCAATTCTTAGAATTCATGGTAGCTGGGAACATTTTGTTTAGACCTATAGGTGCATGTGGGGTTCTCCCACAATAAACTCTTTAGGTTTTGGTCAACTCCAGTTTTTTTGACCATACCGAAATCAACCGTATTTTTGTAAAATGCTTCAATTTCATGCAGTGGAAAGGTGCTAGGAGTTACATTTTACATTCCATAGGTTGTGGGACCGAATGGACTTCACCAATGCATCAGGGTGGGTGGGTAAATGTTAGGGGAGGTCTCATTTTGTGTACCAAGTGCCCTAGTCATTCAGGGCAGCAGGCTACCGACAAAGTCCCTTAGGATCCTAAGAGTAAAAAGTACCAAACTTTGATAGAGCTGTTCTAGGAATTCATGACAACTGGGAATGTTTTGTTTGGACCTATAGGTTCATGTGGGGTCTTTCCACAATAACCTCTATCAGTCTTGGTCAACTCTAGTTCTTTTGACCGTGCTGAAATCAAATGCATTCTTGCAAAATGCTTTAGTTTCATGCAACACAACCTTGCTAGGTGCCTTATTTTTTTATATGCTTTTCATGAGGCTAAACGGATTGTGCCAATGCATCGAGGTGGGTGGGTAAATTTTAGGGAAGGTCTCATTTCATGTGCCAAGTGTCCCAGTCATTCTGGCTGCAAGCTACCGACAGAGTGATATTGTCAGTAGCTTATATCCTAGAATGATTGGGACCCTTGCCACACAAAACAAGACCTCCTTTGGAATTTACCCACCCACTCTAATGCATTGGCGAATTCCATTCATCTCTATGAGCTATCGAATGTAAAATGTCACTCTTAGCACCTTTCGAGTTTACTGGTAACTTGCATCATGGAATGACTAAGACACTTAACGCACAAAATAAGGCCTCCCCTAGTATTTACCTACCCACTTGGATGTTTTGGCATACTTGATATGACCCCACAACTCATGGAATGCAAAATTTTAGTCTTAGCAACTTTCCAGATTGTTGTAACTTACAACCTAGAACAACTGGGACACTTGACACATGAAATGAGACCTCCCCTAGCATTTACCCGCCCACTGCAATGCGTTGGCGAAGTCTGTTCATTGCCATGACCTTTGGAATGCAAAATGTCACTCCTAGGACCTTTCCACTGCATGGAACTGAAGCATTTTGTAAGAATGTGTTTGATTTCATCATGGTCAAATGAACTGGAGTTGACCAAAACTGAGAGAGGTTATTGTGGACGAACCCCACATGCAACTGTAGGTCCAAATGGAATGTTCCCATCTGCCATGAATTCTAAGAACTACTCTGTCAAAGTTTAGCATTTTTTGCATCTTAGGGATCTTAAGGGACTTTTCCAGTAGCCTGCTGCCCCGAATGATTAGGGCACTTGGCACATGAAACAAGACCTCCCTTGGCATTTACCTGCCCACCCCAATGCATTGGCAAAGTCAATTTGGCCTCATGACCTATGGAATGCAAAATGTCACTCCTAGCACCTTTCCACTGCATCAAACTGAAGCATTTTGGAAGAATGTGTTTGATTTTAACACAGTCAAATGGACTAAATTTGACCAAAACTAAGAGAGGTTATTGTGGATAGACTCCACATGCACCTATAGGTCCAAATAGAATGTTCCCAGCTGCTATGATTTCTGAGAACTGCTCCGTCAAAGTTTGGTAGTTTTTGCATCTTAGGGATCTTAAGGGACTTTGCTAGTAGACTGTTGTCCCAAAAGATTGGGGCACTTGGCACATGAAATGATACCATCCCTTGGCATTTACCTACCAACCCCGAAAATGCGATCCCATGACCTATGGAATGCAAAATTTCACTCCTAGCACATTTCCACTACATGAAACTGAAGCATTTTGTAAGAATGCCTTTGATTTCAACACGGTCAAATGGACTAGGGTTCACCAAAAATGGAGGTCCAAATAGAATGTTCCCAGCTACCATGAATTCTGAGTACTTCTTCATCAAATTTTGGTAGTTTTTGTGTCGTATGGATCTTAAGGGACTTTGCTGGTAACCTGCTGCCTCGAACAATTCGGGTGCTTGGCACATGAAACGAGACCTCCCTTAGCATTTACCCGCCCACCTTGACGTGTTGGCAAAGTCTATTCAACCCCATGACCTATGGAATGCAAAATGTCATCCATAGCCCCGAGGATTCAATCAAGTAGTCCTTAGGTTGATATGACCATTCTAAGCTTGACATATGACTACTACCATTTGCATATAATTGTACAATTATAAAATGAGTATTCTAAGATCTTTATAACAACCTTCTATGTTTTCCTGGGACAACACTATCCTAATATGTTTTGATAGTGATAAAATACGAATAATGGTATGATGATTAGTAAATACTATTAGGACCTTGATGACTGTCCTAGCAATCATATGATTGATCCATTGTTGTATTGACTATGACAGCCATGATTAGAGGTCAAAATACATTTCATTTACATAATGTCATGCCATTTACATGGTGATTAACCTATTTGTGTGATTAACACTTGTGTCCATGATAGATCAATAATAGCTCAATGATAGATCAAATAGATAATGGTGAATAAGGGATAGATCAATGATAGCTCAAATAGATAAGGGGAGGTAGCATGATATTTAAGATATACCAATGTAATATCATAAGGCATGGTATAGAAGATATAAAAATGTAGGATCAATGATGTAAATTCTCTAAAATTGAAAAATATGTCAATATTTGATTGTAAATGCTTATAATAGCTAGGTAGAAACAATGATAAGAGATGGACCATAGACAAGATGCTCAATATAATGATAGACCATGAATGTTCTAAGAATCTAGAACCTCACTTAATGCATGTGAGAGGAGAATCATTATAAAATACAGGAATGTCATTAGTAGGAGGTAAGATTATGTCATCAATGCATGTCCTACAAGGTGCATCACAAGGTCTAGATTCTAGATCATTAGTATGTATGTACTCACCACTATCCATATGATCATCATTAGGCTTACTATGAAAAATGGAATATGAAGAAGAATAAACAATATCAAATCACAATGAACTATTTCATCATCTATAGGTATATCATGCAAAGAAGGTGTGCTGGGTGAGTGATATTTTAGTGTATTTTTTAGATCTCTTGTGTTAGGTGAGTGATATCTACAAGGGGAGTGTTTAGACATGTTAGATATGTCCACTTACACCTTTCCTATCAATATTAGGGCCTGATCAATCCATTTGGTCTTTGCTGTTACAAAACAATCCCTAAAATAAGCCTAATTTAATTGTAATAGTCCAAGTTTTATCTATTCCGTATAAAACAAGCCTACCTAAGTTTTACATATGTTTAATAAGGGCCAAAAGGGTATCCAAATCAAGTATCAGATCTCAATTATCATGTGTATTAAGGCATTTATTACATAATCTCTCTCTGCGAAGGGCTACAAGCTCCTAGACCACTTACAAAGCAAGTAGATGTTATACTAATCACAGAGATCTGCCCATGCATGGATAAGGTTGGTATAGTGAACTTAAGCATGTATGAGTGTTTTCAAACCATGGTGAATTTCTATAAGTCTTTCAATGAAGATTTAGTTTTGTTCTAGACCTAGAGTGAAGCTAGTGTGAGCTAGTGGGAGATTGAATTGCTTAGTTCATTGCATGAACATATCAAGTTGAGATCATATATTCTATTGCATGATTCTAGACAAGATATATGTCATATTAAGAGACCATGAAGGTTATAATTCATGTGAATAATGAAGGCATGATATGTTGTGAGCAAGTGTTCAAGGTAAAAGGCCAAATTGATGTGAGTATGGTTGAGCTAGGATGACATCAAAGCATAAAGGATATAGCAATTTTGTCAAAATTTGTAGTTACAACTACCCTGCAAGACATGTATTCAAAGTGTGGAAGCATAGACAAGGCACGTGGACTATTTTATACAACACCACAAAGAGATGTCCTCTCATGGGATGCAATGATTGCAAGATATGCAAAAAGTGGATTTCTTGAAAAGATTTTAGAAACTTTCAAGTAAATGCAATTGGCATGTGTAAAGCCAAATTTCACAACCTTTTCCAGGGTCCTCGCTATCTATACACCAAAATAGGATGTTTGGAATAGTGTATGGATAGCCATCAAAGCATATGGCTGCCCTTGTAGACATGTATGCATAGTGTGGAAGCATAGACAAGGCACGTGAACTATGTGGCATGATGTCCCAAAGAGATGTTGGCTCATGGAATGCAATGATTGCAAAATATGAACAAAATGGATTTTTGGATAAGGCTTTAGAAACTTTTAAGCAAATGCAATTGGTGGGTGTAAAGCCAAATTCCAAAACCTTCAAAATGGTATCTTGGGAACATAGTATAGACATCCATCAAAGCATAAATGATATAGCAATTTTGTCAAAAGTTGTAGTTGTAACTACCCTGCGAGACATGTATGCAAAGTGTGGAAGTATAGACAAGGCACGTGGACATTTTGATCATACAACACCACAAAGAGATTTCTTCTCATGGGATGTAATGATTGCAAGATATGTAAAAAATGGATTCATTAAAAAGACTTTAGAAACTTTCAAGTAAATACAATTGGCACATGTAAAACCAAATTCCACAACCTTTGCCAACATCCTCTCCATTTGTACATCAAAATAGAATGTTTGGAATAGCATATGGATAGCCATCAAAGCATAAAGGATATATGAAATTTGTCACATGTTGTAATTATAGCTGCCCTTGTAGATATGTATGCAAAGTGTGGAAGCATAGACAAGGCACGTGAACTGTTTGGCATGATGCCCCAAAGAAATGTCGCCTCATTGAATGCAATAATTACAAGATATGAACAAAATGGATTTTTTGATAAGGCTTTAGAAACTTTCAAGCAAATGCGATTGGCAGGTGTAAAGAAAAATTCCACAACCTTAGCCAGTATCCTCCTTACCTATGCCAAAATAGACATCCATCAAAGGATAAAACATATGGGAATTTTGTTAGATGTTGTAGTTGTAACTGCCCTCAGAGACATGTATGCAAAGTGTGGAAGCATAGACAAGGCACATCAACTATTTGGCATGATGCCTCAAATAAATGTCATCTCATGGAATGCAATGATTGCAAGATATGCACATTTAATGGATTTTTTTATAAGCTTTTAGAAAGTTTCAAGAAAATGCAATTGGCGAGTGTAAAGAGAAATTCCAAAAACCTTAGAAGTGGAATCTTTGGAACACGGTATAGACATCCATCAAAGCATAAACGATATAGGAATTTTGTCAAATGTTGTAGTTGTAAGTACCTTGCAAGACATGTATGCAAAGTGTGGAAGCATATACAATGAATGTGAATTGTTTGACAAGATGCCTCAAAGAAGTGTTGTCTTATGGAATGCAATGATTGCAAGATATGCATGAAATGGATTTTTCCTAAGGATTTAAAAAATCTCAAGAAAATGTACAAAAGTAAGTTTCAATGAAATGCAAATTTTGGCATGTCTAAGCCCAAATTGCACAACCTTATCCAACTTCCTCCTTGCCTATGCCAGAATGGGATCTGGGGAACATGATGTTGACAACCATCAAAGATAAATGATATAGGAATTTTGTGACATCTATTGTATTTGTACCTGCCCTTGTAGACATTTATGGAAAGTGTGGAAGCATAGACAAGGCACGGGAACTGTTTGAAATGATGCCTCAAAGAAATGCACAGTCCCACAAAATGCAATGATTGCAAGATATGCACAAAATGGATTATTTGTAAATGATTTATAAACTTTCAAGAAAATGCAATTGGCACGTGTAAAACCAAATTCCTGTAATGATAATTGATCATCATTTTAAATATTTAATATAAACTGTCATATACATAATGTCATGAACATAACATCTAGTTTACATACAAAGCCATATAGGCATGTCCAAACAAAGCCATACAGGCATATATACAAAAATATACATCGGTAACATACAAAAGTATGTATACAAAAAGTGTCCCAAAAACTAGTTTCCTATGGACTTTATGAAATAATTGGTGGCCCTTGCTTGATCGTGAAGATGGAGAGCCAATTCGTGACTCATCCTCTCTCTGCCATCGAGTAGACCTCTTAGACAAAAGTTCATCTAGATCCACTTGTTAATACAATCAAACAATATGCACATTAGTATAGAAAATGTACATGAAATATTGATGCAGAGGCATCCACACTAAAACCTTGACATACAGCATGTATGCCTACAACCCATCATCATCATCATATGTTCTGTTAACATTGTCAGCATCATCATATTTTCTCTTGCCGACCGATATCCTCCTACAGACAAACCTTCGACCCTTCGTCTGTCAGCAGCATCATCATATCCGACTATCGGCAGCATCATCATATTCGGCAAGCGCAAACATCCTCCTGATGTTCACTGTTCATCTTATCGACAACCTCTATCTTCAGCATCATGATGTTCAACATCATGCTCATCAGTAGGATATAAAATATCCAGTTCCCTCCATATATCTTGATGACGACAACCTCATGCACCCTTCCTTCGATGCTTACGTCACCCCGATATCCTGATGACGATTATCCTGATGACAATGACGTCACATGCAGTTCCTTCGATATCCTGCTGTCGGCCAAACTTAACATTATCGGCCCACGATAGTTTTATCAACCCGATCTTCTACCTTATGCCGATACGCTCCTCCTCGGCAACACCTGATGATGATCACCCTAAAACGCATTCACCTTATGCAATCGACTGCATCATGCTCATCTCCATCTACTCGGATGACACCCGAAGTAACTGCAGGATATACACAGAAATATCCTGATGATGCCGTTGTGACGAATTTCCAAACTTAACGGATTCTCAATCCGCCGAACCTCCTGAGGTGACCCGACCCGCTTCCTGGACAACCTTCCAGACTCTAACAACCAGTACGACCTAGCACATACCCATGCTAGGGTTCTCAACACCTCTCGACTACGATCCTGCAAACATGCATGCGAACAAATAGAAAATGCAAACTAAATCCTAAACTACTGTACATAGCCATTCCACCGATTCGACAAATCAACCGGTGGAATGGATCAGCGAATCCATGAAACCACCAAACCAGTAACTCGATTACACAATGGAATTCAAAACAAAGAATGGACACAAACAGGATCTTTATTGATTTCAAAAGATGCAAGTACAATACTCAGTCTCTCTCTACAATCTAACTCCTCTGCTCAATACCTAAAACCAACTAATCCTAATACATAAATAGGATCTCCTGCGAGTACTACCACTCAATTCCCAGCGGCTGGGAGCTCCCAAGCGGCTGGGAGGATCCAACCGAACATACAGCATAACAGCTGTCATAACAAACTACCTAAAAATAGTAAAGCATGGTCAACATGACCTTATTACATGCATTGGTCTTATACGACCTTCTTTGAAACATTAACAAGACCTAAAACAAACTAACTGCCTCATGGAGGCCAGCTGTCAGGTAGGTGCTCCTGCACCATACTCCCCAACAGAAAAGAACTCATGTCCCATGAGTTAGGATGTGGAAGTCCTCCACCTTTACACTTTGCCTTTGCAATATTCTGACCTGTTCCAGCTTTATCCTCTGCTGTCTCTTGGCTGCTCCAAGACTTCTGAACTGTAACTTGCTTTTCTGCAAGTAAATCCTCATGCCTGTCAATGTAGGCCCTTCTCTCACATACCCTGTGTTTGTCAGGTTGTCTTACCAGAACCTCTGTCTGAATACCTGCCTCTTGAACTTCTGTAATGTTCAACTCTATCTTTCTTTCAACCTTTATAGGACAAACAATAGTCCCAACTATGACAACATCCTTGTCATTCCTCTCAACTGGTTGTTGTTTACAAACCTGTTTCTGAACCTGCTGTTGACCTCTGTCAGTCAAAACTGAAACTGTCTTCAACTTGTTGTCCTTAACAACTTCTTTCCCTGCAATGTCCTCAACTGCCTTTATGCCTGCTCCTATAGGCTTCTGCACAAATTCCTTCTTTCCCACTAAAATGATTTTGGCTGCCCCCTGTGCTGCAGCATCTTCCTGCAATGGCATCAACATAATAGTTTTCCCATCTTTCTTGATGGTGTAGGTATTAGCATACCCATAATACAGTACCCTCCTATCAAATTGCCATGGTCTACCCAACAGTAGGTGACAACATTCCATGGGCAAAATGTCACACAAAACTCTATCATGATATGCTCCAATCTGAAAATCAACATATGCCTGTTCATAGACAAAAAGTGATTGACTATCACTCACCCAAGATGCCTTGTAAGGGTGTTGGTGTGGAATCCTTTCCAAATGCAGTTTATCCACCATTTCCTGAGATACCATGTTGTCTGTTGAACCAGTATCAATGACAACCTTACATACTTTACCTTTGCTCTTGCATGTGGTCTTGAAAAGAGCTCTTCTTTGCATCATATCCTTTGATGCCTGCAAACTAATTCTCCTAAGCATCAATGCTTCTCCTTCCTCAGGAT
Organism: Cunninghamia lanceolata; assembly: GCA_027924645.1. NCBI lineage: Eukaryota > Viridiplantae > Streptophyta > Pinopsida > Cupressales > Cupressaceae > Cunninghamia > Cunninghamia lanceolata. The sequence continues at coordinate 5,936,144 of BSBN01000957.1, forward strand.
ACCCACAACCGTCAGGAACTCTATCTCCTTGATAAGTGTTTGAACTTTGCACACTTTGCTCTACTTTCTCTTCTTGCACAAGTTGTGCTCGCTTGTCATTCATTCTATCATCTCTGGATGATGAACCTTTGCTTTCTGGACATTTGAAAAATGGATGACCAAACTCACCACAGGTGTAACACTTTCCTGAAAATGTAGTAGAACCTCTACCACTTCCAAATCTGCCTCTATTACCTTTCCATCCACCTCTGAAATCAGACTGTCCCTGTCCTTTACCAGTGTCTTCTTGACCCTCATTGGTTTGCCTTGTTGTAGGGGCTAATCCTCTTCCCCTCATATTGCTGCCTCTTCCTCTCATGGACTTATCTTGTCTCCTATTCATCTTTTCTTCAATCCTGATTGCCATTTGGTAACAATCCTCCACACTCTTAGGGTTAGCTAAAACTAACTCATCCTGTATGTTCAATCTCAAACCAGCCAAGTACCTAGCCACCTTTTCTACCTCATTCTCATGATGACCAGATCTCATACTCAACTTATAAAACTCCCCAGTATATGCCTTCACATCCATTTCCTTCTGCCTTAAAAATTGCAGCTTCTTAAACATCTGAATTTCATAATCCTTAGGCAAGAATTTACCTTTTATCCTTGCTACCATCTTATCCCATGAAGTGATCTTTGACTTCCCTTGTTTCCTTCTCTCGGATTGTACATAATCCCACCATACCAAAGCATGACCTCCTAACTTGGTCTTTGCAATCTTTACCTTCTGATCCTTAGCAACATCTTCACATTCAAAGTGATTATCAAGTGCAGTAATCCAATCCAGTAACTCATCTTCATTCAAACTTCCATTATACTTGGGAAACATCAACCTTTACCTTAGGTTTATCACTCTGCACTGCCTTTAACAGTTTTGCAAATCTCTGGTCTTCAGCATCCAGATCTTCAGCTACCTCTTCATACTCTTCAATAGCATCTTCATCTTCTTCTGATTCACTGTCGTCTACTTCCCTCTTTTTGTTCGTCTCCAAGGCTACAAGCCTGGCTTGAAGTGCTTCAGCAAGCTCCTTCATCTTCCTCATCTCTCTGGCATGTTTTTCCTTTATCTCCTGTAATTCCCTTGCAGTACCATTACCTTTCGGAGGCATTTTGTCAACCTCTCACTCTTCTACCTCTGTCCTTTCAGTGACAGAATCAACTCTACCTCTGCCCTTTCAGTGACAGAATCAACACTCAACAGCCCAGACCTTTTGCTGAGCTCTGATACCACTATGATGCAGAGGCATCCACACTAAAATCTTGACATACAGCATGTATGCCTACAACCCATCATCATCATCATATGTTCTGTTAACATTGTCAGCATCATCATATTTTCTCTTGCCGACCGATATCCTCCTGCAGACAAACCTTCGACCCTTTGTCTGTCAGCAGCATCATCATATCCGACTATCGGCAGCATCATCATATTCGGCAAGCGCAAACATCCTCCTGATGTTCACTGTTCATCTTATCGACAACCTCTATCTTCAGCATCATGATGTTCAACATCATGCTCATCAGCAAGATATAAAATATCCGGTTCCATAAGTAGCTGAAGATCTGGATGCTGAAGACCAGAGATTTGCAAAACTGTTAAAGGCAGTGCAGAGTGATAAACCTAAGGTAAAGGTTGATGTTTCCAAGTATAATGGAAGTTTGAATGAAGATGAGTTACTGGATTGGATTGCTGCACTTGATAATCACTTTGAATGTGAAGATGTTGCTGAGGATCAGAAGGTAAAGATTGCAAAGACCAAGTTAGGAGGTCATGCTTTGGTATGGTGGGATTATGTACAATCCGAGAGAAGGAAACAAGGGAAGTCAAAGATCACTTCATGGGATAAGATGGTAGCAAGGATAAAAGGTAAATTCTTGCCTAAGGATTATGAAATTCAGATGTTTAAGAAGCTGCAATTTTTAAGGCAGAAGGAAATGGATGTGAAGGCATATACTGAGGAGTTTTATAAGTTGAGTATGAGATTTGGTCATCATGAGAATGAGGTAGAAAAGGTGGCTAGGTACTTGGCTGGTTTGAGATTGAACATACAGGATGAGTTAGTTTTAGCTAACCCTAAGAGTGTGGAGGATTGTTACCAAATGGCAATCAGGATTGAAGAAAAGATGAATAGGAGACAAGATAAGTCCATGAGAGGAAGAGGCAGCAATATGAGGGGAAGAGGAGCAGCCCCTACAACAAGGCAAACCAATGAGGGTCAAGAAGACACTAGTAAAGGACAGGGACAGTCTGATTTCAGAGGTGGATGGAAAGGTAATAGAGGCAGATTTGGAAGTGGTAGAGGTTCTACTACATTTTCAGGAAAGTGTTACACCTGTGGTGAGTTTGGTCATCCATTTTTCAAATGTCCAGAAAGCAAAGGTTCATCATCCAGAAATGATAGAACGAATGACAGGAGAGTACAACTTGTGCAAGAAGAGAAAGTAGAGCAAAGTGTGCAAAGTTCAAACACTTATCAAGGAGACAGAGTTCCTGACGGTTATGGATATCCTAAGGAGGGAGAAGCATTGATGCTAAGGAGAATTAGTTTGCAGGCATCAAAGGATATGATGCAAAGAAGAGCTCTTTTCAAGACCACATGCAAGAGCAAAGGTAAAGTATGTAAGGTTGTCATTGATACTGGTTCAACAGACAACATGGTATCTCAGGAAATGGTGGATAAACTGCATTTGGAAAGGATTCCACATCAAAACCCTTACAAGGCATCTTGGGTGAGTGATAGTCAATCACTTTTTGTCTATGAACAGGCATATGTTGATTTTCAGATTGGAGCATATCAGGATAGAGTTTTGTGTGACATTTTGCCCATGGAATGTTGTCACCTACTGTTGGGTAGACCATGGCAATTTGATAGAAGGGTACTGTATGATGGGTATGCTAATACCTACACCATCAAGAAAGATGGGAAGACTATTATGTTGATGCCATTACAGGAAGCAGCTGTAGTACACAAGGCAGCAAAAATCATTTTAGTGGGAAAGAAGGAATTCGTGCAGAAGCCTATAGGAGCAGGCATAAAGGTAGTTGAGGACACTGCAGGGAAAGAAGTTGTTAAGGACAACAGGTTGAAGAAAGTTTCAGTTTTGACTGACAAAGGTTAGCAGTAGGTTCAGAAACAGGTTTGCAAACAGCAACCAGTTGAGAGGAATGACAAGGATGTTGTCATAGTTGGGACTATTGTTTGTCCTATAAAGGTTGAAAGAAAGACAGAGTTGAACATTACAGAAGTTCAAGAGGCAGTTCAGACAGAGGTTCTGGTCAGACAACCTGACAAACACAAGGTATGTGAGAGAAGGGCCTACATTGACAGGCATGAGGATTTACTTGCAAGAAAGCAAGTTACAGTTCAGAAGTCTTGGAGCAGCCAAGAGCTAGCAGAGGACAAAGCTGGAACAGGTCAAAGACACTGCAAAGGCAAAGTGTAAAGGTGGGATTCTTCCACAACCAAACTCATGGGACATGAGTTCTTTTTTGTTAGGGAGTATGGTGCAGGAGCACCTACCTGACAGCTGGCCTCCATGAGGCAGTTAGTTTGTTATAGGTCTGGTTAATGTTTACAAGAAGGTCTTGTAAGACCAATGCATGTAATAAGGTCATGTTGACCATACTTTACTATTTTTATCTAGGTTGTTAGGACAGCTGTTATGCTGTATGTTCGGTTGGATCCTCCCAGCCGCTTGGAAGCTCCTAGCCGCTGGGAATCGAGTGGTAGTACTTGCAAGCAGATCCTATTTATGCATTAGGATCGGTTGGTTTTAGATATAGTATTGCAGAAGAGAGTGACAGAGAGTGAGACAGAGTATTGTACTTACATCTTTTGAAATCAATAAAGATCCTGTTTGTGTCCATTCTCTGTTTTGAATTCCATTGTGTAATCGAGTTGCTGGTTTGGTGGTTTCATGGATTCGCTGATCCATTCCACCGGTTGATTCGTCGAATCGGTGGAATGGCTATGTACAGTAGTTTAGGATTTAGTTTGCATTTTCTGTTTGTTCGCATGCATGTTTGCAGGATCGCAGTCGAGAGGTGTTGAGAACCCTAGCATGGGTATGTGCTAGGTCGTGCTAGTTGTTAGAGTCTGGAAGGTTGTCCAGGAAGTGGATCGGGTCACCTCAGGAGGTTCGGCGGATTGAGAATCCGTTAAGTTTGGAAATTTGTCACAACGGCATCATCAGGATATTTCTGTGTATATCCTGCAGTTACTTCGGGCGTCATCCGAGTAGATGGAGATGAGCATGATGCAGTCGATTGCATAAGGTGAATGCGTTTCGGGGTGATCATCATCAGGTGTTGCCGAGGAGGAGCATATCGGCATAAGGTAGAAGATCAGGTTGATAAAACCATCGTGGGCCGATAATGTTAAGTTTGGCCGACAGCACGATATCGAAGGAACTGCATGTGACATCATCGTCATCAGGATAATCATCATCAGGATATCGGGGTGACGTAAGCATCGAAGGAAGGGTGCATGAGGTTGTCGTCATCAGGATATATGGAGGGAATAGGATATTTTATATCCTGCTGATGAACATGATGTTGAACATCATGATGATGAAGATAGAGGTTGGCGGTAAGGTGAACAGTGAACATCAGGAGGACGTTTGCGCTTGCCGAATATGATGATGCTGCCGATAGCCGAATATGATGATGCTGCTGACAGACGAAGGGTCGAAGGTTTGTCTGCAGGAGGATATCGGTCGGCAAGAGAAAATATGATGCTGCTGACAATGTTAACAGAACATATGATGATGATGATGGGTTGTAGGCATACATGCTGTATGTCAAGGTTTTAGTGTGGATTCTATGATGCAAAGGCATCCACACTAAAACCTTGACATACAGCATGTATGCCTACAACCCATCATCATCATCATATGTTCTGTTAACATTGTCAGCATCATCATATTTTCTCTTGCCGACCGATATCCTCCTGCAGACAAACCTTCGACCCTTCGTCTGTCAGCAGCATCATCATATTCGGCTATCGGCAGCATCATCATATTCGACAAGCGCAAACGTCCTCCTGATGTTCACTGTTCACCTTACCGCCAACCTCTATCTTCATCATCATGATGTTCAACATCATGTTCATCAGCAGGATATAAAATATCCTGTTCCCTCCATATATCCTGATGACAACAACCTCATGCACCCTTCCTTCAATGCTTACGTCACCCCAATATCCTGATGACGATTATCCTGATGACGATGACGTCACATGCAGTTCCTTCGATATCCTACTGTCGGCCAAACTTAACATTATCAGCCCGCGATGGTTTTATCAACCCGATCTTCTACCTTATGCCGATACGCTCCTCCTCGGCAACACCTGATGATGATCACCCTGAAACGCATTCACCTTATGCAATCGACTGCATCATGCTCATCTCCATCTACTCAGATGACACCTGAAGTAACTGCAGGATATACACAGAAATATCCTGATGATGCCGTTGTGACGAATTTCCAAACTTAACGGATTCTTAATCTGCCGAACCTCCTGAGGTGACCTGATCCGCTTCCTGGACAACCTTCCAGACTCTAACAACCAACACGACCTAGCACATACCCATGCTAGGGTTCTCAACACCTCTCGACTGCGATCCTGCAAACATGCATGCGAACAAACAGAAAATGCAAACTAAATCCTAAACTACTGTACATAGCCATTCCACCGATTCGATGAATCAACCGGTGGAATGGATCAGCGAATCCATGAAACCACCAAACCAGCAACTCGATTACACAATGGAATTCAAAACAGAGAATGGACACAAACAGGATCTTTATTGATTTCAAAAGATGCAAGTACAATACTCAGTCTCTCTCTGCAATCTAACTCCTCTGCTCAATACCTAAAACCAACCGATCCTAATACATAAATAGGATCTCCTGCGAGTACTACCACTCGATTCCCAGCGGCTGGGAGCTCCCAAGCGGCTGGGAGGATCCAACCGAACATACAGCATAACAGCTGTCATAACAAACTACCTAAAAATAGTAAAGCATGGTCAACATGACCTTATTACATGCATTGGTCTTATACGACCTTCTTTGAAACATTAACAAGACCTAAAACAAACTAACTGCCTCATGGAGGCCAGCTGTCAGGTAGGTGCTCCTGCACCAAATATATAACATCACATATGTAATCAATCACTTACCGCCATTTAATGATCACTCTCCATCATCTTGTCTCTAGATTCTTTATCTGTAGTTGGATGGGTTGGAGTTGTGACCTCCTGTGAGAAGTATCAAGAAGAAACTTTGACTAAACATAAATATCATTTATGTACATAAAATGACATAGGATAAAACAAGAAATACAAAATTATGACATTTTCATGTTATTGGCCCATACCTCGATCAAAGGATTTGAAGACATCATGGCTGCAACAATGCCTATCTACACTGACTCACAAAGATGAGGAGGAGTCTCCACATTCAGCATCTAAAAATTAAGTTCAAGATTATTCAACCAAAATAAATAAATAACATTATTTTAAAAATGAATAATGATTAGAAATGGTTAAATTTACCTCCATAAAAGTGGTGGATTTGTGTCCAGGGGACCAAGGAAACCATGGTGGTGTCAGTGACTATTGAAATCATCAAATTGTCACAAAATAATATTACCATTGACATATCTACAATAATTACAATCATGTGATAAACTACATACTTGCTGACTTGACCTCCTCTCATAACCCGCCAATGGATGGTTAACGGAAGCAAGATGAAGACTCTTACCCTGGAATTTCATTGTGTAAATAATTACATACATAATTTTTGACTTATAATATAGATAGTCATATAAACTTAATTACAAATTTCAAATAACAATTATTAAATCAAGATGAAACTTGTAAAAATTACCTGAGAGTCAATACCAAATGTAGTCTATAATATATCATTGATGAAAACAATATTATCCAATATGGATGTCTCCATCATTGCATGATGCTCCTACATCGCAACATCTTGCCGAAGGTCCTACCATGAGTCCTACATCCCATAATCACATAGATTCCCACATGAACTGCATAAATGTGGGGACAAATGACGCCTACTGCTCTCACCCTCATCAGCTTGGGTAAGATCATCAGCATACTATGATAGAGTTTGGGTGAGAGTAGTCAATGAATGTAATGTCTCCACCTCAACACTCTCCTTCAAAGTCAAATGGAGTGACCTATGTTATGGCCTCAATAGGGGTATAGGCACACAATTTTCATATCATCGAGCTCCCTCTCTATCTTGGGCAAAGCCACCACCTCTACCCTAGAACTCACAAATGTCAAAATAATTGGGAATCTTCTTGAGGATGAAATCGCAATGGAGTTTCCTCAAGAAATATTGTGGCACCTCATCATTGTTGCATGGGCGCTCATCGAAGACCATGTACCATCTATCCAAAAAAATTTAGGATATTTCTTCATTCTTACACCAATGAATAGGAAACCATTTGCAAGTTTCTTCTAATCTATGGCTAGTTTTGGGACTAATAAATTGTACACATAATTGAGATTTTGTAATTTTTTCATTCTTCACTTGTTCATATGACAACTTGTCAGCATAGTATTGCCGACACCTCTCCCTATAGTCTTGGAATTCGGTGATTTGTTTTGTCACCAAATCAGTGTGGGAAACAATCTCCTCTAGTGAATTCACAAAAACCCTCCTACGATTGGTGCTTGCACTTGGATTGTTTAGCATTTGAATAAGAGTTTGAAGATGTTTCTTGTTTTCTTCTATTATCCATAGGTAGTTTTCTTGAGTATCCCTTACACTGTGAGGACGTAAAGGTGGGTTTTGAGGGTTTGGAGGGTTTTGGGGGTTGTTTTCACTCTCATCAACTAGATTTAGGTTTTCTCTTACCTCAATAACTTGAAATGCAATATAAAAACTAATAAAACATTACAAAATTCAAAAATTCTTCTCAAACTAACAAAAATTGATCAAACCCTAGCTTCTTCAACTGCTAGACCCTCCAAATTTTCTACATGACATCTTTGTCAGCGAGGTGGCATTGTGAAAATGATGTTTTCTCTCTTACACGTGCTTGGAGAGGATTTCCTTGAATGCGCTCATGGTTTCTTCTCAATTTTTTGGCACACAAACTCCTTTGGTCACGGTGAAATGGAAAAAATGAGGTTATTTTGCACTTTTATGTTAAAGCAAAATGTGAGCGTGTTATAACATGATCACATTTTTTCTTGTTTTAGACCAAAAAATCCCATGGTGGCAACTTTTTGGTGCCCCATCTTTGTGCATACACCCCAAAGAAAAACATGAAAGCTTTGCATGAATCATAAATGAGATCACATCAAAGAAACAAAGGCTACACATATGGGTTCGAATCCAAGTATAGCTGTTGGGCTTATACTGTAGGCATCTCATAACCGAGTGTAACAACAAGGTGAGATACAAGATAATCAAAGTGCACGAAGCAAATGTATTGCAATGGTTTGTTAGAAAAAAAAAAGATAACATCAAATATCAAACGGAGTGATTCTACTACCCAAGAGCTGGATATAAATAACAACCTTGTCTTCATATATGGAATAGGTCCATTTTTACTTTGTTTGTTGAAGGGACACATGGTCCGTATCAGTTTGTTATTTATTTTTCATCATCTGTTGACTAGATAGAATCACTAGAAGGTAAACAATAAAATAAGAGAGGAGAACAAGTACCTTAGGAACACCACATAGGAAGATGTCCCCAAGTCATCAATGGCAACACTATGCCCCTAAGGTACAACACACAACAACAAAATAGAGGAGAGGCAAGATAGAAGAATGATGATACAAATAGAAGAATGATCGCAATAGAGGTGGTCTCCCAGTAGCGTTGACCTTACAAGAGTATCAAGGGTCATCCTAGGAGGCCTAAACAACACATAACACATCACGAGGAACACAACACAAGATGGGAGGCCACATAAATGAGCAAACTATGCTACGACAAAGGTGACCACCAGGTTTAGAAACACTTACTTATTATACAACTAAACTAGCGATTGTCATAGAGAAAATTATCCTCTTCCCAATCTCGAATGTCAAAGGAGAGAGGTACATAGGTTATGATTGCCCAACTTTTGTCATTGTCCTTAAACTCTTCTTCTTTAATATCTTCTTTGTTTGGTTCAATGTTAGGTGGTGGAATGTTTTCTTTTTGAGGTACATTTCATTGTACAAAAGCTTGTCTTCTCTTCCTCCTTTCTCTTTCTTGTCTATTCCTTTTTGTTTTATTGCTTATATATCCAAAAGGAGTCTCATTTTTATCCATAGGTTTTTGTATCTCAAAGGACGAAGTTGGTACAAATCTAATTTGCTTTAAGGAAGTGCTTTGTTCCTCGTGAGTACCTCCCAATCCTTGTAAGGATGACGGAGGAGGAACCTTGACATAGAGTCCCTTACCTTTCAACCTAGGTAGTTCCTCTAATGCAGGTTGTTCTTCTCTTGTTGTTCGTTGAATAGAAGGTCTGACCACTCTAGATAGTAGTTTTTCCTTGTATCATCTATATGCTAAGAAAAGTTGATCTCTTCATGGCTCAGGTTCCACAGTAGGTCATGGCTAAAAGTAATCAAGAGTAAATTTCTTTTGAATAACCATGGGTTGCCATGTATTACGATGAATAGTACATTTGTGAATTATTGAGGGGACAACGTTCATAGCTATTAGCCATGGATGTCCTAATTTTATGCAAAAGAGGTTGGATGAAGGGATGACATCAAATAATTGTTCCACAGCTTTCTCAACTACCATAACCAATAAATATATCTTCCCCTAGGTGGGAATAAAAGCTCCTATATGTGTCTTTATCATTATGTCTGTAGGTTCATAAGATTCTTGTATCAAATCATGTGAATAAAGGAACTCTTTCATTGCCACATTAGTCATACAATTAGGATCTATAAGTGTTACATGCATAGGAGTCTCCATTACCTTCATTGTAATGTAAAGAGGTCCTTCAATGTCCCCAATTGTTCTATCATGAGGTGTAAATATTATTTTAGGTTCAGGGGTCTTTCTTTTCATATAATGTCTAGGAGGAATTCTAGCATTATTGTTGCGATGAGAAGCCATGTATGTGAGACTATTTCACCCTTTAAACACTTGTTTGAGGGAAACAAGTACTAAAACACACACAGGATCTGTAGCAAACAAAGTAAGTAGAATGAAATAATACAACACACCAAGGAAAAATGAGTGATTTGTAGGTTTGTTAAATGAAAGTGTATACAACCCTTAGCATTGAAATACACAATGTGTAATTAAAAACATGCAAATTTTCAAGAAAGAATGTGAAATGATACCAAATATGTTTTTAGATGAATGCAATATCTGATTTCAAAAGATTTTTAATGCATATGCAAGGAAGTAGATGCAAAATTATGCTTGTTTATGACCTAAAATGCTTGATTTTTTCACTTTTTTCAATGTAAATGTTGTAAAATGCAAATGCAAAATGCAAATACATACAATGAAGCAACACTACTATCTGAAATCATATTTGAAAGAGTGTTCAAAAGAGTAGTGCAATATGAAACAAGATTTTAACCACAAACCCTAGCTTTTGCAAAGACTAGGTTATAAGAAAAATGCACAAGTTCAAGCAAACCCTAGCAAACAAAGCATGAAAATGCAAGGTAAATGTTTATTGAATGATGTAATTCTGAAATTTATATCAGATCTGATGTAAATATTAGAGATTTAAATGATTTAGATGAAATGCAATGAAAATAGTGTAAACTATGTCTATATGCAAGCCAAAAATGCCTATTTTTTTCAAATTTTTCAATTTTTATGAAAGATTTTCAAATGTAAAATGATGACAATGAAATAAATGAATAAAAATATGATGTACAACACTTAGCAAGGTGAAAAATGTAATAAAAAACATGGGTTCACCAAAATTTAAAGGAATGAAAAGAGAGTTGACATGAGACTGATGAATAGTTTAGTTAGGTACTCCTTTCACTCAATACATTCAAGGATATTTAACCAAGTTGAATCACAACTTCTACAAGAGGTCTAAACTATCAGGTTTGATATCACTTGGAATGATAACAAAATTTGAATTTGGTTGATTAATTATTTGATTTTAGTCCAATTAAGCTTACAACCCTAATTATGCAAAATTGTAAACAAACGGATGAAACCTGATAAATGCTCACATAGAGATAGACTAAATACAGATTAAATACATACTAGATTTTTAGTTTTGAAAGACAAAAAAATTGGGGGCAAAAGAGAGGGCACCCAAGCCCAAGGTGTTGCTTTTTCTAAGCGCTTTAGGATCTCTTCCGCTACTGACTGCAACCACTTCAAAGATTTCCCACACTGCAAAACTAAGGGTCAAAAGAGCAGGAACCCTTGACCTTTATGAGCTATTTCCTACCTTTTCCTTTAGATCATGATTCTTTATACTCTACAATAGCCCTCTACAACTCCTCTCCACAAGATCTAATACCTGTCATATGTAATCACAAGAGAGGGGTTGGGGGTTGTTGTGTTTAGGAGCTTGCCTTGGTCAAGCTTTGGAATGGCATTCAAGCCTTCCAACACCATTGTTAGATAGAGTGTGTATGCCCTCACAAAACAAAGGCAAAAATTATGATAAAATAGATAGATTGAATCACAAATAGATATCACCTTGAAGGTGTAGCTCTCAAGGAGATAAATATCTTTCACATCATGAGAAGATGAAGCCAAATCTGTAATAACAAACACAACACAATTCTACTCTATAACACAATGAATGCCTTGAATGCTCTGTGATCATAAGTTTTCTTTAATTTCAAAATCATCTTCTAGTTTGCAAATGAAGTCCTAAACAGGATTATATATGCATTCATGCTAATGTTTTGTAATTCAAACTAAAATGTCGACAAGGAACACCTTTAACTGTAACTTTGTCGACATTCAAATTTGGGACCCTGACAAAATAGGGTATGGCAAGGGAGTAGGCGCCCTTGTCTAGGGACCTATTTTGGGTCAGGGTTAAGCTCAAAGATGTCCCCTAAGTCCCATTTGTCATGGGTTTCAGGGCATTTTGTTTCAGGATTCATTTCTAACATGCATGATCAAAAACAAGAGACCCAAGAGCTAAACTTATTAGGTAAAAAGTCCTATAAATTTTTATGACATAACAATTATAAGTCTATAAATTTTTAAATATGTAGTTATTGTAAATCACCAAAACTAGTAGTCCTGGTGAGCATATAGAGAAGTGTATAACATAGAAATTAAGCATGAAAAGCAAGTTAAAATACTACCTATTTCACAGAAATCCTAAGCTACCTTGGATTGAGCAAAAGGAATGCAAACATATGAAGTTAAACAAACTAACTACATGGAAACCTTGACTTTATGATGTGCTCCTTTGATATTGGATGTAGATGACTCCTCATATGGGCAGCATGACCTTACTTCTGATTGAATCTTGGAGTGAAAATGAGAGCATTATGTTGCATGAAGAATTTGTGTTGATTGTGAAGGGGTGATCTTTAATTTATAGAATTTTGGAGACTCAATTGAATGGTTTGGATTGAATTGAAAGATCAAGGTGGAGAATTGTCGAGAGCTCCTTATTCAAGACTCTTTCTATATCATTCACTTTTCACAATAGGTTTGCAACAACTGTCACATGACTGCCTCTCGCAGCATAATGCAACACCATTTCATTGTCTTTGTTGAGAGATCTCCAAAATACATCACATACAATAAGAGAACCAATTGCTTCTAAATCATGATCACCATAGACACACTGAAATTTCTAGTCAATTTTGAGGAGGAACTATACTACTTGTAGCTTTTCAGCTGTCGTGGCTTTGTGGAGCAAGATTTCATTATTGATATTCTTCATTAACAAAAGGCAGGGCTTCAATTGAATCAACAACTCTACCATTTCACAATGCCCTCTACTCGTTGCAACATGGAGAGCACTATTTCCTTGTGGAGTAACCCCTTTAAGAATTTCCAGATTAGTTTTGGTTAATCTTCTCAGAGGTTCACACTCTCCCTTAAAAACAACTTTGCACATCTTTGTTTTCATTATATCCATTGTATCCCTTCCAACTTCTATGCAATCTCTATCAATATATACAAGTTTGACTGTCATTTAATGATTTTTCATTTTAAATATAATGGAACATATCTTTCTTACGTACTGAACTCCTCAACATTCTCTACAAGATTACTTTTTCTTTTTAGTGGTACTAAAACCAACAAATGTCTTACAAGAGAATTCAACACTTTTATTGAACAATAAGAAAATCCACTTAAAAGTGAAAGTTCTTGGCACTATATGACTTAAATTTGTCATCCAACTTGATTGCCAAGTAATGTTTTATGATGGTATAATTGTAATTCTAGAAGATTTGAATTTTGGTAGATGGTGAAGTTAAGGAACATACCATCATCATCATCAATTGTATTTGATGAATTGAACTACAATCTTTTAGTGCTTTATTTTAAAGAAAATATATATAAACCAATTATGTGATGTTTTATTATGATTTGACTATGTATTTTTTGAGTCAATCTCATTGACCTGAGGTGGCTTAAAGGCATGTGCAAATTAGGTTACTGAGACTTTAAGTAATATATAATAAAGTTTTGCACTAACAGCTTGCTCATGAAGTCCAAATCCTTTTTCATTATACTCCATGCATGCTCATAGTGCAAAATATAGAGTTAAGAATAGAACATCGTGCAATATCTCATTGCATCACACAATAGTCCAATGCATCACTTGGAGCCAATTCTTGGCATGCCCCTTGTCAATATAACATGTGACTAGAATCTTGACCATTAAAAGATGAAGAGTCAAACATGGAAGGTCAACTAGTTCAATGTCCGTAATAGCCACTAACACTTGCAGCTAAAATGTTGCCTTTGGCTTGGAGTCTCGAGCTTTTTATTAGAATAACCTATACAAAAATGGGAGGTTTTGAACAAGGTATGGACATCCATCTAAACATAATTTGGAAGGGTGATTTTAGTCAGATGTTTTAATTGTCAATAATGTCAAAACTCTCTAATGACCAAGTCTTCCATCACTATAATAAAATTATTTATTTTAAAACATAGTTTATAAAAGGTATTGTATTTATTTTCATAAGCTACATACTATAATAAATAATTTACTTTTTTTTGACAAAGTTGTTTGGGCACAATCAAACTGAATTTCAACTAAATTAGTGGTGATTAATATGATGAAAATATTGTATCTTCATTACTCTCAATGAGAAATATAAAGGCAATACAAAAGTGTACATAAATCAATCCATGATTCAAAAGAAATTCCTTTCCTTTTACAAATATTTAGATGATGTTTCCTTGGAGTAGTCATATCTAAGCTTATAAAGATCTCACCATTGAGACTTATGATCCATCATCAATAATCCAACCACAATAGAAAGTAACCTACAAAATAGAGAAACATCCTACAAACTTTCAAAATCATTAAATAAGTACTAACCACTAACCACTTAAATTTAAAAGATCATTTTTCTATGGGGTAAAAGTCATATAATGAATATAGAATTATATTTTAATTATACAAATTCAGTTCCGTCACAATCTACGACTAAAGATTTAAATACTAAACTAAACTAGTACACACTACTAAGTTCTTTATAAAAACTCTTGATTTAATCTTCACAAATATCTTATTCTTGAGGGGATAGACAACCTAACAAAAACAACTGCATGAAACTACATATTTCTGAGTTTCTAGAAGTAATAAGGACAAATATTTGATTTATTTTTTATTTTTAAATTTAATCTTTGTTATGAATGAGGTGCAAAATTTGTATTAATTGTTTCATTATAGAATTGGAGTAAAGGGCGGTTGTGATGGTAAAAAAATAGTTTAAAGAAAATTATTTAGAGTGGATATTTATTTTTTAAATGTGAAGACCCTAACTTTAAAGTAAATATAATAGTTCTATAATAATATAGAATAATGAAAAAGACACTGATATTTTTAAATATATAGTAAATAAAATAGTTCTATAATAAAATAAAAAAACTCATAAATGAATAAAAAAATAATTTATGTTTTATATCTTAAATATATTTATTAAAAAATTGAAAAAATATAATTTAAAGTTTTTAACCATCCTAAAACAAAGTTAATATACTGATTTAATATAAATATCTGGCAAAATATACTTTTACACCTTTTAAATAGATGTATTATAAATAAATAACTTTTTGTTTTATATCTTAATTTGAAGTTTTTAACCTTCTCTTGTAAGACCTTTTAAAACAAAATGCATTTCTCAAAGCTCATTTTTATGCCATTTAGAAACATTGTTTTGTGCAATGCTATGTTACCCTCATTATCAGGCTCATTAATCAATAAAGTGGCATCCAAGTTATCATGAAGCAGATGGTGGCAAGTCAAGAAAGAATAACCTTCTTCCAAAGAAAAGTGCAAAGCATTCTTATTGTTCTAGCCTAATAGTTCTATACAAAGTGGTGTCTCATTAATCAAATAGTCAATTATTTCTATGTAACGCTAACGTGCAGCTATGTGTAATGGAGCCATCTTATCCACATTAAGATGGTAACTAGTACCCGGGGCTATCGTTAATAAATTTTGTACAAGAGGCAAGGAACCATGTGATGTTTCTAGATGCAATGGCATGTTGGCAAAAGCATCATCTTTTTCACCTAGTTCACTTCTTTCACGTGGCAATACTAGAGCCAAATCTACATCACATAAAAACAAGGTAAGAAAACTGCAAAACTTAAAATCCAAAATTCTTCATGGCTAGGAACAATATTGACATTTAGATTACCTATTTTCTCTTAATGAATAGCTACATGGAGATAGGTATGTCCATCTATTCTAGTATCATCAAAAAATACACTGTTGGGATCTAAAATGACTGCAACACAAAACTCTAAAACATTTTAAAATCACCTAGTCCAGGGATTGTCATTTGGGTGATAGAAAGAGGTTTATCAACAAGTTCTAGGAGATTTTGGCCTACTAACAGGAGTGGGTAGACTCCTCCACTCTTTGAGCTCAACTTAAACTCTGGAGGGATATTCCAAGGGGTATGCCTAAGTAGGTATTAACATCAAACCAGATGAACAACTAAAAAAAAGAACAACCAAACCCAAATCACTTTGTTAGCCCCAAATTTGTCACTGAAGTTGATTGTTATAAGACACCTATATAGATAATAAAGGCAATCCTACACAATGAGGATGCATAAAAACTACTATTGTTTATGAAGATAAGTATATAATTGTTTTGTTTTGATGATTGGGTGACCTAAGGCTACTCAAATTAGTGCCTATCCATTGGGCTGCAGAGTCTAACATTCAACAGAGGAACACAACTACATAGAAATGTATATATTTGCCTATTTGAGAAATCAAATGCAAGGGAAATCAATATCAAATCACTAAGAATACTTATTAATCCAACACTATACCATGTTCTTTCTCATGTAATATTTAAAAGATCATTTTAAAATCCTTTGAAATGAATTAAGAACTATCACATTCATTCAAATCAATGCTTACATTCATATCTCTAAATGTGGGAAGAACAAACTATAACTGTGATTGAGTTTTCTTTAAAAAACACCCACATCGGTGGAGAAAAATAGGGAATCAATAGAAAGATTTTCAAAGTATATTACATACATTTCATAACTATTTCATGTTGAACAAAGATTACAAAATAATATTTTCTATTCTGCCTTCTGGAGCTCAAAACTTGTTGATAAAACTTGCCCAATTGACCAACCAACACTACATCTCAAAAACATCCATATATAGCATTACAATTCAATGCACCCACTCCCAACGTAACACTCAGTCAATGAGTATGCCCACGATACATTAATTTAAGTCCGCTGCAATGTAAGGAAACATGCACTTTTGGGAGCTTACCCATTCCTTGATAATATTGATCATATTCAGAAGAAGATTGCTTGCACTCATGTTGTACCTAGGACAATAAAGAGGGAAGGTTCCAATTCTTTTCCTGATACCTATCACTTCTAACAAATCCAATTTTTCCTCCACATGTACCCTTTCCATTGAATAATTTCACTATGTCAACCACCTGCATGGCACTATTCTACAGAATCATAAATTTTTGGGTACAAATCAACCTACATAATCCTATAATCATGGCTTATTTTCAGGAAATTATCCCTTTGAAATCCTTTACAACACTTTAAAATTGTTGTCAAATTCTCCATTTTGGGCCATCTAAATTATGACTGTACATATCTATATTTTCCCACCATTATTGGTAAATCTTATTTATCACAAACTTCTTGTATTTCCTTCTTATTGGCAACTCTTCCCATTTCCTAACTTTTCTTCCTTCTCCCTTGTATTTCTTTA
This sequence comes from Cunninghamia lanceolata, assembly GCA_027924645.1. Lineage (NCBI taxonomy): Eukaryota > Viridiplantae > Streptophyta > Pinopsida > Cupressales > Cupressaceae > Cunninghamia > Cunninghamia lanceolata. The sequence goes on from BSBN01000957.1 coordinate 5,953,593, forward strand.
TGATCCTTAGCACTATTTTTCCTTGTTAGAAAATTTTTCATTTTCACAAACTTGGCCCTATTTTGTATCTTCTCAGCAATTTCCTCATTTGCCGAACTATCTCTTCCTTGCTTCTTTTATTGACATATTCCATCTATCACGAACTTGCTACTTCTTACCTTTTATATCTCTTTCGTTGGCAAAATTGGACTTTTGCAGACCATTTTACCTTGGTTATTTTCTACTTCTTTTTTCCTTATTGGCAAATCTGCATATTGGCAAACTTTTCTTCTCTCTATCTTTTTCCTTACTTGGCGGGCTCTTTCTTTAATTTATTTGCCTTTATTAGTTTCTTGCTTAGCAACAAATTTTCTTCTTTCTTTTGTTACCCTATCGACGAATCTCACTTTTTCCAAACCAAGCCCTGACCACCCTTTGCTTTAACCTTTTACCTATTTGCCTTATTGACAAATCTCAACTTCTTCAAACTTCATCTTTGGCACCATTTTTCCTTTTCTTGCATTATTGATAAAATGCCAATTTCACAAACCACATTGCCTTTTATCTTCTATGTCAGCAAAACACACTGTCAGCAAACCTTGAAAAAATCAACTTTTAGAAAGTTTGAGTTTTCCCTGATTCCCCGACAAACCCATTCGTTACCTTTTACTTGCCTTAAAAAATTTTCACACTTTTTGCCTCATCGTAAAAAATGCTCCATAATGAACTTTACTTTTTTCTTCTTTTTTATCCACCTTATCGGTGAATCTTCCACTTTACAAACTGTGCCCTTGCCCTCTTCTTTGGTCTTTCTTCACCCTTTTCCTTTATCAACAAATTCTCCTTTTTGAAAAAGTTCTTTATCTCCTTCTTCATTCCTTTGTTCGCCTTATCGGTGAAATTGCCCTAAGTTGAACCAAGTCAGTGAACCCATTGGTTCATGAACTACAAATCCTCCCGACTAAGGCTTGTTCCTACTTTTGTTTCCACCTTTTCGCCTTCAGTCGGTGAATTCCAAATTTTTAGAAATTGGACTTGCCCTTCCTCCTTTTTGTACCTTAGACAATTTCTTTTTCATGATCCCTTTACTGTCGGCAAAGTGGCCATTGGTGAATCCCGCAATTTTTGAAGTAGACCCTTCACCAATACACTTGCACTTTTCTTCTGCTAGTGAACCTCTACAATGGCTAACTCCTTAGTCGACAAACTTTCAAGTTTGTGAACTAAGACTTTTTCCAACAAAGACTCCAAGCCTTCTTCCTTTTCACAATCCTTTTTGCTTTGACTGCCGCCACCTATGCTTTATCCTTTGTTAGAGAATTGGCTTAACGGAAAACCAATGAAATTTTGAACCTATGAACTAAGTTTGCTATTTCAAGAATTTGTCGATTTGCTGACAAAGGGAAAACATGAACAAACTCTTTCTAAGGGAAGAAAACAAAAGGGCTTAGGGGACTTATACTTAGATCTTTTTTGAAATAAAACCCTAAAGGATGTCTCAAATCAGATTTTAAATAGGAGATTTTAATTTCTAGGGCAAAAGTAGGGATTTTGATGGATTTTAGGGCAAAATAATGCATGTTTGGGAGAAAAATTTTGCAAGTCCCAATAGTGGCTCTAGTTGGGGACATGTGGTAAACAATGTCACAATGAGGATCTAGATCTCTGGGTAGACCAAAATGAGACAAAACACATAAAAGGGAAAAATGCAAATGTATTTACAACAACTTATATACATGACAAAATACAGTCTTAAACATTAGAGCACAAATTACTTTTGATTGTACTCAAAATTTAGGGGAAGTGTTACCTATGAAAAATAATGCTTCAGATGCTAACCATGAATGGGTAGCTCCAGAAGTACTCCTTCTAGAGTCATCAAATGGTGCACATTGAGCTCCTATTTCTCAACTACTTCATATGGTCCAAGCCATAATGGATCAAATTTTCCACATTTCCCCTTATCTTTATAGTTTGCATCCCAAAGAAGCACCAAGTCACCAACCTAAAAATTTCTTGATACCGTACTTTTATCAAATAAAAGCTTCATTTTCTACTTATGATCCAACATCTTATCACGTGCAGCTAATCTTTGTTCTTTTAATTTGGTCAACTACAATATCCTCTGGGATATTGCATCATATTGATCCTTGTCTATATCACTTGCAGTTGGTAGACTAGTAGTTCCATGTTGATCGACATCCTTACCTTTGCTCCATACACTAGATCAAATGAGCTCCTTCTAATGGATCTTTTGAAGGTTATCCTATCAACCCATAGAGAACACTTCAATTTAGCATCCCATCTTTTCTTATTTTGATCCAATGTCCTTTCTATGATCTTCATCAGGTTTTTACTGGATTCAGCCTGTCCATTACTTTGGGGATGGTAAGGGGATGAATGCACAAGATTTATACTAAACTTAGAACACATGTCCAACATTTCTTGAAACCTAAAACACATGGCAAATTTTGCCAAAATCCTAGGTGACACTCCAAATCTAGTGATTATATTGCTAACTATGAAATTGTATTATGAGTGGGAATTGCTTCTACCCACTTGGTGAAGTAATCAGTGGCCACAAGAATCCATTTCTAGAATTTTCTTGTATCTCCCCAATAAAATCAATTCGCCATTGCTGAAAAGGTGCATCAACAACAAGAGGCAAAAGGGGTGATGCTCCAGCAAATTTCATCTTGCCATAATATCATTGGCAAGCATCACATTTATGTTGGAGTTGATGATTAACTTGAAACACTAGGATCACCTACAAAACCTAAGATTTACCTTCCACAAGAGAAAAAAGCAAAGAGGAATAATTTGCACAATAAAGATGAATTAATGAAATGGATTCAAGATTACATGAGAGAACTTGCTTTTGTATTTGCAAGTTAGATAAAAACCCTAATATGACTTAAGAATAACCTAAGACTAAAACTAGCCCTAAGTAAACTTTAAAAAGTGTAATTAAATATGTAATTACACCAACACCCCTCCTTAAGTTCAACTTAGGGAGAAATAAAAAAACATGCAACTAATGCAAGAATGGGTCCCAGCTACAAGGCCATGTTAGGTACCCATGTACAAAAAAAATCTCTCATAAGGTGGAGAGAAAATACAACAAATAAATGAACATGTGATGGAAGGACTAACACTAAGACCCCCCAAGAACTAAATCCATCACAAAAGTACAATCATGAATGCCCCCCATAAGAGAGGAAGAAGAGAGAAGGTCTGGTGACAACCTTAGAAATGAGAAGGATGAAACCCCATGTGAGGAAATGCTCCCTCCCAAAATAGAGATGAGAAGAGAGACCATGCAGCCACTCCTCAAGATGACTCCTATAGTGCTGGAAGATGCTTGACATATAATAAAGATGAAGACCCGTGAACATCAAACAACATTCCTCCCCTTGGGAAGAAATAGAACTGCAGATGTGTGCATAATGTCTTCCCATTCTAGATAAGAATATACAAGAAGAAGGATAAATGTCTCTAAACTCTGCACATGATCCAAAGACAACAATGATGCTCCTAAAAATTGCTCAAATGTCTCCAATCCACTGTGAAACTGTGATTGAAGAAGAGGAGGATGAAGAACAAACTTTGAAGTAGAGGATGGTGACACAACTCCATCGAAGCTATCATCAAAGAGAAGACAAATGTCCTCAATGTGGTCCTCCAAATTTGTAAGGTGGGATTCTACAAACAACAATGATATATCTGGTAGATATGTGTCGCAATGAGCTATCTCTAGAAGATTGATAATGTCCTGCTGCAAAGAATCTAATGTAGCAATAGGCAATAAAGATGTGATCTCGATAAGAGGAGAAGGAGGAGCAAGTGAAGTCTATGTGTCATCTGAACTAGCAAGACCTATCAAATATGCAAGCACCTCAACTATATCATCATCAAAAGGTATGCAATCTATATCATCAAGGGGTATGTGCAAACCATAGCAAGATCATTTGGGAATGGAGAGAGATGTGGGTCTCCATAGATCTCCCAAATGCTAGTCCAAAGAGCGCGTGGGCACTCAACATGTGAGATAGAACATATAGTGTCATAATGAACACTAGAACCAATCAATCCTACAATATGATCAATATAATTTCCCCATGCAGATTTCCTCCCAAGTGTATCTAGTTCAGGTATCAATCCATAAAGATAAGGAAAAAGATTAAGCCACTTGAGATGTGTCAAGATGCCCTTTTGCCAAGACTCATAGTTATTCTTACCCAATCTTACCACAAAAGGGTGAATAGAAAAACCCATGATATCTCCTCAAATAAATCAAATTAAAGATCAATAATTTGAATATGTATTAATGCTAATAAATGAAGCCCAACAAAACAAATAGAACTTCTCCAGGTGCCAAAATGTCTAAAATATGAAACAAAAGCCATAAAACCAACAAACTAAATAAAGAATATCTGGGGTTGAATCTGGAAACAGTGAATGGATTTCTATGTAGAGCTCCTCAATACCTTTCCAATGCCACAAGAATCACAAAAATTGGAGATCATGGAAAAAAGATATGAGCTCGGAGGCCAAAAACGGTATCTGGACTTCAAACAAAAATAAATTGTATCAATCAGCAAAATCTAGAAAAAAATACCTACACCACTAGATTGTGCTTAGAACCAGCTTTTTGACACCTATTTGTTTGGAAAATTCAGACTCCATTTGCCCTAGATATGGCAAAAACAAGAAGACCCCCCTGAAGCACAAATTAGGGCAAAAAAATGGCCCCCTGGTGCTAGATTTAGCCAAACTACTATATTTGGCGGAGCTGCTATTTTTAACAGAATTGCCAAGTGGATGAGGAATTTGGTGTAGATTACAAGATTTGATACAAAGATTTTTTTTTATAAAATTTTTTTAAAAAAATATACGTGGAAAAATGTAAAGTTTTTTTTAAGCCTTAAATGGCCAAACTGCATGGGATGGGGGGCCACGTAGGCCACACCCCATACCCCAAACAAGGGTCCATAGCCCAAAGAGGACATGCAGCCTCTACTAAGTGTAGGGCGCAAGGGTCTGTGCTGGGCTACGAGGGCCTGCGTAGTTTAGGTACGCTAGTACCAAATTTTTTATTTGCCTTTTTCTTAAAATTATAAAACCTTTTACAATAAAAAAACCTACTTCCAATATATATTTTTTGGAAACTTTTTTTTAATGCAGGAAAAAAAATTTAATAAATTTTTTTTCAAAATTTTACTTCGATCTGCGTGCTGGGCAGGTCATACGACTAGCCTAACAAAAAATTTTGCCCTAGATGATCCTGAGGCCGATTTTGATGATTTGACAGTCGAACTTAAGGTTTTTGGGCCTTCTGCCTACGAAGTTCAAATCAAGCCAAATAAAAGGATAATCTGACTATCTCAACTACTCTGAATCCAATGGAATACTCCGTTTTACATAGAAACACACCTAACAAATGACTCTTGAATTTTTCTCTGAATTTGAGAAGGGGCTTATAGATTTGCTCTAATACCATGTTAAAGTTTATGTTAAACTTGAAACACCAGGATCACCTGTAAAACCTAAGATTTACCTTCCATAAGAGAAAAAAGCAAAAAGAAATAATTTACACAATAAGGATGCAAGTAATGAAATGGATTCAAGATTACATGAGAGAACTTGCTTTTATATTTGCAAGTTAGAGAAAACCCCTAATATGAATTAAGAATAACCTACGACTAAAATTAGCCCTAAGTAAACTTAATAAAGTGTAATTAAATATTTAATTGCACCAACAATTTCCTTATCTTCTATGCCACATCTTTGAACAACGTAGGCCACCAGTACCTAGCCCTAAGGATTTTATGGGTAGTGATTTTACCTTTAAAGTGTCCCCCACAAACACCATGGTGACATGCATTCATCACAACTTCAACTTGCTCTTGATTTAAACATTTGAACAATATTCCTTCATGATTCCTCCACATGAGTTTAGTTTGGAATAGGACATACCTTTTGAGATTTCAGCTTGAGAGTTCTTTCCTAATTCTCATCCATGTAGGGTGGACAATTCATGTTTTCAAGATAGAATAAAACATCTTTATACCATGCATTGTCAATCAATGAGCAATGAGGAGCTGCATTTACCTCTATTTCATTTACTTCTTCTGCTTCAAGATTAGAATTAGCCATTAGCTTGGCTAAGCCTTGGCCTCTAGCCAACTTTGTGACCCATATATCCATGTCATATTATTGGATCCTATTGCTCCACCTACACCTTTTACCTAAAGCTTCTTGTTGCATGAAAATGTCTTTTACTGCTGTAGGTGGTACATATGTTATGATCTTGGCACCTGTGAAATAAGATTTGATAGTTTTTGTGGCCTTGACCAACGCATAGGCGTGCTTCTCCATTATGGAATATTTCAATTCAGTATCTTGTAAAGACTTGCTAAAAAATCCTATTGGCTATTCAAATCCATCCTTATTCTTTTGCAATAGTACAACAACAATAGTATAAAATGAAGCAAAGGAGAAGAGCTAGAAGGGCTTGGAATAATCTGGGCTTACCAACACTAGTGCATTCTTTAGGGCCTCCTTTATATCAATGAAGGCCTCAACTGGTTCCTTTTCCCATGTGATACACTATCCCTTCTTGAGCATCTTGGAAATTGCTTTCGTTTTCTTATAAAAGTTAGGAACAAATCTCCTCACATAGTTAATCTACCCAAAGAAGGATTGAAGACCCTTGATTGTTTTGGGTTGAGGGATAAGGTCAATCGCCTTAACTCTTTTGGGATCAATTCTAACCCCATCCCTTGACACAATATATCCCAACAACTTTCCCTTTTCTACTCCAAATTGGCATTTCTTGGGATTTAAAGAGATCTCATACTCCAAACATCTATCAAAAATCATTTGCAAATGCTTGAAATGATCTTTCTTGTCCTTTGATTATGTAGTAAGATCTTTTTTGTATACAACCATAATCTCATCAATGATGCTATCAAAGGCCACATCCATTGCCCTTTGAAATGTTGATCCTGCATTTTTCAATCCAAATGGCATTCTCAGATATACATATGTCCCTTAAGGAGTGGTGAATGTTGTTTTGTACTATTCTAACTCCTTGATGACCACTTGATTGTATCCTGAGAACCCATCCATCATAGACATCAGCTCTGAACCAACAACCCTTGGTAGAAGATGATCCATGCTCAAAAGAGGATAATTATCCTTAAAAGGTTTGATGTTTAGATTTCTAAAATCTACGCAATCTAATCTCCCCATTCTTTTTCCTTATTGGGACAAGATTAGACACCCACTTAGAATGTCTAATTGACTTGATAATACCTCCCTCTTTCATTTTTAACAATTCTTTCTACATTTTGGTAGCTATAATGTGGTTTATAGGCCTCTATTTTGCCTAAAAGGTTTTGCATCAGATTGGAGGGGAATAGTATGCTGACATAAATCCTCCCTATTATAGGCTTTCAAGTCACCATAAGACCATACAAAACATTTTCTAAATTTTCTCAATAAAGTAATCAACATTTTGTTTTCATGAGGCTTTAATTTCTTACCTGCGTAAACTATTTTAGGTGCTTCCTTAGTTCCAAGGTTAACACCTTCAACAATTTCCTCTTCAATAGGTTTACCTTTTCTCTTCTAGTAGTCTACATTATCAAACATTCTCTCCAGTGCCACCAATCCCTTGGGAATGGTATTTGTCTTCAACTATACTACCTCACTACCAAATAATGTTTCCTTGCCATTTTCCATCTCTATCTTAGGCTGCTAGTCGATCACTTGACTGCCAAACTCATCCATGCAGTTGAGGAAACTAAAAATTTGATCATTGTCATTGAAAACCTACCAGCAGTAGATGTTATTAGGAATTGTAGGCCTGGTTAGAATTTCTACAATATAATGGCCATGATGAATATATGATTGAGGATCATACTTTGACTCAGCCATAGCTAGGGAATCCACCTCTTCATTTTTGGTTCTATCAATTTATTTGATTCCAATGGCATCAAATAGTTCCATGGTGTCCTATATGGTATTCCTATATGCCCTTAGCCTACTATCCTTGGTAGAAAAAGTGTTTCTTATTTGTTGTACAATCAATTCTGAGTCATCATATTGTCTCAAGCACTAGACTCCATGCTTATGAGCTACATTCAGACCAAGCAGTAGTGCCTCATACTCAGCCACATTGTTGGTGCACTAAAAATCAAGTCAAAGACTTGCCAAACTTTTCTCCATCTGGTGATATTAACACAATATCAGTGCCCAAGCCCTTTCTTGAATATGTTCTCTCAAAATACAACATCCATAAATCAGATGCATCACAAATACAAGTGACATGATTGGAAGATAAAATGTCCAAGCAAGGATCATCATCGCTGCAATATCTCATAAAATGGTCTATATCAGTGTCAAAGAAATTGGCATGATCTTCCTCTATTTTATATATGTCCTGTATGTTTTGGTCGTCACCTTCTTCTCCCTATACAACTTCAATTCCATGCCCTGGACTAGAATAGTGGCATATGAAAGATCCATTTGAGTGCTTCCACCCATAGATGCTGCCAATTTTCTTGATAATAGCATGCTCCACTTGGCAGGGCAATCCACAATAATTATGTCCATCAGGAATGATTTGTCAGAATATGCAGTTAATTTGACCTCAACATCTTTGACGAGACCAATCACATTCACCTCCTTGGAATCCATGGCAAAGCATTTGCCGAAGGACTTGGACACCTTAAGTCCCAATTCATTCATGATCTCAAGTGGCATGACATTGCTAGATGCCCCTGAATCAAGTATACAATTGTGTAGCAACCACCCGTTTATGATCAAAGTGGTGCAAACAGGGTCTACTGCCATCCTACTGTTAACCATAGATGACCCTAAATAAACCTCAATTATTTCATCATGACCTATGCCCTCATAATTACCATTGGGAACAACAACATGTTATTTTTGTGCATCTACAATAGTAATAAATGACCTTTCTCTATCTCTATGTTTAGGGATTCTAAGGAGTTGCACTAAATTGGCACAAAAATTTTGATTTAGCTAAAGACTCTAGCCATGTCAATAGGGTTATAATTGGGCAAAGGAGTGTCACATGAAATAGTAATATCATTTGCGTAAGGAATATAAAGGATTATTTGATTAGATGAAACATCCTTACCTTCTTCCTTTGTCTTCTCCTTTTCTGGTTCCTTTTGTGCCTAAGGTTGATCACACTTATTGTTTCCTTTTGGATAATGGATTTCTAAAATGGGTATAGTAATTGGTTTCTCAGTTGGTACTAGATTCTTCTACACATATTTCTTTTTTGGTGCTAGTGGCTACACTAGAACCTTCTTCTTTTCTAGCGTATTCTTCTTTGAAGCGCTACTACTTTTCTTCTCGACATTTCCCTTGCATTTGTCCCTATCCCCATTTGATATTTTCTATTCTGATTCCTTGTTAGGGGATTTGTGCATAGGAATAGTCCTACTTCTTAGTTGATAGCATCCTTGGACTTGCAGAATGGCTGCACTAGTCAAGACTTTCATGTCCTCTTTTGAAGGTTTGGACTACTAATATCTTTTCTGCATAAGGTCCTTTAAATGCCCAAAATCATGAGCTAGTAATTGATACCTCTTCAGACCTTTATCCTAATCATATTAGAAAATATGATCATCTTCTTCATAACTGTCGCAATTAGTATCCTAGCCCGTTTGTTCATAATCTTCTGCATCAAATTAATTTATTTCTTCTTCATAATACTTAGCTACACCCTCTTCATTTGGAAATTCTTCTTCTCTACTCAAGGAATGAGCCACCACACAATTATTTGGGTCATGGGGGAGGAAGCAAGCCTAGCACCATAATGACTCATCTTGAAAATTAACTTGATCCTTTCTCAAAGGATTAGAGGTGTCCCTTTTAGCTGTTTGAAGCTTACATGCCTGGGGATAGCTTGTCTAGCATTTTCCTGTGGTCTCTTAGACCAATCAATATTATAAGGTCTATTTTGTAATCTCTGGCCTTCATTAAAATGTGTTTTAGCACCCTGATGTGGCAACCCTCTGTCATTTCTAGCAACTTTATGATTCAAATCTTCCACAACTCTCATGATTTTGTTCAATTTATCATTAATAGTGAGAGATTTGTTGAAAACTAGTTTATTTGCCTAGGACAATTTGATATCAGACCTTTTGATATGCTTCCATGAAGCTCTCATATTACTTTCTATGTTTAGGGCTGTAGCATATGCCTCTGTTAATGTTTGTGGACTCTTGTCCCTCAAACAATAACCTATTTTTGAATCAAAGGTGCCACAATATAAAACTAAGCACATAGATTCATTAGGTCGCATATGAGGAGGTACCCTTTTCATTATCATAATGAAGCAGTTGTTGAAGTTAGCTATTGTTTCATTGATTGCTTTCTTGATGGATGTAAGTTCATGAATGGCAAACATGGGATCAATCATGTCTCCATATTGCAATATGAATCCTCTCATGAACTCCTCCCAAGAATCAATACTATTATCAGAGAGGGATTTATATCACTCTTTAGCACTCTCTTCCAATGAATGTACAAATAATGTCATCATAACATATTCATGCTTAATTCCATATTCATCAGTGACATTAATGAAATGCCTAAGATGTTCCCCACCTATGATAGCATTATTACCTTGAAACCTAGGAATCTTCCCCTTAATCTCAATTGGAATTAGATTAGGAAAGTTAGGTATGCCAATGAAATTGAGTTGTTTATACCTTTCATCTTATAGCAATTGTCTCAATGGAAGAAACCTATGTGCTTGTCTTCGCTATGCATGCCCAATGTTCTATACATTGCCATGTTGCTGGTTAACTTGGTTTTGTGATGGTTGAATGTTGATATTTTGAGCCTGGGCTTGATTTGTGCCCTATTATCCCATTTGATGTTTCTATTGTTGTCTCTAATTATTTTGTTGATTGTATTGTTGTGGAGGTGCACGTTGCTGATTTGTATTCTAATTTTGCTAGGCCTACTGGTCATGTTGAGCTTGTTGTTGATCAAGCAAGGCATGCACTTCCCTTTGTCTATTTCTAATAAGATCAAGCAAATTGAGTTAATCTTGGAATCTTCTTTCTCTTTCCTCATCATTAGGTTACTACTGTTGATCACCATCATTAGGGATATTGTCATGTTAACCTCGAAACAATCCAGTGGGGAAATTAGGATGTCGTGTACCCTAATACATCTCTTCATTTTCACTGGCATTCCCAAACATCCTCAAATATGGATCATGAGATCTATCTCTACTTCCTCTACTAATAAAATTCTCATTTCTTCTAACATCATACTCATTTCTATTTGTTCTTTTATTTGTTCTGAGCATGTTATATGCAGAGTCATCAGAAGTATAATTGTATTGCCTCATGAGGTCAACAAATATGTTGTCTTGGGCATTCCTTGGAGATACCACATTGGATCTTATAACCCTGTATCTACTCCTCCTATTTACTACATTGCTAGAGGATTCCTTATGTCCAAACTACTCCTAATTTCTTCCTCTATTGATTATGAAGCTCTTTTCAAACTAAAATTAAGTCCTGGGTTATAAAATAGAGTCACCACTTCACCTACTCGGAATAAAAAGTTGAACAAACATTGTATTTTAATATCATAGAAACCATAAATAAACTTTAGAGTCCCCGGTAATGGTGCCAATTTGTTGGGATCCAAAATGATTGCAACACAAAACTCTAAAACATTTCTAAATCACCTAGGCCAGGGATTGTCATTTGGGTGATAGAAAGAGGTTTATCAACAAGTTCTGGGCAATTTTGGCCAACTAATAGGAGTGGGTAGACTCCTCTACTCTTTGAGCTCAACTTAAACTCTGGAGGGATATTCCAAGGGGTATACCTAAGTAGGTATTAACATCAAACTAGATGAACAACCAAAAATGTGAACAACTTAACCCAAATCATTTTCTTAGCCCCAAATTTGTCACTGAACTAAGAACAAATAGTTGTTATAAGACCCCTATATAGCTTATAAAGACAATGCTACACAATGTGGATGCATAAAATTTACTTTTTTTTCTAAAGATAAGTATATTGTTTTGTTTTTATAATTGGGTGACCTAAGGCTACTTGGACTAGTGCTTATTTGTTGGGCTGTAGAGTCTAATAGTTAACAGAGGAACACAACTACACAAAAATGTATATATTTGCCTATTTGAGAAATCAAATGCAAGGGAAATCAATATCAAATCACTTGGAATACTTATTAATCCAACACTATACCATGTTCTTTCTCATATAATATTGAAAATATAATTTACAAAGCCTTGGAAATGAATTAAGAACTATCACATTCATTCCAATCAAAGCTTACATTCATACCACTAAATGTGGCAATAGAAAACTATAATTGCAATTATGTTTTCTCGAAAGAACACTCATAGTGGTCGACAAAAATAGGGATTCAATACAAAGATTTTCAAATTATATTGCATATATTTCATAGTTGCTTCATGTTGGACAAAGACTACAAAATAATCTTTTCTATTCTACCTTCTAGAGCTCAAAACCTACTAAGAAAACTTTCCCAAATGACCAACCAACACTACATCTCAAAAACATGCATATATAGCATTACAATTCAATGCACCCACTCCTAGTGCAACACTCAGTCAATGAGTATGCTCACGCTGCATTAATTTCAGTCCGCTGCAATGTAAGGAAACATGCATGTTTGGGAGCTTGCCCATTCCCTGACAATACTGATCATATTCAGAAGAAGATTGCTTGTACTCATGTTGTACCTGGGACAATAAAGATGGAAGGTTCCAATCTTTTTCTTGATATATACCACTTCTAACAAATCCAATTTGTCCTCCAAATGTACCCTTTGCATTGAACAATTTCACTATGTCAACCACTTGCATAACATTGTTCTGCAGAATCATAAATTTCTAGGTATAAATCAGCCTACATAATCTTGCAATCATGGCTTATTTTTCAGGGAGTTATCCCTTTTAAATCCTTTTCAACACTTTAAAAGTGTTGTCAAATTCTACATTTTGGGTCATCTGAATTCTGACTATACCTATGATATGCATTTTCCCACCTTTATCGACCAATATTCTTTATCACAAACTTCTTGTATTTCCTTCTTATTGGCAACTCTTCCCATTTACTGACTTTTCTTCCTTCTCCCTTGTCTTTCTTTATCATTCTTAGCACTATTTTGCCTTGTCAGCAAATTTTTCATTTTCTTGAACTTGGCCGTGTTTTGTCTCTTCTCGGCAATTTCCTCATTTCCCAAACTATCTCTTCCTTGCTTCTTTTATCGGCAAATTCCATCTATCACGAACTTGCCACTTTTTACCTTTTTTATCTCTTTGGTCGGTGAAATTGGACTTTTGCAAACCATTTTACCTTGGTTATTTTCTTCTTCTTTTTGCCTTATTAGTAGATCTACATATTAGCAAACTTTTCTTCTCTCTATCTTTTTCCTTGCTTGGCAGGATCTTTCTTCAATTTCTTTACCTTTATTATTTTCTTGTTTATCGGTAAATTTTCTTCTTTTCAAACCTTTCTTTCTTCATTCTTTTTTCACCCTATCAATGAATCTCACTTTTTCCAAACCAAGCCCTAACTGCCCTTTTCTTTCATCTTTTACCTATTTGCCTTATTGGCAAATCTCCACTTCTTCAAACTTCATCTTTAGTGCAATTTTGCCTTTTCTTGTATTATCAACAAAATGTCACTTTCGTAAACCACGTTGCCTTTTATCTTCTATGTTAGTAAAACACACTGTCAGCAAACCTTGAAAAAATCAAACTTTTAGAAAGTTCAAGTTTTCGCCTATTGCCTGATATAACCATTCCTTACCTTTTACTTGCCTTAGAAAATTTGCACACTTTTTGCCTTATCGGAAAAAATTCTCCGCAGTGAACTTTACTTTTATCTTCTTTTTTATCCACCTTAAAGATGAATCTTGCACTTTACGAACTATGCCCTTTCCCTCTTCTTCAGTCTTTACCTTTATTGGCAAATTCTCCTTTTTTAAAACATTCTTTATCTTCTTCTTCATTCATTTGTTCACTTTATTAGCAAAATTGCCCTGAGCCAAACCAAGTCGGCTAACCCATTGGTTCATGAAATACAAATCCTCCCAACCAAGGCTTGCTCCTACTTTTGTTTCCACCTTTCACCTTCAGTCAGTGAATTCCAAATTTTGCAAACTTGGCCTTTTCCTTCCTCCTTTTTTTGCCTTAAACAATTTCTCTACCATGATCCCTTTGATGTTAGCGAAGTGGTCGTTGACAAATCCCACAATTGGTGAACTATGGAGTTTTCAAACTAGACTCTTCATCGATACACTTGCACTTTTCTTCTATTGGCGAACCTCTACAATGTCTAACTCCTTAGTTAGTGAACTTACAAGTTTGTGAACTAAGACTTTCACCGACAAAGACTCCAAGGATTCTTCCTTTTCATAATCCTTTTTGCCTATACGGCTATCACCTGCACTTTATCCTTTGTCAGAGAATCACCTTATCGGTGAACTGATGAAATTTTGTACCTTTGAACTAAGTTCACTAGTTTGAAAATTTGTTGATTTACCGATAAAGGGCAAAAATGAACAAAGTATTTCTAAGGGAAGAAAACAAAAGGGCTTGGGGGACTTATAATTAGATTTTTTTAAATAAAACCCCTAAAGGATGTCTCAGATCAGATTTTAAATAGGAGATTTTAACTGCAAGGGCAAAAGTGGTGATTTTGATGGATTTTGGGGTAAAATAATTCATGTTTGGGCACAGGTCCCAACATACACCTTGGTTCAGCAACCTCCTAGCTACATCAAATCTACCATGATCACACATTGTACAAAGAGCAGATTCGCCAGCTTTATTCATGACTCTTTCTATGTCATTCACTTTTGTAATAGGTTTGCAACAACTATCACATGACTGCCTCTCATAGCATAATTTAGCACCATTTCATTGTCTTTATTGATGGATCTCCAAAATAAATCATGTACAAGAATAGTACCAATTGCTTCTAAATCATGAGCACCATAGGCACATTGCAATCACTAGTTAATGTTGAAGAGGATCTCTACTACTTCCAACTTTTTGGCTACCGCATCTTTGTGGAGCGGCATTTCATCATTGATATTCTTCATTAACAAAAGGCAGGGCTTCAATTGAATCAATGCCTCTACCATTTCATGATGCCCTATGCTCACTACAACATGGAGAGCACTATTTCCTTGCAGAGTAATCCCTTTAAGAATTTCCATATTATTTCTCATTAATCCTCTCAGAGGTTCACACTCTCCCTTAAAAATAACTTTGTATAGATCTGTTTTCATTATATCCATTGTATCCCTTCCAACTTCTATGCAAGCTCTATCAATTTTTGTTTTAATTTAATGGAACAACATATCTTCTTTATGTATTGAACTCCTCAACTTTCTCCATGAGATTACTTTTTCTTTTTATTGGTACTAAACCCAACAAACTTCTTATGAGAGAATTCGACACTTTTATTTTACAATAAGACATTCCACTTAAAAACGAAAGTGCTTGGTGCTACAGGGCTTAAATTTGGTATCCAATTTGTTTGGGATGTAATTTTTTTATGATGACATAATTGTAATTCTAGAAAATATTAACTTTGGTGGATGGTGAAGTCAAGGAACATACCATCATCCTCATCAATTGTGGTTGACCAATTGAACTACAACCCTTTAGTACTTTATTTTAAATAAAAAATATATAAAGTAATTATGTGATGTTTTATCAGGATTTGACTACATAGTTTTTGAGTCAATCTCATTGACCCAAATTTCATGAGTAGTGGTTCACACAAACCAATCTCTCATGAGCAAGAATGATTCAATTAGCACTTATTGCATCTAGGTGGTATTCACAAGGATGAAGCATCAAAAATTCCTAGAAGGTCACCCATCTGAGTACTGCTCTCACTAAAGCACATTTAATCATATAATTTTCCCAAAGATTAAGCTCACTTAATTTGTCACCCCCATTTGTAAAATATTTAGTAAATGTTGTTCCTTATGAACCATTCATTATAGAATTTCTTAGTCATTACATACATACATACATACATACATACGTATATGTATGTAAATACATATGTATATGTATAAAGATATGTATGTGTATATGTATATATGCATATTTATATGTGTATTCACGTGTGTGTGCATGTATATGCATATGTATTATACATATATATAGATGTATATACATACATGCATTGAAACAATCTACCTAAAATCTCCTCAAGTTTAAGTAACATAGCTCCCTAAAATTTTAATTGTCTTTTATAACTAAACTAACTAAATACAACCATATGGCATCAAATTTAGGCCCTCCTTAATAGAATCTTTTAAATGTTAAAAAGTAACTTTTTTTAATTTTCTCTTGGTAACTTTGCAAATAGTCATTTCCACTTTTGACTAAGACTACCATGATCCTAAGTTAAAAGTGGTTCAAAATTGTTTCCTCCAATCTTTATGAATGGGTAGCATCTTTTAAGTATTCAAAGTGTAATTCTTTTCTTTCTTAGTAAGAAAAGTTTGGAAGTAAAATCACCTCCATATTTTACTTACTCATTCATTTTATTTATATATTCTACCTACACTCTCATTCTTTAAGTGATATAATCTTCTTAATTTATTTTAATTATATTTTACAAGTAAAATAATTAATTATATATGGCATCAAATTTACCTCATTCTTAATAAAATCTTTAAAGTGTTAAAATTTAATTTCTTTTATTTTCTTTCTTAACTTTAGAAATCTAGTCACTTCCACTTTTGACTAAGAATACCATCCTATGGGGTTTTGAAATTGTTTCCTCTAATCTTCATAAATTGATAAAATCTTTGAAGTCTTCAAAATTTAATTCTATTCTTTCTTACCAAAAATTTGAAAGTATTCCACTCATCGTGAATTACTAGATTCTAACTTGATTTCTTTTTCTTCTCATACTTTCTAAGCTTGGACAAAAATCAAATTTATATTTCAAACAAAATATTATTGGAGTGAAAGTAAAGTGTTCTAAATAAGTGATTATTCCCAACTTTAGAATTTAAGTTGATTTTTTTCCTTTTCTTACTTGTTAAGTTTGGAAGTAGTTTTTGTTTGCTCAGTAAATGCAGTCTAGGGGATCACTCTCTTTCATTAAAAAGATTGATAAAACCTTACATATGATCTATTGTCTGGACTTTATCAAAATTCTAGACACAATTTTGTAGTAGAGGATATAAAAAAAATTCCCCTATGAGTACATATATAGTTTCTTCTACACAACTAGCTACAAGGATTATATACAAAATGACCATTAAGTTTACCAAACATATCATATCATGTTATAACTGATAGAAAATACATAATGGAGATCAATCTTCTTTGTCATTAAAGCTATCTATCAAAAGTGACACCATCCACTCAATGCCATGTTCCTCTATAAGTTCCATCACCTACTTGAGGAAATTTATGACCTTCTTTACCTTGTGTTTCCTATGAGTTTCTCTTGTTAGGTAAGTAGTGAGAATGAACAACTTCCAGGTTATGGAAGCAATGCCATTTGGAATGGCACCTCCAATTGTAGGAAAACCTAACCTAGGAGTTGCAACTTTAAGGAGATCTTCTAGACCACCCAACATATGTTTCTCAACAAGCACCTTTACCATCTCGTGGACCATGTCAATTTCCTCCCCTAAATCTAACATAACTGTAATAAGATGTTTAAGGTAAAATTTGGATTTGTTTAGTTTAGTGTTTAAATCCTCCTTTCACCTATCACATCCAAGGACCTTCAGATCAAGTGGCAAAGCAATAATAGGTCCTTGGTCACTTACAAATGTAGGGAAACTTGGATTAGGGTGTTTGATTATCAATTTTCCTTCTCTTATGCTTCATTACACATCAAAACCCTAATTATGCAAATATGGCAATAAATTGATGAATAACAGAAAATGCCTCTATAGAAAGCTGTAAAATTACAAATGACTGTGTACCTATTTTCGGGGTTCTGAGGCAGAAAAGTCAGGGGCAAAAGAGCAGGCGCCCAAGTCCAGTGCCCTTCTTTTTGTCAAGATATATGAACAAGATCTGCAACCTATCCCTGTTGTACCAAAGTTTTTCCCATCATGAAACCTTGAGGACTAATGAGCAGGCACTGAAGTACAGATAGTTGTTTCTTTCATTGATCTGTAATTTTGACACTCTAATATGCCCTCCTGCAACTTCACTTTGTCTGCATCATCAACTTGTAACCTGCAATCATAAAACTTTGGGAGGGGGTTGTTATGTTTAGGAGCTTGCCTCAATCAAGCCCTAGAAGGACACTTAAGTCTTCTAAACACCTTTGTCAGATAGAGAGTGCATGCCTAGGGAGGTAGAGACAAAAACCAAATGAATAATGATCACAAACACAATATAATGTCACCTTGTAGAGAAGATCTCATGGGAGAAAGATGCTCTTCATTCCATGACGAAATGGATGCTCAAATCTGCAAACACAAACACATAAACCACATAATTCTACTCTTGCAACACAATGAAAGCCTTGAATCAGCAATGCACATACAAGTTGGTAGCTAGTTGTAATCTCATTGAAATCTAGTTTACAAATGAATGCCTAAACATGCTTTTATATGCAACTACAAACACTCCCACCAATATTTTCATAATTCAAACTTACCATGTCGGCATAGGACCCAAATAATGATCACAAGCCGACACCTAAAAATTGGGACTATCCGAAAATAGGGCAGGACTAGAGCATAGGCACCCAACTCCTCCCCCCTATTTTGGGTAGGGTCTATCTCAAGTAGGCCCCCTAGGTCCTATTTGTCAAGACACTTAGGGGTTTTCTCATCGGGGTGTTGAAATATGATGTAAATTTTCCTAAATGCACACTAAAGACTCAGGAGCTAAACATAAAGAGGGAAAAGCCCCCAAGGGGACATTTTCTGATGTTACATTCAGCCCCCACTTTATTGTATGTATAAACATGAGGCCAATACATGCATTAAAGTATGGTCAACAAACACAAAAACACGCCAAGCACGGAGAAGACATGCCAAACACATTGAAGACAATGACAGGCACGCAAAACATGGAAAAGACAATTATAGTCATGTAAAACATGGAGAAGACAACAAATACATAGAAGACACATTAATGCATGGAAAATAGGCATGATTTCTTTTCTTTTCTTTTTCTTATATATATGAAATGCATATGCAAGTACTGGAAAGTAAACAAACCTCCCATAATGCAGGAAGCACTCACCGTGCTAGTCTTTAGATTGCATATATGGAGCAACACACATGCAAGACATGTAAAACCTCCCAAAATGCAGGAAACACTCATCGAGCTAGTCGTTAGACTACATATGGGGCAACAAAAATGCCACACAAATCAAGCATGCTAAAACATGCACACTTGAAGACATGGAGAAAACACAACAGACAAGTGATGGAGTGTTCCTATTTTTAGGTCCAACACCATCTCAGGCACATTATAGGCACACATCGATGATTGGGCTTTGCCACAACAATTGCTGAAAACATGCTTAAGGGTTGAGTTAGTCACAGAACTGCTCCCCGCCTCTGTAGAGGACTATTGAAAATGACAGGATGATGCAATCTACTCCGAGAAATACACCATCCCTGCCTCCACAGAGGGATTAAGATGAAAAGGATATGCACAATATCCCATCTCTGTAGAGGGCTTAAATGATTGATTGATTGATTGTAAACAGACTTAGAGTGCAAGATGTACTCATCACACAAATTGTACCTGAGGACAAACATGTTGCTAACATCTACAATAGATAGCTTACCTTATATGCCCCCACCTTAAGGTGGCTGCTATCAGGTATTGATATCAATATAAATGTTTTTCGTCATCTGCCCACTAGATAGAAACACTAGAGGAAGAGAAATAATAAATAAGAGAGAAGAAGCAAGTGTCTTAGGGACAATCATGTAGGAGGGTGCCCCTAGGTCACCAACCGCAACTCTATGTCCATAAGACACAACACATAACGAAGAAATCAGAGAGAGAGGCAATATAGAAGACTGATGATACAAATAGAAGAAGGTCATAGTAGAGGTAGTCTCCTAGTATCCTGGACCTTACAGGAGAATCAAGGGTCATCCCAAGAGGCCTAAACAACATAACACATCATGGGGGAAGCACATCATGAGAGAGATAAAGGGTTAGAGATACTTACCTATATGGGTACCATTGTTAAGAACATACATATCTATGATATCTCTCATGTCATTTTGGTCCTATTAAAATTGAATTAATATTGAGTTTAGGATGACAAGAGGCTTTCTTTTCTTTAAAATGATTATATCCAATGCCACTTGAGTAATGTGTTGAAGTGGATTCTATAGGTACTCAAATCCCTTGTTGATTTACACCACATCCCTTACCCACATATTCACAATTATTATAAAGGATTTTAAATCCTTGACCATAAAGGGATGTCATTTCCTTAGAAGATGGTGAAGCCTCATAGGTGTCATAATTTATAGTGTAAGTGAGAGTATTGTTTTTATTTTCTACCAAGGGGACTTTAGGTTTCTTAGGTTCTTCAAAAGATTGCTTGGGAGAGATCGATGCCAGTTTTGATATGCCAAGGCTATTAGTTTTATATTCCCCTATACTGCAAGGATTAAAATCTAATGAGCCCTAATTATCACCAAAGAGTGTATTCGATGGTATAGAATCTTTCACAACATCATTCATGGCTAGAGGCTTTGATGAATTAGCTTGTAAATTATTTAAGTTCATATGATTGTAAACTAGTTTTTGCATTTCAATATGTAAACAATTATCTGGTTCAGGATCAGCATGAATAGTATGAAGTTTACCTTTTAATATAAATTTGATTGAACGATGCAAGGTTGAAAGAATTGCCCCCAATGCATGAATCCAAGGTCTACCAAGAATCATGTTGTAAGATAAAGAACAAGGCATGACATGAATCAGGGTAGGCACAAGCATATATCCTACTTATATAGTTAGAGTTATAGTGCCCATGGAGTGTCATCCAACATTATCAAAGTCACAAATGCTAATGCCATTTGGTTTGATTTGTGATGTGTCAACCTTGATTTTGTGTACTAGGTCAATGCTACAAACATTAAGAGACGATCCATTGTCAATCATAACTTGTTTTGCCAATGTTTTGTTTATTGTGACATAAATTATAAGTGGAACATATTGGTTTTGAACTTAAATTGACGGTAATTCATGTGGTTGGAAGATAATATCCATTTTTGTTGCATGCATACTATCCAATATGGTTGCTACATCATTAGGCTTAGCAGTAGGTGGGACAATCACCTTTTTCAAAGCTTCTTGGAGCATTCCATGGTATGTAGGTGATGTTTGTATTAAATCCCAAAGAGAGATCTTAGCCAGAGTAGCACGAAGCTGTTAGACAAGATCATACTCTTGACCACTTTTATGAGTAAGAAGAGGTGTTGGAGGGAGCATAGGTTGAGAATATGGAAGAGAGATAGGCACATGCAGTGCTTGGTTACTTTGCTTGTTATTATAGGTGTTGTATGTGTGAGCAATCACATTGTGGTGTGGTTGTTGTAACACATTTTGAACACCTTGAACCATAATCACTGGCTTTAAGCAAGAAGGTGCATTAGGTGCCCCCCATACAACCATATTAGGAATAGTGCTACCAAGTCTATTAATAAGTATCGAATTAACATTATTTCCCTCTTGATTGCACCCAACATCCATTCCTAAAGTATTTAATGTGAGAGACCCGTTCTCATCCACTAATGCTACATCTTGGCTAGGGAGAGCAATGAGATGAGAGGAAGGTACATCATCATCATGATACTCTATGGTGGAAAAAGGATTTTCATGTCAGGTTCACCAAAATGTTTAAGGTAAAATTTAGATTTGTTTAGTTTAGTGTTTAAATCCTCCTTTCACCTATCACATTCAAGGACCTTCAGATTGAGTGGAAGAGCACTAACAGGTCCTTGGTCACTTACAAATATACAAAAACTTGGATTAGGGTGTTTGATTATCAATTTTCCTTCTCTTATGCTTAATTACACATCAAAACCCTAATTATGTCACCTTGTAGTGAAGATCTCATGGGAGGAAGATGCTCTTCATTCCATGATGAAATGGATGCTCAAATCTACAAACACAAACACATAAACCACACAATTCTTCTCTTGCAACACAATGAAAGCCTTGAATCACCAATGTGCATACAAGTTGGTAGCTAGTTGTAATCTCATTGAAATCTAGTTTACAAATGAATGCCTAAACATGCTTTTATATGCACCTACAAACACTTCCACCAATATTTTCATAATTCAAACTTACCGTGTTGGCATAGGACCCAAATAACAGTCACAAGTTGACACCCAAAAATTGGGACTACCCCAAAATAGGGCAAAACTAGGGAATGGGCACCCAAGTCCTCCCCCTATTTTGGGTAGGCTCTATCTCAAGTACCCTAGGTCCTATTTTTCAAGATACTTAGGGGTTTTCTCATCAGGGTGTTGAAATATGATGTAAAATGTCCTAAATGCACACTAAAGACTCGGGAGCTAAACCTAAAGAGGGAAAAGCCCCCAAGGGGACATTTTCCAATGTTACATAAGCATAGAGGGAACATTGGTATTTACCATATACCAGTGCTCTAAAATTAGAAACTCCTCCCCTAAATCACCTCAAATAAAAGAGAAACCCCAAATTTGTCTTAGATACCTTCTTCAATCTTAGCTCAAAAATGTCACCCAGAAAGGCCATCTATCAATTTTGTCAAGTCAGCCTGACAATGGTGTCTATTTTTGTGACTAGTGAACTTCGTAGAATGGTTTAGATTTGTATTGCATCAGTATTAAACCCATCTTGACATTCCTTCCAATTATTATGCTTGACATATCATTAATAGAATGCTCCATTTGCTTTGTGCTATGCTTTATCCTATAGATCATCCAAGATTCAAGTAGCCCAAAAAATAATTCTATGTACTTCCATCCTAAGATGATTATAATATAATGAGGGTGGAATTCATGTTAGAGTTTGTGATTTAAATGTTTATTTAAATCATTCTAATCTTCAATTTTCTTGCTCATCTTCCTAACTTCATTTTTATGGAAAGGGCAGTGAGTTAGTCAGTAGAATTATTTGTCTCTCTATATGTATGTTGTATTGTTAATAAGTCCAAGGAATCCAACATCACCCATTCTTTTAATACTATATTAATAACTCACCAATTTTTTCCCCTCCATTTTTGAACTACATTTACAATGTTCATCAAGTCTCCCTCAATTTCTAAGTTTTTTTTACCCAAGTTGATGGCAGGTTTGGATTCCAAGAACCATAGCCTAAGCTTCATTCTTCCTATTGTTTTTTTCTTTTAATTTTAGTGTCACAATAGCTAAGAGTCATCCGTTTGAGTCTCTTATAATGCCACTTGCCTCAGAGAGACCTAGATTGCCTTTGGCGGCATTGTCAAAATTCATTTTATCCCACCTTTCAAGTGGAGGTTTCCACTTAGCATCTTCCCTTTGTCTGGACTTGGAATAGACTCCAGTAACCCCGTCAATGAGGGGCTTTTAATACATTCTATCTATGGGTGACTTGACAATCCCAAAAAGAAAAAATTCTATTTCTAATAGAATGCTTTAATATTCCTCTATTATTAGCCACATCAGTGATAGTATTTTCCAACTTACTAAGAAAAGATCCAATGGCATCCCAATAGCTTTAAATGTCCTTCTATTTCACTCTTTCCATAGTTCCCAAATTAATAGGGATGGGCAAAGGATCTAAAGACATGAGAAGGTTGACTATTTTTGTAAAACTTCCCATGAGACAAATAATTATTTTATGTTATTTGGAAGGGTCAAGCTCCAACCCAATCTTGCACATAACCATTATCAACATTTGATAGCAAAGGGGGAGTAAAGGGGAAACCAAGTAGGAGATGATTATCATCTTCTTCATCTTTCTCAAACATCACATATTTCAAAATTCCATAGTATACCATTCTTCTAAACCTATCAGTAGTTAAAAACTTTTTTGTATTTCAATCCATGCAAAGGCTCCTACTTTTGGGATAAATAATTTGTGCTAGCATTGAAGGCTCAACCAAGATTTCTTTTTAGTTTTCTTTTCTACCACCATGTATCCCAATTTGATTAACTAGTTCCCTGATTTGGCACAATTCTAATTTATTCTATCATCCTCCTTAGAGATGAATATTTTCCTCTACTACATCATATCTAAAAACATTTTTTGTTGATCATCTAGGATGTCAAGATCTTTAGGGTCCTTTCATATCCATTTAGTTATTCCATCACACACATTTCTGATTATATAGCCTACAACCTTATAGCCCCACACTTCCTTTAATCTTTGTTGTATCAAGATAGTATCCAGGTTTTGATTCAATGATGGGAGGCCATTACATGATTCAGCCTCCCAAAAATTTACCAAGAGTCTATTTCTGATTTCCCATGATAAGTGATTAATGATAATCATCCTACATGCAAGAAGGACGATCCATAGGTTAAATCCCTTCAATAGATTAGATACCATTAATAATCTTTTTCAGTCTCTTGAATCCAAATATTTATTTTGGGGGATTTTGGCCAACTTGAGATTTGAGTTTTTGTATGATTTCCATAAAATTCTATCCCCTAGTGTTTGGTTCTAAATCGCCAATCTTCTTATACTAGTCCCACCATCAATCTTTAGTCTGCATACCTTATCCCATGCCACCAATGGGATTTTCTTCTCGTCTAAAGTTCCTTACCATAGGAATTTTTCATTTTCTATTCTAGCTTTGAAACAATGTTTGAGGGTATTTTTAAATATGACATTAAATATATTGCAATTGCAAAAATTATTGCTTTCAACATTAACATTCTTCCTGCAAGTGATTATCACTTTCCCTTCTAAGTAGCCATCCTATTCGAGCTGATTCTAGCAAGGGAGTCCGAATATTAACACTACCACAACCTTTGAAAATTGGGATACCTAGCTATCTTCTTGGGAGAGTTCCAATTCAATATCCCAATTTCTTAGCATTTTTTTATTATTTTGTTGTATTGATGTTAAAGAAGAAAATATCTGATTTGGCCAAGTTCACTTCTTGACCTAAGACAATAAACTAGTTCTTCAAAGTTTTCATCATAATACTCACCTCCCTGACTAAATCTTTCCTAAATAACATTGTGTCATCTATAAACTAGAGGTGAGTTATGTGATTAACATTATCTGTGATTTTAAGACCTTTCCAATTTCCAAAGTTTCCAACCATTTTTATTGATTTTCCTAGAGCCTTGGCCATGATTATGAAGAGGAATGGAGACAAAGGATCACCTTGTCTAATCCTCTGAGAAATATTGAAGAACCCTTATGGAGAACCATTCACCAAGATGGAGACTCTTGGGCTAGAGATACAACTATAAACCCAATTCAACCAATCTTGATAGAAGCCAGATCTTTCCATTATCTTTAGGAAGAACCTGTATTCAACCCTATCATACACCTTCTTGATGTCTAATTTTATTATCATGCCACATGATTTTCTTTCAAAGATTGAGTGGATGGTTTCATGTGCTATGATTATTCCATCAATGATGGATCTACCTGAGACAAAACCACTTTATTCCTCAGAGATAATTTCTAGTAAAATCAGTTTCATTTTAGTAGCCATTACTTTGGAGATGATTTTATAAAAAGTGTTGCACAATGATAATGGTTTGAGTTCATCAAAGGATTTTACATTACTCTTTTTAGGAATGAGAGCAATAAAAGAATTGTTGATGTCTTTCAATATAGAACTTTTTCTCCTTGATTCTTCTATAGCTTCCCAAACCTCCTTTCTAATAATATGCTAGCACTTTTGATAAAAGTTGGTAGGAAAACCATTTTTCTAGTGACATTTTCCAAATGACAATTTTTATCTCCTCCTAGGTGAAGGGTTCTATCAACATTTTGCTGTTAAGTTTGGAAGTAGTTACTTTCAAAAAATATGTTAATTTTAATAGATGTAATTTATTTTATATGTTGAATTTTTTTAGGGAATAAAACATATGTTATAAATAAATTTAATATAAAGATAATTAATTAATATATTTTAAATTTTAGATAAATTATTGAGTTGAGAATGACAAACATAAATATAGAGTATAAAATAAACTAGATTAAGATGAACTAGGAGTTTAAAATTGATATGTAAGGTGGATTTTGACTATTGTGACACTATGACAAAGAGATAGAAATTAAAATTTAGAATTAGATAATTGACCAAAATCTTGTGATGACTAAGATGTAAGAATTTGATGATCTGGGACAGGACCATGTCCATGATCTAATCTAGATGTTGTAGTTTCATCCAGACATGGAAACAAGAGCACACAATGAAGAAAAAAACCTAGAGGCCAAAATAAAGGTGGGTACTATGACATGAAAATAAGAGCACAAAATGAAGAACAAAACCTTAAATCTATACTAATTAAATACAAGAAAAAAGCAATCCAAACCCTTATGAAATCTAAAAAATGGAATAAAAAAATAGATCTAAAAACCCTAATAAAAGGAGTAAACCCTAAGACTAAACCCCTAGTTCATGTAGGAATGTTATGTTCACAAAATGCAAAGAAAATAAATGGCTTCACTATATTTTACCGAGGAAAAATAGTTAAACATTAATAAAATCTAAGATTTAGATTTATAACTAAAAATTAAAATATTTTACAAGTTTGAAAAAATGGTGAGAAAACAAATGAGAGTAGTGGTAATAGAGAGAAAATAAATAAATACCATAGATTTTTGTCCCTAGTGAGGGGGAGAAGTAGAGAAAGAAGTAGTTATGTGAAAATGGTCAGCGAGCAATTAGATACAGTATAAGGAAAAAAATTAAAAGAGAAAACAAGATTGAATGTAGGTAAATTACTCAAGGGAAAAGGAAACAAAACAAGTATGGAGACTGCTCATGAATTTCTTAAAGGAAGCAACAAATCCCATGATAATAAGGAATGATCATGAAGATTTTAGGTCTAATTTCAGCACAAGGAAGTATAATAAAGAAGGGATTGGATGGACAGGACTTTTGTAGACAAATCATTCCCAAAATTTTGAAAGTAAAGAATGGAAAATTATTTTAGAAGGTACCTGTAGACACCTAAAATTGTCTGCTCATCATCTCATCACTATTCATTCATAATCAATACATCTAGACCATTTCTTGTATAATTAATTAAATAAATCCATATTTAGATAATTAATTATCTAATTCCCCTTCTAAAATTAATTAAATAATATTTTATTATTTAATTAATAAAATCACTATTCATGCACTACTCATCAGTGCTATTCATTCAAACCTTTTCCTAGCATAAATCATTTATTAATCATTTATCATCATTCCTCTATAGTCCACCTTGGATCTAAATAAATCTAAATATGTATTTACCTATGTCCTCATCGTCATCTCAAAAAGTCAAATAAATACTTTCATATATTTATTTAATTCGTATTTTGTTCACTTTTCAATAAGTTGGTTAAAATCAAAATAATCAACTTAGTCACACACACACTTTCGCATTCCAAATCCATGTTTAAACCATTTAAACCTCTCACATTCCTCAAGGTGTACATCTAATGTGTCCTCTTTCAAGGGTGTCAACAAGTACCTTGCACATCCCTCTAAAATGGTCCTTTTGTCTTTGTGCTAGTCAAAATTTCAATGTAACTCCCTCTTATAGGCTCTTACGTGTCATAAAATATGTCATAGGATCCCACAAAATTAGGGCATCCCATTTTTGCTAAAGATAACCAATAAAGTATTATTCTATAAATTTTGTAAGGAACCAACATGTGGAAAAATATTCCGTCACAAATTCCAATGCCCCAAATTGTGCTAGAGCTCAAATATTAAATAAAATAAATCACAATACTTGTGAGAAAAATGCTAAATATTAAATACTAAATCCAAGAACTATGCAAGGTTGAGACACCTTAATTACCAACATTCTCTTAGTTGTCAAATACCTTGCAATAGCCAAATGGTTCAAACACTAACATTCAAATCTAATTGCTAGGGGCTAAAACACCCATAGGCTCTAAACACCATCTGAATTTCTCTATACTCATGGGCTTGGTTAATGCATCTACAACATTCATAAAAGTTTAAACTTAATCTAAATTCACCCTTCCTTATTTAAACATATCTCCAACAAAATGATGTTGTACATCTATGTGCTTGGTCCTCGCATGAAATGCCAAGTTCTTTACTAAATAAATTGCACTCTAACTACTAAAATAAAGAGTAACTATACCTAATTCAACCCAACATCTAAAAATAATATTCACAACCAAATAAAATATTTATAACCATGAGTAGCTACCATATACTTAGCCTCTATAGTGGACAATGAAACCATATCTTTTCACTTACTCATCCAACTAATAGCACCACCAGATAATGTAAATACATAATCACTAGTGGATCTTCTGTTATCCATATCCCCAACCCAATTTGCATCTACATAACCATAAATATCAAGAAAATGCATCTCTCCAATAAAATTATCATGATAACTGTTGTCTCTCATATTTGTACCCTTTGTTGCTATTGTGAAACTTTAGCAATCTGGAGAAACATGGGAATGATCTTGAAGTGTGGGACCTTACGAATTGAGTCAAACCTCTAGAGAAGGACGGATTCCTCTTTCTAGGCCTATTTCTTAGAGAAATGCATCTAAACCAAGTGCTAATGCTTGTTGGGAAAAGGGGTAGAAGGAATGCTGAAAATGAAAAAAAGTGATACACCAGATTTAAATGTGTTTGGTTGCAACTGAATCAACATAGTAATAATCTCATAGATGGAAAGACTTACACAGACTCATATTAATTCTAATAGAGGTCAAGACAGAATAATGGAGGAATGAAAGGGACCACTTTGTCCACAATACACAACCTACCAATCCAAAAAGCAGACACAGTGCTAAAATAATAAAAGAGAGGCAAAAATACTAGTTTATAATGAATATAGAGGCCAAGTAGCCATTACAAATAGCCCAGAAGAACAACTAACCCATATACATATGCTTTACATGTATATATAGAATTTTACATTTTGACCTCAGTCGATTACGATCAATTTCGCCCATGGGCACTGTCAAAAAATATTTGCCTCTGAAGGGATGTCTACCTACAAAAATTCATCGCAAAAAATATCTAGAACAGGGGCATATGGGAGATATTTTGAGTCTTCAATGTAAGCTGCTGAATCATTGATTTGTAGCAATGAATGCAACAAATATCTGCATTTGCATATGTAAAAACGGTTGCTGAAACATCTAGTCGCCAAAGCATGCACATCCAAATCCAAATTTTGAAAGTAAAAATATTCCCCTCAAAAGCCCACCAAATGAAAGAGAAGAAAAATAAGCATTTTTTCCTTTTGAAGCATGTCAAAGTTCACCAGAATGGAGGAGATATGGGCAGTCAAAGTTTCGGTCAATTGTGCTTGTATATCGCTTTGCATCTGTGCACTTGTATATGCCTTTGTATGTTCCATTGTATATACAATGCAACTGCACCTTTAGATTCATTTGATGCTGCATACAAAGTCTCCTTCACCTTTTTCCTTTTGCATACTCTATTCGCTTTGCATGTGTGATTGTATGTGCCCTTTGTATGTTCCTTAAATCTCCCTTTGCATATGCTTTTGCCTTTGTATTACCTTTTGCATCTGTAGCCCCTGCCACATGGCACCACCTGGTTGGTCACTGAGTTGAGCATGAGACCATTGCTAAACATTTGCATTCTTCTTATCGGTGGTTGGAATGACTTGAAACAAAGTGACTGATACACTTTGTCTTGCCGAAAACTATTGTATGTGACTCCTTGTATATCACCTTGTATATGCAAACATACAAACTGCGGAACTCAGGAGACTATCAACTGCTTTAGATTTTCCAGTCGGGTCCACCTTACATATCACTGTTGTATCTACCCCTTTGTATATCGCATATACAATGCGAAATATACAAAGGAAAACTGCATACAAACCACTTGCATGCAAACACTTCATTTCGGCATATACATGTGACCCTTGTCTATTGGCTTGTATATGACCCTTGTATGTCTAAACATACAAGGTGAACATACAAACAAAAGATACATACAATTACTTGTACCTCCATCAACTAGAATGCATATTTATTTTGGGTCCGGGCCTTGTATGTTAGAAATGTATATTCCCTTGTATGTTGTGATTGCATGTGTAAACATACAATTGTATATACATACAATTGGTGGACCCCACCCTTTGTATCTCCTTTATTTGCTGCCTTGTATATGTGGAACTCAAATCATCACCCAATATACAATCACCTTTGTATGTTCAAATGCATCGGCCTATCAGCGGGAACTTGAATTGAGCTGCTGATGCATATGTCACGTCGATACATATGGCCTTTGTATATACAATGTAACCCAATGCACATTTGCATCCCTTTTGGACCTTGTATGTTTTCCTTGTATCTCAAATTTGCATATTTCCTTTGTGACCCAATGCACATTTGCCTTGCATCTTATCTTTTGTATGTTGCCCTTGTATATGCGCACACATACAATATACAAACAAAACCGTATGCATAACCCATTGCATCTTCTTTGCATCTAACCATTGTATATCGCATGTACAATGCGAATATACAAACAAACCCTTGTATATGGCTTTTGCATCTTGCCGATGTACCTCTTGTCCTTTGCATGTGCAAACATACAATGGCAAATGTATATGCAAACATACATTGGGAAATGTATACACAAATACTAAGCATGAAACTAAGAAATCCTTGCAATGGAAAATACTTGAAGCTAAAAAATTTCTGGGTTTTTCTGGGTTTTTGGCAAAGATTCTTAAGGCAAGAAATTGGGATTTTTGGCAAGGCACAACATGAGTTTTTTGGAGGATTTACGCCTTGTAGGGTCATTTCTAAAGGATTTTCAAGGAAAATACAAGGTGAACTATTTAACTCTAGACAGAGGAAAATAGGTCAACAATAACACAAGAAATGCTCTAAGGTACCCCTCAAATATTTGAATAACTCTCATAACAACATCCCAATCAATCTATCCAACATTAGACATAAATCTACTAAGAACTCTCATTGCTTGGGCAATGGCTAGTCTAGTATAGACCATAGCATTCATCAAACTTCTGATTGCACTCTGGTAAGGCACTATGCTCATGCCATCCATCTCAGAAGGAGATTTAAGACACTATAAAATAGATAACTTCATTCCCAACATAGTAGGGATGGTCTACAAGTTCCTACATGTTAAATTTTTATAAAGTTGATTTAACATACTCTAGCCTAGCCATAGATTTCTATTCTCTTCATCTCTTTTGATTCCATCCCAACAATGTGTTTATCCACACCTAATTGCTTTATTTCAAATCTAGTTACAAGTTGAGAGTTTAGTTCTAGAATCAAACCTTTCCCTTCACTAATAATTAACATATCATCAACATATAACATAATAACTAAGAAATGAATACCATCAAATGTTAAAATAACATAGTGATCTGATTTAGAATTCTCAAATCCCAAACTTAACACATATGTATCAAAATTTTGGTACCACATCCTAGGACTTTGCTTTAGGCCATACAAGAATTTTTTAATTTACAAATTACCTTTCACCATGTAGTGCTCTGGTTGTGTCATGTAAATCTATTCCTCCAAATCACCATAAAAGAAAGTAGTTTTCACATCCATTAGCTCAATATCTAAGTCATAAAATATAACAATAGAAATTAAGAATCTAATGGATGTCAGTTTTGCAATAGGAGAAAAAATATCACCATAATCAACCCCCTCAACCTAGGAGTAACCTTTTGCAATCAATTGTACCTTATACTTCACAATACCTCCATCTAAACTAATATTTTTCTTGAATATCCATTTACATCCAACTAATTTGCATCCTTCTAGCAAAGCTACTAAGTCCCATGTATCATTCCTCTCTAAGGCCACCATCTCTTTATCCATCTAGGACTCTATGTCATTCAGAATGAATACCTCTTGCATAGATCTAGGTTTATATATGTTAGTACTAAAAGAAAAAATATAGCTCCAATCACTAGGAGAATACCTTTTTGGTGAACCTTGTCTATGCCTAGTAGACCTTGAAAAAAGTTGAGGTTGAGGTTCTGCTTCCTCTTCTAATGATTCTGAGCTAGATGAGCTCTCCTCAATTTTTAATCTCAAAGGGGTTCTCAATTTAACTTTCTCAAGCATAAGAGGAAGATAAATCACATCTTTTTGTTCACTTTGTTTTGGTTTCAATACAATATAAGAAGGCTTAGTTTCCCTAAAAATTAAACTTTTACTATATATTACCTTTTGTACAATAGGATCCCAAAGCTTGTATCCTTTCACACCATAACTATAACTAATGAAAATACATTTCACAAGCTTAGAATCCAACTTTGTATACTTATCCCTTGGCACATGTACATATGCCTCAACCAAAAATATGAAGATTTCTCATTGAAATATTTCTACCCAACCACACCTCCATAGGCATTTTATCAACAATATTTGATATAGGAAACTTGTTAATCAGGTAGCAAGTAGTGGAAACACCTTCAACCCAAAACCTTTGTTCTAGGCTATCTCTACTAAGCATACTTCTAGCATGCTCCATCAATGTACTATTAATTCCTTCTAGAAATCCATTTTATTGTGGAAAATATAGAGTTGTCTTTTTCCTCTAAAGGGTGAGTGCACAAAGATGAGGGACCAAAAGGGGGTCTTAAGATGCCACTTTAAAAAAAAAAAAACCAGGAAACATTGATGTTTGATGAGAAATTGAAGATATCTACAATCAAAATTTGAAGATGCAACAAAAACAAGAGTCACAGTGCTCCAATTCTAGTTTCTAAACTACTAATTTTTTTCAAAAATGGTTGAGATTAAGGGGTTCAAAAAGGGGGAGCACACAAATTGGTCCTATTTTTCTCAAAAAAATAACATAGCATCTGGTGTGCTCCCCCTAAAATATTGACTTCTTTTTAGTGTTTCAAAAATCACTTTAGTGAGAAATTAGCTAACACCATGTAGTTTATCCCTAATTTTTCTGATAATTTTTTCATGAATATTTGATTTTTTTACTAATTTTCAAAGTGGACACATCCTGAAAAACAAAAAATTGAGCGTGCACCCCCCTAAAATTTTTGAAAACTAATCAAAAATCTTTTTTTTTGAATACGTGTAGAATGGAGTCTAGTTTCTATAAATGTAACTTATTTAAAATTTCAATGAACGGTAAAAAAAAATCAAAAATACTAGACACTGGTTTTTGACAAAAAATGGATACACTAACAAAAGAAATTAAAGATGAAACCCTTAACATACTCAAAATGTGAAAAAAAATTATATGGTTAGATAGCTAATAGAGAGATTAAAATTATGGTGGTATTTTTTTACTTTTCATTGGAAAAAGTATCATCCTGATGGGAAGCATGCTTCAGATTATCTTATAATTTTGCTAAAAAATAGAAAAAACATGTCTAAGCATGCTCAACATAATGCGAGCACATTATAATATGCTCACGTTATGCTGAGAAAAATTGGCTTTACACATGCCAATTACATTTGCTTGAAAGTTTCTAAAGCCTTTTCAACAAATCCATTTTTTTGCATATCTTGCAATCATTGCATTCCATTACAGAACATCTCTTTGAGGTGTTACATTATTCAATTTACATGTCTTGTCTATGCTTCTACACTTTACATACATGTCTACATGGGCAGCTACACTTCCTACCATCTCTCTCACTCTCTACTTCCCTCTCCTCTCTACCTCCTACCCTCTCTCTGAGTCTCTACTTCCCTCACACCTCTACCTCCTACCCTCTCTCTAAGTCTCTGCTTCCCTCCCCTCTCTACCTCCTACCTTCTCTCTCACTCTCTTCTTCCCTCTCCTCTCTACCTTCTACCCTCTCTCTCACTCTCTACTTCCCTCCCCTATCTACCTCCCACCCTCTTTCTAAGTCTTTACTTCCCTCGCCTCTCTACCTCCTACCTTCTCTCTCACTCTCTTCTCCCCCCTCTCTACCTCCTACCCTCTCTCTCACTCTCTACTTCCCTCCCCTCTCTACCTCCTACCCTCTCTCTTAGTCTCTGCTTCCCTCCCCTCTCTACTTCCAACCCTCTCTCTCACTCTCTTCTTCCTTCCCCTATCTACCTCCTACCCTCTCACATTCTCTACTTCCCTCCCATCTCTACCTCCTACCCTCTCTCTCACTCTCTACTTCCATCCCCTCTCTACATATCTGCATCATTCTTTGCATCCAATGAAATTTCATAAGTTATCATGTTTCCACTTCATCATCCCAATTTATATCCTCATCGCTCTTTGCATGTCCTATTTTTCTTGTTTCCATGTTGTTTGTCGACAAAGGAGAGGAGAGGGAGGAAAAGGGAGAGAGGATGGAGATGGAGGGGGGAGAGAGGGGAGAGATAGGGTGGTAAGGAGAGAGAGAGAGTCCTAGTTTTCTTTTTTGGGGATAGAGAGAGGGGGTTGGTCAGGTTTATGAGTTTAGGGTTGCTTAAGTTTAGGCTTTAGGGGAATTATTTAGGGTTTAGGGTTTTAGGGTTGCTTGAGTTTATGGTTTAGGGGTTAGGTTTTAGGGGCATTATAATTTAGGGTTTTGGGGTTTTGGGAGAGAGAGAGAGAGAGGTTTAGGGTTGCTTAGGTTTAGGGGCATATTTAGGGTTTATGACCTTAGGGTTGCTCAGACCTTTAGGAGCATTATTTAGGGTTTATGAGTTTCTAGGGTTTCTCAAGTTTATGGTTTAGGGGTTAGGGTTAAAGGGCAATTATTTTATAAGTTTGCTCCAATCCTCCTTATCCTAACCCATTAGTCCACCCATCTCCTAATCCATCAATTCGTATCATCCATCCACCATATAACTCACCATCTAATCCACCATCAAATATTCTAAGCTGTAATCCATCAACCCATGAACCCTTGAAAAGTTTTCTCCAAAGACTCTTTCCAAAAATCCAAAAATAAAAGCAAAGATATGGAGCCATCCAAATCCACTAATCCAATTTCATCCCCCTCTAACACTCCCAATCCCAATCTATCCCCTCCTATATCCATTCACTCGATCCTAATGCTAACCCCACAACATCTTCCATCATTGTCCATCAACTATATGCATATCCTAGTCCATCAACCCATGAAGCCATGAAGGATGTCACCCAAGGACTATTGGCAAGGAATCTTAGAAAAACATCATGTACTCAAATTCCTATCCTTGAGCAGGTAACAAAGAACCTCCTAATAACATGTCTACCACTCCAACACCATCATCCATTCCTATGTCTATCCATTTCATTAAAGAGTCTCCTACCATAAGTCCAAGTCAAACCCCATCATGTATCCATGTTGTCAAACATCCAAATATTATTGATCCCATCGAAGAACCCATCACATCCATCTAAGAAACCCAATAGCCATGTTAAAGAGCCTAGTCTAAATCATATGGAAACACCAACCACCCATCCTAATCAAAATCCAAACATCACATCTAATCCCATGTCCCGGATCCCTTACCATCTCATCATCAACCCATCTACATTGGTCCCATCATTGATCCTCCAACATCTCCTAGTGAACCCCCATCACCACCTCTTACTTCCCAATCCAATGAATATCAATGCATCCCTCCTTACCCTATCCATATCTAATATCACACTATCCATGCTTATCCTCCCTGTGATCAAGATATTATCTATAATCAAGATCTTATCCATGAGAAAGTAACCCACATCACTCCTATCCATCATCCCATTAGCCCTATCCATCATCCCACTAGTCCTATTCATTATTCATCAATATCCCATGATGAGACACATTCCCTCGGGAAAGAAAAAAATAGATAATTAAACAAATAACTTAGATCCTATCAAATAGTTCATCCATTAGAGGATAATGATAATCAAGATCCAAGAATTCTACATCCATTTCCCATTGATCCTCCATCATCCCCTAGATCAAACTATATGTTTAGGGGTTTATCTTGGTTTCTGGAATTTAGGGTTTAGTGGTTAGGGGTATTATTTGAGGTTTATGAGTTTAGGGTTGCTCAAGTTTAGGGTTTAGGGTTTAGAGGAATTATTTAGGGTTTATGGGTTATGATTTAGGGGTTTAGGGTTTCTCGTGTTTAGGGTTTAGGGTTTAGGGGTTTAGGGTTGCTCTCTCTATCGATCCCCTCTCTCTAACTATACCTTTCTATCTATCCCTCCCTCAATATCTCACTCCCCCTCTCTATCACTCTCTCAATCCCTCTACCTCAAATCTATCTCCATATGTCTCTATCCACATCTCTTGATCTCTTTCCCTATATCTATCTCTCCACATAGATCCCTATCTCTTAATCTATCCCTCTTTACCTCTCTCTCCCTCCCTCTCTATGTCTCTCCTCTTCACTATCTCTCTCCCCAACCCTCGACCTCTTGAAATGTCTCTCCAGGTAGGTCTCTGGACATCTCTCCATCTCTTTCCCTATCTCTATCTCTCCCCATAAACCTATCTATTAATATATCTCTCTCTACCTCTCTCTGTATTTCCCTATCCATCTCTCCCTCACTCTCTATCTCCCTATATCTCCCCTCTCTCTATATCTATCTCTATCTCCCTCTTTATCTATCTTTCTCCTTCTATCTAGACCCCTTTGTCTATCTCAATTACCCTCTCTCGCTCTCCCCGCCTCTATCTCCACCTATCCCTCTCTATCTCTCTATTTTCCCCTCTTTCTATATTTTTTTCCTTTCTCTAACTCTATCTCCATCTCTCCATATCTTTCCATGTCCCCCCTCTCTCCCTATCCATGTCCATGTCCCTCTATCTCTCCACATCTCCCTCTCTCTACTTGTCTCTATTTATCCCTCTCACCCTCCCCCTTTCTATGTCGCCCTCCCTCTTTATATACATCCCTTTCTATCTATCTATTTTCTTCCTTTATCTCTTTATTTATCTATTCTCCCTCTATCTAAATATATGTACCTCTCTATCTCTATATCTCTCTCCCTCACATTCCAAGGGGTCGACAGAGAGAGGGAGAGAGATATAGAGAAAGAGAGGTAGATAGATTTGTAGAGAGGGAGGATAGAGAAATCTTAATCTTATTATGCTTCCCTATCTATCTCTATCTCTATAACATTAAGAAGGTTATGATTTTAGGGTGAATGAAGCTTATTATTTTTATGCTTCCTAGAATGCGCTTGCATTATGGGAAGCAAAAAAATGGGCAAAAAGCATGTGGGATCTATGATTTAAACCCCACATGCTTGTTATTCCTTCTTTTCATGTAGTATATCAGAAAAAACAATGCTTTTGCATGTTCTTTGACATATTAACAATCATTTTTGGATCATTCCACCACCTTTTTTTTATTTTTCAACGTAGAATAACTGATTTTGCATTTTTTGGAGAAAATTTGATTATTTAAGCATAAAGTTTCATGTTTCATGTGTGATATTGTTTCAAATCTAATTACCATCGATATATAGATTGAATTTGATGATATATGTTTGTTTTTTCCATAAATCTCACTAGTCCTACTCTAGAGTTATACAGAATTCATAATCAAACTTGCAAAAAAGAAGAATTTGAGGATTTTGAAGCCAAAATTTTGAGAATTGGTCAACTCCAATATAGAAGTCTAATGTATGTTCTTTATATACATTTTAATTCACTTATATATGTTCTTATGTTCTTTGTGTCTTTATGTCTTTAGCTCATGATGCATTAGCGAGTTCTTTACCAAGCATCTTGCAATTGCTACCACATCAACTATTGGTTGTAATGAATCTCCATGTCATAGCACAATCTTCAACCTATATCTCATCATTATATTCTTCTTCCTTCTCATCTTCTCATCTTCTTATCTTCTCATCATTATATTTTTCTTTAATAACCTATCTCACCATTTATTCTTCAATGATCTTGTGTTTTCTAAGTTGTAATGCACCAATTTACTTATGAAACTCCTAGGGTTTAATCATTCTTATTTTGGACTACTGCTTGAACAATGTCATGTGTGATATTCCTAGAAAACCCCTCCTTTACACCTTGATAGGATATATCAAATTATCTTCATACCTAGTTTGATATGTTCCTATTGACTGTTATGATAGTCCTAGTTGTGTTGATAGTCCATTTAAGGTGCTTGACAATTCTAATCTGTATATAAGATGAGTCATTTTCATCATGTTGTCATCTCTTACCTTGTGAATAGGGTAGTGAGAGCCTATTGCATATTTTGTTCATATCTGAACCTAATAATCCTTATGCATAATGTCACATAGCACATGGGTATCATTGTCATAATAGTTAAGAGATAGTGTATAAAATAGTCCTAAGTGTTCTCAATAAATTCTATCCTTGTTTAGAGATCTCACATCAAGTTTTCCAAATTTGACACTCATATTGCTCTTCATCTTTCTCTCCTAAGAGTAATCTCTTTATTTTCCATTTTGTTCCTTATAAGAGTAACCACCACCAATCTCCACCATCTTCATTCAATGTCATTAACTCTCCATAATTTTGGTACAAGAAGTAGTTTGATAATTAAATACTAATTCACTACCCAAACATTTAGTGCCTATAACAATCCTAAGTTTATGTCAAACAAGATTTCATCCTACACAACTCCCTTTATGACAATTCCTCCAATGATTATGACAATCATAGCTCATAATTGACAACAAATCTTCTTCACCAACTTGGAATCCAAGGTTATAATGAGAGTCCAACATAATTAAGATCATCTCAACAAGATATATATGGTTATGCACTTAATATTCCTCTTGACATAACAGCACCACATCATCTTATATCAATAATCAATGACAACTACATGCATGGGATAGCACACCAATCAACTAAGTGTTTGATCCAACACTCCATCCATGTCTAGAATATGGGCCCTTGAACGACTCTCCAAAATATGTGATACCAACCCCTTATGTGGCAAGCAATGTGAACAAACAAAGATTTTTGAATCATACCTCGTGCCATTGTTCCTTCATTACACAACTAATGCAACACCTACATCTTCCTCCTACATCCACATCAACAACCACCACTTCCACTACCACCTCTTCATCTTAATGACCCATTCTTATTTGGTTGGTTCTACTTTACTAGCAACCATGTACTCTTGAAGCATAAAATACCAAACTCCCCATTGTTGATCTTGCAACTTGTCTTTGTCCACATGAAAACTCTCATTATGCTACCTTTGTTGCATGTGTGTGTGTGCAACACCATTACTCCTCTTCATGATCCCTTGGCCACCTTGAAACATTGCCTCTTATGCTAGGTCCTCAAAATATTATAGTTTAGGACTTGACTTGTCATCATGAAATATAACTCTGCCCTGAATTTCTGCACCTTGTTATTCCTAGAAAACCCCTCCTTTACACCATGTGACAAGATATCAAATTATCTTCATACCTTGTTTGATGCTCCTATTGACTGTCATGATAGTCCTAGTTGTGTTGATAGCCCATTTAAGGTGCTTGACAAGTCTAATTTGTATATATAATTAGTCCAATCATAGCCTCCACATAACATCACCAAATCATGTTACTAAGAAGATTTTCCTTCAAGTCTTCCATATGGAAAATCAGTTATCATATGACTGTTATGCCCAACAATACAATCATTAGTGAATGTTAATATTATTCTAGGGTCATATTTTAGGTTTCTAGGCAAGTTTTGAAGGATTGTCTTGATGTTATTAAAGTTGCAAAGTGTGGTCATTAGTACAAATATGGTTATAAGCCTTTGAAATTGTCATTTCTTAATGTTGATAGCTGAATTAGTATGCAAAATACCTTGTAGACTACCCTAGAAGACTATCACAAATAAATCAACAATAGGACTATCAAAAGTTTAGAGGCATCCTTGGCATCATTTCCATCTTGAAACCTTCATTAATGTTGTCCTAGATCCCACATTATGATGAATAAGTCCTTTGGTGATGCATTACTAGGATAATGATATGATCTTGTGCCAAAATGTCACCTTGTTGTCCTAGGAAGACTACCATGCCCAGCTAGTTATAAGGTATGTGAAGGTGGTTTGAAGCTTTAAAATAGTCATCAAAACATCTGCCATGGTCCAAGAAGGTAAACTCCATTCCCATTTTGAAACTGCTTGCAAAGGGCTTCATTCAAGTCATGATTTTTGTCTTCACATGTCTTCCTCTAGACTTTAGGACAACAGTTATAACTTTTTTCACGGGTCAAGAAAATGAACTACAAATTGATTTTTCAGAATTTATGAACTTTATGCATGTCTAGGACAACCTAGGCATCATAAAAATGAGTTTTATCAAACCTACAATAGCCATGAACATGAAGAACAGGTTGCTGATTTGGTTGAGAAAATGAGTATAATCAAGCTAGTCTTTCACCATAAGAGGAGGTGCATGATATTTGTCCATTTGGATGAGTTCAAAAGTATTTTAGAGACCTCCATGATACTTCCCTAGCCTAGGAAATTCTCACACATGAACATAAGCAAGAATTAGGGGAGTTTTCTCATGATCTTGATGTTGTCAATTTAAGGAATTTGAGTGCTTTTTGGGATAGTTTTTTGGTCTATCATATGTTTTAATGATTTTTTTCCTATTTATGATGACTTTGATCATGGTCTATCATATCTCAATAAACAAGGATAGTGATGAATTTCATTAAATTGGAGCTCCTAAAGTGATGCAAATCACCAAACATGATAACTTTTTCTATTTTTTCATTGTGACCATTATTCATTATCATTATAAAGGTTCTAATTATCATTGTCTTTTCATAATCATCATGCTTGTAGAAATCATCATCATGCTGAGGAAATGAGAAAAGACTCTAACACCAAAATAGTGTGAAGCTAAGAATGAGAGGAAAAGAGAAAGAATGAGGCAAATTCAGGAAAGTAGGAAATTGTCAACCATAGAAGAAGACATTCTACCATTGCCAATTGAAGAGGAAAATGATTCATCTAATTAAGCTAAGAGAGAGATGGAATCGGTGGAACAAATGGAATGAATGCAAAACCTCCATGCAATGAGGAAAGTGAATCTCTAAGTTGGAGGCACTCCATCATCCATAGGTCAAGTTGAAGGAACACCATCATTATCTTCTCAAATTGGAGACACTCCATCTTTCATAGGTGAAGTAAAAGGTACATCTTCATT
This sequence comes from Cunninghamia lanceolata, assembly GCA_027924645.1. Taxonomy (NCBI): domain Eukaryota; kingdom Viridiplantae; phylum Streptophyta; class Pinopsida; order Cupressales; family Cupressaceae; genus Cunninghamia; species Cunninghamia lanceolata. Next base: position 5,994,900 of record BSBN01000957.1, read on the forward strand.
TTCTTCTCAAGTTGGTGGCATGCCATCATTCACAAGCCAAGTTGAAGGTACGTCATTTTCATCTTTTTAACCTCCAATTGAAGGTATATCATCTATCCCATCTCAAGTAAATATTGAATAAATTCCTAATGTTGAGTGAACTTTACCAATTAAAACACCTCCTAGAATTTTGCATAGGAAGCCTAAGTTTCTAATCGATATTGATGAGAATGTGTTGAAGCCCATGCAGGATAAGATTCCCATGTGCACTTGCCATTTAGATATGCAAATAAGATATGGAAATTATTCTTTGAGAATTTAAATAAAATTGGAAGATGTCAACTATTTGTTGAATTGATGAGAAATCTAAAATTTAGGCCCACTATGAAGATTCTTGGCCTAAGAACATCGAATGCCTCAAGTGAAAAATCAATTGTCAAGAATCTAATAAGTGCATATGAGAGTGTGGGTTCCACCTCACACACCAAGGATAGTAATGTCACACGATGTGTCATTACACCGACAATAGTAAGCCAAAAAATAAAGAAAGCTCGACTCATTAGAAAGACAAGTCAAGCATTGAAAATAAGTAGAAAAACTCTAATGAGAGCCGTTGGAAGATGTAAAAGAGTTGAGAACCAAAACACCAATGAATTGTGGGCATTCTCTAGGAGGCTCCCATGGAAAGACAAACTTGTTGTTGAAGCTTTGAGATCCATCATTGAAGAATTTTGGAAAATAACACAAGGGTATCTCCTAATGCAAGAGATGTGAGAAGGAGAATCGATAGTCGAAATCATGAGCCACATCGAAAGCATTTTTTGGATATGACTCAAACACAATTTTTTGGTAAATTTCTAGACATGTATCCTCAAATTAAAATTTGTCAAATATATTTTGAAATGCTAAAACCTTTCTATGTCAAAATAAATCACACACGCACTACTTCTTGTTGTAGATTACATATTGAATTTTCTAACCATTTTAATATTTATCAGTCTATATGTTTAGATTTACATACTAATAATGTTTTGTAGGATTGTGGCATACATGCCCCACCAACTAATTCAAGAGACTTCATATCAACAATTTTATGTGAAAGAGAGGAAGGTCAAATATTCTATAGGAAATTATGCTTGGATGGCACATGTTAGTATTGTGGTGGCTTGCAACATATGCCAATATGTCAACCTATGGAAAGCACACATACGATTGGAAACAAACTAGTAGAGTTCAGCAAGTATAAAACATTGGCCTACAATACAAAAGGTGATAAAGAAGCAAAGATGTGTGATTTGGTTATTCAGAAGATTCCAGTGTATTAGTTTATGTCTACATTTCATGACAGTATAGTTCACGAGTATGCAAGGCATACCCATAGAGCACAATGGTTGGACTTGCAATTCAAGTTATGCAAGGACATGTTTCCACTTGGTACCATCATTTCAGTTGTTGACTTTGTAGATAACTACACAATACAGCCACAGAATGCGGTGCAATTACAGTATTACAACTCTACACCAGTTGCTATATTTATGCAAATAGCATTAATTCATGCAGAAGATAGTATAGAGGATGACAGGAATATCTTGAGGGAATATCATTTTTATATTAATGATGATCACACACATTCTATGGAGTTTGTCCAAGGTTTCTTTTAGATGTTCTACCATGATTTGGCCAGCAGTAACATATCACTTCATCAGCATATCATATGGTCAGATAATTGTGCATCACAATTCAAGAACACACATACATTCCTTTGGTTGAGTAGGATGCAAAAGGTGAATGGTGTTCAACATATGTGAAATTTTTGTGAGACTGTGCATGGAAAGGGGGCACATGATGGTGTAGGAGCATGTATCAAAAGAGCATTGGCATGAGAAGAATTGAAGTACAAAGATAATGCAAAGTTGACAGATGCAAGATCTATTTTCAAATGGTGTAACACTATAATGGGTCTAGGTAATGAAGGTAAGTCTATAGTTTGTAGATATTTTTGGTTGGTTGATGATACTAACATTACAAAATATGAGGACTATTGTACATTGACAGGATCAAGTGAGCTACACTCTTTTAGAATCTCTAATGTAGGTTCATGGACTATTCATACACGGCATATGGCATGCTTTTGTTCTTCATGTACAAATGAAGCTTGGTATGATTGTGAGTCAAAGGAGTGGGTTGATAATTGGTGTACAAGAGGCCTATGCCCGATTGACCATTATCAACCACTGACAGCACTACAATAGACAGAGATTGAATCATTGGTTGATTTTGACCATGTTTCAGATCTAGTTCAACTAGGTATTATCAACATTCTAATTTAATAAAATTGAATATGCCATATTATTTTGTTTTTTCCTTGTATTGTTGACTATATTCATCAAACTGAATGCACGTACGAATGCAGGGCATGTTTATGCAGTTATTGTAGCTAAAGACAATGAAGAAGGAAAAGATTATTATTTGTGTCATTGTGTTGAGGTAAAAAAGAAATTAGATTCCCCTATTATAGATGGAGAAAACATTGAGTACCCTACATGATTAGTGGTTGTTACTAGAATATGGCTTAGAAGGTACCCACTGAAGAAGTCTGATGTGTGGGTATTTAAGGACTTTGAGCCACATAGGAAGATTCTTCATTATTCTAACCTTGTTGTGGCTTCAAATGTTCATTTGATCAAATATGGGGGTAGACCATTGAGCAAGACCTTGTGGAAGGTTTGTGAGTCTGATCATGAGGCAATACTAGACACAATAAAGAGTAGAGCAAACCCTGATGGTTCATTAGATTGAATTAATGGAATGATAGAAAGGTATGTTATTTTTCTTTGTTATCCTAATTTCACCTTGTATGTTTTAACTACTCATTTTAGCTAAATAGTGCAATTGCATTTGCATGTAGGATTTTAGTATGATGGAGGTAGGCATAATCCTAATGAAGTTGCCTTTGGAAGAAAAGTAAGGTAGGTTTTCATGATTATTTCATGATGATATGCCCTTTACTTTCTATTTCATAATGAGTTTTAATGATGCTACTATGAGTTCTAATTCGTTTTAATGATATTACTATTTCATAATGAGTGTTAATGAGTTTTAATGAAAAACAATTGATAGTAGTGATAAGGGCAGCCTTGGATCAAGTGAGAACACCTTTATAGTATCGAATTTCCAACTACCAGAAATGTATTATGACTAAATTTTTAGGATAGGCATCTCTTGGGGCCAAAAAGATGGAGCCAATGCATCTGGGTGGGTGGGTAAATGCTAGTGGGATGTCTTTTCAATGGCAAAGCCTCATGGTTGTTCTTGGCTATATCGAATGAAGACAATCTCTCAAGAGCCCCAAGAAAAAAAAATATGACAAACTTTGCATCAACTGTTCCATCAAACTGTGACACCTAGGAACATCTTATTTGCATGTATAGGTGGATGCCATGTCCACCTACAAACACCTACCTCAATTTTTTCTAAATCAATTTTGTTTGCCTATGGTGGCAAGGAACGCATTCTTGCAAAATGCTTAAGTTTCATGTAGTGGAAAGGTGCTAGGAGTGACATTTTGCACTCCATAGGTCGTGGGGCCAAATGGATTTCGTCAATGCATCAGGGTGGGTGGGTAAATTCTAGGAGAGGTCTCATTTTGTGTGCCAAGCACTCCAATCATTGAGGGCAGTAGGCTACTGGCAAAGTCCCTTAAGATCCCTAAATGCAAAAACTGTCAAACTTTGACGGAGCAATTCTCAGAATTTGTAGCAACTAGGAATGTTTCATTTGGACCTACAGGTGCACATGGGTTCTGTACACAATAACCTCTAAGTTCTGGTCAACTCTAGTCTATTTGACCATGCCAAAATCAAATGCATTCTTGCAAAATGCTTCAGTTTCATGCAGTGGAAAGGTGCTAGGAGTGACATTTTGCATTCCATAGGTTGTGGGACCGAACGAACTTCACCAATGCATCAAGGTGGGTGGTTAAATGCCAGGGGAGGTCTCATTTCATGTACCAAGTGCCCCAGTCATTTGGGGCAGTAGGCTATCGATAAAGTCCCTTAAGATCCTAAGAGAAAAAACTGCCAAACTTTCATGGATCCATTCTAGGAATTCATGGTAGCTGGGAACATTATTTTTGGACCTAAAGGTGCATCTAGGGTCTGTAAACAATAACCTCTCTCAGTTTTGGTCAACTCCAATTCATTTGATAGTGCCAAAATCAAATGCATTCTTGCAAAATGCTTTAGTTTCATGCAGCACAACCTTGCCAGGTGCCTTATTTTTTGATATGCTTGTCGTGAGGTTGAATGGATTGTGCTAATGCATTAAGGTGGGTGGGTAAATGTTAGGGAAGGTCTCATTTCGTGTGCCAAGCGTCCTAATCATTATGGATGCAAGCTACCGACAAAGTGACTTCGTCGATAGCTTATAGTACGAAACAATTGGGACCCTTGGAACACAAAACAAGACCTCCCCTAGCATTTATCCACCCACTCTGATGCCTTGGTGAAGTCCGTTCAGCCCTATGAGCTATGGAATGCAAAATGTCACTCCTAGCACCTTTCAAGTTTGTTGGTAGCTTGCAACTCGAAGTGACTGAGATAGTGCATGAAACGAGACCTCCCCTAGCATTTACCCAGCCACCTAGACATGTTGGTGTAGTCGGTTTGACCCCACAACCTATGGAATGCAAAATTTTACTATTAGTAACTTTCTAGTTTGTCGGTAGCTTACAACCTAGAACAACTGGGATGCTTGGCACATGAAATGAGACCTTCCTTGGCATTTACTTACCCATCCCATCACATTGGTGAAGTCCATTCAGCTCCATGACCTTTGGAATACAAAATGTCACTCCTAGCACCTTTCCACTGCATGAAACTAAAGCATTTTGCAAGAATGCGTTTGATTTTAGCACAGTCAAACAAACTAAAGTTGACCAAAACTGAGAGAGGTTCTTGTGGACAGACCCCACGTGCACCTGTAGGTCCAAACAGAACATTCCTAGCTGCCACAAATTTTGGTAGTTTTGCGTGTTAGGGATCTTAAGGGACTTTGTTAGTAGCCTGCTGCCTTGAATGATTGGGGCGCTTGGCACACAAAAAAAGACCTCCCCTAGCATTTACCCACCCTGACACATTGGTGAAGTCCATTCGGCCCCATGGCCTATGCAATGCAAAATGTCACTCCTAGCACCTTTCCATTGCATGAAACTGAAGCATTTTGCAAGAATACATTTGATTTCGACATGGTCAAATAGACTAGAGTTGATGAAAACCAAGAGAGGTTATTATGGACTAACCCCACATGCACCTATAGGTCCAAACAGAATGTTCCCATCTACTACGAATTTTGAGAACTACTCCATCAAAGTTTGGTAGTTTTTGCGTCTTATGGATCTTAAGGGACTTTGCCAGTAGCCTGCTGCCTCAAACGATTGGGGCACTTGGCACACAAAATGAGACCTCCCCTAACATTTACCCACCCACCCCAATGTTTTGGCAAGTCCGTTCGGTCCCACAACCTATAGAATGCAAAATGTCACTCCTAGCACCTTTCCACTACATGAAACTAAAGCATTTTGCAAGAATGCCTTTGATTTCAGCATGGTCAAACAAACTGGAGTTGAATTAAACCAAGAGAGATTATTGTGGATGGACCCCACATGCACCTATAGTTCCAAACATAATGTTCCCAGCTTCCACAAATTCTAAGAACTGCTTCATCAAGGTTTGATAGTTTTTATGGATCTTAAGGGACTTTGTTGATAGCCTATTGTCCTAAATGATTGGAGTGCATGGGACATGAAACAAGACCTTTCTTTGCATTTACCCTCCCACCCTGATGTGTTGGTGAAGTCCGTTCAGCCCCACGACCTATGGAATGCAAAATGTCACTCGTAGCCCTGAGGATTCAATCAAGTAGTCCTTAGGTTGATATGACCAATCTAATCTTGACATATGACTACTACCATTTGCATATAATTGTACATTTATAAAATGAGTCTTCTAAGATCTTTATAACAACCTTCTCTATTTTTCTTGGACAACACTAACCTAATATGTGTTGATAGTGCTAAAATGTGAATAACGGTATGATGATTAGTAGATACTCTTAGGACCTTGATGCCTATCCTAGCAATCATATGACTGATCCATTGTTGTATTGACTGTGACATCCTTGATTAGAGGTAAAAATATATTGCATTTACATAATTTCATGCCATTTACATGGTGGGTAACCTATTTGTGTGATTAACACTAGTGTCCATGATAGATCAATGATAGATCAAATAGATAATGGTGAATAAGGGATAGATCAATGATATCTCAAATAGATAAGGTGAGGTAGCATGATATTTAAGATATACCAATGTAATATCATAAGGCATGGTATATAAGATATAAAAATGTGGGATCAATGATGTAAATTCTCTAGATAGAAAAATATGTCAATATTTGATCGTAAATGCTCATAATAGCTAGGTAGAAATAATGATAAGAGATGCACCATAGATAAGATGCTCAATATAATGATAGATCATGAATGTTCTAAGAAGATAGAACCTCACTCAATGCATGTGAGAGGAGAATCATTATAAAATACAAGAATGTCATTAGAAGGAGGTAAGATTATGTCATCAATGCATGTCCTACAAGGTGCATCAGAAGGTCTAGACTCTAGATCATTAGTATGTATGTACTCACCACTATCCATATGATCATAATTAGGCTTACTATGAAAAATGGAATATGAATAAGAATAAACAATATCAAATCACAATGAACTATTTCATCATCTATAGGTATATCATGCAAAGAAGGTGTGCTGGGTGAGTGATATTTTAGTGTATTTTTGAGATCTCTTGTGTTAGGTGAGTGATATCTACAAGGGGAGTGTTTAGACATGTTAGATATGTCTACTTACACCTTGACTATGAATATTAGGGCCTGATCAATCCATTTGGTCTCTGCTGTTACGAAAAATCCCTAAAATAGGCATAATTTGACTGTAACAGTCCAAGTTTTATCTACTCCCTACAAAACAAGCCTACCTAATTTTTATATATATTTAAAAAGGGACAAAAGGGTATCCAAATAAAGTCTCAGATCTCAATTATCGGGTGTATTAAGTTAGTTATTACATAATCTCTCTCTGAGAAGGGCTACAAACTCCTAGACCACTTACAAAGCAAGTACATGTTATACTAACCACAGAGCTCTGTCCATGCATGTATAAGGTTGGTATAGTGAATTTAAGCATGTACGAGTGTTTTCAAACCATGGTGAATTTCTATAAGTCTTTCAATCAAGATTTGGTTTTGTTCTAGACCTAGAGTGAAGCTAGTGTGAGCTAGTAGGAGATTGAATTGTTCAGTTCATTGCATGAACATATCAAGTTGAGATCATATATTCTATTGCATGATTCTAGACAAGATATATGTCATATTCAAGGACCACAACGGTTCAAATTCATGTGAATAATGAAGGCATGATATGTTGTGAGCAAGTGTTCAAGGTAAAAAGCCAAATTGATGTGAGTATGGTTGAGCTAGGATGGCATCAAAATCATAAAGGATATAGCAATTTTGTCAAAAGTTGTAGTTACAACTACCCTACGAGACATGTATGCAAAGTGTGGAAGCATAAACAAGGCATGTGGACTATTTGATACACCACAAAGAGATGTCATCTCATGGGATGCAATGATTGCAAGATATGCAAAAAATGGATTTGTTGAAAAGATTTTAGAAACTTTCAAGTAAATGCAATTGGCATGTCTAAAGCCAAATTTCACAACCTTTTCCAAGGTCCTCCCTATTTGTACACCAAAATAGGATGTTTGGAACAGTGTATGGATAGCCATCAAAGCATAAAGGATATAGGAAATTTGTCACATGATGTAATTACAGCTGCCCTTGTAGACATGTATGCAAAGTGTGGAAGCATAGATAAGGAACGTAACCTATTTGGCATGATGCCCCAAAGAAATGTTGCCTCATGGAATGTAATGATTCCAAGATATGAACAAAATGGATATTTGGATAAGGCTTTAGAAACTTTCAAGCAAATGTAATTGGTGGGTGTAAAGCCAAATTCCAAAACCTTTAAAATGGTATCTTTGGAACACAGTATATACATCCATCAAAGCATAAAGAATATAGCAATTTTGTCAAAAGTTGTAGTTGCAACTACCCTGCGAGACATGTATGCAAAGTGTGGAAGTATAGACAAGGCACGTGGACTGTTTGATCATACAACACCACAAAGAGATGTCCTCTCATGGGATGTAATGATTGCAAGATATACAAAAAATGGATTTGTTGAAAAGACTTTAGAAACATTCAAGTAAATACAATTGGCATGTGTAAAGTCAAATTCCACAACCTTTTCTAGCATCCTCCTTATCTATACACCAAAATAGAATGTTCAGAACAGCATATGGATAGCCATCAAAGCATAAAGGATATATGAAATTTGTCACATCCTATAATTGTAGTTGCCCTTGTAGACATGTATGCAAAGTGTTGAAGCATAGTCAAGGCACGTGAACTATTTGGCATGATGCCCCAAAGAAATGTCACCTCATTGAATGCAATGATTGCAAGATATGAACAAAATGGATTTTTTTATAAGGCTTTAGAAACTTTCAAGCAAATGTGATTGGCAGGTGTAAAGCAAACTTCCACAACCTTAGCTAGTATCCTCCTTGCCTATGCCATAATGGACATCCATCAAAGGATAAAACATATGAGAATTTTGTTAGATGTTGTAGTTACAACTACCCTCATAGACATGTATGCAAAGTGTAGAAGCATAGATAGGGTACGTGAACTATTTGGCATGATGCTTCAAAGAAATGCCACCTCACGGAATGCGATGATTGCAAGCTATGAATATTTAATGGATTTTTTGATAATCCTTTAGAAAGTTTCAAGAAAATGCAATTGGCGAGTGTAAAGCCAAATTCTAAAAACCTTAGAAGTGGTATCTTTGGAACATGGTACAGACATCCATCAAAGCATAAAGGATATAGGAATTTTCTCAAATGTTGTAGTTTCAACATAAGTACTCTGCAAGACATGTATGCAAAGTGTGGAAGCATATACAATGAATGTGAACTGTTTGACACGATGCCTCAAAGAAATGTTGTCTCATGGAATGCAATGATTGCAAGATATGCACGAAATGGATTTTTCATAAGGCTTTAAAAACTCTCAAGCAAATGTACAAAAGTAAATTTCAACCAAACGCAAATTTTGGCATGTCTAAAACCAAATTGCACAACCTTATCCAACTTCCTCCTTGCCTATGCCTAAATGGGATCTGGGGAACATGGTGTGGACAACCATCAAAGCATAAATGATATAGGAATTTTGTCACATGTATTGTATTTGTAGCTGCCCTTGTAGACATGTATGGAAAGTGTGGAAGCATAGGCAAGGCACATGAACTATTTGAAATGATGCCTCAAAGAAATGCATAGTCCCATAGAATGCAATGATTGCAAGATATGCACAATATGGATTATTTGAAAATGATTTATAAACTTTCAAGCAAATGCAATTAGAACGTGTAAAACTAAATTCCTGTAATGATAATTGATCATCATATTAAATATTTAATATAAACTGTCATATACATAATGTCGTGAACATAACATCTAGTTTATATACAAAGCCATATAGGCCTCTCCAAACAAAGCCATACAGACATATATACAAAAATATACATAAGTAACATACAAACGTATGTATACAAAGCCATCTAGGCATACAAAAAAATCCCAAAAACTAGTTTCCTATGGACTTTTATGAAATAATCGGTGGCCCTTGCTTGATCGTGAAGATGGAGATCCAATCCGTGACTCATCCTCTCTCTGCCGTCAAGTAGACCTCTTCAACAGAAGTTCATCTAGATCCACCTGTTAATACAATCAAACAATATGCACATTACTATAGAAAATGTACATGAAATATATAACATCACATATGTAATCGATCACTTGCCGCCATTCGATGATCACTCTCCATCATCTTGTCTCAAGCTTCTTTATTCGTAGTTGGACAGGATGGAGTTGTGACCTCCTATGAGAAGCATCAAGAAGCAAAATTAACTAAACATAAATATCATTTATGTACATCAAATGACATGAGATAAAACAATAAATACAAAATTATGACATTTTCATGTTATTGGCTCATACCTCGATCAAAGGATTTGAAGACATCATGGCTGCAGCAATGCCTATCTACGCTGACTCGCAAAGATTAGGAGGAGTCTCCACATTCAGCATATGAAAATCAAGTTCAAGATTATTCAACCAAAATAAATACATAACATTATTTTAAAAATGCATAATGATTAGAAATGGTTAAATTTATCTCTGTAAAAGTGGTGGATTTGTGTCTAGGGGACCAAGGAAACTATGGAGGTGTTGGTGACTGTTGAAATCATCAAATTGTCACAAAATATTATTACCATTGACATATCTACAATAATTACGATCATATGATAAATTACATACTTGCTGACTTGACCTCCTCTCATAACCTATCAATGGATGGCTAACAGAGACAGGATGAAGACTCTGACCCTAGAATTTCATTGCGCAGACAATTACATACATTATTTTTGACTTATAATATAGATAGTCATATAAAATTAATTACAAATTTCAAATAACAATATATCAAATCAAGATGAAACTTGTAAAAAATTACCTGAGAGTCAATACCAAATGTAGTCTGTAATATATCATCGGTGAGAACAATATCATCAAATATGGATGTCTCCATCATTGGATGCTACTCCTATGTCACAGTATCTTGCCAAGGGTCCTACCATGAGTCTTGTGTCCCATAATCACATAGGTTCCCACATGAACTACACAAATGTGGGGACAAATGATGCCTACTTCTCTCACCCTCATTCGTCTAGGTAAGATCATTAGCATGTTGTGATAGAGTTTGGGTGAGAGTAGTCAATGAATGTAATGTCTCCACCTCAACACTCACCTTCAAAGTCGAAGGGAGTGACCTACGTTCTTGCCTAAACAGGGGTATAGGCACACAATTTTCATCTTGTTGAGCCCCCTCTCTATCTTGGGCAAAATCACCACCTCTACCCTAGAACTCACGAATGTCAAAATAATTGGGAATCTTCTTGAGGATGAACTTGCAATGGAGCTTCCTCAAGAAATATTGTGGCACCTCATCATTGTTGCATGGGCACTCATAGAAGACCATGTACCATCTATCCTGAAAGTTTTGGGATATTTCTTCATTCCTACACTAATGAATAGGAAACTGTTTGCAAGTTTCTTCTAATTTTTTGCCAGTTTTGGGATTAATAAAGTGTGCACATATTGAGATTTTTGTAATTTTTTCATTCTTCACTTGTTCATATGACAACTTGTTGGCATAGTATTGCTAAGACCTCTCCCTATAGTCTTGGAATTCGGTGATTTGTTTTGTCATTGAATTGGTGTGGGAAACAATCTCTTCTAATGACTTCGCAAGCGCCCTCTTACAATTGGTGCTTGCACTTAGATTGTTTAGTGTTTGAATAAGAGTTTGAAGATGTTTCTTGTGTTCTTCTATTATCCGTACGTAGTTTTCTTGAATATCCCTTACATTGTGTGGATGTGAAGGTGGGTTCTGAGGTTTTGGAGGGTTTTGGAGGTTGTTTTCACCCTTATCAGCTGGATTTGGGTTTTCTCTTGCCTCAATAACTATAAATGCAATATAAAAACTAATCAAACATTGAAAAATTCAAAAATTCTTCTCAAACTAACAAAAAATGATCAAACTCTACCTTCTTCAACTGCTAGACCCTCAAAATTTGTTGCACAACATCTTTTCCGGTGAGGTGGCATCATGAAAATGATGTTTTCTCTCTTGCATGTTCTTGGAGAGGCTTTCCTTGAACACACTTGTAGTTTCTTCTTAGTTTTTTTGGCACACATACTCCTTTGCTCATGGTGAAATGGCAGAAATGAGGTTATTTTGCACTTTTATGTCAAAGCAAAATGTGAGCACGTTATAATGCGCTTGTGTTTTTTCTTGTTTTGGACCAAAAAGTCCCATGGTGGTGACTTTTTGGTCCCCCATCTTTGTGCATACACCCTAAATGCAATAATCTTTACAAAATTTGTTAAAGTCTACAAAATATTATTCATTGCCATTGTTAGTCATAAGACATTTAATTTTCTTTCCCATCTAAGTTTTTGTAATTTCTTTGAGCTCTTTAAAATGACTAAATTTTTTTGATCTACTCTTTAGAAATTCAACCCATGTCCTACTATAATGATCAATCAAAGTAACATAATAAAGTAATTTTGGAATCGAAGGAATATCAAAAGGACAAAACACATCTAAATGGATGAGATCTATAATTCTAGAAGACTTATGAGAACTCAATTAAAACTAAACATAGTTTTATTTTCTATAGATACAATGTTCATAAAAATCAAATTCAAAACTACAATAAAAAATAACTTCATCAAAGTTCTTATTTTTCAAGGCCCTTTGACCCTTCTCACTAATGCATCCTAATCTCGAGTGCCATAACATAGTCTTCTCTACATGAAGTTGTCTCTCTATATAAAGAGCACCCTTAGGTACCCAAAAAGAATGACCATTTATTGAAGAAGATATCTCTCTTTTACATAATGAATCAGATAAAGATTTACTCATCACACTCAATTATACATGGATCAAGCTCAAATAATGTGTCAAATATAACACCTTTAGCAATCACCATAGTGCCTCTTATCATCTTACATCCTACATCAAACAAGATAACCTACACATTTGCATCAATCAACTTACTTATAGATAATAGATTGCATGCTAATTTAAGGATATGCAACCTACCACTGATTCCTTTTACTCTACCATTAGGAAATCTAATTTTAATTTTACCATGGCCAACAATTTTTAAATGAGAATACTCACCCATGTACACCTTACCTCCATCAAATACTTCATATGTTGGAAACTAGTCTCTATTAGAGATCATATGAAACCATTAACCTGACTTAATTAACCATGTATTTTTATCTCCAAGCATTGTAAAAGTTGTAATGAGAGAATCACCATCCTCCTTTTTAGATTCAGAATCAAAGTCATATTTCTTCTTATTTTTCTAACTTTCCTCTTTACACTCTTTCTAGAGATGACTGGGTTTGGCACAATTCTATCATATCACTTTGGACTTTCTAAGAGACTTTGGTCTCCCCTTGGACTTGGATCTTGATTTGTCACATTCATTCTTCTTCTTCTTTTTACTTCTTTATTTTGATCTACCTTGAACATTTAGGGCCTCTTTAGCACTAATGGAAACCTTCCTCCTCATCTCTTTAGAAAATAAAGAAGTAACAACATCTTCAACTTTCAAGAAAATTGAAGTACTCCTAATGGCCATGACAAGAGAATCCCACAAATCAAGCAAATAACATAAAATGATCTGACATCCCTCTTCCTCATCCAACTTCACACCCACTAAAACTAACTAAGCCAAGAAGGTATTCAAAGCATTCAAGTGATCTATAACTTTTCCACCTTCTTCCATTTTCAAGGAATACAATTTCTTTCACAAAAATAACTTATTCACCAAATATTTGGCTTGATAAATTTTACAAATTTTCTACCATAGTTTCTTCCCAATAGTTTATTCATGGACATTTATTAAAATAGAATTTGCGATGCATAATCTAATTAGACCTTTATCTTTATGGTCCATAGTGTCATAGTGTTCAGTTGTGGTTGCATCCATAGGTCTATGACCATGCTCATCAACAACACCCCATAGTTCTTGATCCACTAATAGATCCTTCATTTTTCATTTTCCATAGCTCAAAATTACTACAATAAAATCTCTCCACTTCAATCTTCCCTCATGTTCTTGTCATATAAAAATTCTTGTAATAAGATCACAATGTATACTTCTACACAAGCTCCCACTCAAACTAGATTAACTCAAAAAACCCAACAACTAAAACCAAAGGTGATCATGATTCAGTACCACTTGTAAGGAAGTTAGGGTAGTGGAACAACTTCCTACACTAATCTTGAGAGGAAAAATGTATAAAAATAATTTTAAATCTGTATACACCTAAAAATGACATGACTCTGTCTAAATAAATATTTTAAATATTTATTTCATTTCATTATTCTTCTATCAATAAATAAATAAATAAATTTATTTATTTGATTCACATTCCTCCACCAAAATTAAATAAAATCATTTATTTAATTAAAATCTTCCAAATCTTCTAAAATCATTCTAAATTAAATAATACCAAATTATTTAATTAATTCTTCTCATTCTCCATATTTAAATAAATCCAACTATTTATTTAAATTATCTATTTCCTCCAAATTTGAATTAATACCAAAAATAATTCAATTAACCCACGTGCACATGTAATTAAATATATCAATATTTAATTAGCTAATATTCCCTCACACACATGTCCTATTCCTCCTCTAGTCAAAATTAGTTAACTTATCAATCAAATCTATTAACTGATTAGTCATCTAAGTTCACTGGTCAATCATCTTAGTCAACTCCCCAATCAACCCACTTATCTCTCCAATCAATTCTGTTAACTGGTCAATCATCTCAGTTAACTCTTCAATCAATTCTGTTAATTCCTTGTTGCATGAAGGACCAGGACACTTGTCCTCTCCCTATTCACACACATCCTCTCAAGTTTCCTCAACTATTGATCTTCTTATTCATTCTATACCATTGATCTTCTCTCTCACAAGTCTATAAATATAACCCCTATTCCTCCATTTGAACCATCAAAGTTTTTCATAAACTTACTCTACAAGAATCACAATGCGCCTTTGGCACCCAAATCTCGATAGCTTGAGATCACCATTTTCATTGCATTTTAGGATCCTCTTCATTGCAAACCTATCAATAGTAGTTCTCCATTATCATCTTGAAAAAAAGCAAGAAAGTACACCTTCTGAGGGCTCTATTCACATACGAGATCAATTCGAGATAGGTGACCAATGGAAGCCACAAAACAATAAGGTTTGCAAGGTATCATTTCTTTGTGTTTAATCTTGTTTATTCTTATTTCATTGAGATTATTGGATTATTGGTAGTTTAGTACTATTAACCACATTTTCTGATAACATTTCTGGCACCCATCGTGGGCCCTTGCCCCAATCTAACTTCAAAATTGAGTTTTTGTGCATTAGAATCCGTACACAGGATGTTCTTGTGCATCCGTTACATTCTGCAATGCATTCACTCACTGTTACTGCACATCTGTTTGATCTGCGCATCTACTCCCTGTTTCAACGCATTTACTCTCTGTTTATGTGTATCCATCATATCGGCGCATCTATTCTCTATCTCAGCGCATTTACTCTTTATAACTATGCATATATTAGATCTACACATCTATTCTTTCTTTTAGTGCATGTACTCTCTGTAACTGTGCATTTATCATATTTGCGCATTTGTTCACTATTTCGGTGCATTTATTCTATGTTTCAGCGCATTTGTTTCAGCGCATCCATACTGCTAGGGTTTTTTGAGCTGTTTCTAAGGAGATTTCTAATGCTAACACCATTCGTAGGAATATTCTCAGATCCACCTTGCAGGTTAAGAGATGTTTAGTCATATAGTTGCATTGTTAAAGCTCATCTAGATCTAATTAGCCAAGGAAGTAATTGAACTTGTTCATGCAAATCTCACTTAGATCTAAATAGGAGGGAAGTAACTTGAACTTGTTGCACCACAACTTGAACATAGTCCCAATTAGGAGGATTTAAAATTGAACAAATTTCTTTCAAAGTTAACAAATCTTATGTGCCCAAATAGAATAACTCATTTCATTTTTTCTTTCTTTTTAACTAGGAGGAAAGAACTAGTGTTTTTTGTGATTTTAGAATGATGATAGGACTATGCTCTCCCCTTAACTGGGTGAACAAAACACCAGAATCATCATTTCCCATGTGTTTCCTTTAGAGAGGCTTGCCCTTGGAAATCCTTCCTTCCAAGCGGTATGACCTTAAGTGGTAATGAGCTAATGCCAAGCTCTTCTGATCCACTATAAATAAACTATGTTTGAGGTGAAAGCTTCAAACAATGAGTGCGGATTAGTTATATCGATAGCCAACCTCCCCCAAAACCCTGCAAGGTGCAACCCTTGCAGGCTAGGAGACTCCATAACGGAGAGTAGCGTTGCAGCAAGTATAACCACTCGAACGGTTGCCCTTACTACTTATCCTTTGTTTGTAGAAGTCAAAGACCCCTATTCAGTGACACAGGAGGAAAACATTTTCCAGATCTGTCCAACGTCATACACTCATTCAATGTAGAGACAGAAAAGTTCAACTATTCGGAGGAAGTATAGCTTGGTATGCGTGAGAAGTGAGTGTCATGGAGGGGAGCCGGTGCTACCAAGCTATTAGCAGTCCACCTTTATGTAAGTGGCTGGTGTAAAAACCAAGTTGGAACTCATTGAATACTGCCCTTACCATCCTAGGATTTGTACTTGCTTTTGGTCAAAAAAGTAAAAAAAAAGCCAAAAAATCAAACAATCATGAAAATATTCATTGTGTGTGATGTGTCTTTCTTGCCATAATCAAAGAAACAAATCAAAAAGAGCACCACTCAAACCAAGAACCAAAAAAACATTGAAGAATATGCTTTTATCGAGTCAAAAGTAGTCAAAATTAGGCAACATAGACAGATCTGCACATTTGCTTCATCCTACTGCGCATCTATTTTCTACTGCGCATATACTTAGTTATGTTGCACTTTTACACAATCCTACTATGCATCTGCTTCTTTTACCAGTCCTGCGCTTTTGAGACCTATTACTACACATTTGTCCTCTATTCTGGCGCATCCACTTTTTCACTAGATCTATGCTTTTGCTTCCTATTGCTGCACATATACACTCTATTCCTACGCATCTGTCATAGTGAGCACTTCTGTACAATTCATCAAAAAAACACCTACCTTTTTTAGCACCCATTTTAGTCTTGCATCAATTTCTAAGGATATGACAAATCAATTAGAAGCACTTACCCAACAAATCCAAGCTTTTATAAACTTACTCTGTAGGAATTGCAGTGCACCTTTGGCACCCAAATCTCCATAGCTTGTGATCACTTGTTACCATTATCACCATTTTCATTACATTGCAAGATCCTCTTCATTGCAAACCTATCAACAGTTGTTCTCCTTTGTCATCTTGGAAAGAAGCAAGGAAGTGCACCTTCTAAGGGCTACATTCATATAATGAGATCAATTGAGATAGGCAACCAATGGAAGCCATGAAACAATAAGGTTTGCAAGGTATTATTTCTTTGTGTTTGATCTTATTTGTTCTTATTTCATTGAGATTATTGGATTATTGATAGTTTAATACTTTTAACCACATTTTCTGATAAGAGTGGAGATGGCAGAGACCGAGGGGATTAAGGAGACGGTGGAGGAGGGGATTGAGGAGATGGAGGAGATGATGGAGGTGACAATCAACTGAGACAACGGCAGAGAGTGGGGCAGGACCCACCCCAGTAGGAGGTATAGCAGGTAGTGGTTCAGTCGGTAGTGCAACAAGAAGTACAACATGCAGTTGCACCATAGGTACCACAAGTACTGAATCAGCCTGACCTGTAGTAGTAGGTGCAGGGTGATGTAGTAGGCCTGCTATGAGGCCAGGTTAGACAACTTAGAGCACAGTTGAGAGCTACAGAGGCTCAGAAAGATGGAGACACAGGGGTTATTGCTGGCATCACTATAGAGCAGGATGCCACACTAGCCAGGATACAGGTTTTGACAGGGGAGAGGGATGCAGCATTGGCCAGGGTATAGGGCCTGACAACATAGAGAGATGTGGCCATAGTCGCTCTAGTTACTAATACAAAGACAACATTCCTTGTTACACATGTTATACAAGCCCAGGCCCAGGTTACACATGTGGCGGGTGAGCTGGCTAGAGCGTGAGCTTAGACATAGTACTATAGAGGTTTATATCATGGGGTGGTGCCTGTAGATTAGAGGGCACCGAGCTATAGCAACTAGTCAGTGGTTATGTCCTCATAGAGGGCAGGCGGTTCACAGTCGGTGGCTTTGGCTATGGGCCCACAACAGTTGGGGACATGCTGAGGTAGAGGAGAGGGAGAGGGCAATGCTGAGAGTAGCATCCCGAGACAGCATGGTTCACAGTGAGCTCTGTGTACCAATTTTTTCCATGTACATACATTTTTTTATGGCTCGTGGATAGCCAGTTTATGTATACATCAGTTGTATTTTGTACAACTACTGAGACATGTATCATTATTTATTTTGATGTTATGTATACACCTATTTATGAGTTGACTCATGGATGATGGATTGATAGTGTACACTTGGACATTTTTATGTTTTATGATTATACATGTTGCGATTATGATGGCCTACATGTATTTTGCATTTATGTGATGATCATGGATGCATTCTATTTTTTATGTGTATATGTTATGCACATGTTTATGAGACCTAATATGCAGTTATGATGGCCTATATGCATGTTTTTGATATTTTTCTGATGAGATATTATGTATGCATCTATGTTTATGTTGTTACAAATGTATATGGATGTTTTGAATGCACCTAGATGTATGCAATGTGATTTTATATGTTCACATTCTATGATGATCTAATGAAGACAATGTGATTATAACTATGTTTTTGTGACATTTTTTGGTTAATGCAATGTTATGTTGACTTATGCATCTATGCGGCGACATTATATGCTAATATGATCTAAATGTTTATTATGTAGTGTATATGATGATACTATGTGATGACTGACTTATTCATGATATGCAAAAATGATAACACATGGATGAGTAATGCACCTATATGAATGTAAAATGATTTAATCAAGTTAATGACTATCTCATGATGATATGTATGATTTAATGCACCTGTATGTATGCAAATGATCTAATCAATGAAATGATTATCTCACCTAATATGAAATGCAATATGATACTATGTTTTTTTGTTATGTCCAAGTGTACTCGATAAATGTAGAAGAGACTCAATGAAAGACACAATGATAGAAATTTGATTGATAGAAGAAATGTGAATGAAGGAAGCACAAGCTTTTATTTGCAAACACTGACACTGTGAACACAATCTTTATTTATGGATGGCATTTGAATTGGGATTGGATATGCATTATGGATGTGGATGTCTGTCACCTTGATATTGCAAGTATTTTGAAGTGCTTGATTCATCATTGGGCTTTTATTATGTTGTAAGAAAATACAAGCATCTAGGTATAATTAAACCAAGATGACCTGAATATCCCTTACATGGATTTGGATATAGCAAGCCAATACAAGCATCTAGACAAAATTGAATCTAGATTACCTGAGTACTTCTTGCATTTCAACAAACAAGGATAGCCCTGTTTCATGTTTAGACCTAGAACGTCCTCAATGATCTTTTACTGATCATGTCATTAGACAAAAAGTCGTCACATTACTAAAGATTTATCCACAAATAGTAGACAAAGAAAATGATTATGCCCCCATCATAGCTCCTCTAGTCTTTGACATCCTTGAGTAGCATAGAAAGACATAATAACAAAAATCAAGATCCTATTACATGAATAACCAATCAAAACAAAACTTTTTTGTATTAAATGTGTCTTCTTGCCATAATTTAGATAAAATTATTTTGAGTGTTTAGGTACCTATTTTTTTTGTTTTGGATAGGTTGATGTCACCTGTCAAAATTTTTCTTTGGAAGCATGCTTTGATTGTGCATGTGTGTCTAGTGAAAGGTATCACAATCTTTATTGGTGCCCTCTTAGAATATGCGGCATTGCAAAATCCAACTCTGTAACCAAGTCAAGGACTTGCCCCTAGTCAGGTAAGGGTATCTAGTTTATTGTGGATGAACTGACAATGGATACAAAGAAATGAGCCCTAAGGGACTGACCTAGTGCCTCGGGGCCTCATTGCTAAATGGCCTTGTCTACATGATAGTGCAGAGGGAATGTAGTTCGAGGTGAACTATGTGGACCTAGGAACTAGGCAATGGGAAATTGGATGGGCAATGGTATGGGATGGAGAGCCTTGGGGGTGCATCGATATAGGATGGCCTTGCCTATGTGAAGACATAGAGGTGACGTAGTTCAGGATGATAGGATACTAACGATGGATGCTATGACAGGCTGACACAATGGATAGGATACTTGGATAAACCTTAGGTTGTAAGGCAACAATGTTGATAGAGTATCAAGCCATGATAGGTTATAATTAGGATGCTTTGTGAAACGAATATGATCAAATGATGGGAGATGGTAGGAAGAATGAATGCAAGGAAATGGTTTCCCAAAGATGGAGGAAGCAATTTGAATTGCAAAGAGCGCTTCTTTGCTAGGTTTTCAATTCTTTTCTTTTATTGGGATGATGGCCAAAATACACATGACGCCTGTTTTCCAGGTTTTTTATCATGGTATCTATCTAAGGTGCCTATTTACCAGGTTTTCACTAGAGGACAATTTTTTTGTCACTTTTTCAATTTTTTTGATTTTTTTGCTATTTCTGCTATATATTTTTTTTTGCATTTTTTGATTTTTTGATTTTTTTGCTATTTTTTATTTTTGGATTTTTTGTCCCCCTTACATTAGGGTTCTCTAGGTATAGAACTAGTGAAGATGCATACTATTGATTGGGTCATCAAATAGCTCACCTTCTGATGTAGCTAACTGGTACGCTCCTGATCCATAGGCAACAATGATTACGTAAGGACCAAGCTAGTTGGGTTCAAACTTTACTTTCTTCTCCCAATCCTACTGATTGCAGGGATTCTCTTTGAGTACTAGATCACCAACATTAAATACCCTTAGACGGACTCTGTGGCTATAGCTTCATGACATTCTTTGTTGGTAGGCTTTGAGATGGTTGAAAGCATTCTGTCGTTTCTCCTCCAACAATTCTAACTCTTGTAGTCTGGAAACTCTGTAGTCCTCATTAGTTATAAGACCTTTTAATGGCACCCTCAAAGATGGTAACTCAACCTCAATGGGCAAAATGGCTTCAGAACCATAGACAAGGGCATATGGGGTGGCACCTGTGGGAGTGCGTATGCTGATTTGATAGGCCATGGGATTTAGTTGCATGTGCCAATCATGGCTAGTGTTGTTGATAGTTTTCTTGAGGATTTTCAATATTTTTTTGTTGGATGCCTCTATCTAAATGTTGCCTTGGGGGAAATATGGGGTAGAGAAGCAGTGTTGGATTTGGAACTTGTCATAGATCTCTTGGACATCCTAGTTTTTGAAGGGTCTTCCATTATCCATGACTATGGATGAGGGAGTTACGTATCGACAAATGAGGTAATTTAGGATGAACGAGGCAATTTGCTTGCCTATAATAGTAGTGAGTGGAACTACTTCAATCCACTTGGTAAGATACTCAGTGGCAGTTATGATGAACTTGTGGCCGTTAGATGATGGAGGGTGGGTTTTGCCCACAAGGTTGAGTCCCCACTGACAAAAGGGCCAAGGTGTCATTAAAGGTCACAGTTCTTGAGCTAGTGCATGGATGAGGTTACCATGAATCTGAGACTACTTATATTTCTTGAGAAAATGATATGAATCTATCTCCATGTTCAGCCAATAGTATCCCAAACGCATGAGTTTCTTGGCTAAAATAGGACCACTAGAGTGTGATCCGCATTTTCCCTCATGTACTTTCTGTAAGGCAGTTTGAGATTCTTCACGTTCAAGAATCTGAGTAGAGTACCATCCAGACCTCGATGGTAGAGGGTGTCAGTAATAATGTTATAATGAGATGTTTTTTAGATAAAGGTATGGCATTGGTTATTGGATAAATTGGCTGGTAAAGTGTTATCCTTGAGGTAAGTGTAAATTTTACCATACAAGGGTGAATCAGATCCAATGAGGAGGCAAATGGATTAGGTTTCAGGGATATCATAAGCTGGTTGTACAAGTGGCTCCACCAAGAACTCAAAACATGACTCATTCTCTGGTATATCAAGAAGTGAGGTGATGGTTGTCATGGTGTCCACTGCTTTGTTCTCTATGCGAGGAATCTACTCAAAGGACATATTCACAAAGTATCCTTTTAAAGTCATCTACCATACACTTGTATGGTATTAGCTTGTCATCTTTTGTCTGGTAGTCATCATTCACTTGGTTGATCACTAGTTACAAATCTCCATAGACATGTAGCTCTTTCACTTTCCACTCTGTCGCCATCTTAAGACCAATGACCAAGGCATCATACTCTGCTATATTGTTTGTGCACAGAAAAAGTAGATGATAGGACTTAGGTATTTTGTCACCTTGAGGAGTGACCAATAAGATTCCTACCCCTGATTCATGGTTTGTATAAGAGCCATCAAAGTATAGCTTCCATGAATGTGTTGTGATACTAAAAATTGATTCATCAGGAAACTTGAATGTCATTGGAGTGGTATCTAGCAATGGTGCTTTTGCCAACTGATCTGCGATGACCTGCCCTTTGATAGCTTTCCTTTCCACATATTCTATGTCATACTCACTTAGTAGCATTACCCATTTAGCTAGGTGACCTATTAAAGCTTCTTTTCTTAACAAGTATTTGAGTGGATCGATCTTTGCAATTAGCTTAATGGAATGTGCAAGCATGTAATGGTATAGTTTCTGGGAAGCAAAAACCATAGCAAGAAAAGATCCTTCGATTTGCGAATATTGCAATTCATACCCCACCAATGTGCGACTGATGTAGTAGATGGCCCATTCTTTGCCTTCATAATCTTGTTGTGCTAAAAGGGCTTCAAGAGCTGTTGGTGTTGCAGATATGTAGAGATATAGTGTCTTACCTTGGATAGGTAGCATTAGGATAGGTGGATTCATGAGATACTCCTTCAATTTGTAGAATCCTTCTTCACACTTCTCATCCCATCTAAATGGAATGTTCTTATGCAAGAGATGAGTGAAAGGTTGACATTTGTCCGCCAGTTGTGAGATAAACATACGGATTGCCTATAATTTTCCTTGTAAAGACCGCAATTGGGTGATGTTCCTTGGTGGTGGCATCTCCATAATAGCTTTTACTTTCATAGGATCTACCTCAATCCCATTGGCTGATACTATGAAACCCAAGAGTTTGCCGGAGGTGACCCCAAACACACACTTTTTCAGATTCCATCAGACCTTGAACTATTCCAACTGTTGAAAGACCTTCTCTAGGACATCTAAGTGAGATTCCCTTGTAAGTAACTTGGCAAGGATGTCATCCACATAGTCTTCCATGGTTACATGCATCATGTCATGGAAGATAGTAGTTATTGCACATTGGTATGTTTCTCCTGCGTTCTTTAACTCAAATGGAATGACGTTCTAGTAGAAGGTACCCCATGGACATGTAAATGTTGTCCTATACTGATCCTCTGGCATTATTCTGATTTGGTTGTATCTGAAAAAACCATCCATAAGAGAGAGCATAGTGTGTCTAGCTGTCAAGTCTATGATGATGTCAATGTTGGTCAATGGGAAATCATCTTTACGACAGGCCTTATTGAGGTCTCAGAAATCATTACACAATTTGACTCTACCATCAAGTTTTGATACTGGTACAATGTTTGACACCCACTCCAGGTAATCAATTTCTCTGATGAACCCTACATCCAATAGCTTCTTGAGTTCCTCTTTGACTAGCAATGTGACATGTGGATGCATTTTCCTAAGTTTTTGTTTAATAGGTTTAACTCTAGGATCTAGTGGTAGATGATGCAAGATCAAGTCTAGATCTAACCCGAGCATATAGGACCAAGCAAAGTTGACCTATTTCTTTTTTAAGAAGGGTACATATTTCATCTTTTCTAGTGGAGATAGAGACTTGGTGAAGTGTATGATCTTTGGATTCCCTTTTGTGCCAATGTCAACAGGTTCTCTAGGTTCTACAACAATTTTTGACTTCTCCCGATACATGTTGGGAAGAGTGTCAAGCCTTCCATTGTCTGGTGCCTCAGAGAGGTTTTCACCATCAGATGCATCCTTTATTTTTACTTTTTTGGGATCTGACACTACCATAGAGCAGTTTTCACCATTAGATCCATTTTTAATTTTTATGTTTTTGTGACTGGAAGGCTTGGCACCCTCTCTAAAATAAGCAACAATATTGAGTTCTATGGCGGAGCTAGCTTTATGATCTCCCGCAGGTAGGTGGTCTCTTAGTTCTATGTAATCAATGTAGGCATCATCATTCTGGAACATGTCTAGTTGGGGGATTCCTCATAGATCCAAATTGATAAGGTCAGGATGTACCATGGGGAGGAGATCAATAGGTTGATTTGATTCAGTGGGTGTGATGGTAAGGATGGATATATTATCAAGATTTGGAGTGATAGGAATAAGATTTATGATGGTACTCTCTTCAAGATTGTTTATCACGTGGGAACTTTAACCTTCCTCGTAGGTTGTACTCTCAGGAATAGGCAAATCACAATCTACTGGTCTAGGCCTCAGCATTGGTCCCTCACGGTAGGGGCTATAGGTGTGAATGGTATCGATTCCTTTGTCCTCATAGGAATGTTTTGAAAGTTCATCCCATTCATACTTTTTAGAATCTATATCACTATTCTCTTGGAGGTTCTGGATCTGTTCCACAAAATAAGTAGTAGCCTTAGGTTTGCCTTTTTCGTTGTCTTTGTATCCTAGCCATCTTGTGTCTTGGGTTGATGAGGATGAAGAGGGTTGGATGGGTTTAGTTATCCCTTCTTTTCTCAGGCTAATGGGACCCTGTCCTTCATAGCCCATTCTATGTAAGATAGATTGACCATGCACATAGATTTATGTTGGAAGTTATGTGTATTTGTCTTGTGGTGTGTCATCTTCATCAATGTAGAGCCATTGCAAAACATCTCTTTCTTCACTTTCATCTGATAGGGTGCCCCATTTGACAAAGGGAGCTTTGGGAGGTTCAAGAGGAGCAGATGGTTTTGGGAAGGGTGTAGTTTGCCCAAAGGACTTCAGTGATAAGGGAATTTTGGCTACACTAAAGGAATGTTCAATGGAGTACTCTCCTACCCCTATTTCTTTGATCTTGACTTTCTGCTTAGTGGCCTTTGATGTAGAAGCTTGGGAGCTAGGATCTTCCTGAGAGGTGGAAGATATGGAAGCTCTATTATTAGGGATGATGCAATCTGGCTTCAGTTGGATAGTGTTATAGTGTTGAAAAGGATCGGGGTCACCTTAGATGGTGATTTCTCAGCTGTTGTGAGGGAACTTGATACACTGGTGATAATTGGAAGGCACAGCTTTCATGGCATGTATCCAAGGTCTACCTAGGAGAATATTATAAGTGAGCTCCTTGTCAAAGACTTGGTAAACAACATCTGTTACTATTGGTCCAATTCTTAATGGTAACACCACAGTACCTTTGGTTGTCTATTCTTCTTCATCATAGGCTTTTATTGTGATCTTCTTTCTTGGATCCACTGTAGTTTCTGAGAACCCCAATGTGAGGACTAGTTTCAGTGTGTAAATGTTCAAACCTGCTCCTCCATCAATGAGAACCCTTTTGATGCGATGTTTATTTATGAAGGCCTCAATGTGTAATGATACATTATGGGGTTGAGATACAAATAGATCATCTTGTTTAGTGAATGATAGGATGTTAGGTGAGGTAAGATGACCTACCATGGCTTGAAACTTCTCTTGGGCCAAGTTGGTGGGCACAGTGGTTTCCACTAGGGCTTTATCAAGAATCTCTTTGTGGGCTGGTGATAGACACAACAACTCTAATATGGATATATCAGCCAGAGTCTTTCGTAGTTGGTCAATGACACTATATTTGTGGGGGGTAGACGATGAGGATGATGACCTTGGGGGAGTGTGTGCAAGGTGACTTTTTCACTGCGATTGGTGATATGCAATCAAATTTGGAGTTGGACTCTGTTTGTTTGTTAAATGTGAGCACATTGATTTGCGGGATATGCTCTGATATGCAATTTATGGTGTAGTCAAATGGCACATTCATGTAGTTAGTATCATTGTTCCCATTATTGCAATTTTACCAGTTTTTATTGTTGCTATGATGGTTTTGGATGTCATGGTTAAGGAGCGGATCCTTGAATGCTACATGTGATTCGTTAGAGGGATGATCATTTGTACCAACACGGTTTTGATCTAGTAAGTCTTGTATGACATTTTTTAGGTGGATATAGTCATTAGTTGTATGGCCTTTTCCCCTATGGTACTCACAAAAATTGGTATCCTTCCACCAAGGAGGTTTGACTTCCGATTCATAGTCACTTGTGGCGGGAAGGGTGATCTCATTGTTTCCCAATAACTTTCTTAAAGAGGACTCATATGACTCTCCCAGTGGTGTAAATTTTTGTCTAGGAGGATAATTGTACTGTTGCCTCAGTTTGTTTGATAAAGGTTTGCTCGGTGTTGCATTGTTTGATGCTCCTTTGAGATTGAAAATTAGTTTCTTCGGAGCTGCTACTTTAGAATCAACCACTCCATCGTTGACCATGTTCTTGTTCTTGGTCTAGAATTTTGAGTTATCCATAGTGTAGTTGGAGTTAGGAGTGTCTTTGAACAATTTTATTTGTCCTTTCACGATCATAGCTTTTTTGATGAATAACCCCATCTCAATGACTTTTGTAAATATGGTATGGCATTGGATTTGAATTTGGTAGCTAAGATCGAGGTTGAGATTATGGACAAACATTTCAAAGATGATCCATTTCATCTTTGTCCAGCCAATCCAAACAATGATCCAAATGCAAGTCCATCCTTAATCCATACCAATCAAGTAAAGTCAATCTTGTCAAATTATCCAATCACAATAAGTGGTCTTGATCCTAATCTTGTCATAAACCAACTCAATCAATCATAATTATTAGTGGGATATATCTTTCCCACACCTATCGTGTTGATCTAGGGATATATCATTCCTAGTAATGACAACACTATCGTCAATCGTTATCGATTAATCATTGGTTTATAGCTAGACAAGGGCAACACCTTGATTGTTCTTGTATCATTTGTGCATACTTGCTTACTTTCTTGTGTGTGTTATCATTTTATCTTGCATCATTCATCTCTTTCTTCACCCTATTTTTCTTCTGCATCAACCAATTTCTCCACCGTTTCATGCATTCTCTAACCTTCTTCATCGTGAGATTGTCCATCTCACACCCTCCAAATTTTCTTCCTATCCAATCTCTCGAGGGGGCATCCTCGCATCATGTAAACCTGTACTAGGGGCAAACTGGGGCATGTATCATTATCAAAAATCTATTCTTTGAGGCAATGTGATAAAACACATTGCATCAAAGAGGGGCAAAATGTATACACCTAAAAATGACACGACTCTGTCTAAATAAATATTTTAATTAAAATCTTCTAAATCTTCCAAAATCATTCTAAATTAAATAATACCAAATTATTTAATTAATTCTTCTCAGTCTCCATATTTAAATAAATCCAACTATTTATTTAAATTATCTATTTCCTCCAAAATTGAATTAATACCAAAAATAATTCAATTAACCCACATGCACATGTAATTAAATATTTCAATATTTAATTAGCTAATATTCCCTCACACACATGTCCTATTTCTCCTCTATTCAAAATTAGTTAACTCATCAATCAAAACTATTAATTGATTAGTCATCTGAGTTCACTGGTCAATCATCTCAGTCAACTCTCCAATCATCCCACTTATCTCTTCAATCAATTCTATTAACTAGTCAATCATCTCGGTTAACTCTTCAATCTATTCTGTTAACTCCCTTGTTGCATAAAGGACCAGGACACTTGTCCTCTCCCTATTCGCGCACATCCTCTCAAGTTTCCTCAACTATTGACCTTCTTATTAATTCTATGCCATTGATCTTCTCTCTCATAAGTCTATAAATACAACCCCTATTCCTCCATTTGAACCATCCAAGCTTTTTGTAAACTTACTCTGCAAGAATCACAGCACGCCACCCAAATCTCGATAGCTTGAGATCACCATTTTCATTGCATTGCAAGATCCTCTTCATTGCAAACCTATCAATAGTCATTCTCCATTGTCATCTTGGAAAAAAGCAGGCAAGTGCACCTTCTGAGGGCTCTATTCACATATGAGATCAATTCAAGATAGGCGACCAATGGAAGCCATGAAACAATAAGGTTTGCAAGGTATCATTTCTTTGTGTTTAATCTTGTTTGTTCTTATTTCATTGAGATTATTGGATTATTCATAATTTAATACTGTTAACCACATTTTCTGATAACAAAATCTAATTCAACTATTATATAAATTGTATAGAAGCACATATAAATTAGCAATAAGCAATAAACTCATAACACCAAATATATGTGAGGAAAATCATTTTAGGAGAAAAATCCCACATTCCAAAACCTACTCAATGTATTAATAAAACTAAAAAAAGATTACAATACACTTGCAGAGCAAATTATTGCAAGAGTGTTCACCAACAAATTAAGTATGGAAGAATTTTGATATCATTCCAATAGAATTGTGTACCTACAAACTCTCATAATCAAACTACTTCCTCAAGCACCAATTTATAGAAGTATCAATACATGAAACCACCAAATAGAAATCCAAAATCATGAGCTAAAACTACCCTCAAATGTGGTGCCCACATTGGATGGAAAATTCCAATGCCCAAGTCACATGGAGAATCAAATCCACCGTAAAATAGTAAGTTCCTTATACCTTTCATATGTCACCATAAATTGCTGAAATAATCTCTTCAAATCATGCTTATGACATGTGTTATAGTGCTAGTCGAGATTCCAATATAACTCACACTTACATTCTCTTATGCATAATAAAATCTATCATAGAATATATCATAGGATCCCACAAAAGTAAAGCATCCCATTTTTTATAAAAATAACCAAATAACATATTATTCTACAACTGTTGCAAGGCACCAACAAGTGGTACAACATGCCAGATCACAAATTCCATTGCCCCAAATTATCTTGGAGCTTAACTATTAAATAAAATAAGCCATAATACTTCTGGGGAAAATATTAAATGATTAAATAATAAATCTAGGAGTTATGCAAGGTTGATACACCTTAATTCCCAACATAGTTGGTAGTGGAGGAATCAAGAAAACAAAATAATATGCTCAAAGAATTAAATAATACCTTCATGGTTTTGATCCCTATGAAAGAAAGAATTTCATCTTTTGATGAAGTTAAAAACCAATCTCACCATGCAATATAGTGTACAAAATCATAATCAAAGCCATGGAAAATAGATTAAAATTATTGATCCTAGATTTCATCTCTGAAGAACAAAGAAGATTTATATTAGAATGAGTTGTAGATAGGATGATAGTCACACATGAAACTCTTCATTCCATAGACATGTTGATGTGTGTTTTAACACAACACCAGGTTTGAATAGTGTAAGTTCCCCTACTTTAAAGGAAAAATACCCCAAGAGTCTTCTTTTGATATAATCCTAACAACAAGACCAATATATCTAAGTAGGCAAGCTTTATACTATCATGTTCAAGGGACTCCAATGGAACTTCCAAAGATTTCAATCCTTTAGGAAAACCCAAAATTTTAGAATAAATCTCACTATAATTCAAATTTTAGATTTCAAAGACAAATTCCAATAATAATAGCAACCACATAATATTCCCACAATTTAATTATAACACCACTATGTGATTTCAGCAATTTACGCTACCAAAAGATTACTAGAACACCAATAACCATGATGGTAATGAGAAGAGTTTCTAAACAATAGCCTTACAACAAAAAAAAAATCATACCTCAATTTTGTACAAAGTGGTAAAAGAGTTTTCACAAAACAATTTATGCAAAACCCACAAGTAAATCTAAAAATTCACCAAGTTTATCCATGATATACCAATTTTTTGAAGAATTAACAGTAATTTAAATTAATTGTATTTACTTTAATAGTAATTTACAATTAAGGGTTGGAAACTCCTTGTTAGTAATATGTTGTGTTCCTCTGAATCCAAATACCAATATTTTTTAGAGTATAGATTTGGAGTTTAGTGATTGTAAATAACTTCTCTTACTCATTATATGAAGTTACATCAACTTCTACTTCCTTTTCTTTCTTATCTCTTTAACCCATGTTAACCATTTCTTGCATTGCTTTTCAAAATGTCCTTATCCCCATAATTGAAGTGTTGTTTGGATTTTTTTTTCTCCTCCCTTATGTCTTGACTATTTTTAAAGGCAATTTGAGACTTATTTTATATATACTTCTTCACCTTTCTCTTATATCCTCTTGAGAATAATGTTGTAAAAATCTCAAAATATAATCCTCCATCCTTCCTAACTTATTCTTGGAGTAGTAATGTTACATTCTATAATTCTAGATTAGCTTAAGTACTTTAAGAGCTACTATTAATCTTAAATAGGATTTGGGCAAGCTCCCAAGAAGTGTCATCATTACATCTTCTTCTGAAATCATTGACCCACATGTCATCAACTAATTTTTGAGAGACTTAAGATGATTCATACATTCTACAATGCTTTTTGATTCTTGTATTTTCAATTGAAAAACTTCTTTTAAATGTAGCTCGTCTAGAAATAACATCTCTGATTCATGCTTTTGAGTTAATTGATTTAAAGACTCCTTTCCTATATTTGACTGACTAACATGTAGAATCACATTATCACTTCAATTCAACATTATCCAAGAGTACCTAGCCTTACTCTATTCTCTCACTTGCTAATAGCATCTACATTTTGTGAAGGCTTGACTTCTATTTCATCAACTAGTCCAAACAAATCCTTGCTCAATAAAACCATCTTCAGAATGAGCTTCCAAATATTAAAACCTTCACCATTGAACCACTTTGAAAGCCATTCTTTGTCCTTATAGCTTTAGAACCCTACACTAATACTCGTAAAGACCTATACATACATACATGAGAGACCTATGGTTCAAATACCATGTTAAACTATTGAGCAAATTTGAAACTAATAAATAACATTACTTAAAACTTACTTATCTTCTCATTTATATTTTTCTTTCTTATTTCACATGATATATTTATACATAAACTATAACTTTTTATGAAAAAAAATTATGACTTTACACATATACTTTCTCTAAATTTAATTTAATACTAATTGCATGCTTATTGCAATTAAAAATATTTGACTAAATCTATTTTTAATAAAATTGAACAATAAATATGGAAAGATGAAAAAATTGAGCAATGAAAATGGAAAGATGACACCCATGTATACTCTTAAAGAAAATTAATACTATAAATATGAAGTTAAACAATAACTATACAAATCCAACCCCTGAAATACTTAAATATTAATATATTGAAGGGATTACAAATAATAAATAAACATACATATAAACCACAAACCGTTTAAAATACTAAACTATAACTAATCCACACTAACAAGTTCCTTACAAAAACTCTAAACTAATTTTCCCGCATATTGAGCATTGCGTTCTATTCCAGATACCTGTTACATATGACACCATCGCCGCCATGAACGCCAAGCTTATTAAATTGCTTCCTACTGAAAACGCACGTGACGAGAGAATAGGATAAATTGAAATGTGGCCGGTACTCATCTCGGACGTGAGGTTAGGTATGTTGAGTAATACACATATTGCTAGCATGGAAAAGAACATAGCCAGCGTGTTGGATATTACGAAGGCCTTGAAAGCAGCAGAATGCAATCGTACTGGAATGCCTTGCTCGGTACTAACTTCCCCAGGTACTATGAACCCTGCAGCAAATGTAATAGTCACCAGGAGCCCTGCAACTACTGAACAAATTTCAGCGGGGTATCTTTCTGCCAGCGATTTTTGGTTTGAGAGCACAGCCCTTCTGTGCTTTTTCCGTTTCTCCAGCAACATGTTGGAATGACAGATGGAAAGTAATTTTTCAAAGAATCGCTCCTGTCCTGGGAAAATCTTGAGTGCACTGAGCTTGTCCAGTACAGTATGCCCATCTTTATTCACTGCATTCAAATTCCATTTTGATATTTTAGCCATCTCCTTTAGTACCTGCGATAAAGAGCCAAATAAAGACTCCAACATCAAAAAGAAAGAGTAATGGCTATTCATTATTCAATCTTACTTTCTTAATAATCTGCTTGTTGGTAAACAGATTTGTTGTTTTAAAATAATCTTCTTGAGTAACTCTGTTCACCCTTCGATTAGCAACAACCTGCTCACAACAGTTGAAGAATCACAGGTTTATGTCGATTCCTCTCTGTGTTTAAGAGGGGCAGCGCCTTCGTATGATAGGGGTATTTAGATTTTCTGGAATTATAGGAACAAAAACAAAGAAATAACAAATAGTACTGATGAAACAAGAGTTAAACTCATGAATTTAAATTCCATACATCCAAGTAGAGATACCAAAACTTGATGCGAAATATCTTTCTCACAATACAACTTTGAAAGGAAAGCACATGATTATTATTGATGAAACATACGAATACCAATAACAACACATGAAATCGAGTTGAACACACATTCAAAACATTTTTTTATTACTTTCAAACTTAAATAACACCATTCGAGTCTTTCATACATTGTCATGTGAAAAAGTGGAACCCCCTTTAATTGAAATACCAATGAAGTATATATAGGTGAGGTTAGTAACCACCTAATGTAACTACCTTAACCAATTTTTATAACTACTTGGAGTAACCAACTCCCTCTTTAAATGTATTGATTTTAAATAACTAATTTTCATTTACAATGCTAGTTGCTTAGAGTAACTACCTCACTTAGGCACTTGTGGACATTACTCAATTCTGCCACCATGCTTGGTATTTGGGAGATGGAAATCTTCAATGAAGTATAGAGATCAACCAACTTGTCCATTGTGTTCTCATTGAAAACTTCTTTGTTGAAAAGTTACCGATCAATCATATCCTAAAAACCATCTTGAATTACCTGTGATTCTCCCATCAATGATGCACTCGGGAGGATGGCACTGAGTTGATCCTGAAGCTTTGCGGATACTTGTTTACAAGCAAGCATCAGTCTTTCCTGTTCTTTTGAAATTTGGTCAATAATTACCAATTTCCAACTTATGCTCTTTGTCCAAATTTCCAAGTAATTTTCCTCTGTACCAAGTAGGATCTTTTCTGCTATGAGGATGTCGACATCAATCTCCATCATTTTCTCAAAATCTTTCAGGATATCTTTCTAAACAGCTTCTTCTTTCTTGAAATTTTTCAACTCTTTTTCAATGACCTTTTTTATTAAGGCCTCATCATGCACTATCTTTTCCTTAATAATGAAATCAAATGCAATAGATTTTATTTTGTTCACCCAATTCTCAGTGGTTTTTCCATAAACTTGATATTTCTGTAGACTATTAATAGTACCTTTTTCAATTTCTCCTTCTTGGCCCTAGATGGTTGATTGATGATCAATGCTAAGTGGCATGGTAGAAGTGTCGACTATGGTCTTCAAGTAAGAAGATAGACTCTGTACTTGTTGTTTTAACTGATCTTTCGACTGCTTCTCCCTTTCGATCCTTTCTACTAGCCTTGCAGCTACGACATTGAAGTTTTTTATGTCAGCCTCATGAGTGGATAGGCCCATATCAATCCTTGACACAAGAAAGTCCATCAGAGTGGCTACATTCACATTTCTTTCAGAAGTGGGCTGAGCTATCTCAAGGCACATGTTTCCTGAATTAAAATCAATTTTTATTCTCGAAGCCACCTTAATCTTCTTCAACTTCTTGGATCTCCTAAAGAGATCATAAACTGTACTAAATTTAGGAATCACCAGTTCTTCTACCTTTCTTTCTTTAATAGGCTTTGTTCTAACCATGGTAATGAAAGATCTTCTGATAGCTCAATTGCATTGCCTAATTGAAGATCTTGTTTTTCAGGTATTGCTGAGGCTACTTTCTCTTCAGCTTTTTCTATTTGATACACTGGATCCTTCGAGGGAGGAGGCTCCATAACTGAAGTAGAATGTGGTACTTTAAGGAGAGGGGATTCAATGAGTATGGAAGAAGATGTAGTTGGTATGGCTTCATCAAACTCTAGATCAAATGGGACTTCTTCTTGTTCCTCTTCTTCTCTTGAAGTAGAACCTATCTATTTTCCTTTGACCTTGGTTTCTTCTTCTTCTACCTGGGTTCATCTCCACATATGTTTTGGAGATTGCTTCTCCTCAGAGGGTCTTCATCTCCACCACTTCCCTGGGTTATTTGGTGAGAAAGACTATCAATAATTGGTGTGTGGGAAGGAACTAATGAAGTGGAACTATCCTGGTCACTTCTTCCTCTTGGTGTCTCTTTCCTATTTACTGGTCTCGTTAAGGTCATATGGGATATCTTCTTCTTGATCCAGGCTTCTGACTTCTTGATCACGAAACTAGTTCTTTCTCTGACATCTCTAACCTCTGGATCTACCCAATTAATAACAGGAAGAGGTTGAGCCTGGATTGCTTCAAAATAGAAGGGATCAATTAGATCCAATTCATCATCTTCAATGTCTTCAACGACCCATTCCATCTTGAAATCTCGAATCTACTTCAAGGTAAACCTTGTTCAGTCTCTTTTTCTGACCTCAAACTTGTCTTCACAATCCCCCCAAAAGTCTTCAAGATTGAGGAAATGAAGGTATCCAGGACCAAGCTTCAAATTATTCTTGACATATCCCTTGATGTCAAAGGGGAATCTCATCTGGTATGTATACAAGTTGATCATGGCTAGGGCCTTCTCCATATTTTCAGCCCTCGAGTTGGATTCACACTTGTAGTGACTGAGGCAAATAGGGAATGCCACCTTGTTCTTCCTATCTTGACATTTCTTTTGAACTAATACTAATTGTCTATAAAGCTCGACCAAAATAAGCTTGTCATCCACATACCTTGGCAATTTAGAAGGGTAACCATCAAATCCTCCTACTCGAAGGTAGGTGAACCTTGGAAACTAAATGAAGTAGCTACCATACTTCTTTATCAATAATGACGCTTCCTTTGAAATTCTGAGAGTTGTATTTCCTTAAAGTAACCTTACTGCAAGCATTGTGAAAGCATCATTCACTCGTCTGAAACATACCAAACTTTGTTCTAATTGCAACTACCCGTAGTAGTCATAAACTTGTGTTTCCTGATTTAGAACACCTGTGGTACTCAAACTAGGCCATGATCTCAAATTGGCAATTGCATATACCAAGTAGGATGATATGTGGAATTGTTGACTGGTCTTGAAGTGAATTAGCTAGTCATGTATGCAGTCACTGATAAGGCAACCCCAATCAATAAATTGTTTTCCTGCCGATATGACAATCATGAAGAGATACATCCACATTTCAAACTTGGTTGAGTTGGGGCTGCCTATCAACCTATGAAGAAGGGCAATCAGATAGAAGATCTCTTTGATAAAAAGAGAATGGTGCAGTGTCTTAGGAAGTTGGGACTGTCCGCCTCTCAGTTTTGCCATCCATTCCTTAGCCAAATTGTTCAAGCATTTGCTCCTGTTGTCACTAAAGTACTTGTAGGCCTTTTGTTTATCAACACAGATGAACTTTTCTTTGTATGGCAATCGAAGAATGATGGCGATAGAAATCCCATCGAGTTTGGCCATCAAGTGCCCATCAATGGATCTGATCTCTCTGGCTTCAGGATTGTACCTTTTTCAACATTCAATTACTAGTTCTAGACATTGGACAGTGGTGGGAAAACAAGATGCATTGACTAGGCCACTCTCCACAATCCTTCAGGACAATTTTGATAGTTCTCCTTTCGTCAATGACTTCCTCATTTCCTGTAGATCAATATGGCCCATTTTAGTGTCGAATACCTCCCAAAGCATGGTGTCAATCATCTGAGCATATTCATAGTCTCGAGATTTATACTTCATGATGTTACTCTTCCAACTTTACACTATCTTTATTTAGATAATCAGAAAACCCATATACTTAATGTAGCTTCTTAAATTGGCATGTGTGGGGATGGTGCAGGCAAAAAGATGTAGAACTTGGCTTTATAACTATTAGTTGCTTTGCTAGAAGGACTAAAAATCCTTTACAATGAATATCCTATAACCTTTGCATTCCGTAAGACCACAGTGCTTTTATGCATCCTAAAAAAAAGGTTTCAACACCTTGTCTGGGTTTCCACAATTTGCATACAAGTCTACCTAAGTGTTTTCAACTATAATATCTAGTAAAAATCAACCTTCCATAATGATCTGATGGACATCCATATCTAATTTAAAAGTTCCCATTACACCAAAAAAAGTTGCAAATGCTTTAAAGTTTCTAAAGTCTTTTCAAGAAAACCATTTTACAAATTCCTGCAATCATTGCACTCCATGAGATGACATTTTATTAAGGCATTCTATCAAATGGTTCTAGCGCACTTGTCCATGCTTCAGCATTTGCGTACATGATGTCTTGTAGAAAACTTGCACCTGTAATATCTAACAAAACCTTCCTTCTTTCATCATGTTTTGATGGATGTCTACCCCTGTTCGAAGGCTTCCATTATGGAACAGGCTGGGAGGATGTTGGCAGAGGTTGTGCATTCTAGTTTTACACCTGCGGATTGCATTTGCATGAAAGTTTTGAAGGGTTTTGTAAATAATTCATTTGCCTCGAGGCTACAAACACCCTTTCTAAGGAATATACTTCACAATGACTGAAATGATGATGAAGATTTCATTCGGTGTCTATCACAAGGCTCCCCGCCCTTGGGTTATTTAGAAGAAGCACATACTCTACCAAAACATCTATGTTTGTAGTGACTTAACAATTTGTTTGTGTTCATTTATCATGTAGAGCAATATCTGTTTGTAGGTGGTAATCTTTCTCATGAGGCCGAGGAGCTCACTTACCTTTCATGTCTCTCATTCTTGCTTCAAGTTTTTGTGGTTTAGTTAATAGAACTACTTATATCCAGATAACTAGAATCTTCATCCGTAGAGGTAGTCAGTATAGATTGCAAACTTTCTAAATGTTTCCTTTGAGATGGGAATAGCACTGGTATCAGAAACAATGAGTGTTGGAGCTCAGAACAATCAAGCCTTCTTTGCACTCAAAAAAGCTGGTGAAATGAAATAGATGAATACTGAGAAGGCTTCATAAATGAAGAAACTTGCATTCTGCCTTGAAGCGTTACGTTTGAAATTAACTGTTATTACTTTCTCTATGTATTTCTATCCTTGGCATGCTGATTATCGCACCTCATGGGAGAGATTGGATGCTCGACGATTACTTAGTATAACGTCTGAGTTGTGCTTCGTTGAATGATGCTGAGGTGTCTTCTTTTAAGGCCTTTTCAGGTTTCATTATCATTTAAGAAACTAACGATATCAAACGATAGGAAATAACGCCTATGTTTAAATGATAATGCATAGTAGAAAGTCTCGCTTGATTGGTGGTGTTAAGGGTTTGGTAGAAGTGCCCGCAAGCTGATATTATCAAGACCAATGAGTTTCTTTTCATTCAACACTATATAATGATAATGACCTGATGATAACAACAGGTTCATTCATCAGCAGTAAATGTTAGTTTGATAATAGACAAAACATGCTGATGGAAACATGAGGCCAATAGCTGGCTCTAACTGGGGGCAAGGATTGTAAAGGATGTAAGATGAACCTAGGATCTTAATTGGCAAAGATCAGTGCATGATCTATTGGGAAATAGAGTCAATGAAAGGGAGAGCTTACTGGAACAACTCAAAAGTGCACGGACAAGCCAAAAATGAAACAAGGAGAGGAACAAAACAGAAAGAAATGAAACACACCCAAAAATTACTAATTATCCTATGTACAAAGACAGAAAATAATTTGTCTCACTAATTAAAATGTTTTAGATGTTGCCTATTGTATGGAAGGGGCAACAGTGTTCCACTCATGTATGTGAGATAGAAAGAATTCTCTCCACATGCTTCTCTAATCCGGAATGGTCCTCTCCAAAGAGAGTCAAATTTACCATGAAGACCCTTCGGCTCCTTTTTCTTATCCCACAATAACACAAGGTCACCAATATTGAATGGTCTTACTCTGGCTTTTTTATCAAACAATTCTTTCACCTGAGTTTGATGTTCCTTGATCCTATCAACAACTTCATCTCTTTGCTCTTCTAACTTAGTGAGATAAGCGATCCTTTTCTCGAGTGTGTCTCTAAACTCTTGGTTCTCAAGTATATCTTGTAGTTTAACATGGATAGCTCCAAGGGTATCAGAAATTTGGCTTCTATACCAAAGAGTAGCTCAAATGGTGACAACCTGGTGGCTCTCTTCTTGGTTGTGTCATTAGCCCACAATGCTTCATACAAATGTTTATGCCACATCCTCTGATTTTCACCAACTAATTTTCAGAGAATGGTGACAATATTCTTATTACTAGCCTCATCTTGACCATTCCCTTGAGGATAATAATCTGACGCTTGAGAAAGAATGATCCCATATCTATAACAAAAAGATGATATCTCATGAGAAGAGAAGTTAGTGGCATTATCGGTGACAATCTTATTTGGTACCCCAAATCTCACTAGAATATTCTACTTGATAAAATCACAGATCACTTTAGAAGTGGTTTGTTTTACTGGGATAGCCTCAATCCATTTAGTAAAATAATCTGTTGCCACAAGTTT
The DNA here is from genome assembly GCA_027924645.1 of Cunninghamia lanceolata. NCBI lineage: Eukaryota > Viridiplantae > Streptophyta > Pinopsida > Cupressales > Cupressaceae > Cunninghamia > Cunninghamia lanceolata. The sequence goes on from BSBN01000957.1 coordinate 6,033,507, forward strand.
AATAAGTGTGGCTTGTGCTGGAGTTCAGATTGATAGGACCTATAAAATCAAGACCCCATTGTTGGAATGGTTCTTCAATGACCACTAGTTTGAGTGGCATAGCTGCAAGTTGTACTTTTCCTTTAAACTGTTGATATGACTCACATTTCTTGACCCGTTCATCTGCATCACGAAACATGTTGGGCCAGTAATAGCAATTCCTCATAATTTTAAATACGGTAACTGAAGAGAAGAAATGTCCCCCACATGCTTCATTGTGGAAAATATGGAGTAACTCCTTCTGTTTCTCTTTATCTACACATTGCAAGAATGTGCCATCGATCCCTTTCTTACAGAGAATATTACCCCAAATAATATATTTTGCAACTTTTAACTTGATAGTGCTTTTCTCTTTTGGAGTTAGATGAGCCAGACATTCTCCATATGTAAGAAAGTATGCTATATTCGAGAACCATTCATCTGTCAATGCTACAAACAACACTTGAGGCAGCTCGACATTCTTTTTTGGAGATTCTCCAACTGTGCCATTTTCAGCTATGAACTTACATAAGCCTCTCCCTCGTACCAATTTGGTTGGCTTAATATCAATATCATATTCTTGAACTTTGGTAATCCAAGAAGCCCTTTTATTGACACCTATTTCTTGCTGAGTAAGTATGGTTTTGATTGAAGTGTCTGATACAAAGACCTTAGAATGTGAATTGAGGATATAGAATCTGAAATGATTTACTACCTTGACCACTGCATAAGCATGCTTCTCTGCCAGAGAATAATTCAACTCATGATTTTTCAGAGGAACACTCATAAATGCAATAGGTGCTTCTATATGATCATCATTTTGTTGTGTCAAGATAGCAGATAAAGTATGTTCCGAAGCATAACAATATATAATGAAGTCTTTGGAAAAATCAGGATGAACTAAAACTGGAGCATTTGCAATTGCATTTTTAATGTCTTGGAATACCCTTTTGCCTTGTTTAGTCCATTTGAAGACCACTTTATCTCTCATCATGTCTATAATGTGGTGAGTTAATTTAGAGAAATATGGTACAAATCTCCTCAAGAAATTGATCTAGCCAAAGAAGGACCCGCTCCAGGTTTGATTGATGGTAATGGCAACTTCTGGATAGTTTTACATGTTTAGGATCAATTCGAATCCCATCTTTAGACACAATGTACCCTAGTAGCTTTCCTTCAGTAACCCCAAAAATGGACTTCTTGGGGTTTAGAGAGATTCCTTGCTCACGGCAACGCTGTAAGACCATCTCCAGATGTTGAATATGGCCTTCTCTTTTTCTTGAAAAGATAGTGAGATCATCCAAGTACACTACAATAATCTTATTTTTCATGTCACCAAAGGAGAGGTCCATAGCACGTTGGAATGTTGCACCAGCATTGATCAACCCAAATGGCAATCAATTGTACGCCAAAGTTCCCCATGGCATTGTGAAAGTAGTTTTATGTTGATCCTCTGGGGCAACTTATATCTAATTATACCCAGAAAACCCATCAAGTAATGACATCATTTCAGACTCAACAGCAGTTTGTAAAACATGGTCCATCACGAGTAGAGGGTAGTTGTCTTTCAAAGATGCTTGGTTAAGATTGTGAAAATCGACGCAAATCCTTATTTTGCAATTCTTTTTCCTCACAGGCACTATGTTTGCTACCCAAGTTGAATGATGAATAGGATATATAATTCTGGCCTTTAACATCTTATCAATTTTTGCAAAAATAGCACCAACAACTTTAGGATTGAATTGCCTCTGTTTTTGCCTGAAAGGAGTGGCCCCAGGTTTAAGAGTGATATAATGCTGAAATTTCCCACTCATGAAATTTTTCAAATCATCATAACACTATGCGAAGACATCCTTGTACTTGATCAACAGGGCAATGAGCTTCTTTCTTTCATTTGGCAAACATGCTTTACCGATGCAAACAATTTTAGGATCATCTTCAGTGCCTATATTCACCTTATCATATTGAGGAAGATTGGGATTGTTCTCTTGAGCCTTATTCTTCAAATAACAATCGTGTTTATCAAATAGGCTCTCTAGAGTAATCAACCCCCTAGGGATGGTATTTCCCTTTAATTGTAACACTTCATCTTCTGCAGAAGTCTCACTTCCTTCAAATAACAAATTGACAAAAGTACCGGCCTTCTCCAAAAAGGACACGATCTATATGTCATCATCAAAAACTTGCCAATATTTATCACTATTAGGCATGCTTGGTCGATATACTAATTCAATCTTATATTGATCTTTATTGAAATCTAGATGTGGAAGTAAAAGAGCCGCAGAGATTGCAAGGCAATCAACTTTAGAATTTAGAGTTCGAGGAATTGCCTCTATGGAGAAAGCATCAAAGAACTCTATTTGATCCCATACTAAGTTTCGGTATCTTATCAACTTGGTGTTCTTTGTTTAAAACTAATTTCTTACTTGCTTGACGACTAATTTGACATCTCTAAGTACTCTCAACATTTTGATTCCTTTCTCTTTGGCAGCCTCAGGGCCTAAAAGGAGCACCTCGTACTCTATTGTATTATTAGTGTTGTCGAAAACCAATTTGAAATCCATAGGAAACTTCTCGCATGTAGGTGAGATAAGAACAATTCTAGCCCCTGAACTAGAAGAAGAACAATTGTCGTCAAATTCCATAGTCCAAAGGCTAGAAGACATGTCAAGAGAGATAACTTCAGGGGTTACCTCTTTTTCTTGCATGAGCATATATGTACCAGGTCTAGTTTCTTCATATAATATCTTTGCTCTTGGATCATCAAATTTTAGGATTGTATACTTTGCTTTGGGTTCTAGATTTAGTCTGACTTTCTTTCCATTGATTGGGATTAAGGCGTGGGACCAATCTAGTTGTATTTCTCCACCTAGAACCTTACAAAAACTTCTACTAAGTAGCATGCCATAGCTTGTGGGAATGTCAGCAACTAGGATAGTAAGCTTTAGTTTCTTTTCAGGGAAAGCAACTAAAGCGACTTGTGCATCTTTCAGTTGACCTACTAATGGGACCATTTTAGACTTCATTGAGTAGACTTTGCCTGAGGGTTTTGTTGGTCATGATGTAGTCATAAACAAGCATAGAATAAAAGTACACATTAACCTTTATTCATCTTGAAAGATACAATGAATTCAGAGAATTCATGATCCTAAGTCTCCGTTGATTAGGTCTTATTCTTCTAACGTTACTCAGAGGTTGATGTACGTTGCTATTTCCATTTTGGGGCCTTACATATAATTTATCATTAGGATACTATTTCTATAAAGATTCTTCACAGAGAAAACATTTTACACAGTAACTTTATCAAATGATACAGTTATATTCAAATCTTTGCATGATATTCTTCAATTATACATGCTTTATCTCCAAATATGCTAAGGATGTACAATTATCTACGAGATGTCTGCATATTTCATGTATTTGCTTATGATTATCTTGTATTTGCAATTATGATGGTGAAATGATCTAAAATTAAAAGAAATGGAAAGAAATGCTTCAAATTAAAGTTGAGTCTTTAGCTATTGAACCACACATACATTAGATACAGTCATGAAGAGAAGAAATCAAACCATATGTTCACTAGGACATTCCACAGCTAGATACAGTTGATGCTAACTTCAAAGGAATAGTATGAAAACAACATATGCAAGTATATATGCACTCCAAGGGGCGCAAGAAATCACAACATATATCCAAAATTCACACACTAATTGCTCAAGATTTCTTATGAATTGTAATCAAAATGTTTTCTCATTCATTATGCATGCAAGAACATATATGTATACAATAACTTTGAAATAAGCCCTGAATATTTCAGAAAACAGATTTAAATTAAGCTTTGAATGTTTGAAATGAGGCACTCCTGCACCTTTTATAGGGTAAGGTGAGGAATCCGTTACAAAAAATAATCTACGATCCAGATTTGTCTATGAATATCTATGGTGGTTAATGTTCTTTGACTTTGTTAACTACATCACGTGGCACAAGTTGCCAGCTGGCAACCATCTGGTATACTTATTTTCACTAAGTATAATGTGTTGATATTTGCTTTATGATGCATCTTCATCCTCACTAGGAGCATCAGGATCATCGCTCACCATATCTTCATCATCGTGATAACTGTGGCCTTGTATATGAGCCTGCATGATCATCCTGACATTTTTCATACAATTGTACTACTCTATCAATCTCCACACCATCTTGAGTTCTTGCCTTGATGATGGCATGCTTATGCATTTGATATTTACCTCTGATATTCTCCAACTTGTTTTTCCTATTGTTTAGTGTCTCATTGTAGTTTTCCATCTTGACTTTGATTCTCATCATTTTATCTATGACTTCCTCTGTCAAGTGATTAAGTGGATCACCTGATACTGATTAGAAGTTGTTGTATAAAGCTTTAATTGCAAACTCTTCATCCTGATTTTCAATCTTTCCTTCTACCTTTCCTTCCAATGCTTCTAAAGCTTCTGCCTCAAAAGACAGCATATCATGCAGTTTCATGCTGATATCTCTCAATTTATTATTGCATCTTTTAAGTACACCACATTCAAATTGGATGTCCTAGTACCATATGTCTATCAATAATACATTGTTATTATCCAGTACCTATTTATTTTTGAGTATTTGAGGATTGATCCTCCTTATTTCATCTAGGGCAGCCCATGTCTTCTCCAATTGGAATGACCTTTTCCCTATCTCCATCTGCAATTTGTCTACCTTCTTCCTGGAGATACTAAGGGAATTCCACCCTTTAAAGAGGCCTTTATTACATCTTCTACTGCATCTAATGTAGATTGCATCCATTTCCTTAATATAGATGACTCATGTTTCATGATATCCAATTTATTTACCTCTTCTTGGGAAATGGCAGTCAATGGGATTGCATGTTCAGTTGAAGTATCCTTAGGGTTAGTTAACCCTTTTATATATGTATGCAATTGAGCAATGTGCTCTTTGTGTTGTTTATTCTTATCTTTTTCTCTTTTCACTTTCTGAATCAAAGAATCTATAATGTCTTTACCTTCTTGACCCTCTTGGTCTTCATTTGCAAACCCTAAATCCACTGTGCTAATCTAGAATTCCTCTAGAGTAATCTTACCTTTCTCTTATTCCACAATAGGGAGTGCTATATGTGTTGTTCTCCTACCAGTTGTAGGGTCCCTTCTAATGGCCAAAGTCAACCTGACCTTCCTCTTTGGTTTTATCAGGTTCTCTGAAAGAAAAGTAGATACATCAAATTCTTGTATCTCCATACCTAATCCTGTGCCAATTTTTGTTTCCAGCCACTAAGGGATTTGATCTTTAGATCTTTGATTTGCACCATCATCATGTTGATCGCCTTGATTTTCTACTGCATCTATTTTTGATGGGGAAGGTGATCTCCTTTTGTCTTCTTCATGATGTTCATCATGAGGGGGGTCTTTTGGTACATCCTCTTGATGAGGAGCTTCTTCTTCTACTAGAGATGATCCAATTGATCATCTGCATGTTTATCCTGATCTGGATCTTTTGCTTCCTCCACTCTTATTTCTTCCCCTTTATTGATTTCCTCATCTTGAGGTATGTTCATATCCTTGGCTACAATTTCATCTGCCTTAGGTGCCTCTGTTTGATCCTGCATCATATCTTTCTCTGCACCTGATGCACATACTTCTTGAGTTTTCAAGTCATCTTGACCTAAAATGTCTTTGTCAGTCTTATTCTTTTTTGGGACTTCCACCATCTCCTTGGGTTCACCAGATGCATCTTGTTGTGATTGACCCAAATCTGGAGTATGTATTTCTACTTCCATCACTTTTATTTCTTCAATTTTATCTACCTCCTTAGGTGTATTGACCTGATGTTGAGGACTGGCATTTTTATGTATGAGAGGTCCACCACTTCAGGGTTGGTTACCTGCTCAACTAATTTATCTAGCCCTATCTAATGTGCAATTTTCTTAGGGCTTCTTTCTTTCTCCCATTGAACCTACTTCTCTATAGTTTTGTCCATTGATGGGGTCCCAAAGGGAGTGATGCGAGTGCTTGCAGCAAGTGTTTCCATCTGTTGGGCAGTTACATCCTTCACCACATCATCATCTGATAAATCTACGGTTTCCTCCAATGAAATCAGATTACTTTGGACCTGCCTGGAGGCTTCTTTGAATTGCTCTTCTGCTTGTTCAATCTTGAACTAAACAATGGTATGAAGTGGTACATTGTGTTGTAACTCCTTTCTAAACAATTCACTACCTGCCCCTCTTAGCATAATGGGTCTTTGCTTTATTTCACCCCTCATGGACGTTCTGGTTTTCTTCAGTGTGGGAATCATCACTGGAGGTGCTTTTCTCTTCCTAGTGAAAGGTAAAACATTTTCTTCTTCAACTCCCTCTTCTTGAGGAATATCCTCCTCCACCTATTTCTATTTCTTTGAAGCTTATCCTTCTTCATAAGTCTCAGTGACCACTGTCTTTGCCCTCTGTATTCTTTTAGACTTATGTTTATCCAATGGAGGAGGTGCAGATGATGCTAAAGGTTGCCCTAAAGCTGATGCTTCTTTTTCTGCTGATGCTAATGCTTCAGCAGTAGTTACTACTATTCTCTCAATAATGACCCCTTTGGGTTCATTCTCTACTTTCTTGCCTCTAGGAGGTCTTTTGCTTTGTTGTTGCTGAGGTGGCAACCTATCTCCTTTGGATTTCCTCTTTTCAATCAAGAAATCATCATACTGATCACTTGATATGTCTTGTGCTTTCTTCTTGTTATCCACAGTAAGGGCCATTCCCCTCTTTTTCAAGGCATTTACTTGTTCATCAACCCATGCTTGGGTCAGCTGTAATATCTTGCCATTGAATGGATCCAATGAAATGTCCTCCTATATAGTAAGATCAGGAGCTGATATATTATCATTGTATATCTATTTCTGCTCATATTCATCAGCCATTATCCTACCATCATCCTTCTTCAATTGCACAAGGACTTGGATACAGTCAAAGGTTTTGATTTGGTTAAGGGTCAACCTTTGATATCTTCTTCTTCTGGCTTCAGCCTCATCCTCACAGTCTGCCCAAAAATCTTCAAGATTCCTTTGGTGGATGGGTTGTCTCATGATTTTCTACATCCTTTCATATAGATCATATGATCTTACCAATGGAAATGGCTGCAATTGCATCATTGTCAGGCTATCTATGGCCTTCTTTATATTTTTAGAATCTGGGCACATATACCAGCCCACTGTCACTGGAAACAATACTGGTGGAATTATGTTGTTAGCTTTATAAGCATCCAGTATTGTCACAACCTGCCTCATGAACTCCATTAACACTACTGCATCAGTTGGATATCTTGGGAGCATGAGGGGTTGTCCTACAAAGCCTTCAATCCTAATGTAGGAAAAGGTTGCAAACTGAATAAACCAGGCTCCATGCCTGTAGATGACCTCTTGAGCTTCCATGCTCAATCTCTTAGTTCTATCTTCTTCCATGGTCCTTACCAGATGTATAGAGAATGTGTCATTAACAAGCTTATAATCCTGAAGGTAATTTACCCTCTATAGTTGGGGATAGTGATCCCATATAGGTGCATCATTGGTAGTTCCACCAATCCTCCCAATTGTATTCAATGCATCGAATGTCCCCTTGTATGCACATGCATAAACAAGGTATGAGGTCATGTAGAAAGCACATTCTATACCTCCTAACTTCATCAACTACTCATCTATAGCATCACTTATCATTTTTGCCCATAATGGCATGTTCTCAGTATATATGCACATCAAGATGATCCCATACATCCAGTCCTTGAAATTTCTCGTTGTTGGCTAGCCTGTAACCCGGCTGAGTAGGGTGATCATGAACTGATACTCATCATCAAAATCATATTTGCATAAATGAACGGGCAGCTTGGCTGCGGCCGGATAGGTACTATTTTTGGCCCTCCATCCGTACATTCTTTTCCTGGCAACCTTCTTATTAGCTTCGTATTCTGTTACCAACCTCTTCAGGTTCATGCTAACAATATTCTTGCCCAGTGGCAAACTTAACATGGCAGAAAGGCTCTTGATGGAGAAGTTTGCATATATTCTACCATGTTTCTCTACTCTTCTTGTTTGTGAATTATAATTTCTGGCACACTTAATAACCAGCTCAAGAGCTTCCATGGAGTATGGAAAACCACTAGCATTCCACATCCTAGACATAAAAATAGATTCCAACAACTCATTCTCCTCCTGACTGTGCATCCTATTTGTCCATGCTACCAGATTGGTATTCCCCTGGTGGGTGTCTCCTATGACTCCGTATTTGAATTGCACACCATCAAGCTATACAAACATTGGCTTAACAAATTCTGCTTCAGATTTCATCAATCTCTTATCCGCCATGATTTCCTGCAATGACAAGAACTTGTCTCACAATTTGTATTTCATCTCATACATGCATATATATCTATCTTTATGGCCCTATGCATATGTTCATTAAACATTACTTCATCATGATATACAGAATACAACCCAAACCAATTAACATCATACTACCTGGATATGGAGATCAAAACAAACAAAAGGCATCTAGTTACTTACCTGATGTGTTTATCTTCTAAATTATGTGAGTGATTATGGGAAGAATTTGAATACTGTTATGGATCACGCACTCAGTTCTCAACAAGCTGTAGCCGTTAGCAGATAGCTCGAATAAGGGTTTATAGTCTCTGCTCTCTGTAAAATCTAAATTTGTCGCAAGGTAAGTGTATAATGACATTATAAATTCACTTTAAACCTATTCATCTGGTCATTTAGGGTATAATCTGACTAAATTGATCCTAATCATTGATTTTCTACACGAAAATCCCAGATGCTGCCAAGTGTGATCATCGCGCTAACAATCGGCAGGAAGCACCTACCGCATTGATGAGCATTAAGTGAAGCGCGGCAAGGAAAAGGAGGATGATCTCTGAAATATCAAGTGATATTTTGGATATTAGGGGATATTCAAAATATGACCATCCGCATCTTGGCGGGAAAGCATATGTCAATATATCAGGTTATTTTCGAACCAATGGGTCATGTTATAAAAGGTCGGGTGATGTTCAAAACATCAGGTGATATTTTGAAAAGGATGATGACCCTATACATTGTTTATGTGACCTTTCTCAAAATACCTTGATATTAGCTTAGTCTATTGTTGAAGCACTATGACGTCATCGTCATGTTTTATGAAAGGGTGATGTTATAAAATATACCTCCGCGAGGTAAAATGATGATGACGTTATCATCATGTTAATTTTCTTTGTTATCAAGATCAGATGATGTCATCAGGATAATGGCCTTAGGGTGATATTTCAAGACTGGATGATATTTGAAAGATAAGGTGATGTTCAAAATATCGGGTGACATTTTGAATATCCTCCTCATGAAATACATGTTGTTGTTTGATGGGTAAGTACCACCACCACTTAAGATTGACATCTGGATGTTCGGACCAAATGATTTATCAGGTGATAAATTGAATCAGGGTGATCTTTCGTAAGATGACTATTATTGAAAAATATGATCCTCCCCTCAAAATATCAGGTTTGACCAAGATTTTGACCATTCATAACTTTCACACCTTAAGGAATATTAGGGTGATGTAAAAGGCAAACCTTCATGAAATTTAATGCTCTTTCCAACTATGAGGTTAATGAAATAAGATAAGAAAATTTGACAAACTGACCTCATGATGATGACTTACCCCAGCTTCATATGCAGGACATCTGTAGGACTGACTTTTACCAGACCGCTAGAAAGCAGAAAAATACAAGCCAAGCCAAAAAGTTGGGTCCCCGTTTTGCCAAGTCAAAATGGGGTGTGTTGTGTAACCACACAACGACTTTATTTAATGACAAACTGAGAGCATGGGCAAATTTAGTAGGCATAACATTGTTAGAGGCACCGGAATCTATTATGCAATTGCTTAGTTTACAACCAGCTATATATAATGAGACATAGAATGGGTCAGGGTTATCTAGGAGAACAACATTTACCAGCAGGGCATCTTTTTGTGGAGATTCACTGAAGAGATCATCATGTGAAAGTTCTTCATGCTGCAAATCACTTGACTATTGATGTATTGAAGAAGAAGGATCTAGTTTTCGTTTAACAATATGTAGCAACCTCTCCAACTAATGCGGATTCGATTTGAAGTAATCAAGTTGAGAAATCTACACTTTTGTTTTCTTGCAATGTTCTATGAAATCAAATGCATCATCAAATAAAGGAGATGAATCACAAAGAGTAGGACCTTGTGTACCTTTATCTTTAGTGGTAGTAAGAGGCTGATTCTCCGGTGGGTGTTTTCTTGATAGAATCTTAAGAGTAATGTCAGAAACTTTATGAGCAAATTCAGCCTTGGCTTTTTCTTCATTCTTCTAATACTGGTTTCTTATAGAAACATTACAAGAATGATTATTGATATCACTAACCCCTTCTCTTTCATCATCAGATTCATACTCAAGGAAACTGATTATGGGTTGTCCATAGGTCTCACTCATCTCGTCTTCTTGAGAGACATATTCTTCTATTTTCTCGCTTGATAGATTCATCTGCATGAACCTTGCCATTTCAGGACAAGTGCTGCCATCATGGTCAGTAGTCAGATGAAAATCACACATAGCCACAGTTTGTTTCTGACTGGAAGAAGGGTGTTCAATGGCTAGCCTTTGTACTAGCGGAGGAAGCCTAGGTGCCTTGTTCTACTGATATGGTACATAATTTCTCCTAGGTATATTTTGATATAGCAGAGGTGGATTATGCAGAAGTTGTTTCTTAAGAAGGAGAAAATCATTGGCTAGCTTCTGAATCATCAGGTTTGTAGTGGATGGATTAGAAGACTGTGCTTTCCCTTTCTTCAAGTCTTTATTCCATTTTCTGGTAGTCAATAAATCTTCTTTAATTTTAATGGCCATGGTCTATGCAGCTTCTAAATCAGCCACTCATGCTCTTCTCAAATGAAAACTTATATCTGGAGGTTGTGCATTTAGGAAGAAACATTTTTGATTTGTGCAGTTGGTCTTTTAGCATTTTCAATTCTATTCACTAACTTGTTAAAATGGGCTACAAACTCCCACATCGGCTCATGAATCTCTTTCTTCATTTGAGTAAGTTGTGCTAATAATGCATGCTCATCTTCAGCACTTTTGAAATGGTCTTCAAATTTTTGGTGCATAATTGCCCATGAGTTTACAGTTCTGGCAAGCAAATGTTGAAACCATTCTACTGCTCCTTCAGTCAAAGATTCTACAAACAACTAGATAGAAACATCTTTGTGCATAACACCTAGAACACCGCATGCGGCAAAGAAGGCATTAATATGCTCATCTGTAGAAAATTTTCCATCTTCAGTGAATTTGGGTAAGACTTTCTTGGATCCATGTGGTAAGTCATGCAATTGATTTCCCAAGGCAAGGGGACCAATAGCTACTCCCCAAGGTACAAATTGAGCCATTTATAATGGTGGAGTTGGTTGAAGATTTATGACAATAGGAACTGCAGTCCCGTGCAAGATCAATGCTTGATAAGTGGAAGAGGAGATAGAGGTTCTAGTAGGACTTCTTGCTGGTAAAGGAGGTCTACTAAAAGATTTAATATTCCTTCTTGGGGGAATAAAAGATTGGGAAAAATCAAGATTTGCTAGCTTTTCAAAATTGGGATCCAGGATACCCTTTTCACGGTCTCCTCTGGTATACCTCTTAGTGGCCAAGTTGATTGATTATTTGAACAGGATTCACAGGATGATATTCCTGAATAGGTCGAATAGGTGGACCAACTTGTCTATCTCTTCTAGGAGCTATTTGAATAGGATCACATCTGTTAGCTAGTTCTAATTCTTCTTCTACGATGCCTTGAGCTATTAACCAAGCACAAACATGAATTTATGTTCCTATATCCTCTTCGACAAGTACCACGTCTATTTCTTGATATTGGTGATTTGACCTCCTATATCTCCAAGCCAATACTCGTAAGTCAATAATTATATCTTCTTGCTCAAGGTCTAACCAATTAACATTAGGTTGTAAAATAGGTCCAACTCTATATTCCAGAACCATATTTATTGATCAGAAAAATTTTCTTTGAACACATTAAGGTGACTTTTCAAACAAAAGAAGTGTGTTTGAATAGTATCCCTAGTGGAGTCGCCAAAAATCTATTGGTAAACAAATTTGTTGCTTTACAATAATCTTCTTGAGTAACTCTGTTCGCCCTTGGATTAGCAACAACCTGCTCACAACAGTTGAAGAATCGCAGGTCTATGTCGATTCCTCTCTGTGTTTAAGAGGGGGGTATGTGCAGGATCATGATGGGCCAAACTATACCTCTAAGTGGCAATGAAAATACAAAAAATTAGACTTTATCAAGTTCATGTGAAAATTTGAATGGATTATCTACACAATTTGAAAAAGATGTAACAACGAAATTTGTAGAGAATTGAATCTAGTTTATAGGGTACTATTTTTATTTTTTTAAAACTAAATTTACTTAGTGAAAATTGAATATTTCAATGAACAACTATTAAATTTTTTAGAAAAAATAAAAAGTGGGTGTCTGTCCAGCCAACCTAACAATGAGTAAATATATATATATATATTGAAACTTTCAAAATAAGTAGAGGACTCATGTCTAGATGTGACGCATATTTATTTGAAATTTTTTTCCAATAAAATAATTAGTTATGATTTTTTTACTGTGACTTTTTTTAAAAACTAAAAAGTAATTTTCCAGCCAACCTAACTCGATAAAAAAATTTAAAATTCAAATTTTTTTAACCTATAGCCAGAAAAGCATAGAGTGTGATGCAGGTTTCAGATCTCAAAAAGGTGAAATGGTTTGAAAGTTATGGATGTTTTTCAATCAGTGTGTCCATCAAGATTTTAGAGACACGGTATATAGAAAATTATTAATAATTATTTAATAAAATGATAACCAAATATATCTTATATTTTTAGAAAGCTAACAATTTTTTCTATAAACCCTTTTCATTTTATCAATTTTGCATAAAAAAAAGTTGTCAGCACGAAGGGTGAAGTTCAAAGAAGAGACTGAAACATGAAAACATGTTAGAATCCATGAAAGGTCAACAAACAAAATGGATATCCATCTTGCTTTGGTAAAAGCAATTCAAAATGGATATCCGTTTCCAAAATAGATTTCTGTTCTAAAAATAGATATTTGTTTCCTTGATCTATGAAAAATTTTGTACCATTGGTTTTGGATGAAAAGAAGCAACATATTTGAAGCATCAAGGCAATAATACAAGAAGTTAAAGTTAGTTGGTCATTTATAAGTGTATCTATTGTTTCATATCACATTACACATAGAATTCTAATTACAATCTAGTTTCCTCATTTGGGGAACATTTTTTTATCCATTTCTAATGGAAATATTTAGTTAAAAATTGGTGGCTCCTTGTGAAAAGTATGGGCTCTTATCAAGCACGCATAACCAAGAAGGTTGATATCCATTTTTCTTACATGTTTATTGATCACATCTTATGAAACGAGTGTTACTTGGTGATAGTTCTAGGTTTAGTGAACAATATTCTCAAGCTTATTGCAATTTTTACACTTGTGACCAAATTTGGTACCAAACCCTTTCACCTTTCAATTAATCCTGATAGTGTCATCTCTTTCAATTAATCTTGATAGTGTCATCTCACTCCATGCAAATCAAACCAACATTAGGACCATGTGAATGGGATTAAGGATAGCCTTGAAACAGGAATCTTTGTACTGTTGACTATCCTTTTAGCATGACAATCCTTTAGGATCATTGTACCCAAGTGCAACAATCCTTCAATCTTCTTTTATTTATATTTCTTTCCTCTTCATACACAAGATTCTCGTGCCTTGTAGTCATGACAATCCACAAATCACCTAACTATCCTTAGTGAGACTATATCTTATTTTGACAATGATAGTCATCGTCCATTCACAACTCTCCTCTTTAACATAGATACCCTTTGTACATGTTTTCACTTCATGATTTTCCTTTTGTATGTTGTATTATGGTATGAAAATACTATGGCCCCTTCTTCATCCTCTTGTATAATGAAATTGAAGGTTGACACTTATGGTTACTCTTCTTTATTACTTGGTGATAATGAATCCCTAAGCTCATTTTTTATTGTCTTGAAGCCAAATTTACCACTGTTGAGACAGTCAAAGTTGATTCTTGATCATGACTATTGCAGATTACTTCAAATATCCTTCGACAATTTCAATTGTGTTTCTGAAGACACCCATGCCTTGACTATCCCTTGATGTTGGTCATGATTGTGCTTGGATGGCACAATAGTTCATAGTTAGATTTTTGCCACTAAAGTTTTCCTTTGACATAGTCGTATTTGTAGTCCACCTTTTGATGATGTTCAAACAATATAAATACTTATTCGTAACATAAGCAATACATTTCTCACAAATACCAATGCATTCTACTCATAAGGTTCATGGTACCATGTCTAAAGGTATGATAGTCAGTAGTGTACTATTATGGCAGCCTATGGTTGGTTTGACAATCTATAATAGTGACAGCATTCATGCCTAACAATCCTTATCGTTATTGTCATAATATATTTTACATTTGAGGCCTTGTCTACAACATACAAAGTTTACCTTTCTCACCCATACCTTTAGTATATAAAGGACATTGATAGGGAATTTTTAATTTCCACTCAATCAGTGCAATCTAGGAGAGGACAGATTGTCTAAAGTTGTAATCTATTTCCATTTACACTTGCCATAACTACAAATGCTTAGTGTTTATTCTCAACCCTGGTATATGAATAAAATGTGACCTATTGTTCTAATAGGCCTATAGGGACAAAGAGGTGATAAAGCCTTTAATTTTAAACATGACATGGTTTTGATAACTTCTCATATTGGTAAGGTCCTAGATGACAATCCTTTGATGCACCTAATTGTAATAGGTGTTATGATAGTCCTTGGTATCTTTTCATTTCTTTCTTGAATGGCCTGCAAATAAGACATAAGACCTAATAGATCCTTCATAAATAAGAATTCTCATACATGGCATTTCAACTTAAACTCCCTAAACATCCATCAATCCATCCATTAATATCAAAATGCCATGAATATCCTATGATCAACCATTCTAATTCCTAGGATAGTCATATATTGCAATTTTGCTTCTCTATACTAAAATAGCCCAAGGAATATCTACCTTTAAATTTGTATTTTAACAATCTAATGTCTTTACGAATAACATTGAGCCTTCTTTTGGGACAACATTTTTGCCTTTAGAAGCTCCTCATTTCATGATAGCCTAAAATAGAATAAGTGGATAGTCATAACATTTTAGGATAATGGAAAAACCCTAAAGTGTGATAAAGTCTATACATTATCTATTCCCATCCATGTCACGAAGCAACTATTCAAATGCTAGACCAACATGATTTAAACAATAATAAGGGCCAACAATCCACTCCAAATGCATGGGAAAAGGACAACTCTTGGATCCCATATTAATCATGTTCACATGGATGCTAGCATCTTCAAGTGAGTCAATACAAAAATTGAAAGCCTCAAACTCACACACTTTAGAAAAATATACCTAATTATAAATTTGATATGCATGAATAAGGAAGTCCTCATGCAATACAAACTAAAATGTGTCATATTTAGACATGTCATCAAGTTGAACTACATCATGTTGAGACTCGTGTTTACTTAAGCATTACAAGTCACTTGCCTCTTTGCATGCTTCAAAGTTCCAAACAAAGGACTCAACTTTAGGTGTAGCAGAGTCCTCATCAATGACTGATTTACATGGCCTTCAACAAACTAAAATTATATATCATCTTTATGCTTATATAGAGGCTATATCATCTTTACAATTGTATGTCCAGGCTCTTTAGGAGTCTTCACAAATGTGTCCAAAGTAAGATTACTCAAATCAAATAATGGATTATATCTAGAGCTTTATTAAGTTGATACCTAGGTGGATTAGTGTGTAAACATTCAAATTAGATGGTAATTCACAAGTTTATAGAATAATAAAATGAAATCCTAGTCTAGAATCCAAATGTACATAATAAAACGGATATCTATTTTGTAGTAGCGATATGGACGTTGCAAAGTGTTCATTGGCAAAGAATTGGGATTTAAGAAATGGATATCCCTTTCGTAAATGTAGAAAAAAGACAAAAGGAATATTGTTGGGCCCGACATCCGCAACCAGAGACCCTCTATTGTTGAAATACTTGTGATTTCTAGCTATGACAATGAAAGGAATATTTTTATGCACTTTTGGAGACACAATTTTCTTGTTACAATCATAAGGGTGATATTTTTGTTCCCCTAATGGGAAGCAACAATCGTCGTAAAGCAAAAAAGGAGGAAAGTTACATTGGAGGAAATTAAAGCAATTAGGGAAAAAGATAGGGAAAGGAAGAGGATTGGAAGAGTGGGTTTGGCGGATGCTCATCAAGGTGAATCTTCTTCTTTACCATCTAATGACATGCAAATTGAAGATGTTAATTTTGATTATAATGAAATGTTAGATAAGAATGAAATTCACCATGATATTGCAAATGAAAATATTAAAAAATGTTATGAAACACCTATTCATAATAGCAATACCATGGACAAAGAAGAAGAAGAAAAATGAAGACGTGCACTTGAAGAAAGTGGATATGAACATCGTGATGTTGAAATTGCACTCCATAATCCATTTGTTGATAAAATTGATGAGGTTGATAGCATGGATGAAACAAGAACAATTAATGTATCTCCAAATTTCATAAGAAGAGAGGACATTTGTCAAGAAGAGAATAACTGTGATGAAATTGGAAAGCACCTAAGAACCCCAAAATGGTTACTTGAAATTGATGAGAACATATTGGAAAAACTTGAAGGCAAGAGGTCGTCACGAATGGTTCGGTTGTGGGCTACAAAACTCTTCAATGAATACTTTGAGAAGAAAACATTAACTAAACAATGCCAACGTTTTGTGCAATTATTGAAGATGTACAAAATGAGACCTTTACTAAAGAAATAAAAGATTCGGTTAAACAAAGTGTCCGATCGGAATAAAATTATTGTTAGAAGCCTTTTCAATGCACTAAATTCTATTGGAAAGACTAGCAAGGAGAAAGATAAAAGAGCTACCTATAGAGTAATAACAACCTCAATAGTAAGCAAACAATTAAGAAATGCTCGATTAATGAGGCAAACTTGTGTTGACTTAAGATTGAATCCTAAAACATTGTCAAAAGCACTAGCATTAAGATCAAGGCCAGATAGTCCTCTTGTCAATGATACTTGGGCTTTCAATGGTAGGCTTCCACAAGTTGATAAGAAGCTAATTGATAGCACAAAGGAAGATATTGAATGATTTTGGCACACTAACTCTAGGATATCACTGAATGCAAAAGATGTTGTAACGTTAAGAATTGGTGATAAAGATCGAACACCACATCCTAAACATTACTTGGAATGTAGCCAAACAACATTGTACAAACAATATTGTGAAACTCACCTAGGTATGACAATCTCACAAAGAGCATTTGAATCTCTTAAGTCATTTTATTGTGTTCCTCTTAAAGTTTGTAATACATGTTGCAAATACCATGTAGAGCTTTCTATGTACCATGAATTATTATGCAATATTCTTTCTACTTTGCACACTAACGAAATGTTACAGGAGTGTGGTGCAATTTAACTACCAAAGTCATCTAGGGAATTACTGGATTTATTTCTATGTATTAGAGATGATGGTTGCATGTTCTACAAGAATGATTGCTTAAATGAAAAGTGTTTACAATGTGGTGGGTTATCAAAGTTTGTATCATGTTTTCATGAGGGCAATGAGCATGATTTTGGAAGGAGAATGGTTGAGAAAAAGAGATATGAGACAGTGAAATACAATTTGAAAAGTGGAGGTGAAGGTTCTAGATGTGAGTTTATTATAAGAGAGGTAAGTATTGCTGATTTTATTGATGATTTTAAGAAAAATCTTTTCTACAAATATGTCAGACATAGCCATAGGTCTCGATGGTTGGATCAACAGTTCAAGATGTGTAAAGACTCTTTCCCGATTGGAACTATTGTCTTTGTAGTTGATTTTGCAGAAAACTATACATTGCAACCCCAAAATGAAGTTCAATCCCAGTACTACAATTCTATTCAAATTGCTATTTTTGTTCACATCACATACAGACATGCCCCCAAGAGTATAGAAGAGAACATGAAGATTGTCAGAGAATACCATTTTTACATGAGTGATGATCAATCTCATTCAACAGAGTTTGTGTAATATTGTTTTCAACAATTTTATGGGTTCTTGCAAGAAAAAGATATTAGAATGGATCAACATCTCATTTGGTCAGATAATTACACTGGTTAATTCAAGAATGCTCGTGATTTCTATTGGTTGAGCAAAATGCATGTAGAGAAGGGTATACCTCATATTTGGAATTTTTTTTAAGCCAGGCACAGAAAAGGTGAATATGATGGAGCAGGTGCATGTGTGAAGAGAGATCTTTTTAAAGAACAACTAAAGATTAGAGGTGGTGCTACATTCAGTGATGCAGATTCCATCGTTAAGTGGTGTAACTATGCATTGTCACGAGGAGTGGCTCTTAATTCTGAAGTGCGTAGGTTCTTTTGGTTGGTTGATGATGGGATAGCGATAGAGAAATTGGAATGTCAGAGAATCAGTGAATCATCAAAGATGCATTCATTTCAAATCTCAGATGCAAGTACATGGACTATTTGGACATGAGAATTAGCTTGTTTTTGTCAGAGTCGTATTAAATGTGATTGGAACAATTGTGAGTCAAGTGAGTGGGTAGATGCATAGATTCCACAATATTTAATCCCTTTATATGAAGGTCAATCATCTTTCATCAATGACATGGAGAGCTCATTTGTCTATGAACATCTTTCAAACCTTGTACAGCTAGGTCATGTTTATGTAGTTGTTGCACCACATGGAAATGAAGAGAGGTCAGACTATTGGTTGGCACGATGTGTACAGGGAAAACAAAAGCTAACACAACCTATGATAGATGATGATGGGTTCACATATCCTACAGGATTAGTTGTTATTGCCGGGAATTGGTTACGAACATATATGATTAAAAAGAATGACATCCCAGCCTTTGAAGACTTTGAGAAGCATAAAACCATATTGATGTATTCTCACCTAGTTGTAGCAACAAACGTCAAGTTACTAAAGCATCGTGGAAAAACAAAATCAAAAGAACTATGGACAATTAGTAATGCTGATCATTAAGCAATATTAGATAATTTAAAGGTAAGAGATGACCCCTCAAGTTTGCTTGACTACCATTTGAACTTCCAGATGGACAGGTATGACATTTTTTATCTTAACTTGTTCTTGTTTTTTCTATTTTTAAGAATTGTTTTATTAAAAATCTTGTTTCTTTAACTATAATGCATGCTTTTGACTATACAAGACTATGAATAAATTTATTTTACATGGCATCGTAGATTATTTTGCATGGCATCCTAAATTATTTTATATGGCATCGTAGGTTATTTTGACTATATTTGAGGTACAATTTTTAGTTCTCATTTGTATTTCTTAATATTGCACGTTTGTACCTTTTTCTACATAAGGCATTCCATGAGATGACATGTATTTGATGTATTTTGCCGAACAATTCATGTGCCTTGTCTATGCTTTCACATATTACATACATGTGTCACATGGCAATTACAACTACAACATTTGACAAAATTCTCATTTCTTTGAGGTATTCCACCAAACAGTTCATGTGCCTTGCCTATGCTTCCTTACTTTGCATTCTTATAAAAGTCCTATAACAGTCATAATTAATCTTCGTACTAATCTTGATAGTAATCTTGCCATCATTGTATTCCATGAGATGACAGTCCTATAACAGTCCTATACATGTCTACTAGGATAGTTTTAACTACAATAGTCCTAAAATAGTCCTAGAATAGTCCTATAATAAGCGCAACATTTAATGTACATATTTATGATATTCATGTTTACTTAAATTTGCTTGTTCATGCGTCTCACAGGATGTCACCTCCCCTACCCATCTAGCTCTACAGAAGAAGAGAGACAACAAATGATCAAGAGGGATCACCAATTGGTGGTAAGTGATTGATTACTTATGTCATGTTATATATTTTGAATATTAAATTCCATATTAATGTGCATGTTGTTTGATTGTATTAATAGGTGGAAATTCAAAAATCTCTATCAAGGAGGTCTAGTCGATGAGCAATAGAGGATGAGTCATTGACTGGTTCACCATCTTCATGGCCTAGCAAGAGCCATAGATTATTTGATAGCAATCCATAGGAGATTTGAATTTGGGACATTTTGTTACATATGCCTATTTGGCTTTGTAAACATACTTTTGTATGTTATTGATGTATATCATTGTATATACCCATATGGTTTTATTTGTACATGCATATATGGCTTGATATATACACTATACATTATTTTCATGACATTATGCATATATGTATATATAAGATCCTAATTTGGCACAAGTAGGGAGAATGCTTGCAAAGGTTATGGAATTTGGTTTTAAACGTTCCAATTGTATTGCAACAATGCGTTTGATTTCAGCACAGTCAAACAGCATGGAGTTGACCAAAAATGAGAGAGGTTATTGTGGATGGACCCCACATGCACTTGTAGGTCCAAACAAAACATTCCCAACTATCACGAATTCTGAGAACTGCTCCGTCAAAGTTTGGCAGTTTTTTGGTCTTAGGGATCTTAAGGGACTTTGCCGATAGCCTCTTGCCCAGAATGACTGGGATGCTTGGTGCACAAAACGAGACCTCTCCTTGTATTTACCCAACCACTTCAATGTGTTAGCGCAGTCCATTTGACCCCATGAGCTATGGGATGAAAAATGTCACACCTAGCACCTTTCCACTACATCAAATTGAAGCATTTTGCAACAATACATTTGATTTCGGCACGGTCAAAAGGAATGAAGTTGACCAAAAATGAGAGAGGTTATTGTGGATGAACTCTACATGCACCTGTAGGTCTAAAAAAAATTTCTAGTTGTCACAAATTCCAAGAACTGCTCCGTCAAAGTTTGGCAGTTTTTTGGTCTCAGGGATCTTAAGGGACTTTGCCAGTAGCCTCTTGCCTGAAATGACTAGGATGCTTGGTGCACAAAATGAGACCTCCCCTATCATTTACCCACCCACCCCAATGTGTTGGCATAGTCTATTTAGTTAAGTGACTTTGCTCTTATAGAACAATGTATAGGCAAAGACCCTAGTTTTCATAAGGGGAGACATGTAATTTTAAGAGTTTTTTGGGAATGTGGCTTTATCCTTCCACTCCTTATCCAATGACAAGTTTATTCTCAGAGTTTGATGGCTTTTATGAGCATATACACGATGTTGTTTTAGGATAGTCATAAAGGGCAGTTTTTGGATAGCCATGTGTATCTTTTTAACAATCATAAAGGGCAAGTTGTACATGGACTATGATAGTCCCAAAACTCATATAAATTATCCATTTTGGTGTTTGACAACCTTATAAATCCATTAGATCATTTATACAAACACTAATGCAACTTATAAACCCTCTTTGCATAGTAATTTCATGAATGACTGTCTTGTATGATTGTTTTGTGCATTTTAACAGCCCAATGAGGATTGTATGGTGTTGTGATCTTCATGATTTTAATTTGATGCAGAGATAGGATCCAACTCAACATGATAGAGGCATCATTACAAATGGATTGAATTACAATAGTCAGAGAGCCAACCACCTATCAATGAGAGTTCAATGATAGTAAATAGAGAGCTACTTGACCATAAATAGGATTTACATACATACATACATACATATATATATGATCTCGTAGGTATCTAGGTTTCATACACAAATTACAATAGTTGTAGAGCCAACCTCCTATCAACGAGAGTTGAATAATAGTAAATAGAGAGTTTCTCGGCCATAAATGGGATTTGCATACACACACACAACTAAAATAGTATCCTTATTGGCCTTATTGGCACCTTCCCCAAGATGTAAGTTTTTTATGTTTATAATGTGCCCCCAGTGTCCTTACTGGCCTTATTGGCACCTAAAATACAAGAAAGTAGATTCCACCAGCTTTCAATTACAATTGCTCTTAGGCCCTAACACATCCATATAGAGTTGTACTAAACAAAGAAATAGCAAGAAAATAGTAAAATCTACAAAAATAGAGTTTCTTGACATTAATTTCATTCAAACTTGTCTTCAATTCATCTTCAAAATATTTTCAATACATCTCCAATGCCTTTTCCATGAAGGTTTATGCATATTTATACATGATTTGAGGGAAACCAATAGTCTTCAACTGACTTGTGAGTACTTGACTACTCATCTTCCATACTTTTGCATTTTTTTTACATTTTTCATATGACAACTTTGACATATTTACAAAATTTCACAAGATGAAGACTAAATACAAGATGAAATGGTTTATCATGACCTTATTAGATTTCAAGCTACTATGCTTGATTAGGGCATATAAGGAATTTTGTCATATTGATTCTATTGATTCTATTGATCTAAAACCATTCTCAATGCTAAACATATCATCAATGGACTAAAGAACTATCATCATAATGTATGGCATCATGGGAAGTATCATGACATGCACATAAGGAATTTAAATTATAATGTATATCAAGGTGTATATATATATTAAAATCTAGTCCATAATGGTAGACATATACAAAAATTTGGCAAATATGCCAACTCAAAACATTTTTTACAAAATGTGGCATATGCCATGTCTCAAAATCTATATACAATCTACATGCCAAATAGCTACATCAAATACTACAAGTCCACTTGACCCTCAATCTATGATGGATCCTGAAAAAGTGTCATCTTTGTACCAAAATGTCTAGTAATTGATGGAGGCGAAGTTTCCTACATTAACAAGTCAAAACACAAATTTGATTAATCTCTTCAATGGCAAATAAAAATAAGTTAAAGTTAGTAAATAGATTCTTATCTACTACAATTAAGAACTTTCATTTATTAACATACATCTAAATCACTACAATCAACTATAAGACTGCTAGATAAACTATCAATTATTTAGAAAAATTCATTTCAATTACCTCGACTCTATGTTGTTTAGACAATCGTTCTACAAATGATTTTCTCTTAAGACAATTAGGTGTCCTAGTGAAGCATGATGGCAAAGGTGGCACATCACTCACATTCTCAAGAGACTACATAAAACCAAAGTAACATTAAAATAAATTAATATATAATTATTAAACAAAATAGGAAATGCATACATTTAAAAAGGTTAGATGTGTTACACACAAACAATCTAGAGTGCACTACACAAAAACTTATCTACTAGAAAACAAGCACATAACACCATCAAGGCCTCCTGCATCAATTGAGAAGGACTCTAAATTATCAAAATGACAAGAATGTAAGACTCTAAATGACTATAATCAAATATTTAAGTTTTCTAAATTATCAATTAAAGTACAATTCAATCAAATTACCTCCACCCTTTGTTGGCGTTGAGAAAGTCGTTCTGCAAATGATAGTCTCTTGGGTCGATTAGGAGTTCAAGAAAAGACTATTGGTAAAGATGCCACACATTCACATTTTTGATTGACTATAAAATAAAATTAACATCAAGATATAAATTAATATATAATTACTCACAAAGCAATAAACGTATAAAAAAAAAAGTTGATGTGTAGAACAAATTATACCGGCAAGTCCAAGCCAAATTGGATGGCAGACAAAGTTCCATGATGAACTTCTGTCAACTCCTCCTCTATCATCAACTGTTACCCACTAGATACATTAGTACTAATAAATTTGTTTATATATTCAAATGGAATAGACCATAAAATTTAACTTTAAATTTTACCTGCATAAAAGATTGCTCATGCATTTCTCCTTCTCTATGGTTCACTGATCCGGTAGCTTCTACTCTTGTCCCTGACCCCTCAGCTTGAGTTCTGGACCCCATTGTCTCATCTCATGAATTGAGATCATACTCTGATGTGTTCAATGATGGCTCACTACTCTCCATAATAGGACCTAAGCATGAATGATTGCAAGAAATGCAATCATGGGGCACACATACATGTGTGAACAACGATGGTCTAGTAGAACCAGGTGATCCAATATCATTGCCTTCACCATGTGCTTGTGCAAACTAAGATGTCTGTATAATCAAATGCTCAGTCAAAAAGTGTATGACACTAAGGCCCTGTTGTGTTGCATTTGCAACAATGTCTGGGTGTTGCATTGGGGGTGGAGAAGGGATAGCAGGAGGGGGAATATAGGGACCTTGTACTTGTCTAATTGCCCCAGGTCTATCTTGAGGCATTCCCTTACCCACTCCTTGAAACTCTCTAAAATCAAAATAATTAACATGTTGACCCATGACGAACTCTGTATAGAGTTTATGAAGGAAATACAAAGCTACATCTAAATTGTTTTAGGGTGGTTTATCAAAAACCATCCACCAATGATCCCAAAAGCTCTAACTAATGCCCTCATGAATACACCATTTGATTGAAAACTTAGGCTTATGGACATCAACATGCAATCCAGTTATAGGATTTACAAAGTGTTGGGTTAACATAGTTTTTGTAATCTCTAATTCTTTGACTTCATCATATGACAAACCGTTAGCATATTCATCCTTCTTTGCTTCTCGCCATTACCTAAATGGTTCATGTTGGGTTGACAAGGTTTGAACATGATTAATGATTTCCTCTAAATTCGATGTCATTGTAGACAATCAAGGGTGGCAGTGATACATTTCTATGATCCTACTTATTTGATCAATATTTCTTTGAATATTCTCTTCTATTGTTGGAGGGGGAGGGTTTGGTGGTGGAGGGTTTGGGTTTTCATTTTGTGCATCCATTTTACCTAATTAAAATATAAAACATACCCACTTAGCATAAAAAACCAAAAAATTTGCTTGAATATACAAAACAAAACAAAAAAATGTGAAAGATCTTACCTTTTTGGATCGGATATTTGTTCTTCAAAGATGACATTGTGTTTTGCAAGCCACAGGTTTGCAAAAATGTGACCCTTTTTTGCCTTTTATGTTTTTCAAAATGGATATTCATTTTCTTTTTCTCAATTGTTTTCATTGTTTTTTATTTTAGTATTTTAGCATTTTAGTATTTAGGCATTTTAGCTATAAAATACAATCCAAATTTTAGAAAGACTGTATCATATGAAAGGAGAGATTTTGGACAAACTATCAAAATTTATATAGGATTATGATGATATATATATTTTATTTTTATATGATTTACTTATACTAAGGTATCTCAGTATTTCAAAGGCACGTTTGAATAGATAATTGTCATAAAAAATTTGTAAAAGCAAGTAGTTTTGGTGTAAATTCTAACAAATCATTTCATGTTTAACTTACATATTAGATGATATTTGTGTCAACAATTGAGATCAAACTTGTGACACTCGGGATCAACCTCTCATTTTTCTATACCTATTCAAATTCCAAGACAATCATTAGATTGATGTCATTTATTTTCTAAAGGTGACAAATCAATTTAGCACATCCTCAACATCATTGGATTGATGTCAATAGAGAGAGATCAAGATAGAGAGAGGGAGATATCTATAGAGAGGTAGATACATGAGAGAGGTAGATACGGGTTAGGGGTTAGGGATTAGGGCCATTATTTAGGGTTTACAGATTTAGAGAGAGAGACTAGTTTTGACATGCAATTGTAAACCCTAAATAAAGCCCCTAAACCTTAAACCCAAGTAACCCTAAATAATTCCCCCAAATCCTAAACCCTAACCCCTAAACCATAAACCATAAATAAATCCCCTAAGCCCTAAACCCTAAACCTGAGAAAGGGTGTCCTAGTTTTCTTGTTTCCATTTCCTTTGTCGATAAGGAAGAGGGAAAGATAGAGGGGAGAGATAGGATATATAGGAATGATAGGGGGAGAGTCAAGAGATAAAGAGATTGGGAGAGATGGCTAGGTACAGAGAGATAGAGAGGAGACAGATAGGAAGAGATAGAGGAGGCGAAGGGGAGAGATAGGGAGATTGAGAGTTAGAGAGATGTCCAGAGAGACAGGGAGATAAAGGAATGATAGGGGAGAGAGAGGAAAGAGATACGGAGAGATAGATATAGGTAGAGCGAGAGGAGATAGATTGGGAGAGATAGAGGAGACAAAGGGAAAGATAGGGAGATAGAGAGTGAGTGAGATGTCTAGAGAGATAGGGATAGAGATTGAGACCTGTGGAGGGATGATAGAGAGAGGGAGATAACAGAGAGATAGGGATATAGAGGTGGAGGGATATTAATTTTAATGACGTCCAAATTTTTAATAAATTCTTCTCCACTAAACCCTAGAACATCATCCAAATCCTTACTTTCCTAATAAAAGCCCTTCCCCAAACATCATTTGATCATGTGACTCCTTCCATCACTAGACAGGTGCCCAGGTACTTTCCATTATTGATCTATATATTGTAATCCCAATGTCATAGCTCACATTCCCACACCTACATTCAAAGACTCCATTCCCCCTATTGACACCATCGTTGATAATCATTATATAAGGATACTCCCTTGAATAATAATTAAACCATGGATTATCCCATATCCCCATCTTACAGTTTCCTCACCTTTGAACCCTTAGAAGATGACATTTATCTATCCCCACCATTACCAATCACACTTTCTAGCAATCCCACATAAGACACCTTACCCATCACTTCACCTAGGTCATCACCAATTAAATCACCTCATTACTCCATTCAACCATACCCATACCACCCCTTTCTCACTCCACAACCTATATTAAATCATGATTAAACCTAACCCCTAACCCCTAACCCCTATTTCCTAACCCCTAAACCCTAAACTTGAGAAACAATAAACCCCTAAATCCTAAACACTAAACCCAAGAAACCCTAAACCTCTATCTCTCTATCTCTCTATCTCACAATCTCCCCATCACTATCATTCCTCTACCTCTCAATCTCTCTCCCTATGCTTTGACCATGTCCCTCACTCTATATCTCCCTATTGGTCCTCTCTCTCTAAATACTAAACCCTAAACCTTTAAACATTAACCCCTAAACCATAAACCATAAACCCTAAATAATGCCCCTAAGCCTTAACCCCTAACCCCTAAACCACAAACCCTAAATGCAAGCAACCCTAAACCCTATCTCCTATCTCTCCCTTATCTCCCTATCTCTTTCATCCCTCTACCTCTCAATCCTTCTCCCTATTTCTCTAGACATCTCATTCACTCTTTATCTCCCTATCTCTCCTCTTTGTCACCTCTATCTCTCCCTATCTGTCTCCTCTCTCTTTCTATCTAGCTATCTCCAAAACTGAGAAACCCTAAACCCAAGTACACTCTAAATCCAATCAACTCTAAACCTATATCTCCCTATCTCTATCATCCCTCTACCTCTCTTGATCTCTCTCCCTATGTCTCTGGCCATGTGCCTCACTCTCTATCTCCTTATCTCTCTCCTTGGTCTCCTCTCTCTATCTCCCTATCATTCCTCTCTCTCTATAAACCCTAAATCCAAAACCCTAAACCTCTAAACCTAACCCCTAACCCCTAAACAATTTAAATCCTAAACCCTAAATAATGCCCCTAAACCCTAAACCTGAGAAACCCTAAACCCCTGAACCCTAAACCCAAGTAACCCTAAACCACTATCTCCCTATCTCTCCCCTATCTCCCTACCACCTTTGTCCCTCTACCTCTCAATATCTCTCCCTATGTCTCCGGACATGTCCGTCACTCTTTATCTCCCTATCTCTCCCCTTAGACTCCTCTATATCTCCCTATGATTCCTCTCTCTCTATAAACCCTAAACCTCTAAACCTAACCCCTAAACAATAAATCCTAAACCCTAAATTATAATGCCCCTAACCCCTAACCCCTAAACCTGAGAAACCCTAAACCCTAAACCCAAGTAACCATAAACCACTATCTCCCTATCTCTCCCCTATCTCCCTATCACCTTTGTCCCTCTACCTTTCAATCTCTCTCACTGTGTCTCTTGCCATATCCCTCACTCTTTATCTCCCTATCTCTCCCCTCAGACTCCTCTATATCTCCCTTTTGGTCCTTTATCTCTCTCTAAACCCTAAACCCTAAACCTCTAAACCTTAACCCCTAACCCCAAAACCATAAACCCTAAACCCTAAATAATGCCCCTAAACCCAAGCAACCCTAAACCTCTATCTCCCTATCTCTATCATCCCTCTACCTCTCAATCTCTCTCTCTCTATGTCTCTAGACATGTCTCTCACTCTCTATCTCCCTATCTCTCCCCTCTGTCTCCTCTATCTCTCCCAAACTCTATCAGTCCCCTCTCTCTATCTCTCTTTAAACTGTAAACCCTAAATCCCTAAATCCGAGCAACCCTAAACCTCTAAACCCTAAATAATTCCCCTAACCAACCTCTTAACCACTTCTCTATATAGGTGCAACTAATACTACTTTTTCATTTTTTCCACATTTAATTATATTCTTTTCCATTTTCCAAGTCCTACATGTGTCCAAGTTGTATTGTTTGTCAAGTTTTTAGTCTAATTGTTAGTCCCAGCTCTCATGGTTATTAAAATGTTAGTATAGTTAGATTTATCCTTAGGTAACATTAATTAACACATTGTTGCACAAACAACCACACTGAAACATAACCTTACCTAATTAAGGTTAACCTTTAAGGTTCTTTCATAAATGACAAGCTTAACAGATCCAACTAGTTCAATGTTCTCATAGTCCATGCTTACCCTTCCAAGAGAGTTCATGCAATGTTAACTTTGCATTATGTCCTAACATATCACATGAAGGACATCATCATCACAAGGAATAACAATGTCATGAAGGATTAATGAAGGTGTAGCTTCACCACATAAAGTATCAGTCATAATTTTATCACTAGAGGGTAAGGGTATATCATGTGTATCCTTCTCAAACCATGTATCATGAATCAAATCATATGAAGGATTGGGTAAAGCAATTTAGGGCATGAAATCCAAAATGGATATCTGTTTTGAGAATGGATATCTATTTTGAGAAAGGATATCTGTTTTGAAAATGGATATCCGTTTTGAGAATGGATATCCATTTTGTATTTCTAGAAACGGATATCCATTTTAGTTTGGTATCCAAACCAAAAAAGATATATGTTTCAAAGTCAAACTTTGCCAAGTCGCAAATTTGGCTAGATAAAAACGTGATTTTTTTCCTATTGCCACTATTTGGCCTACAATGATCTTGCACATACCTAGGGGCAGCTCCCTCGTATGATAGGGGTATTTAGATTTTTTGGACTTATAGGAACAAAAACAAAGAAATAACAAATAGTAGTGATGAAATAAGAGTTAAACTCATGAATTTAAGTTCCATGCATCCAAGTAGAGATACCAAAACTTGATACGAAATATCTTTCTCACAATGCAACTTTGAAAGGAAATCACATGATCATTATTGATGAAACATACCAATACCAATTGTTGATAACTGAGAGGGGGGGTGAATCAGTTATCTTAATTGATTTAACTTTCTAAACATTGAATCAAATAATCAAGCACAACCATGAAATAGAAATAGCATCAATACACATGACACAATATTTTTGACGTGGAAACCTTGTTAAGGGAGAAAACCATGGGGTGATTAACCCAAGAAAGTATTCTCTGTTAAAAGAATAGGATGATACAAAATGGCACTTGCCAATTAGGGCTCACTGCCTGAGCACACTGCTCACAAGAGGCTCACTACCTACAAGAGACTCACTATCTACAAGAAAAGAAGACAACACAATGTTTGAACTGATGAGAAGCATCCACACATGCTGAGGTTCAGTTTCGGTTAAGCTCAATAAACTGATCTGCTGCACTTCATTCTTACTCTCTCTTGATGCAATTGTACTGTCACATTCTGGACCTCTTCTACTATCTTCACTCTACTCTTCTACCTTTTTTTGCACCACACAATACACCACACTCACATTCACATCTAAATCAATCCTGTATGTATATTCACACAAGTGATTTCATCACCTTTCTAGTCAGCATCCAGAACGGTCAATAATTTCCTCAACCTTTGTTCTGTCGGCTAAATCCTTGCACACCAAGTAATGTGGATCAAGCATATACTTGTAGAAGTCATCAATCATGTTGGCCAAACATAATTTATGCCTTAAGAACCTTTTCAATCATCAGTAACACATCCGGACTAATGTCTGATGTTCTGCCAGTCAGTTCTTCCTCTGTTCACACTGTCACTTGGGAACCCGACACTCAAGTATTCATATCTCTTTATCCTTTCCATACCAGAGGCTCAAACCCTGGAATCTATCATTTAAGATACTCCTCTTGACTTCCCCAAATCTACACTTCATTAAGATACTTCTACTAAGAGATCCGGACCTGTTTGTCGAACCTTACTGACTGCTATGTTCTTGCTTACCGGACCTTAACACTTCTTCAATCTGACTTCTAGTGAGGACCTATCATGTTGTGCGGATGTGTGGGATAACCTTTGTTGCCATCAATGACAACAATCATGAGTCCATATAGTGTCGCTTGCCAACACCAATAACAACACATGAAATTGAGTTGAACACACATTCAAAACATTTCTTTATTTCTTTCAAACTTGAATAACACTATTCGAGTCTTTCATACACTATCATGTGAAAAAGTGGAACCCCCTTTAAATGAAATACAATGAAGTATATATAGGTGAGGTTAGTAACCACCTAATGTAACTACCTTAACCACTTTTTATACCTACTTGGAGTAACCAACTCCCTCTTTAAGTGCATTGATTTTGAATAACTAATTTACATTTACAAAGCTAGTTGCTTAGAGTAACTACCTCACTTAGGCACTTAAAATAATTATCATGTGAGAAATAGTTAGGATGAACCTAACTTTACAATTAAAGAGAGAAGATTAGAATTGAAGGAGAAGACTCAATCATGATCATTATTTACAAAAAAAGCCAAAATCATGACTTGAGCTACATACAAACACAACAAAAATGAAAACTATACAATATGCAAACTAGCATTTATTCTGTACTTGTTGATGGCGTCGTTGACGGAGTGGTGAACTCTAGAAATTGATTTTGTAGACCGGATTCTCTTTCTCTAAACATTCTAAAAAGTCAAATGGCTAGGGTGATAGACTTGACCTTAGGAATCAGGGTGTTTTCTATCCTCATCTTCCAAGTTTTCAAGCACTTGTGGACATTACTCAATTCTACCACCATGCTTGGTATTTGGGAGATGGAAATCTTCAATGAAGTATAGAGATCGACCAACTTGTCCATTGTGTTCTCGTTGAAAACTTATCTATTGAAAAGTTGCTGATCAATCATATCCTAAAAACCATCTTGAATTACCTGTGATTCTCCCATCAATGATGCACTCAGGAGGATGGCACTGAGTTAATCCTAAAGCTTTGCAGATACTCGTTTACAAGCAAGCATCGGTCTATCCCGTTCTTTTGAAATTGGTCAATAATTACCAATTTCCAACTTATGCTCTCTATCCAAATTTCTAAGTAATTTTCCTCTGTACCAGGTAGGATCTTTTCTGCTACAAGGATGTTGACATCAATTTCCATCATTTTCACAAAATCTTTCAGGATATCCTTCCAAACAGCTTCTTCTTTCTTGACATTTTTCAACTCTTTTTCAATGACCTCCTTTTTTATTAAAGACTCATCATGTACTACCTTTTCCTTAATAATGAAATCAAATGCAATAGATTTGATTTTGCTCACCCAATTCTCAGTGGTTTCTCCATAAACTTGATATTTCTGCAGACTATCAATAGTACCTTTTTCAATTTCTCCTTCTTGGCCCCAGATGGTTGACTGATGATCAATGCTAAGTGGCATGGTAGAAGTGTCGACTATGGTCTTCAAGTAAGAAGACAAACTATGTACTTGTGTTTTAACTAATCTTTCGACTGCTTCTCCCTTTTGGTCCTTTCTACTAGCCTTGCGACTACGACATTGAAGTTTTGCATGTTGGCCTCAAGAGTGGATGGGTCCATATCAATCCTTGACACAACAAAGTCCACCGGAGTGGCTTCATTCACATTTCTTTTAGAAGTGGGCTGCGCTATCTCAAGGGACATGTTTGCTGAATTAGAATTAGTTTTTATTCTCAAAGCCACCTTAATGTTCTTTGGCTTCTCGGATCTCCTGAAGAAATCAAAAACTGTACTGAATTCAGGAATCACCAATTCTTCTAACTTCCTTTTCATCAATAGGCTTTTTTCTAACCATGGTAGTGAAAGATCTTCTGATAGCTCAAGTGCATTGCCTAATTGAAGATCTTGTTTTTCAGGTATTGGTGAGGCTGCTTTCTCTTCAACTTTTTATGTTTGATACACTAGATCCTTCAAGCGAGGAGGCTCCATAACTAAAGTAGAATGTGGTACTTCAAGGAGAGGGGATTTAATGAGTATAGAAGAAGATGTGGTCGGTATGGCTTCATCAAACTCTGGATCAAATAGGACTTCTTCTTGTTCCTCTTCTTCTCTTGAAGTAGAACCTATCTCTTTTTCCTTTGACCTTGGTTTCTTCTTCTTCTGCCTGGGTTCATCTCCACATATGTTTTGGAGATTGCTTCTCCTTGGAGGGTCTTCATCTCCACCACTTCCCTAGGTTTTCTGGTGAGAAAGAATATCAATAACTAGTGTGGGAAGGAACTGATGAAGTGAAACTATCCTGGTCACTTCTTTCTCTTGGTGTATCTTTCCTATTTACTAGTCTTGTTGCGGTCATCTGGGATATCTTCTTCTTGATCCAAGCTTCTAACTTCTTGATCATGAAACTGATTCTTTCTCTGACATCTCTAGCCTCTGGATCTGCCCAATTAATAGCAGGAAGAGGTTGAGCCTGGATTTCTTCAAAATAGAAGGGATCAATCAGATCTAATTCATCATCTTCAATGCCTTCAACGACCCATTCCATCTTGAAATCTCGAATCTGCTTCAAGGTAAACCTTGTCCAGTCTCTTTTTCTGACCTCAAACTCATCTTCGTAATCCTCCCAAATGTCTTCAAGATTGGGGAAATGAAGGTATCCAAGACCAATCTTCAAATTATTTTTGACATATCCCTTGCTATCAAAGGGGAATCTCATCTAGTATATATACAAGTTGATCATGGCTAGGGCCTTCTCCATATTTTCAGCCCTCGAGCTAGATTCACACTTGTAGTGACTAAGGAAAATAGGGAATGCCACTCCCTTGTTCTTCCTATCTTGATATTTCTTTTGAACTAATACCAACTGTCTGCAAAGCTCGACCAAAACAAGCTTGTCATCCACATACCTTGGCAATTTAGAAGGGTAACCATCAAATCCTCCTACTCGAAGGTAGGTGAACCTTGGAAACTGAATGAAGTAGCTACCATACTTCTTTATCAACAATGATGCTTCGTTTGAAATTTTGAGAGCTGTATTTCCTTGAAGTAACCTTACTGCAAGCATTGTGAAAGCATCATTCACTCGTCTGAAACATACCAAACTTTGTTCTAACTGCAACTACCTGTAGTAGTCATAAACTTGTGTTTCCTGATTTAGAACACCTATGGTACTCAAACGAGGCCATGATCTCAAATTGGCAATTGCATATACCAAGTAGGATGACATGTGGAATTGTTGACTAGTCTTGAAGTGAATTAGCTAGTCATGTATGCAATCACTGATAAGGCAACCCCAATCAATAAATTATTTTCCTACCGATATGACAATGATGAAGAGATACATCCACATTTCAAACTCGGTTGAGTCAAGGCTGCCTGTCAACCTATGAAGAAGGGCAATCAAATAGAAGATCTCTTTGATAAAAAGAGAATGGTGCAGTGTCTTAGGAAGTTGGGATTGTCTACCTCTTAGTTTTGCCATCCATTCCTTAGCCAAATTGTTCAAGTATTTGCTCCTATTGTCACTAAAGTACTTGTAGGCCTTCTGTTTATCAACAAAGATGAACTTTTCTTTGTATGGCAATTGAAGAATGATGGTGATAGAAATCCCATCGAGTTTGGCCATCAAGTGCCCATTAATGGATCTAATCTCTCTAGCTTCAGGATTGTACCTTTTTGCACATTCAATTACTAGTTCCAGACATTGGACAATGGTGGGAAAACAAGTTGCATTGACTAGGCCACTTTCTGCAATCCTTCAGGACAATTTTGATCGTTCTCCTTATGTCAATGACTTCCTAATTTCTTGCAGATCAATATGGCCCTTTTTAGTGTCGAATACCTCCCGAAGCATGGTGTCAATCATTAGAACATATTCATAGTCTCGAGATTTATACTTCATGATGTTACTCTGCCAACTTTACACTGTCTTTATTTAGATAATCAGAAAACCCATATACTTATTGTAGCTTCTTAAATTGGCATGCGCGGGGATGGTGCAGGCAAAAAGCTGTAGAACTTGGCTTTATAACTGTTAGTTGCTTTGCTACAAGGACTGAAAAGCCTTTACAATGAATATCCTGTAACCTTTGCATTCTGTAAGACCACATTGCTTTGATGCATCCTGTAGAGTGTAAAAACTCTACATTTTGTTTCAGTCGTAGCAAGGCACGCAAGTCTCTTATGTTTCTATAATGTTTCAAAGTTCTTGTTGCGTGGGTTTCTTATGCTTCATGTGGAAGCCGCCAAGTGTCAAGCCCCAGTTAAATCCATTGTATTTGTTTCAAGTGTTACCTTTTGTACGGAGCGTGCCACGTAGTAAATTGTTTCAATATGTTTCAAGTTTTGCTTTGCTGCGGAGGTCGCCATGTGTAACGTGCAGAGGCATTACCCTAAAGTTTCTATGTGTATGTGGAGGCTGTTGTGTGTCTTTTTGTTTTGATGTGGAGGTTGCCGCATGTTTTCTTCCGTATCATGTTATCACTTAATAAAAGATGGTGGGCCACAGTGATTATAAGTTTCAAGAGTGTAGAGAATGCCACGTGGTGGATGCGGAAGTAAAGTTATTTTGTTTATGCCCCTTCTCCAGTGAATTACTTAAAGTTTCTAAGTAACACGAAACCTGCCAATTGTCAGCTTCCGCTGGAGTTTCAAATGTTTCTAATGTTTCAAGCAGTGATGCGGGTGTCGCCACCTATTAGTTATTGTGCACACAGAAGATGCCACCTGTCCCAGTTTTCTCTTTTGAGGTTAATGCAGCACTAAATGTTGTGGGTCCTATTTTTAATGTTTCTCATAAGAACTAATGCGGGTTGCGACAGTTGTCAATAGCGGAGTTCACCCGAGCATAAAGACACAGTTTTGATGACTTTGTAGAGGAGGACACATAGATGTTTCTGAATGCTGCGGAGCACAACAAGTGTCATTTTCTTGTTCATTCTTGAGAGACAAAGGAGTTTCCTATTTTGCTGCGGACGCCATCATCTATCACAATATGCCTTAAGTTTCAAATACGTGAGCCTCACCATGTGTCTATCCCTTAATGGAAGGAGGTGTGCCACATATTTTGCCCCAGCCAATGAGCTTGCAAGAAGGAAAAGATTGTTGCAGATTTGGAGGATCGTAATTGCCAGAGACTTCCAGTTATCTTCAGTTCCATTAGGCCGTTGGGATTCGATTGTTGCAAATAATCTAGAGTCTGATCTTAGGCTATAAATATGTAACATTTGTAATAGATCGACATAGTTTTTTTAGATATACACACAGAGATAGAGCTTTTTGTGATAAGTTTGTTAGAGAATCTAAAAGAGAAGTTGGAGACTTTGTTGTGACGAGTTGATATCATTTTTCTTTTATTTTATTGTTCTTGATTAGAAAGTTAATGTACCTATGCATGTATCTGTGCCTTTTATATTGCTAAAAAATTAATGAGAAGAACTATGTTCTGTGCCTAGGTTAATAATGTCTGTGTCATTGCAAAGTATTTGATTGTGAGCCTTTGATTATATTCATTACATTTGCTTCTATTAATCATGCAATATCTGCTCTTTAATATAACTAAACCTTGAGTGTAGTTTCACTGTGCTTAATTTGAAGGAAAATACTTTTACTCAGGTGCATAGCCATAGTTTTTCTTAATTATATCTGTAATCCTATTAGCTTCTACCATTTTTCTAAAACCCATTTAAAATAGAGAAGAGACGGCTCCTTTAAAATATGGAGGTTGTTTCAAGTAGCAAGTTCCACATTCTTGAAACTTCCCATGTTGGTGTTGGAACCTATGTAATTTTATACATCAATAGTTTTTGGTATGCCCGGTGGGACCTTTCTTGAAGTTTCTGTCAAAATTGTATGAGCCAGAGAGCAATAAGGAGCTAGAGTTGTCAACCTACAACAAGAGCTCAGTCTGTGACTAATCTAGGCATTCTTTTTCCACCATTAGTAGCTAATCCAAGAAGAAGAGTGAGTCAATTTGTAGTAGCACAAAGAGCAAATATGGGAGCACCTGTAGCCCCAAGGAACTATGCAAATTGGAACACTGGTAGTCCCCTAATTCTCCCAGTACCACTAGCAACTTGGGATACTATTCTAGCCAATGCCCTGAAGGCTCTACCTATGCTCAATGGGGAAGATTTTAAGACACCTGAAAATCATCTGCAAGATGTATCTGATGTGTGTGCAGTACATGTTATCACTCAACAGAATGTGGCCATAAGATTGTTAGCCGCCTCTTTCAAAGGTAAGGCTCTGAATTGGTATAGATATCTCACTCCAAACATAATATCTACATGGGATCAGCTTGGGGACACTTTCTTTACAAGATTTAAAGAAAAGGGTGATAAATCTTCCTTGTTGCAACAATTGATTACTATCAAAAGAGCACCACAGGAGGCCATGACTTATTTCAACTCAAGATTTCAAAAGATTTGGGACAAAATTCCTGCTAGAGCAAGACCATTACCAGGTATGGCTATTGTGTTTTACCTTAAAGCTTTAAACTTAGATGTATCAGTGATGATTCAGTCTCTTGGAGGTCAAACACTACCAGAAGCATATGAGTTGGCAGTCAAGGCTGAAAATAACTTGATAGATGCTAGAAAATTACCCGAAGGCCTCCTATGCCCATGTTCCCAGAAATTACCTTACCTTTTCCACAAGAAGCTCCTGATCTTACAGCTCCACTTGTGTCTATGTATTCCTTTCCTCATCAACCTACTAAGGCAACCACCTCTACTCAACCATCTGAAATGGATGATGTCAAGAACATTTTAAGGACCTTCTCAAATGAGATAATTAATCTAAAGAGACAATAAAATCCCTATCCAAAGCCCCCTTATCAAGGTTACCAGGGAAATAGACCTCCCTTTCAACCAAATCAATATCAAGGCCCTCAAAGGCAAGCTAATCCTCAGCCTTGAAACCAGTTTGTTACAGTCCCTACACCTTTATAAATTATTCCTTCTAATCCCAACAGAGAAATAGTTCCAGGACAGAATAACTTAGCAGATGGCACAAATGCTTGGTGCTTTCCCTACAACAATGCCCATATGCCCAGAGACTGTCCCAGAGGAAATTTACAACAAAAGATAGCAGAACAGAGAGGGTTAGAATGACAATTTTCAACTTCTAACACTCCACCATATCAGTCTCCTAGTGTTCAAAATGTAGTCATGATGGCCCAAATGCAAGGGATGTCCATACAATAGGAAGAATAAATAGCCCCTGAACATGCTTTATTTTCATGGATTGAAGAAGAAGATTCACTATTTTTGAATGAGGCACCTACTTCAAAGAAACCACTGGTGTAGTTAGACTATTATACCAGATTAAAGAGGAGAATGATGGAGCAGCCTGAAGTCACTGTTAATGAGATCATGGGAGCTCCTCCATTTCAAAATGATTAGAACACAGTCTCTAGACAAGAAATACCTCAACCTGTGCAGAATCAAGTACCCTCAAGATAGGTTCTAGAAAAGACAAGGTACCCTTATTATTAAAAGACCCAAGCATTAGGACCTATGAACGTGGTGGATCAGCTAAAAAGAACTCCAACACATGTATTAATTTGGGACATGTTAGCTATTCCTAAGTAGAAGACACTGTTGCAAGGGGATCTGTAAGGCCAATAAGTCCCTAAATACACTAGTACTAAAGGAGGAGCTACTGATAAAGGGAAGCTTCAGCTCAAAGATACTGAACCTCTGCAGATAACAGATCTATTGAACAATGCACTTGAGGTAGGTAAATCTAAACCAGATCCCTTTTATTTAACTCCAATAGTTGGAAAGAAACTGTCGCATAATGCAATGATAGACTCTAGGGCCAGTACTATAGTAATGCCAAAACAGATAGCAAATGCTTTAAAAATAAAGTATGAGCCACTTACAAGAGGGGTCATGCAGTTGGATGGAAAATATATTCAAACAATAGGAAAAATCAAACAGCTTCCATTGCAACTATATACTTGCCCCAATATAATTGTCAAATAGGATGTGGTAGTCATAGATATTCCCCCTGTATTTGGTTTATGCTTATCTAGAGATTTCACAACCAAGATAGGAGGTTATATGTCACTTGATTGGTCACACCTCATCCTGAGAACCAAATATGGGACAAAGATGAAGATATTATCTGAACCATTGTCCAAAGACCATATCACAAATTAGCCAACCCCAAAATTAGAAGCATCCCATGCTATGATAAATAAAGAGGAGAGAATCTTTGTTAAAGAGTTGGGTAACTGGACTGAACATGAACAACATGAAGAAGAGAATAATCAGTTATTGACTATGATGCAGAGTGATCCCTATGGAAACTATGACTCTACTGGTCTAGGCACTTATGTCATTTTGAAGAAGACCAAGAAATCCCTAATGTTTTAAGAAAAGAATCATCACAGAGTCGAATCTGAAAAAGACTTAGAAATTTGGACCCTAAATTTTGATGGGGCTAGGAGTAAAAATGGTGCTAGAGTAGGAGTTTGCCTTACTGCTCCAAATGGTGAGAAAATTTTAAGAGCCATTCGCTTTCAATTTTTCTGTACCAATAATGATGTTGAATATGAATCATTGGTGCATGGACTCATGTTGGCAAAGAAAAAGGGAATAAAGAATCTAATAGTAAGAGGAGATTCAGAACTGGTGGTAAAATAAATCAGAGAAAAAGCAATAGCCAAAAATGTAAGAATGAGATCCTATAGGCACATAATTTGGGACCTAATAGATGGTTTTGAGGCTTTCAATATTGAAGTGGTTCCTAGAGCCCAAAATTCTAAGGCGGATAGAATGACACAGATTAGTTCACAATTTAACCTAGCAAATGATCTGTTAGTTAACAATGAGTCAGTCAAAGTTATAGTGAGACCAACTATTCCAGATAATGACCAAAATTGGCAAGTTTTTGATAATGATTTCCAAGTACTCTCATTCTTACAACAATCAAGAGAGTTTGTTGATCAATTGCATCCCAAAATTGAAGAGGCATATGGTGACCAAATTATCCAGCTAAATTCAAATAAACTCCCTAAAGGACTGATTACTTTAGAAAACTTGTTTGACCCAAAAGATGTAAGCCTAGAGAAGAAGAGGTTTTAGGCAAACAAGGAAGATTATTTTAAAATCCAAGTTAGTGAAGGAAGAAGATTGAAAATAGGAAATTCTACAACCCAGCAAGAAAGGGAAAGGCTGATTGATTTGTGTGAAAAATATGATAGAGTGATCGCTTGGACCTATGAAGACCTGCATGGCTATAATAGAGATATCATCCAACACACCATAGAGCTTACTGAAGGATCTAAACCAGTTTAACATAAGCAAAGGCCAGTGAATCCTAGAATTGAACCTTTAATGGTGGATGAGCTATAAAAGCTCCTAGAATCAAAGATTATTTTTCTAATTAAGCACTCAACCTGGGTATCAAATCTAGTGCTAGTGAGAAAGAAGAATGGTGACATAAGACTCTGTGTAGATTTCAGGGATCTGAATACAACACCTTTAAAATATCATTATCCCTTGCCCTCTATGGAACAGATTTTATAGACTGTGGCCAGGTCAGAAAGGTTTTTTCTGCTAGATGGTTTCTTAGGATATAACCAAATCTGGTTAGCAGATGAAGATCAGCGTAAGACTGCATTCACTACAAAGTGGGGAACATTTGCATATGCTAAGATGCCTTTTGGTCCTTCAAATGCTGGAGCTACCTTTCAACGAGCAATGGATGCAGCATTTGGAGAACTTATAAATAAAATTATTCTGATCTATCTTGATGACCTCACTATTTTTTCTAAAAATGCTATAGATCATTTTGACCATTTAAAGGCTATTTTAAGAAATATCAAGAGTTTGGAATATCTATGAATCCCAAGAAATGTATCTTTGCAGTACCTCAAGGTAAACTTTTAGGGCATATAGTGTCAAAGGAAGGGATCTCTATTGATCCAGAAAGAGTCACTGCCATAATGAACCTATCTTTTCCAGTTAATAAGAAAGCAGTTCAATCCTTTCTAGGGAAGATCAACTTTGTTAGCCGATTCATATATGATTTTGCAAGTCTAATTAGACCAATGACATTGTTGCTTAAAAAGGATCTAGTTTTCAAATGGACTGCAGAAGGAAGACAGGCTTTTGAGGAAGTCAAGAAAGCTATTTCAACAGCCCCAGTACTTAGAAACCCAGATTTTTCTAAATCTTTCATAATGTATGTGTATGGAGGAGAATTCAGTGTTACTGTTGTTTTAACTCAGAAAGATGATTAGCAAGAAGGAGAACACCCAATAGCCTTTTTCTCTAGAACTCTTAGGGAATATGAGGTTAGATATAATTTTGTGGAGAAGCAAGCATATGCCATAGTTAAATCCCTTAAAAAATTTAGACATGTGGTAACAGGAAACAAGATCCTGATATTAGTGGCTCATCCTAGTGTAAGAGAATATATTATGGAAGGTGAGATCACTGAGAAAAGAGCTAATTGGATTACAAAGATTCTGGAGTATGATGTAGAAGTGAGACCCACCAAGTTAGTCAAAGGCAAGAGATTGTGCCAATATATGACTCAAGACATGGAGAGGATAATGACTGAAGAAACAGAAAGTGAAAATGTATTGAAAATCCAAGAGGTTGATCAGGACGCCTGGGTCAAAAATAGAATACAATTTATGAAATATGGGATTTTCCCAAATGAGCTCTCCCATGATAAGAGAAGATATTATAGGCAGCAAGGGGTCCATTTTGTACTAATTGACCATATTCTATTCAGAAGAAATGTTGATGGTATACTTTTGAGATGTATACAGAAAGATGAAGCTTAAAGAATACTACATGAATTACACCATGGAGCCTCAAGTGGACACTTTTCAGCAAGGACCACTACAATGAATGTGACTCAAGTAGGATATTTTTGGCCCACTCTGTTTATAGATTGCTATCAACTGGTTAAAGAATGCCAGGCTTGTCAGTTTTATACAAGCAAAAGGAGAAATGCAACAATGCCTCTAAGCCCCATAATTGAGGATGAACCCTTTGCTCAATGGGGTCTAGATTTTATTGGAATGATCAATCTAGTGTCAAGCATGGGACACAAATGGATCCTCACAGCAACAGATTGCTTTATTAGGTGGAGTGAAGCAGTACCACTCAAAGAGGCAACAGAAAAGGCTATACTAGAGTTTCTAGAAGGCATAACTGTTTGGTTTGGTCCTCCTCATACCATTATATCAGATAATGCTAAAACAATTTTAGGAACCAAACTATCTAAGTTTGCATTAAGGAATGGGATTTATTTGAAGACTTCTTCAAATTATTACCCTCAGGGTAATGGTCTGGCAGAGTCCACTAACAAGAACCTAATCAGACTCATTAAGAGGATAGGGACTAATTATCATATAGAGTGGCATAAACTACTTAACACAGCACTGTGGGCTAACAGGATCACACCAAAGCAAGTGACTAAAATGTCTCCCTATGAATTAGTTTATGGTAAACCAACAGTAATGCCATTGAGCTTAGAGATCCCTACTTTGCAAGTCCTAAAGCAATTAGAAATTGAAGAGAATGGCCCCATGCAAGTTAGACTTGCTAAACTGTTGGAAGTACAAGAGAAAAGAGAAAAGGAACATGAGTCACTAATGAAACATCAGAAAATGGTTAAAGAATATTTTGATAAGAAGACTTCAAATCCCATTTTTGAGGTTGGCTGACTGGTATTGAAATGGGATGAGAGAGCTGCTAAGCTAGGTTGACACAACAAATTTGAATCATTGTGGACAGGTCCTTACAAAATTTGTTCCTACAAGCAACAAAATTTATTTGAACTGGAGAACATGGATGGGGAACCTGAAGAGATTCCTATAAATGGGATCCATCTAAAGCATTTCAATTAAGCAGGGGCTCTTATGTATCATAGCTAGTTAGTTTCTTTCCTTTTCTTGCTTTCCTATTTTCCCGCTTTCTTTTCCTTCTTTCTTTTCAATAAGTGTTCGATGAATAGGTGTCAACAGCAAAGCCCCTTCTCTTTTTGGTCTGACATTCATTAAGGTTGTTCGTCAATCCCCAAATTCCCCAGAAGTACATGCTTTTCAGAATAGATAAGCCACTCTCGTAACATATCTGACACTCCATTTCATGCAAATTTCAAAAAGATACACTAATTATTTCTCAGTGTTAATGCCATTTATAAGATAGAATGTGTCATTGACTACCTCCGTAAATCCCAATCAATTAGTATTAAATCCTAACTATAGCTCTCATTTGTTTCTATCTCTCTACTTTGAATCACTATTGCCTCCAATTTCTGTCCCTAGCAAGCGCCTTTCAGCTAAGTGTCACTCTTGTTATACAGTTTCCATTCTTTCCTATGTCAAAGCTTCCCACATTCTCCCTGCAAATACAAATATGTCAGAAACACAATCTCCTCAAGAAGGACTTGGAATTTATGAGTCAATTGACAAGATGTTGAGCAGTAAATCATATGCTTCAGTGCCCACGCAACCCAGGAGATCCTACCCAAGAACAAGGGTCCCTAAAGTAGGATATTCTGTTGACCCAGCAAAGGTGAAGGATTATGTAGATGGCATTTTTGACACGACCCTTCAAAAAAATACCAAGACTCTCCAGGAGGGGGCACATAAGAGGTGTATTCTCAAAGCAAAGAATGGGTAGTCTGAAACTTTTGAGATGAGAATATGGACCTCGCGATTGGCACAGTTCCTGGTTCTGAGTGTACACCTATGTCCTGAGCTAATTGAGTTATGCGTAGAGCTATTTCATGCACCATCGAATACCATACAATAGGGCCCTTTCATAGTGCACATTACGCCCAAGGCCATAAGAGACATGTTGGCCCTACAACATGATAGACCAGCCACATTTCTGACTATTGCTAAAATGTAAGACACATGGGCAAATGTAATCAACAAGGTCAGGTTCCTAAATTCAGGGATGTAGTTAGGAGAAGATAACACCTAGATGCCCATACTATCCACTGCAAGGGCACAATTCAGTCAAAATGTACAAGAGGCACTTTCTATGATAACCTTCATTTTTAGGCTAAAGGAGGATAACACAGTCCATGACTGGCAAATAGCTGTCATTTTTAGATTGAAAACTGTGGACAAATCACAGGAATATCGGTTGGATTTCTCAAAGAAAATTGCTAACTCCATGGTTGATCAGCTCATAAATTTCAAGTCTAAGTGAGTCTTAAGGTATTCTTCTTATCTATTCCATCTAATGCTATATCAGAACCATAGTCTTTTTGCACCATTTATGCATTTAAACATGTATGACCCAGATTTTGGTCAAAATAGAACTATCCCTGTGTCCGCATGGACACATGTGTTATCTGAGGCATCCAACCCTTATGAGTTTTGAGAACTTTTTGTAGCACCTACTTTTTGCCAATTAAGCCCTGAGCCTGTAGAGCATAGATTGACACAAGGTATAAGGGGATTTATGGCCAATTGCCCAATTCCCTGTGATTATTTCTTTGGGGCACACAATACCATTATTAGAGTCCATGGTTTCAATGAGGAGCCCATGCTATAACCTAAAATACTAACCCCTAGGGTCGCATTCTTAAAGGCAACCTGATAGGTGTCTATGGTTGATAACAAGTTTGGCCACAAGAAAAAAGAAAAAGAAGATGTATGATATTCCATAGGTTAGAAAAAATATGACACTCGAGGTCAGAGATGCAAAGAGCCTTTTGCTAAGAAAATTAGCTGCCCTCGGTTTCTTTATCATCGAAGATAAATGGAAGTACGACCCAGACAGTTTTTTGGACTCTTGGATTAGGAATAATAAAGTCCATGCTAAAATGGTACATGAGGGTCATCCATTCTGGGAAGATAGAAGGAATCCTAAAGAAGACAACCCTGACCTTTATGTTGAGTTAGCTGATTTGCCCTATGAAGGGCCTAGGCCATGGGAAACCTTTTATTTTAAAGAAAAAGTTTATGACCCTAAGTTACGAATGACTATTGGTCTAAAGAAATCATTGAAAGCTCAAGATTGGAAACTAGAAAAAATTGAAGCCTATTGGAAATATAGACAAGAAATTTTAGAGTTAACACATTCTTTTGGGAAAATTGACACTGATGAGAAATGGGAATCAATTTGGGATGAATGGCATCCCTCCGTAGTCTCTAGCCCAGACACTAGTAGAATTTGGAGAAAGGAAGAGGAGTCAGAGGAGGAAGCAAAGTCACCTCACACTATGCAAGAGACAAGACAAGCCTCATCTGTTGCTCCTGCATCTACATGGCCCCAATCCCTCAGCACCTTAGAAAA
Source organism: Cunninghamia lanceolata (assembly GCA_027924645.1). Lineage (NCBI taxonomy): Eukaryota > Viridiplantae > Streptophyta > Pinopsida > Cupressales > Cupressaceae > Cunninghamia > Cunninghamia lanceolata. The sequence goes on from BSBN01000957.1 coordinate 6,078,275, forward strand.
ACAAAAGGGTGTAGTGTCATCATCAACCTTAAGGACTCAAATAGCTTCATCATCTGGGAGTTCCAGGGTTATTCCTTTACAACCACCAGTGGTGGTGAATGTGGAAGAGAAAGAAACAAAAAAAGAAACAAAGGAAGAAACAAGTGAAAGGCCAAGGAAACATAGGAAACTGAACCTGCAAGCAGAAGAAGAGGAAGAAGCAGAACCACTGCTACAACAACTACTAGTTACATCTTCTATTTCTCAAGTAATTTTTTCTTCTCTTTTTTTTCCTGTGTTTCTTTCTTCTACTATAGGAGTGGCAAGCCCAATTAGCCAAACATTTGTAAAACCTACCACTTCTGTTGTGCCTACATCAACCTTTTTATCCCTTGCCCCAATTGTCAGTTCATAGGCCATGTCTTCACAGGCCATTTCATTACCACTCTTTTCCCCATCTGTGGCAAAAAGAGCCCCTCCTCAAGTTTCCCCTAGCCAACAATTATTAGCTATCCCTTATGGCCTGCCTCAAGGTCATCCCTTTGCTGGAGGATACATTACTTCACCTCCCACATTTCAAGCCCAAGAAGACACAACAAAAAGGGCTAGGGAGGCTAGAATGGACAAGAAGAGGAAGAAGGAAAATAAGAGCCCTGTTGTGCCACACATGAGGTCACTATTTGACCCCATTCAACAACAACTGATAGTCACACATTTATCCCCAAATGTGGTGAAACCCAATGAACAAATGCAGCCCCAAGACTATTAAATGAATGCTGTAGCTATGGATATGTCTCTTTTCAGGCCACAAGATAGGGTCAAGCTACTAAATGAGACTACATCTACTATTGCAACTGACTATCTAAAAGTGTCAAATAAGTTACAGAAAGTAGAGAATGATTTAGCTCAGGAGAAGGTGAATAGTAGCAACCTTGTTGGGGAAGTTCAATCCAAGAAAAATGAGATTGAGAATCTAAATAAATAGTTGCAAAATACTGTTTCTTGTCAGATACATCAGGCTACACAGGCCCAAAATGCTTCTCTTAAGTCTGAGCTAGCACAAGAAAAGGCTGCAGTGACTGTTTTGAGACAAGAGAAATCCAAGCTAGAGTAGAAATATAAAGATAAGTTGTAGCAGGCCACACAATTTCAATAGAAGTTGTTGAGTGAGTAGAATGCTAATAGTGCAATTCAGGCACAACTCCTGGCAGAGCAACAAAGAACAAAACAACTAACAATTGAGTTAGCTAATAGGCCACAAAATGCTGGAGTTTTGAATCTGGTGAAAGAGTTTTATGTTTTAATATGGAAGAGAATCTCTAGGGAGATTATTCAACTAAGACCATCTTTAACATTTTTGTTAAATGCTCAGCAGCTGTGTGAGAAGGTTGAAACTTCGATGCAAGCCACCGTGTCTACTGTTTCTTTGAGAGTTTTAGACTCTCAACTTTTGTTAAAGAAATTATATGATACAACAGATGAGACTCTGTTAGGAGCAGGTGTCAATGACAGAATGGTCACTGCTAAAAAGGTCAATGAGGTCCTGAGTTGCAATTTTGTAGCTATAAATTGCCAAGAACTCCTAGATATAGTGAAAGCACGAGTGAAGGACATGAAGAAACATATAGAGGATCTGGTGCAACTAGGGCTTCCTTCACCATTCCCAGACAATAACATAGTGCTAATGATTGATGATATCAAGGCCCTGCTCTTAACCAGGCAAAATGATGAAACAATTTTTCAGGGTTTGAGTGATTCTTCATCAGTCAAAGAGGTGGAAGCTATCTTGATCCCTATGGCCCAGCTGGAGTTTCAGTTAAAAGCCATGGTCCAGATTTTGCCTCTCAGAAAGATATAATTAATCTTGATTTTGCTTTTCAAGATTTACAAAGTAGACAAGGACTCTCTGATTTAGAATGGTCTATTTATCAGACGGCACTGCAGAATTTGTGACTCTGTGTTGTATTTTTAATACATTTATTTTTGCCAGTTTTGAGTTCTTTCCGAGTAGGCTCAGAAGTCCTATTGGTCGCCAAGAACTGTAGAGTGTAAAAACTCTACATTTTGTTTCAGTCACAGTAAGGTGCATGGGTCTCTTCTATTTTTGTAATTTTCAAAGTTCTTGTTGCATGGTTTTCTTATGCTTAATGCAGAAGCTACCAAGTGTCAAGCCCCAATTAAAGCCGTGGTATTTGTTTCAAGTATTAACTTTTGTGTAGAGCACGCCATGTAGTAAATTGTTTCAATATGTTTCAAGTTTTGCTTTGCTGTGAAGGTCACCATGTGTAACGTGCAGAGGCATTACCCTAAAGTTTCTATGTGTATGCGGAGGGTGACGTGTGTCTTTTTGTTTTGATGCGGAGGATGCCGCATGTTTTCTTCCATATCATGTTATCGCTTAATGAAAGATGGTGGGCCACAGTGATTATAAGTTTCAAGAGTGCAGAGAACACCACGTGGTGGATGCGGAAGTAAAGTTATTTTGTTTATGCCCCTTCTCTGATGAATTACTTAAAGTTTCTAAGTAATGTAGAACCCGCCAAGTGTCAGCTTCCACGGGAGTTTCAAAAGTTTCTAATGTTTCAAGCAGTGATGCGGGTGCCACCACCTGTTAGTTATTGTGCGCGTAGAAGATGCCACCTGTCCCAGTTTTCTCTTTTGAGGTTAATGCAGCGCTAAAGGCTGTGGGTCCTATTTTTAATGTGTCTCATAAGAATGTATGCGGGTTGCGACAATTGTCAACAGCGGAGTTCACCCGAGCATGAAGACATAGTTTTGATGGCTTTATAGAGGACACGTAGATGTTTCTGAATGCTGCGGAATGCGACAAGTGTCATTTTCCTGTTCATTCCTGAGAGACAAAGGAGTTTCTCATTTTGCTGTGAATGCCGCCATTTGTCACAATATGCCTTAAGTTTCAAATACACGGGCCTCGCCATGTGTCTATCCCTTAATGGAAGGAGGTTTGCCACATATTTTGCCCCAGCCAATGACCTCGCAGGAAGGAAAAGACTGTTGCAGATTTCAAGGATCGTAACTGCCGAAGACTTCCAGTTATCTTCGGTTTTGTTGGGTCGTTGGGATTCGATTGTTGTAGACAATCTAGAGTCAGATCTTAGGATATAAATATGTAACATTTGTAATAGATCGACACAGGTTTTTTAGATATACACACATAGATAGAGTTTTTTGTGATAAGTTTGTTAGAGAATCTAAAAGAGAAGTTGGAGACTTTGTTGTGACCAGTTGATATCATTTTGCCTTTATTTTATTTTTCTTGATTAGAAAGTTAATGTACCTGTGCATGTATCTGTGCCTTTTATATTGCTAAAAAATTAATGAGAAGAACTCTATTATGTGCCTTGGTTGATATTATCTGTGTCATTGCAAAGTATCTGATTATGAGCCTTTAATTATATTCATTACATCTGCTTATGTTAATCATGCAGTATCTGCTATTTAATATAACTAAACCTTGAGGATAGTTTCACTGTGCTTAATTTGAAGGAAAATACTTTTACTCAGGTGCATCGCCATAGTTAGTTTTTCTTAATTGTATCCGTAATCCTATTAGCTTCTACCATTTTTCCAAAACCCATTTAAAATAGAGAAGAGCCAGCTTCTTTAAAATCTGGAGGTTGTTTCAAGTAGCAAGTTCCTCATTCTTGAAACTTCCCATGTTGGTGTTGGAACCTGTGCAATTTTATACATCAACATATCCTTAAAAAAAAGTTTCAACACCTTGTCTGGGTTTCCACAATTTGCATACAAGTCTACCTGAGTGTTTTCGACTATAATATCTGGTAAAAATCAACCTTCCATAATGATCTGATGGATGTCCATATCCAATTTAAAAACTCCCAATTACACCAAAAAAGGTTGCAAATGCTTTAAAGTTTCTAAAGTCTTTTCAAGAAAACTATTTTACAAATTCCTGCAATCATTGCACTCCATGAGATGACATTTTTTTAAGGCATTCTATCAAATGGTTCTGGCGCACTTGTCCATGCTTCGGCATCTGCGTATATGATGTCTTCCAAAAAACTTGCACTTGTAACATCTAACAAAACCTTCCTTCTTTCATCACGTTTTGATGGATGTCTACCCTTGTTCAAAGGCTTCCATTTTGGCACGGGCTAGGAGGATGTTGGCGGAGGTGGTGCATTCTAGTTTTACACCTGCAGCTTGCATTTGCTTGAAAGTTTCGAAGGGTTTTGTAAACAATTCATTTGCCTCGAGGCTACAAACACCCTTTCTAAGGAATATACTTCACAATGACTGAAATAATTATGAAGATTTCATTCAGTGTCCGTCACAAGGCTCCCCGCCCTTCGGTTATTTAGAAGAAGCACATACTCTACCAAAACATCTATGTTTGTAGTGACTTAACAATTTGTTTGTGTTCATTTATCATGTAGAGCAATATCTATTTGTAGGGGTAATCTTTCTCGCGAGGCCGAGGAGCTCACTTACCATTCATGTCTCTCATTCTTGCTTCAAGTTTTCGTGGTTTAGTCAACAGAACTGCTTATATCTAGATAACTAGAATCTTCATCCATGGAGGTAGTCGGTATAGATTGCAGACTTTCTAAATGTGTCCTTTGAGATGGGGAATAGCACTGGTATCGGAAACAATGAGTGTTGGAGCTCAGAACAATCATGCCTTCTTTACACTCAGAAAAATTGGTGAAATGAAACAGAAGAATACTGAGAAGGCTTCATAAATCAAGAAACTCACACTCTGCCTTGAAGTGTTACATTTGAAATTAACTGTTATTACTTTCTTTATGTATTGCTATCCTTGGCATGCTGATTATCGCGCCTCGTGGGAGAGATTGGATGCTCGACGGTTACTTAGCATAATGTCTGAGTTGTGCTTCATTGAATGATGCTGAGGTGTCTTCTTTTAAAGCCTTTCTGGGTTTCATTATCATTTAAGAAACTAACAATATCAACTGATAGGAAATAATGCCTATGTTTAAATGATAATGCATAGTAGAAAGTCTCGCTTGATTGGCAGTGTTAAGGGTTTAGCAGAAGTGCCCGCGGGCCGATATTATCAAGACCAATGAGTTTCTTTTCATTCAACACTGTATAATCACAACGACCTGATGAAAACAATGGGTTCATTCATCGGCAGTAAATGTTAGTTTGATAATAGACAAAACATGCCAATGGAAACATGAGGTGAGGCCAACATTGCTGCAATGAACTCTAGAGAATGTTAATGCATTATGTTACCATCAATGTAGTTGGTGGATGCATTTATCTACCTTCTCTTCTAGGCCTTTTAAAACAAACTGCATTTTGTAATTGGATGTTTCTGAATTAAACTGTGTGATAGTATTTTCTCTCAACCATTGGGATCACACTACATGATCCATCATCAAGAAAAAAGAGAGCAAGAAAAAAGAAATACTATCACACAGTTTAATCTAGAAACATCCAATTATAATATTATAGACTGTGAAAATTTGATATCTAAAAACTGCATTTTCTCAAAACTTACCCTTAAGCTCTTTGAAACCGCTGTTTTGTGGAATGCTGTGTTACCCTCGTTATCAGGCTCATTAACCAAGAAAGCAGCATCCAACTTATCACTGAGCAGATAGCGGCAAGTCGAGAAAGGATAACCTCCTTCCAGAGCAAAGTGCAAAGCATCCTTATTGTCCTGGCCTAACACTTCTATACACTGTGGTGTCGCATTGATCAACGGCTCAATTATTTCTCTGTAACCCTCACGTGCAGCTATGTGTATTGGAGCCATCTTATCCTGATTGACATGGAAACTAGTACGTGGGGCAATCTCTAATAACTTTTCTACAAGAGGCAAGCAACGACATAATGTTGCTAGATGCAATGGCATGTTGCCTGAAGCATCAGCTTTTTCAGCTAATTCCCTTCTTTGGCGTAGCAATACTAGAGCCAAATCTACGTCACATAAAAACAAGGTAAGAAAATTGCAAAACTTAAAATCCAAAATTCTTCATAGTCACGAGCAATATTGACATTTAGATTACCTGTCTGCTCTGTATGAATAGCTACATGGAGACAGGTACATCCATCTGTTCTAGTATCACCAGCAAATACACCTTGGTTCAGCAACCTCCTGGCTACATCAATTCTACCATGATCACAGGCGGTATAAAGAGCAGATTCGCCGGCTTTATTCACAACTCTTTCTATATCGTTCACTGTTTGCAATAGGGTTTCAACAACTGTCACATGACCGCCTCTCGCAGCATAATGCAATGCCGTTTCATTGTCCTTATTGACGGATCTCCAAAATAATCGACTTGCTTCTAAATCAACTCTCTCATGGCCACCACGGTTATACTGAAATTGGTTGTTGATGTTGAGGAGAATCTCTACTACTTCCAGCTTTCCGGCTGCCGCGGCTTTGTGGAGCGGCGTTTCACCCTTGGTGTTCGTCATGAACAAAATGGAGGGCTTCAATCTAAACAACAGTTCCACCATTTCATGATGCCCTCTGCTCGCTGCAACATGGAGAGCACTATTTTCTTGCGGAGTAATCCCTTCAAGAATTTCCGGATTATTTCTGGTTAATCTTCTCAGAGAGTCACAGTCTCCCTTGAAAACACATTTGTACAGCTCTGTTTCGATTATATCCATTGTTTCCCTTCGAACTTCTATTCAGGCTTTATATATAGGCGTTCACTAGAGTTGCGCAAACCTCAAAACGTGAAAGTTGCAGATTCAATCCAGAGAGCTTCGGGTGCATTCCATATTCTAGAACAATAATACTCTCTCAAATTTATATACAGTACTGATCAGTGTGATCAGTGTGAACAGTACTAATTAAAGCACACCACTTCCACCCTTCCACCCTGTCAGACATATTAGGGGTTCAACATTAAAATAGGATAAATATTTACTACTTTTTGTTGTGAATGATGTGTAAAATTGCTATTAATTGTTTGGTCATTAAAATGGATGATGTTTAAGTAGAATGGTTTTGGAAGTTAGTGGATGGCCTAATCAAAAAATATTCCATCACCCCTCTCTTACCAATTGTACTCCACCGATTAAACTACAACTTTTTAATAAGCTCTATAAATTTATATTTTCAAATAGAATATGAAAATACGTGGATCATTTATAGTGAAAATGCTTGAACACTTCTTAAAATCTAACACATAAAACAATCTTTGAATTCTATGTTTGCAATTGTGTTATTATACTTCTAAAGATGAATACAATATCTTTATTTATGGGGGTCTATTATTTTCATTAAATGTGTTTTAGTGTTTTTACATGTATTTGTTCATTTATATTGCGTGCTCATCACACGCGATTTTCCCTCACATCGTGTTCATTCATATCTAGGAATTTTTAATAAGGAAGATGAAAATCATAGCCATATATACTAACTTTGACAGTCATTTAATGATTTTTCATTTTAATTGAATGGAACAGCATATTTTCCTAGCGTATTAAACTTTACAACTTTCTCCGTAAGAATTATTTTTCTTTTAAGTCATACTAACTCAACAAATTTCTAGGAGAGAATTCGACTCTTTTCGTTTAAAGTAAAACACGCATTGCACTTAAATGTGAAAGCGCTTTGTAGAATCTTTGAAGTGTTAAAAGCAAATTTCTTTTATTTTCTTTCTCCTTAACTTTGGAATTATGGCCATTTTTACTTTTGACTAAGAATATCACTTTACGTGGTTTCTAAATAATTATAGTTCTCCAATTTCAATGAATTGGTACAATCTTTTAGATCTTTAAAGTTCAATTAGTTTCTTCTTCTCAATTAAGTTTAAAGTACAATCCACATCATGAAATAATAGATTATAAGTTGAAGTGTATAAAAATGTTCTTAATAGTTGAGTATTTACAAATCAAGAATAAATAGAATCTAATTTGGAGTCTACAAAAATTAAACAATAAATAGAATCTAAGTTGATGTTTATAAAAATGTAAGAATTAATTAGAATCTAAATTGAAGTGTACAAAAATGTTCTTAATAGTTGAGTATTCCACACATCATGAATTAATAGAATTTAAGTTGATTTCTTTTTCTTTTCATGAGTTTGGATGGAAAACCATTTCTATATTTCAAATAAAATACTATTTTAGTGAAATTAAAAGTGTTCTAAATGAGTGAGTATTCCAAACTTTATAAATAACATAAATTTTAAATTTGATTTAAAAAAAAATTGAAGTGGTTATTTTTACAATTATATTAATTATTTGATGCTATAATTTATTTTATAGCTTAAATTTTTGGAGGAATAAAATATATCTTAAAAACATATTTATTCAAAAGATAAATATTTAAATCTTAGATAAATAATTAAATTGAGGAGGATAAATGTAAATAAAAATTTAGAATATAAATTGAAATAGACTTAAACAAATTAGAATTTATTTCAAAATTGGAAAAATTGGACTTTGTCCATTCTGATACTACATAGAGAGATGAAAACTAAATTTAAAACAAGATACTTGACCAAAACCTTGTGATGACCAAATCCTGAGAATTTTCTATCCTAGATCAAACCACATGCATGATCTAATCCAAATGACCTCTAGTTTCATCTTGGATAGAGATAGACCTTCAGTAATTATAGAAGATATTTATCTAGATGATATTTGTGAGAGAGAAATGGGTGGTGCTAAGTAGCATTGATGGGACCTACTTTAACAAAGTAGAAGAGAACTCAACTTCCTTGGTAGCAATTAGGCCACTAGATTGATTCAACGTTGACCAAAAAAGATGTTAGATGATGTTATAGACATAGTAGCTAATAGTTGAACTCACAAATTTTGACACAACAATGACTAATATGCATTTTAATGGGTTGTCCTAATTGTTTGTTGATTGTTATCCCATGTATATTTAATGATTAGATTAAACTAGGGTGGTTTCCTTTAAATACATGCCCTAGACATATAATTCAAAACCTTTGGTACTTTGGCTAATAGATAACTTCCATTAACTTTAGTTAATCAACCTTCATAATTAGGTCAGTGCAAGAAGTTGGGTCCACTTTTTGGCCAAAAAGTGGAAGTGTTTTCCCTGATTTTTAGAATTTGTCACATTTGACCTTAAAATTTGAAACACTTAGAGATGGAATCTTTTAAAAAGTAACTAAATATAAAATCTAGTACTCGGAGTCTAGTTTCTAAATATGTAATTTTTTCAATACCCAGATGATACAAATTAATTTTTAATAGGTATTTCTAAAAACCACTATTTAAAAGTCACTTTTTTTAACCATACCATGCACATGTACGGCCAACATAATTTGACCTAAATAAAATTATTTTTCAAAATCCTTTTAGGAAAAGATGTGTAGTACAGTGAAGTTTGATAAAGATATCTTTTTATTATTTTTTTCCAAATAAATTTTTTTATTAATTTTTTATTAAGCCTAATTGCTACTTTTGAAAACCCCTCATGTACGGCCAACATAATTTGAGCAAAACAAATCATAAAATTAAAAAAAATTCACTGTGTAAAGAATGATGTGTAGATTGATGACATATAATTTTTTTTAAAAAAATTAAAAATTAAAAGTTATTAAAAAAATACAAACACCTGTCATTTCAAGTTTTCAGACTAGTTTTCTCATAAATTAAATAATAAATAGAAGAACATGTCCAATAACAAAAAAATTACATATTTGAAAACTAGACAATGTCATCTGTAATGGGTTTTCATTTCGTAAAAAAAATAGACAAAAAGGTCCTCAGCCATATAGGTAAACTCAGTGTTTCTTCTTATTCTATACTTAGAAAAAAATTTGTAGGTCCAAGGCTCAAGGTCGGCCAACCATGCCTATCCCGAGCCTAAAACCCAAGCAAAGGGAAGGGAAAAGGCAGGCAGAGATTTCCAATTTCAAATAATGGGTATCCATTATAAAATGGGTATGCATTACATAACGGGTACCCGTTACAAAATGGTTACGCATTACATAACGGGTACCCATTACAAAATGGTTACGCATTATATAACAGGTATCTGTTATGTTTTTAAGAACGCATACGCGTTATATAACATGTACCCGTTTCTCCTATACCTGTTATTTTCCATATTAAGGAAAAATGTACTATTACTGTATCCTTGCAACTTGCAACTCTTATCAGTACGGTGTGACAGCGACAATTTCTACATTTTTTTACTTACAAGTATTTTGTGGAATCTCTTGACAGGTCATATTCTATTTAAATTTTGAAAGGAGTCAATCATAAGAACAATTCTGAAGTGAAATCAAGTGCATGAGTTATTTTCAAGAGGAATAAAGAAAAAAAATTTTTGTTTTTACATCTACAAGTTTTACTTCAAAATCTATGGAACAAAGGATCTACATCTAATTCTACTTCAAAATTTCAAATAAAAAACAAAGGAGGTTAATCATGGGATCAAATCAACATCAAAGAAAAAAATAAAGGAGGGTAATGACACCTCAAGAAATTGAAGCAAATAAAGAGAAGGAAGCAAAAAGACAAAGAGATAGAAGAGCAAGGATTCAAGAGATGAAGAATATTGAAGCATCTAGTTCCATGAGTATTGAAGAGAAAGACATTCAAGAGACTATAAATGATGGGATGAATGTAGATGATGCAAATGTGGAAATGGTGAATGTGGAAGAAAATGTGTCTATAGAAACAAATGCATGTATGTCTTCAAACCCAACTTTCAAAGATATAGAAAATGTGACTATACAAACAAATCCAGGTATGTCTTCAGAGCCAGCTTTCAATGATATGGAAAACACGACTATAGAAACAAATCTAGGTGTGTCTTTGGAGCCAACTTTCAATGATATAGAAAACATGACTATAGAAACAAATCCAGGTGTGTCTTCAGAGCTAACTTTCAATGATATGGAAAACATGACTATAGAAACAAATCCAAGTATGTCTTCAAACCCACCTATTGATGATATGAATGAGAATGATATCCCTTTTAGGAGTGAAAATAAAAATATTTTATTTGAGATTGAAAGAGATTTCTTAGATAATCATCCTGGTAAGATTTTTTGGAGGCAAATGAGAACTCATGCAAATAAATTATATAAAAAAAATTATAGAAAAAGTCTTGGATTTCAATGTCAACTTATGATGCAATTGATGAAGATGTGGAAATTATGAAAAGTAATGAAAAAGTTAGGCATCTTTGTAAAACCTAAAAGAAAAGATGAATCAATCAAACAAGTTTTATCTAGTGTTGCTAATGCTATTGATTCTATTGGTAAAAAGAGTCAATCTAAAGATAGCAATGTAACATGAAGACCTATAACAACTGCTTTAGTCAATAAATCATCTTCTAATAATAGAATGATAAGTAAGACAAGTGAAATTCTAAAGATAAATCCTAAAACTTTGAGAAGAGCAGCAAAGAGAAGAGAATCTATTGAAAAAGATCCAATTAACCAATGTTAGAGTTTTAGTGGTAGACTCCCAAGGTATGACATGAAATTAAATAGTGAAATCAAATCTTTAATTGAAAAATATTGGCATAATAATACAAGGGTATCATCTAATGTTAGAGATGTTTTAAAATTATGAGTGGGGTCTAAAATTCGTGATCCTCATCCAAAACATCTATTAGACATGACTCAAACTGAATTATATAAAAAATTGTTAGATGATTTAGTGTTAAAACCATTTAATATTACCATAAGCCAAAGATCTTTTGAGAAATGTAAACCTTGGTATGTGAAATTAATCAACAGCAAATCTCTTGTTGTTGTAAAACTCATGTGCAATTTCGTTATTATTATGATATTTTTTGATATATACGTTCTACTTTGCATACTGATGAAATTATGCAGGAATGTGGTATTAATATGCCACCTCAAACAATTAAAGAGTTTGTAGCATGTTTGTTTTGTGAAACATCTACTGGATACTTATTTTATTCAAAAGCATGTATTTCTGAACAATGCAATAGATGTGGCAACTTTTCATTGTTAGGAGAATGTATGCATGAAAATATTTCACATGAATTTGGACAACAATTAGTGGATGTGAAAAGATTCAAGAATGTTGAATATTCTTTAAAGGATGGAAAAATTGGAAAGCGTTGTGAGTTAGTCACTGAAAAAATTTGTGTGCATGCATTCATCAAAGATTTTAAGGATAATATTGTATCCAAATATGTCAAACACTCCCAATATGCTCAGTGGCTTGATGGACAATTCTGTTCATCTAAAAACACCTTTCCAATTGGAACTATCCTATCAGTGGTTAACTTTGTAGAAAACTATACTCTTGCTCCACAAGAGGAAATTCAATCTCAGTATTATAATTCAATGCAAGTGGCCATATTTGTTCATATTGTATACAGACATGCAGATGATAGTACAGAAGATAATAAATTTTTTTTGAGGGAGTATCATTTCTATTTGAGTGATAACCGGTTACACTCTTCAGAGTTTGTGCAATATTGTTTCAGAAAATTTTATAAAAGTTTAAAAGAAAGAGGAATCCAGATGGCACAACATTTCATATGGTCAGATAATTGTACAGGGCAAATCAAAAATGCAAGAATGTTTTATTGGCTATGTAGGGCTCACAAAGAAATTAATATCCAACATATGTGGAGTTTTTTGAAGTTGGACATGGTAAAGGAGAACATGATGGAGCTAGAGCATGTGTGAAAAGAGCTCTTGCTAGAGAGCAACTAAAATTTGAGGATGCAGCTAAATTTAGAGATGCACGTGCAATTGTGGATTGGTGTAATAAAAAATTATCTATGGGATCAAGTCAGAACTCTACAATTCGATGATTCTTTTGGTTAGTTGAAGAAGAGAATATTCCTACTCGACTTGATTGTGAGACAATAACTGGATCAACAAAATGGCATTCATTTAAGAGTTCAAATGCAAGCACATGGACTATATGGACTAGGGAGCTTGCATGTTTTTGTCAATTTTGTATTACAGGTGATTGGGGAGCATGTGACATTACAGAATGGGTTGAAGAATGGAAACAAAGATCCTTGACACCTATAGAAACACAAGATCAAATTAAAACAACAATTGAAGATGATAATCAAATGTTTGCATCAGATGACTATGATCGTGTTTCAAACCTTGTACAAGAAGGTACTTTTATTTTCATTATTTTTTTATTGTCATTTTTTTGTACATCTATATATAATTAATTATATATGTATGCATGCACAAATTTATGTGATTTAGATACATGTCACACTTTATTGAATTACGTAATTTTTTTTAGGACATGTGTATGTTGTTGTTGTACCTGAGGGCAACGAAGAGAAAACCAAGTATTGGTTGGCTCGATGTGTTGAGACAAAACAAAAGTTGTTACATCCTAGAGTAGATGATGATAACATGGAGTATCCAACAGATTCTGTGGTTGTTGTTGGCACTTGGCTATGAAAATATCTAATAAGAAGGAATGGTTTGCCTGCATTTGAAGATTATGAAACACATAAGAAGATCATACACTACTCACATTTGATTGTGGAAATAAATATAAAACTAGTCAGATATCAAGGCAAACCTTCTAATAAATAGTTATGGACACTTTCGATGGAAGAACATGAGTCAATTATAGATGCATTACAAAAGAATGAGGATGTAGATGGTATAATGGAATAAATTTCCAGGTATGTAAACCATACTCTTACATCCCCCAAATCCATCCTTTTAAATGTATCCTATAATGTTATCTAGTTACATGTAATGCATCAATGTTTTGTCTTTTTGGTATATAAATTCTTTCATTCTCATTTCAGCGTCTATATTATTCCCCTTGTCTTAAATTTTGTATTGGCTCATGTAAATATATAGTTAATTTACTTGTACATTTGAACATTACCTTTTGCAGGTGTACCCTAGACAAGTAGTCAAATTTGCATGATTGTCAATAGAAATTTTCACCATACAAGTATGTGAGGTCATTTTTGTAGTCTTCAACTAAAAATGAATGCAAATTAGGTAATTGTATATACTTACATTATGGCTTTCACATTCAACATGTTATCTAGAACTACATAATGTATCAATGTGTTGTGTTTTTGGTATATAAATTCTTTCATTCTCATTTCAGCTTCTATGTTATTCCCCTTGTCTTAAATTTTGTATCAACTTATGTAAATATATAGTTAATTTACTTGTACATTTAAACATTACTTTTGCAGGTGTACCCTAGACAAGTAGTGAAATTTGCATGATTGTCAATAGAAGTTTTCACCATACAAGTATGTGAGGTCATTATTGTAGTTTTCAACTAAAAGTGAACACAAATTAGGTAATTACACATATATATACTCATATATTTCTCATCCATCCTCTAAAGACACCCACTTGTACATCCTCTTAATTCGTCCTCTTAGCTCCCCTTAAGCCATCCTCTTACATCCCCTTAAGCCATCAAGTTTTATCTTATACTTTGTAAATTGACTCGTGTACATCTCTCCAAGTAAGCTATCCTCTTTTGTATCCCCTTAAGACATCCTCTTCTAGCTTCCCTTTTAATTAATCCTCTTATACATCCCTTAAAGCCATCCTCTTATGTATCCCCTTAAGACATCCTCTTAGCTCCCCTTAAGCCACCGTCTTACATCCTCTTTTGTGTTATTTAGTTACATATTGCATTAATATTTTGTGTTTTAGTCATTGATTAATTCATTCTGATTTACATTCATTATTTCTTGCAGGTGTATCCTACAAGTAGATTTTTCCATGATTGCCACTACAAGATTTCATCATAATGTAAATGGTAGATCAATTTTGTAGTCATGTCAAACTAATAACATGGACCTATAAGCTAATTGTATAGATATACTCATATGTTTAATAATGGACCTATTTTTTGTTTTGAGACTCTTTTTATGATCTATGTATTTAATTTTCATGGATTGAATATTATTTTATGATTGCCACAAATGATATTAGTGTAAAGGTTCAATAAGTATATAGTTTGTATTTTTCCTATCATTTTTGTACCCACTTTAGCTATGTTTTGAGATGTGTTGATAAGATTTAAATTTCCTTCTAGTTTCTTCTAAAGAGTTAGTTTCTCTACAAGAATTGAATGCTACTTCTTGAATAATTTCAAATTGTGATAAAAAAATTTTGTAGCTTATATTGTGTGGATAAGATTTGAATTTCCTTCTAGTTTCTTCTAAAGAGTTAGTTTCTCTACAAGAATTGAATGCTACTTCTTGAATAATTTCAAATTGTGATAAATTTTTTTGTAGCTTATATTGTGTGGATAAGATTTGAATTTCCTTCTAGTTTCTTCTAAAGAGTTAGTTTCTCTACAAGAATTGAATGCTACTTCTTGAATAATTTCAAATTGTGATAAATTTTTTTGTAGCTTATATTGTGTGGATAAGATTTGAATTTCCTTCTATTTTCTTCTAAAGAGTTAGTTTCTCTACAAGAATTGAATGCTACTTGAATAATTTCAAATTGTGATAAAAATTTGTGTAGCTTATATTGTGTGGATAAGATTTGAATTTCCTTCTAGTTTCTTCTAAAGAGTCAGTTTCTCTACAAGAATTGAATTCTACTTCTTGAATAATTTCGAATTGTGATAAATTTTTTTGTAGCTTATATTGTGTGGATAAGATTTAAATTTTCTTCTAGTTTCTTCTAAAGAGTTAGTTTCTCTACAAGAATTGAATGCTTCATTTGAATCATGTTTTGAATGTTTTTTTAAGGAAGATTTTGTTTAGACACTATCAAAGTGAGTCTAACATCCTTATCATTTTATCGTGATTTTGTAGGTTTATCCTAGGTAAATTACCTTATTATAAAGTGCCCTAAATTTATCTAATAGATAATTGTAACACCAAACTTATCTATTAGATAATTGTAACACCAAACCTATCTATTCCACTATGTAAATTTTAACTTAATTTAGGTTTGTGAGGTGATGTATTAGAATTTTGAATTTTGAATATAAACATAAATGAAAACATTTAATTTTTTTTTTGGCAGTTAATAGATTGTTCACTATTTCAAGAAGAACTATTGAACCATAATGCTTCATTTGAATCATGTTTTGAATGTTTTTTTAAGGAAGATTTTGTTTGGACACTATCAAAGTGAGTCTAACATCCTTATCATTTTATCATGATTTTGTAGGTTTATCCTAGGTAAATTACCTTGTTATAAAGTGCCCTAAATTTATCTAATAGATAATTGTAACACCAAACTTATCTATTAGATAATTGTAACACCAAACTTATCTATTCTAAGATAATTGTAACACCATTTACCTATCTATTCCACTATGTAAATTGACTTAATTTAGGTTTGTGAGGCAGTTAATAGATTGTTCACTATTTCAAGAAGAACTATTGAACCATAATGCATAATCACTTCTTAAATTAAAAAATGTCTAGTAGAGATAAATCTTCTAACATGTCTCAATTAAATAATTTATAATCTAGAAGTGAACAACGAAGCATATTTAACATATTATCTAGCATATTAAAATACATTCAAGCATATACTCAATAATATATACATGTAGATCTCTATCTAGATAAGTCCATGAAATACTATAAAATATAGGTAGGACCAATGAAATGTGTACTAAAACATGTAATAGCAAGTTCGACATATATAGTCAAAGTCCTGGCATGGCATATATAAAAATAATGTGCACATCATATAGTTCAGTCTATGAAATAAACATCTATGTTAGGTATGATCATCACTCAAGTTCAAATTTGAAAGAGGCCTCTTTCTTCCTCGTGAAATAGATGGATCTACCTCATATTGTACACAAGAGAAAAAAACTTACAATCAGATTTAAAAATTTTAAAAATGACATATGAAATTAAATATTTAAATATAGGCTTTAAAGTGTGCATTTAAATTACAGTGCAATCATGCTCATCTACTCCCACATTTTGTTGTGCAGGTCGTATAGTTGTTTCATCTTCTTCACCAAAAGTTTGACCTGCTAATTGCCATAATTTCAAATAAAGCAAGTTTGAAATAAGTTAGAATTTATTTAGCATATAAAGACCTAGAAATTGCACATAGAAAATTTAGTAAAGTTTAGGACCTCAAAAAGTGTAGATGGCTCATGAAATTCTCCCTAACTAGCAACCTGACCAATAGTCTCACTCCTATCATCTTGCACTTACATATATATGGGTGCATATATAAATTTATATAAACTCAAAAAAGAAACTTAGTACAAATTTAGTACAATTTTTTAAAACACACACCAGGGAATACTCAGGCATAACAGCTGACGATGGAGGATCAGTGGAAGAAACACCTGAGCCACATGGTCGATCAAGCATGGGAACTGCCACATGACCTAAGCCTTGCTGCAATAGTAGTGTTTCACATACATGTACATATAGTTATTTATTTATTTATACACTTGTTAATTTAAAATATAATATTGATAAGTTTCAAGAAGAAAATTTAAACTAGAATTAGATACATATGGTTTTAGGGTTAAGATATATTGGTTTACCCCGTAAGGTGTGCCAATCTCTACAGCTGTCGATGCAAAACTCAATGTATCAAATCATGATGTGGCCCTAGAGTGACTTGAGATCTGTACAACAAATAGTTCACAATTATATATTAATTCATTAAATTATTTATATAAATTTTGATACGTTCAAATTATGCACTTGAAATATTTAATAAAATGTGGTCAATGTACTTGTGTAGGATTATCATCCAAATATAGTAGATCCAAGTATGACTCCACTTCTGTTGTAGCTGCATCTGATGTGGATGTAGGAGCAGGACCATAACACGGTTGATTGCAATTTGTACACAAATGTGTCCCTGACATGCCTGAGGCTCTATGATGAGATGCATTGACTCCTCCATGATGCTCTCCACCACTGAATTCATCTGCCATGTGGGCAACTTGTTCAGTGAGATTGCCCGAGAGTCTACTCAATGTTCCTAATGTCGACAAAACTGCCTGGTGCTGAATAGGTGCAGGAATCGTGGGCAAAATAGGAGCAACCATAGGAGTAGGAGGAACGGGTCGATTGGGGTCAACTCATGCCCCTGGTCTATGTTGTGGCATGCCACGACCAACACCCTAAAATTCTCTCATATCAAAATAATTAGGTTTTTGACCCAATTGAAACTCCACCCATAATTTTCTCAAAAAATATAGCGGTACCTCACAATTAGCATGTGGTGGGTGATCAAACACCATCCACCACCAATCCCAAAAATGTCTCAAAATCGCCTCATGCATACACCACTTAATTGATATTCTTTTTTTTTGTTGCAGCTATAGGTTGATTAGTTTTTGGGTGACAAAAAAATGGGGCTAATGTTTGTTTTGTTATGTGGAGATCATGGATGTCTTTATATGAAAGACCATCTGCATAGAATTGCCTCCTCTCCTCCCGCCAAAGCTGAAATCTATTTAGGTCTGCATCGATAGACCTAACAGAATCAATAATGGTTTGCATCGAAGATGCAAACCGAACCACATGAGGAGGCATCAAGTGAGGTTGATTATTAATCAAATTAATGTTCTCCTCAATTGCATTAATATTTTCATTAATGTTTTGCCGCAATTGGGCCTCATCAAGTGGAGGGGGTGGGGGGTTTTGAGGTGGATCATGGGGTGGGGAGTTTTCATAAAGAATGTCATCTATTAAAAATTCATCTAGACTCTGGTCATCCATTAGATGTCTCCTGCAAATTTCCAAATATGTATCAATATAAAAAACTTACAAATGTATAATTTCACAAATATATACATATTGAAAACTTACAAACAAATATGATCTATAAATTTAAACTTAATCTAATAGATCTATAAATGAAAGTTTAAAATATCCATGAATTTAGAGAGCAAGTAATACTTGAAAATTAAACATGCACAAGTTTATCATATAATATGATCAAATGATAATGCCTCAACCCTAAATATATCTTGTATACCCTTATTTAAACCATTTGAGTCCATTTGTAGTGGTAACCATAACCTACAAGTGCATCTAAACCATTGTATTTATAGTTTACTATTTCCTAATCCGGTGCACGAATTTCTATTTCCATTGTCTTGTTTGTTTAACTATCATTGATTATTTCCTTTGATCATTTATCACATTAAATCTAACCCTTTGATCATTTATCACATTATTTGGACTTCTATTTTTGTATGAAAATATATAAAATAGGCCTCCCTCTCCCCATTTGAACATAGAAAAATTGTGAAGTTTCCACTTGATTGCTATTTTGGAGCCATCTTTCTTGAATAAGTGTAGGAATGTTAGTGTTTACTATATTTGTTGGTTTTAACTCCATTCTTCCTCTATTATAGATTTTATCTTCCCTTTTCAAACTCACATTCCTTCTCCTTACCTCTTTCTAAACCATTTTCTTTCCTCAATTTCATTTTAGATTCACATTTCTACTTTTTTTTTCATCAAGTATCTTCCATATTTGTCACTCTACCTAACAACCTTGTCCTATCATCATTTTTCTGAAAATCATGATGGAAACATTTTGACACCTTATATAGTCTAAATTTAAAAGTGCATTCAATAGCCCATGCCAAGTGTATTCTTCCCATTTCTCTATTATCCTACTTCTAGCTTAGTTAAGCTCAATTGTGACATATTTTACTATTTTGCACCATCTTCTACTTTTTGTCTTGATTGGTTTCTAGATAGAGAAGTTATTAGTAAACTATTCTAAACACACCCAAAAATTTATTAGTTAATGTTTATTTTGAGTCCATTCAAGTAGTGGTAACCATCTCCTACAAGTGCATCTAAACCCTTGTATTTATAGTTTACTATTTCCTAATCCGATGTGAATTTCTATTTCCATTGTCTCAAGTTTGTTTAACTATCATTGATTATTTCCTTTGATCATTTATCACATTATTTATCTAACCCTTTGATCATTTATCACATTAAATCAAATTAAACATAATGAGATTGATATTTCATGAGATGTAAGAGTTCTAATGCATGGTTTAACCCTCTATCTCTTCCATTCAATCACACCACCATTTTCCTAAGTGATTGCTTTACCTTCACAATTTGAACAACCATGATAATCTTGTGAAGGAAAGATATAGGAAGGACAAAGGTGGCTTTTTCACATAAGATGGGGTATGCATGCTTGTGTACATCTTATTGTGAGGTCTTGTAGGTTTATTCATGGTTTCTAAGAACTTATTCATATTTCTTATTTCTTTTTAATTATCCTGTTACAGAGACCTCAAGGTTCTGCAAATCTTGAAAAAGAAGAGGGTCCATACCATACCCTATGACTTGGTTCAAAGTTGTTCTCTCCTTGTCGATGTTTCATATTCTCTACCTGAGATCTATTTTATTCCCCTTTTCTTAGTTTGAGTAATATTTCTAGAAGAGAGGGATTATATTTTTAGTAGCAAACAAAATCTAAAGATACATCAAATTTACATGCTTTGTGGGAGAAATACATACACAAGACAACTTGAATCTCATTAAGACAAATGCCTAGACTAAAAGCCTAATCAAACAAACATGAAACCCCAGTGTATAATATTTCCAATCACTTGCCAATATAGGGTTTACCAAAGCAATAAGTCACATAAGAAACATAAAAATTTGCACTTTGGGGCATGGGCCAACAACCTCCTAGGTCTAACCCCATGCAACTAGAGTAATATGCAAGGGCTCATCTCATCACTAAAGATTAGACTAGGCTAGTAATGACATGATAGATGGGTATGCATGCAGATGAGTTAATAACTTTTGAAGAATGTATATCTTTTCAATGTGGCTCATGGTAAGCTAACTGTTTGGTGTTAAGGTTTATAATTTAGTTTTTTAGGGTTTATAGTTTAGGTTTTTAGGGTTTGCAATACAACATGGTTTTAGAGTTTATATTTTGGTTTTTTAGGGTTTATAGTTTAGGTTTTTTAGGGTTTGCAGTAACATACAATCACAAAACTCTAATAACAAGTAAAACCCTAGTTTTCATTTTAATCCTACAATCACAAAAAAAAATCTAAAACAAGCTAAAAACTAGCAAAGAACCAACCTGGAGGAACTCAGTAGTGACAAGGTGGTAGGAGGAGGTGAGAGGGCAAAACAATCTCTAGTGTTGTGCTCGTTTAGCCTTCAACAACGCGTACCCATTCTAAGGCATCCGCTGTCCCTGTCGTTGTCAGTTGGAGTGGAAGAAAATGAGCCCGCAGGGCTATTTTTAAAAAATATATACTTTTTGAAAATGGGTACCCGTTTAGTAACGCGCACCTGAAGCTAAATGGGTACCCATTATAAACGGCTACCCATTTAGGTTCGGGCACCAGTTCCTAAACGGGTACCTGTTTCTTTAAAAATGGGTACCCATTGCTGTCGGCAATTTTTTTTCCCTGCGCGACTTCCCCTACATGTGGACCGAGTTTCTTGCACCTGCCCAATTATGTGTTGGGAATTCATATATGGTGGCATCATCATATGCTTGAGTGCTCTTTGCCTATAGGGATTTGCATTTTGATTTTACACCTAAACTTCAAAAGGCTCATACTTTATTTGAACTCTGATCGAGGTCAATTTTTTTACTGTCACTATTTTTTATATGACTAAGCAATGCTAATATTATCTTTTAGAACTTGTGCCTCTATTTTTTAAAATTTATAACTTTATCAGATTTTTGTTGACCAATTTTAATTTTTAGAACTTCAAAAAAATTGTTTGGGCTCATATAGACTCTTTTTATAGTTTCACTCTTTTAAAGTGCATATTTTTTATGTACTCCTCATTAGTAAATTTTGTTTATTCCTATTATCAATCATTGTAGTGAATTATGTTCTTGGTACTTTTTTGTAACTAACTTAAACTTCTAATATACAATTTGTAAGTTATATTAAAAATTATCATATATTCTTGAATTGAAATAAAATTCCACACATTTTGTGGGATTTTCTATCATGTGTTATAAGTCTACAAATTTAAAATATGTAGTTATTGTAAATCACCAAAACTGTTAGCCTTGGTGAGCATATATATAGAAGACCAGTGCATCAAGGAGTCGCTTCTATCTTATCACCTTATTCTCATTCTTGAGCCAAGTGATATTGATCAGAATAATGAATGGTTCAAAAAATGTTAGAGCCTATGGATGTCTATGTCTCACTATTTCTAAGCAGTTATCACATAACATAAAGCACTTAGGGAACCCTTTTACTTCCTATTCCACTCTATACCAAATGTGTGAAGATCCATTAGAACCTCCTAATTATGATGAATCCTCAATTGGCCTTTCTTCATCAAAAGTTGTAAACAATATTGTAAATATTATTCCTTGTCCTACTACTTCTATAGATATCATTAGGATACAAACTTACCTAACATCTCACATTTATTTATAGAATCTCATCTTTAGGATCTTGATAACACTATCGAGGACATTGCTCTCCTCTTTGATGGCATCTCTTCTAAAGCTCCACCACCTTCTTTGGATGTAATGTAGGTACATATAAATCATCATGTTCACTCTCCCTCACCTCTTCATACTTTCATGATAACACATCTTGTAGTTGTACCTAAGTAGATATTGACTAGATCTAGTCACATTTTAGCATAATAATGGAGTATTAGGAACATTTTCTAGAGATATTCATCTTAGATCTCCCTTCATTCTACCTTTGGAGTGGCAATTCAATAGATATGCACAACATGAGAGGTCATTTTCTAAGAGGGAGATGCATTATCTGATGCAAAGGGGTCTACTTCAACACTACTTATGAGACTATATGCTTCAACCTTCCTCATTTGTTACAACATGAAAGAATTTGTTTCTTGAGACATCTCTCCTTAAAGATACATTTTTGTACATGGGTACCTAACATTGCCTAGGTGTTGGGGCCCATCCTTTTGGTCCCCATCTATGTTGTTCTTAAGGGGTGTTGTTATAAATGGTACCTTATTACACTGTAGGCTATATCCATCTTGCTTAGGTGTATATTGTCTAGATTGTCTATAATTAATATCTATAGTTTCAAAAATAATGAATATGAGTTTTCTTAATTTTCTCATTTTCTCTAGATAAGTTTTTATGAAAATATTATTTTATTTCCTAGTTCTCTCTAGACAAACTTTGGGAAAATCACATGCTATTTTAAGAAAATTGAGTTGTATTTTATGAAGTTTCAATTTGTACATAGCTGATGAATAGAATTATTCTATGTTCATTTTTATATTTGCATTTATTAATGGATTACATAGCTTTTCTCTAAAATTATTTTGGTCCTTATATTTATTTCAACACATATATAGAAAATATTATAATATGAAAAAAGTATAGCATGCATAACATTTATATTCTCACCTATTACTTCCATCAAAGATGTGAATGAAAATATGCCCTCACTTTTTGTCCCTAATGAGAAAGTGCAAAGACATAAAACTACTACAAGAAACAATACTTTACATCCTAGGTGGTAACATCTACTGAAAACCATGTGAATAATATGAACATAGGATATGCAACAGTATGATGTGTAGAAAAAGGAAGTGGTAAATATAGAAATATATTAACCAATAACAATAAATAAATTAATGGAAATGGATTGACGTGACAATGGTACGAAAAGATATTTCTTTTGAATCAATGCCCTAATGTGACTATCTTGTGAGAAGATAAATAATTTATTTATTTAATTGATGCTCTGAGACAACATTTACACAAGGATTCTTGGGGACCAATCACTAATGGTAGAATCAAAATCTACCCATGTGCTAGAGGTTTTTTTTATTGTTACATTCGATGATATTGAGGACCGTAATGTTGTGTTTGAGGGTTTTGTTTGGTTGTGGGACCAACATCCCATCTTGCTTTGTCCTTGGTTTCCTCTTTTCAATCCTGTAACTAATTCTTTGAATCTTTTGCCCATCTGGGTTAGGCTTCCTAACCTCCCTCTCTAGTTCAGGCATGATTCTTGCTATTCTATGACTAGGAACTCTCTTGGGCAATTTATTATGACCGATTCTGCTACCTTACAGTTTACACATACGACTTATGCTCGGATTCTTGTGGATCTAGATTTGACTAAGGCACTCCCTGCTAAGATTATCTTCAATGCTACAGATCGTCAATGGTGCCAGATTTTGGACTACGAGGGTATTCCCTTTCGTTGTCAACATTGCTTTGGCACTAGTCATCTAGTTGAGTAGTGTTTGTGCTCTAAGCCCAAATCTCGTTTGGCTTCATGGTGGCAAGATGCCTAGCCCACAAACTTCACTATTCCTCCTATGG
Source organism: Cunninghamia lanceolata (assembly GCA_027924645.1). Lineage (NCBI taxonomy): Eukaryota > Viridiplantae > Streptophyta > Pinopsida > Cupressales > Cupressaceae > Cunninghamia > Cunninghamia lanceolata. The sequence goes on from BSBN01000957.1 coordinate 6,102,472, forward strand.
CTTCACCTCCTTCCTCTCAGTCCGCTGTGGCTCCCCAGCCTGATGTTCAATCTTTTGTCCATGAGCCTTTAGTTACTGGGTTGCAGGGCTCATCTACTATTGGGATGCTGCCTGTTGCTGCAAACTCCTCTGTTGTTGATGTATCATCCGCTTCAGAGGTTGCTGCTACCAGTTTTGCTGCTACTGCTAGTGCGACACCCGTGACAAGGGGTGTTTCTGTTGCTTGGATTGCTGTTGGGAACTCCCCTATTGTTTCTATATTTAGGAAGCCAGGTGTTAATAGGATAAATTTTTACCACTTTTGTTGTGAATGATGTGTAAAATTGTTATTGATTGTTTGACCATTAAAATGGATGATGTTTAAGTAGAGTGGTTTTGGACATTAGTGGATGGTCAAATCAAAGAATATACCATCACCCCTTTCTTACCAATTGTACTTGACCAATTAAACTACAACCTTTTAGTAAGCTCTATAATTTTTTATTTTTTTTAATTAGCTCTATAAATTTTTATTCTTATTAGTTATATTTGCAAATATAGTATTAATACGAGATGTATGCGGGATCAAATTTGATCGATGAAAATACAATCGATCATTTGTATTCATAGCGAAAATCCTTGAACTCTTCTTAAAATTTACACATTAAACAAGCTTTCAATTCTGTGTTTGCAATTGTGTTATTATACTTCTAAAGATGAATAAAATATCTTTACTTTTTGGGGGTCTATTATTTTAATTAAATGTGTTTTAGTGCTTTTACATGTGTTCATTCATTTCTATTGCGTGCTCATCACACGCGATATTCCCTATGTGTCAAACATTATATCGTGTTCATTCATATCTAGGAATTTTTATAAGGAAGATGAAAATTATAGGCATATTTACTAACTTCGACAGTCATTTAATGATTTTTCATTTTAATGGAATGGAACAGCATATCTTCCTTGCGTATTAAACTTCACCACTTTCTCCGTGAGAATTGTTTTTCTTTTTAGTCATACTAACTCAACAAATTTCTCAGGAGAGAATTCGATTCATTTCGTTTAAAGTAAAATACGCATTGCACCTGAAAGTGAAAGCGCTTGGTAGAATCTTTAAAGTGTTAAAAGCAAACTTCTTTTATTTTCTTTCTGGGTAACTTTGGAACTATGGTCACTTCTACTTTTGACCAAGAATATCATTCTACTTAAAAAGGGGTTCAAAATAATTGTGTTCTCCAATTTCTATGAATTGGTACAATCTTTTACATCTTTAAAATTCAATTTATTTAGCAGATCATGAATAAATAAAATTTAAGTTCAAAGTGTGAAAAAGTGTTCTTAACAGTTGAGTATTTTACACATCTCTTAATAGTTGAGTATTCCACACATCATGAATTAATAGAAGCTAAGTTGATTACTTTTTCTTTTCATGACTTTAGATGGAAAACTACTTCTATGTCTCAAATATCAATTTTGGCCAATAAAAATAAGACAAATATTTACTTCTTTTTATTGTGAATGAGGTGTAAAACTGATATTGATTGTTTGACCATTGAAATGGATGATATTTAAGTAGAGTGATAAAATACTACCAGCAAAGTGTTTTAAATAAGTGAGTATTCCATATTTCATAAATAACATAACTTTTAAAGTTCGATTTTTTAAAAAAGTTTTGAACTAGTTATTTTTACAATTATATTAATTATTTGATGCTATAATTTATTTTATATCTTCAATTTTTGGAGAAATACAATATATCTTATAAATATATTAATTCAAAAGATAAATATTTAAATCTTATATAAATTATTAAATTGAGGATGATAAATGTAAATAAAAATTTAGAATATAAATCGAAATAGACTTAAACAAATGACGATTTGTTTCAAAATTGGCACAAGGTTGACTTTGTCTATTGTGATATTATAATAGAGAGATGAAAAATAAATTTAGAATAGGATACTTGACCAAAACCTTGTGACAACAAAGCCCTGAGAATTTTCTATCCTAGAACAAAACCACATGCACTATCTAATCCAAATGACCTCTAGCTTCATCTTGGACAGAGATAGACCTTTAGTAGTTGTAGAAGATATTTATCTAGATGATATTTGTGAGTAAAAAAATGGGTGCTACTAAGAAGCATTAGTGGGGCCTACTTTAACAAAGTAAAAGAACACTCAACTTCCTTGGTAGCAATTAACCTACTAGATTGATTCAACATTGACCAGCAAAGATGTTAGATGACATTGTAGACATAGTAACTAATAGTTGAACCCACAATTGACACAACAATGACTAACATGCTTTTTAATATATTGTCCTAATTGTTTGTTGATTGTTTCTAAATAAGTGAGTATTCCACACTTCATAAGTAACATAAATTTTAAAGTTTGATTTTTTTCAAAGTTTTGAAGTAGTTATTTTTACAATTATGTTAATTATTTGATGCTATAATTTATTTTATAACTTCATTTTTTGGAGAAATAAAATATATCTTATAAATATATTTATTCAAAAGATAAATATTTAAACCTTATATCAATTATTAAATTGATGTTGATAAATGTAAATAAAAATTTAGAATATAAATTGAAATAGACTTAAACAAATTAGGATTTATTTCAAAATTGGCACAAGGTGGACTTTGTCTATTGTGATACTATAATAGAGAGATGAAAAATAAATTTAGAATAGGATACTTGATCAAAACCTTGTGATGACAAAGACCTGAGAATTTTCTATCCTAGAATAAAACCACATGCACAATCTAATCCAAATGACCTATAGCTTCATTTTGGACAAAGATAGACCTTTAGTAATTGTAAAAGATATTTATCTAGATGATATTTGTGAGAGAAAAATGGGTGGTGCTAAGAAGCATTAGTGGGACCTACTTTAACAAAGTAAAAGAGCACTCAACTTCCTTGGTAGAAATTAGACTACTAGATTGATTCAACATTGTCCAACAAAGATGTTAGATGATGTAGACATAGTAGCTAATAGTTGAACCCACAATTGACACAACAATGACTAACATGATTTTTAATAGACTATCCTAATTGTTTGGTGGTTTTAATCCCATGTGTATTTAATGATTAGAATAAACTAGGGTGGTTTCCTTTAAATACATGCCCTAGACATATAATTCAAAACCTTTGGTACTTTGTCTAATAGGTAACTTACATTAACTTCAATTAAGAAAACTTCATAATTATGTGTTGGACATTCGTATATGATGGCATCATCATATACTTGAGTGCTCCTTTGGTGCAACCATGGTTAGAGGGTTCTTAGAATGAATTGTCCAGGCCGTGCAGCTAGAGTAAACACAATAGAAATAACACAAAGATAGAATGTAATGGATGATTCAAATGCTCAATATATCATATATTCAGAATACTTAAAATGCTAGCAAGATGCGGCCTACAAAACAAGGGCTCATAAGCCTGAATTCCAGTTACAATAGTTATGGCTTTGAAGTGCCTTTCCAAAACATAATGTCTAATCTAAATCACGTCATAGAACTACGTGCTTCCTAATACATCCTATATATATATATCATCTCCAAGCTCAAGAAATTCTCCACATTAGCCAATAAAGGTTACAAACTCTAATGAAGAGATGTAACGTGTAGAACAGATAGGTCAACCTTAAACATCTGGTAATGCTCTGCAAAAGCATGAAACTTTGTACGGACCTCAAGGAAGGTTTATCTGATCATTATGTACCTTATATGATGTTTCATTTAGCTCCGCAAGTCACGAAAGTGCTCCTCAAACCTTCTCCTTCAACTGGTTGTCTGTATGCTCTTTTCTGTAAAAACAAGTGGTCTTCTGATAGCCATAACTTTTAGCAGACAAGTCTAAATGATCTATATTTTGGATATGATGTATATGATGATGTCTAAATGCTAAGTCCTACTTCACAAGCTCTAAATAAAAATGTGGTAAAATGCGGTACAAAATGCTAAAACTGCTACTAACTGAACTGAACTAAACTGAACTAGAAAAATGAAAGAAAACAAAAAGAATGCAAATGTTTTTGGTTGATGCAAGATTCCTCTACAACCTAGGATGCTCCTGCATTAGACACCCGGGGTTGTTGAAAAAGTGAGTCCCTCACTTTGTTGGGGCTAGAGGAAAACCAAGATGGTCCACCTCAACCTAAGAAATCCATGATCAATCTTCTTCCGGTCTACCTTTCCACTTGACTAGATATTCTTTGTATTTCTTTCCTCTGGTACTACATCCAACTCGGTTGTCTAAAATGTCTTCAATCTACTCTAGTTGTTAATGTGGTAACTACTTCTACAAATCTTCTTCAATGTTGTCACTTGATTCTCCTTTATCATACTGATATAGGTCTACAATGTTGAATGTAGGTGATATACCCAATGTCTTTGGTAACTCCACTTCATATGCATTGCCTGAATCAAATTTCCTAAGTATTTTACATGATCCAAACTTCTTCATCTTCAACTTGTTGTATGTCCCTACTGGAAATCTTTCTTTTCTCAGATATACCATCACTTCATCATCAACTAAAAATTCCTTGTGTCTTCTCTTCTCATCTAATTGCTCTTTATACTTACTATTCATCTCCTCCAAATGCTTCCTAACATGATTATGTATTGTCTCCATGTGTCCAACAAATTCTTCTACTTATGCACTTCTCTTATTCTCCATACTAGTATCTCTCAACTCTACAACTCCTCTAGGGTTCACTCCGGTTACAATCCCAAAAGGTGTCTTCCTTGTGCTCCTGTTCACTGAACTATTGTATGCAAACTTTGCTTGTGATAGAATTAGATCCCAATTTCATACCTTCTCTCCTACCAAACATATCAACAAGTTTCCCAAACTCCTATTCACCACCTCTATCTGTCCATCTGTCTACCGATGAAATGTTGAACTGAACTTTAGGTCTATCTTCATCTTCTTCCACACTGTACTCCAAAAGTATCCAATGAATCTTATATCTTTGTTTGAATTTATGCTCTTAGGTAATCCATGAAATCTCACAATCTCCTTGAAAAATAGGTCAGCAACATGCACTGCATTAGTTGTCTTCTTACAAGGTATGAAATGTTCCATCTTTAAAAATTTGTCCACCACTACAAATATAGAATCGTGTCCTCTTTGTGTCTTCAGTAATCTTAGTATGAAATCCATGCTTATGTCTTCCCAAGGTCTCTCTGGTACTGTCAAAGATTTGTACAAACTAGTATTCTAACTACTTCCTTTTACAACTTGACATACTCTACAACTCTGCACAAACTTACTTACATCCTTATATATATGAGGCCAAAAATAATGTTCACTTACCAAAGCCACTGTCTTATCAATTCCAAAATGTCTTGCTAATGCACCATTATGCTTTTCCTTGATCAAATTGTCTCTCATTGAGCTCTAAGGTATGCACAATTGGTTTCCTTTGAACAACATATCCTCCTAAATGAAATAATATAACCACTTACATCTATCTATCACAACAAGTCCTTACATGCTTTCCAAGGTTCTACAAAATCAAGATCTTACTCATACATGTGTTTCGGCTCCTCAAAACCTAATACTTCAACTCTCATCTTTGTCAGCAAATTCCTTCTTCTACTCAATGCACCAACAACTTTGTTTAACTTTCCACTCATTTGCTTCAATACAAAAGAGTAACTCTGCATGAATTGTACCCATCTCATATGTCTCTGATTCAACTTACCTTGACTATTTAGATACTGTAAAGCTTGATGATTTGTATACAACACAAATTCCTTAGGCAACAAGTAATGTATCCACTTCTTCAAAGCTTGAATTATGGCAAAAAATTCCTGATCATAAACTGAATGTCTTCTCCTTGCATCATTCAACTTCTGACTAAAATATGCTACTGGTCTACCTTCTTGACTTAACATTGCTCCTATTGTATTTCCACTTGCATCATAATCTACTTGAAATACTTTGTTGAAATTCAGTAAGCTAACACTGGTTGCTCTGTCACTTTCTGCTTCAATAATTCAAAACTCTTATTTTCTCCTGATGTCCACTTAAAGTCCTTTCTATCACCTCTCATTGTCTCTATCATCAGTGTGCATATTGAACTAAAATTTTTGATGAACTTCCGATAGAAACTAGCTAATCCATGAAATGATCTGACTTCTCCAATGCTCTTAGGTGTTGGTCATTCAACAATTGCTCTAACTTTCTCAGGGTCCATCTTCAATCCTTCTACAGAAATCACAAATCCCAACTATACCAATTCTTCCTTCATGAAACTACACTTCTTGATGTTTATCAATAGTTTCTCTTCTCTCAGTCTCTACAATACTTGTCTAATATGCCGCAAATGTTCTTCCTTTGTCTTACTAAAAATTAGAATATCATCCAAGTATACAATAACAAACTTACCCAAGAATTTCTTCAAAACTTTGTTCATCAGTCTCATGAAAGTACTCAGTGCATTAGTCAATTCAAAAGGCATCACTAACCATTCATATAGTCCTTCATTTATCTTGAAAGCAGTCTTCCATTCATCTCCTTCTCTGATTCTAATATGATGGTATCCACTCTTCAAGTCTATCTTTGTAAAATATTTTGCTCCACTCAAACAATCCAATGTCATCCATCCTAGATAATGAAAATCTATACTTAACTGTGATCTTGTTGATTTCTCTAGAGTCTACACACATCCCCCATTCTCCATCTTTCTTCGGTGCTAGCACTGTAGGTATTGCACAAGGGTTTAAACTTTCTCTAATCACTCCTTTCCTCAACAATTTATGTATCTGCCTATTCAACTATGCATTCTATGCTAGTGTCATTTAGTGTGTTGCTTTGTTAGGCAAACTAGCTCCAGGTATAAGATCCATATGATGATTGATACTTTGGATTGGTGGCAATCCTTCAGGTACATTATCCGATATGATGTCTTCATACTCTGTCAATAATTCAGTTATCTCCTCTGGTTGTGATTCTTCAGTCTCTTTACTTAGGGTTCCACTCTTCTTAGGAATCAAAGCATAAAACATATTCTCATGTCTCAAACCATCCAAAAATTTCCTTCCATCTACCAAACAAATTCTAGCATTCCCACAGACCTCACTTTTAGGCTCATCTTCCAAAGGTACCAATGTAATTCTCTTTCCATTAGATGTTATTATTTGTTGCCACAATAATGGGTTAAACTTTCTGGGACATCCTGATTTTTGCTGAAATCACATATTTTTAGAAAATATAATGATTTAAGCCTTAAAAGGTTCCATTTAAAGGATTTTAATTGAAGAGGGTTTGATCAAACCCCATTATATTCAAACCCCCTTGGATAGAACCCCTCTAGTTTTAAACCATACCTATAATGGAGTCTCCTCTACACCTATCAAAATGCTGATAAAAAACTAATTTTGATTTATCTTTTGAGGGATCAAATGAATTCATTTAAAATTTATGATTTGTAAGTATGTAGTCCTTATTATAAACTTCCCAAAAAATATAATTTTAAATATATTTAATTTGATTATTATATTTTTTTATTTCTTGTGAATGTATGTTTTTCACAGAACATCAAGTTTTCTATTCTACACACATGGAAAATTAGTAAATTATTGAAAAAAATTCTAAAAAATATCTATGCACTAGGTATTGATGTCCTTGTTTCAACAAAAGAAAAAAAAAATGAATTTCGATACATACACAAAAAGTTATGTTTTACAGAATACGCCTATGTCTAAATTATAATTCGTTTAACTTCAAAAATTAATTAAAAAATATATATTCAACAAAACATTATGAAAATGAATTCATACACTATATATCGGTGTACCAATCTAAATTAAAAAGAATTAGAATTTTATCCTTTGTAGAAAAAAAGTTATGTGCTACGAAATACACATCACTTTAAAAAAATGTTGTTTACTATTAAAAACTAGTTATCAAAGGAGATGCAAAAAAAATTACAATTTAACTCTAAATTTTTTTAAAAATATATATTTAGAATCTACAAACAAAATCTCACAAATCACTAGTTCGCATCATCTTCAATTTCCTAATGGTTTAGCGGCTATAGGTGTCAGAACGTGAAGATTTAGTTCAAAATATTGATTTCAATGTCAAGTTTGGCCAAAAAGTGCAACCCATTATTGTGGGATGAAGTTATAAGTGTTCTTTCTCCCATCATATATAAATTTTCTATCATACTACCATGGTCTACCCAACAATATATGACATACATCCATTGGCATAATATCACACAATACACGTCATTATGATAAGATCAAATATGAAATTTCACCAAACATTGTTCACTCACCAGTACCTTATGCTCATCCTGAATCCATGCTATCTGATAGGGCTTAGGGTGTTTCAATCTCTCCAGGTTCAACTTAGTTACATCTCCTCTGAAACCAAATTATCAGTACTACCACTATCTATTACAACCTTACAACATTTACCTCCTAATTTGCACCTAGTTTGAAACAAACTTTTCCTCTGCGGTGGTTCCTCATTTGTCTCTACTTGAAATAGTGTTCTCCTCATGACTAATGATTCTCCTTTCTCTAGTTTTCCAACTAAATTAGGTGATCCAATAGGTTCTTCTTCTACATAAGCTGCCCTTCCACTATTCTCTATCTTTTTTCTTGTACTTCCCTGATGACATTCAAATGCTCTATGTCCTTCACCTCCACACTTAAAACAAGTTCCTTTGTATGTTCTCTTATCAAACCCTCTTTCTTCTCTTCTATACCCTTCCTTCTAGTAAGAATAATGATTCCCTCTGCAGTAGAAATTTCCATCATTCCTCTGGTATGAATTGTTATCTCTGTCTTCCTTCTTGAATGAGATTTCTTGTTTGTTCTGCTCTACAAATGTTCTTTCTGCTTCGAAATATGTTCTGCCTCTTTGAAATTTACCTCCTTCCTCTCTATCTTTGCTCATGCTTCTTGTTCAACTTTTCTTCAACTTTCAAGACAAACTGATATGCATCTTCTAGTGTTGTCATTCTTACCAAACTAAGTTCTTCTTGAATGTTCATTCTCAGTCCATTTATGTATCTTGCCACTTTCTCCTTGCTTTCTTCATTATGTCCAGTCCTTATGATCATCTTATGAAATTCCTTAGTGTACTCTTTCACAGATTTCTCCTTTTGCCTTAGTTTTTGCAATCTCTTCAATAGTTCCAACTCATAGTCAGCATGTATAAACTGATTCTTCAACTTTGTCACCATTCTATCCCATTTTGTAATTTTTTCTTTTCCTCTTATGTTTTCATCCAACTAAACTTCTTTCCACCAAATAGCACCATGTCCTTTCAACTTAGCCTTCACAAATATCACCTTCTCTGGATATTCAATTTCTTCATATTCAAAGTATTTTTCCAAATCATTAATCCAGTCAATCAATTCCTTCATATTCAAATTTCTAGTATAATTCAGTACTTCCACTCTAGGTCTCTTTCCAATCTTCAAAATAGATCTCAACATCTTCACTTGATCTGATTCTTCTTCTTCTTCTAGGGTTTCTTTATTTTGATCAGTGGATTGAAATTCTTCATCATCACTTTCAACATCATGTCTAGGTATTAGTCCTCTTCTTCTGTCTTCTTCAACAACATCCAGTCAAACTTTCATTGTTTTCATCATCTCCATCATTTCATCCATTCTCCCAGCCATAGTGCCTACAGCAGGTATTCTCCTTGGTGGTATCTCTTCCTAGGATCAAGTGTAATTGCCTCAATTTCGACGATCTGACTACAAGGTAGCAATTGCCTCACAATTGGATATCAATTGACAATACAAGTAGACTACCTTAGGTTGGTGATCTATTCACAACAAGATCTTACGGAATGCCTTCACTTCCCAAAGGATTCAAACTTCACTCTGATACCACTTGGTGTAGTTACAGTCAGAGAGTTCTCAAAATGAACTATTTAGGTCATGCAGCTAGACTAAACACAACAGAAACAACACAAAGATAGAATGTAATGGATGATTCAAATGCTCAATATATCATATATTTAGAATGCTTATATGTCGACAACATGCAAGCTACAAAAAAAGGGCTCACAAGCCTAAATTCTAGTTACAACAGATATGGCTTTGAAGCGCCTTTCCAGAATAGGATGGCTAATCTAAATCACATCATAAAACTACTTGCTTCCTAATACATCCTAGAGAACTATATATATCATCTCCAAGCTCAAGAAGTCCTCCGTGTTTGCCAAGAAAGATTACAAACTCCAATGAAGAGATGTAACATGTATAACAGATAGGTCGTTAAACATCTGGTAATGCTCTACAAATGTATGAAACCTTGTACAGACCTCAAGGAAGGTCTATCTGATCATTATGTACCTTGTATGATGTTTCATTTAGCTCCACAAGTCACGGAAGTGCTCTACAAGTCACGAAACTGCTCCACAGACCTCAAGGAAGGTCTATCTAATCATTATGTACCTTGTATGATGTTTCATTTAGCTCCACAAGTCACGGAAGTGCTCTACAAGTCACGAAACTGCTCCACAGACCTCAAGGAAGGTCTATCTGATCATTATGTACCTTGTATGATGTTTCATTTAGCTCCACAAGTCATGGAAGTGCTCTACAAGTCACAGAACTGCTCCACAAACATTCTCCTTCAATTGGTTGTTTGTATGCTCTGTTCTATGAAAACAAGTGGTCTTCTAATAGTGATAACTTTTAGCAGACAAGTCCAAATGATCTAAATTTTGGATATGATGTAGATGATGATGTCTAAATTCTAAGTCTTGCTCCATGAACTCTAAAATGAAAATGTGGCAAAACATGATACAAAATGTTGAAACTACTCCTGACTGAATTGAATTGGAAAAATGAAAGAAAACAAAAAGAATGCAAATGTTTTTGGTTGATGCAAGATTTCTCTACAACCTTGGATGCTTCTGCATCATCCTTTCCTATAGGGACTTGCATTTCAATTTGACACCTAAACATCATAAGGCTTATACTCACTTATTTGAACTCCAATCGAGGTCAATCTTTTTGCTGTCACTATCTTTTATATGAATATGCAATGGTAATATTATATTTTAGAACGTGTGCCTTTATTTTGTAAAAATATAATTTTATTAGATTCTTGTTGACCAATTATGGGTTTTAGAACTTTCAAAAATTTGTTTGGGCTCATATAAATTCCTTTTGTAGTTTCACTTTTTTAAAGTGCATAATTTTTTACATACTCCTCCTTTGTAAATTTTATTTATTCCTATTATGAATCATTGTAGTGAATTGTGTTCTTGGTACTTCTTTGTAACTAACTTAAACTTAAGATAAACAATTTGTAAGTTTATATTAAAATGATCATATATTCTTGAATTGAAATAAATTTCCACACATTTTGGTGGATTTTCTATAATGTGTTATATGTCTATAAAGTAAAAAATATGTAGTTATTGTAAATCGCCAAAAATATTAGTCCTAGTGAGCATATAGAGAAGATCAGCGCATTGGGGAGTCTCTTCTATCCTATCGCATTATTCTTATTCTTAAGCCAAGTGGTATTGATTAGAATTTAATGAATGGTTCAACAAAAAAATTAGAGCCTATGGATGTCTATATCTCACTATTTCTAAGTAGTTATCACATAGCAAAAAGCACTTAGGGAACCCTTTTACTTCCTAGTCCACTCTATACCAATTGTGTGGAGATCCATGATTAGAACCTCCTAATTATGATGAATCCTTAGTTACCCTTTCTTCATCAAAACATGTAAAAAATACTATAAATATTCTTACTCATCCTATTGCTTCTATAGATATCATGGCCTCTAAATACTTAGATGGTGACTCTCTTCGCTATGTACAAAATGTAAACATGATCCACCTCATTAGGATACAAACTTACCAAACATCTCACATTTTGTTATAGAATTTCATATTTGGAATCTTGATAACACTATCAAGGACATTTTTCTCCTCTTTGATGACATCTTATAAAGATTTACAACCCTCTTTAGATGTAATGTGAGTACATATAAATCATCATGTTCACTCTCCCTCACCTCTTCATACTTTCATGATAACACACCTTGTAGCTGTACTTTAGTAGATATTAATTGGATCTAGTTTTATTTTAGCATAAAAATGGAGTATTAGGAAGATTTTCTAGAGATATTCATCTTATCTCCATTGATTTTACCTTTCGAGTGAAAATTCACTAGATATATAAACAACGTGAGAGGTCATTTTCTAAAAGGGAGATGCATTATTTGTGTTGCAAGTATGGGCCTAACCAGTGTTGTCATTGATGTCAACATACTCATGTTGTATTAGTGAGAAGGATTAGATAAGCTGTGTGCTAAGGGTATTGAGAGAATTAGTCTCAATCAGGAACAGTGAAGAACAATGATGACAAGAAGGCAAAAGACCTCAATAGCTTGAGGATCAGAGGATGTGGTTTAAAGGGTTTGTAGATATAAGTCTTGAGATGCTCTAGTCAAGATTTCAGAGGTCTGCATGAAGATCTGAAGAAGTTATGGTCACTCAAGTGGAACCGGTTCCGGTAGGTGTTCAGAGGTGACAAAGGGCCACAGAAAGGTCTGGTGAGATCCGGTATTTCATTATCCCATTCTGTGGATCTGAGGAAGTGTTGAGGACGTCCCTATGAAGTATCAACTAGATTAGTTCGTGAGTTGAAGGTCTAGAAGTGCTTATTCATTTATGACAGTGATGATAGACTGTGTTCTTGTAGCTCTGGATGAAGGAGAGAAGAATTCCAGTAGGATGATGAAGTGCGGATGTGTTTGGTGATTCAGGGAAGGTTATGATGATCATTGGATCATGTCCAATTAATGTTGGTGGTCCGCATTGAAGTTAGAGTTTGCATTTGAAGAATAACCATGGATATTGGTGTTCTTCTTGAGATTGGCCAACTGGATGTATTACACATCTTGCGAATGATCTTGTAGGTGTTTTTTGACTTAGATGATTGTTCCTAAGTCGATGCCTTGTATAAATAAGGAATTGTGAATTCATTTTGAAGTGTGTCTTGTGGTGATGAGAGTGTGGTAGCGAAGAAAAGTGTGAAAGGCAGAGCAAAAGTACTGATCTTAAATGGAACTGTTCAAGTATGCTGAAGATGCTATTCTCCAGTTCACAAAGGTGATCATCTCTTGTAGGCAGTGAGCCTCTTGTGAGCAATGTGCTTGGGCAGTGAGCCCTAATTGGCATGTGCCATTTTGTTCTTTCTATTCTTCTAACAGAGAATACTTTCTTGGGTTAATCACCCTGTGGTTTTTCCCTTAACCAGGTTTTCCACATCAAAATCTTGGTGTCATATGTGTTGTTATGTTTCTGCTTCAGATTTAATGTTTTATGGTTCATGATTGATATAATGCTAATCATTAAAGAAGATTCAAGTGTTTAAATAGGAGAAAGTTTCACACAATTGATTCACCCCCCCTCTCACTATGTCCTAAGTCTAACAATTGGTATCAGAGCTAAGTTCCTCTAAAAAGAGCTTAACCGCTTGAGGAAATCCAGGATGTCGTCATACAAGAAGGATAGTTCGAAGTTTGATGGAACCAACTTCTCTCTTTGGAAAGGTCGCATGAAATGTCACTTACAGTGTATGGGAAAAGCATACTGGTCCATGGTCACAAAAGCATATGCACCTCCACAAGGTGGTCTGACAACCCTAAATGAAATCACAGATGCTAAAAACAATCTACGGACCAAGGAGGTTCTTCTAAGCGCATTAACTGACTCAGAGCTCTCAAATGTTATTGACCTACCAACTGCCTATGAGATCTAGATTAAACTAGAACTTCTGCATGAAGGAGATGACTATGTTAAATGTGCAAGGTTACAAAGTCTAAAAGGGAAATTTGAAAAACTGAAGATGAGAGATGATGAAAATATTAGCACTTCTATGCCAAGAGTGAATGAGCTGGTTTATGGAATTAGAAATTTTGGAGTCTTGGATGAAAATGAGATTGTTGGTAAGATTCTTAGATCTCTCCCTGCCTCTTACAAAATCAAGGTTGCTACCATTGATGAATTCAGAGCCCATACAACTATCACAAGAGACCAATTGGCTGCTTTTGAAATGACTGAATTTAGAGATGATCCCCAACAAAACTAAATCTGCATTCAAAGCCAGTGCCTCTGTGAAAGGTAAACAAGGATTTGATTCGGGAGAGAACTCATCAAGGAACTTGTCATGGTATGGAAAAGAAAGAAAAGACCTGGAAGAAGAAGAAGTAGAAACTGCTCAATTTGAAGCCCTCATTGCAAAGAAACTACCAAGAGGATCCGGTAAGTATGAAGGAAAATTGCCTTTAAAGTGTTTTAACTGCAATAAGATTGGTCATTTTGCCTTAAAATGTCTAGAAAGATTTTCAAAGCCAAATCCTAATAGATCAAGGTTCCAAAATAATTGTTACTATGTTCATGAAGAAGATGATAATGAAGGAGTAACAGATGATGAATCAGAGATAGGAAACAAATCCATAAGTGAATGGGTGTTTATTGCCATCAAGGAAGAGGAACCAATGTCCTCTATATCTATCAATCATAAAGTTATAGAAAAAGCTCTGGCTGCCCAAGTTGAAGAAAAGAATGATTGGGTTATTGACAGTGGTTGCTCTCACCACATGACAGGTGACAAGAATAAGTTAATAGATTTGGAAAGGTATGAAGGAGGAGTGGTAAAGTTTGGTGACAATTCTGTTGGTAGAATCAGAGGAAGAGGAACTATTTCTTTTAATGGAAGAAACAAAACTGGTAATGTACTGTATGTTGAAGGTTTGAAGCACAATCTTCTCAGTGTTGGACAGTTGGTGAACAAAGGCTATGATCTTTGATTCAAGGATGGAAAATGCAAAATCTTTGAAAGATCTGGAACAGAGATTGCATCGGGTACTCAAACTAAAGGTAATATCTTCCACTTGGTTGGTACTGGCAAAAGCTACTTGTTTGTTCAAGTTGATCAGAGTTGGTTATGGCATAGAAGGATGTGTCATCTCAATTTTGATAATATCATCAAAATAAGCAATACTCAGGCTGTAAGAGATCTTCCAAAATTGGTGAAACCTACTAACAGCTTGTGCAAGGAATGTCAGTTGGGTAAGATGAGCAGAGTCACATTTAAAAGCAAGGAACTGTCTTCTACCAAACTATTGGACTTAGTTCACACTGATCTTTGTGGTCTGGCAAGAACTAGAAGTATTCAAGGTGATAGATACTTCATGCTACTAATAGATGACTATTCCCAGGTGATGTGGGTAACCTTTCTAAAGGAGAAATCAGAAGCTCTTGAGAAATTCAAAATATTCAAGGCTATGGTAGAGAATGAAACAGGAATAAAGCTGAAATGTCTGAGGTCTGATAGAGGTGGAGAATTCACATCTGGTGAGTTCATAGAATTCTATGAGAAACATGGAATTAAGAGACAGTTGTCTGCTTCGAGGACTCCACAGTAGAATGGAGTAGTGGAGAGAAAGAACTGGACCATCAGGAAGCATCTAGGACTATGATGATGGAAGCAAATGTTCCTCAGATCTATTGGATAGAAGTTGTCAGCACTGTAGTCTATACTCTTGATCAAGTGCAAATCAAAAGTAGTATCGGTAAGACCCCTTATGAACTCTGGTTTGGCATTACTCCCACTATAAGATATTTCAGAGTCTTTGGTAGTAAATGTTACATCAAAAGAGATGAAGATTTAGGCAAATTTGATGCTAGAAGTGATGAAGGAATATTCTTGGGTTACTCTACTCAAAGTAAAGCATATCGGTGTTCTAACAAGAGACTAAGAAAGATGATAGAAAGTACAAATGTGAAGGTTGATGAGGGATTAGAGAAACCCTCAAGGTTTTATGAGTATGATGAAGATGATCAGAATGGTGTTCTGGTTCAAGGAACTCAATCCTCTCCTAAAAGTTAGATTCAGACTGATCTGATAAATCAGGAAGAAGAGATAGGTCTGAATGAGCCTGATCAAGAAACAGAAGTGCAAGAAACTCCCAAAGTTCCAAGGTATGTAAGACTGAACCACTCTGAAGATCAGATCATAGGTTGCAAAAGCAAAGGTGTGCAAACTAGAAGGAAAATTGCTCAAAATTCAAATGAATGTTGTCTGATTTCAAGATTGAACCTAAGACAATAAATGAAGCCTGCAATGATGAAAATTGGACCAAAGCAATGGAGGAAGAATTGATGTAAATTGAGAAAAATCACACTTGGGATCTTGTTTCTAGACCTAGAAACAAGAATGTGATTGGAACCAAATGGGTCTTCCAAAACAAACTAAATGAAGTTGGTGAAGTAATCAGAAATAAAGCCAGATTAGTCTGTAAAGGCTACTCTCAAATAGAAGGGATTGATTTTGAGGAAACCTTTGCTTTGGTGGCAATAATTGAAGCAGTCAGACTATTTCTTGCATTTGCTACCTTTAAAGATTTCAAAGTGTATCAGATGGATGTCAAATCTGCTTTCCTAAATGGTGACTTAGAAGAAGAAGTGTACGTTGAACAACCAGATGGATTTCAGTTATCTAAGCATGGTGATATGGTTTGCAAATTAAAGAAGGCACTATATGGTCTAAAACAAGCTCCAAGAGCATGGTATGAAAGGCTAGACAAACATCTTTTGAAGATTGGTTTCAACAAAGGTACTACTGATAGTAACCTATATTTCAAAATTGATCATGAAAACATCTTGATTGTTGAAGTATTTGTTGATGATATCATCTTTGGAGGAAGAGACAGTATGTGTAAAACCTTTGCAAATCAAATGAAAAGTGAGTTTGAAATGTCAATGCTCAGTGAAATGAATTTCTTCTTAGGTCTGCAATTACTCAGACAAAGAAAGGAATCTTTATCTCTCAGACCAAATATGTGAAAGAATTATTGAGGAAATTTGGAATGGAAGATTCAAAGCCAATGAACACTCCCATGGAAACTGGATGTAAGTTAAGCAAAGATGATGACTCTCCTAAGATAGATCAGACAAAGTACAGATCAATGATTGGAGGATTATTGTATCTCACTCAAAATAGACCAGATATAATGCAGGCTGTTAGTCATGGCGAAATTCTAAGTTGATCCCAGAGAATCTCATGTCATGGCAATCAAAAAAAAATTTAGGTACTTAAAAGGAACAGTTGAGTATGGTCTATGATATCCTAGAGATCATAATTTTTCTCTTTATGCATATACAGATGCAGATTGGGCAGGAGATGTGGATGATAGGAAGAGTACAAGTGGAGGAGCATTCTTTTTGGGAAAAAGGTTGGTTTCTTAGCTAAGAAAGAAACAAGAGGCAATATCCCTATCTACAACTGAAGCAGAATACATTGCAGCAGCAGGAAGTTGCACTCAACTTTTGTGGATGAAGCAAATGCTAAGAGATATTCAAGTAGAATATGAGGAACCTATCACAATTTTTTGTGATGATTCAAGTGCAATAAATATTTCTAAGAATACAGTGTTGCATTCTAAGACTAAGCATATATCTATCAAGTTTCACTTTCTGAGAGAGCAAGTGAACAAGGGTGAAGTCAGATTGGAGTATGTGCCCTCCAAGGATCAACTTGTAGATATTTTTACTAAACCTCTTCCCAAGGACTCTTTTGAGTATCTCAGGGAGAAGTTAGGGGTTATTGCCCCTCTGGTGATGAACTAGGATGCACTGATGTGCATCAGTCCAGTGGATATCATAGTCATATCTTGTGATCCAGATTGATGATGGGGAGTTGCTACTCAGGGGGAGAAACTGGTATGATTCTGATGTATTAGAATTGCAAGTATGAGTCCTTTGTCATTGATGTCAAAGGGGGAGAGATGACATGTGAAAAACAAGTGGTTGATGATCAAAGGAGGAGCAGTAAAGGAAGAGAAGACATGTGAAGGGTTGTTGCTGATAGGGGGAGCTGTGACAGAAAGGAGAAATTCTTTTCTTGATGGTTTTTCACATCATATGTTGCCATCAATGACAAAGTGGGAGATTGTTGTAAGTATGGGCCTAACTGGTGTTGTCATTGATGTCAACATACTCATGTTGCATTAGTGAGAAGGATTAGATAAGCTGTGTGCTTAGGGTATTGAGATAATTAGTCTCAATCAGGAACAATGAAGAACAGTGAAGAACAGTGATGACAAGAAGGCAAAAGATCTCAATAGGTTGAGGATCAAAGGATACGGTTTAAAGGGTTTGTAGATATAAGTCTTGAGATGCTCTAGCCAAGATTTTAGAGGTCCGCATGAAGATCTGAAGAAGTTATGGTTGCTCAAGTAGAACCAGTTCCAGTAAGTGTTCAGAGGTGACAGAGGCCACAAAAAGGTCCGGTGAGATCCGATATTTCATTATCCCGTTCTGTGGATCTAAGGAAGTGTTGAGGATGTCCCTATGAAGTATCAACTAGATTAGTTCGTGGGTTGAAGGTTCAGAAGTGCCTATTCATTTATGATAGTGATGACAAACTGTGTTCTTGTAGCTCTAGATGAAGGAGAGAAGAATTCTAGTAGGATGATGAAGTGCGGATGTGTTTGGTGATTCAGGGAAGGTTATGATGATTGTTGGATCATGTATAGTTAATGTTGGTGGTCTGCATTGAAGTTAGAGTTTGCATTTGAAGAATAACCATGGATATTGGTGTTCTTCTTGAGACTGGCTGACCGGATGTATTACACGTCTTGCGAATGATCTTGTAGGTGTTTGCCAACTTATATGATTGTTCCTAAGTCGATGCCTTGTATAAATAAGGGATTGTGAATTTATTTTGAAGTGTGTCTTGTGGTGATGAGAGTGTGGTAGCGAAGAAAAGTGTGAAAGGCAGAGCAGAAGTACTAAGCTTAAATGGAACTGATTCAAGCATGTTGAAGATGCTATTCTCCAGTTCACAAAGGTGATACTTATTCTTTTGTAGACAGTGTGTCTCTTGTAGGTAGTGAGCCTCTTGTGAGTAGTGTGCTCGGGCAGTGAGCCCTAATTGGCATGTGCCATTTTGTTCTTTCTATTCTTCTAACAGAAAATACTTTCTTGGGTTAATTACCCCGTGGTTTTTCCCTTAACCGGGTTTTCCACGTCAAAATCTTGGTGTCATATGTGTTTTTATGTTTCTGCTTCAGATTTAATGCTTTATGGTTCATGATTGATATTATGCTAATCATTAAAGAAGATTCAAGTGTTTAAATAGGAGAAATTTTCATACAACTGATTCACCCCCACTCTCAGTTGTATGCCCTAAGTCTAACAATTTGATGTAGAGGGACCTACTTCAACACTAATTAGGAGACTATATGCTTCAACCTTCCTCATTTGTTACAACATGTGTGAATTTATTTCTTTGGACATCTCTTATTAGGGATACATTTTTATACATGGGTACCTAAAAATACCTAAGTGTTGGGGCCCATCCTTTTCGCCCACATATGTTGTGCTTAAGGGGGTGTTGGTGTAACTAGTACCTTATTGCATTGTAGGCTATATTCATCTTGCTTGGGTTTAAATTATCTAGATTATCTATAATTAATATCTATATATTTTCAATAATAATGATTATGATTTTGCTTAATTTTCTTATTTTCTCTAGATAGGATTCTAGGAAAACCTTATTTTATTTCCTAGTTTTGGGTAAATGTATGGAAGTGAGGGACAAAAAGGGGGTCAAAAGTGGCCACCTTTTCTTCTAAAATTAGGTAAAACTGAACTTGGATGAGTAATTCATGATGTGTACTCTCAAAATTTGAAGATATGATAAGAAAAAGAATTCTAGTAGTCTAAATCTAGTTTCTAAACTACTAAAGATTTTAAAAATAGTTATGGTTAAAGGGGTGAAATGTTGACCACATGAAAAAGAGTTCTTATTTTTATGACTAAAATATAATATAGTGTCTGATGTGTGCCCCCCCTTTTTTTTTACATTAAGTATTGTTAGAGTAAATAGGATTTATCTATTTACGTTTGCTTAAGTTTACTTAGGCACATAAATTCATAGTTAGGTTTTGGGAAGTTATTCTCGTAATAAGTTGGGGTATTTTTTACCTACCTACTCCCAAACTTGCCTATATATTGTACATTGTAATATATTATTGAATATATCAAATTATTCGATCTCATCTTAATCATTATTCACTAATTGGTGAAAGATCTTTGCTTCTCTCATATTTGTGAAGGTTTATTCTACAGATTGTGCTCTTGGGAGGTGATTTACACCAACATGGTATCAAAGACATCAATCTTGCAACTCCTTCCGTCTTGAGAGTTTTCACAAGATTGTGTTCAAGATTGATCTGGCATGCATCAATCCATGCCTACATTTTATGTGGAATGATATTTTTTGGTGTTTGAAATTTTATAAATTTCTATTTCACCTTGCTAACATTTGTTACTAGTCTGAGGTGTTGTCCTTTGCAAAAATCTAAGAATCATACTTCATTCTATTGATGATGGATAAATATTATCACAAAGGGGGCAAGTAGAGTCTCTCCTTGAAGCATTTTTTCCAATGTCTTGAGGTGACATTGGGCCAGGATCTTACTCTTCCTTTCCTACACTAAAAATAGTGCCCCATTGGAAGTTGTCATGGATCTAATTTCTTGGTATCAGCTTGTGGAGTTTCCTGAACATTTGCATTTTGGATCCTCTAAATGATATACAGTGAAACAACTGACTGAAGATAAATCCATACAATGTGGTGTGGCCTGAATACATGGTGAAAACTTCTACATTACAAAGTTTCAAGTAAATATTTATCTAGGGTTTTGATTAGAGAACAATATTGGTGGTGGGCTTGTTTGCCATCTTCTTTGGATGTGGGTTTGGGATCTTAGTCCCACATTAAATGAGCATTGTGTTATTTTGGCTTTATGTATCCCAACACCTCTCTTCTATATTGTGAGCTCTTGAAAGAGGCTCATGCCTGTGCACTCGATGGCTACTATGACATGTATGTGTTAAGGCCACATGGTTGGTTACTCAGACTTGCATTCCAAAGTGGTGACTTATTACTTGGCGCGAGTATCCCACCAACATATTGGCTATCACTAGCCCAATCATTGGGACCCACCTATTTCGCAACCAATCGCGGTGCTCCAATTTTAGCCTCATAGGCTATATCTTTTCCCATTGGCTATTTTTTATCTAGGAAGTTTCAAATCAGTTTCTTTCATATTTTGGCAATTTTTGGTCAATCTGTTGTGGCTCAAATGGTTGAATCAGGATTTGAGGTGCTTACTCCCCATAATTATCATACATGGAAGGTGAGAATGTAATGATTACTTTGGTCCAAGGTATTATGGTCTGCCTTGAATGAAGAACAACCAAATATCACTAGGGAGTTTGAGAAGTTTACATATTGGAATAAGTATGATGAGGTGATGGGCGTGATTTCACTACATATTTTAGACTCCTTATTCTTCCACATTAAGGGGTACAATACACCATGAGAGGTATGGAATAATCTTAAGGATCTCTTTGGTTTAGTTAGTGATATTAGAGCTATACAGTTAGAAGTAGAAATTGCATCTCTTTCTATTGATACATTTCCTTCTATTGAGGATTATTTGGTTAAATTCAAGTCTTTACGTTCTCAGTTGATGGGTTGTGGGAAAGAGAAAACTGATAAGGAATGCATATTCTTGAGTTTGTCTAAATTGACAGGTGCCTTTTCATATTTTGTCACTTCCTTTTATTCCAGTATGGATGGGTTGGGTGACAAATTTGAAATGTCATATTTTGAGACATTTTGTGAGAGGTTGACTAGGGAACAATCAAAACTTCATCAAAATGATATCACTAAGTCTCATGCATTGGTTGTAACTTCACCCAAAGGGGAAGGGAAGAAAAAGGATACACCCAAGATAGAATCTAGTGACACTTCCACCACCTCTTCTAAAGAGGTTAATCCTAAGAAGGAGAAACCCAAATGTACCTTTTGTAAAAAAGATGGGCATAATGAACAAAATTGCTATAAGAAGGAAATTCATGAGTTGAAACAATTATTCAAGGAACATCATATTGACATTCCTTATTCAACTAGTTCATCTTCTTCTCCTTCTACCAAACATGAGGATAAAACTACTTCTGCTAGTAATAAAGGAAAGGTTCATGCATTGATTACTAATCATAGACCTAGAGACATGTCGGATGGATTATTGATTCAGGAGCTTCAATTCATATTACTTGTTCACCTAATCTTATGGTTCCAAGTACTCTTAGAGAGCCATATTATGATAGAATCTTGATTGCAAATAATCAGGTCATTCATGTTTCTACAATAGGTAATCTTGATTTGGGTGATAGTTTGGTGGCTAATGTTCATTGCATTCCTGAGATTGCCCATAATTTACTTTCAGTATATCACATTACATAGGTAGGCAACACAGTTGAGTTTACTTCAAATTTAGTGTTCATTCATCGTGCTACAGGAGAGATTTTTGCAATGGGTAGGGTTGATCATCAGTCCAAGGTATTTACATTTGATCACTTCATTGATGATGATGATCCTTATGTTCCTTTGACTCATCCATCTAGTGTGCGGAGTAATTTAGTTCCATCAAATAGCTTTGTGGATCTAATCATGATTCTCCCATTACCTACTACATTAGAGTTAATAGTCAACATGGATTCCAAGACTTCAACACATCAGGACTTTATTGGTTCTTCAAATTTGTGGTTACAAAATTTAGTTTCATTTTAGGCCTATCCAACTTGGCTTCTCATTCTACTACTTCAGATCTAGAGGACATGCTTAAGGAGGTATCACTTCTCTTTGTATATTTTACATTGGAGGATGTTCTTGAGTCTTCTTCATCCATTGTTTCTTCTCTGATCGAGGATCTTCCTAGTCTTGATGAAACACTTTTGGAGGCACTTGACTTTTCTTTCGAGATTTCATTTGTGAAACTTCTTCCTTCTCATTTTATCATGGTTATGGAGTTTCTTCTACATGCACCAGTGGATTTCTTACTTCCCAAGGGAAGACATGTTGTTTGTCATCTTTGGATTCCTTTTTGGCTTCAAACATACTTCAATGGTTTTAAGGATACTTCAATATGGGGGGGGGCAATGTTGTCTCTATGTTTTTCTTCATTGGAGGGGTAATTGTATTGTATTCTTATGATGGATGTAGTTCTTAAGGGGTATTGTGGAGACCTCCATACATCACATGATCTATCACTTGCATTATCTCTTTTTTGGAGAGGAGTTTTGTCCCACGGGGTTTTCTCCTTTTCTCCATTTTCAAGAGATTTAGTTTGCATGATTATTTGTGCATGGTACCTAACATGGCCTAGTTGCTGGGACCCATATATTGCATTCTATGTATTAGTCTTGCATAATAATTCTTCTCCCTAAGTTGCACTTAAGGGTGGTGTTAGAGTAAATAGGATTTTATCTATTTACATTTTCTTAAGTTTGCTTAGGTATATAAATTCATAGTTATGTTTTGGGAAGTTATTCCCGTAATAAGTTGAGGTAGTTTTTACCTACCTGCTCCCGAATTTGCCTATATATTGTACATTGTAATATATTATTCAATATATCAAATTATTCAATCTCATCTTAATCATTATTCACTCATTGGTGAAAGAGCTTTTCTTCTCTTGTATTTGTGAAGGTTTATTCTGCAAATTGTGCTCTTGGGAGGTGATTTACACCAACAAATATTTTTAAGAATGAGTCAATGAAATTATATCCAAGAATGAGTACTACAAGTTGTATACTTAATTATATTTTTGTATTGAATAATTTCTTTTTGTGATTTTTTGAAGTGGATGCATCTTGAAAATTATATCACTACATGTGCACATCACATAACATGAAAAAAAATAATTGAAAATCTATTTTTTTATTGAATGCATGTATAGAATGAAATATAGAAGAATCATACTTTTTTAAAATTTGGATAAGCGGGTCAAAAGTTATTAAAAAATCAATACATGTGTATTGGAGGAATATCAAGACACTCTTCAAAGAAAATAAAAAATAAACATCTTAACTTATTCAAAATATTAAAAAATTGTAAGGATAGAAAGGTATGAAGTAGATCTTTATTTTGGTGGTGGTTTTGCAAACTTTTATTGCAAAACATGTAAAGTTGATGACGTTTAAGAGCATGACAAGCCTAAAACATCAATAGGCCCCTGATTAAGTTGGCCACTCTTCGTGAGGTCCTACTCCCAAGCAAACAAGATAGCCCCTAGGTCTCACCATTGCTCAATTAGCTTCTACCACAATAGTGAGAGTGACTTGGAGGTCACCTGAAGCAAGGAGAGGGTCCATGTGCTATGTTAGAGCTGACTCATCCACACTTGTGCATGTGTCATGTTTTGAAGAGTACTTTTTTTGGTGAACCCAATATGAATTACAAATCCTTCTATGATGAGTCATTTACATTTCAACTTTAAAAATTCATTCATCATCACTATTGCACCTGATGCAAGATTCACCACATATTTTGGTGAACTTGAAGTGAAAAACAAAAACTTTTGATGGAATATTTTGCATTTCCACATGCTTCTTTCATTCCATGTTCATATTTCATGTCCATCTTCATTTCATTAAATTTATGATATTTTATACACCGTCAATCTAGGACAAAGTTGCACAAAGTTTAGGGGAATTGTCCCTCCAATGAAACTAGCACACATTCAAATTCAATAAATTTAATCTCAAATCAATCAAACTCAAAAGAATCAAAGGGGATCCAACAAGATCCCCACAATATTGACCAAATAAAAACATGCCAAGTGAGTGTTCAGTCTGAGATCCATAACAAGACCAACCAATAACAAGCCATACAAAAATGGCCACCCAAATGGAAAATGAGGTGATCCATTAAAAGAAAATCTTACAAGAAGCTTGGGAGGTGCAAAAATTACTCCATGTAGCATATCAAGATAAAAGACCCATGACATGTCAAGTATCATCAAAGAGAACATATGGGTTCAGTCAAACCCCAACACAAAACAATCCATCTCAAGGTTGTAAAACTCAAAGAATGGAGGAAGCCTCATTTATATACTTGAGAGATCCTTTCCTATGGGGATTTGCGTTTTGATTTGACACATAAACTTTAGAAGGCTTGTACTCACTTATTTGAACTCTGATTGAGGTCAATTTTTTTACTATCACTATTTTTATATGACTATGCAATGGTAATATTATCTTTTAGAACTTGTGCCTCTATTTTTAAAAAATTTATACTTTTATTAGATTCTTGTTGACCAATTATGAGTTTTAGAACATTCAAAAACTTGTTTGGGCTCATCTAGACTCCTTTTTTGTTTCACTTTTTTAAAGTGCATAATTTTTTACGTACTCCTCCTTGGTGAATTTTATTTATTCGTATTATGAATCATTCTAGTGAATTGTGTTCTTGGTACTTTTTGTAACTAAATTAAACTTTTGATAAATAATTCATAAGTTTATATTAAAATGACCATATATTCTTAAATTGAAATAAAATTCCACACATTTTTCAAGATTTACTATAATGTGTTATAAGTCTAAAAAGTTAAAAATATGTAGTTATTGTAAATTGCCAAAACTATTATTCCTAGTGATCATATAGAGAAGATGTGTGCATTGGGGAGTCTCTTCTATCCTATCAAATTATTCTTATTCTTAAGCCAAGTGATATTGATTAGAATTTAATGAATGGTTCAACAAAAAAAAATAGATCCTATGGATGTCTATGTCTCACTATTTCTAAGTAGTTATCACATAACATAAAATGCTTAGGGAACCCTTTCACTTCCTAGTCCACTCTATACCAATTTTATGGAGATCCATGATCAGAACCTCCTAATTATGATGAATCCTTAGTTGCACTTTCTTCATTAGAACTTGTAAGTAATATAGTAAATATTCTTCCTCATCCTATTTCTTCTATAGAGATCACGGCCTTTGAATACTTAGATGGTGACTCTCTTCGTTGTGTACATACATGTAAACATGATCCACTTCATTAGAATACAAACTTACCAAACATCTCACATTTAGTTATAGAATTTCATCTTTGGGATCTTCATAACACTATCAAGGACATTTTTCTCCTCTTTAATGGCATATCTTATAAAGATTAACCACAGTCTTTGGATGTAATGTGGGTACATATAAATCATCATGTTCACTCTTCCTCACCTCTTCATACTTTCATGATAACACACCTTGTAGTTGTACTTAAGTAGATATTGACTAGATCTAATTTTATTTTAGCATAAAAATGGAGTATTAGGAACTTTTTCTAGAGCTATTCATCTTATGTCCTTTGATTTTACCTTTGGAGTGGAAATTCAACAGATATACACAACATAAGCGGTCATTTTCCAAAAGGGAGATGCATTATTTGATGCAAAGGGACCTAATTCAACATTAATTAGTCTAGACTATATCCTTCAACCTTCCTCATTTGTTACAACATATGAGAATTTGTTTCTTTGGACATCTCTCCTTAGGGATAGATTTTTGTACATGGGTACCTAAAATTACCTAGGCATTGGGGCCCATCCTTTTCACCCACCCATGTTTTTTATTATGATAAGCAGAAAAACTAGGGTGTTAATCCCATTACAAAACAACCCAGTGGGTGCACAACATAGACAACAGAGTCCAAGACAGAAACACTAAACCAATAGAAAAAGAAAACAACTAGGAATAGTAGAGTGACAACCAATAGACAGTCGATCAACCACCAAAAAATAATAGAGAGAAAAAAAACCAAGGGCTAGTTGAATAACTGGCCCCAGATTTCAGTGAGGAATTGATACAGCTCCTCATAGTGATTCATCTTCTTTTTTTCGATTCCATGTTTGTTGAGTTCCATGTCTTGCAGGACAAGCAATGTGGTTGCTGATCTATGCATAACTTTAGATGCCTACCTGGCAATGATTTTAACATTATTCTCTAGTTTCATAACTCTGGTATTCAAGCCTTCAATTGTAGGTCCCTCCCTAGTACTAGTTTCACCTTCTTTGGTATCATGGTTATCCTCCTTCTATTTAGAAGAGTTTTCAGTCTCAAAATTGTGAATATTCAATTCTAGGAACAGGATAGGGCCATCATTCTCCATCTCACCACCCATCTTTGAAACCATGGTCTCATTCGCCTTCCCAGTATTATTCTTGTTGTCTATGTTCTCTTCCTTCTTCTCTAAGATTGCTAGAAACCACTTTTTGTTTCAATGAGGGGGTAGGTTTCACAGCCAACTTTCTCGAGTAAGGTTCCCCTCATCTTGAGTTTCCTCACTATCTTCCTCCTCACCACCAAAATCTCTACTGCCTTATCTTTCTCCATCTTATGCCCCTCCTTCCTGAGAAGATCACCCACATTAATAAATTTACACACCTCCTCCTTCCCCTCCTTGGCTTTCTTTTGGGGATTATCTTCCTTGTTGTCAATGACAACAAGCTTCCTTTTGGTGGATTTTGAACCAACTTTGGGACTGCCAACAATGCTATTATCAACCTAGCCTAGGGGGTGACAAGTCACATTGGGGGTTTTGGGTGTTGGTGTAACTAGTAACTTATTCCATTTTAGGCTATATTCATCTTTCTTAGGCTTATATTATCTAGATTATCTATATATTTTCAATAGTAATGAATATGATTTTGCTTAATTTTCTTGTTTTCTCTAGATAGGATTTTAGGAAAATGTTATTTTATTTTCTAGTTTTGGGTAAGTGCATGAAGTGGGGGACAAAAGGGGGTCAAAAGTGGCCATTTGTTTATGAAATTAGATAAATCTAAACTTGGATGAGTAATTCATGATGTATATGTAGAGTTAAAACTCTATATTTTGATATAATATATCAGTATATATTATAAAATAGAGTCTTGGTTAAGTGTGAATAGTTTGAAGCATGGCAGAAATATAAGAAAGTCACAGAGTTAAGTCTCAAAGCCGCAGGGTCTGCCAAGTGTCATGATGGCACTCTTTTGAAGGTTTTTGAAGCTTAAGACTCTCTCGGATAGCACCAAGGCTCCACATGGTGCAATGACGAGTCATTAAATCTAAAAGGCAAAAGATATCGGGAAAGGTCAGTGATATGTTATGAGTCTTTGAAGTACCCACGAAGTTTGCCAAATGTCAGTGCCACCTTCATTTTTTAGTTTCTTTTGTTAAAGTTTCCAAGTCTCAGCGGAATGTATCACTTGTCATGAGGGCATTCATTTGAAGAGTCTTTTGGGAAAGTTTTGTATAATAAGAACCTTTCTGTCGCATGTCCCTTTGAGCCTTTCATTAAATGCAGTGGAGTTCGCCACGTGCTTGTATGGCGCTTGTTTATGAGTCTTTTGTGTTAAGTATTAAATGTTGTAGAAATCTACCACGCATCCCAGTGGGGCATAAATCTCGTTAAATACCAAGTTATAGAGGAATGTACCAAGTGTCGATTTGGAGCCTATTTGAGGAGTCTTTTGGTAAGGTTTTGTAGAAAGAGTGCCATCTCGCCACGTACCTATTTTGAGTCTTTTTGAAGAGGACATGGGAGGAGCCATGTGTCATAATGGTGTAGGTTGTTAGACTCCTAGTTTCAAAGGATTATTGTTGTTGCACCATTAGCCGAAGGAAATAGGTGTTAGCCCAAGAAAAAGGTGAGAGAGTCTACAATATAAAAGGAAATTTGAGACTGGCAGAATCAGTTGCAACAAGAAGCCAAATAATGACTCAAGATTTTGAGAAGATTTACAGCACAAGGGCTAATAACAAAAGCATCAGTTAATTGGAAGTCTCTAATTGCCAAGTAGTTGAGATGTCAATAGCTACAAGGGAGCTTCAAACTTCAAATTTTGTGTTATAAATAGTGGAGTTCAATTCAGATAGAGGATATATAGAGAAAAAGGATAAAGAAGATAGAAATATAGTTCTGAATATCAGAGAGTTTTAGCAGCTAGATGAGGAGCATATTTTATACCTTAACATGTGCCTCTCAAGAGGGATCAGATATTGTAATTTGTACAAATCTTACCTTATGTACATTGTTTTCCTGACCATCAATGAAGAGAGAATGGTGTTCTGTGCAAATTATAATGTCTTCTTGATTCTTGTTTCTTACTTTCTGTGTTAGGCCTTTGATGAATCTAATATATACATATTAATGTTGATCATGCATTATGCTCTTTAACTTTATCAGTTGAATCTACAAGTTTGATCATTGTGCTATTAGTGTGGATTTTAATACATTTCCAGTGCATCATCTTAGCAGTAGCTTTAAGAGTTTCTTTATAATCTTGTTTTTTTTTTCCTTTACATCAAACCCTTAGAGAAGAACCATCTTCTTTAAAATCTAGAGGTTATTCTAAGAGTCAAGTCTCACATTCTTAGAATTTCCCATTGTTCGTGAATACTTGCAAAATTAGGCATCAACAATTTTTTGGCACACCCGGTGGGATAGAATTTACTAATTCTTGATTAGAATTGCATGAGCCGGTGTCTTGCAAGAAACCAGAGTTGTTGACCAACTACCTGAGCCTGATCTGCTACTAACCTAGAACTCTTTCTACCACCATTGGCAATCACCCAGAGAAGAAGAGCAAATCAGCAAAATATCTTAGGAGGACAAATGGGTGCCCCAACTCCGCCTCAAAATTTTATTACTTGAAATAGTGGTAGCCCACTCATTATTCCAACACTTCTAGATACATGGGACCTAATTCAAGCTAATTCCCTAAAAGCATTACCTAAGTTTACAAGAGAGAATTTTAAGACCCCAGCCGAGCATCTACAAGATTTGGTTGATCTATGCACAGTACATTATATTACTGAGAAAAATGTTGCTATGAGACTATTAGTTGCTTCTTTTAAAGGAAGAGCGCTTGATTGGTATCAATCTTTCCCAACAAATTCCATTGGAACTTGGGACAATTTGGGAGATGTACTATTTGAAAGATTTGGTGATAAAGGAGATAGGTCTTCTCTCTTACAACAATTGATTACCATAAAGAGAGCACCCCAAGAAGCCATAACTGATTTCAATACCAATTCTAGAAGAATTGGTAGAGAATCCTAGTTACTGCTAGACCACCATCAGGTATGGCAATCATCTTTTACCTCAAGGCTTTTAATTATTATATTTTAGTTATGATCTAGTCATTAAGGGGCCAGACCCTTCCCGCAACATATGTGTTAGTTGTTAAAACAAAAAATAGTCTACTAAATGTGGGGAAATTACCCCCAAGACCCCCCTGCCTATGTTCCTTGAATTATCGATCCCTGTCCAAGAAGAAGCTCCTATTGTTTCATCAGTCCCTATTTCTATGTATACCTTCCCTACACCTCAAAGACCAACAACTTTGGCTTCATCTTCATCTCTATCTGAGATGGATGATGTTAAGAGTATTCTCAGAACCTTTTCCAATGAAATCATTAACCTTAAAAGGTAGCAAACCTCATATCAAAAGCCTCCTTACTAGGGATTTCAAGAAAATAGACCTCCATATCAGCCAAATCAATATTAGGGCCCACAAAGACCAAACCTTCCTCAGCCATCTAATCAATGTGTCCCTATGTCAACACCATTACAAGATCTCCTAGCCAATCCTGGGAGAGAATTGGTCCCTGGACAGAATAACTTGGTAGAAGAGATGAATTCATGGTGCTTTCTTGCAATAATGCACATATGCCCAAAGATTATCCCAGAGGAAACTTACAACAAAAGGTGGTTGAACAAAGAGAGATGGGAAGCCAAGTTGGTCCATTATTGAAATCACACCTATATCAATCACCTGGTGTTCAAAATGCAGCAATAGTGGCTCAAATGCAAGGCATGTCCATCGAGCAAGAAGGAGAAATTGCCCCTGAACATGCACTATTCTCATGGATTGAGGATGAATAATCAGTGTTCATAAATGAAGCATCAACTTCTAAGCTCTAGTCAAATTATTACACTAGATCGAAGAGAAGGATGGTGGAGACACTAGAGGTCATCCCCAGTATGGTGACTCAATCAAGAAAAGGGACCAATGAATGTGGTAGAGTAATTAAAAAGGCCCCTGCTAATGTATCCTTATGGGATATGTTAGCCATTCCTAAACAAAAAGTGTTGTTGCAAGAATCTCTAGGATGTCAAAATGGGCCTAAGATTATTGGCACAAAGGCAGGATCAGCTAATAAAGGAAAAGATCAATCCAAAATGTCTTAGCCACAATAGGGGTCTGCTCTAGTGAATGCTAAAGAAGAGGTGAGTAAGATTAAGCCTAATCCTTTTTATTTGACTCTAATAGTGGGAAAGAAGTTGCTACATAGTTCCATGATAGACTCAGGTGCAAGCACCATAGTCATGCCTAAACAAATAACAAATGTTTTAAAGATAAAATATGAGTCATTAGCTAAAAGGGTCATGCAGTTAGATGGAAAATTAGTCCAGACCATAGGCATTATCAAACAACTCCCCTTAGAATTTTATATTTGCCCAAATATAATTGTATTTCAAGATGTGGCGGTCATTGATATTCCCCCTATCTTTGGTCTATGCCTATCTAGAGATTTCATAGCTAAAATAGGAGGATACATGTCTTTAGATTGGTCACATCTGATTCTAAGGACCAAGTATGGTTCTAAGATGAAAGTACTGTCAAAACCTCTATGTAAAGAACATATTACTGATGAAGTAACATCAAAGTTTCAAGCATCTCATGCTATGATCAATAAAGAAGAAAGAATCTATGTGGAAGAAATGGGAGAGTGGACTAAAACTTCTAAGAATGAAGAGAATGAGAACTATCTATCAGATATGATGCAGAGTGACCCTTTTGGCAATTATGATTCTACTACATTGGGAACTTATGTAATTTTTTATGAGGATCATGAGATACCAGACATAATTAGCCAACCAAGAAAGCAAAAGGAAGACCCTGATAAAGATTCTTTGATTTGGACTCTAAATTTTGATGGAGCTAGGAGCAAGAATGGTGTTGGAGCTAGCATCTACCTTACCTCATCAAAAGGGGAAAAGATTCTCATGGCCCTATGCTTTCATTTTGCATGTACTAATAATGAAGTTGAATATGAATCTTCATTACATGACCTGATCCTTTCTAGGAAGAAAGGGATAAGAAATTTGAGAGTCTTTGGTGACTTTGAATTGGTTGTTAAATAGATCAAAGAAACAACTATAGTAAAAAATGAGAGAATGAGATCATACCGCCATCGCATATGGGACTTAATTTAAGAGTTTGACACTTTCAATATAGAATTCATACCAAGGGCTGAGAATGTTGAAGCATACAGAATAACCCAGATTGGATCTCAATTTAACCCAACTAAAGATTTGATGGTGAGTGAAGAAGCAGTTAAGGTTATCATTCACCTTTCCATCCCTAATAATGGGAATAATTGGTAGGTCTTTGACAATGATCTTTAGATTCTTTTATTCTTACAATAGTCTAGAGAATTTGCAGATCAATTGCAGCCTAAAATTGAAGAGGCTTATGGTGATCACATCATTCAATTAAAGTCAAATAAGCTTGCAAAGGGACTAATAACCCTTGAGAATCTTTTTGATCCTGATGATGCAAGTCTAGACAAAAGGAAATTTCTAGCAAGAAAGGATTACTACTTAGAGATTGAAGTCAACAATCGAAGAAAATTAAAAGTAGGAAATATTACTACTCAGGAAAAAAGGGATAGGCTAATATCTTTGTGTAATAAATATGATAGGGTGATCACATGGACTTATGAAGATCTCCGTGGTTATAATAAAGATGTAATCTAGCATACTATTGAACTCACTGAAGGATCAAAGACAGTGCATAAAAAATAAAGGCCAGTAAAACCCAAGATTGAGTCTCTTATTGTAGAGGAAATTAAGAAGCTATTAGAATCTAAGATAATCTTTCCAATCAAGCACTCAATATGGGTGTCCAATCTAGTGCCAGTGAGGAAGAAGAATTTAGAAATTAGATTGTGTGTTGATTTCATAGACCTAAATAAAGCCTCTCTAAAGGATCATTACCCACTTCCTTCAATGGAACAAATTTTGTAGACTGTAGCTGGTGCTGAAAGGTTTTCTTTATTGGATGGTTTCTCAGTTTACAATCAAATCTGGTTGGCAAAAGAGGATCAATACAAGACTACTTTCACCACCAAGTGGGGAACCTTTGCATATGAAAAGATTCCTTTTGGGCTTTCCAATGACGGGGCAACTTTTCAACGTGATATGGACATAACATTTAGTGGATTGATAAATAAAATCATTTTGATTTATTTTGATGATTTAACTATATTCACAAAATCAGCTGAAGACCATTTTGATCATTTGGAAGCTATATTCCAAACATGTCAAGAATTTGGGATTTCTCTGAATCCTAAGAAGTGTGTGTTTGGAGTGCATCAGGGTAAGTTGCTCAGGCACATAGTTTCAAAAGATGGGATCTATATTGATTCAAATAGAGTTAAGGCAATACTAGATTTGTCATTACCTATGAACAAGAAGGCAATATAGTCTTTCTTAGGAAATATTAACTTTGTAAGAAGATTCATATCTGATTTTGCAGGATCAATTAGACCCATTAATTTGATGTTGAAAAAGGATTTAAATTTTAAATGGACAACTGAAGGAAGACAAGCTTTCAAGAATATCAAGAAGGCAATCTCTACTGCTCCTGTGCTGTGTAATCTAGATTTTTCCAAAGACTTCATAATGTACATCTATGGAGGAGAACATAGCATAGCAGCTATCCTGACTCAAAAAGATCAAGTGGAAGAAGGAGAGCATCCTATTGCTTTCTTTTCTAGAACACTATGGGAATATGAATCCAAGTATAACTTTGTTGAAAAACAAGCATATGCCATAGTGAAAGGATTAAAGAAGTTAATGCACTTGGTAACAAGAAACAAGATCGTAATATTTATGGCCCATTCAAGTGTTAGAGAATATATTATGGAAGGAGAAATCACTGAGAAGAGAACCAATTGGATAACCAAGATTCTAGAGTATGATGTGGAGGTTAAGCTGACCAAATTGATAAGAGGAAAGGGCATATGCCAATATATTGCACAAGATTCAGAGGCTCCAGCAGATGAAGGAAATAAAGATGAGATTGTGCTAAAAGTGCGGGATGGTGAGTCAAACTCTTGTGTTCATGACAAGATCCATTTCATGGAGACTAGTCAATTCCGTAGTATGCTTTCTCTTGAAAAGAAAAGATACTATAGGTAGCAAGGGTCCAATTTTATCCTAATAGATCGCATCCTTTTTCAGAAGGAATTTTGATGGAATCCTACTCAGGTGTGTGGACAAAGATGAGGCTCATAGAATCTTACACAAACTTCATTATGGGGCATCTGGAGGACACTTTTCTGCAAGAACTATAGTGATCAAGGTTATCCAAGCAGGATACTATTGGCCTTCAATGTTTTCTAATTGTCATAAAATGGTCAAGGAGCACCAGTCATCCGAGTTTTATACTGGCAAAAGAAGAAATGTAGCCTTACCCTTAAGTCCTATAGTTGTAGAAGAGCCTTTCTCCCAGTGGGGTTTGGATTTTATAGGGATGATTAACCATGTTTCAAATTCAAGACACAAGTGGATACTCATTGCAATGGACTATTTTACTAGATGGAGTGAAGCGGTTCCATTAAAAGAAGCCACTGAGAATGTAATCCTGTAATTCCTTGAAGAAATAGTTACCAGGTTTCGACCTCCTCACACCATTATATCTGATGATGCTAAGGCATTTTTAGGATCAAAGATGTCTGAGTTTGCTCGAAGAGATGGTATTCATTTGAAGACCTCATAAAATTATAATACACAAGGAAATGGCCTTGTTGAGTCAACAAATAAGAACTTGATTAGACTCATTAAAAGAATGGGAACAGAGCATCAAAAAGAGTGGGATAAACAT
The DNA here is from genome assembly GCA_027924645.1 of Cunninghamia lanceolata. NCBI lineage: Eukaryota > Viridiplantae > Streptophyta > Pinopsida > Cupressales > Cupressaceae > Cunninghamia > Cunninghamia lanceolata. Next base: position 6,137,264 of record BSBN01000957.1, read on the forward strand.
TTGAAGGCAGCCTTATGGGATGATAAAATCACACCAAAGTAAGTAATCAAGGCCTCCTCTTATGAATTATTAAATGGGAAAAGTGCAGTAATGCCTCTTTCTATAGAGATTTTAGCTCTATAGTTGATCAAGCAAATTGAAATAGAGGAAAATGGCCCAATACAAGTGAGGCTTGCAGAATTAATGGAACTATGGTACAAGAGAAGAGGGATTTGGCCCATGAATCTATGATGAACTACCAATTGACTGTTAAAAGTTGGTTTGATCAAAAGACTTTTGAATCAGAGTTTGAGATTGGCAATTGGGTCTTAAAATGGGACAAAAGGGCCTCAAAGCTGGGATGCCACAAGAAATTTGATTCATTATGGATAGGTCCTTTTAAGATAACTGCCTGTAAGTAGCACAATACTTATGAATTGGAGACAATAGAGGGAGAACCATTGGAGATTCTTGTCAACAGGATCTTTTTGAAACACTTCACATAGAATCCAATCCTACCGCTTGTATTATAGATAGCACAGTTTCCCTTTTGTTTTGTTTTTATTTTAGTTGTTTTCTTGCTCTTTTCAATAAGTTTTCTTTGAACATGTGTCCACAGCTAAGGCCTCTGATAGTACTCCTAAGTGTCTCTTTTATCAAGACTGTTGATACGGCTCAAAAATCTAGAAAAGTTGGCCAATGATTTCAAAAAGTAGATATTAATGGCAAATCATTTCAAGATTTTCAATAATAATTATAAATCAAGAGAGGATCTAGTTAGCCACCCTTGAGGCACATATATTTAGAGTCATTTAATGTGAAATGATGGGATCATTACTGAGTTACATTAATTCCTACTAATTGGAGTTGAGGGCTTTAAAAGAGAGTCTCGTTTCTTCATTTTCATAGTACCGACATCAAAATTTCCTTAAGAGTTTAAGGCATTCCAAAATCCCATAGCAATAGTGTGGTGGAGTAGTAAATTTTTAGTCAATTTAGGCAAGAAGAAATGGTAGAGGAGGGTTAGTCTTCGAAGGGTGATGAACAAAAGGGACTCAAACTATTCGAATTGCTCGATAAATGGAATAACAGCAGACCCTATGCAGTGGCCAAGGCAGTACCTAGAGTCGACCTCCCAAGAACCAAAGGGTTGGGCAAAAGTAGGGTTGTAGACTCTACTACAGTTATTGACTATGCAGATGGCATTTTTTACCCCACGATCTCCATGAACCCAAAAGCATTGAGAGAGGGGGTGCATGCAAGAATGATTACCCAAGCAAAGCAGGGTAAGGTTGAGTCTTTTGGCATGAGAATCTGGAGCTCGAGTTTGGTTCAATACATGGTTCTATTGGTTCATTCATACCTGGAATTGATTCAATTGTGTGAAGATAACTTTGATGCTTCTGTTGGGGTTATTCAATGAAATAACATTCAGGTTGTCATTAATGCACAAGCCATTTGTGACATGCTTGGATTGACACATAAACCATCAGATAGTTTCTATGATATGGCTAAATTGTAGAATGTTTGGCATATAGTGCAAACTAAGCAGAGTTTCTTGAATTTGGATTTGCATCTCGACAAAAGTAATACCAAGATACCACATCTTTCTCTTGCGCTACATTTATTAACTTCAGATGTACAAGATGCCTGCTCGATGCTACTATTTATCTTTAGCCAAGATGATGATGTGAATGTACATGACTAGAAGCTTGGTGCCATTTTCTATCTCAAAAAGGTTAAGAGGTCTCAAGAAGATAAGTTTGATTTCACGGAGCAAATTGCTTATGCATTGTGTGATCAACTAGCCAATTTCTAGAATATGTAGATATTCAGGTACTCCTCATATCTTTTCCATTTGATTCTATATTAGAACTACCAGCTATTCATGCAACATATGCATTTGAATTTATATGATCTAGAGGTGGATTAACAAAGGGTAATCCCTATGTTTACATGGACCCATCTATTGTCTGAGACATCTGACCCTTATGAGTTTGCTAAGTATTTTGTGGCTCCCCTTGTTCAACATTTAGACCCGAGGGAATTAATAATATAATGACTAATAGTGTGAGAGGACTCATAGTAAACTCACGAGTCCCTTGTGGTTATTTCTTTGGAGCACATTACACTATGATCAGGGTCTATAGTTTTGGAGAGGAACCTTTCATGCTCCCAAAGGTTCTAACAACTAGGGTCTTAGCCCTAGAATTGGCCCGACAATTATCAATTGTTGAATATGAATTTGGAGCCAAAAGAAAGAAAATGGCTTTTTATGATCTCCCTTGGGCTAGAGGTGGTATCATGTTGGTGAAAAGAGAGTCAAAGCACCTCTTACAAAGGAAAATAGCAAATTATAGGCTAGTGGTGATTCAAGACCCATGGAAGTATGACCCTGATGAGTTCATGGCTTCTTGGCTCTGTTAACACTACACCAGCTGCCGCTACACCAAAAGCTCAAACTGTTAGTGAGGGCGCCACCAGAGAGGTTAGCTAGAGACCACGCGGGCCCGAGAAGGGAGGGGTTGAGGGTCGCGCACCTAAGCAACAACATACCCCAGTAGAGTCACCAATTTGTTAACACTACATCAGCTACCGCTACACCAAAAGCTCGAACTGTTAGTGAGGGCGCCACTAGACCGCGCGGGCCCGAGAAGGGAGGAGTTGAGGATCATGCACCTAAGCAACAACATACCCCCCCGAGCTGAGCTGTCTGACATGGGACAGATGGGCATGAGGCGAGTAGTGCACATCAGTGAGAATCAAACCCCTCCCTAATAGAGTCGCCAATTTGTTAACACTACATTGGTTGCCGCTACACCAAAATCTCAAACTGTTAGTGAGGACGCCACCGGAGAGGTTAGCCAAAGACTGCGTGGGCCCGAGAAGGGAGGGGTTGAGGTTCGCGTGCCTAAGAAACAACATACCCCCCTGAGCTGAGCTGTTTGACACGGGATAGACAAACACAAGGCAAGTCATGCACATCAGTGGGAATCGAACCCCTCCCCAGTAGAGTCACCAATTTGTTAACACTACACCAGTTGCCACTACACCAAAAGCTTGAACTGTTAGTGAGGGTGCCACCAGAGAGGTTAGCTAGAGACCGCGCAGGCACGAGAAGAGAGGGGTTGAGGGTCACGTGCCTAAGCAACAACAAGCTCCATGATAACAAAGTTCATGTTACTTTCAAACATGAGAGCCGTCCATTTTTTGAATAGAGGAGATCACCAGTGATGGATACTCAAGAGGTTTATATAGAAATGAGTGATATCCCTACTGAATAACCTAAATTATGGGAAACATTTTATGCTCCCATGAGGAAGTATGATCCGAATAAGAGAATGACTCAAGGTTTGAGACAAGCCCTAATTAAGAAAGGATAGGGTGATGCTAAAATTGTTGTTGTGTATTGGAAATATAGACAAGAGATAGCTACGCTAGAAAAGTGTTTTGAACAAAATGTCACAGATGAGAAATGGGAAAATTTGTGGGATGAGGCGTACATGACTCCAGTCTCTAGCCCTAACACAAGCAATATCCCAGGGCATCATGAATCAAAAGAAGAGACAGTTGATAATACAGTAGAATCAACCCTAAAGTCTTCCAACTGGCCACAACCTCTCATCACATTAGAACAACAAAATGCTCCAAAATGACCATCTCATTCAATGCAAATAGCTTTAATGCCTGGGGACCTTAGAGCAGAAATTCCACATATAGAAACAACAAAGTCGTGGGTCCCACCATAGTAGGTGGTGATAGAAAAAAAGGAAGATCCTTCAGGAATCCCCAAAAGAAGAAACATAGATTGGTCCTTCATGGATATGCAAAAGAAGAGGAGGAGGTCATAGAAGTTTCTTGCATGCAAATTTCATCAACTTCTGTGGCTACTCAGGTAAGTAACTCTTCTCCTTCTTCTCAGTCTCTTTCTACTCAAGGGGTGGCAACCCAAATTTCCTATACTTTATTGAATCTTGCCACCTTTGTTGTGCCTTTGCAATCCCTGTCACCTTCACCCAATGCCACATCTCTTGCTATTTCCCAATGATGCAAGAGCATCCCTAGTTCAAGAGAAATCTTGCATCAACAAAAAACATTTGCATTTTAGTTTGTTTCTTTTCACTTTCTAGTTTAGTTCAGTCAATAGTTTTAGTATTTTAGTCCGCATTCTACCGCAGTTTCATTTCAGACCTTGCAGACCTGGACTTAGCATCTAGACACATTCATGCACATCATATCCAAAATTCAAATCATTTGGATCAGGTACCGGAAAGATATCGCTATCAAAAAATTGATTGTTTTCTTAGAACAAAGCATCCTGATAGTCTCAGACAATCAGCTAAAGGAGAAGACTTACGGAGCATTTTACGACTTGCAAAGCTAATGACACACCATTCAATGTTGCTAGGTTCATGTCCAACCTTCCCTGAGATCTGTATGCTATTTCATCCATTTGCGAAGGAGTTCTACATGTTACTACTCTTCATTGGAGTTTGTAGCCATCCTTGGCTGACACAGAGAAATATTATGTTCTGGAGATTATATATTTTGATGTAATGGATGGCTAGGAAAGTAGTGATTGATAGTTCTAAGTTTGATAGTTTGAATTCCTTGAGAAGAAGCTTCAAAGCTATATCTTGTGCATATTTTGTAACTGCGAAATCAGGCCTGTGAGTCCTAATTGTAAGTCTGCATGTTGCGGGCCAATTTGTATTTGAATTCTATGATATACTAAATGACTAAATCTGCATTCACTTTATATCTTTGATTTTTTTCATTGTGTTTACTCTAGCTACATAGCCTAGACAGTTCACTTTGTGGACCCTCCTAACCATGACTGCATCACCCAAACTTTTAGTTTGTCATTATTATCCCCTTCATTACCCAAGAGGGTGACATCAGTCCAAGCCCCAAGCCAATAAATGTCAACTATTCCTTATGGTCTCCCATCAAGATCCCCTTTTGTAGGTGGACTGATAGCCTCTCCCTCTGCTTTCCAAAGTCAAACCGAAGCAGCTAGGAAAGAAAGAGAATCTAGGAGAGAGAAGAAAAGAGTGAAAGAAGGTAGAGCCCCTGATGTCCCTCACATGAGATCTCTTTTTGACCCCACTCAACATTCTTTGACCATAATCCATATGACCCCTAATGTGGTCAAACCCCATGAACAAATAAAGCCAGAAGATTATACAATGAATGTTGTGGCTGTGGATTTTACCCAATTTAGGCCTCACTTGACAAGGTAGAATTAATGAATGAAACCTCAACTGTGATAACTAGTGATTATCTAAAAGCCTCCAAGAAGTTATAAAAGGTAGAGGTTGAATTGACTCAGACTAAGGCTGCAATAAGCCCCCTGACTGCAAAGATAAAGGCCAAAGACCTGGAGATTGATCAGGTAAATAAAGACATCAAAGAGACTGTCTAAGAAAGTTTTCCAGGCTTCACAGACAAAAGTTAGTGGGTTGCAGTCAGAATTGGCACAAGCCAAAACTTCAATGGATATGTTGGAGCAGGAAAAGGCTCTCTTGGAGAAAAGTATAATGATAAGACTCAGGAAGTCACCTAGCTACAACAAAATCTCAAAACTGAGAAAGATCAAAGTAGTAGTTTGTAGACCCAGTATCTGGCTGAGTAGGAGAAGGTTAAATAGTTAACTGTAGAGCTCACCCAATAGTCTCAAAATGTTGGGTTATTATCAATGGTTAAGGAGCTATATATTTCTTTGTGGCAGAGGATATCTAATGATGTATCTTAGTTGAAGCTTGCACTCAGGTTCCTTTTAAATGTTTAGCAACTGTGTGAAAGGGTGGAGTCTTTTGTTGAAAATATTTTATCCTTAGTAACTGTAAAGGTTTCAGACTCCATTCTTTTGCTTCAAAAGTTTTATGATGCTTCTGAAGATATTTTGTAGGCAGTAGGGATCAATGATAGAATGGCAGTAGCAGAGAAGGTGAATGAAATTCTGAGTTGCAACAAAGCTTCCACCAAATGCAAAACTCTATTAGATCTATTGAAACAAGGAGTCTAAGGAATGGACACATTGAAAATTTGACCCAGTTAGGACTCCCCTCTCCATTCCTAGAGATAGAAGCACAATCCTGATGGAGAACCAGATAAAGACTCTTTTGCTTACTAAGCAAAATGATCAGACAGTTTTTTAGACTATAAGCAATTCATCAAGTGTTTTTGAAGTGGAATCAGTTCTGCTTCTGATAGCTCAGTTGGAATTTCAATTACATGTTGTAGTGCAGAGTCTGCAAACTTTCTCGCATAGAGAAATAATTGAATTGGATCTAGATTTTCAAACCCTTCAAAAAAGGGAATGTTTGATAGAGGTAGGATGGTTTGGCTACCAAGCTGCTTTACAGAAGCTTTGAAGAGGCTACAACTAGAGGTGAAATTTTGGTTTTGTTTCCTTGTACAAAGATTTTGGGTTCTCTCTATGCAGGTGCAAAGTCCCTATTGGTCACCAAGAACTATAGAGTTAAAACTCTACATTTTGATATAATATATAAATATATATTATAAAATAGAGTCTCAGTTAAATGTGAATACTTTGAAGCATGTCAGAAATATAAGCAAGTTACACAGTTAAGTCTTGAAGCCGCGGGGACTACCAAGTGTCTTGAAGATGCTCTTTTGAAAGTTTTTGAAGCTTAAGACTCTCCCAGATAGTGTCAAGGCTCCACGTGGTGCAATGATGGGTTGTTAAATCTAAAAGGAAAAAGATATTTGAAAAGGTCGGTGATATGTTATGGGTCTTTGCAGTACTCACAGAGTTTTCCAAATGTCAGTACCACCTTTATTTTTGAGTTTCTTTTGTTAGAATCTCCAAGTCTCAGCAGAATGCACCACTTGCCATGAGGGCACTCATTTGAAGACTCTTTTGGTAAAGTTTTGTATAATAAGCACCTTTCTTCCATGTGTCACTTTGATCCTTTCATTAAATGCAACAAAGTTCGCCATGTGCTTGTATGACACTTGTTTGTGAGTCTTTTGTGTTAAGTATTAAATGTTACAAACATCTTCCACGTATCCTAGTGGGGCCTAAAGATCTTTAAATACCAAGTTACAGCAGAATGTGCCAAGTGTTGGTATGGAGCTTATTTGAGGAGTCTTTTGGTGATGTTTTGTAGAAAGAGTGACAGCCCGCCATGTACCTATTTTGAGTCTTTTTGAAGAGGACGCTGGAGGAGCCATGTGTCATAATGGTGTAGATTGTTAGACTTCCAATTTTAAAGGATTGTTGTTGTTGCACCATTAGCTAAAGGAAATAGGTGTCAGCTCAAGAAAAAGGTGGGAGAGTCTACAATATAAAATGAAATCTGAGACTCGCAAAATCAGTTGTAGTGGGAAGCCAAACAGTGACTCAAGATTCTTAGAAGATTTGTATCATAGGGGCTAATAATAGAAGCATCAGTTACTTGGAAGTCTCTAATTGCCAAGCCATTGAGATCTCAATGGCTACAGGGGAGCTTCGAACTTCAAATTTCACACTATAAACAATGGATTTGAGTTCAAATAGAGGCTATATAGAGAAAAAGGATAAAGAAGACAAAAATATAGTTCTGAATATTAGAGAGTATTAGCAGCTAGACTAGGAGCATATTTTCTACCTTAACATTTCCTCTCAGGAGGGATCAAATATTGTAATCTGTGCAAATCTTGCCTTATGTACTTTGTTCTCTTGACCATCAATGAAGAGAGTGGTGTTCTATGCAAAATCTAATATGTTCCTAATTCTTGTTTCTTACTTTCTGTGTTAGGCCTTTGATGAATCTAATATATACATGTTGTTAATGTTGATCATGCATTATGCTCTTAAACATTATCAGTTGATTCTACAAGTTTGATCATTGTGTTATTAGTGTGGATCTTAATACATTTCTAGTGCATCACCTTAGCAGTAGCTTTAAGAGTTTATTTATAATCTTATTTTTTCTTCCCTTTACATCAAACCCTTAGAGAAGAGCTAGCTTCTTTAAAATCTAGAGGTTATTCTAAGAGTCAAGTCTCACATTCTTAGAATTTCCCATTGTTAGTGAATACTTGCAAAATTAGGCATCAACAGTATACAATCAAAATTTGAAGATATGATAAGAACAAGAATTCTAGCACTCTAAAACTTGTTTCTAAACTACTAAAGATTTTTTAAAATGGTTAGGTTAAAGAAGTGAAATGTTGAAAGAGTTCTTATTTTTATGACTAAAATATAACATATAGTGATTGATGTGCACTACCTATTTTTTTCTACATTAAGTAGTTTTAAGAACTAGTCAATTTAATTATAGCCAAGAGTAAGTTCTACAAGTTGTATACTTTTTTATATTTTTGTATTGAATAATTTCTTTTTGTGATTTTTTGAAGTGGATGCATCCTGAAAATTATATCACTACACGTGCACATCACATAACATGCAAAAAACTAATTGAAAATGTATTTTTTTTATTGAATATGTATAGAATGAAATGTAGAAGAATCGTATTTTTTCAAATTTGGATAAGCGGGTAAAAAGTTATTAAAACAATCAATACATGTGTACTAGAGGAATATCAAGGCACTCTTCAAAGAAAATAAAAATAAACACCTTAACTTATTCAAAATATTAAAAAAATGTAAGGCTAGAAAGGTAAGAAGTAGATATTCATTTTGGTAGTGGTTTTGTAAAATTTTATTGCAAAAACATTGTAACTTGATGAGGTTTAAGAACAAGACAAATCCAAAACAACAATAGGCCCTTAATGAGGTTGGTCACTCTTCATGAGGTCCTGCTCCCATGCAAACAAGACATCTCTTGGGTCTCACCACCACTCAATTAGATTCTATCATAAGAGTGAGAGTGACTTGGAGGTCACCAGAAGCAAGGAGAGGGTCCATGTGCTATGTCCAAGCTGACTCATCCACACTTGTGTCTATGTCACGTTTTGAAGAGTACATATTTTGGTGAACCTGACATGAACTACAAATCCTTATAGGATGAATCATTTGCATTTCGACTTAAAAAATTTGTCTAATATCACCAGATCGCACTTGATGCAGGATTTACCGCATATTTTGGTGAACCTGATGTGAAAAACAAAAACCTCTGATGGAATTTTTTGCATTTCCACGTGCTTCTTTAATTCCATATTCCTCTTTCATGCCCATTTTCATTTCATTCATTTTTTGATATTTTCTGCACCCTTAATCTAGGACAAAGTTGCACTTAGGAGAATTACCCCTCCAATGAAACTAGCACACATTCATATTCAATAGCTTTAATCTCAAATCAATCAAACTTGAAAGAATCAAAGGGGATTCAACAAGATCCCAACAATATTGACCAAATCAAAGTATGTCAAGTGAGTGTGTAGTCTAAGATCCATAACAAGACCAACCCATAATGTAAGAATGAGGTGAGCCATCAAAAGAAAATCTTACAAGAAGCTTGGGAGGCACAAAAATTCCTCCACGTAGCACATCAAGATAAAAGACCCATGGCATGTCAAGTATCATCAAAGAGAACAAATATGGTCAATCAAACCCCAACACAAATCAATCCATCTCAAGGTTGTAAAACTCAAAGAATGAAGGAAGCCTCACTCACAAACCTTATCAAAACCTTGCTCCAACAAATCAAGACCTTTGAAGCTAGAAATGTTGAACAAGTTTTTCAAATAAAAATGTAAGAAAACCTAGGGCACAAGGAAATCATTTCATTGAAAAGATCAAATCAAACCATGGGGAAAAATAAAATCCCCTTAATCTAAAATTCCATGAAACATTCAGGCCTCCCTTGCCCTCATCATCCAACATGACATGTCTCAATCAAATAGGTGGGATTTCTATGACACAAAATTAACCACAAACAATCCCACCCAATGTTTAAAACATAAACATGACACTATCTATTTATAAAACTTTTTAAAGATATCAATAATCTAGCATACCCCTTCAACAAGTGCAATAAGTTCCACCTAAACAACTAATATTTGGAGGAATAAATGGTGCAGGGGCGTTAGGAGCCTCATTTTTGCTTACTTTTGTTATTTTTGAGACTTAGGTATGTTAGAGTGTTTTGGAGTCTCATAAGGTCATTTATGACCATTTAGAATCATATGGGTTCATTTTTTCTATGTTAATTGGGTTTTTTATTTAAAAGTGTAAAAGTCGCCAATGTTGCTAAAAGTTATCATGTAACTTGGACAAGTTGTCAAAAAGGTAAGAAATGGTTACATGCAAGAAAGAAACTATTACTAATCATTGGGATTAGTTGTAAATGGAAAAAGACACCATCAAAAGTCAAATAGGGAGAGAGAAGAATGGATTTAACAGTTTTTTGGTGAATAGAAACAAGTTTTTCTATTCTTTTCTAAAGTTGCAGTCTTGTTCTTTCACTGTGTATGGCCTGTACAGCCCATGTAATGATCTAAAATAAATTGGATCATGTGGACATGTGAATCTACTTTATTTTTCTTTTTTTGCATCATTTTTCATTGAGATTTGTGAAAGTTGTGCCATTTTGGTGAAGGATGCTCTGTTCTAACAATGTTTTCTAGAATTTGTAGTTTGAAAACATGCTAGTATGGCCATGTATTGTATAGTATGGACCTACAACCAATTGGGGAAGATGGAGAATCTTTTCTTCTTTTATTTTCTTTTTTTTGAAGGAGATTTCATTGAGTTTTGTGTATTTTAGTGCAATTTTAGTAAAAATAGGCAAGATTCAGCCTAAGGTTCTCAGTTCTGTAATAGTCCATTTTTTACCTATTCCATGCAAAGTAACCCTAGCCCATTTTCAAATATGTGTAGTAAGAGCCAAAAGGGTATTCCAACTAGGTCTTATATTTTTAATAGTAGGTCGATAATGGAAGTTATGACCAAAAAGGTCTGAATTGTTGCCCCCATGTTTTAGGCATAGGAACACATTGCCTAGAGTGAACTAATGTGTACATTTGCATCATTTGTATTGGACCATTGTTGGAATGTGTAAAGCTTGTTATGAGTGAGTCATTTTCCTATACATCAATAAGACCCTCTACACGTAACCCCCTGTTAGGAATATACCTCAAGTATTTAAAGGAGCATCTTTATTACAAAATTTGTCAAACCATACTACCACATTCTTTCTTGAAGATTCCAAAATTTAAAGGAGATGGTGATCCCAACTCTTATACCAAGGCTTGCATCACAATAGTATGGGAACTCCTTCCTTGGGATGGGGTGGTAGCAAAGATTTTTTCAAGGACTTTGGAGGGTATCAATCTGGATTGGTACTATCAGCTTCCAAAAGCATTGATCCACTCTTTTAGGCAACTCATCTATTAATTTTTAGTTGCCTTTGACATAAATAAACTGGTCAAAATAGGAATACAAGAATTTTTAACAATCAAGCAAGAAAACAATGAGTCAATCACACACTTTATCACACAATGGAGGAAAGTTCTATATTCTTCAACTAGCACCTTAAACATGGACCATAAGGAGCTTTGTGCTCTCTTCTTACATGTTGTCAACAATGACATATGAGAAGGAATTCAAAAACTCCCTTACAAATCATATGAAGAAGCACTCAAAAGTGCCCTTAGAATTGACTATTATTGATAGTGGAAGAAGGGAGTATGATGCAAATGGAATACAATAACAAATCCTTGACAAACAAAAAAACATAGATGGGTCAACAAACACTTCACCATTAGGGAATAACAATTGTGACTACAATAGTCATACAAATTTGGGAAACAAAAATCCCATGTTCAAATATCCTCTGAAAGTTAGCAAGAAGTCATACAAACATCATCATAAGCCTTGAGATTACAATTGTGATAAATACTAGCCATTTCACAAGAGAAGGGGCATGATGTCAAATCATGTCGAGAGTACCATCACTTCATATCAAACCTCCCAAAACATCAAAGACAAACATTCATGGACACATTCTCACAAGATGAAATAAATAGTCCCAAAAGCCATCAAAATGCCTTCAATCAAAACACCTTAGGCCTTGTTGGCAGAGTATAGGTTAACCAACAGAACCTACTGTAGGTGGCATGTAGAGGATAGAACCAACACACAAAGAGGTATTTTGGGAAAAGACACACTTCTATGTGAATACATAGGATATACATGTAAGTAAGAAATAGGATAAGAAGACAAGATAGGAATGAGAATGAGATAGATATGTAAGAGGCAGAGACTCAGACCTGTCGGTATGAATGGACATGTAATCATTGATTATGAATATATATAAAGGAGATATAAGAGTTCTAATAGGTGTATATGTGTCTTATGAATGCTTAACATCATTTAGATAGTATTGCATAACCTTATTTTCTTAATTTTTATCTATAATTCTCTCATTGTATGACTGGCATATAAACTGACTTTAGAGATTTGACTAAAGACCAGATCTTTGGACTAGTTCCTTCCATTTCTTGCCAACATTTGGTTCCATTGTTGGGACCCTAGAAAAGGACAGTGAAGAAAAGAGAGGATAAATAGTAACAAGGAAAAGTGTGGAGTAGAACAAAGTAAGAAAACTAGAGTGACAGGAATTTTTTATGATCAGCGGAAGACTTTGAATTCCCTTAAGTTCCTACCATTATGAGATGGAGGCATGCACTTAAGGGAATGACAAATGGAAAAGGGGGAGGATCTAAAAAGATCCTTGAAAGGATGTAACTCTTCAAGATGAGCCAACCATGGGATACATAAGGATTAATATAATACAAAATAAAAACTACTCATGACAAAAGGGATAACAAAATATTAAGGGAGATCAATGAGATTATACTAACTGGAATGGAGATAAGTAGGGAAGAGAGTCAAAAAAAGACTCAGGAATGCTAGGAAAGGTACTGTAGAAGGATGGAAAAGGAAAGAGAGACAAGTAGAAAATGTGAAAGATAAATTATAGAAGAAAAGAAATAGTTGGATGAGTGCCCCAAGGTGGGTGCTTCTAAAGAGAAGAACATAAAGGGGATAGAAAGAATGGATGAAACAGCCATAGGGGCTTCCACAAATTTGATACAAAGGGATATAGATAACCCTAAGCCTATAACAATTCATATTGATATCTTACATAAATTCTAAAAAGTATAGGAGGAAGAATTGATGCATATGACTATTTAAGTAACACATGGAGGGAGGAATATAATCAAACCCTAGCCCTACCACAAATATGTAAAACCCCAAAATTTCAACCTAATTTTTCTAATATCTAAGTTAGATTTGATAAACAATGAGAGGAATTATTAAATTCTATACGTAACCTCCAATCCTTAAATTTAGATGCGGATTACCTAGACCACCTGGAAAATCAAAGTATAATGAAGATTAGATAAGATGTGGTATATAAATAGATTAGTTCCAGAAGTATAAGACAAAATAGGGAAAATTCACCCACAAAAGACATAATGTCATTCACAAATGAAAAATTATCCCTGAGAACGAAGAGGCAATTTGAAGAGACACACCCCCTCGACCAGGAGTCACCCCAGATGCCTTATAAAGAAATAAGAATTTCAAGAGAAGATCAAGTTGACAATAAGAAAGATAGAGAAGAACAAATTAAGAAATATTTCAAGGAAATATTGGGAAAGGAGTATGTGACATCAAATTAAAGAGAGATAAAGAAAGGGAACACAAAACCTTAATACAGAGACCAAAACCAAGCAGAAAAGCAAAGAAGAAAATCACTGCAAGACACTGGAGGTTCCAGAAAAATAGAAGAAAGTAAAAATGGATGACATAATTAAGTTACCAATATTTGAAAAGGCTATCAATGAAGTAGTAGAGCATGTCTTTGTTCTAGAATCCATTTGGAATCAAAATGGTATAATCAGGGATGGAACCAAACTATTTGACATTATTGGGACATTGTGGAATGATGCTTTGAAATGGTATAGGAAGGCATGTCCTAAACATGATAAAATGATGAACTTAAGAAAGAGTTTTTGGAAAATTTTGGGACTCCAAAGATCTCTATTGAAGGAGTAAGAAAAATGAGGAAATTAATACAAAAAGATGGAGAAACCATAAAAGAATTTGATAATATATTCAAAGAAACCATTTGCAAATTAGAGGAACCATTAAAACTACAAGCAAAAGATCGAATGGTTCACATCCAGGATAAGCCCAGATGTTACAACATCTCTAGATGATAGAATATTTGAAACATATGCAAAATTTATCAGATTATCCTACTGTATTGAATGAAAAACATGGCACAAATAGGAAAATGAAACAAAATTTGGAATTAGAAAGAATGAGAATAGAATTAGAGTGGTTGAAATTAAAACAAGAAATCTTAGCAAAATAGGAAGAAAATTCACACAAACAGAGGCCAAATATATGGTGTTCTTATTGTACAAATAAATTATACATTAGAAATGAATGTATAATGATGAAAGGAGAAAGACAGGTTGCCGCACTAAAGGTAGATATAAACGCAATGCCTATAAAATCTAATACAATATATTGTGGATTATGCAGAGAATGGTATGACCATGAAACACCAGATTGTCCTTCACAACTATTTAGGGTAAGAGAAGATGAGGATGAGAATGAGTCATGGTGTAACATACATCACAAAAATACTATGGCATATGTAAAAGGCCTAGTGGAAAGACCATTATATCTTCAGGATTAGGGTTATAAGAAACCTACTTGGAGAAATCAAAGAAAAATGAACACTATTCAAAACACAAACCCCAATGCACAATATGGAAATAACTATAGTAATGATGAAAAAGAGTGGTTTGGAGGATATAGAGGAGGTTGAGGCTGTGGTAGAGGTAGAAGGAGAGATGAAGCAACCTATTATAAATGCAGTAAACTGAGACACTTTGCTAATGAATGTTGGGGAGAAAGAAGAAGACAATGCACATTCTATAATAGTATAGAGCATGACCTTTTCACATGTGATAAAGCATAACAATAATTTCAAAATGCACCACAATAAGAAAAAAGTGATGACCTATAAAAATAAAAAATGACCAAGGTAATCTAGAGATTCCCTAAAGAGCAAGGTCAGTTCCTAAGAACATGCCAGAGAGACAAAGATGGCAACATAGATATATCTTAATTAGAAATTTCAGAAGAAGAAAACCAAAGCAAAGGAGTCAAGTATGAAAAAGATAAAATGGATAAAAATAAAGGAAAATAAAAACCTATAGTAGTAACAAGATAGGGTACAAATACCATAGGACATGATACTACTGAAACAGAGAGAATAAATTGAGGAAGAAGATACATTCATCTCGGATAAGAGACAACATGATGACATAGTTCAGAAAACAAAGTAGATTGTGACCCAAGAACAAGATAGACAAAAACAAGATAATCAATTCTTCACAGAAGAAGAAGTTCTGGCACTTAAATAGTTTACAACACTAATGCAACAACACAATATTATGGAGAATTTAAGCAATTTGCAAAATACTAGATCAAGGAGAAAGTACCTAAAAATTAAATCTGGCAAATGGGGAGAACTGATAGACATTGGAACACAAAACCACTATTGGTGGACGCACCTATAAATCACAAAATGATCAAACATGTTATGATAGACCTGGGTGCAGATATAAGTATAACCACTAAGAAACTATGGGAACAACTAGGAAGACCTAGATTTTGTCTCAAACCCCCTACAATATCACTTTGGTAGATGGATCTAGTATGGAAACTATTGGAACTTGGAAACAAGTGGTAGTGAATCTAATGGTCATAAAATAGGTCATAGACTTTATTGTTTGTAGCCATGAAAGAACAAAGGGATTCATTCAATGCATTACTAGGATTAAGATGGTTTGTTGATGCAAATGGCATTGTGTACTCCCACAAAAAAGAATTATCTTTTGTGGATAATAATAAAAGTGTATACATACCTTTAGGATCACCCATATAAGAGGTCTATATAGAAGAATCCAATTATGCAGAAGGAAATGATAACTATCCTAAGAATATTTACTCAATATCAAAATTAGAAATGAATGAGACATAAGAAGAACCAATTTTAGGAGGAGAAATAGAAGCGAAGAATGATAATGATAGTACTAATAGTGAGGAAGTACTGGAAGCATGGATAAGAAATGAACCGAAGCTCAAATCTCAAAGAATGACAAGATTTAGGAGGATACGCATGCTTCAAACTAGTAGGGAAAACCTACCACAAACCTCCACATTAAATGTAAATCCACCATAGAAGGGTTGTACCATTCATGAAGAGAAAAATACAAAGGAATCTAGGATATATCGACATTTTAACCATATTATGAGAGGAATTTCCCATATCAAACTACCCATGTTTTCAAGCTTGAAAGACCTACAACTATACTTGAATGAGATGGAGATAATTGTTTCAGAAGAACAAAGAAGAATAGAGGAAATACAACATACAATAGTATGCAATGTAGAAAATTGGTAGTCAACTCATAAAGATTCAGTTAAAGATTGGTCCACATTTAAGCTTCTCATCAATGTAAAATATTTATTGAAGGAGAATATAAAGTTATACCCAAGTATGTGGTGTAGGAGCACATCAAAACCTAAAGAATCTGGAAGATTCCTCACATTTTATGTTATATCCAAAGAGTCATGTTTGTATGTCATATCTGGCTGAGTACGGCATAATGTTGAGTTTGTATATGTGTCAAGAAAAGAGTAAGAGAATGTAACTGAACTGTAGGAGTGTAACTGAAACAGCAGAGGTGGTTCACCTTCCACCGTGGGAAACTGCCAATTTATGAGTCTTTAAA
Organism: Cunninghamia lanceolata; assembly: GCA_027924645.1. Lineage (NCBI taxonomy): Eukaryota > Viridiplantae > Streptophyta > Pinopsida > Cupressales > Cupressaceae > Cunninghamia > Cunninghamia lanceolata. The sequence goes on from BSBN01000957.1 coordinate 6,153,979, forward strand.
TAGTCAATTTTGTATTCGCTGAAAAAAGAGACAGATTCAAACAGAAGAATGTATATTATTTCTAAATAAAAGAAGTTTGTTTGGTTTAACCGAAGGAATGTAGATTGGGGTCATTCCACTGGTGGATTTCTTTGAAATTAGTGGAATGACCTCCCTGTTCTTAGATTTCTTTATGTTTGGTAGGGTTTTGTGATTTTTGTGTAGTGTGTTCGGTTACAAGTGACAGAAACAATTAACGGCGGGAATCTTGTGTTGTATCAACAAATATGCATTTTGTGAGTATACTACATTTGTATGTCGAAACAGTTTGTGTAAATACTACATTTGTATGAGGAAGCATTCTATGTGTATCCTGTGAAGTGATGTATCTATAAGAGTTCATATCGGGTTGAGTTCATGTTGTTCGCTGAACATACAAGCACTGTGTATGAAAAGAAGCAATTCATCTATATATCGCATTTGTATGCGAGAACCATTTTGTGTATATCCTACAAATGTATATGGAGATTGAATGAGCGAACATATATTTCATAAGATATAATGGGTGATTGAAGAGCGCGGGTCCCACCTAATACATGTTAGCAATGTATGTATGTGCGAAGGAAAAGACATCGGTGTATCGAGAGTATGGATAAAGTCTGGCCGTTAGAAGCAAGTCTGGCTGACGGTGAAGTTTAGTGTTATGCATTTCGGTGTGAGAGGTGATTTCAGGGAATGAGGAGAATGTGTTGCCGATGGTCTCAGTCATGCTGATGAGAAAGAATAAGAATGTTTCAAACTTGCAATGGAGTTTTGAAAGCTATTTGAGCATTATACTATTGTATTGTGTGTAAATTGGTATTTTCACCTTTCTTTAAGTGCTTCGTTGCTCGCTCTGCATCAGATTGGTATCAGAGCCAGTGAAAGCTCTGGGCAGAGGTGTTCTGTATTTTGATTTCTGAAGGCAGATGAAGAGTTAAAGTTTTGTTGGTGACCATTTTTAAAGACAGAGATTGAAGAAGGTATTTTGAAGGTTGACAGAGTTGTTAGACTATTGTAGATGCTCGTGCCATCTAGTTGCAAGAAGGAATGGGATTCCTGTGTGTGGGTAGACGAGGATGAGGTCTGTCAAGACCATTCACCAACAAAGATTAAGATGGAGGAGGGTAAAGAGTGAAGCTACTGAGTAGAGAGTGGTAGGTGCATCACCAAGATTTGTTGTTGGACAAGAGGAATGGGTCTGTGAAGCAACATGTAAGATGGATAGTTGATGGGGCATTGTGTTGTATTCATGGAGGTTTGGATCAGTCTGAAGAGTACTCCATTGTTGGGAGTAGAAGGAGCCTGAAGATGCTCTAAAGTTGGAGGTTTTGTTGGTTGGTTGGTCACTATTCCATTGATGTAGAGATTGGAAGCCTAAAGCCGAAGAGATAGAGTTTGGAAGCCTGAAGCTGAAGAGACAGAAGATGCAGGTAGTTTTATTTTTTTGCAGGTACATTCCCAAGGGACTTGGAAATCTTTGTTGGTTGGTTGTATGGTGTAGGAGCACCTCAAAACCTAAAGAATCTAGAAGATTCCTCACATTTTATGTTATATCCAAAGAGTCATGTTTGTATGTCATATCTGGCCGAGTACGACATATTGTTGAGTTTGTATATGTGTCAAGAAAAGAGTAAGAGAATGTAACCGAACTGTAGGAGTGTAACTGAAATGGCAGAGGTGGTTCACCTTCCACCGTGGGAAACTGCCAATTTATGAGTCTTTAAATAGTCAATTTTGTATTCACTGAAAAAAGAGACGGATTCAAACAGAAGAATGTATATTATTTCTGAATAAAAGAACTTTGTTTGGTTTAACTGAAGGAATGTAGATTGGGGTCATTCCACTGGTGGATTTCTTTGAAATCAGTGGAATGACCTCCGTGTTGTTAGATTTCTTTCTATTCGGTAGGTTTTTGTGATTTATGTGTAGTGTGTTCAGTTACAAGTGACAGAAACAATTAACGATGTGAATCTTGTGTTGTATCAATAAATATGCATTTTGTGAGTATATTACATTTGTATGTCGAAATAGTTTGTGTAAATACTACATTTGTATGAGGAATCATTTTGTGTGGATCCTGTGAAGTGATGTATGCATAAGAGTTCATATCGGGTTGAGTTCATGTTGTTCGCTGAACATACAAGCACTGTGTATGAGAAGAAGCAATTCATGTATATATCACATTTGTATGCGAGAACCATTTTGTGTATATCCTACAAAAGTATATGGAGATTGTATGAGTGAACATACATTTCATAAGATACAATGGGTGATTGAAGAGCGCAGGTCCCACCTAATGCATGTTAGCAATGTATGTATGTGCAAAGAAAAAGACATCAGTGTATCAGGAGTATGGATAAAAGTTTGGCCAAAGAAGCAAGTCTGGCCGACGGTGAAGTTTTGTGTTATGCATTTCGGTGTGAGAGGTGATTTCGGGGAATGAGGAGAATGTGCTGCCGATGGTCTCAGTCATGCTGATGAGAAAGAATAAGAATGTTTCGAACTTGCAATGGAGTTTTGAAAACTATTTGAGCATTATACTATTGTATTGTGTGTAAATTGGTATTGTCACCTTTCTTTAAGTGCTTCATTGCTCGCTCTGCATTAGTATGAAGGACAAATTCCACCACAAGAACATTTAACTACCTATATAATAGCATGGGAAGGCATATAGGAACATAGCAAGTTTATATACACCCATCTATTCTATTGGACATTATCACCAATAGAACAAAATTGGTATATAAACCAAGAAAGAAGAAAATAAACCAGTAATTGGGAGAAAGTACAAAATGACTTTGTACATACATTTTCTTTCTATAGTCCAGTAAAACCTATACATAATGCACTTTTGAAAATAAAGGAAATAAATTTTCAACAAGTGACGGAGGAAGAGAAAGAAAAACCAGAGTAAAATACACCCCCACCTAGAACTGAAGGGATATGGAAATTGGTAGTCTAATTGATAGACAAACAATCATAAAATATTGGTTAGAATTGCTATAAGACTACAAGAATGGATGATGAGGGTACTAAGGATATAGAAATAGATGTCCAAGAAGGAGAACGAAGAACTAGAGATATTAACTAAACCAAAGGATCAATACTACAATAAACCTCTTAAAATTAGAGAAGAGAATATTGCAAAGGTAGGAAACCCCAAACTAGAAAATATTGGAGACTACTGGGATGAGAAAGTGGTAGCACAAGTGACTGAGATTCTTTCTAAATTTGAGGACTTATTTCCAAGAACTTTTACTAAAATAAAAGGAATCAAAGAAGAAGCGGGGATTATGAAAATACAATTAAAAGAGGGAATTAAACCATTAAAGAAAAGGCCATACAAGCTTAATCCAAACATAACGAAAAGGGTCAAAATAGAAATTGATAAGATGTTAGTAGCAGGGATTATAAAATTGGTGGAAAAAGCAAATTGGATTAGTCCGATGGTAGTACAAAATAAAAAAATCAAGAGAGAAGAATATGTGGAGATTACAGAGAATTGAACAAATCTTGTATTCATGACCCATTCCCAACACCATTCATAGAAGAGATATTAGAATCAGTTGCTAGAAGAGAAATCTATTCATTCACTGATGGGTTTTCTTATTACTATCAAGTGAATATCAGAGAGGATGATTAGCCCAAAACAATATTTAAATTTGAACTTGGATCTTACATGTATAGAGTAATGCCCTTTGGATGAAAGAATGCACTAGAAGTATTTAGTAGAATCATGGTAAATGTATTTAAAGAATTTATACATGATTTCTTAGAGGTTTAATTAGATGATTAGACTATCTGTGGATTGGTGAAAGATGACACCCAAACCTTAAGGATGATGTTGAAAAAATTCAAAAGCTTGCCAATATCATTTGTCACACCCCATTCTTAAACTAATGTATTTATTTTCATTATTTTCAAGGAGACAGGGAGTTAGTCAGAGAAAATATTATGATTATACTAATGATGTGAAATAAATTTCATTTATATTAATTTTTACGCAAAAGATAATTTCTTATGATGTCATTATTAAATATGTGGTTAAAATGATGAAATGGACTAACTACCATTACATAACTGAGGTGGATGCAGGAATAGTGTTGTTTTTCCCTCCAATACGAGGAGAGAGAGTATCACCATGGAGAGGATGCTAGATAGTGATAATGCAACTATCCTTATGCCATTTGGAAACACATGCACACACACACATACACTTAGTAGAGAGACCATGTTCATTCTTGTCAAGTTGTGTCGTCGTTTAAGATGAAGGTTAAATAATTTTTTGTCATTCAATAGAAGCTTAGTGTAAGCCTTTTGGATTTCATATCAAGGTGTGTAAACCAACTAAACATGTTTAATCTTGTAGTTATAGATCTTACTCGATTTGTGAAGAGTCCTTGTCGATAATTGTGCTTTAGATGAACACAATTAGTGTTCGAGAGTACGCGATATTGATATCTATTAGTTGGGTATGTTATGTCTTTTTATTAAGCTACTATTATTTTATTATCATTATTAAATATTATCATATCTATTATTATAGTTATAAGATAAATATTTTAGAATCTTTCCTTTTATTCTACTCAGTACACTCCCTAGATGCTAGGGGAGTGGGAGAGGGAGTTGTCACTCCATACTCTCCAATATCCCTGCATGCCAATTCTGTGGGAGTGGAGAGGGAATTGAGGAGCAATGAAATTATTATTTCCTATAATATTTGTCAAGTGAGATAAGAAGGAAAAGTAAGGTGTCATCAGAGAAGCAAGGAAAAAGAAAAGAGGAGCTTGAGAGCATTGGGAGATTGATAGGGATTGCAACAAGGAGACTGCAGATAAAGATTTGGACTACCTATATTACAGGTAAGTTGATTGTACGTTGTGGGCTATAATAAATCTTGATTTCCAATAGTGCAGTTAACATAGAAAGAATAATTGTTTGTATGATCTGTTAAATGTCAATCCTTATTAGATAGTCTAAACTAGAAAGAATTATATAGACTAATGCTTCTGTGTTGGAAGAGTTATTCAGCCATGACTTAAATGTTTTTATATCTCTTTTGGTAGAGAAGCAAAATAGCTTCGTAGGTAGATAGATAAGGTTGAGTCTTCAATATTCAACATAGATATTTGAATTCCAAAAATGCTTATGTAATATCGAGCCTCTCTCTCTCTCTCTCTCTCTCTCTCTCTCTCTCTCTCTCTCTCTCTCTCTCTCTCTCTCTCTATATATATATATATATATATATATATATATAATGTATTAGAATATGGACCGATTGTGTTATGTTTATTAGGCTGATTAAGGGTTATTTGTGTTCTATATATGAGGCCGACTATGGTCCGTCTAAGTTATGTATACTAGGCTGACTATCATACTTAGTAATGGCCAATTTTCATATTTAGTAATGGCCGACTATAATACTTAGTAATGGTCGACTGTCATATTTAGTAATGGCCGACTATAATAGTTCATAATGTCCAACTATTATAGTTCATAATGGTTGATTATAATATTTTATAATGGCCAACTATTATAGTTCATAATGGTTGATTAATTAAGGTCGACTGATTATACTTATGCTTTGGTTGATTGTTATACTTTGCCTTGGCTGACTGCTATATCTATTCTTAGCCAACTGTATAGTCTTTTATTTGGCCAAATGGGTTACATTATATACCCACATCATTAATTGCATTAAGTTGTTGTGCCTTAAGTGTGGCCAAGTGTGCCAATGAAATTAAGATCCCAACTTGTAAGAAATAAAGTCAACAGGAAGAGTTCGACTATTAGTTAAAATCAATTTGGTCGAAAAAGTTATATTATGATCCAAATATGTGCTTATAAAGACCTAAGTGAAGGTCATTTATGAGAAAAAAATACTTATCCCATAGTAGTAGCTAATCATGAAGAATAGTGTGTGTTTGAAAAAGCTTTAATAGAAGCTATTCCAGAGTCTAAGACATCATGTAGAAACATTTGACATTAGATCATTATCTTCAAGTATATGAAGATGAATGTGTTGTTACTAGAAGCCATTCTTGATTTAATTTAAACTATGTATACTCTAGTCTTTATAGAGGAATAAACTTTAATCCTATTTTGGGCTAAGATTAGCCACAAGGAATGTAAGGGACATACTCATCATGGTAATGATAAGATGTAATATGGATTACTTTATTAGTATGGTAACTTTTTTGATATACAAAAGGAAGTGTATTCAATCTGATGATATTTTAAATCATAGTTATTTTCGACAGATTATGAGTCAAACAATTATATTCTATGACTAAAATAAAAATAGTCTTTAATCTTAAAAACCCTAAGGTTTTTATGTTAGAATCTTGCTTGTATAGAGAATACAATGACCATGAGATTAGGTTGGCAGGGTATTGAGTAGATGACAGGAAGTCATAGGCCCATGATTGCATGATTACAGAGAGGGACTCAATATATGTTATATAGTCACATAATTTCTCACCTTAGACTTGTCAAAATGACTAGTAGATAAGGATTATGATATATATTTATGATTAGAATGGTATAAGCAAGTCGAAAGAATTATTTATTTATGTGATGGAGTAATAAGAATGTTGTCTCCAAGTCAAGAAAAGAGTGAGTGAACATACGACTATATATATATGAAACTTTGGCCAAAGTAATACAAAAGTCACTACTTTCATTGTTAGTTCATGGTGTACTAAATAAGCTAAACAATGAGAATGGGTGATACATAGCTAGAGCTAGACTAGAGTTGTAACCTAATTGTCTTTAGCTAGTACACATCACTATTTCTCAGATGGCATATGGAATCATTTGACCTCATTATTTGATGCAGAGAAAGGACTTATTCAATGCAACAAGGCTATTTACATACACTACATACAATGATGTGACTCAAACAATGCTTGTATACACCCTAGATCACACTAGACACCTGATTTCAATGGTGTCAAATGCACAAGGGAATCATATGAAACAATGAAGTTTGGGTTTATCAAGACCTTCAAAAATGTTTATGGGTACCTCACAACTCAATCTTATTGCAGACAAGTGATTTCATGGTCCATCGTATCAAACCCTAAGCAAAATAGGGTTCTACCCTGTTTTAGCAGGTTTTTGAGGGCAACAATCCTCTACAACTCCCTAGAATCAAAAGATATCAACTCCAAAGATTTAAAATATTATATAACACATCAAAAAAGTACTTCCTTGAAGTTTTCAAAATTTTCCAATGGTTAAAACTCAAGAAATGAATTTTTTATTCATGGTTGGAAACCCTAGGCTGAATCTTGCCTGTTTTTACTAAAAGTGCTCTAAAATGCACAAAACTCAATGAAATCTCCTACAAAAAAAATAAAATTAAAGAAGAAAATATTATCCATCTTCCCCAACTAGTTGCAGGTCTGTACTATACTGTACAGGGCCATACGCCTTGGGTTTACAGTCTAATTACATAGAAAAATGCATAAAAAGTGTGTCAAAACTAATGTTTTTCTTCTTCAAACTCTTCTCCAACCCTTTGGTCATGTTTACAAGGCATATTTATGCTATTAAAATCATGTACCAACCTCCAATCGACCCCCAAACTATTTTTAAATCATAGTTTTAAGAGTTGTCATTACAACATTGACAATATTTCAACAATTTTTACAACTTGTGTCTAGATTGCACCTAATGACCCAAAATGGTCCTAGATTGACTTAGAATGGTCTCAAATGAGCTTATTTACATAAATCAAGTCAAAAAAATACAAAAACCAAACTTTCCCAACATGACCCAAGGTGCATCAAGAATTCGAAGAAGATGTTGAGTAGAAAAAATGAAGATTAAGTCAAAGATGGTTGGAATCAAAGATATGAATTTTCTAAAGAGTCATCCTTCAAAAACCTTCGAAAAGAGGAACAAAAACTAGGAATCTAGAGGAAGGGACCATGGTAAAAGTTCCAAATTTATTAAAAATGGATCCAAGGATGGAGACATAGATTTTAATCCCAAAAAGAATGATGATAATACCAACTGATATTTTGGAAAGAGAGGCCATTCTGGAGGATGTTTGACTTATGGAGGAGATCATTATGCTAACCAGTGCCCCATAAATATTCAAGGAAATTCTTGTGGAGATAAACCATTGCCTTCATAGCAAGCAACTATTTAGCAAAGGATTCATGCTGCTCTTGATAGTCGTCAAGCTGAGTATCATGTTACTCCTATTGAAACCATAGGTACTCTTTTCGGAACCCCAATTTCTATTCTTATAAATATAGGAGCAACTTAAAAATTTGTGAACCCTTGAATATTTGATAAAATGTCTAGGAAAGTTAGTTTTATGGCTAATTGGTGGACAATATAGTTTCCAAACCAGTCAAGACCTTGGGTAGAGCAATGCTTGTTTGAAGCCAAATTAACCCTACCTACTTTTTCCAGAGAGGTTAACCTTTATGTAGAACTTCTAGGATCCTATGATGTCATTTTAGGAATGAAGTGGCTATCAAAACATAGGGCAAGAGTTGATTATCGTTCCAAGATAGTAGAAGGCATTGACGATGATGGGAATGTTGTCCTCATCCAAGGGTTTTAGTGAGAAATGAAAATTAGGCAAATTTCTGCAATGCAACTGAAAAGAGCAAAATTGAAAGGATGCCAGATGTTTGTAGTGAAAATGGAGGAAGTAAAAGATGAAGAGAGAAAGGAATTAAAGGAAAATATTTTTGAAGAGTACTCTTTCCTTCAATATTTTCAGGATGTATTTCCAGAAGACCTTCCAAGTCTTCCCCCGAAGAGAGTTTTTGATTTTGCAATAGATATTATTCTTGGTTCTGAACCTGTGTCCAAAGCACGTTATCAGATGGATACTATTGAGTTTATGGAGTTAAAGGCTCAAGTCGAAGAATTATTGCAAAAAGGATTTATTAGACCTAGCGTGTCACCTTGGCGTGCACCAGTGATCTTTGTTAAGAAGAAAGATGGCACTTTGCATCTTTGTATAGACTATTGTATGCTTAACAAAGTGACGATTAATAATAAGTACCCTCTACCACACATAGATGATCTTTTTGATCAAATGTGTGATGTTGTTGTATTCTCCAAAATTGACCTTAGGTCAGGCTATCATCAATTGAGAATAAAGGATGTTCAAAGATATTCACAAGACAATATTTTGAACAAGGTATGGGCACTATGAGTTCATAGTCTTACCTTTTGGTTTGACCAATGCCCTAGCAGCATTTATGAATTTGATGAACAATGTGTTTAGGGACTATCTAGACAAGTTTGTTTTGGTGTTTTTAGATGATGTCTTAATCTACTCTTGTAATGAGGAGGAATATCACCAACATTTACAAATAGTTTGACAATGACTCAGGGAGCATAAACTTTATGGAAAGTTATCCAAATGTACTTTCTTTCAAAAGGTGTAGTATTTGGGTCATATCATATCAGCTAAAGGAATTTATGTGGATCCATCAAAGGTAAAGGCTATTTTAGAATGGCCTACTCCTAAAAACATACATGAAGAACATAGTTTTATGGGATTAGCAAGATATTATAGGAAGTTCATGTTGAACTTTTCTAGAATTTCTCATCCTATCACTTCCTTGCAAACAAAAGGAAAGAGGTTTGAATGGTCTGATAAGTGTGTAGAAGCCTTTAATATTCTTTAAAATAAGTTGACTTCAGCACCAATCCTTAAAGTACCAAACCCAGAGGGTCAGTTTGTTGTTGTAACTAACACTTCAAGAGAAGGGTTAGGAGGAGTGTGATAGGACTTTGAAAATTTGTAGTGGCTTTGTGGTCACATTTCAAAATATTGGTCATCCATTGGTCCCCTGAGGGTTAGGGTTTCATTTTCCATCTACTAAGGTTCAATCTTAGTACTTAAACCCTCCTAAAACCCTATTTATGCAAAAGCCCTAACTTTCTTTTAATTCATCATTGACTTAGTCACTTAAGTTATAACTAAAGTCATTGGCATCATTAGTAAGTCAACCCCTTGTTCCTAGCAAAATATTTGGTCACATGTGCTTTTTGATTTTTGTTGGATGTCTTAAGTCTGAGCTAGCGAATGTTTTAATATTCTATATGTGCACTTTAGGCGGGGTCAAAATATTTTATCAAAATGCCTAGGATGTCCCCTTTTAAATTGCAACTCAAGGCATGTGCTTCAATTACCCTAAGTTCTGGGCAGCATGGTCCCACAACTTATATCCCATTGGTTGCCCACCAGCCCATGCCATTAAAATATTCAATCAAAAAGTTGTGTGGGATAGTGGGCATGGGCCGCATGGCATGTCTTTGTATGGGCCTTAGTGGTTTCTAAGGTGTCATTCATGGTGGGCCTAGGATCTAAGGGTCTGGATTATTTATGAGGATTAAATCCTAACCATTCCCCTCCAGCCTACGGGAAATCTATCTACAGATGCTGGTACCATGAGGGGCAATGGGTGACTACCACATGGTTCCATCTAAGCCATCCAAGATCCAACTCAATGGAGGATCAATGAACAAAATTCAAACTTGTTAACAGTATTGATAGATTTGTTTTGGTTCACGTGAACGAGCAATAATAGTGGATGTGATGTTCTCCTATTGAATTAAAGGATTTTTCTTTCCATAAAAGCAGGATTAAAAGCATAATTTGATTCACAAAAGCATTTTAAATCATCTGGAAATTTGTAGTAGTGTATTTCAAGTTCCTAGCATCCAAAATTAGGGTTTTTGAGTGTTCAAGAACCTGTAAGTAATATTGTCCCCTTTTTGTGCCAAATCTCTAACGAAATTGTATGCATTTGCTAGTTTTGTGTGTCAAATTGATTGCTAGGGCTTCTTTTAAGGTTAGACATTCATTAATTGCTTCTTAATTGCTTTGAATTCACCTTATTTTCCTACATTTGTATCAAACCCTAGTTGCACCTATAAAACTCAAGTTTGCATCATCTTTCATTGCAATGGCAACCCCAAGAGCCCAGCCCTCTGGTGTCTGATTCCAAAAATGACCCCTATTCCATGAAATATTAGACCAATTCCCCAATTCTACAAATGATAAATGTATAGGTCAAACTATGTTCCAAGGCCCTGGAACAAGAGATGGCATTGTCGACTGACAATATGCCATTAAAGATGCCACATTACTAGTCATTGGATGGATTATCTTCACCTATTTGTTTGTGAAGAGGAATTCTGAGGTCCCAATATGCAATTCATGGAGGTTAGATATGGGAAAACTAGTTGTTCCTAGTGTTTACCCCGACGCTGACCTCCTAAAAGCCATAAGACCTAACTATGACCCTAATTTTTAGGTTATAAGGACAAATTCAGGTGTGAAGACAGTTGACATACTCGGGCAGGGTTTATTGATGTTTTCAAATTGAATCCTATGGCCAAGGAGCCAATTGATTCGAAGGCATTAAAGGTAGTGTATGAAAAGATAAAAGTAACTTTCAGGGTTACACTTTTGACCAATCTCACGGGGAGAGGGAAGGGAAGGAGCAAGATCTAACTAAATTCATCAGAAAAGGAGCCCTTCCCAGTTGATAAGTTTGAGTTCTATTTTAGGAGAACTTTTTACGCTCTGTGTTAGATTTTAGAGTTTGACCCTCTAGTGCAGGACCACCAAGACATCTAGGTTTTGTTGGATCTTCTAGTAGTTTGTTTTGTTTAATAAGGTCCTTGAGACCATCTCCTTGTTGTAATAAGGCTTGAAGCCATTCTAGTAATACGACAATGTCCAAATACCTAAAATCTACTCTCATATTGTAAAGGAGGACAGTCATATTGTAAAAGGCAGTCTCCTTAAGTTTGTAGCCCTCGTAATGTGTGTAGGGGGCAATCTTATTGGATGTTAGCATGTCAAAGGTTTGGAGGTGTGTTAAAACCTTGTCCAAAGGTTAAACCAAGTGTAAAAAAGCATTGTTAAACATAAAACCATTGATGCAATCCTAAAAGAGGACAGTTACTAAACAACAATTAGTGCTGTAGTTAGAAACAAGAAGAAGTTCGATGGTTGGGGCAGTTTCATGGACCCCAACCACTCCCATTTGACTTCATGCAAATATAGGAAGCTTATTTGAATCCAAGAAAGGATTCATTGTTATCAGACAACTGGTGGAATTGAAAGAAATAACAAAAAAAACTTCTATTTTCCTGCCTTTTCTGTATTTTCTTTGTATTCTTGTGCATTTAAGCCCATACTACTGTACAGTACGGCCCTACTATGGGATGTTGAATGATTGAAAGTAAATTTTGGTGGACTAACTATCGTTGGAGCAAGTTTGGATCCTAGATGTTAACTAGGAAACACATTAAGACTATGGATTAATAAACTGCCTTTTAGTATTGCTATCTTCTTCCAGTAATTCATTGTTTTATGCACTAATCCATACCTATACAGCCTGGAGGTGGTTGGTGTCCATGTTGGACGATTAGAGGGGTGAGTTGTCTCCACTTTGCAAGTTATTTGGGCTCTTAACATTCTTTTATATCTCTGTATTTCTCCTTTCTCTGCAAGTGGGTGGGAAAACCTAAGTTAGGGCTTTTCTTGAACAATCCGATGAATTCTCCTCATTCCACTGATCTTTTCTATTTCTGATCAGTGGAATGGGTTGTATATTAGTTGGTTCAAGGTATTGTGAAGGTTTTAGAGGCAGGAGAATGGGTTGGATGGAGTTTGGCATGTGAATGGCCCAACAAGAACCATGTGTTGGAAGTTAGAGAAGGACAGCAGTAGAAGGGTGGTGATCAATGACTGTGGAAGTGGAAAGTTGGTGAATGTTAAGTGTTGAGACCAGTAGGAAGGGCCCTAGATTTGGTCATGATCCAATGACAAGAAATATGGAGAGATCCTCTGAGGAATCAATCCTCTCTACCTATTGATTGCTGACTCTGCCAGTCCTCTTGGAGACAGTCACTACAAAGAAGGTGATATGTATGTTGATGTGTTATTGATTGTCAAGGAAGACATTAGATGCTTGGTATGTTACTGATTTGACATCTTGTATGAGATTGAGTTTGTGCTGATGGAGATAATCCCAAGGAGGATATTGTGACTGTCTCTCCATGGAGCAGTAGTGTTGTGACAGTCTATGAGACTGTTGTCCTGCAGACCCTACACAGTGGGTTGGATGAAATCTTGGATTAAGTTAGGCATCCTGAGATAAGAGTCTTGAAGTCCCCTAACCCTTGTGTCATGAACAAGTACATTGTTGTGTTGCAACTCTTCCTGATGGGTGGTTTGATCTCTGCCATAGAAAATAGTGAACCTAGAGAGACCTTTCAATGAAGTCTTGAAGATTCTTGTCTTGCTGTCCTAGACCCTCTGCATCATATTGGTATCAGAGCAAGCAAGTAGATCCTTGAGGGTGTAGTAGGGTCTTGTAAAATAGTAAGGGTTTGTGAGAGTTGTAAGGATGTCTCCTAAGAATCAGATGGCTAGGGAGAATAGTGAGTTGAGAGAAGCCTTAGAGGCTAGAGAAAAGGAGTTGAGGGATAGAAGAGAGCAGGATGCTGCAAGGGAAAGAGAGTTGAGGCAAGTGAGAAGAGAGAATGCATCAATCTTAGCAAGATTGGAAGCATTGGAGAAGAATCCAAGAAGGGATGAGCAAGATGATTAAGAAGGAGATGAGGAGGTAGATGAAAGTCCTCTTGAGGATGAATTGGATCCTGAAGAGAAGAAATTTGTGAGAGTGCTGAAGGCAGTTCAAGGTAGTGGAACAAAGGGAAACATAGAGTTACCTATCTATCAAGGGAAGATGGATAGTGAAGAGGTATTAGGGTGGATAGATGCCCTGGAAAATTTCTTTGAGTATGAGGAAATGAGTTATGAGAAGAAGATCAAATTTGCAAAAACAAAACTGAGAAGAACAACACTCACATGGTGGAGTAGTGTACAAACAGAAAGAGTGGCTAGAGGTGGAACAAGATTCACTTCTTGGGGTAGGATGAAGGATATGATGAAGGATCAGTTTCTTCCATCTAATTACTCCATTCAAACAAAGAGGATGAGGTAGAATTTGAAGCAAAAGGACATGGATGTTATGTCCTATACTGAGCAATTTCATAAGCTTAGTATTAGAGGAGGATTGGAAGATGAAGAAGAGAAAGTGGCAAGATACTTTAATGGGCTTAGGTATAACTTGCAAGATGAAATTGGTTTGAAAGTACCAAAATCACTTGGAGAATGTTTTCAGTTAGCCATCAGGGCTGAAGAAAGGGTGAAGAGGAAGCAAGAAAGACAAGGAGGTAGTGGAAGAGGATATAGAGGTAGGGGCAGACCTACTAATGAAGTACATAACAGCAATGAGAAAGGTAAGGCATTTTCTACAGATCAGAGAGGTGGATATAGAGGTGGAGGTAGATTTGGATCAGGAAGAGGAGTGTTTATAGGTAGATGTTATCATTGCAACAAAGTGGGACACACATCTTTCAAATTTCCTAAGAAGGATGATGTTGACAAGAGCAAGGATAGAAGAGTTCACTTGGCACAAGAGGAGGAGAAGCCAGAAGAACTGGAAATGTTATCAGCCTCTCCAGTAATGGTTGGAGAAATGCTCATGGTGGAAAAAGGCAAAATGCAGCAACCACCACAGGTATCTATTTTTAAAACAAATTGTTCAAACCATGGAAAAATATGCAAGTTGATTATAGATTCAGGTTCACATGATAATCTTGTCTCTTGGGAAATGGTGCATAAGTTGGGATTGAAAACATTTGATCATCCTAGTCCTTACAATGTCACTTGGGTCAGTCAAGAACAGCAAGTAATGGTTAATAAGAAGGCATATGTTGATTTTTCCATTGGTCCATATCAGGATTATGTTTTGTGTGATGTCATTTCAATGACATGTGGGCATATCATTTTGGGTAGACCATGGCAGCATTTGAGAAGGACAGTTCATGATGGTTATACTAATAACTATTTGGTACACAAAGATGGTAAAAAGTTAAAACTAGTGCCTTTACCTTGTGAAGACAAGAAGGAACATGTTACTATTTGTTTTGGAGAGAAATTGCAGTTGAATGTGCAGGTTAAGGATGATGGGAAACAACAGGAACAGTTGCAATAGAAGAAGATGGATGATAGTCCTAAAGAACAGTAGGTTTGGGACTTGAGTTATGTCAAGATTGGGGACATTGAGTGTCCTATAAGGAGGTAGAAGAAGGAAGGCAAACAGCAGATAGTCCAAGGAGAAATAAATCAGCACCTCAAGATGGGAAGCACAGAAGCATTGCAGCAGCAGGGTCCTAGGCAAGGACATCCAAATATGTTTTGGAATACTAACACTTTTGGTAAGCATCATGTAGGTTAGAGAAGGAGGAAGATAACTCTTGGAGAGTTCATGTTTCCTAGTCAGAGGAACATTCCAACAATATTGAAGAACATTTGGAAAAGAAGCCATAACTCTTGGGACAAGAGTTTTCATCATGCTGGGGAGTATGGTGCAGGAGCACCAAGACATCTAGGTTTTGTTTGATCTTCTAGTAGTTTGTTTTGTTTAATAAGGTCATTGAGACCATCTCCTTGTTGTAATAAGGCTTGAATCCATGCTAGTAATAGGACTATATCCAATTACCTAAAATCTACTCTCATATTGTAAAGGAGGATAGTCATATTGTAATAGGCAGTCTCCTTAAGTTTGTAGCCCTCCTAATGTGTGTAGGGGGCAATCTTATTGGTTGTTAGCATGTCAAAGGTTTGGAGGTGTGTTAAAACCTTGTCCAAAGGTTAAACCAAGTGTCAAAAAGCATTGTTAAACATAAAACCATCGATGCAATCCTAAAAGAGGACAGTTACTAAACATCAATTAGTGTTGTAGTTAGAAACAAGAAGAAGTTCGATGGTTGGGGCAGTTTCATGGACCCCAACCACTCCCATTTGACTTCATGAAAATATAGGAAGATTATTTGAAGCCAAGAAAGGATTCATTGTTATCAGAGAATTGGTGGAATTGAAAGAAATAACAAAAAAAAACTTCTGTTTTCCTACCTTTTCTGTATTTTCTCTGTATTCTTGTGCATTTGAGCCCGTACTACTGTACAGTACAGCCCTACTGTGGGATGTTGAATGATTGGAAGTAAATTTTGGTGGACTAACTATCATTGGAGCAAGTTTGGATCCTAGATGTTAACTAGGAAGCACATTAAGACTATGGATTAATAAACTGCCTTTTAGAATTGTTGTCTTCTTCCAGTAATTTGTTGTTTTCTACACTAATCCATACCTATATGGCCTAGAGGTGGTTGGTGTCCATGTTGGATGATTAGAGGGGTGAGTTGTCTCCACTTTGCAAGTTGTTTGGGCTCTTGACATTCTTTTGTATCACTATATTTCTCCTTTCTCTGCAAGTGGGTGGGAAAACCTAAGTTAGGGCTTTTCTTGAACAATCTAATGAATTCTCCTCATTCCACTGATCTCTTCAGTTTCTGATCAATGGAATGGGTTGTATATTAGTTGGTTCAAGGTATTGTGAAGGTTTTAGAGGTAGGAGAATGGGTTGGATGGAGTTTGGCATGTGAATGGCCCAACAAGAACCATGTGTTGGAAGTTAGAGAAGGACAGCAGTAGAAGGGTGGTGATTAGTGACTGTGGAAGTGGAAAGTTGGTGTATGTTAAGTGTTGAGACCAGTAGGAAGGGCCCTAGATTTGGTCATGATCCTATGATAAGAAATATGGAGAGATCCTCTGATGAATCAGTCCTCTCTGCCTGTTGATTGCTGACTCTGCCAGTCCTCTTGGAGATATTCACTACAAAGAAGGTGATACGTATGTTGATGTGTTATTGATTGTCAAGGAAGACATTAGATGCTTGGTATGTTACTGATTTGACATCTTGTATGAGATTGAGTTTGCACTGATGGAGATAATCCCAAGGAGGATATTGTGACTGTCTTCCCATGGAGCAGTAGTGTTGTGACAGTCTATGAGACTGCTGTCCTGCAGACCCTGCACAGTGGGTTGGATGAAATCTTGGATTGAGTTAGGCATCCTAAGATAAGAGTCTTGAAGTCCCCTCACCCTTGTCTCATGAACAAGTACATTGTTGTGTTGCAACTCTTCCTGATGGGTGGTTTGATCTCTGCCATAGAAAATAGTGAACCTAGAGAGACCTTTCAGTGAAGTCTTGAAGACTGTTGTCCTGCTGTCCTAGACCCTCTGCATCACCCTCCCACATGGATGCCAGTAGCCTTCATGTATATGGAAAAAAACATTTGGCATGTAATGGTCAATAAATTATATGACTTTACAACCTACCTATCAGATAAAATTCATATGGGGTTGACTGCCCTCAAGGCAAGTGAGACTGGTGTCATATTTTGGTGGTACTTGTCATATTTTTGCTTGACGCTACAAATATTAAATCCTTCAATTACCCATGCTCTAGCTTGCTAAAAATCCCAAAATCTCACCTAGAGAATCCTTGTAGAAAACCCAAAAAAACCCAGAAATCTTTTGTCTTCAAGTGTCTTCCATTGTAGGCATTTCTCAGTTTTATACTTAACCATTTTTCATGTATATGATGATGATGTCATCTTTGTCTTGGGGTTTTCTGTCATTTGATTGTTTTGTATCTCAGATACAATTTTTCCTTGTATCTTGGTCATGTACAATGTTGTTGTACATTGGGTCCTTTGTATGTATTGTTGCATGTATTTTGTTTGCAAAGGCAATATACAAAGGTTGATGTACATTGGCAAGATGCAAGGCAACATGCAAAGGAAAAGATGCAAAAGGATTTTGGCGTGACATGCTTATCGGCGGTCCAACTCATAGTCTTGTTGATGGACGATGAAGCATACAAAGTAGATATACAATAAAAGATGCAAGGGCGCAAGATGTAAAGGTGCATACATACAAGGCAGGATACAAAGGCAAATGTGCATCGGTTATAATTGTATATGCAAAGATACAAGGGAAGATGCTAAGGCATATAAAAAGGAAAAATACAAAGGGTGGGGTCCACCAATTGTATGTATATGCGATTTTATCTTTGCACATACAATCGCATATACATTAGCATATACAATCCTGACATACAAATCCCGAGCCCGAGAGGAGTATGCAATTTGATTTATAAAGGCAGATAGCGATTGTATGCATCTTTGTATGTATGTTTGCATTGTATGTTTGTAGATGCAAAGGTCATATACAATGCGACATACAAAGGTCAGATGCATTGCTTGTAGGTACAAGTGCGATTGTATGTATGTTTTGCTTGTATATTCGCATTGTATATGCGATATACAAAGGCAATATACAAAGGGAAAACATACAATTCAGACCCGACTGGGGAATCAAATGCAGTGGATAATCTTTTTGGCATCCTCATTGTATATTTGCGTATACAAGGTCTAAGGGTGCATACATACAAGAAGGAAAGGATACAAAGACGGACCTATTTCAATGTTTGATTCTGATTGATAATCTCTTTGAAGTTCTGCATTGTATGTATATGCGATTATATCTCATATACAATCAGATATACAAAGATGCAAAAGGATTTCAGCAAGACTTAATGCATCGGTGGCTCAGTCTATGGTCTTTCCGATGGCTGATAGGGGAGATACAAATGTTCAGCGATGGGTCCCAGTTTCAGCTCAGTGACAAATCAGATAGTGCCACGTGTCAGGGCCGATTAAGAGGCACTTACAATCACATATGCAAATCTAGAATATGCAAAAGGCAAAAGTGAAGGGAACTTTGTACATGGCACCAAGTGAGCCTAAAGTGCAGTTACAATTGTATATGCAATGGAACATACAAAAGCATATACAAGTGCAGATATGCAGAGTGATATGCAAGACGTAGTTGACCGTAACTTTGACTGACTGTATCTCCCTCATTCTGGCAAATTTCAACATGCTTCAAAAGGAAAATATTCTTGTTTTTGCCTCCTCTTTCATCTGGCAGGCTTTTGAGGGGATTTTTCTCACTTTCAAAAATTGGATTTGGGTTTGCATGCTCGGTCGACTAGACGTTTCAGCGACCAATTTGACATATGCAGATGCAGATATTTGTTGCATTTATGGGTGTAGGTCGATGATTCAATAGCTCACATTGAAGATTCAAAATATCTTTCATCTGCCCCTATTCCAGATCTTTTATGCTATGAATTCTTGCAGTTGGACGTCCCTTCAAATGCAGATATTTTATTTTTTGATAGAGCATCAGTTTCTAGAATTCATTGTAACCAACTTAGGTCAAAGGACTATATATGCATAAAAATGAGATGTAAAAGGGGTTGGACATTGGAAGATTTAGGAAATCTATGCTTCTTATTCCAAACAGAGCATTCCTCTACTGTAACCATGCCTTCTTATTGAATATATGCAAGTTATTTTAACTCTTTTACTGATTTTTAGTTTAGTGTGAACCTGCATATGATTGTCTGTCAATGTTCTGTTCCTCTCAAACATTTTGTTTCTCACCTCTGGTAAGATCATCTAAATCTGTGTATGTCTACTTGTTGTATCCAGTTGTGTTGTGCATCTTTTCAGTTCTGTAAGGGCTCTTTTACTCAACCTGGTGTATCACCTAATTTCTGTTTATGTTTCCTTCTAACTCTTTTCCCAGCAAACATTAGCACTACGTTCGGTTACATTTGTCTAAGCTTTAGGCTTAGAAAGAGGAAGCCAGCCTTCTCAGGAGGTTTGATCTCAATTCGCAAGGTCCCAAACTTTGAGATCATTCCCATGTTTCTCCAGATTGCCAAGTTTTTTACAAACTCAACAAGGGTGCAAATATGGGTGATAACAGTACTCATTGCTAATTCACATGTTCTTATACAAAGGAGTTGAGTATTTTGGACAAGACATGACACTAAATATGAAGAGTGAGAAGGGTGAGGATCTCCCTGTCCAGGCATGGACTCAACTATTGGATATGTATGACCAAGACTCCAGTTTTCTTAATTTTTCCAATGTGTTTACTTCCAGGTTTAGAGGTTACTTGGTGATGGCTCCACCAAGAATTCCTAAAGATTTGCATGATTTAATAAGACCCAAGGAGAGGATTTCTAAGCTAGGCATCAACCATAACTAGGGATACATCATCCCATATCCTAATTGCACCATCCTCCAAGTATATGGCACAAGTGTTACAACTCATGTATTTCCAAGAGATGTGCCATTAAGGATTGGTTTTCTTGAAATTATGTGGTAGTTGGGAAATGTTGAAGATGCCCACTTAGTTGGAATGAAGAAGGGAACCCTTTTCCCTGCTCATACTATCTTTTCAAAATTTGTCATGATTAAGGATGGATGGAAGAAGATTGTACCAAGGATTTCACCTCTTGGAATGAAATGTTGCAGAGCAAGAAATCATGATCCAGAGGGTTTCATGGTGGCCTTGAAGGACAGGATTAAGGGAGGAAAATTCTGGCATAACTTCTATTTTCCTGAGGATATTGTCAAAAATGTTTTTTATTTTAAAATAGTAGAAGAGAGGAAAGCGAAATGGTTGGCCTTCATCAAATTGGAGAAGGAAAAATAGGACAGGGATCCTAATTTCAAAAGGGTTTATTGGATATTGATGATAATATTATGAGAGTGGAGACGATACTCCAGAATTTTGATAAGGTGGTGGGGCACCTTAAGGAAAAAAGAGAAGTACAAGGTAAAGGGAAAGCACCCGTAGCTGAGAAATAGGATAAGGGAAGTACCCCTATGCTTGCGAAAAGACCAACATATCAACCACCAAAAAAGTAATATATATTTTCGAGAAAGAAGAGCATAGTGAGAAAGGACCAAACAATTGCCAGCCCTACTCAATCAGAAGGGTCAAGAGCATCTTCTCCTACACCACAATTGCCACCATTTTCACCTCCAAGATCATCTACACTAGAGGTATTGATTTAGACTCACCTCCAAGGAAGTCTACACCCAAGTACAGAAAAGTTGAATCAGCAAGGGGTACTCCATTAGTTGGACTTGTTGATTATTCTCTTGATTTAGATGAGGAAATAATTGTAACTGAGAATGCAATGATGTAGGGTATGCTTTCACCCCCAAGAGAAGTAAACTTACCAATTCAAATGCTTAGATTGGGTAAGGCTGATCTGACTAGGGTCAACAATGCTGAAGATATAAGAGAAAAGGCATGTAAAGATAATATGGATGATTATGCCTTTGTGAAAACTAATGTGTTTCATGAATTTGTTTGGAGAATAAGGAGATAGGAGTATGATGAGAATATTAAAATAATGATGACTTAAAATCAAGAGCTGCCAAGGTAGGTCATTGAGTCAAAGGTCCTTGCAAAAATGAAAGCAAATTATAAGGACATAACACCAGCTGAGGGTGGAAATATAGTAAGGAAAAGTGGGGTGCTATTATTTATAGAATGGGACTTGGCATCAGTAATAGCATTTGATATAGTGAGCAGACATGATACTCCAATTTTTACCACTAAGGAGGAAGCAACATGTGCTTTACAAGGATCAACATTTAATTCACAATGGGACACATTAGCCATTTGGGCATTAGCCCCAAACACCAACAAGCCTGAGGTTGCAGAGCCATCTGTAGATTTAAGAGGTGGGCTAATTGTCAAAAGAGTATTTGTTACCTCAATTGTTGAGGCAGCCACATTGGTTGTGAATGTAGCCCAATTCACTAGGGCTACTGTTGAATCTTTGCATGAACAATTTGAGGCTAAAAATAAGGAATATAATGACTTGGTGGTGCTTTACAATAAAGATGAATAGAAGATTGCAGAGTTGTAACTAGAGAATGCATTGTTAAAGAGAAATTGCAATCATTGCAGTCCAGGCCATCACTAGTGTCAGGGCAACCAGTGCCATAGGTACGGGATAATGTTACGTCATCTCCACCAGCTTCTCCAATGCAATCATCACCTCCTCCTACCCATTCCCCCATCCAACTTGTATGTAAATGGTAGTCTATGACCCTAAAAATGTATCGATTTCACACCTGAGGCCAGGCACTTTGACAACACCTCCTCCAAAGAAAGAAATAAGTAGGGAAGGGTTAATTGAGTAAATGGTGGTATATGAAGAATTGTTTGGATTATATAATTATAATAACATTTTCATTGTTACTAATTTTTTGGACATTTGTTTGTCAAAATCAATAACAAGAGTGAGAAGTGTTCACTCTAATTATCTTTTAATGTTCAATTCAATAAGCATGTTTGAAAAGGATAGAGAAATTGCTCTCCCATTGATGCAGACATGGGTCCCTAGATTGGGTGTTTTAAATAATATGGTTATTCGATCCACCCATGACCAAAATAAACCACTGCAGATAGCTCCCACTTACAAAATAGTGTAGGAGATGATTGATTATCAAGGATTGGTTGATCCACTGGAGAAAAGGATCAAGGGATTGCTCAAACAGTTTGATGAGAGTGATCTTGGCCTTCTACCTAATATTCTGAATAGTGAAGGAGTTAAGACATCTGAGCAGTGGAGGGCTCATATGGATGTTGTTATTGTAGTAGAATTCACCTTGATTCGTGAGGAAGGGGATGTGAATATAGCAATGTTAAAAGATAGTATAGACAAGTTATCTATTACCAGTGCATTCCTTGAGGAGTTTGACAAGAATGCAAATAAAATAATGACCAAGTATGGTCCTTATAGAACTAAGCTAGATGAATTCATGGCCTTCAATTGGCCTACAGAAGAGGATATACTACATGGGATAACAGATATAACAATATTCCTAATTTGTGATCTTCTCCAATGGTGAGGTGGCATCAATTTTGGTACATTTTGGTACACTTAGCGGTCTTCAACGTCTTCTGGAGCGTCAGAAAAAAAGGGTTTTGTCATCTTGTACACTAGGATTTTGTACTCGACTGCCAGCTCATCTTTCCTAGGTCCACAACAAGGAGAATGATGAACTCAAGTGGCAAAAGCATCAAGTGACCATTTCAGATATTTTGGGAAAGCATCATGGATGTAACAAACTTTCTAACTTCATTGTGCAAATATTCTCTCCATGAGCTCGCAGTTACTCTTGTAATTTTGAAATACATAAATGTTTGTCAAATGTAAATGAGACATGTGTCAATTAGCCTGAAGCTTGTTTTGCTCCCTTGTTTCTATAAAAGGGAATCTTGGGCTAGTTGCGTAAGTGGTTGTTGATTAATTTGGGAAGAGCATTTGTAATACAGAGTGCAGATACAATTTTTGTCTAAGTCTTTTCTAGGTTGTGAAGAGTCTTTTGATTGTTAATGTTGTATGACAGTACTATCATTTTAGGAATGCAAATGGCATATTTTTGAAGCCAATGTTCTCCATTGTATACTCCATATGAATTATGAATGAAATAAATCAAAGATCATTCAATTCATCTCTGTTGTCTTTCCTCTGAATGTTTGTTCATTGTTAATGTACTTGTTCAAAGAATGAATTAAATTTCTTTTAACAAGAATAAAGGTTCATGTGAATGTATGCAAGGATCATTAAGTATTGTTGGTTTAGATTTCTGAGATTGAATAGTGTAATGCATCATTTATTAGATCTATTATGATAGATAGAACACTGTTATAGGTTTTCAATTGCATGATTTAAGACTCCACACCCAATGAATAAGGCACTAGTCACCATAAGTTGTGCCTATGTTACAATCTTCCTAGTTTTTCACAGCATCTACATTCAAAATCAAACTAAATATTTACTTTATATCAGAATGTATGTTTGAGTGATTCTCTATCATATTCTCATGCTTTAGACTGGTAATACTCTAAGATTTGCCATATATTTAAGGTTTCTCATCTATTAAGAAGCATTTAGGAGAATATATATGTTAAATTACAATGTATGTGTTAATCGGCACAAGAGTAACTAAAGATACATTGTAGGGACCACCCTCTAAGGTTTTGCAGAGCCCAAAGTGTAGAGGGAAAGTTTAGCAAACTTTCACCTATTTGTTGGTCAATCTCTTCTTTTCACTGACCATTGAATTAGGCAGATTCATAGGTAATTAGTGAGATCAATTTGGGTATTTGAAAAACACCAACAAATTGGTGACTCTACTGGGGAACCAAACCCCGTCTAATGTCTCTAGTTCCAAATCATACACAGTCAGAGTCATTAAGATTCATTGTTCTTTGATGAAAGAAGAACAACTTTATGCAAATTCTCATCATAGGTTGTTTTTGTATTTTGTAAACCATGGTTCTTGGTCTCATTTATGTTTCATGTTAGGTTGTTTACAATCCTCTCAGTATTTGCAAAATCTCTCAAGATTTATCATATATTTTGAAAGATCTCATTTATTAGGTGGCGACTCAAAAGTCTTTTACTAGTGCATTGTTATTTCAAAGAAACAAACAAAGAGAGATTTGTAAGAGGAATCTGAAGCCATGAGAAGAACCAAAGAACAAATGAAGAATCATCCTGACCAGAAGCTAGAAGGTGAGCTTCCACAAAATACTTAGCAATCCTAGAAGAAGAAGAAGAAGAATACAAGTATGGGTAAGTTTGATATCTTCCCTCCTCTAATAGGATCTAGGCATCTTCTTGCCAGTAGTAGTGAAAATTTACAAAAATCATATGAATATGGTATGCCTGCAATAAATGAAGATAACTCCATTTTGAAGGAATTTTTTGAAGAAGAACAGGCCCATTCAAATTTCCTAGTTGACAAGCAATTAACCCCTAGAGCGACAAGCCTTCTTTGTCCCACAGAATATGATCTACTAGTTAATCTTGTGAATAGGTCACCCACCCCTGCTTTCCACATGAATGTTGCAAATCTCCTAGATAGTGCCCTGGAAACTTCTGATTAAGATACTACATTGCCTAATGAAGAAGAATTAATGAAGGAAATCAATGAGTTAACTCAGAGAGTAAAGGAGTTAAATAAGAAAATGGCCAAGAAAAGAGAGGAGAAGATTAGGAATGCTATGGATACGATGGATAGGATGAAGAGAAGTTTAGAACATTTGAAGTTGGTGAGTCTAGAAGAGCTTGAACATATATCTGTCACACCCAATAGCCCAATAATTTCCCAAGCACTTGGCCTATATACTTTAAATGCCCCACTAAACATTGTCCCTACAAATACTTGGACTAGTTATATTCTCACTACCACTATTGCAGTCCTTTCTACCCCTAAGCATTCTGTTTAGTATGGTGATAAAGGGAAGAAGACTTTCAAAGGAATAAGTATAAATGAGGTTGGGTCTTCTCAGAAACTTCGTTCATCTAATGGGTCTGACTCATTAGATCTTAAATTGAAGAAGGAGAATGAACAGTTGCAAAAGGAGTTTGAAAGAGTAGAGATATTAGTCGCAAATACTGAGATATAGAGGAAGATTAAATTTCTAAAGTCTTCTATTGGGAATCCTGTAACATCTATTTCTCACAACCCATTAACTTCTTCACCCATTGATATAAATGTTTCAGCCTTTGCTAACCAATCCAATCCCAACTCTTATACACATTATCAATCTGCAGGTCAAAACATGAGACAATAGGGAAGTCTGGGTGCAGGGGGAAGTGGTACAAGTAGACAGCATAAAGATAAGAGAGATCAATTCACTAGAAGACCTATGTAGCCAGATAGATACAGACAACTATGCTTTGTTGGGATACCTAGGTATCCAAATCCTCTCCAAGATGACATAAGGAATGTGCTAGTTAGATTCTCTGGCAATAATGCTATAAGTGGAGAAGATCACCTAAGGACATTTAATAATATTTTGGATGACTTTGAGGTGGAGGGTGAAGATGTAATGATGAAGTTGTTTATGCAATCACTCACTAAAATTCTAGAGATTGGTATAGATCCTTTCCAGTGGAAAGCATTGGGTCATGGGAGGAATTCAAAAGGGTATTCAGAGAGCAGTATGGTGACAAGACAGATCCTCAGTCTATGTTGAATGAGTTTAGCAATATCGGTAAGGGTCATAACGAAATGGTTTTTGATCTCAACGTAAGTTTTCAGAAGGCCATGCATAGAATTCCAAATCATTTAAGACCAAATGAACCTGTATGTTTAGTTACATATAGCAATGTATTTGATCCCAAAATGGGATATCTTCTTAGAGACAAGAACCCCCAAACCTTAAGATATGCTTACAAAGTTGCTCTACATATTGAAAGCAATATAAGAGCCACTGGTAAATTGGAGAAGAGAGAAGGTGTAAAATAGTTAAAGAATCCTAGAGGTCAAGAAAAGTTACCAACACAAGAAGATAAAATGGATAAGGTTATGAGTACTTTGAAGGATCTGAATTATAAAATTACTCGACAAGAAAAGGATCTGGCGAATGAGAAGCTAGCTTTTCAAAGAAATGATAGGCCACCAAGATTGCATGATCAACCATATAATACCAATTGGCATAATGGTAAGCCTATTCTAAACAATTAGAAGAATTTGCAGAGCATAGACACTCTTGGTCCATTAAAGAAACCTTCTGCAAATTTTGCAGACGATACCCCTCGGTGTATAGCTTGCCAACTACACTATTCACCACATCAGTGTGCTTTAGCACAATCTTTAGAAGAATACCAAGACACATACATGATGGTTGCGATTTATCTCATGAACATGACAAGGTGATCAATATGTTGTTTGTTGATGAAGATTGTTCTTCTGATGAAGATATTGGTGACGTAGACATTGACAATCAAAGACATATAGCAAGTGCATGTAAACAACAAGTATTTTCATATGAAGATGAGGAAGAGAGTTGTGTTGTATATTCTCTTAAAACTAAATAAAATGATGTGACCTTGAGAAGACCATCAAATGAAGAAATCAAAAAATTAATTGTTACTAATATAGCCTAGTTTAAGAGTAATTACCATCTAAGGAATGGAGTTGTAGACAATGATTAGGGGAAAGCTAGTAGTGTCTTCATTAAGGAAAGTCAAACAGATAAGAAAAAGGATGAGCCCAAGGCAAGAAATACCAAGGTATGGAAAAGAAAACATGATGGGATACATGATGGTGAACCATTGATTTCCCCATCAACTCTGAGCAAGCCTTAGAAACTAAAAAATTATGTAGAAAAGAAAAAGATTTTGACTCAAGAGATTGGAACATCTAGTGTACATGGGGAAATATCTAAGGAAAATATTGTGATAGCTTATGATGTGCCTAAGTATACCCCAATTGACATGTTCCAAACATTATCACAAGTAAAGGTGTCAGTTCCACTTTTGGAGTTGATGATGATTGAAGAACATATGAATAAAGAAATGGTCTATATCACTGGTGTAGATTCAACCTGTAATGAAAAAAGAGAAAAGTTTTGGCCTTAAGAGAACAAAGAGTAGAGAAAAGAAAAGAATGTTGAGGAGAGTAGCAGTGATAACCCTTAGGTGTTCTTGGGTGCAACAATTACCGCATGCCCTAATCAGGTGGACCCTTTCTATGTTTCCCTGATCATAAATGATGGAACTTTGAAGAATTGTATGATTGAATCAGGGGCATCTTCCAATATCATGGAAGTCAAAGTCATGCAAGCATTGGGTTTGAAGATCACAAAGGCCTATAGAAAATGTTATGCAATTGATAATAGAGAGGTCCCAGTCATAGGAATCATAAGGGAGATACCTTATAGGATGGCAGCATATCCTGATAAGGAGTTTGTGATGAGTGCAACTATGGTAGACATACCTCCTGCTTATGGGATGCTTCTGTCTAGAAAGTGGTCTACTGCTATTGGTGGGAGCATGCAATGTGATATGTCTTTTTCCACTATCCCTATTGATGGCAAGAATGTTAATCTTCATATGGAGCCTCTCGCTTCATACATAATGGTGGAACATGAACCTGAAGAGTATATCCATTTTGTTGATGTGGACACTAGCAATTTTAGGGTTGAGGAATTACCAAAAAAAGTATGGAGACTTGTACCTTTGGAAAAGGAGGTGAGGGAACAAGCAACCGGTGATGAGCTATGGACCATGTATTTTTATGTTGCTTTCTCAAAGGAAGTGTTGGGTGCAAGAGTGATCCTTATCTCTCCTAGTGGTAAGACATTCAAATTCTCATTCTCCTTGTTATTTGTATGTTCAAATAATGTAGTAGATTATGAGGCTTTACTAGTAGGGTTGAGACTAGCTGAGAAGCATGGAATAAAGAAACTAAGGGTCATTGGTGACTCTGAGGTAATTGTATCCTAGGTTAGATCAAGGTTTGTTTCAAAGAATCAAAGATTGAAACAATATAGAAATGGCATTTGGGACTCAATTGAACACTTTGATGCTTTTGGTATTGACTGGTTACAGAGGGGCAAAAATCAAGTGGCAGATTTGCTAGCCAACATTGCACTCTGACTAGATGACATAACTTTTGCAGGCATCTCTAAATCTCTAAGGTTAAGGTACAGATGAGACCATCAATCCCTGATAACATAAGAACTAACAAGTTTTCAGTAATGATGATGACATACTAAAGCTCCTGGAGTGTGTTGATCAATATGAAAGCCAGGAGATAGACTTTAGAGCATTTGTGGAAGAGAAAAATGGAAAAGAAACAATATTTGGAAATGAGGTAATCCAACTTAAGACCAAAAAAATTCCTAAAGGTCTTGTTTCTTTGGAGAGGGTCTTTGATGGCCCTGATAAAAGAATTGTTAAGAAAAATTCATCACATCTAGGTGACCTTGAAGAAATAAATTTGGGAAATGAGAAGGCTCCAAAGAAAGTATATATAGGAAAGAAAATGAAGCCTCAAGTGAAAGAAATGTTGATTGCTTTATTAAGGAAGTACAAGCATGTTTTTGCCTGGTCATATGATGATTTGAAGGCCTACAGGGAAGAACTCTATCGACATGAAATATCATTGAATGATGATGCTAAGCCATTCAGGTAGTAGCAAAGGCCTATCAACCCTACACCGGCACCTAAAATGTAAGAGGAGTTGATAAAGCTCAGAGATGGGGGAATTATTAAGCCCATTAGATATTTAACATGGGTGTCTAACCTTGTTCCAGTGAGAAAAAAGAATGGTGACATCAAACTTTGTGTTGACTTTAGAAACTTAAACATGTCATTATTGAAATACAACTATCCATTGTTAAACATGGAAGCTATGATCTAGAAATTAATTGGCTATGAGCTATTATCTATGATGGATGGTTTCTTTGGGTACAATCAAGTAAAAGTGAAGGATTCAGAGCAGTACAAGACTATATTTACAAATCCTTGGAGAAATTTTGTGTATGTCAAAATGCCTTTTCACTTGACAAATGCAGGTGCTACATTTCAGAGAGCTATGGATGTAGCTTTTTCTAATTGTATAGACATCTTCATGGTAGTCTATCATGATGATTTAACTACTTACTCCAAAACGGAAGAGGAACATTGCATTCATTTGGAGAAAATTTTCATTAGAGCCTTGGAGTATGGGATATCCATCAATCCTAAATAATGTACCTTTGGGGTTACTGAAGGCAAATTACTATGACATATAATGTCCAAAGAAGGAGTAAGAATTGAACCAAAGAGAGTGGTTGCAATTGACAAGATTCCTTAGCCTAAAAGTGTGAAAGGTATACAGTCCTTCTTTGGTCAAGTGAACTTCCTGAGGAGGTTTGTAAAATTTTTTATTGAAACTACTCGACCCATTTCAAAAATGTTGAAGAAGGATGAGAAGATAGCATGGAGTGAAGAGGCATCTAAAGCTTTTGTAAGAATAAAAAAGTCTATCAAGGAGGCACCATTTTTGAAGTCTGCTAACTTCTCTAAGCCTTTTCAACTATTTTCTTTGGCTTCCTTTCACACTATTGCTGCAGTGTTGCTACAGAAGAATGACGAGAGGTATGAGCAGCCAATTGCCTTTTTCAGCAAGTCATTACAAGCTGTAGAGTTAAAGTATGACATGATTGAAAAGGAAGCCTACGCTTTGGTGAAGGCACTAAAAAATTTTAGGACTTATCTGGTTGGTGTGACAATTGTTGCATATGTACCTTTAGCTGCTATTAAGGACATTTTTACTCAGCAAGAAGTTACTGGCAGAAGGTGCATATGGATCAATGGGATCCAAGAGTTCAACATTGACATTGAAATTACAAAGCTTGTAAGAGGACAATGACTGAAAAAGTTAATGGTTGAATCAAATTTAGAGGCCAATCAAATAAACAATGTTGAATATGTTGATGTATACCCTATTTGTGATATGCAAACTTCTTGGTGGTATAGACATATTGTACACTATTTGCAAAATTTGTCATGCCCTAAGGAGATGATAGATAATGAGGAAAGAACACTCAAACTCCAAGCATTTAAATATGTAATCATTGATAATGAAATATGGTGGAGAAATATGAATGGAGTATTGCTCAAGTGTGTGGATAGAAAGCAAGCTCAAGAGCTCTTAAATGAGATGCATAATGGTGTGTGTGGTGGTCATTACTACTTCTCACAAGATCTTGAGGGCAGGGTTTTGGTGGCCAACACTTTTCAAGGATGCACAAAGAATGGTAAGGGCATGTGATGCATGCCAAAGGTTTGCTGGTAAGTTGAATTTTTTTGGAAACTTACCTCTTAGGACAATTTCAGTGTAGGCACCATTTCAACAACGAGGGATTGACTTCATTGGTGAGATTGTAGAGAAGTCAAGTGGAGGACACTCATGGATACTAGTAGCCACCGATTACTTTACTAAGTGGATAGAGGCCATTCCCACAAAGAAGGCCACAAGTAAAGTTGTTACTGACTTTTTGATGAATAATATTCTGACCAGGTTTGGTGTACTAGAGAAAATTGTAACTGATAATGCTATGTGCTTATGGTTAGAAGAGTTTGTTGATTTCTACAATAAATATGGGATTTCCATCTCATATTCATCCCCTTACCACTCTTAAGGAAATGGACAAGCTGAGTCCAATAACAAGAGTCTCATGAAGATTATCAAGAGAGTTATAGAGAAGAACAAAAGGTCTTGGGACTCCAAGTTAAAGCAAGCTCTATGGGATGATAGAGTATCTATAAAGAAGGCAACAAGGAAGTCACCATATGAATTAGTTTATGGGCTTGATACTAGGATGCCTACTAACAATCTACTGCAAATGTACAAATTCATACAAGAGTATGAGGATGATATTCCAAATGAAATGAAAATAAGGATCAATCCTTTGGTAGAGCTTGATGAAACAAGAACAACACAATTAAAGAACATAAAGATGCAGCTGCAAGTAAAAACCCCGAATGACAAGAAGTCTTCCTCTAGGAAGTTTGAAGTTGGTGATATGGTATTGATGTGGAATGCAAGAGCACAGGAAAAGGGGAAGCATGGTAAATTTGATGCTCTCTGTCTAGGACCATATCTGATCAACAACACACATGGGGAGGATTCCTATTACTTACAAAATTTGATTGGTGAATTTCTTAAATTGCTAGTACATGGACAATTCTTGAAACCATACTTCACCTCAAGTATGTTATCTTCCATGTACAATGTATTTCTATGTATAGGTTTGTAAATAGGTTTGGTGTGTTCTAGTCTAGTTTGGTCTTCTCTGCCTTGTATAGGTAGTCCTCTAGTTTTTTGGGTTTTGTTTGTGTTCTGCTCTACCAATAAATTATGAGATCTAACTTTGTTCATGCTAAATAGACATCACCAACTAGAGCCACTGATAGGACTTTGAAAATTTATAGTGGTCCTATGGTCACATTTCAAAGTTTTAGTCATCCATTGGTCCCCTGAGGGTTAGGGTTTCATTTTCCATCTGCTAAGGTTCAATCTTAGGATTTAAACCCTTCTAAAACCCTATTTATGCAAAACCCCTAACTTTCTTTTAATTTGTCATTGACTTAGTTACTTAAGTTATAAATTAAGTCATTATCTTCATTGTTAAGTCAGCCCCTTATTCCTAGCAAAACATTTGGTCACATGCGCTTTTTGATTTTTGCCTGATGTCCTAAGTCCGAGCTAGAGAATGTTTTAATATTCTATGTGTGCACTTTAGGTAGGGTCAAAATATTTTATCAGAATGCCTAGGATGTCCCCTTTTAAGTTGCAACTTAAGGCACGTGCTTCAATTAACCTAAGTTCTAGGAGGCATGGTCCCACAGCTTATATCCCATTGCTTGTCCGCCAGCCCATGCCATTAAAATATTCAATAAAAAAGTTGTGTGGGATAGCAGGTATGCACCACGTGGCATGTCTTTGTATGAGCCTTGGTGGTTTCTAAGGTGACGCTCATGGTGGGCCCAGGATCTAAGGGTCCATATTATTTATGAGGATTAAATCCTAATTGTTCCCCGCCAGCATGTGGGGAATCTATCTGCAGATGACGGTAGCATGCGGAGTAGTGGGCGATTGCCACATGGTTCCATCTAAGCCATCCAAGATCCAACTCACTAGAGGATCAATGGCCAAAATTTAAACTTGCTAACAATGTTGATGGAGTTGTTCTAGTTTGCACGAGCACGTAATAATGGTGGACATGATTTCTCCTGCCAAATTAAAGGATTTTTCTTACCATAAAAGCAGGATTGAAAGAATAATTTGATTCACAAAAGCATTCTAAAGTGTCTGGAAATTTGTAGTAGTGTATTTCAAGTTCCTAGCATCCAAAATTAGGGTTTCTAAGTGTTCAAGCACCTGTAAGTAATATTGTCCCCTTTTCTGTGCCAAATTTCTAACGAAATTTTATGTATTTGCTAGTTTTGTGTGTCAAATTGACTGCTAGGGCTTCTTTTAAGGTTTGAAATTCATCAATTGCTTCTTAATTGCTTTGAATTCACCTTATTTTCTTGCATTTGTATCAAACCCTAGTTGATGAAACCCTAGTTTACATCATCTTTCATTACAATGGCACCCCCAAGAGCCTAGCCCTCTAGTTTTGATTCCAAAAAATGACCCCTATTCCAAGACATATTAGAACAATTGACCAATTCCACATATGATAAATGTATAAGTTAGACTATGTTCCAAGGCTCTCGAATAGGAGATGGCATTGCCAACTAATAATATGCCATTAAGGATGCCACATTATGAGTCGTTGGATGGACTCTCTTTACCTATTTGTTTGGGTAGAGGAATTATGAGGTCCCAATATGCAATTCATGGAGGTTAGATATGGGAAAACTCATTGTTCCCAATGTTTACCCCAACAGTGACCTCCTGAAATCCATAAGCTAACTATGACCCTAATGTTTGGGTTATAAGGACACATTTAGGTGTGAAGATGGTTGACATCACCCAAGTAGGGTTTATTGATGTTTGCAAATTGAATCCTATGGACAAGGAGACAATTGATCTAAAGGCATTAAAGGAAGAATATGAAAAGATAAAATTAACTTTCAAGGTTACACTTTTGACCAATTTCATGGGGAGAGGGAAGGGAAGGAGCAAGATCTAACTAAATTCATCAGATAAGGAGCCCTTCCCAGTTGACAAGTTTGAGTTTTATTTTTAGAGAACTTTTTACACTCTATGTCATATTTTAGGGTTTGACCCTCTCACATGGATGCTAGTAGCCTTCATGTATATGGAAGAAAACATTCCACATGTAATGGTCAATAAATTGTATGACTTTGTAACCTACCTATCAGATAAACTTCATATGGGGTTGATTGCCCTCAAGGCAGGTGAGACTGCTGTCAGATTTTGGTGGTACTCATTGTTGATTCACATGTTCTTATACAAAGGAGTTGAGTATTTTGGACAAGACATGATGCTGAATATGAAGAGTGAGAAGGGTGAGGATCTCCCTATCTAGGCATTGACTCACTTATTGGATATGCATGACCAAGACTCCAATTTTGTTGTTTTCTCGAATGTGTGTGCTTCCAGGTTGAGAGGTTACTTGGTGATGCATCCACCAAGAATTGTTAAAGATTTGCATGATTTCACAAGACCCAAGGAGAAAATTCTTGAGCTAGGCATCAACCATAACTGGGGAGACATTATCCCATATCCTAATTGAACCATCCTCTGAGTATATGGCACAAGTGTTACACCTCATGTATTTCCAAGAGATGTGCCATTGAGGATTGGTTTTATTGAAATTATGTGGCTGTTGGGAAATGTTGAATATACCCACTTAGTTGGAATGAAGAAGGGAACCCTTTTCTCTGCTTATACTATCTTTTCATATTTTTTCATGATTAAGGATGGATGGAAGAAGGTTGTACCAAGGATTTCACCTCCTGGAGTGAAATGTTGCAGAGCAAGAAATCATGATCTAGAGGGTTTCATGGAAGCCTTGAAGGACATGATTAAGTGAGGAAAATTCTGGCATAACTTCTATTTTCCTGAGGATATTGTCAAAAATGTTTTTGATCTTCAAACAACAAAAGAGAGTTAAGCAAAATGGTTGGCCTTCATCAAATTGCAGAAGGCAAAATAGGACAGGGATCCTAATTTCAAAAGGGTTTATGGGGTATTGATGATAATATTCTGAGAGTGAGATGATACTCTAGAATTTTGATAAGGTGGTGGGGCACCTTAAGGAAAAAAGATAAGGGAAAGCCCCTATTACTGAGGAACAGAATAAGGGAAGTGCCCCTATGCTTGAGAAAAGACCAATATATCAGCCA
Source organism: Cunninghamia lanceolata (assembly GCA_027924645.1). Taxonomy (NCBI): domain Eukaryota; kingdom Viridiplantae; phylum Streptophyta; class Pinopsida; order Cupressales; family Cupressaceae; genus Cunninghamia; species Cunninghamia lanceolata. Next base: position 6,188,463 of record BSBN01000957.1, read on the forward strand.
CCAAAAAATCAATATATATTTTTGAGAAAGAAGAGCATAGTGAGAAAGGAGCAAACAATTTCCACCCCTACTCAATCAAAAGGGTCAAGAGAATCTTCTCCTACATTGCAATTTCTACCATTTTCACCTCCAAGATCATCTACACCAGAGGTTATTGAGTAAGACTCACCTCTAAGGGAGTCTCCATCCAAGAAAAGAAAAGTTGAATCAGCAAGGCTTACTACATCGGTTGGACTTGTTGATTATTCTCTTGATTCAGATGAGGAAATCATTGCAAATGAGAATGAAATGATGCAAGGTATGCCTTCACCCCCAAGAGAAGTAAACTTACCAATTCAAAGGCTCAAATTGGGTAAGGTTGATCTGACTGGGGTCAATAATGCTGATGATATAAGAGAAAAGGTATGTAAAGATTTTATAGATGATGATACCTTTGTCAAAACTAATGTGTTTCATAAATGTTTTTGGAGAGAAAGTAGAGAGGAGTATGATGAGAATATTAAGATAATGATGACTCAAAATCCAGAGCTACCAAGGAAGGTCATTCAGTCAAAGGTCCTTGCAAAAATGAAAGAAAAATATAAGGACATAATGCCAACTAAGGGTAGAGAGCTAGTAAGGAAAAGTGAGGTGCTTCTATTGCCAAAATGGGACTTGGCATCAGCAATGGCATTTGATACAGTGAGGAGACATGATACTCCAGTTTTTACCATTGTGGAGGAAGCAACATGTGCTTTACAATGATCAACATTTAGTTCACAATGGGAGACATTATCCATTTGGGCATTAGCCCCAAACACCAACAAACCTAAGGTTGCAGAGCCATCTACAGATTTAAGAGGTGAGCTAATTGTCAAAATAGTATATGATACCTCATCTATTGAGGCAGCCACATTGGCTATGAATGTAACCAAATTCACTAGGGCTACTGTTGAATCTTTACAGGAACAATTTGAGGCTAAAAATAAGGAATATAATGACTTGGTGGTGGTTTACAATAAAGATGAATAGAAGATTGCAGAGTTGCAACTAGAGAATGCACTATTAAAAGAGAAATTGCAATCATTGCAGTCTAGGCCATCACTAGTGTCAGGGAAACCAGTGCCACAGGTGTAGGATAATGTTACGTCATCTCCACTAGCTTCTCTAATGCAATCATCATCTCCTCCTACCCATTCCCCCCATCCAATTTTTATGGAAATGGTAGTCTACGACCCTAACAATGTATCGATTGCATACCTGAGGCAAAGCACTTCGACAACACCTCCTCCAAAAAAGAAATAAGTAGAGAAGAGTTAATTGAACAAATTGAGGTATATGAAGAATTTTTTGGATTATATAATGATAATAACATTTTCATTGTTACTAATTTTTTGGACATTTATTTTTTAAAAGCAATAACAAGAGTGAGAAGTGTTCACTCTAATTATCTATTAATGTTCAATTCAATAAGCATGTTTAAAAAGGATAAAGAAATTGCTCTCCCATTTATGCAGACATGGGTCCCTAGATTGGGTGTTTTAAACAATATGGTTATTATATCCACCCATGACCAAAATAAACCACTACAGATAGCTCCCACCTACAAAATAGTGTAGGAGATGATTGATTATCAAGGATTGGTTGGTTCACTAGAGAAAAGGATCAAGGAATTGCTTAGGTAGTTTGATGAGAGTGATCTTGGCCTTCTGCCAGACATTCTAAAGAGTGAAGGAGTTGTCAAGACTTATGAGAAGTGGAGGGCTCATATGGATGTTGTTATTGTTGCAGAAGCCACCTTGAATTGTGAGGAAGGGGATGTGAACATATCAATGTTAAAGGATGGTATGAACAAGTTATTTGTTACTAGTGCATTCCTTAAGGAGTTTGACAAGAATGTAAATCAAATAATGACCAAGTATGGTCCTTAGAGAACTAAGATAGATGAATTCATGGCATTCAATTGGCCTACAGAAGAGGATTATACTACATGGGATAATAGATATAACAATATTCTTGATTTGTGATCTTCTCCCATGGTGAGGAGGCATTAATTTTGGTACATTTTAATACACTTAGCTATCTTCAAGGTCTTCTAAAGTGTCAGTAAATAGGGTTTTGTCATCTTGTACACCAGGACTTTCTACTTGACTACCATCTCAGCTTTCCAGGGTCCACAACAAGGAGAATGATGAACTCAAGAGACAAAGGCATCAAGTGACCATTTCAGATATTTTAGGAAAGCATCATGGATGTAACTATCTTTGTAACTGCATTGTGTGAATATTCTCTCCATGAGCTCATAGTTACTCTTGTAATTTTGAAATGTAAATGTTTGTCAAATGAAAATCAGACGTGTCAATTAGCCTGAAGCTTGTTTTGTTCCCTTGTTTCTATGAAAGGGAATTTAGGGCTAGTTGCATAGGTAATTGTTGATTAATTTGGGAAGAGCTATTGTAATACAGAGTGCAGATACAATTTTTGTCTAAGTCTTTTCTAGGTTGTGAAGTTTTGAGTCTTTTGATTGTAAATGTTGTATGACAATACTATCATTTTTGGAATGCAAATGGCATATTTCTAAATTCAATGTTCTCCATTGAATACTCCATATGAATTATGAATGAAATGAATCAAAGATCATTCAATTCATCTTTTTTGTCTTTCCTCTAAATGTTTGTTCATTGTTAATGCACTTGTTCAAAGAATGAGTTAAATTTGTTTTAACAGGAATAAAGGTTCATGTGAATGTATGCAAGGATCATTAAGTATTATTGGTTTAGATTTCTGAGATTGAATGGTGTAATGCATCATTTCTTAGATCTGTTATGATAGATAGAATGTTGTTATAGGTTTTCAATTGCATGATTTAAGACTCCACACCCAATAAATAAGGCAGTAGTCATCATAAGTTGTGCCTATGTTACAATCTTCATGGGTTTTCATAGCATCTACATTCAAAATCAACTAAATCTTACTTTCTATCAAAATGTATTTTTGAGTGATGCTCTATCATATTCTCATGCTTTAGACTAACAAATACTATAAGATTTTCTAGATCTTTAAGGCTTTTCATCTATAAAGTGCAACATTTAGGAGAATATATCTGTTAAATTACAATGTATGTGTTAATTGGCACAAGAGTAACTAAAGATAGATTGTAGGGACCACCCTGCCAGGTTTTGCAGAGCCCAAAGTGCAAAGGGAAAGTTTAGCAAACTTTCACCTATCCATTGGCCAATCCCTCCTGATTGCTGACTATTGAATTAGGTAGATTCATAGGTAAGTAGTGAGATCAGTTTGGGTATTTAAAAAAAATCAACAGATTGGCAACTCTATTGCGGAACCAAACCCAGTCTAACGTCTCTAGTTCCAGATCATACATAGTCAGAGTCATTAAGATTCATTGTTATTTTCTAAAAGAAGAACAACTTTATGAAAATTCTCATCATAGGTTACGTTTGCATTTTGTAAACCATGGTTCTTGGTCTCATTTTTGTTTCATGTTAGGTTGTTTTCAATCCTCTCAGTATTTGCAAACTCTCTCGAGATTTATCATATATTTTAAAAGATCTCATTTAGTGCATGGCGACTCTGATGTCTCTTGTTCTGGTACATTGTTATTTCAAAGAAAGAAAGAAAGAGGGATTTTTAAGAGGTATCAAAGCCATGAGAAGAACCATAGCACAAATGAAGAATCATCTTGACCAAAAGCTAGAAGGTGAGCTACCACAAAATACTTAGCAATCTTGGAAGAAGAAGAATACAAGTACGGGTAAGTTTGATATCTTCCCTCCTCCAATAGGATCTAGGTGTCTTCTTTCCAATAGTAAAAATTTGCAAAAAACATATGAATATGGTATCCCTGTAATAAATGAAGATAACCTTGTTTTGAAAGAATTTGTTGAAGAAGAAAGCCCATTCGAATTTCCTAGTTGACAAGCAATTAACCCCTAGAGTGACAAGCCTTCCTAATCCCTTAGACTATGATCTACTAGGTAATCCTATGAATAGGTCACCCACCCCTGCTTTCCACATGAATGTTGCAAATATCCTAGATAGTTCCCTAGAAACTTCTGATTTAGATACTACATTGCCTAATGAAGAAGAATTAATGAAGGAAATAAATGAGTTGCATAGAGAAACTCAGATAGTAGAGGATTTAAATAAGAAAAGGGCCAAGGAAAGAGAGGAGAAGATTAGGAATGCTATGTATACGAGGGATAGGATAAAGAGAAGTTTATAACATTTGAAGTCGATGAGTCTAGAAGAGCCTGAACTTGTATCTGTCACACCCAATAACCTAATAGTTTCCTAAGCACTTGGCCTAAATACCATAAATGTGCCACTAAACATTGTCCCTATAAATACTTGGACTATAACTATTCTCACTACCACTGTTGTAGTCCCTCCTGCCCCTAAGCATTATGTTCAATATGGTGATAAAGGGAATAAGCCTTTAAAAAGAATAAGTATAAAGGAGGTTGGGTTGCCTCACAAAATTCTTGCATCTAAGGGGTTTGACTGATTAGATCTTAAATTGAAGAAGGGGAATGAACAACTACAAAAGGAGTTGGAAAGAGTAGAGATATTGGCCGCAAATGCTAAGATACAGAGGAAGATTGAATTTCTGAAGTCTTCTGTTGGGAATCCTGTAACATCTATTTCTCACAACCCATTAACTTCTTCACCCATTGATATAAATATTTCAAACTTTGCTAACCAGTCCAATCCTAACTCTTATTCACATATTCAATCTGGAGGTCAGCACATGAGACAATAGGGAAGTCTGGGTGCGGGGGGAAGTGGTGCAAATAGACAGCATGAAGATCAGAGAGATCAATTCACTAGAAAACCTATGCAGTTGGATAGATACAGACAATGATGCTTTGTTGGGATACCTAGGTATCCAAATCCTCTCTCATATGACATAAGGAATTTGCTAGTTAGATTATCTGGCAATAATGCTATAATTGGAGAAGATCAACTAAGGTCATTTAATATGATGGATGACTTTGAGGTGGAGGGTGAAGATGTAATGATGAATTTGTTTATGCAATCACTCACTGAAGATGCCAAAGATTGGTATAGAGGCTTGCCAGTGGAAAGCATCAGGTCATGGGAGGAATTCAAAAGGGTATTCAGAGAGCAGTATGTTGCAAGACAAATCCCTAGTTTATGTTAAATGAGTTTAAGAATATCACTAAGGTTCATAATTAAATGGTTTTTTATTTCAACATAAGGTTTCAGAAGGCCATGCATAGAATTCCAAATCGTTTAAGACCAAATGAACTTGTATGTTTAGTTAGTATAACAATGCATTTGATCCCAAAATGGGATATCTTCTTAGAGACAAGAATCCCCAAACCCTAAGAGGTGCTTACAAAGTTGCTATATGCATATTGAAAGTAATAGAAGAGTTTCTAGTAAAGTGGGGAAGAGAGAAGATGTAAAACTATTAAAAAACCCTAGAGGTCTGGAAAAGTTACTAGCACAAGAAGATAAAATGGATAAGGTTATGAGTGCTTGAAGGATCTGAATTATAAAATTGCTCGACAAGAAAAGTGTCTAGTGAATGAGAAGCCAGCTTTCCAAAGAAATGATAGGCCACCAAGACTGCATGATCAAACATATAATACCAATTGGTATAATTGTAACACTACTTTTCCCCTTATGTATTTAATTAACTGCAGCAGATTTGTTATGGTTAATATTTAGAGTTAGGATAATATAGAATATTAAATAATGTGTAAGCAACAAAAGTAAATTACAAATTTGATAATTTAATAAGATCTCTAATATAAATCACTAACAAGACAAATTGGATAACATAATCACGCAATCACATATATAATATTCCCAATATCTTTATTAACAATAAGTTTAATACTTATCTATATGAAATTTGCAAGAATCCAAAGATTGTTGGAATGGACCCTAGTTCAGCCTCCTTCATCTGTGAGCAATCTAGGAGAAATAAGCATACTTTGCCACTCTACACGAGTGTTGGTTCCTTTGGAACAATGCTTAACACCCGTGCAATACCAAGCCCTAGCCAGGACAATCCTGAGTGCACTTCTGTACCCTGGGTTGGACACACACATAAGATGTGCCCCCTTCTCCGTCTTGCTCACAACCTGCTAACCTAGAATCCTATTCTCACAATGTATAGTGCTTGTTTTCTACTTCTTTCCTTTGAGTGATTCTTTTATGCACATTCCAAGTCTCACACAAATACCTTATATAACCTTTTAAGGGGTGGTTGTAAACCATCACACCATTTCACAAAGGTTGTCATTAACAATTAGTTAATAAAATTAATAATTCCTCCCTTTTTAAAAGGGTTTTTCATAATTATTCTCTATTTATCTCTTTTTTAACCAAAGGATCATATTATCCTTTATTTTTCCATCTCCATTTTAATTATAAAGGGTAAATAAACTTTATCCTCTTATAATCTCAAAGTCTTATTCATAAAATAATCTTCTTTTCCATTTTGGGGAAAAAGTCCCATAACAATTCTCCCCCTATAAATTAGTTGTTGTCCTCAGTAGCTCAAATTGAATCTACAAAATATTTTAGAAAAAATAATTAGCCAAGAAACATTATCAATATCGCAATGAATCTACTTCATTTATAATCATATTTCTCAAATTTTAGATCTTCCCAATAACTCTTCTACAATTAAATCCCATAGAAATACTTTGTTAATCCATAACATGATTAGAACTATAAGCACATTTCACTTGAAATAGATCATGGATTTATACTTGAGAAGCTAATACGAGTGTATACAATAAATCTCCTATCAAATAATCTTTTAAATTTGGTCATTAATGTGTAACCTTATCTTTAATACAAATATTTCAATCTTTTAGGTGTCACTTTAATATACAAAGGTATTATCATGTAATCACATAGTACTTACATAATGAATGACATGCATATCACATACTATGTAGTCAATCATCATTTAGTACCATAAACTCAAAATACATTCAAAGATGATAGTCATGCATTTCGGACTACATGAATATCCTCTTTTCATATACCAACTACAATTGAATAGCAATAAATACATCAAAACATGTACAAGGTTATTGGGTTGATCAAGTCTAATAACAAAGTACAATAAAAACAAAGATTGTACAAAACAATCTTACAAGGCAACTTAAAACATCAACAACTATGACCATCATAAAGTACTTCATAGAGAACACTAGGTTTAGTATTTCCTTTAAGTAATTAGGTTAATTGAATATCTTTCTTTGTTATCCTCATCTTTTCCATCATGATTGATCTCATGGCCATCTAATTATGACTTCCTAAAATAATTAAAGACAATTCAAAGTCTGTGTTGGGATAGGAAAATTTAAAATTTTCTTATAGTCCTACCAGCCCATATCCAACCAAATCAAAAAACATTACTTCCAAAATCATAATAATAATTGGTATATCCCATAAAAATCACATGACTTTCATCACAAGTGGGCGTCTCACCCCTCAAAATGCAATACAATGAAGGGCATCAATTCCTTAATATCGACATGACCCCATTTTAGTCATACCGATCCATACTATATATTAGAAATGGGTTGAAATGAGTATCAGCATGAAAGTAATGATCAGGGAGAAGATTTCAAGAACCACCGATGGGGAAAGTAGCACCATCGGGTAATACTCCACAAATCCCATCAACAGGATAAATCATACCAATGGAGGAATTCGGTAGGACTCTCACCGAGCATCCCGTGGAACGAAGGGAACTAGTGGTTATCGGTAGGAGATGAACATCGGAGTGAAAAATTTAGGAGTCTCTGACATTCTAACGTCTCAGCGACCAATGAAATTGTTTCGGCATAAGTCATGCCGATATGTATTGAAGATAAGAACCATCGGCAAAAGTGAATGAGTCGGAACAAAGCTTGCAAGTCTGGCCGAAACAATACTCACAACGATGTCAGTGACATGTTGTGAAGGTCTCTCTGATGAAGAGTGTAAAGGAAGATATCGGGGAGACAACCACGATCGGGTAACTTGAAATATGTTATCCTGATGACATCTTATCCCGATGACAATGATGACCACGTTCATTGACAAGACTCTCACCGATAGTCATATTAGAGACACTTAAGAGATTGGAGAAGAATGTTATTCACACAGTGATAAAGAAAGTCAGGCTGATGATGACCATGCCCACTTCTACATCGAGTAAACCTTTAAAATATCTTGCCGATACAAACTCACATATGAAATATGACATCAAGGAGACAAATGAAGGGTTACAGTGATTGATCCATGAGCAAACATTCGCGCCATAAGAAGATATTAAAATCACCCTGACATTACGAAAATCATATCGATGAGAGAAGTTATGACAATGTAACGTTTCACAACGATCAAGAAAATTGAAACGCTGGAACAATTAATTGCAGATGATGAAGAAATCCTCTAAGATGCCATTTGAAACTATTGCAATTAAGTTTGAAAGAATTATCTGAAGTGAGCAAGCAAGCAGAGACTTGGAGGAGAAAATAGGGGAATTCGATCACTGCTTCAGATAACAAGTACATAAATACAAACTTCTGTGCAATAGCCTATAGTTTGAATTTATTGTCCAAGATTGTGATGGAAACTCCAGTGAAAGGAAAGGGCAGAAAACTACAGGGTGAAACCAATAAACCTAAAAAATAAAAAATTGACAAAACTCCTTAGGAGAAAACAAAAGAGAGGAAATTAAACCAGGACCTGATTGACCAATTTCCTAGATCGACTCCCAAAGCCCAAAGGTCTGCACAACTTAGGGCAGAAGTGGAGAAACTAGAAGACAAATGTAAATATCTCGGAAATGTTTGGACTCCAATTAGGGGTTATGAATTGTTTAAATTCCACTACAATAGAAGAGTTAGGAATTTCCCAGTGTCAAACCCATGGCACTTAAATTTGGGTAAATTGGTTGTTCCTAATGTGTTTCTAAATCCAGAGCTCCTCCAACTTCTAGCTAGGCATTATAATCCAAGCCTCAAAGCCATATGCAACCCGCAAGGGGAGCCTATTATACATTTATCTAAGAATGCCATTTGTGAGGTTTTTGACTTGGATGATTTATGTATTGTCCCCATAGTTTATGAGGATTTGGATAAAGAGTACTGGAGAATGGATACTACATATAATGGATGGAGATTGCCTATTCACAGGCCTAGGGCAGAGGGAGAAATGGTGCCTCTCAATGAGAATGATGGACCTCCATTTCATGTGTCATTATTTGAACCATACATACAATACATTTACTACTCTATGGGCCAAGTCCTAGGATCAGAGGTCCCTAATTTAATGACAATTCCTCTGATGGTCATAGCCATAGATGTCCAGTGCCACAATGCCAGGCAGTTTAATTATGCTACCTATATTTTTGGTAGAATTGATTCTGGTCTAACAGTAATAAAGAACAATGCCCCATCAGTTTCTTTTGAACATTACTCACTCCTCATGCACATGGTGCTTTATTATGGCCAGGAAGTGGGACTGTGGCCAACTTAATTCAAAGTTGTTCCAGTAGACCAGAGGAGGCAAAATTCACCCATGCAGATGTGGACTAGAATATGGGACAATAGGTATGCCCATTCTAGCTATGTTTAGTTTGAAGAGTACTGTGTGAAAGTGTTATATAGATATTTTAGTCATCCCTATGAGTATTCATTATCAAATGAAATAAAGAGGTTTCTTAGGCCAAAAGATTTTGGTGGTCCTCCTACTGTTACTCACAACTGGGGAGACTAGTATTGTTTTGAGGATGCTACTATGGTCAGAGTTTATGGTATTGAGGACACTCCTTTTATCTTGCCTAAGACTATTCCTGACATAATTGCCTACTTAGAAATAGTTAGGCAAATGAATTGTTCTAATGTGATGCACTTGAGCTCCCATGACAAACAATCTTTTATGCCTAGTACTCTGTGCTTTGGAGATTTTACTATGGTATCTAAGGAGGGTTATAGTCTCATTATGGATAAACTGATGCATTACAATATGAGATGTGCTGAGGCAAGAAAAGGCTTTGATCCTGAGGGTTTCATTGACCTTGCTCGGAGAAAATAGAACCTCAGTGGATATACACATGTCTCATATCCACATGATGATATCATCAAGAATTTGGAAGAGACTGAAGTTGAATTGGTGGTTGAGAAATATAATAGGGACTTAGATGAGAAGAGGAGGCAGCTTGCAGAAATAGAATTGTTGTCCTCTGGTGATGAAGGACCTGCAGAGGAAGAAGAACCACATCAACAAGTAGCTATGATATCTAAAAGAAGAATGCAATTCTATTAGTCTCTTGGTATAGAACATGATGAGGAGGGGTCTGTTGATGAAGATCCCAGACAAGTAGCATATGATTCTTTTATTTCTGATGATAAATTTATTCATTCTAAAGAATTCAAATCTTTTTTTATATAAATGCAAGGGGAAAGAAATCAGGGAGTCAGTTGATGATATCTCTGCCAACAATGAAAGACAATTACTTGATATGTTGAAAACAACAGTGGATAGTGAATTGCAAGATATGACCCCTAGTAAGGGTAGACAGCTGCTCAAAGAAGCAGGGGTGATGATCTTTCCTGGTCTTGATTTGAATTCTACTCTAGTATTTGATAGTTTTCTGCATAACACAGATGATAAATACAAGCTCACTCCAAAAGGTGTCACAGAAGTATATATGGGCACCAAATATAATAATGATGAAAATTCATTAATGATATGGGCCCTGTATCCTCCCCATAAGAAGACAACCATTATATACACTAAGAAGACTTTTGCCATGTCATGACTTTTAAGGTAGGGGAGATTGACCCCTTGATCACTGCAGACATTGGCATTAACATTGCAAAGTTGAATAAAGCACAAGCTCAGATGTTAATCAAAGAACGAGATGCATATAAACTACGTTGTGAGAGATTAACAAAAGAAAATGATTATTTGAAAGATGTTAAGAGCACCTTCGGGGGGTCAATAAAAAGATTAACTCAGGGAGAAAGCTCACAAAGTGCCCAATCACTGTCTATTGACAAAATAGCTCAAATCTAGATTGATACACTTGCCACAGTGCTCCAGAACAGGCATGCCAACACGATGCATTGGATGAACCAATTTTGGGATATTTATTCTAAAAATTATAAAGTGACTCAAGAACATGAGAGGCTTGACAAAAGGCTGCAGGAAAAACTCCATGAGATACAGGGCAAGGATGTGTCTGATACTACAAGCATTTCTAGTGCCAAAGATTTAATTAAGTAGCATCAGAAATATCATGATCACCTTAAGAATGATGGCAAAGAATGTGTCGAAGCTTCAAAGGTAGGGGTGCCCACATTGTTCAAGAATGATAAAGAATTGAAGAGCAAAGAGGAATGGAGTAAAGAATGTCAAGTTATGTTGCATGAAGCCTTAGGAGCTCTCAAGGACAAAGATTTTGCATCTAAAGAAGCCTGTAAGCACATGGAGAAGATGGTAATGATGGATGTGATCACAAGGAACGCTATTGAATTCACTGATACCCACCACAGCCAGGGTTACTTGGATCACATTGCTCAGCTATACTTGTGGTTAAATAGAGCTTAAGCATTGTTATTTTTATTATGTTAATCATGTTGATTCCCAAAAGACATTTTGAAGAGTTATGCCTCTTCATAAGCATTTCTATATAAGTCCAAACATATGATGCTGAATTATCATCAGCAGTAGGATAATATACATGAAGTTTATAGTATTTTAAAAGACCATGTTGCAAGCATTATGTGGATGAAGTAAATTGAAGTTCTCTGATTCTATGGTTTATTCTAGCATCAATTGTTTGTTAAAATTATTCAGTTATATGGTTGTCTCCAGTTTAGTATTTTCTCATTATTCAAATTGATATATCAAGTATATATTTAGTTTGTCAATGCACATTTGCTGTATTTGTGTGATTAGATTAATTGATTTCCATTAAATGGAATTAAAATCCTTCTGGTCAGTGACAGTAACCTAGAAGTATTAGTTTGGATTACTAAGAAAAACCATATAAATAGGGTTGGCATTTTGTCTCCAAGTTAATATTATATGCTGTTCTTGCATAATTCATTCAATTGGTTCCTTCAAGAAAGGATTAAAATTCCTTCTGGTGAATAACAAGAAATCTGATTATATTGGTTGGATTATTAAAAAGAGTTTGTCAGTCATTTCCCTGCACGTTTATACAAGTTATAAACTAAAATATTGTGCCAAACAGTTAGAGTTACTGCCCATCGTAAGCCACTAGTCTTAGTCTTCCATTTGACTCTGTTTACCCAACAAGGCATTGGTCTTATTTCAATTCATCATTTAAAACCCCTTTATTAGTTAAGCACAGTCATAAAATTCACCTTGATATTGCTTATACAATTTATACCAACCATTCATCAGATATTAGAAATAGAATTAGTTAGCAAGCTTTTTATCTATTCTACACCATTTGCCATTATAGGTAGATCCATTTACTTAGTCAAAATATTTACATTCGATCTATTTTAATTCCCAAGGTTCACCCGCCTAGGTGTAGTAGGACCTAAAGTGCAGGGAGTCATCAAACCCTAAAAGTTGATTATGTCGCGTTAGTTCAAAAACGTTGTGAATTTAAGCATAGAGCCTGACATCCTCTTAGCATTAGCAACCTACATTTTTGAGACCTAACAGTCTGTTGATTGACTTTTCAAACCCAATTCCCTAAACAATGTTTAAAACTCAATATTTTAAAAGATGGGTAATGAATATTTCTATGCCCTTGTAGTCTTTAAATTATGGTAGCTATGTTCATGGATTGTTAATCTTGTGCCTTTCCTTGGGATTATATTTTATATAGTGAGCTCATAGGATTTCTAATTAAATATCCATATGCTTAGGAAGTGTAAGATGATTAGATCTTTTCTCACAACAATAAGTTCAAAATATTTATTCTTGATGAATTTTAATAACATTGATTTGTTTCTAGAAGTTCGACAACATAAGAAAATTCACCAAAATTTTATATAAAATATAAAGCATGTTGAAGATTTAAACATTACATAAACTAGCTCTTTTTCAAATAACTTCTTGAGGAACTTGCACATCACAAAAAGGTTTTATTTAATCTAAGAATGGCTTGAGTTTAGGATTGGCTCTCCCCCTATAAATTCCAACGTGTCCTCATGATAGATGCTAAGATAATCATTTTGATTTCATATCTTGTAAAAGAATTGTTTCATTGCACCTAAACAACATCATATTTTCCAAAGTTTAAGATGTGAAAATGATCTTGGAACTTGTGGGTTATGGGCCCACAATGTAACTTATGTTTAGACAAATCCAATTTGTGAATCAATCAACTATTGGACCTATGTCAATGAATTATCATAGTTAGCCTTATAAAGAAGTTAAAGCTAAGTTTGAAAAAAATTCTCAAAGAGATTAAGAACCTTACAAACATTCATAGAGAGAAAGGACAAAAGTCCATCAATCAATATATGCACTCAACTCCTTGTAATGATTAAAAATAATAATACAATTGTTTCATTCATGAACAATAAATGTTGATCATGTTATAATAAATTGTTAAATCTATGTTGAAAAAAATTGAGAATTTGGTCCTCAACAATCCTATGCTTTTTCTCTAATGACCAATTTCAAGATAAAGAGAAAAAAATATATTGATCAACCTTTTCAAGGAGGAGAAATCAAAAGCATGTTAACACATGCTATCAAACTTTTACATCTTAATTAGGTAATAAACATTGAATGTTGACCTTCACCATATTAGCTACTCACCTTTTCGACCAATTGTTATTTTAAAAAAATAGGGGCATGTCGTTTCACCCGACCAAGCTTTATTTTAAAAGGACGTGTCTTATCTTCCAAGGATATGGTCATTTAATTTAGACTATCTTCCACCATTTTACACTCATTGTAGGTACAGTAGCAACCATTCTCATCCTGAAAATTGGAAACTTACAGTCTGGCTGACCATTTCAGCATGTCAAAGCAATAAAACATAGTCTCACGTGCTCTATTTTGAACTTGAATTCATTTGTATTGGCACATCATGTGCAGGCTATCAATTATTAGTCTCATATCCATGTTTAATGTGCATACCTAGTTGTTTGGTTCCATTTTTTGCGTATCCTTAATATGGCTGTGTATATATGAATTACTATGCTTGTGTATAATTTGAGTTTCATAGGGCAACACAGTGCTCCCTCATCCCCGACACTTGTTCTGTCGATAACACATTTCTCTTCGAAATACACCTATTTATATCATCTGTATGAATGGCATCCATGTCTCCATACCTGTACCCACATTTCTTGGCAATTGGTGGGGATTAGGACCTATATTACTAAAAATCACCCTTACCTTCTATAAAGGATTCTTCCCATTTCGAGTATAACTTCTCTTGTTTTCTTTGAAATTAAAAGATTTATGTAAGCCCCACACTCATAAATAATATATAAAACAATCATTCACATAAATAATATATACTCAAAAAAATAAACTTAGAAGGTTGTATTAAAAGAATAAAGATGATAAGTTCATGGAAGGGAAAATCAATCAATAAAGTAGCTTGTGGCTTCATGTGAAACAACGCATAGAAAATTCTTGAAAGAACATACCATGGCTTCCCAAATGCTTGGTCAAAGCCTAGTCAATTAAAAACATCAATTGTTGTGTGTCGTCCCACTTTATCACCATTCACTAGTTTACAATTCTAGACAATTTGCCAAAAGAGTTTAAATAGAAAAGAAATCATGTGCAAAGCGACACATTCCAAGGGCATTTGATAACCCATAACATTTGAACATAAAATCTATTTATTCATATTCATAAAGAAACAACAGTTTAGTTTGTTGTTAGTGCTTCAATTAATCAGGGATCTTGCTTGAAACCCTTCCCCATAAGTGCCAAGGCTTTGATGTATATAATATGTTGAGAATCACACTATTTGAAAGAACATTATGAGATCCTTCATGCAATGTTTGATACAACTGTAGTTTGGTTCAATTATAGGAAAGTAATAATGACAAATCTTGAACAAAAATAGAGTGTCCTAGCTGACTTGAGAGAATTTATTGTGCATGATAGATGGAACCTTAGGGCCTTATAGAGAAGGAAACTTTTTTTTTCTCAATTTTATAATTGGTTGATGCAAGTTTGAAAATTTTTAATAAATAGAGTTATGAATGTGTTATGCATAATGCTATGTTTTTTTTTGGCAAGAAGATTTCACATTTATGATTAAGATGCACTACATAAACCTTTGTGTGATTTATCGTCTAATCTATGCCAGTAATTTCTTTGTACATTGAAGAAGTGTCTCTTTCCTTCCATAAGGATCACTCGCTTGTATACCTTTTCCAAGTAGTGACATTTTCTAATATGGTATAAATCATTTAGATATCTTTAACAAGGAGAATCTATTTTGTTGTCTTATCATGGAGGCTAAGTGGCTAAGTTGGCCTACCTTGAAGGTATGATTTGGATAGGTACTTTAATTTTCTCTTGTAATGATGGATTGCTTGAATGCTTGACTTCCAAACTTTTTGCTCTAAAATTCTTACTTTGGAGTTACATGGTGTATTTTTTTTTTAAATTTCAAAGAACTTCTTGTTCTCATCTATATGGAATCCAAAAACTTGGTCATGTAAGTTGGAGAGTGAATTAGTAAATTTAATTTCCAATTGCAAGTCCATAGTGATTGCCAAAAGGTGCTTATTTATGATCATTTTGGTGATTACCATATTGTAATCCTAACCCTAAGGCTTTAGTAGGACTCTTCATACTCTTTGACTCCTATAAATGAGAGTAGGTTGCAATATTATGTTATATTTGTTCATGTTCATTTGTTTAGCATAGGTCTTCACAAACTTCCTATAGAATTGAAGATTACATATTAACACAACTTTGTGGATGCTTAAGAGACATCGATGGAACATCTTAATCTTGGGTTTGTCTAGGTAGGGATAGTGGTATTTATTGTTGTAATCATCTTTACTTCATTCTCAACCTAACTCCGCCAAGGGAATGATTGCCTACATATTCCTTGAGGTTTTATCAAAGAAATAATATAATGACAAGGTTTGCAAATGTGTGTTCATATGGTGTAACACTATATGTCATAATCTAGGAGCATATCTATTTGAGGATCCGTATTTCTTGTTCAGGTTGATTGAAGAACCACTATTTTACCATACTTTAGTTGCAATTTTAGTTATGTTATAAGCCTCTAGATCTTTGGATCCTTGCATGAATAAAGCTATATGTAGTGAAGCGTAGGGTGAGTAGGAAATAGTTTAAGGATTATGGAAGAAATATATATGTAGAAAAAATATTATTTCTAGTCACATAGAAGTAAGAAATAAATGAAAGGAATCAAAGCCATTATGAAGAAGTTTACTGTGGCAGCCATATACAATATAGTAGGTAGAAAGATTATGAAAGTATAGGGTGTCTTATTGCAAAACAAGGAGACACGACCTCATGCCATATCACAAAACAAAAAGGGGTGATAAGACACATACTTTGAAGATTAATACGAGGATTGATCTATAAAAATATTCACAAATGTGAACAATCAAGAAATCACTACAAAGTTTATTGTGATTTAGTGTAATGATACTTATGTACTTTCCCATTTTAGAACTTATAAATCTAAAATACCTAAGGAATTTTTATATTTCACATTGAATGTAATGTTTAATCATCAAGGTCTTAATATCATGTACACCTTAAAAGATCTCTATAAGAAACAAATTACCTTGAATTAAGAAAGTTAGAGAAGAATAAATAGATTATGTATAATAAACTTATGTTTCATCCTAGAGACATAATTTGTTCATGCCTACCTCAGAATTTTTTTTAAGGCTAAGAAATTTTAAAATCTCACATGAATCTCTCTTAAGGAACCACTTCCTCCAAGATCAATGGATAAATAAAGATAAATTAACAACTATTCATGTATTGATAGCATTTTCCTAAGAGCACTATTTCTTATCATGATAAAATCCATTGACTTAAGGACAAGAATTAATTTGCCTAACACTAACCTTTCTCCTAATACAATTAATCTTTCTTTTACACTATTGAATAGATTTATTAAGAAGGAAGGTAAATTAAATCTCAATTTAGTAGGAGGTTGGTTGAAGTGATCTTATGTGTTTATTCTTGTAGTCTTATTGCTATTTGTTAGGACATTAAGAACTAAGAACCAATTTAACAATTAACAAATCAATAGCCCAATTTTCATCTCTGATACCAAATGTAAAACTACTTTTCCCCTTATGTATTTAATTAACTGCAGTGGATTTGTTATGGTTACTATTTAGAGTTAGGATAATATAGAATATTAAATAATGTATAAGCAACAAAAGTAAATTACAACTTTGATACTTTAATAAGATCTCTAATATAAATCACTAACAAGACAAATTGGATAACATAATCACACAATCACATATATATAATATTCCTAATATCTTTATTAACAATAAGTTCAATACTTATCTGTATGAAATTTGCAAGAATCCAAAGATTGTTAGAATGGACCTCGATTCAGCCTCTTCTGTCTGTGAGCAATCTGGGAGAAATAAGCGTACTTTGCCACTCTACATGAGTGTTGGTTCCTCTGGAACAATGCTCAATACCCATGCAATACCCAAGCCCTGGCCATGACAATCCTGACTGCACTTCTATACCCTAGGTTGGACACACATAAGATGTGCCCCCTTCTCTGTCTTGCTCACAGCCTGCTAACCTGGAATCCTATTCTCACAATGTATAGTGCTTGCTTTCTTCTTCTTTCCTTTGAGTGATGTTTTTATGCCCATTCCAAGTCTCACACAAATGCCTTATATAACCTTTTAAGGGGTGGTTTCTAAACCATCACACCCTTTCACAAAGGTTGTCATTAACAATTAGTTAATAAACTTAATGATTCATCCCTTTTTAAAAGGGGTTTTCATAATTATTCTTTATTTATCTCTTTTTTAACTAAAGGATCATATTATCCTTTATTTTTCCATCTCCATTTTAATTATTAATGGTAAATAAACTTTATCCTCTTATAATTTGAAAGTCTTATTCATAAAATAGTCTTCTTTTCCATTTTGGGGAAAAAGTCCCATAACAATAATGGTAAGCCTATTCTCAACAATCAGAAGAATTTGCAGAGTAGAGACACTCCTGATCCATTAAAGAAACCTTCTACAAATTTTGTAGATGATACCCCTTGGTGTATAGCTTGCCAACTGCCCCATTCACCACTTCAGTGTGCTTTAGCACAATCTCTAGAAGAAGACTAGGACACATGTGATGGTTGTGATTTATCTCATGAACATGACGGGGTGATCAAAATATTGTTTACTGATGAAGATTGTTCTTTTGATGAAGATATTGGTGAAGTATCTACATTGAAAATCAAAGACATATAGCAAGTGCATGTCAACAGTAAGTATTTTAGATGAAGATGAGGAAGAGAGTTGTGTTGTACATGCTCTTGAAACTGAAGAAAATGATGTGACCTTGAGAAGACCATCATATGAAGAAATCAAAAAATTAGTTGTTGTTGTTGTAGCCCAGTTTAAGAGTAATTACCATTTAAGGAATAGAGTTGTAGGCAATGATCAGGGCGAAGTTGGTAGTGTCTTCATCAAGGAAAGTCAGGCATATAAGAAAAAGGATGAACCGAAGGCAAGAAATGCATGTTGATAGAATACATGTTGATGAACCATTGATTTCCCCATCAACTCTAAACAAGCCTTTGAAAATAAAAAATGATGTAGAAAAGAAAAAGATTTTGACTCAAGAGATTGGAACATCTAGTGTACCTAGGGAAAGATCTAAGGACAATATTGTGACAGCTTATGATGTGCCTAAGTATACCCCAATTGACATGTTCCAAACATTATCATAAGTAAAGGTGTCAGTTCCACTTTTGGAGTTGATGAGGATTGAAGAACATAGGAATAAAGCAGTGGCCTATATCATTGGTGTAGATTTAGCCTACAATGAAAAAAAAAGAAAAGGTTCAGCCTCAAGAGAACAAAGAGAAGAGAAAAGAAAAGAATGTTGAGGGGAGCAGCAGTGATAACCCTCAGGTGTTCTTGGGTGCCACAATTACCGCATGCCCTAATCAGGTGGACAAATAGTTAGTCAAAGAAAATATGTCATACCCTATTTTTAAACTAATGTATTTATTTTCATTATTTTCAAGGAGATAGATAGTTAGTCGAAGAAAATATTATGATTATACTAATGATGTGAAATGCATTTGATTTATATTAATTTGTATGCATGAGATAATTGATTATGATGTCAGGTGGATGAAGGAACAATGTTGTTTTTCCCTGAGGAGAGAGAGTATCACCATGGAGAGGATGATAGATAGCGAGAATGAAACGATCCTTATGTCATCTGGAAACACACACACACACATACACTTAGTAGAGAGAGACCATGTTCATTCTTGTCAAGTTGTGTCATCATAAGATGAAGATTAAATCCTTTTTAGTTGTTCAATAGAAGCTTGGTGTAATCCTTTTGGATGTCATCTTGAGGTATGTAAACCAACTAAACATGTTTAATCTTGTATTTATTGATCTTAGTCAATTTGTGAAGAGTCCTTGTCAAGAATTGTGCTTCAAATGAACACAATTAGTGTTCGAGAGTACGTAATATCGATATCTATTAGTTTGGTATGTTATGTCTTTTTATTAAGCTACTATTATTTTATTATCATTATTAAATATTATCATAGCTATTATTATTATTATAGTTATAAGATAAATCTATTAGAATCTTTCCATTTATTCTACTCGACACACTTCCTCAATGCTATGGGAGTGGGAGATGGAGTTTTTGCTCCATACTCTCCATTATTCCTGCATGCCAATTCCATGGCAATGCAATTATTATTCCCTATAATCGTTGCCAAGTGAGATAAGAAGGGAGAGTAAGGTCTCGTCAAGGAGGCAAAGAGAAGTAAGGAAAAAGAAAAGAGGACCTCAAGAGCATTGTGAGATTGATAGGAATTATAGCAAGGAGATTGCAGATAAAGATTTGGACTACCTATCTTATAGGTAATTTAATTATACTTTGTGGACTGTGATAAATCTTGCTTTTGAATAATGCAGTTAATGTAGAAAGAAGAATTGTTTGTATGATCTATTAAATGTCAATCCTTATTAGATAGTCCAAACTAGAAAGAATTATATAGACTGATGCTTCTGTGTTGGAATATCTATTCATCCATGACTTAAATGTTTTTATATCTATTTTGATAGAGAAGCAAAATAGCTTTGTAGGTAGACAGATAAGGTTGAACCTTTAATATTCAACGTAGATATTTGAATTCCAACTATACTTATGTAATATTGAGCCCCGATATATATATATATATATATATATATATGGAGCTCATCATATAATGTATTAGAATATGGACCGATTGTGTTTTGTATATTAGGCCGACTGAGGGTCGTTTGTGTTTTGTATATGAGGTCGACTATGGGTTGTATGATTTATGTATATGAGGTTGCCTTTGGGCCATTCATATCCTTTTTAATAGCTCGTCAATGACCAACTGTCATACTTAGTAATGGTTGACTATCATATTTAGTAATGGTCGATTGTCATTGTTGTAATGGTTGACTATCATATTTAGTAATGGCTGACTATAATATTCCATAATGGCTGACTGTTATAGTTCATAATAGCTGACTGATTAAGGCTGATTGATTATACTTATTTGGCCAATTGTTATATCTATTCTTAGCCAAATTTATAGTCTTTTATTTGGTTGAATGGGTTACATATTATACCCACAACATTAATTGCATTTGGCCAAATATGCCAAGGAAATTAAGAGCATGACTTGTAAGAAATAAAATCAACAGGAAGAGTTTGACTATTAGTTAAAACCAAGTTGGTCAAAAAAGTTATATTATGTGCCAAATATGTACTTATAGAGACCTAAGTGAAGGTCATTTATAAGAAAAATACTTATCTCATAGCAGTAGCTAATCATAAAGAATAGTGAGTGTTTGAAAAAGATTTAATAGAAGCTACTCTAGAGTCTAAGACATTATGTAGAAACATTTGACATTAGATCATTGTCTTCAAGTATATGAAGAAGAATGTGTTGTTATTAGAAGCCATTTTTGAGTTAATTTAAACTATGTATACTCTAGTCTTTATAGAGGAATAACCTTTAATCCTATTTTAGGCTAAGCTTACCCACAAGGAAGGTAAGGGATATACTCATCATGTGGTAATGATAAGTCATAATATGGATTACTTTACTAGTATGGTATCTTTTTTTATATACAAAAGGAAGTGTATTCAGTCTAATGGTATTTTAAACCATAGTTATTTTTGACATTATGAGTCAAATGACTATATTTTGTGACTAAAATAGAAATAGTATTTAATCTTAAAAACCCTATGGTTTATATGTTAGAATCTTGCTTGTATAGAAATACAATGAGCATGAGAATAAGTTAATAGGGTATTGAGTAGATGGCAGGAAGTCATAGGCCCATGAAGGCATGATTGCAAAGAGGGACTCAATATATGTTAGTCACCTAATTTCTCACCTTAGACTTGTCAAAATGACTAGTAGATAAGGATTATGATATATCTTTATGACAAGAATGGTATAAGCAATTCAGAAGAGTTATTTATTTATGTGATAGAGTAATAAGAATGTTGTCTCCAAGTTGAGAAAGAGTGAGTGAACATATGAGTATATATATGAAACTTTGGCCAAAGTAATGCCAAAGTCACTACTTGCATTGTTGGTTCATGGTGTATTGGATAAGATAACAATCAGAATAGGCTATACATGGCTAGAGCTAGACTAGAGTTGTAACTCAATTGTCTTTAGCTTGGACACATCACTAGTTCTCAGATGACAAATGGAATTAGTTGATTCTCATTATCTATTACCCTTGTGAAGGGAAGGCCCACTTCTAGGAAGGAAGGTGAGCCGAGGACTGCCAGTCTATGGTTGGAGGAAAAGCACCAGGGTGATACTCTCTCTCCTACAGTTGACTGTTGAAGACTTGTGAACAAGAATACATTACTTATTTTGTACATGTTATTGATAAAATTGTAAGTTGTAGGAGATACGACAATTGGAGATATATGTACCAATATGAATCACATGTGAATATTCTTTTCACACATGTATATTGTACTTGGATATTATAAATGTAGTATATTGATTTTCGGATATTTTTCTTTGTCAAAAATGAGAATATTTGCTTAATTTTGTTTGAGTTAATTTAATATTCCAGTTGGGATGTTACATCATTGAATCTAAAGAAATGCACATTTGCAGTACCTTTTGGGACTTTATTAGGGAACATTATTTGTAAAGAAGGGTTGATGGTAGATCCTTTGAAGATAACTTTGATACTTACACTTCCAACACCAAAAATAGCAACAGAGGTGAAAACTTTCTTAGGATATATTGGATATCACTGTAAATTCATTAGGAGATATGCACCAATAGAAGCACCTTTGGAAAAACTACTAAAGAAGAAAAATGGGAAAAACATTAAATAAAATGATCAATGTCAAAGTTCTTTTGACATATCAAAATAGAAAATTGTAGAAGCTCCTATTTTAATATTTCTAGATTGGAATACTCTATTTTATGTCCATGTAGATGCATCAGGAATAGCAATGGGTGTGGCACTAGCCCAGCCCAAGGGAACAAAAGATCATCCTATAGCATTTTCCAGTAGGTAATTATCTAAGTCTAAGAAAAAATATACCACAACAGAAAGAGAAGCATTAGCAATGGTATATGCATTACAAAAATTTAGACACTACCTATTATCCACACCTTTCATCTTCTTTACTGATCATGAACCATTAAAGTACTTGTTGAAATAAATAGTAATCTAAGGGAGAATATGTTGATGGTTATTACTATTCCAAGAATTTGAATTCACCATCAAGGTAAAACTGAGGAAACAAAATCAAGGTCCTGACTACTTGTCCAGGATTGAAAAAAGAGAACCAGAAAGTCAAGAAGAAGAATTCCTTGGTGCAAACCTTTTTAGGGTTAATGTGGTATCAAAGGAATTGAAAGATATAGAATACTTACTTGCCACAAGAGAATTCCCATCTAATACATCTCCTGAAGAAAAACAAATCCTTATGCGGAAGGCTTTTCCATAAACACTCATTGAAGGAGAACTGTATATTAGAGGAAAAGATGATATAATAAGGCGAGTGGTATATGAACATGGAAGAGAGGACATACTAAAGGAAGCACATGAAGGTGTAGCAGGAGGTCACAACTTTGGAGAACTCACCGTACAAAAGATAAAATTAGTAGGCTTATGGTGGCTTACCTTATTTCAAGATACGAAAAGGTATGTAAAACATTGTGATATTTGTCAATGAATAGGTAGACCTACTGCTAAAGATGAAATTCCACTGAGAATAGTACTAGCACAACTCCCATTTGAGAAATGGGCAATTGATTTTATTGGACCTTTAGATCCCCCTACCAAAAAATCAAGAGCAAGATATATTATAATAGGAGTAGAATACCTCACCAAGTAGGTAGAATCTCAACCCACTAAGGACTATACAGTGAAAACAGTTGCAAAATTCTTATATGAGAACATAATAACTCAATTTGGTTGTCTATTAAACATCACAAGTGACCAAGGGAAACACTTTGTGAATAACATGATTAAGGAGCTATGATAGACTTTCATGATAACACATAACAAAAGCTCACCATATCATCCACAGGAAAACGGTGCAAGTGAAGCTTTGAACATAATTATTGGGAAAATATTAACAAAACTGTGTGATGGAAATAGAACATATTGGGACCTAAAAGTACCCATGGTACTTTGGACCTACTACACAACATATAAAAGAACTACAAACTTCACACCATATGAATTAGTATATGGCATGGATGCTACAATACCACTTCATTTTATACTACCAAATTTTTGTACCCCATTGACTCTAAGGCTAAATGTGGATGAATACCTAACATAAAAGATTGAAGAATTAGAGAAAATGGATAAAAATAGATTATTGGAAACATATAATATGAATCTAGAAAGAAGTGATAGACAGCATGACATGATAGAAACATGTGGCAGAAAAACTTCAAATAAGGAGATTTAGTACTCTTATACGATAGAAAATTCAAGAAACAAGGTAAACTAAAGATAAGATGGTTAGGACCATATTACATAGAGGAAATTACAAAATATAGAGCTGTAAGTCTAAAAGATATGGAAGGCAAATTAACAATTGGATATGTCAATGGACCTTGACTGAAAATGTTATCATAAACCTCTGGGATAAAAAGATGGAATGCAGAAGAATCCTAAAATGTACCAGAGAAATGTATAATATTATAACATGTATCATAAACTAACCATTGGCAGCTAAAAACACTAAATGACTACAAAAACCTACGAAAAGCACAATGAATAAATGTAATAAATGTATAAAGTGACTATTAGGGCTATATAAACCCTAAACCATCCTCTATAACTCATTTTCATCCAAAGACTTTGAGAATTTGAGCTCTAAACTAAACGAACTATGAAGAGACTAAACCCTAGCCATCAATTTGTGATAAAGGACAAATGGATACACCAGTGCTCATTGATGTTACAGAGAAGCCAAGGCCCAAATACAAGAAGTGCCCATACAAGGCAATGGAGGTTGAACAAGAAAGAGCATTCTCTGGGGTACCAGGAGATGTACTGTACACAAAAGATGTCAAGAATTACAATCACACAATGATCTCAGAGATAGATCATATTAAATTTGAATAATTAAGAGATACATTGCTTAGTGATATAGGGTATTCACCTGTATATCAAAACATTACCAATAAGAAACTTGATGTGTGGGAGGACTATCCATATTTTAGTGATGCTCATGAGTGGGTTCGAATTATACTCAACAGAGTTCATGACAAGTTCATATACTTAGATAAACCCTACAAGATTACTAAGGATACCATCAAGGTTGTAATAAGACTCAACTTAATAGGACCAATGCTGACAATGAAGGCTATCAAAAATGACAAAGTGATGGAGCTCACATGGGTAAAACTAGATGGGTGGAGCCTAAGTGTCAAGGATATAATAGATCCAGGGGTCCAGTATGTGATAATGGGAATAGCATATAAAGTATACTTTGTAAACATAGATGGATCTACCACCGCTATTGCAATCTGTATAGTCTATCAAATGGTGAAAGATAGTAAATACTTTGACCTCTATGAAGTAATGAGAGAAAAACTGATGGAGAATCTGAAGTAAATAAAAGAGTCTAATTACAAATTCTGGTATGGTACCCTAATCATCTGTCTAGTATCTTATTTCTTAATGATCTATCAAGGTTTAATGGAAAATTATGGCAATAACATCTCATAGTAGCCACACAAATAAAACACTATATTAGAAGCTTTAGTGATACAAAAACTTTTAACACAATGCACTGGGGTTTGTTTAAATCACTACAATCAGATATGCAAGGTAGAGAAAGAATACCATATGAAGTTGTACAACAATATATGAACCACATAACATTCATGGTTGATAAAGATTATACCTATATGGAGGCAGTGGAACCTAGAACATTTTTGATTCCTAGGTTACCTTATGAGGTAACTACAACAGAAATAAATGCATATGCAAAAACTTTGTTAAGAAAACCTAAGGATACTACCACAGAAAGGTTTGGCACACATAATGGATATGATGCACAAAAAGAATGTAGAGGAGAAATTATAGAAAAACAAAGAAAAACTACATAAACAATGGGAAATATCATCCCAAGAAGGCACATCTCAACCACATAATACATCATTAGCCTCACAAGCCACTGTAGAAGCTCTATAAGCTACTTCATCATCACTGCAAATGCCAACGTCACCACAAAATCCTAGGAAATCAGGGAGAAGTGCATCTACAACATCCAGTGCACATGTTGCACCACAACTGACATCTTCAACACAAACAGTGTCTACAAGAGGAAGAGTAGCATTAGAAACACTTGTACAATTAGGTGCAGACAAGAGAAAGGTACCTAGATAGAAACAACAAGCTAAAAGGAAGAAAAACCAATCTCCTGCAGAAGAAATAGAAGAGGAAGAAGGGGAAGAAGTCTCCCAAACACAAAAGAAAAATAAATAGAAACAAACAGCACAAGAAATTCCACAAGAACCATTGAGCATGGATGCAATCTTGAATGGGATAGAATGCCATGGGTTACTACAAGAAATAGTAGAATTATATAGTGAAGTATCTACTGACAACAAGAAAATAATAGAAAAGTCTATAATAAGGTACATGATAAAACCAAACAAAACAAAGGATGAGATTTTACAAAAAATACCAGAGAATCTATTGGAAGCCCTATGACAAAGAAGGGGAAAAGCTTTGAAATCAGAAGAAGATTTAAGACAACAAGCTATTGATGGAGTAAGCACCTCCATTTCTACAAAAGAGAAAGACAAATTAGTTCAATTATAGGATAAGGAGCTTAGAACAAAGTAGAGTGTTGATTCCCTCATGAATATGGAATAGGTGGACAGGGAGAAGATCCAACGAGAAATAGACTAGATAACAAAGAAAATTTATGATACTATGAAGGAGGTGAACAAAAATGTAGCACAACAGGGGACATCTTCTCTGCAAAATAAAGAACAATGGGTTTCTCCTCCACACAACACAAACACAGATCAAGATGATCAGCAAATTGAAGAGGAGGAACTAGATATAGGGGATAATCAAGAAGATAATCAAGATGCATCCTCCTCAACTTCCCCTATTAAATCCATTAAGGATTTTCTAGCATAGATGGATTTTCTGGCACAGAAAAAATATATTCAACCTATGGTAACACCCCAGCTACTACAATTGCCAATAATAGGAGGGTAAGTAAACTTGTCAAGAATATCACCTATCCAAAAGCTACAACTTGGTGATATCTTCCACTCCACGAGGGAAGAAATTTTGTAACAACATATAGAGGGTAGTGAGATACTACTAGAAGTAGTGAATATAATTCAGAATTAAATGCCAAAAGCTCAAAGAGATACAAGCCTATCGCCCACACAGCAATTGAAACAATTGATGAAAAGCTTCAAATCACACTCTACATATTTGGAGACTAAGGCAGAAGAAAGAGTCACTGAACAAATGAATAAGAAAAGACTAGCTAATGAATTGAACAAATGTGCTAAGGCAAATAATAAACTAGAAACCCAAATAAGAACAATCCAACAAGGCATGGAGGAGGCAAAGCTACTATATCAACTTTGTTTACAGTGGCATACTACAACTAAAAATATGAAGGATCAAATAGATGCACTACAGACACAAATCACACAAGTAGCTAGTACTTATGATCTTATACAAGATACTAAAGGTGCAATAAGGGCACAAGTGGAAACATTACACTCTCAGCTATAGTAGTTCTAGGATCAGAGGGAATAGATCAAAGCATAAATCAAATAGTTAAGGGAAGTGGTAAGCCTGCAGCTAGCATCCCTGACTAGAGTTTTTACTAAAACTAAATGGACTACCCAAAAGATACAAATACCAACTACATTGGGTGATGCGGAAGAGACTTACATTCAAAGAGAAATCCAAACCCAAATTTTGACATCAGCAAAAAAGTAATGGGACACAACTCTAGCCTAACTTAGAGTGGTCTATAAAAGTATCCTACCTTCAAATTGAACAGAGCATGTCTTGAGGACAAGACATAATTTTAAAAGGGGGAATAATGTTGGTAGAGTCATGATGAGCCAAAGAATTGACTCATTTATTTATCAATGTTTTCATGTTCTGATAAACTTTTAACAAACATATCAGCATATAAATACATATTATTATAGTTATATTTATCTTGGGAATTTTTATGCTTATGTTTTGTTTCCATTATGATTTGATGAAATCTCTTTAGCTTTGATACTTGAATGACATTTTCTATGTGCATATTGTTGATAACTGAGAGGGGGGGTGAATCAGTTATCCTAATTATTTCTTCTTTTGAACTTTCTTATTAATCAATGCAGCATTGAAGCAAACAAACAAACATTACCATGAAATGAGAAACACATGACACAGTATTTTTGACATGGAAACCCTGTTAAGGGAGAAAACCACGGGGTGATTAACCCAAAGATTATTCTCTGTTAGAAGAATAAGGAATTACAAAATGGCACTTGCCAATTAGGGCTCACTGCCTGAGCACACTGCTCACAAAGAGGCACACTGCCTACAAGGAGACACACTATCTACAAAAGAATGTTATACAATACTTGAACTGATTGGAAGCATCCACATATGCTTGAGTTCAGTTCCGGTTAGGCTCAGTACACTGATCTGCTACACTTCATCTTTCCTCTTCTCTTTATTCTACTTTCCTTTCACATACTGGATCTCTCTGGCTGTTTCTGCTCTACTCTGCACTTATTCGTACAACAACAACACACAACAACACCTCTCACAACTAAATCCATCGTGCATATATATCCGTACAAGTAATTTCATCACCTTTCTAGTCAACATCTGGAACAGTCTATTTTCTCACAAACTCTGTTCTGTCGGCTGAATCCTTGCTCATCAAGTAATGCGGATCAAGCATATACTTGTAGATATCATTAATCATGTCAGCCAAACATAATCAATGTCTTCATAACCTTTACCATTGTCAGAAACACATCCGGAAAGCAATCTGATGTTCTGTCAGTCAGTTCTTCCTCTGTTCACACTATTACTCAGGAATCCAGTATTCAACTGTTCATATCTTTTTCCTTGTCCATTACCGGAGGCTAAATCCTTGGAATCTATTACTCAAGGTAGTCCTCTTGACTTCCCCAAATCCATACTACACCAAGATACTTCTTCTGAGAGATCCGGACCAGTCTGTCGGACCTTGCCACATGCTCTGTTCTTGTTCACCGGACCACAACAATCTTCATTCTGACTTCCGGTAGAGACACACCATGACTTGCGGATATGTGGGATGACCTTTGTTGCCATCAATGACAACAACCATGAGTCCATATAGTGTCTCTTGCCAACAATCTCCCCCTTTGGCATTGATGGCAACACTTAGTGAAAAATGACTAAGTGTTTACACTATGCTCCCCCTTGGCTGATGCTCTATCTTTATATACAATTTCTGGAACTCCCCCTTAGTTGGATTCCTCATTTTTCACTACTCCTCACTCCCCCTTTGACATCAATGGAAAAGGGTAGGGTCCGCACACCAAAATTTTCAAAAATTTTACTAGATTTGGCTGTATAGTACTTATTCACAAAAACTGAAGAATGTCTGCAAAGGATGTCTTTAATTGGATGAGTTCTGTAGCCCAACTTTGCTTCATTCTATCCAAAATTGAAATATGACCACTCAACAAAAACACAAAAGCTTCTGCCCTCTTAAGATCTATCGAATCATTGGTTTGGGCGGTAGTCTTGGCATCAATTATGGCCTCATGCATAGTTTCTAACTTAGGGATTATAATCCTTCTAAGTTCTCCCATCCGGTTAGTTATATTCTTCCTTTCCTTCTCAAAGTTCTTTATCGCAT
The DNA here is from genome assembly GCA_027924645.1 of Cunninghamia lanceolata. Lineage (NCBI taxonomy): Eukaryota > Viridiplantae > Streptophyta > Pinopsida > Cupressales > Cupressaceae > Cunninghamia > Cunninghamia lanceolata. The sequence continues at coordinate 6,218,082 of BSBN01000957.1, forward strand.
TTGTGATTGCAATAGTTTGACATTCTTGATTTACTATGGAGGAAGAGAGAGGATCAAAACTTTGAGACAAACTTTGTAGTTTGTCCTGTTCCTCTTTTATTTTCTTATCAATTTCTACTGTTGCCTTTGACCAGAAGATACAAAATTTGTAAATGTCACCACCATCCTTAAGAGCATTTTCTAAGCTCTTAATTCCAATACTCATATTTCTCCTATCATTAGAGATTAAGCCTAGTACTTCAGAAAATCTCTTATCCAAGAACTCCTTCCGGACCTTTTCTTCAGCTGATTTTTCTAGAGAATCAAAATGTGTACCAACACTGCTGACTAAGGTTTTGAGATTACCGGAAGAGGAGGCTGTCGGATCTATCTTGACCAATGGCATAATCTTTTCAAGCACTCTGGAAGCAGCCTCTATCAACTCATAGTCTTCCATATGACACTTTAGGAGTTTTTCATTTGCCTTAGCATTTGCAAATGAAGCTATCTTCATTGTCTGTACCGGAGAGAGGGAATCAAAGTTGAATGGACCTTTTAGAAGCTCCGGTTCATCAATCTCTATTATTTCTTGGCTCAGAAATTTTTGAACAGTTTGTGTAGTGTCTCTTTCTAGAGACAGATGTTTCTTTTCTTCTGCAGTCTTGGAACTGTCCTTTAGAATTTCCACATTCTTACCACTATCAGTTGTGGTTTTCTCTGTTGGAGTCTTCTCTTCCTCTGCACCCTTGGTGCTGTCAACCTCTTTTTCTTTTACCGCTGCTTCTTTCTCCTGTAATTTCTCTTCTTCTTGGGATCCAGAGACTGTAGGGGAAACCGGAGGAGAAATGTTGGTTTGTTCAGGGCCCATCTCTTCTATTGCTTTCTCAGAAGTTTCTTCTGTAGCACTTGTGGATGAGGGGTCAGTACCCAAGTCCTCTACAACAAGAAGATTAAACCTTTTGAAGGCCTTCCGGAGGATCTCTTCTGTCTCTATGGCCACCTTGTCAGTCTCACCAAGCATGAGTTGATTCATCCTTGCTTTACTCCTGAACTCATCTTTGCAGTCTTTGAATATTATGTTCATTGTCTTGGGATCAATTTGAGGATATAGCTGAATAGCTATCTACTCCCATATCTCAAGATCTTTTGCCTGGGCATTGTTCTTTCTTATTTCTAATTCCTTTTCTAGGCTTTTAGGAATTAGAGATATAATCTCAATGAAAGCCTTATTGTATATGTTCAGATACTTGATTGTGGCTTCCTGCAGAATCTTTTGGTCAGCCTCATTGTAGTCATCATAGAATTCAGTCATTGGTTGAAGGTTTCCATCCACCGTGACTGACTTGATTACACTCTCTAGAGACAGGGTGGGCTTTTCAACAAATACCTCTGCCATTTCTTCCTTGTCTTGGCCTGTGGAGGGTTTACTGGATCATTTCTTCTTCTGCTTCTTTATTTCTTTTACCCCTTCATCTGATTCTGTTTCCTCTTCATCTTTCTGACTTGTATAAGCCCTTGTGGCTTTTATTTTAGACATTTTCTCTCCTTTACCAGATGTCTGACCTTCCAGTTTAGATATTCTTGAGCTTTTGGTTTTGACAGGTGTAGATCCTTTTGATGATCTGGTCCGGGTTGAGGTTTCCACCGGAGCACTTTTCTTGCTTTTCTTTTCTACCTCTTTCTTTTCTTCCTCAGCCTTTCTCCTCTTTTCCCAGTTGGCATCAAGTGCCTCCTTTGGGATGCCTAGGCCTTGGGCAATATGTTCAACTTCTTTTCTTACTTTCCTTTTTATATCAGGTTCTCTGAGTTCCACATGGATCTTCGCACTCAGCTCCTCAAAGGTTCCAAACCTTTCTGCTTTTGGATCTTTAGGTTGACTAAGCATGTGTTGAACATGCAGTTCCATAATCTGTTCATCAACCTCATACTCCATGGGCATGATCCAGACTATCCTTGGCTCAACTGCCTCCATTAGGCACTAATCAGTATCAACCATAAAGCAGACTGAGTCTTTGTATTTTTCAACAAGAGACTGGGGGATTCTTTCTCTTGCTTGCATCATACTCTAGAAGTTTTTGAAGTATCCCCACAGAGCTATATTTCTTGCTTTGGCATCCCCAAGTCCATCTAAGTAATCTCTGATCTGGACTACTACAGGTTTGTCATTCTGCCATACCCATCCACTTGATCCGGGCAGCTCATTCATGAAATAGAAAAATAGACATAATATGATAGTACCATACTTAAAAGAATTCTTTTTGTCCTTTTTGATCTTCTGTATATTTTCCATTAATTGGCTTAAAAGAAGTTCACAGAGATCATAATCTGCATTCTTCCTCAGCATCTCATAGGCAGTGTATACTATAGTTCCAGATACAGAATTTTCCCTACTGGAGTGATAAATCTTGTATCCTATTATCATAGATGCATACTTGATATCCGGATCAGAAATATCTTCAATGGTCATTGCCCTCTTATCAAATTTTGATCTGGTGGCCTCAGTTATGTTATTTTTTATGGATTTAAGGATAGGTATCCCTCCGAAAGAGTATAGACCAGTCACTGCCCTAATTGCCTCTTTTGTGATCTTGCAGGGTCTATCCAGCCATAGGAAGTTGTCATGCATCCTACTCAATACATACCGGACCCATTCTTCTTCTTCAAAGTAGGGGAAATGAATAAATTGATCAAACTGTTTCTTCTGGATACCCTTATACTCTGGTTTAAGCTCAAAAGCATTGTCTATCAGTTGTTTGTGATAGAAATCTCTCAATTTGAATTCCCCGAATTCCTCAATGCTTGCATGTATGTAAACCCTAATGTCTTCTGTGTGTAAAATGCCATGAGGAACACTAGAGAATGCTCCTAAGGGATCTACCTCTAATGACTTGTATGGGTGTTTCTTAAATTTAGGTCGGTGCCTATCTGAGATCTTTACTATATTTGGAGTAGCCATTTCTTAAAAGATTTGTAGTAAGATATCGAAAAATGAAAAATACCTTATGCGCCTTCGGTTACACGGAGTGGTTGGATTGATTTCTATATGTAATGACTTCGGCAGGAGATCTTTGGTGAACTTGATGAATCTTGTTGCAGAGCTCCACTTTTCGCTTCTTCTTGAGTGTAGAATGAGCAAGTGATTTATGAGAAATCCCTTATATTGCTCCGCAAACCCTAATATCTAATGGCAATAAATGCTCGACCTACATTATTCCAGTTTGCCTTATTTAGATAACTTGAAGAACCGGATCAGTCCTGATCTATGAACATCATGTGGATCTTCCAACCATGAACAAATCAAGATGACACATCACAAGGACATCCCAAATGCTCTGTCCAATCTGCATAATAAGACAATGCGCTTCCGGATCTCTCCGGACCTTTTTGTAATCTTCTGTCATTCCGGAGCATCTCCTGGAACAGGTCTTACTTGATCGATCACAACTTCTTGACATCTTCATGCGGACCTCTGAAATCTTATCTAGATCATCTCAAGACTTATATCTACAAACCCTTTACTCTGCATCTTGTGCCACATCCGGCACCACTTGATTGGCTGGGGGAATAGGATTTTCTTTGAGTCTCCCCCTAAGCCAGAGCTCACTTTTAATTTCCAGAAGGAATATTAGCACCAGAGTCTAGTGCGGATCCAACCTCTACATTATCTAAATTTTTCTTCACCCAAATCTTGTTCATCTGATTCCTAACTTCATCCGCATTCATCTTTTGTTTACCCTTGTCTTGATTTTGATTATACACCGGACCTCTTTTGTCCTGATTCTTGCTTCTGCAGACTTTTGCATTATGATCGGACCTATTACAGATTTGGCACATAATATTTCCTTGCATATTTAACTGATAACCTCTTGATCTGCATTGATTAGCCATATGGCCTACTCTATTGCATGCAAAGCATCTACCATTGAATGATTTGTTTATTTGCATATTTCTGCATTCATGAGACTTGTGTCCATACCTTTTACAGTTAAAGCACTGTCCGGAGAAGGATGAATTAGTCTGATTCATTCTCTTTCTGCACTGATTAGCTTTGTGACCAAAGTGATTGCAGCTGTGGCAGTATCCATTGAAGGATGGATATCTTTGAGCATTGGGTTGTCTTACCGGAGGTCTTCTAGGCCTATTCCTTGGATTTTCTGATCCAAAATTCTTTTAACCGGATCTGGAGCTTTCTCCTTTCTCATATCCCAAACCATACTTGTCATCTGCCCTCTTTTGACTTCCAAGAAGAACTTCAAGTTGAGCAGAACTTATCTTGAACTTCTCTTTATATTCATTTGTTGTTTGAAGATCTCTTTTGAGAGAGACAATTTGATCCTCAAGTTTTTCTTCATTATCTTTGGCATCTTCAAGATCAGATTCAAGATGTCTGATAATCCTGTCCATCTGGAGGCAATCTTCTGATTTCTCTTTAAGAGATTGTCTTAGATTGTCTTCAGCTTTTCTTTTCTCTTCAATCTCTTGAGTAAACTTTATAACTCCTGATTCCATTTCATGTCTTGCCATAATGACTTCTTTTGATAACTTTTCACATAACTTGGTTTTCTCAGTCAATTCTTCATTTGTATTACTTTCTTCACTTTGTCTTGCCAATTGTTGGAGCAGCTCCTTTCTCTTTTTCATAGAGAGACTTAATTTGTCCTTTAGTTCTCTCATGAATTCATCAACCTGTTTGAGTCTTTCCTTTAATTCATTTACTTCAGAGTTTGACTGTTCAAGATCCTCAAGGGCAGTCTTGAGTTGCTCCCTTAAACCATATGCATCCATTTGAACTCCCAGATCTTCCTCAAGCTGTTAGGCTCTATTATGAGGAACTTAGCTCTAATACCAATTGTTGATAACTGAGAGGGGGGTGAATCAGTTATCCTAATTATTTCTTCTTTTGAACTTTCTTATTAATCAATGTAGCATTGAAGTAAACAAACAAACATTACCATGAAATGAGAAACACATGACACAGTATTTTTGACATGGAAACCCTGTTAAGGGAGAAAACCACAGGGTTATTAACCCAAAGATTATTCTCTGTTAGAAGAATAAGGAATTACAAAATGGCACTTGCCAATTAGGGCTCACTACCTGAGCACACTGCTCACAAAGAGGCACACTGCCTACAAGGAGACACACTGTCTACAAAAGAATGTTATACAATACTTGAACTAATTGGAAGCATCCACATATGCTTGAGTTCAGTTCCAGTTAGGCTCAGTACACTGATCTGTTGCACTTCATCTTTCCTCTTCTCTTTATTCTGCTTTCCTTTCACATACCGGATCTCTCTGGCTATTTCTGCTCTACTCTGCACTTATTCACACAACAACAACACACAACAACACATCTCACAACTAAATCCATCATGTATATATATATCCACACAAGTAATTTCATCACCTTTCTATTTGGCATCTGGAATAGTCTATTTTCTCACAAACTCTATTCTGTCGGCTGAATCCTTGCTCATCAAGTAATGCGAATCAAGCATATACTTGTAGATATCATTAATCATGTCGGCCAAACATAATCCGTGTCTTCATAACCTTTACCATTGTTAGAAACACATGCAGAAAGCAATCTGATGTTCTGTCAGTCAGTTCTTCCTCTGTTCACACTGTTACTCAGGAATCCAGTATTCAACTATTCATATCTTTTTCCTTGTCCATTACCGGAGGCTAAATCCTTGGAATCTATTACTCAAGGTAGTCCTCTTGACTTCCCCAAATTTGCACTACACCAAGATACTTCTTCTAAGAGATCCGGACTAGTCTGTCGGACCTTGCCACATGCTCTGTTCTTGTTCACCGGACCACAACAATCTTCATTCTGACTTCCGGTAGAGACACACCATGACTTGCGGATATGTGGGATGACCTTTGTTGCCATCAATGACAACAACCATGAGTCCATATAGTGTCTCTTGTCCATATTTTGGTAGAGTCATGATGAGCCAAAGAATTGACTCATTTATTTATCAATGCTTTCATGTTTTGATAAACTTTTAACAAACATATCAGCATATAAATACATATTATTATAGTTATATTTATCTTGGGAATTTTTTATGCTTATGTTTTGTTTCCATTATGATTTGATGAAATCTCTTTAGCTTTGATACTTGAATGACATTTTCTATGTGCATATCTCATAATTTGTGGTATAATTTGTGGATGTTAAATAAGGATTGCAGTAGTTGAACTCCAGATAGCTCTGGAGGCTGATACTTCATAAGAATCATCCTCCCCTTGAGTCAATGACCTCCAAAAAATGTTCCTAGGGATAATCTAAGTCCAGCAACACGTCCAAACTAGTGCCTCAATCTTAGCTACAGCTCTTGAATCACACCACCATGACACTGAACTTTGGTGACTCGAATAACTGACAGCAGACATTAGTTCCAGCTATCATTGCCACCAGGCACCCCACTATTTTAGGGAACTCATAAAGTTCACCCAGCTAATCACCTTATAAAATGTGGATCTAAAGTTCTCTACAGTTGATTGCGTAGTTAAGTAAATAATATAACTGGTTGTTCCAGTTCGTAGGAATTAGTTGGCAGCTAGATTTTCCTTTCAATAAGCATGCAACTAGCTATTCCAGTTTGTTGCAGTTAGACTTGCAATTAGTATCTCTTTCCAATAAGGCTCGATTGTATAAGTAGGAAAGCCGTCACATCTTTTTAGATTAGTTCCTATTTTTCATTAGATAGTTGTTCATCGCAGTTTGTTTCCAGCAGAAGGAAAACTTCTAAATTTAGGCATGTATGTTCTTTGACTAAGAATAAAATGCAAATGAAGGGAGATTTCTTCTAAAAGAGTTGTTAGGCAAAGAGGATCGTCTCTAGCTGGGAAAGTAGGGCCCGCTTCCCCATCTTGGAGGAGATCTCTCGGTATTCTATTTGTGTTATTTTTGTTCCTATCTATTTCTTTGTTGTAAATTGTTATGTGTGTTTCTACTGTTATCTATTCTTACCTGCAGGTTTATTCTTCAAAAATAGAAAATCATAAAAATTAGATTTGTTATCTCTTAAAGCACTGTGATGTTTAGAGTATTGCATGGCTAAGAAATAACAATAGATTCCATTCCTTTTCATTTACTATTTCCGCAAGTGTGTTCGTTTCCAGCAACTAGATTAAACATTTATTTCAGCAAGTGTGTTTGTTTCTAGCAATTAGATTAATGTTCATTTCAACAAGTGTGTTTATTTCAGCAATGTTAGAATAGTTTCATTCCAAGAAAGTGTGTTTCTTTCCAAGAAAATTAAAGTAGTTTGTTTCACGAGCAAGAAGACCAAAACTCCAACTCTATAAGGGTCCCTAAATTCATCCTTGGTCATAAACCGTTCCATTGAAAACCCTCCCACCAAATAGTCTTATTGTAGATCACTTCAGACACCTCCGAATTGATAAAGATAAATGATGATGTATTAACAAAGCCTACTTCGAACTCATCATTTTTGGCACCATTGCCAAGGAAATCTACAAATCATTGTAGGTTTAAGGTGTTGATAAGACTTTCAATCCATTAGTTTATGAGTAGACCTAGGGACACCTTATCTTGATTCATTAGACATCCTATAGCAGATATACCTCTGGAGGCTATTTTGGAAGAACCTCCAGATCACCTGGTCAATCAAGAATCACCTATACTATCAGAGTCTTCCAACTCATCTTCCACATCCTCAACAATGGGTGATCAGGAAGATCCATCTAATAACAGAACCTTCTCTTATCTGATCGCCATCATTCCTAGGGTAAATGAGCCGCCTATGAAAAACATATCGCTTGCATTTTTACCTACCTTTAGGGGAAAAATGTCAGAAGATCCAGACCAATTCCTATTTGAGTTCAAAGTCCTATGTCAAACTTATGACTCTGTTGTAGATAACCAAAAGCTAAAACTATTCCCTTCCACTCTTAAGGAGTCAGCTTTAAGATGGTTCATGGGCTTGGCAGCAGACTCTATCACTACCTAGAATGATATGAAAATAGTTTTTCTTGATAAGTATCAGGATTACTGTAGAGTTGGGGATCGAAAAGATGAACTTTTCCGCATGAAACAAATGGAGGAGGAGAACTTAGAAGACTATGTGGATAGATTATTATTTGTCCATAGGAGGTGTGAAAACAACCTAGATGAGGAATTAAGTAAAACCATCTTTCTAAGAGGGATTGGTAATGAGAGCAAGGAAGCACTAAATCTGATGGGCAAGGGAGATATTAATAAACAAACTTTTGAGGAAATTGTGGAAGTTTGTAGAAACTATTCTTGTACAAGAGCAGGCAAAAGAATTTTAAAAAGGGGTAGTAATAATGATGTGTTAGGGTTAGGATAGATCAAAGAAATAAACACTAACAATTATATGCAGATTAAATAACCCAAATATAACAATGAGGAATAACACAAAAGAGATCAACATAGAAATTTAACGTGGTTCACCCAATATGGGCTACATCCATAGAAACTCAGCCATCCAATGATTTTATTATCCAGTGCAAAATAGATTACAATCTCATGAATTACATCACCGTAGCGTACATCCTAGCCGCTTATAACAAGCTTTTTGGAATCTTCTAGAATTAGGGTTTTGCAATGTCATTTTTCTTTTGTCAGTTAACAAGAATTAACAACCAACTCTGATCATGCAAAAAAGAGGGAAAAAAATTTGAGGGCTGCGCCCCCAAACCCCCGCTTGAATACATGTCTAGTGTACAGTACTTTCCTGATCAGTTGCCACCTACCAACATGACATTACAAAAGTAATGGAGTAACTAGTAAGTCTAAAAGCTGACATCCTACTTCATTTGAATACCACTTTGGATTACATACAACCTAGTAAAAGGAGTATTGAACCCTTAGCTATTTATTGCCCTCATTGTAGGGAGAAACATCCACTTAGGGAATTCCCCTTGAATAGAACTGAGTTGTGTAAAATATGCAAGAAAAATCATCCTACCAATGAGTGTGGCCTGCTTCCTAAGATTAAAAATAGACTTAAAAGGGTTCCAACAGATGAGGAAGAGCTAAATTTTATTGGTCAGAAACAACCTACATATGGATTTAATCAATTGCAAAATCAATATGCTCCCAGAGGAAACTCTTATAATGGGCCTTGGGGAATGCAAATGCCAATGCAATGGGGTCCATGGCCTCAGCAAGATTGGGCAAATCAATCCTGGTCCAATCCACAATAGTCAAACCAGAAACAGTATCAACAACAATGGGCTCCTCAATACAACCAAGGAATGAGGAGATTTGGAAACCAACCTCAGGCCTTACTCCCTAGACCTTCACAGCCTGCAAATGCAAATCCCAATGAGCAGGTAAACTAGTCATCAATGCCCGTACAACCAGTTCCAAACCCCAAGAATAATAGACAACAACAAGTGTACAATACTAATCCAAATACAGTAAACCTGAATGTTGTGGAGATTAATGATACCCAACTTCGATCTAGAAATGTGCCTATAACTATACCTATTGAGGAAGTCATTGAAGAAGAAGTGAGTCCTAAAGATGATACACAACAATCCAATAAGAAGGCTAAAGCAAAAGAGACAGAAGAGATTCTGAAGGAAACCTCTATTCCATTCCCAGAATGATTGAAACAGGTTCCTTCACAATCCAAGGAAAACTAGCCCTCACATGATTAATGACTCCCAATTAATTAGGGAACTTAGAAAAAAGCACATTGAAGTTCCTTTATTGCAGGCGATAAAAGAGATTCCTGAGATAAACCAAACCATTAAGAGTTTGTGTCTAAAACTTCCAGGCAGAAAAAGAAAATTACCCAACACTATCCAAGTGGAAGGAAAGCTTGCAGATGTCCTATCAAGCAAGTTAATCCCTAAAAAATATGGGGATCTTGGGAGGCCGGTCATTGCGGTAGACATAAAAGGGGTATTGGTTTCAAATGTTTTAATAGATTTGGGGGCTGCCACTAATGTAATGACATTAGAGACTATAGAAGCTTTGGCATTAACACATGTTCAACCAACATCAACTGTATTACAACTTGCAGACCTATCTATTACTAAACCAGAAGGGATTTTGGAGGACGTCATAGTCACTATTGACACTTGGGACTATTCGATTGATTTCCTTATCCTACAGACAAGAAGGAAACATTCAATATGCCCAATAATCCTAGGAAGACCTTGGCTGGCTATAGCAGTAGCCCTTATTGACTGTAGATCTGGAAGTATGACCATTTCAAATGGAAAAAGACTTAAGGAATTTTCTATCTATCCTCCAGCCAAACCATTTCTGCAATATGAAAACAAACCATGGATAGATGACTTGATGGATTCTGATCTAAAGAAGATGCCTCCTCATTAGAAATGGTAACAATCATAGAACACTTTGAAGAAGGTAATGAGAAATATAAGGAGATAGACTTAAACGGTGAACTCTCTTTATATTGTGCTACCCAACAAAAGGTCTCCGGATGGCTCTAGAGAGATCTGAAGGGATCCTTCAAAGCTTTTAATTGCCTATACTCTAAAAAGATTGCCTACCATGTAAGTTACCAACAAGAGAAAACTCTCCACCAAGTTGTACCTCACCTTTGTCCTTTAAACACGCTATTAAGTCCATATAGAGAACTTCTTTTTGTCCATGCTGGCACAAACCAAATCCTAGTCCAAACCAACAAACAACTTTCTATCAGCAGTTGGTTAACAGAAGTGGAAGAAGTTTGGTTGGCAAAATTGTTACAAAACCACACCCATGCTTTTGCATGGGAATACAAAGACATGAAAGGAATCCATCCTAGTGTGTGTACACACCATATTTATACTAAGGATGTTCAACCTATTAGGCAACCACAACGAAGGATCAACCCAGCCTTAAAAGACATAGTGAAGGAGGAAATAGAGAAATTATTGTAGGTAGGATTCATTTATCCCATCTCTGACAGTCAATTGATATTGCCATTAGTAATAGTGCCCAAAACGAATGGAAAATGGCAAGTCTACATAGATTATAGGGAGCTGAACAAAGCTACAAAGAAAGATTATTTTCCACTCCCTTTCATTGACCAAGTTCTAGACAACCTGGCTGGAAGTTGCTATTTCTCCTTCTTGGATGGTTTCAGTGGCTACAACCAGATCCAAGTAGCCCCAGAGGATTAGGATAAGACAACTTTCACCTACCCATGGGGGACATTTGTCTACAGAGTCTTGTCATTTGGATTGTGCAATGTGCCAGCCACATTTCAACATTTTGTTTTGGTAATATTTGCTAATTTAGTGAATACATGTGTAGAAGTTTATATGGACAACTTCACAGTGCATGGAAAAACCTTTGATGAAGCCCTTCCAGGAATAGTTTAAATAAGGTGCTTGAAAGATGCAAAGAACACCAGCTATCTTTAAACCATGAAAAATGCTTCCTCATGATGATTGAGGGAATTGTACTTGGTCACCGCATCTCATAAGAGGGAATGAAAGTACATCCCAGAAACATCAAAATCATTATACAAATTCCCCCTCCTCAAACTCAAACTGAGGTAAGAAGCTTTCTGGGACATGCTAGCTATTACCAAAGGTTCATTGAAAATTTTAGTCAAAAAGATGACCCTATGTTCACTTTGCTAAAAAAAGATTATGAATTTAAATGGACATCAGAATGCCAACAGTCATTTGAGGCCATCAAAAGTGCCCTCATAACAGCTCCGGTAATAAAAGAACCAAATTGGGGAGAGTTGTTTCACATCCACACAGATGCTTCCAATCAAGCCATTGGGGTAGTGTTACAACAATTGAGTGAGTCTGGAGGTATGCATGCAATATATTACATTAGCAAAAACTTGAACCCTGTAGAGAAAAATTACACCACAATTGAAAAAGAATTTATGGTAGTAGTTTATGCTATCAAAAAATTTTGCCACTACATCACAGGCTATAAAATCTTCATAGACAATGATCATGTGGCCATAAGATATCTGATGAATAAGGCTATAGTAGGAGGTAGAATTATCAGATGGCTATTATTATTGCAAGAATTTGACATAACCATTGTTGAGAAACTAGGCAAAGATAGTGTTGTTGCTAACATCTTGTCTAGATTGAATGTGCGGGGAATTAATGAACCAGTGGATAATGCCTTTCATGATGAACATTTGTTCATTGTCTCTATACAATCTCCGTGGTTTTCTGATCTAGCTAATTATCTGGTTTTGGGGAAATGCCCACAACACTTCAATTCAAAAGAAATCAAATGGCTAGTTTGAGAGAGCTCCAAATACAAGTGGGTAAATGGTTTTCTATTTAAAAATTTTCCTGATCATGTATTACGTCGGTGTGTGCAGGTGTTTTGAGTAAAACTTGGATTGTTTAGTTTAGTGTTTAAATCCTCCTTTCACCCATTACATTCAAGGACCTTAGGATCGAGTGGCAGAGCACTATCAGGTGTAGATAGGGAAAAATTAGATTTAGTGTTGAAAACAACAAACTACTAAACCCTATCAAGCACCATGAAGCACAACCTAGCTTGAAAATGTAAAACATAAACAAAATACAAACCAAACTTCAAACTAGTATTAATTGACCTCCATGGCTCTTCTCAATCGTGCATAGGCATGCAGATTTTGAATGGTTGATTGTGGAGAGATGTTGGTTGTTCACAATTTTGGTAAGTTAAGAGTATGCAAGGACTCAACATCATGATAATGACTTGTGAAAGCCTTCCTTTATAGAAAAAGGTCAATTCGAATGGATGGACATGATTGCAAGTTATGTTGGATGATATGGACAATCCAGATTGATTAGGGTTGGATTAGGGTTTCCCACCCAAAGAGTGGTTGTAGTCACATAAAAAGTGTGTGATGGAGAATAAAAGGAAATCTAATTCAAATATTTTATTTGAATTAGTTGTGCATGTGAAGGGTTTAAGTGGAAGATGAGACATGTGACATGTGTCGTGATGAGAGGTGAGGGAATAATTCAAATTTTTAATTTGAATTATGCGAGACATGTGAAGGGGTATCATTAACTAAACAAATGGGATTTATTTAGTTAATTGGAATGTGATTAAGTTGGAATTGTGAGTGGGATGACCTAGGACCTAGGGCAAAACATTATAAGGTCATGCTGACTAGGTTTAGACAAGACATGGACAAATTTTAGTGTCTACATTTTGCCCCTTTTTGAGATGATGTTCGAGATGATGCAATTTATGTCAAGTAACATCATTTCAAAGAAGCTAAGGAAATGGATAGAGGAAAAGGATAGGGTGATGATGCCCCTCGAGAGGATAAGCGGGTTGGACATGTTAGATCTAGGGCACACAATTGAGAGGGGGGGTGAATCAGTTGTACAAAACCTTGCTTCTACTTCAAACACTTGAGTTTACTTTGTTAGTTAACAGCATATCAATTAACCATTCATCAAAGCATAAAGCAAGAACAATAGAGCAGATAAACATCAACACATTGGACACCAAGATTTTGACGTGGAAAACCCGGTTAAGGGAAAAACCACTGGGTGATTAACCCAAGGATTATTCTCTGTTAGAAGAATAAGAAAAATGCATGGCACATGCCAGTCAGGGCTCATTGCCCGAGCACACTGCTCACAAAGAGGCACACTGCCTACAAGAGACACACTATCTACAAGATCATGAGTATTACAACTTTGAACTGGAGAATGACATCTTCACCATGTCTGGACCAGTTCCATTTAAGCCCAAAACACTTCTACTCTGCCTTTCGCTCTTTCACTATACCACACTCATCCGCTCCACAACACACACTTTGAAATGAACTCACAAACTTTTATTTATACAAGACATCGACTTAGGAACAATCATCTAAGTTGGTAATCAATCATAAGAACATTCACAAGATGAATAACACATCCGGTCGACCACCACAAGAACATTCGCAAGATGAACAACTCATCCGGTCGGCTAGTCTGAACAAGAACTTCATCCAGAAGAATATCTTCAATTCCGGGCTCTACCACCTATGCGGACCAACAACACAACCTTAACATGATCCAAGAACCTTCACAGTCCTGCCTGAATGACCAGGTATATCCTCACTTCCCCTATTCACTGGAATCTCTTCTCTTCCTCATCTGAAACTTCAAGAACACAGTCTATCTCCACTATCATACAACAAGAGGTGCTTCCGGACCTCCAAACCATGAACAAATTGAGATGACACATCACAAGGACATCCCAAACACTCTGTCCAATCCGCAGAATAGGACAATGCATTTACGGATCTCACCGGACCTTTTTGTGGCACTCTGTCACTCCGGAGCATCTCCCGGAACAGGTTCTGCTTGATCGATCACAACTTCTTCACATCTTCATGCAGACCTCTGAAATCTTAATTGGATCATCTCAAGACTCATATCTACAAACCCTTTAATCTGTATCCTCTGAATCTCAACCTATTGAGTACTTTTTCCTTCTTCTCATCACTGTTCTTCACCATTCCTAATTGAGACTAATTTTCTCAATATCCTCAACACACAGCTCATCCATTCCTTCTTGTCAATGCAATATGAGTATGTTGACATCAATGACAACACTGGTTCACCTCATACTTGCAACAGGAAAGCACGGGTAGGCTCTTGAAATGAAATGGATTGGTCAAGGAAAAAAGATAAGGGAATTGCTAGAAGAGGTGAAGGATGCGTTATGCTGCAATAAAGGTGAGCAACCATGGTGTTTGCTATAGCACTAGACATTATGCACCAAGGTATAAGGACCAAGGTGACGATGTGTCTCGTGCCCTAGCATAATACAACCTTGTCTAGATACAAGATATGAATATTAGCTAGGTTGGATTTGGATTTGAAATAGATGCAAGTTGAAAATGATAACACACACAAGCAAGCATACACAAATGATTCAAAAACAAACAAGGTATTGCCCCTGTCAAGCTAAAAAACCAATGATTGTTGATTGTCTGATTGATGAAGTGTCTAGTTTCAGGAAATGAAACATGTCATCTAAGACACCTGGACTGGTTTCGACAATGCAACATCCTATCTAAGACAATTGATTTGATTGATTGATACTAGTGTTGTTGGCCATGAGAGCAACACCAGGATTCAATTGATTGATTGATTTGGTTTGCATCAAGATTAGGATCAAGACCATTGATGCAATTGGATAATTTGACAAACTTGACTAACTTGATTGGCATGGATTGAGGATTGACTTGCATTTGATTTATTATTTGGAATGATTTGATGATGAGGATGATTTGATGAAGTATGATGGAAAGATTTGAATTGATTGAGGAATTGAATGATGTGAGTGACTTGGGTGGGATGATTGAGGTTGAATGTGATTGATTAGAATGGATTTGAATTAATTGATTGATTGAATAATGATGAAGATTGATGAACTGGATGAATTGATGTGAAGAATTGATTTGATTGGTGTGATTTGATTGAATGATTGATGAGATTGATTGGAAGAAGTGATTGGAGAATTCATTAGAAGACTTGATGAATTGATTAATTTAATTGATTTGAGGAAGTGAATTGATTAGAATGAGGTGATTTGATTGACTTGGATGATGAATTGACTTGGAAGAATGGATTGGTTGATGTGGTTGATTTTATTGATTGGAAGAATTGGAGTGATTGGATTAAATTGGATTGAATTGAGAATCTTGATTTTATTGATGGAATGATATGATTGATTGATTTTGATGGTTTGGATTGATGAATGGATCAAGTGAATTGATTTTAAATGAGTGAATGATGATGGTGAATTGATTTGAAGGATTGGATTGAATGATTGATGAGGAATTGATGAATTGATAAGGATGGTTTGGATGAATTGGGAGGACGTGATTGATTGAATGAATTGATTTAGAAGAATTGATTAATTGGTGGAGGTGATTGATTTTATTGATTGGAAGAAATGGGGTGATTGGATTGAATTGGATTGAATTGATTGGAGTGGATAACGATGATGAGTGGGTTTGATCAGATTGGGAGAATGACTAGGATGTGATTAGGGTGATTGATTGATCTACTCCCTTTCTCCTCTTTTTGTAACTGTGTCTTCACCAAATGAATTTAGTTGATTTGAATGATGAGGCCTAGGCTATGATAGAGGCTAATGATATTAGTTCTTGAAAAGTCTAGCTCCAAGAGGGTACTATCGTCTACTAATGACCTTTCAAAGTACAAATTGGTTTTGTCGAGACCTTGAGGTGTAGGAGAAATGATTGATTGAAGTGAACCCATGAGTTTCAAAATTCACTTAGAAGGATGGACTTAAACTAGCCACGGAGTATTAAGCCCAAGTTATGATTGTTGTGAAAAAATGTCAAGGTCTCTTGGTCCAAAGATTTGTACTTGTGATATAGTCGAGCTTCGACAGTTTCTCCCTATGTTTTGACCTTAGGAAGACTATGTTTAGGATCCTATATAGATGTCAAGGGCTGAATGAAATTGAATATGTTGTGATGAAATTTGATCATAAAGGGATGAAATGGAATATGTAGTGGGTGGCTTTGACACAGTTGCAATCGGATTCAATGGGGAGAGTAGATACTCAAATTTTTCCCTAGGGTTATGGTGTGTTGTGATAGGAAATGATTAGGAATGAATAGGATAATGTGTAGTGATGACATGAAAATGAGTTGGATGGACTGGGATGATGACTGGGATGATGTTGGTTGGATGAAGATGTCAATGTGTAGTGATTAGGATTGATGAATAGGATGTGATTAGGATATGGTTGAATGATGAAGACATGATGAATAGGATGTGGTGTGATTGGACGAGGATAACAATGTCTAATGATTAGGGATGATGACTTGGATGGATATAATATGATGATTAGGAATGATAATATGTGATTAAGATATGATTAGGATGATGATTAGGATGGGTGAAACGATGATTTGGATAATGTAGAATGACAAAGATATGATGTGGAAGGTTTAGGATGAAATTGATTGGCTTAGGGGGGTGACTAGGATGTGAAGGTTGAATGACAAGGATATGGTATGAATGTGATCAAGGATATGATGAGTTGGAATGATGAATATGATGTGATGTGGAATGGATGCAATGATTATTGAATGATTAGGGTATAATTAGGATGAGGTGGCATGAAGAATATATGATAAGAATGTGATTAGGAATTATTAGGATATGGGTAGGATGAAGTGAAATGATTAGGAATGATGATTACGATATGGTTAGGATGAAGTGAAATGATAAGAATGTGATTAGGATGAGGTTGAATGATTAAGGTTGATGTTGTTTGGAAATGTGAAATGAGGATGTGTAATGATTTGGAATGGATTAGGAGGGTGATTGGATAATGTGGTTAGGAGATACGATTAGGATAACGTGGTTAGGATAATGTGGAATGGTAAGATGAAATTGATTGGATTTGAATGGGATTGATGTGGAATGATTGAATTTGATTGGATGAATTGAATGATGTGACTCAATTTTATGGATGATTTGATTTGATGGTTGGAATAATTGAGTGGAATGGATGAATTGGATAGATTTTATTGCTTGTATTTTGGTAGATATTTGATTTTTGTATTTTTGATGATATTTTGATGTTTTTGGGATTTTGAGATTATTTGGATGTTTTTGGATTTTTGACATGTTTTAATTTTTTTGGGTTTTTGACATGTTTTGATTTTTTTGGATTTTGAGGATATTTGATTTTTTTGTGTTTTTGATATATTTGGATGTTTTTGTGTTTTTTATTTTTGGAAATATTTGAGGTGGAATTGGATGACAATTTGGGTAGCCTTTTTGCTAGATACCAATGACAAGGGGGAACCAAGTCTAGGTGCAAGGATACGAATGTGATTGGGTGAATGGATGAATGTATGTGTGAGAGGGAAAGGATGTGATCTCCAAAGGCTATGTCGCATAAGAATAACATGCCCCAATCGAGGTGGAATACTTAGGATTTTTCATGACAAAGCTTGGGGTGATGGGATGATGATAGGATTGTGAAGGATTTGCTTGGTTTGGAGGAATAAGGTATGTCAAGAGATACCCCAAAACATTTGTCAACATTGTGCCCCCAATCTTTATCAAGGTCAAAAGAGGAAGGGAGGATGAATATATACAACATGATAGGCATGCAGGTGTATGAATAATGATGGTAAGGTGGAAAATGATAGGAAGATGAGACAGTGTGCCCCAAGTGTAAGTGGCACAGAAGATCAATTTTTTTTTGAATTAGATAGGGGATATGGATGAGAAGGACTCAGGTGTCTAGTGCCATAAAAGGTGATAGTCCCAAAGGTATGTCGCATTAACCATGTCAAATGTCATGATGCCCATTGATGTTGGTAAGTGATGGCATGAAAGTGAGATGGATAAGGTAGATAGTTAATTATGGAGGGAATGATAGTGGATTATGATGTGGATTAGGTGGAGGTCAAAAGTGGATTATGATGTGGATTATGTGGGATTTATGTAAGGATAGATGAATTACTTATGCCAAAGCATGGACCATAGGGAGATGATAAGGCAAGTATGTAGGGTAATGATTGAATGATGGGGTGATGGAGGTGTGAAAAGGAATCATGACCAATGGTTGCACACATCATGATAAATATGGAAGCTAGTGATTGGATGGTGATGCAGGAAGCAATTGTGATGTTTTCTTAATGGATGGATGATGTAGGAGTTTAGGTACCCACATGTACTTAGTATGTTTATGATTTTTGCTTGACTTATGGGTTTGAGGAACTTGATCTTTTTGAATGGAATGGATGCAAGAGGATGGTTAGGATTTGTTAGAAGGGGATGCCTCATTTGACTTGATTGATTTTTGTTTAGGGACCCATACCATTTTGGTTTTTTACTTTTGCTTTGGAGGTATGGGTTTGGATGGATTTTTGAATGAACTTTTATTTGAATTTTTGGATTGATTTCCTAAGGTATTAGGACCCTTAGGATTTTTGAGTTTATGAAAGGAGGCATCCAAATATTTATGTTTGAATCCCATGTGGCGGGTGGAATGAGTGGAAGCTTTATGTTTACAAGATGTGTGCATTTGTTGGTCATGATTAGGAATTTGGGGTGATTTATGGATGATTGTGATATTGGGTGTTGGAAGCAATGGTGGTAAAGTGGAGGGAGAGATATGCGAAGTTGGAAGTAGTGGAGGCAAATTGGATGGCTGCAAGTGTATGGTCACATGCTTTTGACATTTGTAAGATGATGGGGGTGGAATGGCAACATATGTTTTGGGAACATGATGTGATGTGCGATGGAAAGTGGACTTAGGAGGGATGGAGGAAGTACCAAAATTTTGGCCTTGTTTACCTTGGGGTGTGTATCCAAGGCCATATGAGCGAGGGGGGACATTGACATGGATAGGCTCCAAAATTCCTTGTTCATGAAGGCCTAAGCCTTTACCTTGGTAATTCATATTTTGGAGCATACGATGGACTATGGGACTGGGTGTATGTTGGACACTAGACATGAGTTCATTATTCGATGAAGAAGGTAGAGTGGATAATGGTTTTTGTTGTCCCAAGGAGTAACACTCATGAATGAAGGTGGATAGGCCAAGTGGATATGATGGTGGATTTGAAATTGGATCAATAGCGGATGATGTGGAAGGATCATTAGGATCTTTATTATGTTCATTAGGATCCAAGTTAATTGTTTGATCTTCTATGTGTTCTTGGGAGGCACAAATCTCATCATGACAAGTGGCAGTGGTTGGATCATGGATTGGTGGAGTTTCTTCACTTTGTAGGAAGGCCATGAAACTGGGTGAATGCTCAAGTAGGTCAACAAGACTTTCATGAGATGGAGCATGTAGGTCTTGGGTGTCTTGTTCATGAATGGGATCAAGTTGCTCATGAATATGTTCTTTGTCATGCATAATATCTTGATCATGGAAGAGATAAATGTTATGAATGGGTCAAAGAAAAGTGATTTGATCTTGACTAGAATGGGGGTTTGATGTTTCTTCATGCTTAGAGTTGTGCTCTTGATATACCTCGTGGGTTGCTTTAATGGAAGTGGATGACTTTTGGATAGGTTCTTGGTCAATAACATGAGAGGATGATGGGTATTGACATGGATTCATAGAAGGAGACTCTTTGATTGGCTCAATGGGTTGTGGATGACATGGTTGGTTTGAAGGACTTGGCATGGTATTTGGAGACTCTTTTGTATGTTCAATCATATGTGTTGGATGACATGGCGATGTTTGATTCTTAGCTTGTAGCCCTTGGGTCACATCCTTTATAGGTGTAGGAGTGGAAGGTGTTGGCTTAGGGTTTTGGTTTTGATTAGGTGGAGGATAAAATGGATTGAATGAATCGGTGGGTTTAGATAACTCCACATGTTTACTTTTGTAATGTTTGAACTTAGAACGTGGAGTTGATGCATTGGCAAGTGGATTAGAGGATGGCAGAGGTAATGAAGTGTTTAGTGGGTTGGAAGGTGTAGGGACCATTGGATTAGGACTAGGACATGGTGGCTTTAGGATAGGTCTTTGATTAGATAATGGTATGAGATACTTATAAGGCGCATGACCTAGACTAGTGTTCCCCTTATCAATGGTGGCATTAGGACCCAAAGGCATTTGACCTAGGTACAAATGTTGACTTATGCTCACATGTGTTTGTTGTGATGTGGATGGATATGGATGTTGGTTCACATGGAAGGAAGTTGGATTGGATGATGCAGCATTAACTTGGCCTATGGATGGATTAGGTTGGTATGAAGATTGATGTAAAATTTGAAGTTGTGTTTGTTTGATTTGGGATTGGTGTGTGGCTAAGATGTGTTGGATTTGGACTAGGAGTTGTTGTATGTGAGGTGATTGACTTTGTTGAAATGGTTGAAGGGTATCTTGTAAGTGTTGTATGGTTTGCTAGTCAAAATATTGGGGTATTTGGTAAAGTTATTGGATGAGGTTTTGGAGTTGGGGTACTAGGACCTTGTTTTCGAATGTCAGCATGGTGTCACACATGTGTCTAAGTCTTGGCATGTCATGTTGTCCCTCAAGGTATGATACATTATTTACAAGGCTCTTATGATCATTAGAACTAGGAGGGGCCCCTCTAAGTACAAGTTTAGGTCTTGGATTTGTCTCATGATTAGTATTAGTGAGAGGGCCTCCTTGGATGATGATTTTGGGTTTATGATTTTGATCGGTCTTGTTTACGATTAGGGCCATTTTGACAAGTGTTAATTAGTACTAGGTTGATGTGTAATGATGTGAAATGAAGTGATTGGATATTAGGAATGATTAGGGTATGGTTATGATGAAAGTGATTGGGAATGGTTAAGGTTTGAATTGTGATGACTTGGGTATGATTAGGGTATGATATGGGATGATTAGGGATGATTAGGATGATGTTTAGGATGATGTTGATAGGATGAGGATGAATGATGAAGATGTGACTAGGATGTGATTAGAGATGATTGGGATTGAAGTTGATTTTATGAGAATGGAGATAATGATGACGTGTAATTATTAGAATGATGTTGATTAGATAATGTAGAATGATAAGGATATGATTAGGATTGATTTAGGATGGAATTGATTGGTTTAGGAGGGTGACTATGATGATGATTTGGAATGGCAAGATTGTATGAATTGGATTGATTAGGATAATGACTAGGATTATGAGGGGTTGATTAGGAAGAAGATGATTTGGAATGATTAGGGTTATGAAGTGGCTAAGAATGGGTGATTAGGATGAATGTGATTGGATTTAAATGTGTTGGGAAGAATGTGTAGGATGACTTGTCTTATGTGTTTGGTGTTTAGAGCTTAATATGGCAATGTTCAAACAAATAATCACACATGTACACACACGCAAGACACATAAGCAATTTTGAATTTTAAATTTGAAGAATGTGATGATGATTAAACAGGCACACATGGAAGAGACATCAACAAGCCCTAGAATTAGTCAAATGGGGTATGGCCAGCAAGTCTTAAGCTAGGCTACAGATGGGTTAACTAGGGGTGTCCCCGATATACACTAGGTACGAGGAGCCCAAATCTATGAACACTAGCCCGTTAAAGGGATGTGGCATAAGCGTAAGTGAATGCCACTTCACCTTGTGTCTGGAATCACCCAGGGCCCCAAGGCTGTCCCAATGAGTATGTGGCTAGATTGAGGTACAACTTTTGCTCTCCCCCCTTTGATATAAGCTGCCAAAACACTTGGTTGAGGTCATCCCTAGGGGTGATGAAATCCCCTAGCAGGCCTCCTAGGAAAGGGTAAACAAAAGTGAATCAAGTGAGGTGTTTTTGATCTCCAAGATCACCTTGCAGTGCGAGGAGAGAGCATACACACACACACTTGACTCACACTCGTACTTGTAAATTCCCCTTAAGAAATCAAAATGTGAGGTGTGAGTATGAATGGATAAGAGGTGTTTTTGGTTCTCAAGATCACATGAAGTGCATGAGAAGAGCATACACACCCCTAATCGCATGAAAATTCACCAAACAATTCAAACATTGGTTCTTTTTATGCCCAAATCAAAATGTGAATGAAGACACTCATTCATTTTTATGCCCAATTTGATGTATGATGAAGACAAATGTTCATTTTATGAGCCCAAATCAAAGTGTGAGACAAGCAAGATTGATTAAGAAATGAAAGATTAGAATATATACACCTGATTAATTCTCTATCCCAGCTACTGTGTATGCTAATAGAAACGTTGTTCCATCCTTGTGTGATCTCCTGCAAGCCACCAAAGCAAGAAAGAAGCAAGTAAACTAGCCAAGAGGACCGTTATGCAAAAATTAGCAATGTGATAAAAACCTACTATAGATGAATAGTGACAGAAAAATAAATGGCATTAGCATATTCTAGATGAAATCCTATGCAATTTTTTAAAACAATTCGCGAAAATTTGATCAAAAATGCAAAAGATATGAGCATTTGAAGTTTGAAAGAAGGTTTGACTTTGACTTCGAAAAAAGTGGATAAATTGGTATAGTCACCTGAAAATTTCTTCACTACTACGTAGTTGATGATGTCAGCTTTCTGATGAGTCCTTGTTTGTGAATTGATGTGCCTGTATGTGAAAGTTATGGCAAAAAGAAAACTTCTGCCCTATTAGGGCATGTGGGAGGCACAAAAGGTCAGCTGACTATTTGCACTAACTACTAATGGTTTAGTTTGAAACTAGTCACATGCCACAGGTAACTATCATGGTGAAGTCTAGCGGTTACTACTAGTCAAGCCCCTGGTCGGTCATATGACTAGGGGCCAAAGAGGCCCCCCCTCTCGATCACTAATATGTCCACCCACTTAAAGGGGCGACCCCCCAACTATTTTAAAATGGATGTAAGGTTATGGTTTTTGAGCATGAAAAGGGAGGACAGCTGAGGGTGGCGAGTAAAGAGATGAGTGGCTATCACTGCTAGACGTAGGGCTAATAAACCAAGGCTATCCCTTGGTAACTAATATGCAGAGCCACCAGTGGTGGTCGAGAATGTGGAGAGGCGGCAAACGAGAGTTGAAATGGGTGGAGGAGCGTGAAGCGGTGGTGGCTAAGGAGAGATGAGGTGGTCAGGAGGAGCTTTAGAAGTGGCGATGGTACAAAGAGGCACTCAGATGTGGAGGCAGCGGGATCTAAGGTGGTGACTAGTTATTTGGTGGGCGACAGGTTTTTAGGGCGAAGACTTTGGGAGTGTGAGCGGTAAGGTCGAAAGGAGGTATGTTGGTCAAAGGGAGGCTTCGAGAGCCAAGTGAGGAAGGTTGAAATCGTGGAAACGGGCCTCAAAGAGGAGGCAACCCAGCATAGCACTGTCTGTCAGGTGGTGACAAAGGTAGAAGGGGTTGAATGAAGGTGGCGAGAGTTTTAGTAGTGGTCTCTTAGGGTTTTTAATGTAGGACAAGAGGATTTAGCAGCAATGTTTATGGATGATCGAGATGGGAATGGCAGTGACTGTTAGGGTTTTGACAGAGATCAGCAGGAAGATTCAAACAATGGCAACCACCTTAGGGTTTCAATAGTGAGCAATGTGACCAGTAATATAACAACAGACCTTGCAACATACAAACCTACGAATTCAAACAGAAGATATGCAAAACCAAACAAAGATTTAATCAAATGATCAAAACCAAATTTATCGACTAGCCCCCCTATACAAAGGTCGTACGGCTCCATACGGTATGACCCTGCAAGGGGGCTAAAACTAAAAAAAATTCAAATCATTTCAGGTAGCAAAATATATCAAATTTTATGTCGATTTTCATTTCTTGAGCCTCCTGGACTCAACAGTGAGGTCCGTTTGAGCTCCGAAGGCCACCTATAGAAATAGATTTTTAGAAATCACCAAAAATGTTAGATTTTTCACATGTTCACATCAGATTCACCAAATGTAGATAGGGAAAAATTAGATTTAGTGTCAAAAATAACAAACTACTAAACCCTATCAAGCACCATGAAGCACAACCTAGCTTGAAAATGCAAAACATAAACAAAATGCAAACCAAACTTCAAACTAGTATTGATTGACCTCCATGGCTCTTCTCAATCGTGCATAGGCATGTAGATTTCGAAGGATTGATTGTGGAGGGATGTTGGTTGTTCACAATTTTGGCAGCATAACAGTATGCAAGGACTCAACATCATGATAATGACTTGTGAAAGCCTTCCTTTATAGAAAAAGGTCAATTCAAATGGATGGACAAGATTGCAAGTTATGTTGGATGATATGGAGGGTCCAGATTGATTAGGGTTGGATTAGAGTTTCCCACTCAAAGAGGGATTGTAGTCACATGACAAGTGTGCGATAGAGAATAAAAGGGAATCTAATTCAAATATTTTATTTGAATTAGTTGTGCATGTGAAGGGATTAAGTGGAAGATGAGACATGTGACATTTGTCATGATGAGAGGTGAGGGAATAATTCAAATTTTTAATTTGAATTATATGAGACATGTGAAGGGGTATCATTAACTAAACAAATGGGATTTATTTAGTTAATTAGAATGTGATTAAGTTGGAATTGTGAGTGGGATGACCTAGGACCTAGGGAAAAACATTATAAGGTCATGTCGACTAGGTGTAGACAAGACATGGACAAATTTTAGTGTCTACATCAAGTCCTTGGTCACTTACAAATGTAGGGAAACTTGGATTAGGGTATGTGATTATCAATTTTCCTTCTCTTATGCTCAATTACACATCAAACCCCTAATTATGTAAATACGGCAATAAACAAATGAATAATAGAAAATACTTCTGCAGAAAGCTATAAAATATCAAATGACTATGCACCTATTTTCGGGGTTCTAAGGTGGAAAAATTGGGGACAAAAGAGAGGGCGCGTGAGTCTAGTGCCCTACTTTTTGTCAGGATTTGCAGACAAGATCTGCAACCTATTCTTGCTGCACCAAAAGTTTTCTCGTCACAAAACTTTGAGGACTAATGAGAGGGCACCCAAGTTCGGGGTGTTCTTTTTCCTGCTATTCTGCAATTCTAACACTCCAACATGCCCTCCTGCAACTTCACTTTATCTGCATCATCAACCTGTAACCTGCGATCATAAAACTTTGGGAGGGGGTTGTGGTGTTTAGGAGCTTGCCTCAGTCAAGCCCCAGAAGGACACTTAAGTCTTTCAAACACCTTTGTCATATAGAGAGGGTGTGCCTAGGGAAGCAGAGACAAAAACCAAATGAATAATGATCACAAACACAATAAATGTCACCTTGTAGTGAAGATCTCATGAGATGAAGAAGCTCTTCATTCCATGAGGAAATGGATGCTCAAATCTACAAACACAAACACAGACAACACAAATCTACTCTTGCAACACAATGAAAGCCTTGAATCAACTTTAGGATACATGAAGTTCACAATAACAATCTAGTTTACAAATAAATGCCTAAACATGCTTTTATATGCAACTACAAAAACTCCTGCCAAGAATTGCATAATTCAAACTTACCGTGTCAGTATAGGACCCAAATAACGGTCACAAGCTGACACCCAAAAATTAGGACTGCCCCAAAATAGGGCAAGACTAGGGCACAAGCACCCAAGTCCTCCCCCCTATTTTGGGCAGGGATTATCTCAAGTAGTCCCCCTAGGTCCTATTTGTCAAGACACTTAGGGGTTTTCTCATCAAGATATTGAAATATGATGTAAAATGTCTTAAATGCACACTAAAGACCCGAGGGCTAAACCTAAAGAGGGAAAAGCCCCCAAGGAGACATTTTTTGATGTTACAGTAGGAAACAAAGGTGTATGACATAATCCGTGCATGTCACGATGAACCTTCTGGTGGACACTTTTTAGCCATCAGGACGGGGCACAAGATCCTGGGAGCTGAATATTTTTGGCCAACAATGACCAAAGATATTCACCAATATGTCAAGCAATGTGATCAATGTCAAAGAATGGGATATCCAACTTCCACCACAGAGATGCCACTACATCCTCAAGTGGCTTTAGAGTCATTTGAAAAATGGGGGATAGATTTTGTCAGACCAATTGATCCACCATCCAAAGGAAATCACTACATTCTGGTCTGCACATACTATACCACCAAATGAGTTGAAGCAAAAGCATTACCAATAGCGAAGGAGGAGAAAGTTGCAGATTCTTTGTACAAACACATCTTGCAGTGGTATGGAGCACCCAAAACACTTGTCTCTAATCAAGGACCACAATTTATGTCTACCATGATCAAAGCATTCCTAGAAAGATACCAAATCAGTCACAGGAAATCTTCACCATATCATCCGCAAAGCAATGGTCAGGTTGAAGTAACAAACAGAGAATTGGAGAATATTCTCACCAAAACAATCTAAAGAAAAAGGATAGATTGGGCCGATAGAATGACAAAATCTTTTTGGGCTTATAATACTACCTGGAGATCAACAACTAACTTCACACCATATGAGTTAGTTTATGTAAAGCACCCAGTGCTACCCATTGAATATGAGGTAGAGACATTGAAAACAACACTTGAGGCTTGTATTGATTTGACTGAGGCACAATGACAAAGGATATTGTAGTTAAATGGACTGGATGAGATGAGAATGGAGGTACTACAACATATAGAGTTAATTCAACAACAGAGGAAAGAATGGCACGACAAGCACATCCTCGGCAAGAACTTCAAGAAAGGAGATTGGGCCCTATTGTATGATTCTAAATACCAAGATCTAAAAGGGAAACTACATAGATGGTTGGGGCCCTATGAAATTCAAGAAGCCTTCAACAATGGAGTTGTCCAGTTAGTTCCAATTGATGGAGATCGCAGAGTTTTTTTAGTCAATGGACATAGATTGAAGTTGTATCATAAACCAGCCTCTAAAGAAGAATTCTTTGCTAAAATTCAGTCTCAGATAGAATATTTTTCCATGGAAGATCTCTCTTCCATGGGAATCATGCTCTAAATGATGATTCTTGAATGAATAAAGCAGTTGAGGTTGAAAACTAGAAATGGTGGCCTCTCCTATCAGAAAACACCCCAAAAAAAAAAATGGGGCAAATGTTGAAAACTAGCAATGGCAGCTTTGCCTAGAGGAAAGATTGAAAACTAGCAATGGTGGTCTTTTCTTCAAAATTCCCTTCCCTTTCAATAAAAATCTTTTGTAGATTCTGCATATCTTCTAGTGATATAGCGAGCTCCAGATAGCTCCAGATGACTCCAAATGAATACCAAGCAGGTGTCGCCTTCTCAAAACCATCAGACACAAAGACCAATGTGCAGCAGAGATTAATTCGGTAAAAAGTTGAAGTGACATAGTCAAAGTCACGGGTACTTTACATAGGTATACTCTCTTCCCAAAACTTATATAATTATTCCAATGTGTATAAATATGCCACGGGTTTCAAAACGTAACATCATGCAGACTTCAACTTTTGGCAAGTAAAAATAGCAGTCACAGCAATGATTATGGGCTAACAAGTGGCAATAGAGTACTTGACAGTGGATATTATGTATTCCCCAAGGAGATCGCAGTACTTGGTCATTAAAACGTGTGAGATTTAAATTATTTCTAAAAATGGAATAAATGCCCAGTTTGCAAAATCATAATAACAGTAATGATGACCAATTAAGGGGGGTACATTTGAATTGACATGAAGCCATAGAGGGATGGCGTCAGCTCTGGAAATGCATAGAAGGCTATTAAAATGGTAACTCTTCAGTAAAATTTTGCACGTGCCACCCTGTAGCAGCACTTTGGATATACGCCATGAGTACCGAAAGGACAGCCGGAACAAATGCCAACCTGCATGCAATTATTTCTTCCAACAAACCTGTAGATGGAAACTCATACTTTGATAACTTCTTTCTTCATCGAGCCAAAATAAAGAAAGTTTCAAATGAATTGAAGTTGCAGTGCAAACCCTTGCTCTGGATTGAATTTCTCCAAACCAGAGTAGCAGATAGAAAGATACTTGCCAGACTGGGGCACAAAAGAAAAGTAGAGCCAAAAAATGCAATAATCGATGATGCCAATGCTCAGATTTTCCAGCAAGCTAGGTGGCTCAAGTTCTTACAGAAATTTGAAGGGTTCGAGGAGAAATTGGTTCAAGAATTTGTTAAAAATTTCCACATGACCTTCACAACTATAAAAGGGGTAAGGATTATGTTGGGTGAATATTTTGCAATCAACTCGCTAACGGAAAAATGGTTATATCAACCACAGTGTGATGAGATAAATCTCTCCTCTCAGCAAGGGGAGGTTCCCTTTCTTAACTACTTTGAAACTTATCTATTCTAACACTAATCTTCAGGGTGAATCCATATCATCCATTTCTCTTTTTTTAGAAATGATGTTTACAATTTAAAATAGCAACTTCACAATACAAATCAAATATAACCAAGAAACCCACGAGAGCACAAAGTCTATCGTTGCTCCTTTTGCTGATTTAAAATTTAGAAACAAATAAGATAAGGTGTAGCCCAAAGTCTTCACCGAAAACTATAATAAAACACAAGATCATAAAAGATAGTAGCAGCTCAAAGTCTTTCCAATAGCTTTTATCCCAAAACATAAAATCACAAACCCAAAGATAATTGTTACAGCACAAAGTCTCCAATATTAGCTTTAGAACATCTCCCAAATTATCCAGACTCACACTACAATTCGATCAAATAGATAAGATAGTATAAGGAAAAGGACATAAGAACAATTTCCAATACACCACAAGTTATTCCAATGCAAAGATTGAACGATTGCTTGCTTTTCTATTCACTTGATAAAATATGATTTACAATTTGAACACAAAGTCTCAAAATGCTCTTCAATTTGGCAGAGTTTCACTTCAATAACTAAAAGATAAAAAATACAATAGAGGCCCTCTTTATTTATAGGGAGGAGCCTAGAGGAAAAAATAGGAAATTTTAAACTACTTTGACTTATTCAAACAAAAGAGTCCTATTTGACTTGGGACTTCCTTTGTTTCACATGTAATTACATTTTGAAAAATTACATATGAATATGTCCATAACAAAATTAAAATTACATATACAAGAATGAAAATAAACTAAGGTATCAAAAAGGAACTTCAGCTTCCTCCATCATTCTTCTTTAGAAAGTTCTGATACATGGCCTGTATAGCTGCCATTTCACATGCATCCATCTTTGTTGTATTCTCTGAGATAGTGTAGGCCCAAAGAACTGCATCTTTCACTACCTTTATCGCCTTTTCATGCTTGTCAAGGTTGTCTAATATTTACAATAGGAGGACACATGAAGATTTTACCAAGAAACTCTACATCCAACCTCATAATCACATTCCCTTAGGAGTCTAACACAGTGCTAGTATCTCTGTTGTAATGACTGGCTACTTGAACAAACTCAGGGTTATGGGTAGCAACTGGAAAGAAGCCAACCAAGTGAATATTGCTGTCAATGACCTTCTGCATATGTCTGGAAGGATTTGTTTGTTTGGTTCTGTCCACAAACTCTGCCATATCCACATGCCTTATTTACCTATCTCTGATTTCATCAACATTAGAATGTACTGAAGTAACAGGGAAGACCCCTTGGTATTTGTACTTCATGATTTAGGCTTTGGATGGAGACGGATCTGACATCATCTTTGGAGAGAACTCTGGAAAAGATATCTACCATGGACGTTTGTCAAAAACTGCAAAAATCCATGATCTCGCAGTTAGGGGAAAAATGGGTAAATTGGGGTTACTGCGATTCGATGATCATGAATAGGGAAATATGCGTTGAAGGGCTTGAGCACGTGCAAATCGAGGTAAAAGGTGAAAGCAGGTTAACAGGCTTTGAAAGGCAAATTTTCCCCAATGTTAGAAAAAAATTAGGAAAATGTGTATGGGCGGTCAAAATTACCACTCCTGCACAAGGAACCTTTCTATCATGTAAAGTCTGTAGAATTGACCACTCATACATGTGGGGTAAGATATTGTTTTTTACATAGGGGCGGTCAAAATGACCGCCCTTACATAAGGGTAAAAATTGCAAGTTTATGTATGCATGTATGAGTGGCGGAAATGACCGCTTGAGCATGTCAAGTGAAGCTTGAAGTATCTAGATGCAAAGTCGGTAGAATTGACCACTCATGCATCCATGCGTTGTTTGTTTTTGAATGATGCATAGTCGGGCAAATTAACTGACTTTGCATGTGTGAAAAATTCATGTATTATGCTTGGACGGGGTTTTTACCCGCCCATGCACTTTGGGTAAAGTTTTGAAGATAAATATGCACAGGCGGTCATTTTGACCGCCCTTGCATGTTATTTTGAGAAATGGGTCTTTGTGTTTTGGCAGGTGTTCCCACCGCTTTAACACAAAGAAGGGTAAGTCTTATTACCATGTAGGGACGGTGCTTTTAACTGCTACTACATGAGGGAAAGGTCAAGGACAAGGCACATGTATCGACAGTCATTTCCGTCGCCGATACAAGTGTCACGACTCTAAAAATAAAACAAGGCAATATTAGATGTTTTCACCGACTATTCATATGACTAAAAACTCTCAAGACAAAACAAAGTCGGCAAAAAATGCTAACTAGAAATAGGTAAAATGAAAAGAAAACCCTAAGTTTAAATGAATATAAATTAATCAACACAAAGCCAGGAGGACTTAGGGTTTCAAAATCATAAGGAAGACAAACGGCAAAAAGTATAATTGATACAACTATATTATTACTAGTGTAGAAACTTAAACACAAAGAAAAAATAAAATAAACTTACGTATTACAGAGAAATTGCGACAAAAAGGTGAAACCTTAACGACGCACACTCCCACTATCTGGTTGCAACGGATCAACACAACGTCTTGATGGAGAGTAAGAAACAAGGATGCAAGATAAAAGCAATGACAAACAAAAATGATTTCAAACACATCTATAAACCCAAAACATAACTATAAATTTAAAATAAATGCCACACGAGTTCACTCGTTGAGACATTTATTACATGTCTCGATGGTGAAATTTACTGACATCACATGAAGCAAACAAAACATGCACAAGCGGCAGATATGACCGACTTTGCATGTGTTAAATTTTTTGAGGAGAAAGAATGTATAAGTGGTGAAAAAGACTGACATTGCATGCAAGAAGAATACAAACATGCAATAGTGGTGGTTTTTACCGACTTCGCATGTGAAAACTAAAAATTCTCTAACACCTTAAAATGATCAAAATTAATATTTTGACAAGCTTGCAACTTAGTCAATCTTCATGAATCTCGAGAAATCAAATAAGGGGAATGTCACAAGTTATTCTACGGTGTCAAATGACTTTGCACGAGACCAAGAGAATTTGTCTCGATTTGCGAACTTAGAGTGTTGACTATGAAATGGACAAGTATCATAGGGGTTATCCACAAAAATGAGCGTAGCTGATTTTGAGAACAAATGGCTCTAACTGGGGAACTTCCTTTGATCAAACTTTGAAACAATCGAAGGGAGAAGAATATAGTCTCTAAGTGCCTTCATCCATGCCATTGGGCCATAGAGTTAAGCTACAAAGAAGAAAAAGACACAAAAGACTAAACAAAAATGAAAAATAAAAACACAAGACTATACAATATGTACAAATGGACTTATTTGATAATTCAAGGATTGAAGTGATTCAGATGTTGTCCACTAGGAGGCAGCAAGAATGGTGTTCCATCAAGATACTCCAACAAGATGCTATTTTCTCCACAAAGTTGATGAATGACAAATGGGCCTCTCCATAAGGAATAAAACTTCCCATGCATTCCTTTTGATTCTCTCCTCTTGTCCCATAACAAGACTTGATCTCCAATTTGAAACTCACGAGCCCTTGCTTTCTTGTCAAAGAGCTTCTTCACCTAACTTTGATGTTCAGCAATACGGTCTACTACCATAGCCTACTGCTCTTCAAGTTCAGTGAGGTACATGATTCCTTTGTCAATAGAACTTTCAAAAGTTCTATCTTCTACTACCTTTGCCAATTTCAACGTCGGCAATTCCAAAGTAATAGGTATTTCTACATTCAGACCATATAGAAGCTGAAATGGTGACATACATATCGCCCTTTTGGGGGTAATCTTGTCTACCCATAAAGCATCAAACAACACTTTATGCCAAGTTCTCTGATTATCTTCCACCAGTTTCCTGATAATAGTAACTAGATTTTTGTTACTAGATTTTGCCTGACCATTTCTCTGTGGATAATAGTCTGAAGAGTAAGAAAGGATGATCCCATGTTCATAACAAAAACTAGTGATCTCATTGGAAGAAAAACAAGTAGCATTGTCTACCACAATTTTGTTTGGAACTCCAAACCATGAAATAATATTTTCCTTAAGGAAATTACATACCACTTCAGAACTAGCATGCTTTACTGGGATGGCCTCCACCCACTTGGTAAAATAATCAGTTGTAGTGAGAACAAAGTTGTGTCCCACACTTGATGATGGGTTCATAGAACCAATGAAGTCAATGCCCCATTGCTGAAAAGGTTCTTCAATTACAACTGACTTGAGAGGTAGTGCAGCCAACTTAGGCTTTCCAACAAACTACTGACATAACTCACACCTACTTACCCATTTGTACGGATCCTGAAATAATGTGGGCCAATAGTACCTAGCCTGCATAATCTTATGAGTTGTCACGAGCACAAAGAAATGTCCTCCACAAGCCAAATTGTGAAAAGAATCTAGAATTCTACTTTGTTGTGCTTTATCCACACAATAGAGAAAAACTCCATCAAGGCTCCTTTTATACAAACCATTGTCCCATAAGACATAGTTCACAGCCTTCAATTTGATAGTTCTTTTCTCCTTATAGGATAGGTGAGAAGGACACTCACCATAGGTAAGAAAATGAGCAATATTTGAATACCACTGATCTGTAGTAGTGACAAAAAGAACACTTGGCATGTCCTCAACTTCTTCTTCATCTCCTGTTTCTTTTGGTACATTGTTGGCAATCAACTGACACAAACCTCTACCAAGCAAAAGCTTGGTAGGCTTGATATCTAGATCAAACTCTTGAATCTTGGCAATCCAATTGCCTCTTTTGGTTCCAAACTCCTATTGAGTTAGGATCGACTTCACTGTTGTGTCTGGCACCAAAACAACAGTGTGTGAATTCAAAATATAAAACCAGAAATGCTTTACCACCTTGACCACAACATAAGCATGTTTCTCCATATTTGAGTATTTCAATTCATGAGCCTTTAGAGGACAACTCATAAATGAAATAGGAGATTCCACACCTTCCTAATTCTGCTGAACAAGAATGGCTGAAAGTGTATGCTTGGAAGCATAACTGTATACTATGAATTCCTTGGTATAATTAGGACAAACTAGAACTGAGGCATGAGCTATGGCCCTCTTGATGTCCTCAAACACTGCTTTACCTTCCACACTCTAATGGAAAGTAGTCTTACCCTTCATCATGTTGACAATGTGACTGGTTTTCTCTGCGAATTCTAGAATGAATCTCCACAAAAAATTCACCTTTCTGAAGAAAGAGTGAACTGCAGTCTTACCAGCAGGAAAAGTAAGACTCTGGATAGACTTGACTCTTTCTGAGTCAATTTTAGTACCTTCTCTAGACACAACATGACCGAGAAGCTTACCCTCCGTAACCCCAAAAACTAATTTCTTGGGATTAAGAGAAATACCAGTTTGTCGACATCTTTCCAGCACCTATCACAAATGATATGCATGATCTTGACATTGTTTGGAGAAAATGGTCAAGTCATCAAGATATACCACAATGAATTTCCCCATCTCATCTCTGAAAGTGAGGTCTATTTCTCTCTGGAAAGTAGTGCTAGCATTGATCAAACTAAACAGCATCCTGCGATATGCAAACGTGCCCCAAGGTGTTGTGAAGGTAGTCTTGTATTGATCTACTTCACTGACCTCTACTTGATTATAGCATGAAAAACTATCTAACATAGACATCATCTCTGAACCAGTTACAATCTATAACACTTGGTCCATAATAGGCAAAGGGTAGTTATCATTTAAAGAAGACTGGTTGAGATTTCTGAAGTCAGCACATATATGGATTTCTCTGTTCTTCTTTCTCATAGGAACAATATTCGCGATCCAAGTAGAATGATGAATTGGAAAAATTATTCTTGCATTCAACATTTTATGGATCTCAAAAAGAATAGTACTTGATATTTTGGGATTATATTGCCTCTATTTCTTCTTGTGAGGCAATGACCCAACTTTGAGAGGGATTTTGTGCTGATTCTCCTTAGGTCTAAAAGACTTTAGATCATCATAAGAATACGCCAGAACATCAATGTAATGGCAAAGAAGTGTAGTGAATTTGAATTTCTCGTCAGTAGTGCAACACTTCCCAATGTTAACCATTTTGGGATCTGCTTCAGAACTCAAATTTACTTGTTCAAATTTCATAGATGAACTTGAATCAAGTTGTTAATGTTGTTTTACATATCTATCATGATTATCAAATAACTTTTCTAAAGATACCAAACCTTTTGGAATCTTATTCCATTTTAGCTGAAGAAACTCCTTACCAATTTGTGAATCTATTTCAGAAACATATTCACGTGGCAGAGAATCACTACCATCAAAATAAAGTTCATCAAAGTTATCTATCTTTTCTAAGAAGGCAATGATCTAATTGTCACCATTGAAGACCTGCCAATGGTTAGCATTATTAGGCACACTTGGTCAGAAAACCAACTCAATTGTGTACTTGTTACCTTTGAAGTTCTTATGGGGAACCATGAGGGTGGTAGAGACAGCTAATGAATCAGCACGATCATTAAACTCTCTCGGTACTATAGAAATATCAAAAGCATCAAAACCTTCAATGCAATCCCAAACACAGTTACAGTAATGCCTCTAACTTTCATTTTTGGTCTGATAAAGATTTCTTACTTGACAAACCACAAGTTCAGCATCACCTTGAGCATGAATATTTTTAACACCTTTAACACGAGCAGCCTCCATTTCGAGCAACAATGACTCGTATTCAGCGGTGTTATTGGTATTGTCAAACTGCAGCTTATAAGAGAAAGGAAAGATATCACCTTGTGGAGATATCAAAACAACTCCAGCTCCAAATCTAGTAGAAGAACAACTGCCATCAAATTCTAAAACCCAAACATCATTTGAATTTCTTACTTTGATGTTTTTGTTACTAGTAGATTCTTCTTCATCAGAAAGAGAAGATTCCGGCATCACTATGCTCTCATCTGAACTTTCGTTTGATTTACTAGAAATATCCTCTGATTCTGCATATGAAATGTCAAAACTCTTGTCTAATGAACAAGAAGTATCTTCAGTAGACAAGAAATAATTACCCATTCCCAAAGACTCAAACAAAATTTGGGCTTTGGGATTTGCAGTTTAGGTAACAATATATTTTGCCTCCTTCTCAGGCAGCAACTTTTGCATGATGCCTTTAATAGGTATCCTTGCTTCAGATAGGTCCATGTTCAGTTCTCCACCCACATCTTTACAAAAATTATGCTCGAGCAGAATGCCATAAGAGGCTGGAACATCAACCACTAGGATGGTCATCTTGATCCTCTTATCTGGAAAGGCTGCAAATGCAAATTGGGCATCTTTGATTTGGCCCAACAATGGCACTTGCTTATTTTCCATGGAGAAACATCTCCCAAAGGTCTTGGCCAAATTAAGACCGAGGGCATCTGCCACTTTGGCAGGCATGACATTATCAGAAGCTCCAAAGTCTATTATACAATTTCTCAACTTGTGACCATTCACCAATAGAGAAACATAGAAAGGTTCTATTTTCCCTGGGGTAACAAGGGGAGTAGTGACAAGATTATTTTGGGTGGATTTGTTCTTTGAGGAGTCATGGGAAACTTTGGGAGAATCTTGCCCTATAGGGATAGTCTTGTTTTTAATGTATTTAGCTAACCTATCAAACTATTCAGGATTAGCTTGTAAATACTCAACCTCAGACATTTGGATTTTGGTTTTCCTAGCATGATCTATTATGTCAAATAGCTGAAATGAACTAGATACAAAGGAAGGAAATCCATCATTCTGAGTTTTATTAGGGGTAGTACTAGTCTGAGGAATAGAAGTAGAAGACACAGGATTGTTAGATGTACTTACTTGCTTATCGACAACTGGGTCCTTTAACTGAAAAGGCAACAGAGTTCCCCGTTTGGCAATTGAGATCACCGGCTAAGGTTCCTCTCTTGTCTTTCCTTTATCATCTTGCTAATTTGACTAATTCTGGGACCTAGTAAAATAGCATATGCTCCATCATATACTGCTCCTTCTCTTTCAGCTTCATCTTGGTAATTCAGAAAGCCAATGGTAGAGTCACCGGTTAATTCTTCTTCTCCTTCTGTAAAAAGATTAGCATCATTCTCCTGATCCAACTCAAGTTGGAAAGAATGGTCATGTTCTATTTCATAATAGCCAACTATTGAGTTGACTGGCGTTGCTTCAATGGCGAGCTTCCCCTGTGTGGGTGGAAGACGATTTTGTTGCCCTTGATTTCTAGTAGCATTGCCTTGATATGAATTGTTAGGAAATATTCTCCTTGGTATATCCCTATAAGAAGGAGGAGTAGACATACCTTGAGACATTTGCCTTTTCAGAGCTAGCAATTCATTTGCTAACTTTTGCACCATAGGATCTGTGGTGCTTGTGGAAGGATTATCAGTAGAGGATTGACCTCTATTTCTGTTGGAATCTCTTCTTATCTTACCCGCAAGGATAAGATCATCTTCAACTTCTGTAGCCAAAATTTGAGCTACAAGAAGATCTGCAGGGCCAGCCCACCTTAGCAGAAAGCTTACCTTGGGAAGCTGAGTATTGATAAAGAAACATTTAAGATTCTCTGATGTTGGCTAAGCAGTTGTAAGAATCCTGTTTGTCAGTTTATTGAACTTAGCGATGAAGTTTTGCATGGGTTCATGTGGCTTTTTCTTCATCTGCATTATCTATGCTAACAAGGCATGTGCATCTTCCGCAAGTTTGAATCTAGCTTTGAACTTGGTTTTGAGAGTATTCCAACTTGTTATAGTTTGAGTTTCAAGATGGTCAAACTAGTCTACAATAGCACCTTGCAGTGTTTCTACAAAAAGTCATACTACCACATCTTCATGTTCTACCCCTAACACACCAAAAGCTATGCAAAAGGTTGCAATGTGTTCATCCAAGTGGACTTTCCCATCACCATAAAACTTAGGAAAATTATTCCTCAAACTACGAGGTAGTTCATGCAAAGGTGGCGTTAAATTCAAAGGACCAAATGTGTTACCCCACAGACCTTGAGTTGCCATTATGCACTGATTGAAA
This sequence comes from Cunninghamia lanceolata, assembly GCA_027924645.1. NCBI lineage: Eukaryota > Viridiplantae > Streptophyta > Pinopsida > Cupressales > Cupressaceae > Cunninghamia > Cunninghamia lanceolata. Next base: position 6,255,774 of record BSBN01000957.1, read on the forward strand.
GGTGGGATGACAAACCTTTGAGGTATTCGAATAGAAAAAACTCTGTTAGCATTGGAACTAGAAGCTTCACCTAGTATTGGAGACCTAGCATTGGTAGGAGGAAAACTCCTAGTTCACTGAAGATGAGTTCATGGAGGCAAAAGACCAAAGTTATTTTGCTGCATCAACTCAAATACATAATCAATAACTCCTTGAGCTCTCTTGCTTCTTGTATACCGTGGGCCTACCAGAATGCAGTGTACTCAACAAAGATTTGTAAACAACTTTAAAACAATGGAAGAGGATGAAATGCTTCAACTTAAAGCGTGAGGCTCTAAGTTATGGATTCTTCCCCAGTGGAGTCACCAAAAACTATTGGGTGAATATTTTGTCGTCAACTCGCTGACGGCAAAATGGTTATATCAACCACAGTGTGATGAGATAAATCTCTTCTCTCAGCAAGGGGAGGTTCCCTTTCTTAACTACTTTCAAACTTATCTATTCTAACACTAATCTTTAGGGTGAATCCATATCATCCATTTCTCTTTTTTCAGAAATGATGTTTACAATTTAAAATAGCAACTTCACAATACAAATCAAATATAACCAAGAAACCCATGAGAGCACAAAGTCTATCATTGCTCCTTTGCTGATTTAAAATTCAGAAACAAATAGGATAAGGTGTAGCCCAAAGTCTTCACAGAATACTATAATAAAACACACAATCATAAAAGATAGCAGTAGCTCAAAGTCTTTCCAATAGATTTTATCCCAAAACATAAAATCACAAACCCAAAGATAATTATTGCAGCACAAAGTCTCCAATATTAGCTTTAGAACATCTCCCAAACTATCCAAACTCACACTACAATTTGATCAAATAGATAAGATAGTATAAGGAAAAAGACATAAGAACAATTTCTAATACACCACAAGTTATTCCAATGCAAAGATTGAATGATCACTTGCTTTTCTATTCACTTGATAAAATATGATTTACAATTTGAACACAAAGTCTCAAAATACTCTTCAATTTGGTAGAGTTTCACTTCAATAACTAAAAGATAAAAAATACAATAGAGGGCCTCTTTATTTATACGGAGGAGCCTAGAGCAAAAATAAGAAATTTACAACTACTTTGACTTATTCAAACAAAAGAGTCCTATTTGACTTGGGACGTCCTTTGTTTCACATGTAATTACATTTTGAAAAATTACATATGAATATGTCCACAACAAAATTCAAATTACATATACAAGAATGAAAATAAACTAAGGTATCAAAAAGGAACTTCAACTTCCTCCATCATTCTTCTTTAGAAAGTTCTAATACATGGCCTGTATAGCTGCCATTTCACATGCATCTAGCTTTGCTGTATTCTTGGAGATAGTGCGGGCCTGGAGAACTACATCTTTCACTGCCTTTATCACCTTTTCATGCTTGTCAAGATTGTCCAATATTTACAATAGGACACATGAAGATTTTATCAAGAAACTCCGCATCCAACCTCATAATCACATTCCCTTGGGAGTCTGACATGACCATAGTATCTCTGTTGTAATGACTGGCTACTTGAAGGACAAAATTAGGGTTATGGGTAGCAACTAGAAAGAAGGCAACCAAGTGAATATTAATGTCAATGACCTTCCGCATATGTCTGGAAGGATTTGTTTGTTTGGTTCTGTCCACGAACTCTGCCATATCCACATGCCCTATTTCTATATCTCTGATTTCATCAACATTAGATTGTACTGAAGTAAAAGGGAAGACCCCTTGGTATTTGTACTTCATGATTTTGGCTTTCGATAGAGACGGCTCCGACATTAGCTTTGGAGAGAACTCTGGAAAAGATATCTACCACGGACATTTGTCAAAAACTGCAAAAAGCCATGATCTCATAGTTAGAGGGAAAATGGGTAAATTGGGGTTACTGCGATTCAATGATCATGAATAGGGAAATATGCATTGAAGGGCTTGAGCACGCGCAAATCGAGGTAAAAGGTGAAAGCAAGTTAACAGGCTCTGAAAGGTGAATTTTTCCAGTGTTACAAAAAAATTAGGAAAATGTGTATGGGCAGTCAAAATGACCGCTCCTGCACAAGGGACCATTTTTTTCATGTAAAATCAGTAGAATTGACCGCTCATACATGTGGGGTAAGATATCATTTTTTATGTAGGGGCAGTCAAAATGACCGCCCTTACATAAGGGTAAAAATTGCAAGTTTATGTATGCATGTATGAGCGGTGAAAATGACCGCTTGAGCATGTCAAGTGAAGCTTGAAGTATCTAGATGCAAAGTTGGTAGAATTGACCGCTCATGCATCCATGCATTGTTTGTTTTTTAATGATGCATAGTCAGGCAAATTAGCTAACTTTGCATGTGTGAAAAATTCATGTATTATGCTTGGACGGGTTTTTTACCCACCCATGCACTTTAGGTAAAGTTTTGAAGATAAATATGCACGGGCAATCATTTTGACTACCCTTGCATGTTATTTTGAGAAATGGATCTTCGTGTTTGGGTGGGTGTTCCCACCGCTTTAACACAAAGAAGGGTAAGTCTTATTACCATGTAGGGGCAGCAATTTTAGTTGTTGCTACATGAGGGAAAGGTCAAGGACAAGGCACATGTATCGGTGGTCATTTCCACCGCCGATACAAGTGTCACGACTCAGAAAATAAAATAAGGCAATATCAAAGGTTTTCACCGACTATTCATACGACTAAAAACTCTCAAGATAGAACAAAGTCGGCAAAAAATGCCAACTAAAAATAGGTAAAATGAAAAGAAAACCCTAAGTTTAAATGAATATAAATTAATCAACACAAAGCCAGGAGGACTTAGGGTTTCAAAATCATAAGGAAGACGAATGGCAAAAAGCATAATCGATACAACTATATTATTACTAGTGTAGAAACTGAAACACAGAAAAAATAAAATAAAATTACCTATTACAGAGAAACGGCGACAAAAAGTTGAAACCCTAATGACGCACACTCCCACTATCTGGTTACAACGGATCAACACGTCTTGACGGAGAGTAAGAAACAAGGATGCAAGATAAAAGCAATGAAAAACAAAAACAATTTCAAACACATTTATAAACCCAAAACATAACTATAAGTTTGAAATAAATGCCACACGAGTTCACTCATTGAGACATTTATTACATGTCTCGACGGTGAAATTTACTGACATCACATGAAGCAAACAAAACATGCACAAGCAACAGATATGACTAACTTTGCATGTGTAAAATTTTCCAAGGAGAAAGCATGTATAAGCAGTGAAAAAGGCCGACATTGCATGCAGGAAGAATACAAACATGCAAGAGCGGTGGTTTTCATTGACTTCGCATGTGAAAACTGAAAAATTCTCCAACACCTTAAAATGATCAAAATTAATATTTTGACAAGCTTGTAACTTAGTCAATCTTCACGAATCTCAAGAAATCAACTAAGGGGAATGTCACAAGTTATTCTATAGTGTCAAATGACTTCTCACAAGACCAAGAGAACTTGTCTCAATTTGTGAACTTAGAGTGTAGGCTACGAAATGGATAAGTTTCGTAGGGGTTATCCACAAAAACAAGCATAGCTAATTTTGAGAACAACAGATTCCAATCAATTCCATTGTCATTAGTCAAATTTCTAAAATAGCTATAGTAGGAGTTGATTTTTTTGCCACTAAGCCCTCATATGAGGAGTTAATTCAGAACTTCCATGTTGATCCGGAGCCCTTACCTTGGTACATTGTTAGCAAAGGTGCCACAAAAGGCACCAACAAGACCAGTCTTCTGAACCCATGGAAGACTGTAGTCCTATGGGTTATGAAGTTATTTCCCTATGATGGCTAGTATGGGATAGTACTTGGCCCTAGAATGAGGTTGATTACCCACCTACGGCATGGTGCCAACAACCTGCAATTTCTGATAAACATCCCTGCCTTTTTGCACACTACATTGATAAACATGCTAACAAAGAAGAAAAACAAAGAGGGTCAGGTTAGCCACATAGGGTTAATCCATTTGATTATTAAACACCATTTTGTGCAGCAAGAGGATGGGCAGAGAAAATGGGAGGAATTTCTAGCTTTGACACCCAGAAAGAAAAGAACAAAACACTCTTCTACTATTGTATCTGTATCTGGCGAGGCCATCACCATACCCTCAAAACCCTCCGAAATCTACTTCAAAAGGCTCTAGAAAGGTGCAGAGCATCAGAGCCGAGTGAAGTAGCATCTTTCAGACCTAAACAAATAAGGCACTCTCACACCTTTATTATTTATTTAGATGAGGAAGATATTGAACTAGGCCCCACCACTCCAGCAAGTTAGCAAGGCAACCCGCCAAGAGAGCAAGAAGCACCTGAGGAGGATGGCGGTAGTGATATTCTACCAAGGGAGAAAGAAGCAATTGAGGAAGGTGGCAGCCATGATATTCTAGCAATAGTTGGTGAGCATGATGCTCCAGAGGCACCAAAGAATGAGCCATTGTAACATGGCCACAGGCAGGGCAAATAGGCCATGACAAAGAGCTCTAGCTCTGAAGACACCATGGCATAGGACACCCGGCATGCCCTTGCCATTTCAAAGATTGAATTTGAGCTCAAATAGTGTAAGGCATAGTTGGCAGCCTTGTCCCAGCAAGTAAAGGTGAAAGATGAGGAGTTGGCGACGGAAAAGGTGAAGGCCACTAGGGAAAGGGAAGAAAAGGAGAAAGAAATTGTTTCTTTGAAAAAGGAAGTGGATAATCAAGCGGGCATGATTGCCCAAAAGGATAGGAAAATTGCCAAACTGAGGCAAACTATGGCCTAGCAAACCCCTGCCACCACGTCCTTAAATGTTTATGCATAAAATATGCAATTAACTGGAGATAACAGGCAACTCAAGGGTAAAATTGCAAAGCTCCGGAGAGAGATGGGGACCTTGAGGCAAGAGAAAGCAAGGGTAGAGCAAAATCTATCTCTAGCCTATGAAACAAGGGAAACCCTGTTGGCACAAAGGGAACCCTCAGGTGTGTATGCTCTTTTTCTATGAGAACAATTTTTGAGATGGAAATTGTTACGCATTAGCTACAATTTGCCTTTTGATTTTGATAATGATAAAGAGTTTGTTGAGTGTTACTTCCAAAACCCACTAGACTAGGAGAACCTTCTCTGTGAGTTTTTCCAACATGACCACATTATGGGCCATGTCAATACTTCTATGCTAAATCTTTATATAGGGGAACTCCAAATCCGGAGCTATCTGTCCCTATTGAGGAATAATAGATTATGGGAAGACAGAATTGAGGAATATGAGACTTCTACAGGGTCAATTGGCCTGCTAATGAGGCATGAATGCCCAAAGACTACATGGTTCAAAAATACCTTCAAAGCAAATGTTTACAAGTAGGGTATCACAGGCCAATATATACAAAATTTAAACTCTTGTATTGCAGGTTTCTTTGTTGTTGCAAATTTCCTTCCCAATGCAGCTGTGTCAAACTGCAGAGAACAGTTTGAAACACTCCCCAATGTACTGAAAAGAAGGGAACCAGTTTCCCCTACAAACATAAGATGGATGACTGAAAAAGTCTGGAGGCTCATTCCGATTATTCACCAAAAGCAACAAAACTAGTTGTTCACTCTATCAGGGACATCAATCAAGAGTTGTTCATTTGGACAAGATAAGTGTGTTGGCTATGCCTTCAATAAGGATGTTGTCAGTTGAGTTGGCTTGATTAGTGTATACTTTTCATGTGGTGTTGTTGTTCATCATATTGAATATCAAATTGATGGTAGTTGTTTGTCATTGATGTCAAAAAGGTATTGAGGGTGTTGAGTTAGTGTGCATCTTCACAAGGTATCATCAGGACTTGTACTATTGACATAGGTGGATCATATCTTTTATAGTTGTTCACTCTATCAGGAACATCAATCAAGAGTTGTTCATTTGGACAAGATAAGTGTGTTGGCTATGCCTTCAATAAGGATGTTGTCAGTTGAGTTGGCTTGATTAGTGTATAACTTTCATGTGGTGATGTTGTTCATCAAATTGAATATCAAATTGATTATAAATGGTGGTGTTGGTGTTGGTGAAAAGGGATCATTGATATTGATGTGGAGATTCAAGGTTATCTTGAAGCTAGTGGTGTTATGCATATCTCTCACAAATTTGATGTTTTACATATCATGTTCTTCATGATCTGTCCATGTTTATATTTGTGTTGGTGCTTCATATCCACTATCTATATTCAGAGAATTTAATCTTCTTGAGTCTTTATTTGGTGAAAAGAGGACTTCAAGATTTATTAAGGTTTTAATTTCCTAAAGACTAAACTCCTTTTCTATTTTCTTCTCTGCTCGGCTATGACAGTTGCACTTTACTTTATAAAAAAGAGTTAACCTGATATATTTGGTCAAGATCACTTAAGTGACCCACTTAAGGGTCTCTCAGTCATAATACTGACCGGCCCTATCCTTGTTCAACCAACTACATCGGTTATGTGTTATATGCATAGGGCGCGAAGTATGCATCAAAGGTTTTGTTTAAATGTGCAAAAGGCGCACTCAAGGAAATCAACGACTCTCATTTAAACCTTGCTCCTCACCTCGTGTATATAATTTGATGATTTGTGAAATGTTAATTTCATTGTTTAAAGCTCTTTAAGGCTATACTTAGTATGTTTTAAGAGGCAGTTTATTGAGTATTTCAATGAATCTTTTATTTTGGGAAGATTTGTTCTTACCTCTTAACTCGTGGCATCTATAGGAATGGTGATTTATTTTTATTTTTTAAAAGGCATCTTTTTGAGTGGAAGATTAATGCTTTTTTTTGAGGAGCTATACTTTCTAATTTTTTCATTCCAATAAAGATGGGTTATGTGAGTGGGGTCCAAAGAAAGAAGGTTTTTTAATTTTTTGGGTAGAATGTTTTATGCTTTTCTCTCTTTGTTCTCATGATAAGTTTAAAAAGATTTTTGTTATGAAGGGTCATTTTGCAGAGAGAAGGATTTCAAAGAGAATGATCATAAATGATCTTGATGCAGAGAAGAAAATATATTTGCATATGTTTTTATTCTTGGAGGTTGAAGAATATCATTTATGATATTGTGAAAAGATGAAAAGATTGTTGAAGTTAAAAATATGATATTCTTGTAGATGAAGATTAACAAATTTGGTGAAGAGTGTTTTTACAGATTGAATTTGAAAAAGGATTTTGAAGTACACAGAATATGAAGAGTTAGAAGAAAATTTATTGGAATTTTGTTGAAGATTTTTTTGCAGGAGAATTTATTTATGAACAGATATTGAAGGAATATGGGAGAAAAAATGAAAAGAGAATATGAAGAGTTTTTGAATGGGATTTAATATTATATGATCTTATTTTGTTTGGAAATGATTTTTTACAAGAAGATGAAAAGAAGATGAAGGGAGAAATCTTTTTGAATGAGAATTGAAGAAGATAACTTTGTTTTTCAGACAATGTGAAAGGATATTCAAATTACATATAATGGTTTTACAGGTACATTGATAGTGTGTGTGAATTGAAGACATCCTTGAGAAGATATGGATGATTTTTATATGTATGAGATCATGTTTTGCAGGGGTAAATACAGAGAATGACAAGGTCATTAGATGTTTATTGGGGAGTGAAAATTGAGCTAAAGAGAGTTGATGTGAGGACCATAATGCAGAAATGATAATCTCCTTGTTGCAACATATTTTCAGATTGAACCTTGAAGACAATGATGGTGTATCAGGTGAATTGTTATGCAGAGATAATCAGGTGAATGAATTGGGAATTGATTGAACAGAGATAATGAGACTAGTATGCAGATTGGTTTGAGTGTGCTCAGAGATGATAGATCATGAATGGTGCAAATCAGATTGAGAAGCAATCATGTCTTGCACATTATTTTGATGAGGACAATTGAATTTGTCAGTGAGACCTTGCTATGCCAGTGAGGCTTGTGGTCAGTGAGACCTTCCTATGCCAATGAGGCTTGTGGTCAGTGAGACCTCTGTATGTGCTAGTGAGGCATCTTCTAAAGCTAGTGAAGCTTCTTTGGTTAGTGAGACCTTCATGTAACCAGTGAGGTTTTGAATAAGCTAGTGAGGCAGTTTCAGACTAGTTTTTATTCCCCTTGAGGGTTTTCTACTCATCATATCTTGTGTTATATTTCTTATGTGTCTTCATGATCTATGTTTAATGTCCTGATTCATGCCTTCAATATTATAATTATACATCTGTTAGTTAATAAATAACTTTTTCTTTCTCTCTCTTTATTCTGTAAGTCAAAAGGATTAAAATTGTAAAATTTATACAACACTGATTCACCCCCCCTCTCAATGTTGTCTTGGACTCCAACAAACATAAGATGAATGACTGAAAAAGTCAGGAGGCTCATTCTAATTATTCAACAAAAGCAACAAAACTAGATAGGAATGAGGTTTAGGCCTCCACTACTGCTCATGCTAGCACCCAGACTTAGCCATCCTCAAGGTGAACCAATGTCGTAGGAAAAATTCAGCAAAATGGTACAATAAGATACAAGAAAATGACGGGTTCCATCCCAAGGGAAGACAGTTGTTCTAATATAGTGATGATGACTACAACTGCAACACAATAATGGAGGGGAAGAACATACTTGATGGAGCAGTTCAGTAGATGCCATGAGGACATGGTATAAGCTAAGTGGGGAGGAGATGATGAGCCAAAGAATTGACTCATTTATTTATCAATGTTTTCATGTTCTGATAAACTTTTAACAAACATATCGGCATATAAATACATATTATTATAGTTATATTTTTCTTGAGAATTGTTTATGCTTATATTTTGTTTCCATTATGATTTGATGAAATCTCTTTAGCTTTGATACTTGAATGACATTTTCTATGTGCATATCTCATAATTTGTGGTATAAGTTGTGGATGTTAAATAAGGATTGCAGCAGTTGAACTCCAGATAGCTCCGGAGGCTGATACTTCCTAAGAATCATCCTCCCCTCGAGTTGATGACCTCCAACAAACATACCTAGGGATACTCTAAGTCTAGCAACATGTCCAAACCAGCACCTCAATCTTAGTTGCAACTCTTGAATCACACCACCATGACACTGAACTTTGGTGACTCAGATAACTGATAGCAGACATCAGCTCCAGCTATCGCTGCCACCAGGCATCCCACTATTTTAGAGAACTCATGAAGTTTACCTGGCTAATCACATTATTCAGATCACAGATCTCAAGTTCTCTATAGTTGATTATGTAGTTAAGTAAATAATATAACTGGTTGTTCCAGTTCGTAGGAATTAGTTGGCAACTAGATTTTCCTTTCAATAAGCATGTAATTGGTTGTTCCAGTTTGCTGCAGTTAGACTTGCAATTAGTATCTCTTTCCAATAAGGAGCCTCAATTGTATAAGTAGGAGAGCCATCACATCTTTTTAGATTAGTTCCTATTTTTCATCAGATAGTTGTTCATCGCAGTTTATTTCTAGCAGAAGGAAAACTTCTGAGTTTAGGCATGTATGTTCTTTAACTGAGAATAAAATGCAAATGAAGGGAGATTTCTTCTGAAAGAGTTGTTAATCAAAGAGGATCATCTCCAACTGGGAAAGTAAGGCCCGGTAACCCATCTTGGAGGAGATCTCTCGGTATTCTGTTTGTCTTATTTCTATTCCTATCTATTTCTTTGTTGTAAATTGTTATGTGTGTTTCTACTATTATCTATTCTTACCTATAGGTTTATTCTTCAAAAATAGAAAATCATAAAAATTAGATTTGTTATCTCTTAAAGTACTGTGATGTTCAGAGTATTACATGGCTAAGAAATAACAATATATTTCATTCCTTTTCATTTACTATTTCCACAAGTGTGTTCATTTCCAGCAACTAGATTAAACATTTATTTCAGCAAGTGTGTTTGTTTCCAGCAATTAGATTAATGTTCATTTCAGCAAGTGTGTTTATTTCAACAATGTTAGAATAGTTTCATTCCAAGAAATTGTGTTTCTTTCAAAGAAAATTAAAGTAGTTTATTTCATGAGCAAGAAGAACAAAACTCCAACTCTGCAAGGGTCCCTAAACTAATCCTTGGTCATAAACCATTCCATTGAAAACCCCCCCACCAAACAGTCTTATTGCAGATCACTCCAGACACCTCCAAATTGATAAAGATAAATGATGATGCATTAACAAAGCCTACTTCGACCTCATCAAGTTGATCCTGTCTATCATGGATGTCAAGCAAGTGTTGATTTGAAGACCGAGAATCTCATCCTTAAGAGTGAGAATCTGGTGCTTCATGAGATGGCTTGCCTTGGGTTTGGACAGCGAGATCTAAATGTTGTGGGGCCTTCACAATCATGCACTCATAGAAAGGTACAACACTCCCATTGATCTCATGGAGTGACTAGTGGTACACATAGGTAGAGGAGTAGGAGTCCTGAGGGTTCTGTTTGAGGGAACCGCCCTTGAGATTATCTTGTTCTTCTTTGAAATCATGCCCCCTTGCATGGGGAGCCCTTACTTTCCTTGAGAGTGTTTTTGCCTTAGCTCTTGTGCTCTTTATACATGTAAACTTCGGATGTATCAATGAAAGTTTCTCTTTTTATGGTTTTAGCTATCGTATGGGTATTCATCTCTTTTGCACTTTGGAAGTTTTAAGAACTCTTTGATTATGTTTTAATCTTCAATTCTAATAATGCAAGTATGATAACAATGACATGTTTTTGTAATTTTTGGCTTATATATGAAATGAAGTTTACAATATGCAAATGCAAGAACATAAGGGATGCTTGAAATGAAACTTTTACTTCTATGGAATGTCACAAGTTATGACATTGACTTTATTGCTTTGTGACTCTTTTTCTGATTTTGATATGAATGCAATGCAGAACAAACAAAATGACTGCTCTTTAATATGATTTTCGATCCAAGGGATTGCAAATTGTCCTGATATAAGAGACCTAATCAAGGATGTGAGATAGGGTTTTTAGAACTCAAGTGGTGAGTGGGAGTGAAATGGAGTGCTTCTAAATTTGGTCTTTGCTAAAGGCTAAACATTGGTCCTTATCTAGATAAGACAATCTAACAAGCTTTCAACTTTAGACAAGTAACAAATTTTATTGATGTTCGCTAGACTTAGATCATAGATAGCAAGCAAGATAGACCTGGGGTAAAGGATAAATGGGAAAGAACAAGGGTACCTAGATATAAAATGGTCCTAAAGACTACTAGACTCTTGGCTTTGTTTAACTAGTGCATGTGTGTGCTTTGTACCTTTCTTTTTATTTTCTCTATTAGAATGCCACCCTTGAAGCTTTGAGCTTAGACTGATCTCCACCCAAGAGTATGAACATTCAGCAATCTTCTCTCTTTCACTCTTTTTTTATATCTCTCTTTTTGCTTTTTCTCTTTTTTTTTGTATTTTCTAGAATGCCTCACTTGATTTTATGATTTTTTTGGATTTTTTACTTTTTATGAAAATGAATGCTTTTGGAACTTTTGATATGCAATGGCTTGATCTCTCAATTCTCACTTTTCTCAACACTCTTAGTTTGATCACTCATTTTTTTATTCACTCGGATTTTATATTGCTTCCTTTAGAGTTTTAATCCTCATAACATTTTTAGCCAGGGAAGATAAGGGGTTGAGCACCACCTAAAGTTTTTGTAATCTAGTTAGACTTCTCTTCTATTAGGGAAGAAATTGGGAAGGTCTACTTGCAAGCTTCCTTTGAACATTGTAGGTTTGAATACTGACTTTGTTTAGACCTAGCATCATGGCTCATTAAGACTGGGATCAATGTAAAGCTAAGAGCTAGGCTTTGATTAGAATCACTGGGAATGAAAAGGGACATGGTGATTATGAAAATGGGGAATCTCTAGGACCTAAAAGGATCATGTATACCTAGGAAACCTTAGACTCCTTATTGACATGAAAGTAATAGAAGAGAGAGTCATCCACTATAATGCAAGATGAACAGAATGATACTAAAATGCAAGAAACAAAATTATTTTTGTAATTTTTTTGTATTTTTAGAATATTTGATTTTTTTGGTATTTTTATGTTTTATAATTTTTATGATTTTAAGACATACTATTTCTTGATGTAGAAGGCATTGACTATTTCGCCAAATTCCTCTCCTTCCATTGTGCACAAGAGATAGGCACCATTTTGACATCTTATTTAACCATGTAAGGACCTTTCTAGTCCTCTATGAATGTTCTCTTTCATCTTCTCTTTTTATTTTTTGTGCTACCTCTTCTTAAGACAAGCTCTCCTATTCTATAGGGTTTATCATTTGATTTTATCGTTTCTAGCTCAGTGGTTTCTCTTGGTAATGTGAGACAAAGTAAGTCTCAGAAAGCTTGTTGGTGGGAAGGGTTCCAATACAAGACTCCATCTCACCTTAGTAATTCCATCAGCATATCAAATTGCTCTTGCATGTAAATTTTTACGTCTTGTCTATCTTGAATGTTTTGTAAAAATTGGAACAATTCGAAGGGAGTTTGGGGCTCCCTTTGTTCATTAGGAGGGACAAAGATTATACTCGTCCTCCCATTAGTCTCAGGCCTCAAATCTATAGAGTATCCAATCTAGCTTCTTGGAAACTCAAAGATAATAGGGTCATTAGTTCTAACTGACACTCGCATTTTCCATTCTTTATGAAATGTACCCCCACTTTCTTCATCTTCATCTGGGAGTCTCTCAACCATTTCAATTTGCACTAAGGGTGCTTCCCACTCGCCAAGTTCATTTGATTACACTGAGGCTAAAGTGGTGGGTTACACTTGTAGCTGAGATACCATGAACATCCTTGGGAGAACTCCTATTTTGTTGGTTGATTCATTGTCAATACTATTCAGATCCTCTGTAGGTGTTAATGGTCTATACGATTCTTCTGTTGGTGTGAGAGGTTCATATGACTCACTTTCTTCTAGTGTCTCAGGTACATGTGATTCACTCAAGTGTGATAGAGGAGTGTAACTCTTTATCACATCCTCTTCAAGATTTAAAAAAGTGTGAGGATCTGCATGTCTCAATTCTAGCGTAGTTGTTTCGAATACTAGTCCTTCGGTATTGTGAGGCTTCTCCCCTATGCAAGGAAACAGTTTGTATGTCGGTTGCACATTAATCATGAGGACTTCTAGAGGGAATTAGAGAGGTCCATCCTTCTCCATCCATTCCATGATTTTCACTATCTTTTCTTTGTGAATAGTTTCTTTTTGCTTCAGTGGTACCTCATTTTCTAAAGTTTTTATCTCTATAGTGTTTATGCTCTTTTTTGGAGTTTTCATTTGTTTGATGCATATTGAATGGGAAGTAGGACTAGGAACTAAAAGTTTTTTTGTGGGAAGTCCATAATCTATGGGGATGCATATACACTTGTTTGATGTGTTTGATTTTAGCATGCTAAAAGGTTATGGATCCCCTTTTGCAATGTATACCTTCCCCAAATGTAGGAATCAAGCCTCTTGGAGTAACGTAGATGGCATAGCTTTCATCTTATGTATCCATGGTCTTCCAAGGAGAAAATTGTATCCTATGTCCTTGTTGATGACATAAAATGTGGTTGGGACAATTTTTGGTCCTAGGGTTACATGAAGTGTGGTCTTCCCTATTGTAGCAGCTTTTAAATTATCGTACCAACTCAGAGTGTCTCAAGAAGTGGTGATATTAGTGTGCCCATAACCCATTCTCTCTAGAAGAGAGAATGAAACTATGTTTATTGTTGCTTTGTCATCTATTAATGTCCCTTTGATGTAGGTATCATAGATCCAAACTTGCAAGTACATCGTAGGGTTGCCTTTCTTTGTTAATTCTTCTTTAGAAGGCATTTTCTTTCTAGGCCAAAGAAGAAACCTAGGTCTTTGAGTTCAGAATTCAGTGGGCTTATATCAAAATCCACATGGTTGATTTGCTAACTAGGTTGAGGCATAATTTGATCAAGATACTTCAACCCTATTGCTTTCAATAGCACTAAATGATGCGAGGGGGAATTCCTAAGAAGGTCAATGAACAATATGTGTGCATAGGTTTTCTTTAAGTCTTCAATCATTTTGTAGGGACCAATCAGTGTTGGTCTTGGTTCAACCACTGAGATGGCGGTTTCATGCATTTCCTTTTGTTCATTTTCAAGATCTCCTTCATCTTCTTCACTATGTAGTATTTTGACCAACCCTAACATCCTATCTTGTCCTTTTTGTTCTAACTGTGGTGGGATATTGGTGTTGTTACCCTGAGTGGCTTCATTTTGATTTGTTGCCTCTGTATCCTTATGCGCAGGAAATGGGTCCTGATAGATTCTCATGTTGGCATTCTGCGAAGCTATCGGGGCTTGGGTTTGTCTTGTGCCCTTGTTATCTAGAGTGACCTCTTGTGGGTTCAAGAACATCTCTATGAACAACCATTGTTGGTATTTTGGTAATCTTGCTATGAATCAGTTATACTCCCTACAAGATTTCGTGTTGTGCCCCCTTGTTCTATGAAAAGAACAAAATTGGTTTTACTCATATGGGGGTCTTTCATACCTTCCATCATCACTATTCCCATTATGATTCCAACTCTAATAGTTGTCCCTTGGGAAATACATGTTTCTTGGGTGATCAATTGCATTGACGTTGGGAGGGTAATAGTCTCTTCTATTATAATCATCTCTTACTTTTTGGACAAGGGGTTGATCTGTCACCCCATCTATTGTTGCATTTATGTTGTTTTTGAGAATCTTAATGACAGGGGCATTGTTCCCTATGTCTTCCCTCACTAGTTTTCCATTTGACCCATAGAACTTTTTGCCACTATTGATGGCAGCTTGATTGATCCTCAAAGCACTTTCCAATGCTTCTTCATAGGATTTGTATGGTAATTTTTGAACATCTTCTCTCATATCCTTGTTCAAGGCATGTAAAAAAATGTCGCATAACTCGTGATGATCCATATTTAGGGCACTAGTTGAGGAATAGAGAACTTGTCTCCATCGAGTAACAAAGTGGGCTACTGATTGGTTTAGCTCTTTTTTCATGGTTAGGAACTCTTTGATCCCTATTTTGATGAGTTTGTTCATGTCAAATGCCATGAAAAACTCTCTGATCAGTTGTCTGAATGAGTGGATTGAAGCTTCTGGTAGATGATAGTACCAATCCAGAGCTATTCCTTTGAGGGTCTTTGGAAATATCTTGGAAACAACCCCATCCCAAGGGAGGAGTTCTCTTATCACAATATTATAAGCTTTGATATGGGAATTTGTATCACCCTCTCCTTTAAATTTTGGAAGATCAGGGAATGGTCAGGGCAACTGAACACTTCTTATGTTTAAGTCAAGTGGTTCTTTCAAGTACTCCAGATATGTCCCTAGAAAGGCACTTTGTGATTGGGGGGTTGATAGCATCAACCCTATAGGAGGGTTATGGTAACCCATTGTCTGACTTGCTTGATGTCCTAACATTGCTTGATTATTCTGAACAGGAGGGTTCCCATTTAGATACGTGTTGTTACTCACGTTTCTTGAATAATATTTGAGATAGGGGGAATTCTAAGATGCCCCTGGTCTTGTTCAATTTAGATGTTGTCATAGGACTTATGTCTTCTTTCAGGAGCATGTTGTTTTGCTTCTAGGGTTCTAATCCTTTGCACTAGAGTCATAATTAAATCTATAGGAGTGGCATTTCTAGGCACTTCCTCATTTCTTGGGTTTTATTTTCAAGTGTTGTCATGATGTTGTGCTTCTTCTCGCACAAAATTCTCTTTGTTCTTCTTGTAGGGTAATTTTTAATGCTTCTTGAGTGTCTCTTGCCTCTTGCAAGTGTCTTTCCAACCTTTTTACTTCCTCTTCAAGATGATTACTTGAGGTACTTGTGGAAGGTTGATCAGGTCAATGTATTTCTGACCTTAGTAATATTCTCCTAGCTTTATTAGGTACATTTGGTATGGCAAGGTTGTTCTCCCAAGATGGATTGTTAAAAGATAGAGAACATATGGGTTCCCTTTGGTCTTGTTTGTAGTCAGAGTCTTTGTAATTGTAGCAATTTGTGACAGGTGCATCTGAGTGAGGCAACACATATCTATCAAAGGAGGGAGTTGTTGGTTCCCTATAAGGGACATTCCCTAAGTTTAGATCTAGCTCTGTCATATTCGAGGGTGCCATAGACACCACATAATAAATGAAGCAAGTGATGGCGAGGGTGATGAAAGAAGAAGAGGTGGAAGCAGCTATGAAGAATAAAGTGAAAATGTTTGAAGGCTTTTAATGTTTTGATGGGATCTGGGCTTTTGGAACACAAACAACATAAACAAAAGTTTTTGTTCTTCACATCGGGTTCACCAAAATATGTATGCTCAAAATTGCGACATTAGTGGCTTGGGGCTATCGAGTCAAATTTTAGCATGCACATGGACCCTTCCCTCCTTGCCACAAGGTGAACTGCCATGTCACTCTTGCTCTTGTGGAAGTAGCTAGTCGGGAGGAGGCAAGACATAGGGGTGGTCTAGCTTGTTGGAGAGCTAGACTTCGTGAAGAGGGGTTGGCACATCCTGGCCTATGTTGTTGTGCTGTTATGTAGATGTGTTGTTCAATGATCGTGGCTATAAAGATAACTATATGACATGAAGGGTCACTAGTCACTATTCTCCTATTAGGGTTTTTGATATTTCACCTTTATGTGGGTAAGCTATTATTCTCGTTGATTGCCTGTTGTCTTTCAAATTGTTCAATGAATGCTTGTTGTACTAAGAGTTGTCTAAATGCTTCTTGTTGTTGGATGACTAGTGGATCTTGTTGCCATCTTGGGTGCATTTCATCTATCTCGTCGAGGATTTCCCTCACCCACTCACCTCTTAATCTGGTAGGACACATTTGTGAGCCAAGACAAGAGATAGGCAATTGTGAGCTAACCTTGACTTGACTTAGGGTTTGACTTAGGGTTTGTTTGACCTAAGGTTTGATTATGCATTGAATTTGTTTGACCTTGTGATGGGATCAAGGGTTTTGACCAATGTTTGACTATAGTTGACCTTGTGATGGAATCAAGGGTTTGTGAATCTTCTATGTTTCTAATGTTTTTGTTCTTTTTGGATTTTATGAATGCAAGTCTAAATGAATGCAAAACTTCTTTTTGTGCTTTTTTAATGTTTTTAGAATTGAAAATGTTTTTTTCTAATCTAGGAATCAAAGAATGAATGCAAGCTATGATGAATTTATCTAATACAATGTAAACTATGTTTTGGGGGTTTTCTGAATATTTGGAACAAATTAATCTAAGAAAAGGGAAATTGCTTTTAAATGAATTAATCTATGAACTTTGAAAGCAAATTACTCTAAGAATGCAAGATCTAATTATATCAAGAAAAAAGAAACAAGATTATTGATTCTAAGAGTAATTTTGGTGATCTAATTACTACAAATTGAAAGAAAGCATAAAGGAACCTAGAGACACGTGAGCCTCCACTACCCTCAGAAATCCTTGTGATGGCAACCTCATATCCTTTTGTAGCAGTGGGGAATCCTCTTGGCAACAAGATGACAATGGAAGCAAAAGAAGCTTTGAAGCTTTGCAAAGAGAGCTCAACGAGAGATTTGATCAGCACTATGGCTTGACATGAGCAGCATATGGACGTGTAATGAGCTTTGTATGAAATCTAGATGAAGCAACAAACAAAAACAAGACTACTATGTCCTGTATGATTATGAGAATTCTTGATGTGGAGAGCAATAACTTGCAAGAGTTGTGTGCACAAACGAAATTGCCTCCATTTATGCTTGAGGGAGGGGGGTACTTATAGGTTATAAGAAGGGATGAGAGGTGAAGAAGAAGGAGAGTTAACTCAATTTGATTGGAGAGTTAACAAAGAGGATTCAAGAGTGATCTGGGCTAAAATTAGAGAGATCTACCTAGAAAAAGCTTATCACTCAAGAAGAAGTGAAGAAGGAGTGCATGGGAATGCATGAGAGTGCATGGGAATGCATGAGAATGCATGAGTTCTTAATTAAAGATAAAATAGAGCTAATTATGCATGTGTAGGTGCATGAAATAGTTAACTCTATATTTAGCACAAAAATCCATGCAAATAGGAAGAAAAATGAGAAAAAATAGAGCTTTTTCAAGTTAAAAAATCAAGATTTTCCATAGTTGGAAACACGATAGGGTCACCCAGGGGTCGCCCCTTTCACCAATTAGGTCGTCTAGGGGGAGACCCATGGGCGACCCTTAGAGGAGGGCACCTGGATTGAAGTGCATGATGGGAGATGGAAGAAGGGCAGAAAATAAGGGGATTTGCCTTCAAAAATAGGTCAGTCATGTGTGAAAATCCAAATATCCACTTGCAAAGTAGGATCTCTTAGGGGGAGATTTGGATTAGTTGAGTGAAACTAAAAACTGAAAGTGGGAGATGGCTAGGGGGGACCTCTAGAAGGCTTCTAGGGGCTGGAAAAGAAAAACACTGGGGAGAGGTGAAAACTCACCTAAAAGATGCATACAAGGCTTAGGAATAGGGTCATAAGCTCAGAAAATGCAAATCAACAAGTGTAAAAAAGTATTGACAACAAAGAGAGAGAGAGAGAGAGAGAGAACGAGAAAGGGGAAACAACACAAGACGAAAGAAAAGACATGTCACCAAGAGAATTGCTATTGAGAGGAATTTATTTCATGCATACAAGTACATGACAAGGATTATAACTCATCATAGGGGTCCTCATGGAGGTTGTGTGTGATTTTGGTGCTTACAGAACCATCATGTAACCATGTTCAAGAGCCCATCCAAGAACCTATCACATCCATCCAAGCATCTTTCACATCCATCCAAATCACTTCCTCTTACACGCAAGCACACAAGCTATGTCAAGAATAAAATCCAAAGCATGTTGAAGCATCAATCTCCTATCCTAATCAAGATCTAAGCATCCAATCTAATCCCATCCCCAATCCCCTCCCATCTAATGATCAACTTATTCACACCAACCCTATCACCTCTTTATCATCCTCATTGATCCCTTAACACCATCTACCAAATCCATCCTCTTATTCAATTGGAAAAAGCACTTTCATCCACAGTGGATCCCTCATAGGAGGTGAACAACTTTCATCCACCATCTATCCTTCTCCAAAAAATAATGGAATCGTGTCTTGTTTCCAGAACACCAAACACCCTATTACATGTCACATACTCCAAAACATGAAATATCAAGGCAAAGGTTTAGGCCTTCATGAACAAGGAATCTTGGAGCCCATCCACACCACATTCCATCCATCCTCGCATGCCCTTGGCTATACATCCCAAGACAAACAATCTAAACATGTTGGCACCACCCTTGTATCTTCCAAAATTTATTTGTCTAATCCAAAACCTGGTGCACCTCATTGCACCTCCAAATCATGTGTCTCCATCCCTCCTCCACCTTCATATCATGAGCAAAATCATACGACCATACATCTCCCCCCATCCAACTTACCTCCACTACTCCCAACTCCTAATATCCCCATCATTAGATCCCCTTATCCTCCCATCCTTCCAACTCTTATCCATAAATCTTCTTCCTATAAATCACAATCCCATTATCCCCCTATCCTTCCAACTCTTATCCTTCCAACCCTCCCAATCCCCTAAAATCCTAAATCTTGACCAAAAAAAGTACACATCATCCCAAAATGAAGCTTCTACCAAATCCATGATATTCCAAAACACAAATTCCAATGCCTCCATCTCTAAAGCAAAAAATGCACAAAAGTCTAAAGATGCTACACAATCTAATAAAAATGAAATATCTAAAAGGCTATCAAAGCCCACACCATCAAAAGAAAGAAAAAATAAAAATGGTATGGGTCCCTAAACAAAAAGAAAGTAATTCAAATGAGGCATCCACATCCCAATCTTCCCCAAAATCCCAAACATCTCATCCCCATATAAAAATCCCACAAATTCTAAGTGTATTTGGGTCCCTAAAACCCCAAATCATCCATTTGAAAACCCCCTATCCTGATCCTCATTACTCCCCACCCCACATCCAAAACATATGCTTCAAAATATATTACAGTGTGTACAACCATTGTTCATGATTCCCCTCCACCATATGGCATTCCCACATACCTCCATCTCTCCATCAGATTTCATCTACTATCCTACATATTTCCCATATTTCCCCCATCATATTCATATGATCCATGCTTTTACATAAACCTTACATAATCCACATCATAATACACATCATAATAATCCATCAACCTCTATCCATCCATGATCCATCTCATAATCTACCATTCAGTCCATCTTCTCCTATCTACCAACTATCCAACATGGGACAACATCCTCCTTGCTAAGTAAATACATGCTAGAGTCCCCCTTTCATCCAAAAAAGCAAAAAAAAAGTCAAAAAATCAAGAAAATAGTAAGAGAAAAAATCTGTCCAATGGTGAAAACCACTCTTGGTGGTGCCTTGGGCAAGTACCATGATAAAAACCCCTTGTGGACATAATGCATAATCCCTTCTCCATCAATTCATATCCCTATACTTGGGGGTAAAATCATACCTTTTCTCCACATCCTTTGCATATCTTATCCATCATCTATCCTTATCACATCATATTCATATCCGCCATCTTCATATCTATTCTATTATCTTCCATCTATCATATCTACTATATGTCCCTCCTTATCCCCCTTCTCCTTAGATCTTGATAAATACAAGGGGCCAAAAATCAACATGTTTTGGAAACCTCTTGGCATATATCCCTTTCCAAACATATCCTCCATACATTCAAAGTCCATCTATCCATTCCAAGCATTTTCCCATCACATAAAACCCTCAGCATCATATCTAGAATGGGGCATATGATTCCTATGTAACATAGTCTTTGGAGATCATCCTAAAACCCATTCATCCATCTATCATGTATCCCTATTCTATCCTTTATCCTCATGTACTCATCCATCTATCATGAATCGCCTATCTATCATATTTCATCACCAATTCCCCCATCCAATCATATCACTTTATTCACTTCTAGACTTGGTGTTCCCTCGTAATTGGTATCTAGCACAAAGGATATCTAAATATAATCCAAAGTCATCTCATAAAATCATCCACCCTATCCAAAACATTCAAAATCCAAATCCAATCCAAAAACAACATCATCCTACATCAACATTCCATCCTACCTCAACATTATCCAACTCATCCCAAAATATCCCACATCATCAAAAATTAGAACTACATATCATCACCACCCACATCTTAATGTTCCTTGATCCCATCGATATATGGTATGTAGGTAGTTTGGAATATGAAGGAAGTTTCCAGTACTCAGGTACATAAGATGCACCCATCCAACCCGTTTGGATGGTCCCTATACCCTAATCATACACTAGATCCAAACACAATATCTAAAGCATTGAATCGCTTATCAAGGCATCATCCCTAAACAAAAATCATCAACTAGAAAATTGGCATCAACCACAACTTGTAACCATCATATCTTGCGTCAATCTTACAACATCAACTATCAAAACCATGCCCTAGGATATATCATTCCTACAATGGGCATGATTAAATCATCTATCGATTCCTACCTTGACGGATATATCATTCCTACAATAGGTAGAATCTATCAATCATCATCCATCTTGCCAAGAGATACAATGGCTATTTGTTGGGTCAATTGGTCTTTTGGTTATTGATTTTTATCTTTTGTCCTATTCGAAGATCACATCAAAACTACCTTGATCTCACTATATCATGGTATGTGGCGAAAACATCGAGAATGGGCCCTAGTCATTGCTTTTGTATGATGTGCTTGTGGGTTGATCTCATTACTCCAAGCTAGTATTCATATCTTGTGGATCCTAGGCTCGGTTCTAGCATATAGATCTCCTTTTGCATCTAAGGTTCTTCATACCTTTTATGTATTAAGGTCTTATGCTATGAGTCCCCTTCCCTTGTCTAGACAATGTTGCACTATCTTCATGAGAATGCATGGGATTATCATTTTGTCTGCATGTCTAGTCCATGCAAATGTTGGATACACATCATCACCCTAGTCTTCTATACCTTTGTGAAAATATCCTCTTTGCTATAACAAACCTAGGATTGCTCTAAACCATATCAGCACAATAATCATCCATTTCCAATCTATCCATTAATCCATCATCAACCTATTATCACCATCCTCCAATCCCCTTATCCTCCTTGTTCATCCATTTCGAGAGTGCACCTACATTCTCACAACCCGTCTGCCCTCTTGAGGGGGCATCACCCTTACCATCATCCCTAAACTTAATCCTATTATTCTAAACCAAAGTCTTATTCGATCCAATCCAACACTATATCTTAAACTTCTTTGAAATAATATTACTTAGTCACAACATCATTTCAAAGAGGGGCAAAATGTAGACACCTAAAACTAACTTGCCCTGCAAGCCACTTTCCTACATCCTCCTTTCCCAATTAATAAAATAAATTCAATTTATTTAATTAATCTATCCTAAGCCATCTCTAATCATCTACCCTTAGCCATTTACTCCAAATCATACACTTGTGATAAATTAATTCATCTAATTTATCACTAAACCTTACAATAATATCCCTCATTAATTAAATAAATATTTTCAATATTTATGGAGTTAATTTCTCCATCTTCCTAACCCTGATTAATTAAATAAATCATACCTATTTAATTAATCTACCCTACTCTACCACCTAAACCTAGCCTAGTTGATCAAATATCAATTATTTAATTAGCTACCCTAACCTACATGACCCCTAGACCAAAATTAATTAAATAAATCATTATTTAATTAATTTTAATCCCTGATTAGCCCATCCACTAATTTTCTCCAACCATATTAATTAAGTTAATCCCCCTGATTAACTTGGTCAAACCATCATTAACACCTTTTCCCATATCCCACAAATAAAAAATTACCTTTTAATTCAAAAGGTCACATGACCCTTCCACCCCACTTTTATATTTTCATGTTAAAAACTTCTCCATAAAATTAGCTTACACATGTAAGGTGCTAAAAATGTGCATGTCTCACATGTGATATACACTCCTCAATAAAACTTATTTTTTTTATTAAAACACTCCCCCACAAAAATGAATTTTTAATTCATTGACAAGTCCACATCATCCTCACACTATCCCATGGAAGTGAATTTTTAATTCATTCCTCATCCTTCCCAATGTGAATTTAAAATTCACATATAATCCCAATCACCCAATTTTGTTGATGATATCTAAGCCCTTGATCTCATCCTCTCATCTCAACCATTGATTCAAACTTTGAATCCTAGCCATTGAATTCAAATCCCTCCAAAATTACCTATAAATACAAGGCTCTCCCAAGCATTTTCACAACACTTCTCATTCCAATCTTATGCTGCCCAAATCTCTCCTTAGCCATCTCTCAAGTACCCCTACCATGCCAAAATGATCTCTCATCCACGCATCTCATTTCAATGTCATCTCATCTCATCTCTCAAATCTTAAGCCAAATCCTTAACCAAATCATCCATTTGAATCCTTATTGTGTTAAACATCAAGAGCAATCCACATTCTCTACTTCATCTTGGGAAAAGCTAGGAGCTACTTGGGTGCAAGCTCCTCCACCTTATCAAGGAGTGAAGGAGATTGGGAGCTTGTGAAGGTATAAAATATCATTGTTTTTGAGTTCTTTCATGTTTTTATTTCTTTCCACTTTCATTCATTTTGAACTAGCGTTGACCTTCTATTGGAATCAAGGGTGGTTTGCAATCTTCTTGTGATTCTAATGTTTTTGTGTTTTTTTTAGTTTTTGGATGCATGCAAGCTTACATGAACACAAAAATTTGTTTTTATGTTTTTTTTAATCTAGGAATAGAAATATGCATGCAATCTAATCTATGTTTTTGTTTGGTTTTCTGAATATTTGGATTAATTACTCTAGGAAAATGAAATTGCTTTCAAATAAACTAAGCTAAAGAACTTTGAAAGCAAACTAATCTAACAATGTAAATCCTATTTAGCCTATCAAGGAAATTGCAATATCAAATTACTATTCCCAAGAGAAAATTTAGATTTTCTAATTACTATAAAAAAGCACCAAAGAACCTAGAATATGAGACGTGTGAGCCTCCACTACCCTTAGGAATCCATGTTGGCAACTTCTCTGTCTTCTTGCAACAGCGGGAATATTCTCTTGGCAACAACAAGAAAGGGAATGCAGAAGAGGTTTTGAAAGCTTGAAATGTGAGATCAATGTGAGCTAATGAGCACTATGGCTTACAATTTGGGTAGTGTATCAACGCGATATGAAGATTTTAGCAAAGCTTGGATGAAACAATAATGAAATAAAAGGATTGAATGTTCTATATGAGCATATGGATGCTAGTTGAAGAGCAAAAACTTGCAAAGACTGAATTCACAAAATAAATTGCCTCCCAAAAGGAGGAGCTTTGAAGCTTGACAGCAATGAAAGACAATGCAAAGAAAGCTTGGAATCTTTGAAATACTAAAGAAAGAAACTAAGAGGCTCAAGGGTCTATAAAGAAGCTTGAAAAATCTTGTGAAGAAGGGAAGAGCAATCTCCAACTTGGAAAATAATGAAGAGGGGAGGGGTATTTATAGCTTGGAAGAGGTCATGAAAGGTGGAATTGATTGAGAAGTTAACTCAATTTGATTGAAGAGTTAACAAGGTTGATTTGACAAAGAACTAGATTGATTAGGGAGTGAACAAGCTTTGATAGCATTTCACAGAAGAAGAAATGGAGTTAGCATGAGTGCATGAGATGACAAATAGAGATCAAAAGGAGATAATTATGCATGCTTGAAGGCTTGGAATAGTTAACTCTATGTTTAGGCCAAAAACTCATGCAAACGGGAAGAAAAATAGGTCAAAACAGAGCTTTTTCAAGTCCAAAACTAAAGTTTTTTTTGTGGCTGGAAAAGATGATAGGGTCACCCATGGGTCACCCCTTTTACCAGTCCAAGTCACCCAAGGGTGACCCATGGATGACCCACAGAGAGGAGGTCCTGATTTGGGAAGCGAAGTTGGAGATTGTTAGTCAGGTGAAAAGGAGGTGAATTGCCTTCGGAAACTAGTCGAAAGGGGGTCAAAATCTAAATCTCCACTTACAAAAGTCAAATCTCTTGGGGGAGATTCTAAGATAATATGGGGAGATTTGTATTGGTTGACCAAAATTGAAAACTAAAAGTTGGAGATGTCTTGGGATGTCCTCTAGAGGGCTCCTAGGGGTAGGAATTAATGAAAAACACTAGGGAAAGGTCAAATCACAACAAATAGATGAATACAAGGCTTAGGGATGAAGTCACAAGCATAGGAAACAAGAATCGATAAGTGTCAAAAAGTGTCAAAAACAGGGAAAAGGTTAGTATGACAAAGGGGAAACAATAAGAGGAAGAAAAAACCAAATGCTACTAAGAGAATCACTGTTGAGAGGGTATTATTTCATGCTTACATGTACATGATAAGGATTATGAGTCATCATGGGGTCCTCATGGAGGTTGTGCATGATTTTGGTGCTTACAAAGTTAGAAATTTGTTTCAGATGTGTATGAGTTTGAGAATTTCATTGTTTGTCAACTCACTTCATAATGCTGGCAATCAGATGAATGTAGCTAGCATGGGATGTGATTATTTTCTTTCCCATGTATTTTAATTGGATTGCTGACCCTATTTGGCAGGAGGAAAAGCTTCATGTTCAATTCCATTATGGTCCTCCTAGTCTTAGCAGCTGGCATGTGAATGCATGCAAAGTGTTTTTATTTTTATTATAGGGTAATCAGTGTAGCCATGGTTTGAGGGAGATCAGCTCCTTCAATAAGCTTATGTTTAATAGGGGAAAGTTGCATGCATTAGTTTGTCCATGGCCTAGTGCCATAGGTCTTTTCTACAAGGTTTGACCTACATGTCTTTCAAGTTTATTGCAGCCATACATACTTTCCCTTGTGCTTGCATGTAATTGGTTGTAATTGTTTTGTACATAGTCTCCTTGTGTTTTTCCTTGTACATATTGTCTTGTTTTGTCTCCATTCCCTCCTCGTCCCTTTTTGCTTTTAGGTCTACTCTTGGATATAACTGGATTCTAGTTATGCTTGCAAGAGGCACACATCCCCAACTAGAGCCAATGTTGGAACATGTCTCAAATTCTTTCATGGTCCCAAGTTTATGCCTCTGAGGTGCCTAAAAAACCCTTTACCCATTATTGATAACCGATCTAAGACATTCTAAATGGGTCCCATGTGTGTCAAAGTGCAAGCAAATATCCATAAAAGTTTAAGACTAGAATATTTTCTAGTCTCTTTCCTTAGTCTTGTCCTTTTGTTAGAGTTTCAAAGTTTTGGGGTTTCTCGTGCTAGCGTGCCATCTTTATTGGCTCTGATAGGTGCCTTCATTCCTTGCCTTTTTGTCTAAGTCCTTCGAGATCACAGTGATAGAACTATCTGCTTTCCCTTGACAACTAGGTATGAGTTTATAGACTTCATCGATCCCTGATCCCTGATGTTTCATATTTGTTTATCTTTTGGGTTTGCAGTGTCATGTTGTCTTGTTTCCCTATGGTGTTTTGGTATGTATTTGGGGGCTTGCCTAATCCCTGATCCCTAATTCTACATATTTCCTAATTTTTTTGAAATTGAGGGTTCAATAATCTCTGGTTCTCCTTTGGGCTCATGTTCTAAAGTCTCCTCTGTTATGGAGTAAAAAGTGTCCATGTGTCTTTTTACTTCCTTGTTTAGCTCCTAGGTCCCCATGATCACATTATACATTCTAAATATTCATTCCAATGCAAAATGGCCCAACATCAATGTAAATTAGGAATATGGGCCCTATGACTAACCTTATCGTGGACCTAAAAGGGGCTCAAAGAATTGGGCACCACTGCCCAATTCTTCCCTAATTAGTTGGGGAAAATTTAATTGTATGTCAGCTTGGGACCTTTCAAAAGGTTTCTCCTTGTCAGCACTTTTGGTTTAATTTCACGAATGTTAGCGGAAAACATATATAAGTGTCTTTTTTAATTCATTATGAAGCGAGATAGAGATAGCCAACTTGAAGCATTCATTGTGATTCTAAAGTAGATTTGTATTTTCATTGTGTGTGTTGTTTCAGGTTTTGAAGTTATCATATATATCTCTTTATGAGTTGAAGACACTTCATCCTCCTAAAGGTTTCATCACATAGGTGATATCATTGTTTTTATCATCATTTGATTCATCGTATTGTTATTGTGTTTAACCTCTGTCCTGTAAGGGAACACTCTCTTTATCTATCAATGGTGTTGGGAAGCTTGAATGCTATCTCAGGATTTGACTGAGGCAAGTCCCCAAACACCATAAACCCCAAACCCCTTCTTTTCTTCTTGTGTACAGGTTACAGGAGAGAGATCTAGCAAATATGAAGATACAAGAAGACTAGCCAAGGATCAGGGTTTCAGGATCTGATAGCAATTATAGAATATTCTTTTGTGTGAGACTTGGGTAGTGGTGCCCTAGTCTTTCTGCCCCAACAGACTTCAGATCTGGCATCAAGACAGCCTCTACAACATTTCTCCAACTTACAATTTCTGCAAACTCAACCATCCAGGACTTGGGAAGTCATGAAATAGTCCTCTGACACCTCTACTTCTGGGACATAGGTTCTATCATCTTTCTGATCCTCCCTATGCAATTGGTTTCTAGAGATTTGATGTACATCTAGTGTTATAATCAGATCATCATAGAACTAGGATTTAGTGTATTGTTGACCTCAGGTTTGATAAAAGGACTTGATTAAAAGAGATCTTTATATAGCACTCTTGAGTACAAGATCTGTAGCTAAGTCCACCTCCATTTGATAGTGATTTGTCTCGGTCTTGTCCTTAAATGTTATTGTGAAAGAGGGTTTGATCTAGTGCATGCTAGTTGTCATCATTCACCTTTGTCACACTTAACATTTTGGTGATCCTGTAGCTTCGAGCATTTGCATCTTGTTGATTGTTCAAATCAAATCTTGCATTAATTTATAGCATATTTTCATTGTTCATTTGAAATTTTGCATCATTTCATATACTTGGTTTGAAAATTCATATGTTTGTAATTACACATTGTGTATTTCAACATAAGAAGTGTGACATCTCTTTCACATTTATTTGCAAGAAATCTTAAAGTTGTCTATATTACCTTTTGTACAGCACTTTTAATATCTTGATCACTCTATTTTTAGTGACACTAGTGTGTTTTTGATCTTTGAAAAAAGCTATGAAAACCCAATTTCCTCAAACTAGTGTCTTGGGGTATAAAAGTCTCTCATATTGGTGGTATTTGATAAATGAATAGATCTGATTGTACATTGTTGTTCCAAGACATTTCATGATGGAATATTCATGTTATTCCTCTTTGAAATCTTTGCATGAGTATATCCTAGATTTTGAAATTTTCTCTATATTCACTAATGTGAACCCTCATGTTTTAGAACACATAGCATTCATAAATGATACTGATGTTTCTAATTGTTCCACATATGAACTCAAATTACTTTGTTATATACATGATTGTGATAGCTTCATAATACTCATGGGTTCATATCCTTTGATATTTAAATATTTAACCGAATTCATCTCCATGAATACTCATGAGAAAGATGATTGTGTAAGTTCTTCTATTACTACTAAATATCATGATAATGCCTTGGATCTAATATCTAAAGTATATGATGATGATGATGATGATGATGATTCCATGAGTCATCCTATTCCTCCTATAGTTGAATGTTCAAGCACCTTAGATATCACTAAGAAAGTGAAGACCCTCGATCTTCCTCTTTTGGTTGAATGTTCAAGTACTTTGGACGTCACTAAGGATGTGAAAACCATGAATAGTTCTCCTTTGGTTGCATGTTCAAATCCATTGGACATCACTAAAGATACAATCATCAACAATTCTCTTAACATTTTACCTTTCCTTCGTTCCAATGCTCTCCCTTCAAGAGACAAAGCATTGGTGGATGAAGAAAGTTCTCTCACATTAAATCCTTTGGGGATGGATGTTGAGCCTAATCAACATAAAAACAATGTTAATTTGTGTTGATAACTGAGACAGGGGGGTGAATCAGTTATCCTAATTATTTCTTCTTTTGAACTTTCTTACTAATCAATGCAGTATTGAATCAAACAAACAAACATTACCATGAAATGAGAAACACATGACACAGTATTTTTGACGTGAAAACCCTGTTAAGGGAGAAAACCACGGGGTGATTAACCCAAAGATTATTCTCTGTTAGAAGAATAAGGAATTACAAAATGGCACTTGCCAATTAGGGCTCACTGCCAGAGCACACTGCTCACAAAGAGGCACACTACCTACAAGGAGACACACTATCTACAAAAGAATGTTATACAATACTTGAATTGATTGGAAGCATCCACATATGCTGGAGTTCAATTCCGATTAGGCTCAGTACACTGATCTGCTGCACTTCATCTTTCCTCTTCTCTTTATTCTGCTTTCCTTTCACATACCGGATCTTTCCTACTACTTTTGCTCTGCTCTGCACTTATTCACATATATCATCATCGCTACAACTCCTCTCACAACTAAGTCCATCATGCGTATATATCCGCACAAGTAATTTCATCACCTTTCTAGTCAGCATCCGGAACAGTCTATTTACTCACAAACTCTGTTCTATCAGCTGAATCCTTGCACATCAAGTAATGTAGATCAAGCATATACTTGTAGATATCATTAATCATGTTGGCCAAACATGATTCATGCCTTCACAACCTTTACCATCAACAGTAACACATTCGGAAAACAGTCTGATGTTCTGTCAGTCAGTTCTTCCTCTATTCTCACTGTCACTCAAGAATCTGGTACTCAACTATTCATATCTTTTTCCTTGTCCATCACCGGAGGCTAAATCCTTGGAATATACCACTCAAGGTAGTCCTCTTGACTTCCCCAAATCCGCACTACACCAAGATACTTCCTCTGAGAGATCCGGACCAATCTGTCAGACCTTGCCACATGCTCTGTTCTTGTTCACTGGACCACAACAATCTTCATTCTGACTTCCGGTAGGGACACACCATGACGCGTGGATATGTGGGATGACCTTTGTTGCCATCAATGACAACAACCATGAATCCATATAGTATCTCTTGCCAACAATCTCCCCCTTTGGCATTGATGGCAACACTTAGTGAAAAATGACTAAGTGTTTACACTATGCTCCCCCTTGGCTGATGCTCTATCTTTATATACAATTTCTAGAACTCCCCCTTAGTTGGATTCCTCATTTTTCACTACTCCTCACTCCCCCTTTGACATCAATGGCAAAGGGTAGGGTCCGTACACAAAAATTTTCAAAAATTTTACTGTACTTGGCTGTATATTACATATTCACAAAAACTGAAGAATGTCTGCAAAGGATGTCTTCAATTGGATGAGTTCTGTAGCCCAACTTTGCTTCATTCTATCCAAAATTGAAATGTGACCACTCAACAAGAACGCAAAAGCTTCTACCCTCTTAAGATCTGTCGGATCATTGGTTTGGGCGGTAGTCTTGGCATCACTTATGGCCTCATGCATGGTCTCTAACTTAGGGATA
Organism: Cunninghamia lanceolata; assembly: GCA_027924645.1. Taxonomy (NCBI): domain Eukaryota; kingdom Viridiplantae; phylum Streptophyta; class Pinopsida; order Cupressales; family Cupressaceae; genus Cunninghamia; species Cunninghamia lanceolata. Next base: position 6,286,323 of record BSBN01000957.1, read on the forward strand.
ATAATCCTTCTAAGTTCTCCCATCTGGTTAATTATATTCTTCCTTTCCTTTTCAAAGTTCTTTACTGCATTTGTGATTGCAATAGTTTGACATTCTTGATTTACTATGGAGGAAGAGAGAGGATCAAAACTTTGAGACAAACTCAGTAGTTTGTCTTGTTCCTCTTTTATTTTCTTCTCAATTTCTACTGTTGCTTTTGACCAGGAGATACAAAATTTGTAAATGTCATCGCCATCCTTAAGAGCATTTTCTAAGCTCTTTATTCCAATACTCATATTTCTCCTATCATTAGAGATTAATCCTAGTACCTCTGAGAATCGCTTATCCAAAAACTCCTTCTGAACCTTTTCTTCAGCTGATTTTTCTAGGGATTCAAAATGTGTACCAACACTACTGACTAAGGTTTTGAGATTACCGAAAGAGGAGGCTGTGAGATCTTTCTGGACCAATGGCATAATCTTTTCAAGCACTCCAGAAGCAGCCTCTATCAACTCACAGTCTTCCATATAAGACTTTAGGAGTTTTTCATTTGCCTTAGCATTTGCAAATGAAGCTATCTTCATTATCTGCACCGGAGAGAGGGAATCGAAGTTGAATGGACCTTGTAGAAGCTCCGGTTCACCAATCTCTATTGCTTCTTTGCTCAGAAATTTTTGGACAATTTGTGCAGTGTCTCTTGCCAGAGACAGCTATTTCTTCTCTTCTGCAGTATTGGAGCTGTCCTTTGGAATTTCCTCTTTCTCCACATTCTTACCACTATCAGTTGTGGTTTTCTCTGTTGGAGTCTTCTCTTTCTCTGCGCCCTTGGTACTGTCAGCTTCTTTTTCTTTTACCGCTGCTTCTTTCTCCTATAGTTTCTCTTCTTCTTTGGATCCAGAGACTGTAGGGGAAACCAGAGGAGAAATGTTGGTTTGTTCAGGGCCCATCTCTTCTGTTGCTTTCTCAGAAGTTTCTTCTGTAGCACTTGTGGATGAGGGATCAGTACCCAAGTCCTCTACAACAGGAAGATTAAACATTTTGAAGGCCTTCCGGAGGATCTCTTCTGTATCTATGGCCACCTTGTCAGTCTCACCAAGCATAAGTTGATTCATCCTTGCTTTACTCCTGAACTCATCTTTGCAGTCTTTGAATATTATATTCATTGTCTTGGGATCAATTTGAGGATATAGCTGAATAGCTATCTACTCCCGGATCTCAAGATCTTTTGCCTGGGCATTGTTCTTTCTTATTTCTAATTCCTTTTCTAGGCTTTTAGGAATTAGAGATATAATCTCAATGAAAACCTTATTGTATATGTTCAGATACTTGATTGTGGCTTCCTGCAGGAACTTTTGGTCAGCCTCATTGTAGTCATCATAGAATTTGGCCATTGGTTGAAGGTTTCCATCCACAGTAATTGATTTGATTACATTGTCTAGAGACAGGGTGGGATTTTCAACAAATTTCTCTGCCATTTCTTCCTTGTCTTGGCCTGTGGAGGGTTTACCGAATCCTTTCTTCTTCTGCTTCTTTATTTCTTTTACCCCCTCATCTAATTTCGTTTCCTCTTCATCTTTCTGACTTGTATAAGCCCTTGTGGCTTTTATTTTAGACCTTTCTCTCCTTTACCGAATGTCTGACCTTCCAGTTTTGACATTTTTGAGCCTTTGGTTGTGACAGGTGTAGATTCCTTTGATGATCTGGTCTGGGTTGAGGTTTCCACCGGAGTACTTTTCTTGCTTTTCTTTTCTGCTTCTTTCTTCTCTTCCTCAGCCTTTCGCCTTTTTTCCCAGTTGACATCAAGTGCCTCCTTTGGGATGCCTAGGCCTTGAGCAATATGCTCTACTTCTTTTCTCACCTTCCTTTTTATCTCAGGTTCTCTGAGTTCCACATGGATCTTTACACTCAGTTCCTCAAAGGTTCCAAACCTTTCTGCCTTTGGATCTTTGGGCTGACTAAGCATGTGTTGAACATGCAGTTCCACAATCTGTTCATCAACCTCATACCCCATGGGCATGATCCAGACTATCCTTGGGTCAACTGCCTCCATTAGGCACTGATCAGTATCAACCATAAAGCAGACTGAGTTTTTGTATTTTTCAACAAGAGACTGGGGAATTCTTTCTCTTGCTTGCATCATACTCTGGAAGTTTTTGAAGTATCCCCACAGAGCTGTATTTCTTGCTTTGGCATCCCCAAGTCCATGTAAGTAATCTCTGATCTGGACTGCTACAGGTTTGTCATTCTGCCATACCCATCCACTTGATCCGGGTAGCTCATTCATGAAATAGAAAAATAGACATAATATAAGTGTACCATACTTGAAAGAATTCTTTTTGTCCTTTTTGATCTTTTGTATATTTTCCATTAATTGACTTAAAAGAAGTTCACAGAGGTCATAATCTGCATTCTTCCTTAGCATCTCATAGGCAGTATATACTGTAGTTCTGGATACAGAATTCTCCCTACTGGAGTGATAAATTTTGTATCCTATTATCATGGATGCAAACTTGATATCTAGGTTAGAGATATCTTCAATGGTCATTGCCCTCTTATCAAATTTTGATCCAGTGGCCTTAGTTACAATGTTATTTTTGACGGATTTGAGGATAGGTATCCCTCCGAAAGAGTATAGACCAGTCACTGCCCTAATTGCCTCTTTTGTGATCTTGCAGGGTCTATCCAGCCATAGGAAGTTGTCATGCATCCTACTCAATACATACCGGACCCATTCATCTTCTTCAAAGCAGGGGAAATGAATGAATTGATCAAACTATTTCTTCTGGATACCCTTATACTCTGGTTTAAGCTCAAAAGCATTGTCTATCAGTTGTTTGTGATAGAAATCTCTCAATTTGAATTCCCCAAATTCCTCAATACTTGCATGTATGTAAACCCTAATGTCTTCTGTGTGTAAAATGCCATGAGGAACACCAGAGAATGCTCCTAAGGGATCTACCTCCAATGACTTGTATGGGTGTTTCTTAAATTCAAGTCGGGGCCTATCTGAGATCTTTACTATATTCGTAGTAGCCATTTCTCAAAAGATTTGTAGTAAGATATTGAAAATGGAAAATACCTTATGCGCCTTCGGTTACACGGAGTGGTTGGATTGATTTCTATATGTAATGACTTCTGCAAGAGATCTTTGGTGAACTTGATGAATCTTGTTGCAGAGCTCCACTTTTCGCTTCTTCTTGAGTGCAGAATGAGCAAGTGATTTATGAGAAATCCCTTATATTGCTCCGCAAACCCTAATATCTGATGGCAATAAATGCTCGACCTACATTATTCCAATTTGCCTTATTCAGATAACTTGAAGAACTGGATCAGTCCTAATCTATGAACATCATGTGGATCTTCCAACCATGAACAAATCAAGATGACACATCACAAGGACATCCCAAACACTCTGTCGAATCCACAAAATAAGACAATGCACTTCCGGATCTCTCTGGACCTTTTTGTAATCCTCTGTCATTCCAGAGCATCTCCCAGAATAGGTCTTACTTGATCGATCACAACTTCTTCACATCTTCATGTGGACCTCTAAAATATTATCTGGATCATCTCAAGACTTATATCTACAAACCCTTTACTCTGCATCTTGTGCCACATCCGGCACCACTTGATTGGCTGGGGCAACAGGATTTTCTTTGAGTCTCCCCCTAAGCTAGAGCTCACCTTTTAATTTCTGGAAGGAATATCAGCACCAGAGTCTGGTGCGGATCCAACCTCTACATTCTCTAAACTTTTCTTCACCCAAATCTTGTTCATCTGATTCCTAACTTCATTCGCATTCATCTTTTGTTTACCCTTGTCTTGATTTTGATTATACACTAGACCTCTTTTGTCCTGATTCTTGCTTCTGCAGACTTTTGCATTATGACCGGACCTATTACAGATTTGGCAAATAACATTTCCTTGCATATTTGACTGACAACCTCTTGATCTGCATTGATTAGCCATATGACCTATTCTATTGCATGCAAAGCATCTACCATTGAATGATTTGTTTATTTGCATATTTCTGCATTCATGAGACTTGTGTCCATACCTTTTGTAGTTAAAGCACTGTCCGGAGAAGGATGAATTAGTCTAATTCATTCTCTTTCTGCATTGATTAGCTTTGTGACCAAAGTGATTGCAGCTGTGGCGGTATCCATTGAAGGATGGATATCTTTGAGCATTGGGCTGTCTTACCGGAGGTCTTCTAGATCTATTCCTTGGATTATCTGATCCAAAATTCTTTTGACTGGATCCGGAGCTTTCTCCTTTCTCATATCCCAAACCATACTTGTCATCTGCCCTCTTTTGACTTCCAAGAAGAACTTCAAGTTGAGCAGAACTTATCTTGAATTTCTCTTTATATTCATTTGTTGTTTGAAGATCTCTTTTGAGAGAGACAATTTGATCCTCAAGTTTTTCTTCATTATCTTTGGCATCTTCAAGATCAGATTCAAGATGTTTGATAATCCTGTCCATCTCGTGGCAATCATCTGATTTCTCTTTAAGAGATTGTCTTAGATTGTCTTCAGCTTTTCTTTTCTCTTCAATCTCTTGAGTAAACTTTATAACTCCTGATTCCATTTCATGTCTTACCATAATGACTTCTTTTGATAACTTTTCACATAACTTGGTTTTCTCAGTCAATTCCTCATTTGTATTACTTTCTTCACTTTGTCTTGCCAATTGTTGGAGCAGCTCCTTTCTCTTTTTCATAGAGAGACTTAATTTGTCCTTTAGTTCTCTCATGAATTCATCAGCCTATTTGAGTCTTTCCTTTGATTCATTGACTTCAGAGTTTGACTGTTCAAGATCCTCAAGGGTAGTCTTGAGTTGCTCCCTTAAACCATATGCATCCATTTGAACTCCCAGATCTTCCTCAAGCTGTTAGGCTCTATTAGGAGGAACTTAGCTCTGATACCAATTGTTGATAACTGAGAGGGGGGGTGAATCAGTTATCCTAATTATTTCTTCTTTTGAACTTTCTTATTAATCAATGCAGTATTGAATCAAACAAACAAACATTACCATGAAATGAGAAACACATGACACAGTATTTTTGACGTGGAAACCCTGTTAAGGGAGAAAACCACGGGGTGATTAACCCAAAGATTATTCTTTGTTAGAAGAATAAGGAATTACAAAATGGCACTTGCCAATTAGGGCTCACTGTCCGAGCACACTGCTCACAAAGAGGCACACTACCTACAAGGAGACACACTATCTACAAAAGAATGTTATACAATACTTGAACTGATTGGAAGCATCCACATATGCTAGAGTTCAGTTCCGGTTAGGCTCAGTACACTAATCTGCTGCACTTCATCTTTCCTCTTCTCTTTATTCTGCTTTCCTTTCACATACCGGATCTTTCCTACTACTTCTGCTCTACTCTGCACTTATTCACATATATCATCATCGCTACAACTCCTCTCACAACTAAGTCCATCGTGCATATATATCCACACAAGTAATTTCATCACCTTTCTAGTTGGCATCCGGAACAGTCTATTTACTCACAAACTTTGTTCTATCGGCTGAATCCTTGCACATCAAGTAATGCAGATCAAGCATATACTTTTAGATATCATTAATCATGTTGCCCAAACATGATTCATGCCTTCAAAACCTTTACCATCAATAGTAACACATCCAGAAAATAGTCTGATGTTCTGTCAGTCAGTTCTTCCTCTGTTCTCACTGTCACTCAGGAATCCGGTACTCAACTATTCATATCTTTTTCCTTGTCCATCACCGGAGGCTAAATCCTTGGAATATACCACTCAAGGTAGTCCTCTTGACTTCCCCAAATCCGCACTGCACCAAGATACTTCCTCTAAGAGATCCGGACCAATCTGTCGGACCTTGCCACATGCTCTGTTCTTGTTCACCGGACCACAACAATCTTCATTCTGACTTCCGGTAGGGACACACCATGACTTGCGGATATGTGGGATGACCTTTGTTGCCATCAATGACAACAACCATGAATCCATATAGGGTTCATATCCTTTGATATTTAAATATTTAACCGAATTCATCTCCATGAATACTCATGAGAAAGATGATTGTGTAAGTTCTTCTATTACTACTAAATATCATGATAATGCCTTGGATCTAATATCTAAAGTATATGATGATGATGATGATGATGATGATGATTCCATGAGTCATCCTATTCCTCCTATAGTTGAATGTTCAAGCACCTTGGATATCACTAAGAAAGTGAAGACCCTCGATCTTCCTCTTTTGGTTGAATGTTCAAGTACTTTGGACGTCACTAAGGATGTGAAAACCATGAATAGTTCTCCTTTGGTTGCATGTTCAAATCCATTGGACATCACTAAAGATACAATCATCAACAATTCTCTTAACATTTTACCTTTCCTTCGTTCCAATGCTCTCCCTTCAAGAGACAAAGCATTGGTGGATGAAGAAAGTTCTCTCACATTAAATCCTTTGGGGATGGATGTTGAGCCTAATCAACATAAAAACAATGTTAATTTGATCATCATTAATAGACTTATTCTGCCCACTAAGGGGATAGTGAATAAGTGTACTAATGTTCCTAAAATCATTGTAAATAAGGCACCTAATGTGCCTCCTATTGTAAGGATGGTTGTCGTTGCACCAAAAGATCGACATGTTAATGCCTGATACAAATGCTAGAGCTAATGAATCTATGGGAGGCAGTTAAGCCTTGTCATGAACCCAAGAATTGCATTGCACAGTACAAGGAGACCAAGGGTACACACCTTGCAACAATCCCCACCAACGCAAGCGAGGGGTTTAAACCCAGGACCCAAGCTCTAATACCAATTGTTGGAAAGATAATTGTCGTTGCACCAAAAGATTGATCTATTAATGCCTGATACAACCACTAGAGTTAATGAATCCATAGGAGGTAGTTAAGCCTTGTCACGAACCCAACCATTGCACTACATAGTACAAGGAGACCAAGGGTGCACACCTTGCAACACCTCCTCACTTCAAACCGGTGATTATAGTTCAAGGTGCTCCAACACCACCTCGACCCCTGGGTTACATTCCCAATTTTGCAAAAAAAATTTACTTGAAAGGAAATCAAGTGTATCAAAATGTGTTGCAACAACCCTATTACAATGTGGTTGCTCACACATACAATATGTGACATAATAAACAAAGTAAACAATAGTCAAACATTTTGATCACTTTACCGACTTCTCAACCTATGCTTCCTCAACCACCTCGTCTTACTCATAATATTGGCCAATATTATGATCTTGTTGAGTAGATTCACACTACTCCCACTAAGATCTCTTTTTGGGAACTCATACAAACATTACCTACATACCACAGAATGCTCCAAGAAGCTTTACAAAAAGTGATTGTACCACCTATTATTAAGCCAAATGATGTAGCATCTTTGTTAGATTGTATGCATGCAACAAAAATAGATATTTTTTTTCAACAACATGAATTACCATCAATTGAAGTTCAAAACCAATATGATCCTCTTCTAATCCCTGTCACAATAAATAAAAAGTTGATAAAGCGAGTTATGATTGACAATGGATCGAGTCTTAATGTTTGTGGCATTGATTTGCTACACAAAATCAAGGTGGACACATCTTTAATCACACCGGATAATCTTAACATTTGTGGCTTTGATAACATTGGTAGACAATCACTGGGTACCATAAATTTACCCGTAAAGGTTGGACTCGCGACATTATCTACCCTTATCCATGTCATGCTTGGTGTGCTTTCATATAACATTATTCTTGGTAGACTGTGGATTCATGCCATGGGGGTAGTTCTGTCTACCCTTCATTGATCATTAAAGTTTATTTACACAAATAAACTTCACACGATTGAAGCTAACTTGAATCTGAAAAGTTGTTTACAAGTTGAGGCAGAAAAACAAGTTGTCAATCACAAGATTCTCAATAACTTAAAAGTTGATTCATCAATACCTCTTGCCACAGATAATGTTGTGCAAGATTCCAAATCACCATCAAATGCACTTCTTGGTGATGATTGGGGTTCATTAGATTTTACCCATTCCTTTATGGGGGAGTATAAACTTAATAACCCTAATCCTAAAACATCAAAAGTTGCCTTGCTCTCATCCAAGCAATCTTTGGAAATACCTAAGAAACCTAAAGTTTATTTAGTAGAAAACAAAGAAAATAATCTTACTTACACTATAGAATATGAGACTTATGAGGCCCCACCTTCTTCTAAAAATATGGAGTCTCTCTATGGTCGTGGATTTCAAATCCTTTACAAAAATTGTAACTATGTAGGTAATGTTTGTGGCATAAAACAATAAGGAATCAAAGTACCCTTAGAAGTTGTTACACATAGCTCTTTAGATGGTATTGGATACCATCCTTTGAAGCCCACAAAATCTTACCATCAACCTACTCTTAATGTTAACACAATATCAACAAGTCTAACACTCAATTTAATATATCCTGAGATGATAGACATAAATTATCCTCCAGGAAATATCTCGTTAACTACTTTTTCAACAAATGAAGCATCAGAAGAATCAAGCACCGCGCAAATGTAGGTAAGTATTTCTCCCTCATTTAGTCACACTCGATGTAGTGCCTATTCCAGTTTCTCTAAAGGGTTTCCTCCTCCTAGATATATATGTTGATAGTGTTGTGTTGCGTTCCCCCGTGTAGTGTTAAATGTTTGTTTAGGTCTCCTTGGATGACCCTTGATACTTTTGTACGGTCAAGGATACAAGGAGACCACCTCTATCGTGACATTCCTTCTAATTGTTTCTCTATTCTTCTACCCTTCTCTTGTTGCAAACTATTGTGGAGGGTGATTTGTGTTGCAAGTATGAGGTGAGCCAATTTTGTCATTGATGTCAACATACTCATATTGCATTGACAAGAAGGATTTGATGAGCTGTGTGCTGAGGATATTGAGAAAATTAGCCTCAGTCAGGAACAGTGAAGAACAGTGATGAGAAGAAGGCAAATGTATTGTATAGGTTGAGAATCAGAGGATGTGGATTAAAGGGTTTGTAGATATGAGTCTTGAGATGCTTCAGTTAAGATTTCAGAGGTCCGCATGAAGATCTGAAGGAGTTGTGGCTGTCGGTGTAGAACCGGTTCCGGCAAGTATTCAGAGGTGACAGAGGATCACAAAAAGGTCCGGTGAGGTCTGGAATTGTATTATCCTAATCTGCGGATTGGAAGGAGTGTTTGGGATGTCCTTGTGATGTGTCATCCTGATTTGTGTATGATTTGGAGGTCCGGAAGTACCTCTTGCATTATGACAGTGGCGACAGACAGTGTTCTTGAAGTTCCGGATAAGGAAGAGAAGAGATTCCAGTAAGTAAAGAAAGTACGGATGTACCTGGTCATTCAGGCAGGCTTGTGAAGGTTCTTGGATCATGTTGAGGTTGTGTTGTTGGTCCGCATTGATAGTAGAGCCCGGAATTGAAGTTCTTGCTCTGTTTAGCCGACCGGATGAGTTGTTCATCCTGCGAATGTTCTTGTGGTGGCCGACCAGATGTGTTATTCATCTTGCGGATACTCTTATGGTTGTTTGCCGACTTAGATGTTTGTTCCTAAGTCGATGTCTTGTATAAATAACGGTTTGTGAGTTCATTTCGAAGTGTGGATTGTGTGGATGAGTGTGGCATAGCGAAGAGAAGTGCGAAAGGCAGAGCAGAGGTTTTTGGGCTTAAATGGAACTGATCCGGACATGGTAGAGATGTCATTCTCCAGTTCAAGACTGTGATTCTTATCACTTTGTAGACAGTGTGTCTCCTTGTAGGCAGTGGGCCTCTTTGTGAGCAGTGTGCTTGGGCAGTGAGCCCTAATTGGCATGTGCCATTCATTCTTCTTTATTCTTCTAATAGAGAATAATTCTTGGGTTAATCACCCCGTGGTTTTTCCCTTAACCAGGTTTTCCATGTCAAAATCTTGGTGTTCAATGTGTTGATGTTCATCTGCTCTGAGTTTATGCATTATGCTTTCATAGATGGTTAATTGATATGCTGTTAACTAACAAAGAACAATCAAGTGTTTAAAGTAAGAGCAAGTTTTATACAACTGATTCACCCCCCCTCTCAGTTGTATGCCCTAGATCCAACAATTGGTATCAGAGCCACGTTCCTCTGAAAGGAGCTTAACCGCTTGAGGAGATCCAGGATGTCATCATACAAGAAGGATAGTCCGAAGTTTGATGGAACCAACTTCACTCTCTGGAAAGGTCGCATGAAGTGTCACTTGGAATGTATGGGAAAAGCATACTTGGCTATGGTCTCAAAACCATATGTACCTCCACAAGGTGGTCCGACAACTCTGAATGAGATTACAGATGCTGAAAATAATTTGCGGACCAAGGAAGCCCTACTAAGCGCATTGAATGATTCAGATCTCTCAAATGTTATTGACCTACCAACTGCATATGAGATCCTGACTAAACTGGAACTTCTGTATGAAGGAGATGAGTTTGTCAAAAGTGCAAGGTTGCAAAGTCTGAAAGGGAAATTTGAAAGATTGAAGATGAGAGATGATGAAAACATCACTACCTTTATGCCAAGAGTGAATGAGCTGGTATGTGGAATTAGAAATGCTAGTGGAACTCTAGATGAAAATGAGATTGTCTGCAAAATCCTAAGATCCCTTCCTGCTGCCTACTAAATCAAGGTTGCTGCCATTGATGAATTCAGAGCCCACACAACTGTCACAAGAGAACAACTGGCTGGCAAACTAGCTGCATTTGAAATGACCGAGTTTGGAGATGATCCTCCCAAGACTGAATCTGCTTTCAAAGCCAGTGCCTATGTGAAAGTCAAACAGAGATTTGATCCGGGAGAAAACTCATCAAGGAAAATGTCATGGTATGATCAAGCAAGAAGAGACATGGAAGAAGAAGAAGCAGAAATAGCTCAACTTGAAGCCCTCATTGCAAAGAGACTGCCAAGAGGATCCGGTAAGTATGAAGGAAAACTACCCTTTAAGTGTTTTAACTGCAATAAGATTGGTCATTTTGCTTCAAGATGTCCGGAAAGATCTGCAAGGTCTAATACTAATAGACAAAGGTTTCAAAAGAATTGCTATTATGTTCATGAAGAAGATGACAATGAAGGAGTAACAGATGATGAATCAGAACTAGGAATCAAATCCGGAAATGAGTGGGTGTTTATTTCCATCAAGGAAGAAGATTCAATACTCTCTGAATCTGTCAATCACAAAGTTGTTGAAAAAGCTTTGGCTGCTCAAGTGGAAGAAAAGGATGATTGGGTTATTGACAGTGGATGTTCTCACCATATGACTGGTGACAAGAATAAGTTCTTGAATTTGGAAAGGTATGAAGGAGGAATGGTAAAGTTTGGTGACAATTCTGCTGGCAGAATCAGAGGCAGGGGAACTATTTCCTTTGATGGAAAGAGCAAAACAGGTAACATACTATATGTTGAAGGATTGAAGCACAATCTTCTCAGTGTTGGTCAGTTAGTGGACAAAGGCTATGATCTCCGGTTCAAGAATGGAAAATGCAGAATCTTTACAAGCTCCGGAACTGAAATTGCATCCGGTACTCAGACAAAAGGTAATATCTTTCATCTGGTTGGTTCAAATAAAAGTTGTTTGTTTGTTCAAATTGATCAGAGTTGGTTATGGCATAGAAGAATGTGTCATGTAAATTTTGATAACATCATCAAGATAAGCAATACTCAGGCTATAAGAGATCTTCCAAAATTGATAAAACCTACAAATAGTTTGTGCAAAGAATGTCAGCTAGGTAAACAAAGCAGAGTCTCTTTCAAAAGCCAAGATCAGTCTTCTACCGGATTGTTGGAATTAGTACATACTGATCTCTGTGGTCCGACAAGAATCAAAAGTCTGCAAGGTGATAGATATTTCATGTTGTTAATTGATGATCATTCCCGGATGATGTGGGTTACCTTTCTAAAAGAAAAATCAGAAGCATTTGAGAAGTTCAAAATCTTCAAAGCTATGGTAGAGAATCAAACCGGATTGAAACTAAAGTGTCTAAGGTCTAATAGAGGTGGTGAATTTACATCTGGTGAGTTCATTGACTTTTGTGAGAAGCAGGGTATAAGGAGACAGTTGTCTGCTCCTAGGACTCCATAGTAGAATGGAGTAGTTGAGAGAAAGAACCGGACCATCCAGGAAGCTGCCAGGACAATGATGTTGGAAGCAAATGTTCCTCAAATGTTTTGGAAAGAAGCTATCAGCACTGCAGTCTACACTCTCAATCGAGTTCAAATTAGAAACAACACCGGTAAGACCCCCTATGAACTCTGGTTTGGCATCACTCCTACTATGAAATATTTCAGAGTATTTGGTAGCAAGTGTTATATTAAAAGAGATGAAGATCTAGGAAAGTTTGATGCTAGAAGTGATGAAGGAATTTTCTTGGGTTACTCCACTCAAAGCAAAGCATACCGGTGTTACAATAAGAGATTGAGGAAGATGATAGAAAGCACCAATGTGAAAGTTGATGAAGGAATTGAGAAGCCTTCAAGATTTTATGAGTTTGATGAAGATGACCAAGACAGTGTTCAAGGAACTCAATCCTCTCCGATGAGACAGAGTCAGCCTGATCCGGTAAATCAGGAAGAAGAGATAGGTTTGAATGAGCCTGATCAAGAAGCAGCAGTGCAGGATACTCCCAAAATTCTAAGGTATGTAAGACTGAACCACTCTGAAGATCAGATCATAGGTGACAGAAGCAAAGGTGTACAAACTAGAAGGAATGTTGCTCAAAATCAAGATGAATGTTGTCTGATTTCAAAGATTGAACCTAAAACAATAAATGAAGCCTACAATGATGAAAACTGGACCAAAGCAATGGAAGATGAATTGATGCAAATTGAGAAAAATCATACTTGGGATCTTGTTCCCAGACCTAGAGACAGGAATGTAATTGGAACCAAGTGGGTCTTCTGGAACAAACTAAATGAAGCTGGTGAAGTAATCAGAAACAAAGCTAGATTGGTCTGCAAAGGCTACTCTCAAATAGAAGGAATTGACTTTGAAGAGACTTTTGCTCCGGTGGCAAGAATTGAAGCAGTCAGATTACTTCTTGCATTTGCTGCCTTCAAAGACTTCAAGGTATATCAGATGGATGTCAAGTCTGCCTTCCTAAATGGTGATCTGGAAGAAGAAGTCTACATTGAACAACTGGATGGATTTCAATTGTCTGATAATGATGATATGGTCTGCAAGTTGAAGAAAGCTTTGTATGGATTGAAGCAAGCCCCAAGAGCATGGTATGAAAGGTTGGATAAGCATCTTGTGCAGATTGGATTCAACAAAGGTACTGCTGACAGTAACTTATATTTCAAAATTGATCATGAAAACATTTTGATTGTTGAAGTGTTTGTGGATGATATCATTTTTGGAGGAAGAGATAGTATGTGCAAAACTTTTGCAAATCAGATGAAAAGTGAGTTTGAAATGTCTATGCTTGGTGAAATAAATTTCTTCTTGGGTCTGCAAATTACTCAAACAAAAGAAGGGATCTTCATTTCTCAGACCAAATATGTGAAAGAATTGTTAAGGAAATTTGGTATGGAAGACTCAAAGCCAATGAACACTCCTATGGCAACCGGATGTAAGTTAAGCAAAGATGATGATTCTCCAAAGGCAGATCAGACAAAGTATAGATCAATGATTGGTGGATTGTTGTATCTCACTCAAACTAGACCAGATATAATGCAGGCTGTTGGTCTTGTGGCAAGATTCCAGGCTGATCCTAGAGAATCTCATGTTATGGCAATCAAAAGAATTTTTAGGTACTTGAAAGGAACAGTTGAGTATGGTCTATGGTACCCTAGAGATCCGGATTTCTCTCTTCATGCTTACACAGATGCAGATTGGGCAGGAGATGTGGATGACCGGAAGAGCACTAGTGGTGGAGCATTCTTTTTGGGGAAGAGATTGGTTTCTTGGTTAAGCAAGAAACAAGATGCAATATCTCTGTCTACAACTGAAGCAGAATATATTGCAGCAGCAGGTAGTTGCACTCAAATCTTATGGATGAAGCAGATACTAAGAGACATTAAAGTTGAATATGAGGAGCCTATCACAATTTTCTGTGATAATTCAAGTGCAATTAATATTTCTAAGAATCCAGTATTGCATTCTAAGACTAAGCACATATCTATCAAGTTTCACTTTTTGAGAGAACAAGTAAACAAGGAAGAAGTCAGATTGGAGTATGTTCCCTCCAAGGATCAGATTGCAGATATCTTTACTAAACCTCTTCCCAAGGATTCTTTTGAATATCTCCGGGAGAAGTTAGGGGTCATGGCCCCTCCGGTGATGAACTAGGATGCACTGATGTGCATCAATGCGGTGGATATCACAGTCATATCTTGTGATCCGGATTGATGATGGGGAGCTGCTACTAAGGGGGAGCAGCTGGTATGATTCTGATGTATTAGAATTGCAAGTATGAGCCCTTTGCCATTGATGTCAAAGGGGGAGAGAAGACATGTGAAAAACAAGTGGTTGATGATCAAAGGGGGAGCAGTAAAGGAAGAGAAGACATGTGAAAAGTTGCTGTTGATAGGGGGAGCTGTGACAGAAAGGAGAAGTTCTTGTCTTGATGGTTTTTCACATCATATGTTGCCATCAATGACAAAGGGGGAGATTGTTGCAAGTATGAGGTGAGCCAGTTTTGTCATTGATGTCAACATACTCATATTGCATTGACAAGAAGGATTTGATGAGCTGTGTGCTGAGGATATTGAGAAAATTAGCCTCAGTCAGGAACAGTGAAGAACAGTGATGAGAAGAAGGTAAATGTATTGTATAGGTTGAGAACCGGAGGATGCAGATTAAAGGGTTTGTAGATATGAGTCTTGAGATGCTTCAGTTAAGATTTCAGAGGTCCGCATGAAGATCTGAAGGAGTTGTGGCTGTCGGTGTAGAACCGGTTCCGGCAAGTATTCAGAGGTGACAGAGGATCACAAAAAGGTCTGGTGAGGTCCGGAATTGTATTATCCTAATCTACGGATTGGAAGGAGTGTTTGGGATGTCCTTGTGATGTGTCATCCTAATTTGTGTATGATTTGGAGGTCCGGAAGTACCTCTTGCATTATGACAGTGGCGACAGACAGTGTTCTTGAAGTTCTGGAAAAGGAAGAGAAGAGATTCCAGTAAGTAAAGAAAGTGCGGATGTACCTGGTCATTCAGGCAGGCTTGTGAAGGTTCTTGGATCATGTTGACGTTGTGTTGTTGGTCCGCATTGATAGTAGAGCCCAGAATTGAAGTTATTCCTCTAGATGAAGTTCTTGCTCTGTTTAGCCGACCGGATGAGTTGTTCATCCTGCGAATGTTCTTGTGGTGGCCGACCGGATGTGTTATTCATCTTGCGGATACTCTTATGGTTGTTTGCCGACTTAGATGTTTGTTCCTAAGTCGATGTCTTGTATAAATAATGGTTTGTGAGTTCATTTCGAAGTGTGGATTGTGTGGATGAGTGTGGCATAGCAAAGAGAAGTGCGAAAGGCAGAGCAGAGGTTTTTGGGCTTAAATGGAACTGATCCGGACATGGTAGAGATGTCATTCTCCAGTTCAAGACTGTGATTCTTATCACTTTGTAGACAGTGTGTCTCCTTGTAGGCAGTGGGCCTCTTTGTGAGCAGTGTGCTCGGGCAGTGAGTCCTAATTGGCATGTGCCATTCATTCTTCTTTATTCTTCTAACAGAGAATAATTCTTGGGTTAATCACCCCATGGTTTTTCCCTTAACCGGGTTTTCCACGTCAAAATCTTGGTGTTCAATGTGTTGATGTTCATCTGCTCTGAGTTTATGCATTATGCTTTCATAGATGGTTAATTGATATGATGTTAACTAACAAAGAACAATCAAGTGTTTAAAGTAAGAGCAAGTTTTATACAACTGATTCACCCCCCCCTCTCAGTTGTATGCCCTAGATCCAACAATTTGGGGGCATCCTTCCATGTTCTGGCCCTAAGTCACTTTTGTCTCTTCTCTTATTGTTCATGACTTCATTGTTCCATTGTACTTGTGGCTCTACTAGTTAGTGGATGATAACAAATAAATGCTAATAAGGACAATGCATCCCTACAACAAGAATCAAAATGGACCTAGTCCATATATGAAGATGGGGATAATTTGATACTAATGTTTGACTAGTAGAATTACTTTGTGTTGTGATGTGAATTTCTTGTAACAAACCTTTGCAATACTCTAAATCTACTTCTAGGCACTTTTAAATGTTTTTGTATCTCACCTTGTAGCTACACTCAGTTCTGAGATACCTGAAGTATAACCTCATGGCTTTACTCAGTTTCAAACCCGCAACTGTAGCCTTGGTTTATTAAGTGGTATGTTGCCTAATTTCTATATCAATTTCATGAGATGATTTGGTTGTTATCTTAGCTTAGATTTTATAACAAAAGCTTGTTTTGATTATCTTTCATATACATACATATTATTGATCAATGGTTATTAGCAAATGATATTGATGTGTTTCTATTGTGATTGTTGGGAACAATTCAACGAATGTAAGCACATGTCACTTTGAGGCATGGGCTTTGTGAAATCTTTTGTTCCCTCATGTGTTTTCAACTTTACCTTAAATGTGATTGCTACCGGCAAGCAGGATCAACCACTTAAAGGTGGGGGCATATATTGTGGTAAATGCTTGGTTATCTTAGACATTGTGATAGAATGTGTGTCATATGCTTCCTTTTCACCATAAGGCATCTCTGTGATGTAGGTAGGGTTGCATACTTCATTTTGTGTGTTGTGTATGCTTCGTTTTCACCGTAAGGCATCTCCACGATGCAAGTGGGGTTGTATACTTTGTGCACATGCTTCCTTTTTACCGTAAGGCATCTCTATGATGCATGTGGGTTGTATGTTTTTAAATCCCTCTATGAAAGGTGGGATTGTGTATTCCCTTGAGTGGTTGTACATCTTTTTAAAAATCCTTTGCAAAGGTGGGGTTGGATCTTGAGTTATTCACACTTAAGTGTGTCTTTGGCAATTGTGGTAGCTTAGCTCAACCTTCAGGTGTGTTTGGCATGTCAGATGGTGGCACATAGCAATGAGCTCCCCCATCACCCGTGTTCTATGTGTTTAAGACATATAGTGTGTCGATGACATTCTCTAATGCACTCGTGTATTCTATGTTTTTTGTGTGTC
Organism: Cunninghamia lanceolata; assembly: GCA_027924645.1. Classification (NCBI taxonomy): domain Eukaryota; kingdom Viridiplantae; phylum Streptophyta; class Pinopsida; order Cupressales; family Cupressaceae; genus Cunninghamia; species Cunninghamia lanceolata. The sequence goes on from BSBN01000957.1 coordinate 6,303,469, forward strand.
TTTTTTGTGTGCCTTCCATGTTTTAGTGCTGGCGCATAGAAATGAGCTCCCCCCACACCATGTGTTTTGCATGTTTTGTGATAGAGCATAGATGATCTCCTCCCATGTTGTGTGTTTTGTGTGCTCTTGATGCCGGAGAGTAGCAATGAGCTCTCCCCACACTATGTGTTTTGTATGCTTTTGATGTCAACACATAGCGATGAGGTCCCCCATTGCCTAGTTAGGATTACATAATTGTTTAATCATGTCTTCTCTTCATGTATGCCTTGTGTACTATATGTTTTCTCTCATGCCTTCTCTGTGTATTGTGTGCTTCTTTACTGTATTCTCTATGTTTTGCATGACTGTAAAGTGTTTTCTTATGTTTGCCTAAGCTTGGGGGCTAGAAATAGTTCTCCAAACTTAGGGTGTGTTTTCGCTCTAGTGTTTGATGTGTTTGAAGTGCTTTGACCATATTTTAATGCATGTACTGATCATAAGATCATACACACATTAAAGTGGGGGATAAATGTTATGGAGTAAAAAGTGTCCACATGTTGTTTCACCTCCTTGTCTAGCTCCTAGGTCCCCGTGATCACATTATACATTCTATATGTTCATCCTGATGCAAAATTGCACAACACCAATGTAAATTGGGAATATGGGCCCTATGATTAACCTTAGCCTGAACCTAAAAGGGGCTCAAAGACTTGGGCGCCACCATCCAATTCTTCTAACTGGTTGGGGCAAATTTAATTGGGTTTCTCCTTGTCAGCTCTTTTGGTTTAATTTCATGAATGTCAGTGGGAAAGCATATATAAGTGTTTTTTTGAATTAAATATGAACCTAGATAGAGATAGCCAACTTGAAGCATTGGAGTAAAGAGGATTCAAAGCATTCATTGTGATTCTAGAGCAGATTTGTATTGTCATTGTGTGTGTTGTTGCAGGTTTTGAAGTTATCATCTATCTCTCCTTATGAGTTGAAGACCCTTCATCCTCCTAAGGGTTTCATCACATAGGTGATATCATTGTTTTTATCATCATTGATTCAACATATTCTTATTGTTTTTAGCCTCTAACCTACAAGGGTATGCCCTCTTTATCTATCAATGATGTTGGGAAGCTTGAATGCTATCCCTAAATTTGATTAAGGTAAGTCCCTAAACAACATAACCCCCAAAACCCTTCTTTTCTTCTTGTGTGCAATTATAGGAGTGAGATCTAAGAAATAAGAAGATATAGGAAGACTAAGAAAGGATCAGGGTTTCAAGATCCAGCATTAGTTACAGAATATTCCTCTATGTGAGACTTGGATGGTGGAACCTTAGTCTTTCTACCCCAGCAAACTTCAGATCTGGCATCAGGGTAGCCTCTATATCATTTCTCTAATTTACAGTTTCTGCAGATTCAATCATCCAAGACTTGGGCGGTCCCAAAATAATCCTCTAACACTTGCTTTTGGGACACGCGTTCTATCATCTTCTTGATCCTCCCTATACAATTGGTTTCTGGAGATTTGTTGTACATCTTCTATTATAATCAGATCATCATAAAATTAGGATTTAGTGTATTGTTGACCTAGGGTTTGATAAAAGGACTTGATTAAATCTGATATTTCTATAGCACTCCTAAGTACAAGATCTATAGCTCAGTCCACCTCCATTTGGTAGTGATTTGGCTCAGTCTTGTCCTTGAATGTTATTGTGAAAGAGGGCTTCATCTAGTGTGCATGTTAGTTGTCATCATTCACCTTTCTCACACTTAACAACCTCGACTCCTAATCCTTGATGCTATATAACTTCTAAGTATTTCAAGATCGTGGCATCGGGAGTTCTTGGTTTGCTTTACCTTCTAGGCTTGTGTTTTGCAGTGGCTCTGACTCTGATCTCTGACACTTCAAATTTCCTAAAGTCCTTCAAACTTTGGATTTCAAAGATGTGTTTGTTCTTCTAAATTGTAAAGTAATTTGTTGAATGCTCGATTGCTAAAGCCCGACAAGTTCACGTTGCCTTTATATTTCTTCAGATTTCAGAGATCGAGAGATTGTTAGTTCTCCTATCCAAAAAGTGGACAAGTGTTTAATGTTAGTCCCAATTGCCAAAGCCCAATAGGTTCTCTCTTAGGACTTCAGAGATCAAGGAGTCTCTTATTCCCGTTTTAAAGAAGAATGGTGTCCTACGTGGGCCTAATCACTAAAGTCCAACCAGTTTGCTTTGCATTTATATGTCTTCAAACTTCAAAGATCAGGGAGTTGGTCGATGCTCCCATTCAAAGGTTGATGAATGTTTAATGAGCATCTGATTGTTGAAACCCACTTTCTTGACCCTCTCAGTTAATGTATCCCTTGTGCTTGTCAACATTGTGGGGAGTCTAATACCCTCGGTAAAGAAGAAGAATTTGGTGAAGGCCTGATTTGTTAGGGCCCAACAATTTCAGCTTCCCTATCAATTAACTATTCAACTCATGACAAGACACTCCAGCAACCCTCAAGACTGCAATTAATGACTATTTCAAAGCCCAATGACTTGGTAGATAAGCTCCCAACACTCCAAGATGGTTGTGTACCCTTCAACAAGGAATTTATTGTACCAAGGCATCACCAATAAAGAAACATCAATTTATGACTAAAAAATTACTAAAAACTGCTTATAAATGACCAAACATGGTCACATGACCATTAGTAGTTTATTGCCAGTCATTTATAATGTGACCAAATTGATGACTAAACCATTTTTAATCATTTATTGGTTGTTTTGATTGATTAGTTTAGTAGTATATTTAGTCATTGATTGTTGTAATCTGGTCACTTATTTAGTCATTTTTTATTCACTAATATATTTAGTCATTAATTTAGTCATTGATTGTTGTTAACTGGTCACTTATTTAGTCATTTTTGATCATTGATTTATGTCCGTTCGTAGTGTATTTAGTCATTAATTTTAATCATCATTTTGATCAATTTGGTAGTATATTTAGTCATTTTTATTCACTGATTTAACACTGGTCATATATTTAGTCATATTTATTCATTGTTCATTGATTTCTATCAATTGGTAGTATATTTAGTCATATTTATTCACTGTTCACTTATTTATGTCAATTGGTAGTATATTTAGTCATATGTATTCATTGTTCACTGATTTATGTCAATTGATAGTATATTTAGTCAATTTAATTATTAACTAATGTCAATTAGTAGTATATTTAGTCATTTTAATTGACTGATATTTGAGGATTTAAACATAAAACACAGAAATACACATCAATCATCAATTGCACACAATATAAAGACAACCATTAAGAAGGCAAAATCGCTGAACTTTATTAAAAGAAAGGTGTTCTTACAGCTTGCACAAGTCTGAAATATCTATCTTGCTTGAAAAATGCTTAGAAATAGAGTATTACAATGTTTATTTGCAATCGTTACAATTCATATAAATGACAAGAAAGAAACTTCTCCAAGTTTACAATGCTTTGCCAAAAAGTGAACTGTCAATAACTAATTCTCAACTAGCCTAACTACTACCATAGGTCATCTAATCCACCCCATCAGTCTAGCACTTGTCCTTCTTGACTGCAACCAAAGGAAATGCATTGTCATATGTAATCAGGGCTGTGATAGGATATTCATAATGTGAAACAATATGGACTAGATCAGGCTTCCTTAATGAAACATCACTATATTCTTGTGTCTTGTAATGTCATCAGCACTGCTTATGAGACATGTTTTTATTGAGTTTGAAGATATCAGGTCCTCTTAGGGCATGGAATCAGATTCTTCCTTCATTATTAATGCATCTTCAAAAGCCTCTTTTTGAGTCTAAACCATTCACTTACCCTACCTCTATTACATTGGGCACTTGGTAGGTAGTCATATTTAATGCCCTTGGTCTTCACTCATTGTGGTGACTGAGCTGTGCATACTTGCTTTCTAGATGATTGCCCTGCAACTTTCATATACTTGCCTTTTAATGCTAACATTGTAGTCCTTTGTTCCTTTTCTCATGCCACTAAAACAATGTTTACTATGCATGTATCCCTGGGAACCATTGACCATTGCCACTCACCATGAACATCTCACCTATATGCACTCATTATCTCTCTGTTATAGAATAGTCACCCATAAGTATACAGAATTTAGACTTTCATTTGTAGACTGTCATAGGTTTATGAAACTATCATATTCCTGCAACTATACTACCATGTAGAATATATGCCTTGTAATAATAGCATTATTAGTGGCTATCCTTTTTGCTATTTAAGACTTTTATAAATTTGTCTACTGGTTGCTTCCAAAGTTTTGATGAAATACTAACATCATCTCCTTATGATTGTAATCTTCCTCATTGATCTTTATGCATTGCCAACTGCCCTTCCTTTCTCAAAAACTAACACACCACCCTTGATCACAGCATCTTAAGACTCATCTCACTATCTATGGCATGAATTGTGTACTTTATCTCTTGCTCACTATCATTTATTCTCCTTGAGTCTTCATGACTGTCTTCATGACATCTCATATATGAAGCTCTCTCCTTTATGAAGCTCTCTCATTTATGCTCCTTGAGTCTTCATGATTGTCTTCATGACTGAGTGTTGATTGTGTCCCATATATGAAGCTCTCTCCTTCAATGCAACCAACAATAACCCTAGAATCTTTTCATAAAGGCATATAAGGCAGTGATGTTGAATGTTTAGGGAGAAAAAGCAACATAAAATCAATTGCAAAAAACCCATAAGACTTAAATATGTGTCTTTACTTTGAAAAACATGTTACAAAGTGTGTTTCTCAGTGTTGTGACTGAGAAAACTGAGTTACGATGTCATTTTTTCTTATACAGCTCCAAAACAAACAAAAAACACTAAGATCCCTGAACAACACATGCAAACTATTGCATAAAGCAGTGGACCAAGCTATCCAATAGCTCGTACATGATAAACATCAACTATGTCATTTTTTTCAAATATTTTAGTGGCCACCGTGTGAAGGTCCATTCTTTCTCTTTTAGACAGACAACTCCATCTATTTTGTCTTCATAAGCAAGGGGTACGTTACTTGTGACCTTTAAAATATTTAAATTTGCATCTCCTATTCCTTTCAATTCGACTCCATGTACAATAGATAGTGAGTGAATCCACCCAATGCCCACAGCAGCACCATCAAACGGATCCAACACCCCAACTTTATCCCCTTCTTGAAGTTTATCAATATTAAATGTCTGCAAAAACAAAAAATACACATTATATTGAGATATAAAACACACATTATATTATTTTTTACAGTTGTATGTAATGTCTTATTTCTTGGAACAAATCAATTTTTGTATGTGCTTTTTTTTATTCTGTTGAATAACAAAGAAGCAACTTTTTTACTCTGAGAAAAAAACTAACCTATTGCGAGGTACAAACAAATGGAGGGCAAGACTACAATAGTGCTAGATTGTACAAATACTCCAAAATGAGACATGGATTGGCAATGAAGTCCCCCAACTGAGGACCATGATATCCCCAAACACAATGTACTAATGCATTATCAAAATCTATGTATGCATTCTATTACAACTAAGCTCTAAGATTCTATATGTAAGTTATATGTTCTCCCTTGTTCCCATAATCTATGTATACTAGTTATTTCCACTTCACTACTATTCTAACCAACTTCTATCAAATAGGTAATGATTACCCTTATTTACATAATAAAACAACCATTACTTACTTGAATAGTACTTACTTGCATGTGGTTTCATAGCACTCACCTCAAGTTCAGCATGACTACTGCTATGAATATCATGTGCATGCTCGTCGAGTTCATCATCATAATTATCACTATCAACATTGACATGTTCAGTTGTACAGTTTTGCAGAAAGCTCTATTGACAAGGCCTTTTTCTTTTTGTTCTGCTTTCATATAATTGCTTTGCATGTGGTTTAATCATCATGCAAAAATTAATATAAGTCAAGTAAAGAATGCAAAAGCTATAAATTTTTGTCCAAAAGAACATTTTAAGCATGAAGAATTAATGACAAAACATTTGGATAGATTAACTTACAACGTAAAGAATGCAAAAGCTATAATTTTTTGTCCAAAAGAATAGTTTAAGCATGAAGAATGACAAAACATTGGGATAGATAACTGACAACTATTATATTACCTCAACTTTAGCATAACTATAATGATTGTGTTGCACATTCTTGTCCAGTTCATCATGATCACTATCAATATTGGCATCTCTGTTGACATCATGAAGGCATTTTTGTTTTCCTGTTGCTTTGATAAAATTGCTCTGCATATGGTTTAACCATCATGCAAAAAAATATACAAAGCATTCAATAGTCAAGTAAAGAATGCAAGCTATAAATTTGTCCAAAAGAATATTTTCTGGATCACTCCAACAATAAAGAAACTGGGTTGGATTTTCCTACACTCAGATTTCAATAATCTACATATAAAGAGGCAGTTGTAAATAGAATTGCCAAACAAGAAGAAATGAGATCAATAGAGCCTCTTACCTCATCTAAATCTATGGATTTATGCTCATTCCATGCAGAAACTATAGGGTTAACAAAGGCAACCAACTGTGAAACTTGTTGACTGAGACTGTATATGCAATTCACTACATGTTGGTACCCTTCATTTGAGTTGACATGATCTAGAGAGGCTAATCCTACTGGGCATGTAATAGATGGCTGTGAAATCTTTGTTGATGAACTAGATTTCCACTTCATCCTACTCTTAGATTTACTAGGATCTAGTGATGCCATATAATTGACAATATCTTCTGCACCTACTTATCTATTATTGTTTTCCACCTAAAATACAATGTCAATTTCAACATATAGTTAGTTCAATAAAAAATTGAAATAAATAACACAATGTAAATTGAACCAAAAAGTCATACACTTACTCCAAATTTGTCCATTTTGGCATGTAACCTGCCTCAGCCAAATGTATATCTAGCCCTCACATTATCTCTTGCTCTCTTGCATTTGTTACTCTTTGCCAAATATTCTTTAGAATACATACTTTCTTTCAATGCCTCCCACTATATTGGGGATATAGTGGAGTCTAACCTCTCTTTTCCCTCCATGATCATTCTTCTGCACCTGCTTATCTGTGATTGTTTTCCACCTAAAATACAATGTCAATTTCAACATATAGTTAGTTCAATAAAAAATTGAAATAAATAACACAATGTAAATTGAACCAAAAAGTCATACACTTACTCCAAATTTGTCCATTTTGGCATGTAACCTGCCTCAGCCAAATGTATATCTAGCCCTCACATTATCTCTTGCTCTCTTGCATCTGTTACTCTTTGCCAAATATTCTTTGGAATACATACTTTCTTTCAATGCCTCCCACTGTATTGGGGATATAGTGGAGTCTAACCTCTCTTTTCCCTCCATGATCATTTTTCTGCAATTGTATCTAAAATTGTTCATCAAAATTCTCATTATTTTCTTGTAATATTTTCTAGATATTTGTCCACCAGTAGTCTCAAAAGCATTTTCTATTTTTTGTATAATATTTTCCACAGTTCATGGATCTTGCTCTACAAAAATTGATTTTCAAACATCCAAATGGGCCCTACATCTTACACCCAACTCGGAGGCCCACTTTGCAGCATTTGGCCCAATGGGCTCACCATCTCTCGATACCTCAAGAAAGAATGGTTGCTTGCCTTCTAATTTTCTTTCTTTTGCATTCCTCTCTGTAGATATGTATAAATCTTGACTCAATCTTTGTCTTTTGACAAAAGCATCCACATCTTCTATTAAACCACTACCAGTATTTGTGGTTGATCCACTAGTTCCATCAAAAGTTCTAGATGCAACAAGTGCACTCTAAGGCACAGTAGATGCAAGTAGTCTCTCTTCATGACTTTCATTAACCAGAACTTCATACTCCTTGGCCACATCAGGTGTGGCATGAGTAGGTATATCATGAGTATCGGTCTCCACATATTTCACTTCAAACACATCCTTTAATCTTGAATAAATCATCTGCAGACCTGTTGTTCCTTTGCTCTAATGTTTTTCATTAATCTCTTGTAGACTTTATGCTAAGAGATCATCACAACGTTGCACATCGCCATGTGCAATATCAGGTTGCAAATGATCACCATGTGCTATATCAGCATATGCTATATCAGGTTGCACATCAGCATATGCTATATCAGGTTGCACATGACCATTACTGCAACTATTGTTTTCACCAACTGCATTTGTTGAACCACAAAAGTGTAGGCTTCTACGATATGGCGGCACTGTATCTTTTCTTTCCTTTTGTTTTTTCTCCGCATTTTCTTTGCACTCTTTTTGTTTCCTATAAAACAAAAAAATTATCATATTATGTCTTATATACATAAATCTCTTGCCTATAAAATTTCATAAAACCCTATTAAACAAATAATATACTACTTAGTGGATTTACAACTTGCCTATTTGTCAAATCAAAACTCAATAAATATTCATTATTCTTGCCCACTTTTTCTCTATGAAGGTGCTCATAATTTGTCACTGAAGTTTCAACATTATGATCACTATCATCTAATTTGTGCCTTACAACCCTTGTCTTCATTTCCCAAAGTCCAAATAAATAATAATGTATAAATCAACAACTTGAATCAATAAAACTTTATTGAGTTCATAATTTGATAACTATTGATTTTCCAATCTACTAATAACTGCAAATGGAAACTTAAAATAGAATTTAGTTTATAGATTAAAAAGAATTTGTAGTCATAAACTAAGAAGATTTTTACAATTACAGGTATCAGATAAATTTTCTTTAGGTATATATTCACAAGAAAAGAACTCATAAAAACATAACACAAATAGGATGAAAGAAAAACATAGTCTAGTTCATCATGAGGTGTGTTAGAACCTTAAAATTTTGCCTAGTTCCATCATCACAAATAACCTTGAGCTCCATGACCTGAGCCTTGACCCTTATATTCCTTTTTATTTTTTACTGAGCCTCCCCACTGTAAACAAACATATAAATTTTTTAGGTCTAACTAACACTGAAAGACCTATACAAAGCCAAAAATTCATCATATATACTTAAGCAAAAACATGTCTAGCTATTTTACATCCATAAAAATCATTTACCGCAATCCCGCAACAACCATTTGAACCCTTAGCAGGCTAGCGGTATATAACAGACAACATAAAAGTATTCACCGCAATACTATGGGGGTATTATAATAAAAGTGCGGTTGGGGAGTATAAAAGAGCTTAATTACATTATAACCGCAGTACCAAGACAAGGAAAAGTGAATAGTCCAGTATAATGGGGAACAACCTGCCACCCCACAAGGAAGGAGATAATAAAGAGTGGTAGTGCAGTAAGAACCGTAGTACCACAAAGAAGACTACTAAGACTGCGGTATAGTGGTAAGTGTCATGTTGCCCCACAATGAAGCATACGGAAGCTTGCAATATAGCATGGAACAACCCACCACCCCGCAAGGAAGGAGATAATAAAGAGCGATACTGCGGTAAGAACCACAGTACCGCAAAGAAGACTTCTAAGACATGCAATATAGTAGTAAGAGTCTCGCTGCCCTGTGATGAACCATAAGGAAGCTTGCAGTATAGCGATATATAGTTAAAGAAAGAGGTGGCGGTGTTGCGGTATAGACTGTCAGGGCATTATTACTAGTTGCAATATTAAATGCATAATTCTTAACAACCCTCAGATCTTATGAAAATCAATGGCCACATTCAAACTTGAAATATGAGTGTAAGGTTGATATTAATGATGACATGACTGAACTCATAAGCCATTAAAATTGAGAACTCAACATTGTTTTGGCATTCATTTGCAAGGATTGTCCTGTAGGAAGCTAGGAGTTCAACAGGGTGAAGTTCTGCAACTATCACATACCAAGTAAGTACACTGAACTTACTAAAGCAGCTTTACAAGCATAGAATTGTTTAAAATCATGCATTTAAACACTTAGAAAGCTTAAGTAGAGGTTGACATTAGATATCATGCCACCTAAAAAGAAAGAACCTGAGACTAAGAAGGAAGAGCCTAAGGGTAGAAAGAGATCATTACAGAAATCTATAATAGATATCTTGCCTAACTCGACTGAGAGAGGATACAAGAAGGTTTTTTGGGATACAGCTCATGGTTGTAGGGATGCCCTTATTCTTGTTTCGGGGTGGGAATTTTTTTGGTATTTCTAACAAAAGAGGGAAGGGAGAATTCTAGTATCAAATCCATGGACATTAGACTTAGCTAAGCTAATTGTCCTAAACGTCTTCATAGATGTGGAGTTCATTAGAGTTCTAGCCCAAAATTACCACCCTGCTACTAGGACCATGAGGATAATAGATGGGTCACCATTGGTGATATTAACAAAAGTTGCAATCATTGAATGCTTCAATCTAAACAAACAGGCCCTCACTAAGGTTGACTTGCAAAAGAGTGAGGAAGAATATACTAGGTTAAGGAGAACACATAGAAATGATGAACTCCCCATATATATGAAAAGGGGTGTTAACAACAAGGTGATATCTATCTCCCCCTCTACCACTGAACCATTTGATGTAGAATATTTTTAGATTTATTTCAAGAAAACCCACTTTGTTTTATGTCAAGTACTTGGGATAGATGCAAAAGAAAAAATGCCAATTAGTTTGATGATGATGGCTATGAGAATTCAAAACCCCAAGACAAACATTGAATATGACTTTGCCTCATATCTTGAGAAGACATTGCATGAAGGCCTCCTGCAAGTCAAAGGGAACATGGACCCTATAACATTTGGCAATATTCTTTATTGTGTCACTTGATATTGTACCAGAACAAATATAGATGGACAGAAAGGATGTACTTGGGTAGGATTGATCGACAAGGGAAGTCATTGCCTATGCAATGGTGGTGTTATATATGGGATAGTAGATGCAAAAACTCTGATTATGTAGTGTTCCATGATGACTTTGTGAACAGAGTTATGAGAGTTCTTGGCCACTCATCGCCAAGATTACACACACCTATACTACAACTATTGAGGCCCTTGGCTTTGAAACCAGAACAAGGTCATACTCATAACTTTGGTGATTGGTTTTTTCTATAAGATGTCACAATAATCAAGATTTATGGGTGCCCACAAGCCCCAGATATATTGCCAAAATTTGTTCCTCTTCGGCTAGCCTTTTTAGAATTTATGTGGCAGATGTTGTGGATGGAAAAGGATGTCATGCACAAACAAAAGAAGGGTACATTTCTACCTAACTTCACAACATGTGAAGAATTATCTGTTGGATCTGACACCCTTGAAGAATTACAATATTACCTTAAGACAAGATATTCTCTGAGGCCTAGAAGTGAAAGGGTTTTTGACCCTGAGGACCATATGAATTTTATAAGACAAAACCTCCTCACAAAGGCTTTAATCACTCATCAAGTGGACTATGAAGAGGATGTGATTAGAAACTACTTCACTCCCCAAGAGGTATATCAGAGGAGAAGAAAATGGGATATCCTGATGAGGCTTGAGCAAGAAATGAAGAAGAATAGTGACTTCTTGGGGTATTTTGTACAAGAAGCAGATCCTCTTAAGAGGATAAATTTGATAATTGATAAGTTTAAGGAATTGTATATTAAGTCTGCAGCAAAGTAGGAGAGGCCTACCAAATTATTTTCCAAAAGGCCAAGTGGTATTGTAATTTTAGAGCCATCCCCTGACACTATTTTAGTATGTCATGTTCCTCAAGAATCGCCTCCTGAACATCCACTTCCCAAGAAATAGAAGACACAAGAGCCATACGGATTGGTCTCTTATGCAATGAGCAAAGGAGTGGAAGATACAGAAGAAGTGGCCACTGTACTGAGGAGTTTGAAGGATGATGTTGAGGTAGATCAACCAGCCCATGAAACTGAAGCTCATAAATTAGAGGCTAGAATTGATATCCATATGCAGGGAGAATGAGAAATGCAAGATGATGAGAGGGAAATTACAACTCTTAGATTTATTGAAGATGATGATTTCATTTTAAGACCCCTAAATTTAGAGATTTCTACATTAAAATGAAAATGAGAGAGTTTGAAGAAAGGGTAGAGATAAACAAGATGGTGTTGAAGAGTCTTAGCACAATCAGATTGTAGCCCACTTTCAATGAATTGAGAATTGATAATGTTGATATTAGCCCACAAGAAGCTAGGGATATGGTTTTGAAGAGTAATATACTCATTATCCCGGGTATGGAACTAAAGAAGATATTCTTACTTGACCAAGTAAGAGCTCAAGAAGACCTAATGATGATTGTTGAATTTGATTCTGATGAGGGGATAAGTGGTATATGATACAACCCTAAGATTGAGACCTTGGCACTTTGGGCCAAGAAAAGAAATACACAAAAAACCAAGGTTGTTAGATGTGGTACAAGAGATGAGAGGAACGACTATGGTAAAAACATTGTAGGACACATCTCCTTTAGAAGTCGCAACCTTAACAATGCACTCAGCCATGTTCACTCAAGCTGCTGTTAAGGGAATGGAAAACAAATTTACAGAATTTGAAAAGGAATAGAAATTCTTAAATGATGACGTAAATAAATTGTTCATAGAAAATGTAAGATTGAAAGAGAAATTAAAAGGAGCAGGGCCCTCACAGAGTAAAGAAATAGTATTGTATCAACCTCCTACTACCTAATCAACCGATATAAACAGTGCATCCTCTGAACAAATGAATGTACTAAGACAGGAGATCGAAGAGTTGAAAAAAACCAATAATGAAACCAAGGTCGAGGGAGTGAGGGACCAGATCATCAATGTGTTGGAAAAAATCTTGGATCACAAGATCAAATTGATTGAGGACAAATTGGAAAGTGTGTATGATTGCTACACTTCATTATCTCAAGCAATTGACCAGATGAAAGCCCATGCACTTATACTAGATCCTCTTTTCAAGAAATGGCATCCAATTAATCATACCTTGATGACTTTATGCAGAGTATTACAGAGAACTATGGAAGCTCCTTCAGCTTTGAAGCCAACTAATCAAATGGTTAAGATAGTTATAGATGAATCTCAGTATATAAATGGAGAAGATTGAAAGATCAAAACAAGGATGGAATCATCTCATACATTGAAGTAGTGGTTTGTGCCAAGGATATTAAAGGATGATGACTAATTGAAAAATCTCAATGAATGGAGAAAGGAATTTGGCCAAATTGTTCCTGATTGCATTACTCATGTACAAAAGGATGGTGAATTAAATGTTCAAGCCTCAATTTGATCATGGATGAAATAATAGCCTTGGATACTGGATATTCTAAATTCATTCTAGATGGCAAAGGGTTACTCGACAACAGATGGAGGAATCAACTAACAAATATATCAAAGATTCAAGAATACAAATGGCATCATGACTACACAGTAGACCAATGGGAGCAAAAGTATTTGGCTCCTCTAGAAGAATAGGGCCTTGAAGATGTTTCAATGGAAGAACTGAGCCTTCAAACACTCTATCATGGAGAGGGGGACTTTTCCAGATCGGGATGATCACGGGTCTCCTATATTGATTAACGAACTACAAGTGTATTGAAAGTGATGCAAGTTTCCAATTAATATTGTCTACTTTCTCTATTTTCTCTTAATTATGTTTTAAGCAAAACTAATGTTTAGTTTATACTAAGAGGCATGAATTTTGAAAAGATGCCATATTTTGTAACGGTTTGAAGCTTGTTGCTTCTCATATAAAAGAGAAACCAAGACCGAATTTTGATATCATCTTCATAGGTATTTATAGAAACATATATGAGGAGACTTCTGTGTAATATCTATTTGAAGTAATCAATGAAGAAGATTTAATTTGGTGCTTGCATTCTGGTTAAGATATCTAAGAGATGATTTCTTTATTTGTAATGAGGAGGCTTAGTTCACCTAACGTTAAGATATCTATATGTATTATTAAATCACAGATGTTCATTAGTGTTTCCTTCAGACAAGCATATTCAATGCGTGTGGATGCTAGAAGTTGTATTACAAACTAAATCTACCATCTAGGACATACAATAAAAGTCTAGCATCTAGAAAACATATAGGACATACAAGAAATTATACTCTAACTAAACAAAATTAATTTCAACCAAAGTAAGAAAACTAAGAAGAATGATTGAACCTAACTTTAAATGCACTTCAAATCAACAGTGAACATCTCAGGTTTTGTATACAATGTACCAACAGAATAATGATGATTACATTTAGAAATGTATCAGTAAAACAACAGTGAGTAAGCATACCTATACTCAGATCTTTATATAATAATACATTCAATAAAACAACAGTGAGTAAGCATACCTATACATTCAATAATAAATTACACCATACATATAACCAGAGTTTAGGTGAGAAGCTAATCTCTTAAGGCAATAGGCTAGTTAAGGTGGCAAAACATCATCATAATCATCTGCATTACTAGCAAGATCAGAATCCTAATCACTCGTGTCTGCATATGCTTGATTTTCTTCTTCATCCTCATCTATGACATGCTGCTCATTCTCTCTCCCAATCTCTTCATTGGTAATCTCTTCTTCAAACAATCCATCATCGTCTATGAGACTCTATTTGAATGACATATGACCATCCTGGGCTTCTTACATTATCAATTAGAAATGATTGGTTAATTTGAAGAGGGGAAACATACGGCTCATCCATCTCTAATAAAAATTGCCCTGTATTTGCACGTACAAATCCATACTCATCAAATTGTACTGTGGATGGTCAGATCCACCTACATTTTAATAATATAGGACTATATTCACCAAAATCCACTTGAATAATTTCTTGGATGAATCCAACATAAAGTTTCTTCTTAGTTTCATGAAGAAATTTAGCACTAACAACACAATCACAATTTGTCTTTCCTTTGTCTTTTTCTTCCACTCTTAAATGACTACCATAGGCCCACATTCCACTAAAACACAGCCAATAATGTGGAGATTGTAAAAGCTCACTTTCCTCCATTGTTATATCTTGACCTTCTTCTGCATCACTGACTGCATTAGTAATCCATTCTTCAAATTTTAGAAAAGAATCACCTTCAATCAAATCATGACGTCTACGCTTTTGAAGTCAATGTTGCATCCAAGCTTGATTCTCTTCATATTTTCTACATAGAATATTAATGTACAAATAGTAAGATTAATAATATAAATGTGTAAATGCAATTGAGTAAATAAATTATTGTGTAAATTTTTTTAATCTATGCCACTTATCGAATGAAGATGTGTTTTGAAGAAATATAGGCATATATTGCACTTCTTTCTTGATGTGATAGCTTGAAGCAATATCCATTGCCTTCTAATACTTCACCTGCAACTCTCTCACCTTTGTCATCATCCCATACATTTCAATTGAAATTTTTAAAATCCATATATTCTGTACAAAATCCCATGCATTGAATGTCCCTCAGACGAACAATTTTTGCAAAACCTTCATATATCATTCTATAGGATACATCCATCTCATTATTATTGGGCCACAATGCTCTAGTCCATATTCTAGATGTATCAAAAGATGCATAGAAAGGTTAAATATTCTTGGTGGAAATTCCCATTCCAATAGAAAAAAAGACTTCAACAATGGTGCAGGGGCACCTAGTTGGATTTTGTAAATATGGTCAAATGTTAGATTTTGGGTGTTTTGAGTCTTGTGTGGTGTAATAAGGTCTATTTAGACCATTTGCAATGTAATGAGTATCATGGGGTCAGTTTAGAAAAGTTTAAAAGTTACAAAAGAGGCATTTTTGGTGTATTCTAGGGAAGTTGAAGAGTCAAAGACTTGAAAGGTCGAGGGAAACTATTGGTTTCTGAAGAAAAGCATGTAAATATGCCTAAAAAAGTTTGAAGCCATGTTCTAAAGACATTTTGGAGGAAAACTAATAAACATATACTGTTGTTTCAGCATTTTTCTATTGTTTTCTATTGTTCCAGGAAGTTGTGTGGCCCGGTACAATACATTCATGATCCAAAACAAAGTGCATGTGGTAGAGCTATGACTTAGCTTTAATTTGATCTTGGTTTGGTCAATTTTAATTAGGATTAGAGTAAGTTAGAGCCTATTTAGCAAAAACTGCCTGTAAAACCTAGGTAGTTAGGGTTTTGAGAGGAAAAATGAAATTTTGAGCCATTCCACCGGTGAAAAATATGAAAATCAGTGGAATGGAAGTTTTTAAGTTGGTTTTTGTGTTTTTAGTGTTTGCAAGAGTAGGGGATGGTGATAAGGCAGGATTTCAAGCAGCCCTAGCCTAATATCTCTATGTATTAAGCTTGTTTGAGTAGCTAGAAGTAGGGTTTTGTGAAAAGACAATGTGGGTATTGTTCCAATTGATAAAAATGGTAGTTTTAGACCCCATGTGACCTGAGCAAAGTCTTGAAGTTGAGTTTTGTGTTGTGGGTTTTGGATTTCTTATAGTTGCTTTGTAAAGAGGCCTAATTTGACCTAGTTGTAGAGGAACAGTCAATTTTAGGGAGTGATGTTCCAAAACAACCACCCTTGCAAATTTGATATGTTATCAAAGGGCTTAATGGGTATCTATAAATGATTTTAGGTTGTGGTTTTGAGTTGTCTCCTGCAAGTTATGTTAGAAATACCTAGTTTGTTGTCCTACTAGAGAAATAGTGGATTTGTAAAGGAAGTCATTGTGTTTTGAGGTGTTAAGACTTGGATAAAGGACTGGTTGAGTTGTTTGTGTTTTCCCACCCTGCTCTGCATTAATTGGTATCAGAGCATAGGTTCTGATTTAGAAGTGGAAAAGATGTTGAAGTTTGAACAAGCAAGATGCCTCCAAAGAGTAATCCAACGGCTAGAGAAGTCAGAGAATTGAAAGAGCAATATGCTAAGGAGTTGAGATGGGTAAAGGAGTCTCAAGAGGATGTCCTAGCTAGACTTGCAGCATTGGAATCTAACCAAAGGAGATGTGTGGTCAGTGGAGACCAAAGTGACCAAGAGGAAGAGGAAGAGGGTGAAAATGAGAACCCTCAAGAAGGAGTCCAAGAGGAAGAGGACCCTGATGAATTTAGAATGATTAAGATGCTGAAGGTTGTCAAAGGAGATGGTCCTAAGGTGAAGATAGAATTGCCCATGTATGGTGGGAAAATAGATAGTGAAGAGGTGCTTGGTTGGATTGATGCCTTCGATAACTAGTTTGATTATGAGGAGGTGGCAGAAAATTAAAAGGTGAAACTTGCTAAGACAAAGTTGAAAGGCCCTACCTTTACTTGGTGGAATTATGTGCAGGAAGAGAGAGTGAAGAGGGGGAAAAAAAATTAGTTCATGGGATAGAATGGTGGCTAAGGTGAAGAGTCAATTTCTACTTGTTGATTATGAAATTCAAACATTTAGAAAGTTGCAAAGCCTAAAGCAAAAGGAATTGGATGTCATGGGTTACATTGAGTTCCATAAGTTGAGCATTAGAACAGGACATGTTGAGGATGAAAGGGAAAAGGTATCAAGGTACCTAAATGGACTAAGGTTCGATATACAAGATGAGATCAGTCTTGCCACACCTAGGATAGTTAAAGAGTGTTTTCAGTTGGCTATCAAGGCAGAGGAAAAGATAGAAAGGAGACAAGAGCAGCAAGGTAGAGGCAGAGGGAAGAACTTCAGACGTAGAGGCAACTTTGGAGGAAAAGGATAGTCACAAAAGCAACAAGTAGAGACAAGCAACCATCATGAACAAGGTGGTGAATCAAGGGGCAGTTTTAGAGGTAGGAGATCAAATGATAGAGACAGATTTGGTGGACAAGGAAGAGGTTCAAACACCTTTTCAAGGAGATTCTATCAATGTAACCAATTTGGCCACCAAGCATGGAAATGCCCAGAGAAACAACCCTCAACATCACATGGAGGTGAAAGGAGAACATAGTTGGTGTAAGAGGAAGATAGTAAGAGTGTCAAACCTCCATCTCAATATGCTATTCTAAAAATTGGAGAGACATTAATGATGAGAAGAACATTACTCAAATTCCTTGTGGTGAAGGAGCCTCCACAAAGAAAGTCATTGTTCAGAACCACTTGCAAATCACAAGGAAAGGTAGGTAAGGTTGTTGTAGATTCTGGTTCAACTAATAATTTAGTTTCTTTGGAGATGGTTGAAAAACTAAAGATGAAAAGGATTCCACACCCCACACCTTATAAGGTTTTTTGGCTGAATAAGGGTCAACAAGTCTTGGTCAATGAACAAACATGGGTTGAGTTTAATAGTGGAGGGTATAAAGACAAGATATTGTGTGACATCATCCCAATGGATGTTTGTCATCTTCTATTAGGAAGACCCTAGCAGTATGACATAAAGGCTAATCATGATGGGCAAAAGAACACTATTGTGATTGAAAAAGATGGGGTCTCATTCACCCTTATTCTATTGCAAGATGAAGGGGTGGATGAACAAGTTGGGTTCAGTGTAATGCTGGTTGGGGAAAAAGAGTTTTTGAAAACCATGAAAGAAAAAGGAGGAGAAAGGTATGCCATTGTAATAAGACCTAAACCTGTCATGACAGCAGCAGCCAAGGTTGAGGGTATACCTAGTGAGGTTCAAGCCTTGTTGAATAAATATAAGGATATTGTAGTAGATGAGCTCCCTAACTCTTTGCCACCTATGAGAGATGTAATCCATCACATAGACCTTATACCTGGTGCAAATTTACCCAATAAAGATGCATACAAAATGACTCCTCAACAGAATGAAGAGATAAAGAAACAAATACAAGAATTGCTTGACAAGGGTCTCATAAGGGAAAGTTTAAGTCCATGTGTTGTCCCCATTAGTTTGGCACCTAAAAAGGTGGAGATTGGAGAATGTGCACCAACTCAAGGGCAATTAATAAGATCACTATAAGGATTAGGTTTCCCATACCACGAATGGAGGATTTGATGGACTGTTAAGAAGGAGCTTGTTACTTTTCAAAGATTGACCTTAAAACTAGCTATCATCAAATCAGAATTAGAGAGGGGATGAGTGGAAAACTGCTTTCAAAACTAATGAGGGGTTATATGAATGGATGGTAATGTCATTTGGGCTTTCAAATGCACCAAGCACTTTTATGAGACTAATGAATGAAGTTTTGAATCCTTTCATAGGTAAGTTTGTAGTTGTGTACTTGGATGATATTCTTGTGTTTAGTAAGACTAAAGAGGAACACTTGCAGCATTTGGACATGGTGTTGAAGAGGTTGAATGAAGAAAAGTTGATGATCAATTTGAAAAAGTGTAAATTCATGAAGGAAGAGTTGGTCTACCTTGGTTTTGTGATTTCACAAGGCACTTTGAAGATGGATCCTACTAAAGTAGAAGCAATTCTCAGTTGACCCACTCCTACATCAGCAAGTGAGGTAAAAAGTTTTCATGGTTTAGCTACTTTTTATAGGAAATTCATTAAGAATTTCGGTCACATTTGTGCTCCCATCATTAACACAATCAAAAGAGATAAAAGGAAAAAGTTTGTATGGACTGAGGAGGCAGAAAAAAGTTTGCAATATCTAAAAAATAGGGTAGCCCAACAATCGGTCCTAGCATTGCCTGATTTCAACAAAATCTTCACTATAGAATGTGATGCAAGTGAGTATGCAATTGGGGCTGTCTTGAACCAAAAAGGTAGACATGTAGCATTTTTTAGTGAGAAACTTAATGAGACCAAGAAGTATTCCTCTTATGACTTGGAATTGTATGCCATAGTCCAAGTATTGAAAAAGTGGAGACACTATCTCCTTCCAAAGGAATTTATTGTTTTACTGACAATCATGCTTTGAGTTTCTTGAATAGCGAGGACAAATTGAGCCACGAACATGTAAAGTGGGTGTACCTACAAAGATATACTTTCAACATAAAACACAAGAAAGGATAGTCAAATAAGGTAGTAGATTCTTTGAGTAGAAGACAAATCTTGGTGCAAGAAATTCAACTTCAAAGTGTGGGTATTGATGCCTTGAAAGGTATGTATGAAGGAGATGATGATTTCAAGGATATATATCTTGTTTGTAATCAGTTTGATTGTGCTTTCCATGAAGAATATTCTGATTTCTTGTTACAAGATGGCTTCTTGTTTAAGGTGCTTAGTTGTGTATTCCAAAGTTCTCTATGAGAACTAACTTGATAAAGGAGAAGCATTGTGGCAGTTTAGGAGGACACTTTGGTGTAGATAAAACATTGGAGCAGGTAAAAAGATATTACCATTGGCCAAAAATGTAAAGTGGCATCAGAAAATTTGTTGAAAGTTGTGTAGTTTGCCAAAAAGCAAAGGGTTCAAGCACTAATGTAGTTCTTTATTAGCCTTTGCCAATTCCCAACAGGCCATGGGAATCCATCAGCATGGATTTTGTCTTGGGTTTGCCTAAAACTCAAAGGGGATTTGACAGTGTGTTTGTTGGTTGATATATTTAGCAAAATGGCTCATTTCATACCATGCAAATGTACAAATGATGTGTCATATATTGCTAGGTTATTTTTTAAGGAAGTAGTGAGAATTCATGGCTTACCATTAACCATTGTGTCTGACAGGGATAGCAAGTTTGTAGGTCACTTTTGGAGGACTCTTTGGAAGAAATTGGGAACCAATTTGACATTTAGCTCTGCCTATCATCCACCAACAGATGGGCAGACTGAAGTGGTTAATAGATCACTTGGAAACCTTATGAGATGCCTCACAAAGGAGCATGGACAGCAATGGGATCTGATCCTTCCACAAGCTGAATATGCCTATAATGACTCTGTCAATAGAAGCATTGGGAAAAGCCCATTTGAAGTGGTTTACATGGACTAAAACCTAGAGGTATGTTTGAGCTCAGGGATCTAAGTGGTATGGAGAAAAGGAGTGTTGAAGGAGAGGAATTTGCAGTTGTAATGAAGGACATACATCAGCAAGTTAAGGAAAATCTTCAAAAGAGTGTGGAGAAGTATAAGCAACATGCAGATTTAAAGAAGAGGGATGTTCAATTCAAGGTGGGAGATTTGGTCCTAGCACATTTGAGGAAAGAAAGTCTACTAAAGGGGAAATACACAAAGTTGCAAATGAAAAAGATTGGGCCATGCAGGGTGCTCCACAAATTTGGAGCAAATGCCTATGAGATAGAACTCCCTCCTGGAGTGGCTATCTCTCCAATTTTCAATGTGTCTAATCTTCATCCTTTTAAAGGATCTGTTGTTGCAGGTGATGATGCAAGTATATCAGGAGTTCCAGATGAAGATTGGGTCAAGGACCTACCACCAAGTCAGCCTCTGAAGATTGAAAGCATTTTGGATACAAAGGAAGTGAAGAAAACAAGGCATAAAGTGTACAATGAATACCTAGTCAAATGGTAAGGCCTTCCTCATGAAGATGCAACATGGATGACAGAGGAGGACATTAAAAGACATGGCACAATAGTCCAAGATTTGATCTCAGGTGGAGCCCGAGATTCTCTTCTCCCTGGGTGTATGGTGCAGGGGCACCTAGTCAGATTTTATAAATATGGTCAAATGTTAGATTTTGGGTGTTTTGAGTCTTGTATGGTGTAAGAAGGTCTATTTAGACCATTTTCAATGTAATAAGTCTCATGGAGTCAATTTAGGAAAGTTTAAAAGTTGCAAAAGTGTCATTTTTGGTGTGTTCTAGGGAAGTTGAAGAGTCAAAGACTTGAAAGGTCGAGGGAAACTGTTGGTTTCTAAAGAAAAGCATGTAAATATGCCTGAAAAAGTTCAAAGTTGTGTTCTGAAGACATTCTGGAGGAAAACCAATAAACATATACTGTTGTTTTTGCATTTTTCTATTGTTTTTTGTTGTTCCTAGAAGTTGTACGGCCCAGTACAGTACATTCATGATCCAAAACCAAGTGCATGTGGTAGAGTTGTGACTTAGCTTTCATTTGATCTTGGTTTGGTCAATTTTCATCAGGATTGGAGTAAGTTAGAGCCTATTTAGCAAAAATTGCCTGTAAAACCTGGGTAGCTAGGGTTTTGAGAGAAAAAATAAAATTTTGAGCCATTCCACCGGTGAAAAAATATGAAAATCGATGGAATGGAAGTTTTTAAGTTGGTTTTTATGTTTTTAGTGTTTACAAAAGCAGGGGATGGTGATAAGACAGGATTTCAAGCAGCCCTAGCCTCATATCTCTATGTATTAGGCTTGTTTGAGTAGGTAGAGGTAGGGTTTTGAAAAAAAGGTGATTTGGGTATTGTCCCAATTGACAAAATTGGTAGATTTAGACCCCATGTAATGTGTAGAGTGTCCTGAAGTAGGGTTTTGTATTGTGGGTTTTCAATTTCATATACTTGCTTTGCAAAACAAGGCTAATTAGGCCTAATAGAGTTGTAGCAGTCAATTTTAGAGGGATTTGTTTTAAAACAACCACCTCTGCACTCTTGATACGTTATCAAATGGCCAAAAGGGTACTTGTAATGATAATTTTTTTGGGGGTTTGAACCCTTCTCCAAAAGATATGTTGAATAAACTGTGTTTCGAGGGCTACAAGGCATGATGAAGGTTTGTATGAGAAACCACCAAAGTGAGGATTTGAAACTTGCAAAGTTGGTTCATAGTGGTTGTGATGACATACTCCACCATGCTCTACATCAAACAACCTCCTCCCTCAAACTATCAAAGTTCAAAGGATCTAATACATGTAAACTCATTCTCTTTAATATTAGGCCCAACCTTATAACTGCCAATCTTGGCCCCTTTGCCAAACTTGATATATTTACCACAATAGGTAAAATATTCTAGATTATGACATGATAGTCATGGGTCTTGAGGCCTCTTAAGCCATTAATGTCAGTTCGGCTTCTAATATTACTACTTACATATCCAGTGGGAAAGCGAGTCTAAGGCAACAACTGTAAGAATTGTGCACATTGATCCTTTGTCTAGACATAAGGAGCACTAGGTTTTCTATATTTTTCATTAGCATATTTTTCAACCCAAATATTTTGATGAATCTTTAGTTGTCGAAAGTCTTAACGCGATGAAACAGTATCAAAAGCGCCAAAAAGAGTTTCTATAATAGCATAGGCTATATTTTTCTCGGTATGCATGTTACTAAATTTTCTTCACACTAAATTTAGTTAGACCTAATTGTAGTTGTTTCAGAAGGAATAAAAGAAAAATTTTAAAGTTGTGCATTTAGTGAATATTTGATGTCTTGACAAAGCAGAAATAAAGATGATCAGTTGTCATGATAACCTAACAGTCCAATCAGGACTATTGAATCATCATGACAAGTGAATAAGAATGTCAAGAAATCAAACATTCAAGGAAGACAGTTGATCTAAACTGATTTTATCTTTCAGAGTTATAAGACAATTTGATTATTCAGATGATGAAAGAAAGAAAGATATTCATTTGAACTGTCATTTCATGTTATATTTGGAACATACATTCAGTATCAGTTGATCTATCTTATGCGTCGATTGAAAAGAAAACATACATACATCAAGTGCATAAGATAAATTAACTAATCATGTTAAAAAGAACTATTTAAATGTGTCCCACACAAGCCGTGGGAGTGACTAAACTGAGAAATGCAGACATATGCAAGCTATAGATCTGATGATAAAAGAAATGAGGAACACATGATTAATTTAAATATCCATCATTGCCTGAGCATGGTTGATGTCTTTTGTTGCATGATGTACTTGTTATACTTGTTGATCTTTATCTTCAGCTCTTCATCTTCAGCTCCAGTTGTATCAAGTGTACTTACAAAAAATTGGGGAAAGTCCTGTAAGAGCTCCGAATATTTAAGATTTTCATATGCTTTTATCAAACAAACATATCAACTTGTCACATCATGCACTTCATATGAAAGAGTGAATCAGACATGTGCCATAAATCATAATATCATGAAGAGGATCAATCAACTCCATCAAGCATGTTTTTATGCTAACTTGTTTGTTCACTATACAGGTATAGGAAAAGTAATGTTGCTGATTTGAAGATATTAAAACATGAGGAAAAAATGTGGCTCCCACAAGGGTTGAGCCCAGCATGTTCCCTTTTCTATTCATTTCAAAAGGATATCAAAATAAAGACAGGATGCATCATTCAAAGATATATCATGCATCATAAAATCAACTTGCAGAGAAAGTGTGTCATCATGATCATGAAAGGGAGCAGTTGCTCCTATAAACTATGTTCACATTGATTGCAGTTGATTAAAATAGTACATGTATGATCAAATTATTACCTCAGACAGGACATATGCCAACTAAGTCTCATGTGCATATAAAGAAGGGTATACAGGCTACAAGAGCTATCTAAAGAATAGAAATCTTTTAAATGCATGTAATTATTTTTTCATCTTACATGATTAAATACCATAAACAGCTGACAAGTGCAGTCACAGTACAAAGACATGTTACAGGTGTTTAAATTACTTAGCCAGGTGAAGTTCAGAGAAATAGAATCATGTCTCCAAGATGCAGGGCTTTGTATCATTTGAACAGTTACATGACAGATCATTGACCCTGACAGTCATGAATGGAAGATAATACATCAAGTAAAATAGACAAATGAATGCTACAGGTTCAGATAAACATTAGCTACAAATGAACAATCATACTTTTAAAATGTTAAAATCTTTTATCATTTGAAGCTACAGTGGAGGGAGAAAAGAATAAGGATCAAAATCAAGTTTAGGTATTCATATTATCTCTTAACTGGTACAAAGAAAGGATTCATGATGTCAGGCATATGTCATGATGGAGAGAAAAGAAAGAAATACAGTGTATTTTCTGCCAAGGCCGTGATAAGAAAAGTATTTTTTATGCCTAAAAGATAAAACCCTTGTTTCAGAATTGGAATCCTTATTTCATTTTAGTTCATATAGTGGAAAAAGAGGTTACAAAGGTGTTTTTTGCCATGGTCGTGACAAAGAGGAGTCAAAATTGAGATACCCATCTGAAAGTCACAAACCTTACACTTTTTTGTGTTTATAGAAAGAAGAAGAAAATACAATGTAGTTACAGCCAAGGCTTTGCCAAGGAAAGGCATTTTAACGCTTAAAATGTCAAACCCTTATCTGAAAATGTCAATATGTTAAAACCCTCTTTCTTTTGCAGTTACAGTCAAACAAAAATGATATAAGGTATCTACGTGCATAGTCGTGGAGGAGCAGAAGTTCCTGTGCACATTAAAGAGAAACCTCTTTTCATATTGTTAAAAACCCTCGAGTTTTGCATCAGAAGTCAAAGAAAAAGTCACAAAACACATACACTGATACAGCCATGGTAGAGAAGAATTATTTTCTTTACAAATGAAATACCCATTTCAGTTTTTACAAGGAAACCCTATCTTTTCTAGGTCGACATGACAAAGAAGATACAGGAATAAGGAAAAGAAACTTACCAACATATTTGCAAAGGAAGGAACATGCATGGCCGTGGCCCCCTCTTTTGAGGGTTTTGTCAATTTTTACCACATTTGTAAAGTTCAAACATAGAGAAATAAAAAGTATGGTGTCAAAGAGAGTTACAGAAGAAAGAAACTAGTATGGTCACGGCCATTTTAAAAGAGAATGCTACAGAAAGTAGTACAAATGCTAGTTAAATCTCAAACGCAATCTTACCAAGCTTCTTCTATTATTCTCACAGATAAAATGCAAGAGTTTCAACAACAGAAGGTAAAGAAATGTA
Organism: Cunninghamia lanceolata; assembly: GCA_027924645.1. Taxonomy (NCBI): domain Eukaryota; kingdom Viridiplantae; phylum Streptophyta; class Pinopsida; order Cupressales; family Cupressaceae; genus Cunninghamia; species Cunninghamia lanceolata. The sequence goes on from BSBN01000957.1 coordinate 6,329,071, forward strand.
GAAGAAAGTCTGAGAATCACCAAACCCTAAGCAGTCGACCATGGAGAAGTTGCAGAGTGGCCGAACAAAGAGAATGTAAAATGAAAATGAGTTGAACTTTAGGGTCCCTCAATGCTTTTGTTCGAACCTTCTTTTCACCTTTTAATTTTTTGACTTTGCAAATCAAAGAAATCATTATTTTATCCAAAATGCATCGGGGTCAAGACTTTAGGAAAGTAGACTCCTAGTGATCATGGTATGGGCAGGCCGACAAGTGATTGTTATGTGTTGTTTCCAAAGTCAAATGGAGGTCGATATCATTAGAGGGTAAGTTTTGTGCCTTAAACATTTTCAAACAACCTTTATTCCTTGTAGTCGACTATGCATATAGTTGAAGATCCTCAAACAGCACATGGTCGAATATACCTTTGTCTATTGCAATCAAATTTTCCTCCTAATAATGCATAGTATTCAATGAGGTGACAGGAGATTATCATTAGGGATTTGTCATTGCATGAAGGAGATTCTTTAAGGGAGAAAGGTATTTGCATGAAGATAAATGATTTATTTTCAAGATGCATATAGACAAAATAATGCAAGGTGGCAGAAGCTTATGTTTAGAGTTTATTCTTGCATGATGGAGATTGTATGGGCAAATGAGGTGGCACTTTTTCTCACATGGAGTAATAAAGCAGAGGGTGTTATTATTTTTCCTTATTGCATGTGGAGTGATAAGGGTAAATCTTTGCCTTAATGCATGTCATGCAAACTAGGAGGTTTTTTTCTCACATGGAGATATAAGGGTTTTTTATTTTTCTTTTAAGTCCTATTTTTGTTCAAATCATACAAATTAGGCAAGTGTAATTGGAGAGATAAGGAGATTATTTTTCTTTTCATCATGCATGATTTTACAAATAACTCAATGTAAGAAAATAATAGAGTAATATTCTTCAAATTACTTTATTATTTTTCACAAGTTGTAAAATCAAAAATAATGCAAATTGTAACTAATAGTAAAGTAATTATCTTAATTACTTTATTATTCACTCACATCAATTTTGCAAATGCAAAATCATGCAAATTGATGAGTTGAGTTAATTGAGGCCATTGAGGGACTTTTTACATGATTTGGGGAGAGATTTAAGGAGTTTTGGTCAACTTCTTGGTCAAACATATCGAGAGGACCAACTTGGAGCTATTTTTGCTCAATTTGTGGCAGTTTGGGCCTTTATTTTTAGGATTTCTTGGTTTCCTTGTGGATCACTTTGGAGGACTTATTTTTAGAAGTAGTTAGCTACGGTTTCATTTTGCATGCCTCTTGGAGAGACCAAACTATATATTGTAAAGAAAAACTTGGTTTTTACTAGTTCTTGCATTCTTTTCTCTTTTACACATTGAAAGACAAGATGTTTTGTAACTCATTTTTTGAGTTCTTGCCTTTTTTTCTCTTTACACTTTGAGAGAGGAGGTTTTGTAACTCATTGATTATAGATTTTATAGAAATTACAGCATGTTACAGGTTCCATTTTTGTCTCTCTTGCAATATTTTCCTTTATTTTTCATTGAAGTCAAGTGTTTGTCTTTCCATTGATGCTACCTATATGGATGATTTGATGAAATTTTAATGTGTTTTAATATTGAAACCTTTAAAATTATTGTCTCATTCTTATTTGTAAGTGTTAAGCATATTGATATCACATGTCTTAGGTTGTGTTACTAAAATCTTTTCTTTCATGTTGTGAAGAATATTTTTCCTTCATAAGGAACAGTTTTTCCAGCCTTAGAAATATTTATGTGATTATTATGTCAAAAGTGGATTGTGTAGGTAAGATTTCTGAAGTCTATTGTGAACCAGATTTGAATTTTTCCATCATTACTAGGTGCATCACCAAATTTTATAGTTTTATTTCCATTATAGTTCCTTTCTTACCCTTTTCCAAAATAAAAAATTATAGATCCAAATAGAATATTTTAAGGGAACTAGCCCATAATCTGGAGGTTCAAACTCACCATAGGTCACCCATAGCCTAAGTTTGTCCCCATGTTTCAAAGGATTGCAAAGTGTCACGGCTTTGCATAAGGGTGCAATCCTCATCAACAATAGTTTTTGGCATGCCCGGTGGGACTTTGAACTCATTTTCAGTTCAAAAAAGAACTTATTTTGCTATTGTTTTGGTATGATCAGCAGTTATTACAGCCTTTCAGAGGTTTTTTTTTCAAATACCTGGCAACTCTAACTTTCCAGTTTTTGAATAGATCAGATTTTACAGCCTATAAGAAGAATTTCACAAGATCAGGTTTCAGTTGTTTTCTAGCTCTTTGAATGAGTAAGCATGTCTACCTTTCATGGAAACATGTCATATCACCCATCATATCATGAAAATATAGCTAATCCATCATCTTATCAGCCATATCATATCAACCATGCTATTGTTTTTTCCCCTAATTCCTTTGATGTACAAAGAAACCAGCATGCACAGTATTCTTACCTCCCACCCACCCCTGTTCAACCTTCATATCAGCATGCATATGTCCAAAAACAACGTCAAGAAATATCTCTGATATCATATCAACTCAAACAGTATCACCTTCAAGGGGTTGATCTCAATAATAGCATGAATGAAACAAAAAACACATTGCTAGAAATCACAAAGCAAATAGAGAAGTTCAAGAGGCAGTAAGAGTATAACATGTAGCAGGAGGAACTAGATTATCAAGCCTATCTTCATGAGCAGGATTTGGAGGCACAAAGGATACAGTTTCAAGAAGGTCTCAGAAGGGAGATAGCAGCAAAAGAGGAGCTGATGAAATATTTGCTTTCATGAATACAAAGGCAAGCAATCCAGACACCTGCATTCATTCCAGATCAACCTGTTCAAAATGAGGTTAGTAGGTATCAAATTCCAAATTTTAGAAATTGTGATTTTGATCAGAAACTCATTTGCATTCAAATTCGGTCTATTGGCCCTAAGTATCAGTCACATCTAGTACCTGAACCAAGTCATCATAGTCCTGAGCAACCATGGCAGCCTTCTTGGACCAAGCATCCTAATTATAATATGCCAAATCTTATTAAGGCTTCCCTTCCATACCAATCCAAAATCAAGAAGAGGAAAAGGTAATAGTTTCTAAACCAATCAAGATTCCAAGTTGGTATAGTGAACAAAAGCCTATCAAGATTCCAAGTTGGTATAGTGAATAAGAGCCTATCAAGATGCCAAGTTTCAACCCAGCAGCTGAGGTTTCTTGCAGTCCTTCTTGTCCCACCAAATCAAAAAAATTAGATGTGGAGCAAGAGGTTGCTGTTGTTTTTACTATGTCCCCAGCTGAAAATGAGCATAATGCATATGAAGAGGATGTTGGTTCAAATTTGGTACTCAACCCTTTGCATTTTGATTCATTTGAGAAGTTTTCTAATGCTATTTACAAGATAAATGAAAGCAGGATACAGATATTGGAAGGGAAAAATCTTCAATTGCAAAGATAGGTTGCACAAGTTCCATTAGAGAAAGCCCTATGTGAGGAGGAGGAACTGGTTTCATTGTTTAATCAATTACCTAGTTTTGTTGAGCCAGATGAAGAGCTCATACCACAAGCAGAAATAACAGAACAACAAGAAGACATCAAATAGTATGAAGAGTTGCTGATTGAAGCTAAGCAGTCTGACAATCTAATATTGGATCAAGTAGAGGAGTGTGCAGGTAAACCTATCATGCAACTTACACATCTGGTTGAGAGCTGTTATGAGGTAATAAACAGTCCTCCTCTACCAAAAATTCAAGAGGAATGTGATGATGTTTCATTTTGGGATGATCTTGAGTCCTTTGTGTCAAAATTAGATGGAAAACAAGATCAGGTTGAATATGTTTTTGTGAAAGAAATATAGGTTGAGTCTCATGAGCTTGCTAACTTATTTAATGAACTTCCTAATCTATGCCTAACATTGAACAACTGGATGATATACCTCATATGGATTCAGTGCAAGATTATCAGTCAAATAAGAGCATGTTTTCAAGTAACATAGAAGCCTTTTGTTCTAACATTAATGATCAACTAATATCAAATAAACCAATAGTATGTGATCAGCCTATTCAAGTCAAAGAGGTAGACATTACTTCATTTCATTCATCTGAGCTAATTTTTTCAAAGCAGGCTGAGATTGCAAGTGAAAACAGGACAGCAGATCTAAATCAAGATATTAGGAGTATTAGCCAAAGATTCATCATTGCAAGAGGATGTCCAATCAGGGGTATAGCTGACAGAGAGTTAAAAAGGGAGATACAGATTTTTGTTGTACCAAAAGAGTAAATTGCAGATCTAAAACAGCAGAATGAGGTCATTTATTCCCCTCATAACAATAGTATAAATGATCATATTCAGATGGTGAATAAACTTGTTTTCATTCTTCAGAATATTTTGCAGCATTTTGTGAAGTATATCCTTATGGATCATGTTATGTTAGTAGCCAAAAGTATTGCAGAACATACTTTCCTAATTAGAAAGGAAAGTTATTTTAACCAAACAGTTAATGGATTTGTTTGACTAGCTTCAATGGCTGGTTAGTGTAGGGTAGAGTAGAATTTCAGTTTAGTATTTTATTTCTAAGAAGTGCTCTTGCACATGTTACTGGCCTTGTCTTAAGCAAGTCAGTTTAGTTTCAGTTTCAGTTTTGTTGTTGCTGTAAGTTTTTCTATCAGTTTGAGTTGCAGAAAGTTTTCAAAGTTTAGGGTAGAAAAAAGACTCTATGCCCAATAGAATTACAAGGCTACTAGTTCTAAGTTATTTAGGAGGCAAACACCCCTCAGAGGTCACCAGAAATGTTATTAAATTTTTTTTACAATAAATTTAGTTAGATCTAATTGCAGTTTTTTCAGAAGGAATAAAAGAAAACTTTTAAAGTTTTGCATTCAGTGAATATTTGATGTCTTGACAAAATAGAAATAAAGATTAGTTGTCATGATAACCTAACAGTCCAATCAGGACTGTTGAATCATCATGACAAGTGAATAAGAATGTCAAGAAATCAAACATTCAAGGAAGACAGTTGATCTAAACTGATTTTATCTTTCATAGTTATAAGACAATTTGATTATTCAGATGATCATAATTGAAAGCAAGAAAGAAAGATATTCATTTGAACTATCATTTCATGTCATATTTGGAACATACATTCAGTTTTAATTATTCTATCCTATGCGTCGATTGAAAAGAAAACATACATACATCAAGTGCATAAGATAAATTAACTAATCATGTTAAAAAGAACTGTTCAAATGTGTCCCACACAAGCCGTGGGAGTGACTAAACTGAGCAATGTAGGCATATGCAAGCTATAGATCTGATGATAAAAGAAATGAGGAAGAACACATGATAAAATTAAATATCCATCATTGCCTGAGCAAGGTTGATGTCTTATGTTGCATGATGTACTCGTTATACTTGTTGCTCTTTATCTTCAACTCTTCATCTTCAGCTCTAGTTGTATCAAGTTTACCTGCAAAAAATTGGGGAAAGTCCTGTAAGAGCTCTGGATATTTAAGATTTTCATATGCTTTTATCAAACAGACATATCAACTAGTCACATCATGCACTTCATATGAAAGAGTCAATCAGACATGTGCCATGAATCAGAATATCATGAAGAGGATCAATCAACTCCATCAGGTATGTTTTTATGCTAACTTGTTTGTTCACTATGCAGGTATAGGAAAAGTAATGTTGCTGATTTGAAGACAGTAAAACATGTGGAGAAAATGTGGCTCCCACAAGGGTTGAGCCCAGCATGTTCCCTTTTCTATTCATTTGGAAAGGATATCAGAATAAAGACAGGATGCATCATTCAAATATATATCATGCATCATAAAATCAACTTGCAGAAAAAGCGCGTCATCATGATCATGAAAGGGAGCAGTTGCTCCTATAAACTATGTTCACATTGATTGCAGTTGATTAAAACAGTACAGGTATGAGCAAATGATTACCTCAGACAAGGACATATGCCAACTAAGTTTCATGTGCATATCAAGAAGGGTATACAAGCTACAAGAGCTATCTAAAGAATAGAAATCTTTTAAATGCATGTAATTATTTTCATCTTACATGATTAAATATCATAAACAGGTGACAAGTCAGTCATAGTACAAAGACATGTTACAGGTGTTCAAATTACTCAGCTAGCTGAAGTTCAGAGAAACAGAATCATGTCTCTAAGATGTAGGGCTTTGTATCATTTGAATAGTTACATGACAGATCATTGACTCTGACAGTCATGAATGGAAGATAATACATCAAGTAAAATAGACAAATGAATGCTACAAGTTCAGATAAACATCAGCTATAGATGAACAATCATACTTTTAAAATGTTAAAATCTTTTATCATTTGAAGCTACAGTGGAGGGAGAAAAGAATAAGGGTCAAAATCAAGTTCAGGTATTCATATTATCTCTTAACTGGTACAAAGAAAGGATTCATAATGTTAGGCATATGTCATGATGAAGAGAAAAGAAAGAAATACAGTGTATTTTCTGCCAAGGTCGTGATAAGAAAAGTATTTTTTGTGCCTAAAAGATAAAACCCTTGTTTCATATTTGGAATCCTTATTTCATTTTAGTTCATACAGTGGAAAAAGAGGTTACAGAGGTGTTTTCTGACATGGCCGCGACAGAGAGGAGTCAAAGTTGAGATACCCATCTAAAAGTCACAAACCCTAACACTTTTTTGTGTTTACAAAAAGAAGAATACAATGCAGTTACTGCCAAGAAGTGCTAAGGAATAGCATTTTAATGCTTAAAATGTCAAACCCTTATCTGAAAATGTCAATATGTTAAAACCCTCTTTCTTTTGCAGTTACAGTCAAACAAAAGTGATCTAAGGTATCTACATGCATAGCCGTGGAGGAGAAGAAGTTCCTATGCACATTAAAGAGAAACCCTCTTTTCATATTGTTAAAAACCCTCGAGTTTTGCATCAGAAGTCAAAGAAAAAGCCACAGAACACATACACTGATACGGCCATGGCAGAGAAGAATTATTTTCTTTACAAATGAAATACCCATTTCAGTTTTCACAAGGAAACCCTATCTTTTCCAAGTCACCATGACAAAGAAGATACATTGATAAGAAAAAGAAACTTACCAATATATTTGCAGAGGAAGGAGTATGCATGGTCACGGCCCCCTCTTTTGAGGGTTTTGTCAATTTTTACCACATTTGCAAAGTTCAAACACAGAGAAATCAAAAAGAATGGTGTCAAAGAGAGTTACAGAAGAAAGAAACAAGTATGGCCGCAGCCATTTTAAAAGAGGATGCTACAGAAAGTAGTACAAATGGCAGTTAAATCTCAAACACAATGCTTACCAAGATTCTATCATTATTCTCACAAACAAAATGCAAGAGTTTCAACCACAGAAGGTAAGGAAATGCAGAAGAAAGTCTGAGAATCACCAAACCCTAAATAGTCGACTATGGAGAAGTTGCATAGTGGCCGAACAAAGAGAATGCAAAATGAAAATGAGTTGAACTTTAGGGTTCCTCAATGCTTTTGTTTGAACCTTCTTTTCACCTTTTAATTTTTTGACTTTGCAAATCAAATAAATCATTGTTTTATCCAAAATGCATCGGGGTCAAGACTTTAGGAAAGGAGATTCCTAGTGATCATGGTATGGACAGGCCGACAAGTGATTGTTATGTATTGTTTCCAAAGTCAAATAGAGGTTGATATCATTAGAGGGTAAGTTTTGTGCCTTAAACATTTTCAAACAACCTTTATTCCTTATAGTCGACTATGCATATAGTCAAAGATCCTCAAACAACATATGGTCAAATATACCTTTGTCTCTTGCAATCAAATTTTCCTCCTAATAATGCATAGTAATCAGTGAGGTGACAAGAGATTATCATTAGGGCTTTGTCATTGCATGAAGGAGATTCTTGAAGGGAGACAGATATTTGCATGAAGATAAATGATTTATTTTCAAGATGCATATAGACAAAATAATGCAAGGTGGTCGAAGCTTATGTTTAGAGTTTATCCTTGCATGATGGAGATTGTATGGGCAAATGAGGTGGCACTTTTTCTCACATGGAGTAATAAGGCAGAGGGTGTTATTATTTATCTTTATTGCATGTGGAGTGATAAGGGTAAATTTTTGCCTTAATGCATATGTCATGCAAACTAGGAGGTTTTTTCTCACATGGAGATATAAGGGTTTTTTATTTTTCTTTTAAGTCCTATTTTTGTTCAAATCATACAAATTAGGCAAGTGTAATTGGAGAGATAAGGAGATTATTTTTCTTTTCATCATGCATGATTTTACAAATAAATTAATGTAAGAAAATAATAGAGTAATATTCTTCAAATTACTTTATTATTTTTCACAAGTTGTAAAATCAAAAATAATGCAAATTGTAACTAATAGTAAAGTAATTATCTTAATTACTTTATTATTCACTCACATCAATTTTGCAAATGTAAAATCATGCAAATTGATGAGTTGAGTTAACTGAGGCCATTGAGGGACTTTTTGCATGATTTGGGGAGAGATTTAAGGAGTTTTGGTCAACTTCTTGGTCAAACATATGGAGAGGACCAACTTGGAGCTATTTTTGCTCAATTTGTGGCAGTTTGGGCCTTTATTTTTAGGGATTTCTTGGTTTGTTCATGGATCACTTTGGAGGACTTAATTTTAGAGGCAATTAGCTGCAGTTTCATTTTGCATGCCTCTTGGAGAAAGCAAACTATATATTGTAAAGCAAAACTTGGTTTTTGCTAGTTCTTGTATTCTTTTCTCTTTTACACATTGAAAGACAAGAGGTTTTGTAACTCATTTCTCAAGTTCTTGCCTTTTCGCTCTTTACACTTTGAGACAGAAGGAGGTTTTGTAACTCATTTTTTGAGTTCTTGCCTTTTCGCTCTTTACACTTTGAGACAGAAGGAGGTTTTGTAACTCATTGATTACATATTTTATAGAGATTACAGCAGGTTACAGTTTCCATTTTTGTCTCTCTTACAATATTTTCTTTTATTTTTCATTGAAGTCAAGTGTTTGCCTTTCCATTGATGCTACCTATATGGATGATTTGTTAAAATTTTAATGTGTTTTAATATCAAAACCTTTAAAATTATTGTCTCATTCTTATTTGTAAGTGTTAAGCATATTGATATCACAGGTCTTAGGTTGTGTTATTGAAATCCTTTCTTTCATGTTGTGAAGAATCTTTTTCCTTCATAAGGAATAGTTTTTCCAGCCTTCCTTACAAACATTTATGTGATTATTGTGTCAAAAGTGGATTGTGTAGGTAAGATTTCTGAAGTCTATTGTGAACCAAATTTGCATTTTTCCATCATTACTAGGTGCATCACCAAATTTTATAGTTTTATTTCCATTATAGTTCCTTTCTTACCCTTTTCCAAAACAGAAAATCATAGATCCAAATAGAATATTTTAAGGGAACTAGCCCATAATCTGGAGGTTCAAACTCACCATAGGTCACCCATAGCCTGAGTTTATCCCCATGTTTCGAAGGATTGCAAAGTGTCACAGCTTTGCATAAGGGTACAATCCTCATCGACAACAATGCATAAAATCAATAGTATTCCTAATGGCTATATCCTTAAAGTATGGCAACTCATAGAATATGCACAATCGTTTTACACCACTTTCACTACATGGATCATATCTACTATCAGCAATCCCATCATTTTCAATAAATGACATTCTTTTTTGTCCATTCTCAACAATGTAATCACATGTTATTAGCAATGGTGCTTCACGATTCTCTCCTTGACCATTGAAACGTGTTTTTTGTCGATGATATGGATGATCCATTTTAAGGTAAGCACAATGTCCACAATAAATGCACTTATGCAAACTTCTTGAGTGCCTCACAAAATCCTTAAAGTTGCAAGCAGGACATCCATGGTATCCATGAACACTGAGACCAGACAATGTGCCATATGTAGGAAGATCATGAATCGTAAACAATAAGGAAGCTCTTAAAGTGAATTTGATCAAATGACCATCCCTTAAAGATTGAATTGCTTCAATTCCTTCCCACAATTCCATTAGCTCATCATATAATGGCTCTAGATAAGCATCGATTGTATTTGAAGTCACGCCTTTCTTTCCTGGTATAATCAATGGTAGCATTAAGAAAAATGGTTTAGTTGCTAACCATGGAGGCAAGTTATAATTTATTAAAAACACTAGCCAAGTTGACCATTTAGTACTTTGATTTGAGAATGGGTTCATCCCATCTAGAGCCAAACCCAACCTTATATTACAAGGATCTTGAGAAAAATCAGGCCATCTATTATCAAATTCTTTCCACGTCTTAGAATTAAGCACATGTTGTTTTCCATCGATGCTCTTATTTTGGGCATGCCATTGCATAAGTTCAGCAATGTCTCTACACCTATACATTCAAAGTAATCATGGGATTATTGGAAAGTGGCGAAGAACCTTTCTAGGAACCATAGCTGATTTCAACCCTTGTCTATACCTTGCTTCATGACATTTCGAACATTCACTCTCACTTGCAAGATTATTGTGAAATAATACACAACCATTCACACATGTGTGGATGTTTTCATACCCTAAGCCTAGCTTAGTGATTTGCTTTTTACATTGACTTCATTTTGTTGGCAATGTGGAGTCGGGTGGTAACAATGCCAATAATTGATCTACACTCTCATTTGTCCAACCATGCACCACTTGCAAGTTAAGAATTTGAAGGATTGTTGTCAAATGACTTAACTTGCAATTAGCATACACATGTTTTAAAGCATCCTCCATCAACTTGGCCCAATCATCGTCTAGACCCTCATTCAACATTCTATCAACTTCAAACCCTTTCTCTAACATTGCTGCCTTTTAATCTATGTTTGGTGCCACTTCATCTATGTTTGTTGCCTCTTCATCTCTCACACTCTACAATTCTATCATATCTTCATAATAATTGTAGTCCCAAGGGCTTATACCACTATGCCCATATATTATCATATGTCGATAAATCAGGTTTCTTTTTCTCACCTTTCCACCAAGACAGTCTTTACATGGACATGGATATTTGTCCATGTCCCTCTCATCGGTTACTCTCTCATTAAATGCATGGTATTGATCCATAGTCAACCTTCGACGTTGATCCGTCTGTAATGTTCTACACATAGCAACAAAATCTTTTGGGGAAAAAAATGGCAAACCAAAAGTTCAAGATTTTTTTAAAAAATCGAATTTTTAAAAAATGTAAAAATTTGTAGAATAAGAGAACTTTTTTTTTAATTGAAAGGTATTTCCATAGCAATAGAGTTATAGAGAGCAAATAAAATAGAGAGTTTAACTAATGAATTGTAAAAAATAGATTTTTGTGGTTTATATTCAAATTGCTGATTACATTGCATTGCACATCTTTCAAACTCAAAACATTACTTCACATTGCATAACTAATAACTAGATGCTGATAGATAACAAAATTTCAATTACAATATAGTTTTTATAAAGTCAACCTAAGCAATTATGCAATTACTTCACATTGCATAACTAATAACTAGGAGCAGTTGCCAATTGCATTTGCTTGTCATGGCATTCCATGAGACCACATTTCTTTGAGGCATTTTCTCAAACAGTTCACTACCTTGTCTATGCTACCACATTTTTCATACATGTCTACCAAATCATTTTATCAAACAGTTCATTGCCTTGTTGCTATGGCTAAAAGCCTAAAACAAGTGCTTTCGAACAAGCTATGGATGCTTGGAAAAAATCTATCAAAGCATAATAGTAAGCAATAGCATAGACAAGGTAGTGAACTGGTTGAAAAAATGCCTCAAAGAAATGTGGTCTCATGGTGATGGAATGCCATGACAATCCATAACAATTCGATGGTCATGGCATTCCATCACCATGAGACCACATTTCTTTGAGGGATTTTTTCCAAAGTTCATTGCCTTGTCTATGCTACCACATTTTTCATACATGTCTACCAAAGCATTTTATCAAAAAGTTCATTGCCTTGCTGCTATGGCTAAAAGCCTAAAACAGGTGATTTCAAACAAGCTATGGATGCTTGGAAAAAATCTATCAAAGCATAATAGTAAGCAACAAGCTATGGTCTCATGATTTTTTCTTGGCGCAAAAATCAGCGTGATTTTATTTGCATTTTTTGTAGGTTTTAAACGCATTTTTTTGGCAATTTTGCTATTTGAAATGGGGAAAAATCTATGTGGTCAGTTTTGTGCATTTTTTAATTGTAGGATTTTCACAATTAGTGAAAAAGGTAGTGTTCACGAAGGAATGGAAAAGATGTGTAGAGCCTTTGAATTATACCCGTACTGTGCAATGGCATTGAATCATTTAGCAAACCATTTTTTCTTCACAGGGCAGCATTTTCTTGTGGAACAGTTGACTGAGACAACTCTTGTTTCAACTGACCACCCTCTCATGAAATATCATTCATATTATAATCTTGCACGATCTTATCATAGTAAAGGTGATTATGACACCACTGGCCGCTACTACATGGCATTAGTCAAGGAAAGCCAGAGGCCACAGGATTTTGTGGATGGGTTCAATTGAAGCTAGGAGATCTTAAGAGTTCTCTCTCAAATTTTGAAAAGGTTTTGGAGGTCCACCCTGAGAACTATGAGAGCTTAAAATTTGTAGGCCATATATATGCTCAGCAAGGGCAAGTAGAGAAGGCTTTGGAAATTTTAAGAAAGTTAACTCGCATAGATCCACGTGATGCCCATGCATTTATCAAGGTGGGTGAGTTATTAATATCATCAGACCCTAGTGTAGCCTTAGATTCTCTTAAGACAGCAAAGTCTCTTTTGAAGAAGAGCAGAGAAGAAGTGCACATTCAATTGTTAAACAACATTGGGGTTCTTCGTTTTGAGCGTGATGAACTAGAGTTGGCTCAACAAATTTTTATGGAGGCATTAGGAAATGGCATTTGGGTTGAATTCATAAATAAATGCCCCAGTGCCAATTCTGCAGTTTTTCCTATGCTCTTTAAGGATATGGAATTCTTCCATCGACTAGAAGGTGGTGTTTTACTTGAGCTACCATGGAATAAAGTCACAACACTATTTAATCTTGCTAGGTTGTTTGAACAACTTCATGATACTGAAAAAGAAAATCTTTTATACAGACTAATATTGTTCAAACTTCCTGATTATGTGGATGCATATCTACGTCTTACAGCCATGGCTTGGGCTCGGAATGAGATCCAACTAAGCCTAGAATTGATTGGGGATGCACTTAAGGTGGATAAAAACTCATCAAATGCTTTATCTATGCTTGGCGAAATGGAACTGAAAACAAATGACTGGCTTAAAGCAAAAGAAACAATTAAAGTTACACAAAGTGAATCAAAGGCAAAGAAATCTTATGTTGACATTTCACTTGGAAATTGGAATTATTTTGCAGCTTTTTGCAATGAGAGGAGGGATCCAAAGGTGGAGGCACATCTTGAGAAGGCTAGAGAACTTGATTGTAAAGTGTTGGCACAAAGACCAGGAAATGTTTATGCTGCAAATGGGGCAGCCATTGTGCTAGCTGAAAGGGGTCAATTTGATATTGCAAAGGAAATTTTTAGACAGGTACAAGAAGCTGCAGGACGAAACATCTTTGTTCAGATGTCTAATGTGTGGGTAAATCTAGCACATGTTTACTTTGCACAAGGACAGTTTGCACTTGCAGTGAAAATGTATCAAAATTGTTTGAGGAAATTCTATTTTGGCACTGACACCCAAATTTTATTATATTTAGCTCAAACACATTATGAAGCAGAACAGTGGCAAGATTGTAAAAAAACATTATTAAGAGCAGTAGATTGTAACTACTGTAAGTTGCCAATCACAAAGCTATAGATTTTGTGTTTATAAATGTAATGAGGGTTTCAAATTACCTCTGAATTCGCTGCAGAGGGCATCCTCAAATCCGACTTCGCTGCAGAGGGCCTTGCCAACTTCAAGTTTGTTGTAGCAAACTCGAAATTCCTTGCCCGCCTTTTTAGAAGTCTCCAAGTCCTCTCCAAATTACAATCTTTATCGCCCATGCAAGTAGCTACTATAACGTCTCTGCAAGACGCCTCAGTGCGAAGTAGCTATGGATTTAATCTATGAGGCCTATGAGTTTGTCTTGAGTTCAATGCCCAAAGAGATGAAACCTACAAATGAAGCAAGGAATACAATGAATGCAAATAATGAATCGTGCGCAATACATCTCGCCAATAATTTCTTAAAAGAAAATTTAAAATTTTGTCTAATTTGTATTTGCATGACTAACTATTTAGTCATTTTTATTTCTGTGACTAAATAATTTTTTAGTCAACAACCAAATTAGTCATTTATTTACTCATTTATAGCTGAGTTGCAAAAAATTAGTAGAATTTAGTCATTTTTAATTATTGTGACTAAAAGTTTGTCACTTAGTCATTTATTTGCCAAATTCTACTAGTGCATGCGCATACACTCCAAATCAACGTGATTTTTTCGCATGACCCATGTGATCGTGATGCAAGCAACATGGTCACCCTGCAAACGTGTCGACCAATCCAAAACTCATGCCCAAGATGCACAATGTTTGTAATGCTATATATACAAGTTTCAAAGATGTATTTGTGGTTGGTCATTGAACCAATTTTAAGACTGCAAGTGTCTTTGTAGTGTTCTAGGGCATCAACTGATGCAGTTTGATTTGTAAAGGGATAATACACATTATGTAAAGCATAAGAAGGTGATCCAAAGATAGATGCATGTAATGGATGTCTCCTAGTAGTTTGTAATTATTTAGGAGGGTGTTTGAACCCAATTACTCATCATCTCTTGCCACATTTGCTGGTTGAATGTAATAAAGGTTAGAGAAGTATGTGACAATGCTTTAATTCATTACAATGCTTTGTGATGCTCTTTCTTTCTATTCCATGTGGGTACTTGTAGTTCTATTTTGATTACTAAGAATGTCCATTGCATGTGATGAGAAATATGCATTGTATGAAGATGCACATAAGTTTCCATTTATGTTTTCATTTTTGTTCCCCTTTGCAAATCCATGACTCTGTTGCCCAATGGAGTAGGCACCGGTCTAATTGGTGAAGGGCAAACAAACTTTTAAATTTATTGAATATCTCCCTCTTTCTCCTGAGTCATGCATAATTATTCTTTCCTCTTATCCTTGTGTAAGAAATGTTATAGCTATCATCTTTGGGTGCAGGATAAGAGTGAATTTTCATCTTCTTATTTGAGGTCTTAGGTCTATATGCAACCAGTGTTGACATGATTTTAGTGACATATTTTGAGATTCATAGAACATTAGATATGGCTGGTTAAGGGCCTTAAGCTTAATGGTTTTATTTCTCTTTAATTGTCCTATGTTAAGACCTCAAGGAACACCCCCTTGGCCTTGCAGAGCCAAAAGACAAAGGTGAGTTTACCCACTCAGAGAAAACTGGTCCATTCATGCCACTGCCTAATCATAAGCCTTACCCATTACCTAAGCACAACATATCCATGGCTTTAGGTTTTGGTGTTAAATATTTAGGATTGGTGGTACCACATGTTTGAGCACCAACATGTCGCTCTCGCCCTGTGCTACAGGCTTCTAGAAAGGTGAATAGCGCTAATAAATGGTCTCCTCTCCCCCTCTCGGTTTCTTTAAAATAAATATTGATGGCTCTTTTCATGGTAATCCAAGTGCTGTTGAGCTTAGAGTGGTCGGTCGGGTTGAAGATGGGTTTATCCACTTTTTCTTCTCGTCGCTATGGGGGTTGACACCAACAGTCAGATGGAAGCTCATGCAATTCTTTTAGCTCTTGAAAAATTTATGAGCTAGGGTAGAAAAAGATCGTTTGTGAAGCGGATTCCTTCATCATGGTTTCTCTTTTGAAGACCTTAGACCCATGAGTCCTCCTGGCAACTAGCAACTTTAGCTAAGCAGATTCTTTGTCTTACTCTTAAGTTTGAAGCTATATTATTTGTCATACCCCTAGAGAATGGAACTTGGTTGCAAATTGCCTTGCCAAATGGGCTACTAAGGAAAATCACAACTAGAATGTCTTTTAGTGGTGGTCCTTGTCTCTTCAAAAATCCGCTCAGCTTCTCCAATTTGATCACAATGATCAACCCTGACCCTCACCTTTCTACTTTGTTGCATCTCAACCTCGTTGATTGCTACTCTACTTGCAATTCTTCAAAAGCCCTATGTTGGTACTATAGAGCACGGTTTGACTTCTTTCTCATGCTCAATGTCTCTTTCTCTCTAGCCTAGTGCATAAGAGGATTCATGTTTTCAAGAATTATGATTGTTAGATGGGCTCTCCAAGTTGTTTTGGGGGTTGGGGTTGTGGAAAACCTTTCTAAGTTTTTTTCTCTTGCTTTATTTATGGCTCTGCCCATTTGGAAATCTCTTTGTTGTAAAATGTAATGGGTTTCTTTTAATATCATTCTCGTTTTTTCCCAAAAGGGGCTTATACAATGGATTACAATTGTTGCTCTCTAGAGGAAGCAAATGTTCTCATGTGGGGCCATGATCCGAAAGGGACTTCTGTGATGGCTCTTGTCTATAAGTCCCTTGATCTGAAGAACGGTGAAAATAGAGATTTCCCTTGGTGAAACAAATTTAGTTGGCACAAATGTAATTTCTTTATATGATTGCTCTATCAAAACAAATGCCTCACATGGGATAATATTAGAGAGGATTTTTGGGCCCTTTAAAATGTATTATGTGGGGCATTGAGGAAGAAATTGTTGCTCACATTTTCTTCCAATGTCCCTCCACCTTATGTATTTGGGGGCAATGGTGGTAGATCTGGAACAAGCCTATCATTTGTGCTACTTTCTTATCTGAGTTTTGGGTGAGCTTGGTTTGGCCACGTTCTGTGGCTACTATTGTCAATGTCATCTAGGAGCTTAGTCCTATTTTTATCCTCTGACAGATCCAGCATAAACAAATCCGTCAAATTTTCCAAGATCACCAGTCTCATCTCGCAAATATGGCAAAAGGTCATGGATTCTATTAAAGAGACCATTCCTACCAAGTGTTTTAGTGCTAGTAAATGGTCTCCTCCCCTCCTCTAGGTTTTTTAAAATAAGTACTAATGGCTCTTCATGTGGCAATCTAAGTGCTGCTAACCTTGGAGAGGTTGGTCAAGCTAAAGATGGGTTAGTCCGCTTTTTCTTCTCTGCTACTATGGGGGTCAATAGCAACAATCAGATGGAAGCTCATGCCATTATTTTGGCTCTTGAAAAATCTTACAAGTTGAGCTAGAAAAAAGATTATTTATGAAACGAATTCCTTGATGGGCTGGCAAAAGCTTACAAGTTGAGCTAGAAAAAAGATTATTTGTGAAACGAATTCCTTGATGGGCTGGCAACTTTAGCTAAGCATCTTCATCTTACTCCTAAGTTTGAAGCTATATCCTTTGTTCATATCCCCAAAGAATGGAACTTGGATGCAAATTGCCTTGCCAAATGGGCTACTAAGGAAAATTGCAACTGGAATGTCTATGACTAGGGGTCCCTGTCTCCTGAAAAAACCTCTCAACTTCTCCAATTTGTTCACAATGATCAACCCTGACCCTCCCCTTTCTACCTTGTTGCAGCTCAAGCTCGTTGATTGCTACTCTACTTGGAATTCTTCTTCAAAAGCCCTATGTTGATATTATAGCCTGGTTTGACTTCTTCGGCATGCTCGGTATCTCTCTCTCTAGCCTAGCGCACTTACAGGGATTCATGTTTTCAAGAATTATGATTGTCAAATGGGCTCTCCAAACTCTTTTTGGAGATGGGTTGGGGAAAACCTTTCTGAGTTTCTTTTATTACTTTATTTACGACTCTAGTCATTCGGTTGTTGTAAAATGTAATGGGCTTCTTTTAATATAATTTTCCTTTTGGGAGGATAAAAAAAAAGTGTAAGCACAAAACTAAATAGGATTTGGCATGGGTATGCAAATTGACCATTACAAATATATTCCTAAAAATTTAAGGATAGAATCTAAAATAAAACAAATTATTTAAAATGTATGAAAAAACTATAATTACAAAAGTAAACATTTTTATAAATAGTGGTATTGAAGATACCATATATTTAATGGAAATCCAACAGATGATGTAAAGGTTACTTCTGTCTGTATCCCGTTATATTCACTTTGCGTTACGTTGCTACACTATGACTATATTTCATTGGTAACTTCAAACAAATCGAAACCCCCAAATATATTTCACATCCGGTCAGCCTTTCATAACGTAATGGATTCTCGATGGAATCCCTGTGAGAATGTCTGGCGAAAATTTGTATTGCTATCAATATTTACATCTTTCAAATTACTGAAGTCTCCATTGGCATTAAAGCGCACAATCCGTTCAATCTTCAATTTACACCAACAAAATAGCAGCATACCTATTTCACAACGAAGATGAATAGTCAAGGTGTCGTTCCTTTGCAGTACCATTAAAGATTTTTTTGAATCCCAATTCATTGATTCGTGAGTGAAAAGCAAGAATTTATATGTTTATACTGTAAAAGCATTTGAAGCTCATCTGGCGGGAAATTGTCTGCTGAACATGCATTTTTGGGTCTGAAATGTACAACTTTCTCATAGTCTCACTAAAACTGGTGGTGCAAGTTTATACTATGAACTATAAAATATACTTTATACTATAAAATATAAAAGAGTCACTGCCATTAGATATGAAACGCAAGCCTCAACTTCCACTTACAAGCGGTAAACTTGTGACGGGAACAAACATTGCACCCAATAAAGGTTACAATTTATAGAGATTACAAACTCATAACAAAGTCCTACAAAAGCGGCTCTACACTTAACACCTGACTCAACTAATTGACAACACACAAACAACTATTGACACAACTACAACATCTAATTGCTCATACACCTACATCTAACAAATTGTTAACAGCACATACAGACAAGTTGTCTACATGCACAACAGCTCACTGTTACATTTATTAATGTTGGAGCATATATTCCAACAGTACCATGCATTACAAAAAGAAACTGGTGGGAGGCAAATAGCATATCATTTTTCTGTTATAACTGTAGAAAGGGTCAGTCAGTAGTTGCTTTTCATCTCTTCATTTAAGTATAGCGTTTTTATGTCTCCCTTCATGATAATGCATAAAAGTTAATATTCAGATAGCAAACAAGAAGGCGATGTCAAGGGAAAGGCGGACCGCAGTTGCAAGAATCAAACAACTGAGTGGCCTCTTTTCCATGTTATGAGGCATACAGATATCAAGATAATATATTGATATGTAACAAAACGACCAGATCTGTCTCAAATATGTTTTATTTTTATGTTTGAACTTCTTGATGCAGTGAACAATACAATGTGCATATCTTCTTTTGTATGTTTGACTCACCTAAAAATTTGAAACATCCAAATTAACTATAGTAAATAGACGTGCTATATCAGGGCTATTAAAGTATAACTAGAACATAAATTAATTAGTGGTTGTTTCCATTGCTTCGACAGATTAATAATGGGAAACTTCATACAATAATACATTGTACTAAGAAACAAGAAAAAAAAGGTTATTTTCCAGTAGTTGCGAGTAAAAAATCTTCAAAATGATTATGTTCCTACAATTTCTCTTCATGCCATTAGAAACACATTGTAGGGTAAAAATGGCATCTTGCTCATCTTTTCTACGAAACAGTAGGTATCCAAAAAATAATAATAAAGAAACGAAGCTATTACCAACTTCATTTTCTATAGCTATTGCAGTTGACCTTATTAGCCGACTTAGCTTTTGATGCATACAGTCTTAAACGTTGTAGGATAGACCTCTCGCTTATATGCAAAGACATTGCATAAAATAACTTGGGATGCTCTGTAGAAACACATGATTGTAGAAACTCAAGGTCCCTTTCAAGAGAGCTAGAACCATAAAGCCTATCACGTTTATCAGCAAGCAATATAAGACACTGGCAAACAGAACTTGTCAGTAACCAATCATCTGATTTAAATGCATCACCATCTTCTCTGATTTTCAATTTCTTGATACAGCTACTTTTACTAAGTTTATTCTCTTTAGTTACTATGCAATAGTTAGGCCCTTTTTTCTTATCTTTATGAAGCGAAGGCACCACTTCAAAGCCTTTGCTAGCGATATATATAAATTTTTTAACATCCATAATACTTTGGCTATGTTGGGGTGAAGCAAATTCTAATCTCCGATACACTTCATCTGGAAGATGTATGATGTAAAGCAGTAGTAATAGTTCTAACTGGGGCTTCCCACTTGCAGAGACTTCAAAGTATTCACAGTCCTGGCTGCTGCAGCCTGCACAACCCAATCTCCTCCAAAAAGCCACACGAACCCGTACATGCCGTCTTGAAAAAGATAACAAACAACAGTCTACGGCAAGATCAAAGTTGATATTGATAATATCGAATGGATTATCTGGCTCTGTGAAACCATATTTATGTAGTAAAGCAGCATTACTCAGGGTACCATATGTATTGAAAACCTGAAACAGACAAGGATCAAATATGATCACTGGAACATAATATTATGTTTTATAAGTAATCAAATGGCATTCACTATAATGACACAAAATACATACCTATACTAATCTTTAAATGAGGCAACCATGTCACAGATTCAGTGAACTAAGAAATTTATCTATACAAGGCATAGTTGAAGCAGAAAGAATATCAAAGAAGCAAACCAATTGATCCCACTTAAGACGGGAAATATATAAAAATGAATCTTGCCAACAAAGATATTTACCTAGGCCAAACAAAATGAAAATCAAAGAACTAAACGACAACCTTTCAAGGATCACAGATGAGAAAGTTAAAGATTTGCCTTCTCTTTCAAGAGAGACAAAGCACCACACCTGGATGGGTTCCCAGCTGGCTTCTACAAACAATTTTGGGAGCTTATAAAAGAGGATGTGGTGGCATCAATATTTTGGCCTTGCTATCTCATCACAATCAAACAATTTAGAATTGAATAACACTTTTTTGGCCTTGATACTCGAAAGGCAAGCATCAATATATTTTGACTCATACCATCTAATTTCAATTTGCAATATGCACTACAAAAGCATAGCGAAAGTCATTGATAATAGACAAAGGACTACTGCCAAACAATAATTTCAAAGGAACATGGAGGGTTTTTCCATGGAAGACAAGTCTTGGATGGGATTATTATTGCCCATGAGGTATTAGTGTATTACACTTAACAAAGGCGCGGAAACAACTACTTTTGTTCATTAAGCTAAACTTGGCTTTGGAACTTCGTGGAAATCATGAATTCAGAAGTGCTACAGCATACCTTAATACCTAGGTTTGGTTAATGGTATACCAGGATTATTCTTCAACACCACAAGAGGCTAAGGCAAGGTGATCTTTTTTTGCCATTTTTATTTATCATTTCAGAGAAAGTCATCGCTAAACTTGGCTTTGGAACTTCATGGTAATCATGGATTCAGAAGTGCTCCAGCATACCTTAATACCTAGGTTTAGTTAATGGTATTCCAGCATTATTCTTCAACACCACAAGAGGCTAAAGCAAGGTGATCTTTTTTTGCCATTTTTATTTATCATTTTAATTTTTAGCAAAGACCATTCAAGGAGCAATTAATTAAAGCTAAAAGACAAGGAACGGTTTTTCACATAAAAGTGAGCACAGGAGTGCCAAGACTCTCACATCTACAATTTGAAGATGATACTATAATTGGTTGTGAGGCACAGTCCAAGAAGATACAGCCTTCAAAGAATATCTCCAAACTATGATTACCTGCCAGCTGACTGAAGAATCTGAATGCAGCCAAGGTTTATTTCTGTAATGACAACATGGTAGCTGAAACATGCCTGAGCTGAATCTTGGGCATGAATGAACACTAACACTGTCAAGCTGATTTCTTGAGGTACAACTGTTTTTGGTAGAAACACAGAGCAGCTCTGGAAACAGTTCCTTGACGAGAATCCAAACAGAGCTGGCAGTCTGGAAAAAAAATGACTTACACTTGTGGCAAACATTTAACTCATGAATGATTAAACCCGCCCTGCAGACTCTGCCAACTTGAATGATGTTGATTCTAAAACTGCCCTCTAGAGTGTCCAATATAGGCACCGGATGAACAAAGCACTTGACAATAATATTTGTTTGGAGAATCTTCCAAGAAAACCATCACTTGGAGAAATAGTGGATCAGGTATATAGAATTTTATCACCTCAATAGCCAACTTGATTAAATCCTTCCACAGATGAGACATTGGCAGAAATTCCAACATCAGATTTTGTGAAGAAGCCTGGCTTTAGAGATATGCCTTCAGACCAAATGGAGGATTGGCAAGAAATGAAATAGACTCTAAATGCAGCTATTGAGATCAAACTGAAGGACTATGTATCAGACAACAAGGACATGGCTTGATTTGGTTCGAGCAGATTTTAAAATTGGCAGAGCTTCAGGAATTACTTAACTCCCATCACATCCCCGCTAGAAATAAGAATGAGATCAGATAGAATGGATCCAAAAGTGGCAAGTATTGTATCAGACAAGGGTATAGCATAATCATTTATTAGAACACTGCAGAATAATCAGAGTTACCTTCAGCCATGGCTCAAAGAAAGAATACCAAAGGTAGTATGTATACGATTTGGGGCTAGCAATTAGCAACAAGGTCCTAACCCATGACAATGTCATCAAAAACAGAATGGAATGGAACCTTGCAGTGTATTCTGGCATCAGGATTCTGAATCGGTCCATCATCTCCTTTTACACTGCTCTTATTCACAAGAAATTTACGGCTGGTTCATGAGAAAGTTCTCGATTTGGCTGTTTCCCTTCACATGAGAAACTGGGCTGAAGCTTGGCAGATTACATTTAGATCCAGGCTTGGAAGATTGGATAATCTATTATTGTTTGAAAATTTGGTTGAGAGAAATAGCAGAATTTTTTGAAAGTCAAAGCTCCAGACATTAGGTAATAACCAAAATTCAAAATTCTATTGCTGTACGGTTGAGAACTTGATCCCCAAAGGTTCAGAACATCAAAATGAATAAACAGCATATAGAAATGTATTGGATTATGACACTGAAATGTGTCCCTGCTAATGGGGTTGCTTGAAAGGTGATAGAAGTCCAAGTGAGAACCCAAGTAGAAGGTCGAATCAAATTAGTTTTTGATGGGCCAGCTAAAGGGATTCCAAGGAGAACAGGTGAGGCAGGGGGCAAGAGGTGGCAGGCAAGCATTCATTGGCCTGTAGTGATGACTATGGAAGAAACACACATAACCTTGAAGAATATTGAGCCCTCCTTGCAGGTCTAAAGCTTGCAACGGAAAGAAACTGGTGAAGTTGGATATGGGAAACTCCAAAATCATTATTGAAGCAGTTAGGAAGATGGCCTGCTCCAACCAGGGTCCCAATGGCCTAATTGAGGATATCAATGAATTTCTTAAGTCCTTCCCTAGTATCACAATCAGTCATATTATATTGTAAGGTAAACTTACCTACCAATCATCTAGCCAATTAAGGGGTTGAATTAACCAGAAAGAAAGGGGTCAATTTCAAGGTTGACATGTAAATTGAGCAAGACCATACCCTAGTGAATTTACTAGGGGAAGAGAATGATTTCAACCCCCTTATAAATTCATAATTTTAATGAGGGACAAATTCTCGTTAATGCTGGTGAAGGGCCCATAGGGTACCTTATGATTTGAAATCATGAGTGCTAAGCATATGACAGAATAAAGGGTTAGTGCGTGCCACTACCAATCACGCTTCTCACATGAGAAGTGTGTTTGAGAAATAAAGACACCCTCTCTCCTTGTGCGTTCAATTCCCTGTTTTCTCTCCACTGTGCAATTGTTGCTCAAAAAAATCTGCTGCAGGAAGCTACAGACAGTGACAGAGATTGATTCAGCAAACTTGGCTGTGATAATCGTAGATTGGCTGTTTCTCTTCATCCTGATTAATTTGTGAGATCCAGCAAATCTGTTTTGGGTTCAGAAGTTTATGTAAATCAAGGAAGAATGGGAGATTTAAACAGACTGTTCCCTACTCCTCCTCGAACCCCTTGCAATTTCCTTTTTCATGGCTATTTATGCATAAAAAAGATTGTGAGAAAATTCAGAGATGGATTTTTCTGTGTATTCTACTGTATAACATCTGTGGATTGGGTTAGGATCGCTGGGATCCCTACTGGCGCCTCTTTTCATAGCCAGTTGATATCTAATGCCCTGCTCCTGCTATTAGTGCAGTTCTATTCCTCTAGGGCACCCTTAAAAATCCCCTTCAGTGTCAATCATTATCTTTGCATAGAAAAAGAAGCTGTGTAGGCTCTTCACAAATTTATAAATGCTAAAATATCTTACGGTCCGAATATCTGGAGATTTAGAAGGCCAGGAGTTCACTTCTTTGTAAAGAGTTGTACTTAGAAAAGTAGTCTTGACTCTTGGCCCACTCACACCATTTCATGGCTCCAACAACCAGCATCTATTCAAGAAGACTTAGTTGTAATTGAAACAAGGGAATCAGAGTTCACAGCCTTATTGGCTCTTGCAGACTACTTTGGCTGACATTCAATTTCTTATTAAAATACAAATTCCGGTGAGACATCCACCGCTGTAGTAACAAATAATTTGGGTGCAGCTTGTTGGGAAAGGTGGTGTATACCTCGCACATAGTAATATTGAATATTTTGTAAAGTTGTGGTCCATCTCAAAATTGGGCGCACATGTTGGGCGTGCAATATTTTCCGTAGATGGTTGTGTAACATTGGAAATGCATTTAATCTGGGTGGACCACTGGAGAAATGCATTTAATATTGGGGGTCATGGTGTAGTGAGCACATGGCCTAATGGGCTCATGATTTAATGTAGGAGACACATTGGGCAAATGCGTTTGATATGGGAGGCACATTGGAGAAATGCATTTAATTACTAAATGTCTTATTAAAAGCATTTAATGCGGAGTCACATAAAACAAGTCATCTTGGACACTTGGATTGGAGAGAGCATTTTTGTTGTCTTGGAGGTTGTCATGACTCTTGGTCAGAGTCAAACTTGGGCGCCCACCTTGGAGATGTACTTGGGTGGATTGATTATTCATATTATAATTGTTTTGTTGCTAAGAATATTATTACACTCTCTCTCTCTCTCTCTCTCTCTCTCTCTCTCTCTCTCTCTCTCTCTCTCCATTTAGGATTATGTAGGAAATTGTTTTGTATTTCCTTTTCATTTGGTATCAAAGTCTGGTTTCAAGTTGTAGGAGGAAACATCTTCCTTGTGGTATTCATCCTTCTTCAAGTGGGAACCTGTTCCAATTGATCTTGTTTTAGAATATAGTTATGGCAAGCACTTCTAGAATGGATGTGGAGAGATCCAATGGAACAAACTTTGAGTTTTGGAAGATCAAGACAAAGGATTTGCTTGATCGTGACAAATGAGGATCATGTTGCAAGTTTCCTTGGAGTTCATCCCCGTACTATTAGAATTGATGAGTTCATCCCCATACTGTTGGAATTGGTCATACCATGACTTGGAGCTTTTGTTTGGTGGTATAAGGCCTTGGTCATGTGGAGGTTGTAGAGTTGATCATATGGTGACCTAGAGCCCCTGTTTAACCCACTAGATACAGTCACATGGAGGTAGTGGAGTTGGTCACATGGTGACCTAGAGCTCCTATTTAGCCCCCTAGATACTTGTTCACATGGAGGTTGTGGAGTTTGTCATGTGGTTATCTGGAGCTCCTATTTAGCCCCCTGGCTCTTCAAATGCATGTATTTGGTGGAGGTGGTGGTCATATGGTGACCTAGAGCTCCTATTTATGCATGTCCTTAGCGGAGGTTTTGGAGTTGGTCATATGATGACCTAGAGCTCCAATTAGTCCCCTTGTCCTTTGGATGCATGTACTTACATGAAGCAGATTCTTGGTGTGTTGGATCTGCATGTTGCAGATTTGTGATATTTCGCCATTCATAATGCGAATCTCATGGTTGCAGATTTGTGGGTGTTTTGGATGTGTCAACGGATTTAGATTTACATGGTTAGGTTTCTCGGTTTTCTTTTTTAAAATCTGAGGTTTTTTGCAGATCTATGGAAGATTGTTTTTCACATTGTAATTCTCAAAGGTTTTTTGGATAGAGGCAGTTTCAGATTTGCATGCATGTTTTTGAGCATCATCAAAGGCTTGTTCATTAGTCTCTGGTTCCTGACCTACAATTGTCCTGTAGTTATGGATTTATGACATTTCAAATCTGAGGAGGTTTTGAATCTGATGTTCATGCTATGAGAAGAATTTGCATGATGCCTTGATTTTGTTGTTGTGAGTGGAGGTTTGAATTGGCCTATTTTTTGTGGTTCCAAGTTGCACTAATTTTTGAGATCTACAGATTTTGTTTTGCAGTTTACTTTGGTTTTAGTTTTTGGTCCATGGCCATGCATTTGTCACCTTTGTTGTAGGCCGCATGTGTAGCATGAGGTTACAGTGCCATGTTTGTGTACCTGCATGTTGCATTAAGAATTCGTGAGTGGATCTACAAATTTTTGATGGTGTCATATGTGCAACAAAAAGATCCACCATGAA
Source organism: Cunninghamia lanceolata (assembly GCA_027924645.1). Lineage (NCBI taxonomy): Eukaryota > Viridiplantae > Streptophyta > Pinopsida > Cupressales > Cupressaceae > Cunninghamia > Cunninghamia lanceolata. Next base: position 6,355,610 of record BSBN01000957.1, read on the forward strand.
AATGGTGGTAGTAAGTTCCTAGTCTTTTTGAGCATCTATATTATTTGTTGTAGACTATTTGGATACCATGGTGTTGAAAATTTTGGTTTGTTGGCCTATGGCCATCATTGAGCATTGGTATGTTAGCAGCGAGGTAGTGAGATGGACTATTGTGAAGATCCTTCGAAAGTGTAATATCCCTTGACTGATCTGACTTCAAGTTGCTGATGTAAACCCTCAAGGAATATTGTCAAACACTTTGCATACAATGTATATTCTTGCTGGTACTGTGTTTCAGTTTGATTATACTTGCTTGGAAATGATGACAAATGTGATTTAAATGCTTGCAAATGAACACTAAGATGTCTAAGCAAAGATCTAAAATGTAAATGCAATTCTTTTTGTCTTTTCAAATACATATATATGATCTATACATGGAAAATGTGCACCTACAGCGAATTGACATTTCATCAAACACTTGGCATGAAAACTAATATGCTAAACATGAAGAGTATAGATAGGTCATTACATCACATATATGGTATGCAACTTATTCCTCCTTTATTGACAGTCTAATTCAATTACAATGCTGATGTAGATATGAATAGCCAAGACTCTTGGCTTTACAATGTAATGCAATTCCTATAGTCTGAGACAAATGGCAGCAACTAACACTATTCTATATGCTTATATATGATGCAAAGAACATAGGAGAACCTGATCACATGAAGCGCCCTTGAGAGAAGGTATCGTGGCAGCCTTGCTAGCTTGGGATGAGTCTTCAAACATGCCAAAGCATGCCTCTAATGGTGCCGCCCCTGTTCTGGACTGTAAGGTGATAGAATAAATTAATGGCAGCTATAAACTCCTTTCTTCAATACCAAATTCCATCGCCATACTCCTAGGAAGGCAACGCCCTTATACCTATATGAAATCGATCCACTATTGGCTTGTTATGGGTGAAATCGTGGGTCACAGGTCTGCAATGAAATGACCTAAAATGTAATATCAGCAATGCCTCCCAATTGATCCTCTACAATGCAAAATCCGATCCTCAATGAATGCAATTTATGATGCCAAAACTCCAAATCTCCTAGAATCGAACTATCACAATTTGGCCCTTGGCCACAAAATTGTAGCAATGTGTAAGACTGAAGTATCTCACACTCAAATAGCTGCAACCCTTCGGAAGATCTTTCACAACCTCAGTTATGCCAATCAAAGAGAATTTTCATTCTCAATGATCAATGAATGTAGAAATTGCAGAAACCCTAGGCTTCCTCTTCTCCACAACAAAACACATCAAAGCAATTGTCAAATCCTCTATGATAGAAGCTTGGCTGATCCTCTCTTTATACTTTTTTTCTCCAAGAGGTGGTCGATCCTTCAAGAAGCTTCTAGAAAGTAATATTAAAATAATATTACTTTACTTTAGTGACTTTAATACTATTTAAGCCACTTTATTAAATTAATTAAATATAAGGTTTCTTTATAATATTTATTTATTTAATAACCTTACAAATAATTAATTTAATTATTATCTCCCTTAATTTTCCAATCCAACTAAATCTAGGAAACCAACCACTGACCAGGTAATTGCCTAAAGAAGACCCTCCTAACCATGCACATTAGCCTATGAGGGTCAGGAATAGGCTAAACCATCCACAAACATCAGGCTAAAAAGGGGACATTACAGAAAGTCATGCAAGAAGGAGGAAGAGGTGTCTTCACAGTTTTGAGGATGTGAACTATGTTGTCATGAGTGGCACTAGATCATGATTCAACAGGAGCTTCGTGCAAGAACATGGTTGTGATAGATTATCTTCTATGTTGAAGATAATGACCACAATGCCATGGGGAGCCCCTAAATGCACAATTGGAGTTTTGACATGACATGGTTGTGCTTGTTAGGAATAGCAGGCAGAAGATATCAATTGAATGCAGATAAAGATTAAACAAAGAAATGAAAATACACAGAAATAAAACAGCGAGAGACAATTTTAACGTGGTTCACCCAAAATCGGGCTACATCCACCAACAGAGAGTCCAATATTATTGTCCAGCAAAAATAAAACCGATTACAACTAGCAATCTCTTGCAACTCAATACTACTGCAATATGCTACAATACAATATCAATGGAAACCCTAACCCCTTAGCCTTTTCGCCTTCTCCAGCCTTTTTATCAAGACTTATGTCGGTTACAAAAAATAGGGTTTTATATGTTGGCCAATAGAAAAAATAATTGTCGACACCTTTATGAAATAATACTTTGGGGGGGAAACCGCGCCGACAAAAGTGGGGAAAATTTAACCTTCAAGTCTAATTAGGCTCCATATAACAACAATGCTTGTGAATTTGCCACAAAGACATATCACGATGCCATGGGAAGCTCCAAGTCACTCTCAATGGGAGTTTTGGCAATGATGTGGATCTGTCATTTCTCGACAAATGATCTTATGTTATTGAGGATGTGTACTATTGTGCCATGGTAGATCCTAAACTAGTTGTTGGGTCTTGGCATGACATAGCTACTTATGGGTAGATCTATCAATCAAAGACAAATGATCTTTTGTTATCAAGATGTAAATCATGGTGCCGTAGGGATCGCTAGAATCTACACTAATCATGCAGTGAAAATATTGGCTATCATTTGGAGTTAATCTCCAATGTTGAGTACGATGATCAATTTGAATTGGAGAGTGACACTATTGGATATTGCAATGTTGCAGTTGGAGTTAGGTTGGCATGATATGATCGGATGTGTACTTGTTATTGCTAGACAGATTGAGGTGACGCTAGAGATCTCCTAGTTGTAGGAGATAAGTGTTGGAATTGGTTGAGTCACTCAAACAATTTTCAATAAAAAGAGTGAGGAGCCTACACCCAAGGTTGAACATGAGTTCAGCATGGGCCTTATGAGTCAAAGTGATTCAAAGCATTGTAGAAAGAACAATCTCGTACCCCACTAGTGTGGAGGTCCACTCGGCAAAGAATGCAACCTAATAGGCATAGCCCACCTATTTGTCAAATGCATTCTAGTTTTTGCTTTGTCCATTGATGTATGGGTCTAGGATGTGGAGATATCAATTCTAAGGACAAGTTTGAGAAGTATAGGGTAGGGTTAGTGGTTAAGAGCTAATTCCCTAGATGTGGGAATGGATGCTGGTGAGATCATCTCTCCTGTTGAAAAGATTAGATCTTTCAGATTCTTTATTCTATTGTTGTTGTGTCTGGACTTGGAGTTAAATGGTTAGATGTGGAGACAACTTTTCTATATGGGGATTTGGAGGAGATCTATGTAACACAGCCAAAGCACTTTCTGGTGTTGTGAGAAGCACATGGTTTGCAAGATATCTCTCTATGGATGCAACTTTGCAAACGAATGTGTTCTCATTTCTATGGGAATGAAGATTTCAATTGAGTAGTATCCTTTTACACCAAATGAGATAGCGAACATGCATTATGTACTTTATGTGAATGCAATTGGTAGTATACTATGGTTTGCACCAGATTAGACATTGCCCAAGTAATGGGAGTCCTAGCAAGTATATGTCCATTCTAGACAGGGTATTAGACTGTGGTGAAGAGGGTCTTCAAGTGTCTTTGAGACATGTCTTAAGTGTTTGATTTGCTACCAAGAGGACAGGCTTTTGGGCAAGACAGTGGATATACAAGGATTCGTGAATTTCAATTGGGCAAAAGATGTGGATAGAAGGTTACTAGTGGGTATGTGTTTAACCCATAGTTTGCAAACTCTCCGAGTCGCCGAGTACTCTCGAGATTTTTTGCTCTGCGAGTACTCACAAGGTTTACTCTCCGAGTTTTTTTGCCGAGTATTTGAAAAAACTTGCCGAGTTTTTGGCGAGTACTCGCCAAGACTCACCAAAAACTCGCCAAGTTTTTCCAAATACTTGACTTGTTGCGTCAGCAATCCATCAAAATCGCGGAAAAAAACACTCCAAAACTCTGTTTTTTTGGTGTTATAAGCATTTTTTTTGCCTTTTAAAAAATTATGAAAATGGTGTGCACCATGAAGGTCTGTGTGGTTTTGAAGGTCTTCATTTGGGCACTGCCTCTTGACCCCACTGGGGGCGTTGCCCCCAAACCCCCAACCAAACTCATTTCGTACATTTTCTAGCTGTATTTTGCATAAAATTTATGTTTTTTTCAAATATTTAAATTTAAAAAAAAATTTAAGTGTTCTTTAAGTTGCCCAGTTTTGCCGAGTTTTTGCCAAGTTTTTACCGAGTACTCTCCAAGTTGGAAATTTTTGGCTTGCCGAGTACTCTCCTAGTCCGAGTTTGCAAACTATGGTTTAACCTATTTAGTGGCAAGTTGGATGAGCAAGAGATAGGCTATGGTTGCTCTTTTGACAATAGCTTGGCAGGGTATATGGCAACTACTCAAGCTTGTAAAGAAGAAACTTGGCTTCAAGGAATGCATTCGGATATCGGGTTGAAGTAGAATTCAATGTGACAGTAAAGTGTCACTAGCATGGTAGAGAACCCTAATTTCATGTGTGAATAGAACACATTGATGTGTAGTTTCTAGATGCTGCAATTACTTTGAAGCTTGTAAGCACAAAGAACTTCAAATGATGCAAGATGGTTATGGGAATGTTTCCCCTTTGTTGTGAATTTTGTTTGCCTATGTTTGGCCCCTTATGCAATATATGCAAGTGGGAGAATGTCGGGAAAGGCATTATACACCTTGCACATAGGAATATTGAATATTTTGTAAAGTTGTGATCCATCTCAAAATGGGGCACCACATATTGCAAGTGCAATGTTTTCCCTAAGAGGTGATGGTGTGTAACATTGGAAATACATTAATGTGGATGGCACATTGGAGAAATGCATTTAATATTGGGGATCATGGTTTAACAAACACATAGCTTAATGGGCTCATGAGATAATGTGGAAGGCACATTGGGCAAATGCATTTAATGTGGGAGGCACATTGGAGAAATGCATTTAATTAGTAAATGTCTTGTAAAAAGCATTTAATGCGGGGTCACATGAGACAAGTCATCTTGGGTGCTTGGATTGGGGAGAACAATTGGGTTGCCTTGGAGGTTGTAATGACTCTTGGTCCTACAGAGTCAAACTTGGGCACCCACCTTGGAGATATACTTGGGTGCATTGATTATCGGTGCTTGGGTGCATTGATTAAGGTTGGCTCGAAAACTTAGTAGTTTTTTCCACTCTTATTGTTTCTTTTGCCTACAAATAGAAGGCTTGGGATAGAGGTTAGACATCATCTTTGGGTTGATCATCATTTTTTGCATGCTCATTGTGAGTGAAGCTTTGGTGTAGCCCCCTAGAGGCTTGAGTTGCTTGTTGAGAGATCCTGAAGAGCATGGACCAAGTCGTGTGGATCTCATTTGTTCTTGGATTGGTCTCATGAGGAATGCAACAATGGTTGATCATTGCTGCTGAAGAAGGCCATATCTTGCATGATTTCCAGTGTTGATCTCCTATGAAGGCTTAGAGCCTAATATTGTATTGTAATTGCTTTGTTGTTGAGAATACATTGGTTTCGGTGCTTTGGAAGCTAGGTTTTTCTTGAATGGATTTTCCTAGAGTATATCAGTGTCTTTCTCTTGTGTGATTGTTGTATTCTTTCTTTCATTCATTAGTGTTATTACTATGCCAGAATCTTGTTGGACTTTGTATAGATTGGATAATTTGTGACATTTCTCCTCAGAGGATTAAGTAGGAAATTGTTTTGTATTTCTTTTCACAGCTGGCAAAATACTCAAAATCGCTTTTTCTGTTTTCTCTATTTTATTGGATCGTTAATACTTTGAGGTAACTAAGGGTGAAGTGATAATTTCAAATCATGTAAAGGTGAATTTACTCTCTAAGCCTGAATTCACATTTATTAGTGGTATAGTATAGATTAATAGGACATATGAATTTGTTTTACATTAGCAGATAGCACCCAAGTTAGGACATTTGCTTAACTTGTTCAGATATTACTTTTGTTTGCTCATGTAGGTCATTTTATGGATTGTCAATTTGGCTTCCTATTATAAGCATATTTAATAGGCACAATTACGTAAGTTATAAAAATGACCTATGGGAGGTCCAATTTATAGATTTTTGGAGTGGATGGAGGCTAGGATTGCCTTGAGAGATCAAGGGTTCAAATTGTTTGAGAGGATGGGAGGCATGAGAAGCCTGCAAGTGGCATCATGTGAATGGTGGTCAAAGGGAGCTCCAAGATTCAAGGAGAATCAAGGGTGGAGATTCCCTTGAAGAAAGTGGAGGGTGAAGATCAAAAGGGTACTTACGGGTGCTTTAAAGGTATGGACAAATCTTTGACCCATGCCTACGTACAAAGACCCATGTCTATGTACAAATCAGAAGGACCCATATACACTTTTGAACCTTGTGCAAGGTTTGAATGAGTTGATCATGTTTAGGATTGTGTGAGTGGAGAATTAGTTGACTAATTGATTTTAGCCAACTTAATGGAAAGTAGACAAAAAAGGGAATTAAATAAATATTTGAATTTATTTACCTAAGGTTGGACTATAGATGAAGGATTAATTAAATAGTCTTAACTATTTAATTGATGCTCGGGTGAATAGTGATGAATAGTGGATGAATAGTGAATTTATTAATTAAATAATAAAATTTTATTTAATTAATGTTGGAGAGAAAATTGAATAATTAATCAAATAAATAGGATTTATCCAATTAATTAAAGAAGAAATGGGCAAGTGATGTCCTAATGATTTCTGAAATAGTTATGAGACGATTTTAGGTGTCTACAACAACTTTACTTTGACAACAGTGGATTGCCTTTGTCAATCTTCAAGGTGAAACATTTAGCAAATCAGAGGCCAAGTCAAATAAGGCTACATTAGCTCAAAATAACCCTATCAGATGGTGGGCATGGCATGGCAATGATGCCATGGAGCTGAGAATGCTTACCACTCACCTCCTTTAACAATTTGTCAATTCCTTTGCTACTAAAAGGATTTGGTCCACATACAACTTCATTTATGTTGTCAAGAAGGACAAGCTTACCTCTCAATGATTGAACAAGTTAGTGGTCGTGCATAATGCCTTGTGACTTTAGGATCGATAGACTCTTGAGTATTGTGAAACGCTAGTCACAGGTTAAGATGTTGATTTCGAAAATGACACAAATTGGTGAGGAGACACACGAGGGACCAGTTGGGATACCATTAGATGAAGCAGTCCCACATATTGGGAGTGATTTAGACTTTGAAGATTAGGTGCAGCAGCAGATTTTCTATGTTTTTTCATTGTCTAGTTGTAACTTGTAGCCTCTACGCATTTTGATGTAATTGTTATATAATATATGCACATTGACAATGAAAAGAATGAGATTTTGTTAATTTATGTGTCGACTCTCATGTGAATTCTCAATTCAGCTCTAATGTTATGTAATATGGTTCTATAGTGTATATGATGAATGCCTTAGATATGAATAATTGAAATTTCCTATATTTTAAAATTTTCCCTTTTTTAATTGTCATCCCCCGTTGTCCCCCAAAAAAGGCCTCTGGTTCCCTACTATCTCAGAAACACATTCCACCATCCCTTGTTGCCCCCGTCTTAAAAACACCATGGAACATAATTACACAAGATGATGAGAGTATAATATGCCACCATTCGATACTTATTCTCTAGGAGTGATGTACATATAAGGGAGTCTAGAAGGAACAGATGCCCCAATTAGGATCCCAGCCCATTGGAATTACCTATGTACACAAATTATTGAACCCCTCCTAGTCCTAACACAACTCATTACACAACACTCCATATTAATTGTTAATGTGTCTTTATTTATAATGGAAACTTACATCTATCCCGCCAATTAAAACAAAACAGTCATATTTGACAATTGAACAGGATAGAGTGTGACTCTTCGAGTATCACACTTGCTTGGAATGAAGTTGGAACTAATGGTGAGATTGGAGTTGTGACTTAAGTGGGTGTAAAGGCAATAATTAAGGAGGCAAGAGAGTGCAATGCTTGGAATGCATTCGAGAAGAAAGAAGTGTTTCTTCAAGCCAATGAGATTGGAGTTGTGACTTAAGTGGGTGTAAAGGCAATAATTAAGGAGGCAAGAGAGTGCAATGCTTGGAATGCATTTGAGAAGAAAGAAGTGTTTCTTCAGGCCAAATTGTCTCAATTCTCATTTCAGCGTCAAGGCTTTAGCTACCACTGTCTTTGCATTATTGTACTGTTTGGTAAACTTTTCCTCTCACTCCGCTTACCTAGCTTTTATCTATATTTCCCACTCTACTTTCTTAATCTTGTACTTGGCCAACTCCAAATCGGCATAGAAGGTTTGGTTGAGGTTTCTCGAAGCTTCTCGTTGGCCTTGCCCACTTATTCTCTAGCACTCTTTACCTCCATCTCTCGTAGCTGAATCTGATATTTTTACTCTCACACATCCATATAATACTCCCTTGCTATCCTCTCAAATTGTACGATAAATCAGCAACACAATTGTAGTATAGGAAGTATAAGCAAGTAATATAGACCATAGCAGCAAAAATCTTTTGGGGAAAAAATCAGCAAACCAAAAGTATAAGATTTTTTCAAAAAATGGAAAAAATCAGAAAAAAAAAAACAGATTTTCAAAAAACATAGAAAAATGCAAAAAAGAGAAAAAAAACTACTTTTTTTAAAATTTAATCGCATTTTAATAGCATAGAGATATAGAGAGCAAATAAAAATGACAGTTTAGTCCATGAATTGTGGAATATAGATTGCTTTCATTTATGTTCATATCGTTGATTACATTGCATTGCACAATGCATACTTCATGGTGCATAAATGATAACTAGATACTAATCTATGTTACACCAAGTTTCTAGGATGGGAATGACAAGGAACAGGGGGATGTGTTTCTAGAACTGATTTTTTGGGAGGCCATTTTTTGGGGATGGCAGGGATGACTATTTAAAAATAGGGAAAATTTTAAAATATAGGAAATTTCAAATATTAATATGATAACATTGATAAAGCATACATTATATACATTATAATATCATAAACATACAAGATACTAAAACCATAACACTTAACCTACAAATGGAACATTCAGAGCTGATGAAATCCTAAATAAGTTCAAATATGATACTAAAACCATAACACTTAACCTACAAATGGAACATTCAGAGCTGATGAAATCCTAAATAAGTTCAAATCCCACGATTATGCTTCACACGGAAATTTTTCAATGGCAAAGAGCCTAAACTCCATGTAGCTAACAATTAACCTAAAAAATAAATATCAACGAATGCTAGAAGAGGTTTCCAAACAAGGTAAAGTGACTTTAAACAAATGACAAAAAATAAGTTGTTGGTCCTAATACGAGAACGAGTTGGAGGGCCTCAAGTATGAGTACAGGGCCGTGTGTGTGTGTGTATATATATATATAATGACTTTAAACAAATGACAAAATAAGTTGTTGGTCCTAATATGAGAACGAGTTGGAGGGCCTCAAGTATGAGCACAAGGCTGTGTGTGTGTGTGTGTGTGTGTGTGTGTGTGTGTATGGGAATGAGTTCAGGGGCCTCAAGTATGAGTATGGGTCCGCACGCGCACACACACACATATATGTATATATATATTCCTAATTTGCAAATATATATAAAAAATATATAAATATTTCTAATTTGCCCCAAACATATAAAATATGATGGAAAATTACGGGAATTACGACTTCATTGCAAAAGACATGATGTATGCCAACACAATAGGGCCACATAAATTTCAGGCAGTGGCACACAACGGAAAACGAGATATTAGAGGTTGCAAATAAGAAATGGATCTTATATACATACACATTTTCAAAAAATTAAGTTTATTATAAAATTTTATTCCACATAAATAAAATATATATTTAAATTTAAAACTAATTTCTAAACTAATTTTTTAAAATATAAAAAATATTAAAAATGATTATATATTTTAATTTTAATTAGAATGTATAATTAAGAAATAATAATAAAGATACTTAACAAAATACCATTTAAATTTTCTTTTTTAAATCATTTAAAAAAACAAAGCAAGTTTTTCACTAATTTGCAATCTTCAACCAAAAAAAATATTAAAGTTTTAAAAGTTTTTTAAACAAAAGCTACCAAAACTAATAGAAAAACATGGAAATTTTCTTTTCTTTTTAAAAACATAGTTTCATGGAATGTTTTAAATGGAAAACAAAAACTGCAAAATACACCTAGTCGATCTTCAAGGAAGATTTGACAATGTTTTCAACGGACAGAAACATCACATCAGGCTTAGAAACAGTAGAAAATTACAACAAGAAATGCATGCAAACCCTAGATGAACGAAAAAATCACGGGCCAAAGTCAAAAAACATTAGAACCCACAACTACACATCATTTCAACATAAAGAACCAGAATTTTTTCACGATTATGCAGAAAAATCGGAAAAAACATTGTTGACTACGATTTTGTAATGTCCCCTTTTGAGCCATTGTTGCAAAATGACTTAGATATTTGGAAAATTGGAAAATAACTATTTTTCCTTGGCAAAACGATGTTGGATTATGACTTGGAGTAATTTTGTAGTAATTATGGTGAAGCTTGGAGGATAGAAAGTGGGAAAAATAAGAGGAAAAATAAAAATAAAATAAGATGACAAATAAAAAATAATATTTTAATGCCAAGGGTGGCATCCCACTTAGAAAAATGAAAATAAAATTAAAAAAATAATAATATTTTAATCCTTGACTTGGACGACCCAATTGGAGAAGGCAAAATTAAATAAAATATTATTTTATTATGGAGGTGGACATGAAAGCAAAAAAAAAAAAAAAAAAGATGACATAAAAAATAATATTTTAATGCCAAGGGTGGCATCCTACTTGGAAAAGTGAAAATAAAATTAAAAAAATAATAATATTTTAATCCTTGACTTGGACGACCCAATTGGAGAAGGCAAAATTAAATAAAATATTATTTTATTATGGAGGTGGACATGAAAGCAAAATAAATCATGGCAAATTTGGGCGCCCAACTCGTGGATTATAAGAAGGGCATTTGGAGGACATTTTTCATCATTGTGTATTTGTCATTTGATAGTGGAGATTTTCTCTTTGAGCTGCAACTTTGTTTCAGCCATTTTTTGAGGACGAAAACCCTTAGAAAATTAGTGGTTTGGATGAAAACCCACTCCACTTTGAGAGGTGAATCCATACGAGTTTACCATTGGGCTTATTTGCATGTTTTTGCATTTGTTTGAAACTACAAGGACATATCATTTCTGCAGGTTTATGACAGCTAGGGTTTGAAGGACAAATTGTCATGATTTGTGCCAAAATGTCAATTTGTTATGATGGAGATTGAAGGATAATAATTGCAGGTTATTGGTGAAGGTTTTGGCATTGATATTGCAAGATATTATGATGGAATCGTTGGCTTTTTGAGAGGAGATCTGAGTTTCCCTAATGATGGCCGCTAGGGTTTGAACATCACTTGACATCATTGAGAGCAATTTGCAGATCTGGGCGGTTATATAGGTAGATCGTGGGCTTGTTTGGAGGAGAAAAACATCTATGCTCATTGTTTTAGATTTCTAACATCATTTGGAGACTAGCACTCATCACAGGAGGAGAATCATGGCACATGAATGAAGGTTTTCAGTTATTGTTTACATCAGAAATTTGCATCGAGGCATATTTTATATTTACCATTCCATTGGCGTCTATTATCCATCCTTTGGCACCTAGGGTTTGAGCGGCTACATTGAGGAACTAGCACTAACCTTTGGGAGGTATCTGTGACCTATTTTGGAGCTGTCCAGTATTGTCTTCATCAGCATTTTCAAATCAGATCTCAGTGTGAACAGCAGACATCAAAATCAGTCTTCTATTTGTCATGTAAGGTTTCATTTTGTGCCAAGAAGAGGTGTAACCCAATCGGGTATGTTGTAAACAATTTCCTTATTCAAATTTTTAATTTGAAATAAGAAAACCCTGTTGTTCTGAGTTATATCAGGTCTCTGATGTATGTTTTCAGTTCATTAGTTTATTGATATTTCATATGAAAATGGTTCTATATTGGCATCCTAACATAGCAAATGCATTCCCACATTGAAAATTCATAAAAACCATTGAAAAAAAACAAGAAACAAAATCAGAAAACTCAGTTCAAATCAGAAATTTGGATCAAATTTAGAAAAGGTTATTACAACATTAGAACCCACAACTACATGCGATTTCAACATAAAAACCAGAATTTTTTCACGATTATGCAGAAAAATCGGAAAAAACACTATTGACTACAATTTTTTTGGGGGAAAAATCGCAAAACCTAGCGATTCACAATTTTTACGATTAATCGCATTTTTTTCGTGATTTCTGCTTCTATGATATAGACAACATAAGCAACATCATAGAGAAGCAACACAAGTTATAAGTAAAATGATTTTATTATATTAATAGCAAGTACATTATGGATAGACGACCAACAAGATTCACAGATGAGAGCTCCTTGTCCACATGACCATAAGTTCACTGAAGGTTGATGAGTGTGGCTATCAAGGCAATTATGGCTTCAACTTATGAAGCAATTTCAACTCTGGATTTATTTATAGCTTTGTTGTATTCCAATTATAATTTTATTGAATCCCTTGTGGTCAACTCATCATAAAATGTCTAAACTAATTAGAATGCCTACAATATCCACAAACGACTTTGTGATTATTTGATAATTTATGGAAAACATATAATTGGCGATCGTCCTAGATCTACTAAGGTTTTTTGTTACATCTGGTATCTTCTCATCTTCATTGTGCTGAAACATAAAACTCGACTATATCATTGGACTTGAGTTTTGAAATTGGTTATGTAATTCTCCCTTCAAATTCAAGAGTGTAAGTCGATTCAAAGTTAAAGGCTTATCCTTTTAAATGAAATTACTAGTATTAAAGTTCTACACATTAAAATTGCCCCATTAATTAATAACCATGAGGATAATGGTAAATGCATATCAAATACATTAAACAACGGAAAATAACACAGTATGTATCCACAAAGTGGATATATATATGATGAAAAGGTGTATATGAAAGGGTACACCGTGCTAAGTTGTCGATCCTGGGACAGGATCGGGTACGGGTATGTGGATATGGCAATTTTTTGCCTAGGTACGGTACGGCAACATATATACATATATATATTTTAAAAATTTTAAAACTCTAGAAAGACTAAAAGTTAAAACAGTAATACTCGTAATTGCCAATAAACAAAATAATAAAATAAAAATATCTAAATACCTCGTAACTTGCAATAAGGAAAATAGTAGATACTCATGAATTGAAATTACTCAAATTCATAATTTAGTGAAATGTCAATACAAAATGAAAGTTACAATCAATATTCAATAATCTTCATATGTGTCTTCATCAAGAGCATCATAACTCAACATTTGGTTCAACTTCATTTGAACCACAATCAGCTGGAACACCACTACCACTAGCCATGTCTGTGTCATGTGTAGAAGTTGCCTCATGGCCCTCATCGATAGAGACTTCGACAAGCTATGTTAAAATAGCATCTAAATCGGCACACTCTAGAATTAGATCCCAATTCCTTGTCACCCCCTCCTTGTAATCAGGTTTCTTATGTGACAAGAGATGCAAGTTGGCGTGCACAAAGACCAAATCCTCAACTTTTTTTGCACCCAATTGGTTCCGTTTAACTGAGTGGGTAAAAGAGTATGTACTCCAATTCCGCTCAGCTGAAGAACTTGCAACCTATTAAATTCCATACAAGTTACAAACTTACAACATTTACAATTATAAATTATAAAGCATAAATTATTAAATTTATATTATAAAATTATAAATTAATAAACTTATTATATATAGTAGGGAAAGAAAATGAGGAAGTTAAATTTAAAAAACAAAAAGATGTGTACTTGAGATAGATTTTTTATTGCAAGAGATTGAAGATGAAAATAGTCTTGGCCATGTAGGTACCACCATTCATGAGCATCTTTCTTGCACTTTTCTCAAAGAGCGAAAACATCTTGATTCTTTGAAGATATGAACTCTCCAAACTCACTTGAGACAATTCTCTCTAGATCTTCATCTGGAAATATTCTTTCGAATGCAGTTTTGTACCCAACAACAACCTCTTTATCTCTATATGGTGCCACCCTCCTCGATTAGGAAAGTATCTCTTTGCTATAATACTTTGGAGACAAAGCAAATGCTAAGAGATGCAAGGGTGTGGTCATCTTGTTTCAATGCTCATCAATGATCCTTTGCACTCTTTTAATAAATGTTTTTGTAGGGTCTTGCTACTTGGCTTCTATTATGGTCCTTATTTATTCAACCATGGAGTCCATGCCATCATAAATTTCACCCAAGCATGGTTGATCCGTATCTGCATACCTAATCATACTCATGATGAGCTCAGTGAAATTCAAAACATATCCCACAGCCCACCACTCATCATCTAGGATCAATGCTTTGATTTTTTGGGCTTTCTCTGACTGGGATTGCCTCCATACACTACAAAGAGTGTTGATGACCATGGCGCTCAATGCCTCTCGCACCTTCACAAGTCATCTCAAGACGATTGTGTGTGATGCAAAACGAGTTTCGGCAACCTAACATCGTGTAAAAAATAATAAATTAAAATTTAAAAAGTAGCAACTAAGCAAAATTTTAAAATAATAATTATGCTAAAAGTAAAAAATAAAATTACCTTCAACAACTCCAATTTGGAGAAGGTTCTGAAGATGGCTTGTGACATATGATGATTTGTCACAAACATTTGTATCTCCTTAGGTTGTGTAGATTTCCTTGACCCACTCAATTTGTGTGCCAATATTTTGCAATATCAAGTTGAGTGGACGACACGTGTTGAAAAATCTTGTCATTGATGTCAAAGTTGTTTATGGCCGACTATGAAAGAGAAATGTATTATTTGTTGTTTGCTAGTCGACCACCCTTTGGCATACATTCCAAGACATGTTTAGACATATATTGCCCAAGTAAAGGATGTTAAGTATGGATAAAAGGTGGCGCTTAAAGAAAAACTCCAATGTTTGCCGACCTTCCAAGAGTTTGGCGCCACTTTGAGATTCAAAAGTTAAATTAAATATCATAATATGAGGCCGACCTCCCTTTAAGGAATCGCTCCACTTGAAGGAGCCGCCTCCCTTTAAAGAATTGTATCCCTTGATGAAGACGCCCTTCTTGGGCATTTAAAATGAATTTAAATGTTTATTAATGAGGCTGACTTTCTTGAAAAGTCATTCCTCTTGGTGGAAGAGGTGTAATGAAGTGGTATAAAAGGAGATAAAGTGGGAGTTTAAAAAAAAGCAAGCAATGAATATTATTTTGATTTTGGAGCAGATTTAGAGCAGACTTAGACCAGAAAATTATGAAGAGTATTCCAGATTTTTTTTGAAGAAAATTGGGGCAGATTTCTAAAAAAACATATAACTTGAAGAAGGTGATAATAATTTGCTGAAGGAGAGTATATATGCTGATTTTATGAAGAAGGTTTAAGTGATTATCATCCATTGAAGAAGCTACATTCAAGAAGGTGAAATCTTTGGAGGTTGGTGCCTCTCAAAACAAGAGATTGGTGTCTCATGCTAAGTTGGTGCTTAGTAGTGGAGATTGGTGTCTCCAGTGGGTTGGTGCCTACAAAAATTAGTGGGGATTGGTGTCTCCAATGGGTTGGTGCCTACAAAAAAGAATTGTAAAAGAATATTGAATTTTTTTGTGACTAGATTTGGACAGTAGATCCAAGCAGTCATTCTCCGGGTTTTTTCCCGAAAGGGTTTTCCACATAAATTTTGTGCTCTTATTGTGTGGGTCTTGTGTGTTTGTGGATATTGCTTTTATTGTGGTGGTTCAATTTTAAATAAGTAAAAGATGGCCTTATACTGATTCACCCCCCCTCTAAGTATAAGTGTGTGTTCATCAACATGGTGTCCAAAAAATATGCCCGTATGTACCCTCCAGTATTGAACTAGCTGCCCTACAAATTTTAGAATTGTCCATTACAACTTGGACAACATTTTTAGGATCCACCATCTCAATGGCTTGAATGAGGATATTGGCAATGAAGCTTGCATCCTTCACTTGCCCCTCACAATCAACTGCTTTCAAAAACATTGTCCCTTTAGGGACACTGCAATGACATTAATTAGTGGCCTATTTTTGCAATCCTTCCATCCATTAGAAACAGACACTCCTGTTTCAAGCCATGTATCACTGATTGCTCTCAATGACGACTCTACAGAAGCTTTTTCTGTAATGTCCCCTATTAGAACAATACTAATTTTACCCTAAATTTGCCCTAATTTCCCCCAATGTGTAATGTCCCCTATCCCGAGTTACCCTAGAATTTGCCTACTGAATCGCAAAGGGCAACAAATTAGGGTTAGGGTTTCACCTTGTTAAATAAATATCTCCTTAATGAAGTAATCTTGGATTGGAACCCTGCATTCACCACATGAACAATATATGCAAATATGTATATATGCTAGTTAGGGTTAGACCATTGCATCACATCCATAAATCATCAACAATGCAACATAGTTGGGAGAAGGGGCATGATGGGTCTGCTCGAAGCCATATGCCAAGCCTAAGAGGGTGTATACCACAGCCCTCCCCGTTGGCGACTTAGTACCTGCTTTCCCCATCATGACCTCGACTCCCGGAAGACACTTGCCAACTCATGGGATTGAGCGGGGGTCGTAAGTGGTTCACCCAACTCTCTAGGTAAGTGCTCTCTAGTCCTAGGAGCCATTACGGACACTCTAAGATGGCAACTTACTAGCCTTGCTTACCTACTCCACCCCAGGCCCTTCCCACAAGAGGATTGCAGACAATCCAATACATTTCTAATTCTAGCATAGGAAAATATGCATCTATAAATCATATGGGACAATAAGCTTAAGCATGAGAATAATCATAAATGTGACAATAAGCATAAGCATCTATAGATCAGATATATCTATAAACTGTAAACATACATATGGAACAAGAGTTGGCAGAAAGATACACTTGAATGTTTATATATGTGTGGAATCTATGATAGCAGCAAACTTTTCTGAAATACCAACTGATCTGCTCCTTAGTTTTATATCTCTGCTTTTAATCCAATCATATTCCCATATATATTTCCTTTCCATCTACCATTTGAAATCAGATCTTATTCATTTATATACTCAGAAGTATATATATTAGAGTTGCCGGATACGCCTAGCCCCCTCCACAGGGCACGCGTACCTAAGTATCCGGTACGGATGCGGGTACGGTACGGCATGGATACGGCTAGGATACCGTACCTACCCATGCCCTAAAATTTTTAATGTCCCAGCCGTGCCGGATACTGCCGGATTCGCGTCTTTTGAAAAATTGTCACGTATTTTAAACTCCAACGGTTAAAAATGCGCGTTAAATAGGGTTTCAGTCGGCAAAATCCAAAAAATCGCAGTCTTCTGAATTGTGGGTTTGATTCCTTCCCTCTGGCGGCTGCTATTCTGCATTATCGTGAAAACTTCACAGTTTATGTTTTTGTTTTATTAAATTTAAAATTTTTATATCAAAAGTTTATATTTGATAGTGTTATTTTATTAAATTAGCCCATAGGCTTTTGTTGATAAGCATTATAATGTTAGTTTAAAAAAATTCATGCTGGAAAATTGTCTCACGCCGTAAAAAAATTCACCCCAAAAAATTGTCGGAATTGTCTAATGCTGTAAAAAAAATCACGCCTGTTTGGAATTGTCTCATGCCATAAAAAAAATTCACGCCTGAATTTTTTTTTAACTCATCAGTTGTTCCTGTCGGCGTATTCCTTGAACCTCCTATGGGTGCAGGTGCTGGTTATATATGAAGTTCATATTATATTTTATAAAGTTTAAAAGGTTTGTATCTATAAATTTATGTAATTTAATAATTAATATTTAATATAATAAAAATTTTAATATAATATATTAATATAATAGACTATTTAATAATATATTTTTTAATTTGCTAAATATATATATATTATAATTATATAAATTTAAATATAATTATAATGTGTTAAAATTTTAATATGTATTATAATTATATAGTAGTGTTTGAATTTAATAAGTTTAATATTTATTAATAATTATAATATATTATTATAAAATAATAAATTATATTTTAATATAATACATTATATAATAAAGTATTTTTTAATATATATATATATATATATATATGAATGGTTGCCGTATCCGTATTAGGGGGTCTTGAAAATTAGCCGTATCCGTATCGGATACCGTATCCGTGTCCATGCAACATTGATATATATTATTGCTTGCTGTTATATATATCAGAAACATATATTAAACTCAGTTAATAATTTCCTTGCTTCTCTCCTTCATGGTTACCACACATCACAAATATCTTTTTATATGTTCATGAACAGCAGCGATCCCATGAAGGAATGCAACTCTTCATTATCACCTTAATCGTACCCCCTTGGAATCAGACTTTGTCTTATTTACAGGTCATTGCATATAACCAATCGCTGTATGCTGCCAATTATGAATCGCAGCCTTATTAATAATCGCCGCCTTTTTATTTGATTAATCTACCTTTATCTTATGTGCTGCCCTTATATTAGTGTGAATCACTTATTATTTGTTAATGAAGTTGATCGGTATATATTACCTTATATATTTGCTGCCTTGTCTTTACATACTCATCGCTGCTCATGGTATTATATAATAATCGCTTGGCACTTAAGATTTATACCAAAATAAATTATAATTTATATTTATTTTCATATTATATATATAAATATATTTATTAATATATATTATATCATAATGATTATAATTATGATAACTATAATAATATTTAAATCGATAATATTTATATTTATATTATTATTATTTAATCTGTTATTTATATTTATATAATATAATATATCTCAATATAAATATATTATTTAATACCATTTATTAAATATTATATATTATATATGTTTATTAATATATACGCAATTATCTTTCGAATTGATGATGGAAGGGACTCTACAAACACCATATTTCAAGAAAGCAATTTCATCATTTATCACAATGTTTAAATCTTTAATTTAAACAATGCCTTAACATTGGGACATCACATTTTCCTTGCCCAATAAGGTAGTGCGCACCTTTTCATACCCAAGACTAACATCATAAGTAGGTGCCTTGGCAATTGCGATCACCATATCCCATCAATATGGTGATCTAACAAGGTTGAAAGAAAGCCCACTGGTATAAATGCAATGAGCAATGCTTTCATCTGCAAGCTCCCTTGCCTCATTCCTGAAGGCTTTTTCCAATGGGCCTCTTTTACTAGAATGAGTAGTGCCTTCTCTAGAAGATGGTTGTGGCATGAAAGGATGTGGACCAGCTGGTTCTGTTAAGCCACCAAGAGGTTTTTGTGATCCTTTCTTGGAAAGAGGATGTACTCTTTGCTTTGCTCTGTTACTTACCATGTTGGCATCCTCTTGTTCCTTGATATATCCCAATATTTGTTGCTTTGGCAACCGTTTTTTATTCGGCCCTGGACAAACTTTTATACCTAAGTTGGTCATAGCGCAAAAGTGAGCTTTCACTCTACTATATGAGCTCTTATATTCATTCAAATATTGGCTACAACGCCAATGATAACCCCCACCACTAGGTATTTGTTCGATCATGGTTGTATGTCACCAAAGAGGTGACGCTACATCAATTTTAAACGAGTTCTCTACAGGTAGACCAACTAAACCAGAACTACGAGCCATTTTGTATGAAATTATACAACAAAACAAAACAAACATTAGAAATTTACAACCCTACAACTTTTTAAAAAAACAAAAAAAAAACGGCATTATAACCCCTATATTATGTATATAAGGTTTTAAAAAATATTTTAAACTTAAAAAAAAAACGAAAAAAAATTGAAAAAACTTGAAAAAATTACAAGATTCACTCCCCTTTGTAGATAAATCTTCCTTGAGCAGCTTTTCCTCTCTTATTCGTGTAGCTCTTTTACTCTCGTGGCCTTCACCTTCGAAGAAAAATGTAGCAACCTTCAACAGTCAACAATGGCAGCTTGGAGGCAAAAAAATGAAGTTTTACTCTTTTGTTTTGATGAATGGAGGCAAAAGATGTGTTGTGTTTCACTTTTAGGGTGAATTAGAGGCTTTTAGGTAAAAAAATGTAAAAAAAAATTGGTTTTCTGTCAAATTTGACACCTGTAGGTCGACGTCGGCCGCAAGTACATCAGGGTATGCCCAAGTTTGCCCAGGGTTCTGCCCGGGGCCCTGGGCCGAACGCCACAGCATCCCAGCCCCATACCAGAACCAGACAAGGACCAGTCCAGGCACAGCGGACTGCCAAGAAGAACCCAGTAAATTAGGGTACACATAATACACATTCGTTATATATATTAAATAATAAATAATATTAGAAAGGGGTAGATAGCATGGCTCCCATTGTCAAAAACCTTTGACTCATTCAAATCTATGCAAATGGTAATGATAATTGTTTCTTAGCTCTACTTACACATCATCCAGTTTGGCAATTTTTTGAATTTTTGAAATGGTAAAATGAGTGTGACTTGAACCTGACACCTCTTGCTCCCAGGAGGACAATCCTCCTATCACCTCATGCACACACAAAAGTGGCAAATAGTCGACCTCTTTTTTATAAGGGAAAAAAAATGCATTTGACCATTGAACGGGTAATGTTTGAGCACAGCCCTGTTTCTTCTCTTAAGACTCGAATCATTTTGGATTCATATGCTGCTGCAGAAACATACTAACTAGAACAATGTTTGTAATGGTGAAGAAAACTGGGTTGCACTTGAAAACTATGTCCTTGAGCAATAGTCTTTTCAGAATCCTAATAAATTTTGCTTAGCATAATCATAATCAAAATCTATATAAGGCTGTTGCAAATTACGATCTCTAGAATGTGCTAATGTGAACTAGCTACATGTCTTCTTTCAGTGGGTTCAATGTGTCACTGAACTCCTTGACAAGATGAGTTAGTCCTTTGTTAACCAAACAAGGTACTTAATTATTAATGGTATTGAATAGTTGTTCCTGAAATCTTTCACTTAAAGGTTTCTTTGAAAATGGTCAACTCTTGTTTCTTGGAATATGGTCTAGTGGTTGGGACAGGGTGTTGCCATGAGAAAGACCCAAATTCAAACCTCAGTGAGTGTAAAGCCTTGCTAGCGTGGTTTTCTTTTTTGAGAATTTGACCTAAGGAATCTTCAGAAAAGCTATGATCTGAACTCATAACTGGAACTTTGAAATTAGTTTGTTTCCGATATGATGCTTCTTCTTGTACCAATGCATTAGCTTAAAGCTTGTAAGGAAAATCAGAAAACACAGACAACGTGACCATCCACATGAGAATGGGAGCACCTGAAATCCACATATGCTCATGGTCTAATTCAATGATTTGCATGCACCATCCCACCTCAAGCACAATATGTGTTCCAAAAGTGAGCTATCTTGGAGATCCATTTCAAAACAAGTTATGGCTACACTTTTTGTTTGTATTTTTAAAGTGGGGGTATTTTACTTGAGCATATTCCCATAGACTGAAGTTCACTGAACCTATGTTGGTTGACAATTTCTCCATATAAAACCCATGAGATAAAATGGGCAGAGACACCCATACGGATGTTTGCATTGGTCCAGACTCCAGGAGTTAAAGGAGGGAAACATTGGGGTCCAACAACTTAAGAGAAGGCCACAGTTACAGGGAAGCCGAGGGCCTACCAACAAGGCTCCATGTCCTTAATATCTTCAAAATGAGACTGATGATTAACTACATCCCTCCATGCAAGCTGAGCCCATTCCTCCAAATCCCATAGGAAAAGCACAAGACCTCTAAATTTCAAGATTTATGTTCTAGCATGCAACCTGACATTAAAGAATCTTGGAAAACTAGATAAAATTTTATAACAGTTGAGCCATTTGGCTAGAAACATAACCAAGACTATGAGAATGCTGAGCACCTATACATTGATTGTTCCAATATAGAGTAAACTTCTTGGTATTTTCAAAATACAAAAAACATGTGGGACAGACTGAAGAATATAACTTTTCTGCTCCTTGCTTAATTTTTATTGTCCCAAGCATTCTGACCTGGATTACTGGCTTGGTCACCCCCAATTATCTTGCTTCCATCAAGGTAACGAGATGATCTTCAAATTTATTATTTTGCCAATGGACATGAATAATAGCAACATTTATGCTCAAGAGGAAAATAATTTTGACTTAAAAGGAATAACATGATCTAGACATGTTTGAACGTGAGCTTCTTTGTAAAGGCTCTATGAAAGAGAAGAGCACTACTCTTAATGGATTTAAATTAACGGACTTCAACTTAACTTTTCTGCCCCGTGCTTGTTGGCATTGCTTTTGCATTAAGTTTGAAGTGATTTTGTTATCCTTTTATACTGTTAATGAATAGTGAAAGAGGTGCATGAATTAGTATTGGCAGCTTTACATAACCAATTACAGTGTCAAGACAGAACTGCATGGTATACTAGGAGCCTGTGCTAAGTTTAGCTTTCATTTAATACATATTGATAAAACACTTTAACTGATAATTTCCATTAGTTTGTCAGATAAGATCATTGGCTGATTTAAAATTTTAAAGCAAAAAAAGATATAGAATTAGGGTGATGATAATGGTGAAGCCTCCTGCCCATTGTCATTTGTAGGTAGGAGATCAGGTGACCAGAATCATTGGACCAAACAGCTTAGTGTAATATTTAGACATAATTTACAATCTAACATGCTTCAAGTAAGTTTGCTCCCAGCATACTTTGAAAATATGGACAGTGAGAAATCAGCGCTGATGAATAATAAGCCTTGGTAGCTGGTTGGAAAACTTTCTCAGCTAGACACTGCATGGTCCGCTTTAGCATACATGGAGTATTACCTCAGTTCAAAAATTCAATAATAGGTAGCATTGAAGAACAAAAGTAATTTTTAAACATGGAAATATTTCTCCTTGTGAACATTGTATGTCACATTATGACTTTGCATGTAAGCAATTGTGTAGTTCCCACAAAAACTTAAGCTTGAATGCCTATGTTTTCATCAGTCTGCACATTAGTCTAGTGATGATTAGAGGTACATTGTATCCACAATCCAGTAGAAAGCTTGAAAGCATAATGACCAGAATCTTTTAAAAGACTGATAGAATTTGCCAGTCATAAATTTGAGGCTGTATATCTTCTGTTTACAAGTACTGAGTCTAACATGTTCATAAGAAAGTATCACTAAACAGACCTTTCAAGTTAAAAATCAACAATAATTTCCATTTACAACAAATAAGAAGCCAACGTCCAAAGTGAATATTTACAAATAATTCTGGTTTCAAAAAAGTTACGTCAACTAAAACTCCTTTGTAATGAGTGTTGTAATGAGTGTTATAAGAAACATGGGCTTTCTCACCTCATCGTCTGCTTTGACATCCTTCACTAGAATCATTTCCAAAACCTCATTGTTGCTCCCTGAGTTTGAGGAGAGGAAAGTGTCCTGATCATCATCAATGCCATTTTCATTAAGGCCTGAATATAAACTGGCATCGCAATCTTTGGAAATTTCTAAGTCTGAAATTTCATTGAGTGAATCGCCATTATACTCTTCATCAACCAAAGATGCTTCAGGACTATCAATATCAGAATCATCAACATTGGACTCCGATGTAATGTGAACATCCTCTGCTGCAGTCTTATGGTTAAATCTGCAAGAAAGAATGTCAAGGGGATCAAGTCCTCTTCTACAGAATGTTCAATTCAAGTCATATCTCCCACACATGTTAATTAGAAAATGTCATTAAAAACCAGTTTATAGCCCTATGCATGATTGGAACCATGTAGCGGGTACTCTATATGTTCCTAAATAATGTGGAAACTTGAGTGCAAATAACAGAATACAGTTTTAGAATGATTAATCAATGTAGAGGGGACTCACATTGATCAGTAAAATCTTGAAACTTGTAGATTTCAAGAATCACAAATTAATTTCTACCTTTCTACTTGCATAAACAAATGAGGTTATTCAAGAGGTATGAATATTGTGAGCAAAATTAGAAAAATATGCTTGCAAAATAGAAATGAAACACTCAACACAACTCCAAAAATTTATCCTAGAAACCTCATGAAGGAAAACCAGCTTTTGGTATGGAATTAATCTAGAAGGAATAGTACAACAAGTGGGTGCCATAATGGCTGCCCTCAACTCTCTTTGTCTATCTGCTATGACTCAAGAACAGCAAAACTTGCTTCCAGTTCTCCTCATTATAATACTCAACTCAATCCTCTCGTCTCAAGACATACTCCCCAACTCCTATTTATAAATTGGGTGAAGCTCAAGTGTTTTCCAGGCCCAAGGAGTAACCTCTTCAAAACTGGAAGTCGAAAAGTTGTTTGTTCATTTCAAATCCTATGGTCTGCTCTAACAGTGACGAATTTGCCACTTCCAAGAAAGAGGTGAAGGCATTTTTATAGCTTTCACCAAGGGGTGTTTGCCCATTTGCCATGGTCAACGGTTGCACTTTTGCGGCTTTTTACAATCAGCAAATTTGCCAAAGCACAAATACTACCTTTGTCTGTCTTCTTGGTTCAATTTTTCTTTCCATATTCTTCTTACCTAAGTTCAATTTACAATTTCTCATCCTTATGGTTCACACCTCCTTTCTTAGGAGGCTTTTGGTCCCACGAAAACTTAATGATACACTAAGTGGGGGAAGAGTTCTCCCACACCTTCTTTGGAATATCATTTGGCTTGGCTGACCCTTTGATCTTTGGGTCCTATTTTCTGCAATTCTCGGACTCTATTACTGGCTTCCCTTGTTTTTTTTCCAAAACTACATCCTCTCTGAGTATGGCTCTTCCTTCCACGCCCAAGTCTTATAGAGAGGTAGCACCTATTCTTCTTCTTCAACAAAGAGAGCTCATAAAGCTGCAAGTACTCGCATTTTACAACTAAGTGCATCTTCATGAAGGGAGGTAGATCAAGTTTGCATGCATTTTCACCTATGGCCTCCAAAATAGTGAAAGGTACACATCTTTGTGGCTTGATATTCTTAGCTTGTCCCCATAGTCTTTCTTTACCCAAGATAAGCCAAACTTTGTCTCCTACCCTTTAACTTATGCTCCTTTCTATGTTGATCATGTCTTTGTTTCTACAAAGTTTGAGTGCTTTCCAATTAATTTTTTACCTTGAATTGGATCTGCCTAATCCTCTTAACAAATTTTGAAGCTTTTACCACCTAGATATCTTGTCCTACTTCCTCTTTTTTCTGATCAAAAGCTACATCAAGTGGACTTGAGGGAAAATACCCCAAGCATCCCTCAAAAAATAAATAATTGCCCTATTATAAGAGCGCTAAATGTAAGCAAGTGGCTCATCCCAAGTCTTAGGACACTTAATGTTATATCCCCTTATGAGTTGCACCAAAGTCTTGTTAACCACCTTTATCTGTTCATTTGTCCATGGGTGGAAAGCAGTACTCTTTTCAAGCTTTGTATCCATCATATTCCACAATGTGAACCAAAATTTTCCAACAAACCTTGTCTATCTATCTGAAATAATGGACTTAGAAGTCTAAAGTGCACCCAAATATTAGAAAAGAACATTTCAGCAGCTTCTTTACTTGTGATAGTTATTTTGCAAGGAGTTAGTATACACATTCTACTAAACCTATCAACTACCACCAACAAATAATCATGTCCATGTCTACTCATAGGCAAACATTCTATAGAGTCCACAGATGGCAAAGGCAAAACACATTCCTTCCTTTCTTGCTAAGTTGCCAGTCCTAGTATGGGAACGGGTGGGAACGAGTATGGGTTCAGGGTTTGGGATTCGGGAATGCCAATACGGCAAAAAATAAATTCCCCATGTTCGGGTTCAGGTATGGCTATATATATATACATAAAATATTAAAAATATATAAATATAATATAAAATAATAAATATATATGTACAAATATAAATATATAATATATTTAATATAAATATACAATTTCATAATATAATATTTTATAAATATTTTAATATATATTATATTATATATATATATATATATATATATATATATATATTATACAATAAAACATAATATATAATAATAAATATTATTATGTAATAATAAATATTATTATAATATATAGACTGTAATCTATAAATAATACTATAGATACGCAAAAGCTCATCGAGGGGCAAAATCAAAGAACCTATCCTTAAATTGGCATAACGCAATATTTATAATTATTTTTGCATCCTATCTTTAAATAAAGACCTAATGCAAAAAGGCATTGCAGATCTTGAGCTTTACCACTTGATTATCCTTAAATTTGCACATCTAAAAAAGAATCATATGCCTCATCAATTTTGGCAAGCATTGTTCATGGGTTAACTAGTATCAATATTTGGAAGGATGCAACCCTCAGCACGAGGTCCCAAGTCAAGCTAAGACGACGATGGTAAACATGGTGGTTGGGCAATTGCACTAGTCATTGGAGCAAAGGTTGTATGGACCGCATACAAATGGAAGGTTGTAGTTGAAACACAACAAGATCAATGGATTTTTAAAATGTAGTCTTTTTTTTTTATTTTTTCTACTAGGACGACCTTGACAATGCCTGAGCCTGACCCTTGGCAAACCCCAAGCCATCCCAAACCCAAACTAGGATCATATTTTTGCAATACGGAGGGGAAAAAAGCAAAGAACACAGTAACTTAACTTTCTTATCTTAGATTTCTCAATGCAACAAAATTTACAATTTCTAACAAGTCTTGTTACTTCCTACTACATTTTGGGCCGAAATAGATACCTTTGCAAATGAGTCACTATTTTACCAACACTAAAGTGGCATGCTACATTAGAGGTATGTGCCTCCTTAATTAAAATAAATCTTTGTGCCTTTGGCATACATAGTTTTCCTACCCTGTAAAGAAAACCCTCTTTGAGATAGAAGTCTTCATTGTTTTTAACAACTCCTTTAGTTTGAAGTTCATTGAACTTCTTCCCAAAGTCTTCATCATTTACATATTCTTCAACATATGCCTCTTTCACAAAAGGTTGTGCTTGTGTCACCACAACCATGGCTGAAATTGGTTTAGAAATATTTAGACTAGATAGCATATCCACCACCACATTACTACTTCCCTTTTTATATTTGATCACCAAATAAAATTATTGTAAGAATCTCATCCATTTGTAGTTTCTTGCTTCTTGTAATCTACCTTTGTGCTTGTAAATATTGTAGAGGTTGATGATCAATGTGCATGATCAATTTACTTTTGTCCTTACCACAAACTTACCTCCTACCAAATACTGCCGAAATTTAGCCAATGCATGCATAATGGATAACATCTCCTTATCATATATAGAAAATCTTTTCTCCAATTCTTTGAGCTTCCTACTTGTTGTGATGTAATCACACATCACCCCATTGCCAATGGGGACCCCTCTTTCTTCGCAACATTGAGCTTGTACTCTTGATAGGAATGATCAAGTGAGTCTCTCTA
The DNA here is from genome assembly GCA_027924645.1 of Cunninghamia lanceolata. Taxonomy (NCBI): domain Eukaryota; kingdom Viridiplantae; phylum Streptophyta; class Pinopsida; order Cupressales; family Cupressaceae; genus Cunninghamia; species Cunninghamia lanceolata. The sequence continues at coordinate 6,383,156 of BSBN01000957.1, forward strand.
AGAAGGTTTTGCTCTAGAACTAGAAGTCTCACCTGGAATATGAACTTGCAAACGATGAAGTTACAAAGTCACTCATAGCATGAGATTCCAGGAATCAGCCACCTTAAGAAGATCAAAGGACAATGAAATACGTCACGTTGAAGTTTCAAGCCGAAATCTTGTCTACACTTGCTTGAGCGCACTTCTTGAAGGATTTTGCACATTGCATTTTTTTAGATTTTATACATGAACCCCTCAAATCAGCGCTCAAACTCCTTTAGGGCACACTTTTGAAAGGTCGCTGTATTGTGCAAGTGTTAATCATTATACATGCTCTTGCCTAATCAGCGCTTTTGATTGACATCATCATAAACCTGTTAAGGCGACTATCTAATCAAGTTTGCACTTTGAAATTTGACAAGACTTTGCATCTTTTAAACACAAGACTCCTCATACATATTTTAGGTGCACTTTTTGAGGGTCTTTGTATTGCATAAAGTGAACATACATAGAGGCTTGAAATCAGCGCTCCTCACTCCTAGGCGCTGATTTGGGAGGTGCATTGTGAATTGTTTCATTATCTTACATGCCTCCTCATTTCTAGCACTCCTCTTTTTGGCGCTCCTTGAGGGTGTCTTTGCACTATTGAAACGTCACTACACATCTTACATGCCAATGAAGTTTTAAGTAACATGAAAAAGCGCATATTTACGTTGAGTTTGCATCACAAACTTTATTAAAGACTTCTCATGTTCAAAGCATCCAAAAGCGCACAAGGTGATCTTGTATTTGAGTGTTTTTTTTAACATATACATAAAGACATGAAACTTGCGTTATGCCTCCTAGGCACACATTTAGAGCCTCCTTGTATTCTGCACTGTTTCAACTAGTGATTTTTTTAGTGGCTAATATTCGCCAATTGGCTAATAGTACAAGCTATAAGGTGACCTGAATCGCCACATTTTCACAAAATTTTATTTCAGTCCTAGTTCAATCACCAAAATATTTATTTTATTAAAATTTTAAACTCAAAAATTCGCCACAATATTCAATACCTAATTAGATCAGATTCGCCTAAATTTTATAAGTTTCAGTAGAAAATGAAATTAATTCGCCATTAATATTATATAATTATTGGTTACTTTAGGAACATATCACCAATTTTTAATCACCATCATTGATTTTATTTATAATCTAACAACTGCAGTTGTATTCCATGGGTTAAAATGTACCCATTGAGCCCAAAATTGTATTTGGGTCATTGATCTCAATCTATAATCTAACAGCTAGGGTTAAATTCCATGGGCCAAAATGTACCCACGGAGTTCCAATGCCCATGGGGCCCAAAATTGCATTTGGGTTGTTGATCTCCATTAAGATCAATGTCTCAAATGCAATTTCGGGCCCCATGGGCACTGGAGCTTCGCGGGTACATTTTGGTCTATAGAATAAAACCCAAACCATTATATTATAAAGAAAATCAATGGTGGTGAAAAATAATTTAGGGCCGATTTAAAATATTCAATGTTTGATTTAAAATATTAAGTAATTAAAGACATGAGCACTACACCTTAAACTAGTCAATCACTACCACCTTCAGGCCTTTACTTTTCCATAGGAATTTAATTTGTTTTTTAGGAAGGATTCACCATGGTAATTAATGCATTTTCCTATTTTTTGTCAAGATTCGCTAGGATTTTCTACAAATTTCTATTGATTTAAAAAATTCGCCAATAAAATTAAATATTTTTTCCAAAAAAATGAAAGATTCACCAATAGAATTTTTTTTTTTCTAAAAAAAGGAATATTCGCCAAGATTTTATATCTTTTTTCAGGAGGGGTTTCTTAAAGTTATCACTGGTTTCAACGTATGCAAAGCTACATGAAACCAATGCTTTTGGGCGCACTTTCAACCCAACCTCGCATAAACATTAAATGCACAGGCACCTAAAAAGGTTGCTCATCCTCTTTGGTGCAAATTTGCTACACCCTTACATTGTGCAAAGTTTGAACATTATACACGCCTACCTGTTACATGATTTTAGCACACCAGGGCACACATCTCACCTTCCTCTGCAACTTGCATTTTATGCAAACATACATGATTTTTGCTCTTTTTGATGTTTGGCACTGATTTGGTTGATGCTTGCATAAGGCGCTGATCTACCACATGCTTGCATTGTGGAAACTTAAAACTTATACATAAACCTATGAAATCAGCGCTCAAGGCGCTCTTTTTTAGGGACTTTGCATTTTAAAAATTGAACATCATGCAAGAGTTTGAATTCAGCACTCAAGGCGCACTTCAAGGCAGACTTTGCATTAGGAAACCTTTAGCATATTACATTCTCGAGTGGAATTAGCGCCTAAGGTGCACTTGGAAGAAGGTCTTGTATTTTGGCAAACTCAAAAATTATACACAAGCACCCAAATTCAGCGCTCAAGGCCCATTCTACTCCAAGCGCACTTTTACCCTGACCTTGCATAAGTGCTAATACATACACCTCCAAAATCTGCGCTTTTCCTCTTTGCATACAAACACTAAATCAGCGCTCAAACCTTGTCAAGTTGTCAAGTCAACCGGTTTTGAAACATGAAGACAAAGCATTCTTCATTGCATAAACCAAGTAAGATCAATAATGAAATGTTATTAATAATCATCATCTTTGCAATTGATAATTGTTTCTCTTTTGCAGGTGATGGAGGATACGCAAAGGAGAATGGCAAGAGTTGCATAAGGAAAGATCAAAGGACGGGGGAGTGCTGCTCGGGTTCATGAAGAAGATTTTATCTAAGGGCACCAAAGAATGATAAAGCTTCACCGAAGATGCTTCCACACAAATATACAAGTTCCAAGAACTTCACTTTATCACATGAAGAAATCCAGGAAGCATCACAAGGAAGCATCCATCCAGAAGCATCATTTCCATATTCAAGTTCCAGAGGTCATTCATTTCATGTGCCAGGCAGAGATAGAGAACATCCATCATACGCAAGTCTACTCCAGGAGTGCACGTACATGACATCTACTTCTTGCGCCATCCAGAGCCAGAGCCATAATCCTACACAAAAATGTCATATAAGAGAAATGAGTCAAAACATCAAGCAGTCATCAGAACAATCCATCAATTACATGAAGAAATTCTAAGTTTCCCAAATTACAAGTTCGAAGCAGCTAAGTTCCAAAAGTGAAAATTCGAAGATTCGAAGACTACTCCAAAAGATGATAAAATTTGGGAAAGTACTCCGAGCAATGTGAACGCATTGAAGATCAAACCAGTTTGCTCAATGATGAGGTGGCATATGCACATCATCAGGTCAATCACATTTCGCCACATCACCCGTCCAAGTTCAATGTACCTACAATAAGGTAGAGGTCAAAGAGGGCGCCCAAGTGGAAGATGCTCTAAAGATTCCAATTCATGTTTATCACATTGGAAAACGTGCCTTCATTGCCTCTCTTTTGGGTGGTTATGCCTTGTCTCAATCTGGGCCATTTATTTGCAAATCAATCCTGGCCATTCATGTAATTTGTAGAGTCTATAAAAGGCTCACTTCTCTCCTTTACAAGGAGATAGATCAATATAGAAGTAGGAGTAGATGCTGTCAAAATAGGATTAGAGTAGAGGAGACTCTTCAAAGTCATTGAAAAGACTTATGAAATTGTTGTAAAAATACACTTCCAAAATCAATACAAGCTCATTGTTGCTCACATGATGATTTGGTGTGATTGTGGAATGTTAGCATGGTTTCTAATTTCTTGGATGTGATGGAGAGATGTTTCCAAGTAGAGTAGAATTAGATTAGAAGTTCATTGATGTAACATTGATATGTGAAGATATTTGATGAATTCCTTAATGGTTCATACTTTTCATGATTTGTCGATGATAAGTGATTTTGCAAAGTTAGCCTGAACCACATTTGCTTTAGTTCGATTGTGAATACTTGTTCAAGTTGCGCCAGCTGTGGGTGTTTGGATGAAGATTTGCAATATGAAAATCCTTGAGTTTCCTTAGAAGATTGCACCGACCTCGTGTAGTTGTTGGTTCTCATGGCAAAGTGGAGTTAGGTTTCATGAGGAATTTGTCTATCTTAGCATGATTCATTATCTCATTGTCCTTAGAATAGTTTTCTAAACCCTTTCCTTTTGCCTTTTCTTTCATGTTCAATTTGAAATAGTTCTATTCCATAAGGAAAGAGCAACATATTTGAGTGGAGTAAGGAGTAAATTCAGCATAAGTCCCTTTGTGATTACCAACATTATCACATCAACTACTGTGTCTATCCATTGCAAAACACGAATCAAGAACCTTGGAGTTGTCCATTGGATCACATTGTTTAGCCTTTGAGAGACTTTCTTCAAGAGAGGATAGAATACTTGGTATTTTATTCTAATGTTTGCATGTGCATAAAAAACACATCAACACTACTCTCAAATGCAATAGGATGTTTGTTCTACATTAGGACAGCTCCAATGCCCTCACTTGAAGCATCACACTCTAGTACAAAGGGCTGAGAAAAGTCTGGCAATACTAAAACTGGACAAGAACTCATGACCTCCTTGAGTTTGTCAAATGTTCGTTGTGCTGCATCTGTCCAAGAGAAAGACCCCTTCTTGGTCAAATCTGTCAAGGGTGTTGCCAACTAGAAAATCCCTTAACAAACCTCCCGCAATAACTGCATAAGCCGAAGAATTCTCTCAATGAGATATTGTCTTGGCTAGTGGCCAATCCAAGATGGCTCGAATCTTATCCATGTCAACCTTTCAGTACTAATCACATGACCAAAGTATAAAATGTTCGTCATCCCAAATTCACACTTAGAAATTTTGGCATAAAGTGAGTGTGCCTCCATGATACCTAAGACCTCGTCAATGTGTCTGAGATGAATCTTATCCATGTCAACCTTGACCCCTTCAATACTAATCACATGACCAAAGTATAAAATTTCCATCATCCCATATTCACACTTAGACATTTTGGCATAAAGTGATTGTGCCTCCATGATACCTAAGACCTCATCAATGTGTCTGAGATGGTCCTCCCAAGCCTTACTATAAATCAGAATACCATCAAAGAAGACAAGTACAAACTTATGCAATTGCTTGTTGAAAACCTGATTCATGCATGAGTGGAAAGTACCAGATGCATTGGTCAATCCAAATGGCATGATCGAGAACTCATAATGGCCATAATGGCATCTAAATGTTGTTTTGTGTATGTCCTCTCTAACTCTGATCTGATCATACCCCAATCGAAGATCAATCTTCAAAAAATAGACAACCCTATGTAACTCATCAATCAACTCGTCGATCCTGGGGATAGGTACCTATTTTTGATGGTCTTCTTATTCAAAGCCCTATAGTCAATGCACATATGCATGGTCCCATCCTTGTTCTTAACTAGCACTACTGAAGAAGCGAAAGGACTAGAACTGGACCTTACATGTCCCATATCAAGTAGCTCTCGAATTGCCTTTTCTATCTCCTCCTTATGCCTTTTTTGATGGCGATAAGGAGTGGTAATAACAGGTTTGGCCCCTTCCTCAAGCTCAATGACATGCTCGAAACCCCTGTTAGGTGGCCTACCAAGAGGAATATCACCAAACACTAAACTATGCTTGTCCAACAGTGATCGAATATCAACATGATAATGTTTCTCACCTTCTGGAGATGTTTTGGTAGACACAAAATATTGGGCTGCCCAAGCAACCTCACCATGCCTAAAAATAGCCTCCATCGTCTTTGTTGTGACTACTCTGGGTGCTCAGTTAGACATGCCTCAAAGTACCACATTTTTCTATCTACCTTGAATTTCAATTCTATCGTCTAAAAATTCTATGAGTAGTTCCCAAGTGACAACAGCCACTAAACTCCTAGAACAACATTTGTCATACCAATCCTAACTACATAGAAGTCGTCAATCACTATGATTGCCCAACATGATGCTCATTTGTGATATCTTCTTTATGCAAGTCATGGTAAACCCGTCTACGACCATCACATTAAAACCATCAAAATCTTCAACCTAAAGGCCTCTCTTCACAACTAGACCCTCATCAATGAAATTGTGGGTTGCCCCATTATCCATCAACACTATCACACGTTGACCTTGCAACACTCCTCTAACTCTGAATGGATTATATCTAGGTGTGCCCGATAGAGTAGCAAAGGTACCTCCCGAAACTCCTCCAATCACTTGTTCCTCTAGTTCAGCCTTTTCCTCTTTATGTTCGCTCCCTAAATCAACTTCTTCCTTTTCCTCTTCATTATCTGAAGTAACCTCAACATAGTGAACCTTGCCTCTTCTTAGGCATCTGTGCCCTAGTTCTCATGACTCCTTGCATGAAAAACATATCTTTTTCCTTCGCAACTCATTCTTGGCCTCATCATCCAAGCTTGCCTTCTTAGGTCACTCCTTATGAAAAGGTTTCTTATTGTCTTTCTTTGACGGAAATGACTTAGGCTGAAACTTGTTTTTAGGTGTGGATAACTCCATATTTCTCGCCCTTTTTATCACATCTTCTATAAAAGGTGGGTCAAATGCCTTAACCCATCCTCGAAGTGGTTCTATCAATCCCTTAATGAAAAGAACAATATGTCCTCTTTCTGATACATCAAGAACCATCACCGAAAGTTTTTGAAACTCAGACACATAAGCATCAACTGTACCATATTGCTTCAACTGTGCTAAATCCTTGAAATGCAACTCTAGATCCTTCTTATCAAATCTGTCAATAAGTCTCTGACTAAAATCTGCATACGAATCAATGAGACTTGACTAAAATCTGCATACGAATCAATGAGACTCTGTCCTTGTGTCACCATCCCATGGTACCACCACTCATGTGCATCACCCTCCAAGTGTAATGTGGTGTACTTAATAGCTTCATTCTCAAACAAGGGATCAATGAAAAGTATGTATCAAGTTTTTGGATCCATGATCATGCAGTACATTTGTTGGAGCCATCAAATGTAGGAATGGATAACTTACCCAACCTTCGTTGCAAACCCTAATTTTGGCCTCTTTCCCCTCTCTTTGGTCTATTTCTCAACTTCAATTGGCAAAATTTAGACAGACATAGCATCATGGAACTCATTACCCAATGATTGATACTCATGTAGATAATCCACAAAACCCTCACCATCATTCTGATGTCCCTCATTACCTTTGGGAGCTCTCTGGTGATCTAAAAATGTAGGCATCAATGCCCTTGCTATTGATCCAATAGTGGTTCTAGTTCTTTTATTATTGTTGTTTCGGTTATTTGTAGAATTATTTGTCTCACCATTATTTCCATTATTGCCATTATTCTGATTACCCCTAGAAGTATTCATATTGTGCAACATCTGGGTCAACAACTAGGTCATTTGCTGCTGCCCTCTAGCCAAATCATTAAGAATATGTTCTATATTGTTATCCCTATCAGCCATGGTGTCTTCTTCTTCACCCTGTTTTTCAACCCGTTCTTCAACCTCTAAATCTGCAATAGGTACTCTTCCTTCTGGATTTTCTGGATGATTAATTTGTCTTCTTCTCAGATAGTACCTGTGAGTTCCTTCACCAGGCAGCATATGAATGATATTTCTGCATTAACTGTCAATTCTCCCAACAGGCTGGCAGAAAAACCAGCTCTGATACCACTGTAATAACCTTGTCTATTTTTTTTGGATTTTGGCAATTGTTTGGTGAAATGTCTATGCAATTTCAAGGTTGATTACTCTATGTTTATACAAGATACACATGCTAATAACTAAAGAGAACAACTTGCTGATACACATTAAATATGCCACTGAAATAATACAGGTAATGAAAAAATAACAGAATATATAAATGTAGGGACCAATAACTAACCCTTGAGTTGGAGTTGTTTACATGACCATGAGAATACAGATATATATAGCTGATAAGCCACTAATTCTGCAGTCTAGAAGGTGCTGAAGTATATTAATAGCTGAATGCTTCAATCTCCAGCTAGATAAATGTTTTTGTAGCAATACAGAGCACAAAACAGAGGTACAGCAAGCTGTTATCAGCTTAGTATGAACAGCAACTAATGCTTGGTGATAACACCCAAAACAAGTCCCAAATGTGTTTCCAGAACTCGAATCTGATTATTTCTAAATTCTAATGTCACTGCTGCAAGTATTTTGTTCCCTTATACCCTTCCAAACAACCCAGGCGCTCCTCTAAACCTTGAAATCTTCTTGCTGTTGCTAACTCTTGTGAATAGGGATCCAAAATTCCCTAGTTAGGGCCGCGATTTACCATAAATTTACAAGGAATTGCTTTTAACTTGGGCGGCTGAAAGAATAGGGTCTAAAAACCCTAGTTTGAGGCAGCACTTCACTCCACAATCCCATGTCTTATTTCAAACCCTCACGCCCTAAATCAAAGGTTTATCCCACTAAAATGTGCTTAAAACATTCTCCAAATATTGCTTGCAAAATATATGCCTGCTCTAGGCGCCCAGCTGTAGAAACAAATGGTGTTAAAATTCTTTCATCCTTTTTTAACAGCGACAAATACTGTAACGAAAACTGTAGCGGTACTATAGCTAGTATTTCTTGTGTCTTTTTCTTCAAATTCCTCCTATAATCTGCTTTGCCGGAATTTCCAAGAAAATCTTCAATCTTTCAATTCAAACTGGAAATAATATTTCAACATGAACCTTCACAAAAAATGAATACATTCAGACCCAGTGTACCCAGGGATGCGTCCCTGGGGGTTTTCCGCCAATCCCAACACTTGAGACGTTCTGGGGACACGAGGACGGGCTGTCATGTCCCTCTATTGATTAAGTAAGATATGTCTATAGTCATAAATTAAATATATTAAATATTATAAATTGAATGTATTTACATTCAATATCATAAATTATATATTATATTATAAATTAAATACTATAAATATAAATAATTAAATATTATTATAATTATAAATATATATACAAATAAATATAAATATTAAATATTATAATTATTATATAAATCAATAATGGGTATTAAATTATTACTATGACCCAGAATTGTTTACCATATGAATGTGAATACAAAATAAAGTGACATCGTCAAAAGAGAATAAAAAGGGCTTCTATGAGATTACACGTCACCTCTACATCCGTTTAGAGCATGAATTATGCTAAATGATAACAATATAACCTATCTCTCAAAAGACTATCATCCTCAGCATGATTTAATCCAACACCAATAAGACGTATATAAAGTATAAGACCACGATATAGATAGACAGCAGCACGATACCATCATTGGCCGATTCTCCCTCTATATACGCCAGTAAACAATAAGAATGGTCAATTAAGGTAATCACTGCCACCAGCGAACAAACTAATGCACCACCAGTTATATTATAATGTCACGTCAGAAGACCATTCCGTAATTAATAACTAGACAACTCGAAGGCGGCGCTTATGATATTAACATAAAGTGTGCATCATATGCAGCGACCTTGTATGCAGATGTCTGCGAATATGAATTGGGCAGCGATTGAGGAAAGTAATCAAACATTAAAGACACAAACTAATGAAGGATAGCATAAAGAAGTTTGTTAACCAAAGGATGCATCTAGTGGAAAGAATACATCCATTGTGAAGTGTTGTCCCTCTTCATGAAAGATTGAAGGTATTTATGTAAGTTAAAAGCCAGCTCAATAAGGGGGGAACCATCAAGCAATCGAACACATCAATCATCGAATCATTTGGATCAAACAAAACAACCAGAACACATTTTTCAGTGCAGCATTCAATAACTCTAATTCTAGCAACCGATCATAATCTTCAGCACCCACGAACAGCAGAAGAATAACAATCATTACTTATAAAGTGCAGTGAACATCATATTTGCAGCATTCAGGGACAGCAGACAGGAGAATCGATTAATAAGGTATGTGAACTCCATCTTGTAAGTTATATTCCAAACTAAGCAATTGAACTATTTGAATATAATATAGGAATGTTAGTAAAATGAGGAAATCGTCATGTAAGATATGATAATACATAGAATGATTAATAGTGAGAAATAATCATATATCTTACAGTGAAATCAGACTACATGATTATCATAGTTGCTAATGCGTGAATGAACATAGAAATCTGATCATAAATTAGAAGCTGAAACATGTTAAGAAGATATCATAGAAAAATGAGCAAATGATATAGTAAGTAGATAGAATAGGATGAATGCACATATGAATAACTGCTATGTTACCTTAATCAAGTAGGATAATCATAGAAATTGTTATCATATAAATGAATACATGGAATAGATGGAAATATAATATTATGATCATAATTATGATTAAGGCATGGGATATGATGAATGTTATTCCTATAAGGGAGTAAGTTAGATATTGCCAAATAATATAATCAACGAAATAGTAAAGATAAGTCTCATAAGTATAATCAGGGAATACCCGGGATGAGAATAGAAGCCTCATCATTAATCCACCTACACACTCTATAAGTATGAGACTGGTGGTTAGGGAAGTGGCTAGAGTCTAGCACTCGAGCCGGCGAAGTATCGCCCCTCCGAGCTAAGGGTGAAGTATTGCCGGTAGTAGCATGAAGCCCTTAGACCTAGGGCAAGGGTGAAGTATTGCCGGAAGTAGCATGAAGCCCTTGAACCTATGGTTGCGTAAGACCTAGCTATTAGAAATGGCTTAACGGTAGGTGACCCTCGAGCTAGCAATAAGCCCCTCTGAGCCAAGGGTGACGTACCGCCGGGAGTGGCATGAAGCCCTTGGGCCTACGGCCGTGAGTCTTGTGATGTCCCAATGCACCCTCTCATATTGGGTGAGTGGTCTGATTAACATTTGGGCTCACGAATGTCTCTCCCGAGGTAAACCATGGAATATACATGAAGGATATGAGGAAATATGAAATGCATATTGAATTATGATTATAAGATTACTAATCCTAAGAGAGAATGTGAATAGTATGTGAACTTAATATTGATAATTACATGTGAATGTCAACTCTAATTGAGATATGTTGATATTATAAAGATGAATTGGTTAATAATGTTCTCTTTTACAAGTTGAAATTGTGTGCAAGGTTGAGAAAATTTTGACTTGCTAGAAAAGGACATTACACGGGCACAGAATGCCCCCCTGCCATCCCGGAATTGCAATGTTTTTTGGGGACGTCCCAAGGACGCCCCTTGCTTTTTGTTTTAAATAATCGCGGGTCTTCTAGACGCCTCCGAACACTGACGAGTCCCCAAATTAAAAATAGTAAAAGTTAAAAAGCAAAAACGAAAACCCTAAATGAGCATATTTCATTCTTTTTCATTAACACGGGATATTTTCTTTGCGAAACGGAAACCTGAGACGCAAGCGGCGAGCGACATACAGACGCAAGCGGCAATACAAACACGAAACGCCGAAACCCATAGTTGCAGACGCAAGTAGAGGTATCCGTATAATATAATAATACTATAAAGTATAATATGAATATCACAATTTAATATTTATGGGCATTTTGTTTCATTTCTGATTTCTCCCGATATATTTGATTTTTCCAGACTTTGCCATGCATGATTTTGGGAATTGTATTCTCCTCTAGACTGATTCAAAGATGATCATAATGCAAGAAAATGTTTTTATTTTTAATTATATTGTATGGAAAATGATTCTATGGAAAAGGATTTTAGACGGTAGTCATTGGCTCACTTTTGTATCTTCCCTATACCTTTGAAAATAGATATCAAGTATCTAATCCAAGGCCTCAAGATAACATCCTTTTCCAAGTTTAACTACTATGATAGCCCCTTTAGGAAAAGTCAATAGTATTTCTATTCCCACAACAAATTTTTGTCACAGAACAAAGAGAAATCCATTCTAGAACCCATAAAATATCATCGGGATCTGGTTTCATTGAAAGTACTGCAATACTAACTTATTAGCCTTCATTTTGACTTCCTTTAACAATTTACAACCACCAAAAAGGAATTTTGTTCATGAATTTTTGAGAGTCTAAGAAAAGAGATATCCCAAATCAGGAGTACAAACTATGCTATTTCATAGGAATTCTATTAAGATATGAACGATAATAAATTCTAAGAAACTAAAATGTGGAGTCTCAGTCTAAGACATCCCAATATTAAATTTCATACTTCCACAGAGCTATATAGATTTGCACAATAGCCCAAATCAAGTAGTCATTGAAGAATTTTTTGCTGTTATACATTTTAATATATAAATTTATAATCACTACATAGGTTTATAACTAAACCTCTTTATGGTGGAATGTAGGTACTCCACAAAGTTTATATTGATATTTGTTCAGTGAGGAATCATTAATCAAGATGAATCCTTTCAATGTGATTGCTGATTTATATTTGGAGAATGAAACAGAAATACCAATTGATGAGGATGAGGAATCGGTTAGCCAAATAGAAACCCCAAGCAGAACCATAGACAGTTCAGGTGCAGCTGCAAGTGTTTTAAAATCTGATTGCCCTTCAATGTTGTTGTCACAATTTGCCAAAGGGCCTTTTAGCAAGAAAGATCCTTTACAGCAGTTTGAAACAATATAGGACAAAAATAAAGCAGCTCATTCAGGGGGAAGTCGATTATGGAAATGCAACATTTGTCCAGACAGTAAGTGGTATGGCAGCATAACAAGGACCAATGCACACTTTTTGCATATCCCTAGTAAAGGAGTTGGGGGTTGTAAGGTTCTCAATCTTCAAATGAGGGATGAGATGATCAAATTATATTCAGGGGAAATCACTTTACAATAACCTTCTACTACACCGACATGAGAAGGTTCAGGTTTATCACCTTCATACCCTAGTCCATCATTTGGGGTGAGTGTAGTGGAGTCAAGGGGGAAACAGAAAGCTACGGGATCATCCTCACCAAACCCAATCACAGATACGTTCAATGTGCAAGCAAGGGAGGTTGCAGATGAAGCCATTGTCAATTTCTACTTTGGCAATGACATTCCTTTCCATGTTGCTCGATCTCCTTTGTACAAGGAAATGTTTGAGAAGGTAAGGCAAGTAGGTCTTGGTTATGTGGTTCCTAGTGAGACTAGATTGAGAACCACTCTTGGAAAAAAGTTATTCCAAGGTTAACTTGTTGATGGAGGAGATGAAGGCCAAATGGGTGACACATGGTTGTATCATAATCATGGATGGGTGGATGGATATTAGACACCGTCCACTCATAAATGTTATAGTTTCATGCATTGATGGGACCTTACTTCTTGCGAGCAATTGATTGCTCAGGAAAACGCAAAGATGTCGAGTTTCAATTTCAGATCCTGAGAGATGTCATTGAAGAGGTTGGTCCTCAAAATGTGATGCAAGTGATTACTGATGCAGCAAATGTTTGTAGGGTAGCAAGTATGTTGGTTCAATCTACATATAGGCACATCTATTGGAGCCCTTGTGTGCATGCTATGAACAATGCACTCAAAGACATTGGAAAGATAGAGTGGGTGAAACAGGTGGTGGCGGATGCAAGGGAGGTGCAAATGTTTATTTGCAACCACCACATGTCATTGGCATTGTTTCAGACCTATGCAAAGAAAGAATTCCTCAAACCAATTGAGATTCGATTTGCTTCCTATTTCATTCTACTGGAGAGGATGCTTGAGTTACAAGAGCCATTGCAACTTATGGTTATGACACAAGATTGGAACAGGTGGATGGAGTCAAAGACTGAGCAGGGGAAGAGGGTGAAGGAGATCGTGATTACTAATACTTTTTGGTCGAATGTGAGATACATCACATCTTTTGTACAACCTGTTTTCATTCTTATCAGATTTGGGGATTCTAATAGTCTTAGTCTTGGGGAGATGTATGAGTGCATTGATAGCATGCTTGGCCAAATGAAGGCTGCCATTTGTGCGAAAGACCCCACCCTAGAGTTGTACAATGAGCATATTCACCCCATCATCCAGAAAAGGTGGAGCAAGTTGAACACCCCTCTACACATGGCTGCATATGCTTTGAATCCAAAATCGTATGTGGAAAGAGTTGGTAGAATTCTTCCTATTAATGAGGTGAGGAGTGGCATCTTGAAAGCCTTCAAAAGAATGTATAGTCCAAAGGAAGCTTCATTGATCAGAGTTGAGTGGGTTAAGTTCACAGAACTAGAAGGCTACAAGAGTTCGACAAGGATTGATAGGCTCACTCTGGCACACGATAAGCTAGCTAGTTGGTGGACACTCTATGGCCCTCTAGGACCATTGTGCACACTTGCCATTCGTCTTCTTTCACAGGTTTCTAGTTCTTCAGCTGCTAAGAGGAACTAGTCCACATATAGCTTTATCCACCCTCTAAAGAGGAATAGACTTACCTCTGCGAGAGTAGAAAAGCTTGTTGTAGTGCATAGTGCCTTGCGTTTGATTGGTCACAAGACACCTCAATATAGGCAGAGCCCAACACAGAGGTGGGATGTAGATCACGAGGAGCTAGAACAACTTGATGATGACCACAGTGTGCAAGTGGAATTGGAGGATCCACTTCCTTCTGACAGTTCCAGTGATGAGGAGTTTCCTACATATACTGTTGATGATGATGATGATTATGATTTTTGAGTTTTCAAATTTCAGTTATAGATATCATTTTTGGAAATTTAATTGTCATTTTGATGCTTGTCACTTGTGTAATGAGATTATGAGACTCTAGTGTCTACTTAGTACTTTGAACTTTCAAAGTTCAAACTACTTATAAGTTTTAAAGTTTATAACTTACTTGAATATTTCAATTTGAATTTTGAAATGGATCATGATTTTCAGCTACTGAGTATGAATTTGATTGTTGAATGAACATTGATATTCAATTGTTCAATGTTTAAAGTTTATTGTTAGTGTTTACTTTAAGTTTAAGTTACCTCAACATGTATCTCGTTTTAGTTTTTTACTTTTTAACCTATATATATTTTTATTAAAATATATTATAATAGTTGTCCCCTCGCCGTCCCCAAACTTTTGGAAATTTTTTGCCATCCTCAAAAACCCGTACCCCCGTCCCAAAAACTCGGAGAAACACTGTTTGGAACACTTGTGGATCCTGAATGAACCCACCTTGATATTGGCTAGGAAGAAATCCTTTCTGAAACCAATCTACACCTTAGGGTTTTCGTCCTAGGACTGATAGTTGAACATAAAGCTCAATCTCCACAAATGGGGTTTTTGAAAATGTAAAATGTCAAGAATAACGAATTTTCCCTTTACATCCTCCTTTTATAGTCACTTAAAGAACTTTCGAGAAGTTATATTTTTTAACCTCATAAAGTGACTTTTAAATTAAATTGTTTTTTGGACCCCAGAATAAGTCATTTTAATATAAAATGTTCAACTTTAAATAAATAATTAATTAAATAGAAGTTGTCCATAAAAGTATTAATTTAAGACAACTTAATTTAATTAATTAATTATTCCCTTCCATAAATCCCAATTAGCCTACAGGAATTAAAATAGGCTAAAGGGTCTTCACCAACGCTCACTCCTAAGAAGGGGACATTACAAAATTCCATCTCTAATATATAGATATGGACTCTCCAATAATATGTCAAATGCATCAAGAGGAATAAGATTTCCATCTACCTCATCTATGTACTATGCATTTATCCCCAAATTTGAACTTGTATTTCTTAGTTTCCTAAATCTCTACACCCCGTTTCACCCATCCCAATGGGTGTGGATGAGGATGTTCATATGTTTTCAGACCAAGCCTTTTAACCAAATCATTTGAAATTAAGTTGCATTGTGAACCAGGCTCTACCAATGCATTAACCCTTGACTTTTGTAATTGCGAATTTCAAGATAAAAATTTTGTTCATCTCTTCAATTTTATTAATTTCTTTATTATTGGTAGCTATGCATACTAGCTTATCATCTACATCTAAACTATCCTCTATTTCAATTCCTTCTTCTTGAACATGGACCTTTTTGAGTTGTCTTTTCCCTTACTCAATCTTATTTTTATAATTGAGTTTAGAATGAAGTTTCCAACACTTAGCATTAACATGCCCATCAATCTTACAATTACTACAATGATTCTTTGTGTTTTTTTCCTTTTGTACACGAGTGTTATTTTCTTTCTTCATTTTCCAATTACCCTTACAGTTTTTGCCTTTTTATTTGAAATGTTCACCTTCATACCTCTCCTTCTCCTCCACATGCTTCATCCAAGTCCTCTAAATTGGTGGTGACCACCCTCCCTCAAATGTAAGAATGGAGCCCTCCAAGATACTTTGTCAACATGTCCTCATCCAAGGCCATGCCACTCAACATGGCTTAACTCCTAAAGTCTATGGTGTAGTCCTGTACACTTTTCCCACTTTGTTGTTTGTAATACACCCATTTTTTTTATCTGCTTTATGCCCAATAGGAAAAAGATTCCTACAAATTAATTCTCTGAATTCATCCCAACTACTTACCATAGACTGACTTCTTTTTCCAAAGTTTATGATATAATGCTCCCACCAGACAAGAACAAGCCCTTCCATTTTGAGGCATGCAAAGGAAATTCTTTGTGCCCCATTTACTTTATGAACACTAAATGGTTTTTCCATTAATCTAACATTTCAGCATTTATTTGTCTATCAAAATTTTTTATTTCTACTTTAGGTTCTAATTTAAATGGACTTTGAATTTTTACTTTGTTTTCACATGGCTCTTTCAAGAAATCCTCTACCCTCATACCTTCCTCATCTTCTTCCCCAATACTGAATTTCTTGACAAGGGATTTTACCAAATCTTCAACAGAGGATTGCTCTTGTACTGTTTTTAGTTGTTTTAGCCCAACCATTGCTGGTTTTCTGTTATTCCCTTTATGTGGCTCTCTAATGCAGTTGCCAGTGCATTCAACTCCTCCATTTAGCCTTTTTATGCTCTTCTTGTTATAGATACAAAAACTCCACAAATCCATATAGATTAAACTGCTTTGATACCAAATTGATCCATAAAATCTTAAAACTTGTGGACTTCAAGAATCGCATATTAATTTCTACCTTTCTACTTGCATAAACAAATGATGTTATTCAAGAGTTATGAATATTGTAAGCAAAATTAGAAAAATAAGCTTGGAAAATAGAAATGACACACTCACAACTCCAAGAATTTATCCTGGAAACCCCGTGATGGAAAACCAGCTTTTGGTAGTGGCAAATGCCCTACTACCCTATGGACTTAATCTGGAAGGAATTGTACAACAAGTGGGTGCACCAGTGGCTGGCCTCTACGCACTTTGTCTATCTCCTATGACTCATGAACAGCAGAACTTGCTTCCAATTTTCCTCATTCCAATACTCAAATCAATCCTCTCATCTCAAGACATATTCGCAACTCCTATTTATTACTTTTTGGTGAAGCTAAAGTGTTTTCCAAGGCCCAAAGAGAACTCTATTCAATTCTAGAAGTCAAGAAGTTGTTTGTTCATTTCAAACTCCACAGCCTACTCCAACAGTGACAAATCCATCACTTCTCACAAAGAGATGAATGTGTTTTTGCTGCTTTCACCAAGTAGCATTTGTGCATTCACTGCAGTCCTGGCAAATTTGCTGAAGCAGTTGCACTTTTGCTGCCCATTGCAAGCCACGAATTCATCAAAGCACAAAAACTACCTTTGTCTGTCTTCTAAATTCAATTTTTATCTTCATATTCATGTTCCCCAAGTTCAATTTACAATTTCTTGATCCTTATGGAACACACATTTGGGATTCCCACAGACTAGATTTATGAGTATGAAAAATTAGATAAGTAAATATCAACTCATGAAAAATGAAAACAAATCTACAATTAGGCATTGATGTGTTTTTACCAGGTTCCTTTTTACCAGAGCATCCTTCACCATTTTAAGGATCTTGTCAATAACATCTAATATTTCAAAATTTAAACTTATATTTATTTGCATACTGTAGTTTTAATTGCAACAAAGCTAATGTAATTGTACACTAAAATTTATAAGGAAATGAAAATGAAATCTACAATGAAGAAAAATGTATTTATACCCAGTAATAAGCAGCAGTTTCATTTGGGACTTTAATGTTTAGGCAACATTATATTACATTTCTAATTTCTAATTATTTGCATGCGGGGAAATCAATTGTAATGGAAGAATACACAAAACTAGAATGAAAATCCTATGAAATAATCAAACTTCAAACAATAGAAGCTTTCTAGAAAAACTGCCAATAATTGCTTTACAACATTTCTGTTCTCCATAACTTATCTGGCCATTGCAAATGTTTCGCATTAGCTTTATGCATATGCTCAGAATTCAAATAAGGTGCATTCATGCGGTGAGACAAGATGGACTTTTGCTTGTGCCTGAATCCCAATAGGATAGCTTGGTAGGAAAGACAGATGAGCATGAAAAATATGATATATAATGTAGCCCACATCATGCATGTTTTGGAAGGCAAGTAAGAAATTGAATTGCCAGTGAGCCACATATCTTGGAGATTGGGTTATTCCATAGTTCCACGGGGACGCGTCCCCCCCTAAAAAAGGGCCGTCCCGGAGACGGGGACATTTCCGAGATGGGGAGACTTCAAGGAAACGTCCCCCCGCTGCCCCCCCGCCGAATCCGAAACGTCTCCCTTTGGGGGGGACTTCTGGACGTCCCCGAGACTTCCAGGCATCCCCCCCCGAAATGCATTAAAAAAAAAAAAAAAATTCAGATATTCATATTTTGTCATGTTGTTGCAACTGCCCTGGTAGACATGTATGCAAAATGTGGAAGCATAGACAAGGCACGTGAACTGTTTGACAAAATGCCTCAAAGAAATGTGGTCTCATGGACTGCAATGATTGCAGGATATGCACAAAATGGGTTTGTTGAAAAGGCTTTAGAAATTTTAAAGCAAATGCAACTGGCTGGTGTAAAGCCAAATTCCACAACCTTTGCCAGCATCCTCCCTGCCTATGTCAAAATGGGAGCTTTGGAATAGGGTATGGACATCCATCAAAACATAAAGGATAGAGGAATTTTGTCAGTTGTTGTAGTTGCAACTGCCCTGTTAGACATGTATGCAAAATGTGGAAGCATAGACAAGGCACGTGAACTGTTTGACAGAATGCCTCAAAGAAATGTGGTCTGAAAATGTGGAAGCATAGACAAGGCGCAGGAACTGTTTGAAATGATAAATCATTGCAATGTGTTTAAACTCTAAACTTTACTATTATGTTATTCCTTAGGCTTCTGCAGTTATACATCTTTTTATAACTAATTTTTCAAGTACTATATGTATTTCAGCGCACCGCTCCCCCGCCGCCCCCCAGCCACCGTCCCCCCGCCGCACCCAAAATGAGGCCCCCCGCCCCCCCGTCCCTGAAACGCGTCCCCCCGTCCCCGTCCCCATCCCCAAAACTCAGTGGAACTATGCATATAATAGAAAGTGAAAACTTAATTGTTTAGTGTCTTTTGTTTGATAATTCTAGCAGTTTGATGTTATGTATGTGGCTGCAGCCTGCATATATCTTTCCTGATGACCTGGTAAGATGCTACCACGAACCCAAGGCACCAGCGCTGCATCAATGCAAACCAAGTCTCCAAATATCATCTCAGAAGGGCAGGCCTTTGAGAGAGTTGACTAGCCAGCGCCTAGGGACCAACATAAGGCAACTTTGATCGGGTTGGGGCCCCAACTGTGACTATAATAAATAGCAAGGAAAAGGGAGAGGTAGGCCCACCAAGAACCCGCTCTTGCAGGTTGCATGACTTATAATTTAGTATTCCCAAACAACCACCCCCTCAAATACCAGATTCTTTATGAATTTTATCTCTGTTATAGGGTTCTGCCATCAGACCCCTTGTACCCAGACCTGGCTCAAATCAAGTACTGGTCCCAAGCTGACTCCTGTACTGAAACAGCCTGGGTTGTTCTATTCTATTTGTGCCCTGCCCAGAACATCCCCGAGCACCCCATGCCCTGTTCAAACCTTTGCCAAATTTGGGGCAAATCTGGGTCCTAACGGCTAAAAATTAAAAAATATAATTTAAAATTTAATGAAGAAAAAATTAAAAGGCAAAATTTTAGAAAAGGTAGTTTCTTTTTCCAATTATCTGCTCCACTATGGCATGTGATCTTTAACATATCTTCCTTGATTTCATTGTCTTTCTATTTGCCAAATTGTTGGGGGTGGTGACCACTACTAAATGCATGCTGGGTGCATAACTGTTGAAATATTACGTGAAATTGGGATCTTTTCCTGTCATAATGTTCATATGATATTGAAAGTATTTTGTTGGTAAGGATAGGCATGCAGATGTTTCTTTATAAGTCATTTGGCATGGATTGCATTTAGTCAGTTTAGTTAGCCTATCTACTCTTTCATTAATTTATATATATACAGGCAGTATTTGCATGCTTATTAGTCTTGCCTTATGTTTCTCCAATGTAAGTATATTGTTTAGCGGTTTCATATGTTATATTTCTTCATACATTGCTGGAAAAATAGATTCATAAAACATTGCTGGAAAAATAGATTCATAAAATTAAAAATTCAAGTTGTTGGTTTAGGTTTAGTTTTGGGTATGGCATGTTTCCTATCTATCTATCTATCTATCTCAAGTCAGTTTCTTAAAGAAAGCCTCATCCAGATATGCTTCCTTCATGTGTATACTGAAGAAGCCAAACAACAAACTCGTGTTCCAAAAAGAATATTGGAGGAAAGAATGAGGAAAAGTAAGGAATAAAGAGAGGGGGAAATATGTTTAGAAACAGTCCAACAAATCTATAGGTTATTCTCTTCTTTAGGTGTGTTATTTTCTTCATTAAGTCTGCGTTTTCATTAAGACTATTAAAATGATAGGTTTTATGGATGTTAATATCTTCTTCTACATATTCTTAATATGTATTAGATACATTGGGACATCTTTTACACAAGTAACAATTCTACAAATCTGACGGGTGCAGCTAAGGAATTGGATCAGAAGAACAAACCCAGCATTGTTTATTGGAGCCATTTCAAACTATGCATGTATAAAAATTCAATTTCACAAAATATATCTACACCAGAGAGCCACATAAGTCATAAAATTGTGAATTCAAATGTTTGACATGGAAAGCAGCTAAATTACAAGATAACTTTTAAATTGGATCATCAAAATAATTAGATAAATGAGTAGACATAAATTTGTCTTATTTTTGCTCACTTAATGTGTTTGTCACACCCACCAAGATTTGCTCTGATATTTCCTTAACTTTCAAGAATGAACAAAGTCAACTAACTCATTTAAGTTGCCTTTGTGTCTATGATTTTCATTGTTCATTGCTTTCTTCCTTGATTTAATCCTTTCTAACTAGACTCGTTTTCTTTGGTTTCCCATTTCTTATTTTTCTATGTGAAAACGTTAACTTCTACTGCATGTTTCAGTGGTTACAAGGTAGGTTTTAGGGTTGCATTAATTCTTTCTCTGTTTTGCATGTATTAAAGTAGATAATAAGTCAGATGATGTCAACTCTCCTGCCAATTACTTTAATGCATATCAAGTAAGAAATTGTGAACTATGTGTGTAAACCTATGTTGCAGCAAGTAGTGAAAAATGGGAACTTGAAAATGTATATGCTTTCTAAAAACTGGGACATATTGGATCCAATAGTAGCAAACATAGATATGCATATATAGGAAACAGCAGTAAATAGGAAAGCAACAATTAAAATCAAAGGAAACAGTTAGTTTAAAGTAGAAGGAAAATAAATTAACTATTGCCTGAATGTTGGTGGAAAACAATTAAAAACTTCTTCCAAAACACACATGGAATATACACGTCTGAAACATCCTACAGACTTTTCAGTTGTTAGGAAACATCAGAGATGAGTTTTTCTATTTCAGTACTAACACAAACTGCTTCCCTTGTAGCTACATACATGCATGCAAATAACTAAATTGCTAACATGCAATGCAATCTTCCTTGAGCACTATGAGATAGAAATGGAAAAGGAAATGGAGGATTTGCAAAAGGAAAACAGAAACTGGTAGAGAGGATCAAAATCAGGAAGATCAAAAACAGAAGCAAATGGAGACAACAAGTGAGTCGGGAAAAATAGAATAGGAATGGAAAGCCCTAGAGATTCTAGAATAATGGCAGACAAGCACAATGGTAGGGATTCTAAAGGGAAGAAAAGGAGAGAAAAATATCAAGGAGTGGGAAGCTCCAAGAAAAAATGTGGAAACCAAAAAAAATAAGCAAAAACTAGCGGATTAGGGCAGGACTTTCAATAGATTCAAAATGGGTAAAGAAACCCCCAATACTAGTAATTAAGGACAAATTGACAGAACTGGAGATAAGATGTCTAACTAGCAAAGCACTGATTAGAAAAATCAAAGGTTATCGGCTGGCTGTGAAAGTATTGTGTATATAGATACAGGAAAAATGTGGAGGTGTAGAAATCAGATTCCTCATAAAAATAGTTATGTAATGTCCCCTTCTAGGATCAATACTAATTTTACCCTAAATTATCAATTTTGTAATGTCCCCTTCTAGATTTGCCTTAGATTAAACCCTACAATCACAATTATAATAAATTAGGGTTAGGAAGATGACTTACAGGTAGTTATTTCTTCGTTATGTTCTTGAATATAAATTCTGCACTCATCACATAGAAAACACAAGTGCATATATATATATATATAGGAAAAATGTGGAGGTGTAGAAATCAGATTCCTCAAAAAATGCTTCTGCAATGTCCCCTTCTAGGATCAATACTAATTTTACCCTAAATTATCAATTTTGTAATGTCCCCTTCTAGATTTGCCTTAGATTAAACCCTACAATCACAATTATAATAAATTAGGGTTAGGAAGATGACTTACAGGTAGTTATTTCTTCGTTATGCTCTTGAATATAAATTCTGCACTCATCATATAGAAAACACAAGTGCATATATATATCTATATATATAAAATAATGTCATTGTTAGGGTTAGCTGAACATATATCAAACTCATAATACAGTTCCAACATTACTATTACTATCAAACTCATTTGGAGCATAGGGATAGGGGCATGATAGGTTTGACCCAGCCAACACATACTAAGCCCAAGAGCGGAACTTTGGTCCTCCTGGCTTTGGTGGCAGGACTTAGACATCCACCAAAGTGGGGTACTTAGTAGAGTGTTTGTCTTGCATTCCTATCCATGTCTTATCTCTTACAAATAGCAACTCATCATGGTAGGAATGGTACGGGGATCGTAGTGGAGTTCTCAGTTTATCCAATCTAAGCCCAAGAACAGGAATTTGACCCTCTTGGCCTTGATGGCAGGGCTTTGACATCCATCCAAAGTGGGGTACTTAGATGGAAACCTTATACCCTCTTACCTACATCTCCATCCTTTCCTCCATGATGAGGTTCAATATAATTTACATCTAAAATACATTAATGCATAATAAATACAAGCATTATCATTTACTGTATTATCATCTCATATTCTATACATTATTCATTATACATAAGTAATGCAATCTGCAATAGATATTAATTCTTGACTGCTACTGTATTATCAGACTTACAGATTATTATTATTATATGTTGCTTCCTCTGATTATATGTTCTTTGTCCGCTGCTCTTTTCTCTTATATTTGTAGATTTTATCTGGAATAAATAATGTATATATTTTTCTTTGATGCAGATTATGCCTCACTCTATGAATAGTCCTTGCACTTCGATGGATTGTGCAGACTTCCCACTCAGATCCGATTGTCTTATTTTCTTTTATACCTTCATATCATTATGAAGGGGTGTATCTTTTATTAATATTAGTGTCCTTCCCAATGGACATGTCCACTGTCTTCCTAATAGCCGTTGTTCATTTCCATTAGTATATTCCCTACTTCATTAGTTTACGAATCGCATGCTAATTGTTATTATTTGTATTAGTTTGCAAGGCTAAGGTTATATTGACCACTGTTTGCTGCAGTTTTAGTCTATGTCTTGTGCAGGGGCACCATTGAAAGATTTTTGTCAATTAAGGGTGAACATGAGTAGGCTCTAGGTGTGGAGTCATTTTTTTGCATAAAATAAGGTCTTGAAAAGACCATTTATTGATGTAATAAGCCCACTAGAGGCATTTTTGTAGTGGAGGTCATTTTAGCATTAGAATCTTGTTTAAGTTAGAACATGCTATTTTAGGCAGCCTTAGTGGAGAGGCTATTTTAGGCCTTCTTTTTTATTTTTCCATGATGGTGGAGTAGTGGGATGAGGATATATATTGTAAACATGCCATTTTATATCAGGGACAGGTCGTAGAGGAAAGAGATGAAGTTTGGAATGATGGAAATAACATAAAATGATCCCTTTTGCTGTTCTAAACACTGTGTTTTACAGTTTTCACTGCATTTTACTGTTCCTCAAGCCAGTATGGCCTGGTACGACCCCGTGGTACTCTGCACCGTACATGTTTGGATAGCATATTGTGTTACCTTTCATTTGCATATAATTTTGTGGTTTGACATTAATGTATAAGGATTTTATGCTCATTTTTCTGTGCACAGCCCAATAACCTAGGGTTTAACAGTTTTAAGGAGAAAATTAGTGTTTCTGAGTGCCACAACCATGGGAAAATTGCACAAATCGGTGAAATGGTAGATTTTGAAGTTCTTTAATTGTTTTCTTCACTTGGGGAGCACAGTAAGGTGTTTTATGGTGTTTTTGAGCGAGTCCTAGTGTCGTTCTTCCTGTTTTTTAGGAGAAATAAGGGTTTTAGCTTTGCATGCTTGTATGTCATTAGGTAAATGAAGGTCCTGATCAAACTAATGGTGGATTGTGACCATTGGTAACACATTGAAGGCTTTCAAGTGTAGTTGGGAGGTTGGGAAACCAAGGACCTCATAGTTCCTTTGGAAAAGTGGCCTAATTAGGCCTACTGTCAAACCGGGACAGTCACTTTTGAGTCATTTGTCCCAAAGAAGTCCATACTGCATGTTGGATATGTGTTAGAGCTCAATAATGGGTACTCAAAAAACCCTTCACAGTCTTGAATGGAGGGCTATAGCAAAAGATATGACCTGACAGTCCCTTTTAGAGGGCTACAAGCAATATGGCCTAACTGTAAGCAAGCGACTAGGAGGGTAAGGTGTCAAGAGTCTTTGTGACCTAGAGTTGTCTTAGTTTGCCAAGAGAAAGTGTTCCATGGTGTTCGGAGAGGTCAGCAAGTTGGGTATACCTCTATCCTTCCTTTGTGCATTTATTCACACTTGTTAGCCATGACAGTCAAGAGGACAGTCTGCCCCTTTAGGACAATCGATCATGAAATCTTAGGAAACCTTTTTAAGAGTCTCCCCTGTAGCACATTTCACAGTTCAGGATGTTGTCTTTTCATTGATGTCAAAATATCAGGATATCAGGATGTTGCATTTCACAGTTTTCACAAGATGCAGTTGACAGGTTATGCAATCAGTGTTGTGAAGTTGCAATCAGTGTTGTGAAGTATGCAAACAGTGTTGTGAAGTTGCAATCAGTGTTGTGAAGGATTTTTCATAAGGTTGGCTTTATGAATGGTCTTCATCAGTGACATGGTCTTCATCAATGGCAATGGTTTTCAGTTCAGTGATATGGTCTGCATCAGTGACAATGGTTGTTAGATCTCTCAGTTTTGATCTTTCAGTGGTCCTTCATGGTAATGACATCAATGTTGATCTTGTGTGAAGTTGTTCTGTGACTTAGTCATTTCAGTGGATGACATTCATTGCATATTATCAGGGCAAGGGCTTGTGTCATTTGATAAAGTTAATATGCATCATATTAATTTCATTTAACTTGCATTATACTAACTTCATGACAGTGGCAGATCAGTTGAAGTTTGGTTTACAATGTTGAGGTTTAGAATTTTTGAAGTGGTAAATGTGGTTTGTGTAGTTCTTCATTATTTCACAAGACCTAATTTAAACTTCATTAAAATCCTATTCTAAACGTCAATGCACTTTTTCTTTTAACTGTTCAGTGACCTGTCGAGGAGGTCATCGTCACTTAAGTGACAAAGTAAAGGGTGTCGGGTCGTTGAGTTTACCGGCCCCGTTGGTTAGGATGCCCGGTTGCCGGTTAGGTCTGCATTGTGCTCCGCGGGAAAAAGCCGATCAACGGCTAAAGTTTGAATGACAGATGGCGGGCCGCGCTAATCGGAGGGTCAGTATTTAAATAGAAAGTTTTTACAAACGGTCAGTTAGCTCCATTAAACTTGACGTCCTCCTTGTTCTAAAAGGCAATAAAGCTTCTATTTCTATCTTCTCTCACCGAAGTTCAAGAGATTTTTGAATATAGAAATTTATGTAAAGGAAAGAGTAAGTTGTAGAAGGTTACTAAATATGAAGAATATGAAAAGGCAGTGTTGTTCGAAGAGAATTCATTTTTGTTTGTTTTGTTGTTTGATTTTCTAAGGGAATGTGATAAGGTTGAGATGAAATTATGTTGAAGCTGAACCGGTTATGGGAAGATGAATGTTAATGATTTTTTGGAGTGTGCAGATATGTTTTCAAGGAGGATATATAAGATCTAATGGAAGTGTGAAAAAGTTTTTTTTTGAGCAGAGAAGAAGAATGGTATTTTTTTGTAGCAAGATAATCTTTTTGCAGAGAAATTTTTTTTGACATGAAGAGACATTTTGATAGTGAAATTTGCTCAGTTTTGAAGATGTGTTGGTGAAATCAAGGATGGAGATTTTTTATCAGAATTGAACAATATTTTCCCAGAGAAGAATAAAGCTTTGAAAAATGATTTTGGAGAAGGTTAAAAGTTTTTCAATATTGCAGTGAAAGAATCTATGAATTTGCAGAGTATGAATTGATTTGTTTTTAGATTGATTTGCAGAGACAGAGGTATGAAATATCTTAAAGATCAAATTTGATTGATTGTTGTAAAGATGATATGATAACAGTTGAAGGTTGATTACAGAAAATATACATTTGATTGTTTTTGAAAAGGAGAAATAAGGTATTGATTTTATTGAAACAGGAAAATCCCTGTGTTGTACTGGTCATTGAATTTTAGATGTTGTAATGTCAGTGAGACATGCAGAGAGATACAATATGCCAGTGAGGCAAAATTGTAATGTCAGTGAGACAATTGTAATCAGAAATTTTGAGTTAAGCCAGTGAGGCAGTTGAGTGGTTTTTATACCCCAGGAGGGTTTTCCACTCAGGAAATTTCTTGTGTCAAGTTTTTGTTTTTGATACTCTGCATATGTTTCCTTGTTCTATCTGAAGAATTCTACATTTGTGAATTTAAATTAAGAAAAGGAGTAAAAAGTGTTAAAATTGTTAACAACACTGATTCACCCCCCCTCTCAGTGTTGATTGTATTCCTACATCCCCACCTCTGCATCAAGTGGTATCAGAGCATAGGAAGTAGATCTCTTGAGAGTTGAAGGTTGGAGTGTGAGCAAAGTGGAATGTGAGGAGTCAAGATGCCTTCTAAAGGAAGTACAGTTGCAAGGAAGATTGATCAGCAGGCTAAAGAACTAGAAGCCTTGAAGGAGATTGCTGCATTGAAGTCTAAAGCTGGGGTCACCATGAATGAAAGTGAGTCTGAAGAAGAAGAAGAAACTTCTAGTGAAGAAGAAGAGTTGGATCCAGAGGATGTGAGGATGGTAAAGTTCTTTAAGGCTGTGAAAGGTGATGGACATAGCAAAATGGATTTGCCAATGTATGGAGGCAAACTAGATGGTGAAGAGCTCTTGGACTGGATAGGAGCCATGGAGAATTACTTTGAAAGTGAAGAGATAGATGAAGATCACAAGGTGAGGAAGGCTAAGACCAAATTGAAAGGGCGTGCTTTGCTGTGGCGGAACTTTGTGCAAGATGAAAGGCAGAAACAGGGGAAGAACAAGATCACTTCTTGGGAGAGAATGAAGGCAAAACTGAAAGGTAAGTTCCTTCCTGGTGATTATAATGTTCAATTACTTAAAAGATTATAGAATCTTAGGCAAAAAGAACAAGATGTGCAAGCATACACCAAGGAATTCTATAGGTTAAGTATAAGAACAAAACATGAGGAGGATGAGGAAGAAAGAGTAGCTAGATATCTCAATGGCCTAAGGTATAACATTCAAGATGAAATCAGTTTGTTGGCACCAAAAACAGTGGAACAATGTTTTCAAATGACAATGAAAGCAGAAGAAAAACTCAAGAGGAGACAAGAGAAGGCGACAAGAGGAAGAGGCAGTACTTCTAGGGGCAGAGGTACATTTTCAACACCAAGACAGTACAAAGATCTTGAAGAGGCTGATAAGAGTAAAGAACAAGCACTTGAATCAAGAGGTGGATGGAGAGGTGGAAGAACAAGCTTTAGGGGCAGATATACAGATCAAGGAAGAGGTTCCAATGTGTTTTCAGGAAAGTGTTACAACTGTGCTGAGTTTGGTCATCAAGCCTACAAGTGCCCTGACAAGATTGGTACTACTTCAAGTGGGGTGAAAGAAGAGGTGAAAGGAGAGTCCAAATTGTGCAAGAAGATGAAGGAGAAAGTGTCAATGCTGCACTAGAGGTGGGTGAATCTTTGATGGTGAGAAGACAACTCTTGAAGACATCCATGGAGAAAGAGCAAATTTAGAGAAGAGCCCTGTTTAGGACAGCTTGTAGTTGCAAAAAAAAGGTATGTAGAGTGATTGTTGATTCTCGATGCACTGACAATATGGTCTCTAGTGAAATGGTGGACAAATTGAATTTGCAAAAGGTACCTAGAGAGAAGCCTTATCAAGTGTCTTGGGTTAGTGAAAATCAAACCATTTTGGTGAGTGAACAAGCTACTGTTGAATTTCAAATTGGTCCATATAGAGATAAAGTTGTTTGTGATATTCTACCCATAGTTGGAAAACTCGGGTCGGCAAAAAACTCGGCAAGCCAATTTTTGGAGAGTCAAAAAAAAACTCGGAGAAATCTCAACAAAAACTCGGCAAAAAACTCAAGAACTTAAAAAATTGCTAAAATTTCATTAGAAATGCATTTTTTTTGCAAAATTCAATGACAAGATGAATCCAGTGAGTCCATAAATGAGTATAAAAGTGTTTTCTATTAAATTTGATTGACTTCAATGCAAATTGATTGCAAAATCGCATTCTCATGCGGAATCCTGATGGCTGAAAGCTTGATAGTCTGATACAAATTACAATAGATAGCTGAAAATGAAAATAGTAAAACTAGAAGTAAATACTAAAAGTAAATACAACATATTACATCTTCCTCTTCCCTAATTTAGCCAAAGCTAGGAAAGAGGCAGATGCTCTAGTCCTACGAGTGCGTGGTGCCTGTGCCTTCAAAATCCGCAAAAAATGGCGTTTGAATCCGATCTTCTCGATGCCACAACGTTGCAAATGAACTATTTTTGCTTGGGGGAGGTTTTTTTGCTATGTAGAGCTCAAAAAATCTAATTTCTGATTATGTTTTACCTTTTTCTAGCCACGGAATCCACATATACCTGCTCCTGCAAGTCTTTTGCACGGACTCAGCGAGTCTCTGGAGAAAACTCGACAAAAACTCGGCAAAACTCGGCAGAAAAACTCTGCGAGTTAAAGTCAAAAAGACTCTTTTCGAAAAAAAACTCGCAAGTTTTTGGCGAGTTTGCCAACTATGATTCTACCTATGAGTTGTTGCCATGTTTTGCTTGGGAGACCCTAGCAGTTTGACAGGTCTACAGTTTATCATGGGAGACAAAATACATATAACATTGAAAAGGATGGGAGATCATTCATTCTAACTCCAAAGGTTGAAGAGGTAAGAGAGCAAGGTGAGATCATAATGGTAGGAAGAAAAGAATTTGTACCCATTGATGACGGTAAGAATAAGGGGTTGGCAGCCAATGCAAGGCTTAATACTGTTAGGACAGTAGATAGGAAGAGTGAAGATGATTTGCAGACAGTTGTGAAGAAGAATGTCTTCATGTGGCAGAAGGTGGTGGATGAAAATGTGTCTCGATCTGAGACAGAGCAGAGTAAGAGTGGAAAGCCTGTGGAAAGGCAAGAAATAAGTGGAGAGATCCTAGTTGGGACAGTCAAATGCCCTGTAGTGGTGAGCACAGTGAAGAGGCAGTCAAGTGATGCTGGTACAGAGGTTTGCAAAGTTGATGGGACAGTGGAAAAGTTACTTGCAAGTCTGACAGAAACTAATAAGTGTGATGGTATAGTTGACAGTAAGAAAGATGCAGATAAAAAGAGCACTGGACAGTGGTATAAGCAAGAAGCTGAGAGGGAAGTGATGACAGTTGATAGAAGGTTGAGTACAGAGGTAAAAGAAAGTGAGATATCAAAGTTCGTTGATAGGAAAATTGAGAAACACCCCACAGAGCAGAGTGTACAGTTGGAGCAAGAATCAAGTAATGATGATGGCAAATATGACAGTGAAGAATCAAAGCAAGGTGAACCTGTTGAAGGCAAGCATAAAGGTCAAAGATGTGAAAAGCACAAAGGTGGACAAGCTACAACAAACTTTCCAAGGGACTTGGAAAAATTACAAGTTAGGGTGTATGGTGCAGGGGCACCATTGAAAGATTTTTGTCAATTAAGGGTGAACATGAGTAGCCTCTAGGTGTGGAGTCATTTTTTTGCATAAAATAAGGTCTTGAAAAGACCATTTATTCCATTTATTGATGTAATAAGCCCACTAGAGGCATTTTTGTAGTGGAGATCATTTTAGCATTAGAATCTTGTTTAAGTTAGAACATGCTATTTTAGGCAGCCTTAGTGGAGAGGCTATTTTAGGCCTTCTTTTTTATTTTTCCATGATGGTGGAGTAGTGGGATGAGGATATATATTGTAAACATGCCAATTTATATCAGGGACAAGTCGTAGAGGAAAGAGATGAAGTTTGGAATGATGGAAATAACATAAAATGATCCCTTTTGCTGTTCTAAACACTGTGTTTTACAGTTTTCACTGCATTTTATTGTTCCCCAAGCCAGTACGGCCTGTGGTACTCTGCACCGTACATGTTTGGATAGCATAGTGTTACCTTTCATTTGCATATAATTTTGTGGTTTGACATTAATGTATAAGGATTTTATGCTCATTTTTCTATGCACAGCCTAGTAACCTAGGGTTTAACAGTTTTAAGGAGAAAATTAGTGTTTCCGAGTGCCACAACCATGGGAAAATTGCACAAATCGGTGAAATGGTAGATTTTAAAGTTCTTTAATTGTTTTCTTCACTTGGGGAGCAAAGTAAGGTGTTTTATGGTGTTTTTGAGAGAGCCCTAGTGCTATACTTCCTGTTTTTTAGGAGAAATAAGGGTATAGTATAGAGCTTCTGGAAGAGACTGTGTGTAGCTTTTTAGATCGACATTTCGGATCACACTCCGTGATCCATCATCAGGATGAAGAGAAGAGATGAGAAGTGATCACTCATTCTCTTCTCTTCATCCTAATGATGGATCACGGAGTGTGATCCGAAACGTCGATCTAAAAAGCTACACACAGTCTCTTCCAGAAGCTCTATACTATACTTATCATGGACTGTGGAAATATCATGTCTATTAGAAATAAGGGTTTTAGCTTTGCATGCTTGTATGTCATTAGGTAAATGAAGGTCATGATCAAACTAATGGTGGATTGTGACCATTGGTAACACATTGAAGGCTTTCAAGTGCAATTGGGAAGTTGGGAAACCAAGGACCTCATAGTTCTTTTGGAAAAGTGGCCTAATTAGGCCTACTGTCAAACCGGGACAGTCACTTTTGAGTCATTTGTCCCAAAGAAGTCCATACTACATTTTGGATATGTGTTAGAGCTCAATAATGGGTACTCAAAAAACCCTTCAGTCTTGAATGGAGGTCTATAGCAAAAGATATGCCCTGACAGTCCCTTTTAGAGGGCTACAAGCAATATGGCCTAATTGTAAGCAAGCGACTAGGAGGGTAAGGTGTCAAGAGTCTTTGTGACCTAGAGTGGTCTTAGTCTGCCAAGAGAAAGTGTTCCATGTTGTTTGGAGAGGTCAGCAAGTTGGGTATACCTCTGTCCTTCCTTTGTGCATTTATTCACACTTGTTAGCCATGACAATCAAGAGGACAGTCTGCGCTTTTAGGACAATCAATCATGAAATCTTATGAAACCTTTTTAAGAGTCTCCCCACCTCTGCATCAATGTTTAATTCACTGCCCCTTTATTAATCTCAGCTATTACATATGCTGCCCTCTTGGCTTATATAAATATTTATATATATATTTTATGTTTTACAATTATATTTATATATTATATTTTATATTTTATATTTATATTTATATATAATATATATCATATTTTAATAATATATTATTATAAACATGATTATCATTAAAAGCGACTTCTCCATCGTACCATGATGTTTAAATCTTTAATATCAGGACATCACAGCTTCTTCCTAGCCATCCTTTGTAGCAAAGAGGGTTGAGACAAGGCTTTCCAGTGAGGATCTTGGTTCGTGAAGAATGTTAGATTATATTTATGACCATGAACTCCAAAATTTGATTCAAATAAGAAAATGCTAACTAAATCACCTATGTGGGTTAGATTATTTTGATTTCCATCAAAATGGTAAAAATGACTTGATTTTTATAAAAATTGGAAATCTTCTTGGAAACTCTGTTAGCATAGCTAACATCACTAATGAAAAATAACAAGCCACCTATTTACAGATTTGTGTTGAAATGAACCTCTCCAAACTACTTCCAAGAGAAAATAATTTCACATAATTAGTGGCCTGGCATCACGAACTAGATTATGAATGTTTTTCCCATAAGGTACCAACGTTATCATGAAATTAGGGCATTTGGAAAGAGTTTGCTAGAATATAAGCAATACAAGATTCATCATGAATCTTTTTCTCTTAAGGTAGCAATGCCATCATAAAATAAGGTATTTGGAAAGGGTTTGCCAAGGTCTAAGTTCATGCAACATCCATCAATAAAAAAATGTAAGATCCTATGACCAAATGGTAAGCTCTCAGTACTGGAAACCAAGACAAAGGATATTCAAAAGAAAATGGCTTCCAAAGCAATAAGAAAGGCAGACAAACCAATGGATGGAGTTCACAAAGAATTAAAAAA
Source organism: Cunninghamia lanceolata (assembly GCA_027924645.1). Lineage (NCBI taxonomy): Eukaryota > Viridiplantae > Streptophyta > Pinopsida > Cupressales > Cupressaceae > Cunninghamia > Cunninghamia lanceolata. The sequence goes on from BSBN01000957.1 coordinate 6,416,118, forward strand.
ATCCTAAACAATTATTGTACGAAGAGAAAAGAAAAATTCATGAATGGAATCAAACGAATTATTTGGCACTATTGGAGAATGTTTTTGAAAAATAATTGAAAAAAGTTGGACAAATGCCTCGACCATTATTTGAGAAGGAAAAGAGTGATCAGATGCTAGAGGACTCACTACATGAAACAAAGTATTATAAGGAAAATCAAAGCAAATTGTAAACAGAGAGCCAAGAGCAAGAAGTTATCGGGATGTATACTGTTGAAATAAAATTTAAGAAAACAAAAACAGACTTCAGGAAAATCAAAATATGCTAGGAATGGGCCTCATAAAATTAGTAGGGGACGCATTAACCGCTTCAAATTTCACCCCACACACAAATCTAACCAAGATTTTTTTGTGCACACAAGTGTCTCTTGATGTTATGTGTGAGGTAAAATCTCAAGTAGAGTCCTTTGAGAAGAAAAAGGACCTAAGAAAGAAGTAAAGAAACTTAAAAGAGATGGTAGCCATAGGCCAAGTTCAAGGAGACTCTTCTACTTCTCTGATTCCTCAATTCCCTTCGACTTTGAGTACTAGTGGTAGTGTCGGGCCTAAAGTTCATGGATCCATATTGGATTCATATGGTGTACCATGCACCACTCCAAGTTCCCAACCACCACTTGAGAAGACAAGTTGGAATAAAGACAAGCATCAAGCAGCAAGAAGTGCAATTAAAGACTTCTGATTCTATTGCTCCATTCCCATTCACATGACCAAGTAAATCCTTCTTATTTTTGTTTTCAAATATGTTTTTTTTTATTTCTTTGTCATTTTAATTTTTATATATAGGAGTTTTTCAAATTTAGATCCTAAATTTTAGAATTTTTTACTTTGTTCTAGGTCTCCGTTGTGGCAAAATCTAATAGATGCCATTGCTGTTGTTAGGGCGGGATTCAAAGCCCCTAATGATGAGGAGATATAGGACCTGATTTTGAGTGAAAATGTGGTAGATGTGAAAGCCACTATTGATGAGTAGTGAAACATATGGAGGAAAAAGGGTTGCACAATCATGTCTAATGGTTGGATAGATAGGAGAAACAGGGCATTGTTGAATTTCCTTGTTTCTTCCTCAAGTGGTGCAATTTTCTTGAAATCCATTGATGCTTTAAGAAAGGTAAAAAAATGTTGATTTCTTTTATCAGATTTAAGAGGAAGTCGTGGCCTAAGTGGGTGAACAAAATGTTGTGTGGGTAATTACAGACAATACAACAAATTATGTTGTTGTAGTTAGACTTCTCATAGAGACACATCCATCCATATTTTGGACTCTGTTCTACTCGTTGCCTTGACCTTATATTAGAGGATCTTGGCAAACTCCCATGGATCAAAGTAGTTGTCAAGCATGGTAGAAATATTTGCAAAGACATATGCAACCACACTTGGGTCCTCGACTTAAGGAGGCAATACACAAACAAGGAGTTGGCTCATCCTAGAATAACCCACTTTGCAACGAATTTTATCACATTGTAGTCTTTGCTTCAATCAAAGGCTGCCCTCAAACACATATTTGTTAGTGAGGAGTAATCTCAATCTTTATACAGTAAAACCACTATAGTGTTGATGATTGTTTTTAGAGAAGTCAACAATAGAGTAAAACACTAAGTATTCAACTCTCTCTTGAGTAAAGTCTCTCAAAGGCTAAGCTATGTGATCCAGTGAGACAACTTCAAGGTTCCATATTCATGATTTATATTGGATAGACTCGGTGATTACATGTGATCTTGCTGATAATCACAAAGGGACTTACGCAAACTTCTTCATACTTCACTTAGCTTAGTTCTCCTTTCAGTGTGGATGATGTATGTACAATGTCTCAATAATAAAAAAAGGAAAAAAACAAAGGTTTAAGAAAGCTAATCTAAGGTCAATGAAGCAATGATGATGCAAGAATAGACAAACTCCTTAATCAACCTAACTCCACTTCGCCAAGGATGCCTACAACTACATGGAGTTGGTGCAATCTCCTAAGGACACCGAAAGGTTTTCAAATCATGATAGCTTATATAAGCACCCATTGAACGGCACAGCTCAAACAAACATTCACAATCGAACTTAAGCAAAAGATAAGGCTCAGACTAGCTTTACACAACACTCCACCAGCGATGAATGTCAAAAGCATGAGCTAGGAGTTGATAAAATATCCAGTACATACATACATCACATCAATGAACTTCTAATCTACTCGAAACATCTCTCCACTTCATTAAGATACAAGAAACCATGTCATTCCACAAGATAACACTTAACACCAAACAAGCTCCAATGTCTTTGCATTAATCTTGAGAAATATGTACAACTTCAAGCACTCTCAGAGAATTTTGAGAGTCTCTCCTATTCTACTCCTAGTCTACTTATTATCTGATCTACTATCTAATATCTGATGATTTTACAAATGAGGCAATAAGGCCTTTATATAGAAGTCCAGTATTACAATAAATTGCTAGGATTAATTCACGTAGCCAAGGGCTAGGATCATGCCACCTTAGCAAGTAGTTACAACAAATTGCTATTTTTAGTACATAGGAGAGGCAATGAAGGCACATTTTCTAAGAAGATAAGGATAAGATGGAATCTTTGGAGCATCTTCCACATGGACGTCCTCTTTGGCTTCTTGTTTGTTGTAGATACATTGAATGCAGTCATATGATGTGGCTAATTATGATTGACTGATGCTATAGGTACATGCCACATAGGTGCCACCTCAGCATACTTGTGGATTTCAACAATTAATTCAATATGCTTTTGGGCATATTCCCAAATTTATCATCTGTATGATGTCTTTAAACATGATTGCTTTGAACTTGTATGTTTGGGAATGCTCCTTGTTGATCTGCCTTGTTCATCTTCTTGTAAACTGAATGTATATGATAGATGTTGCTCATTTGCATGACTTTGTGTACTTTCTTCTTCCTGCAGGATATGAGTTGATCTTCTTTGGATGCTTCTTGATAGAGAGTAGTATAAATGATGATACTGCTTCCTTCATGTAAGAGTAGATGATGATGATGACATGAAGTAGAGTAGATAATGATGCTTCATTAAGTAGAAGACTCTTTTGATACTTGAAGATTGAAGAGTGCTTTAAGTTTGACAGAACTTGAAGATGGATGAATGCCTTCTCTCGATGATGCAAATGATGAAGTGTGTTTGAAGTGATGATGATGAAGTGTTCCTTTAGATCAGCTATCTCTTGAAGTGGTGTTTCTTCGGCAATGATCACTTCCCATCTTAACTCTCTGGCATGAATGAATGTGACTCCAAGCTCCTAGCTCCTTCAGATGACTCCTACAACACAGTAAAGAAACAAAGTCAACTACTTGATGAACACTTTATTTCATAACATAAGAAGCATGTTTAAACATTCAATATCCCTTCTCCAGATCCAGGCGCTCATTAAGTTTATTCAAATGCAGATTGGCGCCTTATCCCCTAAGCTGTCTTTTAATGATTTCAAATATGTTTTCAAGCTCCTAAAACCTCCATGTTTTCTAGGCTCAGTTTAATGATAGTGCTGATATAGATCAGCGCCTTGGTGAAATGAGAGCTCTTCAAGGTTAGGCGCTATTTTGGTGGAAATGGTCTGAAATATGCGCCTTACATGCTCAGTTTGTTGTTTAACCATCAACAAATCCTAGCTCATTCACAAATTCTTCACCTTGCAATCAGATCCAAGTCAATGATCATGCAGATTGGCTCCTTGATTGAATTCATGTTCTCCTTGTGTTAGGCGCAAATTTGAGGTTCTTAGAGCTTCCTGACTGCTAGGCATTCTTTGGCAATGATTTGGATGTGAATTTGCGCCTAGCAATAGACGCCTTCATACATGACATTTCACACTTTTCTGACACTTGGAGATGATTCAAAATGACTTCTATTTTCAAGCGCCCAAAGTCTTGAGTTTGTGGCTTGATACTTCCTGAATTCCACTTCTTACCTAGGTGCCAAAATGGTTTCTTATTGATGAAAAGTGCGCCTAGATTCAGAATTACAACACTTCACCTTAAAACCTTAAGTCTCATAGGCGGAAAAGTCAATATATAGTTGCATGAAAGGGCGCCCAAGGTCTTGAGGCATCTCTTCATTGTTAAGCGCCATTTGGAGGTCATTAGAAGTGCATGAGGTGATAGGGGCTAATTAGAGGTCATACTAGTCTATACTAGTGCCTAGGATTAGATGTAGTCCTCTTCAAAACAAGGCGCATATTCTTGATGTTTTGGGTATGAAATTGCGCCTTAAACTCTTCACTTGATAGTTGTCACTTAATGATTTCAACTTCATGTAAGAAACCTATCTTTACCTTAGGCGCTGAAATGGGTCTCTAGAGGTATAAATTGGCGCCTAATGTACTTAGTTCGCTGTTTTCTTCCAAGGATCTCAGTCTTCATCCTACAAATCAGAAAATGCAAAGTTATGCTCTCTTTGTTTTAGGCGCTGATATGAGTAAAATCAGATTGAAATATGCGCCTTAAACTTGAAGAGGACTTACTTCACTTCCTCATGAATTCAGAATCTTTTGAGGTTCACTAGAAATGTCATAGGGCTCAAACTCCTTCAAGCTGCTTGATGAGTGTCTTTCTGATGTTAGGCGCCTTCATTCACTCTTCCTTACTGGGCACATATGATAACCAAAATCACAAGAAATAGCTCCTAAACTTAATGAGGGGTTCACTTCAAAATTTCATGATTTTAGAACTTGTAAATATACACTTTTATAGACTTGTCAAACTCAATACCTTCAACGTTTATTGATTCAAGCATGCTTACCTCTAGACTTGTCAAACTCAATACCTTCAACGTTTATTGATTCAAGCATGCTTACCTCTAGGCGCCAAAATGGACTCTTCAATAATTGAAATGCGCCTAGACTCCTCTAGGTGTTTACTTCAAAGGTTTTATGATTCTAAATCATTCTGAAGGTTCAAGAAGATACTGAAATACATCTGGAGTCCATCCTACCTTGCTAGGCGCTAAAAATGGTGTCATTTATACAATTTCCTCCTAGGTGCAATTTGAAATTGATTTAGACAAAAGGTGCACCTAGATCTTTTTGATGAAATCAACCTCCCTTGAGGCACAAAAAGTGCGCCTAAGTTCACTATTAGAATTCTTCAAAAGCTTTAAGTCAAACCACTTCCTTAGATGTTATTTATTCCCTCTATTGCCAAGGCGCCAAAATGAACTGATTGAGGCATGAAGTGCGCCTAAATTTGCTTAGTTAATATGACTTCATGTGAGGCGCCAAAATAGGTGGAGGAAAATGAAAAATGCGCCTAAGTTCTTATGAGCTACTCCTTCACTCTTAGGAGCTGTTTTAGTCAAACAAGAGAGATCTTGCGGCTTAAGTTGGATAGGTTGTAACTTGACACTTCTTGAATTCCACTTCACATTCATCCTTAAGATGCTCAAACACATCTCTCAAAACAATTTACCTCTTTACGCGTTAAAAATGGTGGCTACTCATGTAAAATGCGCCTAACCTCTAGATGGATGAATTAGTGCCTAGACTTAAATGTCTTATTTTTGTCAAATTTTCGATGCTTAAGGCTTTTAAACATCCATTTCAATCAAGGTGCCTAACTATGTTCACTCCTACGCTCATTTTATGTCAAGACGCAATTTTGAGGTTGTTTGGATGATAAAAGGCGCCTTGAGTCCTAGGCGCAATTTGAGTCACTGCAAGTGGAAAAACGCGCCTAACAAACTAGAACAAATTTGCGCCTAACTTTGAAAGTCCCTAAGGTAAAGGTATACTGAAAAATATATTTAAGTATATACTTTAAATATTTTTCAATATATCTTTCAGGATGTTTAAGATAGGTCTTGGATCCACCGGATTTCACATGCAGATTCTAGATTTTGTGGGATCCACCAGATTTCAAACTTAGCCAATTTTCAGGATTTTCAGGATACCAGACTTAGTCATTTTTCAGAATCTCAGAACATCGGGATCAGGTCATCAGGGAACTATAGGACTCAAACACTACTGACTTCATCATGAAATAGATCTAAGACATCATCCAAGACTAAAGCAAAGCACTAGAGTTCAAAAAAAAAAGGGGGTCCCCATTTGCAATGGGGTGATGTGTGATTAGGTCACAACATGTAGGAGTTGACATAGTTAAGTGGGTTTTCAATGAGCCAAACTTCTAGCTTCCTACGATTGTAGATGTAAGTTCTTATTTTGTTTCTTTTTTGCTCATTTTACTAGTTTATCATTTATAGTACTTTCATTTGTTTATAATTTTATGTTCCCTTGTTTAATCCATTATCCAACTACTTATTTATGTTATTGTTTAACTGTAGTTCACAAAGCCTTGAGATGTCCTAATTCATGTTGCTAATGGGGAGAAGCCCTTGATGACCTATGTGTATTAAGGCATGGATAGGGCCAAGGAGACCATTAGATCTATAATAGTGGGCTTGAGAAGAAATACATCCCATATGGGATATCAATAATCAGCGATGGCACCATTAGCTTCACAAGCCCTTACATGCAATTGTTTTTTTTTTAATACAGTTTTCCAATTCCACTCGGATTTCAAGGCCAACGAGGAGGTTTTGAGTGGACTCTACATGGTCATAGAGCATATGGTAGTTGATTCTCAGCTTAGAGCAAGGATCATCTCTGAGATTGAGATCTTCAAACTTGCACAAGGGAACCTTCTTGTGTGAGATATATGTAAAGCAACTTGGACAACATTATAGCTAGGTATGTAAAAACCCACACCAATTTTTTTGATTTTTTTTGCAATATATAAATACAAAATGCAATGTCTTGACACTTTCTAATCACCAAGTTCCCAATGTGAGCAAGGTGAGAACATACGTTGTTTTGGACCACACACAACTATTTAGATGAATGCACTATTGTAATGAAGGTGCCAAGTCGACTAGAGCATGCAGGCGGCAAAGCCAACCCAAATCAACACCTCTTTGGCAGACAAGCATGTGTAGTAATGCGAAGCCACTCGTAGAATAACTTAAGCTTGATCAAACCAAAATAGTTGATTGTAATGCAAGCTTGTTTGATGCCAAAACGGACTATGAAATGCATCTGAATCTGGTGTTTAACCATCCAGAGCCTACAATGTTGAAATGCACATTAATCGGCAGAATATCATCCGATTTTACAATAATATGAGTATGAAATCCAATGCCTCCGGCGGTACTACCATCTGGGGTTACAATAACAATGTAAAATGCATTACAGAATACTAAATAACAAGGTAACTGGCTGCAACACACTGTTATATTATTCTGACAAGAAAATCAGATTGCTGCACACACATAAATTAGCCCATAAATCAGAGAAATCATAAGTAAACATGTTCACATAGGCTGAGCAGGCAAAGCCACTGAAGCATAACTCTGGAAGTTGATGAAGAACGCAAGTATAAGTCTGAAATCACCCTATTCTGCTGATAACACTGAAAAATCAGAACTGAACTGTCATTGAGACTGCCAAAACCCTAAGAAGTCAGACCTGAAATGCAATTCGAAACTGCCCAAAACTGATATCAAACACTGGTAAACTGCAGTAATGGAAATTCAGATGTAGAACAGTTAATAAATACCTCTATTTAGCCCCCACAAAGGCAAATTTGGACTGTCACAAGTCCCTAAATACTGCTGTAGACCCAGCTGGAGTGTACGACCTACCTAGGCAAGAAGTATGATCACTACAAATGATAACAAAGTTGCCAAGGAACATTTCGAACAGAGTTGCCTCAGTAGATAATGGTACGACGGCCCACAAACTCCCCATATAAGACAAGAAAAAGGGAACGAATCTTTCATTTGACTTCCCACGCCTCCCTAGTACATAGTACGGCCAGCAACAAAAAACAAAATAATACTTCAGTTTGTACGGCCTACTAGGCCAAGCTGGTACGACAGGTCTCAAATAAACAACACAATAAAATTTATCATTTTAGCAACCACAACAAGTACGGCCTGGTCTGGAAATGGTATGGCCTGTTCTAGCAGCACTAAATCACTCCAAAATCCCCATTAGAAATATACTGGAATCTTTAGTACATATCTGGGAAAATAAGCAAACTCAAACAATCACTCAAAACACATCAAAAATCTCCATAATAGATTTTAACTAAAACAATTGGAAATCGAACTCCACTATTCAGCACACAAGTGATTTCTGGATGAAACCACTCAAACTAGCTAGGAGGGTTTTCATCCCCAAAACTAGATTCACCAAAGGGTTTTCGTCCTCAGACAAATAGAAAGAACTCACATTCTTTCATCAGAACAAATAAAATGAATAATCAATAACCATTCTTCTGAAGACCAAACCTCCTTTTATATCTTTTTTATAGCTATTTTGGGAAAAAAACACTTTTTTGCTTTTTCACTGCTTTTTTGAGAAAAAAATATTTTTGCTTTTTGTTGCTTTTTTGAAAAAGCACTTTTCTTTTTTTGTTGCATTTTTCGAAAAAGCACTTCTTTGTTTTTTCGTTGATTTTTTAAAAAACACTTTTGCTTTTCCATTTGTTTTTTTCAAAAAAGTGTTTTTTGCTTTTTCGTTGCTTTTTCGAAAAAGCACTTTTCCCTAATAAAATAACATAAAATGTCCTTATGACCACTTTTCAACACCTTGAGTCTAGCGACACTTTATCTACACACTTAAAATACCCTTTTAAATAATTAAATATAAATTGTCTTTTGAAATATAATTAAAAGGCACTTTTCGACAACTTAATTTAATTATTTAATTACTTTATTATTTTTTGCACATTATCCAATGTCTATGGAAAATATTAAAATAGGCCAATTACACTTCCCTGATAACTTCCCCAACACCTTAAGTGCATAGGTCTTGTGTCCACAGAATATGGGCACTCTCCAAAGATGATGGACTTCTCCAAGAATGTTGAAATGGACCCAAAAAGGTGCATTACAAGGTAAAAGTTTATTAAGGGCATATTTTAAATTTAAAACTTTTATTTTTTTCCGTTAATGTTGAACAATGAGATTGAGTTCCTTTTTTTCTCATTTCAAATGCATGGTACAAGAGGTTTGGTGCTAAGGTTTGGAATATTCAAAGGATTGCTATACATGTCTTGAGCCAACCATGTAGCCTTTTAAGATGCGAGCACAATTGGAGTATGTTTGAGCACATACACTCCAAGAGACGCAAACAGATTGTCAATGCAAAGATTGAATGATCTTGTCTATGTTTATTACAACCTTTGCCTTCCTCACAAACAAATCCTAGGCACTGACTTATCCTACATCACATTAGAGGAGGTTGATCCACAATCAAATTGGATCACCGAGATTGGGAATTGTGTCTTCATTGAGGATGACCTCGCATGGGTTGATGAAGCTAATCTTGAAGCAAAGGTAGTAGTCATAGCAGAGGAAGAGAAGAAAGCACAAGCTGATCCCTTGGATGTTGATGTCGCTGACAAACACACAAATATCATGGCTGCATCAGCATCGAAGACTTATCTCAAACGCCATCACAAGACTAACAATAGAGCTATAGATGTTGGGTCGAGTGATGCAAGCTCCCCTCAACCATAGTTGTACTTTTGATTTTTGTTTTTGATGCTATGGATTTCATAATACATGAGTTTTGTATACATTAAACACTTGAGAATATTTATATATTTAAAAATGTTGTTTCCTTCATCTCAAATCCACTTTTGTACTCATTTGATCAAGGTATACTTGTGTATGTGATCAAAGTAGCTTCTATTTGATTAGTTTATCATGTCTTTAAAGTTGATTTAATGAAGGGTGCACAATAAAACCTTTAAATCCTTAAAAAATCTATATATTTCATGTTTTTTCAACTTGCCAAGTTTAAGGGCCAAGTCCAAGTCCGAGTCAAGAATCAGCCTGCTGAGTATGTGCCAAGCCCGAATCTTGCAACTATGAGTATGATGATATTGTGGATAATTTGATCAATGTCCTTGTAACCCACAAGGGAGATAGTGGCAAGTCAAGGAAATGCATTCCTTTGCCAGATTTTCTTCTCATATTGGGTTCGAAACGGTAAATCTCATGTCTATCTTTCTTTTAAGTGTTATATTACATATTTCTTGCTTCCTTTCTTCCCATTACAAGCTCTCTCATATCTCAAGCATTTAAGAAAGTACAAGAATTACAAGAATGGCATTTGTTCATAACAGAATTTAAGAGATGAATATGATTCTCACTTAAGTAAAAGAACAACATATTGTTGTGTGGTATTATTCTTGTGTTATGGAAAAGTATCACATGTTTGTGGTAGCAATAGAAAGAGTGTAAGAAATATATATGCATGAACGTAAGCATGTTTAAGATTACATAGAGCTGTAGAAAGCATTGAATTGCATCCCTGGATTGTTATTTCCATGGCATAGGACTTAGAAAAAATGCATAGGGAAAAGTCAAATCTGTGGTGGTGAATCAAGCAGTAGAATATCTGAGCCAATTATGGATTAATCATGATGAAACATTCTTCACTCTATTAACAAATACATAAATAAACATTGTGCTCAACAAATAAAAATAGACTTTGCAATATAAAAGCCTGCCACAGTGAATTGATTGGATTAATCAAGATCCCCTAATAGCAAAAGAAATAGAATCAATACATTGACTTACAAATCTGCCAAAGGTACCATGCCAAAACCAAAATAATCATCAACTTCGAACGCACGTGATCCAACAAGTGTTCTGGCTGCAAAATATTGTTCAACAGAAAACCAATCTCTTGGAAATTCAGATGGATATGAAGCAGTAAGGGGGGCAATAGACTCCTCCCAATCTTCTCTGAGAAATTGCATATCTTCCTTCACCACCTGCCTAAAATCATGTCAAAAAAGCATGCATAGCACATCAAAAAGCTCAAATGTGAAGAATCATTAATAGGAAATAAAGGTTGGAAGTACCAGTTCCAAGAGTGAAAAGAATTTATTTTGCAAATATTTTGAAGACGAGATAAATTTCATTGAATATAAGTTTGTAGGACGTGTTAAACTAAACAATCTTTCATCTACGAACATTAAAACAAAAGGTTTCATTCTATGACTTTCACCATAGTTGGAAATGTGTGATATCCTAAATCTAACTAAAATATATAGCCTTTTTAAAAACAAGGGTTTGTGTCATACATTTTGATACTAGCTATAATGTAATTTCAAATGTTTTAATTAATGAAACAACTTGTGATCCAAATTTCTAAATGCAACATGTATAATTCAATCATAGAATGTCCAACTTAAATAAGAACGATTAAATCTCAATATAACTACTGAAAACGTCTAGAACTGACAACAAACCTTTACAAGGTTTAAATGGTCTGATACATCATCATTGACAATTTTTAAGTTTTATCTACAACTGAAAGTCATTCATTAAAATCAGATTAAAACTTTGGCACTTTAGATATAGAGATAATATTGTGTGAAAAGAAAGTAGATTATCTTAAATGTGCATTCCCCAAAAACTTCAGATGGAACTAAGATATAGAAGATTGTCCCCATTAACTTCATGTCTACCAATTTCTTGGCATGTTTGTTATAAAAAGAATGATATCTGTGTATTGCAAAATAGGAAGGGCAAGAAAGCTCTAAACTGTTGATCTGTGACTACAGTAATAAAAAAAATGATTACAAATAGCATTTTAGAAGATATGAATCAGAAGATGAAAACACTTTAAGAAATGTTTCTAGGATCATCTCTTTGTTGTCTTTAAGCATTTCTCTCAATATTTGTTGGAAGCTCCCCGAAAATGTAGAACTGTACAAGACACGAGGTGTTTGCACAAGTTGTTTGATTGAAAACTTTGCATGTTTGGCAAACTTTTACAAAGCATGGTTTTAAGCTTTCACTTTTTGGACTTCCAAGAATTTTTAATTTGTAAGCTTCATGTATGCAATCCATCTCAGGTTATGAACTTTTATTTTGAAAAAATTAGCGAACCAGACATGTTCATTTGGTCGCATTCTTGTAATGTTTTCCTAGTTCTACAATGCAGTCTCCCACACACAAATAAGAAGTATTGTTATAATGAACTACTACTCTCTCAAATACTACTATAATGCATACGCTTTTGGACAAATGCTACTCTAGCAAAGCGAAACAGATACCAGTTGATCACTTAAAATGATTGGTGACCTGAGGAAAAAATAAATTCTCCAAAGCATACTCATGAGAGTAGTCTTTTAGATAAAATGCTAGAAGCCAAATGGAGACATTGACAAGTATGGTCCTTCTGAATTTTTTTGGCTTCATCTGTGATATTCACAAACACTTGCTATAGTTAGCTATTAAACTAGTGCACTAGTTTTAGCTTATTAGCACCCATTGTCGTTTCATTAGTTCAGTAGAGAAAAGGATGTCTCTGTTACAAATTGCTAAAGTTAGGGAAGATGACAACTATATCTTGGCACTTTTATTGAAATGAGACTTTGCATAGATTAATATCATGGAAGTGCTTAGTGGCAATGATTGTCCTAGAGTGATTGGGAATAGCATGTGCGAAGAATATGCTCTAAAAATGATATGCATTTGAGCCCCAACATCTCACTGCAAGATATTACACCATGAAAAGTTGGGATCAAATGACGGGATATAGGAACCAACCATAATTAGTGCTTTCAGACACAGGGTTGTTAAGCTTATTGATATAGATGAAAGACGAGAAATTGCTCAAACTTCTTTGGGATGAAGACTACATTCAAATCAATAAGGGATGTGATCATCTGCCGTGTCCCCTTTTTCCAACAGTGTAATGTCCCTTTTTGGGATATTCCTGATTCCTTTACCTGCATACAATAATAACTACTAGAAAAGGACATTAGAAATATTATAGATCAATAAATTAAGATAACATTCAGTTCATAGCATCATTCATATTAAATTCATCTATCATAGCATAATTAATAATGAGATCAATACTTCATAACATAACCAATATTTGGTTCAATTCATCATAACACAATCCCTCAAGCCAATCACATAGTGAATTCTTTAGGAACTCTTGCAAGTAGCAATATTGAAAGGGGTCAGTCCACCTAAAAATATGGTCGAGAGCATGAAAAGGGTCAGTCCACCTAAAAATATTGCCAAGAGCATGAAAAGGGTCAGTCCACCTAACAGCTCCTAGTCCACCTTGGAGGCTGGTCGTCCTCCTTGATCAAGCCCCACAAGTATGAAAGGGGTCAGTCCACCTAACAACTCTGGTTGGCCCAAGAGCATGATATTGTCAAGACTCAAGAGCATGAAAGGGGTCAGTCCACCTAACAGCGCCTAATGCACCTCTTGGCCTAACTTGATAAGAGCATGAGAAGGGTCAATCCACCGCTCATCTCTCGTGAACTTGGAAGGGCCATCCTTCCTACCTGCGAACATCTCCCTGAATTCAAAAGGGATTGCTTAGGATTTGTTAGATGGTTGATACAGTGTACCTCTTGATGGATTTCAAGTTCAATTCAAGGATTGCAATATATCCTTCTTTGCTATTAACCAGAGTTGCATGGACACGGATATGGTATCGGATACGGATACGGTATCGGATACGGATACGGCATTGGATACAGATACGGCTATTTTTCAAGGCCCCTAATATGGATACAGCTAGATATGACACATATATAAAGATAGATAGATAGATAGATAGATAGATTAGCAATAAATAATATTAAATAATTTAAATTTAAAATAAATAATATATATTTAACAAATATATTTTATATTAATAAATTAAACTTAAATTAAAAGTTAAATGTATTAAACTTAATAAATAAATAAAAGTTTACAATGTAAAGTAAAACAAAAGAGCCAAAAATTAAAAAAAGTTATCACCAATTAATAAAATTTGTCTCTTCCTCCATTGCTTGTTGACACTATATCTCCAACTTTAGAATGAATGCAACTATTTGAGTAAATACAATCACGTAGAAAGACATATTTCCGATCGTGTGCATGCTGGTCCAGAGTAGTTCCCTGCAACAAGAAATCAGCATGCCAGGTCATGGAACATTTGCTTGCGGCAATTGTTACCATTCTAGGGTTAATATTTTTGGGATACGGCACAAATATCATGAGAATGCCACGTCTGTGCATATCCGCCACGAGAAAAAAAATAGGGTTTTTTTTGGTACGGCTGGATACAGTATCCAAGACGTATACGAGCCGTATCCTATGAGTATCTGTATCCGATACGGCGATACGCATACCAAGTGAGAGGGGGTGGAGTATCCAGTAATTGTGTTGTTAACACTTGTTGTATAGCAGATATATATATTACTACTGATATATTTTCTTTTGATGGATTCTTATATTTCTTTTCTCCCATGAAGATTGCTTGCCTCCTTATTTTATATCTCTTATTGGAAAGAGTCACAACCTTTCATAGGTGGTTGTCTTTAGAGAAGGGTCACATCTCTTAATATACATCTGCTGTAATATTTACTTGGAATATTTCATATTCTTTATTTATTTCTGCTTCCTTGGATGAATTGACAGGTCTATGATCCATGGCTGCAATACATTCTTCTTGTCAATGTCAATTATTTATTCTGCTGTAATATATATTTATATCTCTTGCTGATGTCTATTGTTTGTACTGTTGTGATATATTTATTTATGTCTTGCTGCAGATATCTTCCTTTTTCTTCTTTTCTTATTTATTCTTCCTTTCATACTTTCCTTGGTAAAGAGTCACACCTTCTCCAAGGTTCGCTGCCCTTTGGAGGGGACACATTTCTTGGTAAATAACAACCGCTGCCTCTTTGAAGTTTAATTAATTAATTTGTCTTTTTCAAACTTTTTTTTGTCTTTTTCTGCTTTTTTTGTCTAATTAATTCTTTTGTTTAATAACTATCTTTCATATCGGGGACATAACATCTCTTTCATAATGTCCATTAATTTATATTTTTTCAATATAGGAGTTGTAATGTCTCCTTTAGAGCGGGACATTACAAGCAGCTTCTAATATTATTATTATAATTAATTAAAAGTGTTTTTCAACACTAAATTAATATAATAAATAATATATATATATATATAAAATAAAAATAAAATATTTTCAAATGTTGGTGCCCAAATATAGGACCCATGAGTCTAAACAGCAGGTATAATTTGAAGATCAAGGTTCATTTTGTCATCATCGAATTTGTATGCATTTTGTTGTTCTTTACATCTGAGCAAACTTGCAATCTGGGACGAAAACCCTAGACTGCAGCCTGAGGTAGGACAAAACCCCTCCCTCAGTTCTTGGCAACTCCATTTCAGGAGGAGCAGATCGAACTAATCTGAAAATTGTTTACTTTTAGGACAAGGGCGAACAACTGCAGATAAATTAAACAAACCACATCATTTGCTGGGCATCATCACATTGTGAATCATTGAAGATCATTCGGTTGACAAATCCAAGTCATAAATCTTCCAATATTGGGAGACAATCGTTGAAGATCCTACACAAATCATTCAATTAGCAGATTTAAGTCGCAATTCTTCCAATGTCAAGAGAAATCGCTGAAGATCCTACTCAGATTTGCACCTGAGTTTATACAAAATTGAGAGGAATCCCTACTGCATCCCACCCAGCTATCAGGCGGCACCCATAAGGACCAGATTGCGGCATTTCTTGAGGCGTTGATATCATACCACCTCAACCCTAGTCCAGTTTATCATGGTCAGCAAGGGTACAGGGATCAAATCCAAGTGATTTACATCAGGCACGGGGTGCTAGCAGCAGCTTTACCAGGTCTCACAACCTCCAGGTCTGATCACCTCATGATTCAGGCCATGGTATGATGTAAAACAGTAAGTTAATCAGCAATCAGACTGAGCTCTGAATCAATATTGTAACATATATATAACCTTTGTAATTGGTTTTACAGTTGCCAGTCAAACAATTAATATTGAGATCTGAATTTTCCTATTTGTTACTATGATGTTATAGCTGTTTAAATTATCCAGTCGATACTTGTAAATGTGAATGCCATGTGAGTTTCCAGTTTGATAGAAATCAGTAGACAAGAATAAATTCAGATGTAATTTGCAGATATTTGAGTTATTCCAGTTTGATAGTATCATCAGATAAAGATTAAAACAGATCCCACATAGGGGACATCTCATCATCAATGTAAACCTCATCGCTAATATGGTTGGCAGGTCTTTTCATTATGATCCTAGAATGGCAGATTATTGCAGGTTAAGTTCTGTGAATCCTGTGTGGCATTTTTGGGGATATATTTTCAGAATGTACTGGTTCAATGAAGCATTGCAGGTGCAAGTTTGTGACTCCTGGTCATGGGATGACCTGGCATTGATCGAGTTCGTTCAATTGTGTGTCTGTGCACACATGTGTGCATGTGTGCACGTGTGGGTGCACGTGTGTGGAATTTAAATAAAAGAATACCACAGAGCAATTGAAATGCAGCCCACTAAACCTGAACAAGGATGCCATGTTCATTAAACTCAGATAGGAAATAAGAACTCATGCCACATAAATTAAGTCTTAAGATCCTTATTATGGTGCTTAAAGGGACCCATAATGCATCTCCTTAGTGCTTAACAAGTGACCTGAACTGAGATTCAAAAAATGGCATAGGCCAAATGCAAACATCTGATACAATTTGAGAACAAAATGAGTAGATTTTAGTCCAAGGAGTTGTGGTGTAATGTAAAGGGGGACACTTGTAATAGTGTAACCCAATTTCAAACGCACCTTGCCACAATTAAGTAGCCCATAACACTAGAAGACATGGAGAACTTGAAGAGTATTATTGCAGCTTAAATTTTAAACATCACCTATGTTTATAAATTTTATGAATATGATCCAAGCTTGCCTTTTTGGGATACATTTGAGCATTGCCTATGTTCATGAATTTTTAGAATGTGGTTCAAGATACAATTGTGGGGCACATTTGAGCATCCCTCATTTACAAATTTTAAAATAGTGATCCAAGCTTATGTTATTGGATACTTTCAAGCATCATCTATTTTTAAAAATTTTAAGAATGTAATCCAAGCTTTCAATTATGGGTACAGTAGAGCATCACCCATATTTTGAAATTTTAAGAATGTGATCCAAACTTACAATTATGAGTTACGTTTGAGCATCATTTATATTTATAAATCTCAAGGTTGTGATACAAGCTCAATCTTATGATTATGTGGTACATTAAATCACCTCCTATGTTTACAAATTTTAAATTTTAAGAACATGATGCATGCACAAGCTCACAATTGTGGGGTGTATTCATGCATCAACCATGTTTACAAAATTTACGAATGTGATCCACTTATGATTATGGGGTAGATTCAAGGATCATACAAGTTTTAAGAATGAGATCCAACCTTACAATCCTAAGGGCACATTCGTACATCATCTATCTTTACAAATTTTAAGACTGTGATCCAAGCTCATAATTATGAGGGTACATTCATCATCACCCATGTTTACAAATCTAAACAACGTGAGCCAAGTCAGTAATGGGTGAAGATTTTTAAACAAACAATATGACAATAGATTTAAAATGAACAAAGAAATAACCATAAAAGATATATGCAGACACAGAGAATAAACCTTTTTATTGCTATTGAAAAACTAGAGAGCTACAGCTCTTTATTACAATAGGAACCTAAATGGAAAAAACAAAAAAAGACAAACTAATGATAGCATGTTTCTACATACATTATCATGCAACAAACAATTCCTAAAAACAACTAACAACTACACAGACTTTAAAAAAGAAACTAGAAAATAGAAACTGCACATCTGACATCAGGTATCCAACATACTCCCCCTTGATGCGGAGAGGAGTCACAATACGATCTCGAAGCATCAAAAACTAAACCTTTGCAACAGCCTTGGTGAAAATGTCTGCAAGCTGTTCTGTAGTCTTGATATACCTGAGTTCTACTTGTTTCTTTTGCACCAAATCTCTGATAAAATGATATTTCAGATCAAAGTGTTTAGTTCTACTATGATGCACGGGATTTTTTGCCAATTTGATTGTGCTCATATTATCACAGAAGAGCACTGTAGGCTGAACTTGTTTTTCTCCAATCTCTTCAAGAATTTTTCTGAGCCATAATGCTTGAGTACCTGCAGAGGTGACTACAACATATTCTGCCTCTGTGGAAGAAAGAGAAACTATACTTTGTTTCTTTGAACTCCAAGAGACCAAACCAGAACCAAAAGTAAAACAATTACGAGAGGTAGACTTTCGGTCATCCACACTACCTCCCCAATCAGAATCACTGAAACCAACTAGATTAAATCCTAAATCCTTTAGAACTGTAGTAATGAATGCCAAAAGCAAGAGTTCCTTTCACATACCTCAAAATTCTTTTAGCAAACTGCATATGTAATTCAGAGGGTTCTATCATATACCTTGAAACAAGAGAAACTGCATAAGCAATATCAGGCCTTGTGTGGGTTAGAAACATTAGACTACCAACAACTTGTGTGGGTTAGAAACATTAGACTACCAACAACACTTCTATAAGCTGTCCCATCAACTCTTTTAGCACCATCCTCTTTACACAACACAACTCCATGAGAAATTGGAGTGAAGGCTGGTTTACAATCAACCATATCAAACTTCTTCAACATATCCTTGGCATATTTTGTTTGACAAAGGAAAATTCCATCCTTACTTTGATAAACCTCCATGCCTAGAAAATATTGCTTAAGGCCTAAATCTTTCATTTCAAACTCATTCATCATAGCATGCTTGAATTCATCCTTCATCTTAGAACTACTACTCATATACAACAAATCATCAACATATAAACTCACAATAAGAATATCATTACCTTCTTGTTTGTAGTAGAGGGTAGGCTCACTCTTACTTCTCTTGAAACCATTTTGCTGAAAATACCCATCAATCCTAGCATACCAAGCTCTTGGTGCTTGCTTGAGGCCATACAAGGCCTTTTTTAGCTTGTAGAAATGACGTTCTTTTCCTTGCACCTCAAAACCTTGTGGCTGTTCCACATAAATTTCCTCATCTAAGTACCCATTCAGGAAGGCACTTTTCACATCCATGTGATGAATGCTCCATTTTTTTTGGGCTGCAAGGGAAATCAAGATTCTAATAGTCTCTTGTCGTGCTACTGGTGCAAATGTTTCTTCATAATCAATGCCATACCGTTGTGTGAAGCCTTTAGCAACTAATCTTGCTTTGTGTCTTTCAACACTCCCATCACTATGGTACTTAGTCTTGTAGACCCATTTAGTGCCAATTTTTTTCTTGTCATGAGGAAGCTCTGTAAGCTCCCAAGTACCATTCCTATAAATAGCATCCATCTCTTCTTGCATTGCTTGCACCCAAACTTCATTAACACATGCATCTTCATAACATGATGGTTCAAAAATAGATTGTGAGAATAAAGCAAAATTTATTGTTTCACCTATAGGATTCTCTTCATGTGCTTGGATTGTACTTCTTTGATAGATATCACTTAAGCTTCTTACCTTCCTTGTAGGACTTGGACTTGTACTTGAAACTGAAGAACTAGATGAGGGGCTATTTGGTGGATGTATAGCACTTGGAATTGAAATATTAGCTAGCTGCTCATGATCAATATCAGCAATAATACCACCATTCAAAACAGATTTAGACTTCTCAACATGTTCTTTTTGATGACCATAAACTCCCCCTTCATCAAAAATCACATCTCTTGAAACAAGAATACTATTAGTGCGAGGGTTATACAACCTGTAAGCCTTACTTTGCTCACTATATCCAACAAAAATGCATGACTCACTTTTGGGATCTATTTTTTGTCTCTTTTGATCAGCCACATGAACATAGGCTAAACAACCAAAAACTCTAAAATGATTAACATTAGGTTTTTTTTTCATACCAAGCTTCATAAGGAGTCATCATGTCAAGTGCTCTAGTAGGACTCCTATTGAGAATGTACACTGTTGTAGCAATAGCATCACCCCAAAAAGAATTGTCTAATCCTTTGGTATGTAGCATACTCCTTGCCATTTCCACCACTCTTTTTCCTTTCAGCTACCCCGTTTTGTTGAGGTGTGTAAGCAGTGGTGAGTTGCCTTTTGATGCCATGCATATCACAATAATTCCTAAAATCTCGAGCAAAATTCTCCTCCACGATCTGTCCTTAAGCATTTGATCTTACAACCTTTTTCATTTTCCACAAAGGCTTTAAACCTTTTGAATGTATCAAAAGCTTCATCCTTGGCCTTCAAAAAATAAACCCAACACTTACGTGAGTAATCATCAATAAAAGTAATGAAATATGATGACTTACCCAAACTCTTTGTCTGCATAGGACCACAAATATCTGAGTGAACCAATTGAAGTGGGTAATGGGCCCTCCACGCATTGCCTTTTGGAAATGACTCTCTTGCATGTTTTCCTTTAGCACAGCCTTCACAAACTTCCTTGTGTTCTTGAACCTTAGGCAAACCATAAACCAAAGCTTTTGAAGTGAGAAACATCAAACTATGAAAATTCAAATGTCCATATCTGAGATGCCATAACCAACTCTTATCCTTATATGCCATATTGGCAAGATGGTTGCTATGTTCACCAAACTTCAATGGGAACATCCTATTCTTTGACATAGGCACTACTGTAACCACTATTGCCTTGATTTTTATCATAAATTGTACATTGCTGATTTTCAAATACCACTTTATAATTCTTCTCACACAACTGCCCAACACTCAATAAATTATGTTTTAATTGTGGAGTGTAATAAATATCAGTCACACATTTCTTACCTTCTTTTGTATTCACCTCCATAGCTCCTTTAGCTGCAACCTCCAAGGACTTGTCATCACCAAGCTTAATTTTAGATTTGAAACTTTTATCCATTGTAAAAAAAATCTCATTATTTCCTGACATGTGGTTAGAACAACCTAATCTAAATACCAGACTTCTTTAGAACTATTTTTAGCTTTGTCATATGATAAAAATAAATTACCAAGAGAAGCCTCATCATTCTCATTAGCAAAATTAGCACTTCTATTGTTATTACCTTCTTTTAATCTACATTCCCTTTCAAAGTGACCATACCTATTGCAGTGATAACATTGAACATTTCTTTTATCAAATCTGCCTCTACCTCTTCCTCTTGGACCACCTCTTCCTCCTCTGTTTCCTCTTGAAGAATTCTGATTTTGACCTCTACCTTGGCCTTGATTATTTTTTGTGCTTGTGCTAGCATTTTCTTTCTTTGTAATTTGTACTTTGGAAGCAAAAGCCTTCTCATTACTTTCTCCAGATGAATCTCTCAATCTTTCTTCATGAGACATGAGAGATCCAACAAGCTGATCAAACTTAAGAGCAGTCAAATCCTTGTTTTCTTCAATGATGATGGCAACATTGTTCCACCTTGGTGTTAGAGACCTCAACACCTTTTTTATCACAACTTCATTGTCCATAGTTTCTCCAAGAGTAGCCATTTTATTAACCACATCTTTTACTCTTACACAATAATCACTCACATTTTCACTTTCTTGCATCTTCAAATTCTCAAATTCTCTTTTTAATGTCTGCAACTTCACAACTTTAACTTGATCACTACCTTGGTAAGCTTCTTTTAAAGTCTTCTAGGCATCTTTAGCTGTCTGTGCACCTGCAATTCTTGGAAATAGGCTCTTATCAAGAGCTATCTGGATGTGAAATAAAGCCTATGCATTCTTCTTCTTAGCTTCCTTCTTAGCTATTCTATCATTGGCTGCAAGAGCATTCCAATCAGCTGGCTCTCCATATCCTGTTTCTACAATTTCCCATAAATCTTTTCCTATCAAAAAAGTTGTCATCTTGATGCACCAATAATCATAATCAGATCCATTAAATTCTGGGATTGGCAAAGAGTTAGAATTTGACATGATAAATTTTCTAACAAATTAACCTGCTCTGATACCAAATGAAGATTTTTAAACAAACAATATGACAACAGATTTAAAATGAACAAAGAAATAACCATAAAAGATAAATGCAGACATAAAGAATAAACCTTTTTAATTGCTATTGAAAAACTAGAGAGCTACAGCTCTTTATTACAATGTATTTATTTGCAAAGGAACCTACATGGAAAAAACAGAAAAAGACAAACTAATGATAGCATGTTTCTACATGCATTATCATGCAACAAACAATTCCTAAAAACAACTAACAACTACACAGACTTTAAAAAAGAAACTAGAAAATAGAAACTGCACATCTAGCTGTGCCACATCAGTTATCCAACAATGGGAACCATTGGAGCATCACCCATGTTTACCTAAAGAATATGATCAAAGCTTTTGCAAATTTTAGGAATGTTATCCAAGCCCAAGCTTATAATTATGAGGCAGACTCAAGCATCACTTACAATTAAAAATTTTAGGAATGCAGTCCAAGCTTGCAATTTTGGGCTACAATTGAGATGAAAGGAAATGACTTTAAGCAAAAACAATTTATAGGAGCACGATACTATAGCGCTACACTCTCAATTGGGAATCTTTATGCCTGTTTGCCAAACCCAAAGCAGAAAGGAGCACAAATAAATTTAAAAGAATCAGCCATGTTTACAAATCTTAAGAATGTGATCCGAACTTATCGACACTGCACGAGAGAGAGAGAGAGAGAGAGAGAGGGGGGGAGAGAGGGGCATGCCTTGTGAAGCTCAGTGCCTGTAAGAAGGGTGTCCACTTCATCAACACTCCAAACCAAGGGCACACACTCCTGGTATGATAATAGCTGAAGATATTCATACCAAGGAGAGGAAGGACCTTTGCTTCTTTCATACATTAGTGCTACAGCGAGGCCCAGGACACCCCCTAGGCCGGCCTGTTGAATGAAGTGGGAGGCAGCTGTGGTTATTGTGGTGAGGCATGCCTTCTTGGGTATGGTGGCAATAACGTCCCCTTCTTTAAGGTCGCACACAGCCCTCACTCCGATGCCTGCAACGCTGTTTCCTTGCCCGATGCAGAGGTCAAGAGCGTCACTGCACTCTATGCCATTCGATTTCATCCACCTCTTGAATGCCCTCACTCCTCTTGTCATCCTCTTCTATGTTGATGATGTCTCGCTGTCTGCCCTTTCAGAGATTGCAGAGAGATGTAAAGCACGTAGAGAGATAAACTGATACTACATGGTACATTTTGCGGTGTTTTACAGAGTGTAGGGTTCTGTAATGGAGTTCACTGCTAAATGTATAACGTCTCAAAATTTCCAGGTTTAGATTTTTGTGGAATCCCAGGTCGCAGAGGAGTTTACCAAACCGGACCCACAACTTGGCTGTCACGGATCTATTAAATATTTAAAAAATTTCTAAAAATAGTACATATAGGGACTAATCAATGTACACGTCACATTTGTTTGTTTATTAGTATTTTTTTATTCATATTTGGTGGCATAGACAAATGATTTACAAGAATTTTAAAACATAAATGCAATTGACATGATTTGCACTTGTACATAAGTAGATCCAACACAACCCAAAATATCGCATTAAAGACTTTATATTAAAAAGTTAACATCCATATCTTCCAAGTACATGACTAGCGATCAACCAAGCTTTAGTTCCAAGTTGCATTAAAATAAACATTTTTAAACATTGTCAATATAAAGTGTCGCATCCAACATGGACTTTCGTGCCAGAAAAGGTGCATATTTTCAAAAGTTGGAGTCCCAAGTAAAATGGAGTAATGCCCAAGTGCACTCAAAACACTAATAAATGCCCATCTACTGGTCCCTTTTCCTTAATACTTGTAAAAAAGACCACACTTGTAAAAAAGACCACAACTGAAGGTGTAAGACTCACCAAACAAGCCGTCAAAACAAGAGAACAATAATTTATTAAAATCTAGCCCAAACAAGCATTCAACCAAATCAATCAACTCTCCATTAATTTCACACCATCGAAAGTTTAAGCCTCACCAATCAAGTTGTCGAAAAACATTAAAAGAAATCAACCAATTCAAAGCAAATAAGCATTCGACCAAATCAATCACCTCCCACATTTAATATCAAATTCAAATTTATAGACATCCATCAAATCATTCAAATGAAGTGCAATAAAAACCATTTGAATCAATCAAATAATAGTGCACAAATCACAAACAGTAAATTCCTAGTTTTCCTACATAAACCCCAAATTTCCTAGTTTAAGTTTCCAACATCCCATACACAAGACTCTTGGAGGCTTCGAATTGCAAAGTTCTATCAACATTCAAGTAAGTTCAATATTCCAACATCATTGCAATGTCTATTTTGATTTTAAATGTTTGTTGTTTAAGTTTAAAGTGTATTGTTGTTTTGATTTTATGATATTTAGCTTCAATTCTTTAAATTGTATTGATGTTTTCATTTTAATTGTTTTAACTTAAATTGTTTAGACTGTATTGTTGTTTTGTATTGCTCTTTTTGTTTATTGTGTTTTATCTTAAATTGTTTAAATTGTATTGATGTTTAGATTAAAGTGTCAGAAAATAAAAACAATACAGTTTAAACACTTTAAGCTAAACAATAATACATTTTACACCAAAACAACATACATTTTAAACCAAACAGCAATACAATTTAAACACGAATATCTTTTAATGCGAGAGTGTGTGAAAAAAAAAGGTGGTAAGTTGTTCAGAAAAAATGTTGTTTTGGATTAAATTGTATTTTTTTTGTTTAAAATGTATTCGAAACAACCATTGAAAGGTTAATATTGTGGTTTAAACTATAATGTTTGCAGTATGAATATAACCAAACCAAAACATAGAAATGCTATGACCCCTCAATTCTAAATTATTAACGACTGACAACTTATTTTGGTCAATCCTAGATAAACTGGAATATTAACAAGTTGTGCATGCAACTTGGCAATTATAAATTATGCCATACAATTCTAGACAGAAATTAAACATGTTTCCATTTTGTGAATTTCCATATAGTATTAGACAGGTCTATATACTTTGTCAACTCTTGACTATATACTCTGTTAATTGAGTTTGGAGACCTTTCGATCTTTGTAATGTTTGAACACCTTTTCAAGCTATCACACAGACCCTTGGAAAGACTCAATCATATCATAAGGACATCTCACTAACCCTTCTTATTTATTGTTTTCACAGTCTTCTAGGTCTTCCAAGTAAGACTCTTCACTATATAAAGTCTCACTGTCCTCATAGGTCTCTTGTTTACTATCCTCTTAACATTGTTCTCTATCTTTCTTGATCACTGTATGCACTGCCCTAGTCTAGTCACCCTTTATCAAATAGTCTCCTATTTCAACCCTACATACCATGTTTACTACCCTTTGATTGTATGTCCATCAATGGAAAATGACAAAAGAAGAGTAGACTATGCACTTTTACTTGTTCAATGACTTTGGCAAAGCTCTTATCCATTATTATTTGAACTTAATTGTTATTTGTGTTCTTGTCCATTGTTATCTGTGTTCAAGTGGTAAAATGTTGGAACTTTCAAAGTACATACCCATTTTAAACTGAATAATAGCAAATGTTCAAATAGGTAAAAGTACAAAATTTAATTTTAGGTTAACAAGATTATACAGTAGATATGGAATTACCTAATTGTAAAATGTCAAACTGTTGTCCTCACAAACTGTCAAATGTCAAATCATAAAAAAACAAACATATAGCGTAGGAAATCATAAGAACCAAACTGTAAAATCAAACATACAACATAGAATAGTTCTCTGTCAAACTATAAAATCAAACATAGATCATCATAAATCAAAATATGAAACTATCAAATCAAACATAGAACATCATAAATCAGAATGTGAAACTATCAAATCAAACATAGAAAATCACAAATCTTCTATTCAGAGCATCACTATGAACTCTCCGATTGAACTTACAAATTGAAGTTACAAACTGCAATTACATTAATGAAGAAAATGGAATGCCAATTGTTGTATTGTTTGCAATTAATATTAGTAATGTTGATTGTTGGTCTTTGTTGGCATCTCGTTGGAGAGAGTTTACATTGTCAACCTGATGCAGAGCATCCACCACTCAAACCCTAACATACAATTTCAAATGTATGTTCATGTTTTAATTGCCTATCGGCAAAACATTCTCTGTCAGTCGGAGACAATGACCATGCTCTGTTCGCATACGTTTCATCAATGTATGCACTTGCATTGCTTATCGGCCAGACCAACCGTCATCGGTGAACTAAAACTCTTTAATGTCAAAGTCCTTCCTTTCGCCGATGGAGGCTCGACATTTCGCCTATCGGCGGGACCTTCGTTATTGGTGAACACCTTGAATTCCCTGTCGATCACACTTATCACTCTGATGCGCTGACTCCTCCCTGACCACTGTAGCCCTTGTATCTAATACTTGCATCTGTGGAATGTATATTTTCCATATACAACCAATACATACAACTCACAACCTGTTCTTCCGGTACCCTTACCTCCTACTGCAGGTCACCTCTTGTATCCGCAGACCTAAAACCCTTTGAACATACATGCGGGTTACCACCTCAACCCGTCAACCCATGTATCTTTCGTTGTATCTTCACCATATACAACGTAAAATGCAAATGACAGATATTCAGAAACTGTCTCTCCCATACAACTGCAGTATAGACACAAACTGTCTCCAACATACAAAAGACATATACTCATCAATTGTATAACCCAATGTACATTTGTGATGTACATTCAACACATACAAACCCACCAGATACAATCAACGGATACACAGGAACTGTCTGCACATGCAACAAGGGTATACACACAAATTGAACCCGACATACAAAAGTGATATACACAAGAATTATATATCCAATATGATTTTAACTTTGCATCTTCATAACATGCATTCTCGACCTGTTTTCTCACCCGATACACCAGCGATGGACAAATGTAACATACACATAACATGCGAATGCGATATACACACGGATTGTATATCTCGCATACAAAAGTGATATATACACAAATTGTATCTTTCTGCAAACCCGTGGATTTTCACTGTTTTCAGCCATTTTTCACTTAGCGACTGATTCGATCTGCTTTTCCTTCAATCGTGTAGCCCTCTGCACTTCGCCAATCTAGCACACAGCCATGCTAGAATCCTTTAATGCATTCCTTGCCCGATCCTGCAAGCGTTAACACAGACAAAATAGAAAACAAAACCCTAACTAATATATATACAGCCATTCCACTGATTCAGAGAATCAACCGGTGGAATGGATAATTGAATCCATCTGACCTCAATACAGAAAATCAATTACACAGTGAATTCAAATGCAACAGAATCTTATTTATTATGCTTCTTCAGAAATGTGATTATAGATGCTCTATTTACACTTTCACAACTGAACTGAACTACAACTGATTACAACACATACTATATGTCCTTCGATATGTCCCTGGGGGTATTTATCTACTCACAAAGAGTAGTACTGACTTGGTTCCCAGCGGCTAGGAATCACTTCCAGGCAGCTAGGAGATATAGCTGTCCAACAGACTCCAACTAACTCTAAACTAACAACCTAAAAATAGAATGCATTGGTCAAACTGACCTTATTACATTTAATGATCATTTAGGACCTTATTGAAAACATAAAACAACTAAATGCCTCATGGAGGCCACCATGGGTTAGGTGCACCTGCACCACAACCTCACTACACGCATGCCTAAGTAATTATATTTGTTGTACCTATCATGTACAAGTCTAAGTAGATCTTGATAGTTAGGTTGCACCACCTTGCAGGTCTCTCTACTAATCAACACAAGTTTATTAGGTGGCATAGACAAATGATTTACAAGGATTTTAAAACATAAATGCAACTGACATGATTTGCACTTATACACAAGTGGATCCTGTTGGTACCCATTTATGTCTAGGGTTTTAAGCTTGAACGTTTGCAGGTTTTTTCATTCAAACCCTAAAATTTCTGAGTCATGGGGCCTTGCGTTGTCTTTTCCATTTGGGTGGTGACCTTCTGTGGTGGGTTCTTGGTTATTAAGTTTCATCCTCATGCTTTAGTGTTCATAGGTTGACCGACCACCATACAATGTTTCACCGCTTTTTCCCATCACACATGAGCAAAGTGCTAGGTTTTTGTATGTGCAAGTGGTCATGTATGTTGGCGGGCTTGTGAAATCTCAGTCAGCTTTTGAAAAATGGCAAAAAATTGATTTATATGCATATTTTAATGCATATCGGGTTGCATATACATGGGGGGAATCTGTTGCAGATTCTGGGTAGATTCCCCAAATGTATATCTGGTTTGCTTGTACATGTTTTGTTGTATGTCCAAATATACAACGCGACGATACATTGCGGATCTCAAAAGGGATTAAATCAGGGCTAAAATAATGGTCGGGTCCGCAGATATATGCAAGCAAGAATGTATGTATATCCAATATACATCAGGTTCATGCAATGAAAAATATACAAGGAGGAGCGAACATGCATTCGCTACAGTATAATATACAAGGGGCCTTGTATATTCGGCAACATGCAAAGCAGCAGGATATACATTTGGTGGGGCCCACGGACATACAAAGGCGAATGTATGTGAAGTATACATTCGCAATATACAAGGCGAATATAGATTCACAATGTCCAAGCCGGACCTGATAACATTTCAAATTTGTTCTAGAAGTACCTGGCGTCCGCGGCTTGCATGTAAGTATGCTTGTATATGTGCGATATACAAAGAGTTAATATGCAAAGAAAGGGATACAAGCTAGATTTCAAAGGGTTTTCAAGTCTGACTGATAAATGCACTGAAGTCTGCGCCTTGTATGTATGAGGTGAATGTGCGTTGCACTTGTATGTGCAATGCGATATGCAAAAAGGGGAGATACAAGCCAGAACGAAAGTCGATTTCAAATTATTCTATAAAATTTGAGGTCTGGCTTGTATATAAGGTGATTGTATATGCATGTTCTTTTGCATATACATGGGCGAAAAAGGCAAAATAAGAGAGGGAAAAGTCAGCAATGGATGCACGGGGCACCTACATGGCACATTCTCATTAGTTCTTGACTTTTCAATGTATTTTGAGGCCATTAATCTCAGGCGATGGAAGGAGGATCAACGATTATATTTCAATTTTGCAGCAGTGAAGGGTTTCTTTATATGTGGCTACATTTTTTGAGCAGGAAAACTTCTGATACATCCGTTGCTGCATTTTTGAGGGTTGCGGGTAGGTTGATCATAATGGCAGCACTTGCAGAGGGATGATCAATGGAATGACAGGCCAACTACTAGATTTAAGATGAAAACTTTTGAGCGGCGGCTCAGATCCCAAACTCACCTACTCCTTCCTCTTTGTCCCTTTGCCACATTCATTGTTTGGGCACCATTCTCATGGTGCAGCGCATTTGGCTGAATTTTGATTTTTTGTTGATGTGCCATGTAATTTTTTTGCTGAGTACACAACCCTGCTATAAAGGGTAAACTATGTTACTCATTTGTGGTTGAAAAACTGGACCAGTTTTGGTGCTGTAATGAAATACAACTTCGTTGGTGGCTCTATTCTAGGTATTTTTGTGAGTTTATGAGTTGTATGTTGAATGTCTTATGCATAGAATCCATCAGTTTCATGTTGATTCAAATGAGTAATGCTTTATAGCATGTATTTTGTTATTTGTCTCCAAATTGAATGTGTTCTTCTTCTGAATCTAAATAGCTAAGGGGTATTTGAGATTCTAGAATATGGGTTTACTATACTGAATGCTTAATCTTCTACTTCTACTCAAGGAGTAGATTAAATGTTTTGGGTTAAGTGTTGGGAAGAATATATTGCAGTAAGGATGTTTGTAAGCAGAAATAACTAAATACTTTACCTTGGGTGTTGTTTGTAAGGCAGACATTACATAATCCCCCTGAAATCTGATTGTTGTTTTAGGTCTGTGATAAACATTCACATACATATGTCTATTGACTCCGAGCCCTAGATAGGCACCAATCTGGTCTTGTATTTAGGTTGCAACCCAAAGTCTCAGTTTTGCATCCAAGCATAAAATCAAACTCAAACTTTAAATACAAACCTTTTAGGACATTAGGAGTAGTTTAGGACCGAAATCCTCTATCTCACAACTAAACATAGGCCCAAAGCTAGCCCCTTTGCACTTATCTCACAATTTTGGTCCGCATAAAGGAGGATTCATCTGCTTTGTATCAACATCCTAGTCAGTTCATAGTCACATTTCATGGATGTTGAATAGGGAATACCCCCTTGGTTCTATAGAGCCTAAAGAAGAAGAGGAGATATTTATAGAGTCTATCTCCTGTACTGTTGGCCCCTGGCCCGGGAATCCTGTTGATCAATGATGGCTACTTTGTAGGGATAACTGGGAACAAGCATCCAGTTTAGGAAAATAACCAACAGATCCAACACAACCCAAAATATCACATTAAAGACTTTATATTAAAAAGTAAACATCCATATCTTCCAAGGACATGACCAGTGACCAACCAAGCTTTAGTTCCAAGTTGCATTAAAACAAACATTTTTAAACATTGTCAATATAAAGTGTCCCATCCAACATGGACTTACATCCCAGAAAAGGTGCATATTTTCAAAAGTTGGAGTCCTGAGTAAAATGGAGTAATGCCCAAGTGCACTCAAAAGACTGATAAATGCTCATCTACTGGTCCCTTTTCCTTAATACCTGCAAAAAAGACCACAACTGAAGGTGTAAGGCTCACCAAACAAGTCGTCAAAACAAGAGGATAGTAATTTATTAAAATCCAACCCAAACAACCCAAACAAGCATTCAACCAAATCAATCAACTCTCCATTAATTTCACACCATCGAAGGTTTAAGGCTCACCAATCAAGCTATCAAAAAACATTAAAAGAGATCAACCAATTCAGAGAAAATAAGCATTCAACCAAATCAATCACCTCCCATATTTAATACCAAATTCAAATTTATAGACATCCATCAAATCATTCAAATGAAGTGTAATAAAAACTATTTGAATCAATCAAATGAGAGTGCACAGATCACAAACAGTAAATTCATAGTTTTCCTACATAAACCCCAAATTTCCTAGTTCAAGTTTCCAACATCCCATACACAAGACTCCTGGAGGCTTCGAATTGCAAAGTTCTATCAACATTCAAGTAAGTTCAATATTCCAACATCACTGTAATGTCTGTTTTGATTTTAAATGTTTGTTGTTTAAGTTTAAAGTGTATTGTTGTTTTGATTTTATGATGTTTAGCTTCAATTCTTTAAACTGTATTGATGTTTTCATTTTAATTGTTTTAGCTTAAATTGTTTAGACCGTATTGTTGTTCTGTATTGCTCTTTTTGTTTATTGTGTTTTATCTTAAATTGTTTAAACTGTATTGATGTTTAGATTAAAGTGTCAGAAAATAGAAACAATATAGTTTAAACACTTTAAGCTAAACAATAATACATTTTACACCAGAACAACATACATTTTAAACCAACAACAATACAATTTAAATACAAACATCTTTTAATGCGAGAGTGTGTGAAAAAAAAGGTGGCGAGTTGCTCAGAAAAAAATGTTTTTTTGGATTAAACTATATTGGTTTTTTTGTTTAAAATGTATTCAAAACAACCATTGAAAGGTTATTATTGTGGTTTAAACTGTATTGTTTGCAGTATGAATATAACCAAACCAATTTAACATAGAAATGCTATGACCCCCCAGTTCTAAAATATTAACGTTTGACAACTTATTTTGGTCAATCCTAGTAAAACTAGGCTGTTAACAGGTTGTGCATGCAACTTGGCAATCAATAATTATGTCATACAATTCTAGACAGAAATTAAATTAGTTTCCATTTTGTGAATTTCCATATAGTATTAGACAGGTCTATATACTCTGTCAACTCTTGACTATATACTCTCTTAATTGAGTTTGGAGACCTTTTGATCTTTGTAATGTTTGAACACCTTTTCAAGCTATCACATAGACCCTTGGAAAGACTTGATCATATCATAAGGACATCTCACTAACCCTTCTTGTTTATTGTTTTCATAGTCTTCTAGGTCTTCCAAGTAAGACTCTTCACTATATAAAGTCTCACTGTCCTCATAGGTCTCTTGTTTACTATCCTCTTAACATTGTTCTCTATCTTTCTTGATCATTGTATGCATTGCCCTAGTCCAATCACCCTTTATCAAATAGTCTCCTATTTCAACCCTACATACCTTGTTTACTACCCTTTGACTATATGTCCATCAATGGAAAATGACAAAAGAAGAGTAGACTATGCACTTTTACTTGTTCAATGACTTTTGGTAAAGCTCTTATCCATTATTATTTGAACTTAATTGTTATTTGTGTTCTTGTCCATTGCTATTTGTGTTCAAGTGGTAAAACGTTGGAACTTTCAAAGTACAGACCCATTTTAAACTGAATAATAGTCAATGTTCAAATAGGTAAAAGTACAAAATCCAATTTTAGGTTAACAAGATTATACAATTGATATGGAATTACCTAACTATAAAATTTCAAACCATTGTCCTCACAAACTATCAAATGTCAAACCATAAAAAACAAACATATAGCGTAGGAAATCATAAGAACCAAACTGTAAAATCAAGCATATAACATCGAATAGTTCTCTATCAAACTATAAAATCAAACATAGATCATCATAAATCAAACATATACATTGACTTGAATAACTAGCCCAACCCTATGCTTAGATGCTTACTAAAGAGTTGTTTATGAACTGGCTACATCATTTTGCACGATCAGTTCCAGGTGGAGTATCACTGACAAATAGGCACTTGCTCATATTTGATGGCCATGGCATCCACGTAGCTATGACAACCATCCAAGAAGCTAGGTCTTTGGGTATTGATTTGCTGGCATTACTAGTGCACACCTCACACAAATTACAACCATTGGATGTGAGTGTATTTCTAGCATTCAAGTCATACTTTAAATCAGAAAGAGCAACGTGGTTGGCTAGGTTTCTGAACATAGAAATAAAAAGAGCAGAATTGGGCAGCAAGTCATTTCAGAAAGCACTCACAGTTTCAAACATCACTGCTAGGTTTGAAAGAACATTTATATGGCCCCTCAATCTAGATGCTTTAATGGAGGACATGCACCCCAGTAAATCTTTTCAATTCAACGTGCACGCTGATGTTTCTACAGTGCAGAACATCCTTAGTCTTTCTAGGGTCGATGTGTCAAAAGTGGAAGTTGCCAACACATTACTATCAAGCATTGTAGATGGTCCTTTAAATCCTATAACAACAGACATAGTGGGAGAGGAAACAAGTTTCATGATTCACCTAAATCTACGGTGGGGGGTCAACTACTTGATGACATGGCTAAAAGTCAACAAGAATAAAGCCTAGATGGACTTAGCCTTCTGTCTCTGCCAAGCTAGCCATCATGGTTGGTGGAGGGAGCCATGAATTTAGGATATGATTTGCATCCCTAGGAAGAAGGCAACACATTTTCTGTCCCCTCTCCACTACCCACGTTAAATGTCCATGAAATGGTACATTACTATGTCGAGTGTGGAGAAGCTAATGGTGGAGATATTACAGATTTGAGCCAGGATACCAAGGCAATTTGCAATGGGGAAGAACATAGCATTCATGGAGATTCATGCATCAGCAAATTTATGAAACTGCCTGTTCACATTATGAATGAAAGACCTGGGACTGCAAAGGATAGTGGACTTTGGCTGAGCTAGCAATCCCAACTATTAACAATAGATGATTACATGAACCTTTTAATGCAACAAGAGCAAAGGAAGAAAGAAATTTAGAAGATAAAAATCCAAGAGAGACAATAGATTGAGGAGAGAAAGGCAACATGTGTTGTTGCAAAAGAATTGAAGGATCAAGCCAAACTAGATAGAGAGATTACATGACAAGCAAAGGAACAACAAAAAGTTTTACAACTTGGCAGGAAAAAAAGTAGAAAAAGGAGCAAGAAAGGCTTCAAAAGGAGTAGGATAAAAATGAAAAAGTGCTTGAAATGGCAAGGAAGGATCTAGAGAGTGAAAGATGTTTAAGTAACCCCTTAAACCCTTTGCCAAAAAATCATGCAGTAATATGTTTAGGGAGATGTGAACATTCATATCCATATCTATCCTACAACTGTAACCCCATCCCATCTAACCAACACTCAACTTCCAACTCTAACCCCATCCCATGTGACCAACACTCAATTTCCAACTCTAACCCCATCCCATGTGACCAACACTCAATTTCCAACTCTAACACCATCCCATGTGAGCAGTACTCAATTTCTAGCCCTAAGCCCATCCCATTTGAGCAACACTCTAAGTCCACCAGCAAGGGAAGATAACATGGTTGGGAGTAATTTGTCAAGCATCTAGGCAACAACAAGCTCTGTGACTTCGAGTCCACTAGTTTTTCCAACATGGTTTGAATGAGATTAGTAGCAACCAATCATTGAACACAAACAAGTCTAAAATTATAGCCTAGGGAATTTTTTTTTGCATTTTGTAATACCACGATTTGTAATTTGAATCAAATTAATGAAAGGGGAATTCATATATGTGTTTGGCATATGTCAATGATTTGCATTTTGTAAACATCTAATGGTCAACATAAAACGTTTTTGAGTACAATGATATGTTGAGGGTATGATAGTGGTACAACCTAACTTTCAAGGTCAACATGGGCTTCACATTCTTCACTGTTATAGATAGCATGTCTTCATTTCAGTCATATTCATTATACTCAAATATGCATGCAATGAGGTGGACTCCCTAAATATTTCATTTTGCATCGTGGAATTGCAATTTGCCACGTGGACGACATGTGTGTTTGGCGGCGTCGATTTTCTAGTTGTTTTTTTACCGTCGACCGACAATTGGACACAACTTACCCCAGTGGTAGGAAGTGGCATCGTGAGTTGTGCTCAGCATGTCATGTGGCATGCGAGCAACTCACCACCTTTTCATTACACACTCTTGCATTTACACACCAAAACTCCTGCAATTACTTCCTTACAGACACATTTACTCCACTTCCCTCCGCATTTCACTGGTTATTGTGCCTTGCATTTTTGTAGCTATGGAGCGTTCAATGCTCCCGTCCTTCACACTCAACAAACCCTTTCATGCCATTACCGACTCTACTCTCCGTGTTTGGTCATTGTAGATGGCATCGAAACATGGTCACTTAGGCTTTGGAGATGGCTCTACTTTGAGGAGTCTTGATAATGCTAAAGCATTTTTAGTGTTAAGCTATGTTGTAGTTATCATCAAATTAGTTTGATTTGTAGATTACAACATAGCTCAACCCAAAATGCCTTTGGGCAAGCAAGTCTCCCCAATGCACTTCTCTAGTAGAATGGTTTATTAATGTAGATTAGTTCTCTACTAAAAGGTAGTCCTACTTGATAGGATTTTCATGCATTTAGATCATGGTCCTATAGGATTTCACCATAGTGGGGCCAACTATTATTTGTAATTGATTCAATTAATAGTCAAATGATTTACTTCATTAGTATTTTATTATTCATATTAGGTGGCATACACAAATGATTTACAAGGATTTGCAAAACATAAATGCAATTGACATGGTTTATACACATACAAAGTTTAATACATCATGGTTTTGTAGGAAATAATGGAGATGCTGATTGACTTGGTTGAATGCTTGTGTGGTATGAAATGTTAACTTTCTATCCTCTTTTTTTGACTTCTTGATTGGAGTTCCTTAAACCTCCGACCGTGCATGCATATATGTATACACATGTTCTTACAAACATACATACACACAATCACATATATGTATATATACATACATATGCATATATACATATATATGCATATGCATATATACATATATATGCATATATATATATATATATATATATATATATATATATATATATATATATATACATTCATAATGTAATATATACATACACATGCATATATATATATGTGAGAGTATTTAATATGCTCGTAAATGGATAGTTCATTTCATTTTCTATCTGGTTGTAATCATGAGGGTTCCATATACATTCATAATATAATATATACATACATATGCATATGTATAAACATACTTATGCATATGTATATATACATTCTTATGCATATGCATATGCATAATAAATGTGTATATATATTTGTTCATAACATAATATATATTATAAGTATTAAAATGGGGTTATTGTTTATCCATGGGTATTCAATTATTTTATATTTTTTTGTTTGCAATGGAATTTTTTCCATCTATTGCTGTCTATAATCATAAATGGAAGATTCTTTTGGTTTTCTCACTATTTGTAATCATGAGGGCTTGGTATTAAAATGGGGTTACTATTTATCCATGGGTATTAAAATATTTTTTATTGTTTGTAATGGGATTATTTTCTATTTTTATTGTTTTCAATGGCTTCACTTGTTTATCCTTCGACCCTGGTAAGGATATCCTATCCTACTAAGGCAATGATCTTTCTAGCTTAAAAAAAAGGATTTATTCAAATTTTTTTGTTTTTTTGTCGTATGGTTTATGCATGCAATATCTAGGTTTGGTATTTGATATAGATTATTTACTCTATCTAGAATCTATTCCAACATCTTAATTGACTTAATGACTATAGACTTGTCCTCTAAGTTTAGACTATAGTTTTTATTGTACTTCATTTGAATGATTTGATGGATGTCTATAAATTTGAATTTGGTATTAAATATGGGAGGTGAGTGATTTGGTCAAATGCTTATTTGCTCTGAATTGGTTGATTTCCTTTAATGTTTTTTGATAACTTGATTCAAATGAAGGATGGGAATCAATTATTTGATGTGTGTGGATGATAAATTAAAGAATATCTTTGACTACTAGGACATACTGTCATTTTTTGCAAAATGTGTAGTTAGTTAGCTCAAAGTAGGAAAATCAAGGGGTAGAAGTGGGAAATCAAGGGGCAGAACAAATATCTCAATTTGGTTTTGTTGTTTGCAATAATAATTTTTTTTTCTGTATTTTTGTCCTATGGTTTATGCATGCAATATCTTGATTTGGTAATTGATATAGAATCTTTACTCTATCTAGAATCTAGTCCAACATCTTAGTTGATTCCATGACTATAGACTTCTCCTTTAAGTTCTTACTTGACCCTATCCAAGTGTTTTTCTATTGCTTTCTCCTTCAATGCTCGAGGATGAGAATCAATTATTTGATGTGTGGAAGACAAATTAAAGAATATCTTTCACTACTAGGACATAGTGTCAAATTTTGCAAAATATCTTTCAGTACTAAGACATAGTGTGAAATATCTTGGTTTGGTTCTTGTTGTTTGCAATGGGATTTTTTCCATCTATTATTGTCTGTGGTCGTAAATGGAAGGTTCTTTTGGTTTTATGTGTACAAACACATATGTTTGTCTTTGTATAGATAAAAGAGATAAGACTAATGAACAACATAATGAAATATTTAGGGTATCCACATCATCGAATATAAAATAATTGAATACCCATGGATAAACAATAACCCTAAGAAGCAGATGCAAATTTGTTTAATTGCAGATGATGTGGTGCACCAGGTGGAGGGGTCAAGTTAGGGTGACCCACTATGAAAAGAGGACATATTGCAGATTGAATTTTGAAGTAAACATGCTTTAAAAGGTATTTAATATGATATTAAATTAAACTGAAAATGCATTTCCAAAAAAAAATTGCCAACCATTAAAACACTTGTCATTCCATTTTCTACAATTAGAAATTGTAAGCTAAAATTTGTAACTTAAATTAAAGAGTCACAGTGATGCTCAAACAAAATTTTGCAATTTCCAAAAGCAATAAATGTGTTACAAAACACAAAAAATGGTAATTAAGCTGTGTTGATAAACACTACTCATAAAGTAGATAAAGTGTTACAACAAACACCATTGAACACCAATTTTGACATTTGGAATCTTTTGAATCTTTACAGTACAAAGTTAAAGAAACAAAGAGCCTTAAGCATTGAACTAGACATTCAACCACAAAGTTAAGGAAATATAGAACCATCATGATTACAATGAGACACAAAACAAAACAACCTTGCATTAACGACCTCAAACAATAAAAGATGGAAGAAAACCATTGCAAACCAAAAAAAACAATCAATAGACACGGATAAAGAATAACCCCATTTGAATACAAAACCCTCATGACCAACCTGAAAACCAAAAGAACCTTCCATTTATGATCGCAGACAACAACATATGGAAAAAATCCCATTGCAAACAAAAATAAAATAAAATAATTAAATACCCATAGATAAACAATAACCTCATTTTAATATCGAACCCTCATGATTACAAACAGTGAGAAAGCCATAAGAACCTTCCATTTATGATTATAGACAACAATACATGAAAAAAATCCCATTGCAAACAAAAAAAATATAAAACAATTGAATACCAATGGATAAATAATAACCCCATTTTAATACAGAACTGTCATGATTTCAAACAGTGAGAAAACCATAAGAAGCTTCCATTTATGATTACAGACAACAATAGATGGAAAAAATTCCATTGCAAATAAAAAAATATAAAATAATTGAATACCCATGGATAAATAATAACCACACTTTAATACCAAACCCTCATGATTACAAACAGTGAGAAAACCATAAGAAGCTTCCATTTATGATTATAGACAACAATAGATGGAAAAAATCCCATTGCAAGCAAAAAAAAAAAAATTGAACACCCATGGATAAATAATAACCCCACTTTATTACTGAACTCTCATGATTACAAATAGTGAGAAAACCATAAGAAGCTTCCATTTATGATTACAGATAGCAACAGATGGAAAAAATCCCATTGCAAACAAAAAAAATATAAAATAATTGAATACCCATGGATAATAATAACCCCATTTTAATACTGAACCCTCATGATTACAAACAGTGAGAAAACCATAAGAAGATTCCATTTATGATTATAGACAGCAATAGATGGGAAAAATCCCATTACAAACCAAAAACAAATAAATTAATTGAATACCCGTGGATAAAAAATTACCCCATTTTTAATACCGAACCCTCATGATTACAAAAAGTCAAAAACCCATAAGAACCTTTAATTTATGGTTACAGACAATAGAAATCATAATACCCATAGACAAACAATAACCCCATTTTAACACAAAACCCTCATGATTACAACCAGATACAAAACAAAAAGAACTTTCCATTAAAACTCAATACTCATGCATAAACAATAAACCCATTTGAATATCGAAGCCTAATGATTACAAACAGACCGAAAATGAAAAGAGCCTTCCATTTACAACCACTGACATCAATATATGGAAGAAATCCCATTGCAAACATAAAAAAACAACCTGAAATATTGCATGCATAAACCATACGACAAAAAAATAGAAAAAACCAGATAAATCCTCTTTTTTTCAAGCTAGAAAGATCATTGCCTTAGCACAATAAGATATCCTTATTAGGGTCAAAGGATAAACGAGTGAAGCCATGAGCGGAAGCAGAAGCCAGTGGAGTCATTACCAAAGCTGAAGAATTTTCAATCCCTAAATAAACCATGAGCAAACAATAACCCTTTTCAACACCAAACCATCATGACTACAACCGGACAAAAAATGAAAAGAACCAGACAGAAAACTAAAATAACCTTACGACCATAGACAATAATGAATGGAAAAAACCTATTTCGAAACATTGAATGAAGACTTAATACCTGTGCATAAATAGTAAACCCATTTGAATATCAAAGCCTAATCATTACAAGTAGACAGAAAATGAAAAGAACATTCAATTTACAAGCACAGAAAGCAATGAAAATAGAATCCTCTTTTTTTTTAGCTAGAAAGATCATTACCTTAGTAGGATAAAATATTCTTACTAGGGTCAAAGGAAAAATGAGCGAAGCCACGAGCGGAAGGAGAAATTAGTGGAGCCGTCACTAAAGCTGAGTTCTTTGGAGTGCCAAGGTGACCCACCTTCGGTGCCATCTGCAATGACCAAATGCGGAGAGTAGAGTCGGTAATGGTGTGAAAGGGTTTGTTGAGTGTGAAGGACAGGAAAATTGAACTCTCCGTATCTACAAAAAATCAAGGCACAATAACCAACAAAATGCGGAGGGAAGTGGAGTAAATGTGTTTGCAGGTAAGTAATTGCGGGAGTTTTGGTGTGCAAATGTAAGAGTGTGTGATGAAAAGGTGGCGAGTTGCTCGCATGCCACACGACATGCTGAGCACAACTCACGATGCCACTTCTCACCACTAAGGGTAAGTTGTGTCTAGTCATTGGTCGGTGGTAAAAAACAATTGGAAAATCGACCCTGCCAAACACACATGTCGTCCATGTGGCAAATCAAATTTTCACATTGCAAAATGAAATATTTAGGGAGTCCACATCATTATCTACATGGCACAGGCAATTTTTATTTTATTTTAGATGATGTGGTGTGCCGGGTGGAGGGGTGAAGTTAGGGTGACCCACTATGGGTCCCTCTCCCCTATTGTAATGGTGAAAATTGCATATGCATGCCCCTTTTTAATTCCTAT
Source organism: Cunninghamia lanceolata (assembly GCA_027924645.1). Lineage (NCBI taxonomy): Eukaryota > Viridiplantae > Streptophyta > Pinopsida > Cupressales > Cupressaceae > Cunninghamia > Cunninghamia lanceolata. Next base: position 6,456,597 of record BSBN01000957.1, read on the forward strand.
CGTAGACAAGTATACTTTTGCATTGGTTCGGTGCATTTTTTTTTTCTATATAACTAGTATTGATAAAGTTTAGAATTGATTTTATTTTCCAATAAAAAAAACTATTTATTAATTTTTTATTGGATGAGGTTATGAATAGTCAATGTAAAAATATAATTATTGTTTATTTTTTACCTAATAAAATAAATAGATTTCAATACTTCTAGTCATAGCTGTAAAAATTTGAGTTCACTGATGTGAAAAATATTTAAAACAATTCAATGCATATAGTGGGTGGCGGTAGAAAAATATTTAAACCAATTGAATGCATTTTAAACCAATTAATTGCATATAGTGGCGACAATATGGGTCAAAGATGTTTGATGTGAATAATATTTAAGGTAATTGAATGCATTTTAAACCAAGTGGCGACAGGGGCCTTTTATGATTTTGAAAGATATTTTTTAAATCATGTCTATTAAGATTTGGAAAAGCTATCATGTCCATTCAGATTTGGAAAATATTTCTATCTTAGTGAGGAATTGTACCAGTTGGGGAAAAGCGACTTCTTTTAAATCCAGCTGTTCTGCAACTAGATTTTCCAAAACCCTTTTATGGTAATATTCTCCTACAATATCACCAAAACTTTTCAGGAATGTAGTGAACACGTATTCCTGAATTTGTTCCTTTCCTGACTGATATAAATTCTTATACTGTTCTTCACAGTATTCTTTGAATAGAGAGAGGTTTTTGCATTTTCTTCTCACAATTTTGTTATAGGCCATTCTTTCCAATGAGTCTGTACGACCTACAAACATTCGGACTAACTGAGTATAGACCTAATCTACACCTCTACTTATTAGATTAGCCTTATAGGTTTCTTCTAAGCAATCCCAAACTCGCTTAGCCATTCCAATGATATAATTGAGGGCTTGCTTTATCGCATCTTCTTCATTTACACCAGAGCTAGTGGCCACATAGTTAGTTACCCATGATTTAATAGCATTAATACTCCTCATATTTTCAACATCATCAAAAGTATCAAAATTGATGAGCGGTGGAGTTTCAGCTTTATAATTCTATAAATTTTTATATGGATCAGAGCCAGAGCTAGATCCATTTACTCTAGCCATTGTTAGTTTTCCCTAAGTTTTCTCTTTAGGTGTGGCTACACGCATAGTGCCTATTGTAGGATCCCATACCTTTTCAATAGTAGGTTCAGTACACTTTAGAGAAAATCCTTTCCCTTGATATTGGGCTTGTAAGTAACTTGTGGAGCTAATGGGAAAGGCATGTTTCTTTTGTATTGGCAGAGGAGGCATTGGCACAATAGTTTGAATAGACCGGGATTCTTGCAAAATAGTATGTTCAAGATGTAGGGTAGCTTGACTAATGCTTTGAGTAGTTTGGCTAATGCTTTGTGTGGTGTTCTGAACTTGATTAACAGTATGAACAACTGTGGCAACATCAAAGCGAAGCACTTGCAAATTTTGAGAAATGGTGGTTTGGTGTTGCTGTTGGGTTGCCCACTAGGCTTCTGCTTGCTATTTGAATTGATTATAGTCAACCCAGAGCTGGGAAATCTCTTTGGAAATAGTAGCTTGCCAAGTAGCACTGAGGTGATCAGTAATTTCTTGCAAAGTGGCCAGGATGGAATGCATATTAGCTTGGGAACTAGCATAGCATTTTTCATTCTCAAGATATTCGACCTTTTACTGATACTAATGATATTGACTAAGCAGGATCTGTTTGCGTAAGCAAAGATTAGTCCAATTAAGTAGTTTGCTTTGACTGGATACGAGATTTTCACCAACAACGGATATAGGTTGGGGCCAGAACTCAATCTGGTATTTACCAAGCATGTCGTATTGCATAAAGTCTTGGAAATGGGGAATAAGACCAGGAATGACTAACTAACCAGCAGGAGCCTGAACAATCTGCTCATCGGAAGGTGTAATAGCAGGAATAGGAAAATATGCAGATTTGCCTGACATCATTCATAAATGCTTTGGAGTAAACACAAAGCTACAATCTTCACATTTCATGATTCCATTCTCTACTTCGAAGAAGTTATTGTGAAGACACTCTGAAATATTATGGGACGTACTTGGACCTAGTGTAGGTGCTTGAGTAACAACATTGGAAGTACTAGAAGATGCTTTAGAATTTGAAGTACCAGGAAATTGGAAAAGATGTTCCCATCCTTTTGAAGGTTGCAATCGCATAGATTTGGAAGAGGACAAATGTCTATTATAGTTAAAAACCTGTTCAGGCTGATTAGAACGAGACTGAGTCAAAGTTGGACTGACAAAGTTCAAGATAGCTTTGTCATCAATTTTTTGGAGACTAACACCTTGGAGTTGTGGAGGTTTGGGAGCCTGAGCATCTTTAGACCATAACTCGAGAGCCCATTCAATTGGCATTTGGATATCTTTATGCTTGACAATGGTTGGAGCTCGGAGTTGTGTAGTGGTACTAGTTGACTTCCAAATGGTGGAAAAACCTTCTTTAGGAGATAAGGATTTTCTTGGATTAAGCATTAATGGAAGAGCTTTTTATACAGGTGATAGTGGATCAGAAAGGTCAATGTGTGATCAATGGATTTCTCTTTCATATGCAGATTTAATGTTTTGAAATCATAAGTCAAAACATCATCTAGATTTGAATCACGAAGATTGACAAAAAAGTCTAGAGAACAATCAATAAAGATGGGACCACTTGCCATGGAGTCACATGCACCGCCAAGTAAAGCATGGGAAGTTTTCAAAAAGTGAGCATCTTTTAATAACATCATGACAACAATAGGTAGTCCTTTTCGGGAATGACCTTGGATCCCTATTCTTACATAGGATATGATGGTAACTAATTGTCATTGATGTCAAAAAGGTGTAGTATAGTTTGTCATTGATGTTTTGTTCATGATGCAAGGTTGGTTGACAAAGTAAGTTCACAGGTTATCCTTCAATGCAAAGATCTTTCTTTTGGGGAATCAGGACTTTTGTGTGCTTCATGTTCTTGATAAGGTTATCTTCATTGAGGTACTTCATTGATGCCATCATTGTATCAAGTTCTTCATTCTCTCAAGGATATGTTTGTAGTGATTATAAGGTCTGATTGCTTTGTTCAAAGTATGATGTGTGACATAATCAAGAGTTAGATAACAAAGGGTCTCAAAACATAGTTGATACTTTGTGAGAATATGTTTGATTATGACATTGCATGTTGCTAATGCTTATGAGAAAGGGTCATCATCATTTTGATGGAATCAGAGATTGTTTGATGTCAATAATTGAAGTGGAGATAGTATATTCTTCATTGGAGAACATAAGGTTATGTTTCATGCTTCAAGGTGATCATGCTTGTTGTATTGTTTTGGGTAAGAATGCTTGGTTACTATGTGGGCTTTCATGCTTCTACCTCAGTAGGTTATCACAACTTTTGCTTCATGATCTTGTTAATAATGTGTTGAGGATAGTCTTGTTCTTCAAATATTGATCTTACAGAAACTCACATGTTTCACATGCATGATGCATGTTTATGATCAAGCAATGATGATGCAGTCCACATACTCTTGCCTCATACTTCATGTCATGGTGATATCATTGGGTATACTATTAGTTGAGTTGGTACATGAAAGAGATGTCATGCTTCATCTTCAATGCACATTTGATGTTGGTTTCATTGAGTTATATGAATATAAGGATATAATGTGGTACATGCAGCCATGGTTCTCACATGATTTATTTGATCATAGTTTGATCACAATCAATGGTGATAGTAATTATCAAGTTCATACAATGCATGTTCATGGTATAGGTTGTGTTCACAAGTTAGAACTTGGTTTGGAGTTGCTTTCGGGTATGTGCAGGATCATGATGGGCCAAACTATACCTCTAAGTGGCAATGAAAATACAGAAAATCAGAATTTATCAAGTTCATGTGAAAATTTGAATGGATTATCTACACAATTTGAAAAAGATGTAAGAACGAAATTTGTAGAGAATTGAATCTAGTTTATAGGCTACTATTTTTTTAAAAAAAAAAAAAAAATTTACTTAGTGAAAATTGAATATTTCAATGAACAACTATTAAATTTTTTAGAAAAAAATAAAAAGTGGGTGTCTGTCCAGCCAACCTAACTATGAGTAAATTTTTTTTTTTTTTGAAACTTTCAAAATAAGTAGAGGACTCATGTCCAGATGTGATGCATATTTATTTAAAATTTTTTTCCAATAAAATAATTAGTTATGATTTTTTTACTGTGACTTTTTAAAAAAATAAAAAGTAATTTTCCAGCCAACCTAACTCGATTAAAAAAAATTGAAATTCAATTTTTTTTTTAACCTATAGCCAGAAAAGCATAGAGTGTGACGCAGGTTTCGGATCTCAAAAAGGTGAAATGGTTTGAAAGTTATGGATGTTTTTCAATTAGTGTGTCCATCAGGATTTCAGACACATGGTATATAGAAAATTATTAATAATTATTTAATAAAATGATAACCAAACAAATCTTATATTTTTAGAAAGCTAACAATTTTTTCTATAAACCCTTTTTGTTTTATCAATTTTGCATAAAAAAAAGTCGTTAGCATGAAGGGTGAAATTCGAAGAAGAGACTGAAACATGAAAACACGTTAGAATCCATAAAAAGTCAACAACCAAAACGGATATACGTCTTGCTTTGTACCAAAGCAAGACAGATATCCGTTTTGCTTTGGTAAAAGCAGCTCAAAACGGATATCCGTTTCCAAAACGGATATCCGTTCCGTTTTCCTGAATGATATTGATACATCATAATGATAAAAAGATATAAATTTCCTGATTCTTTTATACTAAAATAAACATTTGAAAATTTTGATGAATTTATGATCAAATAAAATCCGTAGTGCATTTGATTCAAATTTGACCGGATAGGGATCGAATGGTATAGCCTTTTGAATCTGTTGGAAGCTTTTAAGATAACAACCATGACTATTGCATTCGAATCGTCTATGTTTGCATTAATTGCAATTTCAATTCTCCTAGTTATTGGTGTACCTGTCGCACTTGCCTCTCCTAATGGTTGGTTAAGTAGCAAAAATGTACTATTTTCGGGCGTATCATTATGGATTGGATCAGTCTTTTTAGTAGGTATTCTAAATTCTTTCATATCTTAAGATATGTTTTAAGCTCTTTTGCTCCCCCCCAGAGGGCATTATTAATTCGCAAGGGAATTTTGATAAATAAAAAAAACCAGGTAATGAAAGTGCTCAAGGGAGGGGTTATTTTATTATTGGTATGATCGATAATTGATCCATAAGTCTATTCAAATTTACCTACATAGAATGGGAATATATATGGGTATATATTATACCCATATAACGAGTCAAATGTAGGTATGGTTGAATGGTAGAATTTCTCCTTGCCAAGGAGAAGATGCGGGTTTGATTCCCGCTACCTGCCCATCTGTAGGATAGAATATAACTATGAACTAGCTATTGGTTCAATTGTATTTTTATCTTATTTATACGGTCAATATAAATGGAATGAGACCATCCTTTTTTGTCTTTGCGGAGACGGGATTTGAACCCGTGACTTCAAGGTTATGAGCCTTGCGAGCTACCAAACTGTTCTACTCCGCGCTATCCCTTCATATTACCTTTGTTATAATACCCAAAAATGGGTACATCGAGCAATCCCTTGGGTATGCTATCCTCCCTCCCTATATAGGAAGGGACTTTTCTATCATCACAATAACTTGAAAGAATCCTTTTTTTTTACCCTACCAACTCGATTTTGTTACCCCAGCCAACAAACATGCATGTGCCATTTCACGGATTATATATCTGGATAATTCAAAGTCTCTATAATTGGCTCTAGGTCTTCCAGTCTTCAAACAACGTCGATGAAGACGTGTAGGTGCACTATTACACGGTGGAGATTGTAATTTTCTATAAATTTCCAATTTTTCATCCAGTGATGAGACTTCGCTCATTTCTTTTTTCAAAGATTGGCAGAGGAAATTATATTTCCTTTCCAATCTTTGTTTCTTTTTCTCTCTTTGAATGAGACTTTTTCTTGCCATAATGATTCAGTTAGTTTATATTCATTATATAAAAATATAGATCAAATTTGAGATGGAGAAGTATTACGTGGATTACTCCTTTTTATCCATATAGATTATATTGAAAATAGAAATATTCTCTAAAATGAAAAAGAATTAACCGAATTTGCCTGATGTAGAGGCGATTAAGAAAGCTGCATAGGTGAATATATAGCCTACAGAAAAGTGAGCTAATCTAACTAATCATGCTTGAACAATGGAAAGAGCTACCGGCATATCCCTCCATCGAACTAAATTAGCCAAAGGTGTGTGTTCATGGGCCCATGCAAGAGTTTCAATCAGTTCTTGCCAATATCCACGCCAAGAAATAAGAAACATAAATCCAGTAGCCCAAACAAGATGCCCAAATAAGAACATCCATGCCCAGACAGATAAACTGTTCATACCAAAAGGATTGTATCCATTACTTAGTTGTGAAGAATTTAACCAAAGATAATCTCTTAACCATCCCATTAAATAAGTGGAAGACTCATTAAATTGAGCTACATTTCCCTGCCATAAGGTGATATGCTTCCAATGCCAATAGAAAGTAACCCATCCAATGGTATTCAACATCCAGAAAACTGCTAAATAAAAAGCATCCCAGGCCGAAATATCACAAGTACCGCCCCATCCCAGACCATCGCAAGGAAAACTATAACCAAAATCTTTCTTATCAGGCATTAGCTTAGAACCATGCGCATCTAAAGCACCTTTTACTAAAATCAATGTAGTTGTATGCAAACCTAGAGCAATAGCATGATGAACCAAAAAGTCTCCAGGACCAATTGTTAAGAATAGTGAATTTTTATTATCATTAATAGCGTTCAACCAACCGGGTAACCATATGCTTTTACCAGCATTGAATGCTGGATCATTTGTTGAAGATAAAAGTACATCAAAACCATATAAGGCCTTACCATGAGCAGATTGTATCCATTGAGCAAATATAGGTTCAATCAAGATTTGTTTTTCTAGAGTACCAAAAGCAAGCATAACATCGTTATGAACATAAAGTCCCAATGTATGAAAACCTAGGAATAAACTAGCCCAACTCAAATGAGATATTATGGCTTCCTTATGCTCCAACATTCTCGCCAATACATTATCCTTATTCTATTCTAGATTATAATCTCTAATGAGAAATATAGCTCCATGAGCAAATGCCCCTGTCATAATGAATCCGGCAATGTATTGATGATGAGTATATAATGCAGCTTGGGTAGTAAAATCTTGTGCTATGAATGCATAGGCAGGTAAAGAATACATGTGTTGAGCTACCAAGGAAGTAATAACTCCCAAAGAAGCTAGAGCAAGACCTAATTGAAAGTGAAGAGAATTATTGATTGTGTTGTAAAGACCCTTATGTCCATGTCCTAATAAGCCTCCTGGAGGAATATGTGCTTCTAAAATATCTTTTATACTGTTTCCGATCCCAAAGTTGGTTCTATACATATGACCAGCAATGAAAAAGACAAATGCAATAGCTAAATGATGATGAGTGATATCAGTTAGCCACAAACTTTGAGTTTGTGGGTGGAATCCTCTGAGAAGAGTTAGAATAGTAGTTCCCGACCCTTGAGAGGTACCTGTTGGTGTCTGCATGAGCAGTCAGTTTTCAAGCATATAAACATGCAGGTACCTTCCCAAAAAATCCAAAAAATACTCCAAGTCTCTGGGCCTCCTCAGCATTTTTCAACTGCAGCATCATATTTTCTTCGATGGTGGTCAGCATCATCATGTTTTCTGTCAACCGGTTTTTCATCAGGATCATCATGTTTCAATATCGGGTGATGTTTGGATATCATCCCGATCCTGCTGATGAGCTACAGTGTGCCCTAATTTTCTTGCGGGGGGTGATTTTTCAAATATCTGGTGATCTTCCAATTATCACCCTGCCCTTATATGATGATGATGTCACCCCGATCTTCTGAAGGGGTTATTTTCTAAGTTGTTCGACCCGACCTATTTTTCTTTAGGAGGGTCGTCATCATCATCATCATATTTCCGGTTATCGCCGTGTTGCTTGCGTGGGTCATCATATTGTCTACCTGCATGATCTTTCGCTGGGGTGATATTTTAACATCGGGTGATCTTTGTTAAGATCATCCTGATGATGTTGCTGTAAAGTTCTAAGTGCGACCCGATATTCATCGTGGTCATCATATTTTGAACGTCAGGATGATCTTAGTCAATATCATCCTAATGTTGTTGTATCACTTCATGTTCGTTGTTTTATCATCCTGATGATGCTAACGTCATTCTTATGTCAGGGTGATATCTATTTCTCTGCCTATCTGCATCATGATATTTCCGAAGGAGGGGGTGATATTTTCATATTTGAATATCACCCGGATGTATGTTTGTTCCAGCATCATGATGATGCTGATATCAGGGAGATATCTGCCTGTCGGCTTCATGCATTATCCAGTGGGGGTGATCATTTCAAATATCTGTCATATTCATATATCATCCCGATCTTATAGCGGAGCTACAGTGCAGCATGATATTTGTGCATCAGGATGATATTTCCAAATATCTGGTTATCTTCCGAATATCATCCTGATGCCGACATGTGGTGGTGACGCCATCAAGGTCCGGGGGGTCATATTTCTAACATTACTCATCTTATGAAGATCCCCCAATGTTGCGAATATGACGATGACGTCATCCGGATATGAGGAGGTGCGCAGTAGGCAGATATGCTGATGACGTCAGCAGGATATGATGGTGACGTCATCAGGATGTTCATCGGCCAGACATTTGGTATCGGCTAAGCAGGAGGATCTTCCTCCGATGGATCAGGTTGTGCCGATGAAGGCGATTATCATGCAGGTTATATTGCGATATGATGCTGACGTCAGGGTGATATTTCAAGCGACAAGATATCATGCTGCTGAAGGATAATGATGATGAAGTCTTATACTAGTGTCGTTAGGAGCAAAAGCACCGACATCATATATGCTCGTGGCCTAGTATATAAAGTGTTGAAAAGGTCGCCGCGGGGTGCATGTGGGATAATTGATATCCTGCATATTTTCAAATATCATGACGATGAATCTTGGCGGGAAATGGTTGTGATGCACAGTTGATGTTTTTCCCGAGGCCGCGGGTTGGTGCGCCATTAATGGCGAAGGTTGCAGAGGTATGGACGGATCTGGTACCCGATTGAAGGTGTACATCAACGGACAATGGCGCAGGGCTCGAGGTTTCTTCCTGTCTCCTCCCCTACCTACTGCATTCATGTTTGGGCGCCAATCTGGTAATGCGTTAAGCGCCATTTTTCTGATACTGTGTATCTGGCAGGATTTTTGGTCAACCATGTAATTGATTGCTGTGGTACACTACCTGGTTGTTATAAGCAGGAAGTGTTACTCATTTTTCGTTGTTGAAAAACTGGACATTTTGGCTCTGTAATAAGATACAACTGGTTTTGGTTGCTCTATGCAGCAAAACTTGTGAGTTTATGTATCTCCTGTTGTACGATTTGGCATGAATCCACTGATTTCATGGTTAATCTTATATGAATAATGCTGTGTTTGCATGTGTTATGCTGATTCTGTCTCCAGTTTTGCATGTATCTTTCTTACTGCAATAGGGATGCCATAAGTATAGACAGCTTAACACTCTTTATTGGGAGATATCTGTAAGGCAGATATCATGTGTATCCCCCTGAAATCCAGTTTTAGCTATTCATGCTGATCATTCACAGGTGTATGTCTACCGACTCCAAGCCCTGGATAGGCACCAATCTAGCTCTGTGTTGAGGTTATACACCATGTCCATCTTTGCATCCAAAATTCAAACTAAACCATCTCTTCCTTCCATCTGTTAGTTGTAGGATTAGGAGTAGGAAACCCTTGCATGCTCTCATCCCTAACCAGACATATATGTCCAAGAACGTTGCCTACCTTGTGATCTATCATACAGATCTTGGTCCATACATGAGAGTATTCTGCCTGTTGTTGTCAAGTTAGATCTTTCTATCTTTGAGCTAGTCAAGGTTACATCTTGAGTTATAGGGATACCCCCCTTGGTGCGGCAGAACCAGAAGTGAAGGGGAGGAGCTCACGCAACCTCCTGTATTAGTTGGCTGAATCTGCCTGTGCATTAGAAGTGGCAAACCCTAATGCTGATTCAGAAGAAAAACCAACAAAATGGCGACTCCGCTGGGGAGATCAATGTCATATCCATGAAAGTTTGAGTCTACAAGATTAAAAAATTAGACCTGGAAACTGTTTGTTGCAGCAGAGAAAAAAGGTTGTATATGTGACTCTGCTGGTGGATGACCTAGAAAGAAAGAAATCAATTTGCAGCTTCAGCTTGTTTGAAGCTCATTCCTCTTCAAGGAGGTGGCGACTCTGCATCAAAGAACCTGATAAAAGAACAAAATCAGTCAGAGAAGAATTTGTAGCTCCTGCAACATATCCAGGTATTTCATATTGTTTGACAGACTCCCTATTTGGTGAGATAGCACTGGTTAAAAGGGAAACATTGGTGAAAACAGAGCTTGCATGCTTTTATTAGAACTTACCCTGTATTTCAAAGGGCATGCAATGTTGTTCAAAAGACTCATTTAAAGGACTTTAGGAAAGTTTGAAAAAACAGTTTGAATTTTGAGTGCCTAAAGTCATTGTTAGTATAAAATCTGAGTAGAGAGGAGGGTTGCAAAAACATAAAGGATGTATTATCTGCCTATGCACCCTTGTGAAGTGTCAAATGCAAAAATGTATAACAGTCAATCCCAACCATGTAATAAAAGAAGTTTCAACATAGATAGATATAAGCCCATAAATTTTAGTGGCATTTGTGGCTACCCAAATGCTCTTCCACCTAAAATCAGAAGATATTTGCCCAAATTTAGTGGCGCAAAGGATGAATCAGCTGAGAGACACTTGCAGCAGTTTATAAATGTTATAGATGATTTCGAGATTGACCGTGAAGATGTAGTTATGAGATTATTTGTTCAATCTCTAGAAGAAGATGCAAGGGATTGGTTCTCCTACCTTCCAGCTCGCTCTGTCAGCTCTTGGCATGATTTTAAATCTGCATTTCTAGTACAATATGGTGAAAGAATTTCTGAATATGCAGTTATTAGTAACTTCATGTACATCCATATTGAAGAAGATGAGTTGATCCCAGCCTTTAACCTCAGATTTATGAGGGCATTGAATAGAATTCCAGAATGTATGAGACCTAATGATGCACTGTGCTTAGTCATCTATTTGGGAGCCTTTGACAAAAAAATGAGTTATAGATTGAGAGACAAGGAGCCCACCACATTGCATCAGGCACATCAGTTTGCAATAGATATTGAAAACAATTGGAGGTATGGAATTCAAAAGGGTTATTTTTCTGAAAATTTTTGTTCTCCTGCAGCCCCCAATGTTGATGAAAGTTTTAATTCAGGAATTGACAATGAATGTCATAGCACTCACACCCCTGTTGTCCCAGTTTTTGCATCATTCCAAGTGGATGATGTTTCTATTATAGAGGAGGATGTCCTTTTTTGCCCAGCAGGTGAAGTTGAAAATAATAATTTTTCAAGTAATATTTGCATACCAGTCCTAAACAAAGAGCCTTCATGTTTAAATGATCCAGTTGTGCAGAGTTGTGATCATATGGATCAAGAATCAATATCAGTTTCATCAGGAAGCATTGGAGGGCTGGAAAATGATGCAGATTGTTCAACTTCAGAGTGCATTGAAACAGCAACAATCTTGTATGCGGGGCAATTAGATGATAAAAATGATATCCATGACCAGTGCATGGATCAGGTTTGTTTTTCTTATGACTCTGGATTTGATAGTAATGAAGAAGAATTGGAATGTCATGAAGAAGAAGCAGAGGCCTTTGCAGTGAGTGTTAATCCCCTTTATGATGAGCCTGCTGATGCATATGATGTTGTGAGTCGTGACCTTCATTGGTGCATGATTAACCCTTTGTTTGAAGATGATGATACTGATTTGCAAACTGTGAATAATGAATGTTCATCATCACCTGATTCAGACATGTGCAACATTGGGTCTGTGGATCAGGTTTTGTTTTCAATATCAGTAGATATTAGGGATCTCATATTTTCTGAGTATTTTGAATTGTTGGATCAGCTGGATGAGTGCCTGATAATGTGCAGCAGCCAGATAAATGATAAAGAGTGCCAAGAGCAGTATGATGTACTGTCTGAGGGACATAACATACATGTGTTGCCTAATGTTGAAGAATATTATGTGTATGGTTATATGTCTAATTCTGAAATCCAAAATGACAGAGCTGAAAATGATGGTGGCAAGCTTTCAAAACTGGTGGAATATCTTTTTAAGCAGATGACATTATGGGCAGATTATGCCAATCTTTTCAGTTGGGATTGGGATATTCCAGTTTGGAATCAGGCATTTGACAAGAAAAAATTATGGTTTTTCCTTTTTGGCTGCCCGGGGCCGCCAAAATAATGTTTAAAAATAATGTGTTTGGTGATGCAAATCAATATAACATCATGACTCTGTGCCCAATGGATAAGGGACTGGTCTGCATCCCAGAGATTTGGGGTTCTCGCTGCAGTCTTGCACCTGCACATCCCCAGACAGAGCCACTGTTGGTGTCTGCATGAGCAGTCAGTTTTCAAGCATATAAACATGCAGGCACCTTCCCAAAAAATCCAAAAAATACTCCAAGTCTCTGGGCCTCCTCAGCATTTTTCAACTGCAGCATCATATTTTCTTCGATGGTGGTCAGCATCATCATGTTTTCTGTCAACCGGTTTTTCATCAGGATCATCATGTTTCAATATCGGGTGATGTTTGGATATCATCCCGATCCTGCTGATGAGCTACAGTGTGCCCTGATTTTCTTGCGGGGGGTGATTTTTCAAATATCTGGTGATCTTCCAATTATCACCCTGCCCTTATATGATGATGATGTCACCCCGATCTTCTGAAGGGGTTATTTTCTAAGTTGTTCGACCTGACCTATTTTTCTTTAGGAGGGTCGTCATCATCATCATCATATTTCCAGTTATCGCCGTGTTGCTTGCGTGGGTCATCATATTGTCTACCTGCATGATCTTTCGCTGGGGTGATATTTTAACATCGGGTGATCTTTGTTAAGATCATCCTGATGATGTTGCTGTAAAGTTCTAAGTGCGACCCGATATTCATCGTGGTCATCATATTTTGAACGTCAGGATGATCTTAGTCAATATCATCCTGATGTTGTTGTATCACTTCATGTTCGTTGTTTTATCATCCTGATGATGCTGACGTCATTCTTATGTCAGGGTGATATCTATTTCTCTGCCTATCTGCATCATGATATTTCCGAAGGAGGGGGTGATATTTTCATATTTGAATATCACCCGGATGTATGTTTGTTCCAGCATCATGATGATGCTGATATCAGGGAGATATCCGCCTGTCGGCTTCATGCATTATCCAGTGGGGGGTGATCATTTCAAATATCTGTCATATTCATATATCATCCCGATCTTATAGCGGAGCTACAGTGCAGCATGATATTTGTGCATCAGGATGATATTTCCAAATATCCGGTTATCTTCCGAATATCATCCTGATGCCGACATGTGGTGGTGACGTCATCAAGGTCCGGGGGGTCATATTTCTAACATTACTCATCTTATGAAGATCCCCCAATGTTGCGAATATGACGATGATGTCATCCGGATATGAGGAGGTGCGCAGTAGGCAGATATGCTGATGACATCAGCAGGATATGACGGTGACGTCATCAGGATGTTCATTGGCCAGACATTTGGTATCGGCTAAGCAGGAGGATCTTCCTCCGATGGATTAGGTTGTGCCGATGAAGGCGATTATCATGCAGGTTATATTGCGATATGATGCTGACGTCAGGGTGATATTTCAAGCGACAGGATATCATGCTGCTGAAGGATAATGATGATGAAGTCTTATACTAGTGTCGTCAGGAGCAAAAGCACCGACATCATATATGCTCGTGGCCTAGTATATAAAGTGTTGAAAAGGTCGCCGTGGGGTGCATGTGGGATAATTGATATCCTGCATATTTTTAAATATCATGATGATGAATCTTGGCGGGAAATGGTTGCGATGCACAGTTGATGTTTTTCCCGAGGCCGCGGGTTGGTGCGCCATTAATGGCGAAGGTTGCAGAGGTATGGACGGATCTGGTACTCGATTGAAGGTGTACATCAACGGACAGTGGCGCAGGGCTCGAGGTTTCTTCCTGTCTCCTCCCCTACCTACTGCATTCATGTTTGGGCGCCAATCTGGTAATGCGTTGAGTGCCATTTTTCTGATATTGTGTATCTGGCAGGATTTTTGGTCAACCATGTAATTGATTGCTGTGGTACACTACCTGGCTGTTATAAGCAGGAAGTGTTACTCATTTTTCGTTGTTGAAAAATTAGACATTTTGGCTTTGTAATAAGATACAACTGGTTTTGGTTGCTCTGTGCAGCAAAACTTGTGAGTTTATGTATCTCCTGTTGTACGATTTGGCATGAATCCACTGATTTCATGGTTAATCTTATATGAATAATGCTGTGTTTGCATGTGTTATGCTGATTCTGTCTCCAGTTTTGCATGTATCTTTCTTACTGCAATAGGGATGCCATAAGTATAGACAGCTTAACACTCTTTATTGGGAGATATCTGTAAGGCAGATATCATGTGTATCCCCCTGAAATCCAGTTTTAGCTATTCATGCTGATCATTCACAGGTGTATGTCTACCGACTCTAAGCCCTGGATAGGCACCAATCTAGCTCTGTGTTGAGGTTATACACCATGTCCAGCTTTGCATCCAAAATTCAAACTAAACCATCTCTTCCTTCCATCTGTTAGTTGTAGGATTAGGAGTAGGAAACCCTTGCATGCTCTCATCCCTAACCAGACATATATGTCCAAGAACGTTGCCCACCTTGTGATCTATCATACAGATCTTGGTCCATACATGAGAGTATTCTGCCTGTTGTTGTCAAGTTAGATCTTTCTATCTTTGAGCTAGTCAAGGTTACATCTTGAGTTATAGGGATACCCCCCTTGGTGCGGCAGAACTAGAAGTGAAGGGGAGGAGCTCACGTAACCTCCTGTATTAGTTGGCTGAATCTGCCTGTGCATTAGAAGTGGCAAACCCTAATGCTGATTCAGAAGAAAAACCAACAGTACCAAATAAATGGCTACTGGAATCAGGATTTTGAGCATAAAGATTCCATTGACCTGTAAAAAGTGGTTCCAAACCTTGGGGATATGGTAATACATTCAAGAAATTATCCCATCTTATGTGCTGTCCTCTTGATTCAGGAATAGCGACATGAACTAAATGCCCCGTCCAAGCCAAAGAACTGATTCTGAAAACGGATATCCGTTTCCTTGATCTATGAAAAATTTTGTACCATTGGTTTTGGATGAAGAGAAGCAACATATTTGAAACATCGAGGCAATAATACAAGAAGTTAAAGTTAGTTGGTCATTTATAGGTGTATCTATTGTTTCATATCACATTACACAGAATTCTAATTAACAATCTAGTTTCCTCATTTGGGGGAACATTTTTTTATCCGTTTCTAATGGAATATTTAGTTAAAAATTGGTGGCTCCTTGTGAAAAGTATGGGCTCTTATCAAGTACGCATAACCAAGAAGGTTGATATCCATTTTTCTTACATGTTTGTTGATCACATCTTATGAAACGGATGTTGCTTGGTGATAGTTCTAGGTTTAGTGAACAATATTCTCAAATTTGCTTCTCATAGAAGAAGAGAGATCACCAATTAGCGTTAAGTGATTGATTACTTATGTCATGTTATATATTTTGAATATTAAATTCTATATTAATGCGCACATTGTTTGATTGTATTAATAGGTGGAAATTCAAAAATCTCTATCAAGGAGGTCTAGTCAATGAGCGATAGAGGATAAGTCATTGACTGGTTCACCATCTTCATGGCCTAGCAAGAGCCATAGATTATTTGATAGCAATCTATAGGAGATTTGATTTTGGGACATTTTGTTACATATGCCTATTTGGCTTTGTAAACATACTTTTGTATGTTATCGATGTATATCGTTGTATATACCCATATGGTTTTATTTGTACATGCCTATATGGCTTGATATATACACTATACAAATTATTTTCATGACATTATGCATATATGTATATATAAGATCCTAACTTGGCACAAGTAGGGAGAATGCTTGCAAAGGTTATGGAATTTGGTTTTAAATGTTCCAACTGTATTTGCTTCAAAGTTTCTAAAGCCTTTTCAAAAAATCCATTTTGTGCATATCTTGTAATCATTGCATTCCATGAGATAGCATCTCTTTGAGGTGTCATGCCAAACTGTTCACATGCCTTGTCTATGCTTCCACACTTTGGATTTACACCTGCAAATTGCATTTTCTTAACATTTCCTTTCAATCCTTATCAAAAATTCCGTTTTGTGCACATATTGCAATCATTGCATTCCTTCATTTACAACACATGATTAAATAAGAAGATGCATATTTACAACACTTGAGAATATGTAGTAGTGTTGCTCATGTCACCAATACTATGTTTACATCTTCACATACATGGCTTACAACATGTGACAATATGAAGTGATGAAGAAACTTGTTATTTTGATGTATTTCAACTCCAAACTTGCACCTAGAAGTGAAGGTGCTAATCCTTGATCAAACTAACCTAAAAGTGCGCCTTGGTACTTAGGGTGCTAGATTATGATTGATCAACCTAAAATGTGCGCCTAAGGCTAGATATTGAATTAGAAGGATAAAATGCATCATCAAAGGAGTTTATAGTTATTGAAGGCATCAAATGATGACTTGGGCGCACATCTACCTCTCTACACCATCAAATGTGCACCTAGATTAGTGAGGCACCACTTCATATCTCTATGACTTTGGATATGCGCCTTGATAATGAATTGATCTTGCAAGTTGAGGTTGTCTCCACAAGTTGAAAGAATGTCCAAAGAATACAAGGCGCCAATTATTGAAAAAATAACCTAGAATGAGTGCCTTACTATTTGAGGTGCTAGTTCATGCTTCTAGAACACCAAAAGTGCACCTAGATGTTGAGGTGCTAGCTCTTGCTCAAGCAACCTTGAAAGTGCACTTTGACAAGGAGATTAAAATGTATTATCAAAGGATTAAGTTGAATCAAGGAATCATCATTGAAGACAAGTAAAACATGATTGTGAATGAGGTGCACTTTTCATCATCTCCAACCTCACAATTGCGCCTTCCCTTGGAAGCTCATATTGTGCCTAAAGGAATGGTACTGAGATAACATCCATGTCAATGATTAAGAATGTGTCAACTAGAACAATATTTTTTGTTTTTCTCATCGTGGGGTCGAATGGACTGTGCCAACGCATCGAGGTGGGTGGGTAAATGCCAGTAGAGGTCTCGTTTTGTGTGCCAAGCGTCCCAGTCATTCTGGGCAAAAGGCTACCCGCAAAGTCCCTTAAGATCCCTGAGACCAAAAATGTGCCAAACTTTGACGGAGCAGTTCTCAGAATTTGTGACAACTGGGAATGTTGTGTTTGGACCTACAGGTGTACATGGGGTCTGTCGAAAATAACCTCTCTCATTTTTGGTCAACTCCATTCCGTTTGACCGTGCCGAAATCAAACGCATTGTTGCAAAATGCTTCAATTTGATGCAGTGGAAAGGTGCTAGGTTTGACATTTTTCATTCCATAGCTCGTGGGGTCGAATGGACTGCGCCAACGCATCGGTGTGGGTGGGTAAATGGCAATGGAGGTCTTGTTTCATCCTCCAAGCATCCCAGTCATTTCGGGCAAGAGGCTATTGGCAAAGTCCCTTAAGATCCCTAAGACCAAAAATGCGCCAAACTTTGACAGAGGAGTTCTCAAAATTTGTGATAGCTGGGAATGTTGTGTTTGGACCTACAAGTGCACATGGGGTCCATCGACAATAACCTCTCTCATTTTTGGTCAACTCCATTCCGTTTGACCGTGCCGAAATCAAACGCATTGTTGCAAAATGCTTCAATTTGATGCAGTGGAAAGGTGCTAGGTGTGACATTGTTCATTCCATAGCTCATGGGGTCGAACGGACTATGCCAACACATCGGGGTGGGTGGGTAAATGCTAGTGGAGGTCTCGTTTTACGCGCCAAGCATCCCAGTCGTTCCGGGCAAGAGGCTACCGACAAAGTCCCTTAAGATCCTTGAGACCAAAAATGTGCCAAACTTTGACAAAGCAGTTCTCAGAATTTGTGATAGTTGGGAATGTTGTGTTTGGACCTACAGGTACACGTGGGGTCTATTGACAATAACCTCTCTCATGTTTGGTTAATTCCATTCTATTTGACCGTGCCGAAATCAAACGCATTGTTGCAAAATGCTTCAATTTGATGTAGTGGAAAGGTGCTAGGTGTGACATTTTTCATTCCATAGCTCGTGGAGTCGAATGGACTACACCAACGCATCAGGGTGGGTGGGTAAATGCCAGTGGAGGTCTTGTTTCGTGCACCAAGCGTGCTAGTCCTTCCGAACAAGAGGCTACCAGCAAAGTCCCTTAAGATCCCTAAGACCAAAAATGCGCCAAACTTTGATGGAGCAGTTCTCAAAATTTGTGATAGCTGGGAATGTTGTGTTTGGACCTACAGGTGCATGTGAGGTCCGTTGACAATAACCCCTCTCATTTTTGGTCAACTCCATTCCGTTTGACTGTGCCGAAATCAAACGCATTGTTGCAAAATGCTTCAATTTGATGCAGTGGAAAGGTGCTAGGTGTGACATTTTTCATTCCATAGCTCGTGGGGTTGAACAGACTGCGCCAACGAGTAGGGGTGGGCAGGTAAATGTCAGTGGAGGTCTTGTTTTGTGCGCCAAGCATCCCAGTCGTTCTGAGCTGTAAGCTACCAACAAAGTCAAAAGTTGCTAGGATTAAAATTTTGCATTCTATAGGTCATGGGGCTAAACAAATTGCACCACCACGTCGGAGTGGGTGAGTAAATGCTAGGGGATGTCTCATTTTAGGTGCCAAGGCTCCCTGTCCTTCTGAGCTATAAGCTACCAGCAAAGTGACTTTACTGGTAGCTTATAGCTTGGAATGACTGCGATGCTTTGCACACAAAACGAGACCTCCCCTAGCATTTACCCACCCACCCCGACGTGTTGGCATAATCCGTTCGACCCCAGGACCTGTGGAATGCAAATTTTAATCCTAGCAACTTTTGACTTTGTCGGTAGCCTCTTGCCCGAAATGAATGGGAAGCTTGGCGCACGAAATGAGACCTCCACTAGCATTTACCCACTCACCCCGATGCGTTGGCACAGTTCGTTTGACCCCATGAGTTATGGAATGAAAAATGTCACACCTAGCACCTATCCACTGCATCAAATTGAAGCATTTTACAACAATGCGTTTGATTTCGGCACGGTCAAACGGAATGGAGTTGAACAAAGATGAGAGATGTTATTGTTGACGGACCCCACGTGCACCTGTAGGTTCAAACACAACATTCCCAGCTATCACGAATTCTAAGAACTGCTCCGTCAAAGTTTGACGCATTTTTGGTCTCAGGGATCTTAAGGGACTTTGCCGGTAGCCTCTTGCCCGGAAGGACTGGGATGCTTGGCGCGTGAAACAAGACCTCCACTGGAATTTACCTGCCCACCCCGACGCGTCGGTGCAGTCCGTTCGATCCCACGAGCTATGGAATGAAAAATGTCACACCTAGCACCTTTCCACTGCATCAAATTGAAGCATTTTGCAACAATGTGTTTGATTTCGGCACGGTCAAACGGAATGGAGTTGACCAAAAATGAGAGAGGTTATTATCGACGGACCCCACATGCACTTGTAGGTCTAAACACAACATTTCCAGCTATCACGAATTCTGAGAACTGTTCCGTCAAAGTTTGGCGCATTTTTGGTCTCAGGGATCTTAAGGGACTTTGCCAGTAGCCTCTTGCCCGGAAGGACTGGGACGCTTGGCACATGGAATGAGACCTCCAATAGCATTTACCCGCCCACCCCGACGCATTGGTGTAGTCCATTCGACCCCATGAGCTATGGAATAAAAAATGTCACACCTAGCACCTTTCCACTACATCAAATTGAAGCATTTTGCAACAATGCATTTGATTTCGGCACGGTCAAACAGAATGGAGTTGACCAAAAATGAGAGAGGTTATTTTCGACAGACCCCACGTACACCTGTAGGTCCAAACACAACATTCCCAGCTATCACAAATTCTGAGAACTACTCCGTCAAAGTTTGGCGCATTTTTGGTCTTAGGGATCTTAAGGGACTTTGCTGGTAGCCTCTTGCCCGGAACGACTGGGACGGTTGGCGCACGAAACGAGACCTCCATTGGCATTTACCCACCCACCCCGATGTGTTGGCATAGTCTATTCGACCCTATGAGCTATGGAATGAAAAATGTCACACCTAGCACCTTTCCACTGCATCAAATTGAACCATTTTGCAATAATGCATTTGATTTCAGCATGGTCAAACGGAATGGAGTTGACCAAAAATGAGAGAGGTTATTGTCGACGAACCCCACGTGCACTTGTAGGTCCAAACACAACATTCCTAGTTGTCATGAATTCTGAGAACTGCTTCGTCAAAGTTTGGCACATTTTTGGTCTCAGGGATCTTAAGGGACTTTGTCGGTAGCCTCTTGCCCGGAATGACTAGGACTCTTGGCGCACAAAACGAGACCTCCACTGGCATTTACCCACCCACCCTGACGCGTTGGCGCAGTCCATTCGACCCCATGAGCTATGGAATGAAAAATGTCACACCTAGCACCTTTCCACTGCATCAAATTGAAGCATTTTGCAACAATGCGTTTGATTTTGGCACGGTCAAACAGAATGGAGTTGACCAAAAATGAGAGAGGTTATTATCAACAGACCCCACGTGCACCTGTAGGTCCAAACACAACATTCCTAGCTATCACAAATTTTGAGAACTGCTCCGTCAAAGTTTGGCACATTTTTGGTCTCAGGGATCTTAAGGGACTTTGCCGATAGCCTCTTGCCCGGAAGGACTTGGACGCTTGGTGCACGAAACGAGACCTCCACTAGCATTTGTCCACCCACCCCGATGCGTTGGTGTAGTCCATTCAACTCCACGAGCTATGGAATGAAAAATGTCACTCCTAGCACCTTTCCATTGCATCAAATTGAAGCATTTTGCAACAATGCGTTTGATTTCGGCATGGTCAAATGGAAGGGAGTTAACCAAACATGAGAGAGGTTATTATCGACAGACCCCACATGTACCTGTAGGTCCAAACACAACATTCCCAGCTATCACAAATTCTGAGAACTGCTCTGTCAAAGTTTGGCGCATTTTTGGTCTCAAGGATCTTAAGGGACTTTGCCGGTAGCCTCTTGCCTGGAACGACTGGGATGCTTGGCGCGTGAAACGAGACCAATGGCATTTACCTGCCCACCCCGACGCGTTGGCGTAGTCTGTTCGACCCCATGATGAGCAAAACCAAAAATATGGCACCTAGCAAGGTTTTTGCTCTTACAGAACAATGTATCAGCAAAGACCCTAGTTTTCATAAGGGGAGACATGTGATTTTAAGAGGTTTTTGGGAATGTGACTTTATCCTTCCACTCCTTATCCAATGACAAGTTTATTCGCAGAGTTTGATGGCTTTTATGAGCATATACACGATGTTGTTTAGGATAGTCATAAAGGGCAGTTTTTGGATAGCCATATGTATCTTTTTAACAATCATAAAGGGCAAGTTGTACATGGACTGTGACAGTCCCAAAACTCATATAAATCATCCATTTTGGTGTTTGACAACCTTATAAATCCATTAGATCATTTATACAAACCCTAATGCAGCTTATAAACCCTCTTTGTATAGTAATTTCATGAATGACTATCTTGTATGATTGTTTTGTGCATTTTAACAGCCCAATGAGGATTGTATGGTGTTGTCATATTCATGATTTTAACTTGATGCAGAGATAGGATCCAACTCAACATGATAGAGGCGTCATTACAAATGGATTGAATTGCAATAGTCGGAGAGCCAACCTCATATCAATGAGAGTTCAATGATAGTAAATAGAGAGCTACTTGACCATAAATAGGATTTACATACATACATACATACATACATACATACATACATACATACATACATACATACATACATACATACATACATACATACATACATACATACATACATACATACATACATACATACATACATACATACATACATACATATATATATATATATATATATATATATATATATGATCTCGTAGGCATCTAGGTTTCATACACAAATTACAATAGTTGTAGAGCCAACCTCCTATCAACGAGAGTTGAATAATAGTAAATAAAGAGCTTCTCGGCCATAAATTGGATTTGCATACACACACACCCAACTGAAATAGTATCCTTATTGGCCTTATTGGCACCCCCCCCCCAAGATGTAAGTTTTTTATGTTTATAATGTGCCCCCAGTGTCCTTATTGGCCTTATTGGCACCTAAAACACAAGAAAGTAGATTCCACTAGCTTTCAATTACAATTTCTCTTAGGCCCTAACACATCCATATAGGGCTGTACTAAACAAAGAAATAGTAGGAAAATAGTAAAATCTGCAAAAATAGAGTTTCTTGACATTAATTTCATTCAAACTTGTCTTCAATTCATCTTCAAAATGTTTTCAATACATCTCCAATGCCTTTTCCACGAAGGTTTATGCATATTTATACATGATTTGAGGAAAACCTGAGAAACCCTAAACCCCAAACCCCTAAACCCTAAACCCAAGTAACCATAAACCACTATCTCCCTATCACCTTTGTCCCTCTACCTCTCAATCTCTCTTGCTATGTCTCTTGCCATGTCCCTCACTCTTTATCTCCCTATCTCTCCCCTGGGACTCCTCTATATCTCCCTATTGGTCTGATGCAGAGCACATAGTGGAAGCTCTCAAAACACAGTGAAATACCCATCAAAACCCATAGTTCATATAGATTAAAGCTTAATCATCTTTAAGAAACCTTCTCAAAGTCCCAAATAACATCAAATCATATACATTCTTCCTATCGGCAAGATAAACACTATCGGCCAACTCAAAAATTCTTAAACCGATGCTCTGATCACTCCACTTTTGACGAGCCTTTGAAACTTTCGCTGTGACATATATCCATCGGCCCAACTTTAAACTAGTCTTCTGATCTCCCATACCACCCATTTCTCACTCCACAACCTATATTAACACATGATTAAACCTAACCCCTAAACCCTAAACCCTAACCCCTAACCCCTAACCCCTAAACCCTAAACTTGAGAAACCATAAACCCCTAAATCCTAAACACTAAACCCAAGAAACCCTAAACCTCTATCTCTCTATCTCCCAATCTCACTATCTCCCCATCACTATCATTCCTTTACCTTTCAATCTCTCTCCCTATGCTTTGGCCATGTCCCTCACTCTATATCTCCCTATTGGTCCTCTCTCTCTAAACACTAAACCCTAAACCTCTAAACCTTAACCCATAAACCATAAACTCTAAACCCTAAATAATGCCGCTAAACCTTAATCCCTAACCCCTAAACCCTAAACCCTAAACGCGAGCAACCCTAAACCCTATCTCCTATCTATCCCTTATCTCCCTATCTCTATCATCGGGCTCTACCTCTCAATCCTTCTCCCTATTTCTCTAGACATCTCGCTCACTCTCTATCTCCTTATCTCTCCCCTTTGTCACCTCTATCTCTCCCTATTTGTCTCCTCTCTCTTTCTATCTAGCTATCTCCAAAACTGAGAAACCCTAAACCCAGGTACACCCTAAATCCAATCAACTCTAAACCTATATCTCCATATCTCTCCCCTATCTCCCTATCTCTATCATCCCTCTACCTCTCTTGATCTCTCTCCCTATGTCCTTGGCCGTGTGCCTCACTCTCTATGTCCTTATCTCTCTCCTCGGTCTCCTCTCTCTATCTCCCTATCATTCCTCTCTCTCTATAAACCCTAAATCCAAAACCCTAAACCTCTAAACCTAACCCCTAACCCCTAAACAATTTAAATCCTAAACCCTAAATAATGCCCCTAAACCCTAACCCCTAACCCCTAAACCTAAGAAACCCTAAACCCCTAAACCCTAAACCCCAAACCCCTAAACCCTAAACCCCAAACCCCTAAACCCTAAACCCAAGTAACCCTAAACCACTCTCTCCCTATCTCTCCCCTATTTCCCTACCACCTTTGTCCCTCTACCTCTCAATCTCTCTCCCTATGTCTCTGGCCATGTCCCTCACTCTTTATCTCCCTATCTCTCCCCTCAGACTCCTCTATATCTCACTATCATTCCTCTCTCTCTATAAACCCTAAATCCAAAACCCTCAATCTCTAAACCTAACCCCTAACCCCTAAACAATAAATCCTAAACCCTAAATTATAATGCCCCTAAACCCTAATCCCTAACCCCTAAACCTGAGAAACCCTAACCCCAAACCCCTAAACCCTAAACCCAAGTAACCATAAACCACTATCTCCATATCTCTCCCCTATCTCCCTATCACCTTTGTCCCTCTACCTCTCAATCTCTCTCGCTATGTCTCTTGCCATGTCCCTCACTCTTTATCTCCCTATCTCTCCCCTCAGACTCCTCTATATCTCCCTATTGGTCTGATGCAGAGCACACAGTGGAAGCTCTCAAAACACGGTGAAATACCCATCAAAACCCATAGTTCAAATAGATTAAAGCTTAATCAGCTTTAAGAAACCTTCTCAAAGTCCCAAATAACATCAAATCATATACATTCTTCCTATCGGCAAGATAAACACTATTAGCCAACTCAAAAATTCTTATACCGATGCTCCGATCACTCCACTTTTGACGAACCTTTGAACCTTTCACTGTGACATATATCCATCGGCCCAACTTTAAACTAGTCTTCCGATCTCCCATACCACCCATTTGTCACTCCACAACCTGTATTAACACATGATTAAACCTAACCCCTAAACCCTAACCCCTAACCCCTAACCCCTATTTCCTAACCCGTAAACCCTAAACTTGAGAAACCATAAACCCCTAAATCCTAAACACTAAACGCAAGAAACCCTAAACCTTTATCTCTCTATTTCCCTATCTCACTATCTCCCCATCACTATCATTCCTCTACCTCTCAATCTCTCTCCCTATGCTTTGGCCATGTCCCTCATTCTATATCTCCATATTGGTCCTCTCTCTCTAAACACTAAACCCTAAACCTCTAAACCTTAACCCCTAAACCATAAACCCTAAACCCTAAATAATGCCCCTAAACCTTAACCCCTAACCCCTAAACCCTAAACGTGAGCAACCCTAAACCCTATCTCCTATCTCTCCCTTATCTCCCTATCTCTATCATCGAGCTCTACCTCTCAATCCTTCTCCCTATTTCTCTAGACATCTCGCTCACTCTCTATCTCCTTATCTCTCCCCTTTGTCACCTCCATCTCTCCCTATCTGTCTTCTCTCTCTTTCTATCTAGCTATATACAAAACTAAGAAACCCTAAACCTAGGTACACCCTAAATCCAATCAACTCTAAACCTATATGTCACTATCTCTATCATCCCTCTACCTCTCTTGATCTCTCTCCTTATGGCCCTGGCCATGTGCCTCACTCTCTATCTCCTTATCTCTCTCCTCAATCTCCTCTCTCTATCTCCCTATCATTCCTCTCTCTCTATAAACCCTAAATCCAAAACCCTAAACCTCTGAACCTAACCCCTAACCCCTAAACAATTTAAATCCTAAACCCTAAATAATGCCCCTAAACCCTAACCCCTAACCCCTAAACCTGAGAAACCCTAAACCCCTAAACCCTAAACCCCAAACCCTTAAACCCTAAACCCAAGTAACCCTAAACCACTATCTCCCTATCTCTCCCCTATTTCCCTACCACCTCTGTCCCTCTACCTCTCAATCTCTCTCCCTATGTCTCTGGCCATGTCCCTCACTCTTTTTCTCCCTATCTCTCCCCTCAGACTCCTCTATATCTCCCTATCATTCCTCTCTCTCTATAAACCCTAAATCCAAAACCCTAAACCTCTAAACCTAACCCCTAACCCCTAAACAATAAATCCTAAACCCTAAATTATAATGCCCCTAAACCCTAACCCCTAACCCCTAAACCTGAGAAACCCTAAACCCTAAACCCAAGTAACCATAAACCACTATCTCCATATCTCTCCCCTATCTCCCTATCACCTTTGTCCCTCTACCTCTCAATCTCTCTCACTATGTCTCTTGCCATGTCCCTCACTCTTTATCTCCCTATCTCTCCCCTCAGACTCCTCTATATCTCCCTATTGGTCCTTTATCTCTCTCTAAACCCTAAACCCTAGACCTCTAAACCTTAACCCCTAACCCCAAGACCCTAAACCCTAAATAATGCCCCTAAACCCAAGCAACCCTAAACCTCTATCTCCCTATCTCTATCATCCCTCTACCTCTCAATCTCTCTCTCTCTCTCTCTATGTCTTTGGACATGTCTCTCACTCTATCTCCCTATCTCTCCCCTCTGTCTCCTCTATCTCTCCCAAACTCTTTCAGTGCCCTCTCTCTATCTCTCTTTAAACTGTAAACCCTAAACCCCTAAACCCAAGCAACCCTAAACATCTAAACCCTAAATAATTCCCCTAACCAACCTCTAAACCACTTCTCTATATAGGTGCAACTAATACCACTTTTTCATTGTTTTCCACATTTAATTATATTCTTTTCCATTTTCCAAGTCCTACATGTGTCCAAGTTGTATTGTTTGTGAAGTTTTTAGTCTAATTGTTAGTCCCAGCTCTCATGGTTATTAAAATGTTAGTATGGTTAGATTAATCCTTCAGTAACATTAATTTACACATTGTTGCACAAACAACCACACTGAAACATAACCTTACCTAATTAAGGTTAACCTTTAAGGTTCTTTCATAAATGGCGAGCTTAACAAATCCAACTAGTTCAATGTTCTTATCCAAGAGAGTTCATGCCATGTTAACTTTGCATTATGTCCTAACATATCACATGAAGGACATCATCATCACAAGGAATAACAATGTCATGAAGGATTAACGAAGGTGTAGCTTCACCACATAAAGTACCATTCATAATGTTATCACTAGAGGGTAAGGGTATATCATGTGTATCCTTCTCAAACCATGTATCATGAATCAAATCATATGAAGGATTGGGTAAAGCAATTTAGGGCATGAAATCCAAAATGCCCCAAAACACATCCCTTGCTGCCCCACCATTCCTATCCCCAAAATATTGGAACATAGTCTAAAAGTGATTATTTCACATGATGAACAAAACTGAATATTTTATTATTGATTATTTGAATAATTCATTAGTGATGATTCTTAGTGTTTAACAAATCCTTATGGATTAATGTGTAAAGAAGCTACCAATGTTAATTTGCCCTCCTCCTTCACTAGAAACGATCTGTAAGGAGGTTCATATATTGATGGGAGATCCAAGATTTAAGAGGTATATTTTCAAAAAGACTAAAAAGCCTTTTTCTGAAAATTTTCTAGAAAATGGATATCCGTTTTGGAAACGGATATCCTTTCTCGAAACGGATATCCATTTTGGTTTGGTATCCAAACCAAAACAGATATCTGTTTCAAAGTCAAATTTTGCTAAGTCGCGAATTTGGCTAAGTAAAAACGTGATTTTTTTCCTATTGCCACTGTTTGGCCTACGATGATCCTGCATACCCTTTCATGGAGTTGATGTTTATCTTCTTATGACAGGAAATTTTAGGAGTTCACTCATTCATAATCAAGGCATTTCATTGTCATTGGTATTCAATATATTATGATCCTAAGCCATAAAACTCTAAAGTGCTTTCATGATATTTATTCATTCTCTGCCTGTCATATAACATGTTGCACTTTTTGTCTTATTGTTTATTGACCTAGTGGCGAAGGTAATCTCACTTACTGTAACCTGCTGAAGGGGTATTGAAACATTATTATAACCGACCCTCCTGTCCTTACCACCGGTGGAACCGGTCTTCTTTATAATCGCGGGGCGCCAAAAAGCCATCAATGGCTTTGTTTAAATGTTTGATGGGTGCAACAACTAGAATCATTGGTGAAGATTTAATTTGGAAATATTTACTCCCGAGCATGTGTTTTGAAGTGCCTTTGATTGTCAAAAGGTAAGACTGCAAGATAAGCTTTATAAAGCCAATCTTAGAATTTGTAAAAAGGGCAGATTTTGTGGAGAGAGTTTCTATTTTTTCCTCTCGTGGCAGAGTGTCCAATAAGGAAAGAGATTTTTGTTTTTGAAAGTATTATTTTTAAAGGAGATTTCATTGTCCTTTTATAAGAAGATTCAAATGTTTTATTGGAAGATTTATTTTTCAAATGAACATAAAGTTTTTTTTTAAGGGACAATATTTTGAAGAATATCAAAAGATTGAAGAGTTTGAACGGAAGATGAAAGATTGAAAAGATAGAAGAATATTTTCTTACTGTAGGTGAAACTATGGAGAATGGGCAAGAGAGAAAAATGAATTGTATATACAGAGGAGAAAAGAGAATGAAGATCTTTTGCAGATGGATTTTTGTGGGAAGCTTCAAATGATTTTTATTGGAGAATCTTTTCATTTTGTTTCTTGTAGATTAAAAGAGATTATGAAAAGTTTTGAATCGGATTTAATTTTATATTATCCTATTTGGAAATGATTTTTTTTCAGGAAGATGAAAAGAAAATGAAAGGAGATTATCAATGAATTTATGGTAGAACAAAGATTTTTTTATGAAATGTTTAGAGATTTTATTTTATTTACAAGGTAGATGGATTAAATCAATTGAAGAATTTTGTTTTAGATGGAAGATGAAAATGAGGAGACTGAATATTTAGTTTGAAAGAGATTTTATTACAAGGGCAGATTCAAAATATATTATTGAAGATATTAATTTTGTTTGAGAGAGGAATATGAATTTTCATAACATTGAATAAGATTTTCTTCTTGCAGATGGACTGGTGTTTGGATTTCTTGAAGTTTTTTTATTGCAGATGAAAGGGTTTTGATTTTTTGAAAGAAGAAAATTTACAGAGAGAAGGTGAAAAGTTTTTGTTTGTAGGTTCTTCATTAAGAGAAGATGAAAATGATTATAAAGAAGGTGGGAAGTCATTTCATATTTATAGGCTTCACAGGTGGATTGATAAGAGGGTCGTTGAGTGGATCAGTATACAGGGTTGATTATTTTGAATATCCTCTTGAAGAGAAAACTTAGATGAGTTTTGTATATGATTTGGGTTGATGAGAAGAATGGTCATTTGATAGACACATGTGAAAGAAGAAGTGTTTTGTATTGAAATAGAGAAACCCTCTGAGTTCTTGTTTTTAATTTGTTCTATATTAGGGGTTGGTGCTCCTTGAAGTTGGTGCTTCTAAACATTGTAACCAGTGAGGTTTTTGATAAAGCCAGTGAGGCAGTTTTGGAGTGGCTTTTCTACCCCTAGAGGGTTTTCCACTTGTGTAAATCTGGTGTCATGATTTATATTGATCTTTTCTATGTGTATATGATTTACTCATGAGATTTGGTTCTCTTTCTTCATTCTCAGTCATGTGCATATGTGTTTGACAAATCAATGATATCTTTCTCTTTGTGTCTTGAAAGTTAAAGTTTGTAAAAAGATTTGAGAATTTACACAACACTGATTCACCCCCCTCTCAGTGTTGTCCTGGACTCCTACAGAATAGATGTAAATACTGAAAGTTATTTGGATCTGACCTAGCCTTTTGTTGCCATTTTCCTATTTTAGTCTGAGTGAACAACTTTAATGTTCCTTCTAAACCATTAGTGACAGTATGCTGTAAAGAACTAATTTTGCATTTTTTGACACTCTTATAAGCAAACACTTCTTTCAAACCCTTAGGAATATCTCTATAGATTTCATGAGCTAGTATTTTAGGAACACGAAACTCCTTATCCTGAAATCTATCATTCTCTTCTAATAAAGTACTGGATGTTTCAGACAGAGTAAAATTTTGATCAAAGTGAGCAAAGTAGTTGGTAAAACTTGCCTCTGTATTACGTGCTTGTGTGAAATCTTCAGGAACCGTGGATGTTGTTGAACTTGTCTCTTCCATCATCTGCTGCTTAGATTGCATGCTCGAATCCATGCTCAAATCCACACTCAAATCACAAATATTACTGCCTTAAGACTGCCCTATCAAAATCACTAGCGGGACTTACAAGTAAAGGTCTTACACTGGGATTACTGACACATGTGAGAGACAATACGGAGATGCCATACACAACACAACTTGAGCATGTGCTAGTGTTGGTAGAAGGACATGGTTTAATTTTCTAGTTTTCTCTCTATGGTCTATTTTGTATCTTGAAGGTTTGGTCTATTTCATGTTGGAGATGATATTTGTGTACAATTGATAATCTATTTTTATTGATTTTTGTTAACAGTAAGGATTTGGGCTCTTTACTCTTTATTTATATGTGATGTGAAGAACTTGGGAGAGTTGAGGTGACCAAGGGAGAGAGTTTTGCAACAGTTGTGTTTACAGATCAAAGTTTGTTCTTTGACACTATGATAGAGGATTTAGCCACATCCTCTAGGTGAGTGTTGTTGATGGATTCTTTAGATGATGTAGTCATTTTTATACTAGACATTGCCCATGCAGTGGGAGTCCTAGGAAGGTATATGTTCTTCTTGTCTTCTTGTTTTATAATAGTGAACTTCAACTGTGGCTCTCTGCACAAAGCATTGTTCCATTTTTGCAACAAACACACTCAACAATATCACATAAATAGTGAATTTTTGTTGTAAAACATCACTCTCTTTGCCACCATTTTCTACACTCTATAATTTATAATATTGAAAGCTATTTTTGCAGTAGAAAATCATTCACAATGAACATTTTTTTTACACTACATATACTCTCTATTACATCAAGAAACCACTTCCCTAAAGGATCTTTGAACACCCCAACAATTAGGGTTTAGTCTCTTCCAAGACAGATAGCAAGAAACAATTAT
This sequence comes from Cunninghamia lanceolata, assembly GCA_027924645.1. Lineage (NCBI taxonomy): Eukaryota > Viridiplantae > Streptophyta > Pinopsida > Cupressales > Cupressaceae > Cunninghamia > Cunninghamia lanceolata. Next base: position 6,487,689 of record BSBN01000957.1, read on the forward strand.
TAAAACTATTGAAAATTGCTTTGCACAGGCCATACGGTCAAATGGTCATAAATGTGCATGCATAAGGAATGTCTGTTACCATTTGAATGTAAATTAAATCTCTACCTTTGATCTTCAACTTCGCACCCATGCAAGATCAAACAGAGACCTTCAATTTTATTTTAATGCCCAACTATAAACCTTTCACCAAATAGAACCAGTTTCCCTAGGTAAGGGGGGGCAGTCAATTCATGATATCAAACCCTTAAGTAGTCACTTAAGTAACTCTTTAACCTGCATTAACAAGTCACTTTCATAATAAAACAAAAGTGCTGCCTGTCTGTATTATCTTTAGATCTTTTAGGGTTTTAGGGTTTTAGGGATATGTTAGAACTTTAGGCTTTTATACATGAGGTCTTCAACAATTCACATAACCTTAAGATTTAGTCACAACTTACTGCCAAGATCTAACCTTAACCTTTGACATTGCCACATCACTATTGTAGAGTGATGACAAAAAAATAAAGACATTTTGAAGCTTTAGGGTTCTAGAACTATTAGGGTTTTATAGGTCTTTTAGAGATTTCTCAAACCCTAACATTTTTCATTACTCACTGTCATGAAGAACCATTGATTCTATACCACCTCTATTGCAGAGAACTAAGGAAAATATAATGAACCTTCAAAACCCTAATCTTTATCATAAATTCACCACTCATAAGTTGAGAATATGTGAAAACACACTGAATGATAAAACCTCCAACTAACATACACTCAACTACTCATAAACACTTCTCCTAACATGAATGAACTCCTTTTATTTATCAAGAACCTTTGGTCACTCCAAATCCCTTCAACACTAACATGAATGAAATCTGTTTTCTTGCCAAAGACCTTTGGTCACTCCAAATCCAACTGAGATCATCCTTTCACTGATGTCCAACTGTAAGAGCCGAGGTCTCTCCAAATCCAACTATCATGAAGAACATACAAATTGTTATGAAGAATCATGATCCTCTTTGACATTAAAGACACAACTCCTTTGACATCAATAACTGACATAGAGATGAGTATTAACAATGACTAAATGTTTTGAAGCAACTCTTGAAGCATGAACACCATATTGACATCAATGACAAACATCAACTCAAACAACACAACAAACTCCAACTTTTGACATCAATGACAAACATCAACAAACACAAACATCAACAACACCTTGCAAGTCCTAATGTTCAAAATATTTATTTATTTGTATTAATTTAAATTTTATCATGCACCAACATATTTTGGGTATCCCACTTGGAGGATGGCACCATGTGTCACTTGTAGTTTATATTTTGGTAATTTGTAATTATCACTTAGTGTCATGGAAGTTGCTAAATGCAACTATGGCAACTTGTAAGGGCTATAAGAGTTATTGGAATGGAAAGATCATGAAGATACGGAGTTAAGTGTGGACTAGGAGAAAATTAAGGAAGATGTTTAGTTCTCACGAGCATGTTACTAAAGAAGGTGGATAAGAACAAAATGGAGTGCTCGAGTTGGATGAGGCAATTTCAATTTGTGGTTTTAGTTTTAGCTATATATTGGATGCTTGAGATAGATATTAGTAGAGAAGAAATAAGTTTTCTTTTGTAGGGTTATGTTGTCATATGCTTACCAAAGGAAGAGAATGTTGATCTCTATGGAGGCAAGAGCTTGATATTGTATTTTACATATTATTTGTTGAATAATACATTAGTTTGGTGCTTTGGAGGTTGGTTTTTTGGAAAGGGTTTTCCCAAGGTATATTTGTGTCATTCTCTTTCTTGTGGTTGATATCGCTCCTCTCTCTCATTCTTTCTTTTCTTTGTGTTGTTTACATGTCAAAATGTTGTTGAAATTTCCATAGATATAATTAATGTGTTAATCTTCTTGAAGGGTTAACATGAAAATGCCTACAATACTTAATAATTATGTTTAATCTAATTTAATTGATAGGGTCTTGTAGGTACTTTTCCTAACACTTTTTACCTTGTGGTGGACGATAAGAAATCCCACTAAAAATGGCTTGGGCCTTCATAATCCATAAAGCACAGGGTCTAATTACAATCAATAGAACAACAATCGAACATTGGAAACATAGACCATTAGGTTCTCTTACCTTTATAGCAATGTTATGAGTTTGAAGATTGTTAAATCTACAAATATCCCCTACATTATCATTCCAAAGATATACATGCATCATTCCAAAGATATACATGCATATAAAACAATAAATATAATCTTAAAAAAGTATGAAGAAGATTATCTCTAAAAAATATCAAGAAAAAAACAATCATTAATATAATAAAATTTTAAAAAAAATGGTAACATAATTTAATAAATTAAATAATTTATAAATTAATAAATAATGTGTAAAAAAAACATGTAATAAATTTCACAGTTTCTTCTGAATGTTCTCATATACCCATTAAACCTTTAAATTCAATTATTAATTTATCAAAACCAATTCTATATCACAACGTTCATTCTTATATAAGTTAAACTTGTCAACCTGTTACTGTTCTGGTCGTGTGACTCTAGTTCTTGTGGCTGTGTGTTGTAACTATTTCATAAATTTTGCTTAATCCAATTTTAAAACAAGCGTTACAATGTACTATTGATTGGGGAAAACTCTAGAAAAGTTCGTCTTGTACCGTTCTTACAGTGTAATCGTTAAGTAAACTTGTAAAAATGCCACGAATTTATGCAGAGGTACCCAGGTTTGTTTCATGAGAACAATACCCGCTTACAGAAGTGTAATCAAAGTGAATGGCATGTAGCTTTCAATGAGAGGTTCACAGATTCCTACCAAGACCGACTTCCACTGACTAAGGTCAGGATTCACGGACGGAACTGTTACGTGGGACCTGCTATTACAATTTCAGACCTCCTTCACATGACGGGAAAAGGGCTTTCCTGACGTGTTCTGGATACTCTAAGATCATTACTACGGACTTTGTTGCAGGCATTAATGAGTTTTGTGGAAAAAAGATGGGCATTTTGAAACTGTGTTCACTTCGATAATGACATGAAAAGTAGTGACCAGACAACGCTTTCATTTTCCTTTACACGTAATAAATCCATGTGATAGATATAGAGTATTACTTGGGATTGAGTTAATAGATTTGTTTTTGGTTTTTATGTTATCCAAAACTGTCCCGAAAGGGTCAGTTGCATATGTAATTATTTTGATAAGAGTTTGGTGTTAGTATGTGAATCAGTTTTAGTTTAACTTATCACAGCAGTCCACAACTTATTATGTAAATTTTTTGATCATATGTAACTTTTACACCATGTAAAATTGTATGGAAAATTTGATTTGTATTTTGCATGTATTTTTCATAGTTATTTAAGTTAGTCCAACTTGAATGCCAAGGTACAGGAAAAAGTCTTTTAACTGCGAATTTTCTTCTAAGAATAAAATTGAGAGATCTTTTGGCAGTGATTTTTTTTGGTAGTTTTCCACATAAATCTAGGTTGCCTATTTTGTGTTTTTATTACACCGAGAGGCATTCCTACATTCACATCATAGATGGGAGCTGGTAGATTCCGGAATTTCTATGAAAACTTATAAGATTCCAATCTAGAATCTTTATTAAAAAAACCAAATAGTCAGTTCACAAATCAAAAAAACCAAAAAAAAAAGGTGAAAGGAATAAAAAAAGAAAAAAAGAAAATACATGCTCGATGGAAAGAAACGTGGATGGCAATTTCAAAGAAGATGAAAGAAAGAAACATTACAGAATGGCATATGAAAAGACACACATTCAATCTATTTATATTGCCTCCTTAATTTTTTTTCACATATAGAACCACATATCAAATTGTAAGATTTGAGGTGAGTTGAAAGGGAGCATGATAAATTGATTAAAAAATAGGGACCTTGAGAAGGATTTTTTTTTAAATATAAATATACTAGTTGTTAATTCAGTGTTATTTCAATTCTACACTCTTTTAACCTTATTTTCCTAACATTTAGTATCTATCATAAAGTATGTTTTATGTAGTAATGTTCATAACATATACACTTTAAGTGTATATAGTAAATAAAATAATTGGATATATACTAAAATTTAGTATTATAAATCATTAGTAGTTTTGTGAATTATAGCATTCCATAAACAAATCTACCAAATCTCAAAAATCAGGTTCTTATTTACAGAAAAATTCACGATCTGTTCAGAATTTTGACTGTCAAATCTAAATATGCAGCCGGTACATCAAGCAATACCATGGTTAGCTAAGTATCAACTTAGTTTTTCTTCCGCGGTTAGGTGTTTTAAATAGGAGGACCGCATTGCTCTTCTCCGCGGTCACTAATATTTCTGACATCTGCAGGATAATCTGCCCAGGCCATGTGAGGAATGAATTTCGTATAGGTAACCTATTATGTGATGGCGGTGCACAAGCACCAGTAAGAAAGTAGTTCATACTCTATAAATATGGCCACTCCGGGGGGAAGGAAAGGAAGGCAGGGTAGGGAAGAGAAGAGACGAGAAGAGAATGCACAGATGGAGAGGTTGTTGAAATGCAAATCTCAATTTGTTGATGGTTCCAGCTGTGAAGATCTGATGCTGGTCAAGCCCCTCGGCCAAGGCAACATGAGCACGGTTTTCTTGGCTGTCCATCGCGGCACTAATAAGGCTTTTGCGGTGAAAGTGATGAATAAGGAGCTTCTTCAACAGAGAAACGCCTACAAAATGGCAGCTACGGAGAAGGAGATTCTGTCGTCTTTGGATCATCCTTTTCTCCCGTCTCTGCTTTCTCACTTTGAGTCGGAAAATCATATATTTCTAGCCATGGAGTATTGTTCCGGGGGAGATATTAACGTCTTGAGGCATAGGCAACCCAGTAAGACTTTTTCAGAGTCCACGATAAGGTGAATATTTATTTGTTCGTTTTTATTTCTAACCTGTATTTGGTGGATGTCTGCGTTCGTCCTGGTTGTAGCGTGGCTTAGCCCTTCGTTGTCGTCTTCCCTCTTTATTCTGATTTAAGTGGAATTGAGCCAAACAATGCGTTTACCGAAATTCTCTATATCAATCTAATTAGACTAGATTGTTATCTTTTTGCTGTCAGTTGGTTCGGGGGTTCCTGGTGCATGTTATTGGGGAAATGATTCCGATTAAGCCTCAAATTTTTGCGTTTAATAAGACTTAAATCTTGGTAGGCTTTTTGAGAGAATAAACTAAATGGAAACTTTGTAGCATTATCTTTGTTACTATATTGTTCAGATTTCAATGCAAGCCAATGAGTTTTTTCTCTGTATATAGTTGGATTTCTTAAGCTGAATGGGATACATCCTATTTGATCTTGCTTCTTCTATGGAAGACGTCGAGTAGTTAATATTTTGGGAGGACCGTTGTTTCAGTAATTGAAGTCAATTTTTGAGATAACGTGTTTGCATGGATCCGCAGGTTCTACGCGGCAGAGGTAGTTGTAGCGTTGGAGTATTTGCACGAGCAAGGAATAATATACAGAGATCTGAAGCCGGAGAACATATTAGTGCAAGACAGTGGGCACATAATGCTCACTGATTTTGATCTGTCGTTGCGTCTCATATCCGATAATGGCGAAGATAGTGAATGGCAGTCTCGTTCGTTTGTGGGTACAGAGGAGTACATTGCACCAGAGATCCTGTGGGGGGAATTCCACTCGTACGCCGTGGATTGGTGGTCCTTTGGCGTCTTTCTGTACGAAATGAGTCACGGGCGGACGCCTTTTAGGGGTTCAAATAGAAAGAACACTTTTGTCAATATTCTGAGCAAGAACCCTTCCTTTTCATCCTCATCTTCTCTCGATGATCTCATTCAGAAGCTCCTTGCGAAAGAGCCGACAAAAAGGCTAAATAGAAAGCAAGTAAAAGGCCACCCATTCTTCAGCGGCTTGAGATGGGAGCAACTGCAGTTTGTTTCCAGGCCCCCTTTTGTGCCGCCTCTCTCCCCTGAACCTCTGCTCACTATTCATCCAGAAAATGATGAAGAAGAAGAAGCAGCAGACATGAGCATTAAATCTGAGAGCTACAGCTACGCGGAATGTGACTTGGAAGAAGACAATACAAGCAAATGTATATTTCGGGAGTTTTGAGACGATATGCTTTCCTAATTGGGCCAACACTGTTCCAGGTTTTCTTGGCCATACCAAATTAAAGCCTAAATATATATAGATATTAAGTATATATGAAAGAACAATCTTATAAGAGTTTTGACAATCAAAATCTCCCTCCTTTATGGTTCTATACACTTAAAAATGATACACTCTGTCTTTATTTAAGTCTATCTTCCTCTATCAAAATTATTTTTTAGATTCATATTCCTCTACGTTAATTAAATATCAAAATATTTAATTATCTCTTTTAAAATCAAAATTAAATAAAATTATTTATTTAATTAAAATTCTTCCAAACAATTAAATAATTCTAAATTATTTAATTAAGTCAAGTATATTCCTTCAAATTTAAATAAATCATTTAAATTTATTTAAATCCTCTTTCTCCAAAAATAAAATATAATTAAATATTTTATTTATTCTTCCAAATCATGTGCAAGTAATTAAATAAATTTATTTATTTAATTCACTTTCTTATCTTTTAAAAAATCGTCAAAATCTTCTAAAAATAAAATCTTCCTTGTCATGCAAAAGCTGAGTTAACCGATTTAAAGCAAACTTTGTTTTTATCGACAAACTCTTAAATTATAAAAATATATTCTAATTTAAGAAATCAAAGCTCATCCTCATCAAGAAAGCAGTTAACTAAACAAAACATTTTTTTGAATGACAGATGTCCTTCTATTCATGCACATTCGCTCAAACATCCTCTACCATTGATCTTCTCATTTCTTCTACACCGTTGATCCTTTCTCTCATGAGTTTATAAATACAACCCTCTTCTTCCATTTCTATATCATGAAGCTTTCAAGTAAACTTATGCTGCAGAATCCATAGCGCGCCATTGGCACCCCCACTCACATAATTCACTATTCATCCTATATTGTGTTGAAGTTCATCTTCAACACAACAAGTATCCGAGCTATTTCTCCTTTGTCATCTTGAGGAATCAAAGTAAGGAAGTAAGCTTCCTGAGGGCTACCTTCATCACCAAAGATCAAACAAGAATAGGCGAGCAATGGAAATCGCGAGGTAATAGAGGTTGTAAGTATCATTTCTTCATTTTTAATCTTTGTTATTTGCACCTTTCATTAATGTTATTGGGTTTATATTCATTTAAATTATTATCCCATTTTACCCGTTACATTTCTAGTGCCCATCGTGGGGCCTTTGCCCCAAATCTAAACAAAAAATTAAGTTTTTGAGTGACAGGTTCTGTACAAGCTTCAAACAGGTTCAGTCGACGCATTTGATCGATCCCGAGGCGCATCTGAGCACTGTTCCAGCACATGCAACTTTTTGGCGCATACATCCTCCAAGGTGGTGCATCTACAACCTGTTTCAGCGCCTACGATATTCTGCGCATATACCCACAGACATGACACTTTCATCCGTTAGAATGACGCATCCATAGAAATGGTGCATATGTCCTTTATTCCTGCACTTTTGACACCTGTCTTAGCGCATTTGTAATTCTGCGCTCGTAGTCTCTATTTCTGCGCATACAGACTATGAAGCTACGCATCTATTCTTCATAGTGATTCTAGGGATTTCTTGTAGGTTTTTTAACACTGACATTTGTCTTGCAGGATTGATTTCTTTAATTTTTGTGTAGGGTTAAGAGCTGGATAGTTTCATTTTCCATTAAAACACACATCTTAGATTAATTAGGAGGAAAAGTAAAAAAAAATGTATGCATGCAAATTTCACGTAGTTCTTAACTAGGAGGGTAGTAACGAACATTATTGCTATCTTTGCATTATTGCTATCACTCTTAGTTTAGAATATTGCTATCTTTACAAAAGGGAAAGAACCATTGCTATCTTTAACCACTTCAAAGTTAACAACTATGTGAGTACCCAAGTAGATAACACATATAGTTTTTTTTAATTTTAAATAGGATTGGACAAACCTTTATTTTCTGTGTCTACTAAATGACAATAAGCTTATGCTCTCCCCTTTACTGGGTGACCAAAACACCAGACTTGTTATTCTTTGTATAACCTTTAGAGGGGCCTGCCCTTGGATGCTTGCCTGTCCAAGTGGGAACTACCCTAAGTGGTAACAGGCTAAAGCCAAGCCCTACCAATCCACTTTAAATAAATTGTGCTTGAGGTGAAAGCTTTCCACAATGAGTGCCACTGTGTTACACCGACAACCAACCTCCCCCAAAACCCTCCAAGGCGTAACCCTTAGAGGCTGGGAGACTCCATAATGGAGAGTAGCACGACCACACGTGTAACCACTCGAACAGTTGCCCTAACTACTTATCCATTGTTTAGTGTACCAAAATCCTCTATTTGTTGGTGCAAAACATGGAACCTTTGAAGCGGTCCTGATTCATGTGATTCATAGTAGAGGTAGCAGGGACAATCCTAAGGTTCGGTGGGGGTACGAGCCTAAGGAAACTTGGATCTGGTATACGTGAGAAGTGAGTGCCGTGGAGAGGAGCCCGTGCTACCAGATCTTGAAGCTACACGCTTTGAATATGCACAGCTAGGGGACTCAACAAATACTATCTTTTCCAGCCTAGGTTGTAATTGTTATTGAGTCAAAAAGTCCACAAAAATACAAAAAAAAATAATAAAAGATAAAAATCATGAAAACTTCTATGCGTTTGCTATGTCTTTATCTACCATAATTGAAAATCAAAAGCCAAAAGACAAGTTTTCAACCAAAAAAATAGAAATTTTTGAAAAATGTGCCAAAAAACTTTGCAAAACAAACTAAAAAACTAGAATGGCACATCCACTGCAACCTGCTGCGCATACATTTTGACATACTACACATTTGATTAATGTTGCTGTACATACAAACTTTGCCAGATCTGCGCACGTGCTTTGACCTGCAACGCTTTTACATTCTGTTCTAGTGCATTTATTACTGCACATCTATTCCAGAGAGCTATTTCATACTTCCTAGGAGAAAAACTTTCAACTTTTCAAGAACCCATTTCAAACTTGTCTCAGTTTTCCCAAGATCTGATTAAAATCGTGCAAGTCAACCATTTCGCTCTTTTTCCACACCATAGCTACATTTTCCACACCATAGCTGCATTTTCCACACTGCATCATTCAAAAATTTGCAAGATTCTTTCAAAGTCCAACAAGGTTAGAACCAAGCTATTCTTGATCACATCAAACCTCAAACAAACCTAGTGAGTCTCCACTATCAAGGATCAATCATCCTTTTCTCTTAGAACTCCACTAGTGGCTTGTGCAAAACTAGTCTACATCAAATATCTAGATTTCTATCATCCGTACTTTGACTATCATTTTGTTTACCCAACTTGTTTGACACCAATTAGATCTAAGGAGAACCTTGCTCAAACCTTGACACATTCTATCACCTCTTGAAATCTTTCAAGACTCGCTCTATCCCATCTCATGTCACCTTGCATGGTCTTAACAAGGTCTCAAAAATAAAAGCAAATTGAAATGCCAAAGAAAACTATTCCATCTTCTCACGATAGTGATGAGGAAATTACTCTGGAAGAGATTCTACAATCCCAACAAGATCAAAGAGTCCAATGCTTAATGGACAAGGTGCTTGCCCAAGACCCTACTAGGTTCTTTCTTCACTTAGCACACCAAGGAGTCAAGCTTCCTAAAGATTTCAATGTAGAAGTGTTAAAAGAAGCTGAAGAAGAAAGAAACCCTAAGGAAAGTACACAAGAATGAAGCAAAGAAACCATTGATTCTTCAAACACCCTAAGCTTAATGCACCAACAGATCCAAGCTTTACAACAACAATTCACAGACATTGAAACAGGGGCATCAACTAAACACTATTACCTAGAGGATATTCCACCATATCCTTTTGATAGGATCTTGATCATGATACCTTTCCCCTCTAAATTTGAGGTGCCAAAATTTGATAAATATCGTGGAAAGGGTGATCCAAGAGACCACATTAGGGAATTTAACGCTGCATGTCTTGAAGTCGCACACACTGATACTTACCTTATGCGACTGTTTCCAAGAAGCTTAGGAGGGCAAGCCATGGAGTGGTTTTCTAGACTACCGCCTGGCATTAAAACCTTTAACGAACTTGTGGACAAATTTGTCATGCACTTCTCCTACAATATTGAGCATGACACCTCAATTTTAGACCTTTATAACACCAAGCAAAAAGGTGGAGAATCTTTTGCCGCCTTCCTACAAAGATGGAGATAGTTGGCAAGTAAGTGCCCACATCAAATGCTTGAAAAACAAATGCTAGAGATGTTTGTCCATAACTTACAAATTGACCTAAGCTATTAGATACAAATCCAATGTCCTACTTCCTTTAGTAAGGTCATTGAGATGGGCCTAATCATCAAAAAGGCCTTAATCACCAAAGGTCAAATAAAGCTATATAAGGACACTCCTAGCACCAATACCAACATGGATAAACCAAGATTCTAGACAAAGAAAAAGAACCTTGTGAATGATGGAGTGGTAGATGCCAATAACGCAACACCAAAGCAACCAATATTCAACTTGTCGAACCCTCAAAACAACCCCCCTCAAAATACACCATGAAATACTGAATCACGGTTTACAAGCTATCAGCCTCGGAGGAAATTCACACCCCTAGGGGAAACATTGGAAATTGCCCTACCAAAATTGATCACAAGCAAACTCATAACACTTCCAACAATGCGAGAATATGAAACTAAGGTCAAACCTCATTGGTGGAATGACAATGATTTTTGCGAATACCACCTAAACAGGGGGCACAAAACCAATGACTGCATTGTGCTCAAACACACTATCCAAGATTTAATAGATCAAAACAAAGTTTCACTTGATGGACATACCTCTAATAATGATCATCGGGCATTCAAAGATCCACTTCCCAATTATGAGCAGGGAGGACCTTCCAATCAAAACAATAGTTGAACTAACAATGCCAATTACACAAATGTGTCATTTGACTATGTTATTAATCATATCTCAGAAAGTGATCCACACATCAATGTGATCACCATCAAGATAGACTCAGATTGTAATGCTACAACTCGTAGTAATAGAGTCACTCTTAGAGGAGTCCCGCCTCTCCATCTAATCAGTATAGTATCCTGGATCAACTCCATAAGACACCTGCACATATCTCCATTCTGAAACTTTTGTGTCTGTCCCCGTCCCATATGGCCATACTTGACAAAGCTTTATTCGAAGCCTCCATTCCAACGAACCTTGCTGAAGAATAGTTTCAAACTATAGTAGGTCACATTACCTCACCTCACTCCCTATTATTCACTGAACATGATGATATGTCAATTACCCAACCTCATAACACATCACTTCATATCGAAGCCTTCATCTACAAACACAAGATAAAAAGAGTCCTAATCGATGGAGGAGCTGGTTTGAATATTTGCACCTTGAAACTAATCCTTGCATTGGGGTTTGTAGAGAAAGCTATTGATCCAAAAAAGAAAATCACTATCAAAGCCTATGATGAGGAGAGAACTTCCAAAGGAACTGTTATTTTACCAATCAGAGTTGGACCTATAGTAAAAGATGTGGCTTGTCAAGTCCTCGACATGGAGTTAGCATACAACATTCTTCTTGGGAGACCTTGGATACATGCTTTGAAAGCAGTGCCGTCAACATACCACCAGTGTATCAAATTCCCCTATGAAGGTCAAGAGATCGCCATCCAAGGTGACCCCAATCTATTTCAGTATTGCAACTCCATTCATCCTAAGCATGAAGTTGTGATTCCTCATAACCGCGCTTCTGCTTCATCTTCATCTCGTGTTGACCCAGCTTCACTTGCTTCCACATCAAAAGCTTACCAACCTAACCTCAGACTCAAAGATAAGGGCCTGGGCGAGTACACAATCTCCCAATCCCTCTGTTTGGTACAACTCCCCTATCTCCCATATCATATGGAAGGCCTACCTTGAGTAAATCCAAAGCAGTCAAAACTACCAAAGGTCCATTTATCAAATGGGGAAGCCTCGAAGATGAGAGCGATGAAAAGTATATCCTTCAATGGTTATATAAGGATGAAATCAATTCATCAACACAACAAGACCATCACACCACTATACAAACTGAACAATATGGTCAAGGATTCCAAATGCTACAAAGAATGGGTTATGAAGGACATGGCCCCCTTGGTTCGAGAAAGGAAGGTATCATTGAACCCATCCAACCCCATACCTTGACAGCCTGAGACACTATAGGGCTAGGTTACACTGGCACAATAAGAACCAATAGAGCAAATAAGTATAAAGGTAAACAACCAGAAACATCTGCTACTAATTTGGTTGATCAAATTTAGTAACTACAAATGGGGAGTGAGACGGATTCTAATGAATATGAATGGGATAGCCTCTCTGAGCTATCTTGTGACGAGAAAGATATCAATGTTGTCCATGAGTATGACCCAACCCATGTAACTGAGGAACAAGGTTCAAGGGATATACCGCTAGAGTCGAACCAACATAATGCCGATAGTGAAAGTCGTGAGGAAAGAATGATACCCCCTTAACAGATCAACTAATGGAGAGTACCATCGTAGGCATTGTCCGTGCTTATAATGACCACCATAACACCTCTATCTTGACCATCAATACCATTGAACCAGACCAACCCAATGACCCCTTACCGTTATTGCACCTCGAACTCATAGATTGGGACTTGCAAGATACTACCCCTGAACTTGATACCTTTCAAAATGATGAAGCCATCATAGACTATCTTGAGCTTAGAGATCACATACCCGCAGGGGACCACAGAGCTGGCTAAGCCATAGAACTCAACGACAAGGCATATTTTGGAGATAATGCCAAGCCTTTCAGTCTCAAAAATATCAAAATGAAATAAATATCTAATGGTGAAAACCGCTATGTGGCAGTGTTAGATCATGAAAAAAGTAAAAATATAGACGTATCCAACGGTGAAAACCTCTATGAGGCACCGAAGGATGGAAGGCTTGACCCTCTACCCAATCTCACACATCAGGAGAGATCTTCAATTTTGATAGAACCAACAGAGTCGATCAATGTCAACACAGGTGATAATCCCAGAATGATCCACATGGCATAGTATTTAACAACACAAGAAAATCTAGCATTCACCGAATTCTTCAAAAAGAAACAAATCAACTTTGCTTGGACATATGTAGACATGCCAGGGTTAGATCCAAATCTCATAATGCATCACTTATCGTTAGCTCCAGAAGCTAAGCTAGTAAAGAAAAAACTAAGGAAGATGCACCCACATGTGGCCCTCATGGTGAAAGAAGAGCTGAAGAAACTGTTGGATGTCAGATTCATCAAACCAATAGACTATCCTGAGTGGATTTCAAACATAGTACCAGTCGCCAAACTGGATGGTAGAGTCTGAATATGTAATGACTTCAGGGACTTGAACAAAGCTTGTCCAAAAGATGATTTCCCTTGCCAAACATTGACATTATTGTAGATCTCACGACAGGACACACCATGCTATCACTATGGATGGTTTCTTTGGATACAACTAGATCAAAATTGCACCTAAAGACCAACACAAGACTGTGTTCACATGTCCATGGGGCACCTATTATTGGTGTGTCATGCCATTTGGTTTGAAAAATGCTGGCGCAACATATCAGAGAGCTATGACCACAATCTTCCACGACATGATGCACACTATAATGGAAGATTATGTTGATGACATCTTGGCAAAATCACTCACAAGAGAAGGACACCTGGCAGTACTAGACAAAATCTTCACAAGACTAGAACAGTTTAATGCATGTCTCAATCTGAAGAAGTGCATGTTTGGAGTTATATCAGGCAATCTACTTGGGTACATAGTGTCTGCCAACGGAATCGAAGTCGACCCAGCTAAAGTAAAGGCCATCATGGAAATGCCGCCTCCTAAGAATCTCACTCAACTAAGGTCCCTGCAAGGAAAACTACAGTCTATCCAAAGATTTATTTCTTAGTTGGCAGACAAGTGCCACCCATTTTTCCACCTCCTACATAAGAATGTCCCTTTCAAATGGAACGATTCATGTGAACATTCATTTTAGCAGTTAAAAGAGTATCTCATGAAACCACCCATATTGATGCCACCGATTCAAGGTAAACCTTTGCTACTATATATCTCAGCCACACCAACAGCTCTGGGAGCTCTCCTTGCACAACAAAATTATGAAGAAAAATAGCAAGTGATCTACTATATCAGTTGAACACTTGTTGGGTATGAACTATAATACACACCAATTGAAAGAGCATGCCTCGCTATGGTTTTTACCTCACAAAAGTGGAGACATTACATGTCACATTCAGTCAAACTAGTAGCAAAGATTGATCCACTCAAGTATTTACTCAACAAAGCGGCCCTTATAGGTAGATTGTCTAAATGGGTCATGCTTCTCAGCGAATTCGATATCGAATATGTAGATAGGAGGGCAATAAAAGGCCAAGTACTTGTAGACCAACTAGTAGATGCATCTCTAACAGTGTTATGATCTTGTTCAATTAGGGTTGCATGTTTTGCCCTAGTTTGACTAGTTAGATTTGGTTGATTCTCCTATATACAACAAAGGGACAAAGTCCATGTAGTTTGGCTCTCCTATAACCACAACAACTTGGAAAATGTACTTTGATGGCTCATACACTCAGCATGGGTTGGGAGTAGGTATCTTGTTGATCACCCCTAGGGGCGACACCATTCCTAAATCATACAGATTACTCTTTCCCTGCACTAACAATGTGGCAGAATATGACGCCCTTGTCATTGGCATCAAGCTAGCAGTTGAATGGAATATCAAAGAACTTCAGGTGTGTGGTGATTGACAGTTAGTCATAAATCAAGTGACGACTACCAAACAAAAGATGAGAAATTAATCCCTTACAAATGGATGGTAGATGACTTCAAAGAATACTTTGTCCAGATCTCTTTTGAGCAGATACCAAGGATTGAGAACAAAGCTACAGATGCCATGGCCACGATTGCATCTCTCCTAGTAATTCCAAATAATCAAGCACGTTACGAGTTCTTGGTAGATCTAGTGTCCTGTCCTACGTATGACACCCCTGAATCCCATATCATTTGCCACACTGTGGGAACTGGTTCCCCCCTCTATGGAAAAATATTTTCCTATCTTAAAGAGAATACCCTCCCACTTGATCTCTCCAACAACCAAAAATGAACCTTCATCTATCAAGCATCCCAGTATGTCGTTGTCACCAATACCCTATATCACAGAGGTCTCGATGGTACTCTCCTTAGGTGTCTCAATAGTGAGGAATATCAAACTTCCCTGAGTGAAGTGCACGACGGTATATGTGGGACCCATTCTAGTGGCCCTACCCTAGCCAAGAAACTCATATGCATGGGATACTACTGGCCAGCCATGGAACAAGATTCCTACTATTTTGTAAAGAAGTGCCAAATCCACAGGAATCTAATACATGCACCAGCATAGGAGCTACAACCATTAACAACTCCTTTGCCCTTTTGTCAGTGGGGACTCGACTTAGTGGGCAAGATACACCCTCCTTCATTCTGTGGCCATAAATTCATAATCATCACCACTGAGTACTTTACGAATATCACAGGCAAGCAGATTGCCTCCTTTATCTTGAACTATCTCATTTGTCGCTATGGTATCCCTTCATCCATTATTACGGATAATGGATGACCATTCAAAAATTAAGATGTCAAGGAACTATGTGACAAATTTCATATCTAGCACCGCTTTTCTACCCCTATTACCCCCAAGGCAATGGCCAGGTGGAGGCATCAAACAAAACTATATTAAAAATTCTAAAAAAGACTGTCAATGATGCCGGCCGTGATTGGCATATCCAGTTAAATCCAGTGCTGTGGGCCTATCGTACAAGTATCCACACACCCACAGGTACAACACCATACTCCTTGGTCTACAGATCTAAAGCCATCTTGCCCATTGAAGTCGAGATCCCATCCTTGCGAGTTTCGTTAAAAGGCCTCATATCTGATGAAGAGTATAGAGTGTCCAGACTTGAAGAGTTAGAGCTGCTCAAAGAGAGAAGGCAACATGTCTTTAACCATATCAAAGCTTATCAACAATGAATGTCTAGAAGTTACAATCACAAGGTAAAGCCCTGAGTATTCCAAGTTGGTGATCTAGTCCTTAGAGAAAATCCTAGAAATCAGCAAGATCGAAAGAAAAAAGGCAAGTTTGAACCCAACTGGCTGGGTCCCTATTTCATCATTGTAGTCTATGGTTCAGGAGAATATCAATTAGCTACATCTGAAGGTGAACTATTTGATGATCCTATCAACAACATGCATCTTTGCAAGTTCTACACCTAAACCCCAGTGCAAGGGAGTCCTTAAAAATAAAAAAAATTCAAAAAGTGAAAAAATAAAAAAAAATAAAAAAAAATGGAATAATAACAAAAAAAATTGTCCTTTGGTGAGAACCTGGCAAACAGGCACCTAGGATAGATACCATGATGAAAACCTGGCAAACAGGTGTCATGCGTATTTTTAGCTATTTGTGCAAATAAAAGCAAGTGGTGAAAACTTGGTAAACAGGCGCTATCTGCGACAAACCGCTTCCTCCATTTGTTGTGACCTCATGTCTATTGTGTCCATCATATCGTTCATCTTGAACCAATCCATTTGAACCGTCATCGAACTATGTCGCCTCTAAGTTGTCACGTAGGCAAGGCCATTATCAATGAGCTCCTGAGGATCCACTGTGCTCCACTTCTTTTCTGTCCATCGAGTGTCGTCTATCTTGCTGTCCATGAAATTTCTACATCTTTGCCATCACCTAGGTCCTAGGTCCATCAAGTTCACCCCGAACTACGTTGCCTCTGCGTCATCACGTAGGCATTTAACCATTTAGCAATGAGTCCCCGAGGCACTAGGTTAGTCCCTTAGGGTCCGTCTCTTCATATCTGTTGTCGTGTCACCCATAATAAGTCGATCCTTTGTCTAAACTGGGGGCAACTCCTCGATGTGGTTGCGGATTTGGATTCTTGAATGCCACATGTTCTAAGAGGATACCAATAAAGGATTGTGATACCTTTCACTAGATGCAAGCGCGCACAGCAAAATGTACTTCTAAACAAAAATCTTGGCACAGAACATCAACGTATCCAAAGCAAAGCAAAACACCATACCAAAAGACTTAAACTGACTCTATATCAATTATGACAAGAAGACACATCTAAATCAAGAATGCTTTGTGTTTTTATATTGGTTAACTTACAAGGTCTTGATTTTTCATTATTATGTCTTTCTATGCTACTTGAGGAAGCCAAAAGCTAGAGATGCTATGATGGGGGCATAATCATTTTCTTTGTCTACTGTTTGTGGATCAAACTTTAGTAATGCGACGACTTTTTTCTAACAACATGATCAACAAAAAGATCATCAAGGACTTTCGAAGTCTAAACATGAAAAGGGGCAATCCTTGTCTGTTGATACGCAAGAAATACTTAGGTCATCTAGATTCAATTTTGACTAGATGCTTGTATTAACTTGCTATATCAAAATCCACGTAAGTAATACTCAGGTCATCTTGGTTTAATTATACCTAGATGCTTGTATTTTCTTACAACATAATAAATGCCCAATGATGAAATAAGCACTTCAAAATACTTGCAATATCAAGATGACACATATCCATATTCATATCCATAACATATCCAACAAGCATTCCTTATCCGTATCCATAATGTACCCAATTACATCACATATTTGTATCCATATCCATATCCCATGCAATAAAATTCTATGTAGAGAATCCATGTTTGCAAGTTGAAGCTTGTGAGTCTTTCTATCGAGTCATTCTTTCAATCAATCTCCTATCTACCATTATGTCATCTTTGTGTCAATAGAGTACATTTGGACATCACAAAAACATAGCATACAGTTGCATATCATATAACATGAGATAGTAATTTACATGATTAAATCAATTGCATACATAATAAAGTACATCAGGTCATCCATATACAATCATCACATAGTGTCAACAGAAAAAATAAAAAACATAGATAAGTGCATCATATATATTGCATAATCGTATAGATACCATCTGCATTGGCACATTAGAAGCATATCAAGTAAACACATCTAAAGTCTGCATTAGGCCACATAACATATCAAGTAAACACATTTAAAATTGCATTAGATAAACATCATAAAAAACTGCATTAGATAAAGCATCATATAGACATAGTCAAGGTATGCATCACATGAGTACCATCATACAAATAGAAATACATCCATAACTCATAAGTATAGAAAGCATCAAAATAGCTGCATCATCATATAAATATCATAAACGTGTCCAAATGTACAATGTCAAAAGATCCATCTCTGAGTCAATGTCATATATAATGTATACATCTCAAAGATAATGATACATGTCTCAAAATACAAAAATGACACATATACATATCCGGCTATCTGAGCCATCAAAAAAGTGTATGTAGGAGCGAAAGATCTGCGCAAGTGTCTACTAACCCTGTTGCTTTGAACCATTGCTCCCAACAATGTCTCATGAGTTCCCTCCTCCACTGGCCCCAGACTGCTATGGGCCCATCACAAAGGCTCCCGACCTTGATCCACCTACTCTCTGAGAGGCCATAGACTGGCTCTTGTAGCTCAGAGCCCTCTGGCTAATTGGAACAACACCATGGTATAAACCATAATAGTATTGTGTCTAAGTCTACACTCTGGCAAGCTCACCCTGCACCTGTGCTAACTACCCCTGCACCTGTACCAACTGTGCCTGTGCTTGTGCTAGCTATGCCTGTGCCTAGGCCTGGTGCACCTGTCCAACCAAAAAGATGCTAGTAGCATCTGTCCCAAGGGTTGCCACTGCTAAGTCCCTCTCTACTTGGATAACTAGTATCCTCACCTCTGCCATATCTCACTCTCTAGTGAGCCCCGAGATAACCTCCACATCTGTTTCCCACTGAGCCTCGGCCATCCTAAGCTGTTCCCGTAGCTGATGAACCTATCCTCTCAGCATAGCAATGGATCTCTCCTAGACATCCGACTGTGCCGGACCCTAAGAGGCCCATGCCTATCCCTGCCCCTGTGGCTGAGGTCCCTGCTGCTGCGCCACCTGCTGAGGTGGCGGCATCTGTGCCTGTTGTGCAACCTGCGGCTGCACTACCCGCTAAGCATGGGAAGGTCCCTCCCCAGCTCTCCTCCTCTGCCTAGGTCTGTCTCCATCTCCTCAATCTTGATTCATATTCCTCTAAGTTAATTAATTATCAAAATATTTAATTATCTCTTTTAAAGTCAAAATTAAATAAAATCATTTATTTAATTAAAATTCATCCAAACAATTAAATAATTCTAAATTATTTAATTAAGTCAAGTATATTCCTTCAAATTTAAATAAATCATTTAAATTTATTTAAATCCTCTCACTCTCCAAAAATAAAATATAATTAAATATTTTATTTATTCTTCCAAATCATGTGCAAGTAATTAAATAAATTTATTTATTTAATTCACTTTCTTATCTTCTAAAAAATCTTTAAAATCTTCTAAAAATAAAAACTTCCTTGTCATGCAAAAGCAAAAGCTGAGTTAACTGATTTAAAGCAAACTTTGTTTTTATCAACAAACTCTTAAATTAGAAAAATATATTCTAATTTAAGAAATCAAAGCTCATCCTCATAAGAAAGCAATTAACTCAACAAAACATCTTTTTGAATGACACATGTCCTTCTATTCACGCACGTTCCCTCAAACATCCTCTACCATTGATCTTCTCATTTCTTCTACACCGTTGATCCTCTCTCTCACGAGTCTATAAATACAACCCTCTTCTTCCATTTCTATATCACGAAGCTTTCAGGTAAACTTATGCTGCAGAATCCATAATGCACCATTGGTACCCCCACTCACATCATTCATTATTCATCCTATATTGTGTTGAAGTTCATCTTCAACACAACAAGTATCCGATCCATTTCTCCTTTGTCATCTTGAGGAATCAAAGCAAGGAAGCAAGCTTCCTGAGGGCTACCTTCATCACCAAAGATCAAACGAGAATAGGTGAACAATGGAAATCACGAGGTAACATAGGTTGTAAGTATCATTTCTTCATTTTTAATCTTTGTTATTTGCACCTTTCATTGATGTTATTGGGTTTCTATTCATTTAAATTATCATCCCATTTTACCCATTACAATCGCCATTAAATTTAAGGCATAACACCAACATATCTATGGAAGGCTAGGCGTCAGGACTTAAATTTGACAGTTGTATTATAGCTGTATTTAAAGATTTTAAATGTAAAATACAATAAAAATAAATATTTGACTGTATTGATATACAAGTAATTTATTTTAAAAACTGTAAAAAAAACAATTAATATCAAAATATGACTATATATTTATATATCTTTTAGATTTGTTTTTAATAGAATATATCCCAACTTTTTAGATTTATTTTTTATGAATATAATTATATATTCATTTAAAATATAGAATATATCCCAAATGTTTAGATTTGTTTTTTATGAATATAATTATATATTCATTCTAAATTATATAATATATATATTTTTTCCATTTATTTTTAAATTTTTTATAGGAACTTCTATTATTTAAGAAATAGATTTGTTTTTTATAGAATATATTCATTCTAAATTTCTATTTTTTTGCTTTTATTTTTAAAATTTTTAATAGAATTTAAGAAATAGATTTGTTTTTTATAAAATATATTCATTCTAAATTTGTAGTGTTTTGCTTTTATTTTAAAATTTTTTAATAGAAACTTCTATTATTTAAAAAAAATTCTCTTAGATTTGTTTTCTTTATAAAATATTTAATTTATCCTAGGCTTTTTCAACAAAGCTTTCTAAGCTTTTGCTGCACTTTATATTCACTTGGTAAGGCATTCACATATTTGTGTTTTGAATTGAGAAAGCTCTAGCTTTATATATGAAATTTTGACTTGCATTTAAAAATATTTAATTGTCACCTAATAGGCAAGACTGAAGACTAAACTATAGGAAAAAAATTCCTTGATAGGCAAGGTGGACTATCAAATTTAAGTGTTGCTAGGCACTTTATATCTCTTAATTCAAAGTCTTTTCATCAAATTTAACTTGAGCGATGATGTCGGGGCATCACTCTCTAATAAACCTTCCTAGAAATTGCCTCGCCTCGTTAGTTTGGAATCATGTGGCCCACGGCCACCACGTGTATGGAGGGGACACAACAAAATGGTGTCATAACAACCATCGATTGGGGCAAGTTATGTGGTGGGAAAATAGAGAAAGATAATGCTAATGATTGATTTACTACAACTTCGATGTAGGTAGTCAAGTTTCTTGTGTGGATGCACTCTACTCACAACCTTCTAATTTTTACAGTATATTAGGAAACTAGGTAAATGCACCAGTCGACTACATGGGAGAAATGTAGTGTGTGCGCAATATTGTCTTGCCACGAGGTTAATTTTTACAGTATATTAGGAAACTAGGTAAACGCGCCAGTCAGCTACATGGGAGAAATGTTGAGGTAGTGGTGGGGGAATCAACCTTCTGTTCGTGCTAGTTCTTTGTTAGTTTTTTGGGCTAGCTTGGGGAGTTTGTGCTTTGGCCTCCGTCTTGTTGGTCACTTGGGACATTGATCCTTTCTTTATTCTCTAGTAAATTTGGTTGGAAAGAAATTGTCAGATCTTCCAAGGCTATCAAAGTCTTATTGGGTATGTTTGGGAGAAGATTTTAGCCTCTATAGAAGAAATTTGGTGGCTAAGTGCTCTATAGATGAAGTCCTAACTCCTAATATTCTATTTAAAGAAATTAGATATGGGGCATTTGATTGGCTTTGCTCATCTTGGGTCTATGATCAAATCTTCCAATAAGGTGAATATAGTTGATAAATGGTCTCCTCTCCCATTGGGTGTTTTCAAAATTAATATTGATAGTTCTTCTTAGGGCAATCTGAGTGCACCTGGGATTGGTGGAGTTGGGAGAGATAGCGTTGGTTAGGTTCACTTCTTTTTCTCTTTTGCTATGGGGTTTGATACTAATAATCAGATGGAGGCTTGGAGCAGGCCATCCTTATGGTTTTAGAGAAAGCCTGTGAGCTAGGTTGGAAGAAGATAATTTGTGAGATTGAGTCCATGGTTTTGGTGTCCCTTTTGAATAATGGAAAGTTTTATGAGTCTCCTTGGAGGTTGGCTTCTTATGTGGAGTAGATTCTTTGCTTGTTGTGACATTATGATTCCATCTGTTTTATTCATATTCCTAGAGAGTGGAATGCTATTTCAGATTGTTTGGTTAAATGGGCATTTGATGTTGATTGTAACTAGAACATCATGGATTGGGGATCCTTGTCTTCTACTCATTCTTCACAGTTTCTAAAGCTCCTTCAAAATGATTTGGGTTGATAGTTCTATTTTGGTTTTCCTTGGTTGGTTTCCTTTGGTTCCTAGAGGTGGTGGGATTGTGGTAAACCTCCTTGGATTTTTATCCTATGGGATTTGGTGATAGTTGTTTCTATTTGGAAGTCCTTTTGTAATTTTTTTCAATTTCTAGTAAATATATTCATCTTTTTTGCCAAAAAATGTCGCATTAAAATTTTTTGTATAAATTTTAAATTTAGTTGAGAATCACATTTAAAGATCATGTATGTATGGTTGAAACTAGGGGAGAGGATCAATAGATAATTGCTCCAAAAGTTGCTATGGTGAGGCACACATAGCTCCCCATAAATATATTGAAAGAGCAATTAGTTGAAAATAAAAATATTAGTAAAATTCTCCTAAAGCACCAATACATGTTACATGTATCTACACCATTCAAGATGAACAAAATCAAAGATAATATAGATGCAATAAAATCCAGCTTAGGTTAATTGGTAGAATCTTTGAACGAAAAATAAATACTCTTTAAATTAATTTTATGTTCAAATGTTTACAATAACCACCCTTTTTGAGAAGGGACAAAATTCAAATAGTTTTAAATGAGACATCCCCATTATCACTTTATGGCCCCTAAGATACCATTAATACAAGTCCATGTCTTCTAAATGAGTTATCAACTGCATATGTTCCCATACTTGCTCTCACTTCCACTTGATAGATCTTCTAATTAATAAAGGTACCTACACAAACATTTAATGGTGTAAACTCCATCTACTAGATTTGAGAACAAATCAACTTCATAATTCACAACAAATCATCCAAGATTTCATACACAATTTTCAAATTTAAGTTTAATGAGAGTAATATAATTTTATACTAACAATTCAAATTCAAATTTAACAACTCTCATTCAACGCATTCATATTTCAAAAAAAATTGAATGCACAAGAGGAAAATTCTCTACGCATCCATTTTACACCAAGTGCTCTGTGTATATCCTCTACAAACTCCAAAACTCTTCAAGTGCATCTCTAAGCTAATAGGTTTAACACTTGGAAAATTCCTTCAACTATTTTTAATATAATTTTATATTTAAGTGATATTAAATTCATACTCTTCACATTTCTATACTATTCTACATAGTTTATGTACAACATAATAAAATTTCTGAACTTCTCAACTATTTTTATTTTGTAATGTGGAAAACTATCAGTTCTAAAATTTACATTTTAACTATTTATATATTGTATATTTATATAGACTTTTGTCTTACTATGTATAGTTCTAACATATTTTTCTACAAATATACAAAGATGAAAATGTTATTTATAGTGTTTATGTTTATAGATTGTACAACTATTTTGGTTAAATTTTTGACATGATATTTATCTATACTAACTTGTCCAAATGTATATGCTTCTAGAGAAGTTAATATCCAAAATTTTTACATATATATACAATTATATTTATATAATATATAAATGAATATATATAAAGTGTAACTCCAACAAATGATATAATATTTTTGCTACAATAATTTCTCCTTTGTGCTATAATGTAACTCTAGAGAGTTTATTTGTTTATACAACTATTGATAGTTTTTCATTGAGGGTTTTACAATTATATATAGTTCTCTATGCAAATGTAGAGCTATGTATGTGTGTAAAGAGAACTATACATAATTCCATATATATATAATATAGTTCTCTATATTACCATATTACAACTCTATATATGCATATATAAAAATGTTTATATGACTAAATGTGTATGTACAACTATGTATATGGGTATGTACACAAAGATGTTGGGCCAAAAAATGTTTAGGAGGCTAAATAAAGTATAATGTACTCATGTAATAATGCATTCACATTATAATACGAGTGGACTAAGTTAAATGGGCACCTTAGGAACATGCTCACATTTAGGATTGGATAATCTAAGCCCAAATGCACTCGTACTATAGCACAAGTACATTTTGGTTTGATAAAAACAAAAAAAGTGCAAACCCACAACTTCATTTGTATTCTACCTTGCATACATAGAGAAAAACACGATTGTGGAATAAGGCACATGTTTCTTTGTCAACCAATGCCCATTAACAATGTCTCCATGTTGAGGAGGTATTTTTTAATCAAATTTTTAGTAGATAAATAGATACAATGAAATGCTTTTTTGTTAAATTGGTTTTGATTGGCTAAATTTTTGTTTTTAGTTAATCAAAATCCTCCTCCTCCACCTCAAAACATTCCTTCTCTACCTCAAAACCATCATTCACCTAATGAAGAGCATGAGGAACAAAACCCATCTCAAAACCATCCTACAATTCCCATCCATCCTCCATAAACACAAGAAAATATCATAGGATAAATAAAAAATAAAAATGAGTTTGATATGTTGATACAAACCTTAAGAAATCCTAATGCCACAAGCACCCACCGAAAAGCTCTAGTAGAATCCTTAGTATCCTTGATTGCTCACATTGATTCTGTCACTAGCCAAATTAACACATGGGAAATCTATAGAGAAAGTTGTTGGGAATATTATGCAACAAAACTATCTTATGATATGGTGAAGGAAAAAAAAAGAAAAGAAAAATTATGTACATTATTTGTTGACCAAAGAACTAATGAACCATTAGAAACAAGTTGCAAATGTTTCCCAATCCATTGGTGCAACCACCAAGAAATTAAGAATAAGTTTTGGGACATGTAGTGGATGGTGTTTGACTAGCCTCCATGCAATATCTATGAGGTATCTCAACATTTATTGTGAAAATTATAGTGTGAGTTTATCCTCAATGAGATCTTGGAAACTATTTTGATCATTTAGATTTCTAGCGTGGGGACAAAGGTGCTTCTAAGGACAAAGAGGGGGCATGTTGTGCATAGAACTAATAGGGGAGACCCCTTGTTTGGGCCTCTATTCACCATGTCATAATCCCTTTTAGCTATGAAGGATAGTGTAGAGGTTGAAACCTTCCAGGTCATTACTTCCTTCACATAGACTTTGGATGAAAATGGTGTACATCTATCCTAGAGTGATGAGAGTGAGCCTTCAAGGCTTGATTTATCACCACCATCTATCAGTGTTGTAGGGCATTATGCAGTTATGAGTCATATGACTCTGTAATGAGGCACATACCACAAGGTGTGTATGCTAATAAGGATGCTTGAAAGGTAAACCAAGATGCTCCATAGGTAGACCAAGATGCTCCACACACTGAGTACAACACACAAGATGGAGTACACCACACAAGATGGAGTACACCACACAAGATGAGTGGCATCATACTAGTATGTTGGAGAATATTCCCATCAAAGATGGCTTATTAGAGAAGAACTTTGGTATTGACTCAGTTAATTTTAAATAAAGTTATTGTTAGAATCTATAGGACAACTGAGAGGGGGGGTTGAATCAGTTGTATGTTAAAACTTTAAATCCTTAAAGCAATTTCAAACATCAACCACTTATAATACATTAGTAGAATGTAAACATATAAAGCATAAATGCAAACACTTCCAAACACATAAGAACACTAGATTTACGTGGAAAACCCCATAAGGGAAAAACCACGGTGAGGATTAGCTCACAATATATATGAATAACAACACCAAAAATCAATAGGCTCGCTGCCAAGGGCTCACTACCTAGAAGAAAGGCTCACTATCATAGAAAAGCTCACTACCCAGAAGAAAGCAGAAAGAAGAAGACTATTACAGAGAGATTCACTATCTCAAAGCAACAGAAGAGATCCACCACTACCGCTCCTTGTCATCCACAACCTTTGGCTCATTGCCTCCAACAACTTCTGACACACTAAAATGTGGACACCTTCTGCTCATTGCGTTCTAGAGTCATAAGAATTTAAGTTCGCACATAGCTTCACTGCCTTTGATTCACATTTTCATATTCTTCTCTACCTTTCTCCACTCATATTCATTTTGCATTTATACCATCTACAACCAAGACCTATCTCAATTAGGTTGGTCCTAATGAAGTGTGTACATTACACACATACAACATTACTTAGGTCGGCACTAAACACTTCCGCAGTGGAAAGAAGTGAAAGTGGACCATGTCAAGGGATAACCA
This sequence comes from Cunninghamia lanceolata, assembly GCA_027924645.1. NCBI lineage: Eukaryota > Viridiplantae > Streptophyta > Pinopsida > Cupressales > Cupressaceae > Cunninghamia > Cunninghamia lanceolata. The sequence goes on from BSBN01000957.1 coordinate 6,514,226, forward strand.
AGACTTAAATTTGTATCACCAAGCTACTTATCACATCCACAATCCATGGGGTATCTCTGCAAATGGCGCTAGCAAGCTAGGTCAACCAAACCTAAGCTAATGATCATATTCATGCTTCTCCAAGTCCAAGGACATTGTGTGGACCAAAGAGAGACACTCCAAAGCATTCACACACCTTCCCAAAATACTCATCATCATCATAAACTTCTACAACACTGCCGCAACCATCTAAATTAAAGAATGTCCTCATTATGCATATCACAACACACTGTTACTAATCATCAACATAAGAACTAAACTTGCGAAGCATCCCAACATTGGAAACTTCAAAGGAAGGTAGATACAGATAATATAGTCACTCTCCCATATCTGTAAGACATGAAAGCTCAATGTAGAGAAATGTAGAGCATTCTCATTTCTCCTAGATACCTTTCTTCACAGTCAAATATTCTGTCAAACACATCTTCTACTTCCGCATGATACATAATCTAAAACTCTATATATAATACCTTTAAACACCTCTGATCAATACTTCCAAACTGCACAAGCTTATCTTCAATTAGGAAGAAATGCAAAGCATAACATTGAGGGTACCTCTGTCATACTGCACACCTTTTCATCAAATTTTCTCAAAAGCATTTGGAAACCAGGTGAACCATCTACTGGGAGTTGACATCAATGACAACACCAGCAAGTTTCCAATAATCTCCCCCTTTGTCATTGATGGCAACACTAGCTCTTTGAAAACCATCAAGACCTAAAGCAATCAATCATCAGCTCTACAACCGGTAATACTCCCCCTAATAGAAACAACTTTTACTCTTCACACACCCATCTGCACAATGGTTTTTCAATCACTTCAACTCTCTCCCCCTTTGACATCAATGGAAAAGGGCAACAACTCTAACAGGTCAACAAGTATCTGCTCTATCTCCACTACACTCTCCCCCTTAAGATCATAGGATATACTCCATCAGACTACACTAACCAATAGTATCACTACCTACTCCCCCTGAGAAGTAGCCTTCAACACTAGTCCAAGGCTAAAAGTGTATCTTGAAACGCTTCTTGGACATATGCACACATTTATGCATCTAGTTAAGAGAAGGAGGGGCAATAACCCATAACTTCTGTCAGAGATACTCAAAAGTATCCTTAGGGAGAGCTTTTGTAAAGATGTCTGCAACTTGATCCTTGGTAGGCACATACTCCAACTTCACCTCATTCTTTGCAACCTTTTCTCTTAAGAAGTGATACCAGATTGAAATATGCTTTGTCCTTGAATGCATCATTGGATTTTTTGAAATGTTGATAGCACTTGTATTATCACATAGGATAGGAATAGGTTCATCATATGACACTTTGATATCATTCAATGTTCGCTTCATCCATAACACCTGTGTGCAGCAAGATGCTGTTGCAATATATTCTGCCTCTGTAGTAGATAATGACACTGAGTTCTACTTCTTACTTAACCATGAGACAAGTCTGCTTCCCAGAAATAAAGCACCACCACTTGTACTTCATATGTCATCTATACATTCTACCCAATCTGCATCTATATATGAACTCAAGGACAAATCAGTATCCTTGGGATACCATAGGCAAAACACCAGAGTGCCTTTTAGGTATCTTAATATCCTCTTTACTACTAATACACGTGACTCTCTGGGATCAACTTGGAATCTAGCCACAAGACAGACTGCATACATGATATCTGGTCTAGTAGCAGTCAGGTATAATAGTCCACCAATCATTGATCTGCACTTGCTCTGATCAACCTTAGGGGATTCATCATCTTTACTTAACTTACAACTAGTAGTCATGGGAGTACATACCAGTTTGGAATTTTCCATTCCAAACTTCTTTAACATTTCCTTAGCATACTTTGACTGTGAAATGAAAATGCCCTTTTCTGATTGACTGATTCGTGACCCAAGGAAGAAGTTCATTTCCCCACACATTGACATTTCAAATTCTTTCTGCATTTATTATACAAATCTCTTGCACATGTCTTAATTTCCTCCAACGATTATATCATTGACATACACTTCCACAATAATGATTTGATCTTCTTCAAATTTGAAGTATAGATTTCTATCTGCAATGCCCTTTGTGAATCCTTGCTGCAGCAGGTACCTATCCAACCTTGCATATCAAGATCTAGGAGCTTGTTTGAGTCCATATAATGCTTTCTTCAATCTAAAGACCATATTTGGATCATCTCATAACTGAAAGCCTTCCAATTGCTCATTGTATACCTCCTCTTCCAACTTTCCATTCAAGAATGTAGATTTCACATCCATTCGATAAACTTTGAAATCCTTATGAGCTGCAAAGGCCAAGAACAATCTGATGGCCTCCAATCTTTCCACTGGAGAAAATGTTTCCTCATAATCTATTCCTTCCACTTGTGAGTAGCCTTTACACACTGGCCTGGCCTTATTTTTGACTACTTCCCCATTCTCATTCAAATTCTTCCAGAAGACCCATTTGGTTCCTATCGTATTCTTGTCTGTTGGTCTTGGGACAACTTCCCAAGTTTGATTCTTCTCAATCTCCATCAATTCCTCTTCCATAGCCTTGATCCAATGCTCATTTTTGCATGCTTCAGTCACTATTTTGGGTTCTATTTGAGATAATAAGCACAAATTTACCTGTTCATTTGCCATAGCAATACTTCTCCTTGTTAAAACACCTTTGTTCTTATCTCCAATGATCTAATCTTTGGAATGATTCTTCTGCACATATTTGGGAGTCTTAGGAATATTCTCTGTAGCATCTTCTTCATCAACTTGCTTTTCCTTTTCCTTTTCTTCCTCTCTTTCTTCTTCTCTGCAAGGATTCTCATCCGATTCATATCCTTCTAATAGCACTGGAATTTGGTATGGTTCTTCATCCACTTTGAAATTTGCACTTTCCACTAATTTCTTCAGTCTCTTGTTGTAGCACCTGTAAGCCTTGCTCTTTGTAGAATATCTGGAAGGAAGATTCCTTCATCTAATCTTGTATCAAACTTTCCCAAGTTCTCTTCATCTCTCCTAATGTAGCATTTACTTCCAAACACTCTAAAGTATTTTACAGTAGGAGTTCTTCCATACCATAGTTCATATGGAGTCTTTGAACTATTGACCCTGGCTTGCACTCTGTTTTGTACATAGACTGTAGTGTGAATGGCTTCTCTCCAATAGATATCCAATAGATCTTCTTCTTTCATCATTGTCCTTGCTACTTCCTAAATTGTCCTATTCTTCCTTTCCACAACTCCATTTTGTTGAGGAGTCCTAGGTGTTGACAAATGCCTTTTTATTCCACGATCTTCACAGAAGTAATTAGACTCATTGGAGGTGAACTCGCCACCTCTGTCAAACCTTAAACACTTGAATTTCAGATCAATTTTATTTTCAACCATAGCCTTAAAATCTTTAAACTTATCTAGAGCTTCTAATTTTTCTTTGAGAAAAGTTACCCAAGTCATTCTAGAAAAATCATCAATCAACAACATGAAATACCTATCACCTTGAAATTCTTTGAAATACCAACTCCAGAGGTCCAGTGGTAGAATATTCTTTGATCTTGAAATTCTTCCTTGTTTGCTTCCTAATCTGACATTCCTTGTAGGTTACATTGGTAGGCTTTGTAATCTTTGGCAGATCCCTCACAACTTGTGTAGAGTTGATCTTCACTAGGTTGTCAAAATTTATGTGACACATGCTTCTATACCATAGCCAACTTTCATTAATTTGAGTCATAAGGCACACACCATCAACACCCTTGAGTTGATATATATTTCCTTTTGTCCTTGTTCCTATAGCAATCAGAGTTCCAAAGTCTTCTGATTTCACAACCATCATCCTGAAACACAAGATTATATCCTCTACTACACATTTGTCCTACACTCATAAGATTATGTCAGAGACCTTTGACATAAAGGATATCATCTGTATTGTGCTTTCCATCAAAACTAATTGAACCTTTTCCACAGATCTTAGCAAATGCGTCATCTCCAAACTTAACAAAACCTCCATCAAACTTCTGAAGCTTCACAAACTTATTCTTATCACCTGTCATATGATTTGAACACCCACTATCAATTAACTAGAGATTCTCCTCCTCTCTAGCATTAAAAGAAGTAACCAAAGCTCCTTTAATGTGGTGCCTTATTTCTAGAGTAGTATCCTTCATACATCTTCTAGGATCAGTAGAATTAGTTCCAACATTCAAAGCCATGAACAAGCATTCATTACCATCATCATTCGGATAGTTAGAATCATCATCAGATATGTTGTCATCTTATTTAACATAATAACTTTTCTTGAGCGATTTACCTTTGTTCTCCTTGTATTTGTCATTAGAAATTTTGATTGGACATTTAGAAGCATAATGACCTATCTTTCCACAATTAAAACATTTGAAGAGTAACTTACCTCTGTATTTTTTAGAACCCTTTTTCAACCTATTTACAAAATTTGTTTCCACTTCATCCAAGTCATCTGAATTTGATTTAACATTCTTTTCTATCTTGCTAGCCTTAAAAGCAGTTTCTTTTCTTGCATCATCTTGACCAAATTATCTTATCTCAAAAGTATTTAAAGTACCAAACATTTGATCCCTAGTATACTGATCCAGATTTTGAGTCTCTTCAATAGAAGAAACTTTAGTACTATAGGATTTTGGAAGAGTTCTTAGTACCTTTTTTACCACTTCACTTTCCTCTAGTTTTCTTCCAAGACCATTGATGGAGTTGACAACTTCATCCACTCTTTGCATGTAGCTTGCAATATTTTCATCTTCTAACATCTTCAAGGTTTCAAACTTGGTCTTCAAAATCTTCATCTTTGTTTTCTTGACCTTATCATCTCCTTCATAGGTACTTTCTAGCTTCTTCCAGATATCATGAGTAGTTTTGTAACTCATCACCTTCACTAATTCAAAATCAGAGAAGCTGTTCAAAAGAGCACTCCTTGCCTTGCCATTGTTCTCATATTCTTTAATCTCATCTTCATCCTTTAGACCATTAGTAGGTATAGTATACTTTTTATCAACTATCTTCCATATGCCATATCCTAGTGAGACAAGAAAGCTTTCCATCCTAGTTTTCCAAAAAGCATAATTTGTTCCATCAAACACTGGGACCTCCATACCTTTCATGTGTGCCATCTGGATCTACCCTAAGCGGTTAATCTTCTTCAGGGAACTTGGCTCTGATACCAATTGTTAGAATGCACATGATAGCTAAGAGGGGGGTGAATTAGTTGTATGTTAAAACTTTAAACCCTTAAAGCAATTTCAAACATCAACCACTTATAATGCATTAACAGAATGTAAACATATGAAGCATCAATGCAAACACATCCAAACACATAAGAACACCAAATTTACATGGAAAACCCAATAAGGGAAAACCATGGTGAGGATTAGATCACAATATATATGAACAACAACACCAAAAATCAATAGGCTTACTGCCAAGGGCTCACTACACAGAAGAAATGCTCACTGCCAAAGAAAGGCTCACTACCTAGAAGAGAGAAGAAAGAAGAAGAATGTTACAGAGAGATTCACTATCTCAAAGCAACAGGAGAGATCCACTGCTGCCACTCCGTGCCATCCACAACCTTTAGTTCACTGTCTCCAACAACTTCTGGCACACTAAAATGTAGACACCTTCTTCTCACTACATTCCAGAGTCATAAGCATTTAAGTTTGCACACAACTTCACTGCCCTTAATTCACATTTGCATATTCTTCTCTACCTTGTTCCATGCATCTTCATTTTGCATTTATACCATCTACAACCAAGACCTATCTCAATTAGGTTGGTCCTAATGAAGCGTGTGCATTACACACATGCAACATTACTTAGGTCGACACTAAAAACTTCTATGATGGAAAGAAGTGAAAGTGGACCATGTCAAGGGATAACTATGACTCAAATTTGTATCACCAAGCTACTTATCACATCCACAATCCATGAGGTACCTTTGCAAATGGTGCTAGCAAGTCAGGTCGGCCAAACTTGAGCTAATGACCATATTCATGCTTCTCCAAGTCCAAGGACATCATGCAGACTAGAGAGAGACACTCCAAAGCATTCACACACCTTCCCAGAACACTCATCATCATCATAAACTTCTACGACATTGTCATAACCATTTGAATTAAAGAATGTTCTCATTATGCATATCAGGACACACTATTATTGAACACCAACATAAGAACTAAACTTGTGGAGCATCCCAACATTGGAAACTTCAAAGTGAAGGTGGATACAGATAATATAGTTACTCTCCTAGATCCATAAGACAAGAAAGCTTAATGCGGATAAATGCAAAGCATTCTCATTTCTCCCATATACCTTTCTTCATAGTCAAATATTCTGTCAAACACATCTTCTACTTCTGCATGATCCATAACCTGAAACTCTAGATATAATACCTTTAAACACCTCTGATCAGTACTTCCAAACTGCACTAGTATATCTTCAATTAGGAAGAAATACGAAGCATAGCACTGAGGGTACCTCTGTCACACTACACACCTTTTCATCAAATGTTCTCAAAATCACTTGGAAACCAAGTGAACCATCTATTGGGAGTTGACATCAATGACAACACCAACAAGTTTCCAACAGTTATACAATTTAGTATATTTTTTATTGAATTTTATAATTGACTATATTAATCCATTATGAATGAAAATTAATGAAAATATTGTGTATTTATTATAAAATTTTAGGGTCCATTAATTCATTCTACATCCCATAGCACCACTTCATCGCATACTTCTATAGGCTTAAAAAATCTTCAGGTTTATTGAAATAAATTAGCCAATATATTAAGTGCTAATTTATTTTTAATGTAGCAGTGTTGATTTTAAAATGAAAATTTAATGTTGAATAGGTGGATGTTGGACCTTTTACATCTAGATGCATTGGTGGAAAAAGTCATTTCTCTAGTTTTCCTGAGGTAAGTTTTAGTATTTTTTATCATTATGTTGTGTATTGTATTTGCGTAAGTTTCATTATTTTGGTTAGCTAACCTTGTTCTTATATTCAATTAATGACTTCATTAGAGACTCTTCCCTATCTTTGTGGATAATTAGAGATGGGTATTTCTACAATAGTATTATCTTCTATGCCTCTTACATTGGTATGAGTCAGTAATGTAAACATCATTATGAATTTATTGTACTAACATTCATCTTTACTCTAAACTACTTATTCATGCTTGCTAGAGGAGGAGGTGAGAACTTTAGTTCCCGCACTTACCACAAGGACAATGATGAGAAGCAAGGGATGATTCAAAGGGATCATGATATTGTAGTAAGTGATTATTTACTTATGTCAATTTATATGTCATATTTTTAATACTAATGTGTATATTATCTAATTGTATTGATAGCTAGAGCTACAAGCCAATTTTGAGCATAAGAGGTTCGATCGATTGCGAGTAGTAGTCAATTATGATAGTAGTTCTTCCTCTTCTTGGTAGGGAATGAGTCATCAATTGTTCAATGACATTCCCTAGTTATGATGTATAGAGATTTTGTTGTATGCCTTCATGGCATGTAGGCATAGATTTGTAGTTTGCTTATGCATGTCATTAGACACCCACATGCCTTTGTTGAGACATTCATTATGTTGGCACCTACCTAAAATTTGTAAAAAATCCAAAGTATTGTGCCTCATTGTTGTCTTGGGAGATTTTCACCCATTACTTCTAATCAATTTGAGAGATCTTAAATGGGTTCCCCTAGGTCAAAATTTTGTTTTGAAGTGGCCTTCTACCTTCCCCATGTCTTTGTCATTTGTTAAGGTTTCCAAAAGGTTCATAAGTTCCTAACTCAAGATGTATCCTTGTCTTTTCCTAGCATTTTCTATGTTTTATGGGGCTCTTCCTTGCTATCAGATGTGGGTTTCTTACTGGATATTGCACGTGTTTGATCTGTATCCCATTTAGTTCCCATATCATGTTCTACATGAAATTTCCATGGACTCTATTACCTTCAAATTCTACACTTTTGTAGAATCCCGTCATGCTCTTGGACACTTGTCCCATCCCACATCATGTTTGTTTATACTTCCCCATACTTAGGTTCCACATAAGCTCTTCATTCCAATTTCATCCTTTCCCATGTTTGTGAAAATCTAATGCTTTACTAGATCTACATTGTATCCAACACCCACATCCACACCTACACAAAAATTTCACTCCAGACTCATGCATATTGTCTCTCACCTAGTATCCACATTCTTTCCTTCTACAACTATGCTCTTCTAGTTTAGATCTCACCCATTTCTCTCTTTGTTTTCCTCATCTGGTTCTAGACTATTCTCTTACATCCACTTCATTCCTTTCATTTTCCTTACCAATCCCCTATTGCCATGTGGTGTGTCCTAATTCCACCTCTAGTCCTATAGTGATTTCTCACAATTTCCATGTACTTCATGTTTACAAAGTTTCCCTTCACTCTCAAATCTTGTCCACCCCTCCCATAGCCACTTCCAATCTCTCATTATATGTCAAATCCTCGCATCTTTCCATGAAATCCAAACCACTTGTATTTCTTATTATGGGAATCTAATAGGATATTGGATCTCCTTCATGTGATCCCATATCCTGTCTTGTCTAGTTCTTTTATATTTCCTCTAGTTATCAAAATCATTCAATTCCTCTTGTTTGCAGGAACCCAATGACCTGCATGATGTTAGTTGCTTTCCCCAATTCATTCCCTCCACCTCTCACGTGCACTTCCACATTGATTTTCCACAAAATATATCGAGTCCATATCTTTCATTGCATTGAATTTCTGTAATTTATCCTCTTGACTTTACCTATCTCAACCATTCCCCTACAAGTTTTAGAGATACCAAATTAATGACTTGTTTGGAGTGCGACAAGAAGAAAAATGAACTCCATATGCCTTCTTATAGTTGTGGACCCCTAAATGAAAAATTTCCTACATGAAGACATGGGCGAACACTCCAAATAAGCATAATCTTAGGTGCAATCCATGTGAATGTGATGCGAGTAGGCATGAGAAACTATTTTTTGTGTATGTGACCAAGTCCCTTATTCAGAATCTATTTGATTATGTATGAAAAACTACATAGTGTTGTTTCTCCTTCATATAGGGGGGATAGATTTTGGTTATAGAAAAAATAGAGAGAACAAGTGTGAACATCTAGGGTTTGCATTTAATAATTGCTTTTGAGCATTTTCATTGCATTTTTTTTGGGTTTTTCCCAAAGGATATGATAGGGCATTGTAATCTTCAATGAATGAATTAAATGTGTATATATAGCATATTATTGAGTGTCTCTATGGGTATTGCATGATTTTTTGGTGATTTGGTAGATCCCTTAATCACATTTGCTGCTTTGAGTATTGTTTTTATTAGTTATTCAACTAGATGTTTGTAAAATCCTTGTAAAGCTTTTGTAAGGTGTCTTCTCAAGATAATACATGAAATTCATGGGTTCACTTTTGGATTATTAAGTTATTCTCAATAACATGTTTCTGTAACTTCATGTACATCTATTTACTGTTATACATAGATCATCACTTATGTGTACAACATTCATGTGTGGCCTTTGTTGATATCTTGATTCATGTATCATAGTTTGATCACACTAGCGTTCCCTTTGGTTGTGGCTTAAACTCTATTATCCTCACTCGATAAAGGAACCAATCTACTAGTTGTTTAACCTTCATCCCATCAACACACCAAAACAAAAACAAAATATTAACCATTATCTCTATGAGTTTTGTTTGTTTTACCCACACCCATGTCTAGATGTGTGCATTTGCATTATGGGTCATGTCCAAATAATCATTTTAGACTCTTTACATTGTTGTGTTTTTTCAATATAAAGGTGTAATGTCCTTGTGTTTTCAAACTAGCATACATGCTCTTAGTGACAGTTAATTAGAGTATCTTGTGCATTAGGTATGGTTTGTTACAAGGTTTGGTTTATGCTATCATTTGTTTTTTCCTTATATACCTTAGGGAATAGCCCCCTTGGTTTAGTAGAGACAAAAAAAGGTCTTACCCACCTTATCAATGTTGTCCATTGTTGCCTCATCCTAATTATAAGTTTGAAGTCCTTATCTTGAGTTTGACACCCTTGGCTCTCAATAACTACCTTTCTTTAGGGACTTGAGGATCCTCAACTCTAAGAACCAAATAGATTGGTGTCATTGCCAAGGACATAAAGTTTTGATTCATATTTTGAAAGATCTAGAAACACAATCATTAAAGTTTTCAACCATTGCTTGGTACATTTTGTGTGTGTGCAGTTAGTAGCTTGTCAACTTATACTAATAGGTTTGCACTTTTGCCAAGGAAAATTAAGTTGTTGGTTGTTATCATGAAGATCCTTGTTGTTAAAGAAAAAATTCTCTTCCTAAGTGACGAGTGGCAACTCTATTTGAGCTAAACCATCTCAAATGTCATATTAAAGAAGTGAGGATGGAAAGAGGAAAACATCAAAAGGATTCTCAAGAACCTAAAAAAGTTGTAGCACAAGCTGAAAGACAACGCACTGCGTGGAAAACAAGAAATAAAGGTATGTCTACTAGAATTTATCCTCAAAGGGATGATGTTGGTCCTTCTAGAGAAGCATGTATAATTTGAGGGATCAATATCCATATACTTCAAATTGTTCTTGTGTTAGAATGATTAGAATTGGTAGGAAAAACCATAGACATGAATCTAGTATGCCAAGAGATAGTATAAATCTAGGTGGAAGCAATAAACATACACCCCATGAAACACATGTTGAAGACATGAATGTATTTACTCCATGTGTGAGAAATTAACGATTAGTCTCACACCCCAGCTCTCCTACATCTTCACATATAATTGATACAGAGAAAGACATGGCATTCCATGATGCTAACATAGATATACCACCTAGAAATGAGCTTAGAGAGAAATATTGATGAAAGATTAGACTTTCTTGATCAACTCATACAAAAGCAGCTTGAACTTCAAGCTCAAATTGACTTGCAGTAGGCCCAAATTACCATAACTCCCAACAACATAATTAACCCCAACATCATAATATCTCTAACCAACCAACAAGAAACCATACAAAGAGAAATTAGCAACAAAATAACCAACTGGATAGGAGAATCCACCATTAGAGACAAGATCAAAGATTTCCACAAAAACAACCATTATGAATGGAAAGATATCGACATTTGTAATTCTATGGCATTCCTAACTATCTAAAGTAGATACGTAATGAAATTAGAGGAAATGTACCTATGTTTCAAGGCAAAAAAAATTGTCACTGGTGAAGAAAACCTAATATGCTTCATCAATGTGACTGATGAGTATGAAATAGAGGATGAAGATGTTATGATAAAGCTATTCTTTTAGTTCTTAGAAGAAAGTGTGAAAGAATGGTATAGAAGTCTTCCATATAGTAGCATAGACTAATGGGAAGAAATCATGAGAGTTTTTAGATTGTAGTATGGGGGTAGAATTGACCCAAATTTTGTAATCCATGAGTTGATATCCGTCAAGAAGGGTGTGAATGAAACAATTACTAAGTTCAATAGTAGATTTGTCATGACTATGATGAAGGCACCTCCTAATTTGAGACCAAATGAATCAATGTTCTTATGTAATTAAATAAATTGCACAATAGAAGAATATAATAGGAAATATATTGCAAATACTTCATAATAATATGCCACTTCAAGGGGGCAACCTCCAAAAGTCTCAAATGAAGAACACAATTCACAATATGATGATAATGAAAATCCTCTACCTCCTATATATACCATACTCAAGCCTTGGATATCACCCAGGCTAACTTAGATACCAAAATATATCATGTAGGCCAACCTAAATACCTATATAAGTCTATAATAATGATTGTATAACTTAATTAAGAGTTATGGTATCCACAAACTAACTAATCATAACCCTATACCGATGTAATATTAAGGGTGTAGCATGCCCCCCTCTTTAGAGAATCATTGTCCTCAATGTTGATAAATGTGGATGTTTTTACATTAAATATTCATCTTCCTGTGTGGCATCTTCAACTGGTAAATTCTTCCATTGAATGAGATACTTAGTGATTGTCCTAGTCCTCAACTTCTTTGTGTGTGTTTGGAGAATTAAATCTAGATCCAAAAATGATTCTTCCTTATTCATTTAGCTCTGGTAACATATCTTGTATGGGAATCTTTTGACCAATCACCTTCTTCAAACACAAAACATAAACAACTAGATGTATCTTTGTTGTAGGTGGTAACTCAAGCTTGTAGGTTACACTTCCAATCTTCTGTAGAATCAGGTATGACCCATCATATTTTGGTGACAACTCATTACTCTTTGTTTTTTGCTTTAGGGACATTTTCTTATAGGGTTGTAATCTCAAGAAAATCCAATCACCAACCACAAAACTCCTTTCACTACGATGATGTTCTACCTATTGTTTCATTCTATTGTGTTCCATGGCCAAATTCTTCTTGAGTCTTGAAAGCACCTATTTTTGATGATTCATATGATTCTCCCTACTTGAACTTTTGGTGTCACCCTCAATTATGATGTGATGGATGGAGGATGGTATCCATATAATGCCACAAACGGGGACATTTTTGCAAAAGTATGGAAGGAAGTGTTGTACCACCATTCTGCAAGTGGTAGCCAATCCACCTAATGAGACTATTTATCTAAAGTGAAACACTATAGATATGCTTCCAAGCACTTATTGATAACCTCTATTTTCCCTTCATATTAGGGATGGTTATGAAGAGTTGTGAGCCAATTGAGTATCCAAATAAGAGAATAAATTTGTCCAAAAGTTACTAGTAAAGATAAGATCATGATCACCGACAATAACCCTTGGGGTACCATATAACTTTTGCATATTCTCCATAAATGCTTTTGCCACTATACTTGTAAAAGGATGGGATAATGCAATAACATGGGCATATTTGGTGAGGCGATCCATAATTACCAATATGACATGAGCTTAGCTTTAGATCTTGGAAAGCATGGGATGAAATCCATGGAGACATCTTTGTTAGGAAAGGTTTCTCAACCAAGTACAATTACAAAAAAGTGTGATTTTTTGGTTGTAAAAAATAGAAAAACTCTAATTTTAGGATATAGAATTGGTTTTTGGCCAAAATATTTTTTTTGAATTGTTCAACACTACCATAGAGGGTGCCCAATGCATATATCTCTTTGAGCTCTTTAATTTAGAAAGAAATGGACCCAATCAGTCTCCCGGATCAAAAGTTATGGCCTCCAGAAGTTGGGCCTCCCATATTGAAAAATGTAAAAATGTGTTGGAATTAGAAAAGAGATATAAGGGGGAGTTACACATGTTGATACATGTTATGACACAACATAAAACATCTTTGCTGAGAGATAATGGAACCCTAAATATTTGGGCACCATTTTTGGGTGGTTTTAGCTCATGGTTTTGTAATTACCGTTTGATGGTTTTGTTGGTGCTAAAATAGAAGAAACCCAAAACCCTAAAACATTTCACAATCACTAAGGCTAAGGGTGTTGTCAACGTGATTTGAAAGAGGTTTATCAACAAGTCAAGGGATATCTTGGCCAACTAACATGAGTCGGTATGCTCCTCTGCACTTCAGGCTCAGCTATACCTAGGAGGGATATTCCTAGAGGCATGAAATAAAACACAAACAAACTAATATAGCCATACCCAATGTACACTTGACCCCCAAGGTTGTCACTACGTCAAGATAAATTGGCTGCACATGCCTTTGATTAAGTTGATCACTGCACTATGCATTTGGACCCAAATATAACTACATCTCATCCCTTATATTCCTTAAGATGAATCCACTTAACTTCTCATACACAAAATACACAGTGCAGGCATACATGTACATGATTCACCAATGATTAAAATAATTTTGCATCACTTCAGATTTATTCCTGGTTATTGTACTAAATCATGGACATGTAGAACCTAAACTAAAATTACTCCTACTCCTACAACTAATAGGACGAGGATTTGATTAAAAATGATGATTGATCCATCCCCAATATGGACCGGTGCCTACTCCATTGGGCAATTGAGTCATAAGAAATAAAGAGGAAGGAAATGAATTGAACCAACATCAACATAAAACTAAAATGTATTCACATATATTTCTTAGATTACACTTCATACACTAGACATATTTATCTAAAGACAAACTACAATGACCCATTTGCAATAAAGAAATAACCCAACACAAAGCTTGTATTGACATAAATGTTGTCACACATTATCAAATCCCTATTACAATTGCACCAGCAAATGTGGTGAAGGAAAAATACACAACTGTGACTACGTATTCCCCTAAATCATTACAAATAGCCATGGAGACATACCACTACATGAAGATGCACATTACAATTCCTTCCTACACTGTATTAGAAGAATTCCCCCATTCACTACTCAAACATTATCCTCTGCTTAATGCTCAGAAATCTCCCTTAGGGTTTCCTGACTAGACAATTGGTTTAATGACCAACCTTGAAAATATCTTTCTCATATGCATATATAGCCATCTTATTCACTGTACATCCTAGGGCATTGAAACTGAGCCAACATGCCAATCCCATGCTGCAATTAATTTGACCTAGGTGCATCTATCATAAAATCTATGGATTTTCTAGAATACCCATGCCCTGTGCATTGATTCTGACCTAGGAAGGTCCTGCAAAAAATCTTAGTCACTGAAACACACCATACTCCCATTAAACTTGAGTACCTGTGCATTGAAGGCATGCACTGTTTTAGCTACCAGCCTGACATCCTTATCAATTTTGCATTCATGGCAGCTAGGGAGTAGATGGGTGTTTTAAAGTAAAAGCCCGACAAAAGTGTCTGTAAAGATTTTACAACAATTTATAATATTTTAAAACTTACTTTAAAATGTTTTAAACCATTACAATTATACTTCATGCTTTACATTTGATTTTATATTTTAATTTTTTGCCTTATTGGCAAAATCCTTCCAGCGTGAACCACTTTCATTGCTGACTTATCTTCTTGCTTGCTTTTTTGCCTTATCGACAAATCTTTCTTTTTTCAAACTCTCTTTGCACTTCTTACTTGTATTTTCATCTTTATTTTTCTCTTCCGCTTTCTTTGTTGAAGCTGCCTTGCCTTATCGGCAAATTTGCCAACCGACAAACTTGGCGGTCGACAAACCTAACAGTTTGCAAACCACCACCTTTGTTGATAAAGGCATGACATCGCCCCTTCTACCTTAGACAATGCTCATTTGCCTACTTGGTATCTCTATTGACGAATCAGGGAAATTGGTAGTTTGTGAACCGACTGATTCACCGACAAAGGCCACAAACATCATTTTTTTGAAAATTTTCAAAGGAAAACATAAAGGCCTAGGGAATTTTACTTAGAATTTTTTATGGAGGGGACCCATGGAAATTATCTTAGATCAGTTATAAATAATGTGTTTAACAACAAAGGTAAAGTGGAAATTTTTTAATGGATTTGGGGCAAAATATTGTAAGTTTGGGAGCCAAATGTTTTGGGTGCTAACAGGTTTCATGTATTGTATCTTTTATATGTTAGGTGCTTGAGATGGAGGCTGAGTGTAAGAGTCTTATAGATGTTGTTAAGTTACCTCTAGATCTCTATTGGTGATACTCCTACGAAATCTTACTATGCAAGTATATTGTAATCATGTTGATTTTGAATAATATATTGAGCTGCTTTTGGAGTGTGGGGTTTTTCTCCTGAAAGGATTTTCCCATGTAAATCACTATGTTATGGTATTCAATTCTATTTATTCTTATTTCTATATAATTTCTAAATTTTTTGTAAAGATCTAAAGAGTTTTGCATAAACCTCCTCTCAAGATTAGTGTAGGAAGTTGTTCCATTACCTTAGCTTTCTTACACTCTTCCCACTACTAGCTGGGGATAACTAAGGACTGCAAGAGACCAGGTGTCTTAACTGTCTACCCTTTATTTATTTGACATATCAAACATTCTGCCACATTTTTTTGATCACCTTTAAGCCCTTCCCAAAAGAAATCCTGCTTGATTCAAGGATATGTCTTAAAAAATCCTAAATGAACCCTAACTGGAGAACTATGAAGCTCGTCAAGAATCTTGTGTTTGAGGATGGAATTTTTATATAGGTAAAATCTCTCTTTATACCAAAAATAGTCTCTCTTCCAACAAAACTTATCTGAACTACGAGGATTAATTTGCAACTGTTGATTGAGATTTCTTGTAGCCACATCATTTTGTCACTTTGCTTTCGCTTCTTCCACGCAATGTACTTGCACTATTAAAATGGCACACAATAATGCCTCATACTTCTCATCCTTTCTATATAGTTCATCAACACTATATTCTCCTTGCCTTTCTTATAGAAGATCTCAAAGTCATACCCCAACATCTTAGTTACCCATTTTTGTTGCTCTTTTGATGATACCCATTGCTCCAAAAAAATATTTGAAGTTTTCATAATCTTCTTGACTTTGAAGTGTCTACCCATCAGATATGGCCTCCACTGTTTCATTGCATGAAGAATAGCTAGCATTTCCTTCTCATAAATGGGCTCGAGTTGATTCTTACCCTTCAATTGATGAATTTCAAAAGCAATGGGTTTCCCTTTAGATTGCATGATAATTGCTCCTATACCATTTCCTAAAGCATCACACTCCACAATAAAATCCTTGGTGAAGTTTGGAATGACTAGAATTGTAGTGGTACACATATCCTCCTTCAATCTCTCAAATGTTGTATTAGCTAACTCATTCCATTGAAAAACATCTTTCTTCAATAGAGTTGTAAGGGGTGTGGCTATGTGGCCATAGTTCTTCACAAATATTCTATAATATCCAGTGAGTCCAAGGAAACCCCTCAAGTTCTTAACAGTTTTAGGATAGGCACTTTATTATAGCCTTGATTTTGTTAGGATCAAGCTTCACTCCTTCATGTGACACTATGTGACCCAAGTACTCCACCTTTTTGAGACCAAAAGCACACTTGGAAGGTTTAACATAAAGTTGATGTTATTTGATAACTTGTAATGCTTGATCTACATGATACAAATGATCTTCCTAAGTCTTTCTATAAATCAATATATCATCAAAGAACACTAATATAAACTTCCTTAAAAATGGCTTAAACATGGAATTCATCAAACTTTGAAATGTAGATGGAGCATTAGTAAGATCAAACGGCATCACTAGAAACTCATAATGGCCATCATGAGGACCCTAAATGTTGTCTTGGGAATATCCCCTTCCTTAATTCAAATTTGGTGATAGCCTGATCTAAGATCAATTTTTGTGAAAAATATAGCTCCATTCAATTCATCTAGTAAATCATCAATGACTGGAATAGGAAACTTATCTTTGATGGTGTACTTGTTGATATCTCTATAGTCTAGACACATGCACCAAGTGTCATCCTTCTTATGCATCATCACAGTGGAAGAGGAGTAGGCACTTTGGCTATGCCTTATGATACTTGCCTCTAGCATCTCCTAAACTATCTTCTCAATCTTACTTTTTTCCATATATGGGTATTTGTAAGGCTTGATGTTGGGCGGTTTGATCCCTAGTACTAGTTGAATGGCATGATCTTGGTCCCTTTTTGGAGGTAATTATTTAGGCATATCTCCAAAAACTATTGAGTGATGATCTGTAATTTCCTGTAGATCTGGTTGGATAGGAACATTTGGTTGATAGGCTACTAATGAAAACAATTATGCCACAAATCCATCAACCCCCTTTTTAAGAATCTTTTGCATTTGATGAGAGATTACTATTTGTGGGGACTTTACACGCAACCCTCTAAATTCAACTATCCTTCCCTCTAAATGAAATCTCATGAATAGATGTTGGAATTTCATCTCAATTATCCGTAATGTAGTGAGCCACTCTACTCCTAACATAATATTTTCTACCCCCATGGGAATATTAAACATTAAACAATCAAGTTGATAATCTCCCATGGTTAATTTAATGCTATGGTATTTTCTTGAATAATTGAAAGTACCCCTATCTGTAATTTGAACCTAAAATTCTACCCATGGGAATATTAAACATTGGACAATCGAGTTGATATTCTCCCATGGTTAATTTAATGCTATGGCATTTTCTTGAATAATTGAAAGTACCCCTATCTTTAATTTGAACCTAAAATTCTGGAGTAGGAAATATAAAATAATTTAGACAAGTCACCAACTTCTTGTTGATGAAGTTGTGAGTGCTTCCCGAGTCTATAAATATTATTACTCTCTTTCTTCAAGAACCCCACCACCTTGAGAGTTTTTGGAACACTAACTCTAGCAAGTGTGTGATAATAAATGATTGGGTGAGTATCTCTTGATTCCTCATCTAACTCATTGTCACCCTCTAATATTTATTCCTCCTCTTCTTCCTCACTCGACCCTTCAATATAGAATATTTTCTTTTTAATGCATTTATGTCCTTGACTGTATTTGCTATCATAATAAAAAAACCCCTTTTCTCTATGCTCTTCAATCTGTTGTGGTGTCAATCTAGTAGGCTGAGGAATTGACTGTATATGAGTGCTTTTCTCTTTTATATTTACAAAACCTTGCCTTTTAGTAACCATAATTTTTTCCTTACCTACCTTTCTATAATCATTGCTTGGGAGATATAATTTGGACAAAACATGCGTACCCCATATTTGATGTGATCCTTTAAGCCTCTGAGGAATAACTCCAATAGTTTTTTTTTCTTCCATATTTTCCACTCTTAAAGATAATGTGCAGAATTGATGACTATAATCCTTGACCATACTTGTTTGCCTTAATTTGGTGATCTAGTTGAAGTAGCTATCCATAAGATTTTCACCGTAATGTGTTGTGAGTTTCTCTTAGAAAATATACCAAGTGACAAAACATCCCTCCTTTTTATTTTCTTCACATAGCCAATGATACCAAATGAATTGGTCAAGTTCCATGTATAAGGAAGCCATGGCCACCTTTTGTTAACAAGGGACATGGTGAATATCAAAGAACTACTCCATTTGACAGAGGAAATTGGTAGGATCTTGACTATCAAACTTTCACATATCCATCTTTCCAGTATGAAGTTCCTAGCCATAGAATGATTAGAGTGTTGATCCATCTTGAGGTCTGATTCAAACCCAAAAGCATCCTTCCCCTTAAGAGACTTCTCTTCCTCCCAATCCTGGTGGTGTGACTCCCAATGTTTTAGATCTCTAGGATGTTGACCACCAAATAATCTCTCCATCATTTTCTTGATATCACTTGACTTAGCCATCATTTTCTCGATATCACCTGACTTAGCCATCATATTCTCCAACCCTTGCATTTGTTCGTACATAATTAACAAGATTTCATCCTTCATCTTGTTGGTTTCTTTTTTAATGTGTTCAAATATATATTCATTTTGTTTAAGAAGAATTTTCTCATTTTTAACATCCTCATTGCCTAGAGGTTTTCTAGGTGTGACAACATTCTTTTTACCTCTTGTTGTAGGCTCCGCCATGATAGGTAAAAAATAATTTTAGAATAATCACACAAAATAAACTTAATTAATTTTAAATTTTTACTATAACTTACTAGGGCATATATCTCACTACCAGAAAAAATCTCCAAGAAATTCGTTAATTTGTAGCCTTGAGAGTGAAATTGGTGGAAACCCTAATTTTACAATAACTTCCTCAAATCTGTTCCAAGTGTCCTCAAATCTTGAATACAAATATTCAATATGTTCTAAAAAAACCCACTAAAAATATTGAAAATATTCTCCAAAATGAGAGAGATATACACTTCCCAAAATGACCTCCAAAATTAAAAAAATCATCTTATGTTTTGCCCTCACTTGTAATGATATAACTTGCACAATAGAAGAATATAATTGGAAATATGCTACAAATACTTGATAATAATATGCAACTTCAAGGGGGAAACCTCCAAAAGTCTCAAATGATGAACACAATTCACAATATGATGATAATGACAATCCTCTACCTCCTATATATACTATACTCAAGCCTTGGATATCACCCAAGCTAACTTGGGTACCAAAATATATCACCTAGGCTGAACTAAATACCTATATTAATGATTATATAACTTAATTAAGAGTTAAGGTAGCCACAAGATGATTACTCATAACCTTATACCAATGTAAGATTAAGGGCGTAACATCTTGGTTCTCAATTGTTAAGCATTTGATTCTAGTATACGATATTACCTTCATGACAAGAGCCCTTAGACCTTGAGAGTTTAGCCTACAACATGAAAATTAATATAGAAAGCAATATGAGGGCATTTGGTAAGCCTTTCAAGAGAGATTATGTAAAGATATTGGGGCTAGATGCTGGTACTTTAAACAAACTCCTTAGAAATGAAGACAAGCTTGATAAGCTGATGGGGGAAATGAAAAATTTATCTTATAGAGGTGCAAGAAGTGAGAAGGGACTACCTTCTAAGAATTCTTCTACACAGTTTAATAAAGGACACATGTTGCATAACAAGCCTTATAATATTAAATGGTCTAAAAGATTAGGGATAAATGATAATCATGTGGTTTCTAGGTAGGGAAATCCAAGGCACCAAAACAAAGATACTCCTAATCCACATAGGAGGGATCATGTAAATGTCCAAGATGATTCATTATGGTGTGCGACATGCTTTTTACCTCATGATTTAGCTAATTCTATAGTTGTAGTTGCACTCTTGAAGGAGAAAGAATTCCCCAATGAAGATGGTACCCTTGAATGTTATGAAGATGTTGATGCGGACCAGCTTGACACATATGAAAGTGATGTATTATTTAAGTATGATGATGATAGTTATCAAGTCCAATATGAGCTACCAAGCTATAATTTCAATAGCCTCATGGAACTCATGCAACAAAGATATAAGAGAGTACAACCTTCAAATTAAGACATCAAGGCTCTTATAAATGTATCTATCTTGTAGGTGAAGAGTGATTACCAATTTAGAGGAAGGAAAGTAAATGCTAGAAAGGAAATTGGATCTACAATTACACCAAAGATACTGAATGCACCTGCAAATAAAGGAAAACATAAAATAAACATTGATGGTAAGAAACTAGACATTATAGGAAAAAGTGTCAGCAAGACTGCATAAAAGTTAGCAAAAAATAAATGATCATCTATGCATAAGATTCCTATGTAGAAGATATATGATCTAACTTGAATAAAAGTGCATGTGTACCAACAAACAATGTGGAAAATCCAAAGGTGATTGAAGTAGGATGCAAGCCAAATGAAACAAGGAAAAATTCTCAAGAAGGAAAAATGTAGCTAAGGCAAGTGGAAACATTAACAATGGTAATAATGCTACTATTAATGATCAGGTAATGCCTTTTATCCTTGACACTGATGCAACAACCATGACCCTATCCACCCCTCTACCTAAGTATGCCCCCATTGACATGACTTTTGTAAAAAAATATACAGTGCATAAATAACAAATATACACAATGAAAAGCAATAAAGCACACAAACATGAACACCACATAGATTTACATGGAAAATTAGTTATTTACCAAGAAAATCCATGGGCAAAGGTCTCAAAATAATAATCTTAGGAATAATTCACTGTTACAACAATCCACAATATTCCCTCAAGCTCGACTAACTAAGCCCAAAAACCTCTAAGTTGACATTTCCATTTTGAAGAAGGATTTCTAAAAATAGAAAGCACGAGTGGTACAACCACATGTCGTACACATGTCATGCATGGAACTAGTCATCAATTGCTTTATCAATGCTAGAACAAGAAAACTGACTTCACATATTAACAGTCTCCCACTTAAAGTCAAATTTTTGCCTTAAAAATAACTCCTATTGAAAGATCAATGCCAATGTTGATTATCATCAAGTGATGTGAAAGCCTAAAGAATTTTTGCACCAAATGAACTTCTCTCTACCAATGGGATTCATCAAAATATCTACTAGGTTTATATCAATGTGTATCTTGGCCAAAGAGATTTGTCCTCCTTCCAGCACCTCACATACAAAGTGATATTGTACATCAATATGTTTCATTCTGGCATGATAAGATGAGTTATGTGCTAAGTGTAAAGCACTCTATCTATCACAATGCAACACCATGCATATCCTTCTTTACCTGTAATTCACCCAAAAGTCTATGAAGCTAGATTACCTCCTTACTAACATGCATTGCTTCCATATATTTAACTTCAGTAGTAGACAAGGCCACCACTTTCTATAAATTTGAGATCCAACTAACAACACCTCCTACTAAGTGTTAGGAAAATGTTCCATTAACATTGTTGTCCTAAGTTATTTTATGTGTCTCCATGATTCTTGGAAAGTGTTCTTGAACACATAGACACTTGAGGGACAAATTATTTATTAATTATTTCACTTGGACATGTTGTAGATACATTCTATGTGGTGGGACCCATTATGGGTAGCCACTTTGGATGTGGAGCCCATGGAGACTTGGAGTTTCTTTCTAGAAGTCCATGTTGACTTGGATATAACTTCTAGGAGGTGGGACCCATCAGGGGCACCCACTTGGGGAGGCGAATCCAATGTGGACTTGCAGTTATCTTTATCATTTGCATGAGTCGATAATATTGCATATACTTTGCATGAGTCTTATGTGGGAGTTAAAATTGAAGTTAAAGATGCATGATACTTGCATGTTGCTTGCATGAGCTTGTATGAGCTTGCATGGACTTGCATGTTGTTGCATGTTACTTGCATGGACTTGCATGTTGTTGCATGTCACTTGTATGAGCGTGCATGGACTTACAAGTTATTGCATGTCACTTGTATAAGCTTGCATGGACTTGCATGTTGTTACATGTTACTTGCATGGACTTTCATGTTGTTGCATGTCACTTGTATGAGCTTGCATGTTGTTGCATGTCACTTGTATTCAAGCTTGCATGGACTTGCATGTTACTTGCATGGAATTGCATGTTGTTTCATGTGAGTTGCATGTTTTTGCATTTCAATTACATGTAATTGCATGTCAATTGCATGTACTTATATGGTGATGCATGTGTCTTGCATGTGACTCTAACTTAGGATTAGATTTGCATGACTCTTGCATGATGTTACAGGTTTTTATATGGCTCTTGCATGATACAAACAGGTTGTTACAGATCCATACTGGGGATACCAAGTAATGTATGTTGTTTGCAAGATATTGGCATGAGTTGGAGTACTTCAGTTAACTAAGTCTGATTGGAACTTCTTGGGTGCCCATGTTTGAGACTTTAAGTTTAGTGGTGATTTCTACTATGCAGCATTGGAGTTCACAATATTGAGCACATGGTTTTTTGCATGGGAATATTCCCTTGTTATTGGATACAATTTATTGTCTTTTGAGATTCATGGCTTCTATATAATGATGCCTTTGGTTGGTGGAAAATATCATAGGTTTTTGAAGTTGAAGGAATAATGAAGTGCTGCAAAAATTCAAAGAGAAATTTAGTGTTAATTGACAAGGTGTTGCTGTACCTCATCATTTAATCTATTTTTCAGATGTCAATAATCCAGGGGTTGTGTCCACAACTGTCTGCAACTAGGGATTCTACAGTTACCAGTTTCTAGCTAATCCTAACAGCTTCTACAAATTGAAGAGAGATTAATCTATCTACTTGTTGAATTTAAAGAATACTGAAAACAAGATAAAACATGAAATTTACTCAAAGCAATCTTAAAACATACTCAAAGCAATCTTAAAATAGTAATATACATCTACCTATCAAAATCAACAAATACTTTGCATAATCGAAAGATGAAGTAATAAAACAATGTTACTAGCCTCCTGCCTAAGTGGTGAGAGTGGGCCCTTGCTCTACACCCTTGGGGCTGAAGGCTACAGTAAGAAATCAGCACAGGAGAAGATCACAACTAGATCCAATCCAATTCATTCACTTTGCATTCGTGAGAATATTGCTAACACAGAACTAAGATTTTTCTAAGAATCAGAATAATTCAATTATTGTATTTCTTCTGCTATTTCTACAAGTATAGATGAAAAATGAATGATGACTTAACACTTATCTTATCTATCAGTTCCTCTATGAGATGACATCCATCTCTTTATTACACTAGCTGTTTAACTATGAAAGAAAATCATGCAAATAAAAAGTAGACTTGAGTGGAACATAAGTCCACTCAAAATCTAAGTTTGAGTCTTAATACATTTGGGCATTGAGGCCCTGAAAATAAGGGTATTGAATTAGTTCCATTGTAACTCATGCAAGAACTTTGAAAAGATAAAACTCCAGCAGTTTAACTAAAGATGACCCCTCACCACTCAGGTGATGATTTGAGTGAAATGAGGGGTATTATGATCACTGCTGAGAGAGTATGGTCGGCAACTTATGCTAGAAACATGCCTTTCTCTCAGGAGGCGCCAGAGATAACTATTCCTCTCTGCAGCTCCAGAGATACTGTAGCTTTCTCTGTTCAGCTTCAGAGATGCTCCAAACTCTCATAGAGCTCCGGAGAGCATTCCTCATTCCTTTAAAACTTCAGGTGTCATAGTCCTCTAGTATTGTCTCTAGAGATTATTGAAAACTTCCTCCGGAGATGTGCAAAATTGTTGTTTTTGGTATCTACACCTGTTGAATCAAAAAGAGAGAAGTTCTGCATTTTTCCATCAATTCCATGCACATTAGTCACTCAATCATAAATTATAATCTTAAGTAATCTATCTCAATTAATCATAAAATAGAATGATCTTGCTAGCTTATTTGGGTGCAGACATTAGGAAAGATGGACTTAGGCAGTAGAAAAAGAGAGGCAAAAAGATGTATTTCATGAGTGTAACTTGGCACTCATCATCCCCCCCATACCTAAGGTTTGGCAGGTCCTCCTGCTTCTCACATTCTGGATTTATTCTGGTGAAGCAGCTTGTCTGATAGGCTATAATCCTGGGCATAGGTGATCCAAGTTGTTCAGTTGATATTACCATTGCCTCTGTACTCATCGATCTGCTTCATCTAGTCCTACAATTTTTCATCTTCCAACTGTTCTGCCCAAACAGGGAGTGGTTCAATTATTAGAGGGGGCCTATACCATCCACCTATCCATTCCTGCCTATGGTTATCCATTAATTTGGATATCAACTTTGCCTTTCTCATGAATAATCTTAAGTTTGCAGGGGTGAATACTTCTCTCAGTTTCTGCTTCAGGGTCAAAATATTCCATCTCTTCTTTGCTACCGCAAGTACTGGATTTGTTGAATTGATCATGAAAAGGACAAAATTAATGGAGCATTCCTGCAAACTTTTTGGGTATAATGGCAAAATTGTGTTCTTACTATCAGGATGATAGATAAGGGACCTAAATTTGATCCTAAAAGCACTTAGATTGGGACATTCCTTCCTGATGAAAAGGTCTATTTTTAAATCCTTCTTGAGATGATCCTCCATCCTTTCATTCTAGATATGATGATTCCTCATCAGAGACATAAATGCCTTAAGCTGACATTCCCCCACAAAATGATTAAGAATAAAGGTTATATCATTAACACAGAACCCATGTAAGTATAATTCACATAGGAAATTCTTGTCCTCATCATTGCTCCTGGTTTATGTTGTCATGAATCCTTCTACTGTTTCTGTATCCTCAACCAGGTCAGATAGGACCAACGAGAATTTTCTTTGCAGTACCCTTTCCTGTAAGAACATGAAGTAACTGGCACTTGGAGGTCTGCAAGATAGAATTTCTGAAGAGAGGGAGGCCATTTCCATGATTTTGCATTCCAAAGTTGCTATTCTTTTTGTTTTGGCAGTGACTGCCCTTTGTATTTACAACATAGGCTTGGAAGCTTCATATTCTCTACACCTCTTTTCCCAATGGAACAGGGCTTTGGGAATGTCAATGGGGATTGGACCCACATAGGCATCTGTCTATATTTCCTGCTCATTGGTTGCCTTTGGGCCAGCCAATTCTTGAATATATTCTTCCTAGTCATCTAGTCTGTTATTGGCCCAAGTTAACTGTCTATCCTGGCTTTGTAGTTTCTCAATTAATGTTGCCATTATTGCGAGGCTATTGTCTCTAGCACTGGTGAGCTCAGAAATACTCTGTGCTTCCTCTTTCTCTTTTTCTTGCAATAGTTTGGTTGCCTCAATTTTCTTTGCCTCCAACTCTGCCTCTTTCTCAATTCTCTGGGCCTCTAATTCTGCCTCTTTCTCCTGGATGACCTTGTCCTTGCTTTGGAGTTCTATTTGTAGATTTGCAATGATTTGTTTTTTCTCCATTTCCACCTCTACTCTAACCTTTTTGAGGTCAGTAATAATCAAATTCTTTCCCCACAATAATCTCTTTAAATTTTCAATTTCTTCCATCAATTGCTATTCTTTTGAGATTTCCACATCCTCTTGATCAGAGGGATGAGAGAAGGTTTCTGCCTCTTCTGTTGTTGCTTTTGCAGCTATTTCTGTGGCTATGGGCTGATCATCAAGGTTTTCCATGGGCATCTACCCTGCTTTGCCCATTGTATCCCTTTGCTCTATTTCTTCTTCTTCAGACTGTCTATCCTGAGGATCCTCTTGGGGTATCCCTGCTTCTGCTGGCATTGATGAAGGCCCAGCCTTATCCTCACATGTTCTCAATTCTAGGAGTACCTCAGCGAGTAGGGCAGTATCTTTTTTAGCTTGTGAGAGTTGTTTCTTCCTTTTGCTTCTCCGGAGCAAAGGTGGGGCAGGTGCCTCTGGAGCAGGTCTCCCTTTCTCAGAATCTGAGGAAATAGTTTAAGTTTGTATGTTTTTTGTCTCCGGAGCACATGGTGGTTCTGCAATTGGGCTTGACTCCAGATGAACAGATGGTGCTGGAGAAATTTCTCTTTGTTTCCTCTTCCTGACTAGAGGGGTCTCATCTAAATCATGAGATGGTTCTTCAGCCCACCAGGTTCCCTCTGTTCTCTGTTCTAACCTTCCCTCCATTAATTCCTTAGGGCAAGATTCCTCAGTTAGAGTCATATTTCTCCTAACTGATCAAGTCATATATAGGGTTTGTTTAGGAGCAGGTTCTACAATTTCTTTGCCTTTCCTTTTTTTGTCAGGAATAGGGGCTGCAGATGAAGTGGCCTCCTATGAGGGCTTCTGTCCTCTGTGAATAGCTATGGAGGAGGCTGAAGGCTCAGTTTCCTCATCTTGGTGAGTAGGAGAACTCTCACCTCCTGGCTGTGCCATCTCTAGTTCTCAGACCTGGGGACTCTCCTCAAGAAAGTGTTGCCATAATTCCTTCCCATTGGCCTGAGACAGGAAGTGGTGCTTAACTATTAAAAAGATGAGACCATGGTGTTTCATGGGTCCCTTATTCTGCTGATATTTCTCTGCAGTTGCCCTGATGGCAGAATACAGGAAATTGGGAATATTTATGCTATATTCAGGGTGTCTATTCCCATGTCTTGGGAAAATCAACATTTTCATGATTGGCCCTAAAACTAGAGAAAATTGGCCATCACAAGTAAAGTATTTCATTAACCAGGTAGCAACAGATGTCCAAGGGTTTGGGAGTGTGGTCCTCAGAATTCCTTTAACTTCATTTTTATTCGAATGTAATTGAATAGCAGGTTCACCACGAACATAATTTTTTTTAATCAAATCAGTGTATAGGGTTTTCAAGTGGTAAAAGCTCTCACCTTGTTCAGGAAGTCCAGAAATGTGGCTGATAGTGGTTGAGGAGAAATTGATTTGCACTCCTCTGATAGTTGTCTAGTTGTCCCTTAAATTTCTGAGGAATTCATCGACAATATCTTCCTGAAACCCTTCAAATTTCTCTAGGAAGTCTAACCATCCTGCAGCTCTTAGAATATTTGCTACAGCTGCATCCCTTAGAAGACCCGTAGTACTTTCTGGCTCAGACTTTTTCTTGACTCCCATTGTTGAATTGACCCCACCTTCTGTGCTTATTTTTCACCTCCTTAATCTGCCGTATATCCTTTCCTCTTATCTCAATAGGCTCCGGAGGACTATTTAAATTGCTCTGTTCTTCAGGGTACTTTAGATGTTCGAATGAGGAGTGTTTTGTTTTTCAGCTTAGGATAATGCTAATTAGTTAGACTCTCAAGGTTGTCATAAATGCGACAGAATGATAGGACACTCTTGAGGCAAGGTGGCAGTTCAACATAGCCGGTGGCATGTGTGAATTTAGGAAAGAAGATGATGGCAGGAGGACGTGGCATAGTGGCAAAACCCAAAATAGAAAGACAAGATAGTTTCTAATAATGACTAATTAAAGATAGAGTTACCTGGATTAGTTTTAATGATGAGGTCGATATACACGGAAGAGATGCTACGTCATTGTTGGAGACTGCACGCGTCATGGCACATGAACAACTTTTGGTGGCTGGAGGTGACGTCCACTACTCTGTTGGTACGCAATCTGCAATCATTTCGTAGAGTGGTTCAAAAATCCACGTTCCTCAGGTGATGTCAGCGCCAACTTTGTGAATACTCCTACAATTGATATTGGTGCTAATTGAATTTATTCTTTTGTGATAAAGTAGAAGATGAGTCATGATGACGATGTGTCTACTTTACCACCTGGAGAGGTGGGTCCCCTCCCTTATTACTGAGACTGACTTCTTTATTGACAGAGCGCCAGAGGTGCTCCTAATTGGAAAGCGCTGGAGGTGCTCCTTATTGAAGAGCGCCAGAGTTGCTCCTAATTTGAGAAACGTCAGAGGTCCATTTGACTAACTCCTGGCATCTGATCATCTCTGAAGCTTAATTATTTCAACTGTCATGAAGAAGGGAACCGCCATTTACTGGTTTTCAACTCCCTTGGTTGAGAAAGAAAACCATTTGCTGGTTTTCCATCTTTCTCTATTTTTTTTTAATCTGACGTTGGGACAGAGGAGGTATCCCCTGTATCAAAACTCAAATCACTGAGAAACTCTTCTTTAGTAGATGGTCTTTTGTAGAGCCTGATTCAGTGACCATTTACTAGAAATGTGTCTGCGCTTCCATCAATAGGTTGTAATGATACTATTCCATTTTTAAAAACTTCTTTGATTTGATAAGGACCCATCCAATGAGTTTGCAATTTTCCTTTGAACTCCTTGAATTTAGAATCATAAAGAAGGACCCAATCACCTTGTTGAAATGTTCTCCTTTTGATGTGTTGGTCATGCCATTGCTTCCTCTGATACTGAACCAGTTCTGTTTGCTGAATGGCCTCTGTCTGAATTTCATCCAACTCATTGAGCTGAAGAATTCTATTTTGTTGAGCTATAGACAATGGTAGACCAATATCCAATGCAGTTTTAAGTGTCTGGAGTTCAAATTCTATAGATAAAATGGGCTTTTTCCCATAAACCAATTCATATGGTGAGAACTTTGTTGTGGACTTCCAAGTTGTGTTGTAAGCCCAAACTGCTTTAGGTAATCTGCTAGCCCAATCTTTTCTGTTCATTGTTACTGTCCTTGTTAGAATATTCTTAAGTTCCCTATTAGTTACTTCTACCTGCCCATTCACCTGAGGATGGTAAGGTGAAGATTTTCTATGCTTGACTTGATATAAATCTATGAATGCCCTGATTACCTATGAAGTAAACTGAGGTCCTCTGTCTGAAACTATTGATCTTGGGGCTCCAAATCTTAAGAAAATCTTATTGTAGAGGAAATCTGCAACTTTCTCTTCTCTTGCAAATTGTAATGCTTGAACCTCAGCCCACTTAGTAACATAGTCTATGCATACTAGAATGTACTCCTTGCCTGATGGTGAAATTGGTCCCACAAAATCTAGACCCCACTACTCAAATGGTTCCATCATGACTTGAGGATGTAGTAACATCTCCTAGGTAAAGGTTGGCTGCCCCATCCTTTGGCACTGGTCACAGTGCTACACATACTTCTTTGTATCTTTATGAAGAGAGGGCCAGTAGTAACCAGCTCCGAGGATCTTGTGAACTGTACTGTGGAAGGAGTAATGGCCACCAGATGGTTCATCATGACATGCTCTCAACACATAAAAAATCTCATCAGCTTTTAAACACCTGCATAGAATGAAATCAGGACCACATTTAAATAGTAAACCATTCAACCATTTGTAAGATAAACTTTCTTTAACCAAACATTTTCTTTGTTTTGAAGTAAAATGGGATGGATACAAGCCTGTAGCTAAAAGATTAGCTATGTCAGCAAACCAAGGTGTAGTAGAGGATATAGCAAAAAGATGTTCATCTGGGAACTTGTCCTCCACTGGTTAGTTTTCTCCTCTTGTATGCAATCTTGACAGAAAATCAGCAACCAAATTAAACTTTCCTGGATTATCAACTATGGTAACATCAAATTCCTGCAAGAGAAATAACCACTTGATGATCCTTGCACCCACTACTAGTTTATTCATTAGGTACTTGATGGCTGCATGATTAGTGTGTACAAATATCTTATATCCAGTGATGTAATGCCTGAATTTGTTTATAGCATAGATGACTGCCAAGAATTCTTTTTCAGTTGTTGTGTAGTTTTTTCTGTAGAGGTAAGGTTTTTGCTGATGTAATAAATGGCATGCATACTTTCTCCTTCCTCCTTTTGTCCTAAAACTGCCCCAATGGACTCATTTGAAGCATTAGTCTGTATGTGAAATGGCAAAGTCCAATTTGGTCCTCTTAAAATTGGTGTGACAGTAAGCTTCTCTTTTAAGGTTTCAAATGCTGATTGACATTCTTCTGTCCACATAAATTCTGTGTCTTTGTTAAGCAGGGTAAACAGGGGGCAGCTATTCTGCTAAAATTTTCTATGAACCTCCTATAGTAGCCTGCATGACCCAGAAAACTTCTAACATCTATCTAATTTTTGGGTGAAGGCAACTGTGTGATCACCTCTATCTTGTTTTGATCCACTTTGATCCCTTTCTCTGAAATATGGTGCCCCAAGACAATTCCTTCCTCTACCATCATGAAGCACTTTTCATGGCTAAGGGATAATTGATTTTTCTCACAGCATTTCAGTACTTTCTCAAGCTTTGTGAGAGCTTCCTCAAAATTATCCTCATACACAGTAAAGTCATCCATATAGACCTCCATGCATTCATTAGCTAGTTCATCAAAAATAGCTAAAACAAGTCTCTGAAATGTAGTTGGGGCATTACATAGCCCAAAGGGAAGAACTTTGTAAGCAAAGGTTCCCCACGAGCATGTAAAGGTGGTTTTGTCCTGGTCTTCAGGTGCTACTTGAATTTTATTATACCCACTGAATCCATCTAGAAAAGAGAAATACTTTCTCCCAGCAAGGTTGTCTAGAACTTGGTCAATGAATTGTAAGGGAAAGTAGTCCTTTTTTGTGGCCTTGTTGAGTTCTCTATAATTAATACACACCCTCTATTTCCCATTCTTTTTAGGCACTATGACGAGGGGTGAAACCCATTGACTGTTTGAGATTGAATATATGAACCCTACTTGAAGTAATTTTTCTATTTCAGTTTTGACAATGTCCTTTAAAGCAGGATTCAATCTTCTCTGCGGTTGTCTGACAGGTTTAATATCCTCAGTGTATATATGATGGGTACAGATCTCAGGAGGTATGCCTTTCATATCTTGGTATTCCCAAGCAAACTATGCTGAATGGGAAATTAGAAGTTGGATGAGTTTTTCTTCCTGATTGGCTGTTAACTGAGTATTGATGTTAAGTGTTTTCCCTGGTAAAATCATGACCTGTTTTGTGATTTGATTCATAGACGTAGTTAATCCACACATAGGAGTCATGGTATTGAGAGGACAAGAATGTGGAAGAAACATATGGAAAGTTGCTAAGTCTCTGTAAAAGGTTTCCCCACAAGGAATGATGTTAGCGAGTGTACAATAAGAAGTAAGAAGTTCTCTCCTAGAATCTTGGGCGAGTTCTATCACATCCTTCTTGATTAGGATGTGAGTGAAGTCTTCTATTGTATCATAGTATATTTCTTCTTCCAATTCTCCCAGATGTTCATTGATGGTTACCATAGCTACCGAGGCACTGTTGTTATTGTTCTCTAGCTCATCCACCCATACTCTTCCTGTATAATGTATTGATGGTTTAGCTGGAGGATACAGAGATATTTTCTTTAAATCTATCCCATTAGAAATGACCATATCCCCAGTTCGACAATCAATAGATGCTACTGCTGTAGCTAGCCATGGTCTTCCTAATATCAGTGGATAAGCATTTCTCCGGTTTCTCAATTCTAGAATCAAGAAGTCCACTAGAAATTCCCATGAATCTATCACAATTGGTACATCAGTGATTACTCCTTTTGGAATAGCTACTAATTGATCAGCAAGTTGAAGAATTGTAGTTGTGGATTGGATACCTGAGAGAGCTAATTTGTCCATTGTGTGGACTGTCATCACATTAATTGCTGCTCCCAAATCAACCAGAACATTTGAAATTTCTACTCCTGAGATGAAAATAGTTATGATAGGGTTTCCAAGGTCTCCATATTTTGGGAGGAGAATTTCTCCCATCAATAGATCTACTACTTTTCCTTCCACCTATATTGTGGAGGGAAAGTTTTTCTTCCTGCCCTGCGTTTTGATACAATGTTGTTTAATTAACTGATTTAGTTCCAGAACATCTCTGATTGCCTGGAGAAGAGGAATTTCAATGTTTAACTGCTTGATTTCTTGTAAAAGTTTTGATTCCAAGTTGGTTTGGATTTGTTTTTGTAAGATCTTTTTCTGGGGAACATTTTGTTTAAGCCATTCTAGGTATGGTGCTAGTTTTTCCATCTCCGGAGCATCTCCAGAGCTCTTGTCAGAATTGTGTTCAAGAATGTTCTTCAGAGTCGGTCTTTTAGGAGCAACTCCAGAGTTGTCCAAGGATGATCCTTTTAGCACTTTTTCATTATTAATCTCCTCTGGGGGTTGAGTGGATGAATCTTCAGGTTCCTCATCATTGGTTACTTCAACTATAATTGGAGGAGATGGTCTTGCGAATGCTTTCCCAGAACGTAGCTGGAGATTATTTGAATACATAACATTAATTCCAGCCAGATTTTCTTGCTCTGTCATGTAGACAGCTGCTCCCTATTTATTTCGTGGGTTTGGTATAGGCTGAGCTGGTAAAGGTGGTTGGCTAACTGGTTCGTTTTGTGCTTGACCTTGTGTGTTGGAGGGTGCAATTAGTAAAGCTTGTTGTTGAGGTTGGAAACATCTAGGTTGTCCCTGGTATTGTTGATTATATCCCCATTGAGAACCCCATTGAGGTTGCATGTTTTGTGATCCAAACTGTGGTGGCCACTGTTGATTTCCCCAAGGCTGCTTTTGCCAATTTTGGTTTTGCCAGTGTTGGTTTTGCCAATCCTGCTGTCCCCAAGGATGATTATTTTGAGGCCCATGCCAAGTTGGATTCCACTGATTATTTTCCCAATTAGAAGGACTCCTGTAAGAAGGCTGGTTTGGATACCGATTATAAGGAAAATTCCCAGCTTGTTTTTGTCCCACATAGTTCAATTCCTCTTCTATTACAACATTCTTCTTACTCAATCTTTTCAAGGCTAGAAGTTGACTACATTGACTAGTAGGATACATTCCTTATCACAGATTTGAAAAATCTCTGATTTGTCCAAAGGGCATTCTCTCAACAGATGTTTGTTTCTACACCTAGGACAATAGATGGAGAGTGGTTCAGTTGCTCTATTTTGATCAGTCATTTTGGTTTTTTCCTGAATCCCATCCAATGTGGTATTTAATTGGACCAAAATGTCTATTTTTAGATTTGTAATCTCTTCCATCAACTTTCCTATTTCATTTTTCCCTTTAAAAGTTTTGGATGACCTCACTCCATCTTGGGTTCTAGAATAGTTCCTGCAGAGTTCTTCTATATCAAGTATTTCCATTTTGTTGATGTTCCCTTTTCCCATTAGGTCCAGTGCTTGTTTTGATTCTTTATCCAATCCTTTTACAAACAGGGTTCTGGCCAAGGAGTGATCTATTGGGTTGCCATACCTTCTCAAGGTGAAGTTAAACCTATCCACATAGTCCTCTAAGGATTCTTCCTCCCCCTGCCTAATTTTGAACAATTCTTCATTTTTATTACTGGATCTACAGTAATCTTGGTAGTTTTCCAAAAACTCTGTTTCCATTTGATCCCAAGAATAGATAGAATTCTAGGGTAAACCCATAAACCATCTCATCGCAGAATCTTTCAGAGTTGAAGGGAACAGTTTGAGTTTCTAGTTATCTGATCCATAATCATAAGTCTGGCAGACTACTTTAAATTCAAATAAGAACTGATCCGGATCCTCAGAAGAAAATCCTCTAAAGTTTGGTAGGTGTGCTGGTGAGATATTCTTCATAGGAGCATTGTCTCCAGCAACCAAAACAATAGGATATGAGAAGGTTCTTGGAACCTGATTTTCCTCTTCCCCATGATTTTAATTTTCCATGTTTCGTACTGGTTCTTCTTTCTAAGGTTCTAGGAAATTAGGTTCTATTAAAGGATCTACCTAAAACTTTTGTTGTAATTCCTCGATATAATTGGCAAATGGAATATTTGGAGGATCTAAGAGATTATTGTTCTGAGGTGTAGCTTCCAAAGTAGGCTCTAGGTTTCTCTCCTCAACAAGATCTTGTATCACCCCACTGCTTTCTCCTATGGTTTGTTGTTGGGGTGTCTATTTTATATATCTTCCTTTTAAGTCTCTAGCTCTAACCATACAGATGTATCTTAAAAACTATTTTAACTCAATTTCCCTAATTAACACAATCAGTCCCCAGCAACGGCACCAAAAATGACAAGGTGTCGCTGTACCTCATCATTTAATCTATTTTCTAGATGTTAATAATCCAGGGGCTGTGTCCACGGCTGTCTGCAACGAGGGATTCTATAGTTACCAGTTTCTAGCTAATCCCAACAACTTCTACAAATTGAAGAGAGATTAATCTATCTACTTGCTGAATTTAAAGAATATTGAAAACAGGATAAAATAGGAAATTTACTCAAAGCAATCTTAAAACAGTAATATGCATCTACCTATCAAAATCAACAAATACTTTGCATAACAGAAAGATGAAGTAATAAAACAATGTTACTAGCCTCCTACCTAAGTGGTGAGAGTGGGCCCTTGCTCCACACCCTTGGGGCTGAAGGCTACAGTAAGAAATCAGCACAGGAGAAGATCACAACTAGATCCAATCCAATTCATTCACTCTGCATTCGTGAGAATATTGCTAACACAGAACTGAGATTTTTCTAAGAATTAGAATAATTCAATCATTGTATTTCTTTTGCTATTTCTACAAGTATTTATGAAAAATGAATGATGACTTAACACTTATCTTATCTATCAGTTCCTCTATGAGATGACATCCATCTCTTTATTACACTAGCTGTTTAACTATGAAAGAAAATCATGCAAATAAAAAGTAGACTTGAGTGGAACAAAAGTCCACTCAAAATCTAAGTTTGAGTCTTAATACATTCGGGCATCGAGGCCCTAAAAATAAGGGTATTGAATCAGTTCCATCGTAACTCATGCAAGAACTTTGAAAAGATAAAACTCTAGCAGTTTAACTAAAGGTGACCCCTCACCACTTAGGTGATGATTTGAGTGAAATGAGGGGTATTATAATCACTGCTAAGAGTGTCTGGTCGGCAGCTTATGCTGGAAACATGCCTTGCTCTCAGGAGGCGCCGGAGATAACTATTCATGTCTGCAGCTCTGGAGATACTGTAGCTTTCTCTGTTCAACTCCAGAGATGCTCCAGACTCTCGCAGAGCATTCCTCATTCCTTCAAAACTTTAGGTGTCATAGTCCTCTGGTATTGTCTCTGGAGATTATTGAAAACTTCCTTCGGAGATGCACAAAATTGTTGTTTCTGGTATCTACACCTATTGAATCAAAAAGAGAGAAGTTCTGCATTTTTCCATCAATTCCATGCACATTAGTCACTCAATCAGAAATTATAATCTTAAGTAATCTATCTCAATTAATCATAAAATAGAATGATCTTGCTAGCTTATTTGGGTGCAGACATTAGGAAAGATGGACTCAGGCAGTAGAAAAAGAGAGGCAAAAAGATGTATTTCATCAGTGCAACTTGGCACTCATCATTAATCTAAACTTAGTTACAAGAATTACTACAAGCATAATATCTCTTTGGGTGTGGAGTTTTTTCCCACAAGGGTTTCTCCACGTAAATTCTGTATCAACTTCCTTGATTAATTTCTTCATACCTTAATGAATAAAATTTCTAAACACTAATACATATAAATTGGATAATCTTGAAAGTAATTTTCAGATTTGCAACACTGTGTACATGATTAATTTTCAAATTTGAAAACAATTAAAAGAAACATAGCAGCAATTTTACCTTGTTCACACTTGCTTTTTCCAACATTTGGTATCAGAGCCATTGGTTCTATTGAGATAGGGATGCCTTTCTCTTAAGTGTTGAAGGTTTTTTTGGGTTGCAGTAGATGTTCTATGTGCTGACATTATTTTGTAGATCTATGAAATTGGAAGCCATGGTAGGTAACTCTCAAATGAATATTGTCATTGCAAACTATGTTGGGCACTTGAGGCTCAAGGTTATGGATCTTTATGGAGTTGGTCATGTGGTAGTGATTTGGAACTCCATTTTGACAATATGTGTATCCTCCATCTCCACCAAAATCTACATCCACATACCCATTAACCTGAAGACTACTCCCATTGTAATATATAGAAACATCAGAAGTACCCCTCAAATACCCAAGAATCCACTTCATAATCATCCAACGCTCACAACCTAGATTCTCCATGTAACGATTGACTACTTCCACTGCTTGTGCAATGTCTAGTTTGGTGCACACCATGGAAAACATAAGACTACCAACTAATGATGAGTATAGTACACAATACATCTACATCCTCTCCACTTCTATTCTAGGGCATTATTTTGAAGACAATTTAATGAATAGGAAATGGTGTACTAACTGGTTGTGCATTCTACATATTTAAACATTGCAAAATCTTTTCCACATAAGTCTTATATGACAACCAAAGCTTCTTGTTCTTTTTGTCTCTATGTATCCTTATTCTAAGGATATGATTCACACCTCCCAAGTCCTTCATTTCAAACTCCCTAGCAAGATAAGATTTTAACCCAATGATTCTATGCATGTTGGGACCTGCTACCAACATATCATCAACATTAAAAAGCAAAATAATGAAACTACCATCTTTATACCTTTGAAAGTAGGCAAAATGATAAAACTCACATTTTCTAAAACCCAAGCTCATCATGAAAGAATCAAATCACTTGTACCAACACCTTTGTGCCTTTTTCAAACCATACATCAAATTTTTCAACCTAAAAACTAGATTCTCCTTCTCTTCTTCCTCAAAACCTTCTAGCTGTTACATGTAAATTTTCTGAAAGAGGTCATCATGCAAGAAAGTTGTTTTAATATCTAACTATTGTAGCTCCAAATCAAGACTAGCAATAAGAGCCAAAACAACTCTAACTATACTTAACTATGCAACAAGTGAAAAAATTTCATCAAAACCAATACTAGATTTTTGTGTATACCCCTTGGCTACTAACCGAGCTTTGTATCACTCCACATTATCATTTTATCCCTTTTCAATTTGAATAACCACTTGTTCCCTATAGTTGTTCAACCCTTAGACAATGACACAAGCTCCCATGTATTTTTATGTAGATCTCTCATCTCCTCCTCCATGACTTCTCTCCATTTACTTGCATCTTCATCTTTGCAAGCCTCCTAATATGAGATAAGCTCACCAACATCAGTAACTAATGCATAAGTTGAATTACAATTAGGAGATTACCTCTTTGGTGCTTTGGATACTCTAGTTGATCTCCTCATAAGGGGTAATGTGTTACCCTATGGATCATTTGGTTGCTATTCTTCCTCATCATATAACTAATTTTGATTTTCATCTTGCTGATTTTCATCTAGCACATCCCTGTTAGCATCATACTTTTCAACCTCTACTGGAATAGTTGTTTTACTTTGCTATTCTTTACTTCTTTGCACTATTTTTTATTAAAAGAAACATCTCGGCTAATAATAATCTTGCGAGTAGAAGTATCCCACAATCTATATCCCTTTGTACCTTTTGCATAACCAAGAAAAGTACATTTTGTGGACTTCACATCTATCTTATTTCTATCCTCTTTAGAAATATGAGCATAATCATTAGAATAAAAAACATGAAGAAAAAATCAACAGCTTTACCTATCCATACTTCTTCAGGAATTTTATGATCTAGAGCTATAGTGGGTGATCTATTAATGAAGAAATAGGCTATGGTAATAGCCTTAGGTGAAAATTTCTGGTCCAATCCAGCAATGCTCAACATGCATCTATCTCGCTCCATATTTTATGATTCATGCATTCAGCAACACCATTTTATTGTGGTGTTCTAGCAATCATCAACTACCTTGCAATGCCATGCTCACTACAAAATTGATTAAACTCTCCTGAACAAAATCCCCCTCCATTGTTTGTTCTAAGACATTTTATTTTCTTATCCTTATGGTTCTCTACTAGAGCTTTAAACTTCTTAAAATAAGAAAATACATCACATTTCTTCTTCATAAGATAAATCCACAGCTTACGAGAGTAATCATCTATAAATAAAACAAAATATGATGAACCCCAATAGGTGTAGCAAGTGCTTGCCAAGTATCTGAATGTATTAATTATAGAATTTCTTTACTTCTAGTAGTGCATCTAGAAAAACTTAGTCTATTTTGTTTTCCAAACAAACAATTCTCACAAAAATTCAAATCTTTAGAGTTGGCAGCTGCGAGAAGGTTTCTATCTAGTAGTACCTTGAGACCACACTCACTCATGTGGCCTAACCATTGCTGCCAAGTTGTTATTGAGTCCATTTCTGTATCTAACACCACTGTAGCTTCTCCACTACAAGTTTCTCCAACCAACCTATAGATATTTCCAACCTTTTCTCCCTTTAGTACCACCAACACTCCTTTTGTTACTTTGAGACTGTAAGCACCAAAATCACGCACAACCTCCACGAGGACCCCTATGATGAATTATAATCCTTGTCATGTACATGTAAGTGTGAAATAACATTCACTCAACAACAATTCTCTTGGTGACTTGTCTTTTCTTTCGTCTTGTGTTGTTTCTCCTTTGTCATTTTCTCTCTCTTTGTTGTTGATGCTTTTTGACACTTTTCTACACTTGTCAGTTTGTGTTTTCTATGCTTGCGACCCTGTTCTTAAGCCTTGTATGCATCTTGTAGGTGATTTTTCACCTCTCCTCAGTGTTTTTCATCTTCTCAACCCCCTAGAAGCCTTCTAGAGGTCCTCCATAGCCATCTCCAACTTTCAATTTTTAGTTTCACTAAACCAATCCAAATCTCCCCCTATTATTTTCAGTTCTCCCCCTGAGAGATCCTACTTTGCAAGTGGATATTTGGATTTTCACACATGATTGGCCTATTTCTAGAGGTAGATCTCCTTTTTATCTCTTCTACCATCTCCCATAATGCACTTTCACCTAGAACCCTTCCATTTTGGATCTCCCCCCGGGAGACCCAAGGTCGCCCTCGGCTGACCTGACTAGTGAAAGGGGCGACCCATGTGATGAGGTACAAATAACCTCATTTATTTAATGGATCAAATAGCCTTTTTGCACTATCCAATTCCCTAGCCTTGCCAATTTATTTATTTTTACAAGTGATATTTATCTATTTTTAATAAAATATTATACAAATCCTGATTTCCTAAATTGATTGAAACTAGATTTTAAATGTTGATTTAATGGCATGAAAAGTTGGGTAACTGTGTAGGTTAATGCATTGCCTAAGATGTGGACATTATGTAGCTATGGACGAGTGTGCCGGAAGTTGGGGGCACCAAAAATTTTAGGCTTGCATTTAATGAAGACTTTGTTTTTATTCTGCTATTTCTGTGGTTACTCAAAAGACATTATGACTCCACTTAGAGTCCTCTTTATGTTTAAAAAATAGCAGTAAATAAGATCTTGTTTTTCAGTTAGAAGACCTTTTCAATTGGCATTTTCCCGCCATTTGAAGTTTAGGAGTTTTTGAAGTAGTTCAGTTGTTGCTGTTGCTCAAAATATGGATATAAATAGACACTATGGATGAATAAAAATCAATCCTTTAGTTCTTCAAAATCATCAGAGTTGTGCACTTACAATTTTTATGAATGGAAATGATATTTTGAGTTTTAGTTTCTTTAAAAAAATATGAAAATTTGAATGGAGTTCTCATGTGCTATTGAAGAGATTGAATGTGATTTGAACTAAGACAAGCTTCTTCGATGAGCTGGCCACTCGTGGGATTGTAGGATAGATAAGTATTTTCATTTCTGTGAATGTTTTCATTCAGTTGAAGATAGTTTATGTTTAGCTTCTGTTGTTAACCTACAGGGTGTGTTGTTTAAAAGTTAAACTATTGTGTACCGTTGTTTGAAACTTTCTGTGTTCATTAGAAGTTTTCCAGCGCATCTGCCTTAGTTAGAATTACTATTTTTTGATGGTTAGAATTTGGAGTGCTTGCAGCTTAGCAAATTGCATTTGTGAATTTTTAGCATAGAATTTTCCTGCTTTCTAGTGTAGAATTTATCTACTTTCTAAGTGTACAATTTATACGCTTTCTAGTCTAGAGTTTTCATGCTTCTTAGTATAGAATTTGAATGCTTTCTATAGAAGGATAAAATTACTGTTTCATTTCATGTACTGCTTCAACTTTTTAACATATCTAGAAAATTGTTTCTCAATGAAATATCTAAACTCCCTATTGCAGACAGCCTTGGACACTACCCCGGTCGATAAATTGATATTTTTTTATCTAAAGTGTTAGGACCTTATGACAGCCTGTCACTTTTTGGCACCATTGCTGGGGAAACATGATCTTTTCTAAGTGTTATTAGGGCATGCTTGGGAATTTCTTGTAGTAAACACCCAAAAATAGTTACCAAACCTCTCTTTCTGTATGGTCAAAAAATGAAGTCCACACGGAAGATTCATACCAAAAACCCCCCAATAGTAATTCCAATCATAAATAGGGAGGAAGAAGTATCAGCTAAAGAACTAAATTATGAATTGATCAAGTAGGATCAACTTGAGACCTCCCATCGTACCCCATAAGTTTTGCCAGTTGACCCAATCTTTGAGGAGATAATTATTCAATCAACCAACCTAGTCTTGGATGAAGAGAACATTCATTTTGACATTATGGCTAACAATCTCCATAATAATGATATGGGAAGAAGACCGGCATCATGAACCTTTACCTACCCTATCGCTCTCAACGAAGATGATGATGCACCAATGAAAAACATTTCACCATCTATCTTGCCAACTTTCAGGGGACTTTCTTCTGAAGATCCTGACTAGTTCCTCTTTGAGTTCAAAGTCTTGTGTCAAACATACGACTACAAGAATGACAATCAGAAGCTTAAACTTTTTCCCTCCACTCTGAGAGATGCTGCAATGCATTGGTTTATGGGACTAGCTTCTAGATCAATAACTAACTAGGATGACATGGAAACTATTTTCTTAGAAAAATACTAGAGTTATTGTAGAGTTAGTGATAGAAAGGAAGAGCTATTCAAACTAAGACAAAAAGAGGATGAGAGCCTAGAAGATTATCTTGACAGGTTTGTCTTTCTAACCAAACAATGTGGTGAGGAAGCCATAAGTCCAGAGATTCTAAAGACTATATTCCTCAAAGGACTTAATGAGGATGTGAGGAGAAGCTTAGATTTAATGGGAAAAGGAGATGTGTCCCAACTTGAACTTACTGATATCTTTGAGTTATGTTAGAATTTTTCCTGTACTCGAGGAGGAATACGAAAATCTAGCCTCCTAAGGAGCTCCAATGAAATAGGTAAACTGTGAGAGGAAATAGGAAATCTAAAAACTGACATTCTTGTTCAGCTGAACACTACCTTGGATGGAATACAAGCCAAAACACGTAACCCTGAGACCTTATCCATCTATTG
The DNA here is from genome assembly GCA_027924645.1 of Cunninghamia lanceolata. Classification (NCBI taxonomy): domain Eukaryota; kingdom Viridiplantae; phylum Streptophyta; class Pinopsida; order Cupressales; family Cupressaceae; genus Cunninghamia; species Cunninghamia lanceolata. Next base: position 6,556,167 of record BSBN01000957.1, read on the forward strand.
TCCTAGGTGTCGAAACAAGCATTTATTAAGAGAATGCCCTTTGGACAAGGCTGACACTTGCCAAATTTGTGAAAAGAGTCATACCAATGATCAAAGTGAGATTCTGAATGCCATTAAGACTTCTAAAAAATGACCATCTCACACTAAGGAAGAAATCAATTTTGTGGGCCAAAGACCTGGAGGAAATATCTCCTATGGTCAAAACTCAAACCCTACATGGTGACCTCCAAACCCTTGGAACAATACTCAGTGGTCAGCCCCATGGCCTTTAGTACCACCTAGATGGGAATCTTATCCACCTTTGGGACTAGTTGAATGGACAGACCAAGCTTGGGGAAACTCCCAATAGAAAAATTAGCAATGGCATCCTCACAATCAACCTCCACAATGGAATCAACAACTAAACTAATTCTACAATGGTCCTAGATGAATGCCAAATCCACAACAGAACCTTCTAACGGCTCCCCAAAACCCTCAGTAGAGTGAACAAGTTAATCAAAAACCATTGCTGGCACAACCTATTCCTAATCCCAAGAACACATGTCAAAATGCCCCAGTGTATGCTGCTGATCAGGATAACATGGCAGGGGTCAATGCCATCTATTGTGGAAACCTTCAATTGAGGTTAGGAAAAATACTTAATCAACCGACCATTGTTGAAGTTACAGAAGACCCAAATGAAGGACTCAACACAGAACCAGAGACTCCTCTTTTACCTACAGAGCATGACTCCAAGAAAAATCAAGAGGAATCGTCCTTACCGCAACCCCAGATAACTTTAGCTCCTATTGTAGGCCCATCTCAGGAAGAAGTTGTTAAGCAACCACCAACAATTCCATAAAAATTCCCATGTTAGGAAGGAAAACCTAGGCACCTTTTCTAGATCATCTCAGATCAAATGTCCTTAAGAACCCACCAGAAGTATCATTGTCTAACGAAACTGCTCTGATACAAAAAATTAAACAACTCCATATTGAGATTCCTCTGTTACAAGTGATCAAAGAAATTCCTGAACTAAACCAGCTAGTTAAACAAATGTGCATTAAAACACCAGGAAGGAAACCAAAATGGATTAATACAGTGCACATTAATGGATATCTGGCTAAAATTTTAGCTGGGAAAACCTTGACTCCAAAATATGGCGATCCAAGTAGCCCACTTATAACAATAACAATTAATGGAGTGACAATACCTAATGCATTGGTGGACTTGGGAGCAGCCATTAATGTTATAACAGTGGATGTTATGGAAAAACTTGGACTCACTGACCTTCACCCCACAACTACCATATTATAAATGGCAAATTAGGCCATAGCTATTCCCAAAGGAGTCTTAGAAAATGTCCTTGTCAAGGTTGACGATTGGGAATATCCGGTAGACTTCCAAGTTCTCCAGTCCCTCACACCCAAAGACAGTTACCCAGTAATATTGGGTAGACCATGGTTAGGTATAGTCACAACCAAGATTGACTGCAGAGTAGGAGTAATGGTCATTTCACATGGTCTCAGTAACAAACATCTAAGTCTATACCCCCCACTCAACCTGTAGAATATAACCAAGTCTGGGTCGATGAATCAGATGAATCCGATAAGAAAGAAAATCTATCTTCACTTGCCATGGTGGTTATTAAACAAAATAATGAAGAATTGGAAGATGAATTAGACAACATCCAAGATTTTTCCATAGTATCAGAAGATGAAGAAGCTTTAGAGGTGGAAGAAATTTTAGGACATCCAATCCACATTAATGATGAAGAACATGATTATACCAACTTAACAACTCGACCCTATCCCCTGGCAAATATCATCTTGAAATCAAATCATTTCTTCTCAGATATTGCTAGACTTCATAGAATCATACCACATAGCTATCCCTCAACACATTAATGGAAGAAGTTGACATTGTCACCTCTAATTACCCTTGAACCAAGACTATCATGTTATTGCCAAGAAAGACTTTAAATATCAATAATTGGTTGACAGAATCTGATGAGCGCAAATTATTCAATGTTTTGATGAACAAGTCCAAAGCTTTTGCTTGGGACTATACAGATACAAGAGGAATCCACCCAAGTGTTTGCACCCACCACATCTATACCAAAGATGTTAGACTAGTCTGTCAACCCCAATAAAGACTCAATCCAGCTCTCAAAGATATTGTCAAAACTAAAATTGAGAAACTCTTACAAGTGGGATTTATTTATCCTATTTTGGATAGCAAATGGGTTTCACCCTTAGTGGTAGTGCCCAAGAAAAATGGGAAATGGAGAGTGTGTGTTGACTACCTAGAACTCAACAAAGCAACCTACAGAGATTATTTCCCACTGCCCTTCATAGACCAAGTTTTGGATAATCTAGCAGGAAGGAAGTATTTCTCATTTTTGGACGAGTTTAGTGGATATAACCAAATACAAGTGGTAGTAGAGGACTAGGACAAAACTACTTTCACATGTCCTTGGGGAACATTTGTATATCGGTTTCTTCCCTTTGGGCTTTGTAATGCTCCCGCCACGTTTCAAAGAGCTATTTTGGCTATCTTTGCTGAGCCCATAAACAACTGTGTAGAAGTCTATATGGATGACTTCATAGTCTATGGTTCCACTTTTGATGAAGGTCTCAAAAATCTAGATAGAGTTTTACAACGATGTGAAGATCATCAACTATCTCTAAGCCATGAGAAATGTCTCATAATGGTAGAACAAGGTATAGTACTGGGGCACCATATTTTAGCCGAAGGGATAAAGGTTGACCCTAAGAATATTGAAGTGATACAACAACTGGAAACCCCAAAGAATCAAACCAATATTAGAAGTTTCTTAGGACACGCTGGTTATTACCGGAGATTCATAGAAAACTTCAGTAAGATTGCAGCTCCCACGTTCTCTCTTCTGCAGAAAGATGTGGATTTTACTTGGACAAAAGAATGTCAAAAATCTTTTGACATCATTAAATAAAAGCTTGTCTCAGCCCTAGTTTTACGAGGACCTAATTGGAAACTTCCTTTCCATATATATGCTGATGCTTCCAACGATGCTATTGGAGTAGTGTTAGGCCAAGAAGATGCGAATGGAGGAAAATACGCTATATACTTCATTAGCAAAAACTTGAGCCCTACAGAACAAAATTACACTACCACAGAGAAGGAATTTCTAGCAATAATCCATGCAATAAACAAATTTGGGCATTACATTATAGGATACAAAGTGACTATATTCATAGACCATTCAGCTATCAAGTACCTGATGAACAAACCCTCAGTGAATGGACGCATAATCAGATGGTTATTACTTCTCCAAGAATTCAATGTGACCATAATGGATAAGCTTGGGAAATTCAACGTAGTTGCATATTTTCTATCCTGGATAAAACAAGATGATGGAGATTGTACTCCTATACAGGATGAATTTCCTGATGAAAATTTATTCACTGTTTTCATTAAAACACCCTAGTTTGTAGACATTGCCAATTACTTAGCCACTTCAGAGCTTCCCCTAGACTTCACATCAAAACAAAAGAAACACCTTATTTGGTAAAGTGCTCACTTTAAATGGATTAATGACATGTTATTCTGATATGGGCCTAATTTAGTCCTACGACGTTGAGTCAGACCAGATGAAACATATAGCATCCTTAGAGCTTGCCATGATGACCCATCTGGTGGACACTACTCTGCCAAAAGAACTTCCCATAAAATTTTAGGTGCAGTATACTTTTGGCCCTTAATGCACAAGGATGTGAAGAACTATGTTTGCCATTGTGATGAATACCAACAAGTGGGAAGACCTACAACATCCAATGAAATGCCTCTGCAACCACAAGTAGTTTTTGAACCATTTAAAAAGTGGGGATTGGATTTCATTGGTCCTATAGATCCCCCTTCGCAAGGGAAAGAATATATTCTGGTCTGCACGGACTATCTTACCAAATGGGCAGAAGTCGAAGCCCTCAAAGTTTCTCGAGAAGAACAAGTTGCAAACTTTCTGTATAACAAAATTTTTCTCAGATTCAGAGCCCCTAGGTCCATTGTCATAGATCAGGGACCTCATTTTATGTCCAAAGTTTTGTTAGCCTTCACCAATCATTTCCAGATCAGCCATAAAAAGTTGTCACCTTATCACCCACAAGCAAATGGACAAGTAGAAGTCACTAATAGGGAGCTCGAAAACATCCTAACAAAGATAGTTTCATCAGGCAGAAAGGATTAGGTCAGGAAATTGCCTGAGGTTGTTTGGGCTTACAATACATCTTGGAAATCCACCACTAGTCTTACCCCTTATGAATTGGTCTTTGGGAAGAAACCTTTTCTACCCATTGAATTTGAACTCCAAACGCTTAGAACAACAATGGAGCTAGACTTTGGACTTGATCGAGCTCAGGTAGAGAGAGTCTTGTAGCTTAATGAACTAGATGAACTTTTCTTAGAAGCCATTCATCAGATTGAGCTAGTTCAACAACAACGAAAGGCCTGGCATGATAAACACATCAAAGAGAGAGAATTCCATTCTGGAGATTGGGCACTACTATTTGATTCCTGATATAAGGACCAAAAAGGTAAACTCATAACTCATTGGCTGGGTCTATACGAGATTTCTGAGGTATTCCCAAATGGAGCAGTACAACTCAAAGCCAATGATGGTGATTCTTGAACCCTCTTAGTCAATGGACAACAAATCAGGATCTACTATAAACCAGTCAACAAAGAAGAATTTACCCGACTGGTAGAAATGCATGGAGAAACTCAATGTGTTGATTCTACTTCGGCAGAAACAATACCATAAATATCTTTTAGTTTTTCAAAAAAAATCATTGCATGTTTGAATGTGTGTATATGCATTTAGGAACAATTACAATTCTTCATATTTTATTCTTAGTACTTGCCTAAATTTCATCTCTGTTTCGCAGGGTTTCATCTTTTAAGGAGTAGTACAAATTCTGGCACACCTCCTGGTGATGTTCCGAAACTTGTTGTCTAAACAAGATCCATACCCTCACTTTGTTTTTGTATCCTGGCTACATCTTTCAACGATGCTCTGGAACTTTGTTCCTACATTTTGGTTGCATCTTTCAGCGATGCTCTGAAACTTTGTTCTTGCATTCCGGCTACATCTTTTAGCAATGCTTCAGAACTTTGTTCCTGCATTCTGGCTGCATCTTTTAGCGATGCTTTAGAACTTTGTTCCTGCATTCCGGCTACATCTTTTAGTGATGCTCTGAAACTTTGTTCTTGCTTCTGGTTGCATCTTTCAGCGATGCTCCAGAACTTTGTTCCTTCATTCTGACTGCATCTTTTAGTGATGCTACAGAACTTTGTTCCTGCATTCTGGCTGCATCTTTCAGCGATGCTCCAAAACTTTGTTCCTACATTCTGGCTGCATCTTTCAATGATGCTTTGGAACTTTGTTCCTGCATTCTAACTCCATCTTTCAGTGATGATCTGAAACTTTGTTCTTGTATTCTAGTGCATCTTTCAACGATGCTCTAGAGTTTTGTTCCTTCAGCTGGCTGCATCTTGTGACGATGCCCCAGAATTTTGTTCATATCCTCCATATGCATTCCATTGATATCTTCTTCTATCACTGTAAACTTGTAATCAACATCCATGTAAATGTTCCTATTATCTGAAAACACACCATTCACCCCACAATCCATTGCAAAAGCCATCATGAGTTTGATATTTCTGACCATAAGTAAATAAACATTATTATGACAACCTTTCATCATAATAAATTTCGTCACCCCATTATCACATCATAATAAAATTTATTCCATTCGAAATAGTTAGTACCGCACCTAGGATGCTATTACATCGGCAAAGACAAGCGACTTTCAAATAAATAACGGGACAGAGAGTACGTACATCTTTTATTTTTATTAGATCATTTATTGTGAGTAAAGATAGATAAGTTGGCACGAACCCCTTTCTTTTCCAAATTTAGCAAATGTGTGAACTGTTCCTTCATTAGAGAAGGTGGCGGCTTGTTCACTCTATCCCATGCAAATTAATAATTAACTACTAAAAAGCCAAATATCCTGAACTAACATTACCGAAGCCCAAGTGTCCTCAAAACATGCATTTCCTTTAATCTTCCTATTAGTTTCCTAAGTAGTTTTACCACTCTGGGTGCTGTGATATTTCAGTAGTATTTGAGCAATATGGGAGGAGCCAAATGCAATTCTGAGCCAATTTCACCAGATAAATTGCTGGCATTGGAGAATATTTCATAATTGTTTCAGAGAGTAGGGTGGCTAGATTTCATAAAGAAATTTGAGGGACATCATGCACAGCTGGTCAAGGAATTCATCAAGAACTTTGCAGATGGGCAGCCAATTGTGCGTGGAAAGAAATTTAAGGTATGTCCCTGAATTATCTCCAAATTATCTGGTATTAGAAATGAAGGAATTAATTTGTTTGAAACTACCAATATTTCCTATCAAAAAATGATAGAGCTTTTTGTGTGGGAAGGGGAACCTCACCCATTATTAGTTGTCAGTAACCGAGGGCAAAATAAGGGATTTTAGAGAATGTCTATTGTAGAACCATGGTGAATGGTAGTCACATGGATTATTAAGTATTTCACCTATGAAGGACAATGTGCCATAGTAGTTGGTCCACCTTTTCGACTGCTCATTCATTTACATCATGGTTTGGAAAATCCTGAATTGAGAGTTAACATACCTGCATTCCTTCATGATTCCCTTGTCTACATGATAGAATATTTCAAAATTGGGTCTGGGCCTTTAAAGCGTCATGGGCTTATACATTTAGTCTGCAAATATCATTTTCATAGAAAAAGGAAACCAGATGAGAAATGGCAAAAATTTGTGCAAAAATTTGAAACCCTTGAACCTTCGAGACAATTTGAGGTAGGTGAATCATCTAGTAGGGCAGACCAAAATATAAGAGAACTTTCCCTTGCACCCCATGATGACAGACAAGGTCCTGGCGGTGAAGTGGCAGAAAATCCTCCAAACCCTCCAAACCATAAAGAAAGGCCCAAATCATAAAATGTACCTAAAACCCCAGAAAAATGAGAAAATGTGGATTTAGTAGACTCAGAGGAGGAAGGTACTCGGTCCCATAAAAAGGAAAAGAGGCTCAAAATAAAACTGCAAAAATCTACCCCATTGAGAAGAAGTAAATAGTTAGCTAATGAGCCTAGTTGTGCTTCTGCTTGTGAATTACCTCCTGTTCCCGAGAAAAAGAGAAAGGAAAGGCAAACCAGTGAAAAAGTGACTCAACCCGATGAAAATGTATCCCAAACTTATGTAGATATAACTCAGACTGTGGAAAGTGATGAACCCCTTGCATCTAAACTGTCAATTGGCCCATCTAAGGAGGATCCTAAGGAAAAGGGAGAAATAGGACAAGAGAAAACTAGTGATCAGATGTCTAATTCTGTCTTAGTTGAAGAAGAAGAGGGTCAAGAATTTGAGACTATTGAAACAACTTCTTCATTCCAACAGCTAGAAAATATTTAGGAAGTTGATGCCATACTTAAGGAGAGACAATTGTCTCCCTTGAATAATGTGGGTCATATAGAACAAGGCCCATCTGAGGCAATTAATGAAGAACATATATCTAGCAATAAAGTAGAAGTTTTTATTACCCCCTTCTCTACAGATGTAGAAGATAACAGAGGTGAAACTATGATGTTGTGATGTTCACAACACGCCCCATTTTACTCCTTAGCAAAATGAAATATACCAAGCCAATTTTTTTCACTTTTCCAATTACAATAAGCAGAGCAATACACAATCGTTGAAGTTAGCACTTAAACCAAAACGATGCGGAATTCAACTCTAACCAAGAATGTACACTAGGATGGCGTGATCATATGGTCAAAGGATCTCTATGTAATGCTGAAAAGGAACTCTAACCAAGAATGCGCCTGATGGTGATGAGCATATGGTCAGTGGGTCTCTATGCAATGCTGATAAAGGAACTCTAACCAAGAATGCACCTGATGATGACGAGCATATGGTCAGAGGGTCTTGATGCAATGCTGATACAAAGAACTCTAACTAAGAATGGGCCAGATGTCGACGAGCATGTGGTTAGAAGATCCCTACCACTATTATGCTGAAATAACTCGACGTCAAGAATGTGCTTTCCAACCTGAAGTGGAATTGGAGCTACCATATGACGGAGATGCAAGGTATTATAAAGCAAATATGAGAAGAAGTATGAAGTGCTGACAGTACTACTATTCAGCTTACAATAATTAGAGACTTCCAACCAAACTCAAATGATACAACCCAACTCAAATGATAGAAGTTAGCAAACTGAAATGACGGATCAACAACTTGAAAAGACCAAACCAGCAACATAAAACCCTACAAAAATGCTCACACCTCACTCATTTCTCAACCAAATGACTTCAAATCTGATGCAATACACTCCTATGACAATGGTGACCAAGCTACACACCAGAGACCACTCTTAAACACAAGTATTTATTTAACACACTTTCCAATGCACTCCAAAGAGGGCAGCCTAGCAAGAAGGGCGATTTCCTTCTAGAAAAATCAGATTCTTCATAATAAAATCTACAAATTGGCACAATGGGGCGCCCAGCATAGACAAAGGGAAATATGAAATACCCAGAACAAATGTATTTTTATTTTCAGATTTATGAATGAAACTACAGATTCAGCCCTGTTATCAGCAACTCCAAAAATGACATAAAATGCAAATAACTGAACTACAAATAGAACTCAAGCTACAATGCAAACCTCACTACAAAAAATCACTACTATCAGCAAACCTCTCCCTAGGTGCTATCTCTCAAGCACGAAGTGAGCCTAGGCTAGGAGGCATTCATTCCTCGAAGCAGTCCCAGAACCATTATGGCAGCATAACATTATCAAGATTTCAGATGCCGAAATGAGAGCACTCTTCCTCCTTTTATACTTTTCCAACAAGGAGTCTCTAAAATCCTCTTGCATATGGGATAAAACATGAGAGGGAAAATAATATAATCCTCTTCAATTCTTTTTCAACCTCAACATTAAGTCGTTGAGCCTAGGCACCAAGGTCCAATATTAAATAATAAAGTTTAATTTACGGACTTTAAAACGGAGGCCAAGATGATGTCGGAAACCAATGATCTATAGCTCGTTGGAAAGGTCTTGACAAGACGAATCCAACCCCACTCTCAAAATCCCATTCCAGTGCCATTCTTGAACTTACTAAAAATAGTAAATTCCTGAATGTCAAGAAAAACACATCCCTGCGAAGCTCTCTGAAAACCCAGAAAGAAACTGCCAACCAAACCACGTTCCACGAAAAAAAGTAACAACCAAAACATGAAACCCCAATTTCAACCTCTGAGTAACCTACGGGTCTCCAGAATAGGCCAATGGTCAACTATAAAAGATCAAGCTAGAAAACAGAACATTACAGTCCGCCCTTCCCAAGATTGCTTGTCCTCAAGCAATTGCAAGCCTGGATGCTGCAGAATCTCATCATTCTCCCAAGTCGCATCCTCTATAGGCAAGTTTTTCCACTTCACCAAATACTCTCTGATAGTTCTTTTCCTCAAAGAACGCTCCCTGGAATCAAGAATCTCTTCTGGAATCAAAACTAACTGTCCTTCTTCATCCAAAGGTGGCAACTGTGATGAAGCAACAACATTGTGTCCAAGTGCCTTCTTGAGGCGAGACACGTGGAATACATTGTGCACTCTGCTATCTGAAGGTAGCTCCAACTCATAACCTACTACCGCCACCTTCCTAGTGACCTTGAACGGCCCATAGAAATGTGGTTTGAGCTTCTCAGCTCCACTTTTCTTGAGAGTGGACTGTCTGTAAGGCTGTAGTCGAAGATAAACCATATCTCCAACTTCAAAAGAGCGCTCAACACGCCGCTGATCAACGTACATCTTCTGCTGATTCTGTGCAATCTGAAGATTGTTCTTCAATGAGTTCAAGATATCTTGACTCTGCTGCAACAAATCTTTGGCCTGAGGGGCTTTGCTATCACCAAACACCAAATCAGCAAAGCTAGGAGCCTCATAATCATAAAGAGCCATGAAAGGTGACATCCTTATTGACATGTGAAAAGTAGAATTATAACAATACTCGCCCATGTGAAGCCACTTCACCCAAGCTCTTTGCTGCTCTGAAACATAGTTTCTTAGGTAACCTTCCAACCACTTGTTCACTATCTCTGTCTGTCCATCGGTTTGAGGGTGATAACTAGTGCTTGGAGTAAGCACTGTACCACTCATTCGGAAAACCTCTTGCCAAAAAGTGCTTAGGAACTCGCTGTCCCTATCACTCACAATGGTTTTTGGCAACCCATGTAATCTAAACACCTCATGAAAAAATAGATCTGCAACTTGGGCTTCTGAAAAAGAGCTGGCAATGGCGAAGAAGTGAGCAAATTTTGTTAATCTGTCCACAACAACATAGATACAGTCTTTTCCTTGAACCTTGGGCAACCCTATGATGAAGTCCATTGATATGCTTTCCCATTTTTGATTGGGAATGGGAAGAGGTTGCAGAAGACCAGCTGGTAAAGTATGCTCATTTTTGTTCATCTGACAAGTGGGACACTCCTGAATGTATTGTTGAACCTCCCCTTTCAGCCCTTTCCAAGAAAATCTTTCCCTGATCTGCCTATATGTCTTGAAGAACCCTTGATGACCAGCAAGTGGAATGTCATGAAAGGTCAACAGAATCTTCTTTTTGAGCTTAGAATCAGCCACCACAAAGATTCTACCCTTGTAGTGTATCAGCCCTTCGACCACTTTGTACCTTTCATCAAGAAAAGTACCCTCAATGATGCTGGTTGCAAACTAATTTTTGGCGTAATCAGCAAGCAACATGTCCCTCCAATTAGCTGTAAGCTCACACAATGAGATTAAATGAGGTCTCCTAGATAGAGCATCAGCCACAATATTGTTTTTCCCTTTGACATATTCGATGTCAAAATCGTAAGCTTGAAGCTTACTCACCCACTTTTGTTGCCTCTTGTTCAAATCTCTTTGATGCATGAAGTGCTTGAGGCTATTGTGATCAGTCTTGACCACAAACTTGCTTCCCACCAAGTACTGTCTGAACTTAGCTAATGCATGCATAATGGCAAGCATCTCCTTGTCGTAGATGGAGTAGGTCCTTTCAACACCTCTTAATTTTCTGCTTTCAAACACAATGGGATATTTGTCTTGCATCAAAACAACCCCAACTCCTTCACCGGATGCATCACACTGTAGCTTGAATGGCTTGGAGAAGTCTGGGATAGCTAACACCAGACAAGAGCTCATGATCCCCTTAAATTTATCAAAAGTAGTTTGAGCCTTTTCTGACCAACAAAAGGCACCCTTTTTCGTGAGGTCAGTAAGAGGAGCAGCATTCTGAGAGTAGCCCTTCACAAATCTTCTGTAGAATCCACAAAGACCCAAAAATCCTTTCAGATGAGTCAAATTCTCAGGAGGTGGCCAATCAACAATTGCCTTGATCTTTTCAGGATCAACCTTCACTCCTTCAGCACTAATTATATGGCCAAGGTAAAGTAACTCCTTCATTCCAAATTCACATTTGGATTCTTTGGCAAACAAACTCTCTGATTCCAGGATGCTAAGCACTTCCTCCAAGTGCTTGAGATGTTCTTCCCATGTCTTGCTATAGATCAGGATGTCATCAAAAAATATCAATACAAACTTCCTCAACTGCTTCTGAAAGATTTTGTTCATACATGACTGGAAGGTAGCAGGAGCATTAGTCAACCCAAATGGCATGACTAGAAACTCGAAGTGGCCATAGTGACATCTAAATGCTGTATTCTCAACATCGAATCTTCTCATCTGAACTGGTAATAACCCAATCTCAAATCGATCTTTGAAAAGAACTTGGCTCCATGTAGCTCATCAATGAGCTCATCTACCCTCGGGATGGGATATCGATTTTTGATGGTGCTTTGATTCAAAGCACTATAGTCCACACACATGTGGATGGTACCATCCTTCTTCTTCACCAGGACAACTGCCGAAGCAAAGGGGCTCTTGCTTGGACGAATGAAGCCCATCTCCAAGAGTTCCTAAATGTTTTTCTCAATCTTGTCCTTTTGCTTCTTAAGATACCGATAAGGAGTTGTAATAACTAGTTTAGCTCCTTCCTTGAGCTCTATGACATGCTCCAAACCTCGATTAGGAGGTGGTCCAGGAGGTAAATCAACAAACACCTTGCTCTTCTTTGTGAGTAAAGACTGAATATCAGGAGGGTAGTCTCTCTTTGTTTCAACTGGACTAGCAGGAAGAATCATACACTCTGCAGCCCACTCAACTTGATCATGACGAATTAGCCTCGCCATCCTCTTGAATGACACAATCCGAGGACCACCATTGGACATTCCTCTTATCACTACATTCTTCCCTTCGGATTGAAACTTGAGCTCCATGGTTTACAGATTTAGAGTGATCTCCCCGAGTGAACGCAGCCATTGAATGCCTAGGACAACATCCGTATCTCTAATTTTGACTACTTAGAAGTTGTCCTTGACCTCATAGTTTCCCACTTGCATGGTCATGTTTGAGATCTTCTTGGTGTAGGTGATGTGAAAACCATCAGCAACCATAACCTTGAAGCCTTCAAACTCTTCTGTTTGCAACCCCTTCTTTGCCACCACAACTTCGTCAATGAAGTTATGCGTTGCTCCAGTGTCAATCAAAGCAACTATGCATTGGCCCTTAATCATCCCTCGAACTTTGAAGGATTCATTCCTTTGAAAGCTCGAAAGTTGAGCCAAAGTGCCTCCACTTCCCTTTTCATCTTCAAATTCCTCTGGGACTTTTTCCACTTCACTATCTTCAGAATCAGACTGCTGGTCTGACAAATCAGAATTACTTTCTTCAGCTAAATAGTATTCAATTTGATGAAATTTGCCTCCTTTTGGGCAAACATGATCTTGGGACCATTTTTCTCTACACCAGAAACATAACCCTTTTCTTCTGAGTTCATTAAGTGTCTCAGGATCCAACCTTGTGACATGAGGTTGATGCTGTTTGAACTCCTTATGCTGAGGTCTTTTTCCTTTATCTCTTTTGTGAAATGATGGCTTGGGTTGAAACTTTGCTTTAGGAGTAGCCCACTCCATGTTTCTTGCCTTCTTCATTGCCTCTTGTAGAGAGGGTGGATCAAAAGCTTTAATCCAACCCTTGAGTGGCTCCGTCAATCCTTCACTAAATAGGATCACCAAGTGCCTCTCAGTGACTCCTGTGACCATGACTGAAAGCCTTTGAAACTCAGCTATGTAGGCATCAACTGTACCATATTGCTTAAGTTGTGCCAATTCTCTGAAATGCACTTCTGGATTTTTTTCTCAAATCTCTCTATGAGCTTATTGGTAAACTCATCATAGGTAGTGATAGACCAATGACCCAAGGTGACTAGACCATGGTACCACCACTCATGCGCCACCCCATCCAGGTGTAGCGTAGCGAACTTAATCGCCTCCTCCTCCTCCATGGGTCTGAGAGCTAGATAGTTGTCTAACTTCTGTATCCAAGCTCTGGCTAAACTATTGTCACTCCCATCAAAATGTGGAAGCATAACCTTGTTGATAGCTTGATGCAAATCCCCATGAACTATTGTCCTCCTTTGTTCATAATGTCTTCCTTGTCCTCTATCCTTCCTTTTATGATCCATAAAATCATTATAAGACATATCTGCCTTAATTTCATCAGGTAGAGAATCATACTCAGCGTGGCCCAAAGGACACATTTTCTTCTGGATCAAGATAAGGTTTTACTGGTGCCAAGAAAGTGGGTTTGAATGGCCTGGAAGAAATGTATGTGCTATTTGAAGTAGGCTGAGTAGCATGTCCATTATGCTGGTTGGTGGCACTGTGTTCTCCACTATGTCCTGAATTGTTTAGTGGAGGTTGGTTCTGACCCATTCTCCCCATCATGAGAGATATCATATCCATTAAGGTATCCATCTTCCTCTTGAACCTCTTTGCCAGGCTTAATGATCTTTCTCTTCCTTTCCCACTATCATCTCTATTACCTCCCGACGTCCTCTCATTATCCCCCATTTCTCCTTCAGGAGAAGACTCACAATTGGCTCTTAATACCTCTGAAGCTGTCTGACCTTCTGGGGCTTGATGCCAATGAAACTGACTGGTAGCCTTCTTATATTCTCTTGCTAAGTACCTCTGTTCTCTGTCACTCATAGAAGGTTTGTTTTCACAGGATGGCAGGATGCGTGGCTCTGATACCACTGAAATATACCAAGCCAATTTTTTTCACTTTTCCAATTACAATAAGCAGAGCAATACACAATCGTTGAAGTTAGCACTTAAACTAAAATGATGTGGAATTCAACTCTAACCAAGAATGTACACCAGAACGGCGTGATCATATGGTCAGAGGATCTCTATGCAATGCTAAAAAGGAACTCTAACCAAGAATGCACCTGATGGTGACGAGCATATGGTCAGAGGGTCTCTATGCAATGCTGATAAAGGAACTCTAACCAAGAATGCGCCTGATGATGACGAGCATATGGTTAGAGGGTCTTGATGCAATGCTGATACAAAGAACTCTAACCAAGAATGCGCCAGATGTCAACGAGCATGTGGTCAGAGGATCCCTACCACTATTATGCTGAAATAACTTGACGTCAAGAATGTGCTTTCCAACCCGAAGTGGAATTGGAGCTACCATATGACGGAGATGCAAGGTATTATAAAGCAAATATGAGAAGAAGTATGAAGTGCTGACAATACTACTGTTCAGCTTACAATAATTAGAGACTTCCAACCCAAATCAAATGATAGAAGTTAGCAAATTGAAATGACGGATCAACAACTTGAAAAGACCAAACCAACAACATAAAACCCTACAAAAATGCTCACACCTCACTCATTTCTCAACCAAATGACCTCAAATCTGATGCAATGCACTCCTATGACAATGGTGACCAAGCTACACACCAGAGACCACTCTTAAACCCAAGTATTTATTTAGCACACTTTCCAATGCACTCTAAAGAGGGCACCCTGGCAAGAAGGGCAATTTCCTTCTAGAAAAATCAGATTCTTCATAATAAAATCTGCAAATTGGCACAATGGGGTGCCCAGCATAGACAAAGGGAAATATGAAATACCCAGAACAAATGTATTTTTATTTTTAGATTTATGAATGAAACTACAGATTCAGCCCTGTTATCAGCAACTCCAAAAATGACATAAAATGCAAATAACTGAACTACAAATAGAACTCAAGCTACAATGCAAACCTCACTACAAAAAATCACTACCATCAGCAAACCTCTCCCTAGGTGCTATCTCTCAAGCACGAAGTGAGCCCAGGCTAGGAGGCATTCATTCCTCGAAGCAGTCCCAGAACCATTACGGTAGCATAACATTATCAAGATTTCGGATGCCGAAATGAGAGCACTCTTCCTCCTTTTATACTTTTCCAACTGGGAGTCTCTAAAATCCTCTTGCATATGGGATAAAACATGAGAGGGAAAATAATATAATCCTCTTCAATTCTTTTTCAACCTCAACATTAAGTCGTTGAGCCTAGGCACCAAGGTCCAATATTAAATAATAAAGTTTAATTTACGGACTTTAAAACGGAGGCCAAGATGATGTCGGAAACCAATGATCTATAGCTCGTTGGAAAGGTCTTGACAAGATGAATCCAACCCCACTCTCAAAATCCTGTTCCGGTGCCAATCCTGAACTTACTAAAAATAGTAAATTCCTGAATGTCAAGAAAAACACATCCATGCGAAGCTCTCTGAAAACCTAGAAAGAAACCGCCAACCAAACCACGTTCCACGAACAAAAGTAACCACCAAAACATGAAACCCCAATTTCAACCTCCAAGTAACCTACGGGTCTCCGGAATAGGCCAACGGTCAACTGTAAAAGATCAAGCTGGAAAATGGAACATTACACAAAATGACGACCCCTGCTGTGGCTGTTGCTTTTTCTTTTGTGTGTGTTGTTTTGCTTGGTGCTAAAGGGAAAAGAGAGGAGTTAAAATTGTAAAATTTGTTAAAAATAGAGAAAAAAATGCATTTTCAGTACTAGGGCATGATATGGTTGGATTCCTTGTGAAAAATGAGCTAGGGTTGCTTTTTGAACCATCTTAAAATTTGCCATATTTTGCAAGTTATGATCATTTTGGTAAAATGTACATTCAGGTTTGTATATCGCTTTGCATATACAAAGTCCTTTGTATGTGCAAAGTCGCTTATACTTAGTCGCATTTTGCAATCGGGTTGCATATGCATTATTTTTTTGCATGTTGGGTCGTTGTAATATTACATACATTGCCCTTTATACATCGCTTTCATATACAAAGGCAATTGTATGTCTTTTTTCTTGTATGCATTTTAATAAAGGTTTTTGATTTATACATACAAGATGGATCCAAATTAACTCAGAGTTGAAATAAATGCATGTTTGAGTTCCTTTGTATCTTTCATTTGTATGTTCAGCAGGTCAAAACATACAGGGTAAAATATACAAACACTTTATACATGGCGCGGAATCTAAATATTATGAAAATAGTGTTAAATCGTTGTACATTTTGGGTTTGTATATTTGTGCATACATTTAGAACATACAACATCCATATGCAAATCGTGGACCCGAAGGGTTGTTTACATTAAGTTAGTTGCTTGTATGTTTCGAAATATACAAAGCATAGGATACAAGTGTTCTATATACAACGCAGACCCGACAGACTTATTAAAACAAATTAAGTCATTGTATATTTGACGCTTGTATGTTTTGACATACAAGCGGAACATACAAGACACTATTCACATACAAGCCAGATTCGAAATGAAAGTTCAAAATAGAAAAATCATTGTATGTTTCCGACTTGTATATTATCAAACATACATTGCGCATATACAAGTACCGGAACCAAAAATATATCAAACCAGATTAAATCCATGTATGTTTTAAACAGTGTATATCAGAAGATACAAGGGTTATGTACATGCGGTGGACCCGAAGATTTATTGGACATAGTTAAATCCTTGTATATTTTGTGCTTTGTATATTGAGGATATACAAAGACTTTATACAAGCCGCAGACTTAAAAGAAAGTTGAAAGAACAAAGGGTCCTTGTATATTTCGTGCCTTGTATATCATTACAAAGTAACATACATACAAAGCAGATCTCAGAGGCAAATTAAAAGTGGTTAATTTGTTGTATCACGTCCGACTTGTATAGTGGATATACATGGATTTAAACGAAGAGGTGGGTGGGAAAATGAAGCGATAGGTTTTTTGAAGCATTTTGGAGCTCGAATGCATGTTTTTGGTCAACGATAGTTAACCTGACTGATTTTAGCACTGTATATGCATTTTTTGGATGTTATTTTCATAGATTCAGGGCCCGATGGATGCATTCACACAATCACAACTAGATTTGGCAGTTGTTTTCCTTCCTGCAATTTTATTAATCGATGGTACTTATTGCTTATCTATTTTTTTTACAGGTTTGTAGTTGAGGAAGGAGCTAAAACTTAATGGCGATGACATCACGAAGGGGAAAAAATTAGATCTCGGAGGAAGCAGAAAGAAGATAAGGATGAAGTGCGAAGAAGTCAAGGGTCTTCATTGATGAGGACAAAATGCAGCTGAAGACATTATTGCAGCAGACCACAGAAGTTAATATTGAGTTGCTAGGGTTTCCAGGAGGGCATATTTTGCCCAGATTTGAGGCATGCTTAGAGATATTTCTGGGGATTTATTCTCTAGCATTTATTGCTGTAACTAGAAGTTTGAACCAGTGCTTAACTAGGGTTTTGAGTTGTATTGAGGATAGTCAAAGACTATATATTGTGCCTCTATACACTGTAAAACTTTACACATGGATTTTTAGAGGATAGCCAACACTTGTAACTAGTTTTAACATTTAGAATAGAGGGACCTTTTAGCTTAGAGGTAGAAGAAGGAGGTTGCCTGTGTCTACAATAAGGAATGCGTGGAGCATCTAGCTTCCTTACTGTATCTGTAAAATTTGTAAGTTTTCTGTAATTTGATCATTGAAGCTAAGAGTCATTCAGACATTGTAAATCTTATATGACTGTCTGTTTCTAATACAATTGAATTTGGAATTTTGCATCTATCTTCTGAGTGTTTTCTTGCTCTTCATTGTGTTTGAAACATTTTCTCTTAGAGCTTGCAATTTTAAGTGTATGTTTGTGAAAATGCTTAGAACTTACACTTAATGTTTTGTCTGTGGATTTGATCAAGTTACTGTATGATTTATAAAGTGTATAACAGAACAATTAGATCCTTTGGTAGAATGAATGATGCTTAGTTTAGATCTTTCTAACTTTTCCCAACCCATCTGAAAATACTTAGCTGAAAAACGTAGAAACTTAAAGGAAATTGTCTCAAATTTGAAAGAGCATGCATAACAGAGTTGAAAGTAGATAGTTTTCATAAATATTTAAGAGGAGAAAGCTGCAATAATTCAAGAAGACCATTTAAAAGCTTTGCAGGACAACAACACTTTTATGCAAAAGAATGAACAAACACACTGATATTTATAATCTTTTTGCATAAGTTTGAGTCCAGTTAACCAACATGAAACCCTAAACTACGTAAGGCTCCTTGAACATTACAGCTTCACATTGACCAACTGAATTTGCCCAACAGGTCAAGACCTGGCCATATTAAACTTGGGATTAAGCGAATCTTAACTGATTCCTTCATATCTTTCAAGTCAGTTTTGGTTCATTTTATGTGAATTTTAACTAATTGTTATGATTGCATCAAAACCATCATCAACAGTTTTCTGGCACTAGAAGGAGGGCTTGATTGGATTTAAGGTTGATTTTCTGAGTTTGAATGCTTTATTCTGAGATATGTTAGATCTCATGAAATTTCATAAAACTAAAAGGTTGAAAGTAGGGTCTCATTTTTTTAAATGGACTCATATGGGGACAATTTTCAAGTTAGTATTCCTGCCTTTCAGGAAACTTTGAATAGACAGCTTTATCCTCAGGGTTTATCTAACTTTGGTTTATTTAGTTGTTGCAGGATACACTAGTCTATGGAACACAGTGAAATTAATTGTTTAACTTTTCTCACCAGGATAGATTTGTATTTGAAAGGACTAATTCTCTTCTCAGATGTGTTCAGGGCTGAGGTCTGGCAGAAGAATGAAGAAATTCTGGAGCAACAAGCAGATATAGCACTAGAGCTTATCAGTTGGTTAGACAAAACAATAGCTAAATCAGTTCTAGAAGGAAATAATAGCAAAACATCTTTCCTTAAGTCATGTTATGGTGGGATTGATAGTAGTTCTCTACTTCCTAATATAGGTAAAGGGGAGTGCAGGTATAAATCTTTCAAAACTTGTAGAGAGGAAACCATTTGTCAGGAAGAAATCTTTGATGCTGATCCTAATACTTTTGATAGGGATAGCAAAACATCTTTCCTTGAGTCATTTTATGGTAAAGAAAAATGTGGACGGATGGAGGAATTTAAATGCACTAAAATTGATGAGATTCCTATTATAGCAACTAATGAAGTCATAAAAAAGAAAGTAAATCCTAGTTTCATGGCTGACTTCTTTAAATTAAATGATCAAGTTCACGATTGTTGCAGATCAGTGGAATCAGACTCCACACTGGATAGAAAATATGAGTCATCTGATGAACAATTCATGAGAATGGAAGATACAGAGGATTATGCTATTGCTATGCATAATCAGGCATCACCCCAACATCATTTTGAAAATGAAATAGGGGAGTATACCTGTCAATCTAGAGATATTGTTCCACCTTTACTCTCAAGTGATTTATAAATGATTAATTTCTGTATATCAGATTATGATTATAAATATACTCACTTAAGTGCTGATGTGCAGGGAACTGATGAGAACATTGAGAAGTTTGTTGAATTTGAGGATAAACTGAACATCTAGAATGAAGGAATACATCTAGAGTCATTCATCTTTCAATTTGAAGAGAAGCCAGACATGGAGCTGGGCAATGGAAGTGCCAAGTTGAATGGAGGACTAGCTATCAATGAACAAGCATGTCCCACAGAGCTAAAAATACATTAGGTTGTCTCTGTCCTTTCCTCAGTGAATGATGTTGAATACTACTTTGATTATGAAAATTTAAGGGATAGGACATGCATATGGATTACTCATGAACAACATGGGCTGCCTCAATTGCTGATAATTGGAGATCATCCTGTTAAACACAGTGAATTTAGAGTACAAGAGCATTTTTTAGAATTCAAAGATAAATTTGCTAAGTTAAGAACCATAACTAGTACCCTGTTACTCCTGCACAATCTAAAGGAATATGCAAGTAGGGGTGTTCTTGGGTCTTTTCCTGGGTTTTGTTTGCCTTGTGAAGGCTTGTGTATAGTTTGGTAGAGTAGTTGTTTTGTTTTGTTTTCTTTGTTTGCTTGTCTTACTTTGTAGATTAGTTTCTTGTATAGTTTTGTTTTTTGTTTCTTTCTATTTGTTGTTTTGTTTATGTTCTTTTGTTTGTACAGTTTTGTCTTCTTTTGCTTTGTTTTTGTTTTCCTTGTACACTCTGTCTGTTTCTTTGTTTGTTATCTCCTTAGTAGGGATCTTTGTCTCACTTTAGAATATTAAGGAGCAAACTAACAACCATTGAAAACAGTATAAAATTTAGAATATTCAGGTTAATTATTTGCAATTTATGCATAGCTTGTTGTAACTGTCATGAATGTAGAGAGTTGTTTACCTTCTGAAATTTTGTATTCAATAAATGTGATTGAGAATTCAAGAGAGGTTTCTCACGATGACACACCTAAAATCCTTGGGTTTGTTGAACCTACTAGTGTAGATATTAGGTAAAAAATCTGAGGTCACCCTTGCTACCATTACAATTCTCAGCTTAATTTCAGCAAGTGCTCATTCCTTGCATCATAAAGTTACAAATTGCTATATCTTGTGAAATTTCTATCAAGCACCAAAATCAATAAAATACAGAAAATAAATAAATAAATAAAGCAGATTGTACTGAAAATCTAGATTAAGCCATCTAAGTAACTCTACCAGGGCTATGGACGCTTGCTGGTAGTGGGGCTCTACTTAGGAGAATTGTAACGATAACCTTGCCGGGGCTATAGATGCTTGCTGGCAGCAAGGCTCTATCCGGTCGGCTATGAGGGAATATCCTCAACTACGTAGGCTAATGTCAGTCACTGGTTTGTTCAACCGATCTTCAAGATGAGGATAATTAATCACGTGCACATACTTAAACTGAAAATAAAAATTCATGCATCCTTATTGAATACCTTTGGTCTCAAGTTGAATAATAATTTGCAGGAAGATAGTTAGAAGTTATGGATTTATTTCATTTAGTTTTCTTTAATGCTTTGAATTTAATTATTTTGTTTGGTTTCTAGTTGTTGTGATGTTCACAACACGCCCCATTTTAGTCCTTAGCAAAATGATGACCCCTGCTGTGGCTGTTGCTTTTTCTTTTGTGTGTGTTGTTTTGCTTGGTGGTAAAGGAAAAAGAGTGGAGTTAAAATTGCAAACTTTGTTAAAAATAGAGAAAAAAATGTATTTTCAGTACCAGGGCATGCTATGGTTGGATTCCTTGTGAAAAATGAGCTAGGGTTGCTTTTTGAACCATCTTAAAATTTGCCATATTTTGCAAGTTATGATCATTTTGGTAAAATGTACATTCAGGTTTGTATATCGCTTTGCATATACAAAGTCCTTTGTATGTGCAAAGTCACTTATACTTAGTCGCATTTTGCAATCAGGTTGCATATGCATTATTTGTTTGCATGTTGGGTTATTGTAATATTACATACATTGCCCTTTATACATCGCTTTCATATACAAAGGCAATTGTATGTCTTTTTTCTTGTATGCATTTTAATAAAGGTTTTTGATTTATACATACAAGATGGATCTGAACTAACTCAGAGTTGAAATAAATGCATGTTTGAGTTCCATTGTTTGTATCTTTCGTTTGTATGTTCAACAGGTCAAAACATACAGGGTAAAATATACAAACACTTTATACATGGCACGGAATCCAAATATTATGAAAATAGTGTTAAATCGTTGTACATTTCAGGTTTGTATATTTGTGCATACATTTGGAACATACAACGTCCATATGCAAATCGCGGACCCGAAGGGTTGTTTAAATAAAGTTAGTTGCTTGTATGTTTCGAAATATACAATGCATGATACAAGTGTTCTATATACAGCACGGACCCGACGGACTTATTAAAACAAATTAAGTCGTTGTATATTTGACGCTTGTATGTTTTGACATACAAGCAGAACATACAAGGCACTGTTCACATACAAGCCAAATTCGAAATGAAAGTTCAAAATAAAAAAATCGTTGTATGTTTCTGACTTGTATATTATCAAACATACATTGCGCATATACAAGTACCGGAACTGAAAATTTATCAAACTGGATTAAGTCCATGTATGTTTTAAACAACATATATCGGAAGATACAAGGGTTATGTACATGCGGCGGACTCGAAGATTTACTGTCTTAGTTAAATCCTTGTATATTTTGTGCTTTGTATATTGAGGATATACAAAGACTTTATACAAGCCGCGGACTTAAAAGAAAGTTGAAATAACAAAGGGTCGTTGTATATTTCGCGCCTTGTATATCATTACAAAGTAACATACATACAAAGCGGATCTCAGAGGAAAATTAAAAGTGGTTAATTCGTTGTATCACGTCTGGCTTGTATAGCGGATATTCATGGATTTAAACGAAGAGGTGGGCGGGAAAATGAAGCGATAGGTTTTTTGAAGCATTTTGGAGCCCGAATGCATGTTTTTGGTCAACGATAGTTGACCCGACTGGTTTTAGCGATGTATATGCATTTTTTGGACGTGATTTTCACAGATTCAGGGCCCGATGGATGTGTTCACACAGTCACGACTAGATTTGGCAGTTGTTATCCTTCCTGCAGTTTTATTAATCGATGGTACTTATTGCTTATCCATTTTTTTGGTAGGTTTGCAGTTGAGGAAGGAGCTAAAACTTAATGGCGATGACATCACGAAGGGGAAAAAATTAGATCTTGGAGGAAGTAGAAAGAAGATAAGGATTAAGTGCGAATAAGTCAAGGGTCTTCATTGATGAGGACAAAATGTAGCTAAAGACATTATTGCAGCAGACCACAGAAGTTAATATTGAGCTGCTAGGGTTTCCAAGAGGGCCTATTTCGCCTAGATTTGAGGCATGCTCAGAGATATTTTTGGGGATTTGTTCTCCAACATTTATTGCGATAACCAAAAGTTTGAACCAGTGCTTAACTAGGGTTTTGAGTTGTATTGAGGACAATCAAAGTCTATATATTGTGCCTCTATACACTGTAAAACTTTACACAGGGATTTTTAGAGGATAGCCAACACTTGTAACTAGTTTTAACATTTAGAATAGAGGGACCTTTTAGCTTAGAGGTAGAAGAAGGAGGTCACCTGTGTCTGCAATAAGGAATGCGTGGAGCATCTAGCTTCCTTACTGTATCTGTAAAGCTTGTAAGTTTTCTGTAATTTGATCATTGAAGCTAAGAGTCATTCAGACATTGTAAATCTTATATGACTGTCTATTTCTAATACAGTTGAATCTAGAATTCTGCATCTATCTTCTGAGTGTTTTCTTGCTCTTCATTGTGTTTGAAACATTTTCTCTTAGAGCTTGCAATTTTAAGTGTATGTTTGTGAAAATGCTCAGAACTTACACTTAAGGTTTTGTCTGTGGATTTGATCAAGTTACTGTATGATTTATAAAGTGTATAACAGAACAATTAGATCCTTTGGTAGAATGAATGATGCTTAGTTTAGATCTTTCTAACTTTTCCCAACCCATCTGAAAATACTTAGCTAAAAAACGTAGAAACTTAAAGGAAATTGTCTCAAATTTGAAAGAGCATGCATAACAGAGTTGAAAGTAGATAGTTTTCATAAATATTTAAGAGGAGAAAGCTGCAATAATTCAAGAAGACCATTTAAAAGCTTTGCAGCATAGCAACACTTTTATGCAAAAGAATGAACAAACACACTGATATTTATAATCTTTTTGCATAAGTTTGAGTCCAGTTAACCAACATGAAACCCTAAACTACGTAAGGCCCCTTGAACATTACAGCTTCACATTGACCAACTGAATTTGCCCAACAGGTCAAGACCTGGCCATATTAAACTTGGGATTAAGCAAATCTTAAATAATTCCTTCATATCTTTCAAGTCAGTTTTGGTTCATTTTATGTGAATTTTAACTAATTGTTATGATTGCATCAAAAGCATCATCAACAGAGTTCCCAGGTTTGAACTAGTCCCTGAGAGCTGTCTTCATTTCGTCCCAATTGTCAATCTTTACCACTGTCCTTCTTGCCAACAAATCTTCATATCTGGTCCTCCACCAGAGCTTTGCACTGCCTGACAAGAAAGTAGTTGCGGTTCTCACCTTGGCCTCATCCGAGTACCCTTGCAGAGTAGCAAGATATTGAGTCATATCCCAGTAGAAATTGTCTAGTATCTTGTCGTCTCTTAGGCCGTCATACGAATCAGGTGCCTTCACCTTGTGTGAAGCCTTCGTGACAGTCATAGTGGCTGCTGTCCCTTGAGCTGCTGCTAGATTTTTCAAGATGTTGACCTCCGTTGTAAGTTGATTGTGGTTGTCATCAACTTTTTGCTCTACCCTAGCTACTACAATGTGAAGATCTGTCACTTCACTTTCAACACTTACCATTCTACCTTCCAGCAGACTTGTCTCCAATGCAATTAGTCTGTCCTCCAAATCTGACACTAGTTGTCGAGTTCTGACCCTCTCACCATCTCTTCTTCTAGCTAGTCGGCCAACTCTACCTTGACTACTAGATCTTGCTGAGGATCCTGCCCGACTCCCAAATAGATCAGACATGTTTAAACTCTACACTGGACATGGATGGGATATATTTTTGGTTTTTGCTTGGCTATACACAAACCTAAGACAAACCTAAGACAAAGCTAATTTTGTCTTAGTTGAAGAAGAAGAGGGTCAAGAATTTGAGACTGTTGAAACAACTTCTTCATTCCAACAGCTAGAAAATATTCAGGAATTTGATGCCATACTTAAGGAGAGACAATTGTCTCCCTTAAATAATGTGGGTCATATAGAAGAAGGCCCATCTGAGGCAATTAATGAAGAACATATATCTAGCAATAAAGTAGAAGTTTTTATTACTCCCTTCTCTACAGATGTAGAAGATAACAGAGGTGATACTATGACACTAGAAATGGAGAGATTAAACATAGAAATTATGTAGTTGAAGAATCAAATATAGTTGAATGAAGAACAATTAAATAGACAACAATAAGAGATAAAAGAATAGAAAGAGCTTCTTGAGAAAAAGGACCAGACCATTAGGGAGTTGCAATCCCAATTGCAGCAAAGGAATAAGCACTATTTGGATAGTCTAGTTGAAAAGGATAGACAGATCAAGAATCTCACCTTCAACTTAGAACAATGCCTTAAGACATTTGTAGAAGAACAAGAGAAATAGAAACTTGAATTGAATAAGGCCATAAGCAGAATTGTGGAACTGGAGCAAGACTTAGAAGAAATTAATGTTAAACCAACTGTGGAATCAAAAGAGGTTCAAATCAAACCTACTAAAATGGAATGGTTTCAGATTCACATTCCTCCCTTGCTAACCAAATGGATGGAACGATGCTATTTCTTAAGGCAAGCTAGAGATGAAAATGCTAGATTAAAGAAAGAAATAGTATTGTTGAAGGAATCTTATGATAGATTATATTAGGCCAATATGGATGCATGTCAGATTGGAGAGCTATTGCTAGCCTGCAGGAAACTGTCTAAACTATATTCAATGTTCCTTAATGAACAAGTGTTAAGATGGAAGCTACTGAGAATCTCTTGCGATTTACCACATGATCCTAATGACCAACAATTCCTTGAGGCATTTAAAGAAATTTATTATGTGAGTTCTTCATTCATAATTTATTTCTTGAGAAGCATAATGATTTCTTCATCAATCTATTTGTGGGGGAAGTCTAGTTAAGGGCATTTCTATCAAATATGAAAAATAAGATTCAGTGGTAGGATAGAACTAGAGAATACCTTCATGCAGAGAGAACCGTAGGACTACACATGAGGTATCCCAATCGAAAACCTTTTGCTTTCAAAGCTCGGTTTAGGAGAGTCAAGAGTTATGAACATATGAAACAAAAATACAATGAAAGCATTACGATCTTTTATGAAGATTTTAAGACCAATGGACCACAGTTAATTGACGGAGCTTGGAATGCTTGTGAAGAAAGGTATACCCCCTTACCTATGTATTTAAAAAGAAGAGAAATGATTTCCCCCACTAATCTCAGACGGTCATATAAAAGAGCAAAGGCATTGACAGAAATTCTTCAGCAACTAAAGACTAAATGGATAGGAATGAGATACAGACCACCTCTCCTTTTATAGCCACCTCTTTCAGTCTTAGTTACAGAGCCAGAACCAAGGGACTTACATACCTGGTAGTTGAGAGTCAAACTTCACAAAGGTTTTCTAATGGTCCCTGACCATATTGATGAAGAAGCAGACAAGGTATATGACTTGAGCTCAAAGTTTGATGAGTTGAATAGAAAAAGGGAGGCAGAGAGATAAAGGGTATATCATAGAGCAGGAGGACCTGCTCAAGGTTAGGAAGGGGAGGAATGATGAGGTATAAATAACCTCATTTCTTTAATGGATCAAATAGCCTTTTTACACTTTCCAATTCCCTAGCCTTGCCAATTTATTTATTCTTATAAGCGATATTTATCTATTTTTAATAAAATATTATACAAATCCTAATTTCCTAAATTGATTGAAACTAGCTTTTAAATGTTGATTTAATGGCATGAAAAGTTGGGTAACTATGCAGGTTAATGCATTGCCTAAGATGTGGACATTATGCAGCTATGGATGAGTGCGCCAAAAGTTGGGGGCACCAGAAATTTTAGGCTTGCATTTAATGAAGACCTTGTTTTTATTCTACTATTTCTGTGGTTACCCAAAAGACATTATGACTCCACTCGGAGTCCTCTTTATGTTTAAAAGATAGCTGTATACACCTAAAAATGACACGATTCATTCTAAAAAAATATTCTTAATATTTATTCCCTTCTTATTTCCTTCTATCAATTAAATAAACATTCTAAATTTATTTGATTGGTTCCTTATCCCATAATTAAATAAAATCAATTTATTTAATTAAATTCCCTAAATTCTTCTAATGTCTCACACAATTAAATA
Organism: Cunninghamia lanceolata; assembly: GCA_027924645.1. NCBI lineage: Eukaryota > Viridiplantae > Streptophyta > Pinopsida > Cupressales > Cupressaceae > Cunninghamia > Cunninghamia lanceolata. The sequence goes on from BSBN01000957.1 coordinate 6,583,425, forward strand.
ATCCTAAATTATTTAATTAAACCAAATTCCTCTATCCTAAGTTCTAATTCCAAAAATCCACCTCACACTTTCCACTTCACCTTGTCCACCTCACCGAGTTGCACATGTAATTAAATATATTAAATATTTAATTACCTTATTTTCCCTCACCCACATGTCCTATTTCTTCTCAAATCAAAAGTTAGTTAACTAATCAATCAAAAGTGTTAACTAACTAGTCAATTGAGTTAATCCCTCAATCAATTCAGTCAATTCCATAATTCATTCTTCCAACTGACTAATCAAGTTTGTTAACTGATTAGTTAAAAGAGTTAACTCTCCAATCAATGTTGTCAAGTCCCCTCTTTCATGATGGAGATGAGACACTTGTCATAGTTCTACTGGTTGCACATTCCTCAACCATCCTCAGCCATTGATCATCACACTTCTTCTCAACTGTTGATTCTCATTCTTATGAGTCTATAAAAGAAGCTTCATCCTCCCATTCTATTCATCCAAGTTATTTGTATTGTTACTCTGCAGAATTCCACCCGTGCGCCTTTGGCACCCCCAATACAATCTACTTGAGATCACCCTTTTCTTTGAAGCTCTTCTTCATAGCATTATTTACCTATATAGCCATTTACTACCGACATCCTTCAACACAGCTAAAAGAGTGCACTCACTGAGGGCCTACTTCACACCAGCAAGGATGGTTTTAATAGGCGAACAATAGAAGCTTTGATTCAGGGAAGGTTTGCATTGTGTTATTCATTGCTCCATTTTGATCTACCTTTCTTGATTTCATTATTCTATTGATGTTTGGATTTATTATTGTTCATTTAATTAAACCGCATTTTACCCTAGCATTTTTAGTGCCCACCGTGGGGCCTTTGCCCCTTTATCTCATCAAAATCTGAGCTTTGTTGAAGACAGGTTCCGTACAGGTCACGCACAGGCTACTTCGGCACATTTGACCATTTCTGCGGTGCATATACCTATTTCGGTGGCGCATTTGTTATTCCTGCGCATCTGTGCTTTAATACTGTGCTTCTACACACTGTTATGGTGCATATGTTATTCCTGCACATCTATTCATTCTTACTGCGCTTTTAAACACTGTTTCAGTGCATATACCTTCTGTCACAGTGCATATGTTCTTTCTGTGCATATACGCTCTGTTTCGGCGCATATGACCTCTGATATGGCGCATTTACTGATTCTGTGCATTTGTTGCATCCTGTAGCGCATCTGTTATCCTACAGTGCATATGTTAAATTCTGCAGCGCATATGTTACATCCTGCAGCGCATATGTTACTTCCTACAGCGCATCTATTTTGCAGTGAATTTTAGAAACATTGTTTTCTTCGCCAAATGCTCTATTTGAAATCTAGGCAAATTTGTACTCAAAATTTATGGAAATGGCCCCCAGACGCAATGGTGAGGTTAGATTTGAGCTAAGAGATCATCCACATATAGTTTTATCCAAATCTTTACAAACTAGGGTTAGAAAAATGCAAATTTCTGTTGTCTGTTTCTACGCATTCAGTCTCTAAAGTGGTGCTTCTGTAGTAGGTAGTGATTTTAGGATTTTTTAGAAGATTTTTGCTAACGCTAACATCTTTGCAAGAATACTCTGGATCTGTTTTGTAGGTTAGGCCACTGGTTTAGACTCATCTAGCTGCATTTACTAAACTCACACTTCAATTTATAAAAGGACAGTAAAATGAACGTTCATACAAATCCCACATAGCCTTAACTAGGAAGAGAGTAATTGAACCATTGCAATATCTGCATAATGCTATCTTCCATAGTTAGATTATTGCTATCTTACAAATGGTAATGAACAATGCTATCTTTTTAACCACTTCAAAGTTAACAACAGTGTGAGTGCACAAGTAATATTAGCTCATTTAGTTTTTCTACTTTTAACTAGGTTGGATTAATCAGTGTCTTCTGTGCTTGACAAATGACAATAGGCTTATGCTCTCCCCTTTATTGGGTGACCAAAATGCCAGACTTGTCATTTTGCGTGTATAACCTTTAGAGGGGCCTGCCCTTGGATGCCTACCTGTCCAAGTGGGAACGACCCTAAGTGGTAACAGGCTAGATGCCAAGCCCTTCCGAGCCACTATAAATAAATTATGTTTGGAGTGAAAGCTTCAAACAACGAGTGTAGTTGTGTTATACCGACAGCCAACCTCCCCCAAAACCCTCCAAGGTGCAACCCTTGCAGGCTGGGAGACTCCATAATGAAGAGTAGTGCTGCCGCATGTATAACCACTCGAATGGTTGCCTTCATTAAACACCTTTGTTCTAGTGGCCAAAAACCCTTTCTATCCATTTGAAGCCTAGGATTTGTACTTGTTCTTTTCTTTTAGTCCAAAAAGAGTCAGAAAAATCACTAAAAAAAAATAAAAAACCATAAAATATTCTTTGTGCTTGCTGTGTTTTCTTGCCATTAATTTAGAAAATCAAACCAAGAAGAGCTTTTTTTGCAACCAAAGTACCAAAAACATCAAAAAAATTCCAAAAAATTGCAAAAACATTGAAAAAAGCCAGAGCGGCGCATCCATCCTCTGTTCCTGCGCGTACGTGCCGACCTGCGACGCATTTGTTATGACCTGCTGCACTTTCACTAACTGTTGCTGTGCATGCATTTTTCACTAGTCCAACACATATACTCTGCCTTGCTGCACGTTTGTCAACTCCTGCTACGCATCTGTTTCAGCGCATCCACGACAGTGAGTACTTCCACATCTTTTCAGAGAAAACTTTCAGGTTTTCTAGGTACCCATTTCAGTCTTGTGTCAGTTTCTGAGGAGATGACATCTGAATTAGAAGAACTTGCTCAAGAACTCAAATACCTGAAATTGCAATTAACCTTAGACACCTCACACTAAGGTCGTATAGCAATTACTCAAGAACTCCAAGTCATACAACAAGAAATGGAAATCTTACAAGCTGAACGTGTCAGTACTAGCTACGCCTCGCCCCAAACTCATACATCTGTTTCCCGTCTTAATGCTGCTCATGACAAGGCAAGCACCACTTCAAGTTGGAAATCGTATACCACTCTGTCTACTAGTCCTCCTTCACCATCTTCTAAGACACATATTCCATAGCATACCAATCCTACACCAACACCGCCATTGAATTCCCCAAGCTCTAAACCGACAACCAAGGAATCCTTGGATGATTTGTGGAAAAGAGTTTTTCCAAATTTATACAACCAGAGAAAAGCTAGGGAGAAAGCTAAATCCAATCATTCATGTACTCCTACACCTACGAAGGATGTGATCTAAGGAATATTAGCAGAGATTCAACCATGTCCCCAAATTCTGGTCCTTGACCTTACCAAAGATTTTTCCAATGCCATGTCAAATCCTACAACCCCTTCATGTCACCCGCAACCCCTTGAGCTTATCAAAGCACCTCCTACTATAAACCAAAGTCAAGGTCCATCAAACATCTATGTTGTCAACCAAGAAGCTATCCAAGAGCTATTCACTTCCATTCAAGCAACCCAAGAGGTATGTCAAAAGTCTAATCCTAAGCACGAGGAAACATTAATCCCTAGTCCAAGTCAAGATCAAATCACTTTCTTACAACCTATCCATAACATGTATCTTTTCTATGATCAAGATAATATCCATAATAATGAACCTCTCCATGAGCCACTTGATCCTATCCATCTCCCAACAACTATACATGAGCAAGAAATCCAATTCCATCCCCTGCATAACCTATACCTTCTCTATGATCAAGATACTACCTTTTATGAAGAAGATGTTCATGTACAACTTGATCCCATACCTATACGTGAGAAAGAAACCTCCATTACTTCTATCCCTCTTCCATCTAATCCCATCCATGACCCAAAAACTTCTTCTTCCTCTGATGAGACACTTGCCTCCCAAGTGCACACGAATGATCAACCCAACAACTTAGATCCTAAAGAGCATAATGATGATCAAGATTCTAATGATCCTTCACCATCCATTATTGACCAGGCTACAAATCCGTCGTCTTATATCCTTGGGCTTACTACCTTCATGTACGAATGTTCTTTCTTAGAACACCAACAACCATTATCCGCTATCTTGCCTTCCTCATCTAATAAGGAACTCACTACTAGTGCACCTATACATAATCCCATGGTCGATCGTATACTCTAGAATATGAACTATCAAGGTAAAGGCTTAGGCCTTCATGAACAAGGTATTTTGGAACCTATCCATGTCAATGTTCCCCCACCTTCATACGGCCTTGGATACATACCCCAAGGTGAGCAATCTCAAGATGTTGGTACTTCCTCCACTCCTCCTAAGTCTACTACTTTCCATCGCAAACCATATCATATCCCCAAAACATATGTCGCCATTCCACCTCCATCATCCTACATTTATCAAAAGCATGTGACCATACACCTTCCACCATCCAATCTACCTCCGCTACTTCCAACTCCTAACACTCGTCCGTGCATCCTACCACTTCTTAGAACACCTTATTCGCCCATCTATGAATCTTCCAACAATCCCAATCATGACCAACCAATGCACATGTTGTCTAAACAAAGGGCTTCCACTAACCTCACTTCCACCATCCCAAGAGAATTCAACGTCAAAAATGTGGATGCCTCTACCTATAAAATAAAAAATCCTATGAGTCCTCATGACCTAGGATACAAAAGCCAAGAATCAAAGAAACATCCATCTCCAAAGCTGCATACACCCATACACCTCAATGCCAAACTAAAAAAGGTGTGGGTCCCCAAGCATCAAGCAATTACATCCAAAGTTGCATACAAGCTACATACACCCAAACTCATACCTTCACAAGAAAAGTCTAAAAGCAAAATGGTTTGGGTACCTAAGCAAAAATCCCTCAAGTCAAATGAGGCATCCACCTCTCTCGAATCCCAACCATCCACTTTCTCCTTTTCCATTCAAAAATCACATTCCATCCAAAAGTATCAAATCCTTCCATCCCACATGAAAAGCAAAAATTAGAAAAATACCAAGTCTATGTGGGTCCCTAAAGGCCTATATCATTCATCTACAACGCAAAAATCTTCATTGCTTTCTACACCACCTGCTTGTCATAAGCTTCAATGTTTATCACACTATGTGCAACCGTTGGTCATGGTTCCCTTCCATTCCACAATACTTCTGTATAACTCCATCTCTCCTTCTTTCCACTGTTATCCTACATATCTTCCTCATCCTATTCCTATGGTCCATGCTTTTGCATAAACCTTCCCCCCATATTCTGCATCATAATTCACTATTTGCCTATGCCATATCACTTTCATGCAATCCCCTACCAACATCTATGAGCGACACTTGACATGGTCGATACGACAACATCCATCTAGCGGGACTGTCACCTTTCAAGGAACTAGATACTTGAGTCTCTCCCTTCTATATTCACCTTCTCCTATTCCAAAAAAAAAAAAAAAGAAAGAAAGAAAAAATGAAAAAAGTAAAAAAATCCCTTCGTCCAATGGTGAAAATCTGGCAAACAGGCACCTTAGATAAGTACCATGATGAAAATAGTAAAAAGAAAGGATGTTTCCGAAGGTGAAAACCCAACTGTGGCACTTGATGATGGAAAGCTTGACACTCTCCCTAGTGATATGTACCAGGAAAGGTCACAGATTGTTGTAGAACCAACAGAGCCCATGAATATTGGAACAGAAGAACAGCCCAAGATTATCCACTTTGCCAAATCTCTCACACCACCAGAGAAAACCAAGTTTGTACCGTTCTTTGAGAAGAAGAGAGGCAGCTTTGCTTGGTCATATGCAGACATGCCAGGTCTAGACCCAAACTTAATTTTACATCACCCACCATTGGATCCAGGAGTAAAACCAGTAAAGTAGAAGCTAAGAAAGATGCATCCTCACATAGCACTTTTGGTCAAAGAAGAACTTAAGAAATTGCTGGATGTGGGGTTCATTAGAGCCATAGATTACCCAAAATGGATATCCAACATTGTGCCAGTGTCTAAACCAGATGGCCGAGTTTGACTATGCAATGATTTTTGAGACTTAAACAAAGCATGCCGCAAGGATGATTTCCATTACCAAACATCGATATCATAGTCGACCTAACTGTAGGACATACAATGCTATCACTCATGGACGGATTCTCAGGGTATAATCAAATCAAAATAGCACCAGAGGACCAACACAAGACAACTTTTACTTGCCCATGGGGTACCTTTTGTTGGAATGTCATGCCATTTGGGCTGAAAAACGCAGGTGCTACATATCAGCGAGCTATGACAACTATATTTCATGACATGATGCATGTAACAATGGAGGACTATGTCGACGACATTCTAGCAAAATCTCTCACAAGAGACTCACACCTGGATGTGCTAGAAAAAGTCTTTCAAAGATTGGACCAATTCCAAGTCAAACTGAACCCAAAGAAATGTGTGTTTGGGGTAACATCAGGCAAGCTGCTAGGCTTCATCATATCGGCAAATGGAATAGAGGTAGACCCGGCCAAGGTCAAAGCTATAATGGACATGCCACCGCCCAAGACTCTAACTCAGTTGAGATCCCTACAGGGCAAGCTGCAGGCCATCCGCAGATTCATATCACAGCTGGCAGACAAGTGCCAACCTTTCAGCCATCTCCTGCATAGGAATATTCCATTTAGGTGGGATGAGCGGTGTGAAGAGGCATTCAACAAGCTAAAGGAGTACCTTATGAATCCACCCATTCTCATGCCTCCGATCCAAGGAAAACCTCTAATTCTCTACATATCTGCTACACCTACTGCTCTTGGAGCTCTTCTAGCGCAGCAAGATTACGAGAACAAGGAAAGAGCTGTATACTCACAAGGAAACCTTAGTGGGCTACGAGTTGCAATACTCACAAGTAGAAAGATCATGTCTTGCGGTAGTTTTTGCTTCACAAAAACTCTGACATTACATGCTTGCACATCCAGTAAAACTCATTGCAAAAATTGACCCGCTGCCTCAGCAAAGCAGCTTTCACAGGTCACCTAGCAAAGTGGGTAATGCTTCTTAGTGAGAATGACATAGAATATGTGGACAGAAAATCCATCAAGGGACAAATCATAGCTAACCAACTAGCAGATGCACCATTACAAGACAGCAAGCCCATGCAGTTTGAATTTCCAGACAAATCTTTATTCAATGTGTCAACATCTTCATGGAAACTCTACTTTGACGGGTCTTATACAAACCATGGATCGGGGGCAGGTATCCTGTTTATAACTCCTCAAGGTGACACAATTCCAAAGTCTTACCGTTTGTTATTTCCATGCACCAATAACGTAGCGGAGTATGAGGCCTTGGTAATCGGTCTCAAGATGGCAAATGAATGGAAAATCCAAGAACTGCATGTCTATGGTGATTCACAGCTTATAATCAATTAGGTCAACGATGAGTACCAAACCAAAGATGAAAAGCTCATCCCCTACAAATGAATGGTTGATGACTTCAAAGAACACTTTGGGACCATCTCCTTCGAGCAAATACCTAGGATTGAGAATAAGGCGGTAGATGCAATGGCTACCATAGCCTCTCTTCTGGAAATACCTAAAAATGAGTCACGGTATGAGTTCTTGGTAGAAACTATTCGACAACCAGCTTATGATCTTCCTGAGACCCATTCCATATGCCTCCTAGTTGGATCTGATTCACCTTGGTACGGTAAGACTTACACTTACCTCAAGGACAATGTTCTCCCACCTGACCTCTCTTCCAACCAAAAGTAAACTTTCATATGACAAACCTCTCGCTACACCATCATAGCTGATACCCTTTACCGACGTGGTCTGGATGGTACTTTGCTCTGTTGTTTAGAACAAGAAGAATCCATAACTGCCTTGCAAGACGTACACGAAGGGATTTGTGGAACACACTCTAGTGGTCCTTCCTTAGGCAAGAAACTCATGCGTTTGGGTTATTATTGGCCAAACATGGAAATGGATTCATATTAGTTCGTCAAAAAGTGCAAATAGTGCCAAATACATGGGAACCTGATCCATGCACCTGCTCAAGAGTTGAGAGCTTTAACGACACCCTAGCCATTTTGCCAGTGGGGACTTGACCTTGTGGGAAAGATTCATCCACCCTCTTCCAACGGCCACAAATTCATCATAACTGCCACTGAGTATTTCACAAAGTGGATTGAGGCCGTTCCCCTAACCACCGTCACAGGCAAGCAAATTTCATCTTTCATTCTGAATTACATTATCTGCAGATATGGCATTCCTTCATCTATTATCACGGATAATGGAAGACCATTCAAAAATCAGGATATCCAAGAACTCTGTGAGCGTTTCGAAATCCAACATCATTTCTCCACTCCATACTACCCCCAAGGTAACGGCCAAGCTGAGGCATCGAATAAAACCATTCTAAAAATCCTAAAGAAGACTATCAATGATGCTGGCCATGATTGGCATGTCCAACTCAATCCCGCTCTATGGGCCTATAGAACCAGTATACGCACTCCCACAGGTGCTACACCCTACGCCCTTGTCTATGGTTCAGAAGCCATCCTTCCTATTGAAGTTGAATTACCGTCCCTCTGGGTGTCGCTAAAGGGTCTCATATCAGATGAGGAGTACAGGGTCTCTAGGTTACAAGAACTAGAGTTACTGGAAGAAAGGCAACAAAAAGCCTTCGATCATCTCAAAGCCTATCAACAGATGATGTCAAGAAGCTATAACCATAGGGTTCATCCAATAATCTTTAAGGTTGGGGACATTGTTCTCAAAGAGAATCCCTGAAATCAACAAGACCAAGAAAAGAAAGGCAAGTTTGAACCTAACTGGCTTGGGCCCTATGTGATTGTGGTAGCTTACGGATCGGGGGCATATCAGTTGGCAACGTCAGAGGGAGAGCTGTTCGATGACCCAATCAACAGCATGCATCTTTGCCGATTTTATACCTAGGAGAATCCTAGTTCAAAGAGACAAAAATACAAAAAAAAAACACAAAAAAATATATATAAAAAAAGTTGAAAAAAAAAGCACAAAAAAATCACAAAAATGGAAAAGTACAAAAAGAATCGTCCTTTGGTGAAAACCTGGCAAACAGGCACCTTGGATAAGTACCATGATAAAAACCTGGTAAACAGGCGTCGTGTGTAAGTTGATCTTCTATGTCACCTACACTTGGGGGCACCTTGTCTCATCAGCCTATCACTCTTCTCCTATTAGTTTCCTTCCATACCATTTCCTATCCTATCCTACCTATACTATCTAGTCCATCCATCCAATCTTCCTTTCCTCTATTCTTTGGTCTTGATGAAGATTGGGGGCACAATGTTGACAAATGTTTTAGGTGTCTCTTGACATACCTTATCCCTCCAAACCATGCAAATCCTTCATTACCCTCTCATCTTCCTATCGTCGTAAGCATTGCCATGAAAAATCCTAAGTATTCTACCTACAATGGGGCATGTTATTCTTATACGACATAGTCCTTGGAGATCACATCCTTGTTTCCTTCTATCCACTATTGCCCATCCTCATAGCTACCCGTTCCATTCTTTATCACCCGTACATCTACCTATCTGTGGTGTTTTCTTGTCATCGGTATCATCTGTTCCATATCATGTCTTCCTAATCCATATCTGTTCCATATTGTGTTCTGTCTGATCCATATCGTGTCTCATCCGATCCGTATCTTAGGTCCATCAGGGTTCTTGCCGAACTACGTCGCCTCTGAGTTATCACGTAGGCAAGGCCATTCTTAATGCGTCCCCGAGGCTCCACTGTCCCACCTATCCCATATCTGGTCCATCTGTCTCTCTGAGTCCGCACCACTTCCTATCGCCTAGGTCTTAGGTCCATCAGGGTTCACCCCAAACTACGTTGCCTCTGCGTCGTCACGTAGGCAAGGCCATTTTGCAATGAGCCCCCGAGGCACTAGGTCAGTCCCTTAGGGTCCATCTCTCCATATTCATTCATCCTATCGCACATAATAAGTCACTCCTTGTCTAAACTGGGGGCAACTCCTCGACCTGGTTACAGATTTGAAGTCTTGAATGCCGCATGTTCTAAGAGGATACCAATAAAGGATTGCGATACTTTCACTAGACAAGTAAGCACAGCAAAAGTGGGCCACCCAAAAGCAAAGTTCTTGACGCATAACAACAACCTATCCTAAACAAAGCAGAGCACCATACCGACGCACCCAAACTAATTCTATATCAATTATGGCAAAAGACACACCTAATGCAAGAATGTTTTGTGAACAGGTTAATTTACAAAGTCTTGGATTTTTGCCATTATGTCTTCCTATGCTACTCAAGGATGCCAAAAGCTAGAGATGCTATGATGGGGGCATAATCATTTTCTTTGTCTACTACTTGTGGATTAAACTTTATTAATGTGATGACTTTCTATCTAACAACATGATCAACAAAAGATCATCGAGGACTATGGAGGTCTGAATCATGAAAAAGGGCAATCCTTGTTTGTTGACACGCAAGGAATACTCAGGTCATCTAGATTCAACTTTGACTAGATGCTTGTATTAACTTGCTAAATCAAAATCCATGTAAGTTGTACTCAGGTCATCTTGGTTCAATTATACCTAGATGCTTGTATTAACTTACAACATTTCAGAAAAAGTACCAAAAATAAATTGCCCAATGATGAAATAAAGCACTCCAAAATACTTGCACCGTCAAGATGTCAAAAGCAAAGCATCCATTATACATCCATTTATACATCCATACATCCATATCCCATGCAATAAAAGATCCACAAAATGTAGAGTATCAATGTTTATAAAAGCTTGTGATTCCTTCTATCGAGTCATTCTTCTATCAATCAGTATTCTATGTATCGTTGTAGTCAATTCTTCTCAATTTCAGTCAACCCGAGAAATGATCCAAATGCAGGTCCATCCTTAATCCATACCAATCAAGTCAAGTCAATCTTGCAAAAATGATCCAATCACAATCAATGGTCTTGATCCTTGTCTGGTCGTAAACCAACTTGATTAGTTAATCAATCAATTGTCTTATACAGGATGTAACATTGTCAAAATCAGACCAACACACGCGTCTTACACGACATGCTTCATTTCTTGAAACCAGACACTATCCTTCATGTTTCTCTAGGGATCTATCATTCCCCGCCATGACAACATGCCTGCCGTGTTGGTCTAGGGATATATCGTTCCCCGCCATGACAACATTGTTGTATATCGTTATTAGTATATCGTTGGTTTACTGCTAGACAGGGGCAATACCTTGCTTGTTCTTGTATCATTTGTGCATACTTGCTTACTTTCTTGTGTTTGGTATCATTCTATCTTGCATTGCGTATCATTCAGCTCTTTCTTCACCCATTTTCTTCAAACCTAACCTTCTTCATCGTGAGATTGTCCATCTCACGCCTTCTGCCTTCCTCCCGTCCAATCTCCCGAGGGGGCATCCTATCGTCATAACCTGTGCCAGGGGCAAACTGGGGCATGTATCATCATTCGAGCAACCGATTTATTTGAAGCAACATCGTAAACTGCATTGCATCAAAGAGGGGCAAAATGTATACGCCTAAAAATGACACGATTCATTCTAAATAAATATTCTTATTATTTATTCCCTTCTTATTTCCTTCTATCAATTAAATAAACATTCTAAATTTATTTGATTGGTTCCTTATCCCATAATTAAATAAAATCAATTTATTTAATTAAATTCCCTAAAATCTTCTAATGTCTCACACAATTAAATAATCCTAAATTATTTAATTAAACCAAATTCCTCTATCCTAAGTTCTAATTCCAAAAATCCATCTCACACTTTCCACCTCACCTTGTCCACCTCACCGGGTTGCACATGTAATTAAATATATTAAATATTTAATTACCTTATTTTTCCTCACCCACATGTCCTATTTCTTCTCAAATCAAAAGTTAGTTAACTAATCAATCAAAAGTGTTAACTAACTAGTCAATTGAGTTAATCCCTCAATCAATTCAGTCAATTCCATAATTCATTCTTCCAACTGACTAATCAAGTTTGTTAACTGATCAGTTAAAAGAGTTAACTCTCCAATCAATGTTGTCAAGTCCCCTATTTCATGATGGAGATGAGACACTTGTCATATTTCTACTGGTTGCACATTCCTCAACCATCCTCAATCGTTGATCATCACACTTCTTCTCAACCGTTGATTCTCATTCTTCTGAGTCTATAAAAGAAGCTTCATCCTCCCATTCTATTCATCCAGGTTATTTGTATTGTTACTCTGTAGAATTCCACCCGCGCGCCTTTGGCACCCCCAATACAATCTACTTGAGATCACCCTTTTCTTTGAAGCTCTTCTTCATAGCATTATTTACCTATATAGCCATTTACTACTGACATCCTTCAACATAGCTAAAAGAGTGCACTCACTGAGGGCCTACTTCACACCAGCAAGGACGGTTTTAATAGGTGAACAATAGAAGCTTCGATTCAGGGAAGGTTTGCATTGTGTTATTCATTACTCCATTTTGATCTACCTTTCTTGATTTCATTATTCTATTGATGTTTGGGTTTATTATTGTTCATTTGATTAAACCGCATTTTACCCTAACAATAGCAGTAGTTAAGATCTTGTTTTTCAGTTAGAAGACCTTTTCAATTGGCATTTTCCTGCCATCTAAAGTTTAGGAGTTTTTGAAGTAGTTTAGTTTTTGCTGTTGCTCAAAATATGGATATAAATAGACACTATTGATGAATAAAAATCAATCCTTTAGTTCTTCAAAATCCTCAGAGCTGTGCACTTGCAATTTTTATGAATGGAAATGATATTCTGAGTTTGAGTTTATTTAAAAAAATATGAAGATTTGAATGGAGTTCTCATGTGCTTTTGAAGAAATTGAATGTGATTTGAATTAATACAAGCTTCTCCCATGAGCTAGCCACTCGCGAGACTATAGGATAGATAAGTATTTTCATTTCTGTGAATGTTTTCATTCAGTTGAAGATAGTTTATATTTATCTTCTATCGTTAACCTGCAGGGTGTGTTGTTTAAAAGTTAAACTGTTGTGTACTGTTGTTTGAAACTTTCTGTGTTCATTAGAAGTTTTCTGGCACATCTGCCTTAGTTAGAATTACTATTTTTTGATGGTTAGAATTTGGAGTGCTTGCATCTTAGCAAATTGCATTTGTGAATTGTTAGCATAGAATTTACTTGCTTTCTAATGTAGAATTTATCTTCTTTATAAGTGTAGAATTTATACACTTTCTAGTCTAGAGTTTTCATGCTTCTTAGTATAGAATTTGAATGCTTTCTATAGAAGGATAAAATTATTGTTTCATTTCATGTACTGTTTCAACTTTTTAACTTATCTAGAAAACTATTTCTCAATGAAATATCTATACTCCCTATTGTAGATAGCCTCAGACACTACCCCAATCGATAAACTGATAATTTTTCATCTAAAGCACGTTAGCACCTTACAATAGCCTGTCACCATGGGTGACCCTATCATGTTTCCAACCACAGAAAAACTTGAGTTTCTAACTCAAAAAAGCTCCATTTTCACCCATTTTTCTTCCTGTTTGCATGGATTTTCATGCCAAATATAGAGTTAACTATTTCATGCACCTACACATGCATAGATAGCTCCATTTTATCTTTAATTAACAATTCATGCATTCTTTTGCATTCCCATGCATTCCTTCTTCTTCACTTCTTCTTGAGTGATAAGCTTTTACTAGGTAGATCACTCTAAATTTAGCCCATATCACTCTTAAGTCTTCTAAGTTAACTCTCCAATCAAATTGAGTTAACTCTTCTTCTTCTTCACCTATCATCCCTTCTTCAAACCTATAAATACCCCTCACCTCTTCATTATTTTACAAGTTAAGCAAGTTGGAGAATACTCTTCTTAGCTTCACAAGCTTTTTCAGGCTTCTTCATAGGCTTTTGAGCTTCTTTCTTCATTTCTTTCTTTAGTTTTCAAAGCTTCAAAGCTTTCATTGTTGCATAGATTCAAAGTTCTCCCCTTTTGGGAGGCAATTTCATTTGTACGCATAGATCTTTCAAGTTATTGCTCTCCACATCAAGCATTCTCATGATCATATAGGACATAGGAGCCTTTTATTTTGTTCGTTGCTTTATCTAGCCTTCATACAAAGCTCATCATGCATCCATACACTACTCATATCAAGTTGTAGTGCTCATCAAAGATCTCATTGAGCTCTCTCTTTTCAAAGCTTCAAAGCTTCTTTTGCTTCCATTATTTTCTTGTCACCAAGACAATTCCCCACTGCTACAAGAGGATATGAGGTTGCCATCACAAGGATTTTTGAGGATAGTGGAGGCTTATGCATCTCTGGGTTCCTTTATGCTTTCTTTTCATTTCGTAGTAATTAGATAACCAAAATTGCTCTTGGAATCAGTAATCTTGTTTCTTTTTTCCTTGATATGATAGATAGATCTTGCATTCTTCGAGTAATTTGCTTTCAAAGTTCATAGATTAATTCATTTAAAAGCAATTTCCCTTTTCTTAGAATAATTCATTCCAAATATTTAGAAAACCACCAAAACATAGTTTTATTGCATTAGGTAAATTCATCATATCTTGCATATATTCTTTGATTTCTAGATTAGAAAAAAAGCATCTTCAATTCCAAAATATTTTAAAAAGCACAAAAAGAAGTTTTGCATTCATTTATCCTTGCATTCATAAAACCCAAAAAAAGAACAAAAACATTAGTAACTTAGAAAGTTCATAAACCCTTGATTCCATCACAAGGTCAACCATAGTTAAACATTGGTCAAAACCCTTGATTTCATCACAAGGTTAAGCAAAGTCAATGCATAGTAAAACCTTAGGTCACACAAACCCTAAGTCAAACCCTAGGTCAAGTCAAGGTTAGCTCACAATCACCTATCTCTTGTCTCAGCTCATGAATGTGCCCTAGATTAAGAGGTGAGTGGGTGAGGGAATTTCTTGACGAGATAGAAGAAATCCACCCAAGATCACAATAGGAACCACTTGTCCTACAACAACAAGAAGCATTTAGACAACTCTTAGTACAACAAACAATCATACAACAGTTTGGAAGACAATGCCAACGTGGACAGACAATCAATGAGAACAATAGCTTACTCACACAAAGGTGGAATATAAGAAACCCTAACAGGAGAATAGTGACTAGTGACCCTTTGGCTCATAGAGTTATCTTTACAACCATGATCATTGAACAACACATCCACACAAGCACACAACAACATAGGCCCCGAGACGTGCCGATCCCTCTCCGCGAAGTCCAGTTCTTCAATGAGCTAGACTACCCCCATGTCTTGCCTCGTCTCGACTGGCTACTTCCACAAGAGTGAGAGTGACATGGCAGTTCACCCCATGGCAATGAGGGAAGGGTCCACGTGCATGCCAAAATCCAACTCAAAAGCCCTAGGCCACTGACATCACGATTTTGATATTACATATTTTGGTAAATTTGACGTGAATTACAAAGCCTTATTATGGTTATGCTGTTTATGTTCCCATTACTTGGATCTCATTATCACTATCACATACACTGCCAGCTTCACCACATATTTTGGTGAACTTGATGTGAAGAGAAAAAACTTTTGTCTATGCTTTTCACACTCCAAATACATAGATCACATCAAAAACTTAAACATTTGACACTTCAAAACAACAATCTTCAAACATTTCACTTTATTCTTCATAGCCACTTCCACCACTTCAGTCTTTTTCACCTTTTCCATCATTTGTTCCATTTATTTTGTGGTGTCTACGACACCCCTGAATATGATGGAACGCGATCTGAACCTAGGGAATGTTCCCTCTAGAGGACTAGAAACTCCTTCTTCGATAGGTATGTACCACCTCACCTAGATGTACCAATCACAAATTTCTACGATTATGAAGACTCTGATTACAAACAAGACTAAAGAGAACCCAAGCGTTCTTTGTCTTTTAACAATCTAGCTTGGGAACACAACCCTGCCATACCAAATGTGCCTCACAAAGCTAGGATAGTTTAACTAAGGTCAGAAATACATCGGTCGGATCAACCTTCCTTATCTCAAGTACTCATCTTGATGAGGAAGTAAAAAGGTTAGAAAGACATTTACAAGAGGAAAGAGACACTTAAGAAGCATTAAAAGTTGCCCTATGAAAAGAACAAAGAGAAAATGTTGCGTGAGAAGAAGCACATCATCATGACAACACTCAAAGAGAAAACCCTAGAAATGAGGAAGTGCTTAGAGTTGCCACTCCTGCAGACCTAATTGCAACTCTAGTGCAAAGGATTAGAACCTTGGAAGTAGAACAACCTACTCCTGAAAGAAGATAGAAGTCCTATGACAACATTTGAAATGAACATGACTAGGGGGCATCTTAGAATCCCCCTATCTCAACTATTATTCAAGAAATGCAAGTAATGACGTGTCTAAATGGGAACACTCATGTTCAGAATAATCTAGCAATGTTGGGAAATCAAGAAAATCAAATGTTAGGTTACCAAAACCCTCCAACAAGGTTGTTGCTATCTACTCCTTAATCGCAAAGTGCCTTTCTTGGGACATATCTAGAGTATTTGAAAGAACCACTTGATTTAAACATAAGAAACATACAATTACCTTGACCACTACCTGATCTCCCAAAATTCGAAGGAGAAGGTGATCCAAACTCACATATCAAGGCTTACACTACTGCGATAAGAGAACTCCTCCCTTGGGATGGGGTTGTCGCAAAGATCTTTCCAAAGACCCTCGAAGGGATAGCTCTAGATTGGTACTATTGTCTACTAGAAGCTTCAATCCATTCATTTCAATAACTAATCAGAGAGTTTGTCTTGGCATTTTACATGAACAAACTTGTCAAAACAAAGATCAGAGAATTCTTGACCATGAAACAAGAGTCAAATGAATCTATAGCCCACTTTTTTACTAGATGGAGAAAAGTCCTCTATTCCTCAACTAGTGCCCCAAACATGGACCATCGCGAGTTATGCAACCTTTTCTTACATGCCCTGAACAAGGATATGAGAGAGGATGTTCAGAAGTTACCATACAAATCCTATGAAGAGGAATTGATCAAGCCGCCATCGACAGTGGTAGAAGGGTCTACGGGTCAAATGGAAAGTTAAAAAGGGAGGACACAGGAAACAATGCTCCCATCATCAAGATTCTTAAAAATAATAGAAATGTAACAACAGACGGGGTGACAGATCAACCCCTATCCGGAAAGTAAGAGGTGATTATAACGGAAGAGACTATTACCCTCCCAACATCAATGTAATTGATCACCCAAGAAACAATGCGTATTTCCCAAGAGACAACTTTCAGAGTTGGAATTGCAATGGGAATAGTAATGATGGAAGGTATGAAAGACCCCCATATGAGTACAACCAATTTTGTTCTTTTCATAGAACAAGGGGGCACAACACAGAATCCTGTAGGGAGTATAATCAATTCATAGCAAGATTACCAGAGGACCAACAATGGTTGTTCATAGAGATGTTCTTGAACCCCCAAGAGGTCACTCTGGATAACAAGGGCACAAGACAAACCCAAGCCTCGATAGCTCTATAGAATGCTAACATGAGAATCTATCAGGACCCATTTCATGTGCATAAGGATATAGAGAAAACAAATCAAAATGAAGTAGCTCAGGGTAACACCACCAATATCCCACCACAGTTAGGACAAAAAGAAGAAGCTAGGATGTTGGGGTTGGTTGAAATACTACATAGTGAAGAAGAGGAAGGATATTTTGAGAATGAACAAGAGGAAGTGCATAAAACCACCATCTTGGTGGTTGAGCCAATACCAACACATATTGGTCCCTATGAACTCATCAAAGACTTAAAGAAAACTTATGCACACATATCATTCATTGACCTTCTTAAGAATTCCCCCTCGCATCGTTTAACACTATTGAAAGCAATAGGGTTGAAGTATCTTGATAAAATTACTCCTCCACCTAGTGAGAAAATCAACCATGTGGATTTCTACATAAGCCCACTGAAATCTAAACTCAAAGACCTAGGTTTCTTCTTTGACCTAAAGAAAATGCCTTTCGAGGCAGAATTAACCAAGAAAGGAGACCCTGCACTGTATTTGGAAGTATGGATATATGATACCTGCATCAAAAGGACATTAATAGATGACAGAGTAGAAATAAATATAGTTCCATTCTCTCTCCTAGAGAGAATGGGTTATGGGCACACCAATATCACCACTTCACAAGACACTCTAAGTGGTTATGATAATCTAAAGGCTGCTACGATAGGAAAGATCACACTTCCTATAACTCTAGGACCTAAGATTGTACCGACCACATTTTAGGTCATCGACAAGGACATAGGATATAATTTGCTTCTTGGAAGACCATGGATGCATAGGATGAAGGCTGTGCCATCTACACTATTTTAGGAGGCTTGATTCCTATATCTGGGGAAGGTATACGTCGCAAAAGGGGACCCAGAACCTTTTAGCATGCTAAAGTTGAACACATCAAACAAACATATAAGCATCCCCATAGATTATGAACTTCCCACAAATAAACTTTTAGTTCCTAGTCCTAATCCCCAATCGATATGCATCAAGAGGATAGAGACCCCAGAAAAGACTATAAACAATGCAGAGATCAAAGCTTTAGAAAATGAGACATTGCCAAAGAAAAAACAGGTTATTCGTAAAGACAAAGGAGTGAAAATCATGGAGTGGATAGAGAAGGCGGGACCTCTCTAATTCCCTTTGGAAATCCTCATGATTAATGTGCAATCGACATACAAACTCTTTCCTTTCATAGGGGAGAAGCCTCATAGGACTGAAGGACTAGTATTCGAAACAACTGCATTGGATTTGAGATATGCAGACCCTCACGCTTTCTTAGATCCTGAAGAAGATGTGACAGAGAGTTATACTCCTCTGTCACCCTTGAGTGAATCACGTGTCCCTGAGACACCAGAAGAAAGTGAGTTGTATGAACCTCTCACACCAACAGAAGAGTCATATAGACCATTAACACGAGTGGAGGATGTGAATTCGATCGACAATGAAGCAAACAACGTAATAGGAGTTCTCCCAAGGATGTTCATGGTATCTCAGCCACAAATGCAACCCACCACTTCTACCTTAGTATAGTTAAATGAGCTTGGTGAATGGGAAGCACCCTTAGTGAAAATTGAAATGGTTGAGAGACTCCCAGATGAATATGAAGAGAGTGAGGGTACATTTCATAAAGAATGGAAAATGCGACTGTCAGTTGGAATTGATGATCCTGTCATCTTTGAGTTTCTAGAAAGCTACATTAGGTATGCAATGGATTTGAGACCTGAGCCCACTAGGAGGATGAGTATAAGCTTTGTCCCTCCTGATGAGCAAAGGGAGCCTCAAACTCCCTTTGAACTATTCCAATTTTTACAAAACATTCAAGGTAGGCAAGATGTAAAGATTTACATGCAAGAGAAATTTGACATGTTAATGGAATTGCTAAGGTGCGATGGAGTCTTGTATTGGACCCCTTCCCACCAAGAAGCTTTCCAAGATTTACTCCGTCTCACATTACCAATAGAAACCACTGAGATAGAAATGATAGAATAAAAAAAAACCCTACAGAGTAGGAGAGCTAGTCCTAAGAAGAGGTACCACGAAAAACAAAAAGAGAAGATGAAAGAGAATATTCACAGAGGATTGGAAATGTCCTTATATGATTAAAGAAGATGTCATAAATGGTGCCTATCTCTTGTGCACAATGGAGGGAGAGGAATTTGGTGAATCAGTCAATGCCTTTCACCTCAAGAAATATTATGTCTAAAAATCATAAAAACCATAAAATATAAAAATATCAAAAAAATCATAAAACATAAAAATACAAAAAAAATACAAAAATAAAAAATACCATTTTTTTTTGTTTCTTTCATTTCAGTATCATTCTATTCATCTTGCATTACATTGAATGATTCACTCTTATATTATTTTCATTTTAGTAAGGAGTCTAAGGTTTCCTAGGTATTAGTGATCCTTTCAGGTCCTAGAGATTCCTCATTTTTTAAAATCACCATTTTCCCCTACATTCCTAGTGATTCTAATCAAAGCCTAGCTCTTAGCTTTACACTGATCCTAGTCTTAATAAGCCATAATGTTAGGTCTAAGAAAATTCAGTATTCAAAGCTATAGTGTTCAAAGGAATCTTGTAAGTAGACCTTCTCAATTCTTCCCTAGTAGAAGAGAAGTCCAACTGGATTAGAAAAATGTTTAGTGACACTCAACCCCTTATCTTTCCCAGCCAAAAACATCAAGAGGATCAAAGATCTGAAGGAAGCAATCTAAAATACGAGTGAATAAAAAAAATGAGTGGTCAAAATAAGAGTATTGAGAGATCAAATTATTGCACATCCAAAGTTCCAAAAGCATTCATTTCATAAAAGTCAAAAATCCAAAAAAAAAGAGAAAATCAACTAAGGCATTCTAGAAAATAGAAAAAAAAGAGAAAAAGAAAAAAAAAGAGAGATACAAAAAAGGGTGAAAGAGAGAAGATTGTTGAATGTCTGTACTCTTGGGTGGAGATCAGTCTAATCTCAAAGCTTCAAGGGTGACACTCTAACAGAGGAAATAAAAAAGAAAGGTACAAAGCACACACATTCACTAGCTGAGCAAAGCCAAGAGTCTAGTAGTCTTTAGGATTATTGTCTATCTAGGGACCCTAGTTCTTTCCCATTTATCCTTTACCCTGAGTCTATCTTGCTTGCCATTTATGATCTAAGTCTAGCAAACATCAATAAAATTTGTTACTTGTCTAAGTTGAAAGCTTGTCAGATTGTCTTATCTAGATAAGGATCAGTGTTTAGTCTTTTGCAAAGCCCAAATTCAGAAGCACTCCATTTCACTCCCGCTCGCCACTTGAGTTCTAAATCCCTATCTCATAGCCTTGATTAGGTCTCTTATATCAGGACAACTTGCAATCCCCTGGATTGAAAATCATATTAAAGAGTAGTCATATTATTTCTTTCATATTGCATTCATATCAAAATCAGAAAAAGAGTCCCAAAGCAATAAATTCAATGCCATAATTCATGACATTCCATAGAAGTAAAAGCTTCATTTCAAGGATCCCTTGTGTTCTTGCATCTACATATCACAAATTGTATTTCATAAATATGCCAAAAATTACAAAAAAAATGTCATTGTTATCATGCCTATATCCTTAGAGTTTAAGGTCAAAACATAATCAAAGACTTCTTAAAACTTCCAGAATGCACAAGAGATGAGTACCCATATGATAGCGAAAGCCATAAAAAGACAAACTTTCATCAATGCATCCAAAGTTTACAAGAGTACAAGAGTTAAGATAAAATGTTCTCAAGGAAAGTAAGGCTCCCCATGCAAGGGGGCATGGTTTCAAGAAGAACAAGATAAACTCAAGGGTGGTTCCCTCCAATGGAGCCCTTAGAACTCCTGCTCCTCTGCCTATGTGTGCCACTAGTCGCTCCATGGGATCTATGGGAGTGAGGTACCTTGCTATTAGTGCATGATTGCAAAGGTCCCATAACATTAAAGTCTCGTTGTCCAAAACCAAGGCGAGCCATCTCACGAAGCACTTGATTCTCACCCTTAAGGATGAGATTCTCAACCTTCAAATTAGCACTCGCTTGACATCCATGATAGGCAGGAGTGAAAATGTCAGTGTGTCCCCCAGCAAAAGGGGGCACACCAGGATTAGTCAGAAGCATCTCTCAAGTCATCCTAGTGAAGGGGGCAACCAAGCTAATATTAACCTCACAAACAAAATTCCTCCACTCCTCAACATTACCTGCAAAGTGAACCAAAAGATGAAAAATGTGTTAGTTCTTGACAAAAAGGAAAGGAAAGGAAGGAAAAAATATGAAAATAGTAAAGCAAATGTAGACTTACACGCATCACCAGGATGCTAGGTAGGGAAAAGTTGTTGCATCACCTCATCAAAGTGAGGAGGTCTAGGTACTATGAATGGATCCTTAGGAGCATCATTAGCATTATCAACATCATCAGAACCATTATCCTGTGCATCCTCTATTAGCCCCTCGTCTGAAGAATAATCCCCATAAGGAACATGGTCCTTGTTAGTAGAGTTTCAATCATTAACCACAATCAATGCTCAGGAAGGATTTCCTCTCCCTCCCCTCTATCCTCCTCTCAAAGTTCTAGAAGCTCTGGTAATGAAAACTCCAAGAGTCAAAGGGGTCCAAGCAACAACCCTCTAGCCAATCTCACCCATCTACTGGATAGATCTATAACAAGTAGGCACTGGGGGCAACTCCTCAAGGAAATCCTCACCAAACTACTGTGGGACATGCTCAACATGATGAGCCTCAAATAAACCATTACAATCGAAAAGCTCTGATACACCAAGGCAATGCTCTCTAATCTCACTGTCATGTGAACATGTCCTCTCCATATCTAAGTAAGGATCAAAAATCATGTCTGCATCTATAAGAGTACCCATAGTACATAAATAAGTATCAAAGTGGACCATATGAGCCCATGATAAGGCCTGATGTGCTCAAAGATCCAAGTCATGATCAAGGAAGAATGGATGAAAGCAAGAGCCCCTCATTGTGCGATACGATAGAAATCCCTATATACCATGGCCAAAATGTCTGGCCCCCAAGTGTAGACTCTGCCCTACTCAAGACCCTATATACTTAGTTCCCAACACCATCTCAAGCGAGTTGAGGCCTTGTCTCTAGACAACCTCGATGCAATCAAACCAATCAGAAACTTCCTCAAGCGAGGAATACGAAGTCATGGCACAGAGGTAAGTTGAACACCTATCTGATCCTTAGGACAACACACCCCCATGAATTGTGCCCAAGAAGCCTTGTCCTCAAAGGACTCGCTAGCTAGTAGAATAAGTGGGTGCCCTCTCACAAGAACCCCTAGAATGTGGTAAACATCAAATAGAGTGACCGTACACTCTCCTGAAGATTGTGGTAACCTAAAAGTGTTCCTACCTACATCCCACTATGTCCGTATATCACAATGTTCAAATACATGCCACAGGATGTACGACTGGCACGTGGCAAACTCTAGCTAAGCCCACTCTCCTCAAGACAAAAAGCTCATTGGTAGATAAACAGACATGCATCTCTGAAAGCCATAATTGCTCTCAGCAAGCATTCCATTGAATGCACAAATCCTACCAATCAGAAAAGAACTTTAGATTAGATCTCGTCAACTCGTAAAAATCTTAAAAATCGTAAAACTTTTAGAAAATCTTACAAAAAGCGTATAAACCATCAAAATTGCAATAAACAAACAAATACAGTAGTCAAATTAGATCAAAACAGAGTGAAGTAAACATTAGAAAACATCAAATTTCAATAAAAAATGATTTGTCAGGGTTGCTCCTTTCATCACTCTGAATCTCCCTCGGGTGACCTAGATGTTCAACAAGATCTCCCCCCGGGTGACCTTGTTGCACAGGCAAATCTCCACCAGGTGACCCTGTTGCTCAATAGGCTCTACCCCCAGGTGACCTTCTTGGAAAAAGGGGTGACCCTATGTGGCTATCCCCCAAACTAAAAATGCTCTAAAAACCCCATTTCTCAGCCGATTTCAGTAAACAAAAGACTGATCTTACTCTAAACGATGAAACAAAGACAATACAATAGAGAAAATCATCAAAAATAGATAATTTCAAGAGATTTTTCACAAAATTTAACCTAGGGTTTATAGAAGATTTTTTCACTGTTTGCACACCTGATTCTCAGTGGTAGAAGAAGTGGTAACCATCTTCGCGATCTCCTTAACGATTCTACCCAATGACTACTTACACAATCAATTATGTTGCCCATTCACTCAAATTTCACTAATTTTCTTGCTTCTTCCTCTCCCTTAGCTTACTTTCCTTTATGTATTCTTAGATTAGTTTTTTCTTTTATGCATCTCTCATGTGTTTGTTTTGCATGCATTTATTCCTACAAGTCTCACTGACAAAGGTAAACAACTAGTCAAACTCTCATGATTTATGGTAAGTTCGTCATTTCAATTTTCATTATTTGTTATGATATATTCAAATGCTGGACTAATACTAGTTATTGCAAGTACAATTGTGGGAAAATTGACAATAGGTAAGGCCTAGTTTGGGAATGGTACCTACCTTTCATGTAGACTACCGTCCCCGAGGGGGAAATATGTAAGCATCAAAATCATGCACATCCTCCATGAGGAACCCTATGATGAGTTATAATCCTTGTCATATACATGTAAGCATGAAATAACATCCTCTCAACAACAATTCTCTTGGTGATGTTTCTTTTCTTTCGTCTTGTGTTGTTTCCCCTTTGTCATTTTCTCTCTTTGTTGTCAACACTTTTCGACACTTGTCAATTTGCATTTTCTATGCTTGTGACCTTGTTCCTAAGCCTTGTATGCATCTTGTAGGTGAGTTTTCACCTCTCCTTAGTGTTTTTCATCTTATCCACCCCTAGAAGCCTTCTAGAGGTCCTCCCTAGCCATCTCCAACGTTCAATTTTTACTTTCACTTAACCAATCCAAATCTCCCCCGAGGAGATTCTATTTTGCAAGTGGAGATTTGGATTTTCACACATGACTGGCCTATTTCTAGAGGTAGATCCCCTCCTTTTTATCTCCTCTACCATCTCCCATCATGCACTTTCACCTAGACCCATTCCATTTTGGATCTCCCCCTGGGAGATCCTGCCAAAAGTCTGGATCTCCCCCTGAGTGACCTAACTGGTGAAAGGGATGACCCATGGGAAACCCTATCATGTTTCTAGCCATGAAAAAACTCAAGTTTCTAACTCAAAAAAGCTCTATTTTCACCTGTTTTTCTTCTTGTTTGCATGGATTTTTGTGCCAAATATAGAGTTAACTATTTCATGCACCTACACATGCATAATTATCCCTATTTTATCTTAATTAACAACTCATGCATTCTCTTACATTCCCATGCATTCCTTCTTCTTCACTTCTTCTTGAGTGATAAGATTTTAGCGGGTAGATCACTCCAATTTTAGCCTAGATCACTCTTAAGTCTTCTAAGTTAACTCTCCAATCAAATTGAGTTAACTCTTCTTCATATCTCATCAGTTCTTCAAACCTATAAATACCCCTCACCTCTTCATTATTTTACAAGTTGAGCAAGTTGGAGAATACTCTTGTCATCTTCACAATCTTTTTTAAGCTTCTTCACAGGAATTTGAGCCTCTTTCTTCATTTCTTTCTTTAGTTTTCAAAGCTTCAAAGCTTTCATTGTTGCATAGATTCAAATTTCTCCCCTTTTGGGAGGCAATTTCATTTGTGCACACAGCTCTTGCAAGTTATTTCTCTCCACATCAAGCATTCTCATGCTCATACATGACATAGAAGCCTTTTGTTTTGTTTGTTGCTTCATCTAGATTTCATACAAAGCTCATCACACGTTCATACGCTGCTCATATCAAGCCATAGTGCTCATCAAAGCTCTCATTGAGCTCTCTCTTTTCAAAGCTTCAAAGCTTCTTTTGCTTCCATTGTCATCTTGTTGCCAATAGGATTCCTTGATGCTACAAGAGGATATGAGGTTGCCATCACAATGATTTCTGAGGGTAGTGGAGGCTCACGTGTCTCTAGGTTTCTTTATGACTTCTTTTCATTTGATAGTAATTAGATAACCAAAATTTCTCTTGGAATCAATAATCTTGTTGGTTTTTCCTTGATAGGATAGATAGATCTTGCATTCTTAGAGTAATTTATTTTCAAAATTCATAGATTAATTCATTTAAAAGCAATTTCCTTTTTCTTAGATTAATTCATTCCAAATATTTAGAAAACCCCAAAAATATAGTGTTACAAGTATGTGCCTAAATGGTGTTTCCATTGATGTCAACATATCTGTGTTGTCATTGGTGTCAACTATGCTCCTATCTTGTTGTCAGTTTGTAATGAGTAAGATACTTTGTATTTACTTATCTAATCAATCTTGATGTTGAGGATATTGAGAAAATTAGCCTCTCCGGTAGAAATAGTGAGTTGCAGTGGAAACAATGTATTGCATATAAAAAAACTATCCAGATGAATGCTCTGCATTTTATGTAGAATATATATCTTTGTCTATGGATTGGAAGTTATTTAGAAGTCCATCTGAAGATGCTATGTTCCAAGTTTGAGCCTTCGACATGAATAATTGAGTGAGTTATGTTGACTAGAGTGAAAACAACTTTTTTTGTATGTTTGGAAATGACAGGGAGAAAGTGTTATGCTCTGCATTCCACCCCATTGAAGTATTTTGATCTGTGGTTCTAGAGATTAGTCTAAGATAATGTTAAGTACCTTCAACTCCAATGGTTTGTGATTTGGCGGTCCGTAAGCTATCTTTTCCTTATGACAATGGTTGACAATGTTGTTTGGTGCTCTGATTTGGAGAATCTGATGGGTAAAGTGTTTTGGTATTGTGTGGATGTTTCTGATGGTTATAATGTGATTGTGGATGTCTCTTAATCATGTTCCTACCTTCAGATTGGTCATCGGAGAGAAATTTGGATCGTGGTTGAAGAATGCTCTTAGAAGACCTAATGTGCTCACCAGTCTTGGCTGACTTGGTTGATTTCATTAATTTCAGAGAAGCATTGAAGATTGTAGAGGCGTGGTGTGATGTGGAAGATTTCATTTGAGTCCCAGCTAAGGAGCAATGTGATTTGCATACATCTTTACATCTTTTCCTTAGCTTAATTTGAATTAGTTCTAGACCTATTTTATGTATGATTGTAATGTCAACCTTGGAGATTGTTCCAATGGTTGGTAAATGTAATACCGACCTTGATGTACATTCCAAGGTTGATGAATTGTATAAAAGCATGTAATGTAGTTACAAAAAAGTGGATGAGTGTGTGAATAAGAGGAGATAAGTGTGAAGGTGTGAAAAAGTAGAGCAAAGAAGTTTTATTGTGCTTCAAAGGAACTGAACCCAGACATGGAGTAGATGCTAATT
Organism: Cunninghamia lanceolata; assembly: GCA_027924645.1. Taxonomy (NCBI): domain Eukaryota; kingdom Viridiplantae; phylum Streptophyta; class Pinopsida; order Cupressales; family Cupressaceae; genus Cunninghamia; species Cunninghamia lanceolata. Next base: position 6,610,355 of record BSBN01000957.1, read on the forward strand.
AATCAGTTCACCATTTTGGCAGTGAGCCAACACTTAGCAGTGAGCCACCCTTTGGCAGTGAGCTGTTCTTTGCAATGAGCAATTTGGGTAGTGAGCCTTGCAGATAGTGAGCCTCTTTTTTTCGGTATTGATATAACCTATATATTTCTGTGGGCTAACACCCACCATGGTTTTTCCATTTTAGGGTTTTCCATGTAAAAATTTGGTGTCTTCTGTGTTAATTATGTTATTGTGTTGAGATTCTCATTTTATGCTTTCATGGTTATATAAGAATATAAGCAATTGATAATTTGATGTTCATAATTGGTTAAAATTTTTAGGACAATTGATTCACCCCCCCTCTCAGTTTTCCAATGCAGTCCAACAATTGGTATCAGAGAAAGGTTTCTTAGAAGAAGGCCTAACAACTTGAGAAAGATCTAGGATGTCTTGTAAAAGGGAAGCTCCACAATTTCATGGGACAAATTATGCTCTTTGGAAGGTATGAATGAAAAGCCATCTCCTCTGTCTTGGTTATAAAGTATGGCTAGCTACACAGTTACAATTTATCATGCTTGAAGGTGGTTTGACAACTGAAGATGATATCAAAGAATATGAGTTGGATGTCAAAGCTAAGGATGCCCTGTTAAGTTCCTTAAGTGAAACAGTGTTGAGAAACGTTGTGGATCTTGAATCTACAAATGAGGTATATGAGAAGCTAAAAAATCTGTATGAAAGAGATGACTTTGAAAGAGAAGCCAAGCTACAAAGTCTAAAAGTAAATATGAGGGTTTGAAGATGAGTGAAGATGAAAACATAACAGCCTTTATGCAAAGAGTTGATGAACTTGTCACTGGAATAAAATGTATGGGAGGAACTATCAGTGATAAGGAAGTTGTGATGAAAATTCTCAGATTACTACCAAAGTCCTACAATCACAAGGTAGCTGCAATTGAAGAAGTAGTGACTATAAAAGCTATTGACAGAGATCAATTACTTGGAAATCTTACATTGTTTAAGATGAGAGAGTTTGGTGATGCATTGCCAAAAGTTGAGACTGCCTTCAAAGCCACTACTTTAGAAAAGATCTCCAGAGCTAAGAAATATAAGGTGGAACCTGATGATTTTGATGAACTTGAAGCTAATTTTGTTGACAGATTGCAAAGAGTTTTTGGTAAGTTTAAAGGCAAATTACCTTTCAAATGTTTTCTTGTGGTAAAGTAGGTCATTATGCTTCTAGATGTCTTGAAAGAATTGAAAGGAATAGAAAAAGATTTGAGAATAGGCCTAGAGCTCCAAAGAAATGCTATTATGTTAGAGATTTTGATGATAAAGGTATAACTAATGATGAATATGATGATGCTAGTACTAGTGCAAATGAATGTTTGTTTATTTCCATCAAGGAAGAATTCATGTCTACTAATCCTGCTAGCTATGTGAAGGAAGAAAAACTAGTGGAAGAAATTGCTTTGGCAGTTTAGGTTGAGAAAGATACGGATGAATGGATTATTGATAGTGGATGTTCACATCATATGACTAGTGACAAAAGTAAGTTTGTGAGCTTGGAAAAGTATGATAGAGGATTGGTTAGGTTTGGAGACAATGCATCTGGTAAGATTTGTGGAAAAGGATCTATCTCATTTGATGGTAAGCATAATACAGATAATGTCCTATATGTGAAGGGTTTGAAGCATAATCTTTTGAGTGTTGGTTAGATGTATGACAAAGGTTATGATCTGAGATTCAAAGACAATGGGTGCAAGATCATGGAAATCTCTAGAACTATAATTACTACTGGTAAGAAGACCATAGGTAACATTTATCAATTAAGAGGAACTAGTGATTACTATTTATTGGCCCAAGTAGGTGAGAGTTGACTGTGGCATAGAAGGATGTGCCATATGAACTTTGATAATCTGGTAAAGATAAGTTCAAGTCAGACTGTGAGAGATCTAGCAAAGCTTGTAAAACCCATCAATACTATCTGCAAAGAATGTAAGTTTGGGAAGCAGACTAAGACAAGTTCAAGAGCAAAGAGCAATTTTCTGCTAGTCTTTTGGATCTCGTGCATACAGACCTATGTGGTCCTACAAGGGTAATAAGTCTGCAAGGTGATAGGTACTTCATGTTGCTTATTAATGACTATTCTAGAATGACTTGGGTTACTTTCTTAAGAGACAAATTTGAAGCCCTAGAAAAGTTCAAATCCTTCAAGGCAATGGTTGAGAACGAGTTAGAACTGAAAATCAAGTGTTTGAGGTTTGACAGAGAAGGTGAGTTCACTTCAAATGAGTTTAACATTTTCTGTGAAGAGCAAGGAATTAAGAGGCAATTCTTTGCACCTAGAACTCCCCAGTAGAATGGAGTTGTGGAAAGAAAGAACATGACTATTTAGGAGGCTGCTAGGAAAATGATGAAGGAAGGAGGTCTGATGGAAGTCTTTTGGAAAGAAGCTATACACACTGTTGTCTACATTTAGAATAGGGTTCAAGTGAAAGGTAATGGTACTAAAACTCCCTATGAACTATGGTATGGAAGAATTCCTACAATAAGATATTTCAAAGTCTTTGGAAGCAAATGCTATATTAGAAAAGATGAAGATCTATGGAAATTTGATGCAAGATGTGATGAAGGAATCTTCCTTGGGTACTCTACCAAGAGTAAGGCTTACTGGTGTTACAATAAAAGACTGAAAAAGATTGTTGAAAGTGCGAATGTGAAGGTGGATGAAGTTAGAGGAATAACATCAGATTAGAATGGCTATGAATTAGATGAATCTACTATTACAACTTATGAAGATAAAGTTGAGCAAGAAGATAGTCAAGATGAAGAAGAAAAGGCTCTAGAAGGTGTTGCTAAAACCCCCAGGTATGTAAGAATCAATCACTTTGAAGATTAAATTATTGGAGATAAAAGCAAAGGTGTACTGATAAGAAGAAAAGCTACTGAAGAACAAGTAAACTACTATTTACTCTCCACAGTTGAACTAAAAACTATGAATGAAGCCTGCAATGATAAAAGTTGGGTAAAGGCAATGGAGGAAGAACTATTTCAGATAGAGAATAATGAAACTTGGGAACTAGTTCCTAGACCTGCTGACAAAAATGTTATTGTAACTAAATGTGTCTTTAGGAACAAGCTGAATGAAAATGGAGAAGTTGTAAGGAATAAAGCAAGACTTGTGTGCAAAGGATATTCTCAAATTAAAGGGATAGATTTGAAGAAACTTTTGCCCCAGTAGCTCAGATTGAAGCAATCATAATGTTTCTGGCATTTATAGCTCACAAAGATTTTAAGGTATATCATATGGATGTGAAGTCTGCATTCCTGAATGGTGAGTTAGAAGAGGAAGTATACATTAAGAAATCAGAGGGATTCTAATTGTCAAATCAAGGTGATATGGTATGCAGGTTGAAGAAAGCATTGCATGGACTCAAACAAGCTCCTAGAGCCTGGTATGCAAGGTTAGACATGTATTTATTACAATTGAGATTTAGTAAAGGTACTATAGATAGCAATCTGTATTTGAAAATCAATGATAATCAGATCTTGATTGTTGAAGTCTTTGTTGATGACATTATCTTTAGAGGAAATGAAGGTATATGCATAAAGTTTACCAGTGAGATGAAAAGTGAATTTGAAATGTCCATGTTTGGTGAAATGAATTTCTTTTTGGGTCTACAAATTAATCAATTAGATAAAGGAATCTTCATATCTCAGTCTAAGTATGTGAGAGAATTGTTGAAGAAGTTTGGGATGGAGGACTTTAAACTAGTGTGTATTGCTATGGTGACTGGCTGAAAGTTGAGAAAAATTGATGATTCACCCAAGAATGATCAGAAAAGGTACAGATCCATGATTGGAGGATTGCTTTATCTAACTCAAACCAGACTTGATATTATGTATGCAATTTTTCTTGTTGCAAGATTTCAAGCTGATCCAAGAGAATCACATGTGATGGTAGTTAAGAGAATCTTAAGGTATTTAAAAGGCAGACCGGATCATGACCTATGGTATCCAAAAGATAATGATTTCACTCTTAGTACTTATATATATGCTAATTGGGTAGGAGATGTTGATGAAAAAAAAAGTACAAGTGGAGGTGCTTTCTTTTTAGGAAACAAACTAGTTTCATGGCTGAGTAAGAAGCAAGATTTAATCTCTTTATTAACAACAGAAGAAGAGTATATTACAACATCATGTTTCTGCACTCAAGTATTATAGATGAAGTAGACATTGAAGGACATAAGAGTTGTGTATGAAAATCCAGTTGCAATCTTCTGTGATAATACAAGTGCTATAAACATCTTGAAGAATCTAGTGATGCACTTAAGAACAAAGCATATATCTATAAGGTATCACTTTTTGAGAGAAAAGGTAAATGAAAATGAAGTAAAGATGGAGTATGTATCCACAAAGGATTAGATTGTAGACATTTTTACTAAGCCTCTGCCCAAAGATACTTTTGAGTATCTTAGAGAAAAGCTAGGGGTCATTACCCCTCCTGCTCTAAACTAAGATACATAAGAATGCATTGGTCTAGTGGTATCCAAAGCCTCATTTTTGATCTGGATTGATGTTTTAAGGGCTATCCCTCAGGGGGAGTAGCTAGATATTTCTGATGAAGAAAGTGTTGAAAAATAGAGAAAGTTTAGTGGATCAGAGCAACAACATGCAAGCATGTTCCCTTTACCATTGATGTCAAAGGGGGAGAGAAATCATGTGAAAAAATTAGGGGGAGAAATAATATAGATGTGTAAAGAGAAAGGGGGAGAATCTTGTCTTGATGGTCTTTTTAGTTTTTCACATCATATGTTGCCATCAATGACAAAGGGGAAGATTGTTGCAAGTATGTGCCTAAACAGTGTTGTCATTGGTGTCAAATGTGCTCCTATCTTTATGTCTATTTGTAATGAGTAAGATGCTTTGTATTTACTTATCTAAGAAATCTTGATGTTGAGGATATTGAGAAAATTAGCCTCTCTGGTAGAAACAATGAGTTGCAATGGAAACAATGTATTGCATATAGAAAAATAGTCTAGAAGAATACTCCGCATTTTCTGTAGAATGCATATCTTTATCTATGGATTGGAAGTTATTAGAAGTCCATTTGAAGATGCTATGTTCTGAGTTTGAGCCTCCGACATGAAGAATTGAGTGAGTTATGTTCACCAGAGTGAAAACAACTTTTTATGTATGTTTGAAAATAACAAGGAGAAAGTGTTATGCTTCACAGTCATTCGCATTCCTCTGCATTGAAGTATTTTGATCTACGGTTCTAGAGATTAGTCTGAGATAATGTTAAGTACCTTCAACTCCAATGGTTCGTGATTTGGTGGTCTGCAAGCTATCTTTTCTTTATGAGAGTCACTGACAGTGTTGTTCTTATGCTTCAGTTTGGAGAATCTAATGGGTAAAGTGTTTGGGTATTGTATGGATGTTTTTGATGATTATAATGTGTTTTTGGATGTCTCATGATCATTTTCCTACCTTCATATTGGTCCGTGGAGAGAAATTTGGATCGTGGTTGAAGAATTCTCTTAGAAGACCTAATGTGCTCACCAATCTTGGCCGACTTGGTTGATTTCATTAATTGCAAAGAAGCATTGAAGATTGTAGAGGCATGATGTTATGTGGAAGATTGCATTTGAGTTCTAGCTAAGGAGCAATGTGATCCACATATGTCTTTACATCTTTTCCTTAGCTTAATTTGAATTAGGTCTAGACCTATTGTGTATGAGGAAAAATCGATTTAATAAACTAAACAAATAAAAAAACCCAATAACATAAAGAAAACAAATTTAAATAAAAGCCATGACAAATAATCAATAAAATAAAGACTTTTACCGAAATCTGTATTGTTTCCTTTGGAGTGAATGTGGATTGCTCAATGAAGTTGCAAAGCCATAGCTGCAACAAGCAAGTAGTGTGCTCAATAGATCAATGTCAAAAGATCGTGAAGTTGCTCAATCAAATCGTTGTATGCTCAAAGCGTTGTCAAGTATGCCTGAGAATAAAATCGAAGAGAGAGACCCAATGAAGGAGATGAGGAGGGTTTATATAGGTTTCAATGAAGATCGATCAATGGTCCAGATAATTCAGAAGAATCAACGGAGGAGAACAGTTGAGGAACGTGCAACGAATGAGAAGAAGACATGTGTCTTGCTTTCTTTTGCATGAGAGGAGTTATCAAGAATAGAAGAATGAGTTAAAACAATTAACAGAATGTAATAGTTACTTAAGTGATTTAAAACAAGAAGAAGGGATTTGCATGAGAAAAGAAGATATTTTGCTTTATTAAATATAGAAAGCTTGAGTTATATTAGAGATAACTCAAATTTAGAAGAAAAAGCAATTTAAATAAATAATTGATTTATTTAAATTTAGAGAAGATATTTTGGAAGAAATAATTAAATAATTAGAATTATTTAATTTAGAAGATTTGAAAGCAAATCAAATAAATAAATTTATTTAATTATTGTGCATGATTAGAGGAAGAATGATTTTGATTTAATTAAATAATTAAAAATTATTTAATTGTAGATAAGAGGGAATTTATTGAATTAATTAAATAATGGGATATATTTAATTAATGTGGATGTGAATTTTGGAAAGAGGATAATGGTCTAATTAAATAATTGAAATTATTTAATTGTGGAAGAATAATAGAGGAATTTGATTTAATTAATTAAATAAAGAGGATTTATTTAATTAATGTCACGATTTTGTGATTTAGAAGAATCTGTTGAAATTAATTAAATATTTAGATTATTTAATTAATGTTGAAATGCAGGTGATGCTCCAGATTAGACGAAATGCAAGTGGTGCGGCGACCTGGTCATTTTAGGGTGTCTACATTTTGCCCCTCTTTGATGTGATGTAGTTTATAGCGTTGCTTCAAAGAAATTGATAATTGAAGACATGATACAATTTTATTGATGCCTCAGTGTAAGTAGTTGCCCCAGCATAGCTGGTGTAGGGTGCCCCCTCAAGAGGAAAGACATCGAAGCGACAGAAGAACTATGTTGACGCTCGACTAGAAGATTTTGTTGGAGATAGATGAGGTTGGGTTGATAATAGATAGAAGAAAGGAGATAGGAGAGAACATGAGAGAAAGACGGTTGATTGATCTTTTCTTGAAAAACTATATAAGGCCATGGAAAAATGGATGGTGTAAATGGATGAACTTGTTGCAATGGTTTCACAAATGTTTATAAAGAGCAATCCTTATTTTTGATATGGCACGTGGATAGTTCACCACCAAGGTATAAAAGACCAAGGTGCAGTAATATCTGAGTGCGTGGATGTTGACTCTACAAGCAAGTGGTTTGACCTTAGATCCCTTAGACATAATATGACCTTGTTGGTACATGTGAATGAGCCATAGTCTTGAACATAAAATAAACTTCAATACATGTAAATGCAAGAAGAATTATTAATATGTAAGATGCTAGGTCATAACACACACAAGATAAATATGATGTTAAGAAAGATACTAAAGATCATTCCTCAAACACGGCACACAAAAGCAAATGACTATGCCCCCAATCCATACTGCATCGCAACATACCAAGATTATAGATAAATCAAGGTAGCTTTGAATAGGTAATGGAAAAAGGAACAAAAAGATAAACCATAAAACAAATTGACTGACTTACAATGTAAACATACAACCAACATATTCTCTTGCCAAAGAGGTTGCTCAGGATAGATTGGATAGGAAAGATAACAGCCTTATCGTAGGAGCTATGGGTCCGTTAAAGGGTGCTATCTACCTAAAAAGACCATGTCTCGCTGCAGGAAATGCCACATGTCGCAGGAGACGCGTGTGTTGGTCTCGACAATGGAACACTTCACAGAAGATAAGCTTGTTGATCTAGGGCTTTGGGTAAGTGGTACTTAGCTGATGTTGGCAATTGGTATGCAGGACAGTAGAAGACTCTAGAAGGAAGCTGCTTTGCTTGAGGTTTGTTAAGGACTTTTACTTTGAAAGGATGCACTAGCTCGCTGCTTGAGTTAGTCAAGTCGAGGTGAAATGGATTTTGATAAACGGAAGACTAGAAAGGTGATAGTGCTAATGGATTGGAAGGGGTGGAGAGTGATGGATCGTGTGTGCCTGAGTACTGGATACATCCTTCGTATTCCAGACTGCCTACATACCCTGTATCCACGGGATCAAGGCACACGACGAGGAAGATGAACGTGATAAATATGTAGTTCTGGATAGAGTGATGAAATGGGTCAAGGTGGAAGGGGGAGATCTTATGTACCTGAGTACTGGATACTTCCTTCATATTCTAGACTGCCTACATACCCATATCCATGGGATTAAGGTACCTTAAGATTAAGAAGAAATGATATGTAGTTCTGGTTGGTGTGATGATGTGGGAAAGGTGTTGAGAAGAGGAGATCTTATGTACTTGAGTACTGGAAACTTCCTTCGTATTCCAGACTGCCTACATACCCATATCCATGGGATCAAGGTACTTTAAGATTGAAAAGAGATAATATGTAGTTCTGGTTGGTGTGATGATGTGGGAAAGGTGTTGAGAAGAGGAGATCTTATGTACCTGAGTACTAGAAACTTCCTTCGTATTCCAGACTGCCTACATACCCATATCCATGGGATCAAGGTACTTTAAGATTGAAAAGAGATAATATGTAGTTCTGGTTGGGTGATGATGTGGGAAAGTGCTGAGAAGATAACAACCTTATCGTAGGAGCAATGTGTCCATTAAAGGGTGTTACCTGTGAACAATGAGAAAGAGATTGAACTATGCGCTGTGAACCACGAACAAGGAATCAATCCTAGACCTAAGTTAAGGAAAGAGTTGCCCCCATTCTGGTAGAGGAAACTGTATGGGTGACTGCCGAAGAAGACACAGAAAGCTTTGACCTAGGACAAGACAGTGTTAACTGTAGACACAGATCAAGACATGGGGAGACGACAATGGACATTGACAAATTTCCAAGCTATATTAGATAGGGAGATGGAAATGCAAACAAGGTCAATGGTTTTATTATGGATGGAGGGAAAGTGCGCTGTGAACTGGACACGAAGTGGAGAGGACTCGATAGACGATGGATGCTGACTCTACACATAGCGCCTGTTTGCCAGGTTTTCACTATGGTACTTATCCAAGGCACCTGTTTGCCAGGTTTTCACCAGAGGATGAATTTTTTTGAATTTTTTTGTTTTTTTTTATTTTTTAATTTTTTTTTATTTTTTAATTTTTTTTTAGAATACTCTGAGGATCAGGCATAGAACTTCTTGAGATGGACACTGTTAAGTGGCTCATCTAGAGGAATACCGTCAGGTGTAGCTAAAGTATAAGCTTTTGATCCGTATGCTGCGGTGATAATGAAGGGGCCTAACCAGTTAGGCTCAAACTTGCCCTTCTTTTCTCGATCTGCTTGCTTTCTCTGATTCTCTTTGAGTACAAGATCACCAACTTGAAACCGTCTTGCTTTGATCTTTTTGTTGTAATTACGCTGGAGGTGGTTTTGATAGACATGGAGATGATTAAGTGCGGCAAGGCGCCTCTCATCTAGTAGTTCAAGCTCAGCTAATCTGGAAGTGCGATACTCGTCTCCTCCGATCAGGTCCTGCATGGAAACTTTGAGGGATGGGATCTCGACCTCTATAGGTAGGATGGCTTCAGAGCCAAAGACCAAGGCATATGGTGTGGCACCAGTTGGTGTTCTGATACTAGTGCGGTAGGCCCATAGGGCGGGATTGAGTTGCAAGTGCCAATCACGACCAGCTTCATTGACTGTTTTCTTGAGGATCTTGAGAATGGTTTTATTAGAAGCCTCAGCTTGGCCGTTACTCTGCGGATAGTAGGGAGTTGAAAAGCAATGTTGGATATTGTATTGTATGCATAAGGCACGGACATCTTGATTCTTGAATGGTCTCCCATTATCAGTGACAATGGCTTGGGGAATACCATACTGGCATATAAGGTAGTTTAGAATAAACTTGGCTATTTGCTTACCGGTGATATAGGTCATAGGAATGGCTTCCACCCACTTCGTGAAATACTCAGTGGCGGTAATGATAAACTTGTGGCCATTGGAGGAGGAAGGGTGGATTTGTCCTACAAGGTCGAGACCCCATTGAGAAAAAGGCCATGGAGTTGTCACAGGTTGTAATTCATGAGCTGGTGCGTGAATCAAATCTCCATGCTGTTGACATTGTAGACACTTCTTAGCAAACTGTGCAGCATCTTGCTCTATTGTAGGCCAGTAATAACCTGTTCTGAGTATCTTCTTAGCAAGATTAGGACCGGTAGAATGTGCGCCACAGACACCTTCGTGTATGTCTCGTAAGGTAGCTTTGGCTTCTTTCGCATTAAGACATCGTAAGAGGATACCATCGAGACTCCGGCGATATAGTGTATCACCCAGAATGATGTAACGAGAGGATCGACGGATAAAGGTTTTGCGTTGGCTGGATGATAGGTCAGGGGGGAAGGTTTTGTTCTTGAGGTACTCATAGATATCTTCATACCATGGGGAATTGGGACCAACAAGTTCGCAGATGATTTCAGTAATGGGAACATCGACGGCCGGTATCAACAATTGCTTGATCAAGAATTCACATTTCTGTGTATTTGCAGGCATGTCAATCAGTGACCCTACAGAAGCCATAGAATCTGTAGCTTTGTTATGCTCTCTTGGAATTTGCTCAAATGTGATGCTAGAAAAGTGTGGTTTGTAGGCATCCACTAGTTGCCTGTAGGGGACCAACTTTTCATCTTTTGTTTGGTATTCATCTGTGACTTGATGAATGACTAACTGTGAGTCTCCATATACTTGTAGTTCTGTGATGTCCCATTGAACTGCTGTATTAAGACCTATGAGGAGTGCTTCATACTCGGCGATGTTGTTGGTGCAAGGAAATGCAAGCTGATATGATTTTGGAATGTAGTCATTTTGAGGTGTAACAAACAAGATGCCGGCCCCTGATCCATGTTGTGTGTAAGAACCGTCAAAGTACAACTTCCACATTATGGAGTTAGCAATAGTGAAGAGATTTTCATCAGGAAAGTCTGCTACCATAGGATGTGTATCTTTCATAGGTGCTTCTGCTAGTTGATCAGTGAGGGCTTGTCCTTTGATTGCTTTACGATCTGTGTACTCAATATCGAACTCACTAAGGATCATGACCCATTTAGCTAGTCTGCCTGTGAGAGCTGCTTTTGCTAGTAGATACTTTAAGGGATCAATCTTAGCTATAAGAATTGTGTGTTGGTTCAACATGTAATGCCGCAACTTTTGGGAGGCGAACACTACGGCTAAACAAGCCCTTTCCATTGGTGAATAATTGAGCTCATATCCCACCAAGGTTCTACTAATGTAATAAATTGCATGCTCTTTACCTATTTCATCATTTTGTGCTAGTAGGGCCCCTAGGGCCGAATTTGTAGTGGAGATGTATAATATCAAAGGTTTGTCCGCAACTGGTGGAACCAATACAGGAGGTGTAGCCAAATATTCTTTAAGTTGATCAAACGCTGCCTAACACTTGTTGTCCCATCGAAATGAGACATCCTTTCAGAGCAAGTGTTGAAAGGGTTTACATTTATCTGCTAGCTGTGATATGAAATGCCGAATGGATTGCAACCTTCCTTGAAGGCTCCTTAATGCTTTAAGGTTCTTGGGTGGGGGCATCTCCACTATAGCTTTCACTTTCGCTGGATCCACTTCGATGCCTCTACGAGATACAATGTATCCCAACAACTTTCCTGATGTTACACCGAATACACACTTCTTTGGATTGAGTCTTACTTGGTATTTTTCAAGCTTGTCGAAGATCTGTCCTAGCACCTGTATGTGATCCACCCTAGAAGATTTAGCCAGTATATCATCAACATAGTCTTCCATGATGTGATGAAAGAGATCGTGGAAGATCACTGTCATTGCTCTCTGATAGGTTGCTCCTGCATTCTTCAGACCAAATGGCATGACACACCAATAATAATTACCCCACGGACAAGTAAAGGTGGTTTTATGCTGATCTTCCTTTGCTATCCTTATCTGATTGTAACCAGAGAATCCGTCCATGAGAGAAAGCATCTCGTGACCTGCTGTCAAGTCCACTATAATGTCAATGTTTGGTAGTGGAATGTCATCTTTGGGACATGCCTTGTTGAGATCTCTAAAATCATTACACATGCGGATGCGCCCATTGGGTTTAGATACAGGTACAATGTTGGAGACCCAATCTGAATAATCAATAGGTCGTATGAACTTTGCATCTAATAATTTCTGTATTTCCACTTTCACTAAGAGAGCTATTTGTGGGTGCATCTTTCTCAATTTTTTTTGACTGGTTTCACTTTGGGATCAACTGTGAGATAATGAACTACTAGCTTAGGGTCTAGCCCTAGCATATCCGCATAGGTCCATGCAAAGTTGATGGTTCTCTGTAAGAAGAATGCATTGAGATTCCTATGCTCTGTTTCAGATAATGATGCTGCTAGGAATGTGGTCTTTGGAGTTTGCTCTGTGCCAAGGTTTATCTCTGTAGAATCTTCCACTAGGAGAGCTGACTTCTCTTGGTACTTAGATGGTAGGGGAAGGTCAAATCCTCCATCCTCAGGTGCCACAGTTGGGTTTTCACCTTTGGATACGTCCTTTGTTTTTACTATTTTATGATCAGGAGGTGCCACAGTGTGGTTTTCACCTAGAGATCTTTCTTTATTTTCACTTTTGTGACTGGAGGATTTGGCATTCTCACCAAAATAAGCCGTTGGCTCTAGTTCCATTACAAAACCTGCTTTATGATCACCAAGAGGGATACCTTCCCGAAGTCCCATGAACTCAGCTAAAGCTTCGTCATTCTAAAATACATCTATTACGGGGGACCCTTGTTGGTCCCAATTGATAAGTTCAGGGTAGACAAGTGTGACATTCTAGGTGCTGGTGGTGGAAGTTAAGGATATGGAGGATAGCGTAAAAATGGAGGATTCTACGAATAGGTTGGTCATATGGAGGGAAGAGTCATCGATGATATCCTCTGTAGATGTCGAATCGGTGGGAAATGCGTCAGCTACCTCGTCGAGGATATACTCGATGTCTAAGGCGTGCGGTACCTTCTTACCAAATCCTAATCCCTTCTTGTCTAGCTTCTTTGTCACAACAATGGGTTCCATAGTTCCTTGATTCTATTTCCCAAGGCCACCTTTACCTTTATAGCCCATGTTTTTTACTATTCTTAAGCCATTGCCATATTGCTTGACTAGTATTGTGACTGGTTCTTTCTCCTTTTAGAGCCAAGAAGAAATGTCCTCAATAGTTTCCTCTTCCAATAACTTTCCCCGTTGGAATTTGGTTAAGAATGCTGGGGGAGGAATAGCTACTTTTTTGGTTACTTTAGCAATGGGTGGTTGGCTGTAAGATTTTGGAGATAGAGGCATCCGCCCTACACAACAAGATTTTGAGATATCATAAGTGCCAAAGCCTATATCCTGGATGCGAGCTGTGATTTTGGGGAGGGGTTTAGGTTCACTTGTAGAGGCTTGGGTTAGAGTTGTAGGGTCAACATATAGTGGGGATTCAAGGGCTTTTTCATTTTTAGGCACTTGGTTGCAATTCTTATAGCTGCCTTGCAAGACACGACAGAATTCAAAAGGATTAGGGTCTCCTGGGATGGTGATCTCCATACCATTGAATGGGAATTTTAGGGACTGATGGTACATGGAGGGGACAACTTTCATTGCATGGATCCATGGGCAAGCTAGGATAATGTTGTAAGGCAGCTCAATATCAAGGACTTGACACCTAGTTTCAAGCATGACAGGGCCCAATTGTATAGGCAAGTGGATAACACCTTCTGAACGGCATTCTGCATCATCATACCCCTTGATTGTAATACTTTGATCATTGTTGACATGATCCTCAGAGTATCCCAATTGCTTAAGTAACTTTAAAGAACAGATGTTGAGACCAGCACCACCATCTATGAGTATACGTTTGATTTTGCGCTTATGGATGAGAACCTCAATATGAAGGGCATCATTGTGACATGGATCATAGGATGGGAGGTCTTTCTCAGAGAAGACCACATTGTAGGGCGAAGCAATGTTACCTACTATAGCTTGGAAATCCGCGACTACTATTTTGTTGGGAACTGAAGAATCTTGGAGGGCTTTTGCTAGCACTACTCTATGTGCAGGTGATGACCGTAGAAGGTCCAAAATAGAGATCTGTGCTGGCATTTTCCCTAAATGTTTGACAAGATTATAATCAGATTGAGCCGAAAGACTGGGTGTAGGACCACGAATGGTGAGACGACCACGGTGAGTTGTAACAGCGCAATCCGTAGATTTGCCTTTGATTGTGAGGGTAGACACTCGAATCTCTTCAAAACGACCTACAATGGAATCAAAGGATGTGGAAGCATGATTGATACCTTTACCTCTATCCTGAGGAGGAGGTGGACCATGATGAGGAATGGTTCCTTGTACATCTCGAGATCTTTGTTCGTGTGTTGAGCTAGTGATTCATCCTCAAACATGATTTGATTACCGTCGATGAGGTTTTGGATTAGGTGCTTGAGCTTCATGCAAGATGCGGTTCGATGCCCTTTGCTCCTATGGAACTCACAATATTCATTCTCTCTGTAACATGCCATTTTGTAAACAGGTTCACCATATGGGGGAGCATCGGGTAAGGTGATGAGCCTTTTCTGCAAAGCTTGCTGTAAGACAGATTCGATGGGCACTCCTAAGGGTGTGAATTGACGTCGCGAGGGATAATCTTGTTGAGGCCGCTCTTGTTGTCATTGCTATTGGTTTTGATAAGGTTGCCTCTATTGTTGCTGTTGTTGAGGTAGAGCTTGACTTGGTTTGGAGAGCTGCAGTGGTGTTTGCAATGTTTGGACATGTTTAGAGTCCACCACCCCATCGTTAACCACATTTTTGTTCTTGTTCCAAAACTTGGGTTTATCGTTTGATTGTTGATGAGGAGCGCTATCTTTCGTTTCCTTGAAGATTTTGACCACACCCTTAGCAATGAGGGCCTTTTCAATGTTGATACCCTTGTATGTGATTTCGTCGAAGGTTGTAGCACTAAGAATTTGCAAATGAAAACCTAACTCTTGGTTGAGGTTCTGCACAAATATGCTAACAAGCTGTTTCTCCGAAATCTTGAAAGGAAATTTGCTAGCCATTTGTCTCCATCGTTGGAGGAAAGAAATGAAAGTTTCACCATTTTTCTATTTATTGTTGCATAGATCAGTCATGGAAATCTCATGCTCTGCGTTGTAAGAAAAGTGGGTGGCAAACTTCTCTGCTAGCTCATTGAAAGACTTGATACCCGTAGGTAAGTGTGAGAACCATTCTATTGCTTGACCACCGAGACTACGAGGAAAGAGACGCATAAGATACGTGTCATTATGTGAGACCTCGAAGCAAGAAAGATAGAATTCCCTAAGATGGTCTTTTGGGTCACCTTTTCCTTTGTATTTATCAAATTTAGGAATAGTAAAATTTTGAGGAAAAGGGATCATTGGCAATGACCGATCAAAAGGATAAGGACACACTTCCTCTAAAGAGAAGGTCTTTTTGGTGTGGCCAAATGTAAGATCAGATAGTTGTTGTTGCACTTCTGTGATTTTTAGCTCCATCGCCGTGGGAGGAGTTGGAAGCATCTCCTGCTGTTCGGGAAGTGGCTGTTGTTGCCCATATGGAAGATTGTATTGTAAGCCATGTGCATTGGTATGATAAGGGTCGTAAGATTAGTTGGGATCATACGGGTTGTATGTTGGGTTGAGATTGGGTTGGAATTGGAGGTTTTGATTAGGTAGAGGTGGAGGAGGCGCTAGGTAAGAATGTTGGCTTTGTGATGGTTGAAGAAAAGAATTGGGTGGAGGAAAGCTAAAGTGTGTTTGATTAGGTTGCGATGGCGACACATAGCTTTGGGAAACTTGATGTTGGAAATGTTGAGAGTGGCTAGGTAATGTGTGAAAGAAATTGAGCAAGGACGAAGGTTGTGGAGGAGGGACATAGGTAGACGTGTTTTGCGATGGTTGGGGTGGATTGGGGATGAGAGTAGAAGAATTTTGTGGGGGAGGTCGATTGAGGATGAGAGTAGAAGAATGTTGTGGTGGGGGCTGCATGAGTCTAATTGGTTGAGAGACATGGAGAGTTGATGATATGGGAGGTGGTATGTGTTGAGACCGTTGTTGCATGGCTACATAGTTGTTCCCTGGAATGTAATTCGGTGGGAAACCTTCGCGTGAAGGGGTAACCAAGATTCCACTTGCGGTTGGTGTGGACACTTTAGGAGGTGGTTGCATATTCGATCGAGCTAAGGTGGCTTGCTTAGCTAACTCTGCTTGATGTTGGAGAGTTTCTTGTTGGTTTTTATAGATCTCCATAGGAGTCAGAAGTGGTGATATGGGTCTCTCCCCTGTTGGATTTTGAAAAAGGGGATTCCTATACTGCGAGCCTTGGGTAGGTAAGGGCGTAGTCACTGTTGACATAGTTTGCACCACTTGTATGGTATCTTGGGTGTTGTTGTTCTCCTTGAGAGTGGATAAATCAAAATCTTGGGGTAACTTGGCACCTTGCTCTGCAAGCAAGCGAAAGAAATGATCTTGGTTCTCACTAAGGATTTTATCAAAGGAGGCTACAGCTCTAGGATCTTGTATGTATTCATCAAGATCTTGCCCATCTTCTTGAGAGGATTGACCTATTTCAAAGTGTCGCTCTTCTTGAGATGGGGCCAGATCTGCAGTATAACCTTGTGGGACAAAATCTGGAGGCAAGCCCGTGGTGTATTGGGGTGTATTTTCCAAAGGGACCCTACCTTCTTGAGGAGTGCTAGAGTGGTCAATGTGCGGCATGTTCAGAGAGCTGATTGGTTTTACCGCGGGTGTACTAGGAGTAACCTTGGGAGTAATGTTGAGATGACCTGATTGTGGTGTGCGAGGAGGCGATTTGTGCTTCCTAGGGCCAACTTGCTTGGACTTCATAGTTTGCCGAATCCTAGTGGTTACCATGGGATACACTAGGACAAAATGTAATGCTAGGATTCTGTGAGGTGCTTTGAGACAAAAGACAAACTCTGATGCACAAGTGACTAGACCAAAGGTGCTATATTGTTTGACCAGAGGTGCAGGACTGTGCAACCAAAAGCGTGCTACTGTGAGGCCAAAGGCGACGGACTGAGCTACCAGAAGCGAGTTACTGCTATGCCAAAGGCGAGCTACAGTGACCAAAAGTGAGCTACTGTTATACCAAGGGCACTGAAGTAGAGTTTTTCCAGAGGCGAGGTACTGTTATACTAGAGGCGATCTACTGTACTACCAAAGGTGAGCTGCTATAATACCAGGGGCGCTGAAGTAGTCTCTGATATTTTTCAAAAGGCAATTTTTGATAGATTTGGTTTCTTTCTGATTGGATGTTGTTTTTGGCAAGAGAAAACATAGCAAACAAGTGGTCAAAAACAAGGGATTGACACAACAGATAGTGTATATTCAAGGCTCCAAACAAGCCCAATGTTTCCATAGGTATAAGACAATTGCAATCAATAACAAGCACTTTTTATCCCTAGAGACAAGGTTTCATTGCAGTAGATCAGCTCACAGCTTAATACTCGGTCGATAAAAATATCATTCCATAAAGGTGTCAGATATTTAGTATCTTTGCGAGAGCTCACCCTCCCCTTAGAAAGCTCAAGTAGGTCACAAGAGCTTTTTGGCCAAGGGAATACTATCTCTTCTCAAGGGAGCCAATGGTGAGTATCTTAAGGGCTTAAATCGATTGCCCTTGCACTGATGATTACCGCAATGTTCGGAGGTAGGTCGGGTAGTCTCTATCTAAAATGGTTCTTAATGACTTTGAGGGACCAACGCCTTACGAGCAATGCGACAAGCTACTAAAAGTATCAAACACTTTGCTCAATGTGAAAATCGTTTCCACAAAGGGATAGTACACCTCTTTTCAGTTTGGCATCACAAGGTAAGGCTGACGTCGGTTAGGACTTGGCTTTTGCCTTATCCCTCTTATATAGCGGTTCAAAGGAAAACTCCGCTTAGGGTTGTCCCTTTTGGATGAAGCGCAATCCAAAAGCAGGCCCTTCTAAAGGAAGTACAAAAAATGTAAATCAAGCACATCAAACAAAGGTTCAATTGTCCCATTATAAGAAAAATAAGGTGCAACTAAATTAGGCACACACACGGTTGTAGTTGTAAATTGTCCCTTATGAAATGAAGTGTTTGGCATTCATGTCCATTGTCCCTTAGAAAAATGAGGTGTTTTCACATACATGTCCATTGTCCCTTAAGAAAAGCAGTATGTTCCTAAGACTTAGATTTGCAAAAAAGATTTGTTCAATTATCCTTTTAAGCATGCAATGTGTTTCTAAAACTTAGTGAGATAAATGAAGATTTCTTCAACGCTCGTCCTGCATGAACATGTTAAAAACACCTATTTGCTCTGTGTGAGTAATAAGAAGCTGCAACAAGTCAGTCAGTTCCACCAAAAAATACACAGTTAGCAAAAATAAATCAACTTAACCAAAAGCGATCTACTGTCTTACTGAAAGCGGCTTACTGTGCTACCAAAAGCACCGAACTATGATTCCAACAGTGCTGCGATGTAGACCAGAAGCGCAAAACAATACTGCCAAAAGCGTCGAATAATAACCAGAAGCGCTTACTGTGTTTCCTAAAGTGCTGCGATGCAGTCCAGAGGCGTGAAACAATAATACCAGAAGCGCTGAGAAATATCCAGGAGCGTTGTACTATTTTACCAAAAGCGTGATAAGATATAGCCAAAAGCGTTGCGTTGTCTCAGATCCAAAAAAGTTAGCTTTTGTCAAAAATAACCAGATCTAAAATAAAATTCCATGATTTATCTTCTGTTCTGTGAATATGTATCTCAGGGATCTGTATCGTGAAATGCAAAAAAAATCCAGAAGGTGTAGTACCAAATAGGTTTAACTCAAATATCGAAGATATCCCTAAATAAATCAGCTTAGGAAGTATCACAAACAGGTTTGAAAGACAAATACAATAGCTTGTCAGACAAAACAACCAGATATGTAACGAGAAAACCCTGTAACAACACCAAACGAAGTCAAAAAACCTAATTTAACCAAAAGCGCTGAACGATGCTGCCAGAAGTGCCGTTCTGTGGTGCCGAAAGCGCCGCAATGCCCCCAAGGGCGCTGTAATATGCCTGCAATAGCACTGAATGATACTACCAGAAGCGCTTTGCGATGTCGTTTGCGCTGTACCGTACTGTAACTTCAAAAAACAATTTCTCAAAGAAACAAAAAGGGATTAGTGGGTCCCACCGGGCGTGCCAGAATGTGTATGAGGAAAAATTGTTTTAATAAACTAAACAAATCAAAAAACCCAATAACATAAAGAAAACGAATTTAAATAAAAGCCATGACAAATAATTAATGAAATAAAGACTTTTACCGAAATCTGTATTGTTTCCTTTGGAGTGAATGTGGATTGCTCAATGAAGTTGCGAAGCCATAGCTGCAACAAGCAAGTAGTGTGCTCAATAGATCAATGTCAAAAGATCGTGAAGTTGCTCAATCGAATCGTTGTATGCTCAAAGCGCTGTCAAGTATGCCTGAGAATAAAATTGAAGAGAGAGACCCAATGAAGGAGATGAGGGGGGTTTATATAGGTTTCAATGAAGATCGATCAACGGTCCAGATAATTCAGAAGAATCAATGGAGGAGAACAGTTGAGGAACGTGCAACGAATGAGAAGAAGACATATGTCTTGCTTTCTTTTGCATGAGAGGAGTTATCAAGAATAGAAGAATGAGTTAAAACAATTAACAGAATGTAATAGTCAGTTAAGTGATTTAAAACAAGAAGAAGGGATTTACATGAGAAAAGAAGATATTTTGCTTTATTAAATATAGAAAGCTTGAGTTATATTAGAGATAACTCAAATTTAGAAGAAAAAGCAATTTAAATAAATAATTGATTTATTTAAATTTAGAGAAGATATTTTGGAAGAAATAATTAAATAATTAGAATTATTTAATTTAGAAGATTTGAAAGAAAATTAAATAAATAAATTTATTTAATTGTTGTGCATGATTAGAGGAAGAATGATTTTGATTTAATTAAATAATTAAAAATTATTTAATTGTAGATAAGAGGGAATTTATTGAATTAATTAAATAATGGGATATATTTAATTAATGTGGATGTGAATTTTGGAAAGAGGATAATGGTCTAATTAAATAATTGAAATTATTTAATTGTGGAAGAATAATAGAGGAATTTGATTTAATTAATTAAATAAAGAGGATTTATTTAATTAATGTCGCGATTTTGTGATTTAGAAGAATCTGTTGAAATTAATTAAATATTTAGATTATTTAATTAATGTTGAAATGCAGGTGATGCTCCAGATTAGACGAAATGCAAGTGGTGCGGCGACCTGGTCATTTTAGGGTGTCTACACCTATTTTATGTATGATTATAATGCCAACCTTGGAGATTGTTCCAATGGTTGATAAATGTAATGTTGACCTTGATGTACATTCCAAGGTTGATGAATTATATAAAAGTGATGTGGGAGCATCCAAGGGGTCACTTTGGAAAAGAGACCTAGGAAGGGCACAGAGAGATGATCATAGAAATGTAGGGGTAAAATGTCCTAAGGGGCCTGATAAGGACCCTAGGACCAAAATGAATGTAATAAACACCTAAGTAGTTTAGTTTAGTTTTGTATGTGTTTCCTAAAGTCGAAGCGACCAAGAATGTGATTAGCTGGCAAGAAATAGGATGTAACTGTGAGGTGAGTGGTTGCAGAATGGTTGGCATTCCCACCACTGCCACTGCCACCCATGGAGAGTATGTTTTAAGAGTCTTTTGTGATTAGACGGGTAGGTGTGTATGTAGAGTAACAATCAGATTTCAGATTGAAGAAATAAGAATTTCCTTTTTGACAGTGAGTTTTACTTCCAGTTCTGTAATCTTGTGTATATCTTCTGACTGGCATCAAAGTAGACATTTTCCATTTTGTTTCTGAGTGTAACCATGCCTGAACGGACCCATCCATGGATGTAAGAGCCTGGTTCTCATGGAGCGGTCCACAGTAACCTATACCATATTAGACTAACCCTAACTGTGCAATAGGAATGCGAGTTCGATGGTGATCACCATAAAAACGTAGAGTCGAGACCTCGGGAAGGAGGATTCAAGGGTGAAGCAAGGGAGTCTGCGTAGGAGAATGTTTATCGGCGTAAGGATCAACATCGACGGAGAAGAGTGAAGTCCTGCTGAAGACAACAGTCTGGCCGACGAAGACTATACATCGGGGAGAGATCCCACATCAGGATAACAAGCTTGAAGGTTGCCAATGCTCAAGGTCTGGCCGATGACGGTAATATCGGCGTGTCAGTGAGCGTTGCGGAAACATTGCCGATAGAGGCAAGTCCTGACGAAGGCAAAGTTGATATGTGGCATATCGGTGTGAGATGTGTCGTCGGGAGTGAGGAGTAAAGTTAGGCCGATGGTCCAAGTCTCAGTGAAAGGTAAGAGAATGCATCGGTGTAATAAGAGTCATCGGTAATGGATTTGGGAGTCACAGCGAATGATAGGGTCTTGCCGATAGAGAGGATTTCGGCGTGAGGTGGTGATATCGGAGAACAAGCCCAAAGTCTAGGTGACGGTTTAAGTCTGGCTGACAAAGGTAGTTTGGAGTCTCATCGGGGTGACACAAAGTATCGGTGTAGCTGTTTTGGGGGTAGCCGATAGTATAATGTTTGGCCGACAGAGTATTTTGAAAGGACGGTAGGGTTGTCTTGCCGATGTAAGGAGAAGTATCAATTTCTGCCTTTATTGAGTGGTTCTGACTGTGGCTCTGCATCAAATTGGTATTAGAGCCAGCAAAAGCTCTGGGTAAAGTGTTGTGTATCTGAGGGAGAAAAGGGATCTAGTGGAAAGATTCAGAGTTGTCAAGATGCCACCAAAGGATAAGATGGCTAAGGCAAATGAAGAATTGAAAGAAGCATTAGAGGCAAGAGAAATAGAACTGAGAGAGAAAAGCATAGGATGCTGCAAGTGAAAGAGAGCTGAGACAGGTGAGAAGGGAGAATGCTACAATCTTGGCCAAATTGGAAGCATTGGAAAAAAAAAGAGAGGAACAAGATGATGAGGAAGATGAAAAAGAATATGAGGAGACAGAAGAGAAAGCTCCTGGGGATGAATTCGATCCTGAGGAAAAGAAACTTCTGAGATTGCGTAAAGCAGTTCAGGGTGGTGGAACAAAAGCAACTATGGAGTTGCCTATCTATCAGGGAAAGATGGATAGTGAGGAAGTCTTAGGGTGGATAGATGCCCTTGAAAATTTCTTTGAATATGAAGAAATCAGTGATGAGAGAAAGGTGAAATTTGCAAAGACGAAGATGAGAGGGACAACACTTACATGGTGGAGTAGTGTGCAGACAGAAAGAGTGGCTAGAGGTGGAACAAAAATCACTTCTTGGAATAAGATGAAGGAGATGGTGAAGACTCAGTTTCTTCCATCTAATTATACCATTCAGACAAAGAGAATGAGATAGAATTTGAGACAGAAGGACATGGATGTGATGTCCTATAATAAGCAATTCCACAAGCTTAGTATTAGAGGTGGAGTGGAAGATGAGGATGAGAAAGTAGCAAGATACCTTAATGGGCTTAGGTATAACTTGCAGAATGAGATTGGTCTGAGTATACCAAAAACACTTGGTGAATGTTTTCAGTTGGCCATAAGGACTGAAGAAAGGGTGAAGAGGAAGCAAGAGAGACAAGGATCTGGCAGAGGATCTAGAGGTAGGGGCAAGCCTACTAATGAGGAACAAAACAACAATGAGAAAGGCAAGGAGTCCACTACAGAATAGAGAGGTGGATACAGAGGTGGAGGCAGATTTGGATTAGGTAGAGGTGCATTTGCTGGTAGGTGTTATACTTGCAATGAAGTTGGGCACACAACTTTCAATTGTCCAAAATGGAAGGATGTTGAAAAGGGAAAGGATAAAAGACTTCACTTGACACAGGAAGAGGAAAAGAAAGAAGGCAAGGCACCAGAAGTAGCTCTCGATTCAGAAATAGGAGAGTACCTCATGGTGGACAAAGTGCAGCTAGCACCACATGTATCTATTTTTAGAACAAATTGTTTAAGCCATGGCAAATTATGTAAGATGATCATAGATTCAGGTTCACATGATAACTTAGTTTCCTGGGATTGCAGACATTTGATCATCCAAATCCTTACAACGCTACTTGGGTAAGCCAAGGACAACAAGTTAAGGTTAGTAAGAAGGCATATGTTGATTTCTCAATTGGTCCATACCATGAGTCTGTTTTATGTGATGTTATTCCAATGACATGTGGGCATATAATTCTAGGTAGACCATGGTAACATTTAAGGAGAACAATTCATGATGGATATACAAATAGTTATTTGGTGCATAAAGATGGTATGAAGTACAGGTTGAAACCTCTATCTTGTGAAGACAAGAGGGACCATATTGTTATCTATTTTGGGGAAAAGTACAGCTAGATGTACAAGTTAATGCTGGTTGGAAGCAACATGAACAGTTGCAGGAGAAGGTGGATGACAGTCCTAAGGAATAGCAAGTTCAGGACTTGAATTGCATCAAGGTTGGGGACATTGATTGTCCTATAGAGAGGCAGGAGAAGGAGGCCAAACAGGAGCCATTGCAAAAAGAAACAAATCAGAAATTTCCAGTGAGTAGTGTAGGAGAACTTCAGCAGTAGAGTCCTAGGAGAGGACATCAGAATGCGTTTTGTAATACCAACACTGGTTGGAAGAGATATGCAGGTTGGAGAAGAAGGAGGCAGATAACTCTAGGTGAGTTCATGTTCCTTGTCACACAGCAGAGGAACTTTTCAAATAGTTTTCTGACTGGCTGGAACAGAGCACCCAACTCTTGGGACAAGAGTTTCCTTTATCCCGGGGAGTATGATACGGGAGCATCCAAGGGGCCACTTTGGAAAAGAGACCCAGGAAGGGCACGGAGAGATGATCATAGAAATGTAGGGGTAAAATGTCCTAAGGGTCCTGATAAGGACCCTAGGACCAAAATGAATATAATAAACACCTAGGTAGTTTAGTTTAGTTTTGTATGTGTTTCCTAAGGTCCAAGCGACCAAGAATGTGATTAGCTGGCAAGAAACGGGATGTAACTATGAGGTGAGCGGTTGCAGAACGGTTGGCATTCCCACCGCTGCCACTGCCACGCATGGAGAATATGTTTTAAGAGTCTTTTGTGATTAGATGGGTAGGTGTGTATGTAAAGTAACAATCAGATTTCAGATTGAAGAAATAAGAATTTCCTTTTTGACAGTGAGTTTTACTTCCAGTTCTGTAATCTTGTGTATATCTTCTGACTGGCATCAAAGTAGACATTTTCCATTTTGTTTCTGAGTGTAACCATGCCTGAACAGACCCATCCATGGATGTAAGAACCTGGTTCTCATGGAGCGGTCTGCAGTAACCTGTACCATATTGGACTAACCCTAACTATGCAATAGGAATGCGAGTTCGATGGTGATCACCATAAAAACGTAGAGTTGAGACCTCAGGAAGGAGGATTCAAGGGTGAAGCAGGGGAGTTTGCGTAGGAGAATGTGTATCGGCGTAAGGATTGACATCGGCGGAGAAGAGTGAAGTCCTGCCGAAGACAATAGTCTGGCTGATGAAGACTATACATTAGGGAGAGATCCCACATCGAGATAACAAGCTTGAAGGTTGTCGATGCTCAAGGTTTGGCCAATGACGGTAATATTGGCGTGTTGGTGAGCATTGCGGAAACATTGCCGATAGAGGCAAGTCCTGATGAAGGTGAAGTTGATATGCGGCATATCGGCGTGAGATGTGTCATCAGGAGAGAGGAGTAAAGTTAGGCCGATGGTCCAAGTCTCAGCGAAAGGTAAGAGAATGCATCGGTGTAATAAGAGTCATCGGTAACGGATTTGGGAGTCACAGCAAACGATAGGGTCTTGCCGATAGAGAGGATTTCGGCGTGAGGTGGTGATATCAGAGAACAAGCCCAAAGTCTAGGCAATGGTTTAAGTCTAGCCGACGAAGGCAGTTTGGAGTCTCATCGGGGTGACACAAAGTATCGGTGTAGCGGTTTTGAGGGTAGCCGATAGTATAATGTTTGGCCGACAAAGTATTTCAGAAGGACGGTAGGGTTGTCTTGCCGATGTAAGGAGAAGTATCAATTTCTGCCTTTATTGAGTGGTTCCGGCTGTGGCTCCGCATCAAAAAGCATGTAATGTAGTTGCAAAAAGTGGATGAGTGTGCAAATATGAGGAGATAAATGTGAAGGTGTGAAAGAGCAGAGCAAAGAAGTTTTATTGTGCTTCAAAGGAACTGAACCTAGGCATGGAGTAAATGCTAATTAATCAGTTCACTATTTTGCTAGTGAGCCAACCCTTGGCAGTAAGCCACCCTTTGGCAATGAGCCATTCTTTGCAATGAGCAATTTGGGTAGTGATCCCTGTAGCCAGTAAGCCTCTATTTTTTGGTATTGATATAACCTATATATTTTTGTGGGCTAACACCCACCATGGTTTTTCCCTTTTAGGGTTTTCCACATAAAAATATGGTGTCTTGTGTGTTGAGCTTCTCATTTTATGCTTTCATGGTTATATCAAAATATAAGAAATTGATAATTTGATGTTTATAATTGGTTAAAAGTTTTAGGACAACAGATTCACCCCCCTCTCAGTTGTTCGATGTAGTCCAACATATAGTTTTATTGCATTAGGTAAATTCATCATAGCTTGCATACATTCTTTGATTTCTAGATTAGAAAAAAGCATCTTCAATTCCAAAAACATTAAAAAAGCACAAAAAGAAGTTTTGCATTCATTTAGCCTTGCATTCATAAAAACCCAAAAAAAGAAAAAAAAACATTAGTAACTTAGAAATTTCATTAACCCTTGATTCCATCACAAGGTCAAACACAATTAAACATTGGTCAAAACCCTTGATTTCATGACAAGGTCAAGCAAAGTCAACGCATAGTAAAACCTTAGGTCACACAAACCCTATATCAAACCCTAGGTCAAGTCAAGGTTAGCTCACAATCGCCTATCTCTTGTCTTAGCTCATGAATGTGCCCTAGATTAAGAGGTGAGTGGGTGAGGGCAATCGTCAATGAGATAGTGGAAATCCACCCAAGACCACAACAGGACCCACTTGTCCTACAACAAAAAGAAGCATTTAGACAACTCTTAGTACAACAAGCAGTCATACAACATATTGAAAGACAATGCCAATGTGAACAGGCAGTCAACAAGAACAATAGCTTACCCACACAAAGGTGGAATACCATAAACCCTAACATGCGAACAGTGATTAGTGACCCTTCGAGTCATAGAGTTACTTTTACAACCACGATCATTGAACAACACATCGATGCAAGCGCATAAAAACATAGGCCCCAAGACGTGTCGACCCCTCTCCGCGAAGTCCAACTCTCCAATGAGCTAGACCACCCCTGTGTTTCACCTCCTCTCGACTAGCTACTTCCATGAGAGTGAGAGTGACGTGGTAGTTTGCCCTGTGGCAAGGAGGGAAAGGTCAGTGTGCATGCCAAAATCTGACTCGACATCCCCAGGCCACTAATGTCATGATTTTGAGCGTATAGAGACAACTATTTTTTCCATTGAATTAGTAACCTTTTTCATTAAATACTCCAAGTGACAACATAGTTTTATTCAATTCGGGTACATGTTTGACATGATAAGTCGTCCTTACTTCCCCATCAAACATCTTGATTTTGACTTCTCCTTCACCAATAGCTTCACATGGGTTGTCATTTCCCATGTAAACCATACCTCCATCACATGATTGGAAAGTAGAAAACTAGTCCCGATGAGGAGTCATGTGAAAAGAGGCTCTGAAATCAAGAAGCCAAACATGATACAATGAACCTCTTAGATTAGCAGACAAAACCTCTCCATCTTCTAATGGTGCTTCAACTTGTACTGTATTTTCCTCTAATGGTTGTGACCTAGGATTTTCTTTTTTTTCTTTCAACACCCTACATTCCTTTTTGAAATGCCCTATTTTTTCATAGTTCCAACATTTGACTCTAATCCACCCCTTGGATTTGGACCTAGTTTGTCCATGCTTAGTTTTCCTTGTTTTTGGAGTTTTTTCCCTTTGCAACTATGGCTTCATTGGAAGAAGGCCCTTGAGATGTATTCCACCTTGAATCTTTAGAAATTACTATGGCTACCACATATTCAAAGACAACTTTCTCCTTTGGAACTTACTTACTAAGAGTCGTAACTAGTTTATCCCAAGTTTTAGGAAAAGAGCACAATAATATAGTCGTCTTATCCTCTTCTTCAATTTTCACCTCTACTGAAGCTAACTTGCTAATCAATGTGTTGAAATAATTGAGATGATCTATGACTGATGAGCTATCATGCATCCTCAAATTATATAGTTGCCAAAATAACATAATTTATTTGCTAATGACTTTGTCCCATACAACCTTTTTAGCTTATTCCACAAGTCATGTGACATTTTGTCCTCTACAACATTGAATAGAACTGAATTATCCAGAGATAACTAGATTATAGCCCTATCCATGCTATCCTTTTCATCCCATTCCTCTTGCTTCATGGCTGCAAGTTTTGAAGCTACCCCTTTGAGAGCCAAGGCACATCTATCCTTCGCCAATAAGGCATGAACCTTTAGTTTCCATAGAAAAAAAATGGAACCATAAAATTTTTGAACCTCAAATTTGGTAATTGTGCTTCCTCCCATTCTTTGCTTCTCACAAAGATGGAACTCAAAAACAATTTTTGCACAAAACCATGCTCTAATACCAACTGTAAAGAAAATATAAAGTGCAAAAATAACAAATATACACAATGAAAAGTAATAAAGTACATAGAAATGAACAACACATAGTTTTACATGGAAACCTGGTTATGTACTAGGAAAAACCATGGGCAAAGGTCTCACAATATTTTTGTTAATCTTCATAATAATTCTTTGTTACAACAATCCAAAATACTCCTTCAAGCTTGAATAATTGAACCAAAACCCTCTAAGTTGACAAATCCATTTTGAAGAAGGATTTCTAAAAATAGAAAGTGTGAGTGGTACAACCACATATCATACACATCATACATAGGTCATATGTTGTACGCTAGTCGTCAACTATTTTATCAATGCTAGAATAAGAAAATTGACTTCACATACTAACAAATTTCACTTTAAGTCAAATGAAAGTCATAGTACCAATATAGGAAATGCTTAGAATCCCTAAACATAAAGATATGCTCATATCATATATTAATGCTACAACCATGTAAGGAGACCATACAAATCCTTTAGATGATTTTACAGATGATACAATTGTAGAGGCATGTTCCCAAGGAATACCTGAGTATACCTTGGCATAGTATTTGTAAATAACCAAACCACGGTTGATCCTTTTTATACCACCTTGCTGATAAAGGGATAGTTGGTATATAACTACATGTTGGATTTTGGTGCTTCAAGCAATGTAATGCCATTAGAAGTTAAGGATTTTCTAGGCTTGAAGGTTTCTAGGTCTTATGGACAATGCTATGCAATGAACTCCTAGAAAGTAAATGTTATTTGAGTTGTCAATAATGTTGAGGTGCAACTTGCTATATATCCTAACAAGTGTTTCATGATGGACATTATCATTGATGACTATTTGGCTAAGTGGGGAATGCTATTATCAAGAAAGTGGGCAACTTCAATAGGTGGTAACATATATCAAACTCCTAAATTATCTAGCATAATGAACATGAGACATATTCTCCATCTTTGTTGGTTTTATAAGACACTATTCAATTAAAATCTTAGTTCCCACAAAATAGGAACACTTAATGGTCTACTTTCTACCATGCTGAAATGTTGTAGTACAAAGTTCACATACTTACTCTGGCCCAATTAAATCTTTCTATTCACTCTATCTCTTATGATCTCCATACCTAAGATATGTACTTGGAAACCCCCAAGTCTTTCTTCTCATTTTGTGCTAAAATCTAAGACTTCAAATCACAAATCACATCGTTACTATTGCTAAAAAACAACATATCATCTATGTACAATGTGATAACAAGAAATTGATCATCATCAGATTTATAGTAAACACAATGATCCAATTTAGATATGAGAAAATGAACCCCAACACAAAGGAATCAAACTTCTTATACCACATTCTAGGAGACTATTTGAGACCATACAAAAAACATTCTATCTGAAAACTAAAGACTCTTTACCTTAACAACATAGTGCTCTAATTGTGTCATGTAGATCTCTTCCTCCAATTCACCATGTAGGAATACTATTTTCACATTGACCTATTCTCCTTCAAAATTAAATATATTGTTATAGATAATAGGAATTGATAGATGTTGATTGGGAAAATAATCTCACCAAAGTCTATCCCCTCAACTTGGGAATATCCTTTCATAACCAATCTTCTTCTTGAACACCCATTTATAAAAAAATAGGATTTTGTCCATCAAGAAATGGTACCAAGTATCACATTTAGTTCCTTTTCAATATAGCCATCTCCTCATCTATAGATACTCTCTAGGACTTAGAATTAAATCCATATCCATTACCTCATTCATAGTTCTAGACTCATTGATATTAATAATAAGAATAAAAATACATCTCCAATAAGGATGGGTTTACCTTTTTGGTTGTTGTCTCTACTAACTGGACCTACTTAAGAGCTGAGGTCGATGTTCTAGCTCCTCTTTGGAACTATAAAAACTATCTAATCTCTCCTACTCTTCATGTCATTCACAAGCTTCTAGTTCAAAATTCTTAGTCTTGGGGGTAACTAAAGCACATTTTCTTCCAATCCTCTTCTTGCTACAACATTGTGGAAGAATGCTTAATCTCTCTAAAACTAATACTTCTACTATACATAACTCTCATGCCCATAGGATACATAGCCAATGAAGATATAATTCATTACCTTGATCTCTAGCTTTGACTACTTCTCCCTAGGCACATGTTCATATGCCTCACAACCAAAAACATGAAGATGCTATAATGATGGATTTTGTCTTGTCCATGCTGCCATAGGAGTTTTATAAAAAAAGAACTAATGTAGGATACCTATTACTGAGGCAACAATATATAACAACTACTTTTTCCCATAAATTTTTCTCTAAGTCAACTCAACTAAGAATACTCCTAGCACTCTCCATCAACATCTTGTTCATTCTTTCTAAAACTCCATTCTACTTCAAGGAGTATATGGAGTTGTCTTATGTCTCTCAATTCCATGATAATTATAGAATCAATCAAAATTTATCAAACTAAACCCACTACCATATCAACACTCAAAATATTAATCTTCCTATTGGTCTAATTTTACAAAATAGCCTTAAACTCTTTAAATTGACTAAAGA
Organism: Cunninghamia lanceolata; assembly: GCA_027924645.1. Classification (NCBI taxonomy): domain Eukaryota; kingdom Viridiplantae; phylum Streptophyta; class Pinopsida; order Cupressales; family Cupressaceae; genus Cunninghamia; species Cunninghamia lanceolata. The sequence goes on from BSBN01000957.1 coordinate 6,640,763, forward strand.
CTAATATTTACTCTTAAGGAAATATGCCCATGTCCTAGAATAATCATCTATAAAAGATACATAATACAGAAATTTAGAAATCAAAGGAACATTAATAGGACCAAATACATCTTAATGAATCAAGTCCAACATACTAGAAGATTTGTGAGAACAAGAATAAAATTAAATACAATTTTGTTTATAATATATAGTTTTCAAAAAAATCAAATTTAAGTGTATGATAATTCAATCACCTACCGATATTCTTATTTCTCAATGTCCTTAGACCCTTCCCACCTATATGTCCCATTCTCTAGTCCCATAACATTGTTTTCTATGTAGGTAACTTTGCTTTAGAATCAAGAGCTCTCTTGGGTACCCAAAAAGCACATCTATAAAAAGTAGATACAACACTCCCCTTTGCTACTAGTTTTAATGGTGAAGGTTTACATTGTGTAGATCTCTTCACTACAAGAACAAAAAAATATTGCACAAAATAGTGCATGCATCCAACTAAAATAGAGTGCCCACATGAGCACCCTTAGTGATAACCGTAGATCCTCACCCCATCTTATAACCTCCATTAGAGAAAATAACTTGCACACCATCATCATTAAGTTTTCTGATTGAAAATAGGTTATGTGCAAAACCTAGGATATATAAAACATAATTGATCACCTTCACTTGTCCATCAAATAATCTAATCAATACTCTACCATGACCAATAATGATTAGATGGAAATCATACCAAAGATACACTTTCCCTCCATTATATTCTTCATATTTGGAAAACCACCCCTAATGGGAGGTCATATGGAAGAAAGATCAAATACACACCTATGAAGGTCTATCAAACTCATAATTAGACTCATTCTTTTTATCCTCCTTGTAGCCTCTTTTGAAGTGCTCAATCTTTCCACAATTCCAACACTTAGCCTTGGACATTCTAGGATATTTGGATCTCCCATAAGTCTAGATCTAGGCTTTTCTTTCTTCTTTTCCTTTTTCTTGCTTTCTTATTTAATGTTCCATGAAACAATTAGGCATCCAAGTACTAGATTTAAGATTTTCATTGCATCTCCTTTGAGAATAGAGCAACCACTACCTCATCCATTTAAATATTTGAGGTACTTCTCTCAATTGCTATCACCAAGTGATCCCATAAGTATAGAAATAGATATAATAGTTTCATACAATGATCCTCTCCTCCTTTAATCCAATAGAGTGCAAGTAGATCATGAGCATATTTAATGTGTTCAAATGGTTGGCCACATAATGACCATCATCCATTCTCAAGGTAAACATCTTCTTTCTCTAGAAAAGTTTTTTAACTAGGGATTTAGCTTGGTATAAGCCTCCCAATTTCTTCCAAAGAGCTTGTGATCTGGGTTCTTCATGTACATTCAACAAAAGTAAATATACCATGCAAAGCCTAGTGTGTCCCTTTGTATTTTTTCTAGTAGATCCTTGTCAACTTGTGCCATTATAGCTGGTTTGGATTTAGATACAACAACCCAAAAATCTCTATCTATAAACATATCCTCCATATTGAGCTTTCAAAACTCAAACTTAGTTCCATAGAACCTCTCTATCTCTATCCTTGATTTATTTAGCATTTTCCTATAGGATTTCTCCTTCTATGAAATCTCCCACTCAAACCAAGATTAGATTAAAAAACCTTTTCCATAACACCTATGACCTAAGTGATCAAACTCATATACCAAATGAAAGGAAGAAGGAGTGTAGAATACACATCATACACTAATCTATGGGGGAGGTACATACAAAAATTAAATTGATCATATACTTACATGGATACAAACACAAAAGTGTACTATACCATAACATAGTGATTTATGTGGAGAAAACCATTTTGAGAGAAATGACCTACACTCCAAAGAAAATCAATGTATTATTCAATAATCGATGGCTACAGTACACTTGTAGTCTCAACATTTATAGGAGTATCACCAACAAGAGGCCTGGAGAAATTCTAGTAGGATAATAGTACCTACAAAACCTACTATGAAACCTCCATCTTAAGCACCTAATAGATAGGAGAATCAATACATGAAACCATCAAATGGTAATTATGAAACCATGAGCTAAACCACCTATAATGTAACATCTAAATCCATAGTCAAAATCCAATGCCTAAATCCCAAGATGAGTACACGACCTAAAATAACATATTCCTTACACCTCACCAACTTGGATACTCCATTTGGCTCCGTTATCTCCATCCAAAGATGTATTATGACATGTCATAATATTTTTCATAAGTTGGTCAATAATTGTAACTCCCTCTTACAACTCTCTTAAATGTCATAGATGCTCTTACATTTTGATGTGCGGGGCCTAACTTCTATAGAACATAACTTTTAGTCTGGGAATTTGATTGAGCCAATTTTTAAAATTGAAAGTCTCATAGAGATCCATGTCAACATAATGCATTTTAACTAGTTAAGGTCCATTTTTATATTCTTTTGATGAAAAAATTAACCTCTATAACCCATAAATTACATTTTTCTGTTCTATAACTCAAAATTTGTAATTTTGTGTTGTTAACATTAGGATGCAAGGTTGAGACATCTTTCCTGACACTCTCCTACTAGTAGATCTAACATTTCCAACTATCTTCTAGGGGGTGAGATACGTAGAGACTCAATGCACCACCTGAACTTTTGTGTGCTGACTGACTTTGCCCATGTATCTACAACATTATGCATATTTTCAACTTTCTCTAGTATCACCCTGTAGTCCTCTGCCATGTCATGAACAAAATGATATTAGACATGTATTTTTTTATTCCTCACATGAAAGATTAAGTTCCTTGCTAGACATTTAGTATTTTGACTATTACAAAGAACTCTGGTAGCTTCGTAACTCAACCCCACATTTGAACAAATGTCTTAAGCCATATGGCCTCCTTATAGGCATGAGTAACTCTCATTTACTTAGCCTTTCTAGTGGATAAAGTGAACACAACTTGTTGCTTACTCATACAACTAATATTACCACCAAATAAATAAAACACATATTTAGTAATGGATCTTTTGCAACTATCAACATTTTTGTTCCAATCTGAACCTACAAATTTGCAAATATTTATTGAGTGTTTTCCCTTGTAGAATCACCATGGTAACAAATAGAGTAGTTGGAGGTACCCCACAAGTAAATGGAGACACTCTTAAATAAACAAATGATCTTGTCCAAGATTAGCCATAGAGAAGCTCAAGGCTCCCACTACTTGGGCAATGTTTGGTCTAGTATAGACCATAGCATACATCAAAATCCTAGTTACACTAGTGTGTATGCAAAAATATGGAATGAACCTAAAAGGATAAAAATGTGTATGTAGAAATATGAAATGAACATAAAAGGACAATACATAAACGAAAGTACCTATTCCACATTCAATGTCACTTCAGTAGAGACTAAGGACTAAAGAAATAAAATAAAATAATAACACAATGTTACCAACACAATAGCCTCATGTTGCTCCATTGGTGCTTGATGTAATTCAATGATATTTTGATATGTTGGTTTCTTACTTGTACAAAATAAATTTACATAAAATCTCTTGATGAATGGCTTGGTTGATGTTTGATTTATAGATTCTTGGATGATAGAATGGAGGGCTAGGGTTAAGAGGTACAATGGAAGGTTGAGATTAAGAGGTGGAAATAGATGGCTAAGATTAAGAGGTGCAATATGAAATGGATGGTGGAGATTAAGAGGTGAAAGGTAGAAGCTTTTAGGGAATCCTTATGTGAATGGCTAGGATTGAGATATAGTATGAGATGGGTGGTTCAGATGGAAACTTAGTTTAACTTTTGAGACTCTCATTTATTATTTGCGATAAGAGGATGAGGATGAAGACAAGTGGAAATTAATCAAATAATAAAATTATTTAATTAATTATTGGAGTGGAATGATGTTTGAGGATAAATTAATTAATTAAATAAGATTTATTTAATTAATTTGGCTAGAGTGAAATGGATTGAAATAAGTAAATAAATATGATTTATTTAATTAATTTGGGAACTATGGTAAATAGGTTAATTAATTAAACATAATTTATTTAATTAATTGGATGATGAAAACAGACATGAAAGGGGCTAGGACAAATATGTCACAAGGTGGCATAAGGTGTTGTCAAAAGGTGATGTTAGAGGTGATGTTAGGACATGGTCAACTTTAGGTGTCTACAACTAGAATAAGAAACATGAGCCATATCCTCTATTTTTATGGGTGCTGTAAGACATTGCTCAACTAAAAGCTTGGTTCCCATAGAAATATGAAAACTCAATGGTCTTCTATCTTCCATGCTAAAACACTGCAATATAAAGTTCACACACTTACTTTGGCCCAGGCAAAGCTTTCAATTCACTATGTCTTTTGATCTATATACCCATCATATACTTGTCATGGGAATTCTACAACCTACTTGATCACACTTCATTTAATTTAATGATTTAATTTAATTTGATGAAAATTTGTTTAACATATGATTATGATAGATTTTAGGATCCCTTTCAACAAGGGATAAACAACTACATGTTTGATAGTGATTAAGTTAATTATTTTTAAATTAGCTTGATGAGATTCTAACAAATAAATTTATTGGTTTGCATGGAAGGTACACCATAACCACTTGAATATACTTGTTAAAGGAAGGGCACTGGGTAGGGTGTAAGACACTGGCTAGCTTGTGTTGTTGATCTCATAATTATGGGTTGATTGTTTTCTTCCTTGTGTTTTCATTAATATATGTTACTAGTTGTATTTATGCTTTAATTATTGTCTAGATGGTTTGAACTATTTGTCAAGTCCAGTTGATATTGTCATAGTTGATAACTCAATTTGGTCTTTAGCTATTTTATAGGTATATATCTATATATATTCCTATTTATATATTAATTGAGACTGTATTATATGGCAAGTCTCTAAATTCAAGTTATTTATATCTAAGTTGAAATGTATAATACTAAGTTGACTTCTAGGTGATATGTCTATATATATATGTGTGTGTGTGTGTGTGTATAAAATTAGAATATCTTCCAATATTAACACACACACACACACATATATATACATCCAATATTAACATATATATAGCTACAAGGCTTTTCGATATGAAATAGTTAATACAAATAGGAATTGATAATTCTTATCCATATTAACATATGTCATAGTTCTACCATCTAGTTGACTCATGTCTTACACTAGATAATTGATAATTCCTATCAAAGCTTAACTTGATGAGATTCTAACATATGTGAGTTTATGGTATACTGGTTGTGACACTGGATAATTGATAATTCCTATCCAAGCTTTTAGTTGAGCAATGTCTTACAACACCCATAAAAATAGAGGATATAGCTCATGTTTCTTATTCTAGTTGTAGACACCTAAAGTTGACCATGTCCTAACATCACCTCTAACATAGGTTTTTCTACACGTTCTGCACAACCTGTATGTTTTCCCACCCGTGTGTTTTTTGAATTCAGCCATGGATACAGGGGGACTCAGGGAGACCCCCTCCCTCCCCTCCCCTTTCCCTTTTGGCATGGGTTAGTTTGAGGAATGCCTTGGGATACCAATCTGAACCCGTGACTCTAGGTGATGCATCGATCCCTAGTGCATGGAAGAGTGCCCTTCTGGGGGACAAAGACCGTGAGTTTTCAAGTGTTGTCCCATAGCTACTAGAGATGGAGGGTGGTTTGATGCTTAAACTCCCTAATCTCACTATTGAGAGAATTATTTCCTTAATGGAGCAAGCTATCATTGGAAAAAAATTTCTCCTTTAGACCAAATATTGATTTGGTAAGGAGATGGGTCGCTGCTAAGTGGAAGGTGAAAGGCAGTGTTTCAGTTAGCGCCATGGCTAGGGGGTTATTCTTCTTCAAGTTTACGCCCAGAGAAGATCTCACCATTGATCTTGCTGGGGGATCGTGGATGTATGGAAAATATAGCCTCTCACCATGAAAATGGAGGTCGAGGTTCAATGCTACTGCTGATCTGAACAAAATTGCTCCTATCTAGGTTAGGCTCCTAGGTCTCCCCTTGGAATATTGGGATGAGGAAGTCTTTATCTGGATAGAAAACACCTTTGGCCACTTCATTGTTTTGAACAACACCACCAATACTAAGTCCAGGTTAGTGTTTTCTCAATTTTGTGTTGGAGTAGATATTAATAAAACTCTACCTAATTCTATCATTTTGGAGTCCAAGTTTGGTCAATGGATTCAGTCTATTCAATATGAGAATGCCACAGTCTTTTGACAAAACTACAAAAGAAAGAGACATCTCATTACTCAATGCAAAGCTAAGAAGAAGAACCCCATTGCTATAGACAACCAAAATAATGGAGATGAGGAGGATTATCCTTTTAGAGAGGACACCCTAAATATTATAAGCTCACCCCATAAGGAGAAAGTTGAGGTTAAGGAGAGGGAAGAAGATAGAGACTTGCCCCTAGATTTTAGGAAAAACTCAAAGATCCCCATCACCCAAGATGAGGCTCTAAAGATTGCTAGCTTTGAGCCCTGCCATCAAGACCAAACTTCCCTCCAACCTTCCATTTTTCCCCTCTCCAAGAAGGGGGACTTAGAAGAGAGGGAGATCCTTCAAACGACCACTACTAATGTAGACTAGATAACAGGTAGCACTGAGATGTCTACTGTGGACACTGGCTGTGAGTCTATCTTCAAGAGGATTGGTAGCCCTCTCAATGGGGGTGACTCAAGTAGCAAATTGCAAGGCTTCTCTTCACTAGGAAACAAATCTATTACCCCTAGTGTAGGAACTAGTATGAGTGGTAAGGATCTAGATTATGAGGGTTGGACCACTACTAGAAAGAAGGGAAAAGGTCAAGGAAGAAATATGGTTGATGTGGGTGTGGATTCAAAAGTTGGAAGGCCCACTCAGAGAGAAACCAAATAGAAGGTTGCCAATAAAGAGATTGCCATGGGAAGACACAAGACACTAGAGATTGGATCTAGAAAAGTCCAAGGTAACTGAGGGTCCTTTTGTAGAATATAAGAGGGCTCAATAGTCCTAAAAAATAGTTCTTGTCAAGAACTATATTTATGATAATAAAATAGATATCTTGTTGCTGCAAGAAGTTAAGATGAAAGTAGAAGGATTTCAGTCTGTGGCCAAAGGTATCTGGCCAAATGTTGAGTTCTGTATTAGTGATGCCTTGGGAGCTTCAGGTGGTATTGTCACTATGTGGAATAGTAATATTATGAAAGGGAATCTCCTCTCAAGATGCAAGAATAGTCTCAGTGTCAGGATGATTACTCATAATAAATCTTGGAATTTAATTAATATCTATGCCCCTAATCAAAGAAACCAAAGGAAGGTGTTGTGGGATCTCCTTACCTCCCTAATTGATAATAAGGATGATTGCTGGATGCCTGCAGGTGACTTCAGCTCCCCCCTCTTTCTTTCTGATCTAAGATTGGTGGAATTTGGATTACACTGACAGCATGATCAACCTAGCTAAGTTCCTCAATAATGTGGGTCATATGGACCTTGATCTTCATGGGTAGAAATTCCCATGGTCTAACAGAAGGAGAGGTGAGAGCTTGATACAGGTTAGACTAGATAGAGTTCTAATCTCCTCCAACTGGGATTACACCAGTGCCTACCTTTTGGAAGCCCTCCCTAGGACAACTTCTGACTATAATCCTCTCCTCTTGTCTTGGAAGGACTGGGAGGCTAAGGGCCACTTCCCTTTCAGGTTTGAGTTAATGTGGACTAGACATCCATATTTTAGAAATTTATTGGCAAGATGGTGGAATATCTCTATCTAGGGGCCCCCTATGTTACAGGTGGCACAAAAACTAAATTCTATGAAAGCCAAAGTCAAAGGTTGGAATACGTTGACCTTTGGTAATATCTTTGAGAACAAGAGGAGGATTTTAGCTAGGCTTGCTGACATACAACTGTAGATGGCCCATGGGGATTCCTCTGATACTACCTTGATGCTAGAGGACTCCCTAAGGAAAGAATGGAGTGAAATGATGAAGGAGGAAATATACTGGAAACAAAAATCCAACGTTTAATGGCTCCAGGAAGGTGATAGAAATACGACCTTCTTTCATCATTCTACCATGGGGCACAAGAAAAGGAACAACATCATCAAGCTTATGGATGAGAGTGGGACTATGGTCCAGTCAGATGTTCAAGTGGGGTAGGTGGAAGCCATATATTTTCATAAATTCCTTGCTACTCAGGATAGATTGGAGAAGCAAGAATTACTTGACATCATCCCTACCCAGCTTAATGATGAAGATAATATCCTTCTTTCTAAACAAGTGACTGAAGAGGAAGTTCATGCCAACCTCTTTTCTATGGGTGCTTTTAAGGCCCCAAGCCTGGATGGTTTTCCTTCAACCTTTTTTTAGGAGTTCTAGGACATTGTTGGGCAAGATGTCATTGAGGTGGCCAAGGATTTCTTTAAGTCTAGAAAATTGCTGAAACAACTTAATCACACCTTCATAGCTCTGGTCCCCAAGAAATAGGATCCTATCAGTATGGGGGACTTCGGGCCCATTAGCCTCTATAACACTGTCTACAAGATATTCTCTAAGATCCTGATTTACATATTACAACCTATTCTGGACCACTCAATTAGTAATAATCAGAAGGGATTTGTTCCTGGCAGACAAATATTGGATACCACCATATCCACTCATGAATTCATTCATTCCATGGAAAGAAACAACTTGCCAGGGATGGTCTTCAAGCTAGACATCTCTAAGGCCTATGATAGAGTTGCTTGGGACTTCCTTTTTAAAGTCCTTGAGAAAATGGGTTTCTAGAATAGAATATTGCAACTCATCAAGTGTTAGGGTTAGCCGGCAGAAGATATCAATTAAATGCAAATAAAGATTAAAATGGAGAAATGGAAATACACAGAAATAATAACAATGAGAGATAAGTTTTAACGTGGTTCACCCAAACTCGGGCTACATCCACCAAACAGAGAGTCCAATATTATTATCCAGTAAATCAAACTGATTACAATCAGCAATCCCTGCAACTCAATACCGCTGCAAAATGCTACAATACAATACCAAAACCCTAACCCTTAGCCGATTTTTATCAAGCTTTTTGTCGGTTACAAAATAGGGTTTTCTTATGTCGGTCAATGAAAAAATTAACTCTCGGTGCATTATGAAATAATAAAAACTGTGTGAGGTTTTGGGGGCGCTGCCCCTCGACCCTGCCCTGTATTGCGACAAGGAACGTGCCAGGGGCACTACCCCTGGACCCCGCAAGGGGCGCTGCCCCCAACCTCCACAAGGGGCGCTGCCCCCAACCTCCACAAGGGGCGTTGCCCCTTGACCCCGTAGGAATTTGGGGGGGAAACCGCGCTGATAAAAGTGGGGTGAATATAACCTCCGAGTCTGATTAGGCTCCATATAACAACATCAAGACTTGTGTCACCTCTGTTAATACTCTATCCTTGTTAATGGGGTCCCTAGGGGATTTTTCAATGTAGGGAGGGGCCTAAGACATGGTGACCCATTATCCCCTTACCTATTCATTCTCATGGCTAAGGTGCTCAGCAAAAGTTTTTCTATGTTGCTTAGAACTCAAGAGATTAGAGGTATTAAACTAGCTTCAACAGCTAATCCTGCAACTATTCAACAGTTTGTGGATGGCACCATTCTCTTTGGAGTTGCTTTGGTGGTTGAATCCAAGAAGTGGAAAAGAGTGCTCAAGGACTATACTGATGTTTCTGGGCAATGCATAAATTATGACAAGAGTGTGGGTTATTTCTTCAACACCAATATAGACCTTCAATAGAAAATTATGGGGATCCTTGGTTGTTCTACTGGTGAGCTCCCGGGCACCTACCTTGGCCTCCCCTTGGCTATCAAAGATGTCCCTCCTATCTATTAGAATTCTATTCTTGAAAGAATTTAGAAAAAGTTGGCTGGGTGGAAAGGTAAGCTATTGAGTCACACGGGGAAATACCAACTTCTGAAGGCTTCCTTGTAGGGTATCCCTATTTACTTTCTTTCTCTCTTCAAAATTCATAAATATATTACGGAGAAATTTGAAAAGATCCAGAGGAATTTCCTGTGGACTGGGGTCGAATAAAAGAAGTGGATTGCCTTGGTTAGCTAGGATAAAGTTTGCAGACCCAAACTGCAAGGAGCTCTTGGGATTAGAAAGATTCACTTGATTAACAAAGCCCTCTTGGCTAAGATCGGTTGGAACTTTCTAAGTAACAACAAGGATTGGTGCAACATCATGAGGGTCAAGTACCTCTCTAATAGTAATCTTGATAATTTCCTTCATGCCATGGGTATCCCTAGGGGTTCTGTGGTTTGGAACAATATGTTAGAAAGCATAACTTTTCTACTGCAGGGTATAAAGTGGAAGCTAGGGGATGGTAGAACGATTAAATTCTGGGAGGATAGTTGGCTTAAAAGCCACCCTCTCTGCAAAATCTAGAACTTCCAAATACTTTCTGATAGGGCTTTTTCTTTCTTTGGATGCTTGGCTACTAATTATCTCTTACCTAGAAGCGGAGGCTGGAAACAACTGTCAGACTACTATCAGGGACATAATGAGTTAAATCCAATTGTTGAAGAGTTGCAACTTTCTCTTAGAGGGTACAAGATTCCCATTTTCCCATCAAATGATAAATTACTTTGGACCAAGGACATGATTGGAATCTTCTCAATCAAATCTGCTTACAACCTACTCTTGGAGTCTAGTGAGGATCCTAGCTTTTGGAGAAGGGTCTAGAACCACAACCTTATCCCTAAGATAAACCATTTCTGGTGGCTTATGATGCATAATAAGATCCTCACCATGGATAACTTGTAGGTTAGAGGCTTCTAAATCCCTAACGGTTGTTCTCTCTACATGAAAGAAGAGGAATCAATGCCCCACCTACTATTGCACTATGAATTTTCTAGGGAGGTGTGGAGATTAGCCATGTTGAATCTTGGGGTCACTTGGTGTATGAATCATGACCTCCTTGCTATTATGAGGTGTTGGTTGTCCCCCTTTGTTCACCCTATCTGCAAAGAGATTTGGGTTCAGATCCCCCTATCCTAGCTTGGGGCCTCTGGGAGGAATGTAACAATAGGTTATTCAGAGATATAGCTAAATCCACCAAGGAGGTCTTTTACATGATTACTAAACTTCTATAGGAAAACATCTCTAACAACACTTTAAAAGTTGTTGACTCTTTCCCCAATAAGCATGAGACTAATATCATCAACAATTGGAATGTCTCGGCTCATATTTGTAGAGTTGACAATTCTAAGAGGTTAGATTGGTTAAATACCAAATGGACCCCCTGTTGAAGGTTGGACAAAGCTCAATTTTGATGGGGCAGCCAAAGGTAATCCTAGCCAAGCTAGTGGAGGTGATGTCCTGAGATCTGTGAAGGGAGAGCTTGTGGCTGCCGATACTAGAGGTTTGGGGGTTAATTCCAATAATGTTGTTGAGGGTATGGCTCTCCTTTGGGGTCTTAAGGTTGTTCTTGCTATTGGGATAAAAAACCTCCTAATCGAAGGGGACTCCAAGATTATCATTGATGCTGTCAAAGATAAGGCTAAGACGAGATGGCTGGTTGATGATATCATACAGGATATTAAGAAGCTTCTTTTTGGCTTTGAGGGTTTTGAGATCATGCATACCTATAGGGAAGGTAACCAAATGGTAGATGCCATGGCTAACATGGGAATCAACCTTTCTCCTATTAGGTGCTGGAGGAGGCTCATCAATCTTCCTGCTAATGTTAGAACTTGCCTCTAGATGGAGGGCCAACCCTATCTTTCCCAATGATCTTTATAATGTGTAAGAATTATTGGATAGAATATATTTTCATATATATTATTCTCAATGTTCTCTTGATTCGGTTTGGTCATTGAAAGAGGTGTAACTAGATTGTTGTCATCATGGATGAGATGATGTATGATCATTCCTTTAGAAGAGGGGAGTTCCACATAAGTAGAAGCCAGATCAACAAGACCTTGGAGCAATTGCTTAGTTGGCACATAAGGTTATCTCAAATTCCATTGGCCCTTCTCCCTATTGAACGTCTGCACAAGATTCATTATGACAGTAATTATTATTTGAAAAGCAAAGGTGATTCGAAGGATGAGCTTGGATGTTTGAGTGGCCTCAAGAGCAGGTTTAATGATGATAGCCAGATCATTGTTTCTAGACAATTTGAAGATAAGCTGCATTATTTCTGGGTGCTAGAGTTAGTGCTATGTGATTTCCCTTTTAAGACTATGAAGAACATGACTATGGGAGGAGATAAGGTCCGAACCGAACCCTCTTCCTATGCAGAGTTTAAGGCAAACTCCATTCTATGGAGTATATGTTATGAGGGTGGTATCATGCCACTCTTGGAAAGCCTTAATGGTTTTGATGAAAATCTTTTAGTCTAGTTTGCAATGTCATGGGATGGGGAACATAAAGTCTGGGTTGGTGGTGTTCAGTTCGAGGTGACCAAAGAAATGATAACCAAAGCTACGAGATTGAGATACAAAGGAAAAAGGTTGAAGAAACAAACCAAAGTGCAGGATCCTTAAGAAATGAAGAAATTCTTCAGAGAGGGGGAGTCTTCGGTTCGTATGCAGGGTGGATTCAAAAGGGAAAGCCTTGTTAACCCCTGGTACAGATTCTTCTATCTCATCATGAAGTATATCACTTTGGAGGGTAGATTTAGGTGCTACTATCACTATCACTTTGCCCTACTAAATCATTTTAGGCATAAAGTTCTTGTGAATTTTCCTTTTTATCTCTCATTGTCCTTACAGTCTTTTGTTAAGGTGACCAAGAAGACTCATGAAGGTAACCTTGTTATTGCTATCCCGCTTCATCAAGGCTTGAGTCTTCACCTTTTCCATTTCCACCTGGTCCTTTGCCCACCTAAACCCATAAAAGCTTATCTTGTTGCTAAAGCTAATGATAATGACTCAGATGATAACATCCCTTTGAGAATTAAATATGGTAGCCTTGGAAAAAGCAAGGTTACCCCCTCTATCAAAGAACTCTAGGGCCCTACAGGGCCCCTCCAAAACCCTAAGACCTAGCTTACTGATGATCCTGGATCTTGGCCCAACAAGAAAAAAGGCACTAAGACCCCACTAGATTTCCAGATGCTTCACCCTACTCTGCAGGGCCCCTCCGACTCAGTTTCCCCCTTGGATGGTGCAACTGGGTCCCCAAGTCTATCCTAGAAGGAGGTTGTTGAGGGTTTGTGTGGTTTGAAGAATAGCCCTTCACACCCAAGAGGTAAAAAGAGGAAAGGGAGTCTCGATGAACACCCTATGCCCAAGAATATTGGTAAGAAGAAAGGTAAAAAATCTGTTGGTGCTAAGAGTCTGGTTGTACTAGTGGTGGATAAGGGGAACACTGAACTTCAAGAGCAAGGGGATGATGCTACTGAGGAGGAAAAGGATGCTGAGATCAAGTGGAGCATTACGAGGAGGTTGAGCATTCAAAGGTCAAGAAGATTGGCTGGGGGTAAAACACTAATGGTGAAGATTGTGGATTATTCCTCAGCCTTAGACTAGGAGGATGAGGTGGAGATAGAGGAGGTAAAGTTGACCCTTGAAAAACCAGAGGAACGTGAGGGTGCTAGGAATTTCAAGGAGTTAAATAACTCCTATTATGAAACTGATCAGAAGGAAGATGAGATCTTGGAAACCCTCGAGAAGTACACAGATCATGTTAGGGACCGTTATAATTGCAACCAACTCAATGAGGATCTAGATAATGTTAAGAAGAGGCTGCTTGTTGTGGAGGACAAAGTGAAAATGCTTTCTACCATGTGCTCTAAGGTTATTCGTTGTGCTTCCACGTCGCTAACTATTCTATAGGATACTCAAAATGATAAGGTTGACAAGGAAGGCATGAATGCTAGTAAGGAGGAACTTCTAGATTTCCTCAATGATGATTGGAATGCTCTACTTAAGTAATTTTTGTTTTTTATGCTATTTTTGGTATTGGGACTTTTATGATACGGTTATGTTAATTAGATCTTAGTTTGCTGTTGTTTTGTTGTCTACAACTATTGGCCTATTTTGCTGGCCCTGGGGCTTTTGTAATAGGGATCTGCACCCTTGTTTGCAACTTACCAATATCGAAAACATATGTCATATGCCATTTATTTGAATTAATTTCATGGCATGCTTTAAAGTTAAGGTATGTTCATTTATTAACCACTACAAAGGTGCTAGTAGAAAAGAATTAATGATTGCTAGTTAGAGGTTGGTCTAGTGGTTATCTAGAGGTTTTTGGTACCTTGAAGGATGTGCATTGATGAATCTCATTAATGAGCAGGATCTTGAAACTTTATGATCCACTTTTGTCATTCATTCAATATTATTTAGCTTTTTGTTTTTTTAGTTTTATCTCCATTATCTTTCTATTTTCACCCTTGACTGGTTTTGCATGGTTCTCTTCTCTCTCTCATAAGGGTTTAAATATTAACATTATTTTAATAGGAAAAAAGGGAAGAAAAAGGGAAAAGCGAGAAGGAAACTTATATAATGAGGATAAAAAAGAGAAAAGAGTTCTTAGTGTCTGATAACAAAATAAAAATAAAAATAAAATATCTTGTTGAATCTCTAGTTTATTTCCTAGAAATTCAATTGTGTGAATCTTATTGGAATAGTTAATGTTTACATTTGTTTAAGGCCTTTGGCCTCTGGTAAACTTATTGAATATATTTTCTTAAAAGGCCTTTGGCCTCTAGCATAGTGATTGTTTGTGTTTGCTTAAAAAGCCCTTAGCTTATGGTATAGTTTTTATCTAAGTTTGTTAAAGGACTTTGGCCTCATGCATAGTTGATTTCTCAGTATGAAATGTTATTTAGGCCATCGGCCTATTAAGAAATATATGCTCTATGTAATGTTATTTAGGCCTTCGACATATTGAGCACTATATTCTCTATGTAATGTTATTTAGGCCTTTAACCTGTTAAGCAATATATGCTCTATATAATTCTATTTATACCTTTTGTTTGTTGAGCAATATATGATCTATGTAATGTTAATTAGGCCTTCAACTTGTTGAGCAGTATGTGATTTATGAAATATTATTTAGGATTGTGGCTTGTTAAGAATTATGTGCCTTGTGTATTATTGTTTAGGCCTGTGGCCTATTAAGTATTATGTGCCCTATGTATTATAGTTTAGGTCTTTCACCTATTTAGCATTATGTGTTCTATGTAATAATGTATAGGACCTTAGTCTCGTGAGTAGTTATGCTCTATATTTTGTGGAAGTGGCCTTTGGCCTCTTGAAACGTTACATCTTATCTGAATATTGACTCTATGGTCTCTTGAGTTTGATGAATTAGTATGGGTCAAATAATATGCCTCAAATATATTGAATTGATTTCATTATAGTGAAACATGTTAATGTTTTGATTATACTAGTAGTTGACTAGTTATAGGTTTTATCTTTTGGCCAACTATATAGTAGAAATTAGAATCTCAAGTTTGATATTTGTGAAGGTATTGTGAACTCATTATAGATTGATGTGGATTCTTATTTATATATGGTCCTTTGGATTCTAAAGGAAATTTGATCTTTTGAAGCTTTTAAGTAATCGATATTATTGCTATTTTTTGTAAAGGTTGACTAAAAATAGTAATGGTCTTAGCTAGTATAAATTATTATTAGGCCACAATGTCTTGCACCCTACCCTAAGCTTGGGAGTAGGATTATGGAAAGCCCATGGATCCATTTTAGGGGTCCTTTGATGGAATATATTCATGTGGTTCTTGCATGAAAACTTGTTTTGGAGGCTTCTACTTTCATGAACAACATGGAAAATGTTTAGACATGATATACTATGTGTACTAATGACTTGTAATTATTGTAAATGGATTATATATTCTTTAGTACCATGTGTAATAGAGATATCATGTAACTTTGGAGAACCAATCAATATATGTATCCTTGGTTTTATCTAATGTATCCAGTTTTGAAATTAGATTAAGAATTATCAAAATATGTAAGATAATTACAATTTAGTTTTATCTTAATTCTTTACAAATAATTTAATAAATTCTATTTTAGTATTATTATCAATCTAAATGATACTAAATGGTTATGCATTTATAACTCAATTTTCTTTTAAATTCAGTTTTCATTTAAAAATTATATCATTTCAAATTATAAATTATTTCCAAAATAAAAGTAATGATTTTAAGATACTTAATGCTCATGCTTAATTTCTATCTCAAAAATGTCCTATGAACATTTTTTTAAAATTTATTCAAAATATATTTTATATTAACTTATTTCTAGGATATGTTAAACTTATAGGACTTCTTATAGGATTTATGCTAAATATAAATTGTGCACATTCGTGCAGTTAAATAGGTACTTAGTAAGTTGTTACAAGGTGCAAACATTATTTGTGCAAAATTAACTAGTAATGCGTATACCTAAATGTTATAATACTTATAACCAACTTAAGTAAGCTAGCAGTTATGTATACATATTCTATTAATTTAACAAAGTGAATGGTTGTAAATTTGAACTTCTTGTTGAATACTTATTAGGTTATGAATGAAATTTATAGTTAGCATAGGTTTTAGAATCTTTACCTTCAAATATTTATAGCTATATATTTTTGGGTTCATTACATTTTGTATCAGAGCTAGGTTTTTAAAAACTTATGAACCTTTGGAGAGTGAGTAAAAGCTTAAAAAATTAACTCTTCTTATAAAGGGATATGGTGAGAACTAGGGCTAGAGGAAATCCTCGATGATAAGGATGTGGGCAAGGGAGGAATGTGTCTTCTCCATTAATTGACCCTTCTATTCCACCACACTCCACCATCTCTACAAGACAAAGTTCTTCATGGGATAGTAAACACAATTAACACCATTTAGGAAAGTATGGATGCTCAAGAAGTGCGAATATTTAATCTTAGAGAACAATAGGTAAATTAACTTGAGAAAATGCCTATGGAACCTACTAGGGAACTTCTAAGGAAAAATCCTCTTCCCTACTAAAGGACATAAATAAATAACACCCCAAAATTCAATGGGTCTAAAGTAGGTAATCCAATTAAAGTATGGCTTATTAAACTAAAAAAGTACTTCAGAATGTAGCCTCTTTGAGAGCATGAATAGGAGTTTTTCAATTAGATGGTGAAGCCACCCTTTGGTGGGAACACATGAGTGCATTAAAGGATCTTAATCTTGGAGTGACAATGCAATAGTGTGTCCCACTTTTTGGCCTAAGTGGGATGCTCAAAATCAACATTTTTTAATTTTTGTTAATTATAGGGAATAGATGGTCATGAAATGAAGGATGATGAAAACTAATGAGTAGTGGAATTTTCTATGTAGATTCAAGCTATAATTTTTTTATATTTTTTAAAGAATTATTTATATCTTTTTTATTTTTTATTTTTGATCATTTTTTATTTTTTCTATTATTTTTATTGAGTGACATTATTCCACACTGCATAACTTTCACTACAAATTAACAAATTCAATGATTTATTGGAATTAGACCATTAACTCCACTATCTAGTGCATGAATATTTTTGGGTAATTTTTTATTAAATAATTTATTTACTATTAATTTTCTAATTAGTATTAACAAAATTTCAGACCTATATTATTCTGTAACACATTTCTTTTGGCATATATATCAAAATTTAATTTTTATTTTTTATTGAAACAAGGGCATGTATGTGGAGTGTAGTGCAGTTTTTATAGATTTCTCTAACAATATTTGTTATTTTTCCTAGTGTCTTGACTAGAGGTCATTATTTTTGGCAATGGACCCATATTCATTATAATATTTCAAAAAAAATAATATTAATGAAAAACTAATACACAGTATATCTTTTAGAAATATAATACTAAGGGCTACATGCTTACAAAATAGAATTTCTAAATGACTTCATTTGATCCCCCAAAAGGTGAAGCAAAAATGCTTTTTTGTTAATA
The DNA here is from genome assembly GCA_027924645.1 of Cunninghamia lanceolata. Classification (NCBI taxonomy): domain Eukaryota; kingdom Viridiplantae; phylum Streptophyta; class Pinopsida; order Cupressales; family Cupressaceae; genus Cunninghamia; species Cunninghamia lanceolata. The sequence continues at coordinate 6,658,716 of BSBN01000957.1, forward strand.
TTTTGATATGTGTGGAGGAGACTCTCTTAGGAGTTTAATTTAAGCCTAGGGGGGTTCTATCCAAGGGGGCTTGATCTAAGGGAGTTTGGTCTAACCTCCTTTAATTAATCCCCTTAGATGGAATCCCTCTAGGCTTAAATCATTATTCCAAGCTAGGAAGTCTTCTACAAATGAAATCTCTAGAGAACATCAAGCTTCACAGCTACAAAGTATCCATGATCAAATAGAAAGAACAAGACCAACACATGAGAGAGGGGTCATCTCTCCTCATTTGAGCTCTACCAAGATCAGGGGGTATTCCCTTATGAATCCTTTAAAGGTTAAATTAAAATCAATCTCTATTTAGAAGAGTATGCATTCAAGACCATTTAAATTGATACAGTCTAGATATGGGGTCTTATCAGACGAACAAAATCTAGTTTCCAACAACAAAATTTTTCCATTGAAACAAAATTCAAATATGAGTCTCATTTCATATCACAAACCTACATCTATTATAGCAACAATGAGGAGTACAATCTACAATCTTTAATCAGTCAATTCTTATTTAGGGACAATTCTTTCTTCTCCAAAATAATCACCCCACAAATAAATACAACAAATTCCTTTATACTTTGGTCTTGAGGAAGTTAAACCGTTGGTAGTTACAAAACTAAAATTTTAGAGGTTGAAATCTTCAAAATAACATGCATTCAACAATTTAGTGGTTTTCAAACTTTTAAAATTTCTCATAAAGTGCCTTTTCAGGAATTCAATGATTCGACAAACCTTGCAACTCTCAAACTTTTCCTTTTTTGGAAATTTAGCAATTCAACAAGCTTTCCAACTTTTAAATTTTTCCTTTATAATGCATTTTGACAAAACAACACTTTTATGAACATTTGAACTTCTTCTTCGATGTCATTATGACAAATCGACACTTTAATGAACTTTTGAACTACTTCGGCACTTAACCTGATTCACAAAATCAGAAAATTGCTAAAACAAGGCTTGACAAGTACTTTTGGTGAAAAGAGGAGTTTGTAAACCTTAGATTTTACCAAAATTACTAAGTAAATGTGCCTTTTGACAAATTAGTAGGTTCTTGAACTTTAGAACCTGTCAAAAACCTAGTAAATGTGCTTTTCAGAAAATTGGTAGGTTCTTGAACTTTAGAACCTGCTAAAATCTTAGTAAATGTATTTTCTAGAAAATCGGGAGGTTCTTGAACTTTAGAAACTATCGAAAACTTACTAAATGTGCTTTTCAGCAAATCAGTAGGTTCTTGAACTTTAGAACCTACTGAAAAATTAACCAAATTTGACCCAAAGTTTGCCAAATTGAAATTACAAATACCCATTTAGCCCTTCTACAAGATGACATCCTTGACTAATTTGAATCTAAAATTCTCTTAAAGAAACTATCAAAAAACCAACTAAAACACAACAAAACTAAACTAAAATTGAAAACAAAATCTAAAATATTTTTTGTTGATATATGATTGATATAGGATTGCTTGTGAGCTTGGATGCTCTTGAATCAAACATGTTGGGTAAGAGAAATGTTCCATGAGTAGAATAAAAACTCATTAACATTTTGTCAATTCTAAAATGGGAATTCCATACTTAACAAGTTCTGAGACATTCACCCAAGTAGCTTCATCTGCTGCTTTGTTCTTCCAATGGACTAGATATTCCTTATACTCTTTTCCTCTTATTATTTTGATCACTCAGGAATCTGCCACTTTGTCCACTTTATTAAACTTCTTTTTAGGCAATTGATGTATCTATCCTTGTTCATCCTGTAAATCTAAATGTGTATTCCTTTGTATACTGGTTTCCCCTTCATAATGCATATAAAAATCAGCAACATTCAATATTGGAGAAATGTCTATTCCTTCTAGAAGTTTAATTTCATAAGCATTGGATGAAAAAATTTAGTACTTTTCATAGTCCTATCTTCTTCCACTTCAGTTTATTATGTGTTCCCTAAGGGAACCTTTCCTTCCTCAAATATGCTAATACCATATCATCCACCTAAAATTATTTCTCTCTCCTGCTCATATCAACATGTTCCTTATATCTCAAAGCACTTTTTTCTAAATTCTTCTTCAGATCTTGATGCAATTCTTCTAGGTAATTAACTAAATCCTCTACTACAACACTTTTTCTTCCCACATCAGCTATATCTTTTAATTCATCGACTCCTTTGAGAATATAACCATAAACAATTTGGAATGGGCTTTTCCCTACACTCTTGTTGAATTAGTTATTATATCAAAATTCTTCCTAGGCCAATATCAAATTTCATTGATTAGATTTATCTCCTATTAAAAACATCAATGAATTACATAGAATCCCATTAACAACTTCAATTTTTCCATATGTTTGTGGATGATAGACTGAACTAAACCCCAACTATGTTCCCAATTTCTTCCACAATGTACACCAAAAATAGCCAACAAATTTCATGTCCATGTCAAAAACAATGCTCTTTGGCAATCCATGCAACCTGACTACTTTTTGAAAAACAATGTAGTTATATGTGAAGCATCTCTGGACTCTTTGTAGGAGTCTAGGACAACACTAAGAGGGGGGGTGAATCAGTGTTGTGTAAATTTTCAAATCTTGTTGCAAAATTTAAATTTCAAGATACAAAGAGAAAGATATCATTGATAAACATATGCTCATAACTGAGAATGAAGAAAGAGATCAAAACCTCATGAGCAAAGTATTAGCATACACCCATACAGATGAAAACAATATGAGACAAAACACAAGTTTGCATGAGTGGAAAACCCTCCTGGGGTAGAAAAACCACTCCAAAACTGCCTCACTGGCTTTATCAAAAATCTCACTGATTACAATGTTTAGAAGCACCAACTTCAAGGAGCACCAACCCCTAATTCATTTAGAAGCACCAACTTCAAGGAGCACCAACCCCTAATCCATTTAGAAGCACCAACTTCAAGGAGCACCAACCCCTAATACAGAACAAACTGAAAAGTGTGCAAGAAGTGATTGCCACTCAATCTGATTTGCACCATTACATAACTTGTCTTCTCTTTTGTATATCTCTGTTCAATTACACTCAATCTGATCTGCATATTAATCTCATGATCTCTGATTATTTTTGCATAAGAATTCACTTGATGCATTCAATTGCATATTGTCTTTCTGATGATCTTGTCAATCTCTGTGTCTGTATTTGATCCCGTCAGTGTCATTCAAATTGTCTTGAAATTTTCATTTGAATTCACATCCATTTCAACTGTATTATTTTATCATTGATCTGCACAATCACTCACACACGTCAATGTACCTGAAAAACCATTATATACAATTTGAATGTCTTTTCACTTTTCATATCCTGTATGTTTCATCTCTATCCAATTATGAAGTTGCATCAAAATAACCCTTCATATTCTATGATCTGAAGAAAATGATTTATGATTGAGACCTTTCAATTTCCTTTTCTCAAAGAAAATTAAAACAATCACAAAAATTCATCTTCATAAAAAATTGAAGATCCTTTCATCTTCTCAAACAAAATCTCCTTCATATTTTTTATTTAAAAAATTATCTTTTTCAAACCCTTCATCTTCTCTGTATATTCACCTGTATTAAAAAAAAATTAATGACCTTGCATATATATTTCAACTTCATCAATATTTTCATTTTCTCCAAAATAAAATACCATAAATGATATCCTTTACACAAAATCTTCAGTCAATTCATCTTCTTCATAAAAATCTTCAATCTGCAAAATAAAATATCTTGAAGAAAAAACTTCCATGCTTCTCTTCATTTTCTTCTTCCAAAAAACCATCTGCAAAATAAAAATATTCTCCACAAAAAAAACTTTTAACCTTCTCATCAAAATAAGAAATATCTCTCAAAAAAAACTTCCCTTCTTTTTAAAAAAAAAAACTACTCCTTAATATTCTTCTTGCCATGAAGGAGAGTTTAAAAAATAGAAAGAAGAAAAAAATCTTCATAAAAACTCCCACAAAATCTCCCACAAAAATCTCCTTAAAAATAGCTTTGAAAATCTCCTTAAAAGTAGCTTTGTAACTTCACATTTTTATTTATGTCATAAAATATGGCATTTAAAGGGGATCAACAAAATAGGATAAAAATCAAACTTTATATATTTAAATATTCAATGCTTTTGCTCCCCACTTTTTAAGCATATAAAGTCCACTTTATTTAAATAAAGCAATTTGAGCTCTCCTTCCAATTTGCTCCCATTAAATATTGATCTTCAAATATATTTGGATGCTTTTTAATAAATGGAGCTCCCATTAAATAAGGTTCTTCATAAAACAAAGTCCTTTGAATATTTAAACAAGTTAGCATTTCCTGACTTAGCCATGAAGCAACATATCAACCTGAAGGATATGAACAACTCCTATCAATACCAACACCTTTTTGACATCAATGACAATCTACTTTCATCAATCTCCCCCTTTGTCATTGATGGCAAAACTACCTGATACATTTTTCTTTCTCCCCCTTTTTGACATCTGATGACAAAGGCTATTATCTCCCCCTTATCATCCTTCATACCAACCAAGAATTGAAATACCACTTAAGACACTGATTATTTTTCAATTTGCTGTCCAAAACTTTTCCTGAGAGCTTTGAGCTCTTTCCATGTTCATCTGCATATTAAACAACCATAAAAACTTGAGAGCAACAAGACATCAAACAATCATGTAAGGCATATCAAACCAAGCACCAAACCACTGTTACAAGCTGCCCATAGACTGCACTATATCACTTCTAATCACAACACAAATTTGTAGATGAAGATGAAACACTGACAATGAGATCCTCTGATTACTTCCTTTAACAAACTCCTGAACCAACACTTTTTGACCTGAAATAACAAATCTCCAAGATCTCCCATGTGTTAAAGTTCACAAACAAAACACTGCTCAGAAATACCATTGGTAAACACTGACAAGACTAATCAACATAACTCAACTCAACTCAGCACTTATCCACTTCCTGAATTAGTCCTGACAAGAAATACCAATATGAGCATGAAGAAAACATATCTCTTTTCAAATCTCCCAAGATAGTGACAACTCAATCCTCTGATTAACTCCCCCTGAGAACAAATCCACTTAAAGATGTTATAGCATGATCATAACCATTATAAGCATATCGAATTATGAACACTTTGAAGGCATAAACTCCTGTTAACCTTTCAACAAGTAATGATTTATGATGATAACAATCCTGAAGCCAACATATGACAAACCTTTTTGAACATTACCATTTGCTATTGCTGATTCAAAACATACCTTTAACTTCCTCTGATGAAATGCAGGATATCACCATCAATGTCATCAATGTCATAGCTTGAAGAACTCTGTCTGAAACATATTAGTGAGGAAGATCATCAATGAAACAAGTGAAACACTATCTCCAAATCACCTGAAAGCTTCAATACTTATGCAAAACATATGCCATAAAAACATAACTCAACAAGGTAGTATATATGACCATCAAATTGACTTCATTGATATGAACTTGAATTTCATGAAATGACTACACTTTTCACCAATCAGTATGAATCACAATCCATGATGAATATCACACAAGAGATGTCCTTGTCAATGAACTATTATCCTGCAACCAATCTATTTTTGCACACCCCTTTTGACATGAAAAAGAATGAAGACCATCCTGCTGTTTTTGCACATCTTTTTACAACACACTGTCAAATCTGATATATATATATCACCACATCTGAAACATACTTCAATCTTCAATCAATAAACACATGATAACATCTAAAGAGAACTTCTTGAGAATATCCAAGATCCATTATACAAATCAGCCTATCAAGATTGCACAACCTTCACCATCAAGCTTTTCCTAAAACAACACTTTGCAAAACCAAATGCAGAGAAAAGTGTTATGAATTGACTTCTTTCATTTAGCCAACACAGATAAATATCTGATAAGAGCTCTTTGAAACAACTAAAGCTCTTTGCCATGATAACCAATACTTTTCAATAACAAGATCCCATTGGACTGCAACAGCATAACAACTCAACCATTGTCAGTAACAACATGCTATGAACAAAATATGAATAGGACCATTTATAAACCAAAACTCTCAACACTATCAAACTCTTTGTGTTGAGAACTTTTGAACTCATTGTATGCATTATGAACCACTAAACATGTCACTGACATACACAACATCAGAAATTAACATTTAACATTATCAGGCAAGCATGACAGACAAGATCAATTGATCTCCTCCTGTAACTTCTTGGGGATAAAAGATAGAACAAGAACAACTCCCCCTCACATAATGCTATCTGTTATGCAACTGATGATGTAACTTGTGCTAGATGCACAAGTTTGGGATTTACCTTCTCATGACTCTGTTTCTGCTTCCACACTTTTACAGGTACTTTCTTTCTCCAAACCTTTTCTCCCTCTTTCCATTTCAACTTTTTCAAATCAGGTGGAGCTTTCCTGCAACTATGAGCTTTATGACCAAGAGTATTGCAATTATAACAGACTATATTACAATCATAATCAAATAACTGATAGTGCCTTTGATCATTCATGTTAAGCTTCCATGCAGGATCATACCTTCTATGCACTTTACAATTTCTTTGTATGTGTCCAACATTATTGCACTTGTAACATACAAGGTTAGTATTCCTTCTACAATCAACTGCTTTATGCCCAAAATGATTACAAGTATAACAGTAACCATTAAATGAATAGTTATACCTGTACATGTAAGCTTGTCTTATAGGTGCAATAATTCTTCTTTGATTGTTCACTTTTCTTTCAGGAGCATCAGGCTGATCAATTTTTCTTCTAGGAGTATCTCTAGCTTTAGAAGACTCTCCTTTTTCATAACCAAGTCCAAAAGTATCCCCATGTTGTTTTTGTTTTCCCAACATCTCATTTAACTTGCTTGTGCTCTCTTCAAATTTCAGATTCTTTTCTAATTGCTTCTTAACATCCTCAATTTCTTTACTTAAAGAAATTATTTCTTTTTCTAGCTTTTGACATTCAACCTTTTTAGCCTCCAACTCAGATTTTGTTTCATCAGTTATCTTCTTAGCTTTCTCAACCTCTGTCTTCAAACTGACAATCAATTTGTCTGATTCACCTGCTTGATTCTTCAAGTCTACAATCAGGTTTCTTGCCTCTTCAAGATCTAAAACAACTTTGTCCTTGAATTCTTTCTCTTGTATAAGCTGATCTTTTATTCTCCTGTTTTCTTTACTAAGTTGCTTAATTGTATCCAGGGCACATAGAAGCTCTCCTTCAAAATCAACCTCACAAAAATCTTCATTAAATTCCTGTTCATCTTCATCATTAGTCTCAATAGCAAAGATATCTTTTCTTTCATTAAATTTATCAAAATTCTCAACTACATGACCATTCTTTGTATCAATTATCAAGGGTGACAAATGCAACAAATCATTGCTGGGCACAACTGAGGCTTGTTTTGCCATCTTTTGATTAGTATCTTTATTTGACATCTTAATTCTATTCTTTTTACCCATTTTACTCCACTACCAGGACCTACCCGAGCCTATTAGACTTCAAAAAGGGAACCTTGCTCTGATACCAATTGTAGGAGTCTAGGACAACACTGAGAGGGGGGGTGAATCAGTGTTGTGTAAATTTTCAAATCTTGTTACAAAATTTAAATTTCAAGATACAAAGAGAAAGATATCATTGATAAACATATGCTCATAACTGAGAATGAAGAAAGAGATCAAAACCTCATGAGCAAAGTATTAGCATACACCCATACAGATGAAAACAATATGAGACAAAACAAAAATCTCACTGATTACAATGTTTAGAAGCACCAACTTCAAGGAGCACCAACCCCTAATTCATTTAGAAGCGCCAACTTCAAGGAGCACCAACCCCTAATCCATTTAGAAGCACCAACTTCAAGGAGCACCAACCCCTAATACAGAACAAACTGAAAAGTGTGCAAGAAGTGATTGCCACTCAATCTGATTTGCACCATTACATAACTTGTCTTCTCTTTTGTATATCTCTGTTCAATTACACTCAATCTGATCTGCATATTAATCTCATGATCTCTGATTATTTTTGCATAAGAATTCACTTGATGCATTCAATTGCATATTGTCTTTCTGATGATCTTGTCAATCTCTGTGTCTGTATTTGATCCCGTCAGTGTCATTCAAATTGTCTTGAAATTTTCATTTGAATTCACATCCATTTCAACTGTATTATTTTATCATTGATCTGCACAATCACTCACACACATGTCAATGTACCTGAAAAACCATTATATACAATTTGAATGTCTTTTCACTTTTCATATCCTGTATGTTTCATCTCTATCCAATTATGAAGTTGCATCAAAATAACCCTTCATATTCTATGATCTAAAGAAAATGATTTATGATTGAGACCTTTCAATTTCCTTTTCTCAAAGAAAATTAAAACAATCACAAAAATTCATCTTCATAAAAAATTGAAGATCCTTTCATCTTCTCAAACAAAATCTCCTTCATATTTTTTATTTAAAAAATTATCTTCTTCAAACCCTTCATCTTCTCTGTATATTCACCTGTATTAAAAAAAAATTAATGACCTTGCATATATATTTTCAACTTCATCAATATTTTCATTTTCTCCAAAATAAAATACCATAAATGATATCCTTTACACAAAATCTTCAGTCAATTCATCTTCTTCATAAAAATCTTCAATCTGCAAAATAAAATATCTTCAAGAAAAAACTTCCATGCTTCTCTTCATTTTCTTCTTCCAAAAAACCATCTGCAAAATAAAAATATTCTCCACAAAAAAAACTTTTAACCTTCTCATCAAAATAAGAAATATCTCTCAAAAAAAACTTCCCTTCTTTTTAAAAAAAAAAACTACTCCTTAATATTCTTCTTGCCATGAAGGAGAGTTTAAAAAATAGAAAGAAGAAAAAAATCTTCATAAAAACTCCCACAAAATCTCCCACAAAAATCTCCTTAAAAATAGCTTTGAAAATCTCCTTAAAATCTCCTTAAAAGTAGCTTTGTAACTTCACATTTTTATTTATGTCATAAAATATGACATTTAAAGGGGATCAACAAAATAGGATAAAAATCAAACTTTATATATTTAAATATTCAATGCTTTTGCTCCCCACTTTTTAAGCATATAAAGTCCACTTTATTTAAATAAAGCAATTTGAGCTCTCCTTCCAATTTGCTCCCATTAAATATTGATCTTCAAATATATTTGGATGCTTTTTAATAAATGGAGCTCCCATTAAATAAGGTTCTTCATAAAACAAAGTCCTTTGAATATTTAAACAAGTTAGCATTTCCTGACTTAGCCATGAAGCAACATATCAACCTGAAGTATATGAACAACTCCTATCAATACCAACACCTTTTTGACATCAATGACAATCTACTTTCATCACTCTTTGGACAGAATAAAATGAACCATCTTCAAAAATCTATCAACTACAACAAATACTAAATCATTACCTCTCTGCATGTTCTCGGTAATCTAAGAATAATGTCCATACTTATATGATCTCAAGGTCTTTCTAGTATAAGAAATGGCTGATACAATATTGTATTTTGTCTTGTCCCCTTGGCATGTTGTCAAATTCTACTAACTTTGAACTATTTTCTTCACATCTATATTCATCCTTGGCTAGTAATATCCTTCATTCAATTATGCTAATGTCATGTCTACTCCAAAGTGTCTACCAAGACCTCCATCAAATTATCCCTCATTGATCCCTGAGGTATGTGCAATCTCCTTCCCTTAAACAACAATCCTTCTTGTATGAAATACTCCAGCCATAACTTTCTATCCTTCTCTACTAGAATTTTACATGTTGCCCATGCTTCCTTGAAATCTACATCCTCTTCATATAACTCCCTTGTAGAATCAAATAGAATTCACTCTTAACTCATTCAATATTAAACACCTACTTAGTGTGCATTAGCTACTCAGTTTGATTTACCACTTCTATGTCTCAAAACAAATGAATAACTTTGCAAAAATTCTACCCATTTAATATGTTTTTTTAATCAACTTATCTTGATTGTTTAAATATTGCAGTGCATGGTGATCCATGCACAACACAAACTTCTTAGGTAGTAAGTAATGTCTTTATAGACACCCAAATTTGTCCCAAAATTGTTCATGTGTTGCAACACCTAGTCAAAAACATTGTCCTAGACATCATGTAGCATTTTGTCCTAAATCCCACTCTTAAAACCCATTTTTCCATTAGCCAATTAATTAAATAAATTTTATTTATTTAATTAAAATCCCATTTAAATCCCATCCTTATCCCACTTACCTAATTAATTAAATAAATTTTATTTATTTAATTAATTTCACATGCATAATCCCACTTTCCAATTAATTAAATAAATTTTATTTATTTAATTAATTTCCTCATCATATCCCAATTAATTAAATAACTTTTATTTATTTAATTAATTTCCCTCACATATCCCAACTAATTCAAATATTTTATTTGAATTAAGTCCTCACCTCTGACCACATTCCAACACTTGTCCACCTCTCAATTCAATCATGTGTTGTAGTACAACTTTCATTTAAAATCCTTCACATGCACAACTAATATGACCTAATTTTAGTATTTATGTACACAATCACACATGAGCCCTATCCTTCTCCTTACACTTATCAAATGACTACAACTCCCTTGAAGAGTGGGATAACCAAATCAATCCTAGCCATCCATATCAACATGTAGCCTTTCAATCTCAACCATCCATTTGAACCAAGCCAAGCCTATAAATCAACCCCCTCATAAGCCATTTGCAAGAGAGGCATCTATTCTTCAAGTATCCTCATTCTGCCAAAATCACTCTGGAAGCTATCACATTCATCTCCATCTATCATCATTCACCTATCATCCTCATATCATTATTATGCTACAGAAGTGAGCACCCAACATTCCTCCAACAATCATCCTTCAAAATATTGAATGCTCATGTGAGGTGGAGAAGAGAAATGGAGATAAATCGAGCATAGCATGGAGATCAGTTTGCATTTACATTTGTTATTTTGATTTTCATGTTGTCTTGTGCTTCATTGTGCATTGTTAGGGTTTTATCATTGTTGATTATATATTTACCCTGATTTGCAATTTTACCCTAACTACATTTTGGCACGCCCAGTGGGACTCATTTTGCTTGATCTTTTTGCAGGTTTTTGTAGTAAAAATTTGCATTCATCTAACCCCCATTGTCGAGTTTTGCAGGTTTAATTAACTTTTTGTTGCAGATCTACTATTTTTTGGACAAAACCCTAGATTTTAAAGATTTCATCATATCTTCCAAATGGCTGCGAATTTTTCTACAAGATTTTTACAAAAGTTTGTCCATGATATAAGAAAGCTACAAAAGAAAAATTTTGGGTTTATCATCCTTTTTGTGGGAGTTAGCATGTTTTTATGTTTTTTTATAAAATCATAATTCTAGGTGCAAATCATCAAAATTTTCAGACATTTTTACATTTATAGAAAGCTCTTAAATTATAATGGGGGTCTATGTTTTACAGATTTAATTTGGAGGTCGTTTATAGTGCGAAAAAATTAGATTTTTGCCGATTGTAGCTTTTCCATAAATCTGCATTTCTGGGCGCAAAACAAGGAATTTTTCTAATTTCTTTACATTTTTGAAAAGCTCTCTAAAAATTAATAGGAGTCTCTTCTTTGATTTTTTAAACTTTCAAACCAAAAATGTCTCAAAATAACCAAATCTAATTCAGCTACGTATCTAAAATTACAATTTTCCTTGCCTGATGAGCTTATTTTTTATGCCTGCATTATAATATCATTTTTTGATGTTGTAGGTGATCATAAGGAGCTTTAGTAGCAGCAATATCAATCATATACAACAGCTTGGAAATTGAAAATAATCCAGATGCATTCATTTCTATTTTTCATCTTTTATTTCAATGAATCTTGTTTGCAAAACACATTTAGATTTTGGACATAAAACGAACAACATGTTTGCTATCACATCAAAAATTGGGATAAAACAAACCATTGTCTTTCATCACATTTAGATTTGGGCTTTAAAATAAACAAGTGCTTACATTGTCTTCCACACATTGAATTTCTAAGGTTAATGAACCCCATGCGAGTGTGACCAAGTAAATGTGTATGCTCTCTCCTCGTGTCCTAACACGAACTTGGAGATCAAAAACATTTATTTGTGTTGCTTTTGTTTAGCCTTAGAGAGGCTTGCCTTGGTGGGAAAAGAGGTACACACCCCAAGGAAATGACCTCAAACGGTACTTTCATCCGGTCCGCTATAAAAATCAAAGGATAAGGCGAAAGCCAAGTCTAACCGGTATTAGTGCTCACCATACAGTGCTAACTCGAAAGGAGGTGTACATTTGTGTATATTAAAACTCCTAGTAGGGTTAGTTAAAGTCTTAAGTGGCTTGCTAGATACTCGTGGGGTGTCGGTCCCCTGAATTTTCACTAGAACCTCCTTGTGATAGTGGCCTTGCCTTGACTAGGACTTGTTGAAGTGTCTTCATGTGCTTGCTTAACCATCATCACATTCTTCCAAACTAACAACTTGCTTATGTGTCTTGTGTGAGTGATTCATGTGTGTATATGCATAATCATTTGTTTGAATATTGCCACATCAAGCTCTAAACATGAAAACACATAAAGACAAGTCATCCTACACATTCTTCCAATAACATTCAAACCCAATCACTTTCATCCCAAACATAGCCTCGTCATCATCCAACCCTTCATAGCCAAGTCATTCAAACCATCCTAAACATAGCCTATTCATCATCCAACCATTTATAGCCAAGTCATTCAAACCATCCTATCCTAGCCAAATCACTTCCGCCACATCATCAAAATCCCTAAACAAGCACTTGTTAAAAGGACTTAAGACTTAAACACTTGTGTGACATCATGTCAACCTTAGAGGACCTCCAAAAGCTCCTTCATATCCTTCACCACATGCATGCAAGCCAATCACCTTTAGAGCAGCAAACATTTCAAAGCATTCAAGAACTGATTCAAATATGTCAAACAAACCAATCCTCACACATATAATACCTCTTGGCAGAAATCCAACACCTCTTGGCTACTTGCAAAGTCCAAAGACTATCCTATCTAGCACCTATCCCATCATATCTATCCACTCATCAACCCAATTCGATACCAACTTATTCCATTTTTTCAAATGTTATCTCTTATCCACATCAACACATCACATCACAACACCAACCAATTCAACAATTCCAACAACAAATCATATCACAACAACAAATCCAAACACCATCTCAACCTCAACAAATTCCACCTCAACTTCATACCAAACCCAAGACCTTTTATCTACATATCCTACCATTACACCTAGCTACCAAGACTATCAATGGCCTCCCCAACAAGCACAAGTGAGCCTAAATCCACCTTTGCAACAAGAAGCATATACAACTCTAAGTGGCCCTTTGTATATAAACCATGCGAGCCTAATACAACAAGACTTAATTACCTTTGACAAGGAAGATACCAACCTAGCTAATTCATCTTATGAATACCCTCCATCATCCAATCACATGCCAACACATGAGCCAACTAATCCTATCCCAACACCACCATGTGATCCTACTCCTAGTCCATCTTCTAGCCCATCAAGCCCTTCATCACCTTCATCCCCATGTTCTACCAATTCTCCACCACAAGATCCCTTGGACATAACCGTACAAAAATTGGTTCAAGAAAATTTGATTGAGCTACCACCGATAGAACCTTTTGAACCAATCTTTAAACCCCCTTGGTATAATGAAAACTATTATTGTGCATACCATAGGTATAAGGGCCATACAACAACCAATTGTGTCAAACTTAAGAGATTGATCACAAACCTCATAAATTGTGGTAAGATTATCCCTTCATCCAATCCAAATCCTAATCCACCCAATCCAATTAACCCCCAACCTAATCCTTGTCCTAAGCCTACAACATCATCTGCTATTATTTCTCATCCATTATATTGCCCATCCACTCATACCCTTGTGAATGATGTAATCCATTGGCTACTAGCTAGGAATAAACTACCCCCATGTCAAACACCCATTCATGATCCTACCAATGAACTTCCAAAGGTCATGTCCAATCCTATAATCTCATCATGTGGTTTGCATATCCTTGAGCCTCTTCAAGAGCCCTCAATTAACATTCTTAGCCCTTCAAGCCCATCATGTGACCTACAAGCCAACAAGTCTATTCAAGAGTCTCCAACCACAAGCCTAAGTCAAGAGCCATCATGCCCTCATGTCGATAACCCTCAAGAGTCTATCAAGTCCACTCAAGAACCTTCCACTTTCATCCAAAGTCAAGAGGTATGCCAAGAGCATAATCTTAAACATGTGGAAATATTAAACCCTAATCTTAGTCAAGATCAAAGCACCTTTAAGTTCCACCTATCCATAACCTACATATGGTTTGCCCTCAAGCTATTAGCCATCACCATGACCCTATTTATGAGAAAATTTATCCCTTTTATAGCCCACTTCATCTTATTTTTGCTTATATTGATGATCAAGGTTCTATTTAAGATCATGAAGATCATGATGACCCTTGTGGCCAAACCTTATCTATCTCATGATCAAGATGATATCTATGATGAAGAACCTATTCAAAAGTACCTTGATCCTAACCATAATCCCATAACCATCCATGAGCAAGATATCCAAATTGATCCTAGTCATCCGCCATCTAGCCCTATCCATAATGAGCAAACATCCACTTGTCATAATGAGACATGTACCTCTCAAGAACACATAAGCATAGAAGATCATACCAATAGATTGGATCTTAGTGAACACAATGCTAATCAAGATCCTAATGATCCTTCATCCCCATCTACCATCGATCCCATTTCAAGTCCACCACCATATCCAATGGGTTTATCCACATTCATCCATGAATGTTCTTCCTTAGGACAACAACAACCTTTGTCTTCCACTTCATCTTCTCCATCTAATAAAGAAATCAAGTCTAGTTCCCAAAACACATCTAGTCCCATAGTCAATCACATCCTCCAAAACATGAACTACAAAGGTAAAGGCCTAGGCCTTTATGAACAAGGTATTTTGGAGCCGACTCGTGTCAAGATTCCTCCATGCTCATATGGCCTTGGATACACACCCTAAGGTAAACAAGGCCAAGATGTTGGTAATCCCTTCATGCATCCTAAATCTACCACTTTCCATCGCACCCCCCATCATCTACCTAAAACATATGTAGCCATTCCACCTCTACCAAATTATAAATGTCAAAAGCATGTGACCGTACACCTTTTACCATCCACTTTGCCTCCACTTTTACCAACTCTAAATATCCCTCCATCCACCTTGCCACCATTACTTCTAGCACCTAATATACCTATCATTCATAAGTATCCTTACATCCCTAATCATGGCCAACAAATGCATATATTTTTTAAGCATAAAGCTTCCAATCATTCCATCCACTCCACCCACTCCATGGGATTCAAAAGCAAAAATTTTGATGCCTCTACTTATAAAGCTAAAAATCCTACCAAAAATCCTAAAGGTCTTCATACCTTAGGACATAAAGAATCAAAATCAAAGCAAAGTTCATCTAAGCAACCATCTAAACCCTTACCTCCAAATGCAAAGCCCAAAAGTAAAATGGTTTGGGTTCCTAAGCAAATAGCTAGCAAGTCAAATGAGGCATCCTCATCCACATCTCAAGAATCCCAACCACCTATATCCATCCAAGAGTCTATTTCTACCCAAAACTTCCATTCCCTTCAAAAATCCCACAAGCAAAGCAAAAGAACTAAAAATCCTAAGTCCATATGGGTCCCTAAATCACTTCATCAACCATCTCCTAAGCAAACATCTCCATTGGTTCCTACATTACCATCTCATCAAAAGCTTCAATGTTTATCACGGTGTGTGCAGCCGTTGGTCATGGTTCCCTTCCACTCCGCAGCACCTCCACATAACTACATCTCCCCATCTTCCATCCATTATCCTACATATCTCCCCCATGCTATCCCTATGGCCCATGCTTTGGCATAAACTTTTCATCCATCTTCATTCCATAAGCCTATATAATCCACTATCCCCATCCATTCATCCTTGCATGAATCTTGCATAATCCACATCCTAATCCATTATCTACCTAATCCATCTCCCATCCACGCAATCCCTTATCAACATCTATGAGCATAATGACATGGTCCATGCGAAGACATCATTCATCTCTATTGGGACACTATCAACCTTCATAGCACTAGACACTTGAGTCCCTCCTATCCATTACCATGGTGAAAACCTAGCAAACAGGCGCCATGTGTAACTGTCATCCTATCTAAAAAAAATTAAAATAGTAAAGAGAAATCCCTTCATCTAACTGTGAAAACTTGGTAAACAGGTGCCTTGGATAAGTACCATGATGAAAACTTGGCAAATAGGCATCATGTGTAGGTTGATCTTCTATGTCACTTACACTTGGGGGCACATTGTCTCATCCAACCTATCCATTTCCAAACTATCTATCCCATTATATCATTTTCTATCCTATCCTATCCTACCATTACCATATCATCCTACCATCCTTAGCCATTACATAAACATGCCTCTCCTATTGAACCTATTTATCCATCCATTTTAATTTTGATGAAGAATAGGGGCAAAATGTTGAAATATGCTCTGGATATCTCTTGGTATACCTCATCCCTTCCTAATCAATCCATCATGTTATCCACCTATCATAAGCCTTGTCATGTAAAACCCTAAGTCTTCTACCTAGAATGGGGCAAGTTATTCTTCCTATGCAACATAGCCTTTGGAGATCACATCCTAGCTCCCTTATGATCCATCCACTATGGCGTATCCTTATCACGAGCTTTCCATCTTATAGCTTATCCCCATATGTTTATCATGAGCTTTCCACTCAGCCTACCTATCCATTTATCATGGGGCATGTATCCATCCCTTATATGGCCTATCCTCTTATTTATCCACCCATTTATCATGAGCCTTCCATCCTTTACTGCCCATCCTTTTATCTATCCTCCTACATCTTTGCACCTAGACTTTGTTTTCCCTTGTCATTGGTATCAAGCACAAAGGCTACCCAAATTATAAATCCATTGACATCCCAAAACATTCAAAAACACAAAAAAAATCAAAATATTCCAAAACACAAAAAAAAATTAAAATATGTCAAAAAAATCTAAAAATTAAATATCCAACGAAAAAATCTAAGCAATAAAACCAATCATATCATCCAAAACAATCCACTCCATCAACATTCAATCAAAATCAAATCATCATCATCATCAAATCTTCCTATCAATAACATTCATTCATCCATTTCAATCAATCACTTCTTCCAATCGTATCAATCAAATCAATCTAAGAAATGATCTCAAATCCAAGTCACACTAATCCATATCAAGTAAGCTAATCAATCAAGCAACATTATCCAATCAAATCAATAGGTTTTGATCCTAATCTTGTCATGAGCCCAATCAATCATCATCAATGGGATATATCGTTCCCACATCCTTGTGTTGATCTAGGGATATAGCTTTCCCCGCAATGACAACACTATCTATAATCATCAATCAAATAATCAATCATTGGTTTATGACTTGACAAGGGCAATACCTTGTTTGTTTTACATCCTTCGAGCATACTGAGAACACTTGCTTATGCTTAGATTGAGTGGACACTCTAATCATCACACCATCACTATCATCATTCTAAACAATCCAATCATCAAAACAATCAACCCAACAATAGCAAACATCACAACCAAAGCACATCAATCCAACCATCAAAACAAATCCTATCAATCATCAAAACAATCAACCCAACAATAGCAAACATCAAAACCAAAGCACATCAAGCCAACAATCAAAATAAATCCAATCACTCCAACAAATCAAAAGAAGCTCAATCCACCACATATAATCAAATCAACATTTCATCAATCATTCTCAATCCATAACCCAATCTTTGATCATCATCAATAAAACACAAATTAGAACTACATCTCATTTCCATTGTTAAGTGCCTTGATCCCGTGGATACAGGGTATGTAGGCAGTCTGGAGTATGAAGGAAGTGCCTAGATTTAGGCATAAACGATTTTTCCTCTTATCATTTCTTATCATCTGTCTTCTACATCATCAATAAACAACTTCTTCCAATCAATCCATTTCCTTCAATCCAATCATCCATTCATATCAATTCCATTTACTTCAAATTAAATCATCAATCCTTCATCAATCTTCATCCATCACTTCATCTAATCATCTATTCATCGAATCAAATCAATCCAAAGAATCAAAGCAATGATCCAAATGCAAGTCATCATTAAGCTATACCAATCAAACTAATCAATTAAGCTAAGTTATCCAAACACAATCCATGGTCTTGATCCTAGCCTTGTTGTAAGCCAAATCAATCAGCTAATCACCCAACCAACTCAGCAAACAACCTTGTGTTGATCTAGGGATATAGCTTTCCTCGCCATGACAACACTCTCAACAAAATAATTAATTAATCAATCATTGATTTACAGCTTGACAGGGGCAATACCTTGTTTGTTTTTGAATCATTTGTGCATGCTTGCTTTCTTGCTTGTGTGTGTTATCATTTTATCTTACATTTGCATCATATCGGTATCAATCCAGCTAATATTCATATCTTGTATCCAGACAAGGTTGTATTATGCTGGGACACAAGAAACATCGTCACCCTGGTCCTTATACCTTGGCGCATAACGTCTAGTGCTATATCAAACATCATGGTTGCTCACTTTCATTGCAGCATAACACATCATTCATTTCTTCTATCTATCCCCTTATCTTTCTTCCTTAGCCAATCCCTTTCATTTCAAGAGCCTACCCGTGTTTGTCCAACCCACCTATCCTCTCGAGGGGGCATCATCATCCCGTTTTATCATTATCATTTTTATCATCCTATCCTTTCTATCCTCATCCTATCATTCTATCATCATTATCTCTATCGATTATCCATACCTTAGCTTCTTTGAAATGATGTTACTCGACACAAATCTCATCATCTCAAAGAGGGGCAAAATGTAGACACCCAAATTTGTCCCAAAATTGTTCATGTCTTGCAACACCTAGTCAAAAACATTATCCTAGACATCATGTAGCATTTTGTCCTAAATCCCACTCTTAAACCCATTTATCCATTAGCCAATTAATTAAATAAATTTTATTTATTTAATTAAAATCCCATTTAAATCCCATCCTTATCCCACTTACCCAATTAATTAAATAAATTTTATTTATTTAATTAATTTCCCTCACATATCCCAACTAATTCAAATAGTTTATTTGAATTAAGTCCTCACCTCTGACCACATTCCAACACTTGTCCACCTCTCAATTCAATCATGTGTTGTAGTACAACTTTCATTTAAAATCCTTCACATGCACAACTAATGGGACCTAATTTTAGTATTTATGTACACAATCACACATGAGCCCTATCCTTCTCCTTACACTTGTCAAATGACTACAACTCCCTTGAAGAATGGGATAACCAAATCAATCCTAGCCATCCATATCAACATGTAGCCTTTCAATCTCAACCATCCATTTGAACCAAGCCAAGCCTATAAATCAACCCCCTCATAAGCAATTTGCAAGAGAGGCATCTATTCTTCAAGTATCCTCATTCTGCCAAAATCACTCTGGAATCTATCACATTCATCTCCATCTATCATCATTCACCTATCATCCTCATATCATTATTATGCTACAGAAGTGAGCACCCAACATTCCTCCAACAATCATCCTTCAAAATCTTGCTTGCTCATGTGAGGTGGAGAAGAGCAATGGAGATAAATCGAGCATAGCATGGAGATCAGTTTGCATTTACATTTGTTATTTTGATTTTCATGTTGTCTTGTGCTTCATTGTGAATTGTTAGGGTTTTATCATTGTTGATTATACATTTACCGTGATTTGCAATTTTACCCTAACTACAGTCTCCATTTCTTGAGTGCTTGCATAATTGCATAAAACTCTTGATCATAAACTGAATATGTCCTTTTTTCTTCATTGAACTTCTTACTGAAATAAGCAATGGGTTTTCCTTCCTGACTTAAAACTCCTTGAATTATAGGTCCACTTGCATCATAGTCTACTTTGAACACTTTACCAAAATCAGACAATGACAACACTAGTTGTTCTATCACCTTTTCCTTGAATAATTGAAAAAAATTATTTGCTGCAACTGTCCAATTGATCTCTTTCCTACCTCCGTTCATAGTATCTATGATAGGTGCACATATTACACTAAAGTTTCATATGAAATTGATATAGAAGCTGGCTAACCCATGAAAACTTCTTGCTTCAAACATACTTCTTGGTGAAATCTAATCTACAATTTCCTTGACATTTTCTGGATTCATTTTCAATCCATGTTTTGAAACAACAAATCCTAAATATACCAACTCCTTTTTCATGAAACTACACGTTTTCAGATTCACTAACAACTATCTTCTTTTAACCTTTGCAAAACTACCCTAACATGCAACAAATGTTCTTCCTTTGTTTTACTTAAAATCAAAATACCATCTAAATATACAATTACAAACTTACCTAGGAATGGCTTCAACACTTCATTCATCAACCTGATAAAAGTGTTGGGTGCATTTGTCAATCTGAATGGCATTAACAACCACTCATACAAACCATCCTTTGTCTCAACAGTTGTCTTCCATTCATCTCCTTCCCTAATCCTTTTCTGGTGGTATCCACTCTTCAAATCTATCTTAGTGAAGTACTTGGCTCCACTCAAACAAACTATCATGTCATCCATCTAGGGTAATGGAAATCTATACTTTATGGTTATCTTATTTATGGCTCTTGAGTCTATACACATTCACCATTCTCCATCATTTTTAGGTGTCAGTACTACTGTAACAACACATGGAATTAGACTAAATCCCTCATCATAACCTTGACCAATAATTCTTGCACTTGTCTATTGATCTCTTCATTTTCCATTGTGTCATTCTATAAGGTACTTCTTTTGGCAAACTTTCCCCGGGTATCAAATCCATACAATGGATTATACTTCTCATGGGTGGCAATCCATTTGGTAACTCCATCATTTTTTTTGCATAGTGATCCAAAATTTCTTGAATTCACATTAGTATTTATTCACTCTTCCTTGTTGTCCTAGCTTCTATAGGCTTAGGAATGAAAGAAAAATATGCCATCTCCTTCATCTCCTTCAAAAATTTCTTTCTAGAAATCAAACAAACCCTTAGACTACTATCTAATTCTTCCTCTTTATTCTTCAATGGGTTCAAAATATATTCTTTTCCATCTTTCTTTATTTTGTAGGTACATTTGTCCTACCATCATGTACAACTTTTTCTATCGTATTGCCAAGGTCTACCCAATAGGATATGACATGCATCCATAGGCATTACATCACAAAGAATTTCATCCTTATAACTATTGATTTGAAAATTTACTAAACATTGTTCATGTACAAGTAACTAATGTCTCCCTTGTAGCCAAGGAACTTTGTAGGGACTTGGATGTTTCATCTTCTTTAACTTTATCTTTTCTACCATCTCTTTTGACACTAAATTGTTAGTGCTTCCACTATCCACAATTACCTTACAACACTTTCCACCTAATTTACATTTTGTTCTAAACAAATTTCTTCTTTGAATAGGTTCTTGCTTTGCTTCTTTAGATTTTAACAATATTCTTCTCAGCATCAATGATTTTCCATCCTCAAGATCATCTCCATACTTTGGTGAAGCCACACTTTCTTCTTCTACCTATGGCACATGTATCCTTGCTTCTTTACGCTTTCCACTATTTTTCTATATTTGAGGATACTCAAATGCTCTGTGACTAGTCTCTCCACATTGGTAACACATACCAGTGAATCTTCTTCCTCTTCCAAAATATCCCCAATCACTAGAGTAATCTCCTCTACCTCTTGAATAATATCCTCTTCTATTAGTATCCTAGATGTAATTACTTTTCTGAGAGGTGCTGGCTTCCCCTTGTTTTGTTTAATATCCTCTTCCACCACTGGTCTATCCTCTACCATGAGAGTATCTTCCTCTACCTCTTGAGTTATTTTATTATTTTCTTACAAATTTATCTTTGTTGCAAGTATGTGCAAATGGTGTTGTCATTGATGTCAACAAGCTTGTGTTGTCATTGGTGTCAACTGTATGAGAAGGAGTTTGTTGCAAGGATGTGAGTAGTTGGTATTGAGTTGATGTTGTCTTTGATGATGCTTTGATAAGTTTCTATCTATGGATGTATGGTTGAGTTGCTATGTTGTAGTTGACTTGGTGGTAATGAGGAAGTGCTAAAGATGTTGATGATATGTTTCTGGTGCTTAGTTTCCAAGTGCTTTTGAGAAAATTTGAATAAAAGAGGAAACAATGTGTTGTAGTGGTGCTTTGTGTTGTAGAGTAGTGTTCTGGTTTAGCTCTGCATTTCTTCTATGTTGAAGATCTGTCTGTGCAGTTTAGATATGTTGATCAGAGGTGTCCAGAGGTGTTGCATTCAAAATTTGGTGTGCTAGATCATTGTGCAGAGGAAGGTGTGTTCACTAGTCAACGGACTGTGTATTGCAGAGGTGTCTGGGAGAAATGTTTTTTCTCCACACTTCTTCGCAGAGTGGTTTCAAGTCTTGCGGATCTGGAAGGGTGCTGATAGTGTTTGTATCTTTCTTTTGGTGAAGTTGTTTGAGGTTTGGTTCTTTTAATGTCAGTTTCTTGAGTTGTAGTGTATAGTAGAGTTGTTTGAGTGCACTAGGTGTGTACATTCTTTAGGTGAAAGTTTTTGTGAAGAAATTTGTTGGATTTGAGGGGGTTCATGGAATATTCTAGATTGTGTTCAAGCATGGTGTGGTGTTTGTGAGTCATCTTTGGATTTGAGGAATCATGTACTTAAATGATTATGGTGTTAACACAGGTTCAACTAACCTTGGGTGTTTACACTAATTGCGGAGTTGCTTCGGTGTTTGTGGAAGTGTGGCGTGGTGTATATGAGTGGATTTAGGTTCTAGCTAAGGTGTGTTGTGGTTTGCCTTCATTCTTTTCCACCACAAGAATGTTTTGGTGCCGACCTAATTTGAATTTACACGGTTGAGGTGCAGAGTTGACCTTGGAGAATGTTTTCAAGGTTGAAGATGATAAAAATAAGTGTTGACTTGTTGAGGGATGATAAGATAGAAGTGTGTGATGTGAATTGCAGAGTTGTGAGGTGCGAATTTGTGAAGTGTAGTGTGAGCTTTCATGTGTAAGATTGTTGGATGTTGTGAGCAGAAGGTGTCATCAATTCTTTAGTAAGACTGCAAAGGTGTTGGTGATGATGTGGTGGACTTTTCTAATGCATTGAGATGGTTTTCTCATTGTAACACTCTTCTCTATCTTCTTTTCTATTTTTGGTAGTGAGCCTTTCTTTCTTTTGGGGAGTGAGCCCTCTGGCAGTGAGCCCTATTGTATTCGGTATTGATGTTACTTTATATTGTGAGCTAATCCTCACCGTAGTTTTTCCCTTCTTGGGTTTTCCATGTAAATCTAGTGTTTTCTTGTGTATGATGTTGATTTGGTTTTGTTTCTGTTATCTGCTTTCATGGTAAATCATTCTAACAGATTAAGGGTTAATTAGATTAATGTGGATCTAAATGTTTGTGAGAGTTTTGAAGTTTTAAGGTATAACTAATTAACCCCCATCTCAATTATCTTGTGCATTTGACAATTGGTATTAGAGCAAGGTTCCTTGGAAGAAATATTAATCGCTTGAGGTAGATCTGGGATGGTGCACAAGAAAGATGTTCCCCTATTTCAGGGATCAGACTATGCATTTTGGAAGACAAGAATGGAAGGTTATCTAGTTTCTCTTGGATTTGAAATTTGGAAGTTTGTTGAGACTGGATACACTATACCTACAAATGGTCTGAGTACTACTAATGAGATCAAGGCCTATGAAAACAATGGTAAAGCAAGGTATGCTCTTTTAAGTGGTCTTGCTAATTCTAAATTGGTAAAAGTTATGAATCTGAAAATTGCTAGAGAAATTTGGGTAAAGTTAGAAAGCATTTATGAAGGATATGCTAAGGTCAAGCAAGCTAAGATACAGAATCTGAAGACCATGTTTGAGGCCCTGTGAATGTTTGAAGATGAAAACATCACAAGCTACTTACAGAAGGTGGATGAAGTTGTTAATGACATCAGAAGTCTTGGTGGAGAACTAAAAGTAGAAGAAGTGGTAAAGAAGGTACTCAGAACTCTTCCTAAAGATTATAGTCATAAAGTTTCTTCTATTGAGGAATTACAAAATTTGAATCAATATACCAAAGATCATTTGTATGGTTCTTTAACTACTTTTGAAATGAGAGAATTTGGTACAAGTAGTGCAAAAGTTGAGGCTGCTTTTAAGGCTAGCAAATCAGAGAAGATTGTGGAATCAAATCAGGAGGATCTTGATGATATGGAAGCTAACTTTGTGAGAAGAATGAAAAAGGTACTGGAAAGTATAGTGGTAAGTTTCCTTTCAAATGTTTTAGTTGTGGAAAAATAGGTCATTATTCTTCAAGATGTCCAAACAGAGCTTTGAATAGCAAAAATAGGGAGAACAAAGGTAAGATGATTAAGAAAAGTTATTATGTTTGAGAAGGTGCAAGTATATCTGATGATGAATCTGATTATGGAGATCATGAGGATGGTGAATGCTTGTTCATATTTTTAAAAGATGAAACTAATTCTGTTAACTCTGAGAGATGTGTGAAGGAAAGGGCTCTAGAAGCAAGTACTAATATTGAAGGCACTTTAGTGTCTTCTTTTCATGCTCCATAGGAAAAGAACTACTGGATTATTGATAGTGAATGCTCTAATCATATGACCAGTGATAAGAGTAAGTTTGTTAATCATGAAAAATATGGAGGACTAGTTAGATTTGGTGATGATACATCTGCTAAGATATGTGGAAAAGGTTCAATCAGTTTTGATGGAAAGCATAACACTGATGATGTTCTTTATGTTAAGGGTTTAAGACATAACCTCTTGATTGTTGGAAAAATGTGTAGCAAGGGATACAATCTTATGTTTCAAGGTGATGGATGTGAGATCAAAAAAGGTTCTGGAACTGTGATTGCTGCTGGAAGGAAGACAGATGGAAATGCCTATTAGCTCAAAGGTGTTGATGGTTATTATTTTATGACTAAGATCAATGAGAGTTGGCTATGGAATAGAAGAACGCATCACATCAATTTTGATAGTCTAGTAAGAATAAGTTTAGTTCAAGGTGTGAGAGATCTGCCAAAGATCACAAAGCCTATCAATGTTGTCTGTAAGGAATGTCAAGTTGGAAAGCAAGCAAGAAGTTTCAAATTCAAAGATCAATCTTCTACCGAATTGTTGGAATTGGTGTATACAGTCTTTGTGGTCCTACCAGAGTAAGTAGTTTTCAAGGTGATAGGTATTTCATGCTATTAATTGATGATTATTCTAGAATGAGATGGGTTACTTTTCTCAAAGAAAAATTAGAAACCCTATATAAGTTTAAAGCATTCAAAGTTATGGTTGAGAATGAAATGGATATGAAAATCAAATGTTTGAGGTCTAACAGAGGTGGAGAGTTCACCTCCAATGAGTTTAACATCTTTTGTGAGAATCATGGAATAAAGAGGCATTTATCTACCCATAGGACTCCTCAGGAGAATGGAGTAGTTGAAAGAAAGAATAGGATTGTTCAAGAAGCTACAAGGACAATGATGAAAGAAGCAAATCTACTAGAAATCTACTGGAGAGAAGCAATTCATATTGTTGTTTATATACTAAACAAAGTGTAAGCAAGAGAAAATAGCACAAAGACTTCTTATGAGCTATGGTATGGAAGGATTCCTACTGTCAAATACTTTAGAGTGTTTAGAAGCAAATGCTATATTAGAAGGGATGAAAACCACTTCAGAAATTTTGATGCAAGGGCTAATGAAGGTATCTTCCTTGGATATTCTACTAAAAGCAAATCTTACCAGTGCTACAACAAGAGGCTAAGAAAGATTGTTGAGAGTGCAAGTGTCAAGGTTGATGAAGACCTACAAAAGAATTTAGTGGTGATAGATGGATATGAATCAGATGAGTCTTCTTGCAGAGAAAAAGAAAAAACTAATTAAAAAGAAGTGCAGATTGAAGAGGAAGAAGCTCTAGAAAAGACTCCTAAAACTCCCAAGTATGTGCAAAAGAATCATTCTGAAGAACAAATCATTGGTGATAAGAGAAAAGGTGTACTAAAAAGAAGGAAAGCTACTAAAGAACAGGTAAATCTATGTTTACTTTATGAAGTTGAACCTAAAAAAATGATTGAAGCATGCAAGGATGAGTTTTAGATCAAGGATATGGAAGAAGAACTTATGCAGATTGAAAAGAATTAGACTTGGGAACTTGTCCCAAGACCAGCAAACAAAAATGTGATTAGAACTAAGTGGGTATTCCGGAACAAACTAAATGAGAGTGGAGAAGTGGTAAGAAACAAGGCAAAGCTTGTGTGTAAAGGCTACTCACAAGTAGAATATATAGACTTTGAGGAAACACTTGCTCTGGTGGAAAGAATGGAAGCCATTGGGATGTTTTTGGCTTTTGCAGCACATAAGGATTTTAAATTATATCAAATGGATGTGAAGTCTACTTTCTTGAATGGTGAATTGGAAAAAGAAGTATACATAGAACAATCAAAAGGATTTTAGTTATCAGATAAACCAGATATGGTTTATAGATTGAAGAAGGCATTATATGGATTGAAGTAAGCTCCCAGAGCTTAGTATGCAAGGATAGACAGGTACTTGTTACAACAAGGATTTAATAAAGGTACCGTAGATAATAATCTTTACTTCAAAGTTGAAAAAGATCAAATCTTGATTTTAGTTGTGTATGTTGATGACATTATTTTTGAAGGAAATGAAGCTATGTGTAAGAAATTTGCAGAGGAGATGTAGAAAGAATTTGAAATGTCAATGTTTGGGGAGATGCATTTCTTCCTTGGACTACAAACCAATTAGATAGATAAAGGTATTTTCATTTCACAATCAAAGTATGTCAAGGAAATGTTAAAGAAGTTTGGAATGGAAGATTCTAAACTAGTATTTACCCCTATGGTTACTAGTTGCAAGTTGAGCAAGAATGATGAATCTCCTAAGGTTGATCAGAGAAAGTATAGATCAATGATTGGAGGATTGCTATATCTAACTACTACTACACCGGATATCATGCATGCAATTTGTCTTGTGGCTAGCTTTCAAGAAGATCCTAGAGTGTCACATGTTGCAACAGTGAAGAGGATATTCATATATTTAAAGGGCACTCTGGATCATGGCTTGTTGTATCCAAAGAATGTTGACTTTACTCTAAGTGCTTACACAGATGTAGATTGGGCTGGTCATGTAGATGATAGGAAAAGTACAAGTGGTGGTGCATTCTTTCTTGGATTCATATTGGTGTCATGATAGAAAGAAACAAGATTCAGTGTCTTTATCTACTGCAGAGGCATAATACATTGTAGCAACATCTTGTTGCACACAAGGGTTTTGAATGAGGCAAACATTAAAGGATATTAGAGTGGTCTATGATGAACCAATTTCCATCTTTTGTAATAATACAAGTGTTATAAATATATCAAAGAGTCTGGTAATGCACTCAAGGACAAAGCATATCTCAATCCAGTATCACTTTTTGAGAGAGGATGTTGCAGAGAATGAAGTGAAGCTTGGATATGTGCCTGGATTAGGTTGCTGACATATTCACTAAGGCTCTTCCTAAGGATACTTTTGATTATCTTTGGGAGAATTTGGGGGTTATTGCCCCTCCTTCTTTGAACTAGATGCATAAGGAGATGCATCAGTCCAATGGATCTCAAGATTCATCCCTTGACCTGGACTGATGTTGGTGGCTACCTCTTAGAGGGAGTAGGTAGTTGCATTATTGGTTTTTGTAGTAAGGATGAGTGAGAGCTGTCATTATGTAGTGATTGTTGATTGATGCAGTTTGGTGTGTGTTCCTAAGGGGGAGTATGCAGAGCAGTAAAAGAAAGGAAGTTGCAAAGTAGTGGTAAACCATATGATTAATGTCAAAGGGGGAGAATGAGAGATGCAAATATTTTGTCCTTTACCATTGGTTTCAAAGGGGAGAAAGAGTTGTTGAATGCACAAGACAACTGAGAGGGGGGGTGAATTAGTTGTAACTTAAAATTCCAAAAACCTTCATACACAAATAGATCCACAAAGATTCATTTAACCCTTAAACTGTTATGATGATTAGCATGAAAGAAAATAACAAAAACTAAATCAAATCAATAACAACCACAAGAGAACAACAAATTTACATGGAAAACCTAAGAAGCGAAAAACCATGGTGAGGATTAGCTCACAATATAAAGTAGTATCAACACCAAATTACAAATGGCTCACTGCCCAAAGACTCACTATCCTAAAAAGAGATAGAAGAGGTGGCTCACTATCAAGATTGAACTGTTATAGTTGCATCTAACATATGCATGGAGTATAGTTCCAATGAAGATCAAAATAATGATCCAGGATTCACCACAACACCAACATCACTTCTAGAGTATCATTGAAGAATTGTAGACACCTTTTGCTCACTACTTCTAGTAGTCTAACACATGAAGGCTTGTACTACACCATGCTGCAAGTATGAGCAGTAAGTGTTGTCATTGATGTCAACACCTAAGGTTAGCATATAGGGAAGTTATTTGGATAAGTTTGAGCAAGTATTTGAGAAGGTAGTGTAAATGTAGAACTATTCTATCTCCTAGAATAGTGTAGTGTTTTGCTCCGCATATCCCGTAGATTGAATATATTTGCCTGCAGTTTGAAAGTTATGTTAAGGGATGTTTGCAGTTGCTATGTTTCAAGTTTGAGCCTCTGGTGTGAAGATTTGAGTGAGTTCTGTTCACCAGAGTAAAACTTGTTTTTTTGAGTATTCAGTGGTGACAGGGAGAATGTATTCTACTCTGCATCTCTCTGCATTTAAGTTTTACAGTTTGCGGTTCTAATATTAAGTTTGGGATGATGTTATATGCCTCTAGTTGAAGTGGTTCATGATTTGGTGCTCCACAAGTGATCTTTCCTTTATGACAGTGGCTGATAGTAATGTTTAAGTGCTCCAGTTTGAAGAATCTTTTGGATAGAATCTTTGGGGGTAGTGTGGAAGTTCTTGGCGATTGTAGCATGCTCGTGGATGTCTCTAAATCATGTTCCTACTTTTTTATTGATCTGCAAATAGTAATTCAGATCGTGGATGAAGTGTGTTCCTAAAGGTCTTAGTGTTAACACTTGTTTTGGCCGACCTGGTTGTTTTCACTACTTGTGATTATGCTTTGAAGTTTGTGATAGTGTGTTGTTGTGTGGAAGATTGCATTTGAGTCCTTGCTAAGGTGTGGAGTGGTCCACATTCATTCCTTTCCACCATAGGAATGTTTAGGTCTAGACCTAATTTGAATATTGGCTAAGTTTATTGTTTGTGTCAACCTTGAAGATTGTTTCCAAGATTGCAAATGTATAAATATGAATTAGATGATCGGAAAATCTAGTGAACTAGCTGAGATATATGAAATGGCTGCATGAGAAGCATCATTTGTTATAGGTGTGATCCATATAAGTTTGTGAGTGTGAAAGTGAGCAAAAAATATATATTTTGACGTAGAGAGGTTGCAAAATATTCAGTTGAGTTTGTGGTGGATCCCTAGTTGCCATGAGATTCATTCTCATTGTAACTATCTTCTTCTATCTTCTTCTACTTCTGGTAGTGAGCCCCTTTTGCTAGTGAGCCTCTTCTCTTGGTAGTGAGCCCCTTCTTCTTGTAGGGAGCATTTTGGACAGTGAGCCTTGTTGTAAATTTTGATATTATCATTTATATTGTGAGTTAATCCTCACCTTGGTTTTTCCCTCATTGGGTTTTCCACATAAAAAATATGGTGTCTCATGGGTTGAATGTGATTAATTTTTTGATTTCATGCTTTCATGGTTAAATCATAATAACAGTGATTAAGTAGTTGATGTGTTGATGCTTATAAGAAGTTAAGTTTTGGTTACAACTGATTCACCCCCTCTCAGTTGTCTTGTGCATTTCAACAATTGGTATTAGAGTGAGGGTTCCTTGGAAGAAAGCCTAACAGATTGAGGTGATCTGGGATGGCACACAAGAAAGAGTCTCCATAGTTTGATAGAACAGACTATGCTCTTTGGAAGGTACAGATGAAAATTCATATCATTTCTCTTGGTTATAGTATCTGGAAGATGGAAGATACAAAGTATACTATTCCTCCAAATGGTCCATCATCTGAAGATGAAGTCAAACTGTATGAGTTAAATGGAAAAGCTATAGACACTTTGTTAAATAGCTTATCTAAAACTGAGTTAGTGAAAGTTATGGATCTGGAAATTGCTCATGAGATCTGAGTTAAGTTAAAAAATTTATATGAAGGGGATGATTCTATAAAGAGTGCCAAATTACAGAACCTGAAGGCCAGGTATGAAGCTTTGAAGATGAGTGATGATGAGAACATAACAATCTACTTGCAAAAAGTTGATGAAATTGTCAATGGAATCAAAGGTCTTAGAGGAACTATTGATGAGAATGAGGTTGTGTTGAAGATTCTTACATCATTGCCTGAATCCTATAGTCACAAGGTGTCTGCAATTGAAGAACTTATGAGTGTGAACAAGATTACAAAGGATCAATTTCTTGGAAAGTTCACTGCATTTGAGATGAGAAAGTTCGGTGATGCTCTGCTAAAGATTGAGACTGCTTTTAAAGCCAGTACTTCAGAGAAGACTTCAAGATCTGAGAAGTATGCTATGGAACCAGATGATGACCTTGATGATATTGAAGCCAATTTTGTGGATAGGATGCAAAGAGGTACCGGTAAGTTCAAAGGTAAATTACCATTCAAATGCTTTACTTGTGGTAAGATTGGTCACTATGCCTCCACATGTCTAGAGAGAATTGAGAAAGGCAAGAAGAAATTTGAAAGCAAACCTAGGATCATAAAGAAATGCTATTATGTTAGAGATGATGATGATAATGGTGTAACAAATGATGAGTCTGATGATACTAGTGTAAATGAATTCTTGTTTATTGCTATCAAGGATGAACCTGTATCTACTAATCTTGCTAGCTATGTGAAGGAAGAAAAACCAGTGGAAGAGAGTGCTTTGTCTATCTGCCAGGTTGAGAAAGATAAGGATGAATGGATTATTGATAGTGGATGTTCACATCACATGACCGGTGATAAAAGTAAGTTTGTGAGTTTGGAAAAGTATGATGGAGGATTGGTTAGGTTTGGAGATGATGTAGTTGGTAAGATTTGTGGAAGAGGATCTATTTCTTTTGATGGAAATCACAATATAGATGATGTTTTATATGTGAAGGGTTTAAAACATAATATTTTAAGTGTTGGTCAAATGTGTGACAAAGGGTATGATCTAAGATTCAAGGATAATAGATGCAAGATCATGGAAAGCTTTAGAACAGTGATTGCTACTGGTAAGAAGACTAGAGGTAATGTTTATCAGTTGAGAGGAACTAATGATTGTTGTTTGTTGGCTTAGACATATGAGAGTTGATTGTGGCATATAAGGATGTGTCATATCAATTTGACAACTTGTGAAGATAAGTTCAGTACAAGTCGTGAGAGATTTACCTAAGCTTGTGAAGCCTGCTAATACTATTTGCAAGGAATGTCAATTGGGGAAAAAATAAAGAACAATTTTCTACTAGATTGCTTGAGCTGGTGTATATAGATTTGTGTGGTCCTACAAGAAAAAAAGTTTGCAAGGAGATAGGTACTTTATGTTGCTTATTGCTGATTATTCTAGAATGGCTTGGGTTACTTTTCAAAAAGATAAATTAGAAGCTCTAGACAAGTTCAAAGCTTTCAAGGTGATGGTTGAAAATGAGATAGAATTGAGGATCAAATGCTTAAGGTCTAATAGAGGAGGTGAGTTTACATCAAAATAAATTTAATATTTTCTATGAATAACATGGGATAAAAAGACAATTGTCTATTCTCAGAACCCCCCAATAGAATGGAGTTGAAAGAAAGAATAGGACAGTTCAAGAGGCTGCTAGGTCAATGATGAAGGAGGCCAACCTATTAGAAGTGTATTAGAGAGAAGCTATACATATTGTTGTCTACATTAAAAATAGAGTTCAAGTCAAAGGTAATGGTTCTAAAAATCCTTATGAATTATGGTATGGAAGAACTCCTACAGTGAAATATTTTAAAGGTTTTGGAAGCAAATGCTATATTAGAAGAGAAGAAGAGTTAGACAAGTTTGATGCTAGATGTGATGAAGGAATTTTCCTTGGATACTCTACTAAGAGTAAGGCCTACCGGTGCTACAATAAGAGATCAAGAGAAAGATCATTGAGAGTGCTAATGTGAAAGTTGATGAAGATAGAAAAAGAATATCATATCTGAGTGGCTATGAATTAGATGAACCTATTGTTACAGTAAATGAAAAAACAGTTGAACAAAAAGACAGTCAAGTTGAAGAAGAAAAGGCTCCAGAAAGTGTTGTTAAGACTCCCAGGTATGTAAGGATTAATCATTCTAAAGATTAGATTATTGGTGATAAAAGCAAATGGGTATTGACAAGGAAAAGAGCTGCAAAAGAATAGGTAAACTACTATTTACTTTCAAAGATTGAACCTAAAACTATAAGTGAAGCCTACAAAGATGAGAATTGGGTAAAGGCTATTCAAGAAGAGCTGATGCAGATAGAGAAGAATCAAACTTGGGAATTGATTCCTAGACCTGCTGATAAGAATGTGATTAGATCCAAATGGGTTTTTAGAAACAAAATGAATGAAAATGGAGAAGTAGTAAGAAACAAAGCAAGACTGACATGCAAAAGATATTCTCAGGTTGAAGGTATAGATTTTGAGGAAACTTATGCTCCTGTGGCAAGGATTGAAGAAATAAGAATGTTTCTGGCATTGTAGCACACAAAGAATTCAAAGTGTAATAGATGGATGTGAAGTCTACATTCTTGAATGGAAAGCTAGAAGAAGAGGTCTACATTGAACAACCAGAAGGAATTTGGTTATTAGACCAAGGTGACATGGTGTGCAGATTGAAGAAAGCCTTATATTGACTAAAGCAAGCCCTAGAGCCTAGTATGCAAGGTTGGATAATTATTTGTTGCAATTAGGGTTTAGTAAAGGTACTATAGATAGTAATCTCTATTTCAAAATCAATGATGATCAAATTCTGATTGTTGTAATATTTGTTGATGATATTATCTTTGGAGGAAATGAAGGTATGTGCAAGAAATTTGCAGAGGAAATGCAAAAAAAGTTTGAGATGTCTATGTTTGGTGAAATGAATTTCTTTCTAAGACTGCAGATTACTCAATCAGAAAAAGGAATTTTCATTTCTCAGTCCAAGTATGTGAAAGAGTTGTTGAAGAAGTTTGGAATGGAGGAATCTAAGCCAATATGTACTCCTATGGTAACTAGTTGCAAGCTGAGAAAGAACGATGAATCACCTAAGACTAATCAGAAAAAGTATAGGTCTATGATTGGAGGACTACTTTATCTAATCTATACCAGACCAAATGTAATGCATGCAGTTTGTCTTGTGGCAAGATTTCAAGAAGATCCTAGAGAGTCACATGTGATGGCAGTTAAGAGGATCATGAGGTATTTAAAAGGCACTTCAGACTATGGATTGTGGTATCCCAAAGATACTAATTTTACTCTTAGTGCTCATATAGATGCAGATTGGGCTAGAGATGTTGATGATAGAAAATGTACAAGTGGAGGTGCTTTCTTCTTGGTTAACAGATTGGTTTCATGGTTGAACAAGAAGAAAGATTCATTATTTTTCTACTGCAAAAGCAGAATATATTGATGCAGCATGTTGTTGTACTCAAGTGCTATGGATGAAGCAAACATTGAAAGACATAAGAGTTGTGTATGAAGAACCAATTTCAATCTCCTATGATAATACAAGTGCTATAAAAATTTCAAAGAATGGAGTGATGCACTCAAGAACAAAGCATATATCAATAAGGTATCACATTCTGAGAGAAAAGGTAACAGAGAATGAAGTAAATATGGAATATGTGTCTACAAAGGATCAGATTGCAGATATTTTCACAAAGCCTCTGCCTATGGATACTTTTGAATATCTTAGGGAGAAGTTAGGGGTTATTACCCCTCCTACTCTAAATTAAGATGCATAGGAAGTGAATCAGTCTAGTGGTGCCCAAAGTCTCATCTTTTGATTTGGATTGATGTTTTGAAGGCTACCTCTCAGAGGGAGTAGGTAGATGTTGCTGATATGAGTTCTTGATAAAGAGCAATATGTGTTGCAGTGTTGCTGATAGGGGGAGTAGTGCAGTGTTAGTAAGATCAAAATTGAGACTTGACAACTAAAGAGAGAGAAAAGGTCCAATACCCTTTGCCATTGATGTCAACGGGGGAGAGAAGTTCATGTGAAAAACTTAAGGAGAGAGATTCTAAGAAAGTTACAGCTAGAGAAAGCATAAAGGAAGGGGAGCAAAGAAGCAAAACAAGTTTGTCTTGATGGTTTTTCACATCATGTGTTGCCATCAATGAAAAAAGGGGAGATTGTTGCAAGTATGAGTAGTAAGTATTGTCATTGATGTCAATACCTAAGGTCAGCATCTAAGGAAGTTATTTGGATAAGTTTGAGCAAGTATTTGAGAAGTTAGTGTAATTGTAGAACTATTCTATCTCCTAGAACAGTGCAATGTTTTTCTCCACATATCCTATAGATTGAATATCTTTGTCTGTGGTTTGAAATTTATGTTAAGGGATGTCTATAGTTGCTATGTGTCAAGCCTCCGGTGTGAAGATTTGAGTGAGTTATGTTCACCAGAGTAAAAATAGTTTTTCTAAGTATTCAATGGTGACAGGGAGAATGTATTCTGCTCCGCGTCTCTCTGTATTTAAGTTTTATAGTCTACATTTCTAAGATTAAAGTTTGGGATGATGTTATGTGCCTCCAGTTGAAGTGGTTTGTGATTTGGTGCTACACAAATGATCTTTCCTTTATGACAGTGGATGACAGTAATGTTTAAGTGCTCCAATTTGAAGAATCTTCTGGATAGAATGTTTGGGGGTTGTGTAGAAGTTCTCAGTGATTGTAATATGCTTGAGTGGTGCAGGAGCACCTACCTGACAGCTGGCCTCCATGAGGCAGTTAGTTTGTTTTAGGTCTTGTTAATGTTTCCAAGAAGGTCTAATAAGACCAATGCATGTAATAAGGTCATGTTGACCAGACTTTACTATTTTTAGGTAGTTTGTTATGACAGCTGTTATGCTGTATGTCTGCTTGGAAGCTCCCAGCCGCTGGGAATCGAGTTGGTAGTACTCGCGAGGAGTTCCTATTTATGCATTAGGATCAGTTGATTTTAGACATTGAAGAGGAGAGACAGAGTGAGACAGAGAGAGAGACAGAGTATTGTAATTGCATCTTTTGAAATCAATAAAGAGATCCTGTTTGTGTTCATTCTCTGTTGAATTCCATTGTTTAATCGTGTGGCTGTTCTGGTGGTTTCATGGATTTGCTGATCCATTCCACCGGTTGATTCGTCGAATCGGTGGAATGGCTATGTACCATAGTTTAGGGTTTAGCTTGCATTTTCTATTTGTTCACATGTATGTTTGCAGGATCGCAGTCAAGAGGTGTTGAGAACCCTAGCATGGGTATGTGCTAGGTTGTGCTAGTTGTTAGAGTCTGAAAAGTTGTCCAGGAAGCAGAACGGGTCGCCTCAGGAGGTTCGGCGGATCAAAATTCACTAAGGTTGGAAATTCGTCACAACGGCATCATCAGGATATTTCTGTGTATATCCTGCAGTTACTTCGGGTGTCATCCGAGTAGATGGAGGTGAGCATGATGCAATCATTTGCATAAGGTGAATGCGTTTTGGGGTGATCATCATCAGGTGTTGCCGAGGAAGAGTATATCGGCATAAGTTAGTCGATCAGGTTGATAAAATCATCGCGGGCCGATAATGTTAAGTTTGGCCGACAGCAGGATATTGAAGGAACTGCATATGACGTCATCGTCATCAGGATAATCGTCATCAGGACATTCCGAAATATCACCCGATAAAGTCGGATATCGGGGTGACGTAAGCATCGAAGGAAAGGTGCGTGAAGTGTTGTCATCAGGATATATGGAGGGAACCAGATATTTTATATCCTGCTGATGAAGATGATGTCGAACATCATGATGCTGCAGATAGAGGTTGGCGGTAAGATGAACAGTGATCGTCAGGAGGATGATTGCACTTGCTGAATATGATGATGCTGCCGATAGCCGGATATGATGATACTGCTGACAGGCGAAAGGTCGAAGGTTTGTCTGCAGGAGGATATCGGTCGGCAGAGAAAATATGATGATGCTGACTATGTTAACAGAAATATGATGATGATGAAGGGTTGTAGACATACATGCTGTATGTCAAGGTTTTAGTGTGGATGCCTCTGCATCATTGAGGATGTCTCTAGATCATGTTCTTTCTTTTTTATTGGTCCGCAAAGAGTAATTTAGATCGTGGATGAAGCATGTTCCTAAAGGTCTTAGTGTTAACACCAGTTTTGGCTGACCTAGTTGTTTTCACTACTTGCGATTATTATTTGAAGTTTGTGATAGCGTGTTGTTGCATGGGAGATTGCATTTGAGTCCCTACTAAGGTGTGGTGTGGTCCACATTCATTCCTTTCCATGATGGGAATGTTTAGGTCTAGACCTAATTTGAATATTGGCTAAGTTTATTGTTTGTGCCGACCTTGAAGATTATTTCCAAGACTGCGAATGTATAAATATGAATTAGATGATTGGAAAATCTAGTGAAGTAGTTGAGATAGACAAAATGGATGCATGAGAAGCATCATTTGTTATAGGTGTGATCTAGATAAGTTTGTGAGTGTGAAAGTGATTAGAAGAGAATATATTTTGATGTAGAGAGTTGCGAAAGATTTAGTCAAGTTTGTGGTGGATCCCCAGTTGCTGTGAGATCCATCCTCATTGTAACTATCTTCTTCTATCTTCTTCTATCTTTTTCTACTTCTGGCAGTAAGCCCCTTTTGGTAGTGAGCCTCTTTTCTTGGTAGTGAGTATTTTGGGCAGTGAGCCTCCAGTAGTAAGCCTTGTTCTAAATTTTGATATATTGTGAGTTAATCCTTATCGTGGTTTTTCCCTCATTGGGTTTTCCACATAAAAAAATTGGTGTCTCATGTGTCTCATGTGTGAATGTGATTAAGTTTCTGATTTCATGCTTTCATGGTTAAATTGTAATAATAGTGATTAACTAGTTGATGTGTTGATGCTTATAAGAAGTTAAGTTTTGGTTACAACTGATTCACCCCCCCTCTCAATTGTCTTGTGTATTTCAATACATCACACATTCACCACACTCTTATTAACATTGCATCCATTGCTTGCACACCCAAACATGATTCCTTGACTCTTATTTATACCATCATCAACCTTGAAAACATTCTCCAAGGTTGGCACAACACCTTGCTTATGCAAATTCAAATTAGGTCAACACCAACACATTCCCATGATGGAAAGGAATGAATACAGACTACAACACTCCTTAGCTCAGACCTAAATCCACTCATACATGTTACACCATGCTTTCACAATCATCGAAGTAGCTCCACAATTAGTGCAAACACACAAGGTTGGCCAAACTTGTGTAATACAATGACCTTTTAAGTACACACTTCCTCAAGGAAAGATACATCACATGAACCTAAAAAAATGCTTGGAAACACTCTAGAATCTTCCACAAACATCTTGAACCAACCTGAAAACTAACAAACTCCTCCGCAACAACTTTCACTTGAAGAAAGTTCACACTGGACCACTCAACCAACTCTGTTATACACTGCAACTCGAGAAATCAACTTGCAAACCACCAAACCATGAACAAATTCAACTAGAGAAGGATATGAACCCTAAAAGAACAAATCAAAACCACAAGACCTAATACCTCTTTGCAGAGAAATGTAGAGCAAAAACATTTCTCCCAGACACCTCTGCAACACTCAGAAACACAGTCCACACACTGGTGAACACAACTTCCTCTATACAATGAACCAGAGCACAAAACTTGGAATATAACATCTAGCAACATCTCTAAACAACATATTCCAAACCACAAAGACACATCTTCCACATAGAGGAAATGCAGAGCAAAACTAGAACACTACTCTATAAACTAGAATGCCACTTCAACACACTATTTCTTTTATTAATCAAAATTTCTCAAAAGTACTTGGAACCCAACCAATAGAAACATATTCTTGACATCTTCAACATCTCTTCAAAGCAACCAAATAGATTATACCATTGCAACAACCTCAACATCAGAGATAGTATCCACTCAACACTAACCACTCATACTCTTGAACTATTTCTTACTTACACAATTGACACAGTTGACACCAATGACAAAACAAGATTGTTGACATCAATGACAACATCGATTACACATACTTGCAACAATCTCCCCCTTTCTCATTGATGGTAGCACATAATATGAAAAACCATCAAGACACAACTCTGCACCAAACTTCTTTTCTTTCTTACTCTCCCCTTTTCTTTCTTTCTTTTACACATCTTACTCTCTCTCCCAGACCACTGACTCTTTTCTTTTTCACATTTCTCTCTCTCCCCTTTGACATAAATGGAAAAGGGCTACACATCTCTCTTTTAAACTGCTCAATTTTATACATGCTTACTATTTCTCTGCAATACCATTTCTTTTACTACTTTGCATGCTCCTCCTTAGAAGCAACCAACATTAGAACTTACTTCTCCTGACTTCTACAACCATTGTGACAACTACCTGCTCCCCTTGAGAGGTAGCCTCCAACATCAGTCTAGAATAAAGAATGAAAATTGAAATCCACTGGACTGATGCATCTCCTTATGCATCTAGTTCAAAGGAGGGGCAATAACCCCTAACTTCTCCCAAAGATACTCAAATGTATCCTTCAGAAGAGCCTTGGTGAATATATTAGCAACCTGATCCTTTACAGACATATACTAAAGATTCACTTCATTCTCTACAACCTTCTCTCTCAGAAAGTGATACCAGATTGATATATGCTTTGTCCTTGAATGCATCACCAGATTATTTGAAATGTTAATAGCACTTGTATTATCACAAAATATAGGAATAGGTTCATCATATACCACTCTAATATACTTCAAGGTTTCCCTCATCCACAACACTTGTGTGCAGCAAGATGCTATTGCAATGTAGTCTACCTCTACAGTAGACAGAGATACTGAAACCTACTCTTACTAAACCATGACACCACTCTGCCTCCAAGAAAGAATGCACCACCACTTGTACTTTTCTTGTCATCTACACAACCAACCCAATCTACATCTATGTAAGCACTTAGAGAAAAGTCAATATCCTTTGGATACCACAAGCCATTATCTGAAGTGCCCTCTAAATATTTGAATATCCTCTTCACTGCTGCAACATGTGACTCTCTAGGATCTTCTTGAAATCTAGCCACAAGACAAACTTCATGCATAATATCTGGTCTAGTAGCAATTAAGTATAACAATCCTCCAATCATTGACCTATGCCTGCTCTGATCAACCTTAGGAGATTCATCATTCTTTCTCAGCTTGTAACCAATTGACATAGGGGTACATACTAGTTTAGATCTTCCATCCAAAACTTCTTTAACATCTCTTTGACATACTTTGATTGTGAAATAAAAATGCCTTTATCTCTCTGATTGATCTGTAGCCCAAGGAAGAAGTTTATTTCTCCACATATTGGCATTTTAAATTCTTTCTACATTTCATCTACAAAACTCTTACACATACCTTCATTTCCTCCAAAGATTATATCATCTACATACACTTCCACAATCAAAATTTGATCTTCTCCTACTTTGATGTTTAAATTACTATCTATGGTATCTTTATTGAATCCTTGCTATAATAAGTACATGTCTAACCTTGCATACCAAGCTCTGGGGGCTTTCTTCAATCCATATAGTGCCTTCTTCAACCTATAGACCTTGTTAGATTTATCTGATAACTAAAATCCATCCGGTTGTTCTATGTATACTTCGTCTTCCAACTCACCATTCAAGAATGCAAACTTCACATCTATTTGATATACTTTGAAATCCTTGTGTGCTACAAAAGCTAAAAATATCCTAATGGCCTCCATTCTTGCCACTAGAGCATAAGTTTCCTCATAGTCTATTCCTTCTACTTGTGAGTAACCTTTACACACAAGCCTTGCCTTGTTTCTTACCACTTCTCCATTCTCATTCAATTTGTTCCAAAAAACCCACTTAGTTCCAATCACATTCTTGTTTGATGGTCTTGGGATAAGTTCCCAAGTCTTATTCTTTTCAATCTACATTAGTTCTTCTTCCATAGCCTTGATCCAATACTCATCCTTATATGCTTCAGTCACTATTTAGGTTCAAATTTAGAGAGTAAACATAGATTTACCTATTCTTCAATATATTTCCTTCTTGTCAGCACACCTTTGTTCTTGTCACTAATGATTTGATCTTTAGAATGATACTTTTGCACATACTTGGGGGTCTTAGGAGTCCTTTCCAGAGCTTCTTCCTCTTCAACTTACACTTCCTTTTCTTTAGCTTTTTCTTCTTCACTATTTGAAGACTCATCTAATTCATATCCATTCACCCTTGAGTTCATCTATAGATCTTCATCAACTTTGACATTCACACTCTCAACAATCCTTCATAGCCTCTTGTTATAGCACTAGTAAACTTTGCTTTTGGTAGAGTATCCAAGGAAGATACCTTCATCATATCTTGCATCAAACTATCCCAAAATTTCTTCATCCCTTCTAATATAACATTTGCTTCCAAACACTTTGAAATATTTAGTAGTAGGAATCCTTCCATACCATAATTCATAAGGGGTCTCTGTACTATTTGTTCTTTTTTGCACTTTGTTTTGTATATAGACAGCAGTATGAATTGCTTCTCTCCAGTAGACCTCTAGTAGGTTTGCTTCTTTTATCATTGTCCTTGTAGCTTCTTGAATAGTCCTATTCTTTCTTTCCACCACTCCATTCTGCTAAGGAGTCCTAGGGGTAGATAAGTGCCTCTTTATTCCATGATTCTCACAAAACATGTTAAACTCATTGGAGGTGAACTCTCCACCTTTGTCAGACCTCAAACATTTAATTGTTATATCTAATTCATTTTCAACCATGACTTTGAATGCTTTGAACTTATCTAGGGCTTCAGATTTTTCTTTAAGAAAAGTAACCCATGTCATCCAAAATAATCATCAATAAATAACATGAAATACCTGTCACCATGCAAACTCCTTACTCTGGTAGGACCACAAAGATCTCTATGCACTAATTCCAATAGTCCGGTAGAAGTCTGATCCTTGACTTTGAAACTTCCTCTTGATTGCTTTCCAACTTGACATTCCTTATATACAACATTGATGGGCTTTGTAATCTTTGGTAGATCTCTCATGGCTTGAGCTAAACTTATCTTTACTAGGCTATCAAAATTGATGTGACACAATCTTCTATGCCATAGCCAGCTTTCACTATTCTGAGTCATGAAGCAATAACCATCACCACCTTTGAGTTGATATACATTTCCATTTGTCCTCTTTTCAGTAGCTATCACAGTTCCAGAATCTTTTCTGATCTCACAACCACCATCCTGAAACACAAGATTGTATCCTTTTCCACACATTTGTCCAACACTCAAGAGGTTATACTTTAAACCCTTAAAAAGAAAACATCATCAGTATTATGCTTGCCATCAAAACTAATTGAGCCTCTTCCACATATCTAAGCAACTCTATCATCACCAAATCTAACTAGTCCTCCATCATATTTTTCAAGTTTAACAAACTTACTCTTCTCACCGGTCATATGATTTGAGAATCCAATGTCAATGACCCAAAGGTTCTTTTCCTGTGTAGTATGAAAAGCAGATATCAAAGTGCTTTCAGTATTAAGACCTACCTTCAGAGACCTTTCCTTCACACATTTCCCAGAGTTAGTAGAAACAATATCATCTATTAAAGCTATGAACAAACATTCATTATCCTCATTATTCTCATAATTAGATTCATCATCAGATATACTTGCATCTTCTCTAACATAGTAGATTTTCTTAGGCACTATACTCTTGTTCTCCTTGTTCTTACTTCTCAATTTTTTTCCAAACATCTTGAAGCATAATGACCAATCTTGCCACAACTGAAACACTTGAAAGGCAACTTACCATTGTATTTACCAATACCCAATTTCATTCTTCTCACAAAATTAGCTTCTAAATCATCTAAATCCTCTTGATATGATTCCACAATCTTCTCAGATTTGCCAACCTTGAAGGTAGTCTTAGTCTTTGCACTATTTGTACCAAATTCTCTTATTTCAAAAGCAATTAAGGTGCCAAGCAACTAATCTTTAGTAAACTGATTCAAATTTTACAATTCTTCAATAGTATAAACCTTGTGATTATAAGCCTTAGGAAGAGTTCTAAGTACCTTCAATATCACTTATTTTTCATCTATATTTCTGCAAAGTCATTGGATGCCATTGAAAACTTCATCCACCTTCTGTAAGTATCTTGTAATGTTTTCATCTTCATACATCTGCATGGTTTCAAACATGAGCTTTAAATTCTGCATTTTAGCTTGCTTGACCTTATCATCTCCTTCATGAATACTTTTTAAAATTTTCAAGATTTCATTAGCAGTTTTTAGATCCATAACTTTCATCAATTCAAAATTAGAAAGACCACTTAAAAGAGCATATCATTCTTTACCATTGGTTTCAAAGGCCTTGATCTCATCAACAGTACTTAGATCATTTCCAGGTATAGTGTAAGTGGACTCAACTGACTTCCAGATCTCATAACCAAGAGAAATCAGATAACCTTCCATCCTTGTTTTCCAGAATGCATAATATGTTCCATCAAACTAGGGAATATCCTTCTTGTGTGCCATCCTGGATCTACCTCAAGGAGTTAACCTCTCTTCCAAGGAACCTCACTCTGATACCAATTGTTGAATGCACAAGACAACTGAGAGGGGGGTGAATCAGTTGTAACTTAAAATTCTAAAAACCCTCATACTCAAAGAGATCCGCAATGATTCATTTAACCCTTAAACTGTTATGATGATTAGCATGAAAGCAAATAATAGAAACTAAATCAAATCAAAAACAACCACAAGAGAATACTAGATTTATGTGGAGAACTCAAGAAGGGAAAAACCATGGTGAGGATTAGCTCACAATATAAATTAGTATCAACACCGAATTACAAAACACTCATTGCTAGAGGGCTCACTGTCCTAAAAAGAGATAAAAGAGGTGGCTCACTACAAGGATCAAACTGTTATAGTTACATCTAACATATGCATGGAGTACAGTTCCAATGAAGCTCAAAGTACTGATCCAGGATTCACCACAAAACAAGCATCACTTCCACAGTATCATTAAAGAATTGTAGACACCTTCTGCTCACTCCTTCTAGCAGTCTAATAGATGAAGGCTTGTACTGCACCACACATTCACAACACTACTATTCACATCACATCCATTGATCACACACCCAAACATGATGCTTTGACACTTATTTATACCATCATCAACCTTGAAAATATTCTCCAAGGTCAGCACAACACCTTGCTTAGGAAAATTCAAATTAGGTCAACACCAATGTAAAGGAAAACTAATGTGTTGTAGACTTAACTAATTCAGGGGAAAACCTATTTGACTAGTCCACTCTATCACTATGCATTCCTACATTGAATTATCAACCAAGGAGCGTAAGATTATGATGGTACTTGCAAAGTATATGCCTTCAAGGCTCATATGGTTCCCAACTATTCTATCTTAACTTTAAACAAGAAAATCTATCTTGCTAGAATTGATAGAATTATAAAACAATGAAAATATCTATAAATCCTAGTTTCTACGGATACCTACAGCAAGGTTTGTAGATAACTATTACAACAGGGAAACTTGTAGAATTAACTTAATTGAATTGTCAAGAATGAAATGACTAATTGCTGACCTCTAGAGGATTTGTGAAGACACTAATATGCAATTGTTCATGAACTATATCTATTTGTTCAGAACATAATACTAACTTGAATTCAAATTACATTTTAACA
Organism: Cunninghamia lanceolata; assembly: GCA_027924645.1. Lineage (NCBI taxonomy): Eukaryota > Viridiplantae > Streptophyta > Pinopsida > Cupressales > Cupressaceae > Cunninghamia > Cunninghamia lanceolata. The sequence goes on from BSBN01000957.1 coordinate 6,703,001, forward strand.
TAAAACTAATAAACCAACATTAACTGAAATGAAATAAACAAGGAGAGAATCAGTACCTTGAGTGGCCAACTCAAGAGACTATCTTCCTTAACTGAAAGCAAATCTAATCCAGATTCTATGTATCTTTGTAACACATATCAAAGCTTAACCTATTCCATACAAAGAATCAACTCATATCAAAGTGTTCAACAACGAATTCTTTTCTGTCATATCCAGATTGTATTCCATAAATGTAACATGCTTGAGTCTTTGCACATAGAAAAGGAAATGATAACTGAATCAAACTGAACTGCTAACAACTTGACTCTACTACCTTATATATCTCATCTTCCCCCTTACTATACAAAATGGAGAGAGAGCCTTATTTATTAATTAACTGACTCTGATCATTTATCATGCCTAGATACTAGGTCATGGAGTCAAGATCACATTCTTATTCTAACTGACTATAAGAAGAAGAATTCAAATCAAATTAGAAGTATGATGCATGAACAACGTCCATAACCATATTTGAAACAAATCCACTCCTTAATTTATTACTATCCATGATGCTCTATAATTGTCTTCAGCTGTCTTTGCATTCTTAGCGTTGAAACTCATACTTTTATTAACTCCTTTGTTTGCAACCTGCTACAAATGCTTGATCTCATCGTGACACGTCTAATTTTGTACATAGAATTAGTTCCCAAAAGAAAATACCACAAGCATTCTCCATGACTAACCATAAAAGCATCTTATTTATACTTTTATACATATCTATATCTAATTCATTCATTAGATAATATGATCATCACATTCCACATTAATACTATAAGTTCAGGTCTTAGAAGTATAAAGAAGGTCAACATATCATAGTGCAAATGTGGATAAATGTCTTAAAGGATACCATGAAAGAAGTCTTTGGAGTATAAAAAGTAACATAAAAGAGACTAATTCTGCAGCCCATCATTTCCCCCCAACTAACTTTTTTCTTGCCCTCAAGAAAAATTACTCAAACGGATACCTAGGGAAATGAATTATAATGTAAAACTATTTGCCTCAAATCCATAACTACCCTGACACCCTCACCCTGCTTCAGATAGAACCTATTGTAGCATGAAAGCCTTTGTAGTCTGATAGCTTCTGCAGTCCTGCATTCCTCTTCCTTTTCTCTTGTCTAGTGTGGAATTGGATATAAGAGTAGAGGTGGATGGTAGGTAAGTGGTAACCATGCCACACCTTGATTCTATAAAATTTGAATGTATCTGTGCAATCTTTCAGATATGTTCATAAAGTTATGCAAGGAATGAGGTTCTTTCCATTGAAGAGTAGGTGTCAAACTATTCCATCTGCTTTGCACATATCTAACACAACTTTGTAAAATGGATCCCATCTTCTCTGTACCCTTCTATGATCCCTTATTCTTAGGTCCATAATGATTTTGCTGGGGCCCTTATGAGAGAGAACTCTATACCATTTTATGAGGATATCTTCTGGATTAAGTGCCTCTTGTCTGATTGGTAGTGATACCTTCTCATATTCTTCATACCTATCCATCAATTCTCCTCTCAACTTTTCATTATTTAGGTATGATATTATTGCTCTCAACTACAAATCTCCAACATTTATAGAGGGTTCCACTATGTATCTTCCTCTAATAGGTAATTGTGCAAACAAAACTCACATAGATGATCTTGTGGTTCTATACTGACCTTTTCAAAATAACTGAAGAAACTATGTGTAGACTGTAGAGCTAGTTGGTCATTAACAAATCTATTGAATTCAAAACTAAGAAATTTCTCCTTTAAAAATAATGCATAAACCCTTGAAGGTAGTCTACATTCAATAATTTCCATGGCCTTGTCAATTATACCTGCCATTTTTGCCTCTAACTTCTTAATTTCAAGATTCTAATTCTCAATTATTTCATTAAAAAATGTCCTTTCTTTATCCCAATTCTCTGTGTCTTGTTTTGACCTACTAGTGACTTTCAGCAACTCAAAACCCAATGAAATAGTAGTATGGCATGCTGGAGTTCTTACCTCAAGAAATGATGGAGGGGGTTCCTTCTCCTCATCTGAGATGATATTGCTAATAGCCAATTGTGCTAACAAATCCAATTTAGAACCTCAATTCTGTGTCTGAATCCTCTCCTCTAATCTTGTATCCTCTTTTCTTTTTCTATCTCCTTCTCTTCATACCTCTTTACCTAATCCTCCAGGGTTTTGATTCAGTCTAATGCCTCCTGAAGTTCTTTCCGGAGATCTCTTTTTTCTAACAATTCATTCCTTTGCTCAAAATTTACAGTACCACTATCATTGTTATTAGAAGCATTAAAAGTTTCTTTATTAGGTCTACCAGGGGTTGCTTTTCTCATCTTTTTGGCAATAAATGGGTCCTCTGAGTCAAAGTCAGAAGAAGGAACATACTTTTTCTTCTTTGAAGAAGCATTCATATCATCCTTAATTGCAGAGATATCATCTTCAAGTATGTCAATAGGAACATTCATAGGAGTATTTCCCTTTTCCTCTGAATATTGTCTCTGTTCTTCAATCTTTTCTTCGACTGTCTATTTCCTCAATCTGCCTGATCTCCTCGGGGTAGTGGTTTCTTGTTCAATAGTCCTTTTCATCTTTTTTTTACCTTTCCTCTTCTGTCTTTCCTTTGCTTCCCCTGTATTGACATTTTTCTCCTTCTTTTTCCTTTTTGTCTTTTCTTTGCTGACATCTTTTCCTTCTTTCTTCTTCTTTCCTTTCTTGCTTACATGATTTGGAGTCACATGTTCAGAAGGAGAGAATGAAGGTTCCCCTATTTCTTCAGGTCTATTTTCAGGGACATTTTCCTCCTTCAGTTCTTCATGAACAGGTTCATCTTCGGGTTCAGCATTGTATGGGGGTTCCTCATCCTCCTCATGAGGTTGCTCTAACAAGGTGGAAATATCAACACAATCCTTAAAGGCCTCCCAATCAATTTGTGGGTATTGTATCCACAAACTCCTCTTAACTAGTAATGCAATTAGACAATGATGAGACACTGAAGTGTTTACTAACTTTCTTTCGTATTTTGAAGCCATTCTCTTTAGGAAGTTATAGAGGTAGTTCAGAACATTCACCAATTTCTCATGATGAAGATGGTTCAATAATTTAAAATGTACAGTGTACAACATATTATACCTCCTATCACAAGTGAAATACCTGATAATGTAGGTAGTACATTTGCCCCCAAAAAAGGCAGAGATAGGTGTTTTGTACCTTGAGATATTGAGTCTAAATGCTCACCTCACTCGTAGAATTCTTCTCTGGCAGTAGTTGCATCAACTCAGGCTGGGTATTCTGACCCGACGCATGGCAATCCAGTCACTTGGGCTATAGCTACCTCATAAGCATCAACCGTTAACCCTTTCACTACTGCTTCGTCACTTTGAAATGTAATATCATTGTCATACTCTATCAATTTTAAGAAGTACTCGAGCCATCCTACTCGGGTGAAGAGTGGTAAAACTAGCACATATGGCTCTCTCCTTACTAAGTCACATCCCATGTCTATAATCCTCTATATAATTCCACTTGCCACCTTCTTAGACTTAACCCCAATTCTTATTCTATTCTGCAATTCCTCTTACTGCTCAGGGTTAACTCGATTTGATTTAAGAAAAAGCAAAGGCATTAGGAAGGTAACTCTCATTGGTTATTTACATAGTACACAAGGATGAAAACTCATTTAAAAACCATTTGAAAAATCAAGAATGACAACCCTTTCCCTCGACTGAATGTGAAGTGACCTCACTCACGTGGCAAAGGAAGTAGTAGGAAGTTGTAATTATTAATGGAAATGGTATGAAATAATATTGCATGCATGAAGTAAATAATACTGATAAATGCATATAAAGAAATTTAATGGTAATCATGAAAAGTTACCTCGGGAACAATGCCTCAGAAAGAAATGTGGGAGCACACCTCGAAAGGAGATAGTGTATAATGCAATTAATCCACTGGAACTGCAAGGTCATGTATGCGGCTGAATGGTGGGGTTGCACGTCAACATGTGTGATTTGATGGAATTGCTTGAAATTTGGTGCGTGAGGTGCAGGCACAGTGATGAAGCAAGGCGTAGTGTATGGATTGAGTGGATTGACAGGGCATTGCATGGAATACATCTGCAGTTTCTATAGGTGTTTGCAGCATTGGTCCAAAGTGCTGATTTTGATGGTGATCAGAACAGGAGTAGAAGTAATAGGTCCCAGCTAAAATTTGCAAACAGGTCCCAACTGAAATTTGTAAATAGTTCTCAGCTGAAAGATGTAAATAGGTCCTAGATGAATGTTGGAAACATCATGGTAAAGGTGTTGTGTGTGCATGTGTTTGGAAAGAAAAAGAGATTATGTCTCACCTACAGGGGTTGAGTATTCCAACTCAACCTCTGCATCACTAGTCAAGCCATGTGGGTCATCCTCTGACACTGCATCAACTAGTGTCATAGTATCCTCATAAAGAGTACCAGAGGCACCATATGTAGTAGCTAAGGAAACAATGAAGTCTTCCTTCTGCAATGGCCTCTTATACAACTTTAGCCGATGTCCATTGACCAAGAGTGATAATCGGACCTCATCTATAGTTTGCAACTGAACATCTCCATTTGGGAAAAGTTGCATGATTTCATAAGGTCCAAACCACCTAGATTAGAGCTTGCCCTTGAAGTCTTTATTCCTAGAGTCATATAAAAGTGCCCAATCACCATCTATAAATGCTTTGTTCTTGATATGACTGTCATGCCATTTGACCCTCTGTTTCTGAATAACTTCAATATGGTGTAGTACCTCAAGCTTGATTTCATCCAGAGCATTAAGATGTTGAATCCTATCTTGTTGTGCTGTTGCCAAATCCATCCCAAGCTCAACAGCTGTCCTTAGTGTTTTATGTTCAAATTCAATTGAGAGGACTGATGTTTTCCCATAAACCAATTCATATGGGGTAAACCCTGTAGTGATTTTCCACGTGGTTCTATAGGCCCAAACAACCTCTCGCAACCTAGTAACCCAATTCACCTATGGAGTTGTACTATTTTGGTCAGGATTTTTTCTAGTTCTCTGTTGGTTACCTCAACCTATCCATTGGCTTGAGGATGATAAGGGGTAGACTTTTATGCCTTATTTGATATTCCTCCGCTAGCTTTGTAATTAGATCTGAGGTAAACTGAGGACCTTGGTCTGTCACTACTTCCCTTGGCACACCATTTCTGGTGAAAATGTCTTCATATAAAAATTTAGCTACATTACCATCTCTTACAAACTACAATGCTTTGACCTCAATGCATTTTGTAAGGTAATCAGTACATACCAAAATATACTCCTTATTGTTGGAGGTTGGAGAAATAGGACCAACAAAATCCAGTCCCCACTTGTCAAAAGGAGCTAATGAAATTTGTGGTTGCAATGGCATTTCATCACTTTTAGTTGGTCTACCCATTATTTGACACCTATCACAGGCTCTGGTATATTTGATAGCATCCTTGTGAAGTGTTGGCCAATAATACCCTGTTGTCAAAATTTTGAAGGCTATATTTTTTTTGCTGCAAAGTGTCCCCCACATGGTTCATCATGACAAGCCTTCATGATATCAAACACTTCATCTTCTCTGATGCATCTTCTCATGATGTTGTTCGGTCCAGTATAGAAGAGAAAACCTGAAATCCAGGAGTAGGGAAAGCATTTGTGAACAAGTTGTCTCCATTCTCTTGGTGAAAAATATCCTAGAATCTGCCCTATAACCAAGTAATTTGCTATGTCTGCATACCATGGTGTGTGGATAGTGAGAGCAAATAGATGCTCATCAAGAAAGGAATCATCAACCACACCATCTGAGGATTGAGTGGGAAATCTAGATAAAAAGTCAGCAACTACATTAGCCTTACTGGGCTTGTCAACAATTGTGATATCAAATTCTTAAAATAATAATAACCATCCGACCAGCCTGCCACCCACTATTGGTTTGTTCATCAGATATCTAATGGCTGTGTGATCAGTATGAATAAATACTTTGTAGTCAATTATGTAGTGTCTAAATTTGTTGATGGCATAAACAACTGCCAATATTTCTTTCTCTGTCACTGTGTAGTTTAGCTCAGCCCCTTGCAAGTTTTTACTGATGTAATAAATTGCATATTCCTTGTTGCCTTCTTATTAACCTAACACTGCCCCAATGGAAAAGTTTGAGGCATCAGTGTGAATATGAAAGGGCAATTTCCAATTTGGACCTCTCAAGACTGGGGCCTATGTCAGAGCTACTTTCAATTTTTCAAAAGAACGTTGACATTTAGGTGTCCAAGCAAATTCAATATCCTTAGATAGAAGTGTAAACAAGGGAGCAACAATTTTGTTAAAATCTTGAATAAACCTTCTATAATAACTTGCATGCGCAAGGAAACTTCTAAAATCCCTCAATTTTTGTGGAATAGGTAGTGTGGAGATTATTTCTATCTTCTTTGGGTTGACTTGGATACCTGTAGATGAAATGAAATGTCCCAACACCACTCCTTCAGTCATCATCATAAAACACTTTTCATTACTTAAGGACAAATTGTGCAATGTGCATCTTTTCAAAACTTTTTCAAGATTCTGCAAAGCCTCATCAAATGTTTCACCATATGTGGTGAAGTCATCCATATAAATCTCCATGCTATCATGAGCAAAATCAGAAAAAATACTAAGGACTGCTCTTTGAAAAGTAGTTGGAGCATTGCACAGTCCAAATGGCAAAACAGAGTATGCATAGGTCCCCCAAGGGAAGGTAAAGGTGGTTTTATCCTGATCCTTTGGAGCAATCTTTATTTGAATATATCCGCTAAAGCCATCAAGAAATGAGAAGTACTTCTTTCCTGCCAAATAATCTAGGACTTGGTCAATAAAGGGCAATAGAAAGTGATCTTTTCTGGTGGCAGTGTTGAGTTCTCTGTAGTCAACACAAACTCTCCACTTGCCACCCTTTTTAGGAACTACCACCAATGGTGAAACCCATTCACTGTCTGAAATGGGGTAAATAAAACCTACATCTAGAAGTTTTTGAAGTTTAGCCTTGACTATGTCCCTTAGAGAAGGGTTCATATGTCTTTGTTGTTGTCTGATAGGTCAAAAATCAGTATCAATATAGATATTGTGCATGCATAGATTTGGGTCAATGCCTTTCATATCGCTATAATCCCATGCAAAAGCTGTTGAATTGGACTGGAGGACATTTTGAAGGGATTGCTCCTATTCTTTAGTCAAGGCATTATTGATAGTCAACATCTTTCCAGGCTGTATCTCTAATGGTTTAGTCATTGGTTGAATGGAAGACACATCAAGGCTAGGAAAGACTCATAGATGTTGTTGGGGTAGTAAGGCATGAAGCAATTGAGAAATTTCTTCTATGGAATTGCTAGGTATTATACTACTCAGTGGATCCTACAGATAGGACAGGCAGTCTTGTTGTTGTGGGTGCCTCCCACAGTCATTTTGGAGAATGTGTACCAGTAACTCTTCTTCATCTTAGATATCCAATGAAGGACTACGTTCAATGGTCATCAGGGTTTGTAAAGAATAACTATCCTCTTCTTCTAGAGTAGGCCAAATAGTTTGCTCTAGTTCATGGTACGGTTGGACTAGTTGATACAACACAAATTTCTTGGTAATGGTTCCATTAGATATAATCATGTTTCCAAACCAGCAACCTATAAATGCATCAGTTGTAGCAAGCCATGGTTTGCCTAGTATAAGAGGGTAACTAGCAAGATTGACTTTAGGTTGCAATATAATGAAGTCGATAGGATATTCCCAAGAATCTAATGCAATGACTAAGTCTTCAATGATACCTTTAGGTTTTACTCTTGATCTATCAGCCAATTGTAGGACAGTTTGAGTAGGTCTAAGATTGGTTAATTGCAACATCTGCATTGTGTCCTTAGTCATGACATTGATTGCTGCACCCAAGTCTATTAAGGTATTCTTGATTAGGGCTCCATTAATCTTGACATCAATCACTGGACTTCCTGGATTAGTATACTTAGGAACAGTGATATTTCCCATCATGATGTCTGCAAGGTTACCTAAGACATGGACTGTTTTTGGGTCAACTCTTTTTCTTCTTGGTGTCTTGATACAAAGATCCCTGATTGTCTTAGTATAGATAGGAATTTCTTTGATGGCCTGAATCAAGGGTATCTTTATATTTATATCTTGTAACTATCCTATAAGGTCATTGGTGGGCTATTCTGGCTATTTTTGGATATCCAAGCACTTAGGGAAAGGAGGCTTAGGGTTTGATATGGGTTGAGGTTCCTGAACTGGTTCAGGTTCCAAGGGTGATTCATCTAAGGCTTCCTCCATGGGTTCTCCATCCTCCATCTCTGTGATTTGGGGAGATGAAGGACCTGCAAGGTGTTTCCCTGATATGAGGTGAACATTACTTACCTCAACTCCATAGGTGGGGTACTGCATCACTTCATTAATATAAGCCTGTTGAATAGGCTTGTTGTTAGGGTTAGGTACAGGTTGGGCCGAAATTTGGGAAGGTCTAGGAGGGTGATTTAGAGGTGCTGGTGGAGGCATGATGGCCTACTGCTGTGGTTGTGGCTGAGGTGGAAGCAAGGGTTACTGATAGTGGGAGTTTGGTTGCCATGGTTGGCCCTTGTTCCATTGAGTTTTCCATTACTATTGTTGAGTAGGCTACTGGGGATTATAGGTAGGGCCTTGGAAAGTTTGCTGAGGCCATTGTTGCTGTTGGTTCCACCTTTCCTGTGGAGTAGACCATGATGGGCTTTGCCAAGCATTTGGATTAGCAAGCCAAGGCTGGTTATTCCAAGCAAATTTTTTTTGATTGGCAACAGTAAAAGATGAATTATAATTAAGTGGATCATGGGGCATACCTTGCCTTTGTTACCATGGTCTTCTTTGAGCAATAAAGAATAGTTTCCCATCATCACCTTTGAATGGTTGAAGTTTTGGCCTTTCAATCTTCTCCTACTGGATATTGGCTACCCTTTTGCATTTACAGTTCGCCTTCCTTTGTCTACAGCTTGGGCAGTATTTAGCGAGCATTGCATCTACCTCTTCTTGTTTCTTTTTAATGTGGAGGGTGTCCAACTATGTAGTCGTATGGCTAATGACATATTCTTTCATATTGGTCAGTAGGTTACTAATTTCCACCCGAGACACTCCATTAACTGACATGTCTGCAATAGCTATTCTTTCTCCTCTGGGTTTTCTGGAAAAAGTCCTGAAGTAGTTCTTGCAAGCTGTACAAATATCTTCAAAGGGTAATTGGGAGATATCCCCTATTCCAATGCGATTTAGGGCATCCATGCAATCATCATTGACCACTCTTAAAAAGACCAGCGTCAATGATTCTTCAGACAACTTATTCTGAGGCTTTTTCTTCAAGGCAAATTGGAATCTTTCCACATAGTCTTCTAATGGCTACTCCTCCTTTTGTGACATCATAAAGATGTCATCTCTCATCCTGTCATGTCCTCTATAGTAGTCTTTGTTTTTTGTCAGGAACTTTGTCTTTATGGTATCCCAATCTGGGATGGCATATTTCCCAAGTCCCATAAACCACCTTAAAGCAACATCTTTTAGGGTAGCAAGGAACAGCTTGAGTCTATAAGGATTAGTGGTATAATCATAACTCCTACACAGAATGTCAAACTCGAACAGGAAAGTGTCAGGGTCTTCAGTCACCAAACCATAGAAAATAGGCAAAGTAGATGGTGGTATATTTTTCAAGGTAGCTACCCGTGCTAGGTCTGGTATACAGAATTCAAATGTAGCTTGTCCTAGAGGATCCTCTACTACTTCTGCCATTGTTCTGAAAGTTCCCTCTGTGGCAGTAGAGGAAATTGATGGAGATGTAGGGGGTGTTGATGAAGATGTAAAAGGAAACTCTCCTTCAGCATTTCCTATTGTGTAGTTGTTAAAATTAGTTGTACCTTCAGTGTTTTGAGAAGTTGATGGGAGGAACCTTCCTCAAATGTCTCTCTGCTTCCGCATATAGTATATTGATCTTTTATGTTTCAGCGGCCCTGCACAATGTTAATAGAATGCCTGGTGTGTTCTGAAAGGTGTTTTGATTAGCTCTAATGCTAGAAAACATGAAAACAATTAAACTATGAAAACATGTAAAGAAAAACCAAAAATGTGCCTAAGAAGTTAGCACCATCCCTAGCAACGGTGCCAAAAATGTAGAGGAAAACTAATGTGTTGTAGACTTAACTAATTCAAGGGAAAATCTATCTGAACAGTCCACTCTATCACTATGCATTCCTACATTGAATTATTGACCAAGGAGCGTAAGCTTATGATGGTACTTGCAAAGTATATGCCTTCAAGGCTCATATGGTTCCCAGCTGTTCTGTCTTAACTTTAAACAAACAAATCTATCTTGCTAGAATTGACAGAATTATAAAATAATGAAAATAGCTATAAATCCTAGTTGCTACGGGTACCTACAACAAGGTCTGTAGATAACTATTACAATAGGAAAACTTGTAGAATTAACTTAATTGAATTATCAAGAATGAAATGACTAACTGCTGACCTCTGGAGGATTTGTGAAGACACTACTATGCAATTGTTCATGAACTATATCTATTTGATCAAAACATAATACTAACTTGAATTCAAATTACGTTTTAACAGAAAACTAATAAACCAACATTAACTAAAATGAAATAAACAAGGAGAGAATCAATACCTTGAGTGGTAGTTCAAGAGATTGTCTTCCTTAATTGAAACAAAAATCTAATCTAGATTCTATCTATCTTTGTAACACATATCAAAGCTTAACCTATTCCATACACAAAATCAACTCATATCAAAGTGTTCAACAATGAATCTTTTCTGTCATATCCAGATTGCATTCCATAAATGTAACATGCTTGAGTCTTTGCACATAGAAAAGGAAATGATAACTGAATTGAACTAAACTGCTAACAACTTGACTCTGCTACATTATATATCTCATCTTCCCCTTTACTATACAAAATGGAGAGAGCCTTATTTATTAATTAACTAACTCTAATCATTTGTCGTGCCTAGATACTAGGTCGTGGAGTCAAGATCACATTCTTATTCTAACTGACTATAAGAAGAAGAATTCAAATCAAATTAGAAGTCTGATGCATGAACAACATCCATAACCATATTTGAAACAAATCCACTCCTTAATTTATTACTATCCATGATGCTCCATAATTGTCTTTAGTTGTCTCTGCATTCTTAGCATTGAAACTCATACTTCTATTAGCTCCTTTGTCTACAACCTGCTACAAATGCTTGATCTCATCATGACACATCCAATTATGCACATAGAATTAGTTCCCAAAAGTATATACCACAAGCATTCTCCATGACTAACCATAAAAACATCTTATTTATACTTTTATACATATCTATATCTAATTCATTCATTAGATAATATGATCATCACATTCCACATTAATACTATAAGTTTAGCTCTTAGAAGTATAAAGAAGGTCAACATATCATTGTGCAGACATGGATCAATGTCTTAAAGGATGCCATGAAAGAAGTCTTTGGAGTATAAAAAGTAACATAAAAGAGACTAATTCTACAGCCCATCAACCAACACATTCCCACAGTGGAAAGGAAAGAATGCCCAGAGCACAACACTCCTTAGCTTGGACCTAAATCCACTCATACACATTACACCATGCTTTCACAATCATCAAAGCAACTCCACAATTAGTGCAAACACAAAAGGTCGGCCAAGCCTGTGTAATAGAATGAACTTTTAAGTACATGCTTCCTCAAGGCAAGATATGACACATGGACCTCACATAACGCTTGAACACACTCTAGAATCTTCCACAAACATCTCAAACCAACTTGAAAACCAACAAACTCATCTACAACAACTTTCACCTGAAGAAAGTTCACACCGAACCACTCAACCAACTCTGTACTGCAACTCAAGAAATCAACTTGCAGACCACCAAACCATGAGCAACTTCAAATGGAGAAGGATATGAACCCTAAAAGCATAATTCTAGAACCACAAGACCTAAGACCTCTTAACGGAGAAATGTGGAGCAAAGACATTTCTCCCAGACACCTCTACAACAATTAGAAACATAGTCCACACATTGGTGAATACAACTTCCCCTGCACAACAAAACAAAGCACAAAACTTGGAATATAACATTTCTCAACATCTGTGACTAACATATCCAAACTGCAAAGACACATCTTCCACATAGATGAAATGTGGAGAAAAACTAGAACACTACTCTATAAACCAGAATGCCACTTCAACGCATGTTTCCTTTATTAATCAAATTTTCTCAAAAGCACTTGGAACCCAACCAATAAAAACATATTCTTGACATATTCAACACCTCTTCAAAGTAACCAAATCATCTTTAGCAAAGCAACTCAACCAAATAGCTCATACCATTGCAACAACCTCAACATCAGAGATAGTATCCACTCAACACTGACTACTCTTGCACTATTTGTTACCTACACAATTGACATAGTTGACACCAATGACAACACAAGCTTGTTGACATCAATGACAACATTGATTACACATACCTGCAACAAGAGAAATGTGAAAAATAAATGTGTTAGTTATCAGAGGGAGAGAAAAGAGATAATGAGATGGTATGAAGTAGAGTATTGAGGATCAGAGCTGTTGTATTTGTTGTTCATGGTTTTTCACATCATGTGTTGCAATCAATGAAAAAGGGGGAGATAGTTCCAAGTATGTGTAGATGGTGTTGTCATTGATGTCAATAATCTTGTGTTGTCATTGGTGTCAACTGTATGTGAAGGAGTTTTTTGCAAGGATGTGAGCAGTTTGTATTGAGTTGATGTTGTCTCTGATGATGCTTTGATAAGTTTATGTCTATGGATGTATGGTTGAGTTGCTCTGTTGTAGTTGACTTGGTCATAATGAAGAAGTGTTGAAGATGTTGATGATATGTTTCTGGTGCTTGGTTTCCAAGTGATTTTGAGAAAATTTAAATAATAAGAGGAAATAGTGTGTTGCAGTGGTTTCTATGTTATAGAGTAGTGTTCTAGTTTGGCTTCGCATTTCTTCTATGTTGAAGATCTATCTGTACAGTTTGGATATGTTGATTAGAGGTGTCCAGAGGTGTTGGAATTAGAATTTGGTGTGCTAGATCGTTGTGCAAAGAAAGGTGTGTTCACTAGTGTATTACAGAGGTGTCTGGGAGAAATGTTTTTTCTTTGCATTTCTCCACAGTGTGGTTTCAAGTCTTGTAGATCTGGAAGGGTGTTGATAGTGTCTATATCTTTCTTTTGGTGAATTTGTTTGAGGTTTGGTACTTTTGAAGTTAGTTTCTTGAGTTGCAGTGTATGACAGAGTTGTTTGAGTACACTGGGTGTGTACATTCTTTAGGTGAAAGTTGTTGCGAAGGAATTTGTTGGATCTGAGGGGGTTTGTGGAATACTCTAGATTGTGTTCAAGCATGGTGTGGTGTTTGTGAGTCATCTTTGGATTTGAGGAAGTATGTAGTTATATGATTATGGTGTTAACACAGGTTTGACCAACCTTGGGTGTTTACACTAATTGCGGAGTTGCTTCGGTGTTTGTGGAAGTGTGGCATGGCATATATGAGTGGATTTAGGTCCTAGCTAAGGTTTGTTGTGGTCCGCCTTTATTCCTTTCCACCACGGGAATGTTTTGGTGCTGACCTAATTTGAATTTGCATGGTTGAGGTGCAGAGTCGACCTTGGAGAATGTTTTCAAGGTTGAAGATGATATAAATAAGTGTTAAGTTGTTGAGGGATGATAAGATAGAAGTGTGTGATGTGAATGATGCAAATTGTAGAGTTGTAAGGTAAAAATTTGTGAAGTGCAGTGCGATCTTTCATGTGTTAGATTACTGGATGCAATGAGTAGAAGGTGTCTACAATTCTTCAGTAAGACTCCGAAGGTGTTGGTGATGCTGTGGTGCACTTTTCTATTGCATTGAGATGGTTTTCTCATTGTAACACTCTTCTCTATCTTCTTTTCTATTCTTCCAGTGAGCCTTTCTTTCTTTTGGGCAGTGAGCCCTATTGTATTTGGTGTTGATGTTACTTTATATTGTGAGCTAATCCTCACCATGGTTTTTCCCTTCATGGGTTTTCTATGTAAATCTAGTGTTTTCTTGTGTATGATGTTGATTTGGTTATGTTTTTGTTATATACTTTCATGATAAATCATTCTAACATATTAAGGGTTAATTGGATTAATGTGGATTTGAATGTTTGTGAGGGTTTTGAAGTTTTAAGGTATAACTAATTCACCCCCCTCTTAGTTGTCTTGTGCATTCAACAATCTTCTGCCTTCAAGGCATACTGATGAGCTTCTTCAAAATTGTATACGAACCATACTAATCTCATATTGAATTTATAAATGTAATCCATTTACATACCTTGACACCTTCTTAGCATCATTATCAACATGTCTAACCCTATTAATCAGTCTATAGAATTATTTTGTATAATCCTGCATGTTCTTCTCCTTTTGTTTTAAATTTTGCATCTTTCTGAACAAACTTAAATGGTAGTTTGCTAGAAAGAATTTGGACTTCAAATTCATTACCATTATATCCCATGATTTTTTTTTATCCTTGCCTTTTCTTTGTCTCTTTGTTTGCACATGATCCCACCATAGAGATGCATGTCCTTTCAATTTTGTACAAGAAAATTTCACCTTCTTCAGGGCTTCTATGGATTGAGAATCAAAACACTTCTCCATCTCTGAGATGCAGTTAATGAGTTCCTCCGGATTCAAATTTCCATTGTAGCTTGGTGGATCCAATCTTGGATTGTTTCTGATCTTGGATATAGCTTTTAAGAATCTTCCTTCTCATTCATCCATTTTGTCTTTTGTGCCAATTTCCTATTCTTCAATTTCATTTTCATCTTCACTAACATCCTCCACACGTATTACCCTTCCACATGCTCCCTTCATCACATCCAATCTTGTTATATTACCTCTCAACATCTTTTTTATTTAACAAACTCATAGTGCCCCTCATCGTCCTTCTCCTCTATGTTCCATGCTTGCATGCAAGTCCTTTGCAATTACAGGTTCCTCTCTTTTCACTTTCTCACAATAAATCTTGTATAAATCTCCTTAACATGACTCAAACCCTGCTCTGGTACCACTTGATGTAGTTTGGATATAGGGGTCTTGTCAAATAGCAAAAATCTAGCAGCCAACAACACAAATTTTCCACTGAAACAAAATTCAAATTTGAGTTTTATTTCATAGCACAAACTTACATTCATTATAGAAAAAATGAGGAGTACAATTAATCAATAAATTATTCTTTAAGGACAATTCCTTCTCAAAAACAACCACCCCACAACTGAATACAACAGCTTCCTTTATACTTCAATCTTGAGAAAGTTAAACCATTGGCAGTTATAGAACTGAAACGTCATAGGTCAAAATCTTCAAAATAACATGTTTCAACAATTTGTTGGTTTTTAATCTTTCAAGCTTTCTCATAAGGTGCCTTTATGAGAATTTGACAATATGGTGAACCTTGCAACTCTCAAACTTTTCCTTTTTTCAAGAATTCAGCAATTCGGCAAACCTTGCAACTTTTGAACTTTTCCTTTATACTGTATTTTAGAAAATTGACACTTTTATGAACCTTCAAACTTCTTCTTCGATGTCATTTTGGCAAATTGACACTTTTATGAACTTTCAAACTGCTTCAGAACTTCTCCCAATTCACAAACTTGGAAAATTACCAAAACAAGGCTTGACAAACACTTTTAGAAAAAAGAGGAGTTTGTGAACCTTAGATTTTACCAAAAGTGCTAAGTAAATGTGTCTTTCAACAAATTGGTAGGTTCTTACACATTAGAACCTACTGAAAACTTAGAAAATCTTCTTTTTGGCAAATCAGTAGGTTCTTGAACTTTCAGAACCTATTGAAAACTTATTAAATGTTCATAACTTGCCAAAAACTTAGTAAATGTGCTTTTTGACAAATTGGTAGGTTCTCAAACTTTAGAGCTTACCAAAACTTAACCAAATTTTCCCCAAACTTCACCAAATTGAAACTACAAATACCCATTTAGCCCTTCTAAAAGATGATGTCCTTGATTGATTTGAATCTAAAAAATCTCTCGAAGCAACTACCAAAAACTAACTGAAACACAAAAAAATTAAATTGAACTAAAAAGAAAACCTAAAATATTATTGGTTGATACATGATTGCTCATGAGCTTGGATGCTCTTGCATCGTAAATTAATCAATTCATCTAAAACTATCTACTAGCTAAGCCAAGCCCTTATGACACAAATTTAGACCCAATTCGTCTATCACTAACCTAAATTATGTTGGCCCCTAGTAAATAATGGTAGGATTACTATGTGTAGAAATGCAAATGCACATGCTCATAAGAAAAAGACAAGAGATATGTAGTTCTTATAACATTTTTCTATTTCATTATGCTTGTTGTGGAAAATTAAGTCAAATAAATTATTCCTATCACAATGTTCATTCAAAAATTACACTGAGTGATTAGAAAAGAGCTAAGATTGGTGCTTATATCTTGTGCATAGAGTCAAGTATCAAATCTAAAGATAGAAGAACAATCAATGTTTCTTGTTTATTTTGAGTAGCCTAATTTGCTTGGTTTTGTAATCCACTACAAGCATCATTTACTCCATATGTTGAGCATGTAAGTCTCCATATTAAAAGAAATATTTAACACAAAATTTTACAATATTTCTTTAATATCAACTAACACATTCCTAACATGGGCACAACAAATGTACACTCAGAAATCATTATTTTTTTGAAGAAAATGATGACATAAATTTAGAGATAATTTGGTATTTTAGATTAAAATTGTCTTACACTAAATTCTCAAAAAGGAAACATGAACATCTTAAAAATATTCTTATGACACAAGCTCATAATCAATTTCTCCTTAAGAATTGCACTCTCTTACACTTCACAAAGATTTTTCAACCCCCCAATACAATGTAATATTCCCTTTCTAATTAGTTTAATTTGTGGACCTTAAGCCCATTTATGTATTTCCTGTGGGCTATGGGGGGAATTCCTAGGGAAATATTTATTAATTCTTTTTTTGGCAAAAAGAGAATTTTATTAAAAGAATAGGAATATTTTATAGCAAGAATGGAGCCATTATTAAGGAAAGAAGAGAGAAAAACCAAGGAGGTTTGCCATTGTCCTACTTCCAATAGAAACTAGAATAGATTAACTGACTACCATACTCTTTGAAAATTTGAATCTCCTTATCCTCTGGCTAGAGAAAAAGAGGTTCCAATACCATTCTAATGGAGAATCAAAGTTCTGAGGCCAGAAAAATCTTTCAAGAGAAGCATTTAGGGAGAAGAAAACACAAACACCTTCATCTAGAAAGAGATATAAAATAAGGAGAGTCAAGTCTAATCATTATGAATAAGCTACATAAGTTGTCAAAATTTAGTATAAGGAAAAGACCCCATCTTCGATATGTGCTAGTTATGATTGTCCTCTAAAACCCATTTGGGAAGACAATTCACAACTACATTCCATTCCCTAGGGATATGAAGAAAAGAGATAGCCTCAAAATTTAGAGTGAGGTGAGAGATCTATTCAACAAGAGAATCCAACCTCCAAGAGGACTCTTGAATTCTTTATTTGTTCAAAAGAGAAACCAAGCTCATGAAGTCTAATTCATAAATAATGTTAGGACTTGAAAATTTTTAGGGTTTTAGTGTTCATTCCTTGCAAGGTTTATCCGTGATCTAAAACCCCTTGGCTTCTATATCCAAATTTTGTTCTCCAATGTCTAATTCATCGATGACTTACATAACCGATGATCTTCACTTAAGTCATTTAGCAATTTCCCTTCTTGTCATTGTGTCACCGACCCTTCCATCCAGATTACCGACCAGAGTTTTAGCTTTATTGACTCGGTAGCTTGTTCTTGGTAGTGCTCATTTTAAATGTTTGTGGCCCTCGCCTATTGTCCAAGAGTCAAGATCTGATGGCATTCCGAGTGGATTTATCTAGATAAACCTTTCTCAAAACCCATATGCTTAATGTTGCACCCTCACACTATATCGACATGTGTACCCAGAAGTTATCTTAATCATCTGTGTACCTTGCTTAACTTTTGTCCCCTCTAGATCCTTTCGTATCTTCTTGTTGATGTGAGCTTATCCTATTATGCCATTTGGCATCTTTTTTCTCCAACACAACTTCACACTAGCACTTAATTCTCAAAGCTACGATGATGTGGTGTGCTGACACGTGTTCCTGGAGGTCACTTCAACCCTGATTGGGCCCCACCAAGCATGCATTCTTGTTGATAGTTGGTGCACTCTCATTGGTTATGGATATGCTCTCGCATTTTTCTCTACTAATGTAGGTGAAGTTGTTCCATCTCATTGTGCTAAGTGGCATCATCTCATTGCAGTGCAAAGCAAGCCCCTAGCACAACCTCTTGCTAGCGTTATCTTCTCAAAGTTGTTTTGGTGCGATATATCGACACTTTTCCTCCATGTTGATTGGGCTCGATGTTAATGAGTAGATATTTCCCGAACAAGTGTCATTATCTAGTTATATTGCATATTTTCCTTGCAACACAACTTGACTAAAGTCACTTTTTCAATATTTTATGCCAAAGGGTTTAGTATGCATTATCCATTCATTTGAGCTTCCACAAAAGATCGACAACCGACATTTAAAAGAGGCACATGGCGCACGATGCATCGTGCAAGATATAGCTCGTATGAGCATTCATATTACGAAGAGATTGGTTGAGAGAATTTTTTGAGAGGTGTACTTTGTTGCATTTGCTCTCTGTTTCATAAGAGAAATTCAAAGGTATCAGGAAGTGCTGGTTAAACGAGTATGTTCAAAAGCTCCTCTTTGTGCTAGATAAGTGGTATTTTTATTACTAGGATTTTAAATTCAAGGGCAATTGTTTTCCTTGTGATTGTTATAAATTCTTCCCCCATACTTTTAAGGGTTCCTTGTAAAATTGAGACTGCAAAATTTCAAAGTAAGTCAAGGTCCATCTCAAGATAGTAGGGTTAAGTGAGGTCTAACACAAGATCTTATAAGCCCACTCCATGGATTTGCCAAAAATTATAAACATGCCTAGAGTATAGGGACCCTCTGTAAAAGAATTCATTTGCAAGTTGTCACATGTCGATGGCAAGCTAGATATCCACTTTGGGTGGTGATGTATTTGTATTTGTTGTTTTGAAACTTGGATTATTTGGTGAAACTCAATAAAGTGCTGAATATTATATCTTTTATGGTGGATTTATCAAAGATTGTGTAATACTTGTATATGTAATATGGTAGTCTTATGCAATTACTTTGTCACTTTCACAAAATTCATTAGGATCTTGCATCTATGATGTTTATAATTGTTTTAAATATGTGTTATAGTATTATAGGTTGATGGTTTCACTGAATCTTCTTCGTTGAAGGATTGCAAATCAAATGCAAAGTTGACCTTATCTATTTTTCATTTTATTTACTCTATGTACTCTTTAAACCCTCATCTTTTGTTCTTTTTTTGTAGATCTGATTAGTTTAGGAATAGGTAAGGGTTGAATTAGAATCTTAAATCTTACATCTAACTATTATAAATTACATAATTTATGTGTCCAACTTGTTCTATTGCTGATATAGTGTTGGAATTGTTTATTTTTTAGTAATAAATGCTTAGAGCAGCCTGTTTATGTATTGTTTATTTAATTTGTTGATCTCCTTGTGTAATTAACCATATGTTTACTTGATCACTAACAACTCTTGTATAGGTACAAATACATAGGCCATTGAACTACCCAACATTGTCAATGCCTGACACAAAGGGACCTTTGGGTTATCGACCTCTTGAGGTTGGTTTCCTTGTAGGAGAGGTGGTGCAATCTTTTTCTACCTACATGTTGATGATTGTGTCAAAACACCCCTCAATAGTGAATGGTGATAGAAGCAGGGCATGAATGAAGAGAGTTGCATATGGCTTGATTTGTACTCCAATGAGTAGCCTTGGGATGGATCCACAAGAGGTCATTACACAATTTGTAAAGATCAAAAGGATGACCTATGAGATTGTTGAACAATATTCTCAAAGGTTTTCACAGATGCAGAGGTGTGTTGAAGCCACAAGAAATTGATCACTAGAGTATGGAGCAGTAGTAGATCATTTTCTCTAGGGTAATGGTCCACATATTGCACCTCATGTTAGATCTATACTTGGAAAATTTATCTTGAAGGATGCATTCAAATGATAGGTCAACAACCTACAACAACAACTATTCCATGGCATTCAAATTCCTCAAAGTATGCAATTAGCCAACACAATAAATTAGATCAACCACTCCCAAGGGCAAGATTTCAATCGATTAGGATCAAATTTGTCCATTTGTGTGGATGTTACACCTCATACAAACCTACCTACAGCTACACCATACAAATATAGCTAGGATACACCACTATGGAGGTCAAATTGTCCATATGATGGTGATTTTTCAAGTGGAGGTAGTACTGATCCGTCATATAATCATCATATTAATCCAATACAAGGTCAAATTTAGGGGACGAATACACAAAATGAAGTCATTAATGTAAGTATTTCACCTCCTAATGATATTCCCATGGTTGTACATTCATTTTCTAGTCATTGTGTATCAAATCATGATGAAATTTCAAGAGGATGGCTTCCTGATCAGTCATTTCTAGCTAGGAAATTATTCATAAATAAGGTCAAGAATGGCATGGAAAGAGGTGAGAACACAATTTTCTATCCTCCTAGTAACCTAGTTACAAGATCCAACCAAAATGGAGTTGATAATTGTAAGAATGAAGAAAAACTACAAGGTTTATCAACACCTAAAACACTGTCATATCATAGTTGCTATGAGAAATCAACTTGTACAGAGGTTATTACATCTAATTTGATGCATCAAAGAGTTCTTTAAAGATTGTATTCGATGATTGTGTTATAGATCATGACTATGTTTATGATCCAAAGGTAGATATTCCATTAATGCATAGAAAGTTGCATAATGAATTCTTGAAAATGGGATGTTTAAGTGCATTATTAGAACTTGCATCATTTGAGAGTTGCAAGATTCATAACATAGTGAAACATCAAATATTGTGTTGCCTCCCCTTTCTTGCAAGGTTGGATTTGTTCTTCAAAGGAGAGATACTTGCTAAGGATGTATGGACACTTATAGAGGATCAAGATTCCAATGACGAGAGCATGCATGAAAGTCATTCAATTGAAGGAGAGGTTTATGGATCAGCTCATGAACATGAAGAAAATGAAGCCATTTTAAATCATCCACTCATTGCATGTCAAGAACAAGAAGGTAATGTGCATGTTTTGAATTTGTTTGATGAATTACCTAAGTTTCATGATGCATTATTTGAAGCTACTGACCATGAGGAACATCTGCAACATGGTGTTTTCTTGCTCAAGAGAGAGTCATGCTCTAGTTCAAGAAAGAGAATTCAATGTCAAAACTAAAACTCCTCATGAGGGGCTTCACCCAAGGAAAGATTTTCAACCTCACATGGATACTATGGAACTTGGGAGTGTTGGTAAAGTAATTTATATTGATGCCAACTAATTATTAACATTTAAAAGTACTTGTGAAGCTAACTCATTTAATAAAAATAAACATATGGATGATGAAATTCTTGTTGGCTTGAGTGAAAATTATGATGAGACAGAGAATAACTTGTTTTTAGATGAGTTTGTAGAGGATCTTTTTATTAGGACAATGAAGAGATCTTTTGTCATGAATAAATGAAATGACTTAAGAACTAATTTTTGGGAAGCTAAGAGACTTATTCATGTTTGGGACAACCTAGTGGCTTAGGAAAATCAATTGTATCAAACCTGCAACAACCATGAGGATAAATTAAACAAGATGGAATGTCAATCAAACTTTGGAACAATGGATAGATCTTGTTGTGTAAGTCAAGAATATGAGTTAAAAACTAATTTTTCAAAGGAAAATGGTGAATTGATTGCTCATATCAGTCAAATACCCTCTAGTAATAAGTCATATTAGACTTGTATTAGTTAAGAAGATAAACTGGAAGGTAAGTTAGGTGCTAATGTATATGCATATGTGAAGGAAAATGAGACTAACTTCTTGTTGTAGCTAGAGATGCATGATGAAATCTAGCTTGAGGAGATAAAAGAAGAAAAATAAGACCATGTAGAGGTTGTCCTAGAGCTTAAATCACTTCAACATGATCAACCAAGTGAAATAAGGGAGTACCTTTATGATTTTGTTGTTGCTGATCTAGTATATTTGAATAAGTTATCTAGGGCAGATTTGTGTTTATCATGTATTGATGGTTCTAACCTTATTCACGATGATTTTTAGATAGATTCATGTGTCTTTAATGATGATATGCAGAGGTTTGATGAATGCAATAATGTATCTCATGAGGTAAATGACTTTCAAGCCTACCAATCAACAAGCAAGATGACTTACCACCTTCCTCATTGGATGCAACTAATAAGGTGCTTGACCTAGTGTCCAAATTGAGTGGAGAGATGTCAACTCATGGATATTCCATGCACATATCAGACCTTGCATCACTTGATTCATGTAGAATTCATCCATTTGATTCACATCCAGAAGTAAGTTGTCTTTATTTATTGTTAGCTTGGGAGATTGCCATGGTAGGTAAGACTAATTTTGAGCATGTTTCTTTGGGAGATAAGCAAAATGATGATTGGGTCTTCTTGTTGAGGTATAGATTTCTTGTCTTTTATGCATTTTAGTTTGTGTTTCAACCTCAATTTGATTTTCCTAATCACATTGGCATGCTCGGTGGACCCACAAGGTCCATATCTAATCAAATTTTGTGAGTTTTTATGTTTGAGATGTGTTTTTACAGGTGTAGCACTATGTACCTTGCATAGTGGCGCTATCTTTGGCTCATTTCGATGCTATTTACTATTTTGGCACTATTTTGCAGAGCGTTTTCTCTCTCAACTCTCACTTACAAATCTATCTAATTTCTGGTCTTCTTGTAGTTTTATAAGGTTATCTGCTCTTTGTTTTGCAGGAATCTTGAATAGAAGAGGGGGAGGTCATGCAAAATTTCATTAAGGACTAAACATACATATTTTGACATTTATCTTGTCTTGTTTTCTATTCATTAAGCTAACAAGACTAACTAGGTCCTTTCTTTGCAGTCTAACCCTCTAGTTTTAGTAGGAAGACATCTGTTTTACAGGACAGACAAGTCCAGGCTCATATTGGTGCTATCGACACCCAGAGCGGCGCTATTTTCAACTGTGACTAGAAACTTAAACTGCATGCGCCGTGGCGCTATCTATGGCACATTCTAGTGCTATTTTGTGTTTTAGCACCTTCTGTATCTCATATTAGCGCTATTTAGTGTTCTGGCACCTTATGTGTATTGTATTAGCGCTATATTATCTTCTGACACATTCTGTATTCTGTTCTAACACCATGTTTTAAATCAGCGCTAGTTGTCTGGGTATCAAGTTTTTTTCTGTCATTTTCTGTCAGTAGCACCATTGCTATCTGGAGTGGCGCCATTTGGTCTCTGTTTTGGCACTATATTTATAGATTGACTTTGTGTTCTGTGCAGGGACTGATAAGTTTTTTGCAGGTCATCACCATCATTTTGCGGCCACTAACAAGTTTTTGCAGGGTGTTTATCTTTAATTTAAAACAAACACTTCAATTGGGAATTAAAAAGAACCCTTGCATGTTAGCTTAAACAAACATTTCGATTTGGTGCAATAAAATTTGATCAACAACCAACAAATGAATCTTTGTGTGTGCCTTAGCTTAGAACAAACATTTGAATTTGGTGTTCTAAAATTCACAAGTACTTGCCAACAACTGTACAAAACATTTCAATTTTGGGCTTTAAAAAGAACCACAAAGTGCATCAATAAACTCATTGGATTAAAAAGAACAACAATCTGCATTCTTCACTCATCTAAAACAAGAAAACCAATCTAATTTGTGTGAAGTATTTTCGTGATTTTGTTTGTAGTGTGGAAAGTGTATGCTCTTCCCTCGCACCATTGGTGACCTTGGGAATAAAAAGCTTTTCACAACACTTGCATAAATCACCCCAAACATAATCCAAAGAACTAAAATGTGTTGCAAGTATGGGTTTAACTAGTGTTGTCATTGATGTCAACATACTCATGTTGCATTAATGAGAAGGATTGGATGAACTGTGTGCTGAGTATATTGAGAAAATTAGTCTCAATCAGGAACAGTGAAGAACAGTGATGATAACAAGGTAAAAGTCCAAGATAGGTTGCGGATAAGAGGATGCGGTTTAAAGGGTTTGCAGATATAAGTCTTGAGATGCTCCAGTCAAGTTTTCAGAGGTCTGCATGAAGAGCTGAAGAAGTTATGGTCGCTCAAGTAGAACCGGCTCCGACAGGTGTCCAAAGGTGACATAGTGACACAGATAGGTCCGGTGAGGTCCGGTAATGCATTATCCCATTCTGCAGATTTGAGGAAGTGTTGGGGAAGTCTGTGTGGTGTGTCAACTCGTTTGGTTCATGGTTTGAAGATCTGCAAGTATCTATTCCTTTGTGACAGTAATGCCAGACTGTGTTCTTGAGGTTCTGGATGAAGGAGAGAAGGATTTCAGTAAGTAGAGGAAGTGCGGATGTTCTTGGTGTCTCAGGCAAGTTTGTGGAGGTCCTTGGATTGTGCTCAGCTTGTGTGTATGGTCTGCATTAGAATTGGGGTCCCAGAACTGAAGAATAACTTTTGGATGATGCTGTTCTTTCTGTGACTAGCCGATCGGATGAATTATACATCTTGCAGGTGTCTTTGTGGATGCTTGCCGACTTAGATGTTTGTTTCTAAGTTGATGTCATGTATAAATAAGGGATTGCGAAGTCATTTCAGTTATGAACTTGTGGAGATGAGTGTGTGGTAGCAAAGAGAAGAGCGAAAGGTAGAGTAGAAGGTTTGAGCTTAAATGGAACTGACTCAAGCATGGTGAAGATGCTATTTACCAGTTCAAGTATGTGATACTTATTCTTTTGTAGACAGTGTATCTCCTATAGGCAGTGAGCCTCTTATGAGCAGTGTGCTCGGGCAGTGAGCCCTAATTGGCATGTGCCATTTTGTTCTTTCTATTCTTCTAACAGAGAATATTATCTTGGGTTAATCACCCCGTGGTTTTTCCCTTAACTGGGTTTTCCACGTCAAAATCTTGATGTTATGTGTGTTAATGTGTATCTGCTCTTAACTTGTTGTATTATGCTCTCATGATTGATTTACTTTTATGCTTATGTGGAGTTGAGTATTTGATTTGGAAGAAAGTTTTGGACAACTGATTCACCCCCCCTCTTAGTTTTCTACCCTAAGTCTAATAATTTGTATCAGAGCTAAGTTCCTCTGAAAGGAGCTTAACCGCTTGAGGAGATCCAGGATGTCATCCTACAAGAAGGATAGTCCGAAGTTTGATGGAACTAACTTTGCTCTTTGGAAAGGTCGCATGAAATGTCACTTGTAGTGTATGGGATTTTCTTACTGGTCCATGGTTACAAAAGCTTATGTACCTCCACAAGGTGGTCCGACAACCCTAAATGAAATCACAGATGCTAAAAACAATCTGCGGACCAAAGAGGCTCTCTTAAGCGTATTATTTGACTCAGAACTCTCAAATGTTATTGATCTACCATCTACCTTTGAGATTTGGAATAAACTGGAACTTTTGCATGAAGGAGACCAGTATGTTAAATGTGCAAGTTTACAAAGTCTAAAAGGGAAATTTGAAAAATTGAAGATGAGAGATGATGAAAATATTACTTCTTTTATGCCAAGAGTGAATGAGTTGGTTTGTGGAATTAGAAATGCAGGTGGAATCCTAAGTGAAGAAGAGATTGTTGGCAAAGTTCTCAGATCCCTTCCCGCTTCTTATAAAATCAAGGCTTTTGCAATCGAAGAATTCAGAGCTCACACAACAGTCACAAGAGATCAATTGGTTGGTAAGTTGGCTACTTTTGAAATGGCCGAGTTTGGAGATGATCCTCCAAAGACTGAATCTGCATTCAAAGCTAGTGCCTCTATAAAAGGGAAACAAAGGTTTGATCCGGGAGAAAACTCTTCAAGGAACCTATCATGGTATGAAAAAGCAAGAAAAGACTTGGAAGAAGAAGAAGCTGAAACTGCTCATCTTGAAGCTCTTATTGCAAAAAGATTGCCAAGAGGATCCGGTAAGTATGAAGGGAAATTACCTTTCAAGTGTTTTAACTGCAATAAAATTAGTCATTTTGCCTCAAAATGTCTGGAAAGATTTTTAAGACCAAATCCTAACAGATCAAGATTTCAAAAGAATTGTTACTATGTTCATGAAGAAGATGATAATGAAGGAGTAACAGATGATGAATCAGAGACAGGAAACAAATCCGATAATGAATGGGTGTTTATTGCCATCAAAGAAGAGGAACCAATATCCTCTGTATCTGTCAATTATGAAGTTGAAGAAAAAGCTCTGGCTGCTCAAGTTGAAGTAAAGGATGATTGGGTCATTGATAGTGGATGCTCTCACCATATGATAGGTGACAAGAATAAGTTCTTAAATTTGGAAAAGTATGAAGGAGGAATTGTAAAAGTTTGGAGATAATTCTGTTGGCAGAATCAGAGGTAGAGGAACTATTTCTCTTGATGGAAAGAACAAAACTAGTAATGTACTGTATGTTGAAGGATTAAAGCACAATCTTCTCAGTGTTGGACAGTTGGTGGACAAAGGCTATGATCTCAGATTTAGGAATAGAAAATGCAAGATCTTTGAAAATTTCAGAATAGAGATTGCATCCAGTACCCAAACAAAAGGTAACATCTTTCACTTGGCTGGTACTAGTAAAAGTTATTTATTTGTTCAAGTTGATCAGAGTTGGTTATGGCATAGAAGAATGTGACATGTGAACTTTGATAATATCATCAAGATAAGTAATACTCAGGCTGTAAGAGACCTTCCAAAATTGGTAAAACCTACAAATAGTTTGTGCAAAGAATGTTAGTTGGGAAAACAAAGCAGAATCTCATTCAAAAGCAAGGAACAATCTTCTACCGAATTATTAGACTTGGTTCATACTGACTTGTGTGGTCCGGCAAGAATCAGGAGTGTGCAAGGTGATAAATACTTCATGTTGCTAATTGATGACTATTCCTAGATGATGTGGGTAACCTTTCTGAAAGAGAAATCAAAAGCTCTTGAGAAATTCAAAATATTCAAGGCTATGGTGAAAAATGAGACTGGATTAAAATTGAAATGTCTGAGGTCTGATAGAGGTGGAGAATTCACATTCGGTGAGTTCATAAACTTCTATGAGAAACATGGAATAAAGAGACAGCTGTCTGCCCCTAGAACTCCATAGCAGAATGGAGTTGTTGAGAGAAAGAACCGGACCATCCAGGAAGCATCCAAGACCATGATGAAGGAAGCAAATGTTCCTCAGATCTATTGGAGAGAAGCTGTTAGCACTGCAGTCTACACTCTCAATCGAGTTTAAATTAGAAACTATACTGGTAAGACTCCTTATGAACTCTAGTTTGGCATTACTCCCACTGTGAGATACTTCAGAGTTTTTGGTAGCAGATGTTATATTAAAAGGGATGAAGATCTAGGAAAGTTTGATGCTAGAAGTGATGAAGGAATATTCTTGGGTTACTCTACTCAAAGCAAAGCATACCGGTGTTACAACAAGAGACTGAGAAAGATTGTAGAAAGTGTAAATGTGAAGGTTGATGAAGAAATTGAAAGACCCTCAAGAATTCATGAGCATGAGGAAGATGATCAGAATGGTGTTCAGATTCAAGGTATCCAAGCCTCTTCTGAGAAACAAAGTCAAGTTGATCCGGTAAGACAGGAAGAAGAGATAAGTCTCAATGAGACTGATCAAGAGTTAGAGGTGCAAGAAACTCCCAAAATTCCAAGGTATGTAACTCTAAACCACTCTGAAGATCAGATCATAGGTGACAAAAGCAAAGGGGTGCAAACAAGGAGGAGAATTGCTCAAAATTCAGATGAGTATTGTCTAATTTCAAAGATTGAACCTAAGACAGTAAATGAAGCCTGTAATGATGAAAATTGGACTAAGGCAATGGAGGAAGAACTGATGCAAATTGAGAAGAATCACACTTGGGATCTTGTTCCCAGACCAAGAAATAAAAATGTGATTGGAACCAAATGGGTCTTCTGGAACATATTGAATGAAGCCGATGAAGTGATCAGAAATAAGGCCAGATTAGTTTGCAAAGGTTACTCTCAAATAGGAGTTGATTTTGAAGAAACTTTTGCTCCGATGGCAAGAATTGAAGCAGTCAGATTATTTCTTGCATTTTCTACCTTCAAGGATTTCAAGGTGTATCAAATGGATGTCAAATCTACCTTCCTAAATGGTAATTTGGAAGAAGAAGTGTATATTGAGCAACCGGATGGATTTCAATTGTCTGATCATAGTGACATGGTTTGTAAATTGAAAAAGGCACTGTATGGACTGAAGCAAGCCCCAAGAGCCTGGTATGAAAGATTGGATAAGCATCTCTTGAAGATTGGTTTCAACAAAGGTACTGCTGACAGTAATTTGTATTTCAAAATTGATCATGAAAATATCTTAATTGTTGAAGTATTTGTTGATGATATCATTTTTGGAGGAAGAGATAGTATGTGTAAAACTTTTGCAAGACAAATGAAAAGTGAGTTTGAGATGTCAATGCTCGAAGAAATGAATTTCTTTTTGGGTCTACAAATTACTCAAACAAAGAAAGGAATCTTCATTTCTCAGTCAAAATATGTGAAAGAATTGTTAAGGAAATTTGGGATGGAAGACTCAAAGCCAATGAACACTCCAATGGCAACCAGATGCAAGTTGAGTAAAGATGATGACTCTCCCAAAGTTGATCAGACAAAATATAGGTCAATGATTGGAGGACTGTTGTATCTCACTCAAACTAGACCAGATATAATGTAGGTTGTTGGTCTTGTTGCGAGATTCTAGGTTGATCCCAGAGAATCTCATGTCATGGCAATCAAAAGGATTTTTAGGTATCTAAAAGGAATAGTTGAGTATGGTCTGTGGTATCCTAGAGATCATGATTTCTCTCTTCATGCATATACAGATGCAGATTGGGCAAGAGATGTGGATGACCGGAAGAGTACCAGTGGTGGAGCATTCTTTTTGGGAAAAAGATTGGTTTCTTGGCTAAGCAAGAAACAAGAGGCAATATCTCTGTCTACAACTGAAGCAAAATACATTGCAGCAGCAGGTAGTTGCACTCAAGTCTTGTGGATGAAGTAGATGCTAAGAGATATTAAAGTAGAATATGAGGAGCCTATCACAATTTTTTGTGATAATTCAAGTGCAATAAATATTTCTAAGAATCCGGTGTTGCATTCTAAGACTAAGCATATATCTATCAAGTTTCACTTTCTGAGAGAGCAAGTGAACAAGGATGAAGTCAGATTGGAGTATGTGCCCTCCAAGGATCAGATTGTAGATATCTTTACTAAACCTCTTCCCAAGGACTCTTTTGAGTATCTCAGGGAGAAGTTAGGGGTTATTGCCCCTCCGGTGATGAACTAGGATGCACTGATGTGCATCGGTCTGGTGGATATCACAGTCATATCTTGTGATTCAGATTGATGATGGGGAGTTGCTACTCAGGGGGAGCAGCAGGTATGATTCTGAAGTTGCAAGTATGAGTCCTTTGCCATTGATGTCAAAGGGGGAGAGAAGACATGTGAAAAACAAGTGGTTGATGATCAAAGGGGGAGTAGTATAGGAAGAGAAGACATGTGAATAGTTGTTGGTGATAGGGGGATTTGTGACAGTAAGGAGAAGTTCTTGTCTTGATGGTTTTTCACATCATATGTTGCCATCAATGACAAAGGGGGAGATTGTTGCAAGTATGGGTTTAACCAGTGTTGTCATTGATGTCAACATACTCATGTTGCATTAATGAGAAGGATTGGATGAGCTGCGTGCTGAGGATATTGAGAAAATTAGTCTCAATCAGGAACAGTGAAGAGCAGTGATGATAACAAGGTAAAAGTCCAAGATAGGTTGCGGATAAGAGGATGTGGTTTAAAGGGTTTGCAGATATAAGTCTTGAGATGCTCCAATCAAGTTTTCAGAGGTCCGCATGAAGAGTTGAAGAAGTTATGGTCACTCAAGTAGAACTGGCTCCGATAGGTGTCCAAAGGTGATAGAGTGACATAGATAGGTCCAGTGAGGTCCGGTAATGTATTATCCCATTTTGTGGATTTGAGGAAGTGTTGGGGAAGTCTATGTGGTGTGTCAACTCATTTAGTTCATGGTTTGAAGATCCGCAAGTATCTATTCCTTTGTGACAGTAATGCCAGACTGTGTTCTTGAGGTTCTGGATGAAGGAGAGAAGGATTTCAGTAAGTAGAGGAAGTGCGGATGTTCTTGGTGTCTTAGGCAAGTTTGTGGAGGTCCTTGGATCATGCTCAGCTCATGTGTATGGTCCACATTAGAGTTGGGGTCCCAAAACTAAAGAATAACTTCCGAATGATGGTGTTCTTTCTGTGACTGGCCGACCGGATCAATTATACATCTTGCGGGTGTCTTTGTGGATGCTTGCCAACTTAGATGTTTGTTTCTAAGTTGATGTCATGTATAAATAAGGGATTATGAAGTCATTTTAGTTATGAACTTGTGGAGATGAGCATGTGGTAGCGAAGAGAAGAGCGAAAGGCAGAGCAGAAGGTTTGAGCTTAAATGGAACTGACTCAAGCATGGTGAAGATGCTATTTACCAGTTCAAGTATGTGATACTTATTCTTTTGTAGACAGTGTGTCTCCTGTAGGCAGTGAGCCTCTTGTGAGAAGTGTGCTCAGGCAGTGAGCCTTAATTGGCATGTACCATTTTGTTCTTTCTATTCTTTTAACAGAGAATATTATCTTGGGTTAATCACCCCATGGTTTTTCCCTTAATCGGGTTTTCCATGTCAAAATCTTGATGTTATGTGTGTTAATGTGTATCTACTCTTAACTTGTTGCATTATGCTCTCATGACTGATTTACTTTTATGCTTATGTGGAGTTGAGTATTTGATTTCGAAGAAAGTTTTGGACAACTGATTCACCCCCCCTCTCAGTTGTCTACCCTAAGTCTAACAAAATGAACCTTGTTTAGTGTGATGCAAGGACAAAATATATGTTTGCTCTCCCCTCGCATCCTTGTATGAACTTGGGGATCAAAAGTTATTTTGTGGTTTTGTTGCTTTTGTTAATCTTTAGAGGGCCTGCCACCCAGCTTTGAAAGGTGGGAATGACCCAAGCGGCAACAAGCTAAAGCCAAGATCTTTCGATCTGCTATATAAAATAATGTGATTGTGACAAAAGTCACAAGCAACATGTGTTGTTGTGTCATACCGATAGCCAACCTCCCCCAAAACCCTCCAAGGCGTAACCCTTGGAGGCTGGGAGACTCCATAACGGAGAGTAGTGCTGTCGTACGTATGGCCACCTGAACGAATGCACTTACTATGAACCTTTATTTTAGCAAGCCCAAAAAACCTTCTATTTGTTGACACACAAGGGAAACCTTTGAAGTGGCCCCGATTCATGCAGTTCTTAGCCGAGGTAGCAGGGACAATCCTAAGGTTTGGTGAGGGACAAGCCTTCGTGAAAACCTAGATCTTAGTATGCGTGAGAAGTGAGTGTAATTTTAAGGAGGAGTTGGTTCTACCAAGATCTTAGAGCTACCCGCTTTGAATAGGCGTAGCTAGGGGATTCAACAAATACTGTCCTATCTTCGCCATAGGTTGTGCAAAGTGCTTGTTTAACAAAATCACATGTCTTTTCACAAACAAAATCTTGGTTATTGTGTGTTATTGTGCTTAAATTGTTTTCAAGAAACTTGCCAAGAAACAATAAGAATCATTTGATCAAACTTCATATCAAAACAAATCCAAATTTGCCATCAAAAACTATCTTTTCATAGCCTCGACCAACATTGCCCTGTTTTAGCACCATCTCTATCTGCTTTTGGCACCATTTCACCTGTGGATTGGTGCTATTTGCAGATTGACTTGCCTAAAACTAAGACCCATTCCATTGTGATCTTTAGGACCTACTTTGCCATAATCCATACTCACCTTCCAAAAAACCATCAGTACACCATCCACTTTCTCCTCAAAATTTTCCAAATCATACCATCATTTTGACCTTAGAGAATCAACCATTATCATTATCGAACCCCTTGCCATATCATAATCCACTCAATTGCATATCCATTCATCCTCATTAGATATTTGCATACCTTTTTGGACCAAAATAAAAAAATCCTTGTCACAAGAAATCATTCCAAAATCCAAAAACATATCCAAAATCTTCCAAATAAAAAATCATCAACCAAAAACTCGTCATCCCTTTGAGCTAAAGCTAGATCTAGATTTCATCATTCACATCATATTTTGCTTGGAGAGTCATTAGTCAACCTTTCAAGTGAAATAATCATCCTTCTTTGCGTAAGGTCATTAGTCTACCCCAAACAAAGAGAAACATCCATTTGTGCGACACGAATCTAGATCTTACTTGAGCTCATCCGTTGACCTTCAAAAATCCTTTTCAAAAACATCATCCTAATCTCTCATATCAAACATCAAAATCTCTTCCATCAAATCACCCTCATCATCCATCATCTACCTCTTGGTCCAAATTTGTGCAAAAGTCAATACCACCCACTCTTATCATCCCTAGATTGACACTTTTTTGAAGAATCATCTTAGAAGTGAAAAATCTATTCTTTATCACACTACAACTCACCCTCCCCATCTCACTACCACATTCATCTTTGGGTCCAACAAATCAATCAGGATTCTCTCAGGTCTCCATCCTCATTTCACTCCACCTCTAAATCAAATCCATACACATGCATGCCCATAACTAGATCACAACACAAGAAGAATCAAGAAATGGAAGACTTTGGACAATATGGGGGCATAGGAATGCCTAATACCAACGACAACAACCTACCAATCAACCAAACATACAACCCACCTATGGTTTTTCAAATTCTGACATATAATCCCAATGAAAATCCCTTCCATTTCTTGCAACCACCACCACCACCACCACAAAACATCCCCATCATGTCCCAAGATGATCTAGATGTCTTAAGCTTTACACAAAATGTCGATAGCATGGACCTACTTGACAAAATCCTAAGGTTGGATCCAAATAGATATCTTGATTATCTCCTCAAAATTGGTGCTCAACCACCCCACAACATGACATCATCTCAACCCTCCACCTCTAACGTCACTCCTACCACATCCTCCCTACCATCTACATCAAACACCCAACCTATCATCTCACAAACATCAACTCCCACCATATCTACCACCACCACAAGCTCTAATTCTACCACATCTACAATTCCCACAAGTGTCACCAATCCCACCACTTCCCAACCCGTCACCACATCCACTATCACAACTAATGTAACCTCTTCCGTTCCACAAATCACCTTAGGCATCCAAGGGAACCTCACACATACAAGTGCCTCCATGAGTGTGCCTCCACTCAACCCTCAAACCATAGCTTACATAAGACAATTCTATTCACAACCACCTTACAACACGACCAACCCATCTAACGTCAATCTATCTCATGTCAACCCATCCAACATCAACCCATCTAATGTTCAATCCATCCAATCTCACATACCTAAAAAACCCCATAGCATCATCAACACAACATAATCCCAATCCTCAAATTACCCCCATATTCTCCAACAACTCTACGCTCATCAACAACATCTTGCACAACTTAACCAAAACACCACCCCACAATATCAAAACATGACCTCCCAAAATCTCCAACATCAAACCCCACACAATCTCCAACACCTCATCCATCAGCAAAACTACACACCTCAACCACCACCAAACCTGGATCTCACAAGTGTTGTACAGGCCTTGATTCAAAAGGTAGACGATATGCAAACTGGGGGCAAACACAAGCATTATTCTTTTGAGGATATTTGCCCCTATCCATTTGATCGGACATTGTACATGCCCCCTTTCTCCAAGAATTTTGAAATGCCCAAATTTGATAAATACAAAGGAAAGGGAGAACCTAGGGACCATCTTAGGGAGTTTTACCTCACTTGCTTAGAAGTCTCAAACAATGATACATATCTAATGAGACTATTTCCAAGAAGCCTCAGTGGTCAAGCCACTGAATGGTTCGCACATCTTCCCCCAGGCATTAGGTCTTTCCCTAATCTTATGGAAAAATTTGTAAACCATTTCTCCTATAACTTCTAACATGAAATATCTATGACAGACCTTTGCAACACAAAACAAAAAAGTGGAGAATCGTTTGCTTCCTTCTTGCAGAGGTGGAGAAGCTTAGCAAGCAAACTCCCTTGGCCAATTCTTGAAAAACAACTCATCACCAAGTTTGTGACTAACCTCAATTAGGAAATAGGGTTTCATTTACAAATCCTTTGTGTATCTACCTTTGAAGAAGTCATCGACAAAGGTACTACCATAGAACGGCCCCTCATCGCTAAGGGCTCAATCAAATTATATGACTACAAGTCCAACAACAACAACAACAACAAACTCCATATCAACACCCCC
Organism: Cunninghamia lanceolata; assembly: GCA_027924645.1. Classification (NCBI taxonomy): domain Eukaryota; kingdom Viridiplantae; phylum Streptophyta; class Pinopsida; order Cupressales; family Cupressaceae; genus Cunninghamia; species Cunninghamia lanceolata. The sequence goes on from BSBN01000957.1 coordinate 6,737,640, forward strand.
AATACAAACAACAACGCCAACATGCAATTAAACAACAAGCCATGCTATTGGGGGAAGAACAAGAACACCTTGAACAATGGCATCACAGATGTGAAAGCCGTCCAACATGTACGGAATCAAACACCCGCACATACATATACCGCCAATGTAAATAACCCAAGGGGCAAAATAAACAAAACAAACCTCGAAGGTAATTTACACCCTTAGGGGACCCCATCGAGGATATCCTCAACAGATGTCTCAAGAAAGGTTTGATAACACTCCCACCTGTTAAAGAAGCATGGTACAATGAAAATGATTATTGCGACTACCACCGCATTGTGGGCCATAAAACAACTGATTGCATGAAATTGAAACATTGCGTGCAAGACCTCATAGATCAAAATCAAGTCAGCCTTGATAAAAGCACCCACCCATCACCTAATGCAAATCTAGGAGCTTAAAAGGATCCACTACCCAACCATAACAAAGCCTCCTCATCTAATCAAGCCTACAACATCACCCCACCACCCGCGTCCTATGACTCTATTGTAGGATGGATAGAACCATCATTTAACCATGTCAACGCAATCACCATTTGGGCTCAAGCACCTGATTGCACCGTCACAACTTGTCGTGGCTGTGTATCCATCCGCACAGCCCCTACCACTGATCAAACCCTCATCTCCACGTCTGACTCACTACCCCTTTGTCCAACCACATGTCCATCGCCTACCAATCAGTACAACCTCTTAGAACATCTAGGAAAGACCAGTGCACAAATATCCATACTTAAGCTACTCTGCACGTCACCTCTTCATAAGGAAGTCCTTGACAAAGCACTCTTGGAAACCCAAGTCCCCACCAACCTAAATTTGAATCAATTCCAAGCCATGGTGGGCCATATCACCGCACCTCATCATCTCACATTTTTAGAAAAGGATCTTCCTGCTTCAGAACACTTACATAACAATGCCTTACACATTGAAGTTCGTATCCACAAGCACATCATCAAGAGAGTCTTAATAGATGGTGGCTCTGACCTAAAATATGCACTCTTATATTACTAAAACAATTGGGATACTCAGATGTGGTTGTAGAAACCAGTGATTGCATAACAATCAAAGGATATGATGACACTGAACGGCTATCTGAGGGCACTATCAAGCTCCCCATTCAAGTGGGACAAAAGATAATGGAAACAAAATGTCAGGTCCTTGATCTTGACCTCCCCTACAACATTCTCCTTGGTCGACCGTGGATCAATGCCATGCAAGCGGTCCCATCTACCTTCCATCAATGCCTCAAGTTCCCCCACAATGGCACAGAAGTAACTATCTATGCCGATACCCGCCCCTTCCAATACTGTAGTTTCTTGGAAGGCCATGACCACACCTTCTGCCCATATAAAAAAGGCATCACCAAAGCCAATCCCTCAACATCCACCTCATACATCGACCCCGCCAACATTGCCACCACTTCATCCCAAACACCTCCACTGCCCAAGGTCAAGATCAAGCTTAGTGACATGGGTTGTGGGGAATACGACCTACATGGTACCTTTTGTGTGGGCACATTACCCAATCCTAAAATGTTTGGCATCCCAAAGACAGAAGCAGCCAACACAGTTGTCATCAAGTGTAAACTGTAATGCCCCAAGCTTTCACATAGGATATTAGCTGAACAAACACCGAACCAACAAAATTTTCACATTTGCAAGTGTGACATTTACATGTCGCATTGCACTCACGCACACACAAGGTGTTGCAACATGTACAACAACACCTAAACAGACATCACCATTACACAATGCAAGGTGGCACAAGCGGAAGACTTCACCCATCATGTGACAACTCACCACGATGACCAAGAGAGAGGTGGAGCTCACTCCATGGCGAGGATCAGATACATGTCCATGACCTCGCTCCCTCACAACCACATGGAGTAGGATGAGGGTGACATCCACCTCAGTCTATTCCATGATGACACAAGACATCCCAAACACAAGGGTAACGCTCACCCACGAGATAGTCTAACTAGGAGGTATGATTCCTCAACAAACTAGAATGGTCACTAGTCAAACTCATGTAAAGGCACACATCCCAATGCAAAAGATGGAATAATCCAAGATTGCATATCACATCATGGAAATGACACCAAAACACCTACGAGGCTAAAAATAGTAATCAATGCCAAAGATGATTCATTTTAACCAAAAACATTAAGCTATCGAACCAATTATGTCCACATGTCAAAAAGGACGAAAGCGATACAAAAGGCTATGCATGTTCGACACCAATGTCAACACATGCCAAAAGAAAAGATAGGATCCTCACCACCTATGTGGAATGAATAAGATCTAACACAAACATACCCATAAACATTAAATACAACATCAAATAACTAAGTCTAAACATGCTAGCATAGCTAGATTCTAACATGTAAAATCTATCAAAACATGCCAACATCCTCACAAACTGAGGCATGGAAAACTACAAGATGATATCCAATAATTACAATATGTGAAGAGCTTCATCCCAAACATAAATGAATCATAGCCAACATCATAAATCAACTCAAAGCATTAATTACATCTTATTACAAGGGTCTGAAAAGACCTACATTACAAAGGTTACAATAATCAATAATGATAATATACAAGTACATAAAAAACCCAAAAACCAACATGCTCTCCAAGGTGCAACAAGGCACAAAGCACAAGGTAAACCACCTGCAAAAAGATCAAGGAATCCATCCAGCACCTGAAGATCATCATGAAGGACCAATGGGGGAATGTTGCTCACCTCCCAACCATATTGCCATCGTCAAGTGCAATAGATGTCTACGCAACTCTAGGCAACCCCCGAGCTACGGAGAAGGTGATCATGGCAAACCCGCTAAGAGCATCTCACACATCCAGGGTATACAAGCAACATATGGAATACACACCAATCAATGCACACAACACACATGACACAACTCCCAATATAGTGCATATAAACAACACATGGTACAACTACCATCCAATTGCATTCAAGTAACATATGTCACACTTGCCAAAACATAATAGAATGACATAACAACATTCAAGCATAAGGGAAATAGTTACACCTTCAATGCACACCAAACGAGGCATAAATCATAATCCATCATAGACACATACAAGCATGAATTAGGCATCACAATGCACATACAATCACATGGTAAACATCACACGTCAAGTAAAACTTCGACGGTCGAAGAAGGAAGAGAGACCTAGGTGGTTAGGACAAGGAGTGTCAAATGAGGGCAATACTCACCTCATGGTAGAACATGAGGGCATAACCTCCTCATAGCAACTGGACACTACACCAAAGATTGCTCTTTACACCCAAACCCAAGCAAGGCGGACACTTCACCAGCACATGCAATTTGGTGTAGATGATCTTATTATTAAATTTTATTACCCAATGTGTTTAAATGTTATTCTTAATTAAAACTTCCATTCGATAAATTCCAACGACCTCTTTGGGCCGTGGCACACGATAGAAGCCACTCCTTTCCTACCCCGAGACCTCTTCCTAAACACCCATAGCACCAATTTGACCAATTGGACATGGCACAGATTTCAAGGTGACAAAATCACAATTTTGACAAAAACACAACATATTCTCAAAAGATGCAAAATACCATTCTAATTGGGATATAGCTCATCCCACAAACTAAAACATCAAGGAAATGTATACAAAGCAATTTTCAGGTTTTTCAAAAATAGAGAAATAAGTGGCACAGATTTCAATGCACCAAAATGTCTCAAAAAAATAACAATCTCATAAGATGCAAAATCACATAATATGAAGGAGTCAACTCATCCCTCTAAACAAATCATAAAGGAAATGTATAGAATTTAGTTTTCATGTTTTCTAAAAGTGCAAAATAACCATAAGGCCCTAAAAACTCCATTGGAGCTCTCTTTGGCACCTTGACCAAAGTGTGACCAATTTTCTAACTTTGGTTTTTCAATAGCTATGGATGATATGACAACTACCCATTATAGATAACATGCCCAACAACCAAAATATGCAATAAAAATGAGTTGGGGATTTCCACAGAAAATTTGCCAGAGTTTTGTCTGTATTTTCATGTTTCCAAAAATGAAAATACATAAAAATAAAAACATACACAGCTGAAATACATTTTCTAAGCTTCCCACAACTAAGCAAAGCCATCTTCAACCATTCTAGATGGTGTGGCATGAAGGAAACAAAATAAAACAATTTAAATGAGAAGATTGGAGAAACTTACCTTCCAATACAAGCAAAATCCAAGGAAAAGAATGAGGTTGAATGTCAGATTCAATCCACACACAACAAGCAAACACCAAGATCTTGAATCCAATCCAAACTACAAGCAATTCCAAGCAAAACTCCCTTCCAAGCAATCAGATATCCATTTTTCAAGCAAGAGGGTTTCAAACAAAGGAGAGCACATTTTGGAGAGAAAAAGTATAATGAAAAATACATGTCTTTTTCCATTTATTCCTCCAAAGACACTACTCCTTTTTTAGTAATAAATTAATCTTTTAAGTGATTTAATAAATCAAATCAAAATTAGAGAATTTGCACATTAAACTATTTAATTCAACAATTAAATAATTGAATGTCTCTTTAGCAAATCAAATAGGCATATAAAATAACACATTAAAAATTTTATTTCACTAAAAACGTCCAATTAATTCACTCAAAGCAATAGGGAAATAGTTAGTCAAACAAACTCAACTATTCCAAATAGGTTATTGCCATAGAACTCAGTCTCATTCCGAAAAGTACAAACATGCCATACTAGGCATTTAGTTTTCACATTTAATGCAATTTCTACCATTTTACGAAAAAATATCAAATTTAAGAATTAAACCGAAATCACTCAAATTTGCTCCACAAGCATATAATGATGCAACAAACATTTTTCGCTAAAGCAAAAATAGCAATTTCCAAATTAAAATCATTAATTTAATCTGAAAACACGGAACACACACTTTTCAAAACATTTTAAAATAAAGTGCAAGAATGCTAAGGAAACACACGCAAATGATACCAAACACACATCACAAGTTTCCACAACACAAGGATAAGGGTGAGATGGCTTAGCGTCCCATGTCAACCTTCTCCACATTTCTCACATTAGTTAGCACCTGTAATTACCTACACACTCAAGTAAACCATCAGGCATACCTGCTCCATACATAAAATAGCCAAAGCACATCATAATACCCAACGTGGCATAATATTGCATAAGCATCATAAACATGGGTCGACAATCAATCAACATCATAAAATCATATATGTATAAATCAACTAACAAAATCATACTGAAGACATCACATCCATCCAACATATTACACAATTGAAAACAATGAAGCTAAAGCACTACAATAATCTAACACACATGAACACAACGTATGCAATCCATAATGCATAGTTGGAAAGCCAAATAATAAATCAAAACGCCATTGGAAACACCTCAATGGTAATGTAGAATACACCCTGAGAACCCCTCGATGGCACCATAGACCTCATCAACAAGTTCGGTGTAATGCATCAAAGCATAATAATCACATAATACAATGATAAACACTCATAACAACATATAACACATGAATCAAAAAGCACACAATGCACAAACTGGGGTGGGCATTACATCCTCCCCCACTAGCATTAGGCTTACTCTTGGAAGCCTACAAAAACACAAGAATGAGGTACCCTTAGTACACAATCCTTTACAACACAACAAATCTTAAAAAATTAGTCATCCTAACCAAAACTAGGTTGAGGTCTCAAAATAATAAAACAAATCTCCAAAGGTGCACCAACTAGGTCAAAACCAACCATCATGCATACAACTCCTTTGAGACTGCATCACTCCATCCTCCAACTGCCATTGCAATGTGAAGAGGCCCAAGCCAAAAGGTGTAACAGACCACAAGCAAGTCAAGTCCGTAAAACTTAGGACCACAACTATGCTGGGATAACCTCTCAAGCTCTCAACTAAGTCTGTGGAAACTCACAAGGCTACCATATCCACTCTCAAGGAGAATTGTAAACAAAAGATTTCTCTCAACAATCCTTCCTCAGGAACTACCCACAACAAAAGAACTCAAGGATCAGGGAAAGCTAACTCAAAAAGGTTATAGGCACCACTACCACACCTTCATCCTGACCAAAAGCATGCCTCATCTCTAGAAATGGTTCTACTACATGAGGTACTTCCTCATATTCCACTCCTAAAAGAGAGGGTTTCTCTAACACTCTAGCTCTACACCACCAAAACTAGGATCAACCAAATAAGTTCTCAGAGGGAAGAATCTAAACCACATGCTCTAACAACATAAGCACTTCCATCAAGCAAGGCTTAGTAACCTGTTACTCACTAGGAGCACATCTAAGGAAGCCACAACACACCAACAAGGTGCAAGACTACTCACAACACCACTTCAACTCTTAACTAATCTAGACCAAAAAGGTCAAGCAACACAACATGATCATGAATTCATGATCGACTAGGCAACACAAGGCTTCCTCATGGCCTAAACACCAAGTATCCATAAAATGGAATACATAGGATAGCAACCTCTTCATACAAGAGTTTGCATCCCTTCCAGTATTACGCTAGGAAACCTCCAAAAAAACTAAGGAGAAACTCCAGAAGCAATCAAATTCCCAAGGTTGGTAACTCAACAAGAGCAAGAAGACAACTATAATACCATAAATATATAAATAATACATGCTCATGCACTAACTAAGGTTCCATGATACCTTACACTATGTCAAAACATAAGTATAGTTATGGAACTCACATCAAAAGAACACAACATCATACACTCCACTAATGATGAAACATTAGGAGCATGGTATCACGTCTAAGACTAACAAGAATGAGACAAACAAGAACAACCATAGTTGGTGGACTAAGTCAACACCCAACCAAAAATAATCTACTAAAAGCAAGATTCAGTCCAAATCAAGTTCTCTATATATCTCATTCACTTAGACACAATCAAGAATCAACATTTAAGCAAATACAAGGATACATTTTCACATCAAGATCCATAGAAGCACAAAACCATTTCAAAACTTCTCAACATTTCACACAATATTCACTTGCATCTAACAAAAACCAAGGAATTCAATCTACCATAGTTCTAGTAACATGCACACCAAGAACTAGCATATTCTCTGCATTCTACTCCCTTATATAATCCATCAGAATCCCATGATGGACATGATAGAGAACATAACACGATACACGACCAGCAATTAAAACATTCAAGCATAGCCACCAATAATAAATAAATAATATACCAGTGGAAGAAAAGTCAATTCCAATAATAAGGCATAAAATGAGCTCAATTTCAACAGTAAATCAAGTATGACCATAAAGATCACAAGATAAATAAATTTTAAAATTCGATGGCTATATACTCATTCATAAACGAGAATAAAATTCAATGCTGGCCCTTACAACATCTAGTGAATTCACCAAAGTCGAATAAATAAAGAATCAAACTTCAAAAGTTCCACATTACATGAACTACGTGACTAATTCTAGCCACTAGAGAGGGAGCACAATGCTACACTACACCTCAATTCCAAAATCTGAGGCAAGTAAGAGAACACAGTCAATCACACCAAACAAGTCTTCTAAGACTACAATCACATCAAAACATGAGATCATTTCTACAAAACCACACAAACATCACTCAAGATGCCAAGCAACAAAGAGTTGCATCCCATCCAAGGGAATCACAAACACCATGCAATGACACACAAAGTCACACACTAGCAACATCTAGTAACCAAGATTAAGCTAGGATAAAATGAGGTTCACAAACCAAGATATCTAAACACATCACTCTCACAAAAAGAGCGGTTAACATTTCTCACCAAACAATAATTCACCTAGCATATGGATAATGCATTAATGCAACTTTCACATACAACACAAATCAAAAGACAAGGGAGAATTAGGTTGGGGGTCAAGCACTTACCCAACGTTCCATTCACATGATGCTAAATTTCTCCACAACATGATGATAAGCATACTAAAGGCACACATTACAATAGAGGAAACACAACTCAGAAACACAAGATGCAGGGTTTGCTACTTCACTCACGATTCTACACCTCAAACATCACAAGGACTATGCAAATGACCCTTTTCACAACCCCTTTTCTCTTTAACTCTTCAAATAATGCAATGCAATAATTACACCCAGGTTTCCACATGAATCTTAGGAAAGAATGCAATTCAGGGACATAAGTCATTACCCAAATGATCTATTCTAGAATTACAATGCAACACTATCTTTCTTACAACTGCATAATTAATCCACACAGGGACATGCTCTCAAGAAGACAATGCAATATGCATTTCAGCCAAGCATTTCCAATCACCATAAAGAGGCAATTAATAAAAAAATATGACAAGCATTACGAGGGTATGCTACTCTTGCAACAAACATACACACAACAAGGTGCACAATGCAAGGTTCATTTAAACTAGCATTACCACAACAATATTCTTCACATATCATGCATATAATCAAAACATCATCTCTTTCACATATAAATGTATAGCTCTTAAAAGAGTAAACTAGGTTCACTCACACTCAAGAAAAAGGTATTTCCTTTCACACAAAGGTTCCCATAACTCCACTATCAAAAGTGGTCACAGAAGCACGAACATGATCCTACAAAGGTCACTCAAACACACTCATACAAGGAAGACATATCGAAAGAAAGCACATGCTACTCAACACGTAAACACACAAGGGCCCCACACATGCTCGAACGAGTCAAGAAGAACACACCCCAGAGCTCCCAATGCTGCAACATGGGCTCTGATACCAAGTGTAATGCCCCAAGCTTTCACACAGGACATTAGCTGAACAAACACCGAACCAACAAATTTTTCGCATTTGCAAGTGTGACATTTACATGTCACATTGCACTCACTCACACACAAGGTGTTGCAACATGTACAAAAACACCTAAAAGACCACCATTGCACAATGCAAGGTGGCACAAGTTGAAGACTTCACCCATCATGTGACAACTCACCATGATGACCAAGAGAGAGGTAGAGCTCACTCCATGACGAGGATCAGATACATGTCCATGACCTCGCTCCCTCACAAACACATGGAGTAGGATTAGGGTGACATCCACCTCAGTCTATTCCATGATGACACAAGACATCCCAAACAGAAGGGTAATGCTCACCCATGAGATAATCCAACTAGGAGGTATGATTCCTCAACCAACTAGAATGGTCACTAGTCAAACTCATGTAAAGGCACACATCCCAATGCAAAAGAGGGAATAATCCAAGATTACATATCACATCATGGAAATGACACCAAAACACCTACGAGGCTAAAAACAGTAACCAATGCCAAAGATGATTCATTTTAACCAAAAACATTAAGCTGTCGAACCAATTATGTGCACATGTCAAAAAGGACAAAAGCGATACAAAAGGCTATGCATGTTCGACACCAACGTCGACACATGCCAAAAGAAAAGATAGGATCCTCACCACCTATGTGGGATGAATAAGATCTAACACAAACATATCCATAAACATCAAATACAACATCAAATAACTGAGTCTAAACATGCTAACATAGCTAGATTCTAACATGTAAAATCTATCAAAACATGCCAACGTCCTCACAAACCGAGGCGTGGAAAACTACAAGACGATATCCAATAATTACAATATGCGAAGGGCTTCATCCTAAACATAAATGAATCATAGCCAACATCATAAATCAACTCAAAGCATTAATTACATCTTATTACAAGGGTCTCAAAAGACCTACATTATAAAGGTTACAATAATCAATAATGATAATATACAAGTGCATAAACCACCCAAAAACCAACATGCTCTCCAAGGTGCAACAAGGCACAAAGCACAAGGTAAACCACCTGCAAAAAGATCAAGGAATCCATCCAGTACCTGAAGATCATCATGAAGGGCCAATGGGGGAATGTTGCTCACCTCCCAACCATATTGCCATCGTCAAGTGCAATAGATGTCTATGCAACTCTAGGCAACCCCCGAGCTATAGATAAGGTGATCATGGAAAACTCGCTAAGAGCATCTCACACATCCAGGGTATACAAGCAACGTATGGAATACACGCCAATCAATGTACACAACACACATGACACAACTCCCAATACAATGCATATAAACACATGGTACAACTACCATCCAATTGCATTCAAGTAACATATGTCACACTTGCCAAAACATAATAGAATGACATAACAACATTCAAGCATAAGGGAAATAGTCACACCTTCAATGCACACCAAATGAGGCATAAATCATAATCCATCATAGACACATACAAGCATGAATCAGGCATCACAATGCACATACAGTCACATGGTAAACATCACACATCGAGTCAAAATCCAACCGTGGAAGCAGGAAGAGAGACCTGGGTAGTTAGAACAAGGAGTGTCAAACGAGGGAAATACTCACCTCGCGGTAGAACATGAGGGCATAACCCCCTCATAGCAACTGGACACTACACCAAAGATTTCTCTTTACACCCAAACCCAAGCAAGGTGGACACGTCACCAGCACATGCAGTTTGGTGTAGATGATCTTATTATTAAATTTTATTACCCAATGTGTTTAAATGTTATTCTTGATTAAAACTTCCATTCGATAAATTCCAATGACCTCTTTGGGCTGTGGCGCATGATAGAAGCCACTCCTTTCCTACCCCTAGATCTCTTCCTAAACACCCATAGCACCAATTTGACCAATTGGGCATGGCACAGATTTTGAGGTGACAAAATCACAATTTTGACAGAAACACAACATATTCTCAAAAGATGCAAAATACCATTCTAATTGGGAGACAACTCATCCTGCAAACTAAAACATCAAGGAAATGTATACAAAGCAATTTTCAAGTTTTTCAAAAATAGAGAAATAAGTTGCACGGGTTTCAATGCACCAAAATGTCTCAAAAAAATAACATAGTCTCACAAGATGCAGAATCACATAATATGGAGTCAACTCATCCCTCAAAGCAAATCATAAAGGAAATGCATAGAATTCGGTTTTCATGTTTTCTAAAAGTGCAAAATAACCATAAGGCCCTAAAAACTCCATTGGAGCTCTCTTTGACACCTTGACCAAAGTTTGACCAATTTTCTAACTTCTATTTTTTAATAGCTATGGATGATCTGACAACTACCCATTATAGATAACATGCCCAACAACCAAAATATGTAATAAAAATGAGTTGGGGATTTTTACAGAAAATTTTCTAGAATTTTGTCTATATTTTCATGTTTCTAAAAATGAAAATACATAAAAATAAAAGCATACATAGCTGAAATAAATTTTCTAAGCTTCCTACAACTAAGCAAAGCCATCTTCAACCATTCTAGATGGTGTGGCATGAAGGAAACAAAATAAAACAATTTAAATGAGAAGATTGGAGAAACTTACCTTCCAATACAAGCAAAATCCAAGGAAAAGGATGAGGTTGAATGTCAGATTCAATCCACACACAACAAGCAAACACCAAGCTCTTGAATCCAATCCAAACTACAAGCAATTCCAAGCAAAACTCCCTTCCAAGAAATCAGATATCCATTTTTCAAGCAAGAGGGTTTCAAACAAAGGAGAGCAAATTTTGGAGAGAAAAAGAATAATGAAAAATACATGTCTTTTTCCTTTTATTCCTCCAAAGACACTATTCCTTTTTTAGTAATAAATTAATCCTTTAAGTGATTTAATAAATCAAATCAAAATTAGAGAATTTGCACATTAAACTATTTAATTCAACAATTAAATAATTGAATGTCTCTTTAGCAAATCAAGTAGGCATATAAAATAACACATTAATAATTCCATTTCACTAAAAACATCCAATTAATTCACTCAAAGCAATAGGGAAATAGTTAGTCAAACAAACTCAACTATTCCAAATAGGTTATTGCCATAGAACTCAGTCTCATTCTGAAAAGTACAAACATGCCATACTAGGCATTTAGTTTTCACATTTAATGCAATTTCTACCTTTTTACGGAAAAATATCAAATTTAAGAATTAAACCGAAATCACTCAAATTTGTTCCACAAGCATATAATGATGCAACAAACATTTTCGCTAAAGCAAAAATAGAAATTTCCAAATTAAAATCATTAATTTAATCTGAAAACACGGAAAACACACTTTTCGAAACATTTTAAAATAAATTGCAAGAATGCTAAGGAAACACACGCAAATGATACCAAACACACATCACAGGTTTCCACAACACAAGGATAAGGGTGAGATGGCTTAGCGTCCCATGTCAACCTTCTCCACATTTCCCACATTAGTTAGCACCTGTAATTACCTGCACACTCAAGTAAACCATCAGGTATACCTGCTCCATACATAAAATAGCCGAAGCACATCATAATACCCAATGTGGCATAATATTGCATAAGCATCATAAACATGGGTCGACAATCAATCGACATCATAAAATCATATATGCATAAATCAACTAACACAATCATACTGAAGACATCACATCCATCCAACATATTACACAATTGAAAACAATGAAGCTAAAGCACTACAATAATCTAACACACATGAACACAACGTATGCAATCCATAATGCATAGTTGGAAAGCCAAATAATAAAGAAAAATGCCATTGGAAACACTTCAATGGTCATGTAGAATACACCCTCATAGCCCCTTGATGGCACCATAGACCTCATTGACAAGTTCGGTGCAATGCATCAAAGCATAATAATCACATAATACAATGATAAACACTCAGAACAACATATAACACATGAATCAAAAAGCACACAAGGCACAAACTAGGGTGGGCATTACATAAACCATCACCCATCTTTGAAAAGAAACATCTCCTGGATCAGGATGTGCTCGAGGACATATCATCCTGGCTATATAAGGATGAAGAAACTGAGCAAGAAGCTCCCACCATACCAACAAAAATCTATGGTAAAGGGTCAGAAATTGTCAAAAACATGGGCTATAAAGGACAAGGCAGTATCGGCCTTCATGAACAGGTGATAATGGAACCAGTCCAAGCAATAAGAAATACATATACTCAAGGGTTAGGATATGGTCAATGACAACGTATCCTCACTACCGGTGAATGTATCTTAACCGAGGTCGCTACGGTCTCCCTTGAAGTCGATAATGTCAATGAAACGGGCCATCAAGACTCCTTTAGTGACTTTGCCGATTTCTTTGACTCATCCATATGCACCATATACACAGTCACCACCCTAGCCTCTTCATCCAATGACTTACCCCTTGTATACCTGGACCTCATAGACTGGGACCAACGGGGACCTCCTATCTTCGACGTAGCACCAAACGATGAAGCCATCGCTGAAATGATGGGGGTTAGAGATCACTTCCCCCTGGGAGATCACAGAGCAGGATACATCATGGAACTCAATCTGGCTACCTATTTTAGGGAAACAACCCCTGCTTCTAGTCATAGAAATATAAAAATCAAACATGGATCTGATGGTGAAAATCATTCCACGGTAGTGTCAGATCCTAAAAAAGTAAAAACAAAAGACGTATCTCCTGGTGAAAACCTCCACAAGGCGCTAGGAGATGGAAGCATGGGCCTTCTTGATATAGACAAGGTATATCCTAACGGATCACCCATCTTGGTAGAGCCAGCCCAAGAGATGAAACTTCAGATGGAAGAAGAACTGAAAATCACCTTCAGGGCAGAATCTCTCAGCACAGTAGAGCAAGAAAACTTCTTAGCCTTCTTCAAATGTAGAAATTACAATTTTGCGTGGACCTATGCAGACATGCCAGGGCTTGACCCTGCTTTGGTCGTCCATCACCTTGTAGTACAACCTGATGCAAAACCAGTGAAGCAAAAGCTCAGAAAAATGAACCCTCAGGTGGTCCTCCTAGTCAAAGCAGAGCTGAAGAAACTACTAGATGCCAGTTTTGTCCAACCAATTGATTATCGTAAATGGGTCTCCAACCTAGTACCAGTAGCCAAACCTGATGGCTGAATCCGTTGCTACACCGACTTCTGCGATCTCAACAAAGCCTGCCCAAAGGATGACTTCCCGTTACCAAACATTGACATGATAGTGGATCTCACGGTAGGACACGAGATGCTATCCCTAATGGATGGCTTTTTAGGGTATAATCAAATCAAAATCACAGAAGAGGACCAACATAAGACATCCTTTATATGTCCATGGGGAACGTACTGCTGGGTGGTAATGCATTTTGGCCTAAAGAATGCTGGAGCCACGTACCAATGAGCCATGACTGTCATCTTCCATGACCTTTTCCATCACATCATGGAAGACTATGTGGATGACTTGCTAGGAAAATCAAAGACAAGGGAGGAACACCTAGATGTATTGGCAAAGATCTTCGACCGATTAGAGTAATACAATGTTCGCCTGAATCCAAAGAAATGTGTCTTCGGGGTAACCTCCAGAAAACTTTTGGGATACATAGTCTCTAGAAGAGGAATTGAGGTAGATCCTGCAAAAGTCAAGGCCATCACTGAAATGCCTCCTCTAAAAACACTAAAACAAATGAGAAGTTTGCAAGGGAAACTCCAGTCCATTCGTCGGTTTATTGCTCAACTTGCCGATAAATGTCAACCGTTCTAGCGTCTACTAAAAAAGGATACAACTTTTGTCTGGAACAATTAGTGTCAGGTAGCCTTCAATCAGCTGAAAGATTACCTAGCTAATCCCCCTATTCTAACTCCACCAAGGCAAGGAGAACCCCTCCTACTATACATCTCAGCAACAAAAACAACTATTGGAGCCTTGTTTGCACAACATGATTAGCAAGGAAAGGAAAGAGCCATCTATTACATCAGCTGCACTCTGATATCCTATGAGCTAAACTATACACCAATTGAACAAGCATATCTAGCCCTGGTCTTTACTTCACAAAAATTATGACACTACATGCTCAATCACAAAACCAAGCTCATCGCCAAGATCGATCCACTAAAGTATTTGCTAAACATAGATGCTCTTACTGGGAGAATGGAAAAATGAGTCATGATCTTCACTGAATTTGACATTGAATATACTGAGCAAAAATCCATCAAAGGACAGGTTATCGTTGATCAGCTGGCTGAGGCACCCATCCCTATAGAATATCCTACACTGGCAGAGTTCCCTGATGAAGCCATCTTGACAATAACACCGGCAATAGAAACATGGAAAATGTACTTTGATGGATCATACACACACAGAGGCTCGGGGGCAGGCATCCTGTTTGTTACCCCTCAAGGTGACACAATCCCCAAGTCATTCAAAATCACAATCCCATGTACCAACAATGTGGCAGAATATGAGGCCCTGATCACAGGCCTCCGAATGGCAATCAAATGGAAAATTGAGATGCTGATAGTGTATGGAGACTTTCAATTGGTCATCTGGCAGGTAAACAACGAGTACAAGACCAAGGATGATAAATTCCTACCTTATAAAAATATGGTTGATGACTTTAAAGACTACTTTGATGACATCCATTTTGAGCAGATCCCAAGGCTAAACAACAAAGCTGCAGATGCCATGGCCACCATCGGGTCCCTGGTCGACATGAAGAAAGACAACAAGAAGTGTGAATTCCTAATAGACCCCTATCCCGGCATATGATGTTCCCCAATCAGAGCTAGTGTGCGAAGTCATTGGTCCCTTATCCCCGTGGTATCAAGAAACATATCTATATCTCCATGATAACATCATCCCTCCTAACCTATCCACCTCACAACATAAATCTTTCATCCGCCGAGCCTCTCGCTTCAGCCTTGTAGGAGACACCCTATACAAAATGAGTCTTGAGAGCACACTTTTACGATGTTTAGACTCTTAGGAGGCTGAAGTGGCCTTGCAAGAGGTACATGCAGGCATCTGTGGGGCACATTCAAGTGGACCCGCCCTTGCTAAAAAGATCTCGAGGACCGGATACTATTGGCCAACCATGGAACGAGATGCCTACTGGTTTATCAAAAAATGCCTACCATATCAACATCATGGAGACCTCATTCACGCACCAACATAGGAATTGCAACCAATCATGATTCCGTGGCCTTTTTCATAGTGGGGACTCGACCTCGTAGGGAAAATCCATCCACCATCATCCAATGGCCATAAGTTCATCATCACAGCTACCGAATACTTCACTAAGTGGGTGGAATCAATACCACACACCTTCACCACTGGCACCCAGATATCCAAGTTTATCCTCCATTACATCATCTGTTGCTATGGTATCCCTCATTCCATTGTCATCGACAATGGAAAACCATTCAATAACCAAGAAGTCTGCACTTTGTGCAAAAAATTTGAAATCAAACACTAATTCTCCACCCCATATTACCCTCAAGGAAACGGTCAACCAAAAGCTTCAAACAAAACTATCCTCCGCATCCTAAAGAAGACGGTTAATGAAGCTGGCTGTGACTGGCACCTCCAACTCAACCCCGCCCTATGGGCCTATCGCACAAGCATCCGTATCCCCACAAGAGCCACTCCATTTTCCTTGGTCTTTGGATCCGAAGCCATTTTACCTATTGAGGTCGAGATCCCATCCCTAAGGGTATCCTTGCAAAACATAATCACTGATTAGGAATACCAAGTCGCAAGGTTACATCAGCTAGAATTACTGGATGAGAAATGTCTGGATGTGTTGAACCACCTGCATGCCTATCAAAATCACCTCAAAAGAAGCTATCATAAGAGAATCAGAAACCAAAAGTTTGAGGTAGGTGACCTTGTCCTCATGGAAAACCAGAAAAACTTGCAGGAGCTCCCTTAGAGAGGCAAGTTTGAACCCAATTGGCTAGGGCCTTATGTCATCATAGCCAGCTATGGATCAGGAGCATACCAGCTTGCAACACCTAAGGGGCAGCCTTTGGATGAGTCTATGAACATCCTACACCTCAAGAAATTCTACGCATAACCCATCGAGTATCCCAAGGCAAGAAACCCAAAAATAAAAAAAATAAAAAAATCAGGAAAAACCTGAGTGCAAAAAAAGAAACTTCCAATGGTGAAAATCACTTTGGTGACGCCTTGGATAAGTACCATGGTGAAAACCTGTTTCAAGCGCCATGTGTAGTGGCCGGTTCTACCATCTAATAAGTCCTCTTTCCATCACAACGCTCCATATCACACCCATCCCATGGCTTGGAATTCTGAAACATCAAGTCCCATCACCTACCCCGCAATATCCTACCCAAGGCTAACTCATGGAATGAGGATCCTTGTAAGATCCCTTTTGTATAGCTGAAAATCAAAAAATCCAAAAATAATACAAAATCAAAAAATCCAAAAACAATACAAAATCAAAAAATCCAAAAACAGTACAAAACCAAAAAAATCCAAAAACAATACAAAATCAAAAAATCCAAAAACAATACAAAATCAAAAAATCCAAAAACAATACAAAATCAAAAAATCAAAAACAATAAAAAATCAAAAAATCCAAAAACAAAACAAAATCAAAAAATCCAAAAACAATACGAAATCAAAAAAATCCAAAAACAATACAAAATCTAAAAAATCTAAAAAATCTTTCCTAAACAATTCACTACAACACACCCCCATACATCGATCTCACCATAACTCATGACCATCAACATCGATCAACTCTCAACATCACACCCATCCTAAACCATTCTCACATCATCAAGTCATACCAGAACTACATATTCATTTTTCCCGCATCTTGAAAGTACCTTGATCCTGTGGACACAGGGTATGTAGGCAGTCTGGAATATGAAGGAAGTTTCCAGTACTCAGGTATATAAGATGCACCCATTCAACCCATTTGGATGTTCCCCATTCACTGTGCTTGCTAGACCCAATATATGATACACACGCTAAGCATACACTGGAAGCATGGTCCCTAACGCAAAAATCATCAATCAACATACCAACTATAATCCCACATATGGCCTGACTCCCCTTTTGAAAATTATCCAACCAGACCCAACAGATTCGTGTGCTAGGATATATCGTTCCTACAATGGACAAAAAAATTGTCATTCTATCATCACGTATCTTGGCTAGAGCACACAAAGGGTATTTGTATCTTTTTGTTAATCTTTTTCATTATTGATTTTTATCTTTTTGTCTCACTCTAGGTCATTTCCAAAGCTACCTTGATCTCATTATATCATGGTAAGTGGCGAACAACACCTGGAATGGACAAGGTCATTGTTTCTGTATGCTGTGCTTGTGGGTTGGTTTCATTACTCTAGGAATAGTGCTCATATCTTGAAGCCTGGGTTGGTTCTAGTATGATGTGCCTCATTTGCATATATAGGCAACAATACCTTATATGTATTATTTGCACTCATTGCTGAGTCCCCTTCCTAGGGCAGGCAAGGCTATACTACCTTGGGCACTCATGAAATCACCCTATTGTTTGCGGGTCTAGTCCATGCAATCGTGGGATATATAGCATCACCTAGGTCATTTCATACCTTTGTGAACTGTATCCTACATTGCTATAGTAAACTAAGAAATGCTCTTCATTAATGTTATGCAACTACTATTACTAGCTCAAATCATCATCCTAATCATTTATTTAACTATACCATCTGGGCCTAGATTTCATAATCTCCACCCTACCAAATCCCCTCACCAATCCCACTCCTCCAACTTATTCTCACCAAAACACATCCTAAACCAAATCATATCCCCCCCCTCAATGAAGTGGTGTTTCATGACCTAGCAACTCCCTCATTTAACCATCCCAACACCCCCCCCCTTCCCTCAATCCAACCGCAACCAATCATACCCGTACCCCATCCATCCGCCCTATTCCCCTATCCCATAGCCCCACCACCCAGGATTCAACAAAGAACATCATGTGTATCAAGACTTAATCATCTCACATATCACCTAGTTTGCATATCATAATCATTTAATTTGCATTTCATTTAGGTTCATTTTAGAGTTATTTAGTTTCCATATCATAATCATTTAATTTGCATTTCATTTTAGTCCATTTAGTGGCACACTATATATCATTTAACATACCATAAACATTTAGTTTGTAAACACATAGGAGCATTGTAAAATCATAAATCATCACATTCACATTGCGTTCCATATATCATCTCATAATCATAGCATCATCACTTAGTTACATTGCATAATCACAATCATAATCATTTAGTTGCATTTTATAATCATCTAGTTGCATATCCATATTTTCCACACATAACATAAACATACATTTCCATTGCATTGCATTTTACATCTATAATAAATGTTTATTAATCTGAACATTTATTTACATTATACATTATAGTCCATAAATCGCAACCCATGCATATATCACAATAAGTAAACCATTATTGCATCCATCATATTACATCAATAAGTACATCCATAACATTAACATAATACATTACATAGCATAAACACAACACATCCATAGCATAAATCCACAAAGCATACTACGTCCATCAACATCAGCATCATCATAATCATATAAGAGCATCATAAACAAACATATAGGCCATCAAAAAGCATCATATCATATATCGTCATCGCAAAAATGTACATTACTCATATATATACATCAAAAAATATAATGTCATGATGCCATGCCTCAAAGGGACAAAATGATACAACTATCACATAGAAGACCCTCTCTCTAATGCACTAGGGGATCCTGGCCCTGGTGGTAGCTATGGTCCTACCTGTTGCTGTGGCTGTGGTTGTGGCCAAACCTAAATCTGTGGAACCTGTTGGGGCGCATGTGATGGGGGACCCATTGACTGCTACACAGACTGAACCAATCTAGATTTGTGTGACCTAGATGCCCTGGATCCACTGACCTGACTATAACTCGGTGCACGCTGCTCTACCAGCATTGCTGCGTAATAGAGGCCATGATAATAATCCATCCATCCTTTGGCCTTTGCCAACTACCCCTATACCTGAGACAACTGCCCCTGTACCTGAGTCAACTATCCCTGTAACTGATATGACTGTGTCTGTGCCTGAGACAACTATGTCTGCATCAATGTCAAAACTAGGGCCATACCAACACATGAAGTCTGCAAACTACCTACTGTAGCCTCTACTTGTTGTGCCCTTACAAGTGCCACATCTTGCTCTCCAGTCAAAATCACTATATCACCCTGAGCCTAGGCTAACTATGCCCGCAATGCCACCACCTATCCATCGGTACCATCTAACAATGCTACTATCCCCCACAGCTGCACCAACTCTGCCTCACAGCTCTCTAAGGACTCCTGTAAACTAGCTACCTAGGCCCGCAAAGTCTCAACCTCCTCCCCCTCTCCACTCTGAGGCTACCAACGAGATGTTGACCCTTGAAGCCCTAACTCTCCACCTGCCCTTGAGGTGCCTACCTCTGCCTGCTGCCCTGCTACAACAGCCTGCTGCTACTGCGATACCTGCGGTGGGGGTATGACACCCCTATCCACCCTCAGCTATCCCCTATGCCGTCAAGGCCCTCCATGCCTCCGCACCACCCCAATATGAACCTGCTCAACAGGCACCTACTGTACAGGTGCTTGTTGTCTCCCCTGCTGCTGGGGCACCTGTCCGGCTACCGCCGCTGCCAGCACATCCATCGACTGCCCATCCCTCCCAGCCTCCCCCTCCTCTCCATCCCCTCCAACCTCCATGAGGTAATTTGCAATGATCTCCTCACCCTCCTCTAGGAAATTGTCTCCATCAGAATCATCATCCCCATCATCCTCTGACTCCTCATCCCCTGAACCCACTGCCTCCTTTGCAGGGACTACCTCATCTGATGGGTCCATGAACCAAGTAGATCGCCACATCTTCCACCATGTCTTGTATGCAGGAGTAGTGCCTGCATCTATGACTGGACTCTGCCAATCCCACATCAATGGCTGCAAAGCCACAAAGTCCTCCAGAGCTACCCGTGGTTGTATGACTGCAGGCCAAAAATGCGCATCCCGACGGGTTCGTGCAAAAATGGCCATCTGCTGAGGAGTATCCTGGTGCAACCCAGACTATCGTATAACTCGCAACGGTAGATACATATCAATCATGTGGTCTCCTCGACCTATCAAATACTGCTGCTGGAAAGTAAATGGCATGTGTACATCATCATCTGGCCACGACTCCACTTTGACATAGGGTCACCATGTAACTCGAATAACATCATCTAGCACCCATCTCCAATAATGAACATGTCTAGTATATGTGTACTCAGCATCCTGATACAGGAACACAAAGGCCTCAAATGGATGGTGATAATACCCACATCTCAGCCGAGTAACTACAATATGCTCCTAGATCCACACGTGCAACAGAGTAACCCCAGCTGATAAGGTTGAATCATAGTGATAGACAACTATATGCATCTCGTGATACAGTTGCGCTAGCATCACCATTCCCCAGGCATACACGGTCTCATGCCTCACTATCCCCTCGATCATCTCCCCCCAACCAACTGGAAACCCCCTACCCCTCCTATCAGGCATCACTACACCACCAATTAATGCTCACATGAATAGGGCAAAGTGATCTGCACCCGCTGCTAGTGACCCCTCATAACTCATCTCCCGCTCGTCTACCGATAAAGCCATGTGATCCCAGCCAAACAATCTGATCAAGGCCCGCCGTCCCCTCCTCGTGTTGTATCTTACCTGACAGCCATGAATAGGTAGCTTGAGGATGCGATAAACATCCTCAAGAGTGATAGTGATCTCCCCAGTAGGTAGTAAAAAGTTGCAAGTCTTCGGCTGATACCGCTCCACTACCATTGTCATTAGAGCTCTATGAGATCACAATACTGGCATCAATGCAGTTGTCAGGAGCCCCAACCTAGCTAGTCGAGCCTGGGTGGCATCATCAAATTGGTCAAATAGTGCCATCATAGATGCCACGCGTCGCTCTCGCGAGGACACTATGAATGACCTCGTCTCCTACATCCATAACTTTCTGGTAAAAAATCTACCTATCTTCAACCCTTTCCTTTGAATTTGAAAGCCAAAAACACTTTGGTGCCAAAACAGACCATACTTTGCGCCATTTTTAACAATGGTGCTATTATTTCTTCTCATGGTGCTATTATAGATAATAGCGCCCCTACGCAAGACACTTTGCGCCACTATCACAAATAGTGCTATTGTGCAAGATACTTCATGCCATTTTAACAAATGGCGCCACCCTGCCACTTAGTGATAATCTAAGGAATAGCGCCAATTCTCCCAAAAGCGCATACATCACATATTGTGTTGATCCCCTATATAGCGCTACTACTCAAAATAGCGGTAGTCGAGAACATAGTGCTACACTACCACGCATTTGGCGCTAAAACACTAAAACCCTAAGTCTTCCACACATTGCGCTACTACAGAAGATAGTGCCAAAACGCTAAATACATGTTGAGAATCTGCCTTTATTCTACCCTAGCGAATAGCACCAATCTAGAGGATTGTGTTAATCCGCTTAGTTTTCACACTGCACGATCTTGCGATAGCGCCACAATCCCCAAACCCAATTTTTGAACCCAAAAAATGTGACAAAATTAAAAAATCACAAAGCTAGGGTTAGGCTCTACTTGGGGTCCAGCCTCAGGTGCTCGGCCATATGATCGGAAACACTTAGAAATGTGTCGAAGTCGCAGGAATTTGGGGTTGCACTCTACCATATCTCCTTTGCTCCTTCTCAAGAGGTCAATGTGTGCAAATGTGGCACTCTTAGGGCCCACTTGTCTTAATATAGTAAGCCATGTCATCCTTCCACCCACTGTTTTCCCCATCTAGGGTGCAGATCACAACCTTTTTTCTCCATTTTTTTTTCCTGTAATCTCCTTTTTCCATCCTCTATCCAACTTTCACTCCCGTCGTGTCCTTTCGAGAGCTCACCTAAAAAATTTATATTTATATTTTTTGGCGACCTCTCGAGGGGGCATCCCTCACCCATCTTATTCCTTCCCAACAACTGGGGCAAATTCTTTCTTTGACTTGACACCACTTCCGTGCTAGGTCCTAACGCCACATCAAAGAGGGGCAAATGTAGACACCTAAAATTGTCTTCATTATTGAACCGACTCCCCACATCCCTCAAACATACCAATTCCCCTTCTAATCAATTAATTAAATTTTTATTTAATTAATTATCCCTTCATCACCTGAATTTTCATCATTCTATCCCTAACAATTGGGTTAATTTTATTAATTCAATAGTTCAAACCTTAGCCAATTGATTAAATAAATATGCAATATTTATTTGGTCAATTTCTCCCTCCTCACTAAATCCAATTAATTAGCTAAACCATGTTTAACTAATTGATTCAGCCTATTAATTGACCTTTCCCTACCCTAGGTAATTAAATAGCTATTATTTAATTGCCTACCCTAACCTATCTCATCCTAGCCTTAGGATTAATTAAATACAACCTTATTTAATTAATCTTGAACCTCCCATTAAGATGGTCAAATCCAGCTTAACACCCTTCCCCACATCCTCCAAATAAAAAATTGGAATATATCCATATAAGTTAAATTTTTATTTAAATAAGTCCAATATCACATTTAATTCCTCTTACAACCCCTTACCTATGCCATACCTCATTCATGTCCACTCATCCCCAAATAAATTTTTAATTCATTTTACATTCCCCATGTGAATCTTTAATTCACAAATAATCCATCTCACCCAACCTCATTTAATTCACCCTTTTCCCAAAAATGAATAAAAGATTCATATTTATTCCTATCCCTCCATCATCCAAGATGAAATCTAGGCCCTCCACATCACTTTCATCCTCCACCATTGATCTTCCAAAACAATCTCCACCCTTGGATCAAAATCTCTCCAAAATCTCTATAAATGCTTCATCCTCCTGTTAGCACTCATTTTGACCTGGGGTTGATTTGTCATGATCAGGAGGTTTCTTCATTTGAAGCCTTTATCTTCTTGCCCATTTTTTCTAAGTGTTGGACCTCCTCAGCATTTTTCAGCTGCAGCATGATATATTCTGAAGGAGGAGGTCATCATCATCATCTTGTCTTCGATGATGGTCTGCATCATCATGTTCTTCGTTGACTGGTTTCTCATCGTCATCATCATATTTCACTGTCGGGTGATGTTTGGTTATTATCCTGATGGTGCTGATGAGCTACAGTGCGCCCTGATTTGCTTGCGAGGGTGATTTTTCGAGTTTCCGGTGATCTTCCATTTATCACTTTGCCCAAACATGATGATGATGTTGCCCGATATTCTGAAGGGGTTATTCTCTAAGTTGTTCGACCTGACTTGTTTTTTCTTAAGGGTCGTCGTCATCATCATGATATTTCCAGTTATCATCCTGCTGTTTGCGGAGGTCATCATATTTTCTGCCTTCATGATATTTCGCCGGGGTGATATTTTTATCATCGGGTGATCTTGGTTATGATCATCCTGATGATGTTGTTGAAGAGTTCTAAGTGCGACCCGATATTCACTAGGGTCATCATATTTTGAACGTCAGGATGATCTTAGTCAATATCATCCTGATGATGTTGTATCACTTCTTGTTCGTTGTTTTGTCATCCTGATGATGCTGACGTCATCCTTATCTCAGGGTGATATCTTTTTCTCTGCCTATTTGCATCATGATATTTCCGAAGGAGGGGGTGATATTTTCATATCACCCGGATATATGTTTGTTCGAGCATCATGATGATGCTAATATTAAGGAGATATCCACCTGCTGGCTTCGCGCATTATCTACTGGGGGTGATCTTTTCAAACAGCATCATCATATTCAGTTATCGCCCCGATCTTATAGAGGAGCTACAGTGCAACCTGATATTTGTGCATCAGGAGGATATTTCCAAATATCCGGTTGTCTTCCGAATATCATGATGACGTTGATATGATGATGACGTCATCGAGGTCCGGGGGGGTCATATTTCTAACACTGATCATCTTGAAGAGACCTCCTGATATTTGCAAACATGATGATGACGTCATCCGGATATGAGAAGGTGTACATCAGCGGCAGTAGGCAGATATGATGATGACGTCATCAGGATGTTCATCGGCCAGACTTTTGGTATAAGCTCAGCAGGAGGATGTTCCTCCGATGGATCAGGTTGTGCCGATTATCATGCAGGTTATATTTCAAGTATCATGATGACGTCAGGGTGATATTTCGAACAACAGGATATCAGGTTGCTAGAGGATGATGATGATGAAGTCTTATACTAGTGTCGTCAGGAGCAAAAGCACCGACATGATATATGCTCATGACCTAGTATATAAAGTGTTATTGAGGTCATCGCGGGGTGCATGTGGGATATTGATATCCTGCATTTTCAAATATCATGATGATGAGTCTCGGCGGGAAATGGTTGCGATTGCAGATTTGATGTTCTTCCCAAGGCCGCGGGTTGGTGCGCCATTAATGGCGATTGTTGCAGAGGTATGGGCGATGGCGTGGATGGATCCTGTACCCGACTGAAGGTGTACATCAGCGGCAGTGGCGCAGGGCTCGAGAAATCTTCCTGTCTCCTCCCCTACCTGCTGCATTCAAGTTTGGGGGCCAATCCGGTTGTGTTTGAGCGCCATTTTCATGATACTGTGTATCTGGCAAAATTTTGGTCAACCATGTTATTAATTGCTGAGCACCTACCTGGCTGTTATAAGCAGGTTGTGTTGTTCATTTGAGGTTGTTGAAAGTTGATGATTTTGGCTCTGTAATGCATAACAAGCTGATCTGGTTGCTCTGTACAGCTTACCTGTGAGTTTATGTATCTCTTGTTGTATGTTTTTGGCATGAACCCACTGATTTCATGATTAAACTTATATGAGAAATGCTGTTTAGCATGTGTTGTGTTAATTCTGTCTCCAGTATTGCATGTATTCTTCTTCTGAATCTGGATGTTTGGTAATGTTTAGATTCTAGAGCATAGAATTCCTATGTTGACTGTCTGATCTTTTAACTTCTGCTCAAGGGGTAGATTAAACTGTTTTCAGGTTGAACATTGGGAAGGGTATACTGCAGTAGGGATACCATAAGTAGAGATAACTCAACACTCTGTATTGGGAGATACCTGTAAGGCAGGTATCACATATATCCCCTTGAAATCTAGTTTTAGCTGTTTATGCTGATCATTCACAGGTGTATGTCTACTGACTCCAGGCCCTGGATAGGCACCAATCATGCTTTGTTTTGTGTTATAACCATATCCAGCTTTGCATCCACACTTAAACTCTAAATCAAAATCTAAAACCAACATTAGGACATTAGAGTTAGTTTTAGGAACCTCAGTCCTCTGTCTACAACTGCAAATAGGCCCAAAGCTAGCCCCTTTGCTCTTATCTTTCAGTTTTGGTCTACTTACAGGAGGACTCATCTGCTTTCTGTCAACATCCCAGCCTTGCATGCATATCCTCATGGATGTTGAGTAGGGAATACCCCCCTAGGTCTTGCAGAGCCTGAAGAAGAAGAGGAGATAAAATATAGAGTCTATCTCCTACACTGTTGACCCCCTGGCCCAGAGATCCTGTTGATCACTGATGGCTACCTTGTAGGGAAATCTGGGAATAAGCATCCAGTCTGGGAAAAAGTCAACAGAAATTGGCGACTCTGCTGGGGAAGGGAAGTAAAAGTACTATCTAATCATCTCCAGTAATATATGTGACCCATCTGAGTCAGCAACAGAAATAATCTACTCCGCTGGGGAACCTTGTGAAAGAACCCTGGTTTTCAGAAGAAAACAGTTCCTAGTAATAGGTGGCGACTCCGAAATAATCTCCCAACCGGTCAAAGTAAAATTTATATGCAGGGGAGAAGATCCCAACAAAATCCTTTATCTGAAGAGTTACCATTAACAAAAAGAATGATGTACAGAAGAAAGGGAACTGTCTCAGTTAGTCATGAGAGCTCCCCCAGAAAAAGTGATGATGTACAAGATAACCCTAGGCCATCAGGACAGCATGCGCCTTATTTTTCAAATGCAGAAGCTGATATCCAAGGTGCATATGAGAGGCAACAGGGTGGTAGTATCAGAATGAGGTCAGAGGTGTTCCAAGAACGCCCTTTTCTAGACCCAAGTGAAAGGTTTGAAGAGGCAGAGTCTCTAAGGGATGATGAAGATGATGACCAGAATGGCATGAGACCATCTACCTCCAAACCTAAGGATGAACAGCTAGCTGAAGAAATCAGAAGTCTAAGAGCAGAACTAGAATACCTACAAGCCATGAAAATCAGAGATGATATGAAGCAGAAAGTGCAAGCCTTAAGAACTGCCCAAAATGATTCAGTTCCTACTCTAGAGAATGTAAATATGCAAAGACATCAGCAAAGATATGAAATGCAACATCAGCATCATGATGACAGACAAAATGTGAATGATGTTAGGATACCACTGAACAATGCAGGAAACCAAAATGCAAACAGAAATGTTAATGTTAATCAGCCAAACAGACAGCCCATGCAGTTAGATAGATTCAGGCAGCTGGTGTTTGATGGTATTCCTGGGTATCCTAACCCCATTGATAAGCATCTGAGGCTGCAAGTGCCTAAATTTTCAGGAAACAACACAGTGTCAGGAGAAGATCATCTAAAGGCCTTTCAAAATGTCATGGATAATTTTGAGGTTGAGCATGAGGATGTTTTCATGAAGTCATTCATGCAATCCTTAATAGATGAGGCAAGAGAATGGTACAGGAATCTGCCTGACCGGAGTATTTCATCATGGGATGATTTTAAGAGGATATTCAAGGAGCAATATGGTGATAAGACTGACCCTAGCTTTTTTGTAAATGAGTTCACCAGTATCACAAAAGGGTCAAATGAGCAGGTTGCAGACTTTAATGCAAGATTTACTAAAGTGTTGAACAAATTGCCACATCACATGAGGCCAAATGAACCAATGTGCATAATTTTGTATATCAATGCCTTTGATGCAAAGACTGCATATGGACTAAGAGATAAAGGTCCTGCCACTCTCAGGGATGCTTTCAGAATTGCAGTAAATATTGAAAACAATAGGAAAGCATCAGGCAAGACCAATAGAAGGGATGATGTAAAAATTCTGCAGAATCCAAACAAGCCTCAGAACACTCAAGGTAGTACATCTGCTCCTGAAGATAAGATAGACAAATTGGCAAATGTTGTTAAGGACCTAAGCTATAGATTAGCTAGAAGTGAAAAAGGGATGGGTCCTGATAGGCAAGTCTATCAAAGGCAGGAAAAGAGGCCATCATTACATGATATGCCTTATAACACCAATTGGCATGATGGTAAGCCTGTATTCCAACGTAACAACACAAATCAGAGGGCCCAACATGTCAAGGAAACTCCTGATCCCCTAAAGAAAACTATAAATATTGCTGATGATGCTCCGTGGTGTATAATTTGTCAGATGCCACATTCACAGTCACAGTGCATGATTGCTCAATCCTTGTATGATAATGCTACATCTTGTAATGAATGCAATGAGCCACATCATGTGCATGATGATGATGTTAACATGATGTCCATAGGCAATGGATATACTCTTTATGATGCTGATGAGAAGGCAGATCATCAAATTCAGGCCTGCCAACAGTCCCCATATGATGAAGATGATGAAGATAACTATGTGTATGCTCAGAATTCACACAATTTTCTGAGTAGCTTACAACGACCTTCTGATGAGGAAATTAGAGCCTTCACAGCTGCAGCAGTTGCTCAGGTCAAGAGAAACTACAATCTCAGAGGTAGAAATCAAGTTGGCAGCCCACATCAGCCAGAAGATATTTCTGCAGGACAGCTGATGCATGGTCATAAAGGAACTGAACCACAAAAAAGGCAGTGGGTAAATAATAAGCAGAACTTTAGATACAGAACAGGTCCTGAATTTCAAGGACCAGAAAACAAAATCCCTCAGGCTGAAGATCAAAGTAGAGGTTCCCAAGACAAGAATGATGATCAGGGAACTATGAAAATGAAAACTAAATCAGCTCAGGATAAAAGCAAGATTGTGGAGCAAGCTGCAACTGTTGTACAAAACTGTGCTCCATTTGATATAGCCCAGATCCTCTCTCAGGTAAATGTCTCTGTTCCACTTATGGAACTCATGAAAGTGGAAGAGATCAAGAATAGGACAATATCCCTAATCTCAGGGGTACCTTTTCAAGCTAAACAAAATGATCAGACCCAGGGTGAGAAACATGTCATGTGTAATGAATAAGATGAGACTCCTGAAGTCTATTTAGGAATGACCATGACAAAGTGCCCTTCACAGGTGGAACCATTTTATGTTTCCCTGGTTATAAATGGTAAAATAATTAGAAATTGTATGCTTAACTCTGGAGCATCCACAAATGTCATGCCTTTGGCCATCATGCAACAAACTGGATTAAAAATTGACAAGGCATGTGGAAAGTGTTATGCTATGGATGCCAGAGAGGTACCAGTTATTGGAATCATGAAGGATGTAGATTTCAAACTGGCAGCATTTCCTGAAAAAAGATACAAAATGAATATAACAGTGGTTGACATCAAGCCACAGTATGGTATGTTGCTGTCAAGAAGATGGGCAGCACTAATTGGTGGAAGTATGCAGTTGGACCTGTCATATGCCATGATTCCAATGAATGGCAGGGATGTCAAGCTAATTAGAGAGCAAAGATCATCAGAGACAGTGGAAGACCAAGAAGCAAATGAACAGATATGCTTTGTAGACACTGACTGTGATAACTTCAAGGTTGTCTCAGATGATACAGAAGACAAAAAGAAAAATGTCTGCATTGAAGAGCTGGATCAGCAAGGCTTATGGACCATGTTTTTTGATGGAGCTTGTGCAAAAGAAGGCTCTGGAGCTGGAGTTGTTTTCCTGTCTCCAACTGGTAAGCTCCTCAAATCCTCTTTCTTGCTGAGGTTTGATTGCACAAACAATATTGCAGAATATGAGGCTTTACTCTTAGGCCTAAATATTGCTCTCAAACATGGAATTAAGATGTTAAGAGTATTTGGGGATTCTGAGCTGATTGTATCCCAAATCAGAAATAAGTATGCTGCAAAAAATAAAAGGTTGAAACAATACAAGCATGCTGTTTGGGATACTATTGAATTATTTGATGCATTTTCAATTGGCTGGGTAGAAAGGTCAAAAAATGTTATGGCTGATTTCTTAGCCAATGTTGCAATAAGGCCAGATGACATCACTCTGTCAGGTGTCACAGATGTAGAAGTAAAAATTAGGCCTGCCATACCAGAAAACATATGCAGTTGGCAAGTTTTTAATGATGATAGGGATTTGCTGAAATTTTTGCACTGCATAGATGAGTATGAGGACCAACAGATTGATTTCCAAGCTTTTGTAGAGACTGTAAATGGAAAAGAGACTCTTGTGGGAAAAGAGATCATTCAATTGAAGACTAACAAGATCCCTAGAGGGTTAGTAGCTTTAGAAAGAGCCTTTGACAGTAGAGACAAAATGGTCACAAGGACATCCCCCACAAATAAGGAGGATTTAGAAGAAATAAATTTGGGGACATCTCAGGCCCCTCAGAAAGTATATATTGGTAAACAGCTCAAACCACACATTAGAAGTATGCTGATTGCATTACTAAAAAAGTATAAACATGTTTTTGCTTGGTCATATGAGGACCTAAAAGCTTATAGGGAAGACTTATTCCAGCATGAGATCCCATTGAAGCCTGAAGCTAAGCCATTTAGACAGAGGCAAAGACCTATTAATCCTACCTTAGCTCCCAAGATGCAAGAAGAACTCAAGAGGCTCAGGGAAGCTGGAATAATAGTGCCAATCAGACATTCAACTTGGGTGTCTAACCTTGTCCCAGTCAGAAAGAAGAATGGTGATATTAGGCTGTGTGTTGATTTCAGGAACTTGAATGTATCCTCTTTGAAGGATAACTATCCATTGCCTAATATGGAAGCTATGTTGCAGAGAGTGACTGGTTGTGAACTCCTATCCATGATGGATGGATTTTCAGGATATAATCAGGTAAAGGTAAAGGAATCAGAACAATATAAAACTGCCTTTACCACTCCATGGGGGACATATGTGTATGTTAGAATGCCATTTGGACTAACAAATGCAGGTGCTACATTTCAAAGAGCAATGGATGTTGCTTTTGCAGGGTTGATTGATTCAATCCTGGCTGTATATCAGGATGACCTGACTGCCTACTCAAAGAAAGAAGAGCAGCACTGTTTGCATCTGGAGCAGATTTTCATAAGAGCACTAGAATATGGTATTTCTCTAAACCCAAAGAAGTGTGCCTTTGGAGTAGTTGAAGGAAAGCTTCTGGGACACATTGTTTCCAAAGATGGAGTCAGGATAGATCCAGAGAGAGTGGCAGCTATTGACAGGATTCAAATGCCAAAAACTGTGAAAGGAGTTCAGTCCTTCTTTGGACAGATAAACTTTGTTAGAAGATTTGTTCCCAACTTTGCAGAGACTACAAGGAACATTTCCAAGATGATGAAGAAGGATGCAACTGTCAACTGGGAAAGGGAAGCAACAGAATCATTTCAGAATATCAAAGAGGCAATTAAGATGGCCCCTGTTCTTAAATCTCCTGATTTTTCTAGGCCATTCCAAGTGTTTTCATTTGCTTCCTTTCATACTATAGCTGCATGTTTGTTACAGAAAAATGAAGATGGTTTTGAACAGCCCATCGCTTTCTTCAGTATGTCCCTGCAGGCCTCTGAGTTGAAGTATGACATTATGGAAAAACAGGCATATGCACTTGTTAGATCCATCAAAAGTTTCAGACCATACTTGGTAGGGTCATATATAATTGCATATGTACCTCATGCAGCAGTCAAAGACATATTCACTCAGCAGGAGGTGACTGGAAGAAGGTGCAGGTGGATAAACAAACTGCAGGAATTCAACATAGACATACAAGTTACTAAGTTGATAAGAGGACAAGGATTAGCCAAGATGATGGCACAGTCAAACTTGGAAGCATGCCAAGTTAATGCAGTCCAAGATGAGAGTGTAAATGTATCAGGATCTGAATGGTACAAGGATATTGTCTATTACTTGCAAAATCTGAATTGTCCTTCCCATTTCAGAGACAATCAAAAGAGGACTCTAAAGCTACATGCAATCAGGTATGTCATTGTTCAAGGTGAGCTGTACTGGAAAAACCCTGATGGTGTGCTGCTGAGATGTGTGGATGAGAACATGGCTAACAATGTTTTGATTGACATGCATAAAGGATTGTGTGGTGGACATTATACTGCCCAAACAATAGCTCATAAAATTCTTAGGGCAGGATATTGGTGGCCCACTCTCTTTTCAGATGCACAAAGGTTAGTAAGGAAGTGTGACCCTTGCCAGAGATTCTCAGGAAAGCTGAAGTATGATGGTGCTTTACCCCTCAGAACTGTACCCGTGGATGCTCCATTCCAGCAATGGGGAATTGACTTCATAGGGGAGATTGCAGACAAATCAAGTGGGGGACACAGTTGGATTTTGGTGGCAACTGACTATTTTACCAAATGGATTGAGGCCATTCCAACTAAGAGAGCTACAAGTAAGGTGGTGACAGATTTCATACTAGAGAACATCATCATCAGGTTTGGAGTACCATTTAAGATTATCACTGATAATGCTATGTGCTTCAGATCAGGTGAATTTGTTGATTTTTGCAACAAGTATGGGATAAATCTGTCATATACATCACCATATCACCCCCAAGGAAATGGTCAAGCAGAATCAAGCAATAAGAGCATCATGAAAATTGTCAAGAGGATACTGGACAAGAACAAGAGAGCTTGGGACTCAAAGTTGAATTTAGCAGTATGGGCTGACAGAGTGACAGTGAAAAGGGCTATTGGGAAGTCACCTTTTGAGCTAGTGTATGGTGCATCAGCTAGACTGCCCATAAACAATCTCCTACCAGTTTACAGATTCATTCAGGAAAATGATGAGGAGATTGAAGATCCCATGACAGAAAGAGTGAATCAGCTGGTTGCATTGGATGAAGACAGAAGGAAAGCCCACCAGATCAATCTCACAAGACAACAAGATATGAAATATCAGTTTGACAGGAGAACTACAAAAAGGAAGTTTCAAGTCAATGATCTGGTGCTCATTTGGAATGCTAAAGATCAGGAAAAGGGTAAACATGGTAAGTTTCAACCCTTATGGATGGGCCCATATCAGGTTTGCAATACTCATGGGGAGGATTCTTATTTCCTCCAGGCCCTAGATGGTGAAATTCTAGAATTGCCTGTGCATGGCCAATTCCTTAAGTTCTACTTTGCATGAATAACTGGTTGCTGTGCACATTTGTAAAAATATGTATGTAGTGTAAATGCCTTGTACAGCTCGTGTTTTTTGGCTTTTTGTCTGGTCTGCCCGGAGATCTAGTTCTCGCTGCAGGTTTTCACCTGCACGTCCCCATTCGGAGCCACTGTTAGCACTCATTTTGACCTGGGGTTGATTTGTCATGATCAGGAGGTTTCTTCATTTGAAGCCTTTATCTTCTTGCCCATTTTTTCTAAGTGTTGGACCTCCTCAACATTTTTCAGCTGCAGCATGATATATTCCGAAGGAGGAGGTCATCATCATCATCTTGTCTTCGATGATGGTCTGCATCATCATGTTCTTCGTTGACTGGTTTCTCATCGTCATCATCATATTTCACTGTCGGGTGATGTTTGGTTATTATCCTGATGGTGCTGATGAGCTACAGTGCGCCCTGATTTGCTTGCGAGGGTGATTTTTCGAGTATCCGGTGATCTTCCATTTATCACCTTGCCCAAACATGATGATGATGTTGCCCGATATTCTGAAGGGGTTATTCTCTAAGTTGTTCGACCTGACTTGTTTTTTCTTAAGGGTCGTCGTCATCATCATGATATTTCCAGTTATCATCCTGCTGTTTGCGGAGGTCATCATATTTTCTGCCTTCATGATATTTCACCGGGGTGATATTTTTATCATCGGGTGATCTTGGTTATGATCATCTTGATGATGTTGTTGAAGAGTTCTAAGTGCGACCCGATATTCACTAGGGTCATCATATTTTGAACGTCAGGATGATCTTAGTCAATATCATCCTGATGATGTTGTATCACTTCTTGTTCGTTGTTTTGTCATCCTGATGATGCTGATGTCATCCTTATCTCAGGGTGATATCTTTTTCTCTGCCTATTTGCATCATGATATTTCCGAAGGAGGGGGTGATATTTTCATATCACCCGGATATATGTTTGTTCGAGCATCATGATGATGCTGATATTAAGGAGATATCCGCCTGCTGGCTTCGCGCATTATCTACTGGGGGTGATCTTTTCAAATAGCATCATCATATTCAGTTATCGCCCCGATCTTATAGAGGAGCTACAGTGCAACCTGATATTTGTGCATCAGGAGGATATTTCCAAATATCCGGTTGTCTTCTGAATATCATGATGACGTTGATATGATGATGACGTCATCGAGGTCCGGGGGGGTCATATTTCTAACACTGATCATCTTGAAGAGACCTCCTGATATTTGCAAACATGATGATGATGTCATCCGGATATGAGAAGGTGTACATCAGCGGCAGTAGGCAGATATGATGATGACGTCATCAGGATGTTCATCGGCCAGACTTTTGGTATAAGCTCAGTAGGAGGATGTTCCTCCGATGGATCAGGTTGTGCCGATTATCATGCAGGTTATATTTCAAGTATCATGATGACGTCAGGGTGATATTTCGAACAACAGGATATCAGGTTGCTAGAGGATGATGATGATGAAGTCTTATACTAGTATCGTCAGGAGCAAAAGCACCGACATGATATATGCTCATGACCTAGTATATAAAGTGTTATTGAGGTCATCGCGGGGTGCATGTGGGATATTGATATCCTGCATTTTCAAATATCATGATGATGAGTCTCAGCGGGAAATGGTTGCGATTGCAGATTTGATGTTCTTCCCAAGGCCGCGGGTTGGTGCGCCATTAATGGCGATTGTTGCAGAGGTATGGGCGATGGCGTGGATGGATCCTGTACCCGACTGAAGGTGTACATCAGCGGCAGTGGCGCAGGGCTCGAGAAATCTTCCTGTCTCCTCCCCTACCTGCTGCATTCAAGTTTGGGCGCCAATCCGGTTGTGTTTGAGCGCCATTTTCATGATACTGTGTATCTGGCGAAATTTTGGTCAACCATGTTATTAATTGCTGAGCACCTACCTGGCTGTTATAAGCAGGTTGTGTTGTTCATTTGAGGTTGTTGAAAGTTGATGATTTTGGCTCTGTAATGCATAACAAGCTGATCTGGTTGCTCTGTACAGCTTACCTGTGAGTTTATGTATCTCTTGTTGTATGTTTTTGGCATGAACCCACTGATTTCATGATTAAACTTATATGAGAAATGCTGTTTAGCATGTGTTGTGTTAATTCTGTCTCCAGTATTGCATGTATTCTTCTTCTGAATCTGGATGTTTGGTAATGTTTAGATTCTAGAGCATAGAATTCCTATGTTGACTGTCTGATCTTTTAACTTCTGCTCAAGGGGTAGATTAAACTGTTTTCAGGTTGAACATTGGGAAGGGTATACTGCAGTAGGGATACCATAAGTAGAGATAACTCAACACTCTGTATTGGGAGATACATGTAAGGCAGGTATCACATATATCCCCTTGAAATCCAGTTTTAGCTGTTTATGCTGATCATTCACAGGTGTATGTCTACTGACTCCAGGCCCTAGATAGGCACCAATCATGCTTTGTTTTGTGTTATAACCATATCCAGCTTTGCATCCACACTTAAACTCTAAATCAAAATCTAAAACCAACATTAGGACATTAGAGTTAGTTTTAGGAACCTCAGTCCTCTGTCTACAACTGCAAATAGGCCCAAAGCTAGCCCCTTTGCTCTTATCTTTCAGTTTTGGTCTACTTACAGGAGGACTCATCTGCTTTCTGTCAACATCCCAGCCTTGCATGCATATCCTCATGGATGTTGAGTAGGGAATACCCCCCTAGGTCTTGCAGAGCCTGAAGAAGAAGAGGAGATAAAATATAGAGTCTATCTCCTACACTATTGACCCCCTGGCCCAGAGATCCTGTTGATCACTGATGGCTACCTTGTAGGGAAATCTGGGAATAAGCATCCAGTCTGGGAAAAAGTCAACACCTCCAACCCATTTTGGGTATCCAATCTTCAAGTAATGTTACCATGTCCAAATGTCTAGTGAGCTAGCTTGTGAGTTGTAATTAGAGTAAGAGCATTTCACATTGTATTCATGAACTAGGGTATATCATATCTTAGGAGCTCTTGGGTGCAAAGCTTCTTTCCCTTTGATGAGATTGGGTCTTCTTGTTGAGGTATAGCTTTCTTCTCTTTTATGCATTTTAGTTTGTGTTTCAACCTCAATTTGATTTTCCTAATCACAAAAGGGTTCTAGACCTGCCCTTGGATGATATGAATTGGGGACAAGATGAAATTGCCTCTCTATAGGATAGAGCTCAAGAAGTTCTTGTTAGGACTAAGAAATGGTTTCTCAAACCATTCCCCATGGTGGATCCATACAAGAAGAAGGACTAGTCCAAGAAGACAAGTCAGGGTGAGTCATCACAGGCAATGAAGAAACCGAAGGTGGTTCTTACAACCCTTGAAGGAAAAAGAGCTACTAGAGCTGCTACTACTACTAAAGAGAAAGATAAGTCCCATGTGATAGTGGTAGACTCTAGTGATATGGAGGATAATGATCACATTCCATTGGTTCAAAAGATAAGAAAGAGAACTCCACCCTCCTCTAAAGGAGTAACAATTACTTCTAGATCAGTAGTAAAGCAGGCCATGCCTCCTCAACCACATACTCAACAGGCTTCACCTCCTCCTTCTGTAGCTACTCATCCTCAAGGGCCACCAGCCACCTCAACTACATCTCCTAAAGCATAAAAGAGTAGTGATCCATCGGCCACCTCAGCTACATCACCAAGGACACAAAAGAGTAGTAATCCAAGGGCATCATCTTCATCTTTGCAAGAGGAAGTAGGATTAGAGGGCAGATTGAACTTCAACAAGATTATCAACTTAGCCACCTCTTCCCCTCTACAAGGTGAAGCATCTAATGATTCTATGAAGACGGTGGTGTTAACACCCTTACCAACAAGGTCTCCACCACATGTTTCATCTCCACCACATGTGTCATCTCCACCACCCATTGACACCATAGGTTAGGGTCTCCCTACTTGGTTAAATGCAGTAGTGGTTAAGAGGAAGAAGGTATATGTGGAAGACAAGGACCTAGCCACTGTTGCTGAGGTCCTCTAGGAGCAAACAAAGAAGGAAAGGTCAAGGGTACTATCCCATATCACAATGGATCAATAGGGAGTCAGGACAACCCATGTAGCCACAGTTGTGGCAAAGAAGGAAGAAAAAACCATGACCATGGCTGATTATTGCATACAATAGGTGACTTTGCAGCACCGAACTAGGGAGGAGAAGAAAACATGCCCTCATAGAGTCTGTCTCAGCCATCCTGGATAGGATGAAGAAAGATGAATATACAAAAGAAGAACTTGAAGGACAAATTGCTCACCTAACCACCTATATCAGACACCTGCTTGAGCTGACTGATTTAGGACCCTCCACACTAGCTCTACTAGAGGCACTCGGTAAAGTGCATCAACTTGTTGACCTTCAAGGGATCCTCCCTACAGACACAACTTGGAAAACCTTGGTGTGGAGACTATAAAGAAGGCCATGAAGGCCTATCATCTTTTCGATACTAAAAATGAGGAGATGGTAGTGTCTGAAAACTTCATCAATAACGAATTGATCATGTGGGAACAATTCCCCATCTTGTAGAAAATGTAAGGTACTGCTTCAACACAGCTCATACAAATTGGAGTGGTTAGAAAAAACACTATAGGGTTGCCCAATGAATGGTTTCTTACAAGAAAACTAAGGGCCAAGGTGTCCAGGAAGTGCAAGGAGAAACTAAAGACCAAGATAGAAGCAGTAAAGGAGAAATTGGCTAGGGTGGAATCATTCATTTCACCCATCCCTTGCACATTCAAGGACCCCTCTACCATTGCTTTTCCTACTTCCCACTTGATCAAGGAGTTCCATGGGTTGTTACAGCAGACTCTCACTAAGCAAGGAATTGATGATTTGATGAAGATGAGGACTCTTTTTGTAGGATTCCAAGACCAGTTGGCTAAGATGGTAAAGTTGCAGGATAAGGTGAAGAAATCTCACCTTTCCATAAGGATGAAAGATAAATATCACCAAGGATTGGGTACATGAGAGATCACCATTACTATTTAGATCTTCCAAACTCATGTGCTAATAGGGAATTGATTTTTTGTAATACATGGTGCATTGTATTTTGAGGCTGACCCATTTAAGGGATTTTGTGCCGGCATATGTATTCTTCATTTTATAATTTTGAGAGGCTCCCTATAAGTAAAGGGAAGTTGTGTCATTTGTAAAAGGGGGGAAACATAGAGGACTTGTGCTAGTGCAAGCTATTCTTTTATTCTGATGACATGTAAGGGTCATAGCTGATATGCATTTAGGGTGTGGGAATCCTTCTCTTTTGTAATTTGCCAACAATTTGCCAGCTAATGAGAAGACAATTTAAAATATTCCTGTGTTTCTACCCATTGGTGGTAATGTGTCTGTGTTTTCTTTTCCTTGCACATAGCTTATGTTGATGAATTTTGTTCCTAATTGATAAATCATTAACCTATTGGTTGAATAGGGTTTGAATTCTACGCATGTAATATGGTGTTTTCATATTCTTGTTCTTCTACTTCTTTTCCTTAGAATCTTGCACTTTCAATGTACACGATTGTGTGAAATACTGGTCATCCATTACTTGTTTAATTTGATCTCATTGACATTTTTATGTGAAGTGAAAAACTAGGTGCAAAGGTTGTCTGAACATTTTGCATTTTATTTTCCTTCTAAACCCTAAGCTCCTTTTTCCTTTTATATATATATATATATATATTAACTGTAGGATTAGATTTTTGCATCTCAAAGAATATCTACCTTACAGAGGTTGCCAAACATCCATATCGGTACTACCAACACATGCCCCTTAAACAAACAATCATATTGTCTACTTAGTTGCTCCAACACTACTATGACCCAACATAACAGAGACATTGGGGTGATCATAACATCATCAGGGTGCCTTTCAGGAGAAGTAGAGTGTCATTCATTCTACTTAGAGTTGATGTGCCAAAACAACCATCAACAAAATTGGTGCTAGAAGGAGGGCCTGATAAACTTGGGTTCGCCTAGGTTTCCTCTGACCTCTAAAAAAAGAAGATTAACCAGGTCTAGGTTAGTTGGAGAAATAGAACTTCAAGAGCTCCAATACCATTGAAAGATTAGGAGTGACCGTGGTAAAAGGAGAAGGTTAAACACTAGGTCAGTTAGCAGTGTTAGATCTGAAGATCTAGAAACCCTCCTTGAAGAACCACCTCAATTATCAATGGCTTCCTTCTTTGGAGTAGACCATTCACTCCTACAAATTGTAGGAGTGCTCCATGAGAAATTCTACCCTAAGTATATCTATGGAGAAAGTAGAAGTGCAGAAGAACATATTCAGGATTTTAAGGAAGCCGTTAGTAGAGCTGGTATTCCCCATTAGGATGTGGTCATGTGGCTCTTCCCTTACTACTTGGGAGAGGTTGCTTATTCATGGTACTTAAATTTACCCATAGGATCCATCATCACATGGGAACATTTAAAGACTGCTTTTATAGAACAATTTAGGATATATACAGACCCTGGCACCATTTACTAACAATTTTCCACTTGTAAGATACAACCAAA
Source organism: Cunninghamia lanceolata (assembly GCA_027924645.1). Lineage (NCBI taxonomy): Eukaryota > Viridiplantae > Streptophyta > Pinopsida > Cupressales > Cupressaceae > Cunninghamia > Cunninghamia lanceolata. The sequence goes on from BSBN01000957.1 coordinate 6,777,448, forward strand.
TGATCCTTTAACTATGTTTAGTTCACAAGATTTCAAAAACTCTACAAGAGGCTTACCCAACCTTATGTGGTCGATGAAGCAACTGTAAATCAAATTTACCTTAGGGCTATTGACCCTTTCACAACAATTTTACTCAGTAGGACAAAGCAAAACCCTATCTCCCTTACAACTGTTTATGCTAAAGCCCTCAAATTGCATAGGGAGATGTACCCCATTACTGGAGGGGCCTTCATAAACTTGCCTTCTATAGGTTTCCCTAGAATGATAAATCAGATCCCTACCATAAATAATGGCCTCACCAACAATAATCCCTTGATGAATCCAATTCCAAATGGTATTTTACAAGTAGGGCCACAAATCAGCTATGCCCAACCTCTAAACTAAATTGGTCCAAACCCTATGCTACTTGCCCCAGGGCAAGTTTAGAATAACTAAACCACACCTCCGTATCTAGGTAATTCCTTCTTTGATCAGCCTATAGTAAACCAAGCCAACATAGTCAACTCTCAATATACACACCAAGATAGCACACCTATAGGGACATTACAACCCTGCTCATCTCAAACTTCACATTTAACCTCAGAATTCGAATTTGTAAAGAAGGCACTAGATAAAGTCACAAATGAACTGACTAGGTTGAAAGTCAGTCCCTCACATACCTATAACCATGGGGACTCACACCAAAATAAAAAAAATCAACACTAGTAAAATAATGGTCACAATAGGACTTTCAATTCTCAAAGGCAAAATAGACCCTGGAATACAAGGCCAAATAATGGAGGAGTGCCATCTCCTCTAGAACAAACTAATCTAGTAAATTGTGTTGACATGAAACCCTTGCCACATTGGTGTAGACTTCATGATACTTCTAATCATTCTGAACTCAACTGTCCTGAGATGTCCAAAAAACCCCAGATATTTTAGGTTGACCGACAGATATAACAAGAAGAAAATGACACATTCTAGAGATGTAGGGACTACTGTGCAGTTTGACACCTTTGTTTTCCCTTATGAAGAAGACAATGAGTTTGAGACTTAAGTTCAGTCTTATCAACAAGTCAAAAGCAACTACTACTTGAGAAACAAAGGTAAAGACCCCATCACTACATCCATTCCCCCAAACTATAGTAGTATTCCACTTGACGCCAATGCAAATAACAACCCAACTCCTCTAGTAGGGCCATCAACTAGAACATTTAGATCCAACCAATACAAACGATAGAGTTCCACTAGCTCCAAATATGATCTAGTGGATGATATGAAGAAAACTAAAGATAACATGTCCATGTTGGATGTAGTATAGGAATGGCCTACTTAAAGGGAGGCCTTACTCAGAGTCTTACAAGGGAAAGATCAATCCAAACATGAAAATACAGATGTGAAGGCTGCAGCTAAAGATGTTTTGGCATCACTATATAAAGAGAAAATGGGTGCACCACCTTTCTTTCTTAGTGTTAGGATGGCAGGGAAGAACTTGCATAATTGTTTAGTTGATTCTGGGGCTTCTGGGAATGTCATGCCCTATTTTATATGTTAGAAGCTTGGTCTTACTCCCACAAAGACAAACCAAAAGGTGGTACAGTTGGACAAAATAGAGGTAAGAGTTATAGGAGAAATCAAAGATGTGCATATCCAGTTAGTATCTGATCCTCGCAGTTAAAGTCACATTGATATCCATGTGGTAGAAATTCCTGAGGTTTATAGTATGTTGTTGAGTAGGGATTGGACCAGGAGTTTGAACAGTTATTTTGCTACAGATTTCTCCCACATGTGGGTCCCATGGAAATTGAATTCCAATTAGATTTAGATCTTTAGTGAGCCTAGATTGAAATATATGATTACTAAATATAATGCTCCTAATGAAGTGATCTTAGTAGATGTGGACTTAGGTATCTGCAAGGAGATTATGATGGGGCTAACCATTGAGAAGGTAGATAAGAGCTACTTGTAGGAATTTATACAAAAGTTATTTCAAGACAAATAGTTCTTAGGTCCACATACCTAAGCCATCGAGCTTCTACTTCCAAATTGGTGTAGAGTACATCAAGACTCTTATTCTAAATTTTCCTATCACTAATGCATCACAACAATCAATATCATTGAAATGGGGCTCAACCAAGCTGAAGCAAAGGAGACTAAATTGTAGAGGTACCCTTGGAATCCTTGAAGGAATCAGTGACAATTCTACACGCTAAGGTTGAAGAAGCACCTCCTTAGACAAAACCTATTCAGAAAGCATACCCTCCCCATAATAGTCACCCATGGACCCTCATATTTGATGGCACAAAATGTAAGTAGGGTTGCGGAGTTGGAGTAGAATTGGTAAATCCAAAAGGGAAGGCATTCTTTGCATCTTATAGGCTACAATTCCCTTGTACCAACAACATGTCTGAGTACAAAGCCTTGGTAAGCAGATTACTATTGGTTCATTAGAAAGGGGCAAAGCTGCTACAGGTATAAAGGGACTCCCAGTTGGTGATTAGGCAAGTGAGAAGTAGATATGCCTATCATGACAAATAACTAGTTGCTTATAGAAACAAAGTATGGGACCTCATTGAGGATTTTGACACTTTTGACATAAGGTCTATATCTAGGTGAAGGAACCAGATAGTAAATTCACTACAAATTGTAGCTACTACCCTAGAGCCCATGACAGGTTCAAAGCTAAAGAAATTCTTAGTAGAGTTGGTCCTATGCCTTGCAGTCCTAGACAATGTCAGACACTTTTAGGTATTTGAAGATGACAAACATATTCTTGATTTCATTACTAACACTGGTGCCCTCGAAGCACAAATCATTCATGAACGTGACTGAGACACCTTTGAAGTTGATGAAGGGGAGATCATTAACCTAAAGACCAACAACATTCCTAAAGGATTGATAACACTCAAAAGACTATTTGACATGGACCAGAAATTGAAGAAAAGGACCCAAGAAAATCTGGAAGGTAGAAAATATGACACTATCAACCTTGGAGATGAACAAGTCGAAAATGAATTCATTGGAAAAGACTGCCATCTTGAATAAAGAGAAGGGATTGTTCAGACGCTGAAGGAATTTAGATACGTCATAACCTAGAGTTATGAAGATTTGAAGACTTTTGACACATCCATCTTTAAGCACACTATTCCTCTGAAGCCCAATTCTAAGTTGTTTAGACAGAAATTTAGGTCAGTCAATGCCTTGTTAGAACTGTTGATATACAAATAGGTACAAAAGTTGTTGTCTACCAAGATCATCTTTGTTGTAATACATTCTACCTAGGTGGACAACTTGGTTCCAATAAAAAAGAAGAATGGAGAAATAAGGCTCTGTGTGGACTTCTGAAATTTGAATAAAGCCTCTAAGAAATATAATTATCCACTCCCTTCCCTTGATGAAGTACTATAGATTGTCAATGGCTCTCAGATGATGTCCGTCCTTGATGGATTTTTAGTATATAATCAAGTGATGATCGAAGAAGACTGACTGAAGACTACTTTCACCTATAAGTGGGGCAATTATGCTTATAGGAGGATGCCTTTTGGCCTAATCAATGCAGGTACCATCTTTCATAGAGCTATGGATATGGATTTTAAAGGTTTGGTTAGCAAATGCATCATAATATATATGGATGATCTGACTGTCTTTTCTAAGAACTAAGCCAACCATGTAAATGATTTAAGGAAGATACTTCAAAGATTTAGATAGTATGGGGTCTCCTTGAACCCTAAGAAATGCATATTTGAAGTAATAGAAGGGAAGTTGCTAGGACATATCATATCCAAAGAAGGAATATCCATTGATCCTAAGAGAGTGGAAGCAATCTAAAAGATCCCCTTGCCTAGAAGAAAAAAGGAACTCAAATCTTTCTTTGGTAAGATTAATTTTGTCAGAAAGTTTATCACAGGATTTGCTGAGATAGTCAAGCCCTTGAATGATATGTTAAAGAAGGATGCAAAGGTAGAGTGGCACACTAAAGCTAAACGTGCCTTTTCAAAGATTAAAAGTTCTATTGTCCAAGCTCTTGTATTAACTATCCCTGACTACACTCTCCCTTTTTACATCTACATTTTTGCGTCTGAAGTTTCTTGTGCAGTTGTTTTAACTCAAAAAAAGGAGAGGGAGATGAAAGGCATAGTGCATTCATGAGTGCTCCTTTAAAGGATGCAGAAATCAAGTATCCATACGTGGAGAAATAGGCTTATGCCCTAATTAAATCCATAAATAAATTTAGGCATTATATATTGAGAAGCAAATTGTGGCAATTGTCCTAGACGTAGTGGTTAAATCCATGTTGATGCAAACTAAGCTAGGAGAAAGGAGAGGAAAATGGATGATGACCCTACAAGAGATTGATTTAGAAATACATCCAATGAAGTTGTTTAGAGGGAAATGTTTATCTAAAACTCTAGTAGAGCTAGATCCACTTATTGGTTGTCTTCACTATTAAGTAGAAAGCATCACTGTAGACCTGTGGTATCAAGACATAGTGTAGTACTTGGTGAGTAACAGATGTCTTGAGCATATGAATTCCACTCCAAGGAGAGCCTTGAGATTTAAAAGTTAGAAAAACATGATCAAATCAAGAGTCCTATACAGGAGGAATTTTAAGGGACCGTATCTTAGATATTTGAATAAATAAGAAGTAGAGCAGGTATTGACTGAATTTCATGATAGATTTAGAACTAGACATGGATCAAGGGATGCTACAACACACTAGATACTCAAAGCTAGATAATATTGGCCCCATATCTTCAAGGATGCCCACTAGCATGTCATAAGGTGCCATACTTTCCATAATTTAGCTTCAAGAGAAAGAAACTTTACCATGCCCCTACAACCAATGTATGAGGTAAGACCCTTTGCACAATGGGGCTTGGAATTCATTGGTATGATTAACACAAGTTCCTCTACAGGGCATAGATTTATCTTGATAGCAACATATTAGTGCACACGACCTGGCGTGAGGTGTTAGCTTGCAAGGACTGTACCACTGACACAGTCATCAGGTTCTTAGAAGAACACATCATCACCAGGTTTGGTATGTGACAATGGCCCTGCCTTCTCATCTGCTAAGAACTATTATAATGGACTCTTGAAAATGAGGTAATAATTAAGTTTTCTTCCAATTACTATCCTCAAGGGAATGGTGTTTTTGAATCGACAAACAAAAATATGATTGATGTTATCTAGAAACTTTTGGAAAGAAGCCTTGGGGATTGGCACACTCAACTAAAATTTGCATTATGGGCTAATAGAACCTAGGTAAAAGATTCATTAGGCACCTCCCCCTATCAGTTAGTCTATGGTCAAAACCCTGTCTTCCTAGTGAATTTGAAAATCCCCACCTTATAATTTTCTAGGGATTTCCTAGGGACAAAAGATAAAATAGAGGCTAGGTTACTGAACCTTTTAAACCTAGAAGAGAATAGAGATGCTACTCTAGAACACTTTATGAAACACCAAGGGATAGTCAAAAGATGGTTTGATAGAAGGGCTACAATTAAAGCCTTTAGGATTAGTGACTTGGTTCTCATGTGGGATAAGGCTAGAGAAAGAAAAGGAGACCATTCAAAATTTGACAAACTATGGTTAAGAGCCTTTCAGATTGCTAAGATCCTTGGGGAAAACACCTTTTGCATCAGTTCTCTTTCTAGGGAACTTGTCCTATTGACATTGAATGGATAGTACCTCAAGCATTACTTCCCAAATTAGAGAGGTCTAGAAAAGAGACCTTCCGGTCTCTTCTATACATAGTTAGGTTAGAGGTCTTGTTTTGGTTTCTTGATTTGATTTGCTTTGTTTTCCTTTTGAATTTTGTGTTTTCCTTTTTATTTGGTTGCATAAGTTTTTTGGTCCACAGTCTGTTTTTAGTCTTTTTTCTTTTTAATCTAATTCTTGAAAATAAATCTCAGGTCCATTTCTACAGGCCTTTTGCTTCAGGTTTTCTTCTGCTCATCTAATGCTTGTTTTGGTTGGAAAATGACTTGTTTAACAATGGAACCATTGCTGATGGAATGTTTTCAGTCATTTTTATTTGGGAAATTGGTCACTTTCTCAAGGTTTTCAGTTCTATAATTCATGTCAGCTTGTGGGTTTACTACTCCAACTAGGGGTTAGGATGATTTCTGTACTTGGGATAATGTTCTCTTGAAATCTTACATATAATTGTACATTAAAGCTTCCTCAAGTCTGTTGGAATGAGTTTTTATAATTGGTTATTGGGTGAAAATCTTATGATTTTGTCTTTCTAGGTCACCACAAGTGGTTTAACCTAGAAGTGGTTTGCTCCTTAAAGGTTAGCCTTAACCCCCAACCCAGTAGTAAGCTTCATTTCTTGTAGGTTGAGTAGGTTTCAAAAAAAAGAGAGAGAAAAAGAGAGAAAAAAAGAGAAAAAAAAATAGAGAAAAAAATTGTAAAAGCCCTCAAACCATCACAAAAGTAAATAAAGTAAATAATTCATTTAAATACAACATCACAAGAAACAAAAGTAAAAAGATGTAACTAATCTGCTTAATACAATATAAAAGATAAAAAGGTGTAATTAATCTTCTTAATTACAATATCACAAGTAAAAAAAGATAATCTCATAAATATAAATCAATAAAAGTCATTAAATCTTACACAAATCTCATGCTTAATCCAGGTGAAAGCACTATAAAATAATGTACAAAGTCCTTTGGCAATCATGCCATAATACATCCAATTACAAGTTACAATAAACATGTACACCAAGAATAAATAAATCAATCAATACACTCATCAGTCGCCAAGAACCAAGTGGTTCTCCTGCAAGCCAAGAGTCAGTAACATATCCCAGGTGCTTTTCCACCCAACCATGAAGCAATTACACTTCCCTAGATAACCCAGCCCTGCATGAAATGTCTAGCTACTTGGAAACAACTGGTAGGAGGGAATACTCGATGCAACCTAATGTCTTAATGTGCAATTCTAAATAATGAAATGTAGATTGTCTCACAATAGGATGTGGCAAAGATATGTATAAATCCATCAATAAAATTTGCTAGACATAATAATCATCTTTTGCAATGACACACTAGTAGAAATATGGAAATAAATGACTAGGTGACTAAAAGTCACGCGACCAAAATTTTTTGCAACACAACTATAAATGACTAATTTGGTCATCGGTTGAAATGACTAAATAAATGACTAGTTTGGTCATCGGTTGAAATGACTAAATAAATGACTATTACTCCTCTATTCTTTTTTCTTTCCAATTTGATAATAATACTATGTTAGATCTTAGTATAAGTAAACTATATTAAAACCAAATATATTCTTCAATATGATCTAGTACATTGTGCATACTTATGAAGAAATTTGTTTGGTTTTCTTAGAAAAATATGAGATATATTGGATTTGTCAACTAAAATTCAATCAATTAGTAGTTGTAAGGCCCAACTTCATTGTAAGGCCCAACCTCATTGTAAGGCCCATTTATTTTGTGATCACAATTACTTAATTCATTATCAACATTATATGTTGATCCCTAGCTACTAGACAGATTCATATGCTAACACTAGATTAGATGTGACTACTTGCATATATATGTTCCTAGAAATAATTTATTATATCTTGGGTCTATTTTTTCTTTATGGCATTCCTTTATTTCAGGGTATCACTAGGACTCATATTTATATCCCACTGATATTCATCACTTCTACTGATGTCTTTTGTCTTTGGCAGTTTCATCTAGGGATTAAATTTGATGGCCGTATAACCTTATTTAAGCATTTTTGCCATAAAATACAATCAATATTTTCAAAAGACTGTATCAGATGAAATGAGAGATTTTTGACAAACTGTTAAAATTTATATAAAATTATGATTATATATATATATGGTTTATATATAATTTTACTTTTACTATGGTATGTCATAGTATTTTAAGGGCACTATTCAATGGATAATTGTCATAAAAAAATTGCTTTATAGGCAGGGTTTCATCATTGTATCGGTGAGACACTCTCTTTTGTCAACTCGATATCCCTATGTCTCCTTGAAAAGAAAGTGAGAACTCGATGCCTTCTCCCGCCAAATATCTTGAGGTTTCGCTTCACGTGCGTGGAGCAGTTTGTTTTGGGGGATGCTGTGTGGACCTGAAGATAAGCTACGCCCTTTCCTCGATCAAATTCACGCAAATGGTCTTCATTATGTTGTCCTCATCTATCCAGGTATGCCATTCATACCCAAAAATTTATTTGTAGAATGTTATTTTACCGTCATTCTAATAAATTTGGTCTGTGTTTGTTTTTGCAATAGGGATCCATGTTGATGAAAGCTATGGTACCTTCCAGTGTGGAATAGCCTTAAACAAGATTGCAACTTGCACAAACAAATTTCCATAGATCGAAGCAAGAGACTAAGAGCTTAATAAAGGCCGAGAGTAGGTAGATGGGGCTGTGGAAAGGCCAATGATGGCCTGATCGTCCAAGTGCAGGGGTGGCCTACAAAGAAGGTCACGATGGGTAAATAGGGCCTAAGAACAAGTCGATATCAGAGATGAATGCGTAGAAAGTCTGGATTTGCTACTAAGGAGACCTCTAATTTTGTTCATAGAGCACAATGTCCAAGCTAAGATGGACCAATGTAGAATCAAACTGTTGAACTAAGCAGGAGGAGGGAAAGTCTCCTTTTGGGTGTCCTCGGCTTGCAGGTATAGGATGAAGCTCTAGGAACAAGCGAGCTGTGAAAATAGGAGTTTGTAATCAACCTAAATCATGTAAAAGCTAACTAAATAGAGGTCAAAAATAGATCAAAGAAGTTGATAGGTTCCAAAAACGGGCCTACAGAGTGGAATGGCTGCGGATGTGGTATCTTGCAATCTTGCTTCGATGAAAGCTATGGTACCTTCCAACCTTACATTGGTCAAGTATGGCTAGGCGCCGCCTATTTTCTAGACTTCCTAAACCCCAAAACCATTTCTTTCTGGATAGATGAAATCTCTCGCTTCCACAAAATGGCTCCTATAGATGGCCTCTGCATCGACATGAACGAGGTCTCCAACTTTTGGGGGGTTTTAGGGTTGAAGTTTTGGGGGCGGCCTAAGGAGAAAAGGGGGAATGGTTGTTGTGTGTGGGTTCTAGAAGGAGATTGAGCCCCATATAGTTGGAGAGTAGTGATTCAAGAATGAAGGGGAAACAGTCAGAAGAAAAAATTGTTTGATAGTGAATAACTCAGGCGGGTATAGCAGATGGAAGATTGGAGGTGAGGTGAAGGGGAGTGCGAACAGAAGACAAAAGAGTCACCTCTAAGGAATCAATCCAAGGCCTTGGAGCAATTTTTATAGGTATTTGAATCAGTTCTTTCTTTTTCTAGCACAGAAACAAAAAAACTGTTGCCAAAACTAAAACCCCATTATGGCCTTTTTAGAAAAATATGCCAAAATTTATGTAAACGTTTCTAAAGCATTTTTGACAAACACATTTTGAACATGTTTCTCAGTTTCAGGAATCAGAAGGACCCTAGTAAGGATTTAAATATCCCTTTTTGATGATTCTTGTCCTATTGTTGTTTTTTTCTTCCCATACTTCCAATTTGTGGTGAAAATTGCCTTACAATGGCCTGGCTGTAACATCTGATAGCTATCACTGCAAGAGTATGAACTTCCTAGTTTGTGTAATTAAAATGATGAATGTACATCAATTTATTCTGACACTTTTTATTTATTTATAAGAGGATAATATTGCAAATAAATTCTATGATATCGATAATGAGAAAAGCATGAGAAGCTAATTATAATTTATATGTGACACTGAACCATCTTAAAGACACTATTATAGTGACAAGGAAATAAGATGTTGAGTGAAAAATATGGTTAGTTTGAAGCTAGAATCTATGAAGACCCTATTTGCACTTCATTCTAGACCAAAAATATTTTTGCAGAAAATGAAATATGGGAGTTACAAACTATGGAATCCAAGTCTGTTCAATTCCTTGAAGTAATCTTAAGCATTGGTCCAGTTTCAAATATGTAATATATTGTTCATTTATGCATTGCTAATATCAATTTGCATTGTGAATAGCACTTTGGTGTAGGGATTGGAGTATATTTCTCCCTTTTATTTTACTTTACTGTATTTCAAAATTAAATATTTCTGCTTCCATCATGTTTTCTTGCTTTATGAAACTCTATCTGCATGTCGGTATTCAGGTTGCTGGGCTTTTTAGTTATCATGGCATTCCTCTATTGCGGTGTTAATGTATTTGTTTGGCCTCTAGAGGATAGAATGATGACAACTGGAATGCATATAGTAGCATATATTTTTTGCAATTGTTGTGGGTGGATTGTTGGCTTGAAATGTGTATGTCTTAGGTCCTAAACTTATGCAACATAAGTTAAATACTTAGTTAATAGGCAATGCAGTGTATAGCTTTCTCTAACAATGAAATTTTGCAAGATGTCTAAGTGGATGAGTCTAAAATGGGTAATCATGGGTGTGTAGTAAGTCAAATATGTTGGGATAGATCCATTTGCTGACCAAGATAGAGTGAAATTTGGGTAGATACCTTGAACATTGCTGAAAGTGTTACTACTTTGGTTAGTCTTCTAGTAGTACCTTTGTAGTCTCTTGCAACACTTCTCAATGAGTCCTAATCATGTGATTTTCATGATCCCCCATCTAGGTATCTCAACCATAGAACTTTCATTTTGCTTGAAATGGTAGATAAGGAGATTTAGATGAACATTCATCATTTTTTAAGAATTATTTTATAAGGTTGCTTGATTTGTTTGATGGAACAAGTAAAATCTAGTTCAAGTAATAACTTAATACTGATGAACTAATTGCATGTGAAATAAAATAGAGTGATCAAAGTTGAAATAAAATTTGAAGGAGAAATCTTGAAGCTATGAAACTTTCAAGCATTTGGTTGATTCTCAATTGATCCATAATTTACTTAGTTATATTCCATAGCTAATTCATCAACTAAAGCCTTTAATTATGTACAACTATCTTGTTGAATTATGATATCTAAAATGATCTGTAATTAAGCATAGATATGCCTTAGCTAATTCATCAACCCTTATAATAGTGAATTATGCTTTCTCTTGCCACTGTATCTCATGTTTTTACATAATGCTATGGTTTGCAACTTTCTTGCACACTCTTCTACATTGTATTTACAGACTAAAATTCAGATTGAGTGCACTAAACTTTTGCATGACTCTCAAAATTGCCCTGCCAACACTAGGCATGAACTACGTTGCACTGCAGCTCTTGTTTGTCTTTGACCTATGCTCTAATCGTTTCTTTGGCGATGGTAGTTTACTTGTGCCTTCTTTGGAACTGTTGGTAATCAAAGATGCATATACAAAGGGTAAAAATGGCAAAATAGTGAATGGAAAAGTCAGCGATAGAGGAAAAAGTTGCCTATGTGGTGCGATATGATTGGCTCTTGGCTTTTCTGCAGGTTTTTGGGCCGTTGGATCTCAGCGATTGGGAGACAGATCGACGGCCAAGTTTTAAAGTTGCAGCGTGGGTTTTCTTTGCATCCGCAGGCATTGTTTTGAGTGGGAAAACTCCATGGACATGCTGTTGTTGCATCTTCAGAGGTTGTGGGTAGCTGAAGCTTTAATGGAAGATTGTGCAGGGAAGTATGGGTCATGTTGACAGCTCAACCACCCGAATGAATGAAGAAAATCTTGGAGCGGTGGCTCAAATCCTGAACATACCTGCTCCTTCCTCTTTGTCCCTCTACCGCATTCAATTTTGAGCACCATTTCTCATGCGTTGTATCTGGCAGATTTTTGATGTGCCATGTAATTAATGCGGAGTACACTTTCTTGCTGCACTAAGTAGACTGTGTTACTCAGTTTGTTGTTGTTGAAGACTTGGGCATTTTTTGTGTGTAAATAACGAAATATAGAGCATTTCCTATCTATTTTATCTCTGTGGAGTTTATGTGTTGCATCTGAGTTGTATCTTGCACATATATTTAGTTTCTTGTCATTGTATATGAAAAAAACGTTATTGCATGTATTTATCTGTCTGTCTCCACTTATTGTATGTATTTTCTTCTTCTGAATCTGGTTGCTAAGGGTTTCTCAGATTCTAGGGTATAGTTTTGTTGTACCACATGCCTAATCTGTAACTTCCATTCAAGGAGTGGATTAAATTGTTTTAGGTTAAGGTATGGAGAAGAATGTATGTCAACTGGGATGTTTGGAAGTATGAATAGTTAAATACCTATCCTTGGGTGATGTTTGTAAGGCAAGCATCAATCTATCCCCTTGAAATTCAAATGCCAATTACAAGCCATCCTCATGTATATGTCTAGTTGACTCCTTGCCCTGAGATAGGCATCGGTTTGTTCTTGTGAAGTAGTTATGATCCAAAACCCCTGTCTTGCATCCAAACCATAATTTCAAACCCTTCCATAATTTCAACCTATTAGTTTGTAGGAGTAGGATTAGGAACCCCCTTCATACTCTCATCCACAACCAGACAAATATGTCCAAGAACATTGCCAACCTTGTGATGTATCATGCACATCTTGGTCCACACATGAGAGTATTCTGCCTGTTGTTGTCAAGCTAAATCTTTCTGTCATTGGGCTAGTCAATGTTACATCTTTAGCTATAGGGATACCCCCCTTGGTGCGGCAGAACCAGAAGTGAAGGGGAGGTAGCTCTCACAACCTCCTGTATTTGTTGGCTGAATTTGCCTGTGCATTGGAACTGGCAAACCCTCTGCTGATTCAGAAGAAAACCCAACAAAATGGTGACTTCGCTGGGGAAGAAAGAGTCAAATTATTTGAAAAGTGAATTCATTGCAGCAAGATCCAAAAATGACCATGTAGTGCTCTACTGGCGTGGTGAATCCAAAAAATATAAGTGCCTTGTTTATATTTTGTCCTCTCTGTGAGAGGTGGTGACTCTGTTGATTGAACCTATCATGCTGCAACGTATTTCCAGGTATTCCATCTTTTCAAAAATGATGAGTTTAGAACAGCAAACCTGGTTGTGTTCTCAAAGGAAACCATTTTTTATTCAAAGATATAAAGCCCTAAATTTTAAAGGAATCTGTGGTTACTCAAATGCTATTCCAAATAAAGTTAGAAAATGTTTGCCAAAATATAGTGGATCAGATTCTGAATCGGCAAACAAACATCTGCAGAAATTTTGTAATTTGGTAGAAGATTATGAGGTAGAGGATGAAGATGTAGTAATGAGACTCTTTATTCAGTCATTAGAAGATGATGCTAGGGTTTGGTTTTCAGACCTGCCCATGTGTTCACTTTCTTCATGGATAGACTTAGAAATTGCATTCCTAGAGCAGTTTGGTGAAAGATTTGATTTAGCCTCATTGATCATACATTTCATGAATATCTAAAAGGAAGATGAGGAACTGGTTCCAGCTTTTAATCTTAGATTTATTAAGTTGCTCAAGCAAATACCTGAATATATGAGACCCAATAATGGATTGTGCTTAGCAATTTATTTGGCCGCATTTGATGAAGAAATGAGTTATTTATTGAGAGATAAAGAACCGGCCACACTTCACTAGGCTTACCAATTTGCTATGGATATTGAAAACAATGAGAAATATGGAATGCCAGTGGGTTTCATGGCTGCAAGTTGTCAAAATAGTTATCAAAGTGAATATATTTCTGTTGTTCCAATGTGTTCATTGATAAATGATTATAAAGAGAGAAATATATTTCAGAATAATGTGTGCAGCCATGATGTGATACATGAAGAAAATGTTGTAGAAAATGTAGTCACATCCTATAATGATGAAAACAAAGACTGTTGTCAGCCTCTAGAAGAGAAGCCTGCAGACACAAAATGTCCTTCAAATGATCAAATGAAAGATATACATGAGGTTGTGTCTTGCAGCAGTTTGCATGTCCCAGTTATTCCTGATTATTTATGTGAAATGGATATGCAAAGCTTCACTCTGAATATAGAGGATGCTGCTTCAAAGAATGATAGTGAATAGGATAATGATTGTCGGCATTCAGATGCATATGTGAGCCTTTCAGATGATGAAATATATATGGATGCTGAATATGAATGTTTCCTTGAAGATTCTGACCACCTTCACAGTGCAGAGGTTGAAAAATTTGCTTTTGATTATCAGTGCAGTGGTGAAGAAAAATAGGGTCACTATTTAGAGGTGGATGGACAAGTTGCAGATGTGTGTGCTCATATAGTTGGGGATAGTACTGATTGCAGGGGTAACTATGAAGTTTTTGACAAAGGGCTGCATTCTGAGTTATTCATGCCTTCTTTTGAGACATTCCAGGTGGACATAAATGACAAGATTGCTGAGCACACTGATGATGGATATCTAAATGTTTATAAAAATGAATATGATTATGAGATGTTGCTTGTGCTTGAATATTGCATGTTTGATATAGAGGAGCTTTTATTTTTTGAAGAAAGGCATGATTCTGATGTGGATTCATTTGTTTCATATGAGTCTGTTATTTTCCCAAGCAACATTAGTGACTCATATGATGATGACAATCTACTGTTGAGAATGGTAAATGCTTATGAATTTTGTTGTAGACTTGTTGAAGGAGAAAGAAGTAGCAACACAAACAATTGCAATGTTGGGTACTGCAAGTGGTTAAATGCTTTCAGGCTTCATTTGAAGAAATCAAAAGAGAATCAAGTGTTCGATAAAGGAAAATTTTGGTTTTTCCTTTTTGGTGGCCCTGGGCCGCCAAGTAAATTTTAATGAATGTGTTTTGTGATGCAGGTTGGTAAGGTTTTGACCCTGTTGCCCAATGGATAAGGCTTGGTCTACATCCCAAAGATCTGAAGTCCTCACCATGCCTGCAAGAGGCATGCGTCCCCAGATAGAGCCTGTTTTGGTAATCATTTATGTTTAGGGTTTTAGGCTTGAGCTACTGGTGGTGCCTACATAAGTATTTAGGTTTCAAGCATTTAGATATGCAGGCACCTTCCCAAAAATCTAGAAAATTCCAACACTTTCAGCCTCTGCAGTTGAAAAAATGCAAAAAATCAAGTTAAGGTGCAGGTGTCTTTGTATATACAAGGGTTTTTGTATATACATGCAAGTAAAATATGCATTGGCGGGTCAGAAATCTCCATCACCCTTTGAAAAAATCAGTTAGATGCATTTCTAAATGCATATCGGGCTTAGAATGTGCATATACAAAGGGGGAATCTTTTGCAGATTCCTGAGAATATTCTCGCTTTGTATATCAGGTTGCATGTAGAGATACAAATGAAAAATGTACAAGGGTGGCATACATGTTTCTACTATAGTGCGATGTACAAGTGGTCTTGTATATCGAGCTACATACAAAGCCGCCAGCATGCATTTCAAACATACAAACAAATATACATTCAGGTGCACATACAATGGTTAGATACATTGTAGGAATATTCTAGAGAAGATTCCTTGTTTGTATGTGCAAGGGAATGTACATTGAAAATTATATAAAGGCTCGCAACATGCAAAGTGAATAGTGCAAAGGATATAGAAAATGGTCGGGCCCACCGGTTGTATACGAAGGCAGTTGTATGTATGCCGATGTACATTCAAAGCATACAAGTGAAGTGATGCATTCTGGACCCAAAGGAGAAGTCAGATGCGGTGGATAAATTTTTGAGATCCGCCTTGTATATATGAAGTGCTTGTATGTGTGATATACGGGGCCAGATATGCAAAGGCATATGCATTGGGTCATCGGTGGGATGATTATCATCGGCGGATGCCTCAAGGGTTATTCCGATGGCCGACGGAGGAAAATGCATAGCGACAGAGGACCAACCAACAGCTGCCACTGCCCAGGAACTGTTACATGTATATGCATTTTGCATATACAGGGATTTTGAAAGGCAAACAGTGGCGATTGTATATGCATTCAAACATGCATATACAAAGGGCAAAAATGGCAAAATAGTGAATGGAAAAGTCAGCGATAGAGGAAAAAGCCACCTACGTGGCGCAATATCATTGGCTCTTGGCTTTTCTGCAGGTTTTTGGGCCGTTGGATCTCAGCGATTGGGAGACAGATTGACGGCCAAGTTTTAAAGTTGCAGTGTGGGTTTTCTTTGCATCCGCAGGCATTGTTTTGAGAGGGAAAACTCCATGGACATGCTACTGTTGCATCTTCAGAGGCTGTGGGTAGCTGAAGCTTTAATGGAAGATTGTGCAGGGAAGTATGGGTCATGTTGACAGCTCAACCACCCGAATTGATGAAGAAAATCTTGGAGTGGCAGCTCAAATCCCAAACATACCTACTCCTTCCTCTTTGTCCCTCTACCACATTCAATTTTGAGTGCCATTTCTCATGCATTGTATCTGGTAGATTTTTTATGTGCCATGTAATTAATGTGGAGTACACTTTCTTTCTGTATTAAGCAGACTGTGTTACTCAGTTTGTTGTTGTTGAAGACTTGGGCATTTTTTTTGTGTAAATAATGAAATACAGAGCATTTCCTGTCTGTTTTATCTCTATGGAGTTTATGTGTTGCATCTGAGTTGTATCTTGCACATATATTCAGTTTCTTGTCATTGTATTTGAAAAATGAGTTATTGCATGTGTTTATCTGTCTGTCTCCACTTGTTGTATGCATATTCTTCTTCTGAATCTAGTTGCTAAGGGTTTCTCAGATTCTAGGGTATAGTTTTGCTGTACCACATGCCTAATTTGTAACTTCCATTCAAGGAGTGGATTAAATTGTTTTAGGTTAAGGTATGGAGAAGAATGTATGTCAACTGGGATGTTTGTAAGTATGAACAGTTAAATACCTATCCTTAGGTGATGTTTGTAAGGCAAGCATCAATCTATCCCCTTGAAATTTGAATGCCAGTTACAAGCCATCCTCATGTATATGTCTAGTTGACTCCTTGCCTTGAGATAGGCACCGGTCTGTTCTTGTGAAGTAGTTATGATCCAAAACCCCTGTCTTACATCCAAACCATAATTTCAAACCCTTCCATAATTTCAACCTGTTAGTTTGTAGGAGTAGGATTAGGAACCCCCTTCATACTCTCATCCACAACCAGACAAATATGTCCAAGAACATTGCCAACCTTGTGATGTATCATGCACATCTTGGTCCACACATAAGAGTATTCTGCCTGTTGTTGTCAAGCTAAATCTTTTTGTCATTGGGCTAGTCAATGTTACATCTTTAGCTATAGGGATACCCCCCTTGATGCGGTAGAACCAGAAGTGAAGGGGAGGCAGCTCTCACAACCTTCTGTATTAGTTGGCTGAATCTGCCTATGCATTGGAACTGGGAAACCCTCTGCTGATTCAGAAGAAAAACCAATAGGAACATCGGTGACATTCTCATAGTGCTTGGAACCATTGTCACCAATATTCCAACCAATGAAGAAGTGGCCATCAAGCTTGTAAGCTTCTAACCCTATTTTACATTTATCGGTGTACCTATTTAAATATGAATCCTGGGGCCGATGCGGCAATTTCTATGGATATCTATTTAGTTTGAAGTGTAGGGCTGAATTGCTCTTTTTCAACCCATTGATTTTAGAGTTCTTTTGGGGTTTAGGGTGATTGCTGATGAATAATAGTGCCAATGGAAGCATGTAAACCATAAATTTTGATATGTAGCCTTCATATCTTGTGAATTATAGGTTTTATTTCAATTCAAAACAATGAAGAACACATTTGGATCACCTCAAGCATCGAGCATCAGGAATCCTTCTAGAAGGGCTGAGATCAACCATCCTCTATGAAAGCAATCAGTAACTCCAACACAAAATGTATGCATTACATTTCTCTTCAATTTCTTATATAAATATATCACATTTAATGTTTTTTTTAATTGATGTTGAGATCATCATTGGTTTGTCATTGTAGGGGACATGTTTATTGCTCACAGAAGTTCCATAGATTTTGATTGGGCTTGGTATCTGGCAAATAAAAGAAATATCATTGGGGATTCACCCTCCATGGAAGCATATAATAGGGAGCACACAACTAGTTTGGTGAAGGATTCTAGTAAAATGTTAAGAATTCTGAGCTTTAGTAGAAAGCCATCTGCAGAGGGATTGCAATCCATGTATTTTGAAGCTATGTCTATTGATGCTAGGACCAAAACCAGTAGATCACATAGTCGTGACATACCTCAAGTAAGAGTTATTCCTATTTTTCTTTTTAAAATTATGATTATTTTGTGAATACTTCAGTGTCCTAACTATTTTTTAGGTTGAATAGACAATCCACTTAGGTGGGTTTAGGGTTGGTTGAAGATTAGATAAATTGCACACCCATTCCTCCTCTAACAAAATTCTTCTATCCTTTATGCTTTTATCAACATCTCTCCCCTCTAGTGCTCTGGGCCAGCTATTGGTTTTGTTTTTTGCCTTCACACTGATACTTGCACCATAAAATTGTCTTTGTCTGTCTTCACTTCTTTCCCCTAGATAAGTCAAACGCATGTCAATTATAGATTAATAGTAGTCATTTGAGGTCATATCTGATTCAATGGAGCTTGCAGGTATTTGTCTCCCCTAACAACCTACCTTCCCTTCCATTCCAAGTTGCCCATACCTTAAATATTAAATGCAATTTACCCATGCCTTTAATGGGGATGTGACATATAAGTATTATATTGATATTATTTGTGAGGAATTTTTTTAATTATATCTTACAAATATGATCTATATCTAATCAAATAATTAAATAAATTAAATGTAGATATAAAAATTAAAAAAATGGGTAATCGAATAAGAATATAGAGGTGTTTATTTGTTTATCATGAGATGGCAACTTGACTTTGTAGTTGACGTTGTTAGTGCATTATGAGAGGTAATTAGAATTAGATATTTGAATTAGAATAAGAGATCAAAAGGTTGCAATATGGCTTTGTAGAAATCTATGCTACTATATATGGTTGCGACATGCAATTTATTCTACTTGCCACAACTTGCTTTATTGTTGACATGCCCTCCTAAACTTGCTTGCCTTCTTCTTGAACCTATTTTTGAAGAGGGCTATGTTAAAAATACAATAGGGCTAGCTTCAAGATATGAAAAGTCCTAAACTTTTCTTGGTAGGAGTCAAGCCCTAGATGATGAGCATAAATTCACAGTCACACCACACTAATGATGAAGATGCAAAAATCTAGTATCTTGGTGTAATGGTGCAGTGTCTACATGCAAATATATGGCTTTCGAATGCTCTCAAGTTGAATGATCTTTCAATATCATGCTTTCTCTTAATACTTTCTAATTGATTTCTAATGATATAGGAATGTTTACAAATACATGTCCATATCCATATAATCCAAAAAATTTCATGCACATGATGACTAGATAACAACTAGCTTCAAAAAGGGTCAACTCAAAAGTAAGAAATTTAGAATTTGAATGAGGTAGATTAAACCACACCATAGAGGCTAATTCCACTGAGAAAAACACTGTGAATAAAGATTAGTTTGAATCAAAATGTTTGTAACCATAACTTATTGATAAATTTTAGTATAAAGGTTAATTTGTACAACAAATAAATTAAAAATTGCATACACTTAAAATGATATAAAATAAAAATATAAAAAATATATAATATAAACTTTGATCTCCTTATACTAACATAACTATTAATACTAAGAGGCATTTTACAATGGTAGCAAGTGATGGAGTGTAATGGTGTGTGCTTGTTAATAAAAACTCTTACCTTTTACCTTACTTCATGTCCTAACTTCAAAATATTTCAATCGTTGGGCCATGTTTAAGCCCTATTTTTGGATGTTCATATACGCTGTTGTTTAGAACCACTTGATTTTATTGTGGATGGTGCCTACCTAGATGTCTTTTCTTGCAGTGCATACATGTTTTTGTTTCTATTGTCTTTGCATACCTTTATTTCAAGGATCCAATGGTAACAATTAAAATCATTTTGAGAGGTGAAGCAATTTTTTTTATTTTATGGATGTCTCTTATTGGTTATATGTTTTAACGTTTATATTTTGGCACAAATTTTTGACATAAGATTATTAACATGTATGCCAAGTGCAGAAGTAGGTAGTCACATGCTTTACCAAATGTAATGAATAGGCCTCCAATCCCATCAGTCCATATTTGCTAGCATACTTGCAGCCTGTGCCAAGATGGGAGCTTTAGAACAAGGTATGGACTTCCATCAAACTATAAAGGATAGAGGAATTTCATCATATGTCATAGTGGACACTAACTTAGTAGGCATGTATGCAAAATGTAGAAACATGTACAAGGCACATTAACTATTTTGCACATTTCACATTTGGAAGTTTGTGCAACTTTAAGGAATTCTCAAGAAAATGTGGTCTCATGGAATGTAATGATTGGACAAGATACATGCAAAATGGATTTTTTGAAAAGGCTTTATAAAATTTAAAGAAAATGTAATTGGTAGGTGCAAAACCAAACTCTACAACCTTGGTCGGCATCCTTGCAGCCTATGCAGAAATGGGATCTTTGGAACATGGTGTAGACATCCATAAAAGCATAATGGAATGGGTTTTTTTGTTAGATGATGTCATTGCAAGTGCCTTGGTGGACATGTATGTGAAATGTAGAAGCAAAGACAAGGCATGTGATCAATTTGACAAAATGCCTCAAAGAAATGTAGTGTCATGGAATGTCATGATTGTAGGATATGTTCAACATGGCTTTGCTAAAAAGGCCTTAGAAACTTTTAAGTAGGGTACGGGCATCCATTGAAGCATAATTGAAAGTGGATTTGTTAGATGATGTAGTTACAAGTACCACTTCTGATCACCATGGTCTTTACAAGAACTTATTCACAAAAGTCGATAAAGAAGAATTTATGCCAAAATCTCTCTTGAAAAATTAAAAATTATGATTAATTTTCTTTGTGGCTTGTATTGTGTGGATGAGATTTCAAGTTCCTTATAGTTTCCTATGGATTTAGAAACTTTCAAGCAAATGTAATTGGCAGGTGTAAAATCGGACTCTACAACCTTTGCCAGCATCTCCAACCTATACAAAATTGGGAGCATTAGAATAGGGTATAGCTATCCATTAAAGAAAGGGCTTTTTGTTAGATGTTGTAGGTGTAGGTGCCTTGGTTGACATGCATACAAAAT
Organism: Cunninghamia lanceolata; assembly: GCA_027924645.1. Taxonomy (NCBI): domain Eukaryota; kingdom Viridiplantae; phylum Streptophyta; class Pinopsida; order Cupressales; family Cupressaceae; genus Cunninghamia; species Cunninghamia lanceolata. The sequence continues at coordinate 6,798,494 of BSBN01000957.1, forward strand.
TTAGAAGCATAGACAATGCATGTGAATAGTTTGAGAAAATTCCTAAAAGAAATATTGTAAGAATAATTAATTTGCTTTGCTAAGGCATCTATGAGGCCTACATGAGTAAAAATATCTGGTCTTATGGTCTTATGCCAAATACAATATCCTATGTAAACATATTTTCTAAACATTTAGCAAGGGATGCACATGCCTGTTTTCAGTTATAATTTTTGCTTCAGTGGAAAGTTGCATTTCATGGAACTATTCCTCATTGTGTACACTGTACTCAGTTGGCACTAGCAACCCACAACTTTTATTGCAGTCAATAGCATTTATTACAGTCAAACATAGTAGTTATAACACTGCCATTTATTCTAGTCAAAAGCATTGAAATTGAATCAAAGACCTACCCTTCTAATGTCACAACCCCATTTTGCCTATGTTGGCCTTTTTTATAACACAAAATACATGTACATGTGATTGTTCATAATCACATCAAGTAGACCTCACCCTACAGATTTGTTGATGTATGATTTGATAATGGCCTTCACTAAAGGAGCTCAAATAGCCAAATAGTGTGATGTTTGAGAGCAATGCCAATTCTTTCATGCAACCCTTGACATAACTGATAAATTACTTTGCAACTTGGACCGTCATTTTTTATAAGTTTGTATACCACATGAAAATCTTATTCAATTGGTACTAGGGGACTGCTGCTGCAGGTTTAGGTAGAGGGCAAATTACTAACTGGCAAGTAGAAGGAAGAAGCTCGTAGGTTGGCTTTAATGAGAGAGTAGTTCCTTGCCCAAAGTGGGGGTTTATCTAATGTTTCAAGGGAGGAACAAATTGCTTTAGCACCCAAGAAACCAAAGTATGAGACAAAGAAGAAAAAGTGTGGTCCTACTACTATTGATTCTACAGCTTCTCACCAGGCTATGCTAATAGAAGACCATGACATCAAAGATGAAAATCCTCAAGAGGCATATGATAGTAAAGTAAAGGAAGAGGTCAATGCAATGATAATTGAGCCTATTGAGAGTGAGGCTCATATGGATGTGGAGCAAGAGAAAATGGAAATCGAAGAGGAGGAGGAAGATGATTGGGATGCTAAAATTTGGGATGAAAAAGATGTGGCTTTACATGTTAAAAGTGCTTTTACCGAAGAGGAAGAGAGTTCTATAATCAAAAAAGTCATCAAGAGTTCTATTGGGCTAGCATCTAAGTTAGATGTAGTAAAAAATATAGCTACATCTGTGCCTAAATCAACACCCATGTTGAGTGTAGCAAAGCCTGCCCCTCCTGTTAAACCATCTTTGTCTATAAAGCAGGTTTAGCAAGTGCAACTTGAAAGTGAAGAAGACTTTGAAAGTGAAGAAACTGAGAGTGAAGATGAAGACACAAAGGATAACAAGTGACAGGTAGCATCAAGGAAGTGAGAGGTGAGGAAGGAAGAAGTACTATCAAAAAGGAATGCGGATGATTTGTACTCACCTATTTGTTGCATTCTTGGTCACGTCGATATCGGCAAGACAAAGTTTATCAATTGTATTCGGCAAACAAATGTGTAGGAAGGTGAGGCAGAAGGGATCACTCAGTAAATTGGAGTGACATATTTTCCAATGGAAAACATACGTGGGATGACAAAAGAGTTGAAGGCAGATGTTAATTTAAGGGTACCTAGTTTACTAGTAATTGATACTCCTGGGCATGAATCTTTCACAAATTTAAGAGATAGGGGTTCTAGCTTATGTGATATTGCTATATTGGTTGTTGATATTATGCATGGGTTGGAACCACAAACATTTGAGTCGCTAAATCTTTTGAAAATGCAACATATGCCCTTTGTAGTTGTCCTGAATAAGGTAAGTCTGTATGGTAGTTTCAATGTGTATTCAATATCTATCTGCCATTAATTTTCATGAAAAATTTCCTACCTTGAAAATCACTAACACAAAAGGCTTTCACTGTGTGCTTGACTTATTAAGGTGGATAGGCTCTATGGTTGGAAGGCTCGTCCAAATGCTCCTATAAGAATGACCTTTAAGCAACAGTCAAAAGATGTTCAAAATGAGTTTGAACACTGGCTTACTCAGGTTTGGCTTTGTACAAGCTTCATTTTTCTAATGGGATCTAGAACATACAATAATAGAATGAAAAAGTCTATCTCTAAGGAAGAGATGGATTGGTGAGATGACATCTTATTAATAAATGCCATATATCAATATTTCAAGAAAAATTTCTTCTTATTAATAGGATACAGTTGCTAAAATTGACATTATTATTAACTAGAGGTGCTCTTCTAGATAATGGCTAAATATTTATGTAAAATAGCCAAAGACTAAAATATTGAAACATGAAGGCTTAGGTTCTCCTGGAAAGATTACTCCTTAAATGACAACAAATATAAACTTTATTCTAGGTTCATTTCTTGTTCAAACTTTTGTATAACATAAGATAGTCTTTTAACTTTTTAAGTAGCATGCAATCATTTTTGTTGGCAAGGTTTCCAATGTGACAACTATGTCATGTGCCTACCAAAGACTAGCCCATTTTGCATATGTGTTTGATATGTCATATCAGACAAAGATCATGTTGAATTAATATTCTATGGATTAAAAACCCGTTCCAAGACACCAAAGCTCAAGATGTGAGATGCTAGCCAAGATCCTAGAGTCTAGCTCAGCACCTGCCAATTGCATTAACTTAAAACATTAATGGAATTATCAGTAAGCCAAATTGTGCCAATTAGGCAAAGATTTCAGGTAGTGGAACTACATTTTGATGAAGCACTTGAAACTCAAATGTACCATTTTGTGTACCCTTCATCAATACTTGTGCAAGTGTGCCAGATCTCCTTATGTTACTTGTGCAGTTAACACAAAAAATGATAAAGGAAAAGCTTATGTACATCAGCAAAGTTTAGGTAAGGTTCATTCTAATTATAACGTCTTGAGACTTTGCTAAGATGAATGCATAAGTTTATTCATTGTCAACAGTACCGTTGGAAGTATAGCTGGTGCATTACTAGCATTTGATTGTTTGTGGCCTTAGATGTTTGCAGTAGTTTCTCTGCATGACTTTATGTTGGATGGATGTGGGTTTATTTCTTCCTTGTATAATTTCACATGTAAATGTTTATGTAATGTCACTTTAGCCAAGAAATCTTCTTGGCCATATGAGAGGTGTAGATTGAGTTGAGTTGCAGATCTAATGTTCTAGCTTCCTCCAAGATTCTATTCGGTGTCCTTTTAGGGGTTTAGCTTTCACTCATGCCAATAATCACCATAGAACCTTGAGTACCAGGCTTTGCACACTTTGCAAGATCTTTAGGCTTAGCACCAGCACTAGGACATCCTTATTAGGATGTCGGAGAGATGCACAGATGGATCACTCCAAAGAGTTGGAGTCACACCAAAGTTGAAACTTCAAAGGGACAATAAGAATCCTCACTCCGATGCAGCTTGGTCCTGCCGATAATAGAAATGGTCCCACCATGAGCACAAGTGGCATTCCATGTCACCGCTATGTAAACTTATACACACACTTGGTTGTAGAGAGAAATAATACATATATTAAATATATTAATATAGCTGAGAGCTGTACATACTTCAATCACATGAGTAACCCTTATAGTATTACAGCTACAGTTGATTGTTATGTGTGCATGGTTGACCTTCTTGACAGTGTTCGCTATCTTGAGGACACCCTAACCTTTATCATTGAGATGCCAATTAAACCTATGGTGGTTGTGTGGATGTATTTTCTTGGTGCCTGTAGATCACATATGAATATAGGCGTAGGAGTATTTATAGCAACACTACTTTTTTATTTGGATCCTAAAAATACTATAGGACTTATGTTCTTCTCTCAAACATCTATGCAGAAGTGGGTAGGTGTGGTGAGGTTCAAATGGTAAGGAGATTGATGAAAGATAGAGGAAATAAAAAGATCCCTAGATGTAGATGGATTTAAGGCCATAAAATGGTACACACTTTTCATGTAGGAGATTGATCACATCTATAGACACAGGAGATCTATGAAAGTTGTTGGAGAAATTGGCTTCGAAGATGAAGGTAGCAAGGTATTTTCTAGATTCAAGACATTTACTTGATGTTGTGGAAGAGGACGAAAATAATTATTTCTCTATAGACTGCCATCATAGTGAAAAGTTGGAAATTGCATTTGGTTTGTTAAACATGCCCCATAACTATTAGAGTTGGTAAGAACCTTCGAGTATGTGTTGATTGCCACACTGCACCAAAACTTATCTCCAAGATTGTTGCAAGAGAAAATGTTGTGAGAGATGTGAACCATTTCCATCATTTTAAATAGGGACAATTTTCTTGTGGAGATTATTGGTGATGCTAAATGAAGCAATCGAAAAAATAGGCTTGCACTATAATAATATGCACAGTGTCAGATCTCTAGTAATAATGAAGGGACATCCATCAAAGCATAACAGAAGGGGAATTTTTTTCAGATGTTATAGTTGCAAGTGCCTTGGTAGCCATGCATGCATGTCAATTGTTTTACAAGATGCCTAAAATAAATGTGGTCTCATAGAGTTCCATGATTACAGAAGCAAATGCAACTAGTGGGTACAAAGACCAATTCCTCAACCTTTGCCAGCATCCTCCCTGCCTACGCACAAATTGAGTACTATTGTATTGTGTATATAGATATATCATTATATTGAGTATTATTGTATTGTATATAATGAACATATATATAGAAACAATACAATAATACTCAAAATGACTATAATATATATGTGTGTACCCATACCCATCCCCAAACCAGTGACCTAGCATTTAATTGATTAGGCTAGATTACACATAGGAAAATTTTATTTTCTTCTACAAACATATATTAGTAAACCTACATGGTTGCATGCACCTAGAACACAAGCAAAGCTTACAATGTTAGGATGTGTTCTAGAGTGCTTTTGCAAAATCCATTTTGTACATATCTTGCAATCATTGTATTCTGTCAGATGACATCTCTTTGAGGCATTCTGTCAAATAGTTCACGTGCTTTGTCTATGATTCCACATTTTGCATACATGTCTACCAGAGCATTTCCAACTGTAATATCTGACAAAGATCCCCTTATCATTATGCTTTGATGGATGTCCATACCCTATTCGAAAGCTCCCATTTTGGCACAGAAAGGGGGACGCTGGCAAAGGTTGTGTAATTTGACTTTACAACTACCAATTGCATTTGCTTGAAAATTTCTAAAGACAACAAATCCATTTTGTGCATATCCTGTGATCATTGCAGTCCATGAAACCACACTTCTTTCAAGGATTTTGTCAAACAATTCATGTGCCTTGTCTATGCTTCCACATCTCTCTCTCTCTCTTGTCTATGCTTCCACATTCTTCAAGAGTTACTGAGTCAACCTCATCGCCACATCGGGGAGATATCATATCATCTCCCTTTGATATAGCCAAGTCCCTTCGATGTACACTTTATAGCTTCATGTCTATCAGCTCATTGATGAGACAAGGTTGAAGGTCCCACCAAAGTCCATGTGTTCCATTGATGAGAGTCATTGGTCCATCTGGGAGACAGACTTCAAAGTCCCACCGAAGTAGCCACGTCACACCGATCAAGGAGTAAACACTAACTTGAGAGGGGATTATTCAGCCAGTAATTTGAGTCACATTTCCAACAAATGCAATGAAATTTGGACTTAACAAGTTAGAGGAGGCATTGGGGCTATGACAAAAATTAAGAAGGCATTAAGACTCTAACCAAATTCAGGAGGTGTTGGTTAGCTAATTTGGTTATATTAATAGCTGGATTAAACACATTGCTGGTTATATTATTGGTTAGCTAATTTTGTGAATGTTGTAAATGATCATTTTAATAATTATGAGTTTAAGGTTATACATTACTTAACTGTATATAAATAATGCAGCATTGAGTTTTAGGTCATATTTTCAGAGTAGTTTTCTACTTTTCTAGGAAAGATTATGTGAAAGTTGTGGAAATACTTAGAAAGGATCTCAAAGTATTTGAACATGTCTACGATGGTGTTTATAAAGAGCTCACGCAATTAATACCTTTGGAAAACATTAGGTAGTGCTTTGTTTTATGTTTGTTTTTATTTCTTTTTCACGTTATCCCATTGTTTCTCTTTTTCATATTGATTCTAACTTTTAAACATGAGTTGGCTCTATGTAGGGAAAATGAGAAGCTTTCTCAACATGGGGATACAACATCCACACAAAAATCAATGTTTCTAAAGCTGAGAAAGCTTATAGAAAATAACCCTCAAATTTGTAATAAGCTGGAATTTCCACATCTTCAAGCTTCTAGGTTAAGACTCCTCATAAATCAAAGGTCCCACTGTTCTCCTTACTTTTCCATAGCTTATAAGGAACTGGTTCTGAAAAAATATTACTTTTCAATAGTTGCAAGTCTCATCTTAGATTCACAGGAAACTTCCCAAATATAATGTGCTCATTGAAAATTACCTTTAAATTAGAGTTGTTTGATTGAGCTACCTAAAAACCTAGTTAATAATAAATATGAATTAATCTAACACCTATAACCTTATTCCAGAGATGAATGATCTTTCATATTAATAGAGCAAATCTCACGTTTGTTGTCCACATTTTCACTGGTAATCTGCAAAATGTTGGAAAATGAGTCTACCATTTTGGAGGGTACAAATTTTAAATTAGAAAACCCTTGAAGAGTCAGCTATTGTGTTTTAAGTAGAGGCTGAGTTTGATTTTTTATTTTTTCTTACAACTAGCCATAAATTTGTATGTGCCTTTTTTTCCAGTGTAAATTGGCAACATCAACATTACAAAGACCAAACTTGTAATCTTGATATCAAAACTTTGTTTGTTGATCACACGTGTACCCCTTGGTGGATCTCAACCTCATACAAATAATTTTGTTATTCGAGCAATTCCACAAGGGGTACATCTTTTTTTCCTATTCCTACACTTTCTATAAGTTGTGTTGCTAATCAGTATTTTAAATTTTTAATATTTGCCTTGTGTCTTTTCTTTTCTATTGTTTAACTTTTAGGCATTTGTTGATGTCATAGCCTCTTTATTAGTAATAATCTTTTCTTCTATTTTTTTGCAGCCATTATGGAGTTGATCTCTCTAGTAATAGTAGCATAGGAAATCATTTTCCAGCTCGAAATGCAAGTAAACTATTTCATAGGACCTATCAAAAATGAAATTTTCATTAAATAAATTTCTTAGTCATTCTTGGATGTGTGTCATGGGGTGTTGGTTTTTTAATAAAAAAACTATTCTTTCTCAATTTCTAAATTCTAATAGGATCTACCCTGAAGTAATGAACCAAACAATGTATGTTTTCTGAATTGTTTTAATGGCTGATGGATTCAACAGGTTTGCTGAAAGGAACTAGAATTCCCCCTACAAATAATATTGGAATTGATTATAAATTTGTGAATCTTGAAAACTTTAAGTGTGTTTGTATTGGTCCATCTGATTAGGTATGGAATGGTATCCTTTCCATGTATGATATACTTTTATAGTTTTGATATACGATCTTATTTCAAAAAAAATGTTTGCCTGTCGTGCTTTTCTATTAATTGTGATAGTATATTTTTGACTTATTTCAATTCAATTTTTTAATTTGTTATTACTAACTATTTACACATTTAAGTACATAATGAGATCTATCAAGCAGACTGGATCGAATAGATTCAGCTCATGGGATGTTTTTTGGCTTGGTTGGTTCTCTGCAAAAGTGAAGGTTTTATGATGCAACAAAGTAGGGAGGTTAAAGAAAGATCAACATTCATCCTTCCCCATGCCACTTAGGAGTTCTTTTCAATAGAAAAATAAGAGGAAGCAGCAGTTAGGCATCCAATGGCTTTTTGACTTTTCAAACTGTGACACATGTCACTTATCTATTATAATAGATTGCTAAGGATTTCGAAAGGCTTGTAGGCCAAAGGGCATGCCTTCTTTCATTTTGAGTTAGTTCGTTTCATTTTTTTGGCAAAGTAGTGTAAACTTGGAGAAGTTTCTTTCTTGTAATTTATGTGCATTGTAACTCAGATTTTCAATCTTGTGATTGAAAATAAACATTGTAATACTCTATTTCTAATCAATTTTCAAGCAAGATAGATATTTTAGACTTGTGCAAGCTGTAAGAACACCTTTCTTTTAATAAAATTAAATGATTTTGCCTTCTCAATGGCTATCTTATTGTGTACAATTGATGTGTATTTCTATGTTTTATGTTTAAATCCTCAAATATCAGATTAAATATACTACCAATTAATGACTAAATATACTACCAAATTGATGACTAAATATACTATCAAATTACCAAATATACTACCAAATTGATGACTAAATATACTACCAAATTAATGACTAAATATACTACCAAACTAATGACTAAATTAATGACTAAAATTTGTTTAGTCATAAATTTGGTCGCGAGATAAATGACTGGCAATAAACTACCAATGGTCACATGACTAAATATACTACCAAATTGATGACTAAATATCCTACCAAATTACCAAATATACTACCAAATTGATGGCTAAATATACTACCAAATTGATGACTAAATATACTACCAAATTAATGACTAAATCTACTACCAAATTAATGACTAAAATTTGTCTGGTCATAAATTTGGTCATGAGAGAAATGACTAGAAATAAACTACCAATGGTCACGTGACCAAACTACTGATCACATGACCAAGTTTTGGTAATTTATTTAGTCATTATTTCTATTTTCTACTAGTGACATCTCATTTAGATCTAAACCTTTAAATCAAATAGTTACTGGTTCAATTTCCAAAAAGAGGAAAAGTCATCTCTGATAAGTCACATTCAGGATCCTAGCCCAAAAGTAACCCAAACACATTCCTAGATAAAAATCTACGTTCCTTCCCCAATAAATAAATAAATCAATAAGTTAATAAACAAATAATAAATAAATAAATCAAAATCACCTATAACCACCTCTAATCCCTTTCCCATGCATCAATAAAGAAAACACTCTTTTCAAACAAGCAGTAATGAAGAACATCATAAATCATTTAAAAGTAATATAGATTTTGTAATCTGATTATATTCTCAATTTGTATTTCCATGGTTTAAATAGATTGTAGAATCTAATGATTTTTCTTCATATCCAACACTATTTCATAATTCAATCAATAAAATCAATAATGATGTTTGCCTACTCCACTCTCATACAATGAGGTTTCATGCATACTTATGTCAAATATTATTATTACTATCTTTCTCAATTTTGCTATCTATTTCATGAATTATGCGGAATAGATAAGATGACATTCACATTGATATGTGTATGGTAATTATGCTCACCGATTTCAAATGTTTAAGCTATATTCAAGTCAATAACACACACTTATCCTAAATATAGTTCATCAATTCCTTTGTTTACTCAACCAACAAGAGTACATTTTCAAGCAGGTGATAAGGAAGAACCTCTTTCATTCTTCATTTATGCAAGTATATAGTGTCTATTAATTTGGTTATGATCCTTAACTATAATTCTTCTAAAAGGTTTGAAGAATCTAATTTTTAACTCTTTCCGATCCAAAACCATTTTATGACTTAACAATTCATAGAGTCTTTTAAATAAGAGTTTAAGACTAGTTTCAGCACTATTAAGTATAGATAATAATCAAAAAATTAATTGTCTCTGTTATGTGAATATAATAACTATATTAAAGAGTTTTTTTTTAAAATAAAGCTATAGAATAAGAAAAGATCTGATATATCAAATAAAGGACTGGTGAAAAGATAGCTACAAGAACTAGTAACTCAAGTTTACAGGAGCAAAGCATTTCTACTACAAGAAACATAGTAATAAAAATAGATAATAGTCCACTGTAGGAATCTTATATAATAAGCTACAGGGTCTTATAAATTAGGTTATAGGAATTTCTAAAAACAACATGGAAGAATATCAACCACATGGTAATTTTATAAGTTCTGAGTTTGATTCTTCTAGTTATCTCATAGCAAGTTGCTACCTTTAGCTAGGCCACTCTAATTCAAGATGATTTAAAAACAAGATCAGGCCAAGTGAAAGTTACTGGCTATCAAATTTTATAAGGTCGATTCAAGCTTAAAATAGAGGAAAAAAATGTAGGCCTGGGCTATATTTCTATAGTTGAGGAATAGAGTTATATAAGATTTAAAATCTATTTGCAGGCTAAAGATAGCAGGCCGATTACAAGATACAATAGAGGCTAATCTAAGGGGGGTTTAATATAGATTAAACCTAGCATATTTATAGCAAACTCTATGCAAGGAGAACATAAGATAAATACCCATTTTACTCTACTAAAAAAGGTGATTTCTGCTCATACTGCCGTGCCTATTCTTCTCTCCTAATGCAGGTCTCTCTGCTCTCCTGTCACCATTTATTCTCCTCTTCTATCGCTGGCTACAGAAAATAACAGTTCTTCCTTCTGCTGCTGCAGTAAAAATGTGGTCTCCTTTTCCTGCTGCAAATCATCATGTTTTGTATTCTTTGTCCCCTTCTTTTTATTAAAAACCTTTCTCTTATTTTTGGCATTCTTAAATTTAGGTTTCTTTGCTTTTTTAATAACTCTCAGTTCACCTTAGTTTGCATGAGATTTGGCTTGTTAAAAAATCCTCCAAAGTTGAAATAAAACAAACTTATTTATTCCTGTCGTTTGCATGATAGAATATTATTTTTTTTATTCTTTTATTTAGAATTCTAATTATAATAAGAATTATTAATATAATTTATTTATTTTCAAATTAAAATAATCACTTAAATCAAACAAGAAGTATACAAATATATCTATTGTAATTTAAATATAATGGTTTTAAGTCTAATTTAGATATTGTCTTCCAAATATCCATACCCATATAAATAGGAATGTTTATTATTTAGTATTAATTAAAATAAAATACAACCACATATATATATTCACTATTTTAATATAATCAAAAGAACTTTTAATATCTATAATTAATCGTGCATTTGAAAAGGATTTTCCTAACAATTAAAAACACCATATTTTCTAAGCATCTAAACATCAGTCACATTTATTATCCACACAATTAATGCATAAAAAACCATTCAAAATGCAATATGAGACTACGTGAGTGTGTGATTGCATCAGAGTAACCATCCCAAACAATTCTTTCCAAGTGGCTAGAACACCTCTACCTCAACCATGTTCTCATCTTCGATGAGTACCTGCATTCATTTGCACTCAACTCAACATCAATAGGTTAGTTCCCAAAAACATAGCCGAAGAAAAATATTATAATCACATTGATAATATTTAATATTTAAATCAACTTTCCAATTTATGCAAATATAACTTCATGATAATTAACTTTACACACGTGGACCTTACTTGAAATAAAACAATCATGGTAAATGTTCACTAATCTAGAATAATATTATAGTCCATAAAAATGAGACATGTCATCCTTCCCCACTTGGAAGAGACATTGTTCCAATGTCTTATTACATAGATCAAAAGAATAATGTATCAATCTACCACCAACAATGTATCCAAAGTATCTTAAAACAATAACCGTAACTCAAAATATCATTAAGGTATCATCAATCTAAACAAAGCATTCTAATGCCCTTTTACATCCTCCCATGTGGCACCATCCACGAAAGTATAGGTCCTACTCAACCTTATACAAGACAATACCTCAATTTCGCATTTAACATGGCATCCATCAAATAAATCCAAGTATGTAATCAATTAACAATTTCACATGGCACATCTACCAATTCAAAGTATATAATCCAACATATGGCACAACTACCACTCAATTACATTTATTCTAGCATAAGAGTAACAATCACATCTTAAATGCACACCAAACGAGGCAAAAATAAATTCACATAGGCTCATAAAAACAAGAATTAATCCTTATAATGCACATGCAAACTCATGGCAACACAATATAATATTAAAAGATCAGTCTCCAACAAACATTGGTCGAGATCTCCAACAACAAGACAAAACTCCAAAGGTGCACCAAGGAGGTCATATCCGATTAGTGTGCAAACAACTCCTCTGAAACTATACCTATCATTCCTACCAATAGAATCCATTTCCTCTTTCATTACTTGTAACCAAACTTTATCTTCAGCCTAATCTACAATTCAAAATTTCTCAGAAAACTCTTCCTTATCTTCCTCGTGCTTTTGCACAATGCTAAAATAATTCAACTTCTTTAATTTCTTTACTATGCTCTGCACTTGACTATTCACTATATTCAGTTGTTTTTGTTTTTGCTATTCAATTCTTTTACTTTTTCTTTTGCCAATCAAATACATTTATCCAACCACAACTCATTTTCAAACAACTTGTCATAGATTGATTTTTCCAACTCTCTATTCCAACATGTCTTTTCACTATGATTTTTCCAAACCTCAAAATTTTGCAAGCATGTAAATTCCAACAATTTGCTTTTTTATGTTCTTCTCTATCAGAATGGAAACAATGTAAAATCTCTTATTTTTTTGAGTTATGCATTAGTATGCGAAAGAGGATGTTGGATCATATGTTTGACTTATTTTATTTTGCTTTCTGGTGAATGCTTGCTTGAAATGCATATTGCATTGTTTTATTGAGAGCATGATCATGAATATGGATTTATTATTTGGTTATAAGAAAGATAATATTACATTGCCTCATTGAAGTTTTAAGAAAAGAAATGATAATCATTACTTGTAGGAAAGAATGGTGTTGTTTTTAAATTAGCTTGAATTAGAGCAGCCTGGCTGAAGGTAATGGCTTGCTATGAGATAGCTAGAAGAATCAAATCTCAAAACTAATAAAATTACCATGTGGTCGCTGTTCTTCCAAGTTGTTTTTAGAAATTCCTGTAACCTGATTTATAAGACCCTATAGCTTATTATATAAGATTCCTACAATGGACTATTATCTATTTTATTACTATGTTTACTGTAGCAGAAATACTTTACTCTTGTAAACCTGAGTTACAAGTTCTTGTAGTTATCTTTTCACCAGTCTTTTATTTGATTGATCAGATCTTTCTTATTCTGTAGCTTTATTTAAAAAAACTCTTTAATACAATTATTATATTCATAGAATAGAGACAATTAGTTTTCTGATTATTATCTATACTTAATAGTGCTTGAACTAGTCTTAAACTCTTATTTAAAAGAATCTATGAATTGTTAAGTCATAAAATGGTTTTGGATTGGAAAGAGTTAAAAATTAGATTCTTCAAACCTTTTGGAAGAATTATAGTTAAGGATCATACCCAGATAAATAGACACTATATACTTGCATAAATGAATGAATGAATGAGGTTCTTCCTTATCACCTGCTTGAAAGTGTACTCTTATTGGTTGAGCAAACAAAGGAAATGATAAACTGTATTTAGGATAAAGTGTGTGTTATTGACTTGAATATAGCTCAAACATTTGAAATTGGTAAGCATAATTACCATATGCATATCTATGTGAATGTCATCTTATCTATGATACATAATTCATGAAATAGATAGCAAAACTAAGAAAGATAGTAATAATAATATTTGACATAAGTATGCATGAAACCTCATTGTATGAGAGTGGAGTAGGCAAACATCATTATTGATTTTATTGCTTGAATTATGAAACAATGTTGGACATGAAGAAAAATCATTAGTTTCTACAATCTATTTAAACCATGGAAATACGAATTGAGAATATAATTAGATTATAAAATCTATATTTCTTTTAAATGATTTATGATGTTCTTCATTAATGCTTATTCGAAAAGTGTGTTTTCCTTATTGATGCATGGGAAAGGGATTAGAGGTGGTTATAGGTGATTTTGATTTATTTATTTATTATTTGTTTATTGACTTATTGATTTATTTATTTATTGGGGAAGGAAACTAGATTTTTATTTAGGAATGTGTTTGGGTTACTTTTGGGCTAGGATGCTAAATATGGATTATCAGAGATGACTTTTCCTCTTTTCAAGAATTAAACTGGTAACTATTTGATTTAAAGGTTTAGATCTAAACGAAATGTCATTGAAAATGATGATTATTATGTCTAGCAAATTTTATTGATGGATTTATATATATCTCTGCCACATCCTATTGTGAGACAATCTGCATTTCATTATTTAGAATTATGTGATGCCCTGTCATGCAACCCTAGAGTGTTAAACAAACAAGTGCCAAATTTATAGAAATATATATTTTTTTAAAGAAAGCAAATGCATTACACATTAAATATAATTACACTAATAACAACATGAAATGAACAGCTAACACCTCTAGGGAACATGACTGCATCAGATAAGTTTCTAACATTACAAGTGATAAGCATCATAATACAACAGAAGAGTATTACATTATACATTTGCAAAGATGAATAATTACAAAGGTTCAATACAAGTTTAAAGGACTAAATATATCATCTCACAAAATAGTACCATTATGAATGTATATTGCAAGCCAAAGGTGTAGAACAAATCTAGAACTGGAACACCTTAGCATTGAACTCGAACCATAACATCCAAGAAGACCAATCGATAGCTGTGCCTCCCAACCATGTGGAACCCTGAGGTCCACCCCTCTGAGCTGGGAGATAATAATGAGGTTCCACCAGGTCAAGGTTACAACAATGAATACAACAATAAGATATAGACTCCATGCAGAAAAAATAGAATAACAAGACTACACAGACAAGATAGTACTCGACAATATAGGACAAATCATTAAGACAAGCCTGCACTCCAGAGGTAACAACAAAAGATAAAGAGGGAGTAACTGGACTGCAGTGAGGAGAGTATCATCACATGGTCCTAGCATGGGTTACCTAGGCTATCTCTCACTAGAAGCCAACCCCATCTATGGTTACCCTAGCAGCCTCTCTCTAGGTGCCGGCCCTATAGGGTGACACATGCGGAGCAAACATATCCTCTCATGGAGACAAGGAGGTCAGCCTTGCCAACCAGGCCTTCTCATCCCATCCTTAGCCTGTGAGAGCATTCAAGGCATGGGTGAGGCATCTTACTTATCTTGTTATGTAAATTACTACCCAACCCTCCTAAATAAATTATTAAGTTATCACTTGATTATCACTTCCATGTGGTTACCTAGGCCGCCACTTTGGGCACTGGCCCCACCATGAAATCCACTCTCCCATCTACAACTAGTACCCCTAGCCAATCAAACAAAAACCACCAAAATGACAACCATGGAAAAGATTCAGCAAGGCATATGTCCTCTTGCATAGCAAATCATTACAACAATAAAACTCAATAGCCAAACCCCGATTCAACACACTTTCTTAAACACAACACAAAAACCTCATACCAAAAGGAGGCATTATAACTCATCCACATTACAACAGACTAAGAGTACCCTAAGCCTCTGGAGCCACTACTACAACAAGAGGGTTAAGATAACATTACAACACATTTCCAAATCAATCCTACTTACTTCTATAAACATGCATTGAAAATAATTACACTTACCTCAAAACTGGAAAGCAATATCAACATTTAACATTTTAATCTACAATAATCTATACAAATATTTTATTAACAAGTCCCAATTGCTATTATTTCGAATAATAATCCATTCAAGGAACCTAACATGATAAATTTTGTTTCCTAATAGAACCAAAGATTTAATAAAAGATTTAACCCAAAAGTATAAAGCAATAGTATTCATATAAAACTTTTACAACAACTATACTAAGATATTATCAAGTTTTCTAACTTAGACCATAATGTAATGACTACCCTTACCTTACTATCCTATGCAACTATAGTTATAGACTACCTATTAGAAGTAATATTATTTGTATCTAATTGCTATTCTAACAACTATTACACCATGGAGATAGTTCAAATATTAAGATTTCTAATCTTGCTACAATGTTAATTACTCATATAACCCCTACAAGGAATTACTAATATTTCTACCATTCCTATAGCTATTATATCGAAGATAGAATATGAGGTATAGAACGCTACTAGCAGACTTATCTTACATTGCTAATGCTATATGCATATGATAAAAGACCCTTATCTATGATTATAACACTTATGCTCTAATGCCGATATTATCATAATGGATAATAACACCATACTTCTAATTATCGGTCATTACTAAAGGAAATACTTCTATACTATCTTGAATCACCTAATTATAATATTAAAAGGATTAAATGCAAATGAGAAACTTCTAATTGCTACCTACCATCTCCAGATAGTAATAGGAAGATTCAGATACGATGCAAGAAAATTGAATTAGAAGATTTGTTGATAAAAAAGAAGGTTTTAGTTAAAAAGTATTTGATATCTAAATTCTTCTCAAACCTAACTGTTTGGTCATACGGCGATGCGAAATGCAATAGTGGTTCACTGGCAGGAGATAATGTAAATGATAAGATCATATTACGTTTTATAGGCATATCACATGGAAGCATAATTGGCGATACAAAGAGATGAATTCACTTGATCAGGCATCCCTAAGAAGGTCATACAATGACGTTTTACCAAAGGTAGAAACTATGGAATAAAATGACCATACATACAGGAAATCTGATAAAATCCCTACCAGAGGAAAGAATCAATCCATTTCAACGATTCAATAAATTTGCTCAGCAAAACATAAATGAAATTGTAAGTGATCTCACTCCTAGGAGTATTCATTGCAAGGTTATGATGAAATTTATTTGTAGAGGTTCATGAAATCACAAAGGGTCAGTTGCGACGTATGCCCAGGATAAATGTCAATCATATAAATATATACATATATAACGTGATTGATAGAAAGAAGAAATGGGATTCAAGTTTGGCTTCATAGGATGCATCCACTAAGAGCTTCATCAACCGCTCCACATTCTACCAGGTAATGCCTTTTCTCAGGGTTTTGTTAAGTTTTCTTTTCTTTGCACATTCTTAGATTGGTTCAGCTCATCACCAGTTGAAAACGGGCAACAATACATGACAAAATCATCTACCATCCTATTATCAGACATTCTGCTGAAGATCAAGGAGACTAAGGATGTTTGAAAGACTCAACAAACTCTAGCTATTTGGCCAACACATTGGGCTACTGAAGAAGGCCCAACCCAATAGAGAATGAACAAAATAGATCTACTGACAGGTGAATCCAAGGCTCCCCTAGTTTTAATTGGATCACAATGCCAAGAGTAATATTGCAGAAGAGGTTCTCAAGGGTAACACCCACTCAAATGGCTCAAAAGGGGTCATTACAACATCTTATTAGTATTGAAAGGATTAACAAATTTTACAAAGTCACAAGATGGTAGCGAGGACAATCTAGATTCGTATTGCATGGTGAAAAGAAACAAATTTATTGAAGCAACTTAAGTAGTTTTCAAAAGAATCTATGCAAGATATGATGGATAAAAGTAATTACCAGTTAGGAATGATCTAGTTGAAATGATAAAGACAATAATCTAGTTGGCCTTTTAGGAACAACTCAGAGATTGGAATTAAGTTATTATATGGGTGCTCAAATGACTAGCCACATGGTTAAGGTAATTCAAACTGCATAAAGTTGTTTATAGAATTGATCAATCAAGTAAAATTAAGATGATGCTCCAGCTACAGGTAAGCACATGAGGATTTTTTTTTTAAAAAATAGGCAAAACCACAAAGGAGACAAGATCAAATAGAAGATTCAATAACAGAGACATACCTAGAACTATTCCTTCTTTCGACCCAATTCTTTCTTCCTCCCCGTTCCTTTGCCTAGAAAAATTCCTCCCCCTTTTTCCCCCAAATCTCCTCCTCAAATCATCTCCCTCAAAACTCAAAATAGCCAAACAATTAATTCCCACTAACACCAAATCTGTTCCCCAAGAATCCTCTCCACCAGAAGGATTTGAAATTTTTACTAATCTCTGAGATTCCCCATTCTGGAATCATAAATGACAACTAACTGCCTTTAAATGTTCCCCAGAATGAATCAATACATAACTATATAAAATAATGAGTAAAAATAAATCTTTTGACCCACATATAAAATTCACAAACATTAGAATAGCTAACTAATTCTGCAATAAAATTTACTTAAGTAGTATCCACCAAGAGTATTCCAATTTTACGACTGAGTAAAAGTATTATAATGTTTGACAATAATACATCATAATAATATTGATCCATTATACATAATAGAATACACAAAGGCTGACCAAACAAGGACTCGACAATAGACCTACAAACCACAAGAAGACCATCGAATTGAAAATTAAACTGACCTAGGGGATAAACCTCATGTTATCTCCATCAATGTTATCCATTGGTGTAAGGGCCCGCTCAGACTTGC
This sequence comes from Cunninghamia lanceolata, assembly GCA_027924645.1. Lineage (NCBI taxonomy): Eukaryota > Viridiplantae > Streptophyta > Pinopsida > Cupressales > Cupressaceae > Cunninghamia > Cunninghamia lanceolata. The sequence goes on from BSBN01000957.1 coordinate 6,816,812, forward strand.
TAAGGTAGGTGGAGTTGAGGCCTGGTACCTACAACCTGCATAAGAATAATAGGTTGTATATGATCAACTACATATATATCAAACACACAAGAGTCAGAGAATCATGGCGTAGTAGGGTGCTCGAAATGAGTAGTACTACACCATCCCTGCTTTGACACAAGACTAGAAACATTTTTATTTAAAATCAGATATCAACAAACCACATAACACATGATAATATTAAACCATTACTAATCATATCAATCTCATCATGATTGGAATAACAATAATGTCATCATAAACTCATAACACATGTCAAAACTATAGTAGTCAAACATGGTCTATCATGATCATAATAAGCATAAACCATAAGTCTAATAACTCAAATGTCTCAGAATTGTCTAAATGCAATGGAAGAACTAACAACTATCTCAAAACTGACCAAGAGTAATGTGAAACTAGCAACTATCACAAGCCAAAAATGAGGGGGCATTACATCCTCCCCCCTTGAATCAGGCTTACTCCTGGAAGCCTGTAAATAAGTAAGGGTATAACTCTCTGATCCTGGAAGCATCCTCCCAGGTAGCAGAAGTCTCGTCATTAGGATCCCACTAGACCCTGACCTGCTCCACGTCTTTGCCCCTGAGAGCAAGTCTCATGTGCTGTGGAATGCCTACATGCTCCAAAGCTAGCTGCCCATCATCTACCTGTAGAGCAGTCCAATCAAGAACATGAGCAATATCTGGATAGTAAGGTCTAAGTATAGAAACATGAAACACATCATGGATGCGTGAAAGACTGGGTGGCAAAGCAAGATGATAAGCAACAAGACCGATCCTCTCCAACACCTCAAAAGGTCCAACAAAGCGTGGTGCTATCTTAGAGCCCCTTCCATGGTGAATCAAACTCTTTCACGGTTGCACACGCAAGAACACTCGATCCCCAACTGAAAACTATTGATCGACACTATGAGCATCTGCATACTTCTTCTATCTATCCTATGCTGCCACCAAATGCTCTCTAATCCTCTCAACCTACTTCTCCATGTCTCTAAGCATATCTGGACATAGAAGGACTCTATCCTCGAGATGATCCCAACTCAGAGGGGTCCTACAAGGCCTGAAATGGAGACATGCCAATAGAACTGTGATATCCATTATTATAAGCAAACTCCACCAGGTATAGGTAGTCCTCCCAATGGCTCTGTCGACCCATCACATACATCCTAAGCATATCCTCGAGAACCTGGTTAATCCTCTCAGTCTGTCCATCAGTCTCAGGATGGTATGTTGAACTAAATTTTAGTTGTGTCCCCAAGGCATGTTGTAGAGAAGTCCAAAGGGCTGAAGTGAATACTGGATCCCTATCAAAGATGATCCTGTGAGGGATCCCATGAAGTTTGACGATGTCCTCCACGAACACTCTGGCCACCATAGAAGCATTATAAGAAGAATGAACAGGAGAGAAGTGAGTTACCTTCATCAACCTATCCACAGTGACCATAATAGCATCATGTCGACAAGAGGATACCGGCAAACCAACAATGCAGTCAATCAAAATGATGTCCCATTTCCATTTTGGAATCAAATGACGCTGCAAAAGACTTGTAGGGTGTTGATGCTCTGCCTTCACCCTCTGGCACTCAAGACATCTTGACACAAAATCAGCAATATCCCGCTTCATGCCACTCCAAAAGTACCACTGACGTAGATCTGCATGCATCTTCTTGACACCTGGATGAGCAGAATAAGGTGCCTGATGCGCCTCTGACAACACTAGGGTACGAAGACCCTTAGAACTAGGAACATAGATATGACCCAGATGTCGCAAAAGACCATCTGGCTCAAGAGAGTATCCAAAAAATCTACCCTCCAAAGGTCTATCTGACTCAAACTCAGACTTCACCTCCTAGTACTAATTGTCAGTAGGAAGTGTTGCGAGAACCTAACCTCTCAAATCAACTGTGAGAGTGACCACTGATATCTCATGTCTTCGACGACTAAGAGGATCCGCTACCACATTCTCTTTGCCCTGAATATACTTGACCTCAAAGTCATACTCAGACAAGAACTCCATCCAACGCCTCTGTCTCGCATTCAAGTTTGGCTATGTGAAAATATATTGCAAGCTACGATGATCACTATGCAGGTCAAACTGATGCCCTAAGAGAAAATGCCTCCACCTCACCAAAGCATGCACAACTGCCACTAACTCCATATCATGAGTGGGATAGTTCAATTCATGATCCTTGAGTTTGTGAGACTCATAGGCAATCACGCGACCATCCTACATTAGAATTGCTCCTAAACCCTCCAAAGAAGCATCTGTACAAACAACAAAGTCCCTGGTAGGATCAAGAATTGCTAAAATAGGTGCACTGGTCAATTGCTCCTTAAGGGTTTGAAAAGATGCCTGACACTGTTTTGACCAAACAAACTTCTTCCCTTTCCTCTGAAGGGAAGTAATAGGATGTGTGATCCTTAAAAACCCCATAACAAAATGGTGATAGTAGCTTGCCAATCCCATAAAACTACAGACCTCCAAAACATTGGTAGGTGTAGGCCAATCCATAATAGCTTGGATCTTTGAAGGATGCACTACAATACCCTCTCTAGAGATGACATGACCCAAATACTTCACCTCTGTCTAAAAGAATTCGCACTTCGACAAATTAGCATAAAGCTGATTTTCTCTTAGACACTGCAATACCTAACACAAATGCTCCTCATTCTCCTCCATAGTCCTCGAATAGATCAATATATCATCCTGAAATATAAGGACAAACCTGTCGAGATAAGTGCAGAAAACACCATTGATCAGGCTCATGAAAATTGAAGGTGCATTTGTCAACCCGAATGGTACTACTGTGAACTCATAATGCCCATAACGGGTACGAAATGCCATTTTATGAATATCTACCTCAAATATCTGCAACTAATGATATCTCGACTTAAGATCAATTTTAGAAAACACCTTGGCTCCCTTAATCTGATCGAACAAATCATCAATCTGAGGCAAGGGGTATCTATTTTTCACTATCACCTTATTGAGCTGTCAATAGTCAATACACAGCTGCAGAGATCCATCCTTCTTTTTCACAAAGATCACATGTGCTCCCCAAGGAGAGAAACTAGGTCAAATGAATCCCTTGGCTAACAACTCCTCCAACTACAGTCGGAGCTCCTTAAGCTCCTGAATGGTCATCCTATATGGAGCCTATGAGATGGGCTCTACGCTAGGAACAAGATCAATCCTAAAGTCAATGCCACGCTTAGGTGGCATCCCCGAAATCTCATAAGGAAAAACATTAGCATACTCCCTCAATAGTGGATGATTGTCAAGAGATGCCTCTCGACTCTCCTCCATCTCCAAGTCACTAACTGACACAGCAACAAGCTAACATCCTTGACACATGCATCTCTTAGGCTGCATAGCAGAGATCATATGTAGGGAAATAGGTCTCTGAACTCCTACAACCTCCACCTCTGCACCAGAATCATCCACACATCTAACAGACTTATGCCGATAATCGATCACTGCTTGATGGGCCTCTAGCCAATCCATCCCCAATACTATATCATATGAACTAAGGGGTAGGATGCGAAGGTCTACTGTAGTAGATAGAGAGCCAATCCTCAACTCACACCTGAGCACTAGAGACTCAACTACGACCTTAGCCACAGAAGCTAACTTAACCTACCACCTATCATCCTACTTTGTTGTCACTAAGCCACAATGCTCCACAAGAGAAGGAGATACGAATGAATTAGATGCACCAGAATCAAAGAGAATAGAAAAACCAATACCTCGCATGAAACCAGAAGTCTCCACCACATTGCCCTAATGCTCTGCCTAATGGTTATCAATCACTGCAAAGACTATGTGATCTGCCTGCATCACCAACCATTGGCTTTGAAGCCACTGGTTGATGTCCAAACCCTGAAGTACTCCTTTGAGGACACTATCTAGCAATATGGCCCTATTGGCCACAAGAGAAGCACCTGGTGCCTCTACCAAAACCACTGCCACCCTAGAAAGCACTACACTGGTCGAAACTACCCTTGCTCACTACAGATTGCGTACTCTGAGCTGGCTGATCAAAGCAGTCGCACTTATTACGCTGCCAAGACTGGTCTTTCTTAGACTGAAATCTATTACCTTACTATGACTGAGGATTCTTTGGTTTGGTCTGAGAGTGCTGCTGCCCTCCACCCTTTGAGGGTGCATGAGATCCTGATGCTTGAGTATGTCCACCATGCGAACCAAAACCTGAAGAAGGTGCGCTGCTAATATGCACACATGTATACCCACCAAGTGCCATAGCTAAATTCTCCTCCACTAACCCAGCTTTCTCCACTGCCACCTCCATAGATTTAGGTTCGAATACATGAACCCCTTTGCTGATCCAGGCATTCAGGCCCCTAATAAAATGCTGCATCAACATAGATTCATCATCTTCGATACCCACATACTGCTTGAGCTCATAGAATATGTGTTCATACTACTCAACTGACATGGCCATCTACCTCAGCTCATGGAACTCATCTATGTGACATTGCCTCCAATGATCCGACAAGAAACAAGCTCTGAATCTCTCTAAGATCAACTCCCAAGAAAGAATGCTAATGTCCAAGTGCATCTTCTACTCCTCTAACCACCACCAAGTTGAAGCAAAACCTTGAAGATGCAAAATAGCACATCTGTCTTTGGTGTTGCTACCATAAGGATGCATGGCGAAACACCTGCTGATATCTAATAACCAAGTCTCTACCTCTAGACCACTACCAACTCCATCAAAGGTGGGAGGGCATGCCCTTAGTAGATCTCTCATATGGCTGGCTAGTGTGGCCTCCTGCTCAGCTACCAACTCTCTCTACCTAGGTGATCTCTCTCTTTCCCTAGGCTCCAGTTGGTCTACCTCCTGACCCCCTCTAGGCTACTCAACCTCCTGTCTAGGGTCTAAATGGGTAAGCGCCTCCTCAAGTAATTGTCGTAACTGGGCTCCCTCAGGCTGGTCCTGACCTTCCATATTCTGACCCCCACCTTCATGGGCACTCTCATGAGGAGAACTCGGAGGAGGTGTGCCACCACCACCTCTCCCATGACTCCTACCTCTGCCATGACCTCGACCCCTATCTCTAAGCATCTACCTACAATACCAAAAGATGATTTCTTACACACAGAAAGGAAAACAACAGGGATGAAGTTAATCTATAGAGTTTAAGCACTAGGTCATATAATGGGCTTAGTTAAAACCAGAGTACCCAATGTTTAAACTTGGCTTTGATACCAAATATGATGTCCCATCATGCAACCCTAGAGTGTCAAACAAACAAGTGCCAAATTTACATAATTTTTTTTCTTTGAAGCAAGAAAATGGATTATACATTAAATTTAATTACACTAATAACAACATGAAATGGATAGCTAACACCTCTAGGGAACATGACTACATCAGATAAGATTATAACATTATAAGTGATACGCATCATAATACAACAGAAGAGTATTACATTATACATTTGTAGAGATGAATAATTACAAAGGTTCAATACAAGTTTACAAGACTGAATATATCAGCTCACAAAATAGTACCATTATGAATGTATACTGCAACCCGAAGGTGTAGAACAAATTTGGAACTGGAACACCTCTGCACTAAACTTGAACTATAACATCCAAGAAGACCAATGGGTAGCTTTGCCTCCCAACCATGTGGAACCCTGAGGTCCACCCCTCCGAGCTGGGAGATAACAATGAGGTTCCACTAGGTCAAGGTTACAACAATTAATACAACAACATAAAAACTCCATGTAGACAAAATAGAATAACAAGATTGCACAGATGAGACAGTACTTGACAATACAGGACAAATCATTAAGACAAGCCTGCACTCCAGAGGTAACAACAAAAGATAAAGAGGGAGTAACTAGACTATAGTGAGGAGAGCGTCATCACATGGTCCTAGCATGGGTTACCCAGGCTATCTCTCACTAGAAGCTGGTCCCCATCTATGGTTACCCTGGCAGCCTCTCTCTAGGCACCAGCCCCATATGGTGACACATGCAGAGCTGACATATCCTCTCATGGAGACAAGGAGGCCAGCCTTGCCAACTGGGCCTTCTCATCCCATCCTTAGCCTGTGAGAGCACTCAAGGCATGGGTGAGGCATCTTACTTATCTTGTTATGCAAATTACTACCCAACCCTCCTAAATAAATTATTAAGTTATCACTTGATTATCACTTCCATGGGGTTACCTAGGCCGCCACTTTGGGCACCGGCCCCACCATGAAAGCCACTCTCCCATCTACAACTAGCACCCCTAACTAATCAAACAAAAACCACCAAAATGACAACCATGGAAACTATTCAGCAAGGCATATGTCCTCTTGCATAGCAAATCATTACAACAATAAAACTCAATAGCCAAACCCCGATTCAACACACTTTCTTAAACACAACACCAAAACCTCATACCTAAAGGAGGCATTATAACTCATCCACATTACAATAGACTAAGAGTATCCTAAGCCTCTAGAGCCACTACTACAACAAGAGGGTTAAGATAACATTATAACACATTTCCAAATCAATCCTATTTACTACTATAAACATGCATTGAAAATAATTACACTTACTTTGAAACTGGAAAGCAATATCAACATTTAACATTTTAATCTATAATAATCTATACAAATATTTTATTAACAAGTCCCAATTGCTATTATTTCAAATAATAATCCATTCAAGGAACCTAACATGATAAATTTTGTTTCCTAATAGAACCAAAGATTTAATAAAAGATTTAACCCAAAAGTATAAAGCAATAGTATTCATATTAAACTTTTACAACAACTATACTAAGATATTATCATGTTTTCTAACTTAGACCATAATGTAATGACTACCCTTACCTTACTATCCTATGCAACTATAGTTATAGACTACCTATTAGAAGTAATATTAGTTCTATCTAATTGCCATTCTAACAACTATTACACCATGGAGATAGTTTGTATATTAAGAGTTCTAATCTCGCTACAATGTTAATTACTCATATAACCCCTACAAGGAATTACTAATATTTCTACCATTCCTATAGCTATTATATTGAAGAGAGAATATGAGGTATAGATCGCTACTATCAGACTTATCTTACATTGCTAATGCTATATGCATATGATAAAAGACCCTTATCTATGATTATAACACTTATGCTCTAATGCCGATATTATCATAAGGGATAATAACACCATACTTCTAATTACCATTCATTACTAAAGGAAATACTTCTACACTATCTCAAATCACCTAATTATAATATTAAATGGCTTAAATGCAAACGAGAAACTTCTAATTGCTACCTACCATCTCTAGATAGTAATAGGAAGATTCAGATATGATGCAAGAAAATTGAATCAGAAGATTTGTTGATAAAAAAGAAGGTTTTAGTTAAAAATTATCTGATATCTAAATTCTTCTCAAACCTAACTATTCAATCGTACGACGATGCAAAATGCATTAGTGGTTCGCTGGGAGGAGATAATGTAAATGATGAAATCAGATTAAGTTTTATAGGCATATCACATGGAAGCATAATTGGCGATGCAAAGAGATGAATTCACTTGACCAGGCATCCCTAAGAAGGTCATATGATGACATTTAACCAAAGGCAGAAACTATGGAATAAAATGACCATACATACAGGAAATCTGATAAAATCCCTACCAGAGGAAAGAATCAATCCATTTCAATGATTCAATAAATTTTCTCAGCAAAACATAAATGAAATTGTAAGTGATCTCACTCCCAAGAGTATTCATTGCAAGGTTATGATGAAATTTATTGGTAGAGGTTGATTAAATCACAAAGGGTCAGTTGCGACGCATGCCTAGGATAAATTTCAATCATATAAATATATACATATATAACATGATTGATAGAAAGTAGAAATGGGATTCAAGTTTGGCTTCATGGGTTTGTTGCAACGAAGATGCATCCATTAAGAGCTTTGTCAACCACTCCACATTCTACTAGGTAATGCCTTTTCTCAGGGTTTCGTTAAGTTTTCTTTTCTTTGCACATTCTTAGATTGGTTCGGCTCATCACCAGTTGAAAACGGGAAACAATATATGACAAAATCATATGCCATCATATTATCAAACGTTCTACTAAAGACTGAGGAGACTGAGGAATTTTGAAAGACTCAACAAACTCCAGCTATTTGGCCAACACATGGGGTTTCTGAAGAAGGCCCAACCCAACATAGAATGAACAAAATAGATCTACTGACAGGTGAATAGAATGCTGCCCTATTTTAATCAGATCACAATGCCAAGAGTAATATTGCAGAAGAGGTTCTCAAGGGTAACACCCACTCAAATGGCTCAAAAGGGGTCATTATGACATCTTATCAGTATTGAAAGGATTAACAAATTTTGCAGAGTCACAAGATGGCCACGAGGACAATCTAGATTCGTATTACATAGTGAAAAGAAACAAATTTATTGAAGCAACTTAAGTAGTTTTCAAAAGAATCTACACAGGATATGATGGATAAAAGTAATTACCGGTCAGGGATGATCTAGTTGAAATGATAAAGACAATAATCTAGTTGGCCTTTCGGCAACAACTCAGAGATTGGAATTAAGTTATTATATGGGTTCTCAAATGACTAGCCGCATGGTTAAGGTAATTCAAACTGCATAAAGTTGTTTATAGAATTGATCAATCAGGTAAAATTAAGATGATGCTCGAGCTACAGGCAAGCACAGGAGGATTTAAAAGAAATAGGCAAAACCACAAAGGAGACAAGATCAAATAGAAGATTCAATAACAGAGACATACCCGGAACTATTCCTTCTGCTGACCCAATTCTTTCTTCCTCCCCCTTTTCCCCCCAAATCTCCTCCTCAAAACTCAAAATAGCCAAACAATTAATTACCACTAACACCAAATCTGTTCCCCAAGAATCCTCTCCACCAGAAGGATTTTAATTTTTTACTAATCTCTGAGATTCCCCATTCTGGAATCATAAATGACAACTAATTGCCTTTAAATGTTCCCTAGAATGAATCAATACATAGCTATATAAAATAATGAGTAAAAATAAATCTTTTGACCCACATATAAAATTCATAAACATTAGAATAGCTAACTAATTCTGCAATAAAATTTACTTAAGTAGTATCCATCAAGAGTATTCCAATTTTACGACTGAGTAAAAGTATTATAATGTTTAACAATAATACATCATAATAATATTGATCCATTATACATACTAGAATACACAAAGGCTGACCAAACAAGGACCCGACAATAGACCTACAAACCACAAGAAGACCATTGAACTGAAAATTGAATTGACCTAGGGGATAAACCTCATGTTATCTCCATCAACGTTATCCGTTGGTGTAAGGGCCCACTCAGACCTGCTAAGTCAAGTGGAGTCAAGGCCCAGTACCTGTAACCTGCATAAGAAGAATAGGTTGTATATGATCAACTGCATATATATCAAACACACAGAGTCAGAGAATCACGGCATAGTAGGGTGCTCGAAATGAGTAGTACGACACCATCCCTGCTCTGACACAAGACTAAACATTTTTATTTAAAATCATATATCAACAAACTGCATAACACATGATAATATTGAACCATTACTAATCATGTCAATCTCATCATGATTGGAATAACAATAATGTCATCATAAACTCATAACAAATGTCAAAACTATATCAGTCAAACATAGTCTATCACGATCATAATAAGCATAAACCATAAGTCTAATAACTCAAATGTCTCAGAACTGTCTAAATGCAATGGAAGAACTAACAATTGTGTCAGAACTGACTAAGAGTAATGTGAAACTAGCAACTATCGCAAGCCAAAAATGAGGGGGCATTACAAATTACACATTAAGACATCAGGTTGCATTGACTGTTCCCTCCTGCTAGTTGTTTCCAGGTGGCTAGACATTTCATGCAAGGCTGGGTTATTCAGGGAAGTGTAACTGCTTCATGGTTGGGTGGAAAAGCACCTGGGCCATGTTCCCGTCTCTCAGCTCGTAGGAGAACCACTTGGTTCGTGGCAACTTATGAGTGTATTGATTAATTTATTTATTCTTGTTGTACATGATTATTTTAACTTGTAATTAGATGTATTATGGCATGATTTCCAAAGGACTTTGTATATTATTTTATAGTGATTTCACCTAGATTGAGCATGAGATTTGTGTAAGATTTAATGACTTTTATTGATTTATATTTATGAGATTATCTTTTTTACTTTTGATATTGTAATTAAGTGGATTAATGACACCTTTTTATCTTTTATATTGTATTAAGCAGATTAATTAGATATTTTTACTTTTGTTTCTTGTCATGTTCAATTTAAATTGATTATTTACTTTATTTACTTTTGTGATGGTTTGAGGGATTTTACAAAAATATATAAGCTGAGAAAAAAATCAAAGAAAAAATAAAGAAAAGAAGTGCTCAAAGAAAGTCAAAAGAAGAGAGGAAAAATAATGATCTATTAGGAGGTCAACTAGCTGGGTGATCCGAGCAACCTATACCAGGCTATGGACACCTGACTGGTAGTAGAGCAAGGCCTTGGGTGGGGTTAGTGATATCTTCGTCAGGGGTATGGATGTCTGGCTGGTAGTGGAGCTATGTCTAGGGGATTATAAGAAAGTAAAATCCATTTCACCTAACCCAATCTCTAGTTTGTGAATGATGAGTTCTTGCATGCTTGAAGAAATGTAATGAATCACATGCACACACTTGGATTTTTTATGCATTTGATCTTGTGCTTTGCCATGCTTGCTCTTGGTTCCTCCTGGTATTAACACTTCTATTGTGATTGATGAACTTAAGGTCCTGAGTCTTTGATTGGGGTTTCCACCTTGAAATGCCATGGAGTATTTTTTCCCGTTTTTGTTGGCAATTGTTGTGTCCTTTTTCCACAACACACCCCATTTAGACACGACCAATAGCGACCCTATTTTTCTTCCTTCTGATTCAACTTAATGGTTTCTACTAGCTTCTCAACTAATGAACTGATTTCATTTTGTTGTTATGATATGCCCACCTGTTGGGCTTGCAGGGTTTGTTGTTCTGGAATGATAGTAGAATCATCCTCAGAACCCCAATAGTCCTTCTAAGTGGAACTAACCAGTTCATTGGGTTAGTCATGCTAGCATGACTATAAAAGGTATCCTAACTACCCACTCTTAGGTAAAATAGGTTTATCATTGCGTGTCACCTATGTCGGGGCTTCAAGGTTTGTCCTCTCGGCATGATCGAGGGTGCAGCTATGAGGGTTATCCCTGATGAAGGATATGATCGGTGTCCCACCTATCCCTAATGATGCATTTATGGCTAGGGTTCCTACATGATGAAGGGGGGTTTTATTGCATTTTGGTTGCTCGTTTCCTCATTTCATCTTTGCATTTTATGATCTGATCTCCCTTGTAAGGCATGTTTACAAAATTTGAGCTCCCTTTCCAAGCACTTGTCAAAGAAATCCAGTTTGTAGAAGCGTTCCACACATAGGTTTTTTTGAAGAGAGGAGTTCCCGACTACTACATCCTGATTTTCTGTTCCTTCCAAACCAGGTAGGGTTTACTTCATTTCTTTCACAACAAGATTGTTGAAATAAGATGCTTTGTTTTGGCTTGTGAATGTTGGTTCTCATTTGTTTTCTGCTACCATGAGTTTAGGTCATTCTCTCGCAGTGTTTTCCCTAATTTTCTCTCTATTCGAGGGTTGCATTCGAAAAGATGGTCTCATTATTCATCCCCTTGTAGGTATAAAATGTTTTAAATCTTCCCTTAGGTAGCATAATATTGGCTCAGAAATCTATTAAGAATATTTGACTTTGATAGTAATTTGCCTTATTTTCATAAGAGTGATTCCCTAGACGTCAGTACTAATGAAGCCCTAACCTCTGATCTCTATTTACCCTTGTCTTTTCACTTATCAGGATCGGCCTCACGGCATCTCCCTTAATAAGATACAAATTCTCTAGGGTCATCCCCAACTCCCGATCCTTGATGTTTTACTTTGTATCACTCTATCGAAGTCAGGCTCAACATTTACCTTCGTATAACTTTATTGGGATCAAGCCATCGGGTCTTTTACTTAACCTTTGTAAGCTAAAAGACAAAAGAATTGAGTCATCCCTAACCCTGATCCTCAATGACTTCTTCTTTGTAACATTAGCAAGATTGGGATTGCAGGGCTTTCACTTAGTCATTATGAATTGGGAGTTAGATATACCAGGTTACCCCCAACCTCTGATCCCCAATAATTGTACCTGTACATAGCCTTAGCGAGACTAGGTTCGTAGGGTTGCCTTACTATTTACTCTTTGCTATCCTAGAATGAAGAATGGATTAGGCCCGAGGCCCAATCCCCACAATATTATTTTGTAATAAGAGAAAATTCATTTTGATTCGATTAAGTCTAACTATCACCTTGCTTGTAGAACTATAATCATGATAGAGGATGTACTTGTCAAGGAGGTCAACACTGATTAGAAAGGATATCTACCTCCATCTAAGATGATTAGTCAGTTCTCCAAGATTGGAGACATAGACATGGGGATTCTAGATATACATGCTTTCCTTAGCAAAGTCAATACAATAGAAGGAAGATCTTTTCAGGCCCAATAGATGGCTATATTTGGACTGATTCAAGCTACAACTTTCCCCATCTACCTTCAATCTCCAAAGTTAGTTCTAAAATGTGCAATGACCTATAAAGTTGGGAGAAAAAGGATCATCGGGCTAGTAGGGTAGGTCATTCTTGACTTTTCCTCCGATATGATTGACACAGTATTTGGCATTCTTGTCTTACAACTTTATGAGAAGATAACAATTACATCGGCAGAGACCTTCTACTCCAGCAAGCTACTACCTATATTACTCAACAACTACTAGCAACTCAAAGAAAGCATCCAATGAAGATGGCCACAGTGCAACCCAGGAGTGAGTTCAGAGAAGATGGCAAGGAATTTATCTCACTTCTCAATCAGGTGTTTGGCCTCCCTTCCTCTGGCAAGTTGCACCCCTAAATGTGCTACTTTTACATGAAAGTTGTTGACAGGAAACACATTGATTGGGGATCCTTTATTAGTAATAAGATGGATGAGTAGCTATCCACAGTGGAGAAAATAGGGGTATTTTATAGGACTTCATAACTTGTTTAACTGTTGGCCTATCAAGCTAGTTTCCTAGGATTGCAACAAGTGTGATTTGTCCAAAGAGGAGAGGTAGCAGTTTATCAACATTTTTGTAGTTGGAGCTCCTTGAGAGCCTAAAACACTACAATATAGTGAATGATACCTTTATTTATGCCATCATTAGAACCTTCGAGAATGATTATTGTCCAAGGCTATCTCTAGAGCCATGTGATGAAATGGCCAATTGGGGACATTGGTACATTCAATCCAAAACCTTTTCATTAATCAGGGTATGGATTGCTAAAATCCCCCATACAAGCTCCCTAGATATCCTAGTGACAAAGTGGTATTGATGGAGATTTGTAGATAGGTATCGAAGGTTTACAAGCTCATTGTTAGTAAGCACAAGCCTAGTTTCAAGTTCCCTATCAAGATAGGGGTCTTTACTTGTCTAAGCATCACACAGGCTAAGTCTGCAGAACTAGAGAATATGGCACCATGGGGGTTGGACTTGTTTGATGTTTCCAGACCAAGGTTTGATCCAATTGGATGGGCCAGCCCTCTCATTAGGACCTAGTTCCAACATGAGGATGTTGTTGAGGATCACTAGGCATATTGCATTGACGACCATGAAGTTTAGCTCAAGGATTATTTTAGGTTGGATGTACTCTTGGTGAAGAAGTTGAATTTGATTGACCTCCCAAAGGTCCCTAAGGGGATGAAGGAGGATGGAAGGGTTTTGGACCCAGTATATGAGCATAATTAGATTTACAACCAACCCCTAGATGATATGAATTGGGGACAAGATGAAATTTCCTCTCTAGAGGATAGAGCTCAAGTAGTCCTTGTTCGGACTAAGAAATGGTTGCTCAAACCATTCCCCATGGTGGATCCATACAAGAAGAAGGACTAGTCAAAGAAGATAAGTCAGGGTGAGTCATCACAAGCAACCAAGAAACCTAAGGTGGTTCTTGTAGCTCCTAAAGGAAAAAGAGCTACCAGAGCTGCTACTACTACTGAAGAGAAAGATAAGTCCAAGTGATAGTGGTAGACTCTAGTGATATGAAGGATGATGATCACATTTCATTGGTTCAGAAGATAAGAAAGATAACTCCACCCTCCTCTGAAGGAGTAACAATTGCTTCTACTCCTGCAATAAGGCAAGCCACTCCTCCTCCTTAGCTAGATACTCAATAGGCTTCACCTCCTCCTTCTGCCATGACATTCAACCTCCTACTCAATAGCCACCTCAACTACATCTCCTAAAGCAAAAAAAGTGTAGTGATCCACCAACCACCTTAACTACATCACCAAGGACACAAAAGAGCAGTAATCCAAGGGCATCATTTCTATCTTTGCAAGAGGAAGTAGGATCAGAGAGCACATTGAACTTGGACAAGATTGTCAACTTAACCACCTCCTCCCCTCTGCAAGGTGAAGCATCTGAGGATTCTATGAAGATTGTGGTGTTAACACCTTCACCAACAAGGTTTCCTGTTGGCAATATGTGTTGTCATTGATGTCAACACTTAGACTAAGGTTAGCACTCAATTTGTGATGATGATATACCAGTATGATAATAGAAATATGGTAAGATACAATGGTGATGATGATCTTCATGGTTGGATGTCATACCCTGATAAATGATGCTCTTGATGTTCATAATGGGTTTCTTATGTTCATGGTTGGATGTCATGCCCTGATAAGTGATGCTCCTAATGTTCATGGTTGAATGTCATGCCTTGATAAGTGATGCTCCTGATGATCATAGTGGGTTGTTGATGTTCATGGTTGGATGTCATGCTCTGATCAAGTAGTGTTGAGCATGCCTATGGTCAGCAAAGATGATTTCATTATAAAATATTAAGATGGGAATTAGAAGCACTAAGATGAATGATGAAACATTAATATGGGAATTAGAAACACTAAGATGAATGATGAAAAATTATGATGGGAATTAGAAGAACTAATTTGAATGATGATACTTTAAGTTATGCTAAGGATGAGAAGATATTACTGAGGGCCTATGGCATGTTGTATGACCCTTCCTATTGTTCCCAAGGATAGATGTGTTGTTATATGAGGGTTTTGGCCTTCAGAAGTTGGTAAAGGTTTCTGCCACAAAGAAGTGTCTGAAAGACTGTTTGGTAAAATGCTCTATATTCCTCCACATTTGAAGATGTGCTCACGTGGTTCAGAAGTTAAGTTTAGCATGATGTAAAGGTTCTAAATCCAAAGTTTTAGATCATTTGTCCTTTTGCAGTAAAAGTTATGACAGACAGAGTTATGATCTGTACTCTGGTAGAATTGAGTGATGAGAAAGACTGTTTGAAATGCTCTACATTCCTTTGTAGTGATAGATATGGCTATGCCATTTTGAGGATATGTTCATAGTAATGTATGAGTGCATCCATATGAGTTTTAGGTGCCCTAGAGGTCTGCAAGCCTAGTTTTCAAATGATAGTTGTGATATAGATGGTTCTAGATGCCTAGTTGTTCCCAAGACACTTGTTGATGATGTGCACCAACTTGATATGGCATGAAATGGTACATAGATTGATGGAAGATTATCCTAATGATCGTGTGTTGTCTCTAATTTCTCTGCAAGATGTTTTTATGCTTTCTCCAGAACTGGATGCAATCCAGAATGATGGTGTTGTTCGGTTATGCTCTTGCCTGGACAACTAAGGAATGTTGATGGTGTATGGTTCATAGTTCTTGCTGTGTAGAGTTCAAGGATTGTTTGGAGATGTATGAGTCACGTTGACTCATCTGGGAGAAGAAAAGGTAATGTTCGATCATTCAAGAGTACCGCCAAGATTGAGAAGATTGATGTGCTACAAGTTTCATGTTTTCATGCTTAACGGCAACCTAATTCAAATCTGTGAAGCATGCAGATGCTATTCATTGAAGGATGATGTTGTGAAGGATGTTTAGGACTAGATTAAGCATGTGTTGGGGCCTGCAAGGTGTGTTTCATCTCTTGGAGTTGCATGTAGTTCATGATAGTGCTTGTCTTATGCATGTTTCATGATGTGTAATCTTTGGATGACTTGTAAATTGTAATATTCTTGTTGTATTGGCTGACTTGCAATGTAATCAATGTAATATCATGTATATATTGTAAACCTAGTTGATCTAGGTGAAGTATGATTGCAAAAATGAAAATATGAAAGTATGAAGAGTAGAGTATGAATATCATATGCATTGTGATGCACAATTGAAGGAGAAAGAGCATAAGTGTTAGAAGCTATCCCGATTCATCTTGAAGATCTTTGTGTGGTAAGAGGGAAGTGAAGAGTGTTCCTAATTGAATCAATTAGCTGAAGAAGCAGAATTGCAATCATCAAAGGTGTGAGCTTCAATGTCAGTTTTCAGATAGTAGAAGGACTGTCATGCTATAATCATTTTGAGTTTGGTCTCAGTTTAGGGAGTAGTTCTTCCTTGGGTTGTAGACCTAAAACAAAGTCTGTAGGGAGTTGTATATTCCTTGGGAGTGACCCTAAAACTTTTCTTCAGGGAGTAGTAGCTTCCTTTGGTTGTAGCCCAAAATAAAGTTTGTAGGGAGTAGTTGCTTCCTTGGGTTGTAGCCCTAAAACAAAGTTATAATTTTGGGCTTCATATATTGTGAGTTAATCCTCGCCATGGTTTTTCCCTTCTTGGGTTTTCCACGTATATCTAGTGTTATGTGTTGATGTGTATTGTGTTGATCTTTCATGTTTTTATTGATGTTGTAATGCTTAAGTTTTATTCTACTCTGAAGGACTTGAAGTTTGTTCAGATACTGATTCACCCCCCTCTCAGTATCCTGTTGTGTTCAACAATTGGTATCAGAGCCAAGTTACCAATGCTATCATGAGTGGACTATCTGTTTCAGAACTTATGAAGGTAATGGGCTATCCATTTGTTCAAGAAGTCTGGAACAAACTTGAAAGTATCTATGAAGGATACAATAAAGTGAAGCAAGCCAAGATGCAAGTTTTCAAGAGCAATTTTGTGACCCTGAGGATAACAGAAGATGAAGGCATTATTGATTACATGCTCTAGGTGGATGAAATAGTCAAGGGCATTAAAGGTCTTGGTGGGGAAGTGAAATATGATGAGATTGTGAAGAAAGTTTTGAGATCTCTTCCTAAATCTTACAGTCATAAAGTGTTTGCCATTGAGGAAACTCAAGACTTAAATAAATACACAATAGATCAATTGTTTGGCTCTCTCACAACCTTTGAAAAGAGAGAATTTGACAAAGGTGCTCCAAAGAAGGAAGCTGCATTCAAAGCAAGTAAGAAGATAAGAGATAAAGCAACTGATCAAGATGATGACCTTGATGAAGTAGAAGCAAACTTTGTAAGAACTTTGAAGAAAGGTACTGGAAAATATAGAGGTAAGTTACCATTCAAATGTTTTAATTGTGGAAAGATTGGTCATTTTTCTTCTAAATGTACTTTTAAAGAATCAAGGGGTAATAACAAGAAAGACAAGTTCAAAAGGATCATGTATTCTATAGAGAGTAGTTGTTCTTCAGAAGATGAGGATCATGATGATTCAAATGATGAAACACTTTTCATGGCCTTGAATGTTGGTGATAAAAAAGGATGATGTTGGAAAATGTAATAAGACTGATGCCATGCAATCTGACCAAAATAATGATAGTCAATGGTTGTATGGACTGCCTTTCATACAAGAGAAGAAGCCAAGGCTTGGGTAATTGATAGTGCTTTCTTTGATCAGATGACTAGTGACAAGGAAAAGTTTATTAGCCTTGAGAAGTGGAATGGTGGAGTTGTCAAGTTTAGTAGTGATGAGTCAGCACAAATATGTGGAAAGGGTGCTATAACTATTGATGGGAAGAACAAGACTAAGGATGTCCTCTATGTCAAAGGGATAAAGCACAATCTTCTTAGTGTCAGTCAGATGTGCAGTAAAGGATACAATCTTACCTTTCATGCCAAAGGTTGTGAAATCAGGAAGGTAGGGTCTGGAAGACTAGTTGCTGAAGGTATCATGCCATATGGTGATATCTATCATCTAAAGGAGGTAAATGGAAGAACATGCTTATTGGCTCAATCCAATGAGTGTTGTCTATGGCACAAAAGAATGGGAAACAACTTTGCTAATATGGTAAAGATTAACTCTACTCATGCAGTGAGAGACATACCCAAGATAACCAAGCCTACAAACACACTATGCAAAGAATGCTAAATGGGAAAGCATACAAAGACAAATTTCAAGAGCAAGGAGTATTATTCTTCAATGCCTTTGGAGTTGATATACACTAACCTATGCGGCCCTACAAGAGTAAAGAGTCAAAAAGGTGAAAGGTATTTCATGTTGCTCATTGATGATTATTCTAGAATGACTTGGGTTACTTTCTTAAGAGAAAAATCAAATGCCCTGGATAAGTTTAAAGTTTTCAAAGCTATGGTTGAGAATGAAATGGATACTAAGATCAAATTTTTAAGGTGTGGTAGAGGAGGTGAGTTTACTTGTAATGAAATTAAAAAGTTTTGTGAAGATCATGGTATTACGAGACATCTGTTAGCTCCTAGGACTCCTCAACAAAATGGGGTAGTTGAAAGGAAGAATAGGATTGTGTAAGAGATGGCTGGGGTAATGTTGAAAGATGCAAATCTGCCTGACATGTACTAGAAGGAAGCAATTCACACTGTTGTCTATCTAACTAACAGAGTGCAACTGAGGGTCAATAGCACTCAAAATCCTTATGAGATATGGTATGGAAGACCTCCCACTGTCAGATACTTTAGGATCTTTGGTAAAAAATGCTATATCAGAAGAGATGAAGAAGACCTAGGAAAGTTTGATTCAAGAAGTGATGAAGGGATCTTTCTTTGTTACTCAACCAAAATCCAGGCCTATAGATGCTATAACAAGAGATTGGGAAAGATGATTGAAAGCACAAATGTCAAAGTAGATGAAGATTTATATTAGATCTCACAAGAATCAGAGGAATCTAGATCTAATATCTTTCCAAGCATTAAAGATGAAGGAAGAAAAGATAAAGGAGAAAAGGAACAAGAACCAGAATAGATACCTAAGACTCTAGCAACGTATGTTCAGAAGAAACATTCAATAGATTAGGTCATTGGAGATAAGAATGAAGGTGTGCAGACCATGAGAAGCTTTGCAAAAGCATATGAGTAAGTAAACTTGTGTTTGTTATCAAAGGTAGAACCCAAAACCTTTGCTAATGCTAGTAAAGATGATGAATGGATAAAGGTAATGGAAGAAGAATTGAATCAGATAGAGAAGAATCAGACTTGGGAATTAGTTCTCAGACCAGCCAATAAGAATGTTATAGGGACAAAGTGGGTGTTCTGGAACAAGTTGAATGAAGATAGTGAAGTTGTGAGGAACAAAGCAAGATTGGTGTGTAAGGGCTATTCTCAAGTTGAAGGCATTGATTTTGAGGGGAATTTTGCTTCGGTAGCCAAGATGAAAGCAATCAAAAAGTTTCTTGCTCTTGTTGCTCACAAGAACTTCAAGGTTTATCAGATGGATGTCAAGTCAACATTTTTGAGTGGTAATCTAAAAGAAGTCTACATTGAGAAACCAGATGGGTTTCAGATATCAGAAGATCCAGACATGGTGTGTAGACTCAAGAAAGATTTGTATGGTCTCAAGCAAGCACCTATGGCTTGGTATGCTAGGTTGGATAAGTACTTACTTCAACAAGGCTTCAAGAAAGGTACCACAGATAGTAATCTTTACATCAAGGAAAAAGGAGATATGATATTGATAGTTGTAGTATATGTTGATGACATCATCTTTGGTGGAGATGATGATATATGTAATAGGTTTGTAGAGGAGATACAAAAAGAGTTTGAGATGTCTATGATTGGTGAAATTTCTTTCTTCCTTGGACTTCAAATTGATTAGCTAGATGATGGTATCTTTATTTCTCAGGCTAAGTATGTTAGAGAGATGTTTAAGAAGTTTGGTATGGAGGATTCAAAACTAGTGAGTACTCCCATGGTCACTGGATGTCACTTGAGCAAATATGATGAGTCTCTAGAGGTTGATTAGACTTCTTATAGATCTATTATTTGAGGATTCTTTTACTTGACTTCTTCTAGACTTGATATCATGCATGCAGTATGTGTGGTCACAAGATATGAAGCTAATCCTATGCAAACACATGAGAAGGTAGTGAAAAGAATATTCAGATACTTGAAGGGAACTCTGGATTATGGCTTATGGTATCCAAGAGGTAATGAATTTGATTTGAGTGCCTACATTGATGTTGATTGGGCTGGTTGTGTTGATGAAAAAAGAAGTACAAGTGATGGTGCTTTCTTTTTGGGAAGCATACTGGTTTCATGGCAGAGCAAGAAGCAAGGTTTAGTGTCCTTATCAACTGCAAAGGCAGATTATATTGCAGCAACATCCTACCATACACAAGTGTTGTGGATGAAGCAAATCCTGAAGGACGTTAAGGTATTGTATGATGAGCCTATTCCTATTTTGTGTGATAATACAAGTGCTATCAATACTTCCAAGAATCTAGTGATGCATTCTAGAACCAAACATATTGCAATTAGGTATCACTTTTTGAGAGAGAAGGTTGTAGATAAAGAAGTAAAGTTGGAATATGTTCTAATAAAGGATCAAATTGCAGATATTTTTACAAAGGCTCTTTCAAAGGACACTTTTGAAGATCTCTGGAAGAGGTTAGGGGTAATTGTCCCTCTTTCTTCTTGCTAGATGCATGATGGTGCATCTTTCTAGGGGGAGTTCATGATATATCTATTTCTTGGGGTGATGGTGACTACTTCTCAGGGGGAGAAGTTAGTTGTGATTGCTAACAGAGGGAACCTTGAAGGGGGGAGAGAGAGAGAGAGTGCTCCTTATGAGAAAAGTTTGTGTCCTAAGTAAAGAAGTAGTTGCCCTTTGTCCTTGATGTCAAAGGGGGAGAGAGAAAAATGTATATCTAAGGAGGAGTATGTGTTTCCATCAATGGCAAAGGGGGAGATTGTTGGCAATATGTGTTGTCATTGATGTCAACACTTAGAGTAAAGTCAACACTCAGTTTGTGATGATGATATACTAGTATGATAACAGAAATACAGTAAGATACAATGGTGATGATGATGTTCATGGTTGGATGTCATACCCTGATAAGTGATGCTCCTAATGTTCATAATGGCTTTCTAATGTTCATGGTTGGATGTCATGCCTTGATAAGTGATGCTCCTGATGTTCATAGTGGGTTGCTGATGTTCATGGTTGGATGTCATGCCTTGATAAGTGATGCTCCTGATGTTCATAGTGGGTTGCTGATGTTCATAGTTGGATGTCATGCTCTGATCAAGTAGTATTAAGCATGCCTATGGTTAGAAAAGATGATTTCATGATAAAATATTAAGATGGGAATTAGAAGCACTAAGATGAATGATGAAACATTAATATGGGAATTAGAAACACTAAGATGAATGATGAAAAATTAAGATGGGAATTAGAAGCACTAAGATGAATGATGGTACTTTAAGTTATGCTAAGGATGCGAAGATGTTTCTGAGGGCCTATGGCATGTTGTATGACCCTTCCTATTGTTCCTAAGGATGGATGTGTTGTTATATGAAGGTATTGGCCTTCAAAAGTTGGTGAAGGTTTCTGCCACAAAGAGGTACCTAAAAGACCATCTGGTAAAATGCTCTGCATTCCTCCACATTTGAATATATGGTCATGTGGTTCAAAATTTACATGTAGTATGATCTAAAGGTTCTAAATCCAAATTTTTAGATCATTTATTCTTCCACAGTAAAAGTTATGAGACAGAGTTCTTGTCTGTACTCTAGCAAAATTGAGTGATGATAAAGACTATTTAGACTACTCCGCATTCCTCTACAGTGATAGATATGGCTATGTCATTTTGAGGATAAGTTCAAAGCAATGTATGAGTGCATCCATATGAGTTTTAGGTGCCTTGGAGGTTTGCAAGCCTAGTTTTCAAATGATAGTTGTGATTTAGATGGTTTCAGATGCCTAGTTGTTCCCAAGACACTTGTTGATGATGTGTGCCAACTTATGAAATTGTATATAGACTGATGGAAGATGGTCCAGATGATTTTTTGTTCTCTCCAAATTCTTTGCAAGATGTTTTCCTACTCTCTCCTGAATTGGATGTGGTATGAAATGATGGTGTTGCTGGGTTATGCTCTTCCCTGGCCAACTAAGGAATGTTGATGGTGTGTGGTTCAAAGTTCTTGCTGTACAGAGTTCAAGGATTGATTAGAGATGTTGTATGAGTCATGCCGACTCGTCTGGGAGATGAAAGGGTAATGTTTGATTATTCAAGAGTACCACCAAGATTGAGAAGACTAATGTGCTACAAGCTTCATGTTTTCTTGCTTAAGGGTGACCTAATTCAAATATGTGAAGCGTCTGGATGTTATTCACTAAAGGATGATGTTGTGAAGGATGTTTAGAATTGGATTAAACATGTGTTGGGGTCCACAAGGTGAGTTTCTTTTCCTAGAGTTGCGTGTAGTTCATGATAGGGCTTGTCCTATGCATGTTTCATGATGTGTAATCTCTGGTCGACTTGTAAAT
Organism: Cunninghamia lanceolata; assembly: GCA_027924645.1. NCBI lineage: Eukaryota > Viridiplantae > Streptophyta > Pinopsida > Cupressales > Cupressaceae > Cunninghamia > Cunninghamia lanceolata. The sequence goes on from BSBN01000957.1 coordinate 6,839,548, forward strand.
TGTAATATTCTTATTGTATTGGCTGACTTGCAATATAATCAATGTAATATCATGTATATATTGTAAACCTAGTTGATCTAGGTGAAGTATCATTGTGAAAATAAAAATATGAAAGTAGGAAGAGCAAAGTATGAATATCATATGCATTGTGATGTACAACTAAAGGAGAAAGAAAAGTGTTAGAAGCTATCCTAATACATCTTGAAGATATTTGTGTGAAAAGAGGGAAGTGAAGAGTGTGCCTAATTGAATCCATTAGTTGAAGAAGAATAATTGCAATCATCAAAGGTGTGATCTTCAATGTCAGTTTTTAGAAAGTAGAAGGATTGTTATGCTGTAGTCATTTCTGAGTTTGGTCTTAGTTCAGGGATTAGTTGCTTCCTTGGGTTGTAGCCCTAAATCAAAGTCTACAGGGAGTTGTATCTTCCTTAGGAGCGACCCTAAAACATTTCTTTAGGGAATAGTAGCTTCCTTGGGTTGTAGCCCTAAAACCAAGTTGTAATTCTGAGCTTCATTTATTATGAGTTAATCCTCACCATGGTTTTTTCCTTCTTGGGTTTTCCACATATATTTGGTGTTATGTGTTGATGTACATTATGTTGATCTTTCATGCTTTTATTGATGTTGTAATGCTTAAGTTTTAATCTACTCTGGAGGACTTGAAGTTTGTTTAGATATTGATTCACCCCCCTTCTCAGTATCCTATTGTGTTCAACATCTCCACCACATGTTTCATCTCCACCACATGTATCACCTCCACCACCCATTGACACCATAGGTCAGGGTCTCCCTAATTGGCTGAATATAGTAGTGGTTAAGAGGAAGAAGGTATGTATAGAAGACAAGGAACTGACGACTGTTGCTGAGTCCTCCAGGAGCAATGAAAGAAGAAAAGGATGAGGGTGTTGTCCCATATCATAGTGGATTAACAGAGAGTGAGGACAACCCATGTAGCCACACCTATGGCAAACAAGGAAGTTACAACCGTGACCATGGTTGATTATAGCATATAATAGGTGACTTTGGGGCATCAAACCAGGGAGGAGAAAAAACATGCCCTCACAGAGTCTGTCTCGACCATCTTGGCTAGGATGAAGAAAGATGAAGATAAAAAAGAACTCCGAGGACAAATTGCTCACCTAACTACCTATATCAAACACCTAGTTGGGACGACTAATACAGGACCCTCTGCACCAGCCCTATTAGAGGCACTCAATAAGGAGCATCAACCTGCTAACCCTCAAGGGATCCTTCCTGCAACCACAACTTGGAAAACCTCATTGGAGAACCTTGGTGTGTAGACTATAAAGAAGGTCATGAAGGCATGTATCATCTTTTGGATGCTAAAAATGAGGAGATGATGGTGTCTGAAAGCTCCATCAACAAAAAATTGGTCATGTGGGAACAACTCCCCACCTTGCCAAAAAATGCAAGGTACTGCTTCAATGCAGATCATGCAGATGGGAGTGGTTACCAATAGCACTGCAGGGTTGCCCAATGAATGGCTGCTTGCAATAAAACTAAGGGCTAAGGTGTTGAGGAGGTGCAAGGAGAAAATAAAGACCAAGGTAGAAGTAGTAAAGGAGAAATTGGCTGGGGTGGAGTCATTCATTTCATCCATCCCTTGCACCTTCAAGGACCCCTCTGCCATTGTTTTTCCTACTTCCCACTTGATCAAGGAGTACCAGGGGTTGTTGCAGCAGACTCTCACTAAGCAAGGAATTGATTATTTGATGAAGATGAAGACTTTGTTTATAGGATTCCAAGACTAGTTGGTTGAGATGGTAAAGTTGCAGGATAAGGTGAAGAAATCTCACCTTTCCATAAGGATGAAAGATAAATATCACCAAGGATTGGGTGAAGGAGAGATCATTACTGCTATTTAGATCTTCCAAACTCATGTGCCAATAGGGAATTGATTTTTTGTAATACATGGTGCATTGTATTTTGAGGCCAACCCATTTAAGGGATTTTGTGCCGACATATGTATACTTCATTTTGTAATTTTGAGTCTCCCTATAAATAAAGGGAAGTTGTGTCATTTGTAAAAGGGGGGAACATAGAGGACTTGTTATGGCAAAAGCTATTATTTTATTCTGATGGCATGTAAGGGGCATAAATGATATTCATTTAGGGTGTGGGAATCTTACTCTTTTGTAATCTACCAACATTTTTCCAACTAATGAGAAGACAATTTCAACTAATCCTATGTTTCTGCCCATTGGTGGTAATGTGTCCATGTTTTCTTTTCCTTGCACATAGCTTATGTTGATGAATCTTGTTCCTAATTGACAAATCATTAACCTAGTGGTTGAATAGGGTTTGAATTCTATGCATGTAATATGGTGCTTTCATATTCCTGTTCTTCTGCTTCCTTTCCTTAGAATCTTGCACTTGCAATGTACATGATTGTGTGAAATACTGGTCATCCATTGCTTGTTTAATTTGATCTCATTGGCATTGTTATGTGAACATTTTGTATTTTCTTTTCCTTCTAAACCCTAACCTCCTTTTTCCTTTTTTTTTAATATATAGATTAGTTGTAGGATTAGCATTTTTACATCTCAAAGAATATCTACCTTATAGAGGTTTCCAAACATCCATATTGGTACTACCAGCACATGTTCCTTGAACAAACAATCATATTGTCCACTCAACTACTCCAACACTGCTGTGACCCAGCATAACAGGGACCTTGGGGTGATCATAACATCATCAGGTTGTCTTTCAGGAGAAGTAGAGTGTCATTCATTCTACTTAGAGTTGATGTGCCAAAACAACCATCAACAAATAACTTGTTGACTTAGTTTTATTTCAATTACTTTGGTCTTATTTTTTAGTTTAGTTTTAACTTTATGTTGTTTTGCTCTCATATACTAAGCATTAGGGCCCTACTTTGCCAATCAAGTGCATGTTTTTGGATGGTAAAGGGCAAGTTTGAGTAGGTAAATAATGGGGCCATTACTAGAAAGATGTTTCCAATCATTTCTTGATATGAAATTAGTCATTTCCTAGAATTTTTAGTCTTGCATCATTCATATCATCTTTTGTGTTTGCTAGTTTAGCTAGAGTTAAGATGATTTCAATGCCTGAGATGGCGTTTTCTTGAAATATTATACATATTAACACATTAATGCTTCCTAATGCTTGTTGGAATGAGTTGTGGTAGCTAGGTATTAGGTGAAAATTTGAATGATTTTACTTTCTAGATCACCACCATGGTTTAACCTAGGAGTGGTTTGCTCCTTATAGGTTTGCCTTAATCCCCAACCTAGTAGAAAGCTTCATTGCTTGCAACTTGAGGAATATCCTTAAAAGAATGATGATATAAAAAATCAAAAGAAAAAAAGAGGAAAAGAGGAAAAGAATGATATATCAGGAGAGCTCAACTATCTAGGTGATCCAACAAATCTCTACCAGGGATATAGATGACTGGATGGTAGTAGAGAAAGACCTTGGCTGGGGTTAGTGATATCTCCATTGGGGCTATGGATACTTGACTGGTAGTGGAGCTATGTCCTAGTGATCATTTGGAAGCAAAGTTAGTTTTAGGTAGCCCAATATCTAGTTTGTGATGACAATATCTTGCATGCTTAAGCAAAGGTAAAAGAATCACATGCACACACTTGGATTTTAGAAGCATTGGATCTTGTACTTTAAGAATTCTTGCTCTTGGTTTGTTTTGGCACTCACCATTGTATTGTGTTTGGTTGGACTGAGATTCCAGGTCTTTGATTGATTCTCCCACCTTGGGATGCTCTGGAGCATTTTTTGTTTTAGTTGGCATTTGTTGTGCTCTACACAATATGCCCCACTTTTCCCCTGGAAAAAGTAGGGACCCACCTGATTTTACACTTGGGCTTTTGAGTAAGTATTTATAGGGTTGTGCATAGGTCCTGGTTCTCTCTAGATGCTCATATGTTTTCACTTGATTTCATTAGTTTCACTGAACCATTTTAGATGCATTTTTAGTCTTGACATATGCTTGAGTTTGAGGATCTTGATTTGAAGGGTATGTCATTGTTTCATAGATCTTCTTGAGTTGCATGGGGATTATGGTTAATGAATTGGTCTTTTGAATCATGTTAGTGTCCTTGGCAAGTTATCTTGTCGATGTAGCTAAATTATTTGAGGTCCTTAGTTTAATTGGAGTATGCTTTGAACATTAGAATTTTATATTTCAACTCCTTAACTTGTCTTAGGATCCATTGACATAGTTCCTTTGGGGTTTGATTGGTTATAATCTTCCAAAATAAGACTCATTTTAGAGAAAAATTGACAATTTTAGTTTAAGAAGGGTCCACTAGCCCTTATAAGACATCTCAACCCTTAAAAATTTCTAATGTTCCTTTAAAAACCTTTGAAAATACTTGGAAAAGGCCTTTAATTAATTTGGATACCAAAATTCAAATGGGAAGAGAGGGAAAAATGTTTAAAATCCAATTTTGCATTACCTTCAATCTTAAATTTGACGGATGGAATATAAAGAACTAACCCTAGTTTGAACATATATCCTCTTTAAGAATGATTTAAAGTATTTTAAGGAAAGTTTATACATATGAAAGGATAATTTTTTTTTCATTTATGATAGGCCCCATATGCCATTTGGTACAAATGAAGGAGAGTTTAAGAGAAAAGAAACTAGGTTTATGATCTTTTTTCTTTACTAAATCTTTCTTTATCAATAGTTTTACGAGGGCCTTATTCAGCACCCAAGACTCATGCTTTGAGCCTCACACATGTAGGAAGTATTCAAAGACATGTGATACATTATTCATGGTCAAAGCTTGTCTTTTGTAATGGTTTTTGGGTGATATGTAGGGAAAAATGGATTGATTTATAGTTGTTCTAGTTGTTGAAGCCATGGAAGGAGTTTTAAAAGGATAAAATCTCATGTTTTAGGATTGACTCAAGCCATCCAACTAGTTATGAGCATTTTCAAATGATTTTCAATATATTTTTTGGGTGGTTTTCTTAGTTTTTCCATTGCAATCCCATAGAGAAGGTTTAAATAAAGACCTAGGGTTTGGTTACCAATGGAAACTCACCAAACCCTTAGATAAAGTATGGGTTTAAGAACACCTCTTTCCTTAAGAAGTGTTAAATTTATGCTTTTATTATGTTGTCTCATGGTTTTCCATCCGAATCTAATAGAGATTTGTATTGCGGGGATATTATTATTAGTTGTCAACTATGGTTTCAAGGGTTTCTACCTTTTGGGACCATGTTTCCTATATTTTCCCCCCCATAGGGGTCTCTTATGGAGAGTATGTTATTAAAATATCATGGCTATTGATTAATCATGGAGTGGCCCAAGTAAAAACCTTCATTACCACTATCCAAGGCTTGTAAAGTGTGACAATCTTGGACTATAGCAGAAATTGGTAGCCATTTTCTTCCTTATGTGTATTAACCCTAAATATTAAAGGGAAAATAGTGGTGGTATTTTCTGATTCAAGACCTCATTGCATGTACCAAAGGAGCTTCAACAAGTCCAAGGGTTACTAGCAAAGTTTCCAACATCTTAAGCTTTTGCAAGTTTCCAACATGGAAGCCTTGTGGGTTGTCCTTTGTTTGAATCCCTAAATCATCTATTCACAAAGCCATGAAGGTGTGGAGATAATCTTAGGATTCTTATATTTCATATGGGAGTCATGAGGTAAAGTAGCTAGCTATGAAAAAATGTTTTAAATCAGTTTTAAGGTTGTCCCAGTCATGTTCATCCTGTAAGCTTTTTGGAACAGAAGTATGGTGAAGTTTCCAAACCCATAGGCCATAAACCTTCATAAAATAGAGAATAGAAGTGGTCTATTGAATTTTAAGACACCATCCAAGATTTCATGAGATGGGGGTTTGCCAAGAAAATGAGTTTTCCATGTGATATAAGGTTGTCCCAGTCATTTTCAGCATGTAACCTTTTTTAAAATAGTAGTATGGTGAAGTTTCCAATCCCATAAGCCATTAAACTTTGCTAAAAGGGAGAATATAAGTGGTGTATGGAATTTTAAGACACCATCCAAGGAGTTTTAAGGTGGGGGTTTTCCAAAAAAATGAGTTTGCCATGTGATATAAGGTTGTCCCAGTCATGTTCAGCATGTAACCTTTTTAGAACATCATTATGGTAAGGTTCTTGTGCCCATAAACTATGAAATCCTTCTCAAATGGATATTACGAGTGGTCTACAGGGAGTCAAGACATCATCCCAAGAGTTATAGGGCATATGGGTGACAAAAAAGTAAGTTTCAATCTGATATAAGGCTATCATAGTAAATGACCAGCCAAGGCTCTTTTGGGACAGTCATAAAAACCCATGATTAGAGTGAACAAGTAGTGGTAAAAATGAAGGATTTTTTTCCCTAGAGTAGTCCTCATTAAACCCTATCTAGGGGTATCATTAGGAAAAAAATAAAATCAGAAAATAAGGTAAATATGACTGTTGTATAGTCATAAGAGGGCTGTTATGACAGTCCTAAATAGGACAGCCCTAGGTAGAGCATGCAAAGATAAGATTTTGGGCATTTTGGGTGTTCCAATAACTGACCCTAGGTGTATTAATGTTGTCCAAACATAAGTAGATTATAATAATGGACAAATAAAGAGAAAAAATGAGTAAATGATTGTTGAAACAAAGTTGCAAAAAACTGTGAAAAGTAAAAAATTGTCAAAAAAGTTACTACAAGTATGGAAAACTTGCATCAAGCCATAGGTTAGGAAATTTTAGATTTGGGATGAAATATTATATGTTTTATGACATGTCCAAGTGGATAAAATTGAAAAATACCAACTTTTGCAAAGATTTGGCTTAAAACCCAAAAGATGTAAAAGTTGTCAAAACTGTAAAAGTTGTTAACAACTTTGGAAAATTTCCCATTTTTGATTTTTTTGATTTGAATGATGAATATAAGGATGGATAATGATTGCAAATGATGAATATAAGGATGGATAATTATTGCAAATGATGAAAATGATGTTTTTATAATGAATTCGATACTCTTCTTGTTTTCTTGTAGGTGTAGAAAGTTGGGAACACCATGGAAGCATGTCGAAGCATAAAGAATACATGTTGCACTTGGTGAATTTGATAATCTATCTCTTCATGAGGAAGACAAGGGAGAAATGTTTTTGATTTTGAGTTGTGATTCATTTATAGGGTGTCTAAAATAGGACCTATTTGTTGATGTGTTTTTTATGCACATGCAAACTCAGAATAAAATACTAAGTATTCTATCCTCTCTTGAACAAAGTCTTTCAAAGGCTAAACAATGTGATCCAATGAGACAACTCCAAGGTTCCTGATTCATTGTTTGCAATGGATAGACTCAGTAGTTGATGTGATAATGCTAATAATCACAAAGGGACTTATGCTGAATTGACTCCTTACTCCACTCAAATATGTTGGTCTCCTTGTGAAATGGAACTATCTTAAATTGAACATGAAAGAAAAGGCAAAAGGAAATGGTTTAGAAAACTATTCTAAGGACAATGATATAATGAAATGTGCCAAGATAGATAAACTCCTCATGAAATCAAACTCTGCTTTGCCATGAGAGCCAACAACTACATAAAGTCAGTGCAATCTTCTAAAGAAACTCAAGGATTTTCATATTGCAAATCTTCATCCAAACACCCACCGCTGGTGCAACTTGAACAAGTATTCACAATTGAACTAAAGCAAACGTGGTTCAGTCTAACTTTACAAAATGACTTCTCATCGACAAATCATAAAAAGTATGAACCATTAAGGAATTCATCAAATATCTTCACATAAATTCATTACATCAAAGAACTTCTATTCTAATGTTACTCTACTTGGAAACACATCTACATCATATTTGAGAATTAGAAACCATGCTAACATTCCACAATCAAACAAAATCACCATGAGAGCAACAATGAGCTTCTATTGATTTTGGAAATATATGATTACAACAATTTCATAGTATCTCTTCAATTGATTTCGAAGAGTCTCCTCTACTCTACTCTTATTTCGACAGCATCTACTCTTACTTCTATATTGATCTCTCTATATCAACCCTTTATAAATGAGAGAAGTGAGCCTTTTATAGACTCCAAAAATTACATGAATGGCCCAGATTAATTTGAGAATCAATGGATTAGATTGAAATGACAAGGCATAACAGCCCAAAAGAGAGGCAATGAAGGCACATTTTCTAAGATGATAAGCTTGAATTGGAATCTTTGGAGCATCTTCCACTTGGGCATCCTCTTTGGCACATCTTGTAGTAGATACATTGAACTTAGACAGTATGATGTGGGGAAAAGTGATTGTATCAATGACGTGCACATGCCACCTCAGCATCAAGCAAACCTATTTGATTTTCTTTTTGTTCATATTGCTCTAAATATTTTCCCAAATTGCTAAATTTTCACCTATGGAACTTTTCTTCTCAAACTTGAAACTTGGGAAAAATAGAATTTCTTCTTGTTGTCTTGATGTAATTCATGGATTTTTGATGTACATGCTCATTCTTATCTCATGACGTTCTTAATGATGTTCTTGTGTAGGATTCAACTCTAGATGGTGTTAGTAGAAGATGTCATATACATGAATTCATGGAGTAGATTTCATGCTGGATGTTCTCTTTGCCTAGAGGATAAAATGGATAAATCTAAATTTTGGAGCATGAAATGGATGACTCTGGACCTGAATATGAAACTAGACCTTTTGGACTCCTGGACGTGCAAGGTGAAGTGGTGCTTCTCCTCTGGAAATGAAATCTTCTTCAAAGTATGGTGATCTTGGTGTTGGATTCCTCAATGTCTTGTTGTGGCATACTTGAAACTCAATTATCTTGGAGTGGCTCTCCTGGATCCTTCCTTGATGTGAAGTCTTCTTCATGAACTCAAATGAAACTCTTCCATACTTTGAACTTCTCATGTGTAAGCTTTGTGCCATTCTCCTTAACGGATCCTCCATTACCTGCAAAATGAAACATCATAAATCATTCACATAATAATGCTTGATAAAATTATGTCAATTTCCACCTTACTTCACAACCGAATGTCTTAACACTTGAACTAGATTAAGAAGTCAACACATATCCTATGGCATATGTAAAAAAGTGCTAGTTATGAGGTGGTATGCAATGAGGCAGAGGGAAGGTGTACATTTTAGGTGAGTGTGTATTGAATACGCAATGTGAGGTATGGGTAAATGGGTGCCTAGAAATGAGTGTTGATTTTGACCCTGCATGTATTGATGCTGAATGTAAGCTCAAGGTAAATGAGCACCTATGGGTAAAAGCGCTACTTTTGTGTAGGCATCCATTGATGTTCTATGCGAAGTCATGATGAAAGTGCACCTAGGGAGAAAAGAGGTGCTAATTTCTAGTGTGTTTGCATAATCTTCTTTGTGTGAAGGCAAGCCAAAAGTGCACCTGGGTCAGTCAGAGGCACTGATTTTATTCTTTTATGTATTGAGGCGCTGATTTTGGAGGTGTATGAAATGTGTTCGTAATGCATGATCCCTCTAAAAGTGTGCCTAAGCATGATAGGTGCTGATTTCTGATGAACATGTATTGGATGCATATTGCAAGGTCATGTTAAAAGTGCACCTAAGGAGGAATAGGCATTGGTTTTTAGTGTATATGTATTGAGTGCATTATGCAAAATCATGTAAAAAGTGTGTTCAAAGAGGATAGGCACCAATTTCACAAGTGTTTGTACTGGATGTTTGTTTTACGCAATGCGAAGGCCCTTAAAAAGTGCACCTAAGAAATGAGGAGTCTTATGTTCATAGGGTTAGAATTTTATATCACAAAGATCCCTTAAAAGAGCACCTTAGAGTGAGGAGAAATGAAATAATTATGTCCAAAATACAAAGTTATCCCATGAACACTGAAAATGCAAGTGCATGTAAGGTTATTCAATCTTGTTCATAATGCACAACACCACCAAATCTGCGCCTTATCTCAAAAGCACCAAAATCATGCATGTTTGAATAAAATACAAGTTACAGAAGAAGGTGAAATGTGCACTCATTCTCAGCATGCTTAGAGTGATGGACTCACTTGATTCTTTCCATGTTTTTGATAATATAAGGCATCTAAACAAGGGGCCGAACCCTTACAAAAAATAGAGAGGCCCGAAGGCAGCAAGCATCAATAGTGCCTTAAACCAGAAACAACAGATACATCAATTACAGATTTCCAGCATAACCAGCAAAACCAGCCGCTAAAAACTAATGTCATAAAAATAGAGTAACAGAGTATCAGTAGTATAACAACAAAAACTAAGGAGGCAACATCTCTCCTTTCTAGACCATAGATTTAATAATATCATCCACTTTTTTAGCCAGATCGTCATTGTCAGCATTGACATTTACCCCCAGATTTTTTAGCACAAAGAGGTTGAGGAGAATATAGGTCCTGAGCACAATGGAGAGATTCTGTTCCAGCTTCGCAATGCAAACGCGTAGGCCTGCAAGTTCAGTCCCCATACCATCATCAGTCTCCATAGCATCCTCAGCCTCTTCCACGAACATTTCACCCACTTTGTCAACATTTCCAGCAGAGTCAGCAACATCCTCAGTGGTAGCCCACGTATCATGAGTCTCCTGCTTGTCTTCATCATCACCAGATATGTCCTAAATCTCCATATCCCTGTCGTCCTCCCTCCAGGTGGATTCATCCGAACCACTCTCAGAATAGTCAATGAGCTTTGCTGGAGGAGCCGGTTTGCCAGCAATACGCCCTGACTGCCAAACTCCAGAGGAAAGCCCCTCCCTACAAACCTTCGCAGAAGAATCACTTCTCTGCCCCACCGGGGTCCTACCAAGAGTTTTAGGGGTCCCAACCACTGCCTTCCCAGTGCTTATTTCTCCAGCAACCTTCCGCTTTTTACCCTTCATAGTGGCAGTAGGGCCCGGAGTACCAACAGGACTTTCCACAGGAGTGCAAAAGGAAACTTCTTTAGTCTTGATAGGAACAGGGGAGGGCCCGAGTTCATCAACATCAGGAATATCCTTAAGGTTAGAGGAGGGCTCCCCTTCCCCACTATTAGTAGGAATGGACTTCGAGGGTTCGAGGGCAAGATGGTGATTATATAGACAGAGAGTAAGGCCCTGGTGAAGAGGGATAGGCTTCTTAGCAATGTTTTTAGCCAGTTTCGCCCTAACCCTAAGGACGGAATGCTCAAGGGAAGAAAGCAGATAAAATAGAAAACTAATTTTAGCATTGCGACGGAAATGATTTAAAAGGGGGAGATGATAGTTATAAAACCTGGTGAAGCGCCCCTCCAGGGTGAAATACTTCATGAGGATAAAACACATAGCGTCCCATGGCTCCAGCAACTTGGCTCTGTCAAAACTACCCTGGTAAGGGACTAATTCTTCGCCAACACTGAGGAAGAGCTTCTGACTGGAGAGGTCCGCAATTTTAGTTTTCCTCTGTAGTTTCAAGCCTTGAGTAGACATACCAGTGGCCATAGCGATCATGCATTCAGAAACTTCAAAGCTGATTCCACCCACTGAAGCCCATTTGTTTTGCCAAGACTGCGCAAATTGTTCAGAAATAGCTTCATTGTACCCATTAAGCCTCTCCAAATAGGGGCTAATTCCAGCCTCTTTGTAGTAATGCCAAACCACCAAATTGTCCTTGAATTCACAGCACGAGATAGGTTCAGTTCTAATTCTATCTCCTCCCATGGCAGAATTACAGCGCATGCCATAGAAACCCCAAGTCTCCTCAGTCATATTTACAGGAGAATTACTAACATGAATGAGACTAATAATATAGGTAATAACATCGCACACAATCTCATAAATATGGGAAGCCTTGCAAATGCCAATCCCATGCTTAACCATAATTACCCGGCACACGCCATGATGATCCGGCCATCCGCTCACCTTATGAGAGAATGGAGTGGAGTTGACAATAGAGAAGATACGAGAGGACTTGTACTTCAATAGACACATCAGCCCCCATCCAAGGAACTAACAGTATGAGCTGTCTTTCGAACACATCTGACTCATCAAGACCCGGCCACGTCCTTAAGAATGAGAGTCTTAAGATTTAAAGGAAGATGATCAAATTGGCTCCAAACCCTCCAATTTGAATATCGTTGTCCAAGTTCAGCACAGGCGTCTGCAACTCCATTGCCCTCACGGTAAATATGTGAGATATGCACATTAGTTATCCTCTGCAAGAGAAGCTGTATATCCCTAATAATGTCTTTCAACTGAATGCCAACATTCGACACATTAGTAATGGCATCAATTTCTATTTTAAAATCTCCCTGGATATCCAAATTCCTAATACCAAGGGATATGGCCAATTTAAGCCCCCAAAGAAGAGCCATAGCCTCAGCATAGTTATTGCTGTGACAGCCCAGACCTCCAGCATAGACAGCAAACATCCACCCTTTATCATCTGTGATGATCCCTCCCCCACTAGCTATACCATCTAGCTTAGAAGCCCCATCAAAGTTGAGCTTCATCCAGTTAGAAATCGGAGGCTTCCATCTAGTGTTAAGCCTCTGCAATAATTTGGTATTGTTATAAGCAGGAATATGATTGAGAATCTTCCAGTTTGCCACAATTTGTTCTTCCTCCTGGGTCAGAGGTTTCTCCGCAGTATGGATATGGGCCGTAGTGACACTCTCCAGGAGAGTCTTAATGAAAGTATGAGAGACCTGGGAGGCATCTCTAGCAGTATCCCTAAAAATCTGATGGTTGCACTCTTTCCACAAAGTCCAGCTCAAGCACGGCAGAGTTTGATTCCATAACTCAACAAGCCAGGGATGGGAAAAGGGAGGATACCAACTGTTAATAACTTCCTGGATATCAGAATTGCAAGCCCACTAAATACCAAAATTGTTGAGGATTAGGTTCCAGATTTCCCTAGCAAAGTCACAGTGGAAGAATAAATGAGAAACTGTTTCCTCCTTTTCACAGCACAGACAGCATCTGTTGACCAATGTAAAACCTCTCTTTTGCAAATTATCTTGGGTCAGAATTTTGTTATGAACAGAGGCCCACCAGAACATGTTAATTTTTGGGACCAGTTTGTGGTTCCACACTTTTCTCCATATCTCCTTTCTATGAACCTCAGGGACCAATAAGTGATAGGCAGACTTAACAGAGAATCAGCCATTCTTATCCGGCCACCAAAATTGCTCATCTTCACGAGGGAAGAGAGGAATTCTAATTTCCTGAATCAACTTTTGAACCATCTGGGCTTTAGAGGCAAGATTAGGGCGATGAGAATAGCAATCCAACAAATTTCTCCAGCTCCTGTGACCATTATTGTTTAACATGTAATCACTAACCTTATCACCGAAAAACTGAGTAGCAATGCCAGCAATCTCACCCAGATCCCTCTGAGAGATGAGAGCCTTATCTTTTATCCAAATGTCAGTCCAAAACTTGATACCCATACCACTACCCAATTTCCATCTGATCCCTTGTGTGAGCAGACTTCTAGATTTTAACATTTTGTTCTAGATAACCGATCCCTTAGGAAGACCTTCTTGCTAGAGGAAGTTAGACCAGTTAGTGACATGCAAATATTTGGCTTGCATGATTTCTCCCCAATCTTTATGATGATGAATCAGGTGCCAATTGATTTTAGAGAGCAGGGCTTTATTCATATTACGTATGGTTTGAATATTGAGACCTCCATGGGATTTAGGAAGACACACTTTGTCCCAGCTGACCAGGGACATTCGCTGTTTATCTTCAGCTCCCGTCCATAAAAATTTTCTTTGAATCTGTTCCAGCTTGTTAGCAAAAGAAGTAGGCATTTTGAAAAGAGAAAGGAAATAAGTGGGTATACCTTGCAAGGAGGCCCGAAGAAGCTGCAATTTACCAGCACTACTGAGGACGTTTCCCTTCCAACCAATCAACTTCCATTGAGTTCTTTCCAAAAGGCTATTCCAGAAATTTTGAGAAACTTCTTTAATCGTAAAGGGGAGACCCAGATAGATAGCAGGAAGAACATCTTCAGCACAATCCAGAATATGGATGATTTTTTGACGGAGAGTAGTGGGAGTATTAAAAAAATACACATTACTCTTTTGGAAATTGATGTTTTTCCCAGAGGTGATGGCATAAAGGTTTAAAATATTCTTCCATCTCCTAGCTTCAATCACCGAAGAGATGCTAAAAAGAAGGGTATCATCAACAAATTGCTGCACAGACATAGGGGCAAGGGAGGAAGCAGGTTTAATGCCCACAAGATGCTTAGAGACCACGTTAGCTTGAATGTATCTCCCAAGAGCCTCAGCCATTATGATAAACAAGTAAGGAGAAAGGGGATCCCCCTGCCAAAGTCCGCATGAGGAGGAGAAGAAACCCCTAGGAATCCCATTAACCAAGATAGAAAATTTGGCAGAAGAGACGGCCATCCAGATGAGGAGATGAATTTTGTCATTAAACCTAAATTTTCTAAGAACTTGAAACAGAAAATCCCATGAGACCCTATCATAGGCTTTAGAGATATCCAACTTAAGGGCCATACCAAGAATTCTACTCTTCTCCATGGAATGAATAGTTTCATGGGTGGAGATCACAGCATCCAAAATTTGACGCCCTGGGACAAAACCTTTTTGAGAAGGAGAGATAATTTTATCAATAAAAGGTTGAAGTCTCATGACAAGGGCTTTGGTGCAAAGCTTATAGACAGTATTACACAAGCTAATAGGTCTGAAATCAGAAAGATTGGTGGGTTTTAGCTTTTTGGGGACAAGGATAATAAAGGTGTTATTGAGCTGCTTTAAAAGCTTACCAGTTTTCAAAAAATCATGAACCGCAGCAGTGAGATTAGCCCTCACAATATCCCAATATTCCTAAAAAAAGATAGGAGGGAAGCCATCCGGACCCGGAGCTTTAAAAGGACCCATAGAGAATAAAACAACACGAACCTCCTCCTCAGAAATAGGCCTCAGCATTTCCAGATTATCTTCCTCAGTTATGAGATAGGGGATCTTGTCAATAAACTGATTAGTAGCCCTGTCATTATCAACACCAGTGGCTTGTTCCGTCAACAAGTTCTGAAAAAATAACACAGCTTGTTCCCCAATCTCATTGTCCTCAGTGATAACATCACCATTGTCCAAGCACAGTTTTGTGATGGAGTTAGCCTTCCTATGTTTCATGGTAGAAATATGAAAAAAAGTAGTATTGCGATCTCCCTCCTTAAGCCACTGAACCCTAGATTTTTTCTTCCAAAAGACCTCTTCGTGGCACATAAGATTCTTCTAATCTGAAATCAGATCTTGTTCTTTCTTAGAAGTATCTTCTGAAACATCCCCTTGAGCAATCTGCTACTGAATATCCTCAAGTTGTCCAGCTAAAGTTTTTTTCTGCTAAAACACATGACCAAAACTGAATCTATTCCATCCATGAACCTCCTGTTTGATATGCAGAAGCTTCTTAACTACTCTGAACATAGGAGTACCCTGGATAGGAATTTGCCACCATTGGGTCACCTGTTGTCTGAAATCCTTATGCTTAATCCACATAGCTTCAAATCGGAAAGGGAAAGGACCCCGATGACATTGATCATGCCAATGAAGGCAAATAGGGCAGTGATCAGATATGGTTCGAGGAAAAGCCTGCAATTGCATATTATGATGATTGTCCCAGTTACTCAATATAAGGACCCTGTCTAATTTAACTTGGATCATATGGTCCCCACGTCTCCTGTTGGACCAGGTAAAAATCTAATTTTGCAGCTCCACATCAAGCAGTCCCCAAACATTAATAAACTCGGTGAAGTCAAACATGCTGTCAGAGTAATCAAGGTTCCCACCATATTTCTCAGAGGGATACAAAGGAGTGTTGAAGTCACTAGCCAACATCCATTTGGAGCGCGGGGACTTGGTCAGGGTACTACTCAAATCAATCCATAAAGATTGTCTCTAAACTCTAGTATTAGGAGCATAAATATTGATTAAATACCAGTTGAAAGAGGGCAAGGAGAAATTGATAACCAGGAAATGCTTGCTAGAAGCCACAAAGGAACCCTGAATTTCGCACTGTTCCACATTGTAACAATCCTGCCAGAAGCCCCAATAGCAGGACTAATACAAAACTCGGCCTTTGGCCATATGTAATCAGTAATCTTCTTAAAGTTTTCCTCAGTCATCTTGACCTCCTGTAGGAGCAAAATGTCTAATTTATTATCCAGAACATAGTTTTTGACCTCAAACTGTTTTGAGGGGCTATTGAAACCCCTCAGATTCCAGGATAAAATCCTCATTTCGAAGGTTTGAGGGAAGGGACCTCCAGTGTTTTTTGCTTACCACTGTCAATTTCCCTGGCAATCTCTCTTTGCCGAGTTTCCCGTAGGGTTGGTCTCCCTTGTTTGGAGTCAGTGCCAACATCAGCAGTCTTTTTACCTTTACGAGTCTTCTTCTTAGGGGTAATCCAGCCCTCTGGGTCATTCCCACTACCACTTGGGCTGATTTCAACTATCAATGAAGGATCAGCAATATGATCACCTATTTCCAACACATGGTTCCTGGTTGACTCAAGATCATTAGTGCCTAGGGGAACAGCTGATAAAGCCTGTGGATCAAGGGCTTTATCATCTTCAACATCCCCATCGATCAATCGATCCTGTATTTCTCCCTCCTCACACCCACTAGAAGTCTGTCGGACCGCATGACTAACGGTGTCTAAAACCTCATTCTGACAACCTATGTCCAGAATTGGTTCAGTAGTCTCCTCTAGATAAGCATTATCCTTATTACCTGCAGGCGTCTGACTGTTCTCGTCCTTAGCCTATTCAGGATGGTCATCTGGGAAAACATTTTTCGCATTACCCCCCATTCCCTGATGGTCAGGGGTAACAGCTGTTTGTGAGTGGTCCTCAACCTCATTATGGGGGTCAGTCTTCCAACCCATTTGTTTTACTTTACATTGAGTCATTATATGGCCCTTCTTCTTGCATATTTGACAGAAGGTGGTGGCATTTTCATAAAGGATTGGCTGAGTCCAAACCCCATATTTAGAGTTTAACTCAATGGACACAGGAAGGGTTTGGTTTATCTCCACATTGACACAAAAATGAGCAAAAACATAGAAAGATTGAGTACGGGTAGTATGGTCCATAGTAACAAACTGGCCAAAAGAGTTACCAATAGCAGAAAAAAAATTTCATCCCAGAATTCCAAGGGAAACCCAGGTAATCGAACCCAAACAGGTGCAGACTTATTGAGATCCGAGCTAGGGTCAAACCCAGGTTTCCATTGGCACAAAGCATGTGAGTGTGACCCATAAAGCTAGGGTCCCCCAACAAGAGTAGCAATCATATCCTCCCTACTGGTGAATTTAAAAAGGAATAAACCTCTTGCCATAGCAATGACCGAAACACTACCCTTAATTCTCCACCGAGAGGAAACCCATTTACGGACCATCTCAATATTGGGACGGAAGGAAAAAACTTTACCTACCAGAGCAAGATCCATGGTTGCCATGATTTCTTCAATCAGACCATCCGGAATATCCAGAGCTGTGCCGTCTACAGAAGCTTTCTTGACAGGCAGACCCGTCATGCATTTAGAAGACCCCATCGGTTCTCCTATTACCGCTTGTTTCCATCCGTTAGACGGAGCGTCTGCCATCACAGCCCTAGAGGCACTGCCTAAGGCAGCCGCCTCCATTGGCACTGAAAGCAGCCAAAGCAAAAACACTAAAAAACCCTAAACAGCCATGGAAAGCAGAGAGTGAGCGAGCTACGAGGTTAATGATTCTTTCCATCTTATTCTTGAAGAGACTCATTATTCATTTCATGGAGGAGACTAGGTCTGATAACACTTCCCAAGATCCTACAAGCTCGAAACTACGAAAAAAGGTGGGTCCCCATTTACAATGGGGCCATGTTTGATTACATCACAAGATCTAGCACCCATTCGAATAAATGTTCCTAGATATTTCAAAAATAAAAATCCAATCCAGACCTAGAAATTTTGAATGATTGCTTTAAAGTCATCAACCTGTTAGGAAACACACTCAAAAGGGAAGATGAATCCTAGATTGGATCGAGGTCCACTTCATAATTAAACATTTCCAAAATAGTGATTAAAATAAAAATCTCAAGTGTTCCAAAGATAAACAAGAATCCCAACTTCAAAATTCCTGCGTACACCCACTTATTAGGCCAAATAAAAATGAAAACATGATCAAAGCGTCAAAATCAAAGGTTTAGCACAACCATTTATATCCTGAAGATCCAAGTGCTTGCAATTGCATTCATTCCCATCCATCAGCAACTAAGGTCAT
This sequence comes from Cunninghamia lanceolata, assembly GCA_027924645.1. Classification (NCBI taxonomy): domain Eukaryota; kingdom Viridiplantae; phylum Streptophyta; class Pinopsida; order Cupressales; family Cupressaceae; genus Cunninghamia; species Cunninghamia lanceolata. The sequence goes on from BSBN01000957.1 coordinate 6,857,792, forward strand.
CTAAGTTCCTTTACACTAAGCTATGTGAGTAGTACACACCTCATGAACTACCTAGACATTGCCTCACTGCTAGTGAGCATCTATAGCCCCGACGGTTTTGTCTCATAATTCCACTCAAGCAGAGCCCTACTGCCGGTTAGGCATCCATAGCCCCATTAGAGATTACGATTGTCCATCTAACTAAGTTATAGTGTGTGATTGTGATTTTCTTTTCATTTCATTTCTTTTTTGATTTTCAACTAATCTAGAATTTGGCAGAGTACAATGCAGTACCGCTACCCTTGCAACACATGCTTTTTGATGGCATGATTTATGTTGATAACTCAACTAGCTGGGTGTGGAATTCTGACTGTGACAAAGGTGGACCTTAGATTTTTCACTTAATGTAAGCTCACAGAGACTCGCTTAGATACTTCTAGATTTTTTAAGTGTGTAAGGTATAAGATCACAAAAAACTTCAAGTCATTCTAAACAGTCGATTTATCTTCCAAGAGAAAGCAACATGATATTCAAACACTAAAAATGGAGTCCACAATAAATCTATCCATCTGATGCAAGTTTCTCAAAGGAAAACTAAGAGATTAATAATTAGATTTAGATTTGGCATTTTAAACATAGTAATCACAAGATATCAGTGTCAAGACACAATATAAGATTCCATTCCGAGTCAAGTACACATCCTAGCTTGTTGATAAAGTTAAAGAAAATCATCTTTGGATTCTAAAGACATTCATGAAAATCTATCAAAGAAATGAACTAACATTTAATATGAATCGGGCTAAACGTGCTTAAAGGATAACAACACCTTTTGCAAATAAGGAAACCTAAACTATAGAAAGCAACCCTAATCTAAGAACTGATTTAAACACGACAAAACTAATCTAAAGCAATGGAAAGGAAACCTACTCTAAACTATGTACAAAGAGCATACATGACTCAAAACACTGAAATATATACATGACTTGGCATGGTTTCTCAAAATGAATAAAAGCAATAAGGCACACATGATAGTTCAGATTTTGGAAAATTTGTCCTTGAATTTGGAGAAAAATTCTCTCACAACACAATCCTCAAACTCAGAAATTTTTTTGCACAAAATCAACAGTTGTGGCAGATCATTTGGACTGTGGTTAATCCATATGCAGGTTGTTTTTCCTAAATTCCCATAATCAAATTTGTATTCTTCAAATTCACAATTTGGAAATTCATAATCTTCAAATTCGTAATCATGATAATTGAGAGAGAGGAAAGATACAACCTGGTGGTCTTCATCCAGAAGTGAAAATTCTTCATCTTTCATCAAAGTGTCGGGAGGTCAAAGTTGGTGGTGGATCATCCTACTTGCATCCGCAACGTGGAAATCAACATTATAATCTATATTGGGGATATCAAAATGAAAAGGTGAAAATAATTGAAATTTAGAAGCATCGAACATTTCACCTGTAAGTTCATCTTGGATTTTCAGCAATGGATCTAGCACCAACTCAAATTGCTTCACGTATTTGACCTCCATTTCATCAACTTGTTCATCTTGGGACAACTTTGGCAAGAACTCTTGTTGTATTTCATCCATGAGATCGTCAAGTACCCATTCAAATTGCTCTTCATTCACAGACTCATTGGTGATGGCTTGTAGCATATCTCCATGATCACACTCCTTTTCAAGGACTCTTGAATTTTTTTGCAATTCACTCTCAATAATCTCTTCTAGTAACATAAATGATTGTTTGGCAAGGAATTCTTCTTCGTCTTGCAATGAACTTGAGTCACTTTCTTCTTCACTAGTCAAATCCACACCTTGATCCATACTTGAACTTGCTTGAATATCCTCCATTAACTTTTCAGTTTCATCAATATGCTTTTCCTGTCGTTGGACAAGGCATGTGGATTCATCTTCTATACTAGTACATTGATTGTCAAGTTCCTCAGTGCTATCCTCATTATCAGATGGAGCAAAAATTCCTTCATCATTAGATGATTCTTCAAATTTCAACTGTGCTTTAGCTTGGTGAATATCCTCCCAACATGATGGGCATGTGAATTCTGAATGATTGGCATTATGAATTCTACACCACTCGCATGGGATCAAATGGTACTTTATGCTCAACTCTTTCTCACTAGTTAATTTCTCTATGATCATCTCTTTGAACCTTATGAAAGCTTCACTTTCACTTGAAATTTCGGGTTCCAACCTTGTACTCACAACTAGCTCATAAACTTGCGAAAAATAAATTCTTCCTTGCAATCTTAGTTCCATCCTTGACAAAAATGTTAGACAATATAGCTCCTTGTGATCATTTGTACCATAGATTCGGCATCCATCCTGTTGGTACCAATTTATGTCTAGGGATTTGAGCTTGAGCATTTGCAGGTTTTTTCATTCAAATCCTAAAATTTCTGACATGATGTTATGACATGTCAAGATTTCTGTCTATGCTGCATCTTTTAGTATGCATGAGCATCATGTCAAATATATTTGTGATCCTGAGGTCTAAAATCTAAAAAACTCAAAGTCTGAATCTTGCTTCTAGAGGCCTGCCATGTGGAAGAGTGTAAAATTCCAAGTAGGATTGCCTTTTGCATCACCCTGAAATTTGGCCTGGTGAGGGAGTTATGCCTGTTAAGGTTCTAAGTCTTTATGCCTCCTCATTATATTCCGGCATGACCCTATATTTCGAAGAAGGGGGTCATCATCATGTTTCAAATATCAGGTGATCTTAGTTAAGATCACCCCAATGATCTTTTATCGCCCGATGCTGTTGACATCAGTTTTATGTGGGGGGTGATATTTGCTTCTCTAACGGCTGCATCATTTTCCGAAGGAGGGGGGGTGATATCCCAAATATTAGTCATATTCAAAATATCACCTCGATATTATAGCGAAGCTACAGTGCAGCCGGATATTTTGTGGAAGAGGTGATGTTTCCCGCAGGGTGGTATGTGAATATGATGGTGACGTCATCAGGATATTAGTAGACATAATCATGTGGATCATCGGCGAGACATTTGGTATCGGCAAAGCAGGAGGATCTTCCTCCGATGCATCAGGCTGTGCCGATGAGGGTGAATATCAGGATGATGTGAGATATCGGGGTGACATTTTGTATCGGGTAGACAAGCAATGAGGTTCACCAATATGGGAGTCTGGCCAATAAGGAAATATCATGATGAGGTGTATGTTGATGCCGTCAGGAGCAAAAGCACCGACATTATGTATGCTCACGGCCTAGTATATAAGGTATTGAAGAGGTCACCACGAGGTGCATGTGGGATAATTAGTTCCCTCATATTTTGAAATATCAGGATCATGATTCTTGGCGGGAAAAGCTTTCAGGGAATCATGTGACCACTGCATTCTCAAGACCGTGAGTAGGTGGACATTAATGGTGGATGTTACAGGGTATGGGCGATGATATAGACAGATCTAGTACCCGATTGAAGTTGAGGATCCCCAGGCGGTGGTGCATGGCTCGAGACCCCTTCCTATTTCCTCCTCTGCCTTCTGCATTTAATGTTTGAGCGCTATTTTCTCCGAATGAATTGTATCTGGCAGACTTTTGACTTTTGCCATGTAATTAATGCTGAGGACCCTCCTGTTGTATATAGCAGGCTGTGTTGCTCATTTTGTGTTGTTGTTGAAAACTAGACAAGTCTGAGTGCTGTAATAAGATACAACTCCATTGCTGACCATATCTGGATGTCTTGTGAGTTTATGAGTCTCATGTTGTATGTTTCATGCATGAATTTACTAGTTTCATGATTGATTTTATATGAATAATGCTTTATTTGCATGTGTTCTATTATTCTGTCTCTAAACTGAATATGCTCTTCTTCTGAATCTAAACATCTAAGGGGTGTCTGGGATTCTAGAATATAGTTCTGCTATGTTGAAAACTTAATCTTTTGCTTCTGCTCAAGGGGTAGATTAAAGTGTTTCAGGTTAAGGGTTGGGAAGATCATATTGCAGTAAGGATATTGTAAGTATAGGTAACTGAATACTCTATTTTGGAAGGTATCTGTAAGGCAGATATCACAAAATCCCCTTGATACCCAGTTTCTGATATATGTTCATGCTGACCATTCACATGTGTATGTCTATTGACTCTGAGCCTTGGATAGGCACCAATCTAGTCTTGCATTGAGGTATACCTCAGGTCCTAGTTTTGCATCCAAATACCAAATCAACTCAAACTTCAGAAACAAACCTTTAGGACTTTAGAAGTAGTTTTAGGACTGAAATCCTCTATCTACAACTGAATATAGGCCCAAAGCTAGCCCCTTTGCACTTATCTCACAGTTTTGGTCTGCATAAGAGAGGATTTATCTGCTTTATGTCAACATCCTAGCTAATACAAGGATGTATTTCATAGGTGTTGAGTAGTGAATACCCCCCTTGGTTCTGTAGAGCCTAAAGAAGAAGAGGAGATATTTATAAAGTCTATCTCCTATACTATTGGCCCCTGGCCTGGGAATCCTGTTGATCAATGATGGCTATTTTGTAGGGATTACTGGGAATAAGCATCCAGTCTAAGGAAAAATAACCAACAGAAATTGGTGACTCTGCTGGGGAAGAATTGATGAAAAAAGAATTGTTATATTTTATCCATCCGAGTCACCAACAGAAATTGGTGACTCCGTTGGGGAGGTGAAGTGAAAGGACCCTGATAAAACAATTCCTAGTAATAGGTGGTGACTCTGAACCAATCTCCCAACTAGTCAAAGTGAAATTTATATGTAGGGGAGAAGATCCCAACGTAATCCTCTGTCTGAAGAATTACCCATAAAAATGATGTATAGGAAAAAGGGGACTACTCAAGCCAGTCAAGAGGGTTCTCCCAGAAGTGATAATGTTCAAAACAATCCAGGATCTTCAGAGAGGACAATACCTTATTTTTCAAACACTGAGGCTGAAATCCAGAATGTATATGAAAGACAGCAGGGTGCTAGTTTGAGAATAAGGTCAGAAGTGTTCCAAGAATGCCCTTTCTTGGATCCCAGTGATAGATTTAAGGAGATTGAATCTCCAAGGGATGAGGATAATGATGATCAGAATGGAATGGGACCATCCTCTTCCATGCCCAGAGAAGAACAGTTAGCTGAAGAAATCAAAAGCTTAAGAGCAGAATTAGAGTATTTACAAGCCATGAAAATCAGAGATAACATGAGACAAAAATTGCAAGCCCTGAGAGTTGCTCAGAATGATTCAGTCCCTACCCTTGAAAATGCAAATATGCAAAGAAATCAACATAGAAATGAAATACAGGATCAGCACAATGATCAAAGACAGAATGCAAATAATGTTAGAGTACCATTAAATAATGTAAGAAATCAGAATGCAAATAGAAATGCAAATGCTAATCAATTTGGACTGACAAATGCAAGTGCCACATTTCAGAGGGCAATGGATGTTGCTTTTGCAGGATTGATTGATTCAATCTTGGCTGTGTATCAATATGATTTAACTACCTTTTCAAAGAAAGAAGAGCAGCATTGTATGCATCTAGAGCAAATTTTTATTAGAGCATTAGAATATGGTATCTCACTCAACCCAAAGAAATGTGCTTTCAGGGTTGTAGAAGGAAAATTGCTTGGACACATTGTTTCCAAGGATGGAGTCAGGATTGATCCTGAAAGGGTGGCTACAATTGATAAAATTCAGATCCCTAAAACTATGAAAGGTGTTCAATCCTTCTTCAAACAAATTAATTTTGTTAGGAGATTTGTGCCTAACTTTGCAGAGACTACAAAAGACATCTCCAAGATGTTGAAGAAAGGTGCAACTATCAAATGGGAAGAGGAAGCGACTAAATCTTTTCAGAGCATCAAGGAGGCAATAAAGATGGCTCCTGTGCTAAAATCTCCTGATTTCTCTAAGCCATTTCAATTGTTTTCATTTGCTTCTTTCCATACTATTGTTGCATGCCTATTGCAAAAAAATGAAGAGGGTTTTGAACAACCTATAGCTTTCTTTAGTAGGCCATTGTAGACTGCCAAATTGAAGTATGACATCATAGAGAAACAAGCATATGCATTGGTTAGAGGAGTCAAGAGCTTTAGGCCTTATTTAGTAGGCTCACAAATAGTCACATATGTGCCTCATGCAGCAATCAAGGATATTTTCACTCAGCAGGAGGTAACTAGAAGAAGGTGTAGATGGATAAATAAACTACAAGAATTCAACATAGAGATACAGATCACAAAGTTGGTAAGGGGACAAGGCTTAGCCAAGATAATGACAGAGTCAAATCTAGAGGCATGCCAAGTGAACATGGTGCAAAATAAAACTGTCAATATGTCAGAATCTGATTGGTATAAGGATATAGTATATTACTTGCAAAATTTGAATTGTCCTTCCCACTTCAGTGATAGTCAGAAAAGGACCCTGAAATTACATGCAATCAAATACATAATTCTTCAAGGAGAGCTATATTGGAAAAATCCTGATGGTATACTACTTAGATGTGTGGATGAAAAGCAGGCTGCTGATATTTTAGGTGATCTGCACAAAGGAATGTGTGGTGGACATTACACAGCCAGGACAACAGCCCACAAAATTCTTAGAGCAGGCTACTAGTGGCCAACTCTTTTCTCAAATGCACAAAAGTTGGTAAGAAAATGTGGTTCTTGCCAAAGGTTCTCAGGAAAGCTAAGATATGAGGGTGCATTACCCCTTAGGACTATAATTGTAGAATCTCCATTTCAGCAATGGGGAATTGATTTTATAGGGGAAATTCTAGAAAAATCAAGTGGAGGACATAGTTGGATTTTAGTTGCTACTGATTACTTTACTAAATGGATTGAGGCAATTCCAACTAAAAGGGCTACAAGCAAAGTGGTGATGGATTTCATCCTAGAAAATATTATTAATAGATTTGGAGTATTAGTCAAATTGGTCACAGATAATGCAATGTGCTTCAGGTCTGGTGAGTTTGTTGATTTCTGCAATAACTATGGGATTAGTTTGTCACATACATCACCATACCATCCACAAGGAAATGGTCAGGCAAAGTCAAGCAACAAAAGCCTCGTGAAAATCATTAAGAGGGTGATAGATAAAAATAAGAGGGCATGGGATTCAAGGTTAAGGTTGGCATTATGGGCTGACAGGGTGATAGTGAAAAGAGCAACTGGAAGGTCACCTTTTGAGTTAGTATATGGTGCAATAGCTAAACTGCCTATGAACAACCTCCTACCAGTTTATAAATTTGTACAAGAAAATGATGAGGAAATTGAAGACTCAATGATAGAAAGAATAAATCAGCTGGTTGTACTAGATGAAATCAGAAGGGAGGCACATAAAACAAATATCATAAAATAGCAAAAGGTGAAGTATCTATTTGACAAAAGAACTATAGAAAGAAGGCTCCAGATAGGTGACCTGGTCCTTATGTGGAATGCAAGGAATCAGGATAGGGGCAAGCACGGTAAATTTGAGCCCTTGTGGGTGGGCCCATATCAAATCAATAACACCCATGAGGATGATGCCTACTTCCTCTAGACCTTGGATGGTGAACTACTAGAATTGCCTGTGCACAGAAAATTCCTTAAGGCCTTTTTCACATAAATGAGGAATCTTTGTGCACACTGTAAACTGGATGTAAATATTTTGTACATGCCTTGTATAGTCGGTGTTGTCTTGCATTTTGTGTTTTGTTTGGTCTGCCCCAGAGTAGTCTAGTCCTCATTGCAGTCTTGCACCTGCATGTCCCCAATCGGAGCCTGTGTTGGTACCCATTTATGTCTAGGGATTTGAGCTTGAGCATTTGTAGGATTTTTCATTCAAATCCTAAAATTTCTAAGACATGATGTTATGACATGTCAAGATTTCTATCTATGCTGCATCTTTCAGTATGCATGAGCATCATGTCAAATATATTTGTGATCTTGAGGTCTGAAATCTGAAAAACTCAAAGTCTGAATCTTGCTTCTAGAGGCCTGCCATGTGGAAGAGTGTAAAATTCCAAGCAGGATTGCCTTTTGCATCACCCTAAAATTCAGCCTGGTGAGGGAGTTATGCCTATCAAGGTTCTAAGTCTTTATGCCTCCTCATCATATTCCGGCATGACCCTATATTTCGAAGGAGGGGGTCATCATCATGTTTCAAATATCGGGTGATCTTAGTTAAGATCACCCCAATGATCTTTTATTGCCCGATGTTGCTGACATCAGTTTTATGCAGGGGGTGATATTTGCTTCTCTAATGGCTGGATCATTTTCTGAAGGAGAGGGGGTGATATCCCAAATATCAGTCATATTCAAAATATCACCCTGATATTATAGCGAAGCTATAGTGCAGCCAGATATTTTGTCGAAGAGGTGATGTTTCCCACGGGGTGGTATGTGAATATGATGGTGACGTCATCAGGATATTAGTAGACATAATCATATGGATCATCGACGAGACATTTGGTATCGGCAAAGTAGGAGGATCTTCCTCTGATGCATCAGGTTGTGTAGATGAGGGTGAATATCAGGATGATGTGAGATATCAGGGTGACATTTTGTATCGGGTAGAAAGCAATGAGGTTCGCCGATATGGGGGTCTGGCCGATAAGGAAATATCATGATGAGGTATATGTTGATGCCATCAGGAGCAAAACCACTGACATTATGTATGCTCATAGCCTAGTATATAAGGTATTAAAGAGGTCGCTGTGGGGTCCATGTGGGATAATTAGTTTCCTCATATTTTGAAATATCAGGATCATGATTCTTGGCGGGAAAAGCTTTCAGGGAATCATGCGACCGCTGCATTCTCAGGACTGCGAGTAGGTGGACATTAATGGTGGATGTTATAGGGTATGGGCGATGATATAGACAGATCTAGTACCCAATTGAAGTTGAGGATCCCCAGGTGGCGGCGCATGGCTCGAGACCCCTTCCTATTTCCTCCTCCGCCTTCTGCATTTAATGTTTGAGCACCATTTCCTCAGAATGAACTGTATCTGGCAGACTTTTGACTTTTGCCATGTAATTAATGCTAAGGACCCTCCTGTTGTATATAGCAGGCTGTGTTGCTCATTTTGTGTTGTTGTTGAAAACTGGACAAGTCTGAGTGCTGTAATAAGATACAACTCCATTGCTGACCATATCTGGATGTCTTGTGAGTTTATGAGTCTCATGTTGTATGTTTCATGCATGAATTTACTGGTTTCATAATTGATTTTATATGAATAATGCTTTATTTGCATGTGTTCTGTTATTCTGTCTCCAAACTGAATATGCTCTTCTTCTGAATCTAAACATCTAAGGGGTGTCTGGGATTCTAGAATATAGTTTTGCTATGTTGAAAACTTAATCTTTTGCTTCTGCTCAAGGGGTAGATTAAAGTGTTTCAGGTTAAGGGTTGGGAAGATCATATTGCAGTAAGGATATTGTAAGTATAGGTAACTAAATACTCTATTTTGGAAGGTATCTGTAAGGCAGATATCACAAAATCCCCTTCATACCCAGTTTCTGATATATGTTCATGCTAACCATTCACATGTGTATGTCTATTGACTCCGAGCCCTAGATAGGCACCAATCTAGTCTTGCATTGAGGTACACCTCAGGTCCTAGTTTTGCATCCAAATACCAAATCAACTCAAACTTCATAAACAAACCTTTAGGACTTTAGAAGTAGTCTTAGGACTAAAATCCTCTGTCTACAACGGAATATAGGCCCAAAGCTAGCCCCTTTGCACTTATCTCATAGTTTTGGTTTGCATAAGAGAGGATTTATCTACTTTATGTCAACATCCTAGCTAATACAAAGATGCATTTCATAGGTGTTGAGTAGGGAATACCCCCCTTGGTTCTGTAGAGCCTAAAGAAGAAGAGGAGATATTTATAGAGTCTATCTCCTATATTGTTGGCCCCTGGCCTGGGAATCCTATTGATCAATGATGGCTATTTTGTAGGGATTACTGGGAATAAGCATCCAGTCTAAGGAAAAATAACCAACACATCCCGTGATGCAAAGTTGGCTAAATCTATATTTCTTGGATGAAGTTGTGCATTCAAACTCTACCAAAGCTAGATTATGTCCACTTGAGGATCATATTACTGCCCAAATCCTTGAAATTGCTTCACGTGTGCTAAGAAATCCATCCTTATTTTTGGTATTTTTCAAATTTTTAATTTCTTTTTGGATTTTTGAAATTTTTTACTTTTTTTGTATTTTTTGGCATAAGAGAGATCTTGCAAATCTCTAATTTGGCTTTAAAGGCGCACTTGGTTCCAATTGCACAATTTGGAGTTCATTCACCTGCTTGGAATGAAAGAAGCAATGTAATTCCTTGTTCATGCCCTTTTATCTTGAGTTGATATGAATGAAATTCTTCATTCTAGCCTTCTCCTTGCTAAATTCTGTCAAGCAGTATGAGGAGAAATGTTCATAAAAGTGATGGATGATGGAGCGATGAATGATAAAACACTAGAATTGTTCTCACCCTCCTTCTAGTGCCAATTATGTTGATGTGTTTTTTATGCACATGCAAACTCAGAATAAAATACTAAGTATTCTGTCCTCTCTTGAACAAAGTCTCTCAAAGGCTAAACAATGTGATCCAATGAGACAACTCCAAGGTTCTTGATTCGTGATCTGCAATGGATAGACTAAGTAGTTGATGTGATAATGCTGATAATCACAAAGGTACTTACGCTGAATTGACTCCTTACTCCACTCAAATATGTTTCTCTCCTTGTGAAATGGAACTATCTCAAACCGAACATGAAAGAAAAGGCAAAAGGAAAGGGTTTAGAAAACTATTCTAAGGACAATGATATAATAAAATGTGCCAAGATAGACAAACTCCTCATGAAACCAAACTTCGCTTCTCCATGAGAACCAACAACTACACGAAGTTAGTGAAATCTTCTAAGAAAACTCAAGGATTTTCATATTGCAAATCTTCATCCAAACACCCCTTGCTGCTGCAACTTGAACAAGTATTCACAATTGAACTAAAGCAAATGTTGTTCAGGCTAACTTTGCAAAATGACTTCTTATTGACAAATCATAAAAAGTATGAACGATTAAGGAATTTATCAAATATTTTCACATAAATTCATTACATCAATGAACTTCTATTCTAATGTTACTCTACTTGGAAATACATCTACATCATATTCGAGAATTAGAAACCATGCTAACATTCCACAATCACACAAAATCACCATGAGAGCAACAATGAGCTTGTATTGATTTTGGAAATGTATGATTACAACAATTTCATAGTATCTCTTCAATTGATTTTGAAGAGTCTCCTTTACTCTACTCATATTTCGACAACATCTACTCTTACTTCTATATTGATCTCTCTATATCAACCCTTTACAAATGAAAGAAGTGAGCCTTTTATAGAATCCAAAAATTACTTGAATGGCCTAGATTGAAACAAAAAGAGAGGCAATGGAGGCATGTTTTCCAAGATGATAAGCTTGAATTGGAATCTTTGGAGCATCTTCCACTTGGGCATCCTCTTTGGCTCATCTTGTAGTAGATATATTGAACTTAGACAGTATGATGTGGCGAATTGTGATTTGATCAATGACGTGCACATGCCACCTTAGCATTGAGAAAACTGGTTTGATTTTATTTGTGTTCATATTGTTCAAAATATTTTCCCAAATTGGTGGATTTTCACCTATGGAACTTTGCTTCTTAAACTTGAAACTTGGGAAAATTAGAATTTCTTCTTGTTGTCTTGATGTAATTCATGGATTTTTGCCATACATGTTCATTCTTATCTCATGAATTTCTTGATGATGTTCTTGTGTAGGATTCAACTCTGGATGGTGTCAGTAGAAGATGTCATATACATGAATTCATGGAGTAGATTTCATGTTGGATGTTCTCTCTGCCTGGCACATGAAGTGGATAAATCTAAATTTTGGAGCATGAAATGGATGACTCTAGAACCTGAATATGAAACTGGACCTCTTGGACTCTTGGATGCGCAAGGTGAAGTGATACTTCTCCTCTGGAAATGAAATCTTCTTCGAAGTATGATGATCTTTGTGTTGGATTCCTCAATGTCCTATTGTGGCGTGCTTGAAACTCAATTATCTTGGACTGGCTCTCCTAGATCCTTCCTTGATGTGAAATCTTCTTCATGAACTCGAACAACACTCTTCCATACTTTGAACTTCTCATGTGCAAGCTTCATGCCATTCTCCTTCATGGATCCTCCATTACCTACAAAATGAAACATCATAAATCATTCACATAATAATGCTTGATAAAATTATGTCAATTTCCACCTTACTTCACAACTGAATGTCTTAACACTTGAACTAGATGAAGAAGGCAACACATATCCTATGGCATATGGAAAAAAGTGCTATTTTTGAGGTGGTATGCAATGAGGCAGAGGGAAGGCACACATTTTAGGTGAGTGTGTATTGAATACACAATGCAAGGTATGGGTAAATGGGAGCCTAGAAATGAGTGTTGATTTTGACCTTGCATGTATTGATGCTAAATGCAAGCTCAAGGTAAATGAGTGCCTATGGGAAAAAGTGCCAGTTTTGTGTAGGCTTACAGTGATGTTCTATGCGAAGTCATGATGAAAGTGCACCTAGGGAGAAAAGAGACATTAATTTCTAGTGCGTTTGTATAATCTTCTTTGTGTGAAGGCAAGTCAAAAGTGCGTCTAGATTAGTCAGATGCATTGATCTTATGCTCCTATGTATTGAGGTGCTGATTTTGGAGGTGTATGAAATGTGTTCATAATGTATGATCCCTCCGAAAGTGTTCCTAAGCATGATAGGTACTGATTTTCAATGAGCATGTATTGGATGCATATTGTAAAGTCATGTTAAAATTACACCCAAGGAGGAATAGACGCTAGTTTTCTGTGTATATGTATTGAGTGCATTGTGGAAAGTCATGTAAAAAGTGTGCTCAAAGAGGATAGGCGCCAATTTCACAAGTGTTTGTATTGGATGTTTATTTACACAATATGAAGGCCCCTTAGAATGTGTGCCTAAGAAATGAGGAGTCTTATGTTTATAGGGTTAGAATTTTATATCACAAAGATCCCTTAAAAGAGCGCCTTGGAGTGAGGAGAAATGAAAGAATTCAAAGTCCAAAATGCAAAGTTATCCCATGAGCGCTGAAAATGCAAGTGCATGTAAGGTTGTTCAATCTTGTTCATAATGCACAACACCCCCAAATTTGTGCCTTAGTTCAAAAGCACCAAAATCATGCATGTTTGAATAAAATACAAGTTGCAGAAGAAGGTGAAATGTGCGCTCATTCTCAACATGCTTAGAGTGATGGACTCACTTGATTCTTTCAACATTATTCTTGAAGAGACTCATTTTTCATTTCATGGAGGAGACTAGGTCTGACAACACTTCCTAAGATCCTACAAGCTCGAAACTATGAAAAAAGGTGGGCCCCCATTTGCAATGGGGTGATGTGTGATTACAACACAACACTATCCTACCCATTGAACAAACTTATAACTTGTAAAGTTAAATTAGGTCCTACTCTATATGGGTGGTTCTAACTTCGAAATTAAGCCGACTTAATCAATGAGTGTAAAGCAAGATCACCTCTATAAAAGGACGAGTGTCATTTGGTATTGGGGAGAAGCTAGGAAAATGATTTTTGAGCACACAAGGATAAGGAGAAAAGGAAATTCATAGTGTGGATTTTGCTACAAGTTGTCAAATGCCAATGGCAAGCTAGTTCTCCACTTTGGGTGGTGATATATTTGTATTTTCTATTTTGAAACTTGGATTATTTGGTGAAACTCAATAAAGTGTTGAATATCATATATTTTATGATGGATTTGTCAAAGATTGTGTAATACAGTTTGTACATGTAATATGGCAATTTTAAATGCAATTACTTTGTCACTTTCACAAAAATTCCTGAGGATCTTGTATCTATGATGTTTATAATTGTGTGAAATAGTTATTTATAACATTGTAGGTTGATGGTTTCATTGAATCTTCCAAGGTGAAGGATTGCAAATCAAATGCAAAGATAAACCTCTCTATTTTTCATTTTATTTACTCTCATCTTTCATTTTTTTTACAGATCTGATTAGTTTAGGAATAGGTTAGGGTTAGATTAGGATCTTAATGCTTACACCTCACTATTACAAATCAAAAATTTTATGTTTCCAACTTGTTCTATTTTTTATACAGTGTTAAAAGCATCTAGTTTTGAGAAATAAATTCTTGGATTAGCCTATTTATGTATTGTTTATTTAATTTACTGATCTCCATGTGCAATTAACCATATGTTTACTTGATGACTAGTAGCCCCTTGTACAAGGACAACTACATAGGACACTAAACTACCCAACATTCTCAAGACTTGACATAGAGGAACCTTGGGGTTATCAGCGTCTTGAGGTTGGTTTCCTTTTAGGAGAGGTGGTGAAATCTTGTTCTACCTAGATGTTGATGAGTGTGTCAAAACATCCCTCAATAGGTACCTAATGATGTATTTTGGTTAGGACCCATATTTGAATCTTTATGTTAGGAAAGGTGTCTCAACCTTGCACCTAATGTTAAGATTATAAAAAGTGCAATTTTTCATATTATAAAATAGAAAAACCCATTTTTTGGGCTATAGAGTTGATTTTTGGCCAAAATTAAAATTTTAGGTTATTTAGCACTAGTGCCCTAGTACCTATCACATGGACCTCTTTGGTCTCTACAATATAAAAAATGGCACAATCAAACTCCTAGATCAAAAGTTATGACCTCTAGAAGTTGGGCCTCCAGCATTGGAAATGTAAAAACATCTAGGACACATAAAAGAGTTGTAAGGGGGATATATACTCATGAACCAACTTATGGTGTGTGTTTTGGCACATCATAAAGAATCATTTTATGGGGATAATTGATCCAAAATATAATAGTCAATTTGGTGAGTGGATTATAATAAGATTATTACAAGTGTCCAAGGAATATGCTATTTTTAGCCTATGAACTCATTTTGGAATTCAATTGTTGGATTTCTAACTAAGGATTGTGGTGCCACTATTTTTGGTGGTTTTATCTTATAGTTTTCTAATTATCATTTGATGGTTTCATGTATTGTATGTCCTATTTATTGGGTGCTTGAGATGGAGGTTTGATAGTGAGTTTTGTAAGTATTTTTATAATACAATAATTCCTCCAGATCTCTAGTTGTTGATACTAATGTGAAGGATTTCTCTACTTGAGTGTATTGTAACTATATTGTTTACTGAATAATACATTGAATTACTTTGGAGTGTGGGGTTTTTGCCTAAAAGACTTTTCCCCACATACACATGTGTTATGGTATACCATTTATTTTATGTTTATATGTGTTTCTACTTTCTGTAATTGTTAAAAGATAGAAATTTGCACAATGCTCTCCTTAGAAGTTTAGTGTAGGAATCATTTTTGCATACCTTACTTCCTTTCACTTTGCATGTTTTCTTTTATCACAACCCAATTTTGTATTTCACTACAACTACTTGTAAATATGTGTTAATTACATAGTAAACATGTATATTGCTATAAAACATCTATGTTTGATTAGTTAAGTTTTGGCTAAGTTGTATAGGATCCAATTGATATCATGTGCAATAGCAAAAGTTTGAGTTTATGTTATTTTATTAAAGAAATTAATACTATAAATATTTTGATTATACTTGTTTCATTGGAAAAAGACTAACTACAAAATCATTGTTTTGTGAGTGTGATAGGATAGAAGTCAACACTCATTAGGAGAGAGGGTATCATCGAAAAGAAGTGTTTATCCATCCGACGCTGATGTGCATGAAAACACCTGCACACAATCATGTAGACACATATAGTTAGTCCGCATTGTCATAATTGAATGGTGTTTTTGTTTGTAAGTGTGTTTTGTGTGCAGAGAAAAATATTTTTCTAATCCTCATGGAAAAGTGTTTAGTGTTAGATAATTTTGTTGATTTTCATAAATGAGTATCATAAGTAGTATGTTCATTTTGAAAGGAAAAATAATAATAATTAGTATTTTTCAATCCTTCATACTGATTGCTTGTTGGAAATAAACCATTTATATTTTAAAATTTATAATGTTTCATTTTATAATAAAATAAGTATATGTTAACATTTTTCTTAAAACTAATAATTGTAAAATTTATTATTTTAGATTTTCCTTAATTTTATTTTGGATTAAGTATTTTGTTCCTTTTAATAAATAATCTCTAGCAAGTTCCTAAGGGGAATAAGGAAAGATAGAGTTTTCCAGCTGCCATCAAAATAGGAGTCATTTTGTCTAAAAATTTTGATGTTCTTTCCTCTAGTCTTTGACAACTACTTATAGTAAATTAGAACATTTGTTTGAGATTAAAAAACAAAACCTTTTCTCCATGTGGATGGAGGAGGAAAAAGATTGAAAGAAGGAAAAGAAATCATTTTGGGGCAAGAAAAGGAAAAAACGGGGGAAGGGGAAAACAACTACTGGTGGTTGGAAAAGAACTTATTATTGGTGCTCAGCAAAAGATTCTTGACATTCAAAATCTCTATAGGTAATGTTGATGAATTCCTTGTTCGTGCATATATTCCTGGATATAAAATCTTCATGTTGGTTACCGAGAGGGACAATAAGGAAATGTTGAGAGAGTTCTCCATGGATGAAGTCAAGGCAGCAGTTTTCTCAATGGCAGGGGAGAAAGCTTTAGGCCCGGACGGATGGATATGCCTCTTCTTTCAACAATGCTGGGCAACAGTAGGTAAGGATATTTTCTAGGCTATGAAGGAATCTAGGAAATCTAGAAATGTGCTTAAAGAAATGAAAAATACTTGTCTTATGCTTATTTCAAAATTAAAGCCTCCTCAAAGTTTCAAGGATTTTAGGCCAATATCACTATGCAACTTCATATACAAGGTAATTTCTAAAGTAATGGCGATGAGACTAGCTCATTTTCTTCCAGATAGATCTGAGGAATAAGGTGGATTCATGCCAAGGAAAGAAACCTCTGAGGGGGCTATTTTAACTCATGAGATTTTACATTCTCTAAATAAGGGTATAGATGCAGCGATGCTTATCAAGCTATGGAAAAGGCATATGATAGGGTGGAGTGGAGTTTTCTCATGGCCATGTTAAAGAAATTAGGTTTTTTAAAGGATGTTTGTAAATGGATTCTTTCCTGTATCTCAGGATTTAGAGTGTGAGTTCTAATAAATGGAAGAGAGTCAAAAATGTTTGAACCTTCAAGGGGATTGCGGTAAGCAGATCCTTTATCACCTTTCCTCTTTATTCTCATGGCAGAAGCTCTCACATGGGCTGTCAAAGAAGCATATAGAAGATTAGACTGGCAAGGCATTAGGATTAAAGATTCTCAGCACTCTTATATGCATGCCCTATTTGCAGATGATACAATCTTATTTGGGTAAGATACAGTAGAGGAAGCTAAAACAATCAAGAAAATAGTTGACATCTATTGTTCTCTCTCGGGCCAACTGATCAACTGCTCCAAGTCAATGGTTTTTTTCTTCAACGTTCCTTCAGTCGACCAAATAAAGATCAACAAGATTTTTAACTTCAAAATTGAATCCCTTCTAGGGAAATATTTAGGTCTAGCTCTCTTCAGTGGTCGACACAAGATTAATCTTTGGGATGACATCATTCATAACTTGAAATCCCAGATGGCTGCTTGGAAGGGGCATTGGATCTCACAGGCAGGCAGAATTGTGATGATAAAAGTTGTTCTTGTTGCAATTCCTATTTATATGATGTCAAATTTCAAATTCCTAGAGGGGTAAATATCAAGATTAAGAGGATTTGTATGCAATTCATGTGGCAAGGCACCTCTTAGGCAAAGAAAGTTCATCTAATGGCCTAGGATAAAATATGCAAACCAAAGTTAGTAGGTGGGGCAGGCATCCTAGACTTAAGTGTCTAGAATCAAGCAGTAGGAGAAAAACTCACATGGAGACTGTACAAGAATCCAGAATCAAAATGGGCTAAACTAATGAAGGCAAAATACCTTGATTCTCATGAAAGTGAAAGAATATTTATTGTCAAAAATCCCCCAAGGAGATCACTGATCTGGAACTTTTTGTGTAAAAGTAGAGATATTTTTCTTCCAGGTTTGTTTTGGGTTATCCATAATGGTGAGAAAGCAGAATTTTTGGAAGATTCCTAGTGTGGACAACCCAAGTTATCAAGCTGCGAAGCTCTTAGAGAGGTGAAATATTTTCTTCAAAGAAACCAGGGTTATAAAGTTAAAGACTATTGGTGCATCAGCAGACTTCATGACTCAATTACAATCTCCTGGAAAAGCACTCAGGAATGTAATTTTCCAATTGATCAGAAAGAACTACTAAAGACTCTTCTGAGAAAAAGAGTAGTGATCTTCTCAAATATAGATGATGAACTGTTATGGACAGGGGCTAACATGGGCTCCTACTTGATCAAATATGGATATAGAATGGTTTTGGAAAGAGCAAAGTCAGACTAACCCACAAATTTATGCTGGAATAAAGCCTTATTGCCCAAGGCTAGAGCTTTTGCTTGGTTGGCTCTGCATAAAAAAGTTCTAACGAGTGAAAGGATTAAAAGATTAGGTATGGGATTTAATTTTCCTTACGTCCTATGTGGGAAGGAGGAGGAATCAATAGATCATTAATTTCTTCATTGCCCATTTAGTCAAGAATGCTAGCTCTGGTTCACGAGGAAGTTGAATTGGAGTTCTCCTTTTTCTACAACTTTACTTATCATGTTTAAAAACTGGCCAATCTTGTTCTTAGATTCATTTTTTGCCTGTTTATGGGAACTAGGGCCATCCATGATTATGTGGCACTTATGGAGAGAAAGGGACTATAGAATTTTCAGAAGGGAAGGTTCTTCATGTAGTGTGGTCATCCTCAAACTAGAGGATGCCATTTCAAAGTTGGTGGTGGCTAATATTAGTAAATCAAAACATACAAATTCCATTTGGACAAAATGGGATATTGAGTTGTTAAAAGGCTAGCAATCTTTTGCTAAAGTTGGGATAGGGGGATGTCCAACGAGTAAAGGCAACACTTCTAGAAGAAAGGACGTCAAATGGATTCATCCTACAAACCCTTTCTACAAGCTAAATTTTGATGGTGCGTGTAGAGGGAATCCCAGGGTTTCAGGGACTGGGTGTGTGCTAAGAAAATGGGATGGCTCTCTCCTAGCAGCTAAAGCAACCAAGATAGCCAAGGGATTGAATAATCAAGTGGAAGCTTGGGCTCTAATTCATGGTCTCCAATTGGTGATCAGCATGGACATCAAAGATATATGGATAGAGGGTGACTCTCAAAATATAATCAATGCTCTAAAGGTAAGAAATTCAGGTAATTGGAGAGTTAATTATATTCTTCAACAAGCTTTTTCCCTGTTATTGAAGTTTGATAATTTCCTTATCTCACATACTTTGAGAGAAGGAAACAATGTGGTGGATGGTTTAGCCAACTTGGTGATAGACCAAGACACGGGGGCAGAAGTTTTCCTACCGGGGCAGTTGAGTTTGCCAACTAAGCTGCTGACTCTGTTGAATGATGATTTGGATATCTCATTTTCTTGTCAATCTACTCTCTGACAGAATGGCTATTTCTCAAGGAGGTCATACCCTTTTCAATGGATACAAGTTAAATTCAGTTTAATTCTGGTGGGTGTGAAGTATAAGTCCTTATGGATGGCTCGTGGGGAGCAGGATGTTGTCAGATCTCATTCTCTTGGTTGGTGAAGTTCTTCAGATATCTTGTCTTTTCGACATATTGTTATTATTACTAGAGATCGAAGCTTCTTAAAGTGGATGTCTTGTCATATGATGCCTTGACCTCTATCAAAGATGGAAGGCTTTCTTTTTTCCCTTTTTTAGGGGCTGTCTTGGTGTCACTTGTTGTCATTGAAGTATGAAGGTTTTTAATGGAAAGCTTGTGTGGTGATTTTAGTGTTTGACTTTCTGATGGCTCCCTAGAAAATGGCGATAGTTTATCTTGGCTAGGATTGCCTCAGGATTGGGCAAGGATGGCTCTCACTCCTCCAATCATGTGGATGACATCACTCAATCCTAGCATATTTTCATTATTAAGTCTCGGTATAAGGTGTTTAGGTTCTTGGTTTGTCTGTTGTAACCATTGCTTGCTTATTTAGTCTCTTATGGTAGAAACACATCTTAACCTAAGGCTATTTTGCCCCCCTTTAGACTGGGAGCCAAAGGTGAGAGGAAAGGTGAGGGTCTCTGATTTAATGACGCTTTTAGACCGAGACTGCATGTTCATGCAGTTTGTAGTGCGTTGTATTGTGGGACACAGATGGCTTAAAGGATATGCGGGTCCAATTCTTAATTATTCAGACATTATCTCCCAGATCCTCTCCAACATAATGGACCTGGTGCAAGATGCAAAATACGTGCATAAGCTCACCTCTGGCCTCTTCTATAATAATATTTACACAGTGGATAGATGGGCAACGACGGTAAAAGGTTATGAGATGGAATAGGACAACGCCCTAATTGGTGGTCTTTTCCAACTTCAAGATTTGAGATTGTCAGCCCCACATTAGGAAATATATAGAGCGATGCAATCCCCCCTCAAATTGCTAAGCAGTGATGAGCTGGACAAAGAACTCACTGCTTTCAGTTTCATCTTCTCAAAAAAGGATGATAAATGTATTAAGGATACCTTCACAGCCATCAGGTTTGTGAGAATACATGCCCTAGACCTAGCGCCTCACATTCCTAGAGATGTGTTTGATGGCCCGGAGGAAGGGGATGAAGATTTTTAGGGAGATGTGGGAAACATTGCAGTGCATTTGGACTAGACTGTGTTTCTTGGCGTTAGTCCTACAATGTAGGGTGGATGGGGGGTGTAGCGATGGTTGATGCTTTTTGGAAGACTCATTGCAGCTTAAGGATGGCGGTGTTTTTTGGTGTGCGGTGGCTGGTTTTTTGCCTTGGGTGGTAGGTTTGACGCGACGTGTTAGTGTAGGTGCCTTCTTCTCCCGGTGTTGGCAGTGTTCGGGTGGGGTTCTGTGTTGTTTTTACTTTTTGTTTAGATGATTTTAGTGTTGCTATTTCTGGCCATTTGTGGGCTTTTTGAACACATTTCCATTATATCTCTGTTGCTAGCTTGTATAAACTCTTTGAATTAATATATTTTATGGGTGGCCTCCCACCTTTCTCTTTTAATTTTTTTTTTCTGTGTGTATGACAAATAATAGTTAGAGTATAGCTATCACCATCATGCTTTCAAGAATGAAAATTTGGATGGACTTATTTTACCCCTGGTAATGTGTTTTCTTCTTTGATCAAAGATTTAAATTATTTCATATATTTGTGTAAATCCTGAAGCTAGAGGAATTTGACTGTATGACAGATAATAGTTAAGAGTATAGCTATAACCATCATGCTTTCAAGAATGAAATTTTGGATGGACTTATTTTACACCTGGGAATTTGTTTTCTTCTTTGATCAAAGATTTAAATTATTTCATATATTTGTGCAAATCCTGAAGCTAGAGGAATTCTAGTCAAATTAGCATTCTAGAATCTATTTAATGTCTGAGTCTTTATTTCTTTGGTCTGGGTTAGGTTGAATGAGAAAATACATAGTAATATAGTGATAAACTTGTGAATTCTAGGTGCTTTGTGTATAAAGTTTTCTCATACTGAGTGGAGGGAGCTTAATAAACAAACACCCAGATCATAAATTATAGTACATATGATTCCTAGGCAAAAATTTAGTGGTTAAAACTGAATGCCTTTCTTCCCATAAAAGATTTAAGCTATGTAATAAATACTTGGGCACCTGTTTGGGTAAATGTTGGTTTAGAGAATAAACAAAACCTTCTCTTTTTTTTTTAAAGAGAAAGAGCAGCCAATTTGAAGAATTTTTCTTCCTTAAAAAAATTAAACCAATTTCTTCTTCTTGGTTAAAGGGCAGCTAGAATTGTGGCTAGAAAATAACCAAATAAATTTTATTTTTATTTCCTCCATAGGGCGATCAAAATTGATTAGGAAAAATCAGATTGAAAATGCAATTTTGTCCCATTCTTAAGGGCGACTATTGTGAGGGTATTAAATTTTTCTTGACTCCAAAAAAAAATTACTCTGCAATAATAAAGGGTGGCCAAAATTGAGATGAAGAGTTAAGAAATTAAACTCAAAACATAATATTATTCTTTTCCTTATGTGGCACCGAGGAAGGGGGAAATTGTTTCTTGTAAATTTTGTTTTCTTACTCTAGCAAGTAAACTCCTTACCCATGGAGAACGTATGGCTAGGAAGGGATTTAAAATGCAGATTTGAATAACTCTGTTATTTCAATTATAATCTTCTATTGTTCCTTGAAACTAGGTGACTTGAGTAAGAAGGTGGTTGTTTTAAACTTAGAATTTGTTTTGCATGTTCTTGAAGGGTGACTAAATGGATTTGTGGGGTTTATTTAGAAAAAAAAACAACTTAAATTTATTTACTCCTTGATAGAGAGTCAATGTTATTTCAGATCTGTGAACATACATGATTTTCTTTCTTAAGTGATTTCTAGTTAAGAGTTAGTTCCTCTTATAATATTTCTTTTATATATGTAAATATATTCAATTGAGTATGAATAAGTGTGTTAAAAATGCCAATTTAGAATTAGATATTGGAATAGGGTCGCAAATTGTACATCTAATTTTCAGATGTTGAATACCAACTTGTGAATTGTATTCAATGTGTTAACTACTACAGATTTAGCTAAGTATTGTTCCAAAATTTACTAATGATACTTGTTGGGATTAGCCAAGATCAAAAAGCAAGAATACAACCACAAGATATTTGCACACAATAAACATGTTGATATTGTCAAAAGATGAATAAAATGTACATAGAAGTCTTGTTTAAATAGGCAAGCATGAGGAGGTGAGAAGGTCGAACACAACGACTGAGTAACCCTCCATCGGTGCAACACTTGTCTTGTTCAAGTGACATATGTTTGAGCAAGTGGCAAGTTTGCATGCAATAGGTGTCTTACAAAGCTGAGTACATGTCTTCACCACATGAGGTGAGACAAAAAAAGTATGAAGCCCAAAGTTGGACTTAAGATAGTGTGAATAGAAATCTCCTAGACATGCTAAAAGCTAACTAGATAGATAATGTCACTTTTCACACTAACACCCCCCTTAAGTGTAACTTAAGGAGTAGTGAAACAATGATGGGTCCTGACAACTATGTTATGTTAGGTACCCATGTACAAATGCATCTCCCATAAGGTGGACAAAGAAAGAAAACCTTGTGGGAAAAAACTTTCCTCCAAAAGAGAGAAAATAAGAAAGTATTCTGGACATAATTCAATGGAAGTGCTCTTGACACAATACAACTGAAAGTGATAGTCCTGTAATACTTGCAAGATCCATGTGTGGAATGTCAATTGCATGTCATATGGCTACAATTCAAATCCAATGTGAAGTCTCGCTTTGAAGATTCTCTAGAAGCCTTCTGTGAAGCAACTCTGAAATCCGTAGAAGCAAAGGAACTGATATCAATCTTCTGCTACAATGAATCTCTAGAAGTTCTCTAAGAATCAACTCTAGATTCACGTTTAGCATTAGGTTATGGTGATGTGGAAGTGTTCTTGACAATGTATCTCAATGGAAGTGTACTTGACACATCTTAATACAATATGGAAAAAAATGTTGAAGAATGGAGTAGTGGAAGTGCTCTTGACACAACTCTATGGAAATGTTCTTAGCACAACTCTATGAACCTCCCCATAATTCAATATTTGTATCCTCCTCTTAATTTTGCACTTTATAATAGTAGTGTGTTAAGCAAGTCTAATTGGAATGAAAATGATACTTTATAACAGTAGTGCGAAATCATTTCCAACAGATCAGACTCAAAAAATTATTCACTTTCTAAAAAAGCGGCACTCGATTTGAGTTGCCAATCAAAAGATACAATTATTTTTTGAGTTTCTTAGCTTATTGTACAAAGAAGGAAAAAAAGTTTGAGAAAATGGGACAATTCCCAAATTGTCTCGACACAGCTTTGTCAGTGCCAGAACTAGCATCCGTTGACTATAAATATACCCAATTTTACCTCTGTGGGTGAAAGTTGTACGACAAAATGAAGGAAAAAAACCCACCTTTTCACACACCATGCAAGGTTAGGGTCTTTTCGGGAATTTTATTTTGGCAAATTCAATTTTCTTTGGATGGTTGCTCTAGCATAAAATGTCAATTTTGGTGGTTTTCTTACTACTAATTGTTGCATTTACATATGATGTTGGCATATAGTGGTTACTTTGACTTCAAGTGATTACAATAAAGTTACACTTTAACAAGAAATGCTAGTGTGAGCATAAGATGTTACTGGTTAGGACTCCAAACCACTACAATTTACAATAGAGGCTAAGAGTGTAACAATTGTAACATTAAATGCAAGGTTAGCATAAAATGCTAATGACTATTTTAAAGGCAAACATGGATGTTGCCCGCGACTTGTACCTTGCAAATGAAGCCGCTTGGCACAAAACTAAACCATCTATGAAGGGAAGATTCAACCATATGATTGAAACCCATGACCTCCTTACAAATCACGACCTCGACCAAAAAACTCAGACCGCCAATGCGCAGGTCACTTGCTGGAGTGAAGAAGCTCTTGAAACCGCAACCCTTTCCTACAAAATGAACAGGGATGTCGTCAAAGAAGCAAGTGACCTCAATAATGGATTGGGTTATGAATGGCGTGAACCTCTTCAACCTGCAACTAAAAAACCTTCAAAAAATAAAACCGCTATCATTTGTTAGAACCTACGACCTGCAATGAAAATGGTGACCCCCAAAGCATTCAATGATGAGTTTGAATTGAATGTCGGTTGCTTGTGGACATGGGAATGTCACTGAGCACAAACATAAACCGTCGAGCTTCAAAGTAAACTAGGTGCAAAGGAAACTGCAACATCAACAGGCGATGACCATGAAGGGAAACAACCACCACCAGTTCGGTGTTTTAAAGGCATGATCTAAATGGCAATTTCAACGGATAAAGAGCTTCAACATACTGCAACCAAGGAAGATGTTGAATAGTTTGAAAATTAGAAACCACAAATTGTGGAAGCTGTCGACTGGTAAACAAAGGAACCTCAACCTATCGACTTGCATGGTGGTTTTTGAAGTCACGATCATTGAAATGGAGGAGTGCAACTCGCAATGGGAAGGAAACCACCTACAGATACCTGAGCCACCTATTGATGGGCACTTGGTGCACGATTGAAACCCTAGAACTAGAAAGTGGCGATAGTAGCGCCAAAACAATGCCCAAACAAACTAGGAAGTGTAGATCGACCACCAAGGAAAAACCCCAAATCAAACCAGATGCCTGCACAGAGGCTAAGAGACTAAATTTCACCGAAATCTTCAAAAAAATTGCAAAAACAAATCACTGGATCTGCAAAAAAAATGCCAGAAATGTGCCCATATCTGCAAACAAATTCACTCAAAATTGAGCAAAAAATTTGGCCCAGAAAATAAGAAATCAATCAAATAGAGCCCTCAGATCTACAAAATATTGATTTAAAATTTTTGCATTTCCAACAAAAAAATATTCCGTACAATTTCGTACGGTCGTACTGTTGTACGGTATATGGGCAGGGGGCCTAAACAAATTTTGCAAAATTTTTCCTGTGTATATTTTGACAAAATGACATGTTATGTTTTCTATTTGAGGCCTTTTAGACTCAATGGTAATGTTCATTCGGCTCTAGAGGACCTTTTGGCTAGGTTAGGTGTGGGATTCGCTATAAAGGGAAAGATTTTGTGAGCATGGCTCTAATCCCATGTTGGGATTAGCCAAGATCAACAAGCAAGAGTACAATCACAAGCTATTTGCACACAATAAACCTATTGATATTGCCAAAAGATGAATGAAATGTACATAGAATTCTTGCTTAAATAGGCAAGCATGAGGAGGTGAGAAGGGCAAACACAACGACTGAGTAACCCTCCATAGGAGCAACACTTGTCTTGCTTAAGTGACACATGTTTGAGAAAGTGGCAAGTTTGCATGCAATAGGTGTCTCACAAAGGTGAGTACACATGTCTTCACCACATGAGGTGAGACAAAAAGGAAAGAAGCCCAAAGTTGTTCTTAAGCTAGTGTGAATAGAAATCTCCTAGACATGCTAAAAGCTAACTAGATAGATAATATCACTTTTCACACTAACAGTACTAAGCAGTGTAATAGTTTGATTTACACCTAGAAGGAATGTGCTTTTGAACTTATTTGTTTTTTTATTTTAATCAAACTGAGTTATTGTCGTAAATAAAGACATGCATTGAAGTGTTTCTTTTCTGAAAAAAATTCTTTGGCCAAAGCTAATGTCTCAAATGATTGGAAAATGGATCGTTTGATTTTTATTACTACAATATGATGTTTATGGATTATGCATTGCTATATGTTTGCTGGATAAGAATTAAGTATAAAATGCATACATGTCAGTAACATCATAGTAGCACAAGTTTCATGCATGTCAATAAAGATTGTTACTCTTTGTGATGGGTTGGGCTTCTCCTATAGGGAAGCACGGGGAAGTTTATGGCTTCATGGTAGGGTAGAAGTAATTCTGATGATGCCCTCTATTCTTTGAGTTGCAAAGAAGGATTCAAATGAGAGATTCCACTTTTAAGAACAATGATATAATCACTCTTAATAGGTAATTTATGATCATGTTATGGATCTATGTATACATGACTTGGTCCTCTTGTAATATATTTTGAGATATTATAATAATTCAGAGTTTTGTATAAACTGGCTTAGTATATATGACAACTATGATAGAATGATATCATATGCTAAGGTTTATGTTTTATGGTTTGATATGATGTGAAATTTGTAAAATCATTATTTTGATGAAAGTATTATGAATAAAGCATTACCTTATCGAATTACATGAGTAATCATTGATGTGATATGGTATTATGCTCTCATTATTTGAAGAATATAAATGAAATTATTATTTCCTTAGAGCATCACTTGTTAAAAACTTTGATGAGTTATGGGAATTTTGGATATCCTTGTGTTGAAGGATATGTTATGATACAACTCATGCATTTATTTATTATGTTTATTTGTATCATGATTGGAGTGTTGTTACATGTGGTATTATAGCTCTAGGTTAAATACTAGGACCTTGTGTCTACTTTACTTCTAATGCATTTCTCTGATCTTTCAAGGATATTGATATGATTGAAAGAGTCCAAATGAATCAGTCACATAATGTTGATTATTATGAGTCTAGAAATGAAAATGAACAACAAGATAAGCTAGATTGCATCTTGGCACTTCTAACTGACACTAGAGCCAGGATGGATGTTCTAAATAGGAAGTCAGGACAACACGTTCTATGGCTAATCAAAATGCAAATCAAGAATTTATTGTTAGTAGACAAAGCAATGATGAATGGACTCATGGTCAAGAAGAGGCGAGGCTTGATAATAAACAAGTCAAGATAGAAATTGAATTGACAAAAGACCTCAAAAGGTGCACCACCAAAGTTTTATGGAAACCCTTTAGCAAATGGTGTTGAGGCCTGGATTGTAGAGATAGAAAAGTACTATGAGCTTTGAAATCTTTGTAATGAAACCAAGGCAGTTTGGGCAACGTTCTAGTTGAGAGGAGAGGTAGCCACTTGGTGGGTAAATGTGAAAGTCAAGAAGCAATTATCGGCTAAGAATCTCACTTGGGATTTGTTATTGTCCTTGTTTAGGAAGTGATGGCTTCCATAGCTTTGCTTTGATCATAAGATGACAAAATTCTAAAACTTGAGACAAGCATAGCTATATGTCACTCAGTATTGGGAGAAGTTTACTCAACTTCTCAAATATGTACCTCTTTATCAGAAGGATGAATGCTTCAAGGTGAGGAAGTTTATTTTGGGATTGAAACCCTAAATTGGTTTTGACGCGAATCTTCATGGTCCACAAACAATGGATGATGCTTTTGAAAAGGAAATCAAATAGGAGTAGAAGCCCCTAAGTCTTGCAGACTTCAAGAGGGAGAGCAAAGAAAAGAATAAAAACTATTACAATCAGTCTCTTGTAAAGCCTTATAAACAAAAATTCCAGAAGGGTAATCATCCAAGTGACAAATTTTTTAAGAAGAACAAGTTTGCTAAAGGAAGTAACTAGGGTAAATAGTTTGCTAAACCCAAAGGCCACAGTGAAGCTAGGAATGATAATAATGACAAAGGAAAACCACTTGGGAAAAGGGACCAAAGGATGGGTGCTTTGTATGTGGAGGAGATCACTATGCCAACAAATGTCCACAAAATCTAGTTGGAAGGAATGAGGAAAATGAGAAACAACCTATACAACATCGCATTCATGCAGTGGTGGATAATAGGAAAGAAGACTTCCAGGGTACTCCCATTCAGTTAACAGGTAAACTTTAGGGTTTCATAGCTAATGTTTTTATTGATATAGGAGCTACAAAATGTTTTATAGATACTAAGATAGTTGATAAATTACCCAAAAGGGTTGGTTTTATGGCTAATTCATGGATGGTATTGTGCCTTGCACACACGCCCCATTTCAAAAATAGGGACCCCCTCTTTCAAATATTGGCTTAGAGTATCGAATAGGTTTTCCATCTCCTAGGTAGTCAAGTGGCCAAAATGCATTTCTTGTCATGTTAGAAACTTGATGTCAATAGGTCATTTCAAAATCTACTAAGTCTAAGTCTCTGCATTTCATAAAACTAGGTCTGATTGCCTTTTGCATTAAAATTGCTCCCCCCTTGCGCTAAAAAGCTCCCCAACTGACCTCTGCGCTAGAATTCATTGCCTCCGACCCCAGTGTTGTATTCTTACATGACAAACCTTAGTGCCACTTTTTTCACCCACTGACCTTGGTGTCAAAGTTCACCGCCACTGACTTCACGCTACAAAGCTCATGCACTGACTAAATCAGGGAACACCAATAACCCCGCAAGTCAGAGGATCCCCCAAGTCCCACAAAGCACTTATATTGCATAGATCTACTTTGCGCTAAGAATACTATCTACCAACTAAGTCGATGATATCCCAAATCCCCACTAAGTCGAAAGTAGTCTAATCCCGCGCAAACCCTAATCTTCCGCCAAGTACCGTGATTGACACCCCCTACCATCTGTATTAATGGTGATATATTTGGGGAATAAGAGGCTTTCATATGGTTTTTGAGCTCATTTTACACTGCATAAACATTTGGAGAGTCCCTAGGCAACGATCAATCGCTCCGCATTGCCTATGGATTCGACCCCGTAACCTCCTCCTCCCCTGTGCGATCAACTCCCTCCATCTTCTGTGAACCATGTAGGAATCTTCCTCCCCTTAGGGTTTTCATTAATTAGGGTTTCTATTTTAAACTCGAATACATTCTTTCTCTCTCAAAAACATTGCAAATTCATGATAATGTTCAGGGCATAAACTAGGGTTTTCCTTTTTTTTTGGGTATGTTATCTTGAAACCCTAGTCTCAAACCATTGAAGGGTAAAATTCTTAAGTACGTTTCTTTTTTGAAAACCTCCTCTGTGCGCAAAGTAGAAAACGATGTTCATCAAACCCCAATACACCAAGTCGGATCAGTGAAACAAGTTAAAAATGGGATTCAAGAATTGTGTTAAAAACACACCGACTGACCCTCTAACACATGGCTATCAATCAGGTCAGTCGGTGACCTTGAAAACCCTCTCCTGGACTTTGAATTTGTCTTTGAGCTAAAAACTTAGTTCTCTTACTTCGCGCTATTCATCGCTTCAACTAACTTAGTCAGAGAATCCTAAAAGTCTTGCATGCCCCTGAGGTTTACTTTACGCTAATTTTTGAAAGTTTTGACTCAGTGCTAAAAGATCACTTCTCCGACTTAGGTCGGATGAACTAAAATGTCTCGCAAGTCCATAATGCTTTAAATCTCCACCAGCTGTAGAAAGATAACTTTGTGCCAAAATCAATTCCCTCTGACCTTGCGCCAAAATGCGCCTTCACCGACTTAGTTGGTTACCTTCGAAAACTCCACA
The DNA here is from genome assembly GCA_027924645.1 of Cunninghamia lanceolata. Classification (NCBI taxonomy): domain Eukaryota; kingdom Viridiplantae; phylum Streptophyta; class Pinopsida; order Cupressales; family Cupressaceae; genus Cunninghamia; species Cunninghamia lanceolata. The sequence continues at coordinate 6,887,765 of BSBN01000957.1, forward strand.
AGGTCAAGTGATACCCAATCTCATGCAATGGTGGTAAGGTTTTGTTTGATCACCTTGCGCTAAACTTGCAACTGACCAACCCAATGATGATCTAAGTCGGTCTTATCTCAAACCTGCGCAAGTTGGTTGACTGTGAAATCCCTGCGAAATGTTGTAATGACACGAACACAAGAAAATTAATTGGTCGGACTACCCCATTTTCCTCACCAGGTCGGTTGACCTGGAAAGTAGCGCTTTTCCTTCTGCAGGTCGGTTGACCCCAAAATTAGCACAAACTAGGTAAAATGACAGTTTTAGAAGAAATTTTGAAAGGGGAAATGTCTGTGAGAGTTAAGTAATGACTGTACTTATTAAATTATGATGTTTTACATGTTTTAACTGGGATTTTGTAGCATTTGAGCATTTATTACATGCATTAGTATAAGATTGCTTTATTGTTTCATCATGTGATAAATGCAATAGTTGGTAAATTTTAGACTTAGGTTCTCATAGGCATATAATGGTAACTTGGTAGATTCATTTCAAAATCATGTATCATAACATAGTTTGATAGTGTAGTAGTCCACTTGATTATCACAGAGTTTAAACTTAAGAGTTAGAGAAAACCATCTTAGAGGTATCAAGACTTATAAGGTCCAGTCCTACAAGTTAGATGATTGCACAAGCTCAAGCCATGAGGTACGAGTTCAAAGGTATTCCCCCAGAAACAAAGATTGCTACTAGGTGAAAGAATGTAGGAGATATAGACCTAGGTCATATTGACCTGGATGATTTCAAACTCAGAATATTTGGCCGAAATCCAACCCCGAGAGCCAAGAAAGTGAAAGATAGTGGGATTACAGAAGCTGTTGCCTTCCCCACATCTACTTAATGTGTGGAGTTGATTGTTACTTGTGTAGAGAGATATGACATCATGACAAGAATAGTACAAACTACTAGTGGAGAAGTATTAGCTAACCTAAGTCCACCCTCCTTCGCTAAAATTTTTGGCATCCCATGGCATTCAGTGATGACTATGCCAGATAAGGCAGGATCAAAAGCCACTTATAAGAAAGATGAAAATGGATGTAGAAAATACATGAATGAACAAAGGGCAAAAAGTAAAAGGTCTACCTTGGTCAAGTTTCCTCAGGTGCTATACAGGAGTGACTTTCATGATGAAATAGGTGATCTAGTAACCTTGTTGAGCAGAATATATGGGTTACCTGCAGCATCAACCTTTGAGGGATGGATGTTTGTTATAATTGAGGAGATATTAAAAGGTAGTAAGTTCCATTGGGCATAGATCCTAAGTGATAACATCCATGAGGCATTCAGTAACTTCAAGGAGAAATAATTCTTCAGATGGACATCCTATGTAGTCTATGCATTGGCAAGGAAGAATCATTATGCTGGACTGTCCAATGTGGGGGAAGTAGGAAATGATGAACAAACCCAGATTAAGGTCTATGAATGCTATACACAACTCACATTGACACAATCTCTTATGCATTATAAGGGGGTAAACGATGCCTTTACTATGTACATAACCAGGTTATTGCAAGGCAACACAGCTTTAAGGATATCTACTGAAGCCATGAATGAAGTCACTAAATACGGGAGGTGGTATATTCAATTTGAGAAGTTGACATATTTGAGAATACAAGGTTTCACGAGAATGGCTTATAGGCTCCCTAGATATCCAATAGATAAAGTAGTGCTCTTGGAACTATCTAGACAACTAATAACTTGTGCTGAAAAACTCAAGCATTTACATAGAACGAATGTCCAGTTTCCCATCCTGTTAGGTAGAGGAAACTATGCATGTCCTTCATTGGCATCAAATGAACACTCTGACACATAACTTCAACTTCTCAACCTCCATTATTACAACAGAAGAAATCATTTTGATCCAAATAAGGTGATGGAGAGGTTTGTGAGTAAGAAATTATTTCATAAGATGCATATAGAAGACTTTTGGGCAAATTGCATGGATGACTATGAAGTCATGAAGAAAGCCCATTCCAGATAATCATTGGCATTCATAGGAAAGTTTCATATTATTGTAGTTCCTGATCAACTAGAAGATGATGAAAATGTAATGCATGGGGTGCCTGGGAAGCACAATACCACCAACCAATTCCCTTGCCTAATTAGGCTAATGCTGAGGAAAGCTCCTTGATGTTGTAATGAAGGAACCGATCAGATTAAGCAAAGCATGGGTAAGAGGTCAAATTGCTGCCTTGGAGGGACAAGGGATAGAGCTCACATACACCATGCTTGAATAAGAAAAAGAATATGGAGGGGAAGAGGATGAACTCATAGAGATAATTGATGAAGCAGAACTAGCCCAAGGACTCAAATCAGATAGTGAAAATCACATACCCTTGGTGGAAAAGGCCAAAGCATAGAAAAGTAAGAAGGCTATGCCTCCAAAGACTCAGAAGAAGGATATGCCTCCTTCCACCAGGACAAGAGCTTCAAAGAAGAGAGACCTTCCTAGTGGGCCAAGAGAAGGGCCAAAAATGAAGAAAGCTAGAATGAAAGATACTAGTAAGACAGTAGAAGCCACTACTGCCACTGCTGATAATGCAAATTTGCCATCTTCTCCACCTCCTGCTGCCCCAAATGTGAATGTTGTTGTACTTTCTCTGAGTGTTGGTACTGCTACTACTGTTTCTGTTGTTTCTCCTACTTCCTCAGTAACTATCATTAAAGAAAGTGCCTCTGCTACTTCCTCACCCGCAATTGCTACTTCAACTGTCTCTTCTTCATTGGCAACGCCCTCTAGTGCTCCTAGCAGTCTCGTTTCTTCCATGGCTGCCTTTTCATACTCCTCCACCACTTCCACATCCTTACCTTCTATTCCACCTTCCACTACCCTTACACTACCTCCCATTTCTATCATTCATTCACCTTCTTTGCCCTCTTTGCCTATCACTTCAGCTATAGTCATTTCTTCCATCTTGCCAACTTCTTCCATCTCACCAGGTCTAGGGTCTACTATGTTTGCTAGTTTGACACAAGTTAACTTGTCCTCAATTGCAATGCCCTTATCATCTATTGTTCCTATCTCCCAAGCATCCATGGACCAAGATTCAACTCCCTTGACTGTGCCATTGTTGCCAGGTTTTGAGAAAGTGTGTGTTGAACTAGGTCTTCAAGAGAAAGAACCAGAGAAGGAAGTATTTGTCAAGGTACAAAATGAGGTACTTGATGAAGCTTTGACTAAAAATGCCAGTGCATAAATAATTGAAATATTAGATAGTCCTCTGGAAAAGAGCCAAATAGAAGCAATCCTCGAGGCATCTCAGAAATATGTAGTGATAAATTGGAGGAATCTTATAGATGAGGAAGAGGATTTAGATAAAGGATCAGAACAAGAGTAAGGGCGGCTTGAAGGGCTTCCCAATATAGATAGTGAAAAGCTTGACGAGCCCAAAGAACTTTCTTCCTTAGCACCTGATTGGCTGGAAAGCAGAGTAGCATATCTAGAGCTCTAGGTGGAAATAATGAAATTAGATCTAAGTGCCATTTTGTCACATACCCAAAAGCCAATGAAATAGAAGAAAACAAAGGTGCAATCCAGGATTTACAAGGATGAGACTGGGTCAAGAATAGCTAAAATAGCTATCCCACTAGCTGATACAAACAAAGAGCAAGTCAGAGTAGAAGATTATACCATAACAACTGTAAATTTTGGACCAGCTATAAGAGCTCAGAGGGTTGATGAATTCAAAGGTTCTGTCACTTCAATCTTGGAACAACTGGACAAAGATGAACTCTCAAAGAAAGAGCTGAAGCAACAAAATGAAGAGCTTCGGGTAGGCTTGCAATTTTTAATAAAACTAGTAGATTCAAATGGTGAGATAAGGACAGTTCCCACCTTTTTGTTGAAAGATGAAATGTCCAAGCTGGGTGAAGTTTAGACCTTGTCCAAAGGCACTCAAAGTTGGATGATCAGGGTGTGCAAGAAAGGATGTGGAACAATTGATGTTGTAGCCGAATTTCATAAAAATTTGGTTCAACTTTGAGAACGTTGGAGGGACTTGTATGAGGAATGTGATTCTTTTGATGAATATTATTCTCAGATATTTCCTCAAGTACAAGCAATCAAAGACTTACCTGCTTAGACACTGTTGTCTGAAAATATTTTGACAGGGGATAGATTGCACAAGGCCATTGACTGGTACCGACAAATAAAGTTGAGAAAAGAAGTCTTTGATAGCATTAGGGAGGCCCACAAAACAACAGATGAAAACCTATTGGCTCTTATTTACGAAATAAATGACAGTCTAAAAGATTGCCTAGAGATGGGCTGTGATGATTTGGAGCCATACGATGTGAAAGGATGTAAATATAGGTTACATAAGATAGTTTTTGAAGATACATAATTGGATGTGGAGGCTAGACTGGATAGAGTGAGTGATCTCAGAACTGAATTCAATGCATTCCATAAGGCAAAGGCAAAGATAGAGAAAATATATAATCAGTACAGCCAAGAATTGGAGATGTTCAGATATTAGGCCAATCACCTCAAGAACCCGGACACTGCAGATATCAATCCGGCGCTATCAGCCTGGGTCATCTACCGCAACAAGATAGCAGAAGAAGACAAAGTAGACTTGGATGATGAGTCTTAGCATATTCTTGAATATCTTGAAATGTAATCCCATCACTAATGTAAACTGCTATATTTAGAGTGACATGTGACACTATTTTGTCTTTATTATGCTTCAAAAATGACTTTTTCTATATATATTCAGTTGGGTAGTCAAATTGTCTAGATTCAATGTATCTGAGGGTTGTTTTTCATCTTTTTCATAAGAGACAAACTGTAATCTAGGATTTGTTATGAGCTATCATAAATATATTTAATGATGTGAATCTGGACCATTGGTGTTGAGTTAATCTCAACCATCCATTCAAAAACTCGGTATGACTCCTCTCCTATAGAAAGGGGTTGCCATTTCCATTATTTGGGAGAAGACTCTTGATGCCAAATTGTTGATGCTCTGCCATTTGAAGTTAATACAAAGCAAGTTTCTGCAGTTCTCTTGAGAATTTGTCTATTATATTTTCTTATTTGGTTTTCATGGTTCGCTTCTTGATCTCCAAATAGTTAATTAATTGTGCTTTTGTAATGGTCATGGTTTGTTAAAGGTATCTGATGAATGTTCCTTGTCCATACTTTTAGTTACTTACTGATGGTAGGTAACTGTGCAAAGTTAGTCTGGGCTGATCAGTTGTGCTTAGTTCAATTGCATTTCATAAATTAAATTGTGCCATTTGTTGGGTATTTGATGAATGAATGTAATCTAAAAATTTCTTGATTTCCATTGAAGATAGCATCATTTTCTGCAGTGCTGTAACATCCACTTTCAGTTTGGTAACTCAAAAAACTGGTTAAATTTTAGAACATTTGTCTACCTAAAGTAGTCTGTGTGTTGTGAATGTCACCTAGGATTTCTCTAAAACCCTATTCCCTTTTGCATTTTCTTTGAAAATGATTGTTAGCTTTGGTATTTAGTAGCATTTTACATCATTTAATCAGCTGAAATCATAAAGGGTTTGCATGAAATGTTGTCCAAGCTGTCTAAATCTGTCAATTGCATATAAGACCCTCTCGTTGGCATAGCTAGTCATTCCAATTAAGAGATTCCAAGAAAGCTAAGATCTAGCTATAGAAACAGTGGAGTAATCTTACCTAGGGTAGGATACTTTTCAAGAGAGGTGTGATACCAACAATCATACCTATGTTGTTGTGTACTAAAAACACCATCAATGGAATTGGCACTAGAAGGAGGGCACCATGCTAAATCACCTCTAATCAGTAAGTCTGGGGACTAGACAGAGACATACTAGATCTAGCTCATTTGGAGAAGAGATGATGTCCCTGACAGAATTCAGGCAAACAAGAAGAGATCAAGGGATACCTAGGGCACCTAGAGCTCAATCAGTCCTAAGGAACACAACGGCAGCACCAAGCAATCCTCCAATCATAGCTTTCTTCGTAGAAAATAACCAATCCCCGTTTTAGTTTAATGATTATCATGACATGCAATAAAACCCCAACAAGTTCTGTTTCAAGTTCCGGGTGAATGATCCAAACAGAACTGCAGATGAGCACATTAAAATCTTTGAAAGTAACATGTTTATGTTGCAAGTAGAGTACGAAGATGTGGTCTGCCAAATGTTTCCTTATTCTTTGCAAGACGAGGCTTATTATTGGTTTTCTAACCTTCCTGTAGCATCCATAAACTCATGGTGGAATCTAAAAATGCATTTCTGAACCGATTCTGAATGCCTACTACTCCAGCAGATCTTTACTGATCTTTTGTGGAAATCCATTGAGACGAGGGTGAACTTATAAGTTCTTTTAATAATAGATTCCAAAAGGCTTTTAGTCATCTGTAAGCCCCTTATGCCATAGGTCAGGCCATGGCCCTACCGATTTATTATGCATCTTTGGACAGACTCACCTCCATGTTTGTAAGAAGAGCCAATCCAACTCCCATTACTCTAGCTCAAGTATACACCGAAGTTGTCACTGTAAGCACTCAGCTAGGACAAACAACCACTGGTCCATTGAATCACATGGGTCATGTAGCCATGCCAAATCAAATACCCATGATTAACCAAGCCTTGGCCAATCATGCCCCTGTAATGAATCTGATTCCTAACCCAGCTACAACACAAGCTTTGGTAGTTCACCCCAGAAATCCTGTAGCTGAAATGCCTCCTGCCTAAATGCCTTTTCTCCAATCTTCAGAAGTAGTAAAGGCAAAGGATGGCAGATATGATATTAGAGAGTTAGCTGAGCAGATGAAGAAGCTCACTGTAGAAGTCTCTCACCTAAGGAATCAAAATGCCTATCTACAACAGAGGAGTCAAAATCAACATCAGTTTCAAAATCAGAATCAATTTCAAAATCAGAACCAAAATCAATATCAAAATTAGAATTTTTAGTAGCAATCAAATCAGTCTTGGAACACTAGGCCTAACAATGGAGGAGTATCATTGCCATTGGAAAATCAAAACAACGATATCTGACGTCCTGGCCGTGTGACGTTGGCAGAGGCAGCTTTGTCCACTTGGTGCAGACTGCATAATACAAATGCTCATTCTGAGCTAGACTAACTAGAATTTTAGATAGCATCCAACATCTTCCAGATGAAAATCCAAAATGCTGAAACACAGGAAAATCTGCCAACAAGGTATGAACTTGTGCTCTCTCAAAGGTATGATATTGCCCTAGTACTTGATAGTTACACATTTCCATTTCAAGATGATAATCAACTTGAGGAAGAAGAGTCATATGAGGTCAATGCTTATCAACAATATAATAAACTCCATACAACCTAAGAAGTAATAAAACCAAAGGTCCTTTCACCACTTCTATTCCTCCAAACAACTATCAAATTGTACTAGATCTAAAAGCCTCCAAAGATCATATCGCAGTTAATGCATCAAGGATCCATTGCTGAAAGTTCCCAGAGATCTGATATAGTAAAAATGGGGTAGTATGTATCTGATGAACTCAAGAAAATGAAGGCTAGCTTGTCCATTTATGAGTTGCTAAAGATACTTGAAGTTAGGACAACTTTCTTCCATGACATGGGTGCAGGTATCAAAATAGACTCTTCTCAAAAGGAGGTTCTTGTGAAAGATAACACGGATAAAGGAAAGGAGAGGATTCACGTGACAGACGCTGAATAGAAGATGACACTGTACAAAGATAAGAGAGAAAGTCCTCCTTTTCTCTTGACACTTAGGATATTTGGGAAGAACCTTCACAATTGTTTAGTGGACTCCGGTGCTTCCACGAACATGATGCCTCTGTTAGTCTGCAAGGCATTAGGTGTCACTCCAGCCAAATCCTCCAAGAAAGTTACACAGTTAGATAAGACTGAGGTGAATGTGATGGTAGAGTTGAACAGGATACACATGCAGCTGGCTTCTGATCCCAGAGTATAGTAGTACATAGACATACAAGTGGTAGATATTCCTAATCAATATGGTATGCTTTTAAGTCGCTTGATTGGTCTAGAACTTTGAATGACTACATGGCAACTGACTTTTCTCATATGTGGCTACCATGGAAGGGACTGGCAAATCAAATATGCATTGAAAGAGAGCCAAAAATGAAACACATGATTACAGAGTATAATCAAATGAATGAAATCTTATTTTTTGAAGTTGACTTAGGAGTCTACCTCCCTCATGTTGACCAAGCAGAAGAGATCCTTATGCTGAGTTGTAATAAATTTCCTGACCCTCTTCTTTTAAAGAAACCAAAAAGTACAGAAGCGTATGTACAATTAGACTTAGGGAATTCCTCGGAAGATGATGAACTAAGGATATTTGAAGGATTTCATGATTTTGTGGCCAAATTTATAAGTGATCGAGCAGCTGTTGGGAATCTATTCAGATGGAAGAGCTGGTGCTGCAAAATTGGTGTCATATACATGATGCTTCACATTTTGAGTTTACATGTTTACTCTGTCAGGAGGCAATGGAGCAAGTGCAGAGATAACTAAAAATTCCCATTGTTTTGAAGAAAGATCCAGTTATCACAAAGGAGGAGCCAGAGCCTCAAATTAATGGGAAAAGATCAACAAAACATGATGATAGCAGTAAAGATTTCTGCCTCTGGACTTTAAGGTTCAATGGATTGACATGTAGACAAGGGTCAGGGGCAGGCGTTGAGTTGATCAGTCCCACTGGAAGCTCATATCTAGCATCACATAGACTACAATTCCCCTACACAAATAACATAACTGAGTATGAAGCTTTAGTGTAGGGATTGCTGATGGCACTCCAGAAGAAAGTCAAAGTTCTTCAGGTGTTCAAAGATTCATAATTAGTTGTGAAACAAGTAAGGAAGCAATACTCATGCAATGATAAGAGGTTGAACAGGTATAGAAACCGAGTGTGGGATTTGATCGAATGCTTTGACAGTTTCAATATCCAGTTGATTCCTCGAAGGCAGAATCATGTTGCAGATGCTCTAGCTCAAACAATGAGCACGTTGGAGTCAACATCCATGGCAGGTCTAAAGAAGTTCACCGTTGAATTTGTTGCAACTCTGTCTGTACTAGATAATGTCACAAATTTCCAAGTCTTCAAGGACGACAAGCATATAATCGACTTCCTTACTTCATCAGATGTCTTCACCACTCAAATAATAGATGAAGAGGAAATGGAACCTGCTGAGATGGACTTAGGAGTCCTCAATTTGAAGACAAACATGATTCCTCGAGGGATGGTGGAATTAGAAAGGTTGTTCGATTCAAACAAGTTGGGAACTGGTGCAAGAGCACCTAGAAAATCCTATTTTCTTTTGTAATAAGGTCTATTTGATTAATGCATTTTCATTTTAGTTTTTCTCTAGGTCCTTCAGGACCTAGAACCCATTTTGTAAGTCCTAAGTAACTTAAAACACACTTTTGTCGTATTGTATTCACGTAGTGCCAAAATAGGGCAGTAGGACAGTTTGAGGTAGTTGGATCGGTTGGTCTTCCAACTATTTGCATCGGTTGGTTTTCTAATTGCTGGTAGGTTGAGTTGATAAAAACCAAAAAGGAGGAGAAGAAGAGTGAATGTAATCATGCATTGTTATGAAGAGAAATAAAATTGTTCTGTTCTGTCAATCTAGTTTCTATTTTTTGTAACTGTAAATTGTGTAATAGTAGATTTTTGTTCAAAGTGTAGTTCTTTCTGTGCGTTCCATTGTTGCAGTATGTCAACGTGAAGCATTCCACTGGTACGATTTCTGTTGAAATCAATGGAATGGCTTTGTTGTATAGTATTTGCTTTTGTTTTCTTGTTTTGTTTTGTGTTCGACCGTGTAGAGGATCTAGACAGAGTGTTTCTGCATAGTAGATTGACCTAGCATCTCCATGTGCTAGGGTTCAGCTGAAAAGGAGAAAGTAAACTGTGTGAGTTTCGAATCTATCGGCGCATCGACCAGAATCTATAAGTGCTCGCTGACGAGAAGAGTCTCGCTGAAGATGAATGCCATCAACATATCTCTTACCGATCGAGGCGTATCGGGGTGGTAACAGATATGTGATACTGATGGAGATCCATCAGGAGAAATTGGCTAGTGGCAAGAGATCTTACATTTTGGCCGATAGCATTCATCTGGCCGATGAGTGACTACAGTGATCGGTGTATTGGCGAAGTAGAGTCTAAAGTAGCCGATAGCACTTTTCTTGCCGATAGAGAAAGAGTGTTGAACCTCACATCAGAGTGAATAAGACTTCAGGAAGATAATTTGGAAAGTGTTGTCGAATACAAAAAGGTTCAATGGTTTAACAGTTCAAAGGTCAAATTTTTGATCAATTATCCGTTCCTGCTATGCGTTCCTCATCATATTGGTATTAGAGCGAGTTTTGAAGATCACTTGGGTGGTGTGGTCTTGGTGTATGTCAGACAAGGAAAGTGAAGCAGAGGCTGACACGATGCCTCCTAAAAGCATGTCACAAAATGCAGTGAAGAAATTGATCGAAGAGATGTTTGAGTCCAAGCTCGAGGAATTGAAAAGAACCAAGGGTAAGGATAGGGAAGATGAAAGTGACAACGATGAAGGAGATACATAAATTGAGGGAACTAATAAGAGGACAGAGGAGATACAAACAGACCAGAGGGCATTTGTAGATGCTTTGAAGTCAGTCAATAGGGAAACCATAGACGGGTTACCCATGTATAGTGGAAGTGTGGAAGCTGAAGAGGTGATTGATTGGATTGAGGCATTGAACAATCATTTCGAATAAAAAGAAGTCCCTGATGATAAAAGGGTTAAATTGGCAAAGGCAAGGTTGAAGGGGTCTACTCTTGCATGGTGGAATTATGAGCAAGGAGAGAGAGTCAAGGAGGGGAAGAATATGATAACCTCTTGGGAAAGGATGAAGACCAAAATTAAGGCACAATTCTTACCTCTGGACTATAACATGTAGATGTATAAGAAATTGCAGAACCTTAGACAGAGAGACCTTGATGTGAATGCATACACACAAGAGTTTCATAAACTTAGTCTCAGATCAAAGAGACAAGAAGAAGAGTCAGAGAAGGTGGCAAGGTATCTAAATGGCCTAAGGATGAACATCCAAGATGAGATCAGCATCTTAGCACTAGAAACAGTGAACAAGTGTTTCCAAATGGCCTTAAAGGCTGAAGAGAAGATAAAGAGAAAGAGAAAGAGTGAGTAGAATAATAGAGGTAGAGGAGGAAGAAGTTTTAGAGGCAGAGGCAGTTTTGGAGGAAGAAGTCCTAACCAGACGCCTAGTGGTGAGTCTAGCCAAGAAGAGCAAGTTGGGGACTCAAGTAGCAGAGGAGGCTACCGAGGAAGAAGGCCTAATGGAAGAGGTGTGACAAATGGATTAAGTAGAGGATCTAAGTTCTCCAATATGAGATGTTATAACTGCAATCAGATAGGGCACCTGGCATACAAGTGTCCAAAGAAGGCCTCAACTTCTCATGGTGGTGAGAAGAGAACCACTTTGATTCAAGAAGATGCAAGGAGAGTGACATCTTCTGAAGTGAATCTAGCATTAGAAATGGGAGAAGATCTGATGATCAAGAGGACGCTACTCAAGGAACCAGTGCAGACTGAACCATCTCAAAGAAGGGCTTTGTTTAGAATCAACTACAAGATCCAAGGTAAGGTTTGTAAAGTTATTATTGACTCTGGTTCTACTGATAATATCATATCTTTGGAAGTAGTGAATAAGTTGAAGTTAGAAAGGATACCCCATAGCAGTCCATATAAAGTCAGTTGGTTAAACAAGGGACAACACATACTCATCAATGAACAAGCATAGGTAGAATTTACTATTGGGGGGTATAGAGATAAAATCTTATGTGACATCCTTCCAATGGATGCTTGCCATCTTTTTTTAGGAAGACCATGGCAGTTTGATAGAAAGGCTCATCATGATGGGGAAAAGAATGCTTACTCATTCCAAAAGGATGGTGTAACTTATAGGATATAGTCATTGGTAGAAGGAGATCCATAGCCTATAGGATCTAGTGTAATGCTAGTAGGAGAAAAAGAATTCATGGATACACTAAAGGAAGGTGGTGGAGTAGGTTTTGCTTTGATTGTGAAGCCTAAGGGGAAAAATAAGGAAAGTGTGAGGGAAGTAGGGCCTAAGGAGGTCAGAGATTTGCTTGAGAGTTACAAAGGAGTGATTGCAAAAGATATACCTGATTCCCTACCACCTGTCAGAGACATTAGCCATCAGATAGACCTCATACCCGGAGCAGTACTCCCTAATAAGGCAACATATAAAATGACCCCTCAGCAGAATGAAGAGATAGCAAATCAGGTTCAAGAACTCCTAAACAAAGGATTGATAAGGAAAAGCCTTAGCCCATGTGCAGTACCTACTATTTTAGCCCCAAGAAAGGATGGGAAATGGAGGCTTTGTACCAATTCTAGGGCCATAAATAGGATAACCATCAGGTATAGGTTTCCTATTCCTAGAATAGAAGATCTAATGGATTGTTTGGGAGGGGCTACTTATTTCACCAAGATAGACTTAAGGAGTGGGTATCACCAGATAAGGATAAGAGAGGGGGATGAGTGGAAGACATCATTCAAAACCAATGAAGGGTTGTATGAGTGGCTTGTGATGCCTTTTGGTCTTTCAAATGCCCCAAGCACCTTTACGAGACTAATGAATGAGGTGTTGCAGGAATTCATAGGGAAATTTGTGGTAGTCTACCTTGATGATATCTTGGTGTTTAGTAAGAGCAAGGAAGAACACTTGAAACATTTGGAGATAGTCTTGAAGAGGCTGCAAGATCAGCAGCTAATGATAAACTTGGAAAAGTGTGACTTCATGAAACAAGAATTGGTGTACCTAGGTTTTGTCATCTCTAAGTGTGATTTGAAAATGGATCCTTCCAAGGTAGAAGCTATTTTGAATTGGCCTACACCTAGGACAGCATGAGAGGTCAGAAGTTTCATGGCTTGGCCACATTTTACAGAAAATTTATTAAGAACTACAATGATATTTGTGCACCTATGTTGGAGACCATCAAGGGTGGTGGTAAGGTGAAATTTGTGTGGACAAAAGAGGCAGACCAGAGTTTTGAAAGTCTGAAGTAGAAATTTGCCAAGTATCCTATCTTAGTACTTCCTGATTTCAATAAGGTTTTTACCATTGAATGTGATGCAAGTGGGTTGGCCATAGGAGCAGTGTTGAGTCAAGAAGGCAGACCAGTAGCCTTTTTTAGTGAAAAATTGAATGAAGCTAAGAGGAAGTACTCCTCTTATGATTTAGAGTTGTATGCCATGGTACAAGCTTTGAAGAAGTGGAGGCACTACTTGCTTCGTAAAGAATTTATTGTATACACTGACAATCATGCTCTCAGTTTTTTGAATGGATAGGAAAAGCTCAGTCATAGACACATGAAGTGGGTGGAAAGTCTTCAAGCATACACCTTCATCATCAAACATAAGAAAGGGATAACCAATAAGGTTGCTGATGCCTTAAGCAGAAGGGTGTTGACAGTGCAAGAAGTGCAGCTACAAAGCATGGGTGTTGAGGCACTCAAAGGATTGTATGAAGAGGACCAAGATTTCAAGGAGATTTACAAGGTATGTAGTGAGTTTGCCAATGCTTTCCACAATGAATTTTTAGATTATACATTGCAGGATCAACTTTTGTTTAAAGGGAGTCAACTATGTATCCCTAAGTGTTCAATGGGGGATAATATAGTGAAGGAGAAACATAGTGGTGGTTTAGGAGGACATTTTGGGCTCAATAAGACCTTAGATCTAGTAATAAGATTTTACTTTTGGCCAAGGATGCAATCTGATATTAGAAGGTTTGTTGAGAGTTGTATGGTATGCCAAAGAGCAAAGGGGGTCTCAACTAATGTAGGACTGTACCAACCTTTGCCCATACCAGACAGACCTTGGGAAAGTTTGAGTATAGATTTTGTGATGGGATTGCCCAAGACAAGGACAGGTTGTGATAGTATGTTTGTTGTGGTAGATAGATTCAACAAAATGGCGCATTTTATTCCTTGTAAAACCACCAATGATGCTAGCTACATTGCAGGTTTGTTCTTTAAAGATATTGTCAGGATTCATGGATTACCTTTGAGTATTGTATCTGACAGAGACAACAAATTTGTGGGACATTTTTGGAGAACCTTGTGAAAAAGATTGGGTACAAATTTGTCCTTTAGTTCAGCCTATCATCCTCAGACTGATGGCCAAACTGAGGTTGTGAATAGGTCATTAGGCAATCTATTGAGATGTTTGAAAAGAGAACATGGAAGTAGTTGGGATGTGGTACTCCCACAAGAAGAATATGCCTATAATGATTCTACAAACAAAAGTACAGGTCTAAGTCCTTTTGAAGTTGTCTATGGTAGTCATCCTAGAGGAATTTTTGAATTGAGAGATGTTCAAGGGTTGGACAAAAGGAGTGGACATGATGATACATTTGCAGAGGCTATGAAAGAGGTCCATCAACAAGTCAGAGATACTCTACATAAGAATAGTTAGAAGACCAAGGCTAGAGTGGATCAAAGGAGAAGGGATGTGCAGTACCAAATTGGAGATATGGTCATGGTTCATCTCAATAAGAATAGACTACCCAAGGGAAGCCACAACAAGTTGATGATGAGAAAAATTGGACCTTGTAAGATTTTAGAGAAATATGGTCCTAATGCTTACAAAATTGAACTCCCTGATGATATTTCTATTTCACCTATATTCAATGTTGCTGATCTAACATTATATAGGAGTCCTGATATAGGAGAAGGTACAACAAATTCTATCCAAGACAATGCAGAGTGGGTGCAACATTTACCACCTAAGGAACTACCTAAGATCGAGTGCATCTTGGATAGCAGGATAGCCAAGAAGACAAGAAATTAGACCTATTTTGAGCACTTAGTCAAATGGCAAGGACTTCCAGACTCAGAAGCCACATGGATGCTGGAAGCAGACATCATAAAATAGGGTGGTGATTTGTAGTAGTTAGGCTCTAAGAGGACTTGAGACAACTTTCACCTGGGGAGTATGGTGTAGGAGCACCTAGAAAATCCTGTTTTCTTTTGTAATAAGGTCTATTTGACCAATGCATTTTCATTTCAGTTTGTCTGTAGGTCCTTCAGGACCTAGAACCCATTTTGTAAGTCCTAAGTAACTTAAAACACACTTTTGTCATATTGTATTCACGTAGTGCCAAAACAGGGCAGTAGGACAATTTGGGGCAGTTGGATCGGTTGGTCTTCCAACTGTTTGCATCGGTTGGTTTTCCAACTGCTGGCAGGTTGAGTCGATAAAAACCAAAAAGGAGGAGAAGAAGAGGAGTGAATGTAATCGTGGATTGTTTTGAAGAGAAATAAAATTATTTTGTTCTGTCAATCTAGTTTCTATTTTCTATAACTGTAAATTGTGTAATAGTAGATTTTTATTCAAAGTGTAGTTCTTTCTGTACGTTCCATTGTTGCAGTATGTCGACGTGAAGCATTCCACTGGTACGATTTCTGTCAGAATTAATGGAATGGCTTTGTTGTACAGTATTTTCTTTTGTTTTCTTGTTTTGTCTTGTGTTCGATGGTGTAGAGGATCCAGATAGAGTGTTTCTGCACAGTAGAATGACCTAGCATCTCCATGTGCTAGGGTTTGGCTGAAAAGGAGAAAGTAAACTGTGCAAGTTTCGAATCTGTCAGTGCATCAGCCAGAATCTGTAAGTGCTTGCCAACGAGAAGAGTCTCACCGAAGATGAATGCCATGGGCATATCTCTTACCGATCAAGGTGTATCAGGGTGGTAAGGGATAAGTGATACCGATGGAGATCCATTAGGAGAAATTAGCTAGCGGCAAGAGATCTAAAGTTTTGGCTGATAGCGTTCATCTGGCCGATGAGTGACTGCAGTGATCGGTGTATTGGCGAAGTAGAGTCTAAAGTAGCCAATAACACTTTTCTTGCTGATAGAGAAAGAGTGTTGACCCTCACATCGAAGTGAATAAGACTTTGGGAAGATAAGTTGAAAAGTGTTGCTAAATACAAAAAGGTTCAAGGGTTCAAAGGTCAAATTTTTGATCAATTGTCCATTCCCGTTGTGTGCTTCCCGCTATGTGTTCCTCATCAGGTACCCAAAAGAAAGAAGGTGAATCACTTGGAGGAAAATGTGACCCTTTCAATTTGGGGAGAGATGAAGAAATTAAGAATGTGTTTATTGGAAAATCCAGTACTGAAGAAGAAAAGGCTGGCATCATCCATGCACTGAGGGATTATCATGAAGTAATAGCATGGAGCTATGAGGACCTTAAGACATATGACACATCGATCATTACTGACACCATTCCACTGAAGCCAGGAGCAAAGTTGTTCAAACAAAGACATCGGCCGATGAATGCCTTATTGGAACCCCTAATCTTCAAAGAAGTATAGAAACTGCTATTTGCAAGAATAATATTCCATTTCAGGCATTCAGCCTGGGTGGCAAATCTAGTTCCAGTTCGGAAGAAAAATGGTGAAATCAAACTTTGTGTCAATTTTCAGAACTTGAATCAAGCATATAAAAAGGACAATTATCCGCTGCCATCATTCGATGAAGTATTACAAATTGTTAATGGATCACAGATGATGTTTTTTTTGGATGGGTATTCTGGTTACAACAAGGTAATGATGGATTACGAGGATAGATTGAAGACATCTTTCACTTGCAAATGGGGAATTTACACCTACCGCAGAATGCCATTTGGGTTGATAAATGTTGGTGCCACTTTCCAACATGCAATGGACGTTGCCTTCAAGGGATTAGTTGGAAAGTGCATCATAATCTATATGGATGATCTTACAGTGTTTTCAAAAAGGTGAGAGGATCATGTGGCTGACCTTAGGAAAGTATTATAGCAGTGCAAAGACTATGGCATCTCACTTAATCCTAAGAAGTGCATCTTTAGAGTAACTGAAGGTAAGTTGTTGGGACATGTGATATCTGAACAAGGCATATCCATCGATCTTGACTGAATACAAGCAATCCTCAAAATACCACCCCCAGCCAGCAAAAAGGAACTCAAGTCATATTTTGGTAAGATCAACTTTGTGCGCAAGTTTATCATAGGTTTTGTTGAAATAGACCGATGACTCAATGCCATGTTGAAAAAGGATGCTAAAATGGATTGGACCCTAGAAGCCAAAGATATCTTTGTAGAAATCAAACAAGCCATAGCCAACACCTCGGTATTAGTAAGCCTAGATTACACCCTGCCATTTCATATTTACTCATTTTCTTCTGAGCATACCTGTGCAACAATGTTAACACAGAAGAGAACAGTAAATGATGAAAGGCCCATCACTTTCATGTGCACGCCATTAAAAGATGCAGAGTTAAGGTATCCAAACGTGGAAAAACAAGCATACGCTCTAGTAAAGGCAGTTAAGAAGTTTCGTCATTACATTCTAAGAAGTTAGGTAATAGCCATTGTGCCAGACGTAGCAATTAAAGCGTTGTTGATGCAAAGTGAACTTGGAGAAATAAGAGGAAAGTGGGTTACCATTCTGTAGGAATTTGATATAGACATACAACCCATGAAGTTGGTAAGAGGGTAGGTATTGACCAGATCAATGGCAGAAGTGGGCCAGGTCTAGTCTCTCAGCAATACATGTTAGAAGACATCTCTAAGGATGAGTGGTACAGAGATATTGCATTTTATTTTCTTAATTGGCATTGCCCGCCACAGATGAATTCGGTTCAACAAAGAGCACTTAGGCTGAGGAGAAACAACTACATGATAAAAGGATCAGTACTTTACAAGAAGAATCATGAAGGGATCTATCTGAGATGTCTAGACAAGACAGAGGTAAATCAGGTGTTAGCTAGTTTTCATGAAAAATTTGGGATAGGCCACGAATCAGCCCATTCAACGGCTAATCAAATTCTTTGGGTTGGGTATTATTGGCCTACTTTGTTCAAAAATGCCTATTCGCATGTGAGAACCTATCATACATGTTAGATGGCTGCTACAAGAGAACAAAATGTTGCCATGCCACTGTAGCCAGTTGTGGAGGTATGACCATTCACGCAATGGGGCCCTGACTTTATTGGTATGATCAATCTACCCTCCTCTGCAGGCCACAAGTATATTCTAATCGCTACTGATTACTGTACCCATTGGTCTGAAGCAATAGCTTGTAAACAATGCACCACAGAAGTAGTCATTAAATTTGTTGAAAAGCATATTATCACCAGGTTTGGATGCCCGTTTTCTTCAGTTTGTGATAATGGTCCCGCCTTTCATCATTACGTTTTTCCAACTAGGTGTTTGATTATGGGGTCATCTTGAAATTCTCATCTAATTACTATCCACAAGGGAATGGGGTAGCTGAATCCATGAACAAAAACCTGATTGAAATAATCAAGAAACTGCTTGACAAAAACCCCAGGGATTGGCATACTCAACTCAAATTCACCTTATGGGCTAATAGAATTAGGCAAAAGGTTGCATTGGGAACATTGCCCTATCATTTAGTCTACAGAACCGAGCCAATCTTTCCCATTCACTTAAGGATTCCCATTCTACAATTCATGCAAGACTGTCTTGAAACTGATGATTAGCTGTCTTCTTAATTAGCCCAATTAGTGCACCTTGAAGAGAAACACGATTGCTATAGAAAACTTTGCTAAGCACCAAGGTGTAGTAAAGCGATGGTTCAACAAGAGAGCCAAGGTAAAAGTCTTCTGCATTTCCGATTTAGTTTTGTATTAGGATAAAGCTCATGAGAAGAAAAGGTGAGCACGGTAAGTTTAATAAACTTTGGTTGGGTCCGTATCAGATCTATGAGATCCTTGGTGACAACGCATATCGACTTAAGAGCCTTACTAGTGAGGAGCTCTCATTGCCCATCAATGGCCAGTTCCTAAAGCACTACTTCCAGGCTTGAGAGGGAGTCTTGCCTCCCCTTAGTGTACATAGATAAGTTGCCTGTTTGCTTTGGTTAGAGTAGATTGCTGATAGATTAGTTTTCTTTCCTGCTTTCATTTTTTGTAGTTGTTAGGTGTTCTTTCTTTCGCTTAGTTAGTTATCTTTTCAACTTTGCTTTTTCTTGCTGCACTTGCTTTTGTGCAGGGTTCTTGTTTCTAGAATGCGGTGGCAGTTATGTGGACCCGTAGATGCTTCCTTGTTGGGTAAATTATCTGTGGTCTTTCTTTGAGAAGCCAAAGTTCTGCTTAGGTCTTCCTATGGGTTCCGTTGTTATATCAGGGAGGATGATGTTTGTTCATTGAAAAGGAGTCATTAGTTGGTGCACCTGAAGTATTTTATAACCATATATATCTCTCACACTTTAAATAATCTTGAAGTAGCTAAGTAATCTTGGGTGATTGTGTGATAAGTGAGGAGTTTGGATCCCCAATTTTACCACCAACACCAATTCTGCAAATTCAGATGAAAGTGGCAGGTGGTACTGAGTACTGCTAGCCTACTGGGTAAAAATAAAAGATATTTTTCAACACCAGACCCACTACAAAGTATCAATATATAGATCATCATTTGAAGATTCTCACATGAAGACTGTTATCTGAAGGTTATTAGCATCAAAGATCATCAAAGGTAATATCAAGAAGGAAATCATTGCAGGAGGTTTATTATTTGAAGGTTCATCATATCTCAATATCAGAGCATTTTCTTGGTGGTAAAATAATCCCAACTTCATATCTTAGAACAAAGGATCTTGGGTGAGCTTAGTTGCCAAGGGATGGGAATGAATGCAATTGCACACACTCAGGTTTTCAGGGTATGGATGGTCACACTAGTTAGTGGCCTTCAATTCTTTGATAGGGTATCATGCTTTCTCGTCTATTATGTGGAAACACACAGATTCTGGGTTTGAACTGAAAGTTTATCATCAAAATTCTGTGGAGCATTTCCTAGGATAGTCGCCATTTGTTGTGCCTTGCACACACTCTCCATTTCAAAAACAGGGACCCCCTCTTTTAAATATTGGCTTAGAGTATCGAATAGGTTTTCCATCTCCTAGGTAGTCAAGTGGTCAAAATGCATTTCTTGTCATGTTAGAAACTTGATGTCAATAGGTCATTTCAAAATCTACTAAGTCTAAGTCTCTGCATTTCATAAAACTAGGTCTGATTGCCTTTTGCGCCTAAAATTGCTTCCATCCAACCCTTGCGCTAAAAAGCTCCCCAACTGACCTCTGCGCTAGAATTCATTGTCTCCGACCCCGGCGCTGTATTCTTACATGACCAACCTTAGCACCACTTTTTGCACCCACCAACCTTGGCGTTAAAGTTCACCGCCACCAACTTCGCGCTACGAAGCTCATGCACTGACTAAGTCAAGGAATGCCAAAAACCCCGCAAATTAGAGGATCCCCCAAGTCCCGCAAAGCACATATATTGCATAGATCTACTTTGTCCTAAGAATACTAGCCACCAACTAAGTCAATGATGTCCCGAAGCCCTACTAAGTCAAAAGTAGTCTAATCCTATGCAAACCCTAATCTTCTGTCGAGTACCGTGACTGACACCCGCTACCATCTGTATTAATGGTGATCGATTTGGGGAACAAAAGGCTTTCATATGGTTTTCTAGCTCATTTTACACTGCATAAACATTTGGAGAGTTCCTAGGCGACGATCAATCGCTCCGTATTGCATGTGGATTCGACCCCATAACCTCCTCCTCGCTTGTGCGATCAACTCCCTCCATATTCTGCAAACCAGGTAGAAATCTTCCTCCCCTTACTTAGGGTTTTCATTAATTAGGGTTTCCATTTTAAAGTTGAATACATTCTCTCTCTCAAAAACATTGTAAATTCATGATAAGGTTCAGGGCATAAACTAGGGTTTTCCTTTTTTTTGGGTCTGTTATCTTGAAACCCTAGTCTCAAACTGTTGAAGGGTAAAATTCTTAAGTATGTTTCTTTTTTGAAACCCTCCTCCGTGTGCAAAGTAGAAAACAATGTTCATCAAACCCCAATACACCAAGTTAGATTAGTGAAACAAGTTAAAAATGGGATTCGGGAATTGTGTTAAAAACACACCGACTGACCATCTAACACACAACTATCAATTAGGTTAGTCGGCAACCTTGAAAACCCTCTCTTGGACTTCAAATATGTCTTTGCGCTAAAAGCTTAGTTCTCTGACTTCGCGTTGTTCATCGCTTCAACTAATTTAGTTGGAGAATCCTAAAAGTCCTGCATGACCTTGAGGTTTGCTTTGCACTAATTTTTGAGTGTTCCGACTCAGTGCTAAAAGATCACTTCTCTAACTTAGGTCAGATGAACTGAAATGTCCTGCAAGTCCGTAATGCTTTAAATCTCCAATAGCTGTAGAAAGATAACTTTGCACCAAAATTAATTCCCTGTAACCTTGTGCCAAAATGCACCTTCACCAACTTAGTCAGTTACCTTTGAAAACTCTGCAAGGTCTGGGGATACCTAATCTCGCACAAATGTGGTAAGGTTTGTTTGATCGCCTTGCGCTAAAGTTGCAACTGACCAACCCAATGACTGATCTAAGTCAGTTTCATCTCAAACCCGTGCAAGTCGGTTGACTGTGAAATCCCTGTGAAATGTTGTAATGACATGAACACAAGAAAATCAATTGGTCAGACCACCCCATTTTCCCCGCTAGGTCGGTTGACCTAGAAACTAGCACTTTTCCTTCTGCAGGTCGGTTGACCCCAAAATTAGTGCAAACTGGGTAAAATGATAGTTTTAGAAGAAATTTCGATAGGGGAAATGTCTAAGAGAGTGAAGTAATGACTACACTTAGTAAATTATGATGTTTGACATATTTTAACTAGGATTTTGTAGCATTAGAGCATTTATTACATGCATTAGTATAAGATTGCTTTATTGTTTGATCATGTGATAAATGCAATAGTTGGTAAATTTCAGACTTAGGTTCTCATAGGCATATAATGGTAACTTGGTAGATTCATTTCAGACTCATGTATCATAACATAGTTTGATAATGTAGTAGTCCACTTGATTATCACTGAGTTTAAACTTAGGAGTTAGAGGAAACCATCTCAGAGGTATCAAGACTTATAAGGTCCAATCCTGCATGTTAGATGACTGCACGAGCTCAAGCCATGAGGTACGAGTTTAAAGGTATTCCCTTAGAAACAAAGATTGCTACTAGGTGAAGAATGTAGGAGATATAGACCTAGGTCATATTGAACTGGATGATTTTAGAATTAGAATATTTGGCCAAAATCCAACCCCGAGAGCCAAGAAAGTGAAAGATAGTGGGATTGCAGAAGTTGTTGCCGTCCCCACATCTGCTCAATGTGTGGAGTTGATTTTTACTTGTGCAGAGAGATATGACATCATGACAAGAACATTGCAAACTGCCAGTGAAGTATTAGCTGACCTAAGTCCACCCTCCT
The DNA here is from genome assembly GCA_027924645.1 of Cunninghamia lanceolata. NCBI lineage: Eukaryota > Viridiplantae > Streptophyta > Pinopsida > Cupressales > Cupressaceae > Cunninghamia > Cunninghamia lanceolata. The sequence continues at coordinate 6,910,139 of BSBN01000957.1, forward strand.
TGGCTAAAATTTTTGGCATCCCATGGCATTCAATGATGACTATGCCAGATAAGGGAGGATCAGAAGCCACCTATAAGAAAGATGAAAATGGATGTAGAAAACACATGAATGAACAGTGGGCAAAAAGTAAAAGGTCTACCTTGATCAAGTTTCCTTAGGTGCTAAATAGGAGTGACTTTCATGATGAAATAGGTGATCTAGTAACCTTGTTGTGCAGAATATATGGTTTACCTGCAGCATCAACCTTCGAGGGATGGATGTTTGTTATAATTGAGGAGATATTAAAAGGTACTAAGTTCCATTGGGCACAGATCCTAAGTGATAACATCCATGAGGCATTCAATAACTTCAAGGAAAAAGAATTCTTCAGATGGGCATCCTATTTAGTCTATGCATTGGCAAGGAAGAATCATTATGTTGGACTGTCCAAGGTGGGGGAAGTAGGAAATGATGAACAAACCTAGATTAAGGTCTATAAATGCTATACACAACTCACATTGACACAATCTCTTATGCATTATAAGAGGGTAAATGATGCCTTTACTATGTACATAACCGAGTTATTGTAAGGCAACACAGCTATAAGGATATCTACCGAAGCCATGAATGAAGTCACTAAATACAGGAGGTGGTATATTCAATTTGAGAAGTTGACATATTTGAGAATACAAGGTTTCACGAGAATGGCTTATAGACTCCCTAGATATCCAACAAATAAAGTAGTGCTCCTGGAACTATCTAGACAACTGATAACTTGTGCTAAAAAACTCAAGCATTTGCATAGAACGAATGTCCAGTTTCCCATCCTATTAGGCAGAGGAAACTATGCATGTCCTTCATTGGCATCAGCTAAGCACTTTGACACAGAACTTCAACTTCTCAACCTCCATTATTACAACAAAAGAAATCATTTTGATCCAAATAAGGTGATGGAGAGGTTTGTGAGTAAGAAATTATTTTATAAGATACATATAGAAGACTTTTGGGCAAATTGCATGGATGACTATGAAGTCGTGAAGAAAGCCCATTCTAGATTATCATTGGCATTCATAAGAAAGTTTCATATTATTGCAGTTCCTGATCAACTAGAAGATGATGAAAATGTAATGCATAGGGGTGCCTGGGAAGCACAATATTGCCAACCAATTCCCTTGCCTAATTAGGCTAATGCTGAGGAAAGCTCCCTTGATGTTGTAATGAAGGAACTGATTAGATTAAGCAAAACATGGGTAAGAGGTCAAATTTTTGCCTTGGAGGGACAAGGGATCCAACTCACATACACCGCATTTGAATCAGAAAAAGAATCTGGAGGGGAAGAGGATGAACCCATAGAGATCACTGATGAAGTAGAACTAGTCCAAGGACTCAAATAAGATAGTGAAGATCACATACCCTTGGTAGAAAAGGCCAAAGCACAAAAAAGTAAGAAGGCTATGCCTCGAAAGACTCAAAAGAAGGATATGCCTCCTTCCACTAGGACAAGAGCTTCAAAGAAGAGAGACCTTCCTAGTGGGCCAGGAGAAGGGTCAAAAATGAAGAAAGCTAGAATGAAAGATACTAGTAAGATAGTAGAAGCCACTGTTGCCACTGTTGATAGTGTAAATTCGCTAGCTTCTCCACCTCCTGCTGCCCCAAATGTGAATATTGTTGTACTTTGTCCAAGTGTTGGTACTGTTGCTACTATTTCTACTATTTCTTCTACTTCCTTAGCAACTATCATTCAGGAAAATGCCTCTGCTACTTCTTCACCCACAATTGTTACTTCAACTGTCTCTTATTCATTGGCAATAGCCTCTAGTGCTCCTAGCAGTCCCATTTCTTCCATGGCTGCCTTGTCATACTCCTCCACCACTTCCACATCCTTATCTTCTATTCCACCTTCCACTGCCCTTACACTACCTCCCATTTCTACCATTCTTTCACCTTCTTTGCCCTCTTTGCCTATCACTTCACCTATAATCATTTCTTCCGTCTTGCCAACTTCTTCCATCTCACCAGCTCTAGGGTCTACTATGTTTGCTAGTTTGACACAAGTTAACTTGTCCTCAATTGCAATGCCCTTATCATCTGTTGTTCCTATCTCCCAAGTACCCATGGACCAAGATTCAACTCCCTTGGCTGTGCCATTGCTGCCAGGTATTGAGAAAGTGTGTGCTGAACTAGGTCTTCAAGAGCAAGAACTGGAGAAGGACGTATTTGTCGAGGCAGAAAATGAGGTACTTGATGAACCTTTGACTGAAAATGCCAGTGCAAAAATAATTGAAATATCAAATAGTCCTCTGGAAAAGAGCCAAACAGAAGCAATCCTCGAGGCAAGTCAGAAAGATGTAGTGATAAATTGGAGGAATATTGTAGATGAGGAAGAGGATTTAGATAAAGGACAAGAACAAGAGCAAGGGATACTTGAAGGGCTTCCCAATACAGATAGTGAAAAGATTGATAGGCCCAAAGAACTTTCTTCCTCAACACCTGATTGGCTGCAAAGTAGAGTAGGATATCTAGAGCCCCAGGTGGAAATAATGAAATTAGATCTAAGTGCCATTTTTTCACATAGCCAAAAGCCAAAGAAATAGAAGAAAGCAAAGGTGCAATCCAAGTTTTACAAGGATGAGACTGGGTCAAGAATAGATGAAATAGCTGTCCCACCAGTTGATACAAATAGAGAGCAAGTCAAAGTAGAAGATTATACCATAACAACTATAAATTTGGGACCAACTACAAGAGCTCAGAGGGTTAATGAATTCAAAGGTTTTGTTACTTCAATCTTGGAATAGCTAGACAAGGATGAAATCTCAAAGAAAGAGCTGAAGCAACAAAATGAAGAGCTTCGGGCATGCTTGCAATTTTGTAATAAAACCAGTAGATTTAGATGGTGAGATAAGGATAGTTCCCACCTTTTTATCGAAAGATGAAATGTCCAAGATGGGTGAAGTTCAGACCTTGCCCAAAGGCACTCAAAGTTTGATGATCAGAGTGTGCGTGAAAGGATGTGTAACAATTGATGTTGCAGCTGAATTTCATAAAAAATTGGTTCAACTTCGGGAACATTGGAAGGACTTGTATGAGGAATATGATTCTTTTGATAAATATTATTCTCAGATATTTCCTCGTGTACAAGCAATCAGAGACTTGCCTACTCAGACACTGTTGTCTGAAAATATTTTGACAGGGGATAGATTGCACAAAGCCATTGACTGGTACCAGCAAATAAATTTGAGAAAAGAAGTCTTTGATAGCATTAGGGAGGCCCATAAAATAGGAGATGAAAACCTATTGGCTCTTATTTACAAAATAAATGACAGTCTAAAAGATTGCTTGTAGATGGGCTGTGATGATTTGGAGCCATACAATGTGAAAGGATGTAAAGATAGGTTACATAAGATAGTTTTGGAACATACATAATTGGATGTGGAGGCTAGACTGGATAGAGTCAGTGACCTCATAACTGAATTCAATGCATTCCATAAGGAAAAGGAAGAGATAGAGAAAATATATAATTAGTACAACCAAGAATTGTAGATGTTCAGATATTGGGCCAATCACCTCAAGAACTTGGACCCCGTAGATATCAATCCGGCGATATCAGCCTGGGTCAGCTACTGCAACAAGATAGCAGAAGAAGACAAAGTAGACTTGGCTGATGAGTCTTAGTATATTCTTGAATATCTTGAAATGTAATCCTGTCAGTAATGTAAACTGTTATATTTAGAGTGATATGTGACACTATTTTGTCTTTATTATGCTTCAAAAATGACTTTTTCTATATATATATTCAGTTGGGTAGTCAAATTTTCTAGATTCAATGTATCTAGGGGTTGTTTTTCATCTTTTTCATAAGAGACAAAATGTAATTCGGGATTTGTTATGAGCTGTCATAAATGTATTTAATGATGTAAATATGGACTGTTGGTGTTGAGTTAATCTCAACAATCCATTCAAAAACTCGATATGGCTCCTCTCCTATATAAAGGGGTTGCCATTTCCATTATTTGGGAGAAGACTCTTGATGCCGAATTGTTGACGCTCTGCCATTTGAAGTTAATACAAAGCAAGTTTCTATAGTTCTCTTGAGAATTTGTCTATTGTATTTGCTTATTTGGTTTTCATGGTTCACTTCTTGATCTCCAAATAGTTAATTAATTGTGCTTTTGCAATGTTCATGGTTTGTTGAAGGTATTTGATGAATGTTCCTAGTCCATACTTTTAGTTACTTGTTGATGGTAGGTAACTGTGCAAAGTTAGTTTGGGCTGATCAGTTGTGCTTAGTTCAATTACATTTCATAAATTAAATTGTACCATTTGTTGGGTATTTGATTAATGAATGTAATCTGAAAATTTATCGATTTCCATTGAAGATAGCATCATTTTCTACAGTGCTGTAACATCCACTTTCAGTTTGGTAACTCAAAAAACTAGTTAAATTTTAGAACATTTGTCTACCTAAAGCAGTCCGTTTGTTGTGAATGTCACCTAGGATTTCTCTAAAACCCTATTCGTTTTTGCATTTTCTTTGAAAACGATAGTTAGCTTAGGTATTTACCAACATTTTGCATCATTTAATCAACTAAAATCATAAAGGGTTTGCATGAAACATTGTCCAAGCTGTCTAAATCCATCAATTGCATGTAAGACCCCTTGTTGGCACAACTAGTCATTCCAACTGAGAGATTCCATGCAAGCTAAGACCTAGCTGTAGAAACCTTGGAGTATTCTTACCTAGGGTAGGATACTTTTCAAGAGAGGTGTGATACAAAAAATCATACCTGTGTTGTTGTGTGCTAAAAACACCATCAACAGTATAGTATGGTAACTGAGAAGAGAGGAAGGTGGATCATTGTCTAGCCTTCAGTGATTTAGAGCTCCCAAGTTTCACCACTCAAGTTAACTTGTATGTGGCCCCACTAAGATCCTATGATGTAATTCTAGGAATTAACTAGTTGCCTTAGCACAAATCCATAGTTAAATTCATAGAAAAGGTGGTAACATGTTTGGATTTGGGAATCCAACTAAGATTTGTGGCATTCAAAAACCCATAAATCTTAGACAAATTTTAGCTATGCAAGTAGAGAAGGATCCAAGGAAAGGATGTACCTTCTATGTAATTCACATTGATGACCTTGAAAATAATAAGGAACAATCAATTGTGTATTTTCCTAATCTTCAAGAATTTTGAGATGTGTTCCCTGAAGAACTACCATGGTTACTGCTAAGAAGAGAATTTGATTTCTCTATTGATCTTCCACCTGGTTTAGAACCAAAATCTAAGGCTCCATAAAAGATGACCACCATGGAGTTGTATGAGTTGAAGGTTCAACTTCAATAATTGATAGAGAAGGGTCTAATTAGACCAAGTGTGTCACAATGTGGAGCACCTATGATCTTTGTGAAAAAGAAAGATGGTACCCTTCGAATGTGTATAGATTACATAATGCTTAATAAGGTGACTATAAAGAATAGATATCCTTTTCCTATAATTAATGACCTCTTTGATTAGATGAAGGGAGAAACAGTCTTTTCCAAGATTGACTTGAGATCAGGTTATCATCATCTAAGAATTAAGGAAGAGTATATCCTCAGGTCATCCCACAACAATGGGTTACACTTTTTGGCCAAACTTGACATTGAAATCAACATTTTGAACTAAATCTTCACTTTCTGACACCTATAGCCACTAAACCATTAGGAATTTGAAGATGATGCGAACTAGTGATTTGTGAGATTTTGTTTGTAGATTCAACATATATTTTTTTAAAAAAATTGGAGTTAAATTGTAAAATTTTTTGCATCTCCTTTGATAACTAGTTTTTAATAGTAAACAACATTTTTTTAAAGTGATGTGTATTCTGTAGCACATAACTTTTTTTCTACAAAGGATAAAATTATGATTCTTTTGAATTTATATTGTGACACCGATATATAGGGCATGCATTTGGTTTCATAATGTTTGGTTGAATATTATTTTTTTAATTAAGTTTTGAAGTCAAACCAATTATTATTTGGACATAGGCGTGTTCCGTAAAACATAACTTTTTCTATATGTATCGAAATTCAATTTTTTTTGGTTGAAACAAGGACATCAATACCTAGGGCATATATATTTTTTAGAATTTTTTTCACTAATTTACTAATTTTCCATGTGTGCAGAACATAGAACTTGATGTTCGGTGAAAAACCTACATTCACAAAAAATAAAAAATAAATATAATAATCAAATTAAATATAATTAAAATTATACTTTTTGGGAAGCTTATAATAAGGACTACATAGTTATAAAACATAAATTTTAAATGAATTCATTTGATCCCCCAAAAGGTAAATCAAAAATGATTTTTATCAACATTTTGATAGGTGTAGAGGAGACTTCATTATAGGTAAGGTTTAAAACTAGCGGGGTTCTATCCAAGGGGGTTTGAATCTAAGGAGGTTTGATAAAACCCTCTTCAATTAAAATATTTTAAATGGAACCTTTCAATGCTTAAATCATTATATTTTTTAAAAATATGTGATTTTAGCAAAAATCAGGATGTCCCAGAAAGTGTAACCCATTATTGTGGCAACACCCCCCCAAATTTGCATTCAAAACTCATTATGGGAATTACGAGTTCACTGTACTTCCTTTTGGCCTTACAAATGCTCCTACAACTTTTATGAACTTGATGAATAGTGTTTTCAAAGCTTGTTTAGATGAATTTGTCATTTTGTTCAATTATGGCATTCTGATCTTTTCAAAAAATGAAGAAGATCATGAGAAACATTTGAGAATAGTCTTGCAGGGTTTGTAGAAACATCAACATTTTGGCAAGTTGTCTAAATACTCTTTCTATCAGAAGGTGCAATATCTGGGTGCAATATCTGGGTCATATTATTTCAACTGAAGGAATATCTATAGACCCAGCTAAAACCAAAGCCATCATGGAATAGCTAGCTGCAACGAATGTCCAAGAAGTTTGTAGTTTCATGGGATTGGCAAGATATTATAGGAGGTTTGTAGAAGGTTTCTCCAAGATTGTGAACCCCATTACCACTCATCAGAGAAAGGGTAAAAGATTCAAGTGGATAGATAAATGTCAGCAAGCTTTTTAGACTTTAAATCATAAGCTCACCACTACACCAATTCTAATAGTACTTGATCCAAATGGAAGATTTTCTATCATAACAGATGCTTCAGGTGAAGGTTTGGGTGGGGTCCTCATGCAAAATGGGCAAGTTGTGGCCTATGAGTCCCAAAAATTACAGCAATATGAATTGAACTATGCACCCCATGATCTAGAGCTAGCAACCATCATTCATGCATAGTACAAATGTGGAGGCACTATCTCATTGGTAAACCTTTTGAACTCAAGACTGATTACTTGGGTCTCAAATATATTTTCACCCAACCTAACCTTAATGCTTGGCAAAGGTGGTCGCTTGAGTTTCTAAGAGAACATGACTTTGATATTGACTATATCAAAGGAAATTAAAATAGAGTTGTGGATGCCCTTAGTAGAAGAAGGCATATTTCTATTATCATAACTCTTCACTCAAATTTTATACAATAGGTACTTGATCAACTTTAGCATGATGAGCATTATATCAAAGTCAAAACAACCTTAGAGGAAAATGCCTCTAACCCTCGATTTGGGGAATATAAGCTTGAGTCATATGGTCTACTTAGATTACAGGGTAGGAACATATGTACTAAATCAAGGTGGACTAAGGACTAAGGTACTAGAGGAGGCACATAATGCTCCTTATTCTAGACACCCAGGTGTGACTAAACATATGGCTGACTTGAGACTATTATATTTTTGGCCTAGACTGAAAAGAGAAGTAACAGAGTTTGTGGCTAGGTGCTTGGAATGCCAGTGAGTCAAGTATAAGCATGTGCATCTTGCATAACTCCTATATCCTCATGATATTACTGAGTATAAATGGTAGGTAGCAAGTATGGATTTCATTCAAGGACTACCTATGTCTAAAGCTAAACATGATGTCATTTTAGTTGTGATAGACAAGCTCACTAAGGTAGCCCACTTTATTCCTAGGAGCTTAACAAATAGATCCTTGACATTAGCAATGAAATTTGCCTAGGAGATTTTTAGACTTCATGGAGTACCTAAGAAAATCATTTCTAATTGTGATGCTTGAATGACTTCTAAGTTTTGGAAAACATTGCATGCTTCTTTGGGAACGCACCTAAATTTTAGTACAACATACCATCCCTAAACGGATGGGAAAATAGAGTGAGTAAATCAGATTGTGGAGGATCTGCTCAGAATGTATTGCATGGGTCAACAATACAAATGGGAAGAGTACCTTCCTTTAGTTGAGTTCGCCTATAATAATTCTTTTCAATATTATCTTGGAATGTCACCTTTTGAGGCTTTTACGATAGAAAATGTCGTAGTCCTATTAGTTGGGATAATGTTGACGAAAGAGTGGTCATCAACCATGAAATGCTTAAGGATATGGATGAGTAGATGAGGGTGATCAAGGAGAGATTAAAGGAAGCTTCTGCTAGGTAGAAAAGTTATACAGATAAAAACAAAAGCTTTAGGCAATTTTCTATCGGGACAGGGTGTTTTTGTGAGTTAAACCACAAAAGAGTTCTATCTCATTTGGCAAGATAGCCAAACATGCTCCTAGATATGTGGGGCCCTTTTATGTCTTAGAAGTTGTTAATCTCGTGGCCTATAGACTAGCTCTATCTCCATCTTTATCTTGGACACATAATGTTTTTCATGTTTCTTTATTGAAGCCTTACCATCCAGATGCCACTCACATTCTTGATTGGTAAGCCTTGTAGGATTCGAGGGTGGTTCTGGTGGAACCCATGCAAATCCTTGATCAATGCTTGAAATCCATTTGCACAACATAGAGGTGGTCCAATCCAAGGTGCAATGGGACCAATTTTTAGAGGATAGTGCCACTTGGGAGGATGTTACAAAAATGCAATGCTTGTTCCCTCATTTATTGTAGTTGTTTACATATTTTTCAGCCATTGAGATGATGACTATACCTAGAGGGGAGGGATGTCACATCCCAATTTTGTATTTTACTACAACTACTTGTAAATATGTGTTAATTACATAGTAAACATGACTATTGCTATAAAACTTCTATGTTTGATTAATTAAGTGTTGGCTAAGGTGTTGATCATAAGATCCAATTGATATCATGTGCAATAGAAAAAGTTTTAGTTTATGTTTGTTTGTTGAAGAAATTAATACTGTAAATAGTTTGATTATACTCTTTTCAATGGAAAAATATTAACTACAAAATCATTTTTTGTGAGTGTGACAGGATAGAAGTCAACACTCTCATTAGTAGAGAGGGTATCATCGGAAAAAAGTTTAGCCATCTAAGGCTTAATGTGCATGAGAAGACCTGCACACAATCACATAGACATATATAGTTAGTCTACATTGTCATGCTTGAATGATGTTTTTGTTCGTAAGTGTGTTTTGTGTGCAAAGAAAAAACAATTTCTAATCCTCACGGAAAAGTGTTTAGTGTTAGATAATTTTGTTGATTTTATTAAATGAGTATCATAAGAAGTATGTTCGTTTTGAAAGGAAAATTATTATTATTATTATTTTTCAATCCTTCATACTGATTTCTTGTTGGAAATTTAAACCATTATAATTTTCCTTTCATAATAAAATAATTGTGTTAACATTTTCTTAAAACTAACAATTTTTAAATTTATTATTTTAGCTTTTCCTTAGTTTGATTTTGAATTAAGTATTCTATTCCTTTTAATAAATAACCTTCAACATGTTCCTAAGGGGAATAAGGAAATGGCAGAGTTTTTCCAGTTGCCAGCAAAATAAGAGTCCTTTTGGCTAAACATTTTGATGCTCTTTTCTCCAATCTTTAACAGCTAGTGTAGACACCTAAAATTGTCCAAAACATTCTAGTGCCATTGTACTTCATCAATATCATTTCTCTAATTATTCGACATCATTTCCATCATCTATTAATTATTCCTCTATCCATAATCAAACTAACATTTCCTCTATATTATTCAATTTCCATATTAATTAAATAATCCTTAATTATTTAATTATGTAGACACCTAAAAATGTCTCGAGCCTGCGAACACCATTTTGACACCTGATTCTCCCAATTCCACATTCCACTATTAATTAAATGATTTTTAATTATTTAATTAATTCACTTCTCCTCTCATGCTTCTAATTAAATAAATTTTATTTATTTAATTACTTAGCAATTTCTTCTAAATTTCTTCTATAATTAAATAATTAATTAATTATTCATTATTCCAATATCCCCTTTGTCCTATTAATTTAAATAAATAATATTTATTTAAATTATAGGTCTTGTCCTAATTAAATAGGTTGTAACACTTATTTAATTAGATCCCATCACATTATTCCCCTTCTCAAATAAATTAAATAAATGTACATAATTTATTTAATTTAAAAACACCTTACACCTCACCATTTCTTCAAATTAAAAATTGTCCTGTTGGTGCCTAAATTGACTGTCAGTTTCCGAGCAATTTTCATGCAGGTACCTTCCCAAAAAATCCAAAAAATTCTAAGTTTTAGCACCCCCTCAGTGTTTTTCAGCATCTGCATCATAGTTCTTGAGGAGGTGGTCTTCATGTTTTCTCCATCGGCGAAAGTTTTTGTTTGAAGTGCTCCGATTGTGTCTTCAAATTTTCAGCTTGAACTTGAACCCTTCTCTCAAGGGTTCAACGGTTCAAGGTTCAATGGTTCAAAGCTTTGTGATTTTGGTCTTGGCCGAAGTTTTTTGTGTATCGGGTCGACTTTGAGTTGCTTGGCCGACAGTCAAGTGTTTTGCCGATGAAGTATTGTTTTTGAGGTTTGAACCTCGCCATTGAACCATCAGGTTGAACCGGTTCATCGGTTCAATGGGTTCGCGGGGTTATGTTTATGTTGCCGATAGAGGAGGAATCGGGTTGAACCTCGGGGTTGAACCTCTCATTTGAACCTGGCCATTGAACCCGACAGATGGTGAGTCTCGCCAAAGGAGAGGTGGGTGCTAGGTATTCATCGGTGTGAGAGTGACGAGGTCTAGCCGATGGGATGCCATCAGAGAGACTTGTATGATCAGATGGACTGTGGAGTGCTTGGCCGATGATGATTTTCTCGCCGATCAAAGGATGTCGTTGTGACATGGTTTTTCTCTGGCTAATGATGGAGTTGATAGTGGTCTTCGATGTGACTCAGCGTATCAGCAGGGAAACTTTTAGGTTGGCCGATGGTGTTGGTCACACCGACAGGGGAGTATGGAGCAACGATCGGAGAGACTCATGCTATCGACGAGGGTCTGGAGGGCTATTCCGACGGTGTAAGTCACACCGACGGAGGTGGGAAACCGATGTGTTATCGGCAGGAGTTGTTATGTCGGCAGGAGGATTTTCGGCTGGGCCGATGGTGTTGGTCTGGCTGATGGCGAAGGTGTTGTCGGTGAGACTATTGAGGTCGGCAGGAGATTCGTGGGCTTGGCCGATGGTGTTAGTCTTGGCAATGGGCTTTGGGCTGAGAGGCGTGTGTCGAGCATGGCAAAAGCGCTCGACACCTTTTATCTTTGCAACCATGCTTATAAAGTAATAGAAGGCTCTCCGCGCCATGCATGTGGGATTATTTCCCTATATAATTTGAACCTTTAGTAAAGTGCGTTTTGGTGGGAAATTCTTTTTTGAATGCTGTGATGGTTTTCTTGGTGGTTGCGGGTTGTTGGTCCATCAATGGCGACAGTGCAGGGGTATGGGCGACGGGACAAATAATCAAACTGCCCGATTATGAATGAAGACTTCCAGATGGCAGCACAGGGCTTGAGGCTACCCTTGTCTACTCTCTTGTCTGATGCAGCAATAACTTCTAAGCGCCATTCCTTCTAAGGACTGTATCTGGTGGATTTTTGTCAAAAACATGTAATTAATTGCTAGAGGTACACTTTCTGGCCGATATAGGCAGACTGTGTTACCATTTTTGTTGTTGTTGAAAGTTGAACATTTGGCTCTATAATACAATATAGTTGGTTTTGGTTGCTCTGTGCAGCAAAACTTGTGAGTTTATGTATCTCCTGTAGTATGTTTTTTGCATGAATCCACTGATTTCATGGTTAATCTTATATGAATAATGCTATGTTTGCATGTGTTGTGCTAATTCTGTCTCCTGTGTTGCATGTATCTTTCTTCTGAGTCTAGATATTTAAGGAATGTCTGAGACTCTAGAACATAGAATTCCTGTGTTGAATGTTTGATCTCTTAACTTCTGCTCAAGGGGTAGATTAAATTGTTCTCAGATTAAGCATTGGGAAGGATATACTGCAATAGGGATGCCTTAAGTATAGATAGCTTAACACTTTGTATTGGGAGATATCTGTAAGGCAGATATCACATGTGTCCCCCTGAAATCTAGTTTTAGTTGTTCATGCTGATCATTCATAGGTGTATGTCTACTGACTCCAGGCCCTTGATAGGCACCAATCTTGCTTTGTGTTAGTGTTATATACCATGTCCAGCTTTGCACCCAAACACAAAATCAAAATCAAACACTAAAACAACCATTAGGACAGTAGAATTAGTTTTAGGATCCAAGTCCTCTGTCTACAACTGCAAATAGGCCCAAAGCCAGCCCCTTTGCTCTTATCTTACAGTTTTGGTCTACTTACAAGAGGACTCATCTGCTTTCTGTTAGCATTCCAGTTTTTGTATGCATATTCTCATGGATGTTGAGTAGGGAATACCCCCCTAGGTTTTGTAGAGCCTGAAGAAGAAGAGGAGATAAAATATAGAGTCTATCTCCTATACTATTGGCCCCTAGCCCAGAGATCCTGTTGATCATTGATGGCTACCTTGTAGGGAAATCTGGGAGTAAGCATCCAGTCTGGGAAAAAACCAACAGAAATTGGCGACCCTACTAGGGATGGATTGATAAAAATGAATAAATTTGTGGCCCATCCGAGTCACCAACAAAATGGTGACTCTACTGGGGAGTCTTTCATGTGAATGATGATGCTTTGCTGGTGGAATGAACTCAAAAACATATTTGATGAGCTTTTAGCTGCTATAAATTTTGTCCTCTCTGGATAGATGGCGACTCTGCACAAGATTCAAGTGCACATGAAAAGTTGATGTGTGTGTTGTGACAGAAAATGTGTTGTTTAGACTTCAGCATCTGTATGAGAAAAGGTACCTTGCTCCCTCCTACTTGAAATTGTTGTTTTATTGCATAGGTTAGATGCCAAGGGAGGCTATAGGTCTTAGAAATGCAAAGGATGTCTGAAAATAGAAATTTCATGAATCCAAATATGTATACACCCATACTCAGTCAAAAGGGGGATGATTGGTTGGATAAAAGAATAGAAGAGATGAAAAATAGGTTGATATTCTTAGAGGCTAGGCAGGCCCAATTAAATCATGATAACCTTGTTGTGCCTGCCAGTCAGAAAGCTAAACCTCCTGCCAGGCCTTTTGATCCTTTGTATGACCAGTTAGATTTGTCATGGGTTGATTATAAAGTAGAAAGTATGCCTGCTAGGTTATATTGTCAGATGCCTAGATTTAGTGGTCACAGTGTTTGTGATGGGAATGCACATATCCAAAATTTTCACAGTTTCATGGGAAAACATTCATTTAGAGATGAGGATGTGTGGATGAGGTTTTTTGTTAGGTCCCTTGATGCAAAAGCAAAAGACTGGTATTTGAGCTTTCCAAAGAGATTTTTTGCCTGTTGGGATGAGCTTGCTGACTGTTTCAGAAAGGAATTTGCAAAAGAACCTGCTGATCTTGTTGTAGAATTGATGAAAATCAGAAAACAAGATAAAGAGCTATGTATTGATTTCAGTCATAGGTTTGCAGTAGCCCTTTCACAGATTCCAGAAGTCTTCAGACCTGATACTTCAGCCTGTGTTGGCATATTCTATGAGGCTTTTGAGGAGGGTTCTAGTGCAGTGCTGAGGGATTTCAAGGTGACAAATATGCAGATGGCATACAAGTTTGTAGAAAATATAGAAAAAATTAGAAATGAGCACTTGCAGAATTCTCTATCCACAGGCTTTGGTGTGAAAAATAGTTGTGAAGTTGCAAATGACCAAATAATTAAGGCATCATGTGCAGATAGAAATGAAAATGAAAGCATAGAGGTTGAGACTGCTATATTTGAACATAATGCTAACGATACTGCTCAACTGGATTGTTCACCAGTTGAGGATGCCAATGAAAGGACTAACGAAGACTCCCATTGCAATGATGAGGTAGCTGGCCATGAAAACAACAATGAGGTTGTGGATAGTAATGAGCAACTTTTGGAATGGACCTGTGGAGACAATTGTGAGTATTGTACTCAAGACAGAGAAGATATAAGCAAACAGAGAAATAGTCCCATGTGTGACCCATTGCCTTCCTTTCAAACACATGGAGATCATGAAGAGCAGTCAGAGATTGAAATAAGTGCTAGTGCAGAGCATGGTTGTTTTTTATTTGGTGACTATTTTGCTTATGACACACAGGCTAATACTCCTCCACAGAGTGAATCCATTGGTGATGAAAATACATGCTCTGCTACCCATGAACAAATGGCATACTATGATGAAACTGATGCACCTGGGTCACCCATTTATGGCACATGTGGTGATGAGGATCTGTTTGAGTATGGTGAAGGTTTGGGCACTATTTTTTACTTAGATTCTATTTCTCATCCTAATGAAAGAGGAAACAACATACATTAGGTAGGTGACTGTAAAAATGTGCCTGATTTGAAAGAGATGCCAGAGCCTGATCTTTTCCAGTTTGATGCTGCTATTGGTTGTGTGCATGATGTGCACAATTGTGAATTTGAAAGCTTCTCTTTTGGGCCAGCTGATGAAGAGATCCCTAATTTTCCTAGTTGTGTGATGGACTTTGAGTGCTTTCAGTTTTTAGTCTAGCTAGGAAATCATTTTGTAATGCATAGTGATGACAAGTGTTACATACCATTTGAGTATGCATTGCTTGATACATTCTGCATCCACTTGTTGCCGGATGCTAAAAGTTATTTGCACAGGGATGATAGTGACAAACTAAATCAGAGGGTTGAATGCGTAGATGACCAGGTTTGTTTGTGGTCAGATCATGGCATCATTCCCAGGCTTGACCCAGTGTATGCAGATGAGAACAAGGTGTTTGATAAGGGGAAATATTGGTTTTCCTTTTCTTGGTGGCCTTAGGCCATCAAGTGTATTTGGTGATGCAGATCATTGTAACTTCATGACTCTGTGCCCAATGGATAGGGGACTAGTCTGCATCCCAGAGTTCTATGGTTCTTGCCATGCCTGCAAGAGGCATGCATCCTCAGACAGAGCCACTGTTGGTGCCTAAATTGACTGTCAGTTTCTGAGCAATTTTCATGCAGGCACCTTCCCAAAAAATCCAAAAAATTCTAAGTTTTGGCACCCCCTCAGCGTTTTTCAGCATCTGCATCATAGTTCTTGAGGAGGTGGTCTTCATGTTTTCTCCATCGGCGAAATTTTTTGTTTGAAGTGCTCCAATTGTGTCTTCAAATTTTTGGCTTGAACTTGAACCCTTCTCTCAAGGGTTCAACGGTTCAAGGTTCAATGGTTCAAAGCTTTGTGATTTTGGTCTTGGCCAAAGTTTTTTGTGTATCGGGTCGACTTTGAGTTGCTTGGTCGACAGTCAAGTGTTTTGCCGATGAAGTATTGTTTTTGAGGTTTGAACATCACCGGCGTACCTTAGTATTGAACCTCGCCATTGAACCATTGGGTTGAACCAGTTCATCGGTTCAATGGGTTCGCAGGGTTACGTTTATGTTGCCGATAGAGGAGGAATCAGGTTGAACCTTGCGGTTGAATCTCTCATTTGAACCTAGCTGTTGAACCTGACAGATGGTGAGTCTCGCCAAAGGAGAGGTGGGTGCTAGGTACTCATCGGTGTGAGAGTGACGAGGTCTGGCCGATGGGATGCCATCAGAGAGACTTGTATGATCGGATGGACTGTGGAGTGCTTGGCTGATGATGATTTTCTCACCGATCAAAGGACATCGCTGTGACATGGTTTTTCTCTAGCTGATGATGGAGTTGATGGTGGTCTTCGGTGTGACTCGGCGTATCGGCAGGGAAACTTTTGGGTTGGCCAATGGTGTTGGTCACACCGACAGGGGAGTATGGAGCAATGATCAGAGAGACTCATGCTATCGGCGAGGGTCTGGAGGGCTGTTCCGACGGTGTAAGTCACACCGACGGAGGTGGGAAACTGATGTGTTATCGACAGGAGTTGTTATGTCGGCAGGAGGATTTTCGGCTGGGCCGATGGTGTTGGTCTGGCTGATGGCGAAGGTGTTGTCGGTGAGACTATTGAGGTCGGCAGGAGATTCGTGGGCTTGGCCGATGGTGTTAGTCTTGGTGATGGGCTTTGGGCTGAGAGGCGTGTGTCGAGCATGGCAAAAGCACTCGACACCTTTTATCTTTGCAACCATGCTTATAAAGTAATAGAAGGCTCTCCGCGCCATGCATGTGGGATTATTTCCTTGTATAATTTGAACCTTCAGTAAAGTGCGTTTTGGCAGGAAATTCTTTTTTGAATGCTGCGATGGTTTTCTTGGTGGTTGCGGGTTGTTGGGCCATCAATGGCGACAGTGCAGGGGTATGGGCGATGGGACAAATAATCAAACTACCCGATTATGAATGAAGACTTCCAGATGGCGGCACAGGACTCGAGGCTACCCTTGTCTACTCTCTTGTCTGATGCAGCAATAACTTCTGAGTGCCATTCCTTCTAAGGACTGTATCTGGTGGATTTTTGTCAAAAACATGTAATTAATTGCTAGAGGTACACTTTCTGGCCGATATAGGCAGACTGTGTTACCATTTTTGTTGTTGTTGAAAGTTGAACATTTGGCTCTGTAATACAATACAGTTGGTTTTGGTTGCTCTGTGCAGCAAAACTTGTGAGTTTATGTATCTCCTGTAGTATGTTTTTTGCATGAATCCACTGATTTCATGGTTAATCTTATATGAATAATGCTATGTTTGCATGTGTTGTGCTAATTCTGTCTCCAGTGTTTCATGTATCTTTCTTCTGAGTCTAGATATTTAAGGAATATCTAAGACTCTAGAACATAGAATTCCTGTGTTGAATGTTTGATCTCTTAACTTCTACTCAAGGGGTAGATTAAATTGTTCTTAGATTGAGCATTAGGAAGGATATACTGCAATAGGGATGCCATAAGTATAGATAGCTTAACACTTTGTACTGGGAGATATCTGTAAGGCAGATATCACATGTGTCCCCCTGAAATCTAGTTTTAGTTGTTCATGCTGATCATTCATAGGTGTATGTCTACTGACTCCAGGCCCTGGATAGGCACCAATCTTGCTTTGTGTTAGTGTTATATACCATGTCCAGCTTTGCACCCAAACTCAAAATCAAAATCAAACACTAAAACAACCATTAGGACAGTAGAATTAGTTTTAGGATCCAAGTCCTCTGTCTACAACTACAAATAGGCCCAAAGCCAACCCCTTTTCTCTTATCTTACAGTTTTGGTCTACTTACAGGAGGACTCATCTGCTTTTTGTCAGCATCCCAGCCTTTGTATGCATATTCTCATGGATGTTGAGTAGGGAATACCCCCCTAGGTTTTGCAGAGCCTGAAGAAGAAGAGGAGATAAAATATAGAGTCTATCTCCTATACTGTTGGCCCCTGGCCCAGAGATCCTATTGATCATTGATGGCTACCTAGTAGGGAAATATGGGAGTAAGCATCTAGTCTGGGAAAAAACCAACATGTCCTTTTGTCCTTTAGTGACTATGAAACCCTAATCAATCTACACCGTTCATCAAATCAAAAGTCATACTTGTAATCATAGCCCTTCATTCCAACCCTACTCCTTTATAAAACCACTCTCTTAGCCTCATTTCTCACTTACCACTTGCATAATTTGAGCACTATCTAATTTTGCCATTCACATACTCTTGAGCTTCTCATTATATTTGCAAACCTGCAAATCTGAGAGCAAATTACTACAAAATCTTTGAGAAAAAATGGAGGATTGACACTTGTAGTCTAGGGTTTCATGTCTCGTGTTTGCATTTGTTTGATCCTAGGCTATTTAGTACTCCATTGAGTTGTTAGGGCATGCATGATACTATTTGCAGGTGTTTGAATGTTTTTCCCTGACATCATTTGGTGAACTCGACATGAATCATCCGTACTTTCCATGAATTTGTGATTTTAGGGTTTGCAAGAACAGTGCGACACATCTGCAGGTCCGTGCAATGCATTCACTGCTTTAGGTGATGCATGCATAGTATGACCGAATGCATTAGTTGGAGTTTGCAACACATCAGGATAGTTCTATGATGCATTCGTCTCTATATTGGATATAATCTCCGTGTTTTCTTTATCCGGCTAACCCACTTGGTTTTGTAGGGTTTTATCATATTTTCTGATGCTTTATTTGCTTTGCTAACCATCTCTTCATCTATTCATTTCATTAGGGTATTTCAAAGCATTAGGGTTTTATATTTCAAGGGTTTACTTAGGTTACTTTAAACTTGTTCAATCATTTAAGTATGCCCTATGTATGTTTAAAGGTTTCTGGCATCAGGGAAACAACTCTACAACCCTAGGGTTTTTTATGCATCAATGAAGTGTTATTTTCAACTGTGGTTTAGGTAGATTTTGTTGTTTTTGAGTTGTATACATAGAGTGATGCATCTGTGGGTTTCTACAATGCAGTCACCATTTCTTGAAATGTAGTCACCATCTTTTGCAATGCATCTGAGACCCTATGCGACACATTCATTTGACAGTGGACCGCATCTATACCTCTGTGCGATGTAGTTGATGTTCCTTGTGATGCATCAGAGACATTCTGAGCCACATCCGACTGGTTAAAAATAAGGAGTTCTTAAGTTGCCTTCATTCTGGTTTCTCTGTTTGCACAGTAGATTAGAGGTTTATTCTGTTACTAATTTCTGGTTTGCATCTTTATGGCTTCCATTGGAGGAGAATCTTGTTTGAAATCATTAACCTATTTGTTGCAAGTTTTCTTTCATTTCATGTGTGTGTTTGGTTAAGTTAGGAACACTTTAAATTTGGTTTAAAAATAACAACAATCAGTTTGTTTTCACTCTCATTGGTTTAAAAAGAACCACAAATTGCATATTCACACTCATTGGTTTAAAAGGAACAACAACTTGCATACTTTCACTCATTGGGTTAAAAAGAACAACGCGCATATTTTCACTCGTTGGCTTAAAAACAACTTGCATCTTTCACATTCATTGGGGGTAAAAAGAATAACAAATTGCATAATTGTCTTATTTGTCTTGTGATTTTGTTTATGTTTCAAAGAAGTGTATGCTCTTCTCTCGCACTCTAAGTGATCTTGGGAATCAGAATCTCTTCTCAACATTTTCATAATCACACCACACACTTAATTTCTAAAGGTAAATGAACTTTGTTTAGTGTGACCAAGTAAATGCATATGCTCTCTCCTCGCATCATTGTATGAACTTGGAGATCAAAAGCATTTACTTGTGTTGCTTTTGTAACCCTTTAGACAGCGCCTACCTTCGAGACACATCCACAAGGAGAACTCGTTGGTGACCCTAAGTAGTATTTCCCTCAGGCCACTATATAAATAGATAAGGCGAAAGCCAAGTCTAAACTGCCATTAGCCTTCGTCGTACAATGCGAATCCAAAACTACAAGCTACCCACGTTTATGTGAGGTATTTGTTAGTACCATTAGTAGGATTGGTTAAAGCCTTAAGTGGCTTGCTAGATGCTCGTGAGGTGATAAGTCCCTGAGTTGTGACTACAAGACAAATTAGTTAGAAGCCACCCTATTGATTGAGTTATTGGCGTCTTGTTCAGTGCAAGGGCATAGAAGGGTTTGCCCCCAAGATTACTCACCATAAGGCTCCATTGAGATGAGATTGGAATCCTCGGCTTAGCATAAGCTATACATAGATTTCTAGGGAAAGGGTGATTGGGTCATCCTTCCAGTCCTAGAGGCCCCTATCCATCCTCTCTTACATAGACAAAAAAATTATACACAGCTATCTTAGGTGTGATGACATTTGAGTCGACAGAGATTCCAAGTTGTGGGCTTAACAAGCTGCCATTGGCCGTTGACCTTAGGGATAGAAAGTGACTTATGTGTGTGAATTATTTTTGAATTATGATTAAGGCCCATGGAAATTTGGGGTTGGATAGCCCCCAAACATACACATACACTTCCCAAGTCAAGAGTCACATCCAAATTGAATGCTGAGTGTCTTCTATGTGTGAAGTGTTTTCTAATTTTTCCAACAAACTATCAAACAAACGTAGGAAAATTGATTTTAGGCACCCCATAAATAGTGAAACGCATCTGCTGAGAAATAGACCACAACTGAAACACCCTACAATGCATCTGATAAATAGTAGAACACATCGAAAGCTCCCTGAAACGCATCTGCAAGCCTATAAACTGCAATCGAGCCCTTGTGTGATGCATCCGCGTGTAGTGAGAAACTTGGAGAATCCTTTACAAATCTACTCTCCCTATCAAATCTGACTGCAAATGTGTCAAAACATTTTAGACCTTCTAGTTCTGTTCATCCATTGCATATTCAACTTCATCCCTTTAGGATTAGATTACATACTCAACTTCATTCCTTTAGGATTATATTACATTCCAATATTGTCTGAATCATTTAGCCAAACATAGAACTGTTGTCTCTCAAATTTGCACCCTTGCTGAGTTGTAAAACTTGGCAATCTGGAGAAACATGGGAATGATCTCAAAGTGTGGGACCTTGCAAACTAAGATCAGACCTCTGGAGAAGGCTGGCTTCCTCTCTGGTAATCACCTAAAATCTACTGGACTTTGCAAAGAAAAGTGGTAAGAAGGATTGCATTAAAATGAAATCTAATGTCTAAGGTAATGCACCAAATTCATTGAAAGAACCCTCACAGAATTGAGAAGATGCACAAAATGACTAGATACAACCAATAAACATACACAGATCAAGCTAATTTTAACAGAGGCAAGGAGCAAGAGATGATTAGAAGGAATTAAACATTCACAAACACATCATTCTTAGATCACACAGAGTCAAAATAGCATGAAGAGGTAAAATAACTAGCATGTATTTAATCAGAAGGCAAGGTTACAATAGAGGAAAAGCTCTATTTGGAAATAGAAGCATAGCTTACTAAAACTTCCAACATTTTTTACATATCCTCTTTTTGTATATATAGCATTTTGGCCTTCGACCTAAGTTGGTTACAATGAATTCTAGAAACTGCTCTGTCAAAATATCTGCATCTGAAGGGACGTGGACACCTACAATGAGTTATAGAATAAAAGATCTGGAATAGGTGCAGATGGAAGATATTTTGAATCTTCAATGTGAACTATTGAATCATCGACCTGCACCCATAAATGCAACAAATATCTGCATCTGCATATGCCAAATTGGTCGCTAAAATGTCCAGTCAATCGAACTTGCAGCTTTGCCTCAAATTTTTGAAAGTGAAGATATCCTCCATAAATCCCGCCAGATGAAAGAGGAGGCAAAAACAAGCATATTTGCCTTTTGAAGCACGTTGAAATTCGCCAGGATGAGGGAGATACAGTCGGTCAAAGTTACTGTCAACTGAATCTTGTATCTGCATATCACTCTACATATTTGCACTTGTATATGCCAATGTATATTCCATTGTATATACAATTGCAACTACACTTTAGGTTCACTTCATGCCACATACAAAGTCTCGTTCACGTTTGCCTTTTGCATATTCTAGATTTGCATATGCGATTGTATGTGCCTTTTAATCGGCCTTTGAATCGACCCTGACACGTGGCACTATCTAATTTGCCACTGAGTTGAACTTGGGACCCATCGCTGAACATTCACATGCTTTATCGGTCATCAGAAAGACCACAAACTGAGCCACCGATGCACTAAGTCTCGCCGAAATCCTTTGTATGTTGCTCTTTGTGTATTTGATTGTATATGAGATACAATCGCATATACGTACAATGTGGAATCTCAAAGAGATATCAATCAGAATGAAACCTTGAAACAAGTCTGGCCTTTGTAGATTGCACCTTCTTGTATGTATGCACCTTTTGACCTTGTATATGCCAATATACAATGTGGACCCCAAAATGATTATCCGTTGCATTTGATTCCCTAGTCGGGTCCAGATTGTATGTTTTCCCTTTGTCTATTGCCTTTGTATATTGCATATACAATGCGAATATACAAGAAAAACATACATACAATTGCCCCTATACCTATAAACAATGCATCTGACCTTTGTATGTCGCGTTGTATATGATTGTTGCATCTACAAACATACAATGCAAACATACATACAAAGCTGCATACAATCGCTATCTGCCTTTATAACTCAAATTGCATACTCCCTTCGGGCCCAGGATTTGTATGTCAGGATTGTAAATGCCAATGTATATTTGATTGTATGTGCAAAGATACAATCGCATATACATGCAATTGGTGGTCCCCGCCATTTGTATCTCTGCTTCATATAGTGCCTTTGCATCTTGCTGATGTACATTCAATTGCATATACAAAGACAACCTTTGTATATTCCTTGCCTTTGTATATTTAATTTGCATCATCGGCCATCAGAAAGACCTTGAGTTGAGCTGCCGATGTATCTTGTCATGCTGAAAATCCTTTGTATGTCTGCCCCTTGTATATTTTGCTTGTATGTTTTCCTTTGTATATTGCATATACAATGCGAATGTACAAGAAAACCTTTGTATCACCCTTTGCATATTGCCGATGTATCTTGCCTTGTATATACAATTGTGTGTGTGATTGTATATGCAAAGGAAAATGTACATACAACGATACATACAAAGGTACATACAAAGTATAAAACCAAAAAATATGTGCAATGGAAGGCACTTGAGGACCAAAGATTTCTGGGTTTTTCTGGCTTTTCTGCAATGATTATCCAGGCAAGTCTTTGGGATTTTTTGTAAGGCACAACATGGGTAATTGAAAGATTTAACCCTTTTCTCTTTCTATTTAGGCTTTCTCTGATCGGATTTCTCTAGAATATTTTGTGGTTAAGCAAAATATGACAACAGCTTTGGTGACCTCTCGGGGATGTTTGCCTCCTAAACATCAGATCAAATGCCTAGACCTTATCCATTGGGCACAGAGTCATACAGAGACTTAAAGATGCCTTTGAAGATCAATCCTAACTTCAGTAACTCAGTATATCAGCAATGAAGAACACTTGGAAGACCAAAACTAAAACAAAATGCTGAAAGCAACCCATCTAACTGTGCTAGACAACACTTAGGGAAAACAAAAGGTATCTAAACTATTGTACAACAACACTTATTGAAAGCAAGAAACCTAATCTACTGCTTTGCAAGGCAACTCATACCTCTAAACACCTTTTCAGGTGTATCCCATTGACTGGGATAGCAAATTTTCTCCATCCATGTTTGACAACTGAAATGCATTGTGCTTCTTGCATTTAGTAATGATAAACCGGCCACCCCACATGCTGTCAAACTTGGAGTGTTTCTCTGGCCTACTTTTCAACTCATCCCATTTAAGTACCATATCACCCTCCCTAAAATTTCTGGGAGTGGCCTTCTTATCAAAAATTCTTTTTGTCTAAAGCTAATGAGACTCCATAGCTTTCATAGCTTTATCTCTCATTTCTTCAAGCTCCATAAGGTGAGCATATCTGACAGCCATGGGGTCTTCTTCTTCAAACATCTCAAGTTGATTCATGATATCAAGTACTAGCAGCTCTACAGACATAGGCAATCTTGCCTCTTTTCCATAAAGAAACATATATGGGGAGTTTCCAATAGACCTCTTGGGAGTTATTCTATCTGCCCATAAAGCATATTTCATATTGGTGTGCCAAGCTCTCTGGTTGTTCTCCATTGATCTTTTGATAATCCTTATGAGATTCTTATTTGTGGATTCAACCAAACCATTACCCCGTGGGTAATAACTTGATGAAGTGTTCAAATAGATTCCATTTTTCACAGCCCAGTCAGTTATCCTCAATCCAACAAAGGCTAAAGCATTGTGTGAGATAATTGACTCAGGCACTCAAAATCTAAATATCAAATCACAATAAAAGTTCAAAACAACATTCTCATTGGCTTCCTTCAAAGCCATTGCTTTAGTCCACCTTGTGAAATAGTCTATTGCTGTAAGTATCCACCTATGGCCTACACTTGATGGTGGGTTAATGGGACCTATAAAATCAATGCCCCATCTCATGAAGGGCTGCTCTAGTTGAATTGGCTGCAGAGGTAAAGCTGGCAGCCTTTCTTTGCCTGCAAAAATGACACATTTTACACACTTTCTGGCCCATGCATGGGCATCCTTAAATAACCTGGGCCAGTAATAGCCAGCTCTCATTATTTTCCAAGTGGTAGTCCTTGGGGCAAAATGACCCCCTGTTGTTCCATCATGAAACTCATGTAGCACCTTGTCAGTTTGATCATTATAAATGCATCTTAACAACACACCATTAAAATCTTTTCTGAAAAGGATATCATCTACTAAAACATATGGAATAGATTGTAGTCTAAAATATCTTCTCTTGGTTCTATCCAAACTTGTTGGACATTCACCAGTTTGCAAAAATTGAGTCATGTTATTAACCCAACCTGTGCCAACTGTTGTTCTATCATTCTGATGTTCATCTTCAATGGTTAGAAGCACATCTTCTTCTTTCTCTTTTTTGTTTTTTAGAACTAGCAGCAAGCTTCTCACTGAGTCCTCTACCTCTGATGAGCTTGGTTATCTTGATATCTACGTCATATTCCATGACTTTGGTAATCCAACTAGCCCTTTTCTCATTAACATCCTTACCTAACAAAAACTCTTTCACACTAGGGTGAGTGACCATCAAATGTACCTTATTATTAAAATAAGATACCTAAACTTCTTGAGACTTCTTACCACTACAAGGACATGTTTTTCAATGAAACTATACCTCTGTTCATACTCCTCAAGTCTTTGACTAAAGAAAGCAACCGACTGCTCAAAGCCTTCACTTTGCTATTGTACCAAAATTGCAGAAATTGTATCTAGACTACCATAAGCATACAGAATAAAATCTTTGGAGAAATCAGGATTTACCAGAGTTGGTTCAGCCGATAACACTTCTTTTATGGACTCAAAGTTGAGTTTGCCCTCTTTTGTCCAATTGAAAACTATATTTTTCTTTAACATAGAGGTCAATGGCTTCAATAAATTTGCAATGTCAGGTATAAATCTTCGTAGAAAATTAATTCTGCCAATAAAACTTTGTAGTCCCTTCTTGTGACTAGGTAAAGTCAGCTCCAAAATAGCTCTTACCCTTTCTGTATCAATGGTAATTCCCTCCTTCGACACAATGTGTCCTAAAAGCTTGCCTTCATGCACAACAAAAATGCTTTTCCTGGGATTGAGAGATATCCCAAACTCTTTACATCTCTCAAATACTTGTTTAAGGTGGGATAAATGTCCAGCTGCATTCTTAGAGAAAACTATGATGTCATCAAGGTAGACAAGTACCAATTTATAAAGCAAACCTTTTAAAGCCATATCGATAGCCTTCTAAAAAGTAGAGCCAGCATTTGACAGACCAAAAGGCATCATTTTGTAGGCCATTGTGCCCCATTTGGTGGTAAAAGCAGTTTTAAACTGATCTTCTTCCTTGACTAATACTTGATTATAACCAAAAAATTTGTCAAGTAAGGAGAACCTTTCTGAACTAGACACTACTTGCAGAATTTACTCCATTGAGGGCAGTGGGTAGTGGTCCTTTAGGGAGGCTCTATTAAGGTCTCTAAAGTCAACGCATAGCCTAATTTCTCCATTCCTTTTCCTCACCAAAATAAGATTCGAGACCCAAGAAGTATGCTTGATCAGAAAAATGATATTTCCCTCGATCAGCTTGGTTAATTCCTTAATCATCAGAGGCTCAAGCTTTGGATTTAAAGGTCTTTGTTTCTGCCTTATAGGCTTTGCACCTGGCACTAACTCTATAGTATGCTGGGCAATATGAGGGACAAACCCTTTTAGGTCTAAGTAATCCCAGGCAAACACAGCCTCAAATTCTTGACAAAGAGCAATAAAATCTTTCCTATCCTCAGGCAAACAGATTTTACCAATTTTGAGAAGCTTACCTTTAAAAATTTCCAGCTCCTCGTAATGTTCCTCTTTGACCTACATGCTAGTTTTGCTCTTCCTCAACTGATCATCAGTACCAAAAATGGATTCCAAGGCTACTATTCCTCTGGGAAGCTTATTTGTCCTTAACTAAACAACTTGATCAACATCATATTGTTGTTTGAGTTTGTTCTGATTCATCACAGAAAACTCATCCTCTTCTAACAGGAAATGCGAAATTTGCTAATCACTCTCAAAAACCTACCAATGAATGTTATTGTCAGGAATAGAGGGCCTATCAACTATCTTCACATGAGGCTATACCTTTTCTCTTTGAATATCACTGGGGATATCAAACTGAGCCCCAATCGCAGCTAACCTATCTGCATGATGATTCTGATTTCTTGGAATAAAGATTAGATTGAAAGCAACAAACTCCTCAATCATATCCCTACCCTATGTTTATAGCATTTCAAAGAATTATTCTTTGTAACATGCAGTCCTCTCACTTAATTGAAAATGAGTTCGTTGTCCCCATACACCTGCAAACAACTAGTTTTCCTCTTTCTTGCCCACTGCAAACCTTGAATCAACCCTTCATACTCAACAGTGTTATTTGTACACGAAAAAGCAAAACGGAAAGAAGAATAATATCTGTCACCCTGTGGAGACAAGCATTGCACAACCACCAATCCATTCCTATTCCTAGAGCTGTCAAAGTACATTTTCCATACCTCATCTTGTTGTTCTATCTACTGTTTTGCATTCTTTACAAGGTTTAGAATTGCTGTTTCAGGTGCAACATGTAAACCCCCATACTAGTTTCTTGAATGTGTCCCTCAGGATTATCTACAATATTTTCTAAGGCCCACTCCTTTAATAGTACTTCTGGTATAGTCTTAGCTTGCAGCTCTTGAGCAGCAACAAGCTTGGGATCATTAGAAACAATGTAGTTTGCATTAATTGCACTTGGGACATAGGGCTCTATGTGATATTTGGCAAGCAATTCAGATTTCATGGTCACTTTTGTGCCATAGCGGGTCCTAAAAAACATGTGGGACCAGTCTAAGGATAAATATCCTCCTATCTTGGCTGTGAACTCTCTTGACAAATGTTGGTTTTTTCCCAGACTGGATGCTTATTCCCAGATTTCCCTACAAGGTAGCCATCAATGATCAACAGGATCTCTGGGCCAGGGGCCAATAGTATAGGAGATAGACTCTATTTTTTATCTCCTCTTCTTCTTCAGGCTCTGCAAAACCTAGGGGGGTATTCCCTATTTAACACCCATTGAGATATAACTATGCACTGACTGGGATGCTGACATAAAGCAAATAAATCCTCCTGTAAGTAGACCAAAACTATGAGATAAGAGCAAAGGGGCTAGCTTTGGGCCTATGTTCAGTTGTGAATTAGAGGATTTGGATTCTAAAATACTTCTAAAGTCCTAATGGTTGCAGTTGAAGTTTGAATTTGATTTTGTATTTGGATGTAAACCTGGACTTGGTGTATAACCTCAACATAGAGCTAGATTGGTGCCTATCCAGGGCTTGGAGTCAGTAGACATACACCTGTGAATGATCAGCATGAACAACTAAAACTAGATTTCAAGGGGATATATGTGATATCTGCCTTACAGATATCTCCCAATACAGAGTGTTGAGCTATCTCTACTTATGGCATCCCTATTGTAGTATACCCTTCCCAATACTCAATCTAAAAACATTTTAATCTACCCCTTGAGTAGAAGTTAAAAGATCAAACATTCAATACAGAAATTCTATACTCTAGAATACCAGATACCCCTTAGATATCTAGATTCAGAAGAAGGACACATGCAATACTGGAGACAGAACTAACAAAACACATGCAAATACTGCATTACTCATATAAAATCAGTCATGAAACCAAGAGATTCATGCAGGAAACATACAACAAGAGATACCTAAACTCACAAGTTTTCCTGCACAGAGCAACCAAAACCAGTCATGTTTTATTACAGAGCCAAAATGTCCAGCTTTTCAACAACCATAGAAAGAGTAACACAGTCCCTCAAATTCCACAGGGAAGCGTACTCAACATTAATTATATGGTCAACTCAAAATTTTAAAATTCAACCAAAATACAGAGCACCTTGAGGAAATGGCTCTCAAAAAATTAAATGCAACAGAGGGCAGGGTGTGAAAGAGCAAGAAAAGGGGGAGAAGTAGCTGAGCTCGATCCCTGTGCCACCGATGGAAAACTCTCTATCACAAATCTGGTACATGGCTATTCGACCGCCGGCCCATACCTCTGCATATCGCCATTTATGGCTCAACCACCCGCGGCCACCGAGAAATGCAACAACAGTGTGTTTGACGCTTCCCGCCAAAATACATTTCTTAGAAAATTCAAAATACATAGGAACCATATATCCCACATGCACGGCGCAGAGACCCTTCAAGCACTTTATAAGTGTGGCCGCTAGCATACTAAGTGTCGTGCGCTTTTGCCCCGTACGACGCACAAATCCTCCACCAATAGCCCATCACCTTGACTCCTGCCGATGAACACTTCACATCCTAACCATCATCATCGGCCAGACCCATGCTATTGGCACAATCAAAAATCCCTCCGCTGACCTCTGGTGTTACACCGATGACCACATTGTCTAAATCCTCATCAGCCAGAGTAACCCCTTCGGCTTAGTCCTCTACGATTGGCCCGACGCACCATGTCATCCCAATGACACCACTGGATCGGGGAGACCAGCCCCATCGGCCAAGCTCCAGCCCATCTCTCTGATCCCACAACTCCTACCAATATACAAATACCCATCGGCCAGATACAATCAGTCGGAACGACCTCCAATGGCTAGCTCGATATGTAATGTTATGCCGATGGACACCTTCAAAATGCACACTGCCCTCTGTTAGTGAGACCAAACACATTAGCGGGGCCAAACACTCCCCCACCAATAACACATGTCACACCGACACCACCTTCATCGGCCGAACCCCCAGTCATGCCTTATCGCCAAGACAACCTCCACTATCACCCAACATGCCAAACATCAACTCCACCGTCGGTGAGACCTAGACCATCGGCGGAACCTCCATCGGTCAGGCCAATCTCACCCCGATGGCATTCTCCATTGGGGTGACCCCCTTGTCGGTGAGTCCAAAAAAGGTAATGCCGATAACATATGTTTCACCGATGGCATCCCATCGGCCAGATCAAACATGTCGGCGAACCACAAAACGCATCGGCCGATACACCAAATCTCGCTGATGAACAGTTGAATTACCCTCATTGACCTGACCATCTCCTTCGATGGAACAATAATTTCCTTCACCGATAGCACAAAGTCTTGGCGATATATAAAGAACACACCATGCTATCGACATGATCGCCAAGACACAAGCGACCTCAAGTCGATGGACAAGAAGACCTAGGGTTAAAATGAAGAATCTGCAAATACCAAAGCTCAACTCCAGACCAAAAAGATTACCAACAATAAACACATGGCAAAATGAGGAGGTAAATCTATGATGAACACCTTTAGTGAAATGGAAACATTTGGACAGGTATGCAGAGTGAGACCTAGATCTTTCATCACACCTACAGTGTTAACAGTCGTGCCATCGAGCTAGAGCACACCCTTCTCCAGGGGTTGGTATTTCAATCCTAATTGGTCTGCAATCTGTTTTGGCATTACAGAACTACTTGCACCACTATCCACCATGCAGTTATGTACTAACTTGTCTCCAATTATTAAAGACACAAAAAATGGAAGTGGCTTACCACTCTTATTTGGCTGTTTACTGTTGTCCTGGGAAGAATTGGTAAGAACAACCCTAGTTGGGTCAACAGTTGCATCATTTGACACTTTTAAATCAGACAAGGTAGATTGTAACATGTTGTTCTGACCTGGGATGGCTAGGGAATCCCACATAGACATTGTCACATTCATCTTCATATTTTTGATTATATTAAAAGGTGCAGTGACATTTACCTTCTGATGTGATTTTGCAGCAGCAATATCAGCCTACAAATGAGGCTATTCTCTAGCAGCTGCTTGAGTATTCCTTTGCAAAATATGGGGAATCTAGGATGTAGAAGGATCAGCAGGTCCTTTTCCTTTATTTGCTACTTGATCTATCTCATAACCCCTCTTTTTAGCTCTCGTATTTGCTGCAACTGAAGTATCATCTCTATTTACGCCACAGAACTCATCTCCCTGCTAGTTTAGGAAGGCAGTATCATTCTGAGGATGTTCTTGTTGCTATATAGTCCCATCATTAGGTGTGTGGCTATGAAATTGCAACGTTTTGCACCATTAGAGCCTGATTTATTACTCCATTTGAACAGGTTGCCTGACTGTGTGGCTGATTACATGGAGGACACCATTCATACTCAGCTACAAGGTTGTTCTGAATAGGGACAAGGTCACTAACTGCATTAATGGGTGCAAGATTGTAAGGCTGGAAAGGCCTCTAGTTCACGTTTTGCCTAGAACCCTGGTAATTACTTTGATAAGGTGGCCTATTAGCTTGGTATGGCTGGCTTTGCCCTTGATAAGGCTGATTTTGCCCTTGACCATATGGCTGATAAGGCTGTCTATTCTGGGATTGCTATTTTTAGATATTCACCAGGTCATTCCCAAAAGATTGCAATAATCCTTTGATCCCTTGTAACTCAAAAGACTCAGTTTGAATAGTATTTTCTGATTTATTGGGCTGCATATTTGGTGTTGGTAATGCTCGTGCGGTAGGTATAACAACTATAGGAGGCACATGCATTGGCATTGGTGGCTAAATAGCGGGGAATATTGGCAAAGGAGGCCTAGGGGCAATTTTACTAGCCTGTATGAGGCTGTTTTCAGCCCTTATGGCTATGACATAAGCTTGTGGTAAGGAATTTCCTCCCATAGATTGAATCATGACAAAAATATCGATGTTTAAAGCTCTCAAATAATATAAGAAAGCATGGTCGGCTATAGGCCTTACCATTGGTGGGATTCTGTCCCACGTCTTCTGGAAACGGTGGTTGAAGTTTGACATAACTTCGTGAGGAGTTCTTTTAATTGTAGAGAACTGTTCTACCAACGATAGATGGTCTGATTTGTCTTCAAAGAAGCTGCACAACTCCTCTCCCAAACGATCCCATGAATCTATGGAGTCCATCAACAGGCTTCTAAACCACTGCAAAGCCTTCCCTTTAAGGGAAGCTACCAACAACCTGATCGTAACATTCTCTTCTATCACATGATGGATAGCACATAGGTTTGCAATGTCTTTTATGTGTTCAGATGGAGTAGTTTGATCTTCACCATTAACATATGGTAGACTTTTCAAGGCAGCGACATGAATATCATCATGCTCAGCTAAATTCAGTGGGTTGCCTTGGTTGAATGCAACAAATGGCTAATTTCTGACTGCAGGAATCATTGTAACTGAGATTCTTGGGATAGTATGAGTTCCAACCGCAAGAGGAGTACACTTGGCTCTCCTAGAATCAACACAAGCCTTCTTGGGTTTGACCGCTATTATCCCTCTTCTCCTAGGTGGGGATAATTGCAAATATTCAAAAGATGAAGAACTGCTTCTGGTTTGTATTCTTCTCATAAGCAGAAATATATTAATTTTGCTAAACCAAAGCTCAGAGTTGCCAGATATGCAGGTTTTAACCTCTTATAGGTCTGAAAATCACTGGCCGCACATCAAAACCAGCAATAAAAGGTAGTATTTGAATTGTTTCTAATTCCACAGTCCCACTGAGCATGCCAAAAATTGTTGTCTCTCAGATTTGCACCCTTGCCGAGTTGTAAGACTTGGCAATCTGGAGAAACATGGGAATGATCTCAAAGTGTGGGACCTTGCAAACTGAGATCAGACCTCCGGAGAAGGCTGGCTTCCTCTCTGGTAATCACCTAAAATCTACTGGACTTTGTAGAGAAAAGGGGTAAGAAGGATTGCATTAAAATGAAATCTACTATCTAAGGTGATGCACCAAATTCATTGAAAGAACCCTCACAGAACTGAGAAGATGCACAAAATGACTAGATACAACCAATAAACATACACAGATCAAGCTAATTTTAACAGAGGCAAGGAGCAAGAGATGATTAGAAGGAATTAAACATTCACAAACACATCATTCTTAGAACACACAGAGTCAAAATAGTATGAAGAGGTAAACTAACCAGCATGTATTTAATCAGAAGGCAAGGTTACAGTAGAGGAAAAGCTCTGTTTGGAAATAGAAGCATAGCTTACTAAAACTTCTAACCTTTTTTACATATCCTCTTTTTGTATATATAGCATTTGGCCTTCGACCTAAGTTGGTTACAATGAATTCTAGAAACTGCTCTGTCAAAATATTTGCATCTGAAGGGACGTCCACCTGCAAGGAGTTATGGAATAAAAGATCTAGAACAGGGGCAAATGGAAGATATTTTGAATCTTCAATGTGAACTGTTGAATCATCGACCTGCACCCATAAATGCAACAAATATCTGCATCTGCATATGCCAAATTGGTCGCTAAAACGTCTAGTCGATCAAACCTGTAGCTTTGCCTCAAATTTTTGAAAGTGAAGATATCCTCCATAAATCCTGCCAGATGAAAGAGGAGGCAAAAACAAGCATATTTGCCTTTTGAAGCACGTTGAAATTCACTAGGAAGAGGCAGATACGGTCGGTCAAAGTTATGGTCAACTGCGTCTTGTATCTGCATATCTGCACTTGTATATGCCAATGTATATTCCATTTTATATACAATTGCAACTATACTTTAGGTTCACTTCATGCCACATACAAAGTCTCGCTCACTTTTGCCTTTTGCATATTCTAGATTTGCGTATGCGATTGTATGTGCCTTTTAATCGGCCTTTGAATCAGCCCTAACACGTGGCACTATCTGATTTGCCGCTGAGTTGAACCTGAGACCCATCGCTGAACATTTGCATGCTTTATCAGCCATTGGAAAGACCACAAACTGAGCCGCCGATGCACTAAGGCTCACCGAAATCCTTTGTATGTTGCTCTTTGTATATTTGATTGTATATGAGATACAATCGTATATACATACAATGTGGAATCTCAAAGAGATATCAATCAGAATGAAACCTTGAAATAGGTCTGGCCTTTGTATATCGCACCTTCTTGTATGTATGCACCTTTTGACCTTGTATATGCCAATATACAATGCAGACCCCAAAATGATTATCCACTGCATTTGATTCCCTAGTCGGGTCTAGATTGTATGTTTTCCCTTTGTATATTGCCTTTGTATATCGCATATACAATGCGAATATACAAGCAAAACATACATACAATCGCCCCTGTACCTATAAACAATGCATCTGACCTTTGTATGTCGCGTTGTATATGACTATTGCATCTGCAAACATACATACAAAGATGCATACAATCGCTATCTACCTTTATAACTCAAATTACATACTCCCTTCGGTCCTGAGATTTGTATGTCAGGATTGTATATGCCAATGTATATGCGATTGTATGTGCAAAGATACAATCGCATATACATGCAATTGGTGGACCCCACCATTTGTATCTCTGCTTTTTATAGTGCCTTTGCATCTTGCTGATGTACATTCAATTACATATACAAAGACAACCTTTGTATATTCCTTTCCTTTGTATATTTAATTTGCATCATCGGCCATTGGAAAGACCTTGAGTTGAGCCGCTGATGTATCTTGTCACACCGAAAATCCTTTGTATGTCTGCCCCTTGTATATTTTGCTTGTATGTTTTCCTTTGTATATCGCATATACAATGCGAATGTACAAGCAAACCTTTGTATCACCCTTTGCATATCACCGATGTATCTTGCCTTGTATATACAATTGCGCGTGCAATTTTATATGCAAAGGAAAATGTACATACAATGATACATACAAAGGTACATACAAAGTATAAAACCAAGAAATATGTGCAATGGAAGGCACTTGAGGACAAAAGATTTCTGGGTTTTTCTGGCTTTTCTGTAATGATTCTCCAAGCAAGTCTTTGGGATTTTTTGTAAGGCACAACATGGGTAATTGAAGAATTTAACCCTTTTCTCTTTCTATTTAGGCTTTCTCTAATCGGATTTCTCTGATAGAAGGAGAGAAATAGAATATTTTGTGATTAAGTAAAATATGACAACAAGAACATTAGAATTCAGCCCTTGACATCTAAAGAGGCCCCTAAAAAATAAGTCTTTCTAAGGTTGAAACATAAGGAGAAATTGTCAAAGCTTGACTACATCATAAGTACAAACTTAGATCAAGAGACCTTGATATCTTTTCCAAAATCAATCACAATTTGGGCTTAATACTCACAAGTCTAGTTTAAGTCCATCTTTCAAAGTGAAGTCTCAAACTCACAAGCTCACTTTAATCAATCATTTTTCTCTACATCAACACTCCAAGGTCTCAATAAATCCTACTAATACTTTGATAAGGTCATTAGTAGACATTAGTACCCTCTTGGAGCTAAACTTTTTGAAGACTACTATCCATTAGCCTCTACCATAGTCTTGGTCTCATTAATTTAGTTGCATCTCAAAATATTGACATAACATATCCCCATTAAGTCATTCCCATTTACATAGGTTCATTTCCAACCTTAGTTGTATTTCCATTGTCTTCCAAGAAAATGTTGCAAATATGTGCCGAATTGGTGTTGTCATTGATGTCAACATATCCTTGTTGCATTGGTGTCAACTGTATCCTATTTTGTTGCCTATTTAGAAGACTGGAATGTTGAGGATATTGAGAATCAATGTCTGTGGACAATATGGCTGTGTAGAGGATTGTCTGAAGTAGGTCCAGTTAAGATTTGCGAGGTCTGCATAAAGATTTGAAGAAGCTATAGCCATCTGAGTAGAACTGGGTTTATCTATGTTTAGAAGAGACAGAGTGACAATAAATTGGTCAGGATTGCTCCGCATTGAAATATTATGATTTGTAGATCTAGAGGCATGTTTGGTAAGTCAGTGTGTATCATCAACTCAAGTGGTTCGTGGTTTGGAGGTCTGCAAGCAATCTTTCTAGTATGACAGTCATGGCAGACAATGTTCTTGAGGTTTCAGATGAAGATATAGGTGATTATGATGATTTGGAGGAGTGCAGATGTTTTTGTTGAATTCAATGTGCCTGTGGAGGTCTCTGGATCATGTGACTACTATGTTGGAGGTCGCATTGAAGATTGAGCTTGTTGGTGAAGATTTCTTTCGTGGTGTTGCTGTTCTTCCCAGTCCTGGCCGACCAGATGATTCAAGCATGTTGTAGATGATCTAAGAGCAACTCTCTAAAGGGTGGCATGTTGTTAGAAGAAGATTCAAGTCTCAGCTATGTTTGGCTGACAGTATAGTGATCCGTATTAAGCCAAGCTGAGCTTGATGTCCATTCCAAGGTTGATGAAGCATATAAATAATTGTTGATGAGTTGTGGAAATTTATCCTTGTGTGAAAACGATAAAATCCTAAGAAAGGATCAGAGGCATAGCAGAGAAGAGGAGAAGCAGAAGAACAAGAGCAGCAAAGGATGAAGAGATAGTGAAGAAGTGTTTGGAGTAGAGCATAAGTTTTTGTGAGCTTTCAATGAGACTGAACCAGGCATGATGAAGATGCTATTTCTCAGTTAAATCTTTCTGTATTAAATATAAGTTCCTATAGGTAGTGAGCCTCTTTGAGCAGTGAGCTCTAGGCAGTGTGCCCGAAGGCAAGTGCCTTCCCATTTCTTTCAAGTACTTTTAACAGGGTATGAATCTTGTGGGTTAACCCCCACCGTGGTTTTTCCTTAACCGAGTTTCCATGTTAAAAATCTTGGTGTCAAGTGTGTTCATTTGTTTTTTCTCATGTGTTGTTGATTCATGCTTTAATGTTTACATCATTAATCTATTTTAAGTGAAAAGAAGAATTAATTACTGCAAGTGTTAACATTTTTTGGACAACTGATTCACCCCCCCTCTCAGTTGTCCAGCCTAATTCCAACAATTGGTATTAGAACCAAGTTTCTCTAAAAGAAGCTTGACCGCTTGAGGAGATCTAAGATGTTGACTTACAAGAAGGAAAGTCTGAGATTTGATGGAACAAATTACTCCCTTTGGAAGGTACGCATGCAATGTCATTTGGAATGTATGGGTGATGCCTTTTGGTTGATAACTAAGAATGAGTATAAGATTCCAAAAAATGGCCCTACAACTCTAGACAAACTCAGGGAAGATGAATGCAATATTTGAGCTAAAGAAGCATTATTGAGTGCCCTGACTGATACAGAATTGGCAAATGTCTTGGAATTGAAAACTGTCCATGAAATCTGGAAAAAGTTGGAAAATTTGTATGAAGGTGACAAATATGTCAAATGTACCAAGCTACAAAGCCTGAAGGGTAAATACGAAAGGTTGATGATGAGTAGAGATGAAAACATTACTTCCTACATGCAGAAAGTGAATGAACTTGTGACCGGTATTAGGAATGTTGGTGGAGTCTTGGAAGAATCAAAGATTGTTGCCAAAGTGCTCGGATCCTTACCTCTGGCATACAAGCATAAAGTTATTGCCATTGAAGAGATTAGGACTGTGACAACTGTTACAAGGGATCAGTTGGTTGGTAAGCTTTTAGCATTTGAAATGAGTGAGTTTGGTGATTCTCTTCCTCAGTCTGAATCTGCATTTAAAGCCAGTATTCATGGAAAGCAAAGATATGATTTGGGTGAAAGCTCTTCAAGAAGATCAAACATATTTGACAAGACAAGGAAGGGTTTTGAAGATGATGAAACTGAGTTCGATGAAATTGAAGCCCTTTTTGCCAAAAGATTGCCAAGAGGATCTAGTAAGTATGAAGGAAAGTTGTCATTCAAATGTTTTTCTTGTAATAAGATTGGTCATTTTTCCTCAAGGTGTCCAGAGAGAGGTTCAAAGCCAAACCCTAGTAACCCTAGAGTTCAGAAGAAATGCTACTATGTCCAAGAAGTTGGTGAAGAAGGAGTTACAGATGATGAATCTGATCATGGAGGTTCCATAGAAAGTGATTGGGTGTTCATTGCTATCAAAGAGGAAGATCTGGTGCCTACTGAATCTGCTAGCTATGTAAATGTGGAAAGTGCCTTGGCTGCTAAGGTTATAGAAAAAGATGAATGGGTAATTGATAGTGGGTGTTCTCATCATATGACTGGTGATAAAAGTAAGTTTGTAAGCTTTGAAAAAATTGAAGGTGGAATTGTGAAATTTGGAGACAACTCAGCTGGTAGAATCTATGGCAAAGGATCCATCTCTTTTGATGGTAAGAATAACACTAATGATGTTCTGTATGTGGAAGGATTGAAGCATAATCTTCTCAGTGTTGGACAGTTGGTTGACAAGGGTTATGATCTCTGATTCAAGGATGGAAAATGTAGAATCTTGGAAAGCTCCGGAGCTCAAATTGTATTTGGTACTCAAACTAAAGGTAACATCTTTCATTTAAGTAGTTATGGTAAAAGTTGCTTGATTTCTTAGGTTGATCAGAGGTGGCTCTGGCATAGGAGAATGTGTCATGTGAATTTTGATAACATTGTCAAGATAAGTTCCACTCAGGCTGTAAGAGATCTCCCAAGATTTGTGAAACCTGCTGATAGCATGTGCAAAGAATGTCAATTAAGTAAATAGAACAGAACTTCATTCAAGAGTAAAGAACAGTCTTCAAGTGGATTGTTGGAACTTGTGCATACTGATCTTTATGGTCCTGCTAGAATTAGGAGTGTGCAAGGAGACATATATTTTATGTTGCTGATTGATGATTACTCCCAGATGATGTGGGTAACCTTCCTGAAAGAAAAATTAGAAGCTCTTGATAAATTCAAAGTATTCAAAGTCATGGGTAAGTGCAAGAAGTTGGGTCCACTTTTAGTGGAAGCCTTAGTACAAAATATTTTCAGAAATGATGAATTTTGGCAATATGGCTGACAAAGTTTTTTTTATAATTTTTGGATGAAATTAAAACCCATTTAAGATGACAATGTCTAGTTTTAAAATATATAATTTTTTTTAGTTTTGGACATATTTTTGTATTTATTATTTATTTTTTAAACAAAAAGCTTCAAATTTTTCGAAGAAATGGACTTTGGCAATATGGCTGACGATTTTTTTAAATGAAGTTTTTGACAAAATTAAAACCCATTATAGATGAGACAGTGTAGATTCTAAATATATAATTTTTTTTACAGTTGGATTATCTTTTCTATTTTTCAATTAATTTTTAATGAAACAAGTCCATAAACTTGAATTATTAAGGTTTTTTAATATTTTAATAAATTTTTATTAAAATAATTTTTTGAAAAAAAATTGTACGAAAATATACCTCAGACAATTCTTTTTAATTTGAAAAAAAGAAAATTCAAAAAATGATAAGTTTAGGTCATCTTATGCGTGACGTACATGATGATTTTTCAAAACACCAAATATGGCCAATAAAAAATTAACAAAAAAAATCTATTCAATAGGAAATTACAAAAAAATATGGAAAACATGCTTAAGTGAGTTACAAATCTTTTCCCAAAAGGATTTAGAAAAATATGATTATTTAGGTCAAAATATGGATGACGTACACATGCATGGTATAATAAAAAAAAAGTGACTTTTAAACAGTAGTTTTAGAAACGCCTATTGAAAATCAATTTGTATTATTTGGGTATTCAAATAAATTACATATTTGGAAACTAGACTCTGAGTACTACATTTTATTATTAGTGACTTTTTCACGATTCCATCTCTAAGTGCTTCAAATTTTGAGGTCAAATGTGACAAATTCTGAAAATCAGAGAAAACACTTGCACTATTTGGCCAAAAAGTGGACTCAACTTCTTGCCAGCACCCTCATGGTGGAGAATGAGATTGGTGTGAAGATAAAGTGTCTGAGATCCAACAGAGGTGGAGAGTTTACCTCCGGTGAGTTTGATTCATTCTGTGAAAAGAAAGGAAAAAAAAACACAGTTATCTGCTCCTAGGACTCCTCAAGAGAATGGAGTTGTGATGTAGGGACTTCCAGAGGTCATAACTTTTGACTCAGATGTGGGTTTTCTATGCAATTTTATAGGTGGATGTGTTATGAGGTGGCCAGTGGTTTCCCAAACCCACCTGAGTTGGTTGGACCTCATCTTAGCACTTTTTCAAGGCTTGAAACTTTCATCTTGGACCTCAAAATGGCAATTTAGTGTTTTTTTCTAGTTTTTAAAAGTTGCTTTATATAATAACTCAAAACTCATGTTTTGAATTAAGGATGTTAGTTGACTTTTCATCCTACCTTAGCTTTAAAAAATTTTTGGGAAAAAAATGGATTCTCAAGATATGATTGTAAAATTACCTAAAATGGCAAAATCTGACAATTGTCGAAATCTGCCAAAAAAGGTAATTTTTTTATTTTTTTGTTTTCTTGGATATAAGAGAGTTTTCTCTCATTGTAGCAGCAGAGTTGGTGAATAGAATTTTTTTTTTAGTGTTCCAAATCTTTGGCTCTCACACATGATTAATGGCACAATTTTATTGAGTGTATGTTGTTGGCTTCATCATCTGGTATCAGAGCAGGAAGATGGATGGGAGAGGAAGAGGAAGAGGCGGTCTTGCCCAGATGCATAGAGAAATACAAAATCTTCAAAAGCAAATAGCAGAACTTACAACATGGATGGAAAACCAAAGACTAGGTAGAGGAGGAGACGAATTTGATGAAGAGATAGGTCGAGGAGGTGCAAATCAAGCTACAAAACATGAAGAAGAAGAATTAGAAGGCATGAGTTTTGAAGAGAGGATGCTTAGGGCCTTAGAAGGGAAAAATGAAGGGATCAAGGTAGATGTTTCAGATTATGCAGGTAGTCTTAAACTAGAGGAGTTGATAGACTGGTTGAATGACATGAGAAATTTTTTTGAATGGAAATCCATGACAGAGGAAAAGAAGGTGAAATTCACATGCACCAAATTAAAGGGTCATGCAATGATTTGGTGGGATCATCTTCAAAAGGAATGAACAAGAAAAGGCATGGATAAGATTAGGACATGGAATAAAATGGAGAAGAAGTTGAGAGAATTTTTTTTGCCCATATATTATGTGCAAACCCTTTTTCATAGGTTTCAAAATTTAAAGCAAAACCTCTCTTCTGTGCAAGATTATACAAATGAGTTTTATATGTTGTCTATATGTATAGAGCATCAAGAAAGTGATGAATAGATGACTACTAGATATGTGAATGGCCTGAAATTCTCTATTCAAGATGAATTGAGCATGCATCGACTCAACAGTATGGAAGAGGCTTACCAATTAGCTTTAAAGGCTGAAGAAAAACAAAATAGACAGTACCATCAGAGGAATAGAGGAGGAAGAAGGGGTACATCAACCCCATTTTGAGGAGGTTCGAATTATGGTAGGGGAGAGTCATCCCATGGATTGGAAAAATAAGTAGACACTTGACATGATCCTCTGAATCAAGAATGAGGAAGGGGATTTCAAAGAGGTAGAGGTTATGGTAGTAGTAGAGGATGGGAAAACTAGAGAAGGCCTTTCACTTGTTTCAGATGTGGAGAAGAAGGTCATAGGACATTTGAATGCTCAAATTATAATATGCAAGAAAAAAATCAAGGAGGACAACCTAGGGTGAACCTGATTCAAACGCAACATGAAGTGGAAGAGACGGAACTAGAGGTTCCACCAGATGTGGGAGAAAGTCTCATGATGAGAAGAGCAATGGTGATTCCAGAGAAGGAGAAAAAACAAGCCAAAAGCTTTGATGGTTCATGGCTTCGAACCAATATCTTCAGAACCAGATGCACTTCGGGTGGCAAGGTATGTCAAGTTATTGTTGATGGAGGTAGTTGTGAAAATATGGTTTATAAAGAAATGGTAGAAAAATTGAATTTATACTGTGAAAAACATCCTCATCTGTACCACATTGCATGGTTTAAAAAGGGAAATGAAGTCACTATTGATAAAAGATGCCTAATTAAGTTTAGCATAGGGGAGATCTATTAGGATGCATATGGTGTGATGGTGTCCCAATGGATGCATGTCATGTGTTATTGGGAAGGCCATGGCAGAATGATAGAAAAGTTATGCATGATGGAGAGAAAAACACATACACCTTTTGGAAAGATGGCTCTAAGGAGATTTTATTGCCTCTCAAGGATGAAGGAAAAGGTGAGACCATGTTGTCTGAAAGAGATCTTGTTAAAGAAATGAAGGTGACAGGGTGTTGCTATGCATTAGTAGTGAAAAAAGGTGAAGAGGAAGACATTTCAGTTCCCCCAGAAGTAGCAGAGCTATTGAAAGAATTTGTTGATGTTTTGCCTGATGAATTGCCTGATGGTCTACCGCCAAAGAGAGATATTCAGCATCATATTGATTTGATTCCAGGAGCAACTCTACCCAACCAAGCAGCTTATAGGATGAATCCAACACAACATGTAGAGATGAATAAGCAAGTAACAAAACTCATAAGTAAAGGTGTGGTGAGAGAGAGCATGAGCCCATGTGTTGTACCTACATTGTTGACCCCAAAAAAAGATGGAACATGGAGGATGTACACTGATAGTAGAACAATTAATAAGATTACCATCAAGTATCAGTTTCCTATACCTCGTATGGAGGACATGATGGATGTCCTTGTAGGGGCCAAATATTTCAGCAAGATCGACCTACGAAGTGGCTACCACCAAATCTGGATCTGAGAAGGGGATGAGTGGAAGACAACCTTTAAGATTAGAGACGGATTATATGAGTGGATGGTTATGCCATCTGGGTTATCAAATGCACCTAGCACATTTATGAGATTGATGAACACTATACTACGACCTTACATTGGTAAGTTTGTGGTAGTTTATTTTGATGATATTTTGGTATTTAGTAACAACAAAGAAGAGCACCTACAACACTTGAGGATCATTTTTGGTGTGTTAAGGAAGGAGAAGCTCTATGCCAATTTGAAGAAGGATAGGTTCATGCAGGATAGTTTGGTTTTTTTAGGCTTTGTCATTTCTAAAGATGGTGTCAGAATGGATCTAGAAAAGGTCAGGGCAATTCTAGGATGGCCTAGTCCAAGCAGCATCACAGAGGTAAAACATTTTCATGGCTTGGCCACTTTTTATCGAAAGTTCATTCGAAATTTCAGTAGTATTGTAGCTCCTATAATAGATTACACCAAAGGAAGGGAGTTTGTATGGACCAAGGATGCTGAGGAGAGATTTAAG
This sequence comes from Cunninghamia lanceolata, assembly GCA_027924645.1. Lineage (NCBI taxonomy): Eukaryota > Viridiplantae > Streptophyta > Pinopsida > Cupressales > Cupressaceae > Cunninghamia > Cunninghamia lanceolata. Next base: position 6,952,485 of record BSBN01000957.1, read on the forward strand.
TACTTGAAGAAAAAGGTAATAGAAGTACCTATACTTGCATTGCCAAATTTTGATAAGGTATTTGAAGTAGAATGTGATGCCTCCCATGTGGGAATAGGTGTTGTGCTTAACCAAGCTAGAAAACCTATAGCTTTCTTTACTGAAAAGATGAATGAAGTGAGAAAGAATTATTCTACTTATGATTTGGAATTTTATGCGATTGTTCAAGTATTGAGGCATTAGAGACATTATCTAGTTCCCTAGGAGTTTGTATTGTTTACAGATCATATTGCACTGAGATACTTGAACACAGAAAAAGTTGAATAGTAGGCATGCCAAGTGGGTCTCTTTCTTGTAGGGTTACACTTTTGTGTTGAAGCATAAGTCTGGAAAACAAAATCAGGTTGCAGATGCGTTAAGTAGGCGTGTTGCACTTTTGACCACAATAGAAATTGAGGTGATTGGTTTTGATGCCATAAAAAATTTGTATGAGTTTGATGATGATTTTTGGGAGATTGTGGAACAACTGAAGGCACCAATATCTGGTAACTTGGATCACTTTAGGGGTGAATATTTTATGCAAGATGGGTATCTATTTAAAGGAAAACAACTATGCCTACCAGCTGGCTCTATGAGGGAAAACATTATTAGAGAATTTTATCGTAGTGGGTTGGCTGGACATTTTGGCAAGGACAAGACAATAGCCTTGATAGAAGATAAATATTACTGGCCAAAGATGAAAAGGGATATAACTAAGTATGTAACAAGGTGTAGAATCTACCAAGTGGCTAAGGGACATTCATAGAATACAGGGTTGTATATGCCATTACCAGTACCAATTGCACCATGGATAGATTTGAGCATGGAATTTGTGTTGGGACTTCCACATACTCAACGAGGTAATGACTCCATTTTTGTAGTTGTTGATAGGTTCTCCAAGATGGTTCATTTTATTGCCTGTAAGAAAACTAATGATGCAACTAGGGTAGCAGAGTTATTTTTTTCAGAAGTTGTTCGACTACATGGTGTTCCAAAGACTATTACCTCTGATAGGGATACCAAATTCCTTAGTCATTTCTGGAGGACTTTATGGAAGAAGATGGGGACTAAGTTACAATTTAGTAGTGCTTATCATCCTCAAATGGATGGGCAAATAGAGGTAGTCAGTCGGAGTCTGGGAAATTGTTGAGGTGTATTGTTGGAGAAAAGCCAAAACAATGGGATGTGGCATTACCCCAGGTTGAATTTGCCTATAATAGTTCTGTTAACAGATCAACGTGAAAGTCCCCTTTCCAGATTGTGTATGGCAGGAATCCTTAGGGTGTTCTAGATTTGGTACAACTACCAATGAAAGATAGGGTCAGTGATGATGGGGAAGCATTTGCAGAACACCTTCAACAGTTGCAGAAAGAAGTGAGACATAAGTTGCAGGACAGTAATGAAAGGTACAAGTATACAATGGATACTAGTAGGTGACATTAGACATTCAATGAAGGTGACTTAGTGATGGTATATTTGAGAAAAGCACGGTTTCCTACTGGAACATACCACAAGTTGAAGTATAGGAAAATTGGTCCTTGCAAAATTACAAAAAAGATCAATGATAATGCATATGAGGTCAGTTTACCAGATGATCTCGATATTTCTCCTGTGTTTAATATTTATGATTTATATGCATTCTATGGTGAGGATGATGCTGAATATAGTCAACCAAAAGTGGCATGGCACCACCACATTCCCCATAAGAAGGAAAAGATTGCACAGGTTCTTGATAAGAAAACTATCTACACTCCGCAAGGGCATCACAACAAGTATTTAGTACTTTACTTTGCCGATGTGCCAATACACCAACTTAGTATATACTTTACTTCGCCGATGCGCCGATACACCAACTTAGTATATACTTGGTGTGACTTTCTATCACCAGTGGACTAAAGTTTTTATACCCTGATTCACCGTTATGACCAGTCACCATTTGTATCTGACCAAAGGTACATTCTCAATATACATTCTCAACATGCTTTCTCAACATACATTCTCAACATGCTTTTGTGATATGCATTCACAATACACATTCGGTGAAACAATACAAAACTTACGCCGATGCACAGTTTACTTTCTCCCTCTTCAACCGATCCCTAGTACATGGAGATGCTAGGTCAATCTACTGTGCAGAAACACTCTATCTGGATCCTCTACACCATCTGTTACAAGAACAAAACAAAACAAATATTGTACAATGAAGCCATTCCACTGATCTCAACAGGAATCGTACCAGTGGAATGCTTCACGTCGACATACTGCAACAATGGAATGTATAGAAAGAACTACACTTCGAGCAGAAATCTACCATTACACAATTTACAGTTACAGAAAATAGAAACTAGATTGACAGAATAGAACGATTTTATTTCTCCTCAGAACAATGCATGATTACATTCCCCCCTCTTCTTCTTCTCTCCTTTGGTTTTTTATCAACTCAACCTGCCAGTAGTTGGAAAACCAACCGATGCAAACAGTTGGAAGACCAACCGATCCAACTGCCTCAAACTGTCCTACTACCCTGTTTTGGCACTACATGCATACAATATGACAAAAATGTGTTTTAAGTTACTTAGGACTTACAAAATGGTTTCTAGGTCTTGAAGAATCTAGAGACAAACTGAAATGAAAATGCATTGGTCAAATAGACCTTATTACAAAACATGATTTTCTAGGTGCTCCTGCACCAGAAGGATTGCCACCAATAAATAGCACATGGATTACAGAGTGGGAAGTGTAGAGGTTAGATCCAGTCAAATGGTAGCAGTTTGAAGACACTCACTTGCAGGAGCTGCGTTCTTTTCAATCAAAGGAGAATGATGCAGGGACTTTCGAAGGTCATAACTTTTGACTCGAATGTGGGTTTTCTATGAAATTTTATAGGTGGATCAGTTATGAGGTGGCCAGTGATTACCCAATCCACCCTAGTTGGTTGGACCTCATCTTGGCACTTTTTCGGGGCTTGAAAAATTTCATCTTGGCCCTCAAAATGGCAATTTAGTATTTTTTTCTAGTTTTTAAAAAGTTACTTTTTTTAATAACTCGAAACTCATGTTTCAAATTTAGGATGTTAGTTGGCTTTTCATCCTACCTTAGCTTTAGGAAGTTTTTGGAAAAAAATGGATTCTCAAGATATGATTGTAAAATTACCTAAAATGGCAAAATCTGACAATTGTTGAAATCTGTCAAAAAGGTATTTTTATTTTTTTGTTTTCTTGGATATAAAAGAGTTTTCTCTCATTGTAGCAGCAGAGTTGGTGAATAAATTTTTTTTTCAGTGTTCCAAATCTTTGTCTCTCACACATGATTAATTGCACAATTTTATTGAGTGTATGTTGTTGGCTTCATCAAGTTGTGGAAAGAAAGAACCAGACCATTCAAGAAGCTGCTAGGACCATGATGATGGAAGTAAATGTTTCACAAGTCTATTGGAGAGAAGTTGTGAGTGCTGCTGTCTACACTCTTAATCAGGTGTAGATCAAAGGCAATTCTAGTAAGACACCTTATCAACTATGGTTTGGTCATCCTCCTACTGTGAGATATTTCAAAGTTTTTGGTAGTAAATGCTATATCAAAAGAGATGAGGATCTAGACAAGTGTGATATAAGAAGTGATGAAGGAATATTTTTGGGTTACTCTACTCAAAGAAAGGTATACCAGTGCTTTAACAAGAGATTGCAAAAGATTGTTGAAAGTGCTAATGTCAGAGTTGATAAGAGCAAAGGACATTCCAAGTCTTGCGGATATGACTCAGATGATCAAGATGAAAGTCAAAGTCAAGGAAGGCAAGTTCAAATGCAGACTCAGATTCAGATTGATCCAAAAAATCCAGTGACTCAAGACGATAGTACAAAAGTTGAGGAACAAGCTCAAGAAACAGAAGCTCAAGCAAATTCCAAAACTCCCAGGTATGTAAGGATGAATCATCCTGAAGATTAGATCATAGGAGATAGAAATAAAAGTGTTCGAACTAGGAGAAGAATTGTTGAAGATCAAGAAGAGATTTGTTTGATTTCAAAGATTGAACCAAAATTAGTAAGTGAAGCCTGTAATGATGAAAACTGGGTAAAAGCAATGGAAGAAGAATTAATGCAAATTGAAAAGAATCACACTTGGGATCTTGTTTCTAATCCTGAGGATAAAAATATGATTGGAACTAAATGGGTCTTCTAGAATAAATTAAATGAAGATGGTGAAATTGTAAGAAACAAATCAAGGTTGGTATGCAAATGATATTCTCAAGTGGAAGGAATTGATTATGAAGAAACTTTTGCTCCAGCAACAATAATGGAAGTAGTCAGATTATTTCTTGCATTTGCTGCTTCTAAAGATTTGAAGGTTTATCAAATGGATGTCAAGTCAGCATTCCTAAATGGAGAATTGGATGAAGAAGTCTACATTGAGCAACCGGAAGGATTTCAGTTGTCGGATCAAGGAGATATGGTTTGTAGATTAAAAAAGGCATTGTATGGACTCAAACAAGCCCTAAGAGCCTGGTATGCAAGACTAGATAAGTATCTACTAAAATTAGGTTTTAGCAAAGGTACAATAGACAGTAATCTTTATATCAAAATTGATCATGAACACATCTTGATTGTTGAAGTATTTGTTGATGATATCATTTTTCGTGGAAATGAGAGTATGTGCAAAACATTTGCTGATTAGATGCAAAGTGAATTTGAGATGTCAATGTTTGGAGAAATGTATTTCTTCTTAGGTCTACAAATCACTCAGTCAGATAAAGGTATCTTCATATCTCAATCTAAGTATGTGAGAGAATTGTTGAAAAATTTTTGAATGGAAGATTCAAAGCCAGTGGGTACACCTATGGTAACCAGATGCAAGTTGAGTAAATATTATGACTTCCCTAAGGAAAATTAGAAAAGGTAAAGATTAATGATTGGAGGACTGCTCTATCTGACTCAGACTAGACTTGATATCATGAATGCAGTTGGACTTGTTGCTAGATTTCAAGCTGATCCCAAAGAATCCCATGTTGTAGTAGTCAAGAGAATTTTTAGATATCTCAAAGGGACACTTGATTATGGCTTATGGTATCCAAAGGATAATAACTTCACTCTTCATGCATACATAGATGTTGATTGGGCAGGAGATGTGGATGATAGTAAAAGTACTAGTGGTGGTGTATTCTTCTTAGGAAGGAGATTGGTCTCTTGGATGAGCAAAAAGCAAGAGGCAATATCTTTGGCTACTGCAGAGGCAAAGTATATAGTAGCAATAAGCAATTGTACTCAAGTCTTGTGGATGAAGCAAATGTTGAAGGATATCAGAATTGTGTTTGAAGAACCTGTTACAATTTTCTGTGATAATTCAAGTGCAATAAATATCTCAAAGAATCTAGTGTTGCATTCAAAGACTAAGCACATATCCATCAAGTTTTATTTCTTGAGAGAGAAAGTAAGTGAGAATGAAGTCAAAATAGAGTTTATTTCTTCAAAGGATCAGATTGCAGATATATTCACCAAGCCTCTGCCCAAGGATACTTTTGAGTATCTCAGAGGGAAGCTAGGGGTTATTACCCCTCTTGTTTAGAACTAAGATGCACTAGTGTGCATCAGTCTGATGGAACTCACAGTCATATCTTGTGATCCGGATTGATGTTAAGGAGATACTACTCAGGGGGAGTAGTCAGTATGCAAATTTTAGAGATCAGTTTGAAACAAAAAGGGGGAGAAAAGAGTGCAAATATGTGTCCTTTGCCATTGATGTCAAAGGGGGAGAGAAGTCATGTGAAAAACTAGTTGCTGATGAAAGGGGGAGCAGTGAAGAAAGTAGTTGCAGAAGTGATAAGAGAAAAGGGGGAGAAGTTCTTGTCTTGATGGTTGAATCAGTTTTTCACATCATATGTTGCCATCAATGACAAAGGAGGAGATTGTTGCAAATATGTACCTAATCGGTGTTGTCATTGATGACAACATATCCTTGTTGCCATTAGCGTCAACTGTATCCTATTTTGTTGCCTATTTAGAAGACTGGAATGTTGAGGATATTAAGAATCAATGTATGCGGACAATATGGCTATGTAGAGGATTGTCTGAAGTAGCTCCAGTTAAGATTTGAGAGGTCCACATGAAGATTTGAAGAAGCTATAACCATCTGAGTAGAACTGGGTTTTGCTGTGTTCAGAAGAGATAGAGTGACAGTAAATTGGTCTGGATTGCTCTGCATTGAAATATTATGATCTACAGATCTAGAGGCATGTTTGGGAAGTCAATGTGTATCATCAACTCAAGTGGTTTATGGTTTGGAGGTCTGCAAGCAATCTTTCTAGTGTGACAGTCATGGCAGACAGTGTTCTTAAGGTTCCAGATTAAGATGCAGGTGATTCTGATGATTTGGAGGAGTGCGGATGTTTTTGTTGAATTCAATGTGCTTGTGGAGGTCTCTAGATCATGTGACTGCTATGTTGGAAGTCCACATTGAAGATTGAGCTCGTTGGTGAAGATTTCTTTCATGGTGTTGCTATTCTTCCCAGTCTTGGCCGACCAGATGATTCAAGCATGTTGCAAATGATCTAAGAGAAACTCTCTGGAGGGTGGTGTGTTGTTAGAAGAAGATTCAAGTCTCAGCATAGATGTTTTGCTGATAGTATAGTGATCCGTGTTAAGCCAAGCTGACCTTGATGTCCATTCCAAGGTTGATGAAGCATATAAATAATTATTGATGAGTTGGGGAAAGTTATCCTTGTGTGAAAAAGATAAAATCCTAAGAAAGGATCAGAGGTAGAGTAGAGTAGAGAAGAGGAGATGCAGAAGAACAAGAGCAGAAAATGATGAAGAGATAGTAAAGAAGTGTTTGAGGTAGAGCAGAAGTTTTTGTGAGATTTCAATGAGACTGAACCAGGCATGATGAAGATGCTATTTGTCAGTTAAATCTTTTTGTATTAAATATAAGTTCCTGTAGGTAGTGAGCCTCTTTGAACAGTGAGCTCTGGGTAGTGTGTCCGAAGGCAAGTGCCTTCCCATTTCTTTCAAGTACTTTTAATAGGGTACGAATCTTGTGGGTTAACCCCCACCGTGGTTTTTCCTTAACCAAGTTTCCATGTTAAAAATCTTGGTATCAAGTGCGTTAATTTGTTTCTGCTCATGTGTTGTTGATTCATGCTTTAATGTTTACATCATTAATCTATTTTAAGTGAAAAGAAGAATTAATTACTATAAGTGTTAAAGTTTTTAGGACAACTGATTCACCCCCCCTCTTAGTTGTCTGACCTAATTCCAACAAAAACTACCAAAAATATAGCATAGATACTTTGCATTTCCACCCTTAGGTCCAACCCATTTTTTCACCAAATATGGTCGAGACACGGTTGCGAAAGAAGAGAAAGGAAGAATCCTTAGACCATCTCACAAACACAATGAGATTTGGAACCTCAACTAACGGAGAACACAAACCTTTCTCCAACATGCCAAATCCCTTTGAGAATCTCCTTTTGCAAGAAAGCAATCAAGGGATTACTCAACAAGAAATTGAGGAAGCCTCTCAAGATCTAGAATGTTGTACATCATAGATGAAATGATAGCCACTAATGCTCAAACCTAACTTATGTGTCTCTTACAAACTGGCACTAAACTTCCTGTAGGGGTTGATGTCAATGCAATTATGGGATCATCACCAAACAATGTCGCACAAGGCCAAGGTCAAACAACACCATCCACTAGCTACACAAATCTGACACAAGAACATGCCAACATTCCTATAGGGGAAACATCACAAGATTCTACAACTCCCATATGCTTCCTCCATTTGACACTAACAATACAAACACCATGTCACAGCCACTGAATTTTGCCAACCCCTTCACTTCGATGAACATGAATCAAAACAAAAGAGCACAAAAGATGCACATAGTGACTTCATGGGCACATACACATGGGGTCCATACTAAAAGGAAGCTAAGTGTGCGAAAATCGCTTCCTACACTAATCTAATGAGGGGAGGAGAGTGCAAATTCAATTTTATCTTTACAATTATAGCTATGTTAACCCACTAACAGAGATATTGCAGCAAACACAAACACAAGAAAGTGATATAGAAGAAGAGAGACACGAGATATACATGGGGAAAACCTTTGCGGGTGAAAAACCCCACACTCCAAAACATAGCTCAAATGTATTCAGTAAACAATGAAGGTTACAACACAACACAGAGCCAATGCTCTTGCAGGAGTCTTTGACACTCATATCTGGAGATGATTTGGCAACATAATAGTACCTGTCAAACCTGTAGTACATCACCTCTCCAAAGCACCTATTTATAAAGAGGATACAAGGCAAAAAATAGCTCCACATTGAGATGGGCATCCAACATGGCCTCATGGCCCAAAACCCATGCCTAAGGACACTTGTCCAACACTGTAGGATGCTTCTAACACTTGTCAAGTCACCCCATCCCAAGGAGGTCACCTATTTCCAAAATGGTCTATGACAGATGCTCTTACGACTCTTACAACCATCATAGAATCTGTCATAGCTATCATAACTTACAGTTGTAAGAGAATCTATCATACACAGGCTATAAATAGCATATTCTCTTACAACATGTCATAGCCAACCATGGGGCACCCAAAGATGCCTTTTTCAAAGATTCTTCTCGACACATGTCTTCACCTATCATAGGATCTTCTATTTTTGACTCTTACATGTCATAACTTTGTCATAGGAATCTGTCACGACTGTTTCAGTCAATATTCCCTTACACACATTCCAAGATGCCGACACATGGAAAAATATTCCTACCACTAAGTGGGATGCCTATCTCTTCATGTGAGGACAAATTTACATGTGGTCATATGCCATGTAGGATGACACATCACCGTGCCAACTCCCACAATATGACAACATAGGATTTGCATCCAAATTATACAATAGGTAATAAATAAATAAATACAATGATATAATACAAGGAATTACTAAGGTTGAGACACCTTAATTCCCAACATTCTCCCACTTGTCGAACACCTTGTAAGATCCAATAGAATTAATAGGATTTAACTGCTATAGGCTGAGAGGCCCATAGACTCCAAACACCATCTGAACTTCTCTATGCCCACTGGTTTCATCAATGCATCTGCAACATTCTTCAAAGTATCTACCTTCTCCAAATTTACCTTCCCATCCTCTACCATGTCTCGCACAAAGTGAAAGTGTACATCAATATGCTTTGTTCTAGCATGGAAAGTTGGATTCTTTGCAAGGCAAATCGCACTCTGACTGTCACAACAAATCGTAATCTATCCTGCATCAACACCAATATCTGAACACAATCTCTTCAGCCAAATGAATTCCTTGCAAGCATGAGTTTCTGTCATGTACTCAACTTTTGTAGTGGATAAAGCAACCACATGTTGTCGCTTACTCATCCAACTAATTGTACCACCAAACATAGTGAATACATAGGTACTGGTGGATCTCCTACTGTCAATGTCACCTGACCAATTAGAGTCCAGAAATCCATGAATACAAACTGAATGCGGAGGTCCTATAGCATTACCATGATAAAATATGGAATACTCGGAAGTACCCCTCAAATATCTGAACACTCGCTTAACTGCATACCAATGTACCTGTCTAGGATTAGCCATAAATCAACTAAGGACTCCCACTGCTTGGGCAATGTCTGGTCTTGTGTAGACCATAGCATACATCAAACTGCCAACAACACTAGCATAAGGTACTCTGTTCATGTCCTCCACCTCACTAGGAGATTTTGGACAATCACTAATAGACAAATTTGTCCCCAAATAAATAGGAACACACAATGGTTTACAATCTGCCATGCTGAACCTATCCAACACGGTCTTCACATACTTACTCTGGCTTAACCAAAGTTTTATGTTAGCTTTGTCTCTTCTGATTTCCATTCCTAGAATGTACCTGGCTACCCCAAGATTTTTCATCTCAAACTATGCTGACAACTGAGACTTTAAATCAAAAATCATATTCTTACCATTCCCAATCAATAACATATCGTCAACATACAATGCAATAATGAGAATACGATCATTGTCAAACTTGTAATACACACAATGATCTGATTTCGATCTCAGATATCCAATTGACAACACAAAGGCATCAAATTTCAAGTACCACATCCTCGGAGACTGCTTCAAACCATACAAAGACTTCTTTAACTTGCAAACCAAATTTTCTTTACCTTTCTCTATGTACTGCTTTGGCTATGACATGTATATCTCTTCCTCCAAATCACCATGAAGGAAAGCTATCTTCACATCCATCTGTTCTACCTCTAAGTCATAAGTAGCTGTAAGAGATAACAGAAATCGAATGGATGTTAGCTTTGTAATTGGAGAGAAAATTTCACCATAATCAATTCCTTCCACTTGTGAATACCCCTTCGCAACCAATCTAGCCTTGTACTTTTCAACATTGCCATCTGCACTAAATTTCTTCTTGAACACCCATTTGCATCCACCGGGTTTTCATCCTTTAGGCAAAGGCACCAAGTCCCATGTTTTATTCTTCTCCAAAGAAGCCATCTCATCTTCCATGGCCTCCTTCTAGGAACCTACATCTTTCATGCCCATATCCTCTTTCACAGTTCTAGGCTCATCAGTGTTAGTAAGTAAAGCAAAAGCACAACTAGAATCAAGTAATGAACCAAATCTATCAGGTTTCTTTCTTGTTCATGTAGACCTCCTCAATGGCTGAGGTTGAGGTTCTTCTTCTTCTTCTGAGCTTTCAGAGCTACTAGAGCTCTCCTCATCATCAGGTCTCACAGGGTCTGTCTGTTCAGTCTTCTCAGGGGTAGAAGGAAATTGAACCACATCCTTTTTCTTTTCTGTCTGTTCTGGCTGTAGAACAACAGAAGAGGGTGTTAGCTCTTTGAAGATAACACTTCTGCTATACAACACTTTTTTAGCCGTAGGATCCCAAAGCTTGTATCCTTTCACATCGACACCATAGCCAATGAAGATAAATTTAACAACCTTGTTCTCCAATTTAGACCGTTTCTCCCTAGGCACATGTGCATTTGCCTCAACCAAAAACACGAAGATGCCTAACTGAAGGCTTCTTACCAGACCACACCTCCATATGTGTCTTGCCAACAAGAGTTGATGTAGGAGATATGTTTACTAGATAGCAAGTAGTGGCTACAGCTTTAGCCCAAAACTTTTGTTTGAGGCTTTCTCCACTAAGTATACTCCTAGCCTTATCCATCAGTGTTCTATTCATTCTCTCTACAACTCCATTTTGTTGTGGGGTATATGGAGTTGTATTATGTCTTTCAATCCCTTTCTCTTTACAGAACTTATCAAACTTTGCTGAACAAAACTCACCACTGTTGTTAGTTCTCAAACACTTAATCTTTTTACTAGTCTAAATTTTAGCATACGCTTTGAACTCTTTAAACTGACTAAAGACTTCAGTCTTGCTTCTAATAAAATAAACCCATGTCCTTCTACTGTAATCATCTATGAAAGATACAAAATATACGGATTTGGAAATCGAAGGAACATTAACTAGACCAAACACATCAGAATGAATAAGATCCAACACACCAGAAGACTTGTGAGAACTAGAGTAAAACTGAACACGGTTTTGTTTTCCATATACACAATGTTCATAAAAGTCAAATTGGAGATTACAATCATTTAACCCCTCAATGAGGTTTTTATTTTTTAGGGTTCTAAGACCCTTCTCACCAATGTGGCCATATCTCAAATGCCATAACATAGTCTTTTTAGTAGGAAGCTTAGCTTCCATAGCATGTGCACTACCATCAAAACTAGTTACAATGGATTTCTTCACTACTCGTCCAGATGGTGGGGATGAAGTGACTACAACTCTTTTCTTTGAGTCAGAAGAACTATTGAACTATGAAGTGCATGCCTCCAGCTGAAATAGAGTACCTCTTTGAGTACCCTTCACAAGAACCATAGATCCTCTAGTCATCTTGCATCCATCCTTTGAAAGGACAACCTGTACATTTGCATCATTCAACATACTTATAGAAAGTAGGTTCTGTGCTAGGCTTGGGATATGCATAACCCTAGTGATCCCCTTCACTCATCCATCAGGGAATTAGATTGAGACTCTTCCACAACCAACAATCTTTAGATGAGAGTTGTCACCCAGGTACACTCTTCCACCATAAAAATCTTCATACTTCGTGAACCAGCTTTGATGTGCACCAGAATCAATCAACCACACATCATCAGATGCATGGGTTGCCAGGGCTTTGATGAAGGCATCAGCATCATCTTGTGACTTGTCAGAATCTGAATCTAGAGCAGTCTTCTTTTTCTTTTTCTTCTCTTCTTTGCATTCCTTTCAGAAATGCCTAGATTTTCCATAGTTCCAATAGAGAACCTTGGACTTTCTAGGAGATTTGGATCTACCACAGGACTTGGATCTGCCCTTTTCACCTTTCTTGTCCTTCTTCTTCCCTTTCTCTTTAGGTCTTCCATGAACCGCAAGAGCCTTTTTGGCCAAATTAGATGTTTTCCTCCGCATTTCTTCAGATAACAGTGAGGACACCACACCTTCCATCTTAAAGGTGGTAGTGGTGCTTCTGATAGCCATGACAAGATGATCCCACGAGTCTGGCAAAGAACAAAGTAGGGTCATACATCGATCCTCCTCCTCCATTTTCACACCAATAGATGTCAACTGTGCAACAATCATGTTAAAAGCATTCATGTGGTCCGCAACAGATCCTCCATCTTCCATCTTCAGAGTGAACAACTTCTTTTTTAGAAAAAGCTTGTTCACCAAGGACTTGGCCTGATAAACATCACCCAACTTCTTCCAAAGATCTTTCGTGCTCTTCTCCTCATGGACATTCAACAGAACAAAGTTAGCTAAATAGAGTCTTATGAGACCCTTAGCCTTCCAATCTTTGAGGTCCTAATCAGCTTGTGACATTGCTTTAGGTTTTACACCAGATATGGTTTCCCATAGCTCATGATCAACAAGTAGGTCCTCCATCTTGAGTTTCCACAACTCGAAATTAGTGCCATTAAATTTCTCCACCTATAACCTTCCAGATGTGGTTGCCATCTCCTTGCTGCAACAAGATACAGAATGCTATGCACAACACTCCCACTCAACCTCAAATTAGCTCAAAAAACCCCTACCCAGTAGCTAGAACCAAAACTGGCCAGGTTTTGATACCAACTAAAAGGAAGCTAGGTGTGCAGAAATCACTTCCTACACTAATCTAATGAGGGGAGGAGAGTGAAAATTCAATTTTATCTTTACAATTACAGCTATGTTAACCCACAAATAGAGATATTGTAGCAAACACAAACACAAGAAAGTGATACAGAAGAAGAGAGACACAAGATATACATGGGGAAAACCCTTAGGAGTGAAAAACCCCATACTCCAAAACATAGCTCAAATGTATTCCGTAAACAATGAAGGTTACAATACAACACAGAGCCAATGCTCTTGCAGGAGTCTTCGATAATCATATATGGAGATGATCTGGTAGCATAATAGTACTTGTCAAACCTGTAGTACATTACCTCTCCAAAGCACCTGTTTATAAAGAGAATACAAGGCAAAAAATGGCTCCACATTGAGATGGGCATCCAACTTGGCCTCATGGCCCAAAACCCATGCCTATGGACACTTGTCCAACACTATAGGATGCTCTTGACACTTGTCAAGTTACCCCATCCCAAGGAGGTCGCCTATTTCCAAAATGGGCTATGACAGATGCTCTTATGACTCTTACAATCGTCATAGAATATGTCAGCTGTCATAACTTACAATTATAAGAGAATCTATCATACACATGCTATAAATAGCATATTCTCTTACAACATGTCATAGTCCACCTTGGGGCACCCAAAGATGCCTTTTTCAAAGATGCTTCTCGACACATGTCTTCACCTGTCATAGGATCTTCTATTTCCAACTCTTACATGTCATAACTTTGTCATAGGAATATGTCATAACCGTTTCAGTCAATATTCCCTTACACACATTTGAAGATGTCGACACATGGAAAAATATTCCTACTACTAAGTGGGATGCCTATCTCCTCATGTGAGGACAAATTTACATGTGGTCATATGCCATGTAGGATGACACATCACCGTGCCAACTCCCACAATATGACAACATAGTATTTACATCCAAATTATACAATAGGCAATAAATAAATAAATACAATGAATTAATACAAGGAATTATGAAGGTTGAGACACCTTAATTCCCAACACATACCACATCCAATGCAAACATGAACCTTGGGCCTCAAATGAATACCAACTTAGGCAATCAAAACATGGACCCCCTTCGTCAAAACAATAACACCATACCAAATGTGAACATGAATGTTGGGACTACACAAAGCAATTCCTTAAGTCATCAATATGTAGACCCAAAATTTCAAAATAGCAATACCATACCCAACACTTACATGAACATTGGTACCACCCAAAATCACACCTTGAATAATCAAAACATTTCCCAAAATCATCAACATGTGTCACACCTAAATGCCAATCAAAATGCTAGTGTATCACATCAAAACACCCATTCAAATCCCTTACAACAACAAGTGGACCTAAACATCCTCCTCCAAACAAATCACAACTACATCCAAAACCAAAACACTTCAAGTGTTTCATCCCACTTCCAATACATTAATCCAAATACCACATAAATTCCCAACAACCAAAACCTAAATGTGTCTTCATCACTCATACCCTACAACACACATACCAACCCACTTGTTACAAATTTGAGATCCCAAAACACATCAGCATTAAACATGGGTAACTCATATCAAAATGCACCTGCAAATGCCTTGGATACATCATTAACGTCCTTTGAAGCCTTGGCACACAAGATGCAAACCCTAGAATAGCGTTTCTCAAACAGGCAAGTCTTCTACCACAAAGAAGGGATATTACATGGAAGATTTATGTCCTTATCCTTTCGACAAAAGCATTTACATGCCACCCCTACCACCAAACTACAATGTACCTAACTTCAACAAGTATAGGGGAAAAGGGAGTCCCGTAGAGCATGTACGAGAATTTCACATAACATGTGTTGAGATTGCATATGAGCATACATACTTGATGAGATTATTCCCAAGGAGCCTCGTAGGTCAAGCACTTGAGTGGTTCACACACATTCCCATGGGGATAAGGACATGGACCAAACTCACAAAAAAATTCATATCTCATTTCTCTTATAACATCAAGATAGATGTGAATGTCGCCACCTTATGCCATACTAGACAAGAAGATGGGGAAACATTCATCTCCTTCTTCCAAAGGTGGAGAAGCCTAGCTAGAAAATGTCCGTGTCATATTCCCAAGAATCAATTGGTACCAATTTTAGTGGAGAACCTTAACAAAGAACTCATGTACCAACTGCAAATCCATTATTGCACCTCCTTTGGAGAAGTTGTTGAAAAGGGAACATCCATTGAGAAAGCCCTCATAGCTAAGGGTACAATCAAAATTTTCAACAAGACCCAAAACACTCAAAACCCGCCCTAAAATAAGAACAAGTTTTGGTCTTGAAACAAGAATGTCACCAATGATGGGGTCATAGACACAAAGACAATTAGTAGGACTGGCCTTGTTCTCAAACTCAAAGCACCCCCAGTGCAAAATAATCAACCGTCCATTCAACAACAATCACAACCACAACAACAAATGGCTAACACAATTCAAAACAACCAAAAAAGACTACCTCCAAAGAATAATAATCCTCAGTGAAACTTTACACCCCTAATGGAGCCTGTTGAAGCAATTCTAAAGAAGTTGTTATAGTCCAACCTCATCCAACTACTGGATGTCAGACCATATGACCCATCTTTTAAACCTCCCTCATGGAATGACAATGACTTTTGTGACTATCACCGAATCAAGGGGAATAAAACATCTAATTGTTACAAACTAAAGAATATCATACGAGACTTTATTGAATGAGGGGATGTCACTATAGACAATCCACAAGGTTCCTCTAATAACAATCACACTATCTTCCAAGACCCTTTGTAAAATCATGGATTGGGAAAAGCCTCTACCTCAAGAACCAAGCCACATGACCATGTCAATTACAACAATGTCGCCTATGATTACACCATTAATAGTATCCGCACATTTGATGATAACATCTCCATGATCACCATCAAGTCCCATCTTGACTATACTGTCACCACTCGTAGGCCCAAGGTAACACTACAAGGTGCACCATCTCACTCATCCAATCCATCCAAGTCATAGCCAAAGACCTAATATAATCTCTTGGATCACTTGAAAAAGACTTTGGTGCAAATATCAATTTTCAAACTATTTTGCCTATCCCCAGAGCATAAGGCCATCCTGGACAAAGCCTTGTTAGAATCTTCCATCCCCACAGACCTAAATGTCAATCAATTCCAGGCCATGGTAGGAAATTTAGCTACCTCCAACCATGCCACCTTCACTAAATGCAATGTACCCTCACATCGACCTAATCACACCGACCCACTACACCTTGAGGTATTCATTAACAAGCACAAGATCAAACGGGTCTCGGTAGATGGTGGACCTAGGTTAAATATATGTCCTTTAAAGTTAGTGATGATATTGGGTTACTCAGAAGCATGTGTGGACCCCACCAAAGGAAATATCATAAAATCTTATGACGATGCTAAACATTCCTCAAAAGGAGTGATCTCACTTCTTGTAAGAGTTGGGCCTGCCACTCTCAATACTGCATTTCATGTCTTGGTTGCTGAACTTCCCTACAATTTTATCCTCAGCCGACCATGGATCCATGCCATGAAGGTCGTGCCATCCACTTACCGCCAATGCATTAAATTCCCTTACAATGGCATATAAATCACTATACTTGGTGATCCTGATGTCTTTCAATATTGCATCCACCTAAGAGAGGTACCACAACATCAAGTACCTGTAAATAGGGGAATTTCACCTTCCATCTCATCACATTATGTCGACCCATCCACATTATCAAAATCAACTACCACCTTCACTCCACCACTTAACCCTTCCAAGACAAAGGATGTGGAGAATGTAAGATAGAAGGCTCATATTGCATTGGCAAGCTCTCGACATCATCGAGGTCTCATGGAAAACTTGGCCCAATCAAACCTAAGGAGAATATTTTTGCCGCCCCCACCACTTTCACAAAATGGGGAGAGCTAAGCAAAGAGGGTGTACATGATGATGTCTCTAAGTGGATTTATAAAGAGGAAAAAGAGGTCAAGCACGTACAACTGCTTGTGGAATGATATCGAAAAGGCTATGAATTTGTAAAATAACAAGGATACGGTGGGCATAGTGGACTAGGACCTAACAAAAATGGGAGAACGGAGCCCATCCAACCAACCATGTGACCTCGCAACAAGGGGCTATGGTATACATCACAAAGAGATAGTATTCCTAGTACTAAGTTACTTTTGAGTGGGGATGCAAGTACTTCCAATGACATCGAGACTTCAAGGGACCCTCCCAAACCTGAGCCCACATCTTCCCAACCCCACTTACCTGACGGTGAAACCTGGATCAACATCTTCTAGGATCCTAAAAATACTTCCATTTGCACCCTGACACCCTTAACCATAAGTTACGTGAGCACTGATGATGGCTTGCCATTAGTCCACCTCGAGCTCATAGACTGGGATCAACAAACACCACCTAGCTTGGATTTGTTTGAGAATGATGAAACTATCACCGAGTTCATGGGACTTTGTGAAGGCATACCTCAAGGGGATCACAAAGTTGGCTACATCATGGATCTCGACAACTCTACCTATTTCAGAGAATCCACTCCACCCTCTAGTTGCAAAAGTGAAAAAGAAAAAGAAAAAAAAGGTCTCTAACTGAAAACTGAAAGGCACCTCTTGACCATGAAAAAAGTAAAAATAAAGGATGTCTCCAAGGGTGAAAACCTCTCTGAAGTGCCCAAGGATGTAGGGTTGGAAGTGCTTCCTGTCACGCAAGAGATATCACCACTACTGGTGGAAAAATCTATTGAAACTAACCTCGGTATAGAAGAAGAGCCTAGGATTATTCATTTTACTGAGTCATTAACAAAACAAGAGAAACTTGAATTCAAAGTTTTCTTCTAGGCTAGGCAAGTCAATTTTTCTTGGTCATATGCCGACATGCCCGGGCTTGATCCACAGTTTGTCTTAAACCACCTACTATTGCTACCAAATGTTAAACTGGTAAAGCAGAAATTAAGAAAAATGCATCCACAGATTGCACTCTTGGGAAAGGTAGAACTAAAAAAGCTACCTGATGTGGGTTTCGTCAGACCAATAGACTATCTAGAGTGGGTATCTAACCTTGTACCTATCACAAAAACCTAACGGATAGATCAGAATCTATGAAAACTTCTGAGACTTGAACAAGGCATGTCTGAAAGATGATTTTTTGTTGCCAAACATAGACATTATAGTCGACCTTACTACTGGATTTGAAATACTCTCATTGATGGATGGTTTCTCAAGATATAATCAAATAAAGATAGTTCCAGAAGATCAACACAAAACTAATTTCACATGTCCATGCGACACATACTGCTGGAATGTCATGCCTTTTGGCCTCAAGAACGATGAAGCTATGTACGAGAGAGAAATGAAGATGATCTTCCATGACTATATGTACACATGTAAGGAAGATTATGTCAATGACTTACTGGCCAAATTAGTTACAAGAAGCACTCATCTGGATGTGTTGGATAAGGTTTTCAAATGGCTGGAAGATTACAAAGTCAAATTAAACCCTAAGAAATGTGTGTCCAGGGTTACATCGGGCAAACTATTGGGCTATATTGTTTCTCGCCAAGGCATAGAAGTTGATCCCACTAAAGTGAAAGCCATCATGGATATGCCTCCATGAACAAGTCTTAAACAACTAAGTAGTCTACAGAGAAAGTTACAATCAATAAGGAGGTTCATTGCATAACTCACTGATAAATGTCACCCATTTCAGTAGTTACTCCACAAAGGGGTACCCTTTGTATGGACCGAACATTGCCAAGTAGCCTTTCAAAAAACCAAAGATTATTTGTTGTCACTACTAGTCCTCATGCCTCTGATACCAAGAAAGCCCCTCTTATTGTACATATCAACGTCTTCAACACTGGGGGCACTTTTAGCACAAAATGATGAGGAAGGAAAAAATGGGCAATCTATTACATTAGCAGGACATTAGTGGGATACAAGCTAAACTATAGTTCCATTGAGTATGCTTGCCTTGTTATAGTTTTTGCCACCCAAAAACTATGATATTATATGTTGAATCATCAGACAAAACTAATTATAAAGATTGACCCCTTGAAGTACTTACTCAACAAGGCAGCCTTGATTGGATGATTGGCCAAATGGGCTAGGTATTGAGCGAATTTGATATAGAATATATTGACCACAAAGAAATAAAGGGGCGAGTTATCATAGATCAATTAGTAGAGGCACCTACAATAGTGGATCATCCTTTGGTTGTAGATTTTCTAGATGAATCAATCTTTGCCATGGAAGTTCCCAAAACATGGACATTATTCTTTGATTATTCCTACACAAATCATAGCTCTGGTGTAGGCATTCTATTCATTACTCCTCAAGGAGATGCCATCCCTAAAGCATTTCGGATAGACTTTCCTTGTACAAATAACATAGCTAAATACAAGGCATTGCTCACTAGACTATAAATGACTGTCAATTGGAAAATCAATACATTTCAAGTCTTTGGCGATTGACAACTCGTCATCAAGTAGATCAATAATGAATATGACACAAAAGATGAAAAACTCATGCCATATAAGAGAATGGTCGATAGTTTCAGGATATATTTCAACATAGTGGTCTTTGATCAGATTCCTAGGGTTCAGAATAAAGTAGCTAACGTAATGGAAACAATAGGGTCTCTCTTGGATATCCCAAGGAATGCAACTTAATTTGAGTTCTTAGTGGAACAACTACTGGTCCCCGCCTGCGATGTCCCTAGATCTGAGCTAGTGCATGAAATCATTTGTCCCACATCTCCCTGGTATCATGACATAGATATACATACCTACATGACCAAATCCTCCCACCTAACCTATCCTCCAATAAACAAAAATCCTTCATACGCTAATCTTCCAAATATGTCATCATTGGTGACACCCTCTACCACTACAGATTTGACAATACCCTCCTACAATGTCTTGATGCCAAGGAAGAAAAAATGACCCTACGTGAAGTACACAAAGGTATATGCGGAGCTCACTCTAGTGGTCCTACTCTAGGCAAAAAGATCATACAAGTTGGATACTATTGGACCACCATGGAGAAGGATGCCTATCACTTCGCCAAAAAATGTAGACAATGTCAGATACACGGAGATCTTGTGCATGCACCTGCTCAAGACTTGCAACCACTTACATTTCCATGGCCATTCTCTCAATGGGGACTTGACCTTGTGGGCAAAATCCATCCCACCTCTGCCAACAACCACAAGTTCATTATCACCGCCACTAAGTATTTCACAAAGTGTATTGAGGCAATCGCCATGAAATACATTACTGGTAAATAGATCACCAAATTCATCCTCAACTACATCATATGCCGGTATGGTGTGCCTCAATCTATTTCATGGATAACGGTCGCCCTTTCAAAAATTAGGATATTCATGAACTATGTGAAAGATTCCACATTCAACACTGCTTTGCCACTCCATACTACCCCCAAGGTAACGGTCAAGCCGAGGCGTAAAAAAACCATCATAAAAATCCTCAAGAAGACTGTCAATGATGCTGGCCGTGATTGGCATATACAACTCAATCCCGCCTTGTGGGCCTATCACACCAGCATCCACACTCCCACTGATGCCACACCATACTCCCTTGTTTATGGTTTCGAAGCCATCTTACCCATTGAGGTTGAGTTACCTTCCCTGAGAGTATCACTGAAGCAATTTGTGGATTATGAAAACTATAGCTTATCTAGACTACATGAACTTGAGCTACTAGATAAAAGAAGGAAGAACACCCTGGTACACTTGCAAGCGTATCAGAATCGTCTCTGATGCAGTTACAATAAAAGAGTTAGGGTCTGACAATTCAATATTGGAGACTTCGTCCTGAAAGAGAACCCAAAGAATCAAATGGAACGGGAGTGGCTGAGAAATTTTGAACCAAACTAGTTGGGTCCCTATATCATCATGACAGCATATGGATCAAAAGGATATCAACTTGCTACCCACAAAGATGAATTGCTACCAGAGCCAATCAACAGCATGCACCTTCGTAGATATTATACCTAAGTCAGAAAATCAAAAAAGTCAAAGAAGTGCAAAAAATACAAAAAATTCTAAAAATAAAAAAAGCAAGAAAATAGTAAAGAT
This sequence comes from Cunninghamia lanceolata, assembly GCA_027924645.1. Lineage (NCBI taxonomy): Eukaryota > Viridiplantae > Streptophyta > Pinopsida > Cupressales > Cupressaceae > Cunninghamia > Cunninghamia lanceolata. The sequence goes on from BSBN01000957.1 coordinate 6,973,855, forward strand.
AAATAATCCATCCAAAAATGAAGACCACTTCAGTTACGCTTTCGATAAATACCATGGTGAAAACCCAGCAAACAGGTACTGTGTGTAGTCAATTTTGGCTCCATTGTCTACCATCACTCTCTCTTGTCTTTCACTTTCCGCAATAGATCCTACATAATCCACACTGTGATCCATGTCATAATCCATATAGGTAAATCCTAGTGTCCTTTTCATGGCTTGGAAATAAGTTGACATTTAACGTCTTCCCGCCTTTCCTAAAGTACTTCATCATTCCATCCCATCCCATATCGTCTTGGTCATAACTTTGTCCTATACCTGACTGGGGGCACTTCCTGATCCTACAAATTGGTATTGGAGAACACCTCTCAAACATCTCAAAAATCCAAAAAAATCAAATATATCAAAAATTCAAAAACATCTAAACATCTCAAAAATCCAAAAAAATCAAATATCTCAAAAATTCAAAAACATCAAAATATTCTCAAAAATCCAAAAAAAATCAAATATCTCAAAAAATCTAAAAAAAATCAAATATCTCAAAAATCCAAAAACATTCAAATATATAAAAAATTCAAAAACATCAAATATTCTAAAAAATCCAAAAACATCAAATATTCCCAAAAATCCAAAAACATCAAATATTCCCAAAAATCCAAAAACATCGAATACCATCAAAAATCACAAAACAAAATCACATAACCAAACGAAAAAAATCCCAAGCAATAAACAGTGTGAAACCACCTTGTCGAACTACATTGCCTCTGAGATTTCATGTAGGCAAGGCCATCTCTGATGAGCCCTTGAGGCATTCCCCCTAGATCTTAGGTCATACAGAGTCCACCCAGTCAAACTACGTTGTCTCTGCATTATCACATAGGCAAGGCCATCTCTGATGAGCCCCTGAGACATTAGGTCAGTCCCTTAGGGCCCATCGAGTCAAACATCATAATAAGTCATCCTTCAATGAGATGGACAGTTTGATCAGACCAATGCAATCAATCTTTCACAAGTGAAACATCCTCGAACATCAACAAGATAGCTTATCAAAACAACCAAGCAATCATCACACATCACTATGAACAATCTTTATCAACTATCACATGTCTTACAATAGAATGGGGCATAGTCAAAACTAGGCTTTATGCCTTAGATGACATGTCTCATCCTTCGGACATTATGATCAATCATCGTATCCCAACCATTTCATAACTCGTTGCATTCTCGAAACTAGACCACATGTCTTATACGAGATGTCATAATCCTATCACCTTAGACAAGTGGGGGCATTATCGAAACCAAACTTGATGTCTTATATGACATACTCCCCATCCTAAAACTAGGCATCATTCAACCTATCATAACAAATTAGATAAACACATACACACTTAGAAAATGATCTACATGGTTGTTGACTCTTAGTCTCGTCTATCTTATTTCACTGGATTGTTTTTCACAGTCTCATTCTTATGCTTCTCAAGGTAGTCCCTAAGTGATGAAGAGAAGCGAGGATAGAGCAGGACCTTTTTCTTTGATTTCTTATTGCGGTTTGTCTTGGCAAAATGAATGGGGCAACTAGGTTCCTTGCGTGTGACTGAGATTCCATTTGGTGTGAATCAATGACATCCTATGCATTGGAAAGAATAAATGATTCCTTGCATCAGGACTTGCATACCTCAAGGTTATCTCATCACATGTTCCGACAAGGTGCCATGATTACTTAGTCTGAGTCAGGCACTCCTTGTCTGCCTTGTGCCTGTTTCACAAAGGACCACACTTTACGCCTTGGCCTTTAATATGTCGTTGTGTTTGTTGTCCTTTGACATAATAAGCTCTATGATGATAAGCAACAAACTGCAAGCAAGAAGTTCAAAAATCTATCAAGGCAAAATCTAGATCCATCCTTCTATCCAATCTTCATTCTTCACGCATTCCTCATCTCCATTTCTTCTAATCATCCTTCATCCTACTGTGACACACCAAAAAAAAGTGCATTAGATCTCACAGGCCTACTTATAAACATTTGGATGCGTCTACCTATAAATCCAAAAATCCTAAGGTTCCTCATACCTTAGGACATCAATTCAAAAAGTCAAAGAAAAATCCATCTAAAAGGCTATCCAAGCCCATACCTCTAAAAGAAAAGTCTAAAACTAAAATGGTTTGGGTACCTAAGCAAAAGGCAATCAAGTCAAATGAAGCATCCACTTCTCAAAAATCACAACCATCCACTTCCATCCAAAAATTCCCTTCCATTCCAAAATCTCAAATTCCTTCATCCCACAAGCAAAGAAAAAATCATAAAAATCCTAAGTCTATGTGGGTATCTAAGTCACTATATCAACCATCTCCTAAAAAACATGTCCATTGCTTCCTACACCACCTTCAAATCAAAAGCTTCAATGTTTATCACAGTGTGTACAACTATTGGTCACGATTCCTTTCCATACCTCCATTTCCCCACCTTTCATTCATTATCCTACATATTTCACCCATCACCTCCCTATGGTGTATGCTTTTGCATAAATCCTCCATAATCCACCTCATAATCCATTATTCTCCCTTACATAAACACTCCATAATCCACTATCCACCTAATCCATCTCCCTCTCAAGCAATCCCTTACCAACATCTATGAGCATAATGACATTTGACATGGTCCATGCGACGACACCTATCTCTAATGGGACACTATCACCTTTCACAGAACTAGACACTTGAGTCCCTCCTATCCGTATTCCCCTATCCATTCAAAACTAAAAAAAGTAAAAAAAAAAATTAAAAAAGTAAAGAGAAATCCCTTCGTCCAACGGTGAAAACCACCCTTGGTGGTGCCTTGGATAAGTATCATGATGAAAACCACCCTTAGTGGCGCCTTGGATAAGTACCACGATGAAAATTTGGAAAACAGGCATAATGTGTAGGTTGATCATCTATGTCACTTACACTTGGGGGCATGTTGTCTGATCCTACCTATCATTCTACCATTCTTATCCATTACACCCATATACACATACCTATCATATTGAGTCCATTCATCCCCCCTTATTCCTATTGATCTTGATAAAGATATGGGGGATAAATGTTGACAAATGTTTGGATATCTCTTGATATACCTTATCCTTCCATTCATCCATCCAATCATCCTATTGTCATAGTTTTTGTCATGAAAAATCCTAAGTATTGTACCTAGAATGGAGTAAGTTATTCCTATGTGACATAATCCTTGGAGATCACATCCTTGCCCTCTTATACATACATCCATCCATTCCATTTACTATCTCCCATCCATTTATCCAATCCTACCTCCTTGCACCTAGACTTGGTTTTCCCTTGTCATTGGTAGCTAGCACAAAGGTTATCCCAAATTGTCATCTAATGCCATCTCAAAACATTCAAAAACACAAAAAAATCAAAACATTTCAAAATCCAAAAAAAAATCAAATATTCCCAAAAACACAAAAAAAATCAAAACATGTCAAAACCCAAAAAATCAAAACATGTCAAAAACCCCCCAAAAAATCAAATATTCCAAAAATACAACAAAAATCAAATATTCTCAAAAATACAAAAAAATCAAATATCCAACAAAAACCCAAGCAATAAAATCAATTCATCAAATAAAAATCACCAAATCAAATCAATTCTTCCAATCTTCCAATCAATCATCAACTCAATTGTCATTCAATCAATTCAAATCCAATCACCAATTCATCAATCAATACATCCAATCAATCAACTCAATTCTTCTACCAAATCAATCCAATTCATTCAAATGAAATCAATCAAATCAAATCATCATCATTATTCATTCTATCCAATCATCAAAATCAAATCGTCAAATCACATCTATTCAAATTAATCCAAGCAATGATCCAAATGTAAGTCATCCTTAATCCATACCAATCAAGTCAATCAATCGTGTCAAATTATCCAATCACATCAATGATCTTGATCTCAATCTTGACGTAAACCAAATCAATCCATCAACCAATCAATTAATCAAATCCTGGTGTTGATTCGCATGGCCAACAACACTAGTTTCAATCAATCAATCAATCATCTTATACAAGGTGTTGCATTGTCAAAACCAAGCTAGGCATCTTATACATGTTTCATTTACTGAAACCGGACATTATCATTAATCATCATCAATCAATCACTCAATGATTGGTTTATAGCTTGACAAGGGCAATACCTTGTTTGTTGTTGAATCATTTGTGCATGCTTGCTTTCTTGCTTATGTGTGTCATCATTTTATCTTGCATTTGAATCAAAATCCTAATCCTTCCAGCTAATATTTATATCTTGTGTATGTTGGAATAGTTTTTTGCATTAACCTTTGCATCTAAGGTCGTATCATACCTTTTGTGCATTAGGACTTTAATGCTCTAAGTTTACTTCCTCATATGTTAGACAAGGTTATATTACACTGGGTGCACAAGACACATCGTCACCTTGGTTCTTATACCTTAGTGCATAACATCTAGTGCTATATCAAACTTCATGGTTTCTCACCTTTACTGTGGCATAATGCATCATTCTTTTCTTCTATCCATTCCCTTATCTTTCTTCCATGACCAATCCCTTTCATTTCAAGAGCCTACTCGTGTTTGTCCAACCTGCCTATCCTCTTGAGGGGGCATCATCATCCCATTTCATCATCCTTTTCCTCTATCCATACCTTAGCTTCTTTGAAATGATGTTACTTGACATAAATCTCAATCATCTCGAACATCATCTCGAAGAGGGGCAAAATGTAGACACCTAAATTTGTCCATGTCTTGCAACACCTTGTCAAATACATTATTTAGACATCATATGACATTTTTTCCTAATCCCACTCTTAATCACCTAGACAATTAATTAAATAAAACTTATTTAATTAATTAATCTCCCTCTCACATGTTCCAACTAATTCAAATTAAATATTTGAATTTATCCTCACCTTTTATCTCATTGAAATACTTGTCCACCTCTAAATTAAATCATGTGTGGTACTACAACTTTCTTTTAATACACTTCACATGTCCAAACTAATTCAAATAAAATATTTGAATTAGGTCTCCTTTATTCTCCTTCACACACTTGTCATGTGACTACAACTCCTCATGGAGTGGGAAACTGTATTCGATCCTAGCCATCCACATCGTTCAAAACAACTTTCAATCATAGCCATTCATTCAAATCACTCATTTCTTATAAATCAACCCTCTCCCAAGCCATTTGGGGGATCCATTTTGCATGTAGCCTCATGCTGCCAAAATTCCTCTTGATCTCCATCTTTTTTTCATCTCACCTTAGTGTTATGCTATTAGAATAGTGAGCAACGAACAATCTGTTGGTGATAATTTATGTTCAAGGTTTTTAACCAAGCACCTTCCCAAAAAGTCCAAAAAAAGTTCTAAGTATCCAGGCCTCCTCAGCATGTTTCAGCATCAGTATCATTTTCTCTTAGGAGGTGGTATGCATCATCATGATATTTTATCGACCGGATATTTCATTAGGGTCATCATGTTTCAATATCGGGTGATATTCGGATATCATCCCGATCCTACAGTGGAGCTACAGTGCAACCTGACATCCTAATAGGGGGTGATATTCTAAATATTGGGTGATCTTACGAATATCACCCCAGTGCTGATATATGAATGTGATGGTGACATCATCAAGGTTTGAGGGGATCATATTTCCAATAGCGGTTATCTTACAAAGATCCCCCTGATATTGTAATATGACGGTGACATCATCAGGATTTTTGTGGACATGCAGGATTTTCATCGGCCAGACATTTGGTATTGGCTAAGCAGGAGGATCTTCCTCCGATGCATTAGGTTGTGCCAATGAAGGCGATTATCATGCGGGTGATATTGCAATATGATGCTGACGTCAGGGTGATATTTTCATCAGGTGATGAGGTTCGGATATGCTTTCCTGCAGGGTGATAATTTCTGTGGGGTGATATTTCATATCAGGGTGATGTGAAATATCAGGGTGATATTTTGCATATCAGAGGATGTGTGTAGGGAGAGCCATCGGCATGACATTGGTCATTGGCGTGTTAGGAATGTGTCACTCCGATATGTTGGGTCCTCCCGATGAAGGATGTTCATCGGCAAGATATGTGATGTCGGGAGGACAAGCAAGTGGTTTGCCGATGAGGAGGGTCTGGCTGATGGAAGATGATGAGGTTTATACTGGTGTCGTTGGGAGTAAAAGCACCAACATCATCTATGCTCATGGCCCAGTGTATAAAGTGTTGAGGGGGTCACCGTGGGGTGCATGTGGGATAATTTGTTCCTACATGATTTGAAATATCAGGGTGATAAATCTTGGCGGGAAACGGTTGCGATGCATAGTATGATATTTTTCCCAAGGCCGCGAGTTGGTGTGCCATTAATGGTGGATCTTACAAGGTATGGGTATGGCGTGGACGGATCAAGCACTTGTCTGAAGATGTAGATCCCCAGGCGGCGGTGCAAGGCTCGAGATCTCTTCCTGTCTCCTCCTCCACCTACTTCATTGAATGTTGGAGCACCATTCCTTAGAATGAACTATATCTGGCGGACTTTTGAGTTGCCCAGTGATTAATGCTAAGTACCTGCCTTGCTGTGTATAGCAAGCTATGTTGCTCATTTGTTGGTTGTTGAAGGCTTGGGGCATTTTTGTGTAAATAATGAAAGACAGGGCATGATCTTGGTTGTTTTATCCCATTTTGGAGTTTATGTGTTGCAGCATGAATGTATTTTGCACATATGTTCAGTTTCATGTTAATTTATATGAAAAATGCTTATTGCATGTGTCTATCTGCTTGTCTCCATTTGCTGCATGTCATCCTTCTTTTGAATCTAGTTGCTAAGGGTTTCATAGATTCTAGGGTATAGATATCTATACTACATGCTTGATTTGTAACTTCCATTCAAGGAGTGGATTAAACTGTTTTAGGTCAATGTATGGAGAAGGTTGCATGCCAATAGGGATATCTATAAGTAGAGGTAGCTAAATACCCATCCTTGGGTGATGATTGTAAGGCAAGCATCAAATCCAACCCCTTGAAACTTGAATGCTAGTTGCAAACCATCTGTTGTATACGTCTAGTTGACTCCTTGCCCTGAGATAGGCACTAGTCTGTTCCTAGGTCAGTAGTTATGAGCCAAAACCCCATGTCTTGCATCCAGGACATCATGTCCAACCATTTCAACACCTCCACCCATTAGTTGTAGGAGTAGGATTAGGACCCCTGCATACTCTCATACCCAACCAGACACATATGTCCAAGAATGTTGCCAACCTTGTGATCTATCATGCAGATCTTGGTCCATACATGAGAGTATTCTGCTTGTTGTTGTCAAGTTAGATCTTTCTATCATTGAGCTAGTCAAGGTTACATCTTTAGCTATAGGGATACCCCCCTTGGTGTGGCAGAACTAGAAGTGAAGGGGAGGAGCTAACGTAACCTCTTGTATTAGTTGGCTAAATCTGCACGTGCATAGGAACTAGCAAAGCCTGATGTTGATTCAGAAGAAAAACCAACAAAATGGTGACTCTACTGGGGACAGATTGATGAAAAAAGAATTGTTATATTTTATCCATCCAAGTCACCAACAATATGGCGACTCTGCTGGGGAGAGAGAGAGTCAAGTAACCTGAGGGCTGGAAAATCTAGTTTCCAGTGAGGTTGTTGCAGTAAGATCAAAAAAAAAGTAACCATGTGGTGCTCTGTTGGTGTGGTGAATCCAGAAAATACATGTGCCTTGTTGATATTCTATCCTCTCTATGAGAGGTGGCGACTCTGTTGATTGAACCTATCCAATGCTGCAACATATTTCTAGGTATTCCATCTTTTCAAAAAATAATGAGTTTAGAACAACAAACCTGGTTGTGCTCTCAGAGAAGACCATTTTTTATTGAAAGATATAAAGCCCTAGATTTCACAAGGATATATGGTTACCCAAACGCTATTCTGAATAAAATTAGGAAATGTTTGCCAAGATATAGTGGATTAGATTCTGAATCGGCAAACAAACATCTGCAATTTTTTTGTAATTTAATAGAAGATTATGAGGTAGAGGATGAAGATGTAGTAATGAGACTCTTTGTTTAGTCATTAGAAGATGATGCTAGGGTTTGGTTTTCAGACCTCCCTGTATGTTCTGTTTTCTTCATGGATAGATTTAGAAATTGCATTCCTAGAATAGTTTGGTGAAAGGTTTGATGTGGCCTCATTGATCATACATTTCATGAACATCCAAAAGGAAGATGAGGAACTGGTTCCAGCTTTTAATCTTAGATTTATTAAGTTGCTCAAGCAAATCCCTGAATATATGAGACCCAATAATGCATTGTGCTTAACAATTTATTTGGCTACATTTGATGAAGAAATGAGATATTTATTAAGAGATAAAGAACCAGCTACCCTTCACCAGGCTTTCAAATTTGTTATGGACATTGAAAACAATGAGAAATATGGAATGCCTGTAGTTTTCATGGCTGCAAGTTGTAAAAACAGTTATCAAAGTGAATATATTTCTCCTTTCCCAGTGTGTTCATTGAGAGATGATTTTGTGGAGGGAAATATATTTTAGAACAATGTGTGCAGCCATGATTTGATGCATGAAGAAAATATTATAGAAAATGTAGGCACATCCTGTGATGATGAGGACAAAGACTATTATCAGCCTCTAGAAGACAAGCCTGTAGATGCAAGATGCTCTCCAAATGATGAAATGAAAGATATACATGAGGTTGCATCCTGTAGCAATAGGCATATCCTAGTTATTCCTGATTATTTGTATAAGGTGGATATGCAAGGCTTCACTCTGAATATAGAAGATACTGCTTCAAGGGATAGTGAATATGTTAGTGACTGTCAGCATTTAGATGCATCTGTGAGCCTTTCAGATGATGAAATATATTTAGATGTTGAATATGAATGTTTCCTTGAAGATTCTAACCAATTTCACAGTGCAGAAGTTGAAAAATTTGTTTTTGATTATCAGTGCATTGGTGAAGAGAAAAAACAGGGTCACTATTTAGAGGTGGACAAACATGTTGCAGATGTGTGTGCTCAAACAGTTGGGGATAGTGCTAGTTGCGGGGGTGACTATGAAGCTTTCAGTGTAGGGCTGCATTCTGAGTTATTTCTGCCTTCTCTTGAGACATTTCAGGTGGACCTTAGTGACAAAACTGCTGAGCATGATGATGATGGATATCTGTATGCTTATGAAGATAAATTTGATTATGAGATGTTGCTTGTGCCTAAATATTGCATGTCTGATACAGAGGAGCTCTTATTTTTTGAGGAAGGGTAAAATTCTGATGTGGATTCATTTGTTTCATGTGAGTCTATTATTTTTCCAAGAAACATCAGTGACTCATATGATGATGACATTCTACAACTGATGACAATGTGTGCTGATGAAGCTAGTTGTATATTTGTTGAAGAAAAAGAAAGAAGCAGTAGCACAAATAATTGCAATGCTGGATGCTGCAGATAGTTAAATGCTTTCAGGCTTCATTTGAAGGAATCAAAAGAAAATCAAGTGTTTGACAAAGGAAAACTCTAGTTTTTCCTTTTTGGTGGCCCTGGGCCACCATGATTATGTTTAAAGTTGTGTTTCGTGATGCAGATCATTGTGACTTCATGACTCTATTGCCCAATGGATAGGGACTGGTCTGCATCCCAGAGATCTGAGGTCCTCACCATGCCGGGAAGAGGCATGCATCACCAGACAGAGCCTATGTTGGTGATAATTTATGTTCAAGGTTTTTAGCCAAGCACCTTCCCAAAAAGTCCAAAAAAAGTTCTAAGTATTTGGGCCTCCTCAGCATGTTTCAGCATTAGCATCATTTTCTCTTAGGAGGTGGTCTACATCATCATGATATTTTATCAACCAGATATTTCATCAGGGTCATCATGTTTCAATATCAGGTGATATTCGGATATCATCCCGATCCTACAGTGGAGCTATAGTGCAGCCTGACATCCTAATAGGGGGTGATATTCTGAATATCAGGTGATATTCTGAATATCAAGTCATCTTACAAATATCACCCCGGTGCTGATATATGAATGTGATGATGACATCATCAAGGTCTGAGGAGATCATATTTCTAGCAGCGGTCATCTTACAAAGATCCCCCTGATATTGCAATATGACGGTGATGTCATCAGGATTTTTGTGAACATGCAAGATTTTCATCAGCCAGACATTTGGTATCGGCTAAGTAGGAGGATCTTCCTCTGATGCATCAGGTTGTGCCGATGAAGGTGATTATCATGTAGGTGATATTACAATATGATGCTGACATCAGGGTGATATTTTCATCAGGTGATGAGGTCTAGATATGCTTTCCCGCAGGGTGATATTTTTTGTAGGGTGATATTTCATATCAAGGTGATGTGAAATATCGGGGTGATATTTTGCATATCGGAGGATGTGTGTAGGGAGAGCCATCGGCATGACTTTGGTCATCGGTGTGTTAGGAATGTGTCGCTCCGATATGTTGGGTCCTCCCGATGAAGGATGTTCATCGGCAAGATATGTGATGTCGGGAGGACAAGCAAGTGGTTTGCCGATGAGGAGGGTTTGGCCGATGGAAGATGATGAGGTATATACTGGTGTCATTAGGAGCAAAAGCACCGACATCATATATGCTCATGGCCTAGTATATAAAGTGTTGAGGGGGTCGCCGTGGGGTGCATGTGGGATAATTTGTTCCTACATGATTTGAAATATCGGGGTGATAAATCTTGGCGGGAAACGGTTGCGATGCACAGTATGATGTTTTTCCCAAGGTTGCGAGTTGGTGTACCATTAATGGCAGATCTTACAGGGTATGGGCGATGGCGTGGACGGATCAAGCACCTGTTTGAAGATGTAGATCCCTAGGCGGTGGTGCAAGGCTCGAGATCTCTTCCTGTCTCCTCCACCTGCTGCATTGAATGTTGGAGCGCCATTCCTCAGATTGAACTGTATCTGGCGGACTTTTGAGTCACCCAGTGATTAATGCTGAGTACCTGCCTTGCTGTATATAGCAAGCTGTGTTGCTCATTTGTTGGTTGTTGAAGGCCTGGGGCATTTTTGTGTAAATAACGAAAGATAGGGCATGATCCTGGTTGTTTTATCCCATTTTGGAGTTTATGTGTTGCAGCATGAATGTATTTTGCACATATGTTTAGTTTCATGTTAATTTATATGAAAAATGCTTATTGCATGTGTCTATCTGCTTGTCTCCATTTGCTGCATGTCATCCTTTTGAATCTAGTTGCTAAGGGTTTCATAGATTCTAGGGTATAGATATCTATACTACATGCTTGATCTGTAACTTCCATTCAAGGAGTGGATTAAACTGTTTTAGGTCAATGTATGGAGAAGAATGTATGTCAGTTGGGATGTCTGTAAGTATAGGCAGCTAAATACCCATTCTTGGGTGATGTTTGTAAGGCAAGCATCAGCTCCAACCCCGTGAAACTTGAATGCCAATTACAAACCGTCTCTTGTATACATCTAGTTGACTCCTTGTCCTGAGATAGGCACCGGTCTGCTTCTGGGTTAGTAGTTATGATCCACATCCCCCTTGTCTTGCATCCAAACATCACTTCCAACCTTTCCATAATTTCAACCCGTTAGTTGTAGGAGTAGGATTAGGACCCCTGCATACTCTCATACCCAACCAGACACATATGTCCAAGAATGTTGCCAACCTTGTGATCTATCATGCAGATCTTGGTCCATACATGAGAGTATTCTGCCTGTTGTTGTCAAGTTAGATCTTTCTATCATTGAGCTAGTCAAGGTTACATCTTTAGCTATAGGGATACCCCCCTTGGTGCGGCATAACCAGAAGTGAAGGGGAGGAGCTCACGCAACCTCCTATATTAGTTGGCTGAATATGCACGTGCATAAGAACTGGCAAACCCTGATGTTGATTCAGAAGAAAAAACCAACACAATTAATCCTTTGAAATCATGCATTCAAATGCAAGATTGAGAAGAGAAATGGAGGCAAACCAAGTTTGAACTAGGAATCTAGATTAGTTTATTGCTTTCATGCTTTGATTTCTAAGTTCATTTTGTACTTCATTGTGCTTGTTAGGGTTTCATTATTGTTGTTTGTGCATTTACCCTGATTTTTACCTTAGCTACAGATTAAATTCATCCATCTTATCTTATTCCTCCCTATTAATTAAATAAATCTATTATTTAATTAAGCTAATTTCTACACATTAATTAAATAAATTTGAATGATTTTATTTAATTAAAACTAATATTCTATTTCCTCTAAATAAATAAAATTTAATATTTTATTTATTTATCCATTTGCACATGAAATTAAATTATTTATTTATTTAATTTCCCTATTACCTCCTCTCACCATAGTTTCATCTCATAACTCCATCAATCACTCTTAATCTATTATGTTAACAAACCAATAAAGTTAGTTGACTAATCAATCTATTTTGTTAACAGATCAATCAAATGAGTTGACTAATCAATCTATTCAAATGATAGATCAATCAATTCAGTCAACTAGCCAATCAGTCCTATCAATCCCCATGATTCATGAGAGGACAAGGACACTTGTCATTCTCCAATTCCTCTAAATTCTCTCAACCATTCTTATCCATTAATCTCTCCAATCATCCTCCACTGTCGATCATGATTTCTGGAAAACTATAAGTAAATCTTCTCTCAAACCAAATGGATCCACATTATTGAAATCAAACTTATGTTGCTAAATCATTCATCCATTATCATTGTTTATGTCATGGTTATGCTAGTAAATTGAGAAATCTAGATAGATTCAAAGTGAGCAAATCCAAAGGGAGTCTTGGCTGCAATTCTCTTTCACTCTATCTGTGAAGGTAATTTCCATTTGGGTGAAGGTAATTGTGTTTATTGTGCTTATCTTTGTTTATTATCCATTTTTAATTCTGCACACAAGGTAAAGTGGCATTGGCTTAATTGCTTATGTCACATCCCTTTGAACGAACTAGTGTTCACGAACATGTGCCTCAAAGTACCTTGTGTATATCGAGGACTCCCCTAGAGAGCTTGTAATATACTAGAGAAAACCTTTTAGTTGTCTTTTAGTGTGGTGCAAAGTTCAGGATCAATCTTGAAGTTACTCCCTATGTGCCTGATAGAGAGGAGATAGAAAATTTATTTGTGTAAGGTGTTAAAACCTCAAAGGAAAGGGAAAGAGTGAGCCTATGTGCCACTTGATCTCTAGCTATCTGTTCTAAAAGATATTCCTAGCTATGTAGGAATATTGAGAGGTATATTGGTGGGCCCACATTAAGAGTTAATCCCACTTGAATAATCTAGGACTATGATCAAATAATTGGTGTGTTTTCTATGTGCAAAATCTATGAATGCCAATTATCCAAATACCTCTTCAAATCCAAATAGATCTTGTGTGTTTGTGCCTGCTCATCCTTTTTCAATCATTTTAGGGTTTGTTGTTTAATCTTGAGTGAATCTTTGTCACATTGCCCCTATTGTCATCTAAATCCAAATCTAGATCTTCCTCCAAACCAATCTAAGTTCATCCTAATCCTTCCAAATTTAATCCATTTCATCCGTAATCACTTTCTAATCAATCCAATTTTACCCCAAATCCTTCCAAAATCAATCCATGTTTCATCCCTAATCATCCTTCAACCAATCCAAAATCATCCCAAACCAATCTAATTTCATCCCAAATCAATCCAACTTTATCTCCAATCAATTCAACTTCATCCAAAATCCATCTCAAAATCATCCAAAAATTGTCAATATCATCCAAAAATGTCATTGAAATCTCCCAAAACCTATAGCTTGATGCTTTTGTCACATAGATTGGCTCTTTTGTGCCTTAGATTGGCACTTTTTTCATATAGATTGGCTCTTTTGTCACATATATTGGTGTTTTTGTCACATAGATTGGTGCTTTTGTCTGATATCTAACTTCATCCCCAAATCCTTCCAAATTCAATCCATTTCATCCCTAATCATCACTAATCCTTTCAAATTCAATCCATTTCATCCCTAATCCTTCCAAATTCAATCCATTTTATCCCTAATCATCCCTAATCCTTCCAAATTCAATCCATTTCATTCCTAATCATCCCTAATCCTTCCAAATTCAATCCATTTCATCCCTTATCATCCCTAATCCTTCCAAATTCAATCTATTTCATCCCTAATCATTTTCTAATCAATCCAATTTCACCCTAAATCCTTCCAAATCCAATTCATTTCATCTCTAATCATCCTTCAACCAATTCAAAATTATCCTAAACAAATCCAAAATCATCCCAAATCAATCTAAAATCATCCTCAAAATCATCCTAGACCCATAAAAAATATCCCAACACCTTTAAAATCATCCCAAAACTATCAAAATCATTCAAAAACTATATTCCTGTCTTGTGGCACTTTTGTCAGATATATATGTGCTTTTGTCACATAGATTGGTTCTTTTGTCTGATATCTCATCAAAATGGTTATGGTAATAAAAAATCCTATTTCAAACCCCACTCCATGTCCAATCCAACCAATATCCTTATCACACCAAGATTATGCAAAAATACAAGAACTCAAACACCTGTATGGATTCCATCCCCAAACCATATCTCCAATTCAACCCACATCACTATCATACCAAACTAAGCCATACACATATCCTAATACTCTTGAGGCACAAATATAAGAACTTAAATGTAAGTATGAGAGATTTGATCCTATCATGAAGACAAAATTCAAAGAGTTCCATGGTCATATGCCCTTAACACATCTCATCATTGGAGATGCCCATAGCCCTATCACATCAACATCATCATCATCCTACACATCCATATAGAATCCAAGTCACCAAGTCATAAATCCATACCTAAACATGCAAACCCATTGCATAGTACAAGCTACACCCTTATACCCAATTGCATACCCTATGACAAGAGAAATAAAGGTAATCCCCTCTGTACATATATCCCTCCATTCATTTCTGAACAACCATTTTCATATGCAATTACTTAATCTCCTCATTCCTCTTATCAATCTAATCCACCATCCTATTCTTCACCACCCACAGAATCTAATCCACCATCTTATCCTCTACTACCCACACAATATAATCCTCCTTCTAATCCTCCATATAACCCACCATATAATACACCATCTAGTCCACTATATTTAATCCACCATCAAATCATCCTATCAAATCCACAATAGATGTTAAGATTTCTCTCCAAGAAGCATTGAATGAAGCCCTCACCAAGGAACATAATCGCAAAAACAAACTTGTGGAGTCATCTCACCCTACTTCCCCAAAATCATCTAAATGTGTCGCTGATGATGTTGTCACCCACCTAACACCCATCAAAACCACATCCTCCACCCCATCCTCCTTCCTATCCAAAAACCTATCTCAAACATCTCCCATTTCTCTATCCACACAATTAGGGGAGTCTATCCAAAAGTCAAATGAAACCAAACAATACCCTCCTAGTATCCATTCAATCGATCCTACTCCTAATCCCACCATACCCACTCCTATTATCCATCCACTTAATCCTACTCCTAATCCCACCATATCCACTCCTATTATCCATCCATCTATATCCACTCCTAATCCCACCTATCCACTCCTATTAAATCTCTTCACCTGATCCTAATCCTAATCCTACAACTTCCACCATTATTGTCCATCCATTATATTGTCCATCAAATCTTACACTTATGAAAGACGTGATTCAATGTCTATTAGCAAGGAATCAAACACCATCATGCATTCAAATATCTATCCTTTTTCCTATCAAAGAGCTTCCACGTATCATGCCTATTCCTCCATTACCATCCTCTAGTCCAATGCTTATCATGCCTCTTGACGAACCTTTTACCGTAAATACAAATCAAAATCCCTCATGCAATCACATTGTCCATGATCCAAAGCCTATCACATGCATCCAAGAAACCCAAGATCTATGTCAAGAGTCTAATCCAAAGCATAATCAACTTTCTCCCCCACCAAGTCAAGATCAAACCATCCAAGCTCCTCGAGATCATATTACCCAAGTTATCTAAGAACCAATTATCTCATCCACTTTACCTCATAATGATCATGGGATTCTTTTTTATCAACTTAAGCATTCACCTCGCTTCATGGAATTTAATAGACATGAAGAAACTTCCATTCAAGATCCCACAACCCTCCATGATCAAGAAATCCACCATCCAACTAGGCTTATCCATCATCCACCAACATCCACTTCTCATGATGAGACACTTGGTCCCCAAGACAACATAGACAATTGAATAAATACCTTGGATCCTAATGAGCATAATGGAAATCAAGATCCGAGTATCCCAAATCCATCATTCTATCCCCTTGGTCCCGCTACTTTCATCCATGGTGGTTCTCTTGTTAGAGAAACACTTTTATCCACCACCACACTTTCTCCATCTAATAATGGACTCATGTCTTGTTTCCAAAACAATAAACATCTGATCGCATATTGTATGTTCCAAAACATGCAATATCAAGAAAAAGGCTTACGCCTTCATGAACAAGGTATCTTGGAGACCATCCATGTCAAAATCCATTCATGATCACATGGCCTTGGCTATCAATCCAAAGGAAAACAATCCAAAGATGTTGGTACCACCTTCACACCTCCTAAAGCAACCTTTTATAACCCCAAACCTGGTGCACCTCATCACACATCCAAATCATATTCCACCATCCCTCCTCCATCATCATACCATTCTCAAAAGCATGTGACTATACATCTCTCTCCATTCGTGACTCTTCCTCCTCTCCTCCCAACTCCCAATATTCCTATCCTCAAATCCCCTCATCCCTTCATCCAAAAGTATGCTAATCCCTCCATTCACACATCTCATTCCCCTAAATCCCCTAAAATCCCTAATCATAACCAAGGAATGCACACATCAACCAAAAATGAAGCTATCACCAACCCAATGGGATTCAAAAATAAATATTTGGATGCCTCCTCACATAAAGTGAAAAATCCACCAAAGCCTAAGAGTTATCATGTCATAGGGTATCAATACACAAAATCAAAGCAAAATCCATCTCAAAAGCCACAAAAACCTCAATATTATCATGCCATATGGCATTGATACACAAAGACAAATAAAAAAATCAAAGAGCTACAAATGCCCACACCCCCAAAAGAAAAAACAAAAATGGTGCGGGTCCCCAAGAAAAAAGAAATTAATCCAAATGGAGCGTCCACATCTCAACATATTCCCAAATCCCAAAAATCCATCTCCCCATAAAAAATTCCTAAAAGCCTAAGTCCATTTGGGTCCCTAAATCCCAAAATAGGCAATTCCAAAATCCTCCATCCCAATCCCATAATAAAAACATTCACATTACTTCCAATATCCCATCAAAATCAAAAGCTTCAAGATCTCATATGGTGTGTGCAACCATTGGTCTTGGTTCCCCACATCTCCATGACATTTCCATATGCCTCCATCACCCATCTTCTATCCCTTATCCTGCATATTTTCCCCATCATACCCCTATGGTCTATGCTTTTTCTCCAACATCCATTTATCCATCCATCTCCATCCACAATTCCCATCATAATCCACCATCCATTCCATTTCTATCTCACACAACCATCTACCAATATCCATGCATATAATGACACTTGACATAGTCCATGTGCGACAAACATCCAAAATGGGACACTACTAACTTGCTATGGAAATAGATTCTCGAGTCCCCATCCCATCCAAAAAGCACAAAATACAAAGGAAGGAGAAAAAAATAAATTCAAGAGAAACCATTTGTCCAATGGTGAAAACCTGATAAACAAGTGCCTTGGATAAGTACCATGATGGCAACTTGGCAAACATGCATCATGAGTAGATTGATTGTATATGCACCTCACACTTGGGGGCATGTTTTCTCATCTACCCATCCTATCCTTTCTCTCCTATCATTCCTATCCTATCCTCCTTATCCATTTTATCTACTTACCTATCCCATTGCACCAACCCATCTTTCTCCCTTCCTCCTAGTATCTTGATAAGGATAGGGGAAAAATGTTGAAAACTACTTTAGACATTCTCTTGATATATCCAATCTTTTCCAAACAATCCAGTCACCTTATCATTGCAAGCTTCATCAAGTAAAATCCTGAGTCTCATACCTAGAATGGAGCATGTTATTCCTATGAAACATAGTCCTTGGAGATCACATCCTGAATCCTTCCATCCATCCACATTGCACCTCCCATCCCTCCCATCCTTTATCGCCTATCCTTTTATCCTTCCATTATAAAACTCCCATCTCCCATTCCTTATCGTTAATCATTTTATCCATCCATCCCTTCCAAGCATTCTATCGTGCATCCTAATAAGCATCATCTTACCTTGTCATCAGTTACACATATCTACAGTGAGGCATATGATTCCTATATGAAGTAGTCCTTGGAGAATACCCTGATATACCCAAGCATCCTTCAACATGGTTTTGTCTTGTCATTGGCATCTAGCAATAAGGCTATCTAAATTCAATCCAATCTCACCTTAAACATCCAAAAATCCAAAAAAATTAGAAAATTTTAAAAATCCAAAACAAAATCAAAACATCAACAAAATCCAAAATACACAAAAGCATCCAAAAATACCAACAATAAATCCAAATGTACATCATCCTTAATCCATGTTGATCTAGTCAGCAGTCTAGCCAAATCATCTGGAATCACATCCTTTGATATTTTTCCTAATCTTGCTATCAACCCTATCAAACAAATCCTTATCCAATCATCATCATCGAGATATATCATCCCTTCATCCTTGTGTTGTTCTTGGGATATATTGTTCCCACAACACTATCCTTAACCAATCAATCCTTATCTAATCATCATCATCAAGATATATCATTCCCTCATCCTTGTGTTGTTCTTGGGATATATCATTCCCATAGAACTATCCTTATCCAATCAATCCAAATCAATCCTTGATTAATCAATCATCATTTTTTAGCTTGATAGGGGCAATAAATTTGTTTGTTTATGAATCATTTGTGCATGCTTTCTTGCTTTCTTGTGTGTATAATTATTTATCTTGCATCGATGTTATCATTTTTTTTCTTGCATCATTTGATCTTGCATATTTTATCTCACATCATTGTATCCTATCTTGAATTGTTTTTATCTTGTATCTTTTGTATTGCATTTGCATCGGTCCTTGTAACATACCTACCACAAAGGTATCATGGTCTTCCATATCATGGTGCTACACGGTATAGGGTTTCTTGTGACCTTGTTTTTGTGTCAGTTCTATGCATTAGATATATTGTCACCTTGGTCTTATATACTTTGGTGCATAACATCCATTTCTATATCAAATAAAGGATTGCTCTACTTAAGTCAGCATAATTGATCATCATAATAAATCAATCATTCTTGTTTCATCCATAATCATTTTTCTTGCATCCATCTTTTTATTTTCTCCCCTTTTCTCTATTGTCTATCCATCATTTCTTTCCATATTTAATCTAATGTGTTCTTTACTCATTTTGAGAGCATACCCGTGTTTTTTCAACCCACCTATCCTCTCGAGGGGGCATCATTCATCCCACAAATTAAATCAACCATCATGTATCCTTGTCACCCTCGCTTTAAGTGACTGGGGCATCACCATCTCTAATCTAATCATATTCTCCTAAACCAAAGTCTTCTTCTATTCAACATAACACTATATTTTAAACTTCTTTGAAATGATGTTACCTTGCAACACCATCTCAAAGAGGGGCAAAATGTAGACACCTAAAATTGACCAACACATTCTAGTGTCATTGCACTCCATCGATATTATTTCTCTAATTATTTGATTCCATCATCTATTAATTATTCATCTATCTATAATCACACTAACATTTCCTCTATATTATTCAATTTCCATATTAATTAAATAATCCTTAATTATTTAATTAAATTCATTCATCTTATCTTATTCCTCCCTATTAAAATTAAATAACTATATTTAATTAAGCTAATTTCTACACATTAATTAAATAAATTTGAATGATTTTATTTAATTAAAGCTAATATTCTATTTCCTCTAAATAAATAAAATTTAATATTTTATTTATTTATCTATTTGCACATGAAATTAAATAATTTATTTATTTAATTTCCCTATTACCTCCTCTCACCATAATTTCCTCTCATAACTCCATCAATCACTCGCAATATATTATGTTAACAAATCAATCAAATCAGTTGATTAATCAATATATTCTATTAACGAATCAATCAAATGAGTTAACTAATCAATCTATTCAGATGACAGATCAATCAATCTAGTCAACTAGTTAGTCAATCCTATCAATCCCCATGACTCATGAGAGGATAAGGACACTTGTCACTCTCTCATTCCTCTAAATCTGCTCAACCATTCTCAGCCATTGATCTCTCCAATAATCTTCCACATTCTGGAAAACTATAAATAAATCTTCTCTCATACCATTTAATTGATCCACATTCTTGCAATCAAACTTATGTTGCTAAATCATTCATCCATTATCATTGTTTATGTCATGGTTATGCTAGTAAATTGAGCAATCCACGTAGTTTCAAAGTGAGAAAATCCAAAGGGAATCTTGGGTGCAATTCTCTTTCGCTTTATTGGTGAAGGTAATTTGCATTTGGATGAAGGTAATTGTGTTTATTGTTCTTATCTTTGTTTATTATCCATTTGTGAACTTTTCGTTTCTATGACTACTTATAGGAGATTAGAACATTTGTTTGAGATAAAAAGACCACCTCCCCACATGGATGGACAAGGAAAAAGATTGAAAGGAGGAAAAGAAATCATTTTGGGGCAAGAAAAGGAAAAATAGGAGAAGGGAAAAACAACTACTGGTGGCTGGAAAAGGACTTACTATTAGTGCTCAACAAAATATTCTTGCTATTCAAAATCTCTGCAGGTAATGTTGACGAATTCCTTGTTAGTGCATATATTCCTGGATACAACATCTACCTGTGTGTATGATAGATAATAGTTAGAGTATACTTGTAGCCATCATCTTTTCAAGAATGAAATTTTGGGTGGACTTCTTTTACAACTGAAATTTTTTTTTCCTTGATCAAAGATTTAAATTCTTTCATATATTTGTGTAATTCCTAGGAAGATAGAGGAATTTTAGTCAAACTGGTATTCCAGAAATTCATTTAATGTCCGAGTCTCTATTTCTTTGCTCTGGGTTGAATGAGCAAATACATAGTAATATAGTGATAAACCTGTGAATCTTGGGTGCTTTTATGTATAATGTTTCCTCATACTGAGTGTAGGGAGTTGAATGAACAAACACCCAGATCATAAATTACAATACATATGATTCCTGGGCAAAAATTTAGTGGTTAAAACTCAATACCTTTCTTCCCATAAAAGATTTATGCTATGCAATGAATATTTGGGCACATGTTTGGGGTTTGTGCAAGATAACTATAATTTTTTTTTGGGTAAATGTTGGTTTAGAGAATAAATAAAACCTTCTATTTTTTTTAAAGAGAAAGAGAAGCCAATTTGAAGAATTTTTCTTCCTTAAAAAAAAAAACCAATTTCTTCTTCTCGTGTAGAGGGCGACTGGAATTGTGGCTAGAAAATAACCAAATAAATTTTCTTTTTATTTCCTCCACAAGGTGATCAAAATTGGGTAGGAAAAATTAGATTTAAAATGCACTTTTGTCCCATTCTGAAGGGTGACTATTGTGAGGGTATTAAATTTTGTTTGACCCCAAAAAAAAATTACTCTCCAATAATACAAGGGTGGCCAAAACTGAGATGAAGAGTTAAGAAATTAAACTAAAAAAAAATCTTCTTCTTTTTCTTATGTGGCGAACAGGAAGGGAGAAATTGTTTCTTGTAAAAAAAAATTGTTTATCCCAGCAAGTAAACTCCTTACCCATGGACAAGGGATGGTTGGGAAGGGATTTAAAATGCATCTTTTAATACCTCTGTTGTTTCAATTATAATCTTCTATTGTTCCTTGAAACTAGGCAACCTGAGTAAGAAGAGGGTTGTTTTAAAAGGAAACTTAGAATTTATTTTGCTTGTTCTTGAAGGGTGACTAAATGGATTGATAGAGTTTATTTAGAAAAAAAAACAAGAAAACTCTAATTAATTTTTTTCACTCTTAATAGAGAGTCAATGTTATTCCAGAGCTATGAACATAAATGATTTTCCTTCTTAAGCTAGTTCTTTTTATAATATTTCTTTTATGTATGTAAATACATTCAATTGAGAATGAATGAGTATGTTTAAAATGTTAATTTAGAACTAGATATTGGAATAGGGTTGCAGATTTGTACATCTAATTTCCAGATGTTGAATACTAATTTGTGAATTGTATTCAATGTTTTAACTACTACAGATTCAGCTAAGTATTGTTCCAAAATTTACTAATTATACTAAGTAGTGTAATAGTTTGATTTACACTTGGAATGAATGTGCTTTTGGACTTATTTGTTATTTGATTTTATTCAAACTGAGTTATTGTTGTAAACAAACACATGCATTGAAGTGGTGCTTTTCTAAAAAAAATTGCTTTGGCCAAAGCTAATGTCTCAAATGATTGGAAAATGGATCATTTGAATTCTCTTACTATAATATGATGTTTATGGACAATGAATTGCTATATCTTTGTTGGAAAATCATTAGGTAGAATGCATACATGTCAGGAACATCATAGTAGCACAAGTTTCATGCATGTGAACCATGATTGCTAGACTCTTCGTGATGGGCCAGGGTTCTCCTATGGGGAAGCATGGGGAAGTTTATGGCTTTGTGGTAGGGTGGAAGTCATTCCGATGATGCCCTCTCTTATTTGAGTTGTGAAGAAGGATTTGGATGATAGATTTGACTTTGAAGAACAATGATATAATAACACTTAACATGTATTTTATGATCATGCTATGGATCTATGTGTACATGACTTAGTCCTCTTGTAATGTATTTTGAGATATTGTAATAATTCAGAGTTTTGTAAGGCTTAGTATATATGATAGCTATGATAGAATGATATCATATGTTGAGGTTTATGATGTATGGTTTGATATGATGTGAAATTTGTAAAATTATTATTTTGATGAAAGCATTATGAATAAAGCATTACCTTATCGGATTACATGAGTAATCATTGATGTGATATCATATTATGCTCTCATTAGTTGAAGAATATAAATGAAATTATTATTTCCTTAGAGCATCACTTGTTAAAAACTTTGATGAGTTAAGAAAATTTTGGATATCCTTGTGTTGAAGGATATGTTATGATACAACTCATGGATTTATTTATTATGTTTA
This sequence comes from Cunninghamia lanceolata, assembly GCA_027924645.1. Classification (NCBI taxonomy): domain Eukaryota; kingdom Viridiplantae; phylum Streptophyta; class Pinopsida; order Cupressales; family Cupressaceae; genus Cunninghamia; species Cunninghamia lanceolata. The sequence goes on from BSBN01000957.1 coordinate 6,997,187, forward strand.
TTTGTATCATGATTGGAGTGTTGTTACATCTTTGAATGACATTTTCTACCATGTGGTTTCCTTTTAGGACTTTTTCACACTAGTTTAGTTAAGTTTACTTAGGGAGTTTACCTTTTGTGTCTCAAATCATAAGATTAAGACATATGTCATAATCTTATGTTGTCTTATGTATCAACCTTACCTATATATACAAGGGTTCTCATTGTACATTATTATCTTGCATGCATTGTATCATTATTGGCAATATAGCATTTTCATTGCTGCTCTCTTGTATGGAAGGTTCTTTGGTGACGCAAAATTTTCTTTCTCTTGTGAGTCATTTTTAGACTTCTAAAGTCTAGTTATATAGGCCACATCTCCAATCTTAACATTTTCAATAATTCATCCTTGGCAACATCCATTTACTCATTCCCTAGATTTCAAGAATCAATCATATAAGTCAATCTAGCAATCAAACCTAAAGAGCTTTGAAAAACATTTCTAAGTTGCAAGTGAAGTAGGTGTGAAAAGTTTTGATTTTACTAAGGTTTAAGATTTAAAACAAATTTACTTTTTATTTATCTATTAGATGCAATTGCACATACATTTGCAATCATTATCTTGTACATACAAATCATAAATTATTACAATGAAGTAGAGTGAAAAGAGTAAAATTTAAAACTAAATAGTCAATCACAAATAGAATTTTTTAAACAAGTAAACATCTTATAAATAAGATATACATAACATTTTGTAGAAAGGATATGGAAAATCATAGCATCTTAATCCTTGTTCAATCTCTAAGCTCTTGAGAGGAGAAACTTGCGACCCCACAATAGCCAAACCTTTAATTTAAAGGAACTTCTATAAGAGGAAAAGAATAGTGGTCAAGTTAACATTTACTTGGCCTTGAGAAGTGCCTAACAAGTGCAATACATAGGAGAGAGCATAAGACACAATTTCAAAATGTCTCTAGCCCATTGTAGGTAGGCCAAATGGGACATCAAACCAAGTATTGATCTAGAAGGAGAGGCTATGACATAAAAACCATAAAATGGATAATTTGAAAGATTTGGATAGAGATATTAGTTCTAAGAGAGTGAAAAATAAAGAAAAAGTAAATGCTAACACAAGTGTTCAACACCCCGATTTAGAAATGAGGATATGAAGTGCCTAGGCTTATTGACAGATTATTACTTGTAATGAAATTAGGACCATGTGTAAGTTGACAAAGATATTCATGAAGGAATTTCAATGTTTGGAAATTCCATAAGAAAATTGAAGAAAAGTTTGGAATGTACTTTTGGCTATAAATCTAGATCTAATGTTAGTAGTAGAAAATCTTTAGATCATTTTTTTTTAATTTTACATAATGACGATACTTTGATTAGGTTTTCGAGACAATATAAAATAGTGAAATGTTGGTCTCATGGCAAGCATGCACCCAAAAACTACTAGATGGAAATTAAGACATAGAAAACCCAATATTGTGATTACAAGCTTTGTAATGTTAATATGTTAGTTTATAGTTCATCATATGCTCTAAATTTGAATTTCAGCAAGATAACACTTAGAAAATAGAATCCAAACAAGCTACACTCACTAGAATTGAAACATTGAAGACGATCTCAAAAGACAATAGTTGCATGAATGTTTTTAATAAAAACAAAGCAATTTTAGTAGATAGCTTCCTTGTGTTATACATGTAGGCACTTTAATGCTCTAGAACAAAATGGGAAGCAACAATAATCTTCCATAGAAAATGGAGTTATTCTAATTAACTTGTTGTGGTTCATTAGAATTCATTATTTTTCTTTTAAATATATTGAAATTGTGAAAAAAGATAAAATATATACATGTAACTCTATGAAATATAGTATTGGCTAAATTGAAAAGAATTCAAGTAGAATTTCATCATAATAAAGAGTTACACGTACTTTTGAATATATTATCACAATAGTTGAGGTTGTAGCTACAACTAGTTTGTTCTAGAGTAAATAATCAATGATAGAATATTACAACTATGTAGGACCAATGAAAACAACTTTTATAATCACTATAAATATTGTCGTTCAACATTAATTTTAAAGCAATTTTTAGTTTACTATATAATTATGGGAGATGTTAGAAAATGTTTAAGACAAACATGGTGTTGGTAGAATTACTATATAATTATGGGAGATGTTAGAAAATATTTAAGACAAACATGGTGTTGGTAGAACCCTCATAAGTGTTGGTCAATGATGTTTATTATGACCTTACATGTTTTCCAACGGCAACACCATTAATTAAAGGCATGATAAAATATTTGAGGCTTTAATATAAATCCAAATTGCAAGTAGATATAATTAAAAAAAAATGGTGATGGATGTGTGGATGCATGTATCTAAATATAGATGCAACACATGCATACTACTCTTTCCTATATAGGAAGCAAGTTTTAACGATAAAGCTTAAACAACCAATACATTTTTTAAAAAAAAAATTTGGAAAACCTCCTTTGACCTTCAAAATAATCAACATACTCATTATTTCCTTTTAGATAGTTTTAATGATAGGTTGTAAAAAATGGATAATCCAATCCATTAGTTAAACTTATAGGCATTCCTTAGTCAAGAAACACTTTAAACAAATACATAAATGAATAGTTAAGATTAAAATGACTACTATAACAAAAAAAAAATCTTAACCATATAATTTTCCTTAATAAAAAGTGCTTGAACAAATAAATTTATTAATAATTGAAATTGAAAAGACTACCAAAGTGCTTGAACAAATAAATTTATAAATAATTGAAATTGAAAAGACTACCAAAGAACATCATAAAATAAAGATAAATGTTGATTTTTTTTTAAAAGTAATAAAATAATAGATCCGTAAAATAATAATAGTTTGCAATGTCCGTTCATACCGGCGGCACACTTTGTAAAGAATATGCGCCTCAATTATTGGCGTGGTCAACTTCTCTTTAATTTGGCATGTTCGTTGTGTATTGTATACACGCCTTCTTTATTACTCATTGGCCTCATCAAGTCATCTCTTTCCTTACACTGTTTCAAGACACAGAAATCAAATATGATCGCGATCTGATACTCGTATCTCAGTTTTGATGCGCATACGTTAATTGGGCATTCTGCAAACGCGTCTAAACTGTTTTAAGACACAGAAATCAAATATGATCGCGATCTGATATTCGTATCTCAGTTTTGATGCGCATACGTTAATTGGGCATTCTGCAAACGCGTCTAAAATAGATTTTTGTCCACCTGCAGCCGCCTCCCAATTTGTATAATTGTGGAAACGATGATAATGACGAGTGGTAAATTCTTGTAGCGTTTTATGATTGAATGTATTTGTGTTTCTGTTCTCCGTTCCAATCTTGTATGAAGTAGATGCTCCTCGGGATGTTTAAGATATCTGAAGTGCAAGTTTAGCCTCCTTTCATTATCATAGGTTTTAATACCTTTGTTTTATTTTTTCTGTTCTGTTATGGGCTTTTCTAAATGTATTTATAGTTTTATTTTTCAAATTATGTGCATATAAAAAGGATAAATATGTACATTTCTATAAGCATATTATAAGTTCTCTTGCTGAAATTACCATGTCTCCATAAATTGTAGAGAATCTGCAACAACTATATGTTATATTGTTTCAATTTTGGGTGTTCTTTGTGTGTTTCTTTGGTTCAAGATTTTGGGCCTTGTGTTTTTCTGCATTCCTTTGGTTCAAGATGATTTTTTTTTTCCGTTTGATTCGTAGGAATGTTATAAATGTCTTGATAAATGGGATCAATCCATTGACTTCTGCTATTGAATCCACCTTTTCATAATTCTAAAGAGTGGTAATTTGCTCAAGAATTCACATGCATCTCCATTTCAATTAATCCACAATATTAGGCATCATTACACAATAATCCTCCAAAACTATATCTCCCATTAGCATCCATTGTATATTGATTTGATGGTTTACTTAAAACATCAAATAAATATCAATGATAAGTTTATAATCTAAAGCATCTTGTTTAAGTTTGGCTTAAAATTTGGTTGTCATCGAATAATGATTAGATGGATTTGAACGGGAAAGGTGTTGGTTCAGAAGCGAAGACATTTGTCGTTGGGGACTAAGATGATGTTGACACCGAGGCAGAGGATGACAACTTCGAATCTCTAGATAAAAGAGGGAGAGGCACGAGGCTCGTCTTAGGATAGTTGAATCCTTAGCAGATTTGCTTGCTCCTGTCGAGAGGTGTGGTCCTAGCAAGAGGGGTAACATATAGTTGGACACTATTTCCCTTGGTTTGAGGCAAGTGCTTTGGCATAGGTGTTGGTGCTTTGCTTCTAGCAAGAGTTCATGTGATGCATCTGTTCTGGAGGGGAAGGAGTTGATCGATGATAGTGCATATCTTAAATAAGTTGAGGTCGAGGAGGTCGAGGCTGGATGGGATACTCTTATTTTCGATGTATTGGAAATTGGTGAAAATGTCTATGCCTCAAGGTTAGGTAAGGAATATTTTTCTAAGTTTCAATCCCCTCTTATATGGGTTGATAGGGTTCTAGATAGGTCTTTTCTTGCTGGCCAAATATTACTCCCCTGGAATTGATGTATGACTTAGATGGTTTCCATCTAATTGTTCCTAAACATGTTATATGGAGAGATCTTCTCACAGAATGGAAAATACTATTATTGGAAAGTTTATGGCAACGAGACCAAATATTGATGCATTTAGAAGGTGGGTTGAAAGAAAGTGGAGGCCAAAGGGCTAGGTGGAAATATTTTCCATGTTGAAGGGATTTTTTCAATAGTCTCCTTTTCTAATCAAGAAGATTGTGCTAGAATTTTGATGGGAGGACCATGGTTCCTTGGGATAGTAGGGATTTTCTTGAGGAAATGGAAGGTTTTGATCTAGGTAAAGAGAATATAAACTTTCTCCATTTGGGTGAGGCTTGATCTTCCACTTGAGTTTTAGAAAGAAAAAAATTGTGAGGGGGATTGCCAAGTCCTTTGGGCACTTCATTACCTTTGATCCAATCACAAAGTCTAGGAAAATGTTATTATACACTGACTTTTATGTTTATGTTGCGGTGGATAGGGAGTTACTAATGCCAATCAAGTTTTTATCAAACTATGGGGGTTGGATTCAAGTTATTGATTATGAGAACTCCCCTAATTTTTATCAATTTTGCCTAAAACTTGGGCATAGTTCTATTTCTTGTGTGAAAGGCAATAAAGAACGAAAAATAAGTAATATTTAGGGTGATGAAGGAGATGTTATCAAGTGATGAATGTGTAGGAAGATTAGAACAATAGGAAGAATTAGTTGACATGATTCACTTTGCCCAAGGATAGCCAGTTTAGAAGAATAAATTAGTCATGGATCCAAAATTAGATGACTTGTTTGATTAGGTCTTGGAAGAAGTAATCTCACCCATAGATGAAGTAAGATGCTCTTATGGCACATCACTAGAGGGGGAGTATGAGGGGCTAGAGAAGTAGTCTATTTAGGCCCCTTTTGTTGGCTTGAGCTTAATTTTCATGATCAAACTTGGTGCTTCTATTGATGTAGTGCTTTTCTATTCACCCAAGTGTCTTCTATAGGTCATAATGTGCTCTCTTCACTGCAACCTATAAAAATGAATTTCTCTCACTTGTGGTGCATTTTAGTGGATTGTTTTGTTGTCCCTTCTCACTTCCTCATGGCTTGTGGTGTTCCCTCTTATCTTGTGATTCCCCATTTTAACTCATTATGACTCCCTAGATAACCTATCCTTGCTTTCTATTGGTACCACATATTTGTTCTCACTACAAATGGATTATACATCAACTAATTAGTGTTGTCTTTCTCCTTGTGATAAAATTTTTGGTGTGCAGTTGTTTCTCTTGGATTGTGGTGGCTATGCATGATCTTGTATATACAACTCTAGGTTGTGCTATCCTCCATATGATTTGGTGCAGAGACCACCATAGTAAATTTTGACTTATATGCTCACTAGGAGCCTTCAATTTTGGATTTTATGCTCATTTTGAGCCTAGGTGGAGTCATGTATTAGTTTATTATTGTAATAAGGTATGAGTCAGACCACTCTCTCTATTTTAGAAACCACTTCCTCTATTCTAGAAGTCATCTAGTAGTGGAACTCCAAATAGCATGTGCTATGTTTAGAAAAAATAGTCATAAGGCTAAAATTAGTGAAATTAGTGAGAAATTAGTAATCCTTTTTGCCTTTTGAATAAAAAAGGAATCTTGCACAAAATATAATGTGGATTTTGCATTGTATTTAGCCCCTGGAGGTTGTGGAAAATAGATAATTGAATTTTGAAGAGAAAAAATTAATAGAGAAGGACTGTTTGCTGCTTTTTGTTGTGTAAATTGTTGTTCCAGGCCATGGTACTTGGACGTACAACCTTTTCAAGGCCTATAACATTTTTGATGGTGTAAATGCATGTTTCAAATTTCATTTGAGTCTATTTTGGTGTCTTGAAATTGCAGGAGAAAGAAGAACAAAACGTGTCCCAAAATTGTTGTTTCTAGGAGGATTTGGTAGAGTTTTAGGAGTTTGATGGGGTCTTGACCCAAATCATTGAGTTAGAGCCCCAAAATAGATTTGTTGGGTCTATATAGGTACATTCTACAATGTTTTTGTGTGCAGGGGCAGGGGAGCAGTCCAAGACAAGATTTGAGGAAGATTTGGCTTGATATCTCTATATATTAAGCCATTAGTGATAGCTAGAGGAAGATATAGTTGGAAAACTAGTTTCAAATGCCCATGGAGGTCCAAAACCTATTGAATCCATTCATTTTTAATCCATACTAAGTCTTGGAAGTGGTTAGAATGTTCTAGGTCACTCTGGTAGGGTACTTCCTTTGTAAACCTAGGGCTAATTGCCCCTTGGAATAGTAGGAACAGTCATTTTTAGAGGCTTGTGTTCTAAAACAATGTACCCTGCATGTCAAGTATGTTATAGAGGGCCTTAATGGGTATCTAAAACACTAAATATTTCTAGGAGTTGTTTGGAAAACTTTGGAGTTAAGCCCTCTGAACCGTATTTCTAGGGCTACAAGGGAAATAGGTCATTTGTGAAAGAATGATTGGAAGGACAACTTGCCAGGTCAATTTATGAGTTTGATAAGCCTCCTTTGGTCAAATAAACATGTCTCATGCATTTCTCAAATGTTGGTAGTCTTCACATTTGTCCAAACCAAGTTGGGTCCAAAAATGGAGTTTGTAGGTGTCTTGATAAACAAGTTTGTTGTCCCTCTTTCCAAGATCAGTCACTCATGTTTGTGAGACTTGATAATTGTTCCCCTATTCTGCATCAAGTGGTATCAGAGCATAAGTTCTGATCGGGAAAGAGTGAAGAAGAAGGAGTACAAGATGCCTCCTAAGAACAATCCAGTCCTCACTAAAGAAGTGAGATTGATGAAGGAATCTTAAGAAGGAGTTATAACCAGACTTGCAGCCATTGAAGCAAACCTGAGAAGAGGTGGGATCATTGAGGAAGATAGTGACCAAGAGTGTGAGGGTGAGAATGTAGACCCTCAAGAGGGATCTAGTGAGACAGAGATGGATCCAGATGCAAAAAGGTTTATGAAGATGTTGTAGACTGTGAAAGGAGAAAGCACTGATGTCAAGATGGAGTTGCCCATGTATGAGGGTAAGATGAATAGTGAGGAGGTACTAGACTAGATTGATTCTTTAGATAACTACTTTGAGTACAAAGAGATGCCTAAAGAGAAGAAAGTCAAACTGGTAAAGACCAAGTTGAAGGGAGCAGCACTGACATGGTGGAACAATGTTCAGTCAGAAATAATAAGACAAGGAAAAACCTAAATTAGTTCATGGGACCGGATGGTGTCCAAGGTGAAGGGTCAATTCCTTCCAAAATATTATGCCATTCAAACCTTCAAAAGGTAGCAGAACTTGAAACAGAAGGAGATGGATGTAATGGCCTACATAGAGGAGTTTCATAAGTTCAGTATGAGAACTGGCCATAATGAGGATGAAGTTGAGAAGATTGCTAGATACATGAATGGCCTTAGGTTTAATATCCAAGATGAACTAAGTCTCACTACACCCAGGAATGTGGAAGAATGCTTCCAGTTGGCAGTAAGAGCTGAGGAGAAGATCAAGAGGAAACAAGAACAAAATGGAAGGGGTAGAGGAAAGAAATTCAGAGGAAGAGGAAACTTTGGTGGAAGAGGACAGAAGCAGCAAAGAGAAACAAATGACAGAAACAAGGAGAACCATGAACCAAGAGGAGAGTCAAGTGAAAGAGGTAGATTCAAAGGAAGGAGATCAAATAGTAGAGGCAAGTTTGGAGGCCATGGTAGAGGGTCAAGCACCCTCACATGTAAGTGCTACAACTGTAATCAAGTTGGACATCTTGCATTCAAATGTCCAGACAAACAAGCATCAAGTTCACATGGAGGTGATAGAAGAGTCCACATAGTGCAAGAGGAAGACCAAGAGAGTGTAAACTCACATTCTGTGCATGCAGGCCCAGAGACAGGAGAATCCTTAATGATAAGGACATTGCTAAAGGTACCATATGCCAAAGAGTCCCCACAGAGAAAGGCCTTGTTCATAACACTCTGCAAAGCACAAGGAAAGGTATGTAAGGTGATTGTTGATTTTGGTTCTACTGACAATCTTGTGTCTCTGGAAATGGTAGAAAAGTTGAAGATAAAGAAGATTCCTCACTCTACACCCTACAAGGTATCATGGCTCAACAAGGGTCAGCAAGTACTTGTGAATGAACAAGCTTGGGTGGAGTTCAACATTGGTGGCTACAAGGAGAAGATCTTGTGTGATATCATCCCTATGGATGTATGCCATCTGCTCTTAGGCAAACCATGACAATTTGACTGGAAGGCCAAACATGATGGAGAAGAGAATACATACATGATTGTGAAGGATGGAGTGACCTACAATCTTACACCCATAAAACAAGATGGTGCAGCAATCCATGAAGGACCAAGCGTGATGATGGTGAAAGAGAAAGAGTTTTTGAAGACACTAAAGGAAGGATAAGTTGGTTATGCCATCATTGGCAAGCCTATGACAGTCAAGGTAGAAACAGAGGTAGAAAAGATACCAGAGGAGGTGCAGGTCCTATTGGACAAGTATGAAGACATAGTGGTGAAAGACCTATCAAGTTCACTACCTCCTGTCAGAGATGTAAGCCATCACATTGATCTCATACCTGGTGCAAGTTTTCCAAACAAGGCAACATACAAGATGACACCACAGCAAAATGAAGAAGTCAAAAATCTGATCCAAGAGCTACTGGACAAAGGGCTGATCAAGGAGAGTTTGAGTCCCTGTGCTGTTCCAACTGGCCTAGCACCTAAGAAGGGTGGAGAATGGAGACTTTGCACTGATTCTAGAGCCATCAATAGGATAACCATCAGGTATAGATTCCCAATACCTCGGATAGAAGACCTAATGGATAGTTTGGGTGATGCATGTTACTTTTCTAAGATAGATTTAAAGAGTGGTTATCATCATATAAGAGTAAGAGAGGGTGATGAATGGAAGACAACATTCAAGATAAATGAAGGTCTTTATGAGTGGCTAGTAATGCCATTTGGGTTATCAAATACCCCAAGTACATTTATGAGACTCATGAATGAAGTCCTGAAGCATTTCATAGGCAAATTTGTGGTGGTCTATCTAGATGACATTCTTGTGTACAACGAAACCAAAGAAGAACACTTGCAGCACTTGGACATGGTGTTGAAGAGATTGAATGAGGAGAAACTAATGATAAACCTCAAGAAGTGTGAATTCATGAAAGAGGAGCTTGTCTATCTTGGGTTTGTGATCTCCAAAGGCAGACTAAAGATGGATCCATCCAAGTTAGAAGCCATACTCAGCTGGCCAACTCCTAGAATAGCAGTAGAGGTAAGAAGTTTCCATGGTTTGGCCACATTTCATAGAAAGTTTATCAAGAATTTCAGTCACATTTGTTCTCCTATTCTGGATACTATCAAAGGAGATAAGAAGAGAAAGTTTCAATGGATAGAGGAAGCTGAGAAAAGCTTTGAATACTTGAAGACAAGGGTGGCTCAACAACCTATTCTTGCACTCCCTGATTTCATCAAGGTGTTCACCATTGAATGTGATGCAAGTGGATATGCCATAGGTGCAGTCCTGAGTCAAGATGGGAGACTGGTTGCATTCTTTAGTGAAAAACTCAATGAAGCCAAGAGGAAGTACTCTTCCTATGACCTTGAACTCTATGCTATTGTATAATCACTCAAGAAGTGGGGGCACTATCTATTGCCTAAGGAGTTTATTGTCTTCACAGACAACCATGCTTTGAGTTTCTTGAATAGCCAAGATAAGTTGAGTCACAGACACATGAAGTGGATGGAGTATATGCATGCCTACACATTCACCATCAAACACAAGAAAGGACAAGCAAACAAAGTTATGACAAAACTTTAGAGCGGGTCAAGAGGTTTTACCATTGGCCTAAGATGCATAATGATGTGAAGAAGTTTGCGGAGAGTTGTGTGATATGGCAGAGGGCTAAAGGATCAAGCTCTAATGCAGGTTTATATCAACCTTTACCAATACCCAATCAACTATGGGAGTCAATCAGCATGGACTTTGTTCTAGGTCTGCCCAAGACACAAAGAGGTTATGACAGCATTTTTGTTGTTGTAGATAGATTTAGTAAGATGGCACATTTCATTTCTTGTAAGTCCACTAATGATGCCTCTCATATTGTTGGTCTATTCTTCAAGGAAATTGTAAGAATCCATGGATTGCCTTTGACAATAGTGTCTGACAGAGATTCCAAGTTCATTGGTCACTTTTGGAGAACTTTGTGGAAGAAGCTGGGAACAAATCTAACTTTTAGTTCTTCCTACCATCCCCAAATAGACGGGCAAACTGAAGTTGTAAATAGGTCTTTGGGAAACCTATTGAGGTGCCTAACAAAGGAGCATAATCAGTCATGGGATCTACTGCTGCCCCAAGCCGAATATGCCTACAATGACTCTGTTAACAGGAGCATTGGAAGAACAACCTTTGAAGTAGTGTATGGTATGAAGCCAAGAGGCATTTATGAGCTGAGAGACTTAAGGGAGTAGACAATAGGAGTGCACAAGGAGAAGACTTTGCCACAGCCATGAAGGAGATACATCACTAAGTAAGAGAAACTTTGGAAAAGAGTGTTGCCAAGTACAAGGAGAAGGCTGATCTAAGAAGAAGAGATGTTCAATACAAAGTAGGTGACATGGTGCTGGCTCATTTGAGGAAGGAGAGACTACCCAAGGGAAGATATACAAAGATGATGATGAAGAAGATAGGACCTTGCAAAGTGGTCCACAAGTTTGGTCAGAATGCCTATGAGATAGAACTCCCTCCTGGAGTTGCTATCTCCCCTATTTTCAATGTTGCAAACCTGTATCCTTTCAAAGGATCTAATGTTGCAGATGAAGAAGATGAAGATGTTGCTAATGAGGATTGGATAAGGGATCTTCCACCTAGTCATCCAGTGAAGCTTGAAACTATCTTGGACACAAGAGAGTTTAAGAGGACAAGAAACAAAGTCTACAATGAACATTTGGTAAAATGGCTTGGTTTGCCAATTGAAGATGCTACATGGATGACAGAAGAAGATATCAAACAACATGGAACCTCTATCCAAGAGCTCATTTCATCAAGAGATCGAAATATTTTCACCCCAGTTGTATGGTGCAGAGACCACCATAGTAAATTTTGACTTATATGCTCACTAGGAGCCTTAAATTTTGGATTTTATGCTCATTTTGAGCCTAGGTGGAGTCATGTATTAATTTATTATTGTAATAAGGTCTGAGTTAGACCAATCTCTATTTTAGAAACCACTTCATCTATTCTAGAAGTCATCTAGTAGTGGAACTCCAAATAGCATGTGCTATGTTTAGAAAAAATAGTCATAAGGCTAAAATTAGTGAAATTAGTGGGAAATTAGTAATCCTTTTTGCCTTTTGGGTAAAAAAGGAATCTTGCATGAAATATAATGTGGATTTTGCATTGTATTTAGCCCCTGGAGGTTGTGGAAAACAGATCATTGAAGTTTGAAGAGAAAAAATTAATAGAGAAGGATTGTTTGTTGCTTTTTGCTGTGTAAATTATTGTTCTAGGCCGTGGTACTTGGCCGTACAGCCTTTTCAAGGCCTCTAACATTTTTTATGGTGTAAATGCATGTTTCAAATTTCATTTAAGTCTATTTTGGTGTCTTTAAATTGTAGGAGAAAGAAGAACAAAATGTTGTCCCAAAATTGTTGTTTCTAGGCGGGTTTGGTAGGGTTTTAGAAGTTTGATGGGATTCTGACCCAAATCATTGAGTTAGAGCCCCAAAATGGATTTTTTGGGTTTGTATAGGTACATTCTACAATGGTTTTTGTGTACAGGTGTAGGGGAGTAGTCCAAGACAAGATTTGAGGAAGATTTGGCTTGATATCTCTATGTATTAAGCCATTGGTGATAGCTAGAGGAAGATATAGTTGGAAAACTAGTTTCAAATGCCCATGGAGGTCTAAAACCTATTGAATCCATTCAGTTACAATCCATACTAAGTCCTAGAAGTGGTTAGAAAGTTTTGGGTCACTCTGGTAGGGTACTTCCTTTGTAAACCTAGGGCTAATTGCCCCTTGGAACAACAGGAACAATCATTTTTAGAGGCTTCTGTTCCAAAACAATGTACCCTTCATGTCAAGTATGTTATAGAGGACCTTAATGGGTATCTAAAAAACTAAATATTTTTGGGAGTTGTTTGGAAAACTTTGGAGTTAAGCCCTCTGAACCGTATTTCTAGGGCTACAAGGGAAATAGGTCATTTGTGAAGGAACGATTGGAAGGACAACTTGCCAGGTAAATTTATGAGTTTTATAAGCCTCCATTGGTCAAATAAACATGTCTCATGCATTTCTCAAATGTTTGTAGTCTTCACATTTGTCCAAACCAAGTTGGGTCCAAAAATGGGGTTTGTAGGTGTCTTGATAAGCAAGTTTGTTGTCCCTCTTTCCAAGATCAGCCACTTATGTTTGTGAGACTTGATAAGTGTTCCCCTATTCTGGATCATGATTCCATTGGTCTTCTTTAGTAGGTTTCATCTTTGTGCGCAAGATTGTCATTATATTCTTATAGAGGCCAATTCTCTCACAGTGGATGTGTTGTGCATATGGTGATGCTCTTTGGACTTTGTAGTGTGTTCTTTCATCATAAAGGTAATCTCTTAGTTGGTGTTTTTATATGGATTCATGTTGGCTAGAGTGTTGCCTTATTCCTTGAGTTGTGATCACAATTTCTTTACTAGTCATATGTGTATCATTGGAGTGGTTAAACATGTTGCAATGGCATATTAGTGGTTTTCATTATACTATATACTTCTGTTTACTCATGGCTTCATGTCTCTTCATCCTGGTGTGATTAGACTATTCTCCATGTCTCATCCACCATATGATCTACTAGATAATTACACATGGATGGCATGTATTCAATCAAAGTTGAAATATATTACTTACCCTATCATCCACTATTCACTCCCACCTACCCTATCCCATCCCATGCTTCTCATTTAGGCATTTGAAATATGATAACTTTATGGTTTGTCCATAGGTGGGTGGCATGTCTTCTTGGCCTCAATGTTTCTCCCTAGGCCATTTGTAGATCCACCATGGTAGAATGTGATTCAAATGTTTCATTGTGAGCCTCATGCATGGTTAGGTTGGGATCTCCTCATTCAAATCTTTCTCCCTTGATCTAGTGTTGGATCTATTGCTAGATTAGTTTAGTGGTTGGTTCCTTTTCACACCATTGGATATCCTTTCCAAATCATAGTAATGATAGCATGGCATATCTACCCTTGCTAAGTAGATCTTGTGTGATCCTAGGTGGATCTCTCTTCTAAAATGATTCATTATTTTGACATGGCCATATGGGAATCTTGAAGGCTAGATATGATTGGAAGTAAATTTGAAATCTCTCTCCATGAGCATTGGTGTTGAGTGTTATATATACATGTCTATTGGTGTGTTAGTGGTTGGTCATTGAGCCAATTTTTTGGCATAGTTTCTTCGATTGTTATAGGGCATCAAGTGATCAATGCAAGTCTAGTCTGTAACCTAAGATGGGATACATATTATAATTCATAGGGAGGTTATTTAATGTGAAAGGAAGCTAGGTGTACGGAAATTGCTTCCTACACTAATCTAATGAGGAGAGGGCTATGCAAATTCAATTTTATCTTAACTATTACAACAATGTTAAACCATTAACATGAGATATTGCAGTAAAACACAAGAACCAGAAAGTAGACAGAAGAAGAGAGACAAAGATTTACGGTGGGGAAAACCCTTATCGGGTGAAAAACCCCACACTCAGAAACCTGCACAATGTATTAACAAATCTAAAAGAATGTTTACAATACACTTGCAATGCAATCTTCAATGGTCTTCAACACTCGTATCTAGAGTCAACCTGGCAGCATAACAGTACCTATAAAACCTGTGATACAACTCCCTCTCCAAGCACCTATTTTTATAGAAAATATAATGTAATATTGGACCTTTCTTGGAATGGGCGTCCAACTTGGCTTCATGGACCAAAACCCATGCCTAAGGACACTTGGTCAACATTGTAGAATGTGTCTGACACTTGTCCATAGCTCCCATCGCAAAGGGGTCACCTATTTCCAAAATGGGCTATGACAGATGCTCTTACGACACTTACGACTGTCATAGAATCTGTCATAGTGGTTACAACTTACAGCTGTAAGAGAATCTGTCATACACAGGCTATAAATAGCATATTCTCTTACAACCTATCATAGTCCACCTTGGGGCGCCCAAATATGCCTTTTTCAAAGATGCTTCATGACACATGTCTTCACCTATCTTACAACCTTCTATTTTTGACTCTTACATGTCAGATTCGTCATAGGAATCCATCATAACCGTTTCGGTCAAACATTCCCTTACACAACATGGAAGATGCCGACACGTGGAAAAATGCTCCTACCACAAAGTGGGACGACTATCTCCTCGTGTGAGGACAAAATTGCAAGTTTGCATAATCCATGTAGGATTGACACATCACCATGCCACATCCCACAATATGACACTATGGAATTTTACAAATATTTACAACATAGGCAATTAAATAATAAATACAAACATTAACAATGTAAGGAATTACCAAGGTTGAGACACCTTAATTCCCATCATTCTCCCACTTGTCGAACACCTTGTAAGAGCCAATAGAATAACAGGATTTAACTGCTATACCTACCGAGAGGCCCATAGACTCCGAACACCATATAAACTTCTCTGTGCTCACTGGCTTTGTCAATGCATCATCAACATTCTTCAAAGTATCTACCTTCTCCAAATTTACCTTTCCATCCTCAACCATGTCTCGCACGAAGTGAAACTGAACATCAATGTGCTTGGTTCTAGCATGGAAAGTTAGATTCTTCGCAAGACAAATTGCACTCTGACTATCACAACTGATCGTGATTTGACCTGCATCAACACCAATATTTGAACACAATCTCTTAAGCCAAATGGCTTCCTTACAAGCATGAGTTGCTTCCATATACTCAACTTCTATCATGGACAAAGCAACCACAAGTTGTCGCTTACTCATCCAACTAATAGCACCACCAAATAGTGTAAACACATAAGCACTGGTGGATCTCCTACTGTCAATGTCACCTACCCAATCCGAATCCACAAATCCATGAATGTCAACGGAATGAGGAGGTCCTGTAACATTACCATGATAGCAAATGGAATACTTGGAAGTACCCCTCAAATATCTAAACACTCGCTTAACTGCATCCCAATGAACCTGTCCAGGATTAGCCATAAATCGACTAAGGACTCCCACTACTTGGGCAATGTCTAGTCTTGTACAGACCATAGCATACATCAAACTGCCAACAACACTAGCATAAGGTACTCTGCTCATGTCCTCCACCTCACTAGGAGATTTTGGAAAATCCTCAATAGATAACTTTATCCCCAAAGAAACAGGAACACACAATGGTCTACAATCTGCCATGCTAAACCTATCCAACACGGTCTTCACATACTTACTCTGGCTTAACCAAAGTTTTCTGTTAGCTCTGTCTCTTCTGATTTCCATTCCTAGAATGTACCTGTTGCCCCTAAATCTTTCATTTCAAACTGTGCTGACAACTGAGATTTGAAATCAGAAATCATATTCTTACCCTTCCTAATGAGCAACATATCATCAACATACAATGCAAGAATGAGAATATGACCACCATCAAACTTAAAAGTACACACAGTGATCTGATTTCAATCTCACAAATCCAATTGACAACACAAAGGCATCAAACTTCAAGTACCATCTCCTAGGGGATTGCTTCAAACCATACAAAGACTTCTTAAGTTTGCAAACCAAAATTTCTTTACCTTTCACCATGTAATTCTCTGGCTATGACATGTAGATTTCTTCCTCCAAATCACCATGAAGGAAGGCTATCTTCACATCCATCTATTCTACCTCCAAGTCATAAGCTGCTGTGAGAGACAAAAAGAATCAAATAGATGTCATCTTTGCAATGGGAGAGAAGATCTCACCATAATCTATACCCTCCACTTGTGAATACCCCTTTGCAACCAATCTAGCCTTATACTTCTCAACACCGCCATCTGCACCAATCTTCTTCTTGAACACCCATTTACATCCAACGGGTTTTCGTCCAGGAGGCAAAGGCACCAAGTCCCAAGTTTGATTCTTTTCCAAAGAAGCCATTTCTTCCTCCATGGCCTCCTTCCAGAAACTTGCATCTTTCATATCCAAAGCGTCTGACACAGTTCTAGGTTCATCACTATTAGTGAGTAAAGCACAAGCACAACTAGAATCAACCAATGTAAAACCAAACCTTTTAGGTTGCTTTCTTATCCATGTAGACCTCCTCAAGGGCTAAGGTTGAGGTTCAACTTCTTGATCTGAGCTTTCAGAGCTGCCAGAGCTCTCCTCATCATCAAGTCCAACATTGTCTTTATGTTCAGTCTTCTCAGGGGTAGGAGGAAACTGAACAACATCCTCTTTCTTTACCTTTTCTTCTGGCTGTAAAACAGTGGAAGAAGGTGTAATCTCTCTGAAGACAACACTTCTAATATACAACACTTTTTCAGCCATAGGGTCCCAAAGCTTGTATCTTTTCACACTAACACCATAGCCAATGAAGATACACTTAACATCCTTGTTCTCCAACTTTGACTGCTTCTCCCTAGGCACATGCGCATATGCCTCAGAACCAAAAACACGAAGATACCTTATTGAAGGCTTTCTACCAGACCACACCTCCATGGGTGTCTTACCAACAAGAGTTGATGTAGGAGATCTATTTACCAGATAGCAGGCAGTGGCAACAACTTCAGCCCAAAACTTTTTTTCTAGTCCAGCTCCACTAAGCATACTCCTAGCCTTCTCCATTAGTGTCCTGTTCATCCTCTCTGCAACTCCATTTTGCTGCGGGGTGTATGGAGTTGTCTTATGTCTTTCAATCCCAAGTTCCTTGCAATACTTATCGAATTATGTAGAACATAACTCACCACCGTTGTCAGTTCTCAAATATTTAATCTTTTTACCAGTCTGATTTTTAGCAAAGGCCTTAAACTCCTTAAACTTGCTATAGACTTCAGATTTGCTTCTGAGAAAATAAATCCATGTCCTACTATAATCATCTATAAAAGATACAAAATATATAGACTTTGATAACGAAGGAACATTAACAGGACCAAACACATCAGAATGAATAAGGTCCAACACACCAGAAGACTTATGAGAACTCGAGTAAAACTGAACACGGTTTTGTTTTCCATAAATGCAATGTTCGTAAAGTCAAACTCAAGATTACAATCATCTAACCCCTCAACGAGGTTCTTATTTTTTAGGGTATGCAAACCCTTCTCACCAATGTGGCCAAGTCTCTTATGCCATAACATTATCTTTTCAGCAGGAAGTTTAACTTCCAATGCACGATTACAACCATCAAGACTAGAAACACCAAATTTCTTCACTGCTCATTTAGATGGTGGGGGTGAAGTGACTGCTACCCTCTTCCTTGAGTCAGAAGAACTATTGCATTGTGAAATGCATGCCTCCAGCCGAAATAGAGTACCTCTCCTAGTACCCTTAGCAAGCACCATAGCTCCTCTAGTCATCTTGCATCCTTCTTTCAAAAAGACAACCTGCACACTTGCATTATTCAACATACTTATAGAAAGCAGGTTCCGTGCTAAGCCTGGGATGTGCATAACCCCATAGATCCCCTTCACTCGACCATCAAGGAATCGGATAGAGACTCTTCCATGACCATCAATCTTCAGATGAGAGTTGTCACTCGGATACACCTTTCCACCATCGAACTCCTCATACTTACTGAACTAGTCTCGATGCGAGGTCATGTGGAATGATGCACCAGAGTCGATTAGCCACACATCGTCAGATGCATGGGTTGCCAGGGCTGTGATGAAAGCATCACCATCATCTTGTGACTTGTCGGAATATGAATTAGGAGCTTTCTTCTTCTTCTTCTTCTTCTCCTCTTTGCATTCCTTTCAGAAATGCCCAGTTTTACCATAGTTCCAACAAAGAGCCTTGGACTTTCTAGGAGATTTGGATCTACCCTTCTTAGCTTTCTTGTCCTTCTTCTTCCCTTTCTCCTTGGGTCTTCCATGAACTACAAGGGCCTCTTTATCTACCTCAGAAGCCTTTCTCCGCATCTCTTCAGACAAAAACGAAGAAACTACTTCTTCCATTTTAAATGTGGATGTGGTGCTTCCAATAGCCATGACAAGATGATCCCATGAGTTTGGCAGAGAGCAAAGTAGGGTCATACACCGATCCTCCTCATCCATCTTCGCACCAATAGATGTTAATTGTGCAACCAACATGTTAAAGGTATTCATATGTTTAGTGACGGATCCTCCATCCTCCATTCAAAGAGAATACAACTTCTTTCTCAGGAAAAGTTTATTAACCAGGGATTTGGCTTTATACACATCCCCCAACTTCTTCCAAAGTAGTTTTACAGTAGTCTCCTCATGGACATTTAATGAACAGAATCAAAAAGACTAAGTCTTATGAGACCCTTTGCCTTCCGATCCTTGAGATCCCACTCATCTTGTGACATTGCAACTAGTTTAATTCCATCAACACTTTCCCAAAGGTCTCGGTCTACAAGCATGTCTTCCATCTTGAGCTTCCACAGTTCGAAATTAGTGCCATTGAATTTCTCCACTTCAAATCTTCCAAATGTGCTTGCCATCTCCTTGCTGCAATAAGATACAAAATACTCTGCACAGACTCCCACTCAACTTAAGATTAGCTCAAAAAACCCCTACCCAACAACTAGGACCAAAGGTGATCAAGCTCTGATACCAACTGAAAGGACGCTAGGTGTGCAAAAATTACTTCCTACACTAATCTAATGAGGAGAGGGCTATGCAAATTCAATTTTATCCTAACTATTACAGCAATGTTAAACCATTAACATGAGATATTGCAACAGAACAAAAGAACCAAAAAGTAGACAGAAGAAGAGAGACAAAGATTTACAGTGGGGAAAACCCTTATCGGGTGAAAAACCCCACACTCAGAAACTTGCACAATGTATTAACAAATCTGAAAGAATGTTTACAATACACTTGCAATGCAAGCTTCAATGGTCTTTGACACTCATATCTGGAGTCAATCCAGCAGCATAACAGTACCTATAAAACCTGTGATACAACTCCCTCTCCAAGCACCTGTTTTTATAGAAAATACAAGGCAATATTGGACCTTTCTTGGAATGGGCGTCCAACTTGGCTTCATGGACCAAAACCCACGCCTAAGGACACTTGGTCAACATTGTAGAATGTGCCTGACACTTGTCCACAATTCCCATCCCAAAGGGGTCACCTATTTCCAAAATGGGCTATGACAGATGCTCTTACAACACTTATGACCGTCATAGAATCTTTCATAGCGGTTACAACTTACAGCTGTAAGAGAATCTATCATACACATGCTATAAATAGCATATTCTCTTAAAACCTATCATAGTCCACCTTGGGGCACCCAAATATGCCTTTTTCAAAGATGCTTCATGACACATGTCTTCACCTGTCTTACAATCTTCTATTTTCGACTCTTACATGTCTCAGATTCGTCATAGGAATCCGTCATAACCGTTTCGATCAAACATTCCCTTACACAACATGGAAGATGCCAGCACATAGAAAAATGCTCCTACCACAAAGTGGGACGCCTATCTCCTCATGTGAGGAAAAAATTACAAGTTTTCATAATCCATGTAGGATTGACACATCACCATGCCACATCCCACAATATGACAATATGGAGTTTTACAAATATTTACAACATAGGCAATTAAATAATAAATACAAACATTAACAATGTAAGGAATTACCAAGGTTGAAACACCTTAATTCCCAACATAATGAATATAATCCTTATAAATGATATGTCTCCATGGTAGTCTATAGCTATTCAAGGGTGCTCAAACCTAGTTGTGGATCCTCTCTTACCACATTTGTTGGTGCAAGTGTAATAAGGGTTAGATTAATGTTGCATCATTATAATTCATTATAAACTATTTTATAATGGTCTTATTCCTATTTCATGTGGGTAGTTGCAACACTAAGATTGGATTATTAAGTATGTCCATTTGCATGAAGTGTTATATTTTATTTTTTTGCACATGCACATCTAGTTCCAATATGCTCTATAGGTGTATCCTCTTCTTCCTAGCATGATTATGAATTCCTTGCCCAATGGAATAGGCACCGCTTAGATTAATTTATGATCCAATCTAATTTATAAAACACATTCCATTTTTGTTTTAGCTTAGTTTCTTATCTTTCTTGGATGCACCAATTACTTTTACAACCTTCGACTCATCTTAAGAGGGACACATTTGAATATGATCTTATGAGGCTTGTGTATGTACGAGTCTTGCTTACCACATATCTCCTTGCTTCAACAATGAATAACATTAGCGAATTCATGGTAGATGGATCTATAGAGGGTTGCGTTGGTAAGATGCAAGATGCATGTTTGTAAGAAAAGATAAGGGGATTCATCTTAAGGAATACAATCAGTTCATATCCTTAGGTGCATATGCATTCTTATTTGTATCTCCTATTGACGAGGTCTAGTAATCTTGTTGCTAGTCACCATTAGGGCATATAACCAAAGCATCATTTTTATTTGTGTTATATATCTCAAGGGAATACCCCTAAGTTCCATAGAGCTTAAAGAAGAAGCAGATTTTCCCTAATCCTATGCATTAGCCCAAAGTCATCCTCCCCTTGTTGATGTGTTATTCTCTTTTCCTAAGAAATCTTGTTCCCCTTGTCTGAGCTTGAGTAATGATGCTAGAGGAGAGGGCTTGTGGTTTTGATAACCAACACCTTCTTTTGTAGATCTTGTGGATTCTATTATGTAGTCTAATCCTAAGGTTTATGAGGTTCAACTATTGTTGGGCATGAAGGTGTTTGATAGTGCTAAGGTGGAGAATGCTTTATTGCCTATTGATGTGCATCTTTTGGGAAGTGAGAAAATTTCTTTGAACATTCTTGGTTTGCCTCAAAAAGAAAAAAAAGAGTAAAGGAGGTCATGTGCTACGTGTTTTCAAGGTCTAGGAGTAATCTATGTTTAGGCATTCTAGTGGGCTTGCAATTTAGATCACCTTGAGGATATTTTCCCCCTTAGTTTGTAGGGGTGAAGATGACTATTTAGATGAATGGAAAACTGCTATAAATAGTAAAGATAAATTTTGAAAGAAAGTTAAATGGAAATGATTATAGGATAACTGTCAGCTAAATCTCTATTGATTGTTTCTTTATTTTGTGTGAGCTAGTTCAATTCATAGGCCTATTTGTTGTTGGTCTAGTTATGATTGTTGGTTGATTGTCAACTAGGTCTCTGTTGAATATTTTTCTGGTTCTATGTGAGCTAGTTTAGTTTCTAGGTCTATTTGTTATTGGACTCTAATCTAAACTATCATGTTGATTTCTTTATGTTTTTGTACAAGGTTTTGGACCCTTTCAAAACCTTGTCTTTTACCCTTATAATTTATTTTGGTTATTGTCAAATCTAAATATAGTTCATCAACTAAAAGTAATATAACTAAATTCAACATTGAGTTTGAGAAATATAGATATGGGAGGTTATGTGCACATATCATGATAGGTTTTATATTCTAAAGACAAACTAATCCATGGTGTAGTTATTATCCATTACTCTATATTGCTAAATGGAAACCACTGTTATAATATTCAACTTTATTTGTAGCTAATTATACTTCGTTATATCACTAAATATTTTTTAAAAAGTTTTTCCCTTTCAAAAATTGAAGTTTTAAGATTCAAAACTTGTAAGTATGTAGTGTCTAATATCTAGAGCACTTAGTTAAGTTTAATGATTTTTCAATGTTATAATAGACCTCTTAAATATTCATCATTTTAAAAATAATTTTAGATAAGATTTTTTTACAAAATTTAAAATTAACTTTTAATCTTCTTTTATTATAATTATAATGTTAACTTTTTGAATTTAAATTCGTTGTGCATCATATTTAGTTCAACAAAGATACACTTAACATAATTTTCAATGATCTACACAACCAACTAACCACATAATTTTCACTGCAAATTTAAATGTGAAGTGATTACTTGTTTCATTTAATACACTTTTGCTAATGATAATCAATTTCTAAAAATATTCAATAAGTAACTTTAATAATTTGTCTTTAACTATCATTCTATGTACTCCAATTCACTTCTAATAATATTCTTCTAAAAGTGTTTATTTTATTATAATATTAATGATGTCAAATATATTGGTTGTCTTAATGATACTGTAGGATCCTATAAATAAAATTGAACCCTTGAATTTTGTTATACAAACAACTTGCATGAAACTATGGGAGGATTGATTTGGAATCCTCAAAAAGAACTTGAGACCTTTACTTTCATTATATAAAGACATCTAACACTCTCTTGGTTCATCTTGGTAATTAGAAACTATAAGATTAGTTGTGAAAAGGGTAGAGACTTACAAATAGCCTATAACTAAAGTAATGCTTAAAGGGTAAGAGTTTCCATCAAATTCAATATTTACATGGTACATAAAGGATTGTTTCTAAAAAGATAAATATGTAAAATTTGGGAATGTGTGACTAGATAGAGAAGATAGATCATGGGGCTAAATTAGATGGTCAAATTTATACAATTTTACTGTAAAATACAAGTAAAATTCTAGGAAGACTATATCACTTAGAAAGGGATATTTTAAGCATACCATAAAAATATCTTCCCTTTGAATGAATGGAAAAGTCATGTTGATAACCATTTGAGGTAATTTTAATGTATCTTTGTCTATTGTTTTCATCAATCTTTGTGTCTTGGGTTCATGAATTTTGTTCCAAGGAAAAGTAGTTTCTATCATCTACAAAAATAAGACCATGCCACCTGATCTACTTCTCTTTGTTGTAATAATACATTCTATAAAATTAACAGTAGATCACTTCATCTACCTCTCTTTGTTGCCATCAATGGGACACACAAGAGAGCTACAACTAATTCTAGTTGTGCTAATGTTTGAAATACTTATTTATTTATATTTATTATGCACCCACATATTTGGGGCATCCCACTTGGAGTGACATTTGTGTCACTTGTAGTTTGTATTTTAAAAAATTGTAATTATCAAGTCTTAGTGTCATGAAATTTGCTAAATGCAACTATAATAGCTTGTAAGGTGTGTAATAGTTGCTAGAATGGAAAGAGCATGAAGTGAAGGAGTTAAGTGTGGACTAGGATAAAATCAAGTAAGATCTTTAGTTCTCATGGGCATGTTACCAAAAAGGTGGATAAGACCAAAATGTAGCACTAAAGTTGGATGAGGAAATTTCTATTTGTGTTTTTGGTCTTAGCTATATATTGCATGCTTGAGAAAAAGGATTAGTAGAGAGGAAAGGAGTTTTCTTTTGTAGGGTTATGTTTGGTAGATTTCTACCAAAGGAAGATGTTGTTGATCTCCATGGAGGCAAGAGCCTGATATTGTATTGTAAATATTATTTTCTAAATTATAATACATTGGTTCGATGCTTTGGTGGTTGGGTTTTTTCCTAAAATGGTTTTCCCAGGGTATATCTATGTCATTCTCTTTCTTGTGGTTGATTTCCCTTCTCTCTTATTCTTTCTTTCCTATGTGTTTTTTACATGTCCAAATATTGCTAAAATTTTTGTAGGTCTAATTAATGTGTTAATCTCCTCAAAGGGTTAATTTGGAAATGCCTACAATGTTTAGTATTAGTTTTAACCTAATTTAATTGATAAGGGGTTTGTACATACTTTTCATAACATTTGGTATTAGAGAAAAGGTTGTTCTGTGGTTTGCATGTGGTTGCATGTACTTTAGCATGTCCTTGAATGTGATAGATCCATGGTGATTCCATTCTAGGTATTCTTTTGTTCTTGTAGAGTTCTGGGTACTTCTCTATTTTGATTTTAGAGTTATGAGTATTCCTTGGTTTTGTTTTATGAGTTCTAGGTATTCCTTTATTTTTGTTTATTAATCTCAAAAATCATGTGGGAATCTACTGGAAGGAATTGGCTAGTTATCAATCCTTGTATGAGTGAAATTTTGTAGTGGATTTGGTTTGTTATTTTAAGAAATAGTATGACAAGCACTAGTGGAATGGTGGAGAGGTTTAATAGAGTTGGTCATTTGTATGCATGTTACATGGTTGTGACTTAGAGATCCTATTTGGTAGTATGTAACTACCCTCTAACATAGTGGTTGTATTCTTTTATCCTGTGGTCATGTGCAATGAAAGACTTTTCATGTTGGGTGGTCCTTTTAGGCCCCTAATCACTTGGGAAATCACTAAATATATTGACTAACAAACATAGTGCTTAAGTTGGGTTCACAGTTTAAGTCTATTATTTCATGAAAGCATTTGATGATTAGCCTTTGGTTGCATGCGGGTTGTGGAGTTTTTCTTTTGGTGACTTGGAAAAATTTGTTATTCCATTTGCATGTACTTGGTGATAGTTGTGGAATTGATCTTTTGGTGGCTTGAAGTTTTTGGACAACCCTTTAATCCTTTTGGATATTTGTATTTGTATGTTGCAGGTTCATGTTTTTTGGATCGATGAGTTTTATAGATTTATTGTTTAAAATTAGTGGTTATTTTTATCTATGATATTCAATTATTTTGGTGTTTTTTAGATTTGTGGGTTTTATATGTTTGAATGGACTAAGATTTGCATGGATGGTTTTAAAAGTTCTACATGTTAACAAAAATGTGTGGTTTTGTAGATTTGTGAGGAGGCTATTGTTTAGGGTATTCTAGATGGAGATAGTTGCAAATATTCATGCATGGTTTGAGGAGGTTGGTTGTATCCTTCTTAGGTGTGGGAGTGTTGGTATGTGGTTTGTCATTTAACATTTCTAGGGAGTTTCTTATTAGGTTCCTAAACTATGGTTACTCTATTGTGGTTTTTGGCAAATCACATCTAGAGTTGATATGGTGTTTGAGTCATATAGAATCTACATCTTATCTCTGGTTGTCTATATTTTGCATGTTACTAATGTGCCGGTTAATTTATTTATTGCATTGTTTGATATTTTTGTGTTTTTAATTTATTTGGTTTTGGTTGGAGCATTACCCATGCTTTTCTATCACCTTCAAGATACTGCATGCATGCAGATTTTATGGGTTTTCTACTATGGATTCTATTTGGCTGGCCTTTCTTGGTTACCTTGGTGCATTGGTATGTTCATTGTAGTGAGACATAGAGGTGGTGTTTAGAGTGCTTGAGATAGTTACAACTTTGGAATTTGTAACTATTACCTATGGTGACATGAGAGGTTATAGATCAGGATTTAGTGAGAGCTTTGAGTAGTTACATAGTCAGTCATATCATCTTGGTTTAAGATCATGGTTCTACTTTGAGAGATTCTAGTGTTGTAGTTATGTTTTTGATTCTGTGAGGGGCATGTGTGATCTTCAGTTATGATATGTTTATCACGGTGCCATGTGTATATTGGGACCACCTTTAGTGAGAGCTTTGGTAGTGATGTGGATCTATAACTTTGTGATAGATGATGTATTAATTTAGATAGATGGTCCTTGGTTTATGAATCAGATGTGGACAACATGTTTCCATGTAAAGCTTTAGATCTTTTGGTTGAGCTATGGTTATGAGGTAATCATGATGTCATGGTAAGTTCCTAGATTCTATACTAATCTTGCAATGGGAGCTTTGGTAGTTGTTTGTGGTAATCTAGTAGATGAATATTGTGATCATTTTGCCTTATGATATTTAGGTTATTGTGATGTTATAATTGAAGCTTTATTGGCATGAGATGATCAATTGTACAACTATATCGGATTTGGGTGAGACTAGATCTCTAGCTTTCGATAATTGTGTATTGAAATGGTGACTCACTTGATGAGGCTTCAATAGAAAGACTGAGGAGTCTACACTTGGAGTTGGTTGTGATTTTAGCATGGACCTATTGAGGAGATTATGCTTAAGAGGCAGAACAATCTCATACCCCACTCTTGGTCCACTCTATAGTGAATGATATGATCAGTATTCCCACCTAGTTTTTAAATGCATTCTATTTTTGTCTCTTGTATTCTCATGAGTTTTGAGTCTTGAGCTATGGATGTTAGTTTTGAGGACTTGTTTGAGCATTAGATGCATGATTATGGTTTCATTATCTCCTTATATTTGGTTCTTGAGCTATGGTGTCAATTTTTGAGGATAGTGCATTTTGAAGAGTATAGGAGATGGTTAGTGGCTTTGGCCATATTCCCTTGTTGTGGGAATGGTTGTTTTGTTTTGGTTGTTTATGTGTTTTAATCGATCGAGACAACCTTTGTGCAAGACAATAGATATATGCATAAACTTGTGATTGTGGATTAGGCTAGATATGTTGGTAGTACAAGGTCTACCTATGATGTGTATTCCCTATTTTGAGGTATGGTTGGTTGGATATGTTAGTGATATTCTATGGTTGCTATTTTAGTACTTGTTGATTATTTGGAAAATACCCAGTCCTGATCTAGAGGAGATGGACTTTGGTGCATGTGTTTAGGTTGAAGCATGATATTTAGAGTATGATATTGGCTTTGGTTTCTTATCTTTCATGCTTGGGCATGATGGAGGATGAGAGTGTTGTGGTTGATATGGTTATCACTTGATGAATATTGCAAAATCTTGGTTGAGCTCATGAGCACATAAGAGTTGGTGTAACATGGTTATATACCCTTTGCAAATAGTTCACAATTTGTTGGTGTTTCCCTTTGGCTCTTGCAAGGTACACGACAAGTTGGAGAATGTTGGGTTAAGGTGTGTCATATGCCTTGCAAGTACTAATGTTCTTATTTAAATTTATGATTCACCCACATATTTGGGGCATCCCACTTGGAGTGGCACCATGTGTCACTTGCCATTTATATTTTGGTAATTTGTAATTATCACTTAGTGTCATGGAAGTTGCTAAATGCAACTATGAACACTTGTAAGGGATGTAAGGGTTACTAGAATGGAAAGAGCATGATGAAAGGAAGTTAAGTGTGGAATAATAGAAAATCAAGGAAGATCTTTAGTTCTCATGGGAATGTTACCAAAAAGGTGGATAAGACCAAAATGAAGCACTCAAGTTGGATGAGACAATTTCTATTTGTGGTTTTGGTTTTAGCTATATATTGGATGCTTGAGATAGAGACTAGTAGAGAGGAAATGAATTTTCTTTTGTTATATATGAAAAGTGGGATTGATGAGGTTGATAATATGTTTTAGATAGATTCAATCAAACCCTCCTTTCACATATAATCATTCAAGGACATAAACTGAGTTCAGTCACTTCTCTTGCAAGAGGACTTAGATACAGGTTTGGTGTCACTTTAAGATGATAAGGAAAGTTGGAATATGTTGATAATTTGTTAAACCATAATCCAATTAAGCCTTAAACCCTAATTATATGAAATCGTAAACAAACAGATGAAACATGACAAATGATCACATAGGGAGGCAGTAAATGTAGATTAAAAACATACCAGGATTCAGATTCTAGAAAGAAAAAACTTTGGGGACACTGGGGTGGGCGCCCAAGTCCAATTGACAGCTTTTTTTTGTGGATGTAGAACTGTAAGGTGATGAAGTCTACAACCTACTTCAGAATTTTTGACAATGGCAATCTAGAGGACACAGGGGCAGGTGTCTTTGTCCATAAAGGAATATTCTTCATTGTTTTCTTTAGATCCCAAATCTTTATCCTCTGCTCTGATCTCCTGCAACCCCTCTCTGTAAGATTTTGCACCTGTAACCTGCAATCACAAGAGAGGGGTTGGGGGTTGTGGTGTTTAGGAGCTTGCCTTGGTCAAGCCCTGGAATGGTATTCAAGCCTTCCAACACCATTGGTAGATAGAGAGTGTGTGTCCTTGGTGGACAAAAGCAAAACCAAATGATAAGATAGATTGATTGAAAGACAAACTAGATATCACCTTGGAGGTGAAAACCCTCACGGAGATGAAGTGCCTTCAAATCATGAGGAAATGAGTTGATGGAGCCAAATCTACAACAAACACAACACAATACTGCTATGCAACACAATGAATGCCTTGAATGCTCTTTTCTTGATAATCATAAGTTTTCCTTAAGATCAACTAGGAGTAAAATGAAGTCCTAAACATGTTTATATATGCATTCCCACTAACATTCGTAATTTAAATTAAATAGGCTGAGAAAGGGAAACCTTTTAACGGTCATAAACTGACACTCTTATATTTGGGTCCCAGCAAAATAGGTCTGGACTAGGGCACAGGCGCCCAAGTCTAGAGGCCTATTTTTGGTCTTGATTAAGCATTGAGATAGGCCCCTAAGCCCCATTTGACATGGGTTTCAAGGGATTTTGCTCCGGGACAAGTTTAAGTCATGCATAAGGAAAACAAGGGGACCTAGGAGCTAAACTTAGGAGGTAAAATTCCTAGGGGACATTTTATGACATAACATTTAGCCCCCACTTTAATGTATGTATGATCTTATGACCCATACATGCATTAAAGTATGGTTGAAAACACATCAAACACGCCAAGCACATGAAGCTAATGCACACACAAAGATTGGAGGACTATTTATAGCCCCCAGTCTCAGGTAAGCATTAGAAAACACATTGAAGACATGCAAGACACAATGAAGATAGTAGGAAGTATGAAAGACATAGTGAATACAATGAAAGCACACAAAACATGATGAAGACATGAGAGCAGTCATGCAATACACAATGAAGATAGGAGTAGAAGACATGATGAACCAATTACATATCTATATATATATGAAACAAGTGATGAAGAGGTAGAAGTTGAGGATGTTCCAACTGTTCTCTTTGTTACTACAACAGATGAGTGGTATTCCAATATTATTTATTTTCTCACGTATGGTGAGTGTCCTTCTCATTTATCTTATAAAGAGAAGAGAACTATCAAGTTAAAGGCTGCAAACTATGTCTTGTGGGATAACAATTTGTATAAAAGAAACCTTGATGGAGTTTTTCTCCATTGTGTGGATAAAGCACACCAAAGCAAACTTTTAGAGTCTTTTCACAATTTGGCATGTGGACATTTTTCTGCACCTGTAACAGCTCATAAAATTTTGCGGGCTAGGTACTATTGGCCTACATTATTTCAAGATGCGTACAATTGGGTACGTAGATGTGAGCTCTGCCAGCAGTTTGTTGGGAAGCCTAAGTTAGCTGCACTACCACTAAAGCCAGTTGTGATTGACGAAGCTTTTCAGCAATGAGGCATTGACTTCATTGGTACTGTGAACCCACCGTCGAGTGTGGGACACAATTTTGTTCTCACTGCAACAAATTACTTCACCAAGTGGGTGGAGGCTATTCTAGTCAGGCATGCTACTTCTGAGGTAGTGTGTAATTTTCTCAAGGAGAATATTATTTCCCAGTTTGGAGTTCCAAACAAAATTGTAGTAGATAATGCTACATGTTTTTCTTCAAATGAGATCACTAGTTTTTTCTTTGAATATGGGATCATTCTTTCTCATTCATCAGACTATTATCCATAAGGGAATGGTTAGCCAGAATCTAGCAACAAGAATCTAGTTACAATTATTAGGAAACTGGTGGAGGATAATCAGAGAATGTGGAATATGTTAGAATCTGAAAAGATTAATAACCCAGAAAACTAGTGCAAAGAATAGATATTAAAACTATGAATGCAAATGATACGAAATCAAAATAGCAACACAGAGTTAGTCTCCAAGAGAGTAATGCAAATGCTAGAAGCAAAATAGCATTAAGAGGATGCAAAAGCAAAAGATACCAAATACAAGCCAGGTAGCATGCTTATATAGACTAGGAAGAGAGAGAAGGTGGCAACACCGACCAATGAGGAGCAACCATCTATCGGACTAAAGATAGCAAAGTATCTTCCCAAGATAGCTAATGGATGCTCACATGTAGGAAGGTGACACCTCGCAACTACTCACCTAATAAGACATGCTTTATTAACCTAAGCAAGATTAATAGAAGTGTAGGAAAAACCTAGGAATATAGGAAAAATAAATAATCCATCTAGGAAATAAAAACCTACACTAACACCCCCCCATAAGCGAAGCTTAGGTGGATGTAGAAATGGGTCCCGGCAAATCAAGCCTGATGAGGTACCCATGTACATAAAATTCCCCCCCAAACAGAGAGAAAAGAGACCCCCCCAAAAGTAGAGAGAGTCAGGACTCCGAGTGAGAGGAAGAAGCCCCCCCAGAAGATGAAGCATCCCGCACCCCCAGCAAAGCTCGCAAATGAAGGAACTTGCTCTCAGTGAAGGGTTTGGTGAAGATATCAGCAACCTGCTCGGAAGTCGGACAGTAGCGAAGGTCGATGACGTGGCCATGGATGAGCTCCCGGATGTAGTGCATGTGGACCTCTATGTGTTTGGTCCGCTGATGATGGACCGGATTCCGTGAGATCTGAATAGCACTCTGGTTGTCACAAAATATGACTGATGGCCGTCTGATCTGGATACCAAACTCAGTGAGAAGATTCTGAAGCCAAATGGCCTCAGTAGAGGCATTCACAGCCCCCCGATACTTGGCCTCAGTAGAAGATAGAGCAATAGCAGATTGCTTCTTGCTCGACCAACAAACAGGACCTGAACCAAGTGAGAAGCTGTAACCTGAAGTAGACTTGCGATCCTGAGAATCGCCCGCCCAATCGAAATCTGTGTAGCCCACCAAGTCAAGCTCAATACCCGTTGCGTAGTGAATCCCAAGACTGTGAGAACCCTGAATGTAGTGAAGGATCCGCTTGGCTGCTTTCCAGTGCAGCTCATGAGGCTCCTGCATGAATCGAGAGACCATGCCTACAGCATATGAAATGTCAGGTCTCGTATGAGTCAGATAAATGAGACTCCCAACAAGCTGTCAGTACAAAGTGCCATCAACAAGTGGAGAAGAACACTGAGCCTCAAGTTTGACTCCAGAAAGAAAGGGAGTCGGAGCAGGCTTACAGTCAGCCATATGAAACCTCGAGAGCAAATCTAGAGCATACTTGGACTGTGTGATGGTGATCCCGGAAGAAGACTGGTAGATCTCAATCCCGAGAAAGTAATGCAACAAGCCCAAGTCAGTCATCAAAAACCTGTCATGAAGGGCAGTTTTGACAGCCCCAATGGTGGATGAAGAACTCCCTGTGATCAGCAAGTCATCAACATACAGAACCAAAAATAGGAGTGAATCATCCTGCTGCAGAATGTAGACATTGGGATCAGAATGGCACCGAGTGAACCCAACTGATAGAAGGAAGGAATCCATCTTGGCATACCAGGCCCGAGGAGCCTGTTTGAGGCCATAGAGAGACTTCCGAAGAAGGCACACAAGTGAAGAATCCTGAAGGAACCCCTGTGGCTGCTCCATGTAGATCTCCTCCTGAAGGTCACCGTGAAGAAAAGCACTCTTCACATCCATCTGGTGTACTTCCCAACGATTAGCTGCAGCAATGGCAAGAACAAGTCGGATGGAATTCATTCGGGCAACTGGCGCAAAAGTCTCAGAGTAGTCAATCCCAGGAACTTGGGAGAATCCTTTTGCGACCAAGCGAGCCTTATACTTGTCAACCGACCCATCTGCTGCAAATTTTGTCCGATAGATCCACTTACATCGAACAAGTTTTCTTCCCTTAGGAAGAGGGACAAGATCCCAAGTGTGGTTCCTCATCAAGGAACTATACTCCTCCTGCATAGCTGTATCCCACTCAGGAATACCAGAAGCCTCATGAAAAGACTATGGATCTGAGGCAGTAGCAATGAAGACATGTGGAGCATCCTGGAACTGTGAACGAGTCTGCCTGGTGTCTGATGGATCCCCAACCCAATCACCTGCAGACTGCAAGGTCTGTCTAGCCCAAAGTGGACCGGAAGATGGAGAATCTGGAGGAGAATCATCAACCTCTGAATGATGACTAGGAGAGGAAGGAGGTGAGTCCTCTGAATCACTCTCTGCATCAGAAGTGGAGGTAGAAGACTGCTCAGGTGAATCTGACTCATCAGAAGATCTGTCATGTATCCCAAGTGACTCCAATGTCAAAGTAGAAGGAGTTGGAGAAGTGATAGAAAGTGAGCTTGAAGAGCCCTCCTCAAACTGAACACTCCTCTCAATGAACAACTCATGTGTAGTAGGGTGGAGCAACCGATAACCCTTCACACCATCAGGATAACCTACAAATATGCAAGGTCTGCTCTGCGGATCCAAGGCCTTGCGTTTCTCTGTAGGAATGTGGGCCCATGCAGGAGAACCAAAAACTCGAAAGTGCTTAACTGATGGTTTCCGACCGCTCCAAGCTTCAAAAGGAGTGACTCCCTTCAAGGCTCGGTGAGGAACACGGTTCTGGATATAACAAGCACAGTTAATGGCCTCTGCCCAATACTGTGGTGCAAGAGATCTGGAGTGAATCATGCAGTTCGCCATTTCCTTCAAGGACCTATTCTTCCGTTCTGCAACACCGTTCTGCTGAGGATTGTATGGAACTGAATGCTGCAAATCAATCCCCTCTGAAGTGCAAAACCTCTCAAACCGATGGTTGACATACTCACCACCATTGTCAGTGCGCAAAACTTTGATGGCTTTCCCAGATTGCTTCTCTACAAAAGTCTTGAAGTCTTGAAAATGATCAAATACCTCTGACTTTTGTTTGAGAAAGTACACCCAAGTATATCGAGAAAAGTCATCAATGAATGTGAGGACATATCTAGCCCTGCTGAAGGAAGGATGCTGAAATGGACCAGCCAAATCACTGTGAACTAACTCCAGTATCTGTGAAGCTCTCCATGCCTTACCTTTGTCAAACTTTTCCTTAGGATGCTTACCAAGAATGCAACCTTGGCAAACACCACCTGAAAACTGAACTGAAGGCAACCCTGTGACCATGCTCTGCTGGTTAAGCTGCTGCAAGTAGCGGAAGTTAAGATGGCCAAACCGCTCATGCCATAATCTACTCACATCATTAGAATGAGTGAGCAAAACAGTCGAAGGAGGATCAGGAACAAAGTGAGAAAACAGATAGAGCCGTGACTGATGATCTGCTCTCCCAACTGCCACTGTAGAATCACTGTGCAACTCACGAATCTCCACTGAATCAGGAGTGAACTCAACCTGCTTGCCTGAACCTGTGTGAGTGATCTGATATACCGATAGGAGATTAGTTGATAATGAGGGCACACAAAGAACATCATGGAATGTGCCATCCCCCACATCAACAGACCCTCTCCCACACACCTCAACAGGAGTGTTATCACCCATTAAAATAGAAGGCATAGTACACGGCTCCAAGGATGCAAGTTCTTCCTTAGATGAAGCCATGTGGTGCGAAGCACCTGAATCAAGAACCCAAGTGGATGGTGAAGAAGCAACTGCAACAAGGGCCTTACCCTTTCCTTTTCCCTTGCTGTTTTCTTTTGCCTTATTAGACCCCTCATTAGAACTCTATTTGACAGACTCAGGAACAATGATATTATTCTTCTCAAGAATGTGTGTCAAGTGATCAATTTGTTTCTTCAGACATTTATGTTCATCATGACCGGGTCTTTTACAATAGGCACATTGGACCCTCTCTTTCTTAGGCTTGTCGCCCTTGGAATATTGGGTCTCATTAGTTGCTTTTGAAGCAACCGTTATCTGATCCTTCTTCTCCTTGCTATTCTTTTGTTTCTTATCCTTACTATTGTTGTTACTACTTTGTCCTTTCTGTTCTTTTGTGCCTTGGTTGGCAGCCAAGGCATGTGACTTAGAGGACTTAAGAGTGCCCATCTGGATTAGCTTGTCCTGTTCCTGAGTGAGATTGACAGCAAAATCATCTAAAGATGGCATGGTGAATTGAGTACCAAGTGCACCCTTAGTAGCATAGAAAGTAGAAACAAACACAGAATATTTTGAACTTAGCTTAGAGAGAATACTAAGAATCAGTTGTTCATCTTTCTTTTCAATTCCACATTGTTTTAACTGCAGCCTTAGTGATTTCAATTTGGTGAAGAAATCCTGGATTGTGTTGAAATTGCCTGGACTTAAACTAATTAGTTCATTTTCCAACATATGACCCCTCATTGAATCTTGTGTGCCAAATAGTGTTTCTAGCTTTGTCCAGATTTCATTTGGTGTATTCAAAGACTCAATATGAAAGAGCAAATCAGGAGAAACAGACAAACACAATGTTCCATATGCCTCATCACATTTGTTAAACCACTTAGGCTTATCTTCATCTTTAGCAGGTTCAGTTTCAAGTCCCATAGTTATCCTATTTAATCCAGCTTTCCTTAAGTGAATTGTCATGCGTGATTTCCACTCAAAGTAATTGTATGGAGTTAGGATGGGCAGATTTGTTTGATCCATGATGAAGAAATGCAGAGAAGAAGTGCTGAAAAGAAGAGAACCCAACCAAGACAACCCCCCCTTTTCACTCAATCAAAGAACCCCCCCAAGAAAATATGATTTGGCACTTTATATTAGTGCATTTACAACTACCACTAGCAATAAATACTCAGTGGTCTTGATTTCAATGCATTACAAAACCCTCATGAAGAGCATATGCTGAAAATACAACTTTGGCATAATATCCAGAGAGATAAATAGCACCACTGCAATCTAATCGAAAAATCATGCACTTTCAAAAAAAGAATCGCCTCGATACGAGGTCGTATGTGAAAGTTATGATCCTCCGAAGTTCCCAAAACGAGAACCGTGCAATGTCACGACTGAGAATCTGCAATTTCTGACAAATCTTGGCATCAAAATCAAAAAACGACTGCACTAGTGCATAGAGAACGAAAAAATAGCCAAAATCAAAAAAAATTTCGTGGGAAAAGGAGTCCGTATGAGCAAGAACGGAGCATTTGAAAACTGTCTTCAGAACTGCAGCTACCAACGGAGAGGGGTCCTGCTGTAGCTTTCTAAGCGCGTTTCTGCAAAATATACAAACTGCATGCAAAAACAAAAAGATACCCAGATAGTTTTTCTGTGCTGTGAACAAAACCCAGAAGGCATTTTTCTTGCAAATGCACAGAAGATGTTGCTCCAGTGTAAATGGAACGCCTTTAGCTACAAAAAACGACCCCAGCAACCAAAAAATGACATGCAAAGGCTGAATCAGATGCTGGAACCTGCAATAGTGATTCAAAGGACCAAATATGCAAGCTGGTTGTCAGATTTGAGCTTGAAACCCCGGTTCCGCAACTGTGTATGACGATCTCT
Source organism: Cunninghamia lanceolata (assembly GCA_027924645.1). NCBI lineage: Eukaryota > Viridiplantae > Streptophyta > Pinopsida > Cupressales > Cupressaceae > Cunninghamia > Cunninghamia lanceolata. The sequence goes on from BSBN01000957.1 coordinate 7,032,984, forward strand.
GATTTCGGTGAAACGAAAGCCAAATCTGACTTTCTCAAGCCTCCTGGACGCGTTGGAACAGTCGGAAATGCTGCCAGTATAACCAAAAATGCTACAATCACCCAGATTTCATAAACACATGTGCAAACCCCAGAGATTAAAAAAGTTTCCGTCAAACTTTTCTGATTCTCAAGATCATCCGAAAATGCAAGAGAAGAGCATACTGGGTTCTTCAAAAAACTGCAATAAGATTTATTAGCCCCCCCCCCCGAATCTCTCAAATATGGAAACTAAAATCTACTCTTGCACATAGAATAGCTCTGATACCATGTTAGAATCTGAAAAGATTAATAACCCAGAAAACTAGTGCAAAGAATAGATATTAAAACTATGAATGCAAATGATACGAAATCAAAATAGCAACACAGAGTTAGTCTCCAAGAGAGTAATGCAAATGCTAGAAGCAAAATAGCATTAAGAGGATGCAAAAGCAAAAGATACCAAATACAAGCCAGGTAGCATGCTTATATAGACTAGGAAGAGAGAGGAGGTGGCAACACCGACCAATGAGGAGCAACCATCTATCGGACTAAAGATAGCAAAGTATCTTCCCAAGATAGCTAATGGATGCTCACATGTAGGAAGGTGACACCTCGCAACTACTCACCTAATAAGACATGCTTTATTAACCTAAGCGAGATTAATAGAAGTGTAGGAAAAACCTAGGAATATAGGAAAAATAAATAATCCATCTAGGAAATAAAAACCTACACTAACAGAATAAAGCTTTGTTTGATGCTTTATGAGTGAACAGAATTACCCCTAAAAGGGAAATAGGTATGCCACCATTCCAGCTTCTAGCATAGAAATACCTATTACTTTGGAATTGTCAGCTTTGAAGTTGGCAAAAGCAGTGGAAGATTAAACTTTTGAAAGTTTGATTGAAAAAAAATAATGTACCTTACTAAACTTGAAGAGTAGTGGGTTATGGTAGTAGACCGTATTGCTGAGCATCAAAGTCAGGTCAAGAAAATTTTTGACAAGAAGGCGAAGGCTAGAGAATTTCAAATTGGGGATCAAGTCTTGTTATGGGACAAGAGGAGGGAGCTAAAAGGAATGCATGGGAAGTTTGATTCCCTATGGAGAGGCCCATTAATGTCATTCACCAATTTTGTGGTGAGAATAGTTTCTTGCTGAAGTATCAAGATGGAACTCCATTCTTACTACCCCATAGTGGACAACATCTAAAACATTTGAATCCTTGAAGTATTAGATAAGTCCATTTGTACATTTGTATAGTTTTTGTGTTTTTATTTTTAGTTTTTGTTTAGTCTTTTTGTGTCTTTTTGTTTTGGTAGCTTGACTCTATGGCTCAATGGCATGGATGAAGGCATTTAGAGACTAGATTCTACTCCCTTTGATCCTTTCAAAGAACGATTGAAGGAAGTTCCCTAGTTAGAGCCAATTGTTGTCCTCAAAATCAGCTGCGCTCATTTTTGTAGACAACCCCTATGAAACTTATCCATTTCGTAGCCTACACTCTAAGTTCACAAATCAAGGCAAGTTCTCTTGGCCTCATGTGAAGTCATTTGACACCATAGAATAGCTTGTGACATTCCCTTAGATCGGTTCCTTGAGATTCGTGAAAATCAATTAGGTTACAAGCTTGTCAGAATATCAATTTTGACCATTTTAGGGTGTTAGAAATTTTTTAGGTTTTATATGCAAGGTCGGTAAAAACCACCACTCTTGCATGTTTTTGTTGTTTCACGTGCAAAGTCAGCTCATTTTGCCACTTTTACATGCATTTTTCCTATCGAAGTTTAAATATGTAGTGGCGGTCATTCTCATCGCTTTTGCATATGGTATGTTGATGTGTAAAGTCGGTCATTCCTGCTGCTCGGGAAAATCTTGTAAAATCATGAAAACACTCGTGCCATTAATGGCACTCATGCTATCATAAATACATGATTTTAAACCGTTTAAGTTGTTTCATTTATTTAGTTTTGTTTATTTTTCATTTTTAAAACCTTTGAAGTGTCTGGTAAACCCTTGTTGTGATTGTTTGAGGAGCGGATTTCAGATTTTTAGCAAATTTCAGTCTTCAAGCTCACACTTAGGGTTTCTTGTCTGAGCTAAGCCCGTATCTTTTTTTTTTTTTTCATTTTTCCATTTAGGGTTTTGCTATATATACAAGAGATGTATGATTTAGTTTTGTTGTGTCTAATTTCTTGTATGAGACGTTTTAAGTAAAATCCTAGTTTTTGTAAGGCTTAGGTTTTCATTTGTCTTTGTTTTCTCAGGCAAATTTTGCCATTTTTAATAAACCCTAAGTTTATTAATGTTAGATCTTGTATCTTTTTAACTTAGGTTTTTAGAAACTTGTTCTCTATTTCTATATAGTCAGCGGTTTATACCGACTATGCCTCAGTCTTTCATTTTGTGTGTAAGGGCGGTGAAAATCACCTTCCTCACATTCTTTTCTCTATTTGTTTGAATACATTAGTGGTGGAAATCACCACCAATACATTTACCTTGTCTGGTTTTACCTTGCATGTAGGGGCAGTCAAAACTGCCGCCCCTACATGGAAATGAAATTTAGATTTATATGTATAAGCAGTAAAAACTGCCGCTACTACATATGTATCAGGTTTCAATTAATATGCATAAGCGGTCAATTTGACTGACTTCACATTTGAACACTTAAACTTCCCAATGTGCATGAGCGGGTATTTCCACCGCTTATACATGTATGCACACTTGTATCTTTTCCCTCATGTAAGGGCGGTTAATTTGACCGCCCCTGCACTGAATTGTGATTTTTCTCCTCCACATGCAATGGTGGTCATCTTGACTGACCGTGCATGATAAACAATTTACCCCACATGCAGAAGCGGTCAAAATCACCGCCCATGCATGTCATCCTGCAAATTTTCCTAACACTGGGAAATTTTCCTTTCAATACCTATTGTCCTGCTTTCACCTATTTCCTTGACTTGTACGCTCTCAAGCCCTTCAATGCATGTTCCCATGTTCATTATCATCAATTTGTAGTAACCCAAATTTGCCCATTTTTCCCCTAACTGTGAGATCATGGCTTTTTGAAGTTTCATCAAAACATCTGTAGTGGACGCCGTTTCCAGTTTTCTTCACAAAGCTGATGTTAGCGCTGTCCCCATCAAAAGCCAAGATCATGAAGTATAAGTACCAAGGGGTTTTCCCTGTGACTTCATTGCAATCTAATGTGGATGAGATAAGAGATACAAAGATTGGTCATGTGGACATGGCTGAGTTCATGGATAGAACAAAGCAGCCCAATCCTCCTCGGTATATGCAAAAGATTATCGACAATAACATTCACCTGGTTGCTTCTTTTCTTGTCGCTGCTCACAATCTTGAATTTGTTCTTCAGGTGACCAGTCATTATAATAGGGATACTAGGATTGTGTTTGATTCACAAAGAAATGTGATCATGAGATTAGATGCAGAGTTTCTTGACAAAATCTTTATGTGTCCTCCTATTGAGAATGTTGGTGAAATAGATTTTGCTCAAGGGAAAAAAAAGTTTGAGAAAGATGTGGAAGCTGCAAAGAAACATATCAATAGTAAGTGGTTGAAGACTCCTCAGAGCAATATGTCTAGGTGGCCTAAAGACCTCCCGAGAAGTGACTTTGTCGATGAGGTAAGTGATTTGATTACACTGTTGAGTCAGGTTAGAGGTCTCCCTTCTTCATCTAAGTTTCATGAATGGATGTATACATACATTAAGGTGATTCTTAGGGCCAACAAAAGATCTTTTGGGGAGAATAGATCAGCAATGCTTTGCATGATCAACTGGTGAAAGTAAATACAACTTTCAAGTTTTATATGACTTCATATCTAGTGTATGTTGCTGCAAGTATGAGGAGTTTTCCTGGTTTAACTCAAGTTGGTGATTGGAGATTGGTTCCAGTCTATGAGTATTATCCACATATTACTCTAAAGGGATCAATTCATCATTTCTGCAGAGTTAATGATGCCTTCTTTTCAGTATTCATGTGTTTGTGGAATAATGAACTTGAGCAGAAAAGAGTATCAGATGAGGCTTGGGAAGTGGTCAACTCTTTTGGCTATTTGTTTTTACAGTTTCCAACTTTCACTTACCTTAGAGTGGGATACTATCTTGGATATTCGTATATGCTTCCACGGTATCCCAGTGATAGAATTATTCTAATGGAACTATGTAGGTAGTTGATTGTTGTACACAATAAGCAGATGGAGCTGATAAAGTTAGGAATTAAGTTTCCTATAGAAATTGGGAGGTAGTCTATTCAATCAGCTACTAAGGACAAAGCGGTTGAATCAGAAATGCAACTGGTTACTATGAAGACTTTCAAGAAAATAGATCATTTTGATTATAGAAGAGTGCAGAACAAGATCAAGAGAAGGTCAATTTTTCATATGCCAATGGTTGAAGATATTTGGGCCGATCTCAGAACACAGAATGAGATCAGGAAGTTAGATTATTGTAGACTCCACTTGAGTCAGATTGAGGAATTGGGTCTTATAGATATTCCAAAGGGAATGGAAGATGAAGGGGATGTTTTGGATCCCAAATACAATGTTGAGAATATTGAATCCTTGCCTCTACCAGAGGTCAAATGGTCTGTCAAAGAGGAAACTTCAATCCGAAAAAGATTTCAGCCAATTCTAGTAAATACAAATGTGTGGTTAGGAAGCAAACGTATTAGTCTGAAAGAATTTCTTACTAGATCAGAAACTGAGATTCAGGAGCAAACAGGGAAAAAGGTAGAAAACTGAACAAAGAATAAAAGTGACACTCCTTCTAAAGTGTATAAACCAAAAATCAATTTTGTATCTAAAGGAGGTAAGAAGAAGGAGGTTGCAGGAACTTCTACTATCATAGAACTAGGTGCCAAGGATACAAATGTTGATAAAATGGAGATTGAAAATATTGAGATTGGACAACAAGATGTTGAGGAATCTGATGATGCTGAGCAAGCATAAATGATTGAAAAATCTCATGAGGAAAGTAACAGAGAACAAGACAAAGAGGAGAATGTAGAACAGGAACAACTTGGTGATTCACAACAGTCCCCTCAGAAGGATCTTCCACCAGAATCACAAGTTTCTACACCCTTACCTCATGTCTCTGTTTCTGATAGTTTTCCAGTAGTTTCAAATGTTCCTATTTTACCTATTTTTGTTGTGTCTTCTGATAACACCCCTCCCCCTGTAAGAACAAGTTTTGGGACCATGTTTGATTCTTCTGGTTCTATTCCAAGTTTATCTTCCCCATCATTTGATATTGATGAACAAACTGTTTTGGAGCATTTTCTAGATGGTTCATAGAAAGTTGTTGACACAAGTGCAATTTTTACCAACACAAGTCCTATTGTTACTATAACAGGTGTGAGCATGGATCCAGCAAAACAGGTAATTGACTCTTCTCTGAATGTTGGTGCCTCAATACTTCCTCCATGGTTGTCTACCTACACTCCCAAGATAAAGAAGCAGGCTATCTCACCGGATGATATTGATATTGAGAAATTACTGCCTGTTAAACTAGAGACTCAGAAGAAGAATCCTAAAACTATTTCTAGGCTTATTGATGAAAAAGGAGTCAGGTATGTAGAAATTGCTAAGCCACTAGATGATGCTACTACAGATACCTTTGATATGAATGATTATATTGTCTCCAGAGTTGATTTAGGTAAGCTGACTCATGAAGGTATCAAGGCAGATTTTCAAGCTACTGCAAGCTCATTGCTTGTGAAATATGATGAGGTAAAGAAGGAAAAAGAACAATACAAAGCAAAGGCATAACAACTTGCTGATGTCCTTCAGAAAATAGTGAAATCATCTGAGATTGTGGAACCTATGGCAGTGAGTGTAGAAGACGCTTTGATTCAAAAGGTTGAGAAAGTTCACGCCAGAGGACAAGTGGTTGGTGACATTGTGGAATGGTTGTTGGCTCAAGGAATAGTTCTATTGAAGACCAGAGTGGAAAGAAAGGAAAAAATGGCAAAGGCAAAAGCTGAGTTAGATAATATTTTTTATTTACTTTCTCAAGAACTTCAAGATCAAGAGGAAAGTTTAGAGGAATGGATTGAGATGAAGAAGATCAAAATAAAGAATCTGATTGCCATTGGTGTCATTTCAAACCGAGTCTTATCTTAAGACCAAAGAATCTATTACCCATCGCATCAATGTGATAAAAGGTTTACTTGATGACTTGTGCCAAGTATGTGAAAATAGTGATGTCTTACTTCTACACAGGTTAGAGGAACTACCATGCACTCTAATAGGTGAAGGTCACAAGTTTCTCTCAGCAGAGGAGATGATAGATGCTTTTGAGAAGATGGTTCAACTAAAGTTTGAAGATGAAGAGCCTACAATGGTTTCAATGGATAGCCTTTATGATCATCACTCAACCTTTGAAAATCTAAAGGATAATCTTGAAAAACATGAGAAAATGATAAAGGCAGTCAGGGATGTAGTTCTTAGGGCTCACACCATATCAGATAATACAGCTAAGTTTGATGTATGTGAAATGGCAGCAGTACAAACTATGTATAAATTTTTTTTGAAGAAGAACGATGGTGGCAGCTGAAGTTCCTTTTCAATGCCTTAGTTTATTTTCAGTCTTGTAGATGTAATTTGAATTTTGTTGTGGACATATTCACATGTATTTTTCTCAAATGTAATTACATGTGAGACAAAAGAAGTCACAAGTCAAATAGGACTCTTTTGTTTGAATAAGTCAAAGTAGTTAAATTTTCCTATTTTTGCTCTAGGCTCCTCCGTATAAATAAAGAGGGCCTCTATTGTAATATCTATCTTTTATCTATTGCAAAGAAACTCTGCCAAATTGGAAAACATATCAAGACTTTGATCTTTTCATGTTTATCAAATTTTCAAGTGAATATCAATATAAGCAAGCAGTTTGAGTATCAAACTTTGAGTTGGATCATATTGTTTTATGATATCAGTGTTCTTATGTCATTGGTGTTAAATTATATTGAATCATTTATGGAATCGTGGAGTTTATTGAAAATTGAGAGAAGTGTTCTTGTTCTGGGTAAGTGCAGGGAGATGGGGGGCCAACAAGGGGTCTTAAGTGGCCACTTTTTTTTTCTGAAATCAGGAAATACTGGCCTTGGATGAGAAATTAAGCATAGTTACACTCAAAATTTAGAGATGCAACCAAAACAATGTTCGTAGTGCTCTGAGTCTACTTTCTAAACTACTATTTTGTTTTGAAAATGGCATAGATTAAGGGGCTCAAAAGAGGGAGCCACATAAATTGGTGTTGTTTCTGTCAAAAAAACATAACATAGCATGTTTTGTGGCTCCCTCAAAAGGTCAACTTTTTTTTGGTATTTTTAAAATCGCTTCAGTGAGAAATTAGCTAATAGCATGTAGTTTATGCCCAATTTTTCTGATAATAGACTTTGTGCCATTTTCTCATTGCGGGAGTTTGTGTTTACATTTGTTAGAATAGAATTGTTTAAAGACTTTGTGCTGTAAATTGTTGTGTTCAATCTGGTTATATCATATTGGGTGAGAGTGGAGACTTTGAGCTACATTTGAATTCAATCAAGTTTATTTGTGGGAAATAGGCCAAGTGATAGAAGACTTTGTGTTTCTACGGTTTGTCTCAGCTAAGAAGTTATTAAATATCATTTCTGTTGAAGTTATCATTTTGAAGAGAAAAACATCTATTTTGAAAAAGAGAATAGGATGCAATGAAAATACCCCAAGCATAGTTCTAGTTTATATAAGTGTTAAAAGTTGTTTATTAGAAATAATTCATCATCTAGAGGGAACCTCCCCTTGGTGAGAGGAGAGACTCTATCTCATTATAGCTGTGGCGATATAACCATTTTGCTGTTAGTTAGCTAAATGACAAAATATTCACCCAACAGGGCCCTTTGATGTCTTAGAAGTTGTTAATCCCATGGCATATAGACTAGATCTATCTCCATCTTTATCTCAAATACATAATGTTTTTCATGTTTCTTTATTGAAGCCTTAACATCCAGATGCCACTAACATTCTTGATTGGCAAGCCTTGTAGGATTCGGGGATGGTTCTGGTAGAACCCATGCAAATCCTTGATCAGTGCTTGAAATCCATTTGCACAACAGAGAGGTGGTCCAATCCAAGGTGCAATGGGACCAATTTTTAGAGGATAGTGCCGCTTGGGAGGATGTTGCAAAAATGCAATGCTTGTTCCCTCATTTATTGTAGTTGTCTACATATTTTTCAGCCATTGAGATGATGACTATACCTAGAGGGGAGGGATGTCATATACCAATTTTGTATTTTACTACAACTACTTGTAAATATGTGTTAATTACATAGCAAACATGAATATTGCTGTAAAACTTCTATGTTTGATTAATTAAGTGTTGGCTAAGGTGTTGATCATAAGATCCAATTGATATCATGGGCAATAGCAAAAGTTTTAGTTTATGTTAGTTTATTGAAGAAATTAATACTGTAAATAGTTTGATTATACTTGTTTCATTGGAAAAATATTAACTACAAAATCATTTTTTGTGAGTGTGACAGGATAGAAGTCAATACTCTCATCAGTAGAGAGGGTATCATCAGAAAAAAGTTTAGCCATCTAAGGCTTAATGTGCATGAAAAGACCTGCACACAATCACATAGACATATATAGTTAGTCTACATTGTCATTCTTGAATGATGTTTTTGTTCGTAAGTGTGTTTATTGTGCAAAGAAAAAACAACTTCTAATCCTCACAAAAAAGTGTTTAGTGTTAGATAATTTTGTTGATTTTATTAAATGAGTATCATAAGAAGTATGTTCGTTTTGAAAGGAAAATTATTATTATTATTTTTCAATCCTTCATACTGATTGCTTGTTGGAAATTTAAACCATTATAATGTTTCCTTTCATAATAAAATAGCTATGTGTTAACATTTTCTTAAAACTAACAATTTTTAAATTTATTATTTTAGCTTTTCCTTAGTTTGATTTTGAATTAAGTCTTCTGTTCCTTTTAATAAATAAGCTTCAACATGTTCCTAAGGGGAATAAGGAAATGGCAAAGTTTTTCCAGTTGCCAGCAAAATAAGAGTCCTTTTGGCTAAACATTTTGATGCTGTTTTCTCCAATCTTTAATAGCTAGTGTAGACACCTAAAATTGACCAACACATTTTAGTGCCATTACACTTCATCAATATCATTTCTCTAGTTATTCGACATCATTTCCATCATCTATTAATTATTTCTCTATCCATAATCAAACTAACATTTCCTCTATATTATTCAATTTCCATATAAATTAAATAATCCTTAATTAGTTAATTATGTAGACACCTAAAAATGTCTCGAGCCTGCGAATGCCATTTTGACACCTAATTCTCCCAATTCCACATTCCACTATTAATTAAATGATTTTTAATTGTTTAATTAATTCACTTCTCTCATGCTTCTAATTAATTAAATTTTATTTATTTAATTACTTAGCAATTTCTTCTAAATTTCTTCTATAATTAAATAATTAATTAATTATTTAATTATTCATTATTCCAATATCCCCTTTGTCCTATTAATTTAAATAAATAATATTTATTTAAATTATAGGTCTTGCCCTAATTAAATAGGTTGTAACACTTATTTAAAAACACCTTACACCTCACCATTTCTTCAAATTAAAAATTGTCATTTTGTCCTTTAGTGACTATGAAACCCTAATCAATCTACACCCTTCATCAAATCAAAAGTCAAACTTGTAATCACAGCCCTTCATTCTAACCCTACTCCTCTATAAAACTAGTCTCTCAGCCTCATTTCTCACTTCCCACTTGCATAATTTGAGCACTATCTCTCTGATTTTGCCGTTAACATACTTTTGAGCTTCTCATTATATTTGCAGACCTACAAATCTAAGAGCAAAGTACTACAAAATCTTTGAGAAACAATGGAGGATTGACACTTGTAGTCTAGGGTTTCATGTCTCGTGTTTGCATTTGTTTGATCCTAGGCTATTTAGTACTCCATTGAGTTGTTAGGGCATGCATGATACTATTTGCAGGTGTTTAAATATTTTTCCCTGACATCATTTGGTGAACCCGATGTGAATCATCTATACTTTTTGCAAATTTGTGATTTTAGGGTTTGTAGGAATAGTGTGATGCATCTGCAGGTCCATGCAATGCATCCGCCACTCTGGGTGATGCATGCGCAGTATGACCGAATGCATTAGCTGGAGTTTGCAACACATCAGGAGAGTTCTATGATGCATTCATCTCTATATTGGACAGAATCTCCTTATTTTCTTTATTCAGCTAACCCACTTGGTTTTGCAGGGTTTTATCATATTTTCTGATGCTTTATTTGCTTTGCTAACCATCTGTTCATCTATTCATTTCATTAGGGTTTTTCAAAGCATTAGGGTTTTATATTTCAAGGGTTTACTTAGGTTACTTTAAACTTGTTCAATCATTTGAGTATGCCCTATGTATGTCTGAAGGTTTCTCATCTTTTTGGCATCAAGGAAACAAATCTACAACCCTAGGGTTTTTTATGCATCACTAAAGTGTTATTTTCAACTGTGGTTTGGGTAGATTCTGTTGTTTTTGAGTTACATACACAGAGCGATGCATCTGCGTGTTTCTGCAATGCAGTTGTCATTTCCTGAAACATAGTTGCCATCATCTGCAATGCATCTGAGACCCTATGTGACGCATTCGTTTTATAGTGGACCGCATCTATACCTCTGTGCGACGCAGTTGATGTTCCTTGTGATGCATCAGAGACATTGTGAGCTGCATCTGACTAGTAAAAAATAGGGAGTTCTTAAGTTGCCTTCATTCTGTTTCTCTGTTTGCACAGTAGATTAGGGGTTTATTCTGTTACTAATTTTTGGTCTGCATCTTTATGGTGTCCATTCGAGGAGAATCTTGTTTGAAATCATTAACCTATTTGTTGCAGGGTTTTCTTTAATTTCATGTGTGTGTGTTTGGTTAAGTTAGGAACACTTTAAATTTGGTTTAAAAATAACAACAATATGTTTGTTTTCACACTCATTGGCTTAAAAAGAACCACAAATTGCATATTCACACTCATTGGTTTAAAAGGAACAACAACTTGCATACTTTCACTCATTGGGTTACAAAGAACAACAACCTGCATATTTTCACTCATTGGCTTAAAAAGAACTTGCATCTTCCACATTCATTGGGGGTAAAAAGAACAACAAATTGCATCATTGTCTTCTTTGTCTTGTGATTTTGTTTATGTTTCAAAGAAGTGTATGCTCTTCCCTCATACTCTAAGTGATCTTGGGAATCAAAATCTCTTCTCAACATTTTCATAATCACACCACACACTTAATTTCTAAAGGTAAATGAACTTTGTTTAGTGTGACCAAGTAAATACATATGCTCTCTCCTCGCATCATTGTATGAACTTGGAGATCAAAAGCATTTACTTGTGTTGCTTTTGTAACCCTTTAGACATGGCCTGCCTTTGAGACACATCCACAAGGAGAACTCATTGGCGACCCTAAGTAGTATTTCCCTCGGGCCACTATATAAATAGATAAGGTGAAAGCCAAGTCTAAACTACCATTAGCCTTCACCATACAGACCCAATCCAAAACTACAAGCTACCCATGTTTACATGAGGTATTTGTTAGTACCATTAGTAGGATTGGTTAAAGCATTAAGTGGCTTGTTGGACGCTCGCAAGGTCGTAAGTCCCCGAGTTGTGACTAGAAGACAAATTAGTTAGAAGCCACCCTATTGACTGAGTTATTGGCATCTTGTTCAGTGCAAGGGCATAGAAGGGTTTGCCCCCAAGATTACTCGCCATAAGGCTCCATTGAGATGAGATGGGAATCCTCAGCTTCGCATAAGCTATACGTAGCTCTCCAGGGAAAGGGTGATTGGGTCATCCTTCTAGTCCTGAAGGCCCCTATCCATCCTCTCTTACAAAGACAAAAATTTACACACCCATCTTAGATGTGATGACATTTGAGTCGACAGAGATTCTAAGTTGTGGGATTGAACAAGCTTCCATTGGCCGTTGACCTTAGGGATAGAAAGTGTCTTATGTGCATGAATTGTTTTCGAATTGTGACTAAGGCTCATAGAAATTTGGGGTTGGATAGCCCCCAAACATACACATACACTTCCCAAGTCAAGAGTCACAGCCAAACTAAATGCTAAGTGTCTTCTATGTGTGAAGTATTTTTTGATTTTTCCAACAAACTATCAAACAAACATAGGAAAATTGATTCTAGGCACCCCATAAATAGTGAAACACATCCATAGGATACTAAAATGCATCTGCTGAGAAATAGACTGCAACTGAAACACCTTGTAATGCATCTGATAAATAGTAGAATGCATCTAAAGCTCCCTGAAATGCATTTGTAATCCTGTAAACTACAATCGATCCCCTGTGTGATGCATTCGGCTGTAGTGAGAAACTTGGAGAATCCTTGAAAAATCTTCTCTCCCTATCAAATTTGACTACAACTGTGTCAAAACATTTTAGACCTTCTAGTTCTGTTCATCCATTGCATATTCAACTTCATCCCTTTAGGATTAGATTGCATACTCAACTTCATTCCTTTAGGATTAGATTGCATTCCAATATTGTCCAAATCATTTAGCCAAACTTAGAACATTAGAATTCAGCCCTTGACAACTAAAGAGGCCCATCAAAAAATAGTCTTCCTAAGGTTGAAACATAAGGAGAAATTGTCAAAGCTTGACTACATCATATGTACAAACTTGGATCAAGAGACCTTGATATCTTTTCCAAAATCAATCACAATTTGGGCTTAATACTCACAAGTCTAGTTTAAGTCCATCTTTCAAAGTGAAGTCTCAAACTCACAAGCTCACTTTAATCAATCATTTTTCTCTACATCAATACTCCAAGGTCTCAATAAATCCAACTAATACTTTGATAAGGTCATTAGTAGACATTAAGGTCATTAGTAGACATTAGTACCCTCTTGGAGCTAAAATTTTTGAAGACTACTATCCATTAGCCTCTACCATAGTCTTCGTCTCATTAATTTAGTTGCATCTCAAAATATTGACATAACACATCCCCATTAAGTCATTCCCATTTGCATAGTTTCATTTCCAACCTTAGTTGCATTTCCATTGTCTTCCAAGAAAATACCAAAAATATAGCATAGATACTTTGCATTTCCACCCTTAGGTCAAAACCATTTTTTCACCAACTAGTAAGTCTTATATGGTCGAGACACGGTTGCAAAAGAAGAGAAAGGGAGAATCCTTAGACCATCTCACAAACACAATGAGATTTGGAACCTCAACTAATGGACAACGTGAACCTTACTCTAACATGCCAAATCCCTTTGAGAATCTCCTTTTGCAAGAAAACAATCAAGGGATTACTCAACAAGAAATTCAGGAAGCCTCTCAAGATCCTAGAATGTTGTACATCATAGATGAAATGATATCCACTAATGCTCAAACCTAACTTATGCACCTCTTACAAATTGACACTAAACTTCTCCTAGGGGTTGATGTCAATGCAATTATGGGATCATCGCCAAACAATGTCGCACAAGGCCAAGGTCAAACAACACCATCCACTAGCGACACAAATCTGACACAAGAACATGCCAACATTCCTATAGGGGAAACATCACAAGATTCTACAATCTCCCATATGCTTCCTCCATTTGACACTAACAATGCAAACGCCATGTCACAACCACTGAATTTTGCCAATCCCTTCGCTTCGATGAACATGAATCAAAACAAAAGAACACAGAAGATTCACATAGTGACTTCGTGGGCACATACACATGGGGTCCATACCACATCCAATGCAAACATGAACCTTGGGCCTCAAACGAATACCAACTTAGGCAATCAAAACATGGACCCCCCTTGGTCAAAACAATAACACCATACCAAATGTGAACATGAATGTTGGGACTACACAAAGCAATGCCTTGAGTCATCAATATGTAGACGTAAACTTTCAAAATAGAAATACCATACCCAACACTTACACAAACATTGGTACCAACCAAAATCACACCTTGAATCATCAAAACATTTCCCAAAATCATCAACATGTGTCGCACCTAAACGTCAATCAAAATGCTAGTGTATCACATCAAAACACCCATTCAAATCCCTTACAACAACAAGTGGACCTAAACACCCTCCTCCAAACAAATCACAACTACATCCAAAACCAAAACACTACAAGTGCTTTATCCCACTTCCAATACATTAATCCAAATACCACATACATTCCCAACAACCAAAACCTAAATGCGTCTTCATCACTCATACCCTACAACACACATACCAACCCACTTGTTACAAATTTGAGATCCCAAAACACATCAGAATTAAACATGGGTAACTCATATCAAAATGCACTCGCAAATGCCTTAGATACATCATTTAGATCCTTTGAAGCCTTGACACACAAGATGCAAACCCTAGAATAACGCTTCTCAAACAGGCAAGTCTCTACCACAAAGAAGGGATATTACATGGAAGATTTATGTCCTTATCCTTTCGAGAAAAGCATTTACATGCCACCCTTCCCACCAAAGTACAATGTACCTAACTTCAACAAGTATAGGGGAAAAGGGAGTCTCATAGAGCATGTGCGAGAATTTCACATAGCATGTCTTGAGATTGCATATGAGCATACATACTTGATGAGATTATTCCCAAGGAGCCTCGCAGGTCAAGCACTTGAGTGGTTCACACACCTTCCCATGGGGATAAGAACATAGACTGGACTCACAGACAAATTTATATCTCATTTCTCTATTAACCTCAAGACAGATGTGAATGTCGCCATCTTATGCCATACTAGACAAGAAGATGGGGAAACATTCATCTCCTTCTTCCAAAGGTGGAGGAGCCTAGCTAGAAAATGTTCGTGTCATATTCCTAAGAATCAATTGGTACCAATTTTAGTGGAGAACCTTAACAAAGAACTCATGCACCAACTATAAATCCATTGTTGCACCTCCTTTAGAGAAGTTGTTGAAAAGGGAACATCCATTGAAAAAGCCCTCATAGCTAAGGGTACAATCAAAATTTTCAACAAGAACCAAAACACTCAAAACCCGCCCTACGATAAGAACAAGTTTTGGTCTCGAAACAAGAATGTCACCAATGATGGGGTCATAGACACAAAGAAAATTAATAGGACCAGCCCCATTCTCACACTCAAAGCACCCTCAGTGTAAAATAATCAACCATCCATTCAACAACAATCACAACCACAACAATAAACAGTGAACACAATTCAAAACAACCAAAGAAGACTGCCTCCAAAGAATAATAATCCTTGGTGAAACTTTACACCCATAACGAAGCCTGTTGAAGCAATTCTAAAGAAGTTGTTACAGTCCAACCTCATCCAACTACTGGATGTTAGACCATACGACCTAGCTTTTAAACCTCCCTCATGGAATGACAATGACTTTTGTGACTATCACCGAGTCAAGTGGCATACAACATCTAATTATTACAAACTAAAGAACATCATACAAGACTTTATCGACCGAAGGGATGTCACTATAGATAATCACAAGGTTCCTCTAATACCGATCACACTATCTTCTAAGACCCTTTGTAAAATCACGGATCAGGAAAAGCATCTACCTCAGGAACCAAGCCACATGACCATGTCAATTACAGAAATGCTGCCTATGATTACACCATTAACAGTATCTGTACATTTGATGATAACATCTCCATGATCACCATCAAGTCCCATCCTGACTATACTATCACCAATCGTAGGGCCAAGGTAACACTGCAAGGTGTACCATCTCACTCATCCACTCCATCCAATTCATAGCCAAAGACATAATATAATCTCTTTGATCACTTGAAAAAGACTCCGGTGTAAATATCCATTTTCAAACTACTTTGCCTATCCCCAGAGGATAAGGCCAGCCTAGACAAAGCATTGTTAGAATCTTTTGTCCCCACAGATCTAAATGTCAATCAATTCTAGGCCATGGTAGGACATTTGGCTACCTCTAACCATGTTACCTTCATTGAATGCGACGTACCCTCACACCGACCTAATCACACTGACCCACTACACCTTGAGGTATTCATTAACAAGCACAAGATCAGACGGGTCTCGGTAGATGGTGGAGTTGGGTTAAATATATGTCCTTTAAAGTTAGTGATGATATTGGGTTACTCAAAAGCATGTGTGGACCCCACCAAAAGAAATATCATAAAAGCTTATGACAATGCTGAACGTTCCTCAAAAGGATTGATCTCACTTCTTGTAAGAGTTGGGCTTGCCACTCTCAATACTGCATTTCATGTCTTGGATGCTAAACTTCCCTACAATTTTATCCTCGGCTGACCATGGATCCATGCCATGAAGGTCGTGCCATCCACTTACCACTAATACATTAAATTCCCTTACAACAGCACATAAATCACTATACCTGGTGATCCTGATGCCTTTCAATATTGCAACAACCTAAGAGAGGTACCACAACATCAAGTACCTGTAAATAGGGGAATTTTACCTTCCACCTCATCGTATTATGTTGACCCATCCACATTATCAAAATCAACCACCACCTTCACTTCGCCACTTAAACCTAAAGTTCAATTCCAAGACAAAGGATGTGGAGAATATAAAATAGAAGGCTCATACTACATTGGCAAGCTCCCGACATCACCAAGGTCTCATGGAAAACCTGGCCCAATCAAACCTAAGGAGACTATTTTTGTTGCCCCCACCACTTTCACAAAATGGGGAGAACTAAGCAAAGAGGATGTAGATGATGATGTCTCTAAGTGGATTTATAAAGAGGAAAAAGAGGTCAAGCATGTACAACTGCTTGTGGAATGATATGGAAAAGGCTATGAATTTGTAAAATAGCAAGGATACGACGGGCATAGTAGACTGGGACCTAACAAAAATGGGAGAATGGAGCCCATCCAACCAACCATGTGACCTCGCAACAAGGGGCTAGGGTATACATCACGAAGAGAGAGTACTCCTAGTACTAAGTTACTTTTGAGTGGGGACGCAAGTACTTCCAATGACGTCGAGACATCAAGGGACCCTCCCGAACCTGAGCCTGCATCTTCCCAACCCCACTTACCTGACAGTGAAGCCTGGATCAACATCTTTTGGGATCCTAACAATACTTCCATTTGCACCCTGACACCCGTAACCATAAGTTACATGCACACCAATGATGGCTTTCCATTACTCCACCTCGAACTCATAGACTGGGATCAACAAACACCACCTAGCCTGGATTTGTTTGAGAACAATGAAACTATTGCTGAGTTCATGGGACTTTGTGAAGGCATACCTCAAGGGGATCACAAAGTTGGCTACATCATGGATCTCAATGACTCTACCTATTTTAGAGAATCCACTCCACCCTCTAGTTGCAAAAGTGAAAAAGAAAAAGAAAAAAAAGGTCTCTAGGTGAAAACTGAAAGGCACCTCTTGACCGCAAAAAAGTAAAAATAAAGGACGTATCTGAGGGTGAAAACCTCTCTGAGGTGCCCAAGGATGGAGGGTTGGAAGTGCTTCCTATCACGCAAGATAGATCACCACTATTGGTGGAAAAATCTATTGAAACTAACCTCGGTACAGAAGAAGAGCCTTGGATTATTCATTTTGCTGAGTCATTAACATAACAAGAGAAGCCCAAATTCAAAGTTTTCTTCTTGGCTAGGCAAGTCAATTTTACCTAGTCATATACCGACATGCCCGGGCTTGATCCACAGTTTTCCTTACATCACCTACCATTGCTTCCAAATGTTAAACTGGTAAAGCAGAAATTAAGAAAAATGCATCCACAGATCACACTCTTGGTAAAGGTAGAACTGAAAAAGCTACTCGATGTGGGTTTTGTTAGACTAATAGACTATCTAGAGTGGGTATCTAACCTTGTACCTATCAAAAAAACTAACGGATAGATTAGAATTTGCAAAGACTTCTGGGACCTGAACAAGGCATGTCTAAAAGATGATTTTCTATTGGCAAACATAGACATTATAGTAAACCTTACTACTGGATTTGAAATACTCTCATTGATGGATGGTTTCTTAGGATATAATCAAATAAGGATAGCTCCAAAAGATCAACACAAAACCAATTTCACATGTCCATGGGGCACATACTATTGGAATGTCATGCCTTTTGGCCTCAAGAATGCCAAAGCTATGTACCAGAGAGCAATGACAATGATCTTCCACGATTATATGCACACATGCAAGGAAGATTATCTTGACGACTTACTGGCCAAATTATTTACAAGAAGCACTCACCTGGATGTGTTGCATAAGGTTTTCAAATGGCTGGAAGAGTACAAAGTCAAATTAAACCCTAAGAAATGTGTGTTCGAGGTTACATTAGGCAAACTACTGGGCTATATTGTTTCTCGCTGAGGCATAGAAGTTGATCCCACTAAAGTGAAAGCCATCATAGATATGCCTCCATGAACAAGTCTTAAACAACTATGTAGTTTGTAGAGAAAATTACAATCAATCAAGAGGTTCATTGCACAACTCGCTGACAAATGTCACCCATTTCAACACTTACTCCACAAAGGGGTACCCTTCATATGGGCTGAACATTGCCAGGTAGCCTTTCAAAAAATCAAAGATTATTTGCTATCACCGCTAGTCCTCATGCCTTCGATACTAGGAAATCCCCTCTTATTGTACATATCAACAATGTCTTTAGCACTGGGGGCACTTTTAGCACAAAATGATGAGGAAGGAAAAGAATAGGCAATCTATTACATCAACAGGACATTAGTGGGATACGAGCTAAACTAAAGTTCTATTGAGTACGCTTGCCTTGTCATAGTTTTTGCCACCCAAAAACTATGAAATTATATGTTGAATCATCAGACAAAACTAATTGGAAAGATTGACCCCTTGAAGTACTTACTTAACAAGGTAGCCTTGATTGGATGATTGGCCAAATGGGTTAGGTATTGAGCGAATTTGATATAGAATATGTTGACCACAAAGCAATAAAGGGGCAAGTGATCATAGATCAATTAGCAGAGGCACCTACAATAGTGGATCATCCTTTGGTCGTAGATTTTCTAGATGAATCGATCTTTTCCATGGAAGTTCCCAAAACATGGACATTATTCTTTGATTGTTACTACACAAATCATAGCTCTGGTGGAGGCATTCTACTCATTACTCCTCAAGAAGATGCCATCCCTAAAGCATTTCGGATAGCCTTTCCTTGTACAAATAACATAGCTAAATACAAGGCATTACTCACTAGACTACGAATGGCTGTCAATTGGAAAATCAATACATTTCAAGTCTTTGGCAATTCACAGCTCATCATCAAGTAGGTCAACAATGAATATGACACAAAAGATGAAAAACTATTCCATATAAGAGAATGGTTGACAGTTTCAGGATATATTTCGACATAGTGGTTTTCAATCAGATTCTTAGGGTTCAGAATAGAGTAGCTGACGTAATGGAAATAATTGGGTCTCTCTTGGATATCCCAAGGAATGCGCCTTAATTTGAGTTCGTGGTGGAACAACTGCTGGTCCCCACCTTCGATGTCCCTTAATCTGAGCTAGTGTGCAAAATCATTGGTCCCACATCTCCTTGATATCATAAAATAGATATACATACCTACGTGACCAAATCCTCCCACCTGACCTATCCTCCTATCAACAAAAATCCTTCATACGCCAATCTTCCAAATATGTCATCATCGGTGACACCCTCTACCACTGCGGATTTGACAATACCCTCCTACGATGTCTCGATGCCGAGGAAGAAAAAATGGCCCTACGTGAACTACACGAAGGTATATGTGGAGCTCACTCTAGTGGTCCTACTATAGCCAAAAAGATCATACGAATTGGATACTATTGGCCCACCATGGAGAAGGACACCTATCACTTCACCAAAAAATACAGACAATGTCAGATACACAGAGATCTTGTGCATGCACCTGCTCAAGACTTGCAACCACTTACATCTCCATGGCCATTCTCTCAATGGGGACTCGACCTCGTGGAGAAAATCCATCCCACCTCTGCCAACAACCACAAGTTCATCATCACCACCACTGAGTATTTCACAAAGTGGATTGAGGTAATCCCCATGACATACATTACCGGTAAACAAATCACCAAATTCATCCTCAACTACATCATATGCTGGTATGGTGTGCCTCAATCTATTGTCATGGATAATGGTCGCCCTTTCAAAAATTAGGATGTCTGTAAACTATGTGAAAGATTCCACATTCAACATCACTTCGCCACTCCATACTACCCACAAGGTAATGGTCAAGCTGAGGCGTAAAAAAACCATCATAAAAATCCTCAAGAAGATTGTCAATGATGCTGGCCATGACTGGCATATACAACTTAATCCCACCTTGTGGGCCTACCGCACCAACATCCACACTCCCACTGGTGCCACACCATACTCCCTTTTTTATGGTTTTGAAGCCATCCTACCCATTGAGGTTGAGTTACCTTCCCTGAGAGTATCACCGAAGCAATTTGTGGATGACGAAGACTACAAGGTATCCAAACTACATGAACTTGAGCTACTAGATGAAAGAAGGCAGAACACCCTGGTACACTTGCAAGCATATCAAAACTGTCTCCGACGTAGTTACAACAAAAGGGTTAGGGTCTGACAATTCAATATTGGAGACTTGGTCCTAAAAGAGAACCCAAAGAATCAAATGGAACGGGAGAAGCCAAGAAATTTTGAACCAAACTAGTTAGGTCCCTATATTATCATGACAGCATATGGATCGGGAGCATATCAACTTGCTACCCCCAAAGATGAACTGCTACCAGAGCCAATCAACAACATGCACCTTTGTAGATATTATATCTAAGTTAGAAAATCAAAAAAGTCAAAAAAGTGCAAAAAATACAAAAAAATCTGAAAATAAAAAAGCAAGAAAATAGTAAAGATAAATAATCCATCCAAAAGTGAAGACCACTTCAGTGGTGCTTTGGATAAATACCATGGTGAAAACCTAGCAAACAGGTGCCATGTGTAGTCGATCTTGGCTCCATTGTCTACCATCACTCTCTCTTGTCTTTCGCTTTCCGCAATAAATCCTACATAATCCGCATCGTGATCCATGTCATAATCCATATAGGTAAATCCCAGTGTCCTTTTCATGGACTAGAAATAAATTGACATTCAGCGTCTTCTCGCCTTTCCTAAAGTACTTCATCATTCCATCCCATCCCGTATCGTCTTGGTCATAACTTTGTCCTATACCTGACTGGGGACACTTCCTGATCCTACAAATTGGTATTGGAGGACACCTCTCAAACATCTCAAAAATCCAAAAAAATCAAATATCTCAAAAATTCAAAAACATCAAAACATCTCAAAAATCCAAAAAAATCAAATATCTCAAAAATTCAAAAACATCAAAATATTCTCAAAAATCCAAAAAAATCAAATATCTCAAAAAATCCAAAAACATTCAAATATCTCAAAAATCCAAAATCATTCAAATATCTCAAAAATTCAAAAACATCAAATATTCTAAAAAAATCCAAAAACATCAAATATTCCCAAAAATCCAAAAACATTGAATACCATCAAAAATCACAAAAAAATCACATAACCAAACCAAAAAAATCCCAAGCAATAAACAGTGTCAAACCACCTTGTCGAATTACGTCACCTCTTAGCTTTCACGTAGGCAAGGCCATCTCTGATGAGCCCCTAAGGTATTCCCCCTAGATCTTAGGTCATATAGAGTCCACCCAGTTGAACTACATTGTCTCTGCATTATAACGTAGGCAAGGCCATCTCTGATGAGCCCCTAAGACATTAGGTCAGTCCCTTAGGGCCCATCGAGTCAAACATCATAATAAGTCATCCTTCGATGAGATGGACACTTTGATTAGACCAACACAATCAATCTTTCACAAGCGAAACATCCCCAAACATCAACAAGACAGCTTATCAAAACAACCAAGCAATCATCACACATCACTATGAAAAATCTTTATCAACTACCACATGTCTTACAATAGAATGGGACATAGTCGAAACTAGGCTTTATGCCTTAGACGACATGTCTCATCCTTCAGACATTACGATAAATCATCGTATGCCAACCATTTCACAATTCATTGCATTCTTGAAACCAGACCACATGTCTTATACAAGATGTCATAATCCTATCACTTGCCTTAGATAGGTGGGGGCATTGTCGAAACCAGACTTGACGTCTTATACGACATACTCCCCATCCTGAAACTAGGCATCATTCAACCTATCATAACAAATCAGATAAACACATACACACTCAGCAAATGATCTGCATGGTTGTTGACTCTTGGTCTCGTTTGTCTTATTTCACTAGTTTGTTTTTCACAATCTCGTTCTTATGCTTCTCAATGTAGTCCCTAAGTGATGAAGAGAAGCGAGGATAGAGCAAGACCTTTTTCTTTGATTTCTAATTGCGGTTTGTCTTGGCAAAATGAATGGGGCAACTAGGTTCATTGCGTGTGACTGAGTTTCCATTGGGTGTGAATCAACGACATCCTATGCATTGGAAAGAATAAATGCTTCCTTGCATCAGGACTTGCATACCTCAAGGTTATCTCATCACATGTTTTGACAAGGTGCCATGGTTACTTAGTCTGAGTCAGGCACTCCTTGTCTGTCTTGTGCCTATTTCACAAGGGACCACACTTTATGCCTTGGCCTTTAATATGCTGCGGTGTTTGTTGTCCTTTGACATAATAAGCTCTATGATGATAAGCAACAAACTACAAGCAAGAAGCTCAAAAATCTATCAAGGTAAAATCTAGATCCATCCTTCTATCCAATCTTCATTCTTCATGCATTCCTCATCTCCATTTCTTCTGATCATCCTTCATCCTACTATGACACACCAAAAAAAAGTGCATTAGATCTCATAGGCCTACCTATAAACATTTGGATGCGTCTACTTATAAAGCCAAAAATCCTAAGGATCCTCATATCTTAGGACATCAATTCAAAAAGTCAAAACAAAATCCATCTAAAAGGCTATCCAAGCCCATACCTCTAAAAGAAAAGTCTAAAACTAAAATGGTTTGGGTACCTAAGAAAAAGGCAATCAAGTCAAATGAACCATCCACTTCTCAAAAATCCCAACCATCCACTTCCATCCAAAAATTCCCTTCCATTCAAAAATCTCAAATTCCTTCGTCCCATAAGCAAAGAAAAAATCCTAAAAATCCTAATTTTATGTGGGTATCTAAGTCACTACATTAACCATCTCCTAAACAAACATGTCCATTGCTTCCTACACCACCTTCAAATCAAAATCTTTAATGTTTATCAGGGTGTGTGCAACCATTGGTCATGATTCCTTTCTATACCTCCATTTCCCCACCTTTCATTCATTATCCTACATATTTCACCCATCACCTCCCTATGGTCCATGCTTTTGCATAAATCCTCCATAATCCACCTCATAATCCACTATTCTCCCTTACATAAACACTCCATAATCCGCTATCCACCTAATCCATCTCCCTCTCAAGCAATCCCTCACCAACTTCTATGAGCATAATGACATTTGACATGGTCCATGCGACAACACCTATCTCTAATGGGATACTGTCACTTTTCATGGAACTAGACACTTAAGTCCCTCGTATCCATATTCCTCTATCCATTCAAAACTAAAAAAAGTAAAAAAAAACCATCAAAAAGGTAAAGAGAAATCCCTTCATCCAATGGTGAAAACCACCCTTGGTGGCACCTTGGATAAGTACCATGATGAAAACCTGGCAAACATGCATCATGTGTAGGTTGATCATCTATGTCACTTACACTTGGGGACATGTTGTCTCATCCTACCTATCATTTCCATCCTACCATTTCCACACTATCATTCTACCTTTCTTATCCATTACACCCATATACATATACCTATCATATTGAGTTCATTCATCCTCCCTTATTACTATTGATCTTGATAAAGATATGGGGGCTAAATGTTGAAAAATGTTTGGATATCTCTTGATATACCTTATCCTTCCATTCATCCATCCAATCATCCTATTGTCATAGGCTTTGTCACGAAAAATCCTAAGTATTGTACCTAGAATGGAGCAAGTTATTCCTATGCAACATAGTCCTTGGAGATCACATCCTTGCCCTCTTATGCATACATCCATCCATTCCATTTACTATTGCCCATCCATTTATCCAATCCCACCTCCTTGCACCTAGACTTGGTTTTCCCTTGTCATTGGTATCTAGCACAAAGGATATCCCAAATTGTCATCTAATGCCATCTCAAAACATTTCAAAATCCAAAAAAAAAATCAAATATTCCCAAAAACACAAAAAAAATCAAAACATGTCAAAAACCCAAAAAAAGATCAAATATTCCAAAAATACAAAAAAAAATCAAATATTCTCAAAAATACAAAAAAATCAAATATCCAACAAAAACCCAAGCAATAAAATCAATTCATCAAATCAAAATCACCAAATCAAATCAATTCTTCCAATCTTCCAATCAATCATCAACTCAATTCTCATTCAATCAATTCAAATCCAATCACCAATTCATCAATCAATACATCCAATCAATCAACTCAATTCTTCTACCAAATCAATCCAATTCGTTCAAATCAAATCAATCAAATCAACTCATCATCATTATTCATTCTATCCAATCATCAATCCAATCATCAAAATCAAATCGTCAAATCACATCAATTCAAATCAATCCAAGCAATGATCCAAATGCAAGTCATCCTTAATCCATACCAATCAAGTCAAATTATCCAATCACATCAATAATCTTGATCCCAATCTTGATGTAAATCAAATCAATCCATCAACCAATCAATTAATCAAATCCTAGTGTTGATTCGCATGGCCAACAACACTAGTGTCAATCAATCAATCAATTGTCTTATACAAGGTGTTGCATTGTCGAAACCAAACTAGGCGTCTTATACAACATGTTTCATTTCCTAAAACCAGACATTATCATTAATCATCATCAATCAATCACCCAATCATTGGTTTATAGCTTGACAGGGGCAATACCTTGTTTATTTTTTAATCATTTGTGCATGCTTGCTTGCTTTCTTGTGTGTGTCATCATTTTATCTTGCATTTGAATCAAAATCCTAATCCTTCCAACTAATATTTATATCTTGTGTATGTTGGAATAGCTTTTTGCATTAACCTTTGCATCTAAGGTTGTATCATATCTTTTGTGCATTAGGACTTTAATGCGCTAAGTTTACTTCCTCATACGTTAGACAAGGTCGTATTACATTGGGTGCACAAGACACGTCATCACCTTGGTCCTTATACCTTGGTGCATAACTTCTAGTGCTATATCAAACTTCATGGTTGCTCACCTTTACTGCAGCATAATGCATCATTCTTTTCTTCTATCCATTCCCTTATCTTTCTTCCATGACCAATCCCTTTCATTTTGAGAGCCTACTCGTGTTTGTCCAACCCACCTATCCTCTCGAGGAGGCATCATCATCCCATTTCATCATCCTTTTCCTTTATCCATACCTTAGCTTCTTTGAAATGATGTTACTCGACATAAATCTTAATCATCTCGAACATCATCTCAAAGAGGGGCAAAATGTAGACACCTAAATTTGTCCATGTCTTGCAACGCCTTGTCAAATACATTACTTAGACATCATATGACATTTTTTCCTAATCCCACTCCTAATCACCTAGACAATTAATTAAATAAATCTTATTTAATTAATTAATCTCCCTCTCACATGTTCCAACTAATTCAAATTAAATATTTGAATTTATCCTCACCTTTAATCTCATTGAAACACTTGTCCACCTCTCAGTTAAATCATGTGTGGTACTACAACTTTCTTTTAATACACTTCACATGTCCAAACTAATTCAAATAAAATATTTGAATTAGGTCTCCTTTATTCTCCTTCGCACACTTGTCACGTGACTACAACTCCTCATGGAGTGGGAAACCCTATTCAATTCTAGCCATCCACGTCATTCAAAACAACTTTCAATCATAGCCATTCATTCAAATAACTCATTTCCTATAAATCAACCCCCTTCCAAGCCATTTGGGGGATCCATTTTGCAGGTAGCCTCATGCTGTTGAAATTCCTCTTGATCTCTATCTTCATTTCATCTCATCTTAGTGTTATGCTGCTAGAATAGTGAGAAACCAACAATCAATCCTTCGAAATCATGCATTCATATGCAAGATTGAGAAGAGAAATGGAGGCGAACCAAGTTTGAACTAGGAATCTAGATTAGTTTATTGCTTTCATGCTTTGATTTCTAAGTTCATTTTGTACTTCATTGTGCTTGTTAGTGTTTCATTATTGTTGTTTGTGCATTTACCCTGATTTTTACCCTAGCTACAAATTAAATTCATCCATCTTATCTTATTCCTCCCTATTAATTAAATAAATCTATTATTTAATTAAGATAATTTCTACACATTATTTAAATAAATTTGAATGATTTTATTTAATTAAAACTAATATTCTATTTCCACTAAATAAATAAAATTTAATATTTTATTTATTTATCTATTTGCACATGGAATTAAATTATTTATTTATTTAATTTCCCTATTACCTCCTATCACCATAGTTTCATCTCATAACTCCATCAATCACTCTTAATCTATTATGTTAACAAACCAATAAAGTTAGTTGACTAATCAATCTATTTTGTTAACAGATCAATTAAATGAGTTGACTAATCAATTTATTCAGATGATAGATCAATCAATTCAGTCAACTAGCCAATCAATCCTATCAATCCCCGTGATTCATGAGAGGACAAGGACACTTGTCATTCTCTAATTCCTCTAAATCCTCTCAACCATTCTTAGCCATTAATCTCTCCAATCATCCTCCACCATCGATCATGATTTCTGGAAAACTATACGTAAATCTTCTCTCAAACCAAATGGATCCACATTATTGAAATCAAACCTATGTTGCTAAATCATTCATCCATTATCATTGTTTATGTCATGGTTATGCTAGTAAATTGATAAATCCACAAAGATTCAAAGTGAGCAAATCCAAAGGGAGTCTTGGCTGCAATTCTCTTTCACTCTATCAGTGAAGGTAATTTCCATTTGGGTGAAGGTAATTGTGTTTATTGTGCTTATCTTTGTTTATTATCCATTTTTGATTCTGCACACAAGGTAAAGTGGCATTGGCTTAATTGCTTATGTCACATCCCTTTGAACGGACTAGTGTTCACAAACATGTGCCTCAAAGTACCTTGTGTATATCGAGGACTCCCCTAGAGAGCTTGTAATATACTAGAGAAGACCTTTCAGTCATCTTTTAGTGTGGTGCAAGGTTTAGGATCAAGCTTGAAGTTACTCACTATGTGCTTGATAGAGAGGAGATAGAAAATTTATTTGTGTAAGGTGTTAAAGACTCAAAGGAAAGAGAAAGAGTGAGCCTATGTGCCACTTGATCCCTAGCTATCCACTCTAAATATCCAAATGATTGGTGTGTTTTCTATGTGCAAAATCTATGAATGCCAATTATCCAAATACCTCTTCAAATCCAAATAGCTCTTGTGTGTTTGTGTCTGCTCATCCTTTTTCAATCATTTCAGGGTTTGTTGTTTAATCTTGAGTGAATCTTTGTCACATTATCCCTATTGTCATCCAAATCCAAATCTAGATTTTCCTCCAAACCAACCTAACTTCATCCCAATCCTTCCAAATTTAATCCATTTCATCCCTAATCATCCTTCAACCAATCCAAAATCATCCCAAACCAATCTAATTTTATCCCAAATCAATCCAACTCTATCTCCAATCAATTCAACTTCATCCAAAATCCATCCCAAAATCATCCAAAAATTGTCAATATCATCCAAAACTATCATTGAAATCTCCCAAAACCTATAGTTTGGCGCTTTTGTCACATAGATTGGCTCTTTTGTGCCTTAGATTGGCACTTTTTTCATACATATTGGCTCTTTTGTCACATATATTGGTGCTTTTGTCACATAGATTGGTGCTTTTGTCTGATATCTAACTTCATCCCCAAATCCTTCCAAATTCAATCCATTTCATCCCTAATCATCACTAATCCTTTCAAATTCAATCCATTTCATCCCCAATCCTTCCAAATTCAATACATTTTATCCCTAATCATCCCTAATCCTTCCAAATTCAATCTATTTTATTTCCTAATCATCCCTAATCCTTCCAAATTCAATCCATTTCATCCCTTATCATCCCTAATCCTTCCAAATTCAATCTATTTCATCCCTAATCACTTTCTAATCAATCCAATTTCACCCTAAATCCTTCCAAATCTAATTCATTTCATCTCTAATCATCCTTCAACCAATTTAAAATTATCCTAAACAAATCCAAAATCATCCCAAATCAATCTAATTCCATCCCAAATCAATCCAAAATCATTCTCAAAATCATCCTAAAACCATCAAAACTATCCTAACACTTTTAAAATCATCCCAAAACTATCAAAATCATTCAAAAACTATATTCCTATTTTTTGGCACTTTTGTCAGATATATATGCGCTTTTGTCACATAGATTGGTTCTTTTGTTTGATATCTCATCAAAATGGTTATGGTAATCAAAAATACTATTTCAAACCCCACTCCATGTCCAATCCAACCAATATCCTTATCACACCAAGATTATGCAAAAAAAAAGAACTTAAACACCTATATGGATTCCATCCCCAAATCGTATCTACAATTCAACCCACATCACTATCATACCAACCTAAACCATACACATATCCTAATACTCTTGAGGCACAAATATAAGAACTTAAATGTAAGTATGAGAGATTTGATCCTATCATGAAGACAAAATTCAAAGAGTTCCACGGTCATATGCCCTTAACACATCTCATCATTGGAGATGCCCAGAGCCCTATCACATCAACATCATCATCCTACACATCCATATAGAATCCAAGTCACCAAGTCATAAATCCATACCTGAACATGCAAACCCATTGCAACCAAACATTGCATAGTACAAGCTACACCCTTATACCCAATTGCATACCCTATGACAAGAGAAATCGAGGTAATCCCCTCTCTACATATATCCATCCATTCATTTCTGAATAACCATTTTCATATGCAATTCCTTAATCTCCTTATTCCTCTTATCAATCTAATCCACCGTCCTATTCTTCACCACCCACACAATCTTATCCACCATCTTATCCTCTATTACTCACACAATATAATCCTCCTTCTAATCCTCCATATAACCCACCATATAATACACCATCTAGTCTACTATATTTAATCCACCATCAAATCATCCTATCAAATCCATAATAGATGTCAAGCTTTCTCTCCAAGAAGCATTGAATGAAGCCCTCGCTGGCGCAGGAGCATCTAGCACAAGGTGGCCTCCATGAGGAATTTAACTTCATGTTTTGTTTTGATGTTCATTTTTGTCTCCAATAAGGTCCTAGAAGACCATTCATGTAATAAGGACTATGTCCAAATGTCTATTTCTATCCTAAGGCATGTAGAGACAATAATCATGTTTGTAAGCCTTTGTTAAGGCATTTAGGACAGTCATATATATTCATATTGTAAGCCTTGTAAAGGCATGTTAAAATTCTAGGAAGGATGTCAAAGTCTTCATATCTCTGCCACTTGTTTGAAGGCACTTATAAAGACTAAAACAGTCCTAAACACATGAAGACAAAACTAGTTAATAGTTGTAAGTAGTTGAGGAATCAAAAACAGTTCAAGAAGTTCGATGGAGGAAGTGGTTGCAAACCTTCCCCATCGACCAAAACTACTTCATTGAGAAGTTTCAAGGAATATACAACCCTATATATCCTTTGCAATGATCATTGTACCGGAGGAGAAGTTTTAAAAGGCAATACAAATCAGTTTCTGCTGTCCTTTTACTGTTTTCTGCATTTTCCTGTGTGACAGTCCATACCATTTAGTTGTACGGCATTATTATGATTCCCAAGTAGTTTGGAAACAAGGTATAAGGGAATATCTATCATTAAAGACTAGTTGGAGGATATGAAGTTAAAAAGGATGCAAGTTATGAGTGTTCGAATTAAGACTGTTTATTTTAAAAACTCTGTCTTTCCTATAGAAGAACGCCATTTCAGGCCATACAGTAACAAGGTACAGGTCTGTCCTCCACTTTTCATGTTTTGACTGAGTAATACATTGGACTAGCTTGCATTTGAATGTGATTTGGTATCTTGAAGGTTTATTTGTAAGGAGTTATAAGGGTTTGTTAAAAGAAGCCAGTCTTATATAGACTAAATAAGGGTTTTGCCTCCAATCATGAGAAGTTGACCATCCCACAGTCTTCCAAGCCATAAGACCTATGGGATGGATGTGTCCAAGTGTATTTTGTGTACTTTGATTGATTTCAAGGTGGTGGAGTCGATTTGTGCAGGGTTTTTTGAATGGGCTTAATAAAACCATGTATTAAGCCATTAGAGAAGCTTGTGAGACAACCATAGTAGGAAATTTGGGAACAGTCAGTCCTAACAGAAAATGAATGTTGGATTCCATGGTTTTGGGATGCATTTGACATGTCTGAGTGGTCAAGGGAGTTATAAGCCATCATTTGAGGGTACTTACTTCACAAACTAGGCCTAATTAGGGCTTAAAACCACTAGGAGGCTTATTGGTTAAGGCATACTTGCCAAAACAACACAAACCGATTCTGGAGTATGTTATGGGGAGGCATAATGGGTATCTTTTACATGTCTGAGATTTGCATTTGGATGTCTGTGCAAGAATTTATTAGGATTGTTCTCTGTTGTTAGGGCTACAAGCCATTTTGAAGGTTTATGAAGCAAGTGTTGATCCTGAGGGTGATCTGCCTTAACCAATGGGTGGGATGAGTCCTTTGGCACCCCAAATCAACCTTTCCATGATGAACCAAAGATTCCCTTCTGTTGTTCCCACTTTTCCATGAAGAGCTTTGTTTTTTGGCTAATTGGTATAGTTGAACCTTGTCAAGTTTGTCCTCCTTCTCCTATCTCACTTGCCTCTACATCATAGTGGTATCAGAGCCATAAAAGGTTCTATTGTTGGCCTGGTATATGTTAGCAGAGGAGAGTGAAGGAGAGGCTAGCAATATGCCTCCAAAGGGGATGACCACTGAAGTGGTCAAGAAGTTCAAAGAGATGGAAGAGAAGATAAAAAATGGAGTCAAGGAAGCACTCCAATTAGAGTTGAAGGAATTGACGATAGGGAAGAGGATAGAGGAAGGTTTAGATGAAGAGGAAGAGAAAGAGGAAGAAGAAGAGCAAGAAGAGGCAGAAGTACCGACTGATCAAAGGCATTTCCTTGAAGCCATCAAGGCAATTGGCAAGGATTCTTCGGAGGCTAAGATGGAGATTCCCATGTTTAGTGGGAAGATGAATGCTGATGAAGTCATGGAGTGGATTGAGGCTCTAAACAACTATTTTGAGTACAAAGAAGTTCCTGAAAGTAAGAGGCTTAAGTTTGCAAAAACTAAACTCAAAGGTGCTGCCCTTACATGGTGGAATTACACCCAAGGAGAGAGGGTAAAGAATGGGAAGAGTATGATCTCTTCATGGAGCAGAATGTTGGAGAGAATTAAGTCCCAATTCCTTCCATCAGACTATGAGGTGCAGATCTACAAGAGGATGAAAAATCTCAAGCAAAGAGATTTGGATGTGGCTACTTACACCAAGGAGTTTCACAAATACACTCTTCATTGTGGGTACATGGAGGATGAAAAAGCTAAGGTAGCAAGGTATCTAAGTGGTTTGACGTTCAATATCCAAGATGAGATAAGTTTATTAACCCCTAAAACTGTGGAAAAATGCTTTCAAGTAGCATTAAGGGCTGAAGAGAAGTTGAAGAGGAAAGGTGAGAAGCAAAGTAGAGGAAGAGGTGGCAAAAATTTTAGAGGTAGAGACAGTTTTGAAGACAGAAATCAGTCCCAAGAAGACCAAGGAGACACAAGCAGAGGTAAGGGCCAAGTTTCTAATTTTAGAGGGGGATTTAGAGGCACAAGAGGTGGAGGTAGACGTTCTAATGATTTCACTGGGAGATGTTATTATTGTAATGAGATTGGTCATACAGCATACAAGTGTCCAATGAAACAAAGTTCTACATCCGGTGATAATGAAAGGAGGAATGAAAAGAGGGTTCAATATGTGCAAGAAAAGGAGGTAGATGAAAGTGTTGACTCTCCAATTGGGAGTGCAACCCTGGTTCAAGATGGAGAAGAATTGATACTAAGGAGAACACTCTTGAAGACATCCAAGGAGATGATACAAAGGAGAGCACTTTTGAGGACCAATTGTAAAAGCAAAGGTAAAATATGCAAGGTAGTAATAGATTTTGGTTCAACAGATAATATGGTGTCTAGGGAAATGGTGGATAAATTGAAGCTAGAAAGAATTCCTCATCAAACTCCTTACAATGCATCTTGGGTTAGTGATAGTCAATCACTTTTGGTAGGTGAACAAACATATGTTGATTTTTAGATTGGAGAATATAAGGATAGAGTTTTATGTGACATGTTGCCCATGGAATGTTGTCACCTAATTTTAGATAGGCCATGGCAATTTGATAGGCAATCATTATATGATGGATGTGCTAACACATACACCATCAAGAAGGATGGGAAGACTTTTTTGATGACACCATTACAGGAGGATGTTGAAGCAAAGAAGGTAGCCAAGGTCATTTTGGTAGGTAAGAAAGAGTTTGTAAAGATCAGTGAAGAAGAGACAAGGAAAGTTGAGGATACCTCAAGGAGTGGGGTTGTCAAAGACCAAAGTTTGAAGGTGGTTTCAATTTTGAATGATGGAAATCAAATGGTGATGGATCAGTAGAAGGTCAAGGAGCAAGTCTACAAGCAGCCACAAGGTGGTTGGAAAGAAGGAGACACTATCATTGTAGGGACCATTGTTTGTCCTCTAGAGCCAACAAGAGTTGAAGTGCAAACATCATAGTGGTATCAGAGCAAAGGAACATAATCACAAAAACAAACTTGTGGAGTCATCTCACCCCGCTTCCCCAAAATCATCTAAATGTGTCACTGATGATGTTGTCGCCCACCTAATACCCATCAAAACCACATGCTCCACCCCATCCTCCTTCCTATTCAAAAACCTATCTCAAACATCTCTTATTTATCTATCCACCCGATTAGGGGAGTCTATCCAAAAGTCAAATGAAACCAAACACTACCCTCCTAGTATCCATTCAATCGATCCTACTCCTAATCCCACCATACCCACTCCTATTATCCATCCACCTGATCCTACTCCTAATCCCACCATATCCACTCCTATTATCCATCCATCCATATCCACTCCTAATCCCACCGTATCCACTCCTATTAAATCTCTTCACCTGATCCTAATCCTAATCCTACAACTTCCACCATTATTGTCCATCCATTATATTATCCATCAAATCTTACACTTATGAAAGATTTGATCCAATGTCTATTAGCATGGAATCAAACACCATCATGCATTCAAATATCTATCCTTTTTCCTATCAAAGAGCTTCCATGTATCATGCCTATTCCTCCATTACCATCCTCTAGTCCAATGCTTATCATGCCTCTTGATGAACCTCTTACTGTAAATACAAATCAAAATCCCTCATGCAATCACATTGTCCATGATCCAAAGCCTATCACGTGCATCCAAGAAACCCAAAAGCTATGTCAAGAGTCTAATCTAAAGCATAATCAACTTTCTCCCCCACCAAGTCAAGACCAAACCATCCAAGCTCCTCGAGATCATATTACCCAAGTTATCCAAGAACCAATTATCTCATCCACTTTACCTCATAATGATCATGGGAGTCTTTTTGATCAACTTAAGCATTCACCTCTCTTCATGGAATTTATTAGACATGAAGAAACTTCCATTCAAGATCCCATAACCCTCCATGATCAAGAAATCCACCATCCAACTAGTCCTATCCATCATCCACCAACATCCACTTCCCATGATGAGACACTTGGTCCCCAAGACAACATAGACAATTAAATAAATACCTTGGATCCTAATGAGCATAATCAAAATCAAGATCTGAGTATCCCAAATCCATCATTCTATCCCCTTGGTCCTGCTACTTTCATCCATGGTGGTTCTCTTGTCAGAGAAACACTTTTATCCACCACCACACCTTCTCCATCTAATAATGGACTCATGTCTTGTTTCCAAAACAACAAACATCTGATCACATATTGTATGTTCCAAAACATGCAATATCAAGCAAAAGGATTAGGCCTTCATGAACAAGGTATCTTGGAGACCATCCATGTCAAAATCCATTCATGATCACATGGCCTTGGCTATCAATCCCAAGGAAAACAATCCAAAGATGTTGGTACCACCTCCACACCTTCTAAAGCAACCTTTTGTAATCCCAAACCTGGTGTACCTCATCACACATCCAAATCATATTCCACCATCCCTCCTCCATCATCATCCCTTCATCCAAAAGTGTACTAATCCCTCCATCCACACATCTGATTCCCCTAAATCCCCTAAAATCCCTAATCATGACCAAGGAATGCACACATTGACCAAAAATGAAGCTATCACCAATCCAATGGGATTCAAAAATAAATATTTGGATGCCTCCTCACATAAAGCAAAAAATCCACCAAAGCTTAAGAGTTATCATGTCATAGGGTATCAATACACAAAATCAAAGAAAAATCTATCTCAAAAGCCACAAAAACCTCAAATGTCCACACCTCCAAAAGAAAAAACAAAAATTCAAAGAGCTACAAATGTCCACACCCCCAAAAGAAAAAACAAAAATGGTGTGGGTCCCCAAGAAAAAAGAAATTAATCCAAATGGAGCATCCACATCTCAACATATCCCCAAATCCCAAAAATCCATCTCCCCATAAAAAATTCCTAACAATCCTAAGTCCATTTGGGTCCCTAAATCCCAAAATAGGCAATTCCAAAATCCTCCATCCCAATCCCATAATAATAAAATTCACATTACTTCCAATACCCCATTAAAATCAAGAGCTTCAAGATCTCATATGGTGTGTGCAACCGTTGGTCTTGGTTCCCCATGTCTCCATGACATTTCCATATGCCTCCATCACCCATCTTCTATCCCTTATCCTACATATTTCCCCCATCATACCCCTATGGTCTATGCTTTTGCTCCAAAATCCATTTATCCATCCATCTCCATCCATAATTCCCATCATAATCCACCATCCATTCCATTTCTATCTCACACAACCATCTACCAATATCCATGCATATAATGACACTTGACATAGTCCATGTGTGACAAACATCTAAAATGGGACACTACTAACTTGCTATGGAAATAGATTCTCGAGTCCCCATCCCATCCAAAAAGCACAAAATACAAAGGAAGGAGAAAAAAATAAATTTAAGAGAAACCATTTGTCCAATGGTGAAAACTTGATAAACAAGTGCCTTGGATAAGTACCGTGATGACAACCTGGCAAACATGCATCATGAGTAAAATGATTATATATGCACCTCACACTTGGGGGCATGTTTTCTCATCTACCCATCCTATCCTTTCTCTCCTATCATTCCTATCCTATCCTCCTTATCCATTTTATCCACTTACCTATCCCATTGCACCAACCCATCTTTCTCCCTTCCTCCTATTATCTTGATAAGGATAGAGGAAAAATGTTGAAAACTACTTTAGATATTCTCTTGATATATCCAATCTTTTGCAAACAATCCAGTCACCTTATCATTACAAGCTTCATCAAGTAAAATCCCGAGTCTCATACCTAGAATGGAGCATGTTATTCCTATGAAACATAGTCCTTGGAGATCACATCCTAAATCCTTCCATCCATCCACATTACACCTCCCATCCCTCCCATCCTTTATCGCCTATCCTTTTATCCTTCCATTAAAGAACTCCCATCCCTCTCATTCCTTATTGTCAATCATTTTATCCATCCATCCCTTACAAGCATTCTATCGTGCATCTTAATAAGCATCATCTTGCCTTGTCATCAGTGACACATATCTACAGTGAGCCATATGATTCCTATATGAAGTAGTCCTTAGAGAATACCCTGATACACCCAAGCATCTTTCAACATGGTTTTGTCTTGTCATTGGCATGTAGCAACAAGGCTATCTAAATTCAAACCAATCTCACCTTAAACATCCAAAAATCCAAAAAAATTATAAAATTTTAAAAATCCAAAATAAAATCAAAACATCAACAAAATCCAAAAAACACAAAAGCATCCAAAAATACCAAGAATAAATCCAAATGCACATCATCCTTAATCCATGTTGATCTAGTCAGCAGTCTAGCCAAATCATCTGGAATCACATCCTTTGATATTTTTCCTTATCTTGCTATCAACCCTATCAAACAAATCCTTATCCAATCATCATCATCGAGGTATATCATCCCTTCATCCTCGTGTTGTTCTTGGGATATATTATTCCCACAATACTATCCTTAACCAATCAATCCAAATCAATCCTTATCTAATCATCATCATCAAGATATATCATTCCCTCATCCTTGTATTGTTCTTTTGATATATCATTCCCACAAAACTATCCTTATCCAATCAATCCAAATCAATCCTTGATTAATCAATCATCAATTTTTAGCTTGATAGGGGCAATAAATTTATTTGTTTATGAATCATTTGTGCATGCTTTCTTGCTTTCTTGTGTGTGTAATCATTTATCTTGCATTGGTGTTATCATTTTTTTTTTCTCACATCGTTTGATCTTGCATATTTTATCTCACATCCTTTTATCTTACCTTGAATTGTTTTTATCTTGTATCTTTTGTATTGCATTTGCATCGATCCTTGTAACATACCTACCACAAAAGTATCATGGTCTTCCATATCATGGTGCTACATGGTATAGGGTTTCTTGTGACCTTGTTTTTGTGTCAGTTCTATGCATTGGATATATTGTCACCTTGGTCTTATAGACTCTGGTGCATAATATCCATTTCTATATCAAATAAAAGGATTGCTCTACTTAAGTTAGTATAACTGATCATCATAATAAATCAATCATTCTTGTTTCATCCATATTCATTTTTCTTGCATCCATCTTTTTATTTTCTCCCATTTTCTCTATTGTCTATCCATCATTTGTTTCCATATTTCGTCTAGCGTGTTCTTTACTCATTTTGAGAGCATACCTGTGTTTTTTCAACCCACCTATCCTCTCGAGGGGGCATCATTCATCCCGCAAATTAAATCAACCATCATGTATCCTTGTCACCCTCGCTTTGAGTGACTGGGGCATCACCATCTCTAATCCAATCATATTCTCCTAAACCAAAGTCTTCTTCTATTCAACATAACACTATATTTTAAACTTCTTTGAAATGATGTTACCTTGCAAGACCATCTCAAAGAGGGGCAAAATGTAGACACCTAAAATTGACCAACACATTCCAGTGTCATTGCACTCCATCGATACTATTTCTCTAATTATTTGATTCCATCATCTATTAATTATTCTTCTATCTATAATCAAACTAACATTTCCTCTATATTATTCAATTTCCATATTAATTAAATAATCCTTAATTATTTAATTAAATTCATCCATCTTATCTTATTCCTCCCTATTAAAATTAAATAACTATATTTAATTAAGCTAATTTCTACACATTAATTAAATAAATTTGAATGATTTTATTTAATTAAAGCTAATATTCTATTTCCTTTAAATAAATAAAATTTAATATTTTATTTATTTATCCATTTGCACATGAAATTAAATAATTTATTTATTTAATTTCCTTATTACCTCCTCTCATAACTCCATCAATCAAATCAGTTGATTAATCAATATATTATATTAACGGATCAATCAAACGAGTTGACTAATCAATCTATTCAGATGACAGATCAATCAATTTAGTCAACTAGTCAGTCAATCCTATCAATCCTCATGACTCATGAAAGGACAAGGACACTTGTCACTCTCTCATTCCTCTAAATCTGCTCAACCATTCTCAACCATTTATCTCTCCAATCATCTTCCACATTCTAGAAAACTATAAATAAATCTTCTCTCATACCATTTAATGGATCCACATTCTTGCAATCAAACTTATGTTGCTAAATCATTCATCCATTATCATTGTTTATGTCATGGTTATGCTAGTAAATTGAGAAATCCACATAGTTTCAAAGTGAGAAAATCTAAAGGGAGTCTTGGCTGCAATTCTCTTTAACTTTATTGGTGAAGGTAATTTGCATTTGGATGAAGGTAACTGTAGACATGATATTTCCACAGTCCATAATCGAGTAATGTAGAGCTTCTAGAATCAAGTAATACACAGTGATTCTAGAAGCTCTACATTACTTGAAGGTAACTGTGTTTATTGTTCTTATCTTTGTTTATTATCCATTTGTGAACTTTTCCTTTCCACGACTACTTATAGGAGATTAGAACATTTGTTTGAGATAAAAAGACCTTCTCCCCACATGGAAAGACAAGGAAAAAGATTGAAAGGAGGAAAAGAAATCATTTTGGGGCAAGAAAAGAAAAAATAGGAGAAGGAAAAAACAACTACTGGTGGTTGGAAAAGGACTTACTGTTAGTGCTCAACAAAATATTCTTGACATTCAAAATCTCTGTAGGGAATGTTGACAAATTCCTTGTTAGTGCATATATTCCTGGATACAACATCTACGTGTGTGTATGATAGATAATAGTTAGAGTATAGTTGTATCCATCATCTTTTCAAGAATGAAATTTTGGGTGGACTTCTTTTACACCTGGAAATATTTTTTCCTTGATCAAAGATTTAAATTCTTTCATATATTTGTGTAATTCCTAGGAAGATAGAGGAATTTTAGTCAAATTAGTATTCTAGAAATCCATTTAATGTATGAGTCTCTATTTCTTTTCTCTAGGTTGAATGAGAAAATACATAGTAATATAGTGATAAACTTGTGAATCTTGGGTGCTTTTATGTATAATGTTTCCTCATACTGAGTGTAGGGAGTTGAATGAACAAACACCCAGATCATAAATTACAGTACATATGATTCCTGGGCAAAAATTTAGTGGTTAAGACTCAATACCTTTCTTCCCATAAAAGATTTACGCTATGCAATGAATATTTGGGCACATGTTTGGGGTTTGTGTAGGATAACTATAAATTTTTTTTGGGTAAATGTTGGTTTAGAGAATAAATAAAACCTTCTATTTTTTTTAAAGAGAAAAAGAAGCCAATCTGAAGAATTTTTCTACCTTCAAAAAAAATTAAACCATTTTCTTCTTCTTGTGTAGAGGGTGACTGGAATTGTGGCTAGAAAATAACCAAATAAATTTTCTTTTTATTTCCTCCACAAGGTGATCAAAATTGGGTAGGAAAAATTAGATTTAAAATGCACTTTTGTCCCATTCTGAAGGGTGACTATTGTGAATGTATTAAATTTTGTTTGACTCCAAAAGAAAATTACTCTCCAATAATACAAGGGTGGCCAAAACTGAGATGAAGAGTTAAGAAATTAAACTAAAAAAAAATCTTCTTCTTTTCCTTATGTGACGCACAAGAAGGGAGAAATTGTTTCTTGTAAAAAAAATTGTAAAAAAAAAATGTTTATTCTAGTAAGTAAACTCCTTACCCATGGACAAGGGATGGTTGGGAAGGGATTTAAAATGCATCTTTTAATATCTCTATTGTTTTAATTATAATATTCTATTGTTCCTTGAAACTAGGCAACTTGAGTAAGAAGAGGGTTGTTTTAAAAGGAAACTTAGAATTTATTTTACTTGTTCTTGAAGGGTGACTAAATGGATTGATAGAGTTTATTTAGGAAAAAAAAAAAACAAGAAAACTCTAATTAAATTTATTCACTCCTTAATAGAGAGTCAATGTTATTCCAGAACTGTGAACATAAATGATTTTTCTTCTTAAGTTAGTTCTTTTTATAATATTTCTTTTATATATGTAAATACATTCAATTGAGAATGAATATGTTTAAAATGTTAATTTAGAATTAGATATTGGAATAGGGTTGCAGATTTGTACATCTAATTTCCAGATGTTGAATACTAATTTGTTAATTGTATTCAATGTTCTAACTACTACAAATTAGACTAAGTATTGTTCCAAAATTTACTAATTATACTAAGTAGTGTAATAGTTTGATTTACACTTGGAATGAATGTGCTTTTGGACTTATTTGTTATTTGATTTTATTCAAACTGAGTTATTGTCGTAAACAAACACATGCATTGAAGTGGTGCTTTTCTAAAAAAAATTGCTTTGGCCAAAGCTAATGTCTCAAATGATTGGAAAATAGATCGTTTGAGTTCTCTTACTATAATATGATGTTTATGGACAATGAATTGCTATATCTTTGTTGGAAAATCATTAGGTAGAATGCATACATGTCAGGAACATCATAGTAGCACAAGTTTCATGCATGTGAACCATGATTCCTAGACTCTTCGTGATGGGTCAGGCTTCTCCTATGGGGAAGCATGAGGAAGTTTATGGCTTTGTGGTAGGGTGGAAGTCATTCCGATGATGCCCTCTCTTCTTTGAGTTGTGAAGAAGGATTTAGATGAGAGATTTGACTTTGAAGAACAATGATATAATAACACTTAACATGTATTTTATGATCATGCTATGGATCTATGTGTACATGACTTGATCCTCTTGTAATGTATTTTGAGATATTGTAATAATTCAGAGTTTTGTAAGGCTTAGTATATATGATAGCTATGATAGAATGATATCATATGTTGAGGTTTATGATGTATGGTTTAATATGATGTGAAATTTGTAAAATTATTATTTTGATGAAAGCATTATAAATAAAGCATTACCTTATCGGATTACATGAGTAATCATTGATTTGATATCGTATTATGCTCCCATTATTTGAAGACTATAAATGAAATTATTCTTTCCTTAGAGCATCACTTGTTAAAAACTTTGATGAGTTATGAAAATTTTGGATATCCTTGTGTTGAAGGATATGTTATGATACAACTCATGCATTTATTTATTATGTTTATTTGTATCATGATTGGAGTGTTGTTACATCTTTGAACGACATTTTATACCATGTGGTTTCCTTTTAGGACTTTTTCACACTAGTTTAGTTAAGTTTACTTAGGGAGTTTACCTTTTGTGTCTCAAATAATAAGATTAAGACATATGTCATAATCTTATGTTGTCTTTTGCATCAACCTTACCTATATATACAAGAGTTCTCATTGTACATTATTATCTTGCATGCATTGTATCATTATTGGCAATATAGTATTTTCATTGCTGCTCTCTTGTATGGAAGGTTCTTTGGTGTTGCAAAATTTTCTTTCTCTTGTGACTCATTTTTAGACTTCTAAAGTCTAGTTATATAGGCCGCATCTCCAATCTTAACATTTTCAATAATTCATCCTGGCAACATCCATTTACTCATTCCCTAGATATCAAGAATCAACCATATAAGTCAATCTAGCAATCAAACCTAAAGAGCTTTGAAAAACATTTCTAAGTTGCAAGTGAAGTAGGTGTGAAAAGTTTTGATTTTACTAAGGTTTAAGATTTAAAACAAATTTACTTTTTATTTATCTATTAAATGCAATTGCACATACATTTGCAATCATTATCTTGTACATACAAATCATAAATTATTACAATGAAGTAGAGTGAAAAGAGTAAAATTTAAAACTAAATAGTCAATCACAAACATAATTTTTTAAAAAAGTAAACATCTTATATATAAGATATACATAACATTTTGTAGAAAGGATATGGAAAATCATAGCATCTTAATCCTTGTTTAGGCTCTAAGCTCTTAAGAGGAGAAACTTGGGACCCCACAATAGCCAAATCTTTAATTTAAAGGAACTTCTATAAGAGGAAAAGAATAGTGGTCAAGTTAACATTTACTTGACCTTGAGAAGTGCCTAACAAGTGCAATACATAGGAGAGAGCATAAGACACAATTTCAAAATGTCTCTAGCCCATTGTAGGTAGGCCAAATGGGACATCAAACCAAGTATTGATCTAGAAGGAGAGGCTATGACATAAAAACCACAAAATGGATAATTTGAAAGATTTGGATAGAGATATTAGTTCTAAGAGACTTAAAAATAAAGAAAAATTAAATGCTAACACAAGTGTTCAACACCTTGATTTAGAAATGACGATATGAAGTGCCTAGGCTTATTGATAGATTATTACATGTAATGAAATTAGGACCATGTGTAAGTTGACAAAGATAGTCATGAAGGAATTTCAATGTTTGGAAATTCCTTAAGAAAATTGAAGAAAAGTTTGGAATGTACTTTTGGCTATAAATCTAGATCTAATGTTAGTAGTAGAAAATCTTTAGATCATTTTTTTTTAATTTTATATAATGACGATACTTTGATTAGGTTTTCGAGACAATATAAAATAGTGAAAAGTTGGTCTCATGGCAAGCATGCACCCAAAAACTACTAGATGGAAATTAAGAGATAGAATCGCTATGGACTTCTAATGGACCCTAAGCATTTGAAATGAAATTAGGCAACCCAGT
Source organism: Cunninghamia lanceolata (assembly GCA_027924645.1). Classification (NCBI taxonomy): domain Eukaryota; kingdom Viridiplantae; phylum Streptophyta; class Pinopsida; order Cupressales; family Cupressaceae; genus Cunninghamia; species Cunninghamia lanceolata. Next base: position 7,075,558 of record BSBN01000957.1, read on the forward strand.
ATTGTGATTACAAGCTTTGTAATTTTAATATGTTAGTTTTTAGTTCATCATATGCTCTAAATTTGAATTTCAGCAAGATAACACTTAGAAAACAGAATCCAAACAAGCTACACTCACTAGAATTGAATCATTCGAGATGATCTCAAAAGACAATAGTTGCATGAATTTTTTTAATAAAAATGAAGCAATTTTAGTAGATAGCTTCCTTGTGTTATACATGTAGGCACTTTAATGCTCTAGAACAAAATGGGAAGCAACAATAATCTTCCATAGAAAATGGAGTTGTTCTAATTAACTTGTTGTGGTTCATTAGAATTCATTATTTTTCTTTTAAACATATTGAAATTGTGAAAAAAGATAAAATATATACATGTAATTCTATGAAATATAGTATTGGCTAAATTGAAAACAATTCAAGTAGAATTTCATCATAATAAAGAGTTACACTTACTTTTGAATATATTATCACAATAGTTGAGGTTGTAGCTACAACTAGTTTGTTCTAGAGTAAATCATTAATGATAGAATATTACTACTATGTAGGACCAATGAAAACAACTTTTATAATCACTATAAATCTTGTCGTTCAACATTAATTTTAAAGCAATTTTTAGTTTACTATATAATTATGGGAGATGTTAGAAAATATTTAAGACAAACATGGTGTTGGTAGAACCCTCATATGTGTTGCTCAATGATGTTTACTATGACCTTACATGTTTTCCAACGGCAACACCATTAATTAAAGGCATGATAAAATATTTGAGGCTTTAATATAAATCCAAATTGCAAGTAGATATAATTTTAAAAAAAATGGTGATGGATGTGTGGATGCATGTATCTAAATATAGATGCAACACATGCATACTACTCTTTCCTATATAGGACGCAAGTTTTAACAATAAAGCTTAAACAACCAATACATTTTAAAAAAAAAAATTGGAGGTCAAACCTCCTTTCACCTTCAAAATAATAAACATACACATTATTTCCTTTTAGATAGTTTTAATGATAGGTTGTAAAAATTGGATAATCCAATCCATTAGTTAAACTTTTAGGCATTCCTTAGTCAAGGAACACTTTAAACAAGTATATAAATGAATAGTTAAGATTAAAATGACTACTATACCAAAAAAAAATCTTAACCATAGAATTTTCCTTAATAAAAAGTGCTTGAACAAATAAATTTATAAATAATTGAAATTGAAAAGACTACTAAAGTGCTTGAACAAAAAAATTATAAATAATTGAAATTGAAAAGACTACCAAAGAACTTCATCATAAAATAAAGATAAATGTTGATTTTTTAAAAAAAGTAGTATAATAATAGAACCGTAAAATAATAATAGTTTGCAATGTCCGTTTATACCGGCGGCACACTTTGTAAAGAAGATGCGCCTCAATTATTGGCGTGGTCAACTTCTCTTTAATTTGGCATGTACGTTGTGTATTGTATACACGCCTTCTTTATTACTCGTTGGCCTCATCAAGTCATCTCTTTCCTTACACTGTTTTAAGACACAGAAATCAAATATGATCTCGATCTGATATTCCTATCTCAATTTTGATGCGCATACGTTAATTGGGCATTCCGCAAACGCGTCTATAACTGTTTGAAGACACAGAAATCAAATATGATCGCGATCTGATATTCGTATCTCAGTTTTGATGCGCATACGTTAATTGGGCATTCTGCAAACGCGTCTAAACTGTTTTAAGACACAGAAATCAAATATGATCGCGATCTGATATTCGTATCTCAGTTTTGATGCGCATACGTTAATTGGGCATTCTGCAAACGCGTCTAAAATAGATGTTGTCGACCTGCAGCCGCCTCCCAACTTGTATAATTGTGGAAACGATGATAATGACGAGTGGTAAATTCTTGTAGCGATTTATGATTGAATGTATTTGTGTTTCTGTTCTTCGTTCCAATCTTGTTTGAAGTAGATGCTCCTCGGGATGTTTAAAATATCTGAAGTGCAAGTTTAGCCTCCTTTCATTATCATAGGTTTTAATACCGTTGTTTTATTTTTTTGGTTCTGTTATGGGCTTTTCTAAATGTATTTATAGTTTTATTTTTCAAATTATGTGCATATAAAAAGGATAAATATGTACATTTCTATAAGCATATTATAAGTTCTTTTGCTGAAATTACCATGTCTCCATAAATTGTAGAGAATCTGCAACAACTATGTGTTATATTGTTTCAATTTTGGGTGTTCTTTGTGTGTTTCTTTGGTTCAAGATTTTGGGCCTTGTGTTTTTCTGCGTTCCTTTAGTTCAAGATGATTTTTTTTTTCCGTTTGATTCGTAGGAATGTTATAAATGTCTTGATAAATGGGATCAATCCATTGACTTCTGCTATTGAATCCACCTTTTCATAATTCTAAAGAGTGGTAATTTGCTCAAGAATTCACATGCATCTCCATTTCGAATAATCCACAATATTAGGCATCATTACACAATAATCCTCCAAAACTATATCTCCCATTAGCATCCATTGTATATTGATTTGATGGTTTACTTAAAACATCAAACAAATATCAGTGATAAGTTTATAATCTAAAGCATCTTGTTTAAGTTTGGCTTAAAATTTGGTTGTCATCGAATAATGATTAGATGGATTTGAACGGGAAAGGTGTTGGTTCAGAAGAGAAGACATTTGTCATTGGGGACTAAGATGATGTTGACACCGAGGTAGAGGATGACAACTTTGAATCTCTAGATAAAGGAGGGAGAAGTAAAACTAATAGATTTATGGCATGAGGCTCATCTTAGGATAGTCTAATCCTTAGCAGATTTGCTTGCTCCTACTTCTATAAGGGGTTTCTTGAATCGTTTGGCTTCTGTCAAGAGGTGTGGTCCTAGAAAGAGGGGTAATGTATAGTTAGACACTATTTCCCTTGGTTTGAGGCTAGGGCTTTGGCGTAGGTGTTGGCTCCCTCTTGTTTTTGTTGACATGTGCTTTGCTTCTGGAAAGAGTTCATGTGATGCATCTTCTGAAGGGGAAGGAGTTGATCGATGATAATGCATATCTTAAATAGGTTGAGGTTGAGGAGGTTGAGGCTAGATGGAATACTCTCATTTTTGGTGTCTTGGAAATTGGTGAAAATGTCTATGCCTCAAGGTTAGGTAGGGAATATTTTTTCTAAGTTTCAATCCCGTCTTATATGGGTTGATAGGGTTCTAGATAGGTCTTTTCCTACTTGCCAAATATTACTCCCTTGGTATTGATGTATGACTTAGATGGTTTCCATATGATTTTTCCTAAACATGTTGTGGAGAGATCTTCCCATAGAATGGAAAATACTATTATTGGAAAGCTTATGGGAACATAACCAAATATTGCTGCATTTAGAACGTGGGTTGAAAGAAAGTGGAGGCCAAAGGGCTAGGTGGAAATCTTTTCCATGTTGAAAGGATTTTTTCTAATCTCCTTTTCTAATCAAGAATATTGTGCTAGAATTTTGATGGGAGGACCATGGTTCCTTGGGACAGTAGGGATTTTCTTGAGGAAATGGAAGTTTTTGATCTAGGTAAAGAGAACATTAACTTTCTCCACTTGGGTGAGGCTCAATCTTCCACTTGAGTTTTGGGAAGAAAAAATTGTGAGGGGGGTTGCCAAGTCCTTTGGGCACTTCATTACCTTTAATCCAATCACAAAGTCCAAGAAAATGTTATTATACACTCACTTTTATGTTTATGTTGGGGTGGATAGGGAGTTACTAATGTCAATCAAGTTTTTATCAAACTATGGGGGTTTGATTCAAGTTATTGAATATGAGAACTCCCCTAGTTTTTATCCATTTTGCCTAAAACTTGGGCATAGTTCTATTTCTTGTGTGAAAGGTAAGAAAGAACAAAAGATAAGTAATATTTAGGGTGATGAAGGAGATGTTACCTTGATGAATGTGTATAAGATTAGAGGTAGAAGGAGTTACTGGACATGTTAGTGCAAGAACAATAGGAAGAATTAGTTGATGTTATTCACTTTGCCCAAGGATAGCTAGTTTACAAGAATAAATTAGTCATGGATCCAAAATTAGATGACTTGTTTGATTAGGTCTTGGAAGAAGTAATCTAACCCATAGATGAAGCAAGATGCTCTTATGGCATGTCACTATAAGCACAAAAATCATGCACAGCCTCCACGAGGATCCCTATGATGATTCAAATCCTTGTCGCATACATGTAAGTGTGAAAAAATGTCCTTTACACAACAAGCCTCTTGATGATGTGTCCTCTTTCTTGTCTTGTGTTATTTCTTCCTTGTCGATTTCTCTCTCTCCCCATTTGCGATGCTTTTTGACACTTGTTGTGACACTTGTCGACTTGCATTTTCTAAACTTTTGACCTTGCTCCTAAGCCTTGTGAGTGTCTTGTAGGTGAGTTTTCACCTCTCCCCTATGTTTTCCATCTAGTGCACCTCCTAGAAGCCTTCTAGAGGTCTCTTTATCCATCTCCCACTTTCAATTTTTAGTTCCACTCAACCAATCCAAATCTCCCCCTATTATTTGCAAATCTCCCTCGGGAGATCTTGTAGGCGCAAGTGGAGATTTGGATTCTTCCACATGACTGACTTGTTTTTGGAGGCAGGACACCTCCTTTTCCTCTCTTCTACCATCTCCCATCATGCATTTTCACCCAAATCCCTTTCTTTCCAGATCTCCCTCGGGAGATCCTGCTAATCTTCAAGATCTCCCCCGGGCGATCCTGCCAATTTTTAGGATCTCCTCGGGCAACCCTATTGATTTTATGGATCACCCCTAAGCGACCCTGCTGATCTTCAGGATCTCCCCCGGGTGACCCACCCTGCCATTTTTCCAACCATGAAAAAACTCGAGTTTCTCACTTGTTTTTGCTCTATTTTCGCCTGTTTTTCTTCTAGTTTGCATGGTTTTTGATGCCTAATATGGAGTTAACTATTTCATGCACCCACACATGCATAATTAGCTCCATTTGATCTCAACATAACTCTTCAATCAATCTCATGCATTCATCTAACTCCATTTCTTTTTTAGTGATAAGCTATCATTGCTTCATCACTCTCTAATCAATTGAGTTCACTGGGTAATCAATCCACTTCACTCCCCAATCAATCCTTGTTAACTCATCAATCAAATGAGTTAACTTCTCAATTAATTCCACCTCTCATCTCTTCTTCTAACCTATAAATATCCCTCACCTCTTCATTATTTTCCAAGTTGAGCAAGTTGGAGAATACTCCTCATCTTCACAAGCTTTTTCAAGCTTCTTCATAGGCCCTTGAGCCTCTTTCTTCATTTATTTCTTTGTTTCTTCAAAACTTCAAAAAATTCATTGTGCACATAGCTCTTGCCAATTTTTGCTCTCCAACTTAGCATTCTAATGCTCTCACAGGATGAAGGTGCCTTTTGTTTTATTTGTTCAACCAAGCAACGCTATGCTACTTCATTCTATGCCATTGTGCTCAATCCAAGCTCTCATTGAGCTCATACAAGCTTCATCAAAGCTTCTCTTTGCTTCTTTGGGTCATTTTATTGTCAAGAGGATCACCTGCTGCGACAAAAGGATTCGAGGTTTCCTATCACAAGGATTACTGAGGGTAGTGGAGTCAATAAATCTTCATTTCTTCTGGGTTCCTTCATTGTTTTTTTCAATTCATAGTAATTAGAGAATCAAATTTGCTCTTGGGAACAGTAAAACATTACTTTTTCCTTGATAGTTAGATCTTGCATGTTAGATTAATCACTTTCATATTTCTAGATATAGATTGTTAGAAGAAGCATTTTCCCTTTTCTTTAGAGTAGTTTGCATTAAATCATCAAAAACACAAAAAAACATAGGTTAACTTTGCATTAGAAAAGTCATATAGGATTGCACACATATTTCCTTTTCATAGATTAGAAGCACTTTTATTTCCAAAATATTCTAAAAAATACCAAAAAGAATGTTTTGCATATCATTTAGCTTGCATGCATATAGATACCCTAGACTAGACAAAATTGCAAACCCTTGATTCCATCACGAGGTAATCATAGCTCAAACAATTCCAAATAAATCCTTGATTTCATCACAAGGTCTAAACAAAGTCAAAACACAAGTCAAACCCTAGGTCAACTAAACCCTAGGTCAAAACGTTAGATCTAGTTAAGGTTAGTAATCATGCATTGACCTTTATCTTGATTCACGAATGTTCTTAGGAGTGAGAGGAGAGTGGGTGAGGGCTATCTGTGATGAGATCCAAGAGATCCATCCAAGACCACAACAAGAAACATTTGTTCTACCACAAGGAGACCCATTCATCCTCTTATTGTTAGAAAAAACTAGACAACATCAGGTATAACAAGAAGTCATTCAACACTTACAAAGACAAGAGGACATCAACGAGAACAATCACTTACCCACACAGAGGTGGAATCTAAGAAACCCAAACAAAAGAAGAGAAACTAGTGACCCTTCAGGTCATAGGGTTATCTCAACTACAACAACAATCTAACGAAGCATTCAACTAAGAACACAACAAGAAAGGCCGCATTACTTGCCGACCCCTCTCCGCAAAGTCCAGCTCTCTAATGAGCTAGACCCCTACTGTGTCTCACCTCCTCTCAACTGGCTAATTCCACGTGAGTGAGAGTGACGTGGAAGATCACCCCGTGGCAAGGAGGGAAAGGGTCCGTGTGCATGCCAAAATCTGACCCGACAGCACCAGGCAATTGGAGTCACGATTTTGAGCATACATATTTTGGTGAACCTGAAGTGAAGAGCAAAACCCTGCTGGTTGAGCTTTTTGCGCTTCATTACAAGATCCCACTTTTATTCAAAAAAAATCCTTTTGGGATGGATTCAAATTCAGAGGACATCCAATAGACGCCCCACAACTTCTTGGTTTTTAACAACCCTACATATGAAGACATGGTCATTCAACTTGAAGAAATCAAAACTTGCCAAGAATGCAAAATCTATCAATATGACCAACCTGTAACAAGCCAAAGGAAAATAACTACCCAAATAGACAATGAGGTGAGTTATCAAAAGAAAAGCTTATAAGAAGCTTGGGGGGCACAAAAACCTCCCCATGTAATGCATCAAGATAAAAACTCCATGACATGTGAAGTGTCATCGAAAGGAACAAGTAGGGTCAGTCAAACCCGAACACAAAGCAATCCATCACAAGGTTGTAAAACTCAAAGAATGGAAGAAGCCTCACTCATAGGCCTTATAGAAAAATTGGTCCAACGAATCAAGACCCTTGAAGCTAGAAATGGTTGTCAAAGAGAAATTCAAGAAAAACCTAGGGTACAGGGAAATCATTTCATTGATAAGATTGAATCAAACCAGGGGCCAAAACAAAAGCCCCCTCATCCAAACTTCCATGAAACATTCAGGCCTCCCTTTCCCTCACAATCCAACATGACAAGTCTTAATCAAATAGGTGGGATTCCTATGATGCAAGATCAACCGCAAATGATCCCACCCAATCTTCAAAACATACACATGACGCCATCTAGTAATCCAACTTTTTCAGGATATCAACAATCTAACATACCCTTTCAACAAACACAACAAACTCCACTTGAAGGGCTAATGTTTGGAGGAATAGAATCCTCTACACATAACTCCATACTAGGGACATATCTTAAGTATTTAAAGGAGCCTCTTGACTACAACATTCGTCAAGTTATACTACAATAGCCTCTCCCTAAGCTTCAAAAATTTAAAGGAGAGGGTGATCCCAACTCTCATATCAAGGCTTACATCATGGTGGTGCGAGAATGCCTTCCTTGGGATGGGGTTGTAGCAAAGATTTTTCTAAAAACTTTGGAGGGTATCACTTTGGATTGGTACTATCAACTTCCAGAAGCATCAATCCACTCTTTTAGGCAACTCATCAATCAATTTGTGGCTGCCTTTGACATAAACAAACTAGTCAAGACAGGAATACAAGAATTTTTAACAATCAAACAAGAAGCCAATGAGTTGGTAGCACATTTTATCACACGATAGAGGAAAGTTCTCTATTCTTCAACAAGCGTACCAAACATGGATCATAGAGAACTTTGTGATATCTTCTTACATGCTCAAGCAACAGTGACATACGAGAACAAGTCCAAAAACTCCCTTACAAATCATATGAAGAAGCATTCCAAAGTGCCCTTAGAATTGACCAAGCCGCTATTGATAGTGGAAGAAGGGATTATGATTCTAATGGAAAGTTGATAAACCATGATACAAATAACAAATCCTGGACAAACAATCAAGACATAGATGGGTCAACAAACACTTCACCATTAGGGAACTACAATTGTGACTACAATAGTCATACCAATTTGGGAAATGAAAATACCAACAACTATCCCTCGAGAATCAACAAGAAGTCATACAACAATTGTCATAAACCTCAAGATCACAATCATGATAAATATTGCTCATTTCACAAGAGAAGGGGGCATGATATCAAGTCATGTCAGGGGTACCATTGCTTCATATCAAACCTCCCAAAATGTCAACAAAAAGCATTTATGGACACATTCTCACAAGATGAGGAACTTAGTCCCAACACCTTTGTTCAAAACACCTTATGCCTTGTGGAATTAGATAAAGATCAAGAAATTTGTGTCATACAAGGACTAGAACAACCAGATGACACCAATGTAACATCCAAGTTCTAAAAACATAGTAAAACCAGAAATTTACCATAGAGTAAATCAACAAGGTAAAAATGAGATAGAGAAATTTTTTCTTTTATTCAACATATAATCAAGTAACTACAATTACAAGATTTCTCTTTACAAAATATAATAAACCATATTGTCTTTCTCAATTACAATGTTTACAAATGTAAATCAATTACATATACAAATTTTGGAATAAATACTACTTCTAAATATCTGACATGTTTCCTGCTTGGAGAGAGAGTATCTTTCCAGTGATTTACCTCCATCCACAGACCGGCGATCTCCCACACATCTTCCACATAGGAAGTGGCCCTAAACTTCACGAATAATATAGACCTTAGGTGACTAGTGGTAATTTTCCTTTCCCGAGTACATAGTATTGTATCCTACTCAACTCTATCAACCATACAACCCTAGATACCCTCTAGCTAAGTATGATTTCTGATAGGATGAGAAATCAGGATACAGTGAACCGATAATGTATGCAAAAAACAAATGCATTACTTTGGCCAAAGTTTTTAATAACAATATCGTTCATAATGAACGTAGTCATTGTGTTCACCCACCCCTACTAGACTTGGATACTGTCGTATTCTTGCAGATAGTCCCACCGATTATATTTACGTAATTTTTTAATCATCTTGTCATGATAAAAGTTTTCTTGAATTAGATAAGTCTAAAAGACAACCAGTCTTTGGGTTCATAATCAAGTCTAGGGTTTTTATAACAACCCATTGGATATTACGATATTTTAATATATATATATATTTCATTCCTATAAGACTAGGTTGATAATCGACCTTTGGTTTATCTCTTTCATGGCTAAGAATACTTTAATTCTTGTGAAGATATTAACTTCTATTCAAAGGAATATGATTACCTTTCAAATTACCTCTATGTGATGTCATTAACCATCACTATATATATACTCATTTATGATTTTATTCAAGGTTGTTTCTATATAGACTTAGTCTATTTCCTGTAATGGTTTACTATAGCTAAACTCATCAAGATTACAAGTATAGACATTAAGAAGATCTTTGGACATTTATCCCATTTATCTACTAATCCTGGTTCTTCTACCATTCATTAGATTATACCAAAATTACCATAGAACACTAAGAATCTAAGTTTCTTGGGATAAGATATCGTTTTCAACATGTATAGAAACTTAACAAGGAAATGTTTTTGAAATAACATTACCCCAACTCAAGGCTTAAACTATACGACTCAAGGCTATGAATATAACTATTCAAGTTAAATCAATACTAATAGAATTCAAGAGTCTAATATATGATTATCTCATGAACATATCATTGGTTTCTACAAACTTATTCAGTAAACTATTTTTCAAAACAAACATCAACTAAGACAACCTCCTACTATGATGATTGTTTATCATCCATACTATGATTTGATATGATTATCATTTAGATATCTATAAGAAAATAGTCGATTCAGAATACTATAACATAGTGTTCACTTGTATTACCAAGTGTCGGCCATATAAAATGCATTCGATGCCTAATCATTTTAGAAATAGATCTAAATGGTTTACTAATAATGCTATCTACATTATCCCATGATCAACACTAATATCTATTTAACAATAAACACAATGAATACCGGAGGATATACTTCACTGGCATTCTCATATGACTGTCCAAAAAACACAATGATGGACATCCTAAAAGAATCATACGATTTCCTCATTGTTATTAACATATAGAACTGAGGAATACCTATTAGTCTATAGTCTTAGAGTTGGAAATACTTGTTGATAGAACTCTACAGTTGACACCTCTGACTGAGTATCTCCTCTCTGCCATGATTTCTCCTTTGTGTATCCCTAAACTTCACACAAGTTTCTTCTTATTCCTCTCTCTACTGCCTCACGACTCAACTGCGTCATTTAATAAAGGCTCAGGCATGACTCCTATAGAGTCGATTTACTCCTCACTTCCACTCATTTCAGTTGCAACTTAATTGAATGCATAATAGTCCATGTTCGATTTGGTTCTAACTGAAGCCAAGTTTAATGCAAAGTTTACACATGTCGATGGGAGATAAACGTCCCATGGGCTTGTCGATGGTGGTAGTTAATACCATAATCCTTCTCTTTTAGAAGAGGCAGACACATCTCTTAACTATTGCTAATTATTTAATGATCCCCAATAAGTGATTTGACTCACTACTACTATTATTGAAGGCTCTCCTATTTGCAAGCTAGTATAACAGTATTGACTTATTATGAGGTATTATCCTCACTCGACACATAAGCATATTCTTATTTGATTATGTCAAATATGATTCACATAACATCACCTCAATTAGATAGTTATGGTTTAATAAAATAAAAAGATAATAGTTAAACAAAGGATTATGGATATTGTGATCGGCTTGAGCTTGTCTCCCTATCACAAGCTGTTGACAATATTCATGTCTTATTAACTCGACAAATGTCTTAACATTAAGAATCTTTTGTAACACCTCAAGGGGACTTAATAATAATAAGACAACTATTTTGTGACAATAACGTCGTAATATTTACGTTAAAGGTAAATAGTCACAAATCACACTTCAAACAACGCATTAACGATATTAATGACTAAGATGACTTACTACGACTTAGAAAGATTTGTAAATAATATCGACTACCTGGTCGATTAGGTTCAAAAGTAAACTGACAAGACAAGACTTACCTCTTATGACACATTAGTTCACATTTTTGTTAAACACTTATACTCGATTTGGTAAATAAACCACTCATAACCCGAGGTCTATATCTTTGTCTTGGAAAGATACTCTCTCTCTCTCTCTCTCTCTCTCTCTCTTTTCTCTGAGAGTCAACTGATAACCTGTAATCATGTATCAAACTCGTTACCAAATAAATTATGATCAGTGCATCATTATTCAAATAATAGATCAAATCTCATAATGCAAATATTAAATCGATAATAACATAATCATTTCCATAATTTCATAAATGACATTCAATATAATCCATTTCCTTCCTTGTCATTAATCTAAACATCATAATAAATTTACTTATGTCTAAGTAAAAAGTAAAAGTATAGCAAGACAAAAATTGGGGATGTAACATATCCTTCCCCTAAAGATTCAGCGTCCTTGATGATATAAAGTATTAAAAAGTAACTGAAAAGTAAGTTGATTGTTTTCAACTGGTAACATCATTAAATAAATGAGGAAACTTTTGATAAAATTCATGGTAATCCTCCCATGTAGCATTTTCCTCAGCGTATTGGTCCCATTGGACCTTACATTGCAAGACCTCTCTGCTATGCAAGAGGAGCTTGCGCGTTTCTAACACCTTGAGTGGCTTGATCATGACCACCCCTGGGTCTTGCATCTATAAAGAATTCCAAGTCAAAATATGATTATTACCTACAATATATTTCTTCAAATAAGACACATGAAAAAAATTGTTTATTCTAGATAAGGCTGGTGGTAGAGCAATTCTGTAGGCAACCAGATTGACTACTTCAAGCACTTCAGAGGGTCCCACATATCAAGGGGCTAGCTTAGAAGACTTCCCAAACTTAGTAGAACTTTTCTGAGGTTTGACCCTCAAAAGAACTTTTTCTCCAACAGAGAATTGCCTCGGAACATGTTTTGCATCTGCATAGCTCTTTTGCCTATCATTGGCTTCTGCCAATCTTTATTTGATCAGCTTGACTTTGTCTTCCATTTTAGCTAGTATTTCTAGTCTGATGCTAATCCTATCATCTAGCTTATCCCAACTTATAGGAATTTGACATCTTCTTCCATACAATGCTTCAAATGGCACCATCTTAATAGCGAAATGATAGGAATTGTTGTAAGCAAATTCCACAAGTGGTAAGTATTCTTCCCACTTATATTGCTAATCCATGCAATACATTCGCAACAATTCTTCCAAGACTTGGTTAACTCGCAGTTTGCCCATCGGTTTCAGGATGGTAAGCTGTACTCATGTTGAGTTTAGTCCCTAGTGTAGAAAACAAAGTTTGCCAAAACCTTGACGTTACACATGCATCTCTATCCGAGATAATCTTTTTAGGGAAGCCATGCAATCTAAATAGCTCTTGCACAAATTTGTGAGCTAACATAAGTGCTCCATCAGTCAAATTCCCTGGTATAAAATGTGCTACCTTTGTTATCAACCACCACTAAAATGGATCATGTTTATTCCTTGACATAGGAAGACCTTGAACAAAATCCATGCTAATAACTTGACATTTCCACTCTAGCACATCATGTGGGTACAACAATCTTGCGGGGTGTTGATACTTTGCTTTTACGTTTTGACATTCTAAATAGCTTGCTACAAATCTTGTAGCATCATTCTTCATTCCTTTCCAAAAATAAAGAGGTTTAACATCCACTAGAAGTTTGGTTACTCCTGGATGTCCAGAATATGGTGTAGTATGAACTTCTTTCCATACTAGATCCCTCAATTCAGTTGAATCAGGAACATAAATTCTATCTTTATACCTCAATAGTCCATCTAACTCAAATAGAAAACCATCATACCTTGGATCTCTAGGATTATTTTTCACAGCCTGCTTAACCTACTCATAAAACTCATCACTAGACAAAATTTTCAACACCAAATCCTTGAAATTTCCATGAATAGAAACAATAGAAGCTATATGTCTTCTACGACTCAAAGCATCAGCTACTCTATTCTCTTTTCCTTTGGTGTAGTTTATCTCAAAGTCATAGTCAGATATCAATTCTAACCATCTCCTTTGTTGAGCAATCAAATGTGGTTGAGAGAAAATATACTTAAGACTTTGATGGTCTGATTTAAGTACAAAAGTCTTCCCCAACAAATAGTGTCTCCACATATACAAGGCATAGGTTACTACTGCCAATTCCAGATCATGCGGTGAATAATTTTTCTCATAGGATTTCAATTTCCTTGACTCATATGCTATAACTCTTCCATCTTGTATAAGCACTCCTCCTAATCCTTCTCCCGAGGCATCTGTAATTACCTCAAATTGTCCTTCGGGGTTAGGAACTTTCAAGATTGGAGCTATAGTTAACTTTTCCTTTAAGAGATCAAATGCATCCTAACATTTGTCCGTCCATTCAAATCTCTTTCCTTTCCTCTATAGGGAAGTGATTGGACTAGCAATACTAGATAAATTTAGAACAAACTTTCTATAATAGCCTGCCAGGCCCATGAAACTACGCACCTCATGCACATTTGTTGGTACAGGCCAATCCAGAATAACTATAATTTTTGTAGGATCAACATATATTCCATTAGCTGATATAATATGCCCTAGGTATTGAATCTCCTTCTGGAAGAATGTACACTTTGATAGTTTCCCATATAACTTATGTTCTCTTAACCTTTGCAGAACTATTTGCAAGTGCCGTTGATGTTCTTCTTCATTCTTAGAATAAATGAGTATATCATCTAGGAAGACTAAAACAAACTTTTCCAAACAATCTTTGAATATACTATTCATGAGATTTATGAATGTAGCAGGTGCATTCGTCAAACCAAATGGCAACACTGTGAACTCATAGTGTCCATATCTAGTTCTAAAAGCAGTCTTATGAATATTTTCATCCTTTAGTCTTAACTGATGATATCCTGATCATAAATCAATCTTTAAAAACATAGCAGCTTCACGCATCTGATAAAAAAGATCATCAATACGTGGCAAAGGATATTTGTTCTTTATTGTTTCTTTATTAAGCATACGATAATCTATACACAATCGAAGGGTTCCATCCTTCTTCTTAACAAAAATAACCAGAGCACCCCAAGGTGAAACAATGGGTCTGATCAAACCTTTTGCCAACAATTCTTATAATTGTGCTTTCAATTCCATTAACTTTGTAGTTGTCATACAGTAGGGTGCTTTTGATATAGGCTCAAATCCTAGTTTAATGTCAATTGCAAAATCAACAACCCTCTTGGGAGGCAATCCTGGAAGTTCTTCTGGAAACACATCCTAAAATTCCTGAAGAAAAGGATACTTTTCTCCAAAAGATATACTAGGGTTTTCTACCCCTTCCTCCACTTGTTCCATTTTGACTGCAAACAATTGACAATCTTTCCTTCTAGCCCTTTTCAATTGCTTGGCAGAAATAGGTCTAATTTTAACTTCTTCTTCTCATTACTAGATCCACCCTTGTTCTTCTGAGGTCCTTTATCTTTTCTCTTGTTATCATAGCTTTTTTCATATCTTTTCTTGTATGGTTGATTGTTAGGAGTTCCATTAAACCTCTTGCAACTTCTATCATGATAAGCTGAGATAGATTTCAGCTTTTGCTCTTGCTTGATCGTCTTCTCATACACTTGATCCATTATTGTGGGACCATGCATGTCCACTTCACCACCAATTTGAGCATTTAAGCCCATGATGAATTTTTTGATCCTGAATCTCTCATCCTTTTGATACTGTGGAACATATTTTAGGAGTTGAGTGAATTTTTCTCCATATTCCACCACTATCATAACTCCTTGTCGAAGATTCTGAAAATCAGTCAGTTTCTAATCAAAATAGAGTTGTGGTAACCATCTCTTATGAAAGAATTCCACGAACTCATCCCAAGTTACCCTTAGAGAGCTTAAGTTCAATTCCATCTTCTTATTCATCCACCAAGTGGATGCTTCTCCTGCCATTTGGAATGCTCCCCATACTACCTTGGTCACCTCGGAGTAATTTCTTATCTCAAAATATTTTTCCATCTCTGTTAACCAAGCTTTTGCAGCATCTTAGGTCTCTGTCCCATCAAATTTTGGTGGAGTAACCTTCTTCATATCCTTTGAGAGATCCGAGGTCAATCTATCCCTTACCTCTTTATGAGGTTCCGCACTCTTACTTTGATCTTCATGATTTTCTCCACTTTCACTATGAGAGTTTTCACCTCCTCCCTCAGTATTCCCTTTATCATCCACCTTCTTTTCCAAATCACCCAATCTTTTCTTGGTTTCCTCAAGCATGGTTATGATTTGGTCCAGCTTATTATTTGGTGGGTGGTTTTCCTCTTCACTTTCTCCTTGGTTAGTTCTTGTATGAACTATGTTTATCGATTTCTCACACCTGAGAATATTGAGTTGTCCTTTAGTTCAAGATTATAATGCATCCCATTAAATCTAAAAATAATAAACTCAATTTAAACAATAGTTTGGCACAAAACAACTCTCTATTTTTTTTCATTTCAAAAGTAAAGAGTATTCTTCATTTATACAAGAAATGACTTCAAAAGTCATGCTCAAGAGGAGTATATCCTTTAGACTCATTTTCAAATACATAATCTCGAGGTATAAAACCCTCTGACTCACTATCGGACCTAACTTCTATGATCTTAACAATTAGGGGTATGTGGGGATCTCGCCTAACCATAGTTGTTTCATCATTTGACATATACTTTATGGTTTTGGTAGTGATCTTAACTCTGTCCATGTTTTCCCTTCTCACTCACTTGATTCGAGTTAAGGTAGTCGCTAGAGTTTCAGTATCACTTAAGCAAATGTCACTTTCATCATTGGTTCCTCAAAGGTTTTGATAATGGCCTCACATTCACTTTTTGCTTTAAGGAAATGTTGACTTGAATTAACAGACTTTCTTGCTATCTTCTTAAGACGTACCATCTTGGCACATAAATTTTCAAACATTAGCTAACCGCATAATGTTGACTACATGCAAGCATAGTGGTCTCACAAGCCCTAGTGCTGAACCTAGTAGCTCTAATACCACATGTAACATCCAAGTTCTAAAAACATAGTAAAACTAGAAATTTACCATAGAGTAAATCAACAGGGTAAAAATGAGATAGAGAAATTTTTTCTTTTATTCAACATATAATTAAGTAACTACAATTACAAGATTTCTCTTTACAAAATATAATAAACCATATTGTCTTTCTCAATTACAATGTTTACAAATGTAAATTAATTACATATACAAAATTTGGAATAAATACTGCTTCTAAATATCTGACATCTTTATCACAAGTCCTGGCATTTTTCCTACTTGGAGAGAGAGTATCTTTCCAGTGATTTACCTCCATCCACAGACCGACAATCTCCCACACATCTTCCACATTGGAAGTGGCCCTACCCTTCATGAGGAATATAGACCTTAGGTGACCAGTGGTAATTTTCTTTTCCCAAGTACATAGTGTTGTATCCTACTCAACTCTATCAACCATACAACCCTAGATACCCTCTAGCCAAGTATGATTTCCGATAGGATGAGAAATCTGAATACAGTGAACTGACAATGCATGTAGAAAACAAATGCATTACTTTGGCCAAAGTTTTTAATAACAATATCGTTCATAATGAATGTAGTCATTGTGTTCACCCACCCCTACTGGACTTGGATATTGTCGTATTCTTGCAGATATTCCCACCGACTATATTTACGTAATGTTTTAATCATCTTGTCATGAAATTTTTTTTCTTGAATTAGATAAGTCTAAAAGACATAACCATTCTTTGGGTTCATAATTGACTCTAGGGTTTTTATAACAACCCATTGGATATTACGATGTTTCAATAATTGACCTTTGGTTTATCTCTTTTGTGGCTAAGAATACTATAATTCTTGTGAAGATATTAACTTATATTCAAAGGAATATGATTACCTTTCAAATTACCTGTATGTGATGTCATTAACCATCACTACATATATATATACTCATATATGATTTTATTCAAGGTTGTTTCTATATAGACTTAGTCTATTTCTCGTAATGGTTTACTAGAGATAAACTCATCAAGATTACAAGTATAGACACTAAGAAGATCTTTGAACATTTATCCTGTTTATCTACTAATCCTGGTTCTTCTACCATTCATTAGATTATACCAAAATTACCATAGAACACTAAGAATCTAAGTTTCTTGGGATAAGATATCATTTTCAACATGTATAGAAAGTTAACAAGGAAATGTTTTTGAAATAACATTACCCTAACTCAAGGCTATGAATATAACTATTCAAGTTAAATCAATACTAATAGAATTCAAAAGTCTAATATATGATTATCTCATGAACATATCATTGGTTTCTACAAACTTATTCAATAAGTAAACTGTTTTTCAAAACAAACATCAACTAAGACAACCTCCTACTATGATGATCGTTTATCCTCCATACTATGATTTGATATGATTATCATTTAGATATCTATAAGAAAATAGTCGATTCAAAATACTATAACATAGTGTTCACTTGTATTACCAAGTGTCGGCCATATAAAATGCATTCGATGCCTAATCATTTCAGAAATAGATCTAAATGGTTTACTAATAATGTTATCTGTATTATTCCATGATCGAAACTAATATCTTTTTAATAGTAAACACAATGAATACTAGAGGATATACCTCACTGGCATTCTCATATGACTATCCAAAAAACACAATGATGGACATCCTAAAAGAATCATACAATTTCCTCATTGTTATTAACATATAGAACTGAGGAATACCTATTAGTCAATGGTCTTAGAGTTGGCAATACTTGCTAATAGAACTCTACAGTCGATGCCTCTGGCTGTGTATCTCCTCTCTGCCATGATTTCTCCTCTACGTATCTCTAAACTTCTCACAAGTTTCTTCTTATTCCTCTCTTTGCTACCTCACAGCTCAACTGCATCATTTAATAAAGGCTCAAGCATGACTCCTATAGAGTCACCTTACTCGTCACTTACACTCGTTTCAGTTGTAACTTAATTGAATGCATAACAATCCATGTTCAATTTGGTTCTAACTGAAGCCAAGTTTAATGCAAAGTTTACACATGTCAATGGGAGATAACCATCCCATGGGCTCATCGATGGTGGTAGTTAATACTGTAGTCCTCTTCTTTTGGAAGAGGCCGATACATCTCTTAACTATTGCTAATTATTTAATGATCCCCAATAAGTGATTCGACTCACTACTACTATTATTGAAGGCTCTCCTATTTGCAAGCTAGTATAACAATATTGACTTATTATGAGGTATTATCCTCACTCGACACATAAGCATATTCTTATTTGATTATGTTAAATATGATTCATATAACATCACCTCAATTAGATAGTTATGGCTTAATCAAATAAAAAGATAATATTTAAACAAAGGATTACGAATATTGTGATTGGGTTGAGCTTGTCTCCCCATCACAATTTGTTGACAATATTCATGTCTTCTTAACTTGACGAAAATGTCTTAATGTTAAGAATCGTTTATAACACCTCAAGGGGACTTAATACTTATAAGACAACCATTTTATGAAAATAATGTCGTAATATTTACGTTAAATGTAAATAGTCACAAATCACACTTCAAATGACGTCGTTAACAATATTAACAACTAAGATGACTTACTATGACTTAGAAATATTTGCAAATAATAGCAACTACCTAGTCGATTAGGTTCAAAAGTAAACTGACAAGGCAAGACTTACCTCTTACGACACATTGGTTCACATTTTCGTTATACACTTATACTTGATTTGGCAAATAAACCACTCGTAACTCGATATTTATATCTCTATCCTGGAAAGATACTCTCTCTCTCTTTTCTCTGAGAGTCATCTGATAACCTGTAATCATGTCTCAAACTTGTTACCAAAAAAATTATGATCAGTGCATCATTATTCAAATAATAGATCAAATCTCATAATGCAAATATTAAATCGATAATAACATAATCATTTCCATAATTTCATAAATGACATTCAATATAATCCATTTCTTACCTTGCCATTAATCTAAACATCATAATAAATTTACTTATGTCCAAGTAAAAAGTAAAAGTATAGCAAGATAAAAATTAGGGATGTAACAACCAACATTCAAATTTTTCTCACATGCTAAATCTTATCAAGAGTTCTCCTACACACATAAAATCTCTCCTCAAAGCCCTAGATCTAGTCCATATAGTTCAAAACACTTCAAGTGAAAAGTGTTCGTCTTCAACATTTGATTTTGAAAATTTACCCTTAGATAATGACATATCTAAACAAGGAGACCTCCCCCTCCATCTGATAGTCCAAGTTCAAGACTGTTCCATTAAATGTGTAATGATTGATGATGCGTCTGCAATCAACATAGTCTCCCTTTTGCTTCTTCAAAGAATGGGTTATGACGAAACTCAAATCACAAAACAAACTTCCATCCTTAGAATTCATGATAACCCAAACATTCGAACCATGGGTAAGGTTAATCTTCAAATCACATTAGGTCCCAAAACCCTTCCAACTGAATTTTATGTCATCAATGAAGAAACCACTTACAACATGATCCTAGGAAGGCCTTGGATCCATAGGATGAGGGCCATTCCCTCCACGTTATTTCAAGAAATACACTTCTCATACATGGGACAAACCCACGTCATCAAAGGAGATCCTGATCCTTTCAGCCTTTATAGAGTTGAACAAGCCAAAAAGAAGGGAAAGTCCATGGAAACCACTAGTGACCCAAAAATCAACAATTTTGAAAAAGGAGATACATCAAAACAAATTGCAAACATAGAGAAGACCTCAAAATGTATATGGAAGGGGGAAACAAGAGAATTCCCCTTCGATCCCAACTTAACAAAGTCTTATGCTCCATTCAACTTAGTGGCCATTCCAATTGAACTAGACATAAACATCCCTATGGTTGAAATTATGACTGAAGAAGAAGAACCAGAATCCGCACAGAAACTAGGAGAGTCAACACCAACCTCAATTGCCCTACAAATTTTCAAAATAAGAAAAGAAACTATACAAGAACATAAAATGGTAAATCTAGGGAGCAAATCATCAAACAATGAAACATGTGAGTACACAAAATTCCTCACTGAATACAAAGAGATTTTTACACCAAGTCTTCGAGTGTCCTTGCAAAGACTTTCAAGTGAAGTTTAGACCAAATTGGATAGGTCCACACATAGTTAATGAAGATGTCAAAAATGATGCTACCTCTTGTGCATTATGGAAAGGGAAGAGCTTGACATTTCAAAACACCAAAAAAATCATAAAAACATAAAAATACAAATAAATTATAAAAATAAAAAATGTCAAAAACAATTTATTTATTGCATTTCTGTATCATTCTATTCATCTTGCATTACAATTAGTGACTTGCTCTTGTATTAGTTTCCTTTGAGAAAGGAGTCTAAGGTTGCCTAGGTATATGTGATCCTTTTAGGACCTGGATATTCCCTATTTTCACAATCACCATTATCCCCTTTTCATTCCCAGTGATTCTAATCAAAAGCCTATCTCTTAGCTTTACACTAATCCCAGTCTTAATAAGTCAAGATATTAGGTCTAAACAAAGTCAATATTCAAGCCTACAGTGTTCAAAGGAAGATTGCAAGTAGACCTTCCCAATTCTTTCGTAGTATTAGAGAAGTCCGACCAGATTACAAAACTTTAGGTGGCACTCAGCCCCTTATCATTCTTGGCCAAAAACGTCAGAAAGATAAAAAATTTGAAGGAAGCAATCTAAGATTCAAGTAAAAAAAAAGAGTGATCAAAATAAGAGTGTCAAAAGTGAGAATTGAGATATCAAAGCATTGCATATCAAAGTCCCAAAAGCATTCATTTCTTGAAAAGTCAAAAATCTAAAAAAATGAGAAAAATCAAGTGATGAAAATACAAAAAAAAAGTAAAAAGCAAAAAAAAGAGAGATACAAAAAAAGAGTGAAAGAGAGAAGATTGCTAAATGTCTATACTCTTGGATGGAGATCAGTCTAATCTCAAAGCCTCAAGGGTGACATTCTAACAGAGAAAGAAAAGTACAAAGCACACACATGCACTAGCTGAGCAAAACCAGAGAGTCTAGTAGTCTCTAGGATCATCTTCTATCTAGGGACCCTTGTTCTCTCCCACTTATCCTTTACCCTAGGTGATCTAAGTCTAGTGAACACCAATAAAATTTGTTGCTTGTCTAAGTTGAAAGATTATCAGCTTGTCTTATCTAGATAAGGATCAATGTTTAGCCTTTAGCGAGGTCTAGAAATTAGAAGCACTCTGTTTTCACTCCCACTCCCCACTTGAGTTCTAAATCCCATCTCACAGCCTTGAATAGGTCTCTTATATAAGGGCAACTGACAATCCCTTGGATTAAAAATCATATTAAAAGAGAAGTCACATTGTTTGTTCCACATTGCATTCATTCCAAAATCAGAAAAAGAGTCTCAAAGTAATAAAGTCAATGTCATAACTAGTGACATTCCATAGAAGTAAAAGTTTCATTTCAGCATCGCTTGTGTTATTGCATGTGCATATCGTCACCTGCATTCATATATATATATATTCCTAAAAAGACAACAAATTGCATCATCCATATGCGATCATCTTAGGTATGCATTCTCATAAGAAAATAAAAATCTCTAGTGAACCATATGCACAAAAGGGAAAGTGAAGTACAAGATGTCGACTAAAGCTATAGATGGATCTCATCAAATCAGGTCTTCTCAAAGTAAGTGTAAAATAATGTCTAAGCACAAGTCACTCTTCCAACAAGTCAAAGGAGTAAAACTATGTAATCAAGTACACAAGTCTCCCCATGCAAGGGGTACAAGGGTAGGGATCCCTTCAATAAATGTAGGTCTCTCAAAGACCTCAAGGAATGTCAAATCAAATCTTTGCAAAATCTTCTCAAAAACCATAAAAATCAGAAAAATTAGAAAAACCTAAAAAAATTGTAAAACATCAAAATCCTTAAAAATCAAATATGTTCTTCAAAATCTACAATAAAAAGGAGAATATATTCTCCTCTCTATCTTAGCATGTGTTATTTTGCTTTTATGCATCCATTTTGTGCATTGTTTTGCGTGCTTTCATCCCTATAGGTCCAAACCGACAAAGGCAATCAACTAGTCGAACTTAAACGCTCTATGGTAAGTTCATCATTTCAGTTTTCATTATTTACTTTGATATATTTAAATGTCGGACTATAAATACTAGTTATTGCAGGTACAAATTGTGGGAAAATCAATAACAGGTAAGGCCTAGTTCAGGAATGGTACCTACCTTTCATGTAGACTATCATCCCCGAGGGGGCAAATATGTAAGCACAAAAATCACGCACAGCCTCCATGAGGATCCCTATGATGATTCAAATCCTTATCGCATACATGTAAGAGTGAAATAATGTCCTTTAAGTAGAAAGCCTCTTGATGACGTGTCCTCTTTCTTGTCTTGTGTTATTGTTGCAAGGTGTGACCCTTGGTCTCCTTGTTCAGCGCTGCGCTGCGGTAGTTTGCGACAAGGGCTTAACTGCCTCCCATGCTTGTTAAGTCAAGTGGTTGTATCAAGCATTAATAGGTCGATCTTTTGGTGCAACAGAAGCTAACAATTGGTATCAGAGCCGATGTCACAGGTTCAAACCCCGCACTTGCACTAGGGGGGATTGTTGCAAGGTGTGACCCTTGGTCTCCTTGTTCAGCGCTGCGCAATGGTGGTTTGCGACAAGGGCTTAACCACCTCTCGTGCTTGTTAAGTCAAGTGGTTGTATAGAGCATTAATAGGTTGATCTTTTGGTGCAACAGCAGCTAACAGTTATTTCTTCCTTGTTGATTTCTCTCTCCCCCCATTTGCAACATTTTTCGACACTTGTTGCGACACTTGTTGACTTACATTTTTTGAGCTTTCAACCTTGCTCCTAAGCCTTGTGAGTGTCTTGTAGGTGAGTTTTTACCTCTCCCCTATGTTTTTCATCTACTGCACCTCCTAGAAGCCTTCTAGAGGTCTCCTTGTCCATCTCCCACTTTTAATTTTCAGTTCTGCTCAACCAATCTAAATCTCCCCCTATTATTTCCAGATCTCCCCTAGGAGATCCTGTAGGTGCAAGTGGAGATTTGGATTCTTCCACATGACTGACTTGTTTTTAGAGGTAGAACACCTCCTTTTCCTCTCTTCTACCATCTCCCATCATGCATTTTCACCCAAACCCCTTTCCTTCCGGATCTCCCCCGAGAGATCCTACTAATCTTCAGGATCTCCCCTTGGTAACCCTGCTGATTTTCAGGATCTCCCCTGAGCGACCCTGCTGATTTTCCAGATCTCCCCTGGGTGACCCTGCTAATTTTTAGGATCTCCCTCAGGCGACCCATGGTCACCCCCTGGGTGACCTTGCTATTTTTTTAGCTACAGAAAAACTCGAGTTTCTCACTCATTTTTGCTTCGTTTTCACCTGTTTTTCTTCTAGTTTGCATGGTTTTTGATGCCTAATATGGAGTTAACTATTTCATGCACCCACACATGCATAATTAGCTCCATTTGATTTCAAATTAACTCTTCAATCAGTCTCATGCATTCATCTAACTCCATTTCTTCTTCAGTGATAAGCTATCATTGCTTCATCACTCTCTAATCAATTGAGTTCATTAGGTAATCAATCTAGTTCACTCCCCAATCAATCCTTGTTAACTCATCAATCAAATGAGTTAACTTCTCAATCATTTCCATCTCTCATCCCTTCTTCTAACCTATAAATACCCCTCACCTCTTCATTATTTTCTAAGTTGAGCAAGTTGGAGAATACTCTTCTCATCTTCACAAGCTTTTTCAAGCTTCTTCACAGGCCCTTGAGCCTCTTTCTTCATTTCTTTCTTTATTTCTTCAAAGCTTCAAAGATTTCATTTTTGCATAGCTTCAAATCTCTTCCATGGAGGCAAATTCATTGTGCACACAACTCTTTCCAATTTTTTCTCTCCAACTTAGCATTCTAATGCTCTCAAAGGACGAAGGTGCCTTTTGCCTTATTTGTTCAACCAAGCAACACTACGCTACTTTATTCTATGCCATTGTGCTCAATCTAAGCTCTCATTGAGCTCATATAAGCTTCATCAAAGCTTCTCTTTGCTTCTTTGGGTTATTTTGTTGTTAAGAGGATCACCTGCTACCACAAAAGGATTCGAGGTTGCCTATCACAAGGATTATTGAGGGTAGTGGAGTCAACAAATCTTTATTTCTTTCAGGCTCCTTCATTGTTTTTATTCAATTCATAGTAATTAGAGAATCAAATTTGCTCTTGGGAACAGTAAAACATTACTTTTTCCTTGATAGTTAGATCTTGCATGTTAGATTAATCACTTTCATATTTCTAGATCTAGATTGTTAGAAGAAGCATTTTCCCTTTTCTTTAGAATAGATTGCATTAAAATCATCAAAAACACAAAAAAAACATACGTTAACTTTGCATTAGAAAAGTCATATAGGATTGCACACATATTTCCTTTTCATAGATTAGAAGCACTTTTGTTTCCAAAATATTCTAAAAAATACCCAAAAGAACATTTTGCATATCATTTAGCTTGCATGCATATAGATACCCTAGACTAGACAAAATTGCAAACCCTCGATTCCATCATGAGGAAATCATAGCTCAAACAATTCCAAACAAACCCTTGATTTCATCACAAAGTCTAAACAAAGTCAAAACACAAGTCAAACCCTAGGTCAACTAAACCCTAGGTCAAAACCCTAGATCTAGTTAAGGTTAGTAATCACACATTGACCTCTATCCTGATTCATTAATGTGCTTAGGAGTGAGAGGAGAGTGGCTAAGGGCTATCCGTGACGAGATCTAAGAGATCCATCCAAGACCACAACAAGAAACATTTATTCTACCACAAGGAGACCCATTTTTCCTCTTATTGTTAGAAAAAACTATACAACGTCAAGTACAACAAGAAGTCATTCAACACTTACAAAGACAAGAGGACATCAATGAGAACAATCACCTACCCACATAGAGGTGGAATCTAAGAAACCCAAATAGAAGAAGAGAAACTAGTGACCCTTCGGGTCATAGGGTTATCTCAACTACAACAACAATTGAATGAAACATTTAACTAAGCACACAACAACAGAGGCCACATTACTTGCCGACCCCTCTCCGCAAAGTCCAGCTCTCTAATGAGCCAAACCCCCACCGTGTCTTGCCTCCTCTTGATTGGCTAATTCCACATGAGCGAGAGTGACATGGTGGATTGCCCCAAGGCAATGAGGGAAAGGGTCTATGTGCATGCCGAAATCTGACCCGATAGCCCCAGGCAATAAGAGTCACGATTTTGAGCGTACAACCGCTAGAGGGGAATTATGAGGGGCTACAGAAGTAGTCTATTTATGTGCCTTTTGTTGTCTTGAGCCCAATTTTCATGATCAAACTTGGTGCTTCTATTGATGTGGTGCTTTTATGTTCACCCAAGTGTCTTTCTACAGGTCATAATTCATGTGCTCTCTTCACCGCAACCTATAAAAATGGATTATCTCACTTGTAGTACATTCTAGTGGATTGTTTTGTTGTCCCTTCTCACTTCCTTATGGCTTGTGGTGTTCCCTCTTATCTCGTGATGCCCAATTTTAACTCATTATGACTCCCCAGAGCACCTATCCTTGCTTTCTATTGGTACCACATATGCTCCTAACCTATTTGTTCTCACTACAAAGGGATTATACATCACCTAATTAGTGTTGTCTTTCTCCTTGTGATAAAATTTTTGGTGTACAGTTGTTTCTCTTGGATTGTGGTGGCTATGCATGATCTTGTATGTACAACTATATGTTGTGGTAGCCTCCATATGATTCCATTGGTCTTCTGCAGTATGTTTCATCTTTGTGCACAAGATTGTCATTTTATATTCTTATAGAGGCCAATTCTCTAACAATGAATGTGTTGTGCCTATGGTGATGCTCTTTGGACTTTGTAGTGTGTTATTTCATCATAAAGTTAATATCTTAGTTGGTGGTGTTATATGGATTCATGTTGGCTAGAGTGTTGCCTTATTCCTTGAGTTGTGATCACAAATGCTTTACTAGTCATATGTGTATCATTGCGGTGGTTAAACATGTTGCAATGACATGTTAGTGGTTTTCATTATAGTATACACTTCTAGTTACTCATGGCTTCATGTCTCTTCATCCCAGTGTGATTAGACTATTCTCCATGTCTCATCCACCATATGATCTACTAGATAATTACACATGGATGGCATGTATTCAATCAAAGTTGAAATACATGACTTACCCTGTCATCCACTATTCACTCCCACCTACCCTATCCCATCCCATGCTTCTCATTTATGTATTTGAAATATGAAAGTTATGGTTGGTCCATAGGTGGGTGGCATGTCTTCTTGGCCTCAATTTTGCTCCCTAGGCCATTTGTAGATCCACCAAGGTAGGATCTAATTCAAATGTTTCATCATGAGCCTCATGCATGGTTAGGTTGGGATCTCCTCATTCAAATATTTCTTCCTTGATCTAGTGTTGGATTCATTGCTAGATTAGTTCAGTGGTTGGTTCCTATTCACACCATTGGATATCCTTTTCTAATCATAGTAATGACAGCATGGCATGTCTACCCTTGCTAAGAAGATCTTGTGTGATCCTAGGTGGATGTCTCTTCCTAAAGGATTCATTATTTTGACATGGCCATATGGGAATCTTGAAGGCTAGCTATGATTAGAGGTAAATTTGAAATCTCTCTTCATGAGCCTTGGTGTTGAGTGTTATATATACATGTCTATTAGTGTGTTAGTGGTTGGTCATTGAGCCAATATTTTGGCGTAGTTTCTTCGGTTGTTATAGGGCATCAAGTGATTAGTGCAAGTCTAGTCTATAACCTAAGATGGGATACATATTATAATTCATAGGGAGGTTATTTAATGAACATAATGCCTATAAATGGTATGTCTCCATGGTAGTCTATAGCTATTTAGGGGTGCTCAAACCTAGTTGTAAATCCTCTCTTGCCACATTTGTTGGTGTAAGTGTAATAAGGGTTAGATTAATGTTGCATCACTATAATTCATTATAAACTATTTTGTAATGGTCTTATTCCTATTTCATGTGGGTAGTTGCAACACTAAGATTGGATTATTAAGTATGTCCATTTGGATGAAGTGTTATATTTTATTTTTCTGCACATGCACATCTAGTTCCACTATGCTCTTTAGGTGTATCCTCTTCTTCCTAGCATGATTATGACTCCCTTGGCCATTGGAATAGGCACCACTTAGATTAATTTATGATCCATTCTCATTTATAAAACACCTTTCCATTTTTGTTTTAGTTTAGTTTCTTGTCTTGTTTGCATGCACCAATTAGTTTTACAACCTTGGACTCATCTTAAGAGGGACACATTTGAATATGATCTTATGAGGTTTGTGCATGTACGAGTCTTGCTTACCACATATCTCCTTGCTTCAACAATGAATAACATTAGCAAATTCATGGCAGATGTATCTATAAAGGGTTGTTTTGGTAAGATGCAAGATGCATGTGTGTAAGAAAAGATAAGGGGATTCATCTTAAGGAATACAATCGATTCATATCCTTGGGTGCATATGCATTCTTATTTGTATCTGCTATTGATAAGGTCTAGTAATCTTGTTGCTAGTCACCATTAGGGCATGGAACCAAAGGATTATTTTTATTTGTTATATATCTCAAGGGAATACCCCTAAGTTCCATAGAGCCTAAAGAAGAAGCAAATTTACCCTAATCCTATCCATTAGCCCAAAGTCATCCTCCCCTTGTTGATGTGTTATTCTCTTTTCCTAAGATATCTTGTTCCCCTTGTCTCAGCATGAGTAATGATGCTAGAGGAGAGGGCTTGTGGTGTTGATAACCAACACCTTCTTTTGTAGATCTTGTGGATTCTATTATGTAGTCTGATCCTAAGGTTTATGAGGTTCAACTATTGTTGGGCACGAAGTTGTTTGATAGTGCTAAGGTGGAGAATGCTTTATTGTCTATTGATGTGCATCTTGTGGGAAGTAAGAACATTTCTTTGAACATTCTTAGTTTGCCTCAAAAAGAAAAAAAGAGTAAAGGAGGTCATGTGCTACGTGTTTTGAAGGTCTAGGAGTGATCTATGTTTAGGCATTCTAGTGGCCTTGAAATTTAGAGTACCTTGAAGATATTTTCCCCCTTGGTTTGTAGGGGGTGGAGATGACTATTTAGATGAATGGAAAACTACTATAAATAGTAAAGATAAATTTTGAAAGAAAGTTAGATGGAAATGATTATAGGATAACTGTAAGCTAGATCTCTATTGACTGTTTCTTTATTTTATGTGACCTAGTTCAATTCATAGGCCTATTTGTTGTTGGTCTAGTTATGATTGTTGGTTGATTGTCGGCTAGGTCTCTACTGAATATTTTT
The DNA here is from genome assembly GCA_027924645.1 of Cunninghamia lanceolata. Lineage (NCBI taxonomy): Eukaryota > Viridiplantae > Streptophyta > Pinopsida > Cupressales > Cupressaceae > Cunninghamia > Cunninghamia lanceolata. The sequence goes on from BSBN01000957.1 coordinate 7,104,351, forward strand.
CTGGTTCTATGTGGACTAGTTTAGTTTCTAGGTCTATTTATTATTGGACTCTAATCTGAAATACCATGTTGATATCGTTATGTTTTTGTACAAGGTTTTGGGCCATTTCAAAACCTTGTATTTTACCCTTATAATTTATTTTGGTTATTATCAAATCTGAATATAGTTCATCAACTAAAAGTAATATAATTAAATTCAACATTGAGTTTGAGAAATAGAGATATGGGAGGTTATGTGCACATATCATGTGATAGGTTTTATATTCTAAAGACAAACTAATCCATGGTGTATTTGTTATCCATTACTCTATATTGCTAAATGACAACCACTATTATAAGATTCAACTTTATTTGCAACTAATTATACTTCGTTATATCACTAAATATTTTGAAAAATGTTTTTCCCTTTCAAAAATTTAAGTTTTAAGATTCAAAACTTGTAAGTATGTAGGGCCTAATACCTAGAGCACTCAATTAAGTTTAATGGTTTTTCAATGTTATAATAGACCTCTTAAATATTCATCATTTTAAAAATAATTTCAGATAAGAATTTTTTACAAACTTTAAAATTAAATTTCAATCTTCTTTTATTATAATTATAATGTTAACTTTTTGAATTTAAATTTGTTGTGCATCATATTTAGCTCAACAAAGATACACTTACTATAATTTTCAATGAGCTACACAACCAACTAACCACATAATTTTCACTACAAATTTAAATGTGAAGTGATTACTTGTTTCATTTAATACACTTTTGCTAATGATAATCAATTTCTTAAAATATTGAATAAGTAACTTTTATCCTTTGGCTTTAACTATCATTCTATGTACTTCAATTCACTTCTAATAATATTCTTCTAAAAGTGTTTATTTTGTTATAATATTAATGATGTCAAATATATTGGTTGTCTTAATGATACTATAGAATCCTATAAATAAAATTGAAACCTCAAATTTTGTTATACAAACAACTTGCATGAAAGTATGGGAGGATTGATTTGGAATCCTCAAAAGTAACTTGAGCACTTTACTTTCATTATTAAAAGACATCTGACACTCTCTTGGTTCATCTTGGTAACTAGAAACTATAAGATTAGTTGTCAAAAGGGTAGAGACTTACAAATAGCCTATAACTAAAGTAATTCTTAAAGGGTAAGAGTTTCCATCAAATTCAATATTTACATGATACATAAAGGATTGTTTCTAAAAAGATAAATATGTAAAATTTGGGAATGTGTGACTAGATAGATAAGATAGATCATGGGGTTAAATTAGATGGTCAAATTTATACAATTTTACTGTAAAGTACAAGTAAAATTCTAGGAAGACTATATCTCTTAGAAAGGGATATTTTAAGCATACCATAAAAATTTCTTCCCTTTGAATGAATGGAAAAGTCATGTTGATAACCATTTGAGATAATTTTAATGTATCTTTGTGTATTGTTTTCATCAACCTTTGTGTCTTGGGTTCATGAATTTTGTTCCAAGGTAAAGTAGTTTCTATTGTCTACAAAAATAAGACCATGCCACCTGATCTACTTCTCTTTGTTGTAATAATACATTCTATAAAATTAAGAGTAGATCACTTCATCTACCTCTCTTTGTTGTCATCAATGGGACACACAAGAGAGATACAACTAATTCTAGTTGTACTAATGTTTGAAATACTTATTTATTTATATTTATTATGCACCCACATATTTGAGGCATCCCACTTGGAGTGACATTGTGTCACTTGTAGTTTGTATTTAAAAAAATTACAATTCTCAAGTCTTAGTGTCATGAAATTTGCTAAATGCAACTATAATAGCTTGTAAGGTGTGTAAGATTTGCTAGAATGGAAAGAGCATGAAGTCAAGGAGTTAAGTGTGGACTAGGATAAAATCAAGGAAGTTCTTTAGTTCTCATGGGCACGTTACCAAAAAGGTGGATAAGACCAACATGTAGCACTCAAGTTGGATGAGGCAATTTCTATTTGTGTTTTTGGTCTTAGCTATATATTGCATGCTTGAAAAAAAGGATTAATAGAGAGGAAAGGAGTTTTCTTTTGCAGGGTTATGTTTGTCATATTTCTACCAAAGGAGGATGATGTTGATCTCCATGGAGGCAAGAGCTTGATATTGTATTGTAAATATTATTTGCTAAATAATACATTGGTTCAATGCTTTAGAGGTTGGGTTTTTTCCTAAAAGGGTTTTCCCAGGGTATATCTACGTCACTCTTTTTCTTGTGGTTGATTTCCCTTCTCTCTTATTCTTTCTTTCCTATGTGTTTTTTACATGTAAAAATATTGCTAAAATTTGTGTAGGTCTAATTAATGTGTTAATCTCCTCAAAGGGTTAATGTGAAAATGCCTACAATGCTTAGTATTTATGTTTAACCTAATTTAATTGATAAGGGGTTTGTACATACTTTTCATAACATTTGGTATCAGAGAAAAGGTTGTTCTGTGGTTTGCATGTGCTTTCATGTACTTACATGTCATTGCATGTCATTGAATGTGATAGATCCATGGTGAGTCCATTCTAGGTATTCTTTTGTTCTTGTAGAGTTCTGGGTACTTCTCTATTTTGATTTTGGAGTTATGAGTATTCCATGGTTTTGTTTTATGAGTTCTAGGTATTCCTTTGTTTTTGTTTATTAAGCTTGGAAAGCATGTGGGAATCTACTAGAAGGAATTGGCTAGTATGAGTGAGATTTTGTAGTGGATTTGGTTTGTTATTTTAAGAAATAGTATTGCAAGCACTAGTGGAATGGTGGAGAGGTTCAATAGAGTTGGTCATTTGTATGCATGTTACATGGTTGTGACTTGGAGATCCTATTTGGTAGTATGTAACTACCCTCTACCATAGTGGTTGTGTTCTTTTATCCTATGGTCATGTGCAGTGGAAGACTTTTCATGTTGGGTGGTTTTTTTAGCACCCTAATCACTTGGGAAATCACTAAATATATTGACTAACAAACATAGTGCTTAAGTTGGGTTTATGTTTTAAGTCTATTATTTCATGAAAGCATTCTGATTAGCCTTTGGTTGCATGTGAGTTGTGGAGTTGGTCTTTTGGTGACTTGGAAAACCTTGTTATTCCATTTGCATGTACTTGGCGATAGTTGTGAAATTGATCTTTTGGTGGCCTGAAGTTTTTGGACAACCCTAATTATCCTTTTGGATATTTGTATTTGTATGTTGTAGGTTCATGTTTTTTGGATCTGTGAGTTTTATAGATTTATTGTTTAAAATTAGTGGTTATTTTTATCTATGATATTAAATTATTTTGGTGTTTTTTAGATTTGTTGGTTTTAGATGTTTGAATGGATTAATATTTTCATGGATGGTTTTAAAGCTCTACATGTTAACAAAAAATTGTGGTTTTGTAGATTTGTGAGGAGGCTATTGTTTAGGGTATTCTAGATGGAGATAGTTGCAAATATTCATGCATGGTTTGAGGAGGTTGGTTGTATCCTTCTTAGGTGTGGGAGTGCTGGTATGTAGTTTATCATTTAACATTTCTAGGGAGTTTCTTATTAGGTTCCTAAACTATGGTTACTCTATTGTGGGTTTGTGGCAAATCACATCTAGAGTTGATATGGTGTTTGAGTCATAGATAATCTACATCTTATCTCTGGTTGTTTGTATTTTGCATGAACTACTAATGTGCTGGTTAATTTATTTATTGTATTGTCTGATATTTTTGTGTTTTTTTATTTATTTGGTTTTAGCTGGAGCATTAGCCATGCTTTTCTATCACCTTCGAGATGTTGCATGCATGTAGATTTTATGGGTTTTCTACTATGGATTCTATTTGGTTGGCCTTTCTTGGTCACATTGGTGCATTGGTATGTTCATTGTAGTGAGGCATAGAGGTGGTGTTTAGAGTGCTTGAGATAGTTATGTGACTTTGAAATTTGTAACTATTACCTATGGTGGCATGAAAGGTTATAGATCACAATTCAATGAGAGCTTTGTGCAGTTACAGAGTCAATCATATCATCTTGGTTTGAGATCATGGTTCTACTTTGAGAGCTTCTAGTGTTGTAGATATGTTTTTGATTCTATGAGGGGCATGTGTGATCTTCAGTTAGGATATGTTTATCACAATGTCATGTGTATCTTGGGACCACCTTTAATGGGAGATTTGGTAGTGATGTTGATCTATAACTTTGTGATCATGGATGATCTTAAGTTACAATGGTTGTTGGTGTCATGAGGAGCTCTTGATACTTGCCTTATGTGTGCAGTGAGAGTTCATCGACATCTTTAGTTCTATTGATAAAGATGATTTTCTTAATGTTTATTTGAAGATGTAGACATCTTGTTTCCATGGAAAGCTCTTGGAGTCTTTGGTTGAGTTATTGGTTATGATGTATTAATTTAGATGGATGGTCCTTGGTTTATAAATTAGATGTAGACAACATGTTTCCATGTAAATCACTTAGATCTTCTGGTTGAGCTATGGTTATGAGGTAATCATGATGTCATGGTAAGTTCCTAGATTCTATACTAATCTTGCAATGGGATCTTTGGCAGTTGTTTGTGGTAATCTGGTAGATGAATATTGTCATCATTTTGCCTTGTGAGCTTTTGGTTATTGTGATGTTATAGTTGCAACTTTATTGGCATGAGATGATCAGTTGTACAACTATATCAGATTTGGGTGAGACTAGATCTCTAGCTTTCGATAATTATGTATTGAAATGGTGACTCACTTGATGAGGCTTCAATAAAAAGATTGAGGAGCCTACACCTAGACTTGGATGTGAGTTTAGCATGAACCTATTGAGGAGATTATGCTTAAGAGGTAGAACAATCTCATACCCCACTCTTGGTCCACTCTATAGTGAATGATCTGATAGGTATTGCACACCTAGTTTTTAGATGCATTCTATTTTTGTCTCTTGTATTCTCATGTGTTTTGAGTCTTGAGATATGGATATTAGTTTTGATGATTTGTTTGAGGAGTAGATGCATGATTATGGTTTCATTATCTCCTTATATTTGGTTCTTGAGCTATGGTGTCAATTTTTGAGGATAGTGCATTTTGAAGAGTATAGGAGATGGTTAGTGTCTTTGGCCATGTTCCCTTGTTGTGGGAATGGTTGTTTTGTTTTGGTTGTTTATGTGTTTTTATCGATGGAGACAACCTTTGTGCAAGACAATAGATATACCTAAACTTGTGATTGTGGATTGGGCTAGATATGTTGATAGTAGAAGGTCTACCTATGATGTGTATCCCCTATTTTTGAGGTATGGTTAGTTGGATGTGTTAGCGATATTCTATGGTCGCTATTTTAGTTGTTGTTGAGTATTTGGCAAATACTTAGTCCTGATCTAGAGAAGATGGACTTTGGTGCATGTGTTCAGGTTGAAGCATGATATTTAGAGTATGATCTTGGCTTTGGTTTCTTATCTTTCATGCTTGGGCATGATGGAGGATGAGAGTGTTGTGGTTGAGATGGTTATTACTTGATGGACATTGTAAAATCTTGGTTGAGCACATGAGCACATAAGAGTTGGTGTAACATGGTTATATACCCTTTGCAAATAGTTCACAATTTGTTGGTGTTTCCCTTTGGCTCTTGCAAGGTACATGACAAGTTGGAGAATGTTGGGTAAAGGTGTGTCATATGCCTTGCAAGTCCTAATGTTCAAAATACTTATTTATTTGTAGTTATTTAAATTTATGGTTCACCCACATATTTGGGGCATCCCATTTGGAGTGGCACCATGTGTCACTTGGCATTTATATTTTGGTAATTTGTAATTATCACTTAGTGTCATGGAAGTTACTAAATGGGTAAGTGCAAGAAGATGGGGGGCCAAAAAGGGGTCTTAAGTGGCCACTTTTTTTCTGAAATTAGGAAATACTGGCCTTGGATGAGAAATTGAGCATAGTTACACTCAAAATTTGGAGATGCAACCAAAACAATGTTCGTAGTGCTCCGAGTCTACTTTCTAAACTACTATTTTTTTTTTTAAATGACATAGATTAAGGGGTTCAAAAGAGGGAGCCACAGAAACTGGTGTTGTTTCTATCAAAGAAACATAACATAGCATGTTTTGTGGCTCCCTCAAAAGGTCAACTTTTTTTGGTATTTTTAAAATCGCTTTGGTGAAAATTAGCTAATAGCTTGTAGTTTATGCCGATGTTTCTAATAATTTTTTGATGAATATTTGATTTTTTACTAATTTTCAAAGTGGATACATCCTAAAAAATAGAATTTTGGCCGTGCTACCCCTATAAATTTTGAAAACTAATTGAAAATCATTTTTTTCTTTTTTTAATATTTGTAGAATGGAGTCTAGTTTCTAAATATGTAATTTTTTTGAAATTTCAATGAATAGTTAATTTACAATAAAAAAAGACCAAACAGTGGTTTTTGCCCAAAAACGGACACACAAACAAAAGAAATTGAAGATGAAAGGCTTAACATTGTTAAAATGTGAAAAAAATCACATAGTCAAATAGCTAAGAGAAACCCTAACATTACCCAGGTGTTCGATTTGTTTGACCTTGAAACACGTGTAAATCTGAGGGTTAGCACGAACGAAATTATGTGAAGTCTTGAAGAATATGGAAAAATATGTCTGTGCCTATTCAAAAGGCACTCCAAGCCTTTGGGTTGGAAATCCAAAGCAAATCCCAAGCCCAAGGCTTGGGATTCCCAAAGCAAGACATAATGTGAGCGCATTATAACGTGCTCGCGTTATGTTTGGTTTTGCATTTTTCCTTTTCCGCAAGTCTATTGTTTGTCATGTTTGACATAACACAAGCGCGTTATAACACGCTCGCGTTATAACGCGTTTGCGTTATTTTCCCTTAAATTTTTTTCTGTTCAAGTCTATTAATCATGTATGTATGTATGTATGCTATATGTATGTATGTATGTATGTATGTATCTATGTATGCCTATATGTATGTATGTATGTATGTATATATCTATGTATCTATGCATGCCTATATGTATGTATGTATCTATGTATGCCTATATTTATGTATGTATAGTGTTGAGGGCAGAGGAGGGTAGAGATGGGAGTGAGCTAGATAGGGGAGGAGAAGGGTGGATAAGGATTGAGTGATTAAGGTTTAAGGTTGAGGGTTGAGCGTTTAGGGATAGGATTTAGAGTTTAGGGATAAGTGATTAGAGTTTAGGACCTTGAGGGATTAGGGTTTAGGGTTGAGGCTTTAGGGATAGCGTTTAGGGTTAAGGGTCAAGGGATTAGGTTTAAGGTAGAGTGTTGTGGGTAGAGGGATTAGGGATAGGGTTTAGGGTTGAAAGTTTAGGGTTGAGGGATTAGGGTTTAAGGTATAGTTTAGTAGTTCTTGTGGATAGAGCCAGTAAACAATGGGAGATTATTTGCCTGTTTCATAACAATATACCTTCCCTAAGTGCAGGGTGGACAGCAAGAAACATAGATGTACCCCAATGCAAATCTTTTCTCATAATGATCATCCTTCTGATTTCAACTGTTAATTACTCACAGTGGATGTACCATACGCAAAGCTTTTCTCATAGGGTTTAAGGTATAGTGTCGAGGGTTGAGGGTTTATTGATAGTGTTTAGGGTTGAGGGTTGAGGGATTAGGTTTTAGGGTTGATGGATTAGGGTTTAAGGTATAGTGTTGAGGGTTGAGGGTTTAGGGATAGGGTTTAGGGTTGACGGATTAGGGTTTAGGGTTGACGGATTAGCATTTAATGTCGAGGTTAGGGTTAGAGTGTCGAGGGTAGAGGGATTAGGTATAGGATTTAGGGTTGAAGGTTTAAGGATTGAGGGTTGAGGCTTTAGGGATGAGGGTTTAAGGCTTCAGATATAGTGTCAAGTGTTGAGGGTGTAGGGATAGGGTTTAAGTTTTAAGGGTTAAGGGTTGAGGGATAGGGATTAGGGTTTAAGGTATAGTGTTGAGGTTTGATGGTTTAGGGATAGGGTTTAGGTTTGAGGGATTAGGGTTTAGGGTTGATGAATTAGGGTTTAATATTGAGAGTTGAGGGTTGAGGGTTGAGGGTTGATGAATTAGGGTTTAATATTGAGAGTTGAGGGTTGAGGGTTGAGGGTTGAGGTTGAGGGATAGGGTTAATGGTCAAGAGATTAGGGTTAAATAAGAGTGTCGAGGGTAGAGGGATTAGGGATAGGGTTTAGGGTCGAGGCTTTAGGGATGAGGGTTAAGGGATTAAGGTTTAAGATATAGTGTCGAGTGTCGAGCATGTAGGGATAGGTTTTAGGGTTCAAGTTTTAAGGGTTAAGGGTCGAGGGATCAGAGTTAAGGGTTGAGGGATTAGGGTTTGACGTTGAGGGTTGAGTACATTGAGGTTCGAGGGTTAAGGGTTTTGGGATAGGGTTGAGGGTTGAGGGATTAGGGTTAAGGGATAGAGTTGGAGGGTTTAGGGATAAGGGATTAGGGTTTAAGGTATAGTATCGAGCCCATTGAGGGTCTAGGAATAGGGATACCGTTTAGGGTTTAGGAATAGGGATAGCATTTAGGGTTTAGGGATGAGGGATAAGATTTAAGGGATGACAGATTAGGGTTGAGGGTTGAGGGATTAGGGTTTAGGGATAAGGTTTAGGGATTAGGGTTTAAGGTATAGTGTTGAGGGTTTAGGGATAGGGTTTAGGGTTGAGGGATTAGAGTGAATAGTTGAGGGATTAGGATTTGACATTGAGGGTTGAGGCTTTAGGGTTTAGGGTTTAGGGATAGGGTTGAGGGTCGAGGGATCAAAGTTAAGGGTTGAGGGATTAGGGTTTGACGTTGAGGGTTGAGGGTTGAGGTTCGAGGATCAAAGGTTTAGGGATAGGGTTGAGGGTCGAGGGATTAGGGTTAAAGTAGGTGTGGAGGGTATAAGGATTAGGGATAGGGTTGGAGGGTTTAGGGATAAGGGATTAGGGTTTAAGGTATAGTATCGAGTCAGTTGAGGGTTTAGGAATAGGGATAGCATTTAGGGTTTAGGGATGAGGGATTAGAGTTGAGGGATGATGGATTAGGGTTGAGGGTTAAGGGATTAGGGTTTAGGGATAAGGTTTAGGGTTGAGGGTTGAGGGATTAGGGTTTAAGGTATAGTGTTGAGGGTTTAGGGATAGGGTTTAGGGTTGAGGGATTAGAGTGAAGGGTTGAGGGATTAGGATTTGACGTTGAGGGTTGAGGGTTGAGGCTTTAGGGTTTAGGGTTTAGGGATAGGGTTGAGGGTCGAGGGATCAGAGTTAAGGGTTAAGGGATTAGGGTTTGACGTTGAGGGTTGAGGGTTGAGGTTTGAGGGTCAAGGGTTTAGGGATATGGTTGAGGGTTGAGGGATTAGGGTTAAAGTAGAGTGTGGATGGTATAAGGATTAGGGATAGGATTGGAGGGTTTAGGGATATTGGATTAGGGTTTAAGGTATAGTATCGAGTCGGTTGAGGGTTTAGGAATAGGGATAGCATTTAGGGTTTAGGGATGAGGGATTAGAGTTGAGGGATGACATATTAGGGTTGAGGGTTGAGGGATTAGGGTTTAGGGATAAGGTTTAGGGTTGAGGGTTGAGGGATTAGGGTTTAACGTATAGTATTGAGGGTTTAGGGATAGGGTTTAGGGTTGAGGGATTAGAGTGAAGGGTTGAGGGATTAGGATTTGATGTTGAGGGCTGAGGGTTGAGGCTTTAGGCTTTAGGGTTTAGGGATAGGGTTGAGGGTCGAGGGATCAGAGTTAAGGGTTGAGGGATTAGGGTTTGATGTTGAGGGTTCAGGGTTCAGGTTTGAGGGTCAAGGGTTTAGGGATAGGGTTGAGGGTCGAGGGATTAGGGTTAAAGTAGAGTGTGGAGGGTATAAGGATTAGGGATAGGGTTGGAGGGTTTAGGGATAAGGGATTAGGGTTTAAGGTATAGTATCAAGTCAGTTGAGGGTTTAGGAATAGGGATAGCATTTAGGGTTTAGGGATGAGGGATTAGAGTTGACAGATGACTGATTAGGGTTGAGGGTTGAGGGATTAGGGTTTAGGGATAAGGTTTAAGGTTGAGGGTCGAGGGATTAGGTTTTAAGGTATAGTGTTGAGGGTTTAGGGTTGAGGGATTAGAGTGAATGGTTGAGGGATTAGGATTTGACGTTGAGGGTTGAGGCTTTAGGGATAGGGTTGAGGGTCGAGGGATCAGAGTTAAGGGTTGAGGGATTAGGGTTTGACGTTGAGGGTTGAGGGTTGAGGTTTGAGGGTCAAGGGTTTAGGGATAGGGTTGAGGGTCGAGGGATTGGGGTTAAAGTAGAGTGTGGAGAGTATAAGGATTAGGGATAGGGTTGGAGGGTTTAGGGATAAGGGATTAGGGTTTAAGGTATAGTATCGAGTCGATTGAGGGTTTATGAATAGGGATAGCATTTAGGGTTTAGGGATGAGGGATTAGAGTTGAGGGATGATGGATTAGGGTTGAGGGTTGAGGGATTAGGGTTTACGGATAAGGTTTAGGGTTGAGGGTTGAGGGATTAGGGTTTAATGTATAGTGTTGAGGGTTTAGGGATAGGGTTTAGGGTTGAGGGATTAGAATGAAGGGTTGAGGGATTAGGATTTGACGTTGAGGGTTAAGGGTTGAGGCTTTAGGGTTTAGGGTTGAGGGTCGAGGGATCAGAGTTAAGTGTTGAGTGATTAGGGTTTGATGTTGAGGGTTAAGGTTCGAGGGTCAAGGGTTTAGGGATAGGGTTGAGGGTCGAGGGATTAGGGTTAAAGTAGAGTGTGGAGGGTATAAGGATTAGGGATAGGGTTAGAGGGTTGAGGGATTAGGGTTTAAGGTATATTGTTGAGGGTTTTTGTCATCAAATGTAGATTTATGGGTTTGATTATATTGATTGCATCTCCAGTTTTGGGGTGTGGATGTTTTGGAATCAATCAGGAAGTCTTTAGGAGACTTTGTGGAAGTGGATTGGCAATCGCTTGACAGAACCCTTGCTATTTATGCTTGGATAAGGATTTGTCACAAACTAGAACTTCTGCTTCCAAAGAAGATCTGTCTTTCTTCCTCGACGGGCATTTTCTATCAAGAACTTGATTATGAGGGCTTGCCCCTTCATTGCTATGCCTATCATATGGTGGAGCATTTGGCAAGCTCTTGCAAGAAATAGGAAAAGTTCTCCCTCAAAAACCTTGTGGTCATTCAAGTATTAAGGGGAAGGTTTGGAAAGAGAAATGCACAAGATGTGATCAATCTATAGCAGGACAAAATGTGCGTTATAACGCGCTCACATTTTGTCTTGCTATAGAAACAGTAAAAAAATGTTGACCCCCGTGATCCAGGCCCACATGCTCTATTTTCATATTGATTCTACACGTGCTTCGACAGAAAAGAAGTGCTTTCATGCTATTGGGAAGTTCACATGCACATTTGACACATTGTACCACCTTTCCATGATATTTCCACCACCTTTTCTGCTTTGCCAACTTGAGAAGGAAGAAATAACATAGTTTTCACACCAAGTTTGATATATATCTATTCAAGTTTCAATTTTTGTAGTGTTGCAATGTTAATTGTGATTCAATTTTAGGAATTTAACATTATAGATTGGTTAATAGTATTGTTGTTAGTAATTATATTTGAGTGTTATTCAATTTAACATTGAAAAGGAAGCAAGTGGTGAAAAACTCAAATTGTTGAGGAGTTTGATGCAAGAAGAAAAAAACACTACATAATTGGCTACTCTCTCCATTTGAATCTTCATTTTTTAGGTATGTCAAGTCTTTACATGCATGTTCTTTACATTTTCCTTAATTCAGATTGAATTACTTTATCATGCTTTATCATACATGTTTAAAATAGACACAAATGCAAGAAAGCAGCCTACAATCTCACATGATGCCATGTATATTTTCTACACTTGGGCTCTTTAATAATTATGTGTAATAAACAAACCTTAACTTACCATGATGTCAAACTATACAAGAATAAATCCTTACAACATAATAAAAATACAATCCCACTATTATCTTGTATTCATTTCTTAGGAAGTAATATTGGTCTCTGTATCATGCGACAGCCAAATTCTCTGTCATGCCGAGGAAATGATCAAGAATTAAACCAACACAGGAAGAGATATAAGCTAAGAATGCAAAGAAAGTAGTGGCTATGAGGGAACTTTGTGAGAAGAGGAAATTGGACATGATAAATGAAGACATACCAATTGAAGAGGAACCACAACCATCACAAAGAGATATGGTATTGGCGGCACAAAGAGAACAAATGCAAAAACTTTGTTTTATGAGAGATTTGAATACCATAATTGGAGACACGTCCTCTACCACAAGTCAACATGTAGGGACACCATCTACCACATCTCAAGTTGAGAGTACATCATCACTTACATGTGATGAAGGAGGTACGCCATCGTTCCCACCTCAACCTCAAGGTATGTCATCTATTCCATCTTCAATCGAAGGTATGCCATCTAGCCCATCTCATTTAAATATTGATGAAATTCCTAATGTTGAGATGAATTTACCTAACTTAACACCACCTAGAATTTTGCATCGAAAGCTAAAGTATTTGATTGAAATTGATGACAATATTTTGCAGCCAATGGAAGGTAAGATTTCAAAACGCACTTGTAGAAGATATGCTCATAAGATTTGGAGATTGTTCTTTGAAAAGTTAAATGAGACTGCAAGATGTCAACTATTCATTGAAATGATGCGAAGTATAAAGTATAGGTCCATCATGAAGATTCTTGGGTTGAGAACATCAGAGGCTTCAAGTGAAAAATCTATTGTCAAGAATCTAATGAGTGCGTATGAGAGAGTGGGTAACACCTCATGCACAAAAGATAGTAATGCAACATGGCATGTGATTACATCGACTATAGTAAGTATTCAAACGAGGAAAGCTCGTCTCATTAGAAAGACAAGTCAAGAATTGAGAATTAATAGGAAAAATTTATCAAGAGCCGTTGGAAGACGCCAAAGAATTGAGGACACTAATGCCAATGAATTATGGGTGTTCTCGGGGAGACTACCACAAAAAGATAAACCAATTGTTGAAGCATTGAGATCACTAATTGAAGACTTTTGGAAGAATTACACAAGGGTATCTCTGAATCAAAGGGATGTGGTAAGAAGGAGAATCGGTAGTCAGAACCATGAGCCACATCCAAAGCATTTTTTGGATGAGACTCAAACACAATTTTATGGTAAATTTCTAGAGAAGTATCCTCAAATTAAAATTTGTCAAAGATATTTTGAAATCCTAAAACCTTTCTATGTCAAGATAAATCACACACACACACTACTTGTTGTAGATTACATATTGAATTTTCTAACCATTTTGATGCTTATAGGTCTATATGTTTAGATATGCATACTAACAATGTTTTGCAGGGTTGTGCCATATGTGCCCCACCAACATCTTCAAGAGACTTCATATCAAGAATTTTATGTGAAAGAGAGAAAGGTCAAATATTCTACAAGAAATTATGCTTGGATGGCACATGTCATCGTTGCAGTGGCTTGCAACATTTTCCAATATGTGAACATATGGAAAGAACACATGCGGTTGGAAATGAACTAGTAGAGTTTGGCAAGTATAAAATAGTGGCATACAATACAAAAGATGGTAAAGAAGCAAAGAGGTGTGAATTGGTTATTGGAAAGATTCTAGTGTATCAGTTTATGCCTATATTTTGTGACAGCATAGTGTATGAGTATGCAAGACATGGCCATAGAGCTTGATGGTTGGACTTGCAATTTAAGTTATGCAAGGACACATTTCTGATTGGTAGCATTGTTTCAGTCGTCAACTTTGCAGAGAACTACAGTCTATAGCCACAGCGTGAGGTGCAATCACAATATTACAACTCCACACATGTTAGAATATATTTGTGCACATCGCATTCATTCATGTGAATGATAGTACAGAGGATGACAGAAAGATCGTAAGGGAGTATAATTTCTATATTAGTGATGATCGTAGGCATTCTACGGAGTTCGTGCAAGGTTTATTTCAGGTGTTCTACAATGATTTGGCTAGAAGGGGCATATCGTTCAGTCAGCATATCATATGGTCAGATAACTATGTGTCACAATTCAAGAACTTGCAGAATTTCTATTGGCTGAGTAGGAGGCATAATTTTATAGGTATTCAGCATATGTGTAACTTTTGTGAAGCCGGGCATGGAAAGGGGGAGCATGATGGTGCAGGAGCATGTATCAAAAGAGCCATAGCACGAGAAGAGTTAAAGCATAAAGACAATGCAAAGTTGACAGATGCAAAATTGATTGTCGAGTGGTGTAATGCTTCCATGGGTCCAGGTAATGAAGGTAAGTCTTCAGTTCGTAGATTTTTTTGGTTGATAGATGATACTAACATTGCACCATATGAGGACTGTTGTACACTGACAGGATCAAATGAGATGCACTCTTTCAGAAGCTCAATTATAGGTTCATGGAGTATCCATACGCGAAAGATGTCATGCTTTTGTTCTTCCTATACAATTCAAGTCTGGGATGAGTGCAAGTCAAAGGAGTGGGTTGACAAATGGCAGTTAAATTATCTTAGTCCACTTGACACGTATCGACCCCCAACGGCACTGGAACTAACATAGATAGAATCATCAGTTGACTTTGACCACATATCAGATTTAGTTCAACCAAGTAATATAGGGCACGTATATGCATCTAATTTCATCTAGTTCAACCAGGTAATGTCATCTTACTTTGTAGTGTTTTTGTAATGTTGACTAATTTCATCTAATTTGCTACACATATCAATGTAGGGAATGTATATGTAGTTATTGTAGATGAAGATAATGAAGAGGGAACATATTATTACTTATGTCGTTGTGTTGAGGCCAAAAAGAAATTGGAGGCCCCTGTTACAGATGGAGAAAACATCGAATACCCTACAGGCTCAGTGGTTATTACTAGAACATGGCTTAGAAGGTACCCACATAAGAGTGTTAATATTTGGCTATTTCAGGACTTTGACATGCATCGGAAGATTCTTTATTACTCAAACCTTGTCGTGGCATCCAATGTTCATTTGATAAAGTATCGGGGTAGACCTTTGAACAAAATCTTGTGGAAGGTGCGTGAGTCTGACCATGAAGCAATACTTGACACAATAAAGAGTAGAGCAGACCCAGATGGTTCATTGGATTAATTTGTAAGTATTCACAGTGATTTTGTAAAGTCATGCTACATTGAGTTGTAAGTATGCACATTAATTTGTAAGTTTTGTCTTTTTTTAATTTCCTGCTGCATTTATACACATATACACATTTTTACATCATCATGTTATGCATTTTTGGTGTCCTACTCCTAATGCGACCAAACTAACTATTCTAACGCATCAGGATGGGTACATTTACACTAGGCACGGTCCTGTTTTTCACCCAAACATGTCGAAACAGTCTGAGCTATATTGTACCGACGATATCCCTGAAGAGTCTAAAGTGCAAAAAGGTAGCAATCTTTGACAAGATGTTACTCAAAAACTGTGTCACTTATAAACATTCCATCTAAGGCAACACGATCACATAGAGTACCTCTACAATAACCTCTCTCAGTTTTTTATATCTTTGAGACATTTGCTCGTGGTGAAATATTTTCTGCTGCCCCAAAAATTGTCAGAAGGAGGTAGTGTAAAGTTGCAAAGGGGTGTAACTTTTGTCCTGCTCTTGATGTGACCAAACTGACTATTCCAATACATCCAGATGGGTACATTTACTCTAAGCATGGTCCTATTTTTCACCCAAACATGTCGAAATAGTCTGAGCTACATTGTACCGACTATATCCCTGAAGAGTCCAAAGTGTAAAAAGGTAGCAATCTTTGATGAGATGTTACTTGAAAACAATGTCACTTAGAAACATTCCATCTAAGGCAACACGATCACATAGACTACCTCTACAATAACCTCTCTTGGTTTTTTATATCTCTGAGGCATTTGCCCGTGGTGAAAGGTTTTCTACTGCCCCAAAAATTGTCAGGAGGCAATGTAAAGTTGCAAAGGGGTGTAACTTTTGTCCTGCTCCTGATGTGACCAAACTGACTATTCTAATGCATCCAGATGAGTACATTTACGCTAGGCATGGTCCTATTTTTCACCCAAACATGTCGAAATAGTCTGAGCTACATTGTACCGACAATATCCTGAAGAGTCCAAAGTGTAAAAAAGGCAACAATCTTTGACAAGATGTTACTCAAAAATTGTGTCACTTAGAAACATTCTGTCTGAGGTAACGCAATCATGTAGAGTGCCTCTACAATAACCTCTCTCAATTTTTTATACCTCTTAGGTATTTGCCTGTGGTGAAAGGTTTTCTGCTACCCCAAAAATCGTCAGAAGGAGGCAGTGTAAAGTTGCAAAGGGGTGTAACTTTCATCCTGCTCCTGATGTGACCAAACTGACTATTCCAACACATTCAGATGGGTACATTTATGCTAGGCATGGTCCTATATTTCACCTAAACATGTCGAAACAGTCCGAGCTACATTGTACCGACGATATCCCTGAAGAGTCCAAAGTGCAAAAAGGCAGCAATCTTTGACAAGATGTTACTCAAAAATCGTGTCACTTAGAAACATTATGTCTAAGGCAACGTGATCACATAGACTACTTCTACAATAAATTCTCTTAGTTTTTTATATCTCTGAGGCATTTGCCCATGGTGAAAGGTTTTCTGCTGCCCCAAAAATCCTTAGAAGGAGGCATTGTAAAGTTGCAAAGGGGTGTAACTTTCATCCTGCTCCTGATGTGACCAAACTGACTATTCCAACACGTCCGGATGGGTACATTTATGCTAGTTATGGTCCTATTTTTCACCCAAACATGTCAAAACAGTCCGAGCTAAATTGTACCGACGATATCCCTGAAGAGTCCAAAGTGCAAAAAGGTAGTAATCTTTGATGAGATGTTACTCAAAAACTATGTCACTTAGAAACATTCCATCTGAGGCAACACGATCACGTAGAGTGCCTCTACAATAACCTCTCTCAGTTTTTTATATCTCTGAGACATTTGCCTATGGTGAAAGGTTTTCTGCTGCCCCAAAAATCTTCAGAAGGAGGCAGTGTATTAAGTCAAGATGAAAGCCTATTCACTCTAGGAACCAATCCCAAGTTGCACAATCATGAATGGGTGCCTAGAGAAATAAGGCGCTACATCATGGTTCCAGGACCTTGAAATGGTGCCCAAGCATGTAGGAGAAATTTTTAAGGAGCCAGAATATTTTTGAAACTCTAAGGAACTAGTCCAAAGACTCTATAGTGCCATCTTGATACCATTGAGCCAACTTTGGAACTCAAACATATTGAAACAAGGTCTAGGAAGCTAGGTGCCATCTCTTGCCAGTTCAGCCTCTCAGATGCGGCAACATTGGAAAGACTCTTAATGAGCACATAAGTTTGAATTGATCTTGTGATTGAAAGTTTGGTGATGTATTGGTGCAAGATGATCTTCAGTTGAAGCAATCTAAGCTCCAGGAAGGGTTTAGAAGTTATCAACCTCTTCACTAAGTTAGGCGCACTTTGCAAGATTTCTTACCCAAGAGTTGCACCTCATTAAGACAAGGTGCATCTTAACCTCTGGGACTTTTCCAAAGAAGCGCTTCAATTTATTAGCACCTTTGGACCTTGTTTTGCATTTGGAAAGAGAAGGCGCACTTTGGAGGCATTTCTAACCCAGATTGATGCCTAGGTATAGTCATCACTCTGAAGCATTACAATGTGTTTTAAAATGAAGGAGGACATTTCATAAATTGGGGAATTGATCACTGAAGACCTTGGAGTGTTTGAATTACTCTAAGCAAGAAGGTGCATTTCCATGGAGTAGCATACTCTAGATAGCACCTAATGCCATCAAGGTGCAATTCCACCCTCACTTTGGTGCCTATCATCAAGAAGGGGCATTGGGCATTCCTTGAACAGTTCTGAGTGTTTGAAGTTCGTGAAATCACCAAGGAATGTTGGGTGCCATGTGTATCCTCAACAAGCTTGAGTTTGCGCCTAGACAAGTTGGTGCTTATTCATGTTTTAACTTCCCTCTTGAAGCGCCTAACTTGGGAAAAAGTTATCTTGTTGTTAGTCAAGTGTTTGATGTGTTTTGGAGAGTCCAAAAGACTTCCTGTTGCTAGGCACTCTTCTTGGCAACTACAACCTTCAACTGGTGCCTAGATCCTGAAGAAAAACACTTGCAAGTGTGGCTGCACTTTCCTTGTGATGGAGCATCAAACTGGCACCTAGAAATCATAATGCATGAAGTGAGCACCTAGGATCCTATTGGTCCAATAGGTGGTTTTGGGATCCGTGTCAAGTCATTGGATTAGGTTGCCAACTCAGAATGATTTTCATGCACTTGGACTTCAAGGCGCCAAAACTAGTAGGAAAATATTTGGGGGGAAACCACGCTGATAAAAGTTGGGTAAATTTAACCTTCGAGTCTGATTAGGCTCCATTTAACAACAATATTTATATCATGTCCCTTTGCTTTATGAAACAAGCAGTATGTGTCAAGTCATAGGGATAACACTATGGTCCTTAGAAATTTCTCTGTGACTTTTGATAAGATTATCTACTATTATGTGGATGCTTGATAGTATTATCCTGATCCATTGGACTAGTGTGGCTATGAGGTTGGAAAGTGTTGTAACCTCCATCCTTTAAACTTCTCCACCTTGTTATGGGTTGTTTTGAGTATTTTCACTTGCTTTCTCTTCGAGAATATTTTCTAATGATACATGATGTGTCATAGATCATTCAACTTGATAAACATGGAGGGATTCTCATGCCTCCTATACTTCTTGCAAGTTTCTTTATAGATAGCTCACATCATTGTCCATCTTGGTGGTCATTTCCCTAAATATTATGATAAGATAATCCTGTTAATGAACTTTGGATTGAATGAGAATCAACATGCTTTGTCTTGACTAGAATAGTTGGGATGGACAAAAAACTATTGATTCTAGGTTGGGTTGTTAAAGGTCAAGAAGTTTTGGTGTCTAATGCCCTCTAAATCTAAATATTCAAAATCATAGTGGTTCAATAAGTTACAACAAATAGTCAGGTAGATAATAGACTATAAGGAATAAGGACTACACATGAATTGAAAACAACACCAGTCAATAAGGACATCACAAGTAACTCAACATTACTTCTAGAGGTGTTCACAAAAACAAAGGGGAGAACACAACTAGAGAATGCTAGACTATAGTAGGGATGAGTGTCTGATGCAGAGCACATAGTGGAAGCATTTATCAACTTTTAAACCTTGGAACTCACTATTGGCGAGACAACATACCATCGGCGAGCTTAAAATTTCGTCGGCTAATAGGCCAATGCCACCATGACTCCATTTGATTTCACTTCTGAAAAACATCCCATCATTGACTCTTATCGGTCAGACAGACCGCTATCAGTGACTTTATATCCTTTCACACCGATGTCTTTGTCACTCCGATATGAGACTCTAAGTCCCTCGTTTATCGATAGGACTTAATACCATCGGCACACTCAAAAACTCTTCTTCTGACACACCGATCTCACTAATGACAACCTTCGGACCACACCCGTCGGTGAGACTCCAAACATTGATGAACTTTAATCTTGTTGGGCTGATACATCGATGGATTTCGACTGTCGGGGTGACCCCCTTCATCGGCGAAGCTCTCGACTGCTCTTCCGATGTGCCGATGGGATTATCTTTCGATACACCGATGTCTTCAACTTTGAACCACACTCGTCAGCAAGACAGACCACTATCAGTGAAGCCTAACCAAGGTCTGCCGATACACTGATACAACCAACTCTTGACGTCGATACAAGGTTCTTTTGAAGGCAAAGGGCGCCTAGGCTTATGGGGCTCAATTTTATGTATTTATTGAAAGCTCAAGGTGAATTAATAATTATTGAAAATGCCACTTAGTCCTTCATTTGCATTCTAGGCACCATTTCCTATTGACTTATATACTCCTCCTCATTCTAGGGTGCCATAATGAAGTGGTTTAGACAATAGGTGCGCTTCACTTACTAAAGGCTTGTTCTCCTTCCACCTTAGGCGTACTTTTATGGTGGAACAGGTGTTAATGGGTGCCTTGTCTTAAATGAATGCTCTCTCTAAGTTGGGCACCCTTTTGAGGCTTTATGAGTTGCAAATTACGCCTTAACCCTTCATGCTTGTTGCTCAATGTTTGAATGTTTATGTCTCCTTTAGGTGCTCATCTTAATGACTTTTTCTCAAGGCGCAATCATCCTAATGACTTGGATATTCATCCTAGTGTTTTAGGATATCAGGCTACTAGACTTAGTCATTTTTAGGATCTCAAACATAAAGAATAACATGATGATTCATTTTTTTGTATTGCATATAGTTGACATTCTATGCTACTCATAAAGAATATTAATATTTTCTGTTCAACATGATGATTCATTTTTTTTAAAATACAAATTTTATCTTTTAGTTCCAAAATGAGGTTTAGGTGATACTTGAATAACAATAGCTAGCTTATTGGATCAACAAACATCCTATGTAATACAATTGGACTTTAAATATTTGATGTAGCCATCTACAAATATCAATTCAAAAGTGGATTTATAATGCAAGTATGGATGCCATCAATAAAAAAGATTTGTATTAACCAAATATCCATATAGGCATACATCAATATCTGTCGATATAAGTATAACATATATACAAAATAACCATATAGGCTTACAAGAATGCCATATAGGCATACAATGTCAACTATATACAATACAAAATATATGTCCACAAATGCCATATAGGCATACAACAAAGGAACACAATAAAAAGTCATTCCCCTCTGGCTGGTGAAGAGAATAGATCACGGGCAGCCTTTGATCTTCTAGGGGATGGAGACGCGCATGTGGGTGGTCTACTACGAACCCGAGGGCTACCCCTCCTATTTAGTTCTTCCTGCATCTTTAGCTGTTACAATAAAAAAATATAGACATTAATATATAGAAATTACATGTTATAAAAAATGAAACATTTAACAAAATAATCACTTAGGTCGCTAACATATAATCTGTCTCCTCACTTGCCTAAGTAGCAGGAATAGGCCCTGGTGATGTCATGTCCTATAGAAACCGTCCAGATGGAAATTAAACTTCAAATCAATAATCTTTTGATTTTTCAAAAATAAACAACTATAACAATGAATGTAAATTGAAATTTACTAATCTTCCTCATACCCCTATCAATGCCATGGAGCTATGAATCGCAGAGGCCACACCATGCTCCATTGCCCTCTGAACATGGGGAGGTGTCTCCGCAACCTACATCATCTAGAGATAAAACAACATTATTCAATTACGAAAACTATAATAGTGAGGAAAATCATGACTCCTAACATACACACATGTTCATCTAAACATGGAAGTACACACAATAAAACACACAAGTCACATACAAAAATCTAGTAAGTACAATTCATTCATTAAACTATTTATTTTATTACATCTGTAAAGCTTTGAAGTCCACCACCGCTGGCAGGTGTTGCCGTGAAATCTACAATATTAACCTATTCAACATCCAAAATTAGATATTAGAATACCATTCATATAACGATGCTATTCACATGTAATATTTATAATTGTTTACTAGTTACATACCCTGACAGTAGATGATCTAGTGTAAAATGCAGGTGGCGAACCACTAAAAATTGTATCGATGCTATGACCCTGAAATTTCATTAAAATCATCAATTTAAATTAGTTAATCTTGCATTTTAAAAATGAAATTTAATAAATTAAATTCAATAAACTTGCTAATATTTACCTGAGTATCAAGGCTGAAAGTCTCACTTAGGAGGGTATCTATCATCACCATCTGCTCAGCTGCAAATGTAGCTTGTGCACCTGCGTCCTGAATATCCATGGGGTCATAACCACATGCTGACCCACAAGTCTGACAAGTATGGGGTGGGACCCTACTCCTCGCACTATCTCCCAACCCACTCTGTGCTGCAGGACTGGCATGCTCTATGATGCTCTGGGTCAAGGAACTAATGGACTGAAGTGTATCGACCTCAACACTTTCCTTCATAATGGAAGGGATATAAACATGCTCGTGGGCTGGTCTGCTAATTACTCATCTCACTACCTGTTGTGGGTCAAGATGTGCCCCTGGTCTATCTTGTGCTGACCCCCCACCTCTACCCTAGAAGTCCCGCATATCAAAATAGTTTGGCACTTTATTGAGGACAAACCCGCAGTAGAGTTTCCTCAAAAAGTATTGCGGGACCTCATTATTATTACATGGAGGATGGTCAAAAACCATCCACCACCTCTGCCCAAAATTATCCCTTATCGCTTGGTTGTTGCACTAATGGATAGGGAACCTCTTGCATGTAATGGGTGGAGGTTGATTTGTTTGTGGGTTTGTGAAAATCAAACACAAGTCTAATTTTGTGATTTGTAATTTTTTCACATCTTGGTATGACATCTTGTCTGCATAATAATCTCTAAACTCTCTCCTCTTATCTATCCAACTAGTTATTTGCTTGCTAATTGAATCTACATTTGATAACATAGATTCAAGAGATTCAGCAAGTGTGGACCTATGCAAGGTTGAAGTGGAAGGATCTTT
Organism: Cunninghamia lanceolata; assembly: GCA_027924645.1. Taxonomy (NCBI): domain Eukaryota; kingdom Viridiplantae; phylum Streptophyta; class Pinopsida; order Cupressales; family Cupressaceae; genus Cunninghamia; species Cunninghamia lanceolata. Next base: position 7,126,887 of record BSBN01000957.1, read on the forward strand.
CAACCTTGCAATTATATCTTCAATTTCTTTTTTGTTGTTTTCAATTTGCCCTGTTATATTTTTTTCTGTTCTAGGGGCATGTCGAGGAATGGATGGAGGAGGTTGTTGTTCTGCAGGTATTTCCTCCTCAGGATTTTGTGGATTTTGAGGAGGAGGAGGAGGAGGTGCATTAACATTTGCTGACAATTAATAAAATATACATCAAATATCAACTCAAACCTACCTATTTAGAAACAAATTCAAACAAATAAATAAATATAACTCACTCCTTTGGTGTACTCGACGTCGTGGCGGCATTTTTGTGACGAATCGATAAGGTTTTTGTGCTGAATTGAGTTTTGCAAAATGCGAGTACGCTTTCTAGGGTTTGTAGGCCGCAGGCATAGAGGAGAAGAAAGAAATGAAATGAGATAGAAACCTTTTTTTTAATTTATAGCAAGTCAAAACGTGCTCGCGTTATAACGCGAGCACGTTATGGCTTGGTTTTGATGATCCTTAGGCTCGTCATTACCAAGCCATAATGTGAGCGCGTTATAACGCGATCGCGTTTTGTATTATTATTTTTTTAAAATAATTTGGCCACTTTTTGGCCCCCCATCTTTTTGCACTTACCCAAATGCAACTATGACAACTTGTAAGGGATGTAAGGTTGCTAGAATGGAAAGAGCATGAAGAAAGGGAGTTAACTGTGGACTAATAGAAAATCAAGGAAGATCTTTAGTTCTCATGGGAATGTTACCAAAAAGGTGGATAAGACCAAAATGAAGCACTCAAGTTGGATGAGACAATTTCTATTTGTGGTTTTGGTTTTAGCTATTTATTGGATGCTTGAGATAGAGATTAGTAGAGAGGAAATGAATTTTCTTTTATAGGGTTATGTTGTCAAATTTCTGCCAGAGGAAGAGGATGTTGATCTCTATGGAGGCAAGAGCCTTATATTGTATTGTAAATATCAGTTTTTGAATAATACATTGGTTCTGTGTTTTGGAGGTTGGGTTATTTTCAAAAGGGTTTTTCAGGGTATCTCTCTCTCTCTCATTCTTTCTTTTCTATGTGTTGTTTACATGTCAAAGCGTTGCTGAAATTTCTATAGATCTAATTAATATGTTAATTTTATCCAAGGGTTAATGTGGAAATGCCTACAATGCTTAATAATTATGTTTAATATAGTTTAATTGATAAGGGGTTTGAAAGTACTTTTCCTAACAATTGTCAATGTTTCTAATGTTCAATTGTTTCTCTAGTGATTGTTAGACCCTATGCTTTATGGATTATCAAGGGCCAAACTATTTTTAGTGGGATTTGTTAACTCCCTCCCCGATAATTACTTGGGAATGCCTTAGGTAGACAAAATAGTTAACTCATAGTAGTGTCATGAGTTTGAAGATTATTAAATCTACAATTATCCCCTACATTATCATTTCAAACATATACATGCATGTAAAACAATATATATGTAATCCTAGAGAAATAAGAAGAAGAATGTCTTTAAAAAAAATAAAAAGAAAAAAGACAATCTTTAATATAAAAGAATTTTAAAAAAATAAACATAAATTAATGAATTAAATAACTTATACATTAATAAATAATCTTGAAAAATACATATAATAAATTTTAAAGTTTCCTTGAAAATATCGATATACCCATTAAACCTTTAAATTCAATTACTAATTTATTAAAACCAATTCTATATCATAACATTCATTCTTATTAGGTTGAAAGCCTTCCCTATGTGAGCAGCACATGCTAGATTACATAGATCAATGATCAAGATTAAAAAGACTACCATGAAAAGCATCTTGTCCATTGATTGTTTTTCAATAAATAATAAAAAAAAAAAAAATTCCCCTCACCTTTACACTTGCTGCGTCATGAATTATAGGACCCATTACGTTTGCCTAGAATGCCTATGAAAAAAGGTATTGGAAAAGACTCCACGTATACTATTCTCAGTCTTCTCTATTTACTATAGTGATCATGGCCTCCAGATATTTTAGGTCTGGGACAAAGAACATTTCCATCAAGTCACTTCACGTACAATTATTAATGCGATTGTGGTGTCAAATTTCTATGTCAGCTAAATGCATGTCTTTTTCTCATCGATGCACCAAGAGGCAAGGGGACAAAATAATACGAGTATAATTATTTATTGAAGAATTTCTACCTAGAAGTCTAAGTAGATGCGTGGCATTTTCTTATCTACATGTAAACCCAATAGGTATACACAGACATTTAATGAAACTTCTCTTTTACTTTTGACCCTTCAAAAAATGCTTTTGCCTTTGGGTACTTACAACTAATTCCACCTTTCCCTGTTACGTGATTCAATTTGTTTCAAAATTAATATTTTACTATACAAAAATACATCATCCATGCATCTATAGGCAATAGAATGTTTATTTCACAATGGACCAATTTTTTATTTGTATTCAAAATCTGGCACATTTAAATGAAATGACACTTCTTCTGACACGATTTTTTCTAAGCGTGAAAAACTGGTGAGTTTAGAAAATTTCCCAGTTATTTACAGTTTGATATTGATGTTTGCATTAGAGATTGAATGGCAATCTATGTGTATTTATCAATACGTCTAATTCAGAGTGATTTTTTAGAAGTAGTTAGATATAAAAAAATCAATGCAACGATTCCAAATAACATGGAAAGTTAGCTAGTCCACATTATTAGTTTAGATAATATTAAAATTTGAATATATTTTATTATTATAGTTATTGAAAGTAGGGTTAAAATTAGATGATATTATTATTGTTAATTTAGATGATATTAAAATCCCAAAATATTTTAGATGATAGTCAAACTCTATTGAAGATTATTAAGCTATAGAAGATATGGAATAATCGGTATCTATCCTAAAGTGACTGCACCTTATACTCAAAAATAAATAAATTTTAATGAAGTTAACCGTATCTATACTAAATCCCTATGTGAGCATCACATGTTGGATTACATAGATCAATGATCAAGATTAAAAAGACTACCATGAAAAGCATCTTGTCCATTGCTTGTTTTTCAATAAATAATAATAATAATAATAAATTCCCCTCACCTTTACACATCCTGCGTCATGAATTATGGGACCCATTACGTTTGCCTAAAATGCCTACGAAAAAAGGTATTGGAAAGACTCCACGTATACTATTCTCAGTCTTCTTTGTTTACTATAGCAATCATGGCCTCCAGATATTTTAAGTTTGGGACAAAGAATGTTTCCATCGAGTCACTTCACATACAATTATTAATGTGATTATGGTGTCAAATTTCTACATTAGCTAAATGCATGTCTTTTTCTCATCGATGCACCAAGAGGCAAGGGGACAAAATAATATGAGTTCAATCATTTATTAAAAAAATTCTACCTAGAAGTCTGAGCAGATGCATGGCATTTTCTTATCTACATGTAAACCCAATAGGTATACACAGGCATTTAATCAGACTTCTCTTTTACTTTTGACCCTTCAAAAAATGTTTTTGGCTTTGGGTACTTACAACTAATTCCACCCTTCTTTGTTAGGTGATTTGATTTGTCTCAAAATTAATATTTTACTTACAAAAATACATCATCCATGCATCTATAGGCAATAGAATGTTTATTTCACAATGGACCAATTTTTTATTTGTATTCAAAATCTGGCACATTTAAATGAAACGACACTTTTTCTGACACGATATTTTCTAGGTGTGAAAAACTGACGAGTTTAGAAAATTTCCCAGTTATTTATAGTTTTATATTGATATTTGCATTAGAGATTGAATGGCAATCTATGTACATTTATCAATACGTCTAAGTTAGAGTGATTTTTTAGAAGTAGTTAGATATAATAAAATCAATACATCGATTCCAAATGATATTGAAAGTTAGCTAGTCCACATTATTAGTTTAGATGATATTAAAAGTTAAATATATTTTATTATTATAGTTATTGAAAGTAGGGTTAAAATTAGATGATATTATTATTGTTAATTTAGATGATATTAAAATCCCAAAATATTTTAGATGATAGTCAAACTCTATTGAAGAATATTAAGCTATAGAAGATATGGAATAATCGGTATCTATCCTAAAGTGACTGCACCTTATACTCAAAAATAAATAAATTTTAATAAAGTTAACTATATCTATACTAAATCCCTATGTGAGTAGCACATGCTGGATTACATAAATCAATGATTCAGATTAAAAAAGACTACCATGAAAAGCATCTTGTCCATTGATTGTTTTTCAATAAATAATAAAAAAAATAAAAAAATTCCCCTCACCTTTACACCTGCTGCATCATGAATTATGGGACCCATTACGTTTGCCTAAAATGCCTACGAAAAAAGGTATTGGAAAAGACTCCACGTATACTATTCTCAGTCTTCTCTGTTTACTGTAGCGATCATGGCCTCCAGATATTTTAGGTCCGGGACAAAGAATGTTTCGATCAAGTCACTTCATGTACAGTTATTAATGCGATTGTGGTGTCAAATTTCTACGTCAGATAAATGCATGTCTTTTTCTCATCAATGCACCAAGAGGGAAGGGGACGAAATAATATGAGTACAATCATTTATTGAAGAATTTCTACCTAGAAGTCTGAGCAGATGCGTGGCATTTTCTTATCTACATGTAAACCCAATAGGTATACACAGGCATTTAATCAGACTTCTCTTTTACTTTTGACCCTTCAAAAAATGTTTTTGGCTTTGGGTACTTACAACTAATTCCACCTTTCCCTGTTACGTGATTTGATTTGTCTCAAAATTAATATTTACTATACAAAAATACATCATCCATGCATCTATAGGCAATAGAATGTTTATTTCACAATGGACCAATTTTTTATTTGTATTCGAAATTTGGCACATTTAAATGAAACGACACTTCTTCTGACATGATTTTTTCTAGGCGTGAAAAACTGACGAGTTTAGAAAATTTCCTAGTTATTTATAGTTTTATATTGATGTTTGCATTAGAGATCGAACGACAATCTATGTACATTTATCAATACGTCTGATTCAAAGTGATTTTTTAGAAGTAGTTAGATATAATAAAATCAATACATCGATTCCAAATGATATTGAAAGTTAGCTAGTCCACATTATTAGTTTAGATGATATTAAAAGTTAAATATATTTTATTATTATAGTTATTGAAAGTAGGGTTAAAATTAGATGATATTATTATTGTTAATTTAGATGATATTAAAATCCCAAAATATTTTAGATGATAGTTAAACTCTATTGAAGAATATTAAGCTATAGAAGATATGGAATAATCAGTATCTATCCTAAAGTGACTGCACCTTATACTCAAAAATAAATAAATTTTAATAAAGTTAACTGTATCTATACTAAATCCCTATGTGAGCAGCACATGCTGGATTACATAGACCAATGATCAAGATTAAAAAGACTACCATGAAAAGCATCTTGTCCATTGATTGTTTTTCAATAAATAAATAAAAAAAAAAATTCCCCTCACCTTTACACCTGCTGCGTCATGAATTATGGGACCCATTACGTTTGCCTAAAATGCCTACGAAAAAAGGTATTGGAAAAGACTCCACGTATACTATTCTCAGTCTTCTCTGTTTACTGTAGCGATCATGGCCTGCAGATATTTTAAGTCCGGGACAAAGAACGTTTCGATCAAGTCACTTCACGTATAGTTATTAATGCGATTGTGGTGTCAAATTTCTACGTCAGATAAATGCATGTCTTTTTCTCATCAATGCACCAAGAGGGAAGGGGACAAAATAATACGAGTACAATCATTTATTGAAGAATTTCTACCTAGAAGTCTGAGCAGATGCATGGTGTTTTCTTATCTACATCCAATAGGTATACACAGGCATTTAATCAGACTTCTCTTTTACTTTTGACCCTTCAAAAAATGTTTTTGGCTTTGGGTACTTACAACTAATTCCACCTTTCCCTGTTACGTGATTTGATTTGTCTCAAAATTAATAGTTACTGTACAAAAATACATCATCCATGCATCTATAGGCAATAGAATGTTTATTTCACAATGGACCAATTTTTTATTTGTATTCAAAATTTGGCACATTTAAATGAAATGACACTTCTTCTGACATGATTTTTTCTAGGCATGAAAAACTGACGAGTTTAGAAAATTTCCCAGTTATTTATAGTTTTATATTGATGTTTGCATTAGAGATCGAATGACAATCTATGTGCATTTATCAATACGTCTGATTCAGAGTGATTTTTTAGAAGTAGTTAGATATAATAAAATCAATACATCGATTCCAAATGATATTGAAAGTTAGCTAGTCCACATTATTAGTTTAGATGATATTAAAAGTTAAATATATTTTATTATTATAGTTATTGAAAGTAGGGTTAAAATTAGATGATATTATTATTGTTAATTTAGATGATATTAAAATCCCAAAATATTTTAGATGATAGTCAAAATCTATTGAAGAATATTAAGCTATAGAAGATATGGAATAATCGGTATCTATCCTAAAGTGACTGCACCTTATACTCAAAAATAAATAAATTTTAATAAAGTTAACTGTATCTATACTAAATCCCTATGTGAGCAGCACATGCTCGATTACATAGATCAATGATCAAGATTAAAAAGACTACCATGAAAAGCATCTTGTCCATTGATTTTTTTCAATAAATAATTTAAAAAAATAAAAAAATTCCCCTAACCTTTACACCTGTTGCGTCATGAATTATGGGACCCATTACGTTTGCCTAAAATGCCTACGAAAAAAGGTATTGGAAAAGACTCCACGTATAATATTCTCAGTCTTCTCTGTTTACTATAGCGATCATGGCCTCAAGATATTTTAGGTCCAGGACAAAGAACGTTTCCATCGAGTCACTTCACGTACCGTTATTAATGCAATTGTGGTGTCAAATTTCTACGTCAGCTAAATGCATGTCTTTTTCTCATCGATGCTCCAAGAGGCAAGGGGACAAAATAATACGAGTACAATCATTTATTGAAGAATTTCTACCTAGAATTCTGAGCAGATGCGTGGCATTTTCTTATCTACATGTAAACCCAATAGGTATACACAGGCATTTAATCAGACTTCTCTTTTACTTTTGACCCTTCAAAAAATGTTTTTGGCTTTGGGTACTTACAACTAATTCCACCTTTCCCTGTTACGTGATTTGATTTGTCTCAAAATTAATAGTTACTGTACAAAAATACATCATCCATGCATCTATAGGCAATAGAATGTTTATTTCACAATGGACCAATTTTTTATTTATATTCAAAATTTGGCACATTTAAATGAAATGACACTTCTTCTGACATGATTTTTTCTAGGCGTGAAAAACTGACGAGTTTAGAAAATTTCCCAGTTATTTTTAGTTTTATATTGATGTTTGCATTAGAGATTGAACGACAATCTATGTGCATTTATCAATACGTCTGATTCAGAGTGATTTTTTAGAAGTAGTTAGATATAATAAAATCAATACATCGATTCCAAATGATATTGAAAGTTAGCTAGTCCACATTATTAGTTTAGATGGTATTAAAAGTTAAATATATTTTATTATTATAGTTATTGAAAGTAGGGTTAAAATTAGATGATATTATTATTGTTAATTTAGATGATATTAAAATTCCAAAATATTTTAGATGATAGTCAAAATATATTGAAGAATATTAAGCTATAGAAGATATGGAATAATCGGTATCTATCCTAAAGTGATTGCACCTTATACTCAAAAATAAATAAATTTTAATAAAGTTAACTGTATCTATACTAAATCCCTTTGTGAGCAGCACATGCTCGATTACATAGATCAATGATCAAGATTAAAAAGACTACCATGAAAAGCATCTTGTCCATTGATTTTTTTCAATAAATAATTTTAAAAAACAAAAAAATTCCTCTAACCTTTACACCTGTTGCATCATGACTTATGGGACCCATTACGTTTGCCTAAAATGCCTATGAAAAAAGGTATTGGAAAAGACTCCACGTATACTATTCTCAGTCTTCTCTGTTTACTATAGCGATCATGGCCTCCAGATATTTTAGGTCCGGGACAAAGAATGTTTCCATCGAGTCACTTCACGTACCGTTATTAATGTGATTGTGGTGTCAAATTTCTACGTCAGCTAAATGCATGTCTTTTTCTCATCGATGCACCAAGAGGCAAGGGGACAAAATAATACGAGTACAATCATTTATTGAAGAATTTCTACCTAGAAGTCTGAGCAGATGCGTGGCATTTTCTTATCTACATGTAGACCTAATAGGTATACACAGGCATTTAATCAGACTTCTCTTTTACTTTTGACCCTTCAAAAAATGTTTTTAGCTTTGGGTACTTACAACTAATTCCACCTTTCCTTGTTACGTGATTTGATTTGTCTCAAAATTAATATTTACTGTACAAAAATACATCATCCATGCATCTATAGGCAATAGAATGTTTATTTCACAATGGACCAATTTTTTATTTGTATTCAAAATTTGGCAAATTTAAATGAAACAACACTTCTTCTGACATGATTTTTTCTAGGCATGAAAAACTGACGAGTTTAGAAAATTTCCCAGTTATTTATAGTTTTATATTGATGTTTGCATTAGAGATTGAATGACAATCTATGTACATTTATCAATACGTCTAATTCAGAGTGATTTTTTAAAAGTAGTTAGATATAATAAAATCAATACATCGATTCCAAAGGATATTGAAAGTTAGCTAGTCCACATTATTAGTTTAGATGATATTAAAATTTAAATATATTTTATTATTATAGTTATTGAAAGTAGGGTTAAAATTAGATGATATTATTATTGTTAATTTAGATGATATTAAAATCCCAAAATATTTTAGATGATAATCAAACTCTATTGAAGAATATTAAGCTATAGAAGATATGGAATAATCCGTATCTATCCTAAAGTGACTGCACCTTATACTAAAAAATAAATAAATTTTAATAAAGTTAATCGTATCTATACTAAAGCTTTAAAAAAAAAATACAATAAATAAATCTATAAATAGAATAATGGAAGAAAAAGAAGTTAGGGGTTATTAAGAACTCCCAGACTGCAGAAGAACTTCAAGAGGAAATTAGCATGCTCAGGTAAGTGGCCTTGTATTACTTATTTTTTGTACTAATTATTTTATTTAGTTTGGAAAAGAAGAAATCAAAATTATTTTAGAAATTTAAAAGTATGTAAATATTTTATTTATTTTTGAAAGGAAAAAATTGAAATTTATTTTAATCTTTTAGTAATAGAAATTTAGATTTTAATTTTATATATTTTTTCATTTGATTAATAAAATGAATTGAGAAAATTCAAAATAAAACTATGTTAATTTTATTTTTCAACTTAGATTTTAGGATTGAAATTATTCTCTTTAAAAAAAACAAAATAAATTAAGAATAATAATAATAATTTTATATTAATTTAATATGAACAATTTATTTATTTCCATCTTAGATCTCAACATATTTTTAAAAATTTATATACAAAACTAAACTCAACATTTATGTGATACAAATTAATAAACAAAATTTAAAGTAATGATAATTTAAAAAAATATTAATAGTTACCTGGTAAGGAATTGACATGATAATAATTTTACCAAAAAAAAAAATTACTAATATAAGTGAAAGAAGACAATAGCTAATGTTATGAAATTTCAATAAGAATTGATAAAATAAATTAGTGGATTAAATAACATTTAATTAATAAATAATAAAAAATATCTAACAAATTCTATAATTTTTTTAGAAAGTTTTCAGCCTGCCCATTGAACCTATGGGTCCAATTGCTAGTTTAAGTTAAACTTGTCAACCTGGTACTGTTCTGGCCGTGTGACTAGTTCTTGTGGTTGTTTGTTGTAACTATTTCATATATTATGCTTAATCCAATTTTAAAACAAACGTTACAATGTACTACTGATTAGGGAAAGCTCTAGAAAGGGGCTTTTCGTCTTTGTACCGTTCTTACAGAGTAATCGCGAAGTAAACTTGTAAAAATGCTATGATTATATGCGGAAATACCCGGGTTTGTTTCATGAAAATAATGCCCACTTCCAGCAGTGTAATCAAAGTAAATGGCATGCAGCTTTCAATGAGAGGTTCACAGCTTCTTACCAAGACCGACTTTCCCTGACTAAAGCCAGGATTCACCGACCGACCTGTTACGTGGGACATCGTATTAGAATTTCAGACTTAAGAGGGCATGGTGCCCACATGAAGGGAAAAGGGCTTTCCTGACGTGCTCTAGATACTCTAAGATCATTACTACGGACTTTGTTGCAGGCATAAAACGACATTATTGAGTTTTGTGAGAAAAAGATGAGCATTTTGAAGCACTGTTCACTTCGATAATGACATCAAAAAGGAGTTGTGACAAGACAACGCTTTCAGTTACCTTTACATTTAATAAACCCATGTGACAGATATAGAGAATTGATTGGCTTGAGTTATAGATTTGTTTTTACCTATGTTATCCAAAATTTTGTGGACAAATGGTTGATAGAATTTGGTGTCAGTTTTTTTTGGATAGAATTTGGTGTTGGTTTTTTTATAAAGTATGTTTTATGTACTTTATTTAAATATCATCTATTTGAATAGCAATTTTACACTTCATTCATAACAAAAATTTAAATATTTGTCCTATTTTTATTGGTCAAAATCAACTTTTAACTGTTGAAATGGATGATATTTAAGAATAATGTTTCATAAATTACGATTTTATGTAATAATGTTATTTCATAAATTAAGATGTATAGTAAGTATAATAATTCGGTTTACCAATCTATTCAGAACTCTGATTGTCAAATCATGTATGATTGTTTTTTTGGGAAGGGGGGTGTGTATAAAGCTTAATGATGTTATTTCATAAATTAAGATGTATAGTAAGTATAATAATTCGGTTTACCAATCTATTCAGAACTCTGACTGTCAAATCATGTGTGATTGTTTTTTTGGGAAGGGGGTGTGTATAAAGCTTAATAATGTTATTTCATAAATTAAGATGTATAGTAAGTATAATAATTCGGTTTACCAATCTATTCAGAACTCTGACTGTCAAATCCTGTGTGATTTTTTTTTTGGGAAGGGGGGTGTGTATAAAGCTTAAACTGTCGTAATTAAAAAGACAATAAACAGACTGTACATTAAACAATACCATGGTTAGGTTAGTATCAACTTAGGTTTTCTTCGCGGTTAGGTGTTTTAAATAGGAAGACCGCATTGCTCTTCTCTAGCGGTCACTCATATTTCTGACATCGGCGGGATAATCTACGTGCCGTGTGAGGAATGGATTTCGTATAGATTACGTGACGGCAGTGCACACCTACCCGTAAGAAAGTCGTTCAAACTCTATAAATATGGCCCCTCCGGAGGAAAGGAAAGGAAAGGTAAGGAAAGGAAGGAGGGCTAGGGAAGAGAAGAGAAGAGAATGCAAAGATGGAGGGGTCATTGAAATGCGAATCTCAATACCGGTCTCAATTTGTTGATGGTTCGAGCTGTGAAGATCTGAGGCTGGTCAAGCGCCTCGGCCGGGGCAACATGAGCACGGTTTTCTTGGCTGTCCATCGCGGCACCAACAAGGCTTTTGCGGTGAAAGTGATGAATAAGGAGCTTCTTCAACAGAGAAACTCCTACAAAATGGCAGCTACGGAGAGGGAGATTCTGTCTTGTTTGGATCATCCTTTTCTCCCGTCTTTGCTTACTCACTTTGAGTCGGAGAATCATACATTTCTGGCCATGGAGTATTGTTCTGGAGGAGATATTAACGTCTTGAGGCATAGGCAACCCACTCAGACCTTCTCAGAGTCCACGATAAGGTGAATATTCTTAATTTGTTTGTTTTTATTTTTAACTTGCATTTTGTGGATGTCTGCGTTCGTACTGGTTGTAGCGTGGCTTAGCCCTTCGTTGTTGTCTTCCCTCTTTATTTTGATTTAAGTAGAAATGAGCCAAACAATGCGTTAACCGAAATTCTCAATATCGATCTAATATAATTAGATTGTTTTATCTTTTTGCAGTTAGTTGGTATGGGGGTTCCTAGTGCATATTATTCGGGATATGATTCCGATTAAGCCTCAGATTTTTGCATTTAATGTGACTTAAATCTTGGTAGACTTTTTGAGAGAATAAACTAAATGGAAACTTTGTAGCATTATCTTTGTTACTATATTGTTCAGATTTTAATGGAAGCCAATGAACTTTTTCTCTGTATATAGTTAGATTTCTTAAGCTGAATGGGATACATCCTATTTTATCTTGCTTCTTCTATGGAAGACGTCGAGTAGCTAATATGTTGGGAGGACCTTTGTTTCAGTAATTGAAGTCAATTTTTGAGGTGACGTGTTTGCATGGATGAGCAGGTTCTACGCGGCAGAGGTAGTTGTAGCGTTGGAGTATTTGCACGAGCAGGGAATAGTATACAGAGATCTGAAGCCGGAGAACATATTAGTCCAAGAGAGTGGGCACATAATGCTCACTGATTTTGATCTGTCCTTGCGTCTCATATCCGATCATGGCGAAGACAGTGAATGGCAGTCTCGTTCGTTTGTGGGTACAGAGGAGTACATCGCACCGGAGGTCCTGTGGGGGAAATTCCACTCGTACGCCGTGGATTGGTGGTCCTTTGGCGTCTTTCTGTACGAAATGAGTCATGGACGGACGCCTTTTAGGGGTTCAAATAGAAAGGACACTTTTGTGAATATTTTGAGCAAGAACCCTTACTTCTCCTCCTCGTCTTCTCTCGATGATCTCATTCAGAAGCTCCTTGCAAAAGAGCCCACAGAAAGGCTAAACAGAAAGCAAGTAAAAGGCCACCCATTCTTCCGTGGCTTGAGATGGGATCAACTGCAGTTTGTTTCCAGGCCTCCTTTTGTGCCGCCTCTCTGCCCTGAACCTCCGCTCACTTTTCACCCAGGAAATGAAGAAGAAGCAGCAGCAGACATGAGCATTAAATCCGAGAGCTTCAGCAATGCGGAATGTAACTTGGAAGAAGATAACACAAGCAAATGTATATTTCGGGAGTTTTGAGACGATATGCTTTCTAATTGGGCCAACACTGTTCTAGATCTTGTTCCCCATACCAAATACGGCCTAAATTTGACGGTCTACCCTATCTGTAATAATTTTTTTTTTTATGGCTATCCATTCGAAGATGGCAAATATATATAGATATTATGTATATATAAAAGAACAATTTTAAAGGAATTTTGACGTTCAAAATCTCCCTCGTATTTTACACTAAATACAGTTATATGGACATCAAATTTAATGCATAATACCAACATATCCATGGAAGGCTCGGCGCTTAACTAACTACGCTACATTTGGCGGCGCTTTAGTGTCTCCTGATTCAAAGTCTTGTCGTCAAATTTAACTTTAGCGATGATCTTGGGGCGTCACTCTCCAACAAACCTTCCTGGAAATTGCTTCGCCCCAATTGTTTAGAATCATGTGGCCCGCAGTCACCACGTGTATGGAGGAGACACAACAAAATGGTGTAGTAACAACCATGGATTGGGGCAGGTTATGTGGTGGGAAAATAGAGAAAGATAATGCTAACGATTGATTTACTAGGAAACTAGGTGAACGCAGCCGGCGGCTACATGGAAGAAATGTTGTGCACGCGCAATATACAGGTTGACGAGAGTCACACGTAAAGACTTCTACGAAGCGTTAGTGAGAATCAAATGGAAAGACTATAAAAGAGAGACTTTTCAAAGTTTGAAACAATCTAGTCTTTATGTTTGCTATATTACAAACCTTTATGTGAATCACACGTAGAGATTCCTACACGGATTTTTGACGTATTCTTCACGACTTCTTCTTTAGTGGAGGAATCTCGTGTATATTTCCGAAAGGATTTGAATAGTTGGTCTTTAGGGGGCGAGCTAGATGTTTGGGTTGCTATATCTTGTATTCTCGCAAATGAATCATGTTGTTTTCTCGAAGAGGTTGATGTTCTTGCCTAGGGCTATGATTTGAAGGGGGTTTATTCAGTGTCTTGTGGATACTAGATTTTAGAATAAGAAAGAATTTGGTATAGAGATTTCCCTTGGTTGAGAGACCTAGAATAATTATTGTTGGCCAAAATGTAACTTCTTTCTCTAACTTCTTTGTAGAATAGATGTTTTACTTCGCTGGGCTTAAACAACACACACTAAGCTTTGACTTGCTTATGTGGTTGGTGGGCCCCTCTCTTATTGACACATTAACAAAACAGAGTAAGAGAAAGGGCCCACCAGCCACCTAAGCAAGTTAAAGCTTAGTGTGTGTTGTTTAATCCCAATTGTTTTACTTGTGACAACAAAAGAAAGAGAGGTTTCCAAGGTCTATCCAAATGTGTTCTCTGTGGGGTTAATGAGGAGTGTGCGGCTCATCTTTTCTTCCAATGCTCCTTTCCTAAGGGTCTTTGCAGGTAGTGGTGGCACATTTGGAATCAACCTTTTGTTCATGCTACTTCTCTAGCAGTTTTTTAGGCTAGCTTGGGGGGACCTCCTACTTTGGCCTCCATCCTGTTGGTCACCTAGAACATTGGTCCTGTCTTTATACTCTGGAAACATTGATTGGAAAGAAATCGTCAGATCTTCCAAGGCTATCATAGTCTTTTTGGGTATGTTTGGCAAAAAGATTTTGGACTTTGTTAACGAAACTTTGGTGGCTAAGTGCTCCATGGATGAAGTCCTGACTTCTTTTGATATTTTGATTTAAAGAAAATAGATATGAGGCCTTTGATTGTCTTTGCTCACCCTGGGTCTATGATCAAATCTTCCCAAAAAATGAATAGAGTTGGTAAATGGTCTCCTCCCCTATTAGGTTTTTTCAAAATTAATATTGATGGTTCTTCTTGGGGCAATCTGGGCACAACTCAGATTGATGGAGTTGGGAGAGATAGTGTTGGTCCAGTTCACTTCTTTTTCTCTTCTGCTATGGGGTTTGGTACTAATAATTAGATGGAGGCTTAGGCTGTCCTTGTGGCTCTAGAGAAAGCCCATGAGCTTGGTCGGAAGAAGATAATCTATGAGATGGATACCATGGTTTGGTTTTCCTTTTGAAGAATGGGAAATTTCTCGAGTCTTCTTGGAGGTTTGGCTTCTTATGTGGAGTAGATTCTTTAGTTGTCATATTTTTTTATTCCATCTCTTTTATTCATATTTCTAGATAGTGGAATGTTGTTGTTGATTGTTTGGATAAATGGGCATCTAATGTTGATTGTAATTGGAACATCATGGATTGGGGATCCTTGTCTTCTTCTCATTCTTCATAGTTTTTAAAACTCCCTTAGAATATTTTGGGTTGATAGTTCTATTTTGGATTTCGTTTGGTTCCTAGAGGTGGTGAGATTGTGGTAAACCTCCTTGGATTTTTATCTTTTGGGATTTAATGATGATTGTTGCTATTTGGAAGTCCTTTAGTATTTTTTTGGATTCCTAGTTAATATATTCTTCTTTTTTGCCAAAAAAGGTCTCATTGAAAAAATTCTACATAAATTTTAAATTTAGTTGAGAATCACATTTAAAGATTATGTATGTACAAGTGAAACTAGGGGAGAGAATCAATAGATAAACACTCCAAAAGTTGCTATGATGAGGCACACATAGCTCCCTATAGAAATATTAAAAGAGTTGTTAGTTGAAAATAAAAATCTTAGTAAAATTCTCCTAAAGCACCTATACATGTTACATGTATCTACACCATTCAAGGTGAACAACATAAAAGATACTTAAAAGATAGCTTAGTCAAATTGGTGGATTCATTGACAGTAAAGTAAATACTCTTTAAATTAATTATATGTTCAAATGTTTACAATAACCATCCTTTTCGAAAAGGGACAAAATTCAAATAGGTTCAAATGAGACATTCCCACGATCACTTTATGACCCTTTATGATCACTTTGACATAATTGTTTTGATGGGACGTCAACTTTTGTCTTAAATATTTATCCAAAATAGGAAAAAAAATAATATCATCTCGACATGGAATCTCTCCTCTAGTGCATCATATTTTTTTCAAATTTTCTTGTTAAACTTTACTATTTTTTCTTGAGAGGACAATCAACATCATATTTTGGTGATGATGACCTAATTTTAGTAAAAATAAAATATGAAATATAAACACTAATTGAAATGTTTAAAAAATCATATTTTTATAAAATAGACTTATTGATCTACAAAAGGGTATTTTTATATTTTTTTAAAAATGATTATTTGCATGAGTACGAGTTGTTAGAACATTGAGTTTTTCAAATAAATTTATTTTTTGGTAAATTAGCCCCAAAGTGATGCTACATATGTTTTTAGTGGATGATTCCAATTGGAAAAGTTCTATCCTAGATGTAATTTATTTAGAATGAATCCAAATAGAATATATGTTTCACCAAAATTGACTTTTACTTGGAAATACTTAAATTCATTTATGTTGATGAGTTGGCCTAAAGTGTGACACAACTTTGAACTTAATTACCCTTCGAAAACATTGTAATCATAGACCATCAAGTTCTCTTACATTCATAGAAATTGACATGAGTTTGAAGATTGTTAGATCTACAAATATCCCCTACATTATCATTCCAAAGATATACATGCATGTAAAACAATATATGTAATCCTAGAGAAGTAAGAGGAAGATTGTCTCTAAAAAATATGAAGAAAAAAGAAAATCTTTAATATGATAGAATATGAAAAAATAATGGTAAACACAACTTAATGAATTAAATAACTTATAAATTAATAAATAATCTTGAAAAAATACATCTAATAAATTTTAGAGTTTCTTTTGAAAGTATTCATATATCCATTAAACCTTTAAATTTAATTACTAGTTAATCTATTAAAACAAATTCTATATCATAACTTTCATTTTTATATAAGTTAAATTTGTCAACCTATTACTGTTTTGGCATTGTGGTCCTATATATCTGAATGTTTTAGGATTTAACTGTGAAAGTTTTTATTTCTATTTCTCTTCTCTTGCTTTCTACTTCCTGATGATGGATCACAAAGTGATCTGAAACATTGAAGAAAAAAACTTTCACACAATTAAATCCTGAAACATTTAGATATAATATCATGGACTGTGGAAATTTGATGTCTATTTCTTGTGACTATAGTTACTATGGCTATTTGTTGTAACTATTTCATAAACTATTAAAGTCACCTAAACATGTTATCAAATCGTTGATAGGTAGCACATATATAAATAGTCATATTCACCAAGCACTACACATTTATGTTTTTAAAAGTTATTTTGTGCAATGCTTGGCCAATAGTACTATTTATATATGTGGCTATTAGCCATTTTATAGAAATTTTATGTTCTTTTACTAGTGCACTGGCATGGAAATTGATATGAGTTTAAACCATGGTTGATGTTCATTGTTTGGGGGGTCTAGAAATGTTTCGATGCTTGAATGAGTAGTTGAAGTTAGATCAACTTCAATAAATATAATATGTAATATGTAAACTAATTTATTATTTAATACAAATGATTTGTGTTTGGAAGGGGTTGAATTGACCCCCTTCCTAAGGCTATGAGGAGTGACCATTGGCCATGACCATTCCTTAAACTTTGTTTGTAATCATTCTTTTCAAGTTTCTATATTATTTTTTATTGCATAAAGTTTGACATATTTCTTTTCTATTTTTTTAATTTCATCTTTTTTTTTTGTTTTTTGTTTTCAAATTTTATTATTATTTTTTATTGCATAAAATTTGACATCTTTCTTTTTTGTTTTTAGATTTTTAATTTCATCATGTTTAATGACATGAATTTTAAATGGTGCACTGTAATTATCAAGCATCAAAATATTCCTTAGCCAAAATGCAATCTATTAACATTGTCATAATTAGTGTTGTTCTATTAGTAAGTTATAATTTAAACATGGTTATTTATTGTGTTTCACTTTGGAATCTATTTATTGTTTGTGTGGAGCACAACATTGGCATTCACTTTAATTTTTTATACTTATTATTTGTGTATAGTATGGGTTTGATCTTTGGTCTTAACTTATATTTGTTTGACTTTGTATAATTAAAATTGAATTCACTTTGTCACTCTAATTTGTTATACTTGTTGTTTGTGTGAAGCATGGGTTTTAACATTGGCATTGACTTATATTTGTTTCACTTTGTATGTTTAAAATTGAATTCACTTTATCACTCTAATTTGATATGCTTATTATTTGTGTGAAGCATGGGTTTGAAGTTTGACATTGACTTATATGTGCTTCACTTTGTATGTTTAAAATTTAATTCACTTTGTTTGCATTTATTGCTTGTATGAAGTGTGTGTTTGTGATTTGGTATTTAATTTGTGTGTGTTTAAACTTTGACATCTAATAATTGTTTGTTTGAAGTATCTTTGAACTTTGTTTGTTTAGTGTGTTTCACTTTGGCATCCACTTATTTATTTGAACTTTGGAGGTCACTTTGTTCAACATGTACACTTTGGCATCCACTTATTGTTTGTGTGAAGTGCACATTTAAACTTTGACATCCCTTTATTATTTGAGTGAACTTTTGGCATTTATTTTGTGTGTGTGAAATGTGTATCAACTAACTTTCACATTCACTTTGTGTGTGTGTGTGTGTGTGTGTGTGTGTGTGTGTGTGTGTGTGTGAGAACTAACTTTGACACTCACTTGGATTTGAGCTACTTCTTATTTATGTAATGGCATCCACTTTACCTATGTAAAGCATATGTTTGAACTTAGGCATCCCCTTAATTTGTTTGAGTTAATTGTGAATTCATTTATTATTTGCAAAATGTGAGTGAACTACCTTTTTAATTCACTTATTTAATATATTTACTATTTGTGTGTTTAGGTAAGTTTGAACTTCATATTCACTTAGTGTGAATTGAAAATTGGCATGTTGAATTATTCTTACTTTTGTGTGTGTTTAAACTTTAGCATTCACTTTGTATGAAGTGTTTGAATTTTAATTTTCACTTAGTTTTGATCCTCTTATTGTGTGTGTGTGTGTGAACTTTCACATTCACTATGTAAAAAGTGTACTAACTTTGGCATTCATTGTATGATTAAATTTTCGTATGTTTAAACTTTAGTGTCTACCTTATATATGCATGAAGTGTGTGTTTTTAACAAATTGTGTGGAATGATTGAACTAACTTTATGTGAAGAGTGTGTTTTAACTTTGGCATTTACTTTGAGTGTGTTTATACTTTGGCATAGTTAAACTTGAATGCTTAATTCATGTGTGCTTGAACTAAATTTATGCATGAAACATGTTTGAACTTTGGCACATGCTCACTTTCTACGTGTGAAATGTGTGTTTTAACTCTGACATTTATTTTGTGTGTCTAAAATTTAATTTTGGCATTAACTTTCTATGGTGTAGGTGTTTGCACTTTACCATTATTTATAACTTTGTAACTCCCTTTATGTGTGTTTTTTTGTACTTTGGCATGTTGTAACTTAAGTGTTCATGCATGTGTTTGTACTAACTTTGTGTGAATGAATTATATTTGGACATTGGAATATTAATTTTTTGTTGATGTAAATTATGTGTAGGGGGAAGTTAATTTAGGTATTCAATTTGTGTGTGTGTGTGTGTGTGTGTGTGTGTGTGTGTGTGTGTGTGTGTGTGTGTGAAAGTTAACTTTATCATTCAATTTATGTGAAGTGTGTGCCTATGTATTTGAAATAACTTTGGCATTTATTTTCTGAGTATATGAATGTACTTAAACAATAATTTTGTGTGGAGTGTATGTACAAAAATACCTTCAAACTGTAATGAAGTTCACTTTCTGCATGTGTGCATTTGAATAAACTTTGAATTTTAATGTGTGTATGCATTGGGGGAGTGGGAGGGAGGTTGAAAGTTAATTTTCGTAGTTATTGTGTGTGTACATGTGTGCTTGAATAGACTTTGGCATTCACTTTGTGTGTGCAAGTGTGGGTAGATTTGAAAGATAGTTTTGTAATTCATTGTGTGTGCATGTGTGTGTATGTGAGAGAGAATTAACTTCTAAATTCACTTGTGTATGTGTTCATGTGTGTGTGTGAATGAAATTTGGCATTCAATTTGTGTGTGTACAAAAATATTTTGAAGTTTACTTTGTGTGAAGTACATGTGGACATGTGTGTGTTTGGATGAACATTGGCTTTCATTGTGTGTGTAAATGAACTTTGGCATTCACTTTTTATGTTTACAAAATACATTGATGTTCACTTTGTGTGAGGTGTATGTGTTTGAATGAAATTTGACTTTCATTGTGTGTGTTGGTGAGTTTGAATGTTAGGTTTGTTAGTGTATATAATTATCTCATGCATTATTTACATGCACATGGATAATTTCACATGGTGTTAAGCATACTTAGGTGTCCTAGTTAGTGAGAGTTCACTCACCTCTGCATGCAAGTCTTGAGGAAGTTAACTTTCCACTGGTACTAGTTAGTGGGAGTCAACTATCTAGTCTTCTCCACTGATTCAGCATGGTGGTTTCTTCCCTCTCTCCTATACATCTTCTTTATGGTAAATGCATATTGTGTGGTTAATCCAATTTTGTGTTTCCTTATTTTTGGTTTACAATCTTTGTTTTCTAACTTGTAGGGCATTTTATTGCTTAACTGTCATTACTCAACTGTTATCAACACTCTATTTAGAAGATCCTGTCATTCTAACATGGTATCAGAGAAGATCTAGTTTGAGTGTTGATTTGGTAAATTTACATTGTTTAATTGAAAATCAAGGATTTCTATTTGTTTGTTCCTGTATGTTGTGTGGAAGGATCTTGTTTTTTGTAGATCTAGATCTAGCTTGTGTAGAGACAGTGTTGTCTACATAGACAATGATTGTAGAGGATGATTTGTAATGGTTTGGGGTTGCATAAAAGGCTCGATCCCTCACACAAGGGAATGAACTCGGAGTGAAGGCATCGACCTACATAGAAGACTACAATGAAGGTTTCATCCTTCACTGAGAGGCATTACCATGCATATAAGAGGTGGGAAGTGGTACAAAGCAAGTGAACCAGGTAGAGCACAAAATCCATAGAAGGCGTGACCCAGAGGAATTATTTGCAAGGCATCTAATCTATGATTAAGAGGGGATTTGAATCTCTACTTTGCATCTATGGAAACATCTATTTAGGGAGGCATCCAATCTTTGTGAGGCATCAAAACCAATCGATCAGGAGAGTGCACGATTGATTGGAGGATTTGGGAAATTATGGAGGTTAACATTCACCCCAAGATTTCATCATTAAGGGGAGGGGGGGACCCACTAAACTACCTAGCCCCTTGGTCATATGGTATGGTCTTTCCCTACTAGAGAGGGCTTAACTCTAGCCTCTTTATCCCTTCTATTTTTTTAATTTGAAAGGCATTTTAAAAATTTTTGAGTACAAATTTAGGAAAGATAGGAAAACACAAAAATTGTTGTAACTTTTGATTGGCTACTCATAACTGAGTGCCATTCTTTTGAAAGTGATTGTTTTTTTGAACTTGATCCATTTGAATTGTTTTTACACTATCATTATAAAGTGCCATATTTGATTCCATTGGACATGCCTATGCACTAAAATTCAGGGGGGGATCTCAAATTGAATCAAGGGGGGTGTTCTTGTGTCATGTCTTGTGCACTTACACATTTCTCTTCAACATTTCTTTTTGTATTTCATTTCTACACTTCTAATTTTTCTACAACAATTTACTTTAAAGCATGGATTCAAGTAAAAATGTCACACCTTTAACACCCTCTAATTATCATGATTGGAAATCAAAAGTACAAATTGTATTAAAGAACAAAGTGTTGTATAAGGTAACAAAGGGAAATGAGAAAAAACCTATTGATGATGAAGCTAAAGAAAAATGGTTAAACAAATGTGATCAAGCCTTTCGATTTATATGTCTTAATATGTCTCTTGAACTCCTCTTTGATGTAGAAGCCTTGACAAAACCTAATGAAGTTTGGATTGCATTAGGAAAACTCTTTGGGAAGGTAGATGAAATAAGAGGTCATGAGTTAGAGAATGAACTCATAAGCTTGAGTCCTAGTTCCTTTGACACTCTAGAAGATTACTTCACAAAGTTCAAATCATTAATATTGCAGTTGAAAGAATGTGGAATAGATAAAAAAGATGATCAAATTGTTCTTTCCATACTCTCCAAATTAAGTCCTGAGTATTTTGTGTTTGTATCTACCTTCTACTCCACCAAAACAACTCTTGGAGCCACATGGAAAATTCCATCTCTATATGACTTTATTACTGACTTGACTAGGGAGAAAGATAATACATATGGGCACTTTGAATTTCACAAAACCTCGATGGCCCTCATTGCTAGGAATGGTAAACAACAATAGGCTTCAAACAACAAATGGAAGAAGTAAAACACTCAAAAGGACAAGGAGACCAAGAAATATAAAAAGTTTGATCCCTCCAAATCCAACACTAAAAAAATTTCAAATCAAGGGAAACCTAAGAAATAAAAAGTTAAGTGTTCCTATTGAAAGAAACTTGGGCACGATGAGCAGAAATGTATGAAGGAATAGATTGACCACCTCTCATATCTTTTTATGAAGAATAATATAGGGGTTCCTAAATCTTTGAAAGAGTCCTCATAAAACAAAGAAACTTATAAGTCAAAATAAAAAGAGAAGTATAAGGGAAAGGCACTATTTGCATTAACATATTCATTAGTTCCATCTTGGATCATTGACTTAGGTACTTCACATCATATGGGTTCTTCACAAGTTGCATTTTCTTCCTTAAAGCCTTATAGTATGTCTTCTATCACTTTGGGTGATGACACTCCAACAATAGTTGCAGGGAGAAGATCTATTGAATTTGAAGGTAGAACATTCACAAATGTTCTCACTATGTACCTTCTCTTTCAACTAATCTCCTATTAGTGTATCAAATTACCCAAATAGGGAAGGGAATGAGAGTTCAAATTTCTCTCAATTTAGTTGAGATTAGAGAGTTGGACAACAATAAACATGTAAATTTAGGAAGGGTAGATTATCAAGCTAGGTTGTACATCTTCTCACACATTGTACCTAATGTTTCTCCTACAATTTTGCTTGCTCATTCAGATGGAGTTGCAAATTATAGCATGAGTAGTTTGGCCACCTTAATTGCCACTACCTTGAGAAACTAAGTTAGGAGGATATAGTCTTAGGGAACTACCTAGATTTAGATTCTCTAACGGTCTTTGTGAGGGTTCCACCTTTGTGAAGCATCTTGAAGAGAAATTTGAAAAACATAAATGTTGTAGGGCTACATAGGATTTGGATCTTGTTCACAGTGATGTATCAGTGACATTTCCCCATCCATCTTTTACTGAGGCAAATTATGTCCTCACCTTCATAGATGAATTTTCTTGATATACATGGTTCTACTTCCTTCGACAAAAATCTAAAGTCTTTGACAATTTTAAAGACTTCAACGCTCTTGCTGAAAAATAGTCAAGGAAGGTCATTGAGGTTCTTTGAATTGACAATGGGGTGAGTATGTCAAAATCAGGTTTGAGCAGTCTTGTACAACAGAGGGGATAGATTTGCAATGCACAGTTCCTTATACTCTAACAGAATGGTGGTGCAAAATACAAGAACAAAGCCTTACACCACAATACTAGGTAGAAGCAATCAGGTGTGCTTATTACATTCAGAACCAAGTTCTTCACAAAGCCTTGAAGGGTATCACTCCCTTTGAATCTTAGATAGGTAGGAAACCATTACCTGAGTACTTTAGGGTCTTTGGATCTCGATCTATGGAACATATTCCAAAGTAAAATTGTAAGGTTATTGATCCTCAATCTAAACATTACATCTTTGTAGGTTATCCAGATGGTGTAAAAGGTTATCACCTACTCCACCCAACCACACATGAGTTGTTCATTGAGAGGAGTGAGAAGTGTTAAGTTTCAAGAGAGTCTTTCCAACTCTATACTTAACATTTCTCCTTCTATTGTGGATTCACTTGACATTGATCATTCTTATGATGATTCAGATCATCCACAATAGATTCATAAGGCAGAGTCTTCTTCTTCTTCTTCTTCTTCCAATTTTGACAACAAGGATAGTGATGGGGAGTCATCCACATCCACTTTTAGAATTGTATTGGAGGTTGATATTTTAGCACCTAGCTCACCCACATCTCATCCTCTTTGGGCTAGACATACACTTCAAAGTGCAAGCACCTCAGTAGGGAATCTAGCAGATGGAAGACATACATGGTTGGATTTTTAGAGTGGGCCACATGCTTTCTATGTCTTAGCCTCTGATCCATAGACATTTAGAGAGACATTAGGCATACCTAAGTGGGATAATGCTTTGTATGAGGAATATGATTCCTTAATCAGAAATCAAACTTGGGATTTGACTTATCTTCCTAAGGGAAGAAAGATGGTTTGATGTAGGTGGGTATATCAAACCAAGTTTGTTGCAGATTGGTCAGTTGATAAGTATAAGGCATGTTTGGTTGCCAATGGTTTTTCACAAGTTTCTGTTATAGTCTACATAAAGACCTTTGAAATTGTAGTGAAAATGACATCCATTTGACTTACTCTTACTATTACCTCCACACATGGTTGGGATGTGCACTATATAGATGTGAAGAGTGCTTTTCTTCATAGATACCTTGAGGAGGAGATCTACATGGAGCAGCCACTAGGGTTGGTTTAGGATTCATCCTTAGTTTCTAGACTTAGGAAATCCCTCTATGGCATCAAATAGGCCCCTTAGGCTTGGTATGCCAAGATGAATTCCTTCCTTCTAGCTTCAGGTTTCACTAGGTGGACTCATTAAAATCCTAATCTATATTTCTTCTGGCAGGATGATTTAGTGTTGATATTGGTACTTTATGTTGATTATATTTTGATCAATGAGAGATCTTCATCCACTATTTTAGTAGTGAAGACAACTCTCCAGGACAAATTTGGCATGACAGACTTGGGGTCTATTGCATTACTTCCTTAGTATTAAGTTTTCAAAGTCCCATTCAAGGATCACTATTGCACAACCCAAGTACACTCTTGAGTTACTTGCTCAGTTTTACATGAATGACTACAAGACATCTCTGACTCCCTTTCTATCTATAGTCAAGATTGAGGTTGATTGTACTACACCACTGGTTGTTGCAACCTTGTATTGACATCTTGTTTGTAGTCTCATCTAGTAGACCCATACTAGGCCTGATATTTCATATATTATCAACATAGTTTCAAGATTCATACAGGGGCCTCATGAGCTACAGTGAAAATAAACTAAGAGGATCCTTCACTACCTTAAAGACACATTTAGACTCAAGATTCATTATAGAGATATCACCAAGGTTGACTTGGTTGGATATACAGATTTAGATTAGGCTAGTGATACTTAGAATCACAAGTCCACTTCAGGTTACAATTTCTCACTAGGTTCTAGTCCTATCAGTTAGTCTAGCAAAAAACAAAATGCTATTGCTTTATCATCCACAAAGACAAATTATAGGGGAGATGTCAATGTAGCTACTGAGGCTATTTTGCTTTAGAGGATTCTCACTAAGTTTGGCATTCCATTTAGGCAGCCCATAGTCATCTCATATGACAACTAGAGAACCATTAAGATATGCAAGAATCTGGTCCAAAACTAATGAACCAAACACATAGAGATTCACATGTATTTTATTCAGGACCTTATTCATGGTTAGATCATCGACTTAATCTTTTACTAGTCTTCAAAGCAAGTTGTTGATATTTTCATCAAACCTTTTACTGAGAGCAAGTTCATTCATCTACAAGATCTTCTTGGGGTGTAGTCTACTTCAACAACAACATCATGTCTTTGAGGGGCACTGGATTTTCTCCTTTTCTCTCCTTTATGAGACATTGCATTGTACTTGGGTACCTCATTATGCCTAGTGTTTGGGACCTATTTTTTTACTTTGTGCGCACCTAAGCTATGCTTAAGTGGGGTTAGTGTATATAATTATCTCATGCATTATTTACATGCACATGGATAATTTCACATGACATTAAGCCTACTTAGGTGTCCTAGTTAGTGAGAGTTCACTCGCCTCTACATGCGAGTCTTGAGAAAGTTAACTCACCACTAGTACTAGTTAGTGGGAGTCGACTACCCATTCTTCTCCACTAATTTTGCATGGTAGTTTCTTCCCTCTCCTATATATAGATGAACAAATTCTATATGGTAATGCATATTGTGTGGTTAATCCAATTTTGTATGTCTTTATTTTGGGTTTATAATCTTTATTTTCTAACTTGCAGGGCATGTGATTGCTTGACTCTCATTGCCCAACTAGTATCAACACTCTGTCTATAAGATCCTGCCATTCTAAAAAGTTTTGGCATTCATCATGCATGTGTGTGTGAATGAACTTTAGCATTCACTTTTTGTGATTGAATGAACATTGGCTTTTACTATGTGTTTGGGCAAGGATTTGAAAGCTAGTTTTGGTATTCATATAAATAGTCTTGTTAGCCAAGCACTATCCAAAATGACTTTGAGAAAATATAAACATGTAGTGCTTGGCCAATAAGACTATTTATATATGTGCCTATCAACCATTTGATAACACCTTTAGGTGCTTTTACTAGTCATAGAGAAGACTTGTTTTCAATGAATCTATAACTTCCATATATCCTAAATTACATTATCACCCTATATTCATTCTATACATAATTATCTTTAATAATATGCATGCATTCTTGCAAAGTCATGCACTTTCTATCTATAACTAGGCACAATTTGTGGTGCAAATGGTTACAATAACATTGTGGTGCCAACATTGACCTTAACTCCTTTAACAATAATCAAGTAGCAATAGAGTTAACTATAGATACCATTTAATAATTGATTTCACCTATTTGACTAACAAATATAAATTGCCCTGTATGTCTTTCATAAAGAATTACATGCCTAAAACCTTTAATAGTCAAGTAGATTAGTAGAGTTCAAAACACATACCACTTAATAATTGATTTCACCTATTTGGCTAACAAATAGAAATGGCCTTGTATGTCTTTCATTAAAGATTTATATGCCTAAGACCTTTAACAATCAAGTACTTAGCAATACAGTTCACTATAGGTACCATTTAATAATTGATTTAACCTATTTGACTAACAAAAAGAAATTGCCTTGTATGTCTTTCATTAAAGTTTTATATGCCTAAAGCCATTAACAATTAAGTAACAATAGAGTTCACTATAGATACCATTTAATAATTGATTTCATCTATTTTACTAACAAATAAAAAGTTTCTCAAGTTAGTCTTTCATTAAAGTTTTATATGCCTAAAACATATTGCATGACCTATTCATATAAACTCCCTAGAGCTAGGACATAAAGAATTGTTCTAAAGTCTCAAGTTTGGGCATCATTCCTATGGAGGACATCAACCTCTCAATGACAATTTGAGCATCATTTCATATTGTTTGAAATTTCAAATATTTTATGCAGTTCCCAGTTACACATTTTATGGGGAGTATCTTCACCATGTTGAAAATAAAATAGTAATGGAGTTCACAATAGATACCACTTCCCAAATAATTTCACTGATTTGACTGACAAATAGAAATTGGCTTGAAGTCTTTTGTTAAACTTTTCTACCCCTAAAAATTACTACAAGACCCATTCATACAAAGTCCTTGAAATAGAATACCAATCAAAGACCAAGTAATTTATGAAACATTTTAATTACATAAACATTTAAATCATAGCATTTTACACAAATTTTCAAGTAGACAAAAATCAAAATTTGAATGATAATAATGTGATGAATGGTAGTGAAGTCTGCAAATATAAAAGAATTTGTAATTAAGTTGTTTAATTATATTAAATAGTGTTTCTTTGATAAAACTTATCAATGGACCATAATTTATAACTTCCCCTTTGATGTTACAGTGAACCATATTTCTATAAAATTGAAATGCAAAAAGATACCATATTAATTTTAACAATCATAAAAATTATGAGAATTTGCATTTTACAATTTTGTTTGCAATCTCTAACACAAATCAAAATTATACTCCAAGTAGATACATTGAGCTTCTTGAACGCATAATATAGATATATGTTGTAGATAATGCTTCTAGATTTGACTGTGTGTAATTGTTTTTCTTCAACGTTTTAGGTCACACTCAGTGAATCATCATCAGGAGAAAAGAGAGCATGAGAACAACAAATGATAGATTGCAAACTTGAGACTACCTTAAAAGGAAGGAGGGGTTGAGGTGATGTGGGAACCAAGAAAACCAAAAAGGGGAGAGGGACAACCTATTAAACCACATGAAAACAAAGGGATGGTTATAAAAATAAATAGATCCCAAACCCAAAAATAGAATGAAAGAGAATATAAATAATTTAATATAAGACTATAACCTACATAAAAAGATCACATCCACATGATATACAGACAACACCTAAATAATATATATATATATATATATATATATATATATATATATATATATATATATATATATATATATATATATGTCAATAGAAAATCTAAAAACAGTAACATAGACATAGAAAAACCCAAAAAGAAAAGAGACCAAACAGGTCAACAAGAAGTAATAAATAAATAGGTATATAGATTGCACAAAGATAACATATAATCAATATATCATTAAAGACACACACACACACATATATATATGTATGTATATATATATATATATATATATATATATACATACATATATATGTATATGTATACATATATGTATATGTATACATATATGTATATGTATACATATATGTATATGTATACATATATGTATATATGTATATGTATATATATACATATATATATATGTATATGTATATATATACATATATATATGTATATATGTATAGACATACATATATATATATATATGTATGTCTATACATATATACATATATATATGTATATATATACATATACATATATGTATATATATACATATACATATATATATATATATATATATATATATATATATATATATATATATATATATATATATATATATATCTCAAGAAAACTAAGAAAACGACCAAAAGACATAAAACCAAATGCAACAAAACAAAAATAAAAGAAAAGAATATAACCAATAAAATTAGAAAATCAAAAGAAAGCACGAAATTATAACAAATATAAACAACTCTATAGAAGTGAACACAAAGGTAACTAGGAACACACACATAAAAAGCAATAAAGATAAATGTATTAACGAAACATAACAATAAGGTATATATATATATATATATATATATATATATATATATATATATATATATATATATATATATATGAAGGAGACACGAAACCCAAGCACTAAGATGTAGAGAGGAGACAACGAGAAAGCCAAGTGAGATTGAGCCAATGAGGGAAGGGTGGGAAAAAGGTTAACGGTGGGTGTCTGTAAAACCCAGTGGGTGCTAGGGAAGAGGAGAAAGAATGCAAGCAAGGGGAAAGAAGGATAGGAAATACAACTAAGGAGGGCGGCAGAAGAGGAACTAGAGGAGAGGACTACAAGATGGAACCTCAAAAAACCAACTAAAAGACTGACGAGGAGAGGGGAGGTGAGAAGGACCAGAGGGATTGCCAGGGAAGAGGGAGGAGAAGGGTGAAAGGACAAGAGAAGAAGGGGTTGAAGAATGACAAGAGGAAGAAAGGAACAATAAGAGAAGGAAAGGAGGAAGGGAATGGAAAGAGGAGAGAGGCTACAAGGGAAGGTGATCAGGGATGGAAGGAGAGTGGTTTCTGAGGCGAGTGAGTAAGGGCTGCCAGGAGAAGCTCAGATTCCAACCCTCATCTCGGTTAAGGTTAGAGGGGTGATTGCCGATTTCTATAGCCTCTTTAAGTTTCCTTTTGAAGTAGTTATCTTCTTTGACTAAAATTTTTGTGTCTTCTAGGCAAATGTGGTGTTTGGTTTTGGAGGAGTGTTCGGTAAGGGCTGATTTTTGGATTCATTCATGTTTTATGTCAGTACTATGCTCTTTAATCCTAGTGCTTAAAGAGCGACCTGTTTCCCTAATGTAGGGGGTGCCACAAGAATAAACCACTTTATAGACTCCTAAGTTTAGGAAGAGGTCTCTGGGGTCTTTGGGAGAGGGGATACAGTTCCTCAAAGTGGAAATAGGTTTGAAGGCACAGTGGAGGCCTTTTTTACGAAGAATCTTAGAAATTTTGTTGGAAATGCCTTCTATGTAGGGGATAGAGGTCCTGGGGGGGCTGGAATGTTGGGTCTCATTAGGTAAGGAGTAGAAACAAGATTTGGCTTGTTTGAAGGCCCGGGTGATGAGTTTGTTTTTGAAACCATTCAATTTGAAGACTTTGGAGAGGTGGGCGAGTTCTAGATCTAAGTGGTCTTCACCGCAAATGTGAAAAGCCCTAGTAGCCAGAGTTTTGAGGACACCGGCTTTTAAGTCATACAATAGGTAGTTTACACTATTAGGTCGTAACATCCCTACCTTTGCATCTATGCCCCTCTTTGAGAACACATGGTGTGTTCATTTGACCCAGGAAGAAATTGTCAAAACTTGCATATTACAGGCTTGTTACTATATTCTAATATCACACATGTTGGACTTCTTAAGCATGTTGTACAACTCCTACCATGGGCACTCAATTCTATTGTCTCTACTTTCTCACTTTGAGTCAGAGAATTGTACGTTTCTCGGCATGGAGTATTGTTCTAGGGGAGATATTAACGTGTTGAGGCATAGGCAACCCACTCAGACCTTTTCAGAGTCATGGGTAGATGCCTTATAGGGGGTCAAATAGAAAGGACACTTTTGTCTTTCTTCTCATCCTTATCTTCTCTCGAGAATAAGAAGTGTAAGGAAGTAAAGGTGTGCAAAAATGTTTCCTTTCATTAATCTTGAAAAGATGGTTATGTAAATTTCAATTGAACTATTACGGAAATTTCAAGAAACACATGTAAAACAACATAAACAAAATCAATGAAACTATAACACATTGATTTTATAACTAATCTTTAAAGAATCAATGTTGGGATTAGGTGTATGACATAGCTAATCCCAACATTCTCCCACTAGTCATATGCCTTGCAAGAGCTAAATGAAACATATTATCATAGAAACTAACTGTTAGGGGCCGAGAGACCCATAGTCTCTTAACACCATCTGAACTTTTGTGTGCTCACAGGCTTAGTTAATGCATTTGCAACATTCATCAAAGTTTCTATCTTTTTAGGCTCACCCTGTTCTCCCACTTGTCATATACTGAAGCAAAGGAACTCCCTCTTGCTACAGTAACACACAATTTCTCAAAATGTAGAAACAAATATAGATTGCAACACAAAATTTTCATTTATTTTATTCAATTTCACTCACAACCAAACTATAAATCTGCAATAAATTAATTACAATATTGGCCTCACATGACCTCACAACTCTATAGGGAATTTCTCTCTTTTGCTCCTCACACTCTCACAACTCTTCTTCTTCACAAGCCCCTCACACAGGCTGAGATCCCTCCTCAAACTCTGCCTTGAGAAATCTGCCTTTGATCTACTGAAATATTTCTTTAAATAACACTTCATGTGCAATGTCTAGCTTTTCATATTCCCCAAAATAGTTTAGTACCTCTAGAACAGAAACACCAGATTTTTAAGAAGAAAATCACGTTTTTGAGGGCCTTTACTTACTGATGCCGAAAAAGCACAATTTTTTTTGTATAACTTTTGACTAGTCTCAAATCTTTGCATGAAAACTAGCCAATTTGAGCATAAAAAACCTCTTGAAGCATCCCATAAAAGGATTTCTCTCCATCTTTTAAAAGATTTAAAAATTAATTGTTTCCGTAGCCTACTAGGCAAAATTTTTTGATTTTAAATTCTCCCAAACGGTTGTGAATTTGGCTGTGAAACATTCACCACATTATATGAATTACATCTAAGAATGTCCTTATAAAAGTATCTTATCCTAGCCTTCATAGATTTCTGGAAACAATTGTTTCGTAAAACTGTACTGCAGAGTTGAAACAATGAACTGGCAAAAACTTAATTTTATCAAATCTGATTATTCCACCTGTACTCCAAGGCTGTAAGATGCCAAAATGGACCCAAGAAAACTAAAAAATGAAAGAAACAACTGAAAATCTTTTTGGTCGATGTGGGATAGCTCATTCGCCCAGATGCTTCTGCATCATATGCCTTGCAAGAGCCAAAGGAAGCATACTATCATAGAAACTAATTGCTTGGGATCGAGAGATCCATAGTCTCTTAACACTATCTAACTTTTGTGTGCTTAGGGGCTTAGTTAATGCATCTACAAGATTCATCAAAGTTTCCATCTTTTCAAGATTCACCCTACCATCCTTGACCATATCTTTCACAAAATGATACTGAATAAAAGTGTCTCCATCTTCCTTCTCAGACTTAGAATCAAAATCTTGCTTATTCTTCTTCTTTTTTCTCTCCTCTTTATAGTCCTTTTGGAAGTGTCCAAATTTTCCATAGTTCTAACATAGCACCTTGGACTTACCAAGGGATTTTGATTTCCCCTTGTTCTTGGACTTAGAGCAACCATGGTACTTCTTGTTCTTGCCTCATTCTTTTGGTATTCCTTGAATACTCAAAGCCTCTTTAGCATTCAGAGAGACCTTCCTTCTCATTTCCTTGAAGAGCAGAGAACCAACAAAATTCTCCATCTTCAAGATGACTAAAGTGCTCCCAATGGCCATGACCAAGCTATCCCATGAGTCTCACAATGAACATAGAAAAGTTTGGCACCTTTCTTCTCCATCCATCTTCACCCTAACTAAGGTCAATTAAGTCACCAACATGTTGAATGTTTCCAGATGCTTAAAAATCTATCCACCTTCTTCCATTCTCAAGGAATACAACTTCTTCCTTAAGAAAATCTTATTTACTAGAGATTTGGCTTGATATATCTCACCCAGCTTCTTTCGTAGTTTCTTCAAACTGGTTTCTTTGTGGACATTTATCAAAATTGATTCTACAAGGCATGGTCTTATGAGACCTTTAGCTTTCCTATCCATAACATCATATTGAGTAGCCAAAGTCAGATTCATAGGTGTTTGGACATTATCATCCACCACATGCCATCTAGATCCAATCAATCAATAGATCTTCCATCTTCAAATTCCATATTTCAAAATTCATTCCAAAAAACTTCTCTACCTCAATTCTCCTAGATGTTCTCACCATTTCTA
The DNA here is from genome assembly GCA_027924645.1 of Cunninghamia lanceolata. Taxonomy (NCBI): domain Eukaryota; kingdom Viridiplantae; phylum Streptophyta; class Pinopsida; order Cupressales; family Cupressaceae; genus Cunninghamia; species Cunninghamia lanceolata. The sequence goes on from BSBN01000957.1 coordinate 7,160,041, forward strand.
CTGTGTTGTAATACAAAACATAAAATACTATGCACAAGCTCCCACTCAAACGTTGATTAGCTCACAATACCTTGTACCTAACAAATAGAACCAAAATTGGCCAGGCTCTGATACCACTTGTAAGGAAGCAAATGTGTGCAAAATTGCTTCTTATGCTAATCTTGAAAAGATGGTTATACAAATTTCAATTCAACTATTATAGAGATTCTAAGAAACACATGAAATAGTATAAATAGAATCAATGAAACCATAATGTACAATGAATTTACATGGGTAAAACTCTTTTAGGAGGAAAACCCCACACTCTAAAACTTGCACAATGTATTATCAAATCAACACAAGATTACAATACACTTTCAATGCAAGTCTTTGCAGGAGTATTACACAAACAATCATAAATAGAGTAATTTTGGTAGCATCTGTGTACTTACAAACTCTAATCACACAAATGATTCCTCAAGCACTCAATTTATAGGAGTTTCAATACTTGTTAAATCATAACTAACTCTCCAAACATAACATTCCATTTTTTACTCCTAAAATCATGCTTGTCAAGTTTCCAATGGTATTTTTCTTTTTACAAGCTCTTTCCATTCTAGAAACTCTTACACACCTTACACGTTGTAATAGTTGCATTTACCAACTTCTGTGACACTAAGTGATAAACTAAAAATTGCTAGAATTCATACAAGTGACACATAGTTAGCCACTCCAAGTGGAAAGAACAAGATATGTGTGTGCTTAATAAATATCAATAAATAAATATTTCAAATATTAGGATTTGCAAGGCATATGACACACCTCATCCCAACAAGAAGCTCCTTGCAAAAGAGCTCCTAAATATGCTAAACAAAAAGCAAGTAAAAATCTATCCATTCTTCCATGTCTTGAGATGGGAGTTGTGCCTTGCACACATGCCCCCTTTTGCCAAATGGAGACCCCCTTTTTTGCTTTTTGGCTTGGTCTCAAATTTTGATGTTCTTGCTTGAGGGAAAGTGAAGTCCTAATTATTTGATGATTTGCCTTGTACTTGGATGATTTGATCTGATTAATTTCCCTTGGGTGATTGAAATTGGGGTGATTTGATTACATTTGAGTCCAAGAAAGGGTCCCTTGAAGGTCTTTGTGCTAAAACCATGCCTCACTACACAGTTGGCACTAAACTCTTGTGTCAAAGGATATAGTGCTAAATACTTGTTTCATCGGATGCAACGCTAAAAACCCCTATCACTTAACTTTATGCTAGAAAGACACCTCACAGGATATAGTGCTAAAAACTTGCTTCACCGGACTCAGCACTAAAAATGCATGTCACTTGACTTTGGGCTGGAAAAACATTTCACCGGATAAAACGTTAAAAGTCATTGTCACCAAATATATCCCATGACCTCAGAAAACTCTGCTAAAAGCCACACTTAACAAACTCTAAAAGTAAGTAGGTGTTTCTCTCTTCGTAGGACATTGCGCTGAATATTGATGTCACATGACATGTCCTATGATATGCCTTTTCCCTGCACATCCCGTCCTAAGACTTTTCCCTACTTTTCGACCTTGGGTGTGTAACACTAGATGTCAACTAATAGAGTCATTTATGACACTATCAAAGGTGATAAAAGGGGTCAAATCCACCATTTTTCTTTATTTGCATCCAAATTAGTTGGCAATTTGAGCTCTGGTGAATTTGAAACAAATACAAAGTGACCCTTAACACGTGATTTCTTGGTTTTTAGAGTGAATTTGAGCAAATCGTCATCATCCTGCAAGTCCTTACAGTTAGTTTAGCACATAAAGGTTAGTTTTCAATTTCATTTCTTTGAATTTCATTTGAGAATGTCTATTTTACCTCATTGAATTCCTATATTTCCTTAATCGAGTTCATTCTTTTGAATTAGAGTGTTTTAAAGATGTAAGTAATTGTCAATTTTCTTTAAGCATAGTATTTAGGGTTTTGTGTTTGAATGGCGAAGAGATGCTTTATTTTAGGGTTGTTTGATGGTTATTTGTTGCTGTGTGCATGGGAAAGAGGTTTAAATTAGGGCACAAATGAATAGAATAGAATAGATTTCATGAAATTTGCCCTACAGTGTGTGCCCTAGGTCAAAACTAGTAATTGTGTGACTTTAAAACCTTGGTGGATATGTCCTGTACACTTTAGAAACCCTGCCCATATGGGGAAATTCACATCATAAACTTAACACTTAGAAAATCTCAGCTTTTGGGTCACTTGAGAAAAAATTGTCTTCCTTCGGATTCGATCTGGTGACTCACATTTTTCTTGCTCAGCCCATGAAGCATTTATGGCTTATTTTATACTTTAAGATGCTTTGGATTGGTTTGTGCTAATTCTTTATGTCACCATACATGTTCGGTGACCTTCAGATCCCTCATCGATCTGGTGAAGACTCTTCCACCTGCTCCACCAACTTTGAACCCTTAGTGCTAAAATGTTGTTGCACTAGATATATTTGGTAATCACCCAATTGACCGCTATCTAGTAAAAAGAGTTTTCCCCGCTAAAAATACTTACATCACTTTTGAAGTGCTTTGCGCTAAAACTCTTCCTCATAGGATATGTCCTGTGACCTTCGCTTTCCCCGCTCATCCAGAAAGGTCAACTTTTACCGCAAAACCCTTAGCCCCCCTATTACTGTGCTAAAATACTGCATGACGAGATCCATTCGGTGAAGTTGAATTCCTCTAGAACTCTAGTGAGGGCCTAAAAGCCCACTTATCTGGTGAACCCCTGAAGTCTCACTTTTTCCTATTAAGGCAAGAATACCTGTCCCTGGGCTATAATGCCTAGTTTAATTGAAGAGCTTGATCTGTATTTTATTCATTCCATCATGTTAAAATGTTTTCATTATGCTCAGTATAAATTTAGAAGATTTATTAGCATCAATTAATATATTGCATGGTGATATCCACTAACAGGGCAAAGGCCTACATTTATTGTAGTCACTCTATTGTATGGCCTAGGTAAATGAACTAATTAAGGGATTGTTAATGATTTAATATCCTGCATATTCTTATAGATAAGAACCTGGGTTTTGAACAACAAATTGGTGATATATTAGGCATTTTTTAGTCACTGCATAAGCATATCCTATGAAGGGGTAAAACCCAACTTTTGGTCCAAAGCCTTGCATTTAAATTAGAATGAACTCAAATGGTTGCAAATAGTTAAGATGAATGATTTCTCAAGTAATTTTAGATTGTTTAGCATCATGAAACCTAGGTTTGGGTTTATGAACCAACAATTTGAAAGGATATTCATTGGGGTTTTGTCTTGTAGGATAAATGTCTTGTAGGGTCGTAAACATGAAGTACGAATTCAAGGGAATCCCTCCTATAACCAAGATTACTTCATCATGGAATAACATAGGAGACACTGATTTGGGCCACATTGACTTGGATGAGTTCAGACTTCGTACCTTTGGACCCAACCCAACCAAGTGGGCCAAGAATATTAGAGACAATGGAATTGCACAGGTTGTAGCTTTTCCAACTTTTGCAGTGTACTAAGCTAATCATGGCCTATGGGGGAAAGGTACCACCCAGTAACAAGATCTGTAGTTACACAAGATAGTAGAATGATAGTTAACTTCACTATAGTGGACCTTGTTGAGGCCTTTGACATCCCTCCTACTCCAACTTTTACAATGTTGAGGAAGGCAAACAAACAAAATATGTATAACCAAGTGCCAGAAGCCCGCAAATGGATCATTAATGAGAAATGGATGAAGCAAAAGAGAGCATCCATGTCTAAGCTCCCTCAAGTATTATACATAAATGATTTCAAGGAGGAGATAGGTGACTTGGTCACTCTCCTAAGCATAATCATGGGGTTGTCTTTTGCTTCTACATTCAAAGGATGGATGTTTGCTTATATTGAAGAAATCATATGAGATATGAAAATACACTGGGCTCAAATTTTGAGTGACAATATCCTCAAGGCTTTTATAGCTTTGAGACAAGATGAGGTTTTCTGATGGACTTCCTATGTGGTCTATATGTTGGCAAGAAACTTTGACTATGATGGTCTCTCCAAATTGGGAGAAGTAGGTAATGTTGATGGGCAGGTGAAAGTATATGAATGTTATACTCAATTGGAGATCTCCCAATCACTAGTACATTATAAGAGAGTCAATGATGCATTCACAATGCATATTACAAGAATGCTGCAAGGAGATATGTCTAGGAGGATATCCTTAGAGGCTACCAATGTGGTGCAGACCTATGGTACGTGGTATATATGTAGTTCCCCAAATTCCCCTACATTAGAGTTCAAAGTTTCACACGGGCACCCTACATGTTACCTAAGTATCCAACTAACAACTTGGTGGTGCTCTTGGAGTTGACAAGGTAGTTATACACTTGTCATGGACAATTGAAGCACTTACACAAGACTTCCATCAAATTCCCTATTCTCTTGGGAAGGGGCCTCTTCTCTTGTGTGACTATAGGAGCAGCAAAACATTCAGACACTAAGATCCAGTCACTACACTTGAACTTTTACAAAGCAAGAGCTCATTTTGATCCCTTTGGCACTATTGAGAGGCATGTGGGTAAGAAGCTATTTCACAAGGAACATTTGGAGGAATTCTAGACAAACTATCCAGAAAAACATGAGGTTATAAGAATAACATGCTTGAGGATGCCCCTCAATTATATAATAATGTTTAATATTGCTTTGGTACCAGACCAATTAATAGATGATGGTGATGTGGTTCAACAAGAGGCATGGAGGGCAATATTTGGAAAGCCCATCCCACCATGAAATTAGGTTGAGGCTAAGGAGAGCTCCCAGGAGGAAGTAATGAAATTCCCTATTTGATACATTAGATTATGGGTCATAGACCAGGTGGCTCGATTGACTGCAACAGGGGTAGCCCTAACATACACTCATCAACTTCAGGAGTGAGATAGTGATGATGAAAAAGATGAACCCATAGAGGTAGAAGAAGAGAAAGAACAAGGGGCTACAGGAGGAGCAATCCAAGGGGTGGATAGTGAAGAAACAAAAGATGACATCAGATTAGTGCAAGAAGTTGGGTCCACTTTTTGGCCAAAAAGTGGAAGTGTTTTCCCTGATTTTCAGAATTCATCACATTTGACCTAAACATTTGAGACACTTAAAGATTGAATCTTAAAAAAATTTAGTAATATGAAATGTATTACTCGGAGTCTAGTTTCCAAATATGTAATTTGTTTTAATACCCTCTTTTGGCTTTCAAGAAGAACTTCAAGTTGAGCAGAGCTTATCTTGAATTTCTCTTTGTATTCATTTGTTGTTTGAAGATCCCTTTTAAGAGTGTCTATCTGATTCTCAAGTTGTTCTTCATTATCTCTAGCTTTTTCAAATCAGATTCCAGATACCTAATTATTCTATCCATTTTATGGCAGTCTTCTGACTTCTCCTTAAGAGATTGTTTTAGATTATCTTCAATTTTTCTTTTCTCTTCAATTTCTTGGGTGAATCTCATAACCCCTAATTCCATTTCATGTCTTACCATAATGACCTCTTTTGATAGCTTCTCACATAGATTATTTTTCTCATTCAGATCTTCATTAGTATCATTAGCTTCACTTTGCTTGCTAATTGTTGAAGTAGTTCCTTTCTCTTTTTCATAGAGATACTCAATTTTTCTTTTAGCTCATTAATGAAATCATTAGCTTGTTTGAGTCTTTCTCTCAAGTTATTGACTTCAGAGTTAGATTGCTCAAGATCATCTAGGGCAGACTGAAGTTGTTTCTTCATACCATACATATCCATTGAGATTCCCAGATCTTCCTCAAGCTGTTAGGCTGTATTTAGAGGAACTTAGCTCTGATACCAATTGTTGGAAACAATTCAGATAACTGATAGGGGGGTTGAATCAGTTATCTTAAATATTTTAACTTTCTTTTCTTCTTTAATATTAATGTAGCATCAAAACATAAGAGCATACATAATCATGAGAGAAGAAATAGAATCAACACACATAACACAAGGATTTTATGTGGAAAACCCTATTAAGGGAAAAACCATGGGGTGACTAACCCAAGATTGTATTCTCTATTAAAAGAATAAGAAGTATAGAATGACACTTGCCAATTAGGGCTCATTGCCCGAGCACACTACTCACAAGAGGCACACTGCCTACAAGAGACTCACTATCTACAAGGTATATAGAAAGTAACCAGGTGTTTGAACTAATGAGAGGCATCCACATATGTTGAGGTTGTTAGTGTAGGTTTTTATTTCCTAGATGGATTATTTATTTTTCCTATATTCCTAGGTTTTTCCTACACTTCTATTAATCTCGCTTAGGTTAATAAAGCATGTCTTATTAGGTGAGTAGTTGCGAGGTGTCACCTTCCTACATGTGAGCATCCATTAGCTATCTTGGGAAGATACTTTGCTATCTTTAGTCTGATAGATGGTTGCTCCTCATTGGTCGGTGTTGCCACCTCCTCTCTCTTCCTAGTCTATATAAGCATGCTACCTGGCTTGTATTTTGCATCTTTTGCTTTTGCATCCTCTTAATGCTATTTTGCTTCTAGCATTTGCATTACTCTCTTGGAGACTAACTTTGTGTTGCTATTTTGATTTCGTATCATTTGCATTCATAGTTTTAATATCTATTCTTTGCACTAGTTTTCTGGGTTATTAATCTTTTCAGATTCTAACATGGTATCAGAGCTATTCTATGTGCAAGAGTAGATTTTAGTTTCCATATTTGAGAGATTCGGGGGGGGGGCTAATAAATCTTATTGTAGGTTTTTGAAAAACCCAGTATGCTCTTCTCTTGCATCTTCGGATGATCTTGAGAATCAGAAAAGTTTGACGGAAACTTTTTTTAATCTCTGGGGTTGCACATGTGTTTTATGAAATCTAGGTGATTGCAGCATTTCTGGTTATACTGGCAGCATTTCTGGCTGTTCTAACGCGTCCAGGAGGCTTGAGAAAGTCAGATTTGGCTTTCGCTTCACCGAAATCGGAGATCGTCATACACAGTTGCGGAACCGGGGTTTCGAGCTTAAATCTGACAACCAGCTTGCATATTTGATCTTTTGAATCAATATTGCAGGTTCTGGCATCTGATTCAGCATTTGCATGTCATTTTTTGGTTGTTGGGGTCATTTTTTGTAGCTAAAGGCGTTCCATTTACACTGGAGCAACATTTTCTGTGCATGTGCAAGAAAAACGCCTTCTGGGTTTTGTTTGCAGCACAGAAAAACCATCTGGGTATCTTTCTGTTTTTGCATGCAGTCTTTATATTTTGCAAAAATGCTCTTAGAAAGTTATAGCAGGACCCCTCTCCGTTGGCAGCTGCAGTTTTGAAGACAGTTTTCAAATGCTCCATTCTTGCTTATACGGACTCCTTTTCCCACGAATTTTTTTTTTTTGATTTTGGCTATTTTCTCGTGCTCTATGCACTAGTGCAGTCATTTTTTGATTTTGATGCCAAGATTTTTCAGAAATTACAGATTCTCAGTCGTGACATTGCACGGTTCTCGTTTTGGGAACTTCAGAGGATCATAACTTTCACATACGACCTCGTATCGAGGCGATTCTTTTTTTGAAAGTGCATGATTTTTTGAGTAGATTGCAGTGGTGCTGTTTATTTCTCTAGATATTATGCCAAAGTTGTATTTTCAGCATATGCTCTTCATGAGGGTTTTGTAATGCATTGAAATCAAGACCACTTAGTATTTATTGCTAGTGGTAGTTGTAAACGCACTAATATAAAGTGCCAAATCATATTTTCTTGGGGGGGTTCTTTGATTAAGTGAAAAGGGGGGGTTGTCTTGGTTGGGTTCTCTTCTTTTCGACACTTCTTCTCTGCATTTCTTCATCATGGATCAAACAAATCTGCCTATCCTAACTCCATACAATTACTTTGAGTGGAAATCACGCATGACAATTCACTTAAGGAAAGCTGGATTAAATAGGATAACTATGGGACTTGAAACTGAACCTGCTAAAGATGAAGATAAGCCTAAGTGGTTTAACAAATGTGATGAGGCATATGGAACATTGTGTTTGTCTGTTTCTCCTGATTTGCTCTTTCACATTGAGTCTTTGAATACACCAAATGAAATCTGGACAAAGCTAGAAACACTATTTGGCACACAAGATTCAATGAGGGGTCATATGTTGGAAAATGAACTAATTAGTTTAAGTCCAGGCAATTTCAACACAATCCAGGATTTCTTCACTAAATTGAAATCACTAAGGCTGCAGTTAAAACAATGTGGAATTGAAAAGAAAGATGAACAACTGATTCTTAGTATTCTCTCTAAGCTAAGTTCAGAATATTCTGTGTTTGTTTCTACTTTCTATGCTACTAAGGGTGCACTTGGTACTCAATTCACCATGCCATCTTTAGATGATTTTGCTGTCAATCTCACTCGGGAACAGGACAAGCTAATCCAGATGGGCACTCTTAAGTCCTCTAAGTCACATGCCTTGGCTGCCAACCAAGGCACAAAAGAACAGAAAGGACAAAGTAGTAACAACAATAGTAAGGATAAGAAACAAAAGAATAGCAAGGAGTAGAAGGATCAGATAATGGTTGCTTCAAAAGCAACTAATGAGACCCAATATTCCAAGGGCGACAAGCCTAAGAAAGAGAGGGTCCAATGTGCCTATTGTAAAAGACCCGGTCATGATGAACATAAATGTCTGAAGAAACAAATTGATCACTTGACACACATTCTTGAGAAGAATAATATCAGTGTTCTTGAGTCTATCAAACAGAGTTCTAATGAGGGGTCTAATAAGGCAAAAGAAAACGGCAAGGGGAAAGGAAAGGGCAAGGCCCTTGTTGCAGTTGCTTCTTCACCATCCACTTGGGTTCTTGATTCTGGTGCTTCACACCACATGGCTTCATCTAAGGAAGAACTTGCATCCTTGGAGCCGTGTACTATGCCTTCTATTTTGATGGGTGATAACACTCCTGTTGAGGTGTGTGGGAGAGGGTCTGTTGATGTGGGGGATGGCACATTCCATGATATTCTTTGTGTGCCCTCATTATCAACTAATCTCCTATCGGTATATCAGATCACTCACACAGGTTCACGCAAGCGGGTTGAGTTCACTCCTGATTCAATGGAGATTCGTGAGTTGCACAGTGGTTCTACAGTTGCAGTTGGGAGAGCAGATCATCAGTCACGGCTCTATCTATTTTCTCACTTTGTTCCTGATCCTCCTTCGACTGTTTTGCTCACTCATTCTAATGATGTGAGTAGATTATGGCATGAGCGGTTTGGCCATCTTAACTTCCGCTACTTACAGCAGCTCAACCAGCAGAGCATGGTCACAGGGTTGCCTTCAGTTCAGTTTTCAGGTGGTGTTTGCCAAGGTTGCATTCTTGGTAAGCATCCTAAGGAAAAGTTTGACAAAGGTAAGGCATGGAGAGCTTCACAGATACTGGAGTTAGTTCACAGTGATTTGGCTGGTCCATTTCAGCATCCTTCCTTCAGCAGGGCTAGATATGTCCTCACATTCATTGATGACTTTTCTCGATATACTTGGGTGTACTTTCTCAAACAGAAGTCAGAGGTATTTGATCATTTTCAAGACTTCAAGACTTTTGTAGAGAAGCAATCTGGGAAAGCCATCAAAGTTTTACGCACTGACAATGGTGGTGAGTATGTCAACCATCGGTTTGAGAGGTTTTGCACTTCAGAGGGGATTGATTTGCAGCATTCAGTTCCATACAATCCTCAGCAGAACGGTGTTGCAGAACGGAAGAATAGGTCCTTGAAGGAAATGGCGAATTGCATGATTCACTCCAGATCTCTTGCACCACAGTATTGGGCAGAGGCCATTAACTGTGCTTGTTATATCCAGAACCGTGTTCCTCACCGAGCCTTGAAGGGAGTCACTCCTTTTGAAGCTTGGAGCGGTTGGAAACCATCAGTTAAGCACTTACGAGTTTTTGGTTCTCCTGCATGGGCCCACATTCCTACAGAGAAACGCAAGGCCTTGGATCCGCAGAGCAAACCTTGCATATTTGTAGGTTATCCTGATGGTGTGAAGGGTTATCGGTTGCTCCACCCTACTACACATGAGTTGTTCATCGAGAGGAGTGTTCAGTTTGAGGAGGGCTCTTCAAGCTCACTTTCTATCACTTCTCCAACTCCTTCTACTTTGACATTAGAGTCACTTGGGATACATGACAGATCTTCTGATGAGTCAGATTCACCTGAGCAGTCTTCTACCTCCACTTCTAATGCAGAGAGCGATTCAGAGGACTCACCTCCTTCCTCTCCTAGTCATCATTCAGAGGTTGATTCTTCTCCTCTAGATTCTCCATCTTCCGGTCCACTTTGGGCTAAACAGACCTTGCAGTCTGCAGGTGATTGGGTTGGGGATCCATCAGACACCAGGCGGACTCGTTCACAGTTCCAGGATGCTCCACATGTCTTCATTGCTACTGCCTCAGATCCACAGTCTTTTCATGAGGCTTCTGGTATTCCTGAGTGGGATACAGCTATGCAGGAGGAGTATAGTTCCTTAATGAGGAACCACACTTGGGATCTTGTCCCTCTTCCTAAGGGAAGAAAACTTGTTCGATGTAAGTGGATCTATCAGATAAAATTTGCAGTAGATGGGTCGGTTGACAAGTATAAGGCTCGCTTGGTCGCAAAAGGATTCTCCCAAGTTCCTGGGATTGACTACTCTGAGACTTTTGCGCCAGTTGCCCGAATGAATTCCATCTGACTTGTCCTTGCCATTGCTGCAGCTAATCGTTGGGAAGTACACCAGATGGATGTGAAGAGTGCTTTTCTTCACGGTGACCTTCAAGAGGAGATCTACATGGAGCAGCCACAGGGGTTCCTTCAGGATTCTTCACTTGTGTGCCTTCTTCGGAAGTCTCTCTATGGCCTCAAACAGGCTCCTCGAGCCTGGTATGCCAAGATGGATTCCTTCCTTCTATCAGTTGGGTTCACTCGGTGCCATTCTGATCCCAATGTCTACATTCTGCAGCAGGATGATTCACTCCTATTTTTGGTTCTGTATGTTGATGACTTGCTGATCACAGGGAGTTCTTCATCCACCATTGGGGCTGTCAAAACTGCCCTTCATGACAGGTTTTTGATGACTGACTTGGGCTTGTTGCATTACTTTCTTGGGATTGAGATCTACCAGTCTTCTTCTCGGATCACCATCACACAGTCCAAGTATGCTCTAGATTTGCTCTCGAGGTTTCATATGGCTGACTGTAAGCCTGCTCCGACTCCCTTTCTTTCTGGAGTCAAACTTGAGGCTCAGTGTTCTTCTCCACTTGTTGATGGCACTTTGTACCGACAACTTGTTGGGAGTCTCATTTATCTGACTCATACGAGACCTGACATTTCATATGCTGTAGGCATGGTCTCTCGATTCATGCAGGAGCCTCATGAGCTACACTAGAAAGCAGCCAAGCGGATCCTTCACTACATTCAGGGTTCTCACAGTCTTGTGATTCACTACGCAGCGGGTATTGAGCTTGACTTGGTGGGCTACACAGATTCCGATTGGGCGGGCGATTCTCAGGATCGCAAGTCTACTTCAGGTTACAGCTTCTCACTTGGTTCAGGTCTTGTTTGATGGTCGAGCAAGAAGCAATCTGCTATTGCTCTATCTTCTACTAAGGCTGAGTATCGGGGGGCTGTGAATGCCTCTACTGAGGCCATTTGGCTTTAGAATCTTCTCACTGAGTTTGGTATCCAGATCAGACGGCCATCAGTCATATTTTGTGACAACCAGAGTGCCATTCAGATCTCACGGAATCCAGTCCATCATCAGCAGACCAAACACATAGAGGTCCACATGCACTACATCCGGGAGCTCATCCATGGCCACGTCATTGACCTTCACTACTGTCCGACTTCCGAGCAGGTTGCTGATATCTTCACCAAACCCTTCACTGAGAGCAAGTTCCTTCATTTGCGAGCTTTGCTGGGGGTGCGGGATGCTTCATCTTCTGGGGGGGCTTCTTCCTCTCACTCGGAGTCTTGACTCTCTCTACTTTTGGGGGGGTCTCTTCTCTCTCTCTTTGGGGGGGACTTTTATGTACATGGGTACCTCATCAGGCTTGATTTGCCGGGACCCATTTCTACATCCACCTAAGCTTCACTTATGGGGGGGTGTTAGTGTAGGTTTTTATTTCCTAGATGGATTATTTATTTTTCCTATATTCCTAGGTTTTTCCTACACTTCTATTAATCTTGCTTAGGTTAATAAAGCATGTCTTATTAGGTGAGTAGTTGCGAGGTGTCACCTTCCTACATGTGAGCATCCATTAGCTATCTTGGGAAGATACTTTGCTATCTTTAGTCCGATAGATGGTTGCTCCTCATTGGTCGGTGTTGCCACCTCCTCTCTCTTCCTAGTCTATATAAGCATGCTACCTGGCTTGTATTTTGCATCTTTTGCTTTTGCATCCTCTTAATGCTATTTTGCTTCTAGCATTTGCATTACTCTCTTGGAGACTAACTCTGTGTTGCTATTTTGATTTCGTATCATTTGCATTCATAGTTTTAATATCTATTCTTTGCACTAGTTTTCTGGGTTATTAATCTTTTCAGATTCTAACAAAGGTTATGTTCTAGTTAGGCCCAATATACTGATCTTATGCACTTCATTCTTCCTCTGCTCTAATGTTGTTGTTTTGTCACATACCAAACTTGTATTTTTGCTTCCACACTTTTCTCTATCTTTCTTCACACCTACCACACACAACTCCTCACTTCATACTGAAATCCATTTGGTATATATATCTGCATCAAGGATTTCAACATCTTCCCAGTCGGTAATTGGAATACTTAAGATATTTACAAAACACTGATCTGTCGGCTGAATCCATGCTTGGTATGTGATGCGTATCAAAGACATAGACATAGAGGTCATCATTCATGTCGGCCAACCATGTATGATCTCTCAAATATCTTGACCACCAACAATTTCTAATCTGGATTAAAGTCTGATGCTCTATTGGTCAGTTCTTCCTCAGTCTTCTCTGCCTATCAGGAACCCAACATGTAGGTTCTCATATCTTTTCACTCTTTCATCATGAGAGGCTCAATCTCTGGAATGTAGTAGTCATGGTACTCCTCTTGACTTGTCCAAGTCCGTAACTTACTGAGTTACACCATCTGAGAGATCTGGACCTAATTGTTGGACCTTGCTGCATGCTCTATTCTTATTCACCGGACCAAAACACTCTTCAATTTGACTTCCGGTATAGGCATATTATGTGTTGTGGATGTGTGGGATAGACTTTGTTGCCATCAATGACAACAATAATGAAGCCACACAATGTCTCTTGCCAACAAGACCAATGTTGATCAAAATACTCTCTCTGTCGTTATCTCTGTACTCTGCCAACACTTAGCTAAAATGCTTAAGTCCGCTTTGCCAGACCAAAATCTCTATTCCAACCTTGTTGAATCTTTGTTCCTTTTCTTGTTACCATAAATGACAACACTATCAAACATCATGCTCAGCCAAACTTCATCATACTAGTAGTTTCTCCATTAATGATGTTTGCCAAGTTGCCAACATGAAGGATTTTAGGATTTTGGGGTTTAGGTGGAACAAGGAACCTAAGTACATGGGAACTAAGTGAAAAAGTATGAAGATCCTCTAAAATTCTAATCACCCGCTTGATTTAGAGCACTCTAGGAATTTTTAGGTTGGTCTAGGGTTCAGAGGGACATAAAAACACGTGAACCTTGGGATTGGGAAACTAGGGTTCTAGGGGAATGGGGACTTTAGAACTGGGGTTTCAGGGTTCTAAGGATTTTGGGAACTCTAGAATTAGGGAACATGGTTTTGAGGGACTAGGGACTTTTAAGATCTTGGGATATTGGAGATTGAGATCTCAAGGTTCTAGGGGAATGGGGAACATGAGGACCTAGGAACCATGAATTTGAGGCTTAAGATTCCATGGAACTAGGGAGTCAAGGGACTAGGGAACCAAGGAAATGAGGAACCTAAGGAATTTGGAATTTAGAGGTTCTAGGGAAGTGTGAAACTTGAGGATCTAGGGACATGGGGTTATATGGGAATGGGGAAATTGAGGATCCAAGGACATGCTCCAATGTACCTAAAACACCCAAAAATCCTAAAACCTAGAAAATGTAGATTAGCAAAGGAGAAATCCTCCAAACTTAGAATAATTTTGAATTTTTCAATTATTAAGACATTAAATGATCAAGAGGGAAATGAAAAGGAAACACTTATGTAAAATTCACAAAAAAACAAGGACTTGGGTAGATTTAGGAATTTTCAAATTAGGTCCCAACATTGGCTCTGGTTGGGAACATGTGTCTCTTATAGGTACAAAGAGCATCCAACTATCTTTGGGAAGCAAATCAAAAAAGAAAAAAACATGAGGAGAGATAAGAGGAAACAAACACAAGGACAAATGTATGTATAAGATAAGAACCTATAGCCAAAGACATGGAGCACAAAGAAACTTAATGATTGTTATAGTCAAAACTTATAGGGACTTATAGGTTAGACCTTTAAAAGAAGATCCATGGAAAAAATGTTGCACACTTTTTTCCTCTATCAAAGACAAGCTAAATTTAAGAGCTAATCTCCCTCAAACTGAAATTGCACTCACCACCCAACTATAATAAATGATGGTTGTTGCATGCATGCAGCATCCTATAACCATTACCTGGAAAATAAAGTCTAGCTCCACCATTGATATCAGTACTATATGGAAACCACAAATAATAGGTACATGACATATTCCATGACAAATCATGCATGCTCTTAGTATTAGGGGTGGAACATGGAAAACTTGGTTAGCATCAATACACATGGATGAGGGCAAACATCCATCGCCAAATGCAATGTTGTTATTTCTGCTGATCTTTTCATGTGAACTAAGAGAAAATGATAACATCTCTAATTGATATCAAAAAGAGAAAGATACTTGGCCACAATCTTGATTTGCACAAAGAAGGGATTCTTCCTACAAGTTAATCTGAATGGTTTAAAGCTCAAGAACACACTCAAATTGAGTTGCAATATGTTGATCTTCAATAGATAGTAGATGTGTTGCAACTCAACATCTTCTTCACATGTATGAGGGCCCATATAAAGGACTCAAAATCAAATACAACACTATCATCTACAACATTTAAAACATGACCTTCAAAAAGGAAAGCTTCATAGTCGATGGTGCTCTAAAAAAACTCTTGAATGGCAGGTGGCCAACATACATCACTTTCACAATGCTAACACAATCCTCAATATCTAAATCATAGGCATGATACTTATTACAATTCAAACCATTAGCACAACTATTAACATCATGAGGCACTTTAGGTGAAGAACCAAGTTCTTCAAATTCTCTATGTATTGTAATCTCATACTTGCAACTTGTTGTGTCATATCTACTACTACAATTAGACTGATAGCACATTGCTTCTTGCTCATTCATTGTAACAACAATTCTTTGTGACCTAATTATAGCACACTCAACATGGGGAAGACAACAAACTTTACAACAAATAAATAGGCTCTCGTATGTGTCCATATGATCACCACCTTCACAATCATCAAGGAAAAAAATTCAAACTTAAAATACATGTTTGCATTGTCATTTATCTTAGATCAGTTATCACTAAGTGCATATAGATACATGTCATTCTTATGTAAACAAATAGGAGTAGCTTCATCATCATCCAAAGGAACAAAAGAAGGAAATACATCAAACAATAAGTTAATTTCTTACTCATATTGGATATCATATGCCTATACACAATTAACATAATCAACTTCACAAGATGATTCTCTTGACTTATAACTTGTGCATATATCTTCCTCTTTGTCCACTTTGATAACACAAACTATAGGGTCATATACCTCAATTTCAAATTAAAGGTCATCATGCATATCATCATTATCATCTCGATCTACTGACTATCCAACTAAAGGTAGGTGCATACACTATCTTCATTATCTACATTGATGTCATATGATGCACCATCTTTAATTTCTACCCTTTTGACTACACAAGAATAATGATCTGCTACTATAGTCACTTGATATATTGCATCCAATTGGTTACTTCTTATAGTAACTTGTTCATTCCTAACAAAGTTTGCATTTGAGGACAACAATTTTTCAATGTGTTCATTCCTCATTTTTCAACATAGTCTAAGCATCGATAAACCTACTACATGCTCATTAACTTCAAATTCTCTTGTATTAAACTCAAACCAACCTCATAGGCTTCAAATAACATATCAATGCAAGTAAGTGTGCTAGGTCTATACACACATGGGATTCTAGAAAGGGAAAAAAAACAAACGTGTGACTAAGGTCCATAATAGACTCCCCCTCTTGCATTTCTATATTTTCTAATTCATAGACAAGAGTAGAAGGGCCTATATTTCTTGAAAATTCTTCATCAAATGTAGCCATGAGGTCCTTCCAAGAAACAAAGGACTACTTTGGAAAATTATCAATCCATTTCTTTGTGTTTCCATGTAAGGACCTAATAAATAATCTCATCCATATGTTTTCATCTTCAAACTGAATCATTTTCTATAAATTTTGAAAACTCATCAACATGTGTGTCCCCTTCATACATATCATACCCATCAAATCTAAGAATTTGGATGAAAACCTTGGCCATCATGATTTTTATTTCACAATCAACCCAAGAGAGGTCTAGCTATTTGTAAGTGGTGTCTAGTGCAATTATAGGGAACTAAACAACTTGGTTTTTGATAACAACATGGTGAGAATTAGATTGCAACCTTGACTCAAGAAGCTTGATCTAATTATCATACTCTTTTAGCTACTTAACAAGTTCATTTTTCTTTTCTATGGATGCCTATAGGTTAATGCATGGGTTGACATGGGATGCAAGTCTACTAGAATAGCATGAAGAAGCATCACTATAAGAGTCATAGGCATTGGTTCCAGTGTAATTTCTAGGGTTTGAAACATAAGAAGATGCATATGAGGAATAATCCCTAGAGTAATCATATTCATACCAAGAGGCCATGACTAGAACATACTACATGCAAGAAGAAAATGAAGGCATTACAAATAATGTTTTATTATCATGAGAGAAATTGTATCTCAAAGGTAGGAAGAAAAAACTAGGTTTACCATTATCACCAATTGCTACAAACTTGAAATGTGATTTTGAATCACCAATACAAAATATATTACAGTAGAAACAAACTTCTTTTCTTGGAAGTAGAGTTGCTACCTCTTCCAATAGAAATAACTTAAAGTACAAATGAATCTTCAAGGCTACAAATTAATTTAGATAGGTTTATCTCACCAATAGATTCTTTAATAATTTTCAACCCAACAATGTCTTTTCCCCAGTGCCATTTTATCAATGCAAGTTGACAAAAGGTCAAACACTACACACAACAAAATGCACCTAGAAACACCTATAAACTATAATGATTAAATAACTAGGGTTTCCAAAATATGAACCAAAATATTATATCCCTAGCAATGATGCCATTCTATTGGGTCCCAAAACTACAAGCCCAAAATCCTAGAGTATATTCTCACCTTCAATGCCAAGATTTGTCATCAAGAAGGTAGAACAAGGGCTCATCCATAGATTGAGGATGGTTAAAGGCCAATTGCTAAGATTATATAATATCTCCTTCACTTTAAGCTTAGCTAGACTTAGGGGGATCTTCTTAGAGGTAATCCTTAATACCTGATTTTCTCACAACAAAAGGTGAACAAGATGAAATTTTATAGTAGTATCCAATGTAAGTTGGGCCCTAAAGATTGTCACTAGGCCACAAACTAACCTACTACACATACAACCTCTAATTGAGATAAAAGTATACCTTGTAGATGTACCCATAGATGACAACACTATGATATCCCCACAAGATATATCCACTTAGAATTTCATACACAAAAATAGCTGTAGACATACATGACGTGATTCTCTAACATTTTATTATTCTCTAGTTATAATACTTAATCATGAAATGCATGTAAAACCCTAATCTAATCCTACAACTAATAGGATAAATGATATATAAAATAAAGAGTGATTGATCCCTCACTAATATGGATTGGTGCCTGCTCCATTGGGCAATAGACTAATAGAATTCAAGGAAGATGGAGATAAAGATGCAAAACATCAACAGAACCAGCTATGCATTCACATATAAATCATAAATATCACTACATATAATGGATACTTATTAATCCTTGACAAGACTACAATAACCAATGTGAAATGAAGAAGAGCCATTACAAAGGCTTCACAATGCATTAGATGTTGTCACACATGCATCAAATCCTCATTATGCTCATACCAACAAATGTGGAAAAAGAAAATATACATAGTTGTGACTATACATTTCCACGAATTATCATTAAAAAATGCCATGGAGACATACCATTATATGTAAATGCACATTGAAAAAACTTTGATTTATAAGATATATTCCTTCCTTTTACAGACCAAAGAAGCAATGTTTGATGCCTTAGATTTGACATGAGGCAACTTTGTAGACTAGGAAATTGGCTTGTGACAAATCATTTGAATGAGAGATAAACTTGTATTTATATATTTTCCTTTTTCATTCCCTAATCCACCTATGGGAATCTATTGTGTGAGTAGATTGGGAAAATAGGGAACTCTAGGACTTTGGAATTTAGGAGTTCTAGGGAATGAGGAACCTACTTACTTCAGGGAACTATGGTTCCAAGGGAATAGGGAACTTGAGGATCTAGATACATGAGGTTCATGGGAATGAGGAATTTGAGGATCTAGGGACATGTTCCAATGTCCCCAAAATCCCCAAAATGCTAAAACCAAAAAAAGGTAGATTTAGAAAAGGAGAAACCCTGCAAACTTAGAGTAATTTTAGATTTTGCCATTCTTAACATATTAAAGGATCAAGAGGGAAATGAAAAGGAAACACTTAGGAAAAATTCACAAAATAAGAAAGGACATATAAGTAGGTTTGGATTTTTCAAAAAAATTGGGCCCCAATAGGTTGGCAGGTCAACTAGTTGGAATAAAATAGAACTAGTCTAGGAGTACTCTAAAAATGCAAAGTGAAGGAAGTATTTAAGCAGATGACTTGAATAAGAATTTTATAGAAATGGATGAGAGGAATAGATTTGGGAACTTGAAATATGAAGTCAAGTAACCTAGAGGGTTCCACAAACTAGAAGAAATGTGATGAAAGAAAAGAATAAAGACTTGATAAAGTTTCATGAACCTTTTATGCAGAATAAGAGGCGATAACAAGATATTGAATAGGAAAAATATATCTAGTAGTCAGTCAATATTCTGCAAAATGGGAAAATGAAGGGAAATGGAAGGGAATGAAGGACTCAATAAAGTCCATAAGGATTTCATACAAAACAAGAAGTCAAGACTAGATGGAAGGCTAAGAGGAAATATCTCTTAGTACCTAGAAAGTCCACAAAACACTAGAAAATGACCTAAATTTCCCAACACTAAGAATATTTTCTTGGATATCTACAACTTCAACACATAATGAAAACATAGGGGATGATTTTAAACAACACATAGACAAACTTTGTCCAAAGGTAGACCCACTTAAAATTGCTTAGATTAGTTATACATGGTGGGTAAAACAAGGCAAGTACACAAAGGGGAACCAAACTTACAAATTCTTTATTTTTCAAGTTGGGTCCCAACCATGGCTCTGGTTAGGGTTGTGTGTCTCTTGGAGGCACACAAAAGAGGTATGTATATGACATCAACCTCCTACCAATGACATGGGAGAAAAAGGAAGTTTCAGAAGGTATGGATGTAACCAAATCTTTGAAACACACACATGTTAAACCTTGCAAAGAAGATCCATGGCACTAGGACATGGACAAACTATTGAAAACTACTTGCCTCTAACAAAGACAGGTTTGAAGAAGGAAATAAGTTTGCTCAAACTAAAAATGTGTCCATCTCCAAGTAGCAACAAATGGCATTTCTTACATGCATACATTTGCAAGTTGTCAATGTTAAGATTGTTGTAGACACCTAAAATTGACATATCTTGCAACATCACCTTGTGGATACACCATTTTAGACATCTTACAACATGTTTTATCCTAAGACCCTTGTGTAAACATCCCATCACCTAATTAGTTAACTAATCCCATTTATCCCACTAGCCAATTAATTAATTAAATTATATTTATTTAATTAATTCCCACATTTCCTCTAATTTAAATAAATAAAACATTTATTTAAATTAGCCCTCACCTTTATTCTCATCCTCAGACTTGTCCCTCTCTCATAATTTAAGTAATTCTTTATTATAACCTTTCACACTACAACCATTATTAAATGCCTTGTCACATTATCCCACTTATTAAACTACCTTTTAATCCTATCCATCCACATCACATAATTGACCTTTCTGTCCTAGCCATCAATCATTATCCCTCACCTTCTATAAATTAAGCGTCTTAGTTCACATCAACATACCATCTTCATATGCAAGTATTGTTGAATGCACAAGACAACTGAGTTGGGGGGGGTAATTCAATTGTATCAAAAATATCAAGCCTTCTCAAACATTCAGATCCACATTAACCTTTAAACTTGTTATGTTGATTAATCATGAAAATCAAATAATTAAAACTGAAACATAACAGGACCAATCACAAGAAAACACCATATTTTAAGTGGAAAACCCAAAAAGGGAAAAACCATAGTGAGGATTAGCTCACAATATAATTATAAAGTAATAGCAATACTGAATTACAAAAGTCTCACTGCAGGTTGACTCATTGTCCAAGTGGACTCACTACCCATTGAGAAAGAAAGAGAGAAGAGAAGAGTGGCTCACTACTAGGATTTGAACTGATATAATTTCATCTAACCTATGCATGGAGTTCATTTCCAATGAAGCATGTAATATTCATCACAACACAAATAACACCTCAACAACACTGAAAAATAGTTGACACTTTTTGTTCACTGCATCTAGTAGCCTAACACATGAAAGATCTTACTACATTGATCAAATTTGCATCACAGACATCATATCCATCACGCACACACACATTCATGAATCCTTGACACTTATTTATACCATCGTCATCCTTGAAAACATTCTCCAAGGTCAGCAACACAACTTAACCCATAAAATTCAAATTAGGTCTAGACCTAAATATTCCCATAGAGGAAGGGAACAAATGTAGACCACATCAGACCTTAGCATGGACCTAAATCCACACTTACATGCTTCATCACACTTTCACTTTCACCAAAGCACAACCATAGAATAGTGTAAACAACCAAGTTAGTCATCCTTGTGTTAACACCATGAACTTTTAATTGCATGCTTCCTCAAAATCACATGACAACATATGGACCATGCACCAAGATTGAACATGATCTAAAAACATCCACAAGCACTTGAAAACCAACAAATTCCTTTGCAACATCTTTCTCCTGAAGAAACTTCACACCGGAGTACTTAACCAACTATATCATACTCTGTCATCATCTGCAAATTAAGAAATGTACTTGTAGAGCCCCAAAACATGAACCACTTGAAGAAAGATATAGACCTTATAAGTATAAATCTAGAACCACAAAGGTAGAAACAAATCTACAGAGAAATGCGGAGCAAAACACTTTCTCCTAGACACACTGCAAGCACTATCAAATAATATTCTCAAACTGGTGAACATAGCTTTCACTACACAATGATCTGGAGCACCAAATTATAGATTTAGCATCTTCATACACTTCTAAACCACATATCCAAACTACACACCCAAATATTCAATTAGGAAGAAATGTGGAAAATTAATTCATCATAACTCTATTAAGCTAGAACACATCTTCAACACACTATTCCCTTTATTAATCATTTTTTCTCAAAAGCACTTGGAATCCAAACAACAAAATCATATTCTCAACATCTTCAATACCTCCTCAAAGCAATCAAATCACTTTAACATAGCAAATCAATCAAATGTTGAAACAAGAACCTCATCAAAAGAAATAGTTGACACCAATGACAACACAAACTTGTTAACATTAAATATAACACTGGTTAACACATACTTGCAACAATATCTCCCTTTGTCATTAATGGCAACACATGATGTGAAAAACCATCAAGACATAGTTCTAAACCAATCTTCTTTAGTTGTTTACTCTCCCCCTTTCTTTTACACATCTTACTAGATCTCTCTCTCTCTGATCATCGATTCTTTTCTTTCTCACATTATTCTTTCTCCCCCTTTTTTTTACATGAACTCTCTCCCCCTTTGACATCAATGACATAGGGTGACACAACTTTCCCTTTTTATGACACTGTACATACTTTCACTGCTCACTACTGCTCTGCAACATCTTTTTCTTTCAGTGCTTTGAATACTCCCCCTTAGGAGTGCACACAACACTGTATGAACTCTTACTCCCCCTGACTACAACAATCATCATGACCACTACCTGCTCCCCCTGAGAGGTAGCCTCCAACATCAGTCTAGAAAAGAATGAGTCTTGAAATCTATTGGACTAGTGCATCTCCTTATGCATCTAGTTCAAAGGAGGGGAAATAACCCCTAACTTCTCTCGAAGATACTCAAATATATCCTTAGGAAGAGCCTTAGTAAATATATCAGCAACCGGATACTTTGTAAGCACATACTCAAGCTTCACTTCATTCTTTGTAACCCTCTATCTCATAAAGTGATACCTAATTGAAATATGCTTTGTCCTTGAATGCATCACCATATTCATTGAAATGTTAATAATAATTGTATTATCACAGAAAATAGAAATTGGCTCATCATACACAACTTTGATATTCTTCAAGGATTGTTTCATCCATAACACCTATGTGCAACATGATGTTGCATCAATATACTCTATGTTTGTAGCAAATAAAGACATTGAATCTTGTTTCTTTCTTAGCCAAGACACCAATCTGCATCAAAGAAAAAATGCACCACCACTTGTACTTTTCGTGTCATCTACACAACTGGCCCAACCTGCATCTGTATAATCACTTAAGGTAAAGTTAGTGTATTTTGGATACCACAATCCATGAACTAGAGTGCCCTTTAAATATTTGAATATCCTCTTCACTACCATAACATGTGACTCTCTAGGATCTTCTTGAAATCTAGCCACAAGACAGACTGCATGCATAATATCTGGTCTAGTAGAAGTTAGATATAGTAATCCTCAAATCATTGATATGTACTTGCTCTTATCAGCGTTTGGAGATTCATCATTCTTTCTCAACTTACATTAAGTAGTCATAGGAGTACAAACAGGTTTAGAATCTTCCATTCCAAACTTCTTTAACAACTCTTTTACATGTACTTTGATTAAGAAATGAAAATGCCCTTATCTTTCTAATTGATTTGTAACCCAAGGAAGAAGTTCATTTCCCCACACATTGACATTTCAAATTCTTTTTACATCTCATCTACAAAACTCTTACACATACCTTCATTGCCTCCAAAGATCATATCATCTACATACACTTCCACAATCAGAGTTTGATCTTCTCCTACCTTGATGTATGAATTTCTATCTACAAAGCCTTTAATGAATCCTTGCTGCAATAAATACCTGTCTAACCTTTCATAGCAAGCTCTGGGGGCTTGCTTCAATCCATATAGTGTCTTCTTCAACCTACAAACCATATCTGACTTATCTGACAACTGAAATCCTTCTGGTTACTCTATGTACACTTCCTCTTCCAACTCACCATTCAAGAAAGCAGACTTCACATCCATTTGATATACTTTGAAATTCTTATGTGTTGTAAAAGCAAGAAACATCCTAATGGCCTCCATTCTTGCCACTAGAGCATAATTTTCCTCATAGTCTATTCCTTTCATTTGTCAGTAGCCTTTACACACAAGTCTTTCCTAGTTCCTTACCACTTCTCCATTCTCATTCAATTTGTTCCAAAATACCCACTTAGTTCCAATTATATTTTTGTTCTTTGGTCTTGGGACAATTTCCCAAGTCTAATTCTTCTCAATATGTATTAGTTCTTCTTCCATAGTCTTGATCGAATTCTCATCCTTGCATACCTCAACCATTGTTTTAGATTCAACTTTAGAAAGTAAACATAGATTTACCTGTTCTTCAGCAGCTCTACTTCTTGTCAATACACCTTTTCCCTTATCACCAATGATCTGCTCTTTAGAATGATCCTTCTACACATACTTGAGAGTTTTAGGAGACTTCATCGGGGCTCCTTCCTCTTCAACTTGCACTTCCATTTATTTAGCTTCTTCTTCTTCACTGGAAGAAGACTCATCTGATTCATAATCATTAATCTCTGAAATCTTCTATATGTCTTCATCAACCTTAACATTCGTACTCTCAAAAATCTTTCTTAGCCTCTTGTTATAGCATCGGTAAACTTTTCTTTTGTTAGAGTACCCAAGGAAAATACCTTCATCACACCTTGCATCAAACTTTCCTAGTTCTTCATCCCTTCTGATATAACATTTGCTTCCAAAAACTTTGAAATATTTAACTGTGTGAATCCTTCAATACCATATCTCATAGGGAGTCTTTGTGTCATTTTCTCTTACCTGTAATATGTTTTGTATGTAGACAACTGTATGGATTGCTTCTCTCCAGTAAACTTCCAATACGTTTACTTCTTTTATCATTGTCCTTGCAGCTTCTTGAACAATCATGTTCTTCCTTTCAACCACTCCATTCTGCTAAGGAGTCCTAGGGGCAGATAAATGCCTCTTTATCCCATGATTCTCACAAAACATGTTAAACTCATTAGAAGTAAATTTCCACCTCTATCAAACCTCAAACATTTGATCTTCATATTCAATTCTTTCTCAACCATTGTTTTAAAGGATTTAAACTTATCTAGGGCTTCTAATTTTTCTTTAAGAAAAGTGACCCATGTAATTCTAGAGCAATCATCAATAAATAACATAAGATACCTGCCACCTTGAAAACTCCTTACTCTAGTAGGACCACAAAGATCTATATGTATCAATTCCAACAGCCCAGTAGAAGATTGTTCTTCAATTTGCAAGCTTCCTCTTGCTTGCTTTCAAACTTGATAGTCCTTGCAAATGGCATTGATAGGCTTTCTAATCTTTGGTAGATCTCTCACAACTTGACTTAAACTTATCTTTACCATGCTATCAAAATTGATGTGACACAATCTCCTATGTCATAGCCAACTCTCACTAATTTGAGTCATAAAGTAGTAACTATCACACCTTTGAGATGCTAAATGTTTCCATCTGTCCTCTTTCCAAAAACTAACACAGTTCTGGACTCCTTTCTGATCTCAAAGCCATCATCCTAAAACATAAGATTATATCCTTTGTTGCACAATTGTCCAACACTCAAAAGATTTTTCTTCAAACCTTTAATATAAAGAACATCATCAGTGTTATGCTTTCCATCAAGATTGATTGAGCCTCTTCCACATATCTTAGTAGTACTATCATCACCAAACCTAACTAGTCCTCCATCACATTTCTCAAATTTAACAAACTTGCTTTTATCACCAGTCATATGATTTGAGCAACTACTATCAATAACCCAATAGTTCTTTTCTTGTCTAGTATGAAAAGTAGACATCAAAGTGTCTTCATTATTAAGACTTACCTTCAGAGCATTTTCCTTCACACATTCTTCAAATTCAATTGAAATTATGTCATCTTCATTATCCCCATCATCAGATTCATTATCAGATATACTTGCATCTTTTTTCTCATAGTAGTTTTTCTTAGGCACTCTACTTTTGTTTTCCCTATTCTTAATTTTCAAAATTCCTTCCAGATATCTTGGAGCATAATGGCCAATCTTTCCACAACAGTAACTCTTGAAAGGCAACTTCCCACTGTGCCTACCAGTACCCAATTTCATATCATTAGCATCCTCCAGATCTGCTTCATATTTTCTAGTCCTGAAGGAAGTTACAATTGAGTTCCAAATTTCATATCCAAGAGAGACCAGATAACTTACTATTCTTATTTTCATGAAGGCATAATGAGGAACATTCTTCTTGTGCACCATCCTAGATCTACCTCAAGCTGTTAAACTCTCTTCTAAGGAATTTGGATCTAGTACCAATTGTTGAATGCACAAGACAACTGAGAGGGGGGGTGAATTAGTTGTATCAAAATTTCAAACCTTCTCAAACATTCAGATCCACATTAACCTTTAAACTTGTTATAATAATTAAGCATGAAAAGCAAATAATTGAAACTAAAACATAACAACACCAATCAAAAGACAACACTAGATTTTACGTGGAAAATCTAAAAAGGAAAAAACCATAGTAATGATTAGCTCACAATATAAAGTAGTAGCAATACCAAATTACAAAAGGCTCACTGCCAAAGGGCTCACTGCCCAAAAGGAAGAATGCTCACTAAAGGTGGACTCACTGCCCACTGAGAAAGAAAGAGAGAAGAGAAGAGTGGCTCACTGCCAGGATTTGAACTAATATAATTGCATCTAACCTATGCATAGAGTTCAGTTCCAATGAAGCACAATATTGATCACAACACAAACAACACTTTCTCAACAACACTGAAAAATAGTAGACACCTTCTGCTCACTAGATCTAGTAGCCTAACACATGAAATCTCTTACCACACTGATCAAATTCACATCACAAACATCATATCCATCACACACACACACACACACATTCATGAATCCTTGACACTTATTTATATCATGATCATCCTTGAAAACATTCTCCAAGGTCAGCAACACAACTTAACCTATAAAATTCAAATTAGGTCCAGACCTAAATATTCTCGTGGAGGAAGGGAACAAATGTTGACCACATCACACCTTAGCATGGACCTAAATCCACTCTTACACACTTCATCACACTTTCACTTTCACCAAAGCACAACTGTAGATAGCGTCAATAACCAAGTCGGTCATCCTTGTGTTAATAACATGAACTTTTAAATGTACACTTCCTTAAAATCACACAACAACATGTGGACCATGCACCAAGCTCAAAAATAATATAGAAACATCCACAAGCACCTGAAAACCAACAAATTCCTTTGCAACATCTTTCTCTTGAAGAAACTTCACACCAGAGTACTTAACCAACTATATCATACTCTGTCATCATTTGCAACTTAAGAAATGTACTTGCAGAGCACTAAACCATGAACCAATTGAATTGAAGAAAGATATAGACTTTATAAGCATAAATCTAGAACCACAAATCCAAAAACAAATCTATGGAGAAATGTGGAGAAAAACACTTTCTCCTAGACACATTGCAAGCACTATCAAATATTATTCTCAAACTAGTGAACACATCTTTTACCGCACAACGATTCAGAGAACCAAATTCTAGATTTAGCATCTTCAAACACTTCTAAACCACATATCCAAACCACACACTTAGATATTCAATTAGGAAGAAATGTGGAGAAAAACTTGATCACAACTCTGTTAAGCCATAACACATCTTCAACACACTATTTCCTTTATTAATCAAATTTTCTCAAAAGCACTTGGAAACCAAACAATAGAAGCATATTCTCAACATCTTCGACACCTCCTCAAAGCGATCAAATCACTTTAACACAATAACTAAATCAAATAACAACAACCTCATCAGAAGACACAGTTGACACCAATGACAACACAACCTTGTTGACATCAATGACAAAACTAGTTAGCACATAATTACAACAAGTGCATGCTCTCATTTTGATCATCTTCATTGCTCTCATTATAGACTTTTCATACCTAGATTATGTTGGTTTTATAGGTAGTCCACAATGCATATTTTATCTATACAACAAAGCTAGTAGAACTAGGGTGCATTCTACTCCATCCTATCTGAGTCATGTGAGGCTTTGATTTGAGGAGAAGGCTTTGATTTACTTGAATTCTCTTCTATAGTCCTTAGGTTAAATTTTTTAATTCATTTTTGGCACTTGCAATGGGACCCACATCCCTTTGATCCTCCTTTTTCAGAAGGAATTCGACCATTTTTGTGTTACAAGTACAGAAACATGCTTTTGACTAAGGACACATACCGGTGGTTTAGGTTGGCGTGCCTGCATTAGCAGGCAGTGTGCTTTCAGTCTTTGCCAGTGTGCCTGTGGTCACTGTCGGTGTGCTCATGGCTCTGGTTTTAGTCTAACTCATGTATGTGTTGCATGTTAATGATAATTTTCATGGTCTTTGATTGAATTGGGTTTCTATAGCTTGTTCAACTTTAGATCTACATTGTTAATCAGCTAATATTTGTTTTGGAGGGTTGAATTAGCTTTTGTTTTTAGGTTTTAGGGTGTTTTCTACAGGTGCACACCTATGGCTCAAACTGACATTCTTTTAGTCTGTGTGATAGTTTGTACCTTAGATGATTGCTCATATCTAAAAATTGGGACCCCTAGATCATTCTCTGCTAGTCATCTGCTATTTTTTCCCAGACTTGACACTCTATTTTGATAGTTTTTGAGGGATACAAAACTATCTATAACAACATGCCTTCGATCTATAACAACATACCTATGGTCTAAAATATCACACCACTAGTCTCTGACGGTGTGCCTACACAAAAAGGTAACAAGATGTATAATTGTTCAGTTTTCATATTTTCTCTATCTCTGTTGTGTGCCTTTGACTGTATTCATGTGCTTTTGCCTGATCTTTCATCTTGGCTAATACTTTGGTTTGTCTTGGAGGATAATTCATTTGTGCATCTTATCTTTCTCTTGTCAAAGATCATATTTCAAATTACTAACAAGTTTGTTGTAGCCACTCTTGTCAAAGATCTTGTTTTTCAACTAATTTAGGCACTAAAGTAGATTAGATGGTAAATGAACTTTTGTTTGCTGTGTCTTTGAAGTTTTGTGTTGGCGTACGCTCTCTCCTTACACTTCGTGTAATCTTAGAGATCAAAAGGCACACATTTATTCTCTTTTTTTACAAGGTTTGCTTGTTGTGTGTATGCTCTCTCCTCACGCTTTGTGTGATCTTGGAGATAAAAAACACTAGGTAAAATCTTTCCCTTAGGAGGCCTACTTGGAGACACACCACTCTAAGGGATGACTTCAACCATGTGTTTACACAATATATAAATGTTGTGAGAATCAAAAGACTCACTTCAAAGGAAGGATCCTCTCTCACCTTTTAAAGACCCTAAGACCCTCAGTCTGTTGAGACTTGTGTTGGTTGGAACTTGGTTGGATAGGGACACCCTTGTTCACAGATTCATCCCTCATACCTTGTGTATATTGGGACATGCCCTAGAAGCTTTGTTTATCCTAGATAAGACATTCGGTCATGATATCCTTTGGCGCATCATAGTTGCATGGAGGAGAAGAGCTCATGCTTGTACCTTCATTGGTTGAGATAGAATACACATTAGGTAAGACTTTTGTCTCCAAAGTAAGGAGTGTAAGGTGGTACATGACCTTGCATTCCCTATCTATCCAAGAAATGATAGATGGTATCAAGGGGATGGAAACCACCATTATCTAAATAGTGGGGGTTGAAGTTGCACCTGAGTGAGTCCATGGGATATGACACTCCTACTTGAATATTTCTAGATTTGTTAATGTGTTTGGCATGTTTTCATTGTGCAAGACCCATATGAGCCATTATTATCCATGAAGCTATTCACACCTTTTCTTTGATAAGTCATTAGTTAGACAATGTGATTTTGTGATTTTATTTCTTGCAAAAATTTCACAAACTAGTCTCAAAAACAACAAATTAGAGCAAAACCATGCTTATGACTACAACAATGCGCCTTTGGTCATTATCAATGCACTTTCGGTCTTGGTTGACATGCCTTCAATTACTATTGGTGAACCTAGAGCCCGTAACTGAGTGCCTATGCTAGAACTCAAACAATTATCCAAAAACAAAAGTTCCAATTCTCAGATCAGACTATATAGTTGTTGGAATTGGTTTGGACAATTGAGAGGGAGGTGAATTAGTTGTCACACAAATCAAATTTTTCTACCTTTAATCCTCTTTTAAAACTTCTAATCAAATTAATGATATGAACATTAACTCATGAATCAATAACACAAGCAGAAACATAAGTAACACACTTGACACCAAGATTTTTGACGTGGAAACCTGGTTAAGGGAAAAACTATGGTGGGGGTTAACCCACAAAGATTATACTCTATTAAAAGTATTACAAAGGGGAATGCATATGCATTCAGGCTCACTACCTAGACCTCACTACTCAAAGAAGGCTTACTGCCTATAGAAAGAAGATTACAATGAAATTGAACTGATAATTAGCATCTATCAATGCAAGGATTCAGTTCTGGTTAAGCACAAAATACTGACTTGATACACTTCATCTTCACTTTGCCCCTTTTATTGTTCTAGTAACATCTAAATCTTAGATCTCTACTCTTTTTGCACTTATTCCATAATTGCAACACACACACAAAAATCATTCAAATTCATTTGCTATATATATCTACATCCTGATCTTCAACCACTTTTTAGTCAGCTTCAAGAACACTTAGAACTTTATTAAAGATTCTGCTCTGTCAGTGAAATCCATGTACAACTTGCAACGTGGATCAAAACTTGCACTCACAAATCATCAATTAGGTTAGCTACTATCACCTATCATCACAACTTGTCCAACCAACAACTTCCATACATCCGGAACCAAGATCAATTACAAGGTCAGCATGTTCTTCTTCTGCCTGCTCTATCAAACTGTTAACTCAATACTCAAATGCTAATAACCATTGAATCCTTCATCACCGAAGGCCAAAACTATGGATTTAGATTATCCTAACAATGCTTATGACTCCCTCAGATCCGCAACAAACTCTAATATACTCCCGGGGAGATCCAGACCAAGATACTGGACCTTGTCACTCACTCTGTTCTTGACATCCCAGACTTAGACAAATCTTCAATCTGATTTCCAGTATGAGCAAATTATGCAATGTGGATGTGTAGTAGAGACTTAGTTGCCATCAATGACAACACTTATAATGCCTAGCAGTGTCTCTTGCCAACAATCTCCCCCTTTGGCATTGATGGTAAAACTTAGTGAAAAATGACTAAGTGTCAGAATAACTCCCCCTTTGCTTGTGCTGCATACTGTTGTTCACACTACTTTCTGGAGTTCCCCCTTTGCTAGATTCTTCATTTTTCACTACTCTTCAGTCCCCCTTTGACATCAATGGAAAAGAGTGGGATCCACAATTACTAATCATGCAAAAATTCTGTATATAAGGCCACATATGTACAAACAGTCCATATGTTATATTTACATATATTTAAGGATATCCTCAAAATTACTCTTTAACTATACAAATTTGGTGGCCCAACCTCTCTTCATACCTTCTAAACTTGAAATGTGTACACTCAGCAGAAATACATATGCTTCTACTTTCCTTAGATCTGAGGGATTACTTGCATGGGAAGTACTTTGGGCCTCTGACAAAGTATTAAACATTATTTCCAACTTAGGGGTAATCAGTCCTCAGAGCTCACCCATTCTTTCCATAATGTTCTTCTTTTCTTTGATAAGCTTCTTTATTTCATTTGTTAGGCTAATTGCTTGACATTCTTGGTTCACCAAAGATATTGTTAAAGAATCAAAACTTTGAGATAGATCTAGCAGCTTTTTCTCCTGCTCCTTTATCTTTTTCTCAATATCCTCTACTATTTTGGGCCATGATAAACAAAACTTATATACATCACCACCATCCTTAAGAGCATTTTCAATACTCTTTATACCAATATCAAGTGTTTTTCTATCATTATCTATAAGGCCTTTTAGTTTGGTAAACCTCTTATCCAAAAATTCTTTCTGGACCTTTACTTTGGCTGACTTCTCAAAAGACTCAAAATTTGTATTTACAGAATGCACAAGATTTTTCAAATTACCAGAAGGAGAATCAGATGTATTTTTCTAATATGTGGGCATGATCTTCTCCAGTATTTCGGATGCTAGGCCTATCAACTCACTATTTTCAATGTGAGACTTCAGCATTTTCTCCCTTGCCTTGGCCTATGTAAATGATGATATCTTCAGCATTTGGTCTAGAGAGAGTGTCCAAATTGATTGGTCCTTGTATCAATTCTAATTCATCTAACTCTAGCATCTCCTTGCTGAGAAAACTCTGCACTACATCTGTAGTGTCTCTTGCCACACTTGCTATTTTAGTTTCCACCCCTTGTGCTTTGGCAGCAACTGGACTGTCTTTCTTTGGTACATTAGCACTATCTCCTTCTGCTAGTTCTTCTTTTTCCTTTTCTTTTTCCTCTTCCTTCACTTTCTCTTTTTCATCTTCTCTTTCTTTATCCTTTCTGGAGTCATCAGTAGCATGAGGATCCAGAGGATCATGGACAATATTTGCTTCTTCTATCAATACTTCCTCTTCTAGAACAGAGGGGTCATCAACTTTAGTTTGTTGTTCATTGATGTTTGCTATTTCAACATCCGGAATCGATGAATCAATCCCATGATCTGTCTTCTCATAGGTTTGCTTTGGAGGATCTAGAGTATCACCTTGGTTATCATTTTCCTTTTCAATCTCTTTTTCTAGAGCTTCTTGTTTCGGAGCTAAAGGATTGTCTTCCTTAACTTGTTCCTCTAAAACAATATAGTATTTATTTTTATCTAGGGCCTTCCTCAAAATATCATTTGTTTCCTTTGTAACTTCCTCAGTTTCACCAATCATTAGCTTGTTCATCCAGACCTTGCTTCTAAATTTCTCCTTAACTTCCTTGAGGATTTTATCTGCTTCCCTTTTGGTCATTACTAGACATAGAGTGGATAGGATACATTCTCTGATTTCAAGATCTTTAGCATTGGCTATTTCCTTCCTCATCTCCAGAGTTTTCCTTAAACTTTTAGGAATTTCTTGTAAAATTTCTATTAGAGCTCTATTGAATTTATTCAAGTATATGATGGTGGCATCTTCTAAAATTTTCTTATTTGCTTGATCAAAATTATCATAATAAGCTTTGATAGGCCTTATATTTCCATGAACAGTAATTGTTTTTACAATTTCATCAACTGTCATAGTAACCTTACCAGTTTCTTGGCTTTTACTCACCTTTTTTCTTTTGAAAGGCTGGTCCTTAGAAGCCTTTGAAGTCTTGGCTTTCTTGGATCTTATCTCTCTAACTTCTTCATCTGTCTCTATTTCTTCATCGTCTTTTGTGCTAACATACGTTCTTGCAGCCTTTGTTTTCTTTCTCTTACTTCCTTCACCGGATGACCTGTCTTCTGGTTTTGCAGGTTTAGGGAGAACAGAAGTAGCAAAAGAGCTTTTGGTAGTCCTTGAAGTGGAGGATGGTTCCACTAGAGAATCTTTTTGTTTCTTGTCCTACCTTTCCTTTTCAGCCTTTTCAACTCTCTCTATTTTGCTTCACTACTTGGTCAGTCCAATGCTTTCAGCATACTTTTCAACTTGCCTCTACACTTTCCTTTTGGTCTCTCATTTTCTGAGCTCCACATGCAATTTTAGACTTAGCTCTTTATATGTTCCAAACCTTTCCATAGATGTGTCTTTTGATTTTCTTAGGAGATGTTGAACATACATTTCCAAAACTTTCTCATCAACCTCATAGTCCATTTGCATAATCCATATGGTTCTGGGTTCCACAGCCTCCATTAGACACTGATCAATGTCAACCATAAAGCATATTTCATTCTTATATTTCTCCACAACTGATTTAGGGATTCTCTCTCTTGCATGCATCATACTCTGAAAGTTTTTGAAGTAACCCCAAATGGTTGTCTTCTAAGATTTGGGAATCACCAAGGCTAAGTAGATGATCTCTTATTTGCCATGCAACTAGCCTGTCATTTGTCCAGTGCACACCTTGAACTCCAGGCACTTCATTCATAAAATAGAAGAACAAATATATAATCAAGGAACCATACTTGAAGGTATTTTTCTTATCTTTCTTTATTTTGCTCATATTTTCAATCAACTAATTTTGTAGTAGCTCACATAGGTCATAATCAACATTCTCCTTTAACATTTGATAGGCTGCATATATTGCAATTCCGGAGATAGAATTTTCCCTACTAGATTGATAAATCTTGTACCCAATCACCATGGAGGAAAATTTAACATCCAGTGCTATAATATCATTGATGTTCATTGCCCTTTTGTCAAACTTAGCACCAATAGCATGAGTCACTGTCTGGTTTTTCATAGCTTTTAGCATGGGTAATCTACCAGTTGAATTTAGCCCGGTTACTAGCTTGATAACATCCTTTGTAATCTTGATTGGTTTCAAAATCCATATGAACTCATCATGCATTTGGCTCAAGATATATCAAACCCATTCACTCTCATCAAATGTCAAAAAGTTAATGACTTGCAGAAAGTGTTTGCTTTCTAGGGCTTTGTATTCTGGTTTCAATTTATAGTTATCATCTCTTAGGAAGTTGTTAAACAAATCCAAGAGTTTCATATTTCCAAATTCATCAATGCTACAGTGGATGTATACCCTAATATCCTCAACATGTAGTACACCATATGGAACTCCAAAAAATGCACCTAATAGTTCAACTTCAACTGACTTATATGGATGCTTCTTAAATATTGGTCAGGGCCTTTCAGTTACATCAACAACTAGAGGTGTAGCCATCTCAATAGATTCAAATTTAAATCTTTACAGAGAATTACCTTTTTCTCTTGGGGGGTTAGGGTTGATCAATTTCTGGTTGAATTCGCTCTTTGTTCTTCAATATATGGATTTGCACCTTAGATGCTCTTTTACTTGTTTTCCTTCAAATGCAAAGTGGTTCAAATGCACAATCAAATGACCTTTTATCCTTCGCAAAACCTAATTTGGAATTGTAATAAATGCATTGCCCTAACTTCATCTGGTTACTCTGTTTCTTGAACAATTCTTCATGAATTACTCCGCAAATTT
Organism: Cunninghamia lanceolata; assembly: GCA_027924645.1. NCBI lineage: Eukaryota > Viridiplantae > Streptophyta > Pinopsida > Cupressales > Cupressaceae > Cunninghamia > Cunninghamia lanceolata. The sequence goes on from BSBN01000957.1 coordinate 7,194,912, forward strand.
GTATATCAACATTTTTTCCTTCTAGAAATCCTTCCAAAAGTTCTAAAACACTTCAAAATATCTTCTCTCATTGTGTCATATCTTGGCACCCACTTACTAACTAGGGAATTTGATGTTCAATGCAAATACCCCTAGTCTAGAGATCCTAATTTAATTCTTTGAGGAATTGTTGGCACCGAATTCCAGTGTAGACCCATCACCATTTTTCATTGTATCTTTTTTCACCCAAGTCTTGTTCATTTCTCTCTATATCTCATTCACATCAATTTTTCTTTTGCCTTTGTCTTGTCTCTGCTCATCTAATTTTTTGTTTACCAGACCTCTTCTTCCATTATTTCTGCTTCTGCAAAATCTTGCAATATGACCAGATTTATTGCAATGAAAGCACACAACGTTTCCTTGCTTATACACTTGATTTCCTCCTTATCTACACTGATTATCCATGTGTCCAAATCCATTGCAAGCAAAATAGTAGCCATTGAAAGCATTGCTATTAGAGTTATTCATTATCATACTTCTACATTCATTGGATCTATGACCATACCTCTTGCACTTGAAGCATTGATCGGAGAAGGATGGATCATTTTGATTTACTTTGCTTCTACACTGAGTAGCTTTATGGCCAAATTTATTGTAGTTGAAACAATTTCCATTGAAGGATGGATATCTTTGAGCATTTGGCTATCTTACCAGAGGTCTTCTAGGTCTGTTTCTCCTATTCCTTAGTTGAAAATTTCTTTGTCTAGATCTAGAACTTTCACCTTTCTCATATCCAAGACCATGCTTGTCATTAGTGTCTTTCTATCCTTCAAGCAATGCTTCAAGTTTGGTTGAGCTTGTCTTGAACTTCTCCTTGTATTCGTTTACAACTTCTAGGTCATGTTTGAGAATGACAATTTGTCTTTCAAGTTCTATCTCATTGTCTCTTCTTTCTTGTAGATAAGACTTTAGATGGCCAGCTATACTGTCCAATCTGTAGCATTCATCAGTTCTTTCTTTTAGAGTTTGATTCAAGTCTTCTTTAGTCTTCTTCATTTGCTCAATTTCTTTAGTTAACCTCATTGCCCCAGATTCCATCTCAATTTTCAGAATAGCAACTTCTTTTGATAGCTTCTCACACTCCTTTGTCTTTTCTTCCAAAGCTTCATTCATGCCATTACCTTCAGTTAAACTAGACAACTGCAGAAGTAGCTCCTTTCTCTTTTCCATAGATTTCTTCAATTTATCTTTTAACATTTCAATGGTATCATTAGCATCTTTAAGCTCATCTTTCAGATTAGACACTTCTAATTTAGATTGACCAAGATCTTCTAGGACCAACTGAAGTTGATCTTTGAGTGAACACATTGAAACTCCTTCCAAGATCTTTCCTTAAGATGTTAGACTTCTTTCAAGGAACCTTGCTCTGATACCAATTGTTAGAATTGGTCTAGACAACTAAGAGGGGGGGTGAATCAGTTGTCACACAAATTAAATTTTTCTACCTTTAATCCTCTTTTACAACTTCTAATCAAATTAATGATATGAATGTTAAAGCATGAATCAATAACACATGAGCAGAAACATAAGTAACACACTTGCCACCAAGGTTTTTGACATGGAAACCCAGTTAAGGGAAAAACCATAGTGGAGGTTAACCCACAAAGATTATACTTTGTTAAAAGTATTACAAAGGGGAATGCACATGCATTTGGGCTCACTACCTAGAGCTCACTACCTACTGCCTACAAAAAAACATTACAATGAAATTGAACTGATAATTAGCATCTATCAATGCAAGGACTCAGTTCTGGTTAAGCACAAAATACTGACTTGATACACGTCATCTTCACTCTGCCCCTTTTACTATTCTGCTAACATCTGAATCTTAGATCTCTGCTCTTTTCACACTTATTCCATAATCACAACACACACACACCAAAATCATTCAAATCCATCTGCTATATATCTCTGCATCCTGATCTTCAACCACTTTTCATTCAGCTTCAAGAACACTTAGAACTTTATTAAAGATTCTGCTCTGTCGGCTAAATCCATGTACAACTTGCAATGCAGACCAAAACTTGCACTCACAAATCATCAATCATGTCGGCTACTATCTCTGATCATCACAACTTGTCCAACCAATAACTTCCATACATCCAGAACTAAGATCAATTACAAGGTCGAACTGTTCTTCTTCTACCTGCTTTGTCAAACTATTAACCTGATACTTAGATGCTAATAACCATTGAATCCTTCATCACGGGAGGCTAAAACTCTAGATTTAGATTATCCTAACAATGCTTATGACTCCCTCATATCCACAACAAACTTTGATCTACTCCTGGGGAGATCCAAACCAAAATACTGGACCCTGTCACTCACTTTGTTCTTGACTTCCCAGACTTAGACAAATATTCAATCTGGTTTCTGGTATGGGCAAATCATGCAATGAGGATGTGTAGTAGAGACTTAGTTGCCATTAATGACAACACTTATCATGACTAGTAGTGTCTCTTACCAACAATAGTGAATTTGTAGCTTATAACAGACTTGTTTTCCAATTTTCCTAGTTCATTCAAAACATTTCCTCATTATTCATAAGGCCTTATCCTTTCATTGCAATCCATTCACCCCATGAGGCTTGGTTTTGGACTTGTGAGTACCTTACTATTCTTAGCTTCATCTTTTATCTATTATGGTTTGAACTTTGTCACTCATCCATCAACATATCTATTCACCCATCTTTTGATTAAAGTCCATTGGTCCATTCACTCATTATCTCCCATTAATCACATAATTCTCTCTTTCAATATCATCTATCCACATATACCTATCATCATTTTGGCCATTTGTCACCTAAGATACCTATCAATCAATCAAATCATTTTATCAATCAACCAAATCCAACAATCAAAATCCAACAACCAAAATCATCACTCAAAATCCAAAGTCTGTTTGAATCTACTTAAGTTGCACTTAAGGGGGGTGATAGTTTAAATAAGGTCATTATGTAACTAGTTAGGATAACACCTTTACTAGGATTGATCTATTCACACTTATCTTAAGTTTACTTAGGCTTTTTATACTTTGTCTCACCTCACGTGGTGAAGACATGTTCTCATCCTTATGAGACACCTATTCCATTTTTGATTGCCACTTGCATGACCACTTGTCACTTGAGCTCACAAGTGTTGTATCTTAGGAAGGTTAGTCAGTTATTGTGTTTAACTATCCTACCTCCTCTCATTCCTATATATGGGTCATCCTACAATAATGGGTTACACTTTTTGGCCAAACTTGACATTGAAATCAACATTTTGAACTAAATCTTCACTTTCTAACACCTATAGCCACTAAACCATTAGGAATTTGAAGATGATGTGAACTAGTGATTTGTAAGATTTTGTTCATAGATTCTAAATATATTTTTTTAAAAAATTTTGGAGTAAAATTGTAATTTTTTTTTGCATCTCCTTTGATAACTAGTTTTTAATAGTAAACAATTATTTTTAAAAGTGATGTGTATTTTGTAGCACATAACTTTTTTTCTACAAAGGATAAAATTCTGATTCTTTTGAATTTAGATTGCTAACACTGATATCTAGGGCATGCATTTGGTTTCATAATGTTTTGTTGAATATATTTTTTAATTAAGCCAATTATAATTTAGACATAGGTGTATTCCATAAAACATAACTTTTTCTGTATGTATTGAAATTCAATTTTTTTTGTTGAAACAAGGACATCAATACCTAGGGCATATATATATTTTTAGAATTTTTTTTCACTAATTTCTTATTTTGTCGTATGTGTGAAACAAAGACCTTGATGTTCATTGAAAAACCTACATTCGCAAGAACTAAAAATAAATATAATAATCAAGTTAAATATATTTAAAATTATACTTTTTGGGAAGCTTATAATAAGGACTACATACTTAAAAAACATAAATTTTAAATGAATTCATTTGATCCCCCAAAAGATATATCAAAAGTGGTTTTTTATCAGCATTTTGATAGGTGTATAGGAGACTCCATTATAGGTATGGTTTAAAACTAGCATGGTTCTATCCAAGGGAGTTTGAATCTAAGGGGGTTTGATCAAACGCTTTTCAATTAAAATCTTTTAAATGGAACCTTTCAAAGCTTAAATTATTATATTTTCTAAAAATATTTGATTTCAGCAAAAATCAAAATGTCCCAAAAAGTGTAACCCATTATTGTGGCAACACCCATATACAAGGCATCTATGTAAATTCTAATTATCTCTTGGCAATATCAATTAGGCTTTTATGTGCAATTGTTTTTTGTGGAAGTTGTTTGGTCTTTGCTAGTTGATCTTAGTTGTTCCATCAATTGTGAACTTTCTTGGCTTTGCAATATCAAGCTAAGCTCTTGTGAAGATTTCTTACTGTCTTGGTGATCTACCATAGATTTATTGGTGCTTCTTCAAGTCTCCATTATAGATACATTTCTTTTGGTGCATTTTGATGAAAGTTCTTGGGGATTTTTGGTGCTCTTTTCATAGGGTTTTGTGAAACCTTCACTAGCTAGTTGAACTTATCCTTTTGGGCAGATTGTGCTTCCTCTATAGGTGATAATGTTTCATTTTAACTCTTTAATTTCATTGTCATTGTGTAGCCCCATTGTTTGAAGTTATATTGTGTGGTTGTATTTCCATTTCCTTCATTGCTCAATAGCTATTTTGTGCTAATTTGATCATTCAACCTTGAGTAGATTAGTTTGTTTATAAATTTCATAATGTCACTACTTTATTTCATAGATACGTTTAAGGAATAGAAGCACACATTATTTTTCTTCATCCTTGTTGCTCATGGATGTCGAAGGACCAAAGCAAGGGCTTGACTTAAGCAAGCTCCTTAATAGCCCAACAATTTTCCTTTGTTTTTAGTAGTAGGTGCTTTAAGGAAGGATACTCAAATGCATGTAGGTTTTTTCTTGTTTTGTCCCTTTCCTTCATTATTATTTTATTTTATTTCATTTTAATAGAATATTTGCTTCATTTTCTTTATCTAGCATCACCTAGATATTACTAGGTTGGTCAAACAACTTATGATTTGCTCCCAACAATTTTTTATTAGATTAATACAAGAATTTTTGCACAAACAAAGAAATGTTGAACATATGACATTTCCTAGTAAACAAGACTTCTTGATAGAAAAAGAGAAAAAAATAATAACATCATATTAAAATGAAATAACTAGGGTGATTTTACCACAAATCACATCCTTTTTAGCCTACTCAAGGTTTTTAAACAAGAGGGGGAATCAAGAAAATATAGCTCAATTTCAACAACTTGATGAAATTCAAGATCCCTATATTTTCTAATTCATCATCATAATCATCCTATAACATTCACTTGAACAATAGTGCATTCAACAATAGCAGCCAACCGAATCCCTAAAGTTCCCAAATTATTGAAAACCTAGTTCTGATACGAAATGTAATGCCCACTCATAACCACATGAGAAAGTGGGCACACACACCCCAAACAATAGCAAAAATTTCTTCGATTTCAAAAAGAATAATTTATAAACAACTAAATTTTGACTAAATAGAGACAGTCACCTATGAGCTTTCGTAGCCACTAGTCATGATGTTTGAAGGGATAACACACATGGGTAAATTCCCTTTTGTTTCTTAAGAAGTGGTGAGATGTCATCATCTTGACAAAACTAAAGCAATATGCTCCAGCATCAATTTATTTGTCTAGCAATAATCCATAAATGAATCACTAGCTTAAATTTTTAACCTAGACCAATTCTAGCTAAAAAATAAAATAATAATTGTCATGGAATAAAATAGACTCTAAAAATTTTAAAGGAAAGAACTAAATAATTTAAAGTTGTAATACTTTATGAATTATATATTAAACACTAAGCTACTTAAAAATTAATTAAAATAACAATTTACTGAATTACTTTATATGACAATAGTAAAGAGATAATAAAAATTCATATAGGAATTAATCAAATCAAATAATTTAAGCTTAGAAAAAATTAATTAATTAAAATAACTTGATTTAACAAATTTAAAATCATAATACTAATTTAATTTCCATATAGTTTTTTTTTCATAAATGCAAAGCTAAAAATGTAATCCAAAAATATGGTTTCGTCACTATTTAAAATAGTAAATACATTATAGAAATGAAATTACAAATACTAAAAAGAAATATAAAATTAAAATCAAACAAATTTAAAGAAAACAACACATGATTTAACAAGTGCCACTAGTGGCCTACCTTGTAGTATTGTAATTATAGTATGTGTTTTAGTTTTAGTTATAGTTGTGATTTAGTTTTAATTTTTTAATTCATTAAGTAAATTTTAAATTTATTTTTTGTCAAACCAGATCAATTGTTATTATTTATAGTTATAATATTAATAATAATATTAATTATATTATTAATATTTATTATAACACTTGATATATTATATTAATTGATATTATAGTATTATAATAATATTATATAATAATATAATAATAAACATAAACATAAATATAATATAATATAATAATATAATAATAAACATAATTATAATATAATAATATATAATATTATAATAATGCAATTATGCAAATATAATCTTATTATATTCAATATTGTAATAATAATATAAATATAATATTATATTTATAATTAAAATATAATATTGTAGTAATATAATAATTATAATAAATTTATAATAATATTATAATTAAAATTAACTATTGTTTTCTTCTAAAATTTTCCATCTTTTGTATCAATGAAGGGTTGTATAAACACTTATTAATTTGATTTAAAGCATTGCCTTTTAGAATATGGTTTTCAAATATAACCATGGACAAACTAAAACCAAAAAGTAGCCTGTATGAAAAAATTATTCAAGAATTCATGAGAAGAATACGATAATAAGATATGACTAAATCATGCAAATGAGCCCCTTTAAAGAGCAATATGTGGTTAACAAATTCTCACTATTTACTTTGTATTGCCAAGATCACAATGGTAAAAACAACTATTAAACAAAATGCTAGAAAACTGAAGATGAAGAGAGTACATGTGATACATTTTCCAGTAGCTAAACTAAGTTTGGCATATCCATAAGGAGATGCACTAATATTCTACGAAGACATAAGAAACCATTCATAAGAGTCTTTTAGTGCAACACAAACCCCTATCCAACATGAATGATTTAAAGAAAAGCCAATGTAATAGGTATGACAACCACTGCAACTGAATCAATTGGTGATTAATAGGTATGACAACCACTATAGTTGAATCAATTGGTGATCCTTGTCCACTCCTAATTTTGTATAGATGAAGAAATCTACCCAAAATAATGTTGGGTACTTATACAACTACAATTACAATTAAAACAAAATCACAAGAAATCAAAACAAAAATAATAACACAAATATTATTAACTTGTTATTAGTTGAAATAAAAAAAACATTACAAACAGGTAAGTGCAAAAAGATGGGGCCAAAAAGTGGCCAAATTGTTTTCAAAAAAATTTAATACATAATGCGAGCACGTTATGAACTACTATAAATAAAATAAAAAATCTTTTCATCTCATTTCATTTTTGTTTTTCTCCTCTATACCCATGGCCTGCAAACCCTCAGAAACGCGCTCGTGTTTTGGAAAAGACAATTCAACACCAAAATCTTGTTGATTTGTCACCAAAATGCCGCCATGACGTCGAGCACACCAAAAAAGTGAGTTTTATTTATTTTTTTGTTTGAATTTGTTTCTAAATAGGTAGGTTTGAGTTGATTTTTGATGTATATTTTGTTAATTGTCAGGAAATGTTAATGCACCTCCTCCTCCTCAAAATCCACAAAATCCTGAGGAGGAAATACTTGCAGAACAACAACCTCCTTCATCCATTCCTCAACATGCCCCTGGAACACATGAAAATATAATGGGGCAAATTGAAAACAACAAAAATGAAATTGAAGATATAATTGCAAGGTTGAAATATCCTTCCACTTCAACCTTGCGTAGGTCCATGCTTGCTGAAACTCTTGAATCTCTGTTATCAAATGTAGATTCAATTAGCAAGCAAATATCTAGTTAGACGGATAGAAGGAGAGAGTTTAGAGACTATTATGCAGACAAGTTGTCATACCAAGATGTGAAAAAATTACAAATTACAAAATTAAACTTGTGTTTGATTTTCACAAACCCACAAACAAATCAACCTCCACCCATTACATACAAGAGGTTCTCTATCCATTAGTGCAACAACCAAGTGATAAGGGACAATTTTGGGTAGAGGTGGTGGATGGTTTTTGACCATCCTCCATGCAATAATAATGAGGTCCCACAATACTTTTTGAGGAAACTCTACTACGAGTTTGTCCTCAATAAAGTGCCAAACTATTTTGATATGCGGGACTTCTAGAGTAGAGGTGGGGGGTCAGCACAAGATAGACCAGGGGCACGTGTTGACCCACAGTGGCTAGTGAGACGAGTAATCAATAGACCAGCCCATGAGCATGTTTCTATCCCTTCCATTGTGAAGGAGAGTGTCGAGGTCGATACTCTTTGGTCCATTAGTGCCTTGACCCAGAGCATCACAGAGCATGCCAATCCTGCAGCATAGAGCAGGTTGGGAGATAGTGCGAGGAGTAGGGTCCCACCCCATACTTGTTAGACTTGTGGGTCAGCTTGTGGTTATGACCCCATGGATAGTCAGGATGCAGGTGCACATGATACATCTATAGCTGAGCAGATGGCGATGACAGATACCCTCCTAAGTGAGACTTTCGGCCTTGATACTCAGGTAAATATAAGCAAGTTTATTGAATTTAATTTATTAAATTTTATTTTTGAAATGTAAGATTATCTAATTTAGTTTGATGATTTTAATAAAATTTTAGGGTCATAGCATTGATGCAATTTTTAGTGGTTCTCCACCTGCATATTACACTAGATCATCTACTGTCGGGGTATGTAACTAGTAAATAATTATAAATATTACATGTGAATAGCATCGTTATATGAATGGTATTCTAATATTCTGATTTTGGATGGTGAATAGGTTAATATTGGAGATTTCACGGCAACACCTACCAGTGGTGGTGGACTTCAAAGCTTCACAGAGGTAATAAAACAAATAGTTTAATGAATGAATTGTACTTACTAGATTTTTGTATGTGACTTGTGTGCTTTATTGTGTGTACTTCCATGTTTAGATGAATGTGTGTGTATGTTAGGAGCCATGATTTGCATCACTATTATAGTTTTCATAATTGAATAAAGTTGTTTTATTTCCAGATGATGCAGGGTGCGGAGACACCTCCCAATGTTTATAGGGCAATGGAGCATGGTGTGACCTCTGTGATTCATAGCTCCATGGCATTGACAGGGATATGATGCAAATTAGTAAATTTCAATTCACATTCATTGTTATAGTTGTTTATTTTTGAAAAATCAAAAAATTATTGATTTGAAGTTTAATTTCTATTTGGATGGTTTCTATAGGACATGACATCACCACTGCCTATTCCTACTATTGAGGCAAGTGAGGAGACAAATTATATGGTAGCGGTAAGTGATTATTTTGTTAAATGTTTCATTTTTTATAACATATAATTTCTATATATTAATGTCTATACTTTTTATTGTAACAGCTAAAGATGCAGGAAGAACTAAATAGGAGGAGTATCCCTGGGGTTCGTAGTAGACCACCCACATGCACATCTCCATCTCCTAGAAGATCAAAGGTTGCCTATGATCTGTTCTCTTCACCAGCCAGAGGGAAATGACTTTTTATTGCGTTCCTTTGTTGTATGCCTATGTGGAATTTGTGGACATATATTTTGTATTGTATATAGTTGATGTTGTATGCCTATATCGCATTCTTGTAAGCCTATATGGCTATTTAGTATATATGTTATACTTATATCGGCAGATATTGATGTATGCCTTATATGGATATTTGGTTAATACAAATCTTTTTTATTGATGGCAGCCATACTTGCATTATAAATCCACATTTGAATGGATATTTGTAGATGGCTACTTCAAATATTTAAATTTCAATTGTATTACATAGGATGTTTGTTGATCCAATAAGCTAGATATTATTATTCAAGTATCACCTAAACCTCATTTTGGAACTAAAAGATAAAAGTTGTATTTAAAAAAAAAATGAATCATCATGTTGAATAGAAAATATTAATATTCTTTATGAGTTGCTCAATTAAAAATATTTAAATGAGTATGCTGATCCATATTCTTTATGAGTTGGTCAATTGAAAATATTTCTTAATTTCTTATTATTATACCATATTGGGATGCAAAGAGTATGTTTGTTGTTTTGAATAAGATAGTCAAAATCATATGCTTATGAGCACCTGATGACCATTGTGGTTATTAAATGTAATTCCTCTTGCATATAAGGTGAGGTTATGAGATTACATTGAGTCTTACCTAATTTTAGTATGCAACATAACATTGGGGCTATAGGCTTCCATAAGTCATACTATTGTGACCAAGTCACACATCGCCTCATTGTGAATGTGGACCCCTTTTTTTTTAGCTCTGATGCTTTGCATGAAGTTTTGATGATGTCTTTAGTTTATTGCATGATGACCTAATCCTGATGTTTGAGATCTTGAAAATGACTAAGTCTGGTAGCCTGATATCCTGAAACACTAAAAATTGACTAAGGTTGAAATCTGGTGGATCCTCCAAATTCTATAATCTACATGTTAAATTCGGTGGATTCGAGACCTATCTCAAACATCCTGAAAGGTATATTGAAAAATATTTAAAGTATATTCAATATGCCTTATCCTCTGGGACTTACACTTCTAGGTGAACAATTTCTCTAGGGAGTTAGGCGCGCTTTCCCACCTCTGCAGACTCAAATCAGGGCCTAAGATTGAGACCTCAAAGTGCGCCTGGAGAAGAAAACAAACCTTTGATCATCCCAAGTTATGGCACCTTGAATGGAATTGATACAAATGACCTTAAGCATTAAAAATTTGACAAGGAAAACACATTATGAGTTTAGGCACCCTTCATGCTTCATATCACCAATTTTGGCGCCTTGGCAACATAGTAGATGAATAACTCCTCAAAATGAGTGCCTAAGGGTGATGTAGTCATACAAGGGTGCAAACAAGTGTTAAAAGCCGTAAAATATCAATGAATAATCCAAATTCAAGTAAGGCGCATTTTCACACCTTGATCATCATCTAAGGTGCCTTGCAAAGGAGGTCTTGAGCAACATAAACCTTAGGCGTAATTTCTTGCTTCTACAATCAAATTTGAGCGCCTAAGGAGTGGATTGGTGATGGACATCACTTTGAGCACCTTAAAAGTGTTTGTAGGTTTGAATTGGTGAATGATAGTGCCTAAAGGGCTTAGAACCAACTAGAATAAGGAATTGAAGAATGAGTTAACCACTTTGAGCACCTTGAAGGAGAGAAGTATGTATATGAAGATTGATTGAATGTTTGGAGTTTAGGTGCACTTTCCTTGTCATCTAATCACACATTGGTGCCTAGGAAGAGTTGACATGAAACAATCCTTTGAGTGGACTCCTTGATGAGATCTCTCCCATTTCTTAAACTTGTTGAAATGTTAAAAGCTAAGTCAAATGGATTCTAGGCGCTCTTTGCCTTCAGAATGACCTTGAATTGGCACCTATGCATAACAAGAGAGTTTAAATCCATTCAATATGGTGCCTTGTAAGAGGAGAACTTAAGAGCATGAGACTAGATGGCATTTAAGAGTCAAGATCATCAAAATCCAAAGAAATGGGCTAAGTAAGCTAAGGCGTCTTTGCTTGTCATTCAATACCTCCATGAGCACCTAGATTGAAATTGCATCCAAGGACATCTAAGAGTAGGCGCCTAGAGGGGAAAAGTCATCCTAAGACCTTCATAATTATTTAAAGCATAAAAAATGCCAAGTATAAAGCTTCATGATGTTGGGCACTATTTCACCTCCATATAGATCTAGATTGGCACCTAAGATAAAGTTGAGGGATGACAGATTAGGGTTGAGGGTTGAGGGATTAGGGTTTAGGAATAAGTTTTAGGGTTGAGGGTTGAGGGATTAGGGTTTAAGATATAGTGGTGAGGGTTTAGGGATAGGGTTTAGGGTTGAGGGATTAGAGTGAAGGGTTGAGGGATTAGGATTTGACGTTGAGGGTTGAGGGTTGAGGCTTAAGGGTTTAAGGTTTAGGGATAGGGTTGAGGGTCGAGGGATTAGAGGTAAGGGTTGAGTGATTAGGGTTTGACGTTGAGGGTTATGTACATTGCAGTTTAGGATTAAGGGTTTCAAGATTGGGCTAAGGGTTGAGGGATTAGGGTTAAAGTAGAGTGTCAAGGGTATAAGGATTAAGGATAGGGTTGGAGGATTTAGGGATAAGGGATTAGGGTTTAAGGTATATTATAGAGCCCATTGATGGTTTAGGAATAACGATAGCATTTAGGGTTTAGGGATGAGGGATTAGAGTTGAGAGATGACAGATTAGGGTTGAGGGTTGAGGGATTAGGGTTTAGGGATAAGGTTTAGGGTTGAGGGTTGAGGGATTAGGGTTTAAGGTATAGTGTTGAGGGTTTAGGGATAGGGTTTAGGGTTGAGTGATTAGAGTGAAGGGTTGAGGGATTAGGATTTGACGTTGAGCATTGAGGGTTGAAGCTTTAGAGTTTAGGGTTTAGGGATAGGGTTGAGGGTCGAGGGATCAGAGTTAAGGGTTGAGGGATTAGGGTTTGATGTTAAGGGTTGAGTACATTGAAGTTTGAGGGTTAAGAGTTTTGGGATAGGGTTAAGGGTTGAGGGATTAAAGTAGAGTGTCGAGGGTATAAGGATTAGGGATAGGATTGCAGGGTTTAGGGATAAGGGATTAGGGTTTAAGGTATAGTATCCAGCCCATTGAGGGTTGAGGGTTTAGGGATAGGGTTTAGGGTTGATGGATTAGCATTTAATGTCGAGGTTAGGGTTAAAGTGTTGAGGGTAGAGGGATTAGGGATAGGGTTTAGGGTTGAAGGTTGAAGGATTGAGGGTTTAAGGCTTAAGATATAGTGTCAAGTGTTGAGGGTGTAGGGATAGGGTTTAAGTTTTAAGGGTTAAGGGTTGAGGGATAGGGATTAGGGTTTAAGGTATAGTGTTCAGGGTTGATGGTTTAGGGATAGGGTTTAGGTTTGAGGGATTAGGGTTTAGGGTTGATGAATTAGAGTTTAATGTTGAGAGTTGAGGGTTGAGGGTTGAGGGATAGGCTTAGTGGTCAAGGGATTAGGGTTAAATAAGAGTGTCAAGGGTAGAGGGATTAGGGATAGGCTTTAGGGTTGATGGTTTAGGGATTTAGGGTTGAGGCTTTAGGGATGAGGGTTAAGGGATTAAGGTTTAAGATATAGTGTCAAGATCAAGCGTGTGGGGATAGGTTTTAGGGTTCAAGTTTTAAGGGTTAAGGGTCAAGGGATTAGAGTTAAGGGTTGAGGTATTAGGGTTTGACATTGAGGGTTGAGTACATTAAGGTTTGAGGGTTAAGGTTTTTGGGATAGGGTTGCTGGTCGAGGGATTAGGGTTAAAGTAGAGTGTCGAGGGTATAAGGATTAGGGATAGGGTTGGAGGGTTTAGGGATAAGGAATTAGGGTTTAAGCTATAGTATCAAGCTCGTTGAGTGTCTAGGAATAGGGATAGCGTTCAGGGTTTAGGGATGAGGGATTAGAGTTGAGGGATGACGAATTAGGGTTGAGGGATTAGGATTTGATGTTGAGGGTTGAGGCTTTAGAGTTTAGGGTTTAGGGATAGGGTTGAGGGTCAAGGGATCAGAGTTAAGGGTTGAGGGATTAGGTTTTAACATTGAGGGTTGAGGGTCGAGGGTTTAGGGATAGGGTTGAGGGTTGAGGGATTAGGGTTAAGGTAGACAAGGAGTGACTGAGAGACATATAGAGGATAGAGGTAGAGAGGTGAGGGAGAGAGATAAGTGAGATATGGAACATGAGCTAATGGAACTAGAGGTGAGATATTGTAAAGGTTCTATCGAAGGTGAGATAGGTAAAATATTTATGGATCAATCTATAGCAGGACAAAACGTGAGTGCGTTATAACGCGCTCGTATTTTTTCCTGCTATAGAAATGGTAAAAAAGTGTTGACCCCCATGATCAAGGCCCAGATGCTCTATTTTCATACTGATTCTATGCGTGCTCTGACAAAAAAGAAGTGCTTTCATGCTGTTGGGAAGTTAACATGCACATTTTACACATTTTACCACCTTTTCTGCTTTGCCAACTTGAGAAGGAGGAAATAACATAGTTTTCACACCAAGTTTGATATATATCTATTCAAGTTTCAACTTTTGTAGTGTTGCAATGTTAATTGTGATCTAATTTTAGGAATTTATTATTATAGATTGGCTAATAGTATTGTTGTTAGTAATTATATTTGAGTGTTATTCAATTTAACATTGAAAAGGAAGCAAGTGGTGAAAAACTTAAATTGTTGAGGAGTTTGATGCAAGAATAAAAAACACTACATAATTAGGTACTCTCTGTTGCAAGTATTGGCCTAACTAGTGTTGTCATTGATATCAACATAATCCTGTTGCATTAATGATAAGGATTGGATGAGCCGTGTGTTAATGATATTGAGAAAATTAGTCTCAATCAAGAATAGTGAAGAACAGTGATGACAGTAAGGTAAAAGTCCAAGATACGATGAGGATCAGAGGATGTGGTTTAAAGGGTTTGTAGATATGTGTCTTAAGGTGGTCCAGTAGAGATTTTAGAGGTCCGATGAAGATCTAAAGAATTTGTGGCTGCTCAAGTAAAACTGGTTCTGACAAATGTTCAGTGGTGACAGAGTCATACAGATAGGTCCGGTAAGATCCAGAAATGCATTATCCTGTTCTGCAGATTTAAGGGAGTGTTGAGGAAGTCTTTGTGAAGTATCAACTTGATTGGTTCATGGTTTGAAGGTCCACAAGCATCTATTCCTTTGTGATAGTAATGACATACTGTGTTCTTGAGGTTCCAGATGAAGGGGAGAAGGATTTCAGTAAGCAGATGAAGTGTGGATGTTCTTGGTGATTTAGGAAAGCTTGTGGAGATCTTTGGATCATGTCTAGTTTGTGTTGGTGGTCTACATTGAAGTTAGAGCTTGCAATTGAGGAATAACTTCTGGACAATGGTGTTCTTCCTGAGATTGGCCAACTAGATGAGTTACACATCCTGCAGATGTTCTTGTTGATGTTTGCCAACTTAGATGATCATTCCTAAGTTGATGTCTTGTATAAATAAGGGATTACGAAGTCATTTCAAAGGGGTGCTGGTGGAGATGAGTGTGTGGTAGCGAGGAGGAGAGTGAAAGGCAGAGCAGAAGTAATGGGCTTAAATGGAACTAATTCAAGCATGGTGAAGATGTTATTTTCCAGTTCAAGTAGGTGATACTTATTTCTTTGTAGACAATGTGTCTCTTATAGGTAGTGAGCCTCTTGTGAGCAGTGTGCTCAGGTAGTGAGCCCTAATTGGCATGTGCCATTTTTGTTCTTTCTATTCTTCTAACAGAGAATACAATCTTGGGTTAATCACCCTGTGGTTTTTCCCTTAATCGGGTTTTCCATGTCAAAATCTTGGTGTCTAATGGGTTAATGTGTTTCTGCTCTTGATTTGTTGCATTATGTTCCATTATTGATTTACTATTATGTTGCTAAATAAGAATGTGGAGTTAAGTGTTTAAATTGGAAGAAAGTTTTGTACAACTGATTCACCCCCCCTCTCAGTTGTCTACCCTAAATCTAACAATTGGTATAGAGCCAAGTTCCTCTAAAAGGAGTTTAACCACTTGAGGAGATCCAAGATGTCATCTTACAAGAAGGATAGTCTGAAGTTTGATGGAACCAATTTTAATCTTTAGAAAGGTCGCATGAAATGTCACTTGCAGTGTATGGGAATGGCGTACTGGACCATTGTTACAACAAAGTATACACCTCCACAGGGTGGCCCGAAAACCCAAAATGAAATCAAAGATGCTGAAAATAATCTGTGGACTATAGAGGCTCTTCTAAGCATATTATCTAATTCAGATCTCTCAAATGTTATTGACCTACCAACTGCTTTTGAGATTTGGGAAAAACTGGAGCTTCTGCATGAAGGAGACAAGTATGTCAAATGTGCAAGGTTACAAAGTCTGAAAGGAAAATTTGAAAATCTAAAGATGAGAGAAGATGAAAATATCACTACTTTTATGCCAAGAGTAAATGAGCTTATTTGTGGAATTAGAAATGCTAGTGGAGTCTTGGATGAAAATGAGATTGTTGGCAAAATTCTCAAATCCCTTCCTACTTCTTATAAAATCAAGGTTACTGCCATTGAAGAATTCAAAGCCCATACAACTGTCACAAGAGATCAATTAGCTGGAAAATTGGCTGCATTTGAAATGACCAAATTTGGAGATGACCCCCCCAAGACTAAATCTGCATTCAAAGCCAGTGCCTCTATAAAAGGTAAACAAAGGTTTGATTTGGGAGAGAACTCGTCAAGGAAACTGTCATGGTATGAAAAAGAAAGAAAAGACTTGGAAGAAGAAGAAATAGAAACTGCTCAACTTGAAGCCCTTATTGTAAAGACACTGCCAAGAGGATTCAGTAAGTATGAAGGAAAATTGCCTTTTAAGTGTTTTAACTACAATAAGATTGGTCATTTTGCCTCAAAGTGTTTGGAAAGATTCCAAGGCCAAATCCTAACAGATCAAGGTTCCAAAAGAATTGTTACTATGTTCATGAAGAAGATGATAATGAAGGAGTAACAGATGATGAATTAGAGACAAGAAACAAATTTGAAAGTGAATGGGTGTTTATTGCCATCAAGGAAGAAGAACCAATATCCTCTGTATCTGTCAATCATAAAGTTGTAGAAAGAGGTCTGGCTACCCAAGTTGAAGAAAAGGATGACTAGGTCATTGACAGTGGATGCTCTCACCATATGATAGGTGACAAAAACAAATTCATAGATTCGGAAAGGTATGAAGGAGGAGTGGTAAATTTTGGTGATAATTCTACTAGTAGAATCAAAGGAAGAGGAACTATTTCTTTTGATGGAAGGAACAAAACCCGTAATGTACTATATGTTGAAGGATTGAAGCACAATCTTCTCAGTGTTGGATAGTTGGTGGACAAAGGCTATGATCTGCAATTCAAGAATGGAAAATGCAAGATCTTTGAAAGTCCCAGAATAGAGATTGCATCTGATACTCAAACTAAAGGTAATATCTTCCACTTGGTTGGTACTGATAAAAGTTGCTTATTTGTTCAAGCTAATTAGAGTTGGTTATGGCATAGGAGGATGTGTCATGTGAATTTTGATAATATCATCAAGATAAGCAATACTCAGGTTGTATGAGATCTTCCAAAATTGGTGAAACCTACTAATAGCTTGTGCAAAGAATGTCAATTAGGTAAGCTAAGCAGAGTCACATTCAAAAGTAAGGAACTGTCTTCTATGAGATTATTGGACTTAGTTCATACTGATCTTTGTGGTCCAGTAAGAATCAAAAGTGTACAAGGTGATAGATACTTTATGTTGCTAATTGATGACTATTCCCGGATGATGTGGGTAACCTTTTTAAAAGAGAAATCAGAGGCTCTTGAGAAATTCAAAATGTTCAAGGCTCTGGTAGATAATGAAACTGGATTAAAATTGAAATGTCTAAGGTCTGATAGAGGTGGAGAATTCACATCCAGTGAGTTCATAGAGTTCTATGAGAAACATGGAATAAAGAGACAGTTGTCTACTCCTAGGACTCCACAGAAGAATGGAGTAGTGGAGAGAAAGAATCAGACCATTGAGGAAGCATCTAGGACCATGATGATGGAAGCAAATGTTCCTCATATCTATTGGAAAGAAGTTGTCAGCAAACCAGCTATGAATGTTGGTAGTGTCCCTTTAGAGATGGATGATATCTTCGCATGGACCATGTCATTCTGCTCATAGATGTTGATAAGGGATTGCATGGATGAGAGATGGATTAGGTGGATAGTAGATTATGAAATGGATTATGAAAGGTTCATACAAGGATACATGGATGGGAATAGTGGATTATGTCAGATTATATAGGCTTATGGAATGAAGATGGATGAAAAGTTTATGCCAAAGCATGGGCCATAGGGATAGCATGGGGGAGATATGTAGGATAATAGATGGAAGATGGGGAGATGTAGTTATGTGGAGGTGCTACGGAGTGGAAGGGAACCATGACCAACGGTTGCACACACCATGATAAACATTGAAGCTTTTGATGAGATGGTGGTGTAGGAAGTAATGGAGATGTTTGCTTAGGAGATGGTTGATGTAAGCATTTGGGGACCCACATAGATTTAGTATTTTTAGTGTGTTTGCTTTGCTTGTGGGATTTTTGAAGGGAATGGAAGTTTTGGATGCAAGTAGGCTTTGGATGGATATATGTGGTCGGGATTCTTGAGATGTGGATGAGGATGCCTCATTTGACTTGGTAGCTATTTTCTTAGGAACCCAAACCATTTTTCTTTTGGGCTTTGCTTTTGGAGGTATGGGCTTGGATAGCTTTGTGAATGTACTTTGCTTAGACGATGGATGATTTAGAGACTTTTCACATTGATGCCCTAAGGCATGAGGGTCCTTAGGAGTTTTAGTTGGATCTTTAGCTTTATAGGTAGAAGCATCAAAATTTTTTATTTTGAATCCCATGGGATGGATGGAGTGGATGGAATGATTGGAAGCTTTATGCTTAGGCGGTGTGTGCTTTTGTTGGCCATGATTAGGGATGTAAGGATACTTATGAATAAGTGGTTAATTAGGTGTTGGAAGCAATGGTGGCAAGGTGGATGGGGGGATATTTGGAGTTGGAAGTAATGGAGGCAAAGTGGATGGCGGAAGGTGTACGGTCACATGCTTTTGACATTTATAGGATGATGGAGGTGAAATGGCAACATATGTTTTGGGTAGATGATGGGGGGTGCGATGGAAAGTGGTAGGTTTAGGATGCACGAAGGGATTACCAATATCTTGGCCTTGTTTACCTCGGGGTGTGTATCCAAGGCCATATGAGCATGGAGGGATCTTGACATGGTTTGGCTCCAAAATACATTTTTCATAAAGGCCTAGACCTTTGCCTTGGTAGTTCATGTTTTAGAGTATGTGATAGACAATGGGACTAGGTGTGATTTGAACATTAGACTTGAGCTCTTTATTGGATGGAGAAGGTGAAGTGGATAAAGGTCGTTGTTGTCTAAAGGAAGAAAACTCATGTATAAGGGTGGTAAGACCAATAGGACATTATGGTGGACTTGAAGTGGAATCGATGGTGGATGTGGAAGGAGGATCATTAGGATCTTGATTAGCATTGTGTTCACTAAGATCCAAGTTATTTGTTTGATCTTCTATGCATATGCGTTCTTGAGAGGCACATGTCTCATTATGACAAGTGGATGTTTGCTCATTATGGATAGGGCTAGATGGAGGATGACTAGGAGCAATTTGGATATCTTTCTCATGGATGGTTATAAGATTATGGATAGGATCAAGGTGCTCATGGATAGGTTCATTATTATGGCTATCATCTTGATCATGGAAAAGATACATGTTATGGATGGGTTGCATAAAAGTGATTTGATCTTGAGTTGGACTAGGGCTTAATGTTTCCACATGCTTAGGATTAAACCTTTGACATACCTCTTGGGTTGCTTGAATGGAATTGGAAGGCTCTTGGATAGGCTCTTGGTCAACAACATAAGAACATGATGACTCTTGACTTGGATTAATGATAGAAGATTCGCAAATAGGCTTGATGGCTTGTATGTCACATGATGGGCTTGAAGGGCTAGGTATGTTAATGGAAGGCTCTTGGATAGGCTCAAGGATAGGTGGACCACATGATGGGATTATGACCTTTGGAAGTTCTTTGGTAGGCTCATGAATGGGTGTTTGACATGGAGGTAGTTTATTCCTAGCTAGTAGCCAATGGCTCACATCCTTCGCAAGGGTATGAGTGGATGGGCAATATAATGGATGGATGATAATAGTAGATGGTGTTGTAGGATTAGGACTAGGATTAGGTTGGGGGATAATTGGATTAGGTTGATTCAGATTTGGATTGGATGAAGGGATAATCTTACCACAATTTATGAGGTTTGTGATCAATCTCTTAAGTTTGACACAATTTGTTGTTGTATGGCCCTTATACCTATGGTATGCACAATAATGATTTTCATTATACCAATGGGGTTTAAGGATTGGTTCAAAAGGTTCTATTGGTGGCAGCTCAATCAAATTTGCTTGAACCAATTGTTGTACAATTATGTCCAAGGGATCTTGTGGTGGAAGATTGGTAGAACATGAGGATGAAGGTGATGAAGGTTGGTGGACCAATGGACTAGGGGTAGGATCACATGGTGGTCTTATGATAGGGCTAGTAGGCTCATGTGTTGGTGGGTGATTAGATGATGGAGGCCACTCATAGGATGTATTGGCTAGATTGGTATCTCCCTTGTCAAAGGTAATTAATTCTTTTTGTATTAGGCTCACATGGTTTATGTACAAAGGGTGACTTGGAGTTGCATGTGCATCTTGTTGCAAAGGTGGATTTGGGCTCATTTGTGCTTGTTGGGGAGGCCATTGATAGTCTTGGTAGCTAGATGTAATGGTAGGATATGTAAACAAAATATCTTGAGGTGGACTCAAAGTTGAGGGCATTTGATCTTGTTGGCAAGGTTGACTTGTGCTCACTTGATTTATATACAAAGGGCCATTTGGACTTGCATGTTGTTCATGTGATATCACTTGATTGCCTTGTGGATAGGCTTGGTAGTGCATTGGAATGTCGGCATGAGGGATTGAATAAGCTTGAGGTGGATATTCATAGGTTGATGTGGCATTGACTTGGTGGATAGGTGGATTAAGTTGATAGGAAGTGGAAGATGATGACATGTAAGGTTGATGTGGAATTTGTTGAGGTTGGGATGGTGTTTGGACTTATTGTTGTGATATGATTTGTTGTTGATGTTGGTAAATGTGTTGATGTGATGATGATGGAGAGGTTGCATAGGATAATGATTGTTGTGATATGGATTGATATGGATAAGGGTTGTGATAGGTTGATAAAGGGTTGATATGACATGTGGATGAATTTGGTTGATATGAAGTGGGATAAGTTGATGCAGAATTGATTTGATGTGTGGATGGATTAGATTGGTATGAAGTGGGATAAGTTGATGTGGAATTGATTTGATGTGTGGATGGATTGGGTTTTGGACTTGTCTCATCTCACAAGTAAAGAGATGGCCTCCTCGAAGTAAAACTTGGTCTTAAGAGGAGAGGCTCCTTTGATTGTGATCTTTGGTCTTGGATTGTCTTCATGACTTGGATTAGAAGGATAACCACCTTTAATTGTGACCTTGGGTCTTGCATTATCTTCATGATTTGGATTAGGAAGAGGGCTCCTCTAATTGTGATCTTGGGCTTTGTTTTTATTTCATTGTTTGAATTAGAGGGGTAGCCTCCTTGAATTGTGATTATAGGCTTAGGTCTTGTCTCATGATTATAAGGATAACCCCCTTGAATTGTCACCTTAGGCTTGGGATTTGTCTCATGATTAGAGGGATAGCCCCCTTGAATGATTATGACCATCGTGACAAGTGTTGACTAGGACTAGGTTGATGACGATGTGGAGATGATTTGGAATGAGTATGGATGTGACTAGGATATGTTTAGAATGAAATTGATTTGGGTATGATTAGGATATGATGTGGAATGAAAAAATTGGGTGATGTGGATGAAATGTTGGATGAATTGTTTGTGTTTGGTGTTTTGAGCTTGATTTAGCAAGGTTCAAACAAATGATTATGCATATACACACATGAATCACTCACACAAGACACATAAGCAAGTTTTTGACTTTGAAAATGAAATGTGATGATTAAGCAAGCACACATGGAAGACACATCAACAAGCCTTAATGTCTAGTCAAGTGGGTATGGCCAATTAGGTCTTAGGCTAGATTGCACAAGGTTGACTATGGAATTGAAAGCGAAATCCTGCCACATAGCCAGGAGAAAGGGGTAACCCACCCTTCACCTTCACTTCCCAAAGGTATAAAGTTCTTTGGGGCTTAGCCAAGACTAACAAGATTTACAAGTCCCAATGAGGTTGTCTTTCGATTTAGCCTCGATTGAGGTCATCCCTTGGAGTAGTGTGTCTTAAAGCAGGCCTCCTAATAAGGGTGTGACAAAAGAAAACCAAGTGAGATGTCACTTGATTCACACTCGCAGTGGTTAATTCCCCTTTAGAAAATTGAAATGTGTAACAAGCAGTTCAAGCACTTGTTCATGTTAGATCCAAATTCAAATGTGTTGGAAGACAATGGTTCGTTTTAGCCCAATCTCAATGACGTGATTGCAAATAAGTTATGCCCAAAGTCCAAGTGTGTGATCAAGCAAGATTGGAAGATGAAAGATGAAATGATTGCAACTGGTTAATTCGCTATCCAAATTTTCTATAGATGATGATGCCAATGTTGCTCCAGCTCCTTAGATGCTCCTGAAAGTCACCAAGACAAAACAAAAGCAAACTTGAAAGCCAAAAGTGATATTAGGTCAAATTATGCAATCTGAGTAAAATCTGAAACAAATGACCTGATACAGAAAAATAGAGTGCATATTCAGATTCTACATGAAGTTCTATGCACTTTGAAAAAAAATTTGTTGAAAAAGGCTGAGTTTTGGCCAAGTTATGTGCATTTGAAGTTTTAAAACACCTTTGACTTTGATTGCAAAAAACATGTGCAAAATGGTATAGTCACCTAAAAATTTCCTAACAACTATGCAGGTTGCTGAGTCCTCTTTCCAACGAGTCCTCGTTTGCATGATTTTGATACCGTATGCTCTAGTTATACAGGTTTGAAAAAAATAGCCTCCTGTGGCACATAGGAGGCAGAAGAAAACCTGGTTGTTTGCAATAACCACTAAGGTTTAAGAAATTTGATTACATTGGTTGTTATCTCCCAATGGTTAATGTTTTTATACTAGCAGCTAGTGTCTTCTTAATGGAGCCCTCGGTCTCCCATATGACCAAGGGCTAGACGGTTGCAAAATATGAAAGTGAAAAGGGGACACTAGCCCCTTGTCCTCCTGCGCCGGTCACGAAGATATGACCACACCCTCTGGGACAAACCGTCATAGAAAATGAAACAACTCCCGTCGAGATCTTGATTTTATTCAGGTGATTAGTATTACGGGTAAGGCTTTATGGTTTCATTGTAGGCCGCCATTTGAAAATGCTTGACCATCGTTGAAAGTGGATCAAAAGGTCAGAGTTAGTCAGGAAAGATCAAGAGCTAAGGACAAAGTCGACTATGACAGTCAGCAACCAACATGGCAAAGCTTTTTGAAACCTATAGAAGCTTGGATAAAGGGTAACTTCCACTTTAAATGCCAACTAAACTATCAACTATAGAAAATGTCTGACGTGAGACAGTGCAGAAATCACTGAAGCTTGGTCATAAACCGCCCAACTTTATAATATAGCCGAAGGCAAATTGAATACCGCCAAGGTTGGATCGGTGGCCACCAAAATAGTTGAAACCACTGTGAAGAAAATTTGAATGGCCACAAGAGCTTTGACTGTGGGGAGTTGGAACTGTCATCGGGGATCTCTCAGAATGGAAACCGCTGATTATTGATTTGAAATTGCTGATGATGTAACAAGGGACCGTCGGTTTTGTAGTTTCGGTAACCAGATTTGCCAACCACTAATGATAATTCATTAACTTGCGGATCTAAACTATAGCCTTCAGGTCTGCTGAGAGGATTGCAGTTGGCCACCAAAAGATCTAAAGATGCCCATCGATAGATAGAATATTCGATAGAGAATTGTTACATGGTGACATGACTTTTAGCAGTGATATCAACGGTAGATTGAGACGGCAGTTTATACGAGGTAGCCAGATGTTTAGGACTTGAAGAAGATGACTATGGATGGTAATTGTTGTTTGCGATGGTGACAGATGTATGAAGGATGGTGATCAACAATTACACGATGACAACTGTGAATCTCAGCACCTTCAATCAGGATTTTAAAGCATATACAATGGATCAATAACAGATATGTAAATGCATGTGCTTAGGGTTTTGTTTACGATGGTGGTGACTAGTATGGAGAATGGACTGAAAGACTATAGAGTGATGGAAGTCTTATTAATAACATCACAAGGATTTGAAAGCCAACATAATCGATAAAATCAGCTCAGGGAGATTCAACAGAGACTGTAGATTAATGAAGGTTGGAAAATATGGGTGGCAGTGACCAAATATGCAAGGATGTTGACTGATCTGTAGGGTAAATGAAGGCGACGAAGGTAGGTTTAGCAACAAGGAGTATTTGGAGTTTCGACCAAGCTGCAGAGCGGGCACTAGCAACAGTGACTTTGTAATGGACGTCCCAGTGATCGATGGGCAACGATGGTGATCCAATATAATGATGATGGTGATAGTAAGCAACACGTAGTAGTTTGGAAAGTCACTTCAACAATGTCAAGCACAATTTGGTCCAATGGAAGCAGCCAACTCTAAAATTCATGATATATCAACTTTATGAGTGCCACGGGCTCCTCCGCTTCTATTGCATTTGAGCTGCTCACTGCAACCACACACACAAGACCTTCAAATCTACAACGAATACTGAGGGTAAAGACTACAATGAAGACCTTGAAGACTACGATGGATCCCAGGATGGTGACCAATTCTTGATCGGTGGCGATCGATTGAGAAGAAATGGAGGTCGAAGATTTTGGTCGGGCGGAGGTGTTACAGTGGATCAGAATCAACCAGAGCGATGGGATCAAATGAGATGGAGGGTTTGTGGAGATCGGATGGACTCATTAGAAGGGGTCTCGGAAGGCAAAGAAAGGTTCAATGAGCAGCCACCAGATGTCAGCTAGAGATGGTAGGGTGTCGAAGGACTATGAAGAGATTATATCAAACAACCACAGTGGTGGTGACTATGCAATGAGCTGAAGCAGTGATAACACAATGACGCTTAGGGTAAACAGAAACTAAGCGATGGGAATCTCAGCACCGCGAATAATGGCAGTTTTGACAAATGGTGGGAACATATACAAAGATGGTGGGGATTATAGATCTGGAGGGTGACGATGGGATTGGTTGACTCCTACAAGGTTTTGAGATCTCAGCGGATCAACTATGAACTAAATGCAACCGAAGGTACAACAAATTTTGACCCGCAATCACAAAATTAGGTCTTGATCCAAAGCATATATTAAACCTACAATGATAATATGATACCCTACAACACAGAGATTTTTCCTCAACCAGAGATGAATCAGACAACAATGATGATCAACATAGCTAAAGAAAAATTGATTTTCACAGAGATAATTCACGCAGGCTGTACGGATCGTAAGGTTAAGCTTGCAAAACTAAAAATAATTTTAGTTTTTTTCAAAAATTTCAGTCACGAAAGATAGGCAAATTTATAGTCAAAATTCATGGAAACGACCTCCTGATCGCAATGGTGTAGTTCATTTTTGCCCAGGACACAATCTATGATAGTTTACCCTCAAAATTTGCAAATCTAGACAAAACTAGGGTTAGAAAGATGAATTTTTTTGCAACAAAAACTTGTAAAAATGAAAGATTGACGCTCCAAGAGATCTGATCTTCACAAAAAGAACTCAAACAAGAGAGTTGATCAGGGACGTGAGTCCCACCGGGCATGCCAGAATGTATATCAAAAAATTTGGTTTTACAAATGGAAATGATCAAACAATGAAATGCATAACCTAAACCCAAATAATTCAATACCTCAAATATGCAAGATGAGCTTGGTTGATTGATCGCTTTGTTGTGTTGATTGCTCAATTCCGCAGCATAACATTGATAAGAAAATAAATGATGAATGATTGATGGCTAAAAGATTCAAGCTAAATAGATGAAATATGATGGATCATGGCTTGAGATGAAAATTTGGCAGAATAAGGGTACTTGAGGTTCAATGCATCTCTCCCCTTGTCTCTAATCTCTCCCTAAATGGCTCAAAAGAGGCTTTCTTTATAGGATTGGCTTGGTTCAAATGGATGGCTAGGATCAATTAGGGCTTTAGATGAAATGGATGGATAGGATTAAGTTAGGTTTCCTTGCACATTAAGAAATTGTAGTCAATTGACATGTGGCAAGGGAAGATAAGGCTTAGGTGTGCTTGTGTAGACAAATACTAAAATTAGGTCCCATTAGTTATGCATGTGAAAGATAAAAGTTGTACTACAACACATGATTGACTGGACAAGTGTTGGAATGTGATGAAAGATGAGGACTTAATTCAAAAAAAATATTTGAATTAGTTGGGATATGAGTTGGATATTAATTAAATAAATAAGATTTATCTAATTAATTTGAAAGATGAATAGGATGGGATAAGATATGATGTGGAAATTAATTAAATAAATAAAATTTATTTAATTAATTGGAAAGTGGGATTAGGATATGATTGAATGGGATTTTAATTAAATAAATAAAATTTATTTAATTAATTGGCTTATGATGTCTAGGATAATGGTTTAACAAGGTGTTGCTAGACATGAACAATTTTGGGACAAATTTGCGTGTCTACAAAAACTATAAATTCCTTAGGCAATAAATAGTGTCTCCACTTCCTCAGTGATTAAACCATGGCATATAATTCTAGATCATATGTAGAGTAGTTCTATTTTGCCTCATTTAACTTCTCACTAAAGAAGGCTACAGGCCTCCCATCTTGACTTAGGACTCCCCCAACAACCCTCTTACTTGCATCACACTCTACCACAAAGACCTTGTCAAAATCAGGTAGAACAAGGACCAGTTTTTCTGATATTTTTTTCTTTAATAGTTCAAAGGCTTGGTTGGCCTCATTTGTCCACACAAATACACATTTCTTGCTCCCTTTTATGGTGTCAACAAGTGGAGCACAAATACCACTAAACCCTCTAATGAACTTTCTATAAAAGCTACACAAACCATGGAAACTCCTTACCTCAGAGGCTGTTGTAGGTGTTGGCCAATTAAGAATGGCTTCTACCTTGCTTGGATCCATTTTGAGGCTGCCCTTAGAGATTACAAACCCCAAGAATATCAACTCTTCTTGTAGGAAGACACATTTGTCAAGGTTGATTCTCAGCTTCTCCTCTTGAAGCCTCCTGAGCACTTGATGGATATGTCTTATGTGGTCTTCCTTGCTATCACTAAAAACCAATATATCATCCAAATATACAACAATTAACTTGTTAAGCACCTCATTCATCAACCTCATGAAAGTGCTTGGTGTATTTGATAAGCCAAAGGGCATCACAACCCATTCAAATAGTCCTTCATTAGTTTTGAAGGCAGTTTTCCACTCATCCCCCTCCCTTATCTTGATTTGGTGATAACCACTTTTTAGATCTATCTTGGTAAAATACTTAGCCCTACCCAAGCAATCCATTAAATCTTCTATTCTTGGCATTGGAAATCTATACTTGATAGTAATCTTGTTGATGGCCCTAGAATCAGTGCATAGTCTCCATGTTCCTTCCTTCTTGGGTGCAAGTACTATAGGTACTACACATGGGCTAATACTCCTCCTAATGAGCGCTCTATCCAACAAGTCTTGGATTTGTGTTGCCACTTCAACATTTTGCTCTGGGGTCAACTTGTAGGCTTCTTGGTTTGGTAGGGTGGATCTAGGGACGAGATCAATGCAATGATTGATCTCCCTCTTTGGTGGAAGTGCATCCTTGCCTTCATCGGCTATCACATCAGGAAACCTCTCCAATAGTTCTTCCACTTCCTTTAGTCCAATCCTCTTAAGAGGCTGCTGCACTTTGACCTTCTTAGGATTTGCATCCTTGGGCTTGATGACCACTGCAAAACATGGCACTTTCTCTTCCTTGAGGTTAGCCAAAAACTCTTTTTCACCTACCAACATAACTGAACTAGAAATGACCTTCTCTTTGCAATCATCAATCAAAGGAGTCATTGTGAAATTTTCACCATTTTTGGACAAATGAATCACATTTTGCTTACCATCATGTTGGGCACTTGTATCATGTTGCCAAGGTCTGCCAAGAAGAAGGTGGCATGCATCCATATCCACTATCTCACAAAGAATCCTATCATGATAGTCACCTATCTTGAATTCAACCCAACATTGTTCTTTCACTACAATTTGTTGGTCCTTGGTTAGCCAAAAGACTCTATAGGGGTTAGGATGAGGTATCCTTTCCAATCCTAACTTAGTCACCATTTCATTAGAAGCCAAATTTTTAGAAGAACCTGAATCAACTATTACCTTACAGACTTTCCCTTTCACCTTGCAAGTGGTTCTGAACAAGTTGTTCCTTTGGGGCTGCTCCTTGGTGGCTGGCATGATGAGGGACCTGTTAAACATGATGCATTCTCCAATCTCTGGTGCTGCAGACTTGGAAGACGCTGTTTGATAACTCGTGGTACTTTGACAGTCCTCTTCTTGAAGGAGTTGCACCCTTCTATCTTTCTGATTTGCAGCAATGTTTCCCATCTTCTCTGGGCATCTAAAGGACTGATGTCCTATCTGATTGCAAGAGAAACACCTTCCTATGAACACATTGGGACCCATGCCCCCACTTCTTCCTCTACCATTACCTCTCCCTCTAAACTGACCTTTATCAGCACTGTTCCTGTCAGCCTGCCCTTGGCTGCCTTCTTGTGATCTGCTGTCTTAGGGTCTAGATAAATTATCTTTATTCTAAAATCTGCCTCTACCTCTGAAATTCATATTACCTCTACCTCTGCTATTTGAATCTCCTTTCCTTCTCTGTTTATCCTCAATTCTCAGTGCCATTTGAAAACACTTATGGACTGTTTCAAGATTAAAGAGACTTAATTCATCTTGAATGGAGAACTTAAGACCATTGAGATACCTTGCAAGCTTCTATTTTTCATTCTCAGGCATCTTGGCTTTCAATGACATCTTGTGAAACTCCTCTGTGTAGGTGCTCACATCCATGTCCTTCTGTCTCAAGTTTTGCAACTTCTTGTGTAAATTGACTTCATAGTCTTCAGGAACAAATTGCTTCTTGATTTCAAGTACCATCTTCCTCCATGTAGAGATAGGGTTCCTATCATCCTCTATCCTCTCATTTTGAATGAAGTTCCACCAACTTAAGGCTAGTCGTTTCATTCTTGATTTGGCAATCCTCACTTTTTGATTTTCTACCACTTCTTCACATTCAAAATAGTTCTCCATTGCCTCTATCCAATCAAGGTACTCCTCTGGATTCATCTTACTAGGAAACATAGGTAAGTCCATCTTAGTGTCCTTCCTACTCAACTTTCCAAGTGCATCTAGGAATTGTCTCTCTGACATGCCTCCTTGTGGCTCTTCCATAGGCACTTCTTCTTCCTCATCTTGATCCTCTTCCTCTGAATCTAAGATGACTTTTGGCTTCTTCTTCTTGTCCTTGTCCTTATCCTTCTTCAACTTTTCTATATCAACCTCCATCCTTTTGTTCTTGGCTGCTTGCTCTCCCACTATCTTTGCCAATTCGGCATTTGTCACCTTTTGAGGAATTTCCACCTCTTCTTCTCTATCTCCCATCTCTTTGATGGCTCTGATACCACCTAATGTACAGTGGAACAAGGGAAGCAACAAAACAAGGTAAGTTTGTTCTCCTTAGCCCACTCACCCACTTCACTCCTTTAATCCAACCAAAAGGCACATCCAAGGTGTATGAAGGATTTGTACTCTAGGCTGTTGTCCAACCCCTAAGGCTTCTTTCACACCTCAAGGTAGGTCTACAAACACTTTACCAATAGTTGGTTTGGTTTCCAACTTCCCCCAACTCTCCAACCTTGATTAGGCCTAGTGAGGTTGCTAGGCCTCGAAAACTAGTTTTCTCAACACAACTTGACAAGACCCCAAATGACCAGGAAAGTAAATGATGGATTTGAATACCCTTTAAGGGACTCTATCAAACTTCCAAGCCTCCCATTCCCACTCTACTCCAGCAATTTAGAACACCTACTAGGTATCTAGGCCTAATTGATCAATTTAGGGCTAGGTTACAAAGCAAGTGGTCAAATTTGGGTTCATAGATCAGGGACAAGAATTTGGAACACCTCTACCACATCCAAACAACTCAAAACCACCATTCTTTTACTCCTCCTGTCAGGGTTTTGTCATATATAACAGCAAATTGCACAAATTTGGTCAAATACCTATGAATACTTGACCTAGGGCATCACCTTAAAAATCGAGGACTGCCTTTCCCAGCAAAAAGCTTTTAAAATCATGTAAAGTACATCCCTAGCCTACATTTCACCAATTTGTATGAGTTTTCACCAGTGGAAATGCATTCTAGGGTGGAAATGCATTCTAGGGTGGATTTTGTGAGGTAAACCCTAGAAAACAGGGTTTTAGACCAGTCTGGATTAAAAATACAATAACTTTCTCCTACAACCACTTCAAGACCTCAAACTAGTTGCATTCAAACCTTGACTCAGTCTAGTTTTAGAAAAAGTACATTTGCTCACCTAGCCAATCCATACAGTCCATACACAGCAAGAAAATAGGAAAAAACTGACTGTTTCTATTGTTTCAATGCCCAAAACTCCATACAGGAACTCCTCCGCTATATAGGAGTGAGATGACAATAGTATAAACCGATCCAAGTTGGTATCCAACCTCCAACAACAGTTTTTAACTGTCAAAACTAAGTGGCAACTGGCCAATGTGTCATTGACACCATTGGCAACATTTGACAATATAGTATTTTTGCATTAATATAAGATTGTTGATGTGTTCAGCTTGTCCAATGGAATCAAACCACCATCATAGTCCCTAGACCATGCAAAAACACAAAACTAGCAAATAGACTCAAAGAAAACCTCATTAGACCTACTAAGCCTAAGTGGCATAACTAGGGTCCAAGTGGAGTAAGAATGAGTGAGGTTTCTATAGTCACCTCAAACATCTTGACCACACAAAAGGACCTTCCAATCATGGCTATGAAAAGCCTTATTACAAAACATGCTAAAGAAAAACCACAACTTATTAAAATGCATCAAAATGCTTGAGGTGTCAAACTGCTCCTAGGTGCCCTGCACCACATGTCATGTCAAAGGAGGGCATTACCATTGATAATTAAAGGGTAATAGCTATTCTGGAATTGCGCTTAGCCAGTCACAAGAAGGGACTACAAAGCTTCATTGGTAGAATTAATTTTCTACGAAGATTCATACCTGATATTACAAATCATTTGAAGCCTTTGACCTTTATGTTAAAGAAGAATACAACTTTCAGTTGGACAAAGGAGGCCAGACTCAGTTTTGAATTCAAAAAAAAGGCATTAGCGGCTGCACCAATGCTGGTAAATCCTAACTTTCCAAATATTTTATTCTGTATGCTTATGGCGGCCTGGATACCATCTCTGTGATTCTGGTACAGCAATAGAGTGAGGGTTTTGAGCAACCAATCGCTTTCTTTAGTCAGGGCTTGGAGGAGTATGAGCAAAAGTATAGCTTCGTTGAAAAGCATGTCCTTGCAGTGGTAAGGAGTCTAAAAAAGTTCAGGCATCTTGTTTCTAATAACAAGATACATTTGATGGTCACTCACCCTAGCATAAAGGAGTTCCTGTTGAGTAAAGATCTTAATGAGAAAAGGGCTGGTTGGATCACCAAAGTCATGGAATATGATGTGGATATCTAGATAACCAAGCTAGTCAGAGGCAGAGGACTCAGTGAACAACTTGCTACTAGTTCTGAGAATGAGTTAGAAAAGGAACAGGAGGTGCTCCTGACCATTAGAGAGGAGCATCAGGATGATGCAGTAGCAATAGACACCAGTTGGGTTAATGACATGACTCAATTTTTGCAAACTGATAAATGTCTAGCAGGTCTGGATAGAACCAAGAGGATGTACTTTAGATTGCAATCCATTCCATATGTTTTAATAAATGGCATCCTTTTCAGAAAGGACTTTAATGGTGTATTTTTAAGGTGCATTGATAAAGATCAAACTGACAAGGTGCTCTGTGAATTTCATGATGGAACAGTAGGGGGTCATTTTGTGGTGCAGGGCACCTAGGAGTAGTTTGACACCTCAAGCATTTTGATGCATTTTAATAAGTTGTAGTTTTTGTTTAGCATGTTTTGTAATAAGGCTTTTCATAGCCATGACTGGAAGGTCCTTTTGTGTGGTCAAGATGTTTGAGGTGACTATATAAACCTCACTCATTTTTAGTCCACTTGGACCTTGGTTATGCCACTTAGGCCTAGTAGGTCTAATGAGGTTTTCTTTGAGTCTATTTGCTAGTTTTGTGTTTTTGCATGGTCTAGGGAGTATGGTGGTGGTTTGATTCCATTGGACAAGCTAAACACATCGACAATCTTGTATTAATGCAAAAATACTATAGTGTCAAATGTTCCCAATGGTGTCAATGACACATTGGCTAGTTGCCACTTAGTTTTGATAGTTGAAAACTATTGTTGGAGGTTGGATACTGACTTGGATTGGTTTATACTATTGTCATCTCACTCCTGTACGGTGGAGGAGTTCCTGTACGGAGTTTTAGGCATTGAAACAATAGAAACAGTCAGTTTTTCCCTATTTTCTTACTGTGTACAGCCTGTACGGATTGGCTAGGTGAGAAAATGTACTTTTTCTAAAACTAGACTGAGTCAGGGTTCGAATGCAACTAGTTTGAGGTCTTGAAGTGGTCGTAGGAGAAAGTTATTGTATTTTTAATCTGGACTGGTCTAAAACCCTGTTTTCTAGGGTTTACCTCACAAAATCCACCCTAGAATGCATTTCCACTTGTGAAAACTCATACAAATTGGTGAAATGTAGGCTAGGGATGTACTTTACATGATTTCAAAAGATTTTTTCTGGGAAAGGCAGTCCTTGATTTTTAAGGTGATGCCCTAGGTCAAGTATCATAGGTATTTGACCAAATTTGTGCAATTTGCTATTATATATGACAAAACCCTAACAGGAGGAGTGAAAGAATGGTGATTTTGAGTTGTTTGGATATGGTAGAAGTGTTCCAAATTCCTGTCCCTGATCTATGAACCCAAATTTGCCCACTTGCTTTGTAACCTAGCCCTAAATTGATCAATTAGGCCTAGATACCTAGTAGGTGTTCTAAATTGCTGGTGTAGAGTGGGAATGGGATGGTTGGAAGTTTGATAGAGTCCCTTAAAGGGTATCCAAATCTATCATTTACTTGCCTAGTCATTTGGGGTTTTGTCAAAGTTGTGTTGAGAAAACTAGTTTTGGAGGGCTAGTAGCCTCACTAGGCCTAGTCAAGGTTGGAGAGTTGGGGGAAGTTGGGAACCAAACCAACTATTGGTAAAGTGTTTGTAGACCTGCCTTGATGTGTGAAAGAAGTCTTAGGGGTTGGACAACAACCTAGACTACAAATCCTTCATACACCTTGGATGTGCCTTTTGGTTGGATTAAAGGAGTGAAGTGGGTGAGTGGGCTAAGGAGAACAAACTTACCTTGTTTTGTTGCTTCCCTTGTGCCACTCTGTATCATTTTGCCCCAAGGACTATTGCTTGGAAAATAATGAGAGCTGGCTACTACTGGCCCAGCTTATTTAAGGATGCCCATGCATGGGCTAGAAAATGTATAAAGTGTGCCATTTTTGCAGGCAAAGAGAGGCTGCCAGCTTTACCCCTATAGCCAATTCAAGTAGAGCAGCCCTTTATGAGATGGGGCATTGATTTTATAGGCCTCATTAACCCACCATCAATTGTAGGCCACATATGGATACTCACAGCTATAGACTATTTCACAAGGTGGACTGAAGTAGTAGCTCTGAAGGAATCAAATGAAAATACTGTTTTGAATTTTTATCAAGATTTGATATCTAGATTTGGAGTGCCTGAGTCAATCATCTCTGACAATGCTTTGGCCTTTGTTGGCCTAAAGATAACTGACTAGGCTGTTAAGAGTGGGATCTATCTAAATACTTCATCAAATTATTACCCATGGGGTAATGGTTTGGCTGAATCTACAAATAAAAATCTCATAAGGATTATTAAAAGATCAATGGAAGATAACCAGAAGACCTGGCACACCAATCTAAAATTTGCTTTATGGACAGATAGAATAACTCCTAAAAGGTCTATTGGGAACTCCCCATATCTGCTAGTGTATGGAAAAGAGGCAAGGTTGCCCATGTCTATGGGACTACCAGCACTAGACATCATGAATCATCTGGAAATGTTTGAAGCAAAGGGCCCCATGGCTATAAGATATGCTCAGCTTATGGAGTTTGAAGAGAGTAGAGATAAAGCTATGAAATCTATGGAGTATCATCAACTTCAAACAAAAATAAATTTTGATAAGAAGGCCACCCCCATAAATTTTAAGATGTGTGATATGGTGCTCAAATGGGATGAATTGAGGAGCAGGCCAGGAAAACACTCCAAGTTTGACAACATGTGGAGTGGCCCATTTCTCATTACTGAATGTAGGGAGCATAATGCATTTTAGTTATCAAGTATGGATGGACAAGATTTGCCTATCCCAGTCAATGGGATACACCTAAAGAGGTGTTTTGAGGTATGAGTGCTTTGTAAATCAGTAGATTAGGGCTCTATGTTTCCAATAAGTTCTGTTGCACATTAGTTTAGATCCCTTTCGCTTTCCCTAAGTGCTGTCTAGCACAGTTGAGGGGGTTTCTTTCAACATTTATGTCTTAGGTGAGTCTTCCAATGTTCTTCACTACAGTGCAGAGTTGCTAAGGTCAGAAAATATCTATATACTTTAGTCTATGTATGACTCCATGCCCAATGGATGCTCAAGGCCACTGATCTAATTTTTTAGCAGGCAAATATCCCATAGAAGTCGCCAGATTGTTGACCAATTTTTTCTCTGTCCAGAGCCAAATAGTTCAAGCAGCATCAGTCATTGTGCATATCCCCAATGTAAGCTATATTTGTGATCTGGAGTCTGAACCTAACTCTTAGAGTCTGAAGCTTTCCTGAAGAAGTTTACCATGTGAAAGAGCTTGAAAAAATAGGCAAGTTTTCTTTTTACATCACCCTCAATTTTGCTAAAATAAGGAAGTTATGTATGGTCATGATCTGGTCAAACCTAATATTTTGAACATTAGCCAATATCCAAATATCACCCTGATATTCGTAATATCACCCTATCTCTAAAATATCACCCTATCTCTAAAATATCACCTCGATATCCAAATATCACCCTGATATTCGTAATATCACCTTGATATCCAAATATCACCCTATCTCTAAATATCGCCCTTCCTTCGAATATCACCCCCATATTCGTAATATCACCCTTCCTCTGAATATCACCCCGATATTTGTTAAATCACCCCCTCGTCCATATCATGTTGATATGATGATGATGCCATCCTAGCATGTTTCAAAGGCCCATCCATGATGGTGACATCACCATCATATCCCTCATAAGGAGAACTATATAAAGACCGATTCAAAAGGTGGGGGCCTGTGTTGTATGCAGATCTAGGTGCATATTTAGGGGGCGATGTCAAAAGGGAGTTTAAGCACCAAAAGCAGAGGTGCATGATCTAGATTTGCTTACTTAGACGATGGGACATTTCAGTGACCACTTTGGAATAGATGCAGGGATTTATTGTATTCTTTTCTGTGTAGAGAGGATGAAGTAGCTTGCATTGATGATGAAAAATATCTCTCCACCGCCTCGTTTCAGATCGGTGAGTGAGCAGCTGCATTAATGACTAAAAATATCTTCTATCTGCCTAGCTCTAGATATTTGCTGCCATAACTGATGCAGGTGGATAGTCATTTAGGGGAGATATTTTTCCTACTACAACTCAGAGTGATTTTTGTAACTGACTTAGGTTAGTTTTTGGAATTCTATATATATGCATTTGCATGACGTAAATAAGGTTGGAAATGTTTTGGCATTCTGGTCATTTTATTTCCAAATAGAGTTTCCATATACTATAACCTTGCCTTGTCATTGGATATATGCAAGTTATTTTACTCCTTTGCTGATTTTCTAGTTCTGTGTGAATCTGCATGAGGCTGCCTATGAACATTCTGTTCCTCTCAACCCTATTGCTCCTTACCTCTGCTAGAATCATCTAATCCATGTATGTTTACTTGCTATGTCTAATTATATTATGCATTTTCTCGGTGTTGTAGAAGTCTCTTTTAATCTGTCTGGTGCATCACCCGTTGCTTTCAAGTTTTCATTTTCATTTTAAAGCATCCCTTCTCCCTTTTCCCTCAAAATCCAGTAGTTTTAGGTGATAATTAGGCAAGGAAGCCGGCCTTCTCTGGAGGTCTGATCTCTTTGAGCAAGGTCCCACACCTCGAGATCATTCCCATTGTGTCATTGGAATGCTTGGAATCCTTCCAAGAAAGGTGCAATTTCATGTGACAACACCTACATTAGAGATTCTAAAAGAGTGTAGCCAACATGATCCTATCAATGTACAACAATCCTCATATTTTGCAATGTTAGTATCATCAACCAACCAAAAAAATCTATGAACTCTAGACTTACCTTCATTACCTGGACCCATTGTATCATTACACCATTTGACAATAGATCTCGCATCTGTCAACTTTGCATTGTCTTTATACTTCAACTCTTTTTGTTCTAATGCTCCTTTGAGACATGCTCTTGCACCATCATGCTCTCTCTTTACATGCCCATCCTTAGAGAAATTCCACATATGTTGAACACCTTTCATCCTATGCATCCTACTCAACCAATAGAACATCCGTGAGTTCTTGAATTGTGATGCACAATTATCTGACCATATGATATGCTGACCAAATGATATGCTCCTACTAGCCAAATCATGGTAGAACATTTGAAATCACCCTTGCACAAACTCAGTAAAATGTGTGCAATCATCACTGATATAAAAATGATACTCCCTCAAGATCTTCATGTGGTCATTTGTACTATCATCAGCATGAATGAATGCTATATGCACAAATATAGCAACTTGCATAGAGTTATAATATTGTGAATGCACTTCATTCTGTGGTTGTAGTGTGTAGTTCTCTACAAAGCCAACAACTAAAACAATGGTATCAAGTAGAAATGTGTCCTTGCATAACTTGAATTGCAAGTCCAACCATCACGATTTATGGGTATTCCTTGCATACTCGTAAAATATATTCTCTTGGAAAATACATATAAATTGATACACTGGAATCTTTTCAATGACCAATTCACACATTTTTGCTTCTTTACCATCATTTAGACTATATTCCACTGTCTTATATTTGCCAAAACTTACTAGTTCATTTCCAATTGCATGTGTGTTCTCCATATGTTCATAAATTGGCAACTATGGTAACTCACCAGAATGATCATAGGTGCCATCAAAGCATAAGTTATTGTGGAATAATTGACCATCCAATCTTTGATGTAAGATGCTCAATATGAAACCTCTTGAAGATCTAAGTGAACATTTTATATTACTCTTGCAAAACATCGTTAGTATGCAAATCTACACATATATATCTATAAACATCATAATGATTAGAAAACTCAATATGTACTCTACAACAACAAGTTGTGTGTGTGTGTGATTTATTTTGACCTAAAAAGGATTTAATATTTCAAAATACCTTTGAATAATTTTGATTTGAGGATACATCTATTGAAATTTCTTGAAAAACTGTGTTTGAGTCACATCCAAAAAATACTTTAGATGTGGCTCATAATTTCAATAACCAAATCTCCTTCTTACAATATCTCTTGCGTTAGGAGATACCCTTGTGTTATTTTTCTAAAATTCTTCAATGAGGAATCTTAAGTCTTCAACAACAACTTTATCTTTTTGTGGGAGTCTCCTAAAGAATGCTTATAATCCATTGCTATTTGGGTCCAAAACTCTTTCACACCTTCCAATGACTCTTATTAAATCTTTTCTACTTATTTTGAATGCTTCACTTGTCTTTCTAATGAGGTGAGCTTTCTTTGTTTGATGGCTTGCTATTCTTGATATAGAACATTACTATCCTTGTTGTGTGTGGTGGAACCCACACTCTCATATGCACTCATTAGATTCTTTACAATTGATCTTTTACTTGAATAATCTAATGTTCTTAGGCCAAGAATCTTTATAATGAGCCTAAATTTTAGATTTCTTATCAATTCAACAAATAGTTGACATCTTTTGGTTTTATTTAAGTTCTCAAAAAATAAGTTCCATATCTTATTGGAATATCTTCAACAAGTATGCTTGGGAATCTTATCCTGTATGGGCTTCAAAACATTCTCATCAATATCAATTAGAAACTTAGGCTTTCTATGCAAAATTCTTGGAGGTGTTTTCAATGGTAAATTTGACTTAGTATTAAGAATTTATTCAATATTTACTTGAGATAGGATAAATGGCATACCTTCAATTGGAGATGGAAAGATGAAAAGCCTTGAAATTGAGATGGAGAAGATGTTGTACCTTCAACTTGACATGTGAATGATGGCATGCCTCTGACTTGAGAAGAGAATGATGATGTACCTTCAACTTGACCTATGAAAGATGGAGTGCCTCTAACTTGAGAACAGAATGATGATGTACCTTCAACTTCACCTGTGAAAGATGGAGTGCCTCTAACTTTGAGATTCAATTTCCTCATTGAACAGAGGTTTTGTATTTGTTGCCTTTGTGCCACCAATTCTATCTCTCTCTTAGCTTGATTAGACGATTCATGTTTCTCTTGAATTAACAACAGTGGTATGTCTTCTTCTATGGTTGATAATTTCCTACTTCTGCGAAGTTGTGTCATTCCTTCTCTTTTCTTTGCATTCTTAGCTTCATGCTCTTCTGGTGTTAGAGTCTTTGCTCACTTCCAAAGCATGATGATATTTTCTATATGCATCATGAATAAAACATAGATAAATTAGTCCATCTTGGTACAATAGAGTAAAGTAATCTCATAAACAAATCTCAAAATAATAATATAATTAAAGTGAATAAATGATTATAAATCTAAAAATTTATAGTTTCCTAGGGTAATCCAACCCAAAATATAGAGATTGCACACATGTCATATACTAGCAATCTTTTAAAATCAATATTAAGCTAGGATAACATTCAAATTACAATTCAAGATGACATATCATACCATTCTTGGAATTCATGGAGTAACTAGCATTCATCATTCAAATTATATTTAAGAACATATCATAGCAATACAAAGGAACTTTTCCAACACTTACAATGTCTTTTAGCTCTCTTTATATATAGAAATCAACTTTTTCATACTAAGTTTTTAGTATTACATCAATGGCCAAGATTAATTTGATCCTAAGGTTTAGATTTAGTCATATGATATCAAGTCAAATTCATTTCATTTTGGCTACAAGGGCTCTCCATTGTTGGAATAAGGGTCTCTTAATATATGGTCAACATTTAAAAATGGTACTAGGCACAATATCTAGGTTAATTTCACATTTTCTTAACATATCTTCTCAAACATGCTTGTCTCCTTCACCTAGGTGAATTGGGAATACAATTTCCAAGGTAACAACTTTAGTTGACAATCATAAATTGTTCTATAAGGATCTTCAAATCATGTAGTATTCCTTATTTTATCATAAATCTTCAATAGAAAGGCAACTTCCTTATAGAAATAGAATAATTCACTAGCTTCTTTACCTTCTATTATTCTCATATTTATAGATAAAATTGTATGGAGCTTGGTTTTTTTAGAACAACAAAAAATTAGGTCATCAAATCAGTAATTTTCCCTTTGTTCATCTCATTCTCTTAGCCAAGATTTTAGTTGATCTTGTCTTAGGTTCTATTTTAGTACTTTCTTCCTCTATCATATTCTTGTTAAAATAGTGTATGTAGAGAAACCTCCTACTAGTTTGCAAAAACTTGAGATAAATGAAAAATGAAACACAAAGATTTTTATCAAGATCAATGAAAGATCTGAAAACATGACAAGTTAGATTAAAGATGCAACATATTCATTCATATTTAGGAAAAATCCCTTCTCTAATCCTTCTCCCATTCCTAGTCAAATTGGTTGTGAAATTGTATTCAAGTGTCAAATTTAGTTTCTTTTTGCAACTTCACCAATTTTGTTATCCTTCTTTTGATCTTGACTACTACTTCATGATACATGACTCTTTCATTTCATGAAAAGGATATGCATCCACCAATATCAATACTCTATCTTCCTTAACTATCTAATAACTCCTTGACAATTCACTATTTATTCAAGACAACCTCATTGTGATTATAATTGTCCTAATAACTATGTCAATGATATGTATGATTATCTTTTAGTTGACCTATTTGGCCATTTAGTGTCCACAGGAATCTTCCCTACCATATGAATATCCTATCAAGACCACCTCTATTTTTATATAGTATCATGGATATATTTTTTCATGGATTTGAGATTAATTGACTTATCATTTAATCTTGATTGTCACCTTGTGTATCAGTTTCCATCCTACCCATGGGTGAGAGGTCATAGCTATTCATAGGGTTGCATGATAGCTATTGTGATATAATATTCTTTAAGCTAATATGATAGTTCTTGCAAGTGAGTATGCTCAAGTGACAATCCTTAGCTTGATTTTAGCATGATGATAATTCTTTGATTAACATGATCTCCCTCAGTATAATTCTAATTGCTTAGGTTAGTGTTTGAATCAGGATAATAGCAACATGATTGCACATCTACTCCACAGTGAAAATGTTTCCATGACCTTGCTCTAGTTTAGGATTATCCTTGAATATCGATAAGTCTCCCTTCATAAATATATACCAATAGTATCTTGATTATTTCCTTCCCATGGTGATATGGCTTGTTGTCATAGATTCTTATCTCAAATAAATACAAATTTTCACTTTGTCATGATAATTTAACTTGTCAAAATGATAATCCTCTCACTTCTCTCATGACTGTTCTATAACATGAGAGATCATACTAACATAATCATAAGGTGAAGTAAATAGATACATAAAGAACATACTTTAGATTTTGATATTCAAGTTGCCTAATCCTCAAAAAATTGGCTTCAAAATCCTTAAAAATTTGAGCTCTTCAGCAAGTTCCTTTGAATTCAATGTTGAATTCTATATAACTCTAATAGGATTAGTCAAATTTATAAAAAAAAACAAATCTATATCATCAAATTCAATCTAAATACATAAACATTAGCATTCAAACAATATGAAACATGAAAATATTAGTTTAAATAATCAAATTATGTTTCAAAACATCCAATTTACTTCTTCTACATTGAAAAAACCCAAAAAAAGGTGTTGTATTAAGTAAACAATGATTATCTAACTGTCAACACCATGAAAAGTATTTTTTGTCTGATAATGCATGAAAAGTAGAGAATAACAAAGCATGTGTGTCTGATTCATGGATTCCACATGCTTGTTTGTCCTTTTTTTTGGTTCCTCAAAATGCGTTCGTGTTATAACGCGAGCACGTTATAATGCAAGTGTGTTATAATGCGAGCACATTATAACACATTGAGTGCATTATAATGCGAGCACATTATAACACAAGTGCATTTTTTCATGGATAAAAAGTTATAAGTGTTGTCTAAATTACTAAATACCCTATAACCAATACCCTCAACCCTAAACCCTATGCCTTAAAGCCTATATGCTAGACCTTCAACCCTATGCACTCAACTAGAGAGAGGGGGAATAAAAGGTAGATAGGGGAGGGAGGTAGATAGGTGAGAGAGAGAGGAGGGAAGGGAGGTAGAGATGTGAGAGAGAAGGTAGGAGGTAAAGAGGGGAGAGAGAGAGAGAGAGAGAGAGAGAGAGAGAGAGAGAGAGAGAGAGAGAGAGAGAGAGAGAGAGAGAGAGAGAGAGAGAAGGTAAGGGTGAGACGATTTTATTTCACAATAATGCAAGCATGTTATAATGCACTCATGTTATTGTTTTCTTTGGTAATTTCCAAGCCTTTGGCTTGGATTTTCCTTGGGCTTCCAACCCAAAGGCTTGGACTAAGTTTTGGATGTCCAAAGACATTTTTTTGCAGATCGTAAAAAAATTTACATAATCTTGAGCATGTTCCCCATTAGGTTTCCACTTATTTCAATGACAAGTAAAAAAATACAATGGTAATGTTAATCTCTCGCTTAGATTTCTAACCATATAATTTTTTTCATGTTTTGAGTATGTTAAGGTTGTCATCTTTAATTCTTTTGTTAGTGTATCTATTTTTTTTATCAAAAACTAGTGTGTGGCATTTTTAAATTTTTTTAAACATTCATCAAAACTTTAAATAAATTACATTTTTAGAAACTAGACTCCATTCTACATGTATTCAAAAAAAATTGGATTTTCGATTAGTTTTCAAAAAAATTAGGGGGGAGCATGCTCAATTTTCTATTTTTCAGGATGTGTCCACTTTGACAATTAGTAAAAAATCAATTGTTCATGAAAAAATTATTAGAAAAATTAGGGATAAACTACATGGTGTTAGTTAATTTCTCATTGAAGCAATTTTTGAAATACTAAAAAAAAGTTAACATTTTAGGGGGGCTAGACCAGACGCTATGTTATGTTTTTTTAAAAAAATAGGACCAATTTGTGGGGACCTCCTTTTTAAACCCCTTAATCTCAACCATTTAATATATATATATATATATATATATATATATATATATATATATATAGTAGTTTAGAAAACTAGATTCAAAGCACTATGACTCTTATTTTTGTTGCAGCTTCAAATTTTGAGTGTAACATCAATCTTCAATTTCTCATCCAACATCAATCTTTCCTGATTTCAGAAAAAAAAAAGTGGCCATTTAAGACCCCCTTTTGGTCCCCCATCTTTGTGCACTTACCCTATAATATGGTATACATATGGATATTTTGATTAAAGTGTAAGTTGGAGGTGACAAAAGTATCCAATTTCAAATTTTACCTATATAAGAATGTGAAATGATTGTGGTGCACAATGAAGAGTACTCATAAGAGTGTTCCCTAGGTTTAAATCCCCCTTAATGGCATAAGGCATTTGTTATAACTAATCAATATGAAGAAAAAGTGATTAAAGGCAATGTTGAAAAAAGTAAGTTCCCTAAGATCTTGAGAATGATGAAGCTAAACCTATGACACATGAATTATCAACTAGCCAAATTAAACATATATATAATAGAAAAAAATAATATGATCATTAATCTTTCATAATTATCTCATAGTATGAATAGTCCTAGTACATTGAAAACTTAGTACAGATTGTTATATAGAGAGGACGACATTTTATTGCCTACTTACTCTCCTTCTCTCACCCTCATTTCGTGTACTATTTTTTTTATAATATGATTTAGAATTTGTGAAATCAAGTGACTTTTACAACATTGAATGTCCAAAATTAAAACTTGTGAGATGATTTCTATATTCTTCAATATTGTC
Organism: Cunninghamia lanceolata; assembly: GCA_027924645.1. Classification (NCBI taxonomy): domain Eukaryota; kingdom Viridiplantae; phylum Streptophyta; class Pinopsida; order Cupressales; family Cupressaceae; genus Cunninghamia; species Cunninghamia lanceolata. The sequence goes on from BSBN01000957.1 coordinate 7,238,305, forward strand.
TTAACAAGGTACCAACTACACTTAATTTTCTCCTTTTTTTGATTTGAAAAAGTTTACACCTGATTAACAATGTCTTTTTATAGCAAAGCTTGGGAATTTATAAGTTATAACTTACCTCAACCACCTCATCTAGTATGACAATTGAAGGCAATGAGATAGACCTGAGTTTTTTTATAGGGACTCATAATATAAAATAATTAACTAAGAATGATATCTATATTTGAAAGAGAACATTCTATAAGGATCAAGTAATAACTGGGTGAGTGCAGGATCATGATGGGCCAAACACTACCCCTAAGTGACAATGTAAATGTGAAAAAAAAGACTTAAGTAACTTCATGTCCAAATTTGAATGAGTTATCTACATTATCTAGAAATAAGGCAGTAATAAAGTTGTAATAAATTGAATGTAGTTTATGGGCTACTACTTTGTTTTTGAAAATTTTAAAAGTAGTTTGGTGAAAATTGGATATTTCAATGAAGCACTACTAAAATTTTCAAGAAAATGTAAAAAGTATGTGTTATTCTGGCCAACCTAAGTATGATAAAAATATAGTATTTTTCCTCCATGATTTGGATTTTAAGTAAAGGACACATGGGTGGATGTGACACATATTTTTTTTTAATTTTTTAAATAAATAAATAATTATTTATGATTTTTTTACTATGACTATTTTAAAATAATAAAAAATAATTTTCTAGCCAACCTAACTTGGTAAAATATATATGAAAATAATTTTTAAAAATTTTAATGTATACCTAATAAGTCCTAGAATGTGATCCATCTTTTGGATTTAAAAAAGGATTAATATGTTGAAAATTATGGATGTTTTTCAATATGTATATCTATTAGGAAATCAAACATAGTGTGTGTAGAAAATTAATAATAATTACCTATTAAAATTATTATGAGGCATATATTATATTTTTAGAATCTTAATAGCTTTCTCTATAAACCCTTTTCATTTGATTAAATTTAGTTACAAAAAAGTCTATCAGCTTCAAGGATGAAATCTTGAAAAAAATTAGGATATACTAAATGGGTGGTTTTGCAAGTTTCTTTGGCAAGTTTTAGGACTCCCACTTTCCTAAATATGAAGTAGTCCCAAGGAAATTTTTGGAGGGAATCTATATTTGAGCTAGAAATATTAACACCCTTTCCATCCAAATCTAAATATTAGTCTAAATGTTAGCACTTTTTCATCCAACAAGTTTTTTCTCCATTGCCACTATTTGGCCCATCATGATCTCGCACTCTATAATGCAACTATAATAAAATTATATAACTAATTGATGCTCTTTAATTTGCACACATTGGTTAGATCCATATACAACATATTGTTAGTGCCTATACATTTCATATGTGATTTAGTTAATTCAAAAAGGTGAACTCTAGTGTGAACATAGTGAGCCAAAATCTTAACAAGATTATAATCCCATTATATACTTCTAATAAAACATGTGGACAACCTACATTTTAGCACCAACAAACTACTCCACCACCTTAATCAAAATATGAAATATTAAATAAAAATGTGATCATTACAAGGTATGAGGTAGTGTTTCTCCCTTATATGATCATTCTCAAAGATATATCATATCAAACATAATATAATGCAATAGAAGAAAAATAATTATTGATGAGTAATTTAAATTCAATACAAAAAGTGGTGATTGTTTTTGAGGTTAACCTAAAAAAGACTAATGAATTTTTTTTTATTTTTATATTAAACCTATTTATACTAAAGGATAGGGATGTGCCTTACAAATAGTGTTCCTTTCTAGAGTGCCTTATCTTATAAGGAATGTGACTCTTCATAAAAGGACAATGACCTCTTTAAAAAATCAACATTTTTTTTTTAAAGGCATCGATTCATATAAACTTTATATGTGTTCATATAGTCAAATCATAGGAGGAGAGACTTAGTCGATTCATATATCTTTTTAGGAAGTGATTTTTCTTTGAAAGAACATGTCTTCTAGTCAGAAACTTCCATTTTAAAATGTGAGTTCACTTAAATGTGATTTAACGAAGCAATTTTCATTAAGAAGAATGAAACAAGCTTGAGGACATGACTTATTTTTTATTAATCCTCCATTAATATATTTGAAAAGGCATATGGCTCTTCACAAGTCTCCTTATAATATATCACTTTCTCTTATTAAAAGAAAAAGATGAGTTCCAAGTTAAATTTAATATGTTTTGATTTTAGTATCTTTAAGAGTTAAAGGGTCTTTTAAGAAAATAGAATCGAATATAATATGGTGCGATCATAATATGGAAAAATCTTTAAGAAATTAGGATCAAATTTTTATAGAGATTGATGCGACTCTTAAAATATGTGACTCCCCATGTGATTCTGATGACTTTCCATGCGACTCTCCTATTATAAATGGTATGCCTCTTTAAAAAGATAATGATGTTCCTTTTGAATTGAAGTTTTGTTGAAATTTTAACATTGATTGAAGGGTCATAATTGTATACGCCTAAAAATGACATGATTCACATTCTTCTAAGTTAATTAAATATCAAAATATTTAATTATCTCTTCTAAAGTCAAAATTAAATAAAATCCTTTATTTAATTAAATCAAAATCATTCTTCCAAATTTGAATAAATCAAATCAAATTTATTTAAATTCTCTCAATCTCCAAAAATAAAATACAATCAAATGTTTTATTTATTCTTCCAAATTATGCACAACAATTAAATAAATTTACTTATTTATTTTGCTTTCTTATCTTCTAAATTAAATAATACCAATTATTTAATTGTTTCTTCCAATAATATCTTTTCTAAATTTAAATAAATCAAATATTTATTTAAGTTGTCTTTTTCTTCTAAATTGAGTTATCACTAAATATAATTCAAGCTTTTTGCACATGCAATTAAATATTCCTAATATTTAATAAAGCAAAATATCTTCTTATTCTCATGCAAATCTATTCTTCTTGATTTAAATCACTTAACTAATTGTTATATTCTTTTAATTGTTTTAACTCATTCTTCTATTCTTGATAACTCCTCTCATGCAAAAGAAAGCAAGACACATGTCTTCTTCTTATTCGCGCACATTCCTCAACAGTTCTATACCGTTGATCTTCTCTTTCACAAGTCTATAAATTGGACCCTATTCTTCCATTTCAATTATCCAAGCTTTAAGTATTATTACTCTGCAGGAATTACAATGTGCCTTTAGCACCAATTCATTCATTGCTTGTGATCACGCTTGTTACTATGCACTACTACCATTGTCGTGAAGCTCCTCTTCATTGCAATAAACTATCACTACCATTCCCAATTGACATTCTTAAAACATAGCAAGGAAGTGCACTCTCTGAGGGCATCATTCATACATGCAAGAACGATTGTGATAGGCGATCAATGGAAGCTTCGAATTAAAGGAGGTTTGAATTGTATTGTTCTTTGTTTGATTAATCTTCTTTGTTCATTATTTCATTGAGTTTTGGGTAACTTGATATTTGATATTAGTGTTTATTCATTGTTGATCCAATTTTCCCTTAACAATAACTATTAAAGGCATAATATTCCAATGAAATTTACAACATTGAATGTTAGAAATGAAGGTAAACAACTATTAATGGAAAATTGATTACAACAGTAATATAGATATTTAATTGTGCATAACCAAAATGGAGATGGTATAAAATCAACACAAAGAAATAATGAAATAGAAGATCATACACATAACATAGTGTTTATGTGGAGAAACCTTTTTGAGAAAAAACTCCACACAATAAGAGATGCATCATTATGTATTAACTTCAATAGAGTTTACAATACAACACTACTAATCTCCTCTTCAATCTTCAATCCAGCAACACCTATTTTTCTAAACTCAACTCTTTAGTACAACACAAATGCAATACAATAGCCTCATTAAGGGATTTCCTTCTGACCTAATGATGAATGGTCCAGATTTACAATGAGAATATATATATATATATATATATATATATATATATATATATATATATATATATATATATATATATATATATATATATATATATATATATAATGTGGGTTCCATGGATGTTGCCCCTGGAACCCCACTGGGGTGTGCATCCCCTAGGCCCTATAGGGGGTTACCCCCTATAACCCCCTAGATAACCTACATCCGTCAAGTATTGGGATCAAACATGTAGTTGAGACAAGATCGCTAATTGGTGAATACTTCTTCTCTTATGAAGATTTACAAACAATATTAGGAGTAATTAATTACATAGGATTTACAAGGTTGATGGCACCTTAAACTTAACATTCTCCCACTTGAGACCATACATTGTAAATTAATCCATAGGAAAACATAAAACAACTAAGCACTAGGAACAAGGCCAATGGCCTCCCTACACCATGTAGAATTTTATGTGCTCATAGTTTTCGTAAATGAATCTACAACATCTCTTAAGTGTCAACCTTCTTCAGCTTAATCTAACCATTATCAATCATTTCATAAACAAAATGGTATTGAACATCCACATGCTTAGTCCATGCATGATACATGGGGTTCTTGGCCAAACATATTGCACTTTGGCTATCACAACCAATCTAAATAATCCTACAATCAAAACTAATACCTGTACACAATCTCCACAACCAAACTACTTCCTTAGAGACATGAGTAGAAGCCATATACTCTACTTTTGTGGTGGATAAATCAATGGTGGGATTCCTTTTATTCATCCAACTCACAGCTCCTCCAAATAAAGTAAACACATAGCCACTAGTGGACCTTCGACTATCTAAGTCACCTTCCCTATCTGCATCAACAAAACCCTGTATGTCCAATGTCTTATCCACACTGCTAGTACTAAAATAAACCAAATAGTAATAAAAAGTACCATACAAATATCTTAACACCATATTTGAATAATTCTAATTCTATCTACCAAGGTTAGACATAAACCTGCTCAAAACTCCCATTGCTTGGGCAATATCTGGTCTAGTGCAAACCGTTGCATACATCAAAATTCCTACATCACTAGCATATGACACATTAGACATATCCTCTAAATAATATTCACTCTTAGGACACATATCTAATGAAATATTAGTACCAACTAATAAAGGAATTCTAATTGGATTGTAATTCTGCATGCTAAATCTATGCAAAAATCGTATTCACATACTTACTTTGTGACATGATAAAAGCTTTCTATTATCTCAATCCCTTTTGATCTCCATTCATAGAATATACCTATTTGCCCCTATATCCTTCATATCAAATGCACCTGAAAGTTGAGATTTCAACTCACTGATCATACCCTTGGTGTTATTAAAAAATAACATATCATCCACATACAATACAATAATCAAAATATGCCCATCAATAAATTAAATGTAGATATAGTGACCCTCTTCACTTCTAACAAATCCTAATTTCAAAAAAAATGAATCAAACTTATAGTACCACATTTTAGGGGACTATTTTAAACCATAAAGAGATCTTTTTAACTTGCATACCTAGAATTCTTTCCCTTTTACCTCAAAACCTATAGGTTGTTGCATATAATTTTTTTCTTCTAGATCTCCAAGAAAAAATGTATTCTTAGCATCCATTTGCTCAATTTAAAAATCATAAGATGTAGCAATGAATAAAAGAAATTTAATAGAAGATAATTTATTAATAAGAGAGAAAAATTCACCAAAATCAACTCCCTCTCTCTGGGAGTAACCCTTGGCTACTAGTCTAGCCTTGTACTTCTGTAATGAACCATATGCTCCAAACTTATTTTTGAAGACCCACTTACATCCTATGGCCTTTCTTCAATTGGGAAAACATACAAGATCCTAGGTGTCAGACGAGTCTAAATCCATCATCTCCTCCTGCATGGCTAGTTTCCAAGACCCACTATCATCTACATGAATATCTTCCCTGTAGGATCTAGGTTCATTGTCAGTAATCAATAAAGAAAATACACAATAGAAATATTGTGGGATATACCTATCAATTGGGTTCCATTGTCTTGTGGATCTTCTCAAGGGTGGAGTAAGATATTCTTTCACATGTTCTTCTATATGTTCAAATTCTTTTGTAACAACAAAGTCTTCCTCATCTGAACTTTCACTTGAATCTTCTTCTTTTTTATCCCCTAATCCATCATTTTGTTCTTCTTGATATGTATTTTATTGTTGTAAATCAAAGTGTACTATCCTCTTCCTTTCTTTTTCTTTTGGTTGTATAGGATTATAAATAGCTCTAAGTTCCCTAAAAATCACATCTCTAGAAAAGATAACTTTTCTGGTTGGAGGATCCCAAAGCTTATAACCTTTTACATTCTCACCATATCCAATGAAGATGTATTTCTATGATTTTGGATCCAACTTAGATCATTTTTACTTAGGCATATGAACAAAAGCCTCATAGAAAAAAACCTTAAAATGTGAAACTAAAGGTTTCTTACCTATCCACACTTCATAAGGTGTTGAATCAAGAGCCTTAGAAGGAGATATGTTTAAAAAATAACAAGTAATACTCACATCTTCTACCCAAAAGCATCTATCCAATTGTGAATCACTTAAAATACTTCTAGCTCTTTCCATTATTGTTTGGTTCATCCTTTCTGCAACACCATTTTGTTGTGGTGTATATGGAGTTATCTTTTGTCTTACAATACCTGTACACTAACAAAACTCATCAAAATCCTTAAAGAAATATTCCTCTCCATTTTTAGATCTTAATATTTTTATCTAAGTCCTAATTAGTTCTCTACTAAGTGTAATGCCCCGCAATGAAAACCTTAGAGGACAACACAACCATGCTATGCAAGCAGATTTTTTTTTGTATAAGATAACGAAGTAATGTTAAGCCAAACAGCACACATCATAACAACAACTTGTCTTCTAAGGTCCCATGGTTGCATTACTTGATAAATTAATCAACATAATTTAACATACATGGTTAACTGATCATCAGCAGTTAACTCCACATCTATTATACTAGTGAATATACATATACATCTCCATTCGTGCCACATAGATAATCAACTTGCTCAAGATTACATGTACATGCTCAAAAGTCTATACATATGGGTACATCATCATGTAGTTTTGATTACATTTGGAATACATACATTATAAATCAACTGATACATAGGCTAGCACATGAGCATAATGGCTATCTTCTAATCAAGTACAAGATCTATAGTCTGATGCACAAGACATATCCTCCACGCTTGCAAACAACAACAAGGAAAAACCAATGGATAAATCTCTTCCACCCGACCATGTGGAACCTTGAGGTCCACCCCCTGAGCTAGGAGTTAACATAAGGTCCCCACTACAACATACGGTCAGGTAGACAGTAGACTAAGAGATAACACATGACTCCAACATCACAAGTCATCATCACAAAACAACACAATAGTACTTCCAGAGGTGACACATAACAAATGGGGAGAGTACAACTAAGGAGTGCTAGGCTGTAGTAAGAAGAGTGTCATCGCATGGTCCTAACATGGGTTACCTAGGCAGTCTCTCTCTAGATGCTGGCCCCCATCTATGGTTACCCTGGCAGTCTCTCTCTAGACACCGGCCCCATAGGATGACGCATGAGGAATCAACCTTCCTTTCATGATGACAAGGAAGTAAATCTGCCAATCTCAGCCTTCTCCCCTCATCCTTAGTCTGAACTAGCACTAAAGGCATGAGTGAGGAAAAATCTTTATTATCTTGTTAGTGTGAAAACTACCCAACCCCTAGATTTATTATTATGTTATCACTGAATTACCAACTCCCATTGGGTTACCCTGGCTAGCCACTTGGCATTGGCCCACATTGGAAGCCACTCCCTTACCTACAACTAGAAAACCCTACTCAACAAACATAGCAAGACATCACAACAATGAGGGTACAGGAACCATGCAAGGCATTAGTCATCTTGCATAACAACATTTCTTATATCAACATGTATATAACAATGCAAGGCATTAACCCTCCATAACATAACCATAAGGGCAGAACTCCTAGACCATTGCCCATAATAACACATATTCATTACAACTCTATGATCTCCATGTCACCCTGTTCCATAACTCTCCACAAAACTAGATATAAGACTAATACAATCAGTTGGATAATCAATACATCCACAAGGAAGTGCATTTATCTTTCCCCTTGTCATTTAGTCCATACATGACTAGGGACGACATACTTCATAGACCATCAGGATCTTAAGACATCTATCAACACAACACATGAAATCAAGACATCCCAAGATAAGCCTCTGGAACTCTAGCCACACGGATAGATATGGAATCAAAAGACCATATGAATGGGGTTAAGCACCACAGATAGAATTAACACATTACGAGAAATCAATTATACTTATAATTTAATTCTTACTTTCCTTACAACTAATCCACTAAAATAGATTGCAATTAACTAAATTATTACAATAGTATATTAATCATTAAAATTTAGCTTGTCATTTGATTGTATTCGTATTAAGAGATAAATTCATATTCACAATGAAGTGAACTATACGTAAATATTTATCAACTAAACATATAATTTAATTTACAAGATGCAAATATCGTTAACATAACTAAAGTAGACAACTATTGTCAGTGTTATAAATCAAATTGATTAAATGATTATAATATAATTTTAATTTTAATTCATACGGATCAATTTGAGAGTTTCGATCTAATTTATAACCATATATAAAAATAAAAGAAACAATTTTAATCCTGTCTACGTAACAATAGTTACAAATACATATAAATCGAATAACATTGGTCTAATTGTCATAACATTTATGAGGAATTAACACACGAATGGGTTCTAGATCCATAAGTCATTTATTAAGAGAAGGTAATTAGAGTTTAATACTTCACTAAATTTCATTTATCCGAACTATTATTCCACATAACAAGTTTCCATTTATTTCAATCTAATATGTCATCATCTTATCATGATCCAATTACATACTAAATAAACCTAATAATTTGATCACATAAATTCATTAGCTTATTTAAACGAGTCACATGACCAACATATTAATAATAATAATAATAATATAATATTCCACAAGTCACTTGATAGCAATTGTTTTTCATTAGAGATCATTAAATAATTATCGTTACCCGTTTTTTAACATATCTACTATATTTAAATAATCAAACTAATAAACTTATAAAATTGTGTCAACGCAACCTAATTATAACAACCACATTCCCAGACAGAACAATAATCTGATAAATTTAAACCCGTAATATTTCATACTTAACCTAATTGAATCATGTAAATAAATATAATACTCAACTAGTATTGATTTGAACTAATATCCAAATACTAACAAAATTCAAGTAAGATTCTAATCATAACATTATCGCTTTTTAACTACTTGAATTTTCTATGGAAAAAGAAGGATTAAAGAGGTAACTAAATACTAGCCTCCATATTGGAGATTTCCTAAGTTAATCTATAATAATCTCTTGTGATTTAGTGATTTATAAATGATTCAAGAAATCATTCCATCTAATCATAATCCTATTTGTATTACAACTAAAACATTACTAAATTAACAAATGCCCTAAATGCAAGTCACATACCCTAATTTCATCTAAAGTTCGAATGGAAGCATTCTAATTCTGAACTCATTACTTTTCCCATCTTATAAGGTATTCTTCTAAAACAATAATAGCAACCTAGTGATAAAAGAGATCAAGGGAAATGATGAGGAGTTCTGGCAATAACGCCTATGCTCATGGCGCATAGCCCCGGACAAAGGTCCAGCGAAGACTATGGATAGAACGCCCAAGAAACGTCATCTCATGGAATGCAATTATAACAGGATATGTGCAGGCTGGGTTTGTTGAAAAACAACGAACCCTAATAGGTACGGATCTCTATTCCACCACCTTTGCTAGCGTCTTCCTTGGTTGTGCCAACTTGGGCTTATTCGACAGGGTGTGGGTAACCATCAAAGCAAAATGGAAGGGAATTTTTGTTAGATGTTGTCGCTGCAGGTGTTCTGGCAGATATGTGTGCAACTATGGACAACACGCCCAAGGAATGTCATCTCATGGAATGTGAATATAGTAGGATAAGTGCACAAAATGTGGAAGCATAGACCATAGCATGTAATGCTTGAAAGAGTGTCTCACAGAAATTGCCCGCTCATGGAGCGATATGTTTGCAAGAAGCACATACTTAAAAATGGTTTTGGATAAAAAGGCTTTTAATTTTTTTACAGTAGATGCGATTTGGCGATGTGAAGGCAAGTTCCACACCTCTGCAAAGCACCATTGAAAGTGGGTAACGACAGACGTTGTATCTACAAGTGTACCAGTAGACATGTTTGCAAACTGTGGATGCACTCGTAGGGCATATGAGCCCTTGACAGACTATCTCAAGAATGGGATTTCGTGGAATACCACGAGTGCAAGATTTATATAAATGAAAATGAATTTGACAAATTTTTTTTTTAAAATTCCTCAGCTAGAGGTGATTGGTAGGTGTAAGGTCGAATTCCACAGCCTTGCCAGCATCCTCCGAGCTTGGCTGGGATGCTGCCTCTAGAATTGCCTAATCTCTCAAGTTTAAATATAACAAAAATCATAGAAACTGTTAAAATTAAATTGATTTATTTGGCTTGGACGGTAAAACATAGAAATGACTCTCCATTCTAACCTATGTTTATTTCCTTGCAGATCAAGTATATGGAAAGGAAAAGGAAGAGTTTGCAATTTGTTAGGTAGGGAATCACAAAACACAACAAGAGCTTTCCCACAGGAGAGGTGCAGACTTGATTCCACAGAAGGATTCAACACTCTAGAATACAAACAGGGGTAAATGGACAAGTCAAATTCAAGACAATCATAAGCATATGGAGGATTGTGACAGGCCTCAAACTAGAGATAGAAAGAGTTTAAATACCAATTATTGAATAACTCTCATCAATGGACGAAAACACTGTAATCCTAGTTCTATACAATTTCACATGAAATAAGCATCTTTGTAGTGCATACCTGAAATTATAAGCTTTTACAAGAGTCCTCTTTTCTCTTTGAATCCAATCCCCTTCTCTTCTCTTCCGAATTCTTTTTCCTTTTGCCCAACCCAGATTCTATCTCCTTGGATAAATGCATAAGGCCTGCCTCTCCTTCCGACAACCCACTGTCTCAAAACCTGGGTCCATTCCTTGGGTGATTGCAAGAGACATGCCTCTCTTCTTCTAACATCCCACATTCTCGTGAGATTCTTCAATTTTCACTTACCAAGGGATTCCATTCCTCAAACTTGCAGTTGACGGCAAAATACATTAATTTTACTCATCTCCAAATATTGAACTCACAAAACCAGGCGACAACCCTAATATTTAATCTTTAGAATATTACTTTTACTACCGTCAATTCATTTAATCAAAATGGTAATTATTTAATTATCTTACTTATGATTCTTACTTTCTTTTAATTTAATCCACTTACAACTTAGGACTTATTATTTTATTTACTCATTTAATTATTTATCCATTTTATTTATTTAATTACTATTTTTCATATTAGTTTTACCAATTATCAATAATTAAATTATTTATAATTAATAAACCACACACATAATTCCCTAGCAATGTTTATTTAATTTAAGCTTTAATTTAACCTTATTTAAATGAAATATTAATCATGCAAAAATTGACACTTAAATTGGATATACCCTATCTTACAAGATGACACCTGACCCCAAGTGATGCCACAGGACATGACGACAAAATGACGACAACAGTCCCACTGACGGTGATGACAGGATAAAACACTGGAAACTCATCCTCCTTGAGGATGTCGACTAAATGGGGAACCTCATGTTAACTCAAATCCATAATTCCATTGGCTAGGGCATGCTCAGACCTGGTAATTCAGGTGGAGTTGATGCCCGGTACTTGTATCTTGCAACAAACAACAAGGTTGTGCATATATCCATATATAATCATGTAATCATAGACACAATGAATAGAAATCGTAGCGTGGTAGGGTACTCGAACACGAGTAATGCGACACTGTTCCGTTCACGTAAACACATCATTAAATAACTACTACCATTACAAGTTATACATCATAATCATGATCAAATAACACATTAAACTTAAAATAACATTAATCCATAATCATGTCCATCGAACTGTGAAAGCACAAAGTACAAGTAATCAAGCATCATCCTAACATAGATCCATAATCAGCTAGTATAATAACAATGTGTCCATCACGATCAAGGAGAACATAAACCATAACGTAGAAGTCCATATATCTCAAAATTGTAAACATGCACCACAAGACTATCATCTAAACCAAAACTATCATAGGAAACACAAAAATAACATCTATCACAGGCAAAAAGTGAGGGGCATTACATCCTCCCCCCCTAGAACTAGGCTTACTCCTGGAAGCCTGCAAATAAGTGAGGATATAACTCCCTCATTCTGGTAGCATCCTCCCAGGTAGCAGAGGTCTCATCATTAGGATCCCACTGGATCCTGACCTGCTCCACGTCTCTGCCCCTGAGAGTGAGTCTCCTATGCTGAAGAATGCCTATGGGCTCCAAACCCAGCTGCCCATCCTCTACCTGAAGAGCAGTCCAATCAAGAACATGAGCAATATTTGGATAGTAAGGTCTAAGTACAGAAACATGAAACACATCATGGATGTGTGAAAGGCTAGGCGGCAAAGCAAGACGATAAGCGACTGGACCGATCCTCTCCAACACCTCAAAAGGTCCAACAAAATGTGGTGCTAGTTTAGAGCCCTTTCCATAGCGGATTGGACTCTTTCGCGGTCGTACACGCAAGAACACCCGATCCCCAACAGAAAACTGACGATCGATCCTATGAGCATCTGCATACTTCTTCTGCCTATCCTGAGCTACCACCAAATGCTCTCTAATCCTCTCAACCTGCTGCTCCATATCTCTAAGCATATCCGGACCTAGGAGAACTCTATCCTCCAAATGATCTCAGCTCAAAGGGGTCCTACAAGGATGACCATACAAGGCCTGAAAGGGAGACATGCCAATAGAACTGTGATAACCATTATTATAGGCAAACTCTACTAGGTAAAGGTAGTCCTCCCAATGGCTCTGCTGATCCATAACATACATCCGCAACATGTCCTCGAGAACTTGATTACCCCTCTTAGTCTGACCATCAGTCTCAGGATGATAAGCTGAACTAAAGTTTAGATGTGTCCCCAAGGCACGCTATAAGGAAGTCCACAGGGTGGAAGTGAATACTGGATCCCTGTCAGAGATGATCCTACAAGGAATCCCATGAAGTCTGACGATGTCCTCCATGAACACTCTAGCCACCGTAGAGGCATTGTAAGAAGCACGGACTGGAAAAAAGTGAGCTACCTTTGTCAACCTATCTACTGTGACCATGATAGCATCATGTCGTCGAGAGGACATCGGCAAACCAACAATGAAGTCTATCGAAATGATATCCCACTTCCACTCAGGGATCAAATGAGGCTGCAAAAGGCCTGCAGGGTGCTGGTGCTCCGCCTTCACCCTCTGACACTCAAGATATCTCAACACAAAATCAGCAATATCCCGCTTCATACCACTCCAAAAGTACAGTTGACGCAGATCTGCAAGCATCTTCTTGACACCCAGATGAGCAGAATAGGGTGCCTGATGTGCCTCTAACAAAACTAGGGTGCAAAGTCCCTCAGAATTAGGAACATAGATACGACCCAAATGTCGCAACAGACCATCTGACTCAAAAGAGTAACTAGAGAATCTATCTTCTAAAGGTCTACCTGACTCAATCTCGGTCCTCACCTCCTAGCACCAACTGTCAGAAGGAAGAGCAGCAAGAATCTATCCTCTCAAATCAACTGTAAGCGAGACTGCTGAGATCTCATGCCTTCGACGACTAAGAGCATCTGCTACCACATTCTCCTTGCCCTGAATATATCTGACCTCGAAGTCATACTCGCACAAGAACTCCATCCAACATCTTTGCCTGGCATTCAAGTTTGGCTACGTGAAAATATATTGCAAACTACGATGATCACTGTGCAGCTCAAACCGATGCCCTAATAGAAAATGCCTCCATCTCACCAAGGCATGCACAACTGGTGCCAACTCTAGGTCATGAGTGGGATAGTTCAACTCATGATCCTTGAGCTTGCGAGACTCATAGGCAATCATGCGACCATCCTGCATTAGAACTACTCCCAAACCCTCCAAGAAAGCATCCGTACAAACAACAAAGTCCCTATCAGGATCAGGAACTGCAAGTATAGGTGCACTGGTCAGCTGTTCCTTAAGGGTCTGAAAGGCTTCTAGACACTTCTCTGACCAAACAAACTTTTTCCCTTTCCTCTGAAGAGAAGTAATGGGATGAACAATTCTCGAAAACCCCATGATGAAGCGACGATAATAACCTGCCAACCCCATAAAACTACGGACCTCGAAAACATTGGTGGGTGTAGGTCAGTCCATAATAGCTTGGATCTTCGAGGGATCTACCACAATACCCTCTCTAGAGATAACATGACCCAAATACTTAACCTCTGTCTAGAAGAATGCACATTTTGACAAATTCGCATAAAGCTAATTTTCTCTCAGACACTGCAACACTTGACGCAAATGCTGCTCTTGTTCCTCCATAGTCCTTGAATAGATCAATATATCATCAAGAAATATGAGAACAAATCAGTCAAGATAAGTGCGAAACACACCATTCATTAAGCTCATGAAAACTGAAGGTGCATTGGTCAACCTGAATGGTACCACTGTGAACTCATAATGTCCATAATGGGTGCGAAATGCTATTTTGTGAATATCTACCTCAAAAATCCACAACTGGTGATATCCTGACTTAAGGTCAATCTTAGAGAATACATTCGCCCCCTTAATCTGGTCAAACAAATCATCGATCCGAGGCAAGGGATACCTATTTCTCACCGTACCTTGTTGAGCTGCCATTAGTCGATACATAGCCGTAGAGATCCATCTTTCTTCTTCACAAAGATCACAAGTGCTCCCCAAGGGGAAATGCTAGGTCATATGAACCCTTTGGCTAATAGCTCCTCCAACTGCAGTTGAAGCTCCTTGAGCTCCTGAGTGGTCATTTTGTATGGAGCTCGTGAGATAGGCTCTGTACCGGGAACTAGATCAATCCTGAAATTTATGTCATGCTTAGGTGGCATCCCCAGAACATTAGAAGGAAAAACATCCGCATACTCTCCCAAGAGTGGGTGATCGTCAAGAGTTGCCTCTCGATTCTCCTCCATCTCCAAATCACTAACAGTCACTGCAAACAACTGACATCCCTGATACATACATCTCTTGAGTTGCATAGCAGAGAACATACGTAGGGAAATAGGTCTCTGAACTCTTACGACCTCAACCTCAACACCAGAATCATCCATGCATCTAACTGATTTATGTTGACAATCTATCACTGCCTGATGGGCCTCCAGCCAATCCATCCCCAAAACTATGTCATATGAACCCAAGGGTAGAATATGAAGGTCCACAGAAGTAGATAGAGAGCCAATCTTCAATTTACACTCTGAAACTAGAGACTCAACTGCTACCTTAGCCCTAGAAGCTAACTAAACCTACCACCTATCATCTTGCCTTATTGCCACTAAGCCACAATGCTCCACAAGGGAAGGAGATACAAATGAATCAGATGCACCAGAGTCAAATAGAATAGAAAAATCAATACCTCGCATGCGACCAGAAGCCTCCACCACGGTGCCCTGATATTCTGCCTACTAGTCATCTACCACTACAAAGACTCGGTGTGACCTGCCTGCATCACCAACCATTGGCTCAGATGTCACCGGTTGATGTCCAAATCCTGATGCACCCTTCTACGGGCACTGTCTGGCAATATGGCCCTGTTGGCCACAAGAGAAGTACCCGATGCCTCTACCAAATCCATCGTTACCCCGGAAAGAACTAGACTGTTGGAAACTATCCCTACTTACTGTAGACTATGCACTCTAGGCTGACTAATCATAATGGTTGCGCATATTGCACTGCCAAGACCGGTCTTTCTTATTTTGAAACCTATTCCCTTGCTAATGCTGAGAGTTCTTCAGTTTGGACTGCAGATACTGCTGCTGCTGACCACTCTTTGAGGGTACATGAGAACCTGATGCTTGGGTGTGACCACCTCAAGAACCATGTCCTGACGAAGGTGCATTGCCAATGCGCACACCAGTATGCCCACCGAGGGCCATAGCCAAGTTCTCCTCCACTAGCCGGGCTTTCTCCACGGCAACCTCCATGGTCTTAGGTTCAAATACATGAACCCCTCCACTAATCTGGGCATTCAAGCCCATGATAAAAAGCTACACCAACATGGGCTTGTCATCCATGATACCTGCATATTGTTTGAGCTCATAAAATCTATGCTTATACTGCTCAACTGTCATGGCCAACTGCCTCAGCTCATGAAATTCATCTGCTCGACGCTACCTCCAATGGTCGGAAAGAAAGCGAGCTCAAATCTATCTTCAAACAACTCCCAAGACACTGTGCTAATGTCCAAGTGCAGCTTCTGCTCCTCTAGCCTCCACCAAGTCGAAGCAAACCCTCAAAGGTGTAAAATAGCACATCTAGCTTTCATATTGCTGCCATGCGGATGCATGGTGAAACATCTGCCTAGGTCCAACAACCAAGTCCTCTACCAGTTCCATCAAAGATGGGAGGACGTGCTCTTGGTAAGTCCCTCATATGGTTGGCTTGGGTGGCCTCCTACTCAGCTGTCAATTCCCTACACCTGGGAGACCTTTCTCTCTCTCTAGGACCTGACTAGTCTACCTCCTGACCACCTCTGGGCTGCTCACCCACCTGTCTGGGACCTAAACAGGCAAGGGCCTCCTCAAGAATCTATCTCAACTGGGCTCCATCAGGCTGACCCTGACCTTCCATGTTCTAACCCCCACCTTCATGGCCACTCCCATGAGGAGAACTGGGAGGAGGAATACCACCACCACCTCTCCCATGACCCCTTCCTCTGCCACGACCTTGGCCCTACGTCTAGGCATTTTCCCTACATAGAAAAGGGCAATTATTATATTAAGAAAAGGGTCGCAACAAGAGTTAAATCATACTACAGAGTTTAAGCACAAGGTTTCATAATCAGCTCAAATTCAACCAAGGTACCCAGTGTTTAAACTGGGCTCTGATACCAAAGCATAATGCCCCACAATGAAAACCTTAGAGGACAACACAACCATGCTATGCAAGCAGATTTTTTTTTGTATAAGATAACGAAGTAATGTTAAGCCAAACAACACACATCATAACAACAACTTGTCTTCTAAGGTCCCATGGTTGCATTACTTGATAAATTAATCAACATAATTTAACATACATGGTTAACTGATCATCAGCAGTTAACTCCACATCTATTATACTAGTGAATATACATATACATCTCCATTCGTGCCACATAGATAATCAACTTGCTCAAGATTACATGTACATGCTCAAAAGTCTATACATATGGGTACATCATCATGTAGTTTTGATTACATTTGGAATACATACATTATAAATCAACTGATACATAGGCTAGCACATGAGCATAATGGCTATCTCCTAATCAAGTACAAGATCTGTAGTCTGATGCACAAGACATATCCTCCATGCTTGCGAACAACGGCAAGGAAAAACCAATGGATAAAGCTCTTCCACCTGACCATGTGGAACCCTGAGGTCCACCCCCCGAGCTACGAGTTAACATATGGTCCCCACTGCAACATACGGTCAGGTAGACAGTAGACTAAGAGACAACACATGACTCCAACATCACAAGTCATCATCACAAAACAATACAACAGTACTTCCAGAGGTGACACATAACAAATGGGGAGAGTACAACTAAGGAGTGCTAGGTTGTAGTAAGGAGAGTGTCATCGCATGGTCCTAACATTGGTTACCTAGGCAGTCTCTCTCTAGATGCCGGCCCCCATCTATGGTTACCCTGGTAGTCTTTCTTTAGACACTGGCCCCATAGGATAACACATGCGGAATCAACCTTCCTTTCATGATGACAAGGAAGTAAATCTGCCAATCCCGGCCTTCTCCCCTCATCCTTAGTCTGAACTAGCACTACAGGCATGAGTGAGGAAAAATCTTTATTATCTTGTTAGTGTGAAAACTACCCAACCCCTAGATTTATTATTATGTTATCACTGAATTACCAACTCCCATTGGATTACCCTGGCTAGCCACTTGGCATTGGCCCCCACATTGGAAGCCACTCCCTTACCTACAGCTAGAAAACCCTACTCAACAAACATAGCAAGACATCACAACAACGAGGGTACAGGAACCATGCAAGGCATTAGTCATCTTGCATAACAACATTTCTTATATCAACATGTATATAACAATGCAAGGCATTAACCCTCCATAACATAACCATAAGTGTAGAACTCCTAAACCATTGCCCATAATAACACATATTCATTACAACTCTATGATCTCCATGTCACAGTGTTCCATAACTCTCCACAAAACTGGATATAAGACTAATACAATCAGTTGGATAATCAATACATCCATAAGGAAGTGCATTTATCTTTCCCCTTGTCATTTAGTCCATACATGACTAGGGACGACATACTTCATAGACCATCAGGATCTTAAGACATCTATCAACACAACACATGAAATCAAGACATCCCAAGATAAGCCTCTGGAACTCTAGCCACATGGATAGATATGGAATCAAAAGACCATATGAATGGGGTTAAGCCCCATAGAAAGAATTAACACATTACGAGAAATCAATTATACTTATAATTTAATTCTTACTTTCCTTACAACTAATCCACTAAAACAGATTGCAATTAACTAAATTATTACAATAGTATATTAATCATTAAAATTTAGCTTGTCATTTGATTGTATTCATATTAAGAGATAAATCCATATTCACAATGAAGTGAACTATACGTAAATATTTATCAACTAAACATATAATTTAATTTACAAGATGCAAATATTGTTAACGTAACTAAAGTAGACAACTATTGTCAGTGTTATAAATCAAATTGATTAAATGATTATAATATAATTTTAACTTTAATTCATACAGATCAATTTGAGAGTTCCGATCTAATTTATAACCATATATAAAAATAAAAGAAACAATTTTAATCCCGTCTACGTAACAACAGTTACAAATACATATAAATCGAATAACATTGGTCTAATTGTCATAACATTTATGAGGAATTAACATACGAATGGGTTTTAGATCCATAACTCATTTATTAAGAGAAGGTAATTAGAGTTTAATACTTCACTAAATTTCATTTATCTGAACTATTATTCCACATAACAAGTTTCCATTTATTTCAATCTAATATGTCATCATCTTATCATGATCCAATTACATACTAAATAAACCTAATAATTTGATCACATAAATTCATTAGCTTATTTAAACGAGTCACGTGACCAACATATTAATAATAATAATAATAATAATAATAATAATAATAATAATAATAATAATAATAATAATAATATAATATTCCACAAGTCACTTGATAGCAATTGTTTTTCATTAGAGATCATTAAATAATTATCGTTACCCATTTTTTAACATATCTACTATATTTAAATAATCAAACTAATAAACTTATAAAATTGTGTCAACGCAACCTAATTATAACAACCACATTCCAAGACAGAACAATAATCTGATAAATTTAAACCTGTAATATTTCATACTTAACCTAATTGAATCATGTAAATAAATATAATACTCAACTAGTATTGATTTGAACTAATATCCAAATACTAACAAAATTCAAGTAAGATTCTAATCATAACATTATCGCTCTTTTACTACTTGAATTTTCTATGGAGAATGAAAGATTAAAGAGGTAACTAAATACTAGCCTCCATATTGGAGATTTCCTAAGTTAATCTATAATAATCTCTTGTGATTTAGTGATTTATAAATGATTCAAGAAATCATTCAATCTAATCATAATCCTATTTGTATTACAACTAAAACATTACTAAATTAACAAATGCCCTAAATGCAAGTCACATACCCTAATTTCATCTAAAGTTCGAATGGAAGCATTCTAATTCCGAACTCATTACTTTTCCCATCTTATAAGATATTCTTCTAAAACAATAATAGCAACCTAGTGATAAAAGAGATCAAGGGAAATGATGAGGAGTTCTGGCAATAACGCCTATGCTCATGGCGTATAGCCATGGAGAAAGGTCCAATGAAGACTATGGACAGAACGCCCAAGAAACGTCATCTCGTGGAATGCAATTATAGCAGGATATGTGCAGGTTGGGTTTGTTGAAAAACAACAAACCCTAACAGGTATGAAGCTCTATTCCACCACCTTTGCTAGTGTATTCCTTGGTTGTGCCAACTTGGGCTCATTCGACAGGGTGTGGGTAACCATTAAAGCAAAATGGAAGGGAATTTGTGTTAGATGTTGTCACTGCAGGTGTTCTGGCAGATATGTGTGCACCTATGGACAGCACACCCAAGGAATGTCATCTCATGGAATGCGAATATAGCAGGATACGTGCGCAAAACGTGGAAGCATAGACCATAACATGTAATTCTTGAAAGAGTGTCTCACAGAAATTGCCCTCTCATGGAGCGATATGTTTGCAGGAAGCACATACTTAAAAAATGGTTTTGGATAAAAAGAATTTTAATTTTTTTTATAGTTGATGCGATTTGGCGATTTGAAGGCAAGTTCCACACCTCTACAAAGCACCATTGAAAGTGGGTAACAACAGACGTTGTATCTACAAGTGTACCAGTAGACATGTTTGCAAACTGTGGATGCACTGGTAGGGCGTATGAGCCCTTGACAGACTGTCTCAAGAATGGGATTTCATGGAATACCATGAGTGCAAGATTTATATAAAGGAAAACTAATTTGACAAAATCTTTTTTTTTAAATTCCTCAGCCAGAGGTGACTGGTAGGTGCAAGGTTGAATTCCACAGCCTTGCCAGCATCCTCTGAGCTTGGCTGGGATGCTGCCTTTGGAACTGCCTAATCTCTCAAGTTCAAATATAAAAAAAATCATAGAAACTATTAAAATTAAATTGATTTAATTGGCTTGGATGATAAAACATAGAAACAACTCTCCATTCTAACCTATGTTTATTTCCTTGCAGGTCAAGTATATGGAAAGGAAAAGGAAGAGTTTGCAATTTGTTAGGTAAGGAATCACAAAACACAACAAGAGCTTTCCCACAGGAGAGGTGCAAACTCGATTCCACAGAAGGATTGAACACTCCAGAATACAAACAGGGGTAAATGGACAAGTCAGATTCGAGACAATCAAAAGCACATGGAGGATTGTGACAGGCCTCGAACTAGAGATAGAAAGAGTTTAAATACCAGTTACTAAATAACTCTCATCAATGGAGGAAAACATAGTAATCCTAGTTCTATACAATTTCACATGAAATAAGCATCTTTGTAGTGCATACCTGAAATTATAAGCTTTTACAAGAGTCCTCTTTTCTCTCTGAATCCAATCCCCTTCTCTTCTCTTCCTGAATTCTTTTTCCTTCTACCCAACCCAGACTCTATCTCCTTGGATAAATGCATAAGGCCTGCCTCTCCTTCTGACAACCCACTATCTCAAAACATGGGTCCATTCCTCGGGAGATTGCAAGAGGCATGCCTCTCTTCTTCCAACATCCCACATTCTCGTGAGATTCTTCAATTTTCACTTACCAAGGGATTCCATTCCGCAAACTTGCAGTTGACGGCAAAATACATTAATTTTACTCATCTCCAAATATTGAACTCACAAAACCAGGTGACAACTCTAATATTTAATCTTTAGAATATTACTTTTACTACCGTCAATTCATTTAATCAAAATGGTAATTATTTAATTATCTTACTTATGAATCTTACTTTCTTTTAATTTAATCCACTTACAACTTAGGACTTACTATTTTATTTACTCATTTAATTATTTATCCAGTTTATTTATTTAATTACTATTTTTCATTTTAGTTTTACCAATTATCAATAATTAAATTATTTATAATTAATAAACCACACACATAATTCCCTAGCAATGTTTATTTAATTTAAGCTTTAATTTAACCTTATTTAAATGAAATATTAATCATGCAAAAATTGACACTTAAATTGGATATACCCTATCTTACAAGATGACACCTGACCCCAAGTGATGCCACAAGACATGACAACAAAATGACGACAACAGTCCCATTGACGGTGACGACAGGATAAAACACTGGAAACTCATCCTCCTTGAGGATGTCGACTAAATGGGGAACCTCATGTTAACTCAAATCCACAATTTCATTGGCTAGGGCACGCTCAGACCTGGTAATTCAGGTGGAGTCGATGCCCGGTACCTGCATCCTACAACAAACAACAAGGTTGTGCATATATCCATATATAATCATGTAATCATAGACACACTGAACGGAAATCGCAGCATGGCAGGGTACTCAAACATGAGTAATGCGACATTGTTCCGTTCACGTAAACACATCATTAATTAGCTACTTCCATTACCAGTTATACATCATAATCATGATCAAATAACACATTAAACTTAAAATAACATTAATCCATAATCATGTCCATCGAATTGCGAAAGCACAAAGTAGAAGTAATTAAGCATCATCCTAACATAGATCCATAATCAGCTAGCATAATAACAAAGTGTCCATCAAGATCAAAGAGAACATAAACCATAACGTAGAAGTCCAAATATCTTGAAACTATAAACATGCAGTACAAGACTATCATCTAAACTAGAACTGTCATAGGAGACACGAAAATAACATCTATCACAGGCAAAAAGCGAGGGGCATTACACTAAGACTTTAAACTCCTTAAACTTAGTGAAAACTTTAGATTTATGCTTCATAAAATAAATCCATGTGAATTATGATATATTATCAGTGAAGGTAATGCAATAATGAGATTTTTCAATAGAATCATTATCCACATGTCCAAAAACATCTGAATGAATAATTTCTAATTTCTCTTTCACTCTATTGCTTCCTAAAGGAAAATAATTTCTATTTTGTTTACAAAAAGACATAATTATCATAGAAATCAAAGTGCTAATCAGAATAGGAGAAACCATCCAACAACTTTTTATTTGTAATTTAAAAAAAATCACTTGTGTGGCCCAACCTATGGTGCCACAACATACATGTATTTTCATCAGTTTCAGTTACACCAGTGGATCTATAAACTATAGTGGCCTCAAGCCTAAACAGAGTTCCCATCCTTGTTCCCCTAGCTACAACTAAGCTTCTTCTCACCAATCTGCAACCATGCTTATTAAATGTTACATGCATTCCTGAATCATTCAACTTTAAAATAGAGATTTTCTAGCCAAACTAGGAATATGTAAAACACCAGGGAGGGTTTTAATCCTCCCATCACTAAGACACAATTGTACCTTTTCATGGCCAACAATTAGATATGTAGATTTGTCCCCAAGGTAAACATCACCTCTGTCATATATCTCATATGTGGAGAACCATTCGTCATGAGGAGTTATATGATACGAGCAACTTGAGTCAATCAACCATTGTTCATTAGACATAACATTATATGTAGAAAGTAAAACTTCATCACCTACATTTGAAAAAATTTTAGTAGAGGAATCCTACTATTTCTTTGGGTTTCTACTTTCTTTCTTAACATGCCCTCTCTTACCATAGTTCCAACACTTAACTCTATTATTCTCCCTAATTGTATTAGATTGGCCTTTTGATTCTTTAGGCCCCTTCAAATCTCCTTTTGGTCCTTTTTAGACCTCCCACTAACATTAAGAGCATCCACTGAGATATCCATAGCCTTCTTCCTCATTTTTTTGTGACAACAAAATTGCAACAAGGACATCCATCTTTGGATCATCAAGGTTAGCAGTGATAGAAAGAATGCAATTCTCCCAAGACTCGGGCAAAGAACAAAGAAGCATAATACAATTATCTTCCTCATCTATCTTAACATCCACAAAAGCTAATTGACTTAGTTCTATCAAATTAAATGTATTCAAGTTCTCAGCCATCGAATCACCTCATTCATTTTAAGGGAAATAACTATATTTTGAGATATAATTTATTTAATAGGCTCTTGTCTTGATAGATTTAACCCAGCCATTTCTATAAAGCAGGTGCATTCTTCTCAATAGAGATATTCAATAGGATAGCTTGTCTGCAAGGTATAATTTGATTGTACCCCATGCCTTTGTGTTCATCTTGTCCCATTCATCTTGACTGGTAGTATCAGGTTATTCTCTTTTGCCATAGCCAACCATTGATCTCTTTCTTCAAGTAAATCCTCCATTTTTAGCTTTCACAACTCGTAACATTTTTCCATTGAATTTTTTGGTGTCCAATAAAGATGAGGATGTAGCCATAGCTTCTACACAAATCTACAAATAAGTTCAACTAGAACTCCCACTAAAATTCAAAAAAACCTCACTTCCACCCAAGACATAGAACTGGCTAGGCTTTGACACCAAATGTTAGAAATGCAGGTAAACAACTATCAATAGAAAATTGATTACAATTGTAATATAGATATTTAACTGTGCAAAACCAAAATGGAGATGGTATAAAATAATCACAAAGAAATAACAAAACAAAAGATCAAACACATAACATAGTGTTTATGTGGAGAAACCCTTTCAGGAAAAAAATCCACACAAGAAGAGATGAAACAATCTATATTAACTTCAATAGATTTTATAATTCAACACTATTAATATCCTCTTCAGTTTTCAATCTAGCAGCACCTATATTTCCAGTCTCAACTCTCTACTACAACACAACCATAATAGAATATCCTCATAAAGGGGTTACCTTCTAGGAAAAGACAAGCTAATGTAACCTCTACCATTAGATCTATGGCCTAATAATGAACGATCCAGATTTACAATGAGAAAACATATATAAAATGCAGCTTTTGAGGGCATTGCCCCTAGACTCCCACCGAGGCATGTGGCCCCCGGATACCCCATTGGCAGACCCATCCCTTGGACCCTATAGGGGTGGTGCAGGAGCACCATGTAAACTTTGTAAATAAGGTCATTTGGTAGATTTAAAGGGTCTTGAGTCTTTTATGTTACAAATAAGGTCGTGATAGACCATATATAATGTAAATAGAGTCATGATGGGATAGTCTCACTAATATTGTCAAGTCTAAATAATGTTGTCATTGGAAAATATGCAAAATAGTGGAAGATGAACAGCCAAGCACTCAAAAGTCGGTTGGAGACTATTGGTTTCCCTCAAAACATGTATAAATATGCATAAACCTTTGAGGCAAAAGCATTGGAGGTGTATTGAAGGCAAATTGAAGATGAATTGAAGTCAGTTTTGAATGAAATTAATCTTAAAAACTCTGTTCTCTATAGGATTGATTATTTTCTTACTATAATAGTTCTTTTGGAACCTTGGCTTGTTAGGATTTTGCCTTGAAAATCTTTCCGGACACCTTGAGGCAAAATGACCAATCTTATTGCAATTAAAACACTTAAAAGGTAATTTTCCTTCATACTTACCGGTGTTGATAATTGAGAGGGGGGGTGAATCAGTTATCCTAATTATTTCTTCTTCTGAACTTTTCTTATTAATCAATGCAGCATTAATTCAAACAAGCAAACATGACCATGAAATGAAGATACACATGACACAATATTTTTGACGTGGAAACCCTGTTAAGGGAGAAAACCATGGGGTGATTAACCCAAAGATTATTCTCTGTTAGAAGAATAAGGAAATACAAAATGGCACTTGCCAATTAGGGCTCACTGCCTGAGCACACTGCTCACAAGAGGCACACTGCCTACAAGAGACTCACTATCTACAAAAGAATGTTATACAATACTTGAACTGATTGGGAGCATCTATAAATGCTGAAGTTCAGTTCCGGTTAGGCTCAGTACACTGATCTGCTACACTTCATCTTTCCTCTTCTCTTTTGCTGCTTTCCTTTCACATACCGGATCTTTCTTACTGCTTTTGCTCTGCTCTTCTACTTTTTTTCACACTACACAACAACAACAACACTCCTCACAACTAAATCCATCATGTATATATATCCGCACAAGTAATTTCATCACCTTTCTAGTTGGCACCCAGAATAGTCAATCTTTTCACTAATTCTGATATGTCGGCTGAATCCTTGCACATCAAGTAATGCGGAACAAGTATATGCTTGTAAAAATCATTAATCATGTCGGCCAAACATGTTTCATGCCTTCATAACTTTTACCACAATCAATAACACATCCGGAAAGAAGTCTGATGTTCTGTCAGTCAGTTCTTCCTCTATTCACACTGTCACTCTGGAATCCAGTACTCAACTATTCATATAATTTTCTTCATCTAACACCAGTGGCTAAATCCTTGGAATTTACCACTCAAGGTTGTCCTCTTGACTTCCCCAAATCTGCACTTCACCAAGATACTTCCTCTGAGAGATCCAGACCTATCTGTCAAACCTTGCCACATGCTTTGTTCTTGTTTACCGGACCACAACAATCTTCATTCTGACTTCCGGTAGAGACACACCATGTCCTGCGGATGTGTGGGATGAACTTTGTTGCCATCAATGACAACAATCATGAATCCATATAGTGTCTCTTGCCAACAATCTCCCCCTTTGGCATTGATGGCAACACTTAGTGAAAAATGACTAAGTGTTTACACTATGCTCCCCCTTGGCTGATGCTCTGTCTTTATATACATTTTCCAGAGCTCCCCCTTAGTTGGATTCCTCATTTTTCACTGCTCCTCACTCCCCCTTTGACATCAATGGCAAAGGGTAGGGTCCGCATACCAAAATTTTCAAAAATTTAGCTATACTTAGCCGCATAAGTATATATATACAAGTTGTACTTGCATATACTTAAGTATGTCTGCAAAAGTGTTCTTCAACTGTACAACTTCTATTGCCCAACTCTGCTTCATCCTATCCAAAATTGAGATATGCCCACTCAACAGGAATGCGAACGCATCTGCCCTTTTTAGATCTGTCGGATCATTGGTCTAGGCTGTAATTTGGGCTTCTTTTATGGCCTCATGCATGGCCTCTAGCTTAGGGACAATTAATCCCCTGAGCTCACTCAACCTACTTATTCTATTTTTTCTTTCCTTCTCCAACTTCTTGATTTCATTCAAGACTGCGATAGTCTGACATTCTAGATTTCTTATAAAGGAAGAGAGGATCAAAATTCTTTGATAGGTTTGATAGTTTATCCTCCTGTTCTTTTATTTTCTTCTCAATGTCCAGTGTTACTTTGGACCATGATAAAAAAAAAATTATACATTTCTCCTCCATATTTAAGAGTGTTTTCTAGGCTCTTTATTCCAATATTCATGTTTCTCCTATCATTAATAATCAAACCCTGTATCTCAGAGAACCTTTTATTTAAAAACTCCTTCTGGACCTTTTCTTCAGCTGATTTTTGTAAAGAGTCAAAATGTGTACTAACACTGCTGACTAAGGTTTTGAGATTACCAAAAGAGGAGGCTATGGGATCCTTCTAAAAAGATGGCATGATCTTTTCCAGCACTCCAGATGCTACCTCCATAAGCTCACAGTCTTCCATGTGAGATTTCAGTAGTTTCTCTTTGACTTTCTCATTTGCAAATGAGGCTATTTTCATTGTTTGCACCGGTGACAGAGAGTCCAAATCTAATGGTCCTTTTAGTAGGTCCAGTTCATCAATTTCTATAGTTTCTTTTGTTAAGAATTCTTGGACAGTTTGTGCAGTGTCTCTTGCCAGAGACAGATGTTTCTTCTCTTCTGCAATCTTGGAGCTCTCCTTTGGAGTTTTCTCTCCTACATTCTCACCACTAGCAGTTGTGATCTTTTTTGTTGAGGTCTTCGTACTGTCATCTTCTTTTTCTTTTACCTCTGCTTCTTTCTCCTGTGATTTTTCTTCTCCTTTAGATTCAGAGACTATAGGGGAAACCAGAGGAGAAATGTTAGTTTGTTCGGGGCCCACCTCTTCTATCATTTTCTCAGGAGTTTCTTCTGTAATATTTATGGTGGAGGGGTCAGTACCCAAGTCCTCTATAATAGGAAGATTAAATCTTTTGAAGGTTTTCCAGAGAATCTCTTCAGTGTCCTTGGCTACTTTGTCAGTCTCACCAAGCATAAGATGATTCATCCTTGCAGTCTTTGAATACCATGTTCATTGTCTTTGGATCAATTGAAGGATATAGCTGAATAGCTATCTGCTCCCAGATCTCAAGGTCTTTTGCCATAGCATTTGTCTTTCTCATTTCCAACTCCTTCTCTAGGCTCTTAGGAATTAAAGAGAATTTCAATAAAAGCTTTGTTGTAAATGTTCAAAAACTTAATTGTGGCTTCCTCCAGAATCTTTTTATCTGCTTCATTATAATCATCATAGAATTTTGTTAGGGGTTGAAGGTTGCCATCCACAGTGACTACTTTTAGTACATCATCTAAGGAGAGGGTGGGTTTTTCAACAAATTCCTCTTCCTTCTCTTCTTCTCCTTGACCGGTAGAGTGTTTACCAGATGATTTCTTCTTCTTCTTTAGTTTCCTGATCTCCTCATTTGATTCAGTTTCTTCTTCATCCCTTTGACTTGTATAAGCCCTTGTGGCTTTTGTCTTTAACCTTTTCTCTCCTCTACCGGATGCCTGAACCTCCGGTTTTGATGTTTTAGAGCTGTTGGCTGTGACAGGTGCTAGTTTCTTTGATGGTCTGGTCCAGGTGGAAGTTTCTACCATAGCACTTTTCTTTCTTCACTTTTCTATCTCTTTCTTCTCTTCCTCAGCTTTTTGTCTCTTTTCTCGGTTGGCATCAAGCGCCTCCTTTGAGATGCCAAGGTCTTGGGCAATATGTTCTACTTCTTTTCTCACCTTTCTTTTCATCTCTAGTTCTCTGAGTTCCACATGAATTTTTACACTCAACTCCTCAAAGGTTCCAAACCTCTCTGCCTTTGGATCTTTAGGCTGACTTAGCATGTGTTGAACATGCAGCTCCACAATCTATTCATCAACTTCATACCCCATGGGCATGATCCAGATTGTCCTTAGTTCTACTGCCTCCATTAGGCACTGATCAGTCTCTACCATAAAATAGACTGTGTCTTTGTATTTCTCAACAAGAGACTGGGGAATCCTTTCTCTTGCTTGCATCATGTTTTGAAAGTTCTTAAAGTATCCCCACAGAGCTGTATTTTGTGCATTGTTATCACCAAGTCCATGTAAATAATCTCTGATTTGGATGGCTACTGGCCTATCACTCTACCATACCCAGCCACTAGATCCGGGAAGCTCATTCATAAAGTAGAATAACAAGCACAAAATTAATCCACCATACTTGAATGAATTCTTTTTATCTTTCTTGATTTTCTGTAGATTCTCCAAGAGTTGGTTCAAGAGAAGCTGATAAAGATCATAGTCTGCATCCTTTCTTAGCATTTCATAAGCGGTATAGATGGCAGTTCCAGGTATAGAATTTTCTCTGCTAGAATGATATATCTTATATCCAATGATCATAGAAGCAAACTTGACATTTGGATCAGTGATGTCATCTACTGTCATTACTCTTTTGTCAAACTTAGATCCGGTAGCCTCACTCACAGTTTGGTTCTTTACAGATTTAAGAACAAGAATCCCATCGGATGAGTGTAGTCTGGTAACTACCCTAATGGCATCTTTAGTGATCTTTAATGGTCCATTTAACCACGTGAAATTGTCATGTATTCTACTCAAAATGTACCTAACCCATTCATCCTCTATAAAATAGGGGAAATGTATGTATTGTACAAAGTGCTTGTTCTGAAGGCCCTTGTATTGGGGTTTGAGCTCAAATGAATCATCTAACAGTTGTTTGTGATAGATATCTCTTAGTTTGAATTCCCCAAACTCTTCAACATTTACGTGTATATAAACCCTAATATCTTCAGTGTGCAAAACACCATGCGGAACACTGAAAAATGCACCTAGGGGGTCTATCTCCAAGGATTTGTAGGGATGTTTCTTAAATGTAGGGCGAGGTCTATCAGAAATCTTTACAATATTTGGAGTACCCATTATCAAGAGATTTGAAGTGAGATATTTGAAAATGGAAAATAACTTTTTTGCCTTTCAGTTTCACAGAGTTGGTTGGATTGATCTCTGGAAGTAATGACTTTTGCAAGTGATCTTCGATGAACTTGAAGAATTTCATTGCAGAGCTCCACTTTTCATTTCTTCTTGAGTGCAGAATGAACAAGTGATTAATGAAAAACCCTTATATTGCTCCGCAAGCCCTAATATCAGATTGCAATAAATGCTCGACCTACATTATTCCGGTTTGCCTTATTTGGGTGACTTGAAGAACCGGATCAACCCTAATCTTTAAAAATCTTGTAGATCTTCCAAATCTTAACCACAATTTGTTTGAATATATCCCTTATGACTCCTTCAATCCGCAACTCTTCTTATGCCAGTTCCGGCACCAATTGACTGGCTGGGGGAACAAGGTTTTCTTTGTGTCTCCCCCTGAGCCAGAGCTCACTTTTTAATTTCTGGAAGGAATATCAGCACCAGAGTCTCGTGCGGATCCAACCTCTACATTCTCAGTACTTTTCTTCACCCAAATCTTGCTCATCTCACTTTTAGCTTCATTCACATTCACCTTTTGTTTACCCTTATCTCGATTTTGATTATGATATACCAGACCTCTTTTGTCCTGATTCTTGCTTCTATAGACTTTTGCACTATGACCGGACCTATTGCAGATTTGGCAAACAACATTTCTTTGCATATTTGACTGACATCCTCTTGATCTGCATTAATTAGCCATATGACCTACTCTATTGCATGTAAAGCATCTACCATGGAATGATTTGTTCATTTACATATTTTTGCATTCATGAGACTTGTGACCATACCTTTTGCAGTTAAAACACTGTCTGAAGAAGGATGAATTAGTCTGATTCATTCTCTTTCTGCACTGATTAGCTTTGTGACCAAAGTGATTGCAGCTGTAGCAGTATCCATTGAAGGATGGATATTTTTGAGCATTGGGCTATCTTACCGGAGGTCTTCTAGGCCTGTTCCTTGGATTTTCTGGTCCAAAATTCTACTGACCTGATCTGGAGCTTTCTCCTTTCTCATATCCCAAACCACACTTATCATCTGCCCTCTTCTAACTTCCAAGAACAACTTCAAGCTGAGCAGAACTTATCTTGAATTTCTCTTTATATTCATTTGTTGTTGAAGATTCCTTTTGAGAGAGATAATTTGATCCTCAAGTTTTTCTTCATTTTTTTAGCATCTTCAAGATTAGATTCAAGATGTTTGATAATTCTATCCATTTGGTGGAATTCTTTTGATTTCTCCTTGAGAGATTGTCTTAGATTGTCTTCAATTTTTCTTTTCTCTTCAATCTCTTGAGTAAACTTTATAACTCCTAATTCCATTTCATGTCTTACCATAATGACTTCTTTTGATAACTTTTCAAATAACTTGGTTTTCTCAGTCAGCTCTTCATTTGCATTATTTGCTTCATTTTGTCTTGCCAATTGCTAAAGCAGCTCCTTTCTCTTTTTCATAGAGAGACTTAATTTGTATTTTAGTTCTCTCATGAAGTCATCAGCCTATTTGAGTCTTTCCTTTAATTCATTGACTTCAGAGTTTGACTATTCAAGATCCTCAAGGGCAGTCTTGAGTTGCTCTTTTAAACCATATCCATCCATTTGGATTCCTAGATCTTCCTCGAGCTATTAGACTCTATTAGGAGGAACTTAGCTCTGATACCAATTGTTGATAACTGAGGGGGGGGGGTGAATCAGGTTTTCCTAATTATTTCTTCTTCTAAACTTTTCTTATTAATCAATGCAGCATTAATTCAAACAAGCAAACATGACCATGGAATGAAGATACACATGACACAATATTTTTCACATGGAAACCCTATTAAGGGAGAAAACCACGGGGTGATTAACCCAAAGATTATTCTCTGTTAGAAGAATAAGGAAATACAAAATGGCACTTGCCAATTAGGGCTCACTGCCTGAGCACACTGCTCACAAGAGGAAAACTACCTACAAGAGAATCACTGTCTACAAAAGAATGTTATACAATACTTGAACTGATTGGGAGCATCTATAAATGCTGAAGTTCAGTTCCAGTTAGGCTTAGTACACTGATCTGCTGCACTTCATCTTTCCTCTTCTCTTTTGCTGCTTTCCTTTCACATATCGGATCTTTCTTACTGCTTCTGCTCTACTCTTCTACTTTTTTTCACACTACACAACAACAGCAACACTCCTCACAACTAAATCCATCGTGTATATATATCCGCACAAGTAATTTCATCACCTTTCTAGTCAGCACTCGGAATAGTCAATCTTTTCACTAATTCTGATATGTCAGCTGAATCCTTGCACATCAAGTAATGTAGATCAAGTATATGCTTGTAAAAATCATTAATCATGTTGGCCAAACATGTTTCATGCCTTCATAACTTTTGCCACAATTAGTAACACATCCGGAAAGAAGTATGATGTTCTGTCAGTAAGTTCTTCCTCTGTTCGCATTGTCACTCAGGAATCCGGTACTCAACTATTCATATCTTTTTCTTCATCTAACACCGGAGGCTAAATCCTTGGAATTTACCACTCAAGGTAGTCCTCTTGACTTCCCCAAATCCGTACTTCACCAAGATACTTCCTCTGAGAGATCTGGACCTATCTGTTAGTCCTTGCCACATGCTCTGTTCTTGTTTACCAGACCACAACAATCTTCATTCTGACTTCCAGTAGAGACACACCATGTCCTGTGGATGTGTGGGATGAACTTTGTTGCCATCAATGCCAACAATCATGAATCCATATAGTGTCTCTTGCCAACAACCGGATCCTCTTAGCAGCCTCTTTGCAATAAGGGCTTCAAGCTGAGCAGTTTCTACTTCTTCTTCTTCCAGATCTTTTCTTGCTTTTTCATACCAAGATAATTTCCTTGAAGAATTCTCTCCCGGATAAAACCTTTGTTTACCTTTAACAGAGGCACTGGCTTTGAATGCAGATTCAGTCTTGGGGGGGTCATCTCCAAACTCTGTCATTTCAAATGCAGCTAATTTCTCGGTTAATTGATCTCTTGTGACAGTTGTATGAGCTCTGAATTCTTCAATAGCAGCAACCTTGATTTTGTAAGATTCAGGTAGAGATCTAAGAATTTTGCCAACAATCTCATTTTCATCCAAGACTCCACTAGCATTTCTAATTCCACAAACCAGCTCATTCACTCTTGGCATAAAAGTAGTAATATTTTCATCATCTCTCATCTTCAGTTTTTCAAATTTCCCTTTTAGACTCTATAACCTTGCACATTTAACATACTGGTCTCCTTCATGCAAAAGTTCCAGTTTATTCCAAATCTCAAAGGCAATTGGTAGGTCAATAACATTTGAGAGCTCTAAGTCAGATAATGCACTTAGAAGAGCCTCTTTGGTCCGTAGATTGTTTTCAGCATCTGTGATTTCATTTAGGGTTGTCGGACCACCTTGTGGAGGTACATACGGCTTTGTAACCATGGACCAATACACAAATCCCATACACTGCAAGTGACATTTCATGCGACCTTTCCAAAGGGCAAAGTTGGTTCCATCAAACTTTGGACTATCCTTCTTAGAAGACGACATCCTAGATCTCCTCAAGCGGTTAAGCTCTTTTTAGAGGAACTTGGCTCTGATACCAATTGTTAGATTTAGGGCACACAAATGAGAGGGGGGGTGAATCAGTTGTACAAAACTTTCTCCTACTTTAAACACTTAACTCCACATTGTTAATTAGCAGCATAATAGAAGATCAACCATGAAAGTACAATGCAACAAATCAAGAGCAGATACACATCAACACATGAGACACCAAGATTTTGATGTGGAAAACCTGGTTAAGGGAATGTATTCTCTGATAGAAGAATAGAAAAAACAAAATGGCACATGCCAATTAGGGCTCACTACCTACAAGAGACACACTATCTACAAAAGAATAAGTATCACATACTTGAACTGGTAAATAGCATCTTCACCATGCTTGAGTCAGTTCCATTTAAGCCCAAACCTTCTGCTATGCTTTTTGCTCTCTTCCTTACTACCATATCCTCATCACCGCAAGCCACACCTTGAAATGACTTTTCAATCCCTTATTTATACACAACATCAACTTAGGAACAAACATCTAAGTCGGCAAACATCCACAAGAACATCTGCAAGATGTATAATTTATCTGGTTGGCCACTCACAGAAAGAACACCTTCATTCGGAAGTATTTCTTCAATTCCAGGCTCCAACTCTAATGTGGACTATCAACACAAATTGATCATAACCCAAAGACCTCCACAAGCTTGCCTGAATCACCAAGAACATCTGCACTTCCTCTACTTACTAAAATCCTTCTCTCCTTCATCCAGAATCTCAAGAACACGGTCTTCCATTACTGTCACAAAGGAATAGATGCTTGCGGACCTTTAAACCATGAACCAATCAAGTTGACACATCATAAGGACTTCCCAAACACTCCTTCAAATCTGCAGAATAGGACAATGCATTTCTGGACCTCACCGGACCTTTCTGTAACACTCTGTCACCTTTGAACATCTACCGAAACTGGTTCTACTTGAGCGATTCACAAATTCTTCATATCTTCATGTAGACCTTTGAAATCTCTACTGAAACATATTAAGACTCATATCTCTGAACCCTTTAAGCCACATCCTCTGATCCTCAACCTGTCTTGGACTTTTTACCTTATGATAACACTGTTCTTCACTGTTCCTAATTTAGATGAATTTTCTCAATATCCTCAGCACATAACTTATTCAATCCTTATCATTAATGCAACAGGAGTATGTTGACATCAATGACAACACCAATTAGGCCCATACTTGCAATAGATTTGTAATGATAAATGAGAAACCAAAATAGGTTTGATTATGACTATAGTAAATTATTTATAAGACTAGATCCAGTTTGTTTAATGGAAATGATTTTTCTTATGTGAAAACCCATTTGGGTCTATGTTTTGGAAAATTGTGGTATATTATTAAACTAAAATGGGTTTGTAAGTTTATTTTATTTAGTTGTATGTTTGTAAGACCATATTCTCGGTTTGGTTAATTTTCATCATTTCGAGAAAAATATATATACATAATTTTTGACTTCTTTTGGTTCTATATGATAGTAGTTTATACATGCATGTAAAAACCCCATTCAGGATTATTCATAGATAAAGATGAGGTATGGTTTTTAACCTACCGAGAAACTAAATTTTTGATCATTTTGATTATATGTGGAAGACCATGTTGGTCTAGAATTTGTTCCATTGTCCTATGTAAAATAGTAAATATCGGCCATATCCATGCCTATTTTCATTATGAGAAAAGATAATAGAAACCAAAACACACTTTGGTCTAATAATGGATGAGTTTTGTTATCTTTTACTTGAATCTATAAAAGTTGACAATGAGAGCATACTAGTTCTCAAATAATGATTAGTTTATCATAGTATTTTGTTTACCATCAACATTGAAACAGGTTTGTTTTTAAAATGAATAAGAGTTCATTATAATAGACATAAAGGTCTACAACTTGTAGAGACTGAAGTATAGGAAATACTTGACCTTTACAGGTTTGACTGTGGTATGAGATTATTTTAGACTTTCAATGTTATATATACTTATTAATAGAATTGTTTGTGAATACACTTTTACATGATCAGCAATAGGTTTGCAAGTGATATAGTTTTTGAGTTGATACTTACATGATCACTTACATATCTCTATTGTATGTTAGAGTACATTCTTTTAGATCAAATAGATATTGATCTATATACCTATGTTTAGACACAAGAGATAGATACTTGTTTGTCACAACCTCAAATAGGCAGATTACCTATGAATCTCTTTATTTATGAATAGTTCTATATGTGCTTATATCATTTTAGAGATATACACAAAGACATTAGTT
The DNA here is from genome assembly GCA_027924645.1 of Cunninghamia lanceolata. Taxonomy (NCBI): domain Eukaryota; kingdom Viridiplantae; phylum Streptophyta; class Pinopsida; order Cupressales; family Cupressaceae; genus Cunninghamia; species Cunninghamia lanceolata. The sequence goes on from BSBN01000957.1 coordinate 7,274,304, forward strand.
ACATATATAAATTTAATCTTTCTTTCTGGTATATTTTGATAATGAGAGGAAACTATGACTAAGTATCATTCCTAAAGGTTTACAATTTCCAAGAACTCTTTTTGAATTGATTATCTTGAATTAGGAAAAGATTTCGAGAACTAACAAATAATAGGATTTTACTATATTCATTTAACACTGTTATTTTTTTCTATATTTCAATTTTGTATATTATATATACATGTAGAATACATATATACATATATAAATATGCATCTATATTTCTTGAAAGAGAATTAAAATTATTTTGAATAGTCTCATATATGCTAAGGATAGAGGGAGGTGGGAATATGGGATTCATCAAATATATTTACTTTCTTGTTGAAACTATGATTAGGTGTATTTAATAGAGTGCTATATATATATATATATATATTCTTTTTGAACCAAAATATCTCTAAACATATCTAAACCTAATTACTTTAAGGTAGATTTATACATACATGTATCAAAAGGGAAACATAAAAAAGATAAAAATAGTGTCAGAAGAGAAATATTAATTTAGTGAACAACTGCTAGTTCTTACTTGAGTAGAACTAAACATAAACTTGATTAATAGTTGATAAGGATATAAACCTTTGATATATACATATGATGGAATTCCCTATGTTTTTTATTAATAAGGACATGAGTTTAGAGATTTATGATAAGACAGTCAGATTGTATAGATATTGGGAATCCATAGTTATGCATAATAATACTATTATTACTTAAGTGTTTAGTTAGTATTCTATCACCTACTTGACTAGGTGGGTTTGTAGTTGGAATAAACTCATAAATCAACTAGCCAAGCCTATGATAGGAGGACTGTTTACTTGATTGAGATATACTTATGGTGGGAATATTATACTTTATGCATGCTTGTAAGTGAATTAAATGATTCATGTTATCAAGTTTGAGATAGAGGTGTGTGAACATACGACACACATCTCCATACTGGAATGTGTATTTTAATTTTTCAAAACTTTGGCCAAAGTAATGTAAAATCACTAATTGCATTGTTAGTTCACAGTGTCTACTTATTTGCTAATAGTCAGATTGTATCATACATAGCTAGAGGGAATCTAGAGTCGTATGATAGATTATTTGTGATTTAGACACCATTAGTTCTTGAATGGCATGATGTACTTACATATTTCCTTTATCTACTACCCTCGTGAAGGGTAGGGCTATTTTTTGTTGGAAGGTGTATGGGGGGGACCACTGGTTTGTGGTTGGAGGTAAATCACTCGAGTGATGCTCACTTAAGCTTGTAGTTGAAGATTGCATAAGACTTTTTTACACAGAGATATTATTTGTATTCCACATGATATGTGTATATTTGAAAGATGTAAAAATTTGTAAATAAGCATCAAAATGTGAATGCTACTTTGTAATATGTTTTGGATAATAGAATATTCTATTATTGATTTAAGAAATGATATTATTCTTTATGAATCTTTCAGATGTATTTATGAGCTATTAATTGTGCATTATTAAAAACAAATATTAGTGTTTTTCTTGGGAAAATTAGTTTTCTTTGAAGGAACGAGCATACATTTGTTTTTAATATTGGTAAACTACAAGCCAAGGTGTAAATCCCTATTACAAAAATCCATGACAGTAGCAAAACAGTCTAATAGGCCATGGATAATAGAACAGTTGTAAGGTATGCACCCTTGGTCTCCTTGTGTTGTGTAGTGCAACGCTTGGGTTCATGACAAGGCTTAACCACCTCCCATGAATTAATTAACTCTAGAGGTTGTATTGGGCATTAATAGGTTGATCTTTTGGTGCAACGACAACCATCTTTCTAACAATTGGTATCAGAGCCTAGGTCATGGGTTCAAACCCCTCGCTTGTGCTGGGGGGATTGTTTTAAGGTGTGTGTCCTTGGTCTCCTTGTGTTGTGCAGCGTAACACTTGGTTTTGTGACAAGGCTTAATTGCCTCTCATGGATTCATTAACTTTGGAGGTTGTATTGGGCATTAACAGGTTAATCTTTTGGTGCAACAGCAACAATCTTTCTAACAAGAACAACAACAAACTAACAACTACTAAGCATATTAGAGTAAATACAGAACCAATACCAAAAACAAAGACAAGACCAGAAACTACTTAAACAGCATGTTCCATCACTCCATGAGGAATCCAAGAAGTTCATCTTTACTAGTAGAGTTTTTCTCCTTATCATGTTTTCCAGCCTAAATATCTTACAGAATAGCCAAAGAGTTAGTTGCCCAATGGGTAACTTTGGACCACAAGGTTTCCATCACCCTCATCTTATCTTTGAGGGAGGTCATCCTATCCTTCAGATCATTCATATCTTGTTTAATCAAACTACAATTTTCACACTTTTCGACACTGGCATCCTCCTTAGCCAGAGACTCCATAACCTCTACCTCATCCTCCTTAGTGTCATAGAAATAATTATTCATCTCTTTGAACAAAATAGCTCCCTCCTAAGCCACTAGCTACTTAGGGGTTGACATAACTTCCTTTATCTCCACTTCCTCTTCAGGATCTAAAGCTGAAGAGTAGTCAACAATTTTCAACACAGGGGTCTTAACTCCTGCCAACCTACTTGAGCGGTGGATGCTCAGCCTTCTCATAGACTTACCCTTAACTTATTTCTCATTATCCTTCATAGATTCCTCTTCCCCCTTCTCCTAAATAACAATGTGACCCCCTTTAGGGGAGATCTCTATAGGTTCTTCACCATCATTAGATTTCTTACCCTTCTTTTTAGCAGATTTCTCAAGTTCTAAATGCACACTTATGTCTCTTTTCTGCTTCTTCTCACCAAAGTGAGTAGGGTTGTTTTTAAGGTCACACAACCCCTTAGCCACCACCTTTTGAGATTGACCAAGGGAGCCAGACATGCCACCAACAGGGGTGGCCAACTTAGATGGGCTCAATGGAGAAGTCTTTTTTCTGGAAACCATGAAGTGTTTTGACTCCTTTCTTCTTATGGGGCTGAGGTGTAAAAGTTTCATTAGACGAGTCCTTAGGTTTTGGGGGGATTCAGTAGGGCTAGGGGAATCCTTAACAGAGGGATTAACGGCCTTGCCTTTAGCTGGGCTACCATATTTGACACTCAATGGGATATTATCATCAGACTCGTCATTGTTGCCCTCCTTGACAAGGCATGCTCTAATTGGCTTGGGAGGGCACAAGGCAAGATGAAAGTGAAACAAACAGAGGATCAAACCTTGGTGGAGAGACAAAACAACAAGGTTAGGAACCTATTAGAGTGAGCAATTTTGGCCACTTTCACAAAGTTTCCAAGGAAGTCAACAAGTAGAAAGGGAAATTTATGAGCAATTTGTGGTGGAAGTGATTCAGCAAGGTGAAGTGGTAATGATTAAAACACCTAAACCAGCCTTCCAAAGTTATGTACTTCATGATAAGAAAAGATACCTTATACCAAGGGTAGATTAGGCTTTCCCTCTCAAAACCACCTTGCAGTTAAACAGATGTCTCACCTTCTTTGAAAAACCTACTCATGCTCTCCAATTCCTAGACTTTGATTTGTACTTTTACTCATTTCCCTTCACAGCTTAAGCCCATGGATTTAGCAATCTTATCTTCACTAACTTCAAACTGGACTCCTCCCACCCAAACCATCCTCACATCATCCCATGACATGGAAAACTCAATCGAAAGGTTATCATCATAGCCATTGAGGCACTCCAAAAATAGAGTGAGGTCATCCTCATAGCATATGCTCCATAACATATCATCAACCTTGAATTCAACATAGGATGAGGGTTCCATTAGTACTTTGTTACATACCATTGAATCTCTTTAAAGCCCTCAAGAAAGGATCACACTATAAAATCCACCATAGCTAGAAGACTTGGAAGCTACTGGAGAAATTCCTTTTATCACATGCATGAATATAATTATTAATCTAGCTCCTATGGCTATTTGAAATGCTTGACCTATCCTTCCAAATGTCTCCTCTTTTCAAATGATAATTACTATAGTTATGATAAATGTGCAGGATATCATTTGGGATGTGTGCCACCAAATTTTGAATTGGCCCTATGGACCATCTTGGCATTAGCTACAAGAACTTGCTGACCTAGCCCCTAATGATGTGGCATTCCCTGTCCATCGAAACATTATCACATGTCATCCAGTCACTCATAGTAATGACCTCCTTCTGAATCCTTTGATGGTCACTAAACATCATAATGTAGGGCATAAGAATATATATTAAAATATATTCTAAATAATAAGAGTTTCTAATCACCATCATAGAAGATTAAACTTGAGCCTCCAACCGAAGGCATTCTCTAATACTTTTGGGAAGATTGTTGGGGTTCCTTCGGCATCTCTTGGGGAATTATAAATTAATTCCCATTTTAGCCATAGCATCTGCCAAATGATTACCTTCTCTGTAGGTATGTTTAACATCAAAAGCATCAAGGCCAAGAAAGAGCAACTTGATGACTTGTATAATATCCACAATATGCTAGCCAACTCTAGCCTTCTCTTGGAAAACATCAAGGATTAGTTTTAAGTCTCCTTCAATAATAAGATTTTTGACTCCAATAGCTAGAGCCACCTTAATTCACCATAAGAGTACCATGACCTTGTTATCACCTAGATTTGCACCCTTTGTTACAGTTGTGAAACTTCAGCAATCTGGAATAACATGGGAATGATCTCGAAGTGTGGAACCTTGTGAAATGAGATCAGACCTCCAGAGAAGGTCGGCTTCCTCTTTCTCAGCCTACTGCTTAGAGATATGCATCTAAACCTAGTGCTAATGCTTGCTCGCAAAAGGGTTAGAAGGAATGCTGAAAGGGAAATAAGTGATAATCCAGATTTAGTGAGCGATGGTGATCTTGGTGTAGACACAACAATGATCTCAATGATGAAGGGGATTCACATAGACCTATGACTAATCAAGGCTTTGGTGTGAAGGTTAAACCTGCAGAGGAGCTAATTTACTCACAGAATAGATTATAACATCAAGTAAAACACAGAAATCAAGACCCAAGAGAGGTAATAAATCATGCATATATTGATCATGAAGGTCAAAACCATTGCAATATAGAAATATTCCATAGCAAAGGTATACCAGCATAGCTAATCACATTCATTGGTGGATAAAAGGAAGACAACAGAAGCCAGATTTAGGCACAATGAGTCACATTCCCATACCCTTGCAATTACACTAAGAGGTCTAACTAAAAAAAAAATTGGCAGCATAACAGCCCCAAAATAAAACCATCCTCCTTAATACATCCATTTTCCATGTATATATAGCATTTTCCATTTTCAGTCGGTCACCATTAATTCACCCATGGGTTCTGTCAGAAAATATCTCTGCTTAAGGGACATTCATCTGCCTAAAGTTATGGCGAAAAGATCTGAAAATAGAGCAGATGAAAGATATTTTTCATCTTTAATGTGGTCTGTAGAGTTGTCAATTTGTAGCAATGAATGGAACAAAAATCTATAATAGAATATGCAGCTGTCGCTGCTAAAACATCATGTTGGCCAAGCATGCAATGCCAGATCTAAAATTTGAAAGTGAGAAAAAACCCTTGAAATCCTCGCCAAATGAAAGAGGAGGCAAAAATAAGCACTTTTGCCTTTTGCAGCATGTCAAAATTTGCCATAATGGAGGAGATATGGGTAGTCAAAGTTTCGGTCAACTGCCTATATAACGCTTTATATCTGTGCATATATCGCTTTGCATCTGTGTATATATTACTTTGTATGTTCCATGGTATATACAATGCAACTGCGCCTTTAGGTTCACCTTATGCATTCATGCAATCTCCCGCCTTTTGCATATTCAAAGTGCCTTGCATATGTGATTGCATGTACCCTTTGTATGTGTTTTGAATCTTCATTCGCATATGCATTTGCCTGTGTATATGCCCTTTTGCATCTGCTGCAACTACCACGTGGCACCCCCTGATTCACCACCGAGATGAACTAAGAAGCGTCATTGATCAAATGCATCTTCTTCCTTGTATCTTTCTTTGCATATCGCATTGTATATACAAACATACAATCGCAAATATACAAACTGCAGACTTAACGCTGAATGTGCCAAATTTGATTTCTGGGTCGGGTCCAGCTTACATATTCCCTTTGTATATTTGCCTTGTATATCACATATACAATTCACTCAATATACAAGCCGCAGACTTCAAATTTTTATAAGGCAGATTGGAATCATTTTGAAATCTGGCTTGTATCTAACTCCCTTTGTATATCGGCATATATACAATGCACTTGACATACAAGCTATGGATTTCAAATTTAGAAGCATTATGAAAATACCATCAAGTTCGGTTTGTATATCGCCATTGTATGTTTGCCTTATATATCGCATATATAATGCAAACATACAAGAAAAAAACATACATTCACTGGACCTTCGCCCTTATCAACTATATTGCATACCCATTTGGGTTCGGCCAATGCATATTAAGAATGCATGTTCCTTTGTATGTGTGAACATACAATCACACTTGTATATGCAACTGGTGGGCCCATCTCTTTGTATCTCCTGCCTGTCTAGCGCTTTACATATTTTCCTTGCATATTTCTTTGTATGTTCAAATATACAAAGTAAATATACAAACCAAAGATACATATAAACCTGACTCACATTTGCCTTGTATATCGACCGATATACATTCACCTTTGTATGTCGTCAATATGCAAAAGTCTTTGTATGTCCCTTTTACATCTTTTGCTGATGTATCCTTGTATCTCTTTTGATTGTATGTGACCCTCTGCATGTTGAGATACAAACACCTTTGTATATCATGGGCCCCACTTTCCCTTGCATCTTTTGATTGTATATTAGTGATATACATTTGCCTTGTATGCTGCTCCTTGTATGCGCGGCCTTTGTATCTTGCACTGATGTACATTGGCGATGTACCTTACCCTTATATATGCTTGATGTACGTTTTCCTATGCATGCTATCCTTTGTATGTGAGATTGTATGTACAAAGATACAATCGCATATACAAGCCACTGTTGCATCTCACACATGTACCTTTGAATTTGTATCTTTGACTTGTATGTCGCTGATAAACCCTTTATACATTGACCCTTGTATATCACCGATATACATTCTCCTTTGTATATGGCCCTTGTGTATTCAGATATACAATCTGCCTTGTATCTAAGTGATGCACATTTCCTTTGTATATGCAAACATACAATGGTGAATGTACATGAGAACATACATTCAAAAATGCAGACACAAATACTAAGTATAAAACTGAGAAATCCCTGCAATAGAAAAAACTTGAAGCTAAAAGATTTCTAGGTTTTTCTAGGTTTTCTGCAAAGATTCTCAAGGTCAGATTTATAGGATTTTATGACAAGGAATATCATAAACATTTGAAGGATTCGAGCCTTTTGGGGTGATTTCTTAAAGGATTTTCAAGAAAATGCAAGGTGAACTATTTAACTCTGGGCAGAGGAAAAATAGGTCAACAATTTGGCAACTTCTATGGGATGTTTTCCTATTAAACAATTAGATTAGTGGCCTTATGCATTCATTGGGCATGGAGTCAAGTCTAAAACATGTTGGAACACTGGAACCTACCTCCAAAACATAAAAAGAGGAAAAGGCCTGCATTCTCCTAATGACAATGCAACCTGTACAAAAGCACTTAGGAAAAGGGAAAACTAAAGCAGAAATGAAACATACTCTAAAGCTAAACTAACCAGTTAGAGGTGACTTTAAACAAAACCATTAACTGGTTCTTGAAAGTAACTGCCCTTCCTTAAAAATTTACAATGTTTCTCATGCATGTGGGCAGTTAAAAAGAAGTGAAGGGGAAATGGGCATATGACAAATTGATAAAGTACCCCCCACAAAACGGAGATGAACTCACCTATCCACCTAGATTGATTTTTGATGTTGCTATCTTGTGGTGGATAAATGGGCTGATCCCATTCATTTTGATGTTCAACTTCATGCTTAGAGGTAAGCATGACAAGTGGTGACTTCTCTTGATGTGTCTCCAGCTGGTCTAGATGCCTAATTGGGCATCCCCTTGAAGTGACATGCAAATCATGTTTGATCTCATGTCTCTTCTTTGATTCTTTCTCTTCTTGCTCTTCATTTGATATGATGGTGCCTTCCATTTGACCCTCATGTTGTTGTTGTGTGTGAAACACCTAACCTGGGACCTCATGGCTTTGTCCTTCTTCCTTCAAAGAACTCAAGAAGGCTGACATAATGTCATCATGGTTGCACTCTTCAAACCTTTCTACCTTTTGTTCATGGCTGTCCTGGCTCATGACTAAGGTTGGACAAGAGAGAAGACAATTTGAAAGCTCAGAAATAACATCATTATCTTCACCTTGCATGATAGTTTTCCATGTTGATTCCTCCTCCATGGTTAATGGAACATCCTCTTTTATTGGGAGAGCTAGTAGCTCATCAAAGCTATCAGCACTTAGAAGACCTTTACAAACAGCTAGCTCAAGCTCAAAATTCCTATTATTACTTGAAGAAGTGCCCTGCAAATCAAGTTTTTCTTCCTCAATAAAGTAAGGAAACTATTCAAACAAAGAGGTATCCTCTTCCAACAAACTTTAATTTGTTATATCAGCTCTAAACTCCTCTGCACAACAAAAAGGAAGCTCTTTCAACCATCTGAGATCTTGCAAATCAGCATCATCAGCCTTAACCTACAGTAGATTGTCATTATTTTTAGTGTTCTCTTGTTGCTGCATATCCACAACCAGCTGCCCACCTTCTTCATCTTCAACATAGTCAAGTAGCTCATGAAGTAGGGTAGCATCATCCACTTCTGCAGTGACCTTAACAACTTCTTCCCCTATGCCTCCATCCTTTGACCACAGCTCCAATGAATTGTGTTTAAGTTTCCTCTATAGCTGAAGGTTTTCTCCATGCACTCTTTGCATTTCAACCTTATTTACTTGATTGGATGCTTGAGAAAAGGTGTCAAAAGAACTAAAGTCTAGAGGACTCAATCCCTTATTTGGGTTCACAGTACTCAGAAGTGCAATACGTTCAAACAATTCTATCTCTGTGAGTGTAGGAACAAACTGCTCCTCATTAGTTTTAACTTCTTCCACCTCCTCTTTTGGATCATCTTTCCAATTATCTTGGTAGACAATAGGTCTACCTAGATATAGATGGATAGTAAAAGGGAAGGAAGGCTGATCTGACAAGGAAAACTGAGGAATTGACTTGGCTTCTTGCAGACATACAAGTTGTTCTTGTTCAAGTATAGGTTCTTTGAGTGGATGAGACCCTATAAAAATTGGAATATTCAATTTACGAGACTTAGGAGACTCACTTTGCTTGAAGCTTGGTATTCTGAACTTGGAAACCTCTTCTTCAAAGAATGGATTCAGAAAAGAGATAGCTAATTGAGTTGCCAACCTTTTAAGTGGAGCCAACAAAAGCCTCTTTTGCTCTTCTTCTACTAGCTGGATGCTAGAGCATGTTTTTGTTTGTATATTTGGTGGAGGGTCTTCATAGGGAAAAAAAAATGGCCCTTTCCAATTTAGAAACTTAAAGGCAGAAGGCTACTTAAAACTTGGAATTATGATAGGCTTGGATTTTATGATTGTTTCCTCTACATGGTTTTGAATTGGTATGAGAGGATTGGCCTTTACAAGGTTTGGCATTTTGTAACCAAGGTGCCTAGTCCAAGAAGGCTGCCATGATAGAGAAGTTTGTGACTCTTTTATGGATTCACTTTGATTTGAAGGATGAACTTGTTTGAATCTAGGAATAGGAGAGAAATTTTTTACTTTTAGCTCTTGTTCTTGAGCGAGCAACCATTTTATTTGTTTCTCTTTAGCTGCAAGTTGCATGCTCGAGCATTCTTCCTCATACACCCTTCTATTTTCTGCCTCTTGCTGGTGCAAATAAGCTTGATATGCAAGCTCCTCTTGCTGCATGTTATACTGTGCTTCTCTACCCATTTTTAAAATTTGCCTTTGTAAATCTAGTAACAAACTCTTAATGCTACCCAAATCAGTATCATTTTTGGACTGACTAGGGAGGTTGCATGTTTGATTTAGAGTAGAATAGGTTTTACAAGGCTGACTATAGGTATGAATAGGCTACAAACAAGTATAAGCAGGAGTGGTCTGAAAATACTCTTGCTGGTAATGCTGATCATAATGAGGCAAAGAGTTGTTTGGCATAAATTTAGAGGCATTTGGGGCCTGACATTGCTCATATGGAGGCCAATAGCCTGTATTTGGATTAGGGGTTGGGGAATAGCCATGATTCCCATAAAATTCTGACATTTTATAGCATCTAAATGTTGGATAATCATAGAAATGTCAGAATTAGAGAAAAAAGGTCTGCAACTAAAAAGAAACTAGATACATACCAGAGAGGGAGTCGCCAGGTGATTGAAATACTTCTAGAAGCTAAAAAAATAGAAAAACTACCAAAATCCTGACCTTTGATGAAATTTTAGGTACTTGGGCCGCTGAAACCAGCTGATTCGTTCAATAGAGTCACCATGGTGTTGTTTGTATTACCTCCAAAGGCTGGTAATACTAGGAGAAACACCAAATCTCTTAGTATCTTGATGAGAAGTTCATCGAACTGGTCCCACTAGGTGTACCAAAAACTGTTATCACCTAGATTTGCACCCTTTGCTATAGTTGTGAAACTTTAGCAATCTGGAATAACATGGGAATGATCTCGAAGTGTGGAACCTTGTGAAATAAGTTCAGACCTCTAGAGAAGGCCGACTTCCTCTTTCTAAGCCTACTACTTAGAGATATGCATCTAAACCTAGTGCTATTGCTTGCTGGGAAAAGGGTTAGAAGGAATACTGAAAGGGAAATAAGTGATATACCAGATTTAGTGAGTGATGGTGATCTTGATGTAGACACAACAATGATCTCAATGATGAAGGGGATTCACATAGACTTATGACTGATCGAGGCTTCAGTGTGAAGGTTAAACCTATGGAGGAGCCAATTTACTCACAGAACAGATTATAACTTCAACTAAAACACAGAAATCAAGACCCAAGAGAGGTAAGAAATCATGCATATATTGATCATGAAGGTCGAAACCATTGGAGTATAGAAATATTCCATAGCAGAGGTATACTAGCATAGCTAGTCACATTCATTGGTGGATAAAAGGAAGACAACAGAAGCCAGATTCAGGCACAATGAGTCACATTCCCATACCCTTGCAATTACACTAAGAGGTCTGACTAAAAAAAAAAGTTGGCAGCATAACAGCCCCAAAATAAAACCATCCTCCTCAATACATCCATTTTCCATGTATATATAGCATTTTACATTTTTAGTCAGTCACCATCAATTCACCCATGGGTTCTGTCAGAAAATATCTCCACTGAAGGGGCGTCCATCTACCTGAAGTTATGGCGTAAAGATCTGAAAATAGAGCAGATGAAAGATAATTTTCATCTTTAATGTGGTCTATAGAGTCATCAATTTCTAGCAATGAATGTAACAAAAATCTTCAGCTGAATATGCAACTATCGCTGCTGAAATGTCACGTTGGACAAGCATGCAACACCAAATCTAAAATTTGAAAGTGATAAAAAAAAAACCCTTGGAATCCCCGCCAAATGAAAGAGGAGGCAAAAATAAGCACTTTTGCCTTTTGCAGCATGTCAAAATTTGCCATAATGGAGGAGATATGGGTAGTCAAAGTTTTGGTCAACTACCTATATATCGCTTTGCATCTGTGCATATATCGCTTTGCATCTGTGTATATATTACTTTGTATGTTCCATGGTATATACAATCTCCCCCCTTTTGCATATTCAAAGTGCCTTGCATATGTGATTGCATGTACCCTTTGTATGTGTTTTGAATCTTCATTCGCATATGCATTTGCCTGTGTATATGCCCTTTTGCATCTGTTGCCCCTGCCACATGGCACTGCCTGATTCACCACTGAGATGAACTGAGAAGTGTCGCTGATCAAATGCATCTTCTTCCTTGTATCTTTCTTTGCATATTGCATTGTATATACAAACATACAATCGCAAATATACAAACCATGGACTTAACGCTGAATGTGCCAAATTTAATTTCTGGGTCAGGTCCGGCTTGCATATTCCTTTTGTATATTTGCCTTGTATATCACATATACAATGCACTCAATATACAAGCTGTAGACTTCAAATTTTTATAAGGCAGATTGGAATCATTTTGAAATCTGGCTTGTATCTAACTCCCTTTGTATATCGGCATATATACAATGCACTTGACATACAAGCTGCGGATTTCAAATTTAGAAGCATTCTGAAAATACCGTCGGTTCAGTTTGTGTATCGCCATTGTATGTCCACCTTGTATATTGCATATACAATGCAAACATATAAGAAAAAACATACATTCACCGGACCTCTGCCCTTATCAACTATATTGCATACCTATTCAGGTCCAGTCAATACCTATTAGGAATGCATGTTCCTTTGTATGTGCGAACATACAATCACACTTGTATATGCAACTAGTGGGCCCATCTCTTTGTATCTCCTGCTTGTCTGGCGCTTTGCATATTTTCCTTGTATATTTCTTTGTATGTTCAAATATACAAAGCAAATATACAAACCAAAGATACATATAAACCCGATTCACATTTGCCTTGTATATCGGCCAATAGACATTCACCTTTGTATGTCGCCGATATGCAAAAGTCTTTGTATGTCCATTTTACATCTTTTGCCAATGTATCCTTGTATCTCTTTTGATTGTATGTGACCCTCTGCATGTCGAGATACAAATGCCTTTGTATATCATAGGCCCCACTTTCCCTTGCATCTTTGGATTGTACATCAGTGATATACATTTGCCTTGTATGTTGCTCCTTGTATGCGTTGCCTTTGTATCTTGCATTGACGTACATTGGGGATGTGCATTGCCCCTTGTATATGCTTGATGTACATTTTCCTATGCATGTTATCCTTTGTATGTGCGATTGTATGTACAAAGATACAATCACATATACAAGCCACTGTTGCATCTCACACATGTACCTTTGACTTTGTATCTTTGACTTGTATGTCACCGATGAACCCTTTATACATTAACCCTTGTATATCGCCAATATACATTCTCCTTTGTATATGGCCCTTGTGTATTCAGATATACAATATGCCTTGTATCTAGGCAATGCACATTTCCTTTGTATATGTGAACATACATTCAAAAATGCATATACAAATACTAAGTATAAAACTAAGAAATCCCTACGATAGGAAAAACTTGAAGCTAAAAGATTTCTGGGTTTTTCTGGGTTTTCTGTATAGATTCTCAAGGTGAGATTTTTAGGATTTTTTGACAAGGCATAGCATAAATATTTGAAGGATTCAAGCCTTTTGGGATGATTTCTTAAAGAATTTCCAAGAAAATGCAAGGTGAACTATTTAACTGTGGGCAAAGGTAAAATAGGTCAACAAGCCTCTACCACATTATTGGAATTTTCTCCTAATCCCCTCGTATAGGTAGCCACTAGCTCCCCCTTCACTGATCTCAAGACCCCACCACCACTAGTTGGGCCTGGGTTCCCTTTAGCAGCACCATCGAAGTTAAGTTTCATCCATCCTTTAGCATGGGGCACCCACCTAGTGCTTTTACTAGATATCTTCTTGGAATTGTCCACCCTATAGATGTAGGGTGGGATACTCCATTTATGAATGATACTAGTTTCATACTCACTAGGGGGAGTCCACTAATTTCAAAGTGCTATTAGAGATATTTTCCTATAACAGTTTAGCAAATATGCAAAAGACTTCCTTAGCCAACTTATCTTTATCCGTAAACAACCTAGTGTTGTGTTCCTTCCATAGACCCCAAGCCAAGATAGGGGGATCTGAGCCCAAAGTTCTCTACAGATAGAATGGGAAAAAGGGGACGACCAACACTTCATGATAGCAAGAAGGTCATTATTCATACTCCAGGAGATCCCAAGGTTCTGCAAGGTCAAGCTCCACACTTTCCAAGAGAATTCACAATGAAGCAGTAGGTGGGGGACAGACTCCTTCTTACAGAGAGCATATTGGTTTAGAATTTGGAAGCCTCTATTCTTTAGGTTATCCATAGTTAGAATCCTATTGTGCATCATCAACCACCAGAAGTGATTAATCTTGGGGATATGGTTATGATTCCAAATCTTACCCCAAAAGCTAGAATCCTCATTGCAATCCAAAAGCAAGTTATAGGCAGACCTAACAGAGAATGACCCCACCTTGTCTTTGCCCCACAAAAAATTGTCATTTGAGGGAAAGATAGGAATCCTGCACCTCCAGAGGGTTTGCTATAGACATTTTGTTACATGTGGTATCAGAGCATGGTTTAAACACTTGGGCCTATGAGCCTACTTCACAAGAAGTAATCAACATAGATGACTTTGTGTTTATAAACCTAACCCTCATGATGTTGTTCTTTGAATGCAAAAATGGGAGGGTCAAATTCAAAGAAAACTAAATGATTGAAAACCAAAGCCAAAACTAAAATAGTTGAGAGTTATGAAGGAGAGGTATGGCTCTATAATTTTGAAACATTGGCAACGGCCTTAGAGTGAATCAAGATAGAGAGAGAAATTTTATTGAAGCCTTCAACCTCCACTATGATTAAACCAAACAAATTGTTGATTTGTGAAAAGCCTTTTGGGTGTGGATGTAAGGCACCAATTTTAAATAAAGAGACCATGAAAGAGGAGTACCCACATGTACATTCTACCTCAGATTTTGTATTACTAGATTATAATGGAGAAGAAGAACCTAAAGAAGTTACTCTATCATATAGTGATTTGTAATCCTAAAAGACCTTATCTAAATAAGGATGTATGACTCCACTTATATGAATATAATCATTTTTTTCCTTTCTCATCAATAGAGTGTGTTGTTCTTTTATGATTACTAATTTTAAATTTCTGATTGAGTATATGCTATGAATGACACATTAATTTTATATTTAAGAATTCAACATACAAACCATTCACATCAAAATTAGGGCTAATGAGTCCATAATATGACTCACCAGGTGAAATATGGTTCAAACAAGAACAAACCCTGGAGGTAGTCAAGATGAATTAGGTCAAGCTATAAAAGATCCTATGAAAAAATTGGATCAAATTCTCAATATTTTGAATGAAATAAAAGAGAGATTAGGAGCCTTAGAGTAGGAAGTAAGAGGGGTAGGTAACCAAGAAGTGTGAGGAAGCCTTTTGAATACTCAAATAAAAGTTGACTTCTGCCCTAATTCGAAGAGTACTTGATCTAGAAGAATGCTTTGTGGTCATCATGGATGCATTAGGAGAAGGATTGGGTGGTGTGCGCATGCAAGATGGGAAGGTTGTAGCATATGAATCTAAAAAACTATTGCCATATGAACTAAATTTTTCTCCATGTGATTTGGAGTTAGTGGCAATTATGCATGCCTAGAAAGTGTGGAGACATTACTTGATGGGAAAACATTTTGAGTTTAAGTAAAAAAAGAAAGGACTAAAATACATTTTCGCTTTGCCAAACCTCAATGCATGTCAAAGACGCTGGTTGGAACTTTTATTAGACTATGAATTTGATATAAGTTTTATAAAAGGGAAAGAGAATCAAGTTACCAATGATCTTAGTTGTAGAAGACATATTACAACAATGGCCTCAATTAAAACAAAATTTTGGGAATAGGTGTTGAGAAATTCTTCAAGAGATGAATTTTATGAGCAAGTCAGAAGTGCACTAATAGTAAATCCTTAAGATGCCAGATATGAAGGGTATTGATTTGAATCAGATGGATTAATGAGGTATAGAGATAGAATGTATATTATAGATCAGAGTGATTTGTGAAATATTGTGTTCAAGGAAGCACATTGTGCTTCTTATTTAGGACACCCAAGAGTAACAAAATTGTTAGCAGATTTGAAACCACTTTATTTCTGGAAGGGTATGAAGCAATATGTTGGAAGTTTTGTAGCTAGATGCTGATGAAATACAAACTTACCCATACTTGCAAACACATGCTTCGATACCAGTGATGAAAACTCAGTCACAATTACATAACAACACATACAGAGACTCTCTGCATACACACAAATCCATTTGCAAACACAAATTCCATTGATGTCCTTCAACTTCAATAAACAAATTACATTGTCTTTTCTACAAACATAAATCTGCAACACAACACAATCTTGGCTCTCATGGCCTCTCTCTTAGTTTTACAATAGCAACTTTCATTCATTCATGTGCCCCTCTCCTAGGCAAATTTCTCTCTCAAACTCCACATTTCAATCTGCCACCATTCTATTATATTTTCCAAATTTTCAACTCCTCTATATTGGGAATCCAATTCTAGGAATCCTTATTTCAATTTTCTAGAGCTTAATTAATACATTTAATATCCCTCATTCTCTCCCACGCCTCTCTTGTAACTATTTTTGGCATTTAAATTTGCTCTCACATTTTTCTGAAGATGCCCCCCAAAATGGAGGTCTAAACATAGATTTTTATAATCAATAAGGCCCAAAATACTTGCCTCTCACCTGTCCATATCCCTGTGTCTTCAAATAAATGATGATACCCATGTTTTTAGATCTAAATTTGTCTTTGAAACAACTAAAAGAAATAATTATCATTTCTTGTTTTACTCAGAGTGGTTACGAAATAGAATTCACATGTAAAATTGGACGATTCTTTGCCTTTTCATATTAGCATTTTAAATGCATTTATGAGAAACATAAAATCATTAAAACAACTTGAATAATACCTCATAAATCTGCACAAACAAATTTGAGAAGAAGTTACTCTATGTGACTTCGTCAAGCTCTATCAACTGCTGGAAATCAACTTTTTACATATCTTTTTACCAGAAGCTCCTTTTTGCTCAAAAATATTCCATGATACATGGAATGACATCCCTAAGGTCTCCACTAAACCATTTTCTCCAGACTTCATAAAACTCAAGAAATTAAATTTCTCGTAAACTGCTAGCCTCAATCAAAGAATTTAAAATTCTCTCAAATGGTGATGAACTTGAGTTTGATTCCTTTTTCACATTAGGTTAAATACTATCACAAACCTTTCCCTTGAAGTAATTTTTCCCAGCTCTTAAAAATCTTGAAAATTAATTGTTTCTGTAGCTAATAGGGCCAAATTCTCTAATTTTAAATTCTCCCAATTTGTGAGGAATTTAGTCATGAAACCTTTACCACATTGTGAACAACTCATCCAATGATATATCTTATGAAGGATTTCAACCTATCTCTTACGAATTTCTAGAAATAATTGTTTCTATAAAACTGCCTTACGGAGCCTTAAAATGACAATTTGGCAAAACTTGAATCTTACAATTTTTACCAAATTTCTGAGTTCTTGCTGTGGAGAGATGCTTGAAAACACCAACGCAAACTAGAATGCACACAAAAAATGAGATAACCAAATTGAATTTTTTTTTTGGTTGATGTGGGATAGCCCATTCGCCCGGATGCTCCTGAATCAGACACACTGGGTAGAAAATATTTTGTGAGTAGAACTCACAAAATGGAGTTGGATGATTGAGTCACCCTTGTAGGTTCTAGACAACGTGTAGTAAACTCCATTACTGCATCAAGTTTGGAAAAATGCTTCTTCTTTCTCCTCTTCTAGCATCTACTTGGAACACTTCCCATATTTCTCCAATTGCATTTCACTCTCTTCTTTCTTCTACCATACGTCAAACTCCTCCACCAAAAGTTTTCCTCAACCTCCTCTACAACATCTACATAAACTACATCATGAAAATCAAATGTTTCCATCTGCTCTTCTACATACATTTCTTCTTCCTCACATTCTTCTACCTTATCATCTTCTTCTCCTATCACCATTTCATATCAACACATTCTTCATCATCACTAAAATTAAGAAAATTAAATCTTACCACTTTTCTTTTTGTTCTTGCAATATTTTCTCTTTCACCTTCTGCTGCAACATCTCCCTTATCTCTTTCTTCTTTCATACCTTCAACAAGTCCAACTTCTAAAATCCTTCAACTACATGCAAGCCATTTTCATCTACATCATTCAAATCAAAAACATCAAGTCTTACCTTGCTAATCTCCTCTTTGCTTTGCTCTATAGCTTCATTTTGCTCATCAACCTCCACTGTAATTTCTATTTTGATGCCTTCATCAATGCATGTTGCTACAATCTCTGGCTTTTCTTCACCCTCTTGTATGAGGATCTCATCTTCACATTCTACTGCAACTTCCTTCCTACCTGCAACTTATTCAATCTTCTTATCTCTTCTCCCAATAAGAGATCTTCATCTTCACCCATTTCTTTGTCAAATTTAGGACATTTGAAACTCATTATTTTTCCATACAAATTTTCTTTATTTCCTTCATCAAAAACTTCCATTTTCTCTTCTTCATCTACTTCATTTTTCTCTTCTTCCTCACTCACTTTCTCCATGTCTTCCTCATGGCATGCTACTACAATTTCTTCCTTTTTATCCTTCGCTGTAACCTCTTCGCATTACATCACTACATCTTCATTCTTCTTATTTTTGGCAACCTCTTCTACATTCTTCCCTTTGTTTTTCACATCTTTCACTTCCTCAATCACAACTGCACACGATTCTTCATCTTGTTTGACCAATTCCTTTCACTACCTTGCTTCCCATCTATCCACTCTCACTTTAATGTATATCATCATCTCAAGGATCTTCCTCTTTTGATACTACATCCATCCATCCCATACCATGTGCTTCTTCCTCAACAATATCCCCATCCTATCAGTTGTAATTTGTCACACATCACAATCTCAATCTGCAATTCTTCATGGCTCTTTATCTCTCAATTGCTCAGAGCTTCTCTACCTGCAACAATCCTCACACAAAATCTCCACAACCACTTCACTCTCTCGCAAGTCCTAGCATAGGTTGCCTCATGTTTCGTACTTTGCCTATGTACTGAAGAACTATAGCTCTAATACGACTGATGAAATACAGACTTACCCATAGTTGGAAACACACACTCTGTTACCACTGATGCAACTCAACACAGTCTTGGCTCTCATGGTCTCTCTCTCTCAGTTTTACAACAATAACTTTCATTATTTCATGTGCTTGGCAAATTTCTCTCTCCAAACTCCACATTTCAATCTGCCACCATTCTCTTATATTTTCCAATTTTTCAACTCCTCTATCTTGGGAATCCAAATCTAGGAATCCTTATTTCAATTTTTAGGAGCTTAATTAATACATTTAATATCCGTCATTCTCTCCCACACCTCTCTTGTAACTATTTTTGGCATTCAAATCTGTTCTCATGTTTTTCTAAAGATGCCCCCCCCAAAATGGAGGTCTAAACATAGATTTTATAATCAATAAGGCCCAAAATACTTGCCTCTTACCTGTCCATATCCTTGTGTCTTCAAATAAGTGATGATACCCATGTTTTTAGATCTAGATTTGTCTTTGAAACAACTAAAAGAAATAGTTATCATTTCTTGTTTTACAGAGCGGTTACGAAGTAGAATTCGCATGTAAAATTGGAAGATTCTTTGCCTTTTCATATTAGGATTTTAAATGCATTTATGAACAACAAAAAATGATTGAAACAACTTGAATTATACCTCATAAATCTGTACAAACAAATTTGAGAAGAAATTACTCTATGTGACTTTGTCAAGCTCAGTCAACTGCTGGAAATCAACTTTTTACATAAATTTTTACTAGTAGATCTGTTTTACTCAAAAACTTGCCAAGATGCATGGAATGATATCCCCAAGGTCTCCACAAAACCATTTTTCTCTAGACTTCATAAAACTTGAGAAATTAAATTTCCCGTAAACTACTAGCCTCGATCAGAGAATTTTAAATTATCTCAAATGATGATGAATTTGAGTGTGATTCTTTTTACACATTAGGTGAAATACTATCACAAACCTTTACCTAGAAGGAATTTTTCCCATCTCTTAAAATCTTAAAAATTAATTATTTCCATAGCTGACAAGGCCAAATTTTCTAATTTTAAATTGTCCCAATCTGTGAGGAATTTAGTCATGAAATCTTTACCACATTGTGTACAATTCATCCAATGATATACTTTCCAAAGAAATTTAACCCATCTTTTATGGATTTCTAGAAACAATTGTTTCCATAAAACTACCCTGCGAAGCCTTAAAACGACAATTTGGCGAAAACTTGAATCTTGCAATTTTGACCAAATTTCTGAGTTCTTGCTGGTAAGAGTTGCCTGAAAACACCAACACAAACTAAAGTGCACACAAAAATGAGAAAATAAAACTAAAATATATTTTTTTTGGTAGATACAGGATAGCCCATTCGCTCGAATGCTCCTGCATCAGATGCTTAGAGTGTTAGTGAGTCAATGTTGAACACCAACATCCACTAGGGTTGTTATATCCTCATGATATTCTAGAATGGAAATCACAAGTCATTAGTATGGACTTTTTCCTAGGTTTGCCTATGTCTAGAAACTACCATGATACAATTCTTGTGGTTGTGGATAAACTTACGAAGGTATCACATTTCATCCCAAGAAACCTTATGGATAGAGCACCAATTCTAGAAAAAATATTTGTGCAATAAATTTTTAGACTTCATGGAGTTCCTAAGAAGATTAAATCTCAAACAGGGATGTGTGAATGACTTCAAGGTTCTAGCGAACCTTGTTTTTAGTGTTGGGAACTCAGTTGAATATAAGTTCATCTTACCATCTTGAAATAGATGGTCAAACTGAAAGAGTGAATCAAGTGTTAGAATACAAGTGGGAGGAGTATCCTTCATTAGTTGAGTTTTCTTACAATAACTCTTATCATTCTGCTATTAAAATGGCTCCTTTTGAAGCATTATATGGAAGGAAGTTTTGAACTCTTATAAGTTGGGAAAATATAGAAGATAAGATTAGCCTTGAGCTAGAAATGATAGTGGAAATGGAGGAGCAAGTTAAACTACTCCTAAAAGTATTAAGAAAATAAAATGATAGGTAGATGAATTATGATGATTCAAAGTGTAATCCATGATAGTTTTCTATTGGTGATAAAGTACTTCTAAGAGTCAAGCCTCAGAAGAGATCAATAAAGTTTCATAAATCAACCAAACTAGCACCTAGATATGTGGGTCCATTTGAGATCCTAGAAGTAATCAACCTAGCTTCTTACATACTATCTCTACCACCTACTCTTTCTCACATGAATAATGCCTTTCATGTATCTTATTTGAAAAATATGTGTTTGGTTTTAATCATGTTCTTGACTGGAATGCTCTTTAGGTTATGGATCCAGGAGTGGTCATGATCAAGCCTCTAAGAGTGCTCAAGGTTCACAAGCTCCACTTGCAGAACAAAGAAGTCACTCGATGCAAGGTCTAGTGCGACCAATATTCAAAGGACAGTGCTACCTAAGAAGACTATGAATAATTCTAGTGATGATTTCCTCATTTGTTTGATTAAGTTATGTTTAGGAGGTAAAAGGATGATTTGTTTGGTACATGGGGGTTTTAGTTTGAACCCTCCTTTCCACTAAACATTCCAAGGCCTTTTCAACTGAGTTGCTTCTCCACTCGAGAGGAGAATCACCTATTAGATTAGGTTGCCACAAGGGAAGATGGGAAATTTAGAAGTTATCACACAATGTCTCTAATTAATGCTTTAATACTCTTGAAACCCTAATTTAAGAAAAATAGTAAGTAAATCTACAAATTACGACAGATGCTATTGAAATAAGACAAAGAGCAAAGAACCTTAACTCACTATTTTTCACAGTTCAGAGAATGAAATTGTCAGGGAAAATGGTGATGGTGCCCAAGTCCAAGGGACAAGTTTTTTTGTATAATCCCAATCTCCTTCCAACACTGATCTCTGTTGTACCTTCAGTTTTCAGCAGTTCAGATGTAGAGGACACTGTTGATGGTGGCCTAGTCCACTGAGGGATATTCTACCATATGTTGGAAGCTCTGGAGTCACTAATTGTCACTGTTCAATCTATTTTTGTAGATCCAAATGTGGAGGATAATGTTGATGGTGCCTATGTCCTGAAATGCTGCACAATGTCTGCTTCTTTTCAAATCCTAAATCTACAATGTCCTCCAATCCTTCCTGCAACTCCACTTTCTCTAGATCTGATACCTGTAACCTGCAATCACAAGGAGAATGGGAGGGGGTTGTGGTGTTTATAGGCTTGCCTCAGTCAAGTCCCAGAGAGACATTCAAGTCTTCCGAACACCATTGTCAGATGAGAGTGTGTATCCCTGCGGGATAGAGGAAAAATCCAAATGATAATGATTGAAAGCACAATAGATGTCACCTTGATGATGAAGCTCTCATGGAAGGAAGATTATCTTAAATTCCATGAGGAGAAGATGTAATCTAACCTACAAAAACAAACACAATAACAATGCTCTACTCTACAACACAATGAAAATCACAAGTATGCCAATAGCTCACAATCATAAACATCTTCTAGTTTCTAAATGATAACCTACATATGCTTATATATGAAACTACAAAGATTTCCACCAAGAATTTCATAATTAAAAATTATGATGTCGGCATGGGACCCAAATAATGGTCACAAACCCAACATTTGAATTTAGGGTAGACCCAAAATAGGGATAGACTAGGGCACTAGCGCCCAATTCCACCCCTGTATCTTTGTTTCGGGATCATCAAAATAGTCCTCCTTAGGTCCCATTTGTCACAAGGCCTAAGGGTTTTCTCATCAAGAGTCTGAATTATCATGCAAGATGCTCTAAATGCAATCTAAAGACCCAGGAGCTAAACCTTAAGAGGAAAAATCCCCCAAGGGTGCATTTTTCTGACATAACAAGTTCATGTTAAGAAAAAATGTTTTTTATTTTATTTTATCTTAATACATGTTTGAAATAAGTCATCGAGGATGATGATCTTTTGAGGGGGAGGAGATGTCACACCCCATTTTTGGATAAATTTATTTATATTATCTTTAACTAATTATTAGTTAGATACACTACCATGCATTATAAATTACATTTATCAAACTGTGATTTGAGGATAAATATGATGAGATAAAAAAATTTACATGTGATACATAGAAAAGGACATGATTTCTATATGTGGATAATGGATTATCATCATGATTATTATTTATTGATATATTCATATGATGTTATGGAAATTTTGGTTAATGGACTAACTACTGTGTTGGCAAAATGAGGTGGATGTAGGAAACTAATTCCCCCTCTTGGATGAGGAGGAAGAGCATCACTAGAGAGATGGAAGGAAATTAGTGTGAATGGGTGAGACATCATGACTCCGAGAACCCACACACACACACAAAGAATTTGTGTCTATTCACGTGTTATTAGATATTATGTGTTGTGAGTATGGAAGTACTTTACATCATAACATCGTAATTCATAAGTCATTATAGTTGTTTTGGTTCTATTATGTTGTCTTAATACCTTCCACATATCGATGTCAATTCCTTGTCTTTCATTTCTTCTTTATATGAGGAATTATTATTATTATTATTATATATATATAAACTAACACTAAGATCATTATATATAGTTATATTATTTAATATTTTGGTTGGCATTTCTAAATTCTAATCTACTAAGGAATCTAACTCCATGATGTGGAGGCACCTGCATTTAATTTGAGGTGATGCAAAGTTATTAGAGGAGATAAAAACTCTTATCACTCAAGAATTATGGGTACACTCACTTCAGTGGTAGTAATTGTGAGCAGAGTGGAGAGTAACTGCATAAGAATCAGGGTTATCAAGCTGAAAACTCCAAAGTTTTCTCCACCCACAATGAAGGAAAAATCAGTAGAGAGAGAGAGAGAAGGAATGGGGGATATAGGAGGACAAGAAAGGATTTTTTCTCTCCAACTGAAGGAGAAATAGTACTTGAGAATTGGGTATGTCTTACTTTATTGTGAGTATTTGAGTAAGTATTGTATTCTTATGTAATTTATTTGTGATATACAAAGTAGAAGTTTCCATTATTGTTTGGTTATACCAAAGAGGAATGTATGAGATTTATAGAGAGAAGAGGTTTCTCTATTTTTCTTTAGATATTATTATATGAACTAAAACCAAGTTTTATTTAGTACTATTCCTTGATTGGGCTTGTGCAATGGTGATTTGTAATGATACCTGGGAAACCAAAATAGGTTTGATTATGACTATAGTAAGTTATTTATACGACCAGATTTGGTCTGTTTAATGGAAATGATTTTTTTATGTGAAACCCCATTTGGGTTTATGTTTTGAAAATTTGTGGTATATTATTTAACCACAATGGGTCTGTAAGTTTCTTTTATTTAGTTGTATGTTTCTAAGACCATATTCTTAGTCTGGTTAATTTTTTCATTTTGAGAAAAATATATACATAATTTTTTACCTCTTTTGGGTCTGTATGATAGTAATTTATACTTCCATGTGAAAACCCCATTTGGGATTGTTCATAGATAAAATTGAGGAATGGTTTTTAAACTACTAAGAAACTATATTTTTAATCATTTTTATTAAATGTGAAAGACCATATTGATCTAGAATTTGTTCCATTTTCCTTTGTAAAATAGTAAATATCAACCATATCTAGGTGTGTTTTCATTATGAGAAAAGATAATAGAAACCCGACCACACTTTGTTTTGATAATGGACTAGTTTTGTTGACTTTTACTCAACTCTATAAAAGTAGACAATGAGAGCATATTAGTTCTCAAATAATGATAATTATATCATAGTCTTTTGTTTACCATCAACCTTAAAACTGATCTATTATTAAAATGACTAAGAGTTCATTTTTTAATCCACATAAATGTTTGCAACCTGTGGAGACTAAAGCATAGGAAATACTTGACCTTTATAGGTCTAATCATGATATGAGATTATTTTTTACTTTCAACCTTATACAGACTTGTCAATGGAATTGATTGTTAATTTTGTTTTACATGATCATCAACAGGTTTGCAAGTGATATAATTTTTGAGTTGATAGGTACATGATCACTTATAGATCTCTATTATATATTAGAGTGCATTCTTTAGATCGAACATATATTGATCTTTATATTTATCTTTAAAAATAAGGGATAGATACTTGTTTGTCACTGCCTTATATAGGCCGATTACCTGTGACTCTCTTTATTTACTAATAGTTGTATATATGTTTATATTAGATTTAGAGATATGCAAAAAAACATTAGTTGTATATAGATTTAATCTTTCTTTTTGGTACATTTTGATAATGAGAGGAAACTATGACTAAGTCTCATTCCCAAAGGTTTACATTTTCCTTTTAATGTCATTATGAATCAAGTATTTAACCTAGGAACTCTTCAAAATGGATTATTTTGAATCAAGAAAAAATTTCTAGAACTAACAGAGAATAAGAGTTTACTATATATTCATTTGACACTACTATTCTATGAACTATATTTTAGTTTTGTATATTTATATATATGAGAATACTTATATACATATATAAATATGCATCTATATTTCTTGAAAGACAATTATAATTAGTCTCAAATATGATCAGGATAGAGGGAAGTGGGAATATCATATTTATCAAATATATTTACTCTCTTGTTGAAACTATGATCAGGTGTATTTAGTAGAGTGCTATTTTGCTATATATATATTCTTTTTGAATTGTGATATTTATGAACATGTCTAAACTTAATTACTTTAAGGTAAATTTATACATACCTATATTAGAAGGGAAACATTAAAAAACTATAAATGGGGTTAGCAAAGACATATTAATTTTGTCAACAATTGTTAGTTCTTAATTGAGAAAAATCAAAGTTAAACTTGATTAATAGTTGTAAACATGATATTTCCACAGTCCATAATATGAGTGTTTAGTTTCTGGAGACACTGTGTTTTGCTTTTTTATGTCAACGTTTCGGATCACTCTATGATCCATCATCAGGACAAAAAGAGGAGAATGTGATGGATAAAATTGCAGAGAGGGCTTAATAAGAAGTGAGAGATGGCACGGAGGGCAAGGAACAACTAGAAACCAAGAACCATGAATTAAAAAATAGAGAAAAAAAGAAAAGAAAACAAGAGGGTGTAAGATAGAGAGGAAAAAAGAAGAAAGAAGTAAAATATAAACCATACAAATGAAAGAAATAAACCATAAAAAAAAAACAGAATCCTTTAAATAAAAATAATTGATAAAAACAAATAAACGGTAAAAATAATAATTAAAATGATAATATATATATATAATGGTTTATAATTATTAACATCATAAACCATAAAGTAAAAATACATAAAAGATAAAAAGAAAGAATAGTGGAATGTATAAACGAAAGACAAAGAATATGTATATATAAAACTATAATTGCTATATTATGCATAATAGGAGCAATGATAAGAAAAAGTGAAGGAGTAAATGTAAAGGCAAAAGTAAGGAAGAGGAAAGCAAAATAAATATAAATAAGATGAGGAAGGGGGAAATAGATGACTAGGAGAATAAATAATATGAAGAACAAAAGAGGTAATAACAAAAAGGAAGGCGAGAATAAAAAAGGAAATAAAACCAAAAGAAAAATGCAAGAAAGAGAAGGGGCTAGAGAGAGAATATAAAGCACAAAATAATTAAATTTAAAAAGAATGAAGAAAGAAAAAGGAAACTAAGATCAAACCAAAGCATAGAGAGCCTAAGAGGGAAAGAATAAAGAAAAGTAGAATAGGTAGATGAAAAATTGAGAGGGGGATGAGAGGTGAGAGTGTGTTAAGAGGAGTACACATAGGAGAAAGAGAGCCAAGCAATAACAAAAAGTAAAGAGTAAGACGTTGAGTGCGATAAAGAAAGTGCAAGGAGAAGTAAAAAATGTGAGTAGAGGGGACCAAAAAAGAAAGGGATAAAAGGGGGGTGAAGGCACCAAGACAAAAGAGAGAGGTGAAACTAAGAGAGATGATAGAAGAAAGATAGAAGCAAAAAGTAAAAAGAAGAAGGAAAAACAAGAAGGGGCAAGAGGAAACGAAGGAAAAATGGGGGGGGGGGAAACCATGAGGAAACCAGGAGAGGTGAGGGAGACATGACAAAAAGGAAGGGGGAGGAGTGACGACCCTCAAAAGAGGAGCAAGGCTAACAAGGAGGGAGAGAGGGAATAGGAGCATGGGAGAAGGAGAGAGCATGGCGAGAAGAAGACTCTCTCCTTCCCCCATGCTCCTATTCCCTCTCTCCCTCCTTGTTGGCCTTGCTCCTCTTTTGAGGGTCGTCACTCCTCCCCCTTCCTTTTTTGTCATGTCTCCCTCACCTCTCCTGGTTTCCTCATGGTTTCCCCCCCCCATTTTTCCTTCGTTTCCTCTTGCCCCTTCTTGTTTTTCCTTCTTTTTACTTTTTGCTTCTGTCTTTCTTCTATCATCTCTCTTAGTTTCACCTCTCTCTTTTGTCTTGGTGCCTTCACCCCCCTTTTATCCCTTTCTTTTTTGGTCCCCTCTACTCACATTTTTTACTTCTCCTTGCACTTTCTTTATCGCACTTAACGTCTTGCTCTTTACTTTTTGTTATTGCTTGGCTCTCTTTCTCCTATGTGTGCTCCTCTTAACACACTCTCACCTCTCGTCCCCCTCTAAATTTTTCATCTACCTATTCTACTTTTCTTTATTCTTTCCCTCTTAGGCTCTCTATGCTTTGGTTTGATCTTAGTTTCCTTTTACTTTCTTCATTCTTTTTAAATTTAATTCTTTTGTGCTTTATATTCTCTCTCTAGCCCCTTCTCTTTCTTGCACTTTTCTTTTGGTTTTATTTCCTTTTTTATTCTTGCCTTCCTTTTTGTTATTACCTCTTTTGTTCTTCATATTATTTATTCTCCTAGTCATCTATTTACCCCTTCCTCATCTTATTTATATTTATTTTGCTTTCCTCTTCCTTACTTTTGCCTTTACATTTACTCCTTCGCTTTTTCTTATCATTGCTCCTATTATGCATAATATAGCAATTATATTTTTATATATACATATTCTTTGTCTTTTGTTTATACATTCCACTATTCTTTCTTTTTATCTTTTATGTATTTTTACTTTATGGTTTATGATGTTAATAATTATAAACCATTATATATATATATATATATATATATATATATATATATATATATATATATATATATATATATATATATATATATATATATATATATATATACATACATATATTGTCATTTTTATTATTATTTTTACCGTTTATTTGTTTTTATCAATTATTTTTATTTAAAGGATTCTGTTTATTTTTTATGGTTTATTTCTTTCATTTATATGGTTTATATTTTACTTCTTTCTTATTTTTTCCTCTCTATCTTACACCCTCTTACTTATTTTCTTTTCTTTTTTTCTCTATTTTTTAATTCATGGTTCTTCGTTTCTAGTTGTTCCTTGCCCTCCGTGCCATCTCTCACTTCTTATTAAGCCCTCTCTGCAATTTTATCCATCACATTCTCCTCTTTTTGTCCTGATGATGGATCATAGAGTGTGATCTGAAATGTTGACAGAAAAAAGTAAAACACAGTGTCTCTAGAAACTAAACACTCTTGATTAATAGCTGATAAGAATATAAACCTCTAATATATATATATATATATATATATATATATATATATATATATATATATATATATATATATATATATATATATATACATACATACATACATATACATATATATATACATATACATATATATATACATATATATATGTATATATGTATATATATGTATGTATATATATATGTATATATGTATATATATGTATGTATATATATATGTATATGTATATATGTATATATATGTATGTATATATATATATATGTATGTATATATATGTGTATGTATATATATATGTGTATGTATATATATATGTGTATATATATACTTGATTAATAGTTGATAAGGATATAAACCTCTAATATATATATATATATGTATATATGTATGTATATATATATGTATGTATATATATATGTATATGTATATATATGTATATAGATATATGTATATATATACATATACATATACATATATATATACATATACATATGTATAGATAAGATAGTCAGATTGTCTAAATGCTAAGAATGCATAGTAATACATAGAAGTACCATTATTAATTAATTGTTTAGTTAGTATTCTATAACCTACTTGACTATGTGGGTTTGTAGTTGAAATAAACTCATAAATATTCAACTAGCCAAGCATGTGATAGGAGGACTATTTACTTGATTCAGATATGCTTGTGGTGGGAATATTATACTTTATGTATGCTTGTAAGTTAATTAAATGATTCATGCTATCAAGTTTGAGATAGAGGTGTGTAAACATAAAAAAAAAACATCTCCATACTAGATTTTGTATTTTAATTTTTCAAAAATTTGGCCAAAGTAATGCAAAATCATTTCTTGCATTGTCAATTCATAGTGTCCATTTATTTGCACAAGAATTAGATTGTGTCATATTTAGCTAGAGCGAATATAGAGTCATATGACAAATTGTTTGTGATTTATACATAACGCTAGTTCTCAGATGGCATTATGCACTTGTAGATTTCCTTTATTTGCTACCCTCATGAAGGGTAGGGCCACTTCCTTTTGGAAGGTGTATTTAAGGGAATGCTGGTCTATGGTTGGAGGTAAAGCACTTGGGTGATGCTCTCCCTCTAGCAGTTGAAGATTGCTGAAGACTTGGTTACAAAGAGATATTGTTTGTATTTCACATGATATATGTGTTATTTGAAAGTTGTAAATTTGTAATTAATCATCAAGGTGTGAATGCTACTTTGTAATATGTTATGGATGGGTAAGTGCAAGAAGATGGGGGGCCAAAAAGGGGTCTTCAGCGGCCACTTTTTTTTTGAAATCAGGAAATACTAGCCTTGGATGAGAAATTGAGCATAGTTACACTCAAAATTTGGAGATGCAACCAAAACAATGTTTGTAGTGCTCCGTGTCTACTTTCTAAACTACTTTTTTTTAAATGGCATAGATTAAGGGGTTCAAAAGAGGGAGCCATAGAAATTGGTGTTGTTTCTGTCAAAAAAACATAACATAGCATGTTTTGTGGCTCCCTCAAAAGGTCAACTTTTTTTTGGTATTTTTAAAATTTCTTCAGTGAGAAATTAGCTAATTGCATGTAGTTTATGCCCGATTTTTTTGATTATTTTTTGATGAATATTTGATTTTTT
The DNA here is from genome assembly GCA_027924645.1 of Cunninghamia lanceolata. Lineage (NCBI taxonomy): Eukaryota > Viridiplantae > Streptophyta > Pinopsida > Cupressales > Cupressaceae > Cunninghamia > Cunninghamia lanceolata. Next base: position 7,304,491 of record BSBN01000957.1, read on the forward strand.
AGTAATTTTCAAAGTGGACACATCCTAAAAAACAAAATTTTGGCCGTGCTACCCCTATAAATTTTGAAAACTAATTGAAAATCATTTTTTTCTTTTTTTACTATTTGTAGAATAGAGTCTAGTTTCTAAATATGTAATTTTTTTGAAATTTAAATGAATAGTTAATTTACAATGAAAAAAAGACCAAACAGTGGTTTTTGCCCAAAAATAGACACACAAACAAAAGAAATTAAAGATGAAAGGCTTAACATTGTTAAAATGTGAAAAAAATCACATCGTCAAATAGCTAAGAGAAAGCCTAACATTACCCAGGTGTTCAATTTGTTCGATGTTGAAACACATGCAAATCTGAGGGTTAGCATGAATGAAATTATGTGAAATCTTGAAGAATCTGGAAAAACACGTTTGTGACTATTCAAAAGGCACTCCAAGCCTTTGGGTTGGAAATACAAAGCAAATCCCAAGCCCAAGGCTTGGGATTCCTAAAGCAAGACATAACGCGAGTGCATTATAACGCGCTCACGTTATGGTTTGCTTTGCATTTTTCCTTTCCCGCAAGTTTGTTGTTTGTCATGTTTGACATAATGCGAGCGCGTTATGTTCCCCTTAATTTTTTTTATGTTCAAGGCTATTAATCATGTATGTATGTATGTATGCCTATATGTATGTATGCATGTATCTATGTATGTATGTATGTATGCCTATATGTATGTATGTATCTATGTATGCCAATATGTATGTATGTATCTATCTATGTATGCCTATATGTATGTATGTATAGTGTTGAGGGCAGAGGAGGGTAGAGATGGGAGTGAGCCAGATAGGGGAGGAGAGGGGTGGATGAGGATTGATTGATTAAGGTTTAAGGTTGATGGTTGAGTGTTTAGGGATATGATTTAGAGTTTAGGGATAAGGGATTAGAGTTTAGGACCTTGAGGGATTGGGGTTAGGGTTGAGGCTTTAGGGATAACGTTTAGGGTTAAGGGTTGAGGGATTAGGTTTAAGGTAGAGTGTTGAGGGTAGAGGGATTAGGGATTAGGGTTTAGGGTTGAGGCTTTAGGGATAGCGTTTAGGGCTAAGGGTCGAGGGATTAGGTTTAAGGTAGAGTGTCAAGGGTAGACGAATTAGGGATAGGGTTTAAGGTTGAAGGTTTAATGATTTAGGGTTGAGGCTTTAGGGATGAGGGTTAAGGGATTAGGGTTTAAGATATAGTGTCGAGCGTGTAGGGATAGGTTTTAGGGTTCAAGTTTTAAGAGTTAAGGGTCGAAGGATCAAAGTTAAGGGTTGAGGGATTAGGGTTTGACGTTGAGGGTTGAGTACATTAAGGTTTGAGGTTAAGGGTTTCGGGATAGGGTTGAGGGTCAAGGGATTAGGGTTAAGCGATAGGGTTGGAAGGTTTGGGGATAAGGGATTAGGGTTTAAGGTATAGTATTGAGACCGTTGAGGGTCTAGGAATAGGGATAGTGTTTAGGGTTTAGGGATGAGAGATTAGAGTTGAGGGATGATGGATGATGGATTAGGGTTGAGGGATTAGGGTTGAGAGATAAGGTTTAGGGTTAGGGTTGAGGGATTAGGGTTTAATGTATAGTGTTGCGGGTTTAGGGTTGAGGGATTAGAGTGAAGGGTTGAGGGATTAGGATTTGACATTGAGGGTTGAGGGTTTAGGGTTTAGGGATAGGGTTAAGGGTCGAGGGATCAGAGTTAAGGGTTTAATGTTGAGAGTTGAGGGTTGAGGGTTGAGGCTTGAGGCTTGAGGGTTGAGGTTGAGGGATAGGGTTAATGGTCAAGGGATTAGGGTTAAATAAGAGTGTTGAGGCTAAGGGATTAGGGTTTAAGGTATAGTATCGAGTCTGTTGAGGGTTTAGGAATAAGGATAGCATTTAGGGTTTAGGGATGAGGGATTAGAGTTGAGGAGTGATGGATTAGGGTTGAGGGTTGAGGGATTAGGGTTTAGGGATAAGGTTTAGGGTTGAGGGATTAGGGTATAAGGTATAGTGTTGAGGGTTTAGGGATAGGGTTTAGGGTTGAGGGATTAGAGTGAAGGGTTGAGGGATTAGGATTTGACATTGAGGGTTTAGGGATAGGGTTAAGGGTCGAGGGATCAGAGTTAAGGGTTTAATGTTGAGAGTTGAGGGTTGAGGCTTGAGGCTTGAGGGTTGAGGTTGAGGGATAGGGTTAATGGTCAAGGGATTAGGGTTAAATAAGAGTTTTGAGGATAAGGGATTAGGGTTTAAGGTATAGTATCGAGTCTGTTGAGGGTTTAGGAATAAGGATAGCATTTAGGGTTTAGGGATGAGGGATTAGAGTTGAGGGGTGATGGATTAGGGTTGAGGGTTGAGGGATTAGGGTTTAGGGTTAAGGGTTGAGGGATTAGGGTTTAAGGTATAGTGTTGAGGGTTTAGGGATAGGGTTTAGGGTTGACGGATTAGGGTTTAGGGTTGACGGATTAGGGTTTAAGGTTGACGGATTAGCATTTAATGTTGAGGTTAGGGTTAGAGTGTCGAGGGTAGAGGGATTAGGGATAGGGTTTAGCGTTGAAGGTTTAAGGATTGAGGGTTGAGGCTTTAGGGATGAGGGTTTAAGGCTTAAGATATAGTGTCAAGTGTTGAGGGTGTAGGGATAGGGTTTAAGTTTTAAGGGTTAAGGGTTGAGGAATAGTGATTAAGGTTTAAGGTATAGTGTTGAGGATTGATGGTTAAGGGATAGGGTTTAGGTTTGAGGGATTGGGGTTTAGGGTTGATGAATTAGGGTTTAATGTTGAGAGTTGAGGGTTGAGGCTTGAGGCTTGAGGGTTGAGGTTGAGGGATAGGGTTAATGGTCAAGGGATTCAGGTTAAATAAGAGTGTTGAGGGTAGAGGCATTAGGGTTTCAGGTATAGTATCGAGTCTATTGAGGGTTTAGGAATAGGGATAGCATTTAGGGTTTAGGGATGAGGGATTAGACTTGAGGGATGACATATTAGGGTTGAGGGTTGATGGATTAGGGTTTAGGGATAAGGTTTAGGGTTGAGGGATTAGGGTATAAGGTATAGTGTTGAGGGTTTAGGGATACGGTTTAGGGGTGAGGGATTAGAGTGAAGGGTTGAGGGATTAGGATTTGACATTGAGGGTTGAGGGTTTAGGGTTTAGGGTTTAGGGATAGGGTTGAGGGTCGAGGGATCAGAGTTAATGGTTTAATGTTGAGGGTTGAGGGTTGAGGGTTGAGGGTTGAGGGATAGGGTTAATGGTCAAGGGATTAGGGTTAAATAAGAGTGTTGAGGATAAGGGATTAGGGTTTAAGGTAGAGTATCGAGTCTGTTGAGGCTTTAGGAATAGGGATAGCATTTAGGGTCTAGGGATGAGGGATTAGAGTTGAGGGGTGATGGATTAGGGTTGAGGGTTGAGGGATTAGGATTTAGGGATAAGGTTTAGGATTGAGGGTTGAGGGATTAGGGTTTAAGGTATAGTGTTGAGGGTTGAGGGTTTAGGGATAGGGTTTAGGGTTGACAGATTAGGGTTTAGGGTTGACGAATTAGCATTTAATGTCAAGGTTAGGGTTAGAGTGTCGAGGTAGAGGGATTAGGGATAGGGTTTAGGGTTGAAGGTTTAAGGATTGAGGGTTGAGGCTTTAGGGATGAGGGTTTAAGGCTTAAGATATAGTGTCAAGTGTTGAGGGTGCAGGGATGGGGTTTAAGTTTTAAGGGTTAAGGGTTGAGGGATAGGGATTAGGGTTTAAGGTATAGTGTTGAGGGTTGATGGTTTAGGGATAGGGTTTAGGTTTGAGGGATTAGGGTTTAGGGTTGATGAATTAGGGTTTAATGTTGAGAGTTGAGGGTTGAGGGTTGAGGGTTGAGGGTTGAGGTTGAGGGATAGGGTTAATGGTCAAGGGATTAGGGTTAAATAAGAGTGTCGAGGGTAGAGGGATTAGGGTTTAAGGTATAGTATTGAGTCTGTTGAGGGTTTAAGAATAGGGATAGCATTTAGGGTTTAGGGATGAGGGATTAGAGTTAAGGGATGAGGGATTACGATTGAGGGTTGAGGGATTAGGGTTTAGGGATAAGGTTTAGGGTTGAAGGATTAGGGTTTAAGGTATAGTGTTGAGGGTTTAGCGATAGGGTTTAGGGTTGAGGGATTAGAATTTGACGTTGATGGTTGAGGGTTTAGGGTTTAGGCTTTAGGGATAGGGTTGACGGTTGAGGGATTAGAGTTAAGGGTTTAATGTTGAGAGTTGAGGGTTAAGGCTTGAGGGTTGAGGTTGAGGGATAGGGTTAATGGTCAACGGATTAGAGTTAAATAAGAGTGTCGAGGATAAGGGATTAGGGTTTAAGGTATAGTATCAAGTTTGTTGAGGGTTTAGGGATGAGGGATTAGAGTTGAGGGGTGATGGATTAGGGTTGAGGGTTAAGGGATTAGGGTTTAGGGATAAGGCTTAGGGTTGAGGGTTGAGGGATTAGCGTTTAAGGTATAGTGTTGAGGGTTGAGGGTTTAGGGATAGGGTTTAGGGTTAACGGATTAGGGTTTAGGGTTGACGGATTAGCATTTAATGTCGAGGATAGAGGGATTAGGGATAGGGTTTAGGGTTTAAGGTTTAAGGATTGAGGGTTGAGGCTTTAGGGATGAGGGTTTAAGGCTTAAGATATAGTGTCAAGTGTTGAGGGTGTAGGGATAGGGTTTAAGTTTTAAGGGTTAAGGGTTGAGGGATAGGGATTAGGGTTTAAGGTATAGTGTTGAGGGTTGATGGTTTAGGGATAGGGTTTAGGTTTGAAGGATTAGGGTTTAGTGTTGATGAATTAGGGTTTAATGTTGAGAGTTGAGGGTTGAGGGTTGAGGTTGAGGGATAGGGTTAATGGTCAAGGGATTAGGGTTAAATAAGAGTGTCAAGGGTAGAGGGATTAAGGTTTAAGGTATAGTATCAAGCCCATTGAGGGTCTAGGAATAGGGATAGCATTTAGGGTTTAGGGATGAGGGATTAGAGTTGAGGGATGAGGGATTAGGGTTTAGGGTTGATGAATTAGGGTTTAATGTTGAGAGTTGAGGCTTGAGGCTTGATGTTGAGGGATAGGGTTAATGGTCAAGGGATTAGGGTTTAAGGTATAATATCGAGCCCGTTGAGGGTCTAGGAATAGGGATAGCATTTAGGGTTTAGGGATGAGGGATTAGAGTTGAGGGATGATGGATTAGGTTTGAGGGTTGAGGGATTAGGGTTTAATGTTGAGAGTTGAGGGTTGAGGGTTGAGGGTTGAGGGTTGAGAGTTGAGGGTTGAGGTTGAGGGATAGGGTTAATGGTCAAGGGATTAGGGTTAAATAAGAGTGTTGAGGGTAGAGGGATTAGGGTTTTAGGTATAGTATCGAGCCCATTGAGGGTCTAGGAATAGGGATAGCATTTAGGGTTTAGGGATGAGGGATTAGAGTTGAGGGATGACGGATTTGACGTTGAGGGTTGTGGGTTTAGGGTTTAGGGTTTAGGGATAGAGTTGAGGGTCGAGGGATCAGAGTTAAGGCTTGAGGGATTAGGGTTTGACATTGAGGGTTGAGGGTTGAGGTTCAAGGGTCAAGGGTTTAGGGATAGGGTTGAGGGTCGAGGGATTAGGGTTAAAGTAGAGTGTGGAGGGTATAAGGATTAGGGATAGGGTTGGAGGGTTTAGGGATAAGGGATTAGGGTTTAAGGTATAGTATCGAGTATGTTGAGGGTTTAGGAATAGGGATAGCATTTAGGGTTTAGGGATGAGGGATTAGAGTTGAGGGATGATGGATTAGGGTTGAGGGTTGAGGGATTAGGGTTTAGGGTTGAGGGATTAGAGTGAAGGGTTGAGGGATTAGGATTTGATGTTGAGGGTTGAGGGTTTAGGGTTTAGGGATGAGGGATTAGAGTTGAGGGATGATGGATTAGGGTTGAGGGTTGAGGGATAAGGTTTAAGTTTTAAGGGTTAACCCCTACTATTTATGCTTGGATAAGGATTTGTCACAAACTATAACTTCTGCTTCCAAAGAAGATCTATCTTTCTTCCTCGATGGGAATTTTCTATCAAGAACTTGATTATGAGGGCTTGCCCCTTCATTGTTATGCCTATCATATGGCGGAGCATCGGGCAAGCTCTTGCAGGAAACAGGAAAAGTTTTCCCTCAAAAACCTTGTGGTCATTCAAGTCTTAAGGGGAAGGTTTGGAAAGAGATGTGATCAATGCAAAGAATGTGATCAATCTATAGCAGGACAAAACGTGAGTGCATTGTAACATGCTCACATTTTGTCTTACTATTGAAATGGTAAAAAAGTGTTGACCCCCATGATCCAGGCCCACATGCTCTGTTTTCTTACTAATTCTGCGCATGCTTCAACAAAAAACAAGTGTTTTAATGATGTTAGGAAGTTCACATGTACATTTGACACATTGTACCACCTTTGCATGATCTTTCCACTACCTTTTCTGCTTTGCCAACTTGAGGAGGAAATAACATAGTTTTCACACCAAGTTTGATATATATCTATTCAAGTTTCAATTTTTGTAGTGTTGCAATGTTAATTGTGATTCAATTTTAGGAATTTAACATTATAGATTGGTTAATAGCATTGTTGTTAGTAATTATATTTGAGTGTTATTCAATTTAACATTGAAAAGAAAGCAAGTGGTGAAAAACTCAAATTGTTGAGGAGTTTGATGCAAGAAGATAAAAACACTACATAATTGGGCACTCTCTCCATTCAAATCTTCATTTTTTAGGTATGTCAAGTCTTTACATGCATGTTCTTTACATTTTCCTTATTTCAGATTGAATTACTTTATCATGCTTTATCATACATGTTTAAAATAGATACATTCCCAATCAAGAAAGTAGCCTACAATCTCACATGATGCCATGTATATTTTCTACACTTGGGCTCCTTAATAATTATGTGTAATAAACAAACCTTAACATACCATGATGTCAAACTATACAAGAATAAATCCTTACAACATAAAAAAAATACAATCCCAGTATTATCTTGTATTCATTTCTTAGGAACTAATATTGGTCTCTTTATCATGCTACAAACAAATTCTCCGTCATGCCGAGGAAACGATCAAGAATTAAACCAACACAGGAAGAGATAGAAGCTAAGAATGCAAAGAAAGCAGTGGCCATGAGGGAGCTTTGTGAGAAGAGGAAATTAGACATGGTAAATGAAGACATACCAATTGAAGAGGAACCACAACCATCACAAAGATATATGGTATTGGTGGCACAAAGAGAACAAATACAAAAACTTTGTGGTACAAGAGATTTGAATACCATAGTTGGAGACACGTCCTCTACCGCAAGTCAACATGTAGGGACACCATCTACCGCATCTCAAGTTGAGAGTACATCATCACTCACATGTGATGAAGGAGGTATGCCATCGTTCCCACCTCAACCTCAAGGTATGTCATCTATTCCATCTTCGATCGAAGGTATGCCATCTAACCCATCTCATTTAAGTATTGATGAAATTCCTAATGTTGAGATGAATTTACCTAACTTAACACCACCTAGAATTTTGCATAGAAAGCAAAAGTATTTGATTGATATTGATGAGAAGATTTTGCAGCCAATGGAAGGTAAGATTCCAAAACACACTTGTAGAAGATATGCTAATAAGATTTGGAGATTGTTCTTTGAAAAGTTAAATGAGACTGCAAGATGTCAACTATTCGTTGAAATGATGCGAAGTATAAAGTATATGTCTATCATGAAGATTCTTGGGTTGAGAACATCAAAGGTTTCAAGTGAAAATCTATTGTCAAGAACCTAATGAGTGCGTATGAGAGTGTGGGTAACACCTCACGCACAAAAGATAGTAATGCAACACGGCATGTGATTACATCGACTATAGTAAGTAGTCAAACGAGGAAAGCTCATCTCATTAGAAAGACAAGTCAACAATTGAGAATTAATAGGAAAACTTTATCAAGAGTCATTGGAAGATGCCAAAGAATTGAGGACACTAATGCCAATGAATTATGGTTGTTCTCGGGGAGACTACCACGAATAGATAAACCAATTGTTGAAGCATTGAGATCACTAATTGAAGACTTTTGGAAGAATTACACAAGGGTATCTCCGAATCAAAGGGATGTGGTAAGAAGGAGAATCAGTAGTCAAAACCGCGAGCCACATCCAAAGTATTTTTTGGATGAGACTCAACAAACACATTTTTGTGGTAAATTTCTAGAGAAGTATCCTCAAATTTAAATTTGTCAAAGATATTTTGAAATGCTAAAACCTTTCTATGTTAAGATAAATCACACATGCACTACTTGTTGTGGATTACATATTGAATTTTCTAACCATTTTGATGCTTATAGGTCTATATGTTTAGATATGCATACTAACAATGATTTGCAAGGTTGTGCCATATGTGCCCCACCAACATCTTCAAGAGACTTCATATCAAGAATTTTATGTGAAAGAGAGGAAGGTCAAATATTCTACAATAAATTATGCTTGGATGGCACATGTCATCATTGCAGTGGCTTGCAACATTTGCCAATATGTGAACATATGGAAAGAACACATGCGGTTGGAAACAAACTAGTAGAGTTTGGCAAGTATAAAATAGTGGCATACAATACAAAAGATGGTAAAGAAGCAAAGAGGTGTGAATTAGTTATTGAAAAGATTCCAGTGTATCAGTTTATGCCTATATTTCATGACACCATAGTGTATGAGTATACAAGACATGCCCATAGAGCTTGATGGTTGGACTTGAAATTCAAGTTATGCAAGGACACATTTCCGGTTGGTAGCATTGTTTCAGTCATCAACTTTGTAGAGAACTACAGTCTATAGCCACAACATGAGGTGTAATCACAATATTACAACTCCACAGGTTTTTACATTTGTTCACATCACATTCATTCATGCGAATGATAGTACAGAGGATGACAGAAAGATCATAAGGGAGTATAATTTCTATATTAGTGATGATCGCACGCATTCTACAGAGTTTGTGCAAGGTTGCTTTCAAGTGTTCTACAATGATTTGGCTAGAAGGGGCATATCGTTCAGTCAGCATATCATATGGTCAAATAACTATGCATCACAATTCAAGAAGTCACAGAATTTCTATTGGCTAAGTAGGAGGCATAATTTTATAGGTATTCAACATATGTGGAACTTTTGTGAGGCTGAGCATGGAAAGGGGGAGCATGATGGTGCAGCAGCATATATCAAAAGAGCCATAACACGAGAAGAGTTAAAGTATAAAGACAATACAAAGTTGACAGATACAAAATCGATTGTCGAGTGGTGTAATGCTTCCATGGGTCCAGGTAATGAAGGTAAGTCTTTAGTTCGTAGATTTTTTTGGTTTATAGATGATACTAACATTGCACCATATGAGGACTATTGTACATTAACAGGATCAAATGAGATGCACTCTTTCAGAAGCTCAATTGCAGGTTCATGGAGTATCCATACACAAAAGATGTCATGCTTTTGTTCTTCCTGTACAATTCAAGTCTAGGATGAGTGCAAGTCAAAGCAGTGGGTTGACGAATGGCAGTTAAGTTATCTTAGCCCACTTGACACGTATCGACCCCCGATGGCACTAGAACTAACACAGATGGAATCATCAGTTGACTTTGACCACATATCAGATTTAGTTCAACCAGGTAATATAGGGCACGTATATGCATCTAATTTCATCTAGTTCAACTAGGTAATGTCATCTTACTTTGTAGTGTTTTTGTAATGTTGACTAATTTCATCTAATTTGCTACACATATCAATGTAGGGCACGTATATGTAGTTATTGCAGATGAAGATAATGAAGAGGGAATAGATTATTACTTATGTCATTGTGTTGAGGCCAAAAAGAAATTGGAGGCCCCTGTTACAGATGGAGAAAACATCGAATACCCTACAGGCTTAGTGGTTATTACTGGAACATGGCTTAGAAGGTACCCACATAAGAGTGTTAATATTTGGCTATTTCAGGACTTTGACACGCATCGGAAGATTCTTCATTACTTGAACCTTGTCGTGGTATCCAATGTTCATTTTTTAAAGTATTGGGGTAGACCTTTGAACAAAATCTTGTGGAAGGTGCGTGAGTCTGACCATGAAGCAATACTTGACACAATAAAGAGTAGAGCAGACTCGGATGGTTCATTGGATTAATTTGTAAGTATTCACATTGATTTTGTAAAGTCATGTTACATTGAGTTGTAAGTATGCACAATAACAATTAAGGTTTGTCTTTTTTTATTTCCTCCTACATTTTACACATATACACATTTTTACATCATCATGTTATGCATTTTTGGTGTCCTGCTCCTAATGCGACCAAACTCATAACTCACCCTACTTCCTCTAGACACCATTTGATGATCTCTCCAACACTTTGGATCCAGGGCACCCAATCATGATGATGCCCTATATACCATTCTCCCAAGGCACTCATAATGAATGAAAAGAAGACCAAGGGTGCCCAAGCTTAATAGACCTTTTCTTTCAATTTTGATGATCCAAACTCTTGCAAAACGACATGCACTTTCATGCCTTTAGATCTTCCTTCACATACAGGGCACCAAATCAAGTTGAAAAATCTACATAAGGGCGCCAAAATGGATGAAAGGACACATGAAATGTGCCTTACGACTCCATGCTAAGGTTTGAGCCATTAAAGTCTCTTAATATTAGGCGCTCATGATGATGAAACTTAGAGCTTTTTCCTTTCCTATGTGCTCATCTAAGATGTTTGAATGATAAGGAGCACGTCAACCTCTATAATATACATTGGGCACCAAAATCAAGGTGATTTTAAGTCACTTTGAGTCATTTGGGGTCAGTTTGAGTCTTTGAGTCATGTTGCAAAAAAGTATCAATGTTGTCAAGTTGCACAAAGCAACTTTTGTATTTTTGGTGTCTTGCTCGTGATGCGCCCAAACTGACTATTCCAACATGTCCAGATGGGTACATTTACACTAGGCATGGTCTTGTTTTTCACCCAAACATGTCGAAACAGTCTGAGCTACATTGTACCGATGATATCCCTGAAGAGTCCAAATTGCAAAAAGGTAGCAATCTTTGACAAGATGTTACTCAAAAATTGTCACTTAGAAACATTCCGTCTAAGGCAACACAATCACGTAGAGTGCCTCTACAATAACCTCTCTCAATTTTTTATATCTCTAAGATATTTTCCTGTGGTGAAAGGTTTTTTGCTATCCCAAAAATCGTCAGGAGGCAGTGTAAAGTTGCAAAGGGGTGTAACTTTCGTCATACTCCTGATGCAACCAAACTGACTATTCCAACACATCTGGATGGGTACATTTACGCTAGGAATGGTCCTATTTTTCACCCAAACATGTTGAAATAGTCTAAGTTACATTGTACCCACGATATCCCTAAAGAGTCCAAAGTGCAAAAAGGCAGCAATCTTTGACGAGATGTTACTCAAAAATCATGTCACTTAGAAATATTCCATCTAAGGAAATGCGATCCCGTAGAGTGCCTCTACAATAACCTCTCTCAGTTTTTTATATCTCTGAGATATTTGCCCATGGTGAAAGGTTTTCTGCTGCCCCAAAAATCATCAGAAGGAGGTAGTGTAAAGTTGCAAAGGGGTGTAACTTTTGTCCTGCTCCTGATGTGACCAAACTGACTATTCCAATGCATCCGGATGGTACATTTACAGTAGGTATGGTCCTATTGTTCACCCAAACATGTCGAAACAGTCCGAGCTACATTGTACCCACGATATCCCGAAAGAATCCAAAGTGCAAAAAGATAGCAATCTTTGACGAGATGTTACTTGAAAACTGTGTCACTTAGAAACATTCTGTCTAAGGCAACGCGATAATGTAGAGTGCCTCTACAATAACCTCTCTCAGTTTTTTATATCTTTGAGGCATTTGCTCATGGTGAAAGATTTTTTTCTGCCCCAAAAATTGTCAGAAGGAGGCAGTGTAAAGTTGCAAAGGGGTATAACTTTTTTCCTACTCCTGATGCGACCAAACTGACTATTCCAATGCATCTGGATGGGTACATTTACACTAGGCATGGTCCTATTTTTCACCCAGACATGTCGAAACAGTATGAGCTACATTGTACCGACGATATCCCTAAAGAGTCCAAAGTGCAGAATGGTAGCAATCTTTGACAAGATGTTACTCAAAAACCGTGTCACTTAGAAACATTCCATCTGAGGCAACGCGATCACGTAGAGTGCCTCTACCATAACCTCTCTCATTTTTTTATATCTCTAAGACATTTGCCGATGGTGAAAGGTTTTCTACTACCCCAAAAATCATCAGAAGGAGGCAGTGTATTAAGTCAGGATAAAAGCCTATTCACTCTAGGTGCCAATCTCAAGTTGCACAATCATGAATGGGCGCCTAGAGCAATAAGGTGCTACATCATGGTTCCAGGACCTTGAATTGGCGCCCAAGCATGTAGGAGGAATTTTCAAGGAGCTAGAATATTTTTGAAACTCTAAGGAACTAGTCCAAAGACTCTATGGCGCCATCTTGATACCATTGAGTCAACTTTGGAACTCAAACATATTGAAACAAGGTCTAGGAAGCTAGGCGCCATCCCTTGCCAGTTCAACCTCTCAGATGCGCCAACATTGGAAAGACTCTTAATGAGAGCCTAAGTTTGAATTGATCTTGTGATTGAAAGTTTGGTGATGTATTGGTGCGAGATGATCTTCAGTTGAAGCAATCTAAGTTCCAGGAAGGGTTTAGAAGTTATCAACCTCTTCACTAAGTTAGGCACACTTTACAAGCTTTCTTACCCAAGAGTTGCACCTCATTAAGACAAGGCACATCTTTACCTCCGGGACTTTTCCAAAGAAGTGCTTCAGTTTACTAGCACCTTTGGACCTTGTTTTGCATTCTACAAGAGAAGGTGCACTTTGGAGGCATTTCTAACTCAGATTGACACCTAGGTATAGTCATCTCTCTGGAGCATTACAATGTGTTTTAAAATGAAGGACATTTCATAAGTTGGGAAATTGATCACTGAAGACCTTGGAGTGTTTGAATTACTCTAAGCAAGAAGGCGCATTTCCATGGAGTAGCATACTCTAGATAGTGCCTAATGCCATCAAGGTGCAATTCCACCCTCACTTTGGTGCCTATCATCAAGAAGGGGCATTGGGCATTCCTTGAACAGTTTTGAGCATTTGAAGTTTGTGAAATCACCAAGGAATGTTGGGCGCCATGTGTATCCTCAACAAGCTTGAGTTTGCACCTAGACAAGTTGGCACTTATTCATGTTTTAACTTCCCTCTTGAAGTACCTAACTTGGGAAAAAGTTATCTTGTTGTTAGTCAAGTGTTTGATGTATTTTGGAGACTCCAAAAGACTTCCTCTTGCTAGGCGCTCTTCTTGGCAACTACAACCTTCAATTGGCTCCTAGATCCTGAAGAAAAACACTTAGACTTAAAGTTTCATGCACTTACACTTCAAGGCGCCAAAAGTAGTAGGAAAATATTTGGGGAGAAACCACGCTGATAAAAGTTGGGTAAATTTAACCTCCAAGCCTGATTAGGCTCCATATAACAACAATATTTATATCATGTCCCTTTGATTTATGAAACAAGCAGTATGTGTCAAGTCATAGGGATAACACTTTGGTCGTTAGAAATTTCTCTGTGACTTCCGATAAGATTATCTACTATTATGTGGATGCTTGATAGTATTATCCTGATCCATTGGACTAGTGTAGCTATGAGGTTGGAAAGTGTTGCAACCTCCATCCTTTAAACTTCTCCACCTTGTTATAGGTTGTTTTGAGTATTTTCACTTGCTTTCTCTTCGAGAATATTTTCTAATGATACATGATGTGTCATAGATCATTCAACTTGATAAACAACATGGAGGGATTCTCATGCCTCCTATACTTCTTGCAAGTTTCTTTATAGATAGATCATATCATTGTCCATCTAGGTGGTCATTTCCCTAAATATTATGATAAGATAATCCTGTTAATGAACTTTGGATTGAATGAGAATCAACATGCTTTGTCTTGACTAGAATAGTTGGGATGGACAAAAATCTATTGATTCTAGGTTGGGTTGTTAAAGGTCAAGAAGTTTTGGTGTCTAATGCCCTCTAAATCTAAATATCCAAAATCATAGTGGTTCAATAAGTTACAACAAACAATCAGGTCGACAATAGACTATACATGAATCCAAAACAACACCAGTCAATAAGGACATCACAAGTAACTCAACATTACTTCCAGAGGCGTTCACAAAAATAAAGGGGAGAACACAACTAGAGAATGCTAGACTGTAGTAGGGATGAGTGTCTGATGCAGAGCACACAGTGGAAGCATAGAATTATCAACTTTTGAACCTTCAAACTCACTATTGGCGAGACAACATACCATTGGCGAGCTTAAAATTTCATTGGCCGATAGGCCGATGCCACCATGACTCCGTTTGATTTCACTTCTGACAAACATCCCATCATTGACTCTTATCGGTCAGACAGACCACTATCGGTGACTTTATATCCTTTCACACTGATCTCTTTGTCACTCCGATACGAGACTCTAAGTCCCTCACCTATTGGTAGGACTTAATACCATCGGCACACTCAAAAACTCTTCTGCCGACACACCGATCTCACAAATGACAACCTTCGGACCACACCCATCGGTGAGATTCCAAACATCAGTGAACTCTAATCTCGTTGGGCCGATACACCAATGGATTTCAATTGTCAGTGTGACCCCCTTCATCGGCGAATCTCTCAACTGCTCTTCTGATGCATAGATGGGATCATCTTCTGATACATCGATGTCTTCGACTTCGAACCACACTCGTCGGCAAGACAGACCACTATTGGCGAAGCCTAACCAAGGTCTACCGATACAACCAACACTTGACATCGATACAAGGTTCTTTTGCAGGCAAAGGGCACCTAGGCTTATGGGGCTCAATTTGATGTATTTATTGAAAGCTGAAGGTGAATTGATGCTTATTGAAAATGCCACTTAGTCATTCATTTGCATTATAGGCACCATTTCCTATTGACTTATATATTCCTCCTCATGCTAGGGTGCCATAATGAAGTGGTTTAGACAATAGATGCGCTTCACTTACTAGAGGCTTGTTCTCCTTCCACCTTAGGCACACTTTTATGGTGGAACAAGTGTTAGTGGGCGCCTTATCTTAAATGAATACTCTCTCTAAGTTGGACGCCCTTTTGAGGCTTTATGAGTTGCAAATTGCGCCTTAACCCTTCATGCTTGTTGCTCAATGTTTGAATGTTTAAGAAAGTCTCCTTTAGGCACTCATCTTAATGACTTTTTCTCAAGGCGCAATCATCCTAATGACTTGGATATTCATCCTAGTGTTTTAGGATATCAGGCTACCAGACTTAGGCATTTTTAGGATCTCAAACATAAAGATTAACATGATGATTCATTTTTTTGTATTGCATATAGTTGACATTCTATGCTACTCATAAAGAATATTAATATTTTCTGTTCAACATGATGATTCATTTTTTTTTAAATACAACTTTTATCTTTTAGTTCCAAAACGAGGTTTAGGTGATACTTGAATAACAAAAGCTAGCTTATTGGATCAACAAACATCCTATGTAATACAATTGGACTTTAAATATTTGAAGTAGCCATCTACAAATATCCATTCAAATGTGGATTTATAATGCAAGTATGGACTCCATCAATAAAAAGATTTGTATTAACCAAATATCCATATAGGCATACATCAATATCTGTCGATATAAGTATAACATATATACAAAATAGCCATATAGGCTTACAAGAATGCCATATAGGCATACAATGTCAACTATATACAATACAAAATATATGTCCACAAATACCATATAGGCATACAACAAAGGAACACAATAAAAAGTCAGTCCCCTCTGGCTAGTGAAGAGAATAGATCACGGGCATCCTTTGATCTTCTAGGGGATGGAGACGTGCATGTGGGTGGTCTACTATGAACCCGAGGGCTGCTCCTCCCATTTAGTTCTTCCTGCATCTTTACCTATTACAATAAAAAGTATAGACATTAATATATAGAAATGACATGTTATAAAAAATGAAACATTTAACAAAATAATTACTTACCGCTAACATATAATTTGTCTCCTCACTTGCCTCAGTAGCAGGAATAGGCCGTGGTGATGTAATGTCCTATAGAAACCATCTAGATAGAAATTAAACTTCAAATCAATAATCTTTTAATTTTTCAAAAATAGACAACTATAACAATGAATGTAAATTGAAATTTACTAATCTGCCTCATACCCCTATCAATGCCATGGAGCTATGAATCATAGAGGCCACACCCTGCTCCATTGCCCTATGAACATGGGGAGATGTCTCTGCAGCCTGCATCATCTAGAAATAAAACAACATTATTCAATTATGAAAACTATAATAGTGATGCAAATCATGGCTCCTAACATACACACACATTCATCTAAACATGGAAGTACACACAATAAAGCACACAAGTCACATACAAAAATCTAGTAAGTATAATTAATTCATTAAACTATTTATTTTATTACCTCTGTAAAGCTTTGAAGTCCACCACCGCTGGCAAGTGTTGCCATGAAATCTACAGTATTAACCTATTCAACATCCAAAATCAAATATTAGAATACCATTCATATAATGATGCTATTCACATGTAATATTTATAATTGTTTACTAGTTACATACCTCAACAGTAGATGATCTAGTATAAAATGCAGGTGGAGAACCACTGAAAACTGCATCGACGCTATGATCTTGAAAATTCATTAAAATCATCAATTTAAATTAGTTAATCTTGCATTTCAAAAATGAAATTTAATAAATTAAATTCAATAAACTTGCTAATATTTACCTGGGTATCAAGGCTGAAAGTCTCACTCAGGAGGGTATATGTCATCACCATCTACTTAGCTACAGATGTAGCCTGTGCACCTGCGTCCTAACTATCCATGGGGTCATAACCATAGGCTGACCCACAAGTCTGAAAAGTATGGGGTGGGAGCCTGCTCCTCGCACTATCTCCCAACCCACTCTGTGTTGCAAGACCAGCGTGCTCTATGATACTCTGGGTCAAGGCACTAATGGACTGAAGTGTATCGACCTCAACACTCTCCTTCACAATGGAAGGGATAGAAACATGCTCGTGGGCTGGTCTGCTGATTACTCATCTCACTACTCGCTGTGGGTCAAGATGTGCCCCTGGTCTATCTTGTGCTGACCCCCCACCTCTACCCTGGAAGTCCTGCATATCAAAATAGTTTGGCACTTTATTGAGGACAAACTCGCAATAGAGTTTGCTCAAAAAGTATTGCGGGACCTCATTATTATTGCATGGAGGATGGTCAAAAACCATCCACCACCTCTGCCCAAAATTGTCCCTTATCACTTGGTTGTTGCACCAATGGATAGGGAACCTCTTGCATGTAATGGGTGGAGGTTGATTTGTTTGTGGGTTTGTGAAAATGGAACACAAGTCTAATTTTGTGATTTGTAATTTTTTCACATCTTGGTATGATAGCTTGTCTACATAATAATCTCTAAATTGTCTCCTCTTATCCATCCAACTAGTTATTTGCTTGCTAATTGAATCTACATTTGATAACATAGATTCAAGAGATTCAACAAGCATGGACCTATGCAAGGTTGAAGTGGAAGGATCTTTCAATCTTGCAATTATATCTTCAATTTCATTTTTGTTGTTTTCAATTTGCCCCATTATATTTTCTTGTGTTCTAGGGGCATGTCAAGGAATGGATGGAGGAGGTTGTCGTTCTGCAGGTATTTCCTCCTTATGATTTTGTGGATTTTGAGGAGGAGGAGGAGGATGTGCATTAACATTTCCTGACAATTAATGAAATATACATAAAAAATCAACTAAAACCTACCTATTTAGAAACAAATTCAAACAAAAAAACAAATATAACTCACTCCTTTGGTGTGCTCAATGTCGTGGCGGCATTTTGGTGACAAATTGATAAAGTTTTGGTGTTGAATGGAGTTCTACAAAATGCGAGCGTGCTTTCTAGGGTTTGCAGGCCACGGGCATAGAGGAGAAGAAAGAAATGAAATGACATTAGAAACCTTTTTTTTATTTATAGAAAGTCATAACACGAGCGCGTTATAACGTGCTCACGTTATGACTTAATTTTTTTTGAAATTAATTTGGCCACTTTTTGGCCCCCCATCTTTTTGCACTTACCCGGATAATGGAATATTTTTTATTAAATTATGAATCTTTATGAATCTTTTAGATGTATTTATGAGCTATTAATTATGCATTATTTTAAATAAAAATATTAGTGTTTTTCTTGGAAAAGTTAGTTTGTTTTGAAGGAATGAATGAGCATCCGTTGCAACAATGAAAATATGTAGATAAAATGGTGTCAAGTTGAGGTTGATGGCACTCATGGAAGGAGTTGTGGTCATTTGAGGTTATCTTAAAGGTATGGCCAGATTTAACAACCTTTCTCTTCATGTAATAGAGATATTTGCACCCCAACCAAAGTGGATGCCTAATTTTATGTTGTTTGAGGGTTATGTCAAAATTGGTACATTTGGTTTCTTGCATTAGTGTCAGTGTAGAAAGAGATATTACCTAGCTAGTCATTTCTAGGTCCTCTTCACACTAGTCTTCTTAAGTTTACTTAGAGTCATTGGGAGCATTTAATATTGTACAACTATGTGCATTTAATAGTTTTGCACTAATTGTCTCATGTCATAGTTGTAGGATAATGAAAGATTGTTGTAAACCAATGATTAGTTACTTGTTATGGGTAGTTGTACAATTTAGTTTTGGGAATTCATTGTATTTTAATTATATATATGTACATCCCTTTGGACAATCAAGATATATGAAAATTTTTGGTTTTGCCTTATTTTGTATAGTGTCTGTATAATTTCTAATCCTCCAATACCTTCAATTGGTATCAGAGCATAGGGAGAATACTAGAGGAAGCTTGAAGAAACATGTAGAGAAAAAAGTTTGTTAACAGAAGTCATAGTTAGGTTCGATTTTGTTAGCAAGAAATTTGTGCACCGATGTTTGTAGAATTGTAGAATCATTTCTATGATTTGGATTGCTACATTTGTTAAGAGTGAAGAAAGTGACAAAGGAAAGACATCATTGAAGCAAGTGTTGATTTCAGAGGATATCATTGAAAGTCAAATTGGACCTATTTGAAGCCACTAGAAGTTTAAAAGTGAAATCGTTGTTTAGACAAAAATACAAAGAGTTGTTGAATTGAAAACTGAAGAGGCATCGCTAGAAGGAGAGAAGAGGCCATAGATGAAAGGAAGAGGCCACAGATGAAAGGAAATCATAGAAGTTTCTTAATATTTGTCATAGTATCCAAAGGAAGAGAAAAAAGATTACATGAATTATCGCTGCTAGTGAAAGGAAATTATGAGAATTATTGTTTGTGAAAAGAAGCCAAGATAGTAGTGTTTAAAGTTGTCTGAATAAATCAAGGGTTTCCCAGTTAAAAATGAAGAAGAGGTGGCCAAGTTTTAAAGTATAGGAGTCATCCATAAAGGTTAAACTGATCAAGCCACTGAAATCAAGCAAGACGTAGCATCTGTTAAAGAGATTGATCACTGAAAAAGTTAGGGTTTGTTATCTGAAGACAAAGTGAAGCGCCAAGGTCATCACGTGAAAAAGTATGTTAAAAGTTTTGTAAGAAGATATTTAAGTGAACTCATTAAAAGGTTAATTTTTTTTCGAAGTGACCTAAGATCGCAATTTGGAGATTGTTGTAGAAGAATTATGAATAATTGTTTGTAAAAGCTGCTGAAATTGCAAGTTGTTGAAGATCAACAGATCACTAAAGGAGATCATCCAAGTTTAACAATCACCCAAACCACCTTCATTGTTGTGAAGTTAGTGTATAAGACACCACTAAATGAAAGGAGCTACTATAAATTAAAAATAAGTCACAGAAGTGAGTAAAAGGAAAATCATGGAAAAGGAATACGATGTAGATCATTGTGTAAAGTCTTTACGAAGCTGCTGCATATGACTCTAGGGTTTCATGCATTGGGTCAACTTTTTTTTGAAAGAAATCATGTTTTTGTTGTTGGCAGATATAGGGTGTCAAGGAAGGTTTTGCTGAAAACAAAAGAAAGGGGTCAATTCACCACCTGTACATCTGTTCATCACTGATTGAAGATGAAAGAAGTCGCAAATTTGAATTCTATTAAGCCACAGGTTTGAAATTATTTGCAAGATTTGAATGCAGTCAAGATTGTAGATATTATAATTATTTGTTTGCAGCATATGCTTAGAGCAGATACATGATAATAATACTTTGAATGTTTAAGAATCTTGATTATATCTATGTCAAATATTAGAATAAGCTTGATGCATGGAAGAGTTGGTTTATAAATGTGATGTTTTATAAGTGATTTTTTTAAAAGAATTGTTTTGTGAATGGAGAAATAAGGTAATAAATTTTATTTTTAATTGGGAAAGCTAAAAGAGAGAAGACATAAAAAGATTGGCAAAAAGAAAGAAATGATTGGGAAGAAGAAAGAAATGAACTATTAATAAATTTAAAACAATGTTCAATGGAAAAGACTAGACAATAGGTACAAATTTCTAATCTTAAAATTGAATTAATTAATGTGAAAGAAGAATTAGAAGAAAGATTGAAGTTATTTGATGAAATGAAAGAAAAGATTGAAAGGTTAGAAGAAGAAAACAATTTAAAAAAAGAAGAAATATCAAAATTAAAAGAAGAGAACGAATGTTTAAGGATAAAACCATTAGTTTGTAATGTTTCATGTGATACACATGATTTGTGTGAATATAGCAAGGAGGTTAGATCAATAAAATTTGCATGTTTTGATGATGAAGAGTGTAAAGATGAAAATGATAAGGTGTTTGAAGCTACAAATCATGAGTAGAATGTTGGTTTCAAGATGATGAAAAGAATGTGATATAAAGGCCAAGGACTAGGCAAGTATGGACAACAAATAAAAAAATTGATTGAGCCAATAGTGAGGCCAAAGTATCTAAGTCTTGGGTATGGAAAAAACATATTATTGGTGCAATCACGGTAGGAGGGTTCACATAATGAACTGTCCGGACCATGCAACAAGAGTAAACACAATGGAAACAACTCAAAGAGATGGAACAAATGTAGATTCAGTCATTCAGTATATCAAAGAAATCAAATACAATCTAACTGGCAATATGCAGGCTTACAACTAGGGCTCAAAGGCCAGCTTACATACATGAATAAGATAAAGCTTTGAAGCTCCCTTCACACAAAATCTAAACTATCCGCTATCACTATATTATGAACTTGATAACTACTTTCCTAATGATCTATTAAATCTTTATATATCATTTCCAGACCAATAGATTCCTCCACGTCGGCCAAAGAAGATCACAACCTCCAATGAAGAGTTGTAACGTGTTCACAGATAGGTCAGACCTAAATGCATAGAACACTTCCTCAAATGAATGGAACAACATGCAAACCCTTAGGGAAGGTTGGCCATGAACCAAAGGAATTGATTTATGTGTCATTGAGATCCACAAGTCAAGTAATGATCCACAAGCCTTCTCCTTTAGCTAATTATCAAGAACTGCTAGAATGCTCTGCTCTGAGAAAATAGTCAATCTTTTGATAGCGATATCTTTTTGATAACTAATCCAAATGCTCTAAATTATTGATATGATGTCAATGAATGAATGTAGGTGCTAAGTCTAGTTCCGCAAGATGTGAAATACCAAAACTAGATTGCAAGTTGAAACTGCTTCTGACTGAACTACCTGAACTAAATTGGGAATGAAAGAACAAACTAAAATGCAAACAAACTGAAATACAAATGTTTTTGTTTGATGTAAGATTACTCTTGAACCAGGGATGCTCCTGCATCAGACATCTAGGGTTATTGAAAAAGTGAGTCCCTCACTTTGCTAGGGCTAGAGGGGAACCAAGACGGTCCACCTCAGCCTAAGAAATCCATGATGAATCTTCTTCCGGTCTGCCTTTCCATTTCACAAGATATTCTTTGTATTGTCTTCCTCTAGTGCCGCGTCTAACTCTGCTATCAAAAGCGTCTTCAATCTATTCTGGTGCCTTTTGTGGTAACTGCTTCTTCAAGTCTTCTTCCATGCTGTCACTGAACTCTGCTTCATGATACTGATAAAGATCTGTAATGTTGAAAATAGGTGAAATACCCAATGTCTCTGGTAGCTCTACTTCATATACATTTCTTGAATCAAATTTCCTGAGTATCCTACAAGGTTCAAACTTCTTCATCTTCTACTTGTTATTTGTCCCAACTGGAAATCTTTCTTTTCTCAAATACACCATCACTTCATCTCCAACTTCAAATTCCCTATGTCTTCTCTTCTCATTTGCCTTGTCTTTATACTTACTTTTCATATCCTCCAAATGCTTCTTCACCTAATTATGCATTGTCTTCATATGGTCTACAAATTCTTCTGCTTCTATACTCCTCTTTTCTTCTATACTGATATCTCTTAATTCTGCAACTCATGTAGGATTCACTCCAGTAACAATCTCAAATGGTGTTCTTCTGGTACTCGTATTTATTGAATTATTGTATGCAAACTTTGCATGTGAAAGAATCAAATCCCAAGTTCTGGCTTTGTCTCTAACTAAACATCTCAACAAGTTTCCCAAACTCCTATTCACTGCTATCCATCTGTCTGTGGATGAAAAGAAGAACTGAACTTCAAATCTATCTTCATCTTCTTCCAAAGTGTCGTCCAAAAGTATCCAACAAACTTTGTATCTATTTCTAAAACTATACTCTTAGGTAATCCATGCAATCTCACAATCTCTTTGAAAAATAGGTCAGCTACATGCACTTCATTCGTTGTCTTCTTACAAGGAATGAAATGTGCCATCTTTGAAAATCTATCAACCACTACAACTATTGAATCATATCCTCTCTATGTCTTAGGTAATCCCATTACAAAATCCATTCTTATGTCTTCCCAAGGTTTCTCTGGTACTGATGCAGCACACAACACACACTCAATAGAATTGTGCCATTAAACATATGAGAGCCAAAGATTTGGAAGCTAGAACATAAAAAAACTTCTATTCATCAACTCTCCTGCTATAATGAGAGAAAACTCTCTTATATCGAACAAAACAAAAAAAACAAAAAATTACCTTTTTTGGTAGATTTCGACAATTGTCAGATTTTGCCATTTTAGGTAATTTTACAATCATATCTTGAGAATCCTATTTTTTCCCAAAATCTTCCAAAAACTAAGGTAGGATGAAAGGCCAACTAATATTCTAAATTTGAAACATGAGTTTCGAGTTATTACAAAAGCAACTTTTTAAAAAATTAGAAAAAAACACTAAATTATCATTTTGAGGGCCAAGATGAAAGTTTCAAGCCCCAAAAAAGTGCCAAGATGAAGTCCAACCCACTAGAGTAGCTTGGGAAACCACCAGCCACCTCATAACACATCCACCTATAAAATTTCATAGAAAACCAACATCCGAGTCAAAAGTTATGACCTCCAGAAGTCCCTGCGTCAGGTATTGTCAAAGGTTTATACAATCCAATGTTCTGACTACTCCCTTTTGCAACTTGACAAACTTTACAACTCTGCACAAATCTCCAAACATCCTTATGTATCTAAGGCCAAAAGTAATTTTCACTCACCAAAGCCACTGTCTTATCAATGCCAAAATGTCCTGCCAATCCACCACTGTGCTTCTCCTTGATCAAATTATCTCTCATTGAACTTCTAGGTATACACAAATGACTTCCTTTGAATAACATATCTTCTTGAATGAAATAATCCAACCAATTACTCCTATCTGTCACAATAGGTTCCTTACAGGCTTTCCAAGGTTCTACAAAATCGGTGTCTCCCTCATACATATTCTTCAATTCATCAAAACCCAACACTTCAACTCTCATCTCTATCAAGTTTCTTCTTCTACTTAAGGCATCAAAAAATTTGTTTGATTTTCCACTCCTATGTTTTAACACAAAAGTATAACTTTGCATGAACTCTACCCATCTCATATGTCTTTGATTCATCTTACCTTGACTGTTCAAATATTGTAAAGCTTGATGATCTGTATATAACACAAACTCCTTAGGCAACATGTAATGTCTTCACTTATTCAAGGCTTGAATTATGGCATAGAACTATTGATCATAAATTGAATATCTTCCCCTTGTGTCATTCAACTTCTCACTGAAATATGCTATAGGTCTACCTTCTTAATTTAACACTACTCCTATTGCATTTCCACTAGCATCACACTCAACTTGAAATACCTTATTGAAATCTGGTAATGCCACAACAGGTTACTCTGTCACTTTCTACTTCAACAACTCAAAACTTTTATCTGCTCCTGATGTCCACTTGAAATCCTTTCTGTCACCTCTCATTGTCTCTGACATAGGGTTACAAATTGAACTATAATTTCTGGTGAACTTCCGGTAGAAACTAGCTAATCCATGAAATGATCTAACCTCTCCAATGCTCTCTAGTGTAGACCATTCAAGAATTGCTCTCACTTTCTCAGGGTCCATCTTCAATCCTTCAGCTAAAATCACAAATCCCAAATATACCAACTCTTCCTTCATGAAACTATACTTCTTGATGTTTATCAACAATTTCTCCTCTCTCAACCTCTGCAAAACTTGTCTAATATGCGACAAATGTTCTTATTTTGTTTTACTGAAAATTAGAATATCATCTAGGTACACAATCACAAACTTAGCCAAGAATTTCTTCAAGACTTCATTCATCAATCTCATGAAAGTACTCGGTGCATTTGTCAATCCAAAAGGCATCACTAACCACTCATACAATCCTTCATTTGTCTTAAAAGTAGTCTTCCATTCATCACCTTCTCTAATTTTGATTTGATGGTATCCACTCTTCAAGTCTATCTTTGTGAAATATTTTGCTCCACTCAAACAATCCATGATATCATCCATCCTAGGTAAAGGAAATCTATACTTAATTGTGATCATGTTTATTTCTCTAGAGTCAGTACACAGTCTCTATTCTCCATCCTTCTTCGGTGCAAGCACTGCAGGTACTGCACAAGGACTCAAACTTTCTCTGATCAAACCTTTTCTCAACAACTCTTGTATCTATCTATTCAGTTCTTCATTCTCTGTCGGTGTCATCTGATGTGCTACTTTGTTAGGTAAACTTGCTCCTGATATAAGATCCATGTGATGATTGATACTCCTTATAGGTGGTAATCCTTTAGGTACATTATCTAATATGATGTCTTCATACTTTGTCAGCAACTCTCTTATCTCATCCGGTTTAGTTTCTTTCTTCAATGCTTCAGGTGTTTTAGGGATCAAGGCATAACACATACTTTCCTGTTTCAAACCATCCAAAAAATTTCTTCCATCTACCAAATAGATTATAGCATTCCTACATACCACATCTTTAGGATCATCTTCCAAAGGAATCAAAGAAATTTTTTTCCCATTTGTTGTTATAGTGTAAGTATTCTTTCTCCCATCATGTATAGCTTTTCTATCATACTGTCAAGGTCTACCCAACAAGATATGATAAACATCCATAGGCATAATATCACACAAGACTTCATCATGATAAGATCCAATATAAAATTTCACCAAACATTGTTGACTCACCAATACCTTATGATCATCCTGAATCCATGCTATCTGATAGGGCTTAGAGTGTTTCAATCATTCCAACTTCAACTTAGTCACCATCTCCTCTAAAACTAGGTTATCTAAACTACCACTATCAATTACGACTTTACAACACAAGTACCTCTAGATTTGCATCTAGTTTTGAATAGACTTTGTGATGGTTCCTCAGTTGCCTTTGTTTGAAATAGTTCTCTCCTCATCACCAATGATTCTCCTTTTTCAGGTTTACCAACAGAACTAGGCAATTCAATAGGTTCTTCTTCAACATAGTCTACTCTTCCACTATTTTCTATTCTCTTACTTGTACTACCCTGATTACATTCAAATGCTCTGTCCTTCACCTCCACACTTGAAACAAGTACCTCTAAATGTCTTCTTATCAAATCCTCTTCCTTCTCTTATGTATCCTTCATTCTGGTATGCACTAGGGTTTTCTCTCTGGTAAAAATTTATGTCATCTCTCTTGTAAGTATTGTTATCTCTATCATCCTTCTTAACTGGGCTGTCAAACTTGTTCTACTCCACAAATGATCTATCATATCTAGAAAACATTCTTCCTTTCTAAAATTTACCTCATCTGCCTCTCTATTTTTTATCATGTCTCTTATTCATCTTCTCTTCAATTTTTAGGACAAACTGATATGCTTCTTCCAAAGATGTCATCCTTACCAAACTTAGTTCTTCTTGAATGTTCAATCTGATTCCATTGATGTATCTATCCACTTTCTACTTTCTTGCTTCACTATGTCTTGTTCTTATGATTATCTTATGAAATTTTTCCGTATACTCCTTGACAGATTTCTCCTTTTGTCTTAGGTTTTGCAATCTTTTCAACAGCTCCAACTCATAGTAAACAGGTATAAACTGATTCTTCAACTTTGTCACCATCCGGTCCCACTTTGTAATCTTTTCTTTTCTTGTTCTATTTCTTTCCAACTAAACTTCTTTCCACCATATAGTAGCATGTACTTTCAACTTTGTCTTTGCAAATTTCACCTTCTCTAGATCTTCAATTTCTTCATATTCAAAGTATTCTTCCATATCATTTATCTAGTCAATCAATTCTTCATGATTAAAATTACCAATATAGTTCAGTACATCAACTTTAGGTCTCTTTCCAATCTTTGAAATAGCTCAAAACATCTTTATCTGATCTGATTCTTCTTCTTCATTGCCTTCTAAGGTTTCACCAATGTGTTCAGTAGATTGAAATTCTTCCTCATCATCACTTTCAACATTAGGTCTCAGTGTCAATCCTCTTTGCCTATCTTCTTCAACAACATCCAAATGAATTCACATTGTTCTCATCAATTCCATCATCTCATCCATTCTATTAGCCATTGTACCAACAGGAGGAATTCTCCTCGACGGTATCTTCCTAGGATCAAGTGCAAATTACCTCAGGTTTGGTAATCGGGCTACAAGAGACAATTGCCTCTCAATCGGTGATCAGTTGTGCACAAGTAACTTGCCTCAGATCGGTGATCTACTTACAACAAGATCTTATGGAATCCCTTTCACCGATTTGCTCCAAAGAATCAAACTTTTGCTCTAATACCACTTGGTGCAGTCATGGTAGGAGGGTTCACAAAATGAACTGTCTGGACCATGCAACAAGAGTAAACATAATGGAAACAACTCAAAGAGATAGAACAAATGCAGATTTAGTCATTTAGTATATCAAAGAACTCAAATACAATCTATCCGACAACATGTGGGCTTACAACTAGGGCTCAAAGGCCAACTTACATACATGCGCAAGATAAAGCTTTGAAACTCCCTTCGGACAAAATCTAAACTATCCACTGTCACTATATCATGAACTTGATAACTACTTTCCTAAGGATCTATTACATCTTTATATATCATTTTCAAACCAATAGATTCCTCCACATTGGCCAAGGAAGATCACAAACTCCAACAAAGAGTTGTAACGTGTTCACAGATAGGTTAGACCTAAAATCATAGAACACATCCTCAAATGACTGGAACAATGTATAGAGCCTTGGGGAAGGTTGGCCATGAACCAAAGGACATTGAATGATGTGTCATTGAGATCCACAAGTCAAGGAATGATTTGCAAGCCTTCTCCTTTAGCTTATTATCAGGAACTACTAGAATGCTCTGCTCTGAGAAAATAGTCAATCTTCTGATAGCGATATCTTTCTGGTAACTAATCTCAATGCTCTGAATTCTTGATATGATGTCGATGAATGAATGTAGGTACTAAGTCTAGATCCTCAAGATGTGAAATGCCAAAATTGGACTGTAAGTTGAAACTACTTCTGACTGAACTGCCTAAACTAAACTAGCAATGAAAGAACAAACTGAAATGCAAATGTTTTTGGTTGATACAAGATTACTCTTGAACCAGGGATGCTCCTACATCAATTATAGTTCACATTTTAATAGGAAAGGACATAACAAGGAAATGTGTTGGGATATTCACCCTTGTAGAATTTGTGGTTTGAGAAATCAGTGTGAAAAAATGGGTTGGAATAGAGATTAGAAAAATATGACAAGATGCATGAAAATGAATTATGGATGGAATTTTGAATTAAATAGGCAAGAGATCATAGGTATGCTGAAAATTTTATTCCAGTATTGATGTTCATATGTAAACAAGGATAGCAATCATGAGAAGTTTGTTGGTCTTGCAGGACATCAAGAAAAATGGAAAGTTATAGATACCAAGAGGACTTCCTGATTGAAGTTTTGAAAATTTGAAGATCAAAGTTGAGGGATTATCGTGGCAATGAGTGAGAATTGAAAGAGGAAAGATCAACAAATCATGAAGATAGTGAAGATAATTTGAGTCAGCAGACTTGGAAGACAAAACTTGGAATGATATCGACATTCACTTGGTGTTCTTCCCAATGTTCATTATGGGGGAGAAATGATATAATAATGACCATTTTTTCCAATGTTCATTATGGGGGAGAATGTAGGATAATGAAACATTGTTGTAAACCAATGATTAGTTACTTTTTATGGGTAGTTGTTTAATTCAATTTTGGGAATTAGTTATATTTTAATTATATATTTGTACATCCCTTTGTACAATGAAGATATATGAAAATTTCTAATTCTGCCATCCATTTTGTATAGTGTTTGTATAATTTCTGCTCCTCCAATACCTTCAATAGCATTAAGACACTTTTTATCTTACAATCTTGTCTTATATGCTTTATTTATTAGTGGTGTCTAGGACATTTATTATTTGTCATCTAGAAGGCATCTTATCCTCTAGTTGTCATTTAATATTTGTGTCTATGTTGGCCTACATTTAATTTTGTGGCCAATTCCTATCACTCAGCCTTGCCTATATAAGGAAGGTATCTCATTGTATATTGCAAGACAAGCCAACAAGAGACATTGTAATCATGTTGTATGCAATGTAATTCAATTGTGTGTAGTCAAGCTTTGTATCTTGTAAATGTTATGCATCATTATTCTTGGCAATATTATTTTTCTCTTTTGTTGTGGAAGATTGTTGTGATTGTAGGTGATCTGGGGTCTTCATGAGTCTGTCATCAACTTTTACATGGTATTAGAGCTCATCTATCAACTCTTACATGGTACCAAAGTGCCAGATCTGTGGTCTCCTTCCCTCTTTTTTGAGATTTTCTACCAAGAAAAATTTTCTAGTGCATCTTGGTGCAATCTTGTAGGTTTTAGCATGCCATTGCTTGACTTAAGTGGCTGATTCAACTTCTATGTGTCATTTTTTTGTTGTTCAAGGCAATTTTTTGTATTAGCTTCATCTCTTCTACATGTTGGATCAAAAAATGCTTTGTAGGTTTTGTTCGTATTGCATCAAAATTTACTATCTAGGTATCTATTATGTTTTGGATGCAACAAAAAAATCATGTGCAAACTTAATCAAAAAAATTCAGCAGAACACTTCTCCATTGGCATTTTGATTTTGGCAACTGAACTTTGAAGTGCTCTATCTTGCTCAATTTTTCTCTATTTTTCAAGATTTTTTTTGTTTTGGGCTAGCATTTCACAAGCTTCATAGTGGTACAATTAGATTTTGGTTTTAGTGTATGGTTTATCTAGAAATTATATATATTCATTGTTGTTGCTAAGTAGTTCTCATTTTTTGAACTTCTATGCTTCGTTTGGGCTCATATGGTAACATTTTTTGGTGAAACATTTTTTAAAAGTGCATGATTTTTCAATTACTTCTCATATTTGTGATACATTTGATCTCATTTTGTACCTAAAATATACTTTTAGTATAAGGCATATTTTGGTATTTGCATGCACTAAGATCAGAGACCACTTAGCTATTTTGGCTTGTGGAAATTGTAATTGCACTAAGTATAAAGTGCCATCATCATATTTTGTTTGGGGGACTCATTGATTTTATGGGGGGTAATCCTGTACTTTTGTTGGATTCCTATCTATCAGCACATATCTATTTTGATGTTTTGATCTCTATCATTTTGAGGAAGTATCATAGATTTTTTTATTCATCCTTCTGTGGTTAATCTAACTAAGGATAATCATGAGTCTTGGAAAAAAGGTATCCTAACACATCTAAGGTGGATTCATCTTTTACCTCTGTTTTATGGGCTCATACATAAACTAGAAACACTTCAAAAGAAATTTAATTAGGGACTCAATATGGATCATATTGTAGGAATAATTAGCACTAATGTTGATTATGACACTAAGTGTGAGCTATCCATTCATGATGGACCATGCACACTATGGATTCATATTTAGGAGTTGTTTGGAGACCCTCATGTCTCACCATTTCTAGATGATCCTGTAGTAGATTGTCTCATTCCATTGATGATACAGATAACATAACCTATGATAATGATACTTTAGATGAGACTGAGTACATGGTATATCTTTATTCTTTAGATTCAAAGACTTCTCTTTCTCCATCTTCTCCTCCTGTTGAGATCACATCTCCATCACTTGTTGCTACATTAGAGTTCATAGATGCTTCTTTGAGAGCTTCTAGTGATTCTTTGCAATAGGATCATTTCAATCTTCTTGATTGGGAATCTTGTCTTGCAGACATATCATCCTTGTTTGTGGAGTCTCACATTTCTAATTTGGAGGACACATTTAAGGGGTTATCTCTCCTCTTTCATGATAGTTATGGCATAGCTGCTATCACACCATCTTTGACTTAGGAGCTTGAATCTTGACTTTTTCTATAGTCTTGGATTGTCACATTCTTTGATTAGGCATGGAGCACCTGATTTTGTGGCATCTTTTGATTGTTACATGAGGACACTTGAGTAGTTTTTAGAGACATCATACATCATGAGACTTCCTTCCTCATCTCTTGTTTTGGAGTTGGAGTTTCTTCTACATATACAAGTGGATTTGTTTCTGTAAGGGTAAAAATGGGAGTAATCAATTGAATATTAAAAACCCAAACATCAATGAAATATGAAGATAAAACGAGATTAAAAGTAAAATAGAGAAGATACTTACAACCTTTTAGCTTGTGACTTCCATTCTTCGCCTTTTCTTTCTTGATCTTGTGGTGATGAAGATGGCCCTTAGGAAGCTTGCTTCCTTGCTTCGATTCCTCAAGATGACAAGGATAAGTGGCTAGGATACTTGTTTGTGCTAAAGATGAGCTTCAACATAAAGTGAATTGATGATTGATGAAGTGATATGCAATGGGGTGCCAATTGCGCGCTATAGTTCCTGCAGCATGAGTTTACTTGAATGATGGATCCCAAATGAAGAGGAAGAGGGTTGTATTTATAGAGTTGTGTGAGAGAAGATCAATGGTTGAGAAGAAATAAGAAGATCAACGGAGGAGGATGTTCGAGAGAACATGCGCGAATAGAAGGAGGACACGTGTCATTCAAAAAGAAGCTTTGTTGAGTTAACTGCTTTCTTGATGAGGATGAGTTTTGTTTTTCTTAAATTAGAATATATTTTCCTAATTTAAGAGAAAAGTTGCTTTAAAGTTGCTTTAACTCAACTTTTGCTTTTGTATGACAAGAAGAGAATATTTTTGGAAGATATTGAAGATTTTTTAGAAGATAAGAAAGCATAATATTTAATTACTTGTAGATAATTTGGAGGAATAAATAAAATATTTAATTATATTTTATTTTGTAGAGATTTAAGATTTTATTTAAATAAAATTGCATTTTATTTAAATTTGGAAGAATAAAAGATTTTAATTAAATAATTAAAATTATTTAATTATTTAGAAGAATGAAGTTGATGTAGATGAATTTAATCAATTAAATAAAGGTAATTTATTTAATTAAATGAGAGGAGATGAATCAAATAAATAAATAAATTTATTTATTCATTAATAGAGGAACATGAAGGTGAAATAAATATTTAAAATATTAATTTAAGTAGAGTCGTCATTTTTAGGTGTATACAGTTTCTTCCCAAAGGGAGAAATGTTGTTTGGCAGCATTGGATCATGTTTTGTCTTCGTGCATGCACGATTGGCACAAAAGACACTTCAATATGGGGCACATCTTTTATCATTCATTCTTTCCTATGGGGGGGATAATTCATTGTATATTCCTGATGGATGTTGTTCTAGGGGGGTTCTTAGTCCTCCTTCCATCACTTGTACATGTTTGTTTATGCATTCTTAATTTTGGAGAGGTGTTTCATCCCATGAGGTTTTCTCCTTTTCTCCACTTCATATTTATTTTTCATGAGTACCTAACATGGCCTAGTATTCAAGATTGATTCATACATTCATGTTTTGTTTGCTTCTCCGCAAGTTGCACTTAAGGGGGGTGTTAGCGTAAAAAGAGATATTACCTAACTAGTCATTTTTAGGTCCTCTTCACACTAGTATTCTTAAGTTTACTTAGTGTCATTTGGAGCATTTAATACTTTTGCACTAGTTTCTCATGTCATAGCATTAAGACACTTGTCATCTTACAAGCTTGTCTTATATGCTTTATTTATTAGTGGTGTTTAGGAAATTTAATATCTGTGTAATCTATAAGGCATCTTATCCTCTATTTGTCATTTAATATTTCTGTCTATGTTGGGTTACATTTAATTTTGTGTCCATGCCCTATCACTCAACCTTGCCTATATAAGGAAGGTATCTCATTGTATATTCAAAGCCAAGCCAACACAAGACATTGTAATCATGTTGTATGCCATGTAATTCAATTGTGTGTATTCAATCTTTGTATCTTGTAAATGTTATGCATAATTATTCTTCGCAATATTGTTTTTCTCTCTTCTTCTAGAAGGTTGTTGTGATTGCAAGTGATCTTGGGTCTTCTTGAGTCCATCATCGAATCTTACAATTAGGATTTCATTTTTTGCACAAGATGCAAGTTAAAATACACATGTTAGGTGTTTCAACTTGAACATATTTTGCTCATTATTTCTATGCCTTCCTTAGTTGATTCATATATTGACTCATGATGTGTTGAAAATATGTAGACAATGTGTTATTGGTTTGGGGTTGGAGGCATTGATAGGAGGGGTTGTCATTTAATCTTATCTCAAAGGCATGGCTAGATTTCAAGACCTTTCTATTCATGTAATGGAGATACATGTACCCCAACTAAAGTGGCTACCTGATTTTTTATTTCTTTAGTGTTGTGTAGAAATTATTACATTTTATTTGTCGTGTTATGATTTCATTTACTATCCAAAGTTGTAGGTTAGAATGTGCATTATTTTTTTTCAATTTGCACATGTTTTGTTCATGATTTATAAGATGTCTTTCAAATTTATGATTCTTAGTTGACTTAGGTATTGATTCATAATGTCTGGAGAAGATGTAGACAATATGGTATTGAGTTGGTGTTGGTGGCATTGATGGAAGAAGTTGTGGTTATTTGAAGTTAACTTAAAGGCACATATGAATTTTATAACCTTTCTCTTCTTGTAACAAAGCTATGTGCACCCCAACCAAAGTGGGTGGGTAATTTTATGTTTCTATATGGTTTCATAGAAATTATTCGATTTAATTTTCATTTTTTGTAGAAATTTGTAGGTTGAAATACACAATGTGTTTTTCAAATTGCACCATGTTTTGCTCATGATTTCTATTCCTTTCTTATTTGATTCATATATTTATTCATTAATGTGTTGAAAATGTGTAGACAATGTGTTATTGGTTTGAGGTTGGTGGTGTTAATAAGAGGAGTTTTTGTCATTTGAGAATATCTCAAAGGCTTGGCTTGATTTCATGACTTTTCTCTTCATGTAATGGAGCTACGTGCACCCCAACTAAAGAAGTTGCCTAATTTTATAATTCTTTAGGGTTGTATAGAAAGCATTAAATTAATTTGATTTGTGGATAACTACAAGATCATGATGAGCCAAATAATACCTCTAAGTGGCAATGAAAATACTAAAAATCAGACTTAATCAAGTTCATGTGAAAATTTGAATGGATTATCTACACAATTTGAAAAATATGTAAGACCAAAATTTGTAGAGAATTGAATCTAGTTTAAGGGATATAATTTGTTTTGCAAAAAAACTAAATTTACTTGGTGAAAAATGAACATTTCAATGAACAACCATTAAATTTTTTAGAAAAAAATAAAACGTGGGTGTCATTCCAGCCAACCTAACTATGAACCAAAAAAAATTGAATCTTTCAAAATAAGTAAAGGACTCATGCCTAGGTGTGATGCATATTTTTTTTAAATGTTTTTCCAAGAAAATAATTAGTTATGATTTTTTTCTGTGACTTTTTTGAAAATTAAAAATTAATTTTCCAACCAACCTAACCCGATAAAAAAATGGAATTCAAAAAAAAAAAACCTATAGCCAGAAAAGCATAGAGTGTGACACATGTTTCAGATCTGAAAAAGGTGAAATGGTTTGAAAGTTATGGATGCTTTTCAATCAGTGTGTCCATCTGGATTTCAAACACACACCATATAGAAAATATTTAATAGTTGTTTAATTATATGATAATCAAGAAAATCATATATTTTTAGAAAGATGACAATTTCTTCAATAAACCTTGATCATTTTATCAAATTTGAATTAAAAAAATGTCATCAGCTCATGAAGGGTGAAGTTCAAAGAAGAGGATGAAACCTATAAACATGTTAGAATTCAGGGAAAGTCAACTATGACAGTCCCAAGCCTAAATACAAGGTAAAACCAAAGAAAAATGGATATCTGTTACTAATGGATATCTATTAATAATGGATATTTGTTATTAAAGTAATGGATATCCATTCCTAGAAAACATATATCCATTCCTGGGAAACAGATATCCATTTCTAATATCTAGAAATAAAAGAAGACTTCAATATTTTCTAGGGATTGCAAGTTATTGCCATCAAATGGTTTTATTTGATGAAAAGATATGAGAAAGATACTTCGGCTAAAGTGAAAATAGAATTCAACAAGGAATTTAGATGACCATATTCTAAATGAATTAACAAGTTTGAAACAAGGTATGGACAAATCTATTAAT
Source organism: Cunninghamia lanceolata (assembly GCA_027924645.1). Taxonomy (NCBI): domain Eukaryota; kingdom Viridiplantae; phylum Streptophyta; class Pinopsida; order Cupressales; family Cupressaceae; genus Cunninghamia; species Cunninghamia lanceolata. The sequence goes on from BSBN01000957.1 coordinate 7,339,546, forward strand.
TACTATGATTAAAGAATGTTGAACCTTGTACAAGTACTACAAAATCTAGTAGTAGAAGATCAAAAACTGTAGTACTGGGTAAATTGACTATGGAAAGTATTCATAATACATATTAAGCTTGTAAATACTACCAACTATCAACTTCTTAGTATCAACAGACATAGGAACTAATGCTGCATTTTCCATTCAAACCAAGTGTCAAAGGACTTTTAGGCTCCATATGAAGTTCCCAAAAGCCTACAGAATCATCTAGTATGGATTTATAATGTGTCATGATACATATAGTAGTGAATCATCTAGTATGGTAGTGATAATGTATCTAGTATGGATTTATAATGTGTTATGATACATATAGTATGATTGTTATTGATGATTTCACACCTCCCTCACCTATGCATCATATTAGTAGTGGTTCATTATGTTGGGGGAGGGGTACCAACCTGACTACCGACTATATATAGTTATAGCCTAAGCCTAGTCTCACCCAAATATATAGGGCTCGACCTATGGGAATGGGCTCGACGGCACCTATATAGAGAGAGGGCCCCTATCTTGATGATATATATTTGATATGTCATGTTGGTCCTATGTCCATAGATTCATGTGCTTTGAATGAATTACTTTTTTAATACATGGTGATGAGTATAATGATGATCATTTTTCTATATCTCATGTTAAATCTATGGACACTTATAATGTAGATATATATGCCTTACCTTTACCTACACGTGATGATGATTCACCTTTATCCATGCCTAAGGACATACTTGTTGAATTTAATTACCTATCTATGATGATTATCCTAGTGATGAGATTTATGATGATTGTACTTCATCTCTCACAAGTGATAGGCCTATACATTCAATGCACCTTATTCAACATCACATAAGGTCATTACCTCCCATCTAATTCATGATGATCCATCTTCTCTATCTTGTGGCTCATGGTTATTGATGATATGTTTAGTGATGAACTTATGTAGTGAGATTTCTTTATCTTCTTATGATGAGGCTAATGACATCCTCTTTGTTACATGATTATGTGATTCATGACAAAAAATATCTTAATACACATATGCTAGAGTCATTTAGTGTTAATGAAGATGTAAAGATACATGCTAGATAATTGATATCTTCAAATTATTCTTCTATACATGATGACTATATTTTGATACAAACATTTAGTGATACATTAATTTTTACCACTAAGTAATGATTTAATTCATGTCATGCTTCTCATACATCCTTTCATGCATTGTTATGTGCTTTCATACATCACTTTACTATTGGCCCTAGACAATTTTTTTCTCATGGATTTATTTCTTCTCCTTCTAGTTGTCCATTTGTAGTACATCCCATTAACTTTTCTATGCATCAGTACGATATACCAAATTAGTAAAGATCCCCATTTGAATCCATTCATACTTTCACATGTCATAGATATCTAAGTACTAATGGAATACACCCTCCTATATCCCATCTTGCACATGATATAATCTTACTTAAGAATGAAAAACAACATGAGGATCTTTTACAATTTTTACTTGGTATATGTGAGGATAAGGTGGAATTAGTTGATAATATATATTTTACACCCTCCACCATTGTTACATATTATACAAGGCATACACATGTGAGTTTGAGACATGTTGAGAATGATATTTCACCTTATTTGAATTACCTCATTACTGGGATTGACAATCTAAAATAATATGTTGATACTCATTCACAAAGTGTTCAACCAAAAAATGACACTACTATAATATTTCACAATCCTTTGGCATATGACATTTTGACTTATCCTTTAGCAATTGGATTTGTGGATTTATTCAGAGTTGATTATCTAGTCACAACTCCATTGTTCCATGGAACAATCACTTGTTTCTTATAGGGAAACTATTTCTCCTCTTTAACTAATGTTGGTTGTATCACCAAAAATCTATAAGCACAAAATATGCCATTATTCCCTTCAATCTACATCTTCTTCTTATGGCCATTTTTTGTTACCTCTCTTTCCTTCCTCCCCTTATTATTCCATCCTTTGATGGGTCTATGTCCATTGTGTGTTGACCAAAACCTCATAGTTTTTCTTTTTTATTGGTTCATACATCTTTTATCCACTTATTTCCCATGCTAGTCTTTTATCCTTTCAAGTGTCATCATAGACTATGTCAATATCCTCTAATCTAGAATTTCCAGTCAATCTACACCTTGGTGAAATTCCTTTTATTTCCTACACTTGGCCTCTTTGAACCAAGCAACTCTACTAGTCTCACATATCCATACCAAGTATCATGATGATTCCTTGATATGTATATTGTACATGATATTCTATATGTTGGCAAGAGACACTATATGGATTCATGATTGTTGTCATTGATGGCAACAAAGTTCATCCCACACATCCGCAGGACATGGTGTGTCTCTACCGAAAGTCAGAGTGAAGAATGTTGTGATCCGGTAAACAAGAACAGAGCATGTGGCGAGGTCCGACAGACAAGTCTAGATCTCTCAGAGGAAGTATCTTGGTGAAGTGTAGATTTGGGGAAATCAAGAGGACTACCTTGAGTGATAGATTCTAAGGATTTAGCCTCCGGTGATAGATGAGGAAAAAGATATGAATACTTGAGTACCGGGTTCCTGAGTGATAGTGTGAATAGAGGAAGGACTGTCTGGCAGAACATTAGACTTTATTCCAGATGTGTTACTGATGGTAGTAAAGGTTATGAACGCATGAATTATGTTTGGCCGACATGATTAATGATTTCCACAAGTATATCCTTGATCCGCAATGTTTGGTAAGCAAGGATTCAACCGACAGATCAGAGTTTGTGAAAAGATTGACTATTTTGGATGTCGACTTGAAAGGTGATGAAATCACTTTTGCGGATATATATACAAGATGGTTTTAGTTGTGAGAGGTGTCGTGGTTGTTTGTGATGTGTGAATAAAAGAAGAAGAGCAAAGTAGAAGCAGTAAGGAAGGTCCGGTATGTGAAATGAAAGTAGCATAAAAGAAGAAGAAAGATGAAGTGCAGCAGATCAGCATATTAAGCCTAACCAGAACTGAACTCCAGCATATGTAGATGCTCCCAATCAGTTCAAGTATTGTTTTACACTCTTTTGTAGATAGTGAGTCTCTTGTAGGCAGTGTGCCTCTTGTGAGCAGTGTGCTCAGGCAGTGAGCCCTAATTGGCAAGTGCCATTTTGTTTTTCTTTATTCTTCTAACAAAGAATAATCCTTGGGTTAATCACCCCGTGGTTTTCTCCCTTAATAGGGTTTCCACGTCAAAAATATTGTGTCATGTGTATTTCCATTTCATGGTTATGTTTGCTTATTGAATTAATGTTGCATTAATTATTAAGAAAGTTTAGAAAGTAGAAATAATTAGGATAACTGATTCACCCCCCTCTTAGTTATCAACAATTGGTATCAGAGCTAAGTTCCTCCTAACAGAGCCTAACAGCTTGAGGAAGATCTAGGAATTCAAATGGATGCATATGGTTTAAGGGAGCAACTCAAGACTACCCTTGATGATCTTGAACAGTCAAACTCTGAAGTCAATGAATTAAAGGAAAGACTCAAATAGGCTAATGATTTCATGAGAGAACGAAAAGACAAATTAAGTCTCTCTATGAAAAAGAGAAAGGAGCTGCTTCAGCAATTGGCAAGTCAAGGTGAAGCAAATGATGCAAATGAAGAGTTGAAGGAGAAAACCAAGCTATGTGAAAAGTTATCAAAAGAAGTCATTATGGTAAGACATGAAATGGAATCAGGAGTTATGAAGTTTACCCAAGAAGTTGAAGAGAAAACAAAAACTGAAGATAATCTAAGACAATCTCTCAAAGAGAAATTAGAAGATTGCCACCAAATGGATAGAATTATCAGACATCTTGAATCTAATCTTGAAGATGCTAAAGAAAATGAAGAAAAACTTGAGGATCAAATTGTCTCTCTCAAAAGTGATCTTCAAACAAATGAATATAAAGAGAAATTCAAGATAAATTCTACTCAACTTGAAGTTCTTCTTGGAAGTCAAAAGAGGGTAGATGACAAGTGTGGTTTGGGATATGAGAAAGGAGAAAGCTCTGGATCTGGTCAGAAGAATTTTGGATCAGAAAATCCAAGGAACAGGCCTAGAAGACCCCAGTAAGACAGCCTCATGCTCAAAGATATCCATCCTTTAATGGATACTGCCACAACTGCAATAACTTTGGTCATAAAGCTAATCAGTGCAGAAAGAGAATGAATCAGACTAATTCATCCTTCTCTGGATAGTGTTTTAACTGCAAAAGGTATGGTCACAAATCTCATGAATGCAGAAATATTCAAATGAACAAATCATTCAATGGTAGATGCTTTGCATGCAATAGAATAGGTCATATGGCTAATCAATGCAGATCAAGAGGATATCAATCAAATATGCAGAGAAATGTTGTTTGCCAAATTTGCAATAGATTCGGTCATATTGTAAAATTTTATAGAAGCAAGAATCAGGACAAAAGAGGTCCGGTATATCATAATCAGAATCAAGATAAGGGAAAATAAAAGGTGAATGCAGATGAAGTTAAAAGTGAGATGAACAAGATTTGGGTAAAGAAAAGTATAGAGAATGTAGAGGTTGGATCCGCACCAGACTCTGGTGCTGATATTCCTTTCAGAAATTAAGAAGTGAGCTTTGGCTCAGGGGGAGACACAAAGAAAACCTTGTTCCCCCAGCCAGTCAATTGGTGCTGGAACTGGCACAAGAAGAGTTGTGGATTGAAGGGTTCATAACGGAAACATCCAAACAAACTATGGTTAAGATTTGGAAGATCTGCAAGATGTTTAAGATCAGGATTGATCTAGTTCTTCAAGTCATCCAAATAAGGCAAACCAGAATAACTTAGGTCAAGCATTTATTGCAACCTGACATTAGGGTTTGCGAAGCAATATAAGGGTCTTCTCATTAATCACTTATTCATTCTACATTCAAGAAGAAACGAAAAGTGGAGCTCTGCAACAAAATTTCTCAAGTTCATCGAAGATCATTTGTAGAAGTCAATTCATCCATAAATCAATCTGGCCAACTCTATGAAACCGAAAGGTGCAAAAGGTATTTTTTGTTTTCAATATCTCACTGCAAATCTTTAAAAGATGGATACTCCGAATATAGTAAAGATCTCTGATAGGCCCCACCCTAAATTTAAGAAACATCCATACAAATCATTGGAGGTAGATCCCTTAAGAGCATTCTCTAGTGTTCCGCATGGCATTTTGCACACAGAAGACATTAGGGTTTACATACATGCAAATATTGAAGAGTTTGGGGAATTCAAACTAAGAGATATCTATCACAAACAACTGATAGATGATGCTTTTGAGCTTAAACCAGAATATAAGGGTATCTAGGAGAAACATTTTGATCAATTCATTCATTTCCCCTACTTTGAAGAAGATGAATGGGTCCGGTATGTATTGAGTAGGGTGCATGATAACTTCCTATGGTTGAAAAGACCTTGCAAGATCACAAAGGAGGCAATTAGGGCAATAACCGGTTTATACTCCTCTAGAGGGATACCTATCCTCAAATCTGTCAAAAAAACATTATAACTGAGGCCACCGGATCAAAATTTGATAAGAGGGCAATGACCATTGAAGATATTACTGACCTGGATATCAAGTTTGCATCTATGATAATAGGATACAAGATATATCACTCCAGTAGGGAGAATTCCGTATCCAAAACTGTAGTATATACTACCTATGAGATGCTAAGAAAGAATGCAGCATATGATCTCTGTGAACTTCTTTTGAGCCAATTAATGGGAAACATACAAAAGATCAAAAAGGACAAGAACTTTTTTAAATATGGTGCACTAATATTATGTTTATTTTTCTACTTCATGAATGAGCTACCCGGATCAAATGGATGGGTATGGCAAAATGACAAACCAGTAGCAATTCAGATCAGAGATTACTTGCATGAACTTGGGCATACTAAGGCAAGGAATACAACTCTGTGGGGTTACTTCAAGAACTTTCAAAATACAATGCAAATCAGAGAAAGAATCCCCAAATCAGTAGTTGAGAAATACAAGGATATAGTGTGCTTCATGGTAGACACTGATCAATGCCTAATGAAGGTAGTAGAGCCTAGGACAGTCTAGATCATGCCTATGGGGTATGAAGTTGATGAACAAATTGTAGAGCTGCATGTTCAACACATGCTCAGTCAGCCAAAGGACCCAAAAGCAGAAGATTTGGAACCTTTGAAGAACTAAGTGTGAAAATTCACACTGAGCTAAGGCAGCTAGAGATCAAAAGGAAGATAAGAAAAGAAGTTGAAAAAGTTGCAAAAAGCTTTGGTATCTCAAAGGAGGCACTTGATGCCAATAGGGAAAAGAGACAAAAGGTTGAGGAAGAGAAGAAAGAGGCAGACAAGGGAAGCAAGGAAAGTGCTCTGGTAGAAACCTCAACCCAGACCAGATCATCAAAGAGATCTGCACTTGTCATAGCCAAAAGCTCAAGAACATCAAAACCAGAAGTCCAGGCATCTGGAAAAGGAGAGAAAAGATCAAAGACAAAAGCCACAAGGGCTTATGCCAGTTAAAGAGATGAAGAGGAAACTAAATCTGATGAGGGATAAAGGAAATAAAGAAGTAGAAGAAGAAAGGATCTGGTAAACCTTCCACAGGTCAAGACAAGAAAGAAATGGCAGAGGAATTTGTAGAAAAACCCACCCTATCTTTAGAAAGTGTAATCAAATCAGTCACTGTGGATGGAAACCTTCAACCAATGGCTAAATTCTATGATGATTACAATGAGGCTGACCAAAAGATCTTGCAGGAAGCTACAGTCAAGTATCTGAACATATATAATAAGGCTTTCATTGAAATTATATCTCTTATTCCTAAGAGCCTAGAAAAGGAGCTAGAAATGAGAAAGACCAATGCCATGGCAAAAGACTTTGAGATTCAGGAATAGATAGCTATTCAACTATATCCTTCTTTCGATCCCAAGACAATGAATATAGTATTCAAAGATTGCAAGGATGAGTTCAGGAGAAAAGCAAGGATGAATCAATTTATGCTTGGTGAGACCGACAAGGTAGCCAAGGACACAGAAGAGATTCTCTAGAAAGCCTTCAAAAGATTCAATGTTCCTATCATAGAGGACTTGGGTGCTGACCCCTCGGCCACAAATATTGCAGAAGAGTTCACTAAGAAAATGGTAGAAGATGTAATGGACACCGGTACAGAAAAGGATAAGAACTTAGAATCCTCTGTTCTGGAAAAGGAAGAGGTGACTCATGAACAAACAAATATCTCTCCTCTGGTTTCCCCTACTGACTTTGGATCCAAAGGAGAAGAAAGAGTAAAGGAGAAAGAAGCAAAGGTGAAGGGAAAAGAAGATATTAGTGCAAAGGTTGTGGAAGGAGAGAAAGCTCCAAAAGACAGTTCAGTGACTGCAAAAGAAAAGAAAAATCTATCTCCAGCAAGAGACACGGCAGAATCAGTCAAGGACTTTTTGACAAAAGCATCTATGGAGATTGATGAAATGGATCTATTAAAAGGGCCTCTGGACTTTGCCTCTCTATCTCCTATGTAAACAATGAAGATAGTTTCATTTGTAAATGCGAAGGCCAAAGAGAAGCTACTAAAATCTCACATGGAAGACTGTGAGCTTATAGAGGTAGCATCTAGAGTTTTGGAAAAGATTATGCCATCGTTTTAGAAGGATCCCATAGCCTCCTCATCCGGTAATCTCAAAACTCTAGTCAATAGTGTTAGCACACATTTTGATTCTCTAGAGAAGTCAGTTGAAGAAAAGGTCCGGAAGGAGTTTTTGGATAAGAGATTCTTAGAGGTACAAGGGTTGATCATTAATGATAGAAGAAATATGAATATTGGGATAAAGAGCTTAGAAAATGCTCTTAAAGATGGCGGTGAAGTATACAAATTTTGTATTTCCTGGTCCAAAGCAACAGTGGAGATTGAGAAGAAAATGAAAGAATAGGAGGATAAACTGATAAAACTTTCTCAAAATTTTGATCCACTTTCTACATCAATAATAAATCAAGAATGTCAAATGGTTGCAGTTTTGAATGAGATTAAGAAGCTTGAAAAAGAGAAGAAAAATAGAATAAGTAGGTTGAGTAAGCTCAGAGGGATAATTGTCCCTAAGTTAGAGGCCATGCATGAGGCCATAAAAGAAGCTCAAATCACAGCCCAGACAAATGATCCAACAGATCTAAAAAGGGCAAATGCATTTGCATTTCTATTGAGTGGTCATATATCAATTTTGGATAGAATGAAGCAAAGTTGGGCTACAGAATTCATTCAACTAAAAACTACTTTTGCAGACATACTACAGTATATGTAAGTATTCCATATGTATATACTTACGTGGTAAAGTATAGTTAAATTTTTGAAAATTTTGGTATGCGGACCCTACCCTTTGCCATTGATGTCAAAGGGGGAGTGAGGAACAGTGAAAAATGAGGAATCCAACTAAGGGGGAGCTCCAGAATATGTATATAAAAATAGAGCATCAGCCAAGGGGGAGCATAGTGTAAACACTTAGTCATTTTTCACTAAGTGTTGCCATCAATGCCAAAGGGGGAGATTGTTGGCAAGAGACACTATATGGATTCATGATTGTTGTCATTGATGGCAACAAAGTTCATCCCACAGATCCACAGGACATGGTATGTCTCTACCGAAAGTCAGAGTGAAGAATGTTGTGATCTGGTAAACAAGAACAGAGCATGTGGCGAGGTCCGACAGATAGGTCCGAATCTCTCAGAGGAAGTATCTTGGTGAAGTGTGGATTTGGGGAAGTCAAGAGGACTACCTTGAGTGATAGATTCCAAGGATTTAGCCTCTGGTGATAGATGAGGAAAAAGATATGAATACTTGAGTATCGGGTTCCTGAGTGATAGTGTGAACAGAGGAAGAACTATCTGGCAGAACATCAAACTTTATTCCGGATGTGTTACTGATGGTGGTAAAGGTTATGAAGGCATGAATTATGTTTGGCCGACATGATTAATGATTTCCACAAGTATATCCTTGATCCACAATGTTTGGTAAGCAAGGATTCAACCGACAGATTAGAGTTTGTGAAAAGATTGACTATTCTGGATGCCAACCTGAAAGGTGATGAAATCACTTTTGCGGATATATATATATATATATATAAGATGGTTTTAGTTGTGAGAGGTATCATGGTTGTTTGTGATGTGTGAATAAAAGTAAAAGAGTGGAGAAGAAGTAGTAAGGAAGGTCTGGTATGTGAAAGGAAAGTAGCATAAAAGAAGAAGAAAGATGAAGTGCAGCAGATCAGTATATTAAGCCTAACCGGAACTAAACTCCAGCATATGTAGATGCTCCCAATCAGTTTAAGTATTGTTTTACACTCTTTTGTAGATAGTGAGTCTCTTGTAGGCAATGTGCCTCTTGTGAGCAATGTGCTCGGGTAGTGATCCCTAATTGGCAAGTGCCATTTTGTTTTTATTTATTCTTCTAACAGAGAATAATCCTTGGGTTAATCACCTCGTGGTTTTCTCCCTTACTAGGGTTTCCACATCAAAAATATTGTGTCATGTGTATTTCCATTTCATGGTTATGTTTGCTTAATAAATTAATGATGCATTAATTATTAAGAAAGTTCAGAAAGCATAAATAATTAGGATAACTGATTCACCCCCCCTCTCAATTATCAACACTATATGCTCCCTATAAAAATTTCATAGGTTACACTAGTGCCTTTGCCACTTGAAATCTCTATTGTGCCATCAACACCCTTGGCAATGTCTCTAATAAGTCCTTTGGTTTTGTTCACCACCTTCTTTGAAGCACACATAAGTCCTTTGGTTTTGTTAACATAGGAAAAACATAATGGATATCCATTTTACAGAATGAATATCCATTTTCTAGAATGGATATCCATTTTCTAGAATGGATATCTATTACATAGATATTCATTGCCCAAAGAATTGGGCTTTAGGTAACAAATATCCATTTTTAAAATGGATATTCATTATCTAAAGCCAAAAAAAGATGTCCATACCATGTTCTGACAAAATTCTCATATCCTTCATGCTTTGATGGATGTCCATACCATGTTCTAAAGTGCTCATTTTGACACATACAGGGAGGATGATGGAAAAGGTTGTGGAATTTGGAGTTACTCCCGCAAATTGTATTTTCTTAAAATTTTCTAAAGCAACAAATCGATTGTGTCCATATCTTGCAATCATTGCATTCCATCAGACAACATCTCTTTGAGTTGTTTTGTTAAATACTTCACATAGCTTGTCTGTGCTTCCACACTTTGCATACATGTCTACCAAGGCAGTTGCAACTAGAACATCTGACAAAATTCCCATATCCTTTATGCTTTGGTGGATGTCCATATCATGTTCCAAAGATCCCCTTTTGGCATAGGTAGGGAGCATGCTAGAAAAGGTTGTGGAATTTGTCTTTACACCCAGCAATTGCATTTTCTTGAAATTTTCTAAAGCAACAAATCCATTTTGTGCATATCTTGAAATCATTGCATTCCATCAAACATCTCTTTAGGTACCTTGTCTATGCTTCCACACTTTTCATACATGTCTACCAAGGCTGTTGCAACTAGAACAACCAAATTTTATTCAAGGCAAATTTTTACTTTTCACAAAAAAAAATTCATGAAGTAACTTATCTAAAAACATAGGTTTCTTAAAAATGCAATTTTCAAGGTGATGACTTGGTTAGGAAGGCATGTACAGATCTGAAAACTTCTTCAAACCCCATATTCCATGCCTACTTTCCATAGCTCAAGCATAAATAACACTTGATAGCTAATTTTGTTATCAAGACTTCTCTTGTAGCATTAGGTTCGCATGTTTCAAGCATACATATTAATATTTAGCTACAAAGATTATTTTAGTGGTGAATTTTTGCCAATTGGCGAATAGTTCATATCCATGAATTGGGAATTGGTAAATACATTCACACTGGTGGGGGGCCAATTCACCCGTTATTTTTAGATTTTTGGTCAAATGTGTTTCAATTTGCCACCCTATTAATTTTTGGGTCATTTATAGTTAGTATTTTCACCACGGTATTCTACACAGTTCTAATGGTGATTCACTTGAAATTTCAGAGGCATGTTTTATTTCACCCACATATTCACCAATATCATTAAACAATTGACATGGATGAGGACCCATTTTGCTAATATCATTAAATAATTGACATGCACAAGGACCAATTTCACCAATATCAGTAAACTGTTCAAATGTATGAGGAACAATTTCACCAATACCGTTATAACTCCATGCTTATCTGAGGGCCATATTCACCTAGAAAATTACAACATATGTGTTTGATGGAGGTCCATTTCGCCTAACATTTACAAGTGTCCTATTAATAGTACGTGGGATTCACCAAATTATTATACTACCATTTGAAAATCTAGCGGTATTCACCAAATATGCATTGATATAAATACATTTGAAACTCTAATTAGTCCTTTACACATTTTGTTCATCTCTGAGCTCTCAAATCCTTGATTCATCTCAGATCATAGAGAAGTTACACCTACAGGCATTGGTGAGTCACTGAAAGGTAAGTGATCATTTCTTTACTGTGTAATAATATAAGATTCATGTTGATTAATTATGTCTTTGTTTGGTTTCATTGTAATTTGTTACAGATGATATTGATTGAGTAGTAGTTAGGAGTCTAGGACTAGGTAGATGTCTTAATCTAGGACCCAGGGAATCATGGATCTATATTCTATCATCTATAATTCCTTCTTAAACAAAATGACATTGTTTCTATAGCTTTTAATTCGTGAGAGATGTCAAGCAAGAAGTTGTCTGAGGGTGGTGAAGGGAGGTCAAAGTCATTAAAATGAAGAAACATAAAGTCATACTTTGGCAATGTTAGTGGTCCATCTGATGGACCTACAACATCAGAACCTCTACCATCTATTGACTTGGATGACAATGCCATGAATCATATTCTAGGGAATACCCAAGGTAGCAGGAATGATGACAATGCCATAGATGATGTTCTAGGGACAGGGAATACCCAATGTACTAAGAATGATGAGAATGCCATAGATGATATTCAAGGGAATACCCAAGGTAGTAGGAATGACGACAATGCCACAGATGATTTCCAAGGAATACCCAAGGTACCATGAATGATAATATGAATAAAACAAACTCAACAAATGATAATGAAGTTAATGAAGTTATAGAAATCAATGAAGATGAAGATCCTACAAGTGCATGGAAGGGGACAAGAAAAGACAAATTAAAAAATGGGCATGAGTGGGAAATGTCAAGGAGTTTTCAAATTGATTGGGTGTCAAAATTCCCATTCATTAAACTGGTGGAGGATGCAAACAAAGATGAACCTCCCACAAAATGCAAGTGTGAGATTTGCAGTTGAAAATATTGTAGGGACAAGAGGTTGTAGCTAAAACTTGACACCATAGAAAAACATATTGGCAAAGTTTATGCAAAACAAATCATTGATGGACAGGAAAAATTAGTGATAAGATAGAAAATGAAGGAAGAATGTCTTCATGTAAAGAATGCCCTTGAATATGATGTGTATATGCAAAGAAAGGCGAAGATTCATGTAGGTGGAGGTTCAAGTGAAGCTTAATTTGGAAAGATGATAGGAGAAGCACAAATGGCAAAAACTATTCAATTCGGTGTTGTTTTTCATATTTTGACCAGAGGGCATCCTATGATAGACTACCCATAATATAATAGTTTATTATCTTTTATGGGCATTCCTAATTTTCCTAACACACATTGCTCAATAAATAGTGGATGAGAATGGGCAAGTTGTCTTTCTGAGGTGGAAAAACATGATTTACAAGAAAAAATAAAAGAGTCAACTTTTATTACATTATCTCTAGATGAAGTTATAGTAATAGATAATACTTCTTGGGTATTTATGCATGTGTATACTGTAACATCAGAAAATGTCCCCTTGGTGGTTTTTCCCTCATAAGGTTTAGCTCTCGAGTCTATAGTGTGCATTTAGGATATTTTACATCATAATTTGGCATCCCGATGGAATGAACCCTAGGTAACATGAAAAATGGGACCTAGGAGGACCCCTTGAGCTTAACCCTACCCAAAATAGGGGGGAGGACTTGGGCATCCATGCCCTAGTCCTGCTCTAATTTGGGGCAGTCCCAATTTTTAGGTGTTGGCTTGTGACCATTATTTGGGTTCTATGCTGACACGGTAAGTTTGCATTACAAAAATCTTGGCGAGAGTGTTTGTAGTTGCATATAAAAGCATGTTTAGGCATTCATTTGTAAACTATATAGAAATTGTTATGTTTAGGCATTCTCAAGGGGATTCAAGGCTTTGATTGTGTTGCAAGAGCAGATTTGTGTGGTTTATGTGTTTGTGTTTACAGATTTGAGTATCCATTTCATCATGGAATGAAGAGCATCTTCCTCCCATGAGATCTTCACTACAAGGTGACATTATATTATGTATGTGATTATTATGTCATTTGGTTTTTGTCTCTACCTCCCTAGGCACGCACTCTCTATCTGACAAAGGTGTTCGTAGACTTAAGTGTCCTCCGGGGCTTGACTAAGGCAAGCCTCTAAACACCACAACCCCATCCCAAAGTTTTCCTAGTTGCAGGTTATAGGTTGAGGAGATGGACAAAGTGAAGTTACGAGAAGACATCTTGGAGTGTCAAAATTACAGAATAGGAAGAAAATTTTCCCCATGGACCTGGGTGCTTGCTTATTAGTCCTCCAAATTCTGTGATGGGAAAATCTCTAGAACAATAGGAAAGAGTTGTAGATTGAGTTCTCAGATCCGGATAGAAACCAGGGCCTTGGACTTGGGTGCCTGCACCTGTGTCCTTGAAGTTTTGGCCTCGAAACCCTAAAAATAGGGACTCTATGATTTGTCATTTTTCTTCCCTCTGCAAGAGCTTTTTCTGTAATTCATCCATTTATTGTTGTATTTGCAAAATTAGGGTTTTAATGGTTAATTAAACATAAGAGAAGGAAAATTGATAATTAAACACCCTAATCTAGACTTCCCTACATTTTCAAGTGGCCAAGCACCTGTTAGTTCTCTACCACTCGATCTAAAGGTCCTTGAATGTGTTAAGTGAAATGAGGATTTAAACATTAAACAAAACAAATCCAAATGTTACCCTAAACATTTTGTTGAACCCATGTTTTTGGACTTAATTGAAAATTTATAAGTGTTTTTCTTCAAATTTGGATTTATTTCATTCATTCATATAATCATTCATTCTATTGCATTGATAAAAATTCAAAAAAATTGAAAATTTTGAAAAATTGAAAAAAATAATTGCATTGTTTGGCTTACTAATTTGCATCAATTCTTTCTAAATTTACCTAATTCATGATTTTTGAATTATATCTGATATAAAATACATAAAATTTTAATAAAAAAAAATCATTACATTTTCATCATTTAATTGCTAGGATTGTGTAGAAATTTTGACAATTTTCATATAACCTGGTAATTCCAAAATCTAGGGTTAGTAGGCAAAATCTTCTTTCAGATTTTTATACTTATTTTAGAGACTCATTCAAAATTTCATTTGTCTTTAGTCTTTCATTTTAGTGTAAATTTACATTTAGATTTTAAATATTTACATTTTTGCATAGAAATTTTCAACAAAAAACTAGCAATTTTCATGCATTTTCATTAGATTTGCATTGGCATTTTGCACGATCAAGCTTGGAAATAATTTTAAGATCTGAGAGTATTTAATTTTAATTATAAATCAGACCTCAAAGAATTCATATAACATTTTGTGTCAAGATCTCAAACCTAGGGATTGAAAAACATCAATTTTCACTAGATTTGGCCTTATCAACCCTCTAAATTTGCACCATAGGCGTGTTGTGAAGGATATTTTTGCAATAATTGGATGTTATTAGGGTAATAATTTTCTTACCCTCCTAAAAATCTTCACAACACCTTTTTATTGGCCTCTTACATTGAAAACTTGGTGAAAAAACGCACGTTTTTGCTATTTTTTGCCCTAGGGTTTGGCCTAGTTTGCACTCCAAGTGTGTTGTGACAAATTTTATGGATTGAGGTGACTGATATAAATGCTTTTATTTTATGAACCTCCTAAAATTCATTACAACACCCATTTTCCTAGGTCTTGGAGTTGAAAAACTGTGAAAAATAGCCTATTTTTGCTATATTTTCAGTAAGGTTTGACTTTAAGAGGCACTAAAAGTGTGTTGTGTTAGGTATTTTGACACTAAGTGCTGTTATTACTGATATAATTTTCTTTCCATCATCATTTTCCTCACAACACCCTTTGCCATGCCCTTTTGCATCAAGATTTGGTGAAAAAAGTGCCTATTTTGACATATCTTCACTATATTTTGACTTGGCATTATCTTAGATTTGCATAAAAATTGTGTTGTGAAGGGTATTATTACTGTTTTTAACTGATATAAAACATGTAATTTTCTTCCATTGACTAAAATCCTTACAACACCCTTTATTTCATTCATTTGCATTGAAAAAAGTACAAAAAATCAAGCATTTTAAGATATTTTTGGCATATCATTTTGCACTTGCCCTTGATATAATTTTAAGAAACTTTTAAATCAGATTTGAATTGATTTGAGAATTTAAACATGGCCTCTAATCTCAACAACAACAATAGGTTCCCTCCTCAACTTTACATGAAAAGAAAGGCCCCTGAACCTGAAATCATGTTTACGCCTCATGATAGAACAATTGGAGACTCTGAAGGACCTCTTTATATAACTATGAAAATAATGGGAAACCCCATGGATGGAACTCTTATTGATCCTAATTGCATGACTAATGTTTCCACTAAAGAGTTCCTCTTTTCACACCAATTAATGCAAGCTTCTTATGACCCTTCGAATATGATGATCAAGACACATAAGGGAACCTTTGAAAAACCTTTGGGTAAGATATCATTGTTGGTAACTGTATTTGAGAAACATGTTGAACAATGGTTTGATGTTACCCCTACTTCTGATACCTTTGAAATCAAACTTGGAATCCCTTGGTTAAAGGCTATGAAAGTCGTCCCTTCAACTATCTATAAATGTGTAAATTTTCCTTTGAACAAACAAGTGCATGTTATTCATCGAAATACATACAAGCCTTTAAGTACACAACAACACTTTACATTGGATTACTTTTGGAACAAAACCAACAACAAATTAGAGCTACGAATAGACTTTACATTTTGAGCTATAGAAACTACGAAGCACAACTTTTACATCTAGCACCTAGTCCTTCTATACAAGAAACGACAAAGGATAAACAATCCGCATGTAAAGAGAACCTTAGACTAAAAGGATGAGGTCCCTATGCTGAGGTTCCTTGCCCAAAATCCTTACAAGGATTGGGAGGTCATTGTCAACAACAAAATATTCCACCATAACAAATAAGGTTTGATCACGGTGCTTCATCTTCTAAATTACACAAACCTATGGAAGAGAAAAGTCCTATCTTACAAGAGATAAGTGGGAAAAGAAAATGAAATAGACAAGCAAGAGAAAGAAGAAGAAGAAAACAAGCTTATGCTATAAACCTTGCCTCTCAACAAGAAAACATTGATCCTAACATTGAACCAAACAAACATGATCCTAACAATGAACAACATGATGAGAAAGACATGAATTGGGCTATGGTACCTTATGTCCCACTTTCCTTTAACATTAGGGAGTGGGAGGATGATGATGATGTGCTTGACAATACCCGCTAGCCCTGTGGACCCTATAGGTAAGTATCTCTAACCCTTTATCTCTCTCATGATGTGCTTCCCCCGTGACGTGTTATGTGTTGTTTAGGCCTCCTAGGATGACCTTGGATTCTCCTGTAAGGTTTTGGATACCAGGAGACCGCCTCTGTTGTGACCTTCTTCTATTTGTATCATCATTCTTCTATATTTCCTCTCTCTAATTTCATCATTATGTGTTGTGTTTTATAGACATAGCATTTCAGTTGGTGACACTGGGGGCACCCTCCTATGTGACTATCCCTAAGACACTTGTTTCTCCTCTCTTATTTATTGTTTCCCTTCCTCTAGTGTTTCCATCTAGCGAGTGGATGATGAAAAACATTTATACTGATGTGGACCTAGTGTACCTTTCAAGAGCAATCAAAAAATAGACTTAGTTCCTAATATGATGATGGGGTTGTATATTTTATCTGACACTTGGCTAGTGGAAGAACTCATACTTTACACATAGTGACTATGATGATGTTTCTATCTCATTTACAAACCTTAACAATACTGCTACTCTGTGCACCTTTGTTTGTCTTTGAATCTAGCCTTGGTGGTGTTTGATTCGGAGAGCTTCATGATATAACCCCATGGTTATCCTCAAACTTTGAATTCATAGTATAACCTTGGCTCTTTGTGTGGTTAATCATATGCATCAATGTTGTTGTTTATCATGATGTTGTAGACTCTAACATGTTTCTTGTAGGGATGTGTTTGTGGGAACATTTGCGATCATGAAGTACATGTCACCTCTAGGGGGCATGGGCTTCACGAAAGTCAGTGTTCCCTTGTGTGTTTTCTTCCTACCTTAACGTGCTTGATATCGATACCTGATATCAACCACCTTAAGGTGGGGGCATATATAAGGTAAGTTGTCTATTGTAGATGTTAGCTATGTGCTTGTCCTCATATGCAGTTTAAATACTAGCTCGATGAGTGCTTCCTACATCCTGAGTTTGTTTGTAATCAATCAATCATGTAAGCCATTTGCAGAGGAAGGATATCACATATATATCCTTTTTATCTTAAGCCCTCTACGGAGGTGGGGATAGTGTATTTCTCAGAGTAGATTACATCATCCTGTCATTTTCAAAAGTCCTCTGTAGAGGCAGGGAGCGCTTCTATGACTAACTCAACCCTTAAGCATGTCTTCGGTGATTGTTGTGGCATAGCGCAATCATCAATGTGTGCCTGTAATGTGCCTGAGATAGTGTTGGACCTAGAAATAGGTACACTCCATTGCTTATCTGTCGTGTTTTCTCTGTGTCTTCAAGTGTGTGTGTTTTGGCGTGATTTCTTTTTTGGGTGTGTTTGTTGCCCCATATGCAGTCTAAAGACTTGCTCGATGAGTGCATCCTACATTTTGGGAGGTTACGTGTCTTGTGTGTGTGTTGCCCCATATATACAGTATAAAGACTTGCGTGATGAGTTCATCTTGCATTATGGGAGGTTTGTTTACTTTCCAGTACTTGCATCTGCATTTCATATATATAAGAAAAAGAAAAGAAAAGAAATAATGCCTGTCTTCCATGCATTAATGTGTCTTCTATGCATTCACTATCTTCTCCATGTTCTGTGTGACTGTAACTGTCTTCTCCATGTTTTGCATGCATGTTGTTGTCTTCTATGTGATTGGCATGTCTTCTCCATGCTTGGTGTGTTTGTTGTGTTTGTGATCTTACTTTAATGCATGTATTGGCCTTGCGTTTATACATACATTAAAGTGGGGGCTAAATGTAACATCAGAAAATGTCCCCTTGGGGGCTTTTCCCTTATAAGGTTTAGCTCCCGAGTTTGTAGTGTGCATTTAGGACATTTTACATCATAATTTGGCATCCTGATGCAATGAGCCCTAGGTAACATGACAAATGGGACCTAGGAGGTACCCTTGAGCTTAACCATGCCCAAAATAAGGGAGGAGGACTTGGGTGGCCATGCCCTAGTCCTGCCCCATTTTGGGGCAGTCCCAATTTTTGGGTGTTAGCTTGTGACTGTTATTTGGGTCCTATGCTGACACGGTAAGTTTGAATTATGAAAATCTTGGCTGGAGTGTTTATAGTTGCATATAAAAACATGATTAGCCATTCATTTGTAAACTAGATGGCAATTGTTATGTTTAGGCATTCTCTGTTGGAATTAGACTAGACAACTGAGAGGGGGGGTGAATCAGTTGTCACACAAAATAAACTTTCTCTGCTTTTAACCTTCTTTAGTAACTTACTATCAGATTAATGATATAAACATTAAAGCATAGATCAACAACATATGATCAGAAACATAATCAACACACTTGACACCAAGATTTTGGCATGGAAACCCAGTTAATGGAAAAACCACATTGGGGGTCAACCCACAAAGATTTGTACCTTGTTAAAAGTACTTTAGAAAAGTAGAAGGCACATGCCTTCAGGTGCACTGACCAGATCTCACTGCTTAAAAGAGAGGCTCACTCCCTACAGAATTTATTTAGAACAGAAAGGATTAATTGAGAAATAGCATCTACTTCATGCCTGATTTAGTTTCAATGAATGCTCACAAAACTTCTGCTTTACCTCAAATTATTCTTCACTGACTTTTTCACTCGACACTGCTCTCGCTCCTTTTCTTCTCTGCTCTGCTTTTGATCTTTTATTCAAATTTAATCTATTTTACTCAAGGATGATTTTTAACAACTCTTCAACAAGTATTTATACACTTCATCAACCTTGGAATGATCAACAAGGTTGGCTAAACTTAATGCGGATCTTTACATTGTCGGCCAAACATAGCTGAGACTTGAATCTTCCTCTACTAACACACCACACTTCATAAAATGATCTTTACATCATCCGCAACATGCTAGGAACATCTGGTCAACCAAGACTGGGAAGAACATCAACTTCAAAGAGGAAATCTTCAATAACAAGCTCAAACTCCAATGCGGACCTCCAACATAGTAGCCACACAATCCAGAGACCTTCATAAGTACATTAAAATCACCAATAACATCCACTCTAAACCAAATTACCAGAATCATTTGTATCTTCCTCCGGAACCTCAAGAACACTATCTGCCATGACTGTCAAACTAGAAGGATGGCGTGCGGACCTCCAAATCATGAACCACTAGAGTTGATGATACACACTGACTTACCAAACATGCCTTCAAATCCACAGACCATAATATTTCACTGTGGAGGAATCCAGACCAACTTACTGTCACTCTGTCTCTTCTGAATACTACAAGATCTGGTTCTACTCAGATGGCCATAACTTCTTCAAATCTTCATGTGGACTTCTCAATTCTTAACTGGAACAACCTCTGATAATCCTCTTTACATCCATAAGGTCCGCGAACATTGAGTCTTCATTAATTTTCTCAATATCCTCAACATTCCAGTCTCCTGAATAGGCAACAAAATAAGGCACAGTTGACACCAATGACAACAAGAATATGTTGACATCAATGACAACACTGCTTAGGCACATATTTGCAACAATCTCCCCCTTTGTCATTGATGGAAAAATATGTTGTGAAAAATTGATTCAACCATCATGACAAGAGCTTCTCCCCCTGACTTCAACAACCACTTCCTTCATTGCTCCCCCTATCATCAGCAATTAGTTTTTCACATGTCCTCTCTCCCCCTTTGACATCAATGGTAAAGGGCACATATTTGCAATCTTTACTCCCCCTTTTTATTTCAGACTTATCTCTAACATTTGCATACTGACTACTCCTTAGAGTAGTATTTTCTCCACATCAATGTGGATCTCAAGATATGACTGAGAATTCCACCAGACTAATGTACCTCAGTGCATCTTAGTTCTGATTTGGAGGGGTAATAGCCCCTAATTTCTCTCTGAGATACTCAAAGATATCCTTGGGAAGAGGCTTAGTGAAGATATCTGCAATCTGATCTTTGGAAGACACAAACTCCAACTTGAGTTCATTTTCATTTACCTTCTCTCTCAAGAAATGAAACTTGATAGATATATACTTTGTCTTTGAATGCAACACTGGATTCTTTGAGATGCTTATTACACTAGAATTATCAAAAAAGATTGTGACTGGCTTCTCAAACACAATTCTGATGTCCTTCAACATTTGCTTCATCCACAGAACCTAAGTACAATTATTTGTTGTTGCTATATATTTTGCTTCTGCAGTAGACAGAGTTATTGCCTCTTATTTTTTTCTCATCCAAGAGACCAATCTTCTTCCCAATAAAAATGCACCACCACTAGTACTTTTTCTGTCATCCACATCTCCTACCCAATCAACATATGTATATGCATGAAGAGTTAAATCATTGTCCTTTGGATACCACAATCCATAATCAATTGTCCCCTTTTGACTGCCACAACGTGGGATTCTTTTGGATTAGCTTGAAATCTAGAAACAAGTCCAATGGCATTCATGATGTCAGGTCTGGTCTGAGTCAGATAGAGTAATCCTCTAATCATTGATCTATACCTTTTCTAATTTGCATTGGAGGAGTCATCATCTTTACTTAACTTACATCTGGTTACCATAGGTGTACCTACTAGCTTTCAATCTTCCATTCCAAACTTCTTCAGTAATTCTTTCACATACTTGGACTAAGATATAAATATACCTTTATCAGACTAAATAATTTGCAGACCTAGGAAGAAATTCATTTCTCCAAACATTGACATCTCAAATTCACTTTTCATCTGATCAGCAAATGCTTTGTACATACATTCATTTCCACCAAAAATGATATCATCAATAAAGACCTCAACAATTAGGATGTCCTCATGATTAATCTTGAAGTAAAGATTACTATCAATAGTACCTTTGCTAAAACCTATCTTAAGAAAATATTTATCCAATCTTGCATACTAGGCTCTTGGAGCTTGCTTGAGTCCATACAAGGCTTTTCTTAGTCTACAAACCATATCTCCCTGATCAGACAAATAAAATCCTTCCGGTTGATCAATGTAGACTTCTTCCTCCTAATTTCCATTCAAGAATGTTGATTTGACATCCATTTAATACACTTTAAAATCTCTAAAAGCAGCAAATGCAAGAAACAATCTAACTACCTCTATTCTTTCCACCAGAGCAAAAGTTTCTTCAAAATCAATTCCTTCCACTTGAGAATAGCCTTTGCATAACAACCTTGCTTTGTTTGTTACAACTTCACCATCTTCATTTAGTTTATTATGGAAGACCCATTTGGTTCCAATCACATTTTTGTCCTCAAGTATAGGAACAAGACCCCAAGTTTGGTTCTTTTCAATTTGCATCAATTCTTTTTCCATTGCTTTTACCCTGTTTTCATCATGCAGGCTTCACTTACTGATTTAGGTTCAATCTTTGAAATCAAACAAATCTCTTCTTGATCTTTAGCAACCCTTCTCCTAGTTTGAACACCTTTATTTCTATCTCCTATGATTTGATCTTCAGGATGATTCATTCTAACATACCTGGGGGTTTTGGGACTTTCTTGAACTTCTGTTTCTTGAGCTTGTTCCTCAACATTTGTACTATTTTCTTGAGGTCTTGGAGTTGCTGGATCAATCTAAATCTGAGTTAGAGTTTGAACTAACCTTCCTTGACTTTGACTTTCATCTTGATCATCTGAATCATATCCACAGAACCTAGAATGTCCTTGCTCTCATCAACTCTAACATTAGCACTTTCAACAATCCTTTTCAACCTCTTGTTAAAGCACTGGTAAGCCTTACTTTGTGTAGAGTACCCCAAAAATATTCCCTCATCACTTCTTGTATCAAACTTGCCTAAATCCTCATCTCTTTTGATATAGCATTTACTACTAAAAACTCTAAAATATCTCACAGTAGGAGGATCACCAAACCATAGTTCATAAGGGGTCTTACCATAATTGCCTTTGATCTACACCTGGTTAAGAGTGTAGACAATAGTACTTACAACTTCTCTCCAATAAACTTGAGGAACATTTTTTTCCATCATCATGGTCCTGGCATCTTTTTGAATGGTTTGGTTCTTTCTTTCCACAACTTCATTTTGTTAGGAAGTCCTAAGAGCAGACGACTGTCTTTTTATGCAATGCTTTTCACAGAAAGCATCAAACTCAGCGGAAGTAAATTCTCCACCTCTATCGGATCTCAGACATTTCAATTTTTCACCAATCTCATTTTCGACCATCACTTTGAACACCTTAAATTTGTCAAGAGCTTCTGATTTTTCTTTTAGGAAAGTTACCCACATCATCCTAGAGTAATCATCAATCAGCAACATGAAATATCTATCTCCTTGCACACTCCTAATTCTAGCAGGACCACAGAGATCAGTATGTACCAGTTCCAATCATCCACTTGAAGCTTGTTCCTTACTTTTGAATGCAATTTTGCTATGTTTCCCCAATTGACATTCTCTACACATGCTATTAGGTTTCACAAGTTTTGGAAGATCTCTTACAGCCCGAGTGGTACTTATTTTGACAATATTATCAAAATTCACATGACACATCCTCCTATGCCATAACCAACTTTCATCTATCTGAGAAATCAAACAACTCTTGCTAGAACTACTTAAATGAAAAATGTTACCTCTAGTTTGAGTACTGGATGCAATTTCAGTTCCAGAGCTCTCCAAGATTCTGTATTTTCCATTCTTGAATCGAAGATCATAAACTTTATCAACCAACTATCCAAGACTGAGAAGATTATGTTTCGATCCTTCCACATATAGAACATCATTGGTGCTATTATTACCATCACAAGAGATGGATCCTCTACCATGGATTCTACTAGCTGAGTTATCTCCAAATTTCACAAGCCCTCCTTCATAATTTTTAAAATTCACAAACTTACTCTTGTCTCCAGTCATATGATGAGAACATCGACTATCAATCACCCATTCATCTTTCTCAATAACCCAACCAGCCAAGGCACTTTCCATATTTGTATAGCTAGCAAATTTAGTAGACATCAGATCTTCTTCTTTGATGGCAATGAACACCCAATCATTTTTAGAGGAACCTCCATGATCAGATTCATCATTTGTGACTCCTTCTCCAGCTTCTTGGACATAGTAACATTTGTTCTAATTTTTGTATCTATTAGGGTTTGGCTTTGAAAACCTCTCCAGACATCTTGAGGCAAAATGACCAATCTTATTACAAGCAAAACATTTGAGTGGCAATTTTCCTTCATACTTACCAGATCCTCTTGGCAATATTTTGGCAAGAAGAGCTTCAAGATCTGCAGTTTCAATTTCAACATCTTCAAGATCCTTCCTTGTCTTCATGAATCTATTTGATCTTGTAGAAGAGATTTCACCCAGATCATATCTTTGTTTTCCATATACACTAGCCTTAAATGTAGATTCAGACTTGGGAAGAGAATCACCAAACTCACTTAATTAAAAATCTAAAATTTTGCCAACCAGTTGATCTCTTGTAACTTCTAAGACAGTCCTAATCTCCTCTATAGCAACAACCTTATGTTTGTATGAATCAGGTAAAGATCTAAGTACTTTTGATACAATCTTTGATTCTTCCAAAGTTCCACTAGCACACCTAATACCACACACAAGTTCATTTATCTTTTGCATGTAGATTGTGATGTTTTCATCTTCACTCATCCTCAAAGTTTCAAATTTTCCTCTCAGACTTTGTAGCTTGGCACATTTGACAAATTTATTGTCTTCATACAAATTCTCCAACTTTTTCCATATTTCATGAGAATTTTTTACACCAAAGACATTTGTCATTTCTGAATCAGTCAGGGAACTCAACAAGGCTTCTTTAGCTTGAAGGTTATTTTCAGCATCCTTGAGTTGATCTAGAGCTGAAGGACCTTTCTCTGGAGGTTTATACTCAACACTGGTTATCACCCAATAGGCATTGCCCATGCATTGAAAATGGAACTCCATGCGATTCTTCCAAATAGAATAATTTGTTCCATCAAATCTCAAACTATTCTTCTTGTAGGTCGACATCCTGGATCTCCTCAAGCAGTCAAGCTTTTATAAGAGGATATGGCTCTGATATCAATTGTTGGAATTAGACTAGACAACTGAGAGGGGGTTGAATAAGTTGTCGCACAAAATAAACTTTCTCTACTTTTAACCTTCTTTGTTAACTTACTATTAGATTAATGATATAAATATTAAAGCATAGATCAACAACATATGAGCAAAAACATAATCAACACACTTGACACCATGATTGTGACATGGAAACCCGGTTAAGGGAAAAACTATGGTGGGGTCAACCCACAAAGATTTGTACCCTGTTAAAAGTGCTCTAGAAAATTAGAAAGCACATGCCTTTGGGCACACTACCCAAAGCTCACTACTCAAAAGAGAGGCTTACTGCCTACAGAATTTATTTAGAACATAAAGGATTAACTAAGAAATAGCATCTACTTTATGCCTGATTTAGTTTCAATGAATGCTCACAAAACTTCTACTTTGCCCCAAATTATTCTTCACTAACTTTTTCACTCTACACTTCTCTCGCTCCTTTTCTTCTCTGCTCTGCTTCTAATCCTTTATTCAGATCTAATCTCTTTTACTCAAGGATGATTTTTAACAACTCTTCAACAAGTATTTATACACTTCATCAACCTTCGAATGATAAACAAGGTTGGCTAAACTTAATGTGGATCTTTACACTATCAGTCAAACATAGCTGAGACTTGAATCTTCCTCTACTAACATGCCACACTTCATAAAATGATCTTTACATCATCTGCAACACGCTAGGAACATCTCGTCGGCCAAGACTGAGAAGAACATCAACTTAAAAGAGGAAATCTTCAATAACAAGTTCAAACTCCAATGTGAACCTCCAACATACTAGCCACATGATCCAAAGAGCTCCATAAGCACATTAAATTCACCAATAACATCCACTCTAAACCAAATTACTAGAATCATTTGTATCTTCCTCTAGAACCTTAAGAACACTATCTTCCATGACTGTCAAACTAGAAGGATGGCTTGCAAACCTCCAAACCATGAACCACTGGAGTTGATGATACACACTGACTTACCAAACATGCCTTCAGATCCGCAAACCATAATATTTCACTATGGAGTAATCCGGACCAACTTACTGTCACTCTATCTCTTTTGAATACTACAAGATCCAGTTCTACTCAGATGGCCATAAATTCTTCAAATCTTTATGTGGATTTCTCAATTCTTAACTAGAACAACCTCTGACAATCCTCTATATAGCCATAAGGTCTGTGAACATTGAGTCTTCATTAATTTTCTCAATATCCTCAACATTCCAGTCTCCTGAATAGGCAACAAAATAAGGCACAGTTGACACCAATGACAACAAGAATATGTTGACATCAATGACAACACTGCTTAGGCACATATTTCCAACATTCTCAAGGTGATTCAAGGCTTTCATTGTATTGCAAGAGCAGATTTTTGTGGTTTATGTGTTTTTGTTTGCATATTTGAGCATCCATTTCATCATGGAATGAAGAGCATCTTCCTCACATGAGATCTTCACTACAAGGTGACATTATATTGTGTTTCTGATCATTATTTCATTTGGTTTTTGCCTCTGCCTCCCTAGGCATGCACTCTCTATCTGACAAAGGTGTTCAAAGACTTAAGTGTCTTTCATGGCTTGACTGAGGCAAGCCTCTAAACATGACAACCCCCTCCCAAAGTTTTCATGGTTGCAGGTTACAGGTTGAGGAGCTAGACAAAGTGAAGTTGCAGGAAGACATCTTGGAGTGTTGGAATTGCAGAACAGGAAGAAAATCTGCCCCCTGGACTTAGACACCCAGTCATTACTCCTCCAAATTCTATGACAGGAAAATCTCTAATACTGCAGGAAATAGTTGCAGACTAAGTTCACAGGTCTGAACAGAAACTAGGGCCTTGGACTTGGGTGGCTGCTCCTGTGTCCCTGACTTTTTTGCCCTGGAACCCTGAAAATAGGTACTCCCTCTGGTATCATCATCCTTAAGAAGCTTCATCATCTCCTCCAACATGGGAAGAGTACCAGCTAAAATGAGAAGTGTCTCTATGTCAGTTTACCTATGTAAGAGGTTAGGAGCCCTGTCAACTGTGAATCGATGGTCGTACATTACACCAAACTCCATAATGTTGTTGATGACATTTTATTTGTCTATCAATGATGTACATTCTTCATTTTCAATATAAAAAAATAATATTTTCATATTATTATTGTGTGATATTGATAAGTTTTACAAGCATCCAACCAAATGCAATGCAATTTTTCTTCTCTATAACCACAGTAGTGTTTCATTTGTTTTCCTTTATTGCATTGCATAGTAATCAACAACAGTAGCATATTAATATACAGTATTAGCAAATTTTTAATGTTTATGTAGAAACTAGAGTTTTCCTTAAGTAGTCAATTAAATAATACAGATAATTTGAACAATGAACACATAAATGGATTTTAGTGTTATATTGATTTTTAAATGAAGGTCCGAAGGAATACATTGAATTATTACATTTATAATGTACAATAACTTGCTCAAAACAAACTCTACATAATGATCTATTGGAAACACATATTACTAAATCATTTTATCACCTTTTGTAGAGTGGTCCACTCTTCATCTGATGGAAGTGTAACTTTTCATAACCCAATGTGAGCAAGTTGTAAGTGTGATACAAGTTTATAATTCATATATTTACTTGGCTTCAATGTTTCACTAAAAGTTCCATTCAAGGTTATCACTGGTGAGATAGAATCCAAAAAATTTTGCCTCATCAAGATTTTGAGGAAACTGGTCCTTATCCAACTTCATTTTATCCTCCATACTCTTTTTGAAAGTTTCCTTTCCAATGTATCGGCATGATGGGTCAAAAGCCCCCAGCAAACCAAGCTTTTTGAAGTTTTCTTCCTTTGTTTGCATCCTCTTTGTCAATTCTGCAGCTTGTTCCAAAAGATGTCATGCTTGTTCCATCTTCTCACATTTTTCAATGATAGATGAGGCCTTTATTATGGCATCAATATGGTTCTCAATTCATTTCAATTCCAATTCTTCGCCACTAGCTTTGTAGATTGATTCTAAAATGTTGTTTGCATCTAACAGTTTTGAAGTTGCCATGTATCCATTTTCAGCAATATATTTTTTGAGTGTATTACTACATAATAGTAGATCATGTGTGAATTCAAACATATTAGACATATCATCAATCCTCTTCATAATTTTCCCCCACATGTTATGTTTTATATAAAACATTGTGTTTCTATAAAATTCAGATACTTTCTTTTGGGAGGATTTTATTTTATTTTCTACATTCTTCAGTTTTATCTGCAAATTTTTGGAGTTTTTTCTCTCTTTCTCCACATTTTCTTCCCATAGATGTCCTACTTTTTCTACCACCTACAGTTTGTCTTTGGCTTGATTCAAGGATTGTTCTAATTTTTCTGAATTTGCTCTTTCAATATCATAATTCTTTTTACTTTCACTTAGCATTTTCTTCAGTTTATTCACTTCACTTGTAGATGTAGATTAGAGTTTTTTATCCTTTTCTCTAATTCTTTGGTCTTGTTCTCTATTGCTTTCCTCTTTTTTTTTTCATTTGCTATGTCTCCCTATAACGTTTCTTTTAAAGTCTAGAACCTGTTATGTAAATCACAAGGTCAAATGAAAATGAGCAATTGGAATGGAATTAACATCACTGAATATATTTTCCTTCTGTTGTAACTCAATTTCTGGAACTTGTGACCTGTCTATATTACAACTCTGATTTTTAGACAATATATTCAACAAAGTTACCACGAAATTAAAAACAACCATACCTTTCTTGTTCTCTCTCTTGCTTTAGCAATGATGTGTACACTACTTTGTTGTTCCTTTTTGATACATTTATTTTGTCAAACAATTTCATTCTAGAAAAATCCACTTGGATGGTGCTCACCTCATAGGCAGTGTTGCATCTGGTCCTCTAGTTTATTTTGAACTTTGGGCACAATAATCATGTAATCCATTTTTTTATTTCCAGGTCAAATGTAGTCAATACCTTAGTTGTTGTAGGCTCTGAAGTTGCAATAGTCTCTATCTCTAGCACTTGCTTCTTGTGTGTTTTAGATATTTTGGCTTTCTTTTCAAACTCAACTTTGTAATCAGAATCTGTGACACTTGACATAACTTTGAATGGCAAAGGAGTAGTTGTAGTGTTGGAGGCATCACTAATTGATTGAGGGTGAGGATTATCCATTCATATCCCAGTCACACTAACAATAGGAGGGGGTGCCTTCGGGAAACAATTGCTTTGATGTGGATGTGGAATCAAAACTTGTCATAATCTATTGCTTCTTAGTATTCAAAAGGCCTTGTTCTCTAGGTTTGTCTATAGTATCATCTAATTTTATTGATGACCTTTTGTGAGTTTATTGTTGTGGCTCTTGCTGACCAGTACTAATACTATCATCTATACCATCACCATATTTGCCACTAGTAGCACTAAAATGTCCACCATCTCCTGTAGGAAAAGAATGAGAAACATGCAGATTAGAAGACCCTTATGGTACTGTTAGTGATTGGATATCACTCTGAGGATTTGAAGCTAGAATAAATCTAATCTCTTGATTTGTATGTCTATGCCCTTTGTCTTGTTCATCACCTCCAATGTCGAGTCGAAGATCATTAGGTTTTCTAGGCCATACCTATGGTACAGTCCAAATGCCTTGTCTTATGGGCCCCAAACCACCACCTTCATAACCCAATTTTTAGGCTATTGATGCCCTTGTAGTATATGATTCTCTTTAGGTCTCACTCATATGAGGTCTGAATGCATAGGCACTAAGATATGTGCCTAGGTTGTCCTTTATCCTCATCATCACTTTCAACATTAAATGCTTCATTGATAGTGGGATGCTCTATATCCCACAATTTGTTGAACTCTTCAACTTCTGAGTTTTCTTCAAATTCTATAGTAGCTTTTGGATCACTGAGATCCTTCCTCATAGACCAGAAGGCACTAATTTTTGAGTGTGACCAATGTTCCTTTGTACAAGCCTCTTTTAGAGTCTATGGAATTTTTGTATACATAGATTTTTTAGCACCTTTTCTATAGAAATTGTCATATCTCTTGTTTGCCAATGCCACCTCTACATCCCTCTATGTTTGTGGAATTGGATGCAATCCCATTATTTCTAATGATAATATTTCAAATGAAATACCTCTTTGAGTAGCATTTTCTTCCATGACTTTTCTGACCTCATCCCAAGAATTCTTGTTTCTCAACATTTCTAGCAGGGGTTTACTTTCATGTTGAATTCTACTTGGAGCATTCTTATTGGCCACAAGCCTTGTTTTAATCACATCACATGGTTCATACTACTAGTGAGATTCAACATCAAATTTAAAAAGTTGTAAAATTTCATGTGCCACAGTGACTACTTTTCTCTTGAATGTGAACCCTCCACATGAAAAGGTAAAGAAGGAAATATGCTCTTCTTTTTATGGCTAACAAAGTGCAGTTGATCTATACTCTCCATTTGTCGTATGTATTCTAATTGAAAAATCCTCTCTGTCACATGCATTGGATGTTTGTGGGGCTTTACTCTTGATCCATAAAATCTTAGGACAATATATTCCTCCATGAAGCACTAGTCAGCCAATTGTATTTATTTTCCCAATTGAATGCAATTTCTACAAGACTCAGGCAATCTAGACATTGGAGTATTTGTAATGGCTTGATACAATGGAGCCAAAAAGTAGTCCACAAAATGATTGTAGTTCTTTTGATTATGATACATCTTTATCTTATGGGTCTAATCAAGTACTCCATTTTTATCTAGCTGAATTATTATTTGAATCTTGTTGTCATGAAACATCCCATCAAACTTCACTAGAAAAAAATTACACATGTAGGTTGTAAACCCAAATGTCTTTCTATTGGAACTGAGAGTGGGAGCTTCACTTTGACTTTGTTTAATCATTAAAAATTGATCATGCATGGATCTTGCAATGTGGTCAAGTAATCTGTATTTAGCAAGTGGATTGCATTGATGGATATTGTATACCATTTCAAGGAGGCTTGCATCCACTTGACTATTATTATCCAATCCAAGGCAAAACACTAGCATGGAAATAATATCTTGAACCCATGTTTTAAAAATTTCAATTTTATAAGGAGGCTTATGATTCTGATTGAGTAGGGCACCATTCAATGTTAGAAATTTGATTAAAAAAATTATCTTCACTAACTGCTTCATAAGTACTAGCAAGTTTTTCTAGGTTTATGTGGACTTTTCCATATTCTTCAGTGGTAAAACCCAACAATTTGCCAAAATATTCTCCATTAATGGGAAGCATTACTTCCTACCTATCTTTTATAACTATTTCTTTTCTATTTTCATCATAATTCTAGGCACAAAACATGATAAATCCAGGGCAAGGGAAAACCTCAGGCAACATCAGGTGTCCCAATCCAACCACCCATGGTGTAGTCATCCCACTATTTGGTATTAATTTTTTGGGTCAGGTTGCACTCTACGTACCTTATTCTCCAATGAAAATCTAAGTGTTGAGGTAAACCTTCCAAAGATTACAGGGTCATAAATATCATGGTATTCATCTGTAAAACCTGGGGTTTTAATCAGTCTGGCATAGTCTATTTTATCTCTTTATTTGTTATTCCTAACTTTTAGTCTAGTAGTGCTAGTAGACATGCTTATAAACACTCAACCCTAAATCCTGGTCCCCAAGATTGAAAAATTTGAAGCTTCAAGGAGAATAGTAATAGCAAGAGTAATAGGAATGAAGTATTTTAGTTGTATTTCACTTACCCGGAAAAGATGAATACAAAGACTGCCACTGAGTGACTCCATGACATCACAAAATTGATATTAAAATTCCTACTGCACTACAATCTCCTTGAGTCCTTGACCCTCTCGCTTCCAAATAGTATCAATTAAAATTGCTAAATACTAACTCTAAGTGCCAACTATGAAGTAAAGTGAGTGAAACATATTACATTATTTAATGAAACGTGATAACTCTAAGTATTTGAATTAATAATTTAATACTTATATAGCATGTATGTCGAGCTATAGAATTGAAAAATATCATATAATCTCAACCATTGATCTTTGTAATCTAACGACTCTTGATTGATTCTAGAGGTTTGAGTTCCCAAGTCTAGCACTCCAGACTTTCATTCTAGAATTCAACTACAGTCGTCCATCTAGCATTGAAACATTCATTGGATGGTGATACATGGCATTAAAGTCTAAATATAATATAGGTTAGATAAACTATATGAAGTCAGGCCCACTTTGATGATATAATATAGGGTAGATATATTACATAATTTTATTTTTAGACTACAAAAATTAGGTAGCCCCCCTATAAACTGCAGTGCACCTGGTAAACTTTTTTCATGTGACTGGTGATGCTGGCATGACACACCCTCCGGTACCACGGGGATGGGGGGAGACTGGACCTCGTGACCTTGTGCCTACCACAGGAAGCTCTTGCCAATCGAGCCAGGCCCCTCGGCCCAGATATATTATATAATAATTATACTTAATATTATATAAAATATTATAATATAGGTTTAAGGTTAGATATATTATATTATAATATATTATATAATAATATATAATAATTATATTATATTATATATATAACAATTATTCATCTGTTGATCTTTGTAAATCTAACAACTCTAGATTGATTATGGAGGTATGAGTTTGCAAGTCTAGTGCTCCATACATTTCATTCTAGAATTCAACTATAGCTATCCATTTGGCATTGAAACATTCATCGAATGGTGATACATGGTACTAAAGTCTAAATATAATATAGGCTAGATATATTATATAATAATTATAATTAATATTATATAAAAAATTATAATATAGGTTTAAGGTTGGATATATTATTATAATATATTATATAATAATTAGAATCATATATTATATTATATAATAATTATATTATATTATATTTAATAATTATTCATTCGTTGATCTTTGTAAATCTAATGGCTCTAGATTGATTCTGAAGGTATGAGTTTGCAAGTCTTGCACTCCAGACATTTTGTTCTAAAATTCAACTACAACTGTCTTGTGGTACCTGCCTAGGTTTTAGGGTTTTGAGTTAGTTTTATGCAAGTGTTTTACTTATTTTCCTTAAAACCCTAAGTCTTATAGTTGAAAGTTTACTTTATGTTCTATTTTGTTGTTGATCATCTAGCCTAGGTTCCCGATTAGCTAAGTTATAACCTTATGTCTTTT
Source organism: Cunninghamia lanceolata (assembly GCA_027924645.1). Lineage (NCBI taxonomy): Eukaryota > Viridiplantae > Streptophyta > Pinopsida > Cupressales > Cupressaceae > Cunninghamia > Cunninghamia lanceolata. Next base: position 7,372,527 of record BSBN01000957.1, read on the forward strand.
ATGTCATGAGTTAACCGGTCCCCAGGTCTTGAGTTACCTATTCTAGCCCATCAAGTCATATGCATTGCAAAGTCTTAGTCTTATATCCTTGTAAGGGTCCAAAAGTGCCACTTGGCAGGATATCGCAAGCCTACACAATGTTGAAGGTGACATCATGTTTGCACCGCAGAGCTGCGAGGTGAAGATAGGTGTCAAGGACATCATGGCCTATGGCCATAATATCAATGATTTAGTTGAATGAAGGATATGGTGCTAGGTGTCAAAGGATCGAGTGAAGTAGTGGGATCGCAGATATTGAAGGTTCTAATGATAATGCATTCTCGGAGGAGAATCTTGTCTGCGGGGAAGATTCTCCATGCTACTACGAGATGTTGACACCTAGCTAACTCTTGGAAAGAAGAATAAGGCTTGCATAATGGATGTTCATGTGGAAGCCTTAGCATGCACCCATGGAGCCAAAAGGAGTTGATCTATTTTCTATTGCGTCATTGTGAAATGATGCCACGTGGCCACATAGAACAAAAAAGTAAAAATTTTAGCAAGAAGGTGTGTTTGAGATGGAGTAATTTGATTGGCTAGCTCCTTTTCCCATAAAGGCCTAGATTTCCAAATCTTGCGATTGATTCACGACCGTCGATCTCACAATATGAATTGTACATCAACGGTTGGCATTTTAATTTTTCTGTGTAGATGTTGGGAGCCACCCCTGTATCACAAATTCGCAATGATGGTTGAAAAGACATGCATTTATGCACTAAGCCCTGATCTATAAGCTTGATTAAAGTTGACTTGCAAGGGTTTTTTACAGCATTTTCATAAACATGAAGGCAATTTATTCATAGCAAGCAATTGGACGAGAAAATATTGTGATTTCAAGATTCTAAAACTAAAAACTGTAAGTTATTCTTGCCTATTATATCTATTTGAAGGTGAATTATTTCTTGGTAGAGGATATTTTGAGCATTCTTAGAAGAGAAAACCCTAGTTTCGTGAAGTGTTATTTCAAAAAATGAGTCAAACAAGTTAGATTTTGACTTCTAAGAGGAGTCTAGATGAGGATTTAATGAAACAGTTGCCTAGGTCTTCAAGAAGGCCAATGAATGCATACGGTCTAGGTGGGCCTAATGATAGATTGTTATATTTGTGTTCTAGGTGTCAGGATGCTAAATTGCTTGTGCATGGGTGGACTCTATTTAAGCACTAGCATGATAGGAAGGAGTACAAAGCCTCTATTTGTAATGCCTTGAATTTGGATGTTACAAAGTTGATATGCCCTAATAAATTTATAAATCCTGACCTGGTAAGGGCTGTTGCATAGAGATATGATCCTACTTCTAGGACTATTAGGGCAAGGAATAATGAAGTCATGATTAGTACAACAAAGGCAATCGTCACAAAGGTATTTGGCCTCAACCCTCTTGCAAATAAAAAGATTGATTTCAACATCCTAAAAGATGAATACAAAAGAGCCTTGCATACATACAAAGTATTGAAGTTGCCTAAGCACAGAGCAAGGGGAATTGATTGAAAGTTAATTAGAATATCAGATAGTGAAGAAGAGCCTTTTGATGTTTCACAATTCATGCATTACTTTGTAAAGACTTACCACACTCTATGCCATGTACTAGGAAGAGATGCATTGGATAAGATCCCAATTCCTATGATGATGTTAAATGCAAATGTACAAGATATTTCAACTTTTGAAGCATTTGATTATGCAACATATATAGTAGACAAGATGCATGAGAAGTTATTGAAGATTAAGAACAATCTGTATGTTGTAGATGCAAAGGTGGAATTTAAATGGTATTCAATTATGTGCCATATGTTTTATATGCTAGAATAGAGATGTGGCATCATGATTTACATGTCAAAGAATTAGAATAGGATGGTACTCTTCTCTCTTTCCAATTATGGACTCATTTGTTAGATATGTACTGTGAAAGTTTAGACTATGTGATTTTTGAAGAACATTTTATGAGAAGGCTGCTGAAGTTTATGGAGCCTGAAGGTGAAAGGGTTCCAAGGGATGTATTAGATTTTCTGAGACCATTGGATAGAACTCTTGAATTAGGAATTTAGCATAATTGGGGAGATTGGTTCCTGCACACCTATACTACTTGCATTAGAGTTTATGGGAGCAAGGTTGCACCACATATACTACCAAAGTATGTGCCAAGGAGGATTACATATTTGGAAATTATCTGGCAATTGAATGAATCAAATAAAGAACACCTAAGATTATAGAAGAAAGGGTCATTTTTCCCTACTGCCAAGTTTTGTGACTTTTGGGCTTCACAGAAAGATGCTCTAGATCAAATCAATTTAGTTTTAGAAGATTACAAGATGGGGTTCCAAGACCCAAGGGTATTTGATCCATAAGGTTTCCTCAACAGAGTGAGACTTAATGTCAAAAGGCCACAATTCACCCATTAGGTCCTATATGATAAGGATGTAGTGAGAAACTGTGCTACCATGGAGGAAATTCATTTATTAAAGGAAAAGTGGAGAGCAGTGATTGAAGGGGAAAGAATGAGAAATAATTTGAATTCTGCATATCCTGGGGCTTTTGCAAAGGAAAATGACCCAATAATAAGGATTCAGAAAATTCTTACCAATGTAGAGACTGATTAAAAGTGCCCCTGTAGGTGAAGAGAGACCTACATATGATCCAAGGAGTACAGTCAAGCCATATAACATAAAAAATGAGTCTCCTGATTCACCTCGAGCCAAAAAAATGAAAATCATTAACTTGGAGCATGAAGAAGAAATAGAGTTTATGGACTTGGAGGAGGAAATTAATGAACAAGAACAAGAAATTTCTCAACAGGTGAATTCACCTGAGAGAATAAGGCCTTATGCCTCTCCAGATAATAGGTTGGCAAGGTCACTTTCTAGTGACTAGGTAGATATAGAGGACATCAGAGTGCTCTCTTGTGCACAATTTTTAGAAGATGATGCCTTTGTCAATACTCCTAAATTTAAGGGGTATGTGTTGAAAGTGAGAAATGAAGAATTTCAGAAGAAAGTGGAAGAAGCAAAAAGAGGAGCTGATCCTAAGAAGTATGAATAAATAACATAGAGGGTGCTCAATGAATTAAGCCAGGATATCACCAGGATGACCACTAATGAAGGGAGAGCTTTGGTGGAAAAGAGTGATCTGTTGTTACTTCCTCATTAGACTTTGGCAGATGCAATTGCATTTGATAATGTCACAAGGATGGGCATAGATATCTTTGATGATCAGGTTGATAAAGCACTCTCTAGTGCAGGGTTCAATCCTGAGTTTGAGACCTTGGCAATATGGGCATTGGCCCCAAACAATAAAAAGCCAAGGATGGGTTTATGTTAATTAACAGGAGATGTGATAATAAAAAGAGTATCAGATACTCCAAGTCCTCAAGCTACAAGCTTGAGTGTTCACATAGCTCAATTTGTTGAGGTTGTCACCAATAAACTGCATAAGGACTATGATGAGCTTTTATTGAAATATGGACAGGCAATGGCAGAATTGAATAAGAACAAGGGGCAAATGTTGTTATCACTAGGTACTTCAATTCAGAATGCTTCAGTCCCTATGGATGTTGTAGAAGCTTTCCCAATAAATAGAGATACAATGCTCTCAGAGATTAAAGAGTTGAAGGAAGAAGTAAAAAGTTTGAAAGATGAGAAGAAGAGCACAGTTAAGGAAATGGTTACAAATTTGATTAACCATGGGCTATCCAAGATTATAGCCAGGGTTGATGATTAATGAAAATCTTATTCAAGTTTGAGGACAACCCAAGACAAACATGAGAAGGATAAGGAAATCTTGAAGAACATGTGATTAGGGTATGGCTATCTAGAACTAGAGAAATAAGGGAAATTCATAGATGTTCAAGGATTTCCCCTGATGCTCCAACAGAAATAAAATTAACCCTTGACATGTTGCTTTTGTTAGAAGAGGTAGTGGCTTTCCAGCTAAAATTGGATAAAGTTTTGAAGGAGAAAAGACAATCAATTGAGAAGATAGATAAAAAGTTTATGCCAAGCATATTGGAAAATGATGGAAAAATAAAGAGTTCGGACAAATGGAAGGTTGATTTTAAAGATATAGCCATTGAGCTCGTATCTTCAAGTTGTGTAGACGGTGATCCAAATATGAAATTTTTAAGTTCTACACTTGATAAGCTACATGCATTGGAGTTAAATTTTGAGATATTCTGTAAGGAGTCAAAAATCTTATTGGATGCTAGGTATGTAGGGCATAATGAAAAATATCAAAATTGATTCCTTTCCAATGGCCATCAGAGAAAGCATGTGCAGCTTGGATGGATAAGTATGGATAAATGTGTCCAGGGTGAACAAAGATCCAATCATGTGATATGTCTTCTTCATCATTGGGATAAAACACTTCTAATGGTCTTTTTCCATCTCCAATTTGAATTGTATTGTCTTTTTCCCTTTCATATGTAATTTGAATTAGCTTCCCAATGCCTATAGTGGTGGCTTGTAGTGTAAGATTTGTAACCTACAGTTGGTAACGACTTTTAGGGCAACATGTTGTTCCACTTTATAAAGAGATGGAAGATTTGGGAAACTTTGATAATGGAATACAGAGCAATTTTTGAGAAGTTGTCCATATTCTAAGTAGTACGTTTCAATTTATTGAATGTTGAATGTACTTTCTCTATAAATATTTTATCAATTTTAGATTGCAATATATGTAAAATGCCTTTGAGCATGTGTTTGCATCAATTGTCTCCTATGTTGTTTGCATTTCTCTTTTGAATGAGGATACTAAGGGTTTTTGAGTTCTTGAATATACATTTGCTATATTGCATGTTTGGTTTATTGTTTCTATTCAAGGAATAGATTGAAATGCTCTGAGTTAGATATGGGGAGATGTGTTTTACAATAGGGATATTTATAAGAAGAGTTGTTGGAAATACCCATTATTAGATTGTTAGCTGTAAGACAGGAACACACTAAATCCTCTGAATCTGGATGTTTGTTTTGTTTATGAGAAGTAATCTGTATGCAGGGAATTGACTCCAAACCCTAGGATTGGCACCAATCAGAGCTGGGCTTATTTTCACAAATCACCCATAATCAAAAAATCACACACACACACACACACACATATATATATATAAAGAACAAATCAACTTATCAATTTTTAGGAGTAGGGTATAGTTCTATGTTCTCTGAGCCAATTAATGAAGTAATCTCCAAAGGTAGCCAACTTTGAAACAATTATACAATTTTGGTCTACATCCAAGAGAACATATATGCTTTAAGTGTCAATATCCAATTGAAATAAAGGTTTTTCATATTGATATTGAATTAAGGGAATACCCCCTAGGTTTAGCAGAGCCTGAAGTATAGAGGAGAACAAGCAATTGTCTCCTATTCATTGGTCACTGACTTAAGAATCCTGAGCATAAAAGATGTCAACTTTTTAGGGAAACTCAGACCATCAATTGGGAACACCAACACCATCCATCTGATAAAATTATGACAAAATGCCACATGTCAGGAAAGTACCTTTGGTGGGATATTGGAATGCCACATGTCAGAGGCTTAGAGGGGATAACTTATTCTAAACCTGTTAGACTTAGGGTAGACAACTGAGAGGGGGGGTGAATCAGTTATCCAAAACTTTCTTCCAAATCAAATACTTAACTCCACACAAGCATAATAGTAAATCAATCATGAAAGCATAATGCAACAAGTTAAGAGTAGATACACATTAACACACATAACACCAAGATTTTTGACGTGGAAAACCCGGTTAAGGGAAAAAGCATGGGGTGATTAACCCAAGATAATATTCTCTATTAGAAGAATAGAAAGAATAAATGGCACATGCCAATTAGGGCTCACTGCCTGAGCACACTACTCACAAGAGGCTCACTGCCTACAAGAGACACATTGTCTACAAAAGGAATAAGTATCACATACTTAAACTGGTAAATAGCATCTTCACCATGCTTGAGTCAGTTTCATTTAAGCTCAAACCTTCTACGCTGCCTTTCACTTCTTCCTCACTACCACTTCCTCATCTCCATAGACACACATTGAATTGACTTCACTGTCCCTTATTTATACATGACATCAACTTGGGAACAAACATCTAAGTCGGCAATCATCCACAAGAACATCCGCAAGTTGAGTGAATCATCTGGTCAGCCAGCCTAAGAAAAAACACCTTCATCTGGAAGTATTTCTTCAATTTCAGACTCCATCTCTAATGTGGACCGTCAACATGAACTGAACATGATCCAAGGACCTCCACAAACTTGCCTGAAACACCAAGAACATCCGCACTTCATCTACTTACTGAAATCCTTCTCTCCTTCATCTGGAACCTCAAGAACACAGTCTGCCATTACTGTCACAAAGGAATAGATACTTGTAGACCTTCAAACCATGAACCAATCGAGTTACCACACCACACAGACTTCCCCAACACTTCCTCAAATCCATAGAATCAGAGAATGCATTTTCAGATCTCACTAGACCTATCTGTATCACTCTGTCATCACTGAACATCTACCGGAACCAGTTTCACTTGAACTACCATAACTTCTTCATATCTTCATGCGGACCTCTAAAATCTCTACTAGAACATCTTAAGACACATATCTACAAATCCTTTAAACCACATCCTCTGATCCTCATCCTGCCTTGGACTTTTACCTTATGTCATCACTGTTCTTCACTATTCCTGATTGAGACTAATTTTCTCAATATCCTCAGCACACAACTCATCCAACCTTATCATTAATGTAGCAGGAGTATGTTGACATCAACGACAACACCGCTTAGGCCCATACTTGCAACAATCTCCCCCTTTGTCATTGATGGCAACATATGATGTGAAAAACTGTTTTAACCGTCAAGACAAAAAAATGACCTTACTGTCACAACTTCCCCTATCAGCAACAACCATTCACATGTCTTCTCTCCCTTTACTGCTCCCCCTTTTATCATCAACCACTTGTTTTTCACATGTCTTCTCTCCCCCTTTGACATCAATGGAAAAGGGCACATACTTGTAGTTCCACCACTTCAAAACCATGCATGCTGCTCCCCCTGAGTAGCAGCTCCCCATCATCAGTCCAAACCACAAGATGTGACTATGATATCCACCAGACTAATACACATCAGTGCATCTTAGTTCACCACCGGAGGGACAATAACCCCTAACTTCTCCCTGAGATACTCAAAAGAGTCCTTAGGTAGAGGTTTAGTAAAGATGTCTGCAATCTGATCCTTTGAAGGCACAAACTCTAATATGACTTCATTCTTGTTCACTTGCTCTCTCAAAAGTGAAATTTGATGGATATATGTTTAGTCTTTGAATGCAACACCGGATTCTTGGATATGTTTATTGCACTTGAATTATCACAGAAAATTGTGATGGGCTCCTCATACTCTACTCTGATGTCTCTTAACATCTGTTTCATCCACAAAACTTGAGTACAACTACTTGTTGCAGCAATATATTCTGCTTCTATAGTGGACAAAGATATTGCTTCTTGTTTCTTGCTTAACCAAGAAACCAATCTCTTCCCCAAAAAGAATGCTCCACCACTGGTACTCTTCTGGTCATCCACATCTCCTGCCCAATCAACATCTGTATATGCATGAAGAGAGAAATCATGATCTCTAGGACACCACAACCCATACTCAATTGTCCCCTTTAAATATCTAAAAATCCTCTTGATTGCCATAACATGAGATTCTCTAGGATCAGCTTGGAATCTAGCAACAAGACCAACAACCTGCATAATATCTGGTCTAGTTTGAGTGAGATACAATAGTCCTCCAATCATTGACCTATATTTTGTCTGATCAACCTTGGGAGAGTCATCATCTTTTCTCAACTTGCATCCAGTTGCAATTGGAGTGTTCATTGGCTTTGAGTCTTCCATCCCAAATTTCCTCAACAATTCTTTCACATATTTTGACTGAGAAATGAAGATTCCTTTCTTTGTTTGAATAATTTGTAGACCCAAAAAGAAATTCATTTCTCCAAGCATGGACATCTCAAACTCACTTTTCATTTGACTTGCAAAAGTTTTACACATACTATCTCTTCCTCCAAAAATGATATCATCAACAAATACTTCAACAATTAAGATATTTTCATGATCAATTTTGAAATACAAATTACTATCAGCAGTACCTTTATTGAAACCAATCTTCAAGAGATGCTTATCTAATCTTTCATACCAGGCTCTTGGGGCTTGCTTCAGTCCATACAGTGCCTTTTTCAATTTGCAGACCATGTCACCATGATTAGACAATTGAAATCCATCTGGTTGCTCAATGTACACTTCTTCTTCCAAATTATCATTTAGGAAGGCAAATTTGACATCCATCTAATACACCTTGAAATCCTTAAAGGCAGCAAATGCAAGAAATAATCTAACTGCTTCAATTCTTGCCACTGGAGTAAAATTCTCTTCAAAATCAACTCCTTCAATCTGAGAGTAACCCTTGTAGACCAATCTAACTTTGTTTCTGACTACTTCACCAGCTTCATTCAGTTTGTTCCGAAAGACCCATTTGGTTCCAATCACATTCTTGTTTCTAGGTCTAGGAACAAGATCCCAAGTGTGATTTTTCTCAATTTGCATTAGTTCTTCCTCCATTGCTTTTGACCAATTTTCATCATTGCAAGCTTCATTCACTGTCTTAGGTTCAATCTTTGAAATTAGACAATACTCATCTAAATTTTAAGCAATTCTTCTCCTTGTTTACACTCCTTTGCTTTTGTCACCTATGATCTGATCTTTAGAGTGGTTTAGAGTTACATACCTTGGAACTTTGGGAGTTCCTTGCATCTCTAACTCTTGATCAGTCTCATTGAGACTTATCTCTTCTTCCTGACTTACCAGATCAACTTGACTTTGTTTCTCAGAAGAGGCTTGGATACTTTGAAACTGAACACCATTCTGATCATCTTCATCATACTCATGAATTCTTGAGGGTCTTTCAATTTCTTCATCAACCTTCACATTTACACTTTCTACAATCTTTCTCAGTCTCTTTTTGTAACACCGGTATGCTTTGCTTTGAGTAGAGTAACCCAATAATATTCCTTCATCACTTCTAGCATCAAACTTTCCTAGATCTTCATCCCTTTTAATGTAACATCTGCTACTAAAAACTCTAAAATATCTCATAGTGGGAGTAATGCCAAACCAAAGTTCATAAGGAGTCTTACCGGTATTGTTTCTAATTTGAAATTGATTGAGAGTGTAGACTGCAGTGCTGACAGCTTCTCTCTAATAGATCTGAGGAACATTTTCTTCCATCATCATGGTCCTGGATGCTTCCTGGATGGTCTGGTTCTTTCTCTCAACTACTCCATTCTGCTGTAGAGTTCTAGGGGCAGACAACTATCTCTTTATTCCATGTTTCTCACAGAAGTCTATGAACTCACCGGATGTGAATTCTCCACCTCTATCAAACCTCAGACATTTCAATTTTAATCCGATTTCATTCTCCACCATGGCCTTCAATATTTTGAATTTCTCAAGTGCTTCTAATTTTTCTTTCAGAAAGGTTTCCCACATCATCTGGGAATAGTCATCAATTAGCAACATGAAGTATTTATCACCTTGGATACTCCTAACTCTTGCCGGACCACAAAGATCAGTATGAACTAAGTCCAATAGTCTAGTAGAAGACAATTCCTTACTTTTGAATGTGACTCTGCTCAGTTTGTCCAACTGACATTCTTTGCACAAGCTATTAGTAGGTTTCACTAATTTTGGAAGATCTCTTATAGCTTGTGTATTGCTTATCTTGATGATATTATCAAAATTCACATAACACATCCTCCTATGCCATAACCAACTCTGATCAATTTGAGCAAATAAGCAACTTTTACTAGTACCAACCAAGTGGAAGATATTACCTTTAGTTTGAGTACCGAATGCAATCTCTGTTCCAGAACTTTCAAAGATCTTACATTTTCTATTCCTGAATCTGAGATCATAGCCTTTGTCCACCAGCTGTCCAACACTGAGAAGATTGTGCTTTAATCCTTCAACATACAGTACATTACCGGTTTTGTTCTTTGCATCAAGAGAAATAGTTCCTCTACCTCTGATTCTACCAGCAGAATTATCTCCAAACTTTACAATTTCTCCTTCATATTTTTCCAAATTTAAGAACTTATTCTTGTCACCTGTCATATGGTGAGAGCAACCACTGTCAATGACCCAATCATCCTTTGCTTCAGCTTGAGCAGCTAGAGCTCTTTCTTTAACTTTATGATTGATAGATATAGAGGATATTGGTTCCTCTTCTTTGATGGAAATAAACACCCATTCATTACTAGATTTGTTTCTTGTCTCTGATTCATCATCTGTTACTCCTTCATTATCATCTTCTTCATGAACATAGTAACAATTCTTTTGAAACCTTGGTCTATTAGGATTTGGTCTTGAAAATCTTTCCAGACATCTTGAGGCAAAATGACCAATTTTATTGTAGTTAAAACACTTAAAAGGTAATTTCCCTTCATACTTACCAGATCCTCTAGGCAGTCTTTTTGCAATAAGAGCTTCAAGATGAGCAGTTTCAACTTCTTCTTCTTCCAAGTCTTTTCTTGCTTTTTCATACCATGATAGGTTCCTTGAAGAGTTTTCTCCTGGATCAAATCTTTGTTTCCCTTTTACAAAGGCACTGGCTTTGAATGCAGATTCAGTCTTTGGAGGATCATCTCCAAATTCGGCCATTTCAAAAGCAGCCAACTTACCAACCAATTGATCTCTTGTGACTATTATGTGAGCTCTGAATTCTTCAATTGCGAATGCCTTGATTTTATAAGAAGCAGGAAGGGATCTGAGAACTTTTCCAATGATCTCTTCTTCACTCAGGGTTCCACCTGCATTTCTAATTCCACAAACCAGCTCATTCACTCTTGGCATAAAAGAGGCAATATTTTATTCATCTATCATCTTCAGTTTTTCAAATTTCCCTTTTAGACTCTGTAACCTTGCACATTTAACATACTAGTCTCCTTCATGCAAAAGTTCTAGTTTATTCCAAATCTCAAAGGTAGTTGGTATATCAATAACATTTGAGAGCTCTAAGTTAGATAATGCGCTTAGAAGAGCCTCTTTGGTCTGCAGATTGTTTTCAGCATCTATGATTTCATTTAGGGTTGTCGGACCACCCTGTGGAGGTACATACTATTTTGTAACCATGGACCAGTACGCCATTCCCATACACTGCAAGTGACATTTCATGCAACCTTTCCAAAGAGCAAAGTTAGTTCCATCAAACTTCAGACTATCCTTCTTGTAGGATGACATCCTAGATCTCCTCAAGTAGTTAAGCTCCTTTTAGAGGAACTTAGCTCTGATACCAATTGTTAGACTTAGGGTAAACAACTGAGAGGGGGGGTGAATCAGTTGCCCAAAAATTTCTTCCAAATCAAATACTTAACTCCACACAAGCATAATAGTAAATCAATCATGAAAGCATAATGCAACAAGTTAAGAGTAGATACACATTAACACACATAACACCAAGATTTTTGACGTGGAAAACCCAGTTAAGGGAAAAACCACGAGGTGATTAATCCAAGATAATATTCTCTATTAGAAGAATAGAAAGAACAAATGGCACATGCCAATTAGGACTCACTGCCTGAGCACACTGTTCACAAAAGGCTCACTGCCTACAAGAGACACACTGTCTACAAAAGGAATAAGTATCACATACTTGAACTGGTAAATATCATCTTCACCATGCTTGAGTCAGTTATGTTTAAGCTCAAACCTTCTACTCTGCCTTTCGCTTCTTCCTCGCTACCACTTCCTCATCTCCACAGACACACATTGAATTGACTTCGCAGTCCCTTATTTATACATGACATCAACTTAGGAACAAACATAGAAGTCGGTAATCATCCACAAGAACATCTGCAAGTTGAGTGAATCATCTGGTCGGCCAACCTAAGAAAGAACACCTTCATCTGAAAGTATTTCTTCAATTCTAGACTCCATCTCTAATGCGGACTGTCAACACGAACTGAACATGATCCAAGGACCTCCACAAACTTGCCTGAAACACCAAGAACATCCACACTTCCTCTACTTACTGAAATCCTTCTCTCCTTCATCCAGAACCTCAAGAACACAGTCTGCCATTACTGTCACAAAGGAATAGATACTTACAGACCTTCAAACCATGAACCAATCGAGTTAACACACCACAGAGACTTCCCAAACACTTCCTCAAATTCGCATAACTAGAGAATGCATTTCTGGATCTCACCGGACCTATCTATATCACTCTGTCATCACTGAACATCTACCGGAACCGGTTTCACTTGAACTACCATAACTTCTTCATATCTTCATGCGAACCTCTGAAATCTCTATTGGAACATTTTAAGACACATAACTACAAACCCTTTAAACCGTATCCTCTGATCCTCATCCTGTCTTGGAATTTTACCTTATGTCATCACTGTTCTTCACTATTCCTGATTGAGACTAATTTTCTCAATATCCTCAGCACACAACTCATCCAACCTTATCATTAATGTAACAGGAGTATGTTGACATCAATGACAACACCACTTAGGCCCATACTTGCAACAAAACCTTATTAGATTAAAATTTAAAACCTTATTCTAAACCTTATTAGCTTTATCATATATTATTTTATTACCTGATAATAATGTAATATATGATGATAATTATATAATAAATATATGATAATAATAGATTCTAAAGGTCCGTTCCTCATTAAATGGCTTAATCTAACCTTGTCTAGAGAAAATAGGTAGCAACAACTAAAATGAATGTTGAAAACAAAAGAAGCAATACTCCAAGATTAAAATATATTATCCTTGGAAATTAAATTCAATAGTTAAGAAAATAAATCACACACATCAATAACAATGTAGGGAGTAATTAATCATCCAAAAGTAATAACAAAAATATGATAGAAACACAATTCTACAACTTCATATGTTAATTGAATAATAACTAATAGAATAAATTAAACACATCAATAATAATGTAGAAAGTAATTAATCATCAAAAAATAATTATAATAATAGGATAGAAACACATTTTTTGATCGGTAAACCGCACCATGTGTGGGAAATTATATTAATACAAAAATATTTCCATTTGGTTCAAGCCTAGGGGGCTCTTCGCAGATTAATACAAGAGCACTCATTGTGCCAAAAAAAAATATAATGCTAAGAAAATTCCCAAAATTAGCCCTCTAATATACTATCCTGGGCTCCAAAAACACACAGCACTAGCTACCAGCTCGAAAACTTAGCACCCTACCACCCTAGTCCCCAACATGGCAATTACCAAAAAAGTGCCCCCGAGACTAGGAGCCCGACCACTCCTATGGCCAGTAGAATTCCCCTACACTCACATTAGCTGCGAAGTGATCAATCCATATCAGAGTCTCCTCTTTGTCCATTCCAATTGCCCACCAAAGAAAGTCTCTCCCACGAGCTGCCCAAATCCTATGCCTTCCCAATTACTACTCGTTCATGTTTAGAAGGAGCGACTACCTAGCTATGCCCTCCTCTTCCTCCTACAACTTCTCCAAGTCTCTCAGCCATGGGATCCCAACCCCCATTTCTATAAAAACTACCACATCTACGTCATCTAGAAGAATATCTGGAGTGAATACCTCCCATAGAATCACCAATGCATCCACCTTTGCCTCTCCCAGGTCAAACAAAGAAGCCAAAAAGTGTGAGGAAATGTCTATATTTACCCTGTATCTATCCTCTAAGACCAAGAAGTCTTTACCCATCACCATCTTCACTACCTCAAAGAAGTGTCTATTCTACTGCTTAGAAATGATCATCAGTCTGTAATTTGTGATACGACCTAGAAAGGCAACCTGGCCCACTTATTGCAGCAGAGCCTTATGGGAGTCTGCATCATGTGCTTTAAACAAGCTAGATGAGTGCTATTTTGTTGGAGACGTCCAGGATTGAAAGGAAGTTCATTAATGAACACACGCCTCAGGTAAAAGATGTATTTATTCATTATCTAGATTTTTGTAGTGTCAATCTTTGATTCGTGTTGTCATTAATAATTATAATTTATTGTTCCTCATGCTAGCAAGGTTGTCAGAAGCTCTCGTGTGAGATCCATTTAATTCTTGTGATAAGTATTTCACAGCCCATGAAATTCAATCGATGGCTTTAAGTTCACTAATATTTAATGCCTTGAAAAAGTATTGTTGCTTCAATAATTATATAATAATTATTAATAATATATAACTATTATTATATTATATATTGTATTATATAATATGATTAACATCATATCTTATTAATTTATATTATATATTGTATTAGTATTAGTATTGATATTAATATAATATATGATGTTAATCATCTAATATAATTAATAATAATAATAATTATTATATTATATTATATTGATACAATAATAAATATATTATAATATATAATAATTATTCAATTGTTGGCATTCAATAATAATAATATATAAACATGGCACCTTATCGCACCATCATAGCTTTAAGTTTTCATCTTAAAGCAACGTTGCGATGAGGCAAATCCTTGCAACTAGACAATAGAGACCCCTAGATGTCATAGGCTTGGAGGGGATATGCCCAAGGCCCTGATAACTATTAAAAATATATCAAGATTCAAAATAATATTAAAATAGATTGAGGCAATTAAGAACATGGACCCACAGGGAATACGTGGTGTCTTCGCGCACCGTCATAGCTTTAGAAATATAGGATTAAAAGGAGGCTGCAACACCCACGATGAAATCAGAGTTATAATAAAATAAAGGGGCTCAGGGCGAGTAACTTGGAACAAAGGGGCTAGTAACTCAATGACCACCAAGCGGATAAAATAACAACTTAAGTTGGGGAAACTAGCTACACAGGTCAACGATCAAATAGAAGGATAAACCCTAAATGCCTTAGACAACACCAGCTGTAGTGTTTTTACTTGGAGATTTTGTAGACTAAATCGTGATAACAAAAACCATAAAATTTTGAATTGACATAACACATCCATCTTTTCCCTTTTTATACATCGCTATACATTGCCATTAAACTCATTTTTTTTTCCATGTGATGAATATTTTTTAATATTGAAAATTTGAACCATCTATGATCTGTATACATTGCAATTTGCCATTAAACTCGTGTCAATTTCAAACCGTAATTACTTCTATATTTTTTATTAAAATTTAACATCACCCTTCAAAAAAGATTGGGGAATTACATCATACATGAACATCTAACCATCATCTAATAGATGCAAAAAACACACACAAACTGTTGAATCCAGAAGCTCTTCATACAATACTATCATGGACTGTGGAAAACTCATGCTTACCATCTAACCAACCTCAAAGTTCCAAACAAAACTCCTACCCTTCAACCTTCAAACCTTGCTTTGATCCTCCAAAATCTTTTTGGTTCCTCTTTTTGATGATGCTTAATGAATATTTCACTATAGTCCATAATTATCCTATTAATAGGCAATGGCTATGTTACAAATTCGATTATGTCCTCATTCACAACGTCAGTAAATGATTTACTATAGAACCTTTCTTTATATATACAAGAAACAATTAGGTATGGGTAATAATAAGGCCAGTAAAGGAGAATTAAATTTATTTTCTTGAGGTCACTGGAAATTGAGTTGCTATACCAATTCCATGCATTAATTCAAATTTCTAGTTTCTCATACATGCATGCATGTGTGGGAGATTCAACCCATGACCCAGAATAGAATACATCATTTGCAAATGTTAAAAGTGTCGATTCTTGACACGATTTATTCCACTTGACGAATGCTTGTATTTCTTCATTCTGAGACATGCAAAGTAATAACATCCTGCATAGCCACACATAAATAAAATTTTCCATCATTCGTATTACTATTCTACATCTGTGAACTGAGAAATCTATCACATAGTTAAAATCAAAATCATGAATGATCACAAAATAAGTACTTGGTAACTTACTTTCTTCACACAACTACTGTAATGAAAGCCATTACTTTGAACTTTTACAGTTTATTGATTCTTCTACTATCTGAAACTTAGTAATGCAATATAAGGTTGAAATAATAAACACTATCATATATACATGACATGGACTGCTGTGACAAATGGGTAATAAATAACAAGAAACCCCATTAATTGACTCTATCGTACCTTGGAAATTCACATTGGCTAATCTATGCAGTATGTCACTTGCCATTAATGAACTCAATTGTCATTGGCTAATCTAGCTGGTTAAGTGCTTTCAATGAAATCAATAGTATGACTCTAATTAATGATAAAACAAATTGTTCCACTTGTAAATTGTTCCACCATTTGATGAACCATTGAACAAATGATGAATGGTTGTAGTTGAATTCTCGAAGGTAGATCTCCAATAGTACACATTGCCAACAAAATCCTTCAGAATCAACTAAGAGATATTAGATATTAATAGATCAAAGGTTGAGATATATATAAAATATATAATATATTTATATTAATTATTGTATAAAGGTCAAGGTGGTGGTAGAGTGCAAACCCTCAACTATAGAAAATTAGAAATTTGGGTGTGTCAATACTTTGGCCCAAAATAGAACTTATGCCTCATTGTCATGTGTAGCGGAAGTGACATCTGTCCTTTCGTAATAAATAAGGAATGTCTTAAACTCTTTTGTTTAATATAGTATATTAATATGGGTTATCGATATAGATTACAATTGTTGACAACATTTTAATTATTTTATCTTATTATCTATTATTTTTAGATAATAACATAATTCTAGAACTTTTAAGTTTTATTATTTTATGGTTAGATCGATTGGTTGATTCTAGAAGTATTAAAATTTAGAATATATGTAAAAAATAAGTTTAATCAAAATCGTTCCTTGAATCCTTCAGAAAAGAGATTAACAATGTGTGTAACTAATGAAATTAACAAATTAGAATTACAATCATCTCTCATTTTATGAAGTCAAAAAACTTAAACAACTATTACAGAAAGATGACAACACAAAGATGACATCCCTTTATAATAATGGTTACATGGTGAAAGAAGAAGCCCTTGGCCCCTCGTTGGATAAATATTTCTAGTTGATAGAGAAATTAGAACTGAACACTATATATTTCCCTCATATTTTGTTTACAACACAATGAAGAAGAAACCTTCACTTGAGCCCTGGCCGCTGGACCAGGAAGAATATGTGAATGAAATCAGGAATAAAGATGGGGCTTTCATTCAAATTTAAAAAGAAAAGCTAACATGGTGAAAGAAGAAGCCTTCTACAGTTTGGATTGTTTTGAAGGAATCCAGAAGAATCATCATACCAATTTAGCTTCCAGACACATGAACCAATGGATTGGGAGAGACCATTGTCCACAATCCATCACTAGGCTTCTAGAAAGATGTAGCAATGGATTGGGAGACAACGCTAACCACAACCCATCAGATAGATGCAAGACCATCTAGCATACAATGGTGTCAGATGCAATTGCCTGAGGAGCCAAAGCACTTTCCAGCTACACTAAAAGAAGATTGATGTCAGAAGGCACCATTCTCCTTCCTCTTTATTTCACACATAGCTAGTTGTTATCTTTTGATATCCTCCCATGTCATACATGGAGTTCCCATGACTCATTTTTTCATTTTACTGTTATCTCTGAAAGTTGCACCCTACCAATTTACAGAAAATTAGTACTCTAGAGGAACATGGAAACACTCCTACGCTATGGGTCACCTGGAAATTGGACTGAATCTAAGGAGAAGGCTAGCTTCCTAACTTTGTATCACCTAATACTAACTACTCTATGGTCTTGACAAGGAAAAGAGTGAGAAGGATATGCACTAAAACTAAAATTAAACTCTAATTGGTGATACACCTAACTTAATGAGGAACATGAAAATATCAGATTTAAACACATGTTACAATGATTGAAAAGATTCTTGCACAACCTATCATTTCTAGTTCTGCATAAATATTTCACAAGCAGGTTTATGTACGCAGAATTCTTAACAGGAAAAGATGATTTCACACTTAAAGATAAAACACACTTAAAACACAGCTTGCAACCTGCATTACTATTTTCTACATAAAAGGCTCTAAATCCTAAGACAAAAGCTAAGAGGAAATAAAACTTACTTCACATATAACTCTATCAAATCAGTTAATAAGCACAAAGATGCATAAGACAAGTAGGCACAATCTCCAATCAATGGCATTCAAGGTCTCCACTGTATTCCATATCAAGTAAACTGAAAATGGGTTCCAAAAAATGCTAAAATCTGAGCAACGATGTCAAAATCACAAGTCTCTCCAAATTGCATAATCAAAACTGAGCACAAAAAAGTCACAAAAGTGACTATATCCACCACTATCCAAGTGGTTCCACCATACAAGGAGCTAGAAACAAACTTGGGTCGGATGCCCACAAAAAGCCTAGAATATAGGGCCTATATCCTCTCCACAAGAGCTCATAATGAAGGAAAAAGTCCATCATGACCTAGTCTATCATGATGACACATGAAAACTACTCCAAAAGGACTCTAAAAGAAATAAAACTCTCCTAAATCTACTCCAAACTTGGTCAAAGCACTCTCCAAAAAGGAAAACAATCTCCTATATGCTTGGCATGTGTCTGCCAACTCCTCCATTCTCCAAGTATTTTTGCTCTCAAAACCAATAAATGACATAGTTACTTTTCACCATTGTCCTTTGCATTTAAAAGAATAACAACCCTTAAATGATTTATAAGATTATCATTTAAGTTTTATTGTTTTACATTTCATATTTTATGCAAAGAAAATAAATACAAAAATAACTACCTAGCACCGAAGTGCTCATCCTAGCATGGAAGGAAAAAGACTTAACATAAAAGTCTTAAGATGTCTTGCCACCTCATGGCATGCTACTAGGCACTATATGTGATAAAGTTTTGACCATGGCTCATTTGAAAGGTATGCAAAAACATAAAATGAAAAAAGAAAAAGGCCCATCGGGCTCTTAGGGCTACGAAACCCTAAAGACAAAAAGGGAACTTTTACCCTCATTTACATTTTGCATTTCTTGCAATCTTGTTATCTTGCTACGCCGCCATGAGGTTTTTACCAGATCTCTCTGTAGATGATTTCTAAGGAGATTTGAGGGCATTTTTTACTGTGTTCTTCTTAAAAAGCTTCAACAACCACTAGTAAGCTCAGTAAAAATGAATTTTCTAAAGCAAAGTTATACATTTCTATCATTTTCTATTGTTATTACTTCATTGTAAATGTTGAATCCCTTATTTTCTCTTTTCTTCCATCATATTTACTGAATTTGCTTATACATACGTGACTGTATATTATTGACAGAAGCAGCTACAGTCATTTAAAAGAAAGGATTTGTTCTTTTTTTGTTTTTCGTACATACAAAATGCAGAGCATACCTTATAAACACATCCCTTTCTCATTCTTATAGCAGAAAACATGTTATTTCTTAAAAGAACTCTACATCTTATGGTTTTGTCAAAACCCTCACTATATTTTTTGAATATTTCTTGTACATCATTGCTCCTATGAAAGATATTTCTGTATCTGGCTCTTAAAAGTGACTGAGAAATGAGGGTTTATTTTTACTAGGGTTTGATAAATACCCTCAGTACATTTTGTGAATGTCCATGGAATATGATAGTTGTTGAGGCTCTTAGAAAGATTTACAAACATTCGACACCTTTACTCTTTATCTGTCAATGAAGAAAAAAAGTTTTTACTTCAACCTAGGGTTTTAAAGGAAACAAACCATCACCTTATCTTACTTATTTTCTCCTGTAGCTATTCCTAAAAGGCTCCTGTAGCATTCTAAGCATGTACTTCTATAGATAGGGCATTTCTATTTTTAAAACTACAAAGGTTTTCTCCATTTTGATAAAAATTGCATTTTGAACTGCCCTAATCACTGCGGTATCTTTTCATAGCACAGTATTTAAAGGTTGTTTTTCTGTGACAATCATGGACTAGTATTGCATAAAAACTATAGCTATTGTTTCTTTTACTATTTTGGTCATATAATGACCCTTCATCTATTCTCTATGCACTTGGAAGATTACTTTGAAGCTCTTTGTACACTGGCTTGAATGAGACAGCCAACTCAGATCTGGTAATGTCATAAGGTTTACTAAAACAAACCCTAGCTTTCTCATATGCAGATAACTTATGACTGGTACAGCCTACATATACTAAGGCTTAGATAAATGTTTTTCTATTCTTGTAGCTTAGAATGTATTGTTGATGGTTTTGATCATGACAGTCATGGATTGTTCTTTGGCATTTCACATTGCATAAAACTGTAGGTGTCATTTATGTCATATTCCTTATGATTGTATCATTGCATCACTCTAAGCTATTGCTCTATGTCTTCTAACACCATGACAGTCACTATTAGCTTTGTATTTTGCACTTTTTATTCTCCATTGTTGACTATCTTTCTATCTACAGCTCCAGACTATATGCATTTTCTTCTTGTATATCTTCATCCTCTCTATTCAAGGTGTACCTCCAAAACCTGTGACAAGGCTTTAGGGCTTCTGTAGAGCTTTGTCTTAGACATGATTACTGTCAAACCTGCCCAGCTGCTAGCAGACCTCCTCCAAAACGTTTACAATAGATAAAATATGATTTCATCATTAACAAATTATTCATGACTATGATCTTCTTACATGCATACTATTTCTTATGGATTGCTATGGAGCTATGCTGTTGTGAAAGTCACTTTTAAGGACTGTCCTACTTTTGACGGTCTGCCAACCTGCTATAAGTCTGTGATATATATTGGTTATTGCTTAGACCTATAGGGTGATTGAACGTTGTTCTTCACACCTTTTGCTAAAGTTACTATATCTATCATTATGCTCATGCAGAAGTCATAAAAACAATTTAATCTCTATACATTCTCTGTAACTCTATCTTTTTTGTATGCAAATCTAAATGATTTTCTCACAGTCAAGAACATTTAGCCAACTTAGCCTTTTACTATCCTCATTTGAAAGACTATTATCTTTGCATAATTGACTGACCTTTAGACACATGATTGTCTCTGGAAATAAATCATATTGTTCAAGTATATGAATAGACCCAGCCATATAATTTGATCCTTGTTTTTTGATGACTATACATGAAATGCTATGTAATGGTTATGAGCTGGGCTTAACCCTTGTGGGAGCCACATTTTCTCCACTCATAATGTAATCTGATGAATCAAAATAGAGACATAATTACACCTATATCTGCACATGAAGAAAACTTGTTAGGAAAATAAATGCATACCTTGGATGTGTTTAATGGCTTGATTGTTCTCTAGCACATCCAAGGTTTGCATTGCTTATTTAATGCATTTGGAGATCAGTTTGTACATGCATAGGTGTTTGTTCATGTAAGGTTTGAGACCTCTCATTGCTTAGAGTATTTCTCTAACATCATTGTTATTGCCAAATGCAGGAACTAGGAGAAACATGGAGCTAGGAAGGACAGAGGCAGCTTAGGGTAGCAGTAGGACAAGATGACGCATCCAGAACCAGTCATTCTCAGGCAATGACTGGTCTCCCTCCTTATATGCACATTTACTTTATTTACTTATTCATGTACATATTTTTCTTCAATTCCATTGAATAAGTAAAGTTAGTCTCACGGCTTGTGTGAGACCTTATACATTTATTTAAACAATAAAGATTACTCTTTCTGAAAAGATTTGTGAAATCCTTTCTATGTTATCTACATTTGCATAAATGCAATTGAGTGTAATGTAACCTTTTGATTCTATTTATGGACATGCATGTAATGTAGCAATGGAAATAAAATATACCTTTCTCTTATTTAAAAATTGAAAATCTTTACCTGATTGAGCTAGTAGTGAAATTAGGTAACATTTTTGGCGACATCTGCTATATGTTTGCCTGCTAAATATCAGACTAGTTGCATGAATCTTATCCATTGGGCATGTGGTCACTCATAGACTTTGAAAACACTTGGACAAATAGATTTTCTAACTTCTGTAACTCAGCAGAACAATGCATGAGACACTTGAAAAACCTACTCTACCTACCAGAACTCAGGTCAAGCTGACTAACTATGCAAAATAGCACTTGGAGGAAAAAACCTACTCAGTTACTAACCCTACCCTACATTAACCAAGAAAGACATCACCTCAAACGAAACCATTCAATGGTTGGGTGAAGTACCTGCCATTTCTACATAATTTACGGACAGCTAGAAAGAGATGAAACATGAATTGAAATTCAACAAAGAGCTACAATACTTCTTGAAGAACATATGCAAGTTCACTAACCTTTTCATATGGAATGTAAAAATTCTTGTCCTAAGGTAGAAAAGTGACTTGAATCTACTCTTTCTAGCTGTATCTTCATGCTTGGGTACAAGTAAAATATCAATATTCCTATTGGCCTCAATTCTAACTAGATGCCTAATTGGGCATCCTCTAGAAAGAGTGAATTTAGAACTCTCTATGCTGGTTCCTTGCTGTTCCAAATCATGTTGTTGTTCCTCATCTTGTTTTTGATATTCTTCCTCAAATAGTGTTGGTTAAACATCCAACGTTGGGAAAAAAGAGGCTTCCTTAGTAATCAAAACAAACTTTAGATCATCCCAAAATGAAACTACCTCATGAGCCAAAGCTTCATTCTCATATTGACTTTCACGAACTAGCAACTCATTACACTATTTAACTTCTTGTAGTTGTCCCAAGTCTTGTGTTATCACAGTCACATCTTCTTCATTTTATTCAACAAATGAAGGTAGCTCATCATACTAAAACATATCAGCCTCTTTTTCCCCAAGTTCCTCATGTTCATTTATCTCCTCTATAGGTTGTTCATGTTCTTGTTCAAACTTGTGAACTTGTTGTCCTGATTTAGCATGATTGGCAACTTCTTCTAGCAGGTTTAATTCTTTGTCATCTAGTTTAGAGACAAAAACTTCAAGGTCATCCCAAAATCAATCTTCCTCACACTCTTCATGAGATTCTAATGGAGGAGGGATGTTTTCTACTTCATAACAGCTCTCAGCCAACTGTGTAGGTTCCAAGAAAGGTTTACTTTCACACTCTTTTACTTGATCTGAGAACCCATTGTCAGACTGCTTAGTTTTAATCAACAACTTCTCATATTGTTGAGTATCTTCTTGCTGGTCTGAAAATGCTAGTAAGTTGGGTACCTGAATGCTTTCCTCATCTTGTTTGACAAAAGTAGGTAGTTGATCAAACAAAAAGACCAATTCATCCTCTTCACGTTGTACCCTCTCTAATGAAACTTGGGCATTCTGTCGTTGCAACTGAAGACCTTTACCTGGAAACCTCTGTATGCTGCTTTCATTCATTTTATAAACAACATTAGAAAATTCTTCAAATGAATCAAAATGTAAGGGATTCAGTGACAATCCTGGTCGTACATCCTCTTCACACACATTATGCTCATATTTATCTTGGGACATGGTACAAACAGCAGCAACTAACTGCTCCTCTAGCCATAGAGTTTCATGTTCAAACATACCTCCTAGTAAGAAAATTGATTTCTCATCTTCCTAATCTTGGACTAGTATGGAAGGGGTAGCCTTAACAAGATTTGGCATTTTATAATCAAGATACCTAGGCTAAGAAGGCTACCATGGTTTTTCAATACTTTGATCGCTTGGTTCAAGTTCTTGATATGATTGAAACTGAGGATTAATGGATTGATTTGGTTGATTTTGTTCATTCATGGGCACCTGTTGTAAAGCATATTCTTGCCACCTCTTTATGTCATTCAGCTACTTGACCTCCAGTCAAGCAATATGTTCTTGATATTCACAATCTCTAGTCTCTCATCATTTTGAAGTTGATTGGGAAAATAGTATTGTTGGTCTGGCAAGAAATGAGATTCTTGAGGCTAGCCATGGGCATACACTGGCTTCCATGGAGTTTTTTGCATGGGTGGGAGGGTGGTAAGCATGATAGACTTGTTGGTTTGGACTAAAACTAAATATGTGACCACATCACTTGTCTTCTTGAAACCAGTAGATATTTCTTTCCAGAGTCACCAGGTGTGTGTTTTCCTTGCCTCCTAAGGTAGGTTTTGCTAACATATACACCAATATCAGCAATGCATGAACTATTCTACACTAGTTTTCACTAAACCAAATCTTTGGTTGCCAGATATGTATTTAAAACACCTCAAAAGGTAGAAGTCAGTTGTTGTACATATCAAACAATAGTGACGAAAGTGTAAAATGGATTGAGAATTAGTTCACAGTCCCACCAAGCATGCTAAAACCTATTATCTCTAAAACTTGCACCCTACCAATTTGTAGAAAATTGGTAGTCTAGAGGAACATGGAAACACTCCTAGGCTATGGGTCACCTGGAAATTGGAGTGAATCTCTGAAGAAGGCTGGCTTCCTAACTTTGTATCACATAATGTTGACTACTCTATGGTCTTGACAAGGAAAAGAGTGAGAAGGATATGCACTAAAACTCAAATTAAACTCTAATTGGTGATACACCTAACTTAATGAGGAACATGAAAACATCATATTTAAACACTTGTTATAATGACTAAAAAGATTCTTGCACAACCTATCACTTCTACTTCTACATAAATATTTCACAAGCAGGTTTATGTATGCAGAATTCTTAAGAGGAAAAGATGATTTCACACTTAAAGATAAAACACACATAAAACACAACTTGCAACTTGCATTAGTATTTTCTACATAAAAGGCTCTAAATCCTAAGACAAAAGCTAAGAGGAAATAAAACTTCACATATAACTCTATCAAATCAGTTGATAAGCACAAAGATGCATAAGACAAGTAGGCACAATCTCCAATCAATGGCATTCAAGGTCTCCACTGTATTCCATATCAAGTAAACTGAAAATGAGTTACAAAAAATGCTAAAATCTGAGCAAGGATATCAAAATCACAAGTCTCTCCAAATTGCATAATCAGAACTGAGTACAAAAGAGTCACAAAAGTGACTATATCCACCACTATCCAAGTGGTTCCACCATACAAGGAGCTAGAAACAAACTTGGGTCGGATGCCCACAGAAAGCCTAGAATATAGGGCCTATATCCTCTCCACAAGAGCTCATAATGAAGGAAAAAGTCCATCATGACCTAGTCTAACATGATGACACATGAAAACTACTCCAAAAGGACTCTAAAAGCAATAAAACTCTCCTAAATCTGCTCCAAACTTGGTCAAAGAACTCTCCAAAAAGGAAAACAATCTCCTAGATGCTTGGCATGTGTCTACCAACTCCTCCATTCTCCAAGTATTTTTGCTCTCAAAACCAATAAATGACATAGTTACTCTTCACCACTCTCCTTTGCATTTAAAAGAATAACAACAACCCTTAAAAGATTTATAAGATTATCAGTTATGTTTTATTGTTTTACATTTCATATTTTATGCAAAGAAAATAAATACAAAAATAACTACCTAGCACTAAAGTGCTCATCCTAGCATGGAAGGAAAAACACTTAACATAAAAGTCTTAAGATGTCTTGCCACCTCGTGGCATGCTACTAGGTATTATATGTGATAAAGTTTTGACCACGGATCATTTGAAAGGTACGCAAAAACATAAAAATGCAAAAAGAAAAAGGCCCATCGGGCTCTTAGGGCTATGAAACCCTAAAGACAAAAAGGGAACTTTTACCCTCATTTACATTTTGCATTTCTTGCAATCTTGTTATCTTGTTGCGCCGCCATGAGGTTTTTACCAGAGCTCTCTGTAGATGATTTCTAAGGAGATTCGAGGGCATTTTTTACTGTGTTCTTCACAAAAAGCTTCAACAACCACCAGTAAGCTCAATAGAAATGAATTTTGTGAAGAAAAGTTATAAGTTCTATCATTTTCTGTTGTTATTACTTCATTGTAAATGTTGAATCCCTCCTTTTCTCTTTTCTCCCATCATATTTACTAAATTTTCTTATACATACATGAATGTATATTATCGACAGAAGTAGCTCCATTCATTTAAAGAAAGGATTTGTCCTTTTTTTGTTTTTCCTATGTACAAAATGCAGAGCATACCTTATAAACACATCCTTTTCCCATTCTTGTAGCATCAAACTTATTATTTCTAACAAGAACTCTACATCTTAGGGTTTTGTCAAAACCCTTACTATATTTTTTGGATATTTCTTGTACATCATTGCTCCTATGAAAGATATTTATGTATCTGGCTCTTAAAAGTGACTGATAAATGAGGGTTTATTTTTACTAGGGTTTGATAAATACCCTCAGTACATTTTGTGAATGTCCATGGAATATGATAGTTGTTGAGGCTCTTAGAAAGATTTACAGACATTCGGCACCTTTACTCTTTCTCTATCAATGAAGAAAAAAAGTTTTTATTTCAACCTAGGGATTTAGAGGAAACAAACCCTCACCTTATCTTACTTATTTTCTCCTATAGCTATTCATGAAAAGCTCCTGTAGCATTCTAAGCATGTACTTCTATAGATGGGTCATTTCTATTTTTAAAACTACAAAGGTTTTCCCCATTTTGATAAAAATTGCATTTTGAATTGCCCTAATCATTGTGGGATTTTTCATAGCACAGTATTTAAAGGTTTTTTTTGTGTGACAATCATGGACTATTATTGCATAAAAACTACAGTTATTGTTTCTTTTACTATTTTGGTCATATAATGACCCTTCATCTGTTCTCTATGCACTTGGAAGATTACTTTGAAGCTCTTTGTACATTGGCTTGAATGAGACAACCATCTTAGATCTAGTAATGTCATCAGGTTTACCAAAACAAACCCTAGCTTTCTCATATGCAGATAACTTATGACTGGTACAACATACATATACTAAGGCTTAGATAAATGTTGTTTTGTTCTTGTAGCTTAGAATGTATTGCTAATGGTTTTGATCATGACAGTCATGGACTGTTCTTTTACATTTCACATTACCTAAAACTGTAGGTGTCATTTCTATCATATTCCTTATGATTGTATCATTGCATCACTATAAGCTATTGTTCTGTGTCTTCTAACACCATGACAGTCACTATTAGTTGTGTATTTTGCACTTCTTATTCTCTATTGTTGACTGGCTTTCTGTCTACTACTCCAAACTTTATGCATTTTCTTCTTGTATATCTTCATCCTCTCTGTTCAAGGTGTACCTCTGAAACCTGTGATAAGGCTTTAGGGCTTCAGTAGAGCTCTATCTGAGATGTGATTACTGGAAAACCTGCCTAGCTGCTAGCAGACCTCCTCCAAAAAGTTTGCAGTAGCTAAAATATGATTTCATCCTTAACAAATTCTTCATGACTGTGATCTTCTTGCATCCATACTATTCCTTATGGATTGCTATGGAGGTTTGACAGTTTCTTTTATGCTATTCTGAAAGTCACTTTTAAGTAACTATCCTGCTTTTGATGGTCTGCCAACCTGCTATAAGTCTGTGATATATATTGGTTATTGTTTAGACCTGTAGGGTGACTGAACATTGTTCTTCATACCTTTTGCTAAAATTACTGTATCTATCATTATACTCATGCAGAAGGCATATCAATAATTTAATCTCTATATAGTCTCTGTAACTCTATCTTTTCTGTATGCAAATCTAAATGATTTTCTCACTGGCAAGAACATTTAGCCAACTTAGCCTTTTACTGTCCTCTTTTGAAAGACTGTTATCTCTACATAATTGACTAACCTTTAGACACATGATTGTCTTCAACAATAAATCATATTGTTCAAGTATATGAATAGACCTAGCTGTATAAGTTGATCCTTGTTTTTTGATGAATATACATGAAATGCTCTGTAATGGTTATGAGTTGGGCTCAACCCTTGTGGGAGCCACATTTTCTCCACTCATAATGTAATCTGATGAATCAAAACAAAGACATAATTACATCTATATCTACACATGAAGCAAACTTGTTAGGAAAATAAATGCATACCTTGGATGTGTTTGATGGCTTGATTGTTCTCTAGGACATCCAAGGTTTGCATTACTTATTTAATGCATTTGGAGATCAATTTGTACATGCAGAGGTGTTTTTTCATGTAAGGTTTGAGACCTCTCATTGCTTAGAGCATTTCTCTAACATCATTGTTATTACCAAATGTAGGAACTAGGAGCAACATGGAGCAAGGAAGGACAAAGGTAGCTCAGGGCAGCTGCAGGACAAGATGATGCATCTAGAACTAGTCATTCTCAGGCAATGACTAGTCTCCCTCCTTATATGTGCATTTACTTTATTTACTTATTCATGTACATATTTTTCTTCAATTCTGTTGAATAAGTAAAGTTAGTCTCATGGCTTGTGTCAGACCTTATACATTTATTTTATCGACAAAGATTACTCTATCTAAAAAGATTTGTGAAATCCTTTCTATGTTATCTGCATTTGCATAAATGCAATCTAGTGTAATGTAACCTTCTAATTCTATTTATGTACATGCACGTAGTATAGCAGAAACAATAAATTGTACCTTTCTCTTGTTAAAAATTTGAAAAGATCTACCTGATTGAGCTAGTAGTGAAATTAGGTAGCACTTACAAAAACTAGGTCCTTCAAGGTAAGGATAACAACCCAACTATATAACCATTCTAACTCTTTCCTCTATCAAAAGAGACTACATTATAACTGAATAATTCCCAAAATTAGCTAACAAGGAACATCCAAAAGTTGAAATTGATTGTCGAAAGCAACTTTCTCTATCCCTTTATAGCCATGACTGTTGGGAAATTGGGAATTCAAAAAATCATTACCTATCCATCAATCTATCTTACCAACCCTGCAAATAAATCTCCAGATGCCAAAATGTCACTTCATATCATGCTCTAAGAGTGTTTGGGCATCCAATTCAAGAAATCCTCCTATGGACTTGTCATCTTGCTCGTATGGACTTGACATCTCACATCGAAAAGTACCTTGGCTCCCTTTACAAAGATTGAATTTTGCATCCACTTGATCAGCTTGGGTGACTGATGTGACCACCAAAACATCATCCATCAGAGAAAATTGTTCCACCATTTGATGAGCAAATGATGAATGGTTGTAGTTCAATTCTAGAAGTTAGATCTCCAATGCTACACATTGTCAACAAAATCCTCCAAAATCAACCAGGAGCCGTTAGATATTATTAGATCAACGATTGAGATATATATAAAATATAAATATATTTATATTGATTATTGTATAAAGGTCAACGTGGTGACAGAACGCAAGCCCTCAACTGTGAAGATGGGCCTACCTCTTAATTTTGTGATGTACATGAAACATCATGATGCAATCATGATGAGCCACATGGCATACAACACAGTCCACTTGTCTCTATTCTAGACACTTTATGTAGAATTTTAGGTGTTTTAGTACTTTAGCCCAAAATAAAACTTGTGTCGTCGATCTACGATCATCTGATGATAAAAAACTATTAGAAGTTTAGAATAGTTTTCATTTATTAACATGCAAGATGGAAGTGACATCTATCCTTTCATAATAAATAATGAAAGTCATGAGAAGCAATTGCACATTTTTCAAAAGGCAATTTACATAGCTCATTTATGAATCGTACAACAATAAATGCTGCCAAAATCAATGCAATTTATGGAAACATTTTATTAGGTTTGCATTTTACAACCCTTGCACATAGCTTATTCTACATTTTCACTAGTGTACTTTAAACAAACTCTGGACTACATCTTCTACAGGTGTTGAACACGGGCATTCACAACTAGGTTAGCTAATTAGTGATCTTTCTTGCCCATTTCTTATAGTGATAAATATGAATTCTTTAAGTCAACTACATAGGAAGAACAATTATTTTTTCATGAGTTTGGACTGTTTGCTTACCCCAAATCTTCTAGAAATTTATTTGGCACCCTTAGCAGTTACTGAAGCTTTTGTTTACTGGTTTTTGAAACAAGTAAAGATGGAGCTTTTGTTTATTGATAATAGTTTAGCTAAGGTAAAGGATACCAAGCTAAGATATATAGATTTTGACTTAGAGGATTTCTAGGATCGATTAGAGCAAAACCCCAAGTCACCAATAGCTAAGAAAATCCTAACAAGTGGTTAGCTCTTTCTGAGGGTTTCCTACCTATTGTGCCATGTCCAAACCTGGTTGCTACATGTACAAAGAACTATTATCCCTATATTAAAGTTCTGTCATCCTTTCTTTTGGAGAAGACCGAGAGGTGGCTTATGGGGGAATTTCAAGAGCATGTTGGTTCTTCTTCTATGTATAAAGAATCAGGAACAAGAGAGCAAGGAACCTTCCAGGCCTCCAAAATTTAGAAAACTTCAACTAGTGTGGAGAGAATTCATCACAGAGTTGGTTCACAATCTAGTAGTGGTGGGCATGGAGACCAACCTGAAAATAATAGGAAAATAAAAGGTGTATGTGAACAAGATGGTCAACTCACATTCATGAAACCACGAGAAAAAAAGTTGGATGCTTTACAACAATTGTAGGTAGATCACATGACTTCTCCTATGTCTCCTTCACTTGGTAATGACTCTTCTATTTTTCAACAGATTGCTAATGATAGTACTTTTTGTTCCTTATTTGAGATTCCAACCTCCCCCGTATCAAATGAAATTCGTATGCAAGATACTCCTAATCAACCAGACAGAGTTGTCCTGGGTGCAAGTGAGTGTGGTACAGTTTTGTCTTCCCCTTCCTGGCTAAAGAAAGTTGTTGAGAAAAAGAGGATCAGGAGACATGCCCCAACAGCAAACACAAACGTTGACACTGTAGCTAAATTGTTGCATCCTACACCTAAGCCTAAGAAGGCTAAGAGGATGTCTCGGATGGTAACAGATTCTTCCTTAGGACATAGGATTTTGGAGATTGCAGACCCCATCGGGGATAAAAATGAAAATGAAGTCACAGAAGTGGATTTCAATATGACCAAGATTGGCATGGGTCCTCCTACCGTAGAAGGTGATATATATCATGCAAAATTATTTGTAGGCATGCTAACAAAGAGAGTTAAAGCTGAGCAATGGGAGAGTACAAAGATGCAAGCCTAGGTGAATTCTCTGACATGTTTTATTCAATCTATTTTGAATAGTACTTCTCAATCCTTTGATGCAGCTCTGAGTGTTTTTGTTGATGGAATGGATCCTAGCATGTTGCAACAAATCATGAGATACCAAACTCTAGGTAAGGCCATCAAGAAATAGGTAGAGAAATTCACCATTGATGGTTTGCTGTACATTGAGGAGGTCATGAAACTATATACTGTCATTTTTTATAAAAGGAAAGGGTTAGTTGTAGAGTTACAAAATGTAAAGAGGGAAGATAGTAATCTACTCGTGGTATCTACAGAGATAAAAGATATGATGGAAATTGATACAAATATTCTTGTATCTGAGAAAAATTTTAATAATCCAAATGAGAATGATTTTGTGTCTTGGCTAGATGCACTAGAGTGGAAGAGGCTTGTGCTAGGGGATTTTAGTGGAAAAATAAGAAGAATTTTGACTCAATGTCACACTGATACGGTTGATCTTAAAAACAATTGTACCATCTTAGATGTAGAGATTTCAGATGAAAGCAGAGAGAACTTGCTTGATGTCAAGGAAGTAAAGCAAAATTTTAAGAAGATGCTTACTAAAGAGCTTGTTGGTGCTGATGCAGTTAATGGTGAATCATTAGGGAAGCTTGGACATATAGCAATATATCTCAGACCTTTCAAGCATGAAATTGATGATATCTATAAGAGACTAACAGATGCAAGAAAAGAACACATTAGCATAAAAATCTTCAAAAACATATCATTTTCCAATCATAAATTAGTAAAACATTGTAATCCATATTCAAATCACCCTTATCCAAATTATATGACCTTGATAGTCCTTAAACAATTCCATTTGTTGTTGTTACAGTTATTATGGTGAAAAAGTCCTTTACCTTTGATTATGCCAATTCCAAAACCCAACTCATTCCATCCAAACCGCAATTCTGAAACAATATTTTCTTCTACCACCAATCTCACTTCATAATGATGAAAGCTATTGAATTAAGAGAATAACCTTTATGGCTTCAATAACTACCCATAAACTACTCATACCAAATGTTTCTCATGTTAGATTCTACAATAGTCCATGCAAAGTTGATAATGAGGTTTCTCCATTGCATTGTGATGATGATTCCTACAAACCTATCTTAGATCATCTTAATTATTACTTTATGAGTGTTGTTATAGTTTTCTTTACCATTTTAGATTGTGACTATCCTCTTCCTTAACCCTACTGTCATATTCATACTCAAATAGAGAATCCAAACATACAACATATCCATTGTGATGCATCACCAATTACCCCTATAATGTTTGACATGACTCATCTAGCATAGAGGTCAGATGATAGTTCTCTAGGATCAATGACAAATTCCCTCATGACAATTCATCAAATAGCTTCAATGTTATTTATGACAATTTTGGGCAATCATTCAAATGCCTTTTCACCTTCATTAACTTTTACTACTCTTAGAGGGAATTTAGATGATTAAAACTTAGCATCCTAGGTGTTACAATGGATCTCCATGACCTTGTGATCCTTCACTCAATACATTAGCTTACCATAGGATCCAAATTTAGGATATTCAGAGGCTACCATGACTTTCCTAACCCTTCATGACTATGTTGTCATATTAAGAGGCTACCATAATCCATTTAGGATCATTATTTTATGTTATAAATTTAGATTATGGTCTTAGTAGGGTATCAAATTAGCATCATTCATGACTACCATCTTCTAAGGGGCCATTGTCAACATTCACATGATGATCATTTTAAATTTGAAGAAAGAGGGACCATCACAGTCCATGAAATAGTCCTTCTTCTATTTCATGTCATATCATAGGACCATTATTCCTAGAAAAAGCACTCATCAATTTGTTAGAAAACTCATGGGTACTAGTTCCATTATTAAGTTAATGATTATCATGGTCTAAAGGCAACCATGATAGTTATAAGTAAGATGAAAATTAGAGGACATCCCAACATCATAATGCTAATAGTAATAAATGTCAACCACCATCAATCTTGATTTCAATGTTCTATTATTTCCTATTGTTTAAGCAATCTCCTCAAAAGAACAAAATGGGTCCTATTGTATCATTCATTTTAGATAATTTGAAGATACCATCAACTAGAGTTAGAGAGGATAGTCCATGTAAAGGAGAAGAAGACAATTTACATAAAGGGATTCAAGACTATTTGCCATTGTGATAGTCATA
The DNA here is from genome assembly GCA_027924645.1 of Cunninghamia lanceolata. Taxonomy (NCBI): domain Eukaryota; kingdom Viridiplantae; phylum Streptophyta; class Pinopsida; order Cupressales; family Cupressaceae; genus Cunninghamia; species Cunninghamia lanceolata. The sequence goes on from BSBN01000957.1 coordinate 7,405,800, forward strand.
TATGATTTGTATCATGCCCATTATCTAAGAAATCAATATTTGATGACAACCTTAAAATCAAATCAAATAGGGTTAGCAAATGCCTTTCTTGGTACTTATATCATGCTATTTCCTTCCCTTGGACCTCTGTGGATTGTCTTAAATTGTGGTAGACCTTAATGTCCATACCAATTTTGTGGCACTAGATGGGCAGCCAAACCTCTATTTTTTTATTCATTGTTTAGTCCTCTTCTAGACAAGCTCTCTTGTGGACAAAAACTGTGGATTTTCATATGATTTACCACTATTAATAATGAAGAATGTCAACTCTAGTTTTGTCAATCTCTATTCAAGACTTATATCTTCATTGTGCCAAGTCTACTCCCTGATGTCCTTACAAACCTTATTCCAGCTTATTAACAAACCCATATATTGTTTTTCAATGATACAAATTCTAAGATAATATTGTATACCTCTGATGCAGAACGTGCAGCGGATGCTTAATTGATAGGGATTAAATACCCATCAACCCACAAAAAGATAGGGTTTAGCTTAACCACCTTTTAAACTCTCTTGTGTGTCCAAACAATACCAAAATATTCAATTTCTTTTCCATCGGCAAGACCACCCTCTATCGGTGAGTCTAATTCTTCCTTGGCCAATAGGCTGATGCCACCTTTGTCTCTATCTTCTTGCAACTATTAGTGAGAGTTCACACTATCGGTCAACCTGAAATCTCTTTCACTGATTTACCATATCACTCCGATGGTTCCTTTAGACTACCTTCGTCGATGTGACTGAGACCATCGGTGGGACTCTTCACCCACCTTCTGACAATACAACTCTTACCGATAACTCAACATAATACTTTATCTTCAGCAAGACATTACCATTTGTCACCCCAACACAAACACGATCGGCAAGATAAATGTTATCGGCTCAATGCACCTTTATCTACCCGATAGCCATAGTCAGTCTGATGACCTTACACCGAAACAATAAACACCAAACCTTGCCTTCGGTGAGACGAATGTCTTGCTCTCCACGATGCTCCTTCTATCGGCGTGACTCCGTTGATCAACATAACTTCCAAAGCTTCTCCAATGTGCTTTCCTCACACCGATGACTTTTACATACATTTCTTGACTTATTCTTCCAGTCCTCCTTACCTTTTCCACCAGTCATTTATTGCATCATTCAGAATGCATATTCTAAAAGCTCACATACAACAGCGATATTCAAATGGAAGATACACATGAACTGTCCTCGTATGCATTTGTGATATACACAGAGAATGCTTTTCAACATACAAATGTAGTATATACATAAAATGTATATTCAGTGACATAATACCAATCTCACGCTGATAAACTCCTCCACAACTCTTGTAACCGAACAGCCAAGCACAGAAACACTAAATCTACAAGACAGAAATTCAATCTACTCTAAGGAAGACATTCCACAGGTTTCGAAGAAACCTCAACCGGTGGAATGCTTCCAAACTACATCCCAGGGGTTACACTAAAATGACAGAAACTTTTTATTTCTTTCTTCTAAATATAAATACATTTTTTTCTTCCTCTCTATCCCTTTCGTCTCACATACAGATGCACTATTTAAAGATTCTCATACATCACATAGGCAGTTACAAGATGGAAGGTGAACCGCCTATAACCACCTCTGCCTTACGGTTACAACTTCCTTCTTGTTTGGTTACAATCTCTTACAACACGTATACAGATTTAGTTTTATGCCTTACTTGGCAATGTATAACTCAATATGGCGCGAAGGCCTTACAGTATGACACTTGGACAAAACAAAAAATGTATAGAATCCTCAGATTCTTAATGTCTTCGAGGTGCTCCTGTACCAACCTCTAAGACAATGCCCATGTCCTTCCCAAAAAGGAAAGAAAAAAATGTTGATTGTCCCTGAGTATTGTATGATTATAGATCTCTTGTAGATGTTGAATTAATGGCCTAAATCACTCTAAACTTTCTCTGACTTCCATTCTTTAAACTATAGCAGACCTTTTGTCACTATTTTCCCAAGTAGTACACTTGCATTCATGGCATCATTTCTACTTTTATTTAAACCCTAAGAACTCTACATCAGTCTTTGACTTCACCATACTTTGTGTTGATCTCCTATGCTCCAAAATTGTCATGCTACACTTCTATCTCTACCTTGTGGACCTCTAGTTTCAATCAAAGATCAAAACATTTGGAATATCTTATCTCTGCCTCTTGAAGACATCTTCCTTATCCATTACAAAACAACATACTATTCATTGGAGTTTACTAAATGTTTTGACAAACCCTAGAACACTAGATAGTGACCTAAGACCATAGAACCCTAGCAATCTTTTGTGAGGCTTGATAGAGTGGGCCTCTAGGAGGTCTATCTACCTTTCTCAGACTTTCTAAGACTTTGACAAGACATGAGTCTCTATTTTTGGCACAAGAGTATCTAGGATGTATGCAGATAAAACCACTACTCAAACATGTGAAACAATGGAGTAGACCTGATAATGATTTAAAACTTTTTTCTTATCTTTCTTAGACCTTTGTGGACAAGTTTCCATGGTGTTGGGTCAACAATGATTACGTGGACCTTGAGATGATTTAATAGGTATTGTGGACTATTAAATAGATCTTATACATATTTCAAAACTTCCAACAACCCTCGAACTACTGAACAAAACCAACATAAAACTCTTAAAACTGACTTGGGAATGATTGACAGAGTTCTTATGACTGATGATAGTCTTTTTAGTGATTGTTAACAAACCTTTTCAAAGTAATGTGGAAGCATCTTTGATAATAGGACCTAAGAATATTTGACAATGTTCAAAAATTGCCAAACAATACCTCTAAGGGATCTTCTTTGTACACATTCTTCACTATGCTCCTTGGAGTCCTCTAATGGTGACAAACCTTCATATCTCATTTTCTTGCATACCATACTTCATATGAGACTCTTCATTTTCTTTTGTGTGCAGTCTCTTTTTGTAATCTCCACCACAAACCTGAAGACAATCCCTTTGAGTCTTCCATGTCTTTGAAATCTTCATGTTCTTGACTCCTTCCTTATGGCTTGATAGAGGCCTGTAGCTATAGATAATTCTCAACTTACAAACTTTCTATTTGTCTTGTTGTCTCACATTTCTACTATGCATATACTTTCAAACAATGTTGACCATCAAGAATTCACCGTCTTCTTCTTTGCATCATACTTATTCAATCAATATAACATCTACCTTGAATGAGCTACATACCATGAAACCTGCAAACAAGTATGGAAAACCCTAAAGGAGGAAAGACTCAAGGAGATGAATGCAAACTATACCTAACCAAAAGCATAACCATGACCTAACTCGATGTCAAAACTAAAAGACAACCTAAACAAGATTAGTTTGAACAAAAAATTCCATCCATGTATTACTACATGAATTTTTGATAAGAAAAAGGCTTTTTGGATAGAGAAAATAATGATTTTTACCTTGACTACATGGATGGTTGCATGCAACATGAAGTTTGGAGATCCCAAGGTTATTTTTTGAGTGTTTAAGGTTTTGTTGTAACGATATTGAGTTGGTCAAAACCAAGATAGGTTATTGTAGAGGGACCTGACATCTAGTTGTAGGTCCAAATAGATCATTCATAGGTACCACAAAGTCTAAGAACTACTCTGTCAAAGTCTGGCAAGTTTTTAATCTTAGGTCTCTTAAGAGACTTTGTTGGCACACAGTAGCCTAATTCAATTGGGACACCTAGGGAATGAAATAGTGCCCATGCTAGCATAAACCCACCCACCCTGACTTGTTGGCATCATCAGTTAGGTCCCATGGGGTGAAGAACAAAAAATATGGCTTTTGGCACCTTTATACTAAATGTCAAAGAGCCATTTTGCAAGAATGCATCCACCATTGGCATGGTCAAATGATGTTGAGTTGGTCAAAACTAAGAGATATTATTGTGGAGAAGCCTGACATCTAGTGATAGCTCCAAATGGATCATTTGTAGGTGCCATGAAGTGCGAGGACTACTCCATAAAAGTCTAGTAATTTTTTGCTCTTAGGTCTTTTCAAAGACTTTGTCGATACATTGTAGCCCAATTCGATTGGGACACCTAGGGAATGTAATAGGACCTCCACTAGCATATACCCACCCACCCTGACCTATTGGTGTCATGGGTTAGGTCCCATAGGGTGAATAATGTAAAATATGACTCTTGGCACCTTTACACTACATGTCACAAAGGCATTTTTCAAGAATGCATTTGTCGTTGGCACGGTCAAACAATGTTGAGTTGGTCAAAACAAAGAGGGGTTATTGTGGAGGGGATTGAAATATAGTCGTAGGTCCAAATGGATCATTCGTAGGTGCCATGAAGTGTGAGGAATACTTCGTCAAATTCTAGCAATTTTTTACTCTTAGGTCTCTTAAGAGACTTTACCAATACACTGTAGCTTGATTCGATTGAGACACCTGGAGAATGAAACAGGGCTAGAAATAGCATAAACCCACCCACCCTGACCTATCAGCATCATCAATTAGGTCCCAAGGGATGAAGAATGTATAATATGGCTCTTGACACCTTTACACTACATGTCATAGAGGCATTTTTCAAGAATGCATCTGTCATTGGTGTTGAAGTTTATGATAAACCTAAAACACCAGAACCTTCTACAAGCCAAAAATTAACCTTCTATAGATTTAAAAAAAGCACAAGAGAGCAATTTACACAATAAATGGATGCAATTAATGAAAAAGATTAATGAATTACATATGAGAACTTACTTTTATATTTGTAAGTTAAATAAAAAAACTAATATGACTTAATAATAACCTAATACTAAAAATAAGCCCTAAGTAAACTTATTAAAGTGTAATTAAATATTTAATTACACCAACACTCCCCCATAAGTGTAACTTAGGGAGAAATGAGAACCATGCAACTAATGCAAGAGTGGGTCATGGCTACAAGGCCATGTTAGGTACCCATGAACAACAAGAATCTCTCATAAGGTGGAGAAAAGGAGAAAACCCTTGTGGGGAAAAACCCCTCTCCAAAAGAGAGAAAAAACATGCAAAAAACATGCAAATAAATATGTACAAGTGATGGAAGAAGGGCTCCAACTAATACCCCCTAGAACTGAATTCATCACAAGAATACAATCATGAGCCCCCCATAAGAGGGAAAGGTAAAGGCAATAAAATCCTCCAACACTGTAGAATCTCCAGAAGCAGAAGAGGATGCTCGAACATGAATGCAAAATCCAAACCACTTATGGAAAATCACATTTCTTCCCTTAGAAAGAAATAGAACCTATGAATATTGAATAACCTATGAAGTAGGTGGCCTCAAGATGAATGTCTCTGAAGATTGGATGATTGTCCACATGCCAAAATAAGAATATGCCACAACAAAGTTAGGAACAACTTGCTAAATCTATGAAGGTCACAACTGAAGATAGAATGGAAGATATGAATCAAGTGTCTCCAAAGACAGAATACGACTGACAACAACAGTGCCATGACTGTCAACAAAGAGGGACTGCAAGCCCTCAAGAGTATCATCATCCTACTCAACCAAGGAAGCATCAATCTAAATAGAAATAGGATGTAGAGTAGAAGAATGAAGGGCACTATGATGTAAAAATGAATTAGTAGAAAGAATACCAAGATTCAAAGACCCAAACTTCTTCTTAGAAGTAATATTCACACAAGAAGTGTGAGCAACAGTCCAAGGATTTGAACCATCATCTGGAGCAAAATTAGAAAAGGTATATAACTAAGCTACATGATCAACCACCCTAGTAGCAAGAATCTCTATGGTCTCCAAATCTCTGATGATAACTAGATCAGGTGTAAATTCTATTATTTTCCCTGCACCACTATGAGTAATCTGATAGACAGAAAGTAAATTATGTGATAAGGAAGGCACACACAATACATCATGATAAGTACCCCATCCAATATCAATAGATCCCTTTCCTATCACCTTCATGTAATTATTATTACCCATCAAGATTGGTGGCATATCACAAGGCTCAAAAGTAGAAAACATAGACAAAGAGGAAGCCATGTGGTGAGAGGCTCCTGAATCAATAAGCCATTTACCTAATCCATGAGATGTAGTGGCACTAAGTACCTTACCTTTGTATTTGTTAGCTCCATTAGCAATACCTACATGTCCTATCTCAGTAGATCCTAACTGATGTGATGAAGGAGTAGAAGAGGATGAACTAGAAATTAAAGCTGAAGGAGAACCAACACTGAGTTTCTTAACAAGATTGTTCATCTCATCTATTTGCTTGTGGTAGTAAACAGTATCATCATGCCCACATTTCTTACAATGGATGCATGTGGGTATCTCCTTGGATTGCTCCTTTTTGTTGGATGAAAATGAAATAGGAGGTGCATGTGAAGTTGACTCCTTGCCTTGCTCTTTATGTTTGGGTTTCTATTTCTTTTCCTTACCACTTGAAGCCTTTTCATCTTTGGTGCCTTGACTTGCAAGAATTGCCTAAGGCTTTGTAGACTTCAATGTGCCCATCTAAACCAATTTTGCCTCCTCCTTGGTGACTGATGTAGAAAATTCATCAAGTGAAGGCATTGTGAATTTAGTTCCAAGAGAATCCATTGTAGTATAGAATGTGAAGACAAAAATAGAATAATATGAACCAAGCTTAGAAAGTATGGAGAGAATCAACTGGGTGTCCTCTTTCTGAATACCACACTGTTTGAGCTATAATCTGAGGGATTTGAGTTTGGTGAAGAAGTCATGGATGCTACCAAAATCTGTAGGATTTAGACCAATAAGCTCATTCTCCAATTGAAAACTTCCCAAATTGTCCTGCTTGCAAAACAAAAGGTCTAATTGGGCCCATACTTCATTTTGTGTTGTGTAAGAATCAACATGAAAGAGTAGGTCAAGTGAAATCAACTGACATAATGTACCAAAGGCCTCATCACACCTATTAAACTATTTCCTCTTTTTAACAGCCCTTGTAGGTTCAATTTATGAGCCCATAATCACTCTGTATAACCCCAATTTCTTCAAATGGATCTCTATTGCTTTCTTCCACCCATGATAAGTGTATGGGGTAAGTGGAACAATTTTGGGTTGATCCATGATGTGTGAACAAAGAAAGGATAGAAAACAGCAATATACTTCTCACAATGCAAGAATATTCCCTGTTGTACAAAATAATTTGGCCACTTGCATGCACTTTTTCCAAAAAAAAGATTAGAAAAAAGATCTCACTTCAAGAAAACAAATCAGGTATCTAATGAATTTTTCTAAAGCAATAAGTAAACCATAGTGTAGATCATGGAATCAGCTTTCCAACACCTATTCCTTTGTGAAATTTGGACATCGTATGCCCAAGTTATGGCCATTTTTTGCAAAACTGCTCCTCTAGGGTTTGAAGGGCAAAAAAGGGCCCCCTTTGGCTAAGGGCCTAGGCACATGGGTGACCTGTTGTAGGTGTCGAGGGCTGAATTGAGGCCCCTAGTCACTGATAGGACTAGAGGCTAGCTGTTGGAGGTGTTGGAGTGGAGTTTATAGGTGGCGGCAGTAATTTTTGGTGGCGCTGCTTGGGCTATGACAAAGGTGGCACGGTGGTGGCAGGCCACGCTGGGCTATGGCGCAGAAGTGGCGCCACTCATTAGTGGTGGCAAACACATGTAGAGGACAAGGTAGTCTCTTGTTTCTTGAAAAAAATCCTTACGGACCTGTGTAGGGAGGTTGTACGGCCCCTGGCAGGTAAAAAGTTTTTGCCTCAGAGATAGCTACATAGATTTTGATGAAACGAAGGGCATTCTTAGGGTTTTTGGCCCTTCTTAGCACGTTGGTGATGATGATTTTGGCCAAAAATGCTCTGAAACTATTCTTCCCCTCTAGATCTAAAAAAAAAGCACTCTTGAAACCTTCACAAATCTGGCATAAACCCTAGTATAAACCCACCCATTGGACCTATCAACGCCATCAGTTAGGTCCCATGGGGTGAAGAACGTAAAATATGGCTCTTGGCACCTTTACACTACATGTCACTAAGGTATTTTTCAAGAATGCATCCGTCATTAGCATGGTCAAACGATGTTGAGTTGGTAAAAAGTTAGAGAGGCTAATGTGGAGGGTCCTCACATCTAGTCATAGGTCCAAATACATCATTAGTAGGTGACACAAGGTGCGATAACTACTTTGTCAAAGTCTGGCAATTTTTTTCTCTTAGGTCTCTTAAGAGACTTTCCAGTACATTGTATCTTGATTTGAATGAAACAAGGCCTCCACTAGCATAAACCCACCCACCGAACATGTCAGTGCCATCAGTTAGGTCCTACAGGGTGAAGAACACAAAATATGGCTCTTGGCACCTTGACACTACATCACTGAGGCATTTTTCAAGAATGCATCTATCATTGCCATGGTTAAACAATGTTGAGTTGGTCAAAACTGAGAGAAATTATTGTGGAGGGGCCTGACATCCAACTATAGGTTCAAATGGATCATTTGTAGGTACTATGAAGTGTGAGAAATACTCCATCAAAGTCTAGCAATTTTTTGCTCTTAGGTCTTTTAAGAGACTTTGTTGGTACACTGTAGCCTAATTCGATTGGGACAACTGGGGAATGAAACATGGCCTCCACTAGCATAAACCCACCCACCCTGACCTGTTAGCACCATCAAATAGGTCTAAATGTTAATCATTCCAAATGTATCTCTCTCCCTATGTAGTCATCTTCGTCATGTGCAAGGGCAAAATGTTCATTCCCCCACAAACATTGGAACGCACTAAGGGCACAACTCATTCTGGTCTTTTAATAACTCATGTAGACATGAGGAAAATGAGGATATGAAAAGTATGTAGACCATATAGAAGGTGAAATAAGGATTAAAAATCATCCCAAATGTACATCTCTCTCCCTATTTCTCTCTCTCTCTCTCTTCCTCTCTACCTCATTCTGCTCTTACCATAACCCATATAGAAGGTGAAATGATGGTATACTAGACCTATAGATGATGAAATGATGATAGGAAAATCATGTTAAACATATAGAAGGTGAAATAAGCTTAAGAAAATAATGTCAAACATATAGAAGGTGAAATGAGGATATGTTATACATGTAGAAGGTGAAACAAGGATGCGTTATACATATAGAAGGTGAAATGAGGATACATTATACATATAGAAGCTGAAATAAGGATAAGCAAATCATGTTAAACATGTGGACCTATGAAATGAGGATATGCAAAGTATGGAGACCATATAGAAGGTGAAATTAGGATAAGTGAATCATGTCAAACATGTGAACCTATGAAATGAGGATATGCAAAGCAAGGAGACCATATAGAAGGTGGAATTAGGATAAGTGAATCATGTGAAATGTGTGGACCTATGAAATGAGGATATGCAAATCATGGATACCATATAGAAGGTGAAATTAGCATATGTGAATCATGCAAAACGTGTCTCTCTCCCTACATGGAGACCTACAGACCGTGAAATGAGGATATGATATTGAAACATGGAGTATATACGATACTGAAACATACTTCCATTTAAGATGTACACCTATTTACATTTCCAAATCCAATGACTATTGAATTTGTATTGTGGGTGACATTTATTTGCATAAACTAGATAATGAAATGGGTGAATACACAAACATGTCTTTGCTCATTAATACAAAAATAACTATCTTGGATTGAATGAAAAACATCACAAGTTTTGTCATTTTTAACATGTATCTTGCATGTTTAACATGTATGATGAGAAATTATCAATGATTATCATATCAAATCTAGTATTTTCTATATTAAATGTAGTGTTCTAAGAAAATCTAACATGTCAAAGCTAGTGTTCTTGAATTAATAAAGAGCACATATCAAATGTTCTAAGAAAATCCTATATCTAACTAAAACTATAATCATGTGGCAATTAAGGTCAAGTTATGTATTGAGGTATGAAACTACATATATCATCTTTAAACCAACAAAAACAATCATATATAACAAGAAATCAATCTATAACATGTTATTGATCATGACTCAACCATTGTAAATTGATTATACATTAAAATTTTAAGTTTCAAAGTAGGAATACATGCACATAAGGAATTTAAATTATATTGTATCTCAAGGTGTATATATATTCAAATCTAGTCCATAACGGTAGACATATACAAAAATTTAGAAAATATGCCAACTCAAAACATTTTTTACCAAATGTGGCATGCCATGTCTCAAAATCTATATATAATCTACATGTTGAAGAGCTACATCAAATACTGAAGGTCCACTTGACCCTATGTCTCTGGTGAATCCTCAATCTATGATGGATCCTCAAAAAGTGTCCTCTTCATGCCATGATGTCTAGTAGTTGATGGATGTAAAGTTGACTGCATTAACAAGTCAAGTTACATTAACATACATCTAAATCACTACAATCAACTATAAGTCCTCTATAAACTATCAATTATTTAGAAAAGTTCAACTCAATTACCTTGACTCTTTCTTGTCATTTAGACAATCATTCTGCAAATGATTTTCTCTTAAGATGATTAGGTGTTCTACTGAAGCATGATGGAAAAGGTGGCACATCAATCACTTTCACAAGAGACTGTAAAAGTAAAGTAACGTTAAAATAAAATAAATATAAAATTATTAAATAAAAAATGAAATGAATACATTAAAAAAGGTTAGATGTGTTACACATAAACAATCTAGACTGCACTAAACAAAAACTTATCTACTAGAAAACATGCACATACCACCATTGAGGCCTCCTGCATTGACTGAGAAGGACTCATCATGGATGAACCAACTAATATCTCTTATATGAAAAATGACAAGAATGTAAGACTTTATGTATACAAATAATCATTTTTTTTTTTTAAATTAATAGATCTATTTAAACAAAACAAATAAAAAGTGCTCACTAGCATTAGGGAGAGGAGTTATTAGTCATTAGGGATAACTTTACGACCATGTAGAAGTTAAATGGAATATTGTAGGATCTCTATTTTTTAGAAATGTGATATGGACTCTTATCTATCTACAACTAAGGTTTAGAGGTGTGACTCATCATGCAACTCTCCACATCAACACATGTCTAATGAAAAGTGTCCTTAAAATGAATTTTCAAAGATTCAATGAAGATGAGCTATCATGGAATTTTTTTACAACCTCTTACATTTCATGAGAAAATACAAGGTATTTATTGTGCTCACCTTTTACATTTGTCATAGGATAAACATATAATATGAAGTATTCTAATGCATGTATATTGCCACCTCAATAGTTCTGTACACATAATAATAGTATTTGTCTACATATTTGGAATGTTTTCATTATAAGTGGATCTCAAATAGTTTTTTATCTAGTAGAATATTCCCCTAAAACCTGAAATATATAGGAGGCACCAAAACTCACCACTTAGGCCTTGTGATGTAGGAGCATACGGTAAAAACCAATCAAGTGACTTTAGGAGACAGAAAGGAGGATATTTTCAAGTTTCGAAGTGGTCTTGAAGGTCAAGACATCCATTTAAGTCATTTGGATAAGGGTTTCCCATTTTCCCACCAAAATGGACTATTTGAAAATTCAAGTTGTATAAGGACTTTTGGAGGCCTCAAACATGAACATGAAATGTATCAAAAGATTAAAATGACCTTCATAGAACATAGAACATATTTATATTCTTTCATATTGTAAAACCACCTTGACATGTTGTAAAGAGGTGAATGAGTGTAGTGAGAAGTAAAAAAAGTGTAAGTTGACTAGGTCTAGGTGGATAAGGGTGAGTGGATAAAGCTCATAAGTTTGAAATCCAAAGTTATAGGGATGAAGTCTAGGTGGTATTAAGGAGATAACCATGTTTTCTATTCAAGAAATTTGTTCAATAGCTTTAGGAGAGGTTGAGTTTGTTTAGGAGCAAATTTAGAGGTTGCCAAACATATCAAGTTGAGGTCATATGATCTAATACAGATCTGGAGACAAGATCTAGGTCATGACATTTAGGATTCATGTGAATAGACAAGGCATGATAGGTTATAAGCAATTGTTCAAGGTAAAGAGCCAAGTTGATGTGAGTATGGTTGAGTTAGGATGACATCACCTGGGGAGATAGATAGACCACCATTTTCCACTCACGAATTTAATAATGACGATTATGGAGATGAGCCAATTAAAATTGTAGTTGAGATGATGCAGGGTCACAAATGCATAGAGATTATTGGTAGAAGATGTGTCCCCACTATTATATCCATTAAATGTAGGTATAGGAGTGGGTTCAAGAGGATCAAAAGGAGAAGGAGGATTAGAAGATGGGTCCCCACTATTATATGTACCTGATCATGTTATGATTTTTGTTACGTTGATGACATTTCGTATTGGACACTATGATATGTATGGTTGGTCTTCATATTTATTGGTTTATGACATGGGCATCTATAAGATCTATATTTTTTGTGGAATTTTAGTTTCCTTTTATGTTTATGTGTTTTTTTATATGATGTATGTAAATGATATAGCATCAATTTATCAATACACACAATTATCTTGGCGATCAATGAACATTGTATGTCATAATGGAATCCTCATAAGATGAATCAATCAATGAACTAAAATGGATCACATAATCAAATTAGTTTCAAATCAATTGCAAAACTTGTATGAATATTTAAAGGAATAACTGATGTGTTAGTAAAGCTCAAATCTATATTATGAATAATAGATAATACATGTTCCTTTATTTCTTTCTCATTTTCATGAACTTTTAACCATTATTTTATATGATCAAACATGTACCAAACACCATGATTCTCTATTTTATTATTTATCTAAATGACTATAATAAAATATTTAAGTTTTCTAAATTATCAATTAATGTACAGTTCAATCAAATTACCTCCACCCTTTGTTGGCGTTTAGAAAATTGTTTCGTAAATGATGGTCCCTTGGGTCAATTAGGAGTTCGACTAAAGACTATTGGCAAAGATGCCACATCATTCACATTTTGGATTGACTATAAAAGTAAAGTAACATCAAGATATAAACTAATATATAATTACTCTTAAAGAATTAATTGCATACAAATAAAAAGTTGATGTGTAGAAAAAATTATACCGGTAAGTCGAAGCCAAATTGGATGGCAGAAAGAGTTACATGATGAACTTATGTCAACTCCTCCTATGTCATCAACTATTATCCCCCTTAGATACATTAGTACTAATATTTTTTTATATTATTCAAATGGAATACACCATGAAATTTAACTTTAAATTTTACCTCTATAAAAGATTGGTCATGCTCTTCTCCTCTACCCATTGATGCTTGTGCTTCTGCTCTTGTCCTCGACCCCTCAGCTTGAGATCTAGACCCTGCTGCCTCATCTTGTGAAGGTACATCATACTCTGAAGTGTTCAATGGTGGGTCGCTACTCTCCATAAGAGGACCTAAGCGCAACTGATTGCAAAAAATGCAATGATGGGGCATAGTTGAACATGTGTAGACGAGGAGGGTCAAGTAATATCAAGTGATCCAATATCACCACCAACATCATGTGGTTGTGAAAACTAAGATGTTTGTGTAATCAAGTTCTCAGTCAAAGAGTGTATGGCAATGAGGCCATGTTTTGTTGCATTTGCAACAACATTTGGGTGTTGAATTAGGGGTGGAGAACAGATAGCAAGAGGGGGAATAAAAGAACCTTGCACTTGTCTCATTGCCCCAGGTCTATCTTGAGGCATTCCCTTACCTACTCCTTGGAACTCTTTAAAATTAAAATAATTCACATGGCAACCCATTAAAAACTCTTCATATAGTTTACGAAGGAAATACAAAGGTACATCTAAATTGTTCTTGGGTGGTTTATCAAAAACCATCCACCAACGATCCCAAAAATTATGACTAATACCCTCATGTTTACACCATTTGATTGAATACTTAAGCTTACGAACATCAACATGCAGTCTGGTTTTAGGATTGACAATATATTGGGCTAACATAGCTTTGGTAATGTCTAACTCTTTCACTTGATCATATGATAAACTATCACCATATTCCACCTTCTAGGTTTCTCGCCATTGCCTAAATGATTCTGTTGGCTTGTGAGGGTTTGAACATGAGTAATAATCCCCTCTAAATTCAATGTCATTGAAGACAATCAATGGTGGAGGTGATACATTTCTACAATCCTACTTATTTGATCAATGTTTCTTTCAAATTTTTCTTCGATTGTTGGAGGGGGAGGGTTTGGGTTTTCATGTTGTTCATCCATTTTACCTATTTAAAATATAAAACATACCCATTTAGGATAAAAAAGAATACTTGAATTTACAAAACAAACAAAAAAAATAAGAATTATACATACTTGGATCGGATATCCGTTCTAGCAAACTCTGATATCCATTTTTGAAGAGGTCTATGTTTTGCAAGCTACGGGTTTGTAAAACGTAGCCTCTTTTTTGAGATTTTATTGTCTCCAAAATGGACATCTGTTTTGGAAAATGGATATATGTTCCAAATAGATATTCTTTACATGCCTAAGAAATTCAAACTTCCCCAATTCGCGATTTTGGCTAGTCAAAGACGTGATTTTTTTTCCTATTGCCACTATTTGGCCCATGATGATCCTGCACTCACCCATGTTACAAATTCATTTTCTATACAAAGTTGTTGGTTGAAATTCACATTGTTTTTTTTACCTAAACATGTTTTATTCCTGATTTCTAAGGTGTCTTTAAAGTTTTATGCCTCACTTAGTCTATTAGGATTTTATAAATGTTTGAACTAGTTTGCTTCATAGTCTATTAGGAAAGTTGGGTCTTCTTGTTGTTTCTCTCTATCATACTTTTTGGTAGAATTTTTATGTAATGAAATGAGGCTTGTTGCTCTCTATTAGGCAATTATGTATGCTTAAATTCCTTTGGCCACAATCAGTGAATGACTCTAAATGTAATTTTTTATTTTTAATATCAATAAAAGAGAGAGTGCCCTTACCCCTCACTTAAATATTCTAAAAAGGTGGTGGAAGTAAATACATTTGCATTTTTATTAATAATTTTAATTACTAAATTTTAGTTTTCAAAATATTGAAACTAACAATAATTTTTTTATTTGTTGAAAGTGAAAATACTATTTAATAAATAGAGTTTAAATTTTAATGAAAATATAACATATGAATGAATTATATTCTACTGGGATCTACTCTCAAAATGACATATCTACTATTGTTAACAATTTTGTTGTCATTTGTTTAGGAGTTAATTATTATTTACTATTATTTATAACTTTTCATTTTTTTCATTTTAGGAATATGGTATATATAAATAACCACCAAAATTTTATATAGTGATTTATTAATGAAGCATGTAAAGATTGTAAATGAACACCAAATATGTAAATACGATGTCAAATAAAAAATACAAATTTCAAAACCTTAATAGTGATGACAATATAAACACAAGTGTAGATGTTCATGAATGAAGAAAGTTCCAAAATGATATATGCAAATAAAAAATTAGTGTACAAATGCATGTAAATAGATGACTAAGAACACGGGGAAGGAGCTCAACTTTTAACAAAATTGTGCCATTTGTCAATCAATCAAGCCATTATGTCAAAAGGGGCATAAAACCAAATGGGAAATGGCATGAGTATGCAAATTTCACTATTACAAATATCAAGATAGATAATAATTTAAGTTTTCTTAGACTTAGCTTATGGACATTTAAAATTTACTTTAGAAGAAATCAATAATGGTTTTAGATATAACTATCCAAGAGTTTTTTAATCAACATTTTAGATGCCTTTCCAAATAATATAGAGTTTTCTCTAGGGAGAAATTAGAGATTGTCATGTAGTTCAAACACCTCACTAGTAGAATCATACCATTGATCCAAAGGAGAGCATTTGATGTTGACTATTTAGCTTGATAGATCAAGACTAAAATGCATTAGCGGCTGGTCTACCTAATGCCATGTTGGCATAGCTAAAATATTGATGGCCTTTTAATTAGGTTTATCCTCCCAAAATATATTTATAAGGTAAAAAGAAACAAAATTATTTTGGTTTCCAGCAAGAGAATCACTCATTTTAGACTAGCAAGATTATAAAAACATAAAATTGCTCTTACTCCCAACAATAGTGAATGAGTATATAGGTAAAATAGAGATTCATTTAATGCTTCCATTAATAATGTTAGAATTCTAAAGACATCATAGAAATGATCATCTTTACCTACGCAAGTTGAAATATAGAGTGTGTGTCTCAACATGCAATTTTTTCATGCCAACATTGATTCACACAATATTTGATATGCCAATGTAGGCATCCCAATAAGGTCAAAAATCTGAAAGACGTCTTCTAAAACATGAACCATATATGTACATTTTGAAATACACATTGTGTTTTTCAACCTGCACATGTTTAGTTCATGATTTGTAAGATGTTCTTGAAATCTTTGTGAACTAAACAAGTGCAAGTTCAACTAATTTTTTTAAAGAAACCACAACCTCAAATTTGAAGAAGTGAAAAAGCATTGTGAAGTAAATGTAGAAAGATATATACTCACCTTGCAAGTCTTGTAGAATAACCTACAATGTCATGTGACATTCAAAAATTCATAACATGAATAGCATTGTTTCATTTTGAATAACATCAAAATCAAGCTCTTATTCAGATAATATTATTCCTCTAAAAAGTAATTACAAGCATCCACTTTGTCTTGTAGGTTTAGTTATATTGAACCTAAGCATTACCACATAGAGTTATTATATGAATATATTTTCTAATTAGTCAACTCCCTTATATGTACATTATTCATAAAATTAACAGACTAGTAATACAATTGAATCAACAATTTTTGACTTCATATGTTTCCTTAAATTTAAAAGATATAGAAAATTAGAAAATGACCTCATCCAACTAAAACATTAGGCAATGCAAGAATTATAGGAATATAAAGGAGTTGATGATGCGATTGGACAAGAAAACAAACTAAAGAAATTTTCTAGCCTAACAATTGTATAGTAGACTATTAGAGTTTAATTTTAGTGCATAAATATCAAAACTAATAGTATGGATAAGGTTCATCCTTGAAACCTTGTGCTTTTTGATAGTTGAATTTTATAAGTGTTCAAGAACTCACCAATTTTAAATTATCATGTAACCACTATAGAATCCAATTAATATATCAACCAATGAATGTAAATAAAAATAAGTTTTGTAACACCCAAAAAGATATTTAAAGAAACTACCAAGGAATTCAATTATTAAGAGACCATCATGTAATTGAAATACCTCACTAGTAAATTGATGAGTAAGATAAGATTAAATCATATTACAATTCATGTTGGCAAGAGGCACTACATAGCATCTATAAGTGTTGTCATTGATAGCAACTAAGATTGTTCCACACATCCGCAATGCAGTATCTGATCTTACTAGAAGTCAGAATGATAATCTATCTAAGTCTGGTAGCCTAAAACATAGCATATAGCAGAGTCTACTATTTTGGTCAGCGGATCTCTCCAACTAATTATTATGTGTTACAGATCTGAAGGAGTGTTGAGGGACACCATGACAATCTAAATCCAAGTTTTTAGCCTCTGATGATAATGGGATCAGAAGTTATGAACATCTGAATACTAGGTTCTTTTATGATAGAACAGTTTAGTAAAGAACAGGCAGACTTATGTAAATCCTTATGCGGACCCAATAGAAGTGTTTTGATGAATTATGTATGAGATAGGATGTTAGTGGCTGACATGTATGATGATCTACATGTGGTATTTTTGGTACGCATCAATATTGGTGCATGGATCTAGCCGATAGAGCAAAGCACTCTTAAAAGTTCTAAGTGTTTGTTGTTGCCAATTGGCAAGTGATTACAATTCAAGATAAGTATATATAACTGATGATTGTGGATATTTTGTGACCAAGGTGGTTATGGATAAAATGTGAAAAGAGTAGAAATCTAATATTCGAATGAAGGTAGAATAGAGAGAAGAGCATAATAAAGATGAAGTGTACAAAGTCAATATTTACACTCAACTGGAACTGATCTCTAGCATTGGCAGATGCATCTTACCAGTTCTAAATCATTGTAAATCTCTTGTAAACTTTCTATAGGCAGTGAGCCTCCACTTGAGTAGTGAGCTTGGGGTAGTGAGCCCGAATGCATGTGCATTCTTATTTGTAAAATACTTTTAACATGGTATTAATTTTGTGGGTTAACTCCCACTGTGGTTTTTCCCTTAACCAGGTTTCCACGTCAAAATCTTGGTGTCAAGTGTGTTATTTATGTTTATGTTTATGTGATGCTAAAATACTTATTTCATTTATTTTTTAATAAGTTGAATAAAGGAAGAAAAGGTTAAATAAGTATCAACTGATTCAGCCCCCCATCTTAGTTGACCAGACCTAATCCAACAATTGGTATCAAAGCCAAGTCCCATTAAAAAGGATTAATAGCTTAGGGAAGATCCAGGAAGATAGGAGAATGGATGAATATGACCTTCAAGGGCAACTTAATCTCACCCTAGATGATCTTGAGTAGTCCAAGGCAGAAGTTCAAGAGCTGCAAGACAATCTCAAAAGGGCAGAAGACTTCATTAAAGTTTTAAAAGAGAAATTGAGAAAATCCAATGCAAAAGGAAAGGAGGAACCTCTTCAACTGGGAAAATATTATGAAGACAAGGCCCTAGATGAGAAGATAAAGGAATGTGAAAAGTTAACTAAAGAAGTTACTATTCTAAAACATGAGATGGAAACTAAAGTGATGAGACTAACCAAGGAAATTGAAGACAAAAATAAAGCTAAAGAAGAGTTAAATCAAAATCTGAAAAAGAGTTCTGAAGAATGCTGCAAATTGGATGCGATAGCTGGCCTTCTAGAATCTAATCTACAAGAAAGCAGAGACAATGAAAGAGAACTTGAGAGACATATTATCACACTTAGACATGACCTAGAAATTGCAAATGAGTATAAGGAGAAGTTTAAGATAAGTTCAGCTAAACTTGAAGCAGTCATTAAAGGGCAGAAAAAGGATGTTGATAAGCATGAGAAAGGTGAAAGCTCTGGATCTAGATAGAAAAACTTTCAACCTAGGAATGGAAGAGACAGATCTAGAAAGCCTCTAGTAAGATAGCCAAATCCTCAAAGGTATCCATCATTCAATGGAAATTGTTTCAACTGCAACAAATTTGGTCATAGAGCTACTCAGTGCAGAAGCAGAGTAAATCAAAATGGTCTATCCTTCTCTAGTCAATGCTTCAAATGTAGCAGGTATGGTCATAGATCAAATGAATGTAGAAGTATAAAAAATAATCCCAATATTAGAAGAAATAGCAATTCTTTCAATGGTTACTATTTTGTTTACAATGGGTTTGGACATATAGCTAATCAGTGTAGATCAAGAGAAAATTAGGTTTATAAGAAAGGAAATGTTGTATGCCATAACTGCAATAAATCTGGTCATATTGCAAGATTCTACAAAAGTAAAGACAATGGAAGAAAAGGCCCGGTAAACAGAAAACCAAATGCACAGAAAAAAGATAGAGGCAAAAGGAAAAATGATGTGGATGAGATACAGAGTGAAATGAACAAGATTTGGATAAAGAAAGATACAGTAAACAATGATAATGAGTTCGCACCAGAATTTGGTGCTGACAATTCCTCCGGGAATTAAGTCATAAAACTCTAGCTTAGGGGCAGCTGCATAGAACATCAAATTCCCACGGTCAGTAAATGGGTGCCTGAATCTGGCACATTAATATAAAATACTCTAAGTTAGTCTAGAACCTATGGAAGGATTTTTGGAAGAAAAAATGTTGATATATGAGGAACTGTCTAAGCAATGTAACTGGATACAATTAGGGCAACGCATTTATTGCAAAGGTGAATTAGGTAATGCGGAGCTTTAAAAAGTAACTTGATCACTCATTTGAATCACTTTGCATTTGAAGTAAAAAAAAAAGAAGAGCACTTGAGCTATAAAGTCTAGAGACTGAGGCAGAGAATGAATTCAATCGGCAAGTGGTCAACCCTAACACCGCAAAAGAAAAAGGTACCTCTATGTAAATCTTTGAATCTAAAATCTGCTAAAATGGCTATCCCTCATGATATTGACATTACCAAAAGGCCTCGACCCAAAGTCAAGAAGCATCCTCACAAATTAATTCAAGTCAATCCATTAGGTGCTTTATCAAGCATTCAGAATGGGGTGTTACATGTAGAAGACATTAGGGTTTACATTCATGCAAATATAGATGAGTTTGGAGATTCAAGGTATGTAGATTTGTTTGAAAAACAACTCATGGATGAAAATAAAGAACTTAAACCAGAATACAAGGCTCCACAAGATAAACACTTTGTTCAAGTTATGGGGTTTCCAACATTTGATGAGGATGAGTGGGTCTGATATGTCTTAAGTCAAATACATGATGAATTCATGTGGTTGTTAAAACCATTCAAGATTACCAGGGATGCTATCAGAAATGTAACTGGTTTGAACTCAACCGGAGGATTGCCAATGTTGAAGTTGTTAAAAACTAGATAGTAACTGATGCTATTGGAGCTAAGTTTGACAGAAGAACAATGACCATAAATGATATTATAGAGCCGGATGTCAAATTCGCCTCCATGGTGATTGGATACAAGATTTACCACTCGAGCAAAGAAAATTTTGTTTCTGGAACATCCATTTATGTTGCATACAAGATGCTAAAAGAAAATGTTGATTATGACTTGTGTGAACTATTGTGAAATCAATTGATTGAAAATCTGAACAAGATCAAAAGGGACAAGAAGAACACCTTCAAGTATGGTACACTAATTTTATGTCTATTCTTTTACTATATGAATGAGGTACTTGGGATAAAAGGAGTACACTGGACTAAGGATGAGTCAGTTACCATTCAAATAAAAAATCATCTTCACAACATTGGTGATTTCAATTCTCAAAAAATGGCAATATGGGGTTACTTCCAAAATTTTTAAAATCTGATGCACTCAAGGGAAAGAATCCCCAATTCAATTGTTGATAAATACAGAAATGAAATATGCTTCATGGTTGATACTGATAAGTGTTTAATGGAAGTAGTGGAACCCAGAACTATTTGGATCATGCCCATGGGGTATGAAGTGGATGAAAGGATCTTGGATATGTATTCTCAACATCTGCTAAGCAAGCCCAAAGACACAATAGTTGAAAGATTTGAAACTTATGAGGAGCTGAGTTTAAAGCTGCATACTAAGCTCAGAGAACCTGAAACAAATAGGAGATTAAGAAAAGAAGTTGAGCAGCTAGCTAAAAATCTTGGCCTAACAAAGGAAGCTATGAAGAAATTTAGAGAAAGAACAGAAAAGGATGAGGAAGAAAAATAAGAAAAGAGACAAACAAGTAATCTGGTGGAACCTTGTTCCACTTCAAGAACTACTAGAAGTTCTACTACTGCCTCTAAATCTACAAAACCAGAAGCAAAATCATCCAGAAGACGTGACAAAAGGAAGAAAACAAAAGCTTCCCGGACCTATGAAAGCATAAGAGAAGATGAAATAGATACAGACTCTGACATTGAAATCAAGGAACCAGAAGTCTTTGGAACAAAAGATGCAAAGTTAACCAAAGAAAAGTCCTATGGAAGCAAAAGGACTAGCAAAAAGCAAAAGACTGAAGAATATGAAGAATATGTTGAGAAACCCACACTCTCGCTAGAAGATGTGATAAAATCAGTCACTGTGGATGGTAATCTGAAACCCATGATTGACTTCTATGATGAATACAATGACTTGGATAAAAAGGTGTTGGAGGAAGCAACGGTCAGATATCTCAACATCTACAACAAGGCACTGATTGAGATAACTTTTGAGTTACCAAAAAGTCTAGCAAATATCTTGGAATTGAGAAAAGAAAATGCCAAGTGCAAGGATGTGGAAATTAGAGAATATGCGCTAAAAAATATGTGTCCTCAAATTTCTCTTGAACAAATAGATATGATATTTAAGGAAGTCAAAGATGATTTCAAAAGTAAACGGAGAATGAACAAGCTCATGCTTGGAGAAACAAGTGAAATAGTTGAAGAAACTCAAGAGATTCTTTTGAAAGCATTAAAGAAGCATTATTTTCATATAGTCACAAAAGAAGTGCCAGATGGTGAAGAAGAGAACATTATTGAGTAGCAATATGAGTTGGGTGGAGCCTCTATTATGGAAGTAGATCAAGCAATTCAGGAGGATACATAAATGTTGGATAAAATATTTGATACAGAAGATACTCCCAATTCATCTGATACAACGGGAAAGGAGGATAATGTTACTGTTTCACAAAGCCCTCCTGATCAGATAGAAAGTGATGAACAAACAAGAAAAAGTTCCTCTGCAGAGAACACAGAAAAGGATAAAATAAAGTTAAAAGAAGAAAGAGGAAAGAAATATAATACAGAAGAAGATGGTGCAAATGTTGAAGCACCTAAAGTAGAGACTAAGAAATCAGGAGATCAAAAGGTTGTTTCTTAAATGGTTGCAAGAGACACTACAGATATAGTAAAAGGTCTTCTTGGAAAAGAATTAATTAAATTTGATGAACTGGAACTACTCCAAGGTCTAGCCAATCCAGATGACCTCTCCCCAATTCAACTAATGAAGATAGCATCATTCACCCATGTAAAGGCTAGAGAGAAGATGTTAAAGTTCCACATGGAGGAGAATGAGCTACTGGGACTTGTAACAGGAGTTTTGGAGAAATTATTGCCAACCTATCAAAAGAATCAAAATGATTCCCCCTCTAGACATCTAAAGAATCTAGTAAGTTTAGTAAATTGATATTTTGAGACCTCTGAGAAGTCTGCAGAGGTGAAAGTTTAGAAATAATTCTTAGATAAAAAATTCTGTGAAATAAAGACCCTGATAGGAAATGATAGAAGAATACTTGGTATTGGAATAAAGAGCATTCAGAATGCTCTATGTGATGGAAGAGATATATATAAGTTTTGCCTCTCATGGGCCAAAGTTAATAAGGATATTGAGAACAAGATAAAGGAACAAGAACAAAATTTGTCAAATCTTTCTCAAAATTTTGATCCCCTAACAGTTTTGCCCATAAGTCAAGAATTTCAAGTAATTGACTTGACTAAGGAAATAAAGAAACTTGTCAAAGAGAAAATCAACATTATGAAAATAATGTTTGAGCTCCGAGGATTAATTGTCCCTAAGTTAGAGATAATGTATAATGCCTTATCTGAAGCTCAGACTGTAGTTCAGACTAGTGTTCCATCAGATCTGTCAAAGGTAGAAGCATACTTATTTGTGTTAAATGGGCACATTTTAATTTTGGATGGAATTAAGAGTACTTGGGCCTCTGAACTTGTGCAAACAAAAGCTAGTTTTGCAGACATTCTCAAGTTCATGTGAATGGAACCTAATGGTTACTAATACATATGTGGCAATGTATACAGAAATTTTGGAGAATTTTGTGGATCCAACCCTTTGCCATTGATGTCAAAGGGGGAGTGAAGGGTAGTGAAAAATGATATACTCAGCAAAGGGGGAGTACCAGAATAAGTGAAGTGCACAAATGTACAGACAAAGGGGGAGTTGCACAAGGACACTTAGTCATTTTTCACTAAGTGTTGCCATCAATGCCAAAGGGCGAGATTGTTGGCAAGAGGCACTGCATAGCATTGATAGGTGTTGTCATTTATGGCAACTAAGATTGTTCCACACATTCACAATGCAGTATCTAATCTTACCGAAAGTTAAAATGTGCTGGGGAAGGAACATGCAACTTGAAGCCTCACTCTCCGAGTTGAAGCATTTTTAGTTCTTTTCCATTTTGTTGCAAAATTTTATTTAGCATACTACATTCTGGTAGATTCCCGGTACCCCAGAAGCAAGAGGGCTCAGGGTATTATTGATCCTGCATTTGAATTGATGCAGCAGAATAATTTTGGATTCTTAACTCCATGACCTCATCTTCAGTGCACTAGGAGTTTTCCTCCTACAAACGCCAGGTCTCCAATACTAGGTGAAGTTTCTAGTGCTAGTGCTAATAGAGTTTTGTCTGTTCATACAACACCAAGGTTTGTTATCCCGCCTTTTAATCAGCACATCATGGCAACCCAAGGCCCTTGGGGTAATACCTTTGGTCCTCTGAATTTGACCCCACCCTTGCACGAACTACCTCGTAGTTCAAGAAAGAATTTCCCCAAATTCTATGGTGACGGGAAAGTTCATCCTGATGAGCACATTACGGCTTTCTGTATAGCCTGTGGTGTGATAGGTGTCAAGCACGAAGATGTAGCTGTATGACTCTTTGTAGAAACACTACAAGGTGTTGCTGCAGACTAGTTTTACCACCTTCGAGCTCAGACCATAACAAACTGGAATACTCTCAAAACCAAGTTCGAAGCCAGGTTTAAACTTGCGGAGGATGCACATGCATTGTTGGCACAACTGACACAAATGAAAAAGGAACCTCATGAACCTATGCAAGACTTCATTACTAAGTTCAATAAGTTGAGAAACATGATTCCCACCACCGCTAAGCCAACAGCGGAGAACCTTAAATATTTTTTATCAATACACAACTTCCTGAGGTGAGTTTTCTATTGAGGCGAGCTGCTCCTACCGATCTTGCTGCAGCTCAGATTCTGGCAACTGAAGTAGAAGATGATCTTATCCTTGCAGGTAAGATAAGAAGGGATACTAATAGAAATAAAAGCTCCTCTTCTACTAAGAATTCTTCCACAAGCACCACGGATCCCATGGTGCAAAAGCTAACAAATGAATTGCTAGCTCTAAAGAGACAAATGTCCCAAGGTATGTCTGCTCCTTCTTATCGAGATATACCAAGGAGGACATTTCCAAATAATTCATATCAAGGCAATGCTGCTAGAAATCAAGGACAACACAACCATCTTCTACCTACATAGGGGAAGCTTGCCATTAAAACAACGCCGGTCAACTCTGATGTCAGCTATTATGAAGCTGAAAATGAACTTTCTTTCCAACCCGAGTTGGATTATGAAAATGGTGCTAATCTCTTCACAGAAGGAGAAGAAGAGTTAGCTGGCGACTCTACCATCAGCTTTCTGAATTATCAGGACAAAGCTGAAAAAGGAGAAGTGGGTGAAGGAGCATATGTTGTTTTCACTAGGTCTCAAAATCAGTCAGCTCTCCAAGCTGATAAAGGGAAGGCAAGAGAAAAATCTCAACTAGTGATTTCAATCACTAAACGGGGGGGACTCCACTACCTTTCCAATCAAAAGACCCGGTGGTCAATAAACAAGTAAGTGCCTCTAACGAATTTATACCTTCCACTTCTACTCCTCAAACTAGTGCTATCTCTACCAAAAATCATAATGATGGTTTTTCTTCCTCCATTTCTAATTCTTTTCAGTAGTTTGATATAATAGATCATGCTAGGAGAACTAAGATACAAATGTCTGAAGTTTAGTATTTACAGGCTAATCCTGAACAATTTGATAGATTAGCCAAATATGTCAAAAATAAGACCATCCCTGTAGGACAAGAGTTTCCAAAAGCTTCTCATGACTCCTCCAAAAGTAAGCCTACCCAAAATAATCTTGTCACTACTCCCCTTGAAGCCTCTAGAAAAATTAAACCTTTCTATGTTTCCCTATTAGTAAATGGTCACAAATTGAGCAATTGTGTAATAGATTCCGGAGCCTCTAACAATGTTATGCCTGCTAAGGTAGCAGACGCCCTTGGCCTCACCTTAACCAAAACTTTTGGGAGGTGTTTCTCTATGGAGAGTAAGCAAGTTCCACTTTTGGGTCAAATCAAAGACGCCCAATTTGCATTTGCGGCTTTTCTAGATAAGAGAATCAAGATGATAGTCCTGGTAGCTGATGTTCCAGCTTCATACGGCATTCTTCTTGGGCGTAATTTCTGCAAAGATGTAGGTGGGGAGTTGAACATGGATCTATCTGAAGCAAGGATACCTGTTAAAGGTGTCATGCAGAATTTGCTTCCTGAGAAGGAGGCAAAATATATTGTTACCCAAACATCAAATCCCAAAGCTCAAATTTTGTTTGAGTCCTCAGGAATGGGTAATTATTTTCTATCCACCGAAGATGGTTCCAGTTCATCAGATGAGAGTACATCGGGTGATAGCTTGGATATGTCAGATGGAGACTCAGAAGGGTTTTCAGATGAAAGTTCAGGTGAGGATATAGTAATGCCAGATTCTTCCCTCACTGACGAAGAGGAATCTTCTGACCAAAGAAATTCCAAGAAATCAAATTCTGATGAAGTCTAGATTTTAGAGTTTGATGGCAATTGTTCTTCTATCAGTTCTGGAGCCAGAGTGGTCTTGATATCGCCACAAGGTGATATTTTACCTTTTTCATACAAGTTACAATTTGACAATACCAATAACACCACCGAATATGAGTCCTTGTTGCTTGGATTGGAAGCCACTCGTGCTAGAGGTGTTAAAATCCTTCATGCTCAAGGGGATGCTGAATTGGTGGTTTGTCAAGTGAGGAATTTGTACCACACTAAAAATGAAAGACTGAGACACTATCGCAATCGCGTATGGGATTGCATTGAAGGTTTTGATGCTTTCAACATTTCTACAGTGCCAAGAGAGTTCAATGATCATGCAGATTCATTGGCTGTTTCCGCTACTCTCATGGTTCCTCACAAGGATTTCAAAGGAAACAAGTACACTATTGAGCTGGTCTTTCGACCAAGTGTACCTGATAACGCTAACCATTGGCAGGCGTTCAATGGTGACAACCAAATCATCGCTTTCCTTGAAAAGATGGATAGCTTTGATGAGCTTTACTTTGAAGGAAGTGAATCACCACCGCGTGAATATGTTTCAGAGATAGATTCACAAACTGGCAAAGAATTTCTACAATTGAAAGGAAATAAAATCCCAAAAGGTTTGGTTTCCCTTGAAAAATTATTTCATAAGAATGACAGGTATATCAAGCAGCGGCAACAACAGGATTCAAGTTCCTCTATGGAATTTGAGTAGGTCAATTTGGGTTCGGAAGCAGATCCTAAGATGGTCAACATTGGAAAATGTTGCACTGTTGATGAAAGATTCAAATTCATTACCCTCCTTCGCCATTACATTGATGTTTTGGCTTACTCCTATGATGATCTGAAGTCTTTCAAGCCTAAGGAGGTTCAACATGAGATTCCCCTTAAAGCTGGATCGTTGCCTCACAAGCAGAAGTAGAGGCAATACAATCCCAAGATATTAGGTACGATCCTTTATGAGATTTAGAAGATGCTAAATGCAAGGATAATTTTTCCAATTCATCATTCCACATGGATCGCAAACATAGTACCCATAAGGAAGAAGAATGGAGAAATCTGTATCTGTGTTGATTTCAGGAATCTCAACCAGTCTTCCTTAAAAGATAACTACCCTTTGCCCATCATGGATCAAGTATTGCAAATAGTAACTGGTTCAGAAATGTTGTCTATGTTAGATGGTTTTTTAGGGTATAACCAAGTGGAGGTCAATGAAGCTGATTAGTTCAAAACTACCTTCACCACACCATGGGGCACATTTGCATTTCGCAGAATGCCTTTTGGTCTAATCAATGCTAGCGCCACATTTCAGAGAGCAATGGACCTTGGTTTCAGAGATGAGATGGGGAAGTTCATCGTGGTGTATCTTGATGATTTGATTGTTTTCTCCAAAAACCATCATGATCATGCACATCATTTACGACAAGTGTTGGAACATTGTCGGCAAAATGGTATCTCCCTTAATCCCAAAAAGTCAGTTTTTGGGGTTACAGAAGGTAAGCTTCTCAGACACATTGTATCCCGGGAAGGTACTAAGATTGACTCAGAAAGAGTTAAATCCATTCAAAGTCTTACTCTACCTGCTAGTAAGACTGATGTTCATTCTTTCTTTAGAAAGGTGAATTTTCTGCGAAGGTTCATTTCTGAGTTTGCAGAAAAAACCCGTCACATTGTCAATATGATGAAGGGTAAGGCCACTTTCTGTTGGACTGCAGAAGGCAAAGAAGCATTTGAGGATATCAAGAGGGCTATTGCTCATGCTCTAGTTCTTGTTTGTCCCGACTACACTAAAGATTTCGTAGTTTACAGCTACTCTTCAGAACACACACTTTCAGCTATTCTAGTTCAACAAAATGAAGGTGTTGAATCCCCCATATTGTTTATGAGTTGTCCTCTCAAAGCTCATGAATTAAAGTATTCGAATATGGAGAAGCATGCCTATGCCGTGGTCAAAGCGGTGAAGCATTTCAGGTTCTATATTCTAAACTCACACACTGTTGTTATGGTCCCTGATACAATAGTCAAATCTATCCTAACTCAACAGGAGTTTGGAACAAAGAGAGGTAATTGGATTGCTAAGATCCAAGAATTTGATTTGGATATCAAGCCTACCAAGCTTGTGCAGGGTAAAGGTTTGTGTCAATTGATCGCAGATAACGTTCCAAAAGAGACAGGGGATGAAGAAGAAGAAGTTGTGGACATGCCAACTGTTCTTTTTGTTACTACAACTGACGAGTGGTATTCCAATATCGCTCATTTCCTTACCTATGGTGAGTGTCCTTCTCACTTGTCTTATAAGAAAAAAAGAACTGTCAAGTTAAAATCTGCTAACTACGTCCTTTGGGACAATGGTTTGTACAAGAGAAGTCTTGATGGTGTATTTCTCCGTTGCGTGGATAAAGCGCAACAAAGTAGACTTTTGGAGTCTTTCCACAATTTGGCTTATGGAGGACATTTTTCTGCACCTGTAACAGCTCACAAGATTCTGCAAGCTCAATACTATTGGCCCACATTATTCCAAGATGCGTACAATTGGGTACGCAGGTGTGAGTTGTGCCAACAGTTTGTTGGGAAACCAAAGTTGGCAGCCTTACCTCTAAAACCAGTGGTGATTGAGGAGCCTTTTCAGCAATGGGGTATTGACTTCATTGGCGCTGTGAATCCATCATCAAGTGCAAGACATAACTATGTTCTCACTGCAATAGACTAATTTACCAAATGGGTGGAAGCTATTCTAGTCAAGCATGCTACTTCTAAAGTGGTATGTAGTTTTCTTAAGGAGAACATTATTTCCAAGTTTGGTGTTCCAAACAAGATTGTAGTAGATAATGCTACTTGTTTTTCCTCTCATGAGATTACTAAATTTTGCTATGAGCATGGGATCATTCTTTCCCATTCTTCATACTATTATCCGCAAGGGAATGGTCAAGCAGAATCAAGCAATAAGAATTTGGTCACTATTATCAGGAAACTGGTAGATAAGAATCAGAGAATTTGGCATAAAGCACTTTTTGATGCTTTATGGGCAGATAGAATTACACCCAAAAGGGTGATAGGCATGTTGCCATTTCAGCTTCTATATGGTCTAAATTCGGAGATACCAATTACCTTAGAATTGCCAGCATTGAAGTTGGTAAAGGCATTGGAAGATAGAACTTTTGATAGTTCTATTGATAAAAGGATCATGTATCTGACTGAACTTGAGGAACAATGCACTACAGTGGTGGACCGTATTGCTAAGCACCAAAATCAAGTAAAGAAACTCTTCAACAAGAAGGCAAAGGCTCGTGAGTTTCAGATTGGAGATCAAGTCTTGTTGTGGGACAAGAGGAGAGAACCAAAAGGAATGCATGGAAAATTTGATTCCTTGTGGAGAGGTCCATTCACCATTCATCAATTCTGTGGTGAAAATAGTTTCTTGCTAGAGTATCAAGATGAAACACCATTCTCATTGCCTCACAGTGGACAACATCTGAAGCACTTCAATCCTTGAAGTATCAGATAAGTTAAATTGTACATTTGTATAGTTCTGTGTTTTTATTTTTGTGTTTTCATTTAGTCTTTTGTGTCTTTTTCTTTTTTAGCTTGACTCTATAGCCCAATGGCATGGATGAAGGCACTTAGAGACTGGATTCTACTCCCTTCAATCGTTTCAAAGTTTGATTGAAGGAAGTTCCCCAGTTAGAGCCAGCTGTTGTTCTCAAAATCAGCTACGCTCATTTTTGTAGACAACCCCCATGAAACTTGTCTGTTTCGTGAATCTACACTCTAAAAATTGAGATAAGATTCCCTTGATCTCGCGCGAAGTCGTTTGACATTCTAGACTGGTTTATGACATTCCTTTGAATCAGTTTCTCGATATTCGTGAATATCGCTTAAGTCATAAACTGATTAGAATGTCAATTTTTCCCACTTTTCAAGAGTTAGTAACATTTTAGTCTTGATATGCAAGAGCAGCAAAAAATGCCGCTCCTACATATCTCTTTTTGACTGTTTTATTATATATGCAATGGCGGCATTTTTTGCCGCTCTTGCATGTGTTTTTCGTTAGACATGTGAAGGCAGCAAATTTTGCCGCCATTGCATGTTTTTCTTCATTTCCTTGCATGGTCGGCGAATTTTGCTGCCGTCTAATGTTTGTTTACCTTCGTGCCGGAGCGGCCGAAACTCCCACTCGAGTGAGATCCTTTGGATCTTCAACACTGAGTGCCATTAATGGCCACTCGTGCCACTCATTAAAGCTTGTTTTCAAGTTTTAAATATGTCTTTTTGTTTGTTGTTTTTGTTATTTCATTCCTCCTGGCTCTCTCTGGACTCCCTCGCATCACTCGATCGTGCCGTTGAAGGGTTCAACCTAATCCACCACCATCGAACCTAGGGTTTCAAACTTTTGACAGGTAAATCTTCTAACTATTTTCTTTTTCTAATTTAGGGTTTTCATTAGTTTTGAATAGCTTTTCTTTGTCTTAATTTTTGTTATATGTTTTCATTGAAAGATTATTTTTCGCCAATTTTGCTTAATCTCTGGTCAGTCCTCTGCTTCAAATATGTTTTTAGACGCCCAAAATTTGTGCCCTAAGTTTTATCGTTTGAGGGACGACGGATTTACCACTCGAACCTTTGAATACTTCCCAAACCCTATTGTTGGTTTAAAACCTCTTTGGTCAGTATTGTCTTTTAGGTCTTTTCGTCATTTTTGTCTTGAAAAGTCATCAATCTCTGCGTACTGTGCAAAGTCGGCATTGTTTGCCGCTCACACATTTTAAGAGATCAACTTCTACTGTGCAAAGTCAGCATTTATTGCTGCCCAGACAGGTTATCAGTGATCTCCAAACCAACCCTGCATGCAATGTCAACTATTTTCACTGACCAAACATCGCGAGGACAAACCAACCCCATATGCATCAACGACGAATATCACCATGGGTGTATGTCTTCACAGAATTTTTTATGGTGTATGGGCGGCAGATTTCGCCGCCCTTACATGAGGATCTATTTCATACCCCATGTGATAGCGGGAATTTTTGCCGCTTTGACATCAAGTCCAAACTCTTACCATATGCGGTAGTGGTAAAATTTGCCGCTCATACCAATTTAAACTCTTACCACATGCAGTGGTGGTGAATTTTGCCACCAATGCATATACAATAAAACTCTCATATGTAAGGGCGGCAAATTTTTCCACCCATGCAAGAACTATCCCAAATTTCTCTAACTCTGGGAAACTTTTAGTTTTGATTTTCTGAGCCAGCTTCTCCTCTGATTTTTGGCCAGCTCGCACTATAGCCCTTTTTCAAGTGCGTTCCCATAGTCATGATCATCAACATGCAATTTTCCCAGATTGCTAGTATTTTCCCTAATTGCATGATCATGACTTTTGTTGCAGTTTCTTCTGCGGAGCTTCGTTCTACATCAAACTTTTTCTCGGTGAAATCTCATCCAAATGACTAAGTTGTCCCCGAAGAAAGCAAAAGCGATGAAGTACAAATATCAAGGTGTTTTCCCAATCACCTTGGTCTATTCTAATGTTGATGACATTAGAGATACAGAGATCGGTCATGTTGATATGGCTAAGTTTGTAGAGAGGACCAAGTCGAGCAACCCCAGTGGTATGATGAAGAGGATAGTTGAAAGTAATATTCATCTGGTCTCATCCTTCCCAGTGGCAGCTCATAACACAGAATTTGTTCTTCAGTGTGCTCATTTCTATAACAAAGACACTAGGTCTGTGGTGGACGCCAATGGTACTGTGATAATCAGGTTGGATCCTGAGTTCATTGATAAGGTGTTCATGTGTCCTCCTATGACAAAGGTATTGAAGCTTGACTTTGTTGAGGCTCAGAAGGTATATGACAAGAATCCAGAGAAAGCAAAGAAAGTAATCAACAACAAATGGTTGAAGACTGTAAGATCAAATTTATCGAGGTGGCCACGTAGTTTCCCTCGAATTGATTTTGTTGAGGAAGTTGGTGACCTGATTACTCTCCTCAGCAGAATAAGAGGTTTGCCTTCCTCTTCATAGTTTCATGAATGGATGTATCCTTTCATTAAGGTCATACTCCAAGGTAAGCAAACCATTTTCTGGGGGGAACAAATCAGTAACGCTTTGCATGACCAACTGATGAAGGTATCCACTACCTCCAAGTTCTACATGACTTCCTATCTGGTATACATTGCAACCTCCATGAGGATTTTTCTAGGATTATCATCGGAAGGGGATAGGAGAGTAGTTCCAGTATACCAATATTATTCCCAGCTGACATTGAAAGGCTCAATTCATCATTTCAGGAGGGTGAATGATGCGTTATTTATTGTATTCTTGTGTCTTTTTGATCCCCAACTGGAGCAGAGAAGAATTTTAGATGAGGCATGCATAGTGGTAAATGACTTCGGTTGTATGTTTTTGCAATTCCCATCTTTTTCATACTTGAGGGTTAGCTTTTTCCAAGGTTACCCTTATATGCTTCCAAGATTCCCTTCAGACAAACTGGTCTTAATGGAGTTGTGCAGACAAATGATTGTTGTGCATAACAAACAGATGGAACTCAAGAAGCTTGGTTTCAAATTCCCAGTGGAAATCGGTAGATATTCAGTATTGACTACCGCAAAGGCAAGGGCCATGGAGACAGAGATGCAGTTGGTCACCATGAAGCAATTCAAGAGGAGACCAAAGTTTGACTATAGGGGTGTAAAGGATAAAATCAGACGGAAAACCCAATTTCATGAACCCATGGTGGAAGATGTCTGGGTAGACTTGAGAACAGAGGAAGATATCAGGAAACTGGACTATAGCAGATTGTCCCTGGAATAGATTGAGTATCTAGGACTTGCTGATATTCCAGAAGATCTTGTGGATGATGGGGAATTGGTTGATGCCAGATATGATGCAGAACAGATTGCTAGTACTCCTCTCCCTCCAATTCAATGGTCCCAAAAAGAGTTGACCTCACTAAGGAAGAGATTTGAACCCATATTGGCTAACACCAATAACTGGTTGGTGGATAAAGGAATTACTCTAATAGAATTACTCACTGGATTAGAAACTGAAGTTCAAAAGCAAACTGGTAAAAAGGTGGAAAATAGAACGAAGAACAAGAGTGATGTTCCCTCATCCTCTAAAACACACAAGCCTAAGATCATATTTGTGACAAAGAAATCAAAATTTGTGGAGGAAGAACCTGAGATAAAAGATATGGAAGTTGAGGAGCTAGCTACTGAATAGCCAGCCACAGAAGAGATGGATGTTGAAGATAAGACTACAGATCAACAAGACGAGGAGGCTTTGTCTCCACAGGAAAATACACAACAAGAAATGGGAGTATCATCCCCATTGCATAATACACCTGTTGCATCTCCTGTGTCTGTTTCCCCTATTGATATTCCTTCTTCTAAATCTCCCTCTCCTAAAATAATTTTTGATAATCCCCAAAACACTTTTGAAGATGTTCTCTGTTCTTCTGAGTCAATTCCTAGTTTGTCTTCTTCTTCTTTTGATATTGGGGATACATCCATTTTTTATCATTTTGTGATGAATACTGAGCAAGTCTCTAGTGCCAATGTAACAGGTGCAGTTTTTACTAACACCCCACCTATTGTTTCTACTATCAGTGCAAGCACAGCTCCAGGAACACCAGCAGTAGGAATGGATCCCAATGTGAGTACTTCTCTACTTCCACCTTGGTTATCAGCTTACACACCAAAAAGGAAAAAGTAAGCCATCTCCCAGATGACTTTGATTTCACTAAGTTGGTACCTGCAAAGCCCAAGGTCCCGAAGAAACCGAAGATTCTTTCCAGGGTACTCGAAGACAAGGGACACAAATTTTTGGAGATAGCAAAACCTCCACAGGATGCAACTGTTGAAAATTTTGATATGAATGACTACTCTATTTCTAGAGTTGAATTGGGAAAAATAACCCATGAAAGCGCTAAAAATGATATGCAGTCAGCCATGGACATCCTAATCCAGAAGTTTGACAGGGAAAAAGAAATGAAGGATCACTACAAGGCAATGGTAGAATAGCTAACTACGGTGGTAAGGAAAATCACTTTGAACTTAGAAGCAGTTACTCCAGAGGCTATATCTGTAGAAGACCCCGTCGTCCTGAAAGCAGAAAAGACTCACCTCAAAGGAAAAGTACTTGAAGAGTACTTAGAAAGGATGCGTGCACAAGGAATCTCTTTGCTCACAGACGTATCTGAGAAGACAGATAAAATGAGAAAAGTAAAAGCAGAGCTTGATGATCTCATTAATGCTATCTCTCAAGATATTGAACGCGTAGAGAAGAATCATGATAAATGGGTAGAAATGAGGAAGCTCAAAATAAGTACCCTAGTATCAATTGGCGCTATTTCTAATATGGATTCATATACAGAAACAAAGGAAGCATTGATGTACAGGAGCCGTGTGCTTAGGGAGTTGATCAACGATCTTGAAGCTGCAAAGGAAATCAGTGAACAAAGCGATATTAGTCTTTTGCATAAGTTGGAGGAGTTGCCATGCAAGCTGGTATCACAGGACAATCAATTGCTTCCTGTAGAAGAAATGGTACAAGTATTCGAAGACATGTTCCAGAAAGAGTTCGAAGATAAAACATTTTCAATGACTTCTGTGGACAATCTTCTGGACAACTAGTTAACTTTGGATAATTTGAAAACCAAGTTAACTAATCATGTTAAATCTGTCACTACAGTGAAGGATGCCATAGTTTGAGCTAAGATGATCTTCAGGAACACAGTCAGCCTGGATAGCATTGGGATGCAAGTCACCTTCACAATGTATGATGCTCATATGAGGAAAGATGGCAACACAAATTGAAGCAGTCATTTTTCCTTAGTTTATTTTATGTTTTTCACATGTACTTTCAAAACAATTTTGGACATTTTTACATGTACATTTTTCATATGTAATTACATGTAAAAATATAGGAAGTCCCAAGTCAATAAGGACTCCTATTTTTGAATAAGTCAAAGTAGTTAGGTTTTTCCTAAATTTTCTCAAGGCCTTTCCCTATAAATAAAGGGGGCCTCTTTTGTAAATATTATCTTTTGTCTATTGCAAGAATACTCTAGCGAATTGAAAAGCAAATCAAGACTTTGTGCTTTTTGTGAAAATCAATTATCAAATATTTATCAATACAAGAAAGCAAGTTCAATTCCAATTTTTGTCTTGGGATTATTTGTGTTGTGATAGTATTGTTCTTACGTCTTGCTATCATAATCTTCTTTGGTGATAATTGAAGTGTGGAGTTCGTTTCAAGTGATTGAAGAGCATTCTTAATTTGATTCTGATAGACTTTGTGTTATCAAATCATTTGTGAGGATTATGTTCATGTTTGTGAGAATACAATAGTTTGGAGACTTTGTGCTGCAAGTTGTTATATTCAATTTACTTTATCATCTTGAAGAGGAGTGAAGACTTTGGGCTGCATTCTACTTCAAATAGTTCTATTTACAATTAGTAAGTGAGGTAACAAAAAACTTTGTGTTTCTATGATTTTGTGATAAATTATAAGTCTTTTATCAAGAGTTTGAAGTATAAACATCTATTCTGAAAAAAGACAATGAGATGAGATGGAACAACGACAAACATAGTTTTTAGTGTACATAAATTTCATAAGTTGTTTTGTTTGCAAAAGTCAAGTAACTAGAGGGAACTTCCCCTTGTTGAGAGGAGAGACTTTGTCTCATCATAGATGTGGCTGATATACCCATTTTGCCATTAGCGAGTTAATGAAAAAATATTCACCCAACAAAATGATAATCTATCTAAGTCTAGTAGCCTGAAACAGAGCATATAATAGAGTCTAATATTTTGGTCAGTGGATCTCTCTAGCTAATCATTATGTGTTGTGGATCTGAAGGAGTGTAGAGGGACACCAGGACAATCTAAATCCAAGTTTTTAGCCTTCGATGATAATGCGATTAGAAGTTATGAACATCTGAATACCGAGTTCTTTTATGACAAAATAGTTCAGTGAAGAACATGTAGACTTATGTAAATCCTTGTGCGGACCCAATAGAAGTGTTTTGATGAACTATGTATGAGATAGGATGTTAGTGGCTGACATGTATGATGATCTACATGTGGTATTTTTGGTACGCATCAATACTGGTGTATGGATCTAGCCGATAGAGTAGGGCACTCTTAAAAAGTTCTAAGTGTTTGTTGTTATTGACTAGCAAGTGATTACAATTCAAGATAAGTATATATAGCCGGTGATTGTGGTTTGTGACCAAGGTGGTTATGGAGAAAATGTGAAAAGAGAATAAATCTAATATCTAAATGAAGGAAGATTAGAGAGAAGAGCAGAATAAAGATGAAGTGTACAAAGTCAGTATTTACACTCAACCGAAACTATTCTCTAGCATTGGCAGATGCATCTTACCAGTTCAAACTCTCTGTAAATCTCTTGTAAACTTTCTATAGGCAGTGAGCCTCCACTTGAGTAGTGAGCTCAAGGAAGTGAGCCCGAATGCATGTGCATTCTTATTTGTAAAATACTTTTAACACAGTATTAATTTTGTGGGTTAACCCCCACCGTGGTTTTTCCCTTAACCAGGTTTCCACGTCAAAATCTTGGTGTCAAGTGTGTTATTTATGTTTCTGTTTATGTGATGCTGAAATGCTTATTTCATTTATTTGTTAATAAGATGAATAAAGGAAGAAAAGGTTAAATAAGTATCAACTGATTCATCCCCCCTCTTAGCTGACCGGACCTAATCCAACAGTTCCAAATGAGAGCTTTTATTATTTAATTGTTCAACCTACATTTTGGTTAATAAATAAATGAATAAAAAAAGGTTGATAGAAAGCTATGAGAGAAAAACTCACGGGAGATTCTTATCAACCTTGTAGTCCAAGATGTTGCAGATTGAATAGCTCATTTCTCTTCTGATGATTTCGAATAGAGTGTAGTTAGTATCAGAGATGATGAGGCCATTGGACTTTGTGCAACAATCCCTCATCATAGACTTGATGCTTTCGTATTAGGAAAATCTTTGCTTGATAACATAGAAATTATGTTTATCCACAACAGCCATAGAGTATATGAAGTTACCAATTATAAATATCATATAACAAAGATGTACTTCTGGTTCATATTTAAAAATGCCAATGTCTTTTATACATGTTGATTTTCTATCATATTTGATACTAACAACACAATGTTATCATTGTAGCTATTGGTGTACATTTTGACTTGAGGACCATAGCAACAACCTTCCCAAAAAATAGAGTACATTTTTTCAAAAAAATGAGGTTGTCAATGTTAGATCATTGTCAAGGTGATGTATGGGAAACTTTATGTGGTAATCCCTATATACAATGATTTTTGAGTGTGACTCCAATGGTAATTTTTTATATGGATTGAATGACATGACCAATCACCCTCAAGGTCAATTTGGTCCAAATATATTAGAAAAATGCAAAATAATATGGAGTCCTTTTTGTTAATGGGTGTGTTTGTAGATGTAATCATGGAGAAATATTTGTTGGATATCATTTTCTTGGGCATGTTAGATAAGAGAGATGAATTATTAACATGAAATGATGTTTTGAATGCCTAGAAAAGGGTGTATTCTGTCCTCTCTTGAAAACATGTAGATGATGCCACTAGTATCCTCTTGTGGTATATGGAGGACATGGATAATTATTTAAATTTTTAGCATCCTTGTGGAAGCAACACATCTTTTGATTATGAGGATTTAGACTCCTTGGATGCTTCAAATGATGGTCCACCACTCCCAAAATTCGGTCATCTCAATGGATTTAACATTCACCATGAACAAATATGGGGTGACTTTTATAACTGAAAAATTTTCTTATCTAATTTATAGTTATAGTTAGAAAGTTAATCTTTACTTGGTAAAGGTTATTTAATCTTTACTTTGGTAAAGGTTATTATTTAATTTCATCGTATAAATACTTGTATTTATAATACAAAGTATTTTGTCTTATTTGAGTATCCTCACATGTGTGAGGATGACTCATGCTCATATTCCTCTTGGAGGAATATTTAGGCTTTAGCCACCTCCTTATGACATTTTGCATGCACTTATATGATAGGTGGAATATGGGAGTTACATGCAACTCCTTTCTCACCACTATTAATGAGGTGATTCTTTCTCATTTTCTCAACTCTCTCATTCTCACATTCATGTACACACACTCCTGAGAATCTCTCTCTCTCTCTCTCTCTCTCTCTCTCTCTCTCTCTCTCTCTCTCATTTTTTAGGCTTCTTGCCATCTACATAACATTGGGGGTTTTTCTTTTTTTTTCCCTCTTCAAAATCTTTGTCTCCATTGTTAGATCTTGGTGTTTGCTTATGGTTCATGTTTTCCTTTGGATGGTAAAATTGCTTCAAATAATGCTCCATGCTTGATTAGTTTCTTCCTTGTTTTTGTTTTCTTTTCATGGTATCACAGTAGGTTTACTAATCTAAGTTGTGAGTTGGATTGTTGAAGGTGACCATCCTTTTTTAAGCATTCACCTTGGAG
Source organism: Cunninghamia lanceolata (assembly GCA_027924645.1). NCBI lineage: Eukaryota > Viridiplantae > Streptophyta > Pinopsida > Cupressales > Cupressaceae > Cunninghamia > Cunninghamia lanceolata. The sequence continues at coordinate 7,444,581 of BSBN01000957.1, forward strand.
AAAATTTTAGATTGAGAGAAGAGAAGTTTTTTCTATGCAAGAACAAGGGTTTTTGAACCCTGTACTTTATTTGTAGATCTATGTAACAAAAAAATTATTCATTTATGATCTGAGCAACTTTTTTTTTTAATCATTCTCATTTAAAAAAAAATCCCTACATGTTGCAAAATCCTTTCTGTTTAAAAAAATCTAGGTTTTTTATACAATTTTTTTAAATATATTTTTTTCAGGGTTTTTCCCTACCTCAAATTGCAGGTTAGTTTTAAAAAATTATATAAATTCTAATTTTTTTAATTACAAATTCATTAGTCTTTAATTTTTTTTTATAAATCTAAGTTTTAAAAACATTTTAAATTCCAAAAAAGTTTTTTTATATAAAAAAAAATTTTAAAAATTATTTTTAAAGTTTGTAGGGCTTATTAAGCCCGCTCCGCAGACTAGGGTGCCCGCGAAGAGCTTTGGCCCCCACTGCTCCTTTAAACCCCTGCCGACACCCTTGTTGTAGTGCCTCCACTAGCTCTCCACCATGCCTGCCCCTACACCCCTTTGAACCCCTCCACCGCTTCCCCTTGGCCTGCTTCAAGCCCATCGATTCCCCTTTGAGCTTCACCACCTCTTTTCCCATGCACTAGCGCATGTTAACATCCACCAACACTCGCTCTCCAAAGCAGTGCTCCAAACCCTTCTTAAATAAAACTCAATATTATCCGTGCCCTATGATCTTTTACATAGTTCTTTCTCAATTTAGCTTTTAAATATAAGTTTTTTAAACTAAGTCTTTTTAATTTTTAATTTTGTTTAATATAATTTTTTAAGAATTAAAACTTTTTTTAGTTTTTTAATTAAATTCAATTTTTTAAAATAATTTTTAATTGTTTAAAAAAATAAAAAATCATTTTTCTAATAATTTTTTTTTAAAGTTTTTTAAAAATCTTTTTTATTTATTTTTCAATCAAGTCTTTTAATTATTATGTATTTTTTCAAGTTTTTTAGATACTATATGCATTTTTTTAGTGTTTTAAAAAAAAATGCATTTTGCTTATCAAATTAGGTATCTTTTTTATAAAATTGCATTTTTTGTTTACCTAAATAGGTATTTTTTCAAAAACAAATTGCAAACATGTCTACTTTGATTCTTGATATCAAATTGAATTGCTCTAACTGTCATTCTTGGAAAACACATATTAGCTTTATTTTTAGATTTAAACATTTCTTGGATGTAGTGACTAATCCTAAAATGGAACTTGGTCCTATGGCAAGCTAGGATGAGCAAGACAAACGGAATAAGCAGTTCAATGACAAATACCTTGGTCTAATAGGCATCTCAATGTCACCTGAACTTTATGTTCATATTGGGACATGCACGAAAGCCTATATCGCATGGGAAATTCTACAGAAAATTTATGATAGTTCTAATGAATCTCGAGAGATTCAACTTCAAGATCAACTTGAACATCTTAGGTATACGGATTTGAAAACCATGGATGAATTTCTTCTCAAATTTGATGCTCTTAATGGTCAATTAACTAATTTAGGAGTTAAGTTTGAAGATCTTAGATTAATTCGTATTGTTCTTAAAAAATGTTTGCCTACACAATTTCAACAATTTATTACAAATATTCATGTTCAATTAGCTATTCTTACTTTAGCTACTCAATTTTTTTATTGGTCAATCTGGCTTAAGGGAGCCAAAACCCATGTAAATTAGAACCAAAAACTAGGTGCTCGTTGAATGAGAGCCTTTCTTTGTATTAGCTATTTGTCTACTTTTACATTATGTATACTTACTGTATTTCATAATATTTACATTCAGTATAAAGATTTTTCTGCTTCAAACTATAGTTAACTAGCTACATACTATATCAGGGTTGCATATAGGCTTGTGATTAGGGTTCTAGAATTAGGGTCAAGTCTCATTTTAGTATTATAATTATAATTAGCGTTAGAATTAAAATTAGGGTTAGTATTAGGGTTAAGGTTATTGTTATAATTATTAATCTAACCTTATTCTTACCATAACCACAAAATTACACTTAACATTATTTTATAAGCCTCAAAACCCTCAATCTAACTATATTTCTAAATCTATCCTTGTTTATCATAATTCTAACCATAATTTTGTTTGTAACTCCAATAATAACACTAACCATAATGCTAACCATAATCCCAACCCTAATTTGAACCCTAATTATATTTCTAACCCTAACCCTAACATTAATCCTAACACTAATACTAACCCTAACTCCAATTCTAACCATAATTCTAACCCTAAGCCTAATTCTATTCCTAACCCTAACCCTCACCACAATACTAACCCCAACCCTAATTGTAACCCTAACCCTAACCCTATTTGTAATCATAATTCTAACCCTAATTGTCACCCTAACTGTAATACTAATCATAACCCTAATTCTAACATAAACACTAACCCTAACCCTAATTTTAATCCCTAACTCTAATCCTAAATGTAACATATATTTTTAATTATTAATATAAATATTATATTATATTATATATAATTATTATATAATATTATAATAATATATCTAATCTATATTATAATTAGTTGTAATACTTGTTATAATTATATAATTTAGTTAGAATTAGTCTTGCTGCTTCGAATGCTACTAGCATACTTATATTTAAAAAATATATCTAAAGTGTGCCAAGAGATATCCTTCTTGAGGTGCCTATTTTTTAATCACCAATCCTAACATTAGGCACCTCAAGAAGGATATCTCGGCATACTTTAGATATGTTTTTAAAATATAAGTATGCTAGTTATTTTTATTTAATTAATTATTATTAAATTAATAAATAAATTTACTAATTAATTAATACATTATTTATTTATTAATGTAATAAATTAATTTAATTTAATAACAATTAATTAATTTCATAAAAAACTAATTAATTAATCAAAAGATTTACATTATAAATAATTAACAAAAATAAATTTTATAATTATTAAAAAACTACCTAACTAATTAATTTAATAAAAATAAACTAATTAATTAATCAAAATATTTACATTATAAATTAATAAAATTAATTAATTAAACAATTAACAAAAATAAATTTTATATTTATTTATACAAAATTACTTTTCTTCTATGGTTTTCACTATGTTTTTACTTTCCTTGTTGTCCTTTTCATCAATTTTTTACTGTTGAAATGAATGGATTAAAAAAATTATATACTAAAGGCTTCAGTCGAAACCTTCTCGCTCGATAAGATTTCAAACTAAATGAATCTACCTATGTGGAAGTCCAACCCCCCTCTCCCCCCACTTTTCCAACAAATTTTTAAAAAAGGTAAACTTCTGCTACAAATTTCTCCAATCAAACTATTTCTTTATAAAAATTGTCATAAAGCCTTTGTAGTGCTTGGAGTGCAGATTTTAGAAATATATATATTTTTTTAAATTAATTATTTTTGTTATACCTTTTTTAAAATTTATTCTAAGTTATTGTAAAATATATTTATAAATTTTAAAAAGTATATGGTGCACTAGAGGAGAGAATCTTCTCCAAGAGGGCTTTTTTAAATGTACAAAAGTTGTGTCCCATGAAAACTATAACATTTTGATTAAATTTGACTTTAAAAAATTATTAAAAGATAATTATTTTTTCCATGCACTAGATATTTGATTTTCTAATTAAGAAAAAAATTAAAGAAAAAAAGTTAATTTTGTTATATTTTCCTTGACATCCCATCGACATCACTTTTTTTAAAAAAAATCAGCAATTAAAATTCATCAATTAAATTTAAAATAATCCAACTAATTATAAAAAAAATAAAACATTATATACACATAAACTAAATTAAAATTTATACATTTCATTACTTTCTATCATTTTAAAATTTAAAACATTCATATAACTTCTTTGTCATTAAAGTTGGAAAAATATCTTTGTGTTTGCCATTTCCTTTATAAAAGTGTGACACAGTTCTAAACTTTTACCCCATAATCTTGTGTGAAATTTGCTCATGACTAATCTCTAAACCTATTTTTCATTAATCTAGATCAGATTTATGAGTACAAACTTGACATAGGTTGTTCTATAATTATGTGTTTGATTCTCACCTTTTTAAAATTTAAAATTCAAATGTATCTATTGTCAACCACTTCACTAGCCATTGCAAGCTAAATTAGTCCACATTATATTGATTTGTGTGCTTGATTGTATTTTAGGACATTTATTTACTCATTTAAAAATCATGTTGGAGATTATGAGGACATCCTAAGACATTCTTATTAAGCAATATAGATTTTCATATTTTGGATAATAATAAGAATCTAGCATCATTTTCCTCAAAGAACATCATCCTAGGACCATTGCATGCATGTTTTTTGTCCTCTATCATTTTTCTTAGCACTATAAATCCATTTCATTAGAGATTCGTAAAGGATAATTTGAACCTCACAATCTAACAAATTTATCAACAGTGTTTGTAAACACCACCTATCCTTATGCAAATTTAGGTAGCAAAAATCAAAGTGAGTGAATTCCAATTGTCTTCTACCATATTAGATGTGTTAGTGTCATATCAGGTCCACATGCCGGTTCACATACATGTGTATGGAGATTAGTTATGCACTTGTGTAGGTGATCTAGAGAAAATAACAATTAGTTTATAGGGTCTAGTATCTCCATCCAAGTCACCCCTAAATTTCACAGTATTGGTGTATTAAATTCTAACACTTGTCACAAGACTTCTCATTCATTGAATTTTGAACTAACTATCATTTTTAATATATTTGATTTTTGGGGCATTTAATTTAACATTTATTAGTCTTAACTAATTGACCTAGAACAAATTTGTTTATCATTGTGATTTAATTAATTACATGCTCATATATTTTATGTAAAGGGTGTGATTTTACACCTACAATAGTTAATATTAGAAACAATTTAATTCCATAAAATTATTACCCCATGTCCCTATGCAGCTGTTTAAGTTGTTTTTCTTCTTAAATTTAAGCAGTTGGAGTGGCCCTATGGAAATTTACAATTATGGGAAAACGATAATATAGAATCTTTCCCTGTTTTTATGGAACTATTTAGGAATTGCAAATAAGATATGGAAAAAAAGGGGGGGCTAGAAATAAGTAGCCACTACATAATGAAAAATATGCCATGTGGCTACATATATTTCCTTCCCTCTTTTTTTAATTTTCTTCTAAATTAAGATAATTACGATAATTTTTTTTTATATATAATAAAAAATACAAATTAAGATAGATGCTTAAGATAAGAAGAAAAATAAAATATTCATGGGGTCACTAACTCTACAAATATATCCTTAAAAAGTTGAGTAGTGGCTTCTAGCCAAAATAAGCTAAGCAGTGGCATGGGGACATGCCCTTATCTAACTAAAATTAAAATATTATAAGAAATCAATTAGCCCTTGGTCTATTGTTAAAATTAAATGACTTACAAGGAACCTACTGAAAATCATATCTTATGTCATGGTCCCATTTTATGCATAAGTAGATTTTCTACTTAAATTTGAGTAGCACATGTGGCCCCATTCAAATTTTAAAACAAAGATAATTTAAAATATTTTCCTATTATAGGGGAGCAACTACATTTTACGGATTGAAATTATGTTGTGAAAAAAGGGGGGTTGAAGGGTAAGTGCACAAAGATGAGGGACCAAAAGGGGGTCTTAAGATGCCACTTTTTTTTGAAATCAGGAAAGACTCATGTTAGATGAGAAATTGAAGATAGTTACACTCAAAATTTGAAGATACAACAAAAACAAGAGTCTTAGTGCTCCAAATCTAGTTTCTAAGTTCTACTAATTTTTTTCAAAAATGATTGAGATGAAGGGCTTCAAAAAGGGGGGGCACCTAAATTGGTCATGTTTTTTTCAAAAAAACATAACATAGCATCTGGTGTACTCCCCCTAAAATGTTAATTTTTTTTAGTATTTTAAAAATCGCTTCAGTGAGAAATTAGCTAACACCATGTAGTTTATCCTTCATTTTTCTAATAATTTTTTTATGAATAATTGATTTTTTACTAATTTTCAAAGTGGGCACATCCTGGAAAAAAAAAATTAAGCATGCTTCCCCCTAAAATTTTTGAAAACTAATCGAAAATCATTTTTTTTTAATACATGTAGAATGGAGTCTAGTTTCTAAAATGTAATTTATTTGAAATTTTGATGAAAGGTTAAAAAAAGATCAAAAATACCAAACACTAGTTTTAGAAAAAAATGGATACACTAATAAAAGAAATTAAATATGAAATCCTTAACATACTCAAAACGTGAAAAAAACTATATGGTTAGAAAAAAGTGCAAACCTAATGGGAGCACGCTCTAGATAATGTGATTTTTGTTACAATCTAGAAAACATGTCTTTGGACGTCCTAAACATAGTCCAAGCCTTTGGGTTGGAAGCCCAAGGAAAATCCAAGCCTAATGCTTGGAAATTACTAAGGCAAAGCATAATGCGAGTGTGTTATAATGTGCTCACATTATGCTAAAATAAAATATCTCACTCCCTCCTTCCTTACCCATCTCTCTATTATTCTATCTCTCCCTCCCCTCCTCTCTCTTTCTCACCTCTACTTCCCTCTCTCTCTCTCACTCTCTACTTTCCTCCCCTCTCTACATCCTACCCTCTCTCTCACCCTCTACTTCCCTCCCCTCTGTACCTCCTACCCTCTCTCTCTCTCTCTCTCTCTCTCTCTCTCTCTCTCTCTCTCTCTCTCTCTCTCTCTCCTAGTTTTCCTTTTCCTAGCTTTCCTAATTTTCCTTTTCCTTTCTAATTTTCCTTTATATCCCACCAATTTTCCCCTATTTTACTATTTTCCACCTCTCCTCATCATTCTTCCCATCCAATGAACTTTAGTTTTATATTGTTTCCACTTCATCCTCCTAATTTATATCCTCATCCCTCTTTGCATGTCCTAGTTTTCTTGTTTCCATGTTCTTTGTCAATAAGGGAGAGGGAGATGGAGGAAGAGGGAGAGAGAGTGGACATGGAGGGGAGAGAGAGGAGAGATAGAGAGAGAGAGAGTCCTAGTTTTCTTATTTTTATTTCCTTCATCGATAAAGGTGAGGGAGAGATAGAAGGGAGAGATAGGGAGATAGGGAGAGATATATAGGTAGAGAGATCTAGAGGATATAGATAGGGAGAGATAGATAGGTAGAGAGATCTAGAGGAGACATAAAGGGAGAGATAGAGGAGACATAGGAAAGAGATAGGGAGATAGAGAGTGAGAGAGATGTCCAGAGAGATAGGGAGAAAGATAGGGAGATAGGGAGAGATAGATAGGTAGAGAGATCTAGAGGAGACAGATAGGGAGAGATAGATAGGTAGAGAGATCTAGAGGAGACATATAGGGAGAGATAGGTGAGACAAAGGGAAGAGATAGGGAGGTAGAGAGTGAGAGAGATGTCCAAAGAGATAGGGAGAGAGAATGAGAGGTAGAGGGATGATAGAGATATAGGGAGATAAGGGAGAGGTAGGGAGATAAAAGTTTAGAGTTTCTCAGGTTAAGGGGTTAGGGATTAGGGTTTAGGGGAATTATTTAGGGTTTTGGGGTTTTGGGAGAGAGAGAGAGAGGGTTTCTTAGGTTTATGCATTTAGGGTTTAGGGTTGCTTAAGTTAGGGTTTAGGGGTTAGGGTTTATTGGAAGTATTTAGGGTTTAGGGGTTTAGGGTTGATCAGGTTTCTGGTTTATGGTTTAGGGGTTAAGTTTTAGGGGCATTATTTAGGGTTTTGGGGTTTTGGGAGAGAGAGAGAGAGGGTTGTTTAGTTTGCTTAAGTTTAGGGTTTAGGGGAATTATTTAGGGTTTAGGGGTTTAGAGTTGCTCAGATTTATGTTTTATAGTTTAGGGGTTACGGTTTAGGGGCATTATTTAGGTTTTCGGGGTTTTGAGAGAGAGAGAGAGGTTTAGGGGTTAGGGTTAAAGGGGAATTATTTATTATTCAGGGGTTTAGCCTAGTTGCTCAGGTTTAGGGTTTAGGGGTCAAGGGCATTATTTGATGTTTATGAGTTTAGGGTTTAGGGGTTTAGGGTTTAGGGTTACTCAAGTTTAGGGTTTATGGGTTAGGGTTTATGGTTTTAGGGCTTAGGGTTTAGAGAGAGATAGAGAGAGGGGACTAATAGAGATTGGGAGAGATAGAGGACACAAAGGGGAGAGATAGAGAGATAGAGAGTGAGGGACATGTCTAGAGACATAGGGAGAGAGATTGAGAGGTAGAGGGAAGATAGAGATAGGGAGATAGGGGAGAGATATGGAGATAGAGGTTTAGGGTTGCTCGGGTTTATGGTTTAGGGGTTTGGGGTTTAGTGGTTTAGGGTTGCTCAGTTTTAGGGTTTAGGGGTTAGGGGTTAGGGTTGAGGGGCATTATTTAGGGCTTAGGGTTTATGGTTTAGGGGTTAGGGGTTAAGCTTTAGAAGTTTAGGTTAGGGTTTAGATAAAGCAAGAGGACCAATAGGGAGATATAGAGTAGACCGAGGGGAGAGATAGGGAGATAGAGAGTGAGGGAAATGGCCACATACATATGTAGAGAGATTAAGAGGTAGAGAGATGATAGAGATAGGCAGATAGGGGTTTAGGGTTTATTGAGTTTATGGTTTAGGTATTAGAAGTTAAGGTTTAGGGGCATTATTTAGGGTTTAGGGTTTATGGTTTAAGGATTAGGGGTTAAGGTCTAGAGGTTTAGGGTTTAGGGTTTAGAGAGGGTGAGATAAGGAGATAGAGGTTTAGGGTTTAGGAGCATTATTTAGGGTTTAAGGGTTTAGAGAGAAAGGGAGATAGAGAGATATGAAGATAAAGAGTGGAGGACATGGCCATAGACATAGGGAGAGAGATTGAGAGGTAGAGGGATGATATAGATAGAGAGATAGAGGATTAGGAGTTAGGGGCATTATTTAGGGTTTAGATGTTTAGGGTTTCTCAAATTTAGGGTTTAGGGGCATTATTTAGGGTTTAGAGGTTTAGGGTTTCTTAAGTTTAGGGGTTTAGGGTTGCTCAAGTTTAGGGGTTTAGGTTTGTTTAGGTTTAGGGGTTTAGGGTTGCTCGAGTTTAGAGTTGCATGTCAAAAGCAGTCTCTCTATCTTTATCTCTCTCCCTCCCCTCTTTACCTCATCTCCTATCTCTCTCTCTCTCTCTATATATCTCTCTCCCTTCTTTACCTCCTCTCCATCCCCCCTATGGCTCCTACCCTCTCTCTCTCTCACCTCTGTATCTCCCTCCCCACTTTCCATGCAATTAAAACACTTATAAGCTTAAAGGCATGACAAAACTTAAGAGATTTGATACATGAAGTCTATTAAAACTTCCATGCTTGACAAAATGCACTAGCATTATAACGCGAGCACATTTTTTGTGAACCAAAAAGAGCATGTGGGATCCATGTTTCAGTCCCACATGCTCTATTATTCCTTGCTTTTCATGCACAATCGAACAACAAAACACTTTTTTAACTAGTTTACATTTTGACAATCATTTTTTGCCTAATCCACCACCTTTTTTTGGTTTTTCAACGTGGAAGAACTAAATTGCATGTTTTTAGACAGAATTTGATTATTTTTAGACATAATTTGATTGCACCAACGCATCAGGGTGGGCAGGTAAATGCTAGGGGAGGTCTCGTTTCATGTACCAAGTATCCCAGTCATTCGAGGCAGCAAGCTACCGAAAACATCACTTAAGATCCGTAAGAGCAAAAAAATACCAAACTTTGACAGAGTAGTTCTCAGAGTTCATGATAGATGGGAATGTTCCATTTGGACCTATAGGTGCATGCGTGGTTTGTCCACAATGACCTCTCTTAGTTTTGGTCAACTCAAATCCATTTGACCATGCCGAAATCAAATGCATTCTTGCAAAATGCTTTAGTTTCATGCAGTGGAAAGGTGTTAGGAGTGAGATTTTGCATTCCACATCTCATGGGGCTGAACTAACTACACCAATGCATTTAGGGGGGTGGGTAAATGCTAGGGGAGGTCTTGTTGAATAGACGCCAAGCGTCCTAGTTGTTTAGGGCAGCAGGCTACTGGCAAAGTCCCTTAAGATCCCTAAGAGAAAAAAATTGCCAAACTATGACGGAGCAATTCTCAGAATTCATGGTACCTGAGAATGTTCTGTTAGGACCTACAAGTGCATGTGGGGTTCATCCACAATAACCTCTCTCAATTTTGGTCAACTCATGTCTGTTTGACCGTGCCAAAATCAAATGTATTCTTGCAAAATGCTTTAGTTTAATGCAGTGGAAAGGTTCTTGGAGTGAGGTTTTGCATCCCACAGCTCGTGGGGCTAAACCAAACACACTAACACATTAGGGTGGGTGGTTAAATGCTAGGTTAGGTCTCATTTCATGTGCCAAGTGTCCCAGTCATTCAAGTGTCCCAGTCATTCGAGGCAGCAAGCTACTGGCAAAGTCACTTGAGATCTTAATAGAAAAAATTGCCAAACTTTGATGAAGTAGTTCTTAGAATTTGTGGCAACTACAAATGTTCCATTTAGACCTATAGGTGTATGTGGGTCCATCCAAAATAACCTCTCTTAGTTTTAGTCAAATCAAATCCATTTGACTATTTCAAAATCAAATGCATTCTTGCAAAATGCTTTAGTTTCATATAGCACAACCTTGCGAGGAGCCATATTTTTTGTTCTGCTAGTCGTGGCACTGAACCAATTGTGCACCACATTGAGGTGGGTAGGTAAATGATAGGGGAGGTATCACTTCATGTGCCAAGCATCCCAGTCATTTTGGGATGTAAGCTAGTGTCAAAGTCACTTAAAATCTTAAGAACAAAAACTACCAAACTTTGATGGAGCAATTCTTAGAATTCGTGGCAACTGCGAATGTTTTATTTGGACCTACAAGTGCATGTGGGGTCCATCCAAAATAACCTCTCTAGGGTTTGGTCAACTCAAATCCATTTGGTCATGCCTAATTCAAATGCATTCTTGCAAAATGCTTCAGTTTCATACAACACAACTTTGTCAGGAGCCATATTTTTCATGTTGTTGGTCATGGAGCTGAACTGACCTCACCAACACATTAGGGTGGGTGGATAAATGTTAGGGGAGGTCTTGTTTCATGTGCCAAGTGTCCCAGTCATTCCAGGCTATAAGCTACTAGCAAAGTCACTTAAGATCTTAAGAGAAAAAACTACCAAACTTTGACAGAGTAGTTCTCAGAATTCGTAATAGCTGGGAATGTTCTGTTTGGATCTATAGGTGCATGTGGGAATCATCCACAATAACCTCTCTTGGTTTTGGTCAACTCAAATCTATCTGACTGTGCTGAAATCAAATGTATTCTTGCAAAATTCTTCAGTTCCATACAACACAACCTTGTCAGGAGCCATATTTTTTATTCTACTGGTTGTGGGGCTAAATCAACTACACCAACATGTCAGGGTGGGTGGGTTAATGCTAGGGGAGGTCTTGTTTCATTTGTTAAGAATCCCAGTCATTTTGGGTTGTAAGCTACCGGCAAAGTCACTTTATCGGTAGCTTACAACCCAGAATGACTGGGATGCTTAGCACATGAAATGATACCTCCCCTAGCATTTACCCACCCACCCTGATGCATTGGCATAGTTAGTTCAGCCCCACGAGCTGTTGAATGCAAAATATCACTACTAGCACCTTTCAACTTTGTCAGTAGCTTGCAGCCTAGAATGACTGAGACACTTGGTGCATGAAATGAGACCTCCCCTAGCATTTGCTTGCCCACCAGAACATATTGGCATGGTTGGTTTGACCCCATGACCTGAATAATGCAAAATTTTAGTCCTAGCACTTTTTAGTTTTATTGGTAGCTTACAGCCTAGAATGACTAGGACACTTGGCACATGAAACAAGACCTACCCTAGCATTTACCCACCCACCCCAATGCATTGGCATAGTTAGTTCATCCCCACGATGGGAAAAACAAAAAATATGGCACCTACCAAGGTTGTGTTGCATGAAACTGAAGCATTTTGCAAGAATGCATTTGATTTTGGCATGGTCAAAGGGATTTGAGTTGACCAAAACTAAGAGAGGTTATTGTGGAAGGACCCCACATGCACCTATAGGTCCAAACGGAACATTCCTATTTACCATAAATTTTGAGAACTGCTTCGTCAAAGTTTGGCATTTTTTTCTCTTAGGATCTTAAGTGACTTTGCTGATAGCTTGCTGCCTCGAATGACTGGGACACTTGACATACAAAATAAGACCTACCCTAGCATTTACCCTCCCACCTTGATGTATTGGCATAATTGGTTTAGTCCCACAAGTTGTTTAATGTAAAATATCACTCTTGGCACCTTTCCACTACATGAAATTGAAGCATTTTGCAAGAATACATTTAATTCTGGCGCAATCAAATGGACTAGAGTTGACCAAAACCAAGAGAGGTTATTATTGATGGACCCCACATGTACCTGTAGGTCCAAACATAATGTTCCCAACTACCACAAATTTTGAGAACTGATCCATCATAGTTTGGCAGTTTTTGCTTTTAGGGATCTTAAGGGACTTTGCCGGTAACCTACTGCCCCAAATGATTGGGATGCTTGGCACATAAAACAAAACCTCCCCTAGCATTTACCCACCCACCTTGATGTGGTGGCACAATCAGTTCAGTTCCACAAGCTATGAAATGCAAAATCTCACTCCTAGCACCTTTCGACTTTGTCGGTAGATTGCAGCCTGGAATGACTGAGACACTTGGTGCATGAAACAATACCTCCCCTAGTATTTACTCACCCACACATATGTGTTGGTGTAGTTGGTTCGACCCCACAACCTATGGAATGCAAAATTTCAGTCCTAGCACCTTTTGACTTTGCTGATAGCTTACAGCCTGGATTGACTATGATGCTTGGCACATGAAACGAGACCTCCCCTAGCATTTACCCACCTAACCCAATGCCTTGGCATAGTTAGTTCAGCTCCATGATGAGTAGAACAAAAAATATGGCACCTGGCAAGGTTGTGTTGCATGAAACTAAAGCATTTTGCAAGAATGCATTTGATTTTGGCAAGGTCAAATGGATTTGAGTTGACCAAAACTAAGAGAGGTTATTGTGGACAAACCCCATGTGCACTTGTAGGTCTAAACAAATCATTCCCAGCTGTCATGAATTATGAGAACTACTCTATCAAAATTTGGTAGTTTTTGCTCTTAAGATCTTAAGTGACTTTGCCAATAGTTTGCTGCCCCAAATAACTGGGACACTTGGTGCATGAAACGAGACCTCCCCTAGCATTTACCCACCCACCCCAATGTGTTGGCAGAGTTAGTTCACCACAAGCTATGGAATGTAAAATCTCACTCCTAGCACCTTTCCACTACATGAAACTGAAGCATTTTGCAAGAATGCATTTGATTTTGGCATGGTCAAATAGACTAGAGTTGACCAAAACTAAGAGAGATTATTATGGATGGACTCTGCATGCACCTGTAGGTCCAAATAGAATGTTTCCAACTTCCACAAATTTTAAGAACTGCTCTTTCATGGTTTGGTAGTTTTTTGCTCTTAGGGATCTTAAGGGACTTTACCGGTAGCCTATTGCCCCAAATGACTAGGATGCTTGTCAAACAAAACAAGAGCTCCCTTGGCATTTACCTACCCACCCTGATGTGTTGGCATAGTCAGTTTGGCCTCACGAGCTATGGAATGAAAAATGTCACTCCTAGCACCTTTCCACTGCATGAAACAAAAGCATTTGAGAGATTGCCTGCATTCGATGTATGGAATGCAAATTTTCACTCTTGGCACCTTTGTAGTATATGAAACTAAACTAAAATCTGGTTCCCCTTTTGTCTCTTGTGTTTTGACCTTTTGGCTTGGTTGTTGTTGATTTGCTATAGTTTCACAATATTTGTGAATCATGATGGTACTTATCCACAAGTATACCACCAGATCCCCTATACAATACATGAAATCAAATCCCAATCTTACAAGCACAGTGAAAGAACATCTCTCTTCTAAGAGTTCCAAATCATTGGACTTTAGTTCCAAACAAGAAGAAATCCACAAATACTACCACAAATAGGGATAAACACAATATCCACAAATACTACCACACACTAACCTCACCACTCTTTCCCTTATGCTACCCTTTGATAAGAGATCAATGTTGCAACACAATATTGTTGTTGAAAGTTATCAAAAAACATAGGGGAGTGGACCTAATATTTGATCATCCTAACTTCACACCTCTAATAGTTGTGCATTAGGTAATGTTTTATTAGTGCGATGATGTGGCATTACATGATTGGTTGCTTTGTAGATCTAAAGAGCACATTTCATTCAATTGTAAGTACTTATATTCAATACTAACAACCTTAAAGTTAGAACTAGTAGTGTTAAACTTTTAAAAATATTAAACCTTAAATCCACAAATACTATCATAGCTATTGGAACATGCTCAGCCACACGAATTTGATAAAAACATATTTATAAGGAAAATATGTAAGACAACATAGATTCTCACTTATCAAAAAAATTTGATAGTCACTCTTATTTACATTAACTCCTTGCCAACATCACAAACTTCTTGTTAAGATTACAAACACCATGATTTTATTTTGTAACGAAACTTCAATACACATGTATGGACAAGGTGTTGAGGACACATATTTCATATATTTGCTAGTAAAAGCTAAGGTTTTCTAGATTTTCATAAGCATTTTTATCTTATAGCAAGCATGCCATAGCTTTCCCTTCACCTAGAGTTCATAATAGGGAGTGATAATATCAAGTTTTACTAATTTTGGCATCACTTTAGACCTAGCATCAATAAATTTAGGGTTTTATGAAAGATTAATTTCAAAAGTGAGGTTTTGTTAGTGTATGAGGGTTTGGTACAGTCATGGAGAGGCTTATTATGCAAGTTTGAGGTTGTGTTTTATTGTGTTTTTAAGGATTTGTCATGGAGAGGAGTATTATGCTTATTATGACAATCATAGGAGAATAGTCAAGGACTACCATAGTTTTAGGGGTAGTTATGGAGTCATTTCTTGTTTGAAACACTCATCAAGATGGTATTATATGTAGATATAGGATATCTTTAGTTATGCATACCTAAAACAAGGACATGTAGTGCCAAAAATGTGACCATGCTACAAGAGATAGTTTTGATGTCATACATCATAAGGTTTAAACTGTTGATCAAAACTCCTAGCATGAACTCAAGTTTGCAAAAGGACTTCATCACTAGTCTTGGATAGGGTATGGACAACCAATATTGAAAATAGGGTATGGATGTAGCCATCAAAGCATAAAGGATAGAGGAATTTTATCAGATGTCATTTGCTAGTTTATCTCAGACCAATCAACATTCTATCTTAGACCACAAAACTGCCCCTTTCTATCTCAGACCAATCAACATTCTATCTCAAACCACAAAATTGCCCCTTTCTATCTCAGACTAATCAACATTTTTGTCTTTTCATGACTATCCTAGATCATTTGTTGAAAAGACTTTACAAACTTTCAATCAAATGCAATTGGCAAGTGTAAAACCAAATTCCACAACCTTCACCATCATCCTCCCTATCTTTACCAAATTAGGATCTTTGGAATAGGGTATGGACAACCATCAAAGCATAAAGGATATTATGTACATTTTTATGAAGTTGATTGTGATGATTATTATGTATATTTTATTTTCAATGGTGGACAATGGTTTGGTGTCTTGAGAAGTATTATACATTTGGACTTTATCTTTTGAGCATTATGGTGACGGTCAATGGTATTGTGTTAGTCATAGTGACAAACCCTAGAGGCTTGTGTAGTGTAATATACCTATACTCAACTTCTCTCTCTCATGTGGAGTATAAAGTTGGAATAGAAATAGAAAATGCCAATCTTGGGTTAAAAACCTCATGGTGGGATCAACTTGTCCCTACACCCTTTATTCATGTGCTCAGAATGAATTTGTAGATGATGGTAAAGAAAAAAGTAGAGTGCCTTCTAAAATGACTAGTTTTCTCTTGAATATTGTTGTGGTTGTTAGTTCCATGTGTATAGTCTCATTGATAATATGTATTATTATCAGTCCTTAAGAAAAAAGTGAAAATGCTTTACTTTGATTGAATATGTGGATAGCAATTATGTATGTGCATATGAGAAAAATGTTACCTTAAAAGAATTTGAAATATTTGCAAGGTCTATAGGATAGACCTATGGGACCATGGATATTGATTTATTGTAACTCTAAAATTATTTTTAAGTGTCACATCACATTCCATAATGCTCATAATTTAACATAAGTATTCATCTTAACTAAGAGTTAGAGTACATCATAATTATCCAAATCATAGATAAACAAAAGTGAATTATCTTCATTACAATAATTAAGCATGTTATTCTTTTCTATAATATAACAAAACTTAAAAGTACAATATCTAATGATATCTCTTTAGTGAATAACCATCACTATGCATATACAAAGCTATGCTCAAGGCATCAAGTATCAAATTATACATAAAACTAACTATCAAGTCATATAATGAAAAGCACTGCATCTAGAACTTTTGACATCTATCTTCATAAGCCTCAGCTTGTCTTCTGCTTGGGAATCAGAGCATCATCTGAGTGCTTTTCCTCCAACCACAGACCGATGGTCCCTCGTACAATGTCCTACTTAGAAGTGGCTCTAACCTTCACAGAAGGAATAAATATAATGAACCATTAAGTTTGCCATCTAAGTATTTGGTGTTGTGTCCTTCATAATGTTTCATAGTCACACAACTATAGATCCACTCTAACTATGTATGACACTACTGGAAACATTATGCCATATGGAACACTATGGACCGACTAATGCACAGAGAGACAGAAGCATTACTTTGGATAAAGATTTACATACATATATGTTTCACAATGAACATAGTCGTATGTCCACCACCTTGACTTAACTTAGAAGTTGTCTCATCCTACAATATGCTAAGTTTGACCTCTCTAGGTCTAACAATAGTAAGTTCAGTTTGATTCTTAGCCCATTTCTAAGGCAGTCAACTTCTATCTTGGGAGTACATTAAATGTAATAGGTTGCTTTTACAACATAGAACCTATGACTCCTCGTCACTCTATTCCATTTTTCAACATGGTAATAGTCAAATCAAGTTTACTAACCTAGGTCCTCGCAAGGTTCACAGTTTCATGATGACCTACCATATAGTTTTCATTCAAGATCATAACATCAAAGGATTACATTCCCTTAGCCCAAAGAGATGGTCTTAACAAAAGACCCCAACTCATATACCAATGTGAGTTTATAGAATTAAATACTCCCTTCATGGAGTTTGGCCACTATGAAGAAAATGGCTTTTTATTTATATTACAATGTAAGAGACTAAGACTAAACTTAGTATTCAATCTCATAAAGATATAAGCATCAAGAAGAGAAATCTCTCCATTAAATTGACATGCATGAAATGTTTCCTTTAAGTAATAATAATAACTTGCACTTATCTAACCTCCTTGTTTATCAAGGGGTCAATACATATGCTCTTTTAAGTTTAAGGACTACATTATGGTTATCCTAATAACCTTCCGTTAGCAGTCAAGTACTATGATATAGTTCTCATGAATGGTTTCTAATGCTCTATGCATGTTCATAGGTTAAAGATTTATAAAGATTATGATTATAGTTTGAGGAAGGTGCTCGACCCACATGCAGGTCGATTCTTCCAAATACATAACAAAACATAATAGTTTTAAACACTCTGTTTTATAAGCATAGTCGGATCGAGCATATCATGATAGTTTTAATGTTTTCATTAAATTGTTTTCTATTTGTGTCATATCAGCACACCAATAATACCTACTACTATGAGCTCTAACTTAGCCTCGGGGGCCTCGACCGACAGGTTTAACAATAGTTATAACAAGTTTGCATTAGAATTTCATATATGGCCTCAAGGGCATAGAGATTCTCTCTAAAACGTATGCAATGTCAAGATTAAATAGTAGAAATAAAGACCTTGAGGGTTTGATAAAGATTATCATTACAAATGCTTCGGCCCCAAGAGCCACAAAATGATAGCCACAACCCGTCTATCACTTAACCGTCGACACAGTCAACTCTATTCACATAGTGGTAATGTATTTTTATCATTCTAAAAGATAAGGGTCTTTTCAGACATCAAAACATAATTGAAGAAAATGTATCAATGTTCTTGAGTTGGCCTATTGACAGCTCTAGCTAAGCATAGTCATTCTCCAACTACCTATGGTATATATTGTCTAGATTTTCGTTCCAAAAAACTGGTTATATTTCCCGTTCTTGCTCCTTTCCTGTGTGCTCTGTGAATGTAAAGAAAAGACTCCTCAAATAAAGTTTTTTATTCCCTTTACATTTGATGCATGTGGTATATCTGCCACCTTCGAGCCCACGAAGGAAGAAATGGTTATCCCACTCCACCACCCCACAGCCTCCCTTTGATTCTTAGTCCATTACTTGCTATAAACAAGTGGATAACGACGGTGAGGATCCAAGTGGGTCTAATATGGCCTCTTATTCATCCCACTCACTGTGGATGATGTTGGCTTAAAAATTTAAACATATATACATTAATAATAATAAGGTGGAGCTCAATTGCAAGGTTTAAATTGTTATACCATAATAACCTTCTCATGCATCTCCATGATATATGAGAGTACCCATAACAAACCAAGATGTCATCGTACGACATCATCACCAATACGGTGACACAATCAAAATGCGATTTAGGGGTCGAGTATCACTCGCCATTCTTCACTAAAAATTCTAAATATATATAAAAAGAATAATAGATTCAAAATCTTGGTTTGGAATTAAATAAAGAACTAAGAAAGTACTCCACCACTTGGCGAGACTAACTCTCGACTTATGTTAACATTCTAGGAACATCATTTAGTTGAGTCGATGTAAACATTGTTGAGATAACCTAATCGATATGACAACACAAAAAGTAAATCGACTAGCAAGGAAAAGACGCAACTCACTCAAACTTATGAGGGTTGAAAAGAATGTAAAATCTGATACTCATATGGCAATTTGACCCATTTCCCGACATCTATCTCTTCCTCCCAGATGATACTCTCCTTCCATCTTCGAAGGAAGATTCATTTCCTGTTCACACTCACCATCATAAAATCATGATTAGTACATCATCATCTGATTCACAATTCTTAATAATCAAATAATCATATGAACATGTAATCTCATGTCTAACTAAGACTAGTCAATATTCACATAATCAATGATTAAATCAGATATTTTTGCAACATGTAATCATTAAACTATGGTTCATCATCCTGATTACCACACTAAAAATAAGATTAAGGTAAATCATAAGTTTGGGATGTAACATATCTCCCCCCATAAGAATCATTGTCCTTGACAATTAATTCTCTTAAGAGTTAACCAACATAATAAGAAAAATGTTTTGTGAGCATAATAAAAAGTTTTTCAAAATAAATGGGGAAATATCGCATGCATATCCTCATAGTTTTCCTAGGTGGCATTTTCCTTTGCATATTGGTCCCACTGGACCTTGCATTGTGTTATCTCTTTCTTACGTAAGTGTCGCTTACGCATTTCGAGCACCTTGATGGGATCAATCACCACCACCCCTGGGTCCTTCACCCATATAGCATTCCAATCAAGAATAGGGATTTAATTCTCTTCAGCATTAAACTTTTTCAAATAGGAAACATGAAAAACATTATGCATCATGGCAAGGGTTGGTGGTAGGGTAATTCTGTATGCAAATAGATTGAGTTCTTTGAGAACTTCAAAAGGACCCACATATCTAGGTGCCAATTTGGATGTCTTTCAAACTTTAATGGAACACTTTTGAGGTTTTACCCTTGAAAGGACTTTCTATCCCACTGAGAAATGCCTTTCGATGCACTTAGCATCTGTATAACTATTTTTCCTATCATTGCCTTCCGCTAGCCTTTTCTTAATTAGATGGACTTGCTCTTCCATTTCTAACAGCATTTTTGGACCAAAGATAACCCTATCTTCTAGCTTGTCCCAGCTTATAGGGGTTTGACACTTTCTTCCATACAATGCTTCAAATGGAGCCATCTTAATAGCAAAATGATAGGAATTATTATAGGCAAATTTTACCAGAGGAAGATAATCTTCCCATTTGTATTGTTGGTCCATGCAATACAAATGTATCAATAAATCCTCTAGCACTTGGTTTACCCTCTCAGTTTGGCCATCTGTTTCAAGATGATAAGTAGAGATTATATTCAATTGGGTTCCAAGTGAAGAGAATAAGGTTTGCCAAAACCTCGATGTCATTCGTGCATCCCTATCTGGGATAGTCTTCTTAGGAATACCATGCAATCTAAAAATCTCTTGAACAAATTTATGGGCTATGATAGGTGCCCCATCCATCAAGTTCCTACGTATAAAATGAGCATCTTTGGTGAGTCTATCTACCACAACCAAAATATCATTGTCCATGTTCCTTGACATAGGAAGCCCTTGCACAAATTCCATGCTTATAATTTGTCATTTCCACTTAGGAATTTCATGAGGGTATAAGAGTCCTATTGGGTCATGGTGTTCCACCTTCATCCTCTAGAATTCTATACATGTATCTACAAAATTTGCAGCATCCCTCTTCATTCCTTTCCAGAAATATAGGGATTTCACATCGACAAGTAACTTTGTTACGCCACGATGTCCTAAATACGGTGCAGAATGAACCTCCTTCCACACCATATTCCTTAACTCTACAAAGTTAGGTACATACATCCTTCCTTTAAACCTTAACAACCCATTTAGTTTAATGTTAAATCCATTGTATCTCACATTCTGGGAATTTTCCACAAGGCCCTGTTTTACCTGTTTGTAAAACTCATCTCCCTTAGATTTTTGTAGTACATGATTCCTAAAATCAGAATGTATGGAGATCATTGAGGAGATGTGTCTTCTCCTACTCAAGGCATCTTCCACCCGGTTTTCTTTTCCTTTGATATATTTAATCTCAAAATCATAATCCAAGATAAATTCCAACCATCTTCTTTGATGAGTATTTAGATGTGGTTGAGTAAACATATATTTGAGCCCTTGATGATCTATTTTCAACTCAAAGAGTATTCTAAGCAACTTGTAGTGTCTCCACATTTGTAGTGCATGAATGACTATTACCAATTCCATATCATGGGTGGCATAGTTTTTCTCATTAATTTTCAATTTTTAGGATTCATATGTAATGACTTGTCCATCTTGGACTAGTATACCACCTAAGTCTTCCCCTGAGGCATCGGTAATGACTACAAATTGACCTTTTGGGTCAGGTACTTTCAAAATTGGCAATGAAGTCAATTTTTCCTTCAGTAGGTCAAAGGCCTCCTAGCACTTTTTTGACCACTCAAATCTCTTGCCTTTTCTCTGCAAGGAAATTATAAGATACACAATTTTTGAAAGGTTTTTCACAAACTTCCTGTAGTAACCTGTAGGGCCCATGAAACTTCGTACCTCATGAACATTCCTTGGTACCATCCATTCCAAAATAGCCTTAATTTTAGTTAAGTCCACATCTATTCCCTTAGTTGAAATTATGTGGCCCAAATACTACACTTCCTTTCGAAAGAAAGTACACTTAGAGATCTTGCCATATAGTTTATGCTCTCTCAACCTTTGAAGAACAATTCTTAAATGCTAAAGGTGATCTTCCTCATTCTTAGAATAGATTAGAATGTATTGTTAAAACAATCCCTGAATATATTGTTCATTAGGTTCATAAATGCCGCAGGTGCGTTCGTTAATCCAAAAGCCAGGATAGTGAACTCATAATTCCCATACTTTGTTCTGAAGGCTATTTTATGGATGCCATCATCCTTTAACCTTAATTGGTGATACCCAAACCGAAGACTGATCTTGGAAAACACAGTTGTACCTCTCCTTTGATAAAAAAAATCATCGATGTGAGGCAACATGTATTTATTCTTAATAGTCATTTTATTCAACATGCGGTAATCTATGCATAACCGCACAGTGCCATCTTTCTTTTTCACAAGTATAACTAGTGATCCCTAGGGCAACACACTGGGTCTAATCAATCCCTTATCCAACAATTCCTATAATTGAGCCTTTAGCTCCATTAACTCTGTAGTGGTCATTTTGTAGGGGGCTTTAGAAATAGGTTTTGACCCTAAAATTATATCAATAGAGAAGTCAAAGGCTCTTTTAGGAGGTAATCCCAATAGCTTATCTGGAAATATGTCTTCAAAATCTCTAAGGAAAGGATACCTGTCCATATCTAATCTCTCTTGATCAATGGACTCCTTCCCAACTTCATTGAGTTTCTAAGATTCATAAAACATTAAATCATCTTGGAAATTGGTTTCCTCAAACCCACTTAGTTTTTCCATTTTGACAGCAAAAAACTTGCATCCCTTTCTTTGAGCTCTTTTCATTTGTAGGGTAGAAATTTGTCTTAGTTTTACTTCCCTAGGGTTTCCTTATAGAAAAACTTTGTTTCCTAAGTCATCAAGACACTATATTGTTTTGGCATAACAGTCCACTTTGGCTCAATGTTTCCATAACCAATTTATTCCAAGGATAACATCGTATGTGCCTAGTGGGGCTACGTAACTTGGTTTACTTCAATGGGGAAACTTGGAAGTTCAACCCTAACCTCAAATAGGCATTGCTCTACCTGAGCCTTGGTCTGATTTGCATACTCTACTGACCATGTGGTTGCCATATATCTCACTTTTCTAGGAATTTTTCTTAAAATATTAGGGGAAACAAAGACTTTTGTAGCACCAGTATCAATTAAAATTAAAATTGGGAGACTAGATAAATACCTATAGTTTCAATGGGAGTAATTTGGTATTCAGCCTGCTTGTTATCTAAGGCTGCATGGATACGTTGTTGGATCACCGCTTGCTGAGAGGGTAGAGGGTTTCCTCGTGCTTGTGCTCCCTGCATCTTGTTAGGACACTTGTTGGCATAATGATCTCCACCACATGTGTAGCACCCTCCCATAGGTCCTCGCCTCTCCTACGGTTTCCCAGATTTGTCTCCATTTTTCTTGGAGTGGCTATTTCCCTTCTTCTCCCCCTTCAATTTACTTATGCTTGGCCCATTTATCATTTTTCTTAGTAAAATCCTACTTTTTCCCCTTTTTCTTAGAGGATTGAGAGGATTGGGACCCATTAAACCTCTTTTCGCTTCTTTCCCTATAGGCAGAAATAGCCTTCAATTTTGTTCTTGTTTGATGACCTTCTCATAGACCTGGTCCATTGAAGTGGAACCATGCACATCAACCTCACCCCTAATCTAGGTGTTCAACCCCATTATAAACTTTCGGATGTGAAATCTCTCATCCTATTGGTATTGCAGCACATACTTAAGTAGGCAAGTGAAATTTTCCTAGTATTCATTCACAGTTAGATCTCCCTGTCCCAAATTTTGGAAATATATAAGCTTTTGATCATAGAACAATTGAGGCAACCATCTTTGCCTAAAAAGTTCCATGAACCTATCCCAAGTTAGACTTGTAGACCTCAAGTCTAACTCCATCATTTTGTTTATCTACCATGTTGATGCTTCACCTACCAGCTAGTATGCTCCCCATACCACTTTAGTGATCTCAGTGTAATTTCTTAGTTCAAAATACTTTTCCATCTTCGTAAGCCATGCCTCCATAGCATCTCCACTTATAGATCCATCAAATTTGAGAGGCATAACCTTTTTCATGTCCTGGGATAATTCCAAAGCCATATGGCTTCTTCTATCCTCTTATCATCTAGCCTCAAAGTTATTCTATCCATGCTCACTTTGGGTGGTGTCATTATGATGCGCCTCATCATCACCCCCATAATCGACTTCCACTTGGGTCCTTATCGACCCCTGACCTCATGTTCAAGAGTTCGTAATCTCTCTCTTATCTCTTGAAGTGAAGCGATGATCCAGTCAAGTTTAGATTCAAAGTGCCCTAAAGGTTGCCCTTCATCTTAGCTATCTCCCATTCTGGTTCTTATCTAAAACTTGTTGCAATCTACTTCTTCCTGAAGTATGCAGATTAATTGTGGATTAGTTTTCCATATCATTGAACCCATTCATAACATAAATCTATTCTCATTCATGTAATGTTTAACAAGAAAGGAAAGATTGTTAACATTTTTCAATTGCCTTATAGTTTTCATCGGATTACATATAATCCATCAAAATTACAAAATTTTGTTCACATCTTGCTACTGCAAGTCATTATCAAAGTGGGATACTTTCCCATGTTCATTTCTCAGCCTTGCGATTTATCATATTAGTTTGAGGAGGTGAAAGTACTCATAGCTATTCATCCATAGCCTCTTTATTTACATCAAATCCTTAGGACTGCTTTCCATAGCCAGTGCTTTAGGTGCAAAGGATTCTACTGATGCATCATTAGAGTTAGGAGCAGCAATCCTATCTACTTTCCTCAACTCTTACTTGATGCATTTAACAGTATCAGTGAAGGTCTCCTCATCAGTCAATCATGCTCCTACTAAGCAACCAGTTTGTTCAAGCTATTTTATTCTTGAGGCTCTCTCCCTCAAGATCTTAAAATTACGTAGGTAATGTCCATTTTCTATTACTATCTTTTTTCGGTGTTGTTCTAATTCTTACCATTATGACATATAACATCCAACTATTAGCATTTGTTAATGTTGGATTCAAATATTCATCAAGTAGTGAGCTCATATGTCCATGTATTGAACCTAGTAGCTCTGATACCATATGTAACATCACATTCCATAATGCTCATAATTTAAAATAAGTATTCATCTTAACTAAGAGTTAGAATATATTATGATTATCCAAATCATAGATAAACAAAAGTGAATTATCTTCATTAAAATAATTAAGCATGTTATTCTTTTCCAAAATATAACAAAACTTAAAAATACAATATCCAATGCTATCTCTTTAGTGAATAACCATCACTATGCATATACAAAGCTATACTCAAGGCATCAAGTATCAAATTATACATAAAACTAACTATCAAGTCATATAATGAAAAGCACTGCATCTGAAACTTTTGACATTTATCTTCATAAGCCTTGGCTTGTCTTCTACTTGGGAATGAGAGCATCATCAGAGTGCTTTTCCTTTAACCACAGACTAGCAGTCCCCCACACAACTTCCTACCTGGAAGCAGCCCTACCCTTCATAGAAGGAATAGATATAAGGAACCATTAGGTTTGGCATCTGAGTATCTAGTGTTGTGTCCTTCAAACATTTCACGGTCACGCAACTATAGATCCACTCTAACTATGTATGGCACTACTGGAAACATTATGCCATATGGAGCACTGTGGACTGACTAATGCATGCAGAGACAGATGCATTACTTTGGCCAAAGATTTACATAAATATACATTTTGCAATGAACGTAGTAATATGTCCACCACCTTGACTCAACTTAGAAGTTGTCTCATCCTATAGTATGCTTAGTTTGACCACTCTAGGTCTAGCAATAGTAAGTTCAGTTCGATTCTTAGTCCATTTCTAGGATAATTGACTCCTATCTTGGGAGTACATTAAATGTAATAGGTTGCTTTTGCAACATAGAACCTATGACTCCTCATCACTCTATTCCATTTTTCAACATGGTAATAGTCAAATGAAGTTTACTAACCTAGGTCCTCCCAAGGTTCACAACTTCATGACGACCTACCATATAGTTTTCATTCAAGATCATAACATCAAAAGCTTACATTGCCTTAGCCCAAAGAGATGGTCTTAACAAAAGACTCCAACTCATATACCCATGTGAGTTTATAGCATTAAATACTCCCTTCATGGAGCTTGGCCACTAGGAAGAAAATGGCTTTTATTTACATTACAATGTAAGAGACTAAGACTAAACTTAGTTTTCAATCTCATAAAGATATAAGCATCAAGAAGAGAAATCTCTCCATTAAATTGGCATGCATGAAATGCTTCCTTTAAGTAATAATAATAACTTTCACTTATCTAACCTCCTTTATCAAGGGGTCGATACATATGCTCTTTTAATTTTAAGGACTACATTATGGTTATCCTAATAACCCTCCTTTAGCAGTCAAGTACTATGAATATAGTTCTCATGAATGGTTTCTAGTGCTCTATTCAGATTCATAGGTTAAAGATTCATAAAGATTATGATTATAGTTCGAGGAAGGTGCTCAAGCCACATGCAAGCTGATTCTTTCAAAATACATAACAAAACATAATAGTTTTAAACACTTTGTTTCATAAGCATAGTCAGCTTGAGCATATCATAATATTTTTAATGTTGTCAAATTGTTTTCCATCTGTGTTGTATTGGTACACCAGTAATACCTGCTACTGTGAGCTCTAGCTTGGCCTCGAGGGCCCCGAGTGACAGGTTTAACAACAGTTATAACAAGTTGGCATTGGAATTTTGTATACGGCCTCAAGGGCCTAGAGATTCTCTCCAAAATGTATGCAATGTCAAGATTAAGCAACAGAAATAAAGACCTCAAGGGTCTGATAAAGATTATCATTACAAATGCTTTGGCCCCGAGAGCCACAGAACGATAGCCACAAAAAGTTTATCACTTAATCATCAACACAATCGACTCTATTCACACAGTGGTAATGTATTGTTATCATTGTAAATGCTAAGAGTCTTTCTAGACATCAAAACATACCTAAAGAAAGTGTATAAGTGTTCTTGAGTTGGCCTATCAATGACTCTAGTTGAGTGCAGTCATTCTCCAATTCCCTGTGGTATATATTGTCTAGATTTTCATTCCAGAAAACTAGTTATATTTCCTGTTCTTTCTCCTTTCCTGAGTGTTGTGTGAGTGTAAAGAAAAGACTCCTCAAATAAAATTTTTGATTCCCTTTTGTATGCCATGCATGCAGTATATCTGCCACCTTTGAGCCCACGAAGGAAGAAGTGGTTATCCCACTCCGCCACCCCGCGACCTCCCTCTGATTCTCAGTCCATTACTTGCTATAAACAAGTGGACAACGAGTGTGAGGATCCAAGTGGCTCTAATATGGCCTCTTATTCAACCCACTCACCATGGATGATGTCACCCTAAACACTTAAACATATATACATTAATAATAATAAGGTGGAAATTGATTACAAGGTTTGAATGGTTATACCATAATAACCTTCCCATGCATATCCATGATGTATGAGAGTACCCATAACAAACTAAGATGTCATCATACAACATTATCACCAATATGGTGACATGATCAAAATGTGATTTAGGGGTCGAGTATCTCTCTCCCTTCTTCGCTAAAAACTATATATATATAAAGAATAATAGATTCAAAATCTTGGTTCGGAATTAAATAAAGATATAAGAAACTACTCCACCACTTGGTGAGACTAACTCTCAACTTACGTTGATGTTCTAGAAACATTGTTTAGTTGAGCCAACGTAAACATCGTTGAGATAACCCAATCGATATGATGACACAAAGAAGAAATCAACTAGCAAGGAAAAGACGCAACTCACATAGACTTACAAGGGTTCCAAAGGATGTAAAATCCAATACTCAGATGGCAATTTGACCCATTTCCTAACATCCATCTCTTCCTCCCGAATGATACTCTCCTTCCGTCTTCGAAGGAAGATTCATTTCCTATTCACACTCACCATTATAAAGTCATGATCAGTGCATCATCATCTGATTCACAATTCTTAATAATCAAATAATCATATCAACATGTAATCTCATGGACCTAACTAACATTAGTTAGTATTCACATAATCAATGATTAAATCAGATATTTCCACATCTAATCATTAAACTATGGTTAATCATCCTGATTACCACACCAAAAATAAGATTAATCTAAATCATGAGTTGGGGATGTAACATTAAGGAAACTTGTATTTATGGAATTGTTATTATGTATATTTTTGCAACAATTAAGCTCAAAGTATATATGTTGCAATAATTGCAAGATATGCACAAAATAGATTTGTTGATAAGGATTTAGAAACTTTCAAGCAAATGTGATTGGTAGGTGTAAATCAAAATTCCACAACCTTAACCAACATCCTCCCTACCTATGCCAAAATGGGATCTTTGGAACATGGTATGGACATCCATCAAAGAATAAAGGATATGGGAATTTTGTCAAATCTATTGTAGTTACAACTACCCTAGTAGACATGTATGTCAAGTGTGGAAGCATAGACAAGGCACGTGAACTGTTTGATAAAACAAATGAAAGAGTATCATCTCATGGAATGCAATAATTGCAAGATATGCATAAAATGGATTTATTAATAAGGCTTTAGAAACTTTCAAGAAAATGCAATTGAAAGGTGTAAAGCCAAAATGGGATCTTTGGAACATGGTATGGACATCCATCAAAGCATAAATTATATGGGAATTTTGTCAGATCTTGCAGTTGCAACTGTCGTAGTAGACATGTATGCAAAGTGTGGAAGCATAGAAAAGATACATGGACTATTTGACATGATGCCTCAATGAAATGCCATTTCATGGAATGCAATGATTGCAAGGTATGCAAAAAATGGATTTTTTTGATAAGGCTTTATAAACTTTCAAGCAAATAGAATTGGTAGGTGTAAATCCAAATCCCACAACCTTAGCCAGTATCATCCTTGCTTATGCCAAAATTGGATCTTTGAAACACAGTATGGACATCCATCAAAGCATAAAAGATATGGAAATTTTGTTAGATATTGTAGTTGCAGCTACCCTCAGAGACATGTATGCAAAGTGTGGAAGCATAGACAAGGCATGCAAATTGTTTGGCATGATGCCTCAAAGAAATGTCGTCTCATGGAATGCAATGATTGCAAGATATGAACAAAATGGATTTTTGATAAGGCTTTAGAAAATTTCAAGCAAATGCAATTGGCGGGTGTAAAGCCAAATTCTACAACCTTAGCCAACATCCTCCCTTCATATGCCAAAATGGGATCTTTGGAACATGGTATGGATATCCATCAAAGCATATAGGATATGGGAATTTTGTTAGATCTTGTAGTTGAAACTACCCTAGTAGACATGTATGCAAAGTGTGGAAGCATAGACAAGCTATGTGAACTATTTGAGATGATGTCAAGCAATGAAATGCCATTTCATGGAATGCAATGATTGGAAGATATGCAAAAAATGGATTTTTTTGATAACACTTTATAAACTTTCAAGCAAATACAATTGGCAGGTGTAAAACCAAATTCCACAACCTTAGCTAGTATCCTCCTTGCCTATGCCAAAATGGGATCTTTGGAACATGGTATGGACATCCATCAAAGCATAAAAGATATGGGATTTTTTTTAGATGTTGTAGTTGCAACTGCCCTTGGAGACATGTGTGCAAAGTGTGGAAGCATAGACAAGGCACGTGAACTATTTGGCATGATGCCTCAAAGAAATGTCGCCTCATGGAATGCATTGATTACAAGATATGGATTTTTTGATAAGGCTTTAGAAACTTTCAAGCAAATGCAATTGGCGGGTGTAAAGCCAAATTCCAAAACCTTAGAAATGGTATCTTTGGAACACGATATAGACATCCATCAAAGCATAAAGGATATAGGAATTTTGTCAAATGTTGTAGTTGCAACTACCCTGTGAGACATGTATGCAAAGTGTGGAAGCATATACAAGGAATGCAAACTATTTGACAGGATGCCTCAAAGAAATGTTGTCTCATGGAATGTAATGGTTGCAAGATATGCATGAAATGGATTTTTCATAAGGCTTTAGAAACTTTTAAGAAAATTCACAAAATAAAATTTCAACCAAATGCAATTGGCACATCTAAAACCAATTTGCACAACCTTATCCAACATCCTCCTTGCCTATGCTAAAATGGGATCTGGAGAACATGGTGTGGACAAACATCAAAGCATAAAGGATGTAGGAATTTTGTCACATGTTGTATTTGTAGCTGCCCTTGTAGACATGCATGGAAAGTGTGGAAGCATAGACAATGCATGTGAATTGTTTGACATGATGCCTCCAAGAAATGCACAGTCTCATGGAATGCAATGGTTGCAAAATATGCATAAAATGGATTATTTGAAAATGATTTATAAACTTTAAATCAAATGCAATTGGCACGTGTAAAACCAAATTCCTATAATGATAATTCATTATCATATTAAATATTTAATATAAATTGTCATATACATAATGTCATGAACATAACATCTAGTCTATATATAAAGCTATATAGCATGTCCAAACAAAGCCTTACAGGCATATACAAAAATATACATTGATAACATACAAAAGTATGTATACAAAGCCATCTAGGCATAAAAAAAAATGTCCCAAAATCTAGTTTCCTATGAACTTCTATCAAATAATTAGTGGCCCTTGCTTGGTCATGAAGATGGAGAGCTAATCAATGACTCATCCTCTCTCTCCCGTCAAGTAGACCTCCTCGACAGAGATTTTTGCAGCTCCACCTATTAATACAATCAAACAATATGCACATTAATATAGAAAACATGAAACATATAAGATCACATATGTAATCGATCACTTACGGCTAGCTGATGATCCCTCTCGATCATCTTTTCTCTCTCTTCATCTATAGTTGGACGGGTTGGAGTTGTGACCTCCTGTGAGAAGCATCAAGAAGCAAAATTAACTAAACATAAATATCATTTATGTACATCAAATGACATGAGATAAAATAAGAAATACAAAATGACATTTACATGTTATTGGCTCATACCTTAGTCAAAGGATTTGAAGACAACACAACTGCAGCAATGCCTGCCTGCGCTGACTCACAAAGATGAGGAGTCTCCATACTCATCATCTAAAAATAGAGTTCAAGGTTATTCGACCAAAATAGATACATAACATTATTTAAATGCATAATGATTACAAATGTTTAAATTTACCTCTGTAAAAGTGGTTCTACATGCAGGGGACCAAGGAAACTATGGAGGTGCTGGTGAAACTCCCTATTGAAATCCTCAAATTGTCACTAAATAATATTACCATTGATATATGTACTATATTTAAGATCATGTGATAAATTACATACCTTTTGACTCGACCTCCTCTCATAACCCACCAATGGATGGCTAACAGAGGCAGGATGAAGACTCTGACCCTAGAATTTCATTGTACAGACAATTACATACATTAATTTTGACTTATAATATAGATAGTCATATAAAATTAATTATAAATTTCAAATAAGAATATATTAAATCAAGATAAAACTTCTAAAAAATTACTTGGGAGTCAATATCAAATGTATGTTGTAAGACATCATCTGTGAGAACAAGATCATCCAATATGGATATGTCCATCACTGGATGTTGCCATTGCATTGTAGCATCCTGTTGAGAGTCATGTCACGAGTCTTGCAACCCATAATCACACAGGTTCCCACATGAACTACACAAATGTGGGGACAAATGATGCCTGCTACTCTCACCCTCATTGTCTTGGGTGAGATCATCACCACGCTATGCTAGAGACTGCATGAGAGCACTCAATGAATGTAGTGTCTCCACCTCAACACTCTCCTTCAAAGTCAAAGGGAGTGACACATGTGTTGGACTCACCAGGGGTTTAGGTACACAGTTTTGGTCTTGTTGTGCCCCCTCTCTATCTTGGGCAGAGCCATCACCTTTGCCCTAGAACTCTCAGATGTCAAAATAATTAGGAATCTTCTTGTGGACGAACTCACAATAGAGTTTCCTCAAGAAATATTGTGGCACCTCATTGTTGTTGCATGGACGCTTGTTAAACACCATGTACCATCTATCCAAAAAGTTTTGTGATATATCTTTGTTCTTACACCAATGAATCAGGAGGCGTTTCCAAGTCTCTTCTAATGTTTGGCCAGTTTTAGGATTGATAAATTGTGAACATAATGCAGATTTTGTAACTTTTAGGTCCTTCATTTATTTGTAAGACAATTTGTCGACATAGAATTGTCGACACCTCTCCCTATAGTCATGAAATTTGATGATTTTGTTTCACTGATTCAGTGTGAGAAACAATCACCTCTAATGACTTGGCAAGTGCTCTCCTACAATCGGTGCTTGCACTTGGACTATTTAACGTTTCAATTAGGGTCTGAAGATGTTTTTTATTTTCTTCTATTTTCCCTAAATAGTTTTCCTGTGTATCTCTTTCATGGTGAGGACGTGAAGGTGGGAGGTTTTGAGGGTTTTCGGGGTTGTTTTGACCTTCCTCTGTTGGATTTGTGTTTTGTACTACCTCATTGACTGTAAATTCAATATAATAAACTAATCAAACGTTGCAAAACTAAAAATTTCTTTTCAAATTCACAAAAATCAATCAAAACCTACCTTCTTTGGCTGCTACACCCTCTACATTTCATTGACGACTTCCTCAGGAGCGAGATTGGCAAGGTGGCATGGTGAAAACGTCAATTACTCTTCTCCTTTGCTTGATTTCTCCTTCCTCCAATGCGCTTGCGCTCTTATGACTATTTATCCTTGCAAAAATTAAAAATAGCCATGGGTTTTTGTTTTGTTGTGTTTTTTTTATTGCTTTAAACAACAAATAATGTGAGCACGTTATAACGCGCTTGCGTTATATGTTGTATGGGACCAAAAAGCTAAAGTGGCAACTTTTTGGTCCCACAACTTGGTGCATTCACCCTCAAGTTATGCAACAATTGAATAATGAAGAAAACTCAAATGACTGCATACATTTATTTCCCTCTTTTTTTACATTTCCCTCCAATTTTTCTCTCATATTTTTCTTTATTAATGCTATTCATGTAATTCATCTTCTATATTCAAAATAACTGCTTAAAATACAAAATAAAATAATCATAGGACCACTAGCTCCACAAAAATCTCAAAAAAATGAACGTCACTTACTAGACAAAATAAGCTAAACAGCGACGTGAGACCATGACCTAAAACTAAATGCAAAAGCTCAACACTCTAAAAAATAAAATCAAAATAAAATAAATATTGATTGCTCATACACCAAAAATATCTAATACTAATAGATAAAAAATTTAGCATATTAGATAAAAAAATTCACAAACACAATAATATCTCTAAAAAGAAGGATATCTAAAATTCACAAACACAGAAATATCTTTGAAGAGAAGGATATCTCGACGTAGATTGGATGTGAAGATATTTAAGAGTATCTGAACAACAAAGTCGTATAAAATGATAGCTCAAAGAAAAAGGGCAGCCAACAAAATCATGAATAATACCCTTGTTACTGTTTAACCACCAAAGTTGTAAAAATGCAAAGATTATATGCGGAACTACCCAGGTTTGTTTCATGAGAATAATACCCACTTCCAGCAGTGTAATAAAAGTTAATGGCATGGAGCTTTCAGTGAGAGGTTCACAGATTCCTACCAAGACCGACTTCCCCTGACTAAGGACACGATTCACGGACGGGCCTGT
Organism: Cunninghamia lanceolata; assembly: GCA_027924645.1. Lineage (NCBI taxonomy): Eukaryota > Viridiplantae > Streptophyta > Pinopsida > Cupressales > Cupressaceae > Cunninghamia > Cunninghamia lanceolata. Next base: position 7,477,949 of record BSBN01000957.1, read on the forward strand.
TACGTGGGACCTGCTATTACAATTTGAGACCTCCTTCACATGACGGGAAAAGGGCTTTCCTTAAAATCTCTACATCATTAGTACGGACTTTGTTTCCAGCATAAAGCGACATTAGTGACTTTGCTGAGAAAAGATGAGCATTTTGAGACATTGTTATATCGAAAAGTCGTTTGACCAGACAACGCTCTCATTTACCTCCACATGTTATAAACCCATGCTACAAAGATCCGAGTAGGTATTAGTTGACCTCAAGTGATAGATTTTATTTTATTTTATTTTTTTCTTCTTTCGGGGGAGGGGGTTATCCAAAGCTTTGTGGCCAAAGGGTCAGTTTTACATGTAATGAATTTGATAGGGTTTGGTATATTCTATAGTATATCCAATTATAATAGATATAGTTTAAGGTTATTCAATATTTGTAAAGTTTATGTGATTAAAAGATTAAAAAAATATTTGGTATAATGTATGTTTTTTTAAATATCATCCACTTCAATATTCAAACGTCAATTTTGGTCAATAAAAATATAACAAATATTTGCTTTTTGTTATGAATGAGGTGTAAAATTATTATTGATCATTTGACTATTAAAATGGATGATATTTAAGTAGAGTGTGTTCTTGCTAAACATTGATTTTAATAATAATGTTGGTCTTTTAAAGATTTTGTCTATTAATGTTTTTGATAATATTAAAGGGAATAACAAGAGTCCCCACCCTTCAAGAAAGTCAAACAACAAAAGGAGAACAGATTCCAAGAAGGAATCTAGACAAACAACTTAAATAGAATATAGAACAAACAACAATGGTTAGGAACATGAACAAAACACCAAAAAATACCAACAAGCACCACCTAGGCCTTAGGACAACATCCCAAACCACATAGGCTAGACATAGCATCCCTCTCTTCAGAAGTAAGGCATAGCTTCACAAACAAAGAAACGAAGCCAACACTAGAGTCCTCTACAATACTCTTACCCTTTTTAGCATTTCCCCTATCTTTCTCTTTTTGAAGAAGCTTGACGCTGGAAGTAGCGCAATTGAGACTCTCTTTGCTCAATTTGATCATGCTGCAAACAATGTCTTCTGTTTTACTATACTTCCACTTCAAATTGAGTACGCCCTCATGTAGAAAAACAATCTTCTTTTCATTGATGTAGCATATGTTGCGAGGGTCCCCATATTTTCTCTTAGCACTCACTTTTGCCTTATTCTTGTCTTCTTGAGGATTAGAATCTAGGGTCTTTTTAGCAGCAATTGAATCTCCCCTGACAACTTTATTCTTATCCTCCTTTTTCTCCCTATAATCCAAAATCTCTCTCTCTCTCTCTCTGATAGTAAGGGAAGCCTTGGAAGGCTTAGACTTAGAGTTGTCCTCATTTAACTCCACAACTAAGTCAATACCTTCATAATCTGATCTTTCCTTCTCAGAACCACGTGACTTCTTCATTGTTTGGATACCACAATTTTATCTTCCTCGACTAGGGGAACCACCTTGGCTTTAGTTTTCTGGACCGAAAGTCTTGAACTTCGACTTGTGTGTGTGTGTGTGAGAGAGAGAGAGAGAGAGAGAGAGTGTGTCTATATATGATGGTTGTATGGCTATATTTAAATATTTTTACCATAAAAAAATAACATTTAGAAAAAATCTATTAAATGAAAGAAGATATTTTAGACCATCAAAATATATGTATCATTACTCTATGATACATATTTATTTATAATAGAGTATACCTTAATATTTAATGGACAACTTCAAATACATACCACCATAAAAGATTGTAGGTAAGGTTGACAATTAAATTTAGGCTCCAATGGTTACGAAAAAGACAATAAACAACCGATACAATAAACAATGCAATAGTTAAGTTGGTATCAAACTTAGTTTTTCTTTTGAAGTTAGGTGTTTTAAAAAGGACCACATTGTTTCTTCTCTATGGGCATTCATATTCTTGATATTAGCGAGACAATCCTACTTATTTTTTTCTTCTGCAATTAAATTTTCTAAAAGGGAAGACCACATTGTCTTGTCTTTGTTTTCATTCATACATCTAACATCAACGTGACAATCCTACCGAGTTTTTCTTCCGCAATTAAATGTTTAAAAAAGAGGACCAAATTGTCTCTTCCCATGATCATTCATATTTCTATTTCTAACAATGGCAGGACAATCCTACTTAGCTTATCTTCCACGGTTAGGTTTTTTTAAAAAGAGGATCGCATTGTCTCTTGTCCGTGGTCATTCATATTTCTGACATCCGCGGGACAATCCTACTTGGTTTTTCTTCCACGGTTAGGTGTTTTAAGGCGGACCACATTGTCTCTTCTCCGCGGTCATTCATATTTCTGACAAGGCGTATAGCGTGGCCTATTACGTGTCGGCAGTGCACACGCACCAGTACAAAGTTGTTCTATCAATATAAATATAGCCCCTCGAGGAAAGGGAAGGACGACAGGGTAAGCTTATAAGGGAAGTGAAGGGAAGGGAAGGGAATGCACAGATGGAGGGGCTGTTGAAATGCAAGTCTCAATCCCGGTCTGAGTTTGTAGATGGTTCGAGCTGTGAAGATCTGAGGCTGGTCAAGCAACTCGGCCAGGGCAACATGAGCACGGTTTTCTTGGCTGTCCATCGTAGCACTAACAAGGCTTTTGCGGTGAAAGTGATGAATAAGGAGCTTCTTCTACAGAGAAATGCCTACAAAATGGCAGTTACGGAGAAGGAGATTCTGTCTTGTTTGGATCATCCTTTTCTCCCGTCTCTGCTTTCTCACTTTGAGTCGGAGAGTCATACATTTCTAGCCATGGAGTATTGTTCTGGAGGAGATATTAACGTGTTGAGGCATAGGCAACCCACTCAGACCTTTTCAGAGTCCACGATCAGGTCAATATTATTAATTTGTTCGTTTTTATTTCTAACTTGGATTTGGTCGATGTCTGCGTTCGTCCTGGTTGTAGCGTGGCTTAGCCCTTCGTTGTTGTCTTCCCTGTTTATTCTGATTTAAGTGGAAATGAGCCAAACAATGCGTTTACCGAAATTTTCAATATCAATCTAATTGTATTAGATTGTTGTCTTTTTGCAGTCTGTTGGTGGTGCATAAATAATTGATTTTTTCCGGTTTAGTGTTGAAGAGTTGAGTATCTATTTGAAATATAGTATATAGGGGTATGATTCCGATTAAACTTTAAATTTTTTAAATTTATTAGTTTTTAATCCAATTTGACAGTCTTTGTTATTATATTATTTTTAAACATCATCCAATTCAACATTAATTAAAAACATTGTAGCATTATCTTCGTTACTATATTGTTCAGATTTCAATGGAAGCCTATGATTTTTTCTCTCTGTATATAGTTAGTTTCCTTAAGCTGAATGGGTTACCTACTGTTTTATCTTGCTTCTTCTATCAGAAAGCGTCAGGTAGCTAATATTCTGGGTGGACCTTTGTTTAGGCAATTGAAGTCAATTTTTGAGGTGACGTGTTTGCATGGATGCACAGGTTCTACGCGGCAGAGGTAGTTGCAGCGTTGGAGTATTTGCACGAGCAGCGAATAGTATACAGAGATCTGAAACCGGAGAACATATTAGTGCAAGATAGTGGGCACATAATGCTCACTGATTTTGATCTCTCCCTGCGTCTCATATCCGATCATGGTGAATGGCAGACTCGTTCGTTTGTTGGTACAGAGGAGTACATTGCGCCGGAGGTCCTGTGGGGGAAATTCTACTCGTACCCCGTAGACTGGTGGTCCTTTGGCGTCTTTCTGTACGAAATGAGTCAAGGGCGGACGCCTTTCAGGGGTTTAAGTAGAAAGGACACTTTTGTGAATATTTTGAGCAAGAACCCAATCTTCTCATCCTCTTCTTCTCTCGACGATCTTATTCAAAAGCTCCTTGCGAAAGAGCCGACACAAAGGCTGAACAGAAAACAAGTAAAAAGCCACCCATTCTTCCGCGGCTTGAGATGGGAGCAACTGCAGTTTGTTTCGAGACCTCCTTTTGTGCCGCCGCTCTCCCCTGAATCTCCGCTCAGTTTCTACCCAGATGATGATGAAGAAGAAGAAGAAGCCGCCATGAGCAGTAAATCCGTCACATACGGCTATGCGGAATCCGACTTGGAAGAAGACAATACGAGCAAATATATATTTCGGGAGTTTTGAGACGATATGATTTCGTAATTGGGCCAACACTGCTCCAGCTGATGATGTCACACTTTCCCTAAAATAGGACCTTTGTAGCCTTTGCCAAATTGTAGACCCTAAATTTGACGGTCGTCCCTTCCTGTCAAATAGATTTTGTGACACTGAAATACGAGGTAGGTATGTATGTATGTATGTATGGACTAGCAGTTGTACTATGTTTATGTGTAATGATTTTGTCAATAGGTAATTTTTACTGAATTTGGAGTTTGTATTGGAGTTTTCATAGTTTTTTTTTTTTTTTTTTGGCAGAGAAGAAAATTATTAGAGAAGTTTCAAGCTTTGTCACATGAAGATGGAATTCAAAAAGATGAAAGGCAATGATAAATAAATGTTTTATTAAAGTTAGTGTTTGAAAATGAAAAAATAGAATAAATTTAAAAGAAATTAAAAGTTGTAAGTTAATCATTTGAAAATTGGCATTAATGAACCAGAAAACAAATGGGTGCCAAAACTCAATCAAGCACAAAAATAGCATGTTTTTCTTGCTAAAACAAAGTAGGAAACAAAGCAAAAACAACACCCAAGTTAGTATATGGTCCAAGTGAAAAATGGACATTAACTAAACCACCCCAAAACAAACTATAAGTACTACTTTTAAAAATTATAAATATACTACAATTCATGTCAAAATTCAATAATTAAAGTTACACAAGTTTCTATGTCAAAAATATACTACAAATTTTCATAATTGATTTTCAAATTTTATCTCTCCATGAAGTCTTTAATATTAAATTAAATCAATCAAAAAATAAATGTTTTAAATAAATAAGCATTTGTTAATTAAAAAGAAAATTAAAACTCATTAAAAAAAAGATAAAATAAAATAAAAATGGAAAAAAGGAAAAAAGAAAAAAGATGATCAATAAATGGAAGCAAATTGCATGGCATTTAATGCACTAGGAGACACATGCTCAAACATCTTCATGCCATGTCTCTTCATAATATATGTGATGTGTTATTTTCTCATATTTAAACCCAAAAAGGACGTGATGGGCTTGGTAATAAGGATCATTAAGTAAGACAATGAGTGCTTCTAGGTTTACTGATTTTATCCAACAAGTAGAGTAATGTCCCCATTGAGTTATGTTAATCACCAATTTTAATTGGGGAACAACTTTTAGATCAGACAGTTTTTTAATTAAAAAAGAGTTTGATTGAAATAAATTTTAGAATGCTAAGTTGAAAAATGTACCAACAAATTTTCATAGTAAATTTAGAATATGGTTTGAAACTCTATTTGCCCCCTCTCACTCTCTATCTATCTTTCCCCATTTCATTTCAAAACAAATTAAATTATAGATGGTAAGCAACAATAGTTGGTTCCTAGTTGTCTCTACTCTTAAAAAACTAAAATAAAAAATAACCCTAGAAACATTAGAAACTTTGGACAGACCATCTCAAGTATGAAATTTAATTATAAAAATAAATAAAAATTGACCATAAGATGTTAAATTTGACAAAAAAATATCATTTTTGATTAAATATTGTCAGGCCTTATTTCATTCTTCATTACCTCATTCTACATGAGTCACTTAGGCTATGTGTTCGAAGAAATAAACACATTTTGTAGAGCATGACCAACTCAAAGTTGTCTAGTTTACATGTGAATCCCAATGGACTTCACATATCCAAACACACCCAAGAAAATTGATTTGGAAGGTGCATAGATGATGGAACCCATGTGTGATAAGAAAACAAAAAAGACAAATTTTGTTAATTTTTTAAGTTTATCCAGTAGGCACACATGACTAAGAAATACATGTGAGGTTTGAGGGTGATGGTTTGCATGCAAAACATTCTACCTACTCTTCTATTTGAACCTGAAAGAGTCTACTTTTATTCTATGAACATGTTGAAGAGTTTTTTTACAACATTAGCATGCTCTATGAATTTATCAATCAAGGGGCAGTGCCTATTTACATATACTATATTAAAAAAATTATGCTATTCTATGATTCCTCAATTTATTTTGTTAACAAGCCATACCTACCCTTATGTTTAGAACATACCCATAGATGATATAAATTGAAAACAATATCATTTGAGATTATAGAGATGCCTAAATCTCTAGACTGCATGGAAGTTGGTTTGGGCATAACTGGAGAACCTAAAGAAGGAACTCTAGCTCAAGATATGCTGAGCTTTCTAATGAGTTTAGAAGTTTATTCAATTTTAGTTTTTATTGTAACATGCAAACCTACACATAGTAGGCATGTGACATGCAAACATAGCACACTTTTTATTTATGATTGAAAATTTTAACTCCATCACAATTAACAATGATTATGATAAGACCCACATGCAAAAAATCTTTGCGATAAACATTGTGATTCTTTTAAAAAAAGTGAGATATTGCAAGATAGCAATACTATATGAAGTTGTCCTTATTTTTTAAGATTTAAAAATTTTAAATATTTTGAATGATGTACACCATCTCGCACAAAAGTTATTTAAGGGAATTTTGATTATAGTAAAACAATAATTTTAGAACCTATAATCACTTAAATGGGTTAATAAAAGATTCAGGAAAAGAAAATAAAATAAAAAGAAAGCCCACCCAAGCATAAGATTGTAAGGAACAAGTTCATGATTGAATGTGGTTGGGAATTGTGGGGAGATTATAGTTAATGTTGACATACATAAGTTTACTCTCCATAAGCGTTGTGGATATGTTGGCATCAGGGCTTAAATTTGACAGTCGACCTTGCCTCTCAAGCAATTTTTTTATGATAGTTATCTAATCAACGGTGCCTTTCAAATACTATGACATGCTTGAGTATAAGTAAATCATATAAAAATCAAATATATAAATCATCATAATCCTATATAAATTTTGACAGTTTGTCCAAAATCCCTCCTTTCATATGATACAGTCTTTTAAAAATTTCAATTGTATTTTACAACAAAAATGCCTAAATATAGCTATACAACTGTCAAATTTAGGCCCTGGTTGGCATCATTCAAATTGTTCACAAGCACCTTAAAAAAACACATAAAAAGAATATAATTCATTTTTGGGAAAGGAAAGATTAGAAAAAATCAGGTAAAAGAGGTTCCCAAGCTACTCTTCTTAAAAATCATCTAGTTCAATGGTCAAACAATCAATAGCAATTTTACACCTCATTCACAATAAAAAGTGATAAACATTTGTCCTATTTTTATTGGCCAAAATTAACTTTTGAAGTGGATGATTATTTAAATAGAGTGATATGGAGATCAAATTTAACATGTGATTCAAACATAATGGACGGTTAGGTGCTTAACTAAGCAACCGTACATTTAGTGTCTGTTAGTTAAAAATATCTTCGTCAGATTTAATTTGAACGAGGAGGTTGAGGCTGTCGCTCTCCAACAAACCTTTTCTGAAATTGCTTCGCCAAAGTAGTTTGGAATAATGTGGCCCACAGTCGCCACCTGTATGGTGTAATAACATCCATGGATTGGGGCTAACGATTGATTTAGAGGTTGAATCTGATCTGATGTAGGTAGCAAAGTTTCTTGTGTGGCTGCATTCCACTCCTAACCTTATCTTTTACAAACAGCCTTCTGATATTTTAGAAAAGTAAATGCACCACGCGGCTAAAGAAATGTTGTGCGCGCGCAGGATAAGCGCCATCCAAAACTTCGCGTCGATGTTGACGAGAATCCTGTGTAGAGACTTGTACATAGCGTTTGGTGCCAATCACATGGAAAGACTATAGACCTGTCAAAGTTAGAAACAATCCGGTCTTTATGTTTGCTATAACAAACGTTTGTGAATGACACGTAGAGATTCCTATATGGATTTTTTATTTCGATGGAAATCACATCTAAATATTTAGTCTATCATCTCAACATGTAATTTTTTTTTCGGATGGCAATGGCATCTAAACGTTTTATGAAGTCACTTGAACGTTTTATGAAGTCACTTATGGCCTAGAGATTATATAGGCACTCGCTATAGGGAGTGGCTATTCTCCATACAAAACATCATGCTTAAGACATAATGTTAGCATGTTAACATACAATATAAGGTTCTACTTAAACATTATCTACTTTAATGGTCAAACAATCAATAGTAATTTTACACCTCATCCACAACAAAAAGTGGTAAATATTTGTCCTATTTTTATTAGCTAAAATTGATTTTTGACTGTTGAAGTGGATGATGTTTAAAAATAGCCACAATATCATATCATGATGATAGAGATGACATGTCAACTAGTGTGATGGACAAAGAACAATGTCAATGTGACGTTTTGCCCTATGTTGTTGTAGACACCTGAAACTGATACATGCAGGGTTTTTAACTTCTGATTTGTAGATTTCATAGGCCTTGAGATCTTCTTAGAAAGTCATTTAACCTATCACATTTAGAAAAATCATTGAGGGTTATTTTAACCTTGCAAAATTTATATCATTAGCACTCCTTTTGGGTTAAAAATACCTTTTGTTTTTATTGAGCTAACCCTACATGCTTTTATCATTTGCCTTTGATCATCTTGTGGCAAAAATAACATGGTTTTGTGCAGGGCTCTCTTCTCTGTCATATCAGCACTTCTGGACCCCATATCAATGCACTTGGTCTCTGTGTCTGCACGCATGTATAGCAGATTATTATTTTTATCTTGTTTAATAGTAAAGTAGCGCCTTTGGTCATTATTTTAGAGTTTGTACAATTTTGTTTAGCGCATTCTATCTCCAAAGCATAATTTGACAATTCCTCGAATGTGGCAACTTTTGAAAACCATCCAAAAATTATCCATCCTTTACTTAAGTCATCTTTTATCAAAATTCTATCATTACACATCTCCCATTTGACCTTAGAAATATCTTGATTGCATCTTTGAACCTTCATCTTCACCCCATCAACTTCACTAAATTCGTAACAAATCTTCATCAAAATTCTCCCCAAAATCAATGTCCTAACTCCATCAAAATCATAGTCAAAATCCCATCAAAATCAACATCATCCAAACCATAATCAAAACCATCCAAATCAAACCCAAAACCAATCAAATCAACATCCAATCACTTTCCAAATCAAATTTGTGCAAAATTAAATTTAGATCTTATCCTCATCCCCTAATTTATAACAAGCATAAGAACTTGTCTATCTTAAGTCTTTTATGAATTAGCCCTATCAACCTTAGATAAATTATCTTAGGAGCTTAGACTACTCCTAAGTTAGTGGACTGTAAGGATCTTATTTTGCTTGGTGTGTCTTGTCTACTCCAAGTAGAATAATCCCTATATCCCCTTTCTTGCTTAAGTGTCTTGTCTACCTTAAGTAAGAAGAGGGAAATCCTTTTGAAACCAACAAAATCAAGATTTATCTAAGCCCTCTTTTGATTTGATATCTTAATCATCCTTTCCAATATCATCAAAATAACCCAAAGTATCCTTTAATCATCCACTTTATCCAAAATCATTCACACACCATCATAACCTCATCCATTCACTTATCTATTTTGGTCCAAACTTTTGAAAACTAATTCCTAAGGTCACATCCTTCACCCACACCTATTACCACAAAATCAACCCAAAATTCTCTTTTGTATGCCACAAACAAGGTCACAAGCTAGGAGAAATCAAGAGATGGAACCAAATAGACCATTTGGGATGCCTCCTATTGATGAAAGCAATGCCATGATAGATCCCTTTGGGAATCAACAACAATCATCTAATGATTGCGACACTGATCAAGAAGTCATCGACTTCACACAAGACACAACTTCTATGGATTTATTAGATCGAGTCCTAAATCTGATCCCAATAGATATTTGGAATTCTTGATCCAAAATGGTGTCATAGTATCAACCCAACCCCCCATTAACACATCCCAACCATCCTCATCAAACAATATCGCCAACACTTCACAACCATCATCATCAAATAATTTTCCCAACACCTCAATGTCAACATCAATTCCCACATCGATACCTACATCAACCATACCAACATCCATTCCACAACTCACCTTTAACATACCAAATAACATGACCTACACAAATGCTTCCACTAGTGTACCCTAACTTGACTCAAATACCATCTCTTTCATATCCCAAGTTTTCTCCCAACCACCAAACAATACATTCAACAACCTTAGCAACAATCCACAAATGTACACCTTCACATATATGCACAACCCCCTATCTCCCAACCACCCGTATCATCTTCCACCCAAAACACTAACCAAACATTTCTCCAACAACTCTAAAAACTCCAACTTCAACAACAATAAAACTAAAATCCACAACAACAACAACAAATACCACAAAACATCCTTCAACAACTCATCAACATCAAAACCAGTAGCAACAACAACAACAATTACCCAATTTCCTCCAACACCTTGTCCATAAAAAAACAAACCAACATACCACTCTTTGTGATGTTCTTCTCCCAGGAGAATAAAACCACCCCTGTGTCTTGCCTCCACTCGACTAGATTTCTCCATGAGAGTGAGAGTGACTTGGAGTTTGCCCAAGGCAAGGAGAGGGTCCATATGCTTGTGTCAAAGATGACTCATTCACACTTGTGTCTGAGCTATGTTTTTAAGAGTATAGTGTCTACATTGAAATTTTGAGATGTTAAATAGAAACCTTTTGTGCTTGAATCACATTATGAACATTAAAATAAACTTCCATTTGTTTATTCCAAAAATCTAAAAATTTAACATTAACTTGTCCATCAAAAGATTTAATCTCAAATTTAGTCTCAATCTTAAATGAGGTTTATTCGTTTACCTTCTTTACCTCATATGATTCCTTCAAGAATGTCTCACTATCAGATTCATCTTCATTATCTCTAATCCAAAATTTATTTGTAGTATTAATTGCTTGACTACCTTAAAATGCTATTGGTGCTTACAAGCATGCACGTAAAGTAGACACAACTCAAATTGCTCCTATACTCACTACCAATCTAACAAACTCACTTTGAATAGCTAAATTGTCTGACTTTGATCTATACAACACTCACTCTTGGCTCCAATGATGAAAACCATGCCTTCTATCCCTATTTATAGATGATAGAGAATCCCACACATGCACTAGAAAGATTCTTGAATGGAATTGGAAGTTATAGAGTCAAATGTTCATTTCAAATTTTATTTTTCCATTAGTCAAGTTGAAACTACTAGTAATCTTTCACTATTACAATTTTGTAACAACTTGCTATAAAAAGTGATAGTTTTGCCCTATGGAGAAAACCATGATTTTTATGTTGCTAATTATCTTCTAAATTCATCATAGTAAAAATTATGTCTTTTCCACATCATTATGGATCATAATTGGATCACAATTCTTACTTCATTCTAAGGATTTTAGATAATTCTTACTTCATTCTAAGGATTTTAGATTGTAAGCCTTCAACTACAATAGTGTTTCCTTAGTTTGATGGTCCTACACTATCAATATCTAAGTTTAGCTAAAGAATGAAGAAGATAAGTAGTGCCATAATTACAATATCTATTATTTCAAAAACTTTAATAAAATAAAGATTATACAATTTAATTATTAGAAAAAGAATCTTTTTGGTATACCAAAATCATGTAATTTTGGTAATTTAAAAAACATAAATAATAATTATAACGATGAAAATTACATACTCATGCTCCTTTCCCTTATGTTTTGGGATTGCTTTCATTATATGTTGTAAATCTAATAATTAGAACTAACAAGTGGCATAATCTTGTGTGAAATTGGCTCATGACTACTCCCTAAACCTAGTTTTTTATCACCTAGATCAAATTTGTAAGTGCAAACTTGACATATGTCATTTTGTAGTCATGGATTTGATTCACACATTTTTGAGATTTAAAATTCAAATTTATCCATTGTCGATCACTTCACTACTAGGCATTATGAGCTAAATTAGTCTACATTACATTGATTTGTGTGCTTGGTTGTTTCATTTTAGGACATTTATTCACTCATTTGAAAACCATGTTGGAGATTATGAGAACATCCTAAGACATTATTATTGAGAACATCTAGATTTTCATATTTTGGAGAATAATAAGAATCTAGCATTATTTACCTCAAAGAACATCATCCTAGGACCATTGCATGCATGCTTGTTGTCCTCTATCATTTCACTTAACATTGTAAAGCTGATTCATTAGAGATTGACTGATGGCAATTTGATCCTCATAATATAATAAATTTATTGGTACTAGTGTTTGTAAACACCACCTATCTTATGTAATTTTGATAGCAAAAATCAAGGTGAGTGAATTTCAATAGTCCTACTAAATCAGAGGTGTTAGCGTCATATTAGGTCCATGTGTAGGTTTAGATCCACACTCATGGAGGTTAGTTATGCACTTTCATAGGTTATCTAGAGAAAATAAAAATGAATTTGTAGAGTCTAGTATCTTCATCTCAGTTAACCCTAAATTCCATAGTATTGGTGAATTAAATTTTGACACTTGTCACAAAACTTCCCCATCTTTAGATTTTGAACTAGGTATCATATTTAATATATTGTAGTTTCGTTGCATTTAATTTAACATTTATTATACCCAACTCATTTCCTTATAAAAAAATTGTTTATCATTGCAATTTAATTAATTATCCTTGGATAATTTATGTAAAGGGTGTGATTTTACACCTATAATAATAAATATTAGAAAAAAATAATTTGATAATTTTATTATCCAATTAAAATTAAAAGATTATAAAAGTTGATAAGGGTGTAGTGCAATGGTCAAATCACAACATTATTGTGGTGGCCACCAAGGTTCAAACCCCCGATGGGTTGCTGAACTCACAGACCATGTGCATTCACTAGGTTGATATGCTCATAGGATGTGTGTAATTGTTGGGTTGTTGTGCTTGCAAGTTGTGTGCCTTTGATGGATCGTTGAGCTGATGGCTTTGGACAAGGTGATAATGCCTTGGGTATTGAGGCCTCCTAGTAGTGGTCTCGACAATAAAGCCATTAGGAAGAGATCACCCTGAAAGTGGTCTCTCTAGGCTCGGACTAGGCTAAAAACTTGAGTTTACCCAAAAAAAAAATCTTAAAAAAATCAAGTGGCCCTTGGTCTATTGTTAAAAATTAAATGACTTAGAAAGAACCTACTAGAAATCAAATCCTATGCCATGGTCCCATGTTACTGCATAAGTAGATTTTCTACTTAAATTTGAGTAGCATAGGTGGTCCCATGCAAAATTTAAATCAAGTCTGAAAAACAATTTAAAATATTTTCCTATTATAGTGAAGTGGCTACATTTTATGTTGTGGAAAAAAGGGAGGGGGGAGGTGTGCTAAGGTTATGCAACATTTGCATAATGAAAAAAATGCATGCGTACGTTATTTGTATCTTTTTTTACATTTCCCTCCAACTTTTCCCTCAAACTCTATTTATGTAATTCATCTTCTATATTCAATATAACTACTTAAAATATAGAGAAAAATAAAATAATCATGGGACCACTAGCTCTACAATAGACTTTAAAAAATGAGCTACTAGATAAAATAAGCTAAGCAACCACAGGAACCATGGTTTAAATTTGACTGTCAACCTTGCCCGTCCAACAATTTTTTAATGACGGTTATCTATTCAAAGGTGTCCTTAAAATACTATGATATATCTTATTATAAGTAAAATTATATATAAACCGAATATATATATCATAATTCTATATAAATTTTGAAAGTCTTTCCAAAATCTCTCCTTTCATATGATACAATTTTTTTAAAATTTTGATTGTATTTTATTGTAAAAATATTTAAATGCATACGGCCATCAAATTTAAGCCCTTACAAAGACCATGACCCTACTAAATGTAAAAGCTCAACTTTCTATAAAGATAAAATCAAAATAAAATAGATATTAATTGTTCATACACCAAAAATACTTAATACTAATAGATGCGAAATAAAATTACCATACTTATTCTTCCAAAAAATAATATAATATACAATGTTCCCATAAAATAAAATCCAAGCATAAAATAAAATACAATAAACATAGAAATAATAAAATTCACAAATACATAAATATCTTTGAAGAGAAGGATATCTCTCAACGTAGATTGGATGAGAAAATATTAAGAGTGTATGATTAACAAAGTCGTACAAAATGATAGCTCAAAGGAAAAGGGCAGCCAACAAAAGAATGAATAATACTCTTTTTACTCTGTAACCACCAAACTTGCAAAAATGCCCCGATTTTTATCCCGAAATACCCAGGTATGTTTGATGGGAATAATACCCACTTGCAGCAAAGTGAATGGTATGTAGCTTTCAATGAGAGCTTCACAGCTTCCTACCAAAACCGATTTCCCCTGACTGAGGGGCAGGATTCACGGACGGACCTGTTACGTGGGACCTGCTATAGAATCTCAGACCTCCTTCACATGACGGGAAAACGGCTTTCCTGAAAACTTCTACATCACATGTACGGACTTTACTGCAGGCTTTAAGCGGCATTTTGGAACATTGTTTAGTTTGATAATGATATTAAAAAGTCGTTTGACCAGACAACGCTTTCATTTACGCAGGTTTAAATTTGACTGTCAATCTTCTCTGTCAAGCAATCTTTTTGTCTCTGTTAAGCAATCTTTTTGTGACGGTCATTTATTTGAAGTTGCTTTTTAAATATTAAAGCTTATCTATTTTAGGATATATATATATATAAGAATAATTACATAGAATTTTGACAATTTATCTAAAATCTCACCTTTCAAGTGATATAGTCTTCTTAAATTTTAATTGTATTTTACAACTAAAATGACTAAATATGGTCATACGACCATCAAATTTTGGCCTTGTAATATATATATATATATATATATAAAAGAATAATTACATAGAATTTTGACAATTTATCTAAAATCTCACCTTTCAAGTGATATAGTCTTCTTAAATTTTAATTGTATTTTACAACTAAAATGACTAAATATGGTCATACGACCATCAAATTTGGCCTTGTAATTTACCTTTACATGCCATAAACCCATGTAACAAAGACACAAGTATTAGTTGACCTCAAATTATAGATTTAAAAAAAAAAAAAAAAAAAATTTGTTGGGGGGGAGGGGAGGGGGGATGTTATCCAAAACTTTGTGGTGAAATGGTTAGTTTCACATGTAATGATTTTGATAGGGTTTGGTATATTCTTTATATGTAACAATATAATTGAGTATAATAGATATAGTTTAAAGTTATTTAATATTTATAAAGTTATATGTTTAAGAGATAAAAAAAAATTGGTATAATCAATGTATGTCTTTGCAAAACGTTGATTTTAATTATAATGGTTGTTTCTTAGAGATTTTGTTTCTTAATGTTTTCATATTTTAAAAAGAGATTTTTATTAAGACATTAGGGATGACATCTTTAAAATTTATGTAGAATTAACTTGTTGGATATAATTAGTAGAATTACTTTCAATAAATAGATAGCATTGCTTTGAGTATTATCTTCATCTTGAAAATGGGTACATTGTTCCTCCCAAGCATATCATAGTCTCCTTTGATTTGAGACTCCCTTTACGCCAATTGAGAGAGTGCTCTCATCATTTTCATAGAAATATAGAGCATTATATTTATAGACATCTTGTACATTTTGCAACAACAAAAAAACACTTTGTATTTAGGTGTCTAGTGTATTATAAGATCCATGATATGCTTTATTCTCTTTGGAGAAAGCAAGGCCCTAAATATAAAATCCTAGATTCACTATGATGATGAAAATTGTGTAGTTCTATCATCAAAAAGAGAATCTAATATAGATTCGATCTTCTTAAGAGTCGTCAAGACAATACTTTTTCTCGACCTTCACCTTTAGATTCATTTTTCAACCTCAATCTTAGATAAAAATGAGCTCATTTCTTTTGTCAACAAACATAGTTTATTAAGCATGTAGGATTTCAACAACATAGTAAGGATTGGCTTCATAGTAAGGATTGATTTTAGTTAATTTTTTTTATGTACTTTATGTTTTCTTTCTTTCTTTCATTTCTTTTTAAAACATGTAGATGAAATGTACTTCTCTTTTATTCTAATTAATCTATTATGATTATTAATGGACAATAATAAGTAACTTAAATTTCATATATCAAATCTCATGAAATTTGATGGCAACACTTTTCCTGTCCAATGAAAATTATGTAATAATTAAATTTTTAAGTGCCTTTAATTATATTTATAAATTGTGAGAATTTCTAATAACTATATATGTTAAAAAAAATTACAAATGGGGCAAAAGACCCCATCGTTCTATAAATTTCAAGATGAAATATTTCAGTAATAGTAATATTTTTAAAGTAAAAAGAATAAGATTTATTTAAAAGTCTCATATTTGTACTAAAAGACACATTTAATAATAATATATAAGATTCAATCATAAGATGACACATATTATTTATACCAAATGGATAATGTTATTCCCAGTTTAGAACCACTTTAATTTTTATTACACATTTTAAATATACCAACATAGATTTTCAAAATATATATTTCCCTCCAATAAAATATATGAAATAAAAAATGTTTCTTTTATCATAAAATAGATTTACTGATTTTTTTTATCATTTAGAAATAATATGACATTTATTACACCTTAAATATAGGCTACATCCTTAGACAAATTTTAAATGGTATAAATGTCTTTAGAAAAGATTGTGGAATTTTTTATGTAAGAGAATTTATAAACATAACAAGACAATGAAATCATGAATATCAAATATTATTTTTAAAATTTGAATTGATAATATTCAGGGATAAAAATGTCTTCCTTCTATTTTAAGTGCCAAAAATTTCAAAGCTTAGCTAGTAAATAGTTTCTTTAAGTTGCCACCTATATTGCCACTTTCATTATGCCATTACAACTATTGCACATTCAAACATGTAATCTAATTGATCTATAAAACTAACTCGAGGAAATCTCTAAATAGTAATAAGATAAGAGAAGTCTACTACTAAATCAAGTTTTTTCCACATATAAATCATGAAAGTTTAATTCTATTACCTCAACATATTAAGAAAGATAGTTTTGCACCGTTAAAATAAACATTAACTCAAATATTTTAATTTATAATTATTAAAAATATATATTTACATTGAGAGGCAATCTATAGACACAACAAGGGCTAAAAGATTCAGATTCTTGTAACTAGTAAAAAAAAATAAAAGTAAATAAATAAATAAAATAAAATAAAATTCAATGCATGGCTGTAGTGGATCATAATGAAATGTCACAATAAATACACCACTAAACTTGACACCACTCTCAAAGATGTTTTTTCTATTTTAAACCAAAATGCAAATATCAGCTTAGTAATTTATAAATGCGAAAACTAAAAACTAAAAACCAAACAATAAATTGGAAGATATCTCTCGGCTGTAGATATATTTTTAGATATAAATATACTAGTTATTTAACCCCACTCAAATAAAATTTTATTGGAACACTTGATATTAAGTGGATTCCTCTCTTATTACTCCTCCCCCAAACTTATTAACAAAATGATATCTAAAATTTAACTAGCACACATAGGAATTAAATTTACTAGTAAACTTTGCTTGCCAATCATCTTTTTGTGATGATTATCCATTTAAAATTATATACATCCCTTTTCATAAATGATACATTTTTTTTCTAAACTTATAATTATACTTAAATGCTATCATATAACCATCAAATTTACTCCTTAGATATATGCCAATATAAATTATAAATCATAATAAATTTATATGCACTTAAATATGTAAATAATTTTGTGTGAAATTTCATGGATACCTCTTCATCTAAAATTTACTATTATAAATTAATGGTAGGTTTGTGAATTATACCATTTCATAAAAAAAAACTAAGAAAGCTTCTCATGTCCTATTGCTATTGCTATGTACATATGCCACTAATTTCACTACCATAAATTATTCTAGGCATTTTGTTAGGTGGAATTTTTTTGAGAGGTCTCTGTTGCTAGTAAATATTTGTTATCTTAGTTTTATAAGGATTGTTTTTATTGAAAGAAGTGGGACCGCTTCAGAGTTGTGTTTTGAGTTTAGTACCCTTATATGTTAGCATTGGGTTTTGTTATGCTTAATTCTCTTTTATCCTACCTAAGTACCTAAAGTGTAAGGAGGTCTGTCATGCCTACAACAAACACATGTGGTTATGACACAACAAACACATGTCATGTCCACATATGTTATGTGGCCATGACACGAATTATCAAAAAAATTTCCCACTTGACTCAAGAACCCCCTCGCGTGCAACACGCACACTCAGTGACACACACACATAACGTAGTTGCATCTGCAACTAATGTTATGCATGTCGCCTGAACCCAGGGAAGTCAATCACAAATAGGATAATGTGAAACTCCTTTCGCAATCCCTACGAGACGATAGCCACTAAAGGGGTGTGTGTCGTGAGGAGCGATGCTAAGAAGGTTGATTTCCTTTTCAGAATTCAACCCTAGAACTTAAACTAGGTGAGGTGGTATGATTTTGATATGAATCGAAATCTAACCCTAGAAGAAAACTACTAACTTAAAAATAATATTAAATTAATGCAACTAACATGATATTGAAACTTAATACATTCAAATAATTATCTGTCATAAAAGTAAATATTTGACTAAAATTAAATAAAGTCTCCATCTTTAATCCAGGAGAAATTTGACAGCATAACGAGACATAAGAAAATAATTCTCTAAACATTTTGATAGTATAACGCCATCTCATCAATTATGGGAGAGGTAAAAAAAATTAAAATAATAATTTTTTCACTAAAGCCTTTTCAAAATTAAATTAAATAAATTAAAAATAATAAAGCAACTAAAGCACTATCACAAAGTTAAAAGCAAAATTTAAATTAAATATTTCAATACATTTCCTTTCCCAAGTGTCCACTAAAGGGTTAAAGCATCTTACTCAATTAATTAAAACACACACTTTAACTAATGCTCATGAATAATATAAATCCTAAGGAATAAAAATAATGCTCCCCCTAGAGTTCAACTAATAATCTAAATAAATTGTATTAACAAAATACCCATACTCCAACTCAAAAGGGAAAACCTCACCCACTCACTAAGTGGGATTAAGGGAATAAAACTAGGATTAAGTTTACTAATCCCTATTAGAGAAACACAACCCTAATTAAAGTTTAGAAAAGCAATACATAAGCCTTAATTGCTCATAAGTAACTTTGTTTGAAAAAGGCAGGTTTCAAGATGGAAAGGGAAAATGGAAAGTCTTTTTCCAAAAGGAAGTCTATTTTATCTAATTGGTCTCCTATAAGTTAATAGGTTTATTTTCTAACATGGTTGCATTATTTCTTTTTTTGTTTTCTAGCAGTTTACTTATTTCTATAGGTTCATTTATCTCTTTCTAACATTTTTTTTATCTTGTTTTCTAACTTGTTTCCAATGAAAGCACAGGTTTCAAAAATGTTTATTGTTTACTAACAATCTCTATTTTTTCTTCTAACCCTTACTTCAATCTTCCCAACTTTTCTAGAATAGACAAGTTCTCTAGTTTTTATAATTGATTTTAAAAAAAACATTATACGCAGGGACCAAAATTTCATGCACAGGATGTTTGATGGAGTTGCTTTATGTTTGCTTTAGATGGAGTTCATATCTTGATGATGCCTTAAGCTCATATATGTTGTAGATTGATACAAGTTGATGGTGCTTTATTCCTCATGTCTTGCAAAGTGATGATCTTCATAATGAGGTTATGATTCACATTGTTAGTTGATGAAAAAGATCATTTTATGCTTCATGTTGTTGTAGTATGATCATGATAAGATGCAATGTGATATAGTGGATATGCCATGAGAAGGTTAGTTTAGTTCATGTTGTTCATCATGATGATGTGTTCAGGGCATAATGATGCTATGTTGTTGTTTGAGGCCAAGCTTGATGCCAATCTCATTCCAAAGTTATTGTGACATCAGCAAGTAGTGTTCAGATTGGTTTGAGGTTCATGTTCAAATTGGGTATTGATGCTAAGGTACTTGGTGTTGTGGTAAATGTGGATGTTGATCATAGTGTTATGATCAAACAAGACAAAATGAGTTAAGGGTTATTATGATTGAGTTGAGGTTTATTATGTCATGGTATTATTAGGGCCAACTTGAATGACTTCATGTCATTAAGATTTTTTTTTTGTGAAATGAGCTTACCCTAAAAATCCTATTGTTTGACTAGACCTTATTTCTATTTATAAGACTTGATTAAAGACTCCTACCTATCATCACACTAGTTGCTTTCTGACCTAAAGCTCTGTAATTCCTGCATACCATCATATTGTATTTGTTCTAAATTTTCATGGTACTTCAATGGTCTATGGTTTCTTCCCATATGGATCAAATGTCTATTCTTTTTTAAAAACCCATTACTATGTCCTAATACTTTAACTCTGCCCGTATATGATAATTTCACTTTATGTTATAATTGTTTGTTGACCTACTATTGGAGGTCATTACACTTAAGTTGACCCTCTAAAGGGATCTTTAGTCATACTCTTGATCGGGCCTCCCTATCTAGTGCTACCGGCTCGGTCGGTTGTCTTCCTTATGCAATGGGTGCCAAATACAAATCGAAGGCTAATATTTAAATGAGTGGTGAGCGTGATTTTTATTATCAATGGTCAAGATTTAAACTGAGACTTCTTCCTTTCAAGCTTGTAGATTGACATCTCTTGGAATGTCAACTATGTCAACTATAGAGAAGATGCTTTTTTAAAGACTATATTTAGTAGTTTGTGGGTGCGATTTAAATGCACTATTTTAAGAAGATTGTTTTTTTAAGTTTATACTCCACTTATGCTTTGAAGGAGTTTATTTTATTTTTAAAAAAAGGATAGGTAGTTCTTAAAACAAAGCTATAACTGTTCAAAGTCAGTTTCCTCCTAAGTGTGATAGTTCAACTACCTTGCAGTCTGTTTGGGCTAGGAAAATTAATTGCTTGGAATATATGATAGAAAAATTCATGAGACTTGGTCAGAAAGTTTTTTCAGATAAATACCTACATGTGCATATGCAATAAGAAGAATATTATGGAAGAAATCAGCAGTTTTGATGGAGTGAATATAAAAGGACATTTTTAGTCTTCATAAGAAGAATTCAATATATAGAGAGAAAGAAAAAGCATTTTTGACTGTGAATTTTGTAGTGCATAAAGGGTTCTGTATGAGGATTTTGCTAATAATAATGAACTATTAAAACTAAGATATTAGATAATTCATTTTGTAGAAAGAAGACACTAATTTTGTAAAAAGAAAATGTAGATGTAAAAGAAAGCAAAAGTGAAAGTGATGAAGATGAAGACTTTTACGCAGAGATGACTTCATGATGACTATGTGAAGTAGATTCTTGAGGAAAGACAGAGAATCTGTATTGTGATATGATCAAGGTTAGAGTATGATGAAGAGGCTTTGATTGCAGAAGACAATAAGAGAATTTGTTTCAGAGAAACATGAATGGTTGCAGACTTGTAGATGTATATTTGTGATGTTTTTACAAGGAAGTTAGTAGTATTTTTATACAGATGATTGTTTAATCTTCAAAGGTAAATGACTGTTAATATTGAGAGAGTCATGTTAAACACTTTGTGTAAGAAGACATAAGGAAGGTGTATGTGACTAGGGGGTAGAGTATTCGAGGTCCTGATGCTATAGAGATTCATAAGGTTTATGATGTTCTTGAGTTATAATGAATGTTTCAAATTGTTTGATGATATAAATGTACTTGAGAAGATTGTATTTAAACAATGTATTGATTAGAGACAAAAAGAGACTTATAGGATGTTGAGGGGTTATGTAGAAGATATTGAAATGTGTAATCAATGATGGGGTAAATGCAAGAAGTTGTGTCCACTTAAGGTGGAAGTTTTAGAGTTAGAAAAAAATCCGAAATCGGGGAACCAAAAATGGGATCCCGTTTATATAAAATGGGATCTCGAGCCTAGAACCAAAAATGCGATCCCATTTTTTCCTGGGATCCCGAACCTAGAGGCCAGAAACGGGATCCCGTTATATAAAACGGGATCCTATTTTATAAAATGGGATCTCGTTTTGGAAAAGTATTAAATTTTTTTAAAAATGGCAGAGACCCCATTTTCAACAGTGACAGTCGACAGGCGAAAACGGGATCCCGAGTTCAGAGACCATCCAACCACTAGGTAAGTGGATTTTTCCACTTCTACAAATTACCCATCAATTGTTTTAAGCTTCCCTTGTTTGTTTTGGTGTAAAATACAATCAAAATTAAAATTTTGAATTGTTATTTAGGGTTTAGGGTTTATGAAATCAGTAGTTGATTTTTGACAGTTTAGATGTAAAATACAATTGAAATTTTGAAAGACTATATCATATAAAAGGTTAGAATTTGAACAAACTGTCAAAATTATGTTTAAAATTGAGAATTGAATAGATATATTTAGACATTTTAGCTGTAAAATACAATTGAAAATTTGAAAATACTGTATCATATGAAAGGAGAGATTTTGAACAAACTATCAAAATTTGAGTTCAATTTGAGTGTTGAATAGCTATATTTAAACATTTTAGCTGTAAAATACAATTGAAATTTTGAAAATACTGTATCATATGAAAGGAGAGATTTTGAACAAACTGTCAAAATTTGAGTTCAATTTGAGTGTTGAGTAGCTGTATTTAAACATTTTAGCTGGAAAATGCAATTGAAATTTTGAAACGATTATATCATATGAAAGGAGAGATTTTGAACAAACTGTCAAAAATTATATAGCATTGGGATGATATATATATTTGGTTTTTATAAAATTTACTTATAACAATGTATGTCATTATATTTTAAAGGCATTATTGAATAGCTAACTATCATGTAAAAAAAATACAACAAACCATAATAAAACCAAGTTATCACATCCTTTATAATCAAACATTTAGAGACAACCAACTAATCAAGAATTGAGAAAATTTTACAGTTTTTGTGATAGCCAACTAATCAAGAATGAAATGAAGCCAACATTTATGTAACTTTTGATATACTCAAGTAGCTGTCCTCACTAGCTAGGTTATGCCCCTGGAATGAACATCGTGATGTTAATTGTGATACGAGCTCAACCTCATTGGTAATGCTTTCCCTAATCTTAATGACATTGATGTAGGCTCCACTCATGATCCTTACGAAGATCTTTCCACCACTAACCTCTTTCATGATAGGTCACTATCCTCACCATCTCCTTAGACCTAGAATACCTTGAGCTTATCAATTGGGACCAACACGACCCTTTATGATTTGATGTTTTCCAAAATGATGAAGCCATCATGAAACTTATGAAGTGTCAAGACCACATCCCCATTGTAATCATAAGAAAGACTTTTCCACCATACTTAACACCTACATATATGCTTATTTTGGAGAGAAAGAAAGAACCCTTTAGTCCTGAGGCACCCTAGTCTAGGCAGAATAGCAACAATCTATAGAAGAAGAAACTTGTGATCAATTAAAATGATACAATAAAAATGGACACTTCCCAAGAGCTCCTCAATTTGACAAACTTCACCTTCCATTAGATACCACTTATATACAAGACATGACTCCCCTCTCCTTGTTGAGGACATGCTATAAACATCAACTTGTGAATAGAAGCTTGGACCCTAAACTCTCTAAGATAGTAGCTCCACTGGACCTTGACATCAAAGAAGGCATATATAACCATGTCTCCACGTTAAAGATTACGTTGATTTCTTCATGTGGTCTTATGGTGATATGCCTTGAGACTCCATCTTTAAAGTCATGCATCATCTTGTGGTTCACCTCAATGCCAAACCTATTCAATAAAAGCTACACAAAATGCACCCCCAAGTAGCCCTCGTGGTCATAGAAGAATGGTATAAACTCTTGGATGTCCAGGGTTCATTCAGACTATTACTTATCCTAAATGGGTAGATCTAATGTGGTCTTAGTTAACAAGAAAACTAAGGGAATTCATGTTTGCACTAACTTTTGAGACATCAAAAAAGGATCTACCCCAACTTAGATAACTTTTCTCTACCAAACATTGATATGGTCGTGGATCTTGTGCATAGCCATATATATAAAATTTTATCATTAATCTGGATATAATATGGACCAAGTTGAAACATTTGAGTTAGACATGGAGACACCTAGATTATGGAGCTTGGTCTATGTAAGAAAACACCTCCTATAGACTCAACACAAACTTATCCCTCAACCCTCTAAATTGTGACTTACATCATTTGATTACCCTGGAACACACTATAGACAACTCTATACAAATTTGGCAAAATATATTTTCTCATAACATAAACTTGTATATGTAGAAGTATCTACTACTACATTAGATTTGATATACTTCTTAAAAGGAAAGAGTTGGGACTAACAACTAAATAGAAAACAATAACTAGTTTTGCATTTTCTAGGAAATAGGAAACAAAATTGAGCTAGAACCATCTTGACTAATTTATCTATTTCTAGCTAGATTGAACCCTAATTCTATATGCAATTCCAACCCTAACCCTAACACTAATTCTAACCCTAATCCTAACCCTAATTCTATATGCAATTCAAACCCTAACCCTTATTATAACCCTAATCATAACCCTAACCCTAACTCTACTTGTAATTGTAATTGTAATTGTAACTCTAACTCTAACCCTAACCCTAACCCTAACGAGCTACTTGTAATTGTAATTGTAACCCTAACTCTAGCCGTAACCCAAACCATAATTGTAGCTCTAATACTTACCCTAATTTAGCAACCCTTGAATTCTAATTCTAACCCTAACCTCAATTCTAACCTTAAGCCTGATCCTAATTGAAACCCTAACCCTAACTTTAATTAATCACGAGTCATGCTACAGGGATTTCTTCTACATATTTTGTATGCATGTGTTATTCCCTTATTGCATGTGAGTTCACCAATTATTTGGAAGTCTCCTAACTAGGAGGTGGGCTTGTATTCAAGCCCTATAAATTTTGTGTTTATAGGTGTTATGTTTAAAGTTATATGGAGACTTGTAATAGGAGCTCTTGAATTTGGTACCAATGATTGCAAGTTCCTTGTCTAGAATATGATGAACCTTTTGAACAAGAGAACCTTGTAGACCATGATGCATATCTTGAAATTTAAACTTGAACATTATCGTCATGTGAATGCTTTTAGCCATCCTACAACCTCCTATCACCCTTCATCCTCTTATAGGGATATGCCACACAACCTCTCCAAGTTGACCATGCCAAACCCAAAGTCACAATCGTAAGAGGTAAAGAATCTTTTGGCCCCATTCAAGTCCACTCCCTAATAGGAGTGATACAATGCTAATAGGGTTGTGAAGGTAATTAAGTTCTTGATTAGCATGTTGGGTGTATCTAAGCATAATGATGATATAGTTAGTCCTGATTTCATTAATCTTAAGATCATTGAGCTAGAGTACTTAATATATATGGTATAGTTTTGTTCAATCAATAGTGGTAGGGAAAATTAATATACTACAATGACATCAAACATAAACCAATAGGTGTCTTAAGATATATTAGTGGTAGGGAAAATTATAGTGGCCCTAACCCTAGAGTAATAAGTTGAAGTAGTGTTAGAATTACTAATAAACTAAAAAACTTTATCCTAGGGTGGTGGGACAAATTACACAAGCCTTACAAAGCCTCTACCACTTCCTTGACATTTTTAACATTGTTCGAATTTGATAGGAGGGATTTATGTCACCTCCTCCTCATCTTAATTCTCATAGTGGATATAATCATCCAATTTAGCATCAAGACATGAAGGTTTATCTTCATTATCTTAGAAATATGCTCCAAGGCTTTGTGCATATGCTCATGCCACACATTGAAGATGTGGAATTTATCTAAGTAGCAATATAGAAATCCTTAGCCTAACCTTCTACCCCTTCAATATCATTGTATAGAAGGTAGATACAAGTAACATTTGATAGCATGGAGGCACAACTTAGGGATTTCAAGTTGAATGTAAAAAAATTATTCTTCCCAACAAATGCTAGATGTCTAGGAGCAATTTAATGATTTCTTCCATTATCTGCCTAGTCTAGAATATAATTACCTTTTCTTTTGATATGTTTGAAGGAGATAGATTTAAACAAGTATTCACCAAGTTTCTAGCTTCCAATATATAATAGTTTCCAATAACCACAAGCTTCATCTATGCTTTTTCGTATGATCAATGTTGATCTTGGAATCTCCTTCCACACTAAGGGATATCTTGTTTAGTTTCCAAGTCATCTTGAGGCCCTGGATATCATGGCCCTAGAATCTACCATATTATTGTTCTTGACACCAAAATCATAAGCTTTAAGATAGGTAGAGGTTTTCCCTTATCATCTCTTAATAAACATACTCCTCCTACTTCACTAGGATTACCCTTGGCTACCCATCAAAATTTCAAGCTTAATCCATCCCAATGTAGGTGTGGACCAAAGGGTGTGAATATCAACATGGGTATCTCCTTGTTTTAACCTTATTCAAAGCAACCTTGGCCAATTATGAGCCTAATCAGTGCCTCTTCTAGCATGATCATATATTCCTCTTTACCCCAACAATCACCAAGTTCCTAAATGCACCATATTTGTTTAAAATAGTCCAAAATTTGGGATGCATATTCACATTTATGAAATACATGATGATTGTCCAGAGAAGTTTCCTTACTTAAATGCACATTAAAATTTTGAAATATATATTGCCCATTGTATCAATCATTATGGTAGTCCTAATAGCTCTCTTACATTTTGAAATTTGTACATGCATGTATACATTATTTATATGTTTTTAATTTAAATTTATTTCAAGTGTAATTTCTTGAAACATATATATATATATATATATATATATATATATATATATATATATATATATATATATATTCTTGATTTAATTTTAAATTTGTACTGAAGTTTGTATGTTTATATGTATATATATGCAGGTTCATATCTAGATTTTTATATATACATCATGAATCTAGATGATATTCACTTTGATGTTGAGGACTTCCTTAATGCACAAGATGATCCGGCTGCACCCCCACCCCCACCCCCACCCCCACCGCCAAATGCCCCACCTCTAGATGCCCCACCTGCAGATGAGCCGCCTCCACCTCCACCTCCACCTCCACCCCCACCTGGAACTGACTAGGCTCACTTGCGAGCCATAATAATGAAAATGTGGATTTGATACAAGAAAAACTAAATTCCATTCGCAGTGAACAATTCATGCCACCTCACGTAGTACATTTTGCATCTTTGATGCAAAACATTGTAGATTTTGTGAGGTCTATTGACTCAGATTTTGATGGATTCTGAAAATGGAGAGAGGAGAGGCACCAATTTTATGCTGATGGCCTCTCCTATAAGACTATTTTGGATCTTAAAATCACAAAAGCTCATTTAGCACAATATTTTAGACATCCCATTACAAATGAACCTATTCCTGCAAATAAGAAAAGAATATCAATCAGGTGGTGTAGGCATGAAGGAATGTCTGCCAATTTTTGGGATAGATGGTGGATGGTGTTTGATTATCCACCTCATGCTAATTGTGAGGTTCCTTTATATTTTTTGAGAAAATTATATGTAGAGTTTGTTATGAATAAAAAACCCAACTACTTTGATTTTAGATCATTCCAGGGTGTTGGTGGTGGCATGCCACAATAGAGGTTGGGGGGATGGGTTGATCCCCAACAACTGGTGCCTGTTCAACCTCTTATTGACCCTCCTGTTGCTGCCATTCCTTCGCCCTTCGAACATCGTGCAGTGGTATCCACACTAGGCACATTGAGTGCACTCTCAGGTAGCCTACATGAGCAGACTTCTATGATGGTAGCTCGAGTTAGAGAGCATGGAGGAGTTGGTGATGGAAGTGGTCCTAGTGCCACTCCACATGTGTCGATGCCTCATACATGTATGAGTTGCAATCAGTTGTGTTATGGACCTGATCAGGCAGTTGCACCCACTTCAGCTACACATGCATCATCTGATAATGTGGGCACTGAATCATTTGTTGATTATCTATTTGCTGAGGATCATCCCACTGATCATT
The DNA here is from genome assembly GCA_027924645.1 of Cunninghamia lanceolata. Taxonomy (NCBI): domain Eukaryota; kingdom Viridiplantae; phylum Streptophyta; class Pinopsida; order Cupressales; family Cupressaceae; genus Cunninghamia; species Cunninghamia lanceolata. The sequence goes on from BSBN01000957.1 coordinate 7,506,167, forward strand.
CGACACAGGTATATATAGGTTATGTACACATGTTGAATTTAAAACAATTTTTTAACCACGTGTTTTTAATCAACATATAGATGATCAATTAAATTGTAATATTTTAACAATCGAATTGTTTGGTGTAGATGATGGCAACAGGGGTCACAATTGATCGAATTAATTTTTCATCGACACCTGTTCACTCGGGCACCCATTTGGGGTACATTTTCAATGATTTGTAAATTTGTAAAATTCAGTCTTGAATGTGTGTACAATTAAATATTTATGAACTTATTTATGAACTGGTTCAGGGTTCTTCCACATTGAATCCTCCATCTCAGGGTGTCTCGAGCGCTCCTCCATCATTGGGCATCTCACATGACACTCTTATAGTATGTATATTGTTTTAAAAAATTGTATATATACTTAAATTTTTCTATTTTGATATCAGTGTATCTAAAAACGTGCACATGTACTATTTAATATTTTATAAATGTGTCTATGCAGGTTGACACAACTATGAGGATGGGCATTGTAGCACACTTGGATAATCCAAGTTTATATCAGGAGTCGATTGCATTTCAGGTTGTTGAAAAACGTATTTAACATGTACACTGTAAGTCAATTATATATATGTTTTAAAACCTAGTTTGTACACACATGTGCTAACTTAAATATAAATGACATTTTAGGAGCTTGTTAGTGACACGTTTCATGATCAACACACAGCACATGCAGAGCAGGAGGACAGAGGAGATGGGCAACCTAATACGGTATAATTTAAAATTTAGATTATATTTAAATTGAACAATTAAATTATACGTAGTGAACTTAAAGTAAATTTCTTGATATATATATATATATATATATATATATATATATATATATATATATATATATATATATATATATATATATGTTGACATGTACATTCAAAATTCTTTTTCTTAAATTATAGCTCGATACATGTCATGGAGCTAAGCCTGTAGAGACAGGTCCTAGAATAGAGGATTCACAACAAGTTCCTCTTACGGTATAATAATTTATAAATATGATAGTTCTTATAAATTAAATTGAATTAAATCATTTTTAAAATCGTCAAGTATATCTAATTTCAACTTGAACTTTCTCTTGTATTAAATAGATTGATTCAGAGCATGGAGACACAGGTCCAGGTGCACCAGAGCATGCCTCTCAGCCTCACACGGTAATTTAATTTTATGATATAAATTATAAATTTAAAAATTGTCATTAAATTAGATTTCCTTATCATCTACATCTAATTTCATATAAATCTTTCTCTTTTGCAGGGTGATTCAGGTCATCTGAGTAGTTCGCATGGTGTGAAGAGGACTCTTGATGATAGAGATAGTATGTGATAGGTTATTTCAAACATGGGCTATGTATAATTTGACTATTTCATGGACTATTTGTTATATACTATTTGTCATGGACTTTATATATATATTGTTGAACTTGGACTTTATATATTTGACTATTTCATGGACTATTTGTTATATACTGTTTGTCATGGACTTTATATATATATATATTGTTGAACATGGACTTTATATATTTTTTTGAACATGGACCTGGACTTTATATATTTGACTATTTCATGGACTATTTGTTATATACTGTTTGTCATGGACTTTATATATATATTGTTGAACATGTGGACTTTATATATTTTTTGAATATGGACTTGGACTTTATATATATATTGTTGAACCTGGACTATATATTTTTACATGTCACACAATAAATGCAATCTTGTCATAGTTCAAAATCATACACATGTCAAAGTAATAATCATGTAAAACCATCATGTTAGTTTAGGTGCATCCATATATATATATATATATATATGTTATCCATGCATACATACATTGCATATACATCATAAACTATAAAAGCATAACATCACATACATATGTATATACAAGCATCCCTAAATTTAATCATAAATCAAACTCTAATCTAACCATGTGCATGAAGGAAAAGAAATGTAAACATTTGAGATCAACCATAATAAGATATATAGATTGACATCAATAGAAATAATCAATTGTCATATATAAATCTACAAGTGTCAGAGTGTTGATCTAGATTCAATGCGCTTAATGAAGAAATTGCATCAATTGAAAGAATTTATGTAGTGATGAGGTCCTAATAAAGTACCTCCATTCATTCACGGTATGCATATTTAGGTCCTGGTCAAATTTTAAGCAATAAAATGGTAAGCAAATCAAAACAAAGCATTAAAAAGTGAGATAAGTTCATGAGGATCTCTTGCCTACTAGGAGGGATCAATCTCTCACATCTTCTCATCTAGAGATCAACTAAGTTATATTAAATGATCCTAGCATGGTTATAGTTATATTTATCCAAGTGCCTTGGTGCTTGAACATCTTGTGTTGATCATGTAATTTAGGATGTCTTAAGGGGTCCTAATTTATGATGTCTTAAGTGGACACAACTTCTTCACCAAATGGGTGGAGGAGTGCCTTGAAGAAATCATTCCTTTCTTCAATTCATTTCATCCAATTCCCACCTGAAGTTTTGTAACATTTTTTGCAAAAGTTTGCCAAGTTCATATACCCTGTCCCAAGTCAAATTTCTACAACTTCTTCAAAAGATTCCACCCACCCCAAGTACTCCCCTGCATAACTTAGGACCACCATTAATGACTTTCAATGGACATGATATGATGTAATATTTCCTCCAAATTCCTCTTAACATTGGTGGACCCCTCAAAAATATGATTTGGGCATAAAGGTATGGGATAATGGTATAATTCAACATGATAATCAAGTGTGTGCCATGTGAAAGTGACACGAGAAAGTATGGGTGGACATTTAACTCTCAAGTGACCAAGGTCCTTGTCCAACGTTGCTTGTTGACATTGAACGATCTATATATTATAGTATCTCATTAAACTGAGAGATGGAAAACTAGTTGCAAAGGAGAGACTAAGAAAAACAAAGAAAAACATGCATAAACCTCTAGGGTTTTGTTCTAGTGATAGATTTTAGAGCATTTTCATTGTAATTTTCATGGGTTTTCTTTCAAGGGATATGATAGGGCATTGTAATCTAAATAGATGATATTAATAGTGAAGATTTGGAATTTTATTAAGTGTCTTCATGAGCATTACATGAATTTCAAGACATAAGGGAATGAAAAGTGGATTAGAAGGAATAACAAATTTGAAAGAATTGGTTTTGGGTGTGGCTAATTGGGATGACACCTTGAATTCTATGAGAAAGGATTGGGATTCCCTGCTCTCTAGTTGCAGGAAGTAATTTCTCTATGTTCTGTGGAGGGTTTGGTGTTGTTTTTGTTGTTGTCTGTATGTTATTTTCTAGTTATTTTTTGTCTGTTCTGTCACCTATCCTAGTTTATTGTAGCTAGTGTTTTTTGTTGTATTGGAGGTCTTTAAGAGGGAAGAGAAGAAGAGATCAGATCAAAATAAATATTTAACTTAATAAGAAATGGAAGCAATTCCATGAATAAGAGAGAAGATAGAAAGAAAATTAGAAGACTTGAGAAAACTAAAATGAACTCAAAGAGAAAATGGAAACAATTTAGAAGAGATAAGATTTGATCATGAGTTCAAAATAGAAATAAAGTGAGGAAAAGCACAAGGTAGCACAAAAAATGGGAGTTAAAATGGGTTAAAAATCAAGAAGAAAAGATAAAAATATGAGTTATTTCATGCATTAAAAACCACAAGGTCACCCATTTTAGGAATAAGGTCACCACTTTTACTAATTAAGGTCACTCAAGTAACCTAGAGACACTAGGGGCAACCCTAAGACACAAAGAGGTGACCCTAAGTAGGAAAAATGAAGGGGGCACTAGGTAAAAATGTGAGGTAGGGAAGGTCAATTTGGGGGTTGAAAAAGATGATCAAGAGGGGGAAGAACAAACAGGACATGCCACCAAGAGTGAAACTACTAGTAGGAGTGTAATTCACACCTACATGACTATGATTAGGACTTATTTATCATCATCAAATTGTCATGTAGGCTTGATGTGATTTTAGTACTTATAGATACCAAATGTTATGAGTTTCAAGCCACAAATACTAATTCCACATAACCTTAATGAGAGAAACTATGCTAAATAGTATGCAGAATCTATAATACAAAAGAAGAATAAAGCATAATTACAAGATAACACAAGATGCACCTTGGGAAAACCCTTTTAGAAAAAACCTAGCCTCCAAAGCACCACAAACCCAATGTATTATCTCAAGAATGGGATTACAGAGATAATACATTTGTAGAGTTCTCCATGTAGAAATTCAACAAAATTAAACAACTTCTTGCATTTGTAGTGCCCACTTAAGGTGGAAGTTGTATGGTAACTTTTTGAATGTCTTAAGGGATCCTAATTTACGATGTCTTAAGGGGATGTCTTAAGTTCTCAAAATTTGGTGAAGTTGCCCAAGGCAACCAAATTGAACAATATAATAAATCAAATTTAAAGTAAATTCTAAGTAGAAAAACATGGACATTTAACAAATGAAATACATAAAATAATAATTTTGATAAATTTAATACTATAGAGTATAAAATTGTGTACATACATATGTATACAAATTTCTGTACAAAATGTGTAATAATGTAATTGTGTATGTACATATATGCCAACTCAAAATAATGTAAATACAAAATGTTGTTATATGCCATCTCAAGAAAATCCAAAACTTGAGGAGAATGTAGCAGGTCTTCATGCCACCTAATGTAAAAATAATACAAGCAATTTATCAATATATCTGAATCAAAACATGTATTTTAATTTATATAAAACTATCTAGATATACACAATTTGTACCTGTATTTACAAGTGCCTCTCAAGTTTTTGTTTCAAAGTATTTGATGAATTTGTGATGATGGCCTGAGGATATAAAAGGATAAATTAAATCAATTTCAACTAATAACGCACAAGAAATATCAAAACATGTATTTAATACATATTTAAAACAACAATATAAATCTATTTAACTATATTTACCTGTATTTACTTATTCCATTGTACCATCTCCATCCTCTCTTTTTTCCAATGCATCGATGATTGTCTCATGGTCTTCCATAGAAATGTTCCATAGCTCTTTATTTGTAGGTTTTCTGCGATACCTCTCCAGTTTTATATTTGTTGCCAACACCAAATGTGAGTAGTGTATAATCTTCTTATGTGTTTCATAATCTTCGAATGCAGGCAAACCATTCTTCCTTATTAGGTATTTCCGTAGCCAAGTGCCAACAACCACCACCGAACCTATTGGATAATGATAGGCATCATCAAAGAAATACTTAAAATTTGCTGGATCAAAGAAGTTCTTAAAATATGCTTAAGGGGATCAAAGACTTGTTATCAAAATTTGCTTAAGGGGATATCTTAAGGGGATCACCAAACCTGTTGGATAAGGAAAGCCATCATCATCTTCTTGAGGTGCTGTTAACTTATGTTTAGTCTCCACACAATAAGCCAACCAATATTCAGTTTCCTCTTCATTATTCTTTGGTGCAACAATAGCATACACATATCCTGCAAAACAAATTTTGATTCAATAACTTGCACATGTCCATAAAATTTGACCAATCAACATACATGCATTCATATGTACACATAAATAAATAAAAGCACTACAAATTAGTAATCAAAGTGAAATAAAATGAAATGATTTGAATTAAATTACCTTCTTGTACAAGGTCTAAAACACGGTCATAATCGTCTGATACAAACAGTTGATCATTGTCTTCAATTGTTGTTTCACTTTGATTGTGTGCTTGTGCAAGTGTCAATGGTCTTTGTTTCCACTCTTTAACCCATTCTGTATTCTCACATGCTTCCCAATCTCCTGAAATATAAAATTGACAAAAACATGCAAGCTCCCTTATCCAGATAGTCCATGTACTTGCATTCGAACTCCTAAATGAATGCCATTTAGTAGATCCACTGATTGTCTGGCAATCAAGTCTAGGTAGAATGTTTTCTTCTTCAACCAATGAAGAGAATCGATGAACTGTAGAGTACTTGCTTGATCCAGGTGTACATAATCTTGTATTGCACCAATCTACAATCCCACGTGCATCTTTAAATTTTACTGCATCCTCAAATTTTAATTGTTGTCTAGCAAGAATTCTTTTAACACACACACCAGCTCCATCATGTTCTCCTTTACCATGTCCAGCTTCAAAAAAATTCCACATATGTTGGACATTATTCTCCTTGTGAACCCTACATAACCAATAGAACATTCGACCATTCTTGAACTGCCCCATAAAATTATTTGACCATATAAGATGTTCAGTCATCTGGATTCCTCTTTCTCTTAAATTTGTATAAAATATATTGAAACAATATTGAACAAACTCTGACGAGTGTAGCCGGTTGTCACTCAAATAGAAATGATACTCCCTCAAAACTTTTCTATCATTCTCTATGCTATCATCTGCATGTCTATAAACAATATGAACAAACATAGCAACCTGCACTGAATTGTAATATTGTGATTGAATTTCCTCTTGCGGAGCTAAAGTATAGTTTTCTGCAAAATCAACCATTGATAGTATAGTACCAACTGGAAATGTGTTTCTACATTTACGAAATTGTGCATCAAGCCATCGAGCTTGTTGAGAGTGCTTGACATATTTTGGTACAATTTTACTTTTAAATTCTGATATGAATGCATGCACACTAACCTTTTCTGTAATTAAATCACAACGCTTTCCAAATTTTCCATCTTTTAAAGAATATTCAACATTCTTAAATCTTTTAACATCCACTAATTGTTGTCCAAAATTATTTTCAACACTTTCATGCATACAAACTCTTAACAAAGAAAGATTGCCACAACTAGTGCATTGTCCAGAAATACATGAACTTAAATAAATTTTTTTTTCATTAGATCTTTCACAGAACAAACTTGATATAAACTCTTTTACTGCTTCAGTTGGCATATTAATATCACATTCCTGTATAATCATGTTACGATGTAAAGTACAATGTATATATTGAAACACATCATAATAATAACGAAATTGAACATGCATTTTACAACAACAAGATATTCGTTCCTTATTAATCTTTACATACCATGGTTTGCATTTTTCAAAAGATCTTTGACTTAGTTTAATATTACCAGATAACACTAATTCATCACAAAATTTTCTATAAAATTCAGTTTGCGTTGTATCTAATAGGTGTTTTGGATGAGGATCGCAAACTTTGGACCCCACTCTTAATTTTAAAACATCTCTACCATTAGACGATACCCTAGTATTATCATGCCAATATTTTTCGATCAAAGATCTGATTTCAACATTTAGTTTCATGTCAGATCTCAGGAGTCGACCACTAAAACTCCAACATTGGTTAATTGGATCATTTTCTATACTTTCTTTTCTTTTTGCCGCTCTTACCAATGTTTTAGGATATATTTTTAGAATTCCACTAATATTGCTTACCATTCTTTTATTCAAAGTTGTTTTATTCACTATAGCAGTTGTTATAGCTCGTCTTGCTGCATTTTTATCTTTGGATCGACTATTACTTCCAATAGACTCAATGGCACTAGCAACAGTAGACATAGCATGTTTTAGTGATTGATCTTTTCTTCTTGGTCTAACAAAAATGCCTAACATTTTCATTACTTTTCTCATTTTCCACATTCTCATTAATTGCATCAATAGTTGACATTGAAATGATAGTTTTTTACGATAAAAAAATTCCTTGTATAATCTATTGGCATGTGTTCTTATTTGTCTCCAAGAAATTTTACCAGGAAGATTATCCAAAACATCTCTTTCAATTTTGAAAAAATATTTCTCATTTTCAACATCACTTCCTAGATTTTCATTTTCATTTTCAACTTCAAAACGATTTTCATTTTCAACAACAAAATGGTTTTCATTTTCATTTTCAACGAAAGGATTTTCGTTTTCATTTTCAACAACAAAATGGTTTTCATTTTCATTTTCAACAAAAGGATTTTCGTTTTTATTTTCAACAACAAAACGATATTCATTTTCATTTTCAACAAAAGGATTTTCGTTTTCATTTTCAACAACAAAACGGTTTTCATTTTCATTTTCAACAACAAAACGGTTTTCATTTTCATTTTCAACAACAAAAGGATTTTCATTTTCATTTTCAACAAAAAGATTTTCATTTTCATTTTCAACTACAATTTGTTTCAAATTTTGATCTCTACGAATATTATCAATCTCAACATTGTTATATCCAACTTGTTTTAAATCTCCTATCAACACTATTTCCATTTCATTCAAAAGTGGATTTGAAGAAGTACCTGGATTTGTGCCCATTGAAACATTCTCCATAGCATTAATAGAGGGATTTGAAGACATACCAGGAGTAGTTTGTATAATCATATTAGTTTCCACATTCACCTCTTGCAAACTTGCATCGTCTATATCCATGGTCTCCTTAATGTTTTTATCTTCAATAGTTGTGGAATTGGATGCTTCAGCATTGTTCATTGATTGAATCTTTACTCTTCTATCTCTTTGTCTTTTTGCCACCTCCTCTCTCTTTGCTTCAATTTCTTCAGGGGTTAATAGCTTCCTATCTTTCCTCTTATTACGACTTTGTGATCCCATGATTAACAAATTTATGAAGCATGTACAAATGAATGTCAAAAACTTGAATGTGTTTCAAGTCCTTCAAACAAGTACCAATTCAACAAAATTCCACTCAAATAACGTCTCCATAATGGCTTCTATCAAAATACCAACAATACTTCAAGTTGATGGACCTGCAAAAGAAAGAAATATGCCAAAGAATGCTGCAAGAGTCACTGTCGGCCGTACTGTAGGGCAAGTTGTAGAAATGACAGTCATAGTATAGTCTTATTAAAAAAAAGGGCAAATAAGAAACGGGATCCCGTTTACTACGCGATCCCGTTTTATTTACGACCGATGAAGAAAGAAACGAGATCCCGTTTTATAAATAGGATCGCGTTTTATAAACGGGATCCCATTATTCAAAATTTAAATTTTAGGCTCAGGTTTTGCTTTGTAACCCACTTTGGAAAATGCTTTGGGGACCCGACCCTGACCTTGGGACCTAGTTTGACCTACAACTTGAAGGCCCTGTCAATGTCACAACAAAATAGTGACTTTCGGCATATATTTAAAGGTCTATTTTGTAGAATATTTTGATGAAATCAAAACCCATTATAGAGGAGACAATGTAGATTCTAAATATGTAATTTTTTTTACAATTGAATTAATTTTTCTATTTTTTAATCAATTTCTGATGAAATAGGTTCATAACCTTGAATTATCAAGGTTTTTTAATATTTCAATAACTTTTTATTAAAATATTTTTTTGTAAAAAAAATTGTATGAAAACGTACTTTAGACAATTCTTTTCAATTCAAATTTTTTTTAAAAAAAATGTTAAGTTTAGGTCATCTTATGCGTGACGTACACGATGATTTTTTAAAAGACAAAAAATGACCAATAAAAAATTAATAAAAAAAATTATTCAATAAAAAATTACAAATAAATATGGAAAACGTGCTTCAGTGAGTTACAAAGCTTTTCCCAAAAGGATTTTGAAAAATATGATTATTTAGGTCAAAATATGGATGATGTACACGTACATGGTATAATAAAAAAAAAAGTGACTTTTAAACAGTGGTTTTTAGAAACACCTATTCAAAATCAATTTCTATCATCTGGGTATTGAAAAAATTTATATTTTTAGAAACTAGACTCTGAGTACTACATTTCATATTTAGTGACTTTTTCCAAGATTCCACATTTAAGTGCTTCAAATTTTTAGGTCAAATGTGACAAATTCTGAAAATTAGGAAAAACACTTCCACTTTTTGGCCAAAAAGTGGACACAACTTCTTGCACACACCCGATGGATAATTTGGTATGGTGAATAGGATTGGGTCATTTGATGCATTGTAGAGAGTCAGGGCAACCCCCTGAATTGAATCATCTTTCATATATTCATCTAATAGCCAGTGAGGCACTTGTATTAGCTAGCTAGTGATGCTTCCTTTTACGAGTGAGGCATTCATCAACTAGTGAGGCTCATTATGTATTAGTGAGATATTTTGTTTTGCTAGTGAAGCAATAAAAAGGAGAATTTTAAGAGTGGTTTTTTAATCCCTTTTAAGGGTTTTTCCACTCATCAAATTTTTGTGTTATGGCTCATGATCCTCTCTATTTGCATGCTCTTATGGTTTGATGTCTTGTTCATTAGTCACATCACTATTCTTGTGTATATGTGTCCAAGCAAGCTTTGAGGTCTCATGTGTTTTGTATTTTAGTGAATTGATAAGTGTAAAAAGTTTTTAGGGTTTTAGATCACTGATTCACCCCCCTGCTTAGTGATCTTGTACTGCAACACACACACACACATGTTGGCTGTAATACATAGAAGACATTTAAATGCTCACAAAAAATATATTTTACACAGAGATTAAATATGCTAAACATAGTGAATAATTAAGATAGAGTGCTTCTGGATTAAACTGTGTATGTTTTTTCATCAACGTTTCGGATCATGCTCAATGATCCATCATCAAGAAGAGGACAATGAAAAGATTGGATAGCAAACTTGGCTTTATAAAGGAATGGGAGAGGAAGATGAGACAAGGCACACAAAATGATAGACAGGAAGTGGTGGGTGAGCAATAGAATAAAATGTAAATAAAATAATAAATACATACTCAAATAAAATAAAACCACACAAGAACAAGAAAGAGCATACAATAATATCAAAAAAGACCATATAGATGCATGATATTATTGTCTATATGGTCTTTTTTGATATTATTGTATGCTCTTTCTTGTTCTTGTGTGGTTTTATTTTATTTGAGTATGTATTTATTATTTTATTTGCATTTTATTCTATTGCTCACCCACCACTTCCTGTCTATCATTTTGTGTGCCTTGTCTCATCTTCCTCTCTCATTCCTTTATAAAGCCAAGTTTGCTATCCAATCTTTTCATTGTCCTCTTCCTGATGATGGATCATTGAGCATGATCTGAAACGTTGATGAAAAAACATACACAGTTTAATCCAGAAGCACTCTATCTTAATTCATGGACTGTGGAAAACTCATGCCTACCACAGTGAATAATTATTAAAGAACACAATAGATACACACACATATATATGTATATATTTATTTATTGACCAAATATTGCAGGGCTAAATCAAATATAGGGGAGGGTTTGAGTTTAAACACAGAGGCGGACTATTTTTCTATTGAATGCCACTCAAAGAAATGAGGGCCGACCCTTCAGCTACACCGCGAGCACCGTAGCCTATAGGCCTACAGCTTGTGGTGGTTGTGGGGCCACATGAGGGAGGGCAGGCTCCCGCCACCCTCCACAGAGCTCGGCTCTATGGAGGGGGACGAGGGTCTGTCCCCCCCCTCTGCACACTCTTTGCAGAGCGGCCGCCGCAAGGAGCTTTCTTCTTTTGTCTAAAAAGAATTTTAACATAAAAAAACCCTAATCTGCAATGTGCATACATTTATTCTCTCTTTTTGATTTCTCATTTATTTAAAATGCTATATAATGCTAGTTACTTCTATATATATATATTCTTTCTCTGTGTATATATTCTTTTTTTTCAAAAAGCAAAAGAATTAAAATAACAGCAAGCAAACTAAGTATATATATATATATTAAAACCCAATAACTCAATATTTCATGCACCCATATAAAACTACTTAGGCATAACATTTTTCTTTTGTTAACACTAAATAAGTTTATTTTCATTTGCAAAAACCATAAAAACATCCTTTATTTTCCTTTCACTAATATATATATATATATATATATATATATATATATATATATATATATATATATATATATATATATATATATATATATATATATATCCTCTCTTTTTTTTTCTCAAATAAGCTTATAAACAAGTATTTACTATACAACAAAAATAGGGAGAGAGAGAGGTAGGATTTCTTTTACACCATTAATGTATATTTTTCCAAAGCAAGGTAATATAACTCATTTTCATACATCATTGAAATAACCATTTCTTTACATAGAAGAACTATACACCAAGGGCTCTCAAGAGAGATTAACTCTCATTACAACAACAATACTTTACAAGACCAAATAGGCCAAGGCATCCACATTGCCTTATTTTACAACATACACAAAAATCATATTTTCTTCAAAACTTCCATACTCCTCCAAGAGCCACCAAAACCTACAAAAATACACAATAAAGTTCTCCAAGACATGGAGAGCTCGCCACCCAACCTTAGACTTGCAAGAAAGCCACCCCCAAGCTTGGAGGCCACCCAAATAACCAGGTTCACACAACACAATGATTTGCAAACACATGAAATCACTCACATAAAGCACAATAACTCCCTCCCAAGGATACATAAAAAAAAAATCCATTCAACAATGGACTTTGTGGGTGAAAGAGTGGACAAATCTCTACTCAAGGGGAAACAAAAATAACTCAACCAAAAACATACTCAAATCTCAAGGCCTCTTGCCTTATAAACTCATTATACCTAAAATATTTCAAAGGCACTCTTGCCATAAACATATCATATAAATTTCTCAATAAGACCCATGACCACCAAATAACCTCAATAAGATGAAGGCTATCCTCGAGGAGGTTCACACCTCTCCCATGCATTAGAAGGTGAGATCTCTCATATGGAGAGCTCACCAAAACAACCATAAACCCAACAACACCAAAGACATAAAACATGAGAACATACATACATTTTCACATGCAAATAATAAGCAAAACAAGATCAACTAAGGCTTAAATGCCATGGAGGCTTACCTCTCAAGTTCAAGCAATGGAAGGTTTGATGAAGAACCCAAGAGCTTGCTCCCAAAATCTTCCCAAGAGTTTCCACTTCTCCAAGTCTAGCTCTCCTTCCCCAAAATCAATAATCATCTAAATTCAAAGAAAGAACCAAAAAGAACTCTCCCCCTCTCACAAAAAGGGAGATAAATAGATTATCTCACAAGACTTTATGGATGAGAAGGTGACACTTGTCACCTTCTCCTTCATCCACACAACCCTCTCACAATCCCTTAAAGAATGAGGAGGTGACACTTGTCACCTTGTCACTCAACTTGCTCCGCACTCTCCCACAAATGCTCTCACACATGTGTGAGTATTGGGAGAGGGGATCCCACAAGTTGAGTCTTCACAAGGATGAGAAGGTGACACTTGTCACCTAAGTGTCACCTTCTCCTTCAACTATGCCACACACTCTCCCACAAATGCTCTCACACATGTGTGAGCATAGGGGAGAGGTCACACACAAGTGGAAGCTTTGGAAGCTTCCAAAGCATTCAAAGATAAAGTTAGACTTATCCTAAGGAAGTGGAATTGGTCAAGGTGGGATGGTGACTTGCCATCCACCTCTCCCATCTTCAAATTTCGTCACTTAACTCAAGCGCCAAGTTTAGGTGACCAAACAAGAGTTAAACCAATGGTTACCATGCTCAATTTAACCCTAGACCCTAGGGGTATGACCTAGGGTCATTATTTAACCACTATTAACTCAAGGGGAGTCATAAATTCACATAAAAAGGGCTAAAAATAATTAGCACCAAAATGGTGCAAACCAAACATTACAATATTACAACACTTCAAAGAGATCAAATAAAAAGGCGAGACCTTACAAAATACCATCAATTAAAATAAAACACAAAACATCATGCTCAATCACAAATGACCTTAGTCCACCTTAGGGACTAGGTTAGTTTTACATGGCTATTACAAGGGGTTATTTGTTTGACCTTCAATTTTCCATGGGCTATGGAAAATACTTGCACACTTATGCAAACATGTTAATAGCACTATATATATAGCCAAAGTGAAATGAATTACACACACACTCACAAGATCGCATGAACACATATATTCTCAATTATAAAACATGCTAACATTTACATGATTCTCAATTCATTTACATTTCTCAAAATACAATCAGGATCATAAACTGCATCAGATTCCATCAATTCAATTATCACTAAACATTTCAATTGCATCAACTTCAATATAGCATTAAACATCATAGAATCAAATGAAATCTAACATGCAGCTATAACATCAACATATCATAATCCATCTAACTAGTCAAAGCATAAGATATAGTAATGAAGGTCTAAATAATAGGATCAGTAGTCTCCAAATGTCCACATGTCTATCAAAATGTCTATACAATAAGTATCATAAGCAAAACTAGAAGGTGAGATAAAGTAGGCCTCACAAGGTCAATTCTTCTTATTGCATGTTTGTATGCTCAATGATTTTGAAACATCTTCTCATAGCTTTCGGTTCTATTTGCTTTGGTTTTGGTTCTATTTGCTTTGGTTTTAGTTTTCCTTCTACTACTTCAAGTTTTGATCCATATCATTAAGTGTTTAGATGTATGATTAGGGATATGATTACGATTAAACTTTAAATTTTTTAATTTTAATAACTTTGAATCTAGTTTAACAATCAATCTTATAAAATTATCTTTGTTATTATATTATTTTTAAACATTATCCAACTCAACGTACTAATTACAAACATTATAGCATTATCTTTGTTACTATATTGTTTAGATTTTGCTGGAAGCCACTAATTTTTTTCTCTGTATACAGTTAGTTTCCTTAAGTTGAATGGGTTACATACTATTTTATCTTGCTTCTTCTATCAGAAAGCGCCAAGTAGCTAATATTCTTGGTGGTGCTTTGTTTATGGAATTGAAGTCAATTTTTGAGGTGGAGTGTTTGCATGGATGCGTAGGTTCTATGTGGTAGAGGTAGTTGTAGTGTTGGAGTATTTGGACAAGCAGGGAATAGTATATAGAGATCTGAAGTCAGAGAACATATTGGTGCAAGAGAGTGGGCACATAATGCTCACTGATTTTGATATGTCCTTGCGTCTCATATCTGATCATGGTGAATGGCAGTCTTGTTCATTTGTGTGTACAAAGGAATACATCACATCAAAGGTCTTGTGGGGAAAATTCCACTCGTACCCTGTAGACTTGTGGTCCTTTGGCATCTTTCTGTACAAAATGAGTCGAGGGCGGATGCCTTTTAGGGGCTTAAGTAGAAAGGACACTTTTGTCAATATTTTGAGCAAGGAACCATTCTTCTCATTCTCTTCTTCTCTTGACAATCTTATTCAAAAGTTCCTTGTGAAAGAGCCAACACGAAGGCTGAACAAAAAGCTAGTAAAAAGCCACCCATTCTTCTACGGCTTGAGATGGGAGAAAATGTAGTTTATTTCAAGACCCCCTTTTGTGTTGCTGCTCTCCTCTAAATCTCTGCTCACTCTCTACCCAGATGATGAAGAAGAAGCATCACCCATGAGCACTAAATCTGGCATCTACGGCTATGTGGAATTTGACTTGGAAGAAGACAATATGAGCAAATGTATATTTCAGGAGTTTTGAGACGATATGATTTCCTATTTGGGCCAACACTTCTCTAGTTGATGATGTCACACTATCCATAAAATTGGACCTCTGTAGCATTTACCAAATTGTCCAGAGCCTAAATTTGATGGTCGACCCTGCCTGTCAAATAGATTTTGTGACCGTGAAATACAAAGGAATACTTTGTTTTTAAATATGTATGTATCTATGTATAGAATAGCAGTTGTACCATGTTATGCACAATGATTTTGTGAATAGGTAATTTTTATTGAATTTGATATTTGCATTGGTAGAGTTTTTATAGTTATTTTATTGCACACAATAAAGTTACTAGAGCAGTTTTGAGTTTTGTTACAAGAAGATGGAATTTAAAAAGATGAAGGGCAATGATAAATTTGTTTAAAAATGAAAAACTAGAATAAATTTAAAATAAATTAAAAGTTTTAAGTTAATCATTTGAAAATAGCCATTAATGAACTAAAATCTTCACCAAAAAACAAATGGGTGTTGAAACTCAATCAAGCACCAAAATATCATGTTTTTCTTGCCAAAATAAAATGGAAAAAAATAAAATAAATAACACCCAAGTTAGTATATTGTAGTGCCCCTCCATTCTCATCTTGGATGTACAGATAGTCTAGCTAAGGAGCATGAAGATGAAGGTAAAATAATAGGAATATTTAGGTTATGTTAAACAATTGATGTTGTACATTATATGATGTTGGTAGATGCTACATCCATGTTGGTGACATTCTTGATTATCCTCATGTGTGATTTCATATGATAGTTAGCATACTTTATTGATAATCCCTATTGCAACATTGATAATTCATATGCTCTGACATTGTTTTACATTCAGGTGATTATGATGTTGATCTTACTATGATTGCCATATGTTAGAATTGATTTTTATATGACTAATTTTGTATTATAGGATGATCTAATTATTGTGGTGTGAAAAGAGACAATGTCGTACCACTCATTCATGAGCATCTGATGACATTGTGATTCTCTTTCACTCCGTGACCATTTGATATTTATTATACTTGTGCATAGACCGTGTTGTGTGTTGTAGGTTGCAGGTATCAAGCATCGACTCCACCTAAATTGACAAGTCTGAGCATGCCTTAAAACTAATGAAAACTATTGAATGAAGATAACATATGGTCCCCTAGATTAGCCATCATCCTTGAAGAGGATGAGTATCTAGTTTTGCACACAGTCAGTGTTGTCGGTATGTGCATGATAGTCAGTCATTGTTGTGGTGGTCTTACTTTCTAATCATGCACAGTGGTCATGTATTGTTTGGCATTTGGATTATCGAGTTTGAAATTGTTTGATTAGTGCTTTAGTTAGTTGTTACATTAAAATAAAGTTATTAAGTTAAGAAGGCACTTTTAATAAATAAATAAATATAGATGCTTTTATGTAAATTTAAGTTTATGGGAAATTATATTATATTGTAATCTAAGGTCAATAAATAATAATAATTATAATGAGGAAAATAAAGTGTTATTAAAAAGGGAATATAATTGATAAAATTAAAATAAAAATATTATATAAACAAGTAAATGTTTTGTCAATGACAATAAAAATAAATTTATAATATTTATGAGTTGTCATAAAAACTTATATATATATATATATATATATATATATATATATATATATATATATATATATATATATATATATATAGAAAATTCTAAAATAAATAAAATCAGAGAGAAATTATTGTCTTCAGTAATTATTTTCTATTTAGGCCACTCGAAGGAAGTGACAATTATGCACCTCAAAAGGGAATCTTAGAAATAATTATTTCTTCTGAGTAAGAAACCAATTTTAGAAAAGTACAAAGAAATTATTTTGGTCTGGTTGTAAGGCAAATTGTAAGAAAGTAATAAAGGTAGAATTTATTGCCTTTAATAAGGAGAATCTTCTGGAAGAAATTATGGGGGTGGTTATGCATGCTCAACTTTATTTTGAAATCTGAAGACATAATTTGGGGGAGGAGCGTGCATTTCAAATAGGAGAATATGTTTTATGTTTTCATTATATCTCTCTCTATCTCTCTTAGGAAGTTTTCATTTTTCTTTTGGCACCATAAACCATAATTTTCAAAAGAAAAGACTTGGGGGAAAATGGATACGGGCTGAAAATTTTGTGAAGATGTGATAGAAGTAATACTCCAGGTATGGACTGAGATATGAATCTGATTTATTGTTGCATTAGATTTAGTGAAATAAATTTGTAATATGCAAGCTTTATATTATTCTGTGAATTCTCTTCTACATATTCTGAACCCAGTCTGTTGCGTTAGCCATAACTTTATTTTTATGAACTGGGTTCCTCTAATTTTTTATATATGGTGCACAACCTAGTTATCCAAATCATATCCAAAATCAGTCTTACCCAGTTTGTTATTTTGGAGATATGAATATTTTGTGACTGTTTATCTCTCACCCATTTCATCTCTGTTTTTATAGTCTATTGTGTCAGCCATAACTTTATTTTTACAAACTAGGTTCCTCTAATTATTTTTATATATGGTGCACGACCTAGTTATCCAAATCATATCCGAAAATCAGCCTTACCCAGTTTGTCATTTTGGAGATATGAATATTTTGACTATCTACCTCTCACCCATTTCGTCTCTGTTAAAACAGTTAGTTGCATCACCAATAACTCTTTATTTTCAAACTAGGTTTCTCTAAAAATTTTATATAAGATTCAGCTCTTATCTATGAAAATTATATCCAAAAATTAGCATTACCCAGTTTATCAATTTAGAGATATGTATCAATTAGTGACAAACAATTCCTATGCCATTTTGGTTGTTGTTATTAAATCTATAGATCCATTCTATGTGTATCCTGCAATCATTTTGATCCAAGAGATGATGTCTCTTTGAGACAATTATCAAATAGTTCACAGACCTTGTCTATGCCTTGGTCTTTTGCATAACCATCTAACCAAAATTGCATAAACCTTACGACTGATATCTTATTAATTGTTACACAAAATTACACACACACACACATATACATTACTATATTTTGTTTAATATGATTAAATGAGAGTTGACATGGTTGTTACTTATTGTTAATGAATTCAGTATTGATTTTACTACAATTTCTTTGTAATAGTATTGTTAAGTTGAAAATTGATTATGGGTTGGAATTAGGTTTGTAAACAATGTATTTAAGATTTGAGTTATAAGTTTGTTTTAGAAATTAACTGATTTTGAGTGGAATTGTATAAGGTAAATGAAACTTGTGTAAGTTGTATCAGTGGTCGTAATAGGGTCATGTTGTTAGGTTTTCCTGAGGCATAGATTAGTATGTCCTGATTTCATGTGTATGCGATGTTGTAAGTGAATTTTGATGTGATAATAAAGTCCTTTACGAATGTTGTGGCTCATTAGTTGTATAGAGCATGTTTATAATTTGTGCTTAAGAAATGTCACGTTCTTATTAACCTTGTTGCTAAGAAAATGTTTGTACTATATTTATGTCTTGAACTCAATCAACCCTTTCCTATTCCTAGACTTGGTATGTTAGCAGGTTAGAATGCTTTGTATTGGTTTATTCCATTAATGCTAGTGTTGGGTAAGGGATTTTAACAAGCTTGGTAATCATTATGAGGTGTAGACACCTCTAGAAGAACTTTGTATTAGGTATGATCATTTTGGTATTCATAGGACCAATGTAGTAGTGGTTTATAGAAGATTGATCAAGTTGACACTTAAGCTTTCCCATAGCAACCTAAGCTTCTCTCTTCCTATTCATGTGTTGAATGGAATTTGGTAAAACCTAGAAAAAGATTATTCTTTTACTTATGCCCTATTAGTGTTCACTCTTGAGTTGCTTTAGCCATGATACTTCTACTTGGTTTGAACCATCCTTTAAATGTGTTATGACCCTATCATATGCATGTAGTTAAAAGTGTAGTAGATTTGATGAAGATGTTAGATCTATAGGAATGTTTTGTTGTTCTATATTCATTTCCTCTCAAGCTAAACTTAGAACAAGGTTCTTTCATTGTACCTTCGGGTTTTGTATCTTGTGATTCTAACTAGTGTAAGAGATTTATAGCATTCTAATATTATAGGCTTTTAGTCTTGCTTATACAATCATATTTAATAGTATTTTCAAAATTGTCTAGATTATTAATAAAATCTACATCAGTGTAAATAGTGGATTCTATAGCCATCTGTATAGCATTCATGTGTGGTGGTTATTAATAATCTATTGTATGATTTTAATTATGGTGATAGTCCCTCACTGTGATAAGGATTGCATTTAAATAATTGTTGTGTTTAATTTGTATGCCTTAGGGTTATTTGCATGTTGTTTTCAATCATTTTAATTAAATGAAACTAAAATAAGTCTTGGGAACGATTAGTTAAAATATTGTTACTCATGGACACTTATATCTTATGATCATATTGTAACTGCTACTGGTGGTTAGAAAGTTACAGTTATGTATTGATGAGATAGATTCACTTTATAATTGTTAGATGATTAATCATGCTTGGATTAATGTTACTTTCCTTAAGACCCATAATTAGTGTATTATATTATATGTTGCATTTGTTGTATTATAATTGAAATATTGACAAAGGATCTTAGTTTATGATGTGCATCTGAGAGTGAATGTGATGTGAGACCATTGTGTTTAGTGGTGACAAGTGTTTGTGTCATTTGAGAAAGTTGCTTCTAGAGGCCTAGGAGGGTGTGACTGTGTGGGGGTTGTCTATGTGTGCATCATGTGAGTTTAATGAAATGCATGCTTGAAATATTGTTTCCTATTCATGTTGGTATGATACATGTGCAAGATGGTTTGTGCCTTGCTCAGTGTACTTATTCATGTGATTATGATGATTATGCAAGATGAGTAACGCCTTGCTCTGTGTGATGTGAAACAATATATATTTTGTGTTGTACATGCATCATGATGAGAAATGTGAAAGTTCATGCTTGGTTTATGTTTTGGGCTTTGTGAATCTAGATACAGTGAAGGGGGAGTGGCTTTCAATGTGGGGTTGACGCCCAAAGTGGCTTGTTAGGATAACCCATTGGAAGTTGTTAATCCAGTGATAACTTAATAATAAATTTAGAGGGTTGGGTAGTTTCCACACTAAATAAGATAATTGGATCCCTCACCTATGCTTGTAGTGCTCGTTCAGGCTAACGATGGGATGGCAAGGCCATGGTTGGCAAATCAACTTCCTTGTCCTCATGAAAGGAATGTTGTTTTGCATGTGTCACCCTATGGGGCCGACGTCTAGTGAGAGACTGTCAAGATAACCTGTGTCAGGGCCATGTGATGACACTCTTCCCTATTATAGCCTAGCACTCCCTAATTGAGTTTTCCTCTTTCATTGTGTGATTGCCTCTAGAAGTGTTGTTTAAGTTGCTTGTGATGTTCATATTGACTAGTGTTGTATTAGAGTAATGTGTAGTCCTTGCACCTATTAACCTATTATCTTCTTGACTATTTTCTTAGTGGGACCTTATTGTTATTTCCTAGCACGAGGGGTGGACCTTAGGGTTCCACATGGTCAGGTGGTTGTACTTTTATCTCTATTGATTTCCCATGTTGTTGTTCATGTGCAAGAAGGATGTACCTCTTATATCAGATTTCAGATCTTAGTCTAGCAAAGGAGATAGATTCCAGTTTTATATATCAGTTGAATCATGTACTGTTATCTTGATGTATGTACTCTAATGTAATCTAGATAGCGATATTGTAAACAATGTAATGTTGTACTCTCTTGTAAAGGAACTTGTTTATGTACTTGTGATCCTATGTGCAGGATCCTGATGTTACTTATCTAATGATATAATATGGAATTGTATGTGTTTATTTATCTGATGCAATTAGACTTAGAATGAACAATGTTTGTTAGTTAATTCATAATGTTGGTTAGATCTTGTTTTAGTTCATTAGTAATGCAGCCATGGAACCCTAGAGGATAAAGCTTAATTTAAATGTTATGAATAAATATATGATTGTTGTTATTTCTTTCGTTTAAAAAAAAAAATTGACCTTTTTGTAAGCTTAGTTGTGTTATCCTCTGGGCTCCTTGGTAGGGCATTACATATATGGTCCAAGCAGGCCTAGAATTTGATGGTCTATTTGACTATTTTTGCCATTTTAGGCAATAAATTACAACTTTAAAATTTATTAGACCATATAATTTGACTTGCTAAATTTTTACATAACCGTATATATGACACTCTAAAATTAATAAATTATTTGTAAACCATAATATTTTATTATAGGATAATAAAATATAATATTCTTATTTATAATATATATTATTTTATAATAATTTGTTATAGAAATTTATAAATGATGCTTTCTTTTACAGTGTTTATCTTGAAAATTTTTAAAATTGATATAGAAATATATATTAGTTTAGAATATTTTCAAAGATAATTGTAAATTTGTAAATGATATTTTAGAATATCTTCAATAAATTTTAAAAATCAATTTAAAAACAAATCTTTGCTGTATTTTATTGTTTTTATTTTTAAAATTCAATTTAGAAAAAAATCTTTTCTTTGTTTATAATTATTATTTATTATTTTTTATTTTTAAAAGTTAATTTAGAAACAAATATTTGCTTTGTCTATACTTGTTAATATGTTATTCATTGTTTATTATATATAGAACAAGTACAACTTTGCAAACTACAATTATAGATATTAAGAAGAGCTTTGCAAATTACAAATATAGTTTTGTTTGTGTCTGTGCTATTGATAGCTGCACTTTTTTGTTGTCTTTAGACTATTTTTTATAACCTGCATTCTTTCAATATAAAAAATCACTCAACATTTTTTGACAAGTTATAGTTTTCTTAAAACATCAATTGAAAGGTAGTTAAATGACCAAACTGTCATAAAAATTTTATATGATAGGTAGGGGTGAGTGTCAATCCAAGTAAAACATGGATATCAACTAAAGTAACCCAAAACAAACTATAAATACTACTTTTAAAAATTACAAATATACTACAATTCATGTCAAAATTCAATAACAAAAGTTACACAAATTTCCTTGTTGAAAAATATACTACAAATTTTCTTAATTGATTTTCAAATTTTATATCTCCATGAAATCTTTAATATTAAATTAAATTAACAAATAAATACATGAATAAATAGATAGTTTAAAGATAAGAATTTGCTATTTTTAAAAAGTTTGAAACCTAATAAGAAAAGCTAAAATAAACTTAAAGAAAAAAAGGAAAAAAGACAATCAATAAATGGAAGAAAATTGCATGGCATTTAATGCATTGGGAGACATACACTCAAACATCTTCACACCATGTTAAATATGCGATGTGCTCTTTTCTTATAATTAAACCCAAAAAGGACATGATGGGCTTGGTGATAAGGATCATTAATATCGATAAAAAAGATGACAATGAGTGCTTCCAAGTTTAATGATTTTATCTTGAAAGTAGACTAATGTCCCCAATGAGTTATGTTAATCACTAATTTTAGTTAGGGAATGACTTTCAAATCAATAAGATGATTTTTATATTAAAAAAGAGTTTGATTCAAATAAAATTTAGAATGTTATGTTGATGTACCAACAAATTTCCATAATAAACTTAGAATATGGTTTGAAACTCTATTCGGCCCCCTCTCCCTCTCTATCTATCTTTCCCCATTTCATTTCAAAACTAATGAAATTATAGATGGGAAGTAGCAACAACTAGTTCTTAGCTGACTCTTCTCTTTAAAATAAAAATAAAATAATAACCTAGAAATATTAGAAACAATGGATGGGCCATCTCAAATATGAAATTTAATTATAAAACTTAAAAAAATTGACCATAAGATGTTAAATCTAATAAGTCAAATAATACTTTTTGTTCTAATATTGTCATGCCCTATTTCATTCTTCATGTCTCATTCCACAGGAGTCACTTAAGCTATGTGCTCAAAGAAATAAACTCATTTTGTCTAGAGCACAACTAATTCAAAGTTAATTGGTTTGTGTGAATTCCAATGAATTTCACATATCTAGAGACACCTAAGAAAATTGATTAGGAAGGTGTAGAGATGATGGAGTTCATGTGTGATAGGAAACAAAAAAGACAAATTTTATTGTTTTTATAAGTTTATCCACTAGGTGCACGTGACTATGAAATACATGTGTGAGGTTTGAGGGTGGTGGTTTGCATGCAAAATTGTTTACCTACTCTTCTCTTTGAACTTGAAAGAGCGTGCTCCTATTCTATGAACATGCTAAAGAGTTTTTTTACAACATTAGTGTGCTCTATGAATTTATCGATCAAAGGGTAATGCCTATTTAAATATATTTTATTAAAAAATTTAAGATATTCTATGATTCCTTGATTTATGTTGTTAACAAGCCATACCCACCCTTATGCCTAGAGCATGCCCATTAATACCAACATTAAAATATAATTTAGAAGCATCATATAAATGATTTAAATTGAAAATAATATCATTTTGAGATTACAAAGATATCTTAATCTCTTGTACGCATAGGAGTTGGTATGGGCATAACCAAAGAACCTCAAGAAGAAAATCTATAGCTCAAGAAATGTTGAGATTTCTACTAAGTTTAAAATTTTATTTGATTTATCCTAGCATGCAAACCTACACATAATAAGCATGTGACATGCAAACATTGCATCTTTTTTTTATTTATGATTGAAAGCTTTGTTAACTCCAACATAACTAACAGTGGTCAAACATTGTGATTCTTAAGACAAATGCTTCAGATATTAAAAAAGTACATTATATGAAGTTGTCCTTATTTTTTAAGGTTTAATAATTTTAAATATTTTGAATGTTTTATTTATTATCATGTACAACCTCCTAAAAATTTAATGTGTATATGCAAAAAAGATATGGTGTAGTGAATGTATGTGTGCTAACAAATGTGGTATGGATAGGGTCATCATAATCTAGAGTTGCACATGGTCTGAGGATTGGCACCCACAACTATAATTTTTGAATTACTAGCCTGCCAATTGTTTATTGACGTGCAAAAAATATGAAGACCCTTGATACTATAGTCCAATGAAAAATACACATACCTCCAAGGACTCATGTAGCATGAGCAATGTCAACCAAAACAACTCAAGTCTACCAATCATAATTTACATAAAAAGTGTGGAAAATAATCAAACCATGTAATACCAAGAACAATCACAATGATCTGTAAACTACAACCAACCTACTACAAAATAGAACATACTTCCACAAACAGTTTTTCAACTCAATTCTCTCACCTTTAATCTCACTTATCCCAAGTCCTCCACATCTCAAATGATATACATTAAAATACCATGTACTGTTGTTAAAAAATAATAAATTACAACAATAGATGACCACAATCTAGTGATCATACTAGATGAATAAGAAACTCTAGGAAGAAACATAATACCATAAAGAGAAATTGCAAACCATATCACATCCTTCTACCAACACCACCAAGTGCTAAGTTGTGCCAAGTATGATCTCTTTTACCTCCCCAAAAAATGAAAAGCCTTAACAACACCCATCTATTCACTCTCAAAGATTAAACCAACATGGATGTAAGATTCTCTAACCAAGGAAGATCAAACTCAAATATCCATTCCAAAACTAGGAATAAGCCCAATTTCATCTCCTAAACTCCAAACTCATATGTACAAGGAGATACCCATGCCAACATCCCTCAAATGAACCCTCCAGAACCAATAACCCTAGCTCAAGGTCCATAACCATGAGAAGATAAAGCATAAAGAGAAAAGCATATAAAAATAGGATGGGTAATACTTATTTGAAGATAACCTACCGAGTAGACCAAGAGTGGGGAATGAGAATGCTCCTCTAGGATACACCAAGTCACAATGATTATCTCCAAAAATAATCTCCTCTAGGTCCATAATGAATTCATGTCCATATCCAGGTGTAGGCTCCTCGATCTTCTATCTGAAACCTCCAAAGAGTAACCATCTGCACAAATGTTCTCTAATCCCAAGAGAACTCTGGCTTCACCCAAGTTTCCAAGTATCCATGAGCACCTCGATGATCAATTCATGCTATGCTACAAAAGAAACACTACACCATCATGAAGCTCTCCAAGCAAATGACCAAAGTACTCAATACCAAGAGCACCAACAAGACCACTATCAAAGCTCCCACTACACATTTGCATAACCTAAGAACACATCATGACATCATGATCTAGCATATCCACAAAGGAAGACCACATGCTCCAAAGAACATAGCCCATATCAAGAGAACTTATCTCATGCCAACACTCTAATCTAGAATCAAGAGTCCACCATGGAACAATAACAAACATCTTGTAAACAAGGATCAACATCTCCAATCACATGAAGATAACCATCTCTTGACAAAAAAACTCAAATGTCAAAGAACTCTCACTACCAAGAGACTCAACTAAAATGTGATACTGAGCTATCCATGGTATCATGTGATAAGCATGCTACAAATCCCAATAACCCACTAACCAAACACTCTAATCATCCATCTTGTCATCTCAAAGAAACATACCAAAAAATTGTATCAACACTGAATCGATCTCATGGATATATATAGTCCACATCTGAGTCATCCCATTGTAACCAATGGGTAGCTAATCCATATAACTACATAACTAGAAGATCCTAATCAATGAAAACAAGCAAAATTCATCATCACATTAGTAACCTACAAATTGAGATATCAAGGACGATAACCTATAGACTTCAAGACTCAAACACCAGATCCACATCAAATTCAATTTGCCAATCTACAAAAAGTAACTATAGTTAAAGGAACCCATAAGAAATTGCTATAGAAATGATACTAACAACTCCACACTAAAAAGGATGCAAAAAACCTCTTCAAAACCATGAACAAAGCATACATGCAAACCTACAACTATCTTGCAACTAGAAATATGACTAGGGATTCATAATATGAGATAAATAGTTCATTAGTAGGTCTACAAAACCACAAGTTTTGATTAACCATGTAAAACCTACAAAACCATCATGTTATGCAAATCCACATCCACTTATCATCTGAAAAACCCATGAATATGAAAAATCACCAAAATAGTTGAACTAGAACAATGATAAACATAGATAAAAATAACCATAGAATTTGAATAGAAAATCTACAAAACCAATAACCAACTCCATAGTCATAACTTCCTACTCCACAGGGACTATACTCTACCAGAACAACTATAACTAATAGCTAGATTTGTTCCATACCCTAAAGAATTAGGACCAAATCCAACACCTCCCCATGGGCTCTAAGAAGATCCCATTGGTATAATTTAAGCTTTGCCTTCTTCCCTCCATTCAACTACTTTACCATCAATTTGGTCTCTAACTTCATCATAGATTTCTCCTATATCCCCTGTAAATAGGGCTAGAAACCATTGTGTCTTGCTATTGATGACATCAATTTCATGTAGTGTAATGGAATGCACCACCTCCTTGCACTTCTGCATCTCCCCATCAGAACATAATACAAATTTGGTATGTGGCCTAATGACATCATAGTCCCTCAACCTGCCACTCACATTGCACCTATGCAATCCGACGTGCACTATCCTGAATTTGTTGCAATAGCTTTTTAAGAACCTTACCCAAATGTACAACATCATTTGATTTATCACATGGAATGAAATAGCTTGCAAGTGATGCTACTTGATTATGATCTAGCTCATTGGATGAGCCATTGAACATCAGTTCTATTGCAAGGAGCTCATCTCCTATGTCTATAAGACATCCAGTCTACCCTTTCAATTGCACCACACCATTAGCATCAATGTTTCCAAGTCGCTTAAGTACTCTGGAGCGATTTATTAATTATTCCCTAAATTTATGAAGTTGAGACTCACACATCTTCAACTAAAGTTGTTGATCTTCATTATTTAATTCTTCTTTTCTTTGAAAGGACTGATACTAGTTCTCATCATGTTCAAACTTATGCAATGGATGAAAAAGTAGCTTTTGCTCAATCTCTTCAACTTCCCTTACAATCATTACAAAATCAAGATCATTAATACTCATATCCTTAATAGGATCAAGATTTGGGAGTCCTCTTGGAAATCATTTCTCTAGCTCTATAATGTGCGACAAATCCCTGCTTTTCGATGCCAAATGGATAATCTTTCCAATGTTGAAAGCTTCACTAGTGTTGCTATGGTTATGTTTTATCTTCTAGATATTCTTTCCTTTTTAGTTACCTTCATAGTTGTGGCTTTGTTTCCTTTTCATTGTAGTAGACTCTTGTCTTTCAAACACCTTTATTTCACATGCTACCTCCTTCTTGGGTACAGATTATTCCATTCTGAATAAACCTTCGAATGAAATTTTGTTATCTTTCTTTTGAGAGCCCATCACACTTGAAAGGAGTTAGCATAAATCCACACCACCACAACCCCTCTTCTTCAGCAACCCTTTTTTATTAGCAAAACTAGAGCATCCTTTTACTAGATAACTACATCTTTATTTACCTTCAATATGAATCCAATCTAAGATTGCAAACCAATATCTCCTTCTCTGATACCATGCCAAAACATTTTTTTTTTAAACAACTTCAACCTTGTGAACCTTTTGTCCAACCTGCTCTCCCTGGATCTCACAAGCTCTGATACCAATTGTTAAGAAATAAGACAAATAAAGAACATAAAAAAATAGCACACAGAGACACAAATTTAACGTGGTTCACCAATATGGCTACATCCATAGGAAAGCAGGGCATTAATTTTATTATAGATTGCAGCAACATACATAAAGTTTTCCCCCCAAGTATATATAATAGTCTTCAAGGAAGAGGAAGAGACAAAGTAGGGGAGATGAAATAAACAGTCAGACTTCACATCCAAACACTAATTGCCCTAGAACAAATTTGTTTAGCATTGTGATTTAACTAGTATATTTATATTTAAAAAATATATCTACAGTACACCGAGAGATATCTTCTAATTTGTTGGCATTTATAAATTACTAGCAGTTAGAATATTTGATATGCTCACATGAGTTAATTTAAAGAGACTATGCTGCGAGACTTTTCATATTCTTCAAATATAATAAAGATTTCACTTCATAACTGCCAAAGTTTTTCTATGTTTCTATCCATTTGGCTTCCACAAATTTATTTATTTTTTGTTTAATGTGATAAAGATTTCACTCCATAACTGCCCAAATTTTTCTATTTTTCTATCCATTTGGCTTCCACAATTTTTTTTTTGTTTAGTGTGATAAAGATTTCACTCCATAACTGCCCAAGTTTTTCTATTTTTCTATCCATTTGACTTCCACAAATTTATTTATTTACACATTTTATGAATTTTTTTTACATGGGAATCTAAATCTTGATTGTTTACGGGAATCTAAATCTTTTAGCCCTTGCTGTGAGTGTAGAATGCCTCTCGGCATAATTAATTTCATCCTAGGATATTTTATCTAAAGGGTGTGATTTCACACCTATAATAGTAAATATTAGAAACAATTTAATTTCATAAAATTATTATACAATTAAAATTAAAAGATTATAAAAAATCAAGTGGCCCTTGGTCTATTGTTAAAATTAAATGACTTACAAAGAACCTACTAAAAATCAAATCTTATGTCATGGAATATATTTTCTACTTAAATTTGAGTAGCACATGTGGTCCCATGCAAATTTTTAAATAAGGATAATTTAAAATCTTTTCCTATTATAGTGGAGTAGTTACATTTTAGGGATTGAAATTATCTTGTGAAAAAAGGGGGGTTGACGTTATAGAGAAATTGAATAATAAAAAAAGGGGGGGCTAAAGTTATGCAACAATTGAATAATGAAAAAAATGTCAGTGCATACATTTTGTGAGGGGGAAAATAGATTAATAAATTAATGATAATATTAAACCCAACACTAATGAAATCTGAAGATAAAAGGATTTAAAATAACAAAGTGATACTTACACCTCCTACCTTGCGTCTTCCATTATTCGCCTATCAACTCTTGATCTTGATAAGTGTGAAGCCCTCAGAAGCATGTGCTCCCTTGCTTGTATTTGAAGATGAGCTTCAAACACAAATGTGAGGTAGATGCTATGAAGTGCTATGAAGTGTTAAGAAGTGCTATGAAGTGCCAAAGGCGCGCTTGTATTTCTGCAGCATAAGTTTGCACAAATAATCGATTCTTATGTGAAGAAAAATAGTGTTGTATTTACAGAGATGTGTAGAAGAAGATCAATGGTTGAGAATAAAAGGGAAGATCAATGGAGGAGGATTGTTGAGGAACGTGCAACAAATGGAAGAAAGACATGTGTCACTCAAAAAGTAGTTTTGTGGAGTTAACTCTTCTCTTGATGAGGATGAGATTTAATTTTTTTAAATTAAAATTTATTTTTCTAATTTAAGAGAAAGTTTGCTTTAAAGATGCTTTAAAACTGATTTTGCTTTTGTATGACAAGAGGAAAGTATTTTTAGAAGATAAGAAAGATTTTTTGAGAAGATAAAAAAGCATAATTAAATAAATGGATTTATTTAATTATTTTGTAGATAATTCAGAGGAATAAGAATGCAAATTAAATAAATAAATAAATTTATTTAATTTATTTTTAGAAGATTTAGAAGATAAGAAAGTAAATTAAATAAATAAATTTATTTAATTTATTTTTAGAAGATTTGGAAGATAAGAAAGCAAATTAAATAAATAAATTTATTTAATTTACTTGCACATGATTTTGGAAGAATAAATAAAATATTTAATTATATTTTATTTTTGGAGAGTGGGAGGATTTAAATAAATTTAAATGATTTATTTAAATTTGGAGGAATAGACTTGACTTAATTAAATAATTTAGAATTATTTAATTGCTTGGAAGAATTTAATTAAATAAAGGATTTTATTTAATTTTAACCTTAGAAGAGATAATTAAATATTTTGATATTTAATTAACTTAGAGGAATATGAATCGAATAAATAAATTTAATTATTTATTTATTGATAGAGGAATGTAGACTTAAATAAATATTAAAAATATTTATTTAGAAAGAGTCGTGTTATTTTTAGGTGTATACATATTTATTTCCCTCTTTTTTTACATTTCCCTCCAATTTTTCCCTCAAATTTTTACCTCCAAAATTTTCTTTATTAATGTTATTCATGTAGTTCATCTTTTATATTCAAAATGACTGCTTAAAATACAAAATAAAATAATCATGGAATCACTAGCTCCACAAAAGTTTAAAAAAATGAATGCGAGAGACAAAATAAACTAACAACCACATGAGACTGTGACCTAAAACTAAATGCAAAAGCTCAACACTCTAAAAAAATAAAATTAAAATAAAATAAATATTGATTGCCCATACACCAAAAATACTAGATACAAAAAAATTACCATATTTATCCTCCAAAAAAATAATATAAAATACAATGTACCCATAAAATAAATAGAAATAATAAAATTCACAAACACAAAAAATATTTCTAAAAAGAAAGATATCTAAAATTCACGAACACAGAAATATCTCTCAAGAGAAGGATATGTCTCGACGTAGATTGAATGAGAAGATATTTAAGAGTCTCTGAATAACAAAGTCGTATAAAATGATAGCTCATATCCCTCGACGTAGATTGAATGAGAAGATATTTAAGAGTCTCTGAATAACAAAGTCGTATAAAATGATAGCTCAACGAAAAAGGGCAGCCAAAAAAACAATGAATAATACCCTTCTTACCGTGTAAACACCAAACTTGAAAAAATGCCCCGATTGTATGCTGATATACCCAGGTTTGTTAATGGCATGGAGCTTTCAGTGAGAGGTTCACAGATTCCTACCAAGACTGACTTTCCCTAACTAAGGCCAGGATTCACGGACGGACCTGTTACGTGGGACCTGCTATTACCATTTCAGACCTCCTTCACATGACGGGGAAAAGGGCTTTCCTTAAAAGCTCTACATCATTAGTACGGACTTTGCTGCTGGCATAAAGCGGCATTATTGAATTTTGTGAGAAAAGATGAGCATTTTGAAACATTGTTCAGATTGATACCTAATGATATCAAAAAGTCGTTTGACCAGACAACTCTTTCATTTACCTTCATACTGCAAACAATGTCTATCTTTCTCTTTTTGAAGAAGCTTGAGGTTGGAAGTAGCGCAATTGAGACACTCTTTGCCCAATTTGATGTAGCATATGTTGTAAGGGTCCCCATATTTTCTCTTAGCACTCACTTTTGCCTTATTTTTGTCTACAACTTTATTCTTATCCACGTTTTTCTCCTTGTAGGGGAGAATTTTGACCCTCTCCCTTTCTTACAAATAGCAACGGAAGCCTTGGAGTTGGGAGGCTTAGACTTAGGGAAGAGCTTAACCAACTAGTGCATTGTAAACGACCGGCTGGTCGAAGACCGTACGACTCCCACTTGGCAGATGACTGTACATCGACCAACAGTACGGCACGAATCTGTGATGTTGATTGTACATTTTTTATCATTAGGTGGCTTTGACTGTTCCCATCGACTGGATTACCGTACAATCGGTGAGTTACAACTCACCGGCTGTTTACGGTGGGCGTAGACTTAGAGTTGTCCTCATTTAGCTCCACAACTAAGTCAAGGCCTTCATAATCTGATCTTTCCTTCTCAGAATCATTTGACTCCATCATTGAATACCACAATTTTATCTTTATTGATTAGGAGAACCAACTTGGGTTTAGTTTTTTGGACTAAAAGTCTTGAACTTCAACTTCCATATATATTTTTATGTATGTATGCATGTATATATGTATGTAAGTTAAAGCCTAAATATGATGGTTGTATGGCCATATTTAAATATTTTTACCATAAAATATAATAAATTTTTTTAAAATTCTATTAAATGAAAGAAGATATTTCAAACCATCAAAATATATATAAAATTACTCTATGATACATATTTATTTATAAAATTACTCTATGATACATATTTATTTATAAAATTACTCTATGATACATATTTATTTATAGTAAAATATATCTTAATATTTAATGGACAATTTCAAATAGATACTGTCTTAAAAAGATTACAGGCAAGGTCGACAATCAAATTTACGTATAGCATAGCCTATTACGTGTCGGCAGTGCACACGCACCAGTAAAAAGTCGTTCATCTCAATAAATATAGCCCCTCCAGGAAAGGGAAGGAAGACAGGGTAAGCTTATAAGGGAAGGGAAGAGAATGCACAGATGGAGGTGTTGTTGAAATGTAAATCTCAATCCCGGTCTGACTTTGTTGATGGTTCCAGCTGTGAAGATCTGAGGCTCCTCAAGCGCCTCGGCCAGGGCAACATGAGCACGTTTTTCTTGGCTGTTCATCGTGGCACTAACAAGACTTTTGCGGTGAAAGTGATGAATAAGGAGCTTCCTCAACAAAGAAACGCCTACAAAATGGCAGCTACGGAGAAGGAGATTCTGTCTTGTTTGGATCATCCTTTTCTCCCGTCTCTGCTTTCTCACTTTGATTAGGAGAATCATACATTTCTGGCCATGGAGTATT
This sequence comes from Cunninghamia lanceolata, assembly GCA_027924645.1. Taxonomy (NCBI): domain Eukaryota; kingdom Viridiplantae; phylum Streptophyta; class Pinopsida; order Cupressales; family Cupressaceae; genus Cunninghamia; species Cunninghamia lanceolata. The sequence continues at coordinate 7,539,121 of BSBN01000957.1, forward strand.
GTTCTGGAGGAGATATTAACGTCTTGAGGCATAGGCAACCCACTCAGACCTTTTCAGAGTCCACGATAAGTCAATTTTTGAGGTGGTGTATCTACCTAAATTTGACGGTCGACCCTGCCTGTCAAATAGATTTTGTGACAGTGAATTACAAAGGAATACTTTGTTTTGAAATATCCGTATCTATGTATAGACTATCAGTTGCGCCATGTTATGCACAATGATTTTGTCAATAGGTAATTTTTATTGAATTTTAAGTTTGCATGGGTGGAGTTTTTTAGTTGCTTTTTTTTAGAGAAAGAAAGTTATCAGAGCAGTTTCAAGCTTTGTCATAAGAAGATGGAATTCAAAAAGATGAAAGACAATGATAAATGAATTTTTTTTAATAAGTCAGTGTTTAAAAATGAAAAAATGGAATGAATTTAAAAGAAATTAAAATTTGTAAGTTAATCATTTGAAAATCAACACTAATTAACCAAAACCTTCACCCAAAAACAAATGGGTGTCAAAACTCAATCAAGCACCAAAATAACATGTTTTTTCTTGCCAAAATGAAGTTGAAAATAAAACAAAAATAACACCCAAGTCAGTATATGGTCCAAGTGAAATATGGACATCAACTAAAGCACCCCAAAACAAACTATAAGTACTACTTTTAATAATAACAAATATACTACAATTCATGTCAAAATTCAATAATTAAAGTTACACAAATTTCTAAATTGATTTTCAAATTTTATATCTCCATGAAGTCTTTAATATTAAATTAAATCAATAAATAAATACATAAATAAATAGGTAGTTTAAAATAAGCATTTGTTATTTTAAAAAGTTTAAAACTCAATAAGAAAAGCTAAAAGAAAAAAAAAAGAAAAAAAACAATCAGTAAATGGAAGCAAATTGTGTGGTATTTAATGCATGGAGAGACACGCACTCAAACATCTTCATGCCACATATGTTCATGAATATGCGATGTGCTCTTTTCTTATAATTTAACCCAAAAAGGACATGATGGACTTGGTGAGAAGGATCATTAATATCAATAAAAAGCATGGCAATGAGTGCTTCCAAGTTTAATGATTTTATTTGGAAAATAGACTAATGTCCCAAATGAGTTATGTTATTCACTAATTTTAGTGAGGGAACAACTTTCAGATCAATTAGATGACTTTTTCTATTAAAAAAGGGTTTGATTGAAATAAAATTTAGAATGTTATGTTGAAAAGTGTACCAAAAATTTTCCATAATAAAATTAGAATATGGTTTGAAACTCTATTTGCTCCCTTCTCTATCTTTCCCCATTTCATTTCAAAATGACGCAGAAGGTGCTCCCCTCTTGCAAAACAAATCCACTCAGCAACACACAATATGATTCACAAACAATTCACCAATATAAGATTGCAACAAAAATTTAGAATTTATGGATTCAAATCATAATATAACCATATACAATATTGGCCTTCAATGGCTCCTCAAATCTATAGTAAAATTATCCTTTGTCTCTCACACTCACATGGCTTTACTTCTACTCACACATAGGCTAAGATTTTCCCTTCCAAAATCTGCCTGAGAAATCTCCTTGTTTGATGGCGCTTTCTCTTGTCACTTCCCTCTACCACAGGCACACTTTTCCCCATACCAGCACTGTGTTTTTCTAACCATTCCTCTTTTTTATTACATTCTTCACAAGCATTGTTGTTTCAACTTCCATACAAGTCAAAACGGTTCAGTTCAACTTCCACAGACAATGGTCACAATACAGTTTAATTGTCAAATACTTTCTAACCATTGAAGAGACACCAAATGCACTCTCTCTGAACTCTCAAGGTCCCTTCAACAACTATGTTACCTGCCAAGTCATCCATTGTCGATCAACACTCAGCCAATCCCTACTTTCCTTCGGGATCAATCTGGGACCCACCACAAAAGGCATGGGCCAGCAGGTGCCGTTGGATCCTTATAGTCACAACCATTGATCAAATATATCACCCTATCAAGAGAACAACATAACACCTTCCATCAATATAGAAAGGTCACACCGAAATGTCTATATTAGTGATATGCATTGCCACCTCAACATTGGCTTTTCTGTCCTTCCACCATGTCCAAAGTTGACAGTTTCCACCATCCCCCACTTCCACTTGATGTGTCGTGCAACACATTAAATGAGAAGAGATTGCCTAAACAAAATGGGAAAAGCTACAAAGTCGCAAAGTCGCCAAAAATCCAAACTTGAGAACCTCTGGTAAGAGGTTATGAAGTTTTGAAAACCCCTGACTGGCCGACAACAAAGAGACTACATTTGAAGTCCCAATGAAGTCATAGGTTCTTGCCAAAATGAGTCACCATCGTAGCATCAGAGAGACATGGGATTCAATTTCGGTGATATAACCATCTCACGCCAAAGAACTTTCAGCTTATCAATGGGACTGAGTACTGCATCCCGTTGAAATGGAGCTCTCAAGCTAATGAAGGGGAAAACACCAACCAACGGGGCTAGGGTTTTACAAACAGATTGAGACACAAAAGGAACTTCAATGCATCATGCCCCTGAGGATTGAGAAATACCAAAATAGACCCAAGCAAACCAAAACTAAAAGAAACAACTAGAAATATTTTTTGGGTGATGCCAATTGCTCATTCGCTTGGGATGCTCCTGCATCAGACACGCCAGGTAGGAAGTTTGTGAGTATACACTCACAAATGTGGAGTTGAATGGTAGGACCATTTTTTTAGATTGCAAGCAATCTATAGAAAACTCCATCACTGGGAAAATGTGCACAAAGGCCATTTCTTTTTCCTCATCTTCCAACATCTAGTTGGAACATTCGTCATCTTCCTCCCATAACTCCATTCACCATTCCTCTCCTCTCGTAGATTCACATCCACCATGTACCATCCTCCTCTGCCAAATGCTCTCTACTCTCCTCTCCTCCTTTGGGGGATCCATCCCACCACAAATTGACCACCTCCACCAAGTTACACTTGCACCATCTTCAACTTCTACAATCAAATATGTACTATCTACACACCAATATGCAACTACATACTCTCCTTTTCTTTCTACATGCATTAACTCCTTATTCACCTCAGCACTAAGCAAATCCCTAACTTTCCCATCACAAATTGTAGAAAAATTAAAACTTATCTCATCATCATCCTTCGCTGCAATCACATCTTCTACAGCTGCATTTTCAACCTCTTCATTATCGCTACCCATCTTTTCATCTTCAACCACTGCTACACTCAACTCTTCTTGTTTAACCAATTCTTTTCATTTACTTGCTTCCAATCTATCCACTCTCGCATTTATATCAGCCACCATTGCCAGAATCTTTCTCTCTTCATATTGCCTCAATCCATCCCATAGGACAGGGTTCTTCCTCATCAATATCCCCATCTTACCTCACTGCTGCAATCTCACCTCATGCTTTGGAATCTACCATTACACTCTCAATTGGTAAAACAAATTCTCTAGCAGCTCCCTAGCTCTCACTTGCTTAGGACTCCTCTCTACCTGTAACAATCTCTTGAGCTCTTCACAATCGCCCTCTCTCCCACAAGTCCTGTGGATCCTCTCCACACTCAAGACCTCTGGCTCTAATACCACTTGACATAGAGGGTGCTCCCCTATCACAAAACAAATCCACTCAGCAACACACAATATGATTCACAAATAATTCACCAATATACGATTGCAACAAAAAATTAGAATTTATGGATTCAAATCAAAATATAACCATATACAATATTGGCCTTCAATGGCTCCTCAAATCTACATTAAAATTATCCTCTGTCTCTCACACTCACATGGCATTACTTCTACTCACACACAGGTTGAGATTTTCCCTTCCAAAATCTACCTAAAAAATCTCCTTATTTGATGGCCCGCTTTCTACCTATCACTTCCCTCTACCACAGGCACACTTTTCCCCATACCAGTGCTGTGTTTTTCTAATCATTCCTTCTTTTTATTACATTCTTCACAAGCATTGTTGTTTTAACTTCCATACCAATCAAAACGGTTCAGTTCAACTTCTGTAGACAATGATCACAATATAGTTTAACTGTCAAATACTTTCAAACCATTGAAGAGACACCAACTGTACTCTCTCCAAACTCTTAAGGTCCCTTTGACAACTATATTACCTACAAAGTCATCCACCATCGATCAACACTCAACCAATCCCCACTTTCCCTCAGGGTCAATCCGGGACCCACCACAAAAGGCACGAGCCAGCGGGCACCGTTGGATCCTTATAGTCGCAACCATTGATCAAATATATCACTCTATCAGAAGAACAACATAACACCTTCCATCGATATAGAAAGGTCACACCAAAATGTCTATATTAGTGATATGCATTGCCAACTTAGCATTGGCTTTTCTGTCCTTTCCCCATGTCCAAAGTTGATGGTTTCCACCATCCCCTAGTTCCACTTGATGTGTCGTGTAACACATTAAATGAGAAGAGAGCACCTAAAAAAATGGGAAAAGCTACAAAGTCGTGAAGTCACCAAAAATCTAAACTTGATAACCTCTGGTCAGAGGTTATGAAGTTTTGAAAACCCTCGACTAGCTGACAACAAAGAGACTATATTTCAAGTCCCACTGAAGTCACAGGTTCCTACCAAAATGAGTCACCATCGTAGCATTGGAGAGACATGGGATTTAGTTGCAGCGATATAACCATCTCATGTCAAAGAGCTTTCGGCCTATCAATGGGACTGAGTACTGCATCCTGCCAAAATGGAGCTGTTAGGCTGATGAAGGGGAAAACACCAACCAACGGGGCTAGGGTTTTCTAAAGAGATTGGGAGACAAAAATAAATTCAATGCATCCTACACCCCAGGATTGAGAAATACCAAAATAAACTCAAGCAAACCAAAACTGAGAGAAACAATTGGAAATATTTTTTTGGGTGAGATGATTGCTCATTCGCTCGGGATGCTCCTACATCACAAAAAAAATGAAATTAAAGATGGGAAGTAATATTAGTTGGTTCTTAGATGACTCCGCACTTTAAAAAATAAAATAAAATAATAACCCTAGAAATATGAGAAACTATGTATGAGACATCTCAAATATGAAATTTAATTATAAAAACTTTAGAAAATTGATCATACTATGTTAATTTTAGTAAATCAAATAATATTTTTTGTTCAAATATTGCCATGCCTTATTTCATTTTTCATACCTCATTCCATAGGAGTCACTTAAGCTATGTGCTCAAAGAAATAAACACATTTTGTAGAGCACAACCAATTCAAAGTTGATTGGTTTGTGTGAATCCCAATGGATTTCACATATCCAGGCATGCACAAGAAATTTGATTGGGAAGGTGTAGAGATGATGGAACACATGTGATAGGAAAACAAAAAAGACAAATTTTGTTGATTTTTTAATTTTATTTGTTAGGTGTACGTGGCTAAGAAATACATGTGTGAGGTTTTAGGGTGGTGGTTTGCAAGCAAAATTGTTTACCTACTTTTCTCTTTGAACTCAAAAGAGAGTTCTCCTATTCTATGAACATGATGAAGAGTTTTTTTTACAACATTAGTGTGCTCTATGAATTTATCAATCAAAGGGCAAGCCTATTTAAATATACTGTATTAAAAAAATAATGTTATACTATGATTCCTTGATTTATGTTGTTAACAAGCCATACCTACCCTTATTCCTGGAATAGGCCCATTAATACCAACATTAAAATATAATCTAGATGGATCATACAAATGATATAAATTTAAAACAATATCATTTGATATTACAAAGATGTCTAAATCTCTAGCCTGAATGGGAGTTGGTTTGGGAATAACTAGAGAACTTGAAGAAGAAACTCTATAGATCAAGAATGTTGAGGTTTCTAATGAGTTTAGAAGCTTATTTGATTTTAGTGTTTATTCTAGCATGCAAACGTTGCATCTTTTTTCTTTATGATTAAAAACTTTGTTAACTCCATCATAGTTACAATGGTCATGGCGAGACCCACTTGCAAAGAATCTATGTGGTAAATGTTCTAATTCTTAAGACAAATGTCTTAGAGTTTACAAGACAACATTATATCAAGTTGTCCTTATTTTTTAAGGTTAAATATTTTTAAATATTTTGAATGTTTTATTTATTATCATGTACACAATCCTACACAATAGTTATTTAAGGGAATTTTGACTATATACTAAAATAACAAATTTCAAAACTTATAATCACTTAAATGGGTTAATAAAAGATTTACGAAAAGAAAGAAAGCCCACATGGGCATAAGATTGTATGGAATAGGTTCATGATTGAATGTGTGATGGGGAATTGCAAGGAGATTACATCTAAGGTTGATATATACTGGTTTACTCTCCATAAGTGTTGTGGATATCACATGGTCAACCATCTCATTACCATCATCCAAATTGCTCACAAGCACCTAAGAAAACACATAAAAAGAACATAATTTACTTTTGGAAAAGAAAAAATAAAAAACATAAAAGAAGAGAAAACTGATTGAAAGAGTAGTCAGGCACCTAGGCACATGTATAAAAACTAGCACTTGCACCCTTTGGAGGTTCAAGGGATACACCTATAGGAAATTCAAGGAAAGAATTAATGAATTTAATAATACATAAATAGTAAGATAAAAATGAATTTATACATGCATTAAGTGCAAATAAAGATGGCATTCAATAATTTTAAAGATTCATTTGTAATAGTTATTTTTCAAAAATTTCAAACAAATTTAATATAAAATAATAATTAGAATAAAGAAGATAAAAGTTTGTCCACTCTCTTCCTAACTTTAATTAACTTATTTTTTCTACTTCTATTAACTTAACTAATAATTTTATATGATGCAAATTACTTACAAACTAATCCTTAAGATGTTTGCTCAGAAATGTTCTACTCTTACTCTTTCTTCTGAGGGTTTAAAATTGGCTAGCATGCCCCAAACAAGCTATTATTTGTAGTTTCAACATAAAACTCTTAAAGGTGTTTCAAATTGTAGAAAACCAAGATCAATGAGACAAATGCAAGTATCAAATTGAAGTAGTTGATTATGAACAAGAAGGTGTACATATAGGTTAGAGAGGTTGAGTCAACTCAGAAGTCGACTTCAACACTCAACCATATGTGTCGAGTTAGCTCCACAAAACTAGTGCAAGGTGGCTAGGTGGTTGTAAACTTGTTGGCACCTCTCCAAGTCGTCAAACAACCTTGAATGAGTCAAGGATGAGTCACCTAACAAACTTGACACTTCAAAGAGGCATGTGTCAAGAATACATAAAGGATGCCTAAGTTAGGCTTAAAGCCTATAGTATATGATAAATGAAATATATACACCAACACCCCCCTTAAGCATAGATTAGGTGGGTACAAGAAGGATGGGTCCCAACTACTATGCCTGGTGAAGTACCAATTTACAAATTAATCTCTCATGAAGTGGAGAAAGGTAGAAAACCCTCTAGGAAAAAAACTACCCTCCAAAAGAGAGAAAATATGCATGAAAATTATACAAGTGAAGAAATACTACTTCTTTCACTAAGTACAATATATGATTCCCCCCTTAGGAGAGTAAATGATAGAAGGTCTATGAGACCCCCCATAGTACATATCCTGCTGCAGTGAGGTTGGATAGGCGACAAAGGATGTAGATGGAGATCCAAGAATGCTGAAGAATGTTGCTTCCCTTGGGAAGAAATGAAACTATTTGAAGATGCAGGATATCTTCCCATGTGGGAAGAAGTATGTATGATCCCAAATCATGCTGAAGCTGATCCAAGGATAATGATTCCCATTGTGATGTCTTCGAAGAATGCTCAGGTGTCCCCATGTTGATGTTGAAGGATGCCATAATCAAATCAGGTGCATACCTAATAGATGAAGATGATGACAATCCACAACCATGTGTAGATGGATGTAGAGAATAAATATTTGAAGAGGATAATGGAGATGCATCTTCATAAAAATTGTCATCAAAGAGAAGGCTGATGTCCTCAATGTGTGCTTCCATGTCAGCAATGTGGAACTCTACAAACAGATAAGTTATGTCATGTAGAAATCTGTCCCAATCAACAATGCTAGAAAGACTGATATCTTATTGCAAAGAAGTGCTGGAAACTTTCAAAGACCTGTCTCTAAAATCTGATGAAGCAATAGGAGGATTGATGACTTCTTCTATGTCAACTGGACATTCTATTTTCGTATCATGATTAGGGATGTGTGTTGTGATCATAGCAGGATCATGTGGGAAGGAGAAATGCTTGAGTCTCCATGTATTTCCCAAATTTCTATCCATAATGCATGTGGATAGTCAATATCCATAATGGCATACAAAACATCATCTAGAACATGTAAATTGATTAATCCAACAATGTGATCATGATGATTAAACCACTTAGCCTTATGAGATTGTTTACTAGGTTAAGGGACAAGTCCATATAGATAGGGTATAAGATTATGGAACCTGAGATGTTTCAGGCTACCTTCACATGAGGACTTATAGTTTCCCTTGTTTACATTGATTACATAAGAGTTATTTTCATATCCCATGATTACAAACATGTTAATTTCGTTAGATAATATAAATCAACACATAAGGCAACCCCCCTGATTAGGTGACCCCTTAGTTTTGGCACTTTATAACTTAGTGTTCTTTATAAAGAAAGTAGGTCCAATAGATGGGAAATGTAAAAACATTAACTTTTGCAAAAAAATGGTGCTTAATTTCAAACTATCAATCAAAAGTTATTACACAATCAATTCCCTGCAAAAATGACCTATTTTAATACATTCACACTACAAATTGGAAAAAAAAAATACTATAACCCTGAGTGAACCTAGCCTTCCAACTGCTCATTTGAATCAACAAGAAATGAAGATTACAAAATTTTTTATTGTGAGGGGGAATTGACCTCCTACCAACTTGGTCCTCACCCTTCGTCTTCGACAAGGGAAGATACAAGGGGTTTTTGTTTAAAGAAACCTTAAACAATGTTGCCCAAATATAAAATTCCCCTCATTTTTTATTTTATAGTGCTTTTGACAAAAATTAAAAATGCTTTTGCACAAAATATTAAAAAAAAAATAAAACAAAAGAATATTGGACCTGCCCCAACTTACAAAGCCCGGATTAGGGAAAAATCTACCAAAAAGATGGTAGGGCATCCAAAATAGAACCTACAGGGGTATGGAAGAGCAAGGGCAGCAAGAATTGTAGCATGCATAGGGGCACATGGAGGAAAAATAGGCAGGGAAAGGCAGTGGTGGCTTTTGCCTGCTTGTAAGGCTGATTTCAGGCTGATTTGGGGTGAATTTAGGGCCAGGTGGCTTCTATAGGTTTTGGCAGGTCACGCGTTCCCACATGCCTCCCCCTCGCTTCCTTTTTCTCGTGGGCCATATTTGAGGGTGTTTGGGTCTCTCATACCTCTCTTTAGTGCTTCCTTATTGGTGGAAACACTAATTGCAAATGAAACAATGACCTTTAGCTTGAAACTTCAATCTTCAAACTCAAATGCCGACATAGTCTGTTGATTTGCAAACAATGTTGGAAGGTTGTGACCTCTTGTAGATTAGCCCTGGTAGAGAATATGAAGAGGGATTCAATAGTGGTAGAAAAAGGGTCACACACCCCCTCTCTAGATCTCTACACTGGTCTTCTCAACCTTTCTTCACGTAGGTCTTCTCTCCTTCAAACAAGAAATCAATGCCCCAAAATAGAGGTTGACTTTTTGAGGAGGAAATGGTGGATGTTTGACGTAGGGGCGGCCAAACAGGAGCTATCAAAAGACTACACACCAGGACTCCACTTTGCACCTTCAAATCATGTGCCCACCTTGTGTAGCCATACACCTCTCCCTACCTATGGAAGGCAATTTGAATGCCTCCCTGAACCAAGTGCCACGACCTGAGAGAGTGAGAGTGAGATGAGAGAGAACTAGGTGAGGTAGTCTTCTAAATTTTTTATGCCAATAGAGATGACATGCATGGATTAAACCCAAATAGAAAGTTCAATACCTTCCAAGTCTCCTTCACACAAAAAAAATCTGCACACAACAATGCCTTGCAAGAAGAATGGAATTTCCATGTAGCTGCTGCCTATGATGCCTTCAAAATGAACCAGCAAACGATCTCAGTTTGCTCTAATACCATGAAGAAAACCAAGATCAATGAGACAAATCCAAGTATCAAATTGAAGTAGTTGATTATGAACAAGAAGGTGTACATATAGGTTAGAGAGGTTGAGTCGACTCTGTTGTTGACTTCAACACTCAACCATATGTGTTGAGTTAGCTCCACAAAACTAGCGCAAGGTGGCTAGGTGGTTGTAAACTTGTTGGCACCTCTCCAAGTCGTCAAACAACCTGGAATGAGTCAAGGATGAGTCTCACAACAAACTTGACACCTCAAAGATCCATGTGTCAAGAATACATAAAGGACACCTAAGTTAGGCTTAAAGCCTATAGTGTATAATAAATGAAATATATACACTAACACAAATTTCATTATAATAGGAGGTGTCCCCAAATGTGCATCTAAACTATTATAAATTATGCCCAACATACTCTCATCTATAGGCATGAAAATCTCCATTTATATACTTTCTAGGTCATGGTAGTTTTATTGTGGCAAATTTCAACTTCTTTCTTTGCTTCTACACTGGAAATATACAAGATTTTGTTTCAAGAAAGGCCAATATTCTTAACTATAATAAATTACTTTTTAGGTCATGGTAGTTTGATTGTGTGACAAATTTCCACTTCTTTCTTCCCTTCTACCTTGGAAACATACAAGATTTTGTTTTAAGAAAGTCCAATATTATTAGCTATAATAAATTGTTATGGTAGCTAGTGCAAACTACCTGGAAAGCATCTGAAAACTATTATTCTCTTTTTGACACTAACACTTAGAAAAAGAATTAAAATGCTCAATTTTACTATCATGCTCTTTCATTTAAGCAATTAAGTTCCACTACAAGTTTTTTAAGCTCAAGAATTTACAATAGAAACTAGTAAGTTTTACTTGTTTGTTATCAGTTAAACACTTGTTACAGGACCATGTGTGAGCATACACTATTTACAAGTCTTTTATAATAGCTATTGCATTATCAGTTGAACACTTGTTACAGGACTATGTGTGAACATACACTATTTGTAAGTCTTTTATAAGGAAAAAATAACTACATTTTGAAATAGAATTGTTATTTTGTCATGTGACTTAATGAAGCCATGTTGTTCTTGTTGGTACTAATTATTGTGAAGAATTTTACAAGACTTGTAATTTTGACTTTAAATATCTATGGCATCTAGGTCTTATGGGAATTTATGTCAAAATTCCTTTGAGTGTCTAAAGGTATATATTATCCCATGTTTGTAACAAAACCAATATTACCATATTGATAAGAATTGTAAGCGAAGAATGGTTCATAAAGAAGTTTATAGCCCCAAAACAATTCCAATCAATTACCTTTTTCCTCTATGACCTTCAACTAAGACTGATTTTGTTGGTTGATTCCCCCCCCATCTGACAATTGAATTCATTGCAACAATTTTTAGGTTATTATTAAATTCCCATTGTTTAGTGCTAGTAGATGGATTCTCTAGTAAATACGCATTGTTGAATGATATTATGTAATTTGTAAATGCCCAATCTATTGTTTATTTCTATTCTCTTTCTTGATACAAATCTTCTAAAGAATGAATTGTAACTTGAAAAAGTTCTATTCTTTCCCAAAAATAAAAATAATGTCAAAAAAAAAGACTTCCTTTTTTTCAACTCCCAACTCTATGATACACCAGAACATTTAAAAAGGTATTAATGGGTTTTCAATTTTTCTATGCTTAATGAAATTGTAGCAAACAAATTTTAGGTTTTGTATTTAAAAAAACTGATGCAAATACTTTAGAAAAAAAAAATTCCTCCACAGCCTTGTGTCGATTCCTCGGAAGGCAATTCTTTTGTTTTATGTTCACGCTCCCTTCAACTCACCTCAAATCTTGCTGCTCGCCTGAGTTATTTTCTTTCAACCATTTTCATTTTCCTTTGAAAAAACAAAATTCCAGCGGGGGACATTTAAATGACATGCGACTTTTTCTAGCAAGGTTTTTTCTGGCGTGAAAACGAGTTTATAAAATTTGCCAGCGTCAATTTTTTTTAAATCAGCGGGGAAAAAAGTGGCATGAGACAATTTTCTGAGCATGAATGGTGGTCGCATATAAAATCCTATTGGCTAATTATGTAGTGGTATGTTACAAATCATGTGGTTATACATTCAATGTACGTGTAAATTTGTGTGGATTAAAAATTCAATGTGTATATGCAAAAAAAGGTGGTGTAGTGAATGTATGTGTGTTAACAATTGTTGCATGGATAGGGTCGTCATAATCTAGAGTTACGCATGCTCCGAGTGTTGGCACCCACAACTATAAATTTTGAATTACTGGTCTGCCAATTGATTCAGTCCAGAGGTATACTACAGTTGCAGTAGGGAGGAGGAGAGAGCCCACATTTTTTGGTTGTAAATTAAAATAAAATTTTTTAAGCATTTCACTCTGTTGTAAGAGTGGGTATTAATTATTGACAGACATTTCATTTTTTATTTTCTAATATTAACAATTAATTTCTGACATTTTGTTTTAAAATAGCAAAAACATCTTGAAAAATAAATGTTAGCAGCATTACCAGAATATTATTAGGCCTATTTCATGGCCACGTCTATGATCTCCCAAAAATAGAGTTTTTGTTTTATCTCTAGATTAATTAAACACTTCCGATCACACTGCACCTTTGCTTGCTTTACTTTTAGTTTTGAGGCTTGTGAAGAAGGGTGGTAATATGGCGGCATTGGATTTGAAGAAGAAATTGTAAATAGTTTCGTTTGCAGAAATTACAAATTTTGTTTGCTCTTATTTTATTACAGTCGTTCATCCAATATTATTAATTATTTTCCACTATATCCTGGTCTGAAGGGTTGGCTTCATTCAATGGATATATCTATGAGATTGGTTAGAATTCTTTACCACAATTTTTCTTTGGATTCTGAGAATGAGCAGTTTTGTGCAAGGTGAGGCCTTAATGGCATAGGTGATTGATGAGTTTGGAGACTGTGACACTAGGATGCAGGCGCACCATGATACATGTTCTTCTTCGAGAAAGTTTGGATTGTATTCTCCTCTACACATAAAATTTCCCAGCATAAGACAACTTTTTTATTTATTTTAAAAAAAATGATATTCACAATGTAGAGGCCTTGGTACAGATCTCAATAGCATAAGACAACTTATTTATTTATTTTTTAAAAAATGATATTCACAATGTAGAGGCCTTGGTACAGATCTCAATGGCTGAGCAAAGAGATTGTCGTGGTGGAACAGAGGCACTTTCCTTCTCAACTACTTGAGCAAAACCTACTTGGTAATCGAATAAAACAAACAATTCAAATAATTTTTTTATCCAAAACTTTACACGGTTCTATCTAGACACGACCTCCTTAATCTCCAACAAGATTCTTACCAAAAATAGTCTACCTATTAATTCCATCCTACATTCTTTCCACCATAAATCATCCATTCTATCATCTTTTTATTTTTTTGGGTTAATTCCAACTCTAACTACTTAATTTTTATACCTTAATTTATTATCATTGTAAAACACACACGCGCGCACACACATATGCACATCTATCTATTTATTTTTATTATGCTGTGAGACATTATTGTATCTATCTATTTATTTTTATGAGGCTCTAAGATATTATTGTGTTCAAAACTTTTTAACTTGTAATTAATTTTTGTTATATAAGCCAATCAACAACTTTTTTTTAATATAAGTTCATATTAAATTTTGTTAAAATAAAGATGCAAACTTTTCAAGCAAAAGTTTTTTTTTTTTTTAATTATCTATAATTTGATTAGATAATTCATTTAGGAGATATAATTCTTTTAGCTAATTCAATGAGGTCTTATTCTCCCTTATATTCCTTAAATATCTCCCCCACTCCCCCTATATTATCTCCTTCATTACCTATTTTATGTAAAAAAAATATTCATTTTTTGTTGGTTTGTATTTATTTCTACTTACACCTTTATACATTTTCTTTATGAGAAAATTATTCATTTTTTTACACGTACCTACCTTTTATGAACCACTTACATATGATTTTTATTATTCACACTAAATATTTATTTCTTAATTTGTTGCATGTAATAATTCTATTACAAAATTTTCACCGATCTCATCAAGAATGGAATGATGAGGAGGGTTCCAATTAGTTGGGACTTCATTTCTAGGATTTTATTGAAGATTTTTAATTGTAGAAGTAGGTTTTATGATGTATTTATTTATGATATTCGTAATAATATTTTCTATTTTAAAATTTAAAAAATTAAAACTTAATGAATCTTTGAATATGAATTAAACTTGAAATGTATAGATGGTATGAATGTAATAAAGTTTATGATTAACATGTCTATTAGTTAATTGGAATTTGTTTAGATATTATTAATATTTTTAAAAAATTATAATTATAATAGGAAACTCAAACATCATCCAATTTCATTATCAAATAGTTAGCACCAATTTTATAACTCATCCACACTAAAAGGTGACAAATAGTTGTCCTTTTTTTAGTAGCTAAAATTTAGCTTTAAATATCGAAATGAATAATATTTAAGGATAGCCTATAAAAAATGTAATCATAAAAAAAAACTTAATTACTTAGGAAAAAAAAAATGTTTATACCTACAAACAATAAATATAATAATTAATTTTTTGAATAAAAATCAACACACCTAATCACATCAATTATAGAATTTTATATAAATCAAGTATTGTGTAGTGAGTAATATCTAGAGACATAGAGAGAAAGAGACAAAGAGACAAAGAGGGAGGGAGGGAGAAAGTGTGAGAGATAGAGAGAGAAAGGGAAAATATATATAACCAAAAAACATTACCTAGGTTAAGGATAGAATTAAGGTTAAAAATAGAATAATAGTTAAGATTACAATTAAGACAAATATTTATTAAAAAAAATGGTTAGGGTTAGAGTTGAAATTATGATTGGGGTTATGGATATAATTATAAAGAGAGAGGCAAAGATAAGGACAAAAAAATAAAGAGAGGGAGGGAAGGAGAAAGCGTGAGAGATAGAGAGGGCAAAAGATAGAGATATACATAAGAGAGAAAGAGGTAGAGAGATAATTAGGGCAAGTATATAACCAAAAAAATATTAGGGTTAAGATTATGGTTACAGTTACAATTAAGGTTAGGGGTAGGGGTAGAATTAGGTTTAGGGATAGAATCTTGTGAAGAGAGAGACAAAGATAAAGATAAAGAGACAAGGAGGAAGGGAGAAAGCACAAGAGATATAGAGAGAGAGCAAATGATGGAGATATACATAGGAGAGAAACAACTAGAGAGAGATAATTAGGGCAAATATATAAATTAAAAAAATTAGGGTTAAGATTAGGGTTAGGGTTTGGAATAGAATTAGGGTTAGCAATAAAATAAGGATTAGGGTTAGGGATAGAATTATGATTAGGGTTAGAATTAGGGTTATAGATATAATTAGGGTCAAGGTTAGAATTAAGGTTAGGATTAGGGTTAGAAATAGGGTTAGGGATACAATTGGGGTTATGTTTATAGTTAGAATTAGGGTTAGTGATAGAATTATACATAGGCTTACAATTCAAGTTTATGTTAGAATTAGGGAAAATATATATAATCTAAGGAATGTGTTTAGAATTAGGGTTAGGGTTAGAGCTACAATTATAATTAGTGTTACAATTAAGGTAGATACATATAACCAATTAGTGTTAGGGTCATAATTAGGGTTATGTTACAATTGGGGTAAGGGATAGGGATGAAATCAGGGTTATGTGAGTGGTTATAATTAGGGAAATATATAACCAAAAAATATTAGGATTAGAATTAGGTTTATGGTTAAGGGTATAATTAAGGTTAGTGATAGAATGAGGATTAGGGTTACCACTCAAATTAGGGTTACTATCAAGGTAGATGTATATAGCCAAAAGGTTGGGGTTAAAATTAGTGTTAGGGAAAGAACTAGGATTAGGGTTACATTTATGGTTAGAATTAGGGTTAGAAATAGGAAAATATATAACAAAAAATATTAGGGTTAGAATAAGGGTTAAGGTTACCTAGGGTTAGAATTAGGGTTAGGTTTAGGGATAGAATTAGGGTTGGTTATTATTAGAATTAGTGTTACAATTAGAGAAAATATATATAATCAAAAAAGTTAGGGTTATTATTATGGTTATAGTTAGATTTAGGGCTAGGGATATAATTAGGGATAGTGATATATGTAAGTTTCAAGATACAACTAGAGTTAGGGTTACAAATAGGGAAAATATTTATAACAAAAAAATCATTAGGGTTAGAGTAATAACCAAGGTTGGAGTGAGGGATAGAATTATGATCAACATCAAGATTAAGGTTACGAATATAATTAGGTTAAGGGTTAGAATTCCAGTTAGGGTTAGAATAAGGGTTAGGGTTAAGGTTAGAATTAGGATTAGGGTTGGGACCTTAGTGTTAAGGTTAGAATTAGGATTATAATCAAAATTAGGGTTAGGGATAGAATTGAGGTTAGGGTTAGGGATGGAATGTAGGGAAAGAACTAGGATTAGGGTTACATTTATGGTTATAATTAGGGTTGGAAATAGGAAAATATATAATAAAAAATATTATGATTAGAATAAGGGTTAGTGTTATTATTAGAATTAGTGTTACAACTAGGGAAAATATATATAACCAAAAAAGTTAGGGTTATAATTATGGTTATAGTTAGAATTAGGGTTAGAGATACAATGAGGGATAGTGATATATTTAGGGTTAGGGATACAACTAGAGTTAGGGTTACAACTAGGGAAAATATTGATAACAAAAAAAATCATTAGGGTTAGAGTAAGAATCAAGGTTGGAGTTAGGGTTAGAATAAATGTTAGGGTTAAGGTTAGAATTAAGATTAGGTTTGGGATCTTAGTGTTAAAGTTAGAATTAGGGTTATGGTCAAAATTAGGGTTAGGGATAGAATTGAGGTTAGGGTTAGGGATGGAATTAGATTTATCGGTTTGGTTATAATTAGGGAAAATATAACAAAAAAAAAATTTGGATTAGAATTAGAGTTAGGATTAAGGATAGAATTAAGGTTAGTGATATAATTAGCGTTAGGGTTATAGTTTAAATTAGTGTTACAATGAGGACAAATATATATAACAAGGGTTGGGGTTAGAATTAGGGTTACATATAGAATTAGGGTTATGGTTTGGGTTACAATTAGGTTTAGGGGTATAATTATGGTTACAATCAGGAAAAATATATATAACCAAAAAAACACTAGGGTCAGAATTAGAGTTAGGGTTAGGGATATAATTACAATTAGTGATAGAATTAGGCTTACAGATAAAATTCAAGTTAGGGTTATGATTATAATTAGGGTTACAATTAGTGTTAGATTTAGGGTTAGGATTATTGTTAGATATATAATAACACTTGCAGCTACAAATGCTACTAGCATATTTATATTTTAAAAAATATATTTAAAGTACGCCTGAGAGATATCCTCCTCAGGCACCTATTTTTTAAACAATTTACCACATATAAGTGGAATAGCCACCTCCAAAAGGATATCTCTCGGCATACTTTAGATATATTTTTAAAAATATAAATATGTTAATATTTAAGCATGCTACTTCTGGAAGGGAAACTGCATTGCATCGTTCATCGTGTGTAACGTTGTTTGCTAAGATACACATTCATCTATGATTTTAATGGTGAAAATGTGGCCTGGTCAATTAGTTTTTTTCTGCATTGGATTTTGATCAATTTTCGGGCGATTAGTTATAATTAGCCTGCTGATTTTTTTTTATAATAATTTTTTAATGGTGCTGAAGGTCGACAAAAGCCGGAATGGGGAGAAGAAAGAGGGCATGGGATTTTTTTTTTCAGGGACGGGAAGTTAACTATGTACATGGTTTTGGCTGGTGGGATATCCTGCAGCACTACAGTAAGGGCGATTCAAGATGAATTAGTAGTGAGGAATTCATCCAACATTCCTGGCTCAAAAGACGACAACTTTGTAGATATGATTGACAGGGCACTTGAAATTGAGGTTGCAAACAAGGATCGTCCAGATCGTGAGTGATATTTTTTGGTCTAGTGATTGCCATTACTCCTCTACGTTGATCACAATTATTGCTGCAAGCTGAAGTCAATGGTTTATTTAGTCTCCACTTGCCTGTACCGAAAAGAAACAAGTGAAGAATAGAGCTGAAACAAGCTGGATTTAGTAGTGTGATACCAAGAAATCAAGCAACCAAGGAATGATTAAAATTTAAACGAGTTGCTGGTCAATCGTTCTATTTGTCTACCGCCTCCCCTTGGCAGGGAAAGAAGAAGTGAGACAGTCTACTTAAATATTATCCATTTTAATGGTTAAACAATCAATAACAATTTTACACTTCATTCACAATAAAAAGTGGTAAATATTTGTCCTATTTTTATTGGCCAAAATTGACTTTTGACTGTTGAAGTGGATGATATTTAAGAATAACCCCAAAAAGATAACAATCCATTCCATCCAAAATCTCCGCTTTCATATAATACAATCTTCCAAAATTTTAGATCGTATTGTGTAAGAAAAATACTTAAATACAGTCATAGGGCCATGAAATTTAACATCCATTTCCAAAACATATATGTACGGTTAGGAGCTTAATTAACAACGTTACATTTAGTGGCGTTTTGATTTGTGTTAGTTAAAAATCTCTTCGTCAGATTTAACTTGAACGAGGAGGTTGAGGCGTCGCTCTCCAACAAACCTTTCTGAAATTGTTTCGCCAAAGTAATTTGGAATAATGTGGTCCACAGTAGCCACCTGTATGGTGTAATAACATCCATGGATTGGGGCTAACGATTGATTTACAGGTTGAATCTGATCTGATGTAGGTAGCAAAGTTTCTTGTGTGACTGCATTCCACTCCTAACCTTATCTTTTACAAACAGCCTTCCGATATTTTAGAAAAGTAAATGCACCACGCGGCTAAAGAAATGTTGTGCGCGCGCAGGATAAGAGCCATCCAAAACTTTGCATCTTGGTTGACGAGAATACCGTGTAAAGACTCGTACATAGTGTTCGGTGAGAATCACATGGAAAGACTATAGAGCTGTCAAAATTAGAAAGAATCCGGTCTTTATTTTTGCTATTACAGACGTTTGTGAATGACACGTAGAGGTTCGTATATGGATTTTTGATTTCAATGCGAATCACATCTACATGTTTACATGGATCATCTCAACATGTAAAGATTGTTTTTTTCCGATGAGAATAACATCTAAACGTATTATGAAGCCAGATATGGCAGCGGCTATTCTCCATACCGAACAGCATGCCTAAGACATCATCATGTTAGCATGCTAACATACATACTATATTATGATGACAAAAGATGGCATGCTAATTAGCATGATGGGATAGAGAACAAACATTAATGTGACATTTTGTCCCGTGCCATTTTTTACATCATTTTCGATAATGATGGGAGCCACTTTTCATCAAAACATTCAAAAAAGTGGAGCTTTCAACCATCGACATCACTTTTCATTTATTTGAGCAACAAAATACTTGTGGATCTATAGTAGATGCATTCCCATCAGCGTCGAGAAGTTTGAAGGAGTCGTAGACAAAAGTACCCACCAAAAACCCATTGTAGCTACTAAATATGTGTGGTGGATAGGTTTATCTACTCTTTGTTGAAACTATGAAAAGGAGTAATTTCATGTCAAAAAACTAAAAATGTTAGTGTTCCTCTTCATTTAACCTTGTTGTGTGATGTTGTACGTCTATTGTTAAGTATTTTCTTTGAATAATGCAAAAGTAAGGGTTTACCTGTGGGTTCTATGAAATTGTTTGAGGGATTTCATGATAGCTCTCATGGAGTCGTTTGGGTCCTCAAAATAGATTTTTTTTTACATTTTCGTTGATTTTTGCAAGCATTAGGGTTTACTCATGGGTTCCATGAAATTGGTCGAAGGATTTCCTTAACCAATTTGATGGGGCTCTTTGCCTCTTCAAAATATCTCATTTTGGATGTCATTTTAGTTTAATATCATCATTTGTAAAGGTTTACTTGTGGGTTCCATGAAATTGGCTAAGGGATTTCCTCAATCATTCTCATGGTGTCATCTTAGTGTTCAAAATATCTTGTTTTGTATGCGCTTCCAAGTAATTGGTCTATCTATTTTAATTTTATTTATGTACAAATTTTTAATTGATGTATAAATTTTAGAAAATATATGCCATAAGAAAGACATTGACCAAAACCAAACTACTAATAATTTAATTAATTTAAGTTATTATTCAAAATCAACTATAGAAGAGTAATCTTGATAAATGAATGCCAATGAAAAAGTATAACTTTCCAACTTAAAGCCCAAAAATTAGGGGTAGTCTTTTATATGATAAGATTCCTACTTTAACACATTTATAGCATGTATCAATCACTTCATCTCAATCTCCAAAACTTCGTTAATTTGAACCTCTTGTTGAAATTAGGGCAAACAACTGAGATGGGGGGGTGAATCAGTTGTCACAAAACTTTTATCTCTTGCTGCAATTAATCTTCTTTACCACTTATTAACAGATTAAAGATATAACTATGAAAGCATGAATCAACAACACAAGAGAAGAAACATAACCAAACACATATAACACCAGGATTTTTATGTGGAAACCCACTTAAGGGAAAAACCACGGTGGGGGTTAACCCACAAGATTTATTCTCTGTTAAAAGAATAAAAAATGGGAAGGCACTTGCCTTTGGGCACACTGCCCAGAGCTCACTACCCAAAAGAAGCTCACTACCTACAGAAACATTTATATGTTTATCACAGAAAGATTGAACTGAAAAACAACATCTTCTTCATGCAAAGGTTAGTTCCATTTGAGCGCACAATACGTCTACTCTGCCCCCAAACACTTCTTCGCTATCTCTCCATTCTTTACTGCTCTTCCTTTTCTGCTCTTCTTCTTCTTTGCTCTGCCTTTCTTCCTTTCTTAGAATCTTATCATTTTCGCACAAGGATACATTTCCACAACTCAACCATACATATTTATATGTTTCATCAACCTTGGACTAAACATCAAGGTCGGCACTACAAACATCTGACTTAATGCGTATCACTATACTGTCATCCGAACATAGCTGGGACCCAAGTCTTCCTTGAATAATACACCACACTTCATATAACCTCTCTTAGATCATCCGTAACATGCACAAAGCATCCGATCGACCAAGACTAGAAGGACCAACAACATCCAAAGAGAAATCTTCAATCACAAGTTCAAACCTCAATGTGGATCACCAAAACAATAGGCACATGATCTAGAGACCACCACAAGCACAATGTAATCAACAGGAATAACCACACCACCTCAAATCACCAGAATCATTTGCCTCTTCATACTAGAATGTAAGAACACCAACTGCCATGATTGTCATACTAGAAGGATTGCTTGCGGACCTCCAAACCATGAACCTCTTGAGTTGGGGATACACACTGACATCCCAGACACACATCTAGATCTGCAGATCATAATATTCCAATACGGATCAATCTGGACCAGATTTATGTCACTCTGTCACCTCTGAACAACTACAAAACCTAGTTCTACTCATATGGGCATAACTTCACCAATTCTTCATGCAGACCCGTCAAATCTTGACTGGAGCAACTTTAGACAATCCTCTACAAACCCTTTAATCCATAGACTCTAATCTTTATCCTACTAGGAATGTGGAGCAATCTACAGAGAGATATGTAACTCACTTGTTTCTTTCGGAGAGGCTAATTTTGTTAATATCCTCAATATACAACTCTTCTAGAATGAGATACAGTTGACACCAATGACAACAAGGATATGTTGACATCAATGACAACACTGATTAGACACATATTTGCAACAATCTCCCCCTTTGTCATTGATGGCAACATATGATGTGAAAAACTGTTTCAACCATCAAGACAAGAACTTCTCCCCCTTTCTCTTATCACACCTACAACCATTTTCTTTACTGCTCCCCATTTCACCATCAACTCCTTGCTTCCAAGTTTTTCACATGACTTCTCTCCCCCTTTGACATCAATGGCAAAGGGCACATATTTGCAATCATCTCTTTCTATTTTTGTTTCTTAATCTAGAATCAACATACTGACTACTCCCCATGAGTAGAAACTCCTTAACACCAATCTAGATCACAAGATATGACTGTGAATTCCACTGGACTAATGCACCTTCGTGCACCTTAGTTCTTAACAAGAGGGGTAATAACCCCTAGCATCACTCTGAGATACTCAAAAGTATCCTTAGGTAAAGGCTTAGTGAAGATATCTGTAATCTGATCCTTTGAAGGGACAAACTCCAATCTGAATTCATTCTCATTTACCTTCTCTCTCAAAAAGTGAAACTTGATGGATATATGCTTTGTCTTTAAATGCAACACTGGATTCTTTTAAATGTTTATTGCACTTGAATTATCATAGAAAATTATTACAGGTTCTTCAAACACAACTCTAATATCCTTCAATGTTTGCTTCATCCAAAAAACTTGAGTGCAATTACTTGCTGCTACCATGTACTCTACCTCTGTAGTAGACAGAGATATTGCCTCCTACTTCTTTCTCAACCAAGAAACCAATCTCTTTCCTAAGAAAAATGCACCTCCACTAGTACTTTTCCTATCATCCACATCTCCTGCCCAATCAACATCTGTATATGCTAATGAAGAGTGAAATCATCACCCTTAGGATACCATAACCCATAGTCAGATGTTCCCTTCAGATATCTGAAGATTCTTTTGACTGCTACAACATGAGATTCTCTAGGATCAGCTTGAAATCTAGCAACAAGGCCAACTGCATTCATAATATCAAGTCTGTATGAGTCAAATAAAGCAGTCCTCCAATCATTGATCTATACTTTTTTTGATCTACCTTAGGGGAATCATCATCTTTACTGAACTTGCATACAGTTACCAAAGGAGTACTCACTAGGTTTGAATCCTCCATTCTAATCTTTTTCAACAACTCTTTCACACACTTAGACTGAGATATGAAGATGCCTTTTTCTGACTAAATGATTTGCAGACCTAAGAAGAAATTCATTTCACCAAGCATGGACATCTCAAATTCACCTTGCATCTGATTAGCAAAATTTTTACACATACTCTTATTTCCACCAAAGATGATATCATCAACAAATACCTCAACAATCAAGATGTGTTCATGATCAATTTTGAAATAAAGATTACTGTGAGTAGTGCCTTTGCTAAAGCCTAACTTTAGCAGATACTTATCTAATCTTGCATACCAAGGTCTTGGGGCTTGTTTTAGTCCATACAATGCTTTCTTCAATCTGCAGACTTTATCTCCTTGATCAGACAATTGGAATCCTTCTGGTTGCTCAATGTAGACCTCTTCTTCCAACTCTCCATTCAGGAATGCTTACTTGACATCCATCTAGTAGACTTTGAAATCTTTGTAAGTAGCAAAGGCAAGAAATAATCTGACTACTTTAATTTTTGCCACTGGAGCAAAAGTTTCTTCAAAATCAATTCCATCTACCTGAGAGTAACCATTTAACACCAATCTTTCTTTGTTTCTCACAACTTTACCATCTTCATTCAATTTATTTTGGAAGACCCATTTAGTTCCAATTACATTTTTCTTTTTAGGTCTAGGAACAAGATCCCATGTATGATTCTTTTCAATTTACATTAATCCTTCTTCCATTGCTTTTACCCAACTTTCATCATTACAAGCTTCATTCACCGATTTTGGTTCAATCTTTGAAATCAGACAATACTCCTCTCGTTCTTCAACAATTCTTCTTCTAATTTGAACACCTTTATTTTTATCTCCTATGATCTAATTTTCATAATGATTCAATCTTACATACCTGGGAGTTTTGGGATTTTCTTCAACTTCTGATTCTTGAACTTGTTCCTCAACATCTGCATTAACTTCTTGAGTCACTGGATTCTCTAGGGTAAACTGAAGTTGCTTTCCTTCATTTGGCCTTTCATTTTGATCATCTGATTCATATCCACAAAACCTTGAAGGTCTCTCCTTGTTTTCATTAGCCTTGACATTAGCACTTTCAACAATATTTTTCAATCTCTTGTTAAAGCACTAGTATGCCTTGCTTTGATTAGAATAACCCAGAAATATTCATTCATCACATCTTGCATCAAACTTGCCTAGATCTTCATCTCTTTTGATATAACATTTAATACCGAAAACTTTGAAATATTTTACAGAAGGAGCATTACAAAACCATAGTTCATAAGGTGTTTTACTTGTATTGCCTTTGATTTGCACCCAATTAAGAGTATAGACAACAGTACTTACAGTCTCTCTCCAATAGACATGTGGAACATTTGCTTCCATCATCATGGTTCTAGAAGTCTCTTGAATAGTCTAGTTCTTCCTTTCCACAACTCCATTCTACTGAGGAGTCTTAGGAGCAGACAACTGCCTCCTTATTCCATGCTTTTCACAAAATGCATTAAACTCATTGGAGGTAAACTCTCAACCTCTATCAGATCTCAGACACTTTATCTTCACACCAATCTGATTCTCCACCCTAGCCTTAAACACTTTGAATTTGTCAAGAGTCTCTGATTTCTCTCTTAAGAAAGTGACCCACATCATCTGAGAGTGATCATCAATCATCAACATAAAGTATCTATCTCCTTGCAAACTCCTAACCCTAGCAGGACTACACAAATCAGTGTGCACAAGTTCCAACAATCCACTTGAGGATTGTTCTTTACTCTTGAATGTAGTTCTGCTCTATTTTCCCAATTGACATTCCTTACACATGATATTGGTAGGTTTCAGAAGCTTTGGAAGATCTCTTATAGCCTGAGTAGCACTTATCTTGACAATGTTATCAAAGTTTACATGACACATTTTCCTATGCCATAGCCAACTCTGATCAATCTAAGCAATCAAACAACTTTTACCAGAACCACTTAAATGAAAGATGTTACCTCTAGTATGTGTACCAGATGTAATCTCAATTCTGGAGCTTTCCAAAATTCTACATTTTCCATCCTTGAATCAAAGGTCATATCCCTTGTCAACCAACTGTCCAACACTAAGAAGATTATGCTTCAATCCCTCTACATACAAAACATCATTATTGTTATTCTTACCATCAAGAGAGATGGATCCCCTGCCATGGATTCTACTAGCTGAATTGTCTCCCAACTTCACAATTCCACCTTCATACTTTTCCATACTTACAGATTTACTCTTATCACCTATCATATGATGAGAGCATCCACTGTCAATTACCCATCCATCCTTTTCTTCAATCTGAGCAACCAAATCTCTTTCCACATTCACATAGCTAGCAAATTCAGTAGGCACCGCACCTTGTTCTTTGATAGCAATGAACACCCATTCATTTTCTGAGGTACTTCCCTTATCAAATTCATCATCAGTGACTCCTTCTTCAACAGCTTCTTCGACATAGTAGCATTTCTTCTGAACCCTAGGTCTATTAGGGTTTGGTTTTGAAACCCTCTCCAGACATCTTGAGGCAAAATGACCAATCTTATTGCAAGCAAAACATTTGAAAGGTAACTTTCCTTGATACTTACCGGATCCTCTTGGTAATCTCTTCACAAAAAGAGCTTCAAGTTCTTCAAGCTCTGATTCATCTTCTTCAAGATCCTTCCTTGCCTTCTCAAATCTGGTTAGTCTTCTAGAAGAGCTTTCACCTAGATCAAATCTTTGCTTTCCAAAAACACTAGCCTTAAATGCAAATTCAGATTTAGGTAGAGAATCACCAAACTCACTCATTTAAAATGGTAAGACCTTGCCAACCAATTGATCCCTTGTAACAGTTGTCATAGTCCTAATTTCCTCAATAGTAGCAACTCTATGCTTGTATGAAGCAAGTAAGGATCTGAGCACTTTGCCAACAATCTCTGATTCTTCCAGTGTTCCACTAGCACACCTGATACTGCACACAAGTTCATTCACCTTCTGCATGTAGGAAGTGATGTTTTCATCTTCACTCATCCTCAAATTTTTGTATCTACCCTTCAAGATCTACAACTTAGCACATTTGACATATTCATCGCCTTCATATAGAATTTCCAACTTCTTCCAGATTTCATGAGCAGTTTTCAATTCCAAGACATTTGTCATTTTTGTATCAGTCAGGGCACTCAGCAAAGCTTCTTTAGCTTGAATGTTGTTTTTAGCATCTTTGAGTTCATCTGGAGTTGAAGGACCTTTCTCTGGAGGTGTATACTTATCCTTTGTTATCAACCAATAAGCATCACCCATGCATTGCAAATGGCACTCCATGTGACTCTTCCAAAGAGTGTAATTTGTTCTATCAAATCTCAGACTATCCTTCTTGTAAGTTGACATCCTGGATCTCCTTGAGCGGTCAAGTTTTTTTTAGAGGAACCGTCTCTGATACCAATTGTTGAAATTAGGGCAAACAACTGAGAGGGGGGGTGAATTAGTTGTCACAAAACTTTTATCTCTTGCTGCAATTAATCTTCTTTACCACTTATTAATAGATTAAAGATATAACCATGAAAGCATGAATCAACAACATAAGAGAAGAAACATAACCAATACATATAACACCAAGATTTTTACGTGGAAACCTGGTTAAGGGAAAAACCATGGTGGGGTTAACCCACAAGATTTATTCTCCGTTAAAAGAATAGAAAATGGGATGGCACTTGCCTTCGAGTGCACTGCCCAGAGCTCACTGCTCAAAAGAGGTTCACTGCCTATAGAAACATTTATAAGTTTATCATAGAAAGATTGAACTGGAAAATATCATCTTCTTCATACAAAGGTCAGTTCCGTTTCACTGGATAATACTTCTTCTCTACCCCCAAACACTTCTTCATTATCTCTCCATTCTTTATTGCTCTTCCTTTTCTGCTCTTCTTCTTCTCTGCTCTGCCTTTCTTCCTTTCTTAGAATCTTATCATTTTTGCACAAGGATACATTTCCACAACTCAACCATACATATTTATATGCTTCATCAACCTTGGAATAAACATCAAGTTTGGCACTACAAACATCTGCCTTAATGTATATCACTATATTGTCAGCCAAACATTACTGGGACCCAAGTCTTCCTTGAACAATACACCACACTTCATAGAACCTCTCTTAGATCATCCACAACATGCACAAAGCATGCAGTCAACCATGACTTGAAGGAACAGGAACATACAAAGAGAAATCTTCAATCCCAAGCTCAAACCTCAATGTGGATCACCAAAACAATAGGCACACGATCCAGAGACCACCACAAGCACAATGAAATCAACAGGAACAACCGCACCACGTCAAATCACCAGAATCGCTTGCATCTTCATACCAGAACATAAGAACACCAACTGCCATGATTGTCATACTAGAAAGATTGCTTGCAGACCTCCAAACCATAAACCTCTTGAGTTGAGGATACACACTAACATCCCAAACACACCTCTAGATCTGCAAATCATAATATTCCAATGCAAATCAATCCAGACTAGATTTCTGTCACTCTTTCACGTCTGAACAACTGCAAAACCTGGTTCTACTCAGATGGCCATAACTTCACCAATTCTTCATGTGGACCCCTCAAATTTTGACTGGATTAACTTTAGACAATCCTCTACAAACCCTTTAATCCGCAGACTCTGATCTTCATCCTACTAGGAATGCAGAGTAATCTACTTCACTGAACTGTACTGTCTTCACTGTCTCTGCAGAGAGATATATAACTCACTTGTTTCTTCTGAAGACACTAATTTTCTCAATATCCTCAACATACAAGTCTTCTAAAATGGGATATAGTTGACACCAATGACAACAAGGATATGTTGACATCAATGACAACACCGATTAGACACATATTTGCAACACCTCTATCTTGCAATCTTGACTAGCCCCATGTTATGAGCCCCTTCCTCATCTATAGTGTTTCCTTCCAAGTCTTTGACTCTATGGAATTGATCAATAATCTTCATGGTCAACAAATTGAGGATTAGGAAAGGTTTTAGAAGGTCTAGATATAAATTGTAAGATGATGATGTGTCTATATGGATTTTAATTTCAATTTGGTTTGCACAAGACCTATTAATTTCTTAGATCTTATACCATTTTTCTATCTCCACCTGAATTAAAAGATCAATCATAACATTTTTAGAAGAAACTCAAAGCACACAAGAGGACTACCCCATCTGACAATCAACCCCAACAATTGCTTTACTTTTTCCATCTACATCCAAACTAATTCTTTATGCCTATGTAGCACTACCTTGTTAAAAGAGGCTCATCAAGAGTTTTACAGCGATTGGGAGAATATTAAAAGTCTAAACTTTTTAAATATTTAAAATAAAATAGTAGGCCCATGTAGACCTAGAAAGTAATATATATTGTCAGTGGGTCTCCCAAAGTACTTTTAGCAACAATGGAGAAGTATTAGTGTAAGGAGACTTTAAAAATGAATATTATTGTAACAAAAGGGCCAAACCTAAATTAGTTAAACCCCAAATTATAAAGACTTAGTACAAGTACAAATAATCTTGTGAGGGAAAAGAACATCAAGGAAACATAGAGAGGATTAAAATAAATCATTCCTTTGACCTTCAATTTTTGGGTGGCCTTGATATACATCAGTACACAAGTTGCAATCTTCCCCAACAACATTCTGTGATCCCTAGAATACCAACATTTTAAATTGTAACCAAAAGTTGCATTATAATAGTAAGTGTGTATAAGGGAAGGAAATAATTATTAGATAAATAAGCAAGCTTGAGGAATTAATGGGATTTCAGCCTTCAAATTTAGAGATGAACCTATAAGAAACCCCATGGAAAGTTTTAGTCCATTTCTCAATAGTCTCACTATCGACTACATGAGTGAGTTTGTGGAAGCTTTGAAATACAATCCCCACTTTGTGCAAGGGACAATTTATGATAGATTAGTTGCCACTTCAAAACAACCAAAAATGACTTTCACCATTAAAAATTAGTATCTATCATTTATCATGTTGTTTTTCTTTTTTGTTAAAACTGTGAAGTGTAAAATATGTTGCATAAGAAGAATAACTAGAGAAAGTAAATCAAACAAACTATTGGGTGAAAGTTTGGAGCTATGTCCCACTTTCAGCCTAGTAAATAGTTTCTATAGAAAGGGTTCCTCCTAGAAGGGTTCTACCCAGAATCACGTGGCACTTATGTGGCATTGCATGGTATGAAGAGTTATGGGCAGAACCCTTTCGGGCGGAAACTTCAATGTAAATAAACATATTTTTTAAAATTTAAATCAAATTTACTTTGAAGGTTCTTCCCGAAAGGGTTTTGCCCATAACTATTCCACCCAAAATTGTTTCACCCATAACTATCTATGTGGCATCCCATGTGGCAGCCAACCCCCCCTTTTACAACAAATTGAACGAAACTTCAACTTCAAGTGTAAATTTCTCCAACCAAAGGGCATTTTCATGAAAATCTAAAAATACCCTTTGGTAGATATCAAAGTTTAGATCTTAGAAATATATTTTTTTATATATTTTGATAAGTTTTACTAGGATTATTTTTAAATTTATTACAAGTAGGTTATTATAATCAAACATGGAGCTGATTAGAAGTTAAAAATAAATAGGAAAAACATATTCAAAAAAATTGAAAACTATATGGTTCACTAGAGGAGAGAATCCTCTCCAATTTTTTTTTTTAAAAAAAATTATATATTATAAAAAAGTTGACATCCCATGGAAACTACTTTGTTCTCATTAAAATTGACTTAAAAAAATTATAATTTTTTTTTTTTTTATCAAAAATTAATTTTTTTTCCATGCACTAGATATTTGAGTTGACTAATTAGGAAAAAAAAATTAAGAAAAAAAAAATTCTATATTTTTCTTGATGTCCCATGGATGTCACTTTTTTCAAAAAATATCAACATTTAAAATTCATCAATTAAACTTATAAAAAAATATCCACCCATTTTTTTTTAATTATAGGTATAAACTACATTAAAAATTCTACATTTCTTTAGTTTACGTCATTTTAAAATTTATAACATACATATGACTTTTTTGACGTTTAAGTTGGAAAAATATGTTTGTGTTGGCCATTCTCTTATAAAAGTGGGACACAGTTATGAACTTTCACCCTATTATACCTTCCTTCAAATGCATATTTACCTCACCGATCGAGCGTATTTGGGATCTTGACACCCAAGCTCCAATGGATCTACTCCTTGGATTCAAGTGTGTATGTGGATTGCTTAACTTCATAGCATAACCTTGATGAGTGAAAACAAATGAATGAATTCAACATGATAAGTTTGCATAAATCAAAAGTGTGATCATTTGGTTTTGGAGAAGGTTTTATTTATAGATTTTTGATGATGGAGGGATAAGGATTTGATTTTGGAGATAAGGATTTGATTTTTACTTTATTTGACAAAAGAGGAAATAAATCAAGTAGAAGATAAGTTTTGGAAGAAGAGAAGGGATCTGATTTTTATTTTAAAAGGAAATAAATCCAGAAGAAGGCAAGATAAGATATGAGAGGATTACCTAATTAATTTAATTAATTAGATACACACGAGTTTAAAAATGGAGAGAAATCAAGAATAAGGTGTTATTTGGATTTATTAATTAATTAAATATTTGATTTATTTAATTAATGTTCGATTGTGATATAATTAATTAATTAATTATAAATTATTTAATTAACCTTAGAAGAAAGTATGGATTAATTAAATAATTGTAAGTTATTTAATTAATACTAGGAAGTGGGAAAATTAACTTAATTAAATAATTAAAAATTATTTAATTAATGTGGATGAATAAGGTAGAGTGAAATTTTAATAAAGATAGATAAAATTAATCAAATAATTAAGAATTATTTAATTAATGTGAAAGCATGGAAAATGAATAACTAAGTCAAAAAGTGAGGTGAATTTTAGGTGTCTACATTTTGCCCCTCTTTGAGATGGTGTTGCAATGTAACATCATTTCAAACAAGTTTAAAACATAGTTTTGTGTTGGATAGAAGAAGACTTTGGTTTTGAAGAATATGATTGGATTAAAAATGATGATGCGCCAGTTGGGAAGAAGAAGTACTTAGTAGATTAATTGGTAGGATGAATGATGGCCCCTCGAGAGGATGGGCAAGTTGGAAGAATACGGGTGTGCTCTCGAAATGAATGGATGTAAAGAAAAGGGGGAGATAAAAGATGGAAAATTAGTCGAAGAAGAAAAAAATAGAGAAAAATGGAGAAGATAAAAAGATGGATGCAAGAATGATGGATTTATTATGAGGAATAGTTATGCTAAATTGAGTAGAGAAATCCTTTATTATGTATAGAAAACTTGATATTAAACATCAAGGTATAAGGAACAAGGGTGACTTTGTATCCTTTAAATGGACTTGAAACTGCAAACAAAAAGGGTGTCCTTATACATGCCCAATGTAATAGAATCTTGTTAGAAATGTGTGAGGAAGAAAACTTAGAGCATGATAAAGTCCAATTGTGCAAAAGGTATTGAATGACCTTATATGCAATTGACAACTGGTACACAAAAATCATATTCCAACACACATAAGATAAATATTAGCTAGAGTAATAAGAACATCTGACAAACATGTCACACGCAAATTAATGACTATGCCCCATTCTATGCTAGACTTAACAGACCAAGATATAGAAAGATCTAGGTGGATTTTGAAAAAGAAATAGGAGACAAAAGATAAATCAAAAAGAAAAAGACCAACTAATAAAACAAAACCAATCATCCATCGTAATCTCTTGCCAAAAAAATTTGATTGATATTGGTGTTACCATTTTTTCACCACAACTCAAAATTCACAGAGCTGATGTGACAAGTTCATTTTTAGGGTGAAGGTTAACATTCTTCTGTTATAAGTTATTTGCATAAGTTATTGTGTTTCAATGATAATTGTAGTTCAGTTATTCAAGAGAAGAAAAGATTTTAGATCATTCATTGCATCGCAGAACATTCTTAGGAGAGATAAGTATTTCATTCACTAAAATGATTATCCATTTCAAAGTTGAAATACATAAAGGATAAGCATTGCATTGAAATAAATAATGACATATCAAATGTCCCACACAAGTCGTGGGTATAGATGAACATATGCAAATATAAAGAAAATGCTATGTATCTAATGACAAGAAAAGAGAAGGTCATAGCCATCATTGGCTTGGAAATTTTCAATCTTCGAAGTTGTCTTCAATCTTGCTCCTAAACCTTGACATGAACCTACAAAATTGTGGGAGGGTCCTATTAGAGCTTTGGTTATGAGATCTCTATATCCTATTAGAAGAGGCATAACACTTTGCTTATAATGCGCTAATTGTGAATATCATCCATATGCAGGAGGAACTGAGAAGGAAACAACCATGGAACTTCAATGTTTTATTCTAATCTGTTTGTTTGTTGTGTAGGTATAGGATAAGTCATGTAGCTGATTGAAGACACATTAGTATGTGGTGTCAAGTGGGCTCCTACATGGGTTGAGCCCAACATGTTGCTTCTCCTTAATCTCAGAAGGGATGAATGGAAAAAGAAAGGATCATTATTCACATTGCCTTAATTACATGACAAACTGAAGGAGTAGAAAGTAGCCATATGCATTGGTGTCTAGTTCAGGACATATTCATGATTACAGTTCGAGAAATGAATTGAAATCATCAACAAGAACTAGACTATAAAAATGATAGCATTCAATGCATGAAATAGCTGCCATCATTGCTTCAGCTATCATTGGAAAATGACATTCACAAGTATTTCACTTTTATATCTTTCATGGTATGTATTAGAGAAATTAAGAACATCAAGTACATTTCTGTCATTTGAATGTCAATGGTTGCCAATGGATAATATCATGCAATTGTTCATGACTGTCTTGGTCATAACATAACATCAGAAACATATATCATTTTTATGCATAATTTGAATAAACTAAAGAGTGTGGATGGACAACCATCAATGAACAATTTAAGCTACCATGTCACCTTTATGTTGAAATAAGATACATTCATTATATGGAGCTATCACTTTTGAGCATGAGATGATCTTATATCATGGAGAGACCAAGATAAATTATAGCAGATAGTGCTACAGGAGAAAGACAAATGGAACAAGTAGTAAAGAATATGTATTGCAAAGTAAATGAATGATCAAGCTGTCATGTATTTCATCTGTCAGTATGCAGTAAAGGAAAGCCACTGTCATTCGTAATGACATGAGTGCCAAATGTATTTACCACTGAACATGATGTGCCACATAATAGGTGCAAATGAAATGTTGCTACAGTGTGGAATAGAGCATCTACAGGTCAAGTGAACAAATCTAAGTTTGTTTTGAAGGAATACATCAATGATACAAATGATCATAAAGCTACAGTGAAGTGAATAATGTATAGGTGTCATCAATAAAGATTTCCAAAACCTAAAATAGCCAATGAGAGATGCCACACACTTTGGGATGTATGAAAAGGGATAGTGAACTAAACTAACATCACATATTTATGCTACAAATTGCATGATCATTTCATGTATGTGCATATATAAATGGTGTTATCCTCAGAAGATGTAAAGATATAATGAAAATAGCAGTTATGTTTCATCATGACAATAGGTAAGAAACCCCAATGCCCATATACCTTAGCAGTATTAGGAAACTCTATCAGATAAGAGAAGGAAGAGAGTAAATGTCATTGAAATGATGGAATTGGAAATGCATATTCATTATAGTGTGAGGTATGTTTTCCAAAGTGAATGTGTTTTGCCTCAGGAATAGCCAAATAATGATATAGAATTGAAAATATATGCATCTGAGACATGAAATGTTGTGCACAAAAAGAATTAGTTTTCTTCTTGATTGTTTCAGAACCATACAAGTTTTTACATTGCCCAAATGGAGGTTTTCAAACCATGAAAAGACGATATCTTCATCAAATGGCTAGAGCAAATGACAAGGTAAATGCGAAGATGTTTGTGCCAGTCATGGCCCCATGGCCACTGAAACCAATATGTATCATAAGGAAAAGCTCAAAGTGCTATAAAAAAGGATGCCGCAACCTCATGAAGAGGAGTTTGGTATATATGTTTAGCGACAGTCACGGCCATACAAAGAAACCCTCAAAGAGGAAAGAAACCTTCAGATATGTAAAACATAGAACAAGGCTCAAATGTATAGATGCAGTTGTGCATACATATACAGATTCAGAGTTATGATAAGGGTTTTGAGCCATCAAGAAAGTGTAAAGACTGCACAGAGATACAAAGATACCATCACAGCCTTTAGAGGTAGCAACTACAAAAAGAGATGAAGAAACAATTTTTGTTTGAACCCCATTTAGGGTTTTAGGAAGTAGATACAATATATAGAGAAAATGGCAAGCATAAGCTACATCAGAATGAAAAGAATATGGTCGTGGGTTTTTTTTTAAACCCAAAAATACATAGAAGCTATAGAATGCTATGAAAATGAAACATACAGAGACAGACAAAGGATATTACCTGTGCATGGAGATAATGTATGATGGTGCAGAGCTTAAAGTCTTTCCTTTTTGTTTCATTTCCTTCTAAAAAATGTAACCATGGCACCCAATATATGGACAAATAATGATAGTGAAACAAGAAGTGAACAAAATCATTAGAATATATGCACATAAGCCACTGCTAATGAAGTCTGGTAACCTCATAAATTCAAAGAAAACTAAAAGGAATCGAAAGGAAAGTGTTATATGTGCATTGCAAGACCTTTTAGCTTCTTTTCTACAAAGATTCATGGAGGTTGAGCCCAGGAAATGCCAGAGAATCTAGTCTTCAAGCTTGAAACCCTAAGGGTTTCATTATTGGCTACAGAGCTTACCAAAATGAAATTACAAAATGAGCCTGCCAAGATAGGGCAAACTTGTTTTGTTCTTAGGGTTTCATTGAGCCCTAATTGAATGTTGACATTTTTGTCACACTCATTTCTTTTTTGTGGCTCAGATTAATACCTTTCTGGTATTATGTGTTCACCATATAAGTGCCTAGGTTTCATTTCTTTTTGGTAGTTCAAGTTCCAGTAAGAGTTTTATAGCATAGAGTAGAGATCAGAGTACAGAGATACCAGAGTCTTCCTCTCACATCGAGAGTGTTGTAATAATTTTATGTACTCATTATTCCTTCAATTATTGAGCAACAACTTTCCTTCACATTTTGTCCAATCATTTGCAAGTTAATCTGACATCACATTGTGATGAATATTTATCCTTTGTTTTGTCTAAGCTTGTGATGTTTTCGCAGTCTTTGTTTAATTCAGGTTGCATGTTGTGTTCTACCGGACCTTCTTGTGAAATATTTATGAGTTAAATGATCAGAGTGTTGTGAAGGCCAAAGTTCAATAATATGTTTATGAGTAAGATCTGTTAGGAGGCACAATCTTAAAGGTTAATTAGAATTCATTTATTTTAGCATATCCTTCTATCCCTTTTCCCAATTAAGTCATTAGATTAGGAAAAATCATAAGGAGAACTAGCTCACTTTGGAGATTCCCTCTCGAAATAGATCACCCACATCTGGGAGGGTTTCTAAGTATCAATAGGATAGTCAATCTTGACTTGACTAGTGGCGCAATCTTGACTGATAATAGCTTTTTGGACACCCGGTGGGACTCTGGAAGTATTTTTAGAGAAGTTTTTCAACCTTCAAAGCTATTGTCTTGTTATATGCATCAACATTCCAGCCTTTGGAGGATTTTTACAAGTATACCTAGTGACTCAATCTTCTGGTCTTGCATGCAGAACAAGCGCATTCAGCTTGTGGAAACAAGATTGGGACCAATTGGACTATCTCAGCCAATTGCATGTTCATATATCACTAGTATTTGGTGTGTGTATCAGTGATCTCAGCCTTCAGAGGTAGAAAATCAAGCACATCTGGTGACTTTGAGTTTGAATCTACTGGTTTGGGTATGATCAAGTGCTGGTATGTTATTAAAATCTCCTTTTCATTCCATTTTCTAGCTTGCATATGAGTAGGAATGTCAGATTTTCATAGGCAGCATGAATATCCACCATCATACTATGAAAATGATGTTCATAGGGCCCCTTATCAGCCATATTAGGCCAATCATGCCGCTATTTCCAATTCTGTGTCCCTTCAAAACCAACATGCATTGTATAATTACCACCCACCCACCCTTGCTCAGCTTCCTTACCAGTCATATACAAGCAGTCATATTGTTGTTTTTAGTCCAAATATCCAGGATGCTTACCGCATGCCCGTTCTTACCCACTCTCCTAGTTAGCCTTCATACCAGATGAAACAGTCTGAAATCAAAGAACTTAATGACATGATGAAGGACATTCTGTCAGACTTTAATAAGCAGATGGAGGAGATTAAGAGGGAATAAGAGTATAAACAGCACCAGGAGGAACTAGCTTATCAAGCCTATCTGCATGAGCAGAAGTTGGAGGCACAAAGAACACAATATGAGTAGGAAATTGCAAGAATGAAGGATTGTCAATATTAACAAGGAGGGGGATTTTAAGCAAGGCAGTATGAAGAGCCTGATTTGCAGCTACAGGAGCTGAATCACCAAGTTTACCTTCAATAGCCAGAGCAACCTCCCTATGATATATTTATTTCTAATTAGGAGTGGGAGACACAAAAGAAATAGTTTGAAGAGAATCTAGAAAGAGAAGCAGCTACACAAACAAAGCTCTTGCTTGCTTGAGCCCAAGCAGTCCCTGATGTTCTAGAATAGCATGCTCAAGAAAAGGTTTGCAAGTATAACTTTCCAAGTTTCAGACAAGCTAAACCTCTTAATCCCCCTGAAGCTGAAATTCCAAGATTCAAGCAAAGTGACCCCTTTTCCATCCAAGAAGTTAGTCTTGAATGTAAACAGACTCCCCAGAAAGTCAAAACCCCAAGTTTCAGAGGTTTTGATTTTGCTGAGTAGCCTGTTAGCACTCGAGACCAATCTATTAACCGATAGAAAGGAGCTAAGAGGATAAACTTACTGCATATAGCTTTGGAGTAGTATTGGTTGGAGTAGTGGAAAATCAAACTAGAAAAGACTCCTGATGAACCTTCTAATGTTTGCATTAATGATCCTCCATGTTTTGTAAAAGATGATAATTTTTTTTAGAAAGTCGTGTAGTGCAAGAGGTTGCTGCTATTTGTGCAGGGCAAGTAGACTCAAATTTAATACTAAACCCTTTGAATTTTGAGTCATCTGAAAATTTTTCTGATGTTGTTCATAAGATGCATGAAAGCAGGGTGCAGAAGTCATAAGGTGAATGCCTTCAATTGCATAGACTGAAAGCCCAAGTCTCATCTATGAAGACACTAGATAATGAGGAATACTCTGTAACCTTATTTGATTAGTTACCTAGTTTTGTTGAACTAGATGAAGAGAACATGCCCATACCAGAGGTAGCAGTTTTAGAGCAACATGAGGATCTTCAACTATGTAGTGAGCTGTTGATTGAAGCTGAACCATCTGACATAGAGATCTTGGATCAATTGGAAAAGTGTAAGGATAAGTCTGCCATGGAGGTTACACAGCTGACTAAAGATTGCCATGAGGTAAAATACAACCCTCTTTTATCCGAAAATCAAGAGGATTGTGATGAAATCGCATTTTGGGATGACCTTGATAATTTTGTTGCAAACTTAGATGATGTGGCAAAAGTTTCAGTTGGTTTTCTTGATGAGCTTCCTAACTTTGATGTTGGAGATGAAAGTAACATGTCTATGCTGAGTTTTGACCATCAAAGTGTTGCAGAATATTTAGATGATATGCTAATTCATGGACATGTATGTGAAAGCAATCCTGTTTTGACTGAAGAGGATCTATTTCAATCCGAAATTCAGCTTTTCTACTCATGTTTGGATATTATGCTGACACCTATGGAGGACGACAACACTAGGAGAAGCCAAAACAACAGGATGAAGAGAATGGTAAAAGCCATCCGGACAAAGGACTGGTTCATGAGCAATCACATGAGGACAACTTGGTTGTGAAGGAGCACAAGGTTGAAGTCATGTTTCAGCCAAAGTAAGAAGTAGTTGTGGTTAAAGAGGCAAGCAGTAAGAGTGAAACTAATAGGAATAGTTCAGGCTTTATCCTTGCAAGAGGTTGTCCCATTAGGGATTTGGCCAATGTAGTGACCAACAAGTTTCATAGTATTTTCAGTGCCCATAGGGAAGAGACTGCAGTCGAGGAAAAGAAGATGAAACTTACCCACTCATGGCCGTTCAGAGGTATGTCTGAACAAAGTCAAGAAATTCAAACCTTTGGCTATGCTCTTTAGGTTGTAGTACAACAATTTATAAGGAGTGTTCTTGTTTTTCACTACATATTGTCAGTTTGCAAGCATGAGAGGCATCCTCAATTGGTTAGGAGGGGGAGTTATTTTACTTAATCGCTAAATGGTTTTATCTGACCAGCTTGCATGGCTGATTAGAATAGGATTAGGTTAGTGTTTTCAGTTAATAAGTGCTCATGCTCATTTGCTTTTAGTATTTTTTTTCCCTAAGTGTTGCTGTACAGGTGTCTTGGCCATCAATGCCTGTTAGTTTGCTTGCAGTTGAGTTTGCTTTTAGTTTTCTGTTGTTGTTTGAACTATTGGAGAGATGAATTGCGGTGTTTTCTAAGTATGAGAAGGACAAAGTATGACTCAATTCCCAATGGATATTCAAGGCAACTGATCCAATGCTTAGCAGGCGAGCATATAGCAGAAGTCGCCAGAAATGTTACCATTTTTTCACCACAGCTCAAAATTGGCAAAGCTGATGTGACAAGTTCACTTTTAGGGTGAAGGTTAACATTCTTCTATTATAATTTATTTGCATAAGTTATTGTGTTTCAGTGATAATTGTAGTTCAATTATTCAAGAGAAGAAAAGATTTCAGATCATTCGTTGCATTGTAGAACATTCACAGGAGATATAAGTATTTCATTCACTATAATGATAATTCATTTACAAGTTGAAATACATAAAGGATAAGCATTTCATTGAAAGAAATAATGACATGTCAAATGTCCCACACAAGTCGTGGGTATAGCTAAACATATGCAAATATAAGGAAAATGCTATGTATCTAATGACAAGAAAAGATAAGGTCATAGCCATCATTACCTTGGAAGTTTTCGATCTTCGAAGTTGTCTTCTGTCTTCCTCCTGATCTTTTACATGAACCTGCAAAAATGTGGGAGGGTCATGTTAGAGATTTAGTTATGAGATCTATATATCCTATCAGAGGAGGCATAACACTTTGTTTATAATGTGATGATCATGAATATCATCCATATGCAGGATGAACTTGTTTGGGGGAAAATTTGATGGTTTGTTACTCTAGGTTAAATACCTCAATTTCACCACTAAACATTGGGGAGACAAGGATCAAGCTTGTGAACAAGCTTCTAATCACTTTGCCTCCCTTCTATTGCTCATGTGGTTATGAAACCTAAGGCCCTAATCAAGATTTTATCAAGTATTGTACTCTTAACCAAGCAAAACCCTAATCATGCCTCAAATCAACAATATATAGAAACTGATGAAGTATTCGGTAAAATTGATCACAGAAGTATAGAGGAGGGGTTTCAGAGATAGTGTACTCAAAATTTGAGGGCCACCTGGACTATGGCACCTGCCCCAATGTCCTACAAATTCTTGAATAGGAAAACCTTCTGTACAGGGTGTCTGGGACTGTTAAAAGGCTCCTAGATCTCGGATAAAACACCTGGTTGGACTAGGGCACCCACCCTAATGTCTCGCAAGTCTCAGAATCTAAAAATCCAAGATTCTATCATGACTGTACCCACAATATCCTTATTCCTGTAGCTTCTTTTCGTAAAAACCTGTGAAACACGATCTGCACATACAAAAGAAGGAAATTGTTGCGGCTATATAGGAGCTTGCCTCAGTCAAGCCCCATCTTCGATATTTCTACCTCAACAATAGCCAGAGATAAACATTTGTAGAAGTGTGTGCAAACCTAACAATGTGTGTATGCATAAAATCAAACCCTAGATGTCTCAATCAAGGAAAGATCAACAACTTGCTTTGCATCAAGGAATACATACTTCACCTCAAGGGGATGAAACAAATGAAGACTTGCATGAACAAGAAGGCAAATCAGCAATGTCCGTGGAAGATCTCCAAGCTTGTTGTTGGAGGCTTCAACCCTTCTCTTGATCATGAAAAAGGTGTACAAACCCTAGGAAGAGCAAGATAGAGTCAAGATCTTGATTCCTAGCCTTCATCCATTGTCTCCAAGATAGCAAATAAAGAATACTTCGAATAGCTTCAACAAGTCACTAATCTTCAATGGCAATTGTAGTAGAGTTTTGGCATCAAGCTTGCATAAGAATTGTGTGTGATAAAATGTTTTACAAATGTCTTTTTATATCTAGCTTTAGGGAATTCAAATTTTGAAGTAACATCTCTATATCACGTGAAAACTGAGAATTTGAAAATGGAATCCCGAGGCACTCGATGGGAGCTGACACCCCACCAAAATTCAAAATCCCGTGAAATCGAGGAGGACTATGGCGCAGGCGCCCAAGTCCAAGCCCTTAATTTTAGCTTAGATCTACATTTTTGGGGGTCCTAGGGATTCTAATCTCAAATCCCTTTCCAGGTTCTATCAATCAGTTACCTCAAAAAGTGAATAAGTTGCTCCTAGACTAAGTTAATCAAGGTTTTGGGAAGGCTAAAAAAGAAAAGGTTCAGAGACCACCAAGAGTGAGGAGCTAAACCAAGGGAAATTGTACCATTCCATACAGTAGGACAATTTTTGATGTTACATTTAGCCCCCACTTTAGTGGCCATATGACACTATGTGCATATGTAACTATAGGAAAGTAAATACATCAATAATGAAAAGGATACCCAAAAGGATACTATAGAGGAAGTCAAAGCATTGTCGATGAATAGGAAGAAGCCCCCAGTTCTGCAATCCTACAAGACTACAAAGTTAAAAACCACATCATGCAAAGGAACACTTGTCAGGAAAAATCAAAATCAAATCAACCTGTGACCACCACCAATGAGTTAGTATCAAAATGCTAAGGAGATATATGCCCCCCATTGTTCCTGCTTACTTAGTCCGAGAATAGAAATAAGGAGATATCCACACATCGATTTTAAGGGAAATGTGTTATGAGAGTCATTTGAAGAACAACACTCAAACACAACACATTGAGTAAGAATGAGAGCGGAACCAAGATTCCAATGCAACAAATGACACTGAAATTGGAGTTCGATAGCTTAAGAAAAGGGCTCCAGAGTGAAAGAGCGCACTTTTTGCACCTAGTTAGGGATAGGATTTCTCACTTACTTACGTTATGTAAAAGGAGTTGTCACTTATCACTTAACTCATTCTTGTTTCTTGTTACTAGAAAGAGAGAGAGAGAAGGAGAATAGGAGAGTGACCCTGCCAAGCTAACATCCATACTATCCATCGTGACTAGAGATGCTCCAAGCCCGAGTGGCAAAGAGACACTTCAAAGCTGAGGTAGGGTCCTGATTCCATTCTTCTATTGTCTTTCGTTGTTCATTTGTTTTCATGTTTATCGATGTCTGTGTCAAGAGGGGAAGGTGGACAAGGTTCCCAGATAGGAGCGCCCATGTCCACCTAGGGCGCCAGAGTCCCTCTGGGGTGCCCTAGTCCCACAGAGGCGCCAGTGTCCCTCTAGGGTGCCGTAGTCTTCTTGGGACGCCCTGGTCCTTAGAAGGGCATAGGTATTCTATTCAGTTCTTGATATCTTATTTTAGTTTCCAAAAGGGGTTCTGATACTCTTGCTTTCTTTTTGATCTGCAAGATGTCCCTGAGATGTAGGAGCACACATGTGGTTGTCTGATGGCACTTCTACGGGAGTGCACTAGCACTTTGATGACCGCAGAGAGAGAGCACTTATAGAAGGTGGGCCTATGATGGGTGTTTGAGATGCCTACAATTAGATTCTGCTGTGTAATGCTTATGGCACTGATGGAGAGATGGGATGTAGATACTTCCACATTCCATTTATTGACTGGCGAGATTACCATCACATTGGAGGATGTATTCAGGATCCTTTGACTGCCAATCTGAGGAGAGACAGTGAGGGTTGTTGGACACTGCTCAAAGGAGTATACTCGCGAGAGTTAGTTGTATTGTTTGGGTCGCACTGTGTCACAGGCAGAGCGAGGACACATTCAGCTTTGATTGTCAGAGCAGGGATGAAGAGACATTCCCTTACTATAGAGGATCATGATTATCACAGTCACCCTAGCCATCACACCAGATGGATGAGGCACTCAAATTCATGGGAGTCTCATTCATACTATCAGAGTGATGGAGGTGCATCAGACTATCTAGGCATGGGGGCGTAGTATGCTTGTGCACCTATATCATGACTTAGGGCAATATGTCCAGTATGAGATGTAGAGTCTATTGGTCTGCACATTGTTACAAGTTTGGGCCTTTGAGCACATCAGGTGCACACAACCGATGGGTTTTCTGACAAATGGTAGCATCCACCCATCCACGCGTCTATGCGTACCCACTAGTCAGGTGTTGGAGGCATGACAATATGTTATACTAGAGAGTAGTATTTGACAGATTGCAGCCTGGTGACATCATCTGGAGACCGTATCATGGCTTCATCAGATGGCCTAGCAAGCAAAGGTAGTTAGCTCAGATGCAGAGGGATCAGCTGATGGCCGGTCACCTCAATCACACTATATCTTGGTTCTACTATGATAGGGTGGCACAATAGTTCAGACAGGTACAGGATGTTCTTGTAGTTCATCCAAGCTACACATGTGCAACTCAGAGTGTAGTCAGAGTCAATACTGTCTAAAGACTGACAATAGTAGACATACCACTTAGCAACAATGAGGGTCCTGAGGATGCAGAGCTGGTATTAGGTGTAGATGATGTTGGGTGTACCTGAGCATATCGGACCTAGTGGCACACAGCATGGATTGCACCTATCTTTCTACCTGGGCATCCTACAAGAGATGTCCAACCTTGGGCCAATCACACTAGTGACATAGGGGTGGAAGATGATGTCAGTGACTTTACGGGATACTATGATCTCGAGGAGGGTATGGAGGAGGATGAGGATGAGTCTGAGTAGGTCCCAGCACTATACGTCTTCAGAGTGAGATCGTGACAGAGCCAGCAAGAGGTAGACATTGACGAGGAGACTGAGTCAAGACCGCGGTCCAAGGCTCATGGTCCTATTCCCGTAGATGATGTGAGGCCTAGTTAGACAGAGTGAGGGGAGAGTAGCAGGCCTATGCCCCCAGCTACAGATTAGACAGTGTAGCGATCCGAGACCCATCCTGGCGAGATGGAGATCCAGGTAAGGTTTGATTTATTATTTTATGTTTTGGTATAGTTTATTATTTATGATTTTTATATGGAAGTCTAACATCTATCTCATTCTCTATTTTGTAGTTCAGATAGACGCATGGTGAGACTTTGTGAGTTGCATCATAGGAGACATATTATTGACAGATGCCTCAGAGCAGAAGGTGTAGGCAGATCATTTTCCACAAGCATTCACTGCATGGCATGTTGAGTTGTTTTTGCCTGTCGTCAGATATAGGACTACAACAGAGGCCATGCTAGAGAAGTATGTATGAGAGAGAGAGAGGAGTTTCGATAGAGAGCTGAGCGTGCTGAGGTTGAGGTCAAGGCATAGTGAGAGCATATGGTAGTGGTTCCTATGTCGGAGGGAGAGCCAACTGTCAGTGAGTTCTTACTGCGGGAGGTCTAGCAAGCAAGAGCTAATAGAGACAGGGTTCAGGCTGAGATGGACCGGTACCAGAGGATGTACTAGGAGGCACATGAGCGGATGATAGAGATGAG
This sequence comes from Cunninghamia lanceolata, assembly GCA_027924645.1. NCBI lineage: Eukaryota > Viridiplantae > Streptophyta > Pinopsida > Cupressales > Cupressaceae > Cunninghamia > Cunninghamia lanceolata. Next base: position 7,583,058 of record BSBN01000957.1, read on the forward strand.
AGGCAAGATCAGGGGGTTACAATCGTGAATCATCTCTAGGAGTCATTCACAATCCGTAGCCACACATGGTTAGGCTTACGTCACTCGCACACCACAAGGACCTGAGGGTATAGGTGATCGAGGCTTAGCTATGTGATTCCTAGACTTTAGGTACTATGACATCCCATTTTGTTTTGAGAGATAGTCGACTCGGATGTATACTTGAAACTGATATATATATATATGATGTTTATTTCTTTTGATCTATGTGTAATGGCTTTTGATCTATCGTATGTGATTTTTGTAAATTGCAACTAGTGATGATGTCTAAATGCTATAATTAATGCTATTGTGATATACTAACAATTCTAAAAAGAACATGTAGTAACAAGCACATTGATTAATCATTTTACACATACCTTTAATTTCCATGCTATATTCGGTTAATGCAAAAGTGATCTAAGCAATTATTACTTAAACATGATACAACAATGATCAAATAAACAAAGATACAATGTTAAAAAAATTAAGACAAAACAATACTATCTTGTCGAAATTAAAGCTAATCTATGTGCTAAATTATCTTAGGAACATTTAACATTAGATCTCAAGCATAAAACCTTTTGAGGTGCGCTACATTAATAGGTTCTTTAAGTGGCATAACTTGCTCATTGGCTAATTTATATGCTCTGGATCCAAAGGTTTTAGTGATTATATATGGTCCAAGCTAGTTAGGGCTAAACTTACCTTTTTCACCAGGAGGTGCATTTACATTGCATTGATTTTCATAAAGAACCAAGCCCCAACATTAAATGAATGTTGTATGACTTGCGCATTATAGGCTCATTGTATTCCTTTTTGATAAGCCTTGATATGTTCAAGATCGTTAACACGTCTTTCATCAAGCATCTCAAGTTCATGTAATATTTTCTCTCATTCTATGTCATCATCCATGATGTCTCTAAGGGAAATTCATAAAGAAGGAATTTCTATATCCAAGGGCATTATTAAGTCTATGCCATATACAAGATTGTATGGTTTGTTACCCGTAGCTGTTCGAATACTTGTTCTATAAGCCCATAGTGCATAGGATAATTGCATATGCCAATCTTTTTTATGTTTATTAACAATTTTCCATAAAATCTATCTAATAACCTTGTTTGAAGCTTCTGCTTGGCTATTGTATTGAGGGTAATAAGGTGTAGAGAAGCGATGTTGTATATGATATTTTTTGAGGAATTTTTTCACATCCTTGTTCTTAAATGTCATACCATTGTCTGAAACTAAGGAGAAAGGTATTCCAATAGAGAAATTATGTTGTCTTGTATGAATCAACAGATTACATCAGGGGTCGTGGATCACAAAGGGACCGCTTTGACCTATTTTGTAAAATAATCAGTATCCATAATGATAAACATATGTCCTTGAGAGAAGGGCAGGGAAATTTTACCTACGAGATCTAAGCCCCAGATAGAAAATGGCCAAGGTGACACTTGGGCACGAAGCTCTTGAGAAGGAGCATGGATGAGGTGTTTATGTTGTTGACATTGCAGGCATTTCTTAACGTAAGCAAAGGAATCTTGTTCCATATGCTGCCAATAGTACCCCATACACAACAATTTTGTACCAACAATTTTCCACTGAAATGCCCTCCATAGGCACTAGAGTGAGCTTCTTCTAAATCTATCAGAATCTCTACATTACTTAAACATTGGAGTAAAACACCATTATAACTTCGTCGATACAAGACGTTCGATAATATAATGTATTGCATTGCTAGTTTGTGTAAACGGAGTCGGACATTCTTAGATGTCGAGTCCGGAATGGTTCCATCACGTAAATAATTGAATATATAGGAGAACCATTCATTAGTGTATGTATTACCACAGAGTTCTGAATTCACAACTTAGGGCTTTCAATTATCGGTGTCTTAAGATTATGAACAACGAAGGTAAATTCCTTAGGAGAACCATTAGGGGATATAAGGAAAGCTATGCTTGCCATTGCATCTACATGCCAGTTATCTTTCCTAGGAATGGTATCAATCGTATATGATTCAAACTATTTTAAGAGAGAAAATACAAACTCACAATACTGAGATAGCTTATCATGCTTAGTTTGATACGATCCTGTTATCTATTTAACAATTAACTGAGAATCTCCGTATATTGTAATATTCTTGATACTAAGAGCCAAAGCCGCACGAAGTCTAGCTATAAGAGCTTCATATTTAGCTATGTTGTTTGTGCATAAGAAATCTAAATGGTAAGATAAGGGAATCAACTTACCCATGGGAGGTATTAATATAACACCAGCTCCGGAGCCAGTTTGACATTTTGATCCATCGAAGTATAACTCCCATTTCTCTTCCGTAGAGATTTTTAGAATGTGTTCATCAGGAAAAGCATCGACATTTTGTATAGAAAAGGGTGAAGGAGCTTTAGCTAACTGGTCAGCTATCACTTTCCCTTTAATTACTTTTTTTGAAATGAATTTGAGATCGAATTCTGTTAACAACATAACCCATTTAGCAAGATGACTTGATAAATCTGTTCTTGCAAAGAGATGTTTCAAAGGGTCAAACTTTACCATTACATGAACTTCAGCATTTAAGAGATAATGTCTAAGCCTTTGAGTGGAAAACACTAAAGCTAGGCAATGCTTCTCTATAACTGTGTATCACACTTCATAATCGAGCAAAGTACAGTTGATGTAGAGACAACACATTCTTTGCCTTCAGCGTTATGTTGTGCTAACAGAGATGCTGGGGCATTGTTAGATGTTGAGATGTATAATAGAAATGGTTTATCAAAAATAGCTAGTTGTAAAATAGGTGGATTAGCTAAGTAATCCTTTAAATCGTCAAAAGCTTTTTGACATTTAGAATTCCATTAGAAGAAAGAATCTTTCTTTAGTAGTTGCGTAAAGGGGCAAGTCCTATTTGCAAGTTGTGAAATAAATCGGCAGATGGCCTATATCTTTCCCTGCAAACTATGAAGTTGAGATATTTTCTTGGGTATTGGCATATTAAACATCTATCTTTTTCGTATCGCCTTCTTTACCTCGATTTGAAATGATGAATCCAAGTAACTTTCCACTGTCCACTCCAAAATATATTTTCATATGTGCTCAAATATTTGTCAAAGATTTGTAACATGAGCCTTATGATGGATAGACTTTGCTAGGATGTCGTCAACATAATCTTCTAGAATATTGCACATATAATCATGAAATATAAGATTCATCGCACGTTGGTAAGTAGCTCCTATATTCTTAAGTCCAAATGGCATGACTCCCAACAAAATGTACCCCAAGGTGTTATAAAGGTTGTTTTATACTGATCAAGAGGGTTTATAAGGATTTGATTATATCCCAAAAATCCATCCATAAAAGATAACAACTCATGTCCGGCTATGGAATCAATAATCATATCAATATTAGGGAGTGGAAAATCATCTTTCAAAGATGCCAAATTTAAATCTTGGAAATCTGTGCACATTCTTATATGACCATCTAGTTTAGTGACGGCAACAATGTTTGAGATCCATGGAAAGTAATCAATAGGTCGAATGAAGCCAGCTTGTAAGAGTTTTTCTATTTCAGTTTTAACAAGCAAAGCAATCTTAGGACTCATCTTACAAATCTTTTGTTTGAAAGGCTTAACATCTGGTTTCAACACAATATTATGCGTTACAATATGAACATCTATACTAGGCATGTCTGAATAATTCCAAGTGAACAATTCTGAGAATTCACTCAATAATTTAGTCATTTCTTCTTATTCTTCCACATCTAAACAATCACCCATAGGGATAACTTTTTCATGATTATCCTTGTCCATAACAACATCAATAGTCTTTCTGTTTAGGAGAGTACTATGGTTAGGGGGATTGTAAGATTGTAATTATTCTTTAATTTCTTCACTATGCTCTACTATAGTAGTTATTGTGCTAGTAGTCTTTCCAAAATATGCATCATTGTTTAAACAATAAGGTAGGCCACATTTATGGTGATAATGAGAAATACCATCATAAGCACCTAAGAATTCCATTATCGCTTCATCCTCCATAAACATATCTAAAGGAAGTGATCTTGGAGGACAATTGGCGTCAATCATCTCAAGGTATATCAAACTAAGTGTTGATATTGTATTCACATTTAGAGTAGGGAGTTTGTGGGCTTTAGATTCCTTAAAAGGGTTATATCCAATGCCACTTAAGTAATGTTGCGAAGCGGATTCTATAGGGACTTTGATTCCTTGTTGATTTACGCCACAACCATGACCTACATAGTCACAATTTTTGTAAAGGATTCAGAATCCTCTGCCATAGAGAGAGACCATTTCTTTAGACGAACGTAGAGCTTTGTAAGTCTCATAGTCAGTAGTATAACTGAGAGTATTATCCTTATTTGTCAACAAAGAGATTTTGTGTTTATCATTAGAAGCATGTGATGTGATCGATGCAATATTTGATGTTTCGGGGATAGGGTTTTTAAGTTTATATTCTCCTATGGAGGAAGATGCAAAATCTAATGAACCCTAGTCATCACCAACAAATGCATTCAATTTCTTAGGCTCTTGCATAATATTTTTAGAGGCAAGAGGAGTTGACAATTCAGCTTTTAAATTGTTTAAAATCTTGGGACCAACAACATGCTTATGCACTTCCATTTGCAAACAATTATCAGGTTCAGGATCCGAATGGACAGTATGCAATTTCCCTTTAAATATAAACTTAATCAAACGATGTAAAATAGAAGGAACTACTCCTAACGCATGTATCCAAGGTCTGCCCATTATCATGTTATAAGATAGAGAACAAGGTATGACATGAATCTAGGCACCATCACAAGTCCAACTTGTATAGGTAAAGTTATAGTGCCCACAAATTTTTGTCCAACATTATCAAATCCATGAATACGTAATGATTCTGGTTTGACAACAAATATATCTACTTTAACTTTATACAATAAATCAATACCACAAACATTAAGGGTCGACCCATTATCAATCATCACTCTCTTAACCAATGTTTTGTTGATTGTAATAAAGATAACCAAAGGATCATACTGCTTTTGAACTTCGAGAGATGGTAACTCATGTTGTTGGAATAAAATATTTGTTTTTGTTGCATGCATACAATCTAGTAAAGTGGCAACATCATTTGGTTTAATAGCAGGAGGAACAATCACCTTTTGTAAAGCTTCTTGTAGCATTCCATGGTAAGTAGGTGAAGTTTGTATAAGTTCCCAAAGAGATATCTTTGTAGGAGTGGCGCAGAGCGGCTCTACAAGATCATATTCTTTACCACCTTTATATGTTAAACGAGGTGCTTGAGGAAGCATAGGTTGAGAAGCTGGTAAAGATATTGGAACATTCATTTGTTGTGTACTTTGTTTGTTATTCTGAGTATTATATGCATGAGCAACCACATTATGATTGGTTTGTTGTAAGTTTTGTTTCACAATTTGTTTTACACAATCATAAATGTGATCAGGAGATTGAGAAGAAGATGATAGACCTTTAACAACAAGCACAGGTTTAGAGGATGGTTGAACCACATTTGCACATAGAGTAACCACAATTTTTGGTTTTTCAATCTCTTCTTTAGATTTAGGAACATAAATTGCATTTACAAATCTTTGAAATTGTGATGGCTTTGAGGCCGTAGTAGAATGTCCAATCGAGATAAAGTCCTCAAGGGCTTCATCTACAATATCAAAGTTATCACGACTAAATGGCTCATCATAAGCATGAAAATCTTGCAAAAAATAATCTGACATTCTAACATGCTCTATTTAAACCAAGATTTAAATGCACAATGATGGCCTTTGTAAATAAATACAACTTTCAACAATGAAATGCTAATTTCCAACTATTTTATTGAAACTATAAAGAATATAATCACAATCTAACATATGCAAATTTCACTAAAGAGGTTTTCCAATCCAATTATACTTTAGAACAACAAATTATTTCAGATCTAAAGTTTAAAAGGATGCAAATTCTTTAAATCTTGGGTTCTCCAAAATGTTTATGGGAAAATTTGATGGTTTGTTACTCTAGGTTAAATACCTCAATTTCACCGCTAAACATTAGGGAGACAAGGATAGAGCTTGTGAACAAGCTTCTAATCACTTTGCCTCCCCTTTATTGTTCGCATGGTTATGAAACCTAAGGCCCTAATCAAGATTTTATCAAGTATTGTACTCTCAACCAAGCAAAACCCTAATCATGCCTCAAATCAACAATATACAGAAACTGATGAAGTATTTGGTAAAATTGATCATAGAAGTGCAGAGGAGGAGTTTCAGAGATAGTGTACCCAAAATTTGAGGACCACCTAGACTAGGGCGCCTGCCCCAATGTCCTATAAATTCCTGAACAAGAAAACCTTCTGCACATGGTGTTTGGGACTGTTAAAAGGTTCCCAGATCCTAGATAAAACACTCGATTGGACTAGGGCGCCCGCCCCAATGTCTCGCAAGTCTCAAAATTTGAAAATCCAAAAGTCTATCACAACTATACCTGCAATATCCTTCTTCATGTAGCTTCTTTTTGCTAGAACCTGTAAAACACGATCTGCACATACAAAAGAAGGAAATTGTTGCGGCTATATAGGAGCTTACCTCAACAATAGCCAGAGATAAAGATTTGTAGAAGTGTGTGAAAACCTAACAATGTGTGTATGCATAAAATCAAACCCTAGATGTCTCAATCAAGGGAAGATCAACAACTTTCTTTGTATCAATGAATACATACAACTTCACCTCAAGGAGATGAAACAAATGAAGACTTGCATGAACAAGAAGGAAAATTAGCAATGTCCGCTAAGGATCTCCAAGCTTGTTGTTGGAGGCTTCAACCGTTCTCTTGATCATGCAAAAGGTGTACAAACCCTAGGAAGAGCAAGACAGAGTCAAGATCTTGATTCCTAGCCTTCATCCATTGTCTCCAAGATAGCAAATAAAGAATACTTCAAATAGCTTCAACAAGTCACTGATCTTCAATGGCAATTGCAGCAGAGTTTTTGCATCAAGCTTGCATAAGAATTGTGTGTGATAAAATGATTTGCAAATTTCTTTTTATACCTAGCCTTAGGGAATTCAAATTTCAAAGTAATGTCTCGATATTGCGCGAAAACAAAGACTATGAAAACATAATCCTGAGGGACTTGGCAGGAACTGACACCCTATCAAAATTCAAAATCCCATGAAACTGGGGAGGACTAGGGCATGGGTGCCTATGTCCAAGCCCCTAATTTCAGCTCAGATCTGCATTTTTGGGGGTCCTAGGGACTCTAATCTCAAATCCCTTTCTAGGTTCTATCAATCAGTTACCTCAAAAAGTGAATAAGTTGCTCCTAGACTAAGTTAATTAGGGTTTCAGGAAGGCTGAAAGAGAAAAGGTTGAGAGACCACCAAGAGTGAGGAGCTAAACCGAGGGAAATTGTACCATTCCATACAGGATGACAATTTATGACATTACAAAACTGAGAAGGAAACAACCATGGAACTTCAATGTTTTAATCTAATCTATTTGTTTCATGTGTAGGTAGAGGATAAGTCATGTAGCTGATTGAAGACACATCAGCATGTGGTGTTAAGTGGGCTCCCACAAGGGTTGAGCCCAACATGTTGCTTCCCCTTAATCTCAGAAGGGACGAATGGAAAAAGAAAGGATCATTATTCACATTGCCTTAGTTACATGACAAACTGAAGGAGTAGAAAGTAGTCATATGCATTGGTGTCTGGTTCAGAACATATTTATGAATACAGTTCAAGAAATGAAGTGAAACCATCAACATGAACTGGACTATAAAAAGGACAACATTCAATGAAACAGCTGTCATCATTGCTTCAACTGTCATTGGAAAATGGCATTCATAGGTATTTCACTTTTATATCTTTCATGGTATAAATTAGAGAAATTAAGAACATCAAGTACATTTCCATCATTTGAATGTCAATGGTTGCCAATGGATAATATCAGCAATTGTTCATGACTATCTTGGTAATAACATAACATCAGAGATAGATATCATTTTTGTGCATGATTTGAATAAACTAAAGAGTGTAGATGGACAACCATCAATGAACAATTTAAGCTTCCATGTCACCCTTATGTTCAAATAAGATACATTCATTATATGGAGCTATCAGTTTTGAGCATGAGATGATCTTATATCATGGAGAGACCAAGATAAAATATAGCAGACAGTGCTACATGTGAAAGATAAATGGAACAACCAGTAAATAATATGTATTGCCAACAAATGAACAATCAAGCTGTCAAGTATTTCATCTATCACTAGGTAGTAAAGGAAATCCACTGTCATTCATAATCACATGAGTACCAAATGTATTTACCACTAAACATGATGTGCCACATAATAGGTGCAAATGAAATACCGTGATAGTGTGGAATAGAACATGTACAAGTCAAGTAAACAAATCTAAGTTTGTTTTGAAGGAATACATCAATGATATAAATGATCATAAAGCTATAGTGAAGTGAATAATCTATAGGTGTCATCAATAAAGATTTCCACAACTCAAAATAGCCAATGAGAGATGCCACACACTGTGGGATGTATGAAAATGGACAGTGTGCACTAAACTAACATCACATATATATGCTACAAATTGCATGATGATTTCAGGTATGTGCATATATAAATGGTGTTATCCTTACAAGATGTAAAGACACAATGAAAATAGCAGTTATGTTTCATCATGACAACAAGTAATAAACCCCAATGCCCGTATACCTCAGCAGTATCAAGCAACTGTATCAGATAAGAGAAGGAAGAGAGTAAATGTCATTGAAATGGTGGAATTGGAAATGCTTATTCATTATAGTGTGAGATATGTTTGCCAAAGTGAATGTGTTTTGCCTTAGGAACAGCCAAATAATGATATAAAATTCAAAATATATGCATCTGAGACATGAAATGTCTTGCATAGAATGAATCATTTTTCTTCTTGATTGTTTCAGAACCATACAAGTTTTTACACTGCCCAAATGGAGGTTTTCAAACATTGAAAACAGTATATCTTCATCAAACGGGCAGAGCAAATGACAAGGTAAATGCAAATATGTTTGTGCTAGTCATGGTCCCATGGCCACTGAAACCAATATGTATCATAAGGAGAATATCATAGTGCTATAAAAAAGGATTACATGACCTCATGAAGAGGAGTTTGGTATATATGTTTAGCTACAGTTGCATCCGTACAAAGAAACCCTCTGAGAGGAAAGAAACCTTTAGATATTTAAAACTCATAACAATGCTCAAATGCACAGATGCAGCCACACATACATAAATAGATTCAGAGTTATGATAAGGGTTTCGAGCCATCAAGAAAGTGTATTTAGACTGCACAGAGATACAAAGATATAGCCATGGCCTTTAGAGGTAGCAACTATAGAAAGAGATGAAGAAACAATCTTTTGTTTGAACCCCATTTAGAGTTTCAGGAAGTAGATACAATATATAGAGAAAATGGCAAACATAAGCTATAGCAGAATGAAAAGAATATGGTCGTGGATTTTTTTTTTAACCCCAAAATACATAGAAGCTATAGAATGCTACAAAAATGAAACATACAGAGATAGACAAAGGATATTACATGTGTATGGAGATAATGCATGATGGTGCAGAGCTTAAAGTCTTTTTTTTTGTTTCATTTCCTTCTCAAAAATGTAACCATGGCAACCAATATACAGACAAAGAATGACAGTGAAACAAGAAGTGAACAAAATCATCAGAATATATGCACATAAGCCTTGGTTAATGAAGTCTGGTAACCTCATATATTCAAAGAAAACTGAAAGGAAACAAAAGGAAAGAGTTAGATGTGCATCACAAGACCTTTTACCTTCTTTTCTACAAAGATTCATGGAGGTCAAGCCCAAGAAATGCTAGAGAATCCAGTCTTCGAGCTTGAAACCCTAAGGGTTTCATTATCGGCCACAGAGCTCTTGTTACCAAAATGAAATTGCAAAATGAGCCCGATAAGATAGGGCAAACTTGTTTTGTTCTTAGGGTTTCATTGAGCCCTAATCGAATGTTGACATTTTGTCACATTCATTTCTTTTTTGTGTCTCATATTAATACCTTCATGGTATTATGTGTTCACCATATAAGTGGCTAGGTTTCATGACTTGGTGAGGTCGAGCCATTGCTCCCTCAAAATATTTCATGCCTCAAAACACTTAAGTCACCTTGTGATATGCCTTAGCCCTTCGAGATGGAGATCAATTTTATGCCTTAGAGTTTTATCAGATCATGGAAGGGAAGCCTCTAAGGCTTAATTTTTTTTAGCAATCTCCTTAGAGATTATATTATTTTTATAATTTTTATTGAAAAATCAAACATTGTAATTGCAAAATGGCAAAATTATGAGCCATAGAGATTTATTTTTGCAAGAAATCAAATCAAATGAAAATAGAATAAAACTACCAGGTGTTGTAAAGTTTAGTTTTAAAGCAATTATTTATAAATTGCTTTAAAACTTAAACTATTTTTAGGCAGTTATAGCTAATAGGATAAGTCAGATACTCTTTTCTCAATTTGTTTTATTTAGAGGTAGATAAAGACAAAATTTGAGATCTCATGGGCAGAGCAAAGCAGATTTGTGGTGGGGTCACATGAGGGGATCTTTTTGCATCATGTTTTCATAGTTTGGACTCTTTTTGAGTGCTTTTATTTGTGCTTTTATGAGTAGCTTGAAAATGGACTTGGAGGTCTATTTTTAGGAGCTTTTTCCAGCTTTCAGAGAGAGATTGATTTCAGAGGATATATGGCTCGTTGATTCATTTTTTTTGGCAGTTCAAGTTCTAGTTAGAGTTTTGCAGCATAGAGTAGAGATCAAAGTGCAAATATACTAGAGTCTTCCTCTCACATCAAGAGTTTTGTATTCATTTGATGTACTCATTATTCCTTCAGTCATTGAGCAGCAACTTTCCTTCACATTTTGTCCAATCATTTGCAAGTTAATCTGATATCACATTTTGATGAATATTTATCCTTTGTTTTGTCTTAGCTTGTGATGTTTTTGCAAAGTCTTTGTTTAATTCAGGTTGCATGTTGTGTTCTATTGAACCTTGATGTGAAATATTTATGAGTTAAATGATCAGAGTGTTGTGAAGGCCAAAGTTTAATAATCTGTTTGTGAGTAAAATCTGTTTGGAGGCACAATCTTAAAGGTTAAATATAATTCATTTATTTCAACATATCCTTCTATCCCTTTTCCCATTTAAGTCGTTAGATTAGGAAAAATCATAAGGAGTACCAGCTCACTCTAGAGATTCCCTCTTGAAATAGATCACCCACATCTAGGAGTGTTTTCATGTTTCAATAGGATAGTCAAGCTTGACTTGACTAGTGGCGCAATCTTGATTGATAACAGTTTTTGGTACACCTGGTGGGACTTTGGAAGTATTTTCAGAGAATTTTTTCATCCTTCAAAGTTGTTGTCCTGGTATACGTACCAACATTCCATCCCTTGGAGGCTTTTTACAAGTATACCTGGCGACTCAATCTTCTGGTCTTGCATGCAGAACTAGCGCATTCAGCGTGTGGAAACAAGATTGTGACCAATTGGACTGTCTCAGCCAATTGCATGTTCATATATCACTGGTATTTGGTGTGTGTATCAGTGATCTCAGCCTTCGAAGGAAAAAAATCAAGCACATGTAGTGACTCTGAGTTTGAATCTACTAGTTTTGGTATGGTCAAGTGCTTGTATGTTATAAAAATCACCTTTTCATTCCATTTTCCAGCTTGCATATGACTAGAAATGTCAGATTTTCATAGGCAGTATGAATATCCACCACCATAATATGAAAATGTTCATAGGACCCCTTATCAGCCATATCAGGCCAATCATGCCGCTATTTCCAATTCTGTGGCCTTTCAAAACTAGCATGTACAGTATAATTACCACCCACCCACCCCTACTCAACTTCCTTACTAGCCATATACAAGCAGTCATAATTTTGTTTTTAGTCCAAATACCTAGGATGCTTACCACATGCCCATTCCTGCCCAATCTCCTAGTCATCCTTCGTACCAGATGAAATAGTCTAAAATCAAAGAACTTAATGACATGATGAAGGACATTCTGTCAGACTTTAATAAGAAGATGGAGGAGATTAAGAGGGAACAAGAGTATAAGCAGCACCAGGAGGAACTGGCTTATCAAACCTATCTGCATGAGCAAGAGTTGGATGCACAAAGAACATAATATGAGTAGGAAATTGCAAGCATGAAGGGTCGTCAGTATCAACAAGGAGGGGGATTTCAAGCAAGGTGGTATGAAGAGCAAACAGACTCCCCAGAAAGTTAAAACCCCAAGTTTTAGAGGTTCTAATTTTTCTGAGGAGACTGTTAGCACTCGAGACCAATCTATTAACCGATAGGAGGGAACTAAGAGAATAAATGTACTACATATAGCTTTGGAGTGGTATCGGTTAGAACAACAAAAAATCAAACCAGAAAAGACTCTTGATGAACCTTCTGATGTTTGCATTAATGATCCTCCTTGTTTTGTAAAAGATGATAATTTTTTTTTAGAAAGTCGTGTAATGCAAGAGGTTGTTTCACACAAAAAGGTTGTTGCTATTTGTGCAGGGAAAGTAGATTCAAATTTGATACTGAACCCTTTGAATTTTGAGTCATTTGAAACTTTTTTTGATGCTGTTCATAAGATGCATGAAACTAGGGTGCATAAGTCACAAGGTGAAGGCCTTCAATTGCAAAGACTGAAAGCCCAAGTCTCATCCGAGAAGACACCAGATAATGAGGAAGACTTTGTAACCTTGTTCAATTAGTTACCTAGTTTTGTTGAACCAGAGGAAGAGAACATTACCATACTAGAGGTAGCAGTTTTAGAGCAGCATGAGGATCATCAACCATTTGGTGAGCTATTGATTGAAGCTGAACCATTTGACAAAGAGATCTTGGATCAATTGGAAAAGTGTGAGGATAAGTCTGCCATGGAGGTTACACAGATGACTGAAGAATGTCATGAGGTAAAATACAACCATCTTTTATTAGAAAATAAAGAGGATTGTGATGAAATCACATTTTGGGATGACCTTGATATTTTTGTTGCAAATTTAGACAATGTGGCAAAAGTTTCAGATGGTCTGCTTGATGAGCTTCCTAACTTTGATGTTGGAGATGAAAATAGCATGTCTATGCCAAGTTTTTACCATCAAAGTGTTGTAGAATATTCAGATAATATGCTAATTCATGGATAGGTATGTGAAAGCAATCCTATTTTGACTGAAGAGGATCTATTTCAATCTAAAATTGAGTTTTCTGCTCATGTTTGGATATTATGCTGACACCTATGGAGGAGGACAGTGTGGCTCAATAGGAGTAGCCAAAATAGTAGGATGAAGAGAATGGTAAAAGCCATCTAGATAAAGGACTGGTTCACAAGCAATCACATGAGGACAACTTGGTTGTGAAGGAACACAAGGTTGAAGTCATGTTTTAGCCAAAGCAAGAAGTAGTTGAGGTTGAGGAGATAGCTAGTAAGAGTGAAACTAGTAGGAATAGTTTAGGCTTTACCCTTGCAAGAGGTTGCCCCATTAGGGATTTGGCCAATGTAGTGACCAATAAGTTTCAGAGTATTTTTACTGTCCCTAGGGAAGAGACTGTAGTCGAGGAACAACAGATAAAACTTGCCCACTCATGGTTGATCAGAGGTATGTTTGAATAGAGTCAAGAAATTCAAACCTTTGGCTATGCTCTTTAGGTTGCACTATAGCAATTTATAAGGAGTGTTTTTGTTTTTCACTACATATTGTTAGTTTGCAAGCATGAGAGTCATCCTCAATTGGTTAGGAGGGGGAGTTATTTTACTCAATTGGTAAATGGTTTTGTTTGACCAACTTCCATGGCTGATTAGAGTAGGATTAGGTTAGTGTTTTCAGTTAAGAAGTGCTCATGTACATTTGTTTTTAGTATTTTGTTTCCCTAAGTGCTGCTGCATAGGGGTCTTGGCCATCAGGAATTGTTAGTTTGCTTTCAGTTGAGTTTGTTTTCAGTTTTCTATTACTATTTGAACTACTAGAGAGTTGAATTGCAATGTTTTCTGAGTATGAGAAGGATAGAGTATGAATCAATGCCCAATGGATATTCAAGGCAACTGATCCAATGCTTAGCAGGTGAGCATATAGTAGAAGTCACCAGAAATGTTACCATTTTTTCACCACAACTCAAAATTGGCAGAGCTGATGTGACAAGATCATTTCTAGGGTGAAGGTTAACATTCTTCTGTTATAAGTTATTTGCATAAGTTATTGTGTTTCAGTGATAATTGCAGTTTAGTTATTCAAGAGAAGAAAAGATTTCAAATCATTCATTGCATTGTAGAATATTCACAGGAGAGATAAGTATTTCATTCACTACAATGATTATTCATTTACAAGTTGAAATACATAAAGGATAAGCATTGCATTGAAGGAAATAATGACATATCAAATGTCCCACACAAGCTATGGGTATAGCTAAACATATGCAAATCTAAAGAAAATGCTATGTATCTAATGACAAGAAAAGAGAAGGTCATAGCCATCATTGCCTTGGAAGTTTTTGATCTTTGAAGATGTCTTTTGTCTTACTCCCAATCTTTGAAATGAACCTACAAAAATGTGGGAGGGTCCTGTTAGAGCTCCAGTTATGAGATCTCTATATCCTATCAGAAGAGGCATAACACTTTGTTTATAATGCGCTAATCATGAATATCATCTATATGCAGGAGAAACTTAGAAGGAAACAACCATGGAACTTGAATGTTTTATTCTAATCTATTTGTTTCATGTGTAGGTATAGGATAAGTCATGTAGCTGATTGAAGACACATCAGCATGTGGTGTCAAGTGGGCTCCCACAAGGGTTGAGCCCAGCATGCTACTTCCCCTTAATCTCAGAAGGGATGAATGGAAAAAGAAAGGATCATTATTCACATTGCCTTAATTACATGAAAAACTGAAGGAGTAGAAAACAATGATATGCATTCATGTCTAGTTTAGGACATATTCAAGATTACAATTCAAAAAATGAAGTGAAACCATCAACTTGAACTGGACTATAAAAAATATAGCATTCAATGCATGAAACAACTGTCATCATTGCTTCAGTTGTCATTGGAAAATGACATTCACAGGTATTTCACTTTTATATCTTTCATAGTATACATCTTAGAGATTAAGAACATAAGGTACATTTCCGTCATTTGAATGTCAATGGTTGCCAATGGATAATATCATGCAATTGTTCAGACTGTCTTGGTCATAATAGAACATCAGAAACATATATCATTTTTATGCATGATTTGAATAAACTAAAGAGTGCAAATGGACAAGCATCAACGAATAATTTAAGCTGCCATGTCACCTTTATGTTTAAATAAGATACATTCATTAAATGGAGCTATCACTTTTGAGCATGAGATGATCTTATATCATGGAGAGACCAAGATAAAATATAGCAATTAGTGCTACAGGAGAAAGACAAATGGAACAACTAGTAAAGAATATGTATTGCAAAGAAAATGAACAATCAAGTTGTCATGTATTTCATATGTCTGTATGTAGTAAAGGAAAGCCACTATCATTCATAATGACATGAGTGCCAAATGTATTTACCATTGAACATGATGTGCCACATAATAGGTGCAAATGAAATGTTGTTACAGTGAGGAATAGAGCATCTATAGGTCAAGTGAACAAATCTGAGTTTGTTTTGAAGGAATACATCAATGATACAAATGATCATAAAGCTACAGTGAAGTGAGTAATCTATAGGTGTCATCAATAAAGATTTCCACAACTTAAAATAGCCAATGAGAGATGCCACACACTGTGGGATGTATGAAAAGGGATAGTGCACTAAACTAACATCACATATATATGCTACAAATTGCATGAACATTTCATGTATGCGCATATATAATTGGTGTTATCCTCAGAAAGATGTAAAGACATAATGAAAATAACAGTTATGTTTCATCATGACAATAGGTAAGAAACCCCAATGCCTATATACCTCAGTAGTATCAAGCCACTATATCAGATAAGAGAAGGAAGAGAGTAAATGTCATTGAAATTATGGAACTAGAAATGCATATTCATTATAGTGTGAGGTATGTTTGCCAAAATGTGTTTTGCCTCAAGAACAGCTAAATAATGATACATAATTGAAAATATATGCATCTGAGACATGAAATGTTGTGTGTAGAAAGAATCATTTTTCTTCTTGATTGTTTCAGAACCATACAAGTTTTTACACTGCCCAAATGGAGGTTTTCAAACCATGAAAATAGTATATCTTCATCAAACGGCCAGAGCATATGACAAGGTAATTGCAAAGATGTTTGGGCCAGTCACGGCCCCATGGACACTGAAACCAATATGTATCATAAGGAGAATCTCAAAGTGATATAAAAAAGGATGCCACAGCCTCATGAAGAGGAGTTTGGTATATATGTTTAGCTATGGTCGCAGCCATACAAAGAATCCCTCAAAGAGGAAAGAAACCTTTAGATATGTAAAACTCAAAACAATTCTCAAATGTATAGATGTAGCTATGCATACATATATAGATTCAGAGTTATGATAAGGGTTTTGAGCCATCGAGAAAGTGTAAAGACTGCACAGAGATACAAAGATACCATCGTGGCCTTTAGAGGTAGCAACTACGGAAAGAGATGAAGAAACAATCTTTTGTTCAAAGCCCATTTAGTGTTTTAGGAAGTAGATACAGTATATAGAAAAAATGGAAAGCATAAGCTACAACAGAATGAAAAGAATATGGTCGTGGATTTTTTTTAAACCCAAAAATACATAGAAGCTATAGAATGCTACGAAAATGAAACATACAGAGATAGACAAAGGATATTACCTATGTATGGAGATAATGTATGATGGTGTAGAGCTTAAAATCTTTCCTTTTTGTTTCATTTCCTTCTCAAAAATGCAACCATGGCAACCAATATATGGATAAAGAATGATAGTGAAACAAGAAGTGAACAAAATCATCAGAATATATTCACATAAGCAATGGCTAATGAAGTCTGGTAACCTCAGAAATTCAAAGAAAATTGTTTGAGATCGAAAGGAAAGAGTTATATGTGCATCGCAAGACCTTTTACCTTCTTTTCTGCAAAGATTCATGGAGGTCAAGCCTAGGAAATGCTAGAGAATCCAGTCTTCGATCTTGAAGCCCTACGGGTTTCATTGTCGGCCATAGAGCTCTTGTTACCAAAATGAAATTGTAAAATGAACCCGACAAGATAGGGCAAACTTTTTTTTTTCTTAGGGTTTCATTGAGCCCTAATCAAATGTTGACATTTTTGTCACATTCATTTCTTTTTTGTGGCTCAGATTAATATCTTTGTGGTATTATGTGTTCACCATATAAGTGCCTAGGTTTCATGACTTGGTGAGGTCAAGCCATTGCTCCCTCAAAATATTTCATGCCTCAAAACACTTAAGTCACCTTGTGATATGTCTTAGCCCTTGGAGATGAAGATCAATTTTATGCCTTAGAGTTTTATCAGATCATGGAAGGGAATCCTTTAAGGATTAAACTTTTTTTTGCAATGTCCTTAGAGATTATATTATTTTTATTTTTTTTATTGAAAAATCAAACATTGTAATTACAAAATGGTGAAATTATGAGCCATAGAGATTTATTTTTGCAAGAAATCAAATCAAATGAAGATAGAATAAAACTGCCAGGTGTTGTGAAGTTTAGTTGTAATGAAATCATTTATAAATTGCTTTAAAACTTAAACTATTTTTAGGCAGTTATAGTTAATAGGACAAATCAGATACTCTTTTCTCGATTTGTTTTATTCAGAGGCAGATAAAGACAAAATTTGAGATCTCATGGGCAGAGAAAAGAAGATTTGTGGTGGGGTCACATGAGGGGATGTTTTGGCATCATGCTTTCACAGTTTGGACTCTTTCTGAGTACTTTTATTTGTGTTTTTCTGAGGAGATCGAAAATGGACTTGGAGGTCTATTTTTAGGAGTTTTTTTCCAACTTGCAGGGAGAGATTGATTTCAGAGGATATATATAGTAGAGATTCATTTCTCTTTGGCAGTTCAAGTTCCAGTTAGAGTTTTATAGCATAGAGTAGTGATCAAAGTGTACAGATACCAGAGTCTTCCTCTCACATTGAGAGTGTTATATTCATTTCATGTACTCATTATTCCTTCAGTTATTAAGTAGTAGCTTTCCTTCACATTTTGTCCAATCATTTGCAATTTAATCTGATATCACATTGTGATGAATATTTATCCTTTGGTTTGTCTTAGCTTGTGATGTTTTTGCAAAGTCTTTGTTTAATTCAGGTTGCATGTTGTGTTCTATCAGACCTTCATGTGAAATATTTATGAGTTAAATGATCAGTGTTGTGAAGGCCAAAGTTCAATAATCCATTTTTGAGTAAGATCTGTTAGGAGGCACAATCTTAAAGGTTAATTAGAATTCATTTATTTTAGCATATCCTTCTATCCCTTTTCCCAATTAAGTCGTTAGATTAGGAAAAATCATAAGGAGAACTAGCACACTTTGGAGATTCCCTCTTGAAATAGATCACCCACATCTAGGAGGGTTTCCATGTTTCAACAGGATAGTCAAGCTTGACTTGACTAGTGATGCAATCTTGATTGATAACAATTGGATTATGTCAAATGTAGAAATTATCTATCTTGTTGTAGGCATGGTTTTGGATGATATCTCTATATGTTTAGGCAATGGGTACTTAGGTATCATGCAATGTTTAAAAATGTAGTCTTACCTATGATTTCACATGAAAGCTCTATTTTGTTGATGTTTAGGTTTCTTTTTTTGGGTATCAAGTCTAATGGGTGTTCATTTATTATGGTTGATGGATAAGGTGTGTGCATGAAGATGGGGGGCCAAAAAGTGGCCACCCCACTTTTTAGTGCTAGGAAACCATAATGTGATCACATTTTTTACTACTAAATAAAGTGAAAAAATACAGTCTCGTGGCCTCACTCTTTCACTCTAATTTTCTTATTACATCCAAAACATGACTAGGGCTTTAATGTGAGTACATGTTGAAAGATTTGAAATATAAGACCATTAAACACAATGTCATGTCACCTATCCCACCATGGATGAGGGCAACAAAGTCAAGCAACTGAAGAAAGTAGGGTTTTATCAATTTTCTTCATTGCAAAACAAAATGAAGTTATTTTTCATTGTTTTGATTAATTTTCTCTTTCCAAATTTTTAGTTAATGAATCATTTCAAAGATAGATCTAGATGTTGAAATTCCTATCAAAGAGCAACCTCAAAACCCTCAAACTCTATCTTCACGTTCTCACCCTCCATGCGACACCCAAAAAAATTATTTAAGCCAAACCAAAGAACACAAAAAGCAACTTCAATCCTTAGTTAAGACATTGAAATATCTGAAATATCTGATAGGAGAACCCTTGCCACTTAACTAGAGTCAATTATTTCTCATATTGATTTAGTTACAAAGCAAATCACTGATTGGAAGGACTATAGGGAGGAGTGTCAGAAATTCTACATTGATAAATTATCATACAAATAAGTCAAAGATAGGAAAATTTCAAAAGGTGATCTATGTGCACTTTTCATCGATCCTAAAACAAAAAAACCATTACATGGGTTTCAAACAATTCCCAATTCATTGGTGTGTGCATGAAGAAATATCCCAAAACTTTTGGGTTAGATGGTACATGGTTTTTTATGACCTCCCTTGTAATAATAACAAGGTCCCCCAATATTTTTTAAGGAAACTCTATTGTGAGTTTGTCCTCAATGACATCCCAAACTACTTTGACATCCAAGAGTTCCAAGGCAAGGGCAGTGGATCTGCATAGGATAAAGAGGATGCACATCATGCCTAGGACCATCCACCAAGACCCTTTATGAGGCCACAACATGTCTCACTCCCTTCAAATTTGAAGGAGAGTGTTGAAGTGGAGACACTACATTCCTTGAGTTACCTCACCTAGACTTTAGCATAGCATGGCAATGATCTTTCATGAGTTGGAGAGGGTGAGAGTAGTACATGTCATAAGTCCCCCTATCTTTTTAGGTCATGTGGGGCATTGTGTGATTTTGGGACCCAGGACGCTACCAAGATGTAGTCATTCCAAAGCGTCAGGACAATGCGACGCAAGGGCAACAACAGGTGATGGACACATCCATATTGGATGATATTATTCTCATAGATGATCTCTTATAGCATACATTTAGTATTGACTCTCAGGTAATTTTTTACAAGGTTCTGCAATTTAATATATTTGTATTTCAAATCTCTAATTAATTATATGAGTAGATGTTATATGTCAACATTAATGTATGTAACTGTTTGCACTATGAAATTCCAAGGTCAAAGTATTCATCCTGCATCTATTAGGAATCTAGTACATGGTTATGAGAGGAGGTCCAGTCAATAAGTATGTAATTTATCACAAGATCGTAAATATAGTACATGTAAAATTTTTTGTCATATATCAATGGTAATCTTATTTAGTTTAATTTGATGAAGAATAGGTGGATGTTGGAGCATCACCATTTGGATGATTTCCTTGTTCCTTGGCAGAGCCACTTTCATTGAGGTAAATTTTACCATTTCTAATCATTATGCATTTAAATAATGTTATGTATCTATTTTCTCAAAAAAACTTGAACTCTATTTTCAAATATTGAATATGAAAATTCCTCCTCATCTTCGTCAGTCAGCAGAGGTGAGCATTGTTGCAGCTATTTTGTTTGCAAATCCTTTGACTAAGTATGAGCTAATAACATGTAAATGTCATTTTTTATTTCTTGTTTTATCTCACGTCATTTAATGTTCATAAATGATATTCACATTTACTCAATTTTTCTTCTTCATGCTTCTCACAAGAGGTCACAACTCCAACCCATCTAGTGACAGATGAAGAGAGGCAACAAATGATCGAGAGGGATCACTAGATAGTGGTAAGTGATTGATTACATATGTCATGTTATATATTTTTAATATTTTATATATTAATGTGGATATTGCTTGATTGTATTGATAGGTGGAACTTCAAAAATATCTATCGAGGAGGTCTAGTCAACAGGCAATAGAGGATGAGTCATTGACTGGTTCACCATCTTTACAACCTAGCAAGGGTCATCAATTATTTGATAGCAGTCCATAAGAGATTTGATTTTAGGAAATTTTGTTACATATGCCTATTTGTCTTTGTAAACATACTTTTGTATGTTACCGATGTATATCGTTGTATATGCCTGTATGGCTTTATTTGTACATGCCTATATGGCTAGATATATACACTATATGTTATTTTCATGACATTATGTATATATGAGATTATGTATATTTTCATTAAATTATATTTTTGACATTATATATAATTTCATGACATTATATATATGTTGACAACATCCTTGCAAAATCCATTTTGTGCACATCTTGCAATCATTGCATTCCATGAGACTACATTTCTTTGAGGCATCATGTCAAACAGTTCACGCACCTTGTCTATGCTTCCACACTTTGCATACATGTCTATAAGGGCAGATACAAATAAGACATATGAAAAAATTCCTATATCCTTTATGCTTTGATAGTTGTCCACAACCTATTTTGAAGATCCCATTTTGGCATAGGTAACGAGGATGTTGGATAAGGTTGTAAAATTTGGCTTGACATCTGCTAATTGTATTTGCTTGAAATTTTCTTTAAAGCCTTATCAAAAAATTCATCTTGTGCATATCTTGCAATCATTGTATCCCATGAGACAACATTTCTTTGAGGCATCATTTTAAACAGTTCATGTGCATTTTCTATGCTTCCACACAAGTTGTATACATGTCTACAAGGGAAGTTGAAAATACAACATATGACAAAATTCCTATATCCTTTATTCTTTGGTGGTTGTCCATACCTTGTTCCAAAGATCCTAATTTGGCACAAGAAGGGAGGATGCTTGCAAAGGTTATGGAATTTGGTTTTACACGTGCCAATTGCATTTTCTTGAAAGTTTCTAAGGCCTTTTCAAAAAATCCATTTTGTGCATATCTTGCAATCATTACATTCCATGAGATGGCATCTCTTTGAGGTGTCATGCCAAAATATTCACATGCCTTGTCTATGATTCCACACTTTGTATACATATCTACAAGGGCAATTGCAAATACAGCATTTGACAAAATTCCTATATCATTTATGCTTTGATGGTTATCCATACCCTATTTTGAAGATCCCATTTTGGCATAGGCAAGGAGGATGCTAGATAAGGTTGTGGAATTTGGATTTACACCTACCAATTGTATTTGCTTGAAAGTTTCTTTGAAGCCTAATCAAAAAATCTATTTTGTGCATATCTCGCAATCATTGCATTCCATGAGATAACATTTCCCCCATGTTTATGTCAGCTTGTGTTGGAGATACAACATTCCTTCATTTTTGATGTGCATAACATGCTATAATTGTACGTGCTTACAATAAGTGATTCATGCTACAATGAAGCACAACATGATGAAATAATCTAGATGCATATTTACAACACTTAAGAATATGTAGTAGTGTTGCTCAAGTCATCAATACATGTTATGCCCCTTACTTTCTCATGCAAATGGATAAACTATGTTTTCATCTTCACATACATGGATTACAACATGTGACAATGATGTAGTCAAGACTAGGGGATTTTATCAAACTACCCAATCATGCAGCCAGTAACACACAAAGGAAGCAAAAATTCATTCACAAATCTGAAAATATTTTATTAACATCAAACATTAGCATTTACAAAACTCATTGGCCTTCCAAAACTTCAGCATTAAGCATTACAATACAATATTCAATAGATTATGTGCTTATAGCACCAAATTGCTTTCCAACAAATAAAAAGACTACCCCTATCTACTCTCATCTCACCTCTGTTCTGAGAGGAACCTCCAACAATAGAGTCCTCTATCTCTTGAGAAGAACCCCTATAATACACAATGACTTCCCATTTATACACAGACTGGCAAGAAATTGAAAAGTTGACAGTTTCATAATTGAATTCCAATAGTTACCAAATAGTTGAACAATTGCTAAGAAATTGAACCGTCACTTCAAACATCCATGATGGCATATCTGATGCCATTGTGTACATTTATACATACTTGGGGCTCTAAAATAGTCATTAGAAAATGCCCTTTCCTTGAACCATGAAGTTCTCTATTGGCATTCCTTCAAGTTTATAAAATCAAACTTTCCTCAACACACCACTATAAACAAGTTGCCAGCAAAGTTGTACTCTATGAACTCAAAAGTTTGTCAACCCATACTATTAGAGAATTAGTTGGTTTGCAAACTAAGAACTTTACCGATACAATCTTTTAGCCACCAAGCCCCTTTATTGGTAAAATCAACCTTTTCCATCCTTTTATCGGCTTATACGCAAATTTTGAAAAACACGAACTAGTTCGCAAACTTAAAACTTTGTCGATACAAAGTCTCAAGATTTCCACTTCTTTTATCGGTGAAACTAGTCTTCTACAAACTCTTTGACTTCTTCTAAAAAGCTTTGTTTATATGCATGTCAGTGAATCGGTGAATTGGTAACTTTAGGAACCCACGAACTGGTCGATACTTAATGTTTTCCTTTGATCGGCAATATTCCAATACCACAAACCAAAGGAACGTTGACTTCAACTTTGAAATCCTTTATCGGTGAAGTGAGCCATTAGTGAACCTAAGGGTTCACAAACTAGTGACTTTTCTGACTGAGTTTGCAACTTCAAGCTTTTGTCGGCTACAATCTCATTTCCATTGAACTTAAGCACTTGCAACTTACCCTTAATCTTAGTTAGGGAAAGCGCCCATTGGCAAACTAAGATGTCAGCAAACTAAACAGTTCACAAACTAGGAACTTTGCCGACCAAAGGCTTCCTTTAGTCAAACTTGGAAAAATGAATCTTGTCTTGAAGAGTTGTCGGTGAAAGTGTCTATCAACTAACTAGGTTGTTAGTAAACTATCAGATTGGCAAACTGCTAGGTCAGCAAACTGAATAGTTCATGAACTGGATAAATTGTCGAATGGCTATAATAGCCATTTTTTGCCCAATCTTGACCAAAATTGAACTGGGGATACCCAATTGGGTCTTTTACAAGATGGTTCCCTCAGTTAGGCCAAAAAAATTATATTTTCTCTAGAAACACAAAACCAACACTGCAAAGAAAACAAAGCCAAAAACCAACTTATAAAATAAAATATATTTTTGGTGACATAGGATTGTTTGTTCACCTAGGATGCTCCTACATTAGACACATCGAGTAAGTGAAATGTTTGATGAGTTGGAAAACTCATGAACTTTTAAAATTGCTAGTGATGGTGATCCCATGCTTGTTCTTTATCCAAACCTCATCTTTATGTACTTGCCGAAATACTTCAACTCCACTTACACTTCTTGGGCTACACCTCTAATGAGATAATTCCCAGTTTCCAAACTGTGACTTGTGTTGTTTCCTCTCCAAATCACCAGTTCTTTGTTCAATATTCACATTCTCTACATTGTTTACCATTGTTTTCTACTATTGTTGCACAAAACCAACACTACTACCTTTACTTTCAACTTTAGTCCCCTTCATGGAAACCTTCATTGAACCACTCTCAATCTCTCTTGTCACCTTAAGTAATTGTTTATTAGAATAGAAACAAACTATTGAACTACTCTCTTTTAGCTGTGGTGCCTTCTCTTTGACCGATATCAATACATACTTCTACCCATCTTTCACAGTAGTATACACATTCCTTTTACCATCATAGATTGCTTCTCTATCAAACTGCCAAGGTCTACCCAGCAACACATGACAGGAACTTACTGACATAACATCACACAAGACTTTGTCCTTTTATGATCTAATCTGAAAACTAACCATGCATTGATCTTTCACCACTAATTCATGTTCCTTTTGTAACTAGGTAAAATTATAAGGACTTGGATGTTTCCTCTTTTTCAAACCTAGCTTTTCTACCATTTCATCTGAGACTAGGTTATTAGTACTACCACTATCTACAATTACTTTGCAACACTTACCTCCATACTTGCATACAGTAATGAAAAGACTTCTCCTCTGAGATGCTTCATCCTTCTTCACTTCCAGTGTTATCAACACTCTCTTGAATGTAAGAAACTCTCCTTCTGCATGATCTTCTGCTTTCAATGATGCCACAATCTCTTCATCTTCTTGTACCATGTTATTTATGGCCACACTTTTCTTATTCTTATCCTGATGTAATTGTGGACATTCATAAGCTCTATGTCTCATCTCACTGCACTGAAAGCATTTTGCAAGGAACACCTTCCTATTGCTACCACATCCTCCTACAGAGTATTCTCTTCCTCTCACTCCTTGACTTGTTCCTTATTCCATTTTGCATTTGTTTCTTCTTCCTGAACTTGTTTGTCTTTACCACTGCTTCCTTGTCCTCTCTCGGCTGAGAATTTTCCTCTACCTCTTGTATTACTCTACTATCTTATTTCTATATTTTCTTCTTCTTTCAATGCATATTGATATGCCTCCTCTATCATGGATATCTTTAGCATACTCATCTCATCTTGTATATTAAATCGCAACCCATTGATATATCTGGCTACTTTCTCTTTATCCATTTGATGATGCCCAGATTTAATTACCATTTTATAAAACTCTTCAGTATAGTCCTTTATGCTCATATCTTTCTGCTTCAAATTCTAAAGTTTTCTAATTATTTCCAACTCATAATCTCGAATAACAAATTTGGCTTTCAATTAAATAACCTCTAATTCCACCGGGTTATTTTTGCATCTCCACTAGCCACTCTTTCTTTTTGCAACTCCCTCCACCATAGGGCAGCATGTCCTTTGAGTTTTGTTTGCACCAATCTCACACTCTGAGTGTCACGAATATTTTCATGTTCAAAATACTCTTCTAATTCTCCTATCCAATCTATCAATTCTTCAGGATTTAATGTTTTGGAAAAATTTAAAATTTCTATTTTGTTACCTCCAACTCTGTTAAGTGCTCTCAGGAACTGTCTTCTCTAGCATCTATTGGCTGGTCATTTTCTCTTTCTCATTCATCCTCATCTGATCTTCCACATAGTTTAGGTTTCTTCTCAATCTAGCAACTAGATTTCTTAACCCATTCCTTGTTTCAACATGAAATTGTTCGAACATTTCCTCCATTATGGGAAATTTTCTTCTCAGGAGCATCTTCTCAAAATACTATTGTAATAGGTCCAAACAAATGAGAGGGGGGGTGAATCAGTTGTCGCTCTTCTTCCCTTTTTCTAATGTTATTCCTTTTTACAACTTAAGATTAAATCAATGATATAAACAATCCAGCGTTTAAACAATAGCATATGAGCAGAAAACATGAATGACACATTTGATACCAAGATTTTGACGTGGAAACCCAGTTAAGGGAAAAACCACGGTGGGGGTTAACCCACAAAAATTAATACCCTATTGATATACAATGGGAATGCACATGCATTTAGGCTCACTGCCTAGAGCTCACTGCTCAAAAGAAGGTTCACTGCCTAAGACAATATTACAAATGAAAAATAGAGATATGAACTGATGATAGCATCTACTTATGTAGGAATTTCAGTTCCGGTTGAGTACAAAAATTGATCTTACTTACTTCATCCTTGCTTTGTTCTTCTTACTGTTCTACTCTTATTCACACCTTAGATTTCTGCTCTACTCACATACTTTCTTCTCATGCACACTACTTACTAAACAACTGAATTCATTGACTATATATATCCACAACAAGATCTATAATCATTCTACCAGTCAACTTCAACAGTACTTAGAACACTTAAGAATGCTCAGCTCTGTCAGCTAGATCTATACATAACTTGGAGTGTGGACCAAAACTTACTCTTGCAAATCATTATTCATGTTGGCCATAGTTACTGAATGTCACCATTTGTCCAACAAGTAACTTCCATTCATCTAGAAACAAGATCTTCTACAAGGTTTACCTATTCTTCTTTGTCTACTCTGTCAGACTAGAACCTGATACACAGATGCTAATAACATTTGATTCCTTCATCACTAGATGACATAATTCTAGATTTAAAGTGTATTTGCAATGTTGTCAATAACCTTGGATCCGCAACATACCATGTCTTTCCACTGGATAGATTTGAACCAAAATATCAAACTCTGCTATATATTCTATTTTAGGCTCTCGAACTTAGATACATTATTGTTCTGACTTCTGGTATGATCAGATACTTTACTGCAGAGGTGTGGGACAATCTTAGTTTCCATCAATGACAACTCCTATCAATGCTATATAGTGTCTCTTTCTAACAATCTCCCCCTTTGGCATTGATGGCAACATTTAGTGAAAACTGATTAAGTGTCTTAGAGCAACTCCCCCTTTGTCTGTGCATTCGTGCTCTTCACTTATTCTGTTTCTCCCTCTTTTCTAAACTCCTCATTTTTCACTATCCTTCACTCCCCCCTTTGACATCAATGGAAAAGGGTGGGGTCCACAAGTCAAAATTCACAAAAAAACTCTGTTTATACTATCATGTATGTACAACAATTCATCAAATCTTGTTCACATGAACATGAGAATGTCTGCAAAACTGGTTTTTAATTGCACAAGTTCAGAGGCCCAAGTGTTCTTCATTCCATCCAAGAGTAAGATGTGCCCACTTAGCAAAAATGCATATGCTTCTGCCTTAGCCAAATCCAAAGGATCACTTGTCTGGAGTGCATTCTGGGCTTCGGATAAGGCGTTATGCATGGCTTCCAACTTGGGATCCATTAATCCCCAGAGTTCATATATCCTCTTTATAGTATTGATTTTCTCTTTTTCAAGTCTCTTTATTTCATCTGTCAGGCTAATGATCTGATAGTCCTGACTTATGGGAGAGGCATTTAGAGGATCAAAATTTTGGGATAGAACTGATATTTTCTGTTTTTGTTCCTTTATCTTCTTCTCAACATCCTTGTTGATTTTGGTCCATGATAGACAAAATTTATATATATCTCTTCCATCACTTAGAGTATTTTGAATGCTCTTTATGCTAATGCCCAATACCACTCTATCACTTCTTATCAGATTCTTAACTTGATTAAATTTCTTATTCAAAAACTCTTTCTGAACCTTTGCCTCTGCAAACTTTTCAAAAGACTCAAAATGTGAGTCAACTAAACTTACAAGATTTTTCAAATGGTCGGAGTGGGAATCATTTTGATTTTTCTGATAAGTTGGCATTAATTTCTCTAACACTCCAGATGCTAACCCCAGTAGCTCATTGTCCTCTAAGTGAGATTTCATCATCGTTTCTCTGGCTTTTACTTGAGTCAAGGATGCTATTTTCATCAATTGAAATAGAGAGAGTGCATCTGGATTGGTTAGTCGTTGGAGTAGTTCGGGCTCATCAAGCTCAATCACTTCCTTTTCAATAAAATCTTTCACTGCATCTGCAGTGTATCTTGTTGCAATTATTAAATCATCATTTTGATCATCTGATTTAGGTGCTTTAGGTGTTTCAACATTTGCACCATCTTCTTCTGTTTTGTCTACTTTTCCTTTTTCCTTCACTTTCTCTATATTAATCTTCTTTGTGTTCTCTTCTGAGAGACTCATTTATGTTTTCTCACCACTCGTTGCTTGATCCAGAGGGTTCTAAGTGGTACCAATATTCTCTTTCTTCTCAGAGTGATCAAGTGGAGGAGATATCACTTCATCAATTATTCTATTTATCATTTCTATGTCTTCCTGATTGTCTTGTTCCTCTTCTTGAAATTCTCCAATATTTAGATTTGATGAATCAAGTTCTGAAGGATTTAGAGTAATACTTTGATAATTGATTCTCTTGTTAGTTTTTTCTTCTGGAGCAGCAGGATTGTCTTCTTCATCTTGCTTTTTTGAGATAATGTAGTACTTATTTTTGTCTATAGCCTTTCTCAGAATTTCCTCTGTTTCCTTTGCAATTTCTTCATTTTCACCAAGCATTAGCTTCTTCATCCAGACTTTGCTTCTGAATTTATCTTTGACTTGACTAAGGATTTTATATGCTTCTTTTCTAGTTATTACGGAGCATAATGAGGAGAGAACATACTCTCTAAGTTCTATATCCTTTTCTTTGGCTGCATCTTTCCACATTTCCATTACTTTCCTCAAACTTTTAGGAAGATCTTGCCGGATTTCCAACAAGGCTCTATTGAACTTATTTAGAAATATGATAATGGCATCTTCTAAAGTTTTCTTATTAGCTTGATCAAGATTATCATAGTAAGTTTGGATAGGCTTTAAGTTTCCATGAACAGTGATTGTTTTTACAATTTCATCAATAGTCATGGCAACCTTATCGGATACTAGCTTTTTACTAGCCCTCATGCTTCTGGATGGTTGGTCTTCAGAAATTTTTGAAGTTTTGACCTTTTTGGATCTTATCTCTTTCACTTCTTCATCTATTTCAGTCTCCTCATCATCTTGTGTGCTCTTGAGGATTCTTGTTGCCTTGGTTTTCTTCCTTTTCACTCCTTCATCGAATGGAGTGGCTTTCGGCTTCTTAGTGTGAGTGGTCTTGAGAGGCTCAGTAGGAGTTGTAGAGCTCCTTGTCTTTCTTGGGGCCTTTGGGGGAATTATAGGTTCACTTTTTGCCTGCTCCATGTTCTTCTTTATCTTTTCAATTCTTTGTCTATTTTCATTCACTGCTTCTTTTGTAATCCCAATGCTTTCTGCATACATCTCTACTTGCTTGTGTACCTTTCTTTTTATTTCTAGCTATCTAAGTTCCACATGCAGCTTTAGGCTCAGTTCCTTGTATGTTCTGAACTTTTCAAGAGAGGTGTCTTTAGGTTTGCTCAGGAGATGTTGAGAATACATGTCTAGAATTTCCTCATCCACTTCATAGCACATGGGCATTATCCACAATATCCTTGGTTCTACATGTTCCATCAAACATTTATCTGTGTCTACCAAGAAACATATTTCATTTTCATACTTTTTAACAACTAAACCAGGAATTCTTTCTGTTGCATGCATCAAATTATGGAAGTTCTTAAAGTAACCCCAAATAATAGTCTTTTGTGTCTATGAATCACCAAGACTGCGAAGAAGATCCCTAATTTTCCATGCCACTGGTCTGTCAGATGTCCATTGTATACCCAGAACTCCTAGAACCTCATTCATGAAGTATAAAAAGATACATATCACCATGGAACCATACTTGAAGGAATTTTTCTTGTCCTTTTTTATTTTGTTCAGGTTCTCTAGTAGTTGGTTTTGTAGAAGCTCACATAAGTCATAATCCATATTTTTCTTTGTCATCTGATATGCAACATAAAATAGTTGTTCTAGAGACTGAGTTCTCCCTACTGGAGTGGTAGATCTTATACCCAACTACCATCGAAGTAAACTTGACATCCGGATCAGTGATGTCATTGATAGTCATAGATCTTCTATTGAATTTTGCTCCAGTTGCATCAGTTACTATTTGATTTTTCATAGCCTTAAGCATGGGTTGCCCACCAGTTGCATTCAATCTAGTCATAATTCGAATTATATCTTTTGTAATTTTGAACGGCTTCAACAACCACATAAACTCATCATGTATCTGACTCAATACATACCTAACCCATTTGCTTTCATCAAAGGATGGAAATTCAATAACTTGTACGAAGTGTTTGTTTTCTAAGGTTTTATATTCTAGCTTCAATTGGTGATTGTCATCCTTCAACTGGTTTTCAAATAAATCTAGTAATCTCAGATTTCTAGATTCCTCTATATTGCAGTGAATGTAAGTCCTAATATCTTCAACATGTAAAACCTCGTACAGAACTCTAGAAAATGCACCTAATGGCTCAACCTCTACAGATTTGAATGGATGCTTCTTGAACTTGGGATGAGGTCTTTTAGTAACATCTACTACTAGAGGAGTAGCCATTTGCAGAAAATGAAAACTCAAAAGATTTTATAGAAAATGGAAAACACCTTGCCATGCAGATTGGGGTTTTTTCTTGGAAATCCCTTTCTCACTTCCAACTTTTGAGAATTCTCAGTCTAGGCTTGTCCACTTCTTTCTTTTTGATGCAAAGTGTTTAAAATGAGGAGTGAATGACCCTTTTAAGCTTTACATCACATAATTTGCCTTTGTAATAAATGCTCTGCCCTAGCACATTCAGTCATTCTATTTTGAGAGTTTTTCATGTATTGCTCTGCAATCTGCTATCTCTTTTCTTTCAGAAACCCTTCCACATGGTCTAAAACAATCAAGGATCTTTTCTCTTACTGTGCTAGATCTAGGCACTTACTTGGTAGCTGGGGGAATTTGATTTGTAATGCCGCTCCCGCTGAGCCAAGACTTCTATCTTAATTCTTGGAGGAATTGTCAGTACTAGATTGTGGTGCAGTCCGTTACTGTCATTCATGTAGTGACTTTCCTGACCCATATCTTGTTTGATTCATCATGAGTCTCATTCATATCAATTTTTTCCTTGCCTTTGTCTTGTCTTTGCTCATCCAGTTTTCTATTTACCGGACCTCTTCTTCCATTGTCTTTACTTCTACAGAGTCTTGCAATATGACCAGATTTATTGCATTTGAAGCATATAATGTTTCTTTTCTTCTACGCCTAATTTTCTCTTGATCTGCATTGATTAGCCATATGTCCAAACACATTGCAAACAATGTAGTAGCCATTGAAGGAATTGCTAATTCTTCTGTTATTGGAATTATTCATTTTCAAACTTCTACATTCATTTGATCTATGACCATACCTATTACACTTGAAGCATTGACCGGAGAAGGATGGACCTCTTTGATTTACTCTGCTTCTGCACTGAGTAGCTCTGTGACCAAATTTGTTGCAGTTGAAACAATTTCCATTGAATGATGGATATCTTTGAGTATTTGGCTGTCTCACCTAAAGTTTTCTATATCTATTTCTCCCATTCTTAGACTAATAATTTTTCTGTCCAGATCCGGAGCTTTCACCTTTTTCATATGAAAGACCATGCTTGTCATCAGCCCTTTTCTATCCTTCAAGTAGTGCTTCAAGTTTTGCTGAACTTATTTTGAACTTCTCCTTATATTGATTTGCAATATCCAGGTCATGTCTGAGAGTGACTAATTGCCTTTCAAGTTCTCTCTCATTGTCTCTGCTCTCTTGTAGATCAGACTCTAGATGGCTAGCTATTCCATCCAATTTGTAACATTCTTTAGATCTTTCTTTTAGTTTTTGTTTTAGATCTTCAATTTTCTTCCTATCTTCACTTTCTTTGGTTTGCCTCATTACCCCAGATTCCATTTCAATTTTTAGGACATCAACTTCTTTGGAGAGCTTCTCACATTCCTTTATTTTTTCTTCCAAAGTTTCATTCAAGCTATTTTCTTCTAGATAGCTGTAGAAGTAGATCCTTTTTTCTTTACAAAGATTTCTCTAGTTTATGTTTTAACACCTCAATGGTGTCATCAACATCTTTAAGTTCACCTCTCAGATTACTAATTTTTGTTCTAGATTGAGCAAGCTCTTCTAGGGCTGATTGAAGATCTCTTAGTGAACCCATTGAAAACTGCTTCCAAGATCTTTACCTTAAGATGTTAGGCTTTTATGAGGAACGTGGCTCTGATACCAATTGTTGTAATAGGTCCAAACAACTGAGAGGGGGGGAGATGAATCAATTGTCGCTCTTCTTCCATTTTTCTACTATTATTCCTTTTTACAACTTAAGATTAAATCAATGATATAAACAATCCAACATTTAAACAATAGCATATGAGCAGAAAACATGAATGACACATTTGACACCAAGATTTTGATGTGGAAACCCAGTTAAGGGAAAAACCATGGTGGGGGTTAACCCATAAAAATTAATACCCTTTAAAAGTATTGATATACATTGGGAATGCACATGCATTCGGGCTCACTGCCTAGAGCTCACTGCTAAAAAGAAGGCTCACTGCCTAAGACAATATTACAAATGAAAAATATAGATGTGAACTGATGATAGCATCTACTTATGTAGGAATTTCAGTTCCGGTTGAGTACACAAATTGATCTTAAGCACTTTATCCTTGCTTTGTTCTTCTTACTGTCCTGTTCTTATTCACACCTTAGATTTTTGCTCTACTCACATTCACTTTCTTCACATGCACACCACTTACTAAACAATTGAATTCATTGACTATATATATCCGCAACAAGATATATAATCATTCTACCAATCCTCTTTAACAATACTTAGAACACTTAAGAATGCTCAACCCTGTCAGCTAGATCTATGCATAACTTGGAGTACGGACCAAAACTTACTCTTGCAAATCATTATTCATGTTGGCCCTAGTTACTGAATGCCACCATTTGTCCAACAAGCAACTGCCATTCATCCAGAAACAAGATCTTCTGCAAGGTTTACCTTTTCTTCTTTTATCTGCTCTATTAGACTGGAACCCAATACACAAATGCTAATAACATTTGATTCCTTCATCACCAGGTGACATAATTTTGGATTTAGAGTGTATTTGCAATGCTGTTAACAACCTTGGATCTGCAACATACCATATCTTTCCACTGGATAGATCTAGACCAAAATACCAAACTCTGCTATATACTCTGTTTCAGGCTCCCAGACTTAGATAGATTATTGTTCTGACTTCCAGTATGATCAGATATTGCACTGCGAAGGTGTGGGACAATCTTAGTTGCCATCAATAACAACTCCTATCAATTCTATGTAGTGTATCTTGCCAACAAATACAACCTCTACTCACAATTCCAACATCTCCTTCAGCCCTTTGTAATTGCAGGACTCCTCTTCACAACTGCAAATACCCTCTCGAGCCATCTGAGACAATACTTCAAATTCTCCACAACGTATCTTCTCCCAGCAAGAAAACTTGAGACAATACTTCAAATTCTCCACAACGTATCTTCTCCCAGCAAGAAAACTTTTCTTTGATAACACTTGATGAAATCAAGACTAGGGGCTTTTATCAAACTACCTAGTCGTGCAACTAGTAACACACAACGGAAGCACAAATTCATTCACAAATCCAAAAGTATTTTATTAACATCAAACAACAACATATACAAACTCATTAGCCTTCCAAAACTTCAGCATTAAGCATTAGACTACAATATTCAATCAATTATGTGCTTACAACACCAAATTTCTTTCCAACAAATATAGAGATCGCCCCTATCTACTATCGTCTCACCTCTATTCTGAGAGGAACCTCCAACAATAGACTCCTCTATCTCCCAAGAAGAACGCCTATAATATGAAATAACTTCCCATTTATACATAAACTGGCAAGAAACTAAAAAGATGACAGTTTCATAACTAAATTCCAACAGTTAGCAAATAGTTGAATAACTTCTAAGCAATTGAATCGTCACTTCAAACATCCATGATGGCATATCTGATGCCATTGTGTAGATTTATACATACTTTGGGTTGTAAAACAGTCATCAGCAAAATGTTCTTTCCACGAACCACGAAGTTCTCTATCAGTATTCCTTCAAGTTTTTAAACTCAAACTTTCCCTGACACACCACTATAAAGAAGTTGCTAGCAAAAGTTGTACTTTGCAAACTCAAAAATTTGCCGACATACACTATCTGTGAATTAGTTGGTTTGCAAACTAAGAACTTTACCGATACAAGCTTTTAGCCACCAAGCCCCTTTATCAGCAAAATCAACCTTTTCCATCCTTTTATTGGCTTATCGACAAATTTTGAAATACACAAACTAGTTCACAAACTTAAAAGTTTGCCAATACAAAGTATCAAGATGCCCTCTTCTTTTATCAGAAAAAATTGGTCTTCTACAAACTCTTTGACATCTTCTCAAAATCTCTATTTATATGCTCGTCAATGAATTGGCGAATCGATAACTTTAGGAACTCGCAAACTGGCTTATACTTAACATTTTCCTTTGATCAATGATATTCCAATCTCACAAACCAAAGAAAAGTTTACTTCAAATTTGAAAGCCTTTATTGGCGAAGTGAGTCATCGGCAAAGTAATCCATTGGTCAAGTGAGCCATCAATAAACCTAAGGGTTCACAAACTAGTGACTTTACTGACTGAGTTTGCAACTTCAAACTTTTTCTGACTGAAATCACCTTTCCAATGAACTTAAGAACTTGCAACTTACCCTTAAGCTTAGTCGATGAAATTGCCCATTAGTGAACTAAGCTGTCAACAAACTAAATAGTTCGCAAACTAGAATTTTGCCAATCAAAGGCTCCCTTCAGTCAAACTTGGAAAAAATGTATCTTGTCTTGAAGAGTTGTCACTGAAAGTGTCTATCGGCTAACTGGGTTGTCGGCAAACTATCAGATCAACGAATTGTTGGGTCAGCAAATTGCTGGGTCGTCGAATTACTAGGTCAGCGAACTAAATAGTTCTTGAACTGGATAAATCACTGACTTGCTATAACTTAGCCATTTTTTGTCCAATCTTCACCAAAATTGAACTAGGGATACCCAATTGGGTCTTTTACAAGATGGAGCCCTCAGTTAGGGCAAATCTAAATTTTCTCCAGAAACATAAAACCAACACTGCAAAGAAAATAAAGCCAAAGACCAACTTAGAAAATAAAATATATTTTTTGGTGACATAGGATTGCTTGTTCACCTGGATGCTCTTGCATCAGACAATAAACCACTACAAGTTGTATATGTTCTTGACAACAAGTATACATGTGATACAACACCCCAAAACATGCATTGACTTAGGTGAGTGGTTCTTTTATTAGTGGTGGTGTTCATTTTGGACATAAAATAATAATGGTTATTTTTATTCAAATTATTCATGGAACTTGTAATTTGTAATCTAGTTCTTTATGCCTATTCCTTTTGTAATTTGAAACAAAAGATGGAATTATTACCCACATTCTATGCACCTACATTAGTGACCAATGTACTTTAACACATAAGGAGAAAGACATAGGGAGAACACCATTGATGAAAACTAGGGTCTTTGCTTATGAATAAGACATCTTCTTGTTGCTGCTATGATCTTAGGACTATCACAATGTTGCATGCTTTTGACAATGATAATGAGGGTTTTGGATTCTCAACAAGGTTACCCTCCACTCATGACACCCTCATAGTATCCTCATAATCCTTTCCTTGATGATGTAATGACTAACTCAATAGGATAACTTCATGGATTCTTTAAAAAAGGCAAAAGCCCATGATGTAATACTAAAGAAAAGAACCCTAGCAGCCATAAGTAATATCCCTACACACAAACATTAATCAAATAGGCATGGACGACCATGAAACCACAATGTAAGTCTGAAAAAATGAAATTTAATCCATTTTGAAGCTTCTACCATAGACATGCAACAGTCAAAACAACAGCAGATCCTTCCATTTTTTCTAAAAATTATCATAAACCCTAGTTTGATAACATTTCATGTGATTTTTGTAGCACATTCTTTAAGGTGTGTTTCGCCATTATGTTTTGTCTACTTAAACACTAGATGCATGTTCTAACAAGATTATATTTTGTTATTTTAGATGATGTTATCTATCCCATTATTGCATTTTTATTGTGCTAACATGATCATATCTTTTTACATTTTTCTTGTGCTAACATGGATTGGAATAGGTTTATCATCTTCAAGGGTCAATGCAAGAACTTGGGTTTACTTTTTGGCCAAAAAGTGGAAGTGTTTTCCTTGATTTTCAGAATTTTTCACATTTGACCTAAACATTTGAGGCACTTAAAGATTGAATCTTAAAAAATATTAGTAATATGAAATGTAGTACTCAGAGTCTAGTTTCCAAATATGTATTTTATTGTAATACCCAGATGATACAAATTGATTTTCAATAGGCATTTTTAAAAACCATTGTTTAAAAGTCACTTTTTTTTACCATACCATGCATGTGTGGGGCCAACATAATTTGACCTAAATAAAAGTATTTTTCTAAATCCTTTTAGGGAAAGATATGTAGTACAGTGAAGTTTGATGAGGATATTTTTTTATAAATTTTTTTCAAATCTTTTTTTTATAAATTTTTTATTGGCCCTAATTGTTGTTTTTGAAAACTCCTCATGTACGACCAACATAATTTGAGAAAAACTAATCATAAAATGAATTTGGTTTTTCATTGTGTAAAGAATGATGTGTAGATTGATGACATATAATTTTAAGAAAAAACTTTAAAAATTAAAAGTTATTAAAAAATACAAACATCTGTCATTTCAATTTTTTGGACAAGTTTACTGATAAATTAAATAATAAATAGAAAAATAAGTCCAATAAAAAAAATTACATATTTGAAAACTACACATTACCATCTATAATGGGTTTTAATTTCATAAAAAAATTTAGAAAAAAATGTCATCAGCCATATAGGTAAAGTTAGTCTTTCCTCTTGTTCTGTACATAGACAAATACTTGCAAGTCCAAGGCTCAAGGTCAGCTACCCATGCCTTTCCTGAGCCTAAATCCAAACCAAAAATGTGGGTTTTCAAATTTTAAAAATGTGTACCCATTTTAAAATTGGTACCCATTCTAAAAAAGAATTAAAAATAAAATGGGTACCCATTTTAAAACAAGTACCCGTTCTAAAAAATAATAAAAACAAAACGGGTACCCATTTCTAAAAACATTAAAAAATAAAATGGGTACCCATTCTATAAAAGAAAATGGATACCAATTTTAAAATAGGTATCTGTTATAGGCTCGGGCACCCGTTCCTAAATGGGTACTCATTTTTTTAAAAAATGGGTACCCATTCCTATTGGGATTTTTTTTTGCCCGACACTTCTCCTATATGTGAACCCAACTTCTTGCTTTTTCCCTCAAGACTATTTAAACCTTTGATTAATGCCCTATAACACATTGGATCAGGTGAGAACACCATATCAACCTAAGGAGAGTAGAGGAAACACCTAAAAATGGAGATTACAACATAGCTTTTAGTTTGGTTTTATCTACTAGAAAGGTGCTAGGACTGAATTTTTACATTTGGCATCTCCTAGGGCCAAACTGATGGTGCCAACACATCTGTGTGGGTGGGTGAATTCTAGGGGAGGTGTCTTTTCAGTGGTGAAACCTCCTGGTCATTCTCGACTACATTAGATGGAAACAGTCTCTTAAGAGCCCTATTGTGATTAGTGATTATCACCATTGCCTTTGACAACATTAAACACTATTGTCATTATGTATTATTTGTGAGGTTAGTCATCATTGGACAAATTTTTAAATGATTATACTATCTTTTGACTTGTCATTCTTATTGCATCACAAATTCTAGTGCTATCATTTGTACTTATCAATGGATATTGTTATCATTATTTGATATTTAAAATAGTAGATATACCTACCCAAAAGAGAACTTATGGTCATCTACAACTCATTTATGGCCCTTGTTTTTTTTCATTTGGTTACCTATAATTTATCCCTCCTAAAGCTAGTTTCCAATCATATAAAACTTGGTTTTAATTTCTTGAATAAAACCAAATGAGGATAATGCTTGAAACATATAGATATTTGAAAGTGCCAAGGAAATGTGGGTCCCATCATCACTGTAGTTGGTGGTCCATCATGATGAAAAGTAGCATGGGGCAAAATGTTGTGTTAATGTATCTTGTGGGACTCATAAATATAGCTAGCATTTCATCATGGTACGGTATTATATTTTAGAATGGTGACATGATGCCTTAGGCATTCTATTTTCTATGGAGAATAGTTGGTACCATCATGTAATAGTAGGGACTGCTAGCTATAGAGATGGGTCCACATTTATCTAAAGAAAAAATAAAAGCCAACACAAAGCAATCTTAGAAAACATGAAAAAACCTATGTACTTTGAAATACATAATGTAAATTTCAACCTACAGAGGTTTTGTTCATGTTTTCTAAGATTTCCTTTAAATTTTGATGAACTAAACATGTGCACATTGAGAACTAAACCTCTACAAGTTGAAATCCATAGTTTGTAATTCAACCTAGAATTTTCTATACAATTTAATCAAATGTAATAATTTCTATATAACCCTAGAAAACATACAACCTTCTAATTTTTTTCATAAACATTAAATTAAACATGAATACCTACAATTTTATATGATGAATAGCTACTGCCCCATTATATTTTTCAACCTGCACATGTTTAGCTCATGACTTGTAAGATGTATTTAAAATTTGTGGCCTTCATAGTTTATTCATAATTTGATTTGTTTCGACTATTGGGATTACTACAAGAGAAAAATAGATATTGTGCAATTAAATATTGGTGAATTTTAAAAAAATTAATTATTTCAGAATGCATTTAATTAGAAATTTAGACTATCATTAATAGTTGTAACACTTGTTGATTATTAATACAAATGAGGGATTACAACCCAAAAAGTTAAGGCAAGGATGATCTGGAAGGAGGCTAGAGAAGACCTTGAGGGGCTTGATCAAATATAGGTTATTCTCACTCTCATAGCTTGAATTACAAGCATGTTATTGATAGTTTAATTTGCAAATTAATTTGCATATTGAATTTTTGAATTATTTAAAAATATGTTGTTACAACAAGGAATTGAATTAATTTTGAATTTAACACATGTAAACCCTAAAACAATTTCATGGAAGGCATAGGGAAACCCTTTAATTTGTAGTATTAAATGAAAATATTTTAGAATTAACTTATAACATAACATGGAAAGTTTAAAGTGGATGCTAGTGTGCCCTATATTATTCTTCCTATGTCATTGAAGAATGACATAAGGTATAACATACTTGAATTTATTTCTTCACATAACTTATACTCTTCTCCATAGTTTCATCTATATGTTAAGTGATTAGGGTTTACTCATGGATTCTATCAAATTAAAACATCACTAACAATTGAATTACAACATCACTTGACAAGGTCAATCTAGATGGAAGCATATCCTATCTCATCCTTCCTACCTCATGCCACTAGAATGAGGTTGAAAGAATTAGATATGGAATGACACAGTTAACTTCTTTCTAAAATGAATTTAACTCTACTTCATAATATCAAAAAAATATCTTGACATGGCACATTCACATAGAGTATATTTGTAGGAGTCAAGGACAACACCGAGAGGGGGGGTGAATCAGTGTTGTGTGAATTTTTAAATCTTTTACAAACTTTAACTTTTCAAAACACAAGGAGAGAAAGATATCATTGATTTGTCAAACACATATACACATGACTGAGAATGAAGACAGAGAACAAAACCTCATGAGTAAATCATACACACACAGAGAAGATCAATACACATTATGACACAAGATTTGCATGAGTGAAAAACCCTCCAAGGGTAGAAAAACCACTCCAAAACTACCTCACTGGCTTGATAAAAAATCTCACTGATTACAATGTTTAGAAGCACCAACTTCAAGGAACACCAACCCCTAATTCATTTAGAAGCACCAACTTCAAGGAGCACCAACTACTAATTCAGAACAAACTGCAAAGTGTGCAAGAAGTGATTGCCACTCAATCTAATTTGCACCATTACTCAACATGTCTTCTCTATTGCATATCTTTATTCAATTACATGATACTCAATCAACTGCATATTTGATGAACAAGGAGGTCATCATTTCTTCTTTTTATCCTTACACAAAATCTCTACACAAATTCAATAATGTCTCTACAAATTTATTTGGCTTCTTTGCACAACCATGTGTCTCTGTAATTATTAACACATCTCTGTAAAACATCTCTTCAATCCTGCATGATGAACCACACAATCACTCAATCCAAGCACTTGATTTAGATTATCTCTACACATTCAAATTCAAACTGTGTCATACAAGTTGTCTTTATATTAATTCATTACAACTGTATCATCCTTGTTAGGGTTAGCCGGCAGAAGATATCAATTAAATGCAAATAAAGATTAAACAGAGGAATGGAAATACATAGAAATAATAACAGCGAGAGACAAGTTTTAATGTGGTTCACCCAAACTCAGGCTACATCCACCAAACAAAGAGTCCAATATTATTATCCAGTAAATCAAACCGATTACAATCAACAATCCCTGCAACTCAATACCGCTACAAAATGCTACAATACAATACCCAAACCCTAACCCTTGGCCGCTTTTTATTACTCTTTTTTTTTTCAGTTACAAAAATAGGGTTTTCTTATGTCGGTCAATAAAAAATAGGATTTTTTAAGTCAGCCCTAGAACCCCAGCGAGGATACATGGCTAGTGTACAGTACTTTCCTGATTAGTCACCACCTACCAACAATCTCCCACTTGGAGACTGAGCCTGGATGACACTGACCCTATAGCTCCCACTGGAAATAAGCACCCTAGACTCTGCTGTTCTATTTTTGTTGTTTTCAGTCTAGAAGACCAACCGAAGCTAAAGAGGAGCTCAGCTTCTCCCTTGTCACTACCTTTGTAAGCATATCTGCTAGATTGTCATCTGTATGTATCTTGGCCAGCTGTAACTGTCCATCATCCAATATCGACTGAATGAAGTGATACCTCAACTGTATGTGTTTGGTCTTTGAATGCAAGGCAGAATTCTTTGCAAGATGTATAGCACTCTCGTTGTCCGTAAATAAATAAATGTTAACCTGTTGTGTGCCTAATTCGTTCATGAAAGATTGTAGCCATATCATCTCCTTGCTTGCCTCTGTTGCAGCTACATATTCTACCTCTGTGGTGGATAAAGCAACCACCTTTTGTAACCTGGAAATCCAACTCACCACTGTTCCACCTACAGTAAAGACATAACCTGTAGTACTCCACCTGGTATCAATATCCCCTACCAAATCTGAGTCTACATAACCTGCTAAATCAGTATTAGAGCCCCCAAAACATAAGTGTTTATTAGATGTACCTCTCAAATATCTGAGAATCCATTTTACCACATTCCAATGCTCTAAGCCGGGATGACTCATATACCTGCTAATGACT
Organism: Cunninghamia lanceolata; assembly: GCA_027924645.1. NCBI lineage: Eukaryota > Viridiplantae > Streptophyta > Pinopsida > Cupressales > Cupressaceae > Cunninghamia > Cunninghamia lanceolata. The sequence continues at coordinate 7,624,999 of BSBN01000957.1, forward strand.
CCTACAGCATATGCAATATCCGATCTTGTGCATACCATGGCATACATTAAACTTCCTACAACTGAAGCATATGGTACCTTGGACATTTTTTCTTCCTCCTCTTATTTCTTTGGACACATCTCCTTAGTCAATTTCAAATGACTAGGCAAAGGTGTGCTGACAGCTTTTGCATTCTCCATATAGAATCTCTACAACACCTTTTCAACATAAGCAGCCTGAGATAGAGTCAATTTTCTGTTCCTCCTATCTCTGCAAATTTTCATACCAAGGATTTGTTTTGCTGCCCCCAAATCCTTCATATCAAATGACTGTGCTAACTGATGTTTTAACTCTCTAATGTGATCCATGTTAGACCCAGCTACAAGCATGTCATCAACATATAAACATAAAATAATGTAGCTGTCATTATCCAACCTCTTAAAATAAACACAATGGTCAGAATTACACCTGTTGTAGCCTTGCTCAGCCATAAAACTATCAAATTTCAGAGACCATTGCCGAGGTGCTTGTTTCAGGCCATACAAACTCTTCTTCAATTTGCAAACTTGTTTCTCCTTACCTTTGATCTCAAATCCTTGGGGCTATTCCATATATATCTCCTCCTCCAAATCACCATGGAGAAAGGTAGTTTTCACATCTATCTATTCCAAATATAAATCTTCAGCAGCCACAATACTTAAAATAGTACGAATAGAAGTCATCTTGACAATCAGAGAAAATATCTCATCAAAATCAATGCTCTTTTTCTGTGCAAATCCTTTTACAACTAACCTGGCCTTAAATCTTTTCTTACCTCCATCTTCCTCTTTCAGCCGGTAAACCCATTTATTTGGTAAAGCCTTTTTACCTGTAGGTAACTTACATAATTCCCAAGTCTAATTTTTCAGCAAGGAGTCCATTTCTTCTTTCATAGCAAGCTCCCACTGAACTTGTGTATCCACCTACATAGCTTCATCATACCCTTTTGGTTCACCAGCATCTGTTAACAAAATAGAATACAAAGAGGGAGAAAACCTTTCAGGAGGTCTACTTATCCTTGTTGACCGTCTAACATTCACTGGAGTTTGTGGTATTTTTGGTTGCTATTGCGAAGCATGAGGAGCCTCTGGAACATCACTATTTAGAGTATCATCCAGCACCACATAATCCTTTTCTTTCTTCTCATGTTGCTGCAACTGATCTTTGTACAACACCTTCTCATTGAATATAACATCCCTGCTTCTCACAATTTTTTGATTTTCAAAATCCCAAAGCCTATAATCAAATTCATCAATGCCATATCCAATGAAGGTACATTTTTCTGATTTCGCATCCAGCTTGGTTCTATTTTTAGAATCTATATGTGCAAATGCTTCACAGCCGAAGGTTTTCAGAAAAGAATAACTACATATTTTTCCTCTGTGGTGGATAAAGCAACCACCTTTTGTAACCTGAAAATCCAACTCACCGTTGTTCCACCTACAGTAAAGACATAACCTATAGTACTCCGCCTGGTATCAATATCCCCTGCCAAATCTATTGCAGCTACATATTCTGCCTCTGTGGTGGATAAAGCAACCACCTTTTGTAACCTGAAAATCTAACTTACCACTGTTCCACCTACAGTAAAGACATAACCTATAGTACGTCACCTAGTATCAATATCCCCTGCCAAATCTGAGTCTACATAACCTGCTAAATCAGTATTAGAGCCCCCAAAATATAATGTTTATTAAATGTACCTCTGAAATATCTGAGAATCTATTTTACCACATTCCAATGCTCTAAGCTGGGATGACTCATATACCTGCTAATGACTCCTACAGCATGTGCAATATCCGGTCTCGTGCATACCATGGCATACATTAAACTTCATACAGTTGAAGCATATGGTACCTTGGACATTTTTTCTTCCTCCTCTTGTGTCTTTGGACACATCTCCTTAGTCAATTTCAAATGACTAGGCAAAGGTGTGCTGACAGCTTTTGCATTCTCCATATGGAATCTTTGCAACACCTTTTCAACATAAGCAGCCTAAGATAGAGTCAATTTTTTGTTCTTCCTATCTCTGCAAATTTTCATACCAAGGATTTGTTTTGCTGCCCCCAAATCCTTCATATCAAATGACTGTGCTAACTGGTGTTTTAACTCTCTGATGTGATCCATGTTAGACCCAGCTACAAGCATGTCATCAACATATAAACATAAAATAATGTAGCTGTCATTATCCAACCTCTTAAAATAAACACAATGGTCAGAATTACACCTGTTGTAGCCTTGCTCAGCCATAAAACTATCAAATTTCAGATACCATTACCGAGGTGCTTGTTTTAGGCCATACAAACTCTTCTTCATCTGCAAACTTGTTTCTCCTTACCTTTGATGTCAAATCCTTGGGGTTGTTCCATATATATCTCCTCCAGATCACCATGGAGAAAGCCAGTTTTCACATCTATCTATTCCAAATACAAATCTTTAGCAACCACAATACTTAAAACAGTACGAATAGAAGTCATCTTGATAATCAGAGAAAATATCTCATCAAAATCAATGCCCTTTTTCTATGCAAATCCTTTTACAACTAACCTGGCCTTAAATCTTTTCTTACCTCCATCTTCCTCTTTCAGCCGGTAAACCTATTTATTTGGTAAAGCCTTTTTACCTGCAGGTAACTTACATAATTCCCAAGTCTAATTTTTCAGCAAGGAGTCCATTTCTTCTTTCATAGCAAGCTTCCACTAAACTTGTGTATCCACTTGCATAGCTTCATCATACCCTTCTGGTTCACCAGCATCTATTAACAAAATAGAATACAAAGAGGGAGAAAACCTTTCAAGAGGTCTACTTATCCTTGTTGACCATCTAACATTCACTAGAGTTTGTGGTATTTCTGGTTGCTATTGCGAAGCATGAGGAGCCACTGGAACGTCACTATTTAGAGTATCATCTAGCACCACATAATCCTTTTCTTTCTTCTCATGCTGCTGCAACTGATCTTTGTACAACACCTTCTCATTGAATATAACATCCCTACTTCTCACAATTTTTTGATTTTTAAAATCCCAAAGCCTATAACCAAATTCATCAATGCCATATCCAACGAAGGTACATTTTTTTGATTTCGCATCCAGCTTGGTTCTATTTTCAGAATCTATATGTGCAAATGCTTCACAGCTGAAGGTTTTCAGAAAAGAATAACTCACCTTCTTGCCGGTCCATGCTTCCTCTAGAATACCATAGCCCAAAGGAACTGAAGGACCTCTGTGAATTAAATATACAGCAGTGTTGACAGCCTCTGCCCACATGTTTAAAGGCAGTCCAGCATGCAATCTCATGGTCCTTGCATGCTCCATTATTATCCTATTTTGCGTTCAGCCACTCCATTTTCCTATGGAGTCCTTGGAACTATTTTCTACCTACAAATTCCATTAAAGGAACAATAATCTTCAAATTCTTTGCTGCAATACTCACCACCATTAAGATCTGAGACATTTTAATCTTTTACCTGTCTCATTTTCAACCAAGCTTCTCCATTTCTTAAATGTTTCAAATACATCAGATTTGTGTCTAAGAAAATAAATCCAGACCTTCCTAGTTGCATCATCTATGAATGTAACATAATACCGAGAGCCACCGAGAGAAGATACCTGAGCTGGTCCCTATACATCTGTATGCACAAGCTCCAATGTTTCATTTTTGTTTTGCTTCCCATCCTTGAAAAAATTGACTCTCTTTTGTTTGCCATACACACAACTTTCACAGAATTCCATATTAATACATTTCAGACCTGGTAAAACTTTCTTAGAATGAAGTACCTTCATACCTTTTACACTCATATGCCCAAGTCTGTTATGCCACAGTGTTGTTTCAGAACCTGCAGCAACTTTTCCAGTCTCTTCTTGCAAACTTGCAGCAACTGTTCCTAAACCTGTTTGTTTTTCCTCTGTAACATCTAAAGTAGAAGGAACAGTATGACCTATACAAAGATATAAGGTGCCTACTTTCACACCTTTTGCTACTACTAAGGCACCTTTTGAAACCTTCCAATTTTTATCAGTAAATGTAACAGTGCAACCTTGTTTAGTTAGTTGCCCTGCTGAAATTAAATTCCTACTGAGCCTTGGAACATGCCTTACCTCTTATAATAGCCAATGATTCCCATTCTGCAACTTAATCTTGATTCTTCCCTTTCCAACAATCTGACAGGGTTCGTTATCTCCCAAATAAACCAGCCCAAAATCCCCTTGGACATAATCAAGGAAATAACTTCTATGGGGCATAGCATGAAATGAGGCCCCTGAATCTAAAACCCATGAATCATCAGCATTATCTAGGGAAAGAATCAAAGCATCATCTTCAGACTTATTGCTTACCACATTTGCTTCCTTATTGCCTTCTTGTTTGTCTCCTTCTTTGTTTTTCCGAGACCAGCAATCTTTTTTCAGATGACCTAGTTTTCTACAGTACCAGCAATCCTTCTGTCCTCTGGTTTGGGATCTTTTGTCCTTTGATTTTCCTCATGACTTTCCATGACCTCTAGAACCTTTTTCTCTCTCCTTTGATCTGCCCCTGCTTTCTGCATTCAAAACACTATCTGATTTGGATCCACTTGAGCTTTTCTTACGAATTTCCTCACTCAGAATTACACCAACAACATCATCAAATTTCAAGGTATTTGAACCAGAAACAGAGTTACTAACCGCCATTATCAAACTATCCCAGCTTTCAGGCAATAAACATAATATCAAGAGAGCTCTAACTTCTTCATCAAATTTTACATTTACAGAAGTTAATTGACTGACAATCGTATTAAATTTAAATGATCTATCACAAATCCACCTTCAACCATTTTTAGATTAAACAAACGCTTCATAAGAAATACCTTATTTGAGGTTGAGGGTTTTTCATACAATTTAGCCAAAGCTTTCATCAGACCATCTGTTGTCTTCGCTTCCGTTATATTGAATGCCACCAATGGTGCCAGGCACAACCGAATGGTTCCCAGTGCCTTTCTGTCAAGAAGATTCCAATCCTCATCAGAATTGTTGCCAATTTCTTGGCTACTCCTTCCAACGACATCAATAAATCCTTTTGATAGAGGTAATCCTCTATCTGCATCTTCCATAACTGATAGTTCTGCCCATTGAATTTATCGACCTTCAATCTACCCTCGTATACCATTGCTCCCACTCAACCATGAGACTTTCCTACAGATGATAATCGAACACAATCCGCTCTGATACCACTTGTTAGGGTTAGCCGGCAGAAGATATCAATTAAATGCAAATAAAGATTAAACAAAGGAATGGAGATACATAGAAATAATAATAGTGAGAGACAAGTTTTAATGTGGTTCACTCAAACTCGGGCTACATCCACCAAACAGAGAGTCCAATATTATTATCTAGTAAATCAAACCAATTACAATCAGCAATCCCTGCAACTCAATACGTCTGCAAAATGCTACAATACAATACCCAAACCCTAACCCTTGGCCGCTTTTTATTAAGCTTTTTTTTTCAGTTACAAAAATAGGGTTTTCTTATGTCGGTCAATAAAAAATAGGATTTTTTAAGTTGGCATAAAAACAAGCTTAATAAAAACATAACATAAAGTGCATTTACAAGATGACTATTAGCTTGGAGAAGAAGAATATGCATAAATTGCTTTTCACATAGGGTTTTTGATGGAAGATCAAATCTTTAAGGAGTTTTCAAACCTTAAAATCTATCAGATATTCCTGAGCATTTTGACTAAAAATTCTGATAGAAAGAAGAGAACAAGAGGCTTTACAGACCTTGAATTGCCAAGTGCAACTTTCTTTGCATCACGCTTCAATCAAACCATTGGTATCATAAAGACATTACTATGATACATGATATGAGCTTGGATATAAAATGCCATAAACATCATGTCATACTGCATGGGAACTCCTAAGCATTTCTTAGAGCACTTCTCAAACAACATTATCATAAACAAAGTATGATGACATCGGAAGAAGACTTCATCTAATTGAACCAAGATGAAGACAATGAAACCAATTCTTTATAAACTATATGAACTTCTCAATTATTGTACCATACAGAGACAAATCATCCTGATCCCATATTAGTTACTTGAAGCACATGACTATTATCAACATTCAAAACCTCTTCCTCATGAAGACAAGAACATCTTGCATCATCAAGTCACACCTTTTTGACATCAATGACAATCTACTTCCATCAATCTCTCCCTTTGTCGTTGATGGGAAAACTCCATAAATCATTCTTTCTTTCTTCCCCTTTTTGACATCTGATGACAAAGCCTGAATTAACTCCCCCTGAGAACAACTCCACTGAAAGATGTTATAGCATGATCATAACAATCCTAAAACTAGTAAAAGACAAACCTTGTTGAACATTATCATCTGCTATTGCTGATTCAAGACATACCTTTAACTTCCTCTGATGAGATACAAGATATCACCATCAATGTCATAGCTTGAAAAACTCTGTCTAAAATATATTAGTGAGGAAGATCATCAATGAAACAAGTGAAAACCTATCTCCAAATCACCTAAAAACTTCAATACTTATGCAAGACATATGCCATAAAACATAACTCAACAAAGCAATAGATATGATCATCAAATTGACTTCTTTGCTATGAATTATATGAACTTGAATTTCATGCAAACACTACACTTTTCACCAATAAAAATTAGTATGAATTACTACACAAGAGATGTCCTTGCCAAAGGCTTCCAACATGTACTATCATCTTGCAACCAATCTTATTCTTCCACACCCTTTTTGACATGAAAAAGAATGAAGACCATCTGAATAAATGAAGACTATCCTGTTGTTCCTGCACATTATTTTACAACACACTGTCAAATCTGATATATACATAACCACATCTGAAACATACTGCAATCAACAAGAACTCCATCCTCTTGACTTTATCATTCAAATCAGCCCATCAAGACTAAACACCAAGTTCTTCCTACAACAACACTTTGCAAAAACAAATGCAGAGACAATTGTTAAGAATTAAATTCTTCCAATTTCAACCTTCTCAGCCAACATATGCAAACATATGATGAGAGTTTCTTAAGAACACCTTAACTGAAGCATCATGACAACTCAACCATCATCAAACTCTTTGTGTAGAGAGCTTTTGAACACCTTATATGAACCACTAAACATGTCATCATGAACAACTATATTACTGACATACACTGAAACTCAATATCATCAGAACCTTCATATCAAACATTATCAGGCAAGCATGTTAAACAAAACAAGATCATAAACATCAACTAATCTCCTCCTGTAACTTCTTGGGGATAATTGATAGAACATGAACAACTCCCCCTTACTTCATGCTATCTTTTATGCAACTGATGATGTAACTTGTGCAGGATGCACAAGTTTAGATTCTAACTTCTCTTTAATTTGTTTCTGCTTCCAAATTTTCACAGGTGCTTTCTTTCTCCAGACATTTATACCTTCTTTTCTTTTCAACTTCTTCAAATTAGGTGAAGCATACATTATGCAACTCTGTACTTTATGTCCAAGAGTATTGTAATTATAACAAACTAAGTTACAATCATAATCAAATGACTGACAGTACCTTTGAGCAGTCATGTTAAGCTTCCATACAGGAACATATCTTCTATTCATTTTGTAGTTTCTTTGAATGTGTCCAACATTATTGCACTTGTAACAAACAATATCAGTATTCCTTCTATAATTAACTGATTTGTGTCCAAATTGATTACAAGTATAACAATAACTATTAAAATAATAATTATACGTGTACATGTATGCTTGTCTTACAAGAGCATTTCTTCTAAAATTTCTTCTTCTTTGATTTTGCATTTTGTTTTCAATGGCAACATTCAAATCAATCTTCTTTCTGGGAGTCTCTCTAACTTTTGAACACTCTCCTTCAAATCCTAAACTAGTAGTGTCCTTATGAAGCTTCTGTTTGCCCAACATCTCATGCAACTTGTTTGAGCTATCTTCAAACACTTGATATTTCTTAGATAAAGCCTTGAGACCATCATACTCTTTTCTCAGATTGATAATTTCACCCTCTAATTTCATATTCTCAATCCTTCTAACTTCAAGGTCGGATTTTGAAACATATGCTATCCTCTTGGCTTCCTCGATTTCAGTCTTTAATCTAGCAATTAACTTCTCTGAATCATCAATATATGTCTTTAAACTTATAATCTGACATTTGGCCTCTTCAAGGTCTAAAAGTGCTTTGTCTTTAGATTCTCTTTCTTGTTGTAGCTGCAAATTTAGTTTCTGATTCTCTCTCTTATATTTCTTGAGTTTAGTTAGAGCATATATACGCTCTCCTTCCATATCAATCTGACAATCTTGTTCATCATATTCCTGATCATCATCACTTGTGATGATGGCTTCTTCTGAATCTGATTGAGTTTGAACTTCAACTCCTTCATTTGAAAGTCTCCTTTCATTGTAACTTTCTTCACACACCAGAGTGTCCTCTTCTTTATCATTATCTTGATAAATTCTTTTCAATCTCCTCCACATATCCTGAGATGTAACACAATCCATAATTTTACAAGAAACATCATTAGACAGAGCAGACAATATGGCCTTCTTTGCAATCTGATTACATTCAAGGGCTTCTTTGTCATTTCCATTCTCAACTGACATTAAAACATGATATCCTAAAGAGGATAAATAAACTGAGGAACATAAAGTGCATTTACAAGATGACTGTTAGCTTGGAGAAGAAGAATATGCATAAATTGCTTTTCACATAGGGTTTTTGATGGAAGATCAAATCTTTAAGGATTTTTCAAACCTTAAAATCTATCAAATATTCCTGAGCATTTTGACTAAAACTTCTGATAGAAAGAAGAGAACAAGAGGCTTTGCAGACCTTGAATTGCCAAGTGCAACTTTCTTTGCATCACGCTTTAATCAAACATTTGGTCTCATAAAGACATTACTATGATACATGAATGAGCCTGGATACAAAATGCAATAAACATCATGTCATACTGCATGGGAATTCCTAAGCATTTCTTATAGCACTTCTCAAACAACATTATCATAAAAAAAGTATGATGACATCTGAAGAAGACTTCATCCAATTGAACCGAGATGAAGTCAATGAAACCAATTCCTTATAAACTCTATGAACTTCTCAATTATTGTACCATACAGAGACAAATCATCCTGATCCCATATTAGTTACTTGAAGTACATGACTATTATCAACATTTAGAACCTCTTCCTCATGAAGATAAGAACATTCTACATCATTAACTCACACCTTTTTGACAGCAATGACAATCTACTTCCATCAATATTAACCTACCCAAAATAGTTATAGTTAGCTCCAACTCATTTGTGGCTCTTCATTGTCCCTAACTCATCCCTCAAAGATGATAGCAGATTTGTTTGATACAACTTTTCCAACATTTAGTTGCTTAATTAAATAAAATGATTATGGTTGTTGAAATCCCCACATTTCAATGTGGCAATGAAATGTTGGTCCCATCATCACTAGAGATGGTGGTCCATCATGATGAAAAGTGGCATGGAGAAAAATGTTGCATTAACATGTATTCTCTATCCCATCATGCTAGTTGGCTTGTCATCCTCCATCATCATGGTATGGTATTGTATGTTAGAATGCTAACATGATGTCTTAGGGATGAACTATTTTCTATAGAGAATAGTCACTACTATCATGTAACAATAATGATTGCTAGCCAAGGTGATGGGACCCACATTTCCCTTAAGAAAAAACAAAATCCAATAGAAGGAAACACACAAGATATCATAGAAAACATGAACAAAACCTAGAAATACAAGTTTTGTACATTGCTTATAAGATGTTCTTCAAATGTTGTGATCTAAACATGTGTAGCTAGAGAAATAAACCTATGTAGGTTGAAATACACAATGTCTATTTCAACCTATAATTTTGTATATAAAATCAAATCTAATAATTTCTATAAGCCTTGCAAAACATACGACCGTCCAATTTTTTCATCACCATTGAATTAAATATGAAATCTATTAGCCATCAACATAGCTAGAAGTTCATCATGGCATCATATGGCATGTTGCACTACGACTACTAACTTTCACCTTTTGAGAATTTAAAAATGGGTTGATGATGACTCTAGTTTCACATGTTGCATGTGAAGGATGTATTTCAACCTACAATTTTGTTTATCAACATTCAATTGTACAATAGTTGAAAGACATATTGGAAATTTATTACAAGTGTTAGTGAGAGTTTAATTTGCATATTGAATTTTTGAATGATTTAAAAATTTACTTTTTACAACATGGAATGCAATTAATTTGGAACTTAAACTATCAATAACACTTATAAGTAATTTGTATTGTCAGAGTAGCAACCATGCATTGTTTTAAAGAAAAAATGGATGATATTGTTACACACATTATAGAGGGAGATGAAACAATTGATCACACATTTATTGGTCCTTGTAATTGGTTATGATCGTGTGCAAGAGAGGTGTCGGTAAGATCCAGTCATTTGACTTGATACATTCTATTAGAATATTAAGGTTTACATTAATCAAGTCACCTTAGTGACTTATGCTAGTTAGTAGTTATTTGGGAGTTATTCTCGTATGGTGGTTTGAGAAGTTATCTATTTGAAAGTATTTATAAAAAGTAATATTGTAATACTTTCAACACCAACTCAATAATATGATCAATATTTGTGTTTTCTTTACTGAGCAAATGTAGATGATCTTTGATTTTTCCAACATATGGTATCAGAGTGGGTATTTACATGATGGAAGGTAGTTGAATGTCTACCATGTTTTGATGTAAACAAATATGTTCAATTTTTTTATTTTTATTTTTTAAGGCATCCACATCTATAGAACATCACACTATAATCTCTAATCATTTGTTTTTGGATATATGTTTGAATGAATTTTTGAAAGCAAAGTCTCAATTATGTAGTGCTGAAGAATTTTTTAACGATGTTAAAATATCTCTTTGCATTGAGATTCTTCTTGTGCAACATTCTGTATGTGGTTTACTTGAATCATTGCTACACAAAGGAGATGGCACCTCTATCTTGTTTCTAAAAGATATTTGAGATTATTTTCACAGTTGTGTAACTTGGTGTAGTTTCAATCCTATAGTAGCATAATATGTGTAAGGTGCAGTTTCATTCCTACAGTGGCGTAAGGTGTGGGTGGAGAAAAAGGAACAAAGGACAAATAATAACTTGCCTACATAGAAGAATGAGAATGTAGGATTTTACCATTCTTATGTGTATAACCAATAACAAAAATGTAGTTTGTTGGGTGAGGTGAATAATTGAATGGGCTTATTAGGGTTTAAGGAGGTATGGCATTTTAGGCAGTTAATTCACACAATGAAAGGAGTGAGGACAAAGACATGTTCATATAGAATGTTTGGTGAAAATATTTATATATATAATTTTTGTTTTTTTCTCCAAATCAATTTAAAATAAAGATTATTAAATGAGTTTAGAGTGATATACTAGTTTAATCAATGAAAGTTACTATTTGAAATTTAGTTGTATGGTTTGAACCCTTTAGATCATTTTAGTACCATATATATTTCATAAATTTTTTTATTATTATTTTTAACCATAAAAGGTGATAGGATCATCCATACCATTGATTCAAAAAATTCATATATATGTCTGTCATCCAAAAAATATAAATTTTTAAAATATTACATAAAAGGTTATGGAGCCACCTATGGCTCATAAAACATAACCAAAAATATTATCTAAAGTATACAGTTTTGAAAACAATTCTAACCCCTAGTAGCTTAAATAAAAAACCAGTTAAATATCCTCATATGTGGAGGAAGGAACTAGAGGTGGAAACAACATCGGTAGCACCATTGTTGCCAGTTTGGGAGCTCTATCCAAGTAGTGGCCTCTTATGAAACTAATGGTGTCAAAGATTTCTCATGCCCTTTTTGTTAGACCTGAAGGGAGATAGATTTGATACTTCTCTATTTTGGTGGTTAGGGAGCCAACATTGCTACTGCATAATCCCTCCTTTATCCCTAGATAGATTTGAGAGATTTCCTATGAGTTTCTAAGCTACTCCATGGTAAGCAGTCCACCAACCAGCGCTTCACCCTTCATTATCTTATAACCATTTAGGCCCACATGTCATCTTGTTTTGCTAGAGATATGCCATCTAAAGAAGGCCAAAGTGATTGAAACTATGTAGTCCGAGTCTTACACAAGATCATAAACATTAGATAGAAAGATGGAAGCCACGTTATCTGAAATACTTCAGAGGGTTCAGAGATTTTTGCAACAATGAATTGCCTATGATTGTCCTTATTGCATATTCTAAATTGACACATTCTGTATCAAACACCATCTAAAACTTGACAAGTGAGTAGTTCCTCTCCATTACTGGCTCCCACTCCAACGATGGTAAGTTTAAATGGAAGTTATATGGGTATTGTGTCATTGCAACCATCGAGCAATCCTGTAAAAATGAAAAATATCAATAGCATAGACTTTCCAAAGGAATTTTTGGTGTAAATAATACTCTTTCCATCTCTCCAAATTATCTATTGTTGGAGATATATTTTTGGGACTCTCTAGCCTAGCCCTAGCAGATGGAAATTGGATGTGATCCATTTCTACCTCTTAAAGAATATATGAAATGAAATGACCTCTTACCCCAGTGTTTACGGTCAAGATATAAATTACCTAATTTTCCATGTATCATACATCCCCCCAAACGGCTAAAACCATAATTGCAGGATGATGTTTCATTTAGGATGAGTGGCTTACCTAGACTCTTTGTATCCCTATACATACTTTAGGAAACAAACATTAAAAGGTGACAAGGCTAAAGGCCGATGTAGGATTTGTTAGTACTTGTAAAATTTTGCTCCCAAACATGCATTATTATTGCCCCAAAGCCCAAAATTCCCAAATTTTTGCCAAAACCCTCATGTATACTTGACAAAGAAATCTTTTATAGGGATTTTAGTTCAAAAATATTCTAACTTGTATAATGTCTTAGTTTCTTCCCTTTGAAAAAATGAACATTTAAAATCTTTATCAGCAAATTAGAAAAAGTGCAAACTTGTGAACTAGTTTAGGAGTTCATCTTTTCCCGATTCGCCAATTTGTCGATAAGGTGGTAGCAAGGCAAGAAGAAAGTTGAAGGAAAGAGAAAAAGTATAAGGCAAGCTTTGTCGGCAAAAGCTTAGGTTCATGAACTCTAATGTTCACCAACAAGAGGTTTTGCCGATGGTAAATTCACTGATAGAAGGCAAGGTAACAAAGGCAGCGACAAAGAAAATTTCCTAAGGCACAAAGTAAAATCAAAAGGATGTTGTTCTCTATCGGCAAAGATGATGGTTCATGAACCATGTGGTTCACTAACAATGTAGTTCGTCGACAGGGTAAAAGGGTGATAAAGCAAAATAGAAGATAAAAGGAAAAGGGTGGAGAAAAGACAAGTTTGCTAATATGCAAATTTTCTGATAAGGCAAATAGAGAGAAAGGTAACAAAAGCATAAAATGACTAAGGAAAAAGTAAAGAAAGGGATTTATCGACAAACCAGGGGGAAATTCATACTCACCAAATAGTTTGAATATTTCAAAGTTTGTCGATAAGGTGGTTGGCTGACAAAGCAAAGAAGGGGAGTTTCTTCCGTGGTTTAAGAAAGGTGAGATTTGCCAATTAGGCGAAAAGAAGCAAAGTAACTTAGTAGTTCGCAAAGGCAAGAAATTACCGACAAAGGAAAAAAAAGGGCTAGTTTGTGAGAGTTAAAAATCATCGATTGAAAGAGAAAGTGAGAAGATAGAGATAGGGAAGTTTGCAAAAAAGAAGATTTGTCGATAAAGCACAAAGGAGGCCGAAAATTAAGATTAAGTGCCAAAGGAAAGGAAAGTGTTTGCCATGGTTCGTAAAAGTGAAAGTTTGGCAACAAAGTGAATGAAGGAGGATTGTGATGAAGAAAAAAGGCTGATAAAGGTTGGAGGATGCCCAGTATGCAGAAAGGTACAGTCAAAAATCAGATGGCCCAAAAGGAAAACTTAGAAACACTTTTTAAAGTGTTGTAAAGGATTTAAAAGGGGTAATTCCCAAAAGGTGTGCCATAATTGTAGGATTTGTATAGGCTGATTTGTACCTAGAAATTTATGATCCTGTAGGATAGTGCCATGAAGGTGGTTAACATAACTTAAAATTCTTCAATGCACAGGTACACTTGGAAGACAAATTGGATATGTTGAAGAAGTTGCAGGTGTCAGTAAAAGGGGTCAAATCTTCCCTCTTTATTGTTCTACGTATAGTATGAGTGCAAGCAATCTTCTCCTTACATTTTTAGTGTTGTCACAAGGTGGGTAGGCTTCCAAATGTGCATACTTCTTGACATTGCAGTTGGGCTGAATTTAATGTGGCATGGGTGTTCTCGTTGACTAAGTGTATCACTTGGAATGATCGACTTAGCTTGAATTGCTATATATGCATAAGTCTTTGATGCATTAGTTGTTGGTGGGTTGTTCAGTTGGGCAAATTTTCTCAGCAGGTTTTGAGCTCCAGGAGGCAGATAAGAAAAGGTTATTTTTATAGTCTTTGTTTAGCATGAAACAACTATGAAATGTATGTAATATATTTAGCAAATCTTCGTATCAAACCATTGTTTTTCTCCACTGTTGTAGATGTTCCTTCTAGTAAACTTAATCATAGTTATAGTTTTCTCTGGCCACATTTAGTGGTATTAATGTAAGCTCTAATTTGAGTGAATGTGACAGTTCCTAATCCATTTTCAAGCTTTGTAAATGGTCATTTTAGTATTGCATACTTGGAAGAATATCATATAGTGTAGTATTATTAAGCACTCTCAATGATTTGGTATTGATTTTCATGTATTTGATTTATCAAATAGGTAATTGTACATTTCTTTATAGTTGTCTTCCTTTGTTGAACATTAGCCTCTGTAGTCCAATGGATAGGCACCAATCTGAGTAGCCCTAGATTAGCCAATCATCAAAACATAACAATATATCTATCCTTTAGATGCAATAGTAGTTTTTATTCATCCTTATTGTGTAGGATTGCCTCCATCAACAATATAGGGATCTTGTAACAACCAGTTATTCTTAGCTTAGTGACAATATTTGGGGCTAAGAAGGTAATTTGGGTTTAATTTTTTATATGTTTTAGTTGGAGTCTAGTTTTGATGTTAATACTTGTTTAGGTATACCCCTTGGAATATCCCTCTAGAGTTTAAGTTGAGCTTAAAAAGTAGAGGAGTCTACCCACTCTTGTTAGTTGGCCAAAATCCCCTTTAACCTATTGGTAAACATTTTTCAGTCACCTTGATGACACCCTTGGCCTAGGTGATTTCTGAAATGTTTTAAGGTTTTGGGTTGCAGTCATTTTGGGAACCAACATTTTGGTGCTGTTACCGGGGAATGAATTAAATGGTCAAATTATTTTGAATACCCTTGTAACATTGATTTGTAGTTGTAGATCTTGCTTGGGTAAGTTGGAAGCCCATCAACTTACACCAACTTTTTGGTGCCATTGTCAAGGAGCCTAGATTTTATTTCTCGTTACTGCAAAAAAAAAATTTTGATTCGTAAATATGTAGATTTGTATTGATATAGTGGAAATTTACAAGCAGGTGCCTATAAGTTGTTTACCTGCAGATCTTCAAAAAACTGATTACCAAAGAAGATTTCAAAAGGACCTATCATAGTATATACCCAAAATTGCCATTACAGCTTTCTGGACATAGAGACTTAGCCATATGCATATTCCCTACTGATACTTACTATGAGGAACCGAGTATATCAAAGATCGGGCTCTTAGAGGAGGTCAAGCTCCATTGCCATTGATTGGAGCTTGCCTTCCCATTCCTTCTCCCCATTGTCCCCATCCTCCATCAACATATTGTGAAGAAAACCATAGACCTGAAGCAATCGATCCTGGTGCTTGATTAGAGCCATACATTTCAGGTCGAGAATGAGGGGAAAAATCTTCAACACCTTCAGAGGGTCCTTCTGGGCCAGGGTATCTTTTGGGCAGGGGATTCCTGCCCCCTGAATGACTGCTCCAAGAGTGTGATTGAGGCTGCCAAGAAATTCTAGTTTGAAGAGTTTCACCATCAATCCTTTTGTTGCTTCTGTCAACACTCCTGCATCTAGGATGGAGACTAGAAACTGGGAGGAAACATGAGTATCGACCCTATAAAATTCATCGACTGACAGGAAAGCATTCCCCAAAATAATCTTCACTGCTGGGACTATCAGATTGTTATGCCTCCGCAGGATCCGTTTGAGTCTTTGGTTTGTAATGTCTCCTTTGAAAGCCATCTAACGGACAGTGCTCTCAAGTTGAACAGGAGTCACCATACCCAAGTTTAACATACCATAAACTGAAATCTTAGCTATGAAGCCAGAGCCTCCAGCCATTATGCCACTCTAACAATGCCACAGCAGACTTCGTCCGATGGAACAGGTAATTGTAGATGATAAAGGAAAAGATAACCATCTAGGTGCTTCTTTGTCAGACACCATATGCTATATTCAATCATTTCAAAATGGGGAGAGGATGAGAAGGAGAATCCTCCATTAGATTTGGAGCGTGTGACTGGTCAATCTGGGCTCATTCACGTGGGGAGTGATTTGTCATAATGCTGGCTTATGGAATTGACCCATCCAGGAATTCGTGGATTAGGTGCCCACCCAACCACCCTAGTACCCAACCCATTTATTTGAAGGAATTTAAAAATTTAACTCTTACTCCATCCGCCCCTTGGTTTGAAAGAGAGTCTGCTTCTGAGTTGGCTTCTCTGAAGATGTGATTGATTGTTGTCATCTCGAACCGGTCCATTAGATACAGAGCTATTTCTAATTTTGTAACAAGTTTCCAGTTCAGCAATCTCCTCGATCAAAGACCAATGATTACCACCAGGGAGTCTCCCTCAATGGCCACTTTCCTAAGCTTAAGTTCATGGCAAAGCCCTAAGCCTAGGATTAAAGCTTCCAACTCTGCTTCATTGTTTGTATCATTTGGCAGTGGCTCAACCAAGCTGCCCATTATTTTACCATCCCAATTTCTGATGATGCACCCAGCTCCTAATCTGCCAAGGTTCCCTCGTGATGCGCTATCAAAATTTAGTTTGTGCCAGCCGTGTTCCGGTGGGAACCATTTGGCGAGTTTCCTTTTTAGAGTTGTTTGTTGATCACCTTCCATATTGAAAGGTGGCATTTTAAGACCCAGCTAGCCTTGTTTTATCGATGCATCCCAAACTGTGAAAAATTACTGTGAGGGTTTCGCTTCACTCAATCTGGAATTGAAGACTTCAACTATACTACTTTCAACTTTATTGAGAAATGAGAGAAGAGACATTTCTTTGTCTTGAAAGAATCTCCTATTTATTTCTTTCTAGAGCTCCCAGATAAGCAGTGAGGGGCTAGTGGACCATAGTTTGTGATATGCTGCTTTTTTGTTCACACTTGGCCAGCTCCTGAGCCGTTCTAACAGATCCTTTGGTATTACAGATTTCCAAAGAAGTTTATTCATTAGCCAAATCTAGCATTGATTGGAGAAAGGACAGTTTAGGAAAAGATGATCACCATCTTCTAAGGCTTCTCTACACAAACAACATCTCGAGGGTCCCTGAATTTTGAGTTTGGCCAATCTATCAGCAGTTAGGGCTCTGCCTTGTGAAGCTATCCAAAGTAACACCCCTGCCTTTGGAAGACAATTAGGGTTCCAACACAAATCCCTTGGGATTGCAGAAGCTTCCTCATGGCTTTCTAAAAGTTTTTTATAACCTTCTTTGACACTATAGACTCCATTAGGAGACCTCGTCCATTGAAGCAAATCTTGGCCTTGCCTGTAGTTGATCTGCTTTTCCCCTAGAACCCTGTCAAAAATTCCTACTTCTGCCTGACTTAAACCGAAGTTGATAGGACTCCTCCATTTGGCTGTGAGCAAACCACTGTGAAAGAACGGAGTTAAATAATCTCTTACCTTATCCCCCCATGCCTGTTTTGTAATAATTTTGACATTTCCCAGATCCTCTCTGTCGGCTAGCTTAGAAAAACCTTGTCATGAGTCATCCCAAAAATTTGCTAGGTCCCCACTCCTGATTTCCCATGAAAGATGGTTGGAGATGAGGTTTCTACAACTACGGATGAAGTTCTAGATTCTGGAGCTGGAGGGTAGCTCCCTTGAAGTGGAAATGTTGTCTGCATTTACATCCAAATATTTGGCATGGATGATTCTTACCCATTTAAGTTCTTGGCTAGAAAAGATTGTCCACACCAATTTGGCTCCAAGGGCTTTATTTTGAAGTAATAGATTTTTTAATCACATTCCATTATTTTGTTTAGACTCACAAATTTGCTTCCATTTGATTAGCGGGAACTTGAATTGTTTCAACAACCCTTGCCAGAAAAAAGTCTTCATCTTCTTATTCAGCACTTTGCTTGTTGTTCTTGCCAAAGGGAGGCATGACATTAAGTAAGTCGGTAGGGCGGAGATTACTAATTTGAGTTTTGTAAGCCTACCCACCCAAGAAAGCCAATTATTTTTCCAGGAAGCTGCCTTCATTCTAACTTTCTCCAATAAACTGTTCCAAGTGTTGCCTGGACAGAGACCTTTATCCAATGGAATCCCCAAATATTTGCAGGGAAGAGATCCTTTCTTGAAGCCAAGGATTCTCAAAATCTGACCTACCGTTCTCGCTGCTGTGTTGAAGAAAAAAACCTCTGATTTTTCCTCGCTGACCTCTTGTCCTGAAGCTATTATATATTTTTGGAGAATTGACTTGAATCTATGAGCCTCCCTGGTATGGGCTTCCCCAAACAACATGGTTTCATCTGCAAACTACTAGTGGGTGATGTTTGGGACCCCACTTATGACTTGGATGCCAGCAATCTCCCTTAAAACCCAGGCTCTGGATATTGATCTTCTGAGAGCTTCATCCATTAGTATAAAAAGAAAGGGGGATATTGGATCTCCCTGTCTTAGCCCACGTGAGACATTGAAGAAACCTTCAGGAGAACCATTCACCAGGATTGAGAATCTTGGGCTTGCAATCCAGGAGAAAATCCAATCTAGCCAAATCTTATTGAAGCCGAACCCTTCCAACACTTTAAACAAAAAACACCAGTTAACATGGTCATATGCCTTTTTGATGTCTAGTTTTATTAGCAAATCTTGCTTTCTCAAGGTTTGAATTGAATGAATTGCCTCCTAATCTATTATTACCCCATCTAGGATAGATCTATTTGTGACAAACCCCATCTATTCTTCTGAGATCAGATCTGGAAGAAGTCTTTTTAACCTGTTGGCCATTGTTTTGGCTAAAATTTTGTAAAGGGTGTTATAGAGAGAAATAGGCCTAAAATCATCCAGAAGTTCTGTCTTTTCTTTCTTTGGGAATAAAGCTAAAAAGGTGTTGTTAATTTCCTTTAAAAGCTGACCAGAGGTCCTGGATTCCTCTAAAGCCTCCATAATGTCTTTCTTGATTATGTCCCAACATTTTTGGAAGAACCCTGCTAGGAATCCATCTGGGCCTGGTGCCTTGTCTGGGTGGAGTTGGAAGAGTGTAGTCTTAACTTCATCTTCTGAGAATTTACTGTTTAGCATATCGTTCTAAGCATCTGTTACCAACTTGGGAATATTTCCCACTAGCTCATTTAGGGCTGAGAGGTTGGAGCCTTCCTCTTCGTTTAACAGGTTTTGAAAATGAACTACCACAGCTTGTTTTACCTCTTCCACGTCCTCCAGAATTTGACTGTCTTTATCTCTTACCCTTGTAATTTTGTTGGCCTCTCTTCTTGCTTTTGTTACATTATGGAAGTATTTTGTGTTTCTGTCACCTGCAGACAACCAAACTTCCCATGACTTTTGTCTCCAAAATATTTCTTCCTTGGAGAGAATATCATTTAGTTTTGCCATCAAAGCTTTTTCTTCTAAGTAACTTTGATTATCCATTCCTTCTCTGATAATCTTCTCTGAGAGGACTTTCAAGTCTAATTCATACTGTTTCTTTTCTACAAAAATATTTTTGAAGTTATTTTTATTCCATAATTTTAGATTCTGCTTGATTACTTTCATCTTGACTGCACTACAAAACATTTTGGTTCCATCTGGTTGTGTCATATTCCACCATTGTTTGATTAGATCGAAGAAATCCTTATGCTTAAACCACATATTTTCAAACTTGAAAGGGCTTCTTGTTGGACCCCTTTCGTCCTTGATTTCCAAACAAACTGGGTAATGATCTGACCCTGGTAAAGGTAGTAGCTGACTATCAAGGGTGAAGGGAAATCTACTGAGATTGCCTTTAAACAGGAATCTATCCAACATCTCGTCTATATTACAGAAGCCCATCCTTCTGTTAGCCCAAGTATACTGCCCACCCCCCATCTGGATGTCGCAGAGCTCATTCCTTTCCACAAAATTTTCAAAGTCAAGCTGAGACTGGAGTTTCCTTCCTACTCCCCCTTTCTTATCTACTCCTGATAGGATAGCATTGAAATCCCCACCTATAATGTAAACCTCATCTTTTGAAAGCTTGCAAAGTATGTCCAATGCATTCCATAAAGTTCTTTTTTGAATGTGATTATTAGGTCCATAAACATTTATCAACAAAAAAATTAGATTCGAGGCTAGACTCCTTACCTTACAGGCTTGCCAAAATTTTCTTGAAGCCACTTCTTCGACTAGAACTGATTGAGGTTTCCATAAAGTTAGCAAACCTCCTGAGGCTCCTTCCGAGTTGACTCCACACAGTTTCCAGCTCTTCATTTTCAGACCTAGGTTTATTCTTTCTTGTTCCCTTAGTTTAGATTCCTGAATTAAACATATGTCCGGTTGTTGAGCATTTAGATGCTGCCAAAGCAGGCATCTTTTGTTAGGGGTACTTAAGACCCTAACGTTCCAGGTAATGATTTTCATTGTTGTTCAGGAAGGGGATCTCCCTTCCCTACTTTCAACAATGTTTCAATTTTTAATTGGTCTGATGCTTCCCCATCCCATTTTAGCTTTTCCTTGTTTGAAATTCTTCCTTTTCCTCAGGGTTCTCTGCAATCTGGTGATGTTTTAATTGGTTCCTTAGTTCTCAGCCCAAGCGCCCCTTGTTCTGCGGGTTTTGGAATAGAAGTATTCAAGATTTTGTCCCCTTTATCCAGAAAGGCTTCATTTCCCACCAGCTCTAGCTCATGTTCTACCAACCAGTCTTCATCTTCAAAGTTATCAATGTTAATCTCACCTTTTCTAGCCGCATTGGTAAGGTTGACCAATTCATTGCCCATGTTTATAAGAGAATCCAAATCTTCCTTACTCACCTTATTGCCAATCATCTCTATAACATGCGACAGTTGTTGATCTATGGATTTGATACTTTGGTTGTTTTCCAGTCTCTGCCCTAATTTAGATTCAACTTGTGGTATTGCTTCCGGAGGAGGAGGAAGGCCTTCTTCATCAAAGATTTGATCCTTCTCCATGAAAGGTATAGATTGTTTGTTTGAAGATTGCTCCAAGTATTCTCCTGGAAGATTATCACTTTTCCACCCTAGAATTTTGACTAATGTGTCTATGGAGAGTGGGTTGAGGATCATGCTCTGTGTCCAAATACCTAATCCTGATGAAATCTTGATTTCTCTAGGGGTTCTTCTATTTGGGTTGTTCTCGATGCCTAGCCTGACAAACATGCCAGACCCTTCTGGGTTGGATCTTTCTTCAGTGCACATAAAAGTACCTCTGCCGTTTCCAATTTCTTCCAAGATCCTAGGATCCCAATATTCAAGGGGGAGATTGGGCATGATATACTAGTCTTGAATTTTTTCAATTCGATGCGATATTGGATCAAACCCAGCCTTCCAATGGTAGATGTAAAAGCCGTAGCCATCCAGAATCCAAACCCCTTCCTCTATTTGCACCTAAATGGCCGTCGTGGGGCAAATGACCACAAAAAATCATTCTCCAACCTCTTAAATTCCAGATCCTTCCCTCATTTACCATACCACCAAGTTTCCAAACTTTGCCAATTTAAGTTCTTCCCGTGCCATTTAATTATTAATGCTGTGTCTTCCAATTTCGAGGCTTGGTCCTGAATCTGATTTCCGCCAAGGGTTATTGTCAATTCTTCCTCTCTGTCTTCTTCCCTCCTTCTAGGTATTTGATTTCTGGGTCACATATTTTGCCTCTGAAAGTCCCTTCGCTAGACGACTACTCTAGGTTTCTCTCTCCCCTCTAGTGCACATTACGATTTCTTTGTTGAGGAATATCAGGCTATCTTTGATTCCACTACCTTGGCTAGTGAAAACCTCCATTTTGTTGTCGCCGCCTTCCCTAGGGGGACCAATCACCATGCCTTCTCCATGGTTCTTCCTGGTGAAAAAATTTTTGGCCAGCACCGACCCTTCTGTCCCAGTTCTCTTGGTATCTAGCCTGCCCATTCTCCCTTTGGGGGATCCTTCACACAACTCTTCGCTCCTCGGTGCTTCCCTCCAACTCTGTATATCGCCATTCTAAATTTTGTCACCCTGCAAACTGTCACAGCATTGTGTTTCCTGAATATTCTTGTTACTGCAATATTGAAGAGCAGTGTTTGTTCAAGTTTTTCTTCCCAACAAGGGAAGTGGCGACTATGTTTATTAGTCTAGAAATTAATTTTAGTTTGAAAAGAGCTTCATAATAAATAGAGGAAGAAACTAGGAGCAACCTAGTCGTGAGGAATCCTATAGCAATGCAGGAAATAGTAGGAGTAGATATAGGGTAAGAAGATCCAATGTGGTACCTCGAAGGAATACCCAAGTTAACATATTTGTTGACCTCAGGATCCAATACAATTATACTTCTAAGGATTATGTACATAATATGCTCAGAACAAATAGAAATGAGTATGATGTTGGAAGAAACGAGAATATTATTAGTAGAGGAAGTAGAGATAAATCATTATCCACATTTGAGGACGTTTGGGAATGCCAGTGAGAATGAAGAGATGTATCAAGATACATGGCATCCTAATTCCCCCATTGGATCATTTAGAGGTCAACATGACAATATTCCTAATGATGGTGATTAGCAGCAATAGCCTAGTGATGAAGAAAGAGAAAGAAGAATCCAAGATGAATTGGAGTTGCTTGATCACCTCAAAAATAGACAAAGTGAAGTGCGGGCCTTGCTTGATCAACAACAAGCTCAACTTTCCCAGTAGGCCCAACAAAACTAGGATGCACAACAATAGGGCCTAAATCAGAATGTAAATCAACAACGTGCACCTCCATAGCACTACAATCAACAAAATAATTAGAGACAACAACATCAAAATCAAATGGGATAGTAGGGCATAAATTAGGCCCCTGTTCAAAATATCAACATTCAGCCACCACAAAACCAAGTTAATCAGCAGCAGGCAATGTTCATAATGTTGGGCATGCACAGTGAAGACAAGAACAAAGGTTTCTTCAACAGAGGTAGCTGGTGGGAGCTGAAAGGTATAAATAGCTTGATTTCTTTGGCATACCTAACTTTCCTAATCTAATTCCAACTGAGAATAGGAGAAAGATTCCTAGGTTTCAAGGTAATAATGTTGTCATAGGTGACAAACATCTTAGGCATTTTATTAATGTCACTGATGAATGTGAAATTGAGGATGAAGATGTTATGATGAAATTATTTGTACATTCATTGGAAGAGAGTGCTAAAGAATTTTATAAAGACCTCCCTGATAATAGTATTGATTCTTGGGAAGAGTTCATGAGAGTATTCAGATTACAATATGGGGACAGGATTGATCTAGAGTTTTCTATCCATGAACTTATAGCCATCAAGAAAGAAATAAAGGAAATAGTAGATGACTTCAACAACCGCTTTGTCATGACAATGAGAAAGGTACCTCCTCATATGAGACCCAATGAATCTATGTGATTAGTTTTATATTGTGGTGCCTTTGATTCCAAAATAGGTTATTGTTTGAGGGACAAGAGTCCACAAACATTAAGAAAGGCCTATGTTATATCCATAAACATAGAAAGTAATATGAGAGCTGAACAGGGAAGCATATCAAAAGGTCTGATATCAAATTGTCCCAACTAGATAAACTAGATTTCAACAAACCTCTCACTACATATGACAAATTGGACAAACTCATTGGGGTTGTGAAAGATTCATCCTATAAAGTTTCTAGAAACGACAAAGGGTTGCCACCTTAGGGTGCTACAACACATTTTAATGAAGGTCAGAGGTTGCATAATAGACTTTATAATACTAATTGGTCTAAGAGACCACAACAAAATGACAGACAAGTTGCTCCCAGGCATGTAAGTTTCAAACAGCTTGAAAGGGACACCCTGATCCTTTGAGAAAGGATCAAGTTAATTTTCAAGATGAGTCTTTATGGTGCCAGGCTTGCTTGCTCCCCCATGATCCAACAAACTGTGTGGTGGCTCATTCATTGGGTAGAGAAGAAGAATTTCCAAATGAAGAGGGTGCAACTAAGTATTATGGGGAAGAAATAAATTAGTTTGATGATGAAGATTATGAGTAGATAGGTTAAGGTGCTGATTGTGACAGCTATAAAGAAGATGATCATATTTTCCAATATGACTATGATGAAGGTCCAAAGAAATATCAATTACCAACTCATGATTTTGGCCATCTAAGGGACCTTATGCAAAGGAAATATTAGTAGTCCAAGCCTTCAGAAGAGGACATGAAATCCTTGACTAATACAACCATTTTGCAAGTCTAAGGAGGCTATCAACTGAGAAATAGGATTGTCCCTATGCATAATTCCCTTGCCAAAGAATCAAAACAACAAAGATTGAATGGGGATAGGGACAAATGCAAGGGAAACGTGGAGCAGAAAAGTATTAATATTCCCAAGAGGAATGTCTTTGAAAAGAAGAAAGTTCCAACACAATCTCCAGGAGAAAAAAGGAAATATGTGTAGAAAAATCCAACACCAATAGTGCAGCCAGTTACTACCCCCATTCTAGGGGTTCATTATCCAAAAGGTAATAAGAAGCATGATCAGCCCCAAACACAAAATAAACCAAAAAAAGGTAAGGATGTGTCATCTAATCAAGTAATACCTTATATTCCTTGCACAACTGATATTACTATTTCATGTGATACTCCTTTGCCCAATTATAACCCTATTGATATGGCTCAAGTCTTTAGCCAAATCAAAATTTATGTGCCAATAGTGGGACTCCTTAAAATCCCTGAACATAGAGATAGAGCAGAGTCGTTTATCACTACTGAAGATGCACAAAAACACTTTGTTCTTGTTCCCAGTGGTAATGATGAGGGCATAGGTCATGAGTTAAACAATTGAGATTTATTTAGGGTCATCTATGGTTAAGAACAAGATGGGAGTAGACCCTTTTTACACCACTTTGATCATAAACGGATGGTTGCTACATAATTGTATGCCTGATTCAGGGGCATCTAGCAATGTCATGCCACTTGAAATCATGAATGATTTTGGGTTGAAGGTGTCCAAGTCTTTTGGAAAATTCTTCTCCATGGATTCCAGAGAGGCTAATGTGATAGGTCTGGTTAAAGATGTTGAAGTCAAACTTGTTGCTTACCCAGACAAATCCTTCTTGATGGATATAATTGTTATGGATTGTCCTGCCAAGTGGGGTATGTTGTTAACAAAAAAAATGGGAAGCATCTATGGGTGGAAGTATTCAGATGGATCTTTCATATGCCACTATTCCAGTCCAAGGCATGGAGGTGAAGCTATATAGGGAGAAGAAGGTCGGAGACCAAAACATAGAGGATAGATATAAAATAGAGGAAGATCATGCCAATTTCATTGACACTGATATAGACCATTTATGGGATATTGCAGTGATTATAATCCTTTCCTGAATGTTTTACCTTCCAATCCTAACAATTCTATTTACGATACATCTGATTTATGGACGTTGTATTTTGATGGTGTGATTTCAAGAGAAGGCTCAGGTGCTAGAATTGTTCTAATATCCCCAGATGGTAAACAATTTGGTATGTCTTTTAGACTTGATTTTTAATGCACTAAAAACATAGCTGAGTATGAAGAATTTTTGTTAGGTTTAAATGTTGCTCACAAGCATAAAGTCAAGTGCCTAAAAATATATGGTGACTCAAAATTAGTTGTGCAGTAGATTAAAAATAAGTTCACTGCCAAGGATAGCAGGTTAAGGGCATACAGGAATGTTGTATGGGACAACCATGGAATTGTTTGATGCCATTGACATCGAATGGATTGATAGAACTAGAAATGAAGAGGTGGATTTCCTAGTTGTAGCTGCATCAAAATATGATCCTAAATTGGATTTTCCTCATGGCCATCATGTTGTAGAAGTGCTTACAAGGCCAACAATTCATGATAACATATACAGTTGGCAAGTGTTCAATGACAATAATCAAATTTTGAGTTTCCTCAATTGCATGGATGAGTTTTACAATCAAGTGATTGACTGGCAGCATATGATAGAGATGGAAAATGGAAAAGAAACATTATTTAGCAGCGAGGTAGTGTAGTTGAAGACAAATACCATTCCCAAAGGATTGGTGGTGCTAGAAAGAATGTTTGATAACACAGACATCTAGAAGAGTAAAGGTAAACCTATTGAAGAGGATAGTGTTGAAGGTGTTAACCTTGGAACTAAAGAGGCATCTAAAATGGTTTACATAGGCAAGAAGTTGAAGCCTCATGAAAAGCAAATGCTGATTGCTTTATTCAAAAAATTCAAAAATATTTTGCATGGTCTTATAATGACTTGAAATCTTATAGGGAGGACTTATTTTAGCATACTATTCCTCTCTAACTTGATGCAAAACCTTTTTGGCAAAAGCAGAGGCCTATAAACCCTACTATAGCTCCCAAGATTTAGAAAGAATTGTTAAAAATGAAAGAGGGAGGTATTGTTAAAACAATCAGACATTTTGAGTGGGTGTCTAATCTTGTACCAGTGAAGAAGAGTGGGGAGATTACAATATGTGTAGATTTCATAAATTTGAACATCAAATCCCTTAAGCATAATTATCCTCTTTCAAGAGTGGATCATCTTCTGCAAAGAGTTGTTGGTTTAGAGTTGATGTCTATGATGGATGGGTTCTTAGGATACAATCAAGTACTAGTCAAGGAGTCCGAACAATACAAAATAGCATTCACCACTCCTTGGGGGACATATGTTTATTTGAGAATGTCATTTGGGTTGAAGAATACAAGATCAATGTTTCAAAGGGCAATGGATGTGGCCTTTGCTGGCCTCATTGATGAGATTATGGTTGTATACCAAGATGATCTTACTGCATTTTCTAAAGATAGGAAAGATCATTCCAAGCATTTGCAAATGATTTTTGATAGATTTGTGGAGTATCCAGGATCTCTTTGTATCCTAAGAAATGCAAATTTGGAGTAGAGGAAGGAAAATTGGTGGGACATATTGTGTCTAGGGATGGGGTTAGAATTGATCTAGAAAGAGTTAAGGCCATTGACCTCATCCCTCAGCCTAAGATGGTCAAAGATGTTTAATCCTTCTTTTGGAAGATTAACTTTTTGAGGAGATTTGTTCCTAACTTTGCTGAGAAGACTAAATCAATTACCAAGATGCTCAAGAAGGGATAGTCCATCGCATGGGAAAAGGAACTAGCTGAATCTTTTGTTGACATAAAGGAGCCTCTAAAGAATGCACCAGTGCTGG
This sequence comes from Cunninghamia lanceolata, assembly GCA_027924645.1. Lineage (NCBI taxonomy): Eukaryota > Viridiplantae > Streptophyta > Pinopsida > Cupressales > Cupressaceae > Cunninghamia > Cunninghamia lanceolata. The sequence goes on from BSBN01000957.1 coordinate 7,652,689, forward strand.
TAAGCCCAAATTATGCAAAGCCCTTCCAACTTTTCTCTTTTGCTTCATTTTATACTATTGCTGTTGTGTTGTTACAAAAGAGTAAGGATGGATTTGAGCAACCAATAAGATTTTTTAGCCAGTCTTTGAGAGTTGTTAAGTTAAATTATTCCATTATGGAAAACCATGCATATGCTTTGGTTAAGGCACTAAAAAACATTAGGCCATATCTCATGGGTACAAAGACAATTGCATATGTGCCCATTCCGCTGTGAAGGATATGTTCACACAGCAAGAGGCTTCTGGAAGAATATGTAGGTGAATCAACAAGATCCAAGAGTATGATATTGAGGTGTAGGTCACCAAATTGGTTAAAGGCCAGGGTTTAGCTAAGTTGATGGCTAATTCTAACTTAGAGGCTGCTGAGGTAAATAAAGTAGATGGTGTTCAACCTGTTGATGTATGTATATTGATAGATGATACATGGTATAAAGATATTATCTTTTATCTTGTCAACATGCAATGTCCCCTAGGCATGAATGCCACTTAGTAGATGACCCTTAAGCTCCAATCTCCAAAGTATGTTTTGATTCAATGTGTATTAATGTGGAGAAACCATGAGGGACTTCTGTTGAAATGTCTGGACCAAAAACAATCTAAGGTAGTCATTGAAGAATATCATCAAGGTGGGCACTTGCATGCAAAAACCACAACACACAAGATTATTAGGGCGGGCTTCTAGTGCCCAAGTGTCTTCAAAGATGTTGCAAGACAAGTCAGTAAATGTGATACTTTCCAACATTTTGCTGGCAAGATGAAATTCACTAGAGAATTACCTGTTTGGCTAGTTGCAGTTGAGGCACCATTTTAGTAATGGGGCATTGATTTTATAGGAGAAATTCAAGAGAAGTCCAATAATGGATCTAAGTGGATCTTTGTGGCCACTGACTATTTCACCAAGTAGGTTGAGGCTATCTCCACTCGCAATGCCACATCCAAGGTAGTGATTGAGTTCCTTGTGAACAATGTGATAACCAAATCTGGAGTGCCATCTAGAATTGTTGCTGACAATGCCATGTGCTTCAGATCTCAAGATATAATAGATATGTGTTCCAAGTATGGAATCAAGATGATTCATTCATCACCATATCATCCGTAGAGTAATAGAGCCTCATGAAGATCTTGAAGAGGAGTCTATATATAAACAAGAAGAGATGGGATGACAAGCTAAAATATGCAGTTTGGGCAAATCAGATCACATGCAAATGTGCTATAGGCGAGAACCCTTTTGAACTAGTATACGGATTAGAGGCCAAAATGCCAATGGAATTAGAATTGCCAGTATATCAACTGCTACAACAAATAGGAGAGGATGGGGATGATGTTTTGACATTGAGGATGCATGAGTTGACTAAGTTGGATGAGGCCAGAAGGATGACATATGATAAAAACTTGTTACAACAACAAAAGGTTGAGCATCTATTCAACAAGAGAATAGTCAAAAGGAGCTTTCAGATTGGTGATCTAGTTATCCTATGGAATTCAAAATCAGAGGACAAGGGTAAGCATGGAAAATTTGAGCCATTATGGGTGGGCCCATATCAAATTGATGGAAACACTGGCCAAGACACATATTACATCAGAAACATGGAGGGAGAACTTCTGGAGCTGCCCATTCATGGACATCATCTGAAGATTTACTTTTCGTAAGTAAATGTTGCCCTTAAAATTTTGAATACAGTCAATGGTCTTTTGTGCTCTAATGTTTATGACTGTATTTTGTCATGTATATAAGCCTTTAATGTAAATACATCTGTGATTTTCCCTTTTGTGTGTTTTGTGCCTTTATGGTCTACCTGGAGATCTAGATCCTCGTTGTGACATTATTTGTCACACATCCCCAACTAGAGCTAGTGTTGGTACTTGTAATATTTTGCTCCCAAACATGCATTATTGGTTCCCCAAAGCTCAAAATTCAAAATTTTTTGCCAAAATCCCTCATGTATACCAAATCAGAGAAATCTCTTATAGGGATTTTAGTTCAAAAATATTCTAAGTATAATGTATTTGTTTCTTCCTATTGAAAAAGTGAGTATTTTAAGTCTTTATCAACAAATCAGAAAAAGTGTGAACTTGCGAACTAGTTTGGGAGTTTGTCTTTTCCCTGATTCACCAATTTGCTGATAAGGTAGTAGGAAGGAAAGAAGAAAGGTGAAAGGAAAGAGAAAAATTCTAAGGAAAGCTTTGTTGGCAAAATATTAGACCTTCGCCAACTCTAATGCTTGCCAACAAGAGGTTTTGTCGATAGCAAATTCATCGAGAGAAGGCAAGGTAATGAAGGTAGTGGCAAAGAAAATTTCCTAAGGCACAAAGTAAAGACAAAAGGATGTTGTTCTCTACTAGAAAAGATGATGGTTTGCAAACCATGTGGTTCACCAACAATGTAGTTTGTTGACAAGGTGAAAGGCCGATAAAGAAAAAGAGAAGATAAAAGGAAAAGAGTAGAAAAAAGCCAAGTTTGCAAATGTGCAGATTTGTCGATAAAGCAAATAGAGAGAAGGGTAACAAAAGTAGAAAATGACTAAGCCAAAAATAAAGAAAGGGCTTTATCTGAAAACTAGGGGGAAAATGATAGTCACCAAATAGTTCAAATATTTCAAAGTTTGTCAGTAAGGTGATTGACCAACAAAGCAAAGAAGGGGAGCTTCTTTTGTGGTTCAAGAAAGGTGAGATTTACTGATAAGGTTAAAAAGAGAAAAGAAGAAGCGGTTCACAAAGGCAAGAAATTGCTGACAAAGGACAAAAAGGGCTAGTTTGCGAGAGTTAAAATTTGCAGACTGAAGGAGAAAGTGAGAAGATAGAGACAAGGAAGTTCGCAAAAAAGAAGATTTGTCGATAAAGCACAAAGGAGGCCAAAAATGAAGATTAAGTACCAAATAAAAGGAAAGTGTTTCCCATGGTTCGTAAAAGTGAAATTTTTTCGACAAAGTGAATGATGGAGGTTTGTGATGAAGAAAAAACGCTGATAAAGTTGGGAGGATACCGAGTATGTAGAAAGGTACAGTCAGAAATTCCCACAAGGCTTGTAAATTAGACAACACTTTCTAAAGTGTTGTAAAGGCTTTAAAAGCGGTAGTTCCCAAAAGGCTTTCCATAATTGCAAGATTTGTACAAGTTGATTTGTACCCAGAAATTTATGATCCTACATAACAGTGCCATGAAGGTGGTTGACATAGTAAAATTCTTCAATGTATAGTTACACTTGGAAGACAAATCAGATATGTCATAAGTTGGAGGTGTCAGGAAAATGGGTTGAACCTTCCCTCTTTATTGTTCCAGGTATAGTATGAGTGCAAGCAATCTTCTCCTGACATTTTTAGTGTTGTCAGAAGGTGGGCAGGATTCCAAATGTGCATACTTCCTGAGATTGCAATGGGGCTAAATTTAATGTGGCATGGGTGTACTAATTGACTAAGTGTGACACTTGGAATGATGGAGTGAGCTTGAATTGCTATATATGCATAAGTCTTTGATGCATTAGTTGTTGGTGGGTTGGTCAGTTGGGCAAATTTTCTCAACAAGTTTTGAGCTCCAAAAGGTAGATAAGAAAAGGTTATTTTTATAGTCTTTTTATGCATGAAGCAATTATGAAATGTATGTAATATATTTAACAAATCTTTGTTTCAAACCACTATTTTTCTCCACTATTGTAGATGTTCTTTCTAGAAAATTTAATCATAGTTATAATTTTCTCTGGCCACATTTAGTGGTATGAATGTAAGCTCTGATTTGAGTGAATGTGACAGTTCCTAATCCATTTTGAAGCTTTTGTAAATGGTCATTTCAATATTGGATAAGGAAGAATATGGTATAGTGTTGGATTATTAAGCATTCTCAATGATTTGGTATTGATTTTCATGCATTTGATTTATCAAATAGGTAGATGTACATTTCTTTGTAGTTGTCTTCCTCTATTGAACATTAGACTCTGCATCCCAATGGATAGGCACCAGTCTAAGTAGCCCTAGATCACCCAATCATCAAAATAAAACAATATATCTATCCTTTAGATGCAGTAGTAGTTTTTATGCATCCTTATTATGTAGGATTGCCTCCATCAGCTATATAGGGGTCTTGTAACATCTAGCTATTTTTAGCTTAGTGACAAATTTGGGGCTAAGAAGGTGATTTGGGTTTGGTTGTTCATATGTTTTAGTTGTTCATCCAGTTTTGATGTTAATACTTGTTTAGGTATACCCCTTGGAATATCCCTCTAGAGTTTAAGTTGAGCTCAAAGAGCAGATGAGTCTACCCACTCCTGTTAGTTGGCCAAAATGCCCCTTAACCTATTGATAAACCTCTTTCAGTCACCTTGATGACACCCTTGGCCTAAGTGATTTTTGAAATGTTTTAGGGTTTTGGGTTGCAGTCATTTTGGGAACCAACAGGATCTACCTTGCATAGATTGAAGATTGTTGCTAATAAATTTTATAGTTAATAATAGGTTGAAATGATTTTATTTAAAGGTGGTGTGAAAACTTGGTAAAACTTGGGTGTGTCTTGATCTTGGACATATTATGAAGGTTTAATAGATTTTGTTGGAGACTTTCATAAAAGTTGTGAGGTTTATTTTTGTAATTGGAGTATAAGGATTTCTTTGTTAAAATTTTGAAGTTCTATTGTGGATCTTTTCTACTCTGTTTGTGGACAAAAGAAGAGCACAAAATGTTTCTACTAGGGCCATCTTTTCTATCCCTAACATGGCCTCCAAAAACTCACATGAGACATCAAATGGATAAAGTGTAAGTGGTTCTAATTGGAGGTTGGAGGCACTAAAGGATGGAGGAATTTTTATCATCTCGAGTCAAATTCTTTCTCAAAGATGGTGTTTTGTATGATACTCATATCTTTTGTGCTTTCCTTTTTATGCTGACAAAATTGAAAGAATGTATATATATTGTAAAGTTAAATGGTTTTTGAAGATAGGAAGAGGATTTGGTGAACTCAATATGGATTATTGCCTAGATAGTTTGGGAGTCTATGGATTTGGGGAATTATACCCTTTTTAGGGTCATGAGACAACTTGATGGAGCACTGTGGATGTAGCTTAGCATGGATTGTGGTCCAATAATTTGGGGGATCTGTTATTCAAGAGTTCAGGGAGGTGGTAATTTGGGAACTTAGGAATTCATATTGGGAGCTACACCCTTCCGAGGGTTATGAGGCATCTTGATGGAGTTCCACCTAATTCACGATTTGTTTCTGCAAAGAAAAATATTCTCAAGAATGTGTATTTATTTTGTGTAATCATCATGTTTTGTTATATGTTCTATTTTTTTAATGTAAACCTTAAGGGGGGTGTTAGAATATTAAGGTTTACATTAATAAAGTCATCTTATTGATTTATGTTTGTAGTTATTCGGGAGTTATTCACGTATGGTAGTTTGAGAAGTTATCTATTTGAAAGGCTTCACAAAATTCCATATTGTGATACTTTCATCACCAACTCAATAATATGATCAATATTTGTGTTTTCTTTAGTGAGCAAATGTAGATGATCTTTGATTTTTCCAACACATTCAAATGTTTAGTTTTTTTCACTAACAAAAATACTTAAAATGTTGAATGTAAAGTGAGATGTTTTTGAATCTGAAATAGTAGAGGTTGGAAGGACTTCACATTGCTTCAAGAGTAGAGTGAACATTGAGACAACAACTTTTTTGGTAATGAAATGTCAACTTGCGGTTATTCTTTTGTTGTAATGTGTCAATATTGATGTTTTATTTATCCATTTGAAAATATTAACGATGTAATGCACAAAATAATTTTGAGATTATATGTTTGATTGACTTTAGGAGGATAAATGGCCTAAGGATGAGGATGAGGTGGCAAAGGATGAGGCTAATGATGATGAGGCTCACAATAAGGAGAAAATTGATTTGAATGAAGATGAGGTGGAATTAATATGACAATTATTATTTACTTACAAATGCCCTCATCCAATTTTATGGGTAAATGCAAGAAGTTGTGTCCACTTAAGGTGGAAGTTTCAGAGTTAGAAAAAAATCCAAAATCAGGTTAACCAAAACGGGATCCCGCTTTTTATGAAACGGGATCCCATTTTGCTTCGGGATTCTGAGCCAAAAGCGAGATCCCGTTTTGAGTTTCATAAAAGGTTAATATTTTAACCTTTATGAAACGAGATCCCATTTCATAAAGGTTAAAATATTGACCTTTTATGAAACGGGATCTCGTTTTAAAACGGGATCCCGTTATTTAAAATTTGAATTTTAAGCTCGAATTTTGCTTTGTAACCCGGTTCGAGAAATGCTTTGGGGACCCGAATCTGACCTCTGGACCTAGTTTGACCTGCAACTTGAAGGTCCTTGAAGGTCCTGTCAATGTCACAACAAAATAGTGACTTTGGGCATATATCTAAAGGTCTATTTTGCAGAATATTTTGACGAAATTAAAACCCATTATAGATGACACAGTGTAGATTCCAAATATATAATTTTTTTTACAATTGGATTAACTTTTCTATTTTTTAATCAATTTCTGATGAAATAGGTCCATAAGCTTGAATTATCATGGTTTTTTAGTATTTTAATAACTTTTTATTAAAATATTTTTTTGTAAAAAAACTTGTAGGAAAACATACTTTAGACAATTCTTTTCAATTAAAAAATTTTTTTTTTTAAAAATGTTAAGTTTAGGTCATCTTATGCGTGACATACACGATGATTTTTTAAAAGACCAAAAATGGACAATAAAAAATTAATTAAAAAAAATATTCAATAAAAAATTACAAAAAAATATGGAAAACGTGCTTCAGTGAGTTACAAATCTTTTCCCAAAAGGATTTTTAAAAATATGATTATTTAGGTCAAAATATGGATGACGTACACGTACATGGTATAGTAAAAAAAAAGTGACTTTTAAATAGTGGTTTTAGAAATGCCTATTCAAAATCAATTTCTATCATCTGGGTATTGAAAAAAATTACATATTTGGAAACTAGATTCTGAGTACTATATTTCATATTTAGTGACTTTTTCCAAGATTCAACCTTTAAGTGCTTTAAATTTTTAGGTCAAATGTGACAAATTCTGAAAATCAGGGAAAACACTTCCACTTTTTGGCCAATAAGTGGACACAACTTCTTGCACACACCCTTATAGAAGATGAGGTGGATTTATTTATATATTTCTTTATTTAATATTACCACCATAGTTGGAAAATTGGATGAGGTCCTAAAATATGTAATGAAGAGGCACAATGCCCTTCAAAAAAGACTTACAAACAAAGCTCCGAAAAACCCTTCTCCCAAAAGGATAAGGCTCAGTCTATTACTGCCAGTGTTCTAACAATGTGGTCCTGAACAGAAGTGAATTCCATGTGTGAGCCAGCTTAGCCTTTCAACTTTCTTTCATCTTCTTTACCTACTCTGATACCATATGTTACAAAAATCAAATATCATCTACCTTTGCACAACAAAACAATAAATATTGATCATGTTATTGAATTCATGTTATTGAGATGATGCTTGATTGTATTACAATATGGTTTTTATAAAGCCTTTACAATATAACTTCTTGAACTACGAACATACGGGAATCTAACTAATTAGTTACTAACAATAATAAACTACAAATCACTAAGGTGAATTTATTAATGTAAACCTTAATATTCCAATAATTCTCACATTTTTAAAATTTAAAATTCAAATTTATCCATTGTTGACCGCTTCACTAGTCATTGTGAGCTAAATTAGTCTACATTATATTAATTTGTGTGTTTGGTTGTTTTATTTTAGGATATTTATTCACTCATTTGAAAATCATGCCAAACATTATGAGGACATCTTAAGACATTCTTATTGAGCACATCTAGATTTTCATATTTCAGAGAATAATAAGAATCTAGCATCATTTGTCTCAAAGCACATCATCCTAGGAACATAGCATGCATGTTTTTTGTTTGATATCATTTCATTTAACATTATAAAGCCAATTCATTAAAGATTGACTGAGGACAATTTGACCCTCATAATTTGACAAATTTATTGGTAGTGTTTGTAAACACCACCTATCCTTATGCAAATTTAGATAGGAAAAATCAAGGTGAGTGAATTCCAATAGTCTTCTCCTAGATCAGATGTGTTAGTGTCATATCAGGGCCATGTGTAGGATCAAATCCACACCCATAGAGATTAGTTATACATTTGCATAGGTGATCTAGATCAAATAAAATGAATTTGTAGAGTCTAGTATCTTCATCTGAGTTAACCCTAAATTCTACAATATTAGTGAATTAAATTTTGGCACTTGTCACAACACTTCTTTGTCATCAAATTTTGAACTAAGTACCATTTTAAAATATTTTATTTTCATGGCATTTATTTTAACATTTATTAGTCCCAACTCATTGTCCTAGAATAAATTTGTTAATCATTGTGAATTAATTAAAATTGTCCTAAGATAATTTATGTAAAGGGTGTAATTTTGCACCTATAATAATAAATATTAGAAACAAATTAATTCAATAAAACTATTATCCAACTAGAACTAAAAGATTATAAAAGCCAATAAAGGCATAAAGTAGTGCGGTGGTCAAATCACAACATTACTGTGGTGGTCACCAAGTTCAAACCCTTTCCATGATGCTAAGCTCATAGGCCATGTGCCTTCACTAGGCCAATGTGCTTGTAGGATGTGTGTCTTCATTGGGCCATTGTGCTCACATATTGTGTGCCTTTACTAGATCATTGAGCTCATGAGTTTGGACAAGGTGATAATGCCTTGGGGACTAAGGCCCCTAGTAGTGGTCTCGGTAATAAATCCATTGGGAAGAGATCCCCCTAAAAGTCGTCTCTTTAGGCTTGAACCAGCTAAAAACCTAAGTTTACCAAATCAGAGAAATTTAAAAGATTATAAAAAATCAAGTGGCCCTTAGTCTAATTGTTAAAATTAAATGACTTACAAAGAACCTAGCATGCCATGGTCCCATGCTATTGCATAAGGAGATTTTTTGCTTAAATTTGAGCAGCATAGGTGGTCCCATAGAAATTTTAAATCAAGTATGAAGGATAATATAAAATATTTTCCTATTATAGTGGAGCAGCGAATTTTAGGATTGAAATTATGTTTTGAAAAAAATGGAGGCTAATGTTATGCAACAATTGCATAATGAAAAAATGCATGCATACATTTCTCTCTCTTTTTTTACATTTCCCTCCAATATTTCCCTCGAACTTTTACCTCCAAAATTTTCTTTATTGATGTCATTCATGTGATTCAGCTTCTATATTCAAAATAACTGTTTAAAATACAGAGAAAAATAAAATAATCATTGGACCACTAGCTGCACAACAGACTTAAAAAATGAGTTGGAAAATAAAATAAGCCAAACAACCATAGAAGACCATGACCTTACTAAATGCAAAAGCTCAACACTCTAAAAAGATAAAATCAAAATAAAATAGATATTGATTGTTTATACAACAAAAATTGCTGATACCTAAAGATGCAAAATAAAATTACCATATTTATCCTCCCAAAAAAAATATAAAATACAATGTCCCCATAAATTAAAACATGACATAAAATAAAATATAATATCCAGGCTCACATATAGAGATAATACACATAAATATCTTTCAAGAGAAAGCTCATACACATAAATATCTTTTAAGAGAAGGATATCTCTCAACGTAGATTGGATGAGAAATATTAAAAGTCGTATAAAATGATAGCTCAAAGGAAAAATGCAGCAAACAAAAGAATGAATAATACGTTTCCTACTCCGTAACCAGCAAACATGTAAAAATAGCCAGGTATGTTTGATGTGAATAATACCCACTTCCAGCATTGCAATCAAAGTGAATAATATGTAGCTTTCAATGAGAGGGTCACAGATTCCTACCAAGACCGACTTCCACTGACTAAGGCCAGGATTCACGGACGGACCTGTTACGTGGGACCTGCTATTACAATCTCAGACATCCTTCACATGACGGGAAAGCGGCTTTCCTGAAAAGTTCTACATCATTAGTACGGGCTATGCTGCAGGCATAAAGAGGCATTATTGAGTTTTGTGAGAAAAGACGAGCATTTTGAAACATTGTATCAAAAAGTCGTGACCAGACGACGCTTTCATTTTCCTTTTACATGCAATAAACCCATGTGACAAAGACACTAGTATTAGTTGACCTCAAGTTACAGAGATTTTTTTGGAGGGAGGGGTACGTTATCCAAAACTTTGCCGCGTAATGATTTTGGTAGGGTTTAGTATATTAATAATATAATTGGGTATAATAGATATAGTTTAATTATTCAATATTTATAAATTTTATGTGATTAAAAGATAAAAAGATATTTCATATAACAAATGTACGTCCTTGTCTTATGTTAAAGGGGTGTCTCGAGATAATCCGAAGGATAGTTAGGCTATGACAAGATGACAGGGTCCGAATGAAGGATGGGCCAAACTTAACTTTGATGGGTCTTTCAGGGAATCCAGGGCAAACCTCCATTGGATGTATAATTAGAAATGAGTTTGGTGAGTTGATTGGCGCCACAACGAAAAAGATTGGAATCCTTACTAACAATGAAGCGGAAATTCGGGGTTTCATCTTTGGTCTCTAGTTGGGCCTATCATTAGGGGTTAGAAGAATCCACATTGAAGGGGGCTCTCAGATCACGATCGGTGCCATACAAAACAACCATACTCCGAATTGGAAATTGAACAATTCGTTGGTAAGGAGTCTAGAACTACCAGCCAACATTAGGGATTACAAGGTTGATCATATATTTCGAGAGGCGAATAAGGTGGCTGATATGTTGGCTAATTTAGCCTTTGATAAGACCGAGGATCTCCAAATAAAAAATTGATTGGAGGAGGTGAATATTCTATCTCCCAACTTAGTAGCCCTTATAGTCGAAGAGGCCAGATAGTCCAAGGAAGGTATGGCAAGGAGTCATCATTGAAGTGGCAGGTGAGGTGTCTTTCCTAGCCAGCGTGGAGGCTGATGGTGGATGGTCTGACAGAGATTACGTCACTGGTAGTGGTAGTTTGATGCTCGTCGTTGGTGAACCAAGGAAGGAGTGGATCTCCTCAAATAGTTGACAAGAGTGGCAGGGCCGAGGGGGGAGCTTGAGGTTGAGATTATCTCACAGGGCTCAAAAGGAGATGAACTTGACGCGGGGTCGATGGTGGCTAGGCAGGAAGGTATGGAGTAAGAAGCAGAGGCTAGTTTTTGTATCCTACATCGTAGACAATATAGATGTATGCCAATATGTTGATAGTAAATGTAATTTTTTGGTAAGGCGAATGTATGAAACTATTATCTTAATATAATTTTCTACTTTCTATTAACGACCCTCAGATTTGAGCAGCCAATAGTTAATTTTTGGTTCTTATTATATGGGTTCTGGCGCTCTTTTGCCATATTCAATCATAAAAAATGAATGTCCTTGCAAAACATTGATTTTAATAAAATGATAATTTTTTAAGAGATTTTATTCATTAATATTTTCATATTTAAAAGAGATTTTTATTAAGATATTAGGGATGCCATCTTTAAAATTTACATAGAATTAACTTGTGGGATATAATTAGTAGAATTACTTCCAATAAATAAACATCATTGCTTTTAAGTATTATTTTCATCTTGAAAATTGGTAGATTGTTCCTCCCAAGTATATCATACTCTTCTTTGGTTCGAAACTAACTTTAGGCCAATTGAGAACATGGTCTCACCATTTTCATAGAAATATATAGCATTATATTTATATACATCATCATATTTGCACATTTTGCAACAACAAAAGAGCACTTTGTATTTAGGTGTCTAGTGTATTATAAGATCCAAATATTCTTTATTCTCTTTGGAGAAAGTCAAGGCCCTAAATATGAAGTCCTAAATTTGTTATGATGATGAAAATTGTGTAGTTCTTTCATCAAAGAGATAATCCAATATAGATTCAACCTTCTTAATAGTTTATTGGAAAATACTTTTTCTCCACCTCAATCTTGCAAATAAAAATGAGCTCATTTACTTTTTCAACAAACATGGTTTATTAAGCATGTAAGATTTCAAAACATGTAGATGAAATGTACTTCTTTTTTATTCTAAGTAATCTATTATGATTATTAATAGATAATAATAAATAACTTACATTTTATATATCAAATCTCATAAAATGACTCCATGATACTCTACACTAAGTTTGAAATTTAACTCTTTTCCTATCAAATGAAAATTATGTGACAATTAAATTTTTAAGTGCCTTTAATTATATGTTCTACAAAAATTTATAAACTATGAGAATTTATAATAACTACGTGTTAGAAAAATTACAACTGAGAAAAAGATGCAATACTTAAGAATGGACTAAAAATAAAAAGAATCAGATTTATTTAAAAGTTTTATATTTATACTAAAAAATGCATTTAATAATAATATATAAGAATCAATCATAAGATGACACATATGATGTATAGTAAATGGATAATGTCATTTTCAATTTTAGAACCACTTTCATTTTTATTACATATTTCAAATATACTAACATAAGTTTTCAAAATAGATATTTCAAATAACAAGTATTTATTTTATCATTAAATAATTTTAATGGTTTTTTATCATTTAGAAATCATATGCCATTTATTGGACCTTAAATATAGGCTACATCTTTAGACAAATTTTAAATGATATAAATGTGGCCTTACATAAACATCATCCACTTCAATGGTCAAACAGTCAATAGCAATTTTACACCTCATCCATAACAAAAAGTGCTAATTATTTGTCCTATTTTGATTGGCCAAAATTAACTTTTGACTATTGAAATGGATGATGTTTAAAAACAACCTATAAATGTCTGTAGAAAAGGTTGTGAAATTTTTAATTTAAGAGAATTTATAAACATAAAAAGAAAATGAAATCATGAATATCAAATTTTACGTTTAAAATTAGAATTGATAACATTCTTGAGGATGAAAATGTTTTCCTTCCTTTTTAAGTGTAAAAAAGTTTAAACCTTAACCATTAAATAGGTTCTTAAGTTGCTACCATAGATTGTCGTGTTCATTATGTCATTACAATTGTTGCACATTCAAAACGTGTAATCCTATTGATCTATAAAACTAACTCCAGGAAACCTATAATTATTATTACTATGAGAGGAGTCTAAACCAAGATTTTTCCACATATAAATGATGAAAGTTAATTATATTACCTCAACATATTAAACAAGATAGTTTTGCCCCATTAAAATAAACATTAACTCAAATAGTTTAATTTATACTTATTAAAAATATATTTCTAACCCCACTTAAATAAAATTTTATTAAAATACTTGATATTAAGTGGATTCCTCTCTTATTACCCCTCCCCAAAACTCATAAACAAAATGATATATAAAAGTTAATGGGTACACATAGGGGTTAAATTTACTAGTTAACTTTGCTTGTCAAACAATTTTTTGTGACGATTATCAATTTAAAACTATATCTATCCCTTTTATATGATACAAATTTTCTAAACTTATAATTATACTTAAATACTATCATATAACCATCAAATTTACTCCTTAGATGTATGCCAATACAAATTGTAAATCTTATTAAATTTATATGCACTTAAATATGTAAATAATTTTGCGTGAAATTTCATGGATACCTCTGTTATCAACAAAGTATGCACCCAAATGCTAAGCTATCAACTTAGCTACATGTTGACACATGGGAACACTCCTAGACCTGTCAGTTGCCTAAAAGTTAGACTGAACCTCTAGAGTGAGATGGCTCTCTTTTGGTAAATAAGCTAATCTAAAAGAACTTCTAAAGAAAAAGGATACAAGGTTAACTTGCAATATAATCCTAAACTTAATGGCGACATACCAGAAATCTAACTTATTTTAATGCTTTTACTCACAATCAAACTTTTAAAACATCTTATTTCACAATCTCACTTGAAACATGCAACACATGAGTGATTTGTATGAAGGCTTGCAATTAAACTCAACATACAACCTGCATCACATGAGACTTTTGCACATAAGTTTGCAATAAAGAGACATAACAAAGGATCTGACTTTTATGATCACAGTGAAACATCAAATCAATACTATAAATGAGACAAAAATGAATGAGAAAGGAAAAATCTATTGTCTTATTAATCTGAAAGGATTATGCAAAAAGAAACTCTGAGTACAATTTTGAGCTTACAAATCTTTCTGTAAATGGGCCAGAAAGCAAGAAGCAATTTGAACTCCCAAAAACAAAGTCTTTCTCCCCCTTATATAGCCAAAAGGCTTTCTAAAAATGAGAATGGAAAGAAAATTGATCAAAAACTCTCAAAAAGGTTACTTTCTAAGCCATTTTCGAGCTCCAATGAAAAGCCTCTAAAATAGTGCCCAAAATGCCTCTAAACTGAGTGAAAGAGCTATCAATATTCTCTTATCAAGTGGCCCCACCAAAAGATGCAAAAAATCAGGCCTTATCTGACTAGAAACTGAAAAAAAGAAACTCCAAACTGCCTAGCTTTTTCCAACTCGCCCAAGGAGATAAAATAAGGAATCTTTATCTTTGCTTTTCTAACTGCATTAAAATAACAATTATCTAAAAGCAATTTACAAAAACATTGCTTTAAATATTGTTTTACAATGATTTACAGTTTTAATTCTTGATTTGTTTGGATTTGATTCCTTACAAAAGCAATACAAGGCTCATATGATTATTTCACCAAGTATTTAATACATTTCTCTATTTTGGGCATTTTGATTTTCCATACAAAATCATAAAATTCCAAGGCACTATTGAATGGTTTGAAAAAATAAAAGACCCCTAAGATCTGTCCTCCATTTGTTTTGCAAACAAAACCCTAAGGCATATGGGATATTGTCTTACCTTTCAAGTGTGACTAAAAGGACTCTAAGGCATAAAGCCTAGGCATAAATATGTGCAAAAGGAACACAATACCCCCTAGGGTATTAGTTGAGGTAATGAAAATTAATTCAATGTGATAAAATATCACCATCGAACTAGGGCATTATGAAACTATAAGACAAACCACTTGAATACACTAATTTTTCGGGCCCATTTTCACTTTGTCTTTTTGATGGAATGAGCTCTGCCTATGCTACCATGGAAAGCTAGGGTTTGGAGGTCAAAATCCTTGATTTTCTATTGTACTGAAGTTTTTTCTTTGAAGATCTTGCAAAGGAAACAAGAGGTAAGTCATTTCGCCACCATTCTGGGTATTGGTTTCCATTTTTATGAGGTAGTTTAGTCTTTCTTGAATGCAGCTAAGGCTAAATCTTTGATGCATTTTTTCTCTTTATATCTCCTATCGACATCGGCCTGCCTTCGAATGAAGGCCGACAGTTAAAGAAAAAAATGTTTTTAAATGCAAGGTGCCTTCGAACAAAGGTGGCCGTTATGGGATGCAAGATTTCATGTTTGCACCTTTGTTCGAAGGGGTGTCTTCTTTGAGCGAACGATGTCACTTTCCTTTGTTCCCAGGGGTCTTCGAGCGAAGACCCTCACTTGGCACCTTTCTTACTTCCCTTCCCCTTTCTTCTGCAAAATTTTGGCTTCTGAAGCCCAGTTGAAGGTCCAAATGGATTCACTTTGCCAAACCAAATTAAAGGATCGGAGTGCTCGAAATGAGCTTTCCAACGAGTATAGTTTTGATATATTTTGATTTTATTATGATTTTTATTTTTTAGATTTACTAAATATAGGTTTTTCACCGAACATCAAGTTCTCTATTCTACACACATGGAAAAATAGTAAATTAGTGAATTTTTTTTAAAAAAAATATGTATACACTAGGTATTGATGTCTTTGTTTTTTAGCAAAAAAAAATTGAATTTTGATACATACGAAAAAAGTTACGTTCTATGGAATACGCGTATGTCTAAATTATAATTAGTTTGACTTCAAAACTAAATTAAAAAAAATCAACAAAACATTATGAAACCAAATGCATTCACTAGATATCAGTGTTATCAATCTAAATTTGAAAGAATCAGAATTTTATCCTTTGTAGAAAAAAAGTTATATGTTATGGAATACACATCACTTTAAAAAAATGTTGTTTACTATTAAAAACTAGTTATCAAAGGAGATGCAAAAAAATTTACAAATTAACTCAAAAAAAATTTTAAAAAATATTTTTAGAATCTACAGACAAAATCTCACAAATCACTAGTTCGCATCATCTTCAAATTCCTAACAGTTTAGTGGCTATAGGTGTCAGAAAGTGAAGATTTAGTTCAAAATGTTGATTTCAATGTCAAGTTTGGCAAAAAAAGTGTAACCCATTATTGTGGGATGACTCTACTTTTGGCTGCCATTCTAGGTATCTCTGAGACTTTACCTTGGGTATTCAAATACACTTTTCACACAGCGAGAACTTGGGTAAGTTTCCATCCTTCAAGCTCTATATTCTCCTTTCACTCTCATTTGATATGTGCTTAATATGACCTTAGGAAACCCTACCACTATTCAGGGCCACGAGCTTGTATGGTTGAGTCTTTATCTCTGCAGCAACATAATGATTACTACAGGAATAAGAATGTGTGGTAGTCAATATACTCCATACTTGTTTTACTTTGCAATTTGTGATGAAAAAGAATGAGCTAAAATATATGTTGTCTTTCTTTTTGCACCTCCTATGAATGTACATGGGCATTGAGATTTAATTCCTTTTGGCCATGATACAGTGCACTTTTTACTTGATGTTCTATGCTCATACAACTATGCATTTGGAAGTTTATAAAACCCTTCGAGCTCACTGCCCCTATATTTCTCATTACATAACTCTTGTAGCATAGAATTATGCTATATGTCTTGTATCTTTCTCACATACAGGATAGCTAACATGGCATAACACATAGAAATAAAACTGTTTCTCATAATATTGCTATCACATAGCTGATAATATGCTCTTCTGATTGCTGGAACAATCATCTAAATAACTGATTTTGTTCCTCATGGTTGTTTAATATATTCAATAGCAATCGTATACTTCATTCACAACCAAAAGTAGTAAATGCATGTTCTATTGTGTCGGGATAAGGTGCCATTAACCTTGTAAATCCCAATATTGTATTTATTCCATTTTATTATTTGTAATTTGTTATTACCCATAAGGGAATGAGGTAGTTTCACCGGCAGTGGTAATTTTGGATTCACCAGAGGTAATTAAGGAGTGACATTTACGGTTGGCAATTGTAAAAATAAATATTAAATAAGTGTAGATGCCACCTTGGGAGAATATACTATTTTTAGCATGTATGACACATGTTATAATGTTTTGTTTGTATATGTAAAGAATCTATGACAGCTGCAAGTTGTCATAAGATTTTATGACACTATGACGCATATGACGGATATTTATTTATTGTAAGTTGCTATGTTCAGCCCAAGTTTCCTATCTTAGAAAGATACTCTTTTGTGGAATCTATGATGGTTATGACACATCATAAGATGCTATAAGAGGCCAGATTTAGTCTTGGGCGCCCAACCTTTGCATGGATGTTTTTAGACAAGTGGAAGGTGCTTGTAAGATGGCATTTAATGTTTGCATGTTGGGAAATCTCATGAGAGAGAAGGTGAATGCCTAGGATGAGTTGGAAAACATTTCTATAAGTATTTGCCATGTATTTGTTGCTGCAATACAGATTTTAGGTACTCAAGGTGCTGCAGGAGTGTTGTCAGATTGAAGACTTGTGGAGAGAGTTGTGTAGTTGATGTATTCTACAATTTTGTTGAGATTAATACAAACTTGTGCCTCTTTCCTGGTGGAGTTTTTTACCAGCAAGGGTTTTCTCCACTTTAAACACTATGTCATTGTGTCTTGTGTTGAGTTCTTCATGTTTGGCATTTTCTTTTTAGTGGGTTTAATGTTTTGATTATAATCTCCATTGTTAATGCACACTTAAAGATTGCTGAAATTTATCTTGAATCATATTTTCATTAAGTAGTTGTGCTTTCATTTATAACATTTGGTATCAGAGCCTGGACAGCTTTGACTCTTGGGTGCTAGTGTGGAAGCTGTAGCTGCAGTGGGAGATTTGGTTATGTTTATTTTGTAGATCTTGTGTTATTATGGCTACATCCACCATTGCATCAATCTCTCAATTGGACATTGAGAAGTTCAACGGAATGAGGTATGAGTTGTGGAAGCTAAAAATGGAAGATTTGTTGGAAGAAAGAAATGAATGGTTGGTTGTCCAAAAAGAAAAGAAACCTAACAATGTCTCTCAAGATGAGTGGGATAGACTGGATAAGAAGGCATGGGGAACCATCTAGTTGTGTCTTTCAGACTCTATCCTATTGAATGTCGCAAAGGAGGAGACCACATACAAATTGTGGAATCAGTTGGGTGAGATCTACGAAGCCAAGAGTATGGTAAATAAACTTTATTTAAAAAGGAAGTTGTTTTCTTTGGAAATGAAAGAGGGTGAGTTGGTTGCAGAGCATTTAAATTCTTTTAATTTGTTGTTGAGTCAGCTTGATTCAGTAGATGTTGAAGTTAGTGAGGAAGATAAATGTATCTTACTTCTTTGTTCTTTACCTGAGTCTTGGGAGAATGTTATCATTGCTATCATTGCTAACCTCGCAGATCTGAGTTGGATGCTCTTGTTTCAATGTTACTGTCATAGGAATTAGGGAAGAAAAGTTCAGATAGTTCAAGGGATGCTCTCAGTATCAGCAGAAGGTCTAAGGAAAGAGTACCAAAGGGAGATCAGAAAGGGGCTAAGGACAAGTCCAAGGGCTGGTCTAATACTCCTGGTAAAAATAATAGAGTTAAGTGTTGGAACTGTGGTAAAAGGGGACATGTGAAGGAGTGCATAAACCCCAAGAAATAGTGGGAGAGTGCTTCGGATAAGTCCTTGAATGTAGGTGAAGAAGTTTTACTTTCTACATGTAATCTTGTTTCTAATGATCACTGGTTGGTTGACTCAGGATGCTCATTTCAGATGACCCCACATAAGGAATGGTTCTCCACATATGAAGAATATGATGGAGGTAATATCTAGCTTGGTGACAACTCTTGATATCCGATTGTCGAGAAAGGAAAGGTATTGTTGTGTTTGAGTGATGGGGGGATTAAAACCCTCCCTGGTGTTTTGCATGTTCTAGAATTAGCTAGAAATATGATTTTGGTTTTGAAGTTGAATGATTTGGGAATACATGTGACATTTGTCAAGCATGGCTACAGATTGCTAAGAGGGAACATGGTGGTAGTGAAAGGGAAGAGATTCAGAAACTTGTTTAAGCTTGAAGCCACTACAATTTGTAATGCCTTGTATGTATCTGAGGCCACTACTGAAAATACATGTATGTTGTGGCACTGTAGATTGGGCCACACAGGTAATAATGTATTAAAAACTATTAAGAATAAAAATTTGTTGGATGGTTTCTCCTATTCTAATGAGCACTTTGATTTCTGTGAGCATTGTGTGTTTGGTAAACAAAACATAAAATCATTTCCTTCAGGAAGCAATAGAGCAAAAAAGAAGTTAGAAATTATTCATACGGATGTGTTTGGACTTGTGGATAATGAATCTATTAGAAAATCTTGTTATTTTGTAACCTTCATTGATGATGTATCCAGATTTACATGGATTTATTTTATGAAGCATAAATCTAAATTTTTCACTAAGTTTATGGAATTCAAAGTCTTAGTAGAGAACCAATCAGGTTTAAAGATAAAAATATTAAGATCTGACAATGGAGGGGAATATTTCTCTAAGGAATTTGATGAGTTTTGCAAGCATGCAGGTATAATCAGAGAAAAGACAACTCCATATACACCACAACAGAATGGTGTTGTAGAAAGGATGAACTGAACAATTATGGAAAGGGCCATAAGTATGCTAAGTGATGCACAGTTGGATAAATACTTTTGGGTAGAAGCTGTGTGTACTTCTTGCTACTTGATAAATAGATCTCCTTGTTAGGCTCTTGATTTGACACCTTATGAAGTGTGGACAGGTAAGAAACCTTCTATTTCACATTTAAGGGTTTTTGGTTGTGAGGCTTTTGTTCATGTGCCTAAGGAAAAGAGATCTGAGTTGGATCCAAAGGTTAAAAAGTGTACATTCATTGGATATGGTGATAATGTCAAAGATTATAATCTTTGGAATCCACTAACCCACAAGATTATCTTTTCTAGAGATGTTATTTTCAGGGAACTTAGAGCTATTTCTAAACCAGAGCAGCCAAAAGAGAAAGAAGAAAAGGTAAAGAAGGTGCACGTTGATTTAGAGCAGCAAGATGCACCTCAGGAAGAATAGAATGATAGATTGGGGGTGAAGAAGAAGAAGAAGATTCAAGTAGTTCTAATGAAGATGAGTCTATTGTTACAGAAGAAGTTGGTGCAGATGATCATGCAGAAGAATGAGTAGAGTCTCTTACTCCACCCTTGAGGAGATCCACAGGACAATGGAATCTAGTTGACAGGTATAGCCCACTAGATTTCCATTGTGTATATGCTTTATTGAGTACTAACAATGAACCTAGATCCTACAGCAGAGCTATTTCTGTAGATGATAGTGAATCTTGGCAGCTAGCCATGCAGGAGGAGATGATGGCTTTAGACTCTTCTAACACCTGGGATCTTGTTCGTTTGCCCAAAGGAAGAAAGGCCATAGGTTGTAAGTGGGTCTTCAAGAAGAAATTTGGAGCAAACAGGTCATTGCAGAAGTACAAGGCTAGACTGGTAGCCAAGGGCTACTCCCAGAGAGAGGGAGTTGATTTTGGTGAGATATTCTCTCCTGTTGCTAAATTGACTTCTATTAGATTTCTCTTATCTAATGCTGCAGCTTATGATTGGGAGATTGAGAAAATGGATGTTAAGACTGCATTCTTGCATGGAGATCTTGAAGAAGAAATTTATATGCAACAACCTATAGGTTTTGAGGTAAAAGGAAAAGAACATTGGGTTCACAGGTTAAAGAGGTCTCTTTATGGTCTAAAATAGTCCCCCAGAATGTGGTATCAAAAGTTTGACTCATTTGTTTTGAAATTGGGTTTTGTTAGAAATGAGGAGGATCACTGTGTTTACATTTATTGTGTTGATGATTCTATACCGGTTATTACTTTATAAGTTGATGACATGTTTTTTAGAAATACTAAGGGTATGATCAGTGAGCTTAAAGCCCAACTTTCAAGTGCATTTCAGATGAAGCATCTTGGTGCTGCAAGGTATATTTGGGGAATGGAGATCAGGAGGGACAGAGCTAACAAAAATCTTTGGTTGTCATGAAGTAAGTATGTGAATACTATTTTGTAGAGGTTTAGTTTGTAGGATTGTGACCCAGTTAGAGTTCCTCTAGCCATTGGTACTAAGATTTTATTAGATATGTGTCCAAAAACTGAGGATGATCTTGAGGATATGTCTAATGTGTCATATGCTAGTGCTGTAGGGAGTTTGATGTATGTAATGGTTTGCATTAGACTAGATATTGCCCAAGCAGTGGGAGTTTTGAGCAGATTTATGTCTAACCTTGGTAGACAACATTGGAACTATGTGAAGATGGAGTTTAAATATCTTGCAGGTACTCTTGATCATTGTTTGGTTTATTCTGGTACTGATAGTGTTGATAAATCTTTGGACATACAGGGTTTTGTTGATGCAGATTGGGCAGGTGACTTGGATAGTCAAAGGTCCACTAATGGCTATGTGTTTACTCTATTTAGAGGTGCAGTGAGTTGGATGAGTCAGAGGCAGCCCACAATTACTTCGTCCACCATAGAAGCAGGGTATATGGCTGCTACTCATGTCTCTAAGGAGGTAGTTTGGTTGAGGAGATTGTGTACAGGTATTAGTTTTGATTACAAGGTCATTCAGATTGGTTGTGATAGCTAGAGTACTATCTGTTTGGCCAAGAATCCCATGTATCATGATTGGACTAAGAATGTTGATGTTCAGTATCACTTTGTTTGAGAGTTGGTTGCAATGGAGAGATTGAGCTGAAGAAGATTGACACTCAAAAGAATGTTGCAAATTCATTGACCAAGCCTGTGAGAACAGAGAAGTTCGTATGGTGCAGAGAGGCCATGGGCCTTGTTTCTAGTGCCTAATTAATTTTTATTTGATTTCCTATGGGTTGATTTACAATGTATAATGTCAAGTGGGAGAATGTTGGGATAAGGTGCCATTAACCTTGTAAATCCCAATATTGTATTTATTCCATTTTATTATTTATAAGTTGTAATTACCCATAAGGGAATGAGGTAGTTTTACTGACAGTGGTAATTTTGGATTCACCGGAGGTAATTAAGAAGTGACATTTACGGTTGGCAATTGTAAAAATAAATATTAAATAATTGTAGGTGTCTCCTTGGGAGAATATACTATTTTTAGCATGTATGACGCACGTCATAATGTTTGGTGGGTGCATCTAAAGAATCTATGAGAGCTGCAAGTTGTCATAAGATTCTATGACACTATGACGCATATGACAGATATTTATTTGTTGTAAGTTTCTATATTTAGCCCAAGGTTCCTATCCTAGAAAGATACTCTTTTGTGGAATATATAATGGTTATGACATGTCATAAGATGTTGTAAGAGGCCATATTTAGTCTTGGACACCCAACCTTTGCGTGGTTGTTTTTGGACAAGTGGAAGGTGCTTGTAAGATGGTATTTAATGTTTGCATGTTGGGGGATCTCATGAGAGAGAAGGTGAACGCCTAGGATGAGTTGGAAAATGTTTCTATAAGTATTTGCCATGTATTTGTTGCTGCAATACAGATTTTAAGTACTTAGGGTGCTGCAGGAATGCTGTCGGATTGAAGACTTCTGGAGAGAGTTGTGTAGTTGATGTATTATACAATCTTGTTGAGATTAATACAAACTTGTGCCTCTTTCTTGGTGGAATTTTTTACCTGTAAGGGTTTTCTCCATGTTAAAAACTATGTCATTGTGTCTTGTGTTGAGTTCTTCATGTTTGTCATTTTCTTTGTAGTGGGTTTTATGTTTTGATTATAATCTCCATTGTTAATGCACACTTAAAGATTGCTGAAATTTATCTTGAATCAGATTTCCATTAAGTAGTTGTGCTTTCATTTCTAACACATTGCTGTTCAACTGTCTGTTTCATAATGTATTTTTGGCTGCCATGCTCTTGAGGTGGTTTTAAATGTTGTTCATAATGACAAAATGGGCATTAATTACCAACATGATTGTGTTGTCCATAGCTTATTTTCTTGTAAGTCATATACATCCATGCACTATATTTCACTTGATGACATCAGAATATCTTTACATGATGTCTAGATAGTAAAGAGACTTTCTCTTGTACTTTGTCATTATAAATGATATTTATAACTACCCTATCTCATTGTTGTCTCATAGTCATGGTCGCACCTTGTCTGTTATCTATTTGATATTTGTACATTTATCTAATGCTACCATTATGACATATAAAGAAGAACTAGATATGTGAACAACTCAACATACTTGGCATTTGCCTTCCATTTTTCATTTGTATTTTCCAATTCACAGGGTTGTTTTCTTTCACTCTTGACTTGGTTGCTATGAATGATCAATGTTTGAGGCTCTTGTAAACACTTAATGATTTACTCCTTCAATTGAAATGTTTGAATTTGAGCATATGAACATGAATTTCTATTTCAATCCCCTTTTGAAGTTAAGGGGCAACATGCTGGGCTCAACCCTTGTGGGAGCCCACTTTGCACCACATACTAGGATGTCTTCAGATCAACAACATAACTTCTTCTAGATACCTGCATAGGAAACAAACATGTTAGTTTTAAAAATAGTGAAGCTCAATGATGTTTCATCTTTCAGGCTCTCTTGCATGTGAATGATTTGATCATCCAATTTAGTACATCATAAACAATGTATTATGTCTCTATTTGATGAAGTACATAGGATAAATCATATCTGGAACTCTAACATATCTCTCTCCATCACTGCAGGTTCATTCAAAGGTCAGTAGCAAAGAGGAGTTAGCTGCAATGAGGGTCAACTCAAGACTTCAATAGGCAATGATATATATGCCTTATCTTATCTGCTTCATTACTTTAGTTTTTCCTCAGATGCATAGTACATTCTTTCTGATGTATTGGTTTAGAACTACTCCCATGGCTTGTGTGGGACATTTGATCTATGTTGCTTTCAGTTATTGTATCTCATTTGTAAAATTGCATGATTATTGCAATGAAATGAAATATCTTAAATATTGATGATGAGTCTTCTAATAAGCAATGAATGATAAACTGATTTTCTTTCTAATGATAAAACTGAACCCTCTTCTTTTCAAGTACTCCAAACTATGCAAACTATCTGTTACATATTTTCACTAACAGCTCAATTAGGAAGAGCTTTTGTGTCTTAAATGGAAAAAGAAAGGTAGGTTTTTATTCTTTTGCTACATTACATGCATGTGCATAAATAGAATTAGAAAGATTACATTACACTAGATCACATTTATGTAATTGTAGATAACGTAGAAAGGATTGCACAAATCTTTTCAGAAAGAGTAATCTTTATTGATAATATATATGTATAAGGTCTCACACAAGCCGTGAGACTAACTGATTCATTGCAAATGAAAATAAAGACTATACATTTATAGAAAAATAAAGAAATAAATATGCAAATGTTATAGGGTGACTTATCATTGCCTGAATGACGAGTCTTGGTCCTTGTGTTGTCTTGCATCATCCCATGTCATCCGCGTGTCCCGCATCTAGCTGCTATCTCATTGTTGCCTCTAGTTATCTACATAAGAGATTAAAAATTGATGTTAGAGAAATGACGAGGCATCATATAACATATGACATATATCTACAAACATACAACCTAATTTTTAGATGCAATAAACCCCATTAGTATCACATGGACCTTCAAGAAAGCAACATGATAATCAAGAACATCAATCACATGCTCATTTTTTCCTAACATGTTTGTTTCCTGTGCAGGTATAGAGAAAGTTATGTTACTGACTTGTTTATCTGATTCCAGCATGTGGGTTAAATGTGGCTCCCACAAGGGTTGAGCCCAGCATGCTGCCTTATTGTGCTTTAAAGAGGCATAGAAAGATTAAACCAATGCAATGATGTATTTTCTATGAATATTACAGTATGAACATATATATGTGTGTATGAGACAGTAGCAATCAACAAGTGTAATTAGAAACTATCATAAGTTACATGATGATCAATGTTATAGTATGTACTTGATCAAGGCTATCTTATCAACATGATGTTCTAAACAACAACACAATGTAAATGGGAAGCACAGTGATGCAACTAAATGAAGTAAGCAACAGAGGACAATCATGAAGGCCAATCAATATGAACATGTCAGCAATGAAGACATTTATCAAAAAATAGTAGTCGACTGACAGCACCTATCATGTAAGGGACAATCTTATGACTGTGAACAGTTATCAGTAGACAGATTTTCAGATCATATGAAGTCAAAGAATATGCAAGGTTATTGTCACTTCTTTCCACTTACTATCAAACTTGAAGGACTGTCAAGGAATTAGTGGAATCCTTTTTTCCTCCAGTGATGGGTATGTTACAATAGTGTAGCCCATGAATGCTTGTATGGTTCATTAGAGAGTATAGAGAGTAGTTTGCATTTATTGTTTAGAGACAAAGTGTTTTGAAGAACAATGTTGACAGTAAAAATGAAATGTTCAAGTTATTGCAAATGCTACACATACAAGAGACAATAAATGGATGCCCTTGTCAAACATCATGGAATAGTCATTAGTTCAATATAGTGATGACAACAATAATCAAGGAAGGCACAATATGAGAAAAGAGATATCCATTCATAGAGCCTTGTCAAGCATAGAGTGCATAGTTTGAAGCATAAACAACCCTCCTCAATGCCTTCAGGTTTTCATCCAGACACTGTCAAATCAAGACAGTGAAGAACAGTCATTTATAGTGGTTGTTACTAGTCCAAATGAAGATAGTAGCAGTCCTACACTTCAATACTATGACATCATTATAATTTTAGTATACAGATCCTAGACAGTGAATACGAGAATTAGAACCATCATGAACTAAAAGAACAGTTTCAGAATGGCAAATGGATAGTCACTAGGCTCTACTAGATTATAGAGACTTATACCATACCAGAGTTTTGAAGGAAGACCAAGTAAAGGTATAGAAAGTTCTGAGCTATATTGAAGATCTCATACTTTAACCAGTCATAATATGTATGCATTACCCTTAGATGTAGTGTGTAGGGATCTTTGAAAGTAGCATGGACTGGGATGAGGTGTATTAGTATAAAAGATAGTGTTGAAAATTAGACATGATCTACTTGAGGATCTATACAATGAGAGTGCCTAGAACAGTCATCGAATGTTCCTATGAAGTCATGATATCAGTCATATGAGGTGCAGCCACTAGTCATGTAAAGAGAAGCAAACAGCTAGGACAATCATATTTGAAGATTCAAGACGGTCAAGAATCATGAAGGGATAATCTAGATGACTGTCAAGAACAATTAGACAATGGATAGAAGAAGAAAACAACCTGAAGATCATAATAAGTATAGTGAGGAATTAGATAACAATATTCACAGTGAGCATAGAAAGAGAACACCACGTAAAACATTATCAATGTGTTTAAAATTTTGTCAAAAGTTGTAACCCCTGCCAAAGGTAAATATAGAGCCAAAGATTTGCAAAGGTATACATGATACAACACATCTTGTAGAGATTCAAGACAACTACATGAAGTAGTGATAGATCTTTGAGAGCTAAATAGTCATGAAAGACTATGTGACAGAGTCTGAGAAGAAAAGTGGAGTAAAGGGTTTCACAAAACCCTAATGAAATTAATGTGAGTTATCATTACTTCCATACTCTTAGAATAAACCAGAAACAATGTGTTATGCTCAGCATGTTACAGATATGCCATTTAAAGATAGATTCATGGTGTATACTGAATATATCAAATGCCAAATGAAATGTATTTCATAGTAAGGGTTTGTTTCTGCAAAACCCTAATGAAGACAAACTAAGAGATAGCCAAGCTTCACTGTCAAGTCTTCTTCAATAGGAAAAGCCGAGAATATGAGCAAAGCATGATAATATCATATATACATAGAAGCATTTTATACAGAAACAAATTCTTTTTCTTTACTTTTGTAGCTATTTCAAATGAAATGAAGTTTATTGAGCATGAAGTATAGTTTCATGGTCGCGGCCATGAAGATAATGAAACATATATCTTGTGTTTTGCTCAGAATATGAAAAGAAGACCATAGAAAGAGCATCAAAACAGGCATGTTGGACTTACCAGTGAGGAAGCTCACATAGTTGTGTATGAAATGCAACCAAAAATCCTTTGAAACTAGCAAGAAAACCTCTCCAGATAGAGCTACAGAAAACTCTCATGGTGGCGCACATCAAAACTGCAAAGTTATAAAAATGAAAAAATGCAAAGTGAAATGCAAAAGTTACCTTTTGTCATTAGGGTTTCAACCCTAAAAGTGACCGATGGAGTAAGATGGCATTTTTGCCATTTTTTTTCTTTCAAAACTTTGTAAACAACTAATACCTTGATCATGTAATTCACCCAATGCTAGGATGTGTCCCTTTCAGGATTTTTTGTCATTCTCCTTTCCATTTTTTTTGCATTTGACTCCCAAGTGTTGAGTCATAAGGCTTTATTTTTTGCATTAAACAAGGAATGTAAAACATTAGTTTAAGTGATATGTTTATAAATCACTTTGATTAATGGTATTTTATTGTGCAAAATTGGAGGTAGGGGCATTGGTTTTCAAGCCAAGCCAAGAGGGAGTATTGATTGAGTCTTTATGCTTTTCCAAACATATAGGGGAGTTGGGAGAGGTTTGCAAACACAAGGAGAGCATATAGGAAGCATTTTAACTATTTTTTGGAGCAAATAGGAGCTTTTGGTGGACAATTTTATGTGTCATCTGTTGGCAAGAGACACTATATGGATTCATGGTTGTTGTCATTGATGGCAACAAAGGTCATCCCACATATCCGCAAGTCATGGTGTGCCTCTACCGGAAGTCAGGATGAAGAACTGTTATGGTCCGGTGAACAAGAACAGAGCATGTGGCAAGGTCCGACAGATTGGTCCGGACCTCTCAGAGGAAGTGTCTTGGTGCAGTACGGATTTGGGGAAGTCAAGAGGACTACCTTGAGTAGTATATTCCAAGGATTTAGCCTCCGGTGATGGACAAAGAAAAAGATATGAATAGCTGAGTACCGGATTCCTGAAAGACAATGAGAACAGAAGGAAGAACTGACTGACAGAGCATCAGAATCTTTTCCGGATATGTTACTGTTGATGGTAAAGGTTGTGAAGGCATGAATCATGTTTGGCCAACATGACTAATGATATCTACAAGTATATGCTTGATCCGCATTGCATGGTGAGCAAGGATTCAGCCGACAGAACAGAGCTTGTAAGAAACCAGACTGTTCCGGATGCCGACTAGAAAGGTGATGAAATTACTTGTGCGGATATATATAGAGGATGGATTTAGTTGTGAAAGGTGTGATTGTGTGATAGTGTATGCGAATAAGTACAGATCAGAGTAGAAGTAGTAAGAAAGATTCGGTATGTGAAAAGATAGCAGAATAAAGAACAGAGGAAAGATGAAGTGCAGTAGATCAGTGTACTGAGCCTAACCGGAACTGAACCCTAGCATATGTAGGTGCTTCCAATCAGTTTAAGTATTGTATAACATTCTTTGTAGACAGTGTGTCTCCTTGTAGGCAGTGGGCCTCTTTGTGAGCAGTGTGCTCGGGCAGTGAGCCCTAATTGGCAAGTGCCATTTTTGTAACTCCTTATTCTTCTAACATAGAATAATCTTTGGGTTAATCACCCCATGGTTTTCTCCCTTAACCGGGTTTCCACGTCAAAAATACTATGTCATGTGTTTCTCATTTCATGATAATATTTTTTTGTTTAACTCAATGCTGCTTTGCTTAATAAGAAAGTTCAAAAGAAGAAACAATTAGGATAACTGATTCACCCCCCCCCTCTCAGTTATCAACAATTGGTATCAGAGCAAGGTTCCTCCTAATAGAGCCTAACAGCTTGAGGAAGATCTGGGAATTCAAATGGATGCATATGGTTTAAGGGAGCAACTCAAGACTGCCCTTGAGGATCTTGAACAATCAAATTCTGAAGTCAATGAATTAAAGGAAAGACTCAAACAGGCTGATGAATTCATGAGAGAACTAAAAGACAAATTAAGTCTCTCTATGAAAAAGAGAAAGGAGCTGCTCCAGTAATTAGCAAGCCAAACTGAAGAAAGCAATACTAATGAAGAATTGACTAAGAAAACCAAGTTATGTGAAAAGTTATCAAAAGAAGTCATTATGTTAAGACATGAAATGGAATCAGGAACTATAAAGTTTACTCAAGAGATCGAAGAAAAAAGAAAAGCTGAAGACAATCTAAGACAATCTCTTAAAGAGAAATCAGAAGAATGCCACCAAATGGACAGGATTATCAGACATCTTGAATCTGATCTTGAAGATGCCAAAGATAATGAAGAAAAACTTGAGAATCAAATTGTCTCTCTCAAAAGAGATCTTCAAACAGCAAATGAATATAAAGATAAATTCAAGATAAGTTCTGCCCAACTTGAAGTACTTCTTGCAAGTCAAAAGAAGACAGATGACAAGTACGGTTTGGGATATGAGAAAGGAGAAAGCTCCGGATCCAGTCAAAAGAATTTTGGATCAGAAAATCCAAGGAATAGGCCTGAAAGACCTCCGGTAAGACAGCCCAATGCTCAAAAATATCCATCTTTCAATGGATACTGCCACAGCTGCAATCACTTTGGTCACAAAGCTAATTAGTGCAGAAAAAGAATGAATCAAACTAATCCATCCTTCTCCGGACAGTGCTTTAACTGCAAAAGGTATGGACACAAGTCTCATGAATGCAGAAATATGCAAGTAAACAAATCATTCAAAGGTAGATGCTTTACATGCAATAGAGTAGGTCATATGGCTAATCAATGCAGATCAAGAGGTTATCAGTCAAATATGCAAAGAAATGTTATTTGCCAAATCTGTAATAGGTCCGGTCATAATGCTAAAGTCTGCAGAAGCAAGAATCAGGACAAAAGAGGTCCGGTGTATAATCAGAATCAAGACAAGGGTAAACAAAAGATGAATGTGGATGAAGTTAGGAATCAGATGAGCAAGATTTGGGTAAAGAAAAGTTCAGAGAATACAGAAACTGGATCCGCACTAGATTCTGGTGCTAATATTCCTTCTAGAAATTAAAAAGTGAGCTCTGGCTTAGGGGGAGACTCAAAGAAAATCCTGTTCCCCTAGCCAATCAAGTGATGCTGGATATGACACAAGATGCGGAGTAAAGGGTTTGAAGATATAAGTCCTGAGATGATCCAGACAAGATTTCAGAGGTCCGCATGAAGATGTAAAGAAGTTGTGATCGATCAAGTAAGACCTGTTCCGGGAGATGCTCCGGAATGACAGAGGACTACAAAAGGGTCCGGAGAGATCCGGAAGTACATTATTTTACTCTGCGGACTGGACAGAATGTTTGGGATGTTCTTGTAATATGTCACCTCGATTTATTCATGATTGAAAGATCCGTATGATGTTCATAGATCAGGACTGATCCGGGATACTCCAAGCTATCCGGATAAGGCAAACCGGAATAATATAGGTGGAGCATTTATTGCAAATAGATATTAGGGTTTGCGAAACGATATAAGGGATTTCTCAACCATCACTTGATCATTCCACATCCAAGAAGAAGCAAAAAGCGGAGCTCTGCAACAAAATTCATCAAGTTGACTGAAGATCTCCTGCCGAAGTCATTACATACAGAAATCAATCCAGCCACTCCGTGTAACCGAAGACACAAAAGGTATTTTTCACCTCCGATATCTTGCTACAAATCTTTTGAAGAAATGGCTACTCCAAATATAGTAAAAATCTCAGACAGGCCCCGACCTGAATTTAAGAAACATCCATACAAGTCATTGGAGGTAGATCCACTAGGAGCCTTCTCTAGTGTTCCACATGGTGTATTACATACGGAAGACATTAGGGTTTACATCCATGCGAATTTTGAAGACCTTGGAGAATCAAAACTGATGGATATCTATCACAAACAATTGATAGATGACTCCTTCGAGATCAAACCTCAGTACAAAGCCATCCGAGACAAACACTTTGCACAGTGCATTCATTTCCCCTGTTTTGAAGAAGATGAATGGGTCCGGTATGTACTAAGTAGAGTACATGACAACTTCCTATGGTTGAACAAGCCCTTCAAGATCACCAAAGATGCAATTAGGGCTATAACCGGTCTGCACTCATCCGGTGGATTACCTGTTCTCAAGTCTGTCAAAAATCAGACAGTTAGTGATGCAATCGGATCCAAGTTTGACAAGAGAGCTATGACAGTTGATGACATCACTGAACCGGATGTCAAATTTGCATCTATGATAATTGGTTACAAAATCTATCACTCCAGTAGGGAAAATTCAGTACCGGGAACTACAATCTACACAGCTTATCAAATGTTAAAGGAGAATGCAGACTATGACTTGTGTGAGCTTCTTGTAAACCAACTTTTTGAAAATCTGCAGAAGATTAAGAAGGACAAGAAAAACTCCTTCAAGTATGGTAATCTGATCCTTTGTCTCTTCTTTTACTACATGAATGAGCTTCCTGGATCCAGTGGATGGATATGGCAGAATGACAGACCAGTTGCCATCCAAATCAGAGACTATTTGCATGGACTTGGGGATGCTAAAGCAAGAAATACAGCTCTATGGGGATATTTAAGAACTTCCAAAGCATGATGCATGCAAGAGAAAGAATACCCCAATCCCTTGTTGAAAAGTACAAAGACACAGTATGCTTCATGGTAGAAACAGATCAGTGTCTAATGGAGGCAGTAGAACCAAGAACTGTATGGATCATGCCCATGGGGTATGAAGTGGATGAACAAATAGTGGAGCTGCATGTTCAACACATGCTAAGTCAGCCCAAAGATCCAAAGGCAAAAAGGTTTGGAACCTTTGAGGAGCTGAGTGTAAAGATACATGTAGAACTCAGGAAACCTAAGATAAAGAGGAAGGTGAGAAAAGAAGTAGAGCATATTGCTCAAGGCCTAGGCATCTCAAAAGAGGCACTTGATGCCAGCCGGGAAAAGAGAAGAAAATCTGAGGAAGAAAAGAAAGAGGCAGAAAAGAAAAGCAAGAAAAGTGCTCCGGTGGAATCCTCAACCCGGACCAGGTCATCTAAAGGATCCACACCTATCAAAACCAAAAGCTCAAAACCGGAAGTCCAGGGATCCGGTAAGAGATCCAAGACAAAAGCCTCAAGAGCTTATCAAAGCCAAAAGGATGAAGAAGAAACTGAGTCAGATGAGGGAATGAAAGAAATAAAGAAACAGAAAAAGAAAGGATCCGGTAAACCCTCTTCTGGCCGAGACAAGGAAGAAATGACAGAAGAATTTTCTGAAAAGCCCACCCTGTCTCTAGACAGTGTAGTCAAATCAGTCACTGTGGATGGGAACCTTCAACCGGTGGCTGAATTCTATGATGACTACAATGAGGTAGATCAAAAGATCCTGCAGGAAGCTATAATAAGGTACTTGAACATCTACAATAAAGCTTTTATTGAGATTATCTCTGAAATCCCAAAGAGCCTAGAGATGGAACTAGAAATAAGAAAGAACAATGCCATGGCAAAAGACCTTGAGATCAGGGAACAGATAGCTATTCAGCTATATCCCTCAATTGATCACAAAACCATGAACATGGTATTCAAGGATTGCAAGGATGAATTCAGAAGCAAAGCAAGGATGAATCAGCTTATGCTTGGTGAGACAGACAAAGTAGCCAAGGACACTGAAGAGATCCTCCAGAATACATACAAAAGGTTTAATATTCCTATTACAGAGGACTCAGGTGCAGAAACAGCTGCGGACTTGGAATCATCTGCTCCGGAAGAAGTGCCACCAGAACAGGCTAACATCTCTTCTCCGGCTTCTCCTACAGTCTCCGGATCCCAAGAAGAAGAAAAATTATAGGAGAAAGAAGCAGCAGAAAAAGAAAAAGAGGTTGACAGCACCAAGGATACAGAGAAAGAGAAGAATCCAACTGAGAAAACCACAACTGTAAGTGGTAAGAATGTGGAAGGAGATAAGACTCCTAAGGACAAAACTGTAAAAGAAAAGAAACATTTGTCTCCGGCAAGAGACACTACACAAACTGTTCAAAAGTTTCTAACCCAAGAAACTTTAGAGATTGATGAACCGGAGCTTCTAAAAGGCCCATTCGACTTTGACTCTCTCTCTCCGGTACAGACAATGAAGATAGCTTCATTTGCAAATGCTAAGGCAAATGAAAAACTCCTAAAGTCTCATATGGAAGACTGTGAGTTGATAGAGGCTACTTCCGGAGTGCTTGAAAAGATCATGCCATCAATCCAGATAGATCCGACAGCCTCCTCTTCCGGTAATCTCAAAACCTTAGTTAGCAGTGTTGATACACATTTTGATTCTCTAGAAAAATCAGCTGAAGAAAAGGTCCGGAAGGAATTTTTGGATAAAAGATTTTTAGAAGTATTAGGATTAATCTCTAACAATAGGAGAAATATGAGTATTGGAATAAAGAGCTTAGAAAATGCTCTTAAGGATGGTGGTGATATTTACTTTTTTGTATCTCCTGGTCAAAGGCAACAATAGAAATAGATAAGAAAATAAAAGCGGAACAGGACAAACTACAAAGTTTGTCTCAAAGTTTTGATCCTCTCTCTTCCATAGTAAATCAAGAATGTCAAACTATTGCAATCACAAATGCAATAAAGAACTTTGAGAAGGAAAGGAAGAATATCACTAACCGGATGGGAGAACTTAGAAGGATTATAATCCCTAAGTTAGAAACTATGCATGAGGCCATCAGTGATGCTCAAACTACCGCCCAAACAAATGATCCGACAGATCTCAAGAGGGCAGAAGCTTTTGCATTTTTGTTGAGTAGTCACATTTCAATTTTGGATAGAATGAAGCAAAGTTGGGCTACAGAACTAATCCAACTGAAGACATCTTTTGCAGACATTCTTTAGTTCATGTGAGTATGTAAATATGCGGCTATGTATAGAAAATTTTTGAAAATTTTGGTGTGCGGACCTCACCCTTTGCCATTGATGTCAAAGGGGGAGTGAGGAGTAGTGAAAAATGAGGAATCCAACTAAGGGGGAGTTCCAGAAATTGTATATAAAGATAGAGCATCAGCAAAGGGGGAGCATAGTGTAAACACTTAGTCATTTTTTCACTAAGTATTGCCATCAATGCCAAAGGGGGAGATTGTTGGCAAGAGACACTATATGGATTCATGGTTGTTGTCATTGATGGCAACAAAGGTCATCCCACATATCTGCAAGTCATGGTGTGCCTCTACCGGAAGTCAGGATGAAGAACTGTTATGGTCCGGTGAACAAGAACAGAGCATGTGGCAAGGTTCGACAGATTGGTCCGGACCTCTCAGAGGAAGTGTCTTGGTGCAGTGTGGATTTTGGGAAGTCAAGAGGACTACCTTGAGTAGTATATTCCAAGGATTTAGCCTCCGGTGATGGACAAAGAAAAAGATATGAATAGCTGAGTACTGGATTCCTGAAAGACAATGAGAACAGAAGGAAGAACTGACTGACAGAGCATCAGAATCTTTTCCGGATATGTTACTGTTGATGGTAAAGGTTGTGAAGGCATGAATCATGTTTGGCCAACATGAGTAATGATATCTACAAGTATATGGTTGATCCGCATTGCTTGGTGAGCAAGGATTCAGCCGACAGAACAGAGCTTGTAAGAAACCAGACTGTTCCGGATGCCGACTAGAAAGGTGATGAAATTACTTGTGTGGATATATATAGAGGATGGATTTAGTTGTGAAAGGTGTGATTGTGTGATAGTGTATGCGAATAAGTACAGATCAGAGCAGAAGTAGTAAGAAAGATCCGGTATGTGAAAAGATAGCAGAATAAAGAACAGAGGAAAGATGAAGTGCAGCAGATCAGTGTACTGAGCCTAACCGGAACGGAACCCTAGCATATGTAGGTGCTTCCAATCAGTTCAAGTATTGTATAACATTCTTTGTAGACAGTGTGTCTCTTTGTAGGCAGTGGGCCTCTTTGTGAGAGTGTGCTCGGGCAGTGAGCCCTAATTGGCAAGTGCCATTTTTGTAACTCCTTATTCTTCTAACAGAGAATAATCTTTGGGTTAATCACCTCATGGTTTTCTCCCTTAACCTAGTTTCCACGTCAAAAATACTGTGTCATGTGTTTCTCATTTCATGATAATGTTTGTTTGTTTAACTCAATGCTGCTTTGCTTAATAAGAAAGTTCAAAAGAAGAAACAATTAGGATAACTGATTCACCCCCCCCCCCTCTCAGTTATCAACATCATCATGTTAGACCAAGTCATGTTTGACTTTTTCACTCATTGTGAGCTCTTTTGGATGAGATTTAGGTGCTATATTTTAGGCTTTTTGAGGGCATCTGACCCAAAATAGTTAGAGACCCTACTTTGATGCACCTACCTTGGAGATGGATATAGTCACTTATGTGACTCATTTGTAACTAGTTCTGATTATGCAACTTTTGGAGACTTGTGATTTTACAATCCTTGCTTAGATTTTGACATATTTTTGTAACTCATTTTACTTGATATAGAATATAGTGGAGACCTTTCAAATGCTGCTGATTGAAGATTGTGCCTACTTGTCCTTTGTATTATTGTGCTTAGCAGCTGATTGGATAGAGTTATTTGTGAAGTAAGTTTTATTTCCTCTTAGCTTTTGTCTAAGAATTTAGAG
Source organism: Cunninghamia lanceolata (assembly GCA_027924645.1). Lineage (NCBI taxonomy): Eukaryota > Viridiplantae > Streptophyta > Pinopsida > Cupressales > Cupressaceae > Cunninghamia > Cunninghamia lanceolata. Next base: position 7,688,543 of record BSBN01000957.1, read on the forward strand.
CCTTTTATGCAGAAAATACTAATGCAGGTTGCAAGTTGTGTTAAAAGTGTGTATTTCCCTTAAGTGTGAAATCATTTTTTCCTCTTAAGAACTCTGCATACGTAAACCTACTTGTGAAATATTTATGCAAAAGTATAAGTGATAGGTTGTGCAAAAAAAAAATTAGTCATTATAACAAGTGTTTGAATTTGGTATTTTCATGTTCCTCATTCAGTTACGTATATCACCCATTAGAGTTTAGTTTCAATTTTAATGCATATGTTTCTTACCCTTTTCCTTGTCAAAGCCATAGAATAGTCAGTTTTAGGTGATACAAAGTTAGGAAGTCAGCCTTCTCCAGAGATTCACTCCAATTTCTAGGTGACCCACAACCATAGGAGTGTTTCCATGTTCCTCTAGAGTACCAATTTTCTATAAATTCGTAGGGTGCAACTTTCAGAGATATCATTTTTTGGCATGCCCGGTGGGACTGGTTGGACTATCATAGTCCACAAGTCCTCTATTAATTGTTGATATTTGGTGTGTATGTCAACAACATCAGCCTTTGGAGGCAATATTCACACACCTGGCGACTCTACAAGTGAATAATCAGCTAGTTTTAGCAGTCCAGGTACATGCAACTAACAAGGTTGGTGCTACTTGTTAGTTTTCTACCATTTGAAGGTATTTTCCTAGCACCTGGTGACTCTATTTGGTGTTCTAACTCATATCCTAGTGTTTCAAGACTGTTTTAACTATATTCATTTCAAATCAATTATCTAGACTTGCCTATGTTTCATGTTTTACTCTTGCAATGTCTAGTTATCAACACTATGATGGTTTTTCACCTCCATTCCATCAAAATCATGCATATGTGCCCTCTTACCAACCATATCACATAGAATAGCTTGATGGTTTTGTTCCAAATGATCCTATAACAGCAGATTACCAGTAGTCCTATCATGTTTTCCACCCTCCCATCCCTACTCAATCTTAATATCAACTAATATATGATCAAATTCAACCTCATGAAGAGGTTTTTGATGGCAACCAGCATGATTATTCACATAATAAGCCTCAAGAGCACCCTTACTAGAATGTGTTGGATCTGATCCAAAAGTTTGACTATGTTTTGTGGGTTTTAAGCCAAAAGCTTGAACATATGAAGATTAGTGGTCAACGTTAGTAAGGAGTTCTCACACATGTATTGGATGTTGGTTGAAACTAAGAAGTAGAAAGAGATTATCTTGCAGCAACTAGAGTTGGTTAAGAAATCCTTTGTTTATGATCAAGAGTGGGTGACAAAAAAAAATAGTTTGAAAGAAGTCTTGAAGGAGAGATAGATGCTAAAAAGGAGCAAATGAAGTTTTTGTCTGCTCAGGTTCAAAGTAGTCAAACTTACTCAGATTATCAATGCCAAAAAAGGTGTGAAGCCCAGACAGTCATTTCCATTCCTAGTTTTAGCTCAACTCTTCGTGTAAAGTTGAATCATCCTATGAATGAAGGTGTGATTTTTTCCACTCTAATAGCATTTTCAGAATAGCAAGAGGACATCAAACAATCTGAGGAGTTGCTGATTGACAATAATGAATATGAAAATGGAGCCTTGGACCATGAAGAAGAGCATAAGTCTGAACCTGACACCATTTTCCAAGCTATAAACTTTGATATATTTGAGCATGTTATGCATGAGAAAGCTAATGTTGAGCTTTTTGGAGAGGTGTGCACAGACATAATTGACCAGTTTTGTTCAATGCTGGATGACAAGGAATCAAACCTTTTAGGAGAAGTTAACAATCATGATGAACTAGAACAACAAGTTCACAAGATTGAACAAGTGCTAAAGCAACAGGAGGGATATGGTCCTAATAGAGAGGAGTTCATTCTCTCAAGTCAAGAAACTTCTCATGATTCTGATTTGCAAGGTCTTAGCTGGTTGGAGGAGCTTCCTTTCTATTGTATTGAAGAGTTTGAGGCTGATATATCAATTAAAACTTTGCTTCAAGAGGCTACTTCAATGTTTAAGTTTTTGCCTTCATTGAAGAAGAGAGTCCTAATTTGAAGTATACCTCCTTGAGTGATAGTGAGGATTTTGAGCTTGAACCAGTTGTCCCTAAGAGCCTTCCAAGAGCTAATAGCTTGGAGGAGTTGTTAAACACCCTAGTGGAAGAGGATTGTCCATTGACCATGGAGGAGGAATCAACATGGCAACTTATTATGCAAGGTGAAGGTAATGTTGTTTTTTCTACGCATCTAGATTATTTTCCCTATAGTCCAAACTTAGCTATGAAGTAGGACAACCATGAAAAGCAAGAAGAATGTGAAGCAACCAACAATGGGAGTCCAAGTTTTATCCATTCTAGGGGCTGTCCAATCAGATATTTAGCTAGTATGGAGGCCATTGAAGTACCAGAGGTCATGCTTGCACCCAAGTATGAGGATGCAATTGAAGAAGAAACTAAGTTTGAAGTTACAGCTGAAAGTGATCAAATTCAGCTCACTTGTCCAGTTTAGGACATTAATAGGCATGATCAGAATCAAGGTGTAAGTGATTTTATTTGCACCTTTCATGAAACATTGCAATAGTCTATTGAATATTTGCATGTGTTTCATGTTCTTTCAGCAATATATAATCATGTAATGCATCAATTGTTGATTAGAAATAGGTGTTATTTTGCAAAGCCAGTTGATGGTTTTGTTTGACCAACTTCTTGCTAGTTAGGGTAAGTTATAATAGGTTTCCAGACACAGTTTTCAATTCTGTAAGTGTTGTTTGGCACAATTAGGTAGTTTTCCTTCTAAAATTTTGGTAGTGTTTGAATAAGTTTCCAAGGCATCATGTAGTGTTCCAGTGAGTTATAGCAGTTACAAATCTGTTTATCCGAGTTTTGTCAAGACGTAGGGTGACTCTATGCCCAATGGATAAGGTCTAAGCAACTAGTCTGATGTTTAGTAGGCAAACATATAGCAGATGTCATGAAAAATGTTACCTATTTTTTCTAACAGCTCAATCAAGTAGAGCTTTTGTGTCTTAAATGGAAAATGAAAGGTACATTTTTATTCTTTTGCTACATTACATGCATGTGCATAAATAGAATTAGAAAGATTACATTACACTAGATCGCATTTATGCAAATGCAGATAACATAGAAATGATTGCACAAATTTTTTTAGAAAGAGTAATCTTTATTGATAATATAAATGTATAAGGTCTCACACAAGCTGTGAGACTAACTGATTCATTGCAAATGAAAATAAAGACTATACATTTATACAAAATTAAATAAATAAATGTGTAAATGTTATAGGGTGACTCGTCATTTCCTGAATGACGAGTCTTGGTCCTGCTTGTGTTGTCTTGCGTCATCCTGTTTCGTCCATGTGTCCTGCATCTAATTGCTATCTCCTTGCTTCCTCTAGTTATCTACATTAGAGGTTGAAAACTCATGTTAGAGTGATGACAAGGCATCATATAACATATGACATGTATCTAAAAACTTACAGTCTAATTTTCAGATGTAATAAACCTGTTAATATCACATGGAACTTCAAGAAAGCATCAGGATAATCAAAAACATCAATCACGTGCTCATTTTTTCCTAACATGTTTGTTTCCTATGCAGGTATAGAGAAAGTTACATTACTGACTTGTTTATCTAATTTCAACATGTGGGTTAAATGTGGCTCCCACAAGGGTTGAGCCCAACATGCTACCTTATTGTGCTTTAAAGAGGCATAGAAACATCAAACCAATGGAATGATGTATTTTCTATGAATATTACAGTATGAACATATATATTTGTGTATGAGATAGTAGGAATCAACAAGTGTAATCAGAAATTGTCATAAGTTACATGATGATCCATGTTACAGTATGTACTTGAACAAGGCTATCTTATCAACATGTTGTTCTAAACAGCAACACAGTGTAAATAGGGAGCACGGTGATGTAGTTGAATGAAGTAAGCAATAGAGGACAATCATGAAAGCCAAACAATATGAACATGTCAACAATGAAGACATTTATCAAACAACAGTAGTTGACTGATAGAAACTATCATGTCAGGGATAGTCTTATGACTATGAATAGTTATCAACAGATAGAGATATTCAGATCATATGAAGTTAAAGAATATGCAAGGTTATTGTCACTTCTTTCCACCCACTATCAAACTTGAAGGACTGTCAAGGAATTAGTGGAATCCTTTTTCCCCCAGTGATGGGTATGTTACAACAGTGTATCCAATGAATGCTTGTATGGTTCATCAGAGAGTATAGAGAGCAGTCTGCATTTATTGTATAGAGACAAAGTGTTTTAAAGAATAATGTTGATAGTCAAAAGGCAATGTTCAAGTTATTGTAAATGCTACACATAGAAGAGACAATAAATGGATGCCCTTGTCAAACATCATGGAATAGTCATTAGGGTCAATACAGTGATGACATCAATAATCAAGGAAGGCACAATGTGAGAAAAGAGATATCCATTCATAGAGCCTTGTCAAGCATAGAGTGCATAGTTTGAACCATAAACAACCCTCCTCAAGGCCTTCAGGTTTTCATCTAGACACTGTCAAAGCAAGACAATGAAGAGCAGTCAATTATAGTGGCTGTTACCAGTCCAAATGAAGATAGTAGCAGTCCTACAGTCAATACTATGACAGCATTATAATTTTAGTATGCAGATCCTAGACAGTGAATACAAGAAGCAGAACCATCATGAACTAAAAAAATAGTTTCAGAATGGCAAATGGATAGTCACTAGGCTCACCTAGATTGTAGAGACTTATACCATACCAGAGTTTTGAAGGAAGACCAAGTAAAGATATAAAATGTTCTGAGCTATATTGAAGATCTCATACTTTAACCAGTCCTAATATGTATCCATTACCCTTAGATATAGTGTGTAGAGATCTTTGAAAGTAGCATGGATTGAGATGAGGTGTATCAATATGAAAGATAATGATGAAGCTTAGACACAGTTTGCTTGAGGATCTATACAACGAGAGTGCCTAGAACAATCATTGAATGTTCCTATGAAGTCATGATAGTAGTCATACAAGGTGCAACCACCAGTCATGTAAAGAGCAGGAAATAGATAGGACAGTCATATCTGAAGATTCAAGATGGTCAAGAATCATGAAGGGATAATCTAGATGACTATCAAGAATAGTTAGACAGTCGATAGAAGAAGAAAACAACCTGATGATCATAATAACTATAGTGAGGAATCAGATAACAATATTCACATTGAGCATAGAAATAGAACACCATGTAAAACATTATCAATGTGTTTCAAATTCTGTCAAAAGTTGTAAGCCCTGCCAAAGGTAAATACAAAGCGAAAGATTTGCAAAGGTATACATGATAGAACACATCTTGTAGAGATTCAAGACAACTATATGAAGTAGTGATAGATCTTTGAGAGCTGAATAGTCATGAAAGACTATGTGACAAAGTCTGAGAAGAAAAGTGGAGTAAAGGGTTTCACAAAACCCTAATGAATATAATGTGAGTTATCATTACTTCCATACTCTTAGAATAAACCAGAAACAATGTGTTATGCTCAGAATGTTATAGATATGACATTCAAAGACAGATTCATGGTGTATACTAAATATAGCAAATGCCAAATGAAATGTATTTCATAGTAAGGGTTTGTTTCTGCAAAACGCTAATGAAGACAAACTAAGAGATATCCAAGCTTCACAGTCAAGTCTTCTTCAATAGGAAAAGCTAAGAATATGAGCAAAGCAAGATAATATCATATATACACAGAAGCATTTTATACAGAAATAGATTCTTTTTCTTTACTTCTGTAGTTGTTTCAAACGAAATGAAGCTTATTGAGCATGAAATACAATTGCATGGTCGCGGCCATGGAGACAATGAAGCATATATCTTGTGTTTTGCTCAGAATATGAAAAGAAGACCATAGAAAGAGCATCAAAATAGGCACGTTGGACTTACCAGTGAGGAAGCTCGCACGACTATGTATGAAATGCAACCAAAAATCCTTCGAAACCAGCAAGAAAACCTCTCCAGGTAAAGCTACAGAAAATCCTCATGGTGGCAGACATTAAAGTTGCAAAGTTGCAAAAATGAAAAAATGCAAAGTGAAATGCAAAAGTTGCCTTTTGTCATTAGGGTTTCTACCCTAAAAGTGACCGATGGAGTAAGATGGCATTTTTTCCTTTTTTTTTCTTTCAGAACTTTGTAAACAACTAATACCCCGACCATGTAATTCACCCAATGCTAGGATGTGTCCCTTTTGTGATTTTTTGTCATTCTCCTTTGCATTCTTTTTACATTTGACTCCCAAGTGTTGAGTCATAAGGCTTTATTTTTTTGCATTAAACAAGGAATGTAAAACATTAGATTAAGAAATGTGTTTATAAATCACTTTGATTAATGGTATTTTATTGTGCAAAATTGGAGGTAGGGGTGTTGGTTTTGAATCCAAGTCAATAGGGAGTACTGATTGAGTCTTTATGCTTTTACAAGCATATAGGGGAGTTGGGAGAGGTTTGCAAACACAAGGAGAGCATATAGGAAGCATTTAAACTATTTTTTGGAGCAAATAGGAGCTTTTGGTGGATAGTTTTATGTGTCATCATATTAGACCAAGTCATGTTTGACTTTTTCACTCATTGTGAGCTCTTTTGAATGAGATTTAGGTGTTATATTTTAGGCTTTTTGAGAGCATCTGACCTAAAACAATTAGAGACCTTATTTTGATGCACCTACCTTGGAGATGGATATAGTCACTTATGCAACTCATTTGTAACTAGTTCTGATTATGCAACTTATAGAGACTTGTGATTTTACAATCCTTGCTCAGATTTTGACATAATTTTGTAACTCATTTTACTTGATATGGAATACAGTGGAGACCTTGAATGCTACTGATTGAAGATTATGCCTACTTGTCCTTTATATCATTGTGCTTAGTAGCTGATTTGATAGAGTTATTTGTGAAGTAAGTTTTATTTCCTCTTAGCTTTTGTCTCAGAATTTAGAACCTTTTATGTAGAAAATACTAATGCATGTTGCAAGTTGTGTTAAATGTGTGTATTGCCCTTAAGTGTGAAATCATTTTTTCCTCTTAAGACCTCTCCATACATAAACCTGCTTGTGAAATATTTATGTAGAAGTACAAGTGATAGGTTGTGCAAAAAAAAAATTAGTCATTATAACAAGTGTTTGAATCTGGTATTTTCATGTTCCTCATTCAGTTAGGTGTATCACCTATTAGAGTTTAGTTTTAGTTTTAATGCATATGTTTCTTACCCTTTTCCTTGTCGAAGCCATAGAATAGTCAATTTTAGGTGATACAATGTTAGGAAGCTAGCCTTCTCTAGAGATTCACTCCAATTTCCAGGTTACCCACAGCCATAGGAGTGTTTCCATGTTCCTCTAGAGTACCAATTTTCTGTAAATTGGTAGGGTGCAACTTTCAGAGATAACACTATCATAGCAAAAAAATGTTAAGAACTTTTCATATTGTATTGAAACAAATGCTTCAGCTCTGCCAATTTGAGCTGTAGGTGAAAAATTGGTAACATTTTTGGTGATTTCTACTAAATGCTTTCCTGCTAAGCATTAAGACCAATTGCCTTAACTGTCCATTGGGCATGGAGTCAAACTTTTCTCATCTCAAACTCACAAAACAATGAAACTCAACTGCAAACTACTCCAAACAGCAGCAAAAACCTAAACAAAACCAAACTGAAAGTGAACTAAAGGCCCTCATGGCTAGAAAACATGTGCAATAGCACTTAGGGAAAGAAACTAACTGAAACAAATGTGCCTTGAGCACTTATTAATAGTAACACTAATCCTAACCTACTCTAACTAACCAAAGAAATTGGTCAAACAAACCCATTAACTGGCTTTGTAAAATAACTCCCCCTTCTAACCAACATGGGATGTTTTGCAAGATTATAGACAACTGATAAGAAGTGGGAAACAAGAAGATACCCCACAAACTGTTGTGATGCTTCATGAACAACATAACAAAACTAACACACTTCTTGAGTTTGATGAAGCCTATGACTTATTTGGGATGAAGAGGTGAGTTGGGTCTGTTGTCCTACAACTACAATTTCATCATTAGGATAATTGACAACTGGTTGTATCTTAGTGGTACCCTTCTTGGCTAAATCTCTAATTGGACATCATGTTGAAAGGATAAAGACTAAACTTTTATTACTGGTTCCTTGCTGGTTACCCACTATTTCAATCTCATTTTTCTGATTGAGATTATTTGAAAACATGTCACCCAACCTTGCACATAACTCATCAATTATACTAGTACACAAAACTTCATCAAACCCATCATTAGTTTCTTGATTCATAATAGGCTCTGAGGTATCCTCCTGACTGATTTCTTGAGAACTTGGAAAAATATCAAGAGCCATACCTTGAAAAGTAGTGTCATGCTTTCGCTCAATTTGAACAATGTTTGCATGTACATCAATTTATTGACTATCCAAAATAAGGATGCTCTCATTTACCTACTCACTAACCAGTCCCTTGTTTGAATGGCTTTCATCATTTTGCTTCTTAGAACTTGATAACTTTGTTAGTTCATATACATTCTCTTCATCTTTACTAATAAACAAAGGAAGTTCTTCAAATGAATCAATCCAATCTTGAGTTTGGATACCTCCTTTTGCCTCTTCGATCTGTTGTTCCACACTTTCTCCTTCAAAAGATGATTGTTTGACATCCAAATTTGAAACAAAGATCTCAAGGTTATCCCAAAACATGTCTTCTTCATTCTCATTTCCATTTTCTTGTGAAGAGAGACTGTTTATTGCCTTCCTACAACCCTCTTGAAGTACCAAAACATCAAAGTTTTGAACCTCTTCTTGCGGTATGGGTGTGATATGAGATATGCTTTCTTCATCATCCACAAAAAATAGTAATTCATTAAATAGATTAGTCAAAACTTAAGAACTATGAGTCATTTATTAATCTAGAATTTGCCATTCCTCAACTACAGCTTCCTTTATTTCTTGCAGTAGTTGCTCCTGATTTTCTAGATCTTCATCACTATGCCAGCTGGATACTTCAAAATAGTCATCGATATTCTACTATTCCAATGAACCAAACCTCTCCGCACATGCCACATTCTTGTGTTCAACTGATAAAATGGTACAGTTAGCAGCAACCTCTTGGTTTATATCTTGTTGTGCTGGTTGATCTTCTAAAAAATTTTCATCATCTTCCACAAAACAAAGGAAGCGCATTAGTGAAAACATTGAAAGATTCATCAAGAGAAGTCTTTTCTTGTTCGATCTTCTACTGCTACAAATGGTAAACTTCTAAAGCTGAACGTAGTGGATTTACCTTTCTAAGCTCCTCGATGAAGAATAAGGTATTTTGATCAAAAGGTTCACCCTTGGATTCCTCAGGTAGGGAAACTTGGGGAGCTTCTTAGATTTATTGCGGGGAAAAATGTTGCTCAAGGTACTGATCTACAACTATACTAGGCTGAATATGATTATTTTCCTCAACTTGCAAGGGATAAGGGCTTCTGAAACTTGGTATTTTAAGATTAAGATGTTGGCTTGAGGAATTAAGGACTTTATTCTACCTAAAACTCAGAATCTCAACTTTAGGAACACTAAGAGGCTCATTCTGTCTAAAACTTGGAAACTTATACTTACGAACCTCCTCTTAAGTAGGCTATTTTGGAATGGCAAGCACTGCTTGGGCTTCATGCCTTTGTGTTTCCACCCCTTTCTCATAGAGATAGGCTTGATAAGCCATCTCTTCGTATTGCTAATTATACTCATGCTACCTCTCAATCTCCTCTACCTGCTTTGTGAAGTCATGCATGAAGTCAAACAACATACCCTTTATGCTTGCAATCTCCTCCTTTTCACTCTCTTAGAGCTGATTTTGAGTATATGAAGGTTGATATGGAGACTGAGTAGGGGTGGGTGGGTGGTAATTACATTGGGCATGCTGGTAGCTTACTGAAATAGGGTTATTTGGACTAAAACCAATATTGTGGCTACTTGGGTATGGTTGGTAAGAAGGTTCGTTGACAGTATTTTCATAGTATGGGGACGAGTATATATATTGACTATGAAAATTTGACATTTCTACTCATATGAAGAGCTGGAAATAAAAACCTTAATTTTTTAAAACATACCAGCACTTGATCTATTAAAATGAGTAGATCTTGATTTGGAGTCGCTAGATGTGTTTGAGGAACTTGCCTCCAAAGGCAGAGCTCACTGACATACACACTAAATATCAGTGATAAATGATCAAAATTTGGACTAAAAGAGCCAAAATTGTCCCACCGGGCATGCCAAAAACTGTTATCAACAAAGTATGCACCCAAATGCTAAGCTATCAACTTAGCTACCTGTTGACACATGGGAAGACTCTTAGACCTATAGGTTGCCTAAAACTTGGACTGAACCTCTAGAGTGAGCTGGCTCTCTTTGTAAATCATATAATCTAAAAGACTTTCTGAAGAAAAAGGATAGAAGGTTAACTTGCAATAAAATCCTAAACTTAATGGCGACATACAAGAAATCTAACTTATTTTAATTCTTTTACTCACAATCAAACTCTTAAAAAATCTCTTTTCACAATCTCACTTGAAACATGCAACACATGAGTGATTTGTAGGAAGGCTTGCAATTAAACTCAATATACAACCTGCATCACATGAGACTTCTACACATAAGTTTGCAATAAAGAGACATAACAAAGGATCTAACTTTTATGATCGTAGTGAAACATCAAATCAATACTATAAAATGAGACAAAAATGAATGAGAAAAGAAAACTCTATTGTCTTATTAATCTGAAAGGAGTATGTAAAAAGAAACTCTAAGTACAAATTTTGAGCTTACAAATCTTTCTGTAAATGGGCCAGAAAGTAAGAAGCAATCTGAACTCCCAAAAACCAAGTCTTTCTCCCCCTTATATAGCCAAAAGGCTTTCTAAAAATGACAATGGAAAGAAAATTGATCAAAAACACTCAAAAAGGTAACTTTCTAAGCCATTTTCAAGCTCCAATGAAAAGCCTCCAAAATAGTGCCCAAAATGCCTCTAAACTAAGTGAAACAACTGTCAAGATTCTCTTATCAAATGGCTCCACCAAAAGATGCAAAAAATTAGGCCTTATCTGACTTGAAACTGAAAAAAAGAAACTCCAAACTGCCTAGTTTTTTCCAACTCGCCCAAGGAGATAAAATAAGGAATCTTTAGCTTTGCTTTTCTAACTACATTAAAATAACAATTATCTAAAAGCAATTTATAAAAACATTGCTTTAAATATTGTTTTACAATGATTTGCAGTTTTATTTCCTGATTTGTCTGGATTTGATTCTTTACAAAAGCAATACAAGGCTCATATGATTATTTCGCCAAGTATAATACATTTTTCTATTTTGGGCATTTTGATTTTCCATACAAAATCATAAAATTTTAAGGCACTATTGAATGGTTTGAAAAAATAAAAGACCCCTAAGGTTTGTCCTCCATTTGGTTTACAAAAAAAACCCTAAGGCATATGGGATATTGTCTTACCTTTCAAATGTGACTAAAAGGAATCTAAGGCATAAAGCCTAGGCATCAATATGTGCAAAAGGAACACAATACCCCTGAGGGTATTAGTTGAGGCAATGAAAATTAATTCAATGTGATAAAATATCACCATCGAACTAGGGCATTATGAAACCCTAAGACAAAACACTTGAATGCCCAAACTTTTTAGGCCCATTTTCACTTTGTCTTTTTGATGGAATGAGCTCTGCCTATGTTGGCATGGAAAGCTAGGGTTTGGAGGTCAAAATCCTCAATTTTCTACTGTTATGAAGTTCTTTCTTTAAAAATCTTGCAAGGGAAACAAGAGGTAAGTCATTTTGCCACCATTCTGGGTATTGGTTTCCATTTTTCTGAGGTAGTTTAGTCCTTTTGGGACGTGGCTGAAGCTAAATCTCTAATGTATTTTTTCTCTTTATATCTCCTATCAACATACTCTACTTTTGGCCACCATTCTGGGTATATCTGAGACTTTACCTTGGGTACTCAAATGCACTTTTCACACAGCAAGAACCTGGGTAAGTTTCCATCCTTCGATCTCTGTATTCTCCTTTCATTCTCATTTGATATGTGCTTAATATGATCTCGGCAAACCCTGCCACTATTTAGGGCCATGGGATTGTATGGTTGAGTCTTTGTCTCTAGAGAAGCATAATGATTGCTACAGGAATAAGAATGTGTGGCGGTCAATATACTCCATCCTTGTTTTACTTTAAACTTTGTGATGAAAAAGAATGATCTAAAATATATGCTATCTTTCTTTTTGCACCTCCTGTGGATGTACATGGGCACTGAGATTTCATTCCTTTTTGCCATGATACAGTGCACTTTTTACTTGATGTTCTATGCTCATACAACTATGCATTTGGAATTTTATAAAACCCTTCGAGCTCATTGCCCCTATATTTCTCATTACATAACTCTTGTAGCATAAAATTATGTTCTATGTCTTAGTATCTTTCTCACATACAAGATAGTTGACATGGCATAACACATAGAAATAAAATTGTTTCTCATAATATAGCTGTCACATAGCTGATAATATGCTCTTCTGATTGTTGGAACAGTCATCTAAATAACTGATTTTGTTCCTCATGGTTGTTTAATATATTGAATAGAAATCTTATACTTCATTCACAACCAAAAGTAGTAAATGCCTATTCCATTACTATTCAACTGTCTGTTTCATAATGTATCTTTAGCTGCCATGCTCTTGAGGTGGTTCTAAATGTTATTCATAATGAGAAAATGGGCATTAATTGCCAAGATGACTGTGTTGTCCATAGTTTATTTTCTTGTAATTCATATACATCCATGAATTGTATTTCACTTGATGGCATCAGAATATCTTTGCATGATGTCTAGATAGTAAAGAGATGTGCTCTGTGCTCTGTCATTATAAATGATGTTTATAACTGCCTTATCTCATTGTTGTCTCACAGTCATGGTTGCACCTTGTCTGTTATCTTTTTGATATTTCTACATTTATCTGATGCTTCCATTATGACATGTAAAGAAGAACTAGATATGTGAACAACTCAACATACCTAGCATTTGCCTTCCATTGTTCATTTATATTTTCCAATTCACAGGGATGTTTTCTTTCACTCTTGACTTGGTTGCTATGAATGATCAATGTTTGAGGCTCTTGTAAACACTTAATGATTTACTCCTTCAGTTGAAATGTTTGAATTTGAGCATATGAACATGAATTTTTGTTTCAATCCCCTTTTGAAGTTAAGGGGCAGCATGTTGGACTTAACCCTTGTGGGAGCCCACATTGCACCACATGCTATGATGTCTTCAGATCAGCAACATAACTTTTTCTATACCTACACAGGAAACAAACATGTTAGTTTTAAAAATAATGAAGCTCAATGATGTTTCATCTTTCAGGCTCTCTTACATGTGAATAATTTGATCATCTGATTTAGTACATCATAAATAATGTATTATATATTTGTTTGATGAAATACATAGGATAAATCATATCTGGAGCTCTAACATATCTCTCTCCATCATTGCAAGTTCATTCAAAGGTCAGGAGCAAAGAGGATTTAGCTGCAACAAGGGTCAACTCAAGACTTCAACAGGCAATGATAGATATGCCTTATTTTATCTGCTTCATTACTTTAGTTTTTCCTCATATGCATAGTACATTCTTTCTGATGTATTGGTTTAGAGCTACTCCCACGACTTGTGTGGGACATTTGATCTCTCTTGCTTTCAGTTAATGCAATGCTTATTCAATTGTTGTATCTCATTTGTAAAATTGAATGATTATTGTAATGAAATGAAATATCTCTTATTCATGATGAATCTTTTGCAAAGCAATGAATGATAAACTGCTTTTCTTTCTAATGATAAAACTAAACCCTCTTTTTTTCAAGCACTCCAAACTATGCAAACTATCATAGAAAAAAAATGTTAAGAACTTTTCATCTTATAATGAAACAAATGCTTCATCTCTGCCAATTTGAGCTGTAGGTGAAAAATTGGTAAAAACCTCTTCACACAAAACTCAACATTATAAATTAGTTGTAGGTTTGTGAATTATAGCATTCTATAAATAAAACTAAGAAATCTTGTCATGTCCTATTGAGCTATGTACATATGCCATTAATTTGACAACCATAAATTATTGTAGGCACTCTATTAGGTGGAAATTTTGGGAGAGGTCTCTATTGTTAGTGAACATTTGTTATCTCAGTTTTACAAGGATTGTTTTCTTCGAAAGGTGTGGGACTAGTTTAGAGTTGTGTTTTGAGTCTAGTGTCCTTGTATGCTAGCATTGGGTTTACTTCTACTTAGTTCTCTTTTATCCTACCTACTACCTAAAGAGTAAGGAGGTGAACTCTTCTTATTGGATGTTTGTATGCTCAATGATTTTGAAACATCTTTCCATACCTTTTGTTTTTATTTGCTTTGGTTTTAGTTGTCCTTCTACTGCTCTAAGTCATGATCCATATCATTAAGTGTTTGGTTGTATGGAGGAATGCAATGGTCATTGAAGTTTGTTTCTTATATTTCTCTAGTAGTGGGTCTTGTTGTTGTAATATATGTGGTTGATATTGGTTATTTGTAATGTTCTGTTTTGCAAGGATTGCTTGTATGCTCATTGGATAGTGGCTTTGATCATTAGTGTTGTGACAATTTGATGCCCTCCTCAAACTACCTATTGCCTTATATTATTATTTTTACTCTTTTATTCTTAATAAATCTTTTATTCAATTAAAAAGAAAAATAAGATTCATATTTACTACCAAAATCCATAGCCTATTCAAAACATTGACTATATATATATATATATTGAAGATGTAACATCCACGTTCTAAACATAGTAAAAACCTTAAAATTTACCATAGAGTAACTCAACAAGGTAAAAATGAGATAGAGAAGAAAAAAATTTATTCAACAAATAATCAAGTAATTATATTTACAAGATTTCTTTTACAATATATTATAAACCATTATGCCTTTGTCATTTATAATGTTTTACAATTGTAAATCAATTACATATACAAATTTTGGAATAAATACTGCTTCTGGATATCTGACATCTTTATCACAAGTCCTGGCATGTTTACTGCTTGGAGAGAGAGCATCTTTCCAGTGATTTACCTCCAACCACAGACCGGCGGTCTCCCACACATCTTCCACATAGGAAGTGGCCCTACCCTTCTTGAGAGATATAGACCAAAGGTGACCAATGGTAATTTACCTTTCATGAGTACTTAGTGTTGCATTCTACTCAACTCTATCAACCATACAACCCTAGATATCCTCTAGCTAAGTATGATTTCCGATAGGATGACCAATCCGAATACAGTGAACCGGCAATGCATGCAGAAAACAAATGCATTACTTTGGTTAAAGTTTTTAATTTCAATAATGTTCATAAGAACATAGTCGTTGTGTTCACCCACCCCTACTCGACTTGGATACTGTCTTAGTCCCACAATTTATAACTCTTATCAACCTTATTCATGCCTTAGTTTAAACTAAGAGTCACAATAATAATACTTTATGACCTGAGTAAGTCTATATGACTTAACCATTCAATTGATTGATAGTTGATTCTAGGGTTACCCCCAATAATCCTTGTTAATATGATATAACCATATAACCATATCCTATATATAGGAATTCTAGAATCGATAATAACCCTTGATTAACTAAACATAACCCAATATAAATATCCCTACTAGGTCTTTCTCTAGTTTACTTATCCTACTCCATTTTATTGGATCTCTTTACGTATAATAAAGACAGTTAGTCTTAAATGGAAATCTCATAAAACCTTATTCCATTTTCCCTAATGACTCCAAGTTACTACCATTTGACATGATACAAAAGTTTACTAATGAATTGAATAAGTCTGAAACTCTTGGTTAAATATCATTATCAGTTATGCCTATATAAATAACCTTTACAAGACAAATGTTAAATCATTCTAACCTTATTACTATATGGTTCAAAATGAAAACATGGTTCATCCATTCGAGAGCATATGATTAAATCTCAATCTCTTAATAGACTGACTTCAAGCCTAAATCAATAAGAATACTATCTACTCAAGCTCACGACTATACACTTATCTTTCATTCAATGGTGTAGTATATTCGACAATTTATTATCATTAAGAAGGTAGTCGACCCCATCTACCTATAACAATTTACTCACTGGTATGACAATTTTTTAACCAATAACATTCGATGTCTCCATCAACTACAGGAAAATAATTCATAGAAGGTTTACGTAAATGTTAATTGAACTATCTTAAGTTGATACTTAATAGTCTTTGACTGTCTCAACACAAAATGCAGAGAGTTAATCCCTATCGGCGGACTCATATAGTCACCTTCATCACTAAGTTAAATAGTCTTAAATTTTCTATTTGTTTACCTCATGGATTTCTAATACAAGCACTGAGGAATACCTGGAATAAACAGACTTGAACCAGCTGAGATGGCAAACGATTACATAGTCGACACCTCTAGACTATGAATGCGCCTAAGTCATAGCTAATGTATTCTAATCTAACACCTTCTGTTCTCCTTCCGTATCCTCTACAAGTTCTAAAACCCTTGCTTAAAATGAAACAACCATGACTCATTTAAGTTGTTGGTCATAATGACAGAGGCACGACTCCTACTGAGTCGCCTCACCTTCCTCCTCCTCTACGTTTAGTTACAACTTCCTAATAGTCTATACCTTAAAACAAAACTGAAGTCCATTATTTGTGTGCACATCCTGCATGTCGATGGGAATTACTGCTCCACGACTCGATGATTGTGACAGTTTAAAGACTAAAGTCCACCTTCTAAGATGTGACTGACACCTCTCTAAAACACAACTGATCATTAAATGATTCTCAATGAGTGGTTCGTTCTACCACCAACACTATTGAGGACTCTTCTACAATTAAGCCTTCGGCTTACTCAATATTAAGCCATCGACTCAATGGAAAGTATTCTCCTCAATTGATGCTAAGGCATCAATATATAATAAATATTGATTACATCAATTATAATTATCATAACATCACCTATTGCATTGGATAGATATAGTTTATTCAATAATAAGATATTATCAAACTAAGGTTTACGGATATTATGATCGGGTTGAGCTTGTCTCCCCATCATAATCCGTTGACGATAATCGTGTATCAATGACTTTGACGAAAATGTCTTATCGTTTACGAATCGTTTATAACACGTTAGATATCTTAATAGTTGTAATAAGACCATCATTTGACGACAAAAACGTCATGATATTTACATTAAATGTAAATAGTTATAAATCAATCTCAAACGACGTCGTTAATGTTATTAGCGACTAAGATGGCTTAGAAAGATTTGAAACAATATCGACTTCCTGTCGATTATTCAGAAGTAAACTGACAAGACAAAGGTTACCTCTCATGACACCACAGTTCACATTTTCGTTAAACACTTTATACTCATTTTGGCAAATAAACCACTCGTAACCCAAGGTCTATCTCTCTCTCTCTCTCCTAGAAAGATACTCTCTCTCTCTTTTCTCCAAGAGTCATCTGATAACCTGTAATCCTATTTCACTTGTCATCAAACAATATATGATCAGTGCATCATTATTCAATTAATTTCAACTAATAAATCAAACATTAAATCAATAATAACATAATCATTTCTATGATTCCAATAAATGACATTCAATAAAAACCATGTTTTTCCTTGTCATCAATCTAAACATCATAATCAATTTACTTATATCCAAGTAAAATGTAAAAGTATAGCAAGACAAAAATTGGGGATGTGATAAAGAGAACACTAATTTGATGATTGTATGGCCATATTAAAATATTTTTTCTCTAAAATATAATTAAAATTAAAAAAAACTCAATTAAATGAAAGAAGACTACGATTACGCTAATATATATATTTAAGATTACTCTAATATATATATTTATTTATAGTATATCTTAATATTTAAAGGGCAGCTTCAAAACAGATACCATCATTCAAAAAATTGCAGGCAAGGTCGAGAGTCAAACTTAGGCCTCGGCCGTTACAAGAAAAACAATGAACAGCCGGTACGATAAACAATACCATGGTTAGCTTAGTATCAGCTTTGTTTTTAAATGGGAGGACCACATTGTCTCTTATCCGCTGTCCCTCATATTTCTGACATCGGCGGGACAATCCTCCATTACGTGTCGGCAGTGCACACGCACCTGTGAAAAGTTGTTCACCTGTGGAAAGGGCAGGAAGACAGGGTAAGCTTATAGAGAAGATAAGCGAATGCACAGATGGAGGGGTTGTTGAAGTGCCAATCTCAATCCCGGTCTCAGTTTGTTGATGGTTTCAGCTGTGAAGATCTGAGACTGGTCAAGCGCCTCGGCCACGGCAACATGAGCACGGTTTTCTTGGCTGTCCATCGCGGCAATAACAAGGCTTTTGCGGTGAAAGTGATGAATAAGGAGCTTCTTCAACAGAGAAACTCCTACAAAATGGCAGCTAGGGAGAAGGAGATTTTGTCTTGTTTGGATCATCCTTTTCTCCCGTCTCTGCTTTCTCACTTTGAGTCGGAGAATCATACATTTCTGGCCATGGAGTACTGTTCTGGAGGAGATATTAACGTGTTGAGGCATAGGCAACCCACTCAGACCTTTTCAGAGTCCACGATAAGGTCAATATTATTAACTTGTTCGTTTTTATTTCTAGCTTGCATTTGATGGATGTCTGCGTTTGTCCTGATTGTAGCGTGGCTTAGTCCATCGTTGTTATCTTCCTTCTTGTATCAATCTAATACAATTACACTGTTATCTTTATTCTGTCAGTTGGTATCTAATAATTGATTTCTTCCGATTTAGTGTTACGAGTTGTCTTTGTTACACATTAATTAAAAACATTATAACATTATCTTTGCTACTATATTGTTCAAATTTTGATGGAACCCAATGATTTTTTTGGGTCTGTATAGTTAGATTCCTTAAGCTGAATGGGTTACATACTGCTTTATCCCGCTTCTTCTATCAGAAAGCGTCGAGTAGCTACTATTCTGGGTGGACCTTTGTTTAGGCAATTGAAGTCAATTTTTAAGGTGGCGTGTTTGCTTGGATGCGCAGGTTCTACGCGGCAGAGGTAGTTGTAGCGTTGGAGTATTTGCACGAGCAGGGAATAGTATACAGAGATCTGAAGCCGGAGAACATATTGGTGCAAGACAGTGGCCACATAATGCTCACTGATTTTGATCTCTCCCTGCGTCTCATATCAGATCATGGCGAAGATGGTGAATGGCAGTCTCGTTCGTTTGTGGGTACAGAGGAATACATCGCACCGGAGGTCCTGTGGGGGAAATTCTACTCATACCCCGTGGATTGGTGGTCCTTTGGCGTCTTTCTGTATGAAATGAGTCAAGGGCGGACGCCTTTCAGGGGCTTAAGTAGAAAGGACACTTTTGTGAATATTTTGAGCAAGGACCCAATCTTCTCATCCACATCTTCTCTCGACGATCTTATTCAAAAGCTCCTTGAGAAAGAGCCGACACAGAGGCTGAAGAGAAAGCAAATAAAAAGCCACCCATTCTTCCGCGGCTTGAGATGGGAGCAACTGCAGTTTGTTTCGAGACCTCCTTTTGTGCCGCCGCTCTCCCCTGAATCTCAGCTCACTCTCTACCCAGATGATGAAGGAGAAGAAGCACCCATGAGCACTAAATCCGTCACCTACGGCTATGCGGAATGCGACTTGGAAGAAGACAGTACGAGCAAGTGTATATTTCGGGAGTTTTGAGACAATATGCTGTACTAATAAGCCCGACACTGCTCCAGCTGATGATGTCACTTTTGAAGCCCTTAACAAGTTCCAAAGCCTAAATTTGACGGTCGACCCCGCCTGTCAAATAGATTTTGTGATAGTAAAATACGAAGGCATACTTCGTTTTGAAATATCTATGTATGTATAGATAGAGTAGCAGTTGTAGTATGCTTATGTATAATAATTTTGCCGATAGGTAATTTTTACCGAACTTGAAGGTTGCATTGGTGGAGTTTTTTAGTTTTTTTAAGAGACAAAAGGTTATTAGAACAGTTTCAAGCTTTCTCATCTGAAGATGGAATTCAGAAAGATGAAAGACAACGATAAAAGAAATAATTATTAAAGTTAGTGTTTGAAAATGAAAAAATGAAATAAATTTAAAAGAGATTAAGAAAAGTAAGTTAATCATTTGAAAATTGGCATTAATAAATCAAAACCTTCACTCAAAAACAAATAGGTGCCAAAACTCAATCAAGCACCAAAATAGCATGTTTTCTTGCCAAAACGAAGTGGGAACCGAAGCAAAAACAACACCCAAGTTAGTATATGGTCCAAGTGAAAGATGAACATCAACTAAAGCACCCCAAAACAAGCTATAAGTACTACTTTTTAAAATTACAAATATCCTACAATTCATGTAGAAAATCAATAATTAAAAGTTACACAAATTTTCTTCTAAAAAACATACTACAAATTTTCTTAATTGATTTTCAAATTTTATATCTCCTTAAAGTTTTTAATATTACAGTAAATTAATAAATAAGTAGATATTTTAAATATAAGCATTTGTTATTTACAAAATAAATATAAGTCATTAAAAAAGCTAAAATAAAATAGAAAAGGGAAAAAAAAAGGAAAAAAGACAATCAATAAATGGAGGCAGTTTGCATGGAATTTAATGCACTAGGAGACACACACACACAAACATCTTCATGCCACCTCCTTTCGTAAATATGCGATGTGCTCTTTTCTCATAATAAAACCTAAAAAGGATGTGATAGTCTTGGTAATAAGGGTCATTACTATCGATAAAAAGCATGACAATGAGTGCTTTTAGCTTTAATGATTTTATCGAGCAAGTAGACTAATGTCCCCAATGAGTTATGTGATTGACTAATTTTAGTCAGGGAACAACTTTCAGATCAATCAGATGAATTTTTCTATTAAAAAAGAGTCTGATTGAAATGAAATTTAAAAAACATGGTTTGAAACTCTATTTATTTCCCCCTCTCTATCTAGATCTTTCCTCGTTTCATTTCAAATCAAATAAAATTACAGATGGGAACCAACGGTAGTTGGTTCTTAACTGTCGTTGCTCTTTAAAAATTTTAAAAAATAAAAAAATAACCCTAGAAACATTAGAAAGTGTGGATGGAACATCTCAAATGTGAAATTTAATTATTAATTTTTTAAAAAAATTTAGCATAATATGTTAAATTCGACATATCAAATAACATTTTTTTGTTCAAATATTGTTGCGCCTTAGTTCATTCTTTATACCTCATTCCACATGAGTCACTTAGGCTATGTTATTGAAATGGTTGAGCATATAAACAAGATTACACCATCGTTATAGACAAAAAGAAAATGATATATATTAATGATTTTGAATGATCTTACATTTGGATACTTGACTATTTAAATCCTTACATATACCCATGAACCAACCAACAACTAAATTCTAATCTGCCTACGGGAATATAACTTCCCTACAAACTAATATTTATTTATTATTTATAAACTAACCTATAAGTCACTAAGTGACTTTATTATAAATGTAAAACCTTCATATTCTAACACCCCCCTTAAGGGTTTACATCCAACATTCCCCTCCTTATTACATCAATTTGAACAAAGGGCGGAAAACTACAAGAGATGATCACAACAACCCTTTTAGAAACTTTGATGGATCGAGACTTACTCAATTATCCACCAATTCTCCTCTCTCACCTAGGAAACAGCAAACTGAAATCAGCAACGGATCTCCTAACTATCAAACCTCCACAATTCTTGTGAATCGAGACACACTCAACTATTCACAAGAAAATCACCAACCTCCACTATGAATTGAGACTCACTCAACTATTCACAGTACAGACTCCAACCAACTGCAGATCGAGACTAACTCCAAAATCCATAGTAAGACACCTTCATTTGTAGATTGAGACCAACTTCAAAACCCACAACCAAGTACTCTCATGTACTATCAAGAACTGCCAAGATCTATCAAGCACTACAAGCCCCACCTCGCTCCATGAAGGGACACAAACTGAATATTGTTGCTTCTCATGCAATGAGTCACCCCTGAGCGAGGAGCTAGCTCGGGATGACAAAAGACCTCCCACCTCCATTGTCTCCTACCTCCAATGTAACCATGTTACACTTTATGCATTTGATGTCTCATTAGACTTTCTGATAGCACAAGCGTGTGAATCTCAGATACCTTTGTCAAGTGTAACATGGATGATTTAGAGAACACAAATATTTGATGACATAATAGAACTAAATATATCAAAGTTGAAGATGTTGATTTCAATCGATAATACACCTTTTACAAAATTTCTATAAAAAAGTGACCTTTAACTTAAAAGGCATACGAAGTCTACCTCCAAATATATGTCAAATTTCTTTAAATAGAAACTATGATTTGAAAGTCATGAATTAACTATGCTAGGCATATTTATGTGCAAGTTTGTTGAACTCTATAGTTAATATCATTGCTCTTATCAACTCGCCTATACAATAATTAATAAGATTTGGCCCAAAATAGAACAAGACTTTTGATTAAGATTCAGGGCTTATTTTACAAACTCCTCCATTACGTAGTCATTTCCTCCATTCTCCAGCTTGCCCACATTGGAATGAAACTGCACCTTACAATGCTGAACTTCAACGCCAAACAAAACTACTACAGATTTTGAAATACCAAGATCTCTGGGTCTTCAGATCAAATGCAGGAGCACATAATGTTGGATCCACCATACAAAATACATGTAATGCCAATACATATGGAAGAGCCTGAAATCTGTTCTAATAAGCATTGACACATCAACTCACAACGTTTCCGAATAATGACCTGTTGAACTGCATTTGTACCAATACGTTTTGCAGTCTGAGGGTAGAAGTCTAAAGCCAAACTACATTTAATGATGGTAACCAATGCTTGACAGTTGTGAAACCTTCTGAGCACATCGACTAACTATTCTATTCGCTCTACTATTTCTAGTGGTATACTGCTTCCATCCCCAACATATTGACTTTGTGTATCAGAAGACTCTTCAAACCACAACTCGTAGAAGGTTTTGCAAATAAAATCCATCTCAATTCTTATGAAAAGCTACACCAAAAGAACAAATTCCACCATTATCATTGTCATTTCCCCTCTGCAATTTATAATTTTATTTGGAAAAGATACAACATAACCTTGGTCCTCAACTACTTCAAAAAAAATAATGCATTTATAAACTTATAATGGAGTTAATACGTTTTTTATTAAATACAAAATTTAATATCTAATCTGCTCGTGATTTTAGAATTGATACTTCCCTGACCCTCCCTTGACAATTGACTATGTCATTTCTATGTTACCAAAACACTGCCAATGCTAGTTAATTTTAAATAGATTTGGCTCTCCAATGGACGCCACTATCTGGCACCTCGATTGCCTTCATTCACTTCATATTTCAGATCTCTGTGGATTCCATGCTACAACACATTTCTCAGGATCGTGGAGTTGCTCCGATACCATATTGAAATGGTTGAGCATATATACAAGATTACACCATCATTACAGACAAAAATAAAATGATATACATTAATGATTTCAAATGATCTTACATTTGGATACTTAGTTTTTTAAAGCCTTACATATACCAGTGAACCAACCAACAACTAACTTCTATTCTGCTTATGGGAATATAACTTCCCAACAAGCTAACATTTATTTATTATTTACTAGTAAAAGCACCAAAGGTGCTATCAAATGGCCGATAGGCACAAATATTTATAAGCCTATCACCAAATAGATTTATATTTTGATATCCAAAGTGTAAATGTTTTTTGTATGTTTTAGCCATTTAGATATGTGTAGTGTAACTATTCTTTGTAACGTATCATCATGTGATTTGATTAGTTTATCATTTTAAATGTAAAGCATAATTTTAAAAGGATGGAAGAAAATACTTGTAATTCAACTCCCTTATTAAAATAATATCTTTTGATGTATGCCTTAGAAACATGTGTTTGATGAATGTTGTAAATTTTTTTACATGAACTCTACAATGTAGATTTATGATACCATTCTTGCATCCTACAGAATTTTAGATATCCAAATTCCAACTCTAACCTTAATTCTTACCCTAACCTTAACCCTAAGCTGAATTCTAACCCTAAGCCTAACTTTAACCCTAACCTAACCCTAATTCTAACCCTAAGTTCCCTAACCCTAATCCTAATTCTAACCCTAGCACTAATTATTCTAACCCTAGTGCTAACCATAAATCAAATCTTAATCCTAACTATAAATCTAACCCTAACCTTAATTCTAGCCCTAACCCTGATTCTAGTTCTAACCCTAACCCTAACAATAATCTTAATGAATGTACGAATGAATGTTGACATTCACTCTATGTACATGCACATCTCTGTGTGTGTGTGAAATGTTAATTTTAGCATTCACTTTGTTTGAAGTGCATGTGTGTGTGTGTTTGAACTAACTTTGACGTTCATTGTGTGTCTGTGGCTTTGAAAGTGAACTTTGACATTCACTCTATGTGCGCGTGTGTGTGTGAAAAGCTAATTTTTGCACACTTTGTCTAAAGTGGATATGTGTGTGTGAAAAGTTAATTTTGACATTCACTTTGTTTGAAATGCATGTGTGTGTGTGTTTGAACCCTAACCTTAACAAAAATACTTTGATGTTCACTTTATGTGAAGGATATGTATAAAAATACTTTTAAACTTCAATGATGTTCACTTTGTGTGTTTGATCTAACTTTGGCTTTCATTGTGTGTGCATGGTTTTGAAAGTTAACTTTGGTATTCACTGTGTGTGTGAATGAATGTTGGCATTCACTATATGTTTATGCACGTGTGTGTGTGTGTGTGTGTGTGTGTGTGTGTGTGTGTGTGTGTGTGTGTGAAAAGTTAATTTTGGCATTCACTTGTTTTGAAAGTGCATGTGCATGTGTGTGTGAAAAGTAAATTTCGCATTCACTTTGTTTCAAGTGCATGTGTCTGTGTGTGTGAAAAGTAAATTTTGGCATTCACTTTGTTTGAAGTGTGTGTGTGTGTGTGTGAAAAGTAAATTTAATATCTAATCTGCTCGTGATTTTAGAATTGATACTTCCCTGACCCTCCCTTGACAATTGACTATGTCCTTTCTATGTTACCAAAACACTGCCAATGCTAGTTAATTTTAAATAGATTTGGCTCTCCAATGGATGCCACTATCTGGCACCTCGATTGCCTTCATTCACTTCATATTTCAGATCTCTCTGGATTCCATGCTACAACACATTGCTCGGGATCATGGAGTTACTCTGATACCATATTGAAATGGTTGAGGATATATACAAGATTACACCATCATTACAGATAGAAATAAAATGATATACATTAATGATTTCGAATGATCTTACATTTGGATACTTGGATTTTTAAAGCCTTATATATACAAGTGAACCAACCAACAACTAACTTTTAATCTGCCTACGGGAATATAACTTCCCAACAAGCTAACATTTATTTATTATTTATAAACTAACCTATAGTAACAAAGTGACTTTATTATAAATGTAAAACCTTATTATTCTAACATATGTGCTTGAAGAAATAAATGTGTTTTGTAGAGCATGACCAACTCAAAGTTGATTGGTTTGTGTGAATCCCAATGGATTCCACATATCCATATATGCCCAAGAAAATTGATTAGGAAGGTGCAAAGATGATGGAACACATGTGTGATAAGAAAACAGAAAAGACAAAAAATGTTGATTTTTTAAGTTTACTTGTCATGCGCACGTGGCCAAGAAATACATGTGTGAGGTTTGAGGATGGTGGTTTGCATATAGAACTATTTAGCTCCTCTTCTCTTTGAACCTGAAAGAGTGTGCTCCTATTCTGTGAACATGCTGAAGAGTATTTGTACAATATTAGTGTGTTGTATGAATTTATCAATTAGGGGATGATGCCTATTTAAAAATATTGTATTAAAAAATTTATGCTATTCTCTGATTCCTCAATTTATGCTATTAATAGGCCATACCTACCCTTATGCCTAGAACATGCCCATAAATACCAACATTAAAATATAATCTACAATCATAATATAGATGATATAAATTGAAAACAATATTGATTGAGATTATGGAGATGCCTAAATCTTTAGCCTGCATGGGAGTTGGTTTGGGCATAACCAGAGAACCTAAAGAAGAAAATATATAGCTCAAGAAATGTTGAGGTTTCTAATGAGTTCAAATGTTTATTCGATTTCAATCTTTATTCTAACATGCAAACCTACACATAGTTGGCATGTGACATGTAAATGTTGCATCTTTTTTCTTTATGATTGAAAAATTGTTAACTCCATCACAACTAAGAGTGGTCGCAGTGGGACCCACATTCAAAGTGTCCATGGTAAATGTTATGAGTCTTAAGACAAATGCCCTAGATATTGCAAGACAACATTATATGAAGGTGTCCTTATTTTTTAAGATTGAAATTTTTTGAAAGATTTATTAATTTTCACGTACACCACCCTGCACTATAGTTATTTAAGGGAATTTTGGCTCTACTAAAATTTATTTTGTTGAAACTTATAATATTGAAATGGGGTTGATGAAAGATTTATGAAAAGAAAATAAAATAAAAAGAACCTGGGCATCAGATTGTATGGAATAAGTTCATGATTGAATGTGTGATAGGGAATTGCTGGGAGATTACACTGATATACACCAGTTTACTCTGTACAAGCCATGCGGATATCGCCTGGTCAATCAGCTTGTTGGCAGCATCCAAATTGTTCACAAGCACAAAAAAACACATAGAAAGAACATAGTTCACTTTTGGGAAAGAAAAAATCGGAAACAAAAAAGAAGAGAAAACCTATTGAAAGAGTAGGCGGGGACTTGGGTGCATGTATAAAATTCATGCGGTCATATATTTGATGTGTATATACAAATCATTTGGTTATACATTCAATGTACTTGTAAATTTGTGGGTTAAAAATTCAATGTGTATATGAAAAAAAATTATGGTGTAGTGAATGTATATGAGCTAATAATTGTGGCATGGATAGGGTCATCATAATCTAGAGTTGTGCACGCTCTTAGTGTTGATAGGCTATTCTTAAACATCATCCACTTCAACAATCAAAAGTGAATTTTGACCAATAAAAATTGGACAAATATTTACCACTCTTTGTTATAGATGACGTGTAAAATTGATATTAACTCTTTAACCATTAAAATGGATGAGATTTAAATAAAGTGAATTTTGAATTACTGGCCTGCCAATCGAGATTTAAGCATGCTACATCCGGAGGGGAAACTGCACTGCGCCGTTCATCTTGCATAACGTTGTTTGTTAAGACACGTTCATCTATGATTTTAAAGGCAAAAATGTGGCCTCGTCTGAAATTTTTTTCTGCTTCAGTTTTGATCGGTTATCGTTGATTAGTTATAATTAGCACGCAGATTTTTTTTTTAATAAATTTTTAATGGCGCTGAAGGCCGGCACAAACCCGAATGGGGAGAGAAAGAGAGCATGGGATTTTTTTCAGGGACGGGAATCGAACTCTGTACCTGGTTTTGGCTACTGGAATTTCCTACAGCATTGGAGTAAGGGCGATTCAAGATGAATTGGTGGTGAGGAATTCATCCAGCTTTCCTGGCTCAAAAGACAACTTTGTAGATATATTGATTGACCTCTGGGTTTAAACAACACACACTAAGCTTTGATTTGCTTAGGTGGCTGGTGGGCCCTTTCTCTTACTCTGTTTTGTTAATGTGTCAATAAGAAAAGGGCCCACCAGCCACTGAAACAGGTCAAAGCGTAGTGCCTAGTGTGTGCTGTTTAAACCCAGCCTTATTGACAGGGCACTTGAATGATGAAGTTGGGACGTCGCTCTCCAACAACCTTCCTGGAAATTGCCTCCCCCAGTAGTTTGGAATCATGTGGCCCACAGTCGCCACGTGCATGGATGAGACAAAAAATAAAATAAAATGCTGTAATAACATTAACATCCAATAACGATTGATTTACAAGTTGAATGTAATGTAGACACTAAAGTTTGTTGCGTGGCTGCACTCCACTCCCAGCTTTATCTTGTACAAACAGCCTTCTGATATTTTAGAAAAGGAAATGCACCACGCGGCTACGTTATGGAAGAAATGTTGTGCGCGCGCAGGATAACTTTGCATCGATGACGAGAATCGCGTGTAAAGAATGTAAATTAGAGATTCTGTCAAAGTTAGAAACAATCCGGTCTTTATGTTTGCTATAACAAACGTTTGTGAATGACGCGTAGAGATTCCTATATGGATTTTTGATTTCAGTGAGAATAACATCTACATGTTTACATGGATCATCTCAACATGTAAAGATAATTTTTTCCCAGGATAATCACCGATTCGCACCTAAACGAAAGAACCTATATAGTAGGCACTGGCTATTCATATGATTATAACATGTCTAGTTCCATGTTTCCATGCCGCTGCTTAAATATAAGCAATTTTAAGCAGTTGGAGTGGCCCCATGCAAATTTATAATTGTGGGAAAAGGATAATATAGAATCTTTCCTATTTTTGTGGAACAGCTACTGCTTAGGAATTTCAAATAAGCTTGGACAAAAAGGGGGTTGGAAATAAGCAGCCACTGCATAATAAAAAATATGCATGTGGCTGCATATAATTCCTTTCCTCCTTTTTTAATAATTTTTTTCTATTATTTTTTATTTTTTATATAATAAAAAACTCCAAATTAAGATAACTGTTTAAAATAAGTAGAAAAATAAAGTTTCATGGGGTCACTGGCTCCACAAATATCTACTAAAAAAATTAAGTAGTCGCTGCTAGCCAAAATAAGCTAAGCAGCAGTATGGGGACATACCCTAAGCCATGGAAAAAAGGGGGGGCTGGAAATAAGCAGCCACTGCATAATGAAAAATATGCCATGTGGCTGCATATATTTCCTTCCCTCTTTTTTTTTAAAAATTTTCTTCTAAATTAACAGAATTAAAATATTTAAATTTTTTTTTTTTGTTTTTTATATTATAAAAAACTACAAATTAAGATTACTGCTTATTTTAAGCAAAAAAATAAAATCTCATGGGGTCATTGGCTCCAAAAATATCTCCTAAAAATATTGAGCAGTGGCTGCTAGCTGCTCAATTTCTTTAGGAGATATTTGTGGAGCTGGTGACCTCATGACTATTTTATTCTCCTTATCTTAAGTAGGCAGTTATCTTAATTTGTTGTTTTTATTATATTAAAAAATGAAAATAAGTTATTTTAATTATATTAATTCAGAAGAAAATTTAAAAAAAAGGGGGAGAAGGAAATATATGCAGCCACATGGCATATTTTTCATTATGCAGTGGCTGCTTATTTCCAACCCTCCTTTTTTCTACACCTTATTTACAATTGCTAAGCAGTAACTGCTCCACAAAAATAGGGAAAGATTCTATATTATCCTTTTCCCATAATTTAAATTTCCATGGGGCCACTCCAACTACTTAAATTTACATAAATTTATGTAGAAAAATAGCTTAAGCAGCACCATGGGGACATGAGGTAAGGCATCATATCATGATTATAACATACAATATCACAATAAAATTGCATTATGTTATATCACAATAAAATTGTATGTATAGGTTACCATGATGGTTCACAATTACTACTAATTTCAACCTCCATTTTCTCAAATTCAATATTTTTAAATTTACGGCCCAATAAATTAAAAGCAACATTTTTTTTAAATACTACCAAATATGTCTAGAATGCAATTTTGTGTGGAGAATAACCACTACCAAACCTATAGCACTCCTCAATCGTGCACTTCCTTCCTAAACCACAACACACATTGTGTGCTTCTTCAACAACGTCGAGGCAAGCTGTCAGAGTCTCACCCACTGCCTCTTCCTACGTTAGGTTGCAGATTACAACACTGTACTAGTGGCGTTGGCACTTGGCTCTTGTTTTGCCTTTCGCTAGCACAATCACGTACATTGAAGGTGACACCAACATGTGGAATACCGGCATAGACTATTCTACTTGGGTATCTGATAAAACATTCGTCGTGGGTGACAATTTGATTATGTAAATTTCTAATTTTAATTTTCCTTAATCTTTAAAAGTTGATTGGGAAATTTGCAACATTGATTTATACTCCAAGTTCTAACCATGATGTTTCAGAGGTAAGCAAGCGTGCATATGATTCGTGTAATACAATGAGCCTAATCAAGACTGAATCACGTAGCCCAATGACTGACATTGACAAGACAGGTAAATGGTGGTTCATTTGTGGGATGCCCAATGATTGTTCTAGGGGCATGAAGTTAGCTGTCAATGAATCCACTACAACTATTACTCTCCCTAGCCCCACCTCACCTCTACCTCATGGTACCAACACTACCTCACCTCCACCGCCCGGTGCTAACACTACATCATCTAATCTAGTTAAAACTAACAAACAGATTAGGTAAAGCTTTGGTTCAAAGGTTTTTTTTTTGTTTTTTATTTAAAATATACTAGCTGAAAATATAAAAATACTAGCATACCTATATTTAAAAAATATATCTAAAGTATGCCGAAAGATATCCTTAGGCGTCTAATGTTAGGATAAGTGATTCAAAAAATATCTCTCAACATACTTTAAATATATATTTTAAATATAGGTATGCTAATAGCATCTAGAGCCACAAGCATAATTCTAACTATATTATATAATATAATATTATAACATAGGTTAGATATATTATTATAATATATATAATAATTATAATTATATATAATATATAATAATTATAATTATATATAATATATAATAATTATAATTATATATTATAATATATCTTTTGGCATATTTTATACTAGCATAAGCCTAACCATGTCCTAACCCTAATTATATTGTATTATATAATTATATAGGTTAGATATAGTAGTATGATATATTATATGTTAGTGTATACCTTTATTCCTAAGTGTATACACATTTGCATTTAACCATACTTAGGCATTTTTCCACATGTTACTTTGAACATGTCAAAGTAGTTGGTTGTTTTTTAGAGGTGTCAACTTGCATCAACACCTCATGTTATGTTTGTGGGAGGTTACTCACTACAACTCCATGTAGAGGAGTCATATCCTTATTTCATGGAGATTCGAGTACCCACACTTGCCTATTTATACTCACCTCATTTGGTAATACAATCTAGTTGATTCATTGCAAACTCGTGTGCTTGTTGTTTATTCCATGATCTTGTTTTCTACATGGTATCAGAGCTCCGTGGATTAGCTTCAAGCCATCATTTGTTCATTGTGCAACTCGCTCCCTTACATGCTGATCTTTATACTATGAGGCATCATTTTATTTATTTGGTTTTTTTTTATTAACTATGTTTCTTGCTTGCTGTGTTGACGAGTTTGAGGCTTGCATTGAGGAAGTCAAAACACCCACAAAGGGCATTGTTTTACTAGGTTCAAAATCCCACAGAGAGGCCAAAGAATGACCTGCATCATTGGCTCTAAAACACCCTCGGCAGAGGTCACACAACTGACCTATTTCGTCAGCTTGCAACACCCATACTCAGGCCTGCATTGAGGAGCTCAAGGCCCAACAAAGAAGCCTCACACATGCATATTCTTTGCACCATCATCTTGCCCTCAGAATGACATCCAATATGCCCTCATTTTCTGATGTTTCGTCTCTCTTCAACGACCATTTATGGTTAGGTTTAGTACGTTTGTAATAGTAAGAAGGTGTGACAGGTGTCAATATTTTTAGCGTGAATAGGACCACTATTCAACTAACATCAGAAACTGGGGTGATGTCTGCAAGGGGGAGGAGAGACCTTTTCAAATCTTAATCCCTTGGTCACATGGGGTTTTAGCCCCTGGTCGTGCACAGTCCAAGGGGGCTTAATTTTCCTCCTCTTTCTTATTTTTTCTCTTACAAAATTTTGCATGCAAATTTAATTTTCCAAAATTTGAAAAGAAGTTTTGCTGAAGAAGGATTTTTTTTGTAATTGCATAAATCTTGCAACTTCAATAACTTTTGCAAATCAACCAGGAATTGAGTGATTCTTTTTGCAAAATTGCATGTTTTTTCGTCACCTATCCAACTAGCATAAAATCACACTGAAATTATAAAGGGCATGTTTATGTTTTTTGGGTGACCTAAAGCACTCCTAAGGGGGGTCTTGTGTTTTCATTTTTCACAAGCCACTAACTTTATAAAGTATTCACTTTAAGGGGGGAATTAAGTAAAATCACACACTCAACTTATAAAGTGCCACTTTATATAAAGTTTAATTAGGGATCTAACTAATCTAGGTTGCCTAATGTGTTGATTTCTATTATCTAGTCGAACTAACTTGTTCTAATCATGGGATATGAAACTCACTCTTTTGTAATCAACCTAAACAAGGGAAACTATAATTCTTAGTGTGAAGGCATCCTGAAACACCTCAAGTTCCATAATCTCATACCTCATCCGTATGGACTTGTCCCTGAACTTGGTAAACAATCTCAAAAGGCTAAGTGGTTTAATCATTGTAATCACATTGTTGGATTAATTAGTTTACATATTCCAGATGCCGCTTTGTATGCCATCATGGATATTGATTGTCCACATGCATTATGGATCAAAATTTGGGTGATATATGGAGGCTCGAATGTTTCTCCATTCCCACATGATCTTGCTTTGATCACAACTCACATCTCTAATCATTATATAGAAGTCAAATGTTCTAGTGACATAGATGAATTCATCACTCCTACTATTACTTCATTAGACTCTAGAGTCACTTCTTTGAAAGCCTCTAGTGCTTCTTTGGAATAGGATATCAATCTTCCTAGCATTGTTTATTGGGATAGATTTCTACCTGACATCACTTGTTTGTTTGTAGAGTCCCTCATTGCTGACATGGAAGCACACATTGAGGACATCAATTTTCTCTTTGATGGCAGTTTTGATGAAGTTGCATCAACATTGTGTACTTCAGATATTCATGCTCTACATTATCCTATACATTATTCTCAATCATCAGATCATCCTCATCTATTGCACATGCACCTGATTTGATTATGGCATCCTTTGGCATTGACATGGGGACACATGAGTACTCTTTGAAGGCATCAACATGGGCACCATCATCCTTGGATCAGCTTCAACACGATTCAAGATCATACATACACCTTCTTGCATGGGAAGATATCCTGCATCTTCAGGTGGTTTCTTTTCTTCCCATAGGAATTAACATTGTTCGGCATTCTTGGATCTACATCTGCATCCTTTTTGTCAACTATTCAACATCACTACAGTAGGACATGTATTATGGGTGGTCTCATTGACCTTCTCTAATTTTCTCTCCTATAGGGGGAATCTTATATTGTACTTAGTGAAAGAAGTAGTACTTCTTCACCTATATAATCTCTCTTTTTGGAGGATACTTTTTTCCCACCAGGTTTTCTATCTTTCTCTAATTTGTGATAATTTGCCTTGTACTTGAGTACCTTATCAGGCTTCATGACTGGGACTCATCTTTCTTTTGCGTTTGTACATGGGTACCTCACTAGGCTTATAGTCAAGACCCATTTTTCATAATACTCACCTAAGCTATGCTTAAGGGGGGTGTTAGTGTATACCTTTATTCCTAAGCATATACACATTTGCATTTAACCATACTTAGGCATTTTTCCACATGTTACTTTGAACATGTCAAAGTAGTTGGTCATTTTTGAGAGATGTCAACTTGCATCGACACCTTGCGCCATGTTTGTGGGAGGTTACTCGCCAGAACTCCATGTAGAGGAGTCTTATCCTCGTTTCATGGAGATTTGGGTACCCACACTTGCCTATTTATACTCGCCTCATTTGGTAATACAATCTAGTAAATTCATTGCAAACTTGTGTGCTTGTTGTTTATTCCATGATCTTGTTTTCTACATTATATAATAAATATATATTAGTTTTTAAGGTTTGAATGAAGGTTAGATCTAGAATTATGGTTTTGTTTAGGGATTGGTTTAGGATTAGTCTTATAAATAGGGTTAGATATAGGGTTAGGAATATAAATGAATGCTAAGTGTAATAATCTTATAACGGTAGAATTAGAATTAGGGTTAGATTGAGGGTTATGATTACAATTAGGGTTTGGGTTAGGGTTAGAACCAAGGTTAGATTAGAAATAGAGGTTTGTTTATGAATATAGTTAATGTCAAGGTTATAGTTCCCTAATTCTAATCATAATTCTAACCGTAAAAATAACCCTAATTCTAACCCTAACCCTAATTGTACCCCTAACCCTATTTCAACCCCTAGATCTACTTAACCCTAATTCTAACCCAAACCCTAATTCTATCTCTAACTATAATTGTATTGATAATCTTAATTTTATCCTTAACCCTAACCTTATTTTTCATTAATTATAATTGTAACCATAAATCTAACACTATCCCTAAATGTAACTGTAACCCTAAACTTAATTGTATCCCTAATACTAACCATAATTTTAAGTATAATTCTAACCTTGATTCTAACCAAAATATAAGTCTAACCCAACCCTAAACCTAACCCTAACATTCAAGCCAATACTAACCCTAATTCTAACCCCAGTCATAACCCTAATTCTAACCTAAACACTAACCCTAATGCTAATTATAACACTAATTCTAACCATAACCGTAACCCTAATCCTGATTGTAACACTAATTCTATCCCTAATAATAACCCTAATTGTATTCCTAACCTTAATTCTAACCCTAACCCTAATTCTACCCCTAGATCTAGTTAATTTCTAGATCTATACCCAGCTATAACCCTAACCCCAACCCTAATTTTAACCATACTTGTAACCCTAAATCTAGACCTAATTGTAATAATAACTATAACCTTAATTCTAACCTGAACCCTAACCCCAACCCTACTTGTAACCCTAACCCTAACATTCATGCCAATATTAACTCTAATCCTAACCCCAACCCCAACCCTAATTCTAGTCGTAGTTTTAACCCTAATCCCAATGTAGGTACTAACCTTAATCCTAATTCTAACACTAATTTATACCATTATCCTAACCCTAATTCTAACCATAATTGTAACACTAATTGTAAATCCAATTATAATTGTAATCTTGATTTTTTCCCTAACCCTAATTCTTACCCCAATACTAATTCTATTACTAATTCAAATCTAGATTATAAATATAACCCTAACCCTAACCTTAATCTTGATAGTAATGCTAATCCTAACTCTAATTCTAACCCTAACCCTAATTCTAACCCTAATGCTAACCCCAATTCTATCCCTAACCATAATTCTAGCCCTAACCCTAATAATACCCTTAGATCTAGTTAACCCTAATTCTATCCCTAATTCTAACCCTAAGCCCAACCCTAATTCTAACCATAGTTGTAATCCTAATTCTAGACCTAATTGTAATACTAATTGTAACCCTAATTCTAACCTGAACCTTAACCCCAACCCTAATAGTAACTCTAACTCTAGTTCTAATAATAACTCTAAGCCTAATTCTATCCCCAAGCCTAACACTAACCATATTTGTAACCCTAATTCTAAATTGAAACTAAACTCTAACCCTAATTGTAGTCCTAACCTCTAATTTGAACCAAAATTGTAACTATAACCCTAACTTGAATGTTAATCCTGATAGTAATTCTAACCCTGACCCTAATTCTACCTAACCCTAATTCTACCCCTAGATCTACTTAACCCTAATTCTATTCATAATTCTAAACCTAAACCCAACCCAAACCCTAATTCTAACCATATTTACCTAATCCTAACTCAAGTTCTAACCCTATTTCTAACACTAAACCTAATTCTAACCAGAAACATAATTCTAACCCTATTTTAATTGTAACCCTAGCCCTAACCATAATTTTAAACAAATTGTAACCCTAATTCTAATCATAGATTTAACCCTAATTCTAGATTAAACCATAGCCCTAACCCTAATTATAGCCCTAACTAGTAATTCAAACCCAAATTGTAATGATAACCCTAACCTTAATCGTAATAGTAATGCTAACCTTAGCTCTAATTCTAACCCTAATCCTAATTCTAACCTAAACCCTAACCCTAATTCTAATCATAACCCTAATTCTCTCCCTAATTGTAACCCTAACCCAACCCTAATTCTAACCCTAACCATAATCTTATTGTAGGTAATTCTAATTGTAACCCTAACCCTACTTCTAATACTAACCCTAACTCTAACCCCAAGTTCAATTCAAACCTTAACCCTAATTCTAACCCAAATTCTAATCCTAAACCTAACCTTATTTCTAACTCTAACCCTAATTCTAACTATAATTCTAAGTCTAATACTTACCCTAACACTTTCCCTTATTGTAATCCTAACCCTAATACTCACCTTAACCCTAACCTTAGTTCTAATCATAACTATAACCCTATTTGTAACCATAACCATAATTCTAACCCTACTAATAATTGTAACTTTATTTCTACTCCTAATCCTAACTATAATTAAAATAATTTGAATATGAAGAATAATCCTAAATACTTATTCATTTCTAAAACTTAGTCAAATGTTACTATTAATACATTTATTAAAAGCATCAATAAAATTAAAAAAACAATTAAAAAACATCTTACTCCACTAAAAGTCCAAGTCGTGATTGTGCAACTTATTATTAAATTTAAAACTTTCTAATATATTAAAATAAATCAAAAATACTTTTCTTCCCACTCTATCATTTCATTTTCTCCTAAGTTGATTTTGCTAGAAGAAGTTTTCTAGAGGAAAGATGTTTCACTCCTCCTTGCTCTTATTTTCGTATGAGTTATCATTGAGGTTTTTGACTATTTAAAGGAAATGTCTAGTTTCCTTAATGCCTTAGTATTTATGGAATTTAATAATAAAAACTCTAACTTATGTAAATTATATAAAATAACCAAATAATCATATTTTTTAAACTCGTCCTAAATGATAGTCTACTAAAAAAGGCATCATATGTAAACTTCAATTTGTTTTTTTTTTTTGACAAATTAGAGTCTAATTAACACTTAAAAAATTAATAAATATAAAATCATGTTTCTAATTTTTAAACAACACACTAGATTCTTCTCATAAAAGAAAATGTAAAAGTTTAATTAATTTTATGTGTAGAATTAGGATTAGTGTTAGGTTTAGGGTTAGGTTTAGAATTAGAGATATAATTATGGTTAGAATTACAGATAGGGTTAGAACTAGGGTTGCATATACGCTTATGATTAGGATTAGAATTAAGGTCAAGCTTCATGTTAGGATTATAATTATAATTAGAGTTAGAATTAAAATCAAGGTTAGGTTTATTGTTATAATTATTAATCTAACCCTAATTCTTACCATAATCATAAGATTGCACTTAGCATTGTTTTATAAGATTCAAAACTCTCAATCTAATTATATTTCTAAATCTATCCCTATTTAACCTAATTCTAACCATAATTTTGGTCGTAACTCTAATAATAACACTAACCCTAATGCTAACCATAATCCTAACCCTAATTTGAACCCTAATTATATTTCTAACCCTAACCCTAACCTTAATCCTAACACTAATGCTAACCCCAACTCTAACCCTCACCCTAATTCTATTCCTAAAACTAACCCTAACCCTAATTGTAACCCTAACCCTATTTCTAATTGTAATTCTAACCCTAATTGTCGCCCTAACTCTAATGCTAATCGTAACCCTTATTCTATCCTGAAAACTAACCCTAACCTTAATTTTAACCCCTAACTCTAATCCTAAATATAATATATCATTTTAATTATTAATATATTATAATAATTATTATTATAAATATTATATATAATTATTATATAATATTATAATAATATATTTAATCTATATTATAATTAATTATAATAATTGTTATAATTATATAATATAGTTAGAATTAGGCTTTGCCACTTTGGACGCTACTAGCGTACCTATATTTAAAAAATATATCTAAACTACACTGAGGCATATCCTTGTCGAGGCACTTATTATTGCTAATTCCTAATTAATACATTAATTATTAATTAATGCATTAATTATTTATTAATGTAATAAATTAATTTGATTTAACAAAAAATAATTAATTTTATAAAAACTAATTAATTAATCAAAAGATTTACATTATAAATAATTAACAAAAATAAATTTTATAATTTTTAAAATACTACTTAACTAATTAATTTAATAAAAATAAACTAATTGATTAATCAAAATATTTACATTATAAATTAATAAAATTAATTAATTAAACAATTACCAAAAATAAATTTTATATTTATTTAAACAAAATTGATTTTCTGTTGTGGTTTTCACTCTCATTTTTACTTTTTCTCTGTTGTCCTTTTCATCAATTTTTTACTATTGAAATGAATGGATTAAAAAAACTATATAATAAAGGTTTCAGCTGAAACCTTCTTGCCTGATAAGATTTCAACCTAAATGAATCCACCTAGGAAGGTTACAATCTAAACCTTGTTAGTCAAAATTGTACCACTTGAAATAATATTAGACAGAAATGTCTATGTGGCATCGTATGTGGCAGTCCAACCCCCCTTTTCCAACAATTTAAAAAAAAAAAACTTTTGCTACAAATTTCTCCAATCAAACTATATCTTTATAAAAATTGTCAAAACTCTTTGTAGTGCTTGGAGTGCAGATTGTAGAAATATATTTCTTAAAATTTATAATTATTTTTATTATACATTTTTAAAAATTTATTGTAAATAGGTTATTGTAATCAAACATGAAGCAAAATTTTTTTAGCATGTTCTGACAATTAGATGCGTACGGTTTGCTTTCTATGGCTTTTTAAGGTTTCTAGGGTTTTGTTGAGTTCAGATTCTTTGTCTTTTAGAGATGGAGGGTACTGCCTTAGGCAGCACCTCTGGACCCCAGCCCATGTCAGATGTTGACTGTTCGAAGGGATGGAAAGGTGTTCTGATGGGACAGGAGAATCTTTCTCCTAAAGGTACTTCTGCGGTTCGAGTTCTAAAGGAAACAACTGAAGGAATGACATTGGATATACCAGACGATCTGGTTGAGAAAATCGTGGCCTCCATGGATCTTACTCTTGTGGGTAAGTTTTTTTCCCTTCTCCCTAGTATTGAAATGGTGTGGAAGTGGGTGTCCAATTGTTGGAAGGTCAAAGGCAGTGTTTCAGTCATTGCTATGGTGAGAGGGTTGTTTCTTTTTAAATTTACTATCAGAGAAGACATGATCACCATTTTGGCGGGAGGGCTATGGCTCTATGGTACTCACTCACTCGCACTCTGTGCATGGCATCCTGGGTTTGATCCTAGCACTGACTTGAATTGGACTGCCTTGGTTTGGGTGAGGCTTCCTAGGTTTCCTTTGGAATATTGGGATGAAATTTTTTTTCTGCTATTGCTAATACTTTTGGCCAGTATGTTACCCTTGATAATACTACTCGGTCTAAGTCACGATGTGTTTATGCTAGATTTTGTGTTAATGTGGAAGTTCACAAAACTCTTCCTGTGTCCATTGAGTTGAACTCTAAATATGGGATCTGGACGCAGCCGATTCTTTATGAAAACTTGACTACGTTTTGTCAACTTTGCAAGAGGAAGGGTCATTTGATGACACATTGTAATCTTAAGAAAGTGGAGGAAATTTCTAATCTGGAGAAAGAGAAGAATCCTACTTCCTCAAAAGAAGAGATTCCTGATACTCAGGGAATGGGGGGTAATGAGGAATATGACACTAATCATGAAGGCAAGAATAGAGATCCTAGTTTTTTAGAAAAAGATATGGGAATGGGGGGTAATGAGGAACATGAAACTAATCATGAAGGTGAGAACACAGATCTTAGTTTTTCAGAAAAAGATAATCTTGATCTTCAGGGTTCAGGGGTAAATGTGGAACTTGATCAACAGGTTTCTATGGATCTCCCTGTGTTGGAAGATGGAGAGTTTCAACAGGATACCTTTCTAAAGTTTATTTACTTGATGTTGGTGGTAATATTGGGGCCCTTTAAGCCCTTTGGAGAACATTCAAATCCCAGAATCAGTTTGTAATAATGAGGAGATGAGTATTCAACCCTCTTCAAGATAGAGTCCAGCTCCTACCTCTGGAGTTAGGACGAATGAAATGCAGCATGCTGGGTCTCTCAAGGAAGGGTTAACCGTGAAATAGACTGTTGACCCAACTACAACCCCTAGAGCAGGGCTAAGTAGGAAGTTTAATGACCAAGATGAATGGATAACCCCTAAGAAGAAGGATCGCAAGCCTAAGAAATCTGTTGATGTTGGAATAGATCCTAAGTTAGGAAGACCTACTCTAAGGGAAACAAGACAAAGAGAAGTAGCTAGGGAGATTGTCAGTGGTAAACAAAAAACACTCCCAAAAAATTTTCAAATGAGAATACTATCTTGGAATATGAGGGGTATTAATAGCCCCTCAAAGCAGTTTGAAGTCAAGAACTATATTCTAGATGATAAAATTGATATTCTTTTACTTTAGGAAGTTAAAATGTCGGAGGAAAATTTTAAACTGGTTGCTCATAGAATCTGGCCTAATGTTATTTTTTGCATCATTCCTGCTATGGGTGCTTTTGGGGGGATTGTTATTATGTGGAATAGAGCCAGAATCATAGGTACTCTTACTGTTTCCAATAAGCATTATCTGATTGTCAATTTTTCTATGCCTTCTTTTCATTGGTGTTTAATTAATATTTATGCCATGAACAAGAGGGTTCTAAGGAAAGCTCTATGGATGGATATCTATACTTTCCTCTCCACTTCCCCTCATTCTCTTTGGATTTTGGTGGGAGACTTCAATACTCCTTTATATCCCTTTGATAAATCCGGGGGTATTCTTGACTACTCTGATAGCATGTTTGATTTAGCTGATTTTATCAATAGTTTTGGGTTGTTGGATGTGGAGTTGTAGAATCAAAATTGTACTTGGTCCAATAGAAGAAGAGGTGATCAAATGATTCAAGTCAAATTGGATAGATTCCTCATCTCTAATAACTGGGACAACCATTCTAATCTTAGTCTTTCAACTATTCCTAGAATTGTTTCAAATCATAATCCTATTCTCCTCAATTGGGTTGTCTAGCATAATCAGGGTTCCTTCCCTTTTAGGTTTGAAGCTATGTGGATTAAACATAAGGATTTTAGGAGTCTTTTGACTAAATGGTGAAAGCTCCCTATCTGAGGTACTCCTATGTTTAGATTGGTTAAGAAGCTTTTACACATTAAACAAGAGGTCCATGGTTGGAACAAGTACAACTTTGGGAACGTGTTTGTTCAGAAGAAGATTATTTCTGGAAAATTAGCTGACTTTCAAACTAGAATAGGTCAAGGAGATTCTACTGATGATACTGCTCAAGCTGAAAATAATTTAATTACTGAATGGAAGAACCTTATGAATAAAGAAGAACTTTTCTAGAAACTGAAATCTAGAGTTTAGTGGCTTAAAGAAGGGGATCGTAATACTGTTTTCTTTCATCTCTCAGCTAGGAAACATAGGAAAGCTAATACTATTTCTAAATTGTGTTTGGAGGATGGCAATACTATCACTTATCACAATGAGATTGGTAATCAAGCAGCTTTGTTCTTCCAGAATTTGTTGACAGAACAAGCTGGCAGTACTGCCAATGGGTAGATAATGAATCAGTTCCTTAACAATATTCCTTCTTTGATTACTGAGGAGGATAATGTTGAAACCTATTTCTGAAGAAGAGGCTCATGGTGTTTTATTCTCCATGGGACCCTTTAAATCCCTAGGCCCTGATGGCTTTCCTCCTATATTTTTCTAGGAATATTAGGATATTGTGAGCTATGATATTACTACTGCTGTCAGATATTTTTTTAGAACTGGGAAGCTTCTAAAGCAAATTAATAATACTTTTATTGTTCTTGTTCCCAAGAAGCCAAATCCTGAGCTGCCTGCTGATTTTAGACCTATAAGTTTGTGTAATACCATTTACAAGTTATGCACCAAACTTCTTGTTTTGAGATTTCAACCATTCCTTGATAAAATTATTTCCTCTTCTCAGAAAGGTTTTGTTCCTGGAAGGTAGATTTTAGATGCTGTTATAGCTACTTATGAAACAATCCACTCAATGGCAAAGAGTAGGATTCGTGGTATGGTTCTAAAGCTCGATGTTTATAAGGCCTATGATAGAGTTTCCTGGTAGTTTCTTTTCAAGGTTATCCAAAAGTTTGGTTTTAATGATAAAGTCTCCCTGCTTATCTGGGAAGCTGTTACCACTGCTAAATTCTCAGTTCTGGTTAATGGGATTCCTAGGGGTTTTTTCTCTCCCATGAGAGGGATTAGACAGGGTGATCCTCTTTCCCCCTATCTATTTATCATGATGGCTGAATCCCTTGGGAGATTTGTTCACTCTAAGGTCCTTTCTAAGGAAATTGTGAGAATCAAACTAGCTTCTGCTCTACAACCCATGTCTGTTCAATAATTTGTGGATGATACCATCCTCTTTAGCATCTCTTCAGTTTTAGAAGCCTGTAGTTGGAGGAATATACTCAATGACTATGCCAAAGCCTCTGGTCAACACATCAATTTCCAAAAAAGTAATGTATATTTCTTCAACACTCATGGAGATCTCCAAAGAAAAATCATGAACATCCTTGGCTATGCTGCGGCTGATCTTCCTGCAGTCTACCTTGGCCTTCCTTTAACTGTTAAAGAAGTTACTCTGGGATTTTGGAATGGTATTTTGGAAAGAACTCAAAAGAAGTTGATTGGCTAGAAGGGTAAGCTCTTGAGTAGTGCTACAAAATTGTAGCTTCTTTGGGGCTCTTTTCAAGGTATTCCAACTTACTTTCTCTCTCTATTTAAAATGCCCAAGTATATAGCTAACAAATTGGAGCAGATCTAAAGAAATTTCTTATGGATAGGTGTGGGAGAAAAAAAGAGAATGTCTCTGGTCAAATGGGAGAAGGTTTGCCTTCCTAAAACTCATGGCGGTCTCAATATTAGATCTATAAGAAATATGAATAAAGCCCTTCTTTCAAAAATTAATTGGAATCTAATTAATAGTAATAAAGAATGGGGAACCATTATGCAGGCTAAGTACTTACAGGGTGCTGACAACCTAAGTTTCCTTTATCAGGAGGGGCTCCCTCAGGGGTCATTGATTTAGAACAAAATGCTCAAATCTAGAAGCTTAATTAAACAGGGGCTTAAGTGGAAATTGGGGAATGGTAATATTATTAATTTTTGGGAGGATCCTTGGGTTGCTGACAAGTCCCTTGCTGCTCAAGAGGGAAACGAGGTTATTGCTGATATTACCAAATAGTTTTTTGGGTCAAAAGTCTGTTATTATATACATCATAGGAATGGTATTAGACTTT
Source organism: Cunninghamia lanceolata (assembly GCA_027924645.1). NCBI lineage: Eukaryota > Viridiplantae > Streptophyta > Pinopsida > Cupressales > Cupressaceae > Cunninghamia > Cunninghamia lanceolata. The sequence goes on from BSBN01000957.1 coordinate 7,731,986, forward strand.
GGAAAAATCTTCTTGAGACCTGAGCTTATTCCGAGAATGAGATCTATTCAATAGCTATTGGTGGGTACCAAAATTCCTCTTTTTGCTAGAGAAGATGAGTTACATTGGTCACCTGACAAAAGAGGTCGCTTCTTTATTAACTCTGCTTACCATCTGCTAATTCCTGATGTTCATAGAAATGACCTTTGGAGGAAAGTTTGGAACCATAAACTTATTCCTGAAGTTAATATGTTTTGGTGGGCTGTGGTTCATAATAAGATCTTAACCCAAGATAATTTGCAAAGAAGGGGTTTCTCTCTGGTTAATAGATGTGTTCTGTGCCTTAAGGAAGATGAAACTGTTCCTCATCTAATTCTTCATTGTGACTTTCCCAGGGAAGTCTGGGGTATAATTCTGCAGAACTTTGGCATATAGTGGGTTTGCAACAAAGATATTAGGGAAGTTATTACTAATTGGTTTCCTACTTTTTCTCATCCCTTGCTTGTGGAGCTCTGGAACCAAACTCTTCCTTTCATTGGTTGGACATTGTGGAAAGAACAGACTAATAGAATCTTTAGGGAAGCTATCAAAGACTCTTCTCAAGTTTATCAATCTTTTTATAAGCTCCTTATTGAAAACGTTGCTAGTTCTCATATCAAAACTGTTGATAAACCCCTCACTCAAGAAGAGGAAAGCATTGTTATCAATTGGATAGTTCTTAACCAAATTCCTGCTTATGAAAATTCAAAGAAGATTCTGAGATTAAATGCAAGGTGGAATCCTCCGAGGTCTGATTGGCTCAAACTTAATTTTTATGGGGCTTCAAAGTCCAATGGAAAAACTAGTGGTGGTGGGATTATCAGAGATGATAGAGGGGAGCTTGTTGCTGCCTATGCTGGTGGTTTAGGTATTCAAAGTGATAACTATGTTGAGGCCTCTGCTCTCTTATGGGGAGTTAAATTGGCTATTTCTTTGGGAATTCTATATTTGCATATACAAGGGGACTCTAAACTTGTCCTTGATGCTGTTACCAATGCTTCAGTTTGCCGGTGGAGGCTTAAGGATATCATTCTGGATATCCAAATTCTTATTCAAAGAATTTCTAGAGTGGAATTCTCTCATATCTACAAAGAGGGGAATGGAGTTGCTGATGCTCTCGCTGATTATGGTCAGTAGTTTGTGAATTGGAGATGTTGGCACCAATATAACAATATTCCTATTCACATAAGGGAACTAATTCAAAAAGAGATGACTTGTCAAGGATGACTCATCACATTGAGAGTGCCAGCCTGGCTAGACAGTTTTTTTGTGCGAAGATGTGTGGATGCTTAAGTATGGGGTTATTATGATATATTGTACCTTTATGACTAATGCCATTTTTGCATCTTTGATCACTCGTGTTATGATGAGTTGGATGTGTGATGTTGATAATAAATTAAAAAATATCATTTCTGAGCATGGGAAGAATTGGCAGCAATTGGGGATTGTGAAGACGTATCATGGTAATGATGACTTGAGCATGTCAATTTATTTCTTCATTTATTGTTTCATCATACCCTTCAATGTTAATAGAATAAAATTACAGAGACAATTTGTGGAAAACTGCCTCTATTTTCAATATCTTTGGCTCTGTGTTTTCTGTGTCATTAAGGCTAAGGTGATAATGGGGGGAGACAAAATTCGCACTCAACCCATTTCTTGCTATGAATTTAAGGATAATGTAATTGTGTGGCAATATTGCAAGGAAGACGACATAAGTCCTTTTTTGGAATGCCTCAATGGATATGATGAAAACTTGTTTGTGCAGTGTGCCCTTTCGTGGTAGAATTGGGTTTGAAATCTCTAAAGAGGTCATAGCCATGGCAACTAGCCTTTTGACCAAGGGTACAAAGCTGCAAAGGAAGGCTAAGGTGGCTGGCCATCATAACCAGAAGCTTTTCTTGGGTGAAGGAGAGGAATTAGTCCCAGACCAAGGAGGGTTTGAGCATGTTAAGCTGCTAGAGTCATGGGACGAGATGTGTTTTCTCCTGATGAAATATTTCACACTAAAAGGACATTTCACCAGGTTTCACAATTATCACCTCCCCCTGCTCAATCATTTTAGGCGTAATGCTTTGATAAGTTTTCCTTTTTATTTGATGTCTTCTCTTGAACACTCTATTTTCTAGGTTAAAGCTAAATTTGACAAGAAACCCTCTAAACACCCTGTTCCTCTGCATCAAGGTCTCATTATTTGATTGTATAATTTTCACCTTGCCTTGGAGCCACCAAAACCAATCCAGCCCTCCATTGTTGAGGTCCCTACAGACACTTCCCCCATTGCTGCCACTGTTTCTAAGGAACCCTGCCCTACTCCTAATTCCCAAAAAATGAAAGGGGTTTCCTTTTCTAAGACCCTTGAGGAGACCACAGAGAAGGATATACATACTCCTATTTCTAAAGGGAGTGTGAAAAGTAAGAAAAGAAAATCTAGGAGATGACTTCTACTGGGGAGGTTATGGAGGACAAGGTGGGGACCCATAAGAATCTAAATAGTGAATATGAGGGCCCTGTGAAAAAGCACAAAACCAAAATGGCGGCTAAATGTAAGAATTAGGGTTTCTCTTCCGGGGTGTGAAGATCAAGGAGAATTGCTAGTAAACTGACCCCACAGGCCAAATTAATTGATTATTCTGAAAGTGATTCAGAAGCTTCCACTCAGGGGGATGATCAGTTGAAAGCTGAAGACATTAAGGTCTAAGAGATCTCTGAAGAGGATGAAGGTGAGGGAGAAGAGAAGTAGATGGAGGACTCTGGTGGTGAGGGTGGTGGTCCTATAGATAATGTTGGTGAATGGGAGAGGATGATAGTGGAGGAGATTGAAGAGGAGGCTAAGGAGGAGGGAGATATCAAGGGGAATTATATTGTTGTTCTCAGGGGACATGTGGATTATCTAGAACAAAAGGTTTGTTCTATGGAAGCCTTTACAAGCAGTATGCTCTGTTGCTCAGCAATACTCAACCTAACTCTACTACAGGAACATGGGACTCTTGCTAATGGTGAGGATGAGGAGAAAATCAAGAAACTTGATAAAATTGTGGAAGTTTTGGTTAAAGGCTGGGAGGATGTCTCTCCTTAGTCTTGTTTCTCTTTATGTTTTTATGTTGTCTATCTACTGCTATATACTTTCTACTGTTTATCAGCTGTATATGCTGTTAATGTTGTAGTTGGTTTGGGTGGCTCTCTTTGTTCAGGAGCCTTTGCTGTCTCTTTTTGTTCTGGTTCTGTAAGGGTTCAACCCCTGGTTTTTGCCGACTTATATAATCAAAAACATGAAGCAAATTAGAAATAAAAAGTAAATAGGTCAAATATATTTATAAATTATTTTAAAAAAATATATGGTGCACTAGAGGAGAGAATTTTCTCCAAGAGGGGTTTTTTTTAAATGTACAAAAGTTGTGTCCCATGAAAACTGTAACATTTTGATTAAATTTGACTTTAAAAAATATTAAAAAATAATTGTTGAAAATTAATTTTGTTTCCATGCACTAGATATTTGAGTTTTCTAATTAGGAAAAAAAAAAAAAAAGAAAAAAAGTTAATTTTGCTATATTTTTCTTGACATCCCATCGACATCACTTTTTTCAAAAAAATTCAGCAATTAAAATTCATCAATTAAATTCATAAAAAAAAAATCCAACTAATTATAAAAAAATTAAAAAATTATAAACATAAAGTAAATTAAAATTTATACATTTCTTGACCATTTCTATCATTTATTTTTGTAGATAGGTTTTGTGGAGCTATAACCAGAGGTTTTCTTCCCAGTTCTTTCCTGCCGGTATGCTTCTCCTGAACCAGGACTTTGTATTATTTCTTATATTTTTAATAGAATAGTTTAGTGGCTCTACCACTTTTTCTTTAAAAAAAAATTATACATTTTATCAGTTTATGTCATTTTAAAATTCAAAACATAAATATGACTTTTTTGTCATTTATGTTGGAAACATATCTTTGTGTTGGCCATTTTCTTTATAAAAGTGTGACACAGTTCTAAACATTTACCCTATAATATTGTGTGAAATTAGCTCATGAATAATCTCTAAACCTTATTTTCATCACTCTAGATCATATTTGTGAGTACAAAATTGACATAGGTCATTCTATAATCATGTGTTTGATTCTCACCTTTTTAAAATTTAAAATTCAAATGTATTTGTTTTCAACCACTTCACTAGCCATTGTGAACTAACTTAGTCCACATTATATTAATTTTTGTGCTTGGTTGTATTTCAGGACATTTATTCACTCATTTGAAAATCATGTTGGAGATTATGAGGACATCCTAAGACATTCTTATTGAGAAATCTAGATTTTCATATTTTAGAGAATAATAAGAATCTAGCATCATTTTCCTCAAAGAACATCATCCTAGGACCATTGCATGCATGTTTGTTGTCCTCTATCATTTTTCTTAGCACTATAAATCCATTTCATTAAAGATTAGCTAAGGATAATTTGAACCTTACAATCTAACAAATTTATCAACAATATTTGTAAACACCGCTTATCCTTATGCAAATTTAGGTAGAAAAAATCAAAGTGAGTGAATTCCAATAGTCTTCTACCATATTAGATGTGTTAGTGTCATATCAGGTCCACATGCAAGTTCATATACAAGTTATGGAGATTAGTTATGCACTTGTGTAGGTGATCTATAGAAAATAACAATTAATTTGAAGAGTCTAGTATCTCCAGCGAAGTCAACCCTAAATTTCACAGTATTGGTGAATTAAATTCTGACACTTGTCACAACACTTCTCATTCATTGAATTTCAAACTAAGTATCATATTTAATATATTTTATTTTTGGGGCATTTAATTTAACATTTATTAGTCTTAACTAATTACATCAACCTTGAACAAATTTGTTTATCATTGTGATTTAATTAATTACATGCACATATATTTTATGTAAAGGGTGGGATTTTACACCTACAATAGTAAATATTAGAAATGGTTTAATTTCATTAAATTATTATCCAACTAAAATTAAAAGATTATAAAAAATCAAGTGGCCCTTGGTCTATTGTTAAAATTAAATGACTTATAAAGAACCTACAAAAAATCAAATCTTATGTCATGGTCCCATTTATTGCATAAGTAGATTTTCTAATTAAATTTGAGTAGCACATATGGTCCCATGCAAATTTTAAAACAAGGATAATTTAAAATATTTTCCTATTATAATGGAGCAGCTAAATTTTAGGTATTGAAATTATGTTGTGAAAAAAGGGGGGTTGAAGTTATGCAACAATTGAATAATGAAAAAAAGTCAAATGACTGCATACATTTATTTATCTCTTTTTTTACATTTCCCTCCAATTTTTCTCTCATATTTTTTTATTAATGCTATTCATGTAATTCATCTTCTATATTCAAAATAATTACTTAAAATACAAAATAAATTAATCACGGGACCACTAGCTCCACAAAAGTCTCAAAAAATGATCACTTTCTAGACAAAATAAGCTAAGCAGCCATGTGAGAGCATGAGCTAAAACTAAATGCAAAAGCTCAACACTCTAAAAAAAATAAAACAAAAATTGATTTCTCATACACCAAAAATATCTAATACTAATAGATAAAAAAATACCATATTTATCCTCCAAAAAATAATATAAAATACAATGTGCCCACAAAATAAAACATGACATCCCCATAAAACAAAATACAATACCATTGAAGAGAAGGATATCTCGACATAGATTGGATGAGAAGATATTTAGGTTGAAAGCCTTCCCTATGTGAGCAGCACATGATGAATTATATAGATGAAGGGCCTAGATTAAAAGGACTACCATGAAATCAATCTTGTCCATTGATTGTTTTTCAAACTATACCATTAATTATAAAAAACAAAAAAAAATTATACAATGCCCCACCTCAGGGCAAAATATACTTTAAAGGACAAGATATATAATTGATTTGAGAAAAATAAAATAAAATTATATTTGTAAGATTTTTTTTGATTTTTTAGTTAAAGTGAACAAAAGTGAATTTATTGTTTTTTTTTTTGGTCTAAATGGATTTTTTTTAGATTGCAGGAATCGGGTAGCCCCCCTATAAACTGTAGTGCCCCTGGTAAACTTTTTTCATGTGACAGGTGATGCTCGCACGACACGCCCTCCGGTACTACAGGGACGGGGGGAGACTGGACCTCGTAACCTTCTTTAGCACAATAGATTTTTGTAGCCAATCGAGCCAAGGCCCCCGCCCCATGGTATAAATGGATTTTAACATAAAGTTTTTTTGAAATTTTTTAAGATATATATTTGATTTGAGAAAATATTTGTAAGAATTTTTTGAATTTTTTAGTTAAAGTGAACTATTTTTTGTTTCTTATCATTTATGATATTGTTGAAAAGTGAATATTTTATTTCTTATCATTTATTATGTTTTTTTTTTTAAATGATGGCCACTTGAGATCTATTTCATGGCAGTCCTTTTAATCTGGACCCTTGATCTATGTATTTCATTAGTGCTCCTCACTAAGGGAATGCAAACTGACTGTGCATCATTTTTAGAGTATCGGGCAGGGGACATCTCAGCATGAAACTTTTTCTGACACAATTTTTTCCCGCATGAGAAAAACTGAGGAGTTTAGAAATTTTTCTAGCATGAGACAACTTTCCCAGCACTAAATGCTCACATATAAAAGCCTATCGACTAATAATTAAAATAACAATTTATTGTCAAAATTTAGCATAATTATTGTAAAGGAGATCCATGTTTGAATGCTCAAGAAATTTTTGTTTTCAAGAAATTTGAATTATTATAAATTATTTCAATGTTCCTTGTTTTAATGTATGTTAAAATTTGTAGAATCATATATTTTTCCTAAAAGTAAACATAGAATATTATATAACAAAATCAAAAGCATATTTTTATGGTATTATTATAGTATCAATAATAATATGATATTACATTCTAATATATTATTAATAATACATAATATATATAATAGTAATATAATATTAAAACACCATAATATATAATATAGTTAGTTAGGGTAGTATTGTTGATTATATATCATGAAGTAGAGTTCCATTAAATTAATCCACATTGACTCGCAATATGTTGGAAGTATTTCTCTAATTTTTTTTTAATGTGATAGTTATTATAAAAGTTCATTTATCAAATACATACTTATAAAAATAATTACGAGTCATCTTAGTATGTATTTAATAGAAAAATATAGATATGCCTTATGTGCATAATATTACATATAAGTTGTAGAACATAAATCTATTGTACCCTCACATAATTATTTTGAAAATAATTATATGATTAAATATGCATTTGTTTCTATGGAAGATTATATAAAAATCAGTAAGAGATTCAATTAATTTACTACATATATACAGTATAGACAAGTTACTTAAAAGGTGAACTATAATTTTCAAAATTATATTTTTTTAAATGATCTATAGGGATAAGTGATCTCCCATACCCATAGGGAGTGAATGTAAAGTAATGATAACTTATAAAATATAAATATTTACCTGGTAAGGAATTGACATGCTAATAATTTTACCCAACTATGTTTGTTCATCTAAATATGTAATGTTAAAAGAAATTTACTAAGAATTGATAAAATAATTTAGTGGATTAAATAACTTATAAATTAATAAATAATAAAAATATCTAACAAATTCTATAATTTCTTCATTAAGTTTTTAGCCTGCCAATTGAACCTATGGGTCCAATTGCTAGTTAAGAGTCTCTAAACAACAAAGTTGTATAAAATGATAGCTCAACAAAAAAGGGCAGCCAAGAAAATAATGAATAGTACCCTTCGTACCGTGTAACCACCAAACTTGTAAAAATGCCATGATTTTATGCAGATATACCCAGGTTTGTTTTATGCCATTAGCAGTGTAATCAATGCTAATGGCATGTAGATTTCAATGAGAGCTTTGCATATTCCTACCAAGACTGACTTCCCCTGACTAAGGTCATGATTCACGGATGCAGCTCTTACGTGGGACCTGCTATTACAATTTTAGACCTCCTTCACATGACGGGAAAAGGGCTTTCCTTAAAAGCTCTACATCATTAGTATGGACTTTACTACTGGCACAAAGAGGCATTAGTGAGTTTGGTGAGAAAAGATTAGCATTTTGGAACATTGTTCATTTTGATAATGATATCAAAAAGTCATTTGACCAGACAACACTTTCATTTACCTTCACATGTTATAAACCCATTCTACAAAGATCTGACTAGGTATTAGTTGACCTCAAGTAGGTAATAGAGGTTTTTTTTTTTGGAGTGGGAGGGTGGTTATCCAAAACTTTGTGGCAAAATGGTCAGTTTCACATGTAATGATTTTGGTAGGGTTTGGTATATTCTATAGTATATGCAATATACTTGGGTATAATAGATATAGTTTAAGGTTATTCAATGTTTGTAAAGTTTATGTGATTAAAATATAAAAAATATTTGGTATAATCAATGTATGTTCTAGCATTTTTTCTTAAATATCATCCACTTCAATAGTCAAATGTCAATTTTGGTCAATAAAAATAGGACAAATATGTGCTTTTTGTTATGAACGAGGTGCAAAATTATTATTGACCATTTGATTATTAAAATGGATGATATTTAAGTAGAGTGTGTTCTTGCTAAACATTGATTTTAATAATAATGGTTGTATTTTAAAGATTTTTTCCATTAATGCTTTTGATAATATTAAAGGGGATAACAAGGGTCCCCATCATTATAGAAAGTCAAACACCAAAAGGAGAATAGATTCCAAGAAGGAATCCAGAAAAACAACTTAAATAGAAAATAAAACAAACAACAACCCAGGAACATGAATAGAACACTAAAAAATACCAACAAGCACCACCTAGGCCTTAGGAGAACATCCCAAACCAAAGGGGCTAGACATAGCATCCTCTCTTTAGAAGTAATGCATAGCTTCACAAACAAAGAAATGAATCCAGCATTGGAGTCCTTGTTAGTAGGGTGCAAAGCATGGAGTAGAGCCGAATGGAAGCTTGCGCATACACTATCTGGAGGCTGTAGGCTGACAGAAGATGCTACAAAACATCACAATAGGAAGATGAAGAGAATAAGGAACTAGAAATAAAGATAGAATAGGGTGAAAGAAAACTAGCAGAATCAATAGATGTCTAGGAAAAATACTATAACAAGCCCATCCAGCTAAGGGAAGAAAACATTGCCAAAGAGGGAGATCCTAAGCTAGCCAAAATAGGACACTATTGGGATGAGAAGGAAGTGGCACATGTAGTAGAAATTTTGTCTAAGTATGAGGATTTGTTTCCTAGAAAATTCATAGAAATGAAGGAAATTAAAGAGGAAGCTCTGGAAAAATGAAAATTTAATTAATAGAAAGTTGTAAGCCAATCAAGAAAAGGCCATACAGGATGAATCCAAACATGAAGAAAAGAGTGAAAGGGTAAAAGCACAAAGCTGTGTCACACTTTGGGCCAACAAAATAGTTTAGAGTGACTCATTTTCACGTGAGTTTGACTCACTTGAGCCAATTTCTCCTGAAAACATGTGCCATTGCATGGCACATATGTGGCAAGATATTTTCATGCGAGTCAATATTGGGCAAGATGGTTTCGCTTGAAATCATGTAGTTAAAAACAAAAAAAGATGAAATTGCCACATTTCACAGTGGCCATTTTTTGACAGCGATAATGGTAGGGTTTGAAAGTTTTTTGCACAAAGGGCATCCCCGCAACCTTTTGCAACAGTCTCATCACCTTGAAACATGTATGCCATCTTCACCTTGGCATTTTCTATCAAACATTTTGTATGGCACGATGTATAGAAGTGTTTGAAATAAACTTGCACCTTATATGATTGTATGCAAGTAAAATGGGTTTGTATGTCTTTGATTTCAATGTGCAAAATGGGTAAAATTTGTTTAAAATTTGTGAATGGGTACAAAATTTGTATTAAAACTGTGTATCTATGTATATGTCATCTTTCTTCTCAAACTGCCTTTATAAATGCTCCAACTACTGCTATATTCCTTCAAACTGGTCATACAACCTAAAAAAAAGGTAAAAAGAGATCATAAACAAACAATGATATGTAATTACAACAATTTGATGCATCTACAACAATAGAGGCAGTATAATGTGGAAGTAAAAGTAAATATAAGTCACCTTGGCAATTTGTTTAACATTGATAACATATTTTGCATCCTTAGTATTTGGGTTTATTATCTTGGTACACCTTACCACCTGTATAGCAGAAACAAGAACTAACTAAATATACACTGAAAATCAAAGCATAAAAGAGAGGAATTTTGATAGATGTTGTAGTTGCAACAACCTTGCTAGACATGTATGCAAAATGTGGAAGTGTAGAGAAGGCACGTGAACTGTTTGACAAAATACCTCAAAGAACTGCAGGATATGCACAAAAGAGTTTAGGCATCATGTCTATGTTTCCACATTTTTTATATAGGTTTGTCAGGGCGCTTACAACTAATACATCTAAAAAAAACCCACAAGATATGTACAAAATGTGGTCTCATGGACTGCAATGATTGCAAGATATGCACAAAATGGATTTGTTGAAAAGTCTTTAGAAATTTTAAAGCAAATGCAATTGGCTGGTGTAAAGCCAAATTCCACAACCTTTGCCAGCATCCTCCCTCATATCCATCAATAGATATATGAATCTAAATAGTCATGAGGGAGTTAACAGAGCCACACCTACCCTACATACCATGATGCAATAGGAAACTACAAGGAACATCAAATTTCATCCACATAATATAAGCTAAAAAAATATATCAAAATTTGAAATCATTCCAGAGAGAATTTGTGCATAAATTCTTCTTTATTGAATTTTGTGTGTAAGTTTTTATCAAGGTTGTGGTGATGGAAAATTAATCACAATTTGAAACCATTCAAGAAAGAATTTGTGCATAAGTTATTGGAAAGATTGTGGTGATCAGAAGTAGCAAGTGGCTGATGGCTACTGGGTGGGAGTCAATTCACACATAAAATAGGTCAAATCAAGTGCTACAAAAATGCAGGAGCACTTTTATCCATTGTAAGGTTGTCCATTCAAATTTGTCCATCAAATGCTAGGGAATAACATGGTTAAAGAAGGAAACAACATACACTAGACATATATACTTATATAATACTCTAGAATGTTAAATAGAGTCTACCTTTTCTAGATTGTCGAATGTTTTTTTTTAAGATTGGAAATATACCTTCTTATGACTCCAACTACTATAGGATACCTCATCTTTGAGATGTCTTTTTTTGTAAAAATTTATAGCTTTCCCCCTTGCAAGAGCTTATGTATCTCTTGAAAATATTCAACTTGTGCATACTCCTCATCATATACTTCATGGACAAATGGTTCAAGATAAGTTATTGTTCCCAAAGCTGAGATCAAAAGACGATCTAGACAACATATCAACCTCCTTGTTAGTATGATGAAATTTTCCTTAAAAAACATCCATTTGTAATAACTTGCTTGCTACATCTTTGATTGTGTTTGGAAGTATTGAAGAGGTTGGTGATCTGTGTGAACAAAGGTTTATGTACCCATCATATAGTGATTCTATATATAAATTGCTTGAACTAGTGTGTGCAATTATTTATTATATATAAGATACATCAAATTTGCTCCATGGAAAAGGTTCAAAATGATAGCATTGATCCAACTGAGCTCCTTGCAATAGAACAATCCCATAGAATAATCTCTTGCATCGGTTTCTAACTCAAATGGTACCTGTGAGTTAGGTGGTGCCAAAACTAGCCTGCATAATCAATTTGTCAAAAGCATGATTGTTATGATCCAAATTAGATTCCAAAATTTTGAAACTTATAGTTCTAGAAATGAAAATGTACCTAAAAAACTAAGATATTATTTTTAGGATTCAAAATAGAATCTATTTTTATGGCAGAATGAGGGCATTTAAACTTTGATTTAATTACAACCAATAATGAAAATGGCCCAAGCTCACAGGTTAGCCATTTTCAATTTCGAAGATATCCATTCTTTAATTAAATGTAAAATAGCATAATTTCATTCCAAATAATCATCTACAAGAAGATCTTTCCATTGCACCAAATATTCAGTAAGAACTTGATTCCTTAGCCTTCTATAAAAAATCTATCTCTATCTGGAGGCCACTTATCTTCAACATGAAAACCAGATTGGATTGTTGTTGGAATAATGTAACCTAAGTCATCTACTTGTCCAATTACATGGTAAAGAATGGATGAGTTCTTTAGTAGTATCACACAAATGGATGAGAGAATCTATCATGTAAATTAGATCTGTTCCTATGTTCTTATCAAATCATTACTTGTTTATTTTTAAGCTACTAATCTTCATGTTGAGATGCTTCTGTTCCTTTTTAATCATCATCATTGCTTGATGGTTGTGACAGTTGCACTTGATCTACAACTGTGTTAATTCCAATTGTTAGTGCTTTTTTTTATGCTTCATAATTTGAAGTTGCAAATGTGATCCTAAATCTCTTGGTGCAAGAATTGCATCTTATCCGTATTATATAGCCTTCAAATTTATTTGTACTATGATTGATTGGATTTGACTTCGCTCAACTTGCATAGGTTGTGAAATTTATTGAGAAAACTTAACTTGAACATATGATTCTTCATTGATGGAGAGCTAATATACCATTTCTATGAGTTTTTTCAATTTTACAAACTGAAGTTGTGATGTTTATCGCTAAAATTTCTCATGTACCATATACTACTCCAAGATAGATGACTTTTTTGTTTCTTTCTGTCCAACCGTAATTTTTGTTGCTTCAACATGATGGGCAATAAAAACTATATTATTATGAATTGATGCATTCTCTTTGACAGTAACTTCATTATCTTGAATCCTTCGGGTTGGAGGACATTGATTTGACTCAAAAGGAAAGTTGCTTTTCGCTCTACTCGAATGACTTTGAATTATGATAAAATCTGATTTATATAAATTCCTATGGCTGTCATGTCAACATGCTACATGCTACATGTAACTTCAAATTTGGAGTTTCTATGCATTCCTAGTTCTGTGTTTTATGGTTGATTCAGATTTGGTTGATAGGCCTATTATTTATGTATTTGCAAGCATGTAAGGTGCAAGTTTATTTGGGAAGAATGTGTGCATTTATATCATGGATTTTTTAAAGATGTATGTAGTAGTTAGAAAATTTATATGCAAGTTTATTTACATCGTGACATACAATATGTTTGACAGAAAATTTAATTATCATGCTGCAGATAAATTTAGACACATGGATGACCAATCTTCACATCAGTCACATCAGTCAGGTCAACATGACAATCATGATAATTCTACGTTCTATGCTGAGACCATTTAGAGGTTTGAAAAAGCTTTGGATGAACTCAACAGTACAAAACACAATACACTGAACCTATCAAATTGAGATAGGTTGGTTAGGATTAGAGATGAGATAACACATATGATCAAATTTGTTCAATCATACAATTCCTATGATGAGATTAGTGTTGACAAGTTCTATGCATCACTTTCTCAGAGTGTTGTCAGCCAGGAGAAATGGCTATCTATTTCTAGGCTAGTTTTAGTAGATAATGTTGTCAGCATGTTCCCTTCTTACAGGGGAAAAGAGAGAGTGAGAGGCTATTCTCCCACCAAGTGTGTGGATGCAATTGTCAGTTCTTTCATCTATCGTAGGTTTTTGGCAGCTCATCACAAATGGCCAAACAATGATGAGTTGCCATCTAATTTTTGCAAACAATTATATACAGAGTTCCATTTACATTTATCTATCGATTATACATCTTTCCCTAAACATGATGGTTAGGGGAAAGAGAGGTTTACAGAGAGACCAGAGTATAGAAGACCAGATGTGCCACCTCTTGAGAACAAGAGGTCCTTAGTTGGCCCACACCTTTTGGTTCTTCCAAAATGTGTGGAACTAGCAAATGCCACCTGACCAGCATTGACCCCTCGAGATGCACAATATTTGAGAGCATGACGACTATTGTCACTGAGGTTGATTAGTTGTCATCTGATCCTATTTGCAGATATTTATTACCCCTGAGGATTGATATTCCATCCACTGAGGCCACATCGACTAGCTGTTCAGATCATTACATTCATGCTGATATACCATTGCCACATGATGTGGCATAGATTAGTGGAGAGAGTGCTTTGCTGAATATGACTAGATATCTGGCTAGTGATTTATTAGATTCATACTAGTTCATCAGCGATGAGTTTGGGATCCCACTTGTTGCTATATCCTCACATCTCAAGTGATATTTTGGTAGAGAAAGGAGCCATGGCGAATTAGGTTCACAGGGTTTGGGGGGACATCAAGATGTTCCAGTTGGTCCTACAGGCTCTGCCCCTCTGCATGTTCTAGTTGGTCCTAAGGTTGAGGTTCCTGCACATGATGTTATGGGAGGTGAGTATAGCAGGCTTCTTTTAGGCACTAAGACTGCACCATCTACACATGTATCATTGTCTCTCCATGATTCTAACCTCAATGGGATTGGAAGGGCCTTTGTTGATGTAGTTGAGGTACAATTTATTTAAAAATTATAATCTAAATTTATAAATTATATATTTAAAAATTATATGTTCAATTTTAAATTAAATCACATACATTGAAGCTCTGACTCTTGATTGCAATCTTAAATGTACATGTGTATTAGACACAAGCTACGGTTTTACAACTTGGATATAGAGATTTGCATCATGCTGGCGATCCTAGTCATCATCATGAGGTATTTAAAAACTAGGTCTATATATCACATGTACATATAAGTTTGATTTAAGTGTACACATATATCAAGTTAACTTTCTACATACAGACATCAAGTGTACAAGTTTTCTAACTAAATACACATATGCTTATATATTGTATGAACACATGTCATATATAGGTTCTAGGATCAGGTCATGCTTCTATTGAGACTCCTCTACATGATGCAAACCATGCATGTCAGGTAATTTAGATTTGTTAAGTATTATTTATTTATTTAAATTCAAAACAAATTATATTTGTGTGTATATATATAGAATTTGAAAATTTTATGGTGTTTCATGTGCAAACCCCATCCCACAACTCAGCACAGTGCTCGGACCATGGATCAATTGAGGACTCCAATTAGGGATCAGGACACAGCTCGAGACAGAGTGAGGCTCAATCCAATCGTAGAGTGAGACATTTATGAGTTGTTATTATGATTTAGATGTTTTATATTTGTACATTTGGACATTATGAGTTACATGTTATTATATTTTATCTAGACATTTTTATGAGTCACATGAACTTTTATATCTAGACGTTGTTATTATGAGTCACATGTTTTATATTTACATTTCAAAATTTATATTATGAGTTACATTCTTTATATTAATTATTTGGACATTTGGATGTCCATTGTTTATTTTGTGAAGAAAATTAATTACTTTCCTCTTTATGAATAAATTTAATGCATTGATGTAATATAGATATAATTCCTTGGTATTATTCAATCCAAGGATAACTAAGTGCCATGTTTAATCTACTTGATGTTGGTATGATATGAAACAATGTAGGACCCTCCCTTGTAAATGACATAATGTTTTCAATGGTTGAATAGGTATCAAAGTAATCACATTGTCCCCTAAAATAGAAGATTAAGTTCACAATATTTCACATGAAAAAATAAATCTATAAATGATGCATAATGTTTGTGTGAATTGGAAAAGGTAAAATACTTATTTTTATGTGGTAAATTATTTTCAATTACCTAGCCTAATGTTCCACTATAAATCTAACATAAAAAGAGTTTTATTTAGTTAAAGCAAACATAATTAACTACTCTATCCAATAAGTTAGTGTTATTTTTCCTTTTATCTAAATTTCTAAATGTGTCCTAATTAGGCTATATTCCTAATCTAAAATAAGATTAAGTTGGAAATAAGAAAATGAATATAGGAAGATATCTAAGCAAATGAAGTAGTACATATAAATATTTTGAAGTAGTACATAGCAAATGAAGATATCTCAATGCTTAAATATTTTGAGTAATAAATGAAATGTAATCAAATAT
Source organism: Cunninghamia lanceolata (assembly GCA_027924645.1). Classification (NCBI taxonomy): domain Eukaryota; kingdom Viridiplantae; phylum Streptophyta; class Pinopsida; order Cupressales; family Cupressaceae; genus Cunninghamia; species Cunninghamia lanceolata. The sequence goes on from BSBN01000957.1 coordinate 7,748,059, forward strand.
TAAAGAAATTTGTACATATTTTAAAAAGCTAGAGCATGTAAATACCATTAAAGATCTACCTGAACTTCGGTTAAAATAACAATCATCATGTTAAAATCCAAAATACAAAAGAACTCTTAGAAGAGAACTCATAAGCACATCATCTTTGAACATGTAAATTATGAACTAGATAGATCTATCTAATGTAGGTTTGTTAAGTTTTGAAAACCCTCGATAAACCCTAATATACTAATTGAGGTTCCTTCAAAATTTTCTTGGTTATGGCCTTCTTTTCTTTACAATCCCTCATGTTATTTCTTTTGCCTGGGTTGAAGTTGGGTTTTTTGTTTTATTTTTCTTATATTTGTGGGCCTATCTTGTCATGTGATATCTTTTCCAAATTTTAGAAAAGCTGGCAAAAACAATGATACACAAAAACTTCTTGCCTCACTACACTATCAAACCATGATGTGGTATAACAAGAAATTTTAACACGTGTATTATCTTATATAGATACAAAGACTGGTAGGAAGGAGGAAACTGTACAACCAACCAATTTCCCTAGAAACAATGGTCAAATTTATTCCCATATAGTAGGAATATAGCTTATGTCCTTGATGGGAGGACTAGCCCACCAATTAATTTACCGCCTAGTGGGAACACCCAACTTGGCCTATGACTTAAAAGCTACATCATAATTTCCATGGAAAAGAACACTAGAAAAAACACTAAATCACAATTTTTTTATGTCCAACAGATGGAAGAATCAACAACAACCTTGCATTATCTATGAAAAATATGCAGAGAATATCCTAAACATGAAGTGACTATATCACGGCAAGAGGTGACACTATCTCTAATAATATGCACTGCATTTTGAAATGAAATCCAAAAGAAATAAACAAATAAATAATTATATAAGACAAAAGAAAGCTTCTAATATGGTCATCATTGTTTGACAATGGCATGAGCTGAAGTGCAAATTAGTGGGGCTTTTCATAATGGTGACCCGTGTCCAAGTCCCCATGTTACATGCTTAAATGTACAAATCATTGGGTGATGGCATCTAAGTGGAAGGGTGAAGATATTATTCCTATGAAAAAAATATGAAGTCATTCTCAAAAGTTTGCTCGCCTAGACTTCAACCACCTGACCAAATCTTACATTCAACAACCACTCATAGTGCAAATATTACTAATGGGTAAAAGAAAAGGCAAAGGTAAAAGAAAGTCATTTAAGGCAAATAATAAGGAACAAGAAAAAAGAAGTAATGAATGTGCATACATCCACATACATACCTTGGTAGTGTAAGCAATACCCTCAAGCTAGCAATTCCAGTTATCTTCGCATTCAATCATGTTGCCTCTATAAATCTCACCATGCTTTAGCTCCACCATCACAACGTGACCTACCACTTTGTGTAGTAGCTTCATCAGAATCCCCAAACTTCTGCTCATCTTTTTCCAACCTCACGAAATCTCAAACCCTCGATAAACCCTAATGTACTAATTGAGGTTCCTTCAAAATTTTCTTTGTTATGGCCTTCTTTTCTTCACAACCCCTCACATTATTTCTTTCACCTGGCTTGAAATTGGGTTCTTTCTTTCATTTTTTTTTGCTAGGGTTTTAATGGATATGACCCAAGGCTTATATTATTTGTATGTAAAAGTTTTGGAAGGTGCATAATTACATAAGCCCTAAAGAATCCCATAGTTAAATTTAAAGGCTAAGAAAAGAAAAGTCAAAAAAGGTAAAAGAAAGTCATTTAAGGCAAATAATAAGGAATAAGAAAAAAGAAGTAATGAATGTGCATACAGTCACATATATACCTTGGTGGTGTAAGTAATGCCCTCAAGCTCACAATTCTAGTTATCTTCACATTCAATCATGTTGCCTCTATAAACCTTGCTACTCTTGAGCTCCACCGTGGCAATGTGACATGCCACTTCGTGCATCAGCTTCACAGGAATCCCCAAGCTTTTGCTCATCTTTTTCCAATCTCACAAAATATTTAAGACCCCTACATGATAAGGATACAAAAAATGAGCTTCCCTTAGTTTCAAGAAATATTTATTCTATACTGACAAGGCCAATCACGTGAAGGTGGAAGCTTAGTGGCCTCACCTAAGACCTAAGACACCTAAGACCTAAAACCTAGACCAAAACTAAGACCTAGAAGACACCTTTAAGACACTTAAGACATACATTAAGACACCTAACACCTTTAAGACACTTAAGACATACACTAAGACACCTAAGACCTTTTTAAGACACTTAGAAGACATACCTACTTGACACATTTAAGACACCTAGACACCTAAGTCTTAAAACACCTAAGAAACCTAAGACCTATAAGACACCTATACACCTCTAACACACCTAAGAATTAAGACATATCGAAGACACCTAAGAAACTTAAAAGACATATAGTAAGATACCTAAGACCTTTAAGAGACTTACTTGACATATCTACTTGACACATTTAAGACACCTAGACACCTAAGACACCTAAAACACCTAAGAAAGGTCTAATATGCCTAATCTAACTTTAAGACACTTAAGACATATATCTAAGACACGTAAGACCTAAGATAGGTCTAGAAGACATATTTAAGACACATTTAAGACACCTAGACACCTAAGACCTAAAACACCTAAGAAATTGTAAGACCTACGACACCTCTAGACACCTAAGACATCTAAGACTATCTATATATAGTTTAGAGATCATACCTGCACAACATGAAGTTCAATTTTATAACTTCAAATCTTTATAGGCATAGACCTACATAATTGCAAAAAAAGAAATCTGTGTAAATAAATTTATAGCTCATTTGTAGCTTGATCATGTTTGATTATAATAAAATTCGAACTAAGAACCATTGAAATTAAAATTTGAAAGGAAAGAACTATCAAGAATCATGTACATTTTAAAATAAATCAATAGATCAATAGATAATTCAAGTGCATATACCTTCATACCATGTATCAATTAGTTCAACTCGCTCTTCAATAATGTAGTTAGAGCTCTTGGTACATATAATCTAGATCTTATCTATCTTTTATTATCTCTAAAATCTTTTTGTGATATTTAATAGACAACCTCCACTTTTGTTGGCCACGTCCTCTTTTTCGTAAAGTTTCCAAACTTAATCTTGTTGCTATAACTAAGTGACTGTACTGTAGAACATTTTGTCTTGGCATATAATCAATAAATTTAATACCATTTTTATCTATCTTTACTTGTTAATAATAGGTGCCTTCAACAACAACTGATCCAATGGGATGTGATTGTCCATCACCATTTGTCATTGATCCTAACAATTTTGATTTTTCTTTTGTGCATCTTAGTAGATAGTAATCTACACCTTCTTTATTGTCAGGATCTACAACCATAGAAAAAATATCTCCTGTACACACCACAAGTAAACATGTTGGTACATTTGAGTTGAGCAATGTAAATCAAATGTTCAAAACTTTATTACAATCTAGAATATAAATCAATTCTATAACTTACCTATAACAACTAAATCTGATACACGCTCGTAATCAGGTGAATATATAGGATCATATACATCTACAATGTCACTATCTTCAAAAGGAGGCATTGATACTATTTGTTTCATTTCCCATTGTGAAACTAACCATCACTTACATTTGGACATTGTAGAATATTTGCATTGTTCACAATGCAATCAACACAAAAATAAGATTTTTCTCTCACTTCAATAGCAAGAGGCTTGCTATGTCATGTAGTCATAACTTGATGCAAACTTCTAACACTATTAATTGCTTGACAATTATATGGATTCGATCGATCAATATCTGCACGTATGAAAAAATTCTTGAGCATCTCAATTAAAACTAAAATTTAATTAAATCACATGTGTACTTAAATTTAAATATTAAAGTTTTCAAATAACATAAATTCAATTAACATACCTTTAATTTCCCAAAAATAGCATTTGTTGTATATTGAGTCATGGGCACCAAAATGGTTTTTGCACCATTCAACAATTTGATTTGCATTTCGTATGGTTTTACCTACAATTTCATGTTGGTGAAGTGCCTAGGTAAGAGGTAAGAATTTAAAAAAGTTCACATGTACATCCAACTATTACAATACATGTAGATCAATTACATAAATCATTTTAGAAGTATTCAACAATTTTAAATTTTGTAAATTCCTTATCTAGTACATGTTACCTACAAGTTCATATTGACAAAGTGCACGCTTTACACATGCTCTTGCTCCATCATGCTCTCATTTTCCATGTCTACTCTCAAAAAAATTCCACAAAACATTTATGCCAAATCTAGCATGTTGTTGCGTTAACTAATTAAATGATTTTGCAAAATTAAATTGTCCTGTATAAATAGTTATATATAAACAATGATTTGAAAACCAAAAATTAGTTAAAAATTCAAGTCTGAAAATTTTATAAAATTTTAAATTAAAAATTAAAAAATAATAATAAAATCAACACTTACTGGCACATTCATTAGACCAAATCCAGTGTTGTAATGTAGTAATGGCATGTTGTCTCAAATCTTCAAAAAACATTCGAAAGTAATGTGCTACATAGCTTCTATCATGACCCATATCATCATTGATATAAAAGTGAACCTCCTTGATAATAATTCATTCATCTTCAGTACTCTCTACCTCATCTACAAATAACTCAACATGTCTATAGCAAACTTGTACAAAGATTGCAACTTGCTCTGAATGATAAGATTGACTTTGAATCTTAGTTTGAGAACTAAATGTATAATTTTTAGAAAAATCTACAATAGAGAGAATACAACCCAGTGGAAAACAATTCTTTGAGTCATGAAATTTCTTAGCCTACCATCTTGCACCATGACAATGTTAGATATGTGGGTATACAATGTTACAAAATTTGTTCATAAACTCATTGCAGGGCAATTCACTCTCTCTCAAAACATTTTTTTTGGATTCAGCTCTTGACTTCGTTGAGTATTTCTCATATTCAATTCACTTCCAAACAACTGACATTGAATGATCAATATTCTCAAATGGTAAAAATTTCATCAAATTTTCACAATCTACACATATATTTCTGATACACTGTACATTGAATTCATCTAAATCTTCTAATTTTTTACATAAAATAAACTTCACAAATTGTGTTGTACTTCTAGGGATGGCTACATTTGGATTAACTATTGCCATAAGTTTTTTATATGACTATAGGTGTAGATGAAATTCAACATGATTTCGATAGCAACAAGTTTCATGTACTTTATTTATATGTACAAAACATGGTCGTAAATTCTCAAACATCCTTTGAGAAATCTTCACCTATGAAAATTCTTGCTTGAATGCTTAAAAAAATTTACTTTGTGTTGTATCTATAAAATGCTTTGGATGAGAAATTTTTTTACCATCTTCGTCTTTTATTTGTATAGTGTCCCTTCTATTGGAAGAAACACGGGAGTGCTCAGTACAATATCTAATTAGTTTTTGTTTTACATCTTCTAAAATTCTATCTCTCTAAGGTACTTGACAAATATTTACCCAATTATTTTCAATGTTGCCATCTAATCTGTTTCTCTTCTTGATATATCTTTGAACAGTTCTCCTAGATACATTTACTAATTGGGAAATTACTTTAACTTGTCTTCTATGTGATAATTTCTTACTAGAAATTATAGTCATCAATGCTCTACGTGCAACACTTAAGTTAGAATATCGACTCTTGGTTTGAATACAATCCAATGTTGTTTCCAAGTTTTCAATTACTGTCTGATTTAGTAAATTTGAAGATTTTTTCTTGTTATCAACTCCTAACAACTCCAAAATAGGGGCCATTTCTTTTCACCTAAATAACTTTGCACATAATTGTTCTCTTCAGCTAACATATGTTTAGGTGAAATATTTTTGAAAAGAGCATCCTCATCCATCTCCATAAGATTTTTCATTCCATACAAAAAATTTCTATCACTACTACTAATTTTATCTTGTACTTGTTCATTAACACGCCCTTCATCTTGTTCATCAATAATTTCAATGGGTTGTTCTTAACTAGATGTTCCTAGGGTTTTTTCATCTCTTTTTTGGTCATACAATCTTGATCTAGTTCTTTTATTCCCCATCACAAATTGCTTGTTTTAATTCACTTACACACACATATACATCCTAATAAATAACTCATGAAGTTCAATTTCTACATGGTAAAATGAGTAAATAAGTTGGGAATCATGTTACATACCTAAAAATTTGTAGCCTCTCTTGCCAAAAAAACTCCTTTTGTGTGGTTTCTCCAAATGATTGAATTGAAAAAAAATTAAAAAAATAATTTTTAGCTATTGCAAAAAAATTTGCTTCTTCTATTTTCTCCTTGATGGTTGAATTGAGAACAAAACACAAAAAATAAAGCCATATATATAATTAAGTTTAAAAAAAATAAAAAATAAAAAACAAACTGCCGACTAGTGGTGGTCATTGGAATTATATGATTTTGGGTGGGTCGATCTCACCCTAATTTGATTTGGGTGAGTCAAACTTGAGCGAGTTCAATTTACCCGAAACTGTCTATGTGGCATTCCATTTGGCAGCCACCTCTTCATTTTCTAGGGTTTTATGAATTTCTCAACTTAAACTGAATATTTCTTCAATCAGAATGGATTATTTCAAAAATAAAAAAAATACCCTTTTGTAGAGCTTTGAGTCTAGAATCCGAATATGAGTTTTTTAATATTTTGATTAGTTTTAATATGTTTTTTTTTAAATTACTGCAAGTAGGTTGTTAAAATCAGAGATGACATAGATTAGAAATTAAAAAAAAAAAAATCAAAACACATCAAAAAAAATTTAGAATTATATGATGCACTAGAGGAAAGAGTCCTCTCCAAAAGGGTATAATTGGTTTTGTGAAAATGATAAAAAAATTATACAAAAGTTGACATGGAATGCAAACTATCATATTCTATAAAGTTTGACTTTAAAACGATATTACGAAGAAAATATGCATTGAAAACTGATTTTTTTCCTCCATGCATTAGATATTGAACTCGTCTATTTGGAAAAAAAAATTAGTGAAAAATAAGATTGTTTTCTCTTTTTTTTTTTGTGAGGTGGACTCAAAGTTACTTTTTCCTGAAATTTTTAGCAATTCGAAATTTGCTCTTAAATTTATAAAAAATGTCAAAATAATTTTTTAAAATTTTTAAAAAATTACAAGCATAAAATTAATCAAGAGATCTACATTTCATTAGTTTACATCATTTTGAAATTCAAAATATTAATGCCACTTTTATGAGGTCGAAGTTGAAACTTTTTGCTTGTGTTGGCCGATTCTTTTATAAAAGTGTGACACAGCTTTGTGCTTTTACCCGAAAGTAGAACTTGACAAGATGCTCGAAGTAGGGATCATTAAACTATTGGTATAATAGTCACAATGGTATTACATTGTTAGTTAAATAAATGTTAGTAAATAAAGCAATAGTTAGTTTATAGTTAGATATAAATAAATAAATGTTAGTAATAAATTAGTTTTGGGAAGTTAGGAAGTTATTTCCCATAGGAAGTTTGTAAGGGAATAATTTGGATTTAAAAGCAAATGTACTACATTGTAACAATCATCCAAAGACAATAATATATTATTCTATAGTTTTTATTTTACTGTGCAAAGATGGTTTGACCAGATGTATGCTTGCTCACCCATTTTAATATGGTATCAGAGCAAACTTCATTCTTGTGTCTGTGAGAAGATGAGTGCTAGGTTTCATAGAGATTCCAAATAGTAATGTTATGTTTGAGATGGAAGAGTAAATTCATGTGCTTGATGCAGCATCAAAAGAAGTACATATGGGTGGTATTGCTCACATAACTAGCACGAGTTGAAATAGGGCACTGGAGGACATGCTCTAAACTTTGTGGAATCACGATAGGGTTACAGACGCCCTATGTTAGTTAGAAATTTGATTTCTCTATGCTTCAAGAGGTTTTAAATAGGAAGCTACTTCAATCTACAACAGCTTCTTAGAGATGATTCCGTAGACACAAGATTCACCAGGTTTCATGAATTCAAATGAAATATTTTCTGAGCTTGATTTTTTTTGTTAGAGAAATCATCAAATAAGTAGCAGATCTATTATTTTTGGAGATTCATTGGTTCAAATATTTTGGTTCTATTGCTCCTTTTTGTTAGAGTTGGCTATGATTGGAGCCACCCAGGATCTAGGACTTCATGAAAGCACAAGAGAGATCAAATGGAAGAATGATGCTATTCTATCATTGAATGCAAAAGAAAGATTGTTGTTTTTTATTACATAATACATGAAGAGAGCCTTTCTTATAAAGGCAAGGTGAGAGCTAGAAGGGTGGAGTGGAAGGTGGAGTGGAAAGTGGAGATATTCCAACAACATGTGCCAATTAGTGGATGATAGCTAATTGCACATGTGGAGGATAAGACAACTCACTCCAACTATCAACAACTCAACACACAACTAGACTTAACTAGACACAACTAGACACAACTAGACATCTAGTAGACTCACTAAGTCAACTTAACATGTGTGATTAATGTGTGATGTGTGAATATTATTTAACTAGTAAATAGTTAAATAAGATGATTTATCCACACAAGGGTAAACTGGTTAGGTGATAACCCTATTCACACCAACACCCCCCCTTAAGTGCAACTTAGGGAGTAGTTGACTAAAGCAAGATGAAATGATGGATGGGTCCCGACTACTAAGTCATGTTAGGTACCCATGTACAAACAAATCTCAAGTGGAGAAAAAGAGAAAACCTCATGGGACAAAACTCCTCTCCAAAAGTGAGAATGCTTGAAACATGAAAGTGAAAGAAGAAGTGATAGTAGGAAGGACTCAACATGACCCCCCAAGGACAACTTTTATCACATATATACAATCAAATACCCCCCCATAGGAGAGCAAATGTGAGACTATAGGTCTCCCCCACAATGAAGTAGCTCCTGTGCCGATGGTGGATGTTTGAAGTAGAATGCTAGAAAGTGTCTTGTACCTGCAAACAACATTTCTCCCCTTAGGAAGAAACAAGTCCAAAGGCTGATGTCGAAGAAACTCCATCTCAAGGAATGAGGGAAAAAGCCTCATGATGTATGCCTCTGAAGACTGCTCAAGTCTCCACATGTCAGAATCAAAGAATGCCACAATGCAATGATGTGTGTCCAATCCAAAATCCTATGTAGACTGATGAAGAACAACCTCCAAAGACGAAGTAGGTGGGATAACAGTTGTGCTGTAACTGTCATCAAAGAGGAGAGATATCCCCTCAAGTGTGTCCTCCAAAGCTGCAATATGAGACTCACAAAACAAGTCTGATATACCTGCCAAGAAAGTATCCCACAAAGCTGTGTCTGAAAGACCTGAATGATCCTGCTCAACAGAAGTAGATGAAACCAAGTCGATGTCGATCTCTGAAGAAGCAGGAGGTTGAGGTGATGGAAGCTCAGCACTAGTCTCATGAACCAAAGTGGGTGAAAGAACACCAAGGTTCAAGTGACCAAACTTCTCCTAAGAAACATGATTCACACTTGATGCATGAGTGTGAATATCCATCAATGGATCTACATCATCAGAAAAAACAAAATGGGAGAAGGTATACAAGCGAGATGCATGATTAGCCATCCTAACTGCAATGATACCTCTGCTCTCCAAGTCTCGAATGATCACTGAATCAGGAGTGAACTCAACTGTCTTGCCTGCACCACAATGAGTAATCTGATAGATGGAAAGGAGATTAGATGTCAAAGAAGGAACACACAACACATTATTGAAAGTGCCCTTACCAACATCAATGGTCCCTTTTCTAGATGCATGCATGTATGTGTTGTTACCCATCAAGATAGGTGTCGAAGTGCATGACTCAAATGAAGAGAACATCCCCTGTGAAGATGCCATATGATGAGAAGCTCCAGAATCAAGAAGCCATCTCTCTGACTGAAGACTTGTTGAAGCAAAGAGTACATGTCCTTTTCCTTTATCTTTCCCATTTGCAATGCCTACTATCCCTGATTGTGTAGATGATGATGGTGTCGAAGAAGAGGATAAACTAGGTGATGATGATGGCATTTTGATATTGTGCTTTTGAATAATGTGAGTCAACTCATCAATTTTCTTCTCATAACACTTATGCTCATCATGTCCTAGCTTCTTGCAAAATGTACACTTTGGTCCCTCCTTCTTAGATGATTCCTCCTTGGGAGAGGATGAGAACTTAGGTGATTTGGTTGATTCCTTTGCTTGCTCATTGTTCTTGAGATTCTTATTTTTCTGTTTCTTACCTTTGCTAGTTGAAGTCTTTTGATCCTTAGAACCTTGATTAGCAAGAAGTGCTTGAGGTTTAGGAGACTTCAATTTGCCCATGTGTACTAACTTAGCTTGCTTCCTTGTGAGTGATGCAGCAAACTCATCAAGTCAAGGCATTGTGAAAGCTTTCCCAAGTGCATCCATCATAGCATAGAAGGTAGAAACAAAAACTGAATAGTCAAGACCAAGCTTGGCAAGGATTGAAAGAGTCAATTGAGTGTCCTCTTTCTCAATTCCACATTGTTTGAGGTGCAATCTAAGTGATTTTAGTTTTGTGAAGAAGTCTTGGATGCTTGCAAAACTGGTTGGATTCAAACCAATTAATTCATTCTCCAATTTGAAACCCCTCATTGTATCTTGTTTGCCAAAGAGATTCTCTAAGGTAGTCCACACATCATTAGGTGTTTTACAAGATTCAATATGAAAAAGAAGATTAGGAGAGATAGACAAGCATAGTGTTCCATAGGCTTGATCACATCTATTGTACCACTTTCTCTTTTCTGCAGCTACTGTTGGTTCAATTTTTTGTACCCATTGTTACTCTATGAATTTTCAAACTTCTTAAATGAATCTCCATTTTAGTTTTCCACTCATGATAGTTATATGGTGTGAGTAGAGGAATTTTGTGTGAATCCATGATGCAAGAGTACAAAAAAGAACACAAGACACCCCCTGTTACTCAATCAAAGAGATCACCCCCCCAAAAAAGAATAATTGTTGCACTTTATACTTAGTGCGATTTACAACTGTCCTCAAGGGACCCAAAAAGGGAAAGTATCAAAATCTCTTAAAACTGAGATTCAAAGGAGTTTACAATTGCTCACACTGATTAATCACAGCAAATAGATCCTTTCAAAACAAGTTTCACTTCCTCAAGTGTCAAAATGCCCAAGTTATCACTCAAAAGTAAAAAAATTGACAAATGAAATAAAATGAACTTGGAGTAGAATCTGAGAAAAGTGCATGAATGGATTTGAAGAGCTCCTGAATACCTTTCCGATGCTGCAAGAATCGTGAAAATCGGAGATCGTGGCAAGAAGTTGTGAGGTCGGAAGCTGAAAACAAAGATTTGTCTTCAAACTGTTGTAACAGTCACCTGCAGCAGAATTTCAGAAAACTACTGACACAACTGTGAAGTGCTCTCTGTCATCTTTCTGACGATATCTCATTTGTCTGATTTTGCCTCCATGGGCAAAAGTTATGCAAAAAAGAAAAAAAGCCCTAGTTTAGGGCTTTGAGGGGCAAAAATGGCCCCTTTGTCAGAATATTCCCAAAATATTCCCTTTTGGCGGAAAAAAATTGCCTGCCTTCTGGAAAAGCAAAAAATGTCTGAAAACCGCCTATGATACTGAAAAACCACCTTGACTCTCCAGAAAACTGCTTTGAGTTTTTGTCGAAACCAGCTATTTTTGGCGCCAAACCACGGGTTTGTGTTGAAAAATGCTAGCCGGAGGATAAGCAATCCGCGGATAGGAACAACCGATGGTTTGATAAAATTTACCGGTGCGAGACAATTTCAAGCACTTAATGCTCATAAGGAATACACCGATTGGAATCACCGACGGTGTAGAAAATTTTTGGCGGTTTGAAGTTTTACTGCCGACGTGTTTTGGTGGCCATGGGGGTGCTTTAACTGCCAGAAGATGCTTTGAGAGCCCGCAGTGAAGAAATTGAAGCCATCAGGGTCAAACAAAATGCCTGAATGGATTTCTTCCCACCACAGTTTAAAAGAGACCACTGATGGTAGGCATTGGGAGGTTTTCATTAATTGTCGACGTGATTTGACTGCCAATGATAGTAAAGACCGCAGAATGTTTATGATGACGAAGTCACCGCCGGTTGAGTTCTACTGCCGATGGCAGATTTAGCAGAGACCACTGCTAGAGATTGATCCCTCCACTGGTGGAATTGATGTGATTGGCCGGATGAGGTTCAAGGGATATGCCTACAGGAACAACCGACAAGTTTAAACAAATTTTCTGACGTTAATTTGTTGCTCACTGCCAAATGGATATTGCTGCTAACTGCGTGACTACCACCGGTGGTAGATTTGTTTGATTCCACCAGTGGGTAGTTTTGAAAATGCTGGAAGATTTTTTTCACAGCCACTGAGGAATGTTTGCTGACGGCGGTTATATCAAACAGTGATTGCCGAGAGCTCCCCCGGGTGGCAGTTTGAGATCTGCAACCACTGGAAATGAATGCTGGATATGTGAAAAATGCCTGCAGGGTGTATGCCTCCGGCCACTGGAATATTTTCAATGATGTTTGTTGTCGATAGTTTGGAGATCCGCAGATTAGAAGATCTTATTGGAAGAAGAAACAAACCACCGATTTTGAGCTGCTAAACAAGAACAACCAACAAGTTTAGAAATTTTCCGGCGTGGATTTGTTTACGGCTTGAGACAGTATCGAGCACTTAATGCTCACATATACTATGGAGAGTGCTATGTCCACCAAGAATTGTAAATGCAGGCCGCTTTTGGCATGAATAGTTTACTGCATGAGACAAGGCTCACAGATACTGCTGAGGATATTGATGCCAGTTTATAAGACTGCCTGCGAGATTTAGACTGTTGGTGGTGGAAATTGTGTGGATGCCAAATGGTTTAGAGGCCGCCGCCTGCGATTGGGGGAATGTGCTGATATTTGACTTGCGATGGAGATCTGCGGTGAAAGAGGGTGGGGGCCCTCACCTAGGTGGGGCCCCACGATTGCCTCTATACCCTGTAGGTCTATTGTACCTGTCAGACAGGGTACAAAGAAAGACTCCGTAGAAAATCCGTAGACCTTTTAATTACAATTGTAGACTTAACAATTAACTAGCAGACAAAACAAACATGACCTGATGATTTATTCCATGATGCTTCCGTAGTACGCAGTCAAAGATTCTGGTGGTATATGCTGCAGAATATTCCTACGACAGATCCATATAGCCGGGAGGCAAAAAAATTTTGCCTTTTGCTGCAACTTTGTCCGATTTGGACGATTTTACAGTCAATCTATACTGATTTGGTCGCTCCGGACGCAATGGCAATGTCCGATTTGGGCCAAACTACTATGAAATTGCTGGTACCTCCTGGGTCACGCCAAGGGCCTCAAATTGAAACCCTTGTCAATTTTGCCTCTGATGTCGGATTTGGACAAAATAAAAGGCGATCTTGACTGTTTCAGCTGCTCTGGATGCAATGGTGAAGTCTGATTTGCAACAAAATGCACCAAAATGCACCTAAAATACAAGGGCAAGAAAGGAAAACCCTCACAAAACTGGTATTTCTATCAAGTTTTTCTGATTCTCTAGGTCATCAATTTGATGCAAGAAAAGAGCATACTCAACCATCAAGATCCATCATGAATTTGCACTTAAGATCTCTCAAAAAATGACTAACACAAAGTGATTCTTCCTAGAGCTTTGATACCATGTTAGAGTTGGCTATGATTGGAGCCACCCAGGATCTAGGACTTCATGAAAGCACAAGAGAGATCAAATGAAAGAATGATGCTATTCTATCATTGAATGCAAAAGAAACATTGTTATTTTTTATTACATAATACATGAAGAGAGCCTTGCTTATAAAGGCAAGGTGAGAGCTAGAAGGGTGGAGTGGAAGGTGGAGTGGAAGGTGGAGATATTCCAACAACATGTGCCAATTAGTGGATGATAGCTAATTGCACATGTGGAGGATAAGACAACTCACTCCAACTATCAACAACTCAACACACAACTAGACTTAACTAGACACAACTAGACACAATTAGACATCTAGTAGACTCACTAAGTCAACTTAACATGTGTGATTAATGTGTGATGTGTGAATATTATTTAACTAGTAAATAGTTAAATAAGATGATTTATCCACACAAGGGTAAACTGGTTAGGTGATAACCCTGTTCACACCAACACTTTTCACTATGAAAGGATTTTATGCTTTTTGACAGCATCAACAGAGTGCCTTGGATTCCAACAAAGCAAGGAGGATAGATTTTGATAAAATCTCTCTACACTATGAAAGTTGTTGATTCTTCTTCTTGAGGGTGTAAAAATTTATGGTGACTATTTGGCAAGCTTGGTGCATAGTTAAATCTGTCAGGTCCTTCAGTTGTGTTCTCAATCAAGGGGAGACCAGGCAAGGTTTTGGCTACCTAATTTTGAGTTTAAAAATAAAAAATAAAAAATATTGGTAGCATTTAATGAGGTGCGATATGTTTACATGATCTTTAAAATCAGCGGGCCGATTGAGACATTTACAAGTGATTGTTTTGAATTAATGAGGTGTGATATGTTTACATGATCTTTAAAATTAGCGGCTGATTGAGACATTTACAAGTGATTGTTTTGAATTGATTTTATTGTTCCTTCGTGCTTTGGGGTTTAAAGAATACATTTACATAGGTGCTATTAGTGTATAATGCTAAAGAATTAAGAATGGTTCCTGCTCTCAATGTTAGTCAGTAGCAACGTATAGAGCATCTACTAATGAAGGGTGGAGAAAATATATTCAATATTATACAATTTTTTTGTACCATGGATGGAAACAAATTGGTTGTTCCTACTGACATATATTTGGAGGCTTTCGAGGATTGTAGTACTTCCTCTGGTGCTATCTTTGGAGGGTAAGGACTAAGATAGTCATATTGGAGGCAGGTGGCATCGGAGGATGGAGGATTTTCTATCATCTCAAATTAGCTTCTTGCTTTGAGATGATGCTTTGCATGAGAAGCATTTTTAGTTTTAGTTGTTTTTCTTTTCCTTGTTGTTGTTGACAGATTTGAAGAATGTATGTTCTGTGAAGATTTTGTTTTGGAGATAGGTTTGGGATTTGGTGTTGAGCTTAATATGGATTATTGTCCAGCGAGCTTCAAAGAGTATATGATCAAGAATTATACCCTTTCGTGGTCACTAGACAATGATAGAGATATGTCGTATCTCTTAGGGGTCATTGTCGAATAATTCAAGACATTGTGATTTGAGAGTTCGGGACTAAAGAGCTTAAGAACACAGCTCAAAGCTACGCCTTTTTGAGAGTAGATGAGACAGCATGATGGAGCCCCGCTTGGTTCAGGATTTGTTCTTTTGGAGAAGATCTTCTATAAAATATGTATTCATATTATGTAATTAGCTTTTTTTAGTATGTTCTAAGCATTCAGGGGGGTCCCTTGGTACTATTGCAGGAACAATATAATAAGAGGGGGAATGTTGGCATAATAGTCACAATGGTATTACATTGTTAGTTAAATAAATGTTAGTAAATAAAGAAATAGTTAGTTTATAGTTAGATATAAATAAATAAATGTTAGTAATAAATTAGTTTTGGGAAGTTATTTCCCGTAGGAAGTTTGTACAGGAATAATTGTGGCTTTAAAAGCAAATGTACTGCTTTGTAACAATCATCCAAAGATAATAATATATTATTCTATAGTTTTTATTTTACTGTGCAAATATGGTTTGACCAGATGTATGCTTGCTCACCCATTTTAATATAAACCAATGGAGGAAGCAAAGTGGATCATTCCAATGGTGGTACAGAATAAGAAAACAGGAGAAAATAGGATATATGGAGACTATAGAGAACTTAATAAGGCTTGTATTCATGATCCTTTCCCTACACCATTCACAGAGGAAATCTTGGAGTCAGTTGCCAGTAGGGAAATCTACTCTTTCACTGATGGATTCTCCAAATATCACCAGGTAAAAATTAGAGAGGAGGATCAACCTAAAACAATATTTGCATCTGAACTAGGATCTTTCATGTATATTGTTATGCCATTTGGATTTAAAAATGCACCTACAGTATTTAGTGGAATCATGGTCAATGCATTCAAGGAGTTTATACATGATTATTTGGAAGTCTATTTGGATGATTGGACTATCTTTTCACTAGTAAAAGATCACACATTGACATTGAGGTCGATGTTGAATAAATGTAGAAGCTTGCAAATTTCCCTGAACTTAAAGAAATGTACTTTTGTGGTACCATTTGGAACACTACTAGGTTAGATAATATGCAAAGAAGGCTTGATCGTTGATCCCTTAAAAGTTGTCATTATTCAAAACTTTCTACCACTAAAAAGCACATTTGATGTCAAAACACTTCTAGGATATATCAGTTACCATCGAAAGTTCATCAAGAGTTATGCAACCATCTCAACACTTATAGAAGAACTATTGAAGAAAAAACAATGCAAAAGTATTACTTGGAATGAACACCACCAAAAAGCATTTGACACTTTGAAACAGAAGATAGTAAAAGCACCAATACTCATATTTCTAGATTGGGACAACACATTCCATGTTCATGTTGATGCATTACGGATTGCAATAGGAGTAGCATTGACTTAGCCTAGAGGTTCGAAGAATCATCCTATACCATTTGCAAGTAGGAAGTTATCAAAAGTAGAGAAGTATACCACAATTGAAAGGGAAGCCCTAGTAATGGTGTATGCATTACAAAAGTTTAGACATTACCTCTTGTTGAAACCTTTTATATTCTACTTTGATCATGAACCATTGAATTATCTACTCAACAAACCAATCATTCAAGGAAGAATTTTCCAATGGTTACTATTGTTTCAGGAGTTTGAATTCTTAATAATGGTGAAATCGAGAAAGCACAATCAGGGACTAGACTACTTGTTCAAAATTGAGACAGGGGAAGATCCGGAGGTACATGAAGAAGAACTCCCTAGTGCAAATTTGTTCAAAGTGAATGTGGTACTAGAAGAACTAGTAGACATAGCATACTTATTGGCTATAGGTGAACCTCCAATAAGGATATCAACAGAAGAAAGAGAAAATCTAATCTAGAATTCCTTTCCATACACATTGATTGAAAGGGAGCTACATGTCTTTGAGAAAAGGATGATATCATCAGAAGGGTAGTATATGAACATGAAAGAGAAGAAATTCTAAGAGGAGCACATGAAGGGATAGTAGGAGGAAATAATGCTAGAGACGTGATAACAAGAAAAATCAAACTAGGTGGATTATGGTGGCCTACACTTTTCAAAGATGCAAAGAGATATGTGAAGAAATGTGACACATGTCAAAGAATAGGAGGACCTATTGCAAGAGATGAGATGCCATTGAGACCAACTCCGACACAATTACCTTTTAGAAAATGGGCTATTGACTTCATTGGACTTATAGACCCACTGACAAAGTAGTCAAAATCTAGATTCATCACTACCGGAGTGGAATACTTTACTAAGTAGGTTGAAGCACAACTAGCTAGAGACTGTACAATAAAAATTATCATGAAATTCATATATGAGAACATAATTATTAGGTTTGGCTCTCCATTGAGCATAACCAGTGATCAATGTAAACATTTTGTAAATAAGATGATTTAAATATTGTTAGATAACTTCATGATAACACATAACAAGAGTTCACCATACTATCCATAAGAAAATGGAGCAAGTGAAGCTTTGAATAAGATCATTGGGGTAGCATTAACAAAAATGTGCAATGGCAACAAGACAGATTGGGATCTAAAAGTGCCATGGTACTCTAGGCATACATAACAACTTACAAAAGAACCACTAAGTTCACTCCCTATGAACTGGTGTATGGAATAGATGCTACAATACCGGTACACTTCATACTGCCAAACTTCAACACAACCCGGACCCTCAAGATGAATGAAGAAGACTCTCACACAAAGGATTGAAGAGTTGGAGAAAATGGATGATGACAGATTGATGACAACATATTTAATATGAAACTAGAAAGGAAAAGACATAAGGCTTAGTATGACAGAAATCTTAGAAACAAGACATTTAAGGAAGGTGACTTAGTACTCCTATATGGTCCAACAAGTTTAAGAAGCAGGAAAAATTGAAGACAAGGTGGGTATGACCATTCTACATTGAAGCAATTGCAGATTCTGGAGTAGTTAGAATGAAGAACATGGAGGGCCAATTATTAGCTAGATATGTCAATGGTGCTAGACTCAAGAAATATTTTCAACCAGAACATGGCATGTCTTAAGGACAAGACATAATTTGTAAGGGGGGATGATGTTAGCAGGGTGGATAGCATGGAGCAGAGCCGACCGAAAGTTGGTGCATACACTATGTGGAGGCTGCAGGCAGATAGAAGATGCTACAAAACACATCTCTATATGTAATAGATATAATATATATTGATATAGGATATGATGATATAGCATAGGAGGATAGAAGTATGATATGAGATAAATTCTGATGTAAAGAATGACATAGAAGTCATGTATGTAGATGGATGAGGTAGAGACACAAACCTTTCAAAGGATGGATATATATATATATATATATATATATATATATATATATATATATATCTGCCAGTATTAGTTATTTTTGTGTTGTCTTGTTATTATGATGTGCATGTGATACTCTGTTTTTGTTATTCTTTAAATGTATTGTGACAAACTGACTACAAAGACTTGACTGAGGAATGGATCTCCGGACTAGTATCCCTCTTCATTTCTTGCCAATAGTCCTCTACAATACTCCTACCCTTTTTAGCATTTCCCCTATCTTTCTCTTTTTGAAGAAGCTTGAGGCCAAAAGTAGCGCAATTGAGACTCTCTTTGTTGAATTTGATCATACTACAAATGTCTTCCATTTTACTGTACTTCCTTTTTAGATCAAGTAGGCTCTCATGTAGAAAAACAATATTCTTTTCATTGATGTAGAATATGTTGCAAGGGTCCCCATATTTTCTCTTAGCGCTCGCTTTTGCCTTATTCTTATCGTCTTGAGGGTTAGAATCTAGGGTATTTTTAGCAGCAATTGAATCACCCCTAACAATTTTATTCTTAACCACCTTTTTCTCCTTGTAATCCAAAATTTTGACCTCTCTCTCTCTCTCTAATAGTAAGAGAAGCCTTGGAAGGTTTAGACTTAGAGTTGTCCTCATTTAGCTCCACAACTAAGTCAATACCTTCATAATCTGATCTTTCCTTCTCATAATCACTTAACCCCTTCATTGTTGGATACCACAATTTTATCTTCCTTGACTAGGCGAACCACCTTGGCTTTAGTTTTCTGGAGCGAAAGTCTTGAACTTTGACTTGTGTGTGTGTGTGTGTGTGTGTGTGCACGCGCGTGTGTGTGCATGTGTGTGTGTGTATGTGTGTGAGAGGGTCTAAATATGATGGTTGTATGGCCATATTTAAATATTTTTTCCATAAAATATAACATTTTTTTTAAATCTATTAAATGAAAGAAGATATTTTAGACCATCAAAATATATGTATGATTACTCTATGATAAATATTTATTTATAGTAGAGTATACTTTAATATTTGATGGACAACTTTAAATAAATACCACCATAAAAAGATTGTAGGCAACGTTGACAATCAAATTTAGGCCCCAATGGTTACTAAAAAGACAATAAACAACTGATACGATAAACAATACCATGGTGAAGTTAGTATCAACTTAGTTTTTCTTCTGAAGTTAGGTGTCTTAAAAAGGAGGACCACATTGTCTCTTTTCTATGGTCATTCATATTCTTGACATTGGTGTGACAATCCTATTTAGTTTTTCTTCCTCAATTAAATTTTTTAAAAAGGAGGACCACATTGTCTCGTCTCTGTTTTCATTCATAGTCTAATATTGATGTGACAATCCTACCAATTTTTTCTTCTGGAATTAAATGTTTTAAAAAGAGGACCAAATTGTCTCTTCCCACGGTCATTCATATTTCTAACAATGGTAGGACAATCCTACTTAGTTTATATTTTTTTTAAAAGAGGACCACAATGTCTCTTGTCCATGGTCATTTATATTTCTGATATTTGCGGGACAATCCTACTTAGTTTTTCTTCCGCACTGAGGTGTTTTAAGGTAGACCACTTTGTCTCTTCTCCGTGGTCATTCACATTTTTGACATCGGCGGGACAATCTGCCGTGTCATGTCAGGAATGCGTTGTGTATAGCGTGGCCTATTACGTGTCGGCAGTGCACACGCACCTGTGAAAAATTGTTCATCTGTATAAATATAGACCCAAGGCAGGAAGACAGGGTAAGCTTATAGGGAATGATAGAAAAGAGAAGAGAATGCACATATGGAGGGGTTGTTGAAATGCCAATCTCAATCCCAGTCTTAGTTTGTTGATGGTTTCAGCTGTGAAGATCTGAGGGTGGTCAAGCGCCTCGGCCAGGGCAACATGAGCACGGTTTTCTTGGCTATCCATCGTGGCACTAAGAAGGCTTTTGCGGTCAAAGTGATAAATAAGGAGCTTCTTCAACAGAGAAATGCTTACAAAATGGAAGCTACGGAGAAGGAGATTCTGTCTTGTTTGGATCATCCTTTTCTGTCGTCTCTGCTTACTCACTTTGAGTCAGAGAATCATACATTTCTGGCCATGGAGTATTGTTTTGGAGGATACATTAACGTCTTGACGCATAGGCAACCCACTCAGACCTTTTTAGAGTCCACGATAAGGTGAATATTATTAATTTGTTCATTTTTATTTTTAACTTCCATTTGATTCCTAGGTTACATATTATTATTTTATCTTGCTTCTTCTATAGATGTCTAATAGCTAATCTTGGTAGTTGAAGTCAAGTTTTCAGGTGGCATGTTTGCATGGATGCATAGGTTCTACGTGGCAGAGGTAGTTGTAGCGTTGGAGTATTTGCATGAGCAGGAAATAATATACAGAGATCTGAAGTCGGAGAACATATTGGTGCAAGACAGTGGGCACATAATGCTCACTGATTTTGATCTCTCCCTGTGTCTCATAATGGCGAAGATGGTGAATGGCAGTCTCGTTCGTTTGTGGGTACAGAGGAGTACATTGCATCGGAGGTCCTGTGGAGGAAATTCTACTCGTACCCCGTGGACTGGTGGTCCTTTGGCGTCTTTCTCTACGAAATGAGTCAAGGGTGGACACCTTTTAGGGGCTTAAGTAGAAAGGACACTTTTATCAAAATTTTGAGCAAGGAACCAATTTTCTCATCCTCCTCTTCTCTCGATGATCTTATTCAAAAGCTCCTTGCGAAAGAGTCGACAGAGGCTGAACAGAAAGCAAGTAAAAAGCCACCCATTCTTCCGCAGCTTGAGATGGGAGCAACTGCAGGTTGTTTCGAGACCTCCTTTTGTGCCACTGCTCTCCCATGAATCTCTGGTCACTCTCCACCCAGATGATGAAGAAGCAGCAGCAATGAACAGTAAATCCGTCAGCTACGGCTATGCGGAATCCTACTTGGAAGAAGACAATATGAGCAGATGTATATTTCGGGAGTTTTGAGACGATATGATTTCCTAATTGGGCCGACACTGCTCCAGCTGATGATGTCACACTTTCTCTAAAATAGGACCTTTGTAGCCTCTGCCAAATTCTCTAGCCTAAATTTGACGGTCGATCCTGCCTGTCAAATAGATTTTGTGACAGTGAAATACAAGATATGCTTTGTTTTGAAATATATACTAGTAGTTGTACTATATTTATGTGTAACGATTTTGTCAATAGGTAATTTTTAGTGTTTGTGTTGGAGTTTTTATAGTTTTTTGCAGAGAAGAAAATTACTAGAGCAGTTTCAAGCTTTGTCACATGAAGATGGAATTCAAAAAGATGAAAGGCAATGATAAATAAATGTTTTATTAAAGTTAGTGTTTGAAAATAAAAAAAGTAGAATAAAAATAAAAGAAATTAAAAGTTGTAAGTTAATCATTTGAAAATTGGCATTAATGAACCAAAATCTTCACCAGAAAACAAATGGGTGCCAACTGCCAAAACTCAATCAAGCACCAAAATAACATATTTTCTTGCTAAAACAAAGTAGGAAACAAAGAAAAAACAACACCCAAGTTAGTATATGGTCCAAGTGAAATATGGACATCAACTAAAGCACCCGAAAACAAACTATAAGCACAAAAAATTCAATAACTAAAGTTACTGTACACTCAAAATCGTGACTTCGGTTGCCTGGGGCTGTTGGGTCGGATTTTAGCATGCACACGGACCCTTTCCTCCTTGCCATGGGGTGATCTGCCACGTCAGTCTCACTCACGTGGAAGTAGCCAGTCGAGAGGAGGTGAGACATGGTGGGGGTCTAGCTTGTTGGAGAGATGGACTTTGCGGAGAGGGATCAGAAAGTATTGTGGCCTTTGTTGTTGTGTGCTAAGTTGAATGTTTCGTTCAATTGTAATTGTTGTTGAGATAACCCTATGACCCGAAGGGTCACTAGTTTCTCTTCTCCTGTTGGGGTTTCTTCTATTCCACCTTTGTGTGGGTATGTAGTTTCTTGCGTTTATGTCCTCTTGTCTCTCTATGCATTGAATGAGTTCTCATTGTATTTAGAGTTGTCTAGTTTTTTCTATCAACAAGAGGACAAATGGGTCTCCTTGTGGTAGAGTTAAGGCTTCTTGAACTGTTGTCGTGGATTTATCTCCTTGATCTCATCACGGATAGTCATCACCAACTCTCCTCGCACTCCTAGGCACATTTGAAACCCAAGATGGAGGTAGATGTGTGATGACTAACTTTAACTAGATTTAGGATTTTGACCTAGGATTTAGTTGACCTAGGGATTGGCTATGTTTTGACTTATTTTTACCTTGTGATGTGATTAAGGGTTTGGTTGAATCTTTTAACCGTGGTTACCTCATGATGGTATCGAGGGTTTGCAATTTTGTCTTTTCTAGGGTTTCTATATGCATGCAAAGCTAAATGATATCCAAACGTGTTTCAGTGCTTTTTTAGTATTTTGGAAATGAAAAGTGTTGTGTAATCTATGAAAGGGAAATATGAATGCAAACTAATATGACTTTTTCTAATGCAAGTTTAATCTATGTTTTTGGGTTTTCAATTGTTTTGAAGTAATATAATCTAAAAAGGGAAAATGCTTCTTCAAATAATCTAGATCTAAGAATATGAAAACAATTATTCTAACATGCAAGATCTAACTATCAAGGAAAAAGCAAAGATTTACTGTTCCCAAGAGAAAATTTTGTTTTCTAATTACTATCAATTGAATAAAGCATGAAGGAACCTGAAAGAAATGAAGATTTGTGCGAGTCCACTACCCTCAGAAATCCTTGATATTGGCAACCTCAAGTCTTTTTGAAGTAGCAGGAGATCCTCTTGATGACAAAATGAAACAAAGAAGGAAAAAGAAGCTTGTTGAAGCTTGAAAGAGCTCCATGAGAGCTTTGGTTGAGCATAATGGTGTAGAATGAAGTAGCGTAATGATGCTTGGTTGAAAATGAATAAAGCAAAAGGCACCTTCATCCTGTAAGAGCATTAGAATGCTAAGTTGGAGAGAAAAAAATAGCAAGAGCTGTGTGCACAATGAATTTTCCTTCCTTTGTGCTTGAGAGAGGGGTGTATTTAGAGGTTTGAGGAATGGGATTGATTGAGAAGTTAACTCATTTGATTGATGAGTTAACAACGATTGATTGGGGAGTTAACAAGGTTGATTACCCAGTGAACTCAGCGAACTATGGAGTGATAAATCAATAATAGCTTATCATTGAAGAGGAAATGGAGATGTGAGGATGCATGAGATTGATTGAGGAGTTAATTTTAGATCAAATGGAGTTAATTATGCATGTTTGGGTGCATGAAATAATCAACTCCATATTAGACATCAAAAATCATGCGAACTGGAAGAAAAATAGGTGAAAACAAAGCTAAAACGGGTGAGAAACTCGAGTTTTTCCGCGGCTAGAAATACGACAGGGTCGCCCCTTTTGCCAGTAGGGTTTCCCCTAGTTGACCATGGGTCACCCGGGGGAGATCTGGGCTGGACAGGGCTTTTTGAAGAACTGCAGGGAGAAATGAAAGAAGAGAAGAAAAGGAGGGGTTTTGCCTCCAAAAATAGGTCAGTCATGTGCAAGAATCCAAATCTCCACTTGTGCCTGCAGGATCTCCCGGGGGAGATTTGGAAATAATAGGGGGAGATTAGGATTGGTTGAGTGGAACTAAAAACTGAAAGTGGGAGATGGATAGGGGGACCTCTAGAAGGCTTCTAGGGGGTGTTGAGAATGAAAAACACAAGGGAAAGGTGGAAACTCACCTACAAGACATGCACAAGGCTTAGGAGAGAGGTCAAGAGCTCAGAAAATGCAAATTGACAAGTGTCGAAAAGCATCACAAGCAACGAGAGAGAAAAATCAACAAGGAGGAAATAACGCAGGACAAGAAAGAAGAGATGTCATTAAGAGGTTTGCTGCTTAAAGGACATTATTTCGCACTTACATGTACATGACATAGATTTGAATGATCATAGGGGTCCTTGTGGAGGCTGTGTGTGATTATTGTGCTTACATATTTACCCCCTCGGGGATGGTAGTCTTCATGAAAGGTAGGTACCATTCCCGAATTAGGCCTAACCTGTTGTCAGTTTTCTATAATTGTACCTGCAATAACTAGTATCAGTTTGACATTTAAATATATCAAAACAAATAATAAAAACTAAAATGACAAACTTACCATGGATTGTTCGATTTTGACTCTATTTGTTTGCCTTTGTCAGTTTGGACCTGTAGGGATGAAAGCATGCAAAACAATACACAAAAAAGATGCATAAAAGCAAAGAACTAATCTAAAATGCACAAATGAAACTAAGCTAAGGGCAAACAAAGCAAGTTAAATTGTGACATCGGAGCAAAATGGCGACAAAATCGATTGTGCGAGTAGTCATTGGAAAGGTATTGCCAAGGAGATCGCAAAGGTGGCTGCCTCTTATTCAACCGCAGAGAATCAGGTACGCAAATAGTGAAAAACTCTTCTCTAAACCCTACTCTCAATTTTGTGAAAAATGTCTTGAAATTGTCTATTTTTGTCAATTTTCTCTATTGCATTGTATTTGTCTTGTCGTTTAGAGCAAGATAGGTTTTTTGTTTTCTGAAATCAGCCAAAAAATAAAGTTTTTAGAGAAGTTTTTGGTTGATGGATCTCCCTCTTGGGTCACCCCTTTTGTCAGGTAGGTCACCTGGTGGATATCTTGTCTGACAGCAGGGTCACCCAAGGGAGATCCTGCAAAACAGCAGGGTCACCTGGGGGAGATCCAGCAAAACACCTGTGTTGCCCGGGGATGACCCTGTTGGGCTGATTCTAACTGAAATTTGTTTGACACTTGTTTTACTTTGATCTAACATGTTTTGGTTACTGTATTTGCCTATTTATTGTAATTTTGAAGGTTTATACACTTTTTTTGTGTAAAGTTTTTCTACAATTTTATGACTTTTAGGGATTTTTATGAGTTTACGAGATCTAATCTAAAGTTTTCTTCTGACCTTGCAGGACATACGTATCCAATGGAATGCCTATTGAGAGTAGGGATGGCTCTTAGGGATGTCTGCTTCATTAAATGATGAGGATCGTACTATTTTGAGGAGGGCAGGTCTAGCTAGAGTTTGTCATGTGCCTGTTATTCATCCTGTGTCTCATATATGCTATGACATTCTGACTTACTAGGACAATGGTCAATAGAAACACATTTAGGTTCCCACAGATCTCTGGAGAGTGGACCATCACTCTATATGATGTGTATCATATACTTGGGGTACCTGTGAGAGGACATCCTTTAGTCCTTCCAACTAGCGAGTCCTTCAAGGACAAGGCATCTTGGGCAGAGTTCATGGGGTTCATCGCCCCGGAGATCAAACAGGAGTCCAGCTCACTTCTGTGACATGCCTTCGCATCCCACTTTTGAGTAGATTCCTGATTGGGTTGATTGCATCGAGGCTGTCAGGAGATAAGGCCTCGGCTCATCTGAGATGGTGTTGGGCACCCATCATTCATGGTATTAAGGAGGGCATAGTTTATGCTTGGGGACTGGACATCTTGGCTATGGTTTACAGGGACTTCTATCGTATCTCACGGTGAGGGGCTCTAGCTTTTAGCCACTCTTCTTTGATCATGGCATGGATATTTGAGCACATGAAGCCCTATTAGAAACTCATTCTGATTCCAGATAGATGTTTACCAAGAGCAGTGAGGTGGATGCATTTTGGTCACTTTGATGCTTCTTTACCCATTGTCACTTCTCTTACTGATGAGGACATGGTCTTTGATCCTTATCATGATATGGAGGGATCTTGGGCCTGTGATGGTGAGGTTAGGGAGTATTGTCATGGAATATCTGAGATTTCAGACCATAATGGTCTAGTTGAGGCCCATTGTGTTGACCGTGTTTCACAATAGTTTGGTGAGGACATCCCTGAGGACTTGCCACCAGTGTCCACATGCTACAAGATAGTTCAGGAGATGGGTGAGATTGGACAGAGGATCATAGTTTGGACTCCCTTGACTCATGGAGTCTTCATTACTAGAGATTTGAGATGAGGACATAGGTAAGGGAGAGGGACTCCTTCTCGATCTCTGATTGTGATTGTGGATTCAGAGTTTATTGATGAGGACTACATGTTCTAGATGATGATGATTCGTCAGACGAGGTCCTTCCTGAGGATGCACAGGATGAGGATTTTGATGGTACTGATGATTCAAATTATGGTCCTGATATCCTTGAGGGTCCTCCTATTGTTCCTCGACCTCCTCATTCAGATGAGGTGATGTGACAATTTGATCCTGATTGGCAGCCTAGTGATCCACATAAGTTTTGTCTATTTGTTTTTCAAACTCCTATCCTTTCTCTTTTCATGGGGAATTGACTTGTTCTTATCTTTTAATTCACTCTTTCAGGTAACGTCAGAGAGTGGAGGGATTTTGTTCACGAAATTAATGTTGGATTGGCTTCTCCCTTCACTAGGATGACTTGTGATTGTCTTTTAGCCGATCTTGGTGTGCCCCCTACTATTGGGTGACACACTGACATTTTTGCTCCTGTCTGTCATGGATGTTAAGTGAATACTAACTTGAAGACCCAAGTTGACACCCTTAAGGGTGAGAATCAGGTACTTCGAGAGATGGCTTGTCTTAGTTTTGGATGACGTGATGCTAGTATGGCAGGACCTTCACAGTCACATACTCACAGTAGAGCACCTCACTCTCATAGGTCTCATGGAGTGACAAATGGTATTCGTAGGCAGAGGAGCTGAAGTCCTAAGGGTTCCGTTGGAGGGAACTGACCATGACTTCCTTTCTTGAAATCGTACCCCTTTAAATGGGGAGCCTCTACTTTTGAGAGCTTTTTGTCCTAGCTCCTTGATACTCTTGGTATATGTAAACTTCGGATGTATCTATGAAAGTTTATCTTTTATGATTTTTCACCTATCGGATTTGTACTCATCTCTTGTGCATGTTTGGAGGTTTGGAAACTTTCCGATTATGTGTTTGACCTTTTCAACTCTTTTTAATGATTCACGTATGACAACAATGACATGTTTTTGTAATTTTTTATGGCATATATATGCAGTTCATGATATGATAATGCAGGAACACAAGAAATGCTAAAATGAAACATTTACTTCTACTGAATGTCATGAGACATGACATTGGACTTTATTACTTTGAGACTCTTTTTCTGATTTTGGCATGAATGCAATGTGGAACAAATAGTGTGATTGCTCCTAAATATGATTTTCAATTCAAGGGATTGTGAGTTGTCTTGATATAAGAGACCTATTCATGGATGTGAGATAGGATTGGATAACTCCAGTGGGAAGAGGGGATGAAAATGGAGTGTTTTTAAACTTTGGCTTTGCTAAAGGCTAAACACCGATCCTTATCTAGATACTTGACAAGCTGACACAACTAAAACAAGTAGCAAATTTTATTCGTGTTCACTAGACTTAGATCATAGATGGCAAGCAAGGTAGACCCAGGGAAAAGGATAAATAGGAAAGAACATAGGTCCCTTGGTAGAAGATGATCCTAGAGACTACTAGACTCTTCAGTTTTGCTCAGCTAGTGCGCATGTGTGCTTTGTACCTCTCTTTCTCTGTTAGAATGCCACCCTTGAGGCTTCGAGCTTAGACTGATCTCCACCCAAGAGTACGGACATTCAACAATCTTCTCTCTTTCACTCTTTTTTTGTATCTCTCTTTTTTGCTTTTTCACTTTTTTTTGTATTTTTCTCACTTGATTTTTCTCATTTTTTTGGATTTTTGACTTTTTATGAAATGAATTATTTTGGAATTTTGATGTGCAATAATTTGATCTCTCAATTCTCACTTTTTGACATTCTTATTTTGATCACTTGTTTTTTTATTCACTCAAATCTTTGATTGCTTCCTTCAGAGTTTTGATCTTCCTGACATTTTTGGCCAAGAAATATAAGGGGCTGAGTGCCACCTAAAGTTTTTGTAATCTGGTTGGACTTCTCCTCTACTAGGGAAGAATTGGGAAGGTCTACTTGCAAGCTTCCTTTGAACACTGTAAGTTTGAATATTGACTTTGTATTGACCCAACATCTTGACTCATTAAGACTGGGATCAGTGTAAAACTAAGAGCTAGGCTTTGATAAGAATCACTGGGAATGAAGGGGGATAATGGCGATTGTGAAAAATGAGGAATCTCTAGGTCCTGAAAGGATGACGTATATCTAGGCAACATTAGACTCCTTACTAAAGAGAAAATAGTATGAGAGCACGTCACTAATAGTATTGCAAGATGAACAAAATGATGTAGAAATGCAAGAATCAAATTGTTTTTTATTTTTACATTTTATTTTTTTTATGATTTTTTTGTGTTTTATGATTTTTAATTTTTTTTGGATTTTTAGACATAGTATTTCTTGAGGTGAAAGGCATTGATAGTTTCACCAAATTCCTCTCCCTCCATTGTGGAGAAGAGATAGGCACAATTTTCAACATCTTCTTTGACCATGTAAGGACCTTTCCAATCTTCTGAAAAAGATCTTTTTCATCTTCTTTTCTTATTCTTCATGCTACCTCTTCTTAGGACAAGTTCTCCTATTCTATAAGTTTTGTCATTTGACTCTATTGGCACCAACTCAGTGGTTTCTCTTGGCAGCATGAGATGAAGTAAGTCTCGAAAGGCTTGTTGATGAGAAGGGGTCTAGTACAAGACTTCATCACAATTCAGTAATTCTACTAACAAGTCGAATTGTTTTTGCATGTAGATTTTCACATCTAGTCTCTCTCGGATTCTTTACAAAAATTGGAACAACTCAAGGGGAGTTTGTGGCTCCCTTTGCTCATCAAGAGGGACAAATCTTATGCTTGTCTTCCCATTTGGTTCTGGTCTTAAGTCCATGGCATACCCAATGTAACTCTTTGGTAGTTCGAAAATGACAGGGTCATTAACACCAACTGTCACTCTCATCTTCCATTCCCTGTGAAAGATACCTTCACTTTCTTCATCTTTGTCAGGAAGTCTTTCAACCATTTCAATTTGTATTAGAGGTTCTTCCCACTCTCCAAGTTCATTTGATTGAACCGAGGCAGAGGTGGTTGGTTTCTCTTGCAATTGTGATACCATGAACATTCTAGGCAACATTCCTATGGCATTAGTTGATTCATTGTCAATGGTTGATATGAATCCTCCATTGGGGTAAGAGGCTCATTAGATTCTATTTCTTCTGGTGTCTTAGGGACATGTGATTCGCTTAGTGGTGATAGTGGAGTGTAATTTTCTATCATGTCTTCCTCAATGTATGAGAAAGTGTGCGGATCTGCATTTCTTAGATATAATGTAGTGGTCTGAAACACCGGTCCTTCAGTTCTATGAGGCTTGTCCCCTATGCAAGGGAAGAGTTTGTATGCCTCTTGGAAATCAATCATGAGTACCTCTAGAGGGAATTGGAGTTGTCCATCCCATTCAATCAATTCCATGATCTCAATTGTCTTTTCTTTGGGAACCATTTCCTTTTGTTTTGGTAATGCCTCATTCTCTAAAGTTTTGATCTATGTGGCGTTTATGGTCTTTTCTGGGATTTCCATTTGTTTCATACATATCAATTGAGGTGTAGGATTAGGGATAGTTAACTTGTTGGTAGGGATTTCATAGTCTATGGGGATACCTATATGTTTGTTTAGTGTGTTTGATTTTAACATGCTAAAAGGTTCTGGGTCTCCCTTTGTGACATATACTTTCCCTAAGTGCAAGAATCGAGCTTCCTAAAATAATGTGGATGGCACAGAGCTTTCATTCTGTGTATCCATGGCCTTCAAAGAATCAAGTTATATCATGTGTCTTTATCTATGCGTAGAATGTGATAGGAATGGTTTTAGGTCCCAAAGTCACTAGAACGGTAATCTTGCCTATGTTGGCAGCATTCAGATTATCATACATGCTTAGAGTATCCTGTGAAGTTGTGATATTTGTATGCCTATAGCCCATTATCTCCAATAGGGAGAAAGGAACTATGTTTATTGCAGTCCCATCATCAATTAAGGTATGCTTGATGCATGTATCATAGATCCATACTTGAAGATACATCGCAGGGTTTCCTTTTTTGGTTAACTCTACCTCAGAATGCATCTGTTGTAAGTCAAAGAAGAACCATGGATCTTTGAGTTCTAAATTTGGTGGACTGAGGTCGTAGTCCACATGATTGATTTTCTAACTAGGTGGTGGCATAATTTGGTCAAGGTATTTTAAACCTATTGCCTTTAGCAATGCTAACCGATATGAAGGGGAGTTCTTGAGTAAGTTGATGAATGAAATGTGAGTATATGTCTTCCTTAAATCTTCTATGAGCTCATAAGGTCTAATTGGAGCTGGTATTAGTTTTACTACTAAGATGATACCTTCATATACTTGTATTTGCTCATTTTCATCCTCATGGCCCTCCTCTTCTTCTTCATTGCACATAACCTCAACTAATCCCATCTTCCTAGCTTCTCCTTTTTGTCCCAGTTGCAGTGGGATTTTAGGGTTACTACTCTGAGCCATCTTGTTTTTGTTTGTTGTTTCTTTGTCTTTATGCACAGGGAATGGGTCCTGATAAATTCTCATGTTTGCATTTTGCGGTACTATTGGAGCTTGATTTTGTCTTGTATCTTTGTTATCTAGTGTGACTTCCTGTGGGTTTAAAAACATCTCTATGAATAAATGTTGTTGGTTTTCTGGTAGCCTTGCTATGAATCTATTATATTCTCTACAAGATTCTATGTTGTGCCCCCTTTTTCTATGAAAAGAATGAAATTGATTGAACTCGTATGGGGGTCTTTCGTATCTTCCATGGTTTCTATCCCTGTTTTCGTTGCGATTCCAACTTTGGTAATTGTCTTGAGGGTAGTACCCATTGTTCCTAGGTTGGTCTATGCAATTTAAGTTAGAGGATAGTAATCTCTCTCATTGTAATCATCTCGTACTTTCTTGATCGGGGGTTGATCCATCACCCCATCTGTGGTTGCACTCCTATTGTTTTTAAGGATTTTAATGATAGAGGCATTGTTTCCTATGTCTTCCTTCATTAGCTTTCTATTTGACTCGTAGACCTTTCTACCAATATCGATGACAGCTTGGTCAATCCTCAAAGCACTTTCCAATGCCTCTTCGTAAGATTTGTATGGTAATTTTTGAACACCTTGTCTCATCATGTCCTTGTTAAGGGCATGTAAAAAGAGGTCACATAGTTCTCAGTGATGTATGTTCAGAGCACTAGTCGAAGAATAAAGGACTTGCCTCCATCGTGTGACAAAGTGGGCTACAAATTCGTTTGGCTCTTGTTTCATTGTGAGGAACTCTCTAATCCCTATTTTAACGAGTTTGTTCATGTCGAATGCCGTGAAAAACTCTCCGATGAGTTGTTTGAATGAATGAATTGAAGCTTGTTGTGAGCGATAATACCAATCCAGAGCAATGCCTTCAAGTGTTTTTGGAAAGATTTTTGCTACAACCCCATCCCAAGGGAGGAGTTCTCTTATGGCCATGGTGTAGGCTTTAATGTGGGAGTTTGGATCTCCCTCTCCTTTGAACTTTGGGAGATCTGGTAATGGCTGAGGCAGTTGCACGCTTCTTATGTTTTGGTCCAAAGGTTCCTTCAAATACTCAAGACATGTTCCTAGAAAGGCACTTTGAGATTGCGGGGTTGATAGTAATAACCCTGTAGGTGGGTTTTAATAACCCATTGTCAGATTTGTTTGATTGTTCTAAACAAGAGAATTCCCATTCAAACATGTGTCGTTGCTAGTGTTCCATGAATAGTAATTGAGGTAGGGGGATTTTTTTATGCCCCTTGGTCCTGTTCATGAGATTTTTGTCTTCTTTTAGGAGTAGATTTATTCACTTCCAAGATTCTAATTCTTTGCACTAGAGTTGTGATTAAATCTGTAGGGGTAGTAGCTCTAGGTGTTTCTTCGTTTCTAGGATTTTCTCGTCAAGTATTTTCATGGTGATATGCTTCTTCTCGCACAACATTTTCTGTTTGCTCTTCTCCCAAGGTAATCCTTAATGCCTCTTGAGCATCTTTGGATTCTTGAAGATGTTTTTCCAATTGTTTAACTTCCTCATCAAGATGAGTAATCGATGTGCTTGTGGAAGCTTGATCAGGTTGATGTATCTCCAATCTTATCCTTCTTGCTTTATGTGGCACATTTGATATGGCTGGATTGTTTTCCCAAGCTAGGTTGTTGAAAGATAGAGAACACCTGGATTATCTTTTATCTGGTTCATAATCAGAATCTTTGTAGTCATAACAGTTGGTGATTGGTGCATCAGGGTCTGGCAGCACATACCTATCAAATGAAGGAGTTTCTAGTTTTCTTGAGGAAATGTTCCCTTGGTTTAAGTCAGGTTCTGTCATATTCAGAGGTACCATAGACACCATAGAACAAATGGAACAGATGACGGTGTAGGTGATCGAAGCTAAAGTAGCTAAAGTGGCTATGAAGAATGGTGTGACAATGTTTTGAAGCTTTTGCTAAAGGCTTTGAAGCGTTTAAAATGTGAACTACAAAACCAAAAGATTCTATAATTCACATCAGGTTCACCAAAATATGTATGCTCAAAATTATGACTCTGGTTGCCTGGGGCTATCAGGTCAGATTTTAGCATGCACACAGACCCTTCCCTCCTTGTCACAGGGCAATCTGCCACATCACTCTCACTCACGTGGAAGTAGCTAGTCGAGAGGAGGTGAGACACGACGGGGGTCTGGCTCGTTGGAGAGTTGGACTTGGTGGAGAGGGATCAGTAAGTCCTCTGGCCTTTGTTGTTGTGTGCTAAGTTGAATGTTTCATTTGATTGTAGTTGTTGTTGAGATAACCCTATGACCTGAAGGGTCACTAATTTCTCTTCTCTTGTTGGGGTTCCTTCTATTCCACCTTTGTGTGGGTATGTAGTTTCTTGCATTTATGTCCTCTTGTCTCTCTATGTGTTGAATGAGTTCTTGTTGTATTTGGAGTTGTCTAGTTTCTTCTATCAACAAGAAGACAAATGGGTCTCCTTGTGGTAGAGTAAAGGCTTCTTGTTGTTGTCATGGATTGATCTCCTTGATCTTGTCACAGATAGCTGTCACCCACTATCCTCTCACTCCTAGGCACATTCGAGAGCCAAGATGGAGGTAGATGTGTGATGACTAACTTTAACTAGATTTAGGGTTTTGACCTAGGATTTAGTTGACCTAGGGTTTGGCTATGTTTTGACTTGTTTTTACCTTGTGATGTGATCTTGAGGGTTTGGTTGAATCTTTTAACCGTGGTTACCTCATGACGGTATTGAGGGTTTGCAATTTTATCTTTTCTAGGGTTTCTATATGCATGCAAAGCTAAATGATATGCAAACGTGTTTTTGTGCTTTTTTAGTATTTTAGAAATGACAAGTGCTATTTAATCTATGAAAGGGAAATATGAATGCAAACTAATATGACTTTTCCTAATGCAAATTTAATCTATGTTTTTGGGTTTTCAATTGTTTTGAAGTAATCTAATCTAAAAAGGGAAAGTGCTTCTTCAAATAATCTAGATCTAAAAATATGAAAACACTTATTCTAACATGCAAAATCTAACTATCAAGGAAAAAGAAAAGATTTATTGTTCCCAAGAGCAAATTTGGTTTTCTAATTACTATGAATTGAATAAAGAAATGAAGATTTGTGTTACTCCACTACCCTCAAAAATCCTTGATATTGGCAACCTCAAGTCCTTTTGAAGTAGCGGGAGATCCTCTTGATGACAAAATGACACAAAGAAGCAAAAAGAAGCTTGTTGAAGCTTGAAAGAGGTCAATGAGAGATTTGGTTGAGCACAATGGCATAGAATGAAGCAACATAACAATGCTTGATTGAACAATGAATAAATCCAAAGGCACCTTCATCTTGTAAGAGCATTAGAATGCTAAGTTGGATAGAAAAAATTGGCAAGAGTTGTGTGCACAATGAATTTGCTACCTTTTGTGCTTGAGGGAGGGGTGTATTTATAGGTTTGAGGAATGCGATTAATTGAGAAGTTAACTCATTTGATTGATGAGTTAACAAGGATTGATTAGGGAGTTAACAAGGTTGATTACCCAGTGAACTCAGCTAACTATGGAATGAAAATAAATAATAGCTTATCATTGAAAAGGAAATGAAGATGTGAGGATGCATGAGATTGATTGAGGGGTTAATTTTAGATCAAATGGAGTTAATTATTAATGTGTGGGTGCATGAAATGGTCAACTCCATATTAGGCATCAAAAGTCATGTGAATTGGAAGAAAAATAGACAAAAATGAATCTAAAATGAGTGAGAAACTCAAGTTTTTCTACGGCTAGAAATATGATAGGGTCACCCCTTTTGCCAGTAGGGTTGCCTCTAGGTGACCCTAGAATGCCCGAGGGAGATTGAGGCTGGACAAGGTTTTCTGAAGAACTGTAGGGGGGAAATGAAAGAAGAGAAGAAAAGGAGGGGTTTTGCCTCCAGAAATAGGTCAGTCATGTGCAAGAATCTAAATCTCCACTTGTGCTTGTAGGGTATCCTGGGGGAGATCTAGAAATAATAGGGGGAGATTTGGATTGGTTGAGTAGAACTAAAAACTGAAAGCGGGAGATGGATAGGGGGGACCTCTAGAGGGCTTCTAGGGGTTGTAGAACATGGAAAACACAAGGGAAAGGTGAAAAATCACCTACAAGACACTTAAATGGCTTAGGAGAGAGGTTAAAATCTTAGAAAATGCAATTGACAAGTGTCAGAAGAAGTGTCGAAAAGGATCGTAAGTGACAAGAGAGAAAAATTGATAAGGAGGAAATAACACAAGATAAGAAAGAAGACACATCGTCAAGAGGTTTGCTACTTAAAGGACATTATTTCATGCTTACATGTACGTGACAAGGATTTGAATCATCATAGGGGTCCTCGTGGAGGTTGTGCGTGATTTTTGTGTTTACAATTACAAAAAAAATCTTATCAAAAATATATTACAATTTTTCTTAATTCACCAAAATAACATATTTTTCTTGCTAAAACAAAGTAGGAAACAAAGCAAAAACAACACCCAAGTTAGTATATGGTCCAAGTGAAAGATGGACATCAACTAAAGCACCCCAATACAAACTATAAGTGCTACTTTTAAAAATCACAAATCTACTACAATTCATGCCAAAATTCAATAATTGAAGTTACACAAATTTTATTAATTGATTTTCAAATTTTATCTCTCCATGAAGTCTTTAATATTAAATAGAATCAATCAATAAATTAATATTTTAAATAAATAAGCATTTGTAATTTAAAAAGAAAATTAAAACTCATCAAAAAAAGATTAAATAAAATAAAAATGAAAAAAAAGGAAAAAAAAAGGAAAAAAAAAGACAATCAATAAATGGAAGCAAATTGCATGGAATTTAATGCACTGGGAGATACAGACTCAAACATCTTCATGTCATGTCTCTTCATAAATATGTGATATGCTATTTTCTCATAATTAAACTTGATGGGCTTGGTAATAAGGATCATTAAGTGAGAGAATGAGTGCTTCTAGGTTTAATGATTGTATCCAACAAGTAGAGAATGTCCCCAATGAGTTATGTTAATCACCAATTTTAGTCAGGGAACAACTTTTAGATCAAATCATTTTTTAATTAAAAAAGATTTTGATTGAAATAAAATTTAGAATTATTATGATGAAAAATGTACCAACAAATTTTCATAGTAAATTTACAATATGGTTTGAAATGCTATTTTCCCCCCTCTCTCACTCTCTATCTATCTTTCCCCATTTCATTTCAAAACAAATGAAATTACAAATGGGAAGCAATAATAGTTGGTTCCTAGTTGTCTCTACTCTTAAAAAATAAAATAAAAAATAACCCTAGAAACATTAGAAACTATGGACAGGTCATCTCAAGTATGAAATTTAATTATAAAAATAAATAAAAATTGACCATAAGATGTTAAATTTGGCAAACAAGTTATCATTTTTGTTCAAATATTGTCATGCCTTATTTCATTCTTCATTACATCATTCCACATGAGTCACTTAGGCTATATGCTTGAAGAAATAAACACATTTTGTAGAGCATGACCAACTCATAGTTGACTACTTTACATGTGAATCCCAATGGACTTCACATATCCAAACACACCAAAGAAAATTGATTGGGAAGGTGTAGAGATGACGGAACACACGTGTGATAAGAAAACAAAAAAGACAAATTTTGTTGATTTTTTAAGTTTATTCACTAGGCACACACGACCAAGAAATACATGTGAGGTTTGAGGGTAATGGTTTGCATGCAAAACATTCTACCTACTCTTCTATTTGAACCTGAAAAAGTCTACTTTTATTCTATGAACATGTTGAAGAGTTTTTTTATAGTATTAGCATGCTCTATGAATTTATCAATCAAGGGGCAGTGCCTATTTAAATATACTATATTAAAAAAATTATGTAATGAAGTACAAAACTCAATCTGCTGCACATAACTCAAAATCCACACAAGCTCATCAAACAATAAAATGCAAACAACCCACATATGTTTCATTTTATTGAAATCCAAAATTTTCATACAAGTTACATAAAATATCAGACTACATAAATCTGAAACATCATTACACACACTTAGCCTTTCATGGCCTCTCACAAGAATATCTCATCAGCAATCACTCTTCTCTATTTTCATACACTCCTCTATACCTCTCTCATGGGCTGATTTCTCTCTCCCAAACTCTCACAATCTAAACACCAATCTTCTCTTTATTTTATGTTGGAGCAACCTTCAAATGTCGTTCATTCCTCTATAATCTGTTGTGCACTGCCTCCCATCATGAGGCCCCTTCTCTTTTTTTAGACTTCAGATTTTTAAATACATTTTATTCCACCCTCCAAGTATGGCATTCAATTATCTTTTATTTTCCCCTTCTAAAAACCCTCATTTTCCCCTTCTAAAAACCCTCAGAGTGACGTTTTAAAATCTTCTCTTGTGCAACAAATTTTAATAGATTAAAAGCCCCAAAATGGGTGTCCCCTATCTCCACAATTCCATCATATTAAAATAGAAAATTAATGATAATAATAAAGAACTTCCTTAATTTCAATGCCTCAACATAGGTGTTGTTCTTAAATTCATAACTATAGATTTTCTTAGTACTAAATTAGACACTCCATTCTTTTTTTTAAAATAAGATTTTCCTTTATGTATTAAATGCCACTCTTTTATTGGTCTATAACACCTATAAGAAGTGGCTGATACATTTTTATTAATATGTAATCTGCACATAATTTCTTTCATGGATATTTTACTCATCAATGATTTCTTGTTTTGCCAGGAGAATTTGTTGTTACATGGAGAAACTGCCACTAAAGTCAAAAGATTCTTTGTCTCTTCCACATCCACATTTTAAATGAATCAAAGAATCAAAATAAAACAATTTATCTTCCCTGAAAAAAAAATCTCATGAAGCCGCATAAACAACTTTGGAGAAAAATCTATTTTCACGATTGCGACAAGATGCACCGGATTGCCGAAAATCAACTTTTTGCATAACTTTCACCCAGAACCTCATTTTTGCACAAAAACTTGTCAAGATGTGTTTAATGATATACTCAATGTCTCCACCAAGCCATTTTGTCCCAGACTTCAAAAAACTCAAGAAATTAAATTTCCCGTAAACTGCCAGCCTCAATCAGAGAATTTTAAATTCTCTCAAACAGTGATGAATTTGAACATGATTCATTTTACACATTAGGAGAAATAAAATCACAAATCATCCCCTGGAAGAAATTTTCCCTAGATCTTAAAAATCTTGAAAATTAATTGTTCCTGTAAAACTACCTTGCGGAGCCTTAAAATGACAATTTGGCGAAAACTTGAATCTTGCAATTTTGACCAAATTTCTGAGTTCCTACTACTGAGAGATGCCTAAAAATACAAATGCAAACCAAAACACACACCAAAAATGAGAAATGAAACTAAAATGTTTTTGGTTGATGCGGGATTGCTCATTCACCCGGATGTTCCTGCATCAAACATGCTAGGTAAGAAGCTTGTGAGCTTACACTCACAAATGTGGAGTTGAATGGTATGACCATCCTTTGAGATTGCAAGCAATCTACAGCAAACTAATCTCTCTAATATATGTGCACAAAAATGTTATCTCTTTTTCCTCTTTTTCTAGTATCTTGCTGGAACAAGCTTTACTCTCTTTCGACAAATATGCATTCCATTCTTCTCTCCTTTCATGGACTTGTATCCACCATGTGTCATCCTCCTTTGCCAAATTATCTCTCCTCTCCTCTCCTCATTTATGGGACTCAACCCACCACAAACTGACCACCTCCACCAAGTTCCACCTGCACCATCCTCAACAACCTCTATGCACAAACATGCAACATCTGAATACCAATCCACAACTTCATTCTCTACAACTGAAATCTCTTCTATAGAAGGTAAATAATAATCATCATATTCAAAATAAAAATTTACCTCATCCTTCTTCACTATTCCAACATCATCTTCTTCGTCATTCACTACAACATTCATCTTCTTTCCTACATCAGTAAGCTTATCAAACCACTCTTCTTCTACCACCAAAATCCATTACAATAAGTCATCTTTATCCTCTTCATCTACTTCAACATCCTCAAGCTTTATTGCTACTATGTCAATCTCTACAGCCGCATCTTCTCCACTACTCACATCTTCTTCCTTTCTAATCATTGCAACTCCTCTTCTGCTTTCTTCTTTCATGTCTTCAACAAAACCAACTGCTACAATCTCTATCTTTTCCTTTTCATCCTCTTGCATAAGGATCTCATCTTCACACTCTACTGTATCTTCTCTTTTACCTGCAAACAAAATAATGTTAGCATAATCATGGGACTTATCTTCTCCCATCTATATCTTCTCCATCCCCTTATCACATTCATCTAACACTTGCCCTTCAAATAAGATATCTATCTTTCTCATCTCCTCTTTGAATAGAAGATCTTCTTCATCTTCACCAAATTCTTCATCAAATATAGGACCTTCAAAATCCATCATCCCATTCCTCACCATGTCTCTCATATCTGCAATCTTATTCTTTCCTCTAATATTCTTTTCTTCTTTCTCAAAATTATTCTTTCTTTTAGTGCCATCCATAAATCTTTCTAACTCATCAACTACACATCATTTCTCTTATCCTTCTCTTACACTTAATGTGTAAATTAATCAGTGCGAAGCTGCCTCAAATCGGTGATTCTACTTCCACTTTCAAATCGACTATTCCAAGTGAAGCTACCTCAAATCGGCAATTCTACTTCCACTTTCAAATTCACTATTTCAAAGTACAAACTACCTCATTGTTCGAGGATCTGTTTGTCCACAAGTCCTGGTGTAAATTGCCTCACGTTCGGCGATCTATTTACATGCTCTGGGACTTCCTCCTCACTACTCCACCCTCAGGTCCTAGTACAGACTCTGGTGCAGGGCACCTAAGAGCATTCTGATGCATTTTGAGAAGTTATGGTTTTTTTTTGTAATAAGGCTTTTAGCCATTATTGTTTGGTCCATTTTGTATGGTCAAGAGGTTTGGGGTGACTATATAAACCTCAAATCCTTCTTAGTCCATTTGGACCCTAGTTATGCCACTTAGGCCTAGTAGGTCTAATGTTGGTTTTTTGTTTTTTTTTTAAGTCTAATTGGAAATTTTTGTGTTTTGGCATGTTTTAGAGGGAATGGTGGTTGGTTAGGTTCCATTGGACAAGTTGAACCAATCGACCTCTTTGTGTTATTGCAAAATGTCATAGTGACCAATGTTGTCAATGTTGTCAAATGACACATTTGGTCGGTTGCAACCCATTCTTGGAAGTTGCATCTGTTTTGATAGTTGAAAACCACCTTGGGTCAATTCATATTGCTGTCCTCTCACCCTAGTACGAGAGAAGAGATTTTGTATGCAATTTTGGGCACAAAAATCAAGAATTTGACTATTTTTCTAAAGAAAATGTGTTGCTATATGGACTGTACGGATTTTCTAGGGGTGCAAATGTATTTTTCTGAAAGTGCTTGGAGTCAGGGTTCATATGCAACTAGTTTGAGGTCTTGAAGTAGTCGAGATCAAAAGTTATTGATTTTTCTTTCAAAACAGGTCCAGAAACCCTGTTTTCTAGGGTAGCCATAGAAATCCGGCCCTAGAATGCATTCCCACTGGTGAAAATTCACAAAAAATGGTGAAATGCAGGCTAGGGATATGTACTATAAGATTCCAAAAGCTTTTTGTCGGGAAATGTAGTCTTCTATTTTTAATTTGATGCCCTAGGTCAAGTATTCCTATGTATTTGGCCAAAATTGTGCAATTTATTGATGTAGATGATGAAGTCTGATAGGTGGGCGAATGAAAGTTGGTTTGTGAGTTATTTGTAGGTCATAGAAGAGATCCAAGTTCCTGCCCTAGGTTTATGACCCCAATTTTGAACACTTGCTTTATAACCTAGCCTAAATTGATCAATTAGGCCTAGAAGACCAAATGAGTGTTCTGGATTGCTGGAGTAGAGTTGGAACAGGAGACTTGGGAGATTGATAGGGTTCCATAGAGGTTATCTAAAACCATCATTTGTTTGCCTAGTCATTTGGGATTTTGTCAAGTTTTGTTGAGAAAACCTAGTTTGAAGGGCTAGTAGCCTTAATAGTCAAGGTATAGGTTGGAGAGTTTTGGGAAGTTGGTGATCAAACCAAGTGTTGGTTAGGTGTTTTTAGACCTGCATGAAGGTGTAGACATAGCCTTGAGAGTTGGACAAGAGCCTAGGTAACAAATGCTTCATATAACCTGGAATGTGCCTTTGATTGTGTTGGATTGAAGAAGTGAAGTGGGTGAGTGGGCAAAGAAGAAAATAAACCTTTGTTACTTCCCTTGTGCCACTCTGCATCAGGTGGTATCAGAGCCATCAAAGAGATGGGAGATAGAGAAGAAGAGGAGAAAATTCCTTCAAAGGTGACAAATGCCGAATTGGCAAAGATAGTGAGAGAGCAAGTAGCCAAGAACAAAAGGATGGAGGCTGAGATAGAAAAGTTGAAGAAAGAGGAAGACAAGAAGAAGAAGTCAGAAGTCATCTTAGATTTAGATGAAGAGGATCAAGATGAGGAAGAAGAAGTGCCAATGGAATAGCCACAAGGAGGCATGTTAGAGTGACAATTCCTAGATGCACATGGAAAGTTGAGTAGGAAGGACACTAAGGCAGACTTACCTATGTTTCCTGGTAAGATGAATCCAGAGGAGTGCCTTGATTGGATTGAGGCAATGGAGAACTATTTTGAATGTGAAGAAGTGGCAGAAAATTAGAAAGTGAAGATCGCCAAATCAAGAATGAAAGGGCCAGCCTTGAGTTGGTGGAATTTTATTCAAAATGAGAGGATAGAAGATGATAGGAATCCTATCTCTACATGGAGGAAGATGGTACTTGAAATCAAGAAGCAATTTGTCCCTGAGGATTATGAAGTCAACTTGAACAAGAAGTTGCACAACTTGAGATAGAAGGACATGGACGTGAGCACCTATACAGAGGAGTTTCACAAGATGACATTGAAAGCTAAAATGCCTGAGAATGAAAAATAGAAGCTTGTAAGGTATCTCAATGGCCTCAAGTTCTCCATTCAAGATGAATTAACTCTCTTTAACTTGGAGACAGTCCATAAGTACTTTCAAATGGCACTGAGGATTGAGGATAAGCAGAGAAGAAAAGGGGATTTTGGTAGTAGCAGCAGAGGCAGAGGAAATCAGAACTTTAGGGGTAGGGGCAGATTCCAAAACAGAGATAATTTCTCTAGACTCCAAGGTGGCGGATCCCAAGAAGGTAGCCAAGGGCAGGCTGATAAAAATAGTGCTGATAAGGGTTAGTTTAGGGGCAGAGGAAATGGCAGAGGAAGAAGTGGGGGTAGAGGTCCCAATGTGTTTACTGGAAGGTGTTTCTCTTGCAATCAGATTGGACATCAGTCCTTTAGGTGCCTAGAGAAAATGGGAAACATTGTTGCAAATCAGAAAGAAAGAAGAGTGCAACTCCTTCAAGAAGAGGACTGTCAAAGCACCACAAGTTACCAAATAGCCTCTTCCAAGTCTACAGCCCCTGAGAGTGGAGAATGCATCATGTTCAACAGGTCACTCATCATGCTAGCCACCAAGGAGCAACCCCAAAGGAACAACTTGTTCAGAACCACTTGCAAGGTGAAAGTAAAAGTTTGCAAGGTAATAGTAGATTTAGGTTCCTCTGAAAATTTGGCTTCTAATGAAATGGTGACTAAGTTAGGATTGGAAAGAATGCCTCATCCCAACCCCTATAGAGTCTTTTGGCTAACCAAGGAACAACAAATTGTTGTGAAAGAGCAATGTTGGGTTGAATTCAAGATAGGTGAATATCATGATAAGGTTCTTTGTGAGATAGTGGATATGGATGCATGTCACCTTCTTCTTGGAAGGCCTTGGCAACATGACACAAGTGCCCAACATGATGGTAAGAACAATGTAATTCATTTGTCCAAGAATGGTGAAAAGTTTACAATGACTCCTTTGATTGATGATTGCAAAGAGAAAGTCATTTCTAGTTCAGTTATGTTGGTAGGTGAAAAAGAGTTTTTGGCTAACCTCAAGGAAGAGAAAGTACCATGTTTTGCAGTAGTCATCAAGCCCAAGGATGTGAATCCCAAGAAGGTCAAAGTGCAACAACCTCTTAGGAGGATTAGACCAAAGGAAGTGGAAGAACTATTGGAGAGGTTTCAGGATGTGATAGCCGATGAAGGCAAGGATGCCCTTCCACCAAAGAGGGAGATTAGTCATTGCATTGATCTCATCCCTGGATCCACTCTACCAAACCAAGCAGCATACAAGTTGACCCCAGAGCAAAATGCTGAAGTGGCAAGACAAATCCAAGACTTATTAGATAGAGGACTTATCAGGAGGAGTATTAGTCCATGTGCAGTACCTGCAGTGCTTGCACCTAAGAAGGAAGGAACATGGAGACTATGCACTGATTCTAGGGCTATCAACAAGATTACTATCAGGTATAGATTTCCAATGCCTAGAATAGAAGATTTAATGGATTGCTTAGGTAGGGCTAAGTATTTTACCAAAATAGATCTAAAAAGTGGTTATCACCAAATCAGGATAAGGGAGGGGGATGAGTGGAAAACTGCCTTCAAAACCAATGAAGGACTATTTGAATGGGTTGTCATGCCTTTTGGCTTGTCAAATGCAGCAAACACCTTCATGAGATTGATGAATGAAGTGCTAAAACCTTTCCTTAACAAGTTTATTGTTGTGTATTTGGATGATATACTAATTTTTAGTGACAGCAAGGAAGACCACATAAGGCATATCCATCAAGTGCTCAGGAGGCTTCAAGAGGAGAAGTTGAGAATCAATCTTGACAAATGTGTCTTCCTACAAGAAGAGTTGATATTTTTGGGGTTTGTCATCTCCAAGGGCAGCCTAAAAATGGATCCAAGTAAGGTTGCAGCCATTCTTAATTGGCCAACACCTAAAACAGCCTCGGAGGTAAGGAGTTTCCATGGTTTATGCAACTTC
Organism: Cunninghamia lanceolata; assembly: GCA_027924645.1. NCBI lineage: Eukaryota > Viridiplantae > Streptophyta > Pinopsida > Cupressales > Cupressaceae > Cunninghamia > Cunninghamia lanceolata. Next base: position 7,792,147 of record BSBN01000957.1, read on the forward strand.
TATAGAAAGTTCATTAGAGGGTTTAGTGGCATTTGTGCTCCACTTGTTGACACCATAAAAGGGGGTAAGAAATGTGTGTTTGTATGGACAAATGAGGCCACTCAAGCCTTTGAACTGTTAAAGAAAAAAATTTCAAAAAAACTAGTCCTAGTGCTACCTAATTTTGACAAGGTCTTTGTGGTAGAGTGTGATGCAAGTAAGAGGGCTGTTGGGGGAGTCTTAAGTCAAGATGGGAGGCCTATAGCATTCTTTAGTGAGAAGTTAAATGAGGCAAAACAAAACTACTCCACCTATGATCTAGAGTTATATGCCATGGTTCAGTCATTGAGGAAATGGAGACACTACTTATTGCCAAAGGAATTTATAGTTTTTACTGATAACCATGCATTACGCTTCTTAAACATGCAGCAAAAGTTGAATCATAGACATGTCAAGTGGATGGAGTACATCCAAGCATACACCTTTTCCATAAAACATAAGAAAGGAGTGGCCAATAAGGTAGCCGATGCGTTAAGTAGGAGGAATCTTGTTGTGCAGACCATACAGTTGGAAAGTACAGGTATTCAAGCCATCAAAGATCAGTATGTAGTAGATGAGGACTTCAAAGAACCATACCTCTCTTGCAAGGCCATGACAGGAAGGTATAATACTAATTTTTCTGATTTTTTGTTGCAAGATGGATATCTTTTCAAGGGTAGCAGGGTCTGTTAGAGAGAATATAATCAGGGAAAAACACTGTGGCAGCATGTCAGGTCACTTTGGTATTGACAAGACCCTAGAATTGGTTAGGAGGTACTATTTTTGGCCCAAATTGCCAACCGATGTAAGGAAGTTTGTTGAAACTTGTCAAATTTTCCAAAGAGCAAAGGGGCATACATCCAATGCAAGTTTATACACTCCTCTATCTATTCCTTCAAAGCCTTGGGATTCCATAAGCATGGACTTTGTACTTGGTTTGCCTAGGACAAAGAATGGGTATGATAGCATTTTTGTGGTTGTAGATAGGTTCTCAAAAATGGCTCACTTCATCCCATGTAAAACCACACATGATGCCTCACACATAGTAGGTATTTTCTTCAAAGAAATAGTCAGGTTACATGGTTTACCTTTGTCCATAATCTCAGATAGAGACCCCAAGTTCATAGGACACTTCTGGAGGACACTGTGGAAGAGACTAGGTACAAACTTGTCATTATCATCTGCCTATCACCCTCAGTCTGATGGACAAACAGAGGTGATTAATAGGTCACTTGGCAACCTCCTAAGATGCCTAACAAAGGAGCAGGGTGCTAGTTGGGATTCAATTTTGGCTCAGGCAGAGTTCTCATACAATGACATTGTCAATAGAAGCACCAGCCTGTCTCCTTTCCAAATTGTTTATGGCACTCACCCAAGGGGTATTTTGGAACTAAGGGAGGTTAAAGGACTGGAAAACAGTAGTGCCTTAGCTGAAGACTTCATTCAAGTCATGAAAGATGTCCATGAACAAGTACAACAGAAATTGTTGTCCACTTCTTAGAAGTACAAACAGTTTGTTGACAGGAAAAGAAGAGATTTGTAGTTCAAAGAAGGGGATTTGGTAATGGTCCATCTGAAGAAGGAGAGGCTCCCTGTAGGTAAACATACCAAGCTACTCATGAAGAAGATTGGGCCTTATGAAGTGCTCAAGAAATGTGGAGAAAATGCATATAAAATCAAACTTCCGGATGGCATTGCTTTGTCTCCAATTTTTAATGTTTCAGACCTTTATCCCTATAAGGGATCTAATCCTCAAACTACTGTTGAAGAAGATCAAACTAATCAGACACTCCAGGAACTCATTCCTTCATCTCCAAATCAGATTGAGTGCATTTTGGACAAGAGGATTGCAAAACAAACTAGAAGGCACACCTATCATGACTATTTGGTGAAGTGGCTAAACAAACCTTAGGAGGATGCCACTTGGATGAGCAAGGCAGACATTGAGAAGGCAGGTTTCACATTTGATAGCATTCCAACTCACGAGACTTGAGTTCTCTTTGACAGTGGGTGTATGGTGCAGGGCACCTAAGAGCATTTTGATGCATTTTGAGAAGTTATGTTTTTATTTTGTAATAAGGCTTTTAGCCATTGTTGTTTGGTCCATTTTGTATGGTCGAGAGGTTTGGGGTGACTATATAAACCTCAAATCCTTCTTAGTCCATTTGGACCCTAGTTATGCCACTTAGGCCTAGTAGGTCTAATGTTGGTTTTTTGTTTGCTTTTGAGTCTAATTGGAAATTTTTGTGTTTTGGCATGTTTTAGAGGGAATGGTGGTTGGTTAGGTTCCATTGGACAAGTTGAACCAATCGACCTCTTTGTGTTATTGCAAAATGTTGTCAATGTTGTCAAATGACACATTTGGTTGGTTGCAACCCATTTTTGGAAGTTGCATCTGTTTTGACAGTTGAAAACCACCTTGGGTCAATTCATATTGCTGTCCTCTCAGCCTAGTATGAGAGAAGAGATTTTGTATGCAATTTTGGGCACAAAAATCAAGAATTTGACTATTTTTCTGAAGAAAACATGTTTCTGTACAGATTGTATGGATTTTCCAAGGGTGTAAATGTACTTTTTTTGAAAGTGTTTGGAGTCAGGGTTCCTATACAACTAGTTTGAGGTCCTGAAGTGGTCGGGATCAAAAGTTATTGATTTTTCTTTCAAAATAGGTCCAGAAACCCTGTTTTCTAGGGTAGCCATAGAAATCCGGCCCTAGAATGCATTCCCACTGGTGAAAATTCACAAAAACTAGTGAAATGTAGGCTAGGGATATGTACTATAAGATTCCAAAAGCTTTTTGTTAGGAAATGCAGTCTTCTATTTTTAATTTGATGCCCTGGGTCAAGTATTCCTATGTATTTGGCCAGAATTGTGCAATTTATTGATGTAGATGACAAAGTCTGATAGGTGGGTGAATGAAAGTTGGTTTGTGAGTTGTTTGTAGGTCATAGAAGAGATCCAAGTTCCTGCCCCAAGTTTATGACCCTAATTTTGAGCACTTGCTTTGTAACCTAGCCTAAAGTGATCAATTAGGCCTAGAAGACCAAATGAGTGTTCTGGATTGCTGGAGTAGAGTTGGAACAGGAGACTTGGGATTTTGATAGGGTTCCATAGAGGTTATCTAAAACCATCATTTGTTTGCCTAGTCATTTGGGATTTTGTCAAGTTTTGTTGAGAAAACCTAGTTTGAAGGGCTAGTAGCCTTACTAGTCAAGGTATAGGTTGGAGAGTTTTGGGAAGTTGGTGATCAAACCAAGTGTTGGTAAGGTGTTTTTAGACCTGCATGAAGGTGTAGACATAGCCTTGAGAGTTGGACAAGAGCTTAGGTAACAAATCCTTCATATTCCCTCGAATGTGCCTTTGATTGTGTTGGATTGAAGAAGTGAAGTGGGTGAGTGGGCAAAGAAGAAAGTAAACCTTTGTTACTTCCCTTTTGCCACTCTGCATCAGACTCCCTCAGATTGGTGGTTCTATCCACACACTCAGGAACTACTGGTCTGATACCACTAATGAAGTACAAAACTCAATATGTTACACATAACTCAAAATACACACAAGCTCATCACACAATAAAATGCAAACAACTCACATATGTTTCATTTTATTAAAATCCAAAAACTTCATACAAGTTACATAAAATATCAGACTACATAAATCTGAAACATCATTACACACTTGGCCTTTCATGGCCTCTCACAAGAATATCTCATCAACAATCTCTCTTATCTGTTTTTGTACACTCCTCTATGCCCCTCTCATGGACTGATTTCTCTCTCCCAAACTCTCACAATCTAAACACCAATCTTCTATTTATTTTATGCTGGAGTAGCCTTCAAATGTCGTTCATTCCTCTGTACTTTGTTGTGCACTACCTCCCATCATGAGGCCCCTTCTCTTTTTCTAGACTTCATATTTTTAAATACATTTTTTTCCACCCTCCAAGTATGGCATTCAATTATCTTTTATTTTCCCCTTCTGAAAACCCTCAGAGAGACGTTTTAAAATCTTCTCTTGTGCAACAATTTTTAATAGATTAAAAGCTCCCAAATGGGTGTCCCCTATCTCCACACTTCCATCATATTAAAATAGAAAATTAATGATAATAATAAAGCACTTCCTTAATTTCAACGGCTCATCATAGGGACTTTCTTAAATTTATAACTGCAGATTTTCTCAGTACTAAATTAGACACTCCATTCTTTTTTTTAAAAGAAGATTCTCCTTTATGTATTAAATGCCACTCTTTTCTTGGTTTGTAACACCTTAAGAAGTGGATGATACATTTTTATTAATATGTAATCTGCACATAATTTCTTTCATGCATATTTTACTCATTAATGATTTCTTGTTTTGCGAGGAGAATTAGTTGTTACATGGAGAAACTGCGACTAAAGTCAAAAGATTCTTTGTCTCTTCCACATCCATATTTTAAATGAATCAAAGAATCAAAATAAAACAATTTATATTCCCCCAAAAAAATACCTCATGAAGCTGTATAAACAACTTTGAAGAAAAATCCATTTTCACGATTACGACAAGATGTACTAGATTACCGAAAACTGACTTTTTGCATAACTTTCACCCAGAAGCTCATTTTTGTACAAAAAATTTCCAGGATGTGTGGAATGACATACTCAATGTCTCCACCTAGCCATTTTGTCCCAGACTTCATAAAACTCGAGAAATTAAATTTCCCGTAAACTGCCAGCCTCGATCAGATGAATTTGAACATGATTCCTTTTGTACATTAGGAGAAATAACATCACAAATCACCCCCTAGAAGAAATTTTTCCCAACTCTTATAAATCTTGAAAATTAATTGTTTTCGTAAAACTGCCCTGCGGAGCCTTAAAACGACAATTTGGTGAAAACTTGAATCTTGCAATTTTGAACAAATTTCTGAGTTTCTGCTACTGAGACATGCCTAAAACACCAATGCAAACTAAAACACACACCAAAAATGAGAAAAACAAACTAAAATGTTTTTGGTTGATGCGGGATAGCTCATTCGCTCGGATGCTCCTGCATCATTTTGCTATTCTATGATTCCTCAATTTATGTTGTTAACAAGCCATACCTACCCTTATGCCTAGAACATGCCCATAGATGATATAAATTGAAAACAATATCATTTGAGATTATAGAGATGCCTAAATCTGTAGACCGTATGGAAGTTATTTTGGTCATAACTGGAGACCTTGAAGAAGCAACTCTATAGCTCAAGAAATGTTGAGGTTTATAATGAGTTTAGAAGTTTATTCAATTTTAGTTTTTATTGTAACATGTAAAGCTACACATAGTAGGCATGTGCCATGCAAACATTGCACACTTTTTCTTTATGATTGAAAATTTTAACTCCATCACAACTAACAATGATCATGATAGGACCCACATGCAAAGAATCTTTGTGATAAACATTGTGATTTTTAAAAAACGTGAGATATTGCAAGACAACCATACTATATGAAGTTGTCCTTATTTTTTAAGATTTAAAATTTTTAAATATTTTAAATGATGTACACCATCTTGCACAAAAGTTATTTAAGGGAATCTTGATTATACTAAAACAATAAATTTTAGAACCTATAATCACTGAAATGGGTTAATAAAATATTCAGGAAAAGAAAAGAAAATAAAAAAAAAGCTCCCCTAGGCATAAGATTGTATGGAACAGGGTCATGATTGAATGTGATGGAGAATTGTGGGGAGATTATAGGTAATGTTGATATACATAGGTTTACTCTTCATAAGCATTGTAGATATGTTGGCATCATCCAAATTGTTTACAAGAACCTTAATAAAAACACATAAAAAGAACACAGTTTATTTTTGGGAAATGAAAAATTAGAAAAAAATCAGGTAAAAGAGGTTCCCAAACTACTCTTCTTAAAAATCATCCATTTCAATGGTCAAACAATCAATAGCAATTTTACACCTCATTCACAATAAAAAGTGATAAACATTTGAAATGGTTGATCATTTAAATACAGTAATATGGCCATCAAATTACATGTGATTCAAACATAATGGACGGTTAGGTGCTGAACTAACAACCGTACATTTAGTGTCTGTTACTAAAAAATATCTTCGTCAGATTTAACTTGAATAAGGAGGTTGAGGCGTCGCTCTCCAACCTTTTCTGATATTGCTTTGGCAAAGTAGTTTGGAATAATGTGGCCCACAGTCGCCACCTGTACGGTGTAATAACATCCATGGATTGGGGCTAACGATTGATTTACAGGTTGAATCTGATCTGATGTAGGTAGCAAAGTTTCTTGTGTGGCTGCATTCCACTCCTAACCTTATCTTTTACAAACAGCCTTCTGATATTTTAGAAAACTAAATGCACCACGCGGCTAAACAAATGTTGTGTGCGCGCAGGATAAGCGCCATCGAAAACTTTGCGCCGATGTTGACGAGAATCCTGTGTAAAGACTTGTACATAGCGTTTGGTGAGAATCACATGGAAAGACTATAGAGCCGTCAAAGTTAGAAACAATCTGGTCTTTATGTTTGCTATAACAAACGTTTGTGAATAACACGTAGAGATTTCTATATGGATTTTTTATTTCGATGAGAATCACATCTAAATGTTTAGTCTATCTTCTCAACATGTAATTTTTTTTTTGAGAATCGCATCTAAACGTTTTAAGAAGTCATTTAAAACGTTCTCTGAAGTCACTTATGGCTTTAAGATTATATAGGCACTCGCTATTCTCTATACAAAACAGCATGTTTAAGACATCGTGTTAGCATGTTAACATACAATACCATATCATGATAATAGAGATGACATGCCAATTAGTGTGATGGACAAAGAACACATTTTGCCCTATCTTGTTTTCAATAGTCACTTCTGACAATGATAAGGCCCACTTTTCACCAAGACATTTAAAAAAGTGGAGCTTTCAACCATCAACATCCTTTCTCATTTATTTGAACAATAAAATGCTTGTGGGATTGTATTAGATGCATTCTCGTCAGCTTTGAGGCATTGTAGAGAAAAATAACCACTAAAAACCTATTGGAGAGTCGCTAGTTATGTGTTGTGGGTAGGTTTATCTACTCTTTGTAATTATGTGTGATCTAGATAATTTTTATAGAGAATAACCATGAAAAAAGAAAAGCTTTAAAAGCTATTTTCATGTTTTTGAAGACAACTATGAGCAATGGTTGATGACAAATGAGTTGCCACTTCCCAACAACCAATAATGAGTTGTACTTGCAAAAACTTGGTGTGTATATCTGCCATTCATCATGTTGTTTTCTATTTTGTTGAAACTATCAAAAATGGAGTAATTTCATATCGAAAAACTAAAAATGTTAACATTCATCTTCATTTAACCTTGTCCTATGATGTTATAAGCCTATTATCAAGTATTTTAAAATGAACAATGCAAAAGAAGCGTTTACCCATGAGTTCCATGAAATTGTTTGAAGAATTTCATGACATGTCTCATGGGGTCATCTAGGTCTTCAAAGTATCTTTTTTTCTGTCATTTTCATTGAATTTTGCAAATGCTAGGGTTTACTCGTGGGTTCCATGAAATTGGCCAAGGGATTTCCTCAACCAATTTCATGGGACTCTTTGAGTCTTCAAAATATCTTGTTTTGGATGCCATTTTTGTTTAATATATTCATTTGTAATAGTTTACCTATGAGTTCCATGAATTTGGTTAAGGGAATTCCTCAACTACTCTCATGGGATCATTTGAGTGTTCAAAATATATTGTTTTGTATGCTCTTTAGGTAATGGGGTCTTTTTTTTAAATTTTTTTTGCCATGAACTCTACTTCAAAATCTTAGTAAAATATATGTTTGTTTTAATTTGATTACTATGTCATAGGAATGGAGACATATAATTAGAGGGAATTCTTCTTGTGGAAATTTGTATTTTTTTTTAAATCCATGCAATTACAATGCTTAATACATCAAATTGACATTATTTAAAAGGTATATTTTTTAATTGATGTATAAAGTTTAGAAAATATATGCCATAGGAAAGACATTGACCAAAACCAAGCTACTAATAATTTAGTTAACTAAAGTTATCTTTTAAAATCAACTAAAGAAAAGTAATCTTGATAAATAAATGCAATAAAAAAATAGAAAGTTTGCTGACTTAAAGCCCCAAAATTAGGGGTAGTCTTTTCTATGATGAGACTCCTACTTTAACACATTTCTTACACATATCAACTGCTTCATTTCAGTCTCCAAAACTTCCTTAATTTGAATCTCCATATTGTAACCTTGACCTACTCCATGTTTAGAGCCCCTTCCTCATCTATAGTGTTTCCTTCCAAGTCTTTAACTCTATGGAACTGATCAACATTCTTATCTTTAGGGTCAACGAATCAAGGATTAGGCAAGTTTTTAGAAGCATAGATCTAAATTGTAAGATGATGATGTATCTGTATGGAATTTAATTTTAATTTGATTTCTACAAGACCTATCAATTTTTTGGATCCTATATAGTTTTTTGGGCTCCACCTTACTTAAAAGATCACTCACAACATTTTTAGAAGAAACTTGAAGCACGTGCTCGAGGATTGCCCCATCTTACAATCAACCTTAGCAATTTCTTTACTTTTTCCACCTACATTGAAATAAATACTTTTATGCTTGTGCAACACTACCTTATTGAAAGAGGCTCATTGAAAGTTTTACAAGGATTGTGAGAATATTAATGTTCAAGTTTAAACTTTCTAAATATTTAGAAATAAAAACAAAAGAAAAAATAGTAGACCCATGTAGGACCATGAAGTAATATATTGTCTGTGGGTCTCCCAAAGTACTTTTATCTAAAATGGAGAAGTATTAGGGTAAGGAGAGTTTGCAAATGAAGATTATTGTAACAAAAAGGGAAAAACCTAAATTAGTTAAACCTGAAATTACAAAGACTTAGTACAAGTACAAACAGTCCTATGAGGGAAAGGAACATCAAGAAGTTGTATCATTATAGAAGCTACAATCATCTCCAAAAAAATTCAATGATCCCTAAAGTACCAAGATTTTAAATTGTAACCAAAAGTCGCATTATATAGTAAATGTGTACAAGGAAAAGAAATGTTTATTAGATAAATAAGTAATCCTGAGGAATTAATGGAATTTTATCCTTCAAATTTAAAGATGAACCTATAAGAAACCTTGTGGAGAGTGATTGTCTATTTCTCAATAGTCTCTCTATCAATGGTTGAGTGAGTTTGTGGAAGCTTTGGAATAAAATCACCACTTTGTGTGAGGAGGGCTTGATGATAGATGAGTTATCACTTCCCAATAGCCAAAAATGAGTTGTACCCACAAAAACTAGGTATGCATATCTACCATATATTGTGTTTGCAACTTTTTGTTAAAATAATGAAGAGTGGAGTAATTTCATGTCAAAAAACTAAAAATGTTAGCACTCTTCTTTTAACCTCGCCATGTAACATTGCAAGTCTATTATCAAGTATTTTTCGTTGAATAAACATTACTTTATTGTCAAGGAGTACGATCTAATTTGATTTTGTATATAATTTTGTTAGTTGAAATATACATTGTGTTTTTCAACTTGGACGAGTTTAGTTCATGATTTTGTATGGAGAATAGCCACTACTAAGATGTCAAAATGATATTCTTGATACAAAATAACATTGGTGATGGGACCCACAATAGGTGTCTACAAATTTTTTTTGGGTATGAATTATTAGAAATCATGAACTAAATTTGTGTAGGTTGAAAAACATTAAGTGTATTTAAACCTACAAATTTTTTGTACAAAATGAAATATGGATTCCATCATGCCTATAGCTAGTGGTCCATTGTGACATAGGGAAAAGTGTTGTGTTAATGTCTATTGTGTGCCCCATCACTATAGGGAAACAAATATTCTTCATAAAAAATAGCATGCCTGCCTAAGACATCATGAGCATGTTATCCATACAAAATAACATCGATGATGGGACCCACAACGAACAACATGTTCAACAAGTTCTACTTGCCATTTTCCATCAAAATTATGTGCTACCTACAATCCCTTTCCCACCATTGATGTGATGAGGCCCACAATTCATTAGAACTTTCAAATATGTGGAGCTTTCATTTAATGTAATGATGAGGGTGTACTTCACCCAACATTCTCAATGAAAAATTATAAACATCAAACCACAAACATAGTGATTTATGTGGGGAAACCAGGTTTCGAAAGAAAACCCCACCTTGAAAAGCAACTCAATATATTATTAAGAAATCTCAACAGGATTACAATATACTTGCAAAGCAAGCTTCCACAAGAATATCTCTAACTAGAGATCTGAAGACAACTCAACATGTATCATACTCTCACACACAACCTCTATCTCACGCACCTGATATATAGGAGCTACAATACATGAAACCGTCAAATGGTATTACAAAACCATGAGCTAAAATTACTCAAAAGTGGCACCCAAATTAACTATCAATAAAAGAAGCCTTATGGTGTGTCAAAACACTCATCAACATGTGTATCTTCCCTTAACAACTCTTTTCTATGTACAACACATTTTTACATTCTCTAATATAGGAGGCCCAATTTCTTGAGGCCATAACTTTTGATCCGTGTGTCTATTTGATGAATCGTTTGATGTCTTGGAAAGATCACAGAAAACTAAAGCTTCACAAAATTTCCCTTTTAGGGCAATTTTTATTTTAAGCTAATTTTTGAGCCATTACAAAACCTCTAAGTGCCTCAAAATTGATTTTGAAACTTTTTCCATGAACATTAAAAACTAAAACTTTAATATCTTGAAATCTAGACATGATCTTAGGCTGAAATTTACCAAGAATGATTATGTTGCTATTTTGAAGCTTTGGGGAAAATTTCAAGCCCAAGCGCTTCTCATATGTAGTCTTACTAAAAATAGTAAGTCCTTGTATTCTCAGCCTTTTTGGAAACATTGAAGGTTCCGAATCATTATTCAAGCAAATGGATATTCGTAAAAACCAAAATTGAAAGGAATAGAAAACAAAATCAATTTTTTTCGTGATGTAAGATTGCTCTACACCTTTGGATGCCCCTACATCATGTAATTAGAAATTTAAAAGTTGAGCTTAGTCATGTTCATTAGTATCTCTAAGGGATGAGTTGTAGCCAACCATAAGTCTTCTCGGTAGGTTTATCTGACCTTTGTGAATGTGTGTTGTTTAGATAATTTGTTGAAATGTGTTGTTCCCTATTTTTGTAGATGCCTATTGTAAGTCCCATCATTGATCCTATTTTGTATGGAGAATATTGTTATGATGTCTTAGGCATGTTGTTTTGTAAGATTACTTCTACTAGTTTTTTTCTTGACAGGAATGTTGGTAGAAGACATCATAGAAAATATGAACAAAACTTGTGCAAGATGAAATACACATTATGTATTTCAGCTATGTGTGTTGCTTTTTGATAGATTTAATTTTTACTTAAGGAAAATGTGGGTCCCATCATCATAGTTGATGGTCCTTATTGTTACATGATGGCAACGACTATTCACCATACAAAATAACATGCCTAAGAGATCATGTTAGCATCCTAGTATACAATATCATACCAAGATGATGGAAGATGACATGCTAACTACCATGATAGGATGGAGAATAGACTTAGAATGATGTTTTACCCTATACCATTCCTAGCATCCACTTTTAGTAATGATGTGATCTATCTTTTGTCGGGACATTCAAAAAAGTGGAGCTTTCAACCATTGACATAATTTCTCATTTGTTTGAGCAACAAAATGCTTGTAGAGCTTAATTAGATGCATTCTCATTAGATTCAAGGAATTGTAGATGAAAATACCCACCAAAAACCTATTGTATCCATTATGTATGTGTTGTGGGTAGGTTTATCTGCTCTTTGTGACTATGTGTAGTCTATATAATTTGTACGGAGAGTTCTATATGGACAATAGCCATGAAAATGGAAGTTTTAAAATCTATTTTCATGTTTTTGCAAATAGTTATGTGGGGGGTTGATAATGAATGATTTGGCACTTCCCAACAATAAAAATGAGTTATAGCCACAGAAATTGGATATGTATATATCTACCATCTACAATTAACCTATAGCATAGAAAATTGCTAACCCTTGAAATTTCATGATATGTTTGGCTTAATTTACTGTCTACACCCATAGCATGTTTTTAGGGTCATCGAATAGGTGACTTCTAGCCTATTTTCCCTCATCACTAGCTATTTGCCAAAAATGTATTTCAAATACTTATTTGATATATTTTTCTGAGAACATGTACAAAGTTTGGATGAATATTCTTAAGATGCAAGTGCCATGTGTGGATGTCTCCGTGTTGCGCTGGCATCCTAAATATGCCAAAAAAATTAAACGTTGATTCTCCCACTTGTTTGTAGACCCATCGAAGGTAACACTCACATGACCATAGAACAATCCTTGCACCTGATTTGGGAGATTCCATCCTTGCATGAAAAAAAGTAGATTGACAAAAGGAAGGACACTGGAACTTTTTGAACCTCTAGACTATCAATCTCTCTTGGATTTTAGAAAATATACGTAAACTTGCTCTTGAACACTATTGAAGATCTACAAACACTCTTATGAAGAGATCTTGTAGACTTGGATGCTTGTTGCATTACATCATCTCACATTGTCAGTTTTGTGAGCTATTGATCAAGCTTGGAGCTGAAAAGAGGCTCTCTCATACAAGGGTTTTAGTTGTCCTCAATAGATTGCACCTTCAAGGAGCTTACAACCTCCTCTACAATGCTAAATTATTATAGAATAGTGTTATTTTTATTCTTATTTTTTGTACACATCATTGTTTTGGCAAATACTTGTGGTGTAGACCACCACCCATTTTACCATATGCACACTAGGGTATTTTCTTGTAGACCAGAGATAATACTTATATAGTGGTGTTTTTATTATTGCTCTTAGTTCCTAGATGCACTTAGGATAAGAGCACATACACTCTCATGTGTTGATTTTCTATTATTTTTGGTTTCATGGAAAGTTGGAAAACCAAAACGGTAGGTTTATCTGACCTTTGTGAATGTGTGTTGTTTAGATAATTTGTTGAAATGTGTTGTTCCCTATTTTTGTAGATGTCTACTGTAAGTCCCATCATTGATCCTGTTTTGTATGGAGAATATTGTTATGATGTCTTAGGCATGTTGTTTTGTAAGATTACTTCTACTAGTTTTTTTCTTGACAGGAATGTTGGTAGAAGACATCATAGAAAATATGAACAAAACTTTTGCAAGATGAAATACACATTATGTATTTCAGCTATTTGTGTTGCTTTTTGATAGATTTAATTTTTACTTGAGGAAAATGTGGGTCCCATCATCATAGTTGATGGTCCTTGTTGTTACATGATGGCAACGACTATTCACCATACAAAATAACATGCCTAAGAGATCATGTTAGCATCCTAGTATACAATATCATACCAAGATGATGGAAGACGACATGCTGACTACCATGATAGGATGGAGAATAGACTTAGAATGATGTTTTACCCTATACCATTTCTAGCATCCACTTTTAGTAATGATGTGATCTATCTTTTGTCGGGACATTCAAAAAAGTGGAGCTTTCAACCATTGACATAATTTCTCATTTGTTTGAGCAAAAAAATGCTTGTAGAGCTTAATTAGATGCATTCTCATTAGATTCAAGGAATTGTAGATGAAAATACACACCAAAAACCTATTGTATCCATTATGTATGTGTTGTGGGTAGGTTAATCTACTCTTTGTGACTATGTGTAGTCTATATAATTTGTACAGAGAGTTCTATATGGAGAATAGCCATGAAAACGGAAGTTTTAAAATCTATTTTCATGTTTTTGCAAATAGTTATGTGGGGGGTTGATAATGAATGATTTGGCACTTCCCAACAATAAAAATGAGTTATAGCCACAGAAATTGGGTATGTATATATCTACCATCTACAATCAACTTATAGCATAGAAAATTGCTAACCCTTGAAATTTCACGATATGTTTGGCTTAATTTACTATCTACACCCATAGCATGTTTTTAGGGTCATCGAACAGGTGACTTCTAGCCTATTTTCCCTCATCACTAGCTATTTTCCAAAAATGCATTTCAAATACTTATTTGATATATTTTTCTGAGAACATGTACAAAGTTTGGATGAATATCCTCAAGATGCAAGTGCCATGTGTGGATGTCTCCGTGCTGCACTGGCATCCTGAATATGCCAAAAAATTTAAACATTGATTCTCCCACTTGTTTGTAGACCCATCAAAGGTAACACTCACATGACCACAGAATAGTCCTTGCACCTGATTTGGGAGATTCCATCCTTGCATGAAAAAAAGTAGATTGACAAAAGGAAGGACATTGGGACTTTTTGAACCTCTAGACTATCAATCTCTCTTGGATTTTAGAAAATATACATAAACTTGCTCTTGAACACTATTGAAGATCTACAAACACTCTTATGAAGAGATTTTATAGACTTGGATGCTTGTTGCATTACATCATCTCACATTGTTAGTTTTGTGAGCTATTGATCAAGCTTGGAGCTAAAAAGAGGCTCTCTCATACAAGGGTTTTAGTTGTCCTCAATCGATTGCACCTTCAAGGAGCTTACAACCTCCTCTACAATGCTAAATCATTATAGAATAGTGTTATTTTTATTCTTATTTTTTGTACACATCATTGTTTTGGCAAATACTTGTGGTGTAGACCACCACCCATTTTACCATATGCACACTAGGGTATTTTCTTGTAGACCAGGGATAATACTTGTATAGTGGTGTTTTTATTATTGCTCTTAGTTCCTAGATGCACTTAGGATAAGAGAACATACACTCTCATGTGTTGATTTTCTATTATTTTTGGTTTCATGGAGGTTGGAAAACCAAAACGGGGGCTTGACCAAGGCAAGCTCCTAAATAGACCAATAAGTTTTTCCTTGTCTCTATATTGTGGAGAATTTTCAAGAAGAAGAATCGAATGCACGAAAGTTTGTATTTCTAGTCTCTCATTTATTTATATATGTTGAATTCTTTATTCTCATAATCTTTGTTTAAATCTTGCATCTAGAAAGCTATTTTATCTATACTTGCAAGTTGAGTAATGTTGCAGACTCTTGGTGTATCGTACAATATGATTTGCTTTTGTTTTGTCACTATTGAGATGACAACATAGTGCACCGACATCCTTGCAACGCATTGGGCCGAGGCTTCCTAGCTTTGACACTAGGTACCTTTTTGTATCTCATTTCCTATTTTATTATCATCTTCTCAAAATTATCTATATATTTTTGTTAATTGCCATATTTCTTCTTATTCTTAGAGTTATTTATTAGTTAATTTGCTAGTAGAGAACCGAAACTAGACCCGGCTAGATTAATCTATTCTCCCTGAGTGGACAGAGGAAGACTACTCTTCCTAGAGTTTGGTTAGGTCCTAAGTGTAAGTGATTAGAATTGAATTCTAGTTAGAATAATTTAGAGTTTTTAATTTGTATCATCTACATTTTTGGTGAACCCAAACTGCATTCACTAGCATAATCCTGCTTCTCCTTCTTTTTATAATTGTTTGGTAGAAAGTAGTATTCGATAATGTTAGATGTCTTTCTTGAAACCTTTATTATGTTTGATAAACCTTTCAGTAATGAAGATTTTGACATGCTTGACAAAGCTCTTAATGACTTTGGCCATTGCAAATCTTCCTCTTTTAAACAAAAATAACTTTCCTCTCTAAACACATGATTAACATAGTCTACATTTATGGTTCTACTCAAGAACTCATGAAACCAAATATTTTGGTTCATCTTTAATCTAAAATAGAAATAACTTCTAAATGGGTAATGCATGTTTAGGGTGCTTCAAATACACCCCAAATTGATAATTATATTTCACAAGTTGCGAAAAATATCAAACTAAATTTGTGAGAGGCTCCTCATTATCATGTGGTAGCCCACACATATAATACTAAGAGAAATAAATAGATTAATTCTATCCATGTTTCCCTTCCTAATTCTTCTCCTATGTTACTGGTGTCTCTCCATTTGACTTAGAAGTATTTCATAGAGTATGATCTTGTAGAGTAGCTCCAAGTTACTCCTACCAAGATCTCTGTTTGGGAACTCATTTAGACATCTCCTCAGTATCATAGTATGCTCTAGGAAGCCCTCCAGAAGATGCCCATTGCATCTTTTTCTAGGCTGAATGATGTAGCTTCTTTACATGATTGCATTTATACAAACACTATCGCTATTGTGTTTCAACAATTTGAAATACCTTCTTTAGAGGTACAAAGGCAGAATGATCCTCTACTTATTATTGTTGGACTTAATGATTTTGGTGTGAAATGTACCCTTTATTGATAATGGTTATGATCTTAATGTTTACAACATAGACCTACTGAACCATATTAATATTGATACATCTTTGATATCTCCTAATACTCTTAACATTCGTGGTTTTGACAATGTTGGTAGAAAAACATTGGAAACAATCATGCTTCCAATTGAATTGGGCCCAATCACTTTACCTACCCTCATCCATGTCATGCTCGGTACACTGTCTTACAACCTCCTACTTGGTAGAATGTGGATTCATGCCATGGGTGTAATTCCATCTACCTCGCATGGTTCAATAAAGTTTGTCTTTGAAAATAAGACTTATATGATTAAAGTTGACCAAGATCCTATACATTATTGTCAACATAAGGATTATGTGGATCAACCTCTTTCTTCACCTACTCTTCAGAATTTGATCCCTTCTTCTTCTATCAAGGATGATTGCCCATACTAAACTCCTACACTAGAAGTTGATCATGGTGTTGACTCATCCCTAAATGCGTGTCTTGGTGATGATTGGGGTTCATTAGATTTTACACCCTCCTTCATTGGAGAGTATAAACTTAACCTCTCTCATTCTAATATTCCAAAATCATCTTCAAATTCTATGACTGTAAATAATTCTTCTACCTCAAATAAAACCATGTCTTCCTCTTCTAATGATACTCCTCCTTCTTCTAAGGTTACATGTGATTATACTTCATGTATAGATTATGCCACAAATGGTGATCCTCCTTTTAAGGAGATGCAATCCCTTTATGGTCATGGTTTTCTCACAATCTTTCTAGTGTTGGTTATAAAGGAAATAGATGTGGTAAATGAGAGAAAGGTATCGAGATTCCTTTAAGGCCTAATCCACATGGTTCTTCACCAGGTCTTGGATAACATCCTCATTGACCCTCTGTTGCTTCTTATCAAGACTATCTAGATGTGAATATGATTTCTACTTCTTTAGATTCTCCTTCGCTTCCCTTGGTCGATCTTGAACTTATTGATCATGATTTCAATCCTTCTAAATTTTCAATTCTTGATTCTTTTTCTAATGATGAAGCACTTGTTGAATTCTTAGGGGGTTATGAGCATATGCCTTCATATCATCATGATTGTGGATTCCCTTTTTGGCATATTTCAGGGCATCTATGAATTCGTGCAATGATATCTTCTCATCCCTTGGTAACCCTCAAGTGTCCCCTTCATCTAATCCTAAGGATAGTAGTACTCTCCTTGCTAGAGATAGTATTCCTATCCCAATGGATCCCAAAGCTAAAGATAATATTATACAGATTCGGCAGTACTTGTCCTCTGAAGAGTGACGATCGCATTCCAATCTTCTTCATGGATTTCTTGAGTTATTTACTTGGACATATGTAAATATGCCTAGTATAAACATGAATATTATGGTCCATAACATAGTGTTGTATCCTGATGCCTAGCTTGTAAAACAAAAAAATTGAAAAATGAATCCTAGGGTTTCTTTAATGGTCAAGGCTGAGATTTAAAATCTCTTAGAATCTAGTTTCATCCACTCAATTGACTATTCACATTGGCTCTCCAACATTGTGGTTGTCACTAAACTCAACAATCGTGTTCACATTTGTATTGATTTTTTTGATCTCAATGAAGCATCCTTAAAAGATGACTTTCCCTTAACTAATATTGACATGATAGTTGATTCTACAGTAGGTCATGCTTTACTTTCCCTTATGGATGGCTTCTCAGGTTATAATTAGATTCTAATTAACCCTAAAGATCAACTTAAAACTACTTTGATAGCACCATAGGGAAATTATTGTTATGTGGTCATGTCGTTTGGTCTTAAGAACACTGGGATGACTTATCAATGTGTAATGACCATTATTTTTCATGACTTTATTCACAAAATTATGGAAGATAACATTGATGGTATCTTGGCCAAGTCAGTATTGTACCAAGATCATGTCCATATTCTCCATCATCTCTTTGAATGTATACACCTCTATAGCATGCAACTAAAGCCTTATAAGTGTGTATTTGGAAAAAATTTAGGGTTTATAGTCTCCAACCATGGTATTGAGGTGGATACTAAAAAATTGATGCTATTGTCAAAATGCCACCTCTAAAAAATATCTCTTAGCTTTGTAGTGACTTGCAAGGTAAGATTCAAGCTATTCATTGTTTTATTTTGCAACTTGTGGACCAAACTCTTCCTTTCATTTATCTTCTTAAAAAGAATGTTTGCTTTGACTGGAATGAGGATTGTTAGAAAGCGTTTGAGGACCTAAAGACTTATTTAGCTAATCCTCCAATCCTTGTGCCACCTATCTCTGGACATCCTTTTCTCCTATACACTTCTACTTCATCACATGCTTTAGCATCCTTATTGACTCAACATGATGATGAAGGTAGGGAACAAGTTGTTTATTACATCAATCGAACTCTACTGGATTATGAAACTTGATACACACTCTTAGAAAGACAATGTCTTGCTCTTGTCTTTGCAATGAGTAAGCTTTTCCATTACCTTCTTCATGATAAGATACATGTGATCATTAGATTTGATCCTCTAAAAAAATTGTTTTCTAAAATGGATCTCTTGGGAAGAGTCGCTAAATGGGTTATGTTTCTCACAGAATTTGATCTTAAATTTGTCTCTCAGAAGACAATAAATGGACAAGTCACAGCCAACCATTTAGCTAAAGCCCCTTCTCTATTTTCTATTCCTAATTAGGATTTGTTCCCTAATGATCATATTCTTTCTTTAGAAAATGATCAGGCATGCGACTTATACTTCTATGGATCTAGACGTCAAACTGACTTTGGGGTGGGTGTCATAGTGGCACCTCCTTCTAGTAAGTCGATTCCTCTTTCCTTCCGTTTGAAATTTATTTGTACCAATAACATCACCGAGTAAGAAGCCCTTATTGCTAGCTAGCATGCCACATTGTCCCTCAATATAAAACATATTTACATTCATGGCGATTCTCAATTAATTATAAAGCAAGTCATGGGTTCCTACCAAGATAAACAAGATAAATTGTCCCAATACCATGACTTGGCTTTATCACTCCTTGATCAAATTTCCTCTTTCTCTATTAACAATATTCCTTGAGGACAATCGTCACGTTGATGCAATGGCAAACATTGGTTCACTTGTACCTTGTGACGATTCTATAGGTGATTATCAATTCATAATTCAAAATCTTGCCTCACCTACTATTGGTGATTCTAATTCAATAAATTCTCTTTTTTACTATAACGTAGACTTGGAGGAATGGTACTCCCATATATACACTTATTTGAGCAATAGTACCTTCCTACTTGGTTCTTCAAAGAGGGCTCAAACTTGCATTCACAAGGTCACTGCATGTTACATAGTTCTCTCTAATGTTCTCTATTATCATTCTTATAATGGTCTTCTCTTGCATTGCTTAACTAAAAGATAAAATCCCTATTGCCCTTGAAGAGGCCCATTTTGGTGCTTATGGAGGGCATTTTGGTGGATGTGGTCTAGTTCAAAAACTGCTCCAAATGGGCTACTATTAGACTTGAGCATGGAACACGATTCTTTTACTTTTGTTAAGAAATACCCTTAGTGTCAACAACATAATAACCTTATCCAAGCTCCTATGCAAGAACTTTGTGCATAGGTAGCACCTTGGCCATTTTTTATATGGGGCTTGGATATCATTAGAAAGATTTTTCCACCTTCTTCTTAAGTTCATATTTTTATCATTACAACAATTATTACTTGATGAAATGGGTTGAAGCTATTCCACTTCGATCCACAACTACTGAAATTATTTCACTTTCTCTTAGATAACATTATATCTCATTTTGGACTCCCTTCTGCCTTTGTTTCTAACAATGGTACATCATTTAAGAACAAGGACGTAAAGCAGTTAATGGAAAAGTTTAAAATTCAACACCGCTTCTTTACGCCATACTATCCATAGTCTAATGGCTAAGTAGAAGTGTCTAATAAAACCATTGAGAAAATTTTTTACAAAACAGTTAACAAAAATGGTACGGGTTGGCACACTCAACTTTCATATGCATTGTGGGCCTATCACATGAGCATTCATACAACCACTGGAACAACTCCATACAATATTGTCTATGGTGCTAATTGTGGTGCCCCTCATTTTGGCTTTCTGACAGTTGATAGTATTTCATTTTCACTTAGATATTTTTGAGACATGTGGATAGTAGACTTCTTATTTATGCTTAGTTATGCTCATCATGGATTACGGATTACTAATGTAGTTGTTGATATTTTGTTATGATCACTATGATGATATTATAAATTTTATAGTATATGATGTGTTTGACATGATCAGATAATGGTTAGATGATTATGCAGAGTAGAGTTACCATGCTTTATGTGATTGGTTGATACCTGATTGTTAGTTAGAGATGTTCATGTTATATATCATATTTCGGTGAAGGGACGGTGTAGTACTACTCATTATGAGCACCCTACTATGCTGTGACTCCCTATCACAATGTGTTTGTTATATATATTTGCTTGCATGCAACACTTTGTTTTGATGCAGGTTGCAAGTACCAGGCACCAACTCCACCTGAACTAGCAGGTTTGAGCATGCCTTTACATCAATGGATAATGTGGATGGGAGATAACATAGGGTTCCCTCTGTCAGCCAATGCCTTCAGTTTGTCTTCATCCTTGTGATTTCAGTCATGGTTGTAGTTGTCGCTCAGTTGACCCAGGTGATGGTCATCCTTTGGTATGTGGTTACTATTTTTGTTTATTGTAGTTTAAGGTTTATTTTATTAAATTTAGTGACCAAGGTAGTAAGTGGTTGATTATAGTCATTTGGTTTATTTTATAGAAGAAGTGATCTATGTGTATAGATGTGTTGATGTTTGATCATTTTGGTTATATAGTCAGTGTTTATTTGTTGGAAATTTATTCATTGCTATAGTAATAATAATAATAAGTTTATTTAGATACATCAAAATTATATATTTAATTAATGCAAAAAATTAAGAATATTAATTAGTGGATTTTAGCTAGCAATAATAATAACATTGTTAATTTGGCTGATAGGCCATTCTATATGTGCACACATCTTGTAACTGCCAAAAATTTGGTAGTTCGTCGTCATCCAAATTTTTTAAAAAATAACGGCAGCTATCATTGCAGAGAGAGTGGGTTTTTTTTTAAAGGGCTCAAATTCTTTCTCCATTGTGTGTGAGGGTGGGCAAAGATGTCTGATTCAGAGCACCAGGCTGATGTAAGAGCCTCAAAGATGTACCCTCAACAGGCCGGTACCATTCATAAAAATGGCACATTGTCATAAAAGGTAGGGCCTACAAGGTTAGTTTTTTTCTATTATGCTCAATGTCAGGGTTTCATTTGTTTAATTTTGCATGTGGGTATGCTTGTTTTTTCAAGTTTTTGAGAAACCCTCTTTGTTGGTTGGGATTAATAAATTACCGACTGTTTCTTCTTGACAAATTAATCCATCTTAAAATCATTGAAAGCAAATAACTTAGGTGAGCTAAAGTGGGGAGTGCGAACAAAAAACAAAAGATTCGCCTTCTGAGGAATCCATCCAACGCTGTGGTATTTCCATTTGTTTTTCTAGCACAAAAACTAAATTTTGTTTGCTGCAATTTCATTAACCATAGAAAAACCCTCCTTCCTTGAATTTTTTTAACATGCAAATCATTCCCTTAAATTTTTCCATTGCATAGTTTTATTGGTTTCGAGCTCTCCATAGTACCAGAGCTTTTCTGTGATTTTTCCATTTCTGACTACCAATTTACTTTAGAAAGGCCACGAGGGCTTTGCTTGTTTTGTTCAAGTTACGAAATAATATGTATTCTCTCTTTGTGGAGAGAAAACTATTGTATTCATTGTTTTATTGGTAACTTCTGTTTTATTTTGTTTCAAAAATAATTTCTAATAACATAACACTAATATTAATTAGCCTAAATCTATATCTATTAAGTTATAATGTTTATTTGTAAGTAAACTCTTTTTTTAATTACCCTAAATCTATATCTATTACGGAGAGCTTTGGTCATTATGGTCATTTTCTACCAAATTGGCAGCTTGCTTGGCTCAGATTGAAATGACCAGTCTGCCAAACTCTACAATGAAATGACTAAACGATGGCTGTGCTATTATGTGGTGTGAGTCCCCTTTGCGATTGATATTGTCTTTGTGTCGAGAAAGTGAAACTTCCTCTTTTTAGTTTTTTTCAGGTTATCTGCTGCCACAGATTTTTTTGTATATGAGGAGGTTTGGATGCTCAGGCAATTCACAGAGTCAGAGCATATAATGCTGATCTCAATTCTATTTTTAGGTGTAATTTAGGCTAATGCAATAATGCTAAAAAGCTCAAAATTATGAGTCCAATGCTTCAAACATGATGTCAAACGGACTCCCAATTTTTTTAATTGATTTGATTAATGATTTAGCATCATGTAAAATTGTTTTCCATAGGCAGCATACAGAATCATAATATATCATGCAACTACTTGTTACAAAGCTCTCAAAACTAGCAATCCATTAGTTTTGACAGCTTGTCAATCAGAGCTCGAATGAAAAAGTTATGGCTAAAATTGTAAAGGCTTCCAAAACTATAGAAATAATTGCATTTCTATGAAAAACATTTTATACTTGATGGCTTATTTTGGAACTGGTTTGTTCATAAAAACTCAGGAGAAGATATCACATAACCACTCATTTCGAAGCTATCAAAACAAAGAATTTCAAACTAAACTCAAATCTGAAGTCAGATGAAGGAAATATCAGTAAAGGGTGTAAATTTTTTTGGTCATCCAAAAAAGAAATGGAAGGTGTATGTTTCTCCTCCTCAAATGCATCCTTTATTCTTGCATTTGTATTCATGGAGCATAGCTTAGGGCGCTGTAATAGGCACTAGCAATTTCAAATTTAGGTCACATGTGATTGAGATAAATAGGCACTAGCCACATGTAATACAGATAAATTGGTAAGATGACTTGTTTAAGTTTAGTTTTTGGGGCTCATTTTGAGGGTATTCTGGTATAATTGTGGCTCTAATGCTTTGGTTCCCAACATTTTTCCTTTACTATCTTGGGTATTATTGAGTGATAGTTTTCTAATGATTTTTGGTGTCGCCAATCTAATTTTAGAGTTTATTTTTTTATCATTTTGAGGCTTTAGGGTTTCCAGGTTTGGAAACCTTTTTCATCTATGCTTAGTGGTTACATTTTTCATGAAGGAACACATTTTGAAGGAACACATTTTGATGCTCATCAGTATGATGCCAAGAATCATGAATTTTATGGCTTTTGATTTATTATCTTTCATTTTTTGCATGTGTTTTCAGTTGTTAATAGATCATACTAATAGATCAAAGTATGCTGATGGTGATTGTTATTTAAGCCCAACAAAATGAGAGTGAAGATCTGTTCACAAGTTATGATGAAATGCCTAACACTATAGATTCCATGGAGTTGTATGAAAATTTTCTCCAGGGCATCTATGCCTACAATAGGTGTCTTCAACTATTGCAATAATTACATTTTTTTTTGTTAAAAAATCATATATATATTAGAAATCCTAGAAATAGCTGTAATGAATTCAACTGTATATCATATTCATAGCTATAAAATGTATATCATAATCTTAGCTACGAGCCTATATACCTTGCATTTCAAGGCTCGCCACATAGAGCAGAATTGAGGGATTATCAAGGTTTACCTTCTTGTAATAAATATTTTCCATTTTGTGGCACCTTGATTGGATTTAGCATTAAGTTAATCTTCAATCTAATATCAGACAATGGAGGATTCACAAGAGTCTTCTATAGGATTCTAAGAAGTTTAAGTCTAGATTTTTTCTGTGGTTGTTCATAACATGGCTCCTATTCAATTTTAGATTGGTTTGATTGCAACATGTTTGAGCTGCAATATGTTTTGGGGATCAATTGGATTGTTTAATTAGGTTCCAACAACCCATCTATTTTTAATTAAGAGAGATGACATAAAATATAAGTGGAGAACTTCATGAAAAAAGAGAGGACATTAACTAATTAGGAGAATATGAAGTAGTTACTGCTAGAAATATAGACCAAGAAGAAAGCAACAAAGTGAATCCCAAGAATTGGGAGAATTTGAAGGAATGAAATGCATGCAAAGATAGATATATCTCTAGACATTTAAGCTTCTACAAAATAGTAGTTTAGAGACACTTTTATATTTTTTAAGAATTCACCAAAGTATTTAGCATTGAAGCTTTCAATGTTATTCTCAATTCCTAGAGAAGCCAAGGAAGTGAGACGTTTACATTGTTGAAATGTTCAATTGGCAGGAAGAAGTTGGCAATCAAAAATGAATCTACAACTAATATTTTTAAAAAAACAAGAAAGCCGTGGCAAGTGAGCTTCACCCAATAATCAAAACATTTAATTTGTGCCCCTTTTCTTTCTTTCATCTACAAGATAACCTATGAATTCTTATTGATGCAGGTAGGGACAATGCTATCTTAGTTTGAACCTCTACTAAAAACGTTTTTTGTCCTGTGAAATACATGCAGATTCCAGCAAAAAGAAATGTAACATTTGTTACATGGATTGTATGTGAGATGCATTATTTCTGTGCTATTTTCCTTTTAGGCCCTAGTGGCTACTTAATAAGGAAGTCCTCATACCATTATGGGGTTCAGAGATTTAGAGAGCACTAGATGTCATAGGGAAACAACATATATTTATATGTGACTCTTAGTAAGATCGTTGAAGTTCATATAGCCTTTTTTAAGAGTTTGCAATCAAGTTTTTGGGTTCTCTGAAATTTATGAATGTCAAAGAAAGCATACTTATAATGAGAGTGCAAGAAAATAGGGTAACGAGTAGCATGCCACCAACTACTACATGTAATGACTTTCTAGTAAAAATATAATTATATATTATTTAGTGATAGGCCTATAAGTATTTGTGCCTATCGGCCATTTGATAGCACCTTTGGTGCTTTTACTAGTATTTAATACTTTATTGATTTATCTGTCATGTGAGATTTTATTTGTTATTTTGCCATTAATTTTGTTTGTGGGAGTGGGTTGTCGAAGATTTGAAAATATTCCTGATTGTGGAGGTAGAAATGCATTTAAATTTTGGTTAGTAGATGTTAATTAGAGACTGAGGGATTTAGGAATTTATTATCCTGGTCTATTTTTGGTTACGGGAAGAATATTTTTGGAGGGAGAGTTCTGAGAAAGGGGAGATACAAAATTTGGAAAAGAGGAGAGGAACTTGCAGGGGGAAAGGATACCAGGGAGGGATTTAGGAATTTATTATCCTGGTCTATTTTTGGTTACGGGAAGAATATTTTTGGAAGGAGAGTTCTGAGGAAGGGGAGACAGAAAATTTGGGAAAGAGGAGAGGAACTTGCAGGGGAAAAGGATACCAGGGGGAGGCTCGATAGTTTGAAAGAATTCTTTTTTGGGTACGTTTATCTGTTTCTCTGCATGAATAAAAATTGCCTTTGTAAGAGCTTGATTTTTGTTTGAAATCAAATGTTGATTGCATCATAATTGAATGTTTCTTCTTCAAATTGCTTCTTCTGTGTACGAAATCACCGGGCCTCATTGGAGCTTAACCGTTATATCTTCAATCTTCATTTTCAACTTTTCTCTTTCAGCTTTCCTCTAATAGTGACATATTCTTCCCAAATCTAGTTATGTGATTTTTATATCCACCTGAGGCCTAACCATATGGTTGGTTCCTTTTTAGCACTGACCGGCAAACCAGCGTCCTTTCCTATTTATTATATCTCTGAAAATGTTTGCTTATTCATTCTTGAGTGTAAGGAAACAATTTTTCATAGGGATCCATATTTCTGATTACGGACTTACACGAATATTAAATCCTATCCATTTCTATCGGTAGTCAACTTGCATATTTAAACCCTGCTGAGTATGATTATGATCAGCATGAACCTTTATTCTCCTGGCAATTAATTTATGGAACCATTTGGATATCTGAACCTGCAACTTTCATACCCACTCCATGGTTAGGCCGATCCCTATTAAGTACAAATTAATAATCTATAGCTTCTTTATCAATGAATGGGTAGCAAGTCGTTGCCAGAAACCTTCTTCATTCTGATTCTTCTGTAGGGCGATCTCATACTTGGAGACGCTTCTACGAACGACTAGTGTATTATAGTATGGGAATTCTATGAGAATTGAGTAATAGTTTTTTAAGGAACAGAGGATAGAGCACCACATCACTATATCTCTACTAAGTGCGTTACCTCCTAAACTGAATGATTTATTCTTTTCAAACGAATTCTCTTACAACACCGCCGTACGGTCTTCCAGCTTGGAAATTGGCTCTTAATCTTATAAAATTGGTCAATCTATCTTCCTCTGCAACCGTCTTCATCTCTGCCGTAATAGGGTAAAATCGCCCTTCCTGGAATCGGCCTCTATCCGCAAAGCATCCAATGATTCTGGATCCTCCAACGTTAGACTTGAAACTTTGAAGCCTCCAACCTTTGTGTAAACTATGGCTAGGCAATGTTCTGGAAAATTAGCAAACATTTTAGGCATAAAAGAATCTTACTTGTAACAACTCTTTTAACCTCTTTAATCGGTGCCTTCTACTTAAATTGGGACGTCTCCGTACGGCTGATCTGTCCAGAATATTATAAGAAATTTAGATACCAGCAAATCACGTTATGTCTGAATCGTTACCTTACTCTTCTACTCATATTTATAAATCATTTTCTTTAACACAGTATTGGCATTATTCTTATTTCTTCTTGAAACTGACTGTTGTGAGCTGCGTCCCTCTGAAGATGTCTGACAGTAGTTGGAGTTTCCCATTTAGAATTCGCTAGTCTTGTAGTAATTGACCTATGGTTGGGTCGAAAATTAGTTATTCATATTTGTATATATTTACTAATGTAGTTTAGCACTTCTTAATGAGATTAGATAAATATAATTAAAAAATAAAAGAAAGAAATAAGATCTATCTAATGTTAGAACAAGAGAACTTATATTAGTAGTTATTTTATTAAAACCTATTAATGAATTCCCACGGTAGATAGTTCAATATTTATGTATGAACTAGAAGTTTAAATATATGCAGGAGGAGCAGTGTTAGTATTATTATTATTATCTCTTTGGAATAGCGGTAATGGAATGGTTAACGTTGTAAGTATAGATAGTCAATAGATTTAATGGTTTAGTTACTGTTATTACTGAAACCGTTGAGTAGACTACTTAGTTGGAATGTAGATTAGTTCCATAGTTAAAATGTATCAAGGTTGGTTAATAATCATTGTTAGTTAAAACAATATTTTCCTTCATAAAAGTTAACCACTAGTGTTCATCCTTTTATTCATTTAAATTGAAAGATGATGTTTAAAATTTTAAGCTAGCTGTAGTATCATATAGTTTTGTTAAAAAATTGAGTTAATTGAATGCAAAATATCATATTATTTTTATTAATACCTAATTTAAATCTTTCAATGAGTGTAAATATTTTTCTTTGCCCGTTCATGATCATTCCTTTAATTTGAGCCAGGTCGCTCTGGTGGCATAGGATACTTTCAGATTCTATATAATATTGTCATATGGTTGAGTGTGATATTGCTTGTTTAGTAAGAGAGATCTTGTTATTGGCTTTTGGAGTTGATGAATTATACTGTTGAAAAGCGAGTTGCCTTGCATTGATATTGTTTCCTATCCATTTGATAACCCTTGTGTGTTATGAATATTGGTCTCTGATGAAGAGTTAGGATAAGAGATTTTGGTCTTTTATTTTCATGGGTTCTATGGTTTGTGTTACCTATCCAGAGGCTTTGTTTGAGATTCTTGTTATGGGAGAAATTACTTTGATCTGATTAATGTTTTTATTCCTTGTATTCTAGAGAGAGAAAGTTGTTTTTGTTCATTAAGTTTTGGATTTTTGTATACCTCGTGTTATAATCTTGGCTTGTCATGAGAGTTGGAGGTATGTCCTATGTGTCCTTGTGTATAGTACTTGTTTGAGTTGGGTCAATTAGGTGCATGTAGAGGAGTGGCTTCCAATGTGGGGCCGACGCCCAAAGTGGCTGTCTGGGTAACCCATTGGGAGTGTTTAACAAGTGAAAAACCTAATAATTAACTAGGGGGAAAGGGTAGACTTCACATTAATCTAGATAAGGTAGACCGCATGTGTGACCTATGGGGCCGACGCCTAGAGAGAGGCTGTCAGGGTCACCATAGATGGGGGCCGACGTGTAGAGAGAGAGACAATCAGGGTAACCCATGTAGAACCATGTGATGACACTCCTATCTATTGCACTCTAGCTTGTCTTGTTCTCTTGCCTCTAGATGTTGATTGTTGATTTCAGTTATGTCTGCATGTGTAACCCGAGGTATTCCTGCTTTCAGTTAGTCCTTTTGTTCTTTCTTCAGTCAGGGGACCTCATTGTTATCTCCTAGCTTGAGGGGTGGACCTCAGGGTTCCACATGGTCAGGTGGAAGAGCTTAACCCATTAGTTTTCCTTGGCATCATGATTCGTGACAAATGTGTTCCTTCTAGTTCCAGATTTGCATTTGCATTCAAAGATTTGCTTCCAGAATTGTATAGTCGTATCTTATATTGTAATTTGATGTATTCAGTCATGAGGCCTTGTAAATATGTAATTATGTTTATGATCTCCTCTGTTCTTGTACACATTTTGTAAACAAAAAGATGTAATCTTTCTATGATGTAAACAATTTGCTCACGAACATTTATGATGTATTATGTTTAAAATTCTTTAATGTAGTTATGTTCTTGAGAGATGTTAGTTGATTGAATGGATTAAATGATGCAATTAGTTGATATCTTATTTGTTGGTTAGTACATTTACTTGTTAAAAAAAAAAAAAAAATTCCGCCTTTTATTGCTTGGTTTTATCTAACTCTCTAGGGTTGCATGACAGAGCATTACACTAATGGTATTATGCCTCTATAGTTGGAAATTCCCTCATTGAGAATTTTCCTCCAAGGCCTTATTGATGACAATAGTTATCACAATCAATGTCTTTTACAACTTGAGATGCTCGATGAACAATGCCTCCATGCTCTTGAGCACCTTCAAGCTTCCTCAAAGACCTTAAATTGTTGTTATAATCAACAAGTTATTCACAGATACTTCAACCTTGGTGATCTTGTACTATATAAAAACCAGAGGAATATAAATGCTATTGCTAGTGCCAAAGGCAAGTTCAATCCAAACTGGTTGGGACCTTACATCGTCACCTCTGTCTATAGGTTCAGCAAATATGGTCTTTCTATGATGGATGGTAAACATCTTAAAGAGCCGATAAATGCTATGCATTTGCATCATTATTATGCTTAGTTTCTTTATCTAATGTGACATTTGTGTAGATAAGTTTCAAGTTTATTCATAACTTCCCTTATGTCATTTGATGATGAACACATTTTCTTTTCTTGTGTTATGATCCCTTCTTAAATTGTGTATTTTGTTAAATATGCAATTTTTGTTTTAAAGCAACAACGCGTTATCTTTGTTTAGTATTATTAATGCTTTATATAGTAGTTATGCACTTGTTTTCCTCTCTTGACACATTATATGTTGTCTTGAATGTTAGTTATAGCTTTCATTGAAAAATGAAAATTACCTCATTCTTTACCATGTTGATTAATTAATTGTGAAAACAATTAATTAATCCCTTCATAATTATTTAATTAGATCTTTCATAAGTATTTAGTTAGATAATTTTATTTAATCATTTACCAATTAGATCTTCATTGAATTTAATTGTGTATATTTAATCAATCATTATTTAATTAGACCATTCTAGCATTTAGTTAAATAATATTAACAAGTTGTTTAATTAAATCAAATTAGCATTTAATTACATAATCCACATCACATGAGAAAGATAGACATACATCATCACATAACACATGCATATCGATCCAAAAACACAAAATCACACACACACACACACACACACACACATAGACATATATATATGTATAGATATATATGTATATTTATATATATATGTACATATATATATAGATATATATATACATACATATATATATATGTACATATATATCTATATATATATGTACATATATATATATATACATATATACCTAAGGCCTTGGTGGTGGCTATCATATAGATGGCTCCTGTCAGGAGGCCACAAATCATGAATGACTACAACTTTGAGTCTATAGTCCCTGACTGTGCCGCTGAGATCAGTTGCCTTTGTCCAAGAATCTAGAACCTATTGTTGTAGTTGTTCAACTGGCTCATCTCATCCATAAGGCTCTACACTCTAGGGTGATCTAGACATGTGGCTAGTGTGTTGTGTGCATATTGCTATGTTTGTAGAGAATCAGATGCAACATCTGCACTCTGAGATCTCCTCACTGCATGGTCTCACTCATCTTTATCCTGGTCCCGCTTTGATGTCATAATAGTGACTTGAGCGATAGCTAGAGCCCTCTCAACCTATGTCTCCTCTAGTGCTACTCTCAACACTACCACTGGCTCAAAAATATCGAGGTGCCACCCTATAGTCTATTGAGGCTTCTGACTGGAACACACACCTTGCTAGAGATGTACACTTGGGACCATCTCAACAAAGACTTGAATGATGTAATTGAGCCACTCTCGTGTGCACACTACAAAATCAAACAAGGCATGTGTCAGATCTCATCATCGTAATAAAATCTAAACTCAATATACATGTTTGGTGTTCTACTAAATTTAATAATGCAAATAACAATTCTCATCTAGGTCCCTGATTTGTCAATTAAGATCTAAAAGGCCTCTTGGTGTTGTTCTAGACTAAACAATAGCTGCCATACCTACCCCTACCATTGGTGTTGTAGATAGATGTACATACCCCTACAATATACCTGTAATACTTTCATTACCAACTCAATAATATGATCAATATTTGTGTTTTCTTTATTGAGCAAACATAGATGATCTCTAATTTTTGCAACACATTCAAATGTTTAATTTTTCTCACCAACAAAAATACTTAAAATAGTGAATGTAAAGTGACATTTTTTGAATAGGAAATAGTAGAGGTTGGAAGTCTGAGGACTTCACGTTGCTTCAAGAGTAGAATGAACATTGAGACTAAAACTTTTTTGTTAATAAACTTGCAATTATACTTTTGTTGTAATGTATCAATATTCATGTTTTATTTATGAATTTGAAAATATTAACTATGTAATGCACAAAATAATTTTGATATTATATGTTTGATTGACTTTACGAGGATAAATGGCCTAAGGATGAGGACGAGGAGGCAAAGGATGAGGCTAATGATGATGAGGCTCACAATAAGGGGAAAACTAATTTGAATGAAGATGAGGTTGATTTAATATTATAATTATTATTTACTTACAAATGCCCTCATCCAATTTCATAAAAGATGAGGTGGATTTATTTATATGTTTATTTATTTAATATTACCATCATAGTTGAAAACTTGGATGAGGTCCTAAAAGATGTAATGAAGAGGCACAACGCCCTTCAAAAAAGACTTACAAATAAATCTCCAAAAAACCCTTTTCCCAAAAGGATAAGGCTTAGGTTGTTATGGCCAGTGTTCTTCTGACAATGTGGTCTTGTAGAGAAGTGAATTCTGTGTGTGAGTCGATGCAATCTTTCAACTTTCTTTCATCTTCTTTACCCACTCTGATACCATATGTTCTAAAAATCAAATATCATCTACATTTACATAGCAAAACAATAAATATTGATCATGTTATTGAGATGATGTTTGATTGTATTACAGTATGGCTTTTATAAAACCTTTATAGTATAACTTTCTGAACTACAACATATGGGAATGTTACTAATTAGTTATTAACAATAATAAACTACAAGTCACTAAGGTGACTTTATTATTGTAAACCTTAATATTCCAATAATTCTCACATTTTTAAAATCTAAAATTCAAATTTATCCATTATTGACCACTTCACTAGCCATTATGAGCTAAATTAGTTTACATTATATTGATTTGTGTGCTTGGTTATTTTATTTTAGGACATTTATTCACTCATTTGAAAATCATGTCAAAGATTATGAGGACATCTTAAGACATTATTATTGAGCACATCTAGATTTTCATATTTTAGAGAACAATAAGAATCTAGAATCATTTGCCTCAAAGCACATCATCCTAGGAACATTGCATGCATGTTTGTTGTTTTCTATCATTTTGTTTGGCATTATAAAACCAATTCATTGAGAAAACTGTAAAAGTTTTAATGATTCATTCTATGTTCTAAAGTGTAGATACATCATGTATATATAGTGAGGAGTTGGTTGATAGTTATAAGGAGTTATACAGTTACAATGAACTGAATGAAACTGAACGAACCACCTGACCAACACCGAAACTAACACCGACAGAACAATGTAGTAACTCTAACATTCCCCCCCTTATTACATTGTTCCTGCAATAGTACCAAGTGACCCCCCCTTAATGCTAAAAACTCAACAAAGCTGATTACATAGTATGAATACATATTTATAGAAGATCTTCTCCCAAAGAACAAATCCTGAACCAAGAGAGGCTCCATCATGCTGTCTCATCTACCCTTGAAAAGGCATTGCTTCGAGCTGTGTTCTTGAGCTCTTTAGTCCCAAGCTCTCAAATCACAGAGTCTTGAATTATTCGACAATGGCCCCTAAGAGATACAACAGATCTCTGCCATGTTGTCTAGTGACCGCAAAAGGGTATAATTCAAGATCATATACTCTTTGAAGCTCGCTGGACAACAATCCATATTGAGCTCAACACCAAACCCCAAACCTATCTCCAAAACAAAAATCTTCATAGAACATACATTCTTCAAATATGTCAGCTCCGTTAGCATAACAAAGAAAAACAAAACAACCAAAACCAAAAATACTTCTCATGCAAAGCATCATCTCAAAGCGAGAAGCTAACTTGAGATGATGGAAAATCCTCCATCCTCTGATGCCGCTTGCCTCCAATATGACCTTGCTTAAAGTGCATATCCACATAAATTAATAGCCCCATCTTGTGGATCCTCATCTTCAATATCTGGTGGATCCTTATCATCTTCAATGGAAGAAAGATTTCCTTCATTTTTGAGGTTTCCTTTAAGAACATCACTCGCTCGAGTTCTACAATCCCAAGCTATGTGACCGTTTTTCTTACAATAGAAACATTTGATTCTCTCTGATCTCTTGTAATTACTTCTTGAAAATAATGTTTTCTCTTGAGGATCATCTTCTGAATCTTCTGTTGTTCTCTTCTCTTCTGATAGAAGAGCAAAAATTAGACCTTCTATAGTTTGTGAAGATATTTGATTGAGAATAAAAACAACATTGTTGTATTTTGAAGGCACGCTATTTAATAGGATAGCCCTAGCATCATCATCATCTACTAAAACCTTAACCTCTACTAGCTATCTAATGAGAGACTGCAAGTTACTTATATGATTTGACATTGTGATTCCATCTTCCATCTTAAAGTGAAATAATTGAAGTTTTAGAGAAAATTTTGCATTAACGGCTTTTGCTCCAAACAATTTATTCAGATTATCCTAAATTATGGCTGATGATTTATCCAAATCAATATGGTGTAATTCAGTGTCAGAAAGAGCAAGACCAATTATAGCCTTGGCTTTATCATCTCTACTACTCCAATCTAATAACTTATTTGCATCTGTAGGTGCTTTTTCCTTTCCACTTACTATTGCCCATAAATTTTTATTCATTAGTTGCATTTGAATTTTCATTCTCCAAGTATGAAAATTGGAACCAGAATACTTGTCTAATGGGATCTCCATTTTAGATAATACTCAAAAAATTAACTTCTTACTCAGACTTAAATATATTTGCTTATAAAGTTTGCACTTCATACACAATTCAATACATACCAATTTGAGATGATAATGGATATCCACTTCTCTTTGATTGCCGGGTTTTGCAGACTATATCTTCAAACTATAAGTATCCTTGTTTTTGATTTGGAACTGGATTGTTTCATGCCCTCAAATGGCTTCAGCCTTCACACTCCATCAGCTCTCCTCTACACTGGCAACTCCACTCATCTCTCATGCATAGGCATAGAGTTAACAATTTGTTTATACTGC
Organism: Cunninghamia lanceolata; assembly: GCA_027924645.1. Classification (NCBI taxonomy): domain Eukaryota; kingdom Viridiplantae; phylum Streptophyta; class Pinopsida; order Cupressales; family Cupressaceae; genus Cunninghamia; species Cunninghamia lanceolata. The sequence goes on from BSBN01000957.1 coordinate 7,826,579, forward strand.
ACGGAGGATCAAAACCCTGATTGCAAACGATGTCCATACTCTGGTTTATCTGGGCCTTCTGATTGTTATAGCAATCTATTGTTGATGGAAATGCTTGACCTTTTTTTTTTTTTTAATCCTTTCTATAGGAGCATCCCGACAGTTCGCATCATGATCACCATGTATAAATCTGACATAGCGATTTTAGAAAATTTCTTTTCCTTATGCGCCCTCTCTGCAGTTCTTTTCAATAGCTTCCTTCTGACACTTTTCCTCCCACGGTCATCCTGCTACACTCAACAAACTGCGTCAACCTTTAGAATCCTCATGCTCTGATACCAAATGAGAAAACTGTAAAAGTTTTATTGATTCATTCTATGTTCTAAAGTGTAGATACATCATGTATATATACTGAGGAGTTGGTTGATAGTTATAAGGAGTTATACAGTTACAATGAACTGAATGAAACTGAACGAACCACCTGACCAACACTGAGACTAACACCGATAGAACAATGTAGTAACTCTAACATTCATTAAATATTGACTAAGGACAATTTGACCCTCATAATCTAACAAATTATTAGTAGTGTTTGTAAACACCACCTATTCTTATGCAAATTTAGACAAGGAAAATCAGGGTGAGTGAATTGCAATAATCTTCTACTAGATTAGATATGTTAGTGTCATATTAGGTCCATGTGTAGTTTCAAATCCACACTCGTGGAGATTAGTTATACATTTGTGTAGGTGATAAAGAGCAAATAAAATGAATTTGTAGAGTCTAGTATCTTCATCTGAGTTAACCCTAAATTCTACAGTATTGGTGAATTAAAATTTGGTACTTGTCACAACACTTCTTCGTCGTCAAATTTCAAACTATCATTTTTAAATATTTGATTTTCATGGCATTTATTTTAACATTTATTAGTCCCAACTCATTGTCCTAGAACAAATTTGTTTATCATTGTGATTTAATTAATTGTCCTAAGATAATTTATTTAAAGGGTGTAATTTTGCACCTATAATAATAAATATTAGAAACAAATAAATTTGATAAACCTATTATCCAACTAGAATTAAAATATTATAAAAGCTGATAAAGGCATAGTGCAGTAGTTAAATCACAAAATTATTGTGGTGGCCACCAAGGCTCAAACCCTTGCTAGGTCGTTAAGCTCATAGGCCGATGTGCTTGCAAGATGTGTCTTCATTGGGCCATTCTACTCACATACTATGTGCCTTCATTGGATCATTGAGCTCATGAGTTTGGACAAGGTGATAATGCCTTGGGGTGTAAGGTCCCCTAGTAGTGGTCTTGGTAATACATCCATTGGGAAGAGATCCCCCTAAAAGTGGTCTCTTTAGGCTTGAACCAAGCCAAAAACTTGTGTTTACCAATTCAAAAAAAAAAAATACAAAAAAATGAAGTGGCCTTTGGTCTATTGTTAAAATTAAATAACTTACAAAGAACCTACAAGAAATCAAATCTCATGCCATGGTCCCATGCTATTGCATAAGTAGATTTTCTCCTTAAATTTGAGCAGCACAAGTGGTCCCATGCAAATTTTAAATCAAGTATGAAGGATAATTTAAAATATTTTCCTATTATAGTGGAGCAACGACATTTTAGGATTAAAATTATGTTGTGAAAAAAGGGGGGCTGATGTTATGCAACAATTGCATAATGGAAAAAAAAAATGCATACATTTCTTTCTCTTTTTTAAAAAATTTCCCTCAAACTTTTACCTCCAAAATTTTCTTTATTAATGCCATTCATGTAATTCATCTTCTATATTCAAAATAATTGCTTAAAATACAAAGAAAAATAAAATAATCATGAGACCACTAGCTCCACAATAGACTTAAAAGAATAAGCTGGTAAATAAAATAAGCCAAGCAACCACATGAGACCATGACCTTACTAAATGCAAAAGCTCAACACTCTAAAAAAATAAAATTAAAATAAAATAGATTTTGATTGTTTATACACCAAATATACTTGATACTAAAAGTGTAAAATAAAATTACCATATTTATCCTCCCACAAAATAATATAAAATACAATGTTCCCATAAATTAAAACATGCATCCACATAAAATAAAATATAATATCTACACTTACATATAGAGATAATAAAATTCACAAACACATAAATATCTTTCAATAGAAAGATAACTCTCAGCGTAGATTGGATGATCTTTCAAGAGAAAGATATCTCTCAGCGTAGATTGGATGTCTTTCAAGAGAAATATCTTTCAAGAGAAAGATATCTCTCAGCATAGATTGGATGGTCTTTCAAGAGAAAGATATCTCTCAACATAAATTGGATGAGAAGATATTAAAAAAGTAAGATTAACAAAGTCGTATAAAATGATAGCTCAAAGGCAGTAAACATCTTATTAGATGTTTGTATGCTCGATGATTTTGAAACATCTTACCATACCTTTTGGTTCTATTTGCTTCGGTTTTAGTTGTCCTTCTACTGTTCCAAGTTATGATCCATATCATTAAGTGTTTGGTTGTATGGAGGAATGGAATGATCATTGGAGTTTGTTTCTTATGTTTCTCTAGCAGTGGGTCTTGTTGTTGTAATATAGGTGGTTGATGTTAGCTATTTGTAATGTTATGTTTTGCAAGGATTGCTTGTATGCTCATCGGATAGTGACTTTGATCTTAAGTGTTGTGACAATTTGATGTCCTTCTCAAACTACCTATTGCCTTATATTATTATTTTTACTCCTTTATCCTTAATAAAACTTTTATTCAATAAAAAAGAAAAATAAGATTCTAATTTACTACCAAAATCCATAGCCTATTCAAAACTTTGACTATCACATATTATATATATATAGAAGAGGACCCGAATTTGATGATTGTATAACTATATTTAAATATTTTTTCTATAAAATATAATTAAAATTAAAAAAAAAAACTCAAAATTAAAAAAACTCAATTAAATGAAAGAAGACTAAGATTACTCTAATATATATATTTATTTAAAGTATATTTTAATATTTAAAGGGCAGCTTCAAACAGATACCATCATTCAAAAAATTGCAGGCAAGATCGACAGTCAAACTTAGGCCTCGGCGGTTACCAGAAAAACAATGAACAGCCGGTACGATAAACAATACCATGGTTAGCTTAGTATCAACATAGTTTTTCTTCCACGGTTAGGTGTATTACCTAAATAGGAGGACCACATTGTCTATTATCCGCCGTCCGTGGATGGTCGACCAGGAGCTTCGGTCGACAAAACATAATACCCCATTCGACTGCAAATTTCGACCAGAACCTATTTTTGACTGTCCGTACTGCATTTTCGACTGTTTATGGGGCCGTACGAACGTCGACCAGCGGGTCGCTTACAATGCACCGGCTAGTTAAGACGTTCCTAAGCTTATAAGGGAAGGGAAGGGAAGGGATTGCACAGATGGAGGGGTTGTTGAAATGCCAATCTCAATCCCGGTCTCGGTTTGTTGATGGTTTCAGCTGTGAAGATCTGAGGCTGGTCAAGCGCCTCGGCCAGGGCCACATGAGCACGGTTTTCTTGGCTGTTCATCGAGGCCGCAACAAGGCTTTTGCGGTCAAAGTGATGAACAAGGAGCTTCTCCAACAAAGAAACGCCTACAAAATGGCAATTACGGAGAAGGAGATTTTGTCTTGTTTGGATCATCCTTTTCTTCCGTCTCTGCTTTCTCACTTTGAGTCGGAGAATCATACATTTCTGGCCATGGAGTATTGTTCTGGAGGAGATATTAACGTCTTGAGGCATAGGCAACCCACTCAGACCTTTTCAGAGTCCACGATAAGGTGAATATTATCAATTTATTCGTTTTTATTTCAAACTTGCATTTGGTGAATGTCTGCGTTCGTCCTGATTGTAAGATGGCTTAGCCCTTCGTTGTTAAATTATTCTGACTTATGTGGAAAGGAGCCAAACAATTCGTTTACCGAAGTTTTCAATATCAATCTAATTGTATCTTTTTGTAGTCAGTTGGTATCGGGGGCTCCTGGTGCATAAATAATTGATTTCTTCCGATTTAGTGTTAAGAGTTGAGTATCTATTCGAAATATAGTATTTATTAGGGATATGATTCCGATTAAATTTCAAAATTTCCATAGTTTAACAGTTCTTAAGACATAAATTTTTTTAATCCAATTTAACAGTCAATTTTGTAACATTGTCTTTGTTATTATATTATTTTTAAACATCATCCAAGTCAACACTAATTAAAAACATTGTAGCATTATCTTCGTTACTATATTGTTCAGATTTCGATGGAAGCCTATGATTTTTTCTCTCTGTATATAGTTAGTTTCCTTAAGCGGAATGGGTTACATACTGTTTTATCTTGCTTCGTCTATCAGAAAGCGTCGGGTAGCTAATATTCTGGGTGGACCTTTGTTTAGGCAATTGACCTCAATTTTTGAGGTGGCGTGTTTGCATGGATGCGCAGGTTCTACGTGGCAGAGGTAGTTGTAGCGTTGGATTATTTGCACGAGCAGGGAATAGTATACAGAGATCTGAAGCCGGAGAACAATATTAGTGCAAGATAGTGGGCACATAATGCTCACTGATTTTGATCTGTCCCTGCGTATCATATCAGATCATGGCGAAGATGGTGAATGGTAGTCTCGTTCGTTTGTGGGTACAGAGGAATACATCGCACCGGAGGTCCTGTGGGGGAAATTCCACTTGTACCCCGTGGACTGGTGGTCCTTTGGCGTCTTTCTCTACGAAATGAGTCACGGGCGGTCGCCTTTCAGGGGCTTAAGTAGAAAGAACACTTTTGTCAATATTTTGATCAAGAACCCAATCTTCTCATCCTCTTCTTCTCTCGACGATCTCATTCAGAAGCTGCTTGCAAAAGAGCCGACGCAGAGGGTGAACAGAAAGTAAGTAAAAGGCCACCCATTCTTCCGCAACTGTAGTTTGTTTTGAGACCTCATTTTGTGCCGCCGCTCTCCCCTGTATCTCCGCTCAGTCTCTACCCAGATGATGAAGAAGAAGAAGCACCCATGAGCACTAAATCCGTCACACACGGCTATGCGGAATCCGACTTGGAAGAAGACAATACGAGCAAATATATATTTCGGGAGTTTTGAGACGATATGATTTCCTAATTGGGCCGACACTGCTCCCGCTGATGATGTCACACTTCCCTAAAATAAGACTTTTGAAGCTCTTACCAAGTTCCAAAGCCTAAATTTGACGGTCGACCCTGCCTGTCTAATAGATTTTGTGAGAGTAAAATACAAAGGCATACTTCGTTTTGAAATATGTATGTATGTATGTTTAGACGGAGTAGCAGTTGCAGTATGTTTATGCATAATAATTTTGTCGAACTTGAACGTTGTATTGGTGGAGTTTTTGTAGTTGTTTTTTTAGGCAAAAAAAGTTACTAGAGCAATTTTAAGCTTTCTCATGTGAAGATGGAATTCAAAAGATGAAAGACAATGATAAATGAGATAATTATTAAAGTTAGTGTTTGAAAATGAAAAAATGAAATAAATTTAAAAGAAATTAATAGAAGTAAGTTAATCATTTGAAAATTGGCATTAATAAACCAAAACCTTCACTGAAAAATAAATGGGTGCCAAAACTTAATCAAGCACCAAAATAGCATGTTTTTCTTGCCCAAATGAAGTGGGAACCAAAGCAAAAACAACACCCAAGTTAGTATATGGTCCAAGTGAAAGATGGACATCAACTAGAAAGCACCCCAAAACAAACTATAGGTACTACTTTTAAAAAATACAAATATACTACAATTTGTAGGAGTGATCAACTCCTTCCCAGGATCCTCAGTCTGCAAAACAACACCCTCACAGATACACAAGAGAAGCGAAGTGCTCTTCCACCAAATATCAATGAATTGATATTGAGAAAAATGAGATATATTACACAATGTACAAGTGCCTATTTAAAGGCAAGGAAAAAACATAACCTGTGAAACTACCCGATAACCAAAAATATGGGTAACCAATATTAAATATTGGCAACTACTTATAATGCTAAACCTAAGTTAAACTTAAGAAACCATGTAAGGCTAAAAACCCGTTCACACTAACACCCCCCTTAAGTGCAAACTTAAGGGAGATTATTATGCAAGATGAGATGCAAGATGGGTCCCGGCTACAAGGCCATGTTAGGTACCCATGCAAAACTACTATGCAATGCAATGCAATCTCTCACAACTGGAGAAAAGGAGAAAAATCATGTGGGGGAAAACTCCTCTCCAAAAGAGAGAAAAAAATTAAAAAAAGTGAAAGGAAGGAGGACTCCACAAGACCACCCCCCCCCCCCCCCCCCCAAAGGACAACTTCCGATACTGATATCAACGATCTCATCAAAATACAAAAGGAGAGAGACTATATAGCCCCCCCATAGTAAAGAATAGAAATGCTGAAGATCCCCCCCATGATGAAGAAACACCTGTGCCGATCCTGGAAGCATGAAGACAAAAGAATAATTAATGTCTGCAAGCAAGAAATGTCACATGAAAGAAATTCCAACTCTGAATCAAGAGAAGGGAGAGGAAGAATCAACATGAAAGATGCCTCTGAAAACTGTCCCGGTGGCTCTACATAACTAAATGTCACATCATGATCAAGTGCAACCTCAACTGAAGAAGGTGGATCAACAAGACCATGTGGAAACTCTGAAGCAACAACTCCAAAGACACAGATGGTGTGACAATAGTTTTGATACTGTCATCAAAAAGAAGGGATATACCCTCAAATACATCATCTAAATCAACAATGTGAGATTCACAAAACAACTCTGAAAGACTTGTCAAGTGACTATCCCACAAAGTAAGATCTGAAGGATTAAGAACATCCTGTTGTGCTGAAGAACCAACCTTTGAAGCAACAGGATTTGAAGTAGGAGAAGAATCAACACAGGTTTGAAGAACTCCAAAGATCAAATGACCAATCTCTCTCGAGGAATTGCTACCAACACTAGCAAGTGGAGTGTGAGGCTCGTAATCATTATCCTCAACAAAATGAGAAAAAACATAGACACGAGACTCATGATCAGCTTCACCAATGGTAATGACTTTGCCAGTATTAGCCTCTCTAATGAAAACAGAATTTGCAGTGAACTCTACAGTCTTAGGTACCTCACCATGAGTAATCTAATAGATAGAAAGAAGATTTGTGTACAAATCAAGAATACAAAGTACATCTCTAAAACAACCATCACCAATCTCAACATTGCTTATCCCTACAACATTCAAAAACTTACTATTCCCCAACAAGATCTTAGAAGTATCTATAGGATGAAGTCCTAGAAAAAGGATAGGGAGAAAAACCCATGTGATGTGATGCTCCTGAATCCAAAAACCATCTATCACAACTAGAGTGAACTATAGAAGTAACCAACGCATGTCCTTTGAGCTTGTCTTCTTGACCTTTCATCCCATTTGCAAATCCTGCATTCCCTGACTGTGTAGGTTTAGATGAAGATGAAGATGTTGCCGATGGAGAAGCTATAGAAGAAGGAGTCATAGATGAGGGCAGCTGAATGTTGTTCTTTTGAAGAAGGTGTGAAAGCTCATCAATCTTCTTAGTATAACAATGGTGTTCATCATGACTTTTCTTCTTGCAATACACACAACTAAACTTCTCCTTGTTAGATTTATCCTCTTTGGAAGAGGTGGAGGACTCATTAGACTCTGTCTTAGCCTTAGGTTTCTTCTTCCCTTTGCTCCGAGATGCCTGTGCAACTAATTCATGATTCTTCGAGGACCCATCTAATTGAGCAAGTTTGACTTGCTCCCTAGTCAAATGATCACAAAATGTCTAAAAAGAAGGCATATTGAAAGAATTACCCAAAGCATCCATCATGGAGTAAAAAGTAGAAGAGAAAAAAACAAATGGACCTCTTAGCTTAAACAAAATCAAGAAAATAGACTCCTTATCAGTTTTATCCTTCCCACATCCTGTCAATTGTGACCTCACAGATTTGAATTTGACTAGATAATCATCAATGGAAGGAAATGCATCTAGGGAAAGAGAAGTCACTTCTGCCTCTAATTGCAAAGCATGGAACTCGCTGATCTGATCAAACAAGTTATTGAACTTATTCCATACCTCCTTAGGTGTATTACACTCCTCAATGTGGAAAAGCAAACTATTAGAAACATGCAAAGCTATCAAACCCATAGCTTCATCACACTTGTTCCTGTGAGCAAATATCTCATACTCCCTAGTAAGAGTGGGCTGTTGAGCATGCAATGTAGACCACAAACCCTTAGATTGGAGCAACCTACACATTTTAATCTTCCAAGTATGATAGTTATATGAGGAGTTAAAAGCTCAAATTAATCACAGTAGCCATGACAACAAATGCACCAAAAGCAAGCAAAATAGACACCAAACTGATACAATCAGGTCTAAAACATCCAAGATGTCAAAGACAACAGCAAATGAAGCCTCTCAAATTGATTTCACCTTTCCAAGATCCAAAAAAGCTCAAGATATCACTTAGGAAACAATAATGCAAAAAGATGAATAACATGTACTTGAGGAAGAATCTAGAAAAAGTGTACGGAGGCAAAAATTAAGCCCTTGAGGGCAAATTAGTGGCGAGTTCCTGCACCACGTAGGAGCTAAATGACCAAGTCTCAATGCCAAACCACCAAGTCAGTTGAGCACCATGCACATGAGAGAGTCTCAAATTTGAGCCTGTGAGCCTTGCTTATGTTAGAGTATAGGGCAGACGGGCTATATTAATAGTGAAAACATGCACAACACGTTCAATGTGGGACAAAAGTCCCTTCACAACTTCAAAACAATGCCCAAATAATTTGCAAATGAACCCACTACCTCGCTTCACGCACATCAAACCCTAAATATTTTTGCAAAGACTTTATAAATGTATAAAGTCTGTGCAAAAAATTGCTCTGCAACTACTCCATGCAAAATACCGCAACTCTCCCAGCTACTCACAATCAGATGACATATCAAGAAGAGAATCAAGATCAACACCTCTGAAAGTGAACTTCTTAAATGTTCTCTTCTTCGGGGCTACCATGTCCACATCCACTTCTGTGTCTGCCAAAAATGTAGAGGCCGTGACTATTGGTCAATGTGGGTAGTGTGAGGGAAAATCTAGATCTTGCTACGAGGTAAACCACCTTTCATGGACACTATATATGCCTCTTCTACAATAGCCACTGATGAATCCACTCACACCAAATAGTAACTCTAATTAAAATGGCATTGAAAATTAAATATCAGTTGGTGAATTTGGAATTAGCAAAAAATTTCAAATGCCAATAATCTCCAGCAAATGCACGCAAGATTAGAATGCCTGGATCTCCTCAGCACTGCAGAAACTCTCTAGGAAGGTGAGTAGAAACAGGAGCTTTGATACCATGTAGGAGTGATCAAATCCTTCCCAAGATCCTTAGTCTGCAAAACAACACCCTCATAGATACATGAGAGAAGCAAAGTGCTCTTCCACCAAATATCAATGAATTGATATTAAGAAAAATGAGATATATTACATAATGTACAAGCAGCTATTTAAAGGCAAGGAAAGAACATAACAGGTGAAACTACCTGATAACGAAAAATATAAGTAACCAATATTAAATATTGGCAACTACCTATAATGCTAAACCTAAGTTAAACTTAAGAAACCATGTAAGGCTAAAAACATGTTCATACTAACACAATTCATGTAGAAAATCAATAATTAAGGTTACACAAATTTTCTTAATTGATTTTCAAATTATATATCTCCTTAAAGTCTTTAATATTAAATTAAATCAATCAATAAATAGATATTTCAAATAAATAAGCATTTGTTATTTAAAAAATAAATATAAAAGTCAATAAAAAAGCTAAAATAAAACTAAAAAAAAGGAAAAAAACTGACAATCAATAAATGGAAACAAATTGTATGGCATTTAATGCACTAGGATACACACACACAAATGTCTTCATGCCATCTCCATTCATAAATATCCAAAGTGTTCTTTTCTCATAATAAAACCTAAAAATGATGTGATGGTCTTGGTAATAAGGATCATTACTATCGATAAAAAGTGTGACAATGAGTGCTTTTAGGTTTAATGATTTTATCTAACAAGTAGAGTAATGCCCCCAACGATTTATGTTAATGACTAATTTTAGCTAGGGAATAACTTTTTAGATCAATCAGATGAATTTTTCTATTAAAAAAGAGTTTAGTTAAAATGAAATTTAAAAAGCATGGTTTGAAACTCTATTTGTCCCCCCACCTCTCCCCCTCTCTATCTAGATCTTTCCCATTTCATTTCAAAACAAATGAAATTACAAATGTGAAGCAATGGTAAATGGTTCCTAACTGTTGTTGCTCTTTAAAAAATAAAAATAAATAAATAAAATAACCCATGAAATATTAGAAAGTGTTGATGGAACATCTCAAATGTGAAATTTAATTATAAAAAAATTTTAAAAAATTGAGCATAAGATGTTAAATTTGACAAATCAATAACTAAAAATTTTTTGTTCAAATATTGTCATGCCTTATTTCATTCCTCATACGTCATTCCACATGAGTCACTTAGGCTATGTGTGTTGGCATAATAGTCACAATGGTCTTACATTGTTAGTTAAATAAAGTAATAGTTAGTTTATAGTTAGATATAAATCAATAAATGTTAGTAATAAATTAGTTTTGGGAAGTTAGGAATTTATTTCCCATAGGAAGTTTGTATGGGAATAATTGTGGCTTTAAAAGCCATTGTACTACATTGTAACAATCATCTGAATGACATTAATGTATTATTTCAAGTTTTGATATTGTTGTGCCATGATGGTGTAGCAATCTGCATTTTGCCTTACCATATTTCAATATGGTATCAGAGCAAAAGAGATGCTAGGCTGCATAACGAAGTTATTTCTTGCTGAGTAAGATGCAATTTTCATTTCAAGGCAAAAGGAAGGCGTTTCAAATTTGCAAAGGGGCATTTAAGTTTGCTGGAAGTCTGCGAAAGTGATGTTTAATCATTTGTAGCATGAGATTCCATCCGAGTTCTCATAGTAAGTTGTTCAAAGAGGCAATAATATCATCTTTGGGTGGTAAATATTATTTGTCTGCTATGTAATGGTAAATATCATTTGTTCACTATGCAAGATGTGTGAGCAAAACCAATGTCAAAGTTGTTGCTTAATGTTGAAGACTATATTTTATATTTGACATAAACATTGAAGTTGTATGAAATTGCTTTAAGTGAATGTGTTGATATCTATTGCAATTGCCTAAGTCCAACTCCAGCCACAGGAAGTAGAAGATAGAAGTGTAAGAGGAATTAGGGTTCGAGCCAAACTATATATATATATATATATATATATATATATATATATATATATATATATATATATATATATATATATATATATATATATATATATATATATATATATATATATTAAGCACCAAGTACATACAAAAGTGTTGTGCAATCATCATTGTTAGCATAAAGGATGTTGTGTATTATAAATTGTTGTGAGTAGAGAAGATGAGAATGAAGGCATCAGATATATACTATCAGAATTTATACATATCACATGTTGGTATTTGAATATACACATATTTGCAATGCATTGAAAGATTTGATTTGTTAAGATTTGATGTTTGATGTTTGAGAGATAGGAGGTGAGCTATTAATTGGAGAAATAAGGGATTTTGTAAGAAGTTTGGTTGCTTTGTAAGACATCCATGGTTTGAAATTTGTTTTGTATCATTGTAATTACATAGAAGATATAAGGAGTTTTAAGGATATATTTGTGTTTATCGCTTATGCTTTCGGGGCAATCTTTTCTATTCCTGATGAGGCCTGCAAAGACTCATCCAAGACTTCAGTTGGTTAAAGTGTAATAGGGTCATATTGGAGGCAGGCAGCATCAGAGGATGGAGGATTTTCCATCATCTCAAGTTAGCTTCTCGCTTTGAGATGATGCTTTGCATGAGAAGCATTTTTGGTTTTGGTTGTTTTTCTTTTCTTTATTGATGCTGATGGATTTGAAGAATGTATGTTTTGTGAAGATTTTGTTTTGGAGATAGGTTTGGGATTTGGTGTTGAAGTCAATATGGATTGTTGTCTAGTGAGCTTCAAAGAGTATATGATCGAGAATTATACCATTTCGCGGTCACTAGACAATGGCAGAGATCTGTCATATCTCTTAGGGTTCATTGTCAAATAATTCAAGACTTTGTGATTTGAGAGTTCGGGACTAAAGAGCTCAAGAACACATCTTGAAGCTACAACTTTCCAAGGGTAGATGAGAGAGCATGATGGAGCCCCGCTTGGTTTAGGATTTGTTCTTTGGGAGAAGATCTTCTATAAAATATGTATTCATATTATGTAATTAGCTATGTTGAGTATGTTAGCATTCAAGGGGGGTCCCTTGGTACTATTGCAAGAATAATGTAATAAGGGGGGGAATGTTGGCATAATAGTCACAATGGTATTACATTGTTAGTTAAATAAAGTAATAGTTAGTTTATAGTTAGATATAAATAAAAAAATGTTAGTAATAAATTAGTTTTGGGAAGTTAGGAAGTTATTTCCATAGGAAGTTTGTACGGGAATAATTGTGGCTTTAAAATCCATTGTACTACATTGTAACAATCATCTAAATGACATTAATATATTATTTTAAGTTTTGATATTGTTGTGCCATGATGGTGTAGCAATCTAGATTTTGCCCTACCATATTTCAATAATGTGCTCGAAGAAATAAATGTGTTTTGTAGAGCATGAGGTCCAACTCAAAATTAACTAGTTTGTGTGAATCCAATAGATTCCACATATCCAGATATGCCCAAGAAAATTGATTAGGAAGGTGCAAAGATGATGGAACACATGTGTGATAAGAAAACAAAAAAAACAAAATTTGTTGACTTTTTAAGTTTATCTATCAGTCGCACATGGCAAAGAAATACATGTGTGAGGTTTGAGAGTGGTGGTTTGCATATAGAACTATTCACCTCCTCTTCTCTTTGAACCTAAAAGAGTGTGCTCCTATTCTATGAACATGCTGAAGAGTGTTTTTACAATATTAGTGTGGCTCTATGAATTTATCGATTAGGGGACAGTGCTTATTTAAATATACTGTATTAAAAAATTTATGCTATTCTACGATTCCCTCAATTTATACATTAATAGGCTATACCTACCCTTATGCTGAAGCATGCCCATAAATACCAATATTAAAATATAATCCAGTCACAATACAGATGATATAAATTAAGACCCAATATTGATTGAGATTATAGAGATGCTTAAATCTTTAGCCCACATGGGAGGTTAGTTTGGGCATTACTAGAGAACCAAAAGAAGAAACTCTATAGCTCAAGAAATGTTAACGTTTAAATAATGAATTTGGATGTTTATTCGATTTCAATCTTTGTTCTAACATGCAAACCTACACATAGTTGGCATGTGACATGTAAATGTTGTATCTTTTTTCTTTATTATTGAAAAATTGTTAACTCCATCACAACTAAGACTGGTCACGGTGGGACCCACATGCAAAGAGTCCCTGTAAATGTTACGAGTCTTAAGACATGTAACATCCACATTCAAAAAACATTGTAAAACCAGAAAATTTTACTATAGAATAATTCAAAAGGTAAAAATAAGAGAGAAAATTTTTCTTATTATTAACGTATAATGAAGTAACTACAATTACAAGATTTCTCTTTACAAAAATACAATAAATCATATTGTCTTTCTCAACTACAATATTTACAAATGTAAATCAATTACATAAACAATTTTGGAATAATTACTGCTAATTCGAAAAGGTAAAAATAAGAGAGAAAATTTTTTCTTTTTATTAACATATAATCAAGTAACTACAATTACAAGATTTCTCTTTACAAAAATACAATAAATCATATTGTCTTTCTCAACTACAATATTTACAAATGTAAATCAATTACATAAACAATTTTGGAATAATTACTTCTTCCAAATGTCTGACATCTTTATCACAAGTCTTGGCATGTTTCCTTCTTGGAGAGAGAGTATTTTTCTAGTGATTTACCTCCATCCACAGACTGGCAGTCTCCCACACATCTTCCAGTAAGTGGCCTTTCCCTTCATGAGGATATAGACCTTAGGTGACCAATGGTAATTTGCCTTTCCAAGTACATAGTGTTGTATCCTACACAACTCTATCAACCATACAACTCTAGATACCCTCTAACTAAGTATGATTTCTGATAGGTTGTGCAATCCAAATACAGTGAAACAGACAATGCATGTAGAAAACAAATGCATTAAAAGTTTTAATAGCAATAACATTCATAATGAATGTGTTCGTAGTGTTTACCCACCCTACTCGACTTGGATACCATCATATTCTCACAGTTTATTCAAAGCAACTATATTTACATAAATAGTTTAATCATCTTGTCATGATAATAGTTTTCTTGACTTAGATAAGTCTATGTGACATAACTCAATCATTTGGTTCATAATCGACTCTAGGGTTTTCCTATTAACCCTTGGATAATACGATATTAAAAAATATCCATATCTCATTTCTATGAGACTAAGGTTTATAAACGACCTTTGGTTTAACTCAACCAAGGTTAAGAATACTATGGTTTTGTAATAGATAATAACTCCTATACAAAACGAAATGAATACTTTCAACTTACCTTCACGTGATGTCATTAACCATCACTTCTTATATACTCATTTATGATTCTATACAAAGTCATTTCTAGATAGACTTAGTCTATTCAACATAATGGTTTACTAATATGCTATACTCATCAAGATTCATAGAATAGTCATTAGAGATGATCATATGATGTTTATTCCATTTTCCAAACTATCCCTAGTTCGTCTACCACTTGAACTGGTTACACATAGTTACCATAGATTACCAAAAATCTAAGTTCTTTTGATAAGGAATTATTTTTGACATTTATATATAAACTAAACCAAGAATAGTTTTGAAATGATAATATCACCATTTAATATTTTCAACCACATAACTCATAGCTGGTAAGTTTTCCTATCAAGTATCATTTACACTAATCTTGACAAGAGTTAAATACATAACTATCTTATGACAAAAAATAATCAACTTGTTTCATAATGATAGCTCATTCTATAGAACGACTAGTTTTCTAGACACTAGAAAACTAAGATAACCTCCTTCTAAGGAGTTCATTTATTCCCAATCAATGATTTGGTATGTTTATTGGTTTAAGGACAATAAGTATATTGTTGACCCAGAAAGATAATGAAATAGATTTCATTATTGAAGCTTGCATTAGCCTTTACAGGCTAAGTCGATGCTCACTGTTTTAGACTAAGATACCATAATAGTCTTATAATGAGTCCAAATCCTTTTAAACACAGTTGACTCTCTCCTTGTTTTGAATAAATATAATGAACTTAAGAAATAAGCTACTCTTGCATAATTGATTGCTTTTCATAAAGAAATACAGAAGACTTATCAATCATTCAAATCATCATTGCCTTTTTAATGCATAAACTACATGAGTATTTACTTGATAGTAGTGGTTTACTGAGATGCATTTGTAGATAGAAGTGTATTTGTGTTCCTCCTAGAAAAACCACACTCTTTCCTTCACTAACTCATTATCCCTTTACTCCCCACGGACTCTACTTTCACCTTTCTTTTCAATGATAATCGATAAAGCAAAAATAACATGCCTCTTCAATGATGCCACCCTTGACTTAGCCAAGTTGTGGCTTTAAGGGCTCAACAAGACTCATAATGAGTCATCCCATCTTTTCATTCCTACTTCCTTACAGTTTTAAAACACATTCAACTCAAAACAGTTTGCTTCATGATTCGGTTTCAACCGATAGCTATAAATTTGCATATCTCAACACATCTCAATGGGGAAGAACATTCTTTGAGGGAGCTTCACTGAATGTGGTTAGCATCACCACCGCTCCACTTCCAAAGAGGCTGACCAAACATTTAAAACCAACATTTGACCATTTAATAAACACATAAGTGGTTCGATCCACCACTTATAATAATGAAGGCTCTCCTATTTGTAAGCCTTCAGCTACTCAGAGTAAGCATTATTAACTTATCATGAGGTATTATCCTCATTCGATGCATAAATATATACTTATTTGTTTATATCAAATATGGTTTACATAACATCATCTCTATTTGATACTTATGATTTGATCAATAAAAATAATAGTAATAAAAGAAAGGTTTATGGATAATGTGAATGGGTTGAGCTTGTCTCCCCTTCACAATCCTTCATTAAAATCACGTCAACTTGTTTTGATGAAATCGTCTTGACGTTAAAAGTTGACAACAAAACCTTAAGTGACTTAATAATAATAACACAACCATGTTATGACAATGACGTTGTAATTTTTACGTTAAACATAAATGGTCATAGTTCTTACTCATATGACGTCGTTTACTTCACAAACGACTATATCAACACACTATGACTTGAAAAGATTCGAAAGATATCGACTACCCATCGATTAGATTCAAAAGTATACTGACATGACATGATTTACATCTTACAATGCTGGTTCACATTTTTGTTAAACACTCATACTCATTTGGTAAATAATCACTCATAACCTGAGGTCTATATCTCTCTCCTTGAAATATACTCTGTCTCTTTTCTCTGAGAGTCATCTGAAAACCTGTAATCATGTATCAAACTTGTAATCAACAAATAATGATCAATGCATCATTATTCAAATAATAAACCAAATCTCAGAATGGAAATATTAAATTGACAATAACATATTTATTTCCATAATTCCATAAATGACATTGAATATAATCTATGTCTTTCCTTGACATTAATCTAAACATCATAATAGATTTACTTATGTCCAAGTAAAAATAAAAAGTATAGCAAGATAAAATTTGGGGATGTAACATATCCTTCCCTTAAATATTCATTGTCCTCGATGATATAAAGTATCAAAATGCAACTAAAAATAAGTTCATTGTTTTCAACTGGTAGCAGTATTAAATAAATGAGGAAAATTCTAATAAAATTCATGGTAATCCTCCCATGTAGCATTTTCCTCAGCATACTGGTCCCATTGGACCTTACACTGCAAGACCTCTCTATTACGCAAGCAAAGCTTGTGCATTTCTAACACCTTGAGTGGCTCAATCGCGTCCACCCCTAGGTCTTGCATCTATAAAGAATTCCAATTTAAAATATGGTTATCTCCTGCAATATATTTCTTCAAATAAGACACATGAAAAATATTGCATGCATTCTAGACAAGGCTGGTGGTAGAGCAATTTTGTAAGCAACTAGATTAACCACTTCGAGTACTTCAAAGGGTTCCACATAACGAGGAGCTAGCTTAGAAGACTTTCCAAATTTAGTAGAACTTTTCTGAGGTTTAACTCTCAAGAGAACTTTCTCTCCAATAGAGAATTGTCTCAGTACATGCTTTGCATCCACATAGCTCTTTTGCCTATCATTGTCTTCTGCCAATCTTTTTTTTGATCATCTTAACTTTCTCTTCCATTTCAGCTAGCATTTCTGGTTTGATGCTAATCCTTATCTTCTAGCTTATCCCAGCTTATAGGAGTTTGGCATCTTCTTCCATACAATGCTTCAAATGGCATCATCTTAATAGTGGAATGATAGGAATTGTTGTAAGCAAATTCCACAAGTGGTAAGTATTCCTCCCACTTATATTGCTAATCCATACAATACATTCACAACAAGTCTTCTAGAACTTGGTTAACTCTCTCAGTTTGCCCATTAGTTTTAGGATGATAAGCTATAATCACATTGCATTTAGTTCCTAGTGTAGAAAACAAAGTTTGCCAAAACCTTGATGTTGTACGCGCATCTCTATTTGAGATAATCTTTTTAGGGAAGCCATGCAATCTAAACACCTCTTGTACAGATTTTGTGAGCTAACATTGGTGCTCCATCAGTCAAATCCCCTAGTATAAAATGTGCTACCTTTGTGAGTTTATCAACCACAACTAAAATGGCATCATGTCTATTCCTTGACATAGGAAGACCTTGAACCAAATCCATACTAATAACTTGCCATTTCCACTCTAGCACATCATGTGGGTACCACAATCCTGCAGGTATTGATGTTCTTCTTTTACCCTCTGATATTCTAAATAGATTGCTACAAATCTTGCAACATCATTCTTCATTCCTTTCCAAAAATAAAGAGGTTTAACATCCGCTAGAAGTTTGGTCACTCCTGGATGTCCAAAATATGGTGCAGTATGAACTTGTTTCCATACTAGATCCCTTAATCCAGCTGAATCAGGAACATACATTCTACCTTTATACCTCAATAGTCCATCTGACTCAAACAAAAACCCATCATATCTTGGATCTCTAGGATTATCTTCCAGATCCTACTTAACCTACTCATTAATACTCATCACCGGACAGATTTTGTAACACCAAATCCTTGAAATTTCCATGAATAGAAACAATAGAATATATATGTCTTCTATGACTCAAAGCATCAGGTACTCTATTCTCTTTTCCTTTGATGTAGTTTATCTCAAAGTCATAGTAAGATATCAATTCTAACCATCTTCTTTGTCAAGCATTCAGATGTGGTTGAGAGAAAATATACCTAAGACTTTGATGGTCTAACTTAAGTACAAAAGTTTTCGCCAAAAAATAGTGCCTCTACATTTGCAAGGCATGAGTTACTACTGCTAGTTCTAGATCATGTGGTGCATAATTTTTCTCATAGGATTTCAATTTCCTTGACTCATATGCTATACCTCTCCATCTTGCATAAGTACACCTCCTAATCCTTCTCCTAAGGATCTGTAATTACCTCAAATTGTCCTTTAGGATCAGGGACTTTCAAAATTGGAGCTAAAGTTAACTTTTCCTTCAAGAGATCAAATGCATCCTGACATTTGTCTATCCATTCAAATATCTTTCCTTTCCTTTGTAGGGAAGTGATTAGACTAGAAATATTGGAGAAATTTAGAACAAACTTTCTATAATAGCCAGCCAAGCCCATGAAACTATGCACCTCATGCACATTTGTGGGCACAGGCCAATCTAGAATAGATGTGATTTTTGTAGGGATCCACAGATATTCCATTAGCAGAAATAATATGTCCTAGATATTGGATCTCCTTCTGGAAGAATGTACACTTTGACAGTTTTCCATATAACATATGTTCTCTTAACCATTGCAAAACCAATTGCAAATGCTGATGATGTTCATCATTCTTAGAATAAATGAGTATATCATCCAAAAAGACTAGAACAAACTTGTCCAAACAATCTTTGAATACACTGTTCATGAGGTTCATGAATGCAGTAGGTGCATTCATCAAACCAAATGGTAACATTGTGAACTCATAGTGCCCATATCTAGTTCTAAAAGCTGTCTTATGAATATCCTCATCTTTCAGTCTTAACTTATGATATCCTGATCGCAAATCAATCTTTGAAAATATAGCAGCTCCATGCATCTGATCAAAAAGACCATCAATACGGGGCAAAGGATATTTGTTCTTTACCGTTTCTTTATTAAGATTATGATAATCTATACATAACCAAAGGGTTCCATCCTTCTTCTTAACAAAAATAACCAGAGCACCCCAAGGTGAAACACTGGGTCTGATCAAACCTTTCGCCAACAATTCTTGTAATTGGACTTTCAATTCCATTAACTCTATAGTTGTCATACGATAGGGTGCTTTTGATATAGGCTCAGATCCTGGTTTAATATCAATTGCAAAATCAAAAACCCTCTTGGGAGGCAGTCCTGGAAGTTCTTCTGGAAACACATCATAAAATTCCTGAAGAAAAAGGATACTTTTCTCCAAAAGATGAACTAGGGCTTTCTAACCCTTCCTGCACTTGTTCCATTTTGACTACAAAAAACTAACAACCTTTCCTTCTAACCCTTTTTAATTTCTTAGTAGAGATAGGTCTAATTTTAACTTCTCTTTGAATCCCTTGGAATTGGGTTTGATTTCCCAAATCATCTAAGCATTCAACTATTTTTGAAAAATAGTCAACCTTAGCTCTATGCTTCCACAACCAACTCATTCCTAGGATTACATCATAGGAACCTAAGGGAGCTACATACAATTTTACTTCAGTTGAGAAACTAGTGAGATCAATTTTGGCTTCAAACAAACATTGCTCTACCTAAGCCTTAGATTGGTTAGCATATTCTACTGACCAAGGTTAAGACATGTACCCAGCTTTTCTAGGAAACTTATTCAAAATTCTAGGAGAAACAAAGTTTTCAGTGGCTCCTGTATCAATCAAAATAGATATAGGGACTCCAAACAAAGTACCTGTCATCTTAATGGATGTGATTTGATACTCTGCTTGATGATTGTCGAGAGCTGCATGAATCCTTTGCTGGAATGCTTCTTGTTGAGTAGGTAGTACAATACCTCTTTGTTGGCCATTTTGATTCTTGTTAGGGCAATGATTTGCATAATGTTTGCCCCCACAAGTAAAGCATCCTCCAATGGGTCCTTTCTTATTTGAAGTCTTCCCATTGTTATCCTCATTCCTTTTGAAATTGCCATTCTTCTTCTCATTTCCAGATCAACCCTTGTTTTTCTGAGATCCTTTATCTTTTCTCTTGTTCTCATAACTCTTTTCATATCTTTTCTTGTATGGTTGATTATTAGGAGTTCCATTAAATCTCTTGTGATTTCTATCATGATAAGCCGAGATGGATTTCAGCTTTTGCTCTTGCTTGATCATCTTCTTGTACACTTGATCCATTGTTGTGGGACCATGTACATACACTTCACCACCGATTTGAGCATTTAAACCCATGATAAATTTTATGATCCTAAACCTCTCATTCTTTTGATATTGAGGAACATATTTCAAGACTTGGGTAAATTTTTCTCCATATTCCACCACTGTCATATCTCCTTGACGAAGATTCTAAAAATTAGTCAATTTCTTATCAAAATAGAGTTGTGGTAGCCATCTCTTGCGAAAGAGCTCCACGAACTCAGCCCAAGTTACCCTTAGAGAGCTTAAATTCAATTCCATCTTCTTATTCATCCACCAGGTGGATGCTTCTCCTACCGGTTGGAATACTCCCCAAACTGCCTTGGTTACTTCTAAGTAATTTCTTATCTCAAAATATTTTTCCATTTCTGTCAACCAAGCTTCAACTGCATCTCCGGTCACCTTTCCATCAAATTTTGGTGGAGTAACCTTCTTCATATCCTTTGAGAGTTCTAAGGTCAGTCTATCCCTTACCTATTTATGAGGTTCTGTACTCTTTCATCTTCATGATTCTCTCCACTTTCTCCATGTGAGGTTTCACCTCCTTCGTTAGTATTCCCTTTATCATCCACTTTCTTTTCCAAATCACCCAGTCTTTTCTTAGTTTTCTCAAGCATTGTTATGATTTGGTCCAGCTTATTATTTTGCTGGTGGTTTCCCTCTTCACTTTCTCCTTGGTTAGTTCTTGTCCAAACCATGTTTATCATTTTTCTCTCACCCGAGAATATTGAGTTGTCTATTAGTTCATGATTATAATGCATCCCATTAAACCAAAACATAATAAACTCAAATCAAACAATTGTTTGGTACAAAAATAACTATTTTTATTTATTTCATTTCAAAAGTATAGAATATTCTTCATTTATACAAGAAATGACTTAAAAAGTCGTGCTCAAGAGGAGTATATCCTTCAGATTCATTTTCAGATACATAATCTTGAGGTATATAACCTTCTGACTCACTATCAGACCTAACTTCTATGATCTCAATAGATGGGGGTATGTGGGGATCTCGCCTAACCATAGTTGTTTCCTCATCTAACATATATTCTATGATTTTAGTAGTGATCTTAACTCTTTCATTGTTTTCCCTTCTCACTCAATTGATTCGAGTTATGGCAGTCGCCAGGGTTTTAGTATCACTTAACCAAATATCACTCTCATCATTAGTTCCCTCAAAAGTTTTGATAATGGCTTCATGTTCTCTTTTTCCTTTAAGGAAACGTTGACTCGTGTTAACAGACTTTCTCATTGTCTTCTTAAGACGTACTATCCTGGCACAAAAATTTCAAACATTAGCTAACTACATAATGTTGACTACAGGTAAGCATAGTGGTCTCATAAGCCCTAGTGTTGAACCTGGTAGCTCCGATACCATATGTAACATCCATGTTCTAAAAACATAGTAAAACTGAAAAATTTTACCATAGAGTAATTCAACAAGGTAAAAATGAGAGAAATTTTTTCTTTTTATTAACATATAATCAAGTTACTACAATTACAAGATTTCTCTTTACAAAAATACAGTAAATCATATTGTCTTTCTCAACTACAATATTTACAAATGTAAATCAATTACATAAGCAATTTTCAAATAATTACTATTTTTGAATGTCTGACATCTTTATCACAAGTCCTGGCATGTTTCCTACTTGGAGAGAGAGTATCTTTCTAGTGATTTATTTTCCATCCACAGACCAGCGGTCTCCCACACATCTTCCACATAGGAAGTGGCCCTTCCCTTCATGAGGAATATAGACCTTAGGTGACTAGTGGTAATTTGCCTTTCCAAGTACATAGTGTTGTATCTTACACAACTCTATCAACCATACAACCCTATATACCCTCTAGCTAAGTATGACTTCCAATAGGTTGTGCAATCTAGATACAGTGAACCAACAATGCATGCATAAAATGAATGCATTACTTTGGCCAAAGTTTTAATATCAATAACGTTCATAATGAACATGATCGTAGTGTTCACCCACCCCTACTCGACTTGGTTACTATCGTATTCTCGCAGTTTATTCACACCAACTATATTTATGTAAATAGTTTAATCATCTTGTCATGATAATAGTTTTCTTGACTTAGATAAGTCTATGTGACATAACTTAATCATTTGGTTCATAATCGACTCTAGTGTTTTCCTATTCACTCTTGGATAATACGATATTAAAAAATATCCATATCTCATTTCTATGAGACTAAGGTTTATAAACGACCTTTGGTTTAACTCAACCAAGGTTTAGAATACTATGGTTTTGTAATAGATAATAACTCCTATACAAAAGGAAAATGAATACTTTCAACTTACCTTCATGTGATGTCGTTAACCATCACTTCTTATTGTAAGGGCTGCCCTTGTCTCACTGGTACATATCGATTCATATTATAGTTCTAGATTAAATAATAAAATGAGTTGACTATTATATGATGTAATTGTATGATTGATATGTACCTATCTTGGTTATGCATCCTCATTGGTCTATTAATGTTGCTTCAGCTATGATTGCATTGTGGGATTTGATATTTTGATTTGAGTGTGTAGAATATACTTATAGGTATTGACCAATGGATGGATGTGGAGGAGGAGAAAGGGAATCACTGGACCTCCTCACCTTACCTAGCCCTTCAGTCCAGTGGTTGCCCTAGTGTTCATGTGGTAGGTTGGCCTCTTAACCTAGTTTACTCAATTTCAATAAAGGACTATTTCCAGTGTTACCCTCCTTGCCTCGGATCAATCGTTGTGTAAAGTGGACCCCTGTTTTGTGTGTAAACCCACCAAGTGTTGTGTTCTTGTGTGATTGTAGTGGACTAAAATGTTCATTCACCTTATTGTTTTCCTTTGAGTTAGTTGTAGTGTGCTTGCATATAACCTTCTTTCTTTCAATGCAAAGTCAATTTAGCTTGATAGCTATCATGGGTCGGTGCTTTGCATTTTAAATGTTTTGTCGTGACTTCTCATAATGCTTGATATAGTGTGTCACATTTATTCTTTGTGCTTTTTATGAGTAGTCAAAATACTGCATCTACTTCTGTGGTGGGATACCTTGCATTTCAATGGTTGTCCTCTTGAATTACTTTTTTAGGAGTAAAAGTTAGTCAAAAATAATTAAAATAGTTAAATTAGTTATCTTAACGTCAATTTAGATTAGTTAAGAGATTTTTTTTTCGTAATTTGGAAATGCATATCATCCCCTGCTCAAAATTTGATAGTCAAGCTTTCTTGTCAAGTAGATCTTTTTTTGACGATTACCTTTTCAAAGGGTGCCCTTAGAATACGGCTATTCCTAAATATCATCCATTTCAACAATCAAAAGTTAATTTTGGCCAATAAAAATAAAATAAAATAAAATAAAGCAAACAGTTACCACTTTTTATTGTGAATGAGGTGGATGATATTTACGTAGTGTTAAAATACTATGGTATATCTTAATATAGGAAAATTTCATTTACCAAGCCAACTATATTTATTTCATCTTAGTCTTATTTTTTTAACTTTGAAAGTTTTTCTTCTATATAATACAATCTTATAATGTACCCATTTTATTCTATAGCTAAATGCATTTCTTCATGTAATAATTTTGTTTAAGGGAATTTTGATAATATTCTAACTATATTATTCTTCCTTAAAGTTTTATTTATTTACTTCTATTTCTTTTGACTTTTGATAATATTCTAACTAAATTTTTTCTTTCTTAAAGTTTTATTTATTTAGTTTTCTTCCTTTTGAAAATACCTTGGCCACGTAAATTCTAACTCATGTTAGTTATTCTTCTTTTTCTTTTTGAATAAGATATTACTGTGTTGCAATTGGGAAGGAGGATTTCGTGGGTTTGTTTTTTTAAGGAGAGTTTTTGGGCAACAATCGTGTATAGAATTGTGATGAGTTATATATATTTTATTTTTCTTAATATGTGTTTCTTATAGGTTGGCGTGTCATAGTGTTTTTTGTGTTTTTTTTTTTTGGGTGGGGGGGGCACCTTTGATTAGAGAATGGGAGGATTCTCAAGGTTTCTATAGGTAAGAATGTTTGCCAAAAATTAAGAGGGCATCATTCTCTACCATTATAGTCAGCAAAGGGTGGGCATTCCACAATTCAAAAAAATCAGTAGCTCTTTCTAGAAGAATGAGATCCATTTTTTGAAAGTGTCCTTGGGAACACATCAAAATCAAGAGTTTGAAGAATAAATACATCAAGGAAATGAGGGATATGGTGTCGGTCTTGAGGAGGACAACCTAAGAATAGGTTAAAAAAAAAATGATATAGAAAACCTAAAACTAAATAGCGTATGAAAAAAAGTGATCCTCTAACTTCTGGGGTTTTCTCTTCCGTGCGACATGGGGAGTAAAAAAAAAGGAATATAACTTGGCAACCGAGCTATCCCCAAAAAAACCAGTCCAATGTAGAAGTTCATATTTACGAATGATATTATCTCTACACAAGTGGTTGATCTGTAATAGAAAAGAGGGGGGGAACAAGCAAGCAGACCGGCCACCCCTGGTTTTTTTTTTTTTTTTTTTGATCCTCTTTTTTTTGTGAAGAAAGCCCTTTTATGGAGGAGTGGCTAAGAGGGGACGAGAAGGGTGATTATGTTGTTGTGGGATAAGTGGGGCTCTGGGCCTTCTCTTCCTTGTTCCTATGCATTATCTTCTGATCTCTGTTTCATTCTACAAGTATTGCATTCTTAGAACTTTAATGCTTACCATTATATTGATTTATCGCTTTAGATTTACAGAGTCTTAGTGAATTTTTTTTAGATTTGAATAAAACTGTTTAGTAGTTTTTACATGAAGTTTGGCTCACATTTCCTAATCCATTATGCTTATTATTGTACTCAATCTGTGTGATGGAACTTTTTTTTTACCATTATATTTATTAATAACATTACATTTGTACAGTCTTAGTGAATCTGTAAAGTTGTTTGGAGAAATTTGTGTAGTAGTTTTTACACCTACATTCAGATCATATATTATGGCTATTGGGGAAGGTTTTTGGTTATAGGAAGATCATGTGTATGCCTTTATGTGTATATGTATTGTGGGTTTTGGGAAAGTTTTCGGCTATGGCCAGATCATATGTATATATGTTTATTAATGGGTACTGTGGGTGTTGCTGGAGATTTTTGGTTTTAGGTAGATCGTGTGTATGCATGTCTATGCATAGGGTTTAGTAGGAGAAGTTTTGGTTATAGGCAGATCAGATAGATTAAATACAATCAATGGAATGAGAACAATTTGAAATAGGGAATACTTGAATTGGGTCAAATGTTCAATTATAAATGTAAATCCACACCAAAAGCTAAACTTTAGCCTTTGGTGAGGCACTTACTTTCATAAGACTTTATCGCTTGATTCTTTTTGTTTGATTGAATTACTATGGGCAAATAATATACATAGAAACATGCATTTGTCTATTATGTTTGATTATTACTGATATGAGCTTCTTTTATTTTTTTGTTGTAAATGTATATCTCTTCAAAAGCCTGGTATGGGTTTTCAGTGAGACAATCACTTTCATTTGGTTTTAGGCATGGTATTTCGATAGAACTCTGATGTAGAAACAATTAAAAGTAGAAAATATGTACTTGTCGATATTATTTGATTATCATGACGGAATAAGGTTTTGGTGGATTTTGGAAACAACATGTATTGTGAAATTGTATTTGTATCCTTTATGATGATTAAAAGTCCCTTCTCATTTTATGGTGAGACCCCGCCGATGCATTATCTTTTCATTGACACATTGCACCTTATCGTCTATGTTATCTTATGTAGCATAATATTATCTCAGTATGCTTTAAATGAAGAAATATATTATTGGTTGGTGTGAACCTCTCTCTTCCTACTTGCATTGGACCAACTTAATTGAGTGCCTTAAGTAGAAAATGATAGGTTTGGAGTTATGTTTACTCATGTGTCTCTTGTGTTATTCTCTTATCCTTCTCTTGTTTTGTTTGGGGCATGAGTAACCCTTTTGGTGAATCTCCATCTAGTTTAGGGAAGGTTTGTACTTATGGGTGGGTGTGCTTGAAATCTTGTATTCTATCTAACCCCTTTGTGTCATATCAAGTGTGTGTGAGAATCGTGATCATGTTTGGATGGACTCCCTTGTGTCTTGCTTGAGGTCCTTGTTATGTGAGTCGGTCATCTGGCAGTGGTTCCCTGATCTCCTCTCTCCGTAACTCAGGGCTTTCCTAGGGCGCAATGGACATCCATTGTGCTCAACGATGGCAATATGGTTGGGAGGTGGGTAGCATCCTCCGTTGGTCTCGTTTTGGCATTTTACTAAATACTTGGTGAGATTTTGACGTTATATCACCTCAGTGTATTCATTTTGATGTTTGTGTCGTAGGGCACCTCAACTGTGATTTAATTTATCTTTTATTATATCTACTCTTTTAATTTGATTCTTAAAGCGTGATTCTTCCATGTTGGGAAGTAGCCTTCACCTTGCAATCTGTAAAATTATTATCACTTGACCTTGTAATTGATAAATGAATTGTGTAGGAGAATATAATGTGTAAGTGATCTCAATTATACTTTATTATTAATATGCATGTCGAAGTCTTCGTACTTCCAATAACAATGCTATGCTATGTTTTAGAAATGGATTCAAAGTTTTTGACTAGAAACTCTCTCATTTCCCTTGTATGCTTGAATGACTAGAAATGTATATCATCTTCTCATGAATGACTTATTTTATTCTTAGGTGAATGATGGTGTATTTATTTACTTCTTTATGTAATGCTGTTAATTTTCATCACTTTTTGTTGTGTCTCTTGGATTGTGTTCACATGACAAGGTGTCGTGAATGACCTTCTTGCACCTTGTTTCCTTCCCCGCCTTTGTACGACAGAGTTTTTGGGTCATGTCGAGAATTTTTTGGTTGTTCATGTCATGAACACATGGCAAATGTGGACATGACATGTTGACTTTTATGTCATGGCCTCACGTCAAAAGTGGGCATGACACTTATATACTCATTTATGATTCTATACAAAGTCATTTCTAGATAGACTTAGTCTATTCCAACATAATGGTTTACTAATATGCTATACTCATCAAGGTTAATAGAATAGACATTAGAGGTGATCCTATGATATTTATTCCATTTTCCAAACTATCCCTAGTTCTTCTACCACTCGAACTGGTTACACCATAGTTACCATAGATTACCAAGAATCTAAGTTCTTTTGATGAGGAATCATTTTTGACATTTATATATAAACTAAACCAAGAATAGTTTTAAAATGATAATATCACCATTTAATACTTTCAACCATATAACTCATAGTTGGTAAGTTTTCCTATCAAGTATCATTTACACTAATCTCGATGAGAGTTAAATACATAACTATCTTATGACAAAAATAATCGACTTGTTTCATAATGATAGCTCATTCTATAGAGCGACTAGTTTTCTAGACACTAGAAAACTAAGATAACCTCCTTCTAAAGAGTTTGTTTATTCCCAATCAATGATTTGGTCTGTTTATTGGTTTAAGGACAATAAGTATATTGTCAACCTGGAAAGATAATGAAATAGATTTCATTATTGAAGCTTGCATTGGCCTTTAAAAGATAAGTCGACGCTCACTGTTTCATACTAAGATAACATAACAGTCTTATAATGACTCCAAATCCTTTTAAACACAGTCGACTCTCTCCTTGTTTTGAATAAATATAATGAACTTAAGAAATAAGCTACTCTGGCATATCGATTGCTCTTCATAAAGAAACACAGAAGACATATCAATCATTCAAATCATCATTACCTTTTTAATGCATTAACTACATAAGTATTTACCTGATAGCAGCAGTTTACTAAGATGTATTTGCAGATAGAAGTGTTTTTGTGTTCCTCCTAGACAAACCACGCTCTTTCCTTCACTAACTCCTTATACCTCTGCTCCCCACGGACTCTACTTTCACCTCTCTTTTTAATGATAATCGATAAAGCAAAAATAACATGCCTCTTCAATGATGACACCCTTGACTTAGCTAAGTCATGGCTTTAAGGGCTCAACAAGACTGATAATGAGTCATCCTATCTTTTCGCTCCTACTTCCTTGCAGTTTTAAAACACATTCAACTCAAAATAGCTTGCTTAATGATTCATTTTCAACTGATAGCTATAAATTTGCATATCTCAACACTTGTTGATGGGGAAGAACATTCTTTGAGGGAGCTTCAACGAATGTGGTTAGCATCACCACCGCTCCACTTTGAAAGAGGCCGACCAGGCATTTAAAACCAATGTTTGACCATTTAATAAACACATAAACTGGTTTGATCCACCACTTATAATAGTGAAGGCTCTCCTATTTGTAAGCCTTTGGGTACTCAAGAGTAAGCATTATTAACTTATCATGAGGTATTATCCTCATTCGATGCATAAATATATACTTATTTGTTTATATCAAATATGGTTTACATAACATCATCTCTATTTTATAGTTACGATTTGATCAATAAAAATAATAGTAATAAAACAAAGGTTTACAGATAATGTGAATGGGTTGAACTTGTCTCCCCTTCACAATCCTTCATTAAAATCATGTCAACTTGTCTGGACGTTAAAAGATGACAACATAACCTTAAGTGACTTAATAATAATAACACAACCATTTGAAGACAATGATGTCATAATTTTTATGTTAAATGTAAATGGTCATAGTTCTTACTCAGACGACGTCGTTTACTTCACAAATGACTATGCCAACACACTATGACTATATCAACACACTACGACTTGAAAAGATTCAAAAGATATTGACTACCCATCGATTAGATTCAAAAGTATATTGACAAGACAAGACTTACCTCTTACGACACTGATTCACATTTTCATTAAACACTCATACTCGTTTGGCAAATAATCACTCGTAATCTGAGGTCTATATCTCTCTCCTTAAAAGATACTCTCTCTCTCTTTTCTCCGAGAGTTATTTGAAAACCTGTAATCTTGTATCAAACTTGTAATCAACAATATATGATCAGTGCATCATTATTCAAATAATAAACCAAATCTCATAATGCAAATATTAAATCAACAATAACATATTTATTTCCATAATTCGATAAATGACATTTAATATAATCTATGTCTTTCCTTGACATTAATCTAAGCATCATAAAAGATTTACTTATGTCCAAGTAAAAGTAAAAACTATAGCAAGACAAATGCCCTAGATATTACAAGACAACATTATATGAAGGTGTCCTTATTTTTTAAGATTTAAATTTTTTGAAAGCTTTATTTATCATCATGTACACTATCCTGCACTATAGTTATTTAAGGGAATTTTGACTATACTAAAATTTATTTTTTTGAAACTTATAATATTGAAATGGGGTTGATGAAAGATTTAGGAAAAGAAAAGAAAAGACAAGAAAAGTAAATCCCACCTCGACATAAGATTGAATGGAATACGTTCATGATTGAATACGAGGCTTAAATTTGACACTCAACCTTGCCTATCAAACAATTTTTTTATGAAATTTATCTATTTAATGGTGCCTTTAAAATACTATGACATATTTTAGTATAAGTAAATTATATATAAACCAAATATATATATCATCATAATCCTATATAAATTTTGACAGTTTATCCAAAATCTCTTCTTTCATATGATACAATCTTTTTGAAATTTTAGTTGTATTTTACAGCTAAAATATCTAAATACAACTATACAACTGTCAAATTCAAGGCTTGATTGAATGTGTGATGGGGAATCACAAGGAGATTATAGCTAATGCTGATATACACTCGTTTACTCTCCACAAGCCATGTGGATATCGCATGGTCAATCAACTTGTTGGCATCATCCAAATTATTCACAAGCACCAAAAATACACACATAAAAAGAACATAGTTCACTTTTGGGAAAGAAAAAATCAGAAACAAAAAAGAAAAGAAAATCAATTGAAAGAGTAGGCGGGGACCTGGGTGCATGTATAAAAATCATACGGTCATATATTTGATGTGTATATACAAATCATTTGGTTATACATTCAATGTACCTATAAAATTGTGGGTTAAAAATTCAACGTGTATATGAAAATAAATTATGGTGTACTGAATGTATATGAGTTAACAATTGTGGCATGGATAGGGTCATCATAATCTCGAGTTGTGCATGGTCCTAGTGTTGGTAGGCTATTCTTAAACACCATCCACTTCAACAATCAAAAGTGAATTTTGACCAATAAAAATTGGACAAATATTTACCACTCTTTGTTGTGGATGAGGTGTAAAGAAGCCTATGGGTTAATTAGAAGAATAATTTCATCTATCCAAAATCTCCCTTTTCATGTAATACAATCTTCCAAAAATTTTGATCTTATTATGTACGAAAAATACTTAAATACAATCATACGGCTATATATATATATGGCATTTAGTGACATTTTAGTGTCTGTCAGTTAAAAATTACTGTCAGATTTAACTAAAATGATAAAGTCGGGGTGTCACTCTCCAACAACCTTCCTAGAAATTGTCTCCCCACAGTAGTTTGGAATCATTTGGCCCATAGTCCACTTGTATGGATGAGACCAAAAAAAAAATTGAAAACAAAATGGTGTAATAACATCCAATAATGATTGATTTACAAGTTGAATGTGATGTAGGTAGTAAAGTTTCTTAGATGGCTGCACTCTACTCCTAGCTTTATCTTGTACAAATAGCCTTCTGATATTTTAGAAAAGGAAATGCACCACGCGGCTACGTTCTGGAAGAAATGTTGTGCGTATGCAGGATAACTGCCATCCAAAACTTTACATCCAGGTTAGCAGGATCCCGTGTAAAGACTTCTACATAGTGTTTGGTGAGAATCACATGGAAAGACTATAGAGCTGTAAAAGTTAGAAACAATCTAGTCTTTATGTTTGCTATAAAAAACTTTTGTGAATGACATGTAGAGATTGCTATATGGATTTTTTATTTCTATGGTAATCACATCTAAATGTTTATTCTAGAGTTTTGGAGGAATGCATTTTGCTAGGGTTTCTTCTATTTACATTTTTTCATGGTTTCTCTTGTGTCATACTGTACCATTGGCATAGGATTTTTTACTACATCTATGAGTACGACCGCATTTACTACAGTTTTAGGGGTTTATAATGCTTCCAACCGGCCCTAACCCAGTAGTTCTTGCTAGTCTTGGTGATTTGATGGCTCTGCTCAATGGCTCCTCCCCCAAACAAGCATCCCTACAAAAATTTTTCTAAAAGTCTTTCACGAGGTAAATCTTTTGATTCTCCTACATATGTGGTTTTACCTACACAAGATTTTGATTCTACATGTCAATGGTTAGAACAACATACTCTTGTTGGTAATTTTGTTGGGAGGACTCCCCGAAAAGTGTGCTTAAAGATTGGCTTCAAAAGGCCTAGGTCCCCCATGGGGTCCATCTTGATATGTCCAAAATTTGACAAAAGGCTTTTTTCTTTTTCGCTTTTTGGAAGTCAGTCATGTCTAGGCAATCCTGAATTATGGTACTTGGTATGTCCAGTCCTCTTTGCTGGTCTTCCAGCCCTAGACCTAGGACTTTGCTATCTCAGATGATACCAAGTTGCAGGTGTCAGTATGGGTTGAGTTCCCTGATTTGCCCTTGCCTTTCTTGCATTTTCTAAAAGTGATTGCTTCCTCCCTAGAGAGAGTTATTTGTGTTGAACCTGATAGGTTCTTTCAAGCTCACCCTCAAAAGTGAGTCTGTGTTGTAGTGGACCTTTCCCATGATTTGAAGGAGTCCATTGATATCCAAATTATCTCTCTGCGATATACCTAGAAGGTCACCTATTTCAATCTACCAAATACTCGCTATATGTGTCAGTCCACTGAACACAAGATCAAGGATTGTCCTTCTGCAATCCCTCGTACTCAATCTCCACCATGGGAAACTGACAAGCCTCACCTAGTGGACAGAGCTACTGCTAAACTAGATGAATACCAGTCAAAAAAACAAGTCCAATGGATCCAGGATGGTTTTCAAAACCCCTGCGCTGACAAAAGATGTTTCAAACCCTTCTGCGAAGGGGAAGGAAACTCACAAGGTTTCTCCTAGCACTTCAACTCAAACCAGGCCATCAGCTACACCCCAACCTATTTCAGTTATGATCACTTAGCCTACTGAGTCTCCACCTATGTCGAGCTCTCTCAGGCATTCTCGCAACCCTTCTCAATCTCTTGAGGAGGGAGAATATGTTCATGAGAAATGGAGACATGTGTCTCCTCCCTTTCAAATTGGAACAATTTTACTAGAATTTCTACAGAATCACTATTCCTCCCTAGAAGAGATGGATTCTGATGCCATGGTGGAGGTTCTTTAATGAAATTTCTTTCATGGAATGTTCAAGGTCTCACCGACCTTTCTAGGATGTATTCTATTAGGAATACTCTTTAGAAGTATGATGGTATTGATGTTTTGTGTCTTCGGGAAGCGAAAGTAACTAGTTTTTTGCTCTCTTCAGCTTGTCGTTCTATTTGGCCTTCTAGTTAGATGTTCTGTATAGATCACAAGGCTAACCGTGGCAGAGTGGTCATCCTTCTATCCCCACAGTGGCACGCTTCAGTGGTTACTCATGGGTCTGACCCCATGCAGCAAGTGATCTAGATTCTTTTGAACATTGATAATCATTCCTTTGGGATTATTAATGTTTATGCCTCAAATGATGCTATTGAAAGATCACACCTTTGGCATTGGATTGCTAAATTATTACCAGTTGCCACCTGGGTGCTTTGTGGCAATTTCAATATGGTTGAAATGACATATGATAAATACAGTCACCTACCATTTCGTTGGGTAGTTGGTTAAAGAGAGACGTGGTTTTACATGCACCATAAATTGGGTCTTTTTTGATCCCAACATTGGTCGCTGCCATTCTCATTCTCTTTGGCATACTTGGTGCAATTTTTGAGATGGGTCTGATAGGATATTTAAATGCCTTGATCAGGCAATAATTTCAGCACAATCATTATTCTCTTTCACCAACTCTTCACCACTCTCGGCAACGCTGTTAGTGGATGTGACATTATCAGACCACTTTCCCATTATATTTTGCCTTGAATGGCATTCTAGACAAGCCCATGTTAGTAGGACCCAATTTTTTTTAATACCTCTCTACTGAGTCACCAGCCCATGCTGGCGCACATCCACACCATATGGAATCTTGAATGCTATCCACCTAGCTCAATGGGTTGGATCCAATGGTGGAATGATGTTATCACATGGACTACAAGATTTCTCTATATCTATGGGTGTCAATTGGCCATCTTTCATCGATAGTCCTATATAGCCACAACGGCTGACCTTTGTGCTGCCACAGAGGTGTTGGTGGCCAATCCATTCTCCCCATCTCTGCAAGTCTGGGTTGTCAAACTTCAGCATCACAAACAAGTTGCTAACAGCTATATAGCCAGAGGGGAGCAACTCAAAGCCAAGTTACACTAGCTCAAGATCAGGGATCGTGCTTCAAAAGAACCTTTTATGGCACTTTGAGCTAGACATTCCTCACTTGGCATCAAGCACATCAAAGAAGGTATCATTGTGCTTTTAGAGTTACCTAATATTCTGCATCCTTTTGTTAAGCACTACGAGCAAGTTTTTATAGCCCAAGAATATGCTCCTGAGTAGTTAAATGCGCTTCAGGAATGTCTTGCTATTGTGCCAAATAGGCTTTCCTCAGCCCAGACAACCTTCTATGAGCAGTTGCTCACTATTGAAGACCTCAAAGAAGCCATCTACTATGTGCCAGATGATAAGGCTTTGAGAGTTGAT
Source organism: Cunninghamia lanceolata (assembly GCA_027924645.1). NCBI lineage: Eukaryota > Viridiplantae > Streptophyta > Pinopsida > Cupressales > Cupressaceae > Cunninghamia > Cunninghamia lanceolata. The sequence continues at coordinate 7,861,123 of BSBN01000957.1, forward strand.
GGATTTCCATATGAATTTTACAAAGCTTTGTGGCCCTGTGTTGGACAAGATTTGCATAAAGTTTACCTTGAAGCCTTTCATTCTAATTATCTAGGTAATCTTATCAATATAGGTAACATAAAATTCATACCTAAGGCTGGTGATCCTGAGGATATCTATAACTGGTAGCCCATCAAGTTCCTCAATGTGTCTTACAAAATCATTGCCAAAGCCCTTTGTCTGAAAATCCACCACCTCTTACCCTAGGTTGTCTGTCCTGAGTAGATTAGTTTCATATGGAATGGGTGAGATTCTCTAATCAACCGGCCATTTTCCTTAAAATTGATTTTGCTAAAGCTTATGACCGCATTGAATGGCCTTTCATTTTAGCCATGCTGTCTAAGCTTGGTTTCGGCCCCAATTTCCTCTAGTCTATTAATATGTTGTTTTTTGATGCCTCAGCTTGCATCACCATTAATGGCTGCCAATCCCAATCCTTTGGTTTGTTCTGCTCCATTCGTCAAGCCTGCCCACTTGCTCCTTCCTTTCATGTTTTGGCTGCTGAAGGGTTTGGCTATCTTCTTGCTCACTCTGTTTCCCAGGGATTAGTTCATGGGATCTCCTTGCCTAATTCATCCACTCAGCTTGTCAATGACCACTTTGTTGATGATTCCTTCGTCACCTTGCTTGAAGAAGATAATACTGTCAAAACCACTTTGGGTTGTCTTGAGACCTTTTGCTTGGCCTCTGGTTCAACCATTCAGTGGCACAAAACCTTATGTTATAGATAATCAGTTCTTTCCAACCCCCTTTGGATTTAGCCATATGGGTGGAAATGGATTGTACCTGATGAAATATTTTGATTTTATGGCATTCCCTTTGCCTTTCAAGCTTCTTCTGTTGATCTCTGGCAAGCGGTTCTCTCTTGCATTGAGCAGAAATTAGCCTTCTGGATTACTAAACCACTTTCTCTAGCCAGGAAATTTCAGGTATGTTCCAAAGTTCTTGTAGTGACTCATGTGTATTACTCTTCTTGCTGGCCCCCTTCCAAGGCCTCGTATGCTAAGTTGGAGAAATTACTCAGAGATTTTCTTTAGGTATCTTCTAAGACCCATCACGGATTTCACCACGTTTCCTGGGAGTTTTGTTGTCTCGCAAGAGATTATGGTGACCTTGGCTTTCTCTCTACTCAACGGCAAGGCATCGCTCTCTATGTCAAATGGATCATCCATGCTCTTACTAGAAAAGAGGCCTAGACAATCCTCCTCATGCACAATATTTAACCAGGTTTCCCCACTCACAAACCCTCTTGGAAGGGAATTGGTCTCCATACCCTTCTTCTTATGCGGAAGCCTATTCAGATCTTGGGTACCTTTGTCGCCAAAAGAATATGGCATGCTTGGGAGGCAGTAAAACCCTAGATCTGCTGGTCAGGGAATGGTTTTCATGATGGGCTCTCCCTTAATCAATATAACATATGGTGGTCTCCTCTTTTAGCCAGTATAGGTAATTCGTTGGCTAAACTTCCCTGGCTCAAGGCTTTCAGATTTCACAAGAAAGGTGTTCGGGCCTTACAAGATATCTTTCATACACCCACCATGCACACTCTCTCGTGGGAAGATTTTTGTGCCTAGTTTGGATTTCATTTAGCCATGACCGTGAAACCTACAATAGCCTAGTGAGTGCCATCTCAGCTGATATGCTTCATAAAGTGGGTATCTATTCCAATAAACCATGGTGGAAGGACTGGAAATGGTTTTTAAAAACCCTTTTTAGAAACTACAAGCCTTGACTTGGATATCAATGGCTTTCGCCTAATTTCCCCATGATTGATGCCCTCAATCAATGATGGTTTCCTCAGTCCTTGATAGCCATTTGGCAAAAAAGATTCTTAACTATTTAGTCTACAATTGCTAAACCCAAGCTTACCCACTTTGCTTGGTGTATTCTTTTCCAAGGTTTACCAGTGGGAGCTCGGCTATTTCATTTAAGGATTCAAGACCCTCGCTGCCTTTTCTATGGGTAGGCTAAATCATTCTAGCATCTCTTTTGGTACTATGCCAGAGTGCAACAACAGTGGAATTGGATCCATGATTTCTTTTGGCTATTTCAGCTAGAACCTTTTTCTTGGCATATGGCTCTATTGGGAGACTCTCCCAGGATTCCTGTAAAGTATACCCAGATTTGGCACACTTTCAGAGTGGAAATCCTTGTCACTTTATGGAAAGATATAAATTCATGCATCTTTTCTCACAGCAAAATGGATACTATTGTTCCTTTATATTCTAAAGATATTATTTGTTCTAATTTTCTTCTACAGATTCAAGTGCAAGCTAACAAAGTTATGCTTGAAGTTTCTCACCTTCAAGAGCTGCTATACCATTGGGGTGATGCCCGTTGCACTGTGGCATGTGTGCCTCCCTCTCCCACTTACTCCAGGGGCCAGTCACCTTCACGAGGCTGGCGGAGAAGTGGCTCTGCCAGGGACTCTTACCCTTGATCTCAACCTCCTTCTCGTCGTGGCTCTCATCCTTACCGATGGCGATCGTCCTCTCCCCCTCCATGGGTTACCCTTTGGTGGCCTTATGGTAGAGCTCTGGGGGGAGGATGCAGAGACTCTGGGTGGTCTTCAGGTGGTTCCACTCCTAGTGGTGGTTTTGGTTGGTCCACGGGTGATTCCAAATGGGTCCCACATTTGGATCTGACAATTTCACCTCACTGTGAAGAAAATGCTATAGAAAAAGAAAAGGATGATGATGGTTGAGATCCTCCTAACGTCATTCCGAACCCCACTACTGTTTCAGGCAACCCGGATGACAAGGATCCTCCATCTGCTAAAATTGCTCTGGCTGCTTAATGGCCTTCTTTTTTATATTGTTTCTGTTATGTTTTTTTAGTTCTAGGATTAGTATTAGAAATGAAAGAAACACTACTTTAATGGAAATCTCATTCAATATAAATTTTTGCAATCTTTAACAGTGTGTTATTAATGGAGATTGTAACACAGAAACAAAACTATGCTTCACAGAGATGCAAAATCAGAAAACTTAACACATAACACAATGACACAGTGTTTAACGTGGAGAAAACCCTTTTAGGTAAAAAACTCCACATAGGAAAGAGGCCCAATGTTTGTATTAATCAGAAAATGATTTACTATAAAACAACACCACCAATCTCTCCTTCAGTCTTCAATTTGACAACATTCTGGCAACACCTGAGTACCTAAAATCTGTATTGCAGCAACAAATACATGGAACATACTTATAAAAATGTTTTCCAACTCATTCTAGGCATTCACCTTCTCTCTAATGAGATTCTCCAACATGCAAACATTAAATACCATCTTACAACCACCTTCTACTTGTCCAAAAATAGCCATGCAAAGGTTGGGTGCCCAAGACTAAATCTGGCTCTTACAACATCTTATGATGCATCATAACTGTCATAGATTCCACAAAAAAGTATCTTTCTAAAATAAGAACCTTGGGCTAAATATAGAAAATATACAACTAACATATCCATCATATGCATCATAGAATCATAGAATCTTATGACAACTTGTAATTGTCATAGATTAACTTACCAAACATTATGACAATTGTCATACATAGAAAATATAGTACATTCCTCAAGGGAAAACACCTACCCTCATTTAATTTGGGTTTTTACATTTGCCAACAGTAAAAGTCACTCCATAATTACCTTAGGTTATTCTGAAATTACCCCTGCCAATGAAACTAGTACATCTCCTCATGGATAATTACAAATTACATAAAATAAATGGAATAAATACAATATTGGGATTTACAAGGTTAATGCCACCTTACCCCAACATTCTCCCACTTGACATTATACATTGTAAATCAACCCATAGGAAATCAAATGAAAAATAATTAGGCACTAGAAATAAGGCCATGACCTCTCTACACCACATGAACTTCTTTGTGCTCATAGGTTTGATCAATGAATCTGCAACATTCTCTTGAGTATCTATCTTCTTCAGCTCAATCTCTCCATTTTAACCAACTCTGGAATAAAGTGATACTGAACATCAACATGCTTAGTCTGAGCATGATACATGGGATTCTTGGCCAAACAGATAGCACTCTAGCTATCACAACCAATCTGAATGATCCTACAATCAAAACCAATACATGTACACAGTCTCCTCAACCAAATTGCCTCCTTAGAGACATGAGTAGAAACTATATACTCTATTTCTATGGTGGACAAAGCAACTATGGGCAGCCTCTTACTCATCCAATTCACTGCACCTCCAAACAGAGTAAACACATAGCCACTAGTGGACCTTTGACTATCTAAGTTACCTACCCAACCTACATCAACAAAACCCTATATGTCCAAAGATTTATCAGCACTATCAGTACCAGAATAAACCAAACAATGGTCAGGAGTACATGCAAAATATTTAAACACCATCTTCGCATAATTCTAATGTTGTCTACTAGGGTTAGACATAAATCTACTCAAAATTTCCACTGCTTGGGCAATATCTGGTCTAGTGAAAATCATTGCATAGATCAAACTCCTTGTAATACTAGCATATGGCACATTAGACATATCCTCAAAATCATCCTCAGTCTTTGAACACATATCTAATGAAATCTTAGTACCAATGGGTAAAGGAACTCTAACTGGGTTACAGTCCTGCAAACTAAACCTATGCAAAATAGTATTCACATACTTTCTTTGTGACAACCAAAGCTTTCTATTAACTCTGTCCCTCCTAATCTCCATTCCCAAAATATACCTTACAGCACCAAGATCCTTCATCTCAAATGCACCTGAAAGTTGGGCTTTAAGCTCACTAATCATACCCTTAGTATTATTGGAAAACAACATGTCATCAACATACAAAGCAATAACCATTATAGAATCATCAACACAATGAATGTAAACACAGTGATCCTCTTCGCTTCTAACGAAACCCAATTTCAAAACAAATGAGTCAAACTTTTGATACCACATTTAGGGCGACTATTTCAGACCATAAAGAGACCTCTTTAACATGCAAACCCAATGTTCTTTTCCTTTTACCTCAAAACTTGTAGGTTGTTGCATATAAATTCCTTCTTCAAGATCTCCATGCAAGAACATACTCTTAACATCCATTTGCTCAATCTCCCAATCATAAGCTACAACAATGGATAAGAGAAATCTAATATAAGGCAATTTAGCAACAGGAGAGAATATCTCAACAAAATCAACTCCCTCTCTCTAGGAGTAGCTCTTGGCTACCAGTCTAGCCTTGTACTTCTCCAATGAACCATCTGCTCCAAACTTCTTCTTGAAGACCCACTTACAACCTATGGCCTTTGTTTCTTTGGGCAAACAAACAAAATCCCAAGTGTTACAAGAGTCTAAAGCTATCATCTCCTCATGAATGGCTAATTGCCAAGACTCACTATCATCTGAAAAAATAGCTTCCCTGTAGGATCTAGGCTCATCGTTAGTACTCAATAAAGCATATACACAACAAAAATCTGGTGGGCTATACCTATCAACTGGATTCTATTTTCTTGTGGATCTCCTCAAGAGTGGAGTAAGAGACTCTACTCATTCTTTTGCATGATCATCTACACCAACTTCTTCTATCACAACAAATTCATCTTCATCAGAACTACTTGAATCTTCTTCTTCTTCACATCCCAATCCATCATTCTACTCTTCCTGAGGTACATCTTACTTCTCTAAATCAAACTACACCTTCATTACCTTTTCTTCTTTTTCTTTTGGCTGCTCAAGTTCATAAATAACTCTAAGTTCCCTAAAAATAACATCTTTAGAAAAGATAATCTTGTGGGTTAGTGGATTCCAATGCTTATAACCTTTCACATTATCACCATATCCAATGAATGTACACTTTTTAGCCTTTGGATCCAACTTAGATCACTTTTCCTTAGGCACATGAACAAAAGCCTCACACCCAAAAACCCTTAAATGCAAAATAGAAGGTTTCTTACTTGTCCACACTTCATAAGGTGTCGAATCAAGAGCCTTACAAGGAGATCTGTTTATCAAGTAGCAAGCAGTACACACCACCTCTGCCCAAAAACATTTATCCAACTGTGCATCACTCAACATACTTCTAGCTCTTTCCATGATTGTTTAGTTCATCCTTTTTGCAACACCATTCTGTTGTGGTGTATATAGAGTTGTCTTTTGTCTTATTATACCTGAATGCTTACAAAACTCATCAAATTTCTTAGAGAAATATTCTCCTCCATTGTTAGATCTTAATATTTTTATCTTTAAACCTGATTGGTTCTCTACTAACACTTTGAATTCCTTAAACTTAGTGAAAACTTCAGATTTATGTTTCATAAAATAAATCTATGTATATATGGATACATCATCAATGAAGGTGACAAAATAATGAGATTTTTAAATAGTTTCATTATCCACAAGTCCAAACACATCCGTATGAATAATTTCTAATTTCTCTTTTGCTCTATTGCTTCCTGAAGGAAATGATTTTCAATTTTGTTTACCAAAAACATAATGCTCACAAAAAATAAAGTGCTCATCAGAAGAAGAGAAATCGTCCAACAATTCTTTATTCTTAATAGTTTTCAATACATTATTACTTGTGTTGCCCAATCTGCGGTGCCATAACATACAAGTGTTTTTAGAAGCCTCAGAAACATAAGAGGCATTACAAACTGTAGTGGCTTCAAGCTTAAACAAGTTTCCAAATCTCTTCCCTTTCGCTACCACCAAGTTCCCTCTCACCAATCTGTAGCCATGCTTGTCAAATGTCACATGCATTCCCAAATCATTCAACTTCAAAACTGAAATCAGATTTCTAGCTAATCCAGGAACATGCAAAACACCAAGGAGGGTTTTAATCCTCCCATCAATGAAACACAACAATACCTTTCCTTTTCTGACAATCAGATATGAAGAGTTATCACCAAGGTAGATATTACCTCCATCATATTCTTCATATGTGGAGAAGCATTCCTTGTGCGAGGTCATATGAAATGATCATCCTGAGTCAACCAATCATTGATCATTAGAAACAATATTACATGTACAAAGTAAAAAATCTTCACCTACATTTGAGGACTTATCCGAAGCACTCTCCCACAATTTCTTGGGATTTCTGCACTCCTTCTTCACATGTCCCCTTTTACCGCAGTTCCAAAACTTAACTCTATTCTTTTTACCAGGAGTTTTAGACTAGCCCTTGGAGTTGTCCTTAGCCCCTTTCTGATCTCCCTTTGCTCCTCTTTCCGTAGACCTTCCCCTGACACTGAGAGCATCCCTTGAACTATCCAAACTCTTCTTCCTCAATTCTTGTGACAGTAAAATTGCAACAAGGGCATCCAACTTTGGCTCTGTGAGGTTAGCATTGATAGCAAGGATAACATTCTTCCAAGACTTAGGTAAAGAACAAAGAAGCAATATACATTTATCTTCCTCACCAACTTCAACATTTACTGAAGCAAGCTGACTCATCAACAAATTAAAAGAATTTAAATGCTTTGCAACTGACTCACTCTCTTTCATTTTCAAGGAAAATAATTTTCTTTTTAAGTATAGTTTATTTACCATACTCTTGGCTTGATAGCTCTCACCCAACCATTTCCACAACTTGTGTGCAGTCTCTTCCTTCGCAACATTCAATAGGATAGAATCTGACTGACACAAATGGATGGTTCCTCATGCCTTCTTATCAAGTTTTACCCACTCATCCAGAGAGGCATCATCAAGTTCTTTTCTTTTTGAACAACCAACCATTGGTTTCTTTCTTCCAACAAATCTTCCATTTTCAGCTTCCTCAGCTCATACTCTATTTCATTGAACTTCTCAATGTCCATTCGAGAGGTTGATGCAATGGTGGATGCAGCCATAATAACAACACAAGATCTACAAAACAAACACAACCAAATCTCCCACTACAGCTACAGCTTCCACACTACCACCCAAGACTCAAAGTTGGCCAAGCTTTGATACCAAAAGTTAGAAATGAAAGAAACACTACTTTAATGGAAATTTGATTCAATATAAATTTTTATAATCTTTAACTATGTTATTAATCGAGATTGTAACACAGAAACAAAATTATGCTTCACAGAGATGCAAAATTAGAAAACTTAACACATAACACAATGACATAGTGTTTAACGTGGAGAAAACCCTTTCAGGTAAAAAACTCCACACAAGAAAGAGGTCCAACATTTGTATTAATCTGAAAATGATTTACAATACAACAACACCACCAATCTCTCCTTCAGTCTTCAATCTGGCAGCATTCCGATAGCACCTGAGTATCTAAAATCTGTATTGTAGCAACAAATACATGGAAAATAATTATAGAAATGTTTTGCAACTCATTCTAGGCATTCACCTTCTCTCTCATGAGATTCCCCAACATGCAAACATTAAATGCCATCTTACAAGCACCTTCCATTTGTCCAAAAACAACCATGCAAAGGTTGGGCACCCAAGACTAAATCTGGCCTCTTACAACATCTTATGATGTGTCATAACCATCATAGATTCCACAAAAGAGTATCTTTCCAAGATAGGAACCTTGGGCTAACTATAGAAAATATACAACTAACATATCCATCATATGTGTCATAGAATCACAGAATCTTATGACAACTTGCAGCTGTCATAGAATCACTTACCAAACATTATTATAGTTGTCATACATGCCAAATATAGTAGATTGCTTAAGGTAAAATGCCTAACCTCATTTACTTTGAGTTTTTACATTTGCCAATAGTAAAAGTCACTCCGTAATTACCTCTAGTTACTCTGAAATTACCCCTGCCAGTGAAACTAGTACATCTCCTCATGGATAATTACAAATTATATATAATAAATGGAATAAATACAATATTGGGATTTACAAGATTAATGGCACCTTATCCCAAACCTTAGGACATGACATTATGACTTTCTAGGCGCTGTCCATGTGACTTCGGGGTGTACCTTTTAACCACCCACCCTTTTTTGTGGATATGTGTACTCTATTTTCTTATTAATATTGATATGGTTGCTTATTCATAAAAAAAATGTTTATTCTATCATCTCAACATGTAAAGATAATTTTATCCAATGAGAATCGCAACTAAACATTTTATGAAGTTGCTTATGGCCTAAAGAACCTATATAGTAGGCACTGGCTATTCTCCATTATAACATGCCTAAGGCATCATAACATGAATATAACATACAATGTCATAACAAAATTGCATGCATAGGCTATGGTGATGGTTCACAATTACTACTAATTTCAACCTCCATTTTCTCAAATTCAATTTTTTTAAATTTGTGGCCCAATAAATTAAACGCAAATTTCCTTTTAAAATACTACAAAACATGTCCATAATGCAATTTTGTCTAGAGAATAACCTCTACCAAACCTGTAGCACTCCATGCACTTACTTCCTAAACCACAACACAAATTGTGTGCTTCTTCAACAAGGTAGAGGTGAACTGTTGGAGTCTCACCCACAGCCTCTTCTTGTGTTAGGTTGTAGATTACAACATTGTATCGGTGGCGTTGGCACTTGGGACTTGTTTTGCCTTCCGCTAGGGCAATCACGGTGACACCAACATGTGGAATACTGGCATAGACTATTCTACGAGGGTATCTAACTAGCATATTTATATTAAATATAATATATCTAAAGTACGCCGAGAGATATCCTTCTTGAGGTGCCTATTTTTTTAATGACTAATCCTAATATTAGGTGCCTCAAGAAGGATATCTCTCGATGTACTTTAGATATATCATAGTTAATATAAATATGCTAGTGGCATTTAGAGTGCAAGCATAATCATAACCATAACACTAACCCTAACCCTAAATTTGACCCTAATTAAAATACCAGTTAATTAAATACTAATTATAATAATATTAATAATCTTTGACCCTAATTAAATTATTACTATTACATTATTATAAAAAAACATTAATTAAATTAATATATAATTATATCGTATAATAAGACATTAATATGTAATTAATGTATAATTAATTTCATATTACATTATTAAATATAATGATATTATATTTATATTTATAGAATTATTATAAACCATAATTATTTTAAATGCTAATCCAAATTACTTATGAATTATTTAAAATATTTTTTATAATTTCTTTAAATTATATAAATTATACTTAAAAAATACAAAAAATATATATCTAAATTTAAAAAATATATTTAATAATTTTTAATAATTTCTTTAATTGTTAAGTGGTATGCCTATACTTAACTAAACTATATAAGTTGAATACAATATATTTAGGGTTAAGGTTATGAGGATATATTTAACTATATGCATCTTTAAGAGGTACAAAGGGTTAGATTTAGAATTAGGGTTAGGGTTAGCATTAGTATTAGGATGCACGTGAGGGTTATGGTTACAATTATAATTATGACTTGAATTAATGTTTGGATTAGGGTTGGAATTAGGGCTAGGCCTAGTATTATAGTTAGGGAAAGAATTAGAGTTAGAATTATGATTAGAATTATATAGGGTTAAGCTTAGAATTAGGGTTGAGGTTAGAATTAAGGTTAGGGTTAGAATTAAGGTTGGGGTTAGAATTAGGGTTAGGGTTAGAGTTAAGGTTGGGATTAGGGATAGAATTAGAGTTATTGTAATCATAATTCTATATATAACCCTAATTCTATATCTAAATCTGACTTTAATTATGACTTGATTTGTGCTACCATTACATTTAGCATATATTTCTATGAACATAACCATAACACCAATTAGATAAAAACTATAATCCTGATACGATATAATTAATGGATAATTCTAACGTGTTGGAAATCATAACGAGTCGGAAACCATAACTTGATGGAAACCATAACTTGTTGGAAATCATTGTAGTGCCCCCTCGTCATTGGCTTGTGACAGCGATGGTTTTGCATTGCTCTCTGTCAAATTGGTGACAGTTGTTAGTCGTTCATTGCATTGATTCAGTCTGAGACAGTTGATTAGTAGGTCATGATTTATGTTATTTTTGACTGGTATAATTAGACAGGTATTATGAGTTTATGATGGCACTACTGTTATTTTAGTTATGATGCGAATTAATATCATCATGTGTTATTTGAATTGTGGTGGTTGAATTCAGATAAAAGTTGTTATGATATTGTTTCAAGAGCAGAGACGGTGTAGTACTACTCTCTTTGAGTACCCTACTACGCCACAATTCTCTGACTCTTTGTGTGTGTTGGCATATATGTGTTTGATTTTATACAACCAATTGCTCGGATGCAGGCTGCAGGTACTGAACCTCGACTCCACCTGATATAGCAGGTTCGAGCAGGTTCTTACACCAATGGGTATTAATGATGGGAGATAATGCGAGGTCTATTCCACTAGGTCAGTCCTTGTCTTTTGTTGTTGTCTCGAGTCGTGGTCTTGTCTTGTTATGTTGGGTATCTCGTGTTGTGATGTATAGTCGAGTCGTATTAATAATGTTTATTTGTGGTTGGAAAAATACTTTTATGATCTATTATTAACTAATAATGCTTCTATTATGACTATTACATAATATTTGGTTGGTTTAGAACTTGGATTGATTCCTTGGTTGGATTTTAAAATAGACTAGAGTTGATTATTTGTTGTTCTAGAGCATTTATGTCATTAATTTGGAATTATGGATTATCAATTTATATTGGCTCAGAATAATTTTGATATGGGAAATAAATGCCTTGAGTTGTCGAATATGAATTCTCTAAGTTGTGGAATGGAGATAACATGAGGTTTCCCAGTTGTTATCATTCTCAATAAGGATGAGTTCTCAGTCTTAGGTTTAGTTTGGTCAGTGTGGAGCATGGTTGTGAGTCTCTGTTGTTCTGTAGAGTGTTGTCGTTGGAAATGTTTGGTATGTAATTTTGAGTTGCTTATTGTTGGTTTAATTGTTTCATTTAATAGAGATTCTTAATCTATTTTGTAAATAAATAATATTAATTTTGTGAAATATTAAATATTTGATAGAAATTTAATTAATAATTTTAATAGTAATAATAGATAAATTATAAATATTTAATATCATATTAAATGAGTAAATATCCTTTGTTAGATACTATTGTATATTGTATTTATAAGTTTAATTTTATTAATAGTGAGTTGTCGTATGAGTGGTTATAAATTATAAGATTGGAAGAATCTTTCTGGTGGTGGAAAATTTAATGAAATTTAATGTATTTAATTTTTGAGGAAGTGGATTCCAGTAACGGGAGAGTTATGGGATGGAAATTATGGTTTTGGCTATTTTTATGATAGTAGGAATATTTGAAGGGATCATGGAAAATTTTATGGGAGAGACAACATTGGGAAAAGGAAAATTTTATAGTGTTGAAGGAAATCTCGTATCTTCGGCCTCTGTACATAGCGGATCATCTATTTGGGAGTTGCTATAACAGGTGCATCTAAACCTATTCTTCATTTCTTAATTTGATTTGTTTGGATATTGTTTCAGGCATAAATTGTTTCTTTATCTCTGTTTGTTAATATTTGAGTAAAAGGAATTTTAGTCAACCCAGTTTTGAAGGAATTGAATCTTGTTGTTCTCTATGGAAGTAATCCTTGTTCTTCATTGTGATTTGAAATCTGCAATAAGAAATACCCTTGTGGTTGATATGAATTAAAATATCTCTCTCCCTTGTGAGTTATCTACATTTTCCATGCTCGCCTGAGTCTAATGTTTCAACCGTAACTCCTGAACCCTTTCGAATTTGAGAAAACGGCTCATGTTACTACTCAATATGGGCCATTCTGCACAAAACCCATGTCCCAGAATTTTGAGATTCATCTTCATATGTGTGCAGTTTGAGACAGAAGTTGACTGCCTGGAAACTATTAAAAAAAAATATGGGTTTGACTATATCTGTGTTAAATTTGCATTTTGATCATTCGATAGAAGCATTGAACCTCAATTTTAAATCTGCATTTTGATCATTCCATAGAAGCATTGAACCTCAGATTTAAATCTGCATTTTGATCATTCCATAGAAGCATTGAACCTCAGATTTAAATCTGCATTTTGATCATTCCATAGAAGCATTGAACCTCAGTTTTAAATCTGCATTTTGATCATGCAATGGAGGCATCCAGTCTCAGTTTAAACCTGCATGTTAGCAATATTATCAAATCTTTGTGCCATCCACTCATTAAATTTGCCTCTGCATGACAATCCATTCTTTTATTTCCTCTACTTGTCAATGGTATTATACCATAACCTCTATACACTTGCTGGGTGTGAATCTCTGTATATAATCTTAATATCATTCTACGAACATAAACTTGTAGATAGAAAAATATTTCTTCTTGCTAGGCAATAATTAGATTTGTATAATGGTAAATGCCTTTGTGAATATTCAGTTATGTTTTAAAATCATCATTTGAGGCATCTCCATTTTAGCTTAAAAGCTTGATTACTTAAGAAAAGTTGCCTTTTCTCTTAACCTACATAGAATTAGGAAAGGTAATATTCTATTATATTTTCCTTACTTTCTTATAAGGGAGTGGAAACTAGTTTAGAGAGAAAATAGAAATATAGTATGTTATATATATATATATCCACTCCCTTATAAGAAAGTAAGGAAAATATAATAGAATATTACCTTTCCTAATATATATATTTCCTTATCTTTTAGGAGATTTCTCTCATTATTATGGAATGCTAATTTTTTTAGTAAATTAATAAAATAGGGTTTTAATTTAGTAAGTTGTTAGAGAGAGAGTTGTGGAAATTATGAAGAATACTCAGGGAAGATGTTTTTAGAAAGTTGGTTACACTTCTTATTAGATAAAAGAATTTGGAGATATTTTATTCTTTAAATTTAATTTCTTTTATTATTTAATTGAGTAATGTTAGGGTAACTATTTATTATTCATTAGGTATTGTATTTAATTTTATTTATTTATTTTATCCAAAGTACAATATAGAAATGAATTCCATATTGTGTTTATTTTATTTCATAGTTATTTATGTTATCTGAAATAAGTTAAAATCTCTTAAGTGATGCATAGTAGTATTATCCTTGGTACTCAAGTATTGCTAAGTTCTTGAAATTACATTGTTCATTTGGGTATACAACCTAATGGTGTGTTTTGCTAGATATGGTTAATTATTAGATAAAAGTTATGCTTGGGATACAAGTATATTTGTTGTAGGTGTTTTATGTCAATGGGAGTTTATTTATTTAGTGAATTTGTGGCAGTTGGAAAAGGTAATGGAAGTTGTGCGTTTAGGGAAGTCGTAGATTCATGAAGTCATAGTTGGTTATATATGAATGGAAGTTTTTGCTCTTGGTAACAAAGATGCATTTCAATAGGAAATGGTAGACGATATATTATTAGATAGGAAATTAAATTGGAAGTTGGTTTTCTTAGCGAATTTGTTACATATGGATAGTGTGAAATTTATAATCATTTATAGTGTTTTTGATTTGAAATGATATTTGGTAAAAAGGCTAGTTGGGCATCTATGCCTATAGGAAATTGTATAGGTTTATAATGGTTGTTTTATAATGTTTGTAATTGAAGTTGTGATTCATATAATGGTTTTGGCACGTGATCGTTCTTGTGAAATAGGAATGTAATTTTAAGAAAATCTATTTATGAATGATGTTGTAGAGCTTGTAGTTTAAGCCTATAAGGGTATATATAAAAGTTTAAATTAGTAGATTGTGGTAAATAGTCTATTGCGATAGTAAATAATGCTTTTAAAGATATTTATCCTATTTTCATGAATGTGCTCGTAGAGTTAGTAGATTGGAAGGTGCTTATTGGAGAAATATTTATGTTATAGTTGTTTTGATTTTGTTTGTAATTGTTTTAACGTCGGAGAAAGATTTTGCTTATTGTAAATAAAGTACTTATAGATGTTTATTGAGAAATGATAAGTGGCAGATCTTAAATGGTAAGTTAAATTCATTAGGGTTGTAATGATTTGAAAATTGTAGTAGGGCAGTTAGTAGATGGCATGTAAAGGGAGTTAAGAGTATTGTTGTGGTTCTACAATTGGTAATTGTTAGGAAATGGACTTAAGGGAATGTATTTACTTTTAGTTGTCTTTGGAAATTGTAGAAGTAATTCGTATTAATGTTCCTGATTCATGAGGTAACAATATTGTGCTTCAGGTATTAATTACCTTGTTAAATATTAATCTTTTGGTTAGGCTTGTAATATTCTATTTCATGCTTCGTGAACAGAGGATATCATCGTATATGTAGTTTCTTCATTTTAGATATTTTTATTTTGGAAATCAAGGAATTGTGTTTTGTTATATTAAGGGTAATTAGAGTGTCTTTGACTTGGGATTGATTTATTAATGGAATTATTTTATGAGCTTTCTTTGACCTTTGTTTAAGTAAGGATGTTCAGTTTATGGTTCACCATTCTTGTCCTATTAACTCCTAAAGTTTTGAAGTTTTGCTATTTGTGATAACTTGATGTAAGTTGATTTCTTTATTGAATCTGGAGTCCTTTGAAACTCTTACTCGATCTCCTCCTTGGTCATAGCTTATGTTTGTATTGGAGTATTATGTTACCTTGGGGTGGAGCTTGGTCTATGTTGGTTTGTTGTGAAGTAGGAATCTTGTGTGATGTCATGGCCGCTTGTTGTCAATGTGGAAGTGTTGACCTTGTTTGATTATGGTTTCTTTATCTTTGGTTGGACCTAACTCCAGAGGTGAGGTGTCTTGATCGTTGGTCCAGATAGTGGCATGTCAATGTAATGGGATATCTGGATTTTCATATCTTGTAATGAATGAGAATGGTCTCTTGAATATAGTTCTTGGTTTCTTGATGGTATTGCTTCAAATTTTGATGGGTTTCTATGGACTTATTGTTGTGGCCTAGTGAATGGTGTAAGTTATGGCTTGGATCTGATTGGTGATTATTACCTGTATGTGTGGTATGTATGTTTGATCAGAGAATGCTAAGGGAGTGGCTTTCATTGTGGGGCCGGTGCCTAGTGAGAGGTTGCCTGGGTAACCCCATGGAAGTTGTAAGCATGTGGAAAACTTAATAACTTAATCAAGAGGGTTGGGGTATTAAAACACTTAACAAGATAAGTAAGAGACCTCACCCATGCCTTGAGTGCTTTCACATGCTAAGGATGGGATGAGAAGGCCTAGTTGGCAAGGCTGACCTCCTTGTCTCCATGAGAGGACCTGTCGGCTCCACATGTGTCACCCTATGGGGCCGGTGCCTAAAGAGAGGCTGCCAGGGTAACCATAGATGGGGGCTGGCTTTTGGGGATAGATAGCCTGGGTAACCCATGTTAGGACCATGCGATGACACTCTCCTTACACAGTTCTATTGTTTCTTGGTAGTACCTCTGGAGTGATGTCTTGTCTTGTGCAGCTTTGATGATATGGTCGGTTGTGTCAAGTCAGTTATCGTTCTTTTATTTTTGGATGTTGTTTCTTGGCTTAGTGGAATCCTCATGTTTATCTCCTAGCTCAGAGGGGTGGACCTTAGGGTTCCACATGGTTGGGTGGTAAGAGCTATCCATTGTTTTTTTTTGGAGATGCGGTTCGAGTTCTGCGCAGAGGTGTTCCAGTTCCAGTTTGCTTCCTACCTTCGGTGGTGTTGTATACTTTCTTATGCATTCTTTTGTAAACTGACAAGATCGGTCTTGTAATCTTGTAATCTTCTAATCTTGTACTAAGACCTTGATAAATTAACTATCTTGCTTATGTAAAAGTTGATTTGATTTATAGCAGTAGTAAAATGGTTATCACTTGTGTGGTTTATACTTTATATTCTCTAATGCAGTTATGTTTCCCTAGAGGAGTGAGAAGTGTACTTTTCTTCATATCGTGTATTATGACATCTTTGGTTACTCTTATTGCATTTACTTGCTTCAAAAAAATTAGTTTTGTAATTTTGTACTTTTAGCCTTGCACTCTAGGGTTGCATGACGGGGCATTACAATCATAACCTATTGGAAATCATAACATGTGGGAAATCATAAGTTGTTGGAAATCATAACGAGTTGGAAATCGTAATATTTATGATTTCTAACATGTTATGATTTCCAACAACTTAGATTTCCCACGAGTTATGGTTTCCACCAAGTTATGGTTTCCTACATGTTATGGTTTCCAACAGGTTATGATTGCCAACTATTTATGATTTCCAACACATTCGAAACCATAACTTGTTGGAAACCATAACTAGTTGGAAACCATAATTTGTTGGAAATCATGATGTGTTGGAAATCATAATCAACTGGAACCCATAACCTGTTGGCAATCATAACCTGCTAGAAACCATAACTTACTGGAAACTTAACATGAAGCTTGACATGAATTTTGACCCTAATTCTAACCCTAATCATAAGCCTATATAAACCCTAGTTCTAACCTTATCTATAATTCTAACCATAACTGTATCCCTAATTCTAACCCTAACCATAAAATTAATTGTAACTATAATTTTAATTCTAACATTGATTCAAACCCTAAGCCTAACCCTAATGCTAATCGTAACCATTATAATGAATTCTAATTATAATTCTAACCCTAATCCTAACCCTAATTTTATCTGCAATTCCAACCCTAACCCTAACCTTGTTATAACCCTTACCCTCACCATTATTATAACCCTAACCCTAATTTAGTAACCTAATTTAGGGTTATTATTAGAGATTACCCTAGTTTAGTAACCCTAATTCTATTTCTAACCCTAACCCTAATTAAACCTAATCCCAACTATAACCTTAATTCTAATTGTAACCCCAAATCACACCCTAACCCTAACCCTTATTCCTAACCCTAGTTTTGACTGTAATTTTCATTCTAACAATCACCATTCTTTAAACTATAACGTGAATTATAATTATAATTCTAACCCTAATCATAACCCTATTTCTATCTATAATTCCAACCCTAACCCTAACTATAACCCTAATTGTAACCCTAACTCTAATTGTAACCCTAATTTTAACAATAATTAGGGTTAAGTTTAGAATTAAGGTTGGTGTTAGGGTTAAAATAATAAAGTCAGGGTTAGGGATAGAATTAGAATTATTGTAATCATAATTCTATATATAACCCTAATTCTATATCTAAATCTGACTTTAATTATGACTTGAGTTGTGCTAGCATTACATTTAGCATATATTTCTATGAACATAACCATAACCCTAATTAGATAAAAACCATAATCCTAATATTATATAATTAATGTATAATTATGGTTTCCATCAAGTTATGGTTTCCAACATGTTATGAGTTCCAACATGTTATGGTTTCCAACAGCTTATGATTGCCAACTATAAAACTTATGATTTCCAACACGTTGGAAACCTAACTAACCTGTTGGCGACCATAACATGTTGGAAATCATAAACAATTGGAAACCATAATTTGTTGGAAATCATAATGTGTTGGAAATCATAATCAGCTGGAAACCATAACCTGCTAAAAATCATAACCTGTTGGAAACCATAACATGCTGGAAACTTAACATGAAGCTTGACCCTAATTCTAACCCTAATCATAAGCCTATATAAACCTTAGTTGTAACCCTATCTATAATTCTAACCCTAACCATAAAATTGATTATATCTATAATTTTAATTCTAACATTGATTCGAACCCTAAGCCTAAACCTAATGCTAATTGTAACCATTATAATGAATTCTAATTCTAATTCTAACCCTAATCTTAACCCTAATTCTATCTACAATTCCAACCCTAACCCTAATTATAACCCTAATCATAACCCTAACCCTAACCTTATTATAACCCTTACCCTTATTATATAACCCTAACCCTAATTTAGTAACCTAATTTAGGGTTATTATTAGAGTTTACCTTAATTCTATTTCTAATCCTAACCCTAATTATTACCCTAAGCAAACCTAACCCTAACCCTAACCCTTACTATAACCCTAACCTTAGTTTTGGCCATAATTTTCATTCTAATTGTCACCCTTCTTTAAACTATAACTCAAATTCTAATTATAATTCTAACCCTAATTCTATCTGCAATTCCAACCCTAACCCTAACTATAACCCTAATTGTAACCCTAACTCTAATTATAACCCTAATTGTAACCCTAATTTTAACAATAACCCAAACCCTAATACTAACCCTGATTCTAATTCTAACCCTAATTATAATTCTAATTTTAACATGAAGCTTGACTCTAATTCTAACCCTAATCATAAGCCTATATAAACCCTTGTTGTAACCCTATCGATAATTCTAACCATAATTGTATCCCTAATTCTAACCCTAACCATAAAATTGATTATAACTATAATTTTAATTCTAACATTGATTCAAACCCTAAGTCTAACCCTAATGCTAATCGTAACCATTATAATGAATTCTAATTATAATTCTAACCCTAATCCTGACCCTAATTCTATTTGCAATTCCAACCCTAACCCTAATTATAACCCTAACCCTAACCTTAATTCTAATCATAACCCTAAATCTCACCGTAACCCTTACCCTTATTATAACCCTAACCCTAGTTTTGACCCTAATTCTCATTCTAATTGTCACAGGCATATTTAAACTATAACCCAAATTCTAATTATAATTCTAACCCTAATCCTAACCCTAATTAGAATTATAACCCTAACCCTAATTTAGTAACCTAATTTAGGGTTATTATTAGATATTACCCTAATTTAGTAATCCTAATTCTATTTCTAACCCTAACCCTAATTATAACCCTAATCAAACCTAACCCTAACCCTAACCTTAATTCTAATTGTAACCCTAAATCACACCCTAACCCTAGTTTTGACTGTAATTTTCATTCTAATTGTCACCCTTCTTTAAACTATAACATTAATTCTAATTATAATTCTAACCCTAATCCTAACCCTAATTCTATCTGCAATTCCAATCCTAACCCTAACTATAACCCTAATAGTAACCCTAGTTCTCTATCCACATTGCTAATTGTAGACCTAACTCTAATTCTAAACCTATCCCTAATCCTAATTTTAAACCTAACCCTAACCCTAACCCTTATTCTAACCCTAAACATAGCTCTAATTTGAATCCTAACCCTAACCCTAACCCTAACCCTAATTCTAATCATAACCCTAAATCTCACCCTAACCCTAACCCTAATTATAACCCTAATCATAACCCTAACTCTAATTGTAACTCTAATTGTAACCCTAACATTTAGGCCAATACTAACCCTAATTTTAACCCTGACCCTAACCCTAACCCTCCTTCTAATCATAGTTCTAACCCTGCTCCTAACCTAAACCCTATTTCTAAACTCTAATTGCAATAATTTGTAACCCTAATTCTAACCTGAACCTCAATTCTAACCTAAACTCTATTGCTAACAGTAATTCTAACCCTATCCCTAAATATAACTATAACCCTAACCATAATTGTATCCCTAATAATAACCATAATTCTAATTCTAATCGTAACCTTAATTCTAACCCCTAAAGTGTAAAATAATCGAATTTCAGAGTTAAACAAAAAGTAATGATGACCTCTTTGCTTAAAGGTTGTTTTTGTTCACTATCCTTAGTATAGACCTCTCTACCAAATTGGTTTGATTCTTATATGTTGAATGGAGAGGATTCAACTATTGTTAGCATGAATGCTTTGATTGCAAGGCCTCTAAGTAGCCTCTTTGAAAATAGTATGAAGTATGCAACTTCAAGCCTCTATGAATATATGATCATCCTCAAATAATTATTTTATGTACCTTCTTTTAATCGTTACTGTTGTTTGATATATGTAACGCTTATATCTATTATTAGTACAATATTAATATTTCCGTAGTTCTCATGATAATTATGCCAGTGTAACGATTAAAGATGATAGTAAATCTATTTTTTATATTTCAATTCTTGCGAGTTATGATTTAAGATCTTTTAAAAAATATATATACTTTCATTTCAAATCTCCCATGTTCATATTGGAGAAATCATAATTATTTCTATTATTGATAACGTTACCCCACAGATGGAAATAAAAACATTATTAAGAATACAATATTAAACATACGTTTAAAATATTTCATATTGTCTTATTTATTTTCACACAGTTGGCACCTTGATTGTGGCCTTGCACGTCTTTTGTGTTTGTTACCACTCAATATCTAGCAAAAATTATATATATATATATATATATATATATATATATAAAAGTTTATCTTGTAGTTGGCCGTCTCAAATTGTGGAATGTAACTTATTGTTTTAGTGATTTATATTCTATAGATTTAGCCGTTTGAAATTTAGAATGTTTAGTTATCTCATGGTTATCCAATTCCTCCATTAACTTTATTTTTAGATTCTAAGAGAGAATGAATACTCTTATATTTTTTTTTAAAAGTAACTTCCTTAGATTCTTAAAAAAAAAAAGAAATCATATCAATATGAAAAATTAGCCATTTTAGGCTATATCTCATTTTTTCCCTTATATCGTATCTTTACTTGGAATTACTCTTTTAATTTATTAAATAAAAATTTATTTACAAAATAAATAAATAAATAAAAATAAGATTTCTTTATAAAAGATATTATCTTGTTCTTATAAAATGAATATTATCTTATTTATGCATATATAAAATTATCCTTTTTTTTGGAAAATAAAGATTTTTTTTTTTTTTAAGATAGAACTTCTCTTATATAAATAGAAGATTCTAGCTTCTTTTATTAAAAAGAATTCTAATTTTATTCATAAAATTATCATGTGAATATATTGAAGAAATTAGGTTGTTTAATAGAAACATTACTAAATGATGGATTTAAATATGTCTTGTTTTGTTGATTTATTGGTATATTATAATGTTTAATATGATTAGGATTTTTACCTTGAATTGGTAGATAAACGTATTATATTTTTATTAGTTATTTTTCTTGTAAGGGACAATTGGTTTTATTATGCCTACAAATATTAATAATACTAAAGTAAGTTATGACTACAAATAATAATAATGCTAAAGCAAGTTATTTTAAAACAAATAATAAAACAGTTCCTTGCTAAAGTCAGTTGGCTACAAATAAGGAACATATCATGAAGTGACTTAAGCAATAATTATTTTTTTTCTATTTTTAAAACTTCTAATTATTTAAGTCATATAAAACATTTCATTCACAACAAAACATTCATTTGCTTCCTTCATTTAATTTTTGTGTAAATATGAGAGGGAGACTCTATGGAAGAAGTACTAAATTTTTTTGTCTAAGCTCAGGATTTGTGATTTGAAGAGTTGCATGTTGCAGGAAGTAAGCTCTAAAATTATTCTATGAGAAAATAAAAAGCATGCAAATGCATACAAAGAAATGAAGAGTGAAATCTCTTCAAATTTGTTATGATTGAATGTAGGTTTTCATGAGAGGATCTATTGATTACAAAATATTGTAATCTCTCAAAGGTAGATATGGATTAAAAATGAATCAAAGAAAATATTATTTGTATTATGTATTGTGGATTAAAATTGATATATATAATTTTAGGTTTGCTCTTGCAGAATTATGAACTCAAAATCTACAAAAATAAATAAAATATTATATAATACCTTTGACCTAATAAAATAATAATAAATTATATATTTAACAAATATTTTAATTTATAATAATTTTATAAATATAAATTATATAGTTATTTATATCCAATATCTCTAAATAACCTTAACTCCTTTCTAATTAACCTTAACTCCTTTCTAAATTAAAATTTGTTTTCAATCTTTTTAAAATTAAAATAACCTTAACTCCTTTCTAAATTAAAATTTGTTTTCAATTTTTTTAAAATTAAAACATAATTTTAAAAATGTATTTTGTAATTTTCTTGTTTTTTAATAGAACCATAGAGAAAATGGAAAGAAGAAAATGAAACAAGTAAAAATCATCACACTTCCATTTAAGATAAATACGTCAGAAGAAAAAATTGGAATATTTCATTTAAACCGTGTTTTCCTTGTAATAATAAAATTAAACAAAACTAATGAAATGGTGAACCTATCAAACCCTTACTTAAATAGTCTAAGATTGTCAAAGTTGAATAGGAAGAAAAAAGTGAGGTGATCTATAAATAGGATTGCTGCAACTTATACTCCTACAAATGGGCTCAGAGTCCTCACTCCCATGTATCTACACAATCACAAAATGATATAAATTTTATTTTAGAAAAAGTAGAACAACATGACAATCTGTAGAGGAAGAAAAAACAAAGCACACCTTCCAAGCATCATCAAAAAGTAAAATCAAAAAATTGGATTAAACAAATCATTTTGCATTTCTAGATTCCTTCCATGAGTCTGCAAACCTTTGAGGCTTTGCTCCCACATTTCCATATGTGTTTCGTCAACCTGTATGTCTCCTGTACCCCTGACAAATGTAATGTTCATATACATATAAAACATAAAATAAAAACCTGAGGAGTGGCCATGAGAGGCTAGAAACCCTTGTAAGAACCAGGCAACTTAGTACATACGTCGCCAGTTGACCAGGGCACATCTATACATTCAAAAGAGTGAAGATAGTCTCTAGTACAAGAAAAAACATGAAAATGTCTTTAATACCTATGCAAATGGTTCTAGATTTCAAAAGTGTGGAAATCATACTTGTGCAACCGGTGCCGTAACCAGTCCCTTCAGTCCCTTCATAGCCCAGAACACATTTGCACAAAGGCATCATCTGGTCCATTGCAGGATATGTCTTTTAGAGAAGTGGAATTTATGATCAGAGAACTTGTATAATTGATCTCCTAAAATAGGAAATGAAATGCAAGAAGTAACACTGGCTATGAATAGAAAAGTAATCCCCTTCCAATTTAGTTTTTCATTTTTTTTCATTTATAATTACAACCAAAAAATGAGTGCTTTCATCTCCACCCCCGCTGCGACTATAGTTTGCCTCTCGGTGAAATAAAACATTCGTTATGGATGACAATTTGAAAATGTAAATACAATTCTAATTTTAATTTTCCTTATTCTTTAAAAGTCTTTATTTTCAATTTTAGTGTTTCTTAAGTTTATTACAATTTGACATCATTTGGTAAATTTGCAACATTCATTTAAATATCCAAGTTCCAACCATGATGTTTTAGATATGAGCAAGCGTGCATATGATTCATGTAATACAATGAGCCCAATGAAAACTGAATCATGCAGTCCAATGATTGACATTGACAACACGGGTAAACTATGGTTCATTTGTGGGACGTCCAATGATTGTTCGGCGGGTATGAAGTTAGCCGTCAATGTTTCAGCTGCAACTGTTACTTTCCCTAGCCCCACCTCACCTCTACCTCCTGGTGGCAACACTACCTCATCTTGGCTGCCCGGCGCTAACACTACATCATCTGATCCGGTTAAAACTAATAGAACAGATTAGGTAAAGCTTTAGCTCAAAGCTTTATGATTTTCCTTATAATGTGACATTTTTTTGATCCTATAGATGTTAATGATCTATATAAACTTTTAAAGATACTTGAATGGATTAATTTTAAGTGTTTTTTTTCCCTTGGTCTTCATGCAATGCCCACTGAGAGCTCTATTCCTTCTTTCTATGATGAAATGACCACATTTGTGCATTGATTTGTTTAAGTTGTTTGTTTTCCTATCCGAGAAAATTAAAATAATCTTTAGAAGATTTGGGACAAATGCTTTTAATTCTACAAATTATTTTAATTATATTATGAAATGACTTTTTTTTTACTGTTTCTATCTTTAAAATAAAAGAGATGCATAAAAGATTAATGTTTTAAACTTGTATTTTAAGGAAAACACATTTTCCCCCTCTTTTAGATTAAGTTATTTTTTCATTTCTTCATTTTTTTATTGTACCATTTAATAAAATAAATAAAACATAAATGATTATTAAATGTTGTTGTGCTTGAGAGTGTGGAGATAGCAACATTTTGATGAGCTTGTTTCATAAACTGATTTATGTTAGAAAGCTATTTACTGGATAGAAATCTTGTTGGTATATAAACAATGAATAGAATCTAGTTTTTCTTTGTTCACCACAAATATGTAGAGAAGAGTCATATACTCATAATAACCTCCTTTAGAAGCTTATAGACCTTCACAAATATATTTTCTATATGTCACTTCCTTACTTTGAAAGGAAGGATAACTAGTTTAATGTAAACTAAGAGCTGAAGAGAATTGTATGTTGGCCACATTAGTGTTGATTTCAACAATTTTCATTTGTACCTACATATATTCCTTACTCTTCTAGTTTTCCTCTAGAAATGTTTAGAAAAACTATTACATGATTCAAAATTTCTTAATCATAATCAAATCTACCAATCATTTTATTTATTTCATGTATAGAGTTAATAGGAAGAGATTAACAAGCTAGAGAGTTGTAATTTCGACCGTAGTTGAAATATCACCAACCAAAAGTTGATTCCATTCATACACATGTGGAGCACAATTGGTGAAGTCAATATGCTTGCAGTGAGGAGGTCATGGGGTCGAAACCTTTTATATAGCCGACATGACAACGTGCTGGATGTTTACATGAGGCGGAGTTAATATTCTATTTGTTTCCTTGTTTGGATTAGTTCTCTAATTTTTGGAGTTAATTGATGGGAAGCTAGCTTAGTTTGATGATTAAAATTCTGTCTCCCATACTTTTACACCAAAAAATATAATATAAATGTTACTTGAGAATAGAATATTTAGAAAACAAGTGAGTTTTCTTGAACAATAAGTACATTTCTAAACATGTCATCATAGGATGAGAGAATGGGTAACAATTGGTACATGTTCCAATAGACTTTGAATTACAAATAACAAAAACCAATGTTGACTCTGTAGAGCTCCCACATAAGCAAACCCAATTAGACTATTCCCATTGTAAATACAGGGAGATCCTCTTCAAATCTTGAGTAGGAGCAACTACCATGCATGATGCTTTTGTGCATTGGCCACTAGGTTATGCTCACTTCCAAATTATGACTTGTTGTAGATCTTATCAATAGAGCACTGGGAAAATCTATTTCTATTATTTACAAAAGTGGTATCAAATTACTAGATCTCCCAATCTTTACTATTGTCAAATTTGAACTTTATGTTGACTAAATTTTGGATTTGCATGGCTTGCATGATATGTCGATTATGTCAATTTCTTGTGGTAGTTGCCATCAACTCTCACTCAAACTGGTGTTAGCTTTAAGCATCATTCAACATTAAAGACATTGATTACCCGTGTCTCACATTCATTGTGATCTCGCAAGTGTAGTGTTTAGTGGATCTACATATCTCCTCAAGATTCAACTACCAATGATATGCATGCATGCCAATTAGTGCATATGTTTTTTGCAGGACGAAGGAGGACCTTGTCCACACACAATATCATCTCAAATTACTAGACAATTCAATCAACAATGTACTTTAGCCCCTCACAATATATGTTGTGTACAATATCTCCTCAAGATTCAATTCTAACAATGGTATATGCATGCATGCAAGTTAGTGCATATGTTTTTTTGTGGGAGGAAGAAGGACCTTGTCTGCATACAATATCATCTCAAATTACTATACGATTCAATAAAAAAATGTACTCTAGCCCCTCACAATATATGTTGTGTACAATGGATTCCATTACCACAACAAATAACATTTACATTTATTTGTAACATTTTGACTAATTAAGAGTTGCACTCATTACAAATACCTATTAGTATACCCATTGTATATTAAGTGTGATTACTGATATAGGAGACAAATGAAGAGGATGTAATTGGACATGTAAGAAGGTATGTGCACATAGATTAGAGGCCAAAAAGTGGCCAAAATATGTTTTTGAGTTGAATTAATAAATAATGTGATTCTATTATGAAAACCATAATGTTCTCACATTATAAAGTGACTATGTTATGGTTTGGTAGTGCTAAGCCCAAGGCTCAGTCACTACCAAGCCTAAATGGGAGTGAGTTATAATGCACTCATGTTTTAAACTACATAAAAGAAAAAATAGCCACAACCCGTTTCTATCATTTTCTCAAGAATGCAACTATGTTATTGTGTGGGTATGTTTTGGGTAATTTGGATCAATTTAATTGAATAAATCATACTACCATGACATACAAGAGGTAAGTTCATTTAGTTTTTAAGCAGTTTTAGATAAAATGAAATAATTCCTATTTGTATTGTGTTTATTTGTTAATTTTTTTTAGTAAATCTGAATCCCTCAACACCTCCAGACCCTCATCCACCCAATGAAATGTGTGATGAAAGTCTTATTGAAGAACATGCACAAAATAACCAACATCAAACTCCTCCATCAATTTTGAGGCATCTTCATGATACAAAATCTTGAAAACATTTTAGGGAAAATCAAAT
Organism: Cunninghamia lanceolata; assembly: GCA_027924645.1. Classification (NCBI taxonomy): domain Eukaryota; kingdom Viridiplantae; phylum Streptophyta; class Pinopsida; order Cupressales; family Cupressaceae; genus Cunninghamia; species Cunninghamia lanceolata. The sequence continues at coordinate 7,888,415 of BSBN01000957.1, forward strand.
ATAATAAAAAGGAGCTACAAATATTAGTAGAAAACTTAAAAAATCTAAATGCAAGAAACCTATATCAACAAGCTCTTGTAACATCATTGGAGTCTATAATATATCACATAGATTTAGTCAGTGGGAAAATAAATACATGGAAAAAATATAGAGAAAATACTCAACAATATTATGAAAAAAAACTACTATCTTATAAACAAGTGAAAGACAAAAATAATGAAAAAGTTTCCTATTCAACACATGCATACAAGGTGTAAAAAGTTTCCTATTCATTGATGCAAACACCAAAGAATAAATGATAACTTATGGGATAGGTGGTGGATGGTTTTTGACTATTCACATGCAACATTAATGAAGTGCCTCAATATTTCTTGAGAAAAATCTATTACGAGTTTATCCTTAATGAATTCTAAATTCTTTTGTTATGTATAATTTCTAGGACAAAGAAAAAAACTTTGTGTAGGAGAGATAGGGGGCACATTGTCCCCAAGACTAGTAGGCGAGACCCATTTCTTGCCCATCTATTGAGTATATCATAGTCTCTTCCATTGTGAAGAAAAGTGTCAAGATTGAAACCCTATGGTCCATCCATTTAGTCATACAAACCTTGATATAGCATAAACACCTCTTTCCTAGGGTGATGAGGGTGAACCTTTGAAGCAACACCTATCACCACACATTTTCCATGCTTGTGGTTTTGCATGTGATTATGGGTTTGATTCTAATACACATGTTGAAGAGGATGCTCCACACTTTGAGGAGTATGCCACACAAGGTGGGGTACATCATACTTCTATGTTGGATAGTATGGTCTTGACCAATAAGTTATTGCATGTGATCTTTGGCATTTACTAATAGGTAATGTTTAATAATGTTGTGCAATTTAGTATATTTTGTATTAAAATTTATAATTAACTATATTAATCTATTATGAATAAAAATTAATGCAAAATATTATGTATTTTAAAATTATAGGGTCAAAGTATGTATCCTACATCGTCTAACCCTTCATCACATGTGTATGTAAGCGTGTCAAGTCCACAAGTATGTGCACAAAGATGCAATACTAAAAAGTGGCAAAAAATTATTTCTTAGTCAAAATAAGATATAACACAAATGCATTACAAAAACCATAACTCACTTGCATTATAACACAATTATGTTATGGTTTGGTAATGACAATCCTAAGTCTCAGTCACTACCAAGCTACAATATGAGCATGTTTTAATATGCTCACATTTAAACTATTTAAAAGCAAAAAGAATAGTTGTTAGCATGTTTTCAACTACTTGGAGCTATTTGGATGAAGGAATCATGCCAACATGATGTGCAAGAGGTATGTTCATTGAATTTTGTAGGAATTTCAATTAAAATAAAATGTTATTGTTTTTTATTTATTTTGATTCATTTTTTAAATCTTCAACAAATCAGAACCCCTCAAGAACTCCAAACCCTCATTCACCCAATGAAATATGTTAGGAAGCTCTAGCTTAAAATTAGATAAAAAAATAATCCCCCTCAGTCAATTTTGAGGCATCCTCATGAGTCCCAAGTAAATATATTAGGGCAAGTTGAAAAAAATAAAAAATAGCTTCAAATATCAGTAGAAACATTAAAAAATTAAATACAATGAACACACATCAAAGAGCTCTTGCAACATCCTTGGAATATATAATATTTCACATATATTTAGTTAGTGGCCAAATAAATACATGGGAAAATCATAGAGAGAATACTTGATAGTATTATTTTTCAAAACTATTATATAAACAAGTAAAAGATATGAAAATAGTGAAAACTAAGTTATGTTCATTATTTGTCAACCCTAGAACTAATGAGTCCATGCACACAAGTTGTAAAAGATTTCCTATTCATTGGTGTTAGTGTATACCTTTAATCTATAGGAGTACACACTTGTATTTAAGCTTACTTAGACCCATCAAAATGTTTAGCCCTTGGTCATATGGGGCTTTATCCCTTGGTCGTGCACAACCCAAGGGGGCTTAAATTTTCTCCCAATTTATGTTTTTTTTCCTCTCAACATTTTATGCAAAAATCTGAATTTTTTTTTTGCTTAAGAAGGTTTTTTTGTAATTGCATAAATCTTGCAACTCCAATAACTTTTACAAATCAACTTGGAATCAAGTGCTTCTTTTTGCAAAAGTGAATTTTTATCATCACAAATCCAACTAGGATAAAATCGTACTAAAATTATAAAGCTCTAGTTTATGCTCTTTTTGTGTGACCTAAAGCACTCCTTCTATAAAGTACCAAATTTGGGGGTAAATACATAATTAAGAGGGGTCTTGTGTGTTCATTTTTCACAATGCACTAAATTTATCAAGTGTCACTTTAAGGGGGGAAAATAAGCAAAGAGTAATCATGTACTCAACTTATAAAGTGCCACTTTACGTAAAGTTAAATTAGGGATCTAACTAATCTAGGTTGCCTAATGTGTTGACTTTCTTTTGTCTAGAAGAATTAACTTGTTCTAATCATGGGATATGAAACTCACTCTTCTATAATCAACCTAAACAAGGGAAACTATAAGTTCTAGTGTGAAGGCATCCTAAAACACCATAGGTTCCATAATCTCACACCTCGTCTATATGGACTTGTCCTTGAACCTGGTAAACAATCTTAGAAGGCTAAGTGGTTTAATCATCATGATCACATTGTTGGATTAATCAGTTTACATATACTAGATGTCGCTTTGTATGCCATCATCAATATTGATTGTCCACATGCATTATGGATCAAAATTTGGTAGATATATGGAGACTCAAATATTTCTCCATTCCCACATGATCCTGCTTTGATCACAACTCACATTCCTAATCATGATATAGAAAAAAAATGTTCTAGTGATATAGAAGAAGTCATCACTCCTACTGTTGCTTCATTATATTCCAGAGTCACTTCTTCAAAAGTTTCTGGTGCTTCTTTGCAATAGAATATTAGTCTTCCTAGCATTGCTAATTGGGAGAAATTTCTATCTGGCATCACTTGTCTGTTTGTAGAGTCCCACATTGTTAACATGGAAGCACACATTGAGGACATCAGTCTTCTCTTCGATGACAGTTTTGATGAAGTTGCATCAACATTGTCCACTTCAGATATTCATGCTCTACATTGTCCTACATATGGTTCTGGATTGTCATCATCCTCATCTATTGCGCATGCACCTGATTTGATTATGGCATCCTTTGACATCGACATGGGGACACCTGAGCATTATTTAAAGGCATCAACATGGGCACCATCATCCTTGGATCAGCTTCAGCATGATTCAAGATCATACATACATCTTTTCACATGGGGAGATATCCTACATCTTCAGGTGGTTTCTTTCTTTCCAAGGGAAGGAACATTGTCCAGCATTCTTGGATCTACATCTGCATCCTTTGTCGACTATTCAGTATCACTACAATAGGACATGTATTATGGGGGGTCTCATAGACCTTCAATTAATTTCTCTCCTATGGGGGGAATCCTATATTATACAAGTAGTGAAAGAAGTAGTACTTGTTCACCTGTATAATCTCTCTTTTTGAAGGATAGTTTTTTCCCACTAGGTTTTCTATCTTTCTCCAATTTTTGAGAGTTTGCATTGTACTTGAGTACCTTATTAGGCTTCATGGCTGAGACTCATTTTTATTTTGCATTGTACGTGGGTACCTCACCAGGCTTATAGCTGGGACCCATTTTTCATAATACTCACCTAAGCTATGCTTAAGGGGGGTGTTAGTGTATAACTTTAATCTATAGGCATACACACTTGTATTTAAGCTTACTTAGGTGTATGACACATGTTCATTTGAACTTGTCAAAGTAGTTGGAGCTGTTTTGAGAGGTGTCGACTTGCATCGACACCTCTCGCTATGTTTGTGGGAGGTTACTCGCCACAACTCCATGTAGAGGAGTCCTATACTCTTTTCATGGAGAGTTGGGTACCTCACAACTCTATTTATACTCACCTTATTTGTTAATACAATCTGGTCGATTCATTTGTAATTCGTGTGCTTGTTTGTCTCTTCCATGATCTTGGTGTTTTCTACAATTGGTGCCAACACCAAGGAATAAAGGATAATTTTTGGGATAAGTGGTGGATATTTTTTTACCATCCCTCATGCAACAACAATGAAGTTACTCAATATTTCTTGAAGAGACTATATTGTGAAATTATCTTTAATGAAAATTTAAAGTATTTGGATATGCATGATTTCTGGGGTAGAGGTAAAGACTCTGCACAAGATAGAGAGGGGACACATCATGATTAAGACAAATTAGCAAGACCCCTTGCTTATGTATCTATTTAACATATCATAGTCCCTTCCACTGTCAAGGAAAGTGATGAGGTGGAGACCCTACATTCCACCAATTTCCTCACACATACCTTGATATAGTACAGTAGGCCTCTTTCATAGGGTGATGAAGGTGAGCCTTCTAGGAATCAACTCTTACCACACATTTTTCATTCTTGTGGATCTACATGTGATTATGGTCTAATTTTTTTGATGAGGTATATATCACAAGATGTACATGTTGATGATGCTAGTACACACATTGAAGAGAATGCCCCACACTTTGAGGAGTATGCTACATAGGGTTGGGCACACGATATATCCATATTATATAATATGGTCTTAATGGATGAGTTACTAGATGTGACCTTTGGAATTAACCAACATGCAATTTTTAATAAGTTTGTGCAATTTAGTATATTTCCTATCAAAATCTATAATTAACTATATCAATCCATTATGAATATAAGTTAATGTAAAAAATTGTATGTTTTATAAAATTCTAAGGTCAAAGCATGCATCCTACATCTATTATAACCCTTCATCACATTATTATGTGGGTATGTCAAGTCCACATGTATGTAATTTGTAACAAAGTAGTAATACACTACAATTGAATTTTTTTGTCATATATCAATGGTCATCTATGGATGAATAGGTTGATGTTGAACCTCCAACATCAAGATACATTAGTGGTAGTAGTCAGGTATCAACTTTCACTATCATAATTTTTACTATTTTTAATCATTTTGTATGTAAATAATGTTATGTAAATTTTGGTCAAATAATATTGTTCCTATTTTCAATTGATGATATTAGTACAAACTCCTCCTTCTATTCGTGGAACAATTGAGATGGGCATTACTGGAAAAAAAATTGTCTTCAATTCCTAAGGTATGAGTTACTAATATAAATGTCATTATATATTTGTTGTTTTATCTCACATTATTTAGTGTGAATAAACGATATTATATTTAGTCTAATTTGCTTCTTCATGCTTGTCATAGGAGGCCATAAATCTGCACCTACCCATCAAGTGGATGAAGAGAAGCAATAGATGATTAAGAAGGATCATTAGCTTGTGGTAAGTGATTATTTACTTATGTCATTGTATATTTCATGTTTTATATATTAATGTGTATATTGTTTAATTGTATTAATAGGTAGAGCTACAAAAAATTTTGGGAGAAGGTCTAGTCAATGGAGGAGACATGTCAATTATGATATTGGTTCTCCATATTCTTGATAAAGGAAGAGTCATCAATTGTTTCAAAACACCATAGTTTCTATGTTTGGATATTTTGTTGTATGTATTCATAGCATGTAGGGATAAATTAATTATTTTTTCAATGTATATCATTGTATGCCTAAATGGATTTGTATGGATACATTTATGTTTTATCGATTTATATCATTGTATGCCTATATGGATTTGTTTATACATTCATCATATTCCTATATGATATTGTAGGCATTTTTTATGGAATTATGTATACCTTAATGACCTTATTGAGATTAATATATAAATATTTTGTTTGTATTGATGACTTAAATGGTTTAAATTGTTTGAGTGGTTTGAATAATAAGACTTAATATTAAAGTTGTCATTGGGATTGATTATAAATGTTTTAAATGGTTTTAACACTCATTTCGAACTTAATATTGCTACATTTGTCTAACAACACTAAAATGTAGTGGTAGCTATGTAGAAACATAGATATAGTTTGCTTGTGACTTGTGAGTTGGATGTATCATTATGTGTATGATCAAAATATTATCATTACTACCTTAAAAGATAAAGACCATGTGGAAACTAAGTAATTAATTAACACAAGTTATTGCTTGATTTCAAGGATTAACACAAATTGAGTTAATTTAAATAGTTTAGTTTTTGTTTTAGATTTTGAGTTGAGCACTTATTGTGTTCAATGAAATATATAACATAAAGAACATATCAAATCTCTTCTCAAGTTTAATATGATATGTTTTCAGCCTATGGAAACTATCAACATTAAGACTAGAATTAATTATAAAGTAAAGGCATAGAGTGCTTGCATCTTGTTTTTGCACCTTATTGGTCTACAATCTTGCTAAGTTGAAATAATATTTTTTAGTGTTTTTGACTTGTTAGGTTAAACCTATGACAAGAAGTAATGTTCAATTTTTTTTTAATTTTCAATTTGATTTGTCATTTATTTTACTAATCTTATGAGATGTTGTAGTCATTCCTAGTTAATGTCATCCTAATTGTTGTGTAGTCAAGTTCACACACATGGCTATGAGAATGGAGTTAGGTGTATCTTATTATGGGATTTCCTAACCCATATGCTCCCAATTATCATGTACATGCTATGATAACCATAATTGCAATGGGTTATGCAAGGAAGAGTTTAGTGGTTTAAGTTAAGGGACACTCTTATTGAAGAACTTAGGGTATTAGTTGAGTTGTCTTTACCCCAAGTACAATTGTATTATATGTAGCAGTGTGTAGGTAAGTTGTGCTCATAGTCTACAATAGTATTGTGTCATTCTAACTATGAGGTTCAATGATATATAGTTAATGTCTTAATCTCTATACCTTGCCTAAGGTTAACTATTGTTGGATTATTTAGTTGTAAGCTACCAGGCCTCTAGTAGAATTCACCTACCCACCCCAATGTGTTGGCACCATTAGTTTAGTCCCATAAGGTTTGGAAGAAAAAAATGGCTATTAGAAACCTTACATTGAATTCTAATGGGGCATTTTACAAGAATGCATTCATTATCAACACTAGAAAACAATTTGGAGTTGAAAGAATCTAAGATAGGCTATTTTAGATAGACCCAACATCCACTTGTAGGTGTAAATGAAACATTCCTAAGTGCCATAGATTCAAAGAAACAATACGTCAAAGTTTGACACATTTTTTCTCTTATGGCTCTTAAGAGACTCTCTTGGTCCAATGTAGCTTGGAAGGATTGGGAGACCTAAGGAACAAAATGAGGCCTCCACTAGCATTCACCCACCCACCTAACATATTGGCATTGTTAGTTCAGTCCCAAAAGGTGTGAATGAAAAAATATGGCTATTGGTACCTTTACATTGAAGATAAATGAGGCATTTAGCAAGAATGGATTTATTGTCAGCATGGTCAAATCATGTGGAGTTGATGAAAAATGAGATAGATTATTGTAGATAAACTTGACATCCACTTGTAGGTGTGCATGAAACATCCATAGGTTCCATGGATTTTGAAATTCATTGCATCAAATTTTGACAACTTTTTACTCTTAAGGATCTTATGAGATTCTCTTAGTCCAATGTAGCTTGGAAAATTTGAGAGAATTGGAGAACAAGACATGGCCTTCACTAGCATTCACTCACCAACCCTAATGTGTTGGCAATAGAAATTTAGTTCCACTAGGTGTAAAAGAATAATATGGCTATTGGCACCTTACACTGAATGCAAATGAAGTATTTTTCAAGAATTCATTCATTATCAACATAATCAAATGGTCTAGAGTTAAAAGAAACTAAGATGAACTATTGTATATAGACTTGAAATCCACCCATAAATGTAAAAGAAACATTCCTAGGTGGCGTAAATTTTGAGAATTGTTGTGTCAAAGTTTGGAAACTTTTTCTATTAAGGCTCTTAAAAGAATCTTAGTTTGTAGCCTAGAAGGATCAAGAAACCTAGGGAATGAAATGAGGCAGATCTAATAGAATTTTCTCACCCACCTTTATGTGTTAGCATTGTCAATTCGGTCCCATGAGGTGTAGAACAAAGAATATGGCTATTAGAACCCTTAGACTAAACACAAATGAGGTATTTTACAAGAATCCACTCATTGGAAGCATGGTCAAACAATCTAGACTTGATGGAAACTAAGATAGGCTACTATAGATAGACCTAACATCCACCCATAGGTGTGAACAAAACATTTCTAGGTGACATAGATTTTGAGGATCTCTACGTCAAAGTTTGACAACTTTTTACTCTTAGGGCTCTTAAGAGACTCTCTTAGTCTAATGTATCTTGGAAGGATTATGAGATCTAGGGAATGAAATGAGGCCTCCATTAGCATTCAACCACCCACCCCAATATGTTGGCACTATCAGTTTTATCCCACAAGGTATAGAAGATAAAATAGAGCCATTGAAACCTTTACACTAAATGCAAATGAGGCATTTTACAAGAATGCATTCATTGTCAACACAGTCAAATAGTCTTGAGTTGAAAAAACATAAGATAAGATATTGTAGATAGATCTGACATCCACCCATAGATGTGAATGAAACTTTCCTAGGTGCCATGATTTCCAAGAATCATCGCATCAAAGTTTGACACTTTTTTTCTCTTAAGCCTCTTAAGAGACTCTCTCGATCAAATGTAGCTTGAAAGGATCAGGAGATGTGGGGAATGAAATGAGGCATCCACTAGCATTTAACCACCCACCTCAATGTGTTAGTGCTATTGGTTTAGTCCCATAAGGTGTACAAGAAAAATATGGCTATTGGCACCTTTATGAGCTAATGTAAAGGAGACATTTTGCATGTATGTATTCATTTCTAACATGGTCAAATGGTTTGGAGTTAATATAAATTAAGATAGGTTATTATAGATGGAACTAAAATTTATTCATATGTGAAAAAAAACATTCCTAGGTGCCACAAATTCTAAGAATCACTGCATCAAAGTTTGATACCTTTTTGCTCTTTGGGATCTTAAGAGACTCTCAGTTCAATGTAGCATAGATGGATCGGGAGACATAGGGAATAAAATAAGGCCTCCATTAGAAATCACCCACCCACCTTGATGTGTTGGTATTGTTGGTTCAGTCCCATGAGGTGCACAAGTAAAATATGGTTATTGACACCTTTACACTAAATGTAAATGAAACATTTTGCAAGAATGCATCCATTGTCAACACAACCAAATGGTCAAGAATTGATAGAAAATGAGATAGGCTATTGTATAAACACTTGACATCCACTCATAGGTGAAAACAAAACATTCCTAGGTGCCACAAATTTTTAGAATCAATGTGTTAAAGATTAATACCTTTTTACTCTTAGGGCTCTTAAGAGACTCTCTTGGTCTAATGTGGCTTGGAAGGATTTGGAAACCTAAGAAATGAAATGAGGCCTCCACAAGGTTTTACATTACTTTTCATTTTAAATGTGACAACCCCTCTTGTTGGTTCCCAAAATAGCTGCAACCCAAAACTCTAAAACATTCCTAAATCACCTAGGCCAAGGATTGTCATCAGGGTGATAGAAAGAGGTTTATCAACAAGTTGAGGGGGATTTTGGCCAACTACAGGAGTGGGAATACTCCTTTGTACTTCAGGCTCAGCTAGACCTAGGAGGGATATTCCTAGAGGCATGAAATAAAATACAAATAAATGAACACAACCATACCCAATATACACTTGACCCCAAGGATTGTCACTAGGTCAAGACAAACTGGGTCCACAGGCCACTAATTAAGCTACTTCAACTGTGCGAATGTACATGCACAAGAAAGATGGTTTTTTCCCTTAAACCCCAGGTGAATAATTTGTTTGATTTTAAAGAGTGATTGGCCCCTCTCCAATATGGACTGGTGCCTATTCCATTGGGCAACAGAGTCATAGAATGCAAGGAGGAAATAAAATACACATCATAGGATCAATAGAACTAGACATGCATTCACATATATGACACTAATATATCCTCACATAATGGACATACTTAATAATCCAAAAGAGAACTGCAATGATTCATACGAAACAAAAGAATGGCAAATACAAAGCCTTGTATTAACTTGGATGTTGTCACACATCTCCAAATATCTTTTACAATTATACCAGTAATTTTGGCAAGGGAAAACATACAACTATGATTATATATTTACCAAAATTATTACAAACTTCCATAGAGACATACCACTACATTCAAATCTACATTGCACAACCTTCCTACACTATATTGAATACATCCCTTCACTTATAGACTAGACAAATCATGTTTTGATGCCAAAGAATACTCCTTAGGTGCTCTAGACTAGACAATTGTCTTAGCGACCAACCCTAAAAATGTCTTTCAAACATGTAAATATAGCAATTAAGCTCACTGTACAGCTTCTAGACACTAAAAAATGCAATCAACAAGCAACTGCTACATTGAATCAGGCACATGGCCATCTTTTAGAAGAATTGACAGAAATCTTAGGAGCCCATGCCCCACAAATTGAGTTTACGTCCTTGAGATACTATAGAAGAAATTGGATACTAAAACACTGCACCTCCCTCTAAATTTGGTACTTGTGTATTGAAGGCATATACCTGTTTCAGCCACCCACTTTGCATTAATGGTGTTCTTAGAAGTAGTTGACACATTCCCAGAGAATTGGAGGAGTTTGGACGGCCAGCAAGTCAAGCTCTGACAAATTAGACTTCGAAGCTCAGGCCTTCTGCCTTACAGCTTGTATATCTATAAGAGGAAGGAGAAAATCCCTGACATCCACATCCGTATAGATATGAAGGTGTCGGGGGTCAGGCCTTCACCTTTTTTCTTTACGCCATGATCTCACAGCCACGTGGCAGCTTCCCACAATTCCACAAGCCTACCGGGGACCACCCAAAACATTCCATGGAATGGTGGAATGCCTTAGAAAAATTATCACCCATTGGTGGTTGACCATCGGGCTCTCTATCTTCCACCTTCCATGAAGAAGATGAAAGGAAGGAAGCCTGAACTCTAACCTCTAACATACTTATTGCTACATTGGCCCCATCAAACTTTAGCCTTCGGGCCTTCATAGTTTCCCCTGCCTGGAAGAATAGAGAACATCTTAATCCTGACCCCCTGAAGTCCATTTTACTTAGTAAAATTTTCAAACCTTATGCAGAATTCAGCCTTTGGGCCCTCTACCTTCCACCTTCTACCTTCCAAAAGGAAGAAGGAAAGAGAAATGCTTGCCGAATCCACCACATGTCCTCATTCTTTGGTTCCACAAGTCGACTGTGAGTCCCTCCAAAAGGCTTCATAAAATGGTAGAATGCCTTAGAAAGAATACTTGTTGTGGGTCGGCCATGGACTTTTTCCGTTCTACCTTCTTCGAATGAATGAATCAACCTCTAAACTCTGCCTCACACTTATAATTAGAAGGATTTGAACACGGAGACCCATCGTACTTTGAACCCTGGGGCTTCTCCCTGACACTTGCCATGAAGAAGACTGAAGGCCAAAGGCCCAAAGTCCAGCCTCTGGAACACTTAGACTTTTTTTGTAGGGAACCAATATGAAATTCAAAGATGATAGACAAGGCATGATGGAAGATAGGAGCCCGAAACTCTGAAACTCTGACGAAGGCCAAAACACAAGGAAACAATTAGAATTTTTTACTTAGTCATTTTTTGGGCTTTTCCCTTGTACTTTTCAAAAGGCACACATACAATAACCTATGAAAGATGTCTCTGATCAGTTATAAACTATAGGTTCAAGTGGGATTTAGCTAAAATTTGGGGGCAAAATGGGGCATTTTGGAACTAATAATTTTGGGTTCCAACATTGGCTCTGGTTGGGGACATGTGGCAAACTTGTCACAACGAGGATCCGAAATATCTCTGGGAAGACCAACACACATGTCTAGTAGGGTTTGATCACTTTCTTGTTAGAATTAGGATGGGGATGGATTTTTTGTTGGGGATAAAAAATTTTAGATTTTAGTCTATGTGGTTTAGGGATTCTTCTTTCAATCTCAAGGTAGATGAATGGTAGAAACAAGCCTCCTTTGTAAAGGGCTCTCATATGTTCCAGCTGACGTCCAAGCTAAAAATCTTGAGAGGGAAAATCATGGACTGTCCAATAATACTCATTTCAAGAATATTTTTGTAGAAAAATTTAGACTTCAACAAGATTTGAGATTGCTTGAAGAGAAAGTCATTAGAGAAGGCATGGATTCAAACTTGTATTAGCAGGAGAAAAGCTTCAAACATGAGTTGGAGGAGGTCTTAAAGAGAGAAGAAATCTTTTGGAAACAAAGGTCAAGGGAAACTTGGCTTAAATAAGGTGGCAAGAATACATCCTTCTTCCATCTATCGGCTAAGATTAGGAAGACTTCAAATTCCATAAAATCCATTAGGTCTCAAGATGGGACAACTCTCACGGATCTAGAGGAGATTAACAAAGAAGCGAGGAATTTCTATAAAGGTCTACTCTCTATCTCGAGTAATTGGGGGGGCAAAGAGCCAGCCATTGATTTCGTTCCAAAATTGGTTACTGAGTGACACAATAAGGAAATGTTGAAAGAGTTCACCATGGAGGAAGTCACAACAACAGTTTTCTTAATGCTAGGCAAGAAAGCCTTGGGCCTAGATGGATGGATAGGCTATTTTTTCCAACAATGCTGGGACATTGTAGGCAAGGACATTTCTTGGGCCATGGAGGAATCTAGGAAGTCTAGAAGAGTGCTTAAAGAATTGAAAACCACATGTCTTATGCTCATCCCAAAATCAAAATCTCCTCAAAGCTTCGAAGACTTCAGGCCAATTTCTCTATGCAACTTTGTTTATAAGGTAATTTCTAAAGCAATAGCGATAAGACTAGCTGCATTTCTACCAAATTTAATCTCAGAGGAACAAGGAGGATTCGTGCCTGGTAAAGAAACTCCAGAGGAGGCAATCTTAACTCATAAAATTTTACATTCTCTTAACAAGGGTAGAGATGCAATGATGCTCATCAAGTTAGATATGGCTAAAGCTTACGATAGGGTAGAATGGAATTTTCTTTTGGCCATGCTAAAGAAGTTGGGCTTCTCAAAAGATATTTGCAAATGAATTTCTTCTTGAATTAGGGATTTTAGGATTTTAGTTCTGATTAATGGAAGAGAATCTGAGACTTTTGAACCTTCTAGAGGTCTGCGGCAAGGATATCCTATATCTCCATATCTATTTATCCTCATGATAGAAGCTATCACATGGGCTATCAAAGAGGCAAATAGAAGATCTTACTAGTAAGGCATTAGGTTTAAAGACATACACGACTCTTTCATGCATGCCCTCTTCGCAGATGATACAATTTTATTCTATCAAGCTACAGTGAAGTAAGCTAGGACAATTAAGAAAATAGTCGAGAATTATTGCCTTATTTCAGGCCAACTCATCAATTGCTCCAGGTCAGTGGTATATTTCTTCAATGTCCCTCTGGTTGTCCAAGTAGAGATTAGTAAGACCTTTAACTTCAAAATTGAAGATCTCCTAGGGAAATATTTAGGAGTTCCTCTCTTTAGTGGCAAGTATAAAAATAATCTTTGGACTACTGTCATTAATAATTTGCACTCCAAAATGGCTACATGGAAGGGGTGTTCGCTTTCTTTGGCAAGCAAAATAGTAATGATCAAATTTGTTTTAGCTGCAGTTCCTATTTTTATGATGTCTATATTTGAAATTCCAAAAGGAGTAAATATCAAGATTGAGAGGATTTGTAAGAAATTTATGTGGTAGGGTACGTCCCAGGAATAGAAAGTTCATCTCATGGCATGGGATAAAATATGCAAACCAAAATCTAAAGGAGGGATAGGCATTCTGGATTTAAGTGTCCAAAATCAATCCCTAGGAGCAAAACTGGTGTGGAGATTATACAAGAAACTAGATACAAAGTGGGCTAAACTGATGAAAGCCAAATATCTAGACTCCCAGGAAAGTGAAAAATAATTTACTATCAAAAATCCTCCTAGGGGTTCAGCAATCTGTAATTTTATCTCAAAAAGTAGAGATATTATTCTTCCAAAATTGTCTTGGATTATTCATAACAGAGAGAAAGCAGATTTTTGGGAAGATTTCTAGTGTGGGGAGGCCAAGCTTTTAGGATGGGGAGCTCTTAGAGAGGAAAAATTATTCCTTCAAAGGAATTAGGGAAAAAAAGTTAAAGATTATTGGTGTGTTAGCAAAGTTCACAATTCGGTGTCAATCTCCTAGAAAAGCACTAAGGATTGCAACTTTTCAAATGAATAGAAGCATCTTTTGAAGACTCTCATTGGGAAAAGAATGGTTATCTTTTCCAACAAGGATGATGAATTGATCTGGATGGGGGCAAAGACAGCTTCATACTCAGTTAAAGATAGTTATAGGTCTTCCATGGAGAGAGTGAAGTTGGATTGGCTAACAAATTTGTGTTGGAATAAAGCTTTACTGCCCAAGGCTAGAGATTTCACTTGGTTGGCTCTTCACAACAAAGTTCTAATGGGTGATAGGATTAAATGACTAGGTATTGGCTCTAATTTTGCTTTTGTCTTCTGCGGTATGGTTGAGGAATTAGTGGATCACCTATTTCTCCATTGCTTGTTTAGTAGAGAATGCTGGCTCTAGCTCATGTGGAAGTTGAACTGGCTTTCTCCTCTATCTACAACACTGGTTCACATGGTCAAAAATTGGCCAATTTTTTTTCCAAATTGTTTTTTTTCCTACATATGGGAATTGGGCCCTTCCATGATTGTTTGGCATTTATGGAGAGAGAGGAATCATAGAATGTTTAGAAGGGAAGCTTCCTCATGCAATGTTGTCTGTATCAAACTAGAGGAGGCCATTTCAAAACTGGTAGTGGTAAATGTTAGAAGGACAAGCACCACGACTTCCATTTGGACAAATTGGGACATGGAGTTGGTAAAAGGCTGGCAATTCCTTAGGAAAGTTGGAACAGGGGGAGGTAACATTGTTAAAGGCCACACTTCGTCGAGAGAGGACGTCAGATGGATCCCTCCAACAAAACCTCTCTACAAGCTAAATTTTGATGGTGCATGTAGAGGGAATCTCAGGGTGTCTAGGACCAGGTGTGTGCTAAGAAGAGGGGATGGAACCCTGATGGCAACTAAAGTAACTAAGATCCCTAAGGCCTCGAGTAATCAAGTGAAAGCTTGGGCTTTGGTCCATGGACTCCAATTGGTGGTGAGTATGGAAGTCAAGGATATTTGGATAGAAGGTGATTCTCAAATTATCATCAATGCTCTAAAGGCAAAAGGTTCAAATAATTGAAAAATTAATTATATCCTTCGAAAGGCAATATCCTTGCTAAATAATTTCAAGAGCTTCCTTATCTCACATACGTATAGAGAAGGAAACAAGTTGATGGATGGACTGGCCAACCTAGTGATAGACCAAGAAACGATGGTCGAAGTGTTCATCCCTGGACAACCGAGCATGCCAAGTATGCTATTGACTCTATTGAAATATGACATGGATCTTTCGCATGCCAATCAATCAGCTCTCTGATAGAATGGATCTTTACCAAGATGTCATATCTTTCTGAATGGCTAAGAGATGAGTTCTTTGTACATGGGTGGTTGTGTTTTTAAGGCTTCTTAGGCTAGCATGAGGGGAGTGGGCTCACTTCAGATTTCCCTCAATTAGGTGGTAAGTATAACAGCTACCCTATCAAACTGACAACAGGTGACTTCTCCTAGGAATTCAAGCGTCTTTAAGAAGACATCTTTTCAAGATCTTTGAGTGGTTGCAAACTCAATTTTAAATTTGGCTAGACTCTAAACAAAGATGGCAGGTTTATTTGCTATTTTTGGGGACTGCCTTTGCTTTCCATGTCACTCCCGAAGTATATTTCTCATTAATGGAAAGTAAGGGGTTGGAGAGCATTTCCATGATGGTTATGACATGCTTGTGGCTTTCCATATATTGCCTGCCCTTTCGAGCAGATAAGAGTACCTTGGGATTGAGCAAGGATGGCAGTCATAGCTCTAATCATGTGAATGACCTCATGATGGCTTAGTAACTTATTATTTCAAAGGACATGGGCAAACAAGGTAGAAGGGTCTTTTTTCTTGACTTTCTTTTCTTGTTTTGTTTGCTACAGCTCCCTAGCTTGTCTATAGTTTTGCATGGTAGAAACATTGCTTAACTAGAGGCTCTTCTTCTCCCCTAGACTGGGAGCCTGAGGTGATAGTGAAGGTCAAGGTTTTGGATTTGATGACATTGATAAATTGGGATTGCATGATGATGTAGTATGTAGTAAGGTGTATTGCAGGGCACAGATGGATGGCAGGCTATGTTGGTAGAATCCTCAATTATTTAGACATTATTTCCCAAATCCTTTCTAATATTATGGATCTGGCTCAAGATGCCGAGTATGTTCACACCCTTTCCTCTAGTCTCTTCTAAAACAATATCTATATAGTGGATAGATGGGCTATGATGGTTGAGGGGTATGACATGGAACATGGCAATGCCCTAATTGGAGGGCTTTTCGATCTTCAAATTTTGAGAACCTCGGCCCCCATCAGGCAATCTACAGAGCAATGCAATCTAGCCTTAAATTGCTAAGCAGTAATGAGCTTGATAGAGAGCTCAATGCTTTCAGTTTCCTCTTCTCTAAAAAGGATACACGATGCATTAAGGATGTATTCATGAGTATTAGGTTTATCAGAATCCATGCTCCTAATTTTGCACCTCACATTCCTAGGAATGCTTTTGAAGACCTAGAAGAAGGGGACAAAGAGATCCAAGGAGATGTCAATTTCAATGCAGCAACTCTGGAGCACGTTCCTCTCCTTGCAACTAGTCCTGCAACTTAGCATTGGATGTGGTGTCAGTGGTGGAGGCTGGGTCTGTTGATGGCAGTGTTGCATTTTGATTCCTGGGGTGGTGTTGGTGGCAATCTGTTTGAAGGTGTGGGTGCTTGCTTCTTTCTGGCTCTTAGGTGACTTTGTTTTCGTTGGCAGTCTCATTTGGGTGCTTTCTCTTTTTGGTAGTAACTATTTTTGTTATATTTAGCCAGTATAGGGCCTTTCTATTGTAATCCTTTTGATGGATAGATCATTTTTTTGGTGTTCCATTTGCTCTCTGTATAAACTTTTTATTTTAATGGTATGGGTGGCTCACCACCTTTTTCTCTTAAAAAAAAGATAGGTGTTGTCCCTCATTGCAGGCCTGATTTCTTAATGACCAGAAAGGAGGTTGCCCTCATTGCAAGCAAGATTTCTCATTGGGCAGCCTCTCTTATACGCTGGTCAATGGAGGGTCATGTGGCATCCAAAAGAGGCATTCAAGTGCCCTCATTTAGACACATTAAAACTGAAGCATGCCACAACTTTTGGATGTGTGACGGGGCATTCAAATGCCCTCATTCAAATGCATTCATATGGGCCAAATCACCTACTCAATCACCTTCCCTGGCAACTACAATGATGTAGAAGCTTGATGCCCTTGAACTCACACCATACTTTACCTAATTTATTTCACAAAGGAATGGCAGTTTTGCATGCCTGGGCTCTCCTTGGATCCTAGCGACCAAGTTTGTTGATGACCATTTAGAGTTTGAAGGGTGTTATTTTGAAAAGAAGGGTAGCCAAACTAGGCCAATATGGGTGCACATGTATAGGCCCAAAATCCTACAAAATAAGGCCCATGACTTGTAGAGCTAGGTCGTAGTTTTCCTGGGTCATGGAGTCCATCAAGCGTAGAGATGGAGGTGCCAAAATTGCCCATGTTGACCCCTCAAATCTAGTTTGCAACTTCAATCTACCATTCTTCTCTCTAGGCTACAATTTGATATTCCATTAACATTTACTATTAGGTTTAATGTTATTTGTTAGGGTTTCAAAACTATAGTTTCTATAACATTGTATGCTTATGTTAGCAACTTTTGCATAGTAACATTTTATGTTACAACCCTAACATTATTTGTAACCTAAACCATTTACCTAAACCACTAGCAGATTAGAGGTTCTTTTAAAAATTGTAAGTGCTAAATCAAGCAAATTCTTGTAAAAGGTAACTTTTAAAGTGCCAAATTTAGAGTTCATACAAAAAAGGCTAAGTATTAGGGCACGATTTACTCGTCCTACTTCGACCCATAACACTACATGATAAAGTGCCAAATTCATGGGGATCTAGTTAAAATATTGAATTAAGGGGGTTTGAGTTGTCTCAAGAACACTTCCGTTCTTCTTTCTATATTTTTAGTTAAGGGGGAGTAATTAAGCAATTTGAGGATACACGCAATCAATTTATAAAGTGCCACAAATCTAAAAGAGGATAAAATATTGAAGGGTGAATTAGTGTATTGTGTTGTGTCAAGAACACCTTCATTGTGTAGTGTCAAGTACACTTCCACACTTCTTTTCATCCGCATTAGCAATAATGGATTTCCATTATTCTATTGTTAGGCTAACTTTTGAGAACTATTTGTCCTAGAAATTGGGATAAGAAGAGACTTCATCATGCATGATCTTCTATCCTATCTCCTTCAATGTGTTCCTATGCCAAGTGACTATAAACAGAAAAGTGCATGGTTTAACAACATTGACAAGGTCTATGGACTAATATGTCTTACTACCTGTGAGGATATTTTTGCCGAGAGATGAACTACAGTCACAGCGGGGGTGGAGATGAGAGCACTCATTTTTTGGTTGTAATTTTAAACCAAAAAAATAAAAGAAAAACTAAATTGCAAATAAAAAATTAAATAAAAATCTAAAAATAATCCTAGAATCTTCGTGGTTTTAATTGCCATGGCCCATTTTGCAATTCCACACACCCAAAAAATATATTCAAAATGCATGAATAAAAAGTAACTGCCAAGAAGCTAAATTAATTCTCAATTGCAAAAATAACTGCCAAGAAGCTAAATTAATTCCCAATTGCAAAAATAATTGCCAAGAAGCTAAATTTATTCCCAATTGCAAAAATAACTGCCAAGAAGCTAAATTAATTCCTGAGAGATATCCTTTGGTATTTCAAATAAAAAAATTAAATAAAAATCTAAAAAGAGCCCCAGAATCTCCCTGCATTATTGTTTAGACCGCCACACCTAAAATTAGAATATGATAGCATTGGTGAGGTGTTTCTTTTGTGTGACATGTGTTTCATTGTGTAACGCCTTTGCTGTATAAATAAGAGATTGTTGAATAGTTCTTGAGATCAAATCTCTTTTGCTCCTTGCCCTGCATTCGTGGGAAGGTTCCACTATCAATGCACTTCATGAAATGAAAATTGGTTTATGGTTTTCTATCACATTCGCATACTCTTGATTTCTCATTTCTCCTTTCTCATTTCTCATTTTTTAGTTGCAGTTTTCTTTTGATGTGGGCCTTCTTTCAATATTTGGTCACCAGGATGTGTTGGAAAAGGATGATATTAAGCAGTCGTACAAGACACTAGAGAATGGAACTCTCTTTCACGAAGCCATGAAGGTAGGTATGCTTTGTATCACTCTATAGCCTTTCAATACCTTGCTTCTTAACAAGTTCCTGCTCCTACACTGGGCCAAATTTTGAGCAAAATCATTTCAGAGAGAAGGTTGTCATCCTCATCTCACCAGGGTTTGTGCAGGATAGCCTCTATCGGACAACCAGATTGCAGACAATATAATAGGCATCATATTTGTGTGTAGGTACTTGCATTTATGACTATGAGGAATTTGCAAGCTAAATAGGAGGCTATCATGTGATAAAAAGGTGAAGAAAAAGGAGGAAGACAAGGGTAAGTTGCGAAACTTAGATTTCAGAAGTCGAGGTTGTAATTACATATGCTAAAAAGATGCCACTGAATTTGCAGGTGATTCAGGAGACATTGCCAGCATGAGTGCCATAATTCCATGGCTGAAATTAATGAAAAAGCACATATGAATAAAAAATATATATTGTGAATAAAAATATATTCCATGGCTAAAATTAATGAATTCTTGAAGCATTTCTCCATAGCTCCTACCTATTACCTACACATAGAAAAGCACATAGGAGAAAAACAAAATCAATGCATTGAAGAATGAAAAATAAATTTAATGAATGAACTTTAAACCCTTTAATATGAATTCCCCTTATATATTTTTTATTCACAATATATAATATAAACATTAATTTCCACTTAAAGGAATTTAGATCTGGAACCACGAGAATGAATTCTTGAAGCATTTCTCCATAGCTCCTAGCACATATGAGAAAAACAAAATCAATGCATTGAAGAATGAAAAATAAATTTAATGAATGAACTTTAAACCCTTTAATATGAATTCCCCTTATATATCTTTTATTCACAATATATAATATAAACATTAATTTCCACTTAAAAGAATTTAGATCTGGAACTACAGAATGAATTCTTGAAGCATTTCTCCATAGCTCCTACCTATTACCTGCACATGTAGAGAAAAAGCACATATGAGAAAAACAAAATCAATGCATTGAAGAATGACAAATAAATTTAATGAATGAACTTCAAACCCTTTAATTTAAGACTTTAAACCCTTTAATATGAATTCCCCTTTCTCCCAAAAACTTCTCTACAAAAAAGAAATGTAAAGATTAAAAATAGAGGCACATGTGAAGTTGGCTTTGTGCTCTGATAACTTTTTCTATTTTTTAGTTTATTGCCAAAAATAATTAACCCCACTCAGTATACTTAGAATGATGGTGCTTCACTTAAATTAAAGATTAATGGGTTCATTTTTTTTCTTTTTAGTAGAAATTTATAATTTGAGTTATTTTTAAACATGGATTCATGGTTAAAAGATAATTATTATTTGTTAATTTTATCATTGTTATTTTAAACATTTATTATTTAATTAATTATAGTTATCCATTTCACCAAAATAATAAATAATTAACTTATTTTAAAATTTAAAAAAATTTAACCATAAAGTTTATCAAATTATTTGAGAAGAAAATACTTGTTTCTACCTAGCTAGATTTTATATCCAACATGTAATATATAGAAATATGGTATCTATCTTTGAATTTTCAATTTTTTTATTTTATTCATTTTGTTTTGCCAGTTTTGTTTTTACTATTTTTAAGAAAAATTTAATATAAAAAGTTATATTAATCAAACTATAAAAATTATTATTGTTTTTGAAATAATTGTAAAGTTTTCATTTAAAAAACCCTTCCATTTTCTAAGGATGTTCATTCTAGACATTCAAAGATGCAAGTTTTTAAACAAAAATATTTTAAAAAATGATTATCTACAATTTTATTAATTAATTGATTTATAAAATATAATTCTATTGCTATTCTCCCTTATCTTTCTTAAATGTCTCCTCTACTCTCCCCTGTATTCTATCCATCATTCCCTATTTGATGGGAAAAATATTCTTATCCTATTTTATGGGAAAATTATTCTATATTTATCTCCACTAACATATTTAACATTCCTTATTTTATGAGAAACTTTTATGAATCAATTACATATTATAATTTTTATTTCTTACACTAAATATTTATTTCTTAATTTTTTCCATGTAATAACTCTATTGTCTACAAGATTTTATTTAAAATGAATAAGATGAATTAGACTTGAAAATTTGTTATATTATTAAAATATGTTAAATTTTATGTGAATTGTAAAATGTATAGATAGTATATTTGCAATAATGTTTATTTTTTAACATCTCTATTAGTTAATTGGATTTTGTTTTGATATTATTAATTTTTTAAAATTTAATTAATAATTATATTAGGGAACTTAAACTTCATCCAATTTAATTATCAAATAGTTAGTAGCAATTTTATATAAGAAGTGATAAATACTTGTCCTATTTTTGAAAATAACAAATTTGCAATAATGTTTATTTTAAACATCTCTATTAGTTAATTGGATTTTGTTTTGATATTATTAATTTTTTAAAATTTAATTAATAATTATATTAGGGAACTTAAACTTCATCCAATTTAAATATCAAATAGTTAGTAGCAATTTTAATTTAAGAAGTGATAAATAGTTGTCCTATTTTTAATACCTAAAATTTACCTTTAACTATTGAAAGGAATGTTATTCTAAGAAGTAATAAATAAAAAAAGTAATTAATTACAAAGGGAATGAAAATAACAAATTTATACCTACAAACATTCAATATAATAATTAATTTAATGAAAAAATTAACACACCTATTCACATCAATTTTTTGAAAATAAATAAACACATCTAATCACATCAACTATAGAATTTTATATAAAATATGTGTTGTGTAGTGACTACTATGTAGAGAGAGAATTAAAGAAAACATATATAACCATTAGGGTTAGAATTAGAATTTAGGGTTAGGGATAGAGTTAGGGTTAGAATTCACGTTAGGGTTAGAGTTAA
Source organism: Cunninghamia lanceolata (assembly GCA_027924645.1). NCBI lineage: Eukaryota > Viridiplantae > Streptophyta > Pinopsida > Cupressales > Cupressaceae > Cunninghamia > Cunninghamia lanceolata. The sequence goes on from BSBN01000957.1 coordinate 7,910,776, forward strand.
AGTCATAGTTAGAATTATAATTATGGTAAGGTTTAGAATTAGATTTATTGTTAGATTTAAAATTAGGGTTATAGTTAGGGTAGAATCAGTGTTAGGGTTAGAGTTAGGATTAGGCTTCCTATTAGAATTAGGCTTAGAATTAAAGTGGGATACTCTTACAAGTAGGGTAAGAATTAGAGTTACAATTAGGATTAGGGTTCAAATTAGAGTTAGGGTTATAGTTTAATTAGGGTTAAGGTTAGTATTAAGGTTAGGGTTAGGGTTTGAATTATAGTCAGGCTTAGGGTTATAGTTAGGGTTAAATCTAGAGCTATGTTTAGGGTTAGAATAAGGGTTAGGATTAGTATTAGGTTTAAAATTAGGATTAGAGTTAGGTTTAGAATTAGAGTTAGGATTACAATTAGCAATATGTTTAAGGTTAGGGTTTTAATTAGGGTTAGGGTTGGAATTGATGTTAGGGTTAGAGTTAGAATTAGGGTTACTAAATTAGGGTAAGCATTAGAGTTACAGTTACAGTTAGGGTTAGGACTAGAGTCAAGGTTACAATTCAGGTTAGGGTTAAGGTTAAAATCATAGTTAGAATTATGATTAAGGTAAGGGTTAGAAATAGGGTTATTGTTAGATTTAAAATTAGGGTTATAGCTAGGGTAGAGTCAAGGTTATGATTAAAATTAGGGTTAGGGTTAGGGTTAGAGTTAGGATTAGGGTTCTTATTAGTATTAGGGTTAGGGTCTCAATTAGTGTTAAGTATAGTATTAAGGTTAGGGTCTCAATTAGGATTAGTCTTACGGTTAGAATTGAGGTTAGGTTTAGAATTAGAATTAGGGTTACTAAATTAGGGTAAACATTAGAGTTATAGTTAGGGTTAGGGCTAGAGTTAGGGTTAGAATTTGGCTTAGGGTTAGTGTTAAAATCATAGTTGGAATTAGAACTAAGGTAAGGGTTAGAATAAGGGTCATTGTTAGATTTAAAATTAGGGTTATAGTTAGAGTAGAATCATGTTATGATTAGAATTAGGGTTGCTATTAGATTAAAGGTTAGAATTAAGGTGGGCTACTCTTAGTATTAGGGTAACAATTAGACTTACAGTTAGGGTTAGGGTTCAAATTAGAATTAGACTTATAGTTCAATTAGGGTTAAGATTAGTATTATGGTTAGGGTTATGTTTTGAATTATAGTCAGGCTTAGGGCTAGAGTTAGGGTTAGGGCTAAGGTTAAAGTTAGAGATATGTTTAGGGTTAGAATAAGGGTTAGGGTTAGGGTTAGGTTTAAAATTAAGAGTAGGGTTAGGCTTAGAATTAAAGTTAGGATTACAATTAGTAATGTGGTTAAGGTTAGGGTTAGGATAAGGGTTAGAATTTTGGTTAATGTTAAAATGAGGTTACGGTTATAATTAGGGTTAGGGTTGGAATTGAGGTTAGTGTTAGAGTTAGGCTTAGAATTGGGGTTGCTTAATTAGGATAAGCATTAGAGTTATAGTTAGGGTTAGGGTTAGGGTTAGGGTTTAAAATATAGTTAGAATTAGGATTAAGGTAAGGGTTAGAATTAGGGTTTCTATTACATTTAAAATCAGGGTTCTAGTTAGGGTGGAATCATGGTTATGAATTAAATATATTTAACATAATTCTAACCATAATTTTTGTTGTAACTGTAATAATAACACTAACCCTAGAATGCTAACCATAATCCCAACCTTTATTTGAACCCTAATTATATTTCTAACCCTAATCCTAACACTAATGCTAATCCTAAATCTAATTCTAACCATAATTCTAACCCTAACCCTAATCGTAATTCTAACCCAAACAATAACCATAACCCTAATTTTAACCCCTAACTATAATCCTAAATATAATAAATAATATAATTATAATTATAATTATTATATAATATAATATATAATTTTAATTATTATATATATTATAATATTATATTATACTTAAAAATTATTATAATATATTATAATAATTAATCTTATCTATATTATAATATTATATTATATAATTATAACAATTCATAGACTTATTTAATATATTTAGAATTAGACTTGTGATGCTACTAGCATATGTATAATTTAAAAAATATATCTAAAGTACGACAAGAGATATCCTTCTCGAGGTGCCTAATGTTAGGATTGGGGTCTAAAATAATTAGGGTTTAGTTTAAATATAATCTAAGCTATTTTTAAATTTCAATTTAAAAATTATATTTATGTTATATTTATATATCTAACATAATTATAAATATCACAAATAGGGCCTAAATTTGACGATCAGCCGTCCTGTCAAGTAAAATCTTCATGACGGTTATCTACTCAAACTTGCCCTTTAAATACTAAGACATATTTTTCACAAATATATTTTACAATATCACAAATATAACATAAATATAATATCACAAATATATCTGTAAAAGGTTAGAAATATAAATATGCTAAGAATTAATATATATTTAAAAGGTTAGAAATATAATATTATTGCATTATATAAATAGGGAACTTATATTTATATTATTACATTTTAAAATATTATTACAATCCTATCATCAATTACGGGGTTAAGGTTTAAAATAAATAGGCTTACGATTTAACAGTTTAAATAATTAGGGTTAAGGTTTAAATATATTTAGGGCATAAAATAATTTGGATTAGGGTTTATAATAATTCTATAAATATAAATATAATATTATTATATTTAGTAATGTAATAAGAAATTAATTATACGTTAATTCTATAATATTAGGATTATGGTTATGTTCATAGAAATATATGTTAAATGTAATGCTAGCACAACTCAAGTCATAATTAAAGTCAGGTTTAGATATAGAATTAGGGTTAGATATAGAATTATGATTACAATAATTCTAATTCTAGATCCCTAACCCTGACTTTATTATTTTAACCCTAACCCCAACCTTAATTCTAATGCTAACCCTAATTCTAAACCCAACCCTAATTCTAACCCCAATCCTAATTCTAATCTCAACCCTAATTCTAAGCTTAACCCTATATAATTCTAATCATAACTCTAACCCTAATTCCTTCCCTAACTATAATACTAAGCCTAGCCCTAATTCCAACCCTGATCCAAACACTAATTTAAGTCCTAATTATAATTGTAACCATAACGCTCACCTGTATCTTAACACTAATGCTAACCCTAACCCTAATTCTAAATGTAACTCTTTGTACCTCTTAAAGATGCATATAATTAAATATACCCTCATAACCTTAACCCTAAATATATTGTATTCAACTTATATAGTTTAGTTAAGTATAGGCATACCACTTAACAATTAAAGAAATTATTAAAAATTATTAAATATATTATATTTAAATTTAGATATATTTTCTTTGTATTTTTTTAAGTATAATTTATATAATTTAAAGAAATTATAAAAAATATTTTTATTTATTGATAAATAATTTGGATTATGGTTTAAAATAATTATGGTTTAATATAATTCTATAAATATAAATATAATATCATTATATTTAATAATGTAATACGAAATTAATTATACATTAATTATATTAATGTCTTATTATACGATATAATTATATATTAATTTAATTAACGTTTGTTTATAATAATGTAATAATAATAATTTAATTAGGCTCAAGATTACAATGAGGGTCAAATTTAGACTTAGGGTTAGTGTTATGGTTATGATTACGCTTGCGCTCTGAATGCCACTAGCATATTTATATTAAATATAATATATCTAAAGTATGCCCAGAGATATCCTTCTCAAGGCACCTAATGTTAGGATTACTGATTAAAAAAGTAGGCACCTTGAGAAGTATATCTCTCGGCGTACTTTAGATATATTATATTTAATATAAATATTCTAGTCTACATCACATAGAGCACATTGAGTGCCCTTTCATTGCTTGGACAATCATCCAGTAGTTGTATGGAGACCTTGAGCCTTCATCAGATAGTGGTGCTTCCTTGGATAACTAAGCACATGTGGATGATAGTACTTGATTATTTTTTCTCCTTTTGATTCCCCATCTTGTGTGTGTTGGGATAAGTTGTCATTAACTTGCAATCCTAACCAATTCATGTGTCTCCAAAGTTCTTGGAATGTGTTCCCCAACACATAAAAACTTTGACAGATTAATTATTTATTAATTATATCACTTTGACTTTCGCAATCAATTCCTAATTGATAAGTTCAAACTTGGGCATCCATTTTTAGAGTGGGGGCCATGAAGATTTTGTTGATTTCTCCTAAGTCTATTTTAAGAGTTTGATAACTCCTAGTGAGTGGGAGTTAAACTTGGGTGTCCCCTTTTGATGGGGACTTATATTTAGACTTGGAGTTGTATTTTTTTTATGTACATGAGTGGATAATGTTGAGACACCTTGCATGGATATAATGTTGGAGTTAACTAAAGTGTTAGAGATGCATGAATTGGATATCGCTTGCATGAGTTCATAAAAGCTTGCATGGACTTGCATGTTTGTGCATGTCACTTGCATGTACTTGCATGTTGTTGCATGTTACTTGCATGTGCTTGCATGTTGTTGCATGTTGCTTCTATGGACTTGCATGTACTTGCATGTTGTTGCATGTCACTTGCATCTGCTTGCATGTTGTTACATGTTACTTGCATGTGCTTGCATGTTGTTGCATGTTGCTTCTATGGACTTGCATGTGCTTGCATGTTGTTTAGTCTTCTCAATTTAACTGAAAGCTTGGACATTGTTTGAGTTTAGTCTTCTCAATTTAGAGTGCTTGGTTTTTGCATGAACATTGGAAGCTAAGTTATCAACTACAATTTATTGTATTTTGAGGTTCAAACTCTTGAATTATGAAGCTTCATATTAATTAATTAAGAGCCCCATACATTTTCTAGAGAGTTGAATTGTGTAAAAGACTTAGAAGAAAAAAGAAAGAAGATTTTTGTAAAAGACTTAGAAGAAAAGAGCAAGAAGATTTTTTGACTTAGAAGAAAAAAACAAGAAGGTTTTTTTTGCTGAAGTTTTTATAGTTTTCAAGATTGAAGAAGTTTCAGAAGTGCATCAAGGATCAGAGGAATTTTAGTATTGAATGTAATCTTTCACAAGAGATTTAATACAAGTAGAAACACCTTTGGTGTGGAGTTTTTTCCCTTAGGGGTTTCTCCACATAAATACTTGTCTTCTTCTTGCAAGCTATTTTTTCTACTACACTATTTAAATTGGAGAAATACTATAGCATCTAAATTGAAAGTAATTTTTAGATTTACACATGCTAATAATTTTAGATTTGAAAACATTTTAGAGCTACACAACTGCAACTTTACCTTGTTCTCTCTCCCTTTTTCCAACATGTGGTATCAGAGCCATTGGTTGCAGTGACAGAGGGATGCTTTTTTCTCAAGTATTGAAGAAATTTGGGTTGTAGAGGAAGTTCTATGTGTTAACATTGTTTTGTAGATCTGTGAGTTTGGAAGCCATGGTATTTACCTCTCAGATGGATATTGTCAAAAGAATCTTTGTTGGGCTCTTGAGGCTCAAGGTTATGGATCTTTATGGAGTTGATCTTGTGGCAGTGATTTGGAGCTCCATTTTGACAATATGTGTATATTCTCTTATTTGGTGGTTTTATTCCTTTACCTTGTGGTCATGTGCAGTGAAAGGGTGTTTATGTTGGATGGTTACTTCTAGTACCTTAATCACATGGAAAAACACTCATTTCTTGGACTACAGTTTGGAGTGCTTATGTTGGGTTCATGGTTTTAGTCCATGGTTACATGAAAGCACTGGTTGTATGGCGGTTGTGAAGTTGGTATTTTTATGATATGGACACTCCTTAACAACCTGGATTCTCCTTTCTCATATTCATGATATTTTGAATATGTAGGTTCTCACAGTTTTCCTATTTCAAAAGATTGTGGGTTTGTAGATCTATGATATTCTATTATTTCAAATGACATATTTGATGGTGTTCATTGGTGTGAATGTTTGGATGTTTAAGTAGTTTTAGATTTATAGAGATATGGTTTTGTAGGTTTTACATGTTAACCAAAATCTGTGGTTTGTAGATATGTGGAAAATTGTGTTCAGATACTTTTTGGATGGAAACAATTTTAGATTTGGAAGGCTGCTTGTTGGGTTCTTATGATCTATGGTTTCTCCTATGTGGATTTATTTGACAAATCAGATCTATTGTTGATTCTGGTGTTTGAGTCTTGGAAATCTACATATTACTGATGTGGAGTTGAATCTATTTTTTAGTTATTAAAGGTTGAAGCACTGATCATGTTCTTTTCTCCTATGAGATGTTGCATGTGTGTAGATCTTGTGAATAAGCTGATGAGGGTTCTATTTGGTAGGCATCTTCTTGGTCACCTTGATTACATTGGCATTGTTCGTATTGAGACAAAAGGGTAGTTTAGAGTACTTGATTTAGTTACTCATTGGAATCTATAGTAGTAAAGTTATGTTGTATGAGAAGTTTTTTTCACTTTCAGTGGAGTTTTGGTAATGATGTTGATCATGATACCATGCATAACTTGGTAACACTTTCAGTGGGAGTTTCTTGCAATTTCATAATGTATCCTATGTTCTTTGTTTCAAGATATTGGTTCTAAATTGTCATTGTTGCAGTGTTGTGAGCCATGTATAATCTTTTTAGAAGATGGATGATGTTTTACAATGGTTGTTGGTGTCATAAGAAGGTCTTAGATTATGCCCTTAGTTTGTAGTAAGTGTTCACTGACATTTTGGTACTATTGACAGAGGATGTTAGATCTTCATGTTTTTGAAGAGGTGTTGACATCTTGGTTTTCCATGGAGGACTCTTGGAGTTTTTGGTGAGGTGTTGAGTTTATAACTTATCAATTTTTTATATATAATTGTTGGTTTAGAGGATGTATAGTATTATGTCATGATGCACTCTTGATCATGAGTTAGAGTTTTTGGCATGATACATGTGCTCTTGGGAGCATAATATGTTCATTGAAGCATATGATTTTCTTTTGAGAAGATGTTAGATCATGATGTCATGATATATTCCTGATTCTAGAGTTAGAATTTTGATAATGGTTTCGTTAGTTCTCTTTGGTTTTGAACTATTAATCATTTTCTTGGAGCTTCATGATTGTACAGATTGCATTTGAAGTTGGCATGGATTGATTGCTGAAAACTTGTGGATACTAGAGAGACTTGGGTGAGACTTGATATCTCTTGAACTTAGAGATATGTGTTGGAAAGATTTCTCATTATGAGATGTCAACAAAAGGACTGAGAAGCCTACACTTTTAAATGGATGTGAGTCCATTATAGATCTTATGAGAAGGTTTTCTTTATTATAAGCTTTTATTGCTTGGTGTTATATGTAAGGACAATCTTGTATCCCACTCTTGATCTACTCGGTAGGTAAATGATCTAATAGGTATTGCCCACCTAATTATTAGATGCATTTTTTATATGCATCTTGTCTTCTCTTTTACACTAGTATTGAAAAGGATTGTTGAGAAGTAGATGCAAGAGTTTATGGATTTGTGTTGTTCTCATTATTATTTGATCTTGAGCTATGGAACTAGTTCTGAGGATTTGTTTTGGAGAGGTATAGAAATGGTTTGTGGTTTTTTAGGCTTATTCCCTTTGTTGTGGGAATGTTTGGCTAGTTTGATCTACTTTCAATGAGAGGTTAACATCTATTAATGCCATGTTTTCATCATAATTTGGATGTTGGATGTTGATACCTTTTCTGTTTGGGAGTGTTGAAAGAGATCTTACTTTACACAGTTTGGCGTAGGTTAGTGTGGTATAAAGACATGGTATGATTTTGCAGTTTCTCTCTTTCCTGGTATATTGTCTTCTTCTTAAAGGTTCTCATGTTTATGGAGTTGAGGTTTGTATTGGAGTCAAGTGTTATTGTTGTTAACAATAATTTGGTAGCTCCTTGATCTTTTTCTTCATTAGTTAAGAGGACTTAGGAGAGTTATTCAAAGACTGGTAAAGAGAGATGTTTTATGCATATGATTATATGTTTTGACACTATATGGTAGAGGAGTTAGTCACATCCTCTAAGAGAAGTGTTATAGGAGGATTTGTAAATGCCTTGATCTTATTTTCAGATTTGACATTACCTATGCAGTGGCAGTTCCTTGATATGTATGTTCTTTATTGTCACGATATCTTCTTGGTTGTCTCAGTTTGCAGGTTATTGATGTAAAGATGATTTTTGCATGTTTCACTATTGGGATCTATGAGTTGTGTAGTTTAGTGGGCTGCATTTACCCATTGGTTGCATTGAAGACTTGGATGTGGACTGTCAATATCCATAGATCCATTCAGTGTTATTGTAGATTTTGTTTGTTGACCTTGTCTTTGGTCATTTGTACATTGGTATGCTGCATTGAGATGGGAGGATCGATGACTAGCAGGATTGTTTTATAGGGACTTGATTACAATTTTGGGTTGGTATGTTAATGGCATGGAGTTCTACTTATGATGATTTATTTACCCTAGTTTTGAGGTATGGATATTTTGGATGAGCTAGCAACTAGTTTTTGTGGTTGCTTTTCCATTCGGTATGAGTGTGGCAGACACTCAGAGTCTCATGTTATCATATGATTTGATGCTTGTGTTCATGTTGAGATTGGTGCAGGTTTTAGTGATAGTTGATATGTTTCACCTTGGCTTGTTTCTTGTTTATCATGGGTGATAGATGTGAGGAGTTCTTGTTTGAGATGATGGTTATGATGGTTGCTTTTGTAGGTATCTTGTTGGAGCACAAAAGTATATTGAAGAATCAATGGTACATTAATGGCTAGGGATTTTTTTCCTTGTGATTTAAAATTTGATTATATCATTTAAATTTATTGCAATGTATAATGTCAAGTGGGAGAATGTTGAGATAAGTTGCCATTAACTTGCAGTCCTAACCAATTCATGTGTCTCCAAAGTTATTGGAATGTGTTCCCCAACACAAAAACTTTGAGAGATTAATTGTTTATTAATTATATAACTTTGACTTTTACAATCAATTCCTAATTGATAAGTTCAAACTTGGGCATCTATTTTTAGAGTGGGGGCCATGAAGACTTTGTTGACTTCTCTTAAGTCTATTTTGAGAGTTTGATAACTCCTAGTGAGTGGGAGTTAAACTTGGGTATCCTCTTTTGATGGGGACTTATATTTAGACTTGGAGTTGTGTTTTTTTATGTACATGAGTGGATAAAATTGAGACACCTTGCATGGATATAATGTTGGAGTTAACTAAAGTGTTAGAGATGCATGAATTTGATATCGCTTGCATGAGTTCATAAAAGCTTGCATGGACTTGCATATTTTTGCATGTCACTTGCATGTACTTGCATGTTGTTGAATGTTACTTGCATGTACTTGCATGTTGTTGCATGTTGGTCCTATGGACTTGCATGTGCTTGCATGTTACTTGCATGTGCTTGCATGTTGTTGCATGTTGCTTCTATAGACTTGCATGTGCTTGCATATTGTTGTATGTCACTTGCATGTGCTTGTATGTTATTGCATGTTACTTCCATGTGCTTGCATGTTGTTGCATGTTGCTTCTATGGACTTGCATGTGCTTGCATGTTGATGCATATTGCTTCTATGGACTTGCATGTGCTTGCACGTTGTTACATGTCACTTGCATGTGCTTTCATATTGTTGCATGTCACTCCTATGGACTTGTATGACCTTGCATGTTGTTGCATGTCAATTATATGACCTTGCATGTAGTTGCATGTCAGTTTTGTGAGATTGCTTGTAGAACACTCCAACTCAAGAAACTTACAGGATGGTACATCTTAGTGTTTTAGGTAATGGGTATTAGTTGCATGTTGCAAATGCTTGCATGTCAATTACCTGTCAGTTTTAAGATATTACTTGGAGAACACTCCAACTCTAGAAACTTGTAGGATGGTACATTTCAGTGTTTCAGATAATGGGTATCAGTTGCATGTTGAATCTAGTGTTTGCATGTCACTTGCATGTACAAAACAAGATAATTTAGAATAACCTTGGGGACATCAATTGTGCAAGATATTGCATGAGAATTGGTGTGTGTTGATCACTTCAGTTAACAGAAAGAGATTGGCCAAATTTGGAAACCCAATTTGAGGACTTTCTGTTGTTGCTTTTATTTAGAAATATTGTTGATGTTGGCAAAGCTAATTTTACCATACTTGGGTGCACACATCATGAAGAAGTAGTTAACTAAAAACTTGGACAATGTTTGAGTTCAATCTTCTCAATTTAGAGTGCTTGGTTTTTGCATGAGCATTGGAAGCAATGATATCAACTACAATTTATTGTATTTTGAGTTTCAAGATTTTGAATTAAGAAGCTCTTGAATTATGAAGATTCATATTAATTTAATTGAGAGCCCCATACATTTTCCAGAGAGTTGCATTGTGTAAAAGACTTAGAGAAGAAAACAAGAAGTTTTTTGTAAAAGACTTAGAAAAATATATATATATATATATATATATATATATATATATATATATATTGACTTAGAAGAAAAAAGCAAGAAGCTTTTGAAGAAAAAAAGCTAGAATCTTTTTTTGTTGAAGTTTTTACAGGTTTGAAGATTGAAGAAGCTTAAGAAGTGCATCAAGGATCAGAGAAATTTTAGTATTGAATGTAATCTTTCACAAGAGATTTAATACAAGCATAAACACCTTTGGTGTGGAGTTTTTTCCCTTAGAGGTTTCTCCATATAAATACTTGTCTTCATCTTGCAAGCTATTTTCTTCTACTACACTGTTTAAATTGGAGAAATACTATAATATCTAAATTGAAAGTAATTTTTAGATTGACACATGCTAATAATTTTAGATTTGAAAACATTTTAAAGTTACATAGCTGCAGCTTTACCTTGTTCTCTCTCCCTTTTTCCAACAATGTGTACACATCTATAGCTAAGGACACACCTTCATCACTTGTTGCTTCATCATATTCCAGAGTCACTTCTTCAAGAGCTTCCAATGATTCTTTGCAATAGGATCACATTCATCTTCTTGATTCACCTCATTGGGATAGATTTCTACCCTAGACATTCCTTATTTTTTTGTAGAGTCCCACATTTTGAATCTAGATGACACTATTGAGACATGTTTTCTCTTTGATAATAGTTTTGATGAAGCTGCATCACCATTATCCTCTTCCAATATCCATGCTCTGCATCTATCTACACATGGTTCTAGACTGTCATCATATTCATCTATTAGGCATGCACCTGATATGATTATGGCATCCTTTGGCATCGACATCAAAATGGGCATCATCATCCTTGGATCAACTTCAACATTATTCGGGAACATACATACATCTTCCTTCACATTCCTATTTGGAATGGGGAGGTATCATGCATCTTTAGTTGGTTTCATTTCTTCTCAAGGGGAGGAACATTGTTCAATGTTCTTGGATCTATATTTGCATCGTTTGTTGAGCATCTAGCCTCACTGCAGCATGACACATATTCTAGGGGGTCTAATAGACCTTCTACCATTTTCTCTCATATGGGAGGAAACATTTATTGTACTTACTGAAAGAAGTAGTACTTCCTTCCTTGTATAATTTTCATGCATCTTTTCACTCCTTTGGAGGGTAATTTTTTCCCATAGGATTTTTAGCCTTTCTCCACCTCGTGAGAGATTACTTTATACATGGGTACTTCATCAGGCCTAGTAGCCGGGACCCATCTTTATTGTACCCATCTAAGCTGTTATGGGACTTTTTCCCTAAGAAATGAATTAAATAAGTAAATTTTATAAAACAATATTAAAGAATTAAAAAAGAGAAAAGAAAAGAAAATTATTTAATAGTAAAGGGGGTGTGTAAAACAAAAGAATGAAAATAAAGTTACTTTCAAGTTAAAAAAGAAGCTAAAAGGTTAGAAGAACTTATAAAAATAAAAACACTCTTATTTATGTGATTGCCATGGGAAGAGTGCAAATAAAAATAATTATATTCCTTATTTTCTAAAGATTGGGTGTGATGGTTGGAAGCCACCCTATAGGTTATTATTTAAACCTGTGAAATGAATATAGATGTGGGGGATTATTTGAGACATCATTGAGGAAAAGCATATAGGGAAATGTATAGGAAATTATACAGGCAAAAGTATATAGGAATTAGAGGGCGCAAAGGAGTAAGGATTAGGGTCATTGGTTAGGCACTAAGCATTTGGAGAAGGGGTACATAGAGTGTTTCCAACTCAGGGTACAGCGTACACCCAGGAGTGTCCTAGCTAGAGATATGTTTGTTTGTGCCATGAGGCATAGTTGGATCTATGTAAGAACCAGTTCCTTCGAGGGTGCTCTTTAACAGGAATAGCCAGGGCCTATGATTACTCCTCCCAGTGTCATATAACAACATCTCAGTGCTTCACAGATAAGTGATTTATATATTTATTTGTAGTAAATATTATCAATGTTTCATTGATAAAATTATTGTTGCAAATTGATGTTATTAAATTTTGTTGATGAAATATTTGTTTGTACAATGTTATTTGCTATGTTTTTAACAAACATAACGTTTATTCAATATATGAAAAATAAATTTATTTATTTCTATTTCAAATAATTTACCTGCTTAATAGTTGTTAAGAAAAGAATAACTCCATGATAAATAAATGCTTAAGGGGGGTGTTACTATATATATTACCTTACACATGGGTAAAATACACGTCATTAAGCCTAGTAAAGTGTCCTAGGTTGACCAATTCAACTTGCCACCTCTAGCGGGTTTTGTGGAGCTAACTCGACACATCTAGTGGAGCGTTGGAGTCAACTCCTAATTCGATCCAACCTCCTCACCTATATGTACATCACTTTTTAGCTCAATGCATGGCCAACTTTGCATACATATTTCATGCTTTGTATTTGATATTCAATCTTTTGTTTCCTATTTAATCATCTCTTTGATTCTTGGTTTCTTCACAAATGATACATAAAAATTAAATTTGAATAGAAATCATAACCAAAGTAATGCTTAAAATCTAAAGGTTCCTATCAAATTGAATGTCTACGTAAAACACAAAGGACTTTTTTGAAAAGATAAAGATGTGGCTTGGGATGTGTGACTGACTAGATAAGAAATATCATGGAAACACTAGAGCAACAACCAACATTGGAACCAGAGACTGTCAAGGTCTTAGCTTTAGAATAATGTCATGAATTAAAAGATTGTGAGATCTATGAATATCCCTTACATTCTCATTCCAAAGTTATGCACACATGCTAAACATTATATATATTTGTATACAACTAAAATTGACATGACTCTGTTTAAATAAATATTTTAAATATTTATTTCATCCTTCATATGCTTCTATCAATAAATAAATAAATTTATTTATATATGTGGTTCACTTCCTCTCATTTAAATAAATAAACACATTTATTTAATTAATTAAAATCACTTACACCAACTTCATTCTTCTAAAGTAATTAAATAATTTTAATTATTTAATTAAAATCTCTTATTCTTCCAAATTTAAATAAAATGCAAATTTTATTTAAATAAAATCAAAAATCCTCACAAAAATAAAATATATTTTTATATATTTTATTTATTCCTCTCAATTATCTATAAAATAATTAAATAAATTCATTTATTTAATTATGCTTTCTATCTCTTCGAAAAATCATTCTTATCTTCCAAAAATAACCTTCCTCTTGTCACACAAAAGCAAAATCAGTTTTAAAACATCTTTAAAGCAAATCTTCTCTTAAATTAGAAAAATAAATTCTAATTTAAGAAAATCAAATCTTATCCTCATCAAGAGAGGAGTTAACTCAACTAAGCTGCTTTTGGGATGACATGTGTCCTTCTATTGGATGCACGTTCCTCAACAATCCTCCTCTGTTGATTCTTTCTTTTCTTCTCAACCATTGATCTTCACTCACTCTCCTCTATAAATACAACCTTCTTCTCTTCATTTCATAATTTGGATTGTGTAAACTTATGCTGTAGAGATATCAGCGTGCCTTTGGCACCCCTACTCCCATTTAAGCATTCTCATTCATACTCCATTTCTGTATTTGAAGCTCATCTTCAAATACATAAGTATCATAGCCATTCTTCCTTTGTCATCTTCAACAAGCAAGCAAGCAACTAGCTTCTGAAGGCTTCACAATCAAGATCAAAGAAAGATAGGCGAACTATAGAAGGTGAAAGGTAAAGTTGCAAGGTATTATTTGTTATTTGTTTTAATCTCCTTTTATCTTCAGATTCTGTAGATGTTAGGGTTTTTATAATCTTATTGATTAACCTATTTTCCCCCTCACTTTTTTGGTGCCCACCATGGGGCCCTTGCCCCTTTACTAATAAAAAACTGAGTATTTTTAAGTGACAGGTCCGTACAGGTGACGAACAGGTTTCTAACAAAGTCATCTTGCGCATACAACCTCCCAAACAACGCATTTACCTTCCGAGTTGGCGCATCTAGTTTTCCAGCACATTTGACCTCCCAAGTGACGCATTTACATTATGCTTTTGCGCATGTGATAATCTAGCGCATCTTACCTCCGTAGTTGCGCATCCAACCTTTGAAGTTACGCATCCAATCTTGGCTTCGGCACCTGAATTTAATTTGCGCATATACTTTGTATAATTGCACAGCTATCTAAGTTGCACATTTACCCCATATCTTTGCGCATATGTTTTGTCAAATGGCGCATCTGCTGTTATTGTGCATATACCTCTGAGTCTTGCACATTTGATTTCTATTCTTGCACTTTTGTAAAAAAGCTGCATACACTCCCTATTTCTACACATTCAGGCTGCAGTGTTGCGCATCTATCTTCTACCTTTTGCTTTACGGTTTCTAACTTTTGCATGTTGAGCTAACGTCTGTTTTGCAGGAGTAGTTGCTGGATTAGGTCATTTAGATGATTTGTCTAGTCCATTTAGACTAACTAAGGGTGAAAGTAACAAGTGTATTTCATACAAACTTCACATAGTTCTCTAACTAGGAAGGAAGTAACTGAACCCAATTGCTATCGGTGCATTGTTGATTTATTTTCTAGTTAAACCACTGCTATCTGTACAAACAGAAAATGAACAATGCTATGTCTTAATCACTTTCAAAGTTAACAAATGGGGAATGAACAATGCTATGATCTAAACACTTCTAAGTTAACAATCGTGTGAGTGCACAAGTAGATTAACTCATTTAATTTTTCTATTTTTGACTAGGTTGGATAAACAAGTGTTTTCTGTGCTTGCAAATAACAATAGGATTATGCTCTCCCCTTAACTGGGTGATCAAAGTGCCAGACTTGTCATTCTTTTTGTCAAACCTTTAGGGGGACCTGCCCTTGGATGCACGCTTGTCCAAGTGTGAACGACCCTGAGTGGTAATAGGCTAAAGCCAAGCCCTATCAAGCCACTTAAAATAAATTGTGTTTGGGGTGAAAACTTCAAGTAACGAGTGCTGCTGTATTACACTGACAGCCAACCTCCCCCAAAACCCTCATAGGTGTAACCCTTTGAGGCTGGGAGACTCCACAATAGAGAGTAGCACCGCCGCACGTGTAACCACTCGAACGGTTGCCCTAACTAAGAACCAATTATATAGCAAGCCAAAAACCCCTATTCATTGATGCAAAGGGCAAAGCTCTTGAAGCGGCCTCGATTCAAGTGACGCTTAGTAGAGGTAGCAGAAACAATCCTAAGGTTTGGTGTGGGGACGAGCCTAAGGAAACCTGAATCTGGTATGCATGAGAAGTGAGTGCCGTGGAGAGGAGCCGATGCTACTAGATTCTAGAGCTACACACTTTGAGTGGAACAGCTAGAGGATTCAATGAATATTGTCACGTCCAGCCTAGGTTGTACTTGTTTTGAGTCAAAATAGTCCAAAAAATATAAAAAAATATAAAAAGATAAAAATCATGAAAAACTTCTGTGTTTGCTCTGTTTTTTCCATAATTGAACATCAACATCATTAGAAACACCAAGTTTTTCAAACCAAAAGCAACAAAAATCCTGAAAATGATCCAAACTTTTTCCAAAATTTGGAGAAAACAAGCAAAAAAGCCAGAATTGCGCATTTGCCTCGACTTCTTGTGCTTCTGCTTTGACTTCATACACATTTGATTAGGCAGCGCATTTAAGCAAGCACAGAATTACGCATTCACTTTGACTTCTGGTGCATTTGAATCCTGTTGTTGTGCATTTAAACTATTGTGCATTTGAACCAGAGAACACAATTCAGTACCTTCCAAGAGCAAAACTGTCGAAAACTTTTCAAAAACCATCTTTAAAACCTATTTTAGTTTTTCAAAATCTAATTGAGACCTTGCAAATCAACCATTTCTCCTTCTTTTCTGCACCATAGCTGCTTGTTCATCCAAAATCTCGCCAATTTTTTTCCAAAATTCCAACAAGGTTATAGCCAAATTATTCTTGATCAAAATCAAATCTCAAGCAAAAACCTAGTGAGGCTCCAATATCAAGGGTTACTTATCCTTTTGGAACTCCACTAGGGGGTTGTGCAAAGCTAGTCAACATCAAGTAACGGATTCCTAACATCCTAGCTTTTGACTATCACTTTTGTATATCCCACTTTGTTTGACACCACCTAGATCTAAGAAGAACCTTGCTAAAACCTTGTTTCATCCTAGCACCTTGCTCAAAATCTCATTTCATCCCATCTCTTTACTACCCTTGTATGGTCTTAACTAGATTACAAAAACAAAAACAGATCGAAATGGCAGAGAAAAGTATTCCCAACACTCACAAAAGTGAAGAAGAAATTTCCATGAATGAGATCCTTCACACGTAGCACGACCCAAAATTCCAATGCCTATTAGAAGGAGTACTTGCTCAAGACCCCACAAAATTCTTTTTACATCTGGAAAGTCTAGGAGTCAAGCTCCCTAAGGATTATGACATAGAAACTCTCAAAGAAACTGAGGGAAGTAGACATGAGGAAGAAACACCTTCGAACAAAAGCAAAACCAACACTGATGCTACAGATGCCCTAAGTCTAATGAACCAAAAATATGAAGACCTCCAATAACAAATTTTAGACATGAAAATGGGAGCATCGACTAAACATTACACCCTAGAGGATATTTCACCATATCCTTTTAGTAGGGCCTTGGTCATGATACCTTTCCCCTCAAAATCTGAGGGCGCTAAGTTTGACAAATATCAAGGAAAGGGTGACCAAAGGGATCACATCAGAGAATTCAACGCTGCTTGTCTCGAGGTCGCACATAATGACACCTACCTTATGCGACTCTTCCCATGAAGCCTAGGTGGGCAAGCCATGGAATGGTTCTCTAGACTGCCACCTGGTAGTAAAACCTTCAATGAGCTTGTAGACAAATTTGTCACCCACTTCTCTTACAATATTGAGCATGACACCTCAATATTGCATCTTTGTAACACCAAACAGAAAGGAGGAGAATCTTTCGCTGCCTTCTTATAGAGATGGAGACAACTGGCAAGCAAGTGCCCACACCAAATGCCAGAGAAACGAATGCTAGAAATGTTCATCCATAATCTACAAACGGACCTAAGCTACCAAATCCAAATCCAATGTCCTACTTCTTTTAGCAAGGTCATTGAGATGGGCCTCATCATAGAAAAAGCCCTAATCACGAAAGGTCAAATCAAGCTCTACAAAGACACTCCTAGTACCAACACCAACAATGACAAACATAGATTTTGGACAAAAAACAAGAACGTTGTGAATGACGGGGTAGTAGATGCCAAAAATGTGGCACCTAAGCAACCAATTTTCAACCTATCAACACCTCAAAATAACCCCACACAAGACAAACCAAGAAGTACCGAATCTAGGTTTACCAACTTTTGGCCTAGGAGAAAGTTCACACCTTTGGATGAGTCACTAGAAACTGCCCTACGGAAGCTAATCGCCAACAATCTCATAACGCTTCCCTCAGCATGAGAGTACGAACCAAAGGTCAAACCCCACTGGTGGAACAACAATGATTTCTGTGAATACCATCGAAACAGGGGGCACAAGACAAATGATTGTATTGCACTCAAGCATATAATCCAAGACTTAATAGAGAAAAACAAAATATCTGTTAATGGACAATCTCACAGACATACCTCCAACAGTGATCATCAGGCATTCAAGGATCCTCTTCCTAACTACGAGCAGGGAGGACCTTCCAACAGAAATAACAGTGGCTCTAACAATGCAAACTACACAAATGTCAGCTTCGACTATGTTGTTAACCATATCTCAGAAGGTGAGTCACACATCAATGTGATCACTATCAACAAGGATCCAGATTGCAATGTTACTACCCGTAGTAATAGGGTCACCCTTAGACGAGCTTCCGCTCCTCCATCTAGTCAATACAGTATCGTGGATCAACTCCACAAAACACCTGCACACATCTCCATGTTGGAACTTCTGCGTCTATCTCCCTCTCATAGGTCTATACTTGACAAAGCCTTAGCAGAAGCCTCCGTTCCCACGAACCTAGCTGAAGAGCAATTCCAAACTATGGTCGGTCACATCACCTCACCACACTCCCTGTCATTCACTGAGAAGGATGATATGTCTATCACTCAACCCCATAACGCTTCCCTACATATCAAAGCTTTCGTACATAAACACAAGATCAAAAGAGTCCTAATAGATGGAGGGGCTGGTTTGAATATCTACACTTTGAAGGTAATCCTTACATTGGGGTTTTCAGAGAAGGCTATCGATCTGAAAAGAAAAATCACCATAAAAGCCTATGATGAGGAAGAAAGAACGTCTAAAGGAATTGTTACCCTACCAATCAGAGTGGGCCCCATAGTGAAAGATGTAGCTTGTCAAGTCCTTGACATGGAGCTAGCATACAAGATTCTTCTTGAGCGACCATGGATCCACGCTTTGAAAGCAGTACCTTCTACATTCTGTCAATGTATCAAGTTCCCACATGAAGGTCAAGAGATCACCATCCAAGGTGACCCTAACCCCTTTCAATACTGCAACTCTATTCAACCAAAACTAGAAGTTATAATCCCCACCAACCATGCTTCTGCCACCTCTTCATCTCGTGTAGATCCAGCTACACTTGCTACCTCTTCAGGAGCATCTCAACCTAAACTCCAACTCAAAGAAAAGGGCCTGGGTGAGTACACGGTCTCCCAATCCCTCTGTTTGGCACAACTACCTCTATCTCCTAGATCCTATGGGAGACCCATCTTAAAGACACCCAAAGTAGAGAGAACCACCAAAGGACCATTTGTGAAATGGGGAAGCCTAGAAGATGAAAGTGATGAAAAAGATATCCTATAGTGGCTATACAAAGATGAAGGTAGTTCCTCAACAGAACAAAACCATCCCATTATACAAATGACACAATATGGTCAAGGTTTTCAAATGCTACAGAGAATGGGGTATGAGGGACACGGTCCACTTGGTTCAAGAAACGATGGCATCACTAAACCCATCCAACTTCATACCTTAACAACCTGAGACACTACAGGGCTAGGGTACACTGGAGCATCAAGAAACAACAGAACCAACAAGAACAAAGGCAAACAACCAAAAGCATACAATAGCAATCTGGTTGAACAAATTTAGAGAATGCAACTGGGGAGCGAAACTGATTCTAACAAGTATGAATGGGATAGCCTCCCTGAGATGTCTTGTGACGAAAAGGATATTGACGTTGTCCATGAGTCTGACCCAACCCATGACAACGAGGGACAAGGTCCAAGGGCTAGGCCATTAGAGTCTGACCCGTATAGCAACAATAGTGAAAATTGTGAAGAAGGAATGTTTCCCCCCTTGATGGACCCACTAATAGAGAGTACCATCGCAGACTTTGTCCGCTCCTTCAATAACACTGTCCTAACCATCAACACCATTGAACCAGACCAACCTAATGATCTCTTACCTTTGGTACACCCTGAACTTATCAACTGGGACCTAGAAGGCACCACCCCTGAGCTAGACACCTTCGAAAATGACGAAGCCATCATCAATTATCTTGAGATTAGAAATCACATACTGGTAGTAGACCACAGAGCTGGCTACGCTATTGAACTCAACAAGAAGGCCTATTTGGAGAGAGAGCCAAGCCTTTCAGTCATAAAAACATCAAAATAAAAGAACGATCTAACAGTGAAAACTGCTCCGCGGCAGTGTTAGATCATCAAAATAATAAAAATAAAGACATATCCAACGATGAAAACCTCTCTGAGGTGCATAAGGATGGAAGGCTTGACCCTCTCCCTAATCTTACACATCAGGAGAGATTGTCGATCTTGATAGAACCAGCAGAAGCAATCAATGTCAACACACGTGATAATCCAAGAATGGTCCACATGGCAAAGGCTCTAACAGAACATGAAAAACTAGCATTTACAGATTTCTTCAAAAGAAAATAGATCAACTTTGCATGGACATACGCTGACATGCCAGGGCTAGATCCAAATCTTATCATGCATCATTTATCTCTAGCTCCGGAAGCTAAACCAGTCAAACAAAAAATCAGAAAGATGCATCCGCATGTGGCCCTCATGGTAAAAGAGGAACTAAAGAAGCTATTAGACGTCAGATTTATCAGGCCTATAGACTATCCTGAATGGGTTTCAAATATAGTACCGGTGGCTAAACCAGATGGCAAGGTCAGAATTTGCAATGATTTCAGAGACTTGAACAAAGCTTGTCCCAAAGATGACTTCCCCTAGCCCAACATAGACATGATTATCAATCTCACGGCAGGACACACTATGCTGTCACTTATGGATGGTTTCTCAGGATATAACCAGATAAAGATTGCACCCAAGGACCAATACAAAACTGCCTTCACATGTCCTTGGGGCACTTACTGCTGGTGTGTTATGCCATTTGGTCTAAAAAATGCTGGGGAACATATCAGAGAGCCATGACAACAATCTTCCACGATATGATGCATACTATAATGGAAGATTATGTCGATGACATTCTAGCAAAGTCTCTCACAAGAGAAGGACATCTAGCAGTACTAGACAAGATCTTTAATAGACTGGAACAGTTCAATGTGTGACTTAATCCAAAAAAGTGTGTGTTTGGGGTTACATCAGGAAAACTACTGGGATACATAGTGTCTGCAAATGGTATCGAAGTTGATCCCGCCAAGGTGAAGGCCATAATGGAGATGCCACCTCCTAAAAATTTGACTCAATTGAGATCCCTACAGGGCAAACTACAGTCTATTAGACGGTTCATTTCCCAACTGGTAGACAAGTGCCACCCATTCTCTCATCTGCTACACAAAAAAGTACCCTCCAAATGGAACGAGTCATGTGAGCTGGCATTTCAACAGCTAAAGGAATACCTAATGAAGCCACTAGTATTAATGCCACCAATTCAAGGCAAGCCTCTATTACTGTATATCTCAGCTACACCAACAACTCTGGGAGCTCTCCTTACTCAACAGAACTATGATGGAAAAGAACAGGCTATCTACTACATTAGTCGAACACTCATCGGATACGAATTGCAATACATACCAATAGAAAGAGAATGTCTAGCTGTTGTATTTGCCTCACAAAAATAGAGACATTACATGCTGTCACACTCTGTTAAACTAGTGGCAAAGATTGATCCACTGAAATACTTACTAAACAAGGCTGCCTTAACAGGTAGATTATCAAAATAGGTCATGCTCCTCAGCGAGTTCGAGATTGAATATGTGGATAGAAAAGTGATAAAAGGACAAGTGCTCACAGATCAACTAGCAGATGCACCTTTAACAGATGACAACCCCCTGAGCTTTGAATTTCTAGATGAATCTATCTTCCACGTCAACACAGCAAACTGGAAAATGTACTTTGATGGCTCCTACACTCAATATGGATCAGGGGCAGGTATCTTATTAATCACACCTAATGGCGACACTATTCCAAAGTCGTACAGATTAATGTTCCCTTGCACTAACAATGTAGCAGAATATGAGGCCCTGGTCATCGGTATCAAGCTGGCAGTTGAGTGGAACATCAAGGAACTTCAAGTCTATGGGGACTCATAGCTATTCATCAATCAAGTGAATGACGACTACCAAACAAAGGATGAGAAACTGATTCCTTACAAACGAATGGTAGATGACTTCAAAGAATATTTTGTCAAGATATCTTTTGAACAGTTACCAAGCATTAAGAACGAAGCTACAAATGCAATGGCTACAATCGCATCTCTCCTTGACATTCTAGGTCATCAAACACGATATGAGTTCCTAGTAGAGCCAGTGTCCTATCCTGCTTATGACACCCCAGAATCTCATATCATATGCCACATCGTAGGAGCCGATTCCCCTCTCTATGCTAAAATATTTGCCTATCTAAAGAGAATACCTTCCCACCTGACCTCTCCAGTAACCAAAAATGAACCTTTATCCAGCAAGCATCATGGTATGCCATTGTCGCCAATACCCTATATCGTCGAGGTCTCGATGGTACTCTCCTTAGGTGTCTCGACATTGAGGAATATCAAACCGCCCTAAATGAAATACACGACGGTATATGCGGGGCTCACTCTAGTAGCCCTACCCTAGCCAAGAAACTCATCCGCATGGGGTGCTACTGGCCAACTATGGAACAAGACTCCTATCAATTTGTAAAGAAATGCAAAAAGTGCCAAATCCATGGGAACCTAATCCATGCCCCAGCACAGGAGCTATAGTCGTTAACGACTCCTTGGTCTTTCTGTCAGTGGGGACTTGACTTAGTGGGCAAGA
This sequence comes from Cunninghamia lanceolata, assembly GCA_027924645.1. Classification (NCBI taxonomy): domain Eukaryota; kingdom Viridiplantae; phylum Streptophyta; class Pinopsida; order Cupressales; family Cupressaceae; genus Cunninghamia; species Cunninghamia lanceolata. The sequence goes on from BSBN01000957.1 coordinate 7,933,451, forward strand.
TTCATCCTCCTTCCTCAAGCGGCCATAAATTCATTATCACTGCCACTGAGTATTTCATGAAGTGGATTGAAGCCATGCCCTTAGCCAACATCACAGGCAAATAGATTGCCTCATTTATCCTAAACTATATCATTTGTCATTATGGTGTCCCTTCGTCCCTTATCACGGATAACGGATGGCCCTTCAAAAACTAAGATGTCAGGAAACTATGTGACAAATTCCATATCCAGCACTGCTTCTCAACCCCATATTACCCACAAGGCAACGGCCAGGCTGAGGCATCAAATAGAACCATTCTGAAAATCCTAAAAAAAACTGTCAATGATATCGGTCGTGATTGGCATGTCCAACTAAATCCTGCATTGTGGGCCTACCGCACAAGCATCCGCACACCCACAGGTGCAACACCATACTCCCTAGTCTATGGATCTGAAGCTATCTTTCCCATTGAAGTCGAGATCCCATCCTTGCGAGTCTCATTGAAAGGCCTCATATCAGATGACGAGTACAGAGTAACCAGACTCCAAAAATTAGAGCTGCTCGAAGAGCGAAGGCAACAAGCCTTTAACCACTTGAAAGCATATTAGTAACGCATGTCCAGAAGCTACAATCACAAAGTAAAACACCAAATATTCCAAGTCGGTGACCTAGTCCTAAGAGAAAATCCCAGAAATCAGCAAGATACAGAAAAGAAAGGAAAATTTGAACCTAACTAGCTAGGTCCCTACATTGTCATCACAGCTTATGGATCGGGGGCATATCAATTGGCTACATCTGAAGGTGAACTGTTCGATGATCCTATCAACAGCATGCACCTTCGCAAGTTCTATACCTGAAAACCCTAGTGTAAGAGAGTCCTAAAAAAATTAAAAAATTTGAAAAAGTGCTGAAAAATAGAACAAAAAATTCAAAAAAATGAGAAAATAGCAAAAACATCATCCTATGGTGAAAACCTGGGAAACAGGTGCCTAGGATAGGTACCATGGTGAAAACCTAGCAAACAAGTGTCATGTGTACTTTTAGCTTCTCGTGCAAATAAAAGCAAGTGGTGAAAACCTGGTAAACAGGTGCTATCTGCTACAAACCACTTCCTCCATCTGTTCTGACTTCATGTCTCTTGTGTCTATCGTGTCATCCATCTGGACCCAATCCTTTGTACCATTGTCGAACTACGTCGCCTCTAAGTTATCACGTAGGCAAGGCCATTCTTAATGCGCCCCCAAGGCTTCGCTTCACTGCACTTCACTCCATTCCACGGTCCCATCTGTTCCATATCTAGTCCTTCTATCAAATCTGAGTCCGCACCACTTTGCCATCGCCTAGGTCTTAGGTCCGCTAGGGTTTACCCCAAACTACGTTGCCTCTGCATCGTCACGTAGGCAAGGCCATTTAGCAATGAGCCCCCGAGGCACTAGGTCAGTCCCTTAGGGTCCGTCTCTCCATATCTGTCTGTTGTCTCACCCTTAATAAGTCGATCCTGATCTAAACTAGGGGCAACTCCTCGACCTAGTTACGGATTTGGATTCTTGAATGCCACACTTTCTAAGAGGATCCCAATAAAGGGTAGCGATACCTCTCACTAGACAGCCAAGCACAGCAAAAACAAGCTTCCTCAAACAAAATTCTTGGCACAAAGCATCAACCTGTCCAAAGCAGAGCACCATACCAAAAACACTCAAACTAATCCTATATCAATTATGGCAAAAGACACATATAATGCAAAGAAGTTTTGTCAACAGGTCAATTTACAAGGTCTTGAATTTTTGTCATTTTGTCTTCCTATGCTACTCAAGGATGCCAAAAGCTAGAGAAGATATGATGGGGGCCATAATCATTTTCTTTGTCTGCTGCTTGTGGATTAAACTTTAGTAATGTGACGACTTTTGTCTAACGACATGATCAGCAAAAGATCATCGAGGACTCCAAAGTCTGAACATGAAAAGGGGCAATCCTTGTCTGTTGAAATGTAAGAAGTACTCAGGTCATCTAGATTCAAGTTTGACTAGATGCTTGTATCAACTTGCTATATCAAAATCCATGTAAGACATACTCAGGTCATCTCGGTTTAATTATACCTAGATGCTTGTATTTCCTTACAACATATCAAAAAGTGAAAAATACCAAAAAGTGCCCAATGATGAAAGAAAAAACCTTGCAAAAATCTCAAGATGACAATCCACATCCATATCCATCTCATATCCAATAGAATCCATATCATCCATACAATAAATAAATCCTATAGTGTATCAAATGAAAGTCAGTATTTCTTCATCTCTTCTTCCTCCTATGTCATCACCTGTATTGATTGAGTATGTTTGGACATATCAAATACATAGCATAGATTGCATATCACATCACCTGAGCTAGTCATTTACATGATTACATCATTTAGGCCACCCACATGCATTTTGCATCCATATATCATCTCAAAAGAATCAAAAACATAAACAAAAGCATCATCAACATACATATGGCACTGTATAAATCATATCCATAACATATCACATTGGCATTTTACATATCAAATCATACAAAGTCCATCTCATATACATCACATAAGCACAACATCATCAGATAGATTGCATCCATAGCATATCAACATAGAACACATGAGCATATAGAATATCAATCACTGCATCATCATATAAAACATCAAAAACATGTCCAAATGTACAACATATCAAAATCTCTATCCAATCTCTCATAGTCATATCATAAGTGTATACAAGGTACAATAAAAATGGTGATACATGTCTCGGGGCAAAAATAATACATATACAGGCTATCTCAGCCATCCAAATGTGTACATCAAATCAAAGAATGGTACAAGTATCTAGGGCTGTCTAACCCTACTGTCGGGGCACACTGCTCCCTGCACTGCCCTCTCCTCTGCCTCCCCCTGACTGCTGGGGACCCCTCACTGATCCTATAGACCATGATACACCTGCTCTCTGAGCTGCCTCTGACTGGGTCCTGAAGCTAGGCGCACGATGCTCTACTGACACAGCTCCATGGTATAACCCTCTATAGTACTGAGCCTATGCCTGAGCTCTAGTAAGCTCACTCTGCACCTGGACCACCTGTGCCTATGCCTGCTGCACCTGCGAAACCAAAAAATTGGATGTCCCATCTGTGCCCATGGCCATCACGGCTGCATCTCTCTCTGCCCTCATAGCCTGCGTGCTGGCTAGGGCTGCGTCTCTCTCTCTAGTCAACTCTGATAGTCAAGTCACATCTAACTCTCTCTGTGACTCTGCTGCTCTTAGATGAGCCCTCAACTGCCTAACCTGGCTCTGTAGTCCAACCAGAACCTGCTGTTGCACATCAGGCTGTGGAGCCTGCTTTGCCTGTGCCACCTGCTGTGCTGGCACCTACCCCTGTATCAGTTGTACCACCTGCTGTGGCGGCGGCATCTATCTCCATGCTAACTCTAGCTGGACCACCTGTGCCTGTGCCTATCCAACTGCCTACTGGCCCACAGGTCCCTCTCCGACCCTCTGCCTCTGTCTCGCTCTCCCATCATCTCCCTGATCTCTCCTCTTCCTCCTCCGTCCTCCCCTCCCCCTGCCAGCTGCACCCTCATCTGCTAAATCATCCTCATCTAAACGAGGAGCTACCTCGCCTGGCCTTGAATATCTCTGTAATGGGTGTGCCGCGAACCACTCCTCATAGTCTGGTGTCATGCCAGCGTCCACTATGTCTCTCCTCATCGGCCAGGCTGCATAGGGAATCTGCTAAAAATTAGCCAATGCCTCCTCATACGATGCCACAGGACCCCACCTATACCTCTCTGTCTGAGTCCTGGCAAAGCATGCCTCACCCTGCGGTCTGCCTTGTACATGGCCAAACTGTCTCTGAACTCAGCTGACATTCTATCACTCCAAAATATACCGAGTCCTGCCAATAAGCCATCTCGTCTAGAAGCAATAAGGTAGCTCATCTGCCTCTTTGTCCCATACCTCGCAGTCAATGTACGGCTGCCAGACAACTACATCTACGCCATCAAAAGCATGCCTCCAGTACTCAGCTTCCCCAGCCTGTGCTAGGAAATCACACCTGCATAGTCGTAACTATAGGACTCACCCCTCTCCCTGTGAAAAATGCATATCGGCCGTGTGATAGCAATGTGCTCCCACAACCAAAACAGCAATAGTGACGTGCCCGCAGATAAATTGGCTCCTCTGTGGTAAACCACCTGGTGCATGTCTCTATATAGGTGTGCAAGCACACACACTCCCCACACATACCGGGTCCCGTTTGTGATCATACTCTCCAGCACTCTCCCCCAGCCGATTGGGAAGCCGTGCGCTCTCCTATCGAGGCATATCACGGCACCGATCAGTCCAACCACTATGCCCGGGAAGTAGTCATAACAGTCATGCATGTCCTACCACGAGATCTCCTCCCCCGCCAACTCTGGGTCATCAAATACGCGTCTACACTCCTCTAGGCCATCATCCCGCTGTGACTCATACTCAACTAGCTCTCCCTGAATCAGGAGGTGTAGAATCCAGTACACATCCTTGAGAGTAATCGCCATCTCCCCCATTGGTAGATGGAATGTACCATCCTCGCTATGGAATCACTGCACCGCTGCCATCAACATAGCCCGGTTCATGCGAACCTTAGCATAAAGCAAACATAGTGTAGACCCATAGTGGCTAGAGCCTCCCGATCTATCTCAGTCAACATATACTGCTACAAAATGGCAACAAGAACTACTCTTGTGACGTCAGGATAGTCTGAATATCCTCCTGCAACCAAACAGCACATAGCGTCAAAGAAGTCCATATACAAGCATAGCATACCGACAACAAAATCAAATCCAGATCCATATCAAAACCTACTCAAAGCAATCAAGATATCCTATCAGTGGCTTAACATATCAAATTAATCAAAACAACATATCATCTCTCGACTAGATTCTCGGCAATCTCAGAGATCGCTAAATTAATTAACGCATCAATCAGGATGCCAATTGGGTTGATTTCGCTAAGTCAACTAATTTTCCTAAGTACAAATACGCCAATCCAGGTGGCAAATGCGCCATTTCATACCAAAAATGCCACTTCACTGTGAATGCACCACTTTCTGACGCATATGCGCCATTCTGGCACATCGCCACTTCCTCTATCAAATGCACAATTTCACAACAAATGCACCATTTCAGGAATCACATGCACAACACTAGCATATGTGCCCATTCAAAACACATATGCGCAATTTCCAGATGCAAGCACCACTTAATAGCTCAAAAGTGCAAAAGTAATCAAATGCGCACATTCATGGCTCAGATACGCAAAATGAACAAATGTGCCACTTTGAGGCGTGAATGCGCCATTCCGCAACGCATGCGCCATTTCGGCGCGCATATGCACCAAACGGGAGTTTTTGCGCATCTGTCTCAGTTGGGTTCCCTAGCCATTAATACGCGTAAAAATTAACTTTTGTCAAGTTTTGAAGAACTACATACCAGGGGTCTTGCCTCTGCTGGCTGATCGAACTGTCAAATCTACTCAAACTAGTGCTCCTCGCGAGGAATATCCATCTCTCTGGCTGCCATGCTCTCCTAAGCTCTCTAGAGGACTAATCAACTATGGACAAGTGTACAAATGATTACAATATGTGGACCCAACTCCTTTATATAGCAAATGACCCATACCTGATTGCATGACAACTGTGGCTACTTCCCATACCTATTTCTCCCAAAGCAAATCCCATTTTTCTACATCCAACCTCATTTTTTGCCTTCTTCTTCATGAGATTATCCATCTCACGCCTTCTGCCTTCTTCTCGTCCAATCTCCCAAGGGGGCATCCTGTCGTTAAACTTATACTATGGGCAAACTGGGGCATGTATCACTGTCAAAAACTCTTATTCTTTGAAACAACGTGATAAAACACATTGCAACAAAGAGGGGCAAAATGTATACACCTAAAATTGACATGACTCTGCTTAAATAAGTATTTTAAATATTTATTTCATCCTTCGTATGCTTCTATCAATAAATAAATAAATAAATTTATTTATGTGGTTCACTTCCTCTCATTTAATTAAATAAACACATTTATTTAATTAATTAAAATCACTTACACCAACTTCATTCTTCTAAAGTAATTAAATAATTTTAATTATTTAATTAAAATCTCTTATTCTTCCAAATTTAAATAAAATGCAAATTTTATTTAAATAAAATAAAAAATCCTCACAAAAATAAAATATATTTTTATATATTTTATTTATTCCTCTCAATTATCTGTAAAATAATTAAATAAATTCATTTATTTAATTATGCTTTCTATCTCTTCGAAAAATTATTCTTATCTTCCAAAAATAACCTTCCTCTTGTCACACAAAAGCAAAATTAGTTTTAAAACATCTTTAAAGCAAATCTTCTCTTAAATTAGAAAAATAAATTCTAATTTAAGAAAATCAAATCTTAAGGAGTTAACTCAACTAAGCTGCTTTTGGGATGGCATGTGTCCTTCTTCTATTGGATGCACGTTCCTCAACAATCCTCCTCCGTTGATTCCTTCTTTTCTTCTCAACCATTGATCTTCCCTCACTCTCCTCTATAAATACAACCTTCTTCTCTTCATTTCATAATCTAGATTTTGTGTAAACTTATGCTGCAGAGATATCGGCGCGCCTTTGGCACCCCTACTTCCATTTAAGCATTCTCATTCATACTCCATTTCTGTATTTGAAGCTCATCTTCAAATACATAAGTATCACAGCCATTCTTCCTTTGTCATCTTCAACAAGCAAGCAAGCAACTAGCTTCTGAGGGCTTCACAATCAAGATCAAAGAAAGATAGGCGAACTACGGAAGGCGAAAGGTAAAAGTGCAAGGTATTATTTGTTATTTGTTTTAATCTCCTTTTATCTTCGGATTCTGTAGATGTTAGGGTTTTTATAATCTTATTGATTAACCTATTTTCCCCTCATAATATTAGCCTACAAAATTAAGAGGATAACTATCCCCAAAAATGTATAAGAAAAAATCATAAAAGTCCTATTGGTTGATCTAGATATATAATGCACAAAGAAAATTTAGTATATTTTCATCCAAATATGTAATGTAAAATTAAATTTAATTGTATTAAGTAAAACAAGACAATCCTTAATACGATGGAATTTCAAAAAGGAATGATAACATAGTTTAGTGGATCAAATAACTTATAAATTAATACATAAATAAAATACATCAAACAAATGTTATTTTATCTTCTCAAAATAATTGACATGTCAATTAAACCTTTGAGGCCAATTACCAGCTATAACCATTCAAATAAAATTTATTAAAACATTTGATACTAAGGGGATTCCTCTACTAACACCCCTCCTTGGAAAGGAAAAAGTTAGAAAAAAAAACATATAAAATTTAATCTACAATTTAGAGATCAACAATTTCTCTCATTCAATTCAAAATGTACATGTAACTTTGTGTGACTATTAATGGTAAGATTGTAAATTATAACATTATCTAAACAAATCTAAGAAAGTTGAAAAATTAGATTGTTATTTGGAAGAAAAACCTACAATCTTTTCATAATTCTACTTTTGGAATGTATGTAATATATATATATATATATATATATATATATATATATATATATATATATATATATATATATATATATATATATATATATATATATATATATATATATATATAATACAAAATTTAAACCTCTACTATTCTTTTAAAATAATATTTAGTTTAACAATCAAAAAATAATTTTGGTTAATAAAAATAATAAAGAATACAATAGCACCTAAATTTTTCTTTTACAATTAAAAACATCACACCAACTATTTATGCATTGGACCCACTCCCATAATAATGGATGGGTACATTGAACCACCTTACTGCAACATTATCCATTTCAATGGTCAAAGAGTCAATAGCAATTCTACACCTCATTCACAATAAAAAGTGGTAAATGTTAAAACCTACCACAAAAATGATAAAACAAATAACTTGGTAGTGGCAAGCTTAAAACTTATCCATCATTTGTACCTTCTTGTTACATATCATTTCTATATTTTTTCTATAAAATGAATGTAGATTTGCTTAACATATAGTTTTTTCTTTCTATAAGCTATAAAATCATAGTTAAGTGATGACTATTTAATTAAATCAAAAAGCATAGAAGGTAGAATGATATCTATTTATGTAACGTACTATATTGGCAAAGTTTGTCTTCCCATTGAGCTCACCAATGTTAAGGAAATGTTATAATACAAATGAGACATAAAAATTAAATTTGAAGAGAAACCATAACCATCTTTCTGGCTGCTTTATTCCTTGTACATATTTGCTTTGATCAATATAAAAAAAGGAATGCTTAAAAGCCAATAGTTCCTATCAAATTAATTATCTACATAGAACACAAAGGAGTCTTTTGAAAAGATAAAGATGTTTCTTGGAATGTGTGATTGACTAGATAAGAAAGATCATGGAAACACTAAAGCAACAATCAACATTGGAAATAGAGACTGTGAGGGTCTTACCTTCGCAACAATGTCATGAATTGAAACATTGTGAGATCTACGACTATCCCTTGCATTCTATTTCCAAAGGTATGCACAAATGCTAAACATTATATATGTAATCCTACAAAAGTAAAAGGATGACTATCCCCAAAAGATGTATAGAAAAAATTCATAAAAATCCTATTGGTTCATCTCAATATATAATGCACAAGGAAAAAGTTAGAAACAACAAAACATATAAAATTTAACCTACAATTTAAATAAAGATCAGCATTTCTCTTTCAATTAAAAATGTACCCATCAATATAAAGAAATATATTAAATTGTAAATCATAATGAATATGACAATTGCACTTTCCATGTATATAGATGTAACTTTGTGTGACTATTAGTGGTAAGATTGTAAATTATAGCATTTTATAAACAAACCTAAGAAAGTTAAACTATTAGATTGTTATTTGGAAAAACAATCTACAATCTTTTTAGAATTCTACTCTTATATATATATATAGTAGGTACAAAATGTAAACATCTACTATTGTTAAATATTATTTAGTCTAACAATCAAAAATTAATTTTGGTTAATAAAAATATGACAAACATTTACCACTTTTTGGTATAGATGAAGTGTAAAATTACTATTACCTTTTTAATTATTAAATCAAATGATATTTAAGTAGGCTAATTGAAATAATAAAGGATACAACAGCAACTGAAATTTTCTTTTACAATTAAAATATTTTTAATCCCTCCCTTAAAAACATCACACCAACTAATTATGTATTGGACCAACTCCCATAATACTGGATGGATGCATTGAATCACCTTACTTCAACATTATCCAGGTCAAACAATCAGTAGCATTTTTACACTCCATTCACCATAAAAGCCGTAAATAATTGTCCTATTGGCCAAAATTGACTTTTGAGCCGCCTTAAACTCTTCAACCACATTTTCTTTGTTCCTCGGCCATTGGTATTTCTCACACCAGCGGCACAATCTCCGTGCGATGTGACGAATGAGTTTGGCATAGGTGGCCTATTACGTGTCTGCAGTGCACATGAACTCGAAAGGAACTTGTTCGACTCTATACATAGAGCCCCGCCTGAGGAAAGGAAGACGAGGTAAGGTAATAGATAAGAGAAGAGAAGGTAAGAGAAGATGGAGAGGTTTTTGAAATGCCAATCTCAGTCACAGTCTGAGTTTGTTGATGGTTCCAGCTGTGAAGATCTGAGGCTCGTCAAGCGCCTCGGCCAGGGCAACATGAGCACGGTTTTCTTGGCTGTCCATCGCGGCACCAACAAGGCTTTTGCGGTCAAAGTGATGAATAAGGAACTTCTTCAACAGAGAAATGCCTACAAAATGGCAACTACGGAGAAGGAGATTCTGTCTTGTTTGGATCATCCTTTTCTCCCCTCTCTGCTTTCTCACTTTGAGTCGGAGAATCATACATTTCTAGCCATGGAGTATTGTTCTGGAGGAGATATTAACGTCTTGAGGCATAGGCAACCCACCCAGACCTTTTCAGAGTCCACAATAAGGTGAATATTATAAATTTGTTCGTTTTTATTTCTAACTTGCATTTGGTGAATGTCTGCGTTCGTCCTGTCTTCCCTCTTTATTCTGATTCATGTGGAAATTGATTTATTTCTTCTAATTTAAAGTTAGAATTGAGGAAATACTTATTGATACATGTCAATCTTATTTTTTAAAATTTTGAATTTTTATATTTAACAAAACTTTAATTTTTGATAGATTTTTTTAGTCATTCCACCACCCACCCCCCCAATAATTCAATTTTTTTTTTTTTTTGAGATGGTTGCATGGCTTAAACTTGATAGTCGACCATTCCTGTCCCAAAAAAATTATTGACAGTTAGCATTCAATTTGCCCTTCAAATGTTCACATAATATTTTTTTTCTGAAAAGAATATTTATAAATTAAATATAGATAAATAATTTTATCCAAAACCTCCTTTTTTAAGTGATAGAATCTTCTTTAAAATTTGATTATTCAAATGTTCACATAATATTATTTTGAAAAGAATATTTATAAATTAAATATAAATAAATAATTTTTTCCAAAATATCCCTTTTAAGTGATAGAATTTTCCTTAAAATTTGATTATATTTATGATATGATCATCAAATTTAGGTCCTTGTCAATGGGTCCTTGGTCTTAGTAAAGTTGAAGGGTTCTCCATGAACCCACCAGGGATCAAGTTTTGTTGAGTACAAGGTCCCCACAACATAAAGGATGAGGTCAGGATCGTGCCAGAATACTTTGGCAGAATGGATACCACTTGGTTGGCTCCCAACTAAAAAGGTTTCAGCCTAAAACTCTTTGCTCCCATATCAGGTAGCTAAAAAATTCTGTGATATAAAAAAAACCCTCTAAAAAAAATAAAATAAAATTAAGCCCTAGATGTATCACAGTATTCAGTCTCTCTGTTGAATAATTGAGAACTTTGTAACATTATCTTTGTTACTAAATTGTTCAGTACTCGATGGAAGCCCATGATTTTTTTCTCTGTATATAGTCAGTTTCCTTAACCTGAATTTTATCAGATCACGTCGAATAACTAATAATTTGAGAGGACCTTTGTTTCGGTTATTAAGACAATTTTATAGGTAATGTGTTTGCATGGAAGCGCAGGTTCTACGCGGCGGAGGTAGTTGTGGCGTTGGAGTATTTGCACGAGCAGGGAATATTATACAGAGATCTGAAGCCGGAGAACATATTAGTGCAAGAGAGTGGGCACATAATGCTCACTGATTTTGATTTGTCCCTGCGTCTCATATCAGATGATGGCGAAGATGGTGAATGGAAGTCGTGTTCGTTTGTGGGTACAGAAGAGTACATCGCGCCGGAGGTCCTGTGGGGGAAGCCCCACTCCTACGACGTGGACTGGTGGTCCTTTGGCGTCCTTCTCTACGAAATGAGTCACGGGCGGACGCCTTTTAGGGGGTCAAATAGAAAGGACACTTTTGTCAATATTTTGAGCAAGAACCCTTCCGTCTCCTCCTCATCTTCTCTCGATGATCTCATCCAGAAGCTCCTTGCGAAAGAGCCGACAAAGAGGCTAAACAGAAAGCAAATAAAAAGCCACCCATTCTTCCGCGGCTTGAAATGGGAGCAACTGCAGTTTGTTTCGAGGCCTCCTTTTGTGCCGCCGCTCTCCCCCGAACCTCCGCTCACTTTTCACCCAGAAAATGAAGAAGAAGAAAAAGCAGACATGAGCATTAAAACCGAGAGCTACAGCTATGCGAAATGTGACTTGGACGAAGACAATACAAGCAAATGTACATTTCGGGAGTTTTGAGATCTGGGTAGTTGATGGATGCGCATTTGACCAAAACAATAAATAATTTAGTTGAAAGACGATAAATAATTTTCGTTGAAAGGTTATTTCTAGTATTAACCTTTAATAAATTTTAAATTTTGAAATATATAAAGATTGTTCTATACTTTATTCTATATACATTGAACTTTTCAACATGTTCAATTTTTTTTGTGGAAGTTAGGTGATGTACACACTTCATTAATTTTTTAAGATGCATCCATTTTGAAAATTCATTAAACAACTATTCAATAAAAATATTAAACATACATAATTTGTACTACATGCTTTTATTTATCTTTCCACCAATAAATTTTGAAAAATACTCAACAAAACAAAATATGTTATGTGCATAGAAGATTCTATGTTATATTTTAGTGATAAAAACATGATCACTTTTATCTGTCCTCAATGTTTGGTCTTTAATCTTAACCATTTTTAAAAGCCTTAGTATTTTAGAAACTGAATTCAAATCACTAATTATTTTTCTTCTCACATATTTTAATTTTGAGTGTAGATATCTCAAATTACTCATCAAGGTTAATGTTTTATTAATTCAGGGAAAAACTAGCCACTTTTGACCCCCCTTTTGCCCCTCATTTCTATGCACTTATCTAAGGGTCTTGTCTTTTATTGAGAGTATAATCTAAAAGGAAATGCAAGTTTTGTGATAGGAATTATTTGTGCTTTTGATTTTAGTTTTGGTAGTATCGCTAGGTCATAGGCTTGATGGCATTTATACAAGTTGTGCGCTTGCCCTAAGCAAGTACGTACATCTAGGAATCTCATTTCATTTAACTCATAGCTCAAAAATATATTGTTGAACATTTTATGTGCGTTACATAGAATGGCCATAGCAATTATTATGAATTTATTACTAGAAATATTAATTTGTATGATGAACTTTATTATAGGTGTAAGTAAGAATATATTAATTTATTACTAGAAATATTAATTTTATGCCCTAAATGCTAGGAAGGTAAGAATATATTTTGGAAAGTATCAAAGTATTGGTTTTAATATGAAGCTTACATTTATGGTTCATAGGTGGAAACCTAGAAAATCTATGTTCTTAGTTCCTTTGGGGAGAGTGGCTAATTCTATTTTTTTGAGAGATTGTTAAGATAGCCACTATGGATTATATGGTGTGTGAATTTTTCTTAATTGTTGTTCCTATTTGCATTGAACTAAGAAGTCATTGGATAGTGGAAACTAATATGAACAATTTTTAGAAACCCCTTTTGTTTGCTTTACAATAGTGTAAGTAGTCTAAATTCCTTGCAAATATGAATTTCTTAATATATAATATCACACACATAGATGATTTAACATACATATACATCCTTAGGGTTATATTGCACTTAGGTAAGATAGTGATAGTGGCTAGTTTCATATAACATATGTGTGAGTGCATTTACACATTAGTATTGTGAGTATGGATGTCTAGTATATTTAGCTATGTGTTGACATTTATGCTATAGCAATTGGAAGAGATGATTTAAACTCTAGCACGTTCACATTAGAAATCAAAACTTCAAGTGTCCTTGGGACCATTGACATTTGAGAAAGTATGGAAATAAATCATTAATCAAGATTGATATCCAATTAATTGTTAATTGCCAATATGTGGTGTATTAGGATAATGTTAGTATTTATTTTTGTTTGTTAATTATTTATGATCCCTCATGGAAAAGGGTGTCCCATTATGATGGTCATTATTTCCATGTGTACACTTTGTGTAGATGTGTGTAAGAGAATATCTTGGAAAGAAATATGTGTGACAACATATATAACAATATAAGTGGTGTAAGAGAATTTATGATGTGCATAAGAGCATGTAAGAGAAGGTTTCATTGTTGACTTGACCAAGTTGACCAATTTATGATGCATGTTATGATGTATCATAAGGCATCTTTGAATGGGGATAATGAATTTCCCAACTTGGTGAGTTAAATATGGTAGCTTATGACACTGTATAATAGGTGTAAGAGCATATTTTATTTATAGCCTAGAAGACGAAAACCAAGAGGGACACTGGTATTTGAGCCCTAGATTTGGGAAATATTTAGGTCGTGGTAATTGGAATTTGGACCCTAGATTTGGGCAATATTTAGGTCATGGTATTCACCCATGGTTTATGGTTTACCACTCACAGTTTTATTATTTGACTTCTCTATTTAATAGATGCTAAGGATTGATGTTTTATAGTGAGTTTACATGTACAATTATGCTATCAGATTACTCTAAGTTTGTATGTTGGTGATTCTTTTGTAAGGGTATGTGCCTAGATATTATATATAATTATTATTTTGGTAATTTAATTGGTTCATGCTTTGGAGTGTGGGTTTTTTCTCCTCAAATGGGTTTTCCCACTTATATCGTCATGTTATGGATGTATATGGTGTATTGATTTATTTATTCTAAATTTATTTAAATCAAGTTTTCTATCACTCTCCTCTCATAGATTAGAATGGGAATACTTGCCACATCTTTTCTTCCTTTCATTTTGAATCAAATCCTAATCAACTTAGGTCCTAGGTGGTAGGAACAAGGTTTTTGGAACTAATCTTGTTTTTAATTGGAACATGCATAAATAGATCTTATTTTAGGGAAGATGGAAACCTTGTCTATAGTAGAGATGGATAGATTCAGTGGCACTAACTTTGATCTATGGAAGCTCAAGATGGAGGATTTTCTCATAAATTGGGATCAATGGGATGCAATATCCAAAAATAAACCAACTACAATGTCATTAAAAGATTGGCTAGTGTTGGACAAAAAGATGAGAAGCCTTATCAAGCTTTACTTGGAAGATTTTGTATTGCTTAATGTTTGTCATGAACATATAGTAGAGAGCCTCAAGAAGAAGTTGGGGAAACTATATAGGCTAAATCCTTGGTTAAAAAGACCTTTCTATCAAAGAAGTATACTTTAAGGATAGGTCAATAGTGATTCTATTTTTTAGCACCTAAATGCATTCAACATGATCCTAAGATAGTCACACTCAATGGGTGTGAAGATAAGAGAGGGATATAAATACATGAACCTTATGTGTTCTTTGTTAAATTCATAAGACAACCTGGTAATGGCTATTGGAGGCATTGCTAGAATTTACTTTTGCTTGATGAGATCATGGTTGCTCTTCTCTTGGAGGAGATGAGAAGGAAAGCTATGAAATCCACCAAGGAAGCCTTGGTTGTTTGTGGGTAGTTAAAAGAAAAAGGTAGGAAAAGGAGCAATAGGATACCTAAGTCTGATGGGGGATCTAAGTCTCCTAAAAAGTCTAAGGAAAAATGTTAGAATTGTGGCAAGACATGCCACTTTAAAAGAGATTACAAGGACATCGGTAGATTAAAATCTTTATATTATGTATCATTATTGATGATTATTCTAGGACACGTGTATATTTTCTCAAAAGTAAGTCTAAAGTCTTTAATTGATTTATGGAGTTTATGTTAGAAATGAAGGTGCAAACCACACAACATTTAAATTTGATTCAAACCTTATTTATGTCCTCTAAACAATGTAGAATCAATGGAGATTGCAACAGAAATAAATCCCACTACACAGAAATAACATGCATTAAGAACTGAGCACATAACATAGTATGTAACGTGGACAAAACCCTTTCTAGTAAAAAACTCCACCAAAAAAAGAGGCTCCAAGTTGTATTATCTTCAAATATGAGATTACAATAATACACTTCCTCTCCTTCTTTAGTCTTCAATCCAATGATGCTTGTTAGTCTCAACTCTGCTAAAAATGTAGTACAAATACCCTTATAAAAGGGGATTACCTTCTAGGGCAAGAAAACTAACATAATATTGACCGTCAAATTTGTGACCTAATAACGAATGGTCTAGATTTATAATGATAAAATTTGGCTCTAGAGGCATTGCCCTTGAGCCCCAGCTAGGACGTGTGGCCCCTTGGACCCCTCACCAAGGGGATGATCCCCCCGGACCCCTTACAGAGGGGAAACCCTGCTACGACCCCCCTATCATAGACAAAATTAGAGTCAAGGAATAGATATAAACATGTGGCTAAAACAAGGTCACTGTTGATGAAACCTTTCATCCCTTATGGGTGATTTAAAAACAATATTAGGAGTAATTAATTACATAGGATTTACAAGGTTGATGGCACCTTAATACTAACATTCTCCCACTTGACATCATACATTGTAAATACCCATAGGAAAACCATAAAATAATTAGGCACTAGAAGCAAGGCCCATGGCCTCTCTGCACCAAATAAATTTCTCTATGCTCATAGGCTTGGTCAAAGCATCTGCAACATTCTTCTGAGTGTCTACCTTCTTCAACTCAATCTGTCTACTTGCAACTATTTCTTGAACAAAGTGATGATACATATCAACATGCTTAGTCCGAGCATGATACATAGGATTCTTTGCCAAACAAATAGCACTTTGGCTATCACAACCAATCTGAATGATCCTACAATCAAAGCCAATACTTATACACAATCTCCTCAACCAAACTGCCTCCTTAGAGACATGGGTAACAACCATATACTCTGCTTTGGTGGTGGACAAAGAAACCGTGGGCTGCCTTTTACTCATCCAACTCACAGCTCCACCAAACAAAGTAAACACATAACCACTAATGGACCTATGACTATCCAAGTCACCTACACAATCTACATCAACAAATCCCTGTATGTCCAAAGTTTTGTCAGTGTGCTGTTAGTACTAGAATAAACCAAATAGTAATCAAGAGTGCCTACTAGATATCTAAACACCCTCTTCACATAATTCTAATGTTATAGATACTAGGGTTAGACATAAATCTGCTCAAAACTTCCATTACTTGGGCAATATTTGGTCTAGTGCAAACCATTACATACATCAAACTCCCTACAACACTAGCATATGGCACATTAGAGATATCCTCTAAATCATCCTCATTCTTTGGACACATGTATGTCTAGTGAAAGCTTAGTACCAATGGGCAAAGGAACTCTAACTAGGTTACTGATGAAGGGGCTAAATCATAAAACACACAACAACAGAAATTGCACACAAAAAATAGAACTTTATTTTGTTAATTTAGACAACTTATTACATTACAGAAGCTCAAATACAATCAGAGGAATCAACCCTCCATAGGCTACAATATATTACAGCTCCCTATCATAGGACTTTGGAATCATCTACCTTCTGTAACCCCAAATTAGCTAGGGTTTTTATTTTCCCACCTATTCTTGACTCTACTTTCCCCCTTAACTCTACTACTATCTAGGGTTCCAAAAATAGTCATAAATAGCACTTTTTGGCAGCCTCCAGCTAAATTTCAAAATTTGTAACTTCCTCCAAAAGTAGATCAACTTCTGGGAAGTATAACTTTTGATCTAGGTGTCCGATTGACTAACCGTTTTAAGTGCTAGAAAGCTCACGATGTGAACTATCATGCCAAAAATTTGTAAATGGATTTCTATCAACTTTTTAGGATGTTATGGGATGTTTTATTGCCTCATATCTCATTTCAAAAAATTTCAGGGGCTTTTCAGAAAATAGAAACTTTAATATCTTTCAGCTCACAAATTATCTTTGCCTGATTCCTTTGCCAAATATCTTATTTTTTAGTTATGAATCTTTCTGTAAGTTTTCACTTCAATCCATGCCCAAATGCAAACTTTCCTAAAATGGCAGTTAAACTTTCCAAAATAGGCAGGGTGCTATTTTTAGTAGTTTGGAAAAACTAAAAATCCTACATCATTATTCAAGAGATTATGGAACCAGAAACACTAATTATGGAAAGAAATAAAAACAACTACAATGATTTTGAATTAACTTATTTTTGGGTGATGCAAGATTGCCCTTACACCACTAGATGCTCCTACATTAGACACCTAGGGTAATTTGAGAAGTGACCCTGTCACATCTCAGGTGTTTGTTTGAGGAAAACCCAAATGGTCAACCTCTGCCTTAGACAACCAAGAAGAATCTTCAACTAACCTTCCTTTCCATTTCACTAGATATTCTTCATATTGCCTATTCCGAGTACTTCTTCCCACATAGCTATCCAAGATCTCTTCTATCTCCTCCATTAAAGTAAATGCCAACATACTCCATTGTTCTTCTATTGGTCCATCCTTTGTTCCACCTTCATGATATTTTGTTAAATCAGCAATGTTGAATATAGGAAAAATATTGGTCCAACTCGGCAGTTCTACCTCATTTGTATTTCCTGAATCATGCTTCTTCAGGATTCTGCACGGTCTAAATTTCTTCACTTTCAACTTATTGTATGTTCCAATTGGGAACCTTTCTTTTCTCAAGTGAACCATGACTTCATCTCCTACCTGGAACTCCTTATATCTCCTCTTCTGATCTGCCTTAGCCTTGTACTGAATATTCATCTTATTAATGCGCTTTCTCACTTCTTCATACAAATTATTCAAGTGTTTTGCAAAGTCTTCAACTTTGGCACTTGTCTTTTCTCCTTTGTCCAGCTTCCTTAACTCAAAAGTATTTCTTGGGCTATTGCCATATACAATCTGGAATGGTGATTTACTAGTACTCCTATTGATAGAATTGTTGTAAGAAAAATCTACCTATGGTAAAATCAAATCTCATCCCTTGGGCTTATCTCCTACTAAGCATTGTAGTAGGTTACCTAAACTCCTATTCACCACTTCCATCTATCCATCAGTCTATGGATGGTGTGCAAACTGAACATCAAATCTATTTTCAACTTCTTCCACAATGTCCTCTAGAAATAACCAACAAACTTGGTATCTCGATTTGAAACTATGCTTTTTGGTAGACCATGTAATCTGACCACCTCTTTGAAAATTAATTTAGCAATATGAATAACATCATTAGTCTTCTTGCAAGGAATGAAATGCACCATCTTCAAGAATCTATCCACCACCACAAAAATGGAATCATGTCCTCTTTGTGTCCTTGGTAAACCAATAACAAAATCCATATTAATATCATCACATGGCTTCTTTGGTACAGGTAGTAGCTGATATAGACCTATATTCTAACTTGCTCCTTTTGCCATCTGACATACTCTACAACTCTGCACAAATTTCCTCACATCCTGCTGCAACTGTGGCCAATAATAATTTTTACAAATAGTAGCAATGGTGTTATCTCAACTAAAGCATCCGGCCAATCCTCCACTATGCTTCTCCTTAATCAGGTTCTCTCTCATGGAACTCCTCGGAATGCACAACTGACTTCCTTTAAACAACATGTCATCATGAATTATGAAATCTAACTATTTTGTCCTGTCCAAAGTAACAAGTTCCAAACAAGCTTTCCAAGCCTCTGTAAATCTAGATCTTCAAGATACAAGCTTTTGAGCTCATCGAACCCAACAACCTCTATCATCATTTCTATCAAAAAATTTTGCCTTCTACTCAAGGCATTTGCAACTTTGTTGGACTCCCCACTCCTATGCTTCAAAACAAAAGTATAACTCTGCAAAAACTCAACATATTTTATGTGCCTTTGATTTAACTTTCCTTGACTATTAAGATACTGTAAAGCTTGATGATTAGTATATAAAACAAACTCTTTTGGCAACAAATAATGTCTCCATTTCTTCAAAACTTGAACTATAGCATAAAATTCTTGATCATAAACAGAATACATTTTCTTGGCATCATTAATCTTCTCACTAAAATAGGCAATGGGCTTACCTTCTTGGCTCAAAACATCATCTATAACACTACCACTAGCATCACAATCTACCTAAAATACCTTATTGAAATCTGGAAGTGCCAAAACAAGTTTCTCTGTAACTTTCTGCTTTAATGTGTAAAAACTTTTGTCTGCTCCTTTAGTCCATCTAAATTCTTTTATATCCCCTCTCATTGTCTCAGTCAGGGGTGCACAAATGCTACTAGAGTTTCTGATAAACTTTCTGTAAAAACTTGCCAAACCATGAAAAGATCGTACCTCCGTTGCACTCCTTGGCATAGGCCATTCAATGATAGCCCTTACTTTTTTTGGGTCCATCATAAGACCTTCCTCTAAGACAACAAATCCCAAGTATACCAACTCCTTCTTTGCAAAACCTCATTTCTTCAGATTGATCAACAACTTCTCCTCCTTCAGCTTCTCTAAAACTCTTCTAATATGCATCATATACTCATCCCAAGTCTTATTGAAAATTAAAATATCATTTAAATAAACAATAACGAAACTTCCCAAAAATTCTTTCAGTACCTCGTTCATGAGCCACATGAATGTGATCGATGTGTTGGTTAGCCCAAATGGCATGACTATCCACTCATACAAACCCTCCTTTGTCTAGAAGGCTGTCTTCCACTCATCTCCTTCTCTGATACAGATCTAGTGATACCCACTCTTTAAGTCAATCCTTATGAAGTACTCAGCTCCACTCAAACAATCCATTATGTCATCCATTCTTGGCAATGGAAATCTATACTTGATTGTGATCTTATTGATGGCCCAAGAATTTGTACACATTCTCCACTCTCCATCTTTGTTCAATGTTAGTACTGCAGGTACCGCACATGGACTTAACCTCTCTCTTATCAGCCCCTTCCTTAACAACTCTTGAACTTGTCTGTTAATCTCTTCACTCTCTACAGGGGTCATTCTATGGATTGCCTTATTCAGCAAACTAGCTTCTGGTATCAAATCCATTTGATGACTTATCTTCCTCACCAGTGATAAACCTTTTGGTACATTATTAGAGACAATGTCTTGAAATTCTTCCAACATATCTGAAACTTCTGCTGGTACATCTTTACATTTCTCTTGACTAATTATAGGAATCAATGCAAAGCAATGATGCTCATGCTTCATACCCTCGAAAAATTTTCTACCATCTACCAAACAAATTCTGGCAGTACTACATACCTTTTCTTCCACCTCCTTCATGGGATTCAACTTATGACAGACTCCATCCTTTGTTAGGGAGTATATGTTTGCACATCCATCATGGACAGCACTCCTATCATACTACCACAACCTCCCCAATAACATATGGCATGCATCCATTAGGATGGTGTCACACAGCACCTCATCATGGTAGTCACCAATCTTGAACTTCACTAAACACTACTCATTGACCAAAGCCCTATGGTCCTTCTGTAACCATGCAATCTAGTATGGATGCGGATGCTTTCTTCTTATCAACTTCAACTTGTCAACCATCTCCTCTGAAACAAGATTATCATGCTTCCACTATCAATAATAATATCACAACACTTACCTTCACATTTGCACCTTGTGTGGAATAAACTCTTCCTCTGATTGGGTTCTTTCTCCTCATTCAACAAAGTTCTTCTGACAACTAGGGTTTCTCCCCTTTCTACATCTTTAGAATGCTCAGACTACGCATCTTCATCTACATGTCCAACTCGTGCATTACCTTCAGGTCTTCTATTCATCCTTCCTTGATGTTGTGGACACTTGTATACTCGATGCCCTTCTTCTCCACATTGGAAATAGGTTCCTATAAAACCTCCTCTTCCAAGTCCTTGCCTAGGTCTACCTCTTCCTCTTCCTCTTTGTTCACCATTGTTCTGGTCACGTAGGCAGTAGGCATTATCTCCTCTCTGATTTTGACTAGTGCTAGCTTCTTCACTTTTCTTTGAATCTTCATGTCAGCCCCCATAGGGTCTTCCACTAGTCCTTCCACCTTGGCCTCTTCCCCTTTGTTTGCTGTCAAATCTTTTATTCATCTTCTCTTTCACCTTTAAGGAAAACTAGTATGCATCTTCTATGGTGGTCATTCTGACCAGGCTCAGCTCCTCTTGAATACTTGGCCTCAATCCATTAATGTATCAGGATACCTTCTCCTTGTTAGCCTCTACATGACTGGTTTTGATAATAATCTTATAAAACTCTTATGTATACTCCTTAACAGACTTGTTGCCTTGCTTCAATCCTTGCAGCTTCTTCAACAACTCTATCTCATAGTCCACAGGAATGAACTACTTCTTTAGTTTCTCCACCATCTGATCCCATCTGGTGATCTTTCCCTTTCCTCTTCTATTCCTCTATAACTAGACCTCCTTCCACCAAATACTGGCATGGCCTTTCAATTTTGCTTTTGCAAACTTGACCCGATCTAGGTCTTCCACATCTTCATACTCAAAATATTCCTCCATGTCATTAATCCAATCAATAAGTTGTTCTGGATTCAAATCTCCAGAATATGTAGAAACTTTGATCCTGGGCCTCTTTCCAATCCTAGAAATGGCCCTTAACAACCTAACTTCTTTAGGATCTCCTACAGCTTGTTGTTCTTCCTCAGATAGCTCCTCTTCTACTTCATCCTCGCTTTCTTCTCTTGTTCTCGGATCAAACCCTCTTTGTAGCTCCTCTTGCAATGCATCAATTTACCTTTGTAGAGCTCTAAAGCCCTTTTCCATCAAAGCATTTCTTTCAACATGATTTCTTCATGGAGGCATTTTGATCTTCGTAGCAAACCCACAACCTCAGGTCCTGGTACAAACTGCCTCACGGTCGGTGATCTATTTACACACTCAAGAACCCTTGCTCTGATACCACATGATGAAGGGGATAAATCATAAAATACACAACAATAGAAATTGCACACAGAAAATATAACTTTCTTTTATTGATTTGGACAACTTATTACATTACAGAAACTCAAATACAATCAGAGGAATCAACCCTCAGGCTGCAACACATTATAGCTCCCTATCACAGGACTCTGGAATCATCTACCTTCTGTAACCCCAAATCAGCTAGGGTTTCTATTTTCCCACCTATTCTTGACTCTACACTTTCCCCCTTAACTCCACTACTACCCAAGGTTTCAAAAATAGTCATAAATAGCACTTTTTTGGCAACCTCCAGCTAAATTTTGAAATTTGTAACTCCCTCCAAAAGTAGGTCAACTTAATGAAGCATAACCTTTGATCCGTGTATCCAATTGAAGAACCGTTTTAAGTGCCAGAAAGCTCACGATGTGAAATATCACGCCAGAAATTTATAAATAGATTTCTATCAACTTTTTGGGACGTTATGGCATGTTTTAGTGCCTCATATCTTGTTTCAAAAAATTTCAGGGGCTTTTTGGAAAACATAAACTTTAATATATTTTAGCTCACAAAGGATCTTTGCCTGATTCCTTCACCAAAGGTCTTATATTTTAGTTATGAAGCTTTCTGTAAGTTTTCGCTTCAATCCGTGCCCAAATGCAAACTTTCCAAAATAGGCAGGTTGCTATTTTGAGCAGTTTGAAAAAATTGAAAGTCCTACATTATTCAAGAGATTATGGAACTAGAAACACTAATTATGGAAACAAATGGAAACAAATACAATGATTTTGAATTAACTTCTTTGTGGGTGATGCAAGATTGCCCTTGCACCACTAGATGCTCCTGCATCAATTACAGTCCTGCATACTAAATCTCTGTGAAAGGTATTCACATACTTACTTTGAGATAACCAAAGTTTTCTGTTATCTGTATCCTTTTGATCTCCATCCCCAAAATATACCTGGCAGCTCCAAGATCCTTCATTTCGAATGCACCTAAAAGTTGGGCTTTCAACTCACTGATCATACCAATAATATTGTTGAAAAATAACATGTTATTAACATACAATGCAATGATCATAATAAAATAATCAATACAATGAATGTAAACACAGTGATCCTCCTCAATTCTAACAAAACCCAATTTCAACACAAATGAATCAAATTTCTAGTACCACATTTTTGGGGACTGTTTCAGACCATAAAGAGATTTCTTTAATCTGCAAACCCAATGTTCTTTCCCTTTTACCTCAAACCCTGTAGGTTATTGCATGTAAATTTCTTCCTCAAGATCTCCATGCAAAAATGTAGTCTTAACATCCATTTAGTCTATTTCCCAATCAAAAGCTACAACAATGGATAAAGAAATCTAATAGAAGTTAATTTAGCAATAGGAGAGAATATTTCACCAAAATCAACTCCCTCTCTCTGGGAGTAGCCCTTGGCTACCAGTTTAGCCTTGTACTTCTTCAATGACCCGTCTGCTTCAAACTTCTTCTTGAAGACCAACTTACAACCTA
This sequence comes from Cunninghamia lanceolata, assembly GCA_027924645.1. NCBI lineage: Eukaryota > Viridiplantae > Streptophyta > Pinopsida > Cupressales > Cupressaceae > Cunninghamia > Cunninghamia lanceolata. The sequence continues at coordinate 7,957,327 of BSBN01000957.1, forward strand.
TGGCCTTTCTTCCTTTGGGCAAATGAACAAGATCCTAGGTGTTGCAAGAGTCTAAATCCATCATCTCCTCCTACATGACTAACTACCAAGACTCGCTATCATCTACATGAATAGTTTCCCTATAGGATCTAGGTTCATCGTCAGTACTCAATAAAGAAAATACATAATAGAGATCTGGTGGGCTATACCTTTCAACTAGGTTCCATTGTCTTGTGGATGTTCTCAGAGGTGGAGTAATAGACTCTTCAGGTTCTTCTACATACTCATTTGTTCCAACTTCTTCTGTTACAAAAGATTCTTCCTCATCAAAACTTTCACTCGAGTCTTCTTCTTCTTCACCCCCCAATCCATCATTATGTTCTTCTTGAGGTGTATCTTCATGCTCTAATTCAAAATGCACTCTCTTTACCTTTTCTTCTTTTTCCTTTGGCTATTCAAGTTCTGAAATAACACTAAGTTCCCTAAAAATAACATCTCTTGAATAGATAATCTTTTGGGTTAGTGGATTCCAAAGCTTATAACCTTTTACATTGTCACCATATCCAATGAAAGTACACTTTTCATCTTTTGGATCCAACTTAGTTCATTTTTCTTTAGGCACATGAACATAAGCCTCACAATCAAATACCCTTAAATGTGAAATAGAAGGTTTCTTACCTGTCCACATTTCATAAGGAGTTGAAACAAGAGCCTTACATGAAGATCTATTAACCAAATAGTTTGCAATACACACAACTTCTGTCCAAAAGAATTTGTTCAACTATGATTCACTTAACATACTTCTAGCTCTTTCCATTATTGTTTGATTCATCCTTTCTACCACTCCATTTTGTCGTGGAGTAGATTGAGTAGTTTTTTGTCTAACAATGCATGCATGCTTATATAATTCATCAAATTACTTAGAATAGTATTCTCCTCCATTGTTAGATCTCAAATCCTTTATCTCATAATCTGATTGTTTTTTCAACTAAAGCTTTAAATTCCTTAAACTTAGTGAAAACTTTATATTTGTGACACATAAAATAAATCTAGGTAAACCTTGAGACATCATCAATGAAGGAAACAAAATATCTAGATTTTCCAATTGATTCAACATCCACTGGACCAAAAACATCTGAATGAATAAGTTCCAATTTATCATTAGATTTATTACTGCCTAAAGGAATGGAGATCTATTATGTTTTCCAAACACACAATGTTCACAAAATTTAAAACTCTCATCAGAATAGGATAAACCGTCTAACATTTTTTTATTTAAGATAGTCTTTAAACCAAACCGACTTATGCGGCCCAATCTACAGTGCCACAACATACATGTATTTTTAGTATTAGCCTTAGATGCATAAGAGACATTACAAAAAGTAGTGGCTTCTAGGTTAAACAGTGTTCCCAATCTTTTCCCCTTTGCTACCACCAAGTTTCCTCTCACCAATCTGTAACCATGCTTATCAAATGTCACATGCATTCCCAAATCAATCAACTTTGAAACACAAATCAAATTTCTAGCCAATCCAGTAACACGCAAAACACTAGGGAGGGTTTTAATTCTCCCATCACTGAAACACATTACCTTCCCTCATCCAACAAAAGGATATGTAGAGTTGTCCCCGAGGTACACATTTCCTCCATCATACTCTTCGTATGTGGAAAACCATTCTTTATGTGGAGCCATGTGGTATGAGCATCCTGAGTCAACCAACCAATGATCATGAGAAACAACATTACATGCAGAAAGTAAAACGTCATCACATGCATTCGAAGACTTATCAGTTGCCAAATCCCATTATTTTTTTGGGTTTCTACATTCCTTTTTCACATGTCCTCTCTTTCTGTAGTTCCAACACTTGACTCTGTTCTTCTTTCCAAGAGTCTTAGAATGACGGGCTTAGACTTGTCTTTAGACCCCTTCTAATCTCCTTTTGGTCCTCTTTCCATAGACCTTCCCCTGACACTGAGAGCATCCTCTGAGCTATCTCAACTTTTCTTCCTCAATTCATGTGATAGTAGAATTGAAACAAGAGCATCCAACTTCGGATCAGTGAGGTTAGCAGTGATAGCCAAAATAACATTCTCCCATGACTCAGGCAAAGAACAGAGCAGCAATATACATTTATCTTCTTCATTCACCTCAACATCTACAGATGCTAGTTGACTCAATAACAAATTAAATGAATTCAAATGCTCTGCAACCGATATACCCTCTTTCATTTTCATGGAAATATGTATGTATGTATGTATGTATGTATAGATATGAGTAGCAGTTACACCATGGCATACTTCATTTTGAAATATGTATGTATGTATGTATGTATGTATAGATAGAGTAGTAGTTGCACCATGTTTATGCATAATAATTTTGTCGATAGGTAATTTTTATTGAACTTGAAGCTTGCATTGGTGGAGTTTTTGTAGTTATTTTTTTGTAGAGACAAAAAGTTACTAGAACAGTTTCAAGCTTTCTCATGTGAATCTAATGGAATTCAAAAAGATGAAAGACAATGATAAATGAAATAATTATTAAAGTTATGATTCTTAAGACAAATGCCCTAGATATTGCAAGAACATTATATGAAGGTGTCCTTATTTTTAAGATTTAAATTTTTTGAAAGCTTTATTTATTATCATGTACACCACCTTGCACTATAGTTATTTAAGGGAATTTTGACTGCACTAAAATTTATTTTTTTGAAACTTATAATCATTGAAATGGAGTTAATGAAAGATTCAGGAAAAGAAAAGAAAATGAAAAGAAAGCCCACCTTGGCACAAGATTGTATGGAATTGGTTCATGATTGAATGTGTGATGGGGAATTGAGGGGAGATTACAGCTAATGTTGATATACATTGGTTTCCTCTCCACAAGCTATACGGATATCGCATCATCAATCAGCTTGTTGGCATCATCCAAATTGTTAATTAAAAGAAAATCTGTCTATCCAAAATCTTCCCTTCATGTAATACAGTCTTCCAAAAATTTTGATCCTATTATATAAGAAAAATACTTAAATACAGCCATACAACCATATATATGGCGTTTAGGTGCTTAACTAACAATGCCTATGTAAGAAAAATACTTAAATACAGCCATACAACCATATATATGGCATTTAGGTGCTTAACTAACAATGCGACATTTAGTGGCGTTTTAGTGTCTGTTAGTTAAAAATCTCCGTCAGATTTAACTAAAATGACGAAGTCAGGGCGTCGCTCTAGTAGTTTGCAATCATGTGGCCCACAGTCGCCACATGTATGGATGAGACAAAAAAAAAATGGTGTAATAACATCCAATAACGATTGATTTACAAGTTGAATGTGATGTAGGCACTAAAGTTTCTTGCGTGGCTGCACTCTACTCCCAGCTTTATCTTGTACAAACAGTCTTCTGATATTTTAGAAAAGGAAATGCATCACACGGCTATGTTATGGAAGAAAAGTTGTGCGCGCGCAGGATTACCACCATCCAAAAATTTGCATCGAGGTTGGGGAGAATCCTGTGTAAAGACTTGTATCTAGCGTTTGGTAAGAATCACATGGAAAGACTATAGAGCTGTCGAAGTTAGAAACAATCCGGTCTTTATGTTTGCTATCAGAAACGTTTGTGATGACACGTAGAGATTCCTATATGGATTTTTGATTTCGGTGAGAATCACATCTACATGTTTATATGGATCATCTCAACATGTAAAGACTAGCACTTGCATCCATAGGAGGTTCAAGGAATATGCCGATAGAACAACTGAAGAGTTCAGAAAAGATTCTGGCGTGAATTTTTTTACGGCGTGAGACAATTCTGAGCATTATAATATTCACATATAAAAGCCTATTGACTAATAATTTTTTTCGATGAGAATCGCATCTAAATGTTTTATGAAGTCACTTATGGCCTAAGGAACCTATGTAATAGGCACTGGCTATTCTCCATGATCATATCATGATTATAACATGTGTTTGGCATCATATCATGATTTTAACATACAATATCATGCATACTTTTTATACAAAATTGCATGCATAGGCTATCGTGATGGTTCACAATTACTGCTAATTTCAACCTCCATTTTCTCAAATTTGATTTTTTAAATTTGTGGCCCAATAAATTAAAAGCAACCATTTTTTTAAAAATATTATAAAACATGTCCATAATGCAATTTTGTCTAGAGAATAACTGCTACCAAACTGTAGCACTCCCCAATCGTGCACTTCCTTCCTGAACCACAACACATATTGTGTGCTTCTTCAACAAGGTAGAGTCGAGCTATTGGAGTCTCACCCACTGCCTCTTCTTGTGTTAGGTTACAACACTGGTGGTGTTGGTACTTGTTTTGCCTTCTGCTAGTGCAATCATGTACATTGAAGGTGACACCAACATGGGGAATATTGACATAGACTATTCTACTTGGGTATCCTGGTAAAACATTCACCATGGGTGACAATTTGAGTATGTAAATACAATTCTAATTTTAATTTTCCTTAATCTTTAAAAGTCTTTCCTTTCAATTTTAGTGTGTTTTATGTTTATTACAATTTGACATCGATTGGTAAAGTTGCAACATTCATTTATACATCCAAGTTCCAACCATGATGATTTAGAGGTAAGCAAGCGTGCATATGATTCGTGTAATACAATGAGCCCAATTAAGACTGAATCACGTAGCCCAATGACTGACATTGACAAGATGGGTAAATGGTGGTTCATTTGTGGGATGCCCAATGACTATTCGGGGGGCATGAAGTTAGCCATCAACTGTTACTCTCCCTAGCCCCACCTCACCTCTACCTCCTGGTGCCAACACTACCTCACCTCCGCCGCCCGGTGCTAACACTACATCTGATCTAGTTAAAACTAATAGAACAAATTAGGTAAAGCTTTGGTTAAAAGTTTCTTCTTTTATTTTTTTAAATATATGCTAGCTAAAAATGTAAAACTCTGTATAAGTCTCCATGTATGGATAATTCCATATAATGTGACATTTTTTTTTATCCTATAGATGTTAGTGATCTATATAAACTTATACTTGAATGGATTAATTTTAAGTTTTTTTTGGTTGGGGTCTTCATGCAATGACCCATGAGAGCTCTATTCCTTCTTTCCATGATATTCTTTTTTTCCACTAAAAGATGACTAAACTTGTTTAAGTTGATTGTTTTCTTATCCAAGTTAATCTTTAGATGATTTGGGACAAATACTATGAATACTACAAATTATTTTAAATATATTATGTTTCTATCTTTATAATAAAAGACATGCATAAAAGATTAATGTTTTGAACTTGTATTTTAAGGAAAACACATTTTCCCTCTTTTTTAAATTAAGTTATTTTTTCATTGTTTCATTTTTTATTATTTAATAAAATAAATAAAACATAAATAATTATTAAATGTTGTTGTGTTTGAGTGTGGAGGCAACAACATTTTATGAGTTTGTTTCATAAACTGATTTATGTTAAAAAGCTATTTCTTGGATAGAAACTTGTTGGTATATAAACAATGAATAGAATTTAGCTTTTTCGTGTTTGCCACAAATCTGTATAGAAGAGTCGTAAACTCACAATAACCTCCTTAAGAAGTTTATAGATTGACACAAATATATTTTTTATGTCACTTCCTTCTTTTGAAAGGATGGATAACTAGTTTAATGTAAACTAAGAGTTGAAGAGAATTGTATATTTTCATATTGGAGTGTTGATTTCAACAATTTTGATTTGGACTTACATGTTTTCCTTGCTCCTCTAGTTTTTCTCTTACAATTTTTAGAAAACTATTGCATGATTCAATATTTCTTAGTCATAATCAAATCTACCAATTGTTTTATATATTTCTTATATAGAGTTAATATACTATTTGTTTTCTTGTTTCGATTAGTTCTCTAATTTTTGGAGTTAATTGATGGGAATCTAGCTTAGTTTGATGATTAAAATTATGTCTTCCATACTTTCACACCAAAATATAATATAAATGTTACTTTAGAATAGGATATTTAAAAAAAAGTGAGTTTTGTTGAAGAATAAGTACATTTCTAAACATGTTGTAGCATCACAGAATGGGTAAAAATTGGTACATGTTCCAATAGACTTTGAATTACAAATAAAGCAAAAAATTGTTAACTCTCAAGAGCTCCCACATAACTAAACCCAATTAGATTATTCCCATTATAAGTATAGGGAGATCCTCTTCAAATCTTGAGTAGGAGCAACTACCTTGCATGACGCTCTTGTGCATTTGCCACCAAGTTATGCTTACTTCAAAATTATGAGTTGCTGCAGATCTTATCAATAGAGAATTGGAAAAATCTATTTCTATTATTTACAAAAGTGGTAGCAAATTACTAGATCTTCCAATCTTTACTATTGTCAAGCTAGGACTTTATGTGGACTGAATTTTGGATTTACATGGCTTGCATGATATGCCAATTGTGTCAATTTCTTATGGTAGTTGCCATCAACCCTCACTCAAACTAATGTTAGCTTTGGGCATCATTTGACATTAAAGACATTGGTTATTAGTGTCTCACATTCATTGTGATCTCACAAGTGTAGTGTTTAGTGGATCTACATATCTCCCCAAGATTCAACTAACAATCATATGCATGCATATTGCAAGTTAGTGCATATGTTTGTTGTAGGAGGAAGGAGGACCTCATCTACACACACTATCATCTCAAATTACTAGGCAATTGAATCATCAATGTACTCTAGCCCCTCACAATATATGTTGGTGTACAATATCTCCTCAATATTGAGTTCTACCAATGGTATGCATACATGCAAGTTAGTGCATATGTTTTTTGTAGGAGGAAGGAGGACCTTGTCTACACACAATATCATCTCAAATTACTTGACAATTCAATCAACAATGTACTCTAGCCCCTCACAGTTTATGTTGTGTAAAATGGATTCCATTACCACATAAAATATCATTTACATTTCTTTGTAACTTTTTAACTAGTTAAGAGTTGCACTCATTACAAATACCTATTAGTATACCCATTTCACATTAAGTGTGGTTACTTCAATTATTTACAAAATGCTAATCATTTTATAGGTGATATCGATGAGAATTTTCATACTAATCAATCTTATTATTAATCATATACATCTATTATGCCTTTTATTAAAAAGAATACGATATATCCCTCGAATGCCTTCTTTACTCTATTTAATAGATCAAGTCCTTTAAAAAATTCTATTCGTCATGTCTCTTTAGAGTGGTCAATCACTTTTTTAAGCCCTTTACAAATAAATTGTTTTAATTTCCTTTTTTCATCAGCTAACATTATTCACATATGGAAATCCATTAATATAAAGCATCGCCTTAAGCACATATGGATGGTTTTTTTAATGTTGTCAATCCTAATTTCGATACTTCATATAAGGTCAACATCATATAATATGAGGAAAGTCATTTTCTTTAATAGTTAAGAAGCTTACCAATCTGTATCCTTTAAGTCATTATCATTTTAAAGAAGACCGTTAAACTTTTAAAGAGTGTCATTTATTTAAAAAAAAATATATCCTAAAAATTTGTATCATCAAATTTGGTTGAAATATAACCGTTAAATAACTATTTGAAAACAAATATATAAATAATTTTTTTAGTTTATTATACATCAAAAATATATATATATATATATATATATATATATATATATATATATATATATATATATATATATATATATATATATATATATATAACATGATTTAACCATCAAATATTACCAAATCATATTATATTAAACAGATCACAAAATTCCTAGGATCGTATCTTTTAGAAGGGTCATATAAATCAAATGATTTAACTCTTATGCTAAACAAATCCTTACATTAAATGTTCTAATATTTATACCTTGTGAACCCATTAATTCTAAGAAGACATTAATAGTCACGATGCTCTTACATTAGTGGTTGCAAGCCTTGCATCACTTATTCACGATGGTTTAATAGTCGCGATCCCACATAAAAAGTCACAACCTTGTCTTACAAAAACATGTAAATCGTAAAGTCGACCATGTGTTAAGATAAGGTTGGTTGTCGGTCTTTACACATGCAAGTTGTATTTGGTTAAAAGTTTCTAAGGTTTTTAACAAATCTATTTCGACCATATCCCACAATGGTGCCATAGCCAAGTCGCATCCTTTAAACAAAACTTAATCTTTCTACGATAAAGATCCTTTCTATAAAAGAATTCATTTAGCTTCTAACATCATATAATTTCTAACCTCGTTTAGCTTCTAACAAGGTACCTAAGCCATAATTCGACTAATTCTTGCCTTTAATGGATTTTTACGCAAATTGAAAATCAATTTTTTTTAGTATCATAACCCATCGAGCCATGCATCTTATAAGGTGAGATTTTGATAACATGGAGTGTCATAAATTTTTTTTGAGGCATAGACCATGACCAAGCATTATATTTTGATTGGAATATTTTGTTTTTCCCTTTTAGTATAGATAGGCCTAATTTGGTTGATAGGCCATTCTATATGTGCACACATCTTGTAACTAGTCCTATTTGTCCAAAATTTTAAAAAAAATTGGTTGTCCCAAAAAATCGTCATTATTCATCATCCAAAACTCATCTTTTTTAATAAAAAATAAAGAATGTAAACTACTAAAAAACCATGCCATTTCTATAAATTTATTAATGAAAAAAAAGAAATGGAACGTCCGTGCACGATTTTTCGATGCCCTTGTATGTCACTGCTGAATATGGTAAAGATCATGCTCGAACAGGGGGGTCTAGAGGGTTTTAGGGCGTCAATCTTGGCGGACTTCAAATCAAAATTAAATGTGGCGATGGTTTCTAAGGATTTGAGGGGATGGCTTGCTGGTATTTTCCTCCATTCCAAGGACATGGATATACCTATGGTGGTTGCGACAGGTTTTGAAGATGCAGAACCATTGGTTGGTGTTGATGAGATGTAGGTGGGTTTGATGCTACAGCCAGCTCAAATGCCTTCATGAAGCCTTCAACCCCTTTGTTTGAAAATGACTTGAGGGTTCTGTAGTTGGAGGTTCAAGCTCTACAGGATGATTTTCAAATTGGTGTAGTGTGAATAATTAATTTTGAAAATGAAAAAGAAAATTATATTTTTCTATGGGCAATGCAATCGTAGAATTTAGGATCTTAAGCAGTGTAGGTGCAAAGGCATTGTTTTCGCAGCGAAGTAACCTAGAAAAATTCAAGCAGTGGGTGATCTGGTGGAATGAAATATATGATTTGGGTCTGTGTATTTTTTGGCAGGAACTAGGAGAATGGCTGGAGGAGGCAAGTCTGATGGGAAAGGTGATGGCATTATTGTCAAGATAGCTGGATTTGCCATCTTTGCAGGGATTGCAACAAGCATTTTTAAGGATTTTCAGCCTAATAAACCTACGGATTAATCCTCTTATTCAAGTGATAGTGCAGTGGATCAGGTAAGAGGATTTCAAAAAACAAAACACAAAAATAAAAAAATAATGCACTTATTTTCTGTACAATATATTTCCTCCACTGTATAGAACTCATTTGAGAAAAACATGGATTCTAAAATTTTGGAATGTTGGAGGGTTGTTTGTTGAATATTCACACATAAAGATAATCAGGCCTCTGGTGGCAGATGCCCATTTTTCGTAAATAGGTCTTATAATTATATATTCCCTATGACATTTTTCAAAAAAATCATAGAACCCATTTAAGGTTAACAGGTGTCTCACACCAATGCCAGTGGTTGTTTATTTTAGAGGGTCCCATAATGCCTATGGAGCCAAGATAGATAGGCTTCTCACATGTATATACCAATGCTAGAATTCCCCTGCTTATCTTAGATGGATTTTATAATTTTGGGATGCTATAGGATTTTTAAATCATCCATAGGTTTGATGATTTTGATTGCCACAGACCTCTTTGTTTTAGATGGATCCTCCAGTTTTGGAAAAATTGTAATATGGGTTCTATAATCAAGTTATAAGTAGCACAAATTCCAAGGCCTGTTTATCTTAGGAAGGTTCTTTAATTTTGAAATAGAATGTAGTGTACCAATCCAGAGGTCTCTTTAATTTTGAAAGATAACTTACAATATCCTCACAGTAAAAGAACTAGTAAGAGATCTAGTTCTTGTATTGTATAGGTTTCTCGTCAAGCTATCATTGAAGGGGTTTATATCTTGTGTCCTACTGGTGTCTAATTTATGTATCCTGAAGATCTTTTAATAGATAGAAAGTCAATGCTTCTATGTCATCGAGCTTTTTGACCAGCAAGCTTCTTGATAAATGTCATTGATGTCTCTAATATTGCAATGCTATTCTACATCACATATAACCTTGTCTTTGAAATGAACAATCATTTTGAGTAAAATAGTTGTTACAAATGTCACTTGGGATCAAGAAACAGAAGAGTGTTTGTTCTTTACATGTATTTGGTGTGTCTGCGTTGGCTCATTATACAATGTCATTCTTCAAGAATCAGGGGTGTGTCAATATTGAGTCAATCTTTACTATGCTATTACTGTTTGTTCTTGTTTCCATTTGCTTATCACAGAGAACACCAATTTTTAGGTTTGTTTTTGTCCAAAAATTGAACTGATTATTTGTATTTGTTATGGCATAATAAGGATATACGTGCAAGTTAATACTCTAAAATGTCTCCACCATTGCACTATTTATATTTGCTTGAATAAATATTTATAGAATGGTAAGCACCTGATAATTGTTACTGAAATTTATATCAAATGTGAATAGGGAGAAAATGGTTACGCATATACCATTCATTTTATCTAGATTCTAATCTAATTTGTAAAGGATCAAGGTGATAAAACAATTTTCCTAAGCACCAAAACAAGAGCTACAGTTTCTCTGGTCCCATGATAAATAACATATGGTTGCCAAAAATGTCATCCACATTTAGACGATGTTGGCAACAAGAGCAGTGGACCTGCATGAAAGATAAGCAAATTTAAATGAGGCTTAGCTGTTAAAATTATTCTAATTTATGCTGGCAACTTTCCCAACATCTACATTGCAGAGTTTTTAGATGCAAGTTTGCTTCCTACCTTATGCAGTTCAGAATGTTTTGTATAACATGCCTAATATTCCATGCTTAATCTTTTGTGCAGTGAGATACTTCTAGTTGGTTCATTTCCAGATGGAAGGCATTTTAAGTTACATCATTTGTGGCTGCAAAGTTTTGATTTGGATGTTTCAGCATCTGAATATATTTGATAAAACAAAGAATGAACTACATTTGCATTTTGGCATTTTATCATATTATACGGTTGACTGAAATGAGTATGTATTGACCTCAATAAAAGAATGCTTTGGATTTTTACCTTAATTCAATTATATCAAGCCTTGCTTTCAAAATTTCAATGTCGTTTTAAGGAAAATCAACATACTACCGATTTTACCTGCCAATGGGTTTGGTCTGAATGGGCTGAAAGAGCCTAATGGAACTAGGATGCTTAATGAAATCTAGGATTAGCAGGAGGGGAAGGAACATTTAAAGATGTGATAGACAAGCTTTGTTAATGTTTTCAGACCATTTGAGAACAATAATTCAGAAGCAATGACTCGCTTAGAAGAAATTTGACTGGCTAAGTAAAATGAATTCTAAATTTCCCTATTCACTATCACACCTCAATGTTGATGTCAGGTGTGACTATGATCTTTATGTACCAAACACAATAAAAGGTTAATAATTAACATGCCACTTTCCACGTTACAATATTCCTACTGTAAATAAACAGTGAACTGCATAACAAATGTATAGAAAGACATACCACTATATTTCTTAATATATTTTTAAAAATTGTACTTTCTGTGTTTATAGGTAATACTTATGGTAAAGCATTGTGGACTATGTATTCCAAACAGTTGACATGAAATTGGACATAATTTTATGTCAACAAGGACATGATCTAGAACAAGTTAGATTTAGAGAAATCTTAACTAACATTAGGAATGCAATTGCAAGATATGATGATTGGAAAATTCTGATGGGTGAACAAATGACTCAATAAGTGTTGAGGAGTGTCTAATATTTGATGCATCTATGCATTTATATGCCACAAATGGTATGGTCATGCTCCATAATAAGAACATGCTAAAGTCACTCAACATGCCAATTGTACATAGTGTGTCTACATATACCCGATGTACAGAATCACATGATGTTGATGATGATCATTTGGATAGGGTGGTTCTACTATTTGCTGTCCAACACATGATGTTGGTATGCAATTTGTGGATAAATGATGGATTAGTTAACGGAGCACTTGGTACTATAAAAAATATAGTTTATCATCAAGGTACTCAACCACTAGAGTTGCCATTGTGTACAATTGTGGAGTTTGATAATTAAGTGGGTGTGCCTTGGGATGAACTAACAACCCAATGTTTTTCCCTCTTTTACCTGCTACAAGAGGCAATTGTACACAAATTCCCCTTAAATTGGCATGGGCTTTAACAATACACAAGTCACGAGGGTTAACATTGGGAAAAACAGCAATAAATATTGGTGATGTAGAGAGTTTAACATTCATGCTATCTAGAAGGCATGAGTTTTCCACAATCCATGACAGTAAATTTGAGAGTGCTTCTAGATTCAACTGTGTATGTTTTTATTTCAACGTTTCGGATTAGATTCAATTATCCATCATCAGGAAGAGGTTGATGATTGATCATTAAGTATGATCCAAAACGTTGAAACAAAAACATACACAGTTGAATCCAGAAGCACTCTAAAATTTACATTCATGCTATCTCTCAAGTTAAATATCTCAAAACTTTGAGAATATCACCACCATTACCATTTGAACAGTACATTAAGACAAAAAGTGCAAATTATGTTAAAAGGATAGGAAAATGAAGAGCATCGATTGCAATCGTTGTCTACAAGTTGATCATTGAGATAACATACAATAAATATTCAATTTATTTGTTGTTCATTTACATAAATGAATATTGTGTTGTTAACAATATTGTTATGGTCTTTGTACTTGCAATAATAATTTTTCTTTCAATTGTGTCCATGTAATTATAATTTATAAAATAAAATATTTGATGCCATCTTATTTCATATAGCTTAATATTTAATATGATATCTTAATGTGATTTATTAAAAGTTACATTCAAAATATTAATATATTTTCATGTTGTTATTAATCATTTTTCTATTTTGATTTCAATGTCTTCATGACTCTCTAAAATTCTTATGCTATTAAAGGTTTTATATGAGTTGTATACATAGCATAATGAGACAATAATAAGGGAGAACAAGAGAAAGATCTTGGCAATTACTAAATATATGATTTATTTATTATTTAGTTCTTTAATGCTTGATTCATGATTTAGTTCATGTGGTTATTCATTTAATACCATTTCATTATTTTTATTTACAAAAAAATTGAATTTGTTATAGTATTTATAGCCTTGTCCACCAACTACTACATTTAATGACTTTCCAATAAAATATAACTATATACTATTTAACGATAGGCGTATAAATATTTGTGCCTATTGGCCATTTGATAGCACCTTTAGTGCTTTTACTAGTTATAAATACATAAAAGTTTTTCAGTCATAAGTAGCAAATTAATGCAAAATGTATGGTCGTATAGAGTTGTGAAAGATTTATTATTGTATAGTTCAACGATACATTTCAAATGGTGGGAGGCTAAGAATAATAAAAATAAAAGTAGATTTTTATAATTTGACTAAAAGATTATAAGGTGTAGATTCATTCCATAATTTTTGGAGTGGATAGATATTTTCTTATTTGTGAATATATGAGTATCTTTAGGGAATTCCAAAGCCATACATTTGAATACATGCCAAATTTTTTTTAAGGGGTATACTTGTAAAAACTATCTTCTTTTTGTAGTGAAGGAGCAATTTGAATAAGGCATTTGTAAAATTAGATATAAAAATATTTCACTAGAAGGAAACACTTTTTGTCAAGGATGCATTTTTTTCAAATTTGACATCCTATTATTCCATGCGTTTTACAAACATGCTTAAGAAACCTTGATCATGTTGATGTGACTTTTGTGATTATATTACTATATTTGGTGTTAGAGTGTAGGAAGTTAAAGAGGAGATTAGAGGATCCATAGGCTCATTCCCATCTTAGATTAGCTTCTCACTTAGAGATGATACACTAATTCAAAGGCACTAGATCTTGATATTGCTCCCCTTTTTGAATCAAGGGAGATTGAAGACATTCCTTGTTATACTTATAGATGAAAAATATGTCTTGATTTGTAGTGGAGTATTGTTGTGGATGCGGAGTATGTTTCAGTTCATAGCTAGATGTAGAGTATGTCTAGATTCTCAAATGGAGTGTTGTATTATGGATACTAAGTATGTTTTGATTCACATGTAGAGTGGTGTTCCTATGGATAGTTGAGTGCTTCTCAATTATTTCACATGCTTATATAGCTCTAAGTTAAAATTAAGTATTTTTGTTGCCTCTAAGTGACTCACTTTTAGGAATTTTTAAATATTATTTAACCATGTATATGCATACCATATTATACAAAAATGTAAATGTTGTATTCTCTTCTAGAAAGAAACCTAAAACAAATGTCTATATTTCTCTCTTTAATTTACATTACAGTTCTTGCTATAGGCAAAATGATATTAAGCGGTAACTTGACAATTGGAGTTCTGACTTAATGGGATCCCCTTGTCCATTGAAGGTAGAACTTATTGGCTAACTTCCTAGAAGGCAACATTAAAACCTCACATTCTCCATCATCACCTCCTAAAAACATAACCATATTATTATTTTTATGTTAAAGAGAATCATCACCTGTAAAATTAAGAGATGTCATATAATTTGCATTGTCATACATATAAGATAAATGTTAGCATTATTACATTGTTTAATAAACAATATAGGTTAGTTATTTGTTAGTGGTAAAGTAGTTATTCCTATAAGTAGTTATACTCTGGAATATATGGCTTTATAAAGCCATGTTGAGATGTAATCTCTTTTATTTACTATGCAATCATGTAATATATGCTTCATTTAGGTAATAGACCATAGGGAGAATTGTAGTTAATTGGAAAGAGCTAGGGCATCCTCAATTTCTGCATACGGTACCAAATGATCCATGGGGAAGGTTTAAACAAGGTGTGGTTGCCATAAATTATTTGAAGCATATTCATCGCAAATGCTAATAAGAAGAGAAAATAGTCAGAAAGTTGCCATGTCTTTTGCTTTTGCTTGAGGGGGTTTCTTGAGTAGTTTGGTGAAGAGTTTTTTGGCACTTTAAAGCTTTAGGAGTTTTTAATGGTAGAGTTGACCGTACATGTTGAATAGTTGGGTTTGTTATATTTTTGGACCAATAAAGCTCTCAAATGTTTGCAAATGATTGATGAAGATACAAGAAAATTAACATACCAAATCATTTCTATTGTCAAGGGGACATAATTGGCTATTGATCGCCGAAATCAAGTCACTCAAGGGAAATGCCTTGTTAAAAATTTCATATGAGATGTATGAATCCAATGCATAAAATGATTTTTAGTGGAGGTATGAGGGAAGGTTTGATTTGATATAGTTTTTTTTAATGAATTAAAAAAAAGAGTGGAGTACAGTTAAGAGAACACAACCATCTAAATTATCAATTGAATTTTAGTTAAACATTGAAGAGATTAGTGAATTAAATGTTTGAAATTCATATCATTTTTTGGGGATTCTGTAAGAAAGTCTTCTAGGTCTTCCATGCTTTCAGAGTAGTCTATGATGCCCCTAGACTTTTCTGAAGGGAATAGAGGGGTATTAAAGTCACCAGCCAACATCTAATTGGCTCTTTTCTCGACATTCAATCTAGGGATCAACTCTTCCCAAAGTTCCTTCCTGGCACTCCTAGTGTTGGGAGCATAGATGTTTATCAGTTTCTAGACTTTCTTGTTGAGGGTGAATTTCACTTCTAAGTTTTTCTTGTGGTCTTTTCTCTAGGCTTTTCAGGTTCTATTTGCTTGGATGGGGACTTAATGATGCTCAGTAAATCATCTTTGAAGGGATAGTCCTCTGTATCAGCCTCCACCTCAATCCCCTCTTTAGGTTTTTGGTTTCTTAGGAGATTGCATTCATTAATCAAGTGACCTTTCTTAGAACAGTTTTGACATAAAGTAGTGGCATTTTTATAAACCATTTGTTGCTCCCATTTACCATATTTGGATTTTATATTTATTGAATTAGATAGGGTTTTATTAATATCTACACTGACACAAAGGTGAACAAAAACAAACCTTGTTTTGTTCATGGTGGTATTGTCCAGCGCTATGAATCTACTAAATGAATTCCCAATCTAGGTGAAGATTTCCTCATCCCAATACTCCAACGGTAGTCCTACTAACCTCACCCAAACTGGGGATGACTTGCTTATTTCCATGGTCACATCAAAACTTGGTTTCCAATGCCCTAAACATAAGTTGTGTTTACCATACAACCAAAGGCCTCTAGCCAAAATCACTATAAGGTCCTCCTTGGTAGTGAACTTGAATAGAAATAGGCCTCCAGACATAGCATTGGTCATGACACTTTTGTTCAGGTGCCATCTGGAAGATAACCATGTCTCCTAACCATGTCTATATTTGGTCTTAGAGAATAGAACTTACCAACCAGAGATAGCTCCATGGACGAGACTATCTACAGATTACACATGAGAATTATATGTTACATGCATTTCAATTCAACTTGAATCATAAATCTCATGTTACACCACAAAATTCTAATGCAAAAATAGACACAATTGCATGGATAAAGTGATACAATGAATTTTTATTAGTTACAATGAATTTTTATTTTGCTTAGGTTATTTTGGGTAGCAGCCACTACTCAATTTTCTACTCAATTTTTTTAGGAGATATTTGTGGAGCTAGTGACTCCATGAATATTTTATTTTGAACAGTTATCTTGATTTGTAGTTTTTACTATATAAAAAAGTAAAAATAAATTATCTTAATTATCTTAATTTAGAAGAAAATTTTTAAAAAGGAGTGAAAGAAATATATGCAGCCACATGCATATTTTTTATTTTACAGTGGCTGCTTATTTCCAGCCCCCTTTTTTTCCACAGCTTATTTGCAATTCCTAAACAATAGATGCTCCACAAAAATAGGGAAAGATTCTATATTATCCTTTTCTCATAACTATAAATTTTCATAGGGCCACAAGCAACCACATGAACAAATGGGGTAAAACAAACATTATCTTCAATATTTAATTTTATATTTATTTATCTTAATAAGTGTTCCCTTAACAAGAAAAACACTTGAATAAATAAATAAATGAATGATTGAGATAACAAAAAAATACCATACAAAAATCCTACCCATAGACTTTCCCATATTGTGTCAAAATCCTTAGTTCAAATCATAAACCTATTTTAGTGTGGAATATACTATTAACCAAAGACAAAAAATTAGTTACATAGCTGGTGAGTCACAAGCATGACCATTTTCATAATACAATGTTACATTTGGTAGCCATTAACATCAACTACTTTTTCCATCCTTCTTTTTGTTTTTAGAGCACTTCTTATCATTCCTTTTTCTCTACAAACTCTATACATTTTAGAAATGACTTTCTAAAAAGGACTATTTATTATTATATTTAGGCCTTTATCCATGTTTTGATTAAAAAAGTTAACTTATTGCTTACAATGTCAAGCAATATATTGCATGGAGAGTGTTCCTACAATAACAACAGAGATGGAGAACAAGAGCTGAAAGATTCAAATTCTCCATAAATAAAATTCAAAAAATTCAAAAAATAAAAGAAAATAGAATTCCAATTAAAAAATAAAAAAAAAGATTCAAGATTATCTGTAAAAAAATAGAAAACTAAATTAAATCAAAATAATAAAAATGCATGAAGGAAGATGGTTTATGGAAAATAAAATGGACTGGAAGGCCCATGGTTTCATTCAAGAGGCCATCGTCAGTTTCATTCAAGAGGAGATCATGCAGTTTCATTCAAGACGCTAGCCTTTTTAAGGGTTTGCTCTAGCATTTTTTTGAAGTTGATCTATGAAGAAGAAAACAGGTAGTCGCTAAAGAAGAAAAGCTGCAAGGGTTTCTTAGACGCCAAGGCAGATTGTAGAAATAATACTATGAGATGGTATTAGTTGTCTTACATTTAAGATGGTATAGTTTGCAGATTTGTTTCTTAAAATTATAATTATAAGATTATCTATAGCAGATTCCATGTTCGTTTATTACCTAAATTGAAGCATTTTTTGCTAGTATTTTTAAAATTGCATGAATAAATTAACTAGCTGGGGCAGATTCAAAAGACTCAAAATGAAAACCATTCATGGGCTCTGGTATCAAGACATTATTTTACAAGATGGGGTAGATTCAGATGACTTAGAAAGGTTGAGGCATTTTTACTCTTTGAAGACACGATGGATAAGCAAGAGATGATATCCCCCCAGAGGGATATGACAAGTCCAATCTCGATTGCAGAAGATAATAACATGGAGTCTGTTCAAAATCTCACCAGGGAATTTGAAGGCCCTATCCAGCAGAGAGATAAGGCTAAGGAGTCTGAGCCAGCTAGCATAAGTCCTGGGGAGATTCAGGTTGTAATAGTTGCTTCAAATGCTGTAGGCCCAGTTTTAACTGAGGAGGTCTCCAACTGCAATAGTGAAAAGGGTCAGCACCTGAGATTTGAGGATTATGAGCATGAGGAGATGATCAGTCAGGAGCCCCAATTAGTAACTCATAACTTACGAGATAACTTAAATTCTTGTGTGAAAGAGGTTGGGGGACATGTCTTACATAATCACTTGTCTTCAAGGGAGGAGGAGGATTGGTTAAACTGGGAAGAGGATATCCCACTGCGAGAAATTATTCAAACCTCTAAAAATGCCCAGGAGGAGAACGTGGGGAATGATCTAGTGCTTAAAGTCCATTGTCCAGAAGACTTTTTCAAAGGATTTGTTATAGGATAATGAAACTTTAAGAGACCTTCTTGACTAGGTAGTGATGAAGGTAGCAAATAAAGTGATTAAGGAGATAGTTGATGAAGTTCTCCAAGAAGAATCAGACAAGGTTGAAAATACGTCCCTAGGTCTCAATCGGACGAATATGAAAAGTCCCCTTGCTAAGGGTACTCCTCTTTCTATTAGGAAAAGTTCCAGGTAGAAATAGATGAGAAAGCATAAAGATCAAGCAAGTGATTAGAGTCATTAGGCTAAACACAGTACAAGCAAAAGGAGAGTGCATGGCTCTCCTCAGAAGACATGAGGATACTCACGTGGAATGTTAGGGGTCTCAACACCCCTAACAAAAGAAAACTCATAAACTCCTAGATTGATGAGGAAAAATCTGATATTATAATGTTACAAGAAACAAAACTGTCTGCTGAATTGAATTCTTAAGTTTTCAAAAACTGGAGAGGCTAGGCTTTTGAGGTGGTAGTTGCTTGAGGTGCCTCTGGAGGGCTTGCTATAGGATACAGAAAGAATATATAACCCCTGGAGGTGATGGAAAATAATGATCACTTTCTAATAGGTAAGTTCCCTTCTTTGTTTTCTAGAGAAGACCTTTGGATAGTTAACGTGTATGCTCCTATTGATTTATTTCAGAAAAGACAAGTATGGGAAAGTCTGTCTGTGTGGCTAGGACTCTTGAAAAGAAAAATATTTTTACTGGGAGGAGACTTCAATTCCATTCTCGATGAGTCTAAGAAAAATGGGGGTATTTCTCATCTAGCTAGATCTCAACGAGATTTGAAAGATTTTGTTAATAAAAATCTTCTTCTAGAATGTATTCCCAAAAATGGAAAATTTACCTGGACGAACAGAAGGAAAGACTTATTAAAAATAATGGAAAGACTAGATAGATTCTTTCTATCTCTTGAATGTTTTAATCTTCCATTTAGATTTGAGGTGGAGGTTCAGCCCCTGGTGGGCTCAGATCATTTTCTTGATAGACTAAGAATAGGATTTGATTCCTTACCTAGAAAGAAGAAGTTTAGATTTCAAGCAATGTGGTTCAGAGATATCTCCTTCATCGAAAAAGTCAAAAATTTGTGGACGCAAGTCCCTTTTGTGAAAGGTTCTTGCATGTTTCAGTTAGTAAGTAAATTAAAATTCCTTAGACACAAGGTGATGGATTGGAACAAGTCTCAGTTCCACAACATTTTTGCAGAAAAATCTGAATTACAGAAAGAGATGAGAGCACTAGCATACCTTATAATTAAAAATGGTATGGATGCCTCCTCATTTCAGTGGGAGAAGGAACTCAAAGTTGAGCTGGAAGAGATTTTAAAAAGAGAAGAAATCTTCTGGAGGCAAAGATCAAAGGAATTATGGCTAAAAGAAGGAGACAAAAATACTTCTTTTTTTCACCTCTCAGCTAAGGTTCGTGATTGCGCAAATTCTATTAAATCAATCCAATTGGAAAATGGTCATGTATGCATAGACTCGATAGAAATTCTCTTTGCTACAAAAGTTTTTTTTGGAAATCTTATTTCCAGATCCATTCCTCAAGTCCCAAGGGATTAGAATATCTACAACTTCATCCCCAAACTGGTAAAGGAGAATCACAACCTGGATTTATTGAAAGAATTCTCCATAGAGGAAGTTAAGGAAGTTGTCTTCTCTCTGGTGGGTGAGAAAGCCTCGGGGCCGGATGAGTGGACAGGATTTTTTTTTAGAAATGCTGGGACACAGTCAGCAGAGACATCTATTTGGTAGTAGAAGAAACAAGGAAAAATAGGAATGTGCTTAGGGAAATCAAGTCTACATGTTTAATGCTCATCCCAAAATCAAATTCTCCCCAAACATTTGAAGACTTCAAGCCAATCTTGCTATGTAAGTTCATCTATAAAATAATCTCCAAAGCTCTGGCACAACGATTATCTAATTTCATGCCTGAATTGATTTGAGATGAGTAGGGGGCTTTGTCCCAGGTAAAGAGACTCTGGAGGTCGCTATTTTAATGCATGAAATACTACACTCTCTTGACAAAGACAAAGAGGCTTCCATGATTGTGAAACTAGATATGTCCAAGGCATATGATAGAGTGGAATGGAGTTTCCTTTTAGCTATTCTGCTGCAACTAGGGTTCTCCAAAGAAGTGGTAAAATAGATTTCCTCATGTGTCTCAGGCTTTCAGGTTTCAGTTCTTATTAATGGTAAGGAGTCGAAAACTTTTGAACCTTCACGAGGGCTAAGGCAAGGTGATCCTTTATCCCCTTACCTCTTCATTATCATGACAGAGGGACTCACATGGGCAATAAAGGAAGCTAAGAGAAAGTCAGAATGGAACGGCATTAAGCTTAAAGGGGTTCAAGAACCCTTCACCCACGCACTTTTTGCAGATGACACAATACTTTTTGGTCATGCCTCATTACATTAGATATTTGTGGCATCCTTAATTTAGACATATAGGCACTACCAAGAAGTTATCTAGGTCTTACTCTCTTTAATGACAGATACAAAAATGATTTATGGAATCAAGTACTGGGAAACCTAAATTCAAAATTATCTAATTGGAAAGGGCATAGTTTGTCACTGGCAGGCAGAATTGTGATGATAAAAGCAATCCTATATGTAGTTCTAGTTTATATGATGTTTGTATTCCACATTCCAAAAGGTATCATTTCCAAAATAGATGGGGTGTACAGGAAGTTTTTGTGGCAAGGTTCACTTCAAGAGAAGAAAATCCATTTGTTGGCATGGGACAAGGTGTGTAAGCCTAAAGATGAAGGAGGGGCTGGGATTCTCAATATTGACATTCAAAATCTGGCCTTGGGGGCCAAATTGGCATGGAACATGTACGCGAAACCTAACTCAATATGGGTAAGACTTATGAAGGCAAAATATCTGGACACATTTGATAATGAGAGAATTTTTACAGTTAAAAATCCTTCCAAGGGCTCAACAATTTGGAATTTCATTGTTAGAAGTAGAGATATACTTCAGCCCAAACTGACCTGGATAATTTGCAATGGAGAAAAGGTGGATTTCTGGTTTGATTCTTGGGGTGGTGAGCTGGCACTTGCTTCTAGGAGGGATCTCACAGAAGCTAGAATCTTCCTTCAATCGAGCTGGGGCTCCAAAGTTAAAGATTACTGGCATGTGATAAGGGTTGGGACTTCAGCCTCAGTAGCTTGGAAGAGTACCCAGGAATGTAACTTTCCAAGGGAATAGAAAGTGTTGCTAAGTCAAATTCTAAGGAAGAAATTGGTAATTGTTTCTAATGTGGATGATGAAGTGGCCTGGACGGGGTCAAAATCAGGCTTCTATTCAGTTAGAGAGGGGTACAGAGCTTGTATGCACAAAGTTTCCTCATATTGGCCTTCAAATCTATGTTGGGGCAATGCTCTACTTCCTAAAGTAGGAGCATTTGCTTGGTGTACGCTCCACAATAAAATCCTGACAGGGGATAGAATCAAAAGGCTGGGTCTTGGTCCAAATTTTCCATGTGTGTTCTATGGATGTGTGGAAGAGTCCACAGATCATCTTCATCTATTATGTCCTTTCAGTAGAGAATGTTGGCTCTGGCTTTTCAGAAAGCTAAATTCGATCAGCCCTCTATCCAAATCTTTGTTGTTAATGTTTAAGAATTGGCCTCATCCGTTTGTTAATTCTTACTTGGCTTGTTTGTGGTGCATAGGCCCCTTGATGATTATTTGGCACTTATGGTGGGAAATAAATCTCTACATTTTCAAAAAGGAAGCGAGCTCTGTGATAAATTAGAAGTGGCAATCTCTTAATTGTTGGTGTCTTTTCTCAAACATACAAATTCCAGTCACTCAGTGTGGTCGAAATGGGATGTAGCAACAATATCTCTCTGGCCTTCAGTTAGTAAATTGGGTTTAGGTGGCATTTTAGGAGTTTCTAAGAATATTTTAAAAAGAGACCAAGTTAAATGGATCCCACCCTCTTCTCCTTTTTCTAGGTTAAACTTTGATGGAGCCTGTTGAGGCAACCCGGGTCCCTCTGGCATAGGATGTGTTATTAGAAAAGCGGATGGCTCTTTGATTGTAGCCAAATCATCCAAACTACCTATAGGAACCAATAATGAGGCAGAAACATGGGCATTAGTTCATGGTTTGCAACTGGTAGTTGAAAAAGGCATTAAAAATGTTTGGATTGAGGGTGATTCTCTGATAGTGATCAATGATATTAAAGGAAAAGGCTTAGACAACTGGAAACTTAACTATATTCTACAACAGGCCATCACCCTCCTAAATAGCTTTGATAACTATCTCATTTCTCACACGCTAAGGGAAGGCAACAAGGTGGTGGATCTTTTAGCTAATCTAGCCATTGGGCAAGAAAGCACATCTGTTCTATTCGTACCTAGAGGTCCAAATCAACCAAACATCTTGTCAAATCTTCTGATAGATGAGATGGAAGAAGTGGCAGGTCCTTGCTCGGTTTGAATTTGGTTTAGCTCAGCAATGTCCCTCTGGTACGACCTGTCCATTTTCATTAATTGTGGCATAATTCTTTCTCACTAGCCTCTGACAAGTCTGTTGAAGAGGATTTGATAGCTCTCATGAAGTTTAGTGATTTGAGACAAATATAAGCTATTCCAACTATTTTGGTGGGTAGGTTGGGATTGTGAATCCTTCTTTTTAATACTCCATCTTAAGGGGAGGTGACAAGCATTAATTGCACTTCTTAATTGAGGGTTCTCTTGTAGCACAACAGCTCCATCTCTTATGATGGGAAGTGTCTGCAGTGGACATGTTGCAAGCCCCCTATGGTTTCCATCCTTTCGTGGTGTACTTTAAAACCTATCGCTTGTGCCCTTTGATCTCATGATGACATCTTTGTCCTTTGCTAGCTTGTCTTGAGCTTCACTTCCTACAGAGTTATTATGTATTGATAAAGGAAGATGGCCCTTTTGTTTTACTAGCCAGCGTATTTCCTTTTTCTGTGCTTTCTCCTGTCATGTCTTCTTCCTCGTAGCTCCTCTGCACTACACTCTTTTTCTTTCCTTGCACCAAGTTTCTATGGCAGATACTCGACTCAACCAAATACTATTTTTTCCAGCCCTTGACTAGGAACCAGAGATTAGGGGTAGGGTTAAATCTACAGACATGATGACACTTCTTGATTGGGATTGCACTCTCATGCAATTTGTAGTTAGGAATATCATTGGACATGCTTGGATAAGAGGATATGAGGGCCACATTTTAAACTACTCAGATGTGGTCTCCCAACTCTTATCCAATATTATGGACCTAGTCATGGATGGTGAGTATGTGCATGCTTTAGCTTCAGGCCTATTTTTCAAAAACATTTACACTGATGACAGGTGGAAAATGGCGGTAGTTGCTTACAGCATGGATCAAGGGGAGGCTCTAATTGGGGGGCTTTTCAACCTTTCTTCCCTACGTGCTTCTACTTTGTAGTAAGCAATTTACCGAGCCTTGCAATCTAGTCTAAAATATATGAGTAGTGATGAAATTGACAATGTTCTATGTTCCTATTGTTTTATGATCTCTACAAAAAAAGATGAGAGGATTAAGGACGTATTCACAGCTATTTGGTTCTTAAGGATCCATGCCCCTGACATAGTGCCACGTATGCCCTGGTATGCCCTGGAGGACTCTGATGAAGGAGTCCAGCCAATTGTGATTGTGGACCTGGACAAGCAAAATCTTCCTGCAGCTCCGGCAGTGGCGTGAGGGGGAGGTGACGAGTCATGTTTTCTTTGTGCTCTGGTGTTGGTGGTGGTCTAGTCATGCTTGGTATCTCCTCTGATGGTGGTTAGTGATAGTGTTTATTGTCTTATTTTGATTAGCTCCCACTATTGAATAGTTATTTTCCTTTCTGGTGTTTTATGGACTGAGCATCGGGAGTTGTTGGTGGTCGGTTGTGCTATGGTCCTACATCTAGCTGGCTGGGAGAGTGAAGGTTATGGAATTGCTTTTTGTTGTCTTTTTTGTTAGATCTAGCCATTGTTGGGCCTTCCATTTTTAGTTTGGCTATCTTTAGCTTTGGAATTTTTATTATTATATGTAAAAACTCTTTTATTAATCTATAGGTGCCTGCCACCTTTTTCTGGTTAAAAAAAAAAATTTAACTAGCTAATCGTTGAAAACAATCTTTGAAAATTACCTTAACATTATATGTTTTTTTATGGAATATTATAGATCTCAGGAATCGATTGAATGTTGTGTTTTTATGGAATATTATAGATCTGAGGAATCGATTGAATATTGTGGAGGAAATCTTTTTTTTTTTCTGAAAGGTATTTGTGTCACTTCTTTTCTTTTCTAGCACAAAACGATTATTGCAAAATTTGAGGTGAGATGAAGGGGAGTGCAAACAGAGAACAATATAATCACCTTCCAAGGAATCTGATTAATGCCTTCTAAGAAATCAATTTGCATTTATTTATTTTTCTAGCACATAAACTAAAATATGTTTGATGTAATTTCATTAAGCACAAAAAAAACTAAAACCCATTACTACATGCCAACGATACATGAGAGGAGTTCTAAAAGGAACTTAGAGTTTTCAGAAAGTTAATTGATTTTTAAAAGCAACTTAAAGTTTTTAAATTTGGTAAGTTTTTAGAAAGTTAATTGATTTTTGAAAGCAACTTAAAGTTTTTAAATTTGATAAGTTTTTAGAAAGTTATTTGATTTTTAAAAGAAACTTTAAATTTACTCTTGTAACTTCTTGTTATTAATTCTTGAAACCTATCAACTGATCTGATTAATTATTTTATTGTAAACATCCATTTATCTAATCCAATCTTTTGTCAAATTACCTTTCTCACGCAGCTCTAAAACTCATTGACACAGAGACTTTAAAGTTAAACAGTAGAACGGTGGTAAAAGGCTGCCAGTGGGAATTCGAACACAATGAAACATGTCAAGCAAAGGGGTTCTCTTGAGCTTTCTTTATAAGATAAAGTAAAATGCCCCCTATTAATGAATTGTATACAAGAGACCTACAATTGGCCAACAAAGACCACAAATATGATTCTTTATTGGTTTTGAGTTCCAAATCATTGTCTCTAAAATGACCACAACTGTAGGTGGCAGCATGCGCAACATTAACGGATAACTTTTGACGCTATTTGAAACTTGTTTCCCATTAGTTGCTATTTTTAAGTTTTATTGATTTTGTAAAAGGTTTCCAATTTTGGAAATTGTTAAATACGAGGATTAGATTCAAAAGTTTTGCCAGAACTATAAAATTCATAAGACTCTAAGAGTGAAATTTTTTGTTGTGGTTTAAAAGGGAAGTCAACAATTTTTAGTCATTTGTTTCTAATGGAGTTATTAGTTGTTTGATGAAATGATTTGTTTTCTGAATTCTTATCATATGAGAATTATATGTTACATGCATTTCAATTCAACTTGAATCATAAATCTCATGTTACACCACAAAATTTTAATGCAAAAATAGACACAATTACATGGATCAAGTGCATAAATGATTACACTACAGACATTATTCATTTTTAGATAGGATATCGTATATATTACCTATGCAAGAACATAAAACCATCATGGTAGATACAAAGAGGCATTATGTTTAATTCAAAAATGTGTCACTTATTGTCAATCATGGTCATGAGGTCCAACTAAGGGTACATAATTTGTGGTGCAACAGTTTCCTTACTAATGAGTAGGCCTTTATTTTTTCTATGGTTCAACATGTAGAAAATAAGGTTCTTCATTAGATCTAAATTCTACTGCTAGGGACTCAAAAACTTTTAATGAGTGACAAGGATCAATCTTAACTATTAGAACTCATAGGTTCTAGGAGATAACTGAGGCCAAAGATATAGTTCTGCCCAACTTCAAAAGGTTCACCAGTCCACCAAAGGTCTTGACATTGTCAACTGAGATCCTCACAATACTTGTATGAAAAATATCTATTGTAAATCTAAAGCTATAGAGATTGCATGAGTAAAACCAGCAAAGCCTTGCCAAAGCTTTAGATTTTATGCCTTACATTATGTTCATGTAACAAAGATACACATCCATATTAATCTTGCAAGGAGATAAGGTTAGCATACTAAGAACCATTTGCATGCACTAACTTATCAAATGCATCTCCATTAGCCTCCCTCTTGGGTATAGTTGGGATGCTTTTGATCCCTTCCATGCTTCTCCAAGAGAAGCAGGCACAATTGTAAGTGCAACATTTGGAAACTTATAAAACTCATGATGAACAAATGAGACCATTGTGTCATAGAATAACCATCAGGTTGCTACCAACGTTGTGTTTAACATAGTGCTATCATTTACTGTAGCAATTGCATTCATTATTTTCATTAGTGTAGACATTGTGAAAGCATTGAAGATGAGAGCTCATTGGATTCCTAGTGATATTCTTGTTACGTCGAGAAGCATTCCTATAGTCACAACACAAATGGAGAGATATCATTCTTGAGGCGCCTATTTTATAATCACGAATCCTAACATTAGGCGCCTCGAGAAGGATATCTCTCGGTGTACTTTAGATATATTTTTTTAAATATAGGTATGCTAGTATTTAGAGATCCAGAATGTTGGAATCCTATATTTTTTAGAATTTTATGTTTTAAAATTATTATTATTTTTTAACAATGTTATGGTCATTTTTTTCTTTTTTCTTTATTTTTTAAAATTGTTTTCTAATTTTATTTATCTATTTTGATCTTTTCAAGATAAATTAAATGTGATAGAATATATATTTTCTTAGATTTAATTTAGGTTAATTAAGCAAATGCACTTAATAAAGCACAAATTAGCTTAGAATACGTAATGAATAGTGACAAAAATGATAAAACAAATAACTTGGTTGTGTCAATCTTAAAACTTATCCATCATTGTACCTTCTAGTTACATATCATTTCTATATTGTTTTCTATAAAATGAATGTAAATTTTCTTAACATATATTTTTTCTTTTCTATAAATATAAAATCATAGTTAAGTGATGAAAATTTAATTAAATCCAAAAGCATAGAAAGTAGAATGTGATCTATTTATGCAACCTACTATATTGGCAAATTTTGTCTTCCCATTGAGCTCACCAATGTTAATGAAATGTTTGAATACAAATGAGACGTAAAAATAAAATTTGAACAGAAACCATAACCAAAGTAATGCTTAAAAGTCAATAGTTCCTATCAAATTCAATGTCTACATAGAACACAAAGGACTGTTTTAAAAAGATAAAGATGTGGCTTGGAATGTGTGACTAACTAGATAAGAAAGATTGTGGAAACATCAAACAACAATCAACATTGGAAACAGATACTATCAGGTTCTTACCTTCACAATAGTGTCATGAATTGAAAGATTGTGAGATATATGAATATCCCTTACATTCTCATTCCAAAGAAATGCACACATGCTAACCATTATATGTGTAATCATTCAAAAGTAAGAAGATGACTATCCCAAAAATGCATAGAAAAAATTTATCAAAATCCTTCTGGTTCATCTCAATATATAATGCACAAAGAAAATTTGGTGTATTTTCATCCAAATATATAATGTAAAATGAAATTTAATTGTATTAAGTAAATAAGACAAGGCTTGATATGATGAAAATTAAAAAAATAATGATAACATAATTTAGTGGATCAAATAACATATAAATTAATAAATAAATAAAATACATTTGTTAATGAAACCAATTACTAGTTATAAATAAAATTTATTAAAATGTTTGATATTAAATGGATTCCGCTACTAAGTATTAACACCCCTCTCTAGAAAGGAAAAAGTTAGAAACAAAAAACATATAAAATTTAACCTACAATTTAAAGATCAACATTTCTTGTCCAATTCAAAATGTACACACCAATATTAAAAAATAAATTAAATTATAAATCATAATGAATATGACAATTGCACTTTCCATATCTCGATGTAACTTTGTGTGACTATTAGTGGTAAGATTGTAAATTATAGCATTTTATAAACAAACTTAAGAAAGTTGAAAAATTAGATTGTTATTTGGAAGAACTAGCATACCTATATTTAAAAAATTATATCTAAAGTATGCCGAGAGAGAGATATCCTTCTCGAGGTGCCTATTTCCACCTATGTGTAATAAATTGATTTAAAAAATACGCACCTCGAGAAGGATATCTCTCGGCGTATTTTAGATATATTTTTTTAAATATAGGTGTGCTAGTATCATCCACATTGGCACGCCTAATTATAACTGTATAATATAATTATATAATATAATATTATGATATAGATTAAATATATTATTATAATATAATATATAATAACATTATTATATAATATATTATTATTATTATTATTATATAATAATTAAAAGTATATTATATTATATTAGGGTTAGGGTTAGTGTTGAAGTTAGAATTAGGGTCACGATTAGTATTAGAGTTAGGGCCAATATTAGGGTTATAATTACGATTAGTTTAGAGTTAGGATTTTAATGAAGGTAAGGTTTAGAATTAGGGTTTTATTTAGGGTTATGCTTAAAATCAGGGTTAAAATAAAGTTTTAATCTAATTAGGGTTATAGCTATGTTTATAAATCTAGTTACATTTAATGTTTTGTTCATGTACCAAATAATGGTTAAGGTTAGTGTTAGGTTTAGAGTTAGGATTTGAATGAAGGTAAGGTTTAGAATTAGGGTTTTGTTTAGGTATTAAGTTAGGGTTGGGCTTATAAATAGGGATAGATATAGTGTTAGTCTTATAAAACAATGATAAGTGTGATCTTATAGTTATGGTTAGAATTAGGGTTAGATTTAGAAATAGGGTTTTGGTTAAGCTAAGAGTCAAGCTTAGATTAGAATTATGATTAGATTGAGGGATATGGTGATAATTAGGGTAATGCTTAAAATTAGGGTTACAATAAGGTTTTAATCTATTTAGAGTTATAGTTGTGAAAAAATCATTTTTTAATTTATAATTTTTGGAAATTCATTAAATATAGAATATTGTAGTGCTTGGATTCATATTAATTATCATAATAATTATGTGTTGTGGAATTTTAATTTAAATAAATATTTCTATTTTAGAATTAAGATTTATTTTATTGTACTTTATAATTATTTAGTTTAGTGAAGCATAATTTCATGTTTTATTATTAGTTTAATGAAGTTAATTTCTTAGAATATGCATAAATAAACACATCATAAGACAAACATATAATATGAAGTATTCCAATGCATGTTCATTGCCACCCTAGTACTTGTACACATAAGAATAGTATTTATCCACATAAATCATTCATATTATGGTTGTTTGATCTGAGTAACTAAGGGTTATGAGTAACTTAGGGTTATGGTAAGTGTGTGAAATTATCATTGTACAAATAACAAATAAAATCAATAAAGTTTAGTAATAAAAAATATACGTGGAGAAAGCTTTTGGGGGAAAACAACACCAGCAAAGAGAACCAAGTATATATTCATGTGTATAAATAACATTTTAGATATACATGATATTATTTCTATGCCCTATTGTAAAATGCTTTGATCTACTCCATTTGCTCTTCTCTATTTTGCTTTATTTTCTCTGCTCTGCTTTGATCTACTATGCTCTACTCTATTCAGTTTGCTCTATTTTTCTTTGCTCTACTCTGACCTACTCTATTGAGTTTTCTCTACTCTACTCTACTCTACTCTATTCTACTCTTCTCTACTCTATTCTGCTCTACTCGAGATACTCTACTATGATATGCTCTACTCTGCTCTATTCTACTATACTATACTCTGTTCTACTCTACTATTCTGTGCTCTACTCTTTTATGCTCTGTTCTTCTCTACTTTGCTCTGTTATACGATACTCTGATTTGTTCTACTCTGCTCTACTTTGGACTACTATGTTCTACTCTACTCTATTCTACTATACTCTATGTTGTTCTACTTTGCTATGCTCTCTTCTACTCTACTCTAGTTTGCTTTGGTCTGCTCTGGTCTACTCTACTCCACTCTATTCTACTCTATTGTGTTCTAATAATTTTAGTATTTCTTTTTTAGCTTTTCTCTTACCAAGTTGCTTTCCCTTTTTCATTTTTTCATAACAATCATATGTAAATGGTGGAGTTATTCTAAGACCCTGTAATGACTTTACATGAGATATAGCCACAAATGTTAATCTTGTTCTTTCTTTTTACCCTATGTCAATTGTGGCTTTTGAGAGAGTCAAACTTTGTGATTTGTGTATTGTTAATGCCAAAGCCAATCTTAAGGGTATTTGGATTGTTCGGCCCTTTTGTATTGGTGTAATTGGAACTGTATGTGGAGATTGATCTTCAAATGGTATCCCTATGTAATTATCAAACTCCACCATAACATATGTTGATTATCTTCAATTTCAAAATCACTACCATTGTCAACATCTTCTGGAGTAGTTCTTCTTTGTACATGCCAAGGATTATAATTGAATGACTCCCAATTTGATATTATTGCATCATCTTGAAGACCAATATATCTTTCTATATGACAAAATGGCTTATAAAGTAACAAATTAGACCAAAAAAAATCAACCCATTTATCTGATTGATGTTGAGGGATGGATACAAACCTTGGAAATGCTCTCACAATAGCTGACATTCCCCTTGCCTCCCATATGTTATCTCTTCTTCTCTTTGGATTATATGTCCATGATCTAGCTGCATCAATAAGTGAAACACCTTCTATACAAAAGGGCCTATTCTTATATCCATCAATAAAAGATTGTGTATGTTCTTCAAAGTCATCTTCATCATTTGTAGCTACATGTTTGAAAACCTCACGTGAGACATTCAAATTGACAAATTTTCTACTACTCTCCATTAATGGAAGTTCCAATAGCATGTAACATATTTCTTGTGCCCCAATGTCTCTTTCTATAAGTGTTTCAGTGAGAAGCCTTTTGTATACTCTTGATGCTAAATCATCAGGGTTTTCAATGTTTGCAAGCCACATCAACATTTGATGATAAGTTTCTGAACTCTTTTCTTCTTTAGCTGCATACTTGGCAATGTACTTTATTTCTCCTCGGCAATTTATAGGGACGATGCCACAGACACCATTGTTGTAGCTATTTTAGGTAGTGGGTATAGTAGTTCAATCACGATAGCTTGACCCGTAAATGTGAACCAGAGGTACCACAATTACCGAACACTATAATTGTTTTAGTTTTGGAAGAAAAAATGTTTTGAATTTTGTATAAAAATAAATAAATAACAACTTATATTTTCAAATATATGTTAAAAATAAACTTTTGAAAACAAATTAAATCTAGAATAACTCTTAATTTAATAAAATTCTATGGTAAAATCAATTAAACTCTTAATTGAAAATAACTCTATAATAAAATTAATTAACACTAAGATAAGAAATAACAGTACAAAACATAAGTATAAGATTATGTTATATAATTTTATTTTATTTATTATTTTATGGGAGTTACCCCCACTTGGTAACAACTTACCTTAAAAAAAAGATTATGTTATATAAAATTAAATTAGGCTATAATTTAGGAGGTGATAGAGCACTAATTTTAGAAATAGTTTAAAACTTGTCAAATGACAAAAGCATATAAAAAACATACTTCCACAATATTCTAATTAAAATAATTTAAATAGAAAATTAATCCACCACTTTATTTGAAATAATTGAAATATAAAAGTTACAAAATTGAAATAATAAAACTAAATAATATCATAAAATTATTTTTTATTTTTAAAATGTGCATAAGTAATTAAAACTAACAAATTAAATGTAAATTTAAATACCATTTTTTTAAAATATTTTAAATATAATGAGACATAAGTGAATTTTTTTCCTAAAATAAATAAAATACAACTTAGATAATTTTAAGAAAAATACAGGACTTAAATGAAGTCCTATAAAAAGAGATTATGACTCACCATTAAAAAACATTTATTTTATTAGATAGAAACCATAATTTAAAAAAGACACTCTAACAATAGAATTGAACAACTAAAACATAGGATTTATTGGGCACTTAAAATAGAAAAGTATATTATTTTACTAAAGAAAAAAAAAATTCTACTCAACTCATAATTCTAATTCCTATGGTTTATTTTGTGTAGAAGTGAAGAATGGAAGTGTAAAATTCAAGAGTTTAAAATGATAGAGGGGTCTTTGAGGAAATAAATTAATATATGTTTGTGTTTACTATGGTTCTGAAACTGAGGAACATTATGAAATACATGCATAAATTATTTTCTTGATTTATATATTAAATTATTTATTTGATTAAACTGTATTTGTAATATATTATATAATTATATAATAAACTCTAATGATGTATTTGATTAAAAATATTGGCTTGAGCAACTCCATTTAAAAATAAAAAAGATTTCATTTTTTTTTTGATTGGTAAAAGGCCGAGGCCATTAATATATAAAATCAGTTATAAAATACAGCTCTGTTCAGTGCGGGCACCGATAGGAAAGAATAGAGTGAAGAAAACCTTCGATCTAGCCTGGGACTTTTACAGTCCAGTACAAACTGTTTATTTATAGAACTTACATGGGGTCAAGCCCCACAAGGAAACATATTTTCTTATACAATCACTGAGATACAAATATAGACATCGCCCTTATCCATGGCCTTCCTTTTGATATCCTCTTGCTGTATGTCTTTTGGTTCTTTGACTCCTAGGATCACCACCAAGGCTTATAACCTTTGATCAACTGTCCATTATCCGATTAAAAGGGCTTCTTCTATCTTGCTCCTACCCGTGTACCTAACTAACTTGAAATCATAGGAAAACTACCACTTCTTTTCATATGTTAACTATACAAAAAACCTAAAATTCATTCTCCTACAGACATCTATTAGTTCTTTAAAACCTTTTCCTAAGAAGGAAGAAAAAAATACTTGCTATTTCCAAGATTTTCAAAATTAATCAAGCACACTTGCTTCATTGTAAACTGAAATCTGGTTATGGTTGACTGATCCACTGTATGCCAACATCTGGTTAATCTCGTTCCTTAGGAGTAGATCATTTTCCATTCTGTTGAGATTTTGTTGTTTCTGTATAAGTTGTTCGGTGTTTGTGTAGTCGCAGAGTTGCAGAGGTTTACATCGGCGTAAGTTTCCTATCGTTTCACCGAATGTATATTGCGAATGCATATCGCAAAAGCATGTTGACAATGTACCTTTTGTCGGATACAAATGGTGAAATTAGGGTAAATAAACTTTAGTCCACCAGTAATAGCAAGTCACTCTAAGCATATACTAAGTTGGTATATCAACATGTAGGGAGAACAAACAAGGAGTTCACTGACGAAGGAAGTCACATCGACGGTTAAAGCCTATCGGTGCATCGGAAGAAGAGTAAAAGATCCTGCCAACAAATTAAGTCTTGCCGAGGAGTGTGGTCCAGAGAAGACATCAGAGTAATCGGTGTGTCAGCGGAAAAGTTTTTGAGTTTGCCAATGGGGTAAGTCTTGCTGATAATAAAAGATGAAGGATAGATCACTGAGACATAAGAAGGACTCTCACCGAAGGTTCTAGAAGTGAAATTTGATAAAATTTATGCTTCCATTGTGCGCTTATACAAGATAGCATACAAACATCAATATACAAAGAAAATATGCAAGAGAGGGTTTGTATAAGATGCTTTGTATGTGCGCTTATACAAGATAACATACAAGCGGCAATATACAAAGAAAATATACAAGAGAATATTATACAAAACCTAACATCATTGGAGATATAAATAATGGGTGGGGGCCACATATGTATATTGGAGATGATTGTATGCATACAACAAGCTACATACAATGGAGGATCCCAAGAAAATTCTAATTTGTTTCACAAATCCAATGAAGTCCACGATTGTATAAAAGTGTATGCATGAAGTATGCATTTCGGAAGATACAATCCGAAAAGTGATGTGGGCTCCACTAAATGCATATTGGGCTTGTATAAATAACGATATACAAGATGATATTCAAGTAAGAAGCATGCAAATAAGAGATACAAACTGGATGCGAAAGGAAAGTTAAATCCTGAAAAGTCTTTGTATGTTCAGGGTGCTTGTATATTTATAATATACATACCCAATATACAAAGGAGTAAAAACATCATTGGGGAAGACATGCTTTGTATGTGCACTTGTACAAGATCACATACAAATGGTAGTATACAAAGAAAATATACAAGAGAGGGTTTGTATAAGATGCTTTGTATGTGTGCTTATACACGATAACATACAATATACAAAGAAAATACACAAGAGAGGGTTTGTATAAGATACTTTGTATGTGTGCTTATACAACGACAATATACAAAGAAAATATACAAGAGAATATTATACAAAACCCGACATCATTGGAGATATAAATAACAGGTGGGGGCCACATATGTATATTGGAGATGATTATATGCATACAACAAGATACATACAATGGAGGATCCCAAGAAAATTCTAATTCATTTCACAAATCCAATGAAGTCCGCGATTGTATAAAAGTGTATGCATGAAGTATGCATTTCGGAAGATACAATCTGAAAAGTGATGTGGGCTCCACCGAATGCATATCGGGCTTATATAAATAACAATATACAAGATGATATACAAGTAAGAAGGATGCAAATAAGAGATACAAACTGGATGCGAAAGGAAAGTTAAATCCTGAAAAGTCTTTGTATGTTCGGGGTGCTTGTATATTTATAATATACATACCTGATATACAAAGGAGTAAAAGCATCACTGGGGAAGACATGCTTTGTATGTGTGCTTGTACAAGATCACATACAAATGGTAGTATACAAAGAAAATATACAAGAGAGGGTTTGTATAAGATGCTTTGCATGTGCGCTTATACAAGATAACATACAAACGCTAATATACAAAGAAAATATACAAGAGAGGGTTTGTATAAGATGCTTTGTATGTGCGCTTATACAATGGCAATATACAAAGAAAATATACAAGAGAATATTATAGAAAACCCGACATCATTAGAGATATAAATAATGGGTGGGGGCCACGTATGTATATTGGAGACAATTGTGTGCATACAACAAGATACATACAATGGAGGATCCCAAGAAAATTTCAATTTGTTTCACAAATCCAATGAAGTCCACGATTGTATAAAGTGTATGCATGAAGTATGCATTTCAGAAGATACAATCCGAAAAGTGATGTGGGCTCCATCGAATGCATATCAAGCTTGTATAAATAATGATATACAAGCCAATATACAAGTAAGAAGGATACAAATAAGAGATACAAACTGGATGCGAAAGGAAAGTTAAATCCTGAAAAGTCTTTGTATGTTCGGGGTGCTTGTATATTTATAATATACATACCCGATGTACAAAGGAGTAAAAGCATCACTAGGGAAGACATGCTTTGTAAGTGCGCTTGTACAAGATCACATACAAATGGCAGTATACAAAGAAAATATACAAGAGAGGGTTTGTATAAGATACTTTGTATGTGCACTTATACAATATAACATACAAATGCCAATATACAAAGAAAATATACAAGAGAGGGTTTGTATAAGATGCTTTGTATGTGCACTTATACAATGGCAATATACAAAGAACATCTCTTGCCGAAATGATATCACAAATGAAAAGTAAGGTGGGTCCCACCACTTGCATATCGAATTTGCTTAATAACAATGTATGTCTTCAAGATAAAAACTGATGTACAAGTGAAGATACAAGCCGGATGTCAAAAGAAATTCAAAATAGAAAAGTCTTTGTATGTTTAAAGGCTTGTATGTTTAATCGAGATACAAAGACAAATGCATATGAGAAATAAAGGAAATGTATATACAAATGCATGAAACACCAAAGATACATATGTGGACCCCATCTCCAATGGATATACAAGTTTATACAAACCTGGATTTGAATGACCACTTAAATAATGTGAATTTTAGCTAGGGTCTCCTATTGTATATAAAACACATGCATTTGATATACAAGAAGGTGATACAGATGCGGATTCGAAGGTGATTTCAATTCATTTCATAAAACTAGTCAGGCCCACTTTTGTATACAGAAGAAAATGTATCCAATATACAAAAGATATGTATGCGATATACAAAAGGAGGATGCAAGAAAATCTTAATTGCTCTATTATACTCCCTTGTTGTCTAAAGGGTAGAGAATTTGAAGATGCTCAAAGTTTGTTCACCCTTCGTGGTATGTTATTAGACCAAGTGATGAACTCATTGGCCTCAAAATAACTTTACTCCAAAGTTTCAGCTTGATTCTAATAATACTTTAGCGGTGTTAGCTCTAGTAGATAAGTAGAGACCATCTGTCCCTTTGTTGGCAAGAGAGTCTGCTTTGCTATTACCCTCTCTGTAAGTGTGATTGAATGTGCACCTCCTTAAAGAAGCAATGATGTCGAGGGCATTAGCCAGCATGGAATTCAATCTCTAATTAGGCATGTTCGCTTTCCGTAAGCCATTAATGACGATCGCGGAGTCTCCCTCGACCTCTAATTTTTCAATTTTCATGTCTTTGCAGATTCTCAGATCTTCAATCAAGGCAGTTAATTCTGCTGTATTATTTGTTGTTTCTCCTTGGGGTTTGGCTAAGGTTGCCATTTCTCTAGATTTAGAATCGTGGATTACACAACCTATTCCTGCTACTCCCAAGTTGCCCCTAGAAGCCTGGTCAAATTTTAGCTTTAACCACCCTTCTTTAGGAGGTTACCACTTACATTCCTTTCTCTTGTTGGTGGAGTTGTTGTTGCCTAGTCCCACAAAGGAGGGAAGTTTTAGTCCTGCCCATCTCCCCTGCATCTTTTCATCCCAGTGCGTCATTGTGGATTCTCTTTTGGAATTATTTAGAATTCTAGTATTGACTATTTCTATTATAACGGCCTCAATTTTA
Source organism: Cunninghamia lanceolata (assembly GCA_027924645.1). Classification (NCBI taxonomy): domain Eukaryota; kingdom Viridiplantae; phylum Streptophyta; class Pinopsida; order Cupressales; family Cupressaceae; genus Cunninghamia; species Cunninghamia lanceolata. The sequence continues at coordinate 7,995,109 of BSBN01000957.1, forward strand.
ATGATTAGCTGACCAAAAGTCATTTTCCTATCTTTAAAGATTCTTCTATTTCTTTCTTTCCACAGCTCCCAAACCATGATCGAAGGGGAAATTGTCCATAACATATGGTAGATGCTTTGTTTGTGAGTCTCAGGCTAGCATTGGAAAAGGTTCAAAATGTTATTAGGCATGGCAATAATCCATCCCATCTTATTACTTAGCCAATTCTAACATTTATTAGAAAATTGACAATTGACGAGAATATGGTTTGATGTTTCTTGATCCTCTTCACAAAGGGGACATCTGCTAGGCCCCTCGTATCCCATCTTGCTGAACCTATCCATCGTTAGGAATTTTGTCTGCAAGGCCATCTAGGCAAATAGCCCAGCCTTTGGGAGACAGTTCTTATCCCAACATAGTCTCAGTGGTAACTCTGATTTTGGTCTTAGTTGTTGTCTGATTAAAGTTTTATAACCATCCTTGGTTTTATAATTTCTTGATTTAGCCCCATCCCAAACTAGTCTGTCTAAGTCTCCTTTGAGAGATACCCTCCTTTTGTTAAGGATATCAAGTAGTTTCTCTTTCTCATTATCCAGAATGTTCATATTATCCAGGGGTTTCCATTTCCACCCCCTATTCTCCTTATGATTGGAAATTTCTATATAATCTTTTACATATTTCCCCCAGTGGAATTCTAGTATCCTTTTGGCATTCTCTAAATTATCCAAGTTGCTTATCACCTCATACCCACCCCATGAGTCATCCCAAAAAAGTGCTTGGTTCCTGACTCCTAAACTCCAAGTCAATTTGTCCATTATGAGCTACCTACAGTCCATCATAAAATTCCAGAGGTGAGATCCTTTAGGTGGGTTAGCCATTCTATAAAGGAATGTTGGTTCCTCCCCTCTAAGATATTTGTTTCTAAGAATTTTAACCCACTTTGAATCGGGTTGCTGATACATTTTCCATACAAGTTTAGTGCCTAAAGCCTTACTCTATTCTCTGTAGTTTTTTAAGCCTAGGCCACCTTCCTCTTTTGGTCTACAAATCTTGTCCCAAGCCACAAGTGCCATTTTCTTTTTATCCTTCGAACCTTGCCATAGGAAAGTTCTTAGAATTTTGTTGATTTCATCACATTTACCTACTGGAAGATTCATACAGGATAATTGGAATATTGGGATAGCTGAGAGAACTAATTGTAACATTGTTACTTTACCTGCTGAGGAGAGCCACTTGCCTTTCCAAGATTTTTCTCTATTCCTGATCTTGGAAGTGATATGATCCTATAGAGCATTAGTTGTGTTGCTTATACCCAAAGGTATACCTAAATATTTATAGGGCATCTCCCCTCTTTTAAAAGACAGAATTCTATAGATTTCCCTTTTAATTTCCCGCTCTGTATTGAAAAAACAAATTGTTGATTTATCAACATTAACCTCTTGTCCAGAGGCCATACAGTAAGAGTCCAAGATTTCTTTGAACGCCTTAGCTTCTTCGATGGATCCCATACCAAAGAGCATAGTATCATCAACAAATTGTTGATGAGTTGTAGGATCTACACCCGAAGTGATTTTGATTCCTTGAATCTTACCTTCCACCCTTGCCTTGGTGATCATCCTCCCTAGAACTTCTTCCATTATAATAAAGAGAAAAGGGGAGATAGGGTCCCCTTGTCTCAATCCTCTTGATATACTAAAAAAACCTTCAGGGGTCCCATTGACTAAAACTGAAAACTTGGGGTTAGAAATGCATGCATAAATGAGGTTTATCCATTGTTTAGAAAATCCAAAAGATTCTAAAGTTTTGCAAAGGAAACACCAGTCAACCTTGTCATAGGCTTTACTAATATCTAATTTAATTAGCATACTAGTCTTTTTATTTTACTATAAGGTGTGAATGGCTTCTTGTGCTATAATAATTCCGTCAAATATGGATCTTCCTAGGACAAACCCTATTTGCTCTTCACTTATGATGGCTGGTAGAATTGTCTGAATCCTACTAGCTAAGGTTTTAGTAAGGATCTTGTATATAGTATTACAAAGAGAAATAGGCCGCAGATCCCCTAGATTTTTTGGCTTCTCTTTTTTTGGTATGAGAGAGAGAAAAGTATTATTTACTTCTTTTAGAAGGCTTCCTGAATTTCTTAGCCCTTCTAAAGCATTGACTATTTCATCTCCTAAGAAGGCTGGGAAGCCATCTGGTCCCAAAGCTTTATCCGGTTGCATAAGAGAGATTGCTAGTTCAATCTCAGTTTTGGTAAATTTGCCATTGAGGTCTTTGTTTTGATCCTCTGAGATAATCCTTGGAATATCTTTCAGTATGGCTTGTTGGTGCAGCCAATTAGATCCTTCCTGATTGTTAAGAATATCCTCAAAGTACCTAACCGTTTCATATGCAATTTGTTGAGGATCTTTGATCCAAACATTATTTGCATCTTTAATTTTAAAGATTCTATTTACATTTCTGCGTGCCCTCATACTATTATGGAAGAACTTAGTGTTCTTGTCACCCGCTTCTAGCCATGTCTCTCTGGACTTTTGTTGCCAAAAGATTTCTTCTTTGGCTAGGATATCTTCATATTCTATTTTCAGCTATTTTTCTTTTGCATATGATTATGAGTCCATGCCTTTAGTTATCACACTTCTATTGAGGTTTTCAAGTTCCTCTTCTAGCTTAGATTTGATTTCGAAGATATTACCAAAGTTGGTTTTATTCCAACTAAGAAGCTTACATTTGATAGTTTTTAATTTGGATGCTAAATAGAAAAGCTTAGAACCAGAAACTCTAGTTTCTTTCCACCATTTCTCAATTAGGGTTAAAAGGTTATTATCTTTGACCCACATTTATTCAAATTTGAAGGGGCACCGTTTAGGTTGGCAATCTTCTAATATACTTCACTGGACTAGGTAGTGATCAAAGCCTGAGTATGGTAAGATCTCAGCCGTCAGAATAGAAGAGAGTTGAGCCCAATTGCCCCTGACTAGGAATCTATCCAATTTTTCTACAATGTTGCTAAAGCCCTTCCTTTTGTTGTTCCATGTAAAACCTTCCTATGCAGTTTTGGTTTCCATTAAATTGTTCTTGTGAACCTAGTCCTTAAAATCAATTACCGCTATGGACAACTTGACAGATCCTCCTGACTTTTCTTTGGGGTCTAAGATCACATTGAAATCTCTGTCCAGAATGCAAACCTGATCTTGTAAAGTTCCCAAGAATTGATCTATTTCTATCTAGACTAATCTCTTGTCCTAGTTCTGGGAAGGGCCATAAATGTTAATAAGAAAGAAGTGTAGGTTTCTTCTAATGCTTTTGACGATCCCCACCATCCAGTTCTTTTTACAACTTATTACTGAAAATGAAACCATTCTAGGATCCCAGATTACCCCAAGACCTCCAAAGGCACCCTCTGCTGGGATTCCTACTAGTTCCCATATTCCTAGCTTCTTATTTAGAGTGTCTATCTCATCTTTATTTAGTTTGGTTTCTTAGATCATTAGTAAGTCTAGTTTTGTGTTGGTTATACAGCGTTTTATAATTCACTATTTGTTAGGGGCGTTGAGACCCCTAAAATTCCAAGTATATACTCTCATGGTGCTGTGGGAATGCCCTTCCCCTTCCTTGCATTAAATAGTGTGGTGATCTTAGTCTGATCTATTGCCTCGCCTGCTTTCTCTCTTAGTACCAGTAGTGATTTTATGCCCCTTTTTTATTACTTTTGGCACAGTTTGGGGTTTCTTTACTAAAATCAGTTATGGAGATTCCTAGTCGTGGGTTTGCTTTCTCCACCTCTCTGTCTCCTTGCTCTTTTGGGACCTCTTTACCATTCTCCTATCTTGACTCTAGTTCTTCCAGTTCCATGATCTTGGTGATAAGTTTTTCCTTTTCTTTGTTTGCCTCTTCAATTACTACTTCCTCTATTGCCTTGTCTAGGATCTCATTGTAGATCTCCTCTAGGTCCCAATGACTAACCTTATCTATGGGTTTCTTATGATTCCCATTCTCTTTATGTTTTTCCTCTGTTTCATAAGTGTTTGGGACCCATTCTGGTGTTTCTGAAACCTTTGGATCTATACTTCCTCCCCCTACTTGGGAGTTATTATTATTAATCTCTTCTACGAGAACTTCCCCCTCCTCAAGCTCCATCCTAACCTTGCCTATCTGGGGTTCATAACTCTTCTTTACAGTCTCAGCCGCTACCGGTGTTCCTTTACCTGATATTCCCTGTGTAAGGCTCATATTTTGTATAGTAAGTTCATGACTCTACCTCTATGTATTCCTTTTGGACTTTTGAGAGGGTTTGGGGCATTTTCTGGGTTGAGCTGTTACCATACTCGGGTTCTGATTTTGTCTAGTTAACTCTCTTCCACCACTATGGTGTTGTTTGGGGGAAGGAAGGCTAGACCTTTGGTATTCCACTATAAATCCACCTTTGTTTTCATTGAATCTGATGTTTACCTCCACTGACTAAGGTTTGGGATTATTATTAGTATGTGTTTTTGGTATACTCTTGAAACAATTCCTGTGGGGAGGGTCCTTATGAAATACTGGCTTAATACAGTAATTGGCCCAGTTCATTTTAATTTCAAGAGGTTTGAGGGTTTCCATACCTATATCCAATTTTACTAACAAGAGAACATCAAAATTGGATAAGAAATCCTTTTCTATTCTGATGAACTCTCCTAGGTGATTACCTATCTCCCTTAAGATTTTACTATGGATAAGCTCAACTGGGAGATTTGGTAACTTGACCCACCTAGCTACTTTAAGTTTCAATTTACTGGGGTCAAAATTAGGTAGCCAGTCTAGGTACTCAAAATTATGCCCTTTATAAAACAAGCTTCTCCTATTTAAGATTTATTTTTTTAGGTTTGCACTCTTGCAGACAACGAATATGAAATCTTCAAAAGTGATAGTGATACTTACCTAGTCTTTGTAGAGGGATTGGACCCACTCCACAATTTTCTTCACAGGCTACCCTATCCCACACCATCGAATATAGAAACTGTGGGTTCTATAATGAATCCCTAGACCATCTATGTAGATGTTTTTGATATCTATTGATACTTTCTTTTTCATGGCCTCCAATTTTTGATGATGCATTGAACTCATTAGTGGCCTCGACCAAGGGGTTCTGGGGTTTGCCTATTCTCAGATTGTTACCTAGTCTTTTGCCCTTCCAAAGAGTGTTAGATGCCAAATTACCGAATTTATGGTTTTTAGGGATTTGCCATTGGTGGGGTGCCCTGAAATTTGACATGCTACCTGTATGGGAATTTTCCTTCACATGAATGATCCTGGGGGGCAGTTTTGAAAAACCCTCCGCATATCCTTGTCTTGGATAGGAAGGGTAGGAGATAGTAGGGGGTTGTCGAGCACTGCAACTTCTTTCCCGGCGTAAAGTGGTGCGATTTGCTCTAGTTGCAAATGCTAGGGTTGCTGAGGTAATTGGGAAAGCCCACATTCCTACCAACCTAGCGTGAGCTATTACTCTTGATGTTACCTCTGCCCTAACTCCCCTCTGTAGCCTCCTACTTTTCACAATTTGTCAACCCTGTTCTTCTTGATGATGCGAAGGGGGAGCCCTGCCCCCATAGAAAACCTTCTCCTTCCCCTGTGTAAGGATGTAGGGGTTGTCTACCCTAATTTCATTTTTGGCATTCTTAATAATGATGCTTTGTCGCTGACTGCTTGTTTTTTTCACATTTTATCGTTATGTAATTTTATAAAGTAAAAAAGATTTCATTTTTAAATAATATATGTGTATTAAAATAATCTTAGATTTTAATTTTTAGATTTAAGTTAACATCATATAAAATTAAATTAGGCTATAATTTAGGAGGTGGTAGATAATCTTAGATTTTGATTTTTAAATTTAAGTTAACATCATATAAATTTAAATTAGGCTATAATTTAGGAGGTGGTAGAGCACTAATTTTAGAAAAATATTAAAACTTGCCAAATGACAAAAGGCATATAAAAAAAACATCCACTTTACTTGAAATAATTGAAATATAAAAGTTACAAGCAATCCCTTACTAAAAACTAACCTAATAATTTAATTATGCATTACATAAATTTTAAAAAAATATGATCATATTTTTAAACTAATAATAAAGCAATCCCTTACTAAAAACTAACTCAAGTTAGCTACAAAGCAGTAATTATCTTTTTCTATTTTGAAAACTTGTAATTAGGTAAAACTTAAAATACATTTCATTCACAAGAAATTATTCATTTAGCTTTCTTAATTTAATTTTATTTTATTGTATGATAAATTTAGAGGAGACTCTCTGGAAGAAGCCATAGTCCACCTTCATGCCTGTGAGTAATTTCTCTTGTTTGTTTTAATTTGGTTTGCAATTTTAATTATTTATTTTTTAAAATTTCTAATTAATTTATTTTCTCCAAGTTTAGATCTAATTATAATGTGAACTGCATGTTGTAGGAGGGAGGTTAAAAAATCTTCTAGAAAAACAAAAGCATCCAGAGAAAGAAAGCAAAATATCTTTATTTTATTTTATTGTCTGTGTTTAAACCTCGAATAAGTTGTAAGGTTTCTACAACTAATATATTAACCTTTCATAAGTGATATCTAAATATTTATACTCTTAAATTTAAAATAAAATAAAATAAATTATTGTATTCAAAAATTTAATAAATCAAATTTAACACAAATTAATAATTTTATTATTTTATTCTAAAGAAGGAAAGAAACTTATTAAGTTTTAAAACCTATCAATAAAATCTTATATAAATCTTTAATTTAATCTTATTTCTTTCTTTGATTTTAGTGGATAGTGATGGCTTCCTTGAAACTACCATCCATCAGGTTTGCATTTTATTTTATTTTATTTTTTATTACTTTCACCTTCTTTGTTTTATATTTTTATATTTTTTTATATCTTTCAGCTCCCATTCGTGCTATATAACTGCCCAAGTTTTTCTATTTTTCTATCCATTTGGCTTCCATGAATTTATTTTTTATATTTTCAGCTCCCATCCGTATTATAACTGCCCAAGTTTTTCTATTTTTCTATCCATTTGGCTTCCACGAATTTATTTATTTACACATTTTATGAATTTTGTTTACATGAGAATCTAAATCTTAATTAGCCCTTGTTGTGAGTGTAGAATGCCTCTAGGCATAATTATAAGAATTATTATAATTATATAATATAATATTATAATATATTATATCATAATTATAATTATATATTATATTATAGAAAAATATATAATATACCTATATTATATTAATTATACAATATAATATATAATTATAATTATATATCTAATCTATATTATAATATTAGGGTTATGGTTTTAATCTAATTAGGGTTATGGTTATGTTCATAGAAATATATGCTAAGTGTAATGTTAGCACAACTTGTCATAATTGTAACCATAATGATAACCCTAATTCTATCCTAAATTTGAAATGTAACTCTAACTGTGCTAACCTTAATTCTATGTAAACCCTAACCTAATTTAACTCTAACCCTAATTCTAATTTTAATGTTTTTGCCTTATATATTTGCCCTAATTATAACCAAACCCATAACCCTAATTCTATACCTAAACTTAACCCACACCCTAATTCTATCCCTAAACCGAATTGTAAACCCAAACCTTTGGTTATATATGTCCTCATTGTAACCCTAAACCTCATTCTATTTAGAACCTTAATTTTATGATCCTTAACCCTAAGCCTAATTTAAGTCTAACCCTAATTCTAATTCTGTTGTTTTTTTACTTATATATTTTCCCTAATTATAACTAAACCCATAACCCTAATTTTAACCCTAAACCTAATCCTAACCCTAATTTTATCTCTAATCCTAATCCTAGCCCTAACTTCAATTTTGATCCTAAGACTAACCCCAATCCTAATCTTAATTCTAACCCTAACCCTAACTAAATTTATAACCCCTACCCTAATTATATTCATAATCCTAATTTTGAACTTGGTCATAATTCTATCCATAACCCTAGCCCTAATTCTAACTCTAACTCTAACCCTAACCCTTATTCTAAACAAACTTAAGAAAGTTGAAAAATTAGATTGTTATTTGGAAGAAAAATCTACAATCTTTTAACAAAATTTAAACATCTATTATTCTTAAATATTATTTAGTCTAACAATTAAAAAAAATTGATTAATAAAATTATTGTAGTGTAAAATTACTATTGCCTATTTAATTATTAAATCAAATGATAATTAAGTAGGCTAGTTGAAATAATAAAGGATACAACAACAACTACTGAGTTTTTCTTTTACAATTAAAATATTTTTAATCTTTCCCTTAGAAACATCACACCAACTATTTATGTATTTGACCCACTCCCATAACAATGGATGGGTGCATTGAACCACCTTACTTCAATATTATCCATTCCAACAGTCAAACAATCAATAACAACTTTACACGTCATTCACAATAAAAAGGGGTAAATAATTGTCCTATTTCTATTGGCCAAAATTGATTTTTGATGTTTAGAATGATGGCCTTAACTCTTTGAAACCATATTTTCTTTGCTCCTCCTCCGCCATTGGTATTTCTGACAGCAGCGGGACAATCTCCGTGCAATGTGACGAATGAGTTTGGCATAGGTGGCCTATTACGTGTCTGCAGTGCACATGCACTCGAAAGGAACTTGTTCGACTCTATACATAGAGCCCCGCCTGAGGAAAGGAAGACGAGGTAAGGTAATAGATAAGAGAAGAGAAGGTCAGAGAAGATGGAGAGGTTTTTGAAATGCCAATCTCAGTCCCAGTCTCAGTTTGTTGATGGTTCCAGCTGTGAAGATCTAAGGCTGGTCAAGCGCCTCGGCCAGGGCAACATAAGCACGGTTTTCTTGGCTGTCCATCGCGGCACCAACAAGGCTTTTGCGGTGAAAGTGATGAATAAGGAGCTTCTTCAACAGAGAAACGCCTACAAAATGGCAGCTAAGGAAAAGAAGATTCTGTCTTCTCTGGATCATCCTTTTCTCCCGTCTCTTCTTTCTCACTTTGAGTCGGAGAATCATATATTTCTGGCCATGGAGTATTGTTCTGGAGGAGATATTAACGTCTTGAGGCATAGGCAACCCACTCAGACCTTTTCAGAGTCCACGATAAGGTCAATATTTTAATTTGTTCGTTTTTATTTCTTACTTGCATTTGGTGAATGTCTGCGTTCGTCCTGTTTTCCCTCTTTAATCTGATTCATGTGGAAATTGATTTCTTTCTTCTTATTTAAAGTTAGAAATGAGGAATACTTATTTCATAAATGTCAATCTTATTTTTTTAAAATCTTGATTTTTTATATTTAACAAGACTTTAATTTTTGATTGATTTGTTTTAGTCATTCAACTCCCCCCAATAATTCAAAGTCCATTTAATTTTAACTGCACTTGCACCCATAGGAGGTTCAAGGAATACGCCGATATGAACAACCAACGAGTTTAGAAAATTTTCCGGCGTGAATTTTTTACGGAGTGAGACAATTCAAAGCACTATAATGCTCACATATAAAAGCCTATGGGCTAATTATTATCTAATTTTTTTTAACTATAAATTTTGTATAATGATTTTTAATTTTTTTTTTGAGATGATTGCATGGCTTAAACTCAGTCGACCATTCCTGTCGAAAAACAAATCATTGACAGTTATCATTCAATTTGCCCTTCAAATGTTCACATAATATTTATCTGAAAGGACTATTTATAAATTAAATATAGATAAATAATTTTATCCAAAACCTCTCTTTTAAATGATAGAATCTTCTTAAATATTGATTATTCAAATGGTCACAAAATATTATTTTGAAAAGAATATTTATAAATTAAATATAGATAAATAATTTTATCCAAAATCTCCCTTTTAAGTGAGAGAATTTTTCTTAAAATTTGATTATATTTATGATATGACCATCAAATTTAGGTCCTTGTCAATGGGCCCTTGGTCTTTGGTGAAGTTGAAGGGTTCTCCATGAGCCCACCAGGGATCAGGTTTTGTTGAGTGCAAGGGCCAGACATCCTAAGGAATGAGCCCAGGATCGTGCCGGAACACTTTGGCCCAATGGATACCACTCTGTTGACTCTCAACTGCAGAGGTTTCAGCCCAAAACTCATGCTCCCATATCAGATAGCTAAACAATTCTACCAATTTAATATTAAAAAACCCTCCAACAAAAAATAAAATAAAATTAGGCCCTAGATGTATCACAGTATTCAGTCTCTCTGTCGAATAATTGAAAACTTTGTAACATTATCTTTGTTACTAAACTGTTCAGAATTCGATTGAAGCCAACGATTTTTTTTCTCTGTATATAGTCAGTTTCCTTAAGCTGAATTTTATCTTGCTGCTTCTATCAGAGGACGTGGACTAACTAATATTTTGGGAGGACATTTGTCTGGGTAATTAAGTCAATTTTAGAGGTGATGTGTTTGCATCCAAGCGCAGGTTCTACGCGGCGGAGGTAGTTGTAGCGTTGGAGTATTTGCACGAGCAGGGAATAGTATACAGAGATCTGAAGCCGGAGAACATATTGATCCAAGAGAGTGGGCACATAATGCTCACTGATTTCGATCTGTCCCTGCGTCTCATATCAGATGATGGCGAAGAAGATGGTGAATGGAAGTCGTGTTCGTTTGTGGGTACAGAAGAGTACATCGCGCCGGAGGTCCTGTGTGGGAAGCCCCACTCCTACGACGTGGATTGGTGGTCCTTTGGCGTCTGTCTCTACGAAATGAGTCACGGGCGGACGCCTTTTAGGGGGTCAAATAGAAAGGACACTTTTGTCAATATTTCGAGCAAGAACCCTTCCTTCTCCTCCTCATCTTCTCTCGACGATCTCATCCAGAAGCTCCTTGTGAAAGAGCCGACAAAGAGGCTAAACAGAAAGCAAATAAAAAGCCAACCATTCTTCCGCGGCTTGAAATGGGAGCAACTACAGTTTGTTTCGAGGCCTCCTTTTGTGCCGCCGCTCTCCCCTGAACCTCCGCTCACTTTTCACCAAGAAAATGAAGAAGAAGAAAAAGCAGACATGAGCATTAAATCCGAGAGCTGCAGCTATGCGAAATGTGACTTGGACAAAGACAATACGAGCATATGTACATTTCGGGAGTTTTGAGATCTGGGTTGTTGATGGATGCTGCATGCACATTGGACCAAAACAATAAATAATTTGGTTAGTAGGTTGTTTTTAGTATTAACCTTTTAATAAATTTTAGAATTTTAATCTTTCTTTTGTTATAAATACTTGGTGATATATATATATATATGTGTGTGTGTGGTAGTTTAACTTCATGTTTTTCTAGCCACTTCAAATTTCTATGTATGCAGGGTTTTATTATTGGTCAACATGTTATTACTAGTAAAATCATATAAAAGTGTTACCAAATGGTTAATAGGTATATAGTTTCATTATGAACCATTTATGTTTATGTCTATTGGCCATTTGAAATTATCTTTTAAGTGTTGTGACTAGTTTTCAAGAGTTTTACCAGTGTGATAATGTAAGAGATTTTTTATGATTTTATAAAAAAGAAGCAACTTTGAAAGTATTTTAATTTATTAATATTGATAATGATTTTCAAAGATATTATTAACAGAATTAATATTTTTAAAAAAGGATAGTAATCTTAAGGACTAATTTATAGTTTTCTTCTTAAAACACATTTTTTTGACATTAATATCATGTAGGTGATAGTTAAGTCTTTAATGTTTTTTCGGATTTTTATTTTTGAGTGGGAATCTCAAATTTCAATGTAATTGTCATTAAAATCATTTCCTTAATTCATCATTTAGAAATGACATTATAGACCATAGATTGTTATGTGTTTTTCTCTCTAATTTTAATATTTGAGAACTTTATGTTTAGCTATGTTCATGGATGGATGCCATAATATTTTCGTTGACATTGTTTAATATGAATGCTTTAGTTATAGAGTTATTCATGGATATTTTAGCCTAGTTTAAAACCTACAATTCATATTTTTGCAATGAGGTTAAAGTAAGTTTTATTTAAGCATATTCTACTTGTATTTAACCATATTCTACTTGTGCATGACTACTATGTTGGTAATCATGGATTTTTCCATGTCTTATAACATTGTCTTGTGAAAAAGCAATGTTGATACATAGTTGAATCATTGCTAAATGCTAAAATAATGTTATGATGCATATTTGAATAATTACATAAAGAGTCAGTTATAAAGACATATGGCTTTCTATAATAGTTTTGGATTTGAATTTATTTCCCTAACATTTGGCTCTATAATCTAGCATTGTAAGATAGTTTAGATTTTGTAATGATTTTAAACAATTTGTAACCATTCATTTACCAATAGAAAAGAATAAAAAAATTTAGAGCAATTTTGAAGGATTCTAAAGCCTAGTGTAACCAACTTAAACATCATACTTCAAGGATAAAAGAGAAAATAATTCCAAAAAACTCACAAAGATGAGTAAACTTATAATAACTAGATGATACAATTACTTAAAGGATAAAAGAGAAAATAATTCCAAAAAACTCACAAAGATGAGTGAACTTATAATAACTAGATGATACAATTACTTCAAGGTTAAAAGAGAAAAAAATCCAAATAACTCACAAAGATGAGCAAACTTATAATAACTACATGATACAATAAAATATGAATTCGATAAGAAATTTACAAAAACATAACAATATTATCTTAAAAATAGAATTATATGAATGCATTTAAATTATTTAATTCTCATGTGCTTAAAAGTTAATGAAGACATAAAATTCAACTTCTAAATTGAAAAAATAGAAAAGGGGATTTCATTTTGTTTCTTGATAACAATAAAAAAATGCATAAATGTGGAGAAGTTGGTTTTCTTGGAAATAAAAAAATAACAAAAGCCCAATTTGCAATAAAGAGAAATAGATCAAGTATCAGTGAATTTGGTTTAACAAGTTTTGTTTCCTCAAAAATTGCATGCTTTGGAAGCTCCCCAAGAGAGTGGCCCTCACAACCATTTAAATCTCTCCCAAAAATTAATGGTGTATTTCTTGTTGTATTGTACAACTTTAGCTACCTCACTAGCAAGTTTATCAAAGATGTCATTGATAATATTGGTCATAATCCCCATGACCTTCATAGAGATACCAAATTTAAGGTTCACATTCTTCAAAACTCTAAATACGTAGATCTTGTAGGTATCAGTACTCTTTTAATACTTCTTCTTTCCCTTCTTATCTGCAGCCACTTTGGAAAACATCTTTCAATATTTGGTAGTTGTAGTGCATTTTACACACACTCTAATTTTAATTTTTGTAGGGCATTTTTATCAAAAATCAAATTTCCTTTGGGAAGCCCAAAATAGCAAATTGAGTCCATATGGTGAGGAACAGAGAGAATATTATGCATTGCACAACAAATAAGATGGGAGATGTTTTTAATGTTTTATCTAGTTATTGGTAAACAATGTACTATGAAGGTGCTATGAGGGTAGCGACCATTCCAATCTCCTCAAAAAATGATGATCAATAATATAGAGAACTTGGCACAACTTGATGAAGCATGGCACAAGGGTGAAATCATTCCAAATATCACGGTGCCTATATCTCAGATGAAATCAAGTGTACAACTCTACATAAGCAATTTCAATTGGGGTGCAACCTCTCAAAATCATTATGCAAGAAAAGATATCATTGCCAAGCTTTGTAAAGAAGGCTCAAGTCAATGGATAATGCACCTAGCCTTGAATAATGGTATATGGTAATAAGAATTACACAACATATAAAATCTATTGTATAAACATGAAATAAAGGCACACAACTACAAGCAAAAGGTACACAAACCTTAAAATTCCATGCAACATCATAGAAGAGGTGCACAAGATAGGGAAGCATGCAATAAATTATAGTGCAAGTTCATAAAATCCAACCTTGGCTGGTAAGAAATGATATAGCTAGCCATAATTGTCCAAGGTGCATCCATAGTCATAGAAGATAGATACTCAACAAGAAGGAAGATATGACCACTCCCAAACCAATGCAATCATTTCAATCTGATGCGTAATCATAACCAAGCCAAGAACAACTATCTCAAAATCTAATGCAACTATTTTAAAATGGAAAACCATTTAGTCTTCTATAAGCTCCCAGAAGTCATTATGCAAGCATATAAGATCATGGCACAATATCTAAAAGTTTAGCTACTTCAATTATCAGCAACTTGTTACAAGTTTAGCATAGGCCATCAAGAGGAGGATGCAATCATCATGGAATATGGTGCAATCTTTCTAAAACTCTAGTGCATAATATGAAACTCTAATGAACCATCTTCAAATGGTGTGCAATTGAAGGAAAATAGAGTGGAGACCAAGTATTATGTGCAAACTAGGATAAGTGAGGTACAACCATCTTCAAATGGAGCACAAGTTTTGTGAAAAGAGAAGTATAAGTTTAAAACCAAAGTACAAATATTTTATTAATTTTGTGTAGCCATGGAAATAAGCAAGGCATGACTTATAAAAATGGTGTGAGCCATAATAATATAATGCACGATGGTAAGGAAGTAAGACACTGTAATGTATACTCCAACATAGAGCCTCCAACTAAAGATTAGCAAGTATATATTGAGTAAAATACAACCAAAGGGACATAGCTTAATTTCTCATATGCTCAGGGCAATGAATAGGGGCCATCAGATTAGAAATGATCTAATGGTTGACAAACATTTTAAAAGTTTGGAAGAAATGTCAGGTAAAAGAGTGCCTCGTTGGTTCTTTTAAATCCAAGCTAGAAGAAGGACCCACCAAGCATCAGAGGCCTTCTGAACCACCCAATCTACTTCTTCATCTAATGGTGAGCACTCTTCAACATTGTCAAAAGTACTTGTTTTCCAAAGGTGCACCATTGGTCTTTTATAGGTCTATGTTTTCCTTTTATTTTAAAATTTTTTAATAGGAATTTCTATTATTTAAGAAAAAATTTTCCAAGATTTATTTTTTAATAGAATATATTCATTCTAAATTTCTAGGCTTTTTCAGCACAATTCTCTAAACTTTATATATATATTCCTTTTATTTTTATATTTTTTATTAGGAACTTCTATTATTTAAAAAAAAAACCTTAGATTTTTTTTTTTATAAATTATTTTATTTATTCTAGGCTTTTGCTTTACATCAAAAAGAGTGAAATAGAAAAAATTGGAAATAGTGATATTAAATTATTATGCCGAGAGGCATTCTACAATCATAGTAGGTGTGGAGTTAAGAGATGAAAGATTCCAAGATTCTGTGTAATTTTATAAGATTCCAATCTAAAAAACAAAAGAAAAGTTTTATATGCATGAGATTATTAAGATACAACATCATAATGAAATGCCACAATAAATACACCATTAAACCTCACACCACTCTCAAAAATGCTTTTACCATTTTAAACTAAAATGAAAATATTCTAGCTCTAACTAATTTATAAATGCCAAAAATTAAAAAATTAAAACTAAGAACCAAAAACCAAAAACCAAAAATTAGAAGATATCTCTCCGCATACTTTAGATATATATTTTTAAATATAAATATACTAGTTAATATATCCAGTGATATATAAAATTTGATTTGCATTTAAAAAAATTAATTGTCATGTGACAGGTAATAATGAAAACTAAACGGTAGGAAAAAAACTCATTGACATAAAGAGGGACTGTCAAATTTAAGCTCTGGATGGAAGGCAAGGTGATGGAAGGGAGGGTGGGGCCTAATAATTTTAAATAGAGAAGATAATTATTTATAAAACACATATAAAAGATCACACAAAGTAATAAAATACGACACTTTATTTTATAAAGAACGGGAATAATGAAGTAAGACTTCATTAGTAGAAGGAAACCATAAAAGGCTGAAGTGCTATAATAAGTCAAAAAGCTCACGAAAGGAGATGGAAGAGGAGAGTACAACAAATAGTGAGTGGTGTCTACCATGCAGCAAAGCACGGAGATAATTATGGTATGTCTAAGAAGAGTTTCCATATTTTTCTTTTTCTTTTCCTAGTTCTCTCTTGTTTTATATCTAGTAATGTTCAATCCAAAGGAGCAGAGATGAATTCTTTTACTAATGAAGCTCTGTCAAATTGTATGCTCGGGTCTTTCAAGCCAAACATTTCGTAATTATTGTGTTCAACCAGAATAATTGTGTGACCGTGCATCTTGCATTACACATTTATTTGTCAGATTATTCTTAGTAAATGAAATGGAATGTTTTATCTTACTATGCTATTTTTATTTTTAATTTTGTTAGTAAATTTATTTATGCTGTCATATTCTTGCATACACAGCCTTAGTTCATAGATTTGAGATTAATTAATCTTTCACAAATGGATGACTATAGGATCCTCACCTATCCTCTCACAAATGAATTAGTATGGGATCCTCACCTTTCATTCTTGCACTTGTGTTCACATTATCCCACTACCACAGATTCTTTACAAATCAGTCATGTGCAAGTACATTTTCTATAACATGAGATTTCTTAGTTTGATGTTTTTTCCTTTGCAATGGGCTTCTTCTCTATTTTACCTACACTATTTTTATTTTTGTATTTTAAAAGAAAAAATTGAAACTTATTTGAATGTATTTTTTTTTAAATTGTCACTATAATTTAATTGTTAATAAATTTGTTGAAAAATAAGGTTAAGGTTAAGTGGGACATCTTGTAAATTTTATTTTCTTTTTTAAGGTATTTATAATTTGAAACTTATGGATTGTTTTTTTTTCATTTTGATAAATATATATTTTTAAATAAATCTAATATATTTTATTTTGGTGTTGATGATTTAGTTCTAAAAAATTAAATATAAAGGTGTTAATTTAAATATTGAAAAAATTATATTTTAGTGTAATTTTAGATTTTTTAAATATTATTTACTTGAGTACGAGTTATTAGAAATCAAGTTTTTAAAATGGTTTTATTTTATTGGTAAATTAGCTCCAAGATGAGGATTTAGTGGACACTTCACTTATAAAAGTTGTGGCCCATATATAATTTAGCTAGAATGAATCTAACTGCAACATATGTTTCATTGAGCTAAAAAGTAAAAAATGAAGAAATAAACATACCAAAGAAATATGAAATTAGCATTAATAAGAAAGAAAGTAATGAAGCTAAGTACAATGGAAAGTCCCTAGAGATTTATAATAGTCATGGTGATGTTAACTGTGATGATATATAGAGTAGTGAAGAGGGTGGAAGGAAGAGGATGGGAATAGGGCCATGCAACATTCTATAAAGAATCTATTTGTTGCTCCTACAAAGTCACTCTTATACCAACTGCTACAAGCACTACTTTGTTTGAAAATAGGGACAAATGTGAAACATGCTTTGAAATAAAATGTGTTGGAAGTAAGTGGTGCATGTGTCATAGCACTTTGTCAAAGTTACAACAATAGATTTTCTTTCCTTCCATTTACTCATTTCCTAATGACAATGGAGGGTGGTACAATCCTATTCTTAAACACCTCAATATGTCCATGCTTGCTCTTGAAAATATTGTCATTTATAAGGAAAAAATTGTTCTTCTCCTCTTTAGGAGAACTAGATGTCACTTCCATAGAGGAATTTACTTCACTATTCATAGAAATCCATACATTCTTCTAGTTCTATTCTTCTAGTTCTTGTGTGAAATGTGGAAAGAGATAAAAGCTACATGGAATATATTAAAAAATAAATATATTGAAATAGAAAGAATTAATCTAAAATTATAGATAAAGAGATAAAGTTTTATTTCTTAGTACAACCAACCAAACATGTTAGTGATTCAATTATAGACTAAGAATGTATGCATTTAAGAAATTTCTTAGGAAAAGTTATATGTCAAATGTTCATGGCAGCATGAGTTCATGTAGCTTGAAGTGCTCAAAGACTTGTCATTGCAAAATTTTATTCTAAATTCTTGGAACAACTCCTCAACAATATAGTTATAGGTGTCTTCTAATTTTCCCTCATAAGTTTTACTGATGGGATTTTTATGCACATTTAAGATGCTATATTCAACTTAAATATGAGGAAGATTAAAATAACAAAGCATATCTTAATTGTCTTCTCTTATTGTTTCAATAATGTTTTTGAAGTCAAGAAATTTGATTATTTTTTAAAAAAATTAAATAAAATTTAACATTTTCTCTTATACATGTCTTAAATATTTAAATATATATTTGTTTCAATGATTCAAGAAAATAAATGTTAGTGG
Source organism: Cunninghamia lanceolata (assembly GCA_027924645.1). Lineage (NCBI taxonomy): Eukaryota > Viridiplantae > Streptophyta > Pinopsida > Cupressales > Cupressaceae > Cunninghamia > Cunninghamia lanceolata. The sequence continues at coordinate 8,013,294 of BSBN01000957.1, forward strand.
TAGGATTTTTAGATATAGTGAACAAATTTAATAGTATATTTTTAAAAGGTTGTAAATATTAATAATAGAATATAATCTCTACTAGCTACTAATAATAGTAATGTGGTGGATGCCAAATTTATAAAGAGTCACTAAATTTTTTTCATTTTAATAATGAAAAGGGTAATAAATACATTATTTATGAAAAGTTAATTTGTTTTTATTTAAATCTGTAAATGGAATTTAACAAACTTAACTATCTAGGAATGTTTCCATGAGAATTCTGCAAAGCTAACTAACCCTAGATGATGTATCCACTAGATTGTCCTTCTATTTGAGTATGTTCAACACATCTTATTCATTTTTACAAGGATGTTGTCACTTGAAATTGCACTTTGTTTGAACTTCATTCAAATGTTTGAATGACATAATGAATGACACAATGGGAATGATCTCAAGGTGTGGGACTTTGCAGATGAGATCAAGCCTCCAAAGCTTAAGGCTCAGAGAAATAATGCAACTAAACCTAATCTAACACCACCAAGGAAAAGGGAGGAGGAAGACAAGAAATGAAATGTAAAGAGTGATACACATATTTAACTAGTTGGACCTAACTCATAACATAACAATGACCTCAAAGATTGAAATAGCTCACATAGACTCATAGAGACTATAATAGAGGTTATATTAGAAAACTAAAGTTACAAAAGGAATTGTTTTATCCACAATATGAGCGTACAATCTTCAAATAAATACATTGTAAAGTCTTAGGGACACAAAAATTAGTTGCTTGTATTAATCATGAAGGCTAAATAGCCATTACGAATGACAAAACAACTCAATATAGATCATAAACAAAGCACAAAATGACAACTTTCCCCTCATTGTTGAACTAGAACAAATACATGAGAGGTCGAAGACATAGTCCATCAGAGTCATTCATCTCTAGAAAATGACACAAGGTCTAGATCTAATATTGAATCCTTCTACCTGAATGATGGCTCAGAGAACAACCACACCAAGATCATTCAAACATGTATATATAGAATTTTAGATCAATTGTAGCAGCATGGACAAGGAAAAGAATGGTTAACACATTTTGCAAGTCGCCCATGCGTGTTGTGTCATGCCCACATGGCATATTTTAAGAAACTTGTAGAAAAGGAGTGTTCACCCATACCCAGGTACATAAATTCATCAATGAAGGAGCTACAATAGCATGGAGGCATAGAAAATACATCTAACATTGCATTAGGCCTTAGAACAAGCATTAATGGTGGCCTAGAGAGTCATTGAGAAGTCCTATCATGAGTTGAGCTGAAAATAGATTGGGAAGGCAAAATCATCAGGCCTAGACAAATCCAGCCTCTACTGAGCATTTTGTGTTATTATTGGGTATAGGAGACTCCTCAACAACTCCAACAAGTGTTAAAGAGAGTGAAACCATCAGCTTTCAGCAAGCAAGCCATTACAAAACCAATTTCCTTCTTGAAAAGGTGAAAGAGAGCTCCCCAATCATCAAAATCTGAAAGGGAAAAAAGGATGCAATTGGGTTTTGGCAATTAGGCCCTCATCATAACACCTTCTTTGGAATGGCACAAAAGAGATCTCTGAAGTCCGAAGTCTAAAAAAGGAAAAAAGAGAAACCACCAGGCTTCTGGGATCAGGTTGTCGTTATAAAATCTAACTCAAAAGTAGAAGGATAAGAACATAGTTCAAACATCGAAGTCTAAAGAAATATAAGACAAGGTAAAATGTCAAACCTCAAGGTTTGAGATTTTTCTACATCATCTTCTACTTGAGCAGGAGAACAAGAACCTCTTCGATATCATGATCTTGAAATAGTTAGAATAATTGTGACGTGTCAGGGAGTTGTCAATTGGACCTTTTGTCAAACATCTTCTATCTCTGAATGGGAGTAGAAAAAACCACCAAAGCCTAAAATCCAAAGAATTACCAAGGAAAAGGTAAAACATCAGGCCTCAACCATCAGACCACTACCACTCCACCTTCCCACCTTGAAGAAGAATGACCAACACCCCAAACTTTGAAGTCCAAAACATACTTAAAACAATATGAAAATCGATAGACTTCAACAAACAGACCTTCGTCAGAATGACATCCCTTTTAAGCATTGGAACAAGAAACCTCCCAATCTCTAAAATCTAAATGACTTAGATAAATAAATGTTGAAAATTGAGGAGTGAGAATACATCAAAGCACATGCTTCAAGCTAGTGTTAAAAAGGAAAATTTAGACTTGGATTTACTAATAAATCAATCTAAATCTTGCACATAACGTTCAATAATCGCCCTAAAAGCCTTTGATTCTCTTACCAAGGATTAACCAAAGAGTGTCATATCATCCACAAACTGTAATTGCAAAATATGTATAGAGATAGGGGGAGCACGAGAAGCCTTTGAACGTACCAAATTGTTACATCCCTCTTTTTGGAAACAATTATGCTATTTACTTTCTTTCAAATTTTAGTAATTAAATATGATGTGGACAACATGGAAACTGATGATTTATTTTACAAAGTTAGTTATATGAAATTTTAGAATCTATTGATTATGATCAAAGTGATGTTGTAGACTAAATGTTTTTTTTTTGTTAAAAGCGAAATGATGTTTTGGATACATTATGCTTTGATTGGAACATGGGTGCTTTGACCACAAAACTATATGTGAGACTGTCATTGCAGGAACAGGTGGACCGTGTTCGACGGGAAGAGAAAGTATCTTTGACAGAGAGTATAGACACTGGAAATTAACCATGGGTGTTTGTTACTGAGATCGTCAAACAGGTAGATAAACCTTGGAACCATCAATTTAGTCTCGTTCGTCAGCTAGGATAGTTAAAGATTAGATGTCGACGTCTGAAGATAAGGTGTAATATCCCTTTTCGTAAGTCGTCATATAGAATCTTGGAGTCGTCGATGTCGTTGTAAGTCCACCATAGAAAGTTGACTTATATAGACGTTTATTATTTCGTTTATAAGTAATTGAATGAACCTACTTATGGCAGAATCGTGAATCACGTCTTGTAGTCGAAAGATGCGAGAAGTCAACTTTGTGTGTCTAACGATGTAGGAAACTTGTTTGCATTATGATCAATCCGTCGTGATTGTCGTAAAATGCGTCAAACTTGTGTTGTGAATTATTCTTTCTGGAAATTGATGAATGTCGAATTTGAAGCCATAGTGTGTAATAGTTGTTTAGCATGGGTCTTTTTCTTTTATCTTTGTCTGCGAGATAATTTTTGATCTGACCTTGAGTCTCTTATCTAGAGTGGTCTTTATCTCTTTTTCTTATTCGACCATAGAAATGCTTTAGGCTTTTATTATCCGCTACCTTGTCGTGTTTAATTCTCAACTCAGCTTTAAGTTACTCTAGAAGGATTAGATGCCTTTTTGTTCAAGTGAGGACGAAGTTGTTATGTCCTGTAGCAAGCCACATCGATGAAGGAGCCTTAATCTTTCTAGTGGTCGTAATGAGTAATGAAGTCAGCTTATACTCAGTTAAATTGACCTCCCTGAGCTTAGGCATGTTTCGGTAGTCATTTAATGCCTTAACTACCTTCTCCATGGCGTGAGAGGGAGGAAGATGGGTAGTTTTGTTTAGAGTAACTGCAAATTAATGGCAGATGCCCCATCATCAAGGTGGTGTACTATCCTCAAGTGCATCGAACATTCACTGTAACTAGATGGCATTTCTTGTGGAGAGTCATGCATGACTAGAGGGTATCTAGGGATCTGCATGATAAAAAGACACGTAGGTTACAACACCAAAGCTCAGATGGCAAACACCGATGGTTATCCTAACTCTATCCTCTTGAGTAGGGTAGGGCCACTTCCGGATAGGAAGGAGTGCGGGAGACCGACGATCTGTGGTTGGAGGTTAAGCTCCTTGAAGATACTTTCTCTTCTAAATACTGAGGATTGCCGAGTCTTGAATGTGATGGGTCGACAATCGAGATGCATGTTAATGGTATGTTTCCAATATTTGTTTGTTTCAAGAAAATTTCAAATTGTTAGAAAACAAAATGTTTAATGTATATCATTTCTTTCAGTTTTATGAAAATAAGATCATGTTTATGACAAAATTAATAATGTTGTAATGAGTTGTAGATAAGTTCTTTTGTATTTGATTATCTAGTTAGAAAAAAAAAAATTACCTTTGTGAAAACCTAGTTTTTCTTTTCAATTCGGATATGGTTGTTACACAAATACATAGGCATTAGAAAGGTTCCTACGAAGGGCTTCCACCAACAAGATGAAAAGGAATGTTGATAAGGGATCACCTTAAATAATACCTCATGAGTGTTGGAAGAAGCCAACTCGACTACCATCAACTAAAATAGAAAACTAAGCCTTAATGACACAATTCATTTCCCAAGAAACTTAAGGACACTCAAAACTATAGGTGTGTAGGATATCCTCTAAGAACCAAGTGTAAAAAATCTATCAAAATCTTTAGTAATATCCAACTTGATAACTGAGGCTAGGGTTAAAATTTAGGGTTAATGCCACAAATAGCAAACTATCAAACCCTAGCAAACATAATAGAGTACAAGATAGCATGAAAATCAAAACAACAAAGAAAATGCAAACTAAATCTCCATGCTACACTTGGTTTATCTCCATTGCTCTTCTCAACCTCATATGGGAATACAAGATTTCGAAGGTTGAATATGGGAGGAATGTTGGTTGCTCATTCTAGCAGTATAACAGTACTCAAAAGCTAGATCTCCCAATGGCTAATGAGAGGGTTGATTTATAGAAAAGGCTAATTTGAATGAATGGCTATGATTGAAAGTTGTTTTCAATGATATGGACGGTTAGGATCAATTAGGTTTTCCCACTCTATAAGGAGTTGTAGTCATGTGACAAATGTGCGAAGGGAAATAAAGGAGACCTAATTCAAATATTTTATTTGAATTAGTTTGACATGTGAAGTGTATTAAGTGGAAGTCGTAGCATGTGACATGTGTTTGATTGTGATGAGAGGTGAGGGAATAATTCAAATATTTTATTTGAATTATTTAGAAAATGTGAAAGGGGTATTAACTAAATAAATGGGATTTATTTAGTTAATTGTCTAGTGGGAATAAATTAGATTAGGAGTGGGATTATGCAAGGACCTAGGGCAAAATGTTACAAGATGTCTCACAAGGTTATGTGACAATCTTGACATGGACAAATTTAAGTGTCTACAATAACCATCCTAAGGCTATCAAACTTCTTCATGGAGTGGATAATTTTATGAGAAGCATTTACACAATTCATAATTTGATGAGATGTGACAAAAGTAACTTATTCCAAGGAGATTAAGGAGTGTATAAGTGGTTAGAGCATTTTAGCTATTAATTTTGTGAAATTATTGTGCATTGTGTTGTGATGGGATGATGTTCAAAAAAAGTTGATGCATGAGAAGATTTTAGAATGAGCACTAAAATAGTGTATTTGAAATCCCTTATAAACCAACCATGCATAATTGATTCATTCAAGGCATGCATCATATCATGAATAATTATAATATTAAAAAATATTGAAAGAAACCTATCATTCCATGCCATCCAGGCGTGGGGAACTATCAGTCTTTATAGCCACAACCACACTGTGAAACTAGGGTCATTAGATCCTTATTATCAAAATTAGCAACTAGTTTAAGGATGTAGAACAAGAGTATAGGGTTATAGGGTTATGGATCATTAGGTACTAGCTATGGATCATAATGCAAACTAATTCCATGCTATAACCCACTTTAGAAAATTTATCAATAAGATCTTCTCCATCTTTGTTAAGGTCCAATCATCCTATCTTCTTGTACGATTGACAAATTCTCTAAAGTCTAGGTTATAGGATGGAAGTAGTTTGTATTATGATCTATAGCTAGCACCTAATGATCCATGGATTTTTTCCCAATAAATTTCCTCCTTTTGGAGGATGTCCTCTTGTGTGACAAGAAGAAATTTTTCCTATTCCAAAAGCACATTGAACATCTACCATCTTTTTGAATTATTTTATAGAGGTCCTCCAAAGCAATACTTATTTTAGCTTTCTCCATAAAGATATTGCCAAGTACATCCTTATTCCATTCTTTCAATTTCTTTTTAATATTTTTGATCTTTTGAGAAACACAATACATTGGGCAAGAACAAAATAGCCCACACTCTTGCCATCAGCCAGAAATTGCATTAAATAAATCTAAGTTCTAAAGCCACATAAACTCACATTTAAATGGGTATCCTAAAGGCACACATCAACCGATACTTCCATCCACATAGGAAAATGGCTTATGCCAACCATCAGAAGGATCAAGATTTAGTAGAACATGTTTTTTTCAAGCCAGTATGTGCAGGCACAAGAAAGTGATCTAGTATTTTTGTTATGTAATAGAACCTTTTAGGCTTGTTATTCCATGAGTATAAACCTTATTTGGGAATAATATCAAACAAGGTGTATCCTTGAATAGGCTCTCTAAAATCAGTAGTAGAATGCATGCAGGAGCCTCAAAATTTATCATTAGACGAAAGGATTACATTACAATTTCCTCCTAGGAATAAAGGTTGCACCATTATTGAAACTAACTTATTAGAAGCCTCTATCCATACTCTAGACTTATGAATCAAAGAATTTGACCCATAAATATTAAAGAAGAATCCATTGATTCACTCCTAAAATATGTGAGATGAGCAATACATCTAGTAGCTACCATGATCTATAAGATTGACCATGACTGTGGAACAGTTCTAAAGAATACTGAGACTTCCTAAAGCATCATTTGAGTTCATAGCTATGAAGTCCCATTTTGGATATAATTTAGCCAAAACAGCAACAAAGGTCAACCTTGAACATTTTATTTCTTGGATTAGAATGATATCAAGATTCATGCCCATCAACAAATTTCTTTAAACAAGCATATTTGTTTAGGGGCATTAATGGCCCTAAAATTCCATGAGAGTACCTTCATTTTTCTAAAGGAGGAATCCTTAGTCTCTTCTATGAATAACAAAGATATTCATCCATCATGGTTTGTAAGATAGTTCTTATTTTCTCAATTTAAACTTCCTTGAACATCCACCTCTAACTTTCTACCTTTTTTTCTTTTTAGCTAATAAAGAGGATATTGCATTACCATTCTATTTCCCAAAGAAACCAACAAAACAGTAGTAAAAGAAGCCACATCACCTCTGGCCAAGAGCAAGGAGTCATTTCTTGATAAACCTTTGTAATTGCAAACTCTTCATTATTAATAATCTTTTCTATAAGGTTATAGGGTTCTTGATACTCTTCCAATCTAGGAGCTTGATCTACCAAAGAGATTGTTTTCAATTTTAATCCTTACATTTAATGAGATTCATTAAATGTTAAAGCATATACTTTCATAAGTAGATTTTAAAAAATATTTATAGGACTAATTATAAAGTGTAGGCCTTTTAATATAAATATGCATGTAGCATATTATAAAAGGTATTTAATTTATTAATATAAAAAGATAATCTTTAATATTAAATAAATATTAATGTCTTTAATATTTATTAATTAGATTTGTGCAAGTTCTTGCCTCTATAATTGTAATTTTTTTTAAATAAAACTTGTGAAGTTTTTTACTTTATAATTTTCCCACCATAAATTTATATTCCTCTCTAATAATATTAGAGAAATTCTACATTGCATATTTACTTTTATACAATACAACTCTTATACAAATTATATCACGCCTAAAGATCTTAATTTCCTATACTATGATGTGCTAATATTTTAACAATACCATTTTTATTTCGTATTCATCCATGTATTGCCTAGGGTTTTGAGGTTTTGGTTAAAACTTGGAGACGAATCTATTTGCTGCTGTTAAACTTTCCAGTTGGACCTGAAAATGCATTTCAATTTGTAAAATCTGATTGGTGTGCAACTTATTGCGATTTTCTTTTTAAACCGTGGTTGTTTGTATATGTGGTTTCTCTGAACGAGAGTGCTGGCTTTTGACTTGGGCAATATGGCTTACAAAGTTATGTATTTAACGAATTAACCTTTTTTAAGTTGCAGTTACTTATTCATTCCAATGAGGTGCTCAACGACCACATAACATTGTTGCAACTTACTGATTTTTGACTAAATTTTTACCAGTTGTTGAAGTTGTTCAAACATTTTTTGTGTTGATATATACAAGCGCAAGGATTTAGAAATATCCATGGGTGTCGATTTTGTACTGCTTGCGCATATGGCTCTATACCCCATAAGTGATCTACTCTTTCTTTTTTAGTAACTTTGAAAACTTTTCATAAAAATCATTCATTCAGTTATTGTTACATGACTGTAATTTGTCTAAGAGATCATCTTTGTTTATAAGACGTTGAATTTTTTTAAAAGCTTTTTTAAAAGCTTCCATGCAAAGTTCTAGCAGAACATATAGATCATTTATATGTTGAAATGTCTTCTATTTTTGCCATTTACAAGTATATACACCTAAAAATGACATGACTCTAGTTAAATAAATATTTTAAATATTTATTTCATTTTAAATTTCTCTATCAATAAATAAATAAATCAATTTATTTATTTGATTCATATTTCTCCAAAAAATTAAATAAAATCATTTATTTAATTAAAATCATCTAAATTCTTCTAAAAACATTCTAAATTAAATAATACCAAATTATTTAATTAATTCTTCTCATTCTCCATATTTAAATAAATCCAAATATTTATTTAAATTGTCTATTTCCTCCAAAATTGAATTAATACCAAAAATAATTCACTTAATCCACGTGCACATGTATATTTAATTAGCTAATATTCTCTCACCCATATGTCCTATTTCTCCTCTAGTCAAATTAGTTAACTCATCAATCAAATCTATTAACTAATTGGTCATCTAAGATCACTATTCAATCATCTTAGTCAACTCCCCAATCAACCCACTTATCTCTCCAATCTATTCTGTTAACTAGTCAATCATCTCAGTTAACTCCTCAATCTATTCTGTTGACTCCCTTGTTGCATGAAGGAGTAGGACACTTGTCCTCTCTCTATTCACACACATCCTCTCAAATTTCTTCAACCATTGATCTTCTTTCTCACAAATCTATAAATACAACCCCTATTCCTCCATTTGAATCATCCAAGCTTTTTTATAAACTTACTTTGCAGGAATCACAACGTACCTTTGGCACAATCACTCCATAGCTTGAGATTAATTGCTACCATTATCACCATTATCATTGCATTGTGAAGATCCTTTTCATTGCAAAACCTATCAATAGTTGTTCTCCATTGTCATCTTGGAAGAAAGCAAGAAAGTACACTTTCTGAGGGCTCTATTCATACACGAGATCAATTCAAGATAGGAGACCGATGGAACCTACGAAATAGAAAGGTTTGCAAGGTATTGTATTCTTTGTGTTTGATCTTGTTTATTTCTAATTTCATTTAGATTATTGGATTATTAGTAGTTTAATATTGTTCATCACATTTTCTGATAACATTTCTGGCACCCACCGTGGGGCCCTTGCCCCAATTTAACTTCAAAATTGAGTTTTTGTGTTAGAATCTGTACACAAGACATTTTTGCGCATCTACTCACTGTTGTTGCACATCCACTTTCTGTTGCTACGCATCTGTCAGACCTGCGCATCCACTCCCTATCCTAGTGCATTTATTCACGTATCTATCAAATCTGTGCTTTTATTCACTGTCCTGGTGCATTTATTCGTTATTTTGATGCATCTATCGGATCTGTGCTTCTGTTCCCTATTATAGTGTATACACTCTCTGTAACTACGTATATGTTAAATCTGTGCATTTATTCACTGTTACTAGACATATACTCTCTGTAACTACACATCTATTTCTACGCATTCATTCTACTAGGGTTTTTGGGCTATTTATCAGGAAATTTCTAACGCTAACATCATTTGTAGGAATATTCTCAGATCCACCTTACAGGCATATAGTTACATTATTAACTCTCATTTAGATCTAAATAATAAAGGAAGTAATTGAGCTTGTTCATGCAAATTTTACTTAGATCTAAATAGGAGGGCAATAATTTCTATTTGCTGCATCACAACTTGAACATAGTCCCAACTAGGAGGATTAAAATTGAATAATTGTTTTCAAAAGATTTTTCAAAGTTAACAAATCTTATGTGCCCAAATAGAGTAACTCATTTAGTTTTTCTCTTTTTAACTAGGAGGAAAAAACTATTATTTTCTGTGATTTTGGAATGATGATAGGACTATGCTATCCCCTTAATTGGGTGAACAAAACATTAGAATCGTCATTTCACGTGTGTTTCCTTTAGAGAGGCCCGCCCTTGGAATTCCTTCATTCCAAGCAGGATGACCTTAATTGGTAATGAGCTAATGCCAAGCTCTTCCGATCCACTATAAATAAACTGTGTTTGAGGTGAAATCTTCAAGCAATGAGTGTGGATTAGTTATACCGATAGCCAACCTCCCCATAAACCCTGCAAGGCGCAACCCTTGCAGGCTAGGAGACTCCATAATGGAAAGTAGCGCTGCCACAAGTATAACCACTTAAACTATTGCCCTTACTACGTATTCATTGTTTGTAGAAGCCAAAATCCCCTATTCAGTGACACAGGAGGAAAATATTATCTAGAGTCATCCAACATCATACACTCATTCAGTGTAGAGACAAAAAAGTTCAACTCTTCGAAGGAACTATAGCTTGGTATCCGTGAGGAGTGCTGTGGAGGGGAGCTGGAGCTACCAAGCTATTAGTTATCTGCCTTTATGCAAGTGGCTGATGTAAAAACTAAGTTGGAACTCATTGAATACTATCCTTACCAACCTTAAGATCATGCTTGCATTGTTGTCAAAAAATAAAAAAAAATAAAAAAATCAAACAATCATGAAAATATTCTTTGTGTAATGTGTCTTTCTTACCATAATCAAAGAAACAAGTCAAAAAGAGGAATATTCAAACAAAGAACCCAAAAACATTCAAAACATTAAAAAATGTGTCTTTACCAAATCAAAATTAGTCAAAAATAAGTAAAGAAGACAAAGCTACACATCTGCTTCATCCCGTTGCACATTTGCTCCATCCTATTATGCATCTATTTTTTGTTGTACATTTACTCTATTCTACTGCACTTTTACGCAATTCTGATGCGCATTTGCTTTTTACTAGTCCTACGCATTTGTTTCCTATTGATGTGCATTTGTCCTCTGTTTTAGTGCATTTACTTTTCGCTAGACCTGCACTTTTACTTCCCTCTGTTGTACCTTTATCCTCTATTCCTACACATCTCTCATAGTGAGCACTTCCATATAGTTTGTCAGAAAAACACATACCTTTTTGAACACCCATTTTAGCCTTGTTTCAGTTTCTGAGGTCAAATTAACCATGCAGTTACTTCTTCCATTCATTTCCACAACATAACCTTTTTTTCCATCAGTCACCTCGTCAAAATTTCATTAAACTTCCCAAAAACAAAGTCAGACTGTCAAAACTAGATTACCACAAGCTAATTTTTTATCATATCAGATTCAAATATCCCTAGTAAGTCTCCACTAACAGGATCTATCATCCGTCTCTCTCGGAACTTCACTATTTTATTTTGGTGCAAATCTAGTCTCTACCAAGTAATCAGATTCCAACTATCCTTTCTTTTGGCTACCGTTTTGTATCGACCGATTTGTTTAGCACCATTGATCAAAGACAACCCTTGTTCAAATCTTATCACCACAAGTATCCCATTCACTACAACCTCCAAAAACATCTTACAAAAACATCCAATTTCACCCCACCCCATTCCAAATCACCTTGCATGGTAATAACTATATCCTAGAAGCAAAAACAAATTGAAATGGTTGGAACATCTGACAAACTTATATCCCCTCATGACAGTGATGAGGAGATATCTCACAACAACTTACAAGAAGCTCTCCAAGACAAAAAAAAATTCAATGAATGATGGACAAAGTACTCAACCAAGACCCTAGTAGATTCTTTCTTCACCTAGCAAACCAAGGAGTTAAGCTCCCCAAAGACTTTGATGTCGCAGCATTGAAGGAAACTGAAGAAGAAAGAATCCATGAAGACAGCACACATGAGGAAAGAACCCTTGACAAAGACAAAGGCAAAAAAACCATAGACTCAACCACACCTTTAGACATGTTGACAAAACAAGTTCAAACCCTACAACAACAATTAGTGGATCTCCAAATAGGGACATCCATTAAACATTATTTGTTGGAGGATATCTCACCATATCCCTTCGATAAGAGCTTGAAAATGATCCCCTTTCTCCTTAGATTTGAAGTTTTGAAATTTGACAAGTATAGAGGAAAGGGTGACCCTAGAGACCACATCAGAGAATTTAGCACCACATGTCTAGAGGTTGCCCACAATGAAACTTTTCTCATGAGACTCTTCCCTAGATCTCTAGGAGGGCAAGCCATGGAGTGGTTCTCTCGACTCCCCCCGAGTATCCGTACCTTTGATGAGTTAGTGAACAAATTTGTCACTCATTTTTGATATAATATAGAACATGAGGTATCCATGCTTGACCTTTACAATACAAAAAAAAAGAGTGGTGAATCCTTCACTACTTTCTTACAAAGGTGGAGGCGACTCGCTAGTAAATATCCTCATCATATATCAGAAAAATAAATGCTTGAAATGTTTGTCCATAATCTCAATCCCAATCTTAGCTATCAAATTCAGATCCAATGCCCTACCTCATTTACGAAAGTCATTGAGATGGGGTTATTCATCGAAAAAGATATGATCGCAAAAGGACAAATAAAATTGTTCAAAGACACTCCTAACTCAAACTATACCACAGATAAGTCAAAATTTTGGACCAAGAACAAGAACATCGTCAATGATGGAGTGGTTGATGCTAAAGTAGTGGCTCCTAAACAACCAATTTTCAATCTCAAAGGAGCATCAAACAATGCAACACCGAGAAAACCTTTATCAAACAAAGTGAAACAATGGTACAACTTTCCTCCTAGATGAAAATTTACACCACTGGGGGAATCATATGAGTTTGCTTTGAGAAAGTTACTAGCAAACAATGAGATCACCCTTCCCTCCATAAGCGACTATGAACCTCAAGTCAAACCTCCTTGGTGGAAGGATACTGATTTCTATGAGTACCATAGAGGCAAAGGCCATACAACTAATGATTGTATCCATTTGAAAAATGTCATACAAGATTTACTAGATCAAAACTATGTGGGTACAAAAGATCATCCCTCTAACAAATCACATGTGGCATTCAAGGATCTGCTCCTTAACCATGACAGGCAGAAACCTCCCAACAACAACAATAACAACCGTCCAAATCACAGTAACAGGAACAATGATGCTAACTACATGAATGTACCATTTGAGTACACCGTTAATTGCATATCAGAGCATATCCCACAAATCAATGTGATCACATTTAACAAACAAATAGATCCCAACTCCAAATATGATTGCAATATCAACACTTGCAATGGGAAAGTCACCTTGCACACACTCCCTCCAAGGTCATCATCCTCACATTCTACCCACCACAAGTACAACATTATTGACCAACTACAAAACATTCCGGCCCATATATCCATATTAGAGTTGTTGCGTCTATCGCCGGCCCACAAAGAGATTCTTGATAAAGCCCTAGTGGAAACCATTGTGCCCACCAACTTGGCCCAAGAGAAATTTCAAGCCATGGTAGGTCATCTGACCTCACCTAACATCCTATCATTCACTGAATAGGATGATCTATCCGTATCTCAACCCCATAATGCATCATTACATATTGAGGCCTTCATTAATAAACATCACATCAAAAGGGTTCTCATAGATGGAGGAGCAGGTTTGAACATTTGCACACTAAAATTAATCCTTACATTGGGGTACTCAAAAACTACAGTTGATCCAAGAAAGAAGATCACAATAAAAGCCTATGATGAAGAAGAAAAGACAACCAAAGGAACTGTGGTTTTACCATTAAGAATTGGACCAGTGGAGATAGAGGTTGTTTGCTAAGTCCTTGATAGGTAGACCTTGGATACATGCCATGAAAGTTGTTCTTTCCACATATCATCAATGTATCATGTTCCCTCACAATGGTCGAGAGATCACCATCCAAGGTGACCCTGATCCTTTTCAACACTATAACAATATCCAACCAAAGCTAGATTTCAGCATCCCTAATAATAGAGCTTCCACATCTTTTGCCTCCTAGAATGATCCTAGCTCTCAAGCTTCCACATCAAAGGCCAAAGAGCAAAAGTTCAATATTAAAGAAACAAGAGTAGGGGAGTATTCCATTGAACATACCCTTTGCATAGCTAAAATGCCTTTATCTCTGAAGTCCTTTGGGCGACCTACACCCTTCCCAAAACCATCTACTCCTCCTGAACCTCCCAAGGCTCCCTTTGTCAAATGGAGCACCCTATCAGATGAGAGCAAAGAAAGAGATGTTCTACAATGGATCTACATAGATGAAGATGACACACCACAAGACAAACTACCCAAGCTCCCAATAGAAATCTATGGGCGTGATCAATCTATCTTACACAAAATGGGCTATGAAGGATAGGGTCCCATCAGCCTAAGAAAGGAAGGAATAATTGAAACCATTCAACTCTTTTCATCCTCATTGACCCAAGACACAAGAGGGCTAGGATACAAAGATAATGACAAAGGCAAATCTAAGGCTACTACTTGTTTTGTGGAACAAATCCATAACCTCCAAGAGAATAGTGATACAAATTCTAATGAATATGAATGGGATGACCTTTCAGAACATTCCTATGAGGACAAAGGAATCGATATCATTTGCACCTAAGCCCCTATCGTGAGGGACAAACACTAAGGCCTAGACCAATAGAGTGTGATTCGCCCATTCCAGAGAGAACAACTTACGAGGAAGGTTGAAGTTCCCACGCGATAAACAATCTTGAGGAGAGTACCATCACAGATCTTACTCCTATCACTCCCAATCCTGATCATGTATGCATCCTTACCATCACACCCACCGAATCAGATCAACCTATCGATCCCCTCCCCCTGGTACATCCTGAACTTATCGATTGGGATCTATGAGGAACCCCCCAACTAAACATGTTCCAAAACGACGATGCCTACATTAATTACATGGAACTAAGAGACCACCTACCCACAGGAGATAATCAAGGTGGCTTTGCCATAGAACTCAATATCATAGCTTATTTTGGAGAGGGTACCAAGCCTTCCAATCAAAAAAATATAAAAATCAAACATGGATCTGATGATGAAAACCACTCTGTGGAAGTGTCAGATCCCAAAAAAGTAAAATTAAATGACGCATCTAATGGTAAAAACCTCTCCAAGGCAGGCCAAATGATGGAAGGCTTGACACTCTCCCCAACAACATGTATCAGGAGAAGTCACAAATTGTGGTGGAACCTACAAAACCTGTCGAAATCGGTACAGAAGGTAACCCAAAGATCATACACTTTGCCAAGTCTCTATCTCCATCGAAAAAGATTAAATTTATACCATTCTTCAAAAAGAAACAGGTTAACTTTGCTTGGTCTTATACAAATATGCCCAGGTTAGATCCAGACTTGATCTTGCATCATCTACCACTCAATCCTGGAGTTAAACCTGTTAAGGAAACACTCATGAAAATGCATCCACATGTCGCATTGCTAGTCAAAGAGGAACTAAAGAAGTTACTGGATGTAGGGTTCATTAGAGAAATCGATTACCCAGAGTGGGTATAAAACATTGTACCAATATCTAAACCTAATGGAAGGGTTAGATTGTGTAATGATTTCTGAGATCTCAACAAGGCCTATCGCAAAGATGATTTCCCATTGCCCAACATTAACATTATCATAGACCTGACAGCTGGACACACTATGCTCTCTCTTATGGATGGTTTCTTCGGATACAACCAAATTAGAATAGCGCTAGAGGACCAGCATAAGATGGCATTCACATGTCCATGGGGCACCCTCTGTTGGAATGCCATGCCATTTGGGTTGAAGAACGTAGGAGCAACATACCAACAAACAACGACCACTATCTTCCATGACATGATGCACGTCACCATGGAAGACTATGTGGACAACATCCTTGCCAAGTCACTTAAAAGGGAATCTCACTTAGATGTCCTAGAGAAAGTGTTTCAGTAGCTAGAACAATTCAAGGTCTGATTAAATTTGAAAAAGTGTGTGTTTGGGGTCACTTCTGGCAAACTCTAGGTTTCATAGTATCAGCAAATGGAATTGAAGTAGATTTTGTGAAGGTCAAAGCTATCATGGAGATGCCACCACCAAGGAACATCATCCAACTACGATCTTTATAGGGAAAATTACATGCAATCTGTTAGTTTATCTGACAACTAGCGGACAAGTGTCAACCTTTCACTCATCTCTTGCATAAGAACATTCCATTCAAATGGGATGAAAAGTGTGAATAAGGATTTCACAAATTGAATGAGTATCTCATGAATCCACCTATCTTGATGCCCGCTATCCAAGGCAAGCCACTATATCTTTACATATCAGCTACACCGACAGCTTTCGGAGCCCTTTTAGCACACCAAGACTATGAAGGCAAAGAAAGGGCAATCTACTACATCACTAGCACATTGGTGGGGTATGAATTGCAATATTCTCAAATCAAAAGATCTTGTCTTCCTGTGGCTTTTGCTTCCCAAAAACTATGCCATTACATGCTTGCACATTCCATCAAGTTAATTGCAAAGATTGATCCACTCAAATACTTGTTAAGAAAAGCAGCTCTAACAGGCTGCCTAGCTAAATGGGTAATGCTACTAAGTGAGTATGACAGAATATGTGGAAAGGAAAGCTATCAAAGGTCATATTATCACCGATCAGTTGGCTGAGGCACCATTGCAAGATACCACTCCAATGACATTCAAGTTTCCCGATGAATCAATTTTTAGTGTCACAACACATTCATGGAAGCTCTACTTTGATGGGTCCTATACAAATGATGGATTGGGGGTGGGCATCTTATTAGCCACTCCTCAAGGAGACACAATGCCTAAGTCCTATCACCTACTTTTTCCTTGCACAAACAACATTGTAGAGTATGAGGCCTTAGTCATTGGTCTTAAGATGGTGGCAGAGTGGAAATTGAAAGAGCTACATGTCTATGGAGATTCGCAACTAGTGGTCAACCAAGTGAATGATGACTATCAAACAAAAGATGACAAGCTGATACCATATGAGTATATGGTAGATGACTTTATACTTTGTGATAATCTCCTTTGAGAAGATTCCTCGCATAGAGAACAAAGCAGCAAACACCATGGCAACCATCACCTCGCTTCTTGACATACTAGAGAATGATTTACATTTTGAGTTCTTGGTGGAGTCAGTCACACAACCAACTTATGATATCCTCGTAACACAATTTGTTTGCCTCCTAGTAGGATGTGATTCACCTTGTATGGTAAAATTTACACTTACCTCAAGGTTAACACCTTACCAGCTGACTTATCCAACAACCACCACCAAATCTTTATCCACCAAACATCCTGTTATACCACTATAGCCGACACCCTCTACCGCAGAGGTTTGGATGGTACTCTACTCAGATGTCTTGAACGTGACAAATCTCAAACCACCTTACGGGAAGTACACGAAGGAATTTGTGGAACACACTCTATGTTACATCCCCTTTTTGGATTCAGTATTACTATTTACTTTTTCTTAAATAATACAGCCATGTGGATATGTTTTAACATCATAGAAAATGATGATATGTTTAGAAAAGGTTAATTTTATGAAATCATGGATTTTTACTTGATTATGATCAATATGATGTTATGAATTAGAATGTCTTTTCGATATGAAAATGAAATGATTTGATGTAAATGTGTTTTGATCAGAATATTGGTACTCTAACCACAAAATTGTATGTGAGATTGTCAATGATAGGAATAGATGGAACATGTTCGCCAGGAAGAAAGAAGAAGAGAAAGTATCTTTGAGAAAAAGAGAATAGACTCTAGAATAACCTATGGATGCTTGCCACTGAAAACAAATATCAGGTAGGTAAACCTAGTAGCCTTGAGTTAAGTTTTGAATTCAGACTAAGTCAATTTTAGATGAGATGTCAAAGTTTGCAAGAATAGGCGTTTCTCCTTTCGTAAGTTGTTGCATTGAGTATGGAAAATTGACATCGGTGTCATAATACTCTGAATCATGTCGTCAAATATGGACAACCGATATATTGTTAATATGTATATAAATGTATATATTTGAGAATGAGTTGTAAGTCGTGTCTTGTTAGTGGTTTGGCACAAAAGTCAAAAGTTGTGCGTAAGTCAACCCCAAACCTTGTTTTGTGTTTATGCTCAATTCGTCATTATCATCATAAAGCTCTACGAAGCATATGATGTAAACGTCTACTTGTGAAATTTGATGGATGTTGAATTATTTCTATTATGGGCTATTATCATATAATAAAAGGTTTAAATAATGTTTTAAATCTTGAGACCGTTGGGTGTAATACCTTTGGTCATAATGTATTGGATTATACAATATTTTGAGATAATTCCTTTATTCTTTTGTGATGTTGGTAATTGGGCAGTAGCTTGAAAGGGATTCACTCGAGTCTTTTCTATGATGTCTGTTATTTCAAAATAATCTATTTACCTTCGAGCTTTAAACTTTATGATGGTTGTCAGCCTAGCCATTATTCATAGTTTTTACATTTGATTTATACTCATAAACTGATATGAGTAGTGTGATAGTTTGTTAAAACTGTCAACTGCCACCTCGCGAAGTGTGGAGCTCCACTCTATAGAGTAAATGTAGATTAAGTGAGAAATATCAAAACATTTTCTAGTGGTGGTCACGAAAAGAGGAGAAGGTTTAGCATGCAAGGTAGTTACACAATTTGTTAGGCATGGTCTTGTGTAGTGAAAAGTTAGTTTTCTCCTTCAAAGGGTGAATGAGTTATAGAAGAAGTTGGAGTCAGTGTGTAGTGAAAAGTTAGTCTTCTCCTTCAAAGGGTGAACGAGTTATAGAAGAAGTTGGAGTTAGTTGTAAGACATAGAGAACATAGAGAGGAAGGGGAGAGGAGGCCGAGCATGGAGTTAGTGTGAATGACTAAGAAAGAAACAAGCTGCTTGGACCAATCTTCAAATAGTCGCTGGAGATTATCTTCAGGTTTTCTTTCATCTTTTCTCTGCGCAGCCATGGTTTTTCAGACATGTATCTAATAGTAATGACTCTACTTATAATGTGATGGAACTTAGTATTTGTTTAAAGATGCAAAGTGTGAACTATTACCAACTGTAACCCTGTATGTTTTCACCACCTTCAAACCGGAAATGATGCTTTGTCCTCTACACCATACCGCAATTGAAATACTTATAGTGTAATTCATCGTTCTTAGATGCATCTTTGATGGTCGAGTCTAATTGTATTGTTGTTTGTTTATCCTTAAGAGGTATTAGGATATGCAATGAGCACATAGAAGACTAAGTGTTGTTGGTCAAAAACTAGCTCACAGCTATCACAAGCCACAGTAACAAAATCTAGGTCGACATTGGATATATTCTCAGTTAGATAGTCGGCTAGAATAGGTTCATCCTATCATACTTAAAAGGTAACTAGTTTTTAAAAGATTTGAAAAACGTGCTAACCGTCAGTAGAGAAGTAATAATAGTGTCAAATGTATGCCGAAACATACAAGACTTCACAGTCCTCCACAATTTCTGAGTTTAGAATGGTTGATCGACCATATAGAATTTACTTACCTTGCTGCTAATGGTAACTAGTTTTAGTCCATTTGTCTTTGTAAACAACTCTTTTGCTATAAAAATATTCAAACTGTTGTGTCTTCGAAAGAAGGTATAGAGTTACTATTTGGACTATACAGTCATACAAGTTTAAATAATGAAATTTTAGAACAAATATAATGAGTCTTTAGTCAAGGATTTAGCCTAGACTTGCATGCATTCTTCTTGCTAATAGAAACAACAAGATAGGGTTTCTAAATGCTTAGATTGACAAAGATTAAGCTATGCCAAAGATTTGTTAGGTTGAAGAAGATTCTATGGAGTGTTTAAATTTTAACTCAGGGTTTTTCGAATATTTTATTCTTTAAACTGGTTTACTATGAAACCCTTCAGAAACAACATGGATAAGTTTAGTGTCCACCCTTGAGTGGATAATTTAAAGCAATGGGCAAACTTAGAGGTCAATAGATAAACTTATTACATTATCTGATTAATCGGTAAGCTAGGAACACATTCTTTTAACATATGGACGAAAACGTCTCCATGAGCTATAAAGAGAGAAGTAAACCTCACTGCCATGCATTAATGCGTGATGAGTATGTTGCAAGTATGAGGTGAACCAGTGTTGTCATTGATGTCAACATACTCATATTGCATTGGTAAGAAGGTTTGGATGAGCTGTGTGTTGAGGATATTGAGAAAAGTAGTCTCAATCAGGAACAGTGGAAAATAGTGATAAGAAGGCAAATGTACTCAATAGGTTGAGGATCAGAGGCTGCGGATTAAAGGGTTTGTAGATATGAGTCTTGAGATGTTCTAGTTAAGATTTCAGAGGTCCGCATGAAGATATGAAAAAGTTGTGATCGGTCAAGTAGAACTAGTTCTGGGAGCTGTTCCGCAGTGACAGAGTGTTGCAAAAAGGTCCGGTGAGATCCGAAGGAGAATTGTTAGACTCTGCGGATTGGAAGGAGTGTTTGGGATGTTTTTGTGATGTGTCATCTCGATTGGTACGTGGTTTGGAGGTCCGGAAGCACCTTCTTCAGTATGACAGTGGCGGCAGACTGTGTTCTTGAATTTCCAGATGAAGAGGAGAAGAGATTCCAGTGAGTAGAGGAAGTGCGGATGTACCTGGTTAATCAGGCAAGCTTGTGAAGGTTCTTGAATCATGTTGAGGTTATGTTGTCGGTCCGCATTGGTGGTAGAGCTCAAAATTGAAGATATTCTTCTGGATGAAGTTCTTGTTCAGACTAGCCAACCGAATGAGTTGTTCATCTTGCGAATGTTCTTGTGGTGGCCGACCGGATGTATTAATCATCTTGCAAATGTCCTTATGGTTGATTGCCAACTTAGATGATTGTTCCTAAGTCGATGTCTTGTATAAATGAAGGTTTGTGAGTTCATTTCAAGGTGTGTATTGTGGAGTGGATGAGAGTGGTATAGCGAAAGAGCGAAGGGCAGAGCAGAAGTATCTCGAGCTTAAGTGGAACTAATCTGGACATGGTAGAGATGTCATTCTCCAGTTCAAGATTGTGATTCTTATCACTTTACAGACAGTGTGTTACCTTGTAGGCAGTGTGCCTCTTTGTGAGCAGTGTGCTCGAGCAGTGAGCCCTAATTGGCATGTGCCATTCATTTTTCTTATTCTTCTAATAGAGAATAATCCTTGGGTTAATCACCCCGTGGTTTTTCCCTTAACCAGGTTTTCCACGTCAAAATCTTGGTGTTCAATGTGTTGATGTTTATCTGCTCTTGTGTTTATGCATTATGCTTTCATGGATGATTAATTGATATGCCATTAACAAAGAAGAATCAAGTGTTTGAAATAAGAACAAGTTTTATACAACTGATTCACCCCCCCTCTCAGTTGTGTGCCCTAGATCCAACAATTGGTATCAAAGCCAAGTTCCTCTGAAAGGAGCTTAACTGCTTGAGGAGATCCAGGATGTCGTCATACAAGAAGGATAGTCTGAAGTTCGACGGAACCAACTTCACTCTCCGGAAAGGTCGCATGAAATGTCACTTGGAGTGTATGGGAAAAGCATACTTGGCCATGGTCTCAAAACCATATGTCCCTCCACAGGGTGGTCCGACAACTCCGAATGAAATCACAGATGCTAAAAACAATCTGCAGACCAAGGAAGCTCTTTTAAGTGCATTGAATGACTCAGATCTCTCAAATGTTATCGACCTACCAACTGCATATGAGATCTTGACTAAACTAGAACTTCTATATGAAGGAGATGAGTTTGTCAAGGGTGCAAGGTTACAAAGTCTGAAAGGGAAATTTGAAAGATTAAAGATGAGAGATGATGAAAACATCACTATTTTTATGCCAAGAGTGAATGAGCTAGTATGTGGAATTAGAAATGCTAGTGGAACTCTGGATGAAAATAAGATTGTTTGCAAAATTCTTAGATCCCTTCCTGCTACCTACAAAATCAAGGTTGCTGCCATTGATGAATTCAGAGCCCACACAACTGTCACAAGAGAACAATTGGCTGGAAAACTAGCTGCATTTGAAATGACCGAGTTTGGAGATGATCCTCCCAAGACTGAATCTGCTTTCAAAGCCAGTGCCTATGTGAAAGGCAAATAGAGATTTGATCTAGGAGAAAACTCTTCAAGGAAGATGTCATGGTATGATCAAGCAAGAAGAGACATGGAAGAAGAGGAAGCAGAAATAGCTCAACCTGAAGCCCTCATTGCAAAGAGACTACCAAGAGGATCTGGTAAGTATGAAGGAAAACTACCCTTTAAGTGTTTCAACTGCAATAAGATTGGTCATTTTGCTTAAAGATGTCCGGAAAGGTCTGCAAGGTCTAATACTAACAGACAAAGGTTTCAAAAGAACTGCTATTATGTTCATGAAGAAGATGACAATGAAGGAGTGACAGATGATGAATCAGAACTAGGAAGCAAATCTGGAAATGAATGGGTGTTTATTGCCATCAAGGAAGAAGATTCAATATCCTCTGAATCTGTCAATCACAAGGTTGTGGAAAGAGCTTTGGCTACTCAAGTGGAAGAAAAGGATGATTGGGTTATTGACAGTGGATGCTCTCACCATATGACTGGTGACAAGAATAAGTTCTTAGATTTGGAAAGGTATGAAGGAGGAATGGTAAAGTTTGGTGACAATTCTGCTAGCAGAATCAGAGGTAGAGGGACTATTTCCTTTGATGGAAAGAGCAAAACAGGTAATGTACTATATGTTGAAGGATTGAAGTACAATCTTCTCAGTGTTGGTCAGTTAGTGGACAAAGGCTATGATCTCCGGTTCAAGAATGGAAAATGTAGAATCTTTACAAGCTCCGGAACTGAAATTGCATTCGGTGCTCAAACAAAAGGTAATATCTTTCATCTGGTTGGTTCAAATAAAAGTTGTCTGTTTGTTCAAGTTGATCAGAGTTGGTTATGGCATAGAAGAATGTGTCATGTAAATTTTGATAACATCATCAAGATAAGCAATATTCAGGCTATAAGAGATCTTCCAAAATTGGTGAAACCTACAAATAGTTTGTGCAAAGAATGTCAGCTAGGTAAACAGAGCAGAGCCTCTTTCAAAAGCAAAGATCAGTCCTCTACCGGATTGTTGGAATTAATACATACTGATCTTTGTGGTCCGACAAGAATCAAGAGTCTGCAAGGTGATAGATATTTCATGTTGCTAATTGATGACCATTCCTGGATGATGTGGGTTACCTTCCTAAAAGAGAAATCAGAAGCCCTTGAGAAGTTCAAAATCTTCAAAGCTATGGTAGAGAATCAAACTGGATTGAAACTAAAATGTCTAAGGTTTGATAGAGGTGGTGAATTTACATCCGGTGAGTTCATTGACTTTTGTGAGAAGCAGGGTATAAAGAGATAGTTGTCTACTCCTAGGACTCCACAGCAGAATGGAGTAGTTGAGAGAAAGAACCGGACCATTCAAGAAGCTGCCAGGACAATGATGTTGGAAGCAAATGTTCCTCAGATGTTTTGGAAAGAAGCTATCAGCACTGCAGTCTACACTCTCAATCAAGTTCAAATCAGAAACAATACCGGTAAGACCCCCTATGAACTTTGGTTTGGCATCACTCCTACTGTGAGATATTTTAGAGTATTTGGTAGCAAGTGTTATATTAAAAGAGATGAAGATCTAGGAAAGTTTGATGCTAGAAGTGATGAAGGAATTTTCTTGGGTTACTCCACTCAAAGCAAAGCATACCGGTGTTACAATAAGAGACTGAGGAAGATGACAGAAAGTACTAATGTGAAAGTTGATGAAGGAATTAAGAAGCCCTCAAGGTTCTATGAATGTGATGAAGATGATCAGAATGATCCTCTGGTGCAAGAAGCTCCTTCCTCCTCTGATATTCAGATCTAGACTGATCCGATAAATCAGGAAGAAGAAGTTTGTCTGAATGAGCCTGATCAAGAATTAGTAGTGCAAGAAACTCCTAAAGTTCCAAGGTATGTAACTCGAAATCACTCTGAAGATCAGATCATAGGTGACAAAAGTAAAGGGGTACAAACAAGAAGAAGAATTGCTCAAGATTCAAATGAATGCTGTCTAATTTCATAGATTGAACCTAAGATAGTAAAAGAAGCTTGCAATGATGAAAACTGGACCAAAGTAATGGAGGAAGAATTGATGCAAATTGAGAAAAATCGTACTTGGGATCTTGTTCCCAGACCTAGAGATAGGAATGTGATTGGAACCAAATGGGTCTTCCGAAACAAACTGAATGGAGCTGGTGAAGTAATCAGAAACAAAGCTAGATTGGTCTGCAAAGGCTACTCTCAAATAGAAGGAATTGATTTTGAAGAGACCTCTGCTCCTGTGGCAAGAATTGAAGCAGTCGGATTATTTCTGGCATTTGCTGCCTTCAAAGACTTCAAAGTATATCAGATGGATGTCAAGTCTGCCTTCCTAAATGGTGATCTAGAAGAAGAAGTTTACATTGAACAACCGTATGGATTTCAATTGTCTTATAATGATGATATGGTCTGCAAGTTGAAGAAAGCATTATATGGATTGAAGCAAGCCCCAAGAGCATGGTATGAAAGGTTGGATAAGCATCTTATGCAGATTGGATTAAACAAAGGCACTGCTGACAGTAACTTATATTTCAAAATTGATCATGAAAACATTTTGATTGTTGAAGTGTTTGTGGATGATATCATTTTTGGAGGAAGAGATAGTATGTGCAAAACTTTTGCAAATCAGATGAAAAGTGAGTTTGAAATGTTTATCCTTGGTGAAATAAATTTCTTCTTGGGTCTGCAAATTACTCAAACAAAGAAAGGGATCTTCATTTCTCAGACCAAATATGTGAAAGAATTGTTGAGGAAATTTGGTATGGAAGATTCAAAGCCAATGAACACTCCTATGGCAACCGGATGTAAGTTGAGAAAAGATGATGACTCTCCAAAGGTAGATCAAACAAAGTATAGATCAATTATTAGTGGATTGTTGTATCTCACTCAGACTAGACCAGATATAATGCAGGCTGTTGGTCTTGTGGCAAGATTCCAGGCTGATCCTAGAGAATCTCATGTTATGGCAATCAAAAGAATTTTTAGGTACTTGAAAGGAACATTTGAGTATGGTCTATGGTACCCTAGAGATCCAGATTTCACTCTTCATGCATATACAGATGCAGATTGGGCAGGAGATATGGATGACCGGAAGAGCACCAGTGGTGGAGCATTCTTTTTGGGGAAGAGATTGGTTTCTTGGCTAAGCAAGAAACAAGATGCAATATCCCTGTCTACAACTGAAGCAGAATACATTGCAGCAGCAGGTAGTTGCACTCAAATCTTATGGATGAAGTAAATGCTAAGAGACATTAAAGTTGAATATGAGGAGCCTATGACAATTTTCTGTGATAATTCAAGTGCAATTAATATTTCTAAGAATCCGGTATTGCATTCTAAGACTAAGCACATATCTATCAAGTTTCACTTTTTGAGAGAACAAGTGAACAAGGAAGAAGTCAGATTGGAGTATGTCCCCTCCAAGGATTAGATTGCAGATATCTTTACTAAAACTCCTCCCAAGGACTCTTTCGAATATCTCCAGGGGAAGTTAGGGGTCATGGCCCCTCCGGTGATGAACTAGGATGCACTGATGTGCATCAGTCTGGTGGATATCTTGTGATCCGGATTGATGATGGGGAGCTGCTACTAAGGGCGATAAGTTGGTATGTTAGAATTGCAAGTATGAGCCCTTTGCCATTGATGTCAAAGGGGGAGAGAAGACATGTGAAAAACAAGTGGTTAATGATCAAAGGGGGAGAGAAGACATGTAAAAAGCTATTGTTGATAGGGGGAGCTGTGACAGAAAGGAGAAGTTCTTGTCTTGATGGTTTTTCACATCATATGTTGCCATCAATGACAAAGGGGGAGATTGTTGCAAGTATGAGGTGAACCAGTGTTGTCATTGATGTCAACATACTCATATTGCATTGGTAAGAAGGTTTGGATGAGCTGTGTGTTGAGGATATTGAGAAAAGTAGTCTCAATCATGAAC
Source organism: Cunninghamia lanceolata (assembly GCA_027924645.1). Classification (NCBI taxonomy): domain Eukaryota; kingdom Viridiplantae; phylum Streptophyta; class Pinopsida; order Cupressales; family Cupressaceae; genus Cunninghamia; species Cunninghamia lanceolata. The sequence goes on from BSBN01000957.1 coordinate 8,039,532, forward strand.
AGTGAAGAACAGTGATAAGAAGAAGGCAAATGTACTCAATAGGTTGAGGATCAGAGGCCGCGGATTAAAGGGTTTGTAGATATGAGTCTTGAGATGATCCAGTTAAGATTTCAAAGGTCCGCATGAAGATATGAAAAAGTTGTGATCGGTCAAGTAGAACCAGTTTTGGGAGCTGTTTCGGAGTGACAGAGTGTTGCAAAAAGGTCTGGTGAGATCCGGAGGAGAATTGTCAAACTCTACAGATTGGAAGGAGTGTTTGGGATGTTTTTGTGATGTGTCATCTCAATTGGTATGTGGTTTGGAGGTCCGGAAGCACCTTCTTCAGTATGATAGTGGCAGCAGACTATGTTCTTGAAGTTTCAGATGAAGAGGAGAAGAGATTCCAGTGAGTAGAGGAAATGCGAATGTACCTGGTTAATCAGGCAAGCTTGTGAAGGTTCTTGGATCATGTTGAGGTTATGTTGTCAGTCTGCATTGGTGGTAGAGCTCAGAATTGAAGATATTCTTCCAGATGAAGTTCTTGTTCAGACTAGCTGACCAAATGAGTTGTTCATCTTGCGAATGTTCTTGTGGTGGCCGACCGGATGTATTAATCATCTTACGAATGTCCTTATGGTTGATTGCCGACTTAGATGATTGTTCCTAAGTCGATGTCTTGTATAAATGAAGGTTTTTGAGTTCATTTCAAGGTGTGTGTTGTGGAGTGGATGAGAGTGGTATAGCGAAAGAGCGAAGGGCAAAGCAGAAGTATCTCGGGCTTAAATGGAACTGATCCGAACATGGTAGAGATGTCATTCTCCAGTTCAAGATTGTGATTCTTATCACTTTGTAGACAGTGTGTTTCCTTGTAGGCAGTGTGCCTCTTTGTGAACAGTGTGCTCGGGCAGTGAGCCCTAATTGGCATGTGCCATTCATTTTTCTTATTCTTCTAACAGAGAATAATCCTTGGGTTAATCACCCCGTGGTTTTTTCCTTAACCAGGTTTTCCACGTCAAAATCTTGGTGTTCAATGTGTTGATGTTTATTTGCTCTTGTGTTTATGCATTATGCTTTCATGGATGATTAATTGATATGATGTTAACAAAGAAGAATCAAGTGTTTGAAATAAGAACAAGTTTTATAGAACTGATTCACGCCCCCCTCTCAGTTGTATGCCCTAGATCCAATAGAGTATGGAATACCTAGAAGGTATCGAGGTCGTTATTTTGAACTTATACATAGATAACTATAGGATTGCGATTAATTCAAGTCGAGTTGGGGTGGGTGAACTTATTAGTTGTGTTGAACAACACTAATTATATTCAAATCCTTTGGCCAAGGTAATGCATGTGCCTCAAGTGCATTGTTAGTTCACTGTGACTGGATGGCGTAGCTTGTGGAGTGGTCATGCTTGACTAGAGGGTATCTAGGGGATTGCATGATAACAAGTTATGTAGGTCACAACACCAGTACTCAGATGGTAAACACCATTGGTTATCCTAAGTCTATCCTCTTGAGTAGGGTAGGGCCAATTCTAGGTAGGAAGGAGTGCGGGAGACCAACGGTTTGTGGTTGGAGGTTAAGCTCCTTGAAGATACTTTCTCTTCTATATTCCTGAGGCTTGCCGAGACTTGAATTTGGATGGTCGACAATTAAGATGCAATGACTTTGGTAAGTTTCTATTTTGAAAATGTTCTAAGTAACTTTAATCAATTTATTATTTAATGTTGTAGATGGATATATCCCTTGTATAATTTATAATTTCATGATTATTGTTAGTCGATGGATGAATTACTTGATTTTAAATTGGGAAACAAATTATTTTTTGTTTTAAACTTTAAAAAAATTATTACCTTTGGTTTAACTTAGTTTTTAGAGTGAAATCAAAACTGGGTGTTACACTCTAGTGGTCCTACCTTAGCTAAGAAACTCATGCATTTGGGATACTATTGGCTGAACATGGAGATAGACTCATATCATCTTGTAAAGAAATGCAAGCAGTGTCAGATTCATGGCAAGCTCATCCACGCACCAACTTAGGAATTGTGGCCTTTAACGACACCTTGGCCCTTTTGTTAGTGGGGACTCGACCTTGTGTGCAAAATCTACCCTCCATCATCCAACGGCCACAAGTTCATCATAACTACCACTAAGTATTTTACCAAGTGGATTGAAGTCGTTCCACTTACTAATGTCACAGGAAAACAAATTGCCCCCTTCATCCTTAATTACCTCATTTGTTGATATAGAATTCCCCCATCCATAGTAATGGATAACGGAAGACCCTTCAAAAACTAGGATGTCCAAGAGCTTTATGACAAATTCTAAATCCAACATCGCTTCTCCACCCCATATTAACCCCAAGGCAAAGTCAAGAAGAGGCATCCAACAAACCATCTTGAAAATCCTCAAGAAAACTGTCAACGACGCTGAATGTGATTGGCACATGCAACTAAATCCTGCTCTATGGGCCTATCAAACTAGCATACGTACTCCCATAGGTGCCACACTATATGCCCTTGTCTATGGTTCTGAAGCCACTTTGCCCATTGAGGTTGAGTTACCATCTTTGAGGGTGTCATTAAAAGGTCTTATAACTAATGAGGACTACAGAGTTTCCATACTACAAGAGTTAGAACTGTTGGAGGAGAAATGGTAGAATGCTTTCAACCATCTCATTAAGCCTACCAACAAAGAATGTCACAAAGCTATAACCACAAAGCCCATCTAAGGGTCTTTAATGTGGGTGATCTAGTGCTCAAAGAAAATCCCCGCAATCAACAGGATCAGGAGAAGAAAGGAAAGTTTGAACCCAACTAGCTTGGTCCTTATGCCATCATTGTTGCATATGGATCCTGCGTACCAATTAGCTACATCAAAAGGTGAGCTGTTCGATGACCCAATCAACAGTATGCATCTTCATCGATTCTACACCTAGAGAATCCCAATGTAAGGGGGGGAAAAAATCCAAAAAATTAAAAAATTAAAAAAAAAGCAAAAAAATAAAAAAATAGAAAAACAACAAAAAAATCATACTCTGGTGAAAACTTGGTAAACAGGCGCCTTGGATAGATACCATGATGAAAACCTAGGAAACAGGGGTCATATGTATTTCAAAAAATGTTGCAATAAAAGCAAAGTAGTGAAAACCTGGCAAACAAGTGCTCTTTGTGATAAGAACCACTTCCTCCATCTTTGGAAAACCATCGCCTTGTGTCCATCCTTCCTACCATCATCCATCATCTGATCATATCCATTTTGCAAGACCAGCTAGTGATACCATATCATGGTTTGATACTCTATCAACATTATCGCCTTATTACCCAAGGTTTATCTAGTGTCCTATCCATAGTGTTAGCCTATCATAGCATCCATCATTAGTATCTAGTCAACCCGAACTACGTTGCCTCTGCATCATCACGTAGGCAAGGCTATCTTTTGATGGGCCCTAAGGCTACCCATCCATTCCATACCTTTTCACCCATCCTCTAGTCCATCCATATCTACACCATTTCCCATCACCTAAGTATTAGGTCCACAGGGTTCACCCCGAACTATGTTGCCTCTGCGTCGTCACGTAGGCAAGGCCATTTATCAATGAGCCCCTGAGGCAATAGGTCGGTCCCTTAGGGTCCACTTCTTTACATCTATTGTTAGTTCATCCATAATAAGTTAGAAACTTCTACTTGACTAGGGGCAAGTCCTCAACCTGGTTAAGGAGTTAGATTCTGCAATGCCACATGTTCTCAGAGGACACCAATAAGGGTTGTGATACCTTTCACTAGACAAACATGTGCAACAAAGCACACTTCCAAATAGAAATTTTAACACAAGACATCAACCTATCTAAAACAAATCAAACAAGAGCCTAAATACTCAAAATGATTTTATCTAAATTATGGCAAGAAAACACATCTAATGCAAGAAAGTTTTGTTTTGATTGGTTGTGCCTAAAAATATTAACTTTTGTTATCATGTCTCCTATGCTACTCAAGAATGCCTAAAAACTAGAGATGCTATGATGGGGGCATGATTCTTTTATTTGTTTGTTGCTTGTGGGTTTATCTTTAGTAATGTGAAGCCTTGTCTAAAGACATGATCAACACAACGGTCATCGAGGACATCAGAGGTCTAAAAATGAAACAGGGGTAGTCCTTGTCTATTGACATGCAAGCAATACTCAGGTCATCTAGGTTCAATTATACTTAGATGCTTGTATTAAACTTGCTAAATTAAAATCCATGTAAGGGATACTCAGGTCATTGTGGTTTAATTATACCTCAATGCTTATATTTTTCTTACAACATTTAAAAAACAAAAACAAAAAATGCCCAATGATGAAATGAAGCACTTCAAAACACTTGCAATATCAAGGTGACAAATATCCACATCCATAACATATCCAATTGCATTTCATATACCATCCATAAATAAAGACTTGCAATTCCTTCATTTGCATTTCCTCTATCAATCAAATCCCTATCTAGCATTGTGTCTTTCATCATTTCTCTTCTATATTGATTGAGTACACTTGGACATAACAAAAACATAGTATCATATTGCATTTCATATTAGGTGAGATAGTCATTTCATTGATTAAATCATTCACATACATATAGGTGCATTAGATCATACATATCATCATGAGATAGTCATTAAATTGAATAAATCATTTTGCATACATATAGGTGCATTCAAATTATCCATATACATTGTAACAACATAACATAGATGCATACATAGTCTCTCATCAGAAAACCATCAAAAACATAGCTGTCAGTAATCATCACATACCATTTTATTTGCATACCAGGTGTTGCACATTAGATATCATAGCAAAATGCATAACATATAAACATAACAAATAGAGTGCATCCATGATCATTGTATAATATAAAATACATGTAGGCCATCATAACTACATCATCATATATAATCATAAAACATAAAAGTGTCCAAGTGTATAATATCAGTCTGTCATCCATGAGTCAAATCACAAAAAGGGTGTATACATAACATCAAAATAATAATGATATAGGTCTCAATAGCTATACAAAATACGAGTAATATATACATAAACTGGCTATCCATGAGCCATCAAAAATATGTGTGTACAAAGCAAAAAATCTGTACAGAGTCACAACTAACCCTGCTGCCACAGGATGCTACTCCCAGCACTGTCTCCTCCCCCTCCTCCACCATAGCCTATCCTAGACTGCTATGGGCCCATGCCCAAAGTTGCTGACCATGAACCACCTACCCTCTGCGAGGACATAGCCACTGACTAGTTCCTGTAGCTCGGTGCCCTCTGATCTGTAGGCATCGTCCCATGATATGACCCTCTATAACACTGAGTTTGAGCTTGGGTTGTGGCCAACTCTCCCATCACCTATGTATACTATGTAACTAGTAATACTATAGCCACATCGATACCTAGGGCAGCTATGGTAGCATCTCTCTCCCTTATTAGGGCCTATACCCTAGCCAATGCTGTATCTCTCTCCCTAGTCAAAGCATGTACCCTTGCCAATTCTACATCTCTCTCACCTGTCAAAGCTTGTACCCTAGCCAAGGCGGCATCTCACTTTGCAGTGATACTGGCTATGATCCCCCCATCTCCCTCTCTCTAAGCCTTAGCATCTCTCAATTGTTCCCCCAACTATCTAACCTAGCCTCGTAGCAATGTCACTGCATCCCCCTGCACCTGCTGCTACGAGTCAAGCTAATTGGGTGCCTACGGCACCTACGAAACATCTACCTACTGTACCACTACTTGCTGAACCACTACTAGTGCTACCTATACCTGCTGAGGTTGGGCCTGCCGTCACCTCCATCTTCACCATCTCCTCCATCTCCTTAGCCTGCACTATCTCCTCCTCTCCTCCTCCACCTCCTCCTCCATCTACCTCCATCATCCTCCTCCTTTGACTCAACCTCCTCTAGGTGAGGAGCTAGCTCTCTCAGTCCTAAATACCTGGGGAACGGGTGTGCCGCAAACCAATCCTCATAGTCCTGGGTCATCCCTGCATCCACTATCTCCCTCCTCATCAGCCATGCCTAATAAGGTATCTGAAGAAAGTTTTCCTGGGCCTCCTCGTATGAAGCCACCAGTCCCCATCATCGCCGCTCAACAAATGTCCTCATAAAAAGAGCTACCCCTATGGCATACCTTGAACCTGCCCAAACTGTTGAAGAACATGGTTGACTATGTGCCTCTTCAAAATGTGTGGAGTCTAACCAATCAACCACCGCATCTAAAACACGTAGGGCAGCTTGTCGTCCTCATCCTCCCAAACCTCACACTCTATGTAAGGTCGCCACACAATTGCATTCACATTATCCAACTGATGATGCCAATACTCCAACTTACCCAGCCTGTGTTGAGTAAGTACACCAGTGTAACCATAGGAGTATGGATCATTCGACTATCGGTGAAACATGCAAATGGGCTGAGTCACTACAATATGCTCCCAAGCCCAGAACTGTAACATTAAAACCCCTGCAGACAAACTAGATGCTCCATGATAGACACCCTGATGCATATCATGGTATAGATGGGCAAGAATGCAGACACCCCAAGCAAACTAGGTGCCCTCAATCAGCATCCTCTCTAGAGTATGACCCCAACCAACTGGAAAACCATGAGATCTCCGATCGGGGCATACAACACCTCTGATCAAGCCAACCAAAATCCCTGGAAAGTAGTCATACAAATCATACATGTCCTGCTAGCTGATATTTGATCCCTCTATGTTTGGGTCATCAAAAACCCTCCTGTACTCTGCTAACCCAGCATCACGCTGAGGGTCGTACTCTACCTGCTCCCCTACTAGAGGTAGGTGCAAGATCCTGTAGACATCCTCTAAAGTAATCGTAATCTCATCGATGGGAAGGTGGAATGTCCCATCCTCACTGTGGAAGTGCTCCACTAGAGCAATCAATAAACCATGGTTCGCACGAACCTCAAGCATGAAGCAAACATAGTAGAAACCAATCGCACCGAGCACTAGATGATTTGCCTCTGTCAACATGTGCCGTCCTCGCATTCATAACAAGAAACTACTCCCGTGACATGAGAGTGTTAGAAATATCCTCCTGCAATCAACAAAAGCAATGTGTCAGCCATAACCATATCAATGCAAACATACTCAACTATCAAACCTATCAAAAATCACTTACTTAACATATCAAATTGATCAAACCAAGCATATTATCTCTTGTCTAGATTCTATCAATCTCAGAGATCGCTTATCGATTGTCACATTGATCAAGATGCCAATCAAGTCAATTTCACTAAGTAACTAACCATCCTAAGTGAATGCGCTATTCCAGGTGGCATTTGCACGGGACCAAAGCAAATGCGCAACTTCATAATGCATGCGCAACCAAAAGGAGTAAATGCATGGTTCCACAACAAATGCATAGCTTAGCTTCACAAATGTGTAGAACTAACATATGCACAACAACACAACTTGAATGTGCAACAGCATAACACATGCACAAAAACACAGAACATATGCATAGAACTAATGTATGCACAACAAGAAAATCTAAATGCATTGAAATGAAACATATATGCGGTTTTGGGGCACAAATGCGCCGAACCACCAAGCTGTGCATTTACTCTCCTATCTTTGACACACATTTATTGCGCTAATAAATGCACCTAGCCTAAATTTTTTGACATATGTACCAAGGGTCTTGGCTCTGCTACCCACCCAAATCATCAAACTCGCTCAAAGCAATGCTCCTCGTGTGGAATATTCATCTCTCTACTGACTGCTCTAGCTCCTGTGCTCTATAAAGCTCCTACTAGCTCTCACCAAATGACTAGGATTGTGGACCCAGCTTCTAAAAATAGACTTGCAACCCTAACTAGTTGTGTGGTGACCTGGCCTGTTCTCTGGATCCTTTCTCCGCCGTCTTTCTCAAGATGAAGCCCATTTTTCTCCATCGTTTCACACGTTATTTAACCTTCTTCATCATGAGATTGTCTGTCTCACGCCCTCGCAATCTTCTTCCCGTCCAATCTCCTGAGGGGGCATCCTATCATCATAAACCTATACTAGGGGCAAACTGGGGCATGTATCAAATTGCAAAAATTTATACTTCTTTGAAACAATGTGATAAAACACATTGCATCAAGGAGGGGCAAAATGTATACACCTAAAAATGACATGACTCTAGCCAAATAAAGATTTTAAATATTTATTTCATTTTAAATTCCTATATCAATAAATAAATAAATCAATTTATTTATTTGTTCATATTTCTCCAAAAAATTAAATAAAATCATTTATTTAATTAAGATCATCTAAATTATTCTAAAAACATTCTAAATTAAATAATACCAAATTATTTAATTAATTCTTCTCATTCTCCATATTTAAATAAATCCAAATATTTATTAATTATCTATTTCCTCCAAAATTGAATTAATACCAAAAATAATTCACTTAATCCACATGCACATGTAATTAAATATTTTTTATATTTAATTAGCTAATATTCTCTCACCCACATGTCTTATTTCTCCTCCAGTTAGATTAGTTAACTCATCAATCGAATCTGTTAACTAATTGGTCATCTGAGTTCACTGTTCAATCATCTCAGTCAACTCCCCATTCAACCCACTTATCTCTCCAATCTATTCTGTTAACTAGTCAATCATCTCAATTAACTCCTCAATCTATTTTGTTAACTCCCTTGTTGCATGAAGGAGCAAGACACTTGTCCTTTCCCTATTCATGCACATCCTCTCAAATTTCCTCGACCGTTGATCTTCTTATTCATTCTACACCATTGATCTTCTTTCTCACAAATCTATAAATACAACCCCTATTCCTCCATTTGAATCATCCAAGCTTTTTTATAAACTTACTCTATAGGAATCAGAATGTGCCTTTGGCACAATCACTCCATAGCTTGAGATCAGTTGCTACCATTATCCTTACATTGTGAAGATCCTTTTCATTGCAAAACATATCAATAGTCGTTCTCCATTGTCATCTTGGAAGAAAGTAAGGAAGTACACCTTTTGAGGGCTCTATTCATACATGAGATCAATTCGAGATAGGCGACCAATGAAAGCCACGAAATAGAAAGGTTTGCAAGGTATTGTATTATTTGTGTTTGATCTTGTTTATTTCTAATTTCATTGAGATTATTGGATTATTAATAGTTTAATACTGTTTACCATATTTTCTAATAACAACAAGATCATTTATTTGTTATTGATACCTCTGCTAGAATTCATGATCTATAAGCATTAAACTAAAGCTTAGGGAAATTTGTTAAACTCTTTCTCTTGATTGAAGGTTAGTAAAAAATGATCAAACCATTGTTTTTAGTGGATGTAATGTCCCCATAGCCAATTCGATAGGTGGAGCAGTTAGCTTATTCTAGGGTTCCTGTAGGCTAATGGAGGTTGATTAGGGAACTTTTGTGGGGTCTTTTTAGCAGCTCTAGAACATTTAGATGATAAGTTGAGTTTAATTTCCCTTTCCAAGGGTGTCTTGGACACATTTTCTAGGACTTGCTATTTATAGTAATTCAAGCAGGGGGTCATCGATGGAGTTGTTTGACATTTCCATATTTAGCATTGCCGATTGGAATATCTAGCACATGTCACATTGTTTTTGAAATGATCGAGGAATGAAATATTTAATGTCAAGTATTCATTTAAATTTATTAAAGATTTAACTTATTAAGCTTAATATAATTTAGTTTATATTATAAAGTAATTTATTGAAAAGGGAGTTATAAGTTGCTCTAAAGTATTATGCTAGGCTTGGGTGCTCAACTTATGAGGCATAAATGGTCTTTATGTTAAATAAAAAAATATTAAAAATAATAAAGGCTCGTTGGGCGTCGAGAATAGAAGAATAAAAGTAAAGTGAGAAAATAATTCATTCATTCATTCACTCTCATCTTTTGTCGTTCAATATTTGGAGCTTTAGTTTGAGATAGAACAAGGGTTTTGCAAAGACGAAAACCTCTGTAGAACACACTCTCTTCCTGCTTGAAAGATAGCATCAGGAGGGTTTCTAGGAGTCTCAACCAGAGATTTTGCATTGTGCTTATTAGATGAATTTTTGAGGAGATATTACACAAGGTTTATTACAGATTTTTGAGCAGCCATTAGAAAATATTATAGAGCAAATTGAAGGCCATTTCTAAGTATTTTGGAGTAGCTTTGGACACTTATGACAAGTCATACTTTCCAATAGGCTAGTCATACTTCTTGTAGCAGATTTATTTGTGTTTTTGGATGATACTTCATGCTAAATTTGAGGCATTTGGATGTTCCTCATAGCTACAAGTTTGATTGATATTTCTGTAGCATATTTAGAGTGTTTCTAAGGAAGTTTGTTGCTATAGCAGCCTCTAGTTGGGTTGTATAGGTCCTCTTGGGATGTGAGCCTTCTTCTAGGTTGAATCACATGCCTTTTGAGGTAGATTTTACATTGATTATTAACATTTAGGGTACAACAGATCATTACCTTTGTATGCATAGTGGAATGTATTAAGTCGGGTGCATCTAGATCTTCTTTTGGTGGCAAACCCTAGTTAGCTTTGTACTCCAGACCTATATTATTGAAGAAATGCAAATGGGTATGTTATCATATTGATATTTGAGCTATTTGTTCATCTAGGTATTCATATTTTAATGTGTATATGCTATATTTCTTTCTGGGTATCTTTGCATGTCTTGTATTTCATTGCTATATTTCAAATATCATGTACAAAACACAAAAACAATCAAAACACATAGCAGTGAAACAAGAAACCAAACCTGCAAAAAACTTGGCATCAAAAAACTATAGAATAGGGTGTATATTATAGTGGTATCAGAGAACAACTCATCTTGCCATCCTGCGAGGTCAGACAAAAAACATGCAGAATTGTTATTGAGTGATAAAGCCCTTTACCCACCATTATAATTTAAGGAGAAATAGGACATATCTAAATCTAGAAATACCTCTGCACATAGACCCATTCATAGGTGTTGACAGAGTAGAGTTTGGGATGGGTGACAAAGAGCGTGAAGAGCCCAGCACCAGAGATATTCTAAATGATTTGGCTAGAGGCAATGAGAGATACAACACAATTTTAATCACCTTATGGACCTTCTAGTGCACTAAGCCATTGGGAATGCTGGAAACAATAACAACAATAATAATAGGGACAAGAACAATGGTGGGGATAATAATGGTGATAGGAACAGGAACAGAGATGATGGGGAAACATTGGTTAATAATAGAATAGTTAACCAACACACAACATATGATAGACCTGGCATACCTACCTTCACTCCATAAAATAATACACCAGATCCTAAGCCTACCCAACTTGAGTTTCAGGATGTGATCATTAGGGATTGGTGGGCTTCTAGTGAGGAGTTTCAAGTTGAGATGTCTTTCTAGGAATATTCAGATTTTAGGATGAAACACAAACCCAATAGGGGTGGTAGATAGCAGAACTATGAGCTACAGAAGAAGGTGAACAAGTTGAGCATACCATATTTTGATGGGTCGAGAAAGACCACAACTAGTGTAGAAGCTAAACAACTTCCTACATCTTAGTCATATGCTAGAAGAGGAGGCAATCACCTATGGTACCTTACATCTTGATGGTATTGCTCATGAGTGGTGGCACCATGGGAAGATCACTCTAGGACGTGATTAGATAACATCATATGCAGAGTTCACAGGATGGTTGATTGACAAATTTGACAAGGACTCAGAGTTACAATTTAAGGAACTGGCACAGCTGGAACAATGGGGTTCAATAGAGGGTTACATATCTGAGTTCTAGAAGTTATCAGTGATGGTGACTGATATATCAGAGCGTAGAATGATGGTTCTCTTTATAGATGGACTCACAGATCCTTTACAAGGCTAGATCAAGGGCCTTAATCCACCTTCTCTACATGAAGCTATGAAAAAAGCTAGGGACATGGAGTCTTCTACCTCCAAAAGTAAATTTTAGACCAAGGGGTTTTCATACAAAAAAGATAAGGATAAGAAGCCCTTTCAGCATGATATAAACCTGCCAAGAGAGAAGACCAATCAATTGACTAATGACCAGTTGAATGAGTATCAGGGGAAGAAACTTTGTCTCCATTGTATAGAGCCATGAAATCTAACTCACAAATGCCTTAACAAGGCAAAGGAAAAAAAAATTAAGTACTTTTCTACTAAAGAAACTAGTTCTAAAAAATTAGATCAACAATCTGATAAGGAGGACAACGATGATGAAAACTCATCTCATGAGGGTAGTGATGGTGAAGGAGTGATGGCACAACTCTCTAGCTTTCAGAAAGTTGGTTCTTTTAGAGTTAGAGGACTTCTTGGTGGGTAACACATCATCACTCTTATTGATATAGTTGCAACACATAAATTCATTGACGAGGGGTTGGTTGCAAAATGTGGGCTTAAGATTGAGGAGTTTGAGGGCTTTAAGGTGATGGTAATAGATGGTTTCAAACTCACATGCACCAGGAAGATATCTATTTCCAGTATTCAGCTTGGTGAGTATGAACATAAGGATGATTTCTATGTAGTTGGCATTGGTGACACTGATGTGGTCTTAGGCATGCACTGGATGACGACCATTGGAGAGTTCACTATGAACTTACGCAATACGGAAATGAAATTTGAATCCAATGGTAAGATAATTGTGCTTAGGGTATTATCAAATGGAGGGCCTTGAATAGTTTCTCTTAAAAGAATGGAGAGAATGCTCAGAAATGACCAGGTAGAGTGGGCAGCTGAGCCTAATCATGCCAGAGGTTCCACAACAGTAGAAAAACATCCACCATCTAGACATACAGAGGTTGTTGACAAAGCATAGTAAGGTGTTTGGAAGTATACCACAAGGGGTGCCACCTAACAAAGGGATTGATCATGTTATAGCATTGGAGGATGAATCCAAACCAGTGATTACTACACCCTATCGTCATCCTAAGAGGCTCAAGGATGAGATAGAGAAAACTATCAAGGATTTGTTGGAGATGGGGCACATCAGACCCAACAAGAGCCCATTCTCTTGTGCAATTTTTCTTTTCAAGAAGAAGGATGGGACAATACACATGTGCATTGACTACCATGCCCTAAATAAGAAGACCATTAAGAACAGGTATCCTATTCCTCACATTGATGAGCTGATTGATGAGCTTCACAGAGCTTGTTACTTTTTAAAAATTGACTTGAGGTCAGGATATCACTAGATTAGGATGAGAGAGGAGGACTTAGAAAAGGCTTCTTTCAGGTGCCATTATAGTCACTTTGACTTTTTGGTGACGCCATTTGGATTGACTAATGCACCGACTACTTTCCAGAGTTGTATGAATCAAATATTCAGAAAATAGTTGAGGAGGTTTGTCTTGATCTTCTTTGAGGCATCTGGAGGAGGTGTTGAGCATCCTAGAGAGTGAGTATTTGTATGCCAAGGAGTCTAAGTATGACTTCAGCATGACTGAGTTGCTTTATCTTGTTCATATTATCAGTGCAGATGGTGTGAGGGTTGATCTAGAAAAGATAAGGGCTATCATAAAATGGCCTACACCTACGAATCTCTCTTAGCTCAAGGGATTCTTTGGGCTATGTGGTTTCTACAGGATGTTCTTTAAGGGCTTCTCATAGACTGCATCCCCACTTACAAACTTGGCCAAGAAGGGAGCCTTTATATGGTCAGACTCAACACATAAGTGTTTTGAACACTTCAAGTAGTTGATGTCCACTTTCCCTATGTTGGCAATTCCTGATTTCTCCAAGCCATTTGAGTTAGAGTGTGATGCTTCTAGAGAGGGAATTGGGGCAGTATTGATCTAGGAGAAACACCCTATATCTTTTGAGAGTAGGAAGTTTAGGAGTGTGGAGAAGAGTTACTCAGTATATGATAGAGAGATATTGGCCATAATGCATGCATTGGCCAAATTCATACCCTACCTTGTTGGAGGTAAGTTCATCATCAAGACATATCATAACAACATCAAGTACTTCATGAACCAAAAGGACATGAATGATCATCAACATAAGTCAGTGAGTAGGCTACAAGAATATGACTTTGACATAGAATATGTCAAAGAGAAGAAGAACATAGTGGTAGATGCATTATCTAGGAGACCCCACTTGTGTTTGTTAGGGGAGATCTCTACTGATTAGAGAGATGCAATTTTAGCAGTATGCTAAGGATTGTTGGGTAGCAGGAATCATAGAGGGTACAGTGCAGGATGACAGGTACTCCATGGTCAATGGCTTGATTATTTATAAGGAGAGGATATTCCTGGAGCCTAACTCTCAGTTTAAGGGAAAAATTTTGAGGACTTTCCATGACACACATATGGCTGGTCATCCCAGATTCTTCAAGACATACAAGTATGTTCTGGAGTGTTTCACATGGAAAGGACTTAAGAATGAAGCCTTAAGTATGCTAGAGATTCAGGAGCATTTCACATGGAAGGGACTTAAGAATGAAGCCCTTAAGTATGTTAGAGAGTGTCCTATTTGCTAGCAGAACATGAATGAACATACTTATCCAATTGGACTACTTCAACCCTTGCCCATTTCAAATCAGAAATGGGAATACATATCCATGGACTTCATCACTGGGCTACCAAAGGTACAGAGGAAGGATTGCATCTTCGTAGTGGTTGACAAATTAACCAAGTTTGCACACTTCTTCGTCATATCAATGACTTATACAGCAGTACAGGTGGCTGATTTATTTTTCAGGGAGATCTTTAGGTTACATAGGATACCCAAAGGAATTATGAGTGATAGGGACAACAAGTTCCTAAGTCTCTTTTGGTAGGAGTTGTTCAGGTTGTGTGGCACCGAGATTACTCGTAGTACCAGTTACCACCCACCGACAGATGGGCAAACAGAGATAGTGAACAAATGGGTGGAAGGGTATCTCAGAAACTATGTCTTGGGACAGAAAAGAGCATGGATTAAATGGCTACACCTCAAGGAGTACTGTTACAACATGACATATCATATGTCTATCAGGATGAATCCATTCAGAGACCTATATAGATATGATGCCCCTAGTTTCATGGATTTGTTGTTTGGTGATAGTAGGGTGCTGAAGGCCAAGGACTTGTTGGAAGAAAGTAAAAATATCATGAAAGAGCTCAAGGAGAATCTACAACAAGCACAAAATCAGCAAAAATTATATGCAGACCAGGACTGAGTAGAGCAGGGTTTTGAGGTTGGGGATATGGTCTACCTAAGGCTCCAACCATACAGGAAGTCCACTCTCAAAAGAAGTTGAGAAAAGAAGATGAAACCTAGGTTCTATGGTCCGTTCAAAGTGTCCAGGAGAGTGGGAGAAGTTGCATATGAGCTTGAGCTACTAGATAAAAGTAGAGTACACAATGTATTTCATGTATCCAAACTCAAGAAGGCACTTGAGCATAATGTTGTTCCTTCATTTGAGTTGCCACCATTGGATGAGGAAGGGAAGCTAATCCTGATTCCAAAGGCTATCATTGACATTCAGGAGAGGAATCTCAAGAAGAGGATTATCAAGGAGTACCTGGTCAAATGGAAGAACTTGCCAATAGTGGATGCAACATGGGAGAGTGAGCAGATATTGCAACATCCTAAGCTGAGATTGCTTGAGGACAAGCAATTTTGGGGAGGGCGGACTGTAATGTCCCCTTCTTAGCCAATTCGATAGGTGGAGCAATTAGCCTATTCTAGGGTTCTTGTAGCCTAATGGAGGTTGATTCGGGAACTTTTGTGGGGTCTTTTCAGTAGCTCTAGCACAATCAGATGATGGGTTCAACTCAATTTCACTTCTTGAGGGTGTATTGGACACATTTTCTAGGACTTATTATTTATAGTAAGTAAGACAGGGGGTCACTAATGTAGTTGTTCGACATTTTCATATTTAGCATTGTTGGTTGGAATATCTAGCACATGTCACATGGTTTTCAAAATGACCAAGGAATGAAATATTTAATTTGTCAAGTATTAAGTA
This sequence comes from Cunninghamia lanceolata, assembly GCA_027924645.1. Classification (NCBI taxonomy): domain Eukaryota; kingdom Viridiplantae; phylum Streptophyta; class Pinopsida; order Cupressales; family Cupressaceae; genus Cunninghamia; species Cunninghamia lanceolata. The sequence continues at coordinate 8,055,501 of BSBN01000957.1, forward strand.
AAATTAAAGATTTAACTTATTAAGATTAATATAAGTTACTTTATATCATAATGTAATTTATTAAAAAGGGAGGTATAAGTTGTTCTAAAGTACTGTGCTAAGCTTGGGTGCCCAACTTATGAGGCATAAAGGGTCTTTATGTTAAATGAAAAATTATTAAAAATAATAAAAGACTCCTTGGGTGTTGGGAATAGAAGAATAAATGTAAAGTGAGAAAAGAATTCATTCATTCATTCATTCTCATCTTTTGTCGTGCAAGCTTTGGAGCTTTAGTTTGAGCTGGAACAAGGGTTTTACAAAGATGGAAACCTCTGTAGAACACACTCTCTTCATGCTTGAAAGATAGCATAAGGACGGCTGCTGGGAGTCTCAACCAGAGATTTTGCATTATTCTTATTAGATGAATTTTTGAGGAGATATTACACAGGGTTTATTGTAGATTTTTGAGAAGCCATTAGAAAATATTATAGAGCATATTGAAGGCCATTTCTAAGTATTTTGGAGTAGCTTTGGGTAGTTATGATAGGTTGTACTTCCTCATAGGTTGGTTGTACCTCTTGTAGCAACATTATTTGTGTTTTTTGATGATACTTGCTAAATTTGAGACGTTTGGATGTTCCTCATAGCTATAGGTCTAATTGAGATTTCTGTAGCATATTTTGAGTGTTTTTGAGGAAGTTTGTTGTTGTAGCAACCTCTAGCTAGGTCGTACAAGTCCTCTTGGGACGTGAACCTTCTACTAGGCTAAATCGCATGCCTTTTGAGGCAAATTTTGCATTGATTTTTGGTGTTTAGGGTACAACACATCATTACCTTTGTATGCATAGTGGAATGTATTAAGTTGGGTGCATCTAAAGCTTCTTTTGGTGGTAAACCCTAGTTGGCTTTGTACTCCAAACCTACATTATTGAAGGAATGCAAATGGGTATGTTACCGTATTGATATTTGAGCTATTTGTTCATCTGGGTATTCATATTTTAATATGTATATGCTTTATTTTTTTCTGGGTATCTTTGCATGTCTTGTATTTCATTGCTATATTTCAAATAGCATATGCAACACACAAAAACAATCAAAACAGATAGCAGTGAAACAAGAAACCAAACCGGCAAAAAACTTGGCATCAAAAAACTACAGAACAGGGTGTATATTACAGTGAGTCATTTTTTCGCTTGAATGTTCCAATGTGGCATATGAGGAAAATAATTGTGGTAATTCATTTCTACCAAGAATGATTGTTATACTCACCTTGGGTGATAGTAGAAGAAATCAAGGTTTAGCATTGAATCGTTCCATGGACAGGAATGTAATGGAAAAATTAATTTTATAGTGGCTTACGGTAAGATAAAAGCAATGTGTAGAATGATGATGTTACAAACTAATGAATAAGCCATCCTTAGTTTTATTGCTTTGATTCATACATCAAATAGCGATTAGCTATTTTCAATGGATATGCCACATAAATAAATTGTATTTGTTCAACTATTGTAATCTCTTTATATAGTTTAAGATATCTGTTTTCTAATTATAACGGTTAAAAAAAATCCCCTTTTTTCTATTTAATTTCATATCTTTTTTGTGGGTAACTTTATGTATAGGTTTTATATTTTAATATAAACTAGCATGAACCCCATGGTTCACATTTATCTATCAAACAAAAAGTTGTTACTTGTCAACTCTCTATTTTCTATGGGATAAAATTTGATGGCTGTCATATATATATATAGAAGGTGATAATTCACCTACACATATATTGTATTCTGAAATTATAAAATAGTTACATAGTTTGTTGGCCAAGGATGCATAAAGGCAAACTTAGGGGTCACAAAATTTATAGTAACTAATATGCCCAAGGGCTAAAAAAACAAAAAAAAACTTAGCAATAGGGCTCGTAATTGGGCTAGACTCATAATTCTTGACACGCGGTGGAAGGGTCGTAGGGTTTATTCTTAAATAACATGCATTTCAACAGTCAAAGGTTAATTATGGCCAATAAAAATAGGACAAATATTTACCACTTTTTATTTTGAATGAGATGTAAAATTGCTATTGATTGTTTGACCATTGAAATGGATGATATTTAAGTAAAGTGGATGGTAGGAGGAGTTGGTGCAGTTTGCAGCTGACAGATGTGAGACTGAATCTAATGCATGGAGTCTAAGAAACTGAATGGCTCCAAAGATCTCTTCCACTTTGATATCCAAGTCTAGAGGGATTTGGAACTGGTGAGCTTCTAGGGTGGTGTTGAGTGCATTCATGCAACCACCAAGAACTTTTTCATTACATGATAGACATAGGCGACTACATGTGAGGAGTGAAGTATCTCTATGCTAAATAGTCCTCTAATCGGTGCTTCTCCCACGTACATGTCATACTCCTTTAGGGTGTTCTTAAGTTTGTCTAGAAAGATCAAATACTCGTGCACGAAACTAAAGCCTAGCATCTCAATGAAGTCTGTGTCTTGCACTAGGTCCATGATGTTGTACAAGAAGATCGACACCACCTCAAAGAACATCAGAATCCTCAGGAAAGCCCACAGAAATGGTTCACCAATTAATGTCCTAATGGAGATCTACATGTGGGAAGTCAATGTCGAAAACATGGGAAAGCTTCTCAAAGTCATACGACCCACTCTTTGTTGGCTCCCATTTTTGGGGTGGAAGGAAGATGTGATTGTTCTTCACAAAATCTGGCATGATCCCTGCAAGAAGAAAACAAAAGAGGAAAGGATAAAGAAGTGAAATGAGGAGCAGATAGGCAAGCAAGGAAAGGATGAAGTGGTGAAATGAGGAACAGATAGGCAAGTAGGGAAATAAATGGGCAAGTGAGTAGCCATGAGGGAGGAGCTAATAGAGGTAGTTGCCCACCAGCTCCAGCCGCATCATGAGAAGAGAGGCGACAGGGAGTAATGAGATAGTCATTTCTCGGGGTGGGAAATTGATCAACTTGATATAGATAGAATGATAACCTGACACCTCCGTATCTACCTTTGCAGTACTTGGGAGTTATAGGTATGTGCCTGATGTCCTAGATGGATAATTTGTTAACGTGAGGTTGCACTTAGATAAATTCATTTAGTTAGTTAAGAATTTGTAGTGGTCACCTTGATTATGTTGAATGTGAAACCCAATAGTCATTTGGTTTTTCCCTCCAATGACTCTTGGCTCTTCACATTCTATTATGTTTGCTTATATAAAGCATGTTGTTGTATTGTGATGTATCAGATTAGAAAGACAGTGAATAATAATATTGCCCTACTTGAGAGTCGACGTAGCCTTTATAGTGAACCACTATAAATTTTCATTGTGTTGTGTTTTATGAATCTCTATTTTTATTTTGTTTTCTTCCATTTATTGTTTAACAATTGGTATCAGAGCTAGTTGTACTTGATCGTTTGGCAGGAGAGGTTCGAGTTTGAGTGGGAGCAATGTCGATTGAAGAAGGAAGGATCAAAAGGTTCAATGGCCATAATTATCCATTGTGGAAGATACAGATGGAGGAGTTTCTATACCAGAAAGATCTATGGAGACCATTACATGGTAAGGTAAAGAAACCAGCTAATATGCCAGATGAAGACTGGGATATTTTGGATAGAAAAGCATTGGGAGTGATTCGATTGTGCTTGTCTCCATCGATAGCATTTAACATATCTAAAGAAACCACATCCATTGAGTTAATGAGTACTTTGGACAAGTTGTATGAGAAGCCCTCAGCATTGAATAAGGTATTTTTAATAAGGTGGTTGTTTAATATGAAAATTGTTGAAGGTAGTTCTATAGCTAAACATTAAAATAATTTTAATATAGTTATCAGCCAGTTAGCTTCTATGAAAATAAGTTTTGATGAAGAAGTTTGATCTCTTTTACTTTTTTCCTCTTTACCAAAAAGTTGGGATAGCTTGGTTATGGCTGTTACCAGATTTGGCATAGACTTTTGTTGTTTTTGATGGGAATGGCGATGGCCTGATAACTGTGGAGGAGCTACAGTCTATTATGTATTTGTTTGGTTTGTAGGAAGTACGGACGGATGCAGATTGCTAGAATATGATTCACCAGATGGATATGGATGGCGATGGGATGGTTAATTATGTCGAGTTTAAGGAGATGAAGGCATTGTTTGATGGTGGGGTTGATTTTTCTTGTTCGTTGAATGGTTTGGTGGGCACTTGTTCTAGCCTATGGCTGGATGACTTGATCGAGATGTTGCATAATGAAGATGAAGAAGGGTCTTTTCCCAGGTTTAGGGACTATGATGCCATGGGACCATAGACCAAGTTTGCATAGTGTCTTGATAAATGATTTACTGGTACTACTGAGAGAGGTAGGCTAAGGAATAGGCCTGTGGAGTTTTCAAAGTGATGATAGGAATGGAAATGCAAGGGATATCATTGTTAATAGCAGTAGATGTTGGGTTTCAAGTGGGAGATTGTTGAATGTGAAACCCAATAGTCATTTGGTTTTTCCCTCCAATGACTCTTGGCTCTTCACATTCTATTATGTTTACTTATATAAAGCATGTTGTTGTATTGTGATATATCAGATTGGAAAGACAATGAATAATAATATTGCCCTGCTTGAGAGTGGACGTAGCCTTTATGGTGAACCACTATAAATTTGCATTGTGTTGTGTTTTCTGAATCTCTATTTTTATTTTGTTTTCTGCCATTTATTGTTTAATAGATTGATCTGGTTGTTGGAGATGACCAAATTATTGACTTGGCTCTTCTGCCATTTGTATCCTGACAAACACCACTAGGATTGGCATCTCCAAACTCTCTTGGATGATTTGGTGGGGCCCAATTTTTTCCTTTATGGGGGGTGTTACTTGATATCGTTAAAAAGTGTTATGTTGTATATTTGCCTCCATTGCCTTTTATGCCCCATGGGATGTAGTTTAGTAGTGTCTTAGACCTCCTTGTTAACACATTTTATGATGTAAAGTTAAATCCTACATACACTATTAACATGTGAATGAAGATTTGAAAAGTTTTTAGTTACACAAAAATATAAGGAATAGATAAAGAAAAAGATCATGCATTGAACTTAAAAATATCACAAAACTTAAAAAGTAATGTATGTTATTATTTCTTAAAAACAAGCTCAAAGTCTCCATTCTCTAATTCCTATACAAAGTTGTGCCAAAATTGCCAAAAATCCTATACAATGCTGAAATTTTATGATATATAGGTGAAAACCCTTTCACCTTCCCCTATGACCATTTACCTTCCTTTAAGGGCTTCTCAAATGTTTTAAAAAAAAATAATACAACAGGCTTCTCAAATGTTTAAAAGAAATAAAATACAACATTTCCCAAATTAGCATACTTTTGGGCTCATTAAAATAATACCTTAAAAATTTCATAGAAGTGAACGTTGTAATATAATAATATTATGATGTAGCTAAAATTTGATGTTTAAATGGATGTCATGAGCACTTTGAAGCAATTAACTCTTGGTGTCATTGTGCATAGGTGACTCCTTAGGAAGATCTTGAAAATGCAAAACTGCAAGGTATATTGTAGCCTTCATGATTTCCTTGAGTTGTTTAACCTATTATGGATCTATCAATCCACCTTCATATAATTCATTGAAAGGGAAAGAGAACCCAACATGCACCTCATAGCATCCTATATTTTACTTAAACAAATATTCAATAACTTGATGTAAGAACATACTACTATGCCCTTAAAGCAAAAACATACATAGTTGATCTTCCATCACATTAACCCTTAGAGGAAAGATAATGTAGCTTACAGATCTAAGAAAATATCAGCAGCATAATGGCATGTAAATTAACACTTTAAGATCATGAAAGAAGAAGAAATTTCTAGACAGAAAAGAAAAGAACACCAATATACGCGGGGAAACCCTTTTAGGTAAAAAACCCCACACTCCAAAGCATCAAACCAATGTATTAATCTGCAACAACAATGTTACAATACACTTGTAGGCTCAAATCCTTACATGGAGATTTACATCTTGCTTCTCTGGACGAAAACTAACAGCATAACCTTACATGAAAAACTACCTCTTCAAACACACTCTAATACAACATAATGCAAGAGTTGCAAAAGCAAAGCTCCCTCAAAAAATTGGCTTATCTTTCTCTCCCAACTCATCTGCAATAGCATACAAAGCATCCACTTTCAAATATGTTTTAAAGCCTAAAAAGCTTATGCTTTCTTTCCTAGGTGTCCACTTCCAAAAAAGAATATTTTCCAATTTGAAAATATTTTCCAAATCAAAAATCTTTTCCAAATCAAATTTCCAAAAAATAAAGCATATCCTCTTCATGGGCACTCCAAAGAGATAAGGTTAACATTTGCCATAAATGGTAACTTCCTGCTATAGAAACTTGCTAAACAAGACCCAAGGTCAACCGAGGTGGCACTCCTTATTTTTCTCAACAAAAAGCAAAAAAATAGCTTTTTGAGAAAAAACAAAAAGCACAAAAGCACAAAACAAGTTTTTTCCAAAATGGCTTTAAAACACCATTTCTGAAAAGAAAAAAACAAAACTACTTTTTCACCTTCTAAAAAATAGGAAACACAACAAAGGACTCTAAGGTTGAGACACCTTAATCCCAACATTCTCCCACTTGTTGAAGACCTGTCAAGACTCTAAAGCAGCTAGTTGATCAAGCCTCAAGACCCATGAAACTCTAACATCATCTAAACTTCTCTGTGCTCATTGGCTTTGTTAGTGCATCTACAACATTCACCAATTTGTCAACTTCAAACCCATTACTAGAACACAACTCTAAAGTCCAAACACCTCCAAAACATGATCAAGCACAAATGCTCTAGAACAGTTAGAACAACAACCATAGCTAGTTGTTTACATCCAACTAAAAAACCCACCATTGATAGAACTTCTGCATGTGACATATCCAGCTTGTACTACAGCTCTCATCCCTGTATAATCCACTATCCTACTCAAAGTTACCATCTCCCATGATAACAAACACACTAAAACCATTGATGTGCAAAAAATCTGGAGACCCTTGATACTGCAGTCCAATGAAGAACATTCTACCAAAGACATACATACATCGTAGGAATCATATTACATAAGCAATGCCAACCAAAGCAACTCATTGTCTACCAATCAACACTTACATAAAAGTGTGGCTTATAATCAAATCATGTAATACAAAGAACAATCATAGTGATGTACAAAGCGGAACTAACTTGCTGTAAAATAGAGCATACTTCCACAAATAATTTTATACTCACTCTCTCACCTTTGATCTCCTCCACTTCTCCCATGTCCTCCACATCTTGAATGATATACATTAAAAGAACACATATTGTTGCTAAAAAATAATAAAGTACAACAACAGTAGATGACCACAAAACTAGTGATCATACTAGATAAATAAGAACCTCTAGGAAGAAACATGGGACCATAAAGAGAAACTGCAAACTATATCATGTCCTTCTGTCAACACCACCAAGTGCTAAGTTGTGTCAAGTAAGATTTCTTTCATAAAACCTCAACTGAAAATCCTTAAAAACCCCCAACTGCTCAATCTCATTAGATCAAACAGAACATATATATCTCATATAACAGAAAAAGGATGTAAGTTTCTCCATCCAAGGAAGATCAAACTCAAAAAATCCATTCCAAAAAATAGGAATATAGCCCAATAGCATCTCCAAAGCTTCTCATAAATCAAACCATATACCCAGGAGATAACCATGCCAAATACTCCTCAAATGAACCCTCTAGAATTAGATACTTTAGCTCAAGATCAATATCCATGAGAAATCAAAGCATAAAACAAAATGAATCCTAAACAACATAGGCAATACCTATCAGGTCATTTTCTTCCGAGTGAACTAAGAGTGGGGAATGAGAATGATCCACTGAGATACACCAAGTCTCATAGACTCTCTCTAAGAACAATCTCCTCTCAACTCCAAACATAAACTCATGTCCATACCTAGGTGAAGGCTCCTCAGTCTTTCTACTGAAATTTCATCATTCCAACACATGATCCCAACAACAAGAGATCTCTAACCTCACCTCAAGTCTCTCTAGTATCCATGAGCATCCATCAACCAATTCATGCCAACATCAAATGCATCATACAAAATTATGAAGCTTCAAGAAAATGATTAATACTCAAAATCAAAGAGAACTTCACCAGACCACTGTCAAAGCTCCCACTGCATGTCTGTGAAAAATCTAGGAACACACATGACATCATGATCTAACATCTCCTCCTTGGAGATCACTTCATGTGTAACATCCCACTACATAACCCCAAAGGGTAAGAGCCAAAAGAGGACAAGCATATTTTTTTTAATATAAAGTGATAACATACACATGATACGATTACCGATTTGATAGATCGACAACATTCATGGCCAATTATGGTCAAATGTACAACACAAAGGAGATGACTAATTCACCCTCTAGTGAAACATTGCTAAAACTACATTCATTTTAAACACCAATTCAAATGTTCCTAATACCCATTTCAACTTTTAAACATAAAGCCATAATGATCATCATAGTACAAGCAGGTCTGATACCAACACTGAAAAACAGTAAGCCAAATATAAAATATCTCATTTCTTCTCATTAATATAATTTACATCATCTCTCTCAAGAGAGTACAAATTATATAAAAGAATATACATAAGTACAATGGCATAGCCATGGATAAAATGCAATAACTGATAAAATAAGTACAAGAGAGAACATCTCCAACTGGTGTTCCAAAAACTTGTACACCGGTCCCCAATGGCAGTGGCAACACCTCCCAACCATGTGCTCAGAGGTAGTCACAAGGCCCAAACAGAAGAATAAAAGCAAGGAATATAATGGCCAACACTCACATCAGTCACAGAGCAGACACAACAATAAAGCCAATGTCACAACATAGAGATGCTCATCCAATAACATGTCGGGTACTACTCATGACTACTAAGGTACTAGAATACTAGAGTGCAAATTAGATGGAGTGTCATCATGCGTGCTCGAAGGGATGGCAGGACACGGAATCAAGTACACCTCTCATATGGATGAGTAGACTCAATCATGCCTGAATCAATGCCTCGCATATGGATAGGCTTTCTCATATGCATCCTTAACCTTACAAGCGCTCAACGCCATGCATGAGGACTCATTATCTTATTAGTATTTTACCCCATTGTTTTTATTTAGTTATCACTTGTTTACTATAACTCTCCTACTAGTTCCACTAGCACCCACTTGCAGGCCCCGGACCCATAGAGAGCCACTCCAAACGACCACTCTAATGCCTAGACCTAGTTCATCTCATTTAACCAAATGAGGAATCTATAACAAATATGAAACATTGAAAAAGCCACCAAAAACCATCATTAAAACCATTTAAACAACCAAGCAAACATTGCTAATAAATCATTTAAACAGTTCATCACATCCACTAAAAAAATAGATCAAATACTATTCAAACATTCATCATTAACTTCATTATAAAAAAGACCAATCATATATTCAGTATTAACCTAATTAAAACATCCCTCTAAAACCACTTTTAAATCAGTTAAAACTACTATGCGAGTATGGTACAGAACAAGGTTCCTATCACTGCTTACAGGAATGAAAGAGAGGGCATAAAATTTTCATAAAATTTAAAGCACCTAGATTTAAAATATGAGCTTCACCCACTTTAGATTTTGATGTTTTCAATTGGATTCCATCTTTTTTTTAAGTTTATGACTGGATATAAGGTGTTGTTTTGAAAAACATATTTTTTTGTCAAGTTGGGCAAAAAAAAAATAAAAATGAAAGTGCCCAGAATTCTAATTTGATAATGACCCAGTTGAGATATGGATGTTTCTACATGGAATCCACCTTTGGTTTGTGCTTATGACATGAATATACAGTGATGTTTATAAAAAACATGTTTTTTTACAAGCTGGACAAAACATAAAAAAAAATGCCCAACAATCTATTTTGCCATCAACCCATTTCAGATTTAACTATTTCTATTTGAATTCCATCTTTGTTTCAAAGTTTATAATAGGATAATGGATCTAGTTTAAGAACAATCAATGGCAATGAATAGAGATGGAAATGCACAATCATGTCTGCCATAAAGAAAACTATAGAGCAACTAATCAAATCCAACACAAACATTATCGAACCTCTAAGTATTCACAAAAATAACACAGAACTAAAATGAAATTCAAGGAATAAATCTGCCATAAGGAAATGTAGAGTATACCATACCTAAGCTAAGTCAAATTCAAATATCACCAGTCATTCAAAGAATAACAAGGAAAATACCTCAATTCTGCCCCAAAACTGAAATGAAAGAATGCTCTGTATGTAAGGCACAACTATGTTCCAACTTAGAATAGCAAGGAGGAAATGGCACGCTAAATTCAACAATCAGATGGTCACAAGTTTCTTCTCAAAAAATCTCAACGTTTCTCCCCAACTCTGTCACCCAAATCGTGGGGTTTTCTCCTCCTTCCCAAAACAGTGAATTTCTTATCCCCCAAAATAGAATGATGGTTCGAATCCATCTAGAACTCCTTTTCTTCCCATTCTTACCAATTTCATTTAACCATTCACCAAGTTTTTCCTCCAAGAGCCAACGTAGGGCATGGTAAAATTAAAATAAACAAAAAAACTGACTTCATATATTATAAACAAATCTCATTTCTTAACTTCAAACTAACTCAGATTTAAATAAAGCCAATCTAATTTCCTCATATAAAATCCATCGAATGGATGAGGGAAATAACCTTCTCTACTTTAATAAATCTTTCCAAACTAAACTTTAAATAAATTCAACATTAAAATATACAAATCTCCCCAAATAAGATTTAAATAAGACTATAAGAGCTCACAAAATGGATTAATAAAATCATTTAAAATTACTAAATGAAATATATCGTTCTCTCATAATGATCAATAAAAATCACTTAAAATAACATATTTAAAACCTCATGGATATAACAATTCAAATCTCTAATCAATTAAACACTATAAAATACCATATTTGAAACCATGTAAAGATGCCAATAATCTAATTAACTTAATAGAGTTCTCAAACTGATTTATCTAAAAATCACATAAAACCCCATTCACAAAACCACGCAAATATAATCATTTAAATCATTGATATGATATACCCAAATAAACCGCATAATAAATTAATACAAAACTATATAATAAAATACTGACAACCCATAACAAGATACCTCAACAAACAATACTGGCAAACCACATAAGACCAGATGGGTAATCTAGACGTTACCATAGGGTAACTGGAAGGTAAACACACATCACAGAAACACTACACTAATAGGGTACAGTGGCCTAGGCTGGGGAATGTTTGGCCTTTGACTATATCCAGTAACCACCAGCAGGGAACAAAAGTATGCTCAAGCCTGTGAATCTAGGTAGAGTCGATACCCAGTACCTACATCACTCCAATCACATGTCAAAGTACATGTGCATATAACATATATCATATAGCCGAAGTAACATCAATCATCAGGAAGAGGGTCATGATATCGTAAGCCTCTCGAATACGAGTGTTACGACATCATCCCTTTCCTGTCCATAATCATACAAAAGCAATGATAACAATATATAAACATATAGCATGTAATCTAACATAATAACTAATCATGTCAACATCATAATAGTATCAGAATTTCTTGTCATGGGTGCCAATACAAAATAATGATAGGACGAACAATCCAATACAAAATACATAGTTAGCAGAATCCATCAAGGAAAAGAAACAACAAAATATGAACACAGGGTTTGTTGCATCCTACCCCCTTAGGACTAGGCTTACTCATGGAAGCCTACAAAAAGATATGGATAAAGCTCTCTCATCCTTGCCACATCTTCCCAAAATGCTGAGGACTCACCATTAGGATCCCACTGGACCCTTACCCGCTCTATGTCCTAACCCCTGAGGGTCAACCTTTGACACTGAAGGATTCATATGGGCTCCAAAGAAAGCTTCTCGTCCACCTCAACCTGCAAAGCATTCCAATCAAGAACATGAGTCACATTAGGAATATACAGTCTAAGAACTGAAACATGGAAAACATCGTGAATGTGCGATAGACTTAGTGGCAACGCAAGACAATAGGCAATAGGACCAATCCTCTCAAGGATCTCAAAAGGTCTAACAAAATGAGGTACCAACTTCGAGCCTTTCCCATAACGGATGGGGATCTTCCATGAACGAACTCTCAAAAACACACAGTCACCCACGGAGAAGTGGTGATCTAATCTACGAGCATCAGCATACTTCCTCTGTCAATCTTAAGCTGTAGCCAACTGCTCTCTGATCTGCACTACTTGCTGCTCCATATCCTGAAGCATCTCCAGACCCAAAAGAACTCAGTCCTCTTAGCAATCCCAACTCAATGGAGTGTGACATGGCCTACCATACAAGGCCTGGAAGGGAGACATATCGAGAGAACTATGTTACCCATTATTATAAGCAAATTCAACCAGGTACAAGTAGTCCTCCCAACGAGACTGCTGATCCATAAGATACATCTTAAGCATATCCTCTAAAACTTGATTAACCTGCTTCGTCTGTCTGTCAGTCTCAGGATGGTATTTAGAGCTAAAATTAAGCTGAGCTCCCAAAGCATGCTGAAGAGAAGTCCACAAATCTAAAGTGAACACTAGATCACGATAAAAAATGATCCTACAAGGAATACCATGTAGATGCACAATATCCTCCATAAACACTCAAGCTACGGACACTGCATTGTACGAAGATCTCATGGGTGAGAAGTGTGCCACCTTGGACAACTTGTCCACTATAACCATAATAGCATCATGATGACGCAAAGACATAGGTAGTCCCACTATGAAATCAAGAGATATCATATCCCACTTCCATCTAGGGATGGAATGAGGTTGCAATAGTCCTACTGGATTTTAATGTTCTGCCTTCACCCATTGGCACTCAAGACACCGAGCCACAAAATCTGCAATATCTTGCTGCAAACCTGCCCAATGATACAACTATCGAAGATCAACATGCATCTTCATGACACCTGGATGAGCTTAATAGGGTGCATGATGGGCCTCTAACAAAACCAAGGAATGAAGATCACTAGAATCTGGAACATAAATATGACCAATATGTTGTAAAAGTCCATCAGACTCAAGAGAGAAACCTATAAATCTACCCTCAAGGAATCTCCTAGACTCAATCTCTGCTCTAACCTCCTGACAGGAAGTATCACTAGGAAGTGACTCCAAAATATGGCTCCTCAGATCCACACCAAGGGACAAAACTAAGATCTCATGTCTCCTCCTACTCAAGGCATCTACAACAACATTCTCTTTACCTTGAATGTAGCAAACCTCAAAGTTGTACTCACAAAGGAACTCCATCCAATGGTACTGCCGAGCATTTAGATTCAGCTGAGTGAAGATAAAATGCAAACTGCAATGATCACTATACAACTCAAACTGATGTCCCAAGAGAAAATGTCTCCAACACGCAAGTGCATGGATGACAGCCGCTAACTCCAAATCATGGGTGGGGTAGTTCAGCTCATGATCCTTGAGCTTACGGGACTCATATGTAATCACCCATCCATCCTTAATAAGAACTACCCCCACACCCTCCAACAAATCATCGGTGCACACTACAAAATCTCTTGTAGGATCTAGCACTACTAGGATAGGTGCACTAGTCAACTGTGCCTTAAGAGCTTGAAAAGATAACTCACACTGATTTGATCACACAAACTTCTTCCCTTTCGGCTGAAGAGAAGTGATGGGATGGGCTACCCAAGAGAAATCTCTCACAAATCAGTGATAGTAACTCACCAATCCCATGAAACTACGAACCTTAGCCACATTCGTTGGCACTGGCCAATCCACAATGGCCTGAATCTTAGAAGGATCCACTGAGACACCCTTTCTTGAGATGATATGGCCCAAATATCTAACCTAAGTCTAGAAGAACTCACACTTGGCCAAATTACCGAACAACTGATTATCTCGCAAGCACTACAACACTGTCCACAAATGGCTTTCATGCTCCTCCATAGTCCTTGAGTAAATCAAAATATCATCAAGGAACATGAGAACAAACTAGTCAAGATAGGTGTGAAACACCCCATTCATCAAACTCATGAAAACTGATGGAGCATTGGTCAACCCAAAAGGGACAAATGTGAACTCATAATGCCCATAGCATGTATGAAATGTCATCCGATGAATGTCTGCTTCATGAATGCGAAGATGATGGTATCCCAACTTCAAATCTATCTTGGAGAACACATTGGCTCCCCTCATCTAATCAAACAAATCATCTATCCAAGGCAGCAGGTAATGATTCTTCATTATCACTTTGTTCAACTGGCGATAATCAATACGCAAGCAAAGAGATCTATCCTTTTTCACGAAGATGACAGGTGCTCCCCAAGGGGATACACTAGGATGAATGAAACCCTTCTCCAATAATTCCTCTAACTGCAACCACAACTCACTCAACTCCTGAGTAGTCATGGAATATGGTGCTTGAGAAATTGGCTCCGCACTATGAAATGAGATCAATACGGAAGTCTATGTCATGCTTAGGTGGCATACCTAGAATAGCACTTGGAAAGACATCTATAAACTCCTGAAGAATAGGATGATCATCAAGAGATACCTCCTAAATCGCATCCTCAGTAAGGTTACTAATTAAAATAGTGAACATCTAACAACCTTGTTGCATGGCACGCTTCAGTTGCATAGCCGAAATCACACCGAGAGAAATGGGTCTCTGGACCCCAACTAACTCAACATGCTCTCCAACATCATCTACACATTGAACCAACTTATGCTGACAATCTATACTGGCTAGGTGGGTGTCCAACCAATCCATGCCTAAAACAATCTTGTAGGACCCCAAAGGCAACACACGGAGATCCACTATGGTAGTGAAGGTGCCCAAATCCAACACAACCACAAACAAGAGAGTCTATAACCGCCTTGGCTCCAGTGGCTAACTAAACCTACCAACCAACATCTTGCCTTACCACCACAAGTCCACAACGCTCTACGAGAGAAGGAGAAATGAAAGAATCTAAAGTTCCTTAATCAAACAAGATAGATGTGGTAATCCCACATAACACAGTTGAAAACTCAACCATGGTGCCCTGATGCTCAGCCTGACGGTTATCAACTACCGTAAAAACTCTATGCGGTATGCTAGCATCACCTACTATAGGCTTTGAAGTAGCCTGTCTCTGACTACCTCCAACCACTGATCTCTAAGGACAATGAACAACTATATGACCATGTTTCCCACAAGAAAAACAACCACCTCTAACAAAACCTTGGCCTGAAAATGGTGCACATGACTACTGGGATCTACCACCCCTAGAACTCTATTGTGCACTTTGAGAACTCTATGTCAGACCACTCTACTGCCTACTCCGAGAATGATGACACAGACGATCTCTAGAAACAGAGTACCAAGACTCTACCCACTATGCTGATACTGAGCAAACCTATGCCTCTATCATTTTGACTAGATCTAGAAGGTGCAGACTGAGATCTAGATGGTCCAATTCCCTGAGACTGTGCACCCCAAGAAACTAATCTTAAAGGAGGGGTAGTACCAATCTAAACATCTGCCCAACCACCAAAGCCTCTAGCCAAATTCTCCTCTATCAACCTTGCCTTCTCCACGGTAATCTCTAAGGTCTTCTGCTCAAAAACGCAAACACCACCACTGATACAGGTATTCAAGCCCTTGATGAAATGTTGCACTAACATATGCTCATCATTAGAAATGCTATCATATTGCTTAAGCTCAAAGAAGCGGTGCTCATAATAATCTATCATCAAAGTCAATTGACAAAGCTCATGGAACTCATCAGCACATCTCTGTCGGTAGTAGTCTAAAATAAATCATGCACAAAACCTCTCTAAGAATAGTCCCTAAGAAACATAAACAATGTCTAGGTGAGGCTTATGCTCCTCTACTCTCCACCATGTAGATGCATAACCTCTAAGATGCATAATGGCACATCGAGCTCTAGTATTGATATTATAAGGATGCATAGTAAAGCATCGATCAAGATCGATCAACCAAGTCTTTGCCTTGGTACTTGTACCAAAACCATCAAACGTAGGGGGATGAGCTCTAAGAAGATCCCTCATGTGACCTATAGCAACACTGCCTCCATCCACCCTATCCCTTACAACATCAGCTCTCAAATGACCTAGACTATGGGAATGCTCACGCTCAACTCTGGCATCCCAACCATCCTAATGAGAAGGGTGTGACTCCTCCTCATGAGATACCTCCTGATGAGGTCCTAATCAATCCATAATCTATTATAAAAGAGCTAACCTAAGCACCACCAAGCCCTTCAGCTTGGTTCTCAACACGCTGTTCCTCCTGATGCTCACCCTGATTACCCTTATCGCCATTACGTCAGGTGCTACATCGAAGAATAGTGGCTCTACCACTAACTCTGCCTCTGGCTCTGCCCCTAGGAGACATCCTAAAGGAAACAAAGAACACATCAAAATAGATCATCATAAGGACGACCTATGCACCATACTAAGGCATGAAAGCATAACAACAACCACTATAAAACAATATAACAAGCTCACACCACACATGCCAAACATAGCAAAACATAGAAGGCTCAAGTACGCCAGAGCTCCTAGTATGTGAACATGGGCTCTGATACCAAATGTAACATCTCGATACGTAACCTCTAAGGGTAAGAGCCAAAAGAGGACAAGAATATTTTTTTATTATAAAGTGATAACATACACATGATACGGTTGTTGATTCGATAGATCGACAACATTCATGGCCAATTATGGCTAAATGTACAACCCAAAGGAGAGGACTAATTCACCCCCCAGTGAAACATTGCTAAAACTACATTCATTTTAAACTCCAATTCAAATGTTCCTAATACCCATTTCAACTTTTAAACATAAATCCATAATGATCATCATAGTACAAGTGGGTCCTATACCAATACCGAAAAACTGTAAGCCAAATATAAAACATCTCATTTCTTCTCATTAATATAATTTACATCATTGCTCTCAAGAGAGTACAAATTACATAAAAGAATATACATAAGTGCAATGGCGTAGCCATGGATAAGATACAATAACTGATAAAATAAGTACAAGAGACAACATCTCCAACCGGTGCTCCAACAACCTGTACACCGGTCCCCAATGGTGGTGGCAACACCTCCCAATAATGTGGACTCATAAGAGACCACCCCACTATTCTCGAAGATAGTCACAAGGCCCAAACAGAAGAATAAAGGCAAGGAATACAATGGCCAACACTCACATAAGCACAGAGTAGACACAACACACAATGTATAAAGCCAATGTCACAACATAGAGATGCTCATCCAATAACATATCAGGTACTACTCATGACTACTAATGTACTAGATACTAGAGTGCAAATCAGATGGAGTGTCATCATGTGTGCTCGAAGGGATGACACCACATGGAATCAACTACACCTCATATGGTTGAGGAGACTCAATCATACTCGAATCAACACCTCGCAGATGGATAGGCCTTCTCGTATGCATCCTTAGCCTTTACAAGTGCTCAAGACCATGCATGAGGACTCATTATCTTATTAGTGTTTTACCCCATTGTTTGTATTTAGTTATCACGTGTTTACTATAACTCTCCTACTAGTTCCCCTAGCAGCCACTTGCAAACCCCAAGCCCGTAGAGACCACTCCAAACAAGCACTCTAATGCATAAACCTAGTTCATCTCATTTAACGAAATGAGGAATCCATAACAAATATGAAACACTGAAAAAGCCATAAAATCCATCATTAAAACCATTTAAAACAGCTAAGCAAACATTGCTATTAAATCATTTAAACAGTTGATCACATCCACTAATAAAATAGATCAAATAGCATTCAAAGATTCATCATTAACTTAATTAAAAAAAAAGACCAATCATATATTCGGTATTAACCTCATTAAAACATCGTGCTAAAACAACTTTTAAATCAATTAAAACTACTATGCGACTATGGCATAGAACAAGGTTCCTGTCGCTGCTTACAGGAATGAAATAGAGGGCATAAAAATTTCATAAAATTCAAAGCGCCTAGATTTAAAATTTGAGCTTCACCTAGTTCAGGTTTTGACATTTGTAGTTGGATTCAACCTTTGTTTTTTATGTTTATGACTAGATATAAGGTGTTGTTTTGAAAAACATGTTTTTTTGCTAGGCTAGGCAAAAAAATAAAAAATGAACATGCCCGGAATTCAAATTTGACAATGACCTAGTTGAGATATGGGCGTTTCTACATGGAATCCACCTTTGGTTTGTGCTTATGACATGAAGATATAGTGTCATTTAAAAAATGTGTTTTTTTACAAGCTGGGCAAAACATAAAAAAAAAAGAAAAGAAAATGAAAGTGCCCAAAAATCTATTTTTCCATCAACCCATTTCAGATTTAACTGCTTCTATTTGAATTCCATCTTTATTTCAAAGTTTATGACAGGATAATGGATCTAGTTTAAGAACAGTCAATGGCAATGAATAGAGCTGGAAATGTACAATCAAGTCTGCCATAAAGAAAACTATAGAGCAGCTAATTGAATCCAACACAAACATTATCCAACTTCCAAGTATTCACAAAAATAACATAGAACTAAAATAAAAATCAAGGAATAAATCTGCCATAAGGAAATGTAGAGCATACCATTCCTAACCAAAGTCAAATTCAAATATCACCACTCATTCAAAGATTCAAGAATAACAAGGAAAATACCTCAATTCTACCCCAAAACTAAAAAGAAAGAATGCTCTGTATGTAAGGCATGGCTAGGTTCCAACTTAGAACATCAAGGAGGAACTGGCATGCTGAATTCAACAATCAGATGCCCACAAGTTTCTTCTAAGAAAATCTCAACATTTCTCCCCAACTCTGCCACCCAAATCGTAGGGTTTTCTCCTCCTTCCCAAAACAGAGAATTTCTTCTCCCCCAAAATTGAATGATTGTTCGAATCCATCTAGAACTCCTTTTCTTCCCATTCTTACCAACTGCATTTAACCATTCACCAACTTTTTCCTCTAATAGCCAACGTAGGGCATGGTAAAATTAAAATTAAAAAAAAAACTGACTTCATATATATTATAAATAAATCTCATTTCTTAACTTAAAACTAACTTATATTCAAATAAATCCAATATGATTTCCTCATATAAATCTCATCAAATAGATGAGGGAAATAACCTTCTCTACTTTATTAAATCTTTCCAAACTAAACTTTAAATAAATCCAACATTAAAATATACAAAGCTCTCCAAATGAGATTTAAATAAGACTATAAGAGCTCACAAAATGGATTAATAAAATCATTTAAAATTACTAGATGAAAAATATCATTCTCTCATAATGATCAATAAAAATCACTTAAAATGACATATTTAAAACCTCCTGGATATAACAATTCAAATCGTCAATCAGTTAAACACTATAAAATACCATATTTGAAACCATGTAAAGATGCCAATAATCTAATTAACTTAATAGAGTTCTCAAACTGATTTATTTAAAAATCACATAAAACCCCATTCATAAGATCACGGAAGTATAATCATTTAAATCACTAATATGACATACCAAAATAAACCACATAATAAATTAATGCAAAACCATAATAAAATACCAACAACCCATAATGGGATACCTCAACAAATAATACTGGCAAACCACATAAGACCAGATGGGCAATCTGGATGTTACCACAGGGTAACTAGAAGGTAAACACACATCACAGAAACACTGCACTAATAGGGTACAGTGGGCTAGGCTAGGGAATGTTTGGCCTATGACTATTTCCAGTAACCACCATCAGGGAACAAGATTACGCCAAGCCTATGAATCCAAGCAGAGTCGATACCTAGTACCTTCATCACTCCAATCACACGTCAAATTACATGTGCATATAACATATATCATATATCTGAAGCAACATCAATCATCAAGAAGAGGGTCATGATATTGTAAGCCTCTCAAAGACAAGTGTTACGACATCATCACTTTCCTATCGATAATCATACAAAAGCAATGATAACAATATATAAACATATATGCATGCAATCTAGCATAATAACTAATCCTGTCAACATCATAATAGTATCAGAATTACACCTCATGGGTGCTAATACAAAATAATGATAGGATGAACAATCCAATACAAAATACACAGTTATTAGAATCCATCAAGGAAAAGCAACAACAAAATACAAACACGAGGGTTGTTACATCCTGCTCCAATGAACATATCTTGCCAAAGGGGCACCATCATGTCAAAACTCCAATCTTATAAATAAGAGTCCATTATGGCACAATACCATCTCCAATCACATGAAGATAACCATCCCCTGATAATAGAACTCAAGATGTTAAAATAATTTCATAGCATATAAGAATCATAATCCAAAAGCCTTACCATGACACCTACAACCACTATAGAAGAACATCCATCATCAAGTGTCAGATCCACATCACTATCAAAGCTCCCACTAAAACTATGATATAGGGCTTATCAAGACATCATGATAACCATCCTCTGAATGAAGATCATCCATGGCTCTAACACCATCTAATAATTCACCTGCAATACCAATAATACAAAAGAATAAAGTAAAACCAAGATCTCCAAATAAGAAGATAAAATCATCATTGTCAAAAGATCACACATAACCATGTATCCTTGAAGCTACTCATGACATTGTGATAAACATGCTACAAGTCCCAATAACCGACTCTTCATGCACTAAAAAACATCCATCCTCTCATCCCAAAGCAACATATCAATGCACAAATAACCACAAACAAGGTCAACTAACAAAGCCTGCATCAACACTGAATCAATCTCGTGGATATAGACAGTCCACATCTGAGTCATCCCACTGCAATCAATGAGTTGCGCATACCCAAAAATTGCATAACTTGTAGATCTCAAACCAATGCAACATGCAAACTTATCATCACATTAGTAACTTACAAACTGAGATTACAAAGAAGATACCATGTAGATTTCAAGACTCAAACACTAGATCAACCCCAGACCCAATTTGCCAAAACAAATCCACAATGAGTAACCATAGTCAAGAAACCCATCGAGAAAACACTATAGAAATACTAAGTGACTAATCACATACCAACATCTCCACACTAAGAAGCCTACAAACCTATTCACACCATGCATGAAGCATACAAGCAAATATGCAACTATCTTACATCTAGAAACACCCCAAGGAATCATAATCTAAAAAATAGTTTATCCACATATCTACAAAACCACAAGTTTTGATTAACCATGTAAAACTTGCAAAACCACCATGTCACTGACACACATGCAAATCCATACCCACTTAAATCATCTGGAAGACCCACAAGTCTGAAAACCACCAAAATAGTTGAACGAGAATAATGGAATAACACAAATAAGCATAACCATAGATTTTGAATGGAAAATCTACAAAACCCTCAGATCCAACCAACATGAAACTGAGACATGCAAGTAAAACCAACCAAAAAGAAGAGGTCCAGGAAATCCAAGCCCACTTGTAGGCCAACTCCACAACCACCACCATGTACAAGCATACAGAGGAGTTAGGCTATTCCAGAATCTTTCAGATCATCCAATGACCAACTCCATATCCTACATGCATTTGAGGTTAACAAAATAGTGTCTTCCAATGCCAAGGACTAAAACCAAGCACCCAACATAAGCACATCCAACCATAGTCATGATAACCCAAGTTTCTCCATGTGATTAGGGAGCTAAGAACAAACACCCAACATGAATACTTTGCTAAAAATCACCATATAATGAAAGAACATAACCACCAAAAATGAGTGTTATTACATAATATCAAATAGGAGCTCCAGATCAATATCATATTAAATGTAACCACATGATCAATTCCATAATACTCCATCTTGTCCATTCTTCAAATGTCTACTATAACCTAAAAACAAGATTAACTACAAGACTTCCACTCAAACAAGGATTAATAATCAACCAATTCCTTCCTACAAATTCCCTCAAGCTTGCCACTTGCTAAGAAATCACAATAGAAGAAATACCTAGAACCTTAAACACCATGGATCCACCGTAGCTCTGATACCAATTGAAAGGGAAAGAGAACCTAGCATGAACCTCACAACATCCTATATTTTCCTTAAATATATTTTCAATAACTTGATGTAAGCACCTACTACTATGCCCTTAAAGTGGAAATAGACATAGTTGATTTCCCATCACATTAACCCTTAGAGGAAAGATAATGTAGCTCATAGATTTAATAAAATTTCAGCATCATAAAGGCATGTGAATTAACACTTTAAGATCATGAAAGAAGAAGAAAATAGACAAAAAAAAAAGAAACACCAATATATGTGGGGAAAACCCTTTCAAATAAAAAAATGCCACAATCCAAAGCATCAAACCAATGTATTAATCTGCAATAACAATGTTATAATACACTTGCAAGCTCAAAGCCTTAACATGGATATTTACATCTTGCTTCTCTAGAGGAATACTAACAGATTAACCTTGCATGAAAAACTAACAGCTTAACACTCTAATACAACATAATGCAAGAGCTGTAAAAGCAAAGCACCCTCAAAAAATTAGCTTATCTTTCTCCACCAACTCCTCTGCAAAAGCATACGAAGATCCACTTTCAAATATGTTTTAAAGCTAGAAAAGCTTATTCTTTATTTCCTAGGTGTCCACTTCCCAAAAAAGAATATTTTCCAACTTGAAAATCTTTTTGGAATTGAAAATCTTTTCCAACCCAAATTTCCAAAAAACAAAGCATATCCTCTTCATGTGTGATCTAAAGAGATAAGGTTAAGATTTTCCATAAACAATAACTTTGTGCAATAGAAACTTGCTAAAAAGGACCCAAGGTCAACCGAGGTGGTACTCATTTTTCTCAACAAAAAGAAAAAAATAGCTTTTTGAGAAAAAACAAAAGCAAAAAGCACAAAACAGGTTTTTTCCATAATGGCCTAAAAACACTATTTCTGAAAAAGAAAAAAGCAAAAAGGAAGACTATATTTTCACCTCCTAAAAAATAGGAAACACACAAAAGGACTCTAAGGTTGAGACACGTTAATCCCAACATTCATGAGAAGGAGAGCCACCAACAGTTGCAACATCTATTTCAGCTATGCGAATTTGAATTTCCATGAAAGGGGATTTAACAATAGTGTCACTCAGATCAATTTTCAAATCTAAACCTTCATACCCATTATCCTTTAGTTTGGTAATGTAGTGATGTCGTTCCTTATTACCATGGCTTTTGCATTCTTCTAATACTTTAACCAAACAAAGATTGTCAATCGCATATAAATAATTCCATCCAATGTCTTTTCCCTCAAGTCCTCATTGTCCTAACTATATTAATGTCATCAATCAGTATACAGTTTGGGTCACTCCATGGCCCAATGTCCACTCTATTATTTACTGTAATTCCTCCAATGATGGTGGTGCAAACACTAGTTCCTGTGTAATACATTCAATTCCTGACTTCTTTGATGTGGCTCGTGACCTATAATTAATCCAAGGTGCTAAGGATTGGAGTTTGAGTTGAGTTTAAGATCCTTGTTTGCAAAAATAATGCCCATTTGTGATGTCATTTATAATTGATAATTGTCATATGGAGACCTCAACATTCAATCTCTTCATCTAGGGAAAGACATTTCACATTTAAATTTGTCTTGATTCTTAAATGACACTAAATGATTCAATTTGAATTAAAAGAACTGTTAGTGATCCATTTTGAGCTGATCTCTTCATTAGACTTTTACTTTGATGAATTATTCTTATCTCGTACATCATTTTATACTTGCCCTAGAACTACATGTTACAAAAAAATGATCAATGATGAATTCATTTGACTTCATGTTGATTCAACTCTCAAGACTTTCTTTGTTTGTATAGCTTGAACATATCCGCTAACATTGTGTTCTACTAGAGCACATCCCTTTCAAGCATTTTGTCAAACAATCCACATGCTTTGTGGATGACAAATCTTTTATTTTTAATGCTAGAAATCACCATATTTTAGCTTTGTTGTACTGAAGCATTTTGTCAAATAGTTTAAGTGTCTTGTCTATGCTTTCATCTTTTTTTGGATGTATTTCTAACTATTTAGGGGAAAATTGGAGTTGTTAATGTTCTAATGTTTAGATGTTTAAATCCACCTCTCCACTATACATTGAAGGATCTAGGGTTGAGTGGCGAGCACTATCATACCCTAGGTCACTTGCAGATGTAGGGAAACTTGGATTAGGGAATTTAATTATTAATTTTCCTTTCCTTATGCCCAATTAACCATTAAAACCCTAATTATGTAAATATGACAACAAATTGATGAAAGATAGAAAACACGTTAATGCATGGAAGACAAGCATGATTTCTTTTCTTTTCTTTTTCTCATATATATGAAATGCAAATGCAAGTACTAGAAAGTAAACAAACCTCCCATAATATAGGATGCACTACCTTAGGGCGCAGGTCTCTGTATATATGGGGCAACACACATGCAAGACACGCAAAACCTCCCAAAATGTAGGAAGCACTACTCAAGGGCACTGGTCTCTGCATATGAGGCAACAAACACACCACACAAAACAAGTACGCCAAAACACACACACTTGAAGACACAGAGAAAATATGACAAACAAGCAATGGAATGTACCTATTTCTAGGTCCAACACCATCTCACGCACATTACAAACACACACCGATGGTTGGGCTTCGCCACAACAATCGGAAAAGACATGCTTAAGGGTTGAGTTAGTCACAGAACCACTCCCCGCCTCCGCAGAGGACTTTTGAAAATGCAAGCCCACTCACGTCACAGAGACACCTTATAGTGAAAAGGAAGCATGGCATACCACCCCACCTACGTCATGGAGATGCCTTACAGTGAAAAGGAGGTATGAGTTCAAATGTATACAACCCCACCTGCATCAAGGAGACACCTTATGATGAAAAGGAGGTATACACAATAGATTGATTGATTGATTGCAAACAAACTTAGGATGCAGGAAGTACTCATCGTACTAGCCTAGACCTAAGGACAAGCACATTGCTAACATCTACAACAGACATCTTACCTTATATATGCCCCCAACTTAAGGTGGTTGATATCAGTTATCGATATCAAGCACGTTAAGGTAGGAAGAAAACACACAAGGGCACACTGACTTTCACAAAGCCCATGCCCCCCAGAGGCGGCATGTATTTTATCATCACCAAATATTCCCACAAACACATCCCTGCAAGAAACATGTTAGTGCCTACAAGATTATGATAAATAACAACATCAATGCATATGATTAACCACATAAAGAGCCAAGGTTATACAATGAATTCAGAGTTTAAGGATAACTGTGGGGATATATCATGAAGCTCTCTAAATCGAGTACCACCAAGGCTAGATTCAAAGACAAACAAAGGTGCATAGAGTAGTAGTATTGTTAAGGTTTGTAAATGCGACAGAAACATCATCAAATTCACTATGCAGAAAGCACGAGTGCTTCCACTAGCCAAGCGTCAGATAAAATATATAACCCCATTGTCATATTAGGAACTAAGTCCAATTTTTGATTGCTCTCGAAAGAGACACTAGGTCCGCATCAGTATAAATGTTTGTCGTCATTTACCCGCTAGATGGAAACACTAGAGGAAGGGAAACAATAAATAAGAGAGGAGAAACAAGTGTCTTAGGGATAGTCACGTAGGAGGGTGCCCCCAAGCCACCAACCATGACACTATGTCCATAAGACACAACACACAACAATGAAATTAGAGAGAGAGGAAATATAGAAGAATGATGACACAAATAGAGGAAGGTCACAACAGAGGTAGTCTCTTAGTATCCCGGACCTTACGGGAGAATCTGAGGTCATCCCAGGAGGCCTAAACAACACATAACACATCACGGGGGAAGCTCATCATGAGAGAGATAAAGGGTTAAAAATACTTACCTGTAGGGTCTTTCAGGCTAAGTCTTATCATCAAGTAAATCATTGTCATCCTCCCACTCCCTAATGTTAGAGGAAAGTGGGATATAAGGTACCATAGCCCAATTCATGTCTTGCTCATCATGTTGTTCATTTTTAGGATCATGTTTGTTTGGTTCAATGTTAGGATCAATGTTTTCTTGTTGAGATGCAAGGTAAGCTCGTCGCCTTGTCTTCCTCCTTTTCGCAAGTTGACGTTGTTGTATTTTACGACTTAGTTTTTGTAACATAGGGCTTTGCTTTGTTATGGATTTTTGTGTTGTAGAGGAGGAAGCACCAAGATCAAAGGTCCTTTGTCTAGGTGGAACATTTTCTTGTTGAATCTTACTATCATACTTATTCTCTATCCACTTAGTGATGTCCAAATGACTTGAATATTTAAACAAAGGAGGGACATTAAACGTCTTCTCTTCCTTAGTGAAATCCTACGTGTGCGAACAATCTACTAAAGGAAGAAGATTGATGGGAGGATCCACAGAGGTAGGAATTTGATTATTGTTAAATGAATGCTTATTTTCTACCCATGGAATGTTCTTTGTTAAAGGGAGCTCTTCATTCACTAATGCTTAATCTTGGCCAGGGAGAGCAGTGGAATTACTAAAGCTATCCCTAGTCTTCTCATTTGAGTATTTAGTTATAGGGGAAGTAGTATAACTTATGGGATCATCATCAGTTTTTTCCTTGCTACTTATAGAGAAGAACTCAATTAAGCTTTCTAAAATCGTAGGATGTTCATTCATGAGGGTTAAAAGTTGATCAAAATCAAGCTTTTTGATAAATGCATGCAAAGATACCATTGAAAAATGGCATGAAGGTGCCATTTCAATGCAATATCAGATTTTGAGAAGTTTTTCAAATTGATGCAAAAGACAAGTGCAAAACTATATGTAAAAATAGCCTTAAATGCTTGATTTTTTTATACTTTTCAATGCAAATGAATGAACCAAAGGGTGTTGTGGGGATTTCAATCAAGGGAAGAAAGTTATATGTCTAATATCAGTCCAAAATAGAAAAAGTATCCTTCTCAACACAATCTTGATGCGATTTCAAGTTGATGCCAAGTCAAAATATAGTGACAATATGTCAAAATAGGCACTTTTTCCACCAAAATTCAATGTAAAAGAGCATAAAAAAGGGTGTTGTGAGGAAAATGATGATGGAAATCAAATAATATCAGTAATAATAGCCACTTGGTGCCAAGATATCCAACACAACATGCTTTTAGCACCACTTAAGGTTAAAACTTTAGTGAAAATATAGCAAAATATGTGATTTTTCACAGTTTTTCAACTCCAAGACCTAGAAAAAGAGGTGTTGTAAAGAATTTTAGGAGGTAAAAAAAATAATATTAATAATACTAGTCACCTTAATCCATAAAATTGATTACAACACGATTGGAGTGCAAACAAGGTCAAACCCTAGGGCAAAATAGCCAAAATGTATAGTTTTTTGCAAAATTTTCACTACAAGAGCCCGATAAAAGGGTGTTGTGAAGATTTTTATGAGGGGAAGAAAATTATTTCCCTAATAAAAGTAAAATAATACCAAAATACCTTTCACAACACACCTATGGTGTAAGTTTATAAAATCGATAAGGCCAATTACAGTGAAAATTGTTGTTTTTGAAGCCTTGGGTTTGAGATCTTGGAATAAAATGCTATGTGAATGATTTGAAGTCTGATTTATAATGAAAATGAATTAATCTCAGATCTTAAAATAATTTCCAAGCCTTAACATGCAAAATGCCCATGCAAATTTAATTGAAATGCATCAAAATTACTAGTTTTGTTGAAATTTTCTATGCAAAAATGCAAATATTTTAAATCTAAATGCAAATTTACACTAAAATGCAAGACTAAAAAAAAATTTTAATTTGAATGAGCCTCTAAAATCAGTATAAAATGTTTAGAAAATATTTTGCCTCCTAACCCTAGATTTTGGAATTACTAGGTTATATAAAATTGTCAAAATGTCCAGAAAACCCTAGCAAGTAAATGATGAAAATGCAATGCAAGATTTTAAATTTTTGTATTTTTCTATATTTTATATCCGATCTGATGTAAAAATCATGGATTACAAAAATTTAGAAAGAATTGATTCAATTTAGTAAGCCCAACAATGCAATTTTTTTGAATTTTTCCAAATTTTCAATTTTTTTTTGAATTTTTCTCAATGCAATAAAATGAATGACCAAATGAATGAATGAAATCAATCTAAATATGAAGACACACACTCAGAAAGTTGTAATTTAAGTAAAAAAACATGGGTTCAGCAAAATGTTTAGGGGAAAATTAGATTTGTTAATGTTCTAATGTTTAGATGTTTAAATCTGCCTCTTCACTATACATTGAAGGATCTAGGGTCTAGTGGTGAGCACTATCATACCCAAGGTCACTTGCAGATGTAAGGAAACTTGGATTAGGGAATTTAATTATTAATTTTCCTTTCCTTATGCCTGATTAACCATTAAAACCTTAGTTATGCAAATACGACAATAAATTGATGAAAGATGAAAAAACATCTTGTAGACAAGAATAAAATACCAAATCACAGAATACCTATTTTTAGGGTTCTGAAGTGGAATAGTCGAGGACACTAGAGTAGGTGTCGAAGTCCAAAGTGCTAGTTGCTTTCTGAGATCTAGACCTCCTTCCAACGTTGATCAGCCCTGTAACTTCTATTTCTCTAAACTCAAATGAGGAGGACACTAGAGCGAGCACCCAAGTCCTGGAAGCGCTCCTTTGTCATACTTTTCTTCAGATCCCAAATCCTTGATGCCTGCTAATCCTTCCTGTAACTCCCCTTTTCCCAAATGCGACCCCTGTAACCTTGTAGTGAAGCTCTCATGGGAGGAAAATGCTCTTCATGCCATGAGGAAATTGATGCCCAAATATGCAAATACCAACACACAAAACATACAAGTCTACTCTTGCAACACAATGGAAGACTTGAATCACCTTGAGAACACTTGAACATCACAATTGCTATCTAATTGAAATCTAGTTTACAAATGACTACCTAAGAATACTTATATATGCAACTATAAGCACTCCTGCCAAGATTTTAAAAATCAAAACTTACCGTGTCAGCAAAAGGACCAAATAACGGTCACAAACCAACACTTAGAAATTAGGGCCGCCCCAAAATAGGGTATGACTAGGGCACGGGCACCCAAGTCCTCCCCCTATTTTGGGTAGGGTATAGCTCAAGGGGTCCACCTAAGTCCAATTTGCCATGGAACCCAGGTCTCATTCCATCAGGATGCTAAAATATGAACTAAGAAGTCCTAAATGCATACTAAAGACTTAGGAGCTAAACCTTATGAGGGAAAAGCCCTCAGGGAGACATTTTTTGATGTTACACTAACAATGGAATGACAACTACAGCATTTCATAGTAATTCCTCTCTCCTTTATACTTTGATAGACATTCATACATGTTTCAAAACTCTCATTTAAGAAAAGGTTGGGAAGTCAAGCTTTTGTTAGGCTTAGATTAAAAAATAAGGCAAAATGATAAATTGTATTGATGTAAAATAGAAGATTACACATGTGTTTATATAGGCAGAAGAACAATTTAACTGTCCATAACTATGAAAACTAAATAATAGATTACATAAATTACAAAAGTTAACCCTAATGATTAACCCATTAACATCTCCCCTTAATTTGAAGGGGTTATCATAATACCAAGCTGTAGATTAAACTGCTCAAGCTTCTGTCAACCAAGCACTTTGGTGAGAATAATGGTTGGTTGATCTAAATCTACTTGAAAAAAGTTTGCTACTATGATAGGGCTTAAATTTGTTTGAACTAACACTGTTAGCTTGAAAGGGTTCATACTAGAATACTGAGCTTGTTGCCTTGATAGGTCTCAAATTTGTTGGAATTGAATTCTCCACTCGAATCTAGCTTACACACAAGCTTCCCCCCTTGGCAAATGAGTGGAAAATGCTAAGAACATGGTAAACTTGATGGAGAAAGAGTAGAGAGCATATACCATATTGAATCAACAAGAGGTAACATCATAATCTCCATGGCCTCAAATAATTAGAATACATTATAACCAATAAAGTTCATCTTCAATGTCATTGCCAACATCATCATAAGTTGCATAGCCAATATACTCAATACAATCACACTACTTAGCAAAATCATTCTTTGTGGGAAGTAGAGTCAATTCTTCAATTTTCTATCAACATTAACTCTAGACAATGTAGGCTCAATAAGATCCACATCATCATTATAGGAATTATAATGGAGAACATCAACACCATTATGAGTAGGCACATTTTAAACATCAATAATAGACTGAACTTTCTTATAGGATTTGGTTAACAAATCAACCTTGGATCTCCATCTAGAATGATCTATCCAACCAAAATGCACATGCCTCACAAACTTTTAAGGTGCATCTTGTATATACCAATGTTTCACAGAATGAGTATGTAGACCACATGATGTACAAGGATGTAGATCAAAACAAGGCACTGATGTATGACCATGATGACCACAATAGGAACACATTTTTTGTTAAACCAATTTGACACTGGTAGAGGAAGAGTCAACTTGACATGTATTCATAAGCCTTCCAGATACAAATTTGATGGGTTTTGAATACTTTGGAACATAAGACCCAACAAGACCTTGATAACCAAGACCACATTTTCCCCTATTTATTTTCTTACATTCCCAAACTCTCACAATGGGTTTTGATTGGTGGCATTTTTGGGTCATAGGCTTAGACACAACATCTTTCTTATGTGACACAAAAGGAGACCAAACACTATTTGTTTTACTCACTTGTTTTGAGGTGCTAGAAGAAGTACATCCTCCTTTACATCTTTTTTCTATGCTTTAGCATTGGGTGTATTATTTTTTAACCTATCTATTTTATGTCAAAAAAAGATATATTAAGCACAAAATTGCATAAAGGTAGGCTGAAATTGCCTCCAACACTTATATATTTGAGTAGTTTCTTCTAAGTTTGCAACCTTAACCCATAAAGATAAAATTCCATCTTCATATAAAGTAGATCCCATGATACAAAATGTAGAAACAACTCAAAACAAATAATGCTTGTAAACAAAAAAAAGTTGGCCTTAGCAATTATACTATATTGCAAAAGACATATTAAATGCCTTATCACACACAAAATGTTCTATAGAATTTGTGGACTTATCTCCTCTACACAACAAGAATTGCCCTCACATCCTTACTCCTCATAAGGAAAGGCTAACAGTAGGAGTTTTGAATACTATACTCACTTATTTTGTCAAAAATAATAATTTCACAGACTGAATCAAAGTTTCCACTCACTCCCACTTCTCAAAACAGAATAAATCCATCAATTTCTTAGAGTATTCACATACATACCAATATCTTTCCAACATGCTGCCCAAAGCAATTAATCTACAAAAAAAAAAAAATTCCACAATGTGCATTTTTCCACAAGTTTTGATTGGCGGCTTCAACAAGGATTGTTGCAGCTTTCTTTTTCTCTAGATTAGCAGTTCTTTTAATTGCCTCCAAATCTACCTTGAATAATTTATTTTCCTCTTTTCCACGGTGGCTTCTTTCTTCAGACTTACGACTTTCTTTCTCTCCTCCTTTTTTTAATTTTTTTTAATTCACCTTCTATGGCTTCAATATTCAGGTGGCTGTAAACCTTCAGACAACTTCTCCACTTTGTGTGCCTTGAGGCAACTTCCTTCATATGTAATGGTTGCATATTCACATCTCATCTCTAAACAAGAAAACTGTGACATAAGACAACAAACTGCGACTTTATTCAACAAAATAGCTTCAAAACACTTTGTCACATCATCTTTTGCTTTGTAAGTAGTAAAAATACTATTTTTTTATGAAAATGCCAAATTATCTAGATTAATTATAAGAAAAAAGAAAACACTTCATACAAAATGGTTTGGGTGGTATAAAGGCACACCCCAACAATCAGTCATATGGGCATAGCCCAAAAAGTTCTAGATTGTCAATGGGTACACACCCATAAAAACATAACAGAAATTATAAAAACATAATATTAAGTAGATTTAAGCAGCCAAAGCAACACCCGCAGATAGGGGATCCCTATCATACGATTTTCCCTAAATTGATGCGGGGTCTGAGATGACATCTAGTGGTGCCCACCCATCGTCATTAGCCTAATTTTCATTCTTTGTATTTGGCTCCTGGAGTTGTGGTGAAATTGCCAAATTTAAGCGTGGAAAAACTTTAGTGCTATCCCAACATGTGTTGGTTGGATTGGAAGAACCAAGAACAACCCAACCTGTATTATCACCAATAGGCCAACCTACATTGTCACCAGTAGGCCAACCTGCATTGTCACCTGTAGCACTTGCAGGACATTCTAATGTCCAGCCACGATTGCATGGAGAGGATGAGTATCTACAATGGTGAGGAGCACAATGAGGAGGTTGAGAATGTGGCTGGGAATCCCTGGCAGAACCACTCCTTTGCCTATGACCCTGGGAAGGTGAACGAGCTCTAACAGAGGAAGGAGAGAGAGGAACTAGTGTCACTGTGCAAGGAGCATTACTCCAATGATCCAACAATTCCTGTAAGTGAGAAACCTCAAGAGCTACCTTGTTTTCTTGAACTTGTATCTACAAAAGAACACTAGAATAGATAATTGCTTTAATATAAAGAGAAACAATTGTTCCAATGTGAATGTATGAAAATACACAAGAATTATGATCTTTCTAAATTGTGAAAAGAATCTCCACCCTGAAAATATGCCAAATCCAATTTCTCTTAGCCACAAATGTACCTAAAACTTGTACTAGCTCTCTCATGACAAGGATTGTTGAAAAACCAATCCCTTTCCATGCAAGCTTGTGCATAGGATGTCCCATTTCAATATTATGTCAAAGTAAAAAAATTTCATGCCTCATTACTAGAGAGAGCACGAATAATCCATTTAACACACAAAGCAGTGCCTTGGCACTGGGTAGAAAGAAGACCAAGGCCACCAGAATCTCTGGGTAAGCAGAAAAACTCCCATGCAACATGGTGAAAACCATGGTGAGTTTCAAAAGAGGTCCAAAGAAAATCCCTCAAAAGTTTTTCCAATTTGGCATAAGAGGCTTTGGAAGGAGCCCAACAAGAAGAGTAGTAAACATGGGTTATTGCTAAAACTTTAGAACATAGCTGGAATTTTCTAGCTAGAGAAAGTGGCTTAGTAATCCAGAAGGCAAGTTTCTGTTCCATGCAAGAAAGAATTGCTTGCCAAAGATTTGTAGAAGTGGCTTGGAAGGCAAATGGGATGCCTAGAAATTAGAAGATTTCACCATGAGCAAACCAATGCCAGCCACACTATTGGAGCCAATGAGGAATGTGAAGAATTGATTACCTATAACATAAAGTTTTGTGCCACTAGATGGAAGAACCTGAGGCTAGACAGAAGGTCTCAAGACATCCAAGATCATTTTTAACTATAGTTTCCTCTTCCAGTAATGTTAGAAAGGAGTCATCTACAAAATCAAAATCATTCACTCAAAAGGAAAATGCCAAAATAGAGGAAACGTCATACAAGACTCCTCAATCTCCTTCCATGATTTTCATTGTGGCTATGATACCATTATTAGGCCTAGATTAAAAAACAAGGCAAGATGATAAATTGTATTGATGTAAAATAGAAGATTACATATGTGTTTATATAGGTAGAAGAACAGTTTAACTACCATAACTATGAAAACTAAAAAATAGATTACATAAATTACAAAAGTTAACACTAATGATTAACTCTTTAACAACTTTACACCTACTATTTGCAATTTGGTTTAAGAGATTTCAAATCCCTTTCAAAAGATCCATTTAGTATATATCTTGTAATCATTATGATTCATGAAACCAAGATTCTTCAAAGCATTTTGTTCAACAACTCACATGCCATGCCTACATTTCCATAGTATGTATACATTGTTACCCAAGTGGTTGCAACTATAACATTAAAGTCTTTCATTCCTTATGCTTTGATCGAAGTCCACAATCTGGTCGAAGGCTTGCATTTGAGCACAAGCAAGGAGGATTCTTGGAAAGGTGAATAGATTGTGTTAAAATTGGAGAGCTTGAATATTCTTTTTCTATGTATTAAAAATATGGATCCAAAGAGCCTTAAATAGATATTATACATGGACAGGTGTGTCTCTTACATGAGACATGACTCTATATGACAAATGGTGTGATTAAATATAGTTTAGATTTTTAACACCCCCATAAACATTATTTTATCACATAACTTAACTAGGTGATGTGGGGCACCTATAATAAATAGGTTTATTAGCTACCCATGTACAAATGAAGAACATTTAACACAAATTCCTTCTTGAAAGTATCCAACCTTATCCTTGCTCAAAGGTTTTTCAAGATGCTCATTAGTTAGTGTATAGAGTAGTTCAATTTCCTTATTGAGAATATGCTCACAAATGAATTAATGGTATACTTTGAAATATGATTTTTCTAGGCATGGAACACTTGATTCTTAGATTTCTTCAACACACATTGATTATCACAAAACATAATTGTTGGATTAGGTTGTGGGTGTCAAAGATTTTCAAGAAATTGTCTAACCTATAGTGATTCACATGTTGCTACAACAGTTGTTTTGAGGTTAATATGATCAAGCCTTTCATGCGACAATTCATTTCTTGAAGCAACACTTGAAACTGAGTCCTTAGAGGAGTTTGTCTTGAAGTAAAATAGTCCTCCTTTCATATATCCACCACATACTAATTTTCCCTTGATTCTCCTTGTTCATATATTTCTTCTAAAATGATCAGAATGATTGTAGCAATGCAAACCTTTCTTTTCCTCTTCTCACCATCATCCATAATATATGTCTTTTGTAGTTCTATCAATAAAGGAGGTGAAGTCTGACAAGATAAAAAATATTTTTCAAGTAATGATCTAGCATTCTTCAAAGTTATCAACACCGCTTAACTTTATAGAAATAACACTCAATATGTTTTTTATTTCTTGCAATGATCTTTACGATCAGAACCTTTTACAATGATCTTTGCAATCAAAAAAATTTTTACAATGATCTTTGTGATCAAAAACTTTTTAAATGATCTTTGCGATCAAAAACTTTCTACAATGGTCTTTGTGATAAAAAAAAAACTTTCTGCAATGATCTTTGTGATCAAAAAGTTTCTCCAATGATCTTTGCGATCAGAAAACTTCTCCAATGATCTTTGCAATTAAAAAAACTTTTGCAATGATCCTTGTAATCAAGAAACTTCTCCAATGATCTTTGCAATCAAAAAACTTCTCCAATGATCTTTGCAATCAAAAAACATTTTTCAACTTTTCCTTTAAGATTCAACAATGATTTCTACAATCAATGTTGCAATCTAGTTCTAATATCCTAGATAGATTTGCTCTATTGAATGAGCCCCAAATGCATTTTACAGTCGATATCCTTTTTTAGTAGTAATATTGGTGTACTTTATTGATGAAGGTGGTAAATCATAAAACACACAATAAAAGAAATTGCACATAGAAAATAGAATGATATTTTATTAATATGGGAAAAATATTATATTACAGAAGCTCAAATACAATCAGAGGATGAATTCCCTACAGGCTGTAACACATTACAACTCCCTCTCTCAAGACTTAGGAATCATCTGCCATCTGTAACCCCAAATCTGCTAGGGTTTCTGTTTTCCCACCTATTCTTGACTCTACATTTCCCCCCCTTAACTCCACTACCCCAAGGGCTCCAAAAAATGGTCATATATAGCCCTTTTTGGTGGCCACCAACTTAATTTCAAAATTTACATCTCCCTCCAAAAATAGGTCAACTTCGTGGGGCCATAAATTTCAATCTGATCATTGGATCTTCAATTATAATACCTTTTGAAGCTCTCGAAAAGACGGTTGTGCACAATCAATACCTAAAGGTAGACTGCTTGGGTTTCCCACCAAATTTCAGGCCCATCCAGAGCCTCTAAGTGCCTCAATTTTGACTGTGAATATTTCAATAGGATTTTTTAAATTTGAAAATTTAATATCTCACAAATGACAAATGATATTGAAGTGATTTCTTCACCATTAGCTTCAATTCACCATTCTGGAGGTCCGTGTAAGATTTTGTATCCAATCGTGCACAAATGCAAACTTACTAAAAATAGTAACCCTGCCAAATTTAGCCCTTATTGAAAAGAAAGATTTTTTTTTTTGGTTGATGCAAGATTGCTCTTACACCCTGGATGCTTCTGCATCATTTATAAGTGCTCCAACTACAAATCTCATGCCTCTACACATGCAACATGGATAAAATTCAATTCGAAACACTTTGGCCCTTTATGTTGATAGTGGTTTTTCAAATCTTCATAGCTCTTTGAGGTTGAGCTCGGGCTAATCATGAATGCTTAATATTGCATGCTCCCTCATACCAAAAAAAATCCAAATAATCAATTCAAATTCTTATAACTTTATACAATTATCAAATGTGGTCTTCTCTAGTAAGTTCAAGCCTCTAAACAATTCAATGTGTTTGCCCTCTTTGTTTAATTATAGTGGCAAGTATTTCATTGTCAATGGGAGAAATAAATAGTTTTCCAACACCCCCCCTTAATTTCTACCAGTAGTTGCTTTAGCATCCCAAATTCTATCTTAGATGTTCAACTTTTTCCTTTGCTAAAGTCTTTGTGAATATGTTTGCTAACTGATGTTTGATCTACAAAACTCCAAGTAGGTGTCTTCACTATTCACTAGTTCTTTGATGAGACCTTGTTTGATTGTTATTTTGTTAGATATGTGAATATTTATGTTTGTACAATATTTTCATCATATTTGTGACCTTTTGCCAATTAGATACACTAATCCATCCATAATTCATTTGTAGACAATCTTTCATAGATTGTTTCTTCCACCTTCTATTCCAACATAAATTTTTACAATGATTCTTCAATCCACAAATAGTACATCGATGAAGATTCCAACACATTTCTATTTTATGTCCTTGCCTATTACATTGAGA
Organism: Cunninghamia lanceolata; assembly: GCA_027924645.1. NCBI lineage: Eukaryota > Viridiplantae > Streptophyta > Pinopsida > Cupressales > Cupressaceae > Cunninghamia > Cunninghamia lanceolata. Next base: position 8,092,578 of record BSBN01000957.1, read on the forward strand.
ATACTATATTTTTTAACTAACGTGTTTGTAACTCTCTTACCTATAACATCATTTGTATTCCTTTCACTTCTAACATATCCAAGGCCTCTATTCTTTAGCCTCATACCTGATTCAATGGGCTCTCTAATTCCTTGCCCATATTTTCCCAAACCTTTTACATCATAACCCATTTTTTCCATAACCTTAAAACCAACATTCTTCAAAAAATATCCTTTGTTATTATCATATAACTAGTAAGATTTATAGATTAAAAAACATTGTTATCTCCAACCTTACACTTTATCTGTAGAAGCTTTAGCTATATCACATTATAACACAAATCATTTGTATCACATGAGACATTACATAATGTAGGCTTAGACCTTAGATATATGTTTTCCTTTAGGGTATGCCACAAGTAATTGATATAATAGATTATATTGTTCTCTCAATTTTGACATTTCATCCTTTTGAGAACTATTTTCCTTTTCAAGGATTTTAGATTGTTTATCAAACCACTTCAACTTTTCTTCCAATTCTTCATTTTTCTTTTTAACTCTCACCAATTGTTCTTCCAAAATATCCTTTTCACACATTAAATTTTTATTTTCTTTCTGCACTCTTTTACCAATCTTTCCCATCGGAACAAATGATTTCCTTATAGCATTAAATTTTAACCATACAAAAGAACCACTTAAGTAATACTTGATGGTGATTGATTTTGGTCGCTATGTGCACTTCTCTTTCCTTTGTATCAAATTATTTCTTCTATTTTCAACAATTATCTCTTCGAATATTTATCCTTTCATTTATTATTAAAAAACTCATACACACCAATAAGATGAATTCTAAATATGAATGGCAATGGCACTCTTTTTAGAACCTTAAGTGGTAACACTCGTAAAGTGCTTCACAAGTTCAATGTAGATATTAGTGGCTTTTCTAGGTAGGGGGAACTTGCAAGTGCTACCATTAACCTCAACAACAAGCTAGCAAGATGCTTATTGTATGCATAATATAAAAAGTAATTCCTATGGTTTGATCTTGTTACCTTCCCACCAAAAAAATAAATAGTTTCACCAATTGTTATACACCTACATTTGTTTATTTGATTCTGCACAATGCTAGCTCAATGTTCTTCAATGCTTTATTATCATGTATGGTTCTTCAATGTAGCTATCACATTCTTATTTTTCTGAACTTTCTTCTTGGCTCTCATCAAGATTAGATCTCACAAAAAGAAAGAATTTCTCTTTATGCCAAACCACAACTGGTTAATGTTGGCCATATAGTCCACAAGTGGTGATGATCAAACAAAACTTAGCAATTGCTACCAACTGACTATTGGCATAATAGTCAGAGTAACAATGGTATTACATTGTTTTTGCATATTAAATAAATGTTACTAAATAAAGCAATAGTTAGTTTGTTAGTTTGTGGGAGTTACATTCCTGTAAATAAGTTATTAATTGGTTCAAGGGAATTTGTAAGGCTTTAAAAAGCCATTGTGATGTAATGTAAAATCATCAAGAAATCGTCAATATATTATTTTATGTTATTTTGTTGTGCATCATGGTTTGATTAATTGTCTTTGTATTTGTGCTCACCATTTCAATATGGTATCAGAGCAATTATGGATTATGTCCCTATGGAGTTGAAAGGAAACGAGAAGGCCTCCCAACATGGTAATGGATTGCATTTGGTGTGAAGATGTTTGACGTGAGATATTAGTTTCATAATATTTGTTTCCTGCATTATATGTTGTTGGGTGATTTACATTTTTGGGCATCCAATTTGTTGTTGGGTGTTGAAATTCATTGTTGTGTGTTTATGTTTCCTACCAAGTGCTACATATACATATGATTATTGATTTACTTGAGGATAGCAAGCACAGAAGTGTGAACAAAACAATAATACTTTTATTTACATGTATATCAAGTGTGGAAGTTTGATGGGAGCCCGTTGAGCATTTGATCATGTGAAGGAATGAAACAAGTTCTTAATAGTCATTGTCAATAGTATTCTTTGTTAGGAGTCGCTGCCATCTTGAGGAGTTGATTACTAAAAAGAAGATGTTGCTATTGCTATTGCTAAGGCTATGATCTGAAGAAGAGGCCATCTAAATACTTTACAAATGGGATGAAAAGGAAGCTTAGGGTATAGTCATTGGTCCAACATAAAGTAGGAAGAAAGGTGTTGAGGCATTGATATATATGTTTAAATCTGGCCAGCAATAGACAATATAACTCTTTCCCTACTGCGTGGTGATCAATGGTTTGGAGAATTGGAGTTTGAAGGAGCAAGCCACAAATACTATTCTTCATATATTCATTGCTTTTGAGGAGGTTATGTACACACAGATTTTAAGATTGAAGAATTTTTTAGGTTTTAAAATCAGATCAAAAGAAAGTTTTAGGGAAAGGCAAATATTTGGAAGTGTGAAGGTATAAGGTAAGACAAAGTTGTTTTTGGTTTCTATTTTGAAGTGACATGTGAATATTTTAATGAAGGTGGTTGTGAAATTCTAGAGTTCTTATATTTTTATTTCAAGTAATAAGGTAAAAATTGTTGAAGGCTTAATTTGATGAATATTTAATAATATCTTGGATATATAAGGTTGATTAGTGTATGGGTCTATCATCGGTTTAAATTGACATTATCATCTTTTAAATCATGAATGCACATATGTCAAAGATCGCTTATGCTTTTAGGGCCATCTTTTCTACTCCTAATGAGGCCTCCAAAAACTCATTCATGACATCAGTAATTAAAAAGTAACAACATTGTATTGGAGGAAGGCGGCATCGAAGGATGGAGGATTTTCCATCATCTCAAGTTAGCTTCTCGCTTTGAGATGATGCTTTGCATGAAGCATTTTTGGTTTTGGTTGTTTTGCTTTTCTTTGTTGATGCTGATGGATAATTTGAAGAATGTATGTTTTGTGAAGATTTTGTTTTGGAGACAGGTTTGGGATTTGGTGTTGAGCTCAATATGGATTGTTGTCCAGTGAGCTTCAGAGTATATGATTGAAAATTATACCCTTTTGCGATTACTAGACAATGATAGAGATCTATCATATCTCTTGGGGATTATTGTCGAATAATTTAAGACTCTGTGATTTGAGAGTTCAGGACTAAAGAGCTCAAGAACACAGTTCGAAGCTATGCCTTTCTGAGGGTAGACAAGATAGCATGATGGAGCCCCGCTTGGTTCAAGATTTGTTCTTTGGGAGAAGATCTTCTATAAAATATGTATTCATATTATGTAATCAGCTTTGTTGAGTATATTAGCATTCAAGGGGAGTCCCTTGGTACTATTGCAGGAACAATGTAATAAGGGGAGGAATGTTGGCATAATAGTCATAGTAACAATGGTATTACATTGTTTATGCATATTAAATAAATGTTAGTAAATAAAGCAATAGTTAATTTGTTAGTTTGTGGGAGTTACATTCTCATAAATAAGTTATTAATTAGTTCACGGGAATTTGTAAGGCTTTTAAAAGCCATTGTAATGTAATGTAAAATCATCAAGAAATCATCAATATATTATTTTATGTTATTTTGTTGTGCATCATGGTTTGATTAATTGTCTCTATATTTGTGCTCACCATTTCAATACTGACCTTGTATCTTTGCAACGTGTAGTGGGAATAAAGCTAAACAACAAATCTCACAATACAAATAAAGCTTTTCATAAATACAAGTACAATTTGATTTGTTACATGTGTAGTGAGAATAAAGTTGCATGAAATTTCTCTAACTTTTAAACAACAAATCTCAATGTGTTTGATTCATAGTAAACAGAACACAATCTTCCTGTCGGCGTCAATCTGCAATCACTTTTCTTGACTTGACTTCTCCTCTACATGCTATTTCTTTGCATCCTTTCTCCCACGCAAGGAAAATTCCATCTTAGCAAATCTCAATGCCAAAATATTCAAACTAAAAATGCCTCATCAAAACTTCAAAATGGCTTATGCTTTCCATGCACCCACAATGGTTTAGATGGTGGAGATCTCCCATGCTATTATTAGCACCACTGTAGATTTACGATGAGGAAGGGCTTAGATGCAGAGAGAAGGCATTATGAAACACATAGTGTAGCATTCCCTTTCCCACTTCACAGACACAGAAATAGCGTATGCTCTGATACCAATTGTTAAAATTGGAGAGCTTGAATATTCTTTTTCTATGTATTAAAAATATGAATCCCAAGATCCTTAAATAGATATTATAAATGGACAGTTGTGTCTCTTACATAAAACATAACTCTATATGATAAATGGTGTGATTAAATATAGTTTATATTTTTAACAGCTTGGAGTCTATTCGTTGCATTTTCTAATCTTCGTGGTCGTTATGAGAAACATTCATGTAGGTTAAAAAGTCGATGGACTTTTCAACTACAATTCCACTTGGAAACTCCACATTACTCTTGCCTTGTGGGCTTTTCCATTGTGTTTGCACCTACTTCTGGGTTTTGCGGTTTAGACGTAGGTTGGCAGTCTATCATAAAAGTCTGAATCCCTACCCAAGCATACTATCGAGGATTTCAGGCTTCACAAGCATGTTTGCAATTATTACGGAAGTGCAACTAAAACCCACATCCCCACGTGTTTGTATTTTGGCAGACTTTCGGACTTCAGATGCTCGTGCATGTTGGTAAAACTTACAAAGGTGCATTGGAAACCAAATTCCCGAGATTACAAAGGTGCATTGGTAGAACTTACAAAGGACGCAAGGTTTTGGGTTCAGGTGCAGATTGGTAAAAATTACGGAGGTCCTTCAAAAGTCCGAAATTCCATTTTGAATGTATTTGCACTTAGAAGCTGGACATATCTTGCATATGTCTAAAAAGATAGTTGAAACTGCATAATAAAAATCCCGCTTCTATTACGCTTTGATGGACGTCCATACTTTGTTCGACCCACCACTGAGCATATCATGAGCAAGCTCACAAAACTTGTAAAACAAGGAAAGATCAACCCTGCTTGGCAATAATGTGGCTTCTACTAAAAGAATTGCAGCTGATATACAACCTAGAAAAACTACCAAAACTTTTTCAAGATGCTACGTAAGGACACTGCATAACCATTCCATCATGTCTAGGTGTTGTGCAAGAGAACCAATGCAAGAATGATAGAAGCTTGATGTGTAACACTATTTAGTGGCCTGCTGCATTCATAGTTCTTCATTGTATCCTCAAGTTCAAGAACCTTACACTAAAGTAGAAGACGAGATTTCCCTGTACACTTGTTTCTAATCTCTCTATGACTGAAATCTACAACATCTTCATAACCTTGAATAGTTGCAACTATAACCCATGTAAGGAGAAATGATGTTCCAGTAAGACCAACTCCAAAGAAAGCATTTCCTCCTTTATCTTGCCCAAGAATAGTCTATTTCAACACTCCCATCTGAGCATGGGCAGGGAAGATGCCGGTGAAAGTTGAGGAATCTAACTTGACACCCGCCAGTTGCATTAGTGAAACAGTTCGTGTGCTCCATAAAGACATCCATGGTATCGGTTATCTAGAGTCTATCATCCATGGTGATTTGGAGAGGAGAAAATGCAAGTGAAAAGGTTGGAAGACCTAGGAGGTGCATTTGCAAGCAAGATCTCCAGTTCTTCATGCATTGTGGGATTATCAACTGCATATACACATTAGACATCCGTATTATGTATATAGTTGAGCTTGCAGGGGTGAAGAGCATGTTTCCAGTTGGTTGTGGTTGGTGTATGTATTTGTTAATTAACCAGGACTACGGAGTGTGGGAGCATGTTGTTAGTTGGTGCAGTTTGCAGCCAAAGCCTGCGTTTGCTTATATACACTAACCTGCGGGACTTTTTAATTGTGTATGCATAATACTTCCCCTCTGTTTGAATGCCTTGCAGGCTTGTGTGGATAACACACATGTTTGCAATTATTGCAAAAATGTGCCAAGAGTTTGCCTCCCCCACCATGTACTTTGTCGGATTTTTTGAACTTCTTTGCAAATGCAAATTCCCACTAGGACTCTGCAGTCTGCTTTCCCATTATTAAAGCGTCATTCTGCAGGAATAGCAAGTAGATCATGGTGACAGCCAGCTGTTCAAATAGATATCAACATAGGCAACACTTGGGAGTACGTGGTGACAAGGAAGAGAGGAAAATGGGTGCTTGACAAACCAAGGTGCAGAGATAAAGGTCGGGTCTGAGAGGGGTATTTGCAATCATACGAAGGTGCAGAAACATTCAAACTTGTGGGCTGCTTAAAGTGTGCAAACCGCCAAGTAATTGGCAGAGAAAAGAATCGCACAGCAAAGAGAACTGGCAGCATCCAACTATAAAATCGACAATTGAATGCTAAGCAATTTACTTTTACATGTTTTCCACTCGCATCATTTTGTCGCATGTGTGTTTTGAGTTTTGACATCTTTCCAACCCTCTTTGTTGCCTATCGTAGCCACGTCCTAGTTGTTTATGTCTCCTAGCCCCTTTTATGTGTTGACCCTTTTAAATTGAGTGTTTTCTTTGATTCCCATGTCCTAGGTGTCTTCCCCTTTTTCATGGCCCCTCACACTTTATCTTGCGACCTTTTTAAATGCTTAAATCAAATTATTTTATGAGACCTTATCTCTTGAACCTAGTGCAATAACCACTTTTGGCCTCCTAAAATCTCATTTTTGGAATTTCTTTGTGTTTAATCCCACAATCCTTGGGAAAAACCCTGTCATTGACTAGTCCTAGGTAGAAAATTGAGTCTCCTTGGGTTCAACAATGCCTACCCCTTAGATGAATGGGGTGAAAAATGACTTTTTAGTTTATATCCAATCAACCTAAATCTTTCACAACTAATTCATTTTGATGGAACAAAGGATGCACAAGATTTGAAGCTCAATTTCCCTCCAAAAAATCATTAAACAAGCCCTCCAAAGTAATTTTTTGGTCTAAAACAACAAACTTTTGTTTTGGGTGCAATTTTTGAGCATTTTTCTCTAAGAGAGAAAGCTTATGTTTGTTAGGGTTAACCGACAGAAGATATCAATTAAATGCAAATAAAGATTAAACAGAGGAATGAAAATACATAGAAATAATAATAGCGAGAGACAAGTTTTAACATGGTTCACCCAAACTCAGGCTACATCCACCAATAGAGAGTCCAATATTATTATCCAGTAAATCAAACTGATTACAACCAGCAATCCTTGCAACTCAATACCGCTGCAAATGCTACAATACAATATCAACTAACACCCTAACCCTTAGCCGCTTTTATCAAGCCTTATGTTAGTTACAAAAATAGGGTTTTTTTTTATGTCAGCTAATAGAAAAATAACTCCCGACGCCTTTATAAAATAATTTAACCTCCGAGTCTGATTTGGGGGGAAACCGCACTGATAAAAGTGGGGAAACTTTAACCTCCGAGTCTGATTAGGCTCCATGTAACAACAATGTTAGTGATCAGAAAATATCTATGAGAGTTAGCTTTCATTTGAGACCAACAAGAAGTTTTTATGGTGCCTCCATCAACCTCTACAGCTAAAACAAGTAACAATGGTACATTATGTTCAAGTTTTAGCAGTAGCTAGTCTAGGGTTTTCATGAAAATATATTTTATTTTTGTTTGACTTTGGCTACTAATATTGGATTATCGACATTCTAGCTTCCTTCCACATGACTCCCCCATAAGAAGTGGCTTTCTAACTATGAGAGATTTTATGGTGGAAAAGTCTATGTTGGTGACAACTCTTACCTCAATATCGTTGGCCATAGGAGAGTCAAGATCAGATTCTCTAATGGGAGAATCAAAGGTATCTTAAAAGTTTTACACATCCTAGTTTTGGCACAAAACCTATTATCTATCGATAAGATGAATGATGTAGGAGGGTAGGTGTTCTTCTGTAGGGAATGGTGTAAGATGGTTTGTGGAGTTATCATGCTTGTAAAGGAAGTTTGGATTGGAACTCTTTTCCATCTCAATGCCAACACATACATTCAGTGTAACAATTTTGTTGTACTTACAATGAAGAGATCTACAACATCTATACCTTTGCCATTAGAATTGGTAGCAAAGAGATCTACTATATGCAGTTCTAGATCTTTTAGATGTATAGTCCGAGTTCCTAAGCATACTCTTACCTCAAAGAGCAAGTTGCATGTTGAGAAGATTATGTTGTAGCATGCACATATGGGCCACACTAGTGAGAATGGTCTTAGGACCTTGAAAAATAAAAAACTTGTAGAAAATTTGGTTGATTGTTTTCTCGATTTTCTTTTTATATTATATAATAGTCCACAAAAACAAGTCACACAATATAAGTCATATCAATCAAAGCAATAGTTTTCTAGATACAACAATTAAGAAACTAAGACTAAAGATAAACTAGCTAGGGCTTATAACCAAGAAGCACTCGAAGCATTAATAGAATCACTATGAGAAGTGACAATCCAAAAACCTAGAACTTATAATATACGTGTTATGTCATTACATCATTAACTTTTTACCATAATTATGAGAGGTTTTACGAAGTTTCCTCAATAATAGTAACGCCATCAGAAAAAAGATCAATAGAATCTTGAGCAATTGCATCCATAGGAATCAAAGAGATAATTGGATGGTGATGAACTTGAGATCTAACATAAATGTTTCCATTCATGTCAATAATCAGAACATAACTATCAAAGGTAGCAGTAGGAATAGGGTCACACTCCATTAGATCATCTTCATTGTCACTTTCCTATAGCCATCTACCATTTTGGTCAATGTCCAACTACCACTCAACATGTATGATATGTCTTATGTAGCATTACCTTACTTTGATCCAACAACTTATAAAACTTTCTTTTTGAAATCTTCAAAGTCATGATAACCTATAAAATAATAGAAGAGAATGTGAGATCTTAATAAGAGTTAGTGAGGATCCTTATTCTGTCCTAGAACACCTCATCATTGCTATCCTTCCATAAGTGTCATAATACTTCAATAGACAACTTAATTCATAACCAATTAAGATCCTTATAAAGTATTTCGCAAACCCAAAAGGAATTTCACACCATGAGATATTGTTTTTTCTATCCCATCCCATTTTATCCCCAAAAAACATAGACCAAAATTTTAAGCAAATTTACAATCAGAAAAGAAATGTTCAATAGTTTCCACAACATTACAAATAGTGCAAATATAAGGATTGAGTCCAAAATCCTTGAGGACAGAATCAACAACAATCTTTTAAAAATAAGTAGCCACCTAAAACAATCCTTCTTATGTTCAATCTATTTAGACCATAAATGACCAAGTAGATTGCTAGTCTTTGACAAAAGGGGAAACCTTCCACATTTTGTTAAGCATTTCAAATATCTCATGGGTATTAATAAACACATTGTAAATATATTTAGTACATCAATAAGGGTGTTCCATTCACCCACTTTATATTGCTTAACATTTTTGTATTGAAACTCAACTAAACAAGAAAATTGACACAATACAAGAATTTCTTGAGAATAGAGTATGTTTTCTTTTGAGTATTAGAAACCTACCATTTATCCTAAACATCACACCATATGAGGAGATTACCATTTCTAAATATTTCTAAATACATCCCTAAACAAGTTACAACTTTTAGCAACCCAACCTTTTGCAGAGCAACTTCTGGTGAGGGCTAAGGGTTTATTATTGTAAGCAAGGCACCACCATCTAGACTTGTAACTAACAAAGGTTCTCATAGATTTAGAGAATGTCTTATGCCCACTAACCAAATGCTTCACAATTTACCAAGCTCTCCAAATGCTACATAACACAAAAGATCCACTATTAATAGAATAGTTGCCAAACAAATGTCATGAGAATGCAAGCCTTTACAAAGTTTATTCATTTTTGGAGTAGAAAAACAAATTTCTCTAACAAGAATCTTCCAAGGTTCAAATCCCTCAATAGCCTGTAAAATCCATTTAATATCCAAGGAAATAACTTGTACTTTGAGATCCTTCAATTCCATACCCCCCAACTTTTTAGAAAGACACCACCAATTCCACTTTACAACATGTCTTTTTTTCTATCCTTCCCATCACACCACAAAATAGACCTAACCACCTTCTAAATTTTTTCAACCTAAGAATTTCTAAAAAGTCAAGATGAAGCATAATAGGTATTGAAAGAGTATAGAACCTTCTGACACACTTGGGCTCTACCAGCAAGGGATAGCAAATGTCCCTTCCACTTGGTATTCTTTTTTTCAATTTTCTAGTATACTCAACTCCATGTCTTTGAGGGAGGGATCCATAGCAAAAGGAATACCTAATTATTCTATTATGTCCCCCAAGTGCCAACCATACTTCTTGAACCATTCAAATAGCTTCAAATACCAACTGAGAACAATTTATTTACTAGAAGATACCTTGGATCCCAAATCTAAATAGTAGATATTGATCCTTTTTAATAAATTGTTAAAATTATTTTCTTCAAATATAGGAAACAAGGCTATGTCATTAGCTAATTGGATATTCAACAACTCATTATTACCAGGCAAAACAAGACCCTTATAAGGAGGACCCACAACGCTGCTTCTAAGAATGTAATGTAATGCCTCAAAAGCAATCACAAAGAGTGAGGGAGCAAGAGGACATCATTGTCTAATGGACCTTTGTAGAAAAAATGGTTTGGTTACTTCACCATTAAATTCCACCTGAGCTAAGGCATCCTTAAACAAAATTTCCACCATCCTATAGAATTTATCAAGAAAACAAATTGCTCTAAGCATCATCAAGATAAAGTACATTCAATCCTATCATAAGATTTTTTAAAATCTAAAAGGGCCATATAGATACTCTGATCAGATTTCAGTGCCAAGTCTAAACCTTCCCAATTGGAAATAAAATTCTTTAGAATATATCTTCCTTTGACGAAACCTATTTGAGTGAAGCAAATGATTTTAGGCAAAATACTCCTCAATCTAATATCCAATGCTTTAGCCATAATCTTATGTGACACATTATGGAGAGTAATTGGTCTCCAATTCTAAATTAGTGTTCTATCCCCTCCTTAAATAGGAAAAAGTCTAATCACACCTTTGTTTATTTCACTCCCAAGACAACCCTCATTACTTACTTCCTTCAAAACTTCTAGAATATTAGGTACAATCCATTCCACATTCTTTTTATAGAACTCATTGAGGCAGTCCATCCCATTTAAGTCATTTACCATTTTAGGAAGATTTTAAGGCTACACAAATTTCATCAATAAAGTCCTTGTCAATCTCAAAGGCATCATCCTTGATATTTTATTTGGGATAACTTTCCTTCAAACTTCTCTAGCCTCTAGATTTACATTATTACAATCAGAAGTGAAACAATTCTTCTAGAAACTCATAAAAGCAACTTTCACACCTTCTTGATTATCAAGAATATTCACATTCATATCTATGGGCTCTATCTTTTCCTTATTAAACTTAGCTCTCAATGTATTTAAAATATATTTAGAGCCTTTTTCCTCTCAGGTTTTATCCAATTGATCTTTTCTCACAACTTGGCACCTTGGGAAATATAGCTTTGGTGGCATCTCCATCTGTGCTTAACTTCAACCAATCTATTTTGTAGGCCGGTATCAAATCGATTTCTCTATAAAGCCTCTTCACATTCATTCATCTTTCTATAAATTCAAGGCCAAATTTCCTCCTATTAAGGGCCTTCTTTCCAATGGTGGAAAGAAATATCTTCCAACAATTGGTAAGATTCCTTAGGAAGATATCACAGAATTGGAAAGGAAAATACATTTATTGATATTTCTCATTGTTTGAACACCATCAGAGAAATCCTTATTAGAAAGTAAATAGGGTACATGCACAAAGATGAGGGACCAAAAAGTCACCACATGACTTTTTGGTCCCATACAAGTCATAAGTGATAGCATTATGGCTCGGTATTATCGAGCCTAAAACGCAAGCGTGTTATAACTCGCTCCAGTTTTAGGCTCGGTAATACTGAGCCATAAGGCTAGCATTTTGCAAAAGAAAAAAACTCTCTCTCTCTCTCTCTCTCTCTCTCTCTCTCTCTCTCTCTCTCTCCCTCTCCATTATCAACAAAGCAAATGGAAACAAGAAAACTAGGACATGCAAAGAGGGATGAGGATATAAATTAGGAGGATGAAATTGAAACAATATAAAACTAAAACTTTCATTGGATGGGAAGAATTATAAGAGGAGAGGTGGAGAATAGTAAAATAGGGAAAAATTGGTGGGATCTACAAGGAAATTGGAAAGGCAAAGGAAAACTAGGAGGTAGATAGGTCAGAGAGAGGGAGAGAGAGAGAGAGATGTTTTAGTTCACCATAACGCACTCGCATTATGTGAATTCACATAATGCTAGCACGTTATGCTTTGAATTGGAAATTACCAAGCCTAAGGCATGGATTTGACTTGGAATTCCAACCCAAAGGCTTGGACTATGTTTAGGTCATCCAAGGACGTGTTTTTCTAGATTCTAACAAAAACCACATAATCTAGAGCATGCTCCCCATTAGGATTGCACTTTTTTCAATGAAAAGTCAAAAAAATCACCATAATCTTAAGTTCTTTGTTAGCTATCCAACCATATAATTTTTTTCACGTTTTGAGTATGTTAAGGGTTTCATCTTTAATTTATTTTGTTAGTGTATCTATTTTTTGTCAAAAACCAGTGTCTCGTATTTTTAACTTTTTTTAACCATTCATCAAAATTTCAAATAAGTTACACTTTTAGAAACTAGACTCCATTCTACACGTATTCAAAAAAAATTTGATTTTTGATTAGTTTTCAAAATTTTTAGGGGGGAGTACACTCAATTTTCTGTTTTTCAAGATGTGTCCACTCTAAAAATTAGTAAAAAATTAATTTTCCATGGAAAAATTATCAGGAAAATCAAGGATAAACTACATGGTATTAGCTAATTTTTCACTAAAGCAATTTTTGAAATACTAAAAAAAGTTAACATTTTAGGGGGAGCACACCAGACACTATGTTATATTTTTTTGAGAAAAATAGGACCAATTTGTGTGCTCCCCCTTTTTGAACCCCTTAATCTCAACCATTTTTAAAAATAATTAGTAGTTTAAAAACTAGATTCGGAGCACTATGACTCTTGTTTTTGTTGTATCTTCAAATTTTGAGTGGAATTATCTTCAATTTCTCATCCAACATCAGTCTTTCCTGATTTTAGAAAAAAAAAGTGGCATCTTAAAACCCCCTTTTGGTCCCTCATCTTTGTGCACTTACCCAACATTCAATTTATATAGACCATTCTTGAAACTTCTAAAGTCCTTGGTGGTTATGTTAAACATGACTAATATCTCAATAGAATGATGATCAGACATGGTTAATAGAATGACCTTCACAGAATTGCTACCCTCCTTATTACATATCTAAAAAGCATGCTTGTTTAAATAGAATCTGTCAATCCTAGAGTAAACTTTTTTCTCCCTTTTTGGTTATTGCATGTGGTAAACTAAATATTCTTGTTGTTTTTTTCCTTTTTCAAGAGGGTCAATCAAATTAAGAAGTCTTTTATATTCTAACCAAAAGAACAAATCATTGCCCTTCCATGAAAAGACATTACTCCCTATTTTGTATTCTTTATGCTCAATCATATTATAATCCCCCACAATAATCCATGGAACTCTAGGTAAGTTAAAAGAAATCCATCTCCAAAGCTCACATTTTTACCTATAGTCATTAGAGGCATACAATGATGCAATACTAAATTTCATCTTATTATTTTTCTTAATTACCCAAACAAGTTTATTAAACAGAGAGCACCTAGAGTCTTTAATGTGAGGGGAGAGACTTCTACCAATTAGAACAACCACCCCACCCTTGACTTTGTCACAATTAGAGTAAAATAATTTAGCATCATTCCACGCAAACTTCAAACAACATTCTAGATTAAACCTAAAATATTTCACCTCTTAAACAAAAATGTAGTCCAAATCCTTTTTAGAATTGCATAGAGCTCTTAAGACATACTTTCTAATCTAGGGCCATTCCAACTTATGGTTTTAATTTTCATTTCATGGAGGGGGAGTGGTGCAGGAGCACCAAGAGACTTATGTTTTGTTTTTAATCTCCATTTGTTTGCTAGTTTCATAAGGTCCTTGAGACCATCTCCATGATGTAATAAGGCTTGGATGCCATGATTGTAAAGGACTATGTCCAAATGACTATAAACTGTTGTCATGTTGTAAGTCTTGCTCCTAGGGGACAGTCATATAAGTTTTCTTGTTTTGTGAGCATTGTCAAGGCATGGCAAGAAGCTTCAAATGCTGTCAAGGAGTCTAGAAGGATGTCAAGAGGTCTAGTGCCTTGTTCAAGGCCTAACTACTTGTAAATTTGTTTGGAAGCATTGTTATGCACAAATCATTCGCTGATGTCCAAAAAGAGACAGTTGCAAAGGTGGTTTGGTGGTTTCAAACCTCCCATCGACCCCAACTACCTTGATAACCAATCTAAACTATTGGAGAAAGCTTTTAATGACTTAGACATGAAGATTGTAAAGGGTGTGAAGGAGTTTTTGAAACAATACAATACAGTTCTCTGTTTTCCTGTGTAATCTCTAAATTTTTTGTGTATTATCCCATACTCCTATGTGGTATGGTTCTATCATGGAACCTTGAATGTTTGGAAGTGAAGTGTGATAAGTTAACTATCAATCAAGACAAGTTTGGACTCATGACATTGAGGAGGAGACACTCTATGACCATCAGACATCAAATTGCTGATTAAACCTATTGTTTCCTTCAGAATTTTATTGTTTTCCTGCATGCTCTGTACCTGTACGGCCAAGTGGTGACTGGTGCTTATGATGGAGAGTTAGGGTGGTGAGTTATCTTCCATTTGCAAGTTGTTTGAACTCTTGACACTCATCTACATCGTTGTATTTCCTTTTCTTCTGTAAGTGGTCTATTAACCCTGAACTAGGGTTCTGACAGCAAGTTTATGATGTTTCTCTCATTCCACTGAACCAACAATCTTTGTGATTACTAGAATGAGTCCTTTAAAGTCTGTTTCAATGCCTTGTAAGATTCTTTTGAACAGGGGACTGTCATTGCTGGGGTTCAATTGATTGCACTTAGCAAAACCATGTGCTAAGTGACTGCCAGAAGTTACAATAGTATGGTTTTTGGGGACAGTTGGTCAAAACCACAAAGGAGGGTTAAATATTGTGTTTTTAGGAGGCCATTGACATGTTCAAATGGTTAGGAGGTTGTCAATTTACTGTTTGAGGGTATTTGCTTCACAGAATAGACCTATTTAAGGCTAAAAGCCACTAGGAGGGTTATTGGTTAGGGCAAACTTTCCAAAAAAACCTAACCCCATTTTGGAGTATGCTGTGGGGAGGCATAATGCGTATCTTTTACAAGTCTGAGATTTGTATTTGAATGTTTGTGCAAAGAGTTATGGGGACTGTTCTCTATTTCTAGGGCTACTAGCCATTTTGGAGGTTTATGAAGCAAGTATAGGTTCTGAGAGTAAACTGCCTTAACCAATGGGTGGGATGAGTCCTTTGGCACCCCAATTCAACCTTTCCATGATGAATCAAAGATTCCCTTCTGTTGTTCCCACTTTTCCACGAAGAGCTTTGTTTTTGGGCTTATTGGTGTGGTTGAACCTTGTCAAGATTGTCCTCCTTCTCCTATCTCACTTGCCTCTACATCAAGGAGGGGGAGGGCTTTTGTCCTTTATAGAGCCTCTCAAAGTAGCTTGGCATCTTTTCCTCTTTCCCTTTTTTCCAATTTTAGGGTTACCATAAGGTCCATTGCAAGTAGGGATGTGTGAAGAAGGTAACATATTTCATTTACCGTTATCAATCTCTTTTCTCTCAAATTCCCTATGCTCTACCTAAATCTGACATGCAAAGGGTTTTCATTGGAAACCTTCAGTCGCAGATCTAAGATAGGATTTTATTGATGAAGTATTCTTCATTTACACATTTGTACACTACATTGTGTGATTATTAATAGACACTTATCCAGTTTGAGGCTTCTCCCTCATCGAATCTTGTTGCCCAATCAAGTGCTTCTTCTTCATTCACAAAATATAAGAAAATTTAAAAAAATTATAAGAATAATGCATCAAATAGGTTAGCAATGCAATGGCTAAAGCATCTTCCTAGGCTGCTTTAGCCCTCTCTACTTCTAAGACATCAATAAATAGAAAAATTACTCCTTTAAAGGAGTCTCTTTACACCATCATGTAGTAGCTCATTAACAATGGTTTAGTGCAGCTACCCCCTATTAGGCTTCTTGATACGAGCAAGCCTCTACCACCTTCGTATGACCTAAAGGATTTTTGTCAGTTTCATAGAGTACCTGGCCACGATACTAAATAATGTTTACATCTCAAACACATCATTCAGGACCTCATAGATGAGAATGTGATCTAGGTCTCTCATGTGAATGATGGCAGAAACAAGTTAGAGGCTCCTACAAACTAGTACTTATAAATCTACACAAATCATATGCCTCATCACTCCTCAAACTTTGTTGACCTTGCTTCTCCTTCTATGGCGCTAGAGTCAACTTTTGATGCTCCTTCTCTTTCTTCCTATTTAGGTATGTTTGGTATGGTGGATGTTTTTTCTCACCCTGTATGAGAATGTCCTATTCTTGAGGCCATTATCTCCTTCTCTTCTTCCAAGATACCACCTAACACAATGGAAGGACCTCTATATACATTGTTGCAAACATCCATGGGAAACCCGTTAAGGGTGTCCTCATTGATCTTGTTTGCATGGACAATGTTATTGTAGAGGAATTTTTGTATGTGCATGAACTATATAAAGATGTTTATGAAAAACCTAATGTCTTTATATGGTGTCATGACAGGTTTTCTCATCCTACTTTGAGTTCCATCACCCTCCTTATCTAGGTCAGACCCAAAACCCTAGATGTTTCTTTTTCCATTAATTCTACTTCTAAATATTTTCATGTGAAATTGGGCCATCCATGGCTCACTTCCATGAGAGTAGTCCCTTATGTGGTTCACAGATGCCTTAAGTTTCCTTATGATGGCATGGTGCATACAATCATCACAGCAGATTTACACCACTTTCCATCTGAGGAAACTTATCTCTGGACTACTTTTGGCTAGCCCCCACTGAGCAACTCCATCCTTGTAATGATTTTCAATTTATTTCATACCTGAAAGTCAAAGTGACTAGGATAGCCCAATTGTCTACTGGTTCTTCTTCTTCCCCATCTTCCTTGGTTTTTCCCCTATAGTTCCTCTATGTTTAGAGGATGCTCCTGTTCCTTCTTCTACCTTCCAAGTGGAGAAAGGAAAGCATCCTACATAGAATGCACCTCCCCACTCCTGTGCTCCTAGTCTGTACTTCGTAGTGCCACCTCCAATCTCTTATACAAGAGCCTAAGATTGACCTATCATACAACCTCGTGCACCGTGTGTTCCTGGGACTTCTCAACCTTTGTTGGTTGGTTTCGTTCCTCCTACCTCTTCGGTGACATCAAAAAAACTTCCTCTACTAAGTACTCCCCCTCCTTCTTCATTGTATCCACAACTTTTGATGGTTTCTTCTATTACTCCTGCCCCTCTGGTGGCATGAGTAAAGCAACCTATGTTGCAGGCACCTTTCCCTTCTACCTCTCATGTGGTCTCTCCATCATTAGTGGTTGTCTCTATTTCTCCATGTATCCCTATGATACTAGATGATGTAAAACACATGATGAAAGACACCTTGGCTCTATCGGCAGAAGCCTTGTCCTATACTAGGCAAAACCAACTTCCAAGAGATTGCAAGTGTCACCACCATGTCATAGCTTGAGTGTGTGTTGTTAATGTGCATCCTCCTCCCAAGGATTTGTCTTCCTCACAGCTATACACTCAAAATTAAGACTTGGTGGTCTAGGGCAGTTGAGCTAGCTTTTGCGCGCACACGGACCCTCTCTCCTTGCCACAAGGTGAACCTCCATGTCACTCTCACTCTCATGGAAGTAGCCAGTTGAGAGGAAGCGAGACACGAGGGTGGTTTGGCTCATTGGAGAGGTGGACTTTACGGAGAGGGGTCAGTTAGTCCTGGGACCTGTGTTGTTGTGTGTTTGTTTGAATGAGGTGTTTTGTGACCGTTGTGTTAGGGATTGCATGCAAAAGATATCAATCAAATGTAAATAAAGATTAAATAGAGGAATGGAAATGCACATAAATAATAACAGCGAGAGACAAGTTTTAACATGGTTCACTGAAACCCGGGCTACATCCACCAATAAAGAGTCCAATATTATTATCCAGTAAATCAAACTGATTACAACTAGTAATCATTGCAACTCAATACCATTGCAAAATGCTACAATACATCAATGGAAACCCTCACCCTTAGCCGCTTTTATCAAGCCTTATGTTAGTTACAAAAATAGGGTTTTTTTATGTTGGCAAATAGAAAAATAACTCCCAGCTTTTTATGATACCCCTTGACCATGTCTTGGGGGCATTGTGTTGCCCTCTTAGTTGTTGTCCTTGATGTCAAATACATAAACTCTCAAGTTTATGGCATGGCACATGATAGTTGGATCATATGGTAGTTCGAATTGGTATTGGTATTCATGATGTTTAGCATTTGATGCAAGTGCTCTTGTTCTTTATAATGCTCATAATGTTGTTCACTTGGGGTTTTGTCTTGAAGAGACATCAAACATGTTAGTTGTACATGCCTTGATGACAATCACATACTCTCATGGTTCTCTCATATAGTTGCCACTTGCTGGGCACATCAGTGAACACATGCTTGGCACAGGTTCTCATGATCTTATAAATGCTCTATGACAACTAATGTTGATATGCTCATACAACAGTTGATATGTTCATGATCTTCTGATGATATATTGGCATATGATATCATGTTACATTTCTATGTTATGGTACTTGTTCTATGTTATGACAGTTGGCACATACAGTTTTATAACAGCTGGTTGTTGATGTATTCACATGCTATATTTTTCCATACTGTGATGATAATTGATATATGATGACAGTCAATTGGTTTGATATGGTAAGATACCTTGGTGACAGTTGGTATGGTATCCTTGATGTGACAAATGATATACTTGATGTTCTACATGCTTTACCTACAGGTACATGTTGGTCATGGCACTTTCTATGTTCTACAAGTGCATCATTGGTTTTATATTTTCAGTTGGCATTGGTTTCATATTAATGGCCAATCTTTGGTTGTCTTGGTATACAAGTTTAGTGGTCTTGTGACTGGCTTTTCAGTGGACTTATTTTTTTTCTTTTCCACTAGACATTATAACCTCTTCTATATTATGAGACTTTGAAAGATCATGACATGAGACAATGCAAGGTTATGCCAAGGTCTTAAAGTCTTCATTTAACATATCATTTTTGATGTGGTTAGAATCACTAAGGAGACATCATATTGAGTATCTTTATTTGATAAAGGTTATTTTTTTCTTATGCAAATATAAGACATCTCTTTGAAAATACTTTCCTATCGGGCTCTTAAAATTATTAACCTGCTGCACAGGTTTATGAGTTTTTCAAAAGGTAAAATGTGATGTTTTTGCTTGTTTAGTCACCAGCCCTTTAGAGCTCACTGGAACAAACAGTCATTGGAAGAATATTGTGAAAGTGTTTGAGGTTTCATTTGTGCAAAGTTTCACTTTGGTGTATATCCCTCTCGACCTAGGGTTTAATCGTTATGCAAAGTTTTTGGTTATCATGGAAATCCTTTGTGAAATGACAATGCTCGGTCAAAGGTGAAACTAGTTATGATGATGGGGATGCTTAGGAGTCAAAGGTGACAGTTATGCACAGTATTCTTGATAGTTATGGCATATCAAAATAGGTGACATCTTTCTTTGTCTTCTCATATGGGATTGGTCGAGTAAAATTGTTATTCCCTATTTTTGAAAAGGCTGAAAATGAAATATTTTTTGTTGCTTTGCTTATGAGGGTTTTGTAACGTCAGAAATTGTCCTCCTGTATGGAATGGTACAATTTCCCTTAGTTTAGCTCCTCACTCTTGGTGACCTCTCAACCTTTTCTTTTTCAGCCTTTCCGAAACCCTGATTGACTTAGTCTAGGAGCAATCTATTCACTTTTTGAGGTAATTGATTGATAAAACCCAAAAAGAGATTTGAGATTAGGGTCCCTAGGACCCCCAAAAATGCAGATCTGAGCTGAAATTGAGGGCTTGGACTTGGACGCTCGTGCCCTAATCCTCCCCGGTTTCATGAGATTTTGAATTTTGGCGGGGTGTTGATTCCCGCCAAGTGCCTCGGGATTCTGTTTTCAAATTCTCTGTTTTTGCATGATATCGAGACGTTACTTCAAAAATTGAATTCCCTAAAGCTTGATATAAAAAGACATTTGCAAATCATTTTATTACACACAATTCTTATGTAAGCTTGATGCAAAAACTCTTCTACAATTGCCATTGAAGATCAGTGACTTGTTGAAGCTATTCGAAGTATTTTTTATTTTCTCTCTTGGAGACAATGGATGAAGGTTGGGAATCAAGATCTTGAGTCTATCTTGATCTTCCTAGGGTTTGTACACCCTTTTCATGATCAGGAGAAGGGTTGAAGCCTCCAACAACAAGCTTGGAGATCCTCCGCGAACATTGTTGATTCGCTTTCTTATTCATGCAAGTCTTCATTTGTTTCATCTCCTTAAGGTGATGTTGTATGTGTTTATTGATGCAAAGCAAGTTGTTGATCTTCCCTTGATTGAGACATCTAGGGTTTGATTTTATGCATACACACATTGTTAGGTTTGTACACACTTCTGCAAATCTTTTCCTTTGGCTATTATTGAGGTAGGAATACCGAAGACGGGGCTTGATTGAGGCAAGCTCCTATATAGCCACAACAATTTCCTTCCTTTGTATGTGCAGATCGTGTTTCACAGGTTCCGGTAAAAAGGAACTACAGAAAGAAGGGTATTACAGATACAGTCGCGATAGACTTTCAAATTTTCAAATTCTGAGACTTGCGGGACATTGGGGTGGGCACCCTAGTCCAACCAGGAGTTTTATCCAGGATCTAGGAGCCTTTTGATAGTCCCAGACACCCTATATAGAAGGTTTTCCTATTTAGGAGTTTGTAGGACATTGGGGCAGGTGCCCTAGTCTAGGTGGCCCTCAAATTCTGGGTACACTATCTCTGAAACCTCTCCTCTGCACTTATATGATTAGTTTTACCAGATACTTCATCAGTTTTTGTATATTGTTGATTTGAGGCATAATTAGGGTTTTACTTGGTTGAAAGTACAATACTTGATAAAATCTTTATTAGGGCCTTACGTTTCATAACCACGTGAGCATAAAAGGAAGGCAAAGTGATTAGAAGCTTGTTCACAAGCTCGATCCTTGTCTCCCCAATGTTTAGTAGTGAAATTGAGGTACTTAAACTAGAGTAAGCAAATCATCAAATTTCAACCTAAACATTTTGGTGAACCCAAGCTCTAAAGAATTTGCATCCTTTGAAACTTTAGATTTGAAATAATTTTTTGTTCTAAAGCATAATTGGATTGGAAAACTTCTTTAGTAAAATTTGCATATGTTAGATTGTGGATTACATTCTCTATCTTTTCACTAAAAGAGTTGAAAATTAGTATTTTATTGTTGAAAGTTGTATTTCATTTGCAAAGGCCATCATTGTGCATTTAAATCTTGGTTTAAATAGAGCATGTTAGAATGTCAGATTACTTTTTGCAAGATTTTCATGCTTATGATGAGCCATTTAGTCATGATGACTTTGATATGTTAGATGAAGCCCTTGAGGACTTTATCTCGATTGAACATTCCACTATGGCCTCAAAGCTGTCACTATTTTGAATATTTGTAAATACAATTTATGTTCCTAAATCTAAAGAAGAGATTGAAAAACTAAAAATTGTGGTCACTCTATATGCAAATGTGGTTCAACCATCCTCTAAACCTGTGCTGGTTGTTAAATGTCTTTCATCTTCTTCTCAATCCCCTGATCACATTTATGATTGTGCAAAACAAATTGTGAAACAAAATTACAACAAACCAATCATAATGTGGTTTCTCATGCATATAATACTCGAACTAACAAACAAAGTACACAACAAATGAATGTTCTGATATCTTTACCAGCTTCTCAACCTATGCTTCCTCAAGCACCTCGATTAACATATAAAGGTGGTAAAGACTATGATCTTGTAGAGCAAATTCGTGCTACTCCTGCGAAGATATCTCTTTGGGAACTTATACAAACTTCACCTACTTACCATGGAATGCTACAAGAAGCATTGTGATTGTTCCTCTTGCTATTAAACCAAATGATGTTGCTGCTTTACTAGATTGTATGCATGCAACAAAAACAAACATTTTATTCCAACAACATGAGTTACCATCTCTCGAGGTTCAGAAGTAGTATGATCCTTTGGTTATCTTTATTACGATTAACGAAACATTGGTTAAGAGAGTTATGATTGATAATGGGTCAGCCCTTAATGTTTGTGGTATTGATTTATTACATAAGGTTAAAGTTGATATATATGTTGTCAAATTGGAATCATTAAGTATTCATGGATTTGATAATGTTGGACGATAATTTGTGGGCACTATAACTTTACCTATACAAGTTGGACATGTGATGGTGCGTACCTTGATTCATGTCATGCCTTGTTCTCTATCTTAGAATATGATTTTGGGTAGACCTTGGATACATGCGTTAGGAGTAGTTCCTTCTACTTTACACTGTTCGATTAAGTTTATCTTTAAAGGAAAATTGCATACTATCCATTCGGATCCTGAACTTGATAATTGTTTGCAAATGGAAGTGCATAAGTATGTTATTGGTCCTAAGATTTTAAACAATCTGAAAGCTGAATTGACAGCTCCTCTTGCCTCTAGAAATTTTATGCAAGAGCCCAAGAAATCTAATGCACTTGTTGGTGATGACTAGGGTTCTTTAGATTTTGCATCCTCCTCTAAAGGAGAGTATAAACTTAAAAACCCCATCCCCGAAACATCAAATATCTCATCGATCACATCATATGTTATGAATGATAAACACAAGATCTCTTTGTTAACAAATAAGGATAATACTCTCAGCTATACTACTTATTATGAGACTTATGAAGCTCTGCCTTCATCTAAAGAAATGGTCTCTCTCTATGGCAGAGGATTCTGAATCGTTTACAAAAATTGTGACTATGTAGGTAATGGTTGTGGTATAAATCAAAGTCCCTATAGAATCCACTTCGCAACATTACTCAAGTGGCATTGGATATTATCCTTTTAAGGAATCTAAATCCCACAAACACCCTACTCTAAATGTGAATACAATATCAACACTTAGTTTGATATACCCTGAGATGATTGACACCAATTGTCCTCCAGGATCACTTCCATTAGATATGTTTACGACGAATGAAGCGATAATGGAATTCTTAGGCGCTTATGATGGTATTCCTCGTTACCACCATAAACGCAGCCTACCTTATTATTTAAACAATGATGCGTATTTTGGAAAGACTTCTAGCACAATAACTGCTACAATAGAGCATAATGAAGAAATTGAAGAACAATTACAATCTTACAATCCCCCAAACCATAGTACTCTCCTTAATGAAAAGACTATCGATGTTGCTATGGATAAGGATAATCCTGAAAAAGTTATCCCTATTGGTGATTGTTTAGATGTTGCAGAAAAAAAGAAATGATTAAATTATTGAATGAATTCTTGGAATTGTTCGCTTGGAATTACTCAACTATGCCTGGTATAGATCCTCAGATTGTAACACATAATATCATGTTGAAACCAGATGCGAAGCCTTTCAAACAAAAGATTCATAAGATGAATCCTAAGATTGCTTTGCTTGTTAAAGCTAAAATAGAAAAACTCTTACAAGCTGGTTTTATTCAACCTATTGATTACTCTCCGTGGATCTCAAATATTGTTGTCATCGCTAAACCTGATGGTCGTATAAGAATGTGCATAGATTTCTAGGATTTAAATTTGGCATCTTTGAAAGATGATTTTCCGCTTCCTAATATCAATATGATTGTTGATTCCATAGCCGAACACAAGTTACTATATCTTTTATGGATGGATTTTCAAGATATAATCAAATCCTTATAAACCCTCTCGAACAATATAAAATAGCCTTTATAACACCTTGGGGTACATTTTGTTGGGTAGTCATGCCGTTTGGACTTAAGAATGCAGGAGCTACTTACCAACGTGCGATGACTCTTATATTTCACAACTACATGCACAATATTTTAGAAGATTATGTTGATGACATCGTAGTGAAGTCTATCCATCGTAAGGATCATGTTACAAATCTTTGACAAATATTTGAGCGCATACAAAAATATAATATGCAATTAAACCCCTGTAAGTGTGTTTTTTGCGTGGATAGTGGAAAGTTACTTGGATTTATTGTTTCAAATCGAGGTATAGAAGTTGATACGAAAAAGATAGATGTGATTGTTAATATGCCAATACCTAAGAACATATCTCAACTTCGTTGTTTGCAGGAAAAGATATAGGCCATTCACCGATTTGTTTCACAACTTGCGGATAGGACTCACCCTTTTACGCAATTACTGAAGAAAGATTCTCACTTTCAACAGAATTCTGAATGTCAAAAAACTTTCGATGATTTAAAGGATTACTTAGCTAATCTATCTATTTTACAACCTGTTGTTTCTGATAAACCATTTCTATTATACATCTCAGCTTCTAATAATGCCCTAGTAGCTTTATTAGCACAACATAATGCTGAAGGTAAAGAATGTGTTGTCTATTACATTAGTCGTACTTTACTCGATTATGAAGTGTGATACACAGTTATAGAGAAGCATTGCCTAGCTTTAGTGTTTGCCACTCAAAAGCTTAGACATTATCTCTTAAATGTTGAAGTGCATGTAATGGTAAAGTTTGACCCTTTAAAACATCTCTTCACAAGAATAGATTTATCAGGACGTCTTGCTAAATGGGTTATGCTGTTAACAAAATTTGATCTCAAATTTATTTCACAAAAAGCAATTAAAGGGCAAGTGACAGCTGACTAGTTAGCTAAAGCTCCCTCACCCTTTTCCATACAAAATGTTGATGCTTTTCCTGATGAACAGATTCTAACAATCTCTATAGATGAGAAATGGGAGTTATACTTCGATGGATCAAAATGTCAAACTGGCTCCGGAGCTGGTGTTATATTAATACCTCCCGTGGGTAAGCTGATTCCCTTATCTTACCATTTAGATTTCTTATGCACAAACAACATAGCTGAATACAAAGCTCTTATAGCTAGACTTCATGCAGCCTTGGCTCTTAATATCAAGAATATTACAATATACAATGATTCTCAGTTAATTGTTAAACAGATAATGGGATCGTATCAAACTAAGCATGATAAGCTTTCTCAATATCGTGAGTTTGCATTATCTCTCTTAAAACAATTCACATCATATACGATTGATACCATTCCCAGGAAAGATAACCAACATACGGATGCAATGGCAAGCGTAGCTTCCCTTATATCCCCTGATGGTTCTCCTAAGGAATTTACCTTTGTGGTTCAGAATCCTAAGACACCGGTAATTGAAAGTCCAATAGTTGCAAATTTGGAACTTTGTGGTAATACATACACTGATGAATGGTTCTCCTACGTATTGAACTATTTACGTGATGGAACCATCCCAGATTTGACATCTAAGAATGCCCGACTCTGTTTATAGAAACTAGCAGCATGATACATTATATTATCGAATGTCTTGTATCGACAAAGTTATAATGGTGTTTTACTCTGATGTCTAAGTAATGTAGCTTAGAAGAAGCTCACTCTAGTGCCTGTGGAGGGCATTTCAGTAGAAAATCATTAGTGTAAAAATTGTTACGTATGGGGTACTATTGGTAACATATGGAACAAGATTCCTTTGCTTACATCAAGAGATGCCCACAATGTCAACATCATAAACACCTCATCCATGCTCCTACTCAAGAGCTTCATGCCCAGGTGTCACCTTGGCCATTTTCTATCTGGGGCTTGGATCTTGTAGGTAAAATTTCCCCACCCTCCTCTCAAGGACATACGTTTATAAACAGTGCTATTGATTATTTTACAAAATGGGTCGAAGTGGTCCCTTTGCGATCCACGACCACCAATGTAATCTATCGATTCATACAAGATAACATAATTTCTCAATTTGGAATACCTTCCTCCTTGGTTTTGGACAATGGTACAGCATTTAAGAACAAGGATGTGAAAAAGTTCCTCAAAAAATATCATATACAACATCGCTTCACTATGCCTTATTACCCTCAATCCAACAGCCAAGCAGAAGCTTCAAACAAGGTTATTGGATAGATTCTAAGGAAAACCGTTAATAAACATCAAAAATATTAGCATACATAATTATCTTATGCACTATGGGCTTACAGAACAAGTATTCAAACAGCTACAGGTAACGCACCATATAATCTTGTTTATGGCGCAAACGTAATAATGCCCTTGGAGTTAGAAATTCCTTCCTTGCGAATTTCCCTAAGAGACATCATGGATGATGACATAGAATGAGAGAAAAGATTACATGAACTTTAGACGCTTGATGAAAGACATATTAACACTCTTGAACATCTCAAGGCTTATCAAAAAGGAATGCAATGAACCTATAATGCACAAGTCATACAACATTCATTTAATGTTGGGGACTTGGTTCTTTATGAAAATCAACACAATGTAAATGCACTGCATGGTGAAAAAGGTAAGTTCAGCCCCAATTGGCTTGGACCATATATAATCATGGAAACCTTTGGATCTAGAGTGTATAAATTAGTTGATGAGCAAGGTACGCCACTTAAAGAACCTATTAATGCAGCACACCTCAAAAGGTTTTATGCTTGAGATCTAATGTTAAATGTTCATAAGCTAATTTAGCACATAGATTAGTTTTCAATTTTGACAAGATAGTACTATTTTGTCTTAATTCATTTAACATTATATCTTTGTTTAGTGGATCATTGTTGTATCATGTTTTAAATTGCTTAGATCACTCTTGTATTAACTGAAGATAGCATGAAAATTAAAGTTATGTGTAAAATGATTAATCATTGTGCTTGTTGCTACATGTTCTTTTTAGAATTGTTAGTATAACACAATAGCATTAATTACAGCCTTTAGACATCATCAATAGTTGCATTTTCATAAAAATCACATGTGATAGATCAAAAGCCATTACACATAGATCAAAAGAAATAACTATATATATACATATACATATATATATATATATATCAGTTTTATGTATACATCTGAGTTGACTATCCCTAAGAACAAAATGGGATGTTGTAGTGCCTAAAGTATAGGAATCACATAGCAAAACCTCGATTGCCAGTACCCTCAGGCCCTCATGGTGTGCAAGTGATAGAAGCCTAGCCATGTGTGGCTACGGATGGCGAATGACTCCTAGAGACACTTCATGATCATAACCCCCTGATCTCGCCTCTCATCTCTATCATCTAGTCATGTGCCTCTTGGTACATCCTCTGGTACCGGTCTCTCTTGGCCTGAACCCTATCTCTGTCAGCTCTTGCTTGCTGGACCTCCCACAGTAAGAACTCACCAACAGCTAGCTCTCCCTCTGATGTAGGAACCACTATCGGTTGCTCTTGTTGTGCCCTGATCTCAGCCTCACCGTGCTTAGCTCTGTTTCAAAACTCCTCTCTCTCTCTCTTGTACAGACTACTCTAGCATGGCCTCTATAGCAGTTTTGTATCTGACAACAAGCATAACTCAGCATTCCGCC
Source organism: Cunninghamia lanceolata (assembly GCA_027924645.1). Lineage (NCBI taxonomy): Eukaryota > Viridiplantae > Streptophyta > Pinopsida > Cupressales > Cupressaceae > Cunninghamia > Cunninghamia lanceolata. Next base: position 8,120,327 of record BSBN01000957.1, read on the forward strand.
CAGTGGATGATCATGGCAAATGATTTGCCTACACCCGCTGCTCTAAAGCATCTGTCAATAATATGTCTCCTATGACGTGACTCACAAAGTCTCACCATGCGTCTGTCACAATTGCAAAATAGAAAATGAGATAGATGTTAGACTCCATATAAAAATCATAAATAATAAACTATACCAAAACATAAAACAACAAATCAAACCTTACCTAGATCTCCATCTCGCTAGGATGGATCTCAGATCGCTGACGGTGTGATGATCTCTACCATCTGATCTATAGTTGGGGGCATAGGCCTGCTACTCTCCCCTCGCTCTGTCTAACTAGGCCTCACATCATCTATAGGAGTAGGACCACAAGCCTTGGACTGCGGTCTCGACTCAGTCTCCTCGTCAGTGTCCACCTCCTGCTAGCTCTGTCACAATCTCACTCTAAAGATGTACTATAATGGGACCTCCTCAGACTCATCCTCGTCCTCCTCCATATCCTCCTCGAGATTGTAGTGTCCCGCGAAGTCACTGACATCATCCTCCACCCCTATGTCACTAGCATGACCGGCCCAAGGTCGGGCATCTCCTGAAGGGTGCCCGAGTGGAAAGATAGGTGCAAGCCATGCTATGTGCCACCAGGTCTGATATGCTCAGGTACATCTGACATCATCTACACCTGATATTGGCTCTGCATCCTCAAGACCCTCGTCATCGCTAAGTGGTACATCTGCTATAGTCAGTCGTCGGACAGTATTGACTCTGACTGCACTCTGAGTTGCATGTGTGTAGCTCGGATGAACTACAGGAACATCCTATACCTATCTGAGCTATCATGCCACCCTGTCAAAATAGAACCAAGATATAGTGTGATCGAGGCAATCGGCCATTAGTGGATCCCTCTGCATCTGAGCAAACTGCCTCTGCTCACCAGGCCATCTAATGAAGGCACGATACGCTCTCCAGATGATGTCACCAGTCTGCAATCTATCAAATACTACTCTCCAGTATAACAAATTGTCATGCCTCCAACACCTAACTAGTGGGTAGGCATAGATGCACAGATGGGTGAATACTACCTCTATAGGAAAACTCATTGGTTGTGTGCACCTAATGTGCTCAAAGGCCCAAACTTGTAACAATGTGTAGACCATCAAACTCTGCATCTCGTAGTGGACATATCACCCTAAGTCACGATATAGGTGTGCAAGCATACTGCACCCCCATGCGTAGGCAGTCTGATGTACCTCCATCACTCTGATAGTATGAACGAGACCCCTGTGAAGGTGAGTGTCTCGTCCATCTGGTGTGATGGCTAGTACGACTATGACAATCATGATCCTCCATAGTAAGGGAATGTCTCTGCATCCTTGCTCTAGTAAACGGAGCTGAATGTGTCCTTGCTCTGCCTATGAAACATTGTGACCCAAACAATACAGCTGACTCTCATGAGTATACTCCTCTGAGTGGTGTCCAACAACCCTTACTATCTCTCCTTAGATCGGTAGTCGAAGGATCCTGAATACATCCTCTAGTGTGATGGTAATCTCGCCAGTCGGTAAATGGAATGTGGAAGTATCTTCATCCCATCTCTCCATCAGTGTCATAAGCATCGTGCAGTGGAATTTGATTGTGGGCATCTCAAACACCCACCATAGTTCCACCATTTATAAGTGCTCTCTTTATGGCTATTAAAGTGCTAGCACGCTCTCGCAGAAGTGCCATCAGACGACCACCTATGTGCTCCCGCATCTCAGGGACATCCTACAAATTGGAAAGAAAGCAAGAGTATCAGAATGCCTGCTAGAAACCAAAATAAGCTATCACAGAGTGCTTGAGCCTAGGGCCCATGTACTCTAAGGACCAGCGCACCCCAGGAAGACTAGGGTGCCCCAAAGGGACACTGGCGCTCCTGTGGGACTAGGGCACCCCAAAGAGACTCTGGCACCCTAGGTGGACCCAGGCACCCCAAAGAGACTCTGGCGCCCTAGGTGGACCCGGGCGCCCTTGTCTAGGAACCCTATCCACCTTCCCCTCTTGGAATAGACATCGATAAAAATGAAAGTAAAATATGATGAAAGATGACAGAAGCATGGAATCAAGACCCTACCTCGGCCTCGAAGCATCTCTCTGCCACTCGGGCTCGAAGTATCTCCAATCATGGTGGATGGTATGTACGTCAGCTCAGCATGGTCACTCTCTTATTCTCCTTCTCTCTTTCTCTCTACAATAACAAGAAACAAGAATGAGTTAAGTGATAAGTGACAACTCCTTTTTTTACATAATGTAAGTGAGAAATCCTATCACTAACTAAGTGCAAAAGTGCGCTCTTTCACTCTGGAGCCAGCCCTTTTCTTGAGCTATCGAACTCCTATTTTAGTACCATTTGTTGCATTAGAATCTTGGTTCTGCTCTCATCCTTACCCAATGTGTTGTGTTTGAGCGTTGTTTCTTCAAATGACCCTCATATCACATTTCCCTTGAAATTGACACGTGGATATCTCCTTGTTTCTACTATCAAACTAAGCAAGCAGAAACAAGGGGGGGCATATATCTCCCTCTATTTCCTCCCTCACCATGTTTCACCATTCAACCCCCTTAGCATTTTGATACTGACTCATTGGTGGTGGTTGCAGGTTCATTTGATTTTGATTTTCCTGACAAGTGTTCCTTTGCAAGATGTGATTCCTAACTTTGTGGTCTTGCAGAATTGCAGAACTAGGGGCTTCTTCCTATTCATCAACAATGCTTCGACTTCCTCTAAAGTATCCTTTTGGGTATCCTTTTCATGATTGATGTATTTACTTTCCTTTAGTTGCATATGCACGTAGTGCCATATGGCCACTAAAGTGGGGGCTAAATGTAACGTCAAAAATTGTCCTCCTATATGGAATGGTACAATTTCCCTCCGTTGAGCTCCTCACTCTTGGCAACCTCTCAACCTTTTCTTTTTCAGCCTTCCCAAAACCCTGATTGACTTAGTCTAGGAGCAATCTATTCACTTTTTGAGGTAACTGATAGATAAAACCCAGAAAGAGATTGAGATTAAGGTCCCTATGACCCCCAAAAATGTAGATCTGAGTTGAAATTGGGGGCTTGGACTTGGGCGCCCGCGCCCTAGTCCGGTTTCACAAGATTTTGAATTTTGGTGGGGTGTCAGTTCCCGCTGAGTGCCTCGGGATTCCATTTTCAAATTCTTGGTTTTTGCCTGATATCGAGACATTACTTCAAAATTTGAATTCCCTAAAGCTTGATATAAAAAGACATTTGCAAATCATTTTATCACACACAATTCTTATGCAAGCTTGATGCCAAAACTCTATTGTAATTGCCATTGAAGATCAGTAACTTCTTGAAGCTATTTGAAGTATTCTTTATTTTCTATCTTGGAGACAATGGATGAAGGTTGGCAATCAAGATCTTGAGTCTATCTTGCTCTTCCTAGGGTTTGTACACCCTTTGCATGATCAGGAGAAGGGTTGAAGCCTCCAACAACAAGCTTGGAAATCCTCTGCAGACATTGTTGATTCATCTTCTTGTTCATTCAAGTCTTCATTTGTTTCATCTCCTTGAGGTGTGTTGTATGTGCTTATTGATGCAAAGCAAGTTGTTGATCTTCCCTTGATTGAGACATCTAGGGTTTGATTTTATGCATACACACATTATTAGGTTTGTACACACTTCTGCAAATCTTTTCCTTTGGCTATTGTTGAGGTAGGAATACCGAAGACGGGGCTTGACTGAGGCAAGCTCCTATATAGCCGCAACAATTTCCTTCTTTCGTATGTGCAGATCATGTTTCGCAGGTTTCGATGAAAAGGAGCTACAGAAAGAAGGGTATTGCGGATATAGTCGCAACAGACTTTTAGATTTTTAGATTCTGAGACTTGTGGGATATTGGGGCAGGCACCCTAGTCCAACCAGGTGTTTTATCCAGGATCTAGGAGCCTTTTGACAGTCCTAGACACCCTGTATAGAATGTTTTCCTGTTTGGAAATTTGCAGGACATTGGGGCGGACGCCCTAGTCCAAGTGGCCCTCAAATTCTGGGTACACTGTCTCTGAAACCCCTCCTCTGCACTTATGTCATTAGTTTTACCATATACTTCATCAATTTCTATATATTGTTGATTTGAGACATAATTAGGGTTTTACTTGGTTGAAAGTACAATACTTGATAAAATCTTGATTAGGGCCTTAGGTTCTATAACCACGCAAGCATAAAAGGGAGGCAAAGTGATTAGAAGCTTGTTCACAAGCTCTATCCTTGTCTCCCCAATGTTTAGCAGTGAAATTGAGGTACTTAACCTACAGTAAGCAAACCATCAAATTTCAACCTAAACAGGTTTATACTAGTCTTGAACACTATATGGAATATGCACTGAAAAGTATTTGTTGTTAAAGAAGTTTTTTTCAGTGAAAAATAGTTAATAGACATGGATGGTCTGTTATGTAACCACTTTATACTCAGTTGTGGACAGAAGAGTTTGAGATGACTTTTGTTAAACCCATCATTAGGGTTTGAAGAATTTACTCCTATGATTTATCACTAGGGTTTCCTACTTGAATGCTTGAAGGCAGTTTTGATTATTTCTTCAGTTTGAAAAAGGCATTTAAACAGTTTGGAAAATTATATAATTAATAGTTTGAAGATTATTTGTTATCAATGTGACTAAAGATTCAAACTGTGGTTAAAGATTCGTTATTGTAAAAGTTTTAAAGACTTTGTAAGAAGTTCTATATGGGTCTACTTGAGCACATTCCTTTGTTAGATTCTACTACAGTTAAAAACTGTCTTAGACAGTTGAAGAAGATCAGTTATAGACACAAATTGTTTCATGAGAGAAAGAAGGTTTTAAAAAGGCATAATGTGAACATCTGATATAATGTTGATGATCTGTGCTTATTTCACTATCATTAAGGTTATACCAGAGTGTTAATGAGTTGTTGTAATGATGTTATTGTAAGGATATACCAGAGTGTTAATGAGATGTTGTATTGATGCTTGAGTCTCAAATTTAATAAGACAGTTAAGGATTGGAATGTAGAGGAATAGAGTAACCCTCTGTATTGATTCATATTATTCATTGTATTTGATTAAAATATACCAGTGAGGCACAAACAGCCAGTGAGGCATAAACAACCAATGAGGCACAAATAGCCAGTGAGGCACAAACAACCAGTGAGGCATCAATATTTTCTAGTGAAGCACATTTTTTTATTAAGCCAGTGAGGCATTTCGAGTGGTTTTTATTCCCCATGAGGGTTTTCCACTCAGGACAATATTTGTGTTATGGGTTTTTATTATCACTGATGTGTGTGATCCTCATGTTCATTTTCTTATCATGTGTCATTCAATTTTAAAACTATCCTAAGTAAATTTGTCCTACATGAACACATATTCATCATATATCATTGTCTAAAATGATGTTCTCTGCTAATCCTCATTATGGTCAATCAAACTTTACAAGTTAATATCTATATGCTTGTGTGTCTAATATGTGAACACCCTTACTCTTAAGTATGATGTTCATGAGTCAATACTTATCTTAGATTATTCATAATATTGTGTTGATGTATTCTTGACATTGATCTATCAGTTTTAGTGGTCATGATACCTATCTTAACTTAACCAAAGTTGTCATGATGTTCATAGTTAATATGTTGCCTCATCTCCATTCAATAGAAGTTGCCTTTGTTTCAATATTTTAAAAGATTATTTCAAGGTCTCAAGGTCCTGTTAAAATTAGCATACCACTTATTCACCCCCCCTCTCAGTGGTATTGTACTCCAACAAGTGGTATTAGAGCGTAGGCTCCCTATTAAAATCTAACTGGCTTGGGTAGGTTCTGATAGTGGAGTACCATGAGAAAGTGTAGAAGAAATAGAGAAAAAAAGAGGACAAGCAAACTCTTGTCAAGCCCAGTGATCAACTGTTGCCTAAGTCACCTTTGAAAGCTGACATAAAGTATGATAAAGACAATGACTTTGTTGTTGAGATTGATGATACAGAAGGAGATTTCTTTGTAGATGAAGATGGATAGGAATTTGATGAAAATGACTGTGAAGTTGATGTTGAAGGATAACTATTATGTGCTCTAGAAATGAATAAGTATCTTGAAAAAGAGAACCATGGATTAAAGGTTCAACTTCAACAAGAGAAGGATTCCAAGATTAAGGTACTCTCTGATTTTGCTAAAGTTTCTAAATAGAACTTAAAGAGGCAAAAGTACAAATTGAAGAGAAACAAATTTGTCATTAGTCTAAAAATAGAATTTGAAGAAGTTAAAAGAATAGTTGACCTTACAAAATCTGATCTTGAAGTAAAAAGAATAGAATGTCTAAAGTTAGAGAAAGAAATAGTCTCTTTGAGAAAGGATTTGGAAGAAGCATCTTCAAAGTTGCAAAAGAATATTCAATTTGAAAAGAGTAATGACTGCCTGAATGACATGTTGAACAAGCAAAGGTATTACAGGGATACTACTAGCTTGGGTTATGAGAAAGGAGAATGTTCTAAGACAAGAAATGTTCCTAGGAAGAAGATAGATCTGACATTTCAGTCTAATGCATCTGAGGTTGAAGATGAGAAGAAAGATAAAGTTAGTGTTGCTAATGAATCTTTAAGACCTCCATCTATCGGGTATAATTATTCACAATTCCATGGTTATTGTTATGCATGTCATGTTTATGGTCATAGGGCTAGAGATTGTAAAAGAAATGTTTTTGAATGGAATAAGGCTAAAAGTGCTTATAAGCGGTCAAATCAAAACAATGGTATTATATGTTATAACTATCACAAAGTTGGTCACGTAGAAAGTAATTGTTGGTTCTATGAAATACATGATCATGTAAAGAATGCCAATAAAAGTTCTCACAAAATGTGTAGAAGAAACTATTCTTCTTTTGGTCTAGACTACAATATTTTATGTTATAGATGTAATATGTTTGGGCACAAAACATAGTGGTGTAGAAGAAAGTTGATGAAACCATCTAGAGAATACATGTTCAAGCAAAAGCAAGAGAATATCTTGAGCAAGGAAAACTAAAATCCTAAGTTAGTCTAGAGAAGAAAACAAAGTCAAGAAGAAGGAAAAACTAATCTTGTGCATACCATACAAGAGAATCCACAAAGTGCCTGAAAGATGAGCATTAGGTAAGGTGGAGATATGCAATGCTCTACTATTTGCCTCCTTAGAGAGGATAGTTGAATGTTTGATTATGACACTATCAAACTATTGAACTATGAAGCAACATAGAATGTAGACAAGATAGTTTTTCCGATGCAAATCATAGAAAGTTGTCTTGTAATAGTCAAGAATATGAAACCCATTTTTTTCATCAGCATTATGAAATTCTATAAGGTTTATGAAGACTACTGTGAGTTTTACAGTCTCTGTGATGATACAATGATATACTCTGACCTCTGACAGTTAGCATGATTGATGATTTGAATGTATTTGATGATGGTTAGTATGATACAGTGTTTTGTTGTCTTGAATGTGTTTTAAGGTTGGGCAATTAGTTTGAAGCAGTGGCATGGTCATGGTGAGTTGATTATGTTTGACATGTTACAAGAAAAAGTAATATGACAAGATGATATCTTTTCAGTAAGGGCAGTCAAGTACAATATTTTTTGATCTTCTTGCATCCCTATCATATATGTTCTTTGGTCATGTTGCTTTGACTTGTGATTCTTCTTGAGAAGTGTTTTGTGGTTACACAGTTCTTATGACAATGCTCAACTAGTGCCTTTGTATCTATGATTGACTCTTTCATGTGCTAATTTAGTTTGTGAGTTTGTAATGTAGTCTTTAAGAATATAGTATCAGGGTAGTGTAGTGGAACAGTATGTTAGCAGGTATACCAGAATGATGAAACAACACTTGATTTTAGTGTCTTTCATTTTTGCATTATCTTCATCAATCAATCTGTTGACAATAGTTGTTGTAGTGCTACATTCAACTTTAGTGTATCTAGGCTACTTACACAGAGGGAGTATTCTAGTGATATCATGGATCTTTTGGTTGTGATGACTTTTTGTCATGCTGACATCCTTGTGATAATGGTGCTTTGTCACTTTACATGTTTTTGTCACTTTACATGATAGAGGTTACAATGTTATACAGTGTTTGATAATGACATTTCTTTGGATAGTAATAGCAAATACATGTTGATGACAGTGGCATTATCCCTTGTTCATTGCTAGTTAAATGTTATTGATATGGCTCCTTGTTACAGTGACAATATGGTTGTATTACCTGTGTATTGTTGATACTGACAGTGTGTTACAGAATGTAGAAAGTTTTGGTAACAGTTACATAATGAATATTTCTTTGTCAAACTATATGAATTACATGTTGACAGTGATTAAGGAATCTGATAGTGATTTCAGTTGTTGTCCTTGTGCATTTAGATAGGGGGAGCTTTGCATTTTTATCTTTATCCATGGATTTAGGGGGAGTTTTCTATGCTTGTAACAGTTGACATTTGATATGGTGATGTTACTATGGTTGATCTCAATGAGTTGTGTGGCACTTGACTATGCCATAATGGTTGAGGCACTTGCTGCATTCTACAGAGGCATTATTGATTTCATACTCTAGCAAGGGTATTTGATTTTGTAATGTCCCCATTTTTAGATTCTCTTATAGATCAGTCAGAGTTATCTTTCTGGGTTGGTGACAGCATAATCAGAGAAGTATTTCTATGTCACCAAGGTGTTCCGGTGATCCAGAGGGGCTGGTTGACACTTTTCGGAGGGTTTTCAGACAACTTGTCCATACTTACTATTTATAGTAAGTGCTTGCATGTCGTTAATCTTTCTGGGTTTTTCTGGGTTTGTTCTCTTTGGTCCCCGATGGTCACTACTATTTTTAGTAAGTGGTAGTTTGGCGTTATTTGGGTGACTTGCCAGTTAGCTGTTAGCTCTCATAGACATTGCACTAAGCTCAGAGTTATCAGATGGTTTGTGGGTCCAGTTGGCACCCTCTGTGTTGGCTCAATTTGCTCTTGGCCGTTACTTACTATTTTTAGTAAGTTCAGGTTCAATGTCAGATTGAGATTTTCAGAGTGGGGTTGTGTTCATCTCGTCGAGACCTTTCCGGCGAGCTTTGGTTCATGGCATTCTGACATCGTCTTGATGGTTATGGCCGAAGTTATATTTTATTATTTCATGGCATATTCTAATGTTAACAGGAAATGTGACTTTATGAAAGGAAATTATTTAAAAGGATCACTTAATGTCATGAGCCCACATCTCAAGGGAATAATAAAGTGTTTTAAAATGTTTCCCTCTCATATGCAAGAGGATTTTAGAGACTCCCAATTGAAAAAGTATAAAAGAAGGAAAAGAGCTCTCATTTGGATATGCTTGGATTATTATTTTCTTCTCTCTTTGAGACTTCCCTTGCTAGGGTTTTGGAGCTTGGCTCTAGGGTTTGAGGATTCAAACTAGAGGCTCTTAGAGACAAAAACCTCCTTGAGTAGTAGTATCCCACAGGTGTGAAAGATCACCCAATGGTGCCTTCTATTGTGGATACATTCAGTGTTCACAAATGTGCTTCAATGGAGTTGACGGATTAAAGGTTTGATGCAATTCTTGATACATCATTTTTAGTTTAATGGAGGTTTATGTGTGCAGATTGGAAGGACTATTTTAAAGGCATATTTTGTTGTGGTTGAGATGAGTTATTGCTATTGTGTAAAACCTTTTAGCTGGCCGTACATATCTGAATGAGGCCGTACCACAGTTGAGTGGTTTTTGGAGCATTTGGGAGCAACAAACATCTTCATACTTGGTCTCCTAGCCTTGTAGACTACAATCAGTTCCTAACAGAGATATTTTAGAGGCTATTGATCATTCTTGTTGCTGATATACACTTCTAGCCATGGTCGTACACATCTAGGCATGAAGTTGTGGGTTTTGAGCTTCATTTCTCTTTGCGGACAGCTTCTATTCTGCATTGAATGAGGCATCTAGAGCCTTATTTATTGTTGTTATCATTTGTATGTTCATCTTTGTATTCTTTGGAGTTTGGAGTGATTTCTAGCTATGCCCATTTGCTGGTCTGGTAACAGCTGAAATATGAAGTTGCAAATCTGAAATGGGTATGTCACAGTAATTCATTATTGGTCATTTTATTATCTGGGTAGTCGATAGTTTCTTTATATCTGTTATATATTTTCTGGGTTTGGGTTATATGCTATATATTGTATGCTCCGGCAACACATCTGCAGGAAAACATAAAACCCCTTCTGCATCTTCTATCTATCTGAAAGACCACACAATAATAATAATAAAATATCACATAATAGATTTAAAAAAAAATACAAACAGATACAACACATTACAATGGTATCAAAGCAAAAGATCTTGCCATCCTATGAGGTTAAATCAGACATGCAGAAGTGAAATTGAGACATACAACTTAGCTTTGCATGTAAGTGATCAGCACTTGCATGAGTAAACATACAGGTTCTCCATATTGATCCCTTTGTAGGTACAGATATAGTAGTGATAGAGGATATGGGTGATACAGACTAGGATAGTTTCTAGGAAAGGTTGGATAATTGGTGCAGGAAATAGGAAGAGATGTTGAATATTTGGGAGAGGAGAGATAATAAAATAATACAGATGGTGACCAATTATCTTCGCAGGATTGATAACAACAACAACAATGTCAGACAAAGGAACAATAATGGTGATAGAAACCATGGAGATAGGAACAACAAGGATTGTGAAATAGAAACCCCTACCACCTGTTTATTGTAGCCAAGTCTTAATAAGAGCAAAGAAGATGAAGACTTGATAGCTGGGAAAAATGAGTCTAAGCCTTTGTATGATGAAAACAAGATCACTAATCAAGAGACATGTAAAGAGGAGCTTGCTGATTTGGAGGAGACTACAGCAGAAAGTTGTGAAGCTGGGCCTCGCTTTAATGAAGATCTTGAAGTCACTACTTCTGAGAATGAATTAGAAATGATTGATAGATTGCTAGAAGGTGACTTTACAAGCGAGCCTAAGAGTATTGATGTTGGAAGTTTGAAGTCCTCAAAGGACATAGGTGAAAGGTATGCGGATAAAGATTTTAAATCAGCCTTTGACCAGAGTAATGAAGAAAATGATTCATTCCCCTTGCAACTGGAAGAACCAAGTGACCTTTCAAAAGAGTTAGTTGATAGCACCATGAGGATGCTTATCAAACAAGGAATGATGTTATAGGTGGTGTTCTTGTTTTTGAAAACAAATCTGATTTCACATTGCATGTAGCTGATCCTGAGCAGAGACCTGGTGGCTTTGTTGAATTAGATTCACAATTCATGGTTGGGGATGATAAGGAAGAGGTACAGGTGATTTGGGATAGCATTGGAGTCATTGATGATAGGTATGAAGGTTCTAATTTTAGTATTCATCATAACTACAATTCATTTCCTTTACATGAATCCGATTGCAAGAATAAATTTGTGGTGACTACTGATAACCCATTACTTGAGATGGGTGTTGACATGAAATACAACAATCCACCTTCAGAGTTGGATGATAGAGTTGTTTTCAGTTGTAGCATTGCACTTGGGAAAAATAACCAGGTATGGGATCCGAGAGAAGATTTAGAATTTGAGACAGAGCATGACACTCAGCTTGGTTGTGATGCATATTCAAGCTGTAGCAAGTCTGATTTTGCAAATCAAACCTTAGAAGAGGAGAAAAAATCAGAAAATTTACTTGTTGATGATGGGTCCCAAGATAGCTCTTTGGTTGTGCATGCATCTACATTGGAGGTAGCAGTGTGCGATGGTTATGTCCAATCTACAGCTTCTATCATGTCATTGGAGCCATCCCATGAGGTACATAACATCAGTACCTTTGTTGAGGAAGTGTGCAGGGCTGATAGCACACATGAGGATGTTTACCAATTGGTGAGTGATGATGATTCAACCTCTTTCCATAGTGCAGATTGCAAATCGAAAGATTGGTGTGGAGATGGTTCGTCACAGGGGCATCATCATTTAACTAGGCAATTGAAGGTTAATGACAATATGATTGCTACATCTTTGGAACATTTTGATGTTGCTAGAAAGATGTTGGCAACCTATGGTTGGAGTACTCCTGAGATAGAGGAACATGATAATAGAGGACTTTCCCTTGCTAAATTTCAGGCACTTAGAGATGTAGTTGGGATCATGAAGAATAATTACCTACAACTGTTATCAGATAGAGATCATCTTCTCAGGCTTGATGGTATTTATCATGATGCTCTAAGGGGAAAGGAAGAGGAGGTTGATGAGCTCGCCTATGAGCTTGAGGTCACCACGGACTCTTTGAAGAATGCTCAAATAGCCCTTCAAGAGTCTAAGACGCGGATAGATGATCTTACCGTGGAGTTGAGCTTGGCACAGTCTTCACCATCTACAGAGACAGCTCAGGTTTCTCTGGCAATAGTGGGTGAGGAGAATTTATCCAGGGATTATGGTTGTGGGCAGATTGAGGATGTGGTTACATCCATCACAGTTACAGGTGCAGCTATTACAGATGAGATGAGTGCATTGGTTGAGAGCTGCAGAGAACCGTATGATGCACCTGGTTCTCTTGAGGGTAGCCCCATTTCAGGTGATGTAGAGCAGATGATTGATGGCTCTTATGGTGTAGTAGTGAATTTTCTAGAGAGTTGTGTGACAGATCATCACACTACTTCATCATTTTTACAAGAGATATGCAGGGCATCATCCAGTAGGGAGATGGATTCTCATGTTGATTTGTTTCCCTCTCTTGGAAGCAAATCAGAGATTGCATCCTAAGCAGCTGATAGTGATTGACAACTTACTAGACCGCAGGGTTGGAGAGATCAGCTGAAGGTTTCCAAGGATAAGGTTGTTCAAACCTTAACTCGTATTGACTTTACCCACAAGTTTGTGGAGGATCTCTTTTGGATGGCACAATTGGAGGAGAGGCAGATAGGGGTAGTAGTGGGCACATCTACATCTGATTTGTGAAATATCCAGCATGCCATGGAGTGGATTTACCTCCAGTTGTTATCAGATCGGGACTTTGCTATTGGGTATGCAGAGAGGACTTGTAGAGTATCTACCCAATTAGCTATTCAGGATCAGAGACATGAGCCATCTTCTAATTTGAGTGATGGGGATTGTGTTCCTCATGTCTATGGCAGTCAACTATTGACACAGGCAGGTGCTTTTTATCTCGACTACATAGTGAGGAGTGCTCACCATTTCTCCTTTAGTCCACACACAGATGACCTGATGATGTGTAAGTGTGGATTGGCTCGAGATTTATACCATCCATTATGGGATGAAGGGTTGCCATCTACAGGTGATGGAACTAGAGATTGTAGGTGGCTGACTCAGACACATTCAGAGGATCACTTACAGGGTCAGAGATCAGAGTACCATCATGGTGATATGTATCAGACAGACTTTGCAACTTCTTGGTCTCGAAGACTTCCATTGGAGACATGCTGCAGAGAGGTTGCAGTATCAGTAGGCATGATGGCATGTTTAGTCTATACAACGGTGATGGAGGAGAGCTTATTCATTCCCTCGTGTTGAGAGGAGCAATGTCACATCTTCCAGCACCTATGTTGGATAGTCAGTACATCCATAGGAGTTTCGCAGGGGATGTTAGGGGATGTTGGGGTTCAGACACTCTGAGATTTACTTACCCCTTCATGATTGTTGGATGTGAGGTTTGATGTGTTGGGATCTAGGTGGTGACAGATTTGGCATAATAGTTCAGTTGGATTCGGTCATGTTTCTTCACCACTCTTTGCATGGTGAAGATTTTATCAGAGTAGCGTAGTGGAAGTCATTGAGTGATGTGTATGGCATACTTCCTTATTGGCTTTGCGACCCAGGATTTCCTATGTCTAGCAGATTGTTCTATATTGGGGTAGCTATTTACATTGATGTTGAGCATGGTTTTACCCCTACCCAGCGGATGCAATGGAGATGTTGTTGGACATTTTTTAGATTAATTTGGGATCCTAGTGTTCAACTTTGGCATGCAGGTGCAGGTTACTTGAGGACAAGCAATCTTTGGGAAGGGTGGACTGTAATGTCCCTATTTTTGGATTCTCTTGTAGATCAATCAGAGCTGTCTTTCTAGGTTGGTGATAGCATAATCAGAGAAGTATTTCTATGTCACCAAGGTGTTCCGGTGATCTAGAGGGATTGGTTGACACTTTCTGGAGGGTTTTCAGACAACTTGTCTATACTTACTATTTATAGTAAGTGCTTGCATGTCGTTAATCTTTCTAGGTTTTTCTGGGTTTGTTCTCTTTGGTCCCCAGTGGTCACTGCTATTTTTAGTAAGTGGCAATTTGGTACTATTTGAGCGACTTGCCAGTCAACTGTTGGCTCTCATAGACATTGCACTGAGCTCAGAGTTATCAGATGGTTTGTGGGTCCAGTTGGCACCTTCTGTGTTGGCTCAATTTGCTTTTGGCCGTTACTTACTATTTTTAGTAAGTTCAGGTTCGGTGTCAAATCAAGATTTTCAAAGTGGGGTTGTGTTCATCTCGTCGAGACCTTTCCAGTGAGCTTTTGTTCATGGCATTCCGACATTGTCTTGATGGTTATTTTAATGGCCGAAGTTATATTTTATTATTTCACGGCATATTCTAATTTTAATAGCAAATGTGACTTTATGAAAGGAAATTATTTAAAAGGATCACTTAATGTCTTGAGCGCACATCTCAAGGGAATAATAAAGTGTTTTAAAATGTTTCCCTCTCATGTTTTATCCCATATGCAAGAGGATTTTAGAGACTCCCAATTGAAAAAGTATAAAAGAAGGAAAAGAGCTCTCATTTGATTATGCTTAGATTATTATTTTCTTCTCTCTTTGAGATTTCCCTTGCTAGGGTTTTGGAACTTGGCTCTAGGGTTTGAGGATTCAAACCAAAGGCTCTTGGAGATAAAAACCTCCTTGAATAGTGGTATCCCACAAGTGTGAAAGATCACCTAACGGTGCCTTCTATGGTGGATACATTTAGTGTTCACAAATGTGCTTTAATGGAGTTGACGGACTGAAGGTTTCATGCAATTCTTGATATATCATTTGCAGTTTAATGGAGGTTTATGTGTGCAGATTGGAAGGACTATTTTAAAGGCAAATTTTGTTGTGGTTGAGATGAGTTATTGCTGCTATGTAAAACCTTTTAGCTGGTCGTACATATCAGCATGAGGCCGTACCATAGTTGAGTGGTTTTTAGAGCATTTGGGAGCAACAAACTTCTTCATACTTGGTCACCTAGCCTTGTAGACTGCAATAAGTTCTTAACAGAGATATTTTAGAGGCTATTGATCATTCTTGTTGCTGTTATACACTTCCAGCCATGGTCGTAAACATCTAGGCATGAAGTTGGGGGTTTTGAACTTCATTTCTCTTTGTGGACAGCTTCTATTCTACACTGAATGAGGCATCTAGAGCCTTATTTATTGCTGTTATTATTTGTATGTTCATCTTTGTATTCTTTGGAGTTTGGAGTGATCTCTGGCTATGCCCATTTGCTGGTCCGGCAACAGATGAAATATGAAGTTGCAAATCTGAAGATGGGTATGTCACAGTAATTTATTATTGGTCATTTTACTATCTGGGTAGTCGATAGTTTCTTTATATCTGTTATATATTTTTTGGGTTTGGGTTATATGCTATATATTGTATGCTCTGGCAACACATCTGCAAGAAAACATAAAACCCCTTCTGCATCTTCTATCTATCTGAAAGACCACATAAAAAATAATAATAAAATATCACACAAATTTTTTTTAAAAAAAATACAAATAGGTACGGCACATTATAGATTTGAAGTGGATTTCATAGTCATTAGCAATGTGGATGCCTTAGTCTGCAATGTGAAAAGTGAGCTCATTTGGTGTGCTCATTTTGTGTTTTCAGTTGGTTCTTGGTGTTGGTGACAATGATATTCTTTCATATGACAGTTATTTTCTCTGTTTTTACTTGGCATCTTCAGTTGTTGTCCTTGTTTTTGATACATGGTGATTTATATGCTTATCTCTATGCTACTAAAAGTGGAGTTGTATTTCAAGCCATTTTGGATGTTTATACTCCTTTGGACAGTCATGGTATGATTTACAGTTTCTATTTTTGCTTCTCATTTCTATAGCATGATGGCTTTTTGTTTTCTAATATCTTCTTGAGGCATTGGCACACTTCTTTCTCCCTTTGTCTTTGACGCAAAAAAGGGGAGAGAGAGTTGTGTTTTTCCATCAAGGACAAAGGGGGAGTTTTTTTCCCTCTTAGTTGTTGTCCTTGATGTCAAATACATGAACTCTCAAGTTTATGGCAATTGGTATTGGTATTGGTATTCATGATGTTTAGCATTTGATGAAAGTGAGCACTCTTGTTCTTGATAATTCTCATAATGTTGTTCACTTGGGGTTCTGTCTTGAAGAGACATCAAACATGTTGGTTGTACATGCCTTGATGACAATCACATACTCTCATGGTTCTCTCATACAGTTGCCACATGCTTGGCACATCAGTTAACACATTCTTGACACAGGTTCTCATGATGTTCTCATGATCTTCTAAATGCTCTATGATAGTTGATGTTGATATGCTCATACAACAGTTGATATGTTCATGATCTTCTGGTGATATATTGACATAATATATCATGTTACATTTCTATGTTATGGTACTTGTTCTATGTTATCACAGTTGGCACATACAATTTTATAACAGCCGGTTGTTGATGTATTCACATGCTATGTTTTTCCATATAGTGATGACAGTTGATATATGATGACAGTCAATTGGTTTGATATGGTAAGATACCTTGGTGACAGTTGGTATGGTATCCTTGATGTGACAAATGATATACTTGATGTTCTACATGCTTTACCTATAGGTGCATGTTGGTTATGGCACTTTCTATGTTCTACAAGTGCATCATTCATTTTATATTATCAGTTGGCATTGGTTTCATATTAATGGGCAATCTTTGGTTGTCTTGGTATACAAGTTCAATAGTCTTGTGACTGGCATTTCAGTGGACTTATTTTTGTTTTCTTTTTCACTAGACATTATAACCTCTTCTATATTATGAGACTTTGAAAGATCATGACATGAGACAATGCAAGGTTATGCAAAGGTCTTAAAGTCTTCATTTAACATATCATTTTTGATGTGGTTAGAATCACTAAGGAGACATCATATTGAGTACCTTTATTTGATAAAGGTTATTCTTTTCTTGTGCAAATATAAGACATCTCTTTGAAAATAGTTTCCTATCGGCCTCTTAAAGTTATTAACCTGCTGGACAGGTTTATGAGTTTTTCAAAAGGTAAAAGGTGATGTTTTTTTCTTGTTTAGTCACCAGGCCCTTTAGGGCTCACCAGGATAGACAGTCAATGGAAGAATATTGTGAAAGTGTTTGAAGTTTCATTTGTGCAAAGTTTTACTTTGGTCTATATCCCTCTCGGCCTAGGGTTTAATCATTATGCAAAGTTTCTAGTTATCATGGAAATCCTTTGTGAAATGACAATGCTCGGTCAAAGGTGAAACTGGTTATGATGATGGGGATGCTCGAGAGTCAAAGGTGACAGTTATAAACAATCTTCTCAACAGTTATGGCATATTAAAATAGGTGACATCTTTCTTTGTCTTCTCATATGGGATTGGTTGAATAAAATTGTTATTCCTTTTTTTTTTAAAACGTTGAAAAAGAAATATTTTTTGTTGCTTTTCTTATGAGGGTTTATACTAGTCTTGAACCCTATATGGAATATGCACTGAAAAGTATTTGTTGTTAAAGTAGTTTTGTTCAGTGAAAAATAGTTAATAGACATGGATGGTCTATTGTGTAACCACTTTATACTCAGTTGTGGATAGAAGAGTTTGAGATGACTTGTGTTAATCCCATCGTTAGGGTTTGAAGAATTTACTCCTATGATTTATCACTAAGGTTTCCTGCTCGAATGCTTGAAGGCAGTTTTGATTATTTCTTCAGATGAAAAAAGGCATTTAAACAGTTTAGAAAATTATATAAACTAACAGTTTGAAGATTATTTGTTATCAATGTGACTAAAGATTCAAACAGTGGTTAAAGAGTTTCAAACAGTGGTTAAAGATTCATTATTGTAAAAGTTTTAAAGACTTTGTAACAAGTTCTATATGGATCTACTTGACCACATTCCTTTGTTAGATTCTACCACAGTTAAAAAATGTCTCAAACAGTTGAAGAAGATCATTTATAGACACAAATTGTTTCATGATAGAAAGAAAGTTTTAAAAAGCCATAATGTGAACATCTGATATAATGTTGATGATCTGTACTTATTTCACTATCATTAAGGTTATACCAGAGTGTTAATGAGTTATTGTAATGATGCTATTGTAAGGATATACCAAAGTGTTAATGAGTTGTTGTATTGATCTTGAGTCGCGAATAATGAGACGGTTAAGGATTGGAATGTAGAGGAATAGAGTAACCCTCTTTATTGATTCATATTATTCATTGTATTTGATTAAAATATGCTAGTGAGGCACAAACAACCAGTGAGGCATAAACAGCCAGTGAGGCACAAACAGCTAGTGAGGCACAAACAGCTAGTGAGGCACAAACAGCCAGTGAGGCATCAGTATTTGCTAGTGAAGCACATTTTTTAATTAAGCTAGTGAGGCATTTTGAGTGGTTTTTATTCCCCATGAGGGTTTTCCACTCAGGACAATATTTGTGTTATGGGTTTTTATTATCACTGATGTGTTTGATCCTCATGTTCATTTGCTTATCATATGTCATTCAACTTTAAAGTTATCCTAAGTAAATTTAGCCTACATGAACACATATTCATCATATATCATTGTCTGAAATGATGTTCTCTACTCATCCTCATTATGGTCAATCAAACTTTAAAAGTTAATAGCTTTATGCTTGTGTGTCTAATATGTGAACACCCTTACTCTTAAGTCTGATGTTCATGAGTCAATACTTATCTTAGATTATTTCATAATATTGTGTTGATGTATTCTTGACATTGATCGGCCAGTTTTAGTGGTCATGATACCTATCTTAACTTAGCCAAAGTTGTCATGATGTTCATAGTTAATATGTTGCCTCATCTCCATTCAATAGAAGTTTCCTTTGTTTCAAAGTTATGAAATATTATTTCAAGGTCTCAAGGTCCTGTTAAAATTAGCATACCACTAATTCACCCCCTCTTAGTGGTATTGTACTCCAACACGCTGCCCCCGAACCCCCGCAAGGGGTGCTGCCCCTTGACCCCGTTAAATAATTTGTGGGGAAACTGCGCTGATAAAAGTGGGGTAAATTTAACCTCCGAATCTGATTAGGCTCCGTATAACAACATGTTGTTATAAAGATAACTATATGACCCGAAGGGTCACTAGTCACTGTTTGCTTGTTGGGGTTTCTAATGTTCCAGCATTGTATGGGTTGATTGTTATTCTCATTGATGCTTTGTTCAAGTTGACGTTGTCATTTAAACTGTTGGATGAATGCCTGTTGTATTTGAAGTTCTCTAAGTCTTTCCTGTTATTGTTGAATGACTAGTTGGTTTTGTTGTTGTCTAGGGTAGATCTCCTCCATCTCGTCGAGGATTTCCTTCACCCACTCACCTCTAAGCTCAGGGCACATTCATGAGCCTAAAAAAGAGAGAGATGGTTTAAGCTAACCCTAACTTGACCTAGGGTTTTGACTTAGGGTTTGTGTGACCTGAGGCTGACTTTGTTGACTAATGAAGGGGGTAAATCAGAAAACACACAACATAAATTGAACATAGAAAATAGAACTTTCTTTTATTGATCTGGGCAACTCATTACATTATAGAAGCTCAGTTACAATCAGAGGTTGAATCCTCTACTAGCTGCAACACATTATAGCTTTCCCAACCTCAAGACTCTAGAATCTTCAGCCTTCTGTAACTCTAAATCGGCTAGGGTTTCTATTTTCTCACCTATTCTTGACTCTACACTTGCCCCCTTAACTCTGCTACCACCCAGGGTTCCCAAAATAGTCATAAATAACACTTTTTGGTGGCCTCCAGCTAAATTTTCAAAATTTGCAACTCCCTCCAAAAGTAGGTCAACTTCTGGGAAGCATAACTTTTGATGCGGGTGTCTGATTGACGAACTATTTTAAGCGTCGGAAAGCTCACGATGTGAACTATCACACCAAAAATTTGTAAATGGATTTACGTCAACTTTTTGGAACATTATGGGATATTTTAGTGCCTCATATCTTGTTTTAGAAATTTTCAGGGGCTTTTTGGAAAACAAAAACTTTAATATCTTTCAACTTACAAATGATCTTTGCCTGATTCCTTTGCCAAAGGTCTTCTATTTCCGTTATGTAACTTTATGCAAACTTTCCTAAAATGGTAGGTACACTTTCCAAAATAAGCAGGTCGCTATTTTTAGCAATTTTGGAAAAACTGAAAGTCCTCCATCATTATTCTAGATATTATAAAATTAGAAACACTAATTATGGAAAGAAATGAAAACAACTACAATGATTTTGAATTAAATTTTTTTGGGTGATGCAAGATTGCCCTTACACCACTAGATGCTCCTGCATCAGACACCCAGGGTAATTTGAGAAGTGACCTTGTCATGTCTCAGGTGTTTGTGTGAGGAAAACCCAAATGGTCAACCTCTGCCTTAGACAACCAAGAAGAATCTTCAACAAGCCTTCCTTTCCATTTCACCAGATATTCTTCATATTGCCTGTTCCGAGTACTTCTTCCCACACGGCTATCCAAGATCTCTTCTATCTCCTCAGTTGAAGTAGATGCTTGAATACTCCACTGCGGTTCTATTGGTCCATCCTCTATTCCACCTTCATGATATTCTGATAAATCAGTAATGTTGAAAATAGGGGAAATATTGATCCCACTTGGCAGCTCTACCTCATACGCATTTCCTGAATCATGCTTCTTTAGGATTCTGCATGGTCCAAATTTCTTCATTTTCAACTTATTGTATGTTCCAATTGGGAACCTTTCTTTTCTCAAGTGCACCATGACTTCATCTCCTACCTGGAACTCCTTATATCTCCTCTTCTAATTTACCTTAGCCTTGTACTAAATATTCATCTTATTGATGTGCCTTTTAACCTCTTCATGCAAATTCTTCATGTGTTGTACAAAGTCTTCAGCCTCAACACTTGTCTTTTCTCTTTGTCAAGATTGCTTAACTCTAAAGCATTTCTTGGACCATTCCCATATACAATCTGGAATGGTGATTTACCAGTACTCCTATTGACAGAATTGTTGTAAGCAAATTCTACCTGTGGTAAAATCAAATCCCATCCCTTGGGCTTATCTCCTACTAAGCATCATAGCAAACTACCCAAACTCCTATTCACCACTTCTGTCTGTCCATCAGTTTGTGGATGGTGTGCAGAACTGAACTTCAAATCTATTTTCAACTTCTTCTACAATGTCCTCTAAAAATAACCAACAAACTTGGTATCTCGATCTGAAACTATGCTCTTTGGTA
The DNA here is from genome assembly GCA_027924645.1 of Cunninghamia lanceolata. Lineage (NCBI taxonomy): Eukaryota > Viridiplantae > Streptophyta > Pinopsida > Cupressales > Cupressaceae > Cunninghamia > Cunninghamia lanceolata. Next base: position 8,141,807 of record BSBN01000957.1, read on the forward strand.
GACCATGTAATCTCACCACCTCCCTAAAAAATAATTTAGCAATATGAACAGAATCATTAGTCTTCTTACAAGGAATGAAATGTTCCATCTTCGAGAATCTATCCACCAACACAAAAATGGAATCATGTCCTCTCTGTGTCCTTGGTAAACCAAGAACAAAATCCATACTAATATCATCCCATGGCTTCTCTGGTACAGGTAGTGGTTGATATAGACCTGTATTCTGACTTGCTCCTTTCGCCATCTGACATACTCTGTAACTCTGTACAAATTTCCTCACATCCTGCTACAATTGTGGCCAATAATAATTTTCACCAACAATAGCAATAGTCTTATCTTGACCATAGTGTCCAGCTAATCCTCCACTATGCTTCTCTTTAATTAGGTTCTCTCTTATGGAACTCTTTGGAATGCACAACTAGCTTCCTCTAAACAACATGTCATCTTGTATTATGAAATCCAACCATTTTGTCATGTCCAAAGTAACAGGTTCCAAACAAGCTTTCCAAGCCTCTGCAAAATCTGGATCTTTAGGATATAAACTTTTGAGCTCTTTGAACCCAACAACCTCTATCTTCATTTTTGTCAACAAATTTTGCCTTCTACTCAAGGCATCTGCAAGTCTGTTGGACTTCCCACTCATGTGCTTCAAAACAAAAGTATAGCTCTGCAAAAACTCAACCCATTTTAAGTTCCTTTGATTCAACTTTCCTTAACTATAAAGATACTGCAAAGCCTGATGATTAGTATATAAAACAAACTCTTTTGGCAACAAATAATGTCTCCATTTCTTCAAAGCCTGAACTATTGCATAAAACTCCTGATCATAAATAGAATACTTTTTCTTGGTATCATTAAGCTTCTCACTAAAATAGGCAATGGGCTTACCTTCTTGACTCAAAACAACTCCTATACCACTACCACTAGCATCACAATCTACCTGAAATACCTTATTGAAATCTGGAAGTGTCAAACTAGGTTGTTCTACAACTTTCTACTTCAATGTATCAAAGCTCTTGTCTGCTCCTTTAGTCCATCTAAACTCTTTTCTATCCCCTCTCATTGTCTCAGTTAGGGGTGCACAAATGCTACTGAAATTCCTGATAAACTTTCTGTAAAAACTTGTCAAACCATGAAAGATCTTACCTCCGTTGCACTCCTTGGCGTAGGCCATTCAATGATAGCCCTTACTTTTTCTGGGTCCATCTTAAGACCTTCCTCTGAGACAACAAATCCCAGGTATACCAACTCCTTCTTTGCAAAACTACATTTGTTCAGATTAATCCGCAACTTTCCCTCCCTTATCTTCTCTAAAACTCTTCTGATATGCATCAAATGATCATCCCAAGTCTTACTGAAAATCAAAATATCATCCAAATAAACAATAACAAAACTTCCCAAAAAATTCTTTCAGTACCTCGTTCATGAGCTGCATGAATGTGCTTGGTGCATTGGTTAGCCCAAATGACATGACTAACCACTCATACAAACCTTCTTTGGTTTTGAAGGCTTCCTTCCACTCATCTCCTTCTCTGATACGGATCTAGTGATACCCACTCTTCAGGTCAATCTTTGTGAAGCACTTGGCTCCACTCAAATAGTCTATTATGTCATCCATTTTGGGGAATGGAAATCTATACTTGATCATGATCTTATTGATGGCTCGAGAGTCTGTACGCATTCTCCACTCTCCATCTTTCTTTGGTGCTAGTACTGCAGGTACCGCACATGGACTTAGGCTTTCTCTTATCAATCCCTTACTCAACAACTCCTGAACTTGTCTATTCAACTCTTCACTTTCTGTTGGAGTCATTCTATGGGCTGCCTTGTTTGGTAAACTAGCTCCTGGTATCAAATCCATTTGATGACTTATCTTCCTTACTAGTGGTAAACCTGGTACATTATCAGAGATAATGTCCTGAAATTCTTCCATCATATCTAAGACTTCTGTTGGTACATCTTCACATTTCTTTTGACTGATCTTAGGAATCAATGTAAAGTAATGACTCTGATGCTTCATACCTTCCAAAAATTTATTACCATCTACCAGACAAATTATGGTAGTACTACATACCTTTTCTTCCACCTCCTTCAAGGGCTTCAACTTATGATGAACTCCATCCTTTGTTAGAGAATATGTGTTTGCACAGCCATCATGGATAGTGCTCCTATCATACTGCCATAGCCTCCCCAACAGCATATGTTATACATCCATTGGTATGATATCACACAGTACCTCATCATGGTAGTCACCAATCTTGAACTTCACTAAACACTGCTCATTGACCAAAGCTCTATGGTCTTTCTGCAACCATGCAATCTGATATGGATGTGGATGCTTTCTTCTTGTCAACTTCAACTTGTCAACCATCTCCTCTGAAACAAGATTATCAGTGTTTCCACTATCAATAATAATATCACAACACTTACCTTCACATTTGCACCTTGTGCAGAATAAACTCTTCCTCTGATTGGGTTATTTCTCCTCATTCAGCAAGGTTCTTCTGACAACTAGGTTTTATCCCCTTTCAGCATCTTCAGAATGCTCAGAATGTGCATCTTCATCTACATGTGCAACTCGTGCATTACCTTCAAGTCTTCTATTTGTCCTTCCTTGATGTTGCAGACACTCGTATGCTCGATGCCCTTCTTCTCCACATTGGAAACAGGTTCCTCTGAAACCTCCTCTTCTATGTCCTTGCCCAGGTCTGCCTCTTCCTCTTCCTCTTTGCTCACCATTGTTCTGGTCACGAGGGTGGTAGGTATTATCTCCTCTCTGATTTCGACTGGTGCCAACTTCTTCACTTTTCTTTGAATCTTCATTTTGGCCCCCATAGGGTCTTCCACTAGTCCTTCCCCCTTGACCTCTTCCCCTTTGCTTCCTGTCAAATCTTTTATTCAGCTTCTCTTCCACCTTTAGGGAAAACTGGTATGCATCTTCTATGGTGGTCATTCTGACCAGGCTCAACTCCTCTTGAATACTTGGCCTCAACCCATTAATGTAATGGGCTACCTTCTCCTTATTGGGCTCTGCATGGCCTGTCCTGATAGTAATTTTATAAAACTCTTCTGTATACTCCTTAACAGACTTGTTACCTTGCTTCAGTCCTTGCATCTTCTTCAGCAACTCCATCTCATAGTCCACAGGAATGAACTGCTTCCACCAAATATTGGCATGGCCCTTCAATTTTGTTTTTACAAACTTGACCTGATTTGGGTCTTCTACATCTTCATACTCAAAATATTCCTCCATGTCATTGATCCAATCAATAAGCTCTTCCGGATTCAAATCTCTAGAATATGTAGAAACTTCAATCCTGGGCCTCTTTCCAATCTTCGAAATGGCCCTCAACAACCTAACTTCTGCAGGATCTCCTACAGCTTCTTGTTCTTCCTTAGATAGCTCTTCTTCAGCTTCATCTTCACTTTCTTCTCTTGTTCTTGGCTCAAACCCTCTTCGCAACTCCTCTTGCAATGCATCGATCTACCTTTGCAAGGTTCTAAAACCCTCTTCCATCAAAGCATTCCTCCCAATATGATTTCTTCGTGGAGGCATCTTGATCTCTGCAGCAAACCCACAAACTCAAGTCCTAGTGCAAACTGCCTCACAGTCAGCGATCTGTCTACACACTCAAGAACCCTTGCTCTGATACCACTTGAAGAAGGGGGTAAATCACAAAACACACAACAACATAAATTGAACACAGAAAATAGAACTTTCTTTTATTGATCTGGGCAACTCATTACATTACAAAAGCTCAGTTACAATCAAAGGATGAATCCTCTACTAGCTGCAACACATTATAGCTTTCCCAACCTCAAGACTCTAGAATCTGTAGCCTTCTGTAACTCCAAATCAGCTAGGGCTTCTATTTTCCCACCTATTCTTGACACTACACTTGCCCCCTTAACTCTGCTACCACCCAAGGTTCCCAAAATAGTCATAAATAGCACTTTTTGGCAGCCTCCAGCTAAATTTTAAAATTTGCAACTCCCTTCAAAAGTAGATCAACTTCCGGGAAGCATAACTTTTGATCTAGGTGTCCGATTAACGAACTGTTTTAAGCGCAGAAAACTCACGATGTCAACTATCATGCCAGAAATCTATAAATGGATTCCCGTCAAATTTTTGGGATGTTATGGGATGTTTTAGTGCCTCATATCTCATTTCAAAAAATTTCAGGGGCTTTTCAGAAAATAAAAACTTTAATATCTTTCAGCTCACAAATGATCTTTACCTGATTCCTTCGCCAAAGGTCTTATATTTATCATTATGTGTCTTTCTGTAAGTTTTCACTTTATTCCATGCCTAAATGCAAACTTTCCTAAAATGGTAGGTACACTTTCCAAAATAGGCAAGTCGCTATTTTTAGTAGTTTTGGAAAAACTGAAAATCCTACATCATTATTCTGGTTATTATGGAACTAGAAACACTAATTATGGAAAGAAATGAAAACAACTACAATGATTTTGAATTAAGTTATTTTTGGGTGATGAAAGATTGCCCTTACACCACTGGATGCTCCTGCATCATTGACTTTGTTTGACCTTTCTTGACCTTGTGATGAAATCAAGGGTTTTGCTGACCACGCTTGACCTTGTGTTAGGACCAAGGGTTTGTAATCTTCCTACGCTGCTAATATTTTTGTTCTTTTTTTTTGTATGCATGTAAGCCTATATTAATGCAAAATGTCTTTTGTGCTTTTTTATGGTTTTGGAAATCAAAGTGTTTTTTCTTAATGTAGGAATTAGAAAATGTATGCAAACTACTACAAGATTACCTAATGCAATGTAATCTATGTTTTTGTTTGTTTTCTGAATAAGTGGATTAATCTAATCTAAGAAAGGGAAAATTGCTTTTGATCTATGAACTTTGGAAAGGGAAACTAATTTAACAATGCAAATCTAATTATCATATCAAGGAAAAAGAAACATGTATTTACTTATCCCAAGAGCAAAGTTTTGATTATCTAATTAATATGAAATGAAAAAAATATGAAGGAACCTAGAGACGCATGAACCTCCACCACCCTCGGATATCCTTGTATAGGCAACCTCTAATCCTCTTGTAGCAGCGGGGTGATCCTCTTGGTGATAATAAGAAAAGAGAAGAAAAAGAATCTTTGAAGCTTTGAAATGAGCTCAATGAGAGCTTGACGAGCACTGTGGCTTGTGATGTGAGAAGTGTATGCCATGCAAACAAGCTTTTAGAAAAGCTAACTGAGATAACAAATGAAAGCAAAAGGCTCTAACATCCTGTATGAGCATGAGAATGCTTGATTTGGAGAGCAATAACCTGTAAGAACTGTGTGCATAAATGAAATTGCCTCCTAAAGGGAGAGCTTTGAAGTTATGCAATAATGAAATCTTTTGAGCTTTGGAAAACTAAAGAAATAAATGAAGAAAGAGGCTCAAAGGCCTGTGAAGAAGCTTGAAAAAGCTTGTGAAGAAGGGAAAAGCATTCTCCAACCTTTCAACTTTAGAAGACACAAGAGTGATGGCTAAAATTGGAGTGGTCTGCCCAGTAAAAGCTTGTCACTCAAGAATAAAGGAAGAAAGAAGAATGCATGGGAATGCATGAATTGATAACTAAAGGTGAAAAAGAGATAAATATGCACGTGTGGGTGAATGAAATAGTTAGCTCTATCTTTGGCATGAAATTCCATGCAAACATGAATGAAAACTGGTGAAAATGAAGTTATTTTGAGCTAGAGATTCAATTGAACTCAGGGCTAGAAACATGACAAGGTCACCCATGGGTCACCCCTTTCACCAGTCAAGGTCGCTCAGGGGCAACCCATGGTTGACCCTTAGAGGAGAGCACCTGGGTGAAAGTCCATGGTGGGATATGGAAGAGGAGATGAAAAGGAGGGGATATGCCTCCGAAAATAGGTCAATCATATGTGAAAATCCAAATCTCCACTTGCAAAAGTAGAATCTCTCGGGGAAGATCTAGAAATAATAGGGGGAGATTTGGATTGGTTGAGTGAAACTGAAAACTAAAAGCGAGAAATGGCTTGGGAGGACCTCTAGAAGGCCTTTAGGGGTGAGAATGGATGAAAAACACTAGAGAAAGGTGAAAACACACCTACAAGATGCATACAAGGCTTAGGAATAGGGTCGTAAGCACAGGAAACACATAATAACAAGTGTCAAAAAAGTGCCAAAAAGGGTCGAAAGAGAAGAGAGAAAATGACAAATGGGAAACAACAAAAGGAGAAAGAAAACAAACTTCACCTAGAGAATTGCTACTAAAAGGATGTTATTTCATGCTTACATGTATGTGACAAGGATTGTGAGTCATCATAGGGGCCCTCATGGAGGTTGTGCGTGATTTTGGTGCTTACATATATTTTCACCCTTAGGGACAATAGTCTACATGAAAGGTAGGTATTGTTCCCGAACTAGGCCTTACCTATTGTTGATTTTTCCACAATTGTACCTGCAGTAAATAGTATTAGTCAAGCATTTGAATATATCAAAATGAATAATAAAAACTAAAATAACGAACATACCATAGATGATGTGAGTTCGACTAGTTGTTTGCCTTTATCGGCGAGACCTATAGGAATGAATGTATGCAAAATGAATGCACGAGAGATGCATAAAATAAATATAGAACACATACTAAGCTAGAGAGGAGAACAAATTCTCCTTTTATTGGAGATTTTAAAGAACATATTTAATTTTTAGGGATTTTTTAGGTTTTATGTAATTTTTTAGGTTTTTTCGATTTTCTAATTTTTAATGTTTTTCTGGAGATCTGACTTGACGTTCCTTGAGGTATTTGAGAGACCTATGTTTATTGAAGGGATCTCTACCCTTGCCCCCTTGCATGGGGAGACCTGTGTACTTGACTACATAGTTTTGCTCTTTTGGCTTGTTGGAGGAGTGACTTGTGCTCAAACATTGTTTTATACTTATTGTTACAAGACCTAATTGGATTATATCTATACATAGCTTTAGTTGACATCTTGTACTTTACTTTCCCTCTTGTGCATATGGTTGGCTAGAGCTTTTATTTTGCTTACGAGAATGCATACCTAGGATAGTCACATATGGATGATGCAATTTGTTTTTTGTCTTTTTCAAAATATATATGAATACAGGTGATGATATGCAGATGCAAGAACACTTGAGCGATGCTGAAATGAAACTTTTACTTATATGGAATGCCATGAGTTGTGACATTGAATTTATTGCTTTGGAACTCTTTTCTGGTTTTGATATGAATGCATTATGGAACAAGCAATATGACTGCTCTTTAATAAGATTTTCAATGTAGGGGATTGTAGGTTATTTTGGTATAAGTGACCTATTCAAGTCTATGAAATTAGGAATTTAGAACTCAAGTGAGGAGCGGGAGTGAAATGGAGTGCCTTTGAATCTAGTCTTTGCTAAAGGCTAAACACTAATCCTTATCTAGATAAGACAATCTGACAAGCTTTCAACTCAGACAAGTAACAAAATTTTATTGATGTTCACTAGACTTAGATATTAGATGGAAAGCAAGATAGACCCAGGGTAAGGGATATATGGGAAAGAACTAGGGTCCCTAGATAGAAAATGATCCTAAAGACTACTAAACCCTTGGCTTTGCTCAGCTAGTGTGTGTGTGTGTGTGCTTTGTACCTTTCTCTTTTATTTTCTCTAATAAAATGTCACCCTTGAAGCTTTGAGCTTAGATTTATCTCCACCCAAGGGTACATACATTCAACAATCTTCTCTCTATCACTTCTTTTTTGTAACTCTCTTTTTTGTATTTTCTAGAATGCCTTGATTTTCTCATTTTTTCTTTAGATTTTTGACTTTTTATGAAAATGAATGCTTTTTGGAACTTTGGATATGTAATAGTCTAATCTTTGAATTCTAACTTTTTTCATCACTCTTATTTTTTCACTCATTTTTTCTTCACTCGTATTTTAGATTGCTTCTTTTAGAGTTTTGATCTGACATTTTGGGCCAGGAAAGATAAGGAGCTGAGCACCACCAAAAGTTTTCATAGTCTAGTCAGACTTCTCTTCTACTAGGGAAGAATAAGGAAGGTCTACTTGCAAGCTTCTTTTGAACACTGTAGGTTTGAATACTGAATTTGTTTAGACCTAACATCTTGGCTCATTAAGACTAGAATTAGTGTAAAGCTAAGAGCTAGGCTTTTGATTAGAATCACTGGGAATGAAGGGGAAGATGGCAATTGTAAAAATGGGGAATCTCAGGACCTAAAAGGATCATGTATACCTAGGTAAACTTAGACTCCTTACTAAAAATAAAATAATATAAGAGTGTTTCATTCACTGTAATGCAAGATGAGTCTTTTTTTTTATTTTTGGAATATTTAATTTTTTTGTATTTTTATGTTTTATGATTTTTATGATTTTCAGACATAGTATTTCTTAAGGTGAAAGGCATTGATTGTTTTGTCAAATTCCTCTCCCTCCATTGTGCACAAGAGATAGGCACCATTTCTAACATCTTCTTTGACTATGTGTGGACTTACCTAATTTGGTCTAAACTTTGCTTGAAAATCTTTGCAAGGACACTCGAAGACTTGGCATGAAAATGTCTTTGTATTCAATGAGGAGTTTTGTGTACTCACATGTTTCATTGTTTGATGATCTCCCCCTATCTTTACCATTTGCTATTCTTGTATAGTTCTTAGGTTTGTTTTGAAATTTTGAGGGGCAATTGGAGTTGGTGTTGACTCCTAGTTTTTGTGTGGATTTTGGTTCTTCTTCTTTAGTCATGATTTCAAGCATAGGAATGTTTATGTCTGGTTCAATTAGAATGGCCATTAAGTTGAATGGAGCATAAGACTTTGTTGAGTGGGGATTGAAAGGGCATTTTCCCATTACCCCCTTCCCTATACATTTTGAGGTCTTGGCTATGTTTGCAATTTGTTTTGATGTCTCTCATTTTTCAAAAGTGTTGATTTTTGGGTCATTAGTGGTTTCCATGGTCTTTCCCTTCTTTATGACTTGTTCAACTTTACAAAGGCTGAAAGGATCATGATCTCCTTTGACTTAACAAATAACTTAATAAATTTCAATAACTCAACACCCTCTATATAGAAATTTATCCTCTATATATGTATTTAAAAATTATAAACATATAACCATAGTTTTATCATAGTAAATAAATTTGATTATAGTTTGCACCGTTGATTTAAAATATTTCATGGGGATATGGTCTAACATAAATATTTGTTTTTCATAGAAATTGTGTCTTTATGCACTTTAATGGAATATTCCTTTATTGAACTACTATTATGATATTGTTCAAACCTAGGTATACACTAATTTAAGAGTTTTTGAAATCTAAATTTAAACTCATAAGTTTTCTTATTAGAAGAAGAAAATACAAGTATAAGTAAATAGTTAAAAAGGTAGGTGTTACAAGTGATATAAAAAAGTTTGAGGGTTTTTAAAAAATTTCCCTTGTTAAATCAAAATAGTAAATAAGTAAATAAGAATGCAACAATATAGTTGCAAGAAAACTATCCCAACCATTAAAAAATCAATCACCATAATCCATTAAAGTTTGATGAGGCTTTCAAACAAAATGCCCAATCTTAAAAGTGTTCGTTAAATTCCATTATTTGACACATTATTCACTTATAAATTCCATTATTTCCATTATTTGGCTATGTTAATTGTTGTCACATCCACATTCACCAAGAAGACTCTGCAACTACCAACATAATTAGATTTAATGCCAAAATTTCAGACATGTAAGGAGCAGATCCATTTAGAACACCGTCATGTATAAAATAACTAATAGGAAATGTAAGCCTCTCTAGGCAATTCTTGATCGTATAGTACCGATAGGCATTCCCTTCATTCACACATCAGGGGAAAAAATAACAACAAAAAAAAAATTCTTCAAACTACTGAAAGTGATTTCATACATAGTACGACAAGAAAAATAAAAGGAAAAATCATTTCTTCCCCAAATTTTATTTTCTCAATTGTGATTTATTTTTGAATTTAGAAATTTAATTGTCTTGTCAGTGAGCATGAAAAGGTGATTTTAATTTTTTGGTGGGATACTTACAGGCATTTGCGTACATGTTGATATGTGTGGGTTGTGCATTCAACACTAATGATAATAGATATTGAGAGATGGCATGCTCAGTGAACGGAGCCCTCTTGCCTAGGAAATCTTCTAGATATTTGCATATTTGATTTCCATAGTAAAATATGAAATTAATGCCATCTTCAAGCTAGAAAATTTTGGAAATCAAACCCAACAATACATACCATGCCACCATCCCCTATTTATTATTCTTTGCCACCTTTTAATAGTCTCCAGTTCAACAAATTTGCCTATAAAAACAACATTTGTGTTCATAAGTTTACAAAGCCTTCTCTTTCATTGCTGTTAGTTGATTTTTTGACCAAGTGCATACAAACTCCACATAAAATAAGTAGAATTTAGACTGAAGCTTTTTGTATCAGCAGGAGCGGCATCGGCATCGGCATCGAGCCCCAAGGTCAAATACGGGTAAGCACCCAATACTCTTGTTGAATTTTTCTATTCTACAACTTGTTTATTCTGCAATTATTACATTCAACACTTTAATTTTATTTTAAAAGTATAGTTTTTGGTTTTTAGCACAGTGGTTTTGATTTTTTTTAAACATAGTTTAGATTTTAGATGACATAGTTTTTATAGCTTTTAACATAGCTTATTAAACTAGCTTTTTAATTATTTTTTTAGGTATAGTTTTTTATTTAGTTTCTAATATTTAAATAGTTTAATATTAAACTGGTTCCCCTAATTCAAAAAAACATAGAGAAGTTAGAGAAATACAATTTACCCCTAATTTCTAACATAGCACTATTTCAATCACGTATGCCTCAATTCAATAATGAGTGGCACATCATTCCACCTCTCCATTTCTTAGCTATAGGTTTTTACATGTGTCATCAACAAGTAAGAAGTTTTTCTTATATGTAAATTCATGATTTACTATTGTAATCAACATGGCAATTTGCAACACAAATGCAACAAGGTTGAGTATGAACACAACACATTGTTTTTTCAGAAGCTAACTTTATGTATTTTGGAATGTGTAGGTTTTTAGCAATCAAGGAAAAGAAATTTGGAATCTACTACTAAACATGAATTGGTACTTCAAATTCCATGAGAAACAAATAGAGTTGTGCACAGTACCACCGTAGGCACTGACAATTTTACATTATGAATGTGCAGGCTTGATTGAATACAAATTACTTAAGAAACTGTGCTTTCCAAGTTTCCTTAAACCCTATGATATACAAAGAAATAAAACATCTCATATTATTCTTCTGTGGTTAAATAAGAAAAACCAAACAAGAATAATTCCACCTCCAGAAATCATATATTAATAATTTTAACATAGATTGTAATCTATCTGAGAATCTTTTTTAGAGTGTATTCCTTTTGTATCATCTGCTATCATGAATCTGATTTATTCTCAAAAAATTTAATTGAAATCCTGTAGAATCTTTGAGATGAATAGGTTGTTATTATGTTAGTCCTAGAATTGAATTGGAAACCTCTATGGAGTTGGAAATTCTATTTTATATTTATAATCATAAACACTAGTTAAAAGTCTTAAGAGGAAGAGATAATCATCATGCAAATTAAAATTTTTTTGGCAAAAGGTGACAAGCACCTATATAATATATATTAATATAAAAAGAGTTTACAAAAAGGCAAGATTATAGATAACCTACACTAGATATACAACATTACAGACCTCCATAATCGAAACAAAAAATCCACACAGCCCCAGACTGAAGATCAAAAAGGCCTTAGAATATAATTAGCAATAGGTGTATGGATCGAATCACCAAAAAAATAGGGAAGAAACAAAAACTACCCAGACCAAAACATTACAACCACATATACATCATATAAAACTGAGCATTATATTAGGCATCCATAGTAGAATTGAGGTCTTGGAGAAGAAAATTAACACCACCATCACCATCACCATTACCATCTTTGTCTGTTGGGGAACTAGGAGGAGGCAAAACATGAGGATGATGCTGAATGAGAAGTAGCAAATCTTGAAACTTTGCATCGATTTGATTACCGAGCACCTCCCCAACATCCTTACTATAGGCATGAAGAGAGGAATGTAGAATTTCCTCACACTCATGGTTAATGGCGACATGCAGAGCATTAAAGACACAATCGTGAGTAGAAGCATGCATGACTTGGCATTTAGTGAATAAGCCTCCAATCAAAGCATCAAAATTAAACAAATCATAATTCTGAAAGGTTATTTCTAGAAGATCCTTAGTAAAGAGAAAATGATGAACAAACTTCTTGACCAAAATCCTTACCAAATTAAGATCTTGAGAAATATGCATTACATTCAAAGAAAACACAGAGAAAATATGAGATAGATATAGAGACCTCACTCAACCTTCCAGTATTTCCTTGCCAACTACTTCTCGAATGACCTTCTCAACATTAACATTGTCTATAGCAAAAATAGAAGTCAGACCATCAGAATCCACAGAGCCAAAGAAATCCTTTTCCCATTTCTGGATAGGGAAGACCAACCTCTTATTCATCTAAATTTCCATTTTGAACAAAATACAGGCACACAAAAAAGTTGAATGAAGAGGGTATATAAAGAGAAAGCCCATGAAAAAATGATTACAATCCTGCAGAGCCGTATCTATTGATGACAACATTTGCAGAGATCCACAATGAACTAAGAGATGGTACAGCTATGACCTCAAGGAAGAGATTACATCCATTAATAGGCATGCTTCACAATAGATAACCCATGCAGAACTTGCAAAACGCATAAAAGTTAGCAAAAAAGAACGGTGGCGATTAAGCCACACAAGCTTGCTGATCTACTGCCATGATTTCACAAAGTTTAGGGAAGTCTCTACCAATATTAGACCCCATCACCAAAATAGGACTCTCCACATGAAAGGCCAAATTAGCTAGAGCATCGGCTAAAGAATTACCCTCTCTATAACAATGAGAGATGAAAAAATGCTCAAAAGAATTTAACAAGGCCCAAGCTTCTTGAAGAAAATAATGAAGGTTCTAACTCAACACAAAATGCCTTTTGAGAGTATTTATAACCACCAACGAATCCCCTTCTATATGTAACTTAGAGATTTGAAGATTACTAGCCAACTTAAGACCCTCCACTACAGCTATAATCTCTGCTTGATTATTAGTCATTTCTAGAAGATTAATTGCAAAAGCCTTAATAACTTCCCCACTAGCCTTTATCAAAACACCCCCATAGAAGAAGGACTCAGATTACCATGAGAGGCCCCATCAAATTTGAGTTTGACAAAATCTGCAGCAGGAGGTCTCCACTTAATCACACTTCTGTCTACTTTCACAACTGGAAAACCAAGATCTAGAGACAGTTCCAAAAACTTCCAAACCTTTAAAAATCTTATCATCCCAAGAGGAGAACACCAAATTGGAAGACCCCTTTTTAAATAAAAAAATTCATAATCAATTCAAAAATGGATTTCTCAATGACCAACAGAATATCATCCAACTCTTGACTAACTTTTCTAAAAACTCTTCTATTTCTCTCCAGCTAAATACTCTAAACCACTATAGAAGGAGAAACTATCCAAATAGAGGAGAACATAGAACCCTTAAAAAGAATGGGCCAGCTTCTGAAAAGATCAACTAGAGAGTCGGGCATCAGAGCATACCAACTTAATTTGGAAAAAAAGCCAATACCAACAAGCTGAAGCAAAGGGACAAAGAACAAAAAGATGATCAGGATCCTCTTTTGCATTTCCACAAAAGACACAACTAAAAGCTTTAGAGATGCACAACTTCTTCAATCTATTACTAGTCAGAATCATCTTCTTTAGAGCTAACCAAGTGAAAGCCCCATCCTTGGGAAGACAAGCTACATTCCAACAAAAAATAGAAGGCCAATCGGATTGCAATTCCACCTTAGAAATAGACAAAGATTTGTAACCATATCAAACATTATAAGAACTTGATTTAGCAAAATTCCAAACTAATTCATCTCCTTTAAACTAGAAAAACATATTCTTCTCTTCTGCAAATGGGATAAAAGCAACTCCTTCTGAACTTGAGGAAACAGGCAAATAGAAAAATCTTTCCAAATAGCTGACAAAATAGAATCCTCCTACCTGACTATAAAGTAATCTTTTACTCTCCTTCCCCAAACCAAAGAGAGAAATTCTTTAGCCTCATCTAACCCATGAACTTGAGATAAGGGCGAAAAGCCATTCCATGAATCTTCCAAAAAATAAACCTTTGACCCATCATTAATTTTCCAAGACAGATGAGGAAGAATAGCCTCTCTACATGAGACCAAGAAGTTCCACATATTTAAACCTTTGGGGGGGTTTTCCACTATAAAGATTATGTCTGAACTCAATGAATCTAAATACTTAAATTGCATCAGCCTACACCACTTGGCATTAGGATTAGAATACATTTTCCAAGACAACTTAGCTCCTAAAGCTTTATTCTGATCTAAAATGTCATTAATTCCTGCACCTCCAAAAGGTTTTCAAACACACACCTTATCCCAAGAAATTAAAGGAACTTTATTATTACCATCTGAACTTCCCTTCCATTGAAAAGATCTCAAAGATTTCTAAATATCCTGAATGATTCCCTTGGGAACATTTAAGATAGATAACATATAAATTGGAACAGTTGAAAGGACAAATTTGATCAACACTATCATGCCCACCAAAGTAAGCCAGCTTCCCTTCCATATTGAAATTCTCTTAAGAATAGATTGAGTGATTTTGGACCAAAATTTTTTTTTTATGAACTCCAAAAAACAAAGGAATACCCAGGTATTGGCCAGGTAAACATTCAACTTTATACTTCAAAAAATTAGAGACTTTATTTTGCAATGCAGGCTTAGTGTTGAAAAAATGAACTTTTGACTTATCTAAATTCACAATCTCATTTGAAGCTGCACTGTACTTGGAGATAGTACTTTGAATACATTTAGCCTCCTTCAAAGAAGGGAATCCAAAGAGGAGGGTGTCATCTGCAAAAAGGGTGTGAGAGATGGAAAAAGGTATACAAGGAATAGCAATACCTCTACTGAAAGAGTCAGCGATGATAATAAAAAGATAAGGGGATAAAGGATCCCCTTGTCTAATGCCCTGAGACACTCCAAAAACTCTGAAAGACTACCATTTATCAGTATAGCTGATCTCACCCCTGAAATATAAGAAAAGATCCATTTACACCACTTTCTACTAAAACCAAACTTGATAAGGACCCTCTTAAGAAAATCCCAAGAAACCCTGTCATAAGCCTTCATCATATCTAGCTTTAAAAGCATTGCATGAAGTTTTAAATCAATAATTGAATGAAGAACCTCGTGAGCAAAAATCGCACCATTTGTTGTTTCTTTACCAGGAACAAAACCCCCCTGCTCATCTGAAATAATTTTAGGAATCAGAGAAGCCAGCCTCATAGTAATTGCTTTTGTAAATATTTTATACAGAGTATTACACAAAGAAATGGGCCTGAAGTGAGCAAAAGAAGAAGGAACACTAGTCTTAGGAATAAGAACTATAAAATTTGCATTTAGTTCCTTCAAAACAATGCTATTTTTCCTTGATTCTTCCAAAGCTACCCAAACATCTCTACCAATAAACTCCCAACATTTTTGAAAAAGCAAAGGGGTGAAACAATCAGGACCAGGAGCCTTATCAGGGTCTAAATAGAAAACCACACCTTTCACTTCCTCCAAAGTGAACTCTTTAAGGAGCATAGAATTATCTTCCTCAGAAACTAAATTAAGAATGTTACTGAGCATTGCTAAAATGTGTTCTTCTAAAGGGTCCTCACTACTTTTAGATAAAAGATTAGAAAAAAAAGAAACAACTTCCTTTTGAATGGACAAAAGATTAGAAACCAACTTACTTTCTAAACTCTGAATATGATGAATTTTGTTAAACTGCCTGTTCAATTTCGTAGAAGCATGAAAATTTTTTGTATTTCTATCTCCAGCCTGCAACCACATTTCCCTAGATTTCTGTCTCCAAAAAACTTCCTCTCTAGCTAACACTTCCTCTAAATCAAATTGTAAAGACTTTTGTAATTCAAAAGATTGACTATCAATACCTTGCTCAATGATCGGCGAATTCAAAAAACTGAAGTTTATCTAACAAAATTTCTTTTTCCCTGAAATGTTTTTGAAATGAGTAAGATTCCAAAACCTGATTTTGCTCTTCAAAAGCTGAAGTTTTTTACAAATCTGAAACATTCTTGAACCCTCAATAAAAGGAAGAGATTCCCACCAAGTTTTCAAAGAAGGAAAAAAATCTAGATCACAAAACCACATAGCTTCCACCTTAAAAGACCTTTTATAATTTAAAGATGGACCATCAAACTCCACTTCTAACTAAATCAAAAAATGATCAGACCCCAAAAACAAAAGGATAGATGAAACAAAAGAACTTTCTGCATCCAACCACAAATAAGATAAAAGAAACCTATCAAGCCTTTCAGCAATGTTAAGAAAATCTTTTCTCCTATTTGACCAAGTAAATTTGCCATTGAAAGGAGGAGTATCAATCAAACCATTGTCATTTATGAAATCTAAAAAATCTGTCATTATTTTAACCGGCAGGATTATACCTCCAGATTTCTCATCTAAACTAATGATAGCATTAAAATCACCCCCAATAATCATCCTTTCATCTGGCATACTTTGAATTAGCTTACTCAAGGAATCCCACAAATTTTTCTTATCAACTATAGAAGAGGGTCCATAAACATTCAAAATCCAAAAATGATGAATACCAAATTCCACCTTAACAAAAAGACAACAAGGAGAAGGTAAAATAAAAATCACATCTACCTTCAACTTATTCCACAACAAAGCCAGACCACCTGAATCTCCTAAAGCTGGAAGACAAATAAAATTCCATTTCTTCCATTTTTTGAAAATAACCTCTACTAATTGCTTGGAAAGCTTAGTTTCTTGCAGCAAAATTACATTAGCACCTAATAAATCCAATTGATGTTTTAACAGACGCCTTTTGTTAGGGGCATTAATGCCCCTAACATTCCAAGATAGCACCTTCATTAGACTCGAGGAGAGCTACAAGCTCTCCTCAAAGCAGATCTAGTTAACATTTTATCAAGAGTAGTCTGAACTCCAGCTTGAATTTCTTCCTCAATAATTTTCAATTTAGGCTTCCTACCCCTTGGCTTTCCTGGAGACACAAGATCAACCATTTCCACTAAAGGGGTTTGAGAAATGGAAGACACAACATCACTCTGAGACTCTTCTTCAGTCGCTACTTCATCTGCAATTTTATCAATGAGCTCCTCACCAACTTTTGTGATCAATTCATCAACAAACTTCTTTGCCTCTTCGAGGGGGAAAGAATCCTTTGACTCATGAGCCTTCCAATCTAAACATCTTAAACTATCAATTAAATCTTCATGATCGCAATCTTGAGCTGATTGATCTTAAATGGGGGCAGCTCAAACTTCAAAGGGAGAATTCAAATTAACTGAAACTTCTTTTTCCCCCAGATCTAAAAAAATAACCAAATCCTTCTTTTGGCAATCTTCCTCTACAACAAAATCTGAAATCTTCTTATCAAAAACAAAATCTTGAGAAGGCATCTCATTCATTTGAGAAACCAATGAATCCTTATCCTAAAATTTAGACTAAATTTGAACTTCTCCTTTTGAAACCAACCCAGAAGACTACATTAACTAAATAATTAAGAGACAATTCCTCTACTGGCGAGCCTACTTCAGACGACAAAACCCCATTCACCTCCTTTAACCCCTCCTCAGAAAAATGGATCTAAGAATTTGAATCATCATTAACAATCTCCCCTTCTTCTAATAAAAAAATAGCTTCCCTATTATCTAAAACAGAACTCTTCTCTGAACCTCCCATTCCAATTAAAGATGAACCCTTATTTACTGCTTCATCAACTTCCTTTTCCTTCCCTGAGATAACAGAAAAAGACAAATCTGGAGAGGAGTCTAACTTATCAAACTCAAATTGTTGAAAAAACTTCAAATTCCAATTTCTGTTTCCAAACACTCTTCGAAGTTTTCAAAATCACCACCTCTGGCAAAGGAAAAGAAGTATTCATAACCAAACACATTAAAATTGGAAGATGGGGATTCTTAAAGGTAAACATATCATGATTTACAAAAAAACCCAAACAATCAGCCATGAATCTAAGTATTCTTAAGTCCCTATACTCCAGAGGAAGATTACGCAAGCATACCCAAAACAGGAAAAAATTCAAATTTTTTGAAGCAGGATCAAAATTAGGGCACCATTCCTGAACAAAAATCCCTTTCCCCTTGAAAAACCAAGATTTAATCAACACAATTTCATCCCTGGCTTCCTTATTTGCAAAAATAACTATAAAAAATCCCTGCTCTAAAATACAAAAATTTGACACAAAAGCCCAGTTCACCCTAACCCAAGCTTCTAAATCCTCCCAATCTAAAGAATGATTCCAGATCTTACCTATTAATGTATTCTGACTAAGATCTAGTACATGCGGTCTGATCAAATCATCTAGAATTGCATTCTCAATCTCCTTAAACGAACCCTCCAGCTTCTTATTATGCTTTTCCTTCTGAATCCAAATCTGTTTGAGTAACGGCTTGGAGCGATCTAAAAATTTAGGAAACAAATTAGAACAATCTGCAGATCTATGTGGAATGCGAAACCTTTGAGATCTGGATATGAAACCTTCTCTTCCTAAAGCTAGATTCCTAAAGCGACCAAACGCAAAATGATCTTTTGTAAAAAACTCTCGATCACTGCTACCAGAAAAGATGTGCCTCTCTTTTTCCCTAACAAAGTCTACAAATAGACTATCTTGAGACCATAGTGGTCTCCTTCCAGTAACCACAAAATTTCTCACCATAACTCATTCAATTAACACTACTTTTCTCCAACCGTACATGGGAGAGAAACCTAGCAATGGCTGCAAGGTATAGTACATGTAAAAAGTAGTTTCTTAGTTTTAGAAATTTTAGTTTAAGATGTTTTAACATAGTTTTAAGTATTGATTTAGTATTATTTTTAATTTTAGCATAATTTCTAATATAGTTTTAATTTTAGCATAGTTTTAGTTTAGTTTTTAAATTTTAATGGCCTTTACTTACTGATTTGATGGGTCTGGCTTTTATAAATTTTAGTTAGTTGTAAGGAAATATAATATCTAAGTCTTTTTAAAGAGAATATGATGAAGTTAACTGTATACTAAACTTTGTTTTATTATAGTTCTATTAATTAGACTTTTAATAAGAAACCTTGTCTATTTTTAGAAGACTGTGTGCTTGAATAATTATTTTTACCTTCTAGATATTCAAGGTGGTGTTTAGAAACACTATTGAGGAGTTGGTTGATTCAATATGTGAACAAGTTCTCTAAGGTAAAATTAAGTTTTAAAAACTCATGTGAAAATTTAAAATAATGATGTCATATTTTTAAACTCGCAAATAATGTTTGTTAGAACAATGGTAACTAAATATTTATTTATAGGATATGGCAGCACATTCACCAACTCTAGACGTCATTGAAATTTTGAGCAAAAATAGTGATGGCTTGGTCAATGAACTTGATGTGTGTTCAACTACAAAAAGTGCCAACCTCTTCCAAAGTGATGTTCAATGCATTGTATCAAATATTGCAGCCAATTGCTCTAAGATTTTGTAACAAATGAAGGAGACAAATATAGCTGATTTGAATATACAAGAACTAGATATTAACTCATTCCAACACACTTTGACTGAACTCCATTATACATGCAAGAAAGTAAATGGATTTTCCAACTTCATGATACAATTGTTCCACAATCAGAAATTTGAAATAGGTTGTGGTCCTTGTATTAAACGTGAACTTGAGAACTATGTAGATAATATGTAATGCAATATTATATTTTGAGCATTACTATAGTAACAATGTTTAGAGTTGTATATGATGTTGTACAAAAATAAAACTATTAATAATAATCTCTAGTGTATTATTTACATAATGCGCATTTCACTACAATATTTTCTGACTATCTTCTTCTTTATAAAACATATGGATACCTATTATTGCTTTCGTTATTTCCATACAAATAGTTTCTTTGAATTACTATGTATATTTTCATTATTTATGTTTAAGTAATAAACAATGAGCTTAAACATATGTTTGGGCTCCTCTTTAAACTCGCTTCAAACAATTGAAACCCTCAACTTTGCTTTCATTTAATATCTAAAATAAGGATGCCTATCAAAGTTGAAAGGTCAAAGTTTATATAAGTTTATTTACATTCTACCCCTCAATCCTCATTACTTATTACTCTTTCCACTTGTACACAGACACATCTCTCACACTCAAGTCTTTCTCAAATGACAAGTAAGAGCAATAAGTAACCTTCTCGAAGGAAAAATTGATTTTTGTCCTTCTCTCCAAATAATATCCTTGGAGCGTATCAACCTCTTGTAATCTACAAGCTTCAAATATTGCTTACAACTCTTTGATGGAATGCACTCACATCATGCTCTCCTTCCTGACAAATATAACAACCTTGCTTCAACTGGTGGTCTCATGAAGGGATCTATTGTCCAACTAATAGAGTATACTTACAAGGTTTCTAACAAAATCATGTATGCAATTGCTTCACTACTTTCTTCCATTCAAACAACCTCCTTTCTCCTTATGTACTTTGATTTGTGGCTCTTTTCTAATTATATGATATTGTAGGGCTATTGTTATTACATCCATGGAAGTGGTTGGAATGGAAACAAGCATCATTGGGTCTCCTCTATACCTTTCACATGCTCTCATTGGCCAATCATCAAGTGGCTCTCAATTTGAGAAGGGGTCATCCTCATCCCAACCATGTTCTTTACAACATGATTCAATCATTCCAATCAAGGCATTGACAACTTACCATAAACAATGGTCCATGTAGGGTCGAGCATTAGAAAAGTCAATGCTTCATGAATTTAAAAATGCTAAAGGTGAAGGGAAAGTTTTTGGCTTTGATCTTATAGATGAAGCAGGTGGTGAAATACATATAACTTGCTTCAATGAAGTTGCAACGAATTCTACAAATCTGTAGAAAGTGGTGAGGTTTATGTAATATCAAATGGATGGATTAAAGTAACCAACCCTACCTATAATTGAAAAGTCAATCCATTTGAGATAATCCTCCATTCATCCTCTATAATAACAATTTGTGATAGAATAAACATTAACATACCTACCCACAACTTCTATTTTAAAACAAGCAAAGACCTTGAATCAATACCTCCAAATTCTCTTGTTGATGTTATTGGAATACTCATCTCTACATCTCCCACCTCCACTATGCGTGAAAGAAATGGCTTTGAAACAACAAAGTGAACTGCTACTATAATTGACATGTCTAGTTTTACTATTAACATCACACTTTGGGGTCCCCATTATGATGTTGATGGAAAAAATCTATCTGAAATGTTCTTAGACATAAACCCTTCTGTCCTTCTAGTAAAGGTTGGTCGCATTGTCTCATGGAATGGCAAAAAAATTGATACCATTTTTGTAACCAAACTTCTTGTTGACCCAAATGTAGAAGAAATGCATGAATTAAAGTCTTGGTACACTGGTGAGATAATCAATATGCCTTCAACATCTCTATCAGGAACATATAGTACTTCTTATAGCTTTGACAATCAAATGGTTATTTCTGCAGCTTGTGAAATTACCCTTTCAGGAAAAGTAGAGAACATTAATGGTAGATACACTGTAAAAAAGATATACTTATATAGCTTCTACTACCTTTCCTGCCCACTTATAATACTCAATAAAAAATTCAAAAAAAGGTCATCCAAAAATTAGACAATACTTAGCATTGCCCAAAATGTTGTGTTGATCTTCTTGAATGTGATTATACCTACATGCTAAAAATGGACCTAGAAGACCATACAGGTGAACTACAAAATGTTAAATATACATTTGGAGACACCACACAAGCAATGATTGGACTTGATTTACAAACTTCTATTGGTAGAAGTTGAAACAATTGAAAAGATAGTAAGGAATGTTGTATCCAGCCAATTCCTCTTCAATCTAAATATGAAACAAGAGGAATTTTGTGGTGCTTTTAAAATTAACACTATTATCACAAGGTTTCAACACCTTGATTTCATGGAGTCAAGTGCCGACCTCCTTGATGGAATCTCAAAAATGTCTTCAATTGTATAATTGGAAGCATCATCCACTATCTACTTACCCATTTATCCATAACATTTATAATAAGTACATTGTATCTCATATTTTTGGGTTTTTGAAGTACTATATTTTAGAAATATGTTATGTATGGATATAATCCAACATTATGCATGTAAATCTTAAAATTACTAATTTTGATCATTTAAAATTTGTAAATGTATTATATTATGAGTTTCAATGTTTTGCCTTGAAACAACTAACTTAACTGTCACAAAACTAACAAATTGTACATACTTGATCTTTCTTTCTTAATTTAGAAATTGTTTACTCAGCAAAATTATGATACCTATTATTAACTATTTACTTTCCAACAAATTTAATGCAATATATACATTTGTAAGACATGCTTTCATCATTTGAGGCAATTTACTTAAGAAAATATGTTTATAATGAACTAATAAAGTTATCATTCCTATGTGCTCACAGTTGTAGAAAAATATTTTGATTGTCTTGCAACTAAAATGACGAGGATCATTGTATACCACCTCTTACATATGCTTAATTGTTAGTATAGAAAGTAACATGATACAAGATAGTTAGTTACTACCACTTGCAAAATTTATGCATATGACACTTGAGGATGGTTTTATATCACCTATTACTAGTTTTTTATAAACTTGTTCATCAATTATTGTACTATGTATAGTTTATATCTAGGAACCTCTTACTAGTTTTTAATAACCTTGTTCATTAATTAATGTACTCTATATATTTGATGTCTAGTACTCTAGAGGATGGTTGTTTACCTCCTCTTAGTTGTTGCTTACAAAATTAATAATTTTCATTATAACATGTTTAAGAATGCTTTTATTTTCCCTCATAGAAATGCCCAATCCTTTTTACTGATACTAACACCTTTCAAGATGGTTTCCTTTATAATGTTACTACAAAACAAAAAATTAGTGCATTAATAACTACACTTTTTAATATTGTATAAACCAATAATTGTATAGGATAGGTCCTAGATAAGGTCAATCTTATATAGTCGTTGCACTTTTTATAGTTAATTAAAAAAAATGTTTTTTACTATATTTTAATTATACTTATTCTCTCAAAGTAATTATCTATATAAGAACTAAAAAAGTTATCATTCGTATGTAACCACACTATAAAAAAAATATTTTAATTGTCTTGCAAATAAAATGATTACAATGGTTGTATACCACCTCTAACATATGCTGAATTGCTAGTGTCAAAACTAACATGAATCAAGATACATGCATAAGACAATTGGGCATGGTTTATTACAATTGGGGATGGTTTTGAACTAATAAATTTATCATTCCTATATGCTCACAATTGTAAAAAAAAATTTGATTGTATTGCAACTAAAATGTTGAGGATGGTTGTATACCGCCTCTTACATTTGCTTAGAAAAATATTTTGATTGTATTGCAACTAAAATGATGAGGATGGTTGTATACCACCTCTTACATATGCTTAACCGTTAGTGTGGAAACTAACATGATACAATATAGTTAGTTAAGGGCACTTACATGTACCACTTGTATAATTTATGTATATGACACTTGAGGATGGTTTTCTATCACCTATTACTAATTATTTAGGGACTTGCTTATTAATTAATGCAATCTATGTATTTTATGTGTAGGAAGTTGTTACTAGTTGTTTATAACCTTGTTCATTAATTAATGTACTCTATATATTTGATGTCTACGACTCTTGAGGATGGTTGAATTATTAATTTTCACAATAAAATGTTTAAGGATGCTTACATTTTCCCTCATAGAAATGCCGAATCCTTTATATTTATACTAACATCTTTCAAGATGGTTTCCTTTATACTGATAATACAAAACAAAAAATTAGTGCATAATTTACTACACTTTTTAATATTGTATTAAACCAATAATTGTATAAGGTGAGTCATATATAAGGTCAATCTTATATAGTCATTGCATTTTTAATAGTTAATTAAACAATGTTGTATACTATATTTTAGTTATACTTACTCTCTCAAAGTAATTATTAATTGAAGATTTGAGTTTGTATTTTTCATAAGTAATATTCTAAATACTTTTGTAATACATTGCAGGCATTCAATTCTGTAATAAATGAGAGGTCCTTCAAGATTCAACAATGCCAATGCTGGCACATCATCTAGTAGAGAACATAGAAATCAATTGCGACGGATACGATACCATGCAAAAAAGGATGAAATCAACAAGGCCAGACGAGTAGCACATAACACTTCAATAGAAAGCAATGCTCAAACACTACACAACAACACATTCAATACTTCCCTACCAATACCATATGTTCCTATACCTGTAACCTATTCTACCATGATTCATAACACATTTTGCACATCTGAGTATATTACTGCACAAAAGAGATTCCACTCAAGAATAGACAAACTAGCTATCATGCCTACATGTTCCATTTGCCTAGAGAGTTACCCAGGTATTCAAGTTAGAAACTCAAACAATGTGACTAGGTGCTATAGATGCTCTACTGAGAAAAATGGAAATTGTTTTTCAAAATGGAATAACATGGACCCTAAAAGCATGCCTCTTGCTTTGAAAAACCTTACTCAAGTAGAAGAGATGTTAATAGCAAGGGTCAATCCATTTCTACAAGTTAGGCATGCACGAGGAGGCCTATAAACATATAATGACCATACAATTAGCTTCTCACAAGATATTACTGCTATTGTAAAATACTTACCAGACGTATCAGCCAATTAGACATAATCATTATTAGAAGACAGAGTATTGAGAATAAAAACTATGATTTTATGTTAGTCGCTCACGAGTTCTCATAGCCTTAGAGTATAAGATTGGACATGATCCATACTACAAAGATGTCCAACTTGATGAATTTGCACTCTTGAGCTTGCCTTGCATTCCTACAAATGTGTCAAATATGCTTCCGTAAGATTCCACAAATATTATGGAACCTACGAAACACTCCACATCCACAAACAATAATGAGTTTGACAATGTTGAACAACAATTAAATGAAGGTCTTCTTTTGCAGTTGTTCTCCCAACATGTAGGGAGGTTGAACAAATACGTACCTTCCTACAAGTTAACCAGTCTCACCCCACAGATGTTATGGAATGGCCTCCTATTACTTTATCACCAATCAATGAGTACAACACAGAGGGCTTGCTTGCAATGGCATTCCCTACTCTCTTCCCTACTGGTGTTGCACTTTTTAAACAAACATGCATCAAAGATGTTGAAATGCATGAATATGTTGTACATCTTATGCAATACCATGATAATAGATTTGGTCAACATCCATGCTTCCGATACTTCTTATTAAATGTTATGATGCGACATAGAAGCCAAGCAACAACTGCAGTTTTTTTCAAGAAATTTTTTCATGAAAGTGTACCAAATACAGTTGCAGATCTATCCCTTCTCATGCAAGATTTACCTAATGACAAACTTGTTGATCACCTTATGCATTTTGGCTCAAACCTATGTGGGACAAAACCCTTCTAGACAAGGTATAGAGGAGAGCTATTAGATATGGTCATGTACAAGTTGGTTGTCCAACTTTGTTCTTCACACTTAGTGTAGCAGATACCAAGTGGCCAAATTTACACAGTGCAATGCCCAGCAAACAACCCACTAAACCAACACCAGCATACCAATGGAAGATCAAAAACATAATTAACAGTCTGCATCTAACTACACTATACATGCATAATAGATTCGCATCCTTTCATGAAGAAATCTTGGAGAAGCTTTTACTTGCCCAAGACTATTGGTATAGGTCAGTAACATTTATCATCATTTGAATTTCATCCTATACCAAGTACTTAATTGTGAAAACTAATCCCAACTGTTATGGCATCTCATAGATATGAATGGAACCATAGAAGATCTGCCCATATTCATGGCTTCCTTTGGTTGCAAGGAGTACCTGCCATTCAAAGCATGAATTTCAATAGTCCATAAGTAATTCAAATTGTTGTGCAATACATGAGTGGATATGTTTCTGCATGGAACCCAAAAATAGATAGCCAAAGAGAACAAATGGTGCACCACTCTATCCATGATGACCCTTGCTTGTTGGACACACTAGCAATCCTTACATGCAACCCCTTTGTAGATTACATAGACTTATTGAATTGAGTTCAACGACACACAAAATGTAGCAAACAAACATGCTTGCAAGATAAGGGTCATCATTGTTGTGCTGTTACAAAGCTCCTTGGGATTTGTATGCATCATCTACTTTTTCTACAAATGATACTAGGCACACAACATTCCTACCTGCCAAAGATGATGATTTAGGGTCAACATCCACAACCCAGCAATTTTATCAATTTGGCGTGCAAATATTGATTACCAACCTATTTTGTCACACCATGCAGTGCTCAAATATATCACAAAAGCATATCGTCGATCTGAAAGTTATCACCAACTTTTGAAACACATTTCTACAAATATTGACCCAGAAAAGCCAGCTACAACTACATTTCGCAAGTTTGTAACTGAGACCATTGTTGATTGTGATATCTGTTGGTGCCTAAATATGAATATGCAAGCCCCTTCCCAAGAAATCTAAAAATTCTATGTCTTTTGGCTTCTGCAGTTGTAAAAAATACAAAAATCAGTTGTGTGCAAGTGCCTTTGTATATACAAGGATGCTTGTATATACATGCAGGTCAAAGATACATTCGCAAGCTTGTAAAATCTCAATCGGCCTTTGAAAAAATGAGTTATATGCATTTTATATGCATATCGGGCTTTGAAAGGATGCATATACAAGGGGGAATCTTTCACAGATTCTTGGGAATATTCGCTGCTTGTATATAGGATCTCTTTGTATATCGATCTTGTATGTTTAAACATACAATGGCTATATACAAGGGAAATGATGCAAAATTGAATGTATGTTTGACATACATTGGAGACATATAAGAGAAAATGTATATCACAGATCCTAAGAATATTCCCTGTTTGTATATCAGGTTGCATGTAAAGATGCAAGTAAAATATGCAAGGGTCGACATGCATTTGTTATAGTGCGGCCGAGATACATGTGGTAGGGCCCGCAGGTATATACAAATGAGTTTCTATAATCGGCATACAAAGGGAAGGTGCAGAGGTGTTTGCATGTACAAGGATTGACATACAAGCAAATATACAAGGGAGCAATGTACAAGCCAGATCCGATGCGAAGATCAAATTTAGCAAATTCAGGGTTAGCATCTGCAGCTTGTATGTTTGGGTGCTTGTATATGTGTCGATATACATTGCGAAGATACAAAGGCTAGATACAAGCTAGATTTCAAAGCAACTTCAAAATGCTTCATAAAAATTTGAAATCCGTGCCTTGTATGCATAAAGTGAATGTATATGCAGATATACATTGAGATATGCAAGGAAAGAAGATGCAAGGTGGACCCGATTGAAAATTCCAATTTGCTCTATAACAGTTTGGGGTCCGCCTTGTATGATGAACAGTTGTATGTATATGCTCTCGCATATACAAAGATTTGAAAGGCAAAAGGAAAGCGATTGTATATGCATTTGAACATGCATATACAAAGGCAGAAAAGGGCAAAATAAGGATAGGAAAGGTCAGCGATGGAGGAGCAGAGTGCCTACGTGGCAAGATCTAACTGGTGAATGACTTTTCAGTGTATTTTGAGCCACGGATCTTAGCGATGGGAGATGATCAACGACCATGTCTTAAGGCTTCAGCGGGGGTATTTTCCTTTGTATGCAGGCTACATTTTTTGAGCAGGAAAATCTTCAGATGCATTCGCGGCTGCGTTTCAAAGAGAACTACAGGTAGCTAAGCATTAATGGTGGTACATGGAGGGATTATCGATGGAGTTATAGGTTACCAACTAGATTTAAGATGAAAATCTTTGAGTGGCAGCTCAGATCCTGAACTCACCTACTCCTTCCTCTTTGTCCCTCTGCCACATTCATTGTTTGGGCACCATTCTAATGGTGCAGTGCATCTAGCGACTTTTTAACTTGCCATGTAAATTTTGCTAAATACACAGTCTAGGTATAAAGGGCAAACTATGTTATTCTTTTTTGGTTGGTTGAAGACTTGGATTTTTTTTGTGTAAATAACAAAAATGGAGCATTTTCCTAGTTGTCGTATCTCTGTGGAGTTTATGAGTTGCACCTTGAATGTACATTGCATACATTTTGAGTTTCAGTGTTGTTTTATATGAAAAATGCTTATGGCATGTGTCTAGCTATCCCTCTCCACTTCTTACATGCACTTCTTCTTCTGAATTTGGTTGCTAAGGGTTCCTCAAATTTTAGAATACAGATTTATGTATTGCATGCTTAATCTTTAGACTTCCATTCAAGGAGTGGATTAAATTGTTTTAGGTTGAGTATGGAGGAGATTGTATGTCAACTGGGATATCTGTAAGTAGAGGCAGTTAAATACCCATTCTTGGGTGATGTTTGTAAGGCAAGCATCAATCTAACCCCTTGAAACTTGAATCCAAAATGCAATCTGTTCTTGTGTATACGTCTAGTTGACTCCTTGCCCTGAGATAGGCACCAGTCTGCCCTTGTGAAGTAGTTATGATCCAAAACCCGTGTCTTGCATCCAAACCATCAAAACAATCCATTCATATTTCCAACCTGTTAGTTGTAGGATTAGGATTAGGAACCCCCTGCATGCTCTCATACCTGACTAGACAAATATGTCCAAGAATGTTGCCAACCTTGTGATTTGTCACACAAATCTTGGTCCACACATGAGAGTATTCTACCTGTTATTGTAAAGCTATATCTTTGTGTTATGGGGTGAGTCAAATGTTAAATCTTTAGCAAATAGGGATACCCCCCTTAGTGCGGTAGAACCAGAAGTGAAGGGGAGGCAGCTCACGCAACCTCCTGTATTAGTTGGCTGAATCTGCCTGTGCATTGGAACTGGCAAATCCTTCGCCAGTTCAAGTACCAATAATATCAGTGCACAAGAGTCCTATCACTTTCTATTAAAACTACCACTAAAAATTTGTAGTTGATCCTTTGTTTCTTTGAATGTCATTAGGAAAACCCTATGTTGTGTGCCTTCTACTCAAGATTGTGCACTACCTACCTCAAACTTCATTGAAAAGTATATGGTCTGACCAACAGCATTAGAATCATTGTCGTTGATTGATGTAAGGAGAAATTGGAATTGTTCAAAGTCCCACATAAACTACAAGTGGACAAAAAGAGATATTCCAAACATTGTTCTAGTATCTTCACAGTTTACTACAATTCCTTCTAAGGATAGTGACATGTATGAGTCCTTTTGTTGGAGTGAGCTTCTACTATACTTTCCTTTTCACAACATTAGTCAAGAGATAGGCTCATGTAGGGAAGATATGATCAATCAATGGGAAGGAATGGCTAACAGCTACCATGCATGGCATGTTGATCACACACCACCAAAATCAAATAGCAACAATGATGATGAACTTGTATCAAATGCACAAGAAGATATAGAACACGTTAATGTAGAGGAATGGGAACTTCTATCCTTGCTCTACCTAGGAAATGATCTTGACGTTGATGAACTAGACATGCTTGGGTACCAAGAATTTGACACATCCCACAATTGGGCTACCACTACAATTGCCCCCTCCTTGATGGAGAATGCTATCACATTCATCAACTCTAACCATTCAATGCAACAATTTGAGCAAATTGAACCAAACTCACTTATTGCAAAGGAAAAGCTTTCTTTAGAGCAACAAAATGCATTAAATATTATTATGAACCATTCTAATCAAACTCGAAGGCAACCACCATTTCTAATGGTCATACAAGGTACTACAGGAATAGGGAAATCATACTTGATTAATAGCATTTGAAATGCACTCTCCAAAAATGTGCCCATGAAAGAAAAGAAATTGCTTTTGCTTGCACCAACAGGTATTGCCGCTTTCAACATCAATGCATCAACCATTCATTCAGTACTTCACATACCAATAAAAGAGATGAACCCTCTTCAAGGTCAAGCTTTATCAACTTTCCAAGAAAGCATGTATTTCATTCAATATATTCTAATTGATGAAATGAGCTTCATTGGACCAAGGTTATTGGAACACATTGACATCAGACTATGTGAAGCATTCCCATACCATAATCAAATCTCATTTGGTGGATGCTCTATTGTACTTATTGGTGACCTAGGCCAATTACCACTAGTACGTGACATTCCAATGTATGTTGGATCATCGTATGGGACAATACTTTGGAGAAGCTTTCAAACAATAGTCACATTGAACACAATTTTTCAACAAGGAGATGAACCTGCCCAAATAAGTTTTCACAAACTCCTTCAAAATATAAGGAATGCTGAGGCAATACAGGGGGATTGGGAACTGCTCATGTCATGCAACAATGACAAACTATCTTCCAGCAAACAAGATACATTTTCTTCATCCACACATTTGTTTGCAAAAAATGATTTGGTTGAAAAACATAACAAAAAAATGTTAAAAACATTGGACAAACCAATAGCATGTTGCATTGCTGAACAAAAAAGGAACATAGTAAATTCAAATTCAGATGATGAACAACTATAAATAAAGGTGTTATTGTGTGTTGGACAACAAGTTATGTTAAATACAAATTTGTCTGTTTCAACTGGACTTGTCAGTGGTGCACTTGGAAAAGTAATTTTGCTATTGTATACAAAAATGAAACCAAGCCACCAAATCTACCTCTACTTGTTGTTGTTAACTTTCAATGGTACTGTACACTCAAAATCATGACTTCGGTTACCTGGGGCTGTCAGGTCAGATTTCGGCATGCACACGGACCCTTTCCCTCTTTACCGCAGGGTGATCCGCCACATCACTCTCGGTCACGTGGAATTAGCCAGTCGAGAGGAGGTGAGACACGATGGGGCTCTAGCTCGTTGGAGAGATGGACTTCACAGAGAGGGGTTGGCAAGTACTGCAGCCTTTGTTGTTGTGTGCTTTGTTGTATGTTTCATTCGATTGTTGTTGTAGTTGAGATAACCCTATGACCCGAAGGGTCATTAGTTTCTCTCATTCTATTTGGATTTCTAAGATTCCACCTCTGTGTGGGTAAGTGATTTTTCTTGTTGATGTCCTCTTGTCTTTGTATGTGTTGTAAGAGTTCTTATTGTATCTGGCGTTGTCTAGTTTCTTCTAACACCAAGAGGACAAATCGGTCTCCTTGTGGTAGAACAAGTGTTTCTTGTTGTGGTCTTGGATGAATCTCTTGGATCTCATCACGAATAGCCCTTACCTACTATCCTTTCACTCCTAAGCACATTCGTGGTTAGGATAAAGAAAATTTTGTAATTGCTAACCTTACCCAGATCTGGGGTTTTGACCTAGGGTTTTGTTGACCTAGGGTTTGACTTGCGTTTTGACTTTTTTTACCTTGTGATCAAATCAAGGGTTTGTTTGGAATTGTTTAACTATGGTTACCTCATGATGGTATCGAGGGTTTGCAGTGTTGTCTATTCTATTGTTTCTATATGCATGCAAACTAAATGATATGCAAAACGTTCTTTTTGGTATTTTTTAGAGTATTTTGGAAATAAAAGTGCTTCTAATCTATGAAAGGGAAATATGTATGCAATTCTATATGACTTTTCCAATGCAATATTAACCTATGTTTTTTGTGTTTTTAATGTTTTGAATGTAATTTAATCTAAGAAAAGGGAAAATGCTTCTTCTAATAAACTAGATCTAGAAATATGGAAGCGTTTAATCTAACATGCAAGATCTAACTATCAAGCAAAAAGCAATGTTTTACTATTCCCAAGAGCAAATTTGATTCTCTAATTACGATGAATTTGAATGAAAACAATGAAGGAACCTGAGAGAAATGAAGATTTGTTAACTCCACTACCCTCAGCAATCCTTGCAGTATGCAACCTCAAATCCTTTTGTGGCAGCAGGTGATCCTCTTCACAACAAAATGACCCAAAGAAGCAAAAAGAAACTTGGATGAAGCGTGTATGAGCTCAATGAGAACTTGGATTGAGCACAATGGCATAGAATGAAGCAGCGTGATGCTACCTGGTTGAACAAATAAAGCAAAAGGCACCTTCATCCTGTAAGAGCATTTAAATGCAAAGTTGGAGAACAAAACTTGGCAAGAGTTGTGTGCACAATGAATTTGCCTCCGTGGGAGAGCTTTGAAGCTATGCAAAAATAAAAGCTTTGAAGATTTGAAGAAATAAAGAAATAAATAAAGAAAGAAATGAAGAAAGAGGCTCAAAGGCCTATGAAGAAGCTTGAAAAATCTTGTGAAGATGAAAAGAGTATTCTCCAACTTGCTCAACTTGGAAAATAATAAAGAGGTGAGGGTTATTTATGGGTTGGAAGAGGTCATGAAGGTTGGAAAGTTAACTCATTTGATTGATGAGTTAACAAGAATAGATTGGGGAGCTAACAAGGTTGATTACCTAGTGAACTCAGCTAATTAGAGAGTGATGAAGCAATGATAGCTTATCACTGGAGAGAAAATGGAGGTGAGGGAATGCATGAGATTGATTGAAGATTTAATTTGAGATCAAATAGAGCTAATTATGCATGTGTGGGTGCATGAAATAGTTAACTCTATATTAGGGATCAAAAACCATGCAAATAGAGAGAAAAACAGGCAAAAATGAAGAAAAGATGAGAGAGAAACTCAAGTTTTTCCACAGCTTCAAAAATGGTAGGGTTCCCCTTTTCCAGTAGGGTTGCCCCTAGGTGACCATGGGTCACCCGAGGGAGATCCAGGCTAGACAGGTTCAGATGCAGAAAAACAGGCTGGGAGATGGTAGAAGAGAGGAAAAGGAAGGGTTCAGCATCAAGAAATAGGTTAGTCATGTGGAAGAATCCAAATCTCCACTTGCATCAGCAAGATCTCCCAAGGGAGATCTAGAAATAATAGGGGGAGATTTGGATTGGTTCGACGAAACTAAAAACCAAAAGTGGGAGATGGACAAGGAGACCTCTAGAAGGCTTCTAGGAGGTGCACTAGAGGAAAAACAAAGGGGAGAGGTGAAAACTCACCTACAAGACACTCACAAGGCTTAGGATCAAGGTTGAAAGCTTAGAAAATGCACATCGACAAATGCTGCAACAAGTGTCGAAAAGCGACGCAAATGGGATAGAGAGAAATCGACAAAGAGGAAACAACAAAAGATAAGAAAAGAGGACATGTCATCAAGAGGCTTCTTGCTTAAAGGACATTATTTCACACTTACATGTATGTGACAAGGATTTGAATCATCATAGGGGTCCTCATGGAGGCAGTGCGTATTTTTGTGCTTACAGGTATAGTGGACCTGCATGGAACACAAATTAAAAAAATGGTTCCAATTGCTCAAGTAACAAGAGGTTGCCGCTAACAAATCCCGTTGAAAATGGCTTGGGCTCTAATAATCCACAAAGCACAAGGTCTAACTATGGACAAAGCAACAATAGACATTGGAAACATTGAACGACAAGGACTCATGTTCACAACAATGTCAAGAGTAAGAAGTTTGTCAAATCTGTGAATATTCCGTGCATTTTCATTTCAAAGATACCAACACATGGAGAAAATATGTATGCAATCTTACAGAAACAAGAAGAGGACCATCTCAAAAAAATGTCTATAGAAAATCCCAACAAAACAAACTACTAAATATATATTTCAAAATCTTTTGGTTTTGTTGTCCAATGTTAACTATGAAATACCATCTACAATTATTCATTGTTAACATGTTTAGATTAAATTCATAGTACATCTAATAAAACCATTATATATGTTGTAATTAAAATTTAAAAATTTAAATTTAAATTACTTATATTTAAAATTGTATTTTATATATATGTTGTTTGGTGAAATCATTATCATTTTATCTTATGTCCATCCCTTAAATGTAATTGGATAATTAAATAAGCAGACATTGTTATAGACATGTACTTACATGTTCTTCTCAAACTCGT
Source organism: Cunninghamia lanceolata (assembly GCA_027924645.1). Lineage (NCBI taxonomy): Eukaryota > Viridiplantae > Streptophyta > Pinopsida > Cupressales > Cupressaceae > Cunninghamia > Cunninghamia lanceolata. The sequence goes on from BSBN01000957.1 coordinate 8,175,967, forward strand.
TAATACTCAATAATGAAGAAATACAACAATTATGTGGGATTCATATAAAACATTACAAAAACTAAAACTCATACAATGGAAAAATTATCTTAACTGTAACTTTATTTCAGTATAATAATAAAACTATCGGCGTGCCCATTGAACCTATGGGTCCAATTGCTAGTTTAAATATAGGTATGTTAGTATTTTAACAATACCATTTTTATCTTATTCATCCATGTATTGCCTAGGGTTTTGAGGGTTTGGTTAAAACTTGGAGATGAATCTATTTGTTGTTGTTAAACTTTCCAATTGGACCTGAAAATGCATTTTAATTTGTGAGATCCTATTGCTATGCAAGTTATTGTGATTTGCTTTTTAAACTATGGTTGTTGTAGGGTAGTTTGTTCCTAGCTTAGGGTTTTTGTGATGATACCACCCTCGTTTCAAGAAATATGGATTATAGTATCCAATTATGCACTTAATCAATGAGGCATTTCAATTCGTGATATTTGATGTATTTGTTATAGTACATGAATGGGAATGGATCCTTTTATAAGTCTACCATATTGGGCAACCTGATTTTGGGTCTATAGGTGGCTTATAACATATGAGACTACCTCATACTAATATGAAGGGGCACCTAACTGTGCTTCAAGAAATATGGATTACAGTATATAATTATGCACTTAATCAACGAGGCATTTCAATTTGTGATAGCTGATGTATTTGTTATAGGACATGAATGGGAATGGATCCTTTTATAAGTCTACCATATTGGGCAAGCTGATTTTGGGTCTATATGTGGCTTATAACATACGAGACTACCATATTGGGCACCCTGATTTTGGGTCTATAGGTGGCTTATAACATATGAGACTACCTCATACTCCCAATATGAAGGGGTTCTTAAATATCATCCACTTCAACAGTCAAAGGTCAATTTTGGCCAATAAAAATAGGACAAATAGTTACCAATTTTTATTGTGAATGAAATGTAAAATTGTTATTGTTGTTTGACCATTGAAGTGGATTGAAGTGGATGATATTGAAGTAGAGTGGATACATACCCAACCCCTACAAGATTTCAACTTGTGACCTCTCTTTCATGAGGACAAGTTTTTCACCAACAGGCCAACTCAGACTGTATTGACTTCATAACACTTACATTTCCAGATTTCCAGATGACCTTGTGATAGATGACTGTGCTGTCCTCAATCTCATAGTGCTCGACGAAGGCTGCTTTTATGGCGTACGAAAGAAGGGTCACATAAGTTTTGGTCTTGATTCGTAATGGACTGCAGAAGGCATTGGATTAAATGGCATTCAAGTTTCAAGCTGGCGGAGTAAAATCCTACAAGGAACCTTAAAGGTCCCGGCAGTATTAACAATTAGCCGGAACCTTAAAGTTCCCAGCCTCAGTACTTTTACCGGCGACGATAATTCCCCCGGCTGGCTTCTTCCATACAACCCGGTAATTTCTATTGAATGTGGCGGGTGCTTGTATACTTGGTTTCTCTGAATGAGTCTGCTGGTTTTTTATTTCGGAAATATGCCTTACAAAGTTATGTAGTTAAGGAATTATCCTTTCTTAAGTAGCAGTTCCTTACACATTCCAATGAGGTGCTCAATGACCACATCACATTGTTTCAACTTACTGATTTTTGACTAAAGTTTTACCAGTTGTTGAAGCTGTTCAAACATTTTTTGTGCTGATATATACAAGCGCAAGGATTTAGAAATATCCATGGGTGTCTAGTTTGTACTGCTTGCGCATATGGCTCTGTATACCCCATAAGTGATCTACTCTTTCTTTTTTAGTAACTTTGAAAACTTTTCATAAACATCACAGTTATTATTACATGACTGTAATTCGTCTAAGAGATCATTTTTGTTTATAAGACGTTGAATTTTTTAAAAGCTTTCGGGCAAAATTCTAGCAGATCATTTACATTTGAAATGTCTTCCATTTTTGCCATTTACAAGATTATTTATTTGTTATTGATACCTCTGCTAGGATTCATGATGTATAAGCATTAAACTAAAGCTCAGGGCAATTTGTTAAACTCTTTCTCTTGATTAAAGGTTAGTAAAAAATGATCAAACCATTTTTTTGAGTGAGTCATTTTTTTTTTCGCTTGCAAGTTCCAATGTGGCATGTGAGGAAAATAATTGTGGTAATTCATTGCGACCGAGAATGATTGTTATACTTACCTTGGGCGATAGTGGAAGAAACCAGGGTTGAGCATCGAATCGTTCCATGGACTAGAATGTAGTGGAAAAGTTAATTTTATAGTGGCTTACGGTAAGATAAAAGCAAAGTGTAGAATGATGCTGTTACAAACTAATGAATAAGCTATCCTTAACTTAATTTATTGCTTTGAATCATACAACAAATAGCGATTAGCTATTTTCAATGGATCTGCCACATAAATAAATTGTATTTGTTCAACTATTGTAATCTCTTTATATAGTTTAAGATATCTCTTTTCTAATTATAATGGTGAAAAAAAATCCCCTTTTTCCATTTAATTTCATATCTATTTTGTGGGCAACTTTATGTATAGGTTTTATATTTTAATATAAACCAGCGTGAACCCCATGGTTCACATTTATCTATCAAACAAAAAGCTGTTACTTATCAACTCTCTATTTGCTATGGGCTAAAATTTTATGGCTGTCATATATATATAAAAGGTGATAATTCGCCTACACATATATTATATTCTGAAATTATGAAATAGTTACATAGTTTGCTGGCCAAGGATGCATAAAGGCAAACGTAGGGGCCTCAAAATTTATAGTAACTGACATGCCCGAGGGCTTAAAAAAAAAAAAAACTTAGCAATATGGCCTCTAATAGGGTCAAGAGTCATAATTTTTGACAGGCAAATTATCATCCATTTCAACAGTCAAAGGTTAATTATGGCCAATAAAAATAGGATAAATATTTACTTCTTTTTATTTTGAATGAGGTGTAAAATCACTATTGATTGTTTGACTATTGAAATGGATGATATTTAAGTAGAGTGGACGGTAGGAAGAATTAGTTGAATTTGCAGCTGACAGATGCGAGGCCAAATCTAATGCATGGAGTCTAAGAAACTGAATGGCTCCAAAGATCTCTTTCACTTTGATATCCAAGTCCAGAGGGATTTGGAACTGGTGAGCTTCCAGGGCGGTGTTGAGTGCATTCGTGCAACCACCACGTAAACTTCTTCATTACAGGATAGACGTAGGCGGCCACGGGTGAGGAGCGAAGTATCTCTATGCTAAATAGTCCTCCAATCGGTGCTTCTCCCATGTACATGCAATCATACTCCTTCAGGGTGTTCTTAAGTCTGTCAGATTAAATACTCGTGCACGAAACTGAAGCCCAGCATCTCAATGAAGTCCGTGTGTTGCACTAGGTTCATGATGTTGTACAAGAAGATCGACGCCACCTCAGAGAACATCAGAATCCTGGGGCAAGCCCACAGGAATGGTTCGCCAATTACTGTCCTAATGGCGATCTACATGTGAACAGTCGATGCCGAAAACATGGGAAAGCTTCTCAAAGTCATACGACCCACTCTCTGCTGGCTCCCATTTTTGGGGTGGAAGGAAGATGTGATTGTTCTTCACAAAATCTGGCATGATCCCTGCAAGAAGGAAACAGAAGAGGAAAGGATAAGGAAGTGAAATGAGGAGCAGATAGAGGAACAGATAGGCAAGCAGGGAAATAAATGGGCAAGTGAGCAGCCAGGAGGGAGGAGCTAATACGGGTAGTTGCCCGCCAGCTCTAACTGCATCACGAGAAGAGAGGCGACGGGGAGTAATGAAATAGTCCTTTCTACGGGTGGGGAATTGATCCACTTGATAGTTTGAATGATAACCTGACACCTCCGTATCTACCTTTGTAGTACTTGGGAGATATAGGTATGTGCCTCATGTCCTAGATGGATGGTTTGTTAACGTGCGGTTGCACTGAGATAAATTCATTTAATTAGTTGAGAATTTGTCATCAATATCACCTTCTCCTACCAATGGTCACCTTGATTGATCTGGTCGTTGGAGATGACCAGATTGTTGACTTGGCTCTTCCGTCATTTGTATCCGACAAACACCACTAGGATTGGCATCTTCAAACTCTCTTGGATGATTTGGTGGGGTCCAATTTTTCCTTTATGGGGTATGTTACTTGATATCGTTAAAAACTGTAATGTTGTATATTTGCATTAGTGTCATGTGTATGCCTTCATTGCCTTTTATGCCTCATGAGATGCAGTTTGGTATTGTCTTAGACCTCCTTGTTAACTAGGGCTGTTCTTAAATATCATCCACTTCAACAATCAAAGGTTAATTTTGGCGAATAAAAATAGCACAAATATTTACCACTTTTTGTTGTGAATGAGGTGTAAAATAGCTATTGGTTGTTTGACCATTAAAGTGGATGATATTTAAGTAGAATGGTTAACTAGAGGTGACAATTTGGTGTTTCCTTTGTCCCACTCAAGAGAACTATTTACAGCTTACTATGATGGGATCGATTATTCTGCATGATTCTTTTTGATCGATTTCCATGTTTGCGAAGAGGTTTGTTGTTTTATTTTCCTCTCTAAAGCAATGATTGCAGGTGAATTGTTCAAATTTATCCACTAAACTTCATATAGACTGGAAAATCTTCTAGTTGTGCACTTTCGATGGTTTAAAAAATTCACCACTAGCATGGAATCTCCTTCAATCCATATTCTATTATGGTAGCCTTCTTGGTCATTTCCATTTCATGAAGGAGAGCCAAAGCTTTTGATTCATTATTGGTTCCCTAAGCTAGTTTCATTGTTTTCATTGCTAGGAGCTTTCCAAACTCATCTCTGATGACACGTCTAGCTCCTGAAGGTCTTGGATTACCCCTTGAGGCTATGTCAAAATTTAGTTTAACAAATGCGAGAGGGGAGGTAGAGGAGAACATCTTATTCTATTTCTATCCATCATGGCAATTCCATTTTTAATTGATCCATATGAAGGGGAGGGCGGAAAAGGTCCATTGTTTGAGAATGTCATTATCCCAATTGGTGAATTTTTTGTTGTGACCTGAGTCACTAGTCAACTTTTCCATGACCACTTCTGAAATTGCCCTTTCAATTTTCTCTATTACCTTGTGAGTTGTTGATGTAGATTTTCTGAATATCTTGGAGTTACATTCCATCCATATATACCATATGATCAGAGATGGGCTTAGCTCCCATATGCAAGCAAAAGTTGAATCAGGATATAAGATTGGCTAGCTTGAAAAGTGTTCTAATAAGGAGTTTGGAAATGTACCTTTCCATCCAAGTTTTCTGCATAACCATTTCAAATAGTAGTTGCTGAATTAACAATTCAAAAGTCGGTGATCTACATTTTCTTTAGTTTTTGATATAGGAGCATCCAGGCTCACTGACAATCCTATGTCACCAAAAAAATATGTTTTCTTTTCTAAGCTGTTTGCCTTTGTTTTCTTTGCAGTGTTGGTTTTTGTATTTCAAGAGCAAATTCAAATTTGTTGGGCCAAATTGAGGACATCATCTTGTTAAAGACCCAAATGGGTATCCCCAGTTTCATTTTGGTGAAGAATGGGCATAAATTGGCTAAGTTATAACCAGTCAATGATTTCTTGTCGGTGATTTCTACAGTTCAGAAATTGCTCCATTCGCCGATAACTTAGTTTCTCCAATGGGCAATTTTTCGATTAAGCTTAAGGACAATTCACATTTTCAAAGTATGTCAAAGCTGGGAAGTCTTGTCGAAAAAATCTCTAGTTTGCAAACTCTTTAGTTATCCAACAATTCATTTCACCGATGGGCAATTTCACTGACCAATTCTTCAAGTGAAGTTCGAATTGTTCAAAGTTGCCAATTTCTTTTTAGTTTGTTGGTGGGAACTTTTTCCGATTGCACTTTAAGTGAGCTTTGGGTGAAGTTCTTTTATTATCAGTGAATTTGAGAGTTTGAAAACTTTGTCGGCAAACTCTCCAGTTTGTGAACCTTTAAGTTCGTCGACGATCCACTTTACTAATAACCATTTCATCGATTGAAGATATGGCCGAGACAAGTAAATTGAACTTAAAGTTCCTTAGGTCGTGGACAGAAGAAATCACCAATAGAAGGGAAAAGTATAAGTATCAGCTAGTTCGTGGTCTCCAAAAATTTATGGTAAGCCAATAAAAGGATGGAAGGGGTTAATTTTTCTGATAGTAGGAGTTGATCGCTTAATTGGCAAACTTTCTTGTTTGCAAGCTAGTTCGTTGTTTCTAAACTTTGTCGATATGCCGACAAGAGTATAAACAAAGCTTTTGTAAGTTCATGAAAAGTAAACTTTGTTGATAAGAGGGGCTCGGTGGCTGAAAGCTTTGTATCGGTGAATCTTTTAGTGTGTGAACTAGCTAATTCATCGATAGCATGTGATAGCGAACTTGCAAGTTTGTGAAGGGTCATTTTTGCCAATATGAAAGTTCATTGTTTCTTAATTTTTCTGATGGATTATTTTGGCGACAACAACTTGGGGAAGAAAGACAAAGGGTAAGTTTGTGATGTTGGAACATTGCCAATAACTTCTCCATAATGGTGTGTCAGAGAAAGTTGAGTTTCAAAACTTGAGGGAATGTCGATAGAGAACTCGGTGATTTGTGAAGAGGGCATTTTGTCGATGGTTGTCTTAGAGCCGAAATGTGTAAATTACCGAATAGATATAGTGGAAGCTGATGTGCATCAACAAGGATGTTTGAGGTGGTGGTTCATTTTCTGTGCTGGTATTTAATTTAGTATCTTAATTGGATGATGATGGTTCAACTTCTTTTCCTAGAGAAGTATAAATACTTTCATTTGGTCTTGATTGAGGGTTCGGTTTGATCCTCCTAGTGAATGTAGATGTTGCAGAACACTCTGTAAAGAGGATATTTTGATTTTGAATCATGATTGTAGAAATTGAATTTGTACTCTTGTAATCATTTTTGTTGCTACTGAATAAATAGATTCATTTTGTTGTGGTGTGGTTTATTTTTTGTTACTATTTGTATTTTTCTTCTTAATTTAGTAGTCTAATAAGACCCCTGAATTTAGTCCTACACCAAGTGGTATCAAAGCAAGTTTCCTGAGGAGGCTGTGGACATGTTAAAGAAGAGATTCTAATATTTTTGTTGTGGGTTGAGGAGAACGAATGTAGACCTGCAACTACAGAGAATCTAAAGAAGACATGACACAGAGAGGACATGATAGAAGAGGACCATGAGGAGATATGGCGATTGTGGAAATGTTCAAAGGAATAACCACACTATTAGATGCTATAGAGATGGTGCAGTGCATAGGAGTGCATGTTGAAGATGTGAGTGAGCATGAAGAAGTTGAAGTGAGAGAGGATGATGCAAATGAAGGAGATAAACCAGAAAGAAGATTTTTCAGAGCAATGTCCAAAATAAGTAGTAAGCCTCATTTAGATCCTCCTAGTTATAATGGTAGTTTAAATCTAGAAGAATTAATCGACTGGATATCAAAGATGGAGAAATATTTTAATGTTGAATCGATTGAAGACCCTAAGAAAGTGAAGTTTGCCTACACAAAGTTGAAGGGTCACGCTTCCCTATGGTGGGAACATATTCAGATAGAAAGACAAAGAAAGGAAAAAGAGAAAATTCAAACCTAGGAAATAATGTTAACTAAGTTGAAGGCCAAGTTTCTACTTGCAGACTATCAAATTAGTTTGTTCAAGAAATTGTAGAATTTGAAGTAGAAGGAGAAGAATGTACAAGAATATACTAAAGAATTCTACAAACTAAATATTCAGGTTGGTCATGTTGATGATGATGTTGAGAAGGTTTCTAGATATATCAATGGATTGCACTACTCCATTCAAGATGAATTAAGCATGGTGTGAATCACTAATGTTGAGGAAGCCTACCAATATGCCCTAAAGCCTGAAGATAAACTTGCTAGAAAACAAAACACTTCTAGAGGTAGGGGTAAATTTTCACATGGAAGAGGACAGTCTAGTGGTGGAAGAGGATATCAAAATAAATAAGGAGAGGTTGGTTCATCACAAAAAAATACTCAGGAAAGTAAAGGAAGAGGAGATTCCTCAAGGGGAAGAGGTGATTATTTCAGAGGCAGGGGAAGAAGATCCAGTGGCACTTGTTTTTAGTGTGGAGAGATTAAACATAGGGCATTTGAATTCCCTTAGATCCAGTAGAGTACTGGAAAAGGAAAAGAGGCAAGAATGAATGTGGTGCAAGCTAAATGTGGAAGCGTGGCTTCATCAAAGTATGGAGAAAATCCTGAGGATGGAGAATCCTTGGTGTTGAGAAGATTTTTTAAATCTAGGGAAGGAGAAATTTGAAACTGTTCAAAGGAGAAAATTGTTTTGAACCAAATGTATGTTAGGTGGTAAATGTTGTAAGGTGATAGTAGACAGTGGTAGTACAGATTTAATATTGTGTCTAAAGAAATGGTTAATAAACTAAAGTTGAAGCAGTTGAAGCATCCCAACCCTTACAAAGTTTATTGGTTGCAAAAGGAGCATCAATTGGTGGTAAGTGAGCAATGCCTAGTTAATTTTCAAATTAGTAGTTATAAGGATAAGATTTTGTGTGATATAATGCTAATGGATGCATGTCATATTTTGTTGGGTAGACCATGGCAATTTGATAGACAAGTTATTCATGATGGGAGAACAAATACATATAGGATAAAGAAGGATGGGAAAGAGTATACATTGAATCCTATGAAGGAGAAAGAAGATAAAGTAGAAAGTAATCATGGAGTTTGTTTGATTTCTGGGAAGAAATTCTTAAAAGAATTGAAAAAAGGAGGGTCATGTTTTGCTTTTATTACTAAGCATGAAGTGGTGTTGACAACATAAAAACAAGAAGAGCTACCCATAGAAATTCAAGGGATGCTAGAAGAATACTCAGATATAACGATGGAGTTGTCGGATGGATTGCCACCTATGAGAAATATTAGTCATTATATGGATTTAATACCTGGTGTGAGTTTACCAAACAAGGCACCATATAGGATGACACCTATGGAGAATGAGGAGATAAATAGGCAAGTTCAAGAATTGTTGGATAAGGGGATGATCAGGGAAAGTCTCAGTCCATGTGTTGTGCCAGCAGTGCTAACGCCAAAGAAGGATGGAGAATGGCAGATGTGTACAGATTCAAGGGCCATTAATAAAATAAAAATTAAATATAGATTCCCATTACCATGGATGGATGATATGATGGATTGCTTAAGTGGAGAAAAATATTTCACAAAGATTGATTTGAAAAGTGGGTACCATCAAATTTGAATTAGAGAAGGTGACGAATGAAAGACAACCTTCAAGATAAAAGATGGATTGTACGAGTGGTTGGTGATGCCTTTAGATTGAAAAATGCTCCCAGCACTTTCATGAGGTTGATGAATGCAATGTTGAAGTCATTTCTTGGTAAGTTTTTTATTGTATATCTTGATGATGGGTGGGTCCAAAAAGATGGGGGGCCAAAAAGCAGCCACAATTCTAATTATTTTTTAAAAAGACATAATGCGAGTGCGTTATAGCTGCCTATAACAAAAAAGCAACATTATTCTCATTCTTTCATCTACATTTTCTTGCAAACCTATGGCCTGCAAACCCTTGAGAGTGTGCTCACATTATTGGAGGCCAGATTCTTCACCAAACTATCATCTATTCTTCATCAAAATGTTGCATGATGTCAGGGAGGCCAATAAGTTTTGTTTGTTTTTTGTGTGAATTTGTTACTAAATAGGTAGATTTAAGTGGTTTTTTGATGTAAATTTCTTTAATTTATAGGAATTGATAATGCACCTCCTCCTAAAACTCCTCAAAATCCTCAATCATCTGAACACCAAATACCTGATGAAGAACAACCCCAACAACAAACACCAATAATTCCTTAATATGCCCCTGGAACACAAGAAAATTTAATGGGGCAAATTGAAAATAATAAAAAATAAATTGAGGACATAATTGCAAGGTTGAAAGATCTTGCAACTTAAACCTCGCATAGAGCCGTGCTTTCTGAATCTCTTGAATCTATGTTATCAAATGTAGATTCTATTAGCAAGCAAATCTCTAGTTGGCCGGATAAGAGGAGAGAGTTTAGACAATTCTATATAGATAAGTTATCTTACGAACAAGTCAAAAATGAAAAAATTACAAAATTTGACTTGTGTTCTCTTTTCACAAACCCACAAACAAATCAACCTCTACCCCTTACATGCAAGAGGTTCCCTATCCATTGGTGCAACAACCAAGTGATAAAGGACCATTTTGGGCAAAGGTGGTGGATGGTTTTTGACCATCCTCCATGCAACAATAATAAGGTCCTGCAATATTTTTTGAGGATTCTCTACTGCGAGTTTGTCCTCAATAAAGTGTCAAACTATTTTGATATGCAGGACTTCTAGGGTAGAGGTGGGGGTTTAGCACAAAATAGACTAAGTTCACGTCTTGACCCATCGCGGCCAGCGAGATGAGCACTCACCAGACCAGCCAATGAGTATGTGTCTATCCCTTCTATTGTGAAGGAGAGTGTTGAGGTCGAGACACTACAGTCCATTAGTTCCTTGACCCAAAGCATCATAGAGCATGCCATCCCTATAGCACAGCGTGAGCCAAGGGAGACTTTGAGGAGTAGGGTTGCACCCCATACTTGTCAAGCTTGCGGGTCAGCCTGTGGTTATAACCCCATGGATAGTCAGCACGCAGGTGCACAAGCTACATCTACAGCTGAGTAGATGGTGATGACAGATGCCCTCCTGAATGACACTTTCGGCCTTGATACTCAGGTAAATGTTAGCAAGTTCATTGAATTTAATTTATTAAATTTCATTTTTAAAATGCAAGATTAACAAATTTAGTTTATTGATTGTAATAAAATTTTAGGGTCATAGTGTTCATTTAGTTTTCAGTAGTTCTCCATCTCCGTATTACACTACGACAAGTACTGCCGAGGTGTGTAACTAGTAAACAATTATAAATATTACGTGTGAATAGAATTGTTATATGAATGGTATTCTATATATCTGATTTTGTATGTTGAATAGGTTAATCTTGGAGATTTCACGACAACACCTCCTAGTGGAGGTGGAGTTCAAAGCTTCACTAGGGTAATAAAATAACGAGTTTAACTAATGAATTGTACTTACTAGATTTTTGTAGTTTATATTCATATCATTGATTACATTGCATTGCACATCTTTCAAACTCAAAGCATCACTACACATTGCATAACTAATAAGTAGATGTTGATAGATGATAAAATTTCAATTACAATATAGTTTTTAAGAAAGTCAACATAAGCAGTTATGCAATTACTTCACTTTACATAACTAATAACTAGGAGCAGCTACCAATTGTATTTTCTTGTCATGGCATTCCATGGGACCACATTTTATTGAGGCATTTTTTTCAAACAGTTCACTACCTTATCTATGCTATGGATGCTTGGAAAAAATCTATCAAAGCATAATAGTAAGCTATAGAATAGACAAGGCAATGAGTTGTTTGAAAAAATGCCTCAAAGAAATGTGGTCTCATGGAATGCCATGACAAGCAAATGCATAGACAAGGACATCACCATAGTACCACATTTCTTTGAGGCATTTTTTCAAATAGCTCACTGCCTTGTCTATGCTACCACATTTTCCATACATGTCTACCAAAGCTTGTTGATCCCCTCCACACTATTCTTCAACAAATTCTTTATAATAAACTCATCCAATTACCACCAATTAGAGCCCTTAAAACAAACCTTCCCCTTTTAAAGACATACGAACCCGTTGAAGGTTTTTTCTAGTATCACCATGCCCTAGGACATGACACCAGAGAGGTGCATGAGCCTATGACATCTTATATAGCATATGATTGACTCCAACATCATCTAGGTTTTAGGTATTAATTATGGGGGCAATAAGTCACCCCTAACCAAAATCTTCAAATATACACTAACCCATTCCCTTACAAACTATGTCAATCCTATTGGCTCAATTTCTTCCATCCCTACTTTTGATCCTACATCTAACCCACCTAAGTCTAATGAGGACCCTTCCTTTAATACTACTATATTCTTTGAGATGATAGGCACATTAGACATTCAACCTTATAATTTCATTGTTGAACCCACTCCTATAGCTGCCATCAACTTCTTGCTTTACAATGTGCTTACTAATGATTATAATGATCCTCTGTAGATTGAAGCACAAGTACACTACAAAATGATAGTTGAATCAAGGTGGATCTTTTGAGACTGGGTAAGTGCAAAAAGATGGGGGGCCAAAAAGTGGCCAAATGATTTTAAAAAAAATAATACATAACGCGAACGCGTTATGAACCACTATAAATAAAAAAAAGGGCTGTCATTTCATTTCATTTCTATTTTTCTCCTCTCTCCCCACGGCTTGCAAACCCTACAAAGTGCGCTCGCATTTTGGAAAAGCCAATTCAACAACAAAATCTCGCTGATTCGTCACCAAAATGCCACCATGACATCAAGCACGCCAAAGGAGTGAGTTTTATTTGTTTTCTTGTTTGAATTTGCTTCTAAATAGGTGGGTTTGAGTTGTTTTTTGATGTATATTTCATTAATTGTCAGGAAATGTTAATGCACCTCCTCCTCAAAATCCACAAAATTCTGAGGAGGAAATACCCACAGAACAACAACCTCCTCCATCCATTCCTCGACATGCCCCTGGAACACAAGAAAATATAATGGAGCAAATTGAAAACAACAAAAAAGAAATTGAAGATATAATTGCAAGATTGAAAGATCCTTCCACTTCAACCTTGCATAGGTCCACGCTTGCTGAATCTCTTGAATCTATGTTATCAAATGTAGATTCAATTAGCAAGCAAATAACTAGTTGGATGGATAAGAGGAGAGAATTTAGAGAATATTATGTAGACAAGTTGTCATACCAAGATGTGAAAAAATTACAAATTACAAAATTAGACTTGTGTTCAATTTTCACAAACCCACAAACAAATCAACCTCCACCCATTACATGCAAGAGGTTCCCTGTCCATTGGTACAACAACCAAGTGATAAGGGACAATTTTGGGCAGAGGTGGTGGATGGTTTTTGACTATCCTCCATGCAATAATAATGAGGTCCCGCAATACTTTTTAAGGAAACTCTACTATGAGTTTGTCCTCAATAAAGTGCCAAACTATTTTGACATGCAGGACTTCTAGGGTAGAGGTGGGGGGTCAACACAAAATAGACTAGGGGCACGTCTTGACCCACAGCGGGAAGTGAGACGAGTAATCAGTAGACCAGCCCACAAGCATGTTTCTATCCCTTCCATTGTGAAGGAGAGTGTTGAGGTTGATACACTTCAGTCCATTAGTGCCTTGACCCAGAGCATCATAGCGCATGCCAGTCCTGCAGCACAGAGTGGGTTGGGAGATAGTGCGAGGAGTAGGGTCCCACCCCATACTTGTCAGACTTGTGGGTCAGCCTGTGGTTATGACCCCATGGATAGTCAGGACGCAAGTGCACAGGCTACATCTGCAGCTGAGAAGATGGTGATGACAGATACCCTCCTGAGTGAGACTTTCGGCCTTGATACTCAGGTAAACATTAGCAAGTTTATTGAATTTAATTTATTAAATTTTATTTTTGAAATACAAGATTAACTAATTTAAATTGATGATTTTAATAAAATTTTAGGGTCATAGCGTCGATGCAGTTTTCAGTGGTTCGCCACTTGCATTTTACACTAGATCATCTACTAGCGGGGTATGTAACTAGTAAACAATTATAAATATTACATGTGAATAGCATCGTTATATGAATGGTATTCTAATATCTGATTTTGGATGTTGAATAGGTTAATATTGTAGATTTCACTGCAACACCTGCCAGCGGTGGTGGACTTCAAAGTTTTACAGAGGTAATAAAATAAATAGTTTAATGAATGAATTGAACTTACTAGATTTTTATATGTGACTCGTGTGCTTTATTGTGTGTACTTCCATGTTTAGATGAATGTGTGTATATGTTAGGAGCCATGATTTGCATCACTATTATAGTTTTCATAATTGAATAATATTGTTTTATTTGTAGATGATGCAGGCTGCGGAGACACCTCCCCATGTTCAGAGGGCAATGGAGCATGGTGTGGCCTCTGCAATTCATAGCTCCATGGCATTGATAGGGGTATGAGGTAGATTAGTAAATTTCAATTTACATTCATTGTTATAGTTGTCTATTTTTGAAAAATGAAAAGATTGTTGATTTGAAGTTTAATTTCTATCTAGATGGTTTCTATAGGACTTGACATCACCAAGGCCTATTCCTGTTACTGAGGCAAGCGAGGAGACATATTATATGTTAGCGGTAAGTGATTATTTTGTTAAATGTTTCATTTTTTATAACATGTAATTTCTATATATTAATGTCTATACTTTTTATTGTAACAGGTAAAGATGTAGGAAGAACTAAATAGGAGGAGTAGCCCTCGGGTTCATAGTAGACCACCCACATGTGCATCTCCATCCCCTAGAAGATCAAAGGCTGCCCGTGATTTATTCTCTTCACCAGCCAGAGGAGAATGACTTTTTATTGTGTTCCTTTATTGTTTGCCTATATGGCATTTGTGGACATATATTTTGTATTGTAGATAGTTGACATTGTATGCCTATATGGCATTCTTGTAAGCCTATATGGCTATTTTGTATATATGTTATACTTATATCAACATATATTGATTAATGCCTATATAGATATTTGGTTAATACAAATCTTTTTTATTGATGGCGTCCATACTTGCATTATAAATCCACGTTTGAATGGATATTTGTAGATGGCTACTTCAAATATTTAAAGTCCAATTGTATTACATAGGATGTTTATTGATCCAATAAGCTAGCTATTGTTATTCAAGTATCACCTAAACCTCATTTTGGAACTAAAAGATAAAAGTTGTATTTAAAAAAAAAAAGAATCATCATGTTGAATAGAAAATATTAATATTCTTTATGAGTAGCATAGAATGTCAACTATATGCAATACAAAAAAATGAATCATCATGTTATTCTTTATGTTTGAGATCCTGAAAATGACTAAGTCTGGTAGCCTAATATCCTAAAACACTAGGATGAATATCCAAGTCATTAGGATGATTGCGCCTTGAGAAAAAGTCATTAAGATGAACGCCTAAAGGAGACTTTCTTAAACATTCAAACATTGAGCAAAAAGCATGAAGGGTTAAGGCGCAATTTGCAACTCATAAAGCCTCAAAAGGGTGCCCAACTTAGAGAGAGCATTCATTTAAGACAAGGCCCCCATTGACACTTGTTCCACCATAAAAGTGGACCTAAGGTGGAAGGAGAACAAGCCTCTAGTAAGTGAAGCGCACCTATTGTCTAAACCACTTCATTATGGCACCCTAGCATGAGGAGGAGTATATAAGTCAATAGGAAATGGCACCTAGAATGCAAATGAAGGACTAAGTGGCATTTTCAATAAGCATCAATTCACCTTGAGCTTTCAATAAATACATCAAATTGAGCCCCATAAGCCTAGGCGCCCTTTGCCTTCAAAAGAACCTTGTATCGACGTCAAGAGTTGGATTGTTGATGACTTCCCAAGCTAGAGATAATAGTGAAAACAATCCTTCCACCATCAGGATATTGAAAAATAATCATAATGTAATGATATATGGGATAACTAACATACCCCTTGTGAAAAGGATGAGCGCTTAGGGATGAGATAGTCTTCATAAGAGTTTAAATAAGAACATCATCAAAATGCGCCTTGGTAGAGAGACTTGAGACCATCATCAAATGAGCCAAAATATCTATCTGCAGTGACTTGATACGGATCCCAAAACCACCTATTGGACCAATAGGATCCTAGGCACTCACTTCATGCATTATGATTTCTAGGCACCAGTTTGATGCTCCATCACAAGAAAAGTGTGCCCACACTTGCAAGTGTTTTTCTTTAGGATCTAGGCACTAATTGAAGGTTGTAGTTGCCAAGAAGAGCACCCAGCAACAGGAAGTCTTTTGGAGTCTCCAAAACACATCAAACACTTGACTAACAACAAGATAACTTTTTCCCAAGTTAGGCGCTTCAAGAGGGAAGTTAAAACATGAATAAGCACCAACTTGTCTAGGCACAAACTCAAGCTTATTGAGGATACACATGGTGCCCAACATTCCTTGGTGATTTCACGAACTTCAAACACTCAGAATTGTTCAAGGAATGCCCAATGCCCCTTCTTGATGATAGGCCACCAAAGTGAGGGTGGAATTGCGCCTTGATGGCATTAGGTGCTATATAGAGTATGCTACTCCATGGAAATGCACCTTCTTCCTTAGAGTCTTAATGAAAAGTCCCAGAGGTTAAGATGTGTCTTGTCTTAATGAGGTGCAACTCTTGGGTAAGAAAGCTTGTAAAGTGCACCTAACTTAGTGAAGAGGTTGATAACTTCTAAACCCTTCCTGGAACTTAGATTGCTTCAACTAAAGATCATCTTGCACCAATACATCACCAAACTTTCAATCACAAGATCAATTCAAACTTAGGCGCTCATTAAGAGTCTTTCCAATGTTGGCGCATCTCAAAGGTTGAAATGGCAAGAGATGGCACCTAGCTTCCTAGACCTTGTTTCAATATGTTTGAGTTTGAAAGTTGACTCAATGGTATCAAGATGGTGCCATAGAGTCTTTGGACTAGTTCCTTAGAGTTTCAAAAATATTCTGGCTCCTTGAAATTTTCTCCTACATGCTTAGGTGCCATTTCAAGGTCCTGGAACCATGATGTAGTGCCTTATTGCTCTAAGCTCCCATTCATGATTGTGCAACTTGAGATTGGCGCCTAGAGTGAATAGGCTTTCATCCTGACTTAATTCACTAAGGCAACCTCATCTTGAAGGCCAAACAACTTTTCTTGCTAGAGCACCTTGATTGAAGACTCCACATCCTTGGGCGCTCATTTGGACAATTTGATATGAAATTGGTGCCTAGACTCTAAGAGTCAACTTTCTGCTTTCCAGACTTAGCCAAATTTTGAGTTTCTGACTTTGTTCCTGCAAAACAATGAGATTGAGTTAGTCAAAAACCAATTCATTCCCTCATCATTCTGAATTAGCCTCTAGGAATGAGCAATAGGCTAATCCATTCTTCACTTGATGATCAAGCCAGAAACAGGGACATGACAGGGTAAGTTGTATCTAATGACATCACCTAATTGAGCGCGTAGGAGGTATAAAGCTTAACATTGACATGAGGACAAACGCTTAGTAAAGGAGAGTTTCTCAAACATTTAAACATGTCAATGAAGTCATAGAAATGCACTAAGTCATCTAGGCACCATTTTCCTCTTGTGTACCCTTACATTTGCACCTAAGTAGAAGTTGCAACTTTACATTGCCTCTTTCTGACGATTTTTGGGGCAGCAGAAAACCTTTCACCATGAGCAAATGTCTCAGAGATATAAAAAACTAAGAGAGGTTATTGTAGAGGCACTCTACATGATCACGTTTCCTCAGACAGAATGTTTCTAAGTGACACAGTTTTTGAGTAACATCTCATCAAAGATTGCTGCCTTTTTACACTTTGGACTCTTTAGGGATATCGTCGGTACAATGTAGCTCGGACTGTTTTGACATGTTTGGGTGAAAAATAGGACCATGCCTAGTGTAAATGTACCCATTCGGATGCGTTGGAATAGTCAGTTTGGTCACATCAGGAGCAGGATGAAAGTTACACCCCTTTGTAACTTTACACTACCTCCTTCTAACGATTTTTAGGGCAGCAGAAAACCTTTCACCACAGACAAATGCCTCAGAAATATAAAAAATTGAGAGAGGTTATTGTAGAAGCACTCTATGTGATCGCGTTGCCTAGACAGAATGTTTCTAAGTGACATGGTTTTTGAGTAACATCTCGTCAAAGATTGCTGCCTTTTTACACTTTGGACTCTTCAGGGATATCGTCGGTACAATGTAGCTCGAATTGTTTCAACATGTTTGGGTGAAAAATAGGACCATACCTAACATAAATATACCCATCCAGACACGTTGGAATAGTTAGTTTGGTCACATCAGGAGCACGACAAAAGTTACACCCCTTTGCAACTTTACACTGCCTCCTGATAATTTTTGGGGCAGCAGAAAACTTTTCACCACGGGCAAATGCATCAGAGATATAAAAAACTAAGAGAGGTTATTGTAGAGGCACTCTATGTGATCATGTTGCCTCAAACAAAATATTTCTAAATGACATGATTTTTGAGTAACATCTCGTCAAAGATTGCTACCTTTTTGCACTTTGGACTCTTCAGGGATATCATTGGCACAATGTAGCTCAAACTATTTTGACATGTTTGGGTGAAAAATAGGACCATGCCTAGCGTAAATGTACCCATCCTGATGCGTTGGAACAGTCAGTTTGGTCACATCAGGAGCAGGACACCAAAAAAACATAACATGATGATGTAAAAATATGTATATGTGTAAAAATGCAGGAGGAAATAAAAAAAGACAAACCTTAATTGTTAGTGTGCATACTTACAACTCAATGTAACATGACTTTACAAAATCAATGTGAATACTTACAAATTAATCCAATGAACCATCTGGGTCTGCTCTAATCTTTATTGTGTCAAGTATTGCTTCATGGTCAGACTCACGCACCTTCCACAAGATTTTGTTCAAAGGTCTACCCCGATACTTTAGCAAATGAACATTAGATGCCACGACAAGGTTCAAGTAATGAAGAATCTTCTGATGCGTGTCAAAGTCTTGAAATAGCCAAAAATTAACACTCTTATGCGAG
Source organism: Cunninghamia lanceolata (assembly GCA_027924645.1). Lineage (NCBI taxonomy): Eukaryota > Viridiplantae > Streptophyta > Pinopsida > Cupressales > Cupressaceae > Cunninghamia > Cunninghamia lanceolata. The sequence continues at coordinate 8,194,750 of BSBN01000957.1, forward strand.
TACCTTCTAAGCCATGTTCCAGTAATAACCATTGAGCCTGTAGGGTATTCGATGTTTTCTCCATCTGTAACAGGGGCCTCTAATTTCTTTTTGGCCTTAACACAACAACATAAGTAATAATCTGTTCCCTCTTCATTATCTTCATCTGCAATAACTGCATATACGTGCCCTACATTGATATGTCTAGCAAATTAGATGAAATTAGTCAACATTACAAAAACACTACAAAGTAAGATGACATTACCTGGTTGAACTGGATGAAATTAGATGCATATACGTGCCCTATATTACCTAGTTGAACTAAATCTGATATGTGGTCAAAGTCAACTAATGATTCCATCTGTGTTAGTTCCAGTGTCGTCAGAGGTCGATACGTGTCAAGTGGGCATATATAACTTAACTGTCATTCGTCAACCCACTCCTTTGACTCGCACTCATCCCAGTCTTGAATTGTACAGGAAGAACAAAAGCATGACATCTTTCGCATATGGATACTCCATGAACCTGCAATTGAGCTTCTGAAAGATTGCATCTCATTTGATCCTATCAGTGTACAACAGTCCTCATATGGTGCAATGTTAGTATCATCTATCAACCAAAAAAATCTATGAACTGAAGACTTACCTTCATTACCTGGACCCATGGAAGCATTACACCACTCGACAATCGATTTTGCATTTGTCAACTTTGCATTGCCTTTGTACTTTATCTCTTCTCGTGCTATGGCTCTTTTGATACATACTCCTGCACCATCATGCTCCCCCTTTCCATGCTCAGCCTCACAAAAGTTCCACATATGCTGAATACCTGTAAAATTATGCCTCCTACTCAGCCAATAGAAATTTTGTGAGTTCTTGAATTGTGATGCACAGTTATCCGACCATATGATATGCTGACTGAATGATATGCCCATTCTAGCCAAATCATTGTAGAACACCTGAAAGCAACCTTGTACGAACTTCGTAGAATGTGTGTGATCATCACTAATATAGAAATTATACTCCCTTATGATCTTTCTGTCATCCTCTGTACTATCATTCGCATGAATGAATGCGATGTGCACAAATATAGAAACCTGTGTGGAGTTGTAATATTGTGATTGCACCTCACGATGTGGTTGTACACTATAGTTCTCTGCAAAGTCAATGATTAAAACAATGCTACCAACCAAAAATGTGTCCTTGCATAACTTGAATTGCAAGTCCAACCATCGAGCTCTATGGGCATGTCTTGCATACTCATACACTATGCTATAACGAAATATAGGCATAAACTGATACACTGGAATCTTTTCAATAACTAATTCACACCTCTTTGCTTCTTTACCATCTTTTGTATTGTATGCCACTATTTTATACTTGCCAAACTCTACTAGTTAGTTTCCAACCGCGTGTGTTCTTTCCATATGTTCACATATTGGCAAATGTTGCAAGCCACCACAACGATGACATGTACCATCCAAGCATAATTTCTTGTAGAATATTTGACCTTCCTCTCTTTCACATAAAATTCTTGATATGAAGTCTCTTGAGGATGTTGGTGGGGCACATATGGCACAACCCTACAAAACATTGTTAGTATGCATATCTAAACATATAGACCTATAAGCATCAAAATGGTTAGAAAATTCAATATGTAATCTACAACAACAAGTAGTGCGTGTGTGATTTATCTTTACATAGAAAGGTTTTAGCATTTTAAAATATCTTTGACAAATTTTAATTTGAGGATACTTCTCTAGAAATTTACCATAAAACTATGTTTGAGTCTCATCCAAAAAATGCTTTGGATGTGGCTCACAGTTCTGACTATCGATTCTCCTTCTTACCATATCCCTTTGATTCAGAGATACCCTTGTGTAATTCTTCCAAAAGTCTTCAATTAGTGATCTCAATGCTTCAACAATTGGTTTATCTTTTCGTGGTAGTCTCCCTGAGAACACCCATAATTCATTAGCATTAGTGTCCTCAATTCTGTTGGTGCCTGAATTGACTGTCAGTTCTTGAGCAATTTTTATGCAGGCACCATCCCAAAGTACCCAAAAAATCCAAAAATTTTTCCATTTTTGGGGCCCCTCAGTGTTCTTCAACATCTGCATTCATTTTTTTTGAGGAGGTGGTCTTCTTGTTTTCTCCATCGGCATGAGTTTGCATGTGTCTTGGCGATCTTTTTGGTACCAATGGCATATTATCCTCTATCGCTAAGACTTTACCTATCAGCGTAGGTGTTTTGTGGCTTGCTGACAGTTTTGGTCTCGCCGACAAGGGTTTTGGAGTGCTATCGCCAAGACTTTGGCTATCGGATGAAGTGTGGAGAGTTGGGCCGACAGGGGTACTCTGGCTGATGGTATGGTTATCGGCGTAACGGGTGATATCGGCGGAAGTGCTTTTGGTTGCTCCGATGGTCTTTGTCTCGGTGACAAGGGGTGTGGAGCTGGCATCGGGGTGACGGGGAGGATTGTCTTGGCGACAGCAATGTCATCGGTGTGAGTGGTATCATCGGCAGAGGATGTTTCGGGTTGGCCGATGGTAGTAGTCTGGCCGACAGGGGATTACAATAGGTGTCGGCATAACCTTTGAGGTCGGTAGGAGATTTGTGGAGCTGGCCGATGGTTCTCCTCTGGCCGATGGGGATGTTGGTGACTTGTGGAGATGTGGCGATCGGCGAGACTTCTGAGGTCGGTGAGAGATTTTTGGATAGAGCCGACGGTGTTAGTCTTGGCGATGGGCTCTCAGGTGAAGGCTTGTATGTCGAGCGTGGCAAAAGCGCTCAACACTTTGTTTGAATGCGGTTATGCTTTTAAAGCGCTGGAGTGATCTCTTCACCGTGAATGTGGGATTATTCCCTTGTATATTTTGAACCCGCGGTTGAACGTGTTTTGGCGGGAAATCTTTTTTGTATGCAGTGACAGTCTCCAAGTGAAATGCGGTTGGTCGAGCCATCAATGACGGTCGTGCAGGGGTATGGGCGAGGAATACAAATGGTCAGGCTGCCTGATTGAGAATGGAGACTCCCAGGTGGCGGCGCAGGGCTCAAGGGTTCCTTCTGTCTCTGCAGAAATAAATTTTGAGCGCCATTCCTTCTGAGGACTATATCTGGTGGATTTCTTTGTAATAACCATGTAATTAATTGCTGTGGTACACTCTCTGGCTGTTATAAGCAGACTGTGTTACCATTTTTCAGGTTGTTGAAAGTTGAACATTTTGGCTCTGTAACACAATACAGTTCATTTTGGTTGCTCTATACAGTTTAACTTGTGAGTTTATGTATCTCCTGTTGTACGATTTGGCATGAATCCACTGATTTCATGGTTAATCTTATATGAATAATGCTATGTTTGCATGTGTTATGCTGATTCTGTCTCCAATTTTGCATGTGTCTTTCTTACTGCAATAGGGATGCCATAAGTATAGACAGCTTAACACTCTGTATTGGGAGATATCTGTAAGGCAGGTATCACATGTATATCCCCCTGAAATCCAGTTTTAGCTGTTCATGCTGATCATTCATAGGTTTATGTCTACCGACTCCATGCCCTGGATAGGCACCAATCTGGTTCTGTGTTGAGGTTATACACCATGTCCAGCTTTGCATCCAAAATTCAAATCAAACCATTTCATCCTTCCATCTGTTAGTTGTAGGATTAGGATTAGGAACCTCTGCATGCTCTCATACCTAACCAGACATTATGTCCAAGAATGTTGCCAACCTTGTGATTTGTTACACAAATCTTAGTCCATACATGAGAGTATTCTGCCTGTTGATGTCAAGTTAAATCCTTCTGTCATTGAGCTAGTCAAGGTTATACTTTTATCAAGTAGGGAAACCCCCCTTGGTGCGGCAGAACCAGAAGTGAAGGGGAGGAGCTCACGCAACCTCCTGTATTCAATTGGCTGAATCTGCCTGTGCATTAGAATTGGCAAACCCTAATGCTGATTCAGAAGAAAAACCAACAAAGTGGCGACTCTGCTGGGGATGGACTGATGAAAGAAATGATATATTTGTGACCCATCCGAGTCACCAACAAAGTGGCGACTCCGCTGGGGATGTTGATGTAAAGTGATATCCTGCAGTCTCTGGTGAAGTTTTGCTCTGTTGGTGGAATGAACTCAGAAACATATTTGATGAGCTTTCAGCTGCTGTAAATTTTGTCCTCTCTGGAGAGGTGGCGACTCTACAAAAGACCTGAATCCACATGAAAGCTGATGTGTGTTGTGACAGAAAATGTGCTTTTCAGACTTCAGCATTTGTATGAGAAAAGGTACCCTGTTTCCTCCCACTTATATTTATTGTTCTACTGCATAAGTTAGATGCTAGGGGAGGCTATAGGTCTTAGGAATGGAAAAGATGTCTGAAAATAGAAATTTCATGAATCCAAGTATGAATTATCCCATACTCAACGGTGAAATGTTGGACAAAAGAATAGAAGAGATAAGAAATAGGTTGATATTTTTAGAGGCTGAGCAGGCCCAATTAAAAAACAATAACCTTGTTGTGTCTGCCAGTCAGAAAGCTAAACCTCCTGTCAGCCCTTTTGATCCTTTGTATGACCAACTGGATTTGTCATGGGTTGATTATAAAGTAGAAACTATGCCTGCTAGGATATATTGTCAGATGCCTAGATTTAGTGGTCACAGTGTATGTGATGGGAATGCACATATCCAAAATTTTCATGAGTTCATGGGAAAGCATTCATTCAGAGATGAGGATATGTGGATGAGGTTTTTTGTTAGGTCCTTTGATGCAAAAGCAAAAGACTGGTATTTGAGCTTTTCAAAAAGATTTTTTGCCTGTTGGGATGAGCTTACTGACTGTTTCAAAGAAGAATTTGTAAGAGAACCTGCTGATCTTGTTGTAGAATTGATGAACATCAGAAAACAAGATGAAGAGCCATGTGTTGATTTCAGTCATAGGTTTGCAGTAGCCCTTTCACAGATCCCAGAAGTCTTCAGACCTGATATTTCAGCCTGTGTTGGCATATTCTTTGAGGCTTTTGAGGAGGGCTCTAGTGCATTACTGAAGGATTTCAAGGTGACAAGTATGCAGATGGCATACAAGTTCGTAGAAAAAATAGAAAAAATCAGAAATGTGCACCTGCTAAAATCCCTGTCCCCTGGCCTTGGTGTGAAAAATAGTTGTGAAGCTGCAAATGACCAAATAACTAAGGCATCATGTGCAGATAAAAATGAAAATGAAAGCATAGAGGTTGAGACTGCTATATTTGAACATAATGCTAACAATACTGCTCAACTGGATTGTTCACCAGTTGAGGATGCCAATGAAGGAACTAATGAAGACTCCCATTGCAATGATGAGGCAGCTGGCCATGAAAACAACAACGAGGTTGTGGACAGTAATGAGCAACTTTTGGAATGGACCTGTGGAGACAATTGTGAGTATTGTACTCGAGACAGAGAAGATATAAGCAAACAGAGAAGCAGTCCTATGTGTGACCCATTGCCTACCTTTCAAACACATGGAGATCATGAAGAGCAGTCAGGGATTGAAACAAGTGCTAGTTCAGAGCATGATTGTTTTTCATTTGATGGCTGTTTTGCTTATGACACACAGGCTGATACTCCTCCACAAAGGGAATCCATTGGTGATGAAGATGCATGTTCTGCTGCCCATGAACAAATGGCATACTATGATCAAGCTGATGTACCTGGATCACCCATCTTTGACACATATGGTGATGAGGATCTATTTGAGTATGGTGAAGATCTAGACACTATTTTTGGCTTGGATTCTATTTCTCATCCTGATGAAAGAGGAAACAATATGCATCAGGTAAGTGACTGTGAAAATGTGCTTGATTTGAAAGAGGTGCCAGAGCCTGATCTTTTCCAGCTTGGTGCTACTATTGGTTGTGTACATGATGTGCACAATTGTGAATTTGAAAGCTTTTCTTTTGAGAGGCCAGCATATGAAATGAGCTCTGATCTTCCTAGCTGCATGGTGGACTTTGAATATTTTTAGTTTTCAGTCCAGCTAGGAGATCATTTTGCAATGCATAATGCTGATACAAATGATAACCTGTGTTCTATGCCATGTGAGTATGCATTGCCTGATACATTCTGCATCCACTTGTTGCCGGATGCTAAAGGTTATCTGCACAGGGATGACATTGACAAGATAAATCAGAAGGTTGAGTTTGCAGGTGACAAGGTTTGTTTGTGGTCAGATCATGGCATCATTCACAGGCTTGACCCAGTGCATGCAGATGAAAACAAGATATTTGACAAAGGGAGATACAGGTTTTTCTTTTCTTGGTGGCCTTAGGCCATCAAGAGTGTTTGGTGATGCAGATCATTATAACTTCATGACTCTGTGCCCAATGGATAGGGGACTGGTCTGCATCCCAGAGTTCTGTGGTTCTTGCCATGCCTACAAGAGGCATGCATCCTCAGACAAAGCCACTGTTGGTGCCTGAATTGACTGTCAGTTCTTGAGCAATTTTTATGCAGGCACCATCCCAAAGTACCCAAAAAATCCAAAAAATTTTCCAGTTTTGGGGCCCCTCAGTGTTCTTCAACATCTGCATTCATTTTTTTTTGAGGAGGTGGTCTTCTTGTTTTCTCCATCGGCATGAGTTTGCATGTGTCTTGGCGATCTTTTTGGTACCAATGGTGTATTATCCTCTATCGCTAAGACTTTACCTATCGGCGTAGGTGTTTTGTGGCTTACCGACAGTTTTGGTCTCGCCGACGAGGGTTTTGGAGTGCTATCGCCAAGACTTTGGCTATCGGACGAAGTGTGGAGAGTTGGGCTGACAGGGGTACTCTGGCCAATGGTATGGTTATCGGCGTAACGGGTGATATCGGCGGAAGTGCTTTTGGTTGCTCCGATGGTCTTTGTCTCGACGACAAGGGGTGTGGAGCTGGCATCGGGGTGACGGGGAGGATTGTCTTGGCGACAGAAATGTCATCGGTGTGAGTGGTATCATCGGCAGAGGATGTTTCAGGTTGGCCGATGGTAGTAGTCTGGCCGACAGGGGATTACAATAGGCGTCGGCATAACCTTTGAGGTCGGCAGGAGATTTGTGGAGCTGGCCGATGGTTCTCCTCTGGCCGATGGGGATGTTGGTGACTTGTGGAGATGTGGCGATCGGCGAGACTTCTGAGGTCGGTGAGAGATTTTTGGATCGGGCCGACGGTGTTAGTCTTGGCGATGGGCTCTCGGGCGAAGGCTTGTATGTCGAGCGTGGCAAAAGCGCTCAACACTTTGTTTGAATGCGGTTATGCTTTTAAAGCGCTAGAGTGATCTCTTCACCGTGAATGTGGGATTATTCCCTTGTATATTTTGAACTCGCGGTTGAATGTGTTTTGGCGGGAAATCTTTTTTGTATGCAACGATAGTCTCCAAGTGAAATGCGGGTGGTTGAGCCATCAATGACGGTCGTGCAGGGGTGTGGGCGAGGAATACAAATGGTCAGGCTGCCTGATTGAGAATGGAGACTCCCAGGTGGCGGCGCAGGGCTCGAGGGTTCCTTCTATCTTTGCAAAAATAAATTTTGAGCGCCATTCCTTCTGAGGACTGTATCTGGCAGATTTCTTTGTAATAACCATGTAATTAATTCCTGTGGTACACTCTCTGGCTTTTATAAGCAGACTATGTTACCATTTTTTAGGTTGTTGAAAGTTGAACATTTTGGCTCTGTAACACAATACAGTTCGTTTTGGTTGCTCTGTACAGTTTAACTTGTGAGTTTATGTATCTCCTGTTGTACGATTTGGCATGAATCCACTGATTTCATGGTTAATCTTATATGAATAATGCTATGTTTGCATGTGTTATGCTGATTCTGTCTCCAGTTTTGCATGTGTCTTTCTTACTGCAATAGGGATGCCATAAGTATAGACAGCTTAACACTCTGTATTGGGAGATATCTGTAAGGCAGGTATCACATGTATATCCCCCTGAAATCCAATTTTAGCTGTTCATGCTGATCATTCACAGGTGTATGTCTACCGACTCCAAGCCCTGGATAGGCACCAATCTAGTTCTGTGTTGAGGTTATACACCATGTCTAGCTTTGCATCCAAAATTCAAATCAAACCATTTCATCCTTCCATCTGTTAGTTGTAGGATTAGGATTAGGAACCTCTGCATGCTCTCATACCTAACCAGACATTATGTCTAAGAATGTTGCCAACCTTGTGATTTGTTACACAAATCTTGGTCCATACATGAGAGTATTCTGCCTGTTGATGTCAAGTTAAATCCTTCTATCATTGAGCTAGTCAAGGTTATACTTTTATCAAGTAGGGAAACCCCCCTTGGTGCGGCAGAACTAGAAGTGAAGGGGAGGAGCTCACGTAACCTCCTGTATTCAGTTGGCTGAATCTGCCTGTGCATTAGAATTGGCAAACCCTAATGCTGATTCAGAAGAAAAACCAACAAATTCTTTGGTGTCTTCCAATAGCTCTTGATAAAGTTTTCCTATTAATTCTCAATTCTTGACTCATCTTTCTAATGAGACGAGCTTTCCTCATTTGACTACTTACTATAGTCAATGTAATCACACGCCGTGTTGCATTACTATCTTTTGTGCATGAGGTGTTACCCACTCTCTCATACGCACTCATTAGATTCTTGACAATAGATTTTTCACTTGAAGCCTTTGATTTTCTCAACCCAAGAATCTTCATGATGGACCTATACTTTATACTTCACATCATTTCAATGAATAGTTAACATCTTGTAGTCTCATTTAACTTTTCAAAGAACAATCTCCAAATCTTATGAGCATATCTTCTACAAGTGCATTTTGGAATCCTACCTTCCATTGGCTGCAAAATATTCTCATCAATTTCAATCAAATACTTTGGGTTTCTATGCAAAATTCTAGGTGGTGTTAAGTTAGGTAAATTCATCTCAACATTAAGAATTTCATCAATATTTAAATGAGATGGACTAGATGGCATACCTTCGATCGAAGCTGGAATAGATTACATACCTTGAGGTTGAGGTGGGAACAATGGCATACCTCTTTCATCACATGTGAGTGATGATGTACTCTCAACTTGAGATGTGGTAGATGGTGTCCATACATGTTGACTTGCAGTAGAGGACGTGTCTCCAACTATGGTATTCAAATCTCTTGTAGCACGAAGTTTTTGCATTCGTTCTCTTTGTGCCGCCAATACCATATCTCTTTGTGATGGCTGTGGTTCCTCTTTAATTTGTATGTCTTCATTTATCGTGTCCAATTTTCTCTTCTCATGAAGTTCCCTCATAGCTACTACTTTCTTTGCATTCTTAGCTTCTATCTCTTCCTATGTTGGTTTAATTATTGATCGTTTCCTTGGCATGACAGAGAATTTGTCTGTAGCATGATAAAGAGACCAATATTACTTCCTAAGAAATGAATACAAGATAATAGTGGGATTGTATTTTTATTATGTTGTAAGGATTTATTCTTGTATAGTTTGACATCATGGTATGTTAAGGTCTGTTTATTACACATAATTATTAAAGAGCCCAAGTGTAGAAAATAGACATGGCATCATGTGAGATTGTAGGCTGCTTTCTTGATTGGGAATGTGTCTATTTTAAACATGTATGATAAAACATGATAAATTAATTCAAATAGAATTAAGGAAAATGTAAAGAACATGCATGTAAAGACTTCACATACCTAAAAAATGAAGATTCAAATGGAGAGAGTAGCCAATTATGTAGTGTTTTTTCTTCTTGCATCAAACTCCTCAATAATTTGAGTTTTTCACCACTTGCTTCCTTTTCAATGTTAAATTGAATAACACTCAAATATAATTACTAACAACAATACTATTAACCAATCTATAATGTTAAATTCCTAAAATTGAATCACAATTAACATTGCAACACTACAAAAATTGAAACTTGAATAGATATATATCAAACTTGGTGTGAAAACTATGTTATTTCCTCCTTCTCAAGTTGGCAATGCAGAAAAGGTGGTGGAAAGATCATGCAAAGGTGGTACAATGTGTCAAATGTGCATGTGAACTTCCCAAAAGCATGAAAGCACTTCTTTTTTGTCGGAGCACACACAGAATCAGTATGAAAATAGAGCATGTGGGCCTGGATCATGGGGGTCAACACTTTTTTACCATTTTTATAACAAACACGCTTGTGTTTTGTCTTGCTATAGATTGATCACATCTTGTGCATTTCTCTTTCCAAACCTTCCCCTTCAGACTTGAATGACCACAAGGTTTTTGAGGGAGAACTTTTCCTGCTTCCTACAAGAGCTTGCCAGATGCTCCACCATATGATAGGCATAACAATGAAGGGGCAAGCCCTCATAATCAAGTTCTTGATAGAAAATGGCCATCGATGAAGAAAGATAGATCTTCTTTGGAAGCCGAAGTTCTAGTTTCTGACAAATCCTTATCCAAGCATAAATAGCAGGGGTTCTATCAAGTGATTGTCAATCCACTTCCATAAAGTGTTTTGAAGACTTCCTGATTGATTTCAAAATATCCACACCCCAAAACTGGAGAGGCAATCAATATAATCAAACCTATAAATCTACATTTAACGATAGAAACCCTCAACCCTCAACGTCAAATCCTAATCCCTCAACCCTTTACTCTAATCCCTGAACCCTAAACCATATCCCTAAACCCTCGACACTATACCTTAAACCCTAATCCCTCAACCCTCAACCCTAAACCTTATCCCTAAACCCTAATCCCTCAACCCTAAACCTTATCCCTAAACCCTAATCCCTCAACCCTTAACCCTCAACCCTCAACCCTATCCCTAAACCATTGACCCTCGAACCTCAACACTCAACCCTCAACGTCAAACCCTAATCCCTCAACCCTTAACTCTGATCCCTCGACCCTCAACCCTATCCCTAAACCCTAAACCCTAAAGCCTCAACCCTTAACGTCAAATCCTAATCCCTCAACCCTTCATTCTAATCCCTCAACCCTAAACCCTATCCCTAAACCTTCAACACTATACCTTAAACCCTAATCCCTCAACCCTAAACCTTATCCCTAAACCCTAATCCCTCAACCCTCAACCCTAATCCGTCATCCCTCAACACTAATCTCTCATCCCTAAACCCTAAATGCTATCCCTATTCCTAAACCCTCAACTGACTTGATACTATACCTTAAACCCTAATCCCTTATCCCTAAACCCTCCAACCCTATCCCTAATCCTTATACCCTCCACACTCTACTTTAACCCTAATCCCTCAACCCTCAACCCTATCCCTAAACCCTCGAACCTCACCCCTTAACCCTCAACATCAACCCCTAATCCCTCAACCCTTAACTCTAATCCCTCAACCCTCAACCCTATCCCTAAAGCCTCAACCCTCAACATCAAATCCTAATCCCTCAACCCTTCACTCTAATCCCTCAACCCTAAACCCTATCCCTAAACCCTCAACACTATACCTTAAACCCTAATCCCTCAACCCTCAACCCTAAACCTTATCCCTAAACCCTAATCCCTCAACCCTCAACCCTAATCCATCATCTCTCAAATCTAATCCCTCATCCCTAAACCCTAAATGCTATCCCTATTCCTAAACCCTCAACAGACTCGATACTATACCTTAAACTCTAATCCCTTATCCCTAAACCCTCCAACCCTATCCCTAATCCTTATACCCTCCACACTCTACTTTAACCCTAATCCCTCAACCCTCAACCCTATCCCTAAACCCTCAAACCTCAACCCTCAACGTCAACCCCTAATCCCTTAACCCTTAACTCTAATCCCTCGAACCTTAACCCTATCCCTAAAGCCTCAACCCTCAACATCAAATCCTAATCCCTCAACCCTTCCCTCTAATCCATCAACCCTAAACCATATCCCTAAACCCTCAACACTATACCTTAAACCCTAATCCCTCAACCCTCAACCCTAAACCCTAATCCCTCAACCCTCAACCGTAATCTATCATCCCTCAACTCTAATCCCTCATCCCTAAACCCTAATTGCTATCCCTATTCCTAAACCCTCAACTAACTTGATACTATACCTTAAACCCTAATCCCTTATCCCTAAATCCTCCAACCTTATCCCTAATCATTATACCCTCCACACTCTACTTTAACCCTAATCCCTCGACCCTCAACCCTATCCCTAAAACCTCAAACCTCAACCCTCAACCCTCAACGTCAACCCCTAATCCCTCAACCCTTAACTCTAATCCCTCAACCCTCAACCCTATCCCTAAAGCCTCAACCCTCAACGTCAAATCCTAATCCCTCAACCCTTCACTCTAATCCCTCAACCCTTCATTCTAATCCCTCAACCCTAAACCCTATCCCTAAACCCTCAACACTATACCTTAAACCCTAATCCCTCAACCCTCAACCCTAAACCTTATCCCTAAACCCTAATCCCTCAACCCTAATCCATCATCCCTCAACTCTAATCCCTCATCCCTAAACCCTAAATGCTTTCCCTTTTCCTAAACCCTCAACCGACTCGATACTATAACTTAAACCCTAATCCCTTATCCCTAAACCCTCCAACCCTATCCCTAATCCTTATACCCTCCACACTCTACTTTAACCCTAATCCCTTGACCCTCAACCCTATCCCTAAACCCTCAAACCTTAACCCTCAACCCTCAACGTCAACCCCTAATCCCTCAACCCTTAACTCTAATCCCTCGACCCTCAACCCTATCCCTAAAGCCTCAACCCTCAACATCAAATCCTAATCCCTCAACCCTAAACCCTATCCCTAAACCCTCAACACTATACCTTAAACCTTAATCCCTCAACCGTCAACCCTAAACCTTATCCCTAAACCCTAATCCCTCAACCCTCAACCCTAATTCGTCATCCCTCAACTCTAATCCCTCATCCCTAAACCCTAAATGCTATCCCTATTCCTAAACCCTCAACTGACATGATACTATACCTTAAACCCTAATCCCTTATCCCTAAACCCTCTAACCCTATCCCTAATCCTTATACCCTCCACACTCTACTTTAACCCTAATCCCTCGACCCTCAACCCTATCCCTAAACCCTCGAACCTCAACCCTCAACCCTCAACGTCAACCCCTAATCCATCAACCCTTAACTCTAATCCCTCGACCCTCAACCCTATCCCTAAAGCCTCAACCCTCAACATCAAATCCTAATCCCTCAACCCTTCACTCTAATCCCTCAACCCTAAACCCTATCCCTAAACCCTCAACACTATACCTTAAACCCTAATCCCTCAACCCTCAACCCTAAACCTTATCCCTAAACCCTAATCCCTCAACCCTCAACCCTAATCCATCATCCCTCAACTCTAATCCCTCATCCCTAAACCCTAAATGCTATCCCTATTCCTAAACCCTAAATGATATCCCTATTCCTAGACCCTCAATGGGCTCGATACTATACCTTAAACCCTAATCCCTTATCCCTAAACCTCCAACCATATCCCTTAACCCTCAACCCTATCCTAAAACCCTTAACCCTCAAACCTCAATGTACTCAACCCTCAACGTTAAACCCTAATCCCTCAACCCTTAATTTTGATCCCTTGACCCTTAACCCTTAAAACTTGAACCCTAAAACCTATCCCTACAAGCTCGACACTCAACACTATATCTTAAACCCTAATCCCTTAACCCTCATCCCTAAAGCCTCAACCCTAAACCCTATCCCTAATCCCTCTACCCTTGACACTCTTATTTAACCCTAATCCCTCAAACCTAAACCCTATCCCTAAACCATCAAACCTCAACACTATACCTTAAACCCTAATCCCTATCCCTCAACCCTTAACCCTTAAAACTTAAACCCTATCTCTACACCCTCAACACTTGACACTATATCTTAAGCCTTAAACCCTCATCCCTAAAGCCTCAACCCTCAATCCTTAAACCTTCAACCCTATACCTAATCCCTCTTCCCTCGACACTCTAACCCTAACCTCGACATTAAATGCTAATCTGTTAGCACTAAACAATATCCCTAAACCCTCAACCCTCAACACTATACCTTAAACCCTAATCCATCAACCCTAAAACCTAACCCCTCAACCCTCAACCCTAAACACTATCAATAAACCCTCAACCCTCGACACTATACATTAAACCCTATGGGAAAAGCTTTGCATATGGTACATCCACAGTGACTAATTAACAGTTGAAATCAAAAGGATGATTATTACGAGAAAAGATTTGCATTGGGGTACATCTATGTTTCTTGCTGTCCACCCTGCACATAGGGAAGGTATATTGTTATGAAACAAGCAAATAATCTCCCATTGTTTACTGGCTCTATCCACAAGAACTACTAAACTATACCTTAAACCCTAATCCAACAACCCTAAACTTTCAACCCTAAACCCTATCCCTAATCCCTCTACCCTCAACAATCTACCTTAAACCTAATCCCTCGACCCTTAACCCTAAATGCTATCCCTAAAGCCTCAACCCTAAACCCTAATCCCTCAAGGTCCTAAACTCTAATCGCTTATCCCTAAACTCTAAGGGTAAGTGCAAGAAGATGGGGGGCCAAAAAGTGGCCAAAAAATTTTCAAAAAAATTTAAGTCATAATGCGAGCACGTTATGGCTTGGTAATGACAAGCCTTAGGCTCGTCATTACCTAGCCATAACGCGAGCGTGTTATAACCTGCCATAAATTTAAAAAAAATGTCATTTCATTTCATTTTTCCTTGTTTTCTCCTCTGCCCGCGGCTTGAAAACCCCCAAAAACGCGCTCGCGTTCTACAAAACGCCAATCAACACAAAAAGCTTGTCGATTCATCGCCAAAATGCCGCCGCAACGTTGAGCACGCCAAAGGGGTGAGTTATCTTTGTTTTTTTGTTTGAATTTCTTCTTAAATAGGTAAGTTTTTGTTGATTTTTGATGTATATTTCATTAATTGTAGGAAATGTTAATGCACCTCCTCCTCCTCCTCCTCAAAATCCACAAAATCCTGAGGAGGAAATACCTACAAAACAACAACCTCCTCCATTTATTCCTCGACATGCCCGTGGAACACAAGATAATATAATGGGGGAAATTGAAAACAACAAAAAACAAATTGAAGATATAATTGCAAGGTTGAAAGATCCTTCCACTTCAACCTTGCATAGGTCCACACTTGCCGAATCTCTTGAGTCTATATTATCAAATGTAAATTCAATTAGCAAGCAAATAACTAGTTGGACCGATAAAAAGAGAGAGTTTAGATATTACTATGCAGATAAATTGTCATACCAAGATGTCAAAAATTACAAATTACAAAATTAGACTTGTGTTCAATTTTCACAAACCCACAAACAAATCAACCTCCACCCCTTACATGCAAGAGGTTCCCTATCCATTGGTGCAACAACCAAGCGATAAGGGACAATTTCGGGCAGAGGTGGTGGATGGTTTTTGACCATCCTCCATGCAATAATAATGAGGTCCTGCAATACTTTTTGAGGAAACTCTACTGCGAGTTTGTCCTCAATAAAGTGCCAAACTATTTTGATATGCGGGACTTCCAGGGTAGAGGTGGGGGCTCAGCACAGGATAGACCAGGGGCATGTCTTGACCCACAGTGGGTAGTGAGATGAGTAATCAGCAGACCAGCCCACGAGCATGTTTCTATCCCTTCCATTGTGAAGGAGAGTGTTGAGGTCGATACACTGAGGTCGATTAGTGCCTTGACCCAGAGCATCATAGAGCATGCCGATCCTGCAACACAGAGTGGGTTGGGAGAGTGCGAGGAGTAGGGTCCCACCGCATTCTTGCCAGGCTTGCGGGTCAGCTTGTGGTTATGACCCCATGGACAGTCGGGACGTAGGTGCACAGGCTACATCTGCAGCTGAGCAGCTGGTGATGACATATACCTTCCTGAGTGAGACTTTCGGCCTTGATACTCAGGTAAATATTAGCAAGTTTATTGAATTTAATTTATTAAATTTCATTTTTAAAATACAAGATTAACTAATTTAAATTGATGATTTTAATGAAATTTCAGGGTCATAGCGTCGATGCAGTTTTCAGTGGTTCTCCACCTACATTTTTCACTAGATCATCTACTGTCGAGGTATGTAACTAGTAAACAATTATAAATATTACATGTGAATAGCATCGTTATATGAATGGTATTCTAATTTCTGATTTGGATGTTGAATAGGTTAACACTGTAGATTTCATGGCAACACCTGCCAGCGGTGGTGGACTTCAAAGCTTTACGGAGGTAATAAAATAAATAGTTTAATGAATGAATTGTACTTACTAAATTTTTGTATGTGATTTGTGTGTTTTATTGTGTGTACTTCCATGTTTAGATGAACGTGTGTGTATGTTAGGAGCCATGATTTGCATCACTATTATAGTTTTCATAATTGAATAATGTTGTTTTATTTCCAGATGATGCAGGCTGCGGATACACCTCCCCATGTTCATAGGGCAATGGAGCAGGGTGTGGCCTCTGTGATTCATAGCTCTATGGCATTGACAGGGGTATGAGGCAAATTATTAAATTTCAATTTACATTCATTGTTATAGTTGTCTATTTTTGAAAAATCAAAGATTATTGATTTGAAGTTTAATTTCTATCTGGATGGTTTCTATAGGACATGACATCACCAGGGCCTATTCCTGCTACTGAGGCAAGCGAGGAGACAGATTATATGTTAGCGGTAAGTGATTATTTTGTTAAATGTTTCATTTTTTTATAACATGTAATTTCTATATATTAATGTCTATACTTTTTTGTGTAATAGGTAAAGGTGCAGGAAGAACTAAATAGGAGGAGTAGCCCTCGGGTTTGTAGTAGACCACCCACATGCATGTCTCCATCCCCTAGAAGATCAAAGGCTGCTCATGATTTATTCTCTTCACCAGCCAGAGGGGAATGACTTTTTATTGTGTTCCTCTGTTGTATGCCTATATGGCATTTGTGGACATATATTTTGTATTATACATAGTTGACATTGTATGCCTATATGGCATTCTTGTAATCCTATATGGCTATTTTGTATATATGTTATACTTATATCGGCAGTTATTGATGTATGCCTATATGGATATTTGGTTAATACAAATCTTTTTTATTGATGGCGTCCATACTTGCATTATAAATCCACTTTTGAATGGATATTTGTAGATGGCTACTTCAAATATTTAAAGTCCGATTGTATTACATAGGATGTTTGTATTTTCTTTGATAGGCTTGATAGGCCATGGATTACATGATGGTGTTTGATGGAAAAGTATGGTACTAGAAGACTCTAGTTCATTCTTAATAGGCTTGTGATTGATAATATCTTTGCATGATTGCACTTGATCTTGGATCATGGGCATGTTGTTAGGATTTTGATTGCATTGTGATGTTTGATGGATAGGCATGGTGTAAGATACCCAACTAGTTCTACAAAAAATTTTCCTTACTTAAACAATTTTACTTGCTATACAACACAAAGATATACATCAAAGATAACTATTTGAATGAATCAACCTTAGAGTTGGGTACTTGTCTAGTTATTTGACTCAATCAACTTGCAATGTCTTATTACATGGATAATGCTTTCAATAGCATGAAGTTACAACTTATTCAATGGAGATACAAAAGAAAGGCCTTGAAGCCTTGATGTTTACAATGGCGTCTACACTTGATCAACTCAATCAAACTCAATGATGTCAACTGAATGTCAACACCTCACAATATCACAAGGGAGCATCACCTTGCTTGTTGCATGGATGAACGTCATAGTTGCAAATGGAAAGAGCGTCTTACTTAGATTTGATTTCTGGATGCCAGAATTGGATGCCAGATTTGAAATTATTTCCACGCCAAAGTGTATGGACTTCTCCAAAGAGGGCACCAAAATGGATTGTCCTTCATATTAAGGGTGCCCAAAAGAGAAGTTTGGATACCTATAAGTGCCTAACTCCATGATGTTCCGCCTTCTAATCTACTTTGAATAATAAGAGAGATGTGATGTTGTTATCTTCATGTAAGAGTAGATGATGATGACATGAAGTAGAGATCTCTCTAGGACTGGATGAAGCCTTGCTTGATGATAAGATGAAGATGAAGTGATCCTTCATGACGACCCTTGGAGTGACCCTCTTGGAGTTGTGGACTTTGAAACTTTGAAGATTGAGAGATCTTGAAAATCGAATGGATGAATGTCTATCATTGATGAAGTACACTTGCAAGATATTCCTCGGAGAACTTGAATGGATAGATGCCTTGAAATTTCAATATAACGTTAGTGATGAAGAGTATTGACATGTTGGACTTGATGTGACCTTGCTGAAGGCGCATTTTCTTTCTTAGCATGATCATCCCAAACCAAGGCGCCAACTTGGAAAACCCTGTGAAGACGCCACAATCTAGAATTTCTTCCAAGGTGTTAAAACTTGACATCTTTTCTTCTCTAGGTACTATCTCCTTCAAGGCGCTCCTTAAAATCATTGGAAGTGCTCAGGACTTACCTTAGTCCAAAGCGCCACAATCCATTCCTTAAAGCACAAAGAATTCTCAAAGGCGCCCCTATTTACCTCTAAGCACTCAAATATCATTTAGATTCAAGGCGTACATTTAGCTCCAAAGCGCAAATTTCCATCATCAACCCATCAAGGTGCATCATCTTCCCTTTGTATCCCCTTCAAGGCGCAGACATTCACTTCTTCACACTCAAACTCACTCTCTAGTGCCAAAATAGGTGTATAACTTCAAATAAGGCGCTAATCTTAGGTTTCTAAGTACTTAGTTTGATCTTAAGGCTATCCTTCCTCTAAGCACTCTCTTCAACTCCCTCACTGAAGGCCCTCTGTAAGTTTGGGCGCATTTCATCCCAAGGTGCTTCAACATCATCCAAGGTGCAAATTCACTCTCCAAGACAAGGTGCAAAAAACCCTATCCTAAGGCACTCAAATCTTGCTTCTAGACCTAGGCGCACAAACATGAGATTGTGACTTCAATCATCATTCTTGGTTAAGGCACACAAACTCTCATTCAAGGCGCATATCTTTCTCCAACAAGGCGCATATATTCCTCCAACAAGGCGCATATTCAATTCTAGGGCACTCTATCTTGGATTAAATTAGGGTATCTCCTCAACAAGGTGCTCCAAACCATACCAAGGCGCTAAAACACTTAATGCAAGTTCTTCAAGTGCTTATCCAACTTGATTCCTCCAACACAGGGTGCTCAATCTACTTTCTCAAACTTTCAACTCAAATCCTCACCTTATATTCTCCAAGGCAAAAAGGTGCAATTTGATTGAGGGCGCTAAAACTCTTAGGCGCACTTATCTCCCTGAATTTACCTCTCTTCTTCCCTAGGCGCCAGAAACACCTCTTTATCTCAACTAGGTACTTATCTTCTCTAGGCGCACATGGTCTTCAAGGCGCATTTCATTCATCAAGGCACCTATCTCTAACAATCTCAACACTCAAAGGGACTCAAAACTCATCTGGACACCATCACTTCCCTAAAGGTGCAAAATTGGTGTAGATACATTCCATTTATTAAGGATCATTCTGGCGCCCAAATCTTGTCAAAGCAAAGGATCAATAGGTTCTCTCCAAGGCGCACTCCAGGGTTTGATCTTGCAAGACTTCTCACGTCAAAATTTTGACCAAGACACTCAAGGCGCTAGTCTTTATCATCTAACCCTACAGTGCACTTACTCATTATGATATACTCCTCAACTTTGTATTCAACCTTGCCCAAGGCGCATATTCACTATAAGGCATTCTCTCTTTGTCAAGGCTCAGAGGGCTTCAACTTGCTAAAGGGTAGAGGTCTAGGCGCATATCTGACTTGAAGCTCAAGGCGCTCCAACCCTCTTGCTCTGGAATTCCTTCTAGGCACTAAGTGACTTCTCCAATTCCTTGAAAACATTTAAAGTGTTTTACCTTCTCAAGGTGCTCCTTCGAACTTGACTCCAAAGTGTTATAATCTCAAAGGTGCTGACATCATCTCAACCAAAGGCGCTCAATGATTCATCCCATATCTAGTCGCTAAAACACTTAATCAACCAAGTCATTCAAGGCGCCATTCAGTAAACTCATCTTCCATGATATTCCTATCAAGGCGCATATCACTTCTCTCATGGGCTTTAGGTGCTCAGTTGAGTGTTTCAATACTACTTAGGTGCCAAATTTATTTTAATGCACCAAACACAAAGAGCTTTCAAACACTGGGCGCTCACAAAGAGTCTTCCAACCTTGGGCGCTAAATTAGGTCTTTGCAACTATCCAAGGCGCATATCTTGGTTTGAACAACTTATGGTGCCAAGACAACTTCTCATTAGGGTGCTCAAAACAATTGTGTTTACATTTGAAGTGCTTTACCTTCTTAAGGTGCTCCAGACTAACCTGACTCCAAGGCGCTCCATCATCATCCTTAAGGCGCTAAAAACATCATCTCCACTCTAGGCAAAAACATCATCCAACTCCTTAAGGCACTTCACTGTCAAAGTCTGAAGGCGCTCTACCTAGACCTTTCCCCTAGGTGCCAGAACTCCTAAGCGCTCACCAGATAACTCTCTTCTTCAAGGCGCAAATCTTCCTATACTATGATTGCTTCTGAAAAGCTGATTAACGTGATGTGAGGGTGCAAAGGCTACTCCAATCCTCAGTGAGCACCTAATTTAAACAAGGAGAAATAAAGCATTCAAAACTATCCAAACAATCATCCCCTTCCTAATGTCTTCACTACTCCGAAAAACCTTGGCCAAAATGACACATAACAACTCCTGTGCAAAGCACCTGAGCCAGAAAAGAGGGGGTCCCCAATCTGATGGGGTGATGTGTGATTTGGGCACATGTGTGATTTGGTCAAAAACAGGCACCTAGAGTGAATAGGCTTTCATCCTGACTTAATACACTGCCTAGAGTGGATATTAGCACCTTCGTATGGTTTGAAGCGCCTTTAGCTATGCCTTGAGGAGATTTTATTACATCTTAAAGGAGGTTCTGACACCTTGTCCCCTTTGGTATCTAGTGCCCTAGTGGCTTTAACCTAACGCCTTTGGAGTCCAAAATGCGCCTTTGAAAGTTGAAGTGAACCTTGATAATTGGAGTCTTCATAATGAGTGCCTAGGTCTTGTTGAGTAGAATACCCCACAATGTGCGCCTAGGTCTTTAAGAAGAGTAATGATACTTGAGATAGAGCACCTTAAGGAGGTAGTTGAGCACCCTGGATTGAATAATTGGAGTTCAAGGAAGGTTTGAGCACCCAAGGCATATGGCTAGAGAAGTTGTAGAAAAGACCACTTTTGGCGCCTTAAAAGTTTGAATGCTTGGGGAGTTTTTGCAAAGATCTAGTTTGAGCGCCCTTATGCCCTAGGATCATCTAGTTTGTGCGTCTTGTAATGAGGAGTTCATGTAAGTTTGGAATGAGCGCCTTGAATAAGTGTAAACTAGCCTAGAGAAGGGTATGTGCACCTTGAGCGCCTTGAGCATTCCAGAGATAACTGTGCGCCTAGAACAATATGAGTGCTCATGATGATGATTAACGCCCTAATGAGACTATGAGCACCTTGTTCAGGAGATACCTTGTTTGATCATAAAATGCACCTTGAGTCTTGAAGGTTTTGAGCGCCTAGGTGATTTGGATGTTGGGATGTTGGTATGCGCCCAAGATTGAGGTAAGTGAGTGCTTGTAATGGAGAAGAGCAATGAGATGGAATGTCTTGTAGAGATTGGCGCCCAAAGACCCATTTTTGCGCCTTTGATGATGACCATTTTTGCATAAGAGTTTAGCACCTTAGAGTTGTAAACTTTCTCTTTGGGCGCCCCTGAGTGAATGTTGGCACCTTGGACAACTAAATACACCTTTGATGGAGTGGAGCCCAGAAGGGGAGTAGGAGGAAACCCATTCTTCAAGATTCATCAAGCTTCAAAGTTTAGGTCAGAGGTTATCCACTTTATCCAAGGAAGGTGTTATCACCTACACTCCGAGAAGGTAATGTCAAAGGCCATCATGAAGGATCACTTCATCAACTTCAAGTCCTTCAAGTTCAAGTCCTTTCACCTAGCAAGTCCAAGAGAGATTTCTACTCTGATTCATGAAGTAAGCTTATATCATCCTTATCTACTCTGCGAGAAGAAGAAACATTACAAATTTAATCAAATGAGTTACAAGTACCATACATCCAATTGCAAGGAGTGAACCACCTTAAGGAAAAATAGTTCTCTTGAAGTTACTTGAAATGTCAAAAGGTTTAGCGCCTCCAAGTAAGGTCAGAGGTGAGGTTAGAGGTGAAATGTGCCTTTGGACCATTCTGGCGCCTTGGATGAAGAACCTATATCTTGAGCCCAAGAGGTAAAATTTGCGCCTTAGTGGATTTGGAGAGTTATAGAGATTAGAGAAAAGTGCCTTGAAGACAGAGTTGTTCAAGGCGCATGTGTGATTTGGTCAAAAACAGGCGCCTAGAGTGAATAGGCTTTCATCCTGACTTAATACACTGCCTCCGTCTGACGATTTTTGGGGCAGCAGAAAACCTTTCACCACGGGCAAATGCCTCAGAGAAATAAAAAATTGAGAGAGGTTATTGTAGAGGCACTCTACATGATCCCGTTGCCTCAGAAGAAATATTTTTAAGTGACACAGTTTTTGAGTAACATCTCATCAAAGATTGCTGCCTTTTTGCACTTTGGACTCTTCAGGGATATCGTCGGTACAATGTAGCTCCGACTGTATCGACATGTTTGGGTGAAAAATAGGACCATGCCTGGCATAAATGTACCCATTCAGATGCATTGGAATAGTCAGTTTGGTCGCATTAGGAGCAGGACGAAAGTTACACCCCTTTGCAACTTTACACTGCCTCCTTCTGACAATTTTTGGGGCAGCAGAAAACCTTTCACCACGGGCAAATGCCTCAGAGCTATAAAAAACCGAGAGAGGTTATTGTAGAGGCACTCTACGTGATCACGTTGCCTCAGACAAAATGTTTCTAAGTGACATGGTTTTCGAGTAACATCTCGTCAAAGATTGCTGCCTTTTTGCACTTTGGACTCTTCAGGGATATCGTCGGTACAATGTAGCTCCGACTGTTTCGACATGTTTGGGTGAAAAATAGGACCATGCCTAGCATAAATACACCCATTCAGACGCGTTGGAATAGTCAGTTTGGTCGCATCAGGAGCAGGACAAAAGTTACACCCCTTTGCAACTTTACACTACCTCCTTCTGACAATTTTTGGGGCAGCAGAAAACCTTTCACCACGAGCAAATACCTCAGAGCTATAAAAAATTGAGAGAGGTTATTATAGAGACACTCTACATGATCCCGTTGCCTTAGACGGAATGTTTCTAAGTGACACAGTTTTTGAGTAACATCTCGTCAAAGATTACTGCCTTTTTGCACTTTGGACTCTTCAGGGATATCGTCAGTACAATGTAGCTCTGACTGTTTCGACATGTTTGGGTGAGAAATAGGACCATGCCTAGCATAAATGTACCCATTTGGATGCGTTGGAATGGTCAGTTTGGTCGCATTAGGAGCAGGATGAAAGTTACACCCCTTTGCAACTTTACACTGCCTCCTTCTGATGATTTTTGGGTAGCAGAAAACCTTTCACCACGGGCAAATGCCTCAGAGCTATAAAAAACTGAGAGAGGTTATTGTAGAGGCACTCTACGTGATCACGTTACCTCAGACGGAATGTTTCTAAGTGACACAGTTTTTGAGTAACATCTCGTCAAAGATTGTTGCTTTTTTGCACTTTGGACTCTTCAGGGATATCATCAGTACAATGTAGCTCTGACTATTTCGACACGTTCGGGTGAAAAATAGGACCATGCCTAGCATAAATGTACCCATTCAGATGCGTTGGAATAGTCAGTTTGGTCGCATCAGGAGCAGGACGAAAGTTACACCCCTTTGCAACTTTACACTGCCTCCTTCTGACGATTTTTGGGGTAGCAGAAAACCTTTCACCACGGGCAAATGCCTCAGAGCTATAAAAAGTGAGAGAGGTTATTGTAGAGGCACTCTACGTGATCCCGTTGCCTCAGATGAAATGTTTCTAAGTGACACAGTTTTCGAGTAACATCTCGTCAAAGATTGCTGTCTTTATGCACTTTGGACTCTTCAGGGATATCATCGGTACAATGTAGCTCCAACTGTTTCGACATGTTTGGGTGAAAAATAGGACCATGCCTAGCATAAATGTACCCATTCAGACGCGTTGGAACAGTCAGTTTGGTTGCATCAGGAGCAGGAAGAAAGTTACACCCCTTTGCAACTTTACATGCCTCCTTCTGACGATTTTTGGGGCAGCAGAAAACCTTTCACCATGGGCAAATGCCTCAGAGCTATAAAAAATTGAGAGAGGTTATTGTAGAGGCACTCTACGTGATCCCATTGCCTTAGACAGAATGTTTCTAAGTGACACGGTTTTCAAGTAACATCTCGTCAAAGATTGCTGCCTTTTTGCACTTTGGACTCTTCAGAGATATCGTCAGTACAATGTAGCTCCGACTGTTTCGACATGTTTGGGTGAGAAATAGGACCATGCCTAGCATAAATGTACCCATTCGGATGCGTTGGAACAGTCAGTTTGGTTGCATTAGGAGCAGGACAAAAGTTACACCCCTTTGCAACTTTACACTACCTCCTTCTGACGATTTTTGGGGCAGCAGAAAACCTTTCACCACGGGTAAATGCCTCAGAGCTATAAAAAATTGAGAGAGGTTATTGTAGAGGCACTCTACATGATAGTGTTGCCTCAGACGGAATGTTTCTAAGTGACATAGTTTTTGAGTAACATCTCATTAAAGATTGCAGCCTTTTTGCACTTTGGACTCTTCAGGGATATCGTTGGTACAATGTAGCTCAGACTGTTTCGACATGTTTGGATAAAAAACAGGACCATGCCTAGCATAAATGTACCCATCCAAATGCGTTGGAAAAGTTAGTTTGGTCACATCACGAGCAGGATACCAAAAATGCAAAAGTTGCTTTGTGCAACTTGACAACATTGACACTTTTTTGCAACATGACTCAAAGACTCAAACTGACCCCAAATGACTCAAAGTGACTTAAAATCACCTTGATTTGGTGCCCAATGTACATTATAGAGGTCGAGGCGCTCCTTATCATTCAAACATCTTAGATGAGCGCATAGGAAAGGAAAAAGCTCTAAGTTTCATCATCATGAGCGCCTAATATCAAGAGACTTTAATGCATTGATTTGGCGCCCTATATGTGAAGGAAGATCTAAAGGCATGAAAGTGGATGTCATATTGCAAGAGCTTGGATCATCAAAATTGAAAGAAATAAGTCTATTAAGCTTGGGCGCCCTTGGTCTTCTTTTCATTCATTATGAGCGCCTTGGGAGAATGGTATATAAGTCATCATCATGATTGGGCACCCTAGATCCAGAGTGTTGGAGAGATCATCAAATGGTGTCTAGTAGGGTGAGTTATGAGTTTGGTCGCATCAGAAGCAGGACACCAAAAATGCATAACATGATGATGTAAAAATGTGTACATATGTGTAAAAATGCAGGAGGAAATTAAAAAAGACAAACCTTACAAATTAATGTGCATACTTACAACTCAATGTAACATAACTTTACAAAATCAATGTGAATACTTACAAATTAATCCAATGAACCATCCGGATCTGCTCTACTCTTTATTGTGTCAAGTATTGCTTCATGGTAAGACTCACACACCTTCCACAATATTTTGTTCAAAGGTCTACCCCGATACTTTATCAAATGAACATTGGATGCCACGACAAGGTTCGAGTAATGAAGAATCTTTTAATGCATGTCAAAGTCCTGAAATAGCCAAATATTAACACTCTTATGTGGGTACCTTCTAAGCCATGTTCTAGTAATAACCACTGATCCTGTAGGGTATTCGATGTTTTCTCCATCTGTAACAGGGGCCTCCAATTTCTTTTTGGCCTCAACACAATGACATAAGTAATAATCTGTTCCCTCTTCATTATCTTCATTTGCAATAACTGCATATAAGTGTCCTACATTGATATGTGTAGCAAATTAGATGAAATTAGTCAACATTACAAAAACACTACAAAGTAAGATGACATTACCTGGTTGAACAAGATGAAATTAGATGCATATACGTGCCCTATATTACTTGGTTGAACTAAATCTGATATGTGGTCAAAGTTAACTGACGATTCCATCTGTGTTAGTTCCAGTGCCATCGGGGGTCGATACGTGTCAAGTGGGCTAAGATAACTTAACTGCCATTCGTCAACCCACTCCTTTGACTCGCACTCATCCCAGACTTGAATTGTATAGGAAGAACAAAAGCATGACATCTTTTGTGTATGGATACTCCATGAACCTGCAATTGAGCTTTTGAAAGAGTGCATCTCATTTGATCCTATCAGTGTACAACAATCCTCATATGGTGCAATGTTAGTATCATCTATCAACCAAAAAAATCCACAAACTAAAGACTTACCTTCATTACCTGGACCCATGGAAGCATTACACCACTCGACAATCGATTTTGCATCTGTCAACTTTGCATTGTCTTTATACTTTAACTGTTCTCGCGCTATGGCTCTTTTGATACATGCTCCTGCACCATCATGCTCCCCCTTTCCATGCCCAGCCTCACAAAAGTTCCACATATGTTGAATACCTATAAAATTATGCCTCCTACTCAACCAATAGAAATTTTGTGAGTTCTTGAATTGTGATGCATAATTATCCGACCATATGATATGCTGACTGAACGATATGCCCCTTCTAGCCAAATCATTGTAGAACACCTGAAAGCAACCTTGCACGAACTTCGTAGAATGCGTGCGATCATCACTAATACAAAAATTATACTCCCTTATGATCTTTCTGTCATCCTCTGTACTATCATTCGCATGAATGAATGCGATGTGCACAAATATAAAAACCTGTGTGGAGTTGTAATATTGTGATTGCACTTCACGCTGTGGCTGTAGACTGTAGTTCTCTGCAAAGTCGACGATTGAAACAATGCTACCAACCGGAAATGTGTCCTTGCATAATTTGAATTGCAAGTCCAACCATCGAGCTCTATGGGCATGTATTGCATACTCATACACTATGCTGTCACGAAATATAGGCATAAACTGATACACTGGAATCTTTTCAATAACTAATTCACACCTCTTTGCTTCTTTACCATCTTTTGTATTGTATGCCACTATTTTATACTTGCCAAACTCTACTAGTTCATTTCCAACCGCATGTGTTATTTCCATATGTTCACATATTGGCAAATGTTGCAAGCCACCGCAACGATGAAATGTGCCATCCAAGCATAATTTCTTGTAGAATATTTGACCTTCCTCTCTTTCACATAAAATTCTTGATATGAAGTCTCTTGAAGATGTTGGTGGGGCACATATGGCACAACCCTGCAAATCATTGTTAGTATGCATATCTAAACATATAGACCTATAAGCATCAAAATGGTTAGAAAATTCAATATGTAATCTACAACAACAAGTAGTGCGTGTGTGATTTATCTTAACATAGAAAGGTTTTAGCATTTCAAAATATCTTTGACAAATTTTAATTTGAGGATACTTCTCTAGAAATTTACCATAAAACTGTGTTTGAGTCTCATCCAAAAAATGCTTTGGATGTGGCTCGCGGTTCTGACTACCAATTCTCCTTCTTACCACATCCCTTTGATTCGGAGATACCCTTGTGTAATTCTTCCAAAAGTCTTCAATTAGTGATCTCAATGCTTCAACAATTGGTTTAACTTTTCGTGGTAGTCTCCTCGAGAACACCCATAATTCATTGGCATTAGTGTCCTCAATTCTTTGGCGTCTTCTAACGGCTCTTGATAAAGTTTTCCTATTAATTCACAATTCTTGACTTGTCTTTCTAATGAGACGATCTTTCTTTATTTGACTACTTACTATAGTCGATGTAATCACATGCCGTGTTGCATTACTATCTTTTGTGCATGAGGTGTTACCCACACTCTCATACGCACTCATTAGATTCTTGACAATAGATTTTTCACTTGAAGCCTCTGATGTTCTCAACCCAAGAATCTTCATGATAGACCTATACTTTATACTTCGCATCATTTCAACGAATAGTTGACATCTTGCAGTCTCATTTAACTTTTCAAAGAACAATCTCCAAATCTTATTAGCATATCTTCTACAAGTGCATTTTGGAATCTTACCTTCCATTGGCTGCAAAATATTCTCATCAATATCAATCAAATACTTTGGCTTTCTATGCAAAATTCTAGGTGGTGTCAAGTTAGGTAAATTCATCTCAACATTAGGAATTTTATCAATATTTAAATGAGATGGGTTAGATGGCATACCTTCGATCGAAGATGGAATAGATGACATACCTTGAGGTTGAGGTGGGAACGATGGCGTACCTCCTTCATCACATGTAAGTGATGATGTACTCTCAACTTGAGATGTGGTAGATGGTGTCCCTACATGTTGACTTGCGGTAAAGGATGTGTCTCCAACTATGGTATTCAAATCTCTCGTACCACAAAGTTTTTGCATTCGTTCTCTTTGTGCCGCCAATACCATATCTCTTTGTGATGGTTGTGGTTCCTCTTCAATTGGTATGTCTTCATTTATCGTGTCCAATTTCCTCTTCTCACGAAGTTCCCTCATAGCCATTGCTTTCTTTGCATTCTTAGCTTCTATCTCTTCCTATGTTGGTTTAATTCTTGATCATTTCCTCGGCATGACAGAGAATTTGTCTGTAGCATGATAAAGAGACCAATATTAGTTCCTAAGAAATGAATACATGATAATAGTGGGATTGTATTTTTTTTATGTTGTAAGGATTTATTCTTGTATAGTTTGACATCATGGTATGAAATAAGGTTTGTTTATTACACATAATTATTAAAGAGCCCAAGTGTAGAAAATATACATGGCATCATGTGAGATTGTAGGTTGCTTTCTTGATTGGGAATGTGTCTAATTTAAACATGTATGATAAAGCATGATAAAGTAATTCAATCCGAAATAAGGAAAATGTAAAGAACATGCATGTAAAGACTTGACATACCTAAAAAACAAAGGTTTGAATGGAGAGAGTAACCAATTATGTAGTGTTTTTATCTTCTTGCATCAAACTCCTCAACAATTTGAGTTTTTCACCACTTGCTTCCTTTTCAATGTTAAATTCTTAAAATTGAATCACAATTAACATTGCAATACTACAAAAATTGAAAATTGAATAGATATATATCAAACTTGGTTTGAAACTATGTTATTTCCTCCTCAAGTTGGCAAAGCAGAAAAGGTGGTGGAAAGATCATGCAAAGGTGGTACAATGTGTCAAATGTGCATGTGAACTTCCCAATAGCATGAAAGCACTTCTTTTTTGTCAGAGCACGCGTAGAATCAGTAAGAAAATAGAGCATGTGGGCCTGGATCACGGGGGTAACCACTTTTTTACCGTTTCAGTAGAAATACAAAATACGAGCGCGTTATAACGCGCTCGCGCTATAACGCGCTCGCGTTTTGTCCTACTATAGATCCCTAATCCCTAAACCCTCAACTCTGATCCCTTGACCCTCAACCCTCAATGTCAAATCCTAATCCCTCAACCCTCAACCCTATCCCTAAACCCTCAACGTCAAATCCTAATCCCTCAACCCTCAACGTCAAATCCTAATCCCTCAACCCTAATCTGTCAACCCTCCAACCTTATCCCTAATCCTTACAACCCTCAACCCTAATCCCTTCAACCTCAACCCTATCCCTAAACCCTTGACCCTCGAACCTCAGCCCTTGACATCAAACCCTAATCCCTCAACCCTTAACTCTGATCCCTCATCTCTCAACCCTAACCCTAAACCCTCAACCCTCAACATCAAACCCTAATCCCTCAACCCTCAACCCTAATCTGTCATCCGTCATCCCTCAATTCTAATCCCTCATTCCTAAACCCTAAACGTTATCCCTATTCCTAGACCCTCAACAGGCTCGATACTATACCTTAAACCCTAATCCCTCTACCATCGACACTCTTATTTAACCCTAATCCCTTGACCATTAACCCTATCCCTCAACCTCAACCCTCAACCCTCAACCCTCAACTCTCAACATTAAACCCTAATTCATCAACCCTAAACCCTAATCCCTCAAACATAAACCCTATCCCTAAACCATCAACCCTCAACACTATACCTTAAACCCTAATCCCTCAACCCTCAACCCTAAACCTTATCCCTAAACCCTAATCCCTCAACCCTCAACCCTAATCCCTCATCCCTCAACTCTAATCCCTCATCCCTAAACCCTAAATGCTATCCCTATTCCTAAACCCTCAACAGACTCGATACTATACCTTAAACTCTAATCCCTTATCCCTAAACCCTCCAACCCTATCCCTAATCCTTATACCCTCCACACTCTACTTTAACCCTAATCCCTCAACCCTCAACCCTATCCCTAAACCCTTGACCCTCGAACCTCAACCCTCAACCCTTAACTCTGATCCCTTGACCTTCAACCCTAATCCTAAACCCTAAACCCTCAACGCCAAATTCTAATCCCTCAACCCTTCACTCTAATCCCTCAACCTTAAACCCTATCCCTAAACCCTCAACACTATACCTTAAACCCTAATCCCTCAACCCTAACCCTAAACCTTGTCCCTAAACCCTAATCCCTTAACCCTCAACCCTAATCTGTCATCCGTCATCCATCAACTCTAATCCCTCATTCCTAAACCCTAAACGCTATCCCTATTCCTAGAACCTCAACAGGCTCGATACTATACCTTAAACCCTAATCCCTCTACCATCGACACTCTTATTTAACCCTAATCCCTTGACCATGAACCCCATCCCTCAACCTCAACCCTCAACCCTCAACCCTCAACTCTCAACATTAAACCCTAATTCATCAACCCTAAACCCTAATCCCTCAAACCTAAACCCTATCCCTAAACCATCAACCCTCAACACTATACCTTAAACCCTAATCCCTCAACCCTCAACCCTAAACCTTATCCCTCAACCCTAAACCCTAATCCCTCAACCCTCAACCCTAATCCCTCATCCCTCAACTCTAATCCCTCATCCCTAAACCCTAAATGCTATCCCTATTCTTAAACCCTCAACAGACTCGATACTATACCTTAAACTCTAATCCCTTATCTCTAAACCCTCCAACCCTATCCCTAATCCTTATACCCTCCACACTCTACTTTAACCCTAATTCCTCGACCCTCAACCCTATCCCTAAACCCTTGACCCTCAAACCTCAACCCTCAACCCTCAACATCAAACCCTAATCCCTCAACCCTTAATTCTGATCCCTCGACCTTCAACCTTGATCCTAAACCCTAAACCCTCAATGCCAAATTCTAATCCCTCAACCCTTCACTCTAATCCCTCAACCCTAAACCCTATCCCTAAACCCTCAACACTATACCTTAAACCCTAATCCCTCAACCCTAACCCTAAACCTTGTCCCTAAACCCTAATCACTTAACCCTCAACCCTAATCTGTCATCCGTCATCCCTCAACTCTAATCCCTCATTCCTAAACCCTAAATGCTATCCCTATTCCTAGACCCTCAACAGGCTCGATATTATACCTTAAACCCTAATCCCTCTACCATCGACACTCTTATTTAACCCTAATCCCTTGACCATTAACCCTATCCCTCAACCTCAACCCTCAACCCTCAACCCTCAACTCTCAACATTAAACCCTAATTCATCAACCCTAAACCCTAATCCCTCAAACCTAAACCCTATCCCTAAACCATCAACCCTCAACACTATACCTTAAACCCTAATCCCTCAACCCTCAACCCTAAACCCTAATCCCTCAACCCTCAACCCTAATCCCTCATCCCTCAACTCTAATCCCTCATCCCTAAACCCTAAATGCTATCCCTATTCCTAAACCCTCAACAGACTCGATACTATACCTTAAACTCTAATCCCTTATCCCTAAACCCTCCAACCCTATCCCTAATCCTTATACCCTCCACACTCTACTGTAACCCTAATTCCTCGACCCTCAACCCTATCCCTAAACCCTTGACCCTCGAACCTCAACCCTCAACCCTCAACATCAAACCCTAATCCCTCAACCCTTAACTCTGATCCCTCGACCTTCAATCCTGATCCTAAACCCTAAACCCTCAACGCCAAATTCTAATCCCTCAACCCTTCACTCTAATCCCTCAACCCTAAACCCTATCCCTAAACCCTAACCCTAAACCTTGTCCCTAAACCCTAATCCCTCAACCCTCAACCCTAATCTGTCATCCGTCATCCCTCAACTCTAATCCCTCATTCCTAAACCCTAAACGCTATCCCTATTCCTAGACCCTCAACAGGCTCGATACTATACCTTAAACCCTAATCCCTCTACCATCGACACTCTTATTTAACCCTAATCCCTTGACCATTAACCCTATCCCTCAACCTCAACCCTCAACCCTCAACCCTCAACTCTCAACATTAAACCCTAATTCATCAACCCTAAACCCTAATCCCTCAAACCTAAACCCTATCCCTAAACCATCAACCCTCAACACTATACCTTAAACCCTAATCCCTCAACCCTCAACCCTAAACCTTATCCCTAAACCCTAATCCCTCAACCCTCAACCCTAATCCCTCATCCCTCAACTCTAATCCCTCATCCCTAAACCCTAAATGCTATCCCTATTCCTAAACCCTCAACAGACTCAATACTATACCTTAAACTCTAATCCCTTATCCCTAAACCCTCCAACCCTATCCCTAATCCTTATACCCTCCACACTCTACTTTAACCCTAATCCCTTCAACCTCAACCCTATCCCTAAACCCTTGACCCTCGAACCTCAACCCTCAACCCTCGACGTCAAACCCTATTCCCTCAACCCTTAACTCTGATCCCTCATCTCTCAACCCTAACCCTAAACCCTCAACCCTCAACATCAAATCCTAATCCCTCAACCCTAAACCCTATCCCTAAACCCTCAACACTATACCTTAAACCCTAATCCCTCAGCCCTCAACCCTAAACCTTATCCCTAAACCCTAATCCCTCAACCCTCAACCCTAATCTGTCATCCCCCAACTCTAATCCTTCATCCCTAAACCCTAAATGCTATCCCTATTCCTACACCCTCAACAAAATCGATACTATACCTTAAACCCTAATCCCTTATCCCTAAACCATCCAACCCTATCCCTAATCCTTATACCCTCCACACTCTACTTTAACCCTAATTCCTCGACCCTCAACCCTATCCCTAAACCCTTGACCCTCGAACCTCAACCCTCAACCCTCAACGTCAAACCCTAATCCCTCAACCCTTAACTATGATCCCTCGACCCTCAACACTATACCTTAAACCCTAATCCATATCCCTCAACCCTTAACCCTTAAAACTTAAACCCTATCCCTACACCCTCAACACTTGACACTATATCTTAAGCCTTAAACCCTCATCCCTAAAGCCTCAACCCTCAATCTTTAAACCTTCAACCCTAAACCCTATCCCTAATCCCTCTACCCTTGACACTCTAACCCTAACCTCGACATTAAATGCTAATCCATCAACCCTAAACCCTAATCCTAAACCCTCAACCCTCAACCCTCAACACTATACCTTAAACCCTAATCCCTCAACCCTCAACCCTAAACCTTATCCCTAAACCCTAATCCCTCAACCCTCAACCCTAATCCATCATCCCTCAACTATAATCCCTCATCCCTAATCCCTAAATGCTATCCCTATTCCTAAACTCTCAACAGACTCGATACTATACCTTAAACCCTAATCCCTTATCCCTAAACCCTCCAACCCTATCCCTAATCCTTACACCCTCCACACTCTACTTTAACCCTAATCCCTTGACCCTAAACCCTATCCCTAAACCCTTGACCCTTGAACCTCAACCCTCAACCCTTAATGTCAAACCCTAATCCCTCAACCCTTAACTTTGATCCCTCGACCCTCAACCGTAATCTGTCATCCCTCATCCCTAAACCTTAAACGCTATCCCTATTCCTAGACCCTCAACGGGCTCAATACTATACCTTAAACGCTAATCCCTTATCCGTAAACCCTCCAACTCTATCCCTTATGCCTTAACCCTCATGATTAATAGCCTTGAACGTAAAAAAATTTGAGTGGGACATAACGAGAGCGCGTTATAACGCGCTCGCGTTATGTCAAACATGGCAAAAGACAGACTTGTGGGAAAGAAAAATGCAAGGCAAAACATAACGCGAGTGCGTTATTTCTTGCTTTGGGAATCCCAAGCCTTGGGCTTGGGATTTGCTTTGGATTTCCAACCCAAAGGCTTGGAGTGCCTTATGAATAGTCACAGACATGTTTTTCTATATTCTTCAAAATTTCACATAATTTCGTTCGTGCTAACCCTCAGATTTGCATGTGTTTCAAGGTTGAACAAATCAAACACATGGGTAATGTTAGGCTTTCTCTTAGCTACTTGACGATGTGATTTTTTTCACATTTTAACAATGTTAAGCCTTTCATCTTTAATTTCTTTTGTTTGTGTGTCCGTTTTTAGGCAAAAACCACTGTTTGGTCTTTTTTTCATTGTAAAATAACTATTCATTCAAATTTCAAAAAAATTACATATTTAGAAACTAGACTCCATTCTACAAATATTAAAAAATAAAAAAATAATTTTCAATTAGTTTTCAAAATTTATAGGGGTAGCACGGCCAAAATTCTATTTTTTAGGATGTGTCCACTTTAAAAATTAGTAAAAAATCAAATATTCATCAAAATATTATTAGAAAAATCGGGCATAAACTACATGCTATTAGCTAATTTCTCATTGAAGCGATTTTAAAAATACCAAAAAAAAGTTGACCTTTTGAGGGAGCCACAAAACATGCTATGTTATGTTTTTTTGACAGAAACAACACCAATTTCTGTGCCTCCCTCTTTTGAACCCCTTAATCTATGCCATTTTCAAAACAAAATAGTAGTTTAGAAAGTAGACTCGGAGCACTACGAACATTGTTTTGGTTGCATCTCCAAATTTTGAGTGTAACTATGCTCAATTTCTCATCCAAGGCCAGTATTTCCTGATTTTAGAAAAAAAGTGGCCACTTAAGACCACTTTTTGGCCCCCCATCTTCTTGCACTTACCCCTAAATCCTATCCCTAAATTCTCAACCCTCAACCTTAAACCTTAATCACTCAATCCTTATCCACCCCTCTCCTCCCCTAGCTGGCTCACTCCTATCTCTACCCTCCTCTGCCCTCGACACTATACATACATAAATATAGGCATACATAGATACATACATACATACATACATATAGGCATACATACATACATACATAATTAATAGACTTCAATAGAAAAAAATTTAAGGGGAACATAACCCGCTCGTGTTATGTCAAACATGACAAACAACAGACTTGCAAAAAAGGAAAATGCAAAGCAAAACATAATGCACTCACATTATGTCTTACTTTGGGAATCCCAAGCCTTAGGCTTGGGATTTGCTTTGGATTTCCAACCCAAAGGCTTGGAGTGCCTTTTGAATAGTCATAGATGTATTTTTCCATATTCTTCAAGATTTCACATAATTTTATTCATGCTACCCCTCAGATTTGCACGTGTTTCAAGATCAAACAAATTGAACACCTGGGTAATGTTAGGCTTTCTCTTAGCTATTTGACGATGTGATTTTTTTCACATTTTAACAATGTTAAGCCTTTCATCTTTAATTTATTTTGTTTGTGTGTCTGTTTTTTGGCAAAAACCACTGTTTGGTCTTTTTTTCATTGTAAATTAACTATTCATTCAAATTTCAAAAAAATTACATATTTAGAAACTAGACTCCATTCTACAAATATTAAAAAAATAAAAAAATAATTTTTAATTAGTTTTCAAAATTTATAGGGGTAGCACGGCCAAAATTCTATTTTTTAGGATGTGTCCACTTTGAAAATTAGTAAAAAATCAAATATTCATCAAAAAATTATCAGAAAAATCGGGCATAAACTACATGCTATTAGCTAATTTCTCACTAAAGCGATTTTAAAAATACCAAAAATAAGTTGACCTTTTGAGGGAGCCACAAAACATGCTATGTTATGTTTTTTTGATAGAAACAACACCAATTTCTGTGGCTCCCTCTTTTGAACCCCTTAATCTATGCCATTTAAAAAAAAAAATAGTAGTTTAGAAAGAAGACTCGGAGCACTACGAACATTGTTTTGGTTGCATCGCCAAATTTTGAGTGTAACTATGCTCAATTTCTCATCCAAGGCCAGTATTTCCTGATTTCAGAAAAAAATTGGCCACTTAAGACCCCTTTTTGGCTGCCCATCTTCTTGCACTTACCCGAGGCTAAGTGCAAAAAGATGGGGGGCCAAAAGTTTTCAAATTCTTTTCAAAAAAAAATAATGCAAAATGCGAACGCGTTATAATGTGCTCGCGTTATGGTTTGGTAATGATGAGCCTAAGGCTCGCCAAAACCAAGCCATAACGCGCTCGCATTATAACGCGAGCACATTTTGACTTGTTATAAATAAATAAAAAATGGTTATCTATCTCATTTCATTTCTTTCTTCTCCTCTATACCCACGGCCTACAAACCCTAGGAAGCACACTTGCATTTTGCAAAACTTAATTCAACACAAAAACCTTATCGATTCATCGTCAAAATGTTGCCACGACGTCGAGCACACCAAAGAAGTGAGTTATATTTGTTATTTTGTTTGAATTTATTTCTAAATAGGTAGGTTTGAGTTGATTTTTTATGTATATTTCATCAATTGTCAGGAAATGTTAATGCACCTCCTCCTCCTCCTCCTCAAAATCCACAAAATCATGAGGAGGAAATACCCGCAGAACAACAACCTCCTCCATCCATTCCTCGACATGCCCCTGGAACACAAGAAAATATAATGGGGCAAATTGAAAACAACAAAAAAGAAATTGAAGATATAATTGTAAGGTTGAAAGATCCTTCCACTTCAACCTTGCATAGGTCCACGCTTGCTGAATCTCTTGAATCTATGTTATCAAATGTAGATTCAATTAGCAAGCAAATAACTAGTTGGACGGATAAGAGGAGAGAGTTTAGAGACTATTATGCAGACAAGCTGTCATACCATGATGTGAAAAAATTACAAATTACAAAATTAGACTTGTGTTCAATTTTCACAAACCCACAAACAAATCAACCTCCACCCATTACATGCAAGAGGTTCCCTATCCATTGGTGCAACAACCAAGTGATAAGGGACAATTTTGGGTAGAGGTGGTAGATGGTTTTTGACCATCCTCCATGCAATAATAATGAGGTCCCGCAATACTTTTTGAGGAAACTCTACTGCAAGTTTATCCTCAATAAAGTGCCAAACTATTTTGATATGCGGGACTTCCAAGGTAGAGGTGGGGGGTCAGCACAAGATAGACCAGGGGCACGTGTTGACCCACAATGGGCAGTGAGACGAATAATCAACAAACTAACCCATGAACATGTTTCTATCCCTTCCATTGTGAAGGAGAGTGTTGAGGTCGATACACTTTAGTCCATTAGTGCCTTGACCCAGAGCATCATAGAGCATGTCAGTCCTGTAGTTCAGAGTGGGTTGGGAGATAGTGCGAGGAGTAGGGTCCCACCCCATACTTGTCAGACTTGTGGGTCAGCCTGTGGTTATGACCCCATGGATAGTCAGGACGCAAGTGCACAAGCTACATCTGCAGCTGAGCAGATGGTGATGACAGATACCCTCCTGAATGAGACTTTTGGCCTTGATACTTAGGTAAATATTAGCAAGTTTATTGAATTTAATTTATTAAATTTTATTTTTGAAATGCAAGATTAACTAATTTAGTTTGATGATTTTAATGAAATTTTAGGGTCATAGTGTTGATGCAGTTATCAGTGGTTCTCCACCTGCATATTACACTAGATCATCTATTGTTGGGGTATGTAACTAGTAAACAATTATAAATATTACATGTGAATAGCATCATTATATGAATGGTATTCTAATATCTGATTTTGGATGTTGAATAGGTTAATATTGGCAACACTTACCAGTGGTGGTTGACTTCAAAGCTTCATGGAGGTAATAAAATAAATAGTTTAATGAATGAATTGTACTTACTAGATTTTTGTATGTGACTTGTGTGCTTTATTGTGTGTACTTCCATGTTTAGATGAATGTGTGTGTATGTTAGGAGCCATGATTTGCATCACTATTATAGTTTTCGCAATTGAATAATGTTGTTTTATTTCTAGATGATGCAGGCTGTGGAGACACCTCCCGATGTTCAGAGGGAAATGGAGCATGGTGTGACCTCTGGGATTCATAGCTCCATGGAATTGATAGGGGTATGATACAAATTAGTAAATTTCAATTTAAATTCATTGTTATAGTTGTTTATTTTTAAAAAATCAAAAGATTATTGATTTGAAGTTTAATTTCTATCTAGATAGTTTCTATAGGACATGACATCACCACGGCCTATTCCTTCTACTGAGGCAAGTGAGGAGACAGATTATATGTTAGCGGTAAGTGATTATTTTGTTAAATGTTTCATTTTTTATAACATGTAATTTCTATAGATTAATGTCTATACTTTTTATTGTAACAGATAAAGATGCAGGAAGAACTAAATAGGAGGAGCAGCCCTCGGGTTCGTAGTAGACCACCCACATGCACGTCTCCATGCCTTAGAAGATCAAAGGCTTCCCATGATCTATTCTCTTCACCAACCAGAGGGGAATGACTTTTTCTTTTGTTCCTTTGTTGTATGCCTATATGGCATTTGTGGACATATACTTTGTATTGTATATAGTTGACATTGTATGCCTATATGGCATTCTTGTAAGCCTATATGGCTATTTTGTATATATGTTATACTTATATCGACAGATATTGATGTATGCCTATATGGATATTTGGTTAATACAAATCTTTTTTATTGATGGCGTCCATACTTGCATTATAAATCCACGTTTGAATGAATATTTGTAGATGGCTACTTCAAATATTTAAAGTCCAATTGTATTACATAGGATGTTTGTTGATCTAATAAGCTGGCTATTGTTATTCAAGTATCACCTAAACCTCATTTTGGAACTAAAAGATAAAAGTTGTATTTTAAAAAAATGAATCATCATGTTGAACAAAAAATATTAATATTCTTTATGAGTTGCTCAATTGAAAATATTCAAATGAGTATGTTGATCCATATTCTTTATGAGTTGGTCAATTGAAAATATTTCTTAATTTCTTGTTATTATACCATATTGGGATGCAAAGAGTATGTTTGTTGTTTTGAATAAGATAGTCAAAATCATATGCTTATGAGCACCTGATGACCATTGTGGTTATTAAATGTAATTCCTCTTTCATATAAGGCGAGGTTATGAGATTACATTGAGTCTTACCTTGATCATCATCTAAGGCACCTTGCAATGGAGGTCTTGAGCAACATAAACCTTAGGTGCAATTTCTTGCTTCTACAATCAAATTTGAGCGCCTAAGGAGTGGATTGGTGATGGACATCACTTTGAGTGCCTTAAAAGTGTTTGAAGGTTTGAATTGGTGAATGATAGTGCCTAAAGGTCTTAGAACCAACTAGAATAAGGAATTGAAGAATGAGTTAACCACTTTGAGCACCTTGAAGGAGAGAAGTATGTATATGAAGATTGATTAAATGTTAGCGGTAAGTGACTACTGTGGTTATTAAATGTAATTCCTCTTGCATATAAGGCGAGGTTATGAGATTACATTAAGTCTGACCTTGATCATCATCTAAGGTGCCTTGCAAAGGAGGTCTTGAGCAACATAAACCTTAGGTGCAATTTCTTGCTTCTACAATCAAATTTGAGCACCTAGGGAGTGGATTGGTGATGGACATCACTTTGAGCACCTTAAAAGTGTTTGAAGGTTTGAATTGGTGAATGATAGGGCTTAAAGGTCTTAGAACCAACTAGAATAAGGAATTAAAGAATGAGTTAACCACTTTGAGTGCCTTGAAGGAGAGAAGTATGTTTATGAAGATTGATTGAATGTTTGGAGTTTAGGCACACTTTCCTTGTCATCTAATCACACATTGGTGCCTAGGAAGAGTTGACATGAAACAATCCTTTGAGTGGACTCCTTGATGAGATCTCTCCATTGCTTAAACTTGTTGAAATGTTAAAAGCTAAGTCAAATCGATTCTAGGTGCTCTTTGCCTTCAGAATGACCTTGAATTAGCACCTAAGCATAACAAGAGAGTTTAAATCCATTCAATATGGTGCCTTGTAAGAGGAGAGATTAAGAGCATGAGACTAGATGGCATTTAAGAGTCAAGATCATCAAAATCCAAAGAAATGGGCTAAGTAAGCTAAGGCGCCTTTGCTTGTCATTCAATACCTCCATGAGCACCTAGATTGAAATTGTATCCAAGGACATCTAAGAGTAGGTGCCTAGAGGGGAAAAGTCATCCTAAGACCTTCATAATTATTTAAAGCATAAAAAATGCCAAGTATAAAGCTTCATTATGTTGGGCACTCTTTCACCTCCATATAGATCTAGATTGGTGCCTTAGATAAAGTATCACAAATCTATATCATTGAGTAAGTTCCAAGAGAGAAAGGCTTACTTCAAGCATGTTTAATCATTTAAGGTCTTACAAATAATGAATAGAGCCTAAATTGATGCTAGGTGCATCCTCTTGTCTCTACTATCTAGTTTTGGCACCTAAGGAGAAATTACATCTAGTGAACTCATTAATTGGCACCTAGGAGGAAAAGACCTTAAACTTACATTATTGAGTTAGCACTTTAGAAATTGAACAATTCCTAGTCAATTGGAGTCATAAAATATCAAATACAAAGTCAAATTAGACTTAGGCACCCCTTCATGTAATTTCCCACCATCATGAGCACCTAAATCTAGGAAGATCATCCAATTGTGCTTAGGAATAAGATACAAGTCCAAGACCTCAAATTTGAGCGTCTAGAAGTGTGATGGATTGAAGAAGCTACATTGGCGCCTAAGGGTAAGTTGTATCTAATGACATCACCTAATTGAGCGCCTAGGAGGTATAAAGCTTAACATTGACATGAGGACAAGCGCTTAGTAAAGGAGAGTTTCTCAAACATTTAAACATGTGAATGAAGTCATAGGAATGCACTAAGTCATCTAGGCACCATTTTCCCCTTGTGTACCCTTACATTTGCTCCTAAGAAGAAGTTGGTTCAGTTCATTGGAGTGTTTGAGTATTGAGGATTTCTTAGCAATGCTTTACAAATTTACACTGCCTCCTTCTGACGATTTTTGGGGCAGCAGAAAACCTTTCACCACGGGCAAAGACCTCAGAGATATAAAAAATTGAGAGAGGTTATTGTAGACGCACTCTACATGATCACGTTGCCTTAGATAAAATATTTTTAAGTGACACATTTTTTGAGTAACATCTCATCAAAGATTACTACCTTTTTGCACTTTGGACTCTTCAGGGATATCGTCGGTACAATGTAGCTCAAACTGTTTCGACATGTGTGGGTGAAAAAAAGGACCATGCCTAGTGTAAATGTACCCATCCAGACGCATTGGAACACTCAGTTTGGTCGCATCAGGAGTAGGATGAAAGTTGCACCACTTTGCAACTTTACACTGCCTCCTGACGATTTTTGGAGCAGCAGAAAACCTTTCACCATGGGAAAAGACCTCAGAGATATAAAAAACTGAGAGAGGTTATTGTAGAGGTACTCTACGTGATCACATTTCCTTAGATAGAATGTTTTTAAGTGACATGGTTTTCAAGTAACATCTTGTCAAAGATTGCTGCCTTTTTGCACTTTGGACTCTTCAGGGATATCGTTGGTACAATGTAGCTCGGACTGTTTTGACATGTTTGGGTGAAAAATAGGACCATGCCTAGCATAAATGTACCCATCCAGACATGTTTGAATAGTCAGTTTGGTCACATCAAGAGCAGAATGAAAGTTACACCCCTTTGCAACTTTACACTACTTCCTTCTGACGACTTTTGGGGCGGCAGAAAACCTTTCACCATGGGTAAACACCTTAGAGATATAAAAAACTGAGAGAGGTTATTGTAGAGGCACTCTACATGATCATGTTGCCTCAGACAGAATGTTTTTAAGTAACACAGTTTTTGAGTAACATCTCGTCAAAGATTGCTACCTTTTTGCACTTTTGACTCTTCAGGGATATCGTCGGTACAATGTAGCTCGGACTGTTTCGACATGTTTGGGTGAAAAATAGGACCATGTCTAGCATAAATGTACCCATCTAGATGCGTTGGAATAGTCAGTTTGGTCGCATCAAGAGCAGGATGAAAGTTACACTCCTTTGCAACTTTACACTGCCTCCTGATGATTTTTGGGGCAGCAGAAAACCTTTCACCATGGGAAAACACCTCAGAGATATAAAAAACCAAGAGAGGTTATTGTAGAGGCACTCTATGTGATCACATTTCCTTAGATAGAATGTTTCTAAGTGACACGATTTTTGAGTAACATCTCGTCAAAGATTGCTGTCTTTTTGCACTTTGGACTCTTCAGGGATATCGTCGGTACAATGTAGCTCAGACTGTTTTGACATATTTGGGTGGAAAAAAGGACCATGCCTAGTGTAAATGTACCCATCCGGACGCGTTGGAATAGTCAGTTTGGTCGCATTAGGAGCAGGACGAAAGTTACACCCCTTTGCAACTTTACACTGCTTCCTTCTAACAATTTTTGGGGCAGCAAAAAACCTTTCACCATGGGAAAACCCCTTAGAGATATAAAAAACTGAGATAGGTTATTGTAGAGACACTCTAAATGATAGCGTTACCTTAGACAGAATGTTTCTAAGTGACATGTTTTTTGAGTAACATCTC
Source organism: Cunninghamia lanceolata (assembly GCA_027924645.1). Lineage (NCBI taxonomy): Eukaryota > Viridiplantae > Streptophyta > Pinopsida > Cupressales > Cupressaceae > Cunninghamia > Cunninghamia lanceolata. The sequence continues at coordinate 8,237,522 of BSBN01000957.1, forward strand.
ATCAAAGATTGCTGCCTTTTTGCACTTTAGACTCTTCAGGGATATCGTCGGTACAATGTAGCTCGGACTGTTTCGACATGTTTGGGTGAAAAATAGGACCATGACTATCATAAATGTACCCATCTGAACACGTTGGAATAGTCATTTTGGTCGCATCAGGAGTAGGACACCAAAAATGCATAACATGATTATGTAAAATGTGTATATGTGTAAAAATGTAGCAGGAAATAAAAAAAGACAAACCTTACAAATTAATGTGCATACTTACAACTCAATGTAACATGACTTTACAAAATCAATGTGAATACTTACAAATTAATGTAATGAACCATCTGGGTCTGCTTTACTCTTTATTGTGTCAAGTATTGCTTCATGGTCAGACTCACGCATCTTCCACAAGATTTTGTTCAAAGGTCTACGCTGATACTTTATCAAATGAACATTGGATGCCATGACAAGGTTTGAGTAATGAAGAATCTTCTGATGCATGTCAAAGTCCTAAAATAGCCAAACATTAACACTCTTATGTGGGTACCTTCTAAACCATGTTCTAGTAATAACCACTGAACCTATAGGGTATTCGATGTTTTCTCCATCTGTAACAGGGGCCTCCAATTTCTTTTTGGCCTCAACACAACGACATAAGTAATAATTTGTTCCCTCTTTATTAGCTTCATCTACAATAACTGCATATACGTGCCCTACATTGATATGTGTAGCAAATTAGATAAAATTAGTCAACATTACAAAAACACTACAAAGTAAGATGACATTACCTGGTTGAACTAGATGAAATTAGATGCATATACGTGCCCTATATTACATGGTTGAACTAAATCTGATATGTGGTCAAAGTCAACTGATGATTCCATCTGTGTTAGTTCTAGTGTCGTCAGGGGTCGATACGTGTCAAGTGGGCTAAGATAACTTAACTGCCATTCGTCAACCCACTCCTTTAACTCGTACTCATCCCAGACTTGAATTGTACAAGAAGAACAAAAGCATGGCATCTTTCACGTATGGATACTCCATGAACCTGCAATTGAGCTTCTGAAAGAGTGCATCTCATTTGATCCTATCAGTGTACAATAGTTCTCATATGGTGCAATGTTAGTATCATCTATCAACCAAAAAAATTTACGAACTGAAGACTTACCTTCATTACCTGGACCCATGGAAGCATTACACCACTTGACAATCAATTTTGCATCTGTCAACTTTGCATTGTCTTTATACTTTAACTCTTCTCATGCTATGGCTCTTTTGATATATGCTCCTGCACCATCATGCTCCCCCTTTCCATGCCTGGCCTCACAAAAGTTTCACATATGCTGAATACTTGTAAAATTATGCCTCCTACTCAGCCAATAGAAATTCTGTGAGTTCTTGAATTGTGACACATAGTTATCCGACCATATGATATGCTGACTGAATGATATACCCCTTCTACCCAAATCATTGTAGAACACTGTTGACCTATTTTTCTCGACCCAGAGCCAAACAGTTCACTTTGCTTTCTTGAAAATCCTTTGGAAAATGTTCCCATAAAGCTTAAAGTGCCAAATTTCCCAAGAACCTTGCTTAAAAAACCTTACCTTTGGAAAGAACTTGAGAAAATAGGCAGGTTTGTTTTTTAGACCACCCTGATATTTGGCTAAATAAAGAAGTTATTCATGGTCAAAGTTTTGGTCAACATACAATTCAAATGTATATTTGGAGGGCTTGCAAGTGTATATCGGCCTTAAAAAATGATGAAAAAAGTAAGTTATATGCATTTTGGAATGCATATCGGGCCAAGGAGATGTATATACATTTAGGGAATCTGTTGTAGATTTTGGGAATATTCTTGGTTTGTATATCGGATCACAAGAAAAGATGCAAGGAAATATGCAAGACGAATATACATTGAAGATTCCCTAGAATATTCTGCGCTTGCATATCAAAAGGCTCGTATATTGCTTTGTATGTTCACACATACAAGCGACTATATACAATGAAAGTATACATTGCGGGTGTATTCCATCACAGATTCCCTGTTTGTATGTAAGAGGGTTTGTATATTGTGTTTGTATATTCGACATAAAAAGGTGCCAATATACATTTGCTACAGTGCAGTGGGAGTACATACAAAGTTGCCGCAGGCGCACATATGTAAGGAGGGTTGTATGTCTTCTACATACAAAGGATCACGTGAACAGTGAATTGTATATTGGATTGTATGTTCTCACATACAAGGCCGATATACAAGGGATTATATACAACCCAGACCCAACAGGGCAGTCAAACACAGTTAGTAGTTTTTGAGGTCCGTGGCTTGTATATTTGGTGATTGTATGTTGCGATATACAAAGGCCGAACATGCATTTGGTGGGTCCCGCGAAGATACAAGGATGAATGTACATTTTGCAATGTACATTGGCGGTGGATGTGCAAAGGTAAAGATACAAAGGCAAATGCATCAGCTACAACAGTGGCTTGTATATTTTTTAGCTTGTATATTTGCATATGCAAGCTGATATACAAGCAATGAACATACAAAGGACATGCAAATGGTGGGGCCGGCACATATAAAGGCAACTGTATGCATATTCAAATTTGAAAATACAAGGACATTTCATAGTCTGATATACAAGGCGCCATGCATATACAAAGGAGTTGCAGATAAGGTTTTGGATGTCGATTCAAGTGGCAAATGTAAGTGATATATACATAGATGAAAAGCGATATATACAGGTGATTGACCAAAACTTTGACCGCCTGTATCTCCTCCATACTGGCGAATTTCAACATGCTGTAAAAGGCAAAGGATGCATGTTTTTGTCCCCTCTTTCATTTGGTAAGGTTTTTTCAAGAGTTTTTTGTCACTTTTCAATTTCAGATCTAGAGTTGCATGTTTTGAGTGGTGAACATTCCAGCTACTACATTGAGCAGACGAAGATATTTTTGGCATTCATTGTTGCACCATGATGCAGCAGCTCGCATTGATGACAAAAGGATATCTCCCCACCACCTTGTTTCATATAGCCACGCAGCAACTGCATTAAAGGCTCAAAATATCTCATATCTGCCAAATGCGAGATTTTGATGTCATGACTGATGCAGCTGGACAGTCTTTAAGTGTAGATATTTTCTATTCCAACTCTTAGAGAAAATTTTGTAACTGACCTAGGTTAGTTTGGAATGCTATATATATGCATTCACGTGATGTACAAAGGGTTAGAAATTTTTTGGCATCCTGGTCTTTCTATTTCCAAACAGAGTTTTCATAGACTGTAACATTGTCTTTTTATTGGATAAATGCAAGTTATTTTACCTCCTTTGATGATTTTCTAAGTTCTGTGTGAATCTGCATGAAGTTTTCTGTGAACATTATGTTCCTCTCAACCCTATTGCACCTTACCTCTGCTAAAATCATCTAATCTATGTACGTTTACTTGTTGTATCTGATTATATTGTGCATTTTCTCGGTGTTGTGGAAGTCTCTTTTAATCTATCTGGTGCATCACCCTTTTGCTTTCAAGTCCTTATGTTTTTACCTTTCATTTTTAAGCTTTCCTTCTCCCTTTTCCCCAAAATTCAATAGTTTAGGTGATAATCAGGCAAGGAAGCCGGCCTTCTCTGGAGGTCTGATCTCATTTAGCAAAGTCCCACACTTAGAGATCATTCCCATGTTACTCCAGATTGTAGAGGTTTCACAACTGTATGCAAGGGTGCAAATCTGGGTGATAACAACTTTGGCATGCCCGGTGGGACCAAGAGTCAGAACAATAATCAAAATAACAATCACTATTACGAGTTTTGATGTGCAGCCAGTGATTACAGACCTTTAAGAGGTTAAAGTTTGCATATCTAGTGACTCAGACTGGAGAGAGACAAGCAGATTAGTTCTGCTATTACATTTTATGAGAAAGATACAAACCAGGAGTTCAAGCTCATTTGACTATTTGCAGCTGTCTCCACCTAGAAGGCAGAGTAGAGTTGTAGCAAGGACTCCAGTTTCTAAAAGGATATAGTCAACTCCACCAAATTTCAGACCAGTTGTTTCTGTAGTTCCTGTAGCAATTCAAGCAAATCTACCCCCAGCTGTTCAGATGGCAAGGAATCACCCATTTGTGGCTTTCGACGGGGGCAGCCCTTTAAATTTAACAATACATGATGTGATACCCTTGGCAGCTTTGAAGAATCTGCCTTATTTCACAGGGGAAAATTAGACTACTCCTATTGAGCACATTAGAGATGTGGCTTCTCTATGTGGAGTACATCATATAACCCAGGAAAACGTGGCCATCAGGTTGTTGGCTGCCTCTTTCAATGGAAAAGCATTGCAATGGTTTAGAAGTTTACTAGTGTAGACCATAGCAACTTGGGATGACCTTGGTGATAAGTTAAATAAGTAATTCCAAGATAAATAGGATAACTTCTCACTGGTTGAACAGATGACTACAATAAAGAGAGCTCCTCACGAGCAAATGATGGATTTCAACTTCAGATTTTAGAAGACATGGGACAGAATTCCTGCCATGGTAAGGCCTCCAGCTGAATATGCATTCTTGTATTTCTTGAAATCCTTAAATAGTGATGTTTCAGTAATGATTCAATCACTAGGAGGTACTAGCTTACCAAATGCTTCTGAATTAGCTATAATCTAATTTAGGCCAGAAAAATAGCACCCAGACTGCCAGCGTCTATCTTTCATGAGATTCAGGCTACGATGCCTTTGCCAATTCCATATTGTGCCCCTTTACCTACTGTGGCAGCATTACCAAGTACTACCAATTCTGAGCCTGCTACCACTAGTTCATCCCAAGAGCTAAAAGAGATTAAAAATAGCCAACAAAAGATTGAGGGTATCCTCCAAACTTTTGGCAATGAGCTAGTGAACATAAAAAAAGTAGTAGTCCCAGAGCAGGCAGCCCTATCAGCAACCCAATCAAGGACAGAACCAACCATACTAGGGGCAAAATCAGCCTTACCAAGCTAATAGGCCACCTTATCAAGGTAATTATCAAGGTGTCAGGAAAAATGTGAATCAAAGGCCTTTTTAGCCTTATAATCCAGCACCTATTAATGCAGTAAGGGACCTCGTCCCTATTCAAAATAACCTTGCAGCTGAACATGAATGGTGTTTTCCATGTACTCAACCACACAATCAGGCAACCTGCTCAAATGGAGTCATAAATCAGGATTTAATGGTGCAAAATGTGGCAGTCTCACAACCAAATGTCCCAAATGATGGAACTGCACAACAACAAGAGCAACCTCAGAATGATTCTACCTTCATAAATTGGCAAGAAGGTGAATTATGTGGGGTAAACAGTAATAACGCCTCAGTTGCAGCAAATACAAGAGCCAAGAAGAGGGGTTATGAGATAGACCAAGCAACAAATAAAGAGAAAGGACATGTTGGTGCTTCTACATCACATATTTCCCATATTCTACAAAGAATTAACCCAGCAGCAACAAGAGGGATGCCTCATTTGCAAGTGGAGGTTGCTGCTACAAAATCAAATCAGAAGGTAAGTGCCATTCCATCTTTCAATATTATTGAAAATATGAAGAAGATGAATGTGACAATGTCTATGTGGGATTCTTTAGCCATCTCGAGCCAAAAAGACATATTGCAATATGTCTTGTCTGATTTGAAAGTGTCCAAGGATACAATTATTGACCCAAATAGGGCTGTCCTTACCAATTCATCCGAAGATAACAACAAGCAGCTAAACAAGAATGCTAAGCCACTCCCTTTTTATGTGTCTTTGATAATTGGGGACAAATTAGTTCATAATTGCATGGTGGATAGTGGAGCAAGCAGTTCTATGATGCCTAAGTAGATAGCAGACCAATTAGGGCTTAAGTACCAACCCCTTGAGAAGGGTGTTCTCCAATTAGATGGCATAGCTGTTAACACTGTGGGTGTAATAAAAGACCTAGGTCTCACTCTGAACACTTGCCCAAATGTTTCCATCATCCAAGAGGTCTTTATCATAGATTTGCCTCCTTTTTTTGCCATGTGCTCATCAAGAGAATTTACTGCCAAGATAGGAGGATATTTATCCTCAGACTGGTCCCACATATTTTTCAGGACCAGATATGGCACCAAAGTAACTTTAAAATCTGATAGCTTTCAAATCATCACATAGAGCCCTACACACCAAGTGTTGTTAATACAAATTGCATTATTTCTGATGATCCTAAACTTGTTACTGCTCAAGAACTACAAGCTGAAGGCATACCAGAGGTACTCTTAAGGGAGTGGGCCTCAGAAAATAGTGTGGATGATCCTAAGGGACACATCCAAGAAATTGGTATGGGGGTTTACATACTGCATGAGCATGAAACAGCAATACCAAATCTAGTGAAGGATGCAGAACAATAGATCAAGCAACAAAATAGGGTGTGGAAAATGTATTTTGATAGCTCTAGGAGTAGAAATGGATCTGGAGGTGGAGCAATGCTGGTGTCACCACAAGGTAAAAAATATTATTCTGCTTTCTATTTTGCCTTTACATGTACAAATAACACTGCTGAATATGAAGGATTAATTCAAGGTTTGTAGTGGGCAAGAAAGAGAAAAATAGGATGTTTGTAGGTGTATGGTGATAGTGAACTCATTGTGAATCAGGTAAGAGAACTGCATCTTACAAAAAATGATGTTCTGAAATGCTACAAACATAGGGTGTGGTACATGATTGAAGAATTTGATGCTTTCAATCTGATCTCTATTCCAAGAAATCAGAACTATCATGCTGATAGGTGTTGGTAATCATTTATGTTTAGGGTTTTAGGCTCGAGCTGCTAGTGGTGCCTGCATAAGCAATCAGGTTTTAAGCATTTAAATATGTAGGCACCTTCCCAATATTCAAAAATTTCTAACACTTTCGACCTCTATAGTTTTAAAAAATGCCAAAATCAGTCATATGCATGTGTTTTGTATATACAAAGGTGTTTGTATATACATACAGGTCAAAATGTGCATTGGTGGGTCAAAAATCTCTTTCGCCTTTTGAAAAATTGAGTTAGGTGCATTTCTGATTGTATATCGGGCTCTAAAAGGTGCATATACAAAGGGGGAATCTTTCACAGATTATAGGGAATATTCTCGCTTTGTATATCAGGTCATATACAAAGCAATGTATATAGGGGCGTGCTAATATACAATTGCTACAGTGGCAAGCGAAAGATACATTCCTAGAATATTCTGTTGAAGATACCGCAGTTGTATATTAGAGGTTTGTATATTTGCGGATGCAAGCGAAACATACAAAGGTGCAAAGATGCATTTGCTATAGTGCAATGAGGAAGATACATGTGGTAAGGCCCGCGGGTATATACAAACAAGTTTGTATGTTCGGCATACAAAGGAAATATACATTTGATGAGATACAAGTTAGATTCGAAAGGTTCTCCAATCTGGTTGATAAATGAGTTAGAATCTGCGACTTGTATATTTGCTTTTGTATGTGCAACATACAAAATGGAGGTCTAAAGGAAGACATACAATCCAGACCCGATGAAGATTTCAAGTTGCTTCATAAACATTTGGGGTCCGTGGCATGCATGTATATGGCGTTTGTACATGCCGATACGTAAAGAGGATATGCAAGGAAAGATGATGCAAAGTCGACCCAATGGTTGATTTTCAATTTGTTCTATGATGTTTTGGGGTCCGACTTGTATATCAGATGTTTGTATATGCTTTTGGGCATGCATATATAAGGCAAAAATGGCAAAATGAAGAAAGGAAAAGTCAGCAATAGGAGCATGAAGTGCCTACGTGGCACAATTTCACTGGCCGACAACTTTTTAGCATTATTTGATGCCATTGATCTTGGTGACAGGAGGGTGATCGACGACCATGCTTTGAGACCACAACGAAGGTTTTTTCCTGAGTGTTTGAAGTCATTTTTTGAGCAGGAAAATAATAGAGGCACGTTGTTACTGATTTCAAGGAGGCTACGGGTAGATGAAGCATTGATGGCAGATTTGCAGAGGATGGGCGACGGAAATGACAGGTCAACCACCTGATTGAAGATGAATGTCTCTGAGCGGCGGCTCAAATCTTGATTCCACTTGCTCTCTTCCTTTGCTTCTCGGCTGCATTCAATTTTGAGCACCATTTCTCACGATGCATTGTATTTGGCGAAGTTTTGACTTGCCATGTAATTAATTTGATGAGTACATAGTCTTGGTATAAAAGCCAAACTGTGTTACTCATTGTGGTGGTTGAAGACTTGGACATTTTTGTGTAAATAATGAAGAACAAGGCATGATCCTGGGTTGTTTTATCTCATTCTGGAGTTTATGAGTTGCATCATGAATGTATTTTGCACGTATGTTTAGTTTCATGTTGATATAGATGAAAAATGCTCTTATGCATGTGTTTATCTGTTTGTCTCCTTCGCTGCATGCATTTCCTTCTTTTGAATCTAGCTACTAAGGGTTTCTCAGATTCTAGGGTATAAGTTTATGTATCACATGCTTCATCTCTGACTTCCATTCAAGGAGTGGATTAAATTGTTTTAGGTTAAGCATGGAGAAGGTTGTCTGTCGACAGGGATATCTGTAGGTAGAGGCAACTAAATACCCATTCTTGGGTGATATTTGTAAGGCAATCATCAATCCAACCCCTTGAAACTTGAATTCTAGTTGTAAACCATCTGTTGCATACATCTAGTTGACTCTTTGCCCTGAGATAGGCACCGGTCTGCTCCTGGGTTAGTAATTATGACCCAAAACCCCTTGTCTTGTATCCAAATCATCATATCCATCTTTCCATAACTTCCACCTGTTAGTTGTAGGAGTAGGATTAGGACCCCTGCATACTCTCATCCACAACTAGACACATATGTCCAAGAATATTGCCAACCTTGTGATGTATCATCCACATCTTGGTCCACACATGAGAGTATTCTACCTATTGCTGTCAAGCTAAATCTTCCTGTCAGTGAGCTAGTCAATGTTACACCTTTAGTTATAGGGATACCCCCCTTGGTGCGGCAGAACCAGAAGTGAAGGGGAGGCAGCTCACGCAACCTCCCGTTTCTATTGGCCGAATCAGCCTGTGCATAGGAACTGGCAAACCCTCTGCCAATTCAGAGAAAATAACCAACAATAGATTGGCTACAATTGGGGCTCAGTTTGACATCCCTAGTGATATTCAAAGGGAGAAGGTACAACCTCATGTTAAAATAGTTGGTAGACCCTCTATCCCTGATAATGATATTCATTGGCAAGTTTTTGAAAGTGATGAGCAGATCCTGCATTTCTTGTTAGAAGAAGATGAGTTTTCTGTGATAAATCAGGATAAGCTCAAATGACAATATGGCAATGATCAAATTGTTCAGTTGAGAACAAACAAGCTACCCAAGGGATTGGTAACCTTGGAATCTATTTTTAGTATAGATGATCAACTGAAGAAAAGCAAGACTAGTATGCAGGTAAGAGAAGAGCATTATGAGGAGCTAGAAATCTTCAAAGGTAAGCTTCTTAAAATCGGTAAAATCTACTCAGCTAAGGATAGAAGAGCTTTTATTTCTCTCTATCAAGAATTTGAAGATGTGTTTCCTTGGGATTATTCAGACCTAAAGGGATTTGTTCTCATATTGCCCAGCATACCATAGAATTAGAACTAGGTACTGAACCTGTGAGGCAGAAGCAAAGACCTTTAAACCCAAAGCTTGAGCCTCTAATGATTAAAGAACCAACCAAACTGATTGAGGGGAAGATCATTTTTCCAATCAAGCATACTTCTTGGGTCTCTAACCTTGTCCCTATGAGGAAAAAGAATGGGGAGATTAGACTGTGTGTGTCGACTTCAGAGACCTTAATATGGCCTCCCTAAAAGATCACTACCCATTGCCCTCAATGGAGCAAATTCTATAGGTAGTGGCTGGATCGGAAAGGTTTTCTTTGCTTGATGGGTTTTCTGGTTACAATCAAGTGTTGGTCAAGGAGGAGGATCAGTTCAAGACTGCTTTCACCACCAAATGGGGTACCATGGCCTACAAAAGAATACCTTTTGGCCTCTCGAATGTTGGCTCTACTTTTCAGAGAGCCATGGATATGGCCTTTAAGGGTTTGATGTATAAATTAGTGCTGGTATACCTTGATGATATCACAATTTTTTCCAAGAATGCAGCTAAACATTTATCACATCTGAGGTTAGTATTTGAAAGATGCAAGGAATTCGGGATATCTCTCAATCCCAGGAAGTGCATTTTTGCGGTACATGAAGGCAAGTTGTTAGGGCATGTTGTGTCAAAGGAAGGCATTACCATTGACGCTGAAAGGGTAAGAGCTATTCTGGAGCTACCTTTACCCAGCCACAAAAAGGGACTGCAAAGTTTTATTGGCAGAATTAATTTTCTGCGCAGATTTATCCCCAACGTTGCAAATCTATTGAAGCCTTTGACGGCTATATTGAAGAAAAATATAGTTTTTCAGTTGGAGGAAAGAGGCCAAACTCAGCTTCAAGTCCATCAAGGAGGCGTTAGAGGCTACACCAATGCTGGTAAACCCTGACTTCTCCAAAGACTTTATCTTATATGCTTATGGCGGCCTGGATGTCATCTCTATGATTTTGGTACAGCAGCAGAGTGAGGGTTTTGAGCAACCAATCGCTTTCTTTAGCCATGGGCTGGAAGAGTACGAGCAAAGGTATAGCTTCGTTGAGAAAAATGTTCTTGCAATGGTGAGGAGCCTCAAGAAGTTCAGGCATCTTATTTCCAATAATTAGATACATTTGATGGTCGCTCATCCCAGCATAAAGGAGTTCCTGTTGAGTAAAGATGTTAGTGAAAAAAGGGCTGGTTGGATCACCAAAGTCATGGAATATGACATGGAGATCAAGATAACCAGGCTTGACAGGGGCAGAGGACTTAGTGAACAACTCGCTACCAGTTCAGAGAATAAAATAGGAAAAGAAGAAGAAGTGCTTTTGACTATTGAAGAAGAGCATCAGAATGATACAGCAGCAGTAGGCACCCGTTGAGTTAATGACATGACTTTATTTTTGCAAACTGGTAAATGTCCAACAGGTCTAGATAGAACTAAAAGAAGATATTTTAAACTGCAATCTGTTCCATATGTTTTAATAAATGGCATCCTTTTCAGAAAGGACTTCAATGGTGTATTGTTAAGGTGCATTGATAAAGATTAGACCAACATGGTGCTACATGAATTTCATGATGGAACAACAGGGGGTCATTTTGCTCCAAAGACTACTACTTGGAAAGTAATGAGAGCTAGATATTACTAGCCCAGCTTATTTAAAGATGCCCATGCATGGGCTAGAAAATGTATAAAATGTGTCATTTTTGCAGGAAAAGAAAGGTTTCCAGCCTTACCTCTACGGCCATTTCAAGTAGAGCAGCCCTTCATGAGATGGGGCATTGATTTTATAGGTCCTATTAACCCACCATCAAGTGTAGGCCACAGATGGATACTCACAGCTACAGATTATTTCACAAGATGGACTGAAGCAGTGGCCATGAAGGAATCCAATGAGAATGTTGTTTTAAATTTTTATCATGATTTGATTGCCAGATTTGGAGTGCCTGAGTCAATCATTTCTGATAATGCTTTGGCCTTTGTTGGCCTAAAGATAATTGACTGGGCTGTTAAGAATGGGATTTATTTGAATACTTCATCAAACTATTACCCTCAAGGTAATGGTTTGGCTGAGTCTACAAATAAAAATCTCATAAGAATTATTAAAAAATCAATGGAAGATAACTAGAGGACCTGGCACACTAATTTGAAATATGCCTTATGGGCTGATAGAATAACTCCTAAAAGGTCCATTGGAAACTCTCCATATATGTTAGTATATGGAAAGGAAGCAAGATTTCCTATCTCTGTGGAACTGCCAGTACTAGACACCATGAATCAACTAGAGATGTTTGAAGAAGAGGATGCCATGGTTGTTAGATATGCTCAACTTATGGAGCTTGAAGAAATCAGAGACAAGGCTATGAAGACTATGGAATATCATCAGCTTCAGACCAAAAGAAATTTTGATCAGAAGGCCACGCCCAAAATCTTTAAGGAGGGTGATATGGTGCTCAAATGGGACAAATTGAAGAGTAGGCCAGGAAAGCACTCCAAGTTTGACAACATGTGGAGTGGCCCATTTCTCATTACTGAATGCAAGGAGCATAATGCATTTCAGTTATCAAATATGGATGGACAAAATTTGCCTATCCCAGTAAATGGGATACACTTGAAGAGGTGTTTTGAGGTATGAGTGCTTTGTAAATTAGTAGATTAGGTCTCTATGCTTTCAAATAAGTGCTGCTGCACATTAGTTTAGATCCCTTTCTTCTTTCCCTAGGTGTTGTCTAAGCGCAGCTGAAGGGGTTATTTTCAACATTTTGTCTGGTCTTGGTCTTTCATGTCCCTCTCTACTGTATGAGTTGTTGAAGTCAGAAAATCTCTACATATTTTTAATCTATGTATGACTCCATGCCCAATGGATGCTTAAGGCCACTGATCTAAATGTTTAGCAGGCAAACATCTCATAGAGGTCGCCAAATTGTTGACCTATTTTTCTCTGCCTAGAGCCAAACAGTTCACTTTGCTTTCTTGAAAATCCTTTGGAAAATGTTCCCATAAAGCTTAAAGTGCCAAATTTCCCAAGAACCTTGCCTAAAAAAACCTTACCTTTGGAAAGAGCTTGAAAAAATAGGCAGGTTTGCTTTTTAGACCACCCTGAAATTCAGCCAAATAAAGAAGTTATTCATGGTCAAAGTTTTGGTCAACATATAGTTCAAATGTATATTTGGCGGGCTTGCAAGTGTATATTAGCCTTAGAAAATGATGAAAAAAGTAAGTTATATGCATTTTGGAATGCATATCGGGCCAAGGAGATGCATATACATTTAGGGAATCTATTGCAGATTCTAAGAATATTCTCAGTTTGTATATCGGATCACAAGAAAAGATGCAAGGAAATATGCAAGACGAATATACATTGAAGATTCCCTAGAATATTTCGCATTTACATATCAAAAGGCTTGTATATTGCTTTGTATGTTTGCACATACAAGCGACTATATATAATGAAAGTATACATTGCGGGTATATTCCATCACAGATTCCTTGTTTGTATGTAGGAGGGTTTGTATATTGTGTTTGTATATTCGACATACAAAGGTGCCAATATACATTTGCTACAGTGCAGTGGGGGTACATACAAAGTCACTACAGGCGCGCATATGTAAGGAGGGTTGTATGTCTTCTACATACAAAGGATCACGTGAACAATGAATTGTATATTGGATTGTATGTTCGCACATACAAGGCTGATATACAAGGGATTATATACAGCCCAGACCCGACAGGGCAGTCAAATACAGTTAGTAGTTTTTGAGGTTCACGGCTTGTATATTTGGCGATTGTATGTTGCGATATACAAAGGCCGAACCTGCATTTGGTGGGTCCCGCGAAGATACAAGGATGAATGTACATTTTGCAATGTACATTGGCGGTTGATGTGCAAAGGTAAAGATACAAAGGCAAATGCATCAACTACAACAGTGGCTTGTATATTTTTTAGCTTGTATATTTACATATGCAAGCCGATATACAAGCAGTAAACATACAAAGGACATGCAAATGGTGGGGCCCACACATATAAAGGCAATTGTATGCATATTCGAATTTGAAAATACAAGGACATTTCATAGCCCGATATACAAGGCGCCATGAATATACAAAGGAGTTGTAGATAAGGTTTAGGATTCTGATTCAGGTGGCAAATGTAAGCGATATATACAAGCGGTTGACCAAAACTTTGACCGCCTGTATCTCCTCCATCCTGGCAAATTTCAACATGCTGTAAAAGGAAAAGGATGCATGTTTTTGTCCCCTCTTTCATTTGGTAAGGTTTTTTCAGGAGTTTTTTGTCACTTTTCAATTTCAGATCTAGAGTTGCATGTTTTGAGCGGTGAACATTCCAGCGACTACATTGAGTAGACGAAGATGTTTCTGGCATTCATTGCTAGACCATGATGAGGCAGATCGCATTGATGACAAAAGGATATCTCCCCACCACCTTGTTTCAGATAGCCACGCAGCAGCTGCATTAAAGGCTAAAAATATCTCATATCTGCCAAATGCCAAATTTTGACGCCATGACTGATGCAGCTGGACAGTCTTTAAGTGTAGATATTTTTCTGATCCAGCTCTTAGAGCAAATTTTGTAACTGACCTAAGTTAGTTTGGAATTCTATATATATGCATTCATGTGATGTACAGAGGGTTGGAAATTTTTTGGCATCCTGGTCTTTTTGTTTCCAAATAGAGTTTTCATAGACTGTAACATTGCCTTTTTATTAGATATATGCAAGTTATTTTACCTCCTTTGCTAATTTTCTAAGTTCTGTGTGAATCTGCATGAAGTTGTCTGTGAACATTCTATTCCTCTCAACCCTATTGCGCCTTACCTCTGCTAAAATCATCTAATCTGTGTACGTTTACTTGTTGTATCTGATTATATTGTGCATTTTCTTGGTGTTGTGGAAGTCTCTTTTAATCTGTCTAGTGCATCACCTTTTTACTTTTGAGTCCTTATGTTTTTACCTTTCATTTTTAAGCTTTCCTTCTCCCTTTTCCCAAAAATTCAATAGTTTTAGGTGATAATCAGGCAAGGAAGATGGCCTTCTCCAGAGGTTTGATCTCATTTAGCAAAGTCCCACACTTAGAGATCATTCCCATGTTACTCCAAATTGCAGAGATTTCAAAACTGTATGCAAGGGTACAAATCTGGGTGATAACAAACACCTAAAAGAAACCTTGCACAAACTCTGTAGAATGCATACGATCATCACTAATACAAAAATTATACTCCCTTATGATCTTTCTGTCATCCTCTATACTATCATTTGCATGAATGAATGCGATGTGCATAAATATAGAAACCTGTGTGGAGTTGTAATATTGTGATTGCACCTCATGCTGTGGCTGTAGACTGTAGTTCTCTGCAAAGTTGACGATTGAAACAATGCTTCCAACTAAAAATGTGTCCTTGCATAACTTGAATGGCAAGTCCAACCATCGAGCTCTATGGGCATGTCTTGCATACTCATACACTATGTTGTCACGAAATATAGGCATAAACTGATACACTGGAATCTTTTTAATAACCAATTCACACATCTTTGCTTCTTTACCATCTTTTGTATTCTATGCCACTCTTTTATACTTGCCAAACTCTACTAGTTCGTTTCCAACTGCATGTGTTCTTTCCATATGTTCACATATTGGCAAATGTTGCAAGCCACCGCAATGATGACATGTGCCATCCAAGCATAATTTCTTGTAGAATATTTGACCTTCCTCTCTTTCACATAAAATTCTTGATATGAAGTCTCTTGAAGATGTTGGTGGGGCACATATGGCACAACCCTGCAAAACATTGTTAGTATGCATATCTAAACATATAGACCTATAAACATCAAAATGGTTAGAAAATTCAATATGTAATCTACAACAACAAGTAGTGCGTGTGTGATTTATCTTGACATAGAAAGGTTTTAGCATTTAAAAATATCTTTGACAAATTTTAATTTGAGGATACTTCTCTAGAAATTTACGATAAAACTATGTTTGAGTCTCATCCAAAAAATGCTTTGGATGTGGCTCACAGTTCTGACTACCGATTCTCCTTCTTACCACATCCCTTTGATTCAGAGATACCCTTGTGTAATTCTTCCAAAAGTCTTCAATTAGTGATCTCAATGCTTTAACAATTGGTTTATCTTTTTATGGTAGTCTCCCTAAGAACGCCCATAATTCATGGGCATTAGTGTCCTCAATTCTTTGGTGTCTTCCAATGGCTCTTGATAAAGTTTTCCTATTAATTCTCAATTCTTGACTCATCTTTCTAATGAGACGAGCTTTCCTCATTTGACCACGTACTATAGTCAATGTAATCACACGTCGTGTTGCATTACTATCTTTTGTGCGTGAGGTGTTACCCACACTCTCATACGCACTCATTAGATTCTTGACAATAGATTTTTCACTTGAAGCCTCTGATGTTCTCAACCCAAGAATCTTCATGATGGACCTATACTTCATACTTTGCATCATTTCAATGAATAGTTGACATCTTGCAGTCTCATTTAACTTTTCAAAGAACAATCTCCAAATCTTATGAGCATATCTTCTACAAGTGTGTTTTGGAATCTTACCTTCCATTGGCTGCAAAATATTCTCATCAATATTAATCAAATATTTTGGCTTTCTATGCAAAATTCTAGGTGGTGTTAAGTTAGGTAAATTCATCTCAACATTAGGAATTTCATCAATATTTCAATGAGATGGGATAGATGGCATACGTTCGATCAAAGACGGAATAGATGACATACCTTGAGGTTGAGGTGGGAATGATGGCGTACCTCCTTCATCACATGTGAGTGATGATGTACTCTCAACTTGAGATGTGGTAGACGGTGTCCTTACATGTTGAGTTGCGGTAGAGGACATGTCTCCAACTATGGTATTCAAATCTCTCGTAGTACGAAGTTTTTGCATTCATTCTCTTTGTGCCACCAATACCATATCTCTTTGTGATGGTTGTGGTTCCTCTTCAATTGGCATGTCTTCATTTATCATGTCCAATTTCCTCTTCTCACGAAGTTCCCTCATAGCCACTACTTTCTTTGCATTCTTAGCTTCTATCTCTTCCTGTGTTGGTTTAATTCTTGATCGTTTCCTCGACATGACAGAGAATTTGTCTGTAGCATGATAAAGAGACCAATATTAGTTCCTATGAAATGAATACAAGATAATAGTGGGATTGTATTTTTATTATGTTGTAAGGATTTATTCTTGTATAGTTTGACATCATGGTATGTTAAGGTCTGTTTTGTTACACATAAATATTAAAGAGCCCAAGTGTAGAAAATATACATGGCATCATGTGAGATTGTAGGCTGCTTTCTTGATTGGGAATGTGTCTATTTTAAACATGTATGATAAATCATGATAAAGTAATTCAAATAGAATTAAGGAAAATGTAAAGAACATGCATGTAAAGACTTCACATACCTAAAAAATAAAAATTTGAATGGAGAGAGTACCCAATTATGTAGTGTTTTTTTCTTCTTGCCTCAAACTCCTCAACAATTTGAGTTTTTCACCACTTGCTTCCTTTTCAATGTTAAATTGAATAACACTCAAATATAATTACTAACAACAATACTATTAACCAATCTATAATGTTAAATTCCTAAATTAAATCACAATTAACATTGTAACACTACAAAAATTGAAACTTGAATAGATATATATCAAACTTGGTGTGAAAACTATGTTATTTCCTCCTCAAGTTGGCAAAGTAGAAAAGGTGGTGGAAAGATCATGCAAACGTGGTAGAATGTGTAAAATGTGCATGTGAACTTCCCAACAGCATGAAAGCACTTTTTTTTGTCAAAGTACACATAGAATTAGTATGAAAATAGAGCATGTGGGCCTGGATCATGGGGGTCAACACTTTTTTACCGTTTCTATAGTAGGACAAAATGCAAACGCATTATAATGCACTCACGTTTGTCCTGCTATAGATTGATCACATCATGTGCATTATCTTCCTTACCACAAGCAGGGATGACCACAACCTGTGCTTCATCAACTGAAACTTCCAAGCCTTACAATTCCTCTTAAATATGGGAGGATCCATGACTAGAAGAGCCAAGCCACTTGGTCCCGCCTTGCTGAAGGATGACATTCTAGGAGAATTAGGAGTTTTTCCTCTGGAGATCATATAATCTTTAAATGCTTTCCATCTTGGTAGGTCATCTGCATCAGAGAAAAACCACTGATGGTGTCTAAGAAATAAGAAATTCTTCGTCTCTTTGGTGATCCATTTCTCTTTCCAAACCTTCCCCTTTAGACTTGAATGACCGCAAGGTTTTTGAGGGAGAACTTTTCTTGTTTCTTGCAAGAGCTTGCTAGATGCTCTGCCATATGATAGGCATAACAATGAAGGGGAAAGCCCTCATAATCAAGTTCTTGATAGAAAAGGCCCATCGAGGAAGAAAGACAGATCTTCTTTGGAAGTAGAAGTTCCAGTTTGTGACAAATCCTTATCCTAGCAGGGGTTCTGTCAAGCGATTGCCAATCCACTTCCACAAAGTCTCCTGAAGACTTCCTGATTGATTCCAAAACATCCACACCCCAAAACTGGAGAGTTAATCAATATAATCAAACCCATAAATTTGCATTTGATGACAGAAACTCTCTTCAGGCTAGATTAAGAGTCTAGCATTTCAGCTCAAATCTAAACCCATGAACATCTAAATAACCTGAATACAAAATCTTTGTTTTCCTATCTTTAGAACTCAACCCTCAATGTCAAATCCTAATTCCTCAACCCTTAACTCTGATCCCTCGACCCTCAACCCTATCCCTAAACCTTAAACCCTAAAGCCTCAACCATCAAACCTCAACGTCAAATACTAATCCCTCAACCCTTCACTCTAATCCATCAACCCTAAACCCTATCCCTAAACCCTCAACACTATACCTTAAACCCTAATCTCTCAACCCTCAACCCTAAACCCTAATCTCTCAACCCTCAACCCTAATCTGTCATCCTTCAACTCTAATCCCTCATCCCTAAACCCTAAATGCTATCCCTATTCCTAAACCCTCAACATACTCGATACTACACCTTAAACCCTAATCCCTTATCCCTAAACCATCCAACACTATCCCTAATTCTTATTCTCTCCACACTCTACTTTAACCCTAATCCCTCGACCCTCAACCCTATCCCTAAACCCTTGACCCTCGAACCTCAACCCTCAATCCTCAGCGTCAAACCCTAATCCCTCAACCCTTAACTCTGATCCCTCGACCGTCAACCCTATCCCTAAAACCTAAACCCTAAAGCCTCAACCCTCAACGTCAAATCGTAATCCCTCAACCCTTCACTCTAATCTCTCAACCCTAAACCCTATCCCTCAACCTTCAACACTATACCTTAAACCCTAATCCCTCAACCCTCAACCGTAAACCTTATCCCTAAACTCTAATCCCTCAACCCTCAGCCCTAATCTGTCATCCCTCAACTCTAATCCCTCATCCCTAAACCTTAAATGCTATCCCTATTTCTAAAACCTCAATAGACTCGATACTATACCTTAAACCCTAATCCCTTATCCCTAAACCCTCCAACGCTATCCCTAATCCTTATACTCTCCACACTCTACTTTAACCCTAATCCCTCAACCCTCAACCCTATCCCTAAACCCTTGACCCTCGAACCTCAACCCTCAACCCTCAACCCTCAACTTCAAACCCTAATCCCTCAACCCTTAACTCTGATCCTTTGACCCTCAAACCTATCCCTAAACCCTAAACCCTAAAGCCTCAACCCTCAACCCTCAACGTCAAATCCTAATCCCTCGACCCTTCACTCTAATCCCTCAACCCTAAACCCTATTTCTAAACCCTCAACACTATACCTTAAACCCTAATCCCTCAACCCTCAACCCTAAACCCTAATCCCTCAACCCTCAACCTTATTCCATCATCCCTCAACTCTAATCCTTCATCCCTAAACCCTAAATGCTATCCCTATTCCTAAACCCTCAACAGACTCGATACTATACCTTAAACCCTAATCCCTTATCCCTAAACCCTCCAACCCTATCCCTAATCCTTATACCCTTCACACTCTACTTTAACCCTAATCCCTCAATCCTCAACCCTCAACCCTCAACATCAAACCCTAATCCCTCAACCCTTAACTCTGATCCCTCGACACTCAACCCTCAACCCTCAACGTCAAATCCTAATCCCTCAACCCTTCACTCTAATCCCTCAACCTAAACCATATCCCTAATCCCTCAACACTATACCTTAAACCCTAATCCCTCAACCCTCAACCCTAAACCTTATCCCTAAACCATAATCCCTCAACCCTCAACCCTAATCCGTCATCCCTCAACTCTAATCCCTCATCCCTAAACCCTAAACACTATCCTATTCTTAAACCCTCAATGGGCTCGATACTATACATTAAACCCTAATCCCTTATCCCTAAACCCTCCAACCCTATCCCTAATCCTTATACCCTTGACACTCTACTTTAACCCTAATCCCTCAACCCTCAACCCTATCCTGAAACCCTTAACCCTTGAACCTCAATGTACTCAACCCTCAATGTCAAACCCTAATCCCTCAACCCTTAACTCTGATCTCTCGACCCTTAAACCTTAAAACTTGAACCCTAAAACCTATCCCTACATGCTCGACACTTGACACTATATCTTAAACCCTAATCACATAACCCTCATCCCTACAGCCTCAACCCTAAATCCTTAAACCTTCAACCCTATCCCTAATCCCTCTACCCTCAACACTCTTATTTAACCCTAATCCCTTGACCATTAACCCTATCCCTCAACCTCAACCCTCAACCCTCAACCCTCAACCCTCAACTCTCAACATTAAACCCTAATTCATCAACCCTAAACCCTAATCCCTCAAACCTAAACCCTATCCCTAAACCATCAACCCTCAACACTATACCTTAAACCCTAATCCCTATCCCTCAACCCTTAACCCTTAAAACTTAAACCCTATCCCTACACCCTCAACACTTAACACTATATCTTAAGCCTTAAACCCTCAACCCTCAATCCTTAAACCTTCAACCCTAAACCCTATCCCTAATCCCTCTACCCTCGACACTCTAACCCTAACCTCAACATTAAATGCTAATCTGTCAACCCTAAACCCTAATCCGTCAACCCTAAACCCTATCCCTAAACCCTCAACCCTCAACACTATACCTTAAACCCTAATCCATCAACCCTAAAACCTAATCCCTCAACCCTAAACACTATCAATAAACCCTCAACCCTCGACACTATACCTTAAACCCTAATCCCTCAACCCTCAACCCTAATCCCTCATCCTTAAACCCTAAACGCTATCCCTATTCCTAAACGCTCAACCCTTGACACTATACCTTAAACCCTAATCCCTTATCCCTAAACCCTAAACCCTATCCCTCAACCCTTAACCCTTAAAAACTAAACCCTAAAACCTATCCATAAACCCTCAACACTCAACACTATATTTTAAACCCCAATCCCTTAACCCTCAGCCCTAAAGCCTCAACCCTCAATCGTTAAACCTTCAACCCTAAACCCTATCCCTAATCCCTCTACCCTCAACACTCTACTTTAACCCTAATCCCTTGACCATCAACCCTATCCCTAAACCCTCAACCCTTAACCCTCAACTCTCAACATTAAACCCTAATCTGTCAACCCTAAACCCTAATCCCTCAACTCTAAACCCTATCCCTAAACCCTCAACCCTCAAGCCTATACCTTAAACCATAATCCCTCAACCCTAAACCCTAAACCCTATCCCTAAACCCAACAAAACTGCTTTAGCTTATGTTAGGTTGTTAAACCCATCATTTTTGACACTCTTCTCTTAAAGATATTTGAGTTGCAAGAATATGTCAGAAAAATGGCCATGAACTTTTTAATGTTAGTAATGTTATATGGCATGTTTTTCTAGCCCATCTAGGGTTCATTATGCCAATAGGTGTACACATTACGAGAAAAGCTTTGCGTATGGTACATCCACAGTGAGTAATTAATAGTTGAAATTAGAAGGATGATTATTATGAGAAAATATTTACATTAGGGTACATCTATGTTTCTTGCTGTCCACCTTGCACTTAGGGGAGGTATATTGCTACGAAACAAGAAAATAATCTCCCATTGTTTACTGGCTCTATCCACAAGAACTACTAAACTATACCTTAAACCCTAATCCCTCAGCCCTAAACTTTCAACCCTAAACCCTATCCCTAATCCCTCAAGGTCCTAAACTCTAATCCCTTATCCCTAAACTCTAAATCCTATCCCTAAATGCTCAACCCTTGACCTTAAATCTTAATCACTCAATCCTTATCCACCCCTCTCCTCCCCTATCTGGCTCACTCCCATCTCTACCCTCCTCTACCCTTGACACTATACATACATACATATAGGCATACATAGATACATACATATAGGCATACGTAGATAGATACATACATATAGGCATACATACATACATACATACATACACATATACATACATACATACATATAGGCATACATACATACATACATGATTAATAGCCTTGAACATAAAAAAATTTAAGGGGAACATAATGCGAGCGCGTTATAACGTGCTCGCGTTATGTTCCCCATGACAAACAACACAAACTTTTGCAGAAAAGGAAAAATACAAAACAAAAACTAATGCAAGCGCATTATAACGCACTCACATTATGTTTTGCTTTGGGAATCCCAAGCCTTGGGCTTGGGATTTACTTTGGATTTCCAACCCAAAGGCTTGGAGTGCCTTTTCAACATCCATAGATGTGTTTTTCCATATTCTTCAAGATTTCACATAATTTCATTCATACTAACCCTCAAATTTGCACGTGTTTCAAGGTCAAACAAATTGAACACCTGGGTAATGTTAGGCTTTCTTTTAGCTATTTGACAATGTGATTTTTTTCACATTTTAACAATGTTAAGCCTTTCATCTTTAATTTCTTTTGTTTGTGTGTCTGTTTTTGGGCAAAATCCACTGTTTGGTCTTTTTTTCATTGTAAATTAACTATTCATTAAAATTTCAAAAAATTTACATATTTAGAAACTAGACTCCATTCTACAAATATTAAAAAAAGAAAAAAATGATTTTCAATTAGTTTTCAAAATTTATAGGGGTAGCACGGCCAAAATTCTATTTTTTAGGATGTGTCCACTTTGAAAACTAGTAAAAAATCAAATATTCATTAAAAAATTATCAAAAAAATCAGGTATAAACTACATGCTATTAGCTAATTTCTCACCAAAGCAATTTTAAAAATACCCAAAAAAAGTTGACCTTTTGAGGGAGCCACAAAACATGCTATGTTATGTTTTTTTGACAGAAACAATAGCAATTTCTATGGCTTCCTCTTTTGAACCCCTTAATCTATTGCATTTTCAAAAAAAAATAGTAGTTTGGAAAGTAGACTCGGAGCACTACAAACATTGTTTTGGTTGCATCTCCAAATTTTGAGTGTAACTATGCTCAATTTCTCATCCAAGGCCATTATTTCCTGATTTCAGAAAAAAAAAAGTGGTCACTTGAGACCCCTTTTTGGCCCCCCATCTTCTTGCACTTACCCACCACACAATAGTCATGAATTCTCATATGACCATGATTGGCATAAGGATGACTTATTGGATGAGGAGTTCAATGAGTAGGCATTGTATCTTTTTCTAATTTTTATATATGCATGTGACTTGTGTTCTTTATTGTGTGTGCTTCCATTTTTAGGTGAACGTGTGTATGTTAGTTCCCCTTGAGGGACCCATGCTATTCTTATAAGTACATCACCATGTTATATGTCCATCACCATGAGACCCCATTTCTTTGAGGTATTTTTTCAAACAACTCACTGCTTTGTCTATGCTACCACATTTTCCATACATGTCTACCAAAGAATTTTATCAAACAATTCACTTCCTTACTGATATGGCTAAAAGCCTAAAATAGGTGCTTTCGAACATGTTGGTGTCATCCACCTCCCAAGAGCACAACCTGTAGAAAATCCTCCACAATACGAGAGAAGGCAAAGCTATTTCACCAGAGGATGAAAAATGTATTGAGATGTAAAAAATATTTACAAATGTATAATATATAGGTGTGTTTGGGAGCCGGTAGATAAAAACTACATGAATGGTAAATGCAACTAATTATCTAATATGTACCTAATTTAATATTTGTGTTGGATTCCTAAGTAAACTTAAGCATGGGTAAATGGTATTTACTCATTTACTCCAACAGAACAAACAATGGATGCTTGGAAAAAATTATCAAAGCATAATAGTAAGCAATAGCATAGACAAGGCATTGAGTTGTTTGAAAAAATACATCAAAGAAATGTGATCTCATGGTGATAATTCACTTCCTTGCTGATATGGCTAAAAGCCTAAAATAGGTGCTTTCGAACATGTTGGTGTCATCCACCTCCCAGGAGCACAACCTACAAAAAATCCTCCACAATACAAGAGAAGGTAAACCTATTTCACCAGAGGATGAAAAATGTATTAAGATGAAAAAATATTTACAAATGTACAATATATAGGTGTGTTTGGGAGCCGATAGGTAAAAACTACACAAACGGTAAATGTAACTAATTATCTAATATGCACCTAATTTAATATTTGTGTTGGATTCCTAGGTAAACTTAAGCATGGGTAAATGGTATTTACTCATTTACTCCAACAGAACAAACTATGGATGCTTGGAAAAAATCTATCCAAGCATAATAGTAAGCAATAGCATAGACAAGGCATTGAGCTGTTTGAAAAAATGCATCAAAGAAATGTGGTCTCATGGTGATGTCCATCACCATGAGATCACATTTCTTTGAGGCATTTTATCACCATGAGACCACATTTCTTTGAGGCATTTTTTCAAATAGCTCACTACCTTGTCTATGCCACATTTTCTATACATGTCTACCAAAGCATTTTATCAAACAATTTTCAAATATTTTACTGCCTTGTTTATGCTACCACATTTTCATACACATCTACCAAAGTAATCAAAATTTTGTTGACTATCTCATACATTATAAGCCATGACCTGCATCACTATTCTAGTTTTCGTAATTGAATAATGTTGTTTTATTTTTAGATGATGCAAGCGGAGACACCTCCTAATGTTCATATGGCAATGGAGCATGGTGTGTCTTCCGCAATTGATAGATCCATGCCTTTAATGGGGGTATGAGGTAGATTGGTAAATTTCAAATTACATTCGTTGTTATAGTTGTTTATTATTGAAAAATCAAATAATTATTGATTTGAAGTTTAATTTCTATCTGGATGGTTTCTATAGGACATTACAACACCACAACCTAATCCTACTACTGTGGCAAATGAGGAGAGAGTTTATCTGGTAGCAGTAAGTGATTATTTTGTTAAATATTTCATTTTTATAATGTAATTTCTATATATTAATGTCTATACTTTTTATTGTAACAGCAAAAGCTCCATGATGAACTAAATAGGAGGAGCAACTCTCAAGTTTGAAGTAGACCACTCTCATATGCATCTCCATCCCCTTAAAAATCAAAGGTCGTCCATGATCTATTTTCTTCACTTAGAGGGGAATGACTTTTTATTGGGTTCCTTTGTTGTATGCCTATATGGCATTTATGGACATATATTTTGTATTGTATATAGTTGACATTGTATGCTTATATGGCATTCTTGTAATCCTATATGGCTATTTTGTATATATGTTATACTTATATCAATAGATATTTATGTATGCCTATATGGCTATTTGGTTAATACACATCTTTTTTGTTTATGGTGTTCATATTTGCATTATAAATACATGCTTCAATGGATATTTGTAGATGGTTTACTTCCAATATTTAAAGTCCAATTGTATTACATGCAATCTTCCTTTATATAATTGTAAATATATAAAGTTTGAACATTATTCTCCTCTAATATTATTGAACCTTAAATCAATCATATGAATATAATAATACATGATGCAATCTAACACCTAGGTCTCTCTACCACTACGCATCTAAGCCCATACTTTGTAGGATCATTGTAGCATGGTAAGGAAATTCATGTAATTATACAATGCACTTATGCAACTAAAAATGAGAAAGACATTATTACATGTGACCTCATACCTCTAGAAGTTTGTCATATAATTCTTGGAAGACATCTACCATTCCACGTGTATGATTCATGCTACCATTCCATGTGTATGCTTCATGCTACCATTCACATGTATGCTTCATGTTTCTTGTGTATACTTCACGTGTTCATGTGTATGATTCATGGTTCCTATGTATACTTCATGTTTTCATGTGTATGCTTCATGTTTCATGTGTAGACTTTATGTATTTCGTGTATTCACATGCATGCTTCATGCTTCCTTTGTATACTTCACGTATTATGTGTATTCATGTGTACATCTCATACTTCTTGTATTAGGTTGATTAGCACTAACATAAAAGGGAGAGAAATTTATCATTGAGAAAGACATCCATAACATCCTTGAAGAATACAATTAAGAATACAACCTTAGGCAATATTGCAAATAAATGAATTTAGGTTCTCACAAATAGTGATGATATGATTTATGTTCTAACATTTCAAAGGCAAAAAGTTGTGACCCTTCGAATAAGAAAGACTATGACCCTTTTATAATGAAGGGCAGTGACCATGCCTAGCGTAGATGTGCCCAAATGGACGTGTTGGCACTAACGATTTGGCCCCACAAAGAACAAAACAAAAAGTAGCCTACCTTGCAACTTTACACTACATTCATCTAATGATTTTTGAAGCATCAGAAAAATTTTCACCACGAGAAAACACCTCAAACATATTGAAAAAATAGAGAGGTTATTGTAGCGAGTCCCTACGTGATCAATAGCCTTAGATGGATTGTTTCTAAGTGACATGGTTTCTGAGTAACAGCTCGTCAAAGATTGCAGCCTTTTTGTACTTTGGACTGTTAAGGGATATCACTGATACAATGTAGTTCAGACTGTTTCAGCATATTTGGGTGTGAAATAAGATCATGCCTAGCCTAAAAATACCCATCTAGACGTGTTGGAACTGTTAGTTTGGTCGCATGACGAGCAGAACGAAAGTTACACCCCTTTGCAACTTTACACTGCATGCATCTGACCCTTTTTCCATCAATTGAAAACTTGACACCACGGGAAAACGCCTCAAAGATGTCAAAAATTGAGAGAGGTTATTGTAGAGGGGACCTACATGATCCTGTAGCCTTAGATGGAATGTTTCTAAGTGACACAGTTTCTGAGTAATAGCTTGTAAAAGATTATTCCCTTTTTGCACTTTAGACTGTTAAGAGATATCACTAGTACAATGTAGCTCGGACTATTTCAGCATGTTTGTGTTAGAAATGAAAGAACAACTACTCAATAGAAATTTGATTCAAATATGTGTTTAATGATCTTAACAGTATATTATCAATGAAGAATATAACATAGAAAAGAAACTATGCATCACAAAAATATTAAATCAGAAAACTGAACACACAACATAGTGTTTAACGTGGAGAAAACCCTTTTAGGTAAAAAATCCACACAAGAAAGAGGCCCGCATCTGTATTAATTTGAAAATGATTGTACGATACAACAACTTTGCAACACTCTCCACCAGTCTTCAATCTGACGGCATTCTTGCAACACCTGAGTACCTAAAATCTGTATTGTAGCAACAAATACAATGGAAAATACATATAGAAGTGCTCTCACACCCCCCTAGGCATTCACTTTCTCTCTCTTGAGAATCTCTGTGAGGCCCACATTTTTCACTTCAGTTCTTGTGATTGTATACTGTACTATTGCTTATACTTTTATGTTGCGGGATTGTTGATCCTGAAATTTTGACTATTAAACCTAATTATTTTTAAGGAGGAAATTGTGCAATGTTAGATAGATGTTTGCTTTCAAGAGAATAATGAGTGGGTAATATTAGAAAGGGAACTTTAATGTGATTTCAGTAGGTTTATATGGTAGAATGTTTAGGTATGCATGTATTTAAATTGCTTCGACTATGATATCTTTATGTGTTATTAACTTCAAGATTGGGTGTACAGGTATTGCTAACGAAACCACAAATACAGGAGATCATTCCACACCATATGTTGTATCCCTTGTGAAGCCGATCTAGTTCCACGAGGAACTAAGATCAACTCTATGTTTGGTGAAATGTTGTAATGTTGTAATATGGCATGAGGTCAAGGGAATTAGGTCTACCCTCTTGTAAAAGAGAATTATGATATGTGTTGTAAGATTTGTTGTTTAGAATTTTATTTTTGAATTTTAAATTTTTGAGACCCTTTACTTGTGCTTTAACTTGACCCTGGGGGTCCTAACTAGGTTAAAATCAACCCTGGGTTATACCCCATGGGTCTAGGGACCCTTTTGACTAGGATAACCTTGGGATGACCTCCATATGGTCACTTTAACTTCACAATGAAGTTAGGTGACGAATTTGGAGGCATGAGGAAAATAGGATGAGTGGAATCAACACTTAGGCCCATTTCTAAGTCATGGAATGACACCATGATCCACCAATAATGGAGTGGTTTATCTTTTTGTCCCTCACTTTTGGTGGGAGTCCCCCATAAAGAGGGTGGTGTGTCATCCACTCCCTATTTATTTCTATTTTACTTATTTTATTTATTTCTCCATGTGTTGGAAAAGGACTAGTGGGGGACCTCATGAGTGGGGTTAATTGTTTTAAGTCCACTAGGGATAGTGGATAAGGAGTGGGGTTAGTTTTTTAATGCCACTTGGGAATATGGAAAATGGGGGGAATTAGTTTTAAAAAGGAAAGGAGGGAGAGGATAAGAGAAAGGGGTTGGATTATTGTGGAAGGAAGGAGAACTTGGAGGAGGAGACTAAGAGTGGACCTCTTCTTCAACTACATCCATAATAGGGCTTGTAAAGGTTAGTGAGCCAATTTACTCACCCATGTATGTTCTATTCTTGTTTGATGAATGTGGATTTGCAAAGGTTGTCTATGTATTATTTCTATTATTTTGGGTTTGTGTTGGGTGTTTGAAAGAGCTTCTTCCAGTTGGAAGACAATGCTCATCATGTATGGGGAAGGGAAGGTGTGAACCTCCTCGGGTGCATTCTTGTTCTTGGTATATGGAAGCCTTGAGGGCATGTTGGTAATTTTGAGCCAAGAGGGCTATAAGGCTTGAGAGCCTATTTGTGATATCCCTAGGATTTTGATTACTTGGATGGCTTGAGGCCATGAGGAAAAATTAATTTTGTTGGCTTGAGGCCATGAGAAAAGCTGTGATATTTTGTTGAGAAGAATGATACCTTGGAGTTGAGTGAGTCTACTTCTCTACCCTCTTTAAACTCACCTCAGCTGAGTTTTTGTGTAGTGAGTAAAACCATGGGTGTTGTGTGTTGTTTGTTCTAAAGTTGTGAAGTGTTTTTGGTCTATTCTACCCTGGGTGTGTGGATGATCTCCCTAGCTCGGGGGTGACCCTCTTGCGGGTCTATGGTAGGGAGGAGAGCTAGTTGGTTGGTGTATTTCTTCCTTGTGGTCATGCAGGTTTCTCTTGGAGCTTATGGAAGAGAAATGGGAAAGTTTTATTGTTTGGGGAAAATGTAACTCATCCTTACTGGCAAGGAGAGTTTGGTTCATTAAGTTTCATCCTAGATAAGTTTTCCTTTGAGGAGAGGTTTAATCCCTCTGAAATTGTAAAAAGAAAATATTTGGGAGAAGAGAGTAATTCCTCCCTTAAAGTGATGTTAGTTGTGAATTTTTACAGTTGTTTTATTCTTGTTAGCAAAATTGTAAAGTTGTGAAGTTAGTTGTTAATTTAGACAAGTTGTAAAATTTATCCATTGTATTGTTAGAGGAAATGATACATTTAATAATTTTATAAGAAGTAAAATTGTCATTGGGAAGGAATTAAGGTTTGATTTAACTATGCAATAGAATTTCATCAAAAGGATTTACATGTTTGTTATATTGAGTATTGAAGTGGAAGTTTTAATAATTAACTTGTATTTACTCTCAATCGTAGACTTTAAATTTTATTTTGCAGTGGAAAGAACAATAGAAAAGATAAGTTATAATTGACAAATATATATATTTAAATCTTTATTTATTTTCTGTTTTATACAAGAATTTGTTTATTATATAAATTGAAAAGCTGAAGAAGATATGAACTTGTAAAGTGCCTAAAGACATATAAAATAAATATATAGTTATATAAATATATATATATAAATAAATATTTATATAAATATATATATATATAAACTGAAAATGACACATTGTGATGATCATATGCTAGAAATATATATATATATTTTTAATTTATTTATTTTTGTTTAAAAGTATGAACTTATGCTAAAACGGATATATATTTATTTATTTATTTATTTATTTATTTTATTTATAAAAAAAAAATTTACGAAATAGCAAATGTATTGAAGGAAGGGGATTCGCTGTTTACATTGTTACACAGCCGAAAACATATGTGAAAATGGTGGGGGTTTAAACCCCCACCGAACTATATACTATGAGGGTGTGGGGAGGGGTGGAGCCCCACCCACATCCCCGCCCCGTCGAAACCCCGCGGCCTGCGCACAGGCACCCTTTCCACTGCCTGCGTCCTCCGCCCGCCACCACTTCCTACATGGCCAATCTCTACCACGACCACCATCCGCTGCCCTCTGCGGCCTCCCACATCCCTCCACCTCCTTTGGCCTCCCCTACGCCATCACCATACCTGCGTCTATTCCGCCGCCACTCCACCCTAACCTGCAATGCAACACAAGCAATAAGAATTTTAGGGTTGCTGTTCCTCAATATCATGTGGCTTAATAAATGGTATTACACTCTGTCATTTGAGTGGAGTATGATTTAAGATGTTTATTAAATAAATATAAATGTATATATATTTATATATGTGTGAGTGCATATATAACATTTATATATGTTATTTGTTATATAAATGTGGGGCTTCAATTAAATAAGAAAATTTATTTAATTAACCGTATTTAAATATATATATATGTATATCTATATATAGTTATATGTATATATAGACATAAATGTATGTATTATTTGTATACATACACTTAGAGGAGAATACTTGTGTATATATATATATATATATATATATATATATATATATATATATATATATATATATATATATATATATATATATATATATATATATATATATATATATAGTGTTAAAATATGTAAACATATAATTAATCATTTGCACAATTTCTTTTATATAAACAAATTGTGAGAGGGAGATTTTAAATATATATATATATCAAAAGAAATGATGAGACAATTAATTTTGACATTAAATATTTAAAATTTGATAGTTCAGTCTATAAAAGGAATTACGATTTCAAAGTTAAATTATTACCAAATGGTAGACTATGAAAATGAGACAATTTATTGAAATAAATAGATAATTAAATAAATAAATGATGGAATATAATAAAAGGAGAAATGCGAGCCAATATTGAAATAAATTGAGAAAACCAATTAAAGGTCAACCACTTACCAAGGAAATCCTAAACGCTGAAAATAAAATCGACGTAAACGTAGTGATCGACATCAAAATAGAGAATGCACACCTATGTAGTATATTCCGTTAACAATAGTATCATTGACGAATTAAACATACGCAACCGAGCACGCTTTCGCATGCGAGGGGGAAATTTCAAGTAGTAAGGGAAAATTTTTGATAGTGCGTATTATGACCACATGTCGCATGTGGACATGACATGCGTGTTTGCATGTTGTGACCACATGGGAAATGTGGGCATGACATTTGGTATCAGAGCCCATGTTTCAACATTGGGAATCTCTGGGGTTTGCATGTTGTTTGGACCGACATGGAGTGGGTTGAGTGTGGTTTGACCCTTGTCCTACTCCATGTAGTTGCATGAGAGTGAGGTTGCGGTTTGTCGACTAGCCTTCACCTTGGAGGAATATCTGTCCTCTTGTTTTATCATCGTGATGGCCTTGTCACACGATTATCGAAGTCTTCCGCTTGTGTTTTGTGGTGGTTGTGATCCTCTTAGTCGATTGTTCTCTCGAGATAGTTGGTCTAGGTGGTTAGGGATTGTGTTGGACCCTTCTTTGCCCTTGTGTATATTTTTGTGGTGAGTAGTGACATCTTAATACCCATTTGATTTATTCTTGCCTTGTGAACTTGACGTGTTTATCATAAGGTTGAATGACATAATTTCTTGAATTCCTACCCTTGTTATCATTGGAAATTGACATTGTTTCCCTAGGATTGATAACTAGAGAAGATTGCATGAAGTGTATCTTGCTTTAAATTTTATGAGTATAATTTGTTACGTGTGTGATTTCATTAGATTACCTTGTAAAAATACTAAGAAAGAAAGAGGTGAAAATTAGTTTTATGTATGGCAAATTATTAAGAATTAACATATGTCCTCAAAATTGTTCAATAAGGCATTTGTGTGCTTGGCGACATTTTTGTAAAGTACTTTTACAAAATAAAATTTTACATTTTATAACTTTGTTTTCGTGATATCATGTTATGTATACGTTGTGTGGAAAAGATGTTTGGGCTTCATAAAGTAGAATAGTAAAATTAGAGACGTGGTCTTGCTATTAGATTCTTCTTGTGACATGCCTCTACTTTATGAACCTTGTGTTAGATAAATGTGTGGTGGCTTCGTAGTGCATATGTAGTGTTATATGGGTTATAGTTAACTCCATGATATGTGATGTGAGTCACCATCTTGTGAGTTAAAAAAAAATGTTGTTTGGGTTCGATTATGATCTATCAAGCATAGCTAGTAAATTGGTGTACTTACTTGGGGGTATTGCTTTATCTCTAAATGTGAAGTCATGGTTGGATTCCATTTATGCCTTAGAAATGTTAATACTAATTGATGTTTGGTAGACTTCTTAGAAATTTTTATGGTAACTCTTATGTGACCTTGTGAATGAAAGTTGTTCTTCACCAAGTAATGAACGATAGAGGAAAACTTGTATTATGTGTTACCTTGTGGATGTGAATACTGGTTATGAGCATGTTTGCTATGTGTTGAGATTATCCCGTACATGCCTAGTGTACTCATGAGCTTGCGATACTGGGTATCCATCCATGGGTTGAGTGTATAACTACAAGTATGATGGACTCATGCTTGTGTGGTTGTTTGTATGTATACCCTGTAAGGTTCAATCTTGGAGTTGGAGACCTTCCATGTGTGGAGTTAAGTAGTGGAGAGGAAGAACTTAGGAAGCTATGGCGACGTGTTGTGGCATGGGTTTGGGATTACCCAACCAACCATACCTTCCTATGCCAGAGTACCCCCTACTTCTCCTTAGTGAATGGATCGTTGAGAGGCCCATAGTGTTATCCTATCATGCTCGGTATCCTTGACGATACTATTGACATTTACATGGGATCTTGGTTATGTTTTGGTATGGGCATGTGATTTGCTCGAGGCCATGCTACTTGGTGCAGATTTAATGTTACCTTTGGTATCTTATTTGAGTGGATGCATAGCATCCTAGAGACATTTACATTATGATGATGACGTGTACCTTTGAGAAGGGCGCAATGTACTATACTGATGACGTGTTACCTTTGAGAAGGGCACGATTCCACATAAGAGTATGTGAAGGCGCATTGATAATACTTACCTACATGATGTTATTGCATTGGTTGTGTTTGCATAACACATGTAGTGACCGTGTTTCCCTCCTTCCTTATTGGTGACTTAATGTTAGTCACATAGTGATGTAATGTGCACTTTCTTGGATTGTGATTATTTCTTTCGGTTGTTTGGTGACCTTTTTGTATCTTGGTTGTGTGGACCAGCCATGTTATTTTATATTGTCTAAAAGTAGCTTAGCCACAACCTTTGATTCTTCCTTTTTCGCGTGACTCCTATGGTTACGTTGTTTTAATGTTGAAATTGTGCGCATTTATTCATTTATTTATTTATTCTAAATTGGGTTTTGGAGACTTCTCCTCTTGGCTTTTCTGGATATTTGTGTTGGCTAAGCTAGGTTTTTTCTATTTTTCTAGTGTTGGTCTTGTGTCGTGATGTTCTTCTCGCAATGTCGATGGAGCAACCTCTGGTGGAGTGTATATAAGGAAGCAGATGTGGGAAACTTATGAGGATGGGGGTAGGTGTGGACTAGTATGGGCTAGTTATTATCCACTTACCTTCCTAGTGATCTTGTCCTTATGTTGGCTATCTCTTGGAGGCTAAACCCCTTATACAAACAAGAGGTAGGCCATTGTGGGAATGTATGGTGAGGCCCCCAGGCACGTGGCCCTGAGACCATCATTTTACCTGGTTCTTGGATCTTTGGTTACTTGGCACTGGTTACTAGTTACTTGGTTTTAAGATGAGACTATGACATCCCCTAAACCTTTATGCGAGCCTTGTGAAGTTAATACCTGTAATGTGGATGAATGAAAATATATGTTTAGATGTAAGATCTGTAATTGATGTATCGAGTTGATGTTCTATATAAACAGGTTGTACGATGTGTGAATTCCTTATGCATGTGTGATAAATGAACATGAAATTCCTTATGTTGATTTCAATCAATACAGTGTGTTTTGTGAATAGGATTATGCCTTGATAACATTTAGTTATCATACTTTATAATCTGATGAGTTCCTTATTGTATATGTAACTTTTTTACATACTTTGTCTGGTGCAACAAAACTTACTTAAATATCAAAACCTACCGTAGTATTTTACTGGCACCACATACAAAACATCTGCTGTAAGAAAATTTGTTTGATAAGCAAAGTCAACAGTCAAATCTGATCCTGAGATTTAATTTATTTTATTAAAGGTTGCATCATATTTTAAGGAGTGATTTACTGTTTTTAAAAGGTTATATCGTATGCAAGGAGAGATTTCAACATTTGGTAGTGGGGGTTCCATGCATGTTAGTGGTTGCATTCTTAATTTACTTCTTGGGTTAAAAGCTAGTCTTTGATGTGGAAATAGTTAGATTAGTAGATTCTAAGCATTTGACTTGTTTAGAAAAAATGCATGTAGGTATACAAGGAAAATTATTCACCTGTAAAAATTTATCCACCTTGCTATGAGATAATATTCAAACAAATATAGTGGGATAGAAATAAAGCTTATTTCAAGCACTTATTTTCTTTCTAGGTAAAGAAAAATAGTTACAACGTAAGAATAGAAAAGATTGATATTCTTTCGGTATTAGAATCGGTTAGTGCTTCTTTTACACTTGAAAACCTTCATTATCATGCAATTTATAATTCAAGTAATTTTTCCTTGTAAATGATGAGTGTTCAAATGATAATGTGGTTTTCGTTGATTACCTTGGGGTGTTGCAACGGGTAGCTTATCAGGTTTGAATTTATTAGTTGACCTTGATTGTCAAGAAAATTCATTTTTGATAATTATCTAGTCATTGGAGTCTTCAAATACTATGACATATCTTAGTATAAGTAAATCATAACCCTATATAACTTTGGACTGTTTTCCCTAATCCTTCCTCTCATAGGTTAGGGCATATTTAAAATGTCGATTTGGGACACCTATCATGCAATATCTACTTTACCAAGGGAGAAAGACTATGAATCTATTTAAACAAACTTCACATTTGTTTCACATCAAAATGAATTACATTGACTCCTTAAATCAACACTTAATATATGACATTCCAAGATAACATTGGAGTTAAGGTGGAATATAACTTTGGCCAGTATAGTATTACTAACTAAATGTATGATTTCCTCACATACATCCATAAGATCTATCTCTAAGAATTACACCAACCTTAAATAATTAAGATAGATAATGAGTACACCATAATCCTTTTCATTTACCTTGCCTCATCATGAACAATTCCAGTTGGTTTCAATAGCTAATGTCTACATGATACCTACAAATCTAGATACATGATTAGTATCTCCATCCAAATGAAATAATTATTAGTTAAAACTTCAAAGCACTGGGCCTTCAAGGATGAGAGCTGGACCAGGATAGGGTCTAGTAGGACTTGTATGACGAGTTCACTGCAACATGGGAAGATGCAGCGAGACTGAGGACTCTTTATCCTCACCTCTTTGCCGACTTCCAGGAGGAAGTACAGTCTTAGGGGGGGAGGATGTGAGGCCCACATTTTTCACTTCTATTCTTGTGATTGTATACCGTACTATTGCTTAT
Source organism: Cunninghamia lanceolata (assembly GCA_027924645.1). NCBI lineage: Eukaryota > Viridiplantae > Streptophyta > Pinopsida > Cupressales > Cupressaceae > Cunninghamia > Cunninghamia lanceolata. The sequence continues at coordinate 8,273,325 of BSBN01000957.1, forward strand.
ACTTTTATGTTGGGGGACTGTTGATCCCAAATTTTTGACTATTAAACCTAATTATTTTTAAGGAAGAAATTGTGCAATGTTAGATAGATGTTTGCTTTCAAGAGAATAATGAGTGGGTAATATTAGAAAGGAAACTTTAATGTGATTTTAGTAGGTTTATATGGTAGAATGTTTAGGTATGCATGTATTTGAATTGCTTCGGCTATGATATCTTTATGTGTTATTGACTTCGAGATTGAGTGTGCAGGTATTGCTAACGAAACCACAAATACAGGAGATCATTCCACACCCTATGTTGTATCCCTTGTGAAACCGATCTAGTTCCACGAGGAACTAAGATCAACTCTGTGTTTGGTGAAATGTTGTAATGTTGTAATGTGGCATGAGGTCAAGGGAATTAGGTCTACCCTCTTGTAAAATAGAATTATATATGTGTTGCAAGATTTGTTTAAAATTTTATTTTTGAATTTTAAATTTTTGAGACCCTTTACTTGTGCTTTAACTTGACCCTGGGGGTCCTAACTAGGTTAAAATCAACCCTGGGTTATACCCCATGGGTCTAGGGACCCTTTTGACTAGGATAACCTTGGGATGACCTCCATATGGTCACTTTAGCTTCACAGTGAAGTTAAGTGACGAATTTAGAGGCATGGGGAAAATAGGATAAGTGGAATCAACACTTAGGCCCATTTCCAAGTTATGGAATGACACCATGATCCACCAATAATGGAGTGGTTTATCTTTTTGTCCCTCACTTTTGGTGGGAGTCCCCCTTAAAGAGGGTGGTGTGTCATCCACTCCCTCTTTATTTCTATTTTACTTATTTTATTTATTCATCCATGTGTTGGAAAAGGACTAGTGGGGGACCTCATGAGTGGGGTTAATTGTTTTAAGTCCACTAGGGATAGTGGATAAGGAGTGGGGTTAGTTTTTTAATGCCACTTGGGAATAAGGAAAATGGGGGGAATTAGTTTTAAAAAGGAGAGGAGGGAGAGGATAAGAGGAGAAGGGGGTTGGATTATTGTGGAAGGAAGGAGAACCTGGAGGAGGAGACTAAGGGTGGAGCTCTTCTTCAACTACATCCATAATAGGGCTTGTAAAGGTTAGTGAGCCAGTTTACTCACCCATGTATGTTCTATTCTTGTTTGATGAATGTGGATTTGCAAAGGTTGTCTATGTATTATTTCTATTATTTTGAGTTTGTGTTGTGTGTTTGAAAGAGCTTCTTCCAGTTGGAAGACAATGCTCATCATGTATGGGGAAGGGAAGGTGTGAACCTCCTCAGGTGCATTCTTGTTCTTGGTATATGGAAGCCTTGAGGGCATGTTGGTAATTTTGAGCCAAGAGGGCTATAAAGCTTGAGAGCCTATTTGTGATATCCCTAGGATTTTGATTACTTGGATGGCTTGAGGCCATGAGGAAAAATTAATTTTGTTGGCTTGAGGCCATGAGAAAAGCTGTGATATTTTGTTGAGAAGAATGACACCTTGGAGTTGAGTGAGTCTACTTCCCTACCCTCTTTAAACTCACCTCAACTGAGTTTTTGTGTAGTGAGTAAAACCATGGGTGTTGTGTGTTGTTTGTTCTAAAGTTGTGAAGTGTTTTTGGTTTATTCTACCCTGAGTGTGTGGATGATCTCCCTAGCTCGGGGGTGACCCTCTTGCGGGTCTATGGTAGGGAGGAGAGCTAGTTGGTTGGTGTATTTCTTCCTTGTGGTCATGTAGGTTTCTCTTAGAGCTTATGGAAGAGAAATGGGAAAGTTTTATTGTTTGGGGAAAATGTAACTCATCCTTACTGGAAAGGAGAGTTTGGTTCATTAAGTTTCATCCTGGATAAGTTTTCCTTTGAGGAGAGGTTTACTCCCTTTGAAATTGTAAAAAGAAAATATTTGGGAGAAGAGAGTAATTCCTCCCTTAAAGTGATGTTAGTTGTGAATTTTTACAGTTGTTTTATTCTTGTTAGCAAAATTGTAAAGTTGTGAAGTTAGTTGTTAATTTAGACAAGTTGTAAAATTTATCCATTGTATTGTTAGAGGAAATGATACATTTAATAATTTTATAAGAAGTAAAATTGTCATTGGGAAGGAATTAAGGTTTGATTTAACTATGCAATGGAATTTCATCAAAAGGATTTACATGTTTGTTATATTGAGTATTGAAGTGGAAGTTTTAATAATTAACTTGTATTTACTCTCAATCCTAGACTTTAAATTTTATTTTGCATTGGAAAGAACAATAGAAAAGATAAGTTATAATTGACAAATATATATATTTAAATCTTTATTTATTTTCTGTTTTATACAAGAATTTGTTTATTATATAAACTGAAAAGCTGAAGAAGATATGAACTTGTAAAGTGCCTAAAGACATATAAATATATAAATATATATATATATATAAATAAACTGAAAATGACACATTGTGATGATCATATGCTAGAAATATATATATATATATATATATATATATATATAATTTTTTTTTTTAATGTATGAATTTATGCTAAAACGGATATATATATTTATTTATTTATTTATTTATTTATTTATTTTTAAAAAAATTATGAAATAGCAAACGTATTGAAGGAAGGGGATTCGTTGTTTACATTGTTACACAGCTGAAAATGTATGTGAAAATGGTGGGGGTTTAAACCCCCACCGAACTATATACTATGAGGGTGTGGGGAGGGGCAGAGCCCCACCCACAACCCACTTCGTGGGGTGTGGGTGGGGCTCTACCCCTCCCCACACCCCCGCCCCGTCGAAACCCTGTGGCCTACGCACAGACACCCTTTCCGCCGCCTGCGTCCTTCGCCTACCGCCGCTTCCTGCGCGGCCAGTCTCTACCACGACCACCATCCGCCGCCCTCTGTGGCCTCCCACATCCCTCCACCTCCTTCTGTCTCCCCTGTGCCATCACCACACCTGCATCTATTCCGCCGTTGCTCCACCCTAACCTGCAATGCAACACAAGCAATAAGAATTTTAGGGTTGTTGTTCCTCAATATCATGTGGCTTAATAAATGGTATTACACTCTGTCATTTGAGTGGAGCATGATTTAAGATGTTTATTAAATAAATATAAATGTATATATATTTAAATATGTGTGTGAGTGCATATATATATATATATATATGTTATTTGTTATATAAATGTGGGGCTTCAATTAAATAAGAAAATTTATTTAATTAACCGTATTTAAATATATATATATGTATATCTATATATAGTTATATGTATATATATAGACATAAATGTATGTATTGTTTGTATACATACACTTAGAGGAGAATACTTGTATATATATATATATATATATATATATATATATATATATATATATATATATATATATATATATATATAAGTATTGTGTTAAAATATGTAAACATATAACTAATCGTTTGCACAATTTCTTTTATATAAACAAATTGTGAGAGGGAGATTTTTAAAAATATATATATATATATATATTATTTATATCAAAAGAAATGATGAGACAATTAATTTTGACATTAAATATTTAAAATTCGATAGTTCGGTCTGTAAAAGGAATTGTGATTTCAAAGTTAAATTATTACCAAATGGTAGACTATGAAAATGAGACAATTTATTGAAATAAATAGATAATTAAATAAATGAACGATGGAATATAATAAAAGGAGAAAAGTGAGCCAATATTGAAATAAATTGAGAAAACCAATTAAAGGTCAACCACCTACCAAGGAAATCCTAAACGCTGAAAATAAAACCGATGTAAACGTAGTGATCGACATCAAAATAGAGAATGCACACGTGTGTATTATATTCCGTTAACAACAGTATCATTGACGACTTAAACATACGCAACCGAGCATGCTTACACGTGCGAGGGGGAAATCTCAAGTAGTAAGGGAAAATTTTTGATAGTGCGTATCATGACCACATGTCACATGTGGACATGACACGCGTGTTTGCATTTTGTGACCGCATGGGAAATGTGGGCATGACAATCTCCAACCTATAAAAATTAAATGCCATCTTACAAGAACCTTCCACTTGTCCAAAAATATCCATGCAAGGTTGAGTGCCCAAGACTAAATCTGGCCTCTTACACATCTTATGATGCATCATAATCGTCATATATTCCACTAAAGAGTATCTTTCCAAGATGGGAATCTTGGGCTAAACATAGGAACTTACAACTAATGAATATCTGTCATATGCGTCATAGTGTTATAGAATCTTATGACAACTTGCAACTATCATAGATTCTTTACATGCACCCACCAAACATTATGACATGTGTCATATATGCTAAAAATAGTAGATTCTTCCAAGGTGGCTCCTACACTTATTTACTATTGAGTTTTACAATTGCCAACCGTAAATGTCACTCCTTAATTACCTCTGGTGAATCCAGAATTACCACTGCCAGTGAAACTACCTCATTTCCTTTTGGGTAATTACAAATTATAAATAATAAAATGGAATAAATACAATATTGGGATTTACAAGGTTAATGGAACCTTACCCCAACATTCTCCCACTTGACATTATACATTGTAAATCAACCCATAGGAAAACAAATGTAAATAATCAGGCACTAGAAACAAGGCCCATGACCTCTCTGCACCACACGAACTTCTCTGTGCTCATAGGTTTGGTCAATGAATCTGCAACATTCTCCTGATTGTCTATCTTCTTCATCTCAATCTGTCCATTTGCAACCAACTCTGAAACAAAGTGATACTAAACATCAACATCTTTAGTCCGAGCATGATACATAGGATTCTTGGCCAAATTGATAGCACTCTGGCTATCACAACCAATCTAAATGATCCTACAATTAAAACCAATACATGTACATAGTCTCTTCAACCAAACTACCTCCTTAGAGACATGATTAGCAACCATATACTCTGCTTCAGTGGTGGACAAAGCAATTGTAGGCTACCTCTTACTCATCAAACTCACTGCTCCTCCAAATAGAGTAAACACATAGCCACTAGTAGACCTTCGACTATCCAAGTCACCTACCCTATTTGAATCAACAAATCCCTATATGTCCAAAGATTTATCAACACTATCAATACCAAAATAAACCAAACAATAATTAGGAGTACCTGCAAGATATTTACACACCGTCTTTGCATAATTCCAATGTTGTCTACCACGGTTAGGCATAAATCTACTCAAAACTCCCACTACTTGGGCAATATCTAGCCTAGTGCAAACTATTGCATATATAAAACTCCCTACAACACTAGCATATGGCACATTAGACATATCTTCAAAATCATACTCATTCTTTCAACACATATCTAATGAAAGCTTAGTACCAATGGGTAAAGGAATCCTAACCGGGTTACAGTCCTGCAAACTAAATCTTTGGAAAATAGTATTCACATACTTACTTTGTGACAACCAAAGCTTTATGTTACCTCTATCCCTCCTGATCTCCATTCCCAGAACATACCTGGTAGCTCCAAGATCCTTCATATCGAACGCACCTAAAAGTTGAGTTTTCAACTCATTGATCATACCCTTAGTATTGCTAAAAAATAACATGTCATCAACATACAATGCAATGCTCAGTATAGAATCACCAATACAATAAATGAAAATACATTGATCCTCCTCACTCCTAACAAAACCCAATTTCAATACAAATGAATCAAACTTTTGATACCACATTCTGGGGGACTATTTCAAACCATAGAGAGACCTCTTCAACCTACAAACCTAATGTTCTTTTCCTTTTACCTCAAAACCTGTAGGCTATTGCATATAAATTTCTTCCTCAAGATCTCCATGCAAGAACACAGTCTTAACATCCATATGCTTAATCTCCCAATCAAAGGTTGCAGCAATCGATAATAGAAATCTAATAGAAGTCAATTTAGCAATAGGAGAGAAAATCTCACCAAAATCAACTCCCTCTCTCTGGGAGTAGCCCTTGGCTACTAGTCTAGCCTTGTACTTCTCCAATGAACCATCTTCTCCAAAATTCTTCTTAAAGACCCACTTACAACCTATGCCCTTTCTTCCTTTATGAAAATGAACAAGATCACAGGTGTTACAAGAGTCTAAATCCATCATCTCCTCCTACATGGCTAACTGTCAAGACTCGCTATCATCTGCAATAATAGCTTCCCTGTAGGATCTTGGCTCATCATCAATACTCAATAAAGCAAATATACAACAGAAATCTGGTGGGCTATACCTGTCAACTACATTTCATTGTCTTGTGGATCTCCTCAAGGGTGGAGTAAGAGTCTCAACACATTCTTATGCAAGATCATTTGTACCAACTTATTCTATAACAACATACTCATCTTCATCAGAACTACTCGAATCTTCTTCTTCTTCTTCACCCTCCAATCCATCATTTTGTTCTTCCTAACGTGCATCTTGTTGTTCTACATCAAAGTGCACTCTCTTTACCTTTTCATCTTTTTCTTTTGGCTGCTCAGGTTCAAAAATAACTCTAAGTTCCCTAAAAATAACATCTCTAGAATAGATAATATCATGGTTTAGTGCATTCCAAAGCTTATAACCTTTGACATTATCACCATATCCAATGAATGTACACTTTTTAGCTTTTGGATCTAACTTAAATCTCTTTTTCTTATGCACATGAATAAAAGCCTCATAGCTAAAAACCCTTAAATGTGAAACAGAAGGTTTCTTACCTGTCCACACTTCATAAGGTGTTGAATCAAGAGCCTTACAAGGAGATCTATTAATCAAGTAGCAAGCAATACACACAACCTCTACCTAAAAATATTTATCTAACTGTGCATCACTTAGCATACTTCTGGCTCTTTCCATAATTGTTTGGTTCATCCTTTCTACAACACCATTCTATTGTGGTGTATACAGAGTTATCTTTTGTCTGATAATACCTGCATCCTTGCAAAACTCATCAAATTCCTTATAACAATATTCCCCTCCATTGTCATATCTTAATATGTTTATCCTTAATCCCAATTAGTTTTCAACTAAGACTTTAAAATCCTTAAACTTAGTGAAAACTTTAGATTTGTGTTTCATAAAATAAATCCAAGTAAATTTAGATACATCATCAATGAAGGTAACAAAATAACAAATTTTTTTGATAGAATCATTATCCACGAGTCCAAACACATCTATATGAATAATCTTTAACTTCTCTTTTGCTTAATTGCTTCCTGAAGGAAATGATTTTATGTTTTGTTTACCAAACACACAATGCTCACAGAAATCAAAGTGCTCATTAGAATAAGAGAAACCATCCAACAAATTTTTATTCTTAATAGTTTTTAATACATTATTGCTTGTGTGACCCAATCTGCAATGCCACAACATACATGTATTTTCAATACTAACCTTAGATACATAAGAGGTATTACAAATTGTAGTAGCTTCAAGCTTAAATAAGTTTCCCAATCTCTTTCCCTTCACTAAAACCAAGTTCCTTCTAACCAATCTGCAGCCATGCTTGTCAAATGTTACATGCATTCCCAAATCATTCAACTTTGAAACTGAAATCAAATTTCTAGCTAATCTAAGAACATGCAAAACACTAGGGAGGGTTTTAATCCTCCCATTAGTAAAACACAACAATACTTTGCCTTTCCCAACTATTGGATATGTACATTTTGTTGGAAACAAGGTAGATAACTAAGAGGGGGGTGAATCAGTTATCTCAAAATTTCTTTGACTTTCTTTTCTTTTTGTTATCTTAAGATTTAGTGTCGTATCAAAACATGAAAACATATGTAATCAAAAGAATAGAAATAAAATTAACACATATAACACGAGGATTTTTATGTGGAAACCCTGTTAAGGGAAAAACCACGGGGTGACTAACCCAAGATTGTATTCTCTGTTAAAAGAATAAGGAGTACAAAATGGCACTTGCCAATTAGGGCTCATTGCCCGAGCACACTACTCACAAGAGGCACACTGCCTACAAGAGACTCACTATCTATAATCTTACAGAAGATAATCAAGTGTTTGAACTGATGAGAGGCATCTACAAATGCAGGAGTTCAGTTCCGGTTTAGGCACAATATACTGATCTGATGCACTTTATTCTTCCTCTGTTCAATGTTGTTATTCTGTCACATACCAAACTTGAATTGTTGTTCTCACACTTCTTCCCTACTTTTCTTCGTACTTTATTTCATTACTTGTTCACACACACACACACACACACACACACACACACACTTATACGCTGAAATCTATCTGGTATATATATCTACATCAAGGATTTTTATCAACTTCCTAGTCAGCAACAAGAACACTGTAAGTTATTAATCTGTCAGCTGAATCCATGCTTGATTTGTGATGTGTATCAAAAACATGGGCATAGAAGTCATTAATCATGTCAGCCAATAATGCATAATCCCACAAATTGCTTGATCAACACCTTTTACTCATCCAGATTGAAGTCTGATACTCTGTCAGTCAATTCTTCCTCTGTCTGCTCTGCCTGACTGGAACCCAACACTCAGATGATCATATCTTTTTCTTGCTTTATCACCAGAGGCTAAATCTTTGGAATACAGTAGTCATGATACTCCTCTTGACTTGTCCAAGTCCACAACTTACTGAGTTACACCATCTGAGAGATCCAAACTTGATTGCCGAACCTTGTTACATACTCTATTCTTGTTCACTAGACCAAAACAATCTTCAATCTAACATCCAGTATAGACATACTATGTACTACAGATGTGTGGGATAGACTTTGTTGTCATCAATGACAACACTTATGAAGCTACACAGTTTCTCTTGCCAACAATCTCCCCCTTTGGCATTGATGGCAACACTTAGTGAAAAATGGCTAAGTGTCGCAGTAACTCCCCCTTGGATGATGCTCTATCTTTTGCACTATTTTACCAGAGCTCCCCCTTAGCTGGATTCCACATTTTTCACTACTTCTCACTCCCACTTTGACATCAATGGCAAAGGGCAGAATCCGCATACCAAAATTTACAATTGTCCTATACATGGCCGCATAAGTATATATATATATATATATATATATATATGTTATACTTACATATACTTAAGTATATCCACAAAAGTAGTCTTCAACTATACAAACTCTATGGCTCAACTCTGCTTCATCCTATCCAAAATGGAGATGTGACCACTCAACAAAAATGCATATGCTTCTGCCCTTCTTAAATCTACTAGATCATTGCTCCGGGCTGTGGTCTGAGCATCTGTCAAGGCCTCATGCATTGCTTCTAGCTTAGGGATAATTATCCCTCTGAGTTCACTCATTCTATTCATTGCGTTCTTCTTTTATTTGTCTAGCCTCTTTATTTCATTTATGATAACAATAGCCTGGCATTCTTGATTCATTAGAGAGGTAGTAAGGGGATCAAAATTCTCAGATAAACTTGATAGTTTTCCTTCTTGTTCTTTCACTTTCTTCTCAATGTCCTCTGTCACTTTGGGCCAAGATAAATAGAATTTGTATATGTCCCCACCATCTTTAAGAGAATTTTCAAGGCTCTTTATTCCAATGTCAAGGGTCCTCCTATCATTAGCAATAAGTCCTTACACTTCAGTGAATCTCTTTCCCAGAAACTCCTTCTAGACCTTTGCTTCTACTGATTTCTCTAGAGATTCAAAATGAGTGTTGATAGAATTTACCAAAGTTTTCAAGTTATCAGATGGTGAGGCTGAAGGATCCTTTTGGTAGGATGGCATGATCTTCTCCAGCATCCCGAATGCAATCTCCAGCAGTTCACAGTCCTCCATGTGAGATTTCAAGAGTTTTTCTTTTGCTTTGGCTTGAGTAAAAGATGCTATTTTCATTATCTGAAGTGGGGAGAGAGAGTCAAAATTTAGTGGTCCTTGAAATAGCTCAGGTTCATCTATCTCCATCATTTCTTTGTTTAAGAAGTTCTTCATTGTCTCTGCAGTATCTCTTGCTAGAGATTGAGACTTCTTTGAAATATTAGAAGAGTCTTCATTAGTCTTTTCTGCTTGTTCTTCTTCTTTTCCCTTGACCTCTTCTTCTTGAATCTTCTTCTTCTCACATCTATCTTCTCCTTCAGCTTTAGAGTCCGGAATATTTGTCATAGTTACAGTGGGATCCAGAGGAGAGATGGCACCTGTGTTTACTACTTTATGAACTTCCTCTTCCGAAACAGAGGAATCTAAGTCCTCAGACTTCTCTTCATCTATTTTCTTTGATCCTTCTTCAAATTTGTCAGAAGATTCTTCATTGATTATATTTAATCCTTCAACATCCATGGTAGAAGGTTCTTCATCTGTTTCCTCTATAATAGGAAGATTGAATCTTTTCAAAGCATTCCAGAGGATATCTTTTTTTTCACTTGCTACTTGGTTAGTTTCTCCAAGCATACTGACCAAGCATACGTTTATTCATTCTTTCCTTACTCCAGAACTCATCCTTACAGTCCTTGAAAATTATGTGTATTTGTTTTGGAGTGATAGAAGGATAAAGCTGAATCATTATTTTCTCTCGAATCTCTAATTCTTTTGCCTTTGCATTTTCTTTTCTCAGCTCAAGTACTTTTTCTAGACTCTTAGGAATTAATGATATAATTTCAATGAAAGTTTTATTGTAAATGTTCAAGTACCTAACAGTAGCCTCTTCCAAAATTCTCTTGTCAACATCACTGTATTCATCATAGAACTTTGTTACTAGCTATAGGTTCCCATCCACAGTAACTAGCTTGATGATGTCATCAATGGAAAGAGGGCTTTTCAACAAACTCCTCTGCCTTTTCTTCCTTATTTTTACTAGCAAAGAATTTCTCAGATGTTTTCTTCTTCTTCATTTTCTTGATTTCCTCATCAGATTCTATTTCTTCATCATCTTTAAGGCTTGTATATGACCTTGTGGCTTTGGTCTTCATCCTCTTTTCTCCTTTTCCAGATGTCTTGACTTCCGGTTTGGTAGCCTTTGAGCTTTTAGGAGTGGTAGGTGCAGAGCTCTTGGAGGATCTAGTCTGGGAGGAGGCTTGTACTGGAATGTTTCATTTCTTTGCTTCTTATTTCTCTTTCTCAACCTTCTCAATTTTCTCTCTATTTGCATCCACAACCTCCTTTGATAGGCCAAATCTTTTAGCAATTTCTTCAACTTCCCTTCTTACTTTCCTCTTTATCTCCAGTTGTCTTAACTCAACATGTATTTTTACACTTAGCTCTTGAAAGGTTCCAAACCTTTCTACTTCAGTGTCCTTGGGCTGGTTCAGCAGACGTTGAATATGAAGCTCCAAGATTTTTTCATCGACTTCATATCCTATAGGCATTATCCACACAGTCCTTGGCTCAACTACCTCCATTAGGCATTGATCAGTGTCAACCATAAAGCAAATTGTGTCCTTGTATTTCTCAACTATGGACTGTGGAATTCTCTTTCTAGCTTGCATCATGCTCTGGAAGTTCTTAAAGTAACCCCAAAGAGCTATGTTTTAAGCTTAAGCATCACCAAGTCCATACATGTAATCTCATATTTGAATTGCAACCGATTTATCATATTGCCAAACCCAACCACTTGATCTAGGTAGCTCATTCATATAATAAAAGAACAAACACAGTATTAGACAACCATATTTAAAGGAATTCTTCTTATCCTTTTTGATCTTCTATAGGTTTTCCAATAGTTGATTTAGAAGAATCTCACATAGATCATAGTCTACATCTTCCCTTAACATTTGATATGCTGCATAGATTGTTGTGCCAAACATAGAATTCTCCCTACTCGAATGATAGATCTTGTACCTGATTATCATTGAGGCAAACTTGACATCTGGATCTGTGATGTCATCTATGGTCATTGCTCTTTTGTCAAATTTAGATCCGGTGGCTTCAGTTACTATTTGGTTCTTCACAGATTTAAGTGCAAGTAACCCACAGGATGCATGCAGTCTGGTCACTACCCTGATGGCATCTTTAGTTATCTTGAAGGGCCTCATTAGCCACATGAAATTATCATACATCCTGCTTAGAACATACCAGACCCAATCATCTTCTGCAAAACATGGAAAATGTATGCAATGTCTGAAGTGTTTATCTCGGAGGGCCTTGAATTTAGGTTTGAATTCAAAATTCTCATCTATTAGTTGTTTGTGATAAATGTCCATGAATTTTGAGTCTCCAAATTCCTCAATGTTGGCATGGATATAGACCCTAACATCTTCTACATGTAATACCCCATGCGAAATGCTAGAAAATGTGCCTAAAGGATCAACTTCCAGAGATTTAGAAGGGTGTTTCGTGAATTTAGGACACGGCCTATTAGAGATCTTGACAACCATTGGAGTGGCCATTTTGCAAGAGATTCAGAGAGAGATTTTTAGAATCAAAGTATTTTTTCACGCTTTAGCGTTTGAAATAGGAGCTTGAACAAATCGCTAGTTGAATTCGTTTTCCATTTGATCTTGAGTGAATTGTAGAAACTTTGTTGCAGAGCTCTTTGTTTCTTCTTCATGAGTACAAGTGTGCAAATAATGAGTGAAAGAACCCTTTTATCCTTGCGTAAACGGGTAAGTGCAAAAATATGGGGGGCCAAAAAGTGGCCAAATTATTTTTTTTTTAAATTAATGCATAACACGAGCGCGTTATGACTTATTATAAATAAAAAAAGCTTATCATCTCATTTTATTTCTTTTTTCTCCTCTATATCTGCGGCCTGCAAACCTTAGGAAGCGCGCTCGCGTTTTAGAAAAGTCAATTCAACACCAAAATCTTACCAATTTGTTGCCAAAATGCCACCACGATGTCGAGCACACCAAAGAAGTGAGTTTTATTTATTTTTTTGTTTGAATTTGTTTCTAAATAGGTAGGTTTGAGTTGATTTTTGATATAAATTTTGTTAATTGTCAGGAAATGTTAATGCACCTCCTCCTCCTCAAAATCCACAAAATCTTGAGGAGGAAATACCTACGGAACAACAACCTCCTCCATCCATTCCTCGACATGCCCCTGGAACACAAGAAAATATAATGGGACAAATTGAAAATAACAAAAAAGAAATTGAAGATATAATTGCAAGGTTGAAAGATCCTTCCACTTCAACCTTGCATAGGTCCACGCTTGCTAAATCTCTTAAATCTATGTTATCAAATGTAGATTCAATTAGCAAGAAAATATCTAGTTGGACGGATAAGAGGAGAGAGTTTAGAGACTATTATGCAGACAAGCTGTCATACCAAGATGTGAAAAAATTACAAATTACAAAATTAGACTTGTGTTCGATTTTCACAAACCCACAAACAAATCAACCTCCACCCATTACATGCAAGAGGTTCCCTATCCATTGGTGCAACAACCAAGCGATAAGGGACAATTTTGGGCAAAGGTGGTGGATGGTTTTTGACCATCCTCCATGCAATAATAATGAGGTCCCGCAATACTTTTTGAGGAAACTCTACTGCGAGTTTGTCCTCAATAAAGTGCTAAACTATTTTGATATTCGGGACTTCCAGGGTAGAGGTGGGCGGTCAGCACAAGATAGACCAGGGGCACGTGTTGACCCATAGTGGACAGTGAGACGAGTAATCAGCAGACCAGCCCATGAGCATGTTTCTATCCCTTCCATTGTGAAGGAGAGTGTTGAGGTCGATATACTTCAGTCCATTAGTGCCTTGACCTAGAGAATCATAAAGCATGCCAGTCCTGCAGCACATAGTGGGTTGGGAGATAGTGCGAGGAGTAGGGTCCCACCCCATGCTTGTCAGATTTGCGGATCAGCCTATGGTTATGACCCCATGGATAGTCAGGACACAGGTGTACAGGCTACATCTGCAGCTGAGCAGATGGTGATGACAGATACCCTCCTGAGTGAGACTTTCGGCCTTGATACTCAAGTAAATATTAGCAAGTTTATTGAATTTAATTTATTAAATTTTATTTTTGAAATGCAAGATTAACTAATTTAGTTTGATGATTTTAATGAAATTTCAGGGTCATAGCGTTGATGCAGTTTTCAGTGGTTCTCCACCTACATATTACACTAGATCATCTACTGTTGGGGTATGTAACTAGTAAACAATTATAAATATTACATGTGAATAGCATCATTATATGAATGGTATTCTAATATCTGATTTTAGATGTTGAATAGGTTAATATTAGAGATTTCATGGCAACACCTGCTAGCGGTGGTGGACTGCAAAGCTTCATGGAGGTAATAAAATAAATAGTTTAATGAATGAATTATACTTACTAGATTTTTGTATGTGACTTGTGTGCTTTATTGTGTGTACTTCCATGTTTAAATGAACATGTGTGTATGTTAGGATCCATGATTTGCATCACTATTATAGTTTTCGTAATTGAATAATGTTGTTTTATTTCCAGATGATGCAAGCTACGGAGACACCTCCTGATGTTCATAGGGAAACGGAGCATGGTGTGACCTCTGCAATTCATAGCTCCATGGCATTGACAGGGGTATGAGGCAGATTAGTAAATCTCAATTTACATTCATTGTTATAGTTGTTTATTTTTAAAAAATCAAAAGATTATTGATTTGAAGTTTAATTTCTATCTGGATGGTTTCTATAGGACATGACATCACCACGGCCTATTCCTGCTACTGAGGCAAGTGAGGAGACTGATTATATGTTAGCAGTAAGTGATTATTTTGTTAAATGTTTCATTTTTTATAACATGTAGTTTCTATATATTAATGTCTATACTTTTTATTATAACAGGTAAAGATATAGGAAGAACTAAATAGGAGGAGCAACCCTCGGGTTCGTAGTAGACCACCCACGTGCACGTCTCCATCCCCTAGAAGATCAAAGGCTGCCCGTGATCTATTCTGTTCACCAGCCATAGGGGAATGACATTTTATTGTGTTCCTTTGTTGTATGCCTATATGGCATTTGTGGACATATATTTTATATTGCATATAGTTGACATTGTATGCCTATATGGCATTCTGGTAAGCCTATATGGCTATTTTGTATATATGTTATACTTATATCAACAAATATTGATGTATGCCTATATGGATATTTGGTTAATACAAATCTTTTTTATTGATGGCGTTCATACTTGCATTATAAATCCACGTTTGAATGGATATTTGTAGATGGCTACTTCAAATATTTAAAGTCCAATTGTATTACATAGGATGTTTGTTGATCTAATCAGCTAGCTATTGTTATTCAAGTATCACCTAAGCCTCATTTTGGAACTAAAAGATAAAAGTTGTATTTTAAAAAAAAATGAATCATCATGCTGAACAGAAAATATTAATATTCTTTATGAGTTGCTCAATTGAAAATATTCAAATGAGTATGCTAATCCATATTCTTTATGAGTTGGTCAATTGAAAATATTTCTTAATTTCTTGTTATTATACCATATTGGGATGCAAAGAGTATGTTTGTTGTTTTGAATAAGATATTCAAAATCATATGCTTATGAGCACCTGATGATCATTGTGGTTATTAAATGTAATTCCTCTTGCATATAAGGCGAGGTTATGAGATTACATTGAGTCTTACCTAATTTTAGTATGCAACATAACATTGGGGCTATAGGCTTCCATAAGTCATACCTTGGGGATTTTTAGTTTTAGGCACAAATTTACTTTAAGACCTTAGGCACATTTCTCTACTTGTACAACCTCAAAACTCTACCTGGAACTCAAGGCGCCTTTCATCATCCAAACAACCTCAAAATTGCACCTTGATATTGAAGGATGTTTCAAAGTATAAAGGAGGATGCCTTAAGGGAGGCAATTCATCTTGATTATCAAAGTTGATCAAACACATCAAACTGAGCATCATACCTCTAGGCACATTTTTGCCTCTCTCTAAACTATCCATTTTGGTGCCTTGATGTAAAGTGAAGTCTAAATTTAGTGAAGATTGTGCCTAGAAAGATATCACCTTGGATATGCACCTAGAGTAATCCTAGATCATCCATTTGTACCTAAGGGTCAATATAACATAATATAACTTAGGAAGACTTTGAAAATCATCAAAAGAAGCCTAGGCGCCTTTTCTATCTCCACCATCCATTTTGGGTGCCTAGAGGAAAATAAACTTCAAATCACTTCCAACTGTAGCGCCTAGTGTTAAAACCTTCAAAATGACTAAATCTTACCAAAGGAATTCTAGGTACCTATTATCACTTGGATCATCATGAATGAGCACCTAAGTGGAAGGAGAATAAGCATCTTGTATGGAGGCGCACTTTTGTGTCTAAATAACCTCATTTTGGCGCTTTGAAGGAGGATGTTCTAAATCCTAATATCTATCACCTAAGTGTAAAATGGTCTCCTATAGGTTTGAACAAGTCATTGAAGCCATCAAATTGCCAAGAAATGAGCTAAGTATACTAAGGTGCCTTTTCTTGTCTAAACTATCCATTTTGGCACCTAGGAGGAAGGAGATTCAACATCATGAATCAAGGCACCCTTTGCCATCAAAACAACCTCACATTGGCACCTTGGAGGAAATCAACTTAAAACTTGCGCTGTGGAGTAGGACGAAAGTTACACCCCTTTGCAACTTTACACTACCTCCTAACGATTTTTGGGGCAGAAGAAAACCTTTAACCATAGGAAAATACCTCAGATATATAAAAAATTGAGAGAGGTTATTGTAGAGGCACTCTATGTGATCATGTTTCATCAGATGAAATATTTCTAAGTGACATGGTTTTCAAGTAACATCTCATCAAAGATTGTTGCCTTTTTGCACTTTGGACTCTTAAGGGATATTGTCGGTACAATGTAGCTCGGACTATTTTGACATGTTTGGGTGAAAAAAAAGACCATGCCTAGTGTAAATCTACCCATCTAGACACGTTGGAATAGTCATTTTGGTGGCATCAGGAGTAGGACGAAAGTTACACCCCTTTGCAACTTTACACTGCCTCCTTCTGACAATTTTTGGGGCAGCAGAAAACCTTTCACCACAGGCAAATGCATTAGAGATATAAAAAATTGAGAGAGGTTATTGTAGAGGCACTCTACATGATCGTGTTGCCTCTGATAGAATGTTTCTAAGTGACACATTTTTCAAGTAACATCTCGTCAAAGATTGCTGCCTTTTTGCACTTTGGACTCTTCAGGGATATCATCAGTACAATGTAGCTCAAACAGTTTCGACATGTTTGGGTGAAAAATAGGACCATGCCTAGAGTAAATCTACCCATCCAGATGCGTTGGAATAGCCAGTTTGGTCATATTAGGAGTAGGATGAAAGTTACACCCCTTTGCAACTTTACACTGCCTCCTTCTGACAATTTTTGGGGTAGCAAAAAACCTTTCACCACGGGCAAATGCCTCAGAGATATAAAAAACTGAGAGAGTTTATTGTAGAGGCATTCAACATGATCATGTTTCCTTAGACGGAATGTTTCTAAGTGACACGGTTTTTGAGTAACATCTCGTCAATGATTGCTACCTTTTTAGACTTTGGACTCTTCAAGGATATCGTCGGTACAATGTAGCTCAGACTGTTTTGACATGTTTGGGTGAAAAATAGAACCATACGTAGCCTAAACGTACCCATCTAGATGTGTTGGAACTGTTAGTTTGGTCGCATCAAGAGTAGGACACCAAAAATTGAAAAGTTGCTTTGTGCAACTTGACAACATTGACATTTTTTTGCAACAGGACTCAAAGACTCAAACTGACCCCAAATGATTCAAAGTGACTTAAAAAGAAATGAAATGGTCTTAGAAGTCCTTATTACATACAATTGACTCAATCAAAACAAAATTTCTTTTTTTTTGACCCCTCTTGGAGGCATGACAACCTAGGTGCCCCTACACCATTAGTGCAACTGAAGGACTATGGTGGTGGCATGAAACTAGAGTGAGTTGACATTCATTTGCATTTAGTTTGGCATCTTGAAACAATTCTAGAGTAGAGTAAGACTCATTTTCCTGAAAATAGTTTAAGAAACCCTTATCTAGGGTTTTGGTAAGAATCATGCATTTTTTGGCCATTCCACTGATTTGATTCACTTTTGATCAGTGGAATGGGTTGTAGTAGGTCTATTCTAGTATGTTATGATGAGTTTTTGGTAGGGAATCTAAGGAGAAGAAGTTTTCTTTGAGGAAACCTAACAAAACCATCTATTAGGTGATGTTTAGAGACATAGAGAAGGAACCATAGAGGCATTTTTGGGAACAACAGATTGTAGGAGGACAAAACCTACAAAATTCATAGTTTTGGCATGAATACTAAGTGTTCAAGTTATTGGTTGAGTTCTGTATGTGAATTTAAGAGGGGTCTCTTTGTATTTTAGGCCTAATTAGGGCTCTAAGTTATTGAGAGGAGTTATAGGTTAGGGTATATCATCCAAAACAACCTATACCCAGTTTTGGATATGTGATAGGAAGTCTAAATGGGTATCTACTAATTGTCCAAGTTCTATGTTTGAAGATCTGTATCAAAATTTATTAGGACTATTCTCTTTTTTTAGGGCTATAAGCCATTTCTTGGGTTTGTGAAGGAAGTGTTAATCTTGAGTTTGGTCTGCCTTTGGCAATGATTGGAATGGGTCCCATAGCATCTGAAATCACCTTTTCCATGAAGACTTTAGAGTCTCTAGCTATTGTTCCCACTTTTGTATAATGATCATGAAATTTGGGCTTTAGAGCATAAGGAAACCTTGTCTAGTTTGCCATCCTCCAACTATCCCATTGCCTCTACATCAAAATTAGAGACACCTATTATCTAGTTAGAAACCAAGACACCTAGAGACACCTATATTTTATACATTATTCTCAGGATCAACTTCATCCATCACTTAGGTCTAACCCCATGAAGCATAACATGATGATGTAAAAATGTGTATATGTGTAAAAGTGCAGCAAGAAATAAAAAAAGACAAACCTTACAAATTAATGTGCATACTTACAACTCAATGTAACATGACTTTACAATATCAATGTGAATACTTACAAATTAATCCAATGAACCATCCAGGTCTGCTCTACTCTTTATTGTGTCAAGTATTGCTTTATGGTCAGACTCACGCACCTTCCACAAGATTTTGTTCAAAGGTCTACCCTGATACTATATAAAATGAACATTGGATGCCACAACAAGGTTCGAGTAATGAAGAATCTTCTGATGCATGTCAAAGTCCTAAAATAGCCAAACAGTAACACTCTTATGTGGGTACCTTCTAAGCCATGTTCTAGTAATAACCACTGAGCCTATAGGGTATTCGATGTTTTCTCCATCTGTAACTGGAGCCTCCAATTTCTTTTTGGCCTCAACACAATGACATAAGTAATAATATGTTCCCTCTTCATTATCTTCATCTGTAATAACTACATATACATGCCCTACATTGATATGTGTAGCAAATTAGATGAAATTAGTCAACATTACAAAAAAACTACAAAGTAAGATGACATTAAGAATTTTAAAAACTATGCAAATAAATATATTACCTGGTTGAACTTATGTGGTCAAAGTCAACTGATGATTCCATCTGTGTTAGTTCTAGTACCGTCAGGGGTTGATACGTGTCAAGTGGGCTAAGATAACTTAACTGCCATTCATCAACCCACTCCTTTGACTCGCACTCATCCCAAGCTTGAATTGTACAGGAAGATTAAAAGCATGACATCTTTCGCGTATGGATACTCCATGAACCTGCAATTAAGCTTCTAAAAGAGTGCATCTCATCTGATCCTATCAGTGTACAACAATCCTCATATGGTGCAATGTTAGTATCATCTATCAACCAAAAAAATCTACGAACTAAAGACTTACCTTCATTACCTGGACCCATGGAAGCATTACACCACTTGATAATTGATTTTGCATCTGTCAACTTTGCATTGTCTTTATACTTTAACTATTCTCATGCTATGGCTCTTTTAATACATACTCCTGCACCATCATGCTCCCCCTTTCCATGCCCGGCCTCACAAAAGTTCCACATATGCTTAATACCTATAAAATTATGCCTCCTACTTAACCAATAGAAATTCTGTGAGTTCTTGAATTGTGACGCACAGTTATCTGACCATATGATATGCTCACTGAACGATATGCCCCTTCTAGCCAAAGCATTGTAGAACACCTGAAAGCAACCTTGCATGAACTCCGTAGAATGCGTACGATCATCACTAATATAGAAATTATACTCCCTTATGATCTTTCTGTCATCCTCTATACTATCATTTGCATGGATGAATGCGATGTGCACAAATATAGAAACCTGTGTGGAGTTGTAATATTGTGATTGCACCTCACGCTGTGGCTGTAGACTGTAGTTCTCTACAAATTTGACTACTGAAATAATGCTACCAACCAAGAATGTGTCCTTGCATAACTTGAATTGCAAGTCCAACCATCGAGCTCTATGGGCATGTCTTGCATACTCATACACTATGCTATCACGAAATATAGGCATAAACTGATACACTGGATTCTTTTCAATAACCAATTCACACCTCTTTTCTTCTTTACCATCTTTTGTATTGTATGCCACTGTTTTATACTTGCCAAACACTACTAGTTCATTTTCAACTCCATGTGTTCTTTCCATATGTTCACATATTGGCAAATGTTGCAAGCCACCGCAACAATGACATGTGCCATCCAAGCATAATTTCTTGTAGAATATTTGACCTTCCTCTCTTTCACATAAAATTCTTGATATGAAGTCTCTTGAAAATGTTGGTGGGGCACGTATGGCACAACCCTGTAAAACATTGTTAGTATGCATATCTAAACATATAGTCCTATAAACATCAAAATGGTTAGAAAATTCAATATGTAATCTACAACAAGAAGTAGTGCGTGTGTGATTTATCTTGACATAGAAAAGTTTTAGCATTTAAAAATATCTTTGACAAATTTTAATTTGAGGATACTCCTATAGAAATTTACCATAAAACTGTGTTTGAGTCTCATCCAAAAAATGCTTTGGATGTGGCTCACGGTTCTGACTACCGATTCTCCTTACTACATCCCTTTGATTTGGAGATACCCTTGTGTAATTCTTCCAAAAGTATTCAATTAGTGATCTTAATGCTTCAACAATTGGTTTATCTTTCTGTGGTAGTCTCCCCGAGAACACCCATAATTCATTGGCATTAGTGTCCTCAATACTTTGGCGTCTTCCAATGGATCTTGATAAAGTTTTTCTATTAATTCTCAATTCTTGACTCGTCTATCTAATGAGACAAGATTTCCTTGTTTGACTACCTACCATAGTAGATGTAATCACATGCCGTGTTGCATTACTATCTTTTGTGCGTGAGGTGTTACCCACACTCTCATACACACTCATTAGATTCTTGACAATAGATTTTTTACTTGAAGCCTCTGATGTTCTCAACCCAAGAATCTTTATGATGGACCTATACTTTATACTTCACATCATTTCAAGGAATAGTTGACATCTTGCAGTCTCATTTAACTTTTTAAAGTACAATCTCCAAATCTTATGAACATATCTTCTACAAGTGCGTTTTAGAATCTTACCTTCCATTGGTTGCAAAATATTCTCATCAATATCAATCAAATACTTTGGCTTTCTATGCAAAATTCTAGGTGATTTTAAGTTAGATAAATTCATCTCAACATTAGGAATTTCATCAATATTTAAATGAGATGGGCTATATGGCATACCTTTGATCGAAGATGGAATAGATGACATACCTTGAGGTTGAGGTGGGAATGATGGCGTACCTCCTTCATCACATGTGAGTGATGATTTACTATCAACTTGAGATGTGGTAGATAGTGTCCCTACATGTTGACTTGCGGTAGAGGACGTGTCTCTAACTATGGTATTCAAATCTCTCGTAGCACGAAGTTTTTGCATTCATTCTCTTTGTACCACCAATACCATATCTCTTTGTAATGGTTGTGGTTCCTCTTCAATTGGCATGTCTTCATTTATCGTGTCTAATTTCCTCTTCTCACGAAGTTCCCTCATAGCCACTACTTTCTTTGCATTCTTATCTTTTATCTTTTACTGTGTTGGTTTAATTCTTGATCATTTTCTCGGCATGACGGAGAATTTGTCTGTAGCATGATAAAGAGACCAATATTATTTCCTAAGAAATGAATCCATACAAATAACTAAAATATATGTCATTCAACCCTTCATAATAAATGTACATACAATCATCATGTAAAAGAGTAAATGTCACTCAACTAAAATAGGTACAAAGCATACAAAGAAAATTATTACAGCCATGAAAAGAGTACATGGGACTTCATACTTGAAAAGGTTGAGGCAGATCCAATTTGACATGTTTGTTGTTACTAGGGCTACTAGGATTTGGAAATGAGAAAGTGTTTTGTTGGTACTAGGGATACTAGGATTTGGGTGGCTTGTGAAGGAATAGACAACAATTTTTATGTCATGTGCATGTACAATCTCCAAATCTTGTGAGCATATCTTCTACAAGTGCATTTTGGAATCTTACCTTCCATTGGTTGCAAAATATTCTCATCAATATCAATCAAATACTTTAGATTTCTATGCAAAATTCTAGGTGATTTTAAGTTAGATAAATTCATCTCAACATTAGGAATTTCATCAATATTTAAATGAGATGGGCTATATGGCATACCTTTGATCAAAGATGGAATAGATGACATACCTTGAGGTTGAGGTGGGAACGATGGCGTACCTCCTTCATCACATGTGAGTGATGATTTACTATCAACTTGAGATGTGGTAGATGGTGTCCCTACATGTTGACTTGCAGTAGAGGACATGTCTCCAACTATGGTATTCAAATCTCTCGTAGCACAAAGTTTTTGCATTCATTCTCTTTGTACCACCAATACCATATCTCTTTGTGATGGTTGTCGTTCCTCTTCAATTGGCATGTCTTCATTTATCGTGTCCAATTTCCTCTTCTCACGAAGTTCCCTCATAGCCACTGCTTTCTTTGCATTCTTATCTTTTATCTCTTCATGTGTTGGTTTAATTCTTGATCATTTTCTCGGCATGACGGAGAATTTGTCTATAGCATGATAAAGAGACCAATATTATTTCCTAAGAAATGAATCCATACAAATAACTAAAATATATGTCATTCAACCCTTCATAGTAAATGTACATACAATCATCATGTAAAAGAGTAAATGTCACTCAACTAAAATAGGTACAAAGCATACAAAGAAAATTATTACAACCATGAAAAGAGTACATGGGACTTCATGCTTGAAAAGGTTGAGGCAAACCCAATTTGACATGTTTGTTGTTACTAGGGCTACTAGGATTTGGAAATGAGAAAGTGTTTTGTTGGTACTAGGGATACTAGGATTTGGGTGGCTTGTGAAGGAATGGACAACAATTTTTATGTCATGTGCATGTACAAATCATCATGAATAGGTGCATAAGGAATGTCCTAGCCCAAGATATGTGCATACAAATCATCATGTCATGTGCGTACTTGTATGATCTTGGCACCTATTCATTTGTATTTTAACTTGTTAATATGACAAGATAATAGTGGGATTATATTTTCATTATGTTGTAAGGATTTATTCTTGTATAGTTTGACATCATGGTATGTTAAGGTCTATTTATTACACATAATTATTAAAGAGCCCAAGTGTAGAAAATATGCATGGCATCATGTGAGATTGTAGGTTGTTTCTTGATTGGGAATGTGTCTATTTTAAACATGTATGATAAAGCATGATAAAGTAATTCAAATAGAATTAAGGAAAATGTAAAGAACATGCATGTAAAGACTTGACATACCTAAAAAATGATGATTTGAATGGAGAGAGTGCCCAATTATGCAGTGTTTTTTTCTTCTTGCATCAAACTCTTCAACAATTTGAGTTTTTCACCACTTGAATAACACTCAAATATAATTACTAAAAATAATACTATTAACCAATCTATAATGTTAAATTCATAAAATTGAATTACAATTAACATTGCAACACTACAAATATTGAAACTTGAATAGATATTAATCAAACGTGGTGTCAAAACTATGTTATTTCCTCCTCAAGTTGGCAAAGCAGAAAAGGTGGTGGAAAGATCATGCAAAGGTGGTAGAATGTGTAAAATGTGCATTTGAACTTCCCAACAGCATGAAAGCACTTCTTTTTTGTCGGAGCATGTGCATAATCAGCATGAAAACAGAGCATGTGGGCCTGGAACACGAGGCTCAACACTTTTTTACCATTTCTATATAATGCGCTCGCGTTTTGTCCTACTATAGATTGATCCATAAATATTTGTGCCTATCTCACCTTTAATAGCACCTTTACGATATCTCACCTCTAGTTCCATTAGCTCATGTTCTATATCTCACTTATCTCTCCCCCACCTCTCCCCTCTCTATGTCTCTTAGTCACTCCTTATCTACCTCAACCCTAAACCTTATCCCTAAACCCTAATCCCTCAACCCTCAACTCTAATCCCTCATCCCTAAACCTTAAACACTATCCCTATTCCTAATCCCTCAATGGGCTCGATACTATACCATAAACCCTAATCCCTTATCCCTAAACCCTCCAACCCTATCCCTAATCCCTATACCCTCAACACTCTACTTTAACCCTAATCCCTCAACCCTCAAACCTCAATGTACTCAACCCTCAACGTCAAACCCTAATCCCTCAACCCTTAATTTTGATCCCTCGACCCTCGACCCTCAACCCTATCCCTAAACCCTAAACCCTAAAGCCTCGACCCTCAACCCTCAATGTCAAATCCTAATCCCTCAACCCTTAACTCTAATCCCTCAACCCTAAACCCTATCCCTAAACCCTAAACACTATCCCTATTCCTAAACCCTCAACGGGCTTGATACTATACCTTAAACCCTAATCCCTTATCCCTAAACCCTCCAACACTATCCCTAATCCTTATACCCTCAACACTCTAATTTAACCCTAATCCCTTGATCCTCAACCCTATCCCTCAACCCTCGACCCTCGAACCTCAACCCTCAACCCTCAATGTCAAACCATAATCCCTCAACCCTTAACTCTAATCTCTCAACCCTCAACCCTATCCCTTAACCCTAAACTCGAAAGCCTTAACCCTCAACCCTCAACATCAAATCCTAATCCCTCAACCCTTCACTCTAATCCCTCAACCCTAAACCCTATCCCTAAACCCTCAACACTATACCTTAAACCCTAATCCCTCAACCCTCAACCCTAAACCTTATCCCTAAACCCTAATCCCTCAACCCTTAACCCTCAACCCTAATTTGTCATCCCTCAACTCTAATCTCTTATCCCTAAAACCTAAATGCTATCCCTATTCCTAAACCCTCAATGGGCTCAATACTATACCTTAAACCCTAATCCCTTATCCCTAAACCCTCCAACCCTATCCCTAATCCTGATATCCTCGACGCCAAACCCTAATCCTTCAACCCTTAACTCTAATCCCTCAACCCTTAACCCTTAAAACTTGAACCCTAAAACCTATCCCTACATGCTCAACACTCGACACTATATCTTAAACCCTAATCCCTTAACCCTCATCCCTAAAGCCTCAACCCTAAATCCTTAAACCTTCAACCCTAAACCCTATCCCTAATCCCTCTACCCTTGACACTCTTCTTTAACCCTAATCCCTTAACCATCAACCCTATCCCTCAACCCTCAACCCTCAACTCTCAACATTAAACCCTAATTCATCAACCCTAAACCCTAATCCCTCAAACCTAAACCCTATCCCTAAACCATCAACCCTCAACACTATACCTTAAACCCTAATCCCTATCCCTCAACCCTTAACCCTTAAAATTTAAACCCTATCCCTACACCTCAACACTTGACACTATATCTTAAGCCTTAAACCCTCATCCCTAAAGCCTCAACCCTCAATCCTTAAACCTTCAACCCTAAACCCTATGCCTAATCCCTCTACCCTCAACACTCTAACCCTAACCTCCACATTAAACGCTAATCCATCAACCCTAAACCCTAATCTGTCAACCGTAAACCCTATCCCTAAACCCTCAACCCTCAATAGTATACCTTAAACCCTAATCCATCAACCCTAAAACCTAATCCCTCAACCCTAAACACTATCAATAAACCCTCAACCCTTGACACTATACCTTAAACCCTAATCCCTTATCTGTAAACCCTCCAACCCTATCCTTCAACTCTTATACCCTCGACATCAAACCCTAACCCCTCAACCCTTAACTCTGATCCCTCGAGCCTTAACCCTTAAAACTTGAACCCTAAAACCTATCCCTACACGCTCGACACTCGACACTATATCTTAAACCCTCATCCCTAAAGCCTCAACCCTAAATCCTTAAACCTTCAAACCTAAACCCTATCCCTAATCCCTCTACCCTCGACACTCTTCTTTAACCCTAATCCCTTGACCATCAACCCTATCCCTAAACCCTCAACCCTCAACCCTCAACTCTCAACATTAAACCCTAATTCATCAACCCTAAACCCTAATCCCTCAAACCTAAACCCTATCCCTAAACCATCAACCCTCAACACTATACCTTAAACCCTAATCCCTATCCCTCAACCCTTAACCCTTAAAACTTAAACCCTATCCCTACACCCTCAACACTTGACACTATATCTTAAGCCTTAAACCCTCATCCCTAAAGCCTCAACCCTCAATCCTTAAACCTTCAACCCTGAACCCTATCCCTAATCCCTCTACCCTCGACACTCTAACCCTAACCTCGACATTAAAAGTTAATCCGTCAACCCTAAAGCCTAATCCATCAACCTTAAACCCTATCCCTAAACCATCAACCCTCAACACTATACCTTAAACCTTAATCCATCAACCCTAAAACCTAATCCCTCAACCCTCAACCCTAAACACTATCAATAAACCCTCAACCCTCGACACTATACCTTAAACCCTAATCCCTCAACCCTCAACCCTAATCCCTCATCCCTAAACCCTAAACGCTATCCCTATTCCTAAACCCTCAACCCTTAACACTATACCTTAAACCCTAATCCCTTATCCCTAAACCCTAAACCTTATCCCTCAACCCTTAACCCTTAAAAATTAAACCCTAAAACCTATCCATAAACCCTCAACGCTCAACACTATATTTTAAACCCCAATCCCTTAACCCTCAGCCCTAAAGCCTCAATCCTCAATCATTAAACCTTCAACCCTAAACCCTATCCCTAATCCCTCTACCCTCAACACTCTACTTTAAGCCTAATCCTATGACCATCAACCCTATCCCTCAACCCTCAACCCTCAACCCTCAACCCTCAACTCTCAACATTAAACCCTAATCTATCAACCCTAAACCCTAATCCCTAAACCCTCAACCCTCAACCCTCAACACTATACCTTAAACCATAATCCCTAAAACCTAAACCCTAATCCCTCAACCCTAAACCCTAAACCCTATCCCTAAACCCAACAAAACTGCTTTACCTTATGTTAGGTTGTTAAACCCATCATTTTTGGCACTCTTCTCTTAAAGATATTTGAGTTGCAAGAATATGTCAGAAAAATGGGTATGAACTTTTTTAATGTTAGTAATGTTATATGGCATGTTTTTCTGGCCCATCTGGGGTTCATTATGCCAATAGGTGTACACACTATGAGAAAAGCTTTGCGTATGGTACATCCACAATGAGTAATTAACAGTTGAAATAAGAAGGATGATCATTATGAGAAAAGCTTTGCATTGGGGTACATCTATGTTTCTTGTTGTCCACCCCGCACCTAGGGGAGGTATATTGTTATGAAACAGGCAAATAATCTCCCATTGTTTACTGGCTCTATCCACAAGAACTACTAAACTTTTTTCTCTTGGTAATTGTAGAGGACATTCACCTATTTTTGGCAACTCCTGCATTCCCAAACCATTACAAAAACTAAGTTATTTTAACCCAATAAATAGCTGATTGCATTGATTTAATACTCTACTATATTAAAGCTTAGCATTCACACAAATGCAGATGTTCATATTATAGAAGACTGCATTATATTAGACTATTAGAGATCCCTCAAAAAAATGTAATAACAAAACTGCTTTGCCTTATGTTAGCTAACAATTAAACCCATTCTTTTTGACACTCTTCTCTTAATAAAGTAAGAGTAATAAGAATAAAAGGCAAAGAATTTGATCTTACTAGTCTGCATGGTCAGTTTACATTCCGTGACTTCATTTTCATTGAATAAAAAGGTAAATATCTGATATGAAAGGTGGGGCAGAGTTCACTGTCATGTGCTTTTCTAGATGATAGGGTCCATAATGTCCAGGGTTCTTTAAAGAAAGGCTTGTAACATAATTAAGTTTTTGTTATACCAATCCTCTAGGTAAATCTACAATTCAAATGCCTGCTTTGAAAGTTGAAATAAATTAAATTAGACTTACAATTTTAATTTTCTTCAATTGCTTCAACAACATCATTGTTTTCTTCATCAGAAACCAATTCAAGATCAGCAACTTGCTGCCCATTGGTTGACTTGAATTGCATCCTCTGTTAGAAGAAGGGCATTTTTTATCTGTATCAATGTTGGTATTCATAAGCTGAAGAGCATTGATATTTTTCACACACCCTATTCTTTGAAATATCTTAACCTTAAAATATGACTTGGATATGTACTTGAACACAACAAAATCTCCAATCTCCAGCCCATGATGATTCACAAAATTTTCCCAACTCTGCCTAAATTCTAGTTTATTTATGGTACCCCTTAATTATACATCCCACTTCTGCCCACTTGGGCCTTGAAGGAGGTACGCCCATTAAACCAACTCATTTGACAACTTGCTTCCCATCAGTTCACTTGAACTGCATACTCTGTTAGAAGAAGGGCATCTTTTATCTATATCAATGTTGCTATTCATAAGCCGGAGAGCATTGATGTTTTTCACACACCCTGTTCTTTGAAATATCTTAACCTTAAATTATGACTTGGATATGTACTTGAACACAACAAAATCTCTAATCTCCAGCCCATGATGATTCACAAAATTTTCCCAACCCTTCCTAAATTCCAATTTATTTATGGTACCCCTTAATTGTACATCCCTAAACCCTAAACCCTAATCCCTTAACCCTAAACCCTTATCCCTAGTCCCTAAACCATAAAGCCTAATCCCTAATTATAATTTTTGGTACCCTAATCCCTAAACCCTAATCCCTTATCCCTAAACCATAAACCCTATCCCTATATCCTCAACCCTCAACACTTAAACCTTAAATCCTATACCCTCAACCCTCAAAACTATACCTTAAACCCTAATCCCTCAACCCTGAACTTTCAACCGTAAACCCTATCCCTAATCCCTCTACCCTCAACACTCTACCTTAACCCTAATCCCTTGACCCTTAACCCTAAATGCTATCCCTAAAGCCTCAACCCTAAACCCTAATCCCTCAAGGTCCTAAACTCTAATCCCTTATACCTAAACTCTAAATCCTATCCCTAAACACTCAACCCTCAACCTTAAACCTTAATCACTCAATCCTTATCCACCCCTCTCCTCCCCTATCTGCCTCACTCCCATCTCTACCCTCCTCTACCCTCGACACTATATATACATACATATAGGCATACATAGATGCATACATACATATAGGCATACATACATACATACATGATTAATAACCTTGAAGATAAAAAAATTCAAGGGGAACATAACGCAAGAGCGTTATAATGCGCTCGCGTTATTTAAAACATGACAAACAACAAAAATTTTTGCAGAAAAGGGAAAATGCAAATCAAACAATAAAGCGCTCGCGTTATGTTTTGCTTTGGGAATCCCAAGCCTTGGGCTTGGGATTTGCTTTGGATTTCCAACCCAAAGGCTTGGAGTGCCTTTTCAACATCCACAGATGTGTTTTTCCATATTCTTCAAGATTTCACTGTTCGTGCTAACCCTTAGATTTGCACGTGTTTCAAGGTCAAACAAATCAAACACCTGGGTAATGTTAGGCTTTCTCTTAGCTATTTGACGATGTGATTTTTTTCACATTTTAACAATGTTAAGCTTTTCATCTTTAATTTCTTTTGTTTGTGTGTCTATTTTTGGGCAAAAACCACTGTTTGGTCTTTTTTCATTGTAAATTAACTATTCATTGAAATTTCAAAAAAATTATATATTTAGAAACTAGACTCCATTCTACACATATTAAAAAAAGAAAAAAATGATTTTCAATTAGTTTTCAAAATTTATAGGGGTAGCACGGCCAAACTTCTATTTTTTAGGATGTGTCCACTTTGAAAATTAGTAAAAAATCAAATATTCATCAAAAAATTATCAGAAAAATTAGGCATAAACTACATGCTATTAGTTAATTTCTCACTGAAGTGATTTTAAAAATACCAAAAAAAAAGTTGACCTTTTGAGGGAGCCACAAAACATGCTATATTATGTTTTTTTGATAGAAAAAACACCAATTTTTGTGGCTCCCTCTTTTGAACCCCTTAATCTATGCCATTTTTAAAAAAAATAGTAGTTTAGAAAGTAGACTCGGAGCACTACAAATATTTTTTTGGTTGCATCTCTAAATTTTGAGTGTAACTATGCTCAATTTCTCATCCAAGGCCAGCATTTCCTAATTTCAGAAAAAAAGTGGCCACTTAAGACCCCTTTTTGGCCCCCCATCTTCTTGCACTTAGCCAAACCCTAATTTCCTTTTGTAATAAATGCACAACTTAAGTTATCCGGTTGCCCTGTTTTGAGAGGGATCTTCTTGAATCACTGCGCCAAATTTAGAATCATTGTTAGTGAGGATTGACAATGTATCTTCTTTTCTTCAATCATGCCATGGGTCTACAGATCAAAGCATTTCAATTCTGAATCATACCGGATCTGTTTATGAAATTTTGCTTTACTAGATAGCTGTCAGAATTGGATTAACTTGAGTAGTTATAAGTCTTGCAAAACTTCATGCGGATCTTTCATATTTTGACTGAAGGATGTTTGGAGGTTTTTCTAAGAACTCTTTAATTCGTAGTGTCAGATGATTACTCAATGTGCCGAATTTAGGCACAAGCTGACTGGCTGGGGGAAATTGTTTTTCTCTGTGACTCCCCCTGAGCCAGAGCTCATCTTTTTAGTTTCTGGAAGGAATATCAGCACTGGATTCTGGTGTGGATCCATCCCCAATATTTTCTATACTCTTCTTCACCCAAATCTTGCTCATCTCATTTTGAACTTCATCCGCATTCACTTTACCTTTCCCCTTATCTTGTTTCTGATTATGTTCCACCAGACCTTTTCTATCCTAATTTCTGCTTTTGTAGAATTTGGCAATATGACTGGATCTATTGCAATTGTAACATACAACATTTCTTTGCTTATTTGATTGATATCCTCTTGATCTACATTGATTAGCCATATGTCCCATTCTATTGCATGCAAAGCATCTACCATTGAATGAATTATTTATTTGCATATTTCTGCATTCATGAGAATTGTGACCATACCTTTTACAATTAAAACATTGTCCGGAGAAGGATGGATTATTTTGATTCATTCTCCTCCTGCACTGAGTTGCTCTATGACTGAAATTGTTGCAATTGAAGCAGTATCCATTGAAGGATGGATATCTTTGATCATTTGGTTGCCTTACCGGAGGTCTTCTAGGTTGTTTCTTTGATTTCCTGATCCAAAGTTCTTCTGATCAGATCCAGAGCTTTCACCTTTCTCATATCCCAAGCCATGCTTATCATCTACCCTCTTTTGGCTTTCAAAAAGAACTTCAAGTTGGGCTGAGCTTATCTTGAATTTTTCTTTGTATTTATTTTCTATTTGAAGATCTTGTTTAAGAGTGTCTATCTGATTCTTGAGTTGTTCTTCATTGTCTCTAGCTTCTTCAAGATCAGATTCAAGATGCCTGATTATTCTATCCATTTTGTGGCAGTCCTCTATTTTCTCCTTGAAGGATTGTTTTAGATTATCTTCAATCTTTCTTTTTTCTTCAATTTCTTGAGTGAACCTCATAACTCCTGATTCCATTTCATGCCTTAACATAATGACTTCTTTTGACAGCTTCTCACATAGCTTATTTTTCTCATTCAGATCTTCATTTGAATCATTGACTTCACTCTGATTAGCTAATTTTTGAAGTAGTTCCTTTCTTTTTTTCACAGAAATACTAAGTTTCTCTTTTAGCTCATTTATGAATTCATCAGCTTGTTTGAGTCTTTCTCTCAAATTATTGACTTTAGAGTGGGATTGTTCAAGATCATCTAGGGCAGACTGAAGTTGTTCCTTCATGCAATATGCATCCATTGAGATTCCCAGATCTTCCTCAAGCTATTAGGCTTTGTTCTGAGGAACTTGGCTCTGATGCCAATTGTTGGAAACAAGGTAGATAACTGAGAGGGGGGGTGAATCAGTTATCTCAAAATTTCCTTGACTTTCTTTTCTTTTTGTTAGCTTAAGATTCAGTGTTGTATCAAAACATGAAAGCATATGTAATCAGAAGAACAAAAATAAAATTAACACATGTAACACAAGGATTTTTACGTGGAAACCTTGTTAAGGGAAAAACCATGAGGTGACTAACCCAAGATTGTATTCTCTGTTAAAAGAATAAGGAGTACAAAATAACACTTGCCAATTAGGACTCACTGCCTGAGCACACTACTCACAAGAGGCACACTGCCTACAAGAGACTCACTATCTACAATCTTATAGAAGATAATCAAGTGTTTGAACTAATGAGAGGCATCTACAAATGCAGGAGTTTAGTTCCAATTTGGGCACAATATATTGATCTGATGCACTTCATTCTTCCTCTATTCAATGTTGTTATTATGTCACATACCAGACTTGAATTGTTGTTCTCACACTTCTTCCCTGCTTTTCTTTGCACTTTATTTCATTACTTGTTCACACACACACTTGCATGCTAAAATCTATCTGGTATATATCTGTATCAAGGATTTTTATCAACTTCCTAGTCAACAACAAGAACACTGTAAGTTATTAATCTGTCAGCTGAATCCATGCTTGATTTGTGATGCGTATCAAAAACATGGGCATAGAAGTCATTAATCATGTCGGCCAACAATATATAATCCCACAAATTTCTTGATCAACACCTTTTACTCATCCGGATTGAAGTCTGATACTCTATCGGTCAGTTCTTCCTCTATCTGCTCTACCTGACTGGAACCCAACACTCAGATGCTCATATATTTTTCTTTCTTTATCATCGGAGGCTAAATCTTTGGAATACAATAGTCATGATACTCCTCTTGACTTGTCCAAGTCCACAACTTACTGAGTTACACCATCTGAGAGATCTAGACCTAATTGTTAGACCTGGTTACATACTTTGTTCTAGTTCACCGGACCAAAACAATCTTCAATCTAACTTCCGGTATAGACATACTATGTACTGCGGATGTGTTGGATAGACTTTGTTGCCATCAATGACAACACTTATGAATACACACAATGTCTCTTTCCAACAGAGTTATCTCCAAGGTATAAATCACCTCCATCATACTCTTTGTATGTGGAAAACCATTCCTTATGTGAGGTCATATGAAATGAGCATCCTGAGTCAACCAACCAGTGATCATTAGAAACAACATTACAAGTAGAAAGTAAAACATATTCACCTACATTTGAGAACTTATCAGAAGCATTCTCCCACTATTTATTTGGGTTTCTACACTCCTTCACTTGTCTCCTTTTACTGCAGTTCCAACACTTAACTCTGTTCTTCTTCCCAGGAGTCTTAGATCAGACCTTAGACTTATCTTTAGCCCCTTTCTAATCTCCTTTTAGTCCTCTTTCTTTAGGCCTTCCCCTAACATTGAGAGCATCCCCTGAACTATCCAAACTCTTCTTCCTCAATACCTATGACAACAAAACTGAAACAAGTGCATCCAACTCCGGATCTTTGAGGTTAGCAGTGATAGCCAATATGATATTCTCCCAAGATTCAAGTAAAGAACAAAGAAATAAGATACATTTATCTTCCTCATTAACATCAACATCTATGGATGCAAGCTGACTCAACAACAAATTAAATAGATTTAAATGCTTTGCAACTAAATCACCCTCTCTCATTTTCATGGAAAACAATTTTCATTTTAAATAAATTTTATTTACCATACTCTTGGCTTGGTAGATCTCACCCAACCGTTTCCACAAACTATGTGCAATCTCTTGCTTTGCGACATTCAGCAAGACAGAATCTACAAGACACAAACAAATTGTTCATCGTGCCTTCTTATCCAATCTATCCCACTCATCTTGAGATACATCATCAGGTTTCTTCTCTTTTAGTACAGCCAACCACTAGTTTCTTTCTTCCAACAAATATCCATTTTTAGCTTCCATATCTCATACCCCATTCTGTTGAACTTCTCAATGTCTAATCAAGAGGTTGAAGCAGTGATGGTACAACCATAATATCAACTCAAAATCTGCAAAACAAATTCAACTAAATCTCCCACTGCAGCTACAACTTCCACACTACCACCCAAGAGTTAAAGCTAGCCAGACTATGATACTAAATGTTAGAAATGAAAGCATAACTATTCAATGGAAATTTGATTCAAATATGTGTTTAATGATCTTGAATAGTGTATTATCAATGGACAATATAATATAGAAAAGAAACTATGCATCACAAAAATACCAAATCAGAAACATGAACACATAACACAGTGTTTAATGTGGCGAAAACTGTTTTGAGTAAAAAACTCCACACAGGAAAGAGGCCCAAGTCTATATTAATCAAAAAATGATTGTACAATACAACAACTTTGTAACTCTCTCTACCAATCTTCAATTCGACATCATTCTTGCAACACCTGAGTACCTAAAATTTGTATTGTAGTAACAAATACAATGGAAAATATATATATAAGTGCTCTCACACCTCCCTAGGCATTCACTTTCTCTCTCTTGACAATCTCCAACCTATAAACGTTAAATGCCATCTTACAAGCACCTTCCACTTGTCCAAAAATAGTCATGCAAGGTTGGGTGCCCAAGACTAAATCTGGCCTCTTACAACATCTTATGACGCGTCATAATCATCAGAGATTCCACTAAAGAGTATCTTTCCAAGATGGGAACCTTGGGCTAAACATAGCAACTTACACCTAATGAATATCTGTCATATGTGTCATAGTGTCATAGAATCTTATGAAAACTTGCAACTGTCATAGATTCTTTACATGCACCCACCAAACATTATGACATGCATCATATATACTAAAAATAGTAGATTCTCTCAAGGTGGCGCCTACACTCATTTACTATTGAGTTTTACAATTGCCAACCATAAATGTCACTCCTTAATTACCTTCGATGAATCTAGAATTACCACTACCGGTGAAACTACCTCATTCCCTTATGGGTAATTACAAATTACAAATAATAAAATAGAATAAATACAATATTGGGATTTACAAGGTTAATGGCACCTTATCCCAACAGTTTGGGTGCAAAACATGACCATGCCTAGCCTAAACGTACCCATCCGAACATGTTGGAACTGTCAATTTGGTTGAACGAGGAGCAGAACGAAAGTTACACCCCTTTGCAACTTTACACTACATGCATTTAACACTTTTTCCATCAACTAAAAATTGGACACCACGGGCAAACACCTTAAAGATATCAAAAATGGAGAGAGGTTATTGTAGAGGGGCCCTACATGATCCCGTATTCTTAGATAGATTGTTTCTAATTAAAATGCTTTCTGAGTAATAGCTCGTCAAAGATTGCTGCCTTTTTACACTTTGGACTCTTAAGGGATATCACCGGTACAATGTAGCTCGGACTGTTTCACCATGTTTGGGTACAAAATAGGACCATGCCTAGCATAAACCCACCAATCTAGATGTGTTGGAACTGTCAATTTGGTTGCATGAGGAGCAGAACAAAAGTTACACTCCTTTGCAACTTTACACTACATGCATCTGACCCTTTTTCCATCATTTGAAAACTCGACACCATGGGCAAACACCTCAGAGATATAAAAAATTGAGAGAAGTTATTGTAGAGGGTCCCTACATGATCCTGTGGCCTCAAACGGAATGTTTCTAAGTGAAACAGTTTCTGAGTAACAGCTTGTCAAAGATTGCTTCCTTTTTGCACTTTGGACTTTTAAGGGATATCGCTGGTACAATGTAGCTTAGATTGTTTTAGCATATTTGGGTACGAAATAGGACCATGCGTAGCCTAAACATATTCATCCAGACATGTTGAAAATGTCATTTTCGTTGCACAAGGAGTAGAACAAAAGTTACATCCCTTTGCACCCTTTGTAACTTTACACTACATGCATTTGACACTTTTTCCATCAACTAAAAACTGGACACTGTGGGAAAATGCCTTGGAGATATCAAAAAATGAGAGAAGTTATTGTAGAGGGGCCCTACTTGATCACATGGCCTCAGACAGATTGTTTCTAATTGACACTCTTTCTGAGTAATAGCTCATCAAAGATTGTTGCCTTTTTGAACTTTGGAATCTTAAGGGATATTGCTGGTACAATGTAGCTCAGACTGTTTTGGCATGTTTGGGTACAAAACAGGACCATGCCTAGTATAAACCCACCAATATAAATGTTTTGAAACTGTCAATTTGGTCACACGAGGAGCAGAACAAAAGTTACACCCCTTTGCAACTTTACACTGCACATGCATCTGACCCTTTTTCCATCAATTGAAAATTTGACATCATGGGAAAATGCCTCAGAGATATCAAAAAAGAAAGAGGTTATTGTAGAGGGGCCCTACATGATCATGTAGCCTCAGACAGAATGTTTCTAAGTGACACAGTTTTTGAGTAAAATCTCGTCAAAGATTGTTGTCTTTTTACACTTTGGACTCTTAAGGGATATCGCCGGTTCAATGTAGCCCGGATTGTTTCGGCATGTTTGGGTATGAAATAGGACCATGCCTAGCCTAAATGTACATATACAGATATGTTGGAACTATCGTTTTAGTTGCACAAGGAGCAAAACGAAAGTTACACCCCTTTGCAACTTTACACTGCATGCATTTGACACTTTTTCAGGTTGCACGAGGAGCTTATTATAATGGATGAAAATGATAAGATGCATGAAAGATGATATATTTAGGATGGATATGATGGAAATGGTTGATATTTCAGGTGAGATGATGTTTGAGGAAGGTTCTCCCAAGTCTGATCTAGGGCTGCAAAGGTCAAGTTTGCAAATTGAGGTCTCCAGATGGTCAAATGGTGAAACCATAAATACGCATATAATCTGCCCAATATTCACTATATATGTGTAAAAATGCAGCAGCAAAAAAAGACAAACATATGTAAACTTGGCACCAAAACATATGTAAACTTGAAATATAGAAACGAAAGGTCTAACTATCAACTGCAATACATTAATATCAATAACATGACTTTACAAAATTAATGTGCATATGTATAAATTAATTCAATGAACCATCTGGGTCTGCTCTATGATTTATTGTGTCAAGTATTGCCTCATGGTCAAACTCACGCACCTTCAACAGGCTCTTGTTGAAAGGTCTAGACCCTAATATTGTATCAAATGAACATTGGATGCCATGATAAGGTTCGAGTAATGAAGAATCTTCCAATGCATGTCAAAGTCCTAAAACAATCAAACATTAACACTCTTATGTGGGTACCTTCTAAGCCATGTTCCAGTAACAACCACCGAGCCTATAGGGTATTTGATTTTTTCTCCATCTGTAACTGGGGCCTCCAATTTCTTTTTGGCCTCAACACAATGACACACGTAATAATCTCTTTCCTCTTCATTGTCTTCATCTGCAATAACTACATAAACATGCCCTACATTGATATGTGTAAAAAATTAGATAAAATTAGTCAACATTACAAAAATACTAGAAAGTAAGATAACATTAGGAATTTCATAAACTATGTAAGTAGATATATTACCTAGTTGAACTAGATCTAATATGCACAGTCAATGTCAACTGATGATTCCATCTATGTCAGTTCCAGTTTCATTGAAGACCGATACGTGTCAAGTGGGTTAAGATAACTTAACCACCATTCGTCAACACACTCCTTTGACTCGCACTCATTCCAATCTTGAATTGTACATGAAGAACAAAAGCATGCCATCTTCCACATGTGGATACTTTATGAACCTACATTTGAGCTTCTAAAAGAGTGTACCTCACTTGATCCTGTTAGTGTACAACAATCCTTATATGGTGCAATGTTAGTATCATCTATCAACCAAAAAAATCTACGAACTAAAGACTTACCTTCATTACCTGGACCCATTGAATCATTACACCACTCAACAATTGA
The DNA here is from genome assembly GCA_027924645.1 of Cunninghamia lanceolata. Classification (NCBI taxonomy): domain Eukaryota; kingdom Viridiplantae; phylum Streptophyta; class Pinopsida; order Cupressales; family Cupressaceae; genus Cunninghamia; species Cunninghamia lanceolata. The sequence continues at coordinate 8,311,511 of BSBN01000957.1, forward strand.
TTTTACATCTGTCAACTTTGCAATGTCTTTATACTTTAACTCTTCTCATGCTATGGCTCTTTTGATACTCGCTCCTGTACCATCATACTCCCCCTTTCCATGCCTGGCCTCACAAAAGTTTCACATACGCTGAACACCTGTAATATTATACATCCTGCTGAATCAATAGAACATCCGTGAGTTCTTGAATTGTGATGCATAGTTATCTGACCATATGATATGCTGACTGAATGATATGCCCCTTATAGCCAAATCATTGTAGAACACCTGAAAGCAACCTTGCATGAACTCTGTAGAATGCATGCGATCATCACTAATATAAAAATTATACTCCCTTATGATCTTTCTGTCATCCTCTGTACTATCATTCACATGAATGAATGCAATGTGCACAAATATAGAAAACTATGTGGAGTTGTAATAGTGTGATTGCACCTCACGTTGTGGCTGTAGACTGTAGTTATCTGCAAAGTCGACGACTGAAACAATGCTACCAAGTGGAAATGTGTCCTTGTATAACTTGAATTGCAAGTCCAACCATCAAGCTCTATGGGTATGCCTTGCATACTCGTACACTATACTATCACGAAATGTAGACATAAACTGATACACTGGAATCTTTTAAATAACCAAATCACACCTCTTTGCTTCTTTACCATCTTTTGTATTGTAGGCCACTGTTTTATACTTGTCAAACTCTACTAGTTCATTTCCAACCGCATGTGTGCTTTCCATATGTTTACATATTGGCATACGTTGCAAGCCACTGCAATGCTGACATGTGTCATCCAAGCATAATTTCCTATAGAATATTTAGCCTTCCTCTCTTTCATATAAAATTGTTGATATGATGTCTCTTGAAGATGTTGGTGGGGCATGTATGCCATAATCCTGTAAAACATTGTTAGTATGTAAATCTAAACATATAGACTGATAAAATAAAAATGGTTAGAAAATTCAATAAGTAATCTACAACAACAAGTCGTGCATGTGTGATTTATTTTGACATAGAAATGTTTTAGAATTTCAAAATATCTTTGACAAATTTTAATTTGAGGATACATCTCTAGAAATTTACCAAAAACTGTGTTTGAGTCGTATCCAAAGAATGCTTTGGATGTGGCTCACGGTTTCAACTACCAATTCTCCTTCTTACCACATCCCTTTGATTTGGAGAGACCCTTGTGTAATTCTTCCAAAAGTCTTCAATTAGTGATCATAATGCTTCAACAATTGGTTTATCTTTTCGTGGTAGTCTCCCTGAGAATGCCCATAATTCATTGGCATTGGTGTCCATGATTCTTTGGCGCCTTCCAATGGCTCTTGATAAAGTTTTTATTTTAATTCTCAATGCTTGACTCGTCTTTCTAATGAGACGATCTTTCCTCATTTAATTACTTACTATTGTTGATGTAATGACACATCATGTGACATTACTATCTTTTGTACGTGAGGTGTTACCCACACTATCATATGCACTCATTAGATTCTTGACAATAGATTTTTCATTTGAAGCCTCTGATGTTCTCAACCCAAGAATCTTCATGATGGACCTATACTTTATATTTCACATCATTTCAACGAATAGTTGACATCTTACTGTCTCATTTAACTTTTCAAAGAACACTCTCTAAATCTTATGAGCATATCATCTACAAGTGTGTTTTGGAATCTTACCTTCCATTGGCTGTAAAATATTCTCATCAATATCAATCAAATACTTTGAATTTCTATGCAAAATTCTAGGTAGTGTTGTGAAAGGTAAATTCATCTCAACATTAGGAATTTCATCAATATTTAAATGAGATGGGCTAGATGGCATACCTTCGATTGGAGATGGAATAGATGACGTACCTTGAGGTTGAGGTGGGAATGATGGTGTACCTTGTTCCTCACATGTGAGTGATGATGTACTCTCAAATTGAGATGCGATAGATGGTGTCCCTCCATCTTGACTTGCGATAGAGGACATGTCTCCAACTACGGTATTCAAATCTCTTATAGCACAAAGTTTTTACTTTCATTCCCTTTGTGCCACCAATACCATATCTCTTGTTGATGGTTGAGGTTCCTCTTCAATTGGCATTAAGGATAGAGGCATTTTTTAAATTTATAGTTATAGCTTACCCTAGTAGATGTGTAACAAATGTGGAAGCATAGACAAGATAGGTGGATAGTTTGGAAATATGCCTCAAAGAGATATTGTCTCATGGAGCATAATGATTGTAGAATATGCACAAAATGGATTTGTTAAAAAAAATAGAATCTTTCAAGCTAATACAATTGGAAAGTGTAATGCCAAAATCGACAACCTTTGATAGCATCCCCCTACATTTTCCAAAATGGACTATTTCAAACAAGGTATGGGCATCCCTCAAAGCATAATGGAAAGGGTATTTTTGTCAAATGTTATAGTTGCAAATTCCCTATTAGACATGTATGCAAAATGTGGAAGCATAGACAAGCCACATGAACTATTTGACATATAATTTCTCAAAGAAATGTGGTCTCATGGAATACCATGATTTTATAATATGAACAAAATGATTTGGTAGACATGTATGTAAAATGTGGTATCATAGACAAGGCAATGAGTTGTTTGAAAAAATGCCTCAAAGAAATGTGGTCTCATGGTGATGGACATTCTTTCTGATCAGTCATTCCAAACCACAAAGCAACAGAACTTAAAACCCTATAAAAAAGAACATTTTCACAATAGAGGCAATAAATTACTGCATACTACAGCAATGCATCGATTGATTCTGAGCCATCCGTTGCAAAGCTATTTTGCACCACTAGATCCGGTGACATATACACATCAAATAAATGAATACTAATATACATATAAAACATACAATTGATATAAACACAAAATATATGCAAATATGCATCAAAGAACAACAAAAATAGAAAAAAAAATTTAAAATGCTAAAGCTTTAAAATCCACCAAGAAAAAAGATGCTAGTGTGTAAAAGCCAACCAATCTAACATAAGGTGTCCAATTACTAAATTCTCTTCTCTTCTCTAATTTTCATGTAAATTTTATAATTCGACATTTCTTTGAGGCATTTTTTCAAACAGCTCATTGCCTTGTCTATGCTAGCACATTTTACATACATGTCTACCAAAGCATTTTATCAAACAACATAGACAAGGCAATGAGTTGTTTGAAAAAATGCCTCAAAGAAATGTGGTCTCATGTCCATCACCATGAAAAATCTTTTGAAAGTTCCAAGCAAATGTAATTGGCAAGTGTAAAGAATTGTGTAGTTTAAAATGTGCCAAGAGGGGCTAAGGTTATAATGAGAAACAAACAATGATAAACATGGAATATGCATAATAACAAAATCAAAGCATTGTATTTAGCATGTATGATAAGAGATGATAAAGAAACATAATAGAATTAAGGAAAATGTAAAGAAAATGTGTAAAGACTTGACATACCTAAAAAATTGAGATTCGAATGGAGAGACTATCCAATTATGTAGTCTTTTTTTCTTCTTGCATCAATCTCCTCAACAACTTGAGTTTTTCACAAACTTGTTTCCTTTTCAATGTTCAATTGTATATCACTCAAATATAATTACTAACAACAATACAATTAACCAATGCATAATGTTAAATTCCTACAACTCAATCACAATTAACATTGCAACACTACAAAAATTGAAACTTGAATTGATATATCAATTTTGATGTGAAAACTATGTTATTTCCTCCTTCCTAAGTTGGCAAACTAGAAAAAGGTGGTGGAAAGTTCATGCAAAGGTGGTAGAATGTGAAAAATTTGCATGTACACTTCCCAACAACATCAAAAAGATATTTTTTTGGAGCACTCTCATAACCAACAGAATAACATAGCATGTGGGCCTAGATCATAGGTGTCCTGGCTATTTTACCATTTGTATAGCAAGCTAAAACATTCTCACGAGCACTTGCGTTATAACGCACTCGTGTTATAATGCACTCACATTATAATGTGCCCATGTTATAATGCAAGCTTGCATTTTAGCTTGCTATACAAAACTCCTTACCTCTCCACCTCTCTCCCCCCAAGTTACCCATCTTTCCCTCAAGTTGTCAACTTCACTCTCTCATTTTCTTCTATCTCTCCCCTCACCTCTCTATCTCTCACCTCTATCTCCCCCTCACCTCTCTACCTCTCCCCTCTCTAGGTCTCTCAGTCACTCCTTGTCTGTCTCTCCATCCCTCCTTAGCCATCTAGGTCTCTCACTTAACCCTAAACCTTAAACCCTATCCATAAAGCCTCAACCCTCAACCCTTAAACCTTAAATCATAAACCCTATCCCTAAACTATCAACCCTTGACACTGTACCTTAAACCCTAATCCCTTAAACCTAAACCCTATCCCTAAACCCTCAACCCTCAACACTAAACCTTAAACCCTAATCCCTCAACCCTCAACCCTAGTCCCTCAACCCTTAAACCCTTAATACCTCAACCCTTAAGCCTTGACACTATACCTTAAACCCTAATCCCTCAACCCTCAACCCTTAAACCCTTAATACCTCGACCCTTAAACCCTCAACCCTTATCTACCCCTCTCCTCCCCTATCTGTCTCACCCCCATCTCTCCCCTATCTGTCTCACCCCTCTCTCCCTAGGTTGTAGGTCTCTCACTTGTATATCTCTTAGGGCTCTCTAGATATTTCCCTTCCTCTCCACCTCTCTCCCTCCTCCTTACTCATCTTTCCCTCAATTTGTCAACTTCACTCTCTCATTTTATTCTATCTCTCCCCTCACCTCTCTATCTTTCACCTATGTCTCCCCCCACCTCTCTACCTCTCCCCTCTCTAGTCACTCCTTGTCTACCTCTCCACCGTCCTTACCCATCTAGGTCTCTCACTTAACCCTAAACCCTAAACCCTATCCCTAAAGCGTCAACCCTCAACCCTTAAACCTTAAATCCTAAACCCTTAACCCTTAATACTATACCCTAAACCCTAATCCCTCAACCCTAAACCCTAATCCCTCAACCCTTAAACTCTCAACCCTTAAACCCTCAACCCTTGACCCTTAAACCCTCAACCCTTATCCACCCCTCTCCTCCCCTATCTGCCTCACCCCCATCTCTCCCCTATCTCTCTCACCCCTCTCTCCCTAGGTTGTAGGTCTCTCATTATATATCTCTTAGGGTTCTCTAGATATTTTCCTTCCTCTCCACCTCGCTCCCTCCTCCTTACCCATCTTTCCCTCAAGTTGTTAACTTCACTCACTCATTTTATTCTATCTCTCACCTCTGTCTCCCCCTCACCTCTCTACCTCTCCCCTCTCTAGGTCTCTCAGTCACTCCTTGTCTGCCTCTCCATCTGTCCTTAGCCATCTAGGTCTCTCACTTAAGCCTAAACCCTAAACCCTATCCCTAAAGCCTCAACCCTCAACCCTTAAACCTTAAATCTTAAACCCTATCCCTAAACCCTCAACCCTAAACCCTAATCCCTCAACCCTTAAACCCTCAACCCTTGACCCTTAAACCCTAAAGCCTTAAACCCTCAACCCTTATCCACCCCTCTCCTCCCCTATCTTCTTCAACACATCTCCCCCCTATCTGTCTCACCCCTCTCCCTAAGTTGTAGGTCTCTCACTTGTATATCTCTCAGGGCTCTCTATATATTTCCCTTCCTCTCCGCCTCTCTCCCTCCTCCTTACCCATCTTTCCCTCAAGTTGTCAACTTCACTCTCTCGTTTTATTCTATCTCTCCCCTCACCTCTCTATCTCTCACCTTTGTCTCCCCCTCACCTCTCTACCTCTTCTCTCTATAGGTCTCTCAATCACTCCTTCTCTGCCTCTCCATATGTCCTTAGCCATTTAGGTCTCACACTTAACCCTAAACCCTAAAGCCTCAATCCTCAACCCTTAAACCTTAAATCCTAAACCCTATCCCTAAACCCTCAACCCTCAACACTATACCTTAAACCCTAATCCCTTAACCCTAAACCCTCTACCCTCGACATTATACCTTAAACCCTACTCCCTTAACCCTCAGGCCAAAAGCCTCAACTCTCAACCCTTAAACCTTCAACCCTAAACCCTATCTCTAAACCCTCTACCCTCAACACTATGTCTTAAACCCTAATCCCTCAACCCTTAAACCCTAAACTCTCAACCCCTAGATACCCTTAAACCCTATACCATATACACTTAACCTTGGACACTCAACCTTGAACATTATCCCTCAACCTTCAAACCTCTACCCTATACCCTATACCCTCAACCCTATTCTTATGCCCTAAACCCTCAACCCTCAATGATATGTCTTATACCCTAAACCCTATATCTTAGACACTTAACCTTGAACATATCTCTCAAATGTAAACTCTCAACCCTCTACCCTATACCCTTAACCATATACTTAACCCCTAATCCCTCAATCCTCAACCCTATACCTTAAACCCTGAAACCTACACCCACAAAACCTCATCCCTATACCCTATAACCTCACCCTTATACCCTAAACCCTGAATATTGTGCCTCAACCCTATACTTAAAACCTAAACCATACACTCTCAACCCAGGTCACCCTATGCCTTATATACCCTCAATCCATACCATAAACCCTAAACCCAATATCTTAAACCCTAATCCTCATACTTTACACACTTAATATTATACACTCAACAAGTTGAATATTATCCCTCAATTGTAACCCTCTACCCTCTACCCTCAACCTATTACTTAAGCTCTAATCCCTCAACCCTCAACCCTATACCTTAAACCCTAAACCCAGAAACCTCAACCCTCAACCCTAAAAACTATATGGGCTCAAGTCCTTATAAACCCTAAACCCAAAACCCTTAGATACATATATACAAGCATACATACAGACACACATAGATACATATATACATACATACAAGCATGCATACAAACATACATACATACAACCATACATACATACATACAACCATACATACATAAGCATACATACAAGAATACATACATACATACATACATACATACATTCATACATACATGCATACATACATACATACATACAAGTATACATACAATTTGGCATACATACATACACACATACATAAATACAAATATATATACAAACATACATACATCAAACATACTTAAAAAACTTGAACATAAAATATTTCGCGAGACATAATGTGAGTGCATTGTAATGTGCTCGCGTTATGTCAAACTTGACAAACATCGGGCAAACTTTTGCAAAAAAAATGTAAAGAAAAACATAATGCGAGTGCATTATAACGCGCTCATGTTATATGTTTCTTTGGGAATCCTAAGCCTTAGGCTTGGGATTTGCTTTGGTTTTCCAACCCAAAGGCTTGGAGTGCCTTCCCAACATCTAAAGACATGTTTTTGCATATTCTACAAGATTTCACATAATCTCGTTCATGCTAACCTTCAGGTTTGCATATGTTTCAAGGTCAAACAAATCAAACACCTGGTAATGTTAGGCTTTCTCTTAGCTATTTAATGATGTAATTTCTTTGACATTTTGACAATGTTAAGCCTTTCATCTTTAATTGCTTTTGTTTGTATGTCTATTTTTGGCAAAAACCAATGTTTGGTATTTTTTTCTTATAAATTAACCATTCATTGAAATTTCAAATAAATTACATTTTTATAAACTAGACTCCATTCTACACATATTGAAAAAAAATTGATTTTCAATTAGTTTTCAAAATTTATAGGGGTAGCACGGCCAAAATTCTATTTTTCAAGATGTGTTCACTTTGAAAATTAGTAAAAAATTAAATATTCATTAAAAATTATCAGAAAAGTAAGGCATAAACTACATGTTATTAGCTAATTTCTCACCGAAGTGATTTTAAAAATACCAAAAAAGTTAACCTTTTGAGGGAGCCACAAAACATGCTATGTTCTGCTTTTTTACAGAAAGAACACCACTTTTTGTGAATCCCTTTTTTGAACCCCTTAATCTATATCATTTTCAAAAAAAAAAATAGTAGTTTAGAAAGTAGACTCGGAGCACTACGAACATTGTTTTTGTTGCATCTTAAAATTTTGAGTGTAGCTATGTTCAATTTCTCATCCAAGATCAATATTTCCTAATTTCAGAAAAAAAAAAAAAAAGTGGCCACTTAAGACCCCTTTTTGGCCCCCCATCTTCCTACACTTATCCTGATATTTTAATTTTCAATAAGAAAAAGGAAGAACATTTGCTACATGTTAGGGCAGTATTGCAGAGGTTGAGAGAAGAAAAATTGTTAGTCAATTTGAAGAAGTGTAGTTTCATGGAGGAGTTGGTTTATTTGGGATTCGTAATTTCTAATGATGGTCTAAAAATAGATCTAGAGAAGGTCAAGGCAATTGTGTATTGGCCTTCACCTCATAGTATGTTTGAAGCTAGAAGTTTTCATGGCTCGGCGAGATTCTATAGGAAGTTAATTTGTAGTTTTAGTGGGATTTGTGCACCTACTACTGAAAAAATGAAAGGTAATAGGAAGGAGTTTGTGTGGACAATGCAGCGGGTGAGAAGAGCTTCAGAATTTTGAAGAGCAAGGTGATTGAACAACCAGTTTTGGCTCTCCTTGATTTTGGGAAAGTTTTTCAAGTGGATTGTGATGCAAGTAGTACAGTGATTGGAGGTGTCCTTAGTCAAGAAGGGAAAATAATTGCATACTTTTGTGAGAAGTTGAATGAAGCAAAGAAGAAATATTCTATGTGATCAAGAATTTTATGCAATTGTATAGGCACTCAAGAAGTGGAGACATTATTTTCTACCAAAGGAATTTGTGTTATATATTGATCATCATGCTTTGCAGTTCATTAATAGTGAAAGTAATTTGAATTAGACACATCAAATGGGTTGAATTTTTGCAGAGTTATTCTTTTGGTTTGAGACAGAGAAGTGGAAATTATTATAGGGTAGCTGATGCATCGAGTAGGAGATGTTTGTTGTTGAATGAGGGTGTGTGCAAGAAGTTGTGTCCACTTATTGGCCAAAAAGTGAAGTGTTTTCCCTGATTTTCAGAATTTGTCACATTTGACCTAAAAATTTGAAGCACTTAAAGCTGGAATCTTGAAAAAAGTCACTAAATATGAAATGTAGTACTCGGAGTCTAGTTTCCAAATATGCAATTTTTTTCAATACCCAGATGATAGAAATTGATTTTGAATAGGCATTTCTAAAAACCACTATTTAAAAGTCATTTTTTTTTACTATACCATGTACATGTACGTCATCCATATTTTGACCTAAATAATCATATTTTTGAAAATACTTTTGGGAAAATATTTTTAACTCACTGAAGCACGTTTTCTATATTTTTTTGTAATTTTTTATTGAATATTTTTTTTATTAATTTTTTATTGGCCATTTTTGGTCTTTTAAAAAATCATCGTGTACGTCACGCATAAGATGACCTAAACTTAACATTTTTTTTTAAAAAAAAATTAAATTGAAAAGAATTGTCTAAAGTATGTTTTCCTACAATTTTTTTTCCAAAAAAATATTTTAACAAAAAGTTATTAAAATACTAAAAAACCCTGATAATTCAAGTTTATGGACCTATTTCATCAGAAATTGATTAAAAAATAGAAAAATTAATCCAATTGTAAAAAAAATTACATAGTTGGAATCTACACTGTCTGATCTATAATGGGTTTTAATTTCGTCAAAATATTCTGCAAAATAGACCTTCAGATATATGCCCAAAGTCATTATTTTGTTGTGACATTGACAGGACCTTCAAGTTGCAGGTCAAACCAGGGCTAGAGGTCAGGTTCGGGTCCCCAAAGCATTTCCTGAACCAGGTTACAAAGAAAAACCCGAGCTTAAAATTCAAATTTTAAATAACGGGTGTTGGTTATTTTCCCAGACTGAATGCTTATTCCCAGTTATCCCTACAAGGTAGCCATCATTGATCAACAGGATTCCTGGGCTAGGGGCCAACAGTACAGGAGATAGACTCTATAAATATATCCTCTTCTTCTTTAGGCTCTGCATAACCAAGGGGGGTATTCCCTATTCAACATCTATGAAATACATCTATAAATTAGCTGGGATGTTAACACAAAGCAAATAAATCCTCTCTTATGCAAACCAAAACTGTGAGATAAGTGCAAAGGGGCTAGCTTTGGGCCTATGTTCAATTGTGAGACAAAGGATTTCGGTCCTAAACTACTCCTAATGTCCTAAAAGGTTTGTATTTGAAGTTTGAGTTTGATTTATATTTGGAAGCAAAACTAGGACCTTGGTTGTACCCTCAACACAAAACCAGATTGGTGTCTATCCAGGGCTCAGAGTCAATAGACATACACATGTGAATGATCAGCATAAACATACACCAAAGACTAGATTTCAAGGGGGTTTGTTTAGCACCCGCCTCACAGATACTTCCCAAGACCGAGTATTCAGTTATCTATGCTTACAAACATCCTTACTGCAATACATTCCTCCCAACACTTGATCTGAAACATTTAATCTACTCCTTGAGAAGAAGTAAGAAATCAAGCATTCAATATAATGAACATATATTCCAGAATCATGAACACCCCTTAGATGCTTAGATTCAAAAGAACACACTCAATTTGGAGACAAATAATAGAACACATGCAATATAGCATTATTCATTTAAATCAACATGAGACCAGTAAATTTATGCATGAAACATACAACATGAGACTCATAAACTCACAAGACATCCAGAACAGGACCACTAATGAAGTTGTATCTTATCACAGCACCAAAATTCGTCCAGTTTTTAACAACAACAAATGAGTAACACAGTCTTCTTATACAACAAGAGAGTGTACTCAGCATTAATTACAAGGCAAAAAAAAATCTGCAAGATACCGTGCACCACAAAAATGGTGCTCAAAACATTAATCCAGCAGGCAAAAGGAAAGGCAGGGAGGAGTTGGAATCGAGCCCCATGCCACTGTTTGGGGACGTTCCTCATAAAACTAGTAGTTGGCCCATCACTCAATCTATCGCACCTCTACAAGTAGCCAATAATGGCTCACCAACCTGCGGGATGCAGCAGTGAACACATCTGAAGTTTTCCCGCTCAAAACAAGTCTGAGGAAGCAAGGAAGACCAACTCTACAACTTTAAAACCTGGCCTTTGATTTTGATTCCATCGCTGAGATCATTGGTGCCAAAAACCGTAGAAAAGTCAGTAACCAGTGATTACATGCCACGTAGGCACTCGATGTTCCTATCGCTGACTTCTCGCCCCCTTCATTTTACCAGTTCACCCTTGTATATGCAAGAACGAATGCATATACAATCGCCACTGTTCCCCTTTCAAAATCCCTTGTATATGCAAAATGCATATACATGCAACAACTTAATATACAAAGCGGACTCCATGCCAATTTAGAATGAATAATAAAAAAAAACTACTCGGGTCTGGCTTGCACCTCATTCCTTTGTATATCCGCGATATACAACACACACATACATACAAGCCGCGGACTTCAAATCATTTTGCATCAGAATGTACCTCCTTTTGAAGTCTGGCTTGTATCCTTTCATTGTACATCGGCTTGTATATCAGCATATACAAGCACTTTATACAACCCACAAACCTCAAATATTTATGAAGTAGCTTGAAAACTCCATCGCGTTCAGGTTGTATATCGCCTTCCTTGCATATTGCAATGTATATCGGCACATACAAGTGCCCAATATACATGCTGCGGACTTCAAACTTTGAATCTACTAAACTGCAAAGCCTTTCGAGTCCAGCCCTTGCATATTTGGAATGCATGCTCCTCTTTGCATCCTGCGAATATATATTTCACATGCATTTACCTTTGTATGTCCGCGGGCCCCACCAATTGTATATCCTGATGCCTTGTACATTGTTCTTTGCATATGACCTTTGTATGTCTGAACATACATTCACCCTTTCACATACAAACAAGGAATCTTTCTTGGAATATGCCCGCAATGTATCTTTTCCTTGCATGTTGCCATTGTATCTAACCATTGTATGTCTGAACATACAAACCAAATATACTCGCAGACTCGATATACAAGTAGCGAATATTCCAAGGATTTGCAATGTATATTCCATCCTTGTATATATTTCCTTGTAGGCCCGATATGCATTTGGAAATGTATACAATTGTAGAATATACCTGAGAATCTGCGATAGATTCCCCCTTTACATATGCAACCCGATATGCATCTAAAATGCATATAATTCAATTCCTTATCATTTTTTGGAGGCCGACTAAGATTTCATAAGCCCGCCAACATACAATTCACCTTTACATATATAGAATTCAACATTTTTCTCAAGTGTGACAGGAAAAAGCAGTGAAACATTGTGTGGGGGCTGGTCAACCTTCGAATACTAAAGCGTGAGGATGAGGCTTAATAACTAGGAACCTACCACAGAAGGCCAACATCATAATAGACAAAACAATGCAAGATCCCATGACTCAGAAAATTCAGGGTTTAAATGAGAAAACCTGCAAACGTTCAAGCTTAAAACCCTAAACATAAATGATTACCAGCATAGGCTCTGATTGGGGACGTACAAGTGTAAGACTGCAGCGAGGACCAGACTACTCCGGGGCAAACCAGACAAAACAGAAAACTCAAAACACGACCAACTATACAAGGCATGTATAAAATACTTAAACCTAATTTACAGTGTGCACATAAGGTACTCATTTATGAGAAAAAAGCTTTAAGAAATTTACCGTGCAAAGGCAATTTCAGGAGTTCACCATTGAGGGCCTGGAGAAAATAAGAATCATTTTCATGGATATTGCCAATTGATATGGGCCAATCCATAGGGGCTCAAATTTACTATGCTTACCCCTATCTTGGCTCCTTGCATTCCACATAAGGACCAAGTCACCTATCTGAAACCTTCTCTCCGTAGCCCTTTTATCAAACAAATATTTCACTTTTTGTTGTTTATTGATGTTTGTTTTGTGTGCATCTCTTATGATTTCATCTAATGCAACCAGCTGATTTATTCTTTCGGTCATTGGGTCCTTGACCTCTTCATCATTTTCTTGTATGAATTTGTACACTAGCAAGAGATTGTTCACAGGCAATTTAGCTGCTACAACATATTCTAATTCAAAAGGTGACCTTCCAATTGCTCTTTTCACTGTCACCTTGTCAGCCCATAATGCCAACTTCAGCTTGGAATCCCAAGTCCTCTTATTTTTATCTATCAGCCTTTTGATGATTTTCATGAGACTTTTGTTGCTTGACTCTGCTTGACCATTTTCTTGTGGATGGTATGGTGATGTATGAGATAAATCAATTCCATAGTTGTTGCAAAAAATAATAAATTTGCCAAACCTGAAGCACATAGCATTATCTGTGACCAATTTAGCTGGTACTCCAAATCTGATAATAATATTTTCTAGAATAAAATCCATCACCACTTTGCTTGTAGCTTTTTTAGTTGGGATGGCCTCAATCCATTTAGTGAAGTAATCAATGGCAACAAGAATCCAACTATGTCCTCCACTAGATTTTTCTGAGATTTCCCCTATAAAATCAATCCCCCATTGCTGAAATGGAGCTTCTACAGTTACTGTCTTAAGGGGCAATACACCTTCATATTTCAGCTTTCCTGAGAACCTTTGGCAAGACTCACATTTTCTTACCATTCTGTGTGCGTCTGAGAAGAGAGTTGGCCACCAATAGCCCGCTCTGAGAATTTTGTGGGCTATTGTATGGGCATCATAGTGTCCACCACACACTCCATTGTGCATGTCACTTAGAATATCATTAGCCTGATCTTTATTCACACATCTAAGTAATACACCATTAGGATTTTTCCAATACAGCTCTCCTTGAACAATGATGTATTTAATAGCATGTAGCTTCAAGGTTCTCTTCTGATCATCACTGAGATGAGGACAATTCAGATTCTATAAATAATGTACTATGTCCTTATACCATTCAGATTTTAACATATTTATAATTTTATTATGCACTACATTCACCTGGTATGCATCTAGGTTTGACTGTGTTATCAGTTTTGCCAAACCTTGTCCTCTTACCAATTTTCTGATTTGTATTTCAATATTGAACTCTTGCAATTTATTTATCCATCTGCATCTCCTTCCAGTTACCTCCTGCTGAGTAAAGATATTTTTAACTACTACATGAGGCACATATGCAATTATCTGAGAGCCTACCAAATATGGCCTGAAGCTCTTGACTGCTCTAACCAGTGCATATGCGTTCTTTTCCATGATGTCATACTTCAACTCAGTAGCTTGCAATGACCTGCTAATGAAAGCTATAGGTTGTTCAAAACCTTCTAGATTTTTCTACAATAAGCATGCAGCAATAGTATGGAAAGAAGCAAATGAGAACAGCTGAAAGGGCTTGGAAAAATTAGGAGATTTTAACACAAGAGCCATCTTTATGGCCTCTTTTATGTTCTGAAGTGATTTAGTTGCTTCATCTTCCCATTTGACAGCTGCACCTTTCTTCAACATTTTAGAGATGTCTTTTGTGGTCTCTGCAAAGTTAGGCACAAATCTTCTAACAAAATTAATTTGTCCAAAGAAGGGCTGAATACCTTTCACTATTTTAAGGATCTAGATTTTGTCAATTGCAGCCATCCTTTTAGGATCAATCCTGACTCCATCCTTGGAAATAATGTGCCCAAGCAATTTTCCTTCCACTACCCCAAAAGCACATTTTTTTGGGGTGAGTGAGATGCCATATTCTAATGCTCTAATAAAAATATGCTCTAAGTGCATACAGTGCTGCTCCTTTTTTGAAAAGGTAGTTAAATCATCTTGATACACAACCAAGATTGAATCAATCAATCCTGCGAAGGCAACATCCATAGCCCTCTGAAATGTGGCACCTACATTTGTCAGTCCAAATGGCATCCTCACATACACATAGGTTCCCCATGGGGTAGTGAAGGCAGTTTTGAACTGTTCAGATTCTTTTACTTCTACTTGATTGTATCCCGAAAATCTATCCATCATGAATAAAAGTTCACAGCCAGTCACCCTCTGCAACATGGCTTCCATGTTTGGCAATGGATAATTGTCCTTCAAAGAAGATACATTGAGATTTCTAAAGTCCACACAAAGTCTTATGTCACCATTCTTCTTTCTAACTAGGACAAGGTTGGACACCCAAGTCAAGCGTCTGATGGGCATAATTATTCCAGCCTCCCTAAGCTTCATGAGTTCTTCTTGCATTTTTGGAGCCAAGGTTGGGTTGATAGGCCTTTATTTTTGTCTGAATGGTTTAGTTACAAGCTTCAAAGGGATTTCATGCTAGAATAAATCCTCTCTATAAGCTTTCAGATCTTCATATGACCATGCAAAAACATGCTTATACTTTCTCAGTAATGCAATCAGCATAGTTCTGATATGTGGCTTGAGCTATTTGCCAATGTATACCTTTCTGGGGGCATGAGATGTCCCCAAGTTTATCTCTTCTAAATCATTCTTGTTTGTTGGAGATGCATTTGTAACAAATTGGTCCCTATTGTCAAAAGCTCTCTCTAAAGCAACCAGCCCTCTAGGGATTTTATTTGTCTTGAGTTGAATTACCTCCTTCCCTAAGAGAGTTTCTTTCCCATTCACAACTTCTACAAAGTTCTGAAAATCCACTTCCTACTTCTCACATTCATCAATACAATGTGGAAATCTCAGTAAATCTTTATCATCATCAAACACTTGCCAGCTACATATATTATCTAGTACTGCAGGTCTAAGTTTGACTTCAACACTTGTGACATCTAACAGAGTAATGTCATATGGCCTTATGGCTACATTAGCTAGAAAATCTTCCCTGAAATTTTTTGATCTCTCAATCCAGTTTATTGAAAAAGCATCAAACAATTCAATTGTATCCCAAACAACATGCTTATATTGTTTTAACCTCTTATTCTTTGATGCATACTTATCTCTAACCTAGGAAACAACTAAGCCTGAATCCCCAAATACTTTGAGCATCTTGATCCCATGCTTCAAAGAAACATTCAATCCTAATAATAGAGCTTCATACTCTGCAATATTATTCGTACAAGAAAACTTCAGCAAGAAAGAGAATTTTAGAAGCTTACTAGCTGGAGATAGAAAAATAATTCTAGCACCAAAGCCTTCCTTTGAACAAGCTCCATCAAAATACATGGTCTAGAGACCCTGTTGGTCAAGCTCTTGAATGCAAATATCTCTCCCTTTACCCCCCTGATCATCTGAGACAACTCTAAAATTATCACAGTCAGTATCCACAAAACATATATGCTCCTCTAATTTGTGATCCTCAACTATGTCTAGTGACCTTTCTTCTCTAATTAATTTGACATCCTTGCCATTCATTGGGATCATGGCATATGATAGGTCTAGTTGCATACTTCCACCAATCAACACTGCCCATCTTCTTGACAACAACATGCCATATTGTGGCTTGATATCAACGACTGTTATGTTCATTTTGTAAGTTTTTTCTGGATATGTTGCCAGTCTGAAGTCCACATCCTTCATAATTCCAATGACAGGCACTTCTCTAGCATCCATGGCATAGCATTTCCCACATGCCTTATCTATCTTTAACCCAGCTTGCTGCATAATGGCCAAAGGCATGACATTCGTTGATGCTCCTGAGTCAAGCATACAATTCTTAATCACTTTTCCATTTATGACAAGAGAGCCATAAAATGGTTCAACCTGTGAAGGGCATTTTGTCATGGTTACCCCTAGATATGCTTCAGGAGTCTCATCCTCATCAATACACATAGCTTGTTTCCTACCCTGAGTCTCAATATTCTGATTAGCTTGATAGGGTACTCCTGAAATCAGGGACAATGTTTTATTTCTGAACTCCTCAACTTTCATCAACTCCATCAATGGAATAGAGACCTTTAGCTGGGACAAGACTTGAATTATGTCAAATGGAGCATAATTTTGTATAACAGTTGTAGCCTGATCTACAGTTTTATTTTTATCTTGGTATGATCGATCTTTAAATTTTGTGGCTCCCTGACTGTCATCTTTGATTTGAAAATTTTTGTTTTGATCCTCAACCTGGGGGATTCTATTTTCTGACCCTTGAGAATCATGACCTATTTTTTGCTTAAAATTTTTCTTATTATTGCTCCATTGCTTCTTTTGTGTTTCAGTCCCTTTATGACTCTGCACTGGTTGGTTCACAAAAGTATTCTCTAGTTGGTGTGAGTTACTTACCTAAGCTTTACCCTTGAGATTGTAATTGCTTTTGACTTGAGCAACTGTGGCAGCTATGAAGGCTCTAATCTCTTCATTAGATGGTCTCCTCAAACTATTCAAAAAATTGTGTGAGTCCTGAGCATAAGCATAATTATCTTCATCATCTTCATCACAAGGAAACTGCTGGCAGACAAGAATCTCATTATTTGTGCTTGCATCAACATCATGAGACAGATACTCCCCATTTGTAGACAGCATATTGACATTGTCATCCTCCATGCAATGTGATTCATTGCATTCATCACAGGCAACAACATTATTATATAGAGACTGAGCAATCATACATTGTGACTATGAGTGAGGCATCTGGCATATTATACACTATGGGGTGTCATTAACAATATTAACAGCCTTCTTCAAAGGGTCAGGTGTTTCCTAAACATTTTAATTTCTTGGATTTGGGTTGTTGTTTGGGAGAATGGGTTTACCATTATGCCAATTAGTATTATATGGCATGTCATGTAATGATGGTCTTCTTTCTTGCCTTTGGTAAACTTGTCTGTCAGGACCAACCCCCTTTTCATTATTTTCCATTCTATAGCTCAGGTCCTTGATAATAGTTATCAATTTATCTAATTTATCCTCAGACGTGGATGCATTGCCTCGAACACTTTGAGATTTAGTATTTGGATTTTACAGAATTTTGACATCATCTCTTCTATTTGTCTTACCAGATACTTTTCTATTATTTTCAATATTTGTTGCAATTTTGAAAAAATCTCTGAGGCTAGCAAGACCTTTATCCCTTAACCCATAAGTTGTTTTGGTGTCAAAAGCATTTATGTACAACACTATGTACATAGGTTCATTAGGCCTCAAGTGATGTGGCAGTTTGTTCAACACCTTAGTGAATCTAGCATTGAAATCAGCAACCTGTTCATTTGATCCTTTGGTAATGCCAGTGAATTCATTAATGAAGAAAATTGGGTCAGTTTTGTCACCATATTGTTCTTTGAAAATTCTTCTGAAGTCATCCCATGATGAAATACTCCTATTAGGCAGACCCTTGTACCATTCTCTAGCCTCATCAACTAAGGATTGCATAAACAATTTCATAAAAACATCCTCATGCTCAACCTTAAAGTTGTCCATGATATTCTGAAAAGATTTTAAATGGTCTTCTCCTAACACGGTATTATTTCCTAAAAATTTAGGCACTTGTGGCCTCACATGTTTGTCAATAGGATTGGGGTAACCATGAATGACATAAAAAACTAGCTGTCTAAATCTATCCAGTTGCATCGGCTGTCTACCAAACTGATTAACATGGGCATTTTTGTTTACATTCTAATTTCTTACATTATTTAATGGTATTCTAGCATTATTTGCATTCTATCTTTGATCATTATGTTGATCCTGGACTTCATTTCTTTTCTGATTTCTCTGCATACTTGCATTTTCAAGGGTAGGAATTGAATCATTCTGAGCAACTCTCAAAGCTTGCACTTTCTATCTCATGTCATCTCTGATTTTCACTGCCTGCAGATATTCTAATTCTACCCTTAAGCTCTTAATTTCTTCAGCTAATTCCTCCTCTCTGGGCATAGAAGATGATGGTTTCATTATATTCCGATCATCATTATCATCTCTTGGGGATTCAGCTTCTTCAAATCTATCAGGGAAATCATGGAAATGACGTTCTTGAAACACCTCCGATCTCATTCTCAATCCACCACCCTGCTGTCTTTCATATACGTTCTGGATTTTAGCCTCAATGTTTAAAAAATAGGGTACTGTCCGCTTTGAAGATCCTGGATTGTTCTGAATATTATCATTACTTCTAGGAGAACCCTCTTGACTGGCTTGAGCAGTCCCTTTTCTTCTCTACATCATTTTTCTGGGTAATTCTTCAAACAGAGAAGTAAGCAGGGATCTTCTCCCTAGCATATAAATTTTTAGCTTACCAGTTGAGAGATTGGGTCAGAGTCACCACCTATAACTAGGAATTAATTTCTTTTAGACCAGGGTTCTTACACAAAGTCCCCAGTAGAGTCGCCAAATCTATTGGTTATTTTCCCAGACTGGATGCTTATTCCTAGTTATCCCTACAAGGTAGTCATCATTGATCAACAGGATTCTCGGGCCAGGGGCCAATAGTACAGGAGATAGACTCTATAAATATCTCCTCTTCTTCTTTAGGCTCTGCAGAACCAAGGGGGGTATTCCCTATTCAACATCTATGAAATGCATCTATAAATTAGCTGGGATGTTGACACAAAGTAGATAAATCCTCTCTTATGTAGACCAAAACCTTGAGATAAGTGCAAAGGGGCTAGCTTTGGGCCTATGTTCAGTTGTGAGATAGAGGATTTCGGTCCTAAACTACTCCTAATGTCCTAAAAGGTTTGTATTTGAAGTTTGAGTTTAATTTATATTTGGAAGCAAAACTAGGACCTTGGTTGTACCCTCAACACAAAACCAAATTGGTGGCTATCCAGGGCTCAGAGTCAATAGACATACACATGTGAATGATCAGCATAAACATACACCAAAGACTAGATTTCAAGGGGGTTTGTTTAGCACCTGCCTCACAGATACTTCCCAAGACTAAGTATTTAGTTATCTATGCTTACAAACATCCTTACTGCAGTACATTCCTCCCAACATTTGATCTGAAACATTTAATCTACTCCTTGAGCAGAAGTAAGAAATCAAGCATTCAATATAATGAACATATATTCTAGAATCATGAACACCACTTAGATGCTTAGATTCAGAAGAAGAACACACTCAATTTGGAGACAGATAACAAAACACATGCAATATAGCATTATTCATTTAAATCAACATGAGACTAGTAAATTTATGCATGAAACATACAACATGAGACTCATAAACTCACAAGACACCCAGAACAGGGCCACCAATGAAGTATCTTATCACAGCACCAAAATTCGTCCAGTTTTCAACAACAACAAATGAGTAACACAGTTTGCTTATACAGCAAGAGAGTGTACTCAGCATTAATTACAAGGCAAAAATAAAAAATCTGCAAGATAATGTGCACCACAAAAATGGCGCTCAAAACATTAATGCAGTAGGCAGAAGGAAAGGTGGGGAGGAGTTGGAATCGAGCCTCGTGCCGCCATTTGGGGATGTTCCTCATAAAACTGGTAGTTGGCCTGTCACTCAATCCATCACACCTCTGCAAGTAGCCAATAATGGCTCACCAACCCGCATGATACAGCAGTGAACACATCTGAAGTTTTTCCACTCAAAACAAGTCTAAGGAAGCAAGGAAGACCAACTCTGCAACTTTAAAACCTAGTCGATGATTTTAATTCCATCGCTGAGATCATCGGTGCCAAAAACTGTAGAAAAGTCAGTAACCAGTGATTATGTGCCATGTAGGCACTTGATGTTCCTATCGCTAACTTCTTGCCCCCTTCATTTTGCCAGTTCGCCCTTGTATATGCAAGAACGGATGCATATACAATCCCCTTTCAAAATTCCTTGTATATGCAAAATGCATATACATGCAACAACTTAATATACAAAGCGGACTCCATGCCAATTTAGAATGAATAATAAAAAAAAAACTACTCGGGTCCGGCTTGCACCTCATTCCTTTATATATCTGTGATATACAACACACACATACATACAAGCGGTGGACTTCAAATCATTATGCATCAGAATGTACCTCCTTTTGAAGTCCAGCTTGTATCCTTTCATTGCACATCAGCTTGTATATCGGCATATACAAGCGCTTTATACAACCCACGGACCTCAAATATTTATGAAGTAGCTTGAAAACTCCATCGCGTTCGGGTTGTATATTGCCTTCCTTGCATATCGCAATGTATATCAACACATACAAGTGCCCAATATACATGCTGCAGACTTCAAACTTTGAATCTACTAAACCGCAAAGCCTTTTGGGTCCAGCCCTTGCATATTTGGAATGCATGCTCCTCTTTGCATCCTGCGAATGTATATTTCACATGCATTTGCCTTTGTATGTCCGCGGGCCCCACCAATTGTATATCCTGCTGCCTTGTACATTGTTTCTTGCATATGACCTTTGTATGTCCAAACATACATTCACCCTTTCACATACAAACAAGGAATCTTTCATGGAATATGCCCGCAATGTATCTTTTCCTTGCATGTTGCCATTGTATCTAACCATTATATGTCTGAACATACAAACCAAATATACTTGCAGACCTAATATACAAGCAACGAATATTCCAGGGATCTGCGATGTATATTCCATCCTTGTATATTTTTCCTTGTAGGCCCGATATGCATTTGGAAATGCATACAACTGCAGAATATACCTGGGAATCTACGATAGATTCCCCCTTTGCATATGCAACCCGATATGCATCTAAAATGCATATAATTCAATTCCTTATCATTTTTTGGAGGTCGACTGAGATTTCATAAGCCTGCCAACATACAATTCACCTTTACATATACAGAATTCAGCATTTTTCTCAAGTGCGACAGGAAAAAGTAGTGAAACATTGCGTGGGGGCTGGTCAACCTTTGAATACTAAAGCGTGAGGATGAGGCTTAATAACTAGGAACCCACCACAGAAGGCCAACATCAGAATAGACAAAACAATGCAAGATCCCATGACTTAGAAAATTTAGGGTTTGAATGAGAAAACCTACAAACATTCAAGCTTAAAACCCTAAACATAAATGATTACCAACAATGGGATCTCGTTTTGTTTTGCACCGATGGAGTAAGAAACGGGATCCCGTTTCTTACTCCACCAGTGCAAAACAAAACGGGATCCTATTTTATATAACAGGATCCCGTTTCTTAAATGGGATCCCATTTATTATTTGTCCATTTTTTTTAATAAGACTGTAATATGACTGTCAGCCCTGCAACTTGCTCTACAGTATGGCCGACAGCGACATTTGCAGCATTCTGTACCATCTTTTTTTCTTTTACAGGTCCATCAACTTGGAATATTGTTTGAATTTTGATAGAAGCCATCATTGAGACACTATTTGAGTGAAATTTTGTTGAATTGGTACTTGTTTGAAGGACTTAAACAAAGAAGAAAGGCTTTCAAGTTTTTGACATTCATTTGTACATGCTTCATAAATTTTTTAATCATGGGATCACAAAGTCGTAATAAGAGGAAAGATAGGAAGGTATTAACCCCTGAAGAAATTGAAGCAAAGAGAGAGAAGGAGGCAAAAAGACAAAGAGATAGAATAATAAAGATTTAATCAATGAATAATGCTGTAGCATCCAATTCCACAACTATTAAAGATAAAAACATTGAGGAGACCATGGATGTAGACGATGCAAATTTGCAAGAGGTGAATGTGTAAACTAATACGATTATACAAACTACTCCTGGTATGTCTTCAAATCCCTCTATCAATGCTATGGAGAATGTTTCAATATCCACAAATCTAGGTACTTCTTCAAATCCACCTTTGAATGAAATGGAAATAGTGTTGATAGGAGATTTAAAATAAGATGGATATAACAATGTTGAGATTGATAATATTCGTAGAGATTGAAATTTGAAACAAATTGTTGTTGAAAATGAAAATGAAAATCCTTTTGTTGAAAATCAAAATGAAAACCGTTTTGTTGTTGAAAATGAAAATGAAAACCATTTTATTGTTGAAAATGAAAACGAAAATCCTTTTGTTGAAAATGAAAATGAAAACCATCTTGTTGTTGAAAATGAAAACGAAAAATCCTTTTGTTGAAAATGAAAATGAAAACTATTTTGTTGTTGAAAATGAAAATGAAAAATCCTTTTGTTGCAAATGAAAATGAAAACCGTTTTGTTGTTGAAAATGAAAATCATCTTGAAGTTGAAAATGAAAATGAAAATCTAGGATGTGATGTTGAAAATGAGAATTTTTTTTCAAAATTGAAAGAGATGTTTTGGATAATCTTCCTGGTAAAATTTCTTGGAGACAAATAAGAACACATGCCAATAAATTATACAAGGAATTTTTTTATCGTAAAAAACTGTCATTTCAATGTCAACTAATGATGCAATTAATGAGAATGTGGAAAATGAGAAAAGTAATGAAAATGTTAGGCATTTTTGTTAAACCAAGAAGAAAAGATCAATCACTAAAACATGCTATGTCTAATGTTGCTAGTGCCATTGAGTCTATTGGAAGTAATAGTCGATCCAAAGATAAGAATGTAGCAAGACGAGTTATAACAACTGCTATAGTGAATAAAACAACTTTGAATAGAAGAATGGTAAGCAATATTAGTGGAATTCTAAAAATACATCCTAAAACATTGATAAGAGCGGCAAAAAGAAGAGAAAGTATAGAAAATGATCCAATTAACCAATGTTGGAGTTTTAGTGGTCGACTCCCGAGATCTGACATGAAACTGAATGTTGAAATCAGATCTTTGATCAAAAAATATTGGCATGATAATACTAGGGTATCATCTAATGCTAGAGATATTTTAAAATTAAGAGTGGGGTCCAAAGTTCGCGATCCTCATCCAAAACACCTATTAGATACAATGCAAACTAAATTTTATAGAAAATTTTGTGATGAATTGGTGTTACCTGGTAATATTAAAATAAGTCAAAGATTTTTTGAAAAATGCAAACCATGGTATGTAAAGATTAATAAGCAATGAATGAACCCCACATCCAAGAGTTTATACAATTCTTCTTTGACCAAGAGGGCTACTTGGGGGTGCATTTTGTGTAGCTTTTATTGAAAAGGTTTGGCATTGAGGTGAACCACAAGATGATGCACATGACTTTAAAGATGGAGTCTCAAGGCATATCACCATAAGACCACATGAAGAGATCAACGTAATCTTTAAGGGTGATGGTTATGCCTTCTTTGATGTCAAGGTCCAGTGGAGCTACTATCTTAGAGAGTTTAGGGTCCTCTTCTATTCACAGGTTGATGTCTATAGCATCCTCAACAAGGAGAGGGGAGTCATCTTGTATTTGAGTGGTATCTAATGGAAGGTGAAGTTTGTTGTTGAGGAGCTCTTGGGAAGTGTCCATTTTTATTGTATCATTTTAATCGATCACAAGTTTCTTCTTATAGCTTGTTGCTATTCTGCCTACTAGGGTGCCTTAGGACTAAAGGTTTCTTCTTTCTCTCCAAAATAAGCATAGGTGTTAAGTATGGTGGAAAAGTCTTTCTTATGATTACAATGGGGATGTGGTCTTGAAACTTCATAAGTTTCATGATGGCTTCATCATTTTGGAAAACATCAAATCATAAAGGGTCGTGTTGGTCCCAATCGATAAGCTCAAGGTATTATAGGTCTAAGGAGATGGTGAGGATAGTGACCTATCATGAAAGAGGTTAGTGGTGGCAAGATCTTCGTAAGGATCATGAGTGGGGCCTACATCAATGTCATTAAGATTAGGGGAAGCATTACTAATGAGGTTAGGCTCATATCACAATTAACATCACGATGTTCATCCCAAGGGCATAACCTAGCTAGTGAGGACAGCTACAATTGTCTTTAAAGTTACATTTGTTCGCTTGATTTCATTCTTGATTAGTTGGCTATCACAAAAACTATAAAATCTTCTCAATTCTTGATTAGTTGGTTGTCTCTAAAGGTTTGATTATGAAGGACGTGATAAAGGTTTTATTATGGTTTGTTGTAATTGTTTTACATGACAGTTACCTATTCAATAATGCCTTTAAAATACAATGACATACATTGATATAAGTAAATTTTATAAAAACCAAATATATATATATATATATATATATATATATATATATCTCATCCCAATGCTATATAATTTTTGACAGTTTGTTCAAAATCTCTCCTTTCATATGATACAGTCGTTTCAAAATTTCAATTGTATTTTACAGCTAAAATGTCTAAATACAGCTATTCAACACTCAAATTGAAATCAAATTTTGACAGTTTGTTCAAAATCTCTCCTTTCATATGATACAATATTTTCAAATTTTCAATTGTATTTTACAGCTAAAATGTCTAAATATAGCTATTCAATTCTCAAATTTAAACAAAATTTTGACAGTTTGTTCAAATTCTATCCTTTTATATGATATAGTCTTTCAAAATTTCAATTTTATTTTACAACTAAAATGTCAAAAAATAGCTATTGATTTCATAAATAGAAACCCTAAATAACAGTTTACAATTTAAATTTTGATTGTATTTTACACCAAAAAAAATAAGGGAAACTTCAAAGGATTCATTGCTAAATTATAGAAGTGGAAAAATCCACTTACCTACTGTTTTGATGGTGACTCAACTCGGGATCCCGTTCTCAGCTATCACCTGTCGCTGGGAAAAATGGGGTCTCTGCCATTTTTTAAAATTTAATACTTTTTCAAAATGGGATCCTATTTTTTGGTTCTAGGTTCGGGATCCCACTAAGGAACGGGATCCCGTTTTGGATTTTAGGCTCGGGATCCCAACCAAAAATGGGATCACGTTTTATAGAAATGGGATCCCGTTTTATAGAAACTGGATCTTGTTTTTAGTTACCCAATTTTAGATTTTTTTGTTACTCTGAAACTTCCACCTTAAGTGGACACAACTTCTTGCATTTACCCATGAATTGAGAGTGAATGTGGTTGGTTTTGATTCTATGAGAGAATTGTATAAAAATTATGTTGATTTCAAGGAAGTGTGGGCTTCTTTTATGAATCCAGTAGAGAAGGATAGAACACCATGGCTAGAGTATTTTATACAAGAAGGTTTGTTGTTCAAAGGGCAGAAATTATGTATACCTCAAGGGTCACTAAGGGATAATTTGCTGAAAGAAAAATATAGTGGTGGTTTAGGTGGACACTTTGGTGTGGATAAAACATTAGCATGATTGAGTGAAGGTTATTTCTATCTTGGTATGGCTGCAAATGTGAAGAAGTTGGTGTAAGGTTGTAGAGTTTGTCAATATGCTAAAAGAGTCAAGTAGAATACTAGTTTATATCAACCATTGCCTATACCTGAGAGACTGTGGGAACACATAAGTATGGATTTTGTTTTGGGATTGCCTCACACATAGAGAGGTAATGATTCTATCTTTGTTGTTGTTGACAGATTTTCTAAAATGGTTCATTTAATTCCATGTCAAATGAGTAATGATGCTTCCCACATTGCTACATTATTTTTCAAAGAGGTAGTTAGATTACATGGTTTTCCTAAGAGCATAGTTTCATACCGGGATGTGAAATTTGTTGGTCATTATTGGCATACCTTGTGGAAGAAAATGGGTACACAATTGGGTTTTAGTTCAGCATACCATCTTCAGAGTGATGGTCAAACTGAAGCTGTGAATAAAATTTTGGGGAATTTATTGAGATGTTTGGTAGGGAATAAGCCTAACTAGTGGGACTTGGTTTTGGCTCAAGCAGAGTTTTCTTGTAATAATTCAGTCAATTAGAGTGTAGGGAAAAGTCCTTTTAACAGTGTGTATGGTTATAGTCCAAGAGAGGTAGATGAATTGAGGGATAGTGCTAATTTTACTCAGAAGAGTGTTGTAGCTAAAGATTTTAAAGAGTATATCCATGATTTGCATAAATGGGTGAAAGAAGATTTGGAGAAAAGTGTCACCAAATACAAGGAGAGTAGAAGAGTTTCAGGTTGGAGATTTGGTTTTGGCACATTTGAGGAAGGAGAGGATCCTGCAGGGAACTTACAATAAATTAAAATGGAAGAAGATTGGACCTTGTAAGGTCTTGCATAAGTTTTCATCTAATGCTTATGAAATAGAACTTCCACCAGGTGTAGATATTTCACCCATTTTTAATGTGGCATAGTTGTATCGATATTATGAAGGGGAGTCAAGCACACAAGAGGGATTCAGTTCAGATGTTTAGGATAAATGTGAATGGATAGATCAATTGTCTGAAAAGTAGTTTGAATAGGTTGATCAAGTGATTGATTCTCGTGTGCCTAAACAAATAAGGGGAAAAGAATACATGGAGTATCTTGTTTGGTGGAAGGGTAAACCAACTATTGAAGCCTCTTGGATGCAAGCTTCTGTATTGGTTAAGTATGGGATTCCTATTCTAGACTTGCCAAAATGTTCTTGATTTGCAGGATCTAGGAACTTTTCTCTTGCCCAACATGTCTGATGCAAGAGCATCCAGGCTCATTGACAATCTTGTGTCACCAAAAAAATATGTTTTCTTTTCTAAGTTATTTGGCTTTGTTTTCTTTGCAGTGTTGGTTTTTGTATTTCCGAAGCAAATTCAGATTTATTGGGCCAAATTGAGGACATCATCTTGTTGAAGACCCAATTGGATATCCTTAGTTTCATTTTGGTGAAGATTGGGCAAAATTTGGCTAAGTTATAGCTAGTCAGCGATTTCTTGTTAGTGATTTCTACAATTTAGGAACTACTCCATTCATCGACAACTTAGTTTCTCCAATGGGCAATTTTTTTATTAAGCTTAAGGACAATTCACATTTTCAAAGTCTATCAAAGGGAAGTCTTGTTAGGAAAATCTCTAGTTTGCGAACTCTTCAATTCTTTGATAGTTCATTTCACCGATGGGTGATTTGATCGATCAAGGGAAGTTCAAATTGCTCAAAGTTGCCAATTTCTTTTCAGTTTGTTGGTGGGAAATTTTATTGATTGCACTTTAAGTGAGCTTTGGGTGAAGTTCTTGTTGCAAGTATGTGCCTAATTGGTGTTGTCATTGATGTTAACATATCTTGTTGTCATTGGTGCCAACTGTATCATATTTTGTTATTTATTTAGAATCTTTATATGTTGAGGATATTGAGAAAATTAGCCCCTCTGGAAGTATCAAAAAGTAAACAGTGAATCATAGTGAAGATAGTGAGTTGCATACTAAAGAACAGTCTAGAAGATTGCTCCGCATTTCTTGCTTAATGAAGATCTTGGTCTGCGGATTAGAAGTTATTTAGAAGCATGGCTAAAGATGTTAAATCCTAAGTTTAAGCCTCCGGTATGAAAATTTGAGTGAGTTACATTAACCAGAGTAAAATCTACTTTTTCTGATTATTCACTAGTGCCTGAGAGAAAGTATTTTGCTCTTCATTCCTCTGCATTAAAGTGTTTTGCTCTGCGGTTCTAGAGGGAAGTTAGGGATGATGATAAGGGCCTACAATTGTAGTGGTTCATGTTTTGGTGGTCTGCAAGTTATGTTTCTTTTATAACAGTCAAAGACAGTGAAGTTCATGTGCTTCGGTGTGAAGGATCTCATGAATAAAGTGGTTTGTGTTTGTGCGGTTTCTCCTGGTGATTTCAACATGCTTGTGGATACCTCTTGATCATGTTCCTACCTTTACATTGGTCCGCATTAAGGAATTGAGATCATGTTTGAAGATTATTCCCAAATAACATAGCATGTAACCAATCTTAGCCGACTTGGTTAATTCCAGTGATTGTAGAGATCCCTTGAAGATTATGGAAGCATGTTGTGGCATGGAAGATCATGTTTGACTCACTGCTAAGGTGTGGCATGATCCGCATACATCTATACTATAATTCCTTAGCATAATTTTGTATTAGCTCAAGACCTATTTTGTAAATGTTTGTAATGCCGACCTTGGAGATTGTTCCAATGGTTTCAATGATTGTAATGCCGACCTTGATGATCATTCCAAGGTTGATGAAGTCTATAAATACTTGTAATTGAGTTGTGGAAAATATGTCCTTGTGCGAAGATGGGCAGATAAGGAAAGAGGTGGAAAGACAGACAAGAGGAGAGAAACTATTGTACTTCAATGTATTAATCTTAGACATGAAGAAGATGTTGATCTTGGCAGTGAGCCACCAGTAGGGTTTAACATCCCTTAGGGTTTAACAGCCCTTATTGTAATCTTTCTAGGTTTAGGGTTGAGGCAGTGAGCCTACTAGACCTAGTTGTACTTCATGGCAGTAAGCCAGTATGTTCTAGGCCCATGGAGTGACCAAGCCTGAACATCATTTTTCAAAGATTACAATATATTTTGAGAGCTAATCCTCTCTGTGGTTTTTCCCCACCTTGGGGTTTTCCACGTAAAAATTTGGTGTCTCTTGTGTTTAATGTTGCATCTGTGTTTAAGTTTCTAATTTCATGCATTCATTGTTTAAATCATAGTAATTGTGGACAAGTGATTAATGTTTAAGTGCAGAAGTGTTTGAGTTTTTGGGACAACTGATCCACCCCCACCCCCCTCTCAATTGTCCAGTGCATTCCAACAATTGGTATTAGAGCCAAGTTCCTCTGAAGAAAGTCTAACAACTTGAGGAAGATCCAAAATGTCTTATAAGAAGGAAGTGCCACATTTCGATGGGACAAATTATGCTCTTTGGAAGGCATGAATAAAAAGCCATCTTCTTTGTCTTGGTTACAAAGTATGGAAAGCTACAGAAGCAAAATACACCATGCCTCAAAATGGTTTGATGACTAAAGATGAAATGAAAGAATATGAGGTGGATGTCAAAGCAAAAGATGCTCTGTTAAGTTCATTAAATGACTTAGTACTGACAAAAGTTGTGGATCCTGAAACTGCATATGAGGTATGGGAGAAACTAAAAAATCTGTATGAAGGAGATGATTATGTGAAGGAGGCCAAGCTATAGAGTCTGAAAGTGAAATATGAGAGTTTGAAAATGAAAACATAACAGCATTTATGCAAAGAGTTGATGAACTTGTCACAGGGATAAAAGGTATGGGGGGAACTCTCGGTGATAAGGAAGTTGTGATGAAAATTCTTAGATCACTACCAAAGTCCTATAGTCACAAGGTAGCTACAATTGAAGAATTTATGCAAGTAGCTATTGATAGAGATCAGTTACTTGGTAAGCTTACTACCTTTGAAATGAGAGAGTTTGGTGATGCTCTGCCAAAAGTCAAGACTACTTTCAAAGCTAGTACTTTTGGGAAAACCTCCAGATCAAAAAAGTACAAGGTAGAATCTGATGATGAGTTTGATGAAATTGAAGCCAACTTTGTGGATAGACTGCAAAGAGGATCCGGTAAGTTTAAAGGTAAATTACCTTTTAAATGTTTTTCCTATGGTAAAGTAGGCCATTTTGCTTCCAGATGTCCTGAAAGAATTAAAAGAAATAGAAAAAGATATGAGAACAAGCCTAGGATCCAAAAGAAATGTTATTATGTTGAAGATTTTGATGATGATGGAGTATCAGATAATGGTGAACCATATAATGCTATTACTTCTGGGAATGAATGCTTGTTTATTGCTATTAAGGAAGAACATGTGTCTACTAATCCTGCTAGTTGTGTGAAGGAAGAAAAACCAATGGAAAGTGCTTTGGCTGCTCAAGTTGTTGAAGACAAAGATGAATGGGTTATTGATAGTGGTTGCTCTCACCACATGACTGGTGATAAAAGTAAGTTTGTGAGTTTGGAAAGATATGATGGTGGACTGGTTAGGTTTGGAGATGATACAGCAGGTAAGATTTGTGGAAAAGGATCTATTTCCTTTGATGACAAGCATAATACTGAAGATGTCTTGTATGTGAAAGGATTAAAGCACAATCTTTTGAGTGTGGGTCAGATGTGTGACAAAGGTTATGATTTAAGTTTCAAGGACAATGGATGCAAGATTAGGGAAAGCTCCAGAACAGTCATTGCAACTGGTAAGAAGACTAGAGGTAATGTCTATCACTTGAAAGGAACTGATGACTATTGTTTGTTGGCTCAGACTGATGAAAGTTGGCTATGACATAGAAGGCTATGTCACATCAATTTTGATAACATTATGAAGATAAGTACTACACAGGATGTTAGAGATTTTCCTAAGCTTGTGAAGCCTGCTAATCCTATTTGCAAGGAGTGTCAATGCGGGAAACAAACAAGAACAAGTTTCAAAAGCAAGGACTAATCAGTTGATGGACTACTGGAACTAGTGCATACAAATTTGTGTGGACCTACCAGAGTAAGAAGTTTGCAAGGAGACAGGTATTTCATGTTGCTTATTGACGATTATTCTAGAATGACTTGGGTTACCTTTTTGAAAGAAAAAGCAGAATCTCTAGATAAGTTCAAGGCATTTAAGGTAATGGTTGAAAATGAGACAGATTTAAAGATCAAATGTTTAAGTTCTGATAGAGGAGGAGAGTTTACATCAAATAAATTCAATTTCTTTTGCAAAGAATATGGGATAAAGAGATAGTTATTTGCACCTAGAACTCCACAAAAAAATGGAGTTGTTGAAAGGAAAAATAGAATAGTTCAAGAAGCTGCTAGAACCATGATGAAGGAAGCTAATCTTTTGGAAGTATATTGGAGAAAGGCAATTCACACTGTTGTATATTTCCTAAACAGAGTCCAAGTCAAAGGTAACAGTTCTAAGACTCCTTATGAATTGTGGTATGGTAAAGTTCCTAATGTGAAATATCTCCAAGTTTTTGGTAGCAAGTGTTATATCAAAAGAGAAGAAGATCTAGGCAAGTTTAATGCTAGGTGTGATGAAGGAATTTTTCTTGGTTACTCCACCAAGAGCAAGGCCTACCGGTGTTATAATAAGAGGTTGAATAAGATCATTGAGAGTGAAAATGTCAAAGTTGATCAAAGCAAGGAAAGGTCTCTAGAATAAAGTGGATATGAATCAGATAAACCAGATGTTTCAGAAGTGGTGCAGCATGAAGAGGAACAGGCTCCAAAAAGTGCTACCAAGACACCAAGGTATGTAAAACTTAATCATTCTGAAGATCAAATCATAGGAGATAAGAGCAAAGGAATCCTGACTAGAAGAAGAGCTGCAGAAGAACAAGTAAATTTCTATCTGATTTCCAAGATTGAACCTAAGACTGTGAATGAAACTTGCAATGATGAGAATTGGGTAAAGGCTACAAAACAAGAATTGATACAGATAGAGAAGAATCAGACTTGGGATCTTGTTCCCAAACTAGTAGAAAAAAATGTAATTGGCACCAAGTGGGTTTTCATAAAAAAGATGAATGAGAATGGTGAAGTGGTAAGAAACAAAGCAAGGTTGGTATGCAAAGGATACTCTCAAGTTGAAGGAATAGATTTTGAGGAAAAATTTGCACCAGTGGCAAGGATTGAAGCTCTAAGAATTTTTTTGGCATTTGCATCCTACAAAGATTTTAAGGTATATCAAATGGACGTGAAGTCCACATTCTTGAATGGAGAATTGGAAGAAGTCTATATTGAACAATTGAAAGGATTCCAATCATCACATCAGGGTGACATGGTATGCAGATTGAAGAAGGCATTGTATGGATTAAAACAAGGCCCTAGGGCCTAGTATGCTAGGTTGGATAAGTATCTGATACGGTTAGGATTCAGTAAGGGTACTACCAACAGCAATATCTATTTCAAGATTAATAATGAACAAATCCTAATTGTTGCAACCTTTGTTGATGACATCATCTTTGGAGGCAATGAAGGTATGTGCATAGTTTTTGCTGGAGAAATACAAAGTGAATTTGAAATGTCCATGTTTGGTGAGATGAATTTCTTTTTAGGTCTGTAAATAAATCAATCAGATAAAGGCATCTTCATTTCTTAGTCTAAGTATGTGAAAGAGTTATTAAAGAAGTTTGGGATGGAAGACTCTAAACTGGTAAATACTCCCATGATAACTGGTTGTAAGTTGAGAAAAAATGATGATTCACCTGTGGCAGATCAGAAAAGGTACAGATCTATGATTGGAGGATTACTTTATCTGACTCAAACCAAACCTAACATAATGCATGCAGTTTGTCTTGTGGCAAGATTTCAAGCAAAACCTAAGGAGTCACATGTGAGGGCAGTCAAGAGAATTGTGGGATATTTGAAAGGCACAATGGATTATGGTTTGTGGTATCCAAAGGACAATGATTTCACTCTCGGTGCATACACTAATGCAGATTGGGCCAGAGATGTGGATGATAGAAAAAGTACAAGTGGAGGTGCATTCTTCTTGGGAAAAAGGCTAGTATCTTGGATAAGCAAGAAATAAGATTCAATATCTCTATCCACTGCAGAAGCATAATATATTGTAGCAGCATGTAGTTGTACTCAAGTGTTATGGATGAAACAGACATTGAAGGACATCAAAGTTGTGTATAAAGATCCAATTGCAATCTTTTGTGACAATACAAGTGCCATAAACATATCAAATAATCCAATAATGCATTCAAGGACAAAGCACATATTCATAAGATATCACTTTCTAAGGGAAAAAGTGACAGAATAAAGTCAAGTTGGAATATGTATCTACAAAAGACCAGATTGTAGACATTTTCACCAAACCTCTACCTATGGATACTTTTGAGCATCTCAAAGAAAAGTTAGGGGTTATTACCCCTCTTTCTCTAAACTAAGATGCACAAGAGTGCATCAGTTCAGTGGTGCTTAGAGTCCCTTCTCCAGATCCGAATTGATGCTTTTAGGTCTACTTCTCAGGGGGAGTAGTCAAAGAGTTTAGAAGAGAGATTGGATCAGAGCAGAAGAGTGCAAGTATGTGCCCTTTGCCATTGATGTCAAAGGGGGAGAGAAATCATGTGAAAAACTTAGAGGGAAAGAGTACAGATGTGTAAAGAGATAGGGGGAGAATCTTGTCTTGATGGTTCTTGCAGTTTTTCACATCATATGTTGCCATCAATGACAAAGGGGGAGATTGTTGCAAGTATGTGCCTAATCAGTGTTGTCATTGATGTCAAAATATCTTTGTTGTCATTGGTGCCAACTATATCCTATTTTGTTATTTGTTTAGAAGCTTTATATGGTGAGGATATTGAGAAAATTAGCCCCTCTGAAAGAATCAGAAAGTAAACAGTGAATCACAGTGAAGACAGTGAGTTGCATATTGAAGAACAATCCAGAAGATTGCTCCGCAATTCTTGCTGAATGAAGATCTTAGTCTGTGGATTGGAAGTTATTTAGAAGCATGGATGAAGATGCTAAATCCTAAGTTCAAGCCTTCGGTATGAAGATTTGAGTGAGTTACATTCACCAGAGTAAAACCTACTTTTTTTGATTATTCACTAGTGCCTGAGAGAAAGTATTTTGCTCTGCATTCCTCCACATTAAAGTGTTTTGCTCTATGGTTCTAGAGGGAAGTCAGGGATGATGATAAGTGCCTACAATTGCAGTGGTTCATGTTTTGGTGGTCTGCAAGCTATCTTTCTTTTATAACAGTCGAAGACAGTGAAGTTCATGTGCTCTGGTGTGAAGAATATCATGAATAAAGTGGTTTGTGTTTGTGCGGTTGCTCCTCATGATTTCAATGTGCTTGTGGATACCTCCTGATCATGTTCCTACCTTTACATTGGTCCGCATTAAGGAATTGAGATCGTGTTTGAAGATTATTTCTAGATAACGTAGCATGTAACCAGTCTTAGCTGACTTGGTTAATTCCAGTGATTGTGGAGATCCCTTGAAGATTATGGAAGCGTGTTGTGGCATGGAAGAGCGTGTTTGAGTCCCTGCTAAGGCATGGCATGATCCACGTACATCTATACTACAATTCCTTAGCATAATTTTGTATTAGGTCAAGACCTATTTTGTAAATGTTTGTAATGCCAACCTTGGAGATTGTTCCAATGGTTTATGATTGTAATGCCGACCTTGATGATCATTCCAAGGTTGATGAAGTGTATAAATACTTGTAATTGAGCCATGGAAAAGATGTCCTTGTGTGAAGATTGGCAGATAAGGAAAGAGGTGGAAAGGCAGAGCAGAGTAGAGGAACTATTTTACTTTAATGTATTAATCTCAGACATGAAGAAAATGTTGATCTTGGCAGTGAGCCTAGCAATGAGCCACCAGTAGGGTTTAATAGCCCTCAGGGTTTAACAACCCTTATTGTAATCTTTCTAGGTTTAGGGTTGAGGCAGTGAGCCTGCTAGACCTAGTTATACTTCATGGCCGTGAGCTAGTATGTTCTAGGCCCGTGGAGTGACCAAGCCTGAACATCATTTTTCAAAGATTGCAATATATTTTGAGAGCTAATCCTCTCCATGGTTTTTCCCCACCTTGGGGTTTTCCACGTAAAAATCTGGTGTCTCTTGTGTTTAATGTTGCATTTGTGTTTAAGTTTCTGATTTTATGCATTCATTGTTTAAATCATAATAACTGTGGACAAGTGATTAATGTTTAAGTGTAGACGTGTTTGAGTTTTTGGGGCAACTGATTCACCTCCCCTCTCATTTGTCCGGTGCATTCCAACAGTTCTTTTATTATCAACAAATTTGAGAGTTTGAGAACTTTGTCGGCAAACTCTCTAATTTGTGAACCTTCTAGTTTACTAACAGTCCACTTTACTGATAACCATTTCATCGATTGAAAATATGGCTGAGGGAAGGAAATTGAACTTAAAGTTCCTTAGTTCATGGAGAGAAGAAATCACCGATAGAAGGGAAAAGTATAAGTATAAGCTAGTTCATGGTCTCCAAAAATTGTCAGTAAGCCGATAAAAAGATGGAAGGGATCAATTTTGTCGATATTAGGATTTGATCACTTAATTGGCAAACTTTCTTGTTTGCGATCTAGTTCGTTGTTTCCAAACTTTACTGATATGCTAACAAGAGTATAAACAA
Source organism: Cunninghamia lanceolata (assembly GCA_027924645.1). Taxonomy (NCBI): domain Eukaryota; kingdom Viridiplantae; phylum Streptophyta; class Pinopsida; order Cupressales; family Cupressaceae; genus Cunninghamia; species Cunninghamia lanceolata. The sequence continues at coordinate 8,347,160 of BSBN01000957.1, forward strand.
AGCTTTTGTAAGTTCATGAAAAGTAAACTTCATTGATAAGAGGGGCTTGATAGTTGAGAGCTTTGTATCGGTGAATCTTTTAGTTTATGAACTAACTAATTCACTGATAGCATGAGACGGTGAACTTGTAAGTTTGCGAAGAGTCATTTTTTTTTATAGGAAAGTTCATTGTTTCTTAAGTTTGCCAATGGATTATTTTGGCAACAACATCTTGCGGAAGAAAGACAAAGGGTAAGTTTGTGATGTTGGAACATTGTCAATAACTTCTCCATAGTGGTGTGTCGGAGAAAGTTGAGTTTCAAAACTTGAGGGAATGTTGATAGAGAAATTTGTGGTTCGTGAAGAGGAAATTTTGTCGATGCCTATCTCAGAGCCAAAACATGTAAATTATTGAATACATACAATGGCAGCTGATGTACGTTAACAAGGATGTTTACGGTGGCGGTTCATTTTTTATGTTGATATTTCATTCAATTTATTAACCAAATGATGATGGTTCAACTTCTTTTCTTGGAGAAGTATAAATACTTTCATTTGGTCCTAATTGAGGGTTTGGTTCAATCCTCCTGGTGAATGTAGATGTTGCAGAACACTTTGTAAAGAGGATATTTTAATTTTGAAGCATGATTGTAGAACTTGAACTTGTACTCCTGTAATCATTTTTTGTTGTTTCTGAATAAATAGATTAATTTTGTTGTGGTGTGGTTTGTTTTTTGTTACTATTTGTATTTTGCTACTTAATTCGGTAGTTTGATAAGACTCCTGAATTTAGTCATGCACCAGTTTTTCCACATAACACATAGTTAAAGGGGGAAGAGATTCCCATTTTCCCCAATATTTTACCCATTATAATTTTATTATGGAGAGTTAGTCATATGAATGCACTTGCCTTTGGGAGGAAGGCCTCACTCCAACACAATTTGTGTGGCCATGCATTTTTTGTGGGGTTTGAGAGGATCCTATATCCCTATTTGACTATGTAATGATCTATTTTAGAAGTTGCCCAAGTTAACTCATCTTCTTTTTGGGAAAAAATGATTACTCATTGTGAGAGAATTTTGGCTAATGCCTTCTGACTTTGTAAGAAGTTGTTCTCAAATTTCTTGCATTTGATCTTAGAAACATAGTCTTGATCTAGTGCTTCCCAATAATTATTAATACATTCCCCCCATGTTTGTTTCAGATAATTCTTTGCCTCAACCAAATCTTGTCGAAGAGCCAATGGTTGAGTCCTCCCAGAATAGTACTTTCTCCCCATTGTTTCTTATCCATGATAATTATAGGATGATGGCCTCCCTTCATTTAATGAGAAAGTTCTACGTTCTAGAACCAGATGGTAGGTTTGTTGTAGTGAAGATTTTTTCTCATAGGTAAGTAGGAAATTATTTTGTATTTCTTTTCACAGCTAGTAAAATACTCAAAAATCACTCTATTTTCTATGTCTTATTGGATTATTATTACTTCAAGGTAACTAGGGGTGAGGTAATTCTATTAAGTAAACTGATAGCTATAGTTTTTATGAATATTTCCTTGACTCTCCCATGGACAACAATCTTAACTTACAAAAGTGGGAGAAATCATGATGTGACAAGTGATTTTCCTTTGTATTTGAGAGGGCCAACTCCCTCGTATGATGGGAGTTTTTAAGCTTTTGATTAGGAAGTACAAAGGAAACAAAAATGGAAAAAAGTTAGAGAAAGGAAAAAAGCATAGAAACCCAAGACAAAATGAACATAAAGAGCCATCTAGATTGCTTGAGAAAAAGGAAAATGGGCAAAAGAAAAAACATATGCATAATTAAATAAAAAAGGCAAAATTTAATCCCACATACACCATTAACATGCGAATGAAGATTTGAAAAGTTTTTAGTTACAAAAAAATATAAGGAATAGATGAAGAAAAAGATCTTACATTGAACTTTAAAATATCACAAAACCTAACAAACAAAATAAACATAAAGTTCTCCAAATGTTATTATTTCTTAAAAACAAGCTCAAAGTCTCCATTCTCTAATTCCTATACAAAGTTGTGCCAAAATTGCCAAAAGTCCTATACAATGCTGAAATTTTATGATATATAGGTGAAAACCCTTTCACCTTCCCCTATGACCATTTACCTTCCTTTAAGGGCTTCTCAAATGTTTAAAAGAAATAAAATACAACATTTCCCAAATTAGCGTACTTTTGGGCTCATTAAAATAATACATTACAAACTTCATAGAAGTGAACGTTGTAATATAATAATATTATGATGGAGCAAAAATTTTATGTTTAAATGGATATCATGAGCACTTTGAAGCAATTGAATCTTGGTGTAATTGTGCATAGGTGTCTCCTTAGGAAGATCTTGAAAATGCAAAATTGCAAGATCTATTGCAACCTTCATGATTGCCTTGAGTTGTTTAACCTATTTTGGAATTATCAATCCACCTTTGTATAATTCATGAGAAGCAGAGCCACCAACAGTTGCAGCATCCATTTCATTTGTGTGAATTTGAATTTCCATGAAAGGTGATTCAACAATAGTGTCACTAAGATCAATTGTCAAATGTAAACCTTCATACCCATTATCCTTCAGTTTGGCAATGTAGTGATGTCATTCCTTATTACCATGGCTTTTGCATTCTTCCAATACTTCAAACAAACAAAGATTGTCAATCGCATATAAATAATTTCATCCAATGTCTTTTTCCTCGAGTCCTAAATATATTAATGTCATCAATCTGTACACAGTTAGGGTCACTCCGTGGCCCGATGTTCACTCTATTATTTACTACAATTCCTCCAATGTGTTAGCGTCATTTTTCTCCCATGAATAACAAGGAAACATTCATGCAATAAGCTAACTAAAGTGAACAACAAAAGACTACGGTAGTTCATCTTTGACTCACAATCTTGCATGGAGCTGCATGTCGATTTTCTAGTTGGCAGTTGCCATTCTAGATGGCTCATCTCCTGCTATATATTGTACTAATTCTTAAGTTAATTAATGATTTATTCATAGTTTATATTTCATCTCAATTAATTTGTGCAATCACGTAATTTGCAGCTCTACCAGTATTCCTAGTTTTCACAGGTTTAGCTAAAATTTAACATGGTATCAGAGCTGAACCTGGTATGAGTGCAAATTCATTTGTATATTGTGTGAATTTATTGCATGTTTAGGAGTGATCTACTAATGGCCTAATCAATTTGTCTTTTGCAAGCGAGTTCTTCTCTTCATTCTGCAGGTAGATTTCTGTGAAGATTTTCACCACAATGGAGGTAGATGTAAACCTTTGTTTCTAGATGCATGCATGTTTCTTCCCCTAATTTTTCTTTGCATGCTCCTTGCTTTCTTCCTTATTGATTCTTTAAAAATTGTACATGCTTTGCGAGCACCACATGATAAAGATCTGGGAAATTTTGGAGCTTTGTAAAAATTGAACTTATATAAAGTTTCATATGGGGGTTTCTACTTAAAGTATCTAGTATAGGTTTCTTTCATTTTGCTTCTAAATAAACAAACTTAGAATATTAAAAGTTACTAATTAACCACTGAGCTCCACATTGTTCCTCCAATCAGCAACCAAAAGTGTTTTTCTGTTCTAAATTTCTATCTACATGAGATTCCAGAGTCACATCCTTGTGTGCTTCCAGAGTTTATTTCTAGTAGGGTTCCTGACTGCATGAGCTTCCAGAGTCGCATCCACGTGTGCTTCCATGCTTTGATGGACATCCATACTTTGTTCGAGCCACCACTAAGCATATCATGAGGAAGCTCACAAAACTTGTAAAACAAAGAAAGATCAACCCTGCCTAGCGATAATGTGGCTTCTACTAAAAGAATTGCAGCTGATATACAACCTAGAAGAACTACCAAAACTTTTTCAAGATGCTGCCTAAGGACACTGCATAACCCATTCCATCATGTCTAGGTGTTGTGCAAGAGAACCAATGCAAGAATGATAGAAGCTTGATGTGTAACACTATTTAGTTGACTTCTGAATTCATAGTTCTTCATTGTATGTTCAAGTTCAAGAACCTTTCACTCAAGTAGAAGATGAGATTTCCTTGTACACTTGATTATAATCTCTCTATGACTGAAATCTATAACATCTTCATAATCTTGAATAGTTGTAACTATAGCCCATGTAAGGAGAATGATGCTCCAGTAAGACCAACTCCAAAGAAAGCAATTCATCCTTTATCTTGCCCAAGAATCATCTAATTCAGCACTTCCATCTGAGCATGGGCAGAGAAGATGATGGTGAAAGTTCAAGAATCTAACTTGACACCCACCAGTTGCATTAGTGAAACAGTTCATGATGAAGACATCCATGGTATTGGTTATGGGTTAACCTTAACTAGCCGGTGCATTGCAAATGACCGGCTGGTTGAAAAGTGTACGGCTGGTCGAAAATAGTTAAAAATCATTCGACGAGATGTACAGCCGGCAAGGTCGAGGTCAACTGAGTCTAATCCATTTGTAGGATTTTTTAACTGAGGAAGTGGTCAGCCTAGCCGTACAGTCGGTCGTTTACAATGCACCGGTTGTTTACAGTTCTCGGTTATGTAGAGTCTATCATCCATGGTGGTTTGGAGAGGAGTAAATGCAAGTGAAAAGATTGGAAGACCTAGGAGGTGCGTTTGCAAGAAAGATCTCCAGTTCTTCATGCATTGCAGGATTATCAACTGCATATACACATTAGACATCCGTATTATGTATATAGTTGAGCTTGCAGGGGTGATGAGCATGTTTGCAGTTAGTTGTGGTTGGTGTACGTATTTGTAATTAACCAGGACTACGGAGTGTGGGAGCATGTTGTTTGTTGGTGCAGTTTGCAGCCAAAGCCTGCGTTGGCTTATATACACTAACCTAGTGGACATTTTAATTGTGTATACATAATACTTCCCCTCTGTTTGAATGCCTTGCGGGCTTGTGTGGATAACAAACATGTTTGCAATTATTGCAAAAATGTGCCAAGAGTTTGCCTCCCCCACCATGTACTTGTCAAATTTTTTGAACTTCTTTGCAAATGCAAATTCACACTAGGACTCTGTTTTCCCATTGTTAAAGACCAAAAATGTTGGTACCTTTAATAAGAGGCAACATTGCTACAAATGCCTTGTTGAACTTTCAAGGTTGATGTGCAATTACACAAAAACTACAAAACTGCAACAAAACTTTGAATTCCTATCATTTTACATCCACATGTTGAATTTATGATCAGATATAAAAAAATAGAAATTTAATTTAAGTTCAGACACATTAACAGAGCACATTCCCTGGGAAAACCCTCCTCGAGGAAGAAAAACCCAGCCAATAATTTCTCTTATATTATAGAATAGATAATGTAGAAATCTGCTTTACAAGCAATATGAAAATATGCTGAAGGTGATGGAATTCTTCTCCAAGTATTAATTCTACCTTCAATCAAACTCAATCTGCTGTAGAAGAAAGAACTCGTCGTGAATAATTAAATGATGAATATTACGTGTATATATGTGTAATTGTGGTGCCTCTTCATGAATCAGGTGTGACTCCTCATTGAGTCAGCCTAGAAATCTCTCGTTGCTACAAAACATCAACACTCCCTCTTAGCTAGGGAGATATCTTTCCAGATACCCATGTCATGAAGTCTCTCAACATGACACTCACAATGACTATACCTATTAGTGAAAAGAATTTATGATCACCTTATCGTGATGTCAACCACTATGGCTACTCCCATATGTGGAAAAGGAACATATCACCTCATCATGATATTAATCATCATGGCTACTCCCATGTATGGCATATGTACATAAGTTCCCATCACGAAATCGTGATGTCGTCACCTCATCATGACATTCACCATGGCTACTCCCAGAGGGTGAAAAGCATAATTACAAAAAAAATCATCACAGACTCTCTCACGTGATGTTGTCATGGAGTCACACTCATGACATCCACCATGGCTACTCCCAGAGGGTGGAACCAAGGGCTTTCACCTCAAATCTCTCTCACAGAGAGAAATGCATTAACAAGGGCTTGCACCTCAAATCTCTCTCACAGAGAGAAATGCATTAAAGTACATCTCAAGAATTCATTGATACTGAGACTCCCTCTTAGCAAGGGCTTCATTCTTCACAACTCCAAGGTTGTATTGAAAATGTACAAACTTCACTTTGGCAAGAGGCTTGATGAGAATGTCTGTCGTCTGCTCATCAGTGCTAATATATTTCAACTAGATTGCTTTCCTCAATACCATATCTCTGATATAGTGGTATTTGATCTCAACATGTTTAGTTTTGTCATGAAATACCAGATTGATGGAAAGCTTCACACAGCTTGGATTATCACAATGAATGATAGTTGGCTCCAACGATCGTCCAAACAATCCTGCAAGGAGCTTCTGAAGCCACACTGCTTCTCGAGCTGCCACACAAGCTGCAATATACTCGGCCTCTGCGGTGCTCAATGCCACTGAAAACTATTTCCTACTACACCAGGATATCATCGCAGACCCCAAACTGAAGCAACATCCAGAGGTGCTCTTCCGATCAGTAACACACCCTGCCCAATCAGAATCAATATATCCACGTAGCTTCAGGGTAGGTGCAGGAAGATGGGGGGCCAAAAAGGGGTCTCAAGTGGCCACTTTTTTTTTCTGAAATCAGGAAATACTGACCTTGGATGAGAAATTGAGCATAGTTACACTCAAAATTTGGAGATGCAACCAAAACAATGTTCGTAGTACTCCGAGTCTACTTTCTAAGCTACTATTTTGTTTTGAAAATGGCATAGATTAAGGGGTTCAAAAGAGGGAGCCACAGAAATTGGTGTTGTTTCTGTCAAAAAAACATAACATAGCATGTTTTGTGGCTCCCTCAAAAGTTCAACTTTTTTTTGGTATTTCTAAAATTGCTTTAGTGAGAAATTAGCTAATAGCATGTAGTTTATGCCCGATTTTTCTGATAATTTTTTGATGAATATTTGATTTTTTACTAATTTTCAAAGTGGACACGTCCTAAAAAATAGAATTTTGGTCGTGCTACCCCTATAAATTTTGAAAACTAATTGAAAATTATTTTTTTATTTTTTTAATATTTGTAGAATGGAGTCTAGTTTCTAAATATGTAATTTTTTTGAAATTTAAATGAATAGTTAATTTACAATGAAAAAAAGACCAAACAGTGGTTTTTGCCTAAAAACGGACACACAAACAAAAGAAATTAAAGATGAAAGGCTTAGCATTGTTAAAATGTGAAAAAAATCACATCGTCAAATAGCTAAGAGAAAGCCTAACATTACCCAAGTGTTCAATTTGTTTGACCTTGAAACATGTGCAAATCTGAGGGTTAGCATGAACAAAATTATGTGAAATTTTGAAGAATATAGAAAAACATGTCTATGACTGTTCATAAGGCACTCCAAGCCTTTGGGTTGGAAATCCAAAGCAAATCCCAAGCCCAAGGCTTGGGATTCCCAAAGCAAGAGATAACGCTAGTGCGTTATAACACGCTCATGTTATGTTTTGCTTTGCATTTTTCCTTTCCCGCAAGTTTGTTGTTTGTCATGTTTGACATAACGCGAGCGCGTTATAACACACTCGCGTTATGTTCCCCTTAAATTTTTTTATGTTCAAGGCTATTAATCATGAGGGTTAAGGGATAAGGAATAGGGTTGGAGGGTTTAGGGATAAGGGATTAGCATTTAAGGTATAGTATTGAGCCCGTTGAGGGTCTAGGAATAGGGATAGCGTTTAGGGTTTAGGGATGAGGGATTAGAGTTGAGGGATGACAGATTAGGGTTGAGGGTTTAGGGCTTAGGGTTTAGGGATAGGGTTGAGGGTCGAGGGATTAGAGTGAATGGTTGAGGGATTAGGGTTTGACATTGAGGGTTGAGGGTTGAGGTTCAAGGGTCAAGGGTTTGGGGATAGGGTTTAGGGTCGAGGGATTAGGGTTAAAGTAGAGTGTGGAGGGTGTAAGGATTAGGGATAGGGTTGGAGGGTTTAGGGATAAGGGATTAGGGTTTAAGGTATAGTATCGAGTCTGTTGAGGGTTTAGGAATAGGGATAGCATTTAGGGTTTAGGGATGAGGGATTAGAGTTGAGGGATGATGGATTAGGGTTGAGGGTTGAGGGATTAGGGTTTAGGGAAAAGGTTTAGGGTTGAGGGTTGAGGGATTAGGGTTTAAGGTATAGTGTTGAGGGTTGACGGTTTAGGATTAGGGTTTAGGGTTGACGGATTAGCATTTAATGTTGAGGTTAGGGTTAGAGTGTCGAGGGTAGAGGGATTAGGGATAGGGTTTAGGGTTGAAGGTTTAAGGATTGAGGGTTGAGGGTTGAGGCTTTAGGGATGAGGGTTTAAGGCTTAAGATATAGTGTCAAGTGTTGAGGGTGTAGGGATAGGGTTTAAGTTTTAAGGGTTAAGGGTTGAGGGATAGGGATTAGGGTTTAAGGTATACTGTTGAGGGTTGATGGTTTAGGGATAGGGTTTAGGTTTGAGGGATTAGGGTTTAGGGTTGATGAATTAGGGTTTAATGTTGAGAGTTGAGGGTTGAGGGTTGAGGGTTGAGGGTTGAGGTTGAGGGATAGGGTTAATGGTCAAGGGATTAGGGTTAAATAAGAGTGTCGAGGGTAGAGGGATTAGGGTTTAAGGTATAGTATTGAGCCTATTGAGGGTCTAGGAATAGGGATAGCGTTTAGGGTTTAGGGATGAGGGATTAGAGTTGAGGGATGACGGATGACGGATTAGGGTTGAGGGTTGAGGGATTAGGGTTTAGAGACAAGGTTTAGGGTTAGGGTTGAGGGATTAGGGTTTAAGGTATAGTGTTGAGGGTTTAGGGATAGGGTTTAGGGTTGAGGGATTAGAGTGAAGGGTTGAGGGATTAGAATTTGACGTTGAGGGTTGAGGGTTTAGGGATAGGGTTGAGGGATTAGGGTTTGACGTTGAGGGTTGAGGGTTGAGGTTTGAGGTTCAAGGGTTTAGGGATAGGGTTGAGGGTCGAGGAATTAGGGTTCAAGTAGAATGTGGAGGGTATAAGAATTAGGGATAGGGTTGGAGGGTTTAGGGATAAGGGATTAGGGTTTAAGGTATAGTATCGAGCCTGTTGAGGGTCTAGGAATAGGGATAGCGTTTAGGGTTTAGGGATGAGGGATTAGAGTTAAGGGATGATGGATGACAGATTAGGGTTGAGGGTTGAGGGATTAGGGTTTAGGGATAAGGTTTAGGGTTAGGGATGAGGGATTAGGGTTTAAGGTATAGTGTTGAGGGTTTAGGGATAGGGTTTAGGGTTGAGGGATTAGAGTGAACGGTTGAGGGATTAGAATTTGACGTTGAGGGTTGAGGGTTTAGGGTTGAGGGTTTAGGGATAAGGTTGAGGGTCGAGGGATCAGAGTTAAGGGTTGAGGGATTAGGGTTTGACATTGAGGGTTGAGGGTTGAGGTTCGAAGGTTTAGGGATAGGGTTGAGGGTCGAGGAATTAGGGTTAAAGTAGAGTGTGGAGGGTATAAGGATTAGGGATAGGGTTGGAGGGTTTAGGGATAAGGGATTAGGGTTTAAGGTATAGTATCGAGTCTGTTGAGCGTGTAGGAATAGGGATAGCATTTAGGGTTTAGGGATGACGGATTAGAGTTGAGGGATGACAGATTAGGGTTGAGGGTTGAGGGATTAGGGTTTAGGGTTTAGGGCTGAGGGATTAGGGTTTAAAGTATAGTGTTGAGGGTTTAAGGATAGGGTTTAAGGTTGAGGGATTAGAGTGAAGGGTTGAGGGATTAGGATTTGATGTTGAGGGTTGAGGGTTTAGGGTTTAGGGTTTAGGGTTAGGGTTAAGAGATGAGGGATCAGAGTTAAGGGTTGAGGGATTAGGGTTTGACGTCGAGGGTTGAGGGTTGAGGTTCGAGGGTCAAGGGTTTAGGGATAGGGTTGAGGTTCAAGGGATTAGGGTTAAAGTAGAGTGTGGAGGGTGTAAGGATTAGGGATAGGGTTGGAGGGTTTAGGGATAAGGGATTAGAGTTTAAGGTATAGTATCGAGTCTGTTGAGGGTTTAGGAATAGGGATAGCATTTAGGGTTTAGGGATGTGGGATTAGAGTTGAGGGATGATGGATTAGGGTTGAGGGTTGAGGGATTAGGGTTTAGGGATAAGGTTTAGGGTTGAGGGTTGAGGGATTAGGGTTTAAGGTATAGTGTTGAGGGTTGAGGGTTTAGGATTAGGGTTTAGGGTTGACGGATTAGCATTTAATGTGTAGGTTAGGGTTAGAGTGTCGAGGGTAGAGGGATTAGAGATAGGGTTTAGGGTTGAAGGTTTAAGGATTGAGGGTTGAGGGTTGAGGCTTTAGGGATGAGGGTTTAAGGCTTAAGATATAGTGTCAAGTGTTGAGGGTGTAGGGATAGGGTTTAAGTTTTAAGGGTTAAGGGTTGAGGGATAGGGATTAGGGTTTAAGGTATAGTGTTGAGGGTTGATGGTTTAGGGATAGGGTTTAGGTTTGAGGGATTAGGGTTTAGGGCTGATGAATTAGGGTTTAATGTTGAGAGTTGAGGGTTGAGGGTTGAGGGTTGAGAGTTGAGGTTGAGGGATAGGGTTAATGGTCAAGGGATTAGGGTTAAATAAGAGTGTCGAGGGTAGAGGCATTAGGGTTTAAGGTATAGTATCGAGCCTGTTGAGGGTCTAGGAATAGGGATAGTGTTTAGGGTTTAGGGATGAGGGATTAGAGTTGAGGGATGACGAATGACGAATTAGGGTTGAGGGTTGAGGGATTAGGGTTTAGGGACAAGGTTTAGGGTTAGGGTTGAGGGATTAGGGTTTAAGGTATAGTGTTGAGGGTTTAGGGATAGGGTTTAGGGTTGAGGGATTAGAGTGAATGGTTGAGGGATTAGAATTTGACATTGAGGGTTGAGGGTTTAGGGTTGAGGGTTTAGGGATAGGGTTGAGGGTTGAGGGATCAGAGTTAAGGGTTGAGGGATTAGGGTTTGACATTGAGGGTTGAGGGTTGAGGTTTGAGGGTCAAGGGTTTAGGGATAGGGTTGAGGATCGAGGAATTAGGGTTAAAGTAGAGTGTGGAGGGTATAAGGATTAGGGATAGGGTTGGAGGGTTTAGGGATAAGGGATTAGGGTTTAAGGTATAGTATCGAGTCTGTTGAGGGTGTAGGATGAGGGATAGCATTTAGGGTTTAGAGATGAGGGATTAGAGTTGAGGGATGATGGATTAGGGTTGAGGGTTGAGGGATTAGGGTTTAGGGATAAGGTTTAGGGTTGAGGGCTGAGGGATTAGGGTTTAAGGTATAGTGTTGAGGGTTTAGGGATAGGGTTTAGGGTTGAGGGATTAGAGTGAAGGGTTGAGGGATTAGGATTTGATGTTGAGGGTTGAGGGTTTAGGGATAGGGTTGAGGGTTGAGGGATTAGAGTGAAGGGTTGAGGGATTACGATTTGACATTGAGGGTTGAGGGTCGAGGGATCAGAGTTAAGGGTTAAGGGATTAGGGTTTGACATTGAGGATTGAGGGCATTTTCTATCAAGAACTTGATTATGAGGGCTTGCCCCATCATTGTTATGCCTATCATATGGCAGAGCATTTGGCAAGCTCTTGCAGGAAAGAGATGTGATCAATGCAAAGGATGTGATGAATCTATAGTAGGACAAAATGTGAGCACGTTATAGCATGAGTGCATTATAATGCGCTTGCATTTTGTCTTTCTATTGAAATAGTAAAAAAGTGGTTACCCCCGTGATCCAGGCCCACATGCTCTATTTTCTTACTGATTCTGCGTGTGCTCCGACAAAAAAGAAGTGCTTTCATGCTATTGGGAAGTTCACATGCACATTTGACACATTGTACCACCTTTGCATGATCTTTCCACCACCTTTTCTGCTTTACCAACTTGAGAAGGAGGAAATAACATAGTTTTCACACCAAGTTTGATATTTATCTATTCAAGTTTCAATTTTTGTAGTGTTGCAATGTTAATTGTGATTCAATTTTAGGAATTTAACATTATATATTGGTTAATAGTATTGTTGTTAGTAATGATATTTGAGTGTTATTGAATTTAACATTGAAAAGAAAGCAAGTGGTGAAAAACTCAAATTGTTGAGGAGTTTGATGCAAGAAGATAAAAACACTACATAATTGGGTACTCTCTCCATTCAAATCTTCATTTTTTAGGTATGTCAAGTCTTTACATGCATGTTCTTTACATTTTCCTTATTTCGGATTGAATTACTTTATCATGCTTTATCATACATGTTTAAAATAGACACATTCTCAATCAAGAAAGTAGCCTACAATCTCACATAATGCCATGTATATTTTCTACACTTGGGCTCTTTAATAATTATGTGTAATAAACAAACCTTAACATACCATGATGTCAAACTATACAAGAATAAATCCTTACAACATAAAAAAAATACAATCCCACTATTATCTTGTATTCATTTCTTAGGAACTAATATTGGTCTCTTTATCATGCTACAGACAAATTCTTCCAACACAGGAAGAGATAGAAGCTAAGAATGCAAAGAAAGCAGTGGCTATGAGGGAACTTTGTGAGAAGAGGAAATTGGACACGATAAATGAAGACATACCAATTGAAGAGGAACCACAACCATCACAAAGAGATATGGTATTGGCGGCACAAAGAGAATGAATGCAAAAACTTCGTGGTATGAGAGATTTGAATACCATAGTTGGAGACACGTCCTCTACTGCAAGTCAACATGTAGGGACACCATCTACCACATCTCAAGTTGAGAGTACATCATCACTCACATGTGATGAAGGAGGTACGCCATCGTTCCCACCTCAACCTCAAGGTATGTCATCTATTCCATCTCCAATCGAAGGTATGCCATCTAACCCATCTCATTTAAATATTGATGAAATTCCTAATGTTGAGATGAATTTACCTAACTTGACACCACCTAGAATTTTGCATAGAAAGCCAAAGTATTTGATTGATACTAATGAGAATATTTTGCAGCCAATGGAAGGTAAGATTCCAAAATGCACTTGTAGAAGATATGCTAATAAGATTTAGAGATTATTCTTTGAAAAGTTAAATGAGACTGCAAGATGTCAACTATTCATTGAAATGATGCGAAGTATAAAGTATAGGTCTATCATGAAGATTCTTGGGTTGAGAACATCAGAGGCTTCAAGTGAAAAATCTATTGTCAAGAATCTAATGAGTGCGTATGAGAGTGTGGCTAACACCTCACGCATAAAAGATAGTAATACAACACGGCGTGTGATTACATCGATTATAGTAAGTAGTCAAACGAGGAAAGCTTGTCTCATTAGAAAGACAAGTCAAGAATTGAGAATTAATAGGAAAACTTTATCAAGAGCCGTTGGAAGACGCCAAAGAATTGAGGACACTAATGCCAATGAATTATGGGCATTCTCGGGGAGACTACCACGAAAAGATAAACCAATTGTTGAAGCATTGAGATCACTAATTAAAGACTTTTGGAAGAATTACACAAGGGTATCTCTGAATCAAAGGGATGTGGTAAGAAGGAGAATCGGTAGTCAGAACTGCGAGCCACATCCAAAGCATTTTTTGGATGAGACTCAAACACAGTTTTATGGTAAATTTCTAGAGAAGTATCCTCAAATTAAAATTTGTCAAAGATATTTTGAATTGCTAAAACCTTTCTATGTTAAGATAAATCACACACACACTACTTGTTGTTGTAGATTACATATTGAATTTTCTAACCATTTTGATGCTTATAGGTCTATATGTTTAGATATGCATACTAACAATGATTTGCAGGGTTGTGCCATATGTGCCCCACCAACATCTTCAAGAGACTTCATATCAAGAATTTTATGTGAAAGAGAGGAAGGTCAAATATTCTACAAGAAATTATGCTTGGATGGCACATGTCATCGTTGCGGTGGCTTGCAACATTTGCCAATATGTGAACATATGGAAATAACACATGCGGTTGGAAATGAACTAGTAGAGTTTGGAAAGTATAAAACAGTGGCATACAATACAAAAGATGGTAAAGAAGCAAAGAGGTGTGAATTAGTTATTGAAAATATTCCAGTGTATCAGTTTATGCCTATATTTCATGACAGCATAGTGTATGAGTATGCAAGACATGCCCATAGAGCTCGATGGTTGGACTTGCAATTCAAGTTATGCAAGGACACATTTCCAGTTGGTAGCATTGTTTTAGTCATCGACTTTGCAGAGAACTACAGTCTATAGCCATAGCGTGAGGTGCAATCACAATATTACAACTCCACACAGGTTTCTATATTTGTGCACATTACATTCATTCATGTGAATGATAGTACAGAGGATGATAGAAAGATCATAAGGGAGTATAATTTCTATATTAATGATGATCGCACGCATTCTATGGAGTTTGTGCAAGGTTGCTTTTAGGTGTTCTACAATGATTTGGCTAGAAGGGGCATATCATTCAGTCAGCATATCATATGGTCGGATAATTGTGCGTCACAATTCAAGAACTCACAGAATTTCTATTGGCTGAGTAGGAGGCATAATTTTATAGGTATTCAACATATGTGGAACTTTTGTGAGGCCGGGCATGGAAAGGGGGAGCATGATGGTGCAGGAGCATGTATCAAAAGAGCCATAGCACGAGAAGAGTTAAAGTATAAAGACAATGCAAAGTTGACAGATGCAAAATTGATTGTCGAGTGGTGTAATGCTTCCATGGGTCCAGGTAATGAAGGTAAGTCTTTAGTTCGTAGATTTTTTTGGTTGATAGATGATACTAACATTGCACCATATGAGGATTGTTGTACATTGACAGGATCAAATGAGATGCACTCTTTCAGAAGCTCAATTGCAGGTTCATGGAGTATCCATACACGAAACATGTCATGCTTTTGTTCTTCCTATACAATTTAAGTCTAGGATGAGTACGAGTCAAAGGAGTGGGTTGACGAATGGCAGTTAAGTTATCTTAGCCCACTTGACACGTATCGACCCCCGACAATACTGGAACTAACACAGATAGAATCGTCAGTTGACTTTGACCACATATCAGATTTAGTTCAACCAAGTAATATAGGGCACGTATATGCATCTAATTTCATCTAGTTCAACTAGGTAATGTCATCTTACTTTGTAGTGTTTTTGTAATGTTGACTAATTTCCTCTAATTTGCTACGCATATCAATGTAGGGCACGTATATGCAGTTATTGCAGATGAAGATAATGAAGAGGGAACAGATTATTACTTATGTCATTGTGTTGAGGCCAAAAAAAAATTTGAGGCCCCTGTTACAGATGGAGAAAACATCAAATACCCTACAGGCTCAGTGGTTATTACTGGAACATGGCTTAGAAGGTACCCACATAAGAGTGTTAATATTTGGCTATTTTAGGACTTTGACACTCATCGGAAGATTCTTCATTACTCGAACCTTGTCGTGGCATCCAATGTTCATTTGATAAAGTATCGGGGTAGACCTTTGAACAAAATATTGTGGAAGGTGCATGAGTCTGACCATGAAGCAATACTTGACACAATAAAGAGTAGAGCAGACCCAGATGGTTCATTGGATTAATTTGTAAGTATTCACATTGATTTTGTAAAGTTATGTTACATTGAGTTGTAAGTATGCACATTAATTTGTAAGGTTTGTTTTTTTTTTCCTTCTGCATTTTTACACATATGTACACATTTTTACATCATCATGTTATACATTTTTGGTGTCCTACTCCTGATGCGACCAAACTCATAACTCACCCTACTTCCTCTAGACACCATTTGATGATCTCTCCAACACTCTGGATCCAGGGCACCCAATCATGATGATGACCTATATACCATTCTCCCAAGGCGCTCATAATGAATGAAAAGAAGACCAAGGGCGCCCAAGCTTAATAGACTTATTTCTTTCAATTTTGATGATCCAAACTCTTGCAATATGACATCCACTTTCATGCCTTTAGATCTTCCTTCACATACAGGGTGCCAAATCAAGTTGAAAAATCTACATAAGGGTGCCAAACTAGATGAAAGGAGACATGAAATGCACCTTAGGACTCCATGCTAAGGTTTGAGCCATTAAAGTCTCTTGATATTAGGTGCTCATGATGATGAAACTTAGAGCTTTTTCCTTTCCTATGCGCTCATCTAAGATATTTGAATGATAAGGAGCACCTCGACCTCTATAATGTACATTGGGCACCAAAATCAAGGTGGTTTTAAGTCACTTTGAGTCATTTGGGGTCAGTTTGAGTCTTTGAGTCATGTTGCAAAAAAGTGTGAATGTTGTCAAGTTGCACAAAGCAACTTTTGCATTTTTGGTGTCCTGCTCATGATGTGACCAAACTAACTGTCCAACGCATTCGGATGGGTACATTTACGCTAGGCATGGTCCTGTTTTTCACCCAAACATGTCGAAACAGTCTGAGCTACATTGTACCCACGATATCCCTGAAGAGTCCAAATTGCAAAAAGGCAGCAATCTTTGACGAGATGTTACTCAAAAATTGTGTCACTTAGAAACATTATGTATGAGGCAACACGATCATCTAGAGTGCCTCTACAATAACCTCTCTTAGTTTTTTATATCTCTGGGGCATTTACCCGTGGTGAAAAGTTTTCTACTGCCCCAAAAATCGTCAGAAGGAGGCAGTGTAAAGTTGCAAAGGGGTGTAACTTTCGTCCTACTCCTGATGCGACCAAACTGACTATTCCAACGCATCTGAATGGGTACATTTACGCTAGGCATGGTCCTATTTTTCACCCAAACATGTCGAAACAGTCTGAGCTACATTGTACCGACGATATCCCTGAAGAGTCCAAAGTGCAAAAATGTAGCAATCTTTGACGAGATATTACTCAAAAATCGTGTCACTTAGAAATATTTTGTCTAAGGCAACGCGATCATGTAAAGTGCCTCTACAATAACCTCTCTCAGTTTTTTATATCTCTGAGGTATTTGCCTGTGGTGAAAGGTTTTCTGCTGCCCCAAAAATTGTCAGGAGGCAGTGTAAAGTTGCAAAGGGGTGTAACTTTTATCCTGCTCCTGATGCAACCAAACTGACTATTCCAACGCATCTGGATGGGTACATTTACGCTAGGCATTGTCTTTTTTTTCACCCAAACATGTCGAAACAATCTGAGCTACATTGTACCCACGATATCCCTAAAGAGTCCAAAGTGCAAAAAGGCAACAATCTTTGACAAGATGCTACTCGAAAACTGTGTCACTTAGAAACATTATGTCTAAGACAACACGATCACGTAGAGTGCCTCTACAATAACCTCTCTCAGTTTTTATATCTCTGAGGCATTTGCCTGTGGTGAAAGGTTTCCTGCTGCCCCAAAAATCGTCAGAAGGAGGCAGTGTAAAGTTACAAAGGGGTGTAACTTCCGTCCTACTCCTGATGTGACCAAACTGATTGTTCCAACGCATCTGAATGGGTACATTTACGCTAGGCATGGTCCTATTTTTTACCCAAACATGTCGAAACAGTCTGAGCTACATTGTACCGACGATATCCCTAAAGAGTCCAAAGTGCAAAAAGGCAGCAATCTTTGACGAGATGTTACTTGAAAACCATGTCACTTAGAAACATTCCATCTAAGGCAACATGATCATGTAAAGTGCCTCTACAATAACCTCTCTTGGTTTTTTATATCTCTGAGGCATTTGCCCGTGGTGAAAGGTTTTCTGCTACCCCAAAAATTGTCAGAAGGAGGCAGTGTAAAGTTGCAAAGGGGTGTAACTTTTGTCCTGCTCCTGATGCAACCAAACTGACTATTCCAATGCATCTGGATGGGTACATTTATGCTAGGCATTGTCCTTTTTTTTACCCAAACATGTCGAAACAGTCCGAGCTACATTGTACCCACGATATCCCTAAAGAGTCTAAAGTGCAAAAAGGCAGCAATCTTTGACGAGATGTTACTCGAAAATCGTGTCACTTAGAAATATTTTGTCTAAGGCAACACGATCACATAGAGTGCCTCTACAATAACCTCTCTCAATTTTTTATATCTTTGAGGTATTTGGCCGTGGTGAAAGGTTTCCTACTGCCCCAAAAATCATCAGAAGCAGGCAGTGTAAAGTTGCAAAGGGGTGTAACTTTCGTCCTACTCCTAATGCGACCAAACTGACTATTCCAACACATCTGAATGGGTACATTTACATTAGGCATGGTCCTATTTTTCACCCAAACATGTCAAAACAGTCTGAGCTACATTGTACCGACGATATCCCTAAAGAGTCCAAAGTGCAAAAAGGCAGCAATCTTTGACGAGATGTTACTCGAAAACCATGTCACTTACAAACATTCCATCTAAGGTAACGTGATCACGTAGAGTGCCTCTACAATAACCTCTCTCAGTTTTTTATATCTCTGAGACATTTGCCTGTGGTGAAAGGTTTTCTGCTGCCCCAAAAATCATCAGAAGGAGGCAGTGTATTAAGTTAGGATGAAAGCCTATTCACTCTAGGCACCTGTTGTGACCAAATCACACATCGTGCTCAAGAATCCTAAACATGCACCTTGAACAAGTGATGCTACAAGTGGTGAACAAAATGGGCGCCTTAAAGAATTGAGCCCTCCAAGACATCCTGCAATTGTCTAAAAGTCCAAAATTTACATAAGTGAGTTAAGGCACCATTTTCCATCTCCAGAGCCTCCTTTGAGCACCTTAACATGGAGTGAATGTTTTATTCTATGAAAGATTGCGCCTAAAGAATATAACAACCCCTTGAGTCACTAGGATGAACTAAGTTAACAAAATGAACTTCATTGAGGGAGGCACACTTGTGCATCTAGACAACTCCAGTTTAGCACCTAAGAGAAAGCATGTTTAGAGACACCCCTCAAATGAACCCTCTAGAACCAATAACCATAGCTCAAGATCCATAACCATGAGAAGATAAAGCATTAAAACAATTCATCTAAAGGATGGGAAATACCTCTTAGATGATAGTCTGCCGAGTAGACCAAGAGTGGGGAATGAGAATGCTCCTCGAAGATACACCAAGCCACAATGACTCTCCAATAAGAATCTTCTCTAGGTCCATAATTAACTCACGCCCATATCCAAGTGAAAGTCTCCTTGGTCTTCCTGCTAAAACCTCTAAAGGGTAACCATCTCAACAAGTGTCTCTAATCCCAAGAGAACTCTAGCCTCACCCAAGTATTGAAGTATGTATGAGAACCTACAACCAATCAATCCATGTTAAGCACCAAATGCAACACCACATTATCATGAAGCTCCCAAGCACATGACCAATGTACTCAATACCAAGAGAACCAACAAGACCACTATCAAAACTCCAACTACAAAATTAGGTATCCAAACATGACATCATGATCTAACATCTCCTCCTAGAAGATCACATGCACCAATACAGACATCCTAGTCTCAAGAGAACTTGTATCATGCTAATACTCTAATCTAGAATCAAGAGTCCACCAAGACACACTACCAAACACCTCTAAACCAAGGATCAACATCTACAACCACATGAAGATAACTATCTCCTAAAAATAGTAGCCAAGATGTCAAAGCACTCTCACTACAAATAATAATCATAATCCAAGAGTTTATCCATTACACCCAACCACTATATAAGATCATCCATCACTAGGTGACGAATACACATCACTATCAAAGCTCCCACTAAACCATGATATGAACTACACATGGCATTGTGATAACCATCTCTTAAATGAAGATCACCATGGTCCACACACACTCAACTATAATACTAATAACTCCAAAGTAGAACCAAGATCTCCAATCTAAGAAGATAAACCATCATTACTGTCAAAAGCTCACACTAAACTATGCAACTAAGATATCCATGACATCATGATAAACATGCTACAAGTCCCAATAACCAACTATCCAATCATTCTCATCATCCATCCTCTCATGCCAATGCAACATACCAATGCATAAATGAGCATAGACAAGGAAAAATAACGAAGTCTACATCAACACTGAATCAATCCCGTGGATATAGGCAATATGCATTCAAGTCATCCCACTACAATCAATGAGATGTGCATCCCAAAAAAATGCATAACTTGTAGATCCCAACCATTGAAAACATGCAAAATCATCATCACATTAGTAACTTCCAAACTGAGATATCAAATAATATAACTTATAGACTTCACCAAATCAATCATAGATTCAACTTTCCAAACAAGTTTACAAATGAGTAACCATAGTCAAGGAACTAATCAAGCGTCTAAGAGATAAGAACAATGTGCTAAAAGTAAACCACAACACCACCTGTAATCATGAATCAAACATCATAACCCATACCTATCAACTACAAAAATGGTCAAGTCTTGCCAATGCTAAAATGTACCTACATATCCATGACACCATAATTATCATCATTGCTATACCTATGCTCAAATCCCACTGAAACAAGACTCCTAGTCTCACCATGTATCAACCATGTCCTCAAACCAGAATATTGCTGAGCCCATGAAGATTGATACACCCACTTCAATAGAATAGGCAATTAATGTACCTAATGTGTCTTCATTTAATAAACTAGTAAACATCATTTGCATCCATACTTAAACCAATCTTATTGTTGTGTTTGATGTGTCCTCTTTCAAACAACCATTTAACAAAATTTGAGTCCAAACAATAAACATTTACAACCATAAACATCTCAAAGTCCAAAATCCAAACATTCTATCATCCTTAATCATTTCCATCATGGACCCTTGGTTTGAAAAAATTATTATGCAAGATAAAAACCCTATGCCTATTACCTTGTGTGAGGCTCATGCAAAACCCAAAATCACAATCAAAATAGGTCCTCAAACCATGCATCCTTTAAATGAGATCTTTTATCCAAATCAATCAAAAAATCCCTTTGACAATGATGATGATGATGATAGTCTTGTAGATCAAGATGATATCAAGGTGACAATAGCATTAACTATGAGATCATTACATGCAAACTTTCCATAAACCTTCATCTCCCACTCATGAACATGCAAAAATATTTCAAACAAGAAATGACTAGCACTAGCTATCATGCCAATCCTAAATACACATCTAATGGTCATCCTTATGGTACCTTTGGTAAGGGAAGAACCACTTTAGACCAAGGTCCTCATAATCAATTCATATCTCCAATCCCAACCGCATGTGAGAACTGTTTATCCTATGTATCCTATTCAAATCCTCCATCTCATAATCCTTACATTCCAACTTATCCCATCAATCCAAACCCACTACATCCAAATCATCCTTTTTAGATTTCCTCCAAGGACTTCTAGTGGAGGAAAAATCTCAAACTAGAAATCACAAATTCAATTAGTGTACCTCTCCCAAGCCTATCCAAAAGTCACATAGTACCATGCCTATCCATCAAACACCACAATGCAATCAAAATCCTAACAACATGCCCATGATCCAAGATCAAGTGCAATCATGCAAAGATATTATCAATCACAAGCCTATTAAGAATGAACTAGAGTCTTCTAGTACCATACTTTTCCATCAAACACCATCATGTAATCCATGGCCTATCAAGCCTATCAAAGAAAATGCAAATATCCTCTGTAATACAATCAGACTTTAAATATTTGAAGTAGCCATCTACAAATATCCATTCAAACGTGGATTTATAATGCAAGTATGGACACCATCAATAAAAAAGATTTGTATTAACCAAATATCCATATAGGCATACATCAATATCTGTCGATATAAGTATAACATATATACAAAATAGCCATATAGGCTTACAAGAATGCCATATAGGCATACAATGTCAACTATGTACAATACAAAATATATGTCCACAAATGCCATATAGGCAAACAACAAAGGAACACAATAAAAAGTCATTCCCCTTTGGCTGGTGAACAGAATAAATCACAAGCAGCCTTTGATCTTCTAGGGGATCGAGACGCGCATGTGGGTGGTCTACTACGAACCTGAGGGCTGCTACTCCTATTTAGGTCTTCCTACATCTTTACCTGTTACAATAAAAAGTATAGACATTAATATATAGAAATTACATGTTATAAAAAATGAAACATTTAACAAAATAATCACTTACTGCTAACATATAATCTGTCTCCTCGCTTGCCTTAGTAGCAAGAATAGGCCATGGTGATGTCATGTCCTATAGAAACCATCCATATAGAAATTAAACTTCAAATCAATAATCTTTTGATTTTTCAAAAATAGACAACTATAACAATGAATGTAAATTGAAATTTACTAATCTGCCTCATACCCCTGTCAATGCCATGGAGCTATGAATCGCAGAGGCCACACCCTGCTCCATTGCCCTATGAACATGGGGAGGTGTCTCCACAGCCTGCATCATCTGGAAATAAAACAACATTATTCAATTACGAAAACTATAATAGTGATGCAAATCATGGCTTCTAATATACACACACGTTCATCTAAACATGGAAGTACACACAATAAAGCACACAAATCATATACAAAATTTAGTAAGTACAATTCATTCATTAAACTATTTATTTTATTACTTTTGTAAAGCTTTGAAGTCCACCACTGCTGGCAGGTGTTGCCGTGAAATCTACAGTATTAACCTATTCAACATCCAAAATCAGATATTAGAATACCATTCATATAACGATGCTATTCACATGTAATATTTATAATTGTTTACTAGTTACATACCTCGACAATAGATGATCTAGTGAATGCAGGTGGAGAACCACTGAAAACTGCATCGACGCTATGACCCTGAAATTTCATTAAAATCATCAATTTAAATTAGTTAATCTTGTATTTAAAAAATGAAATTTAATAAATTAAATTCAATAAACTTGCTAATATTTACCTGAGTATCAAGACCGAAAGTCTCACTCAGGAGGGTATCTGTCATCACCATCTGCTCAGCTGCAGATGTAGCCTGTGCACCTGCATCCTGACTGTCCATGGGGTCATAACCACAGGCTGACCCGCAAGCCTGGCAAGTATGGGGTGGGACCCTACTCCTCGCACTATCTCCCAACCCACTCTGTGTTGTAGGACCAGCATGCTCTATGATGCTTTGGGTCAAGGCACTAATCGACTAAAGTGTATCGACCTCAACACTCTCCTTCACAATGGAAGGGATATAAACATGCTCGTGGGCTGGTCTGTTGATTACTCGTCTCACTACCCACTGTGGGTTAAGACGTGCCCCTGGTCTATCTTGTGCTGACCCCCCACCTCTACCCTGGAAGTCTCGCATATCAAAATAATTTGGCACTTTATTGAGGACAAACTCGCAGTAGAGTTTCCTCAAAAAGTATTGCGGGACCTCATTATTATTGCATGGAGGATGGTCAAAAACCATCCACCACCTCTGCCCGAAATTGTCCCTTATCACTTGGTTGTTGCACCAATGGATAGGGAACCTCTTGCATGTAATGGGTGGAGGTTGATTTGTTTGTGTGTTTGTAAAAATTGAACACAAGTCTAATTTTGTAATTTGTAATTTTTTCACATCTTGGTATGACAACTTGTCTGCATAGTAATCTCTAAACTCTCTCTTTTTATCCATCCAACTAGTTATTTGCTTGCTAATTGAATCTACATTTGATAACATAGACTCAAGAGATTCGGCAAGCGTGGACCTATGCAAAGTTGAAGTGGAAGGATCTTTCAACCTTGCAATTATATCTTCAATTTCCTTTTTGTTGTTTTCAATTTGCCCCATTATATTTTCTTGTGTTCCAGGGGCATGTCGAGGAATGAATGGAGGAGGTTGTTGTTCTGCAGGTATTTCCTCCTCAGGATTTTGTGGATTTTGAGGAGGAGGAGGAGGAGGTGCATTAACATTTCCTGACAATTAACAAAATATACATCAAAAATCAACAAAAACCTACCTATTTAGAAACAAATTCAAACAAAAAAATAAATATAACTCACCCCTTTGGCGTGCTCGACGTTGTGGCAACATTTTGGTGATGAATCGATAAACTTTTTGTGTTGAATGGTGTTTTGCAAAACGCGAGCATGCTTTTGAGGGTTTGCAAGCCGCGGGTAGAGAGGAGAAAACAGAAAAATGAAATTGGAAACCCTTTTTTTATTTATATAAAGTCATAATGCGAGCATGTTATAACGCGCTCGCATTATGGCTTGGTAATGACGAGCCTAATACCAAGCCATAATGCGAGCGCGTTATAACGCGCTCGCGTTATGACTTAATTTTTTTAAAAATTAATTTGGCCACTTTTTGGCCCCCCATCTTCTTGCACTTACCCTTCAAGTCTATACCAGAAGAATATCTCAAGTCATACCCAACTATGCCATGTAAGTATCTTAGGATATGCTTTACTGCAATAGATATATTTGCCTTGGTTCACACATGAACTGACTAAGTACACTCACTGCATAGCAAATATCTGGTCTAGTATTAACTAGATAGATCAATGATCCAATCAACTATCTGTACATAGCAGGATCCACCAGATCTAAACTAGCTATAGCCTCTTTTAACTTCAACAAATTTATCTCCATTGGTGTAGACATGGACTTGCAATCCATCATACCAAATCTCTTCAAGAAGTCAATAGTATACTTTCCTTGACTTAGAATGATCTCATCTGGCTTTTTACATACTTCTAAACCAAGGAAGTACTGCAAAAGACCAAGATCCTTCATTTCAAATTCTAAAGCTAACTCCTTCTTGCATTTGATAATGAGGTGATCTTCTCCAGTAATAAGTAGATCATCAACATAGAGAACCAAGATTAATGCTTCGTCATCAATTACCTTGAAGTATAGGTTTGAATCAACATCATTCTTGGAGAAACCCAAGCTCATCAGGTATTGATCAATTCTTTCGTACCAAGCACGAGGAGCCTACTCAAGGCCATACAAAGCCTTCTTCAGCTTGCAAACATGAGACTCCTTCCCATGAACCTCAAAGCCTTTAGGTTTCTCAATATATACCTCTTCCTTGATTACACCATTTAGAAATGTTGTCTTCACATCCATTTGGTGTATCTTCCATCCTTTAAATGCTGCAATAGCAATGATGGTCTTGGCGGATGTATGACGAGCAATTGGAGCAAAGGTTTCCTCATAATCTACTCCCTCTTTGTGAGAGAATCCTCTAGCCACAAACCTAGCCTTGTACTTCTCAATGCTTCCATCAGCCGCATGCTTGATCTATTTTTAATTAAGGAGAAAATATCTCCTGAAGCTACCAAACACTAACACTCCCTCTGAATGTCATTTCTTCCTCTTCGAAGTAGCTGATCGTAAATTCTTCATCCAAGGCTGACCCAACCTTGTGCCCTCGAGTGAAGAATCATGAGAGTTATGCACCACCAGCTCAGTCCCAAAGTTGAGTCTCCATTCTTTAGCCTGTGTGACTTCCTCACAGGATGCATCAAGCTTTTCCTCCCTTGAATACAATCTCTCATCATCCTTATGCTCCTCGATCCGTCCTGGAAGCATTTTTAGAGAGATTACTAATAGTTCATAGAATCAACATGATTCACTATTCCAATGTATGAATTAATAACTATATAAAAGATTCATGAACATTATTCAAGGGTATGAAATACTTATCTCTTTATTGTCTAATCTTCCTCACAATCCACCAATTGTTATTTCCTGATCTTTGCACCTAAAGATTTAGATTTGCTGCAATGGAATGATTTGTTGTTACAGAAGATTCAAAACTGTCTGCAACTTTCAAAAAAAATGTCTTCATGTAGTAGATACGTGAACACAAGATCTCCAAATATGCCCAGAATAGGAACAACAAACTTCCGTTGAGATGGTGAATGTACCAACAACAAAATTTTGTATGATAAGATATGAAATAGAAGCACCAATATATTTTCTATCGCCAGGAATAACCCTCAAACAATACAAGTAGTGATCAAACACTTCGAATGAAATGCTTATGCGAATATTGCAAATGATGCCTTGGACAATAATCTACTCGGTTGCATGCATTTCATATATATACTAGCAAATCAACATATAGCAAATGTTTATAGTACATTTCGCCAATGCTCATCAAATTAATTTACAGAATGAAGGTACCCGAAGTTCCATTTGCTAGATACAGTCCTGCCAACATGTTCAACTTTCGCTTCCTTCTGAGGTCCTAATTCTGTTCCAAACGATGCCGCTAGTACTCAGTATCCATAGGTGGAGAAAGGCTCTGATTGATGAGTGGCGAGAGCCGAAGGCTACGCAGCCACGAGCAAATCAGGAGTCACTCCAAATGATAGTCGCTATACTTAGATCCATGTGTCCTTCACGATTCCTGATGATGTATAGTGTCTGCAGCCCTAGGAGTTGATTGTGTATTTTGTCGAAGGATCTTTCAGGCTCACGCTATGCTGTATGAAAGATAAGAGCTTCATAGTAGACATGAATGTTCAGGCCCTAGATGCTCGATCTTTTCCACTTATCCGCCTCCAATAAAGACATCTCCTCTTGAGTGTCAAGCCAGTAGACTATGTAAGATTCAATGCCTTCCAAAATCAACTTCATAGATCAGATCTCTTGAACCCGCTCTGATACCATGTTGAATTTATGATCAGATATAAAAAAATAGAAATTTAATTTAAGTTCAGACACATTAACACATCATATTCCCTGGGAAAACCCTCCTCAAGGGAGAAAAACCCAACCAATAATTTCTCTTATATTATAGAATAGATAATGCAGAAATATACTTTACAAGTAATATGACAATATGCTAAAGGTGATGGAATTCTTCTCCAAGTACTAATTCTACCTCCAATCAAACTTGATCTGTTGTAGAAGAACAAACTTGTCGTGAATAATCAAATGACAAATATTGCATGTTTATATATATGTAATTGTGGTGCCTCTTCATGAATGGGGTGTGACTCCTCATTGAGTCGGCCTAGAAATCTCCCACTACTACAAAACATCAACACCACAAACTTTCAACTAGGAAAAAGTCCAAGCATTTGAAAAGAGAGATCTTTATTTTAGGCCACCTCAAGCAACCCTTAAACGACATCTATTATGATTGGCATGGCCATTCAAGTACTACACATAGTAACAATTGACTTTACAACTCAACACACAACTTTTTGATAACTTCAAATGACCGATTTCTTCTTTTTAATCACCCTTCACTGAGACTATTTAACATTAATATTATCAACTCAATCAACCCTACACAACAAAGAACTCTTACAAATGAATTGAAATACTCGCACAACCTTCGAGAAGATAAGTTGCCAATGTGCTTGGGCTTGATGGACTCAAAAGTTCAAAATTGTCATGGTGACGACAAGTGATTAGCTCAAATCATGGAAAAGTCAATTCAATCTCTAAGCCTAACTTCATATTTATTAGTGAAAATGTTAGATATAGTATAGATTAGTAGGACATAAGAATTAGTTTCACGTTAGCATATAGCACCCAAATTAGGGTATTTCCTTTCTTTGTTGAGAAATTACTCTTGTTTGCTCTCGTACATCATCCGTGTTGACATTTTGGCTTCCTATTGTAAGGATATTTAATAGGCACAATTACAATAAATCTATATCACTGGTTTGAAGCTTTGTAATGCTGCTGCTCTTTCGTCTTCTCTAATATGGTATTAGAGCAAACATTTTAAGTGTTGGAAATTCAACTAACAAAAAGCTTTAGTTGCTGGAAGAAATTTTGGTTGTTGGGAGGAAGGTGTTGCAGCTGCCCTTAAGGATTTCTCTACCACACAATCAAATTGCAAATGAGTGTTGCATACAGCTGAGTAAGAAGTGTGACATGAGAATGTTAAAATTTGTTGTGGGCAGCAATCATTCAATTATATACACCATTGAAGCAAACCACAGCAACAAACAATTAAGCGTCATTCTGCAGGAATAGCAAGTAGATCTTGGTGAAAGCCAGCTGTTCAAATAGATATCAACAGAGGCAACACTTGGGAGTATATGGTGACAAGGAAGAGAGGAAAATGGGTAGTTGACAAACCAAGGTGCAGAGATAAAGGTCAGGTCTGAGAGGGGTATTTGCAATCATACCAAGGTGCAGAAACATTCAAACTTGTGGGCTGCTTAAAGTGTGCAAATGGCCAAGTAATTGGCAGAGAGAAGAATCGCACAGCAAAGAGAACTGGCAGCATCCAACTATAAAATCGAAAATTGCATGCTAAGCAATTTGCTTTTACATGTTTTTTACTCACTTGCATCATTTTGTCGCTTGTGTGTTTTGAGTTTTGACCTCTTTCCAACCCTGTTTGTTGCCTTCCCTAGCCACGTCCTAGTTGTTTATCTCTCCTAGCCCCTTTTATGTGTTGACCCTTTTAAATTTAGTGTTTTTTTTTTATTCCCATGTCCTAGGTGTCTTCCTCTTTTTCATGACCCCTCACACCTTATCTTGCCACCTTTTTAAATGCTTAAATCAAATTACTTTATTTTATGAGAGCTTATCTCTTGAACCTAGTGTAATAACCACTTTTGGCCTCGTAAAATCTCACTTTTGGAATCTCTTTGTATTTAATCCTACAACCCTTAGGGAAAAAGCCTATCATTGACTAGTCCTAGAAAATCAGGGCTCCTTGGGTTCAATAATGTCTACCCCTTAGATGAATGGGGTGAAAAATGACTTTTTAGTTTATACCCAATAAAGCTAAATCTTTCACAACTAATTCATTTTGATGGAACAAAGGACACACACGCTTTGAAGCTCAATTTCCCTCCAAAAATTCATTTAACAAGCCCTCCAAAGTCATTTTTTGGTCTAAAACAACAAACTTTTGTTTTGGGTGCAATTTTTTGCATTTTTCTGTAAGAGAGAAAGCATATGTTAGTGATCAGAAAATATCAACAAAGAGTTAACTTTCATTCGAGACCAACAAGAAGTTTTTATGGTGCCTCCATCAACCTCTACAACTAAAACAAGCAACAATGGTATACTATTTTCAAGTTTTGGCAGTAGCTAGTCTAGGGTTTTCATGAAAATATATTTGATTTTTGTTTGACTTTGGCTACTAATATTAGATGATCGACATTCTAGCTTCCTTCCACATGACTTCTCATAAGAAGTGGCTTTCTAACTATGAGAGATTTGATGGTGGAAAAGTCTATGTTGGTGACAACTCTTACCTCAATATCGTTGGCCATGGGAGAGTCAAGATCAGATTTTCTAATGGGATAATCAAAGGTATCTCAAGAGTTATACACATCCTAGTTTTGGCACAAAATATATTATCTATCGATAAGATGAATGATGTGGGAGGGTAGGTATTCTTCTGCAAGGAATGGTGTAAGATGGTTTGTGGAGCTATGGTGCTTATAAAGGAAGTTTGGATTGGAACTCTTTTCCATCCCAATGCCAACACATACATTCAGTGTAACAATTTTGTTGTACCTACAACGAAGAGATCTACAACATCTATACCTTTGGCATCAAAATCGGTAGCAAAGATATCTGCTATATGCAGTTCTAGATCTTTTAGATGTGCAGTTCGAGTTCCTAAGCATACTCTTACCTCAAAGAGCAAGTCGCATGTTGAGAATATTATGTTGTGGCATGCACATAGGGGCCACACCGGTGAGAATGGTCTTAGGACCTTGAAAAATAAAAATCTTGTAGAAAATTTGGTTGATTGTTTTCTTGATTTTCTTTTTATATTATATAATAGTCCACAAAAACAAGTTACACAATATAAGTCATAGCAGCGAAAGTAATAGTTTGCTAGATACAACAATTAAGAAATTAAGACTAAAGATAAACTAGCTAGGGCTTATAACCAAGAAGCACTCAAAGAATTATTAGAATCACTATGAGAAGTGACAATCCTAAAACCCAGAACTTATAATATACTTGTTATGTCATTACATCATTAACCTGTTACCAGAATTATGAGAGGTTTTATGAAGTTTCCTCAATAATAGTAACACCATCACAAAAAAGATTAGTAGAATCTTGAGCAATAGTATCCATAGGAATCAGAGAGATTATTGGATGGGGAGGAACTTGAGATCTAACATAAATGTTTCCATTCATGTCAACAATCAGAATAGAACTATCAAAGGCAATAGTAGGAACAAGGTCACACTCCATTAGATCATCTTCATTGTCACTTTCCTATAGCCATCTACCAGTTTGGTCAATGTTCGGCCACCACTTAGCCTGTATGATATGTCTTATGTAGCATTACCTTACCTTGATCCAACAACTTATAAAACTTTCTTTTTGAAATCTTCAAAGTCATGGTAACCTATAAAACAATAGAAGAGAATGTGAGCTCCTAATAAGAGTTAGTGAGGATCCTTATTTTGTCCTAGAACACCTCATCATTCCTATCCTTCCATAAGTGCCATAATACTTCAGTAGACAACTTAAGTCATAACTAATTAAGATCCTTATAAAGTATTTCACAAACCCAAAAGGAATTTCACACAATGAGATATGACAGTTGTTAGCATTGCTCAGTGTCATATGATGCTTACACAATCTTTTATGTATCATGCCTGCAGCATCGCCTTTGTTGCCTCTTCTTGGGGGGTAACCTGACACAATCGAGAGTGGAGGGCCTTATCAGGCTGTCCAATCTCGCAGCTAAAACTCAACAGTCAATGGGAAAATATAAACTCTTTATTGACATTATCATGCAGAGGACATTACAACATTGAAAAGTCTTTACATTTAGTGATCAAAAGATCAACAATACAATAGAGGCCCAAATTCCCTATTCTTCTGTTCTCATCCCATTCTCTCTCTCCTCCCTTTCTCTATTTAGTTCATCTGTTGTTTCTACCCTCACCAAGCGTTACTCAACACAACTCCACTACTCATAAAGGATCCCTGTAGCACGATGATGGATTCTCAAATTGGCCGCCACTCCTTCCACGATCTCTACAGAATTCTTCATGCCCGAAACAGTCCACCATATTTAGCTCTTTCATTACTGGCACCAGAATGTCACGGTCATACCAATGAATGCACAGAGTGTTGAAACCAAGAAGGTCAACAAGATTTGGAAATGTCAAACACACAGGATCACGATATCGGGAAGACCCAGATCAAGTTAGGCCGATGTTGAAAAGCATTGCAGAGTCTTCAACAAACGTGCTATCGAAAAGACCAAGAAAAGTTATGCCGAATGTTGGGCATCAATTTGATGGGGAGACATTTGAACTATCTTTTAATGAAGCAAGTCTCACTGAAGAGTGGGCATCGGGGAGATAGGAAACATGGTCACACCGAACGCTGGGCATCGAGGTGATGGGGAGACATTTGAACTATCTTCCGATGAAGCAGGTCTCACCGAAGAGTGGGCATCAGGGAGATAGGAAACATGGTCATGCCGAAAGCATACAAAGACTAAGAGCAAGTGCCGTTGGAATGACCGAGGGACTCCAAAAGAGTCATCCTGAAGAGGAAGGTCATACCGATCACAAGCATCGGAGAAGGTCCCGCTGATAAAGGTTGTCGCTGAGACCAAAATCAGAGTCTGGCCGAAAAAGTAAGAAACTCCTCCCGCCAAAAGAACCTACAAGCACATTTTGAATTCAGACCAATATGTCCCCAAGTTGAATGTCAACCATCAAAAGGAGCCAGAACACAAACGACTTTGCAAAACACACCAAAAATTTGAGAAACTAAACTATGCATTTTTGGGTGATGCGGGATAACTTGTCCACCTGGATGCTCTTGCATCAAACACACTGGGTAAGTGAAATGTTCCTTGAGGCTGAGACTCAAGAACATTTGGACCAATCTAGTAGTGAAATACCAAATTTGACCAACTCTGCAACTGTCATCCAAGTTGAATCTTTAATTGGTTTATCCTTCCATCTAACAAGATACTCCAAATATTCTCTACCCCTGGTTTTCTTGGGTATATGGGAGTCAACCACTTGATCAATCTGTTCAGACTTCTTTTCAGGCATTTGAACAATCCAATCACTTGCATCCTATACGTCTGAAACAATTTCTCCTTGCATACTTGGCTCTCCTTCATAGTATCTTACCATATCTGCCACATTGAATATGGGTGAAATATCTATGCCAGGTGGTAGTTCTATTTCATATGCATTGGATGAAAACTTCCTCAAGACCTTACAAGGTCCAATCTTTTTCCACTTCAGTTTATTGTATGTTCCCTGTGGGAACCTTTCTTTCCTCAAGTGTGCCAAGACTAGATCTCCTACTTCAAACTCCAGCTCTTTTCTATGCAAATCAGCTTGATGTTTATACTTGGCTACATTTTTTGTCCATTCCTCCTATACTTCTTTATGCAGATCATAAATGTATTTAGCAAAATCCTCTGCTACAGAACTCTTCCTTCCCAAATCAGCACTGTCCCAAAGTTCATCAACTCCTCTAGGACTGAAACCATATACTATGCAAAAGGGACTCTTTCTTGTACTCATGTTTACAGAGTTATTGTAAGCAAATTCTGCCTGGGCCAATACCATATCCCACTGGTTTGGCTTCTTCCCCACAAGACATCTTAACAAATTTCCCAAACTTTTGTTCACTACTTCAGTTTGACCATCACTCTGTGGATGGTATGCCGAACTAAAACCCAAATTAGTACCCAATTTCTTCTATATAGTAAGCCAAAAATGACCAACAAACTTAACATCTCTATCAGACACAATGCTCTTGGGCAAACCATGCAATCTCACAACTTCTTTGAAAAATAAAGTAGCAATATGTGAAGCATCATTACCTTTTTGATAGGGAATAAAATGTACCATCTTGGATAATCTATCCACAACAACAATAATAGAGTCATTACCTCTTTGTGTACGAGGCAACCCCAAAACAAAATACATGCTGATGTGTTCCCATGGTCTTTCTGGAATAGGTAATGGGTGATACAACCCAGTGTTCTGCCTCACGCCCTTGGCATAATGACATACTCTGCATCTCTGCACCATCTTCTTCACATTTGCAGCCATTCCTAGCCAAAAATATGCTTCACTCAATAGTGCTAGTGTTTTGTCCACACCAAAATGTCCACTCAAACCTCTGCTATGTTTCTCCTTCAGCAAATTATCCCTCACGGAACCTTGAGGTATGCATAATCTCCTTCCTTTGAACAACAAACCTTCTGGAACAAAATAATCTAACCAAGGTGTCCTATCCTTCTCAAGAGGATTGTTACAAGCATTCCAAGCTTCCTTAAAATCAGTATCAGCTTCATACAATTCTTTCATGGCATCAAAACCAACTACATTCACTTGCATTTCATTTGTCATGAGACATTTTCTACTTAATGCATCAGCTACCTTATTAGATTTACCACTTCTATGCTTCAATACAAAAGAATAAATTTGCAAGAATTCAACCCACTTCATGTGTCTTTGATTTAGCTTACCTTGGCTATTAATGAATTGCAAAGCATGATGGTCTGTGTATAAAACAAACTCCTTGGGCAACAAATAATGTCTCCATTTCTCCAATGCTTAGACTATAGCATAAAATTCCTGATCATACACTGAATACTTTCTTTTTGCCTCATTCAGCTTCTCACTAAAGTATGCAATTGGTCTTCCTTCTTGGCTGAGAACTCCTCCTATTGCTATTCCAATCGCATCATAATCAACTTGGAAAACTTTTCCAAAGTCTGGCAGCGCTAACACCGGCTGCTCTGTCACCTTAGTTTTCAAAAATTGAAAACTTTTCTCTGCTGCAATTGTCCACTTGAAATCTCTTCTTACTCCTTTCATTGTCTCAGTTATGGGAGCACAAATCCCATTGAAATTCCTTATGAACTTCCTATAGAATCTTGCTAACCCATGAAAACTACAGGCCTCAAAAGTATTCCTCGGTGATGGCCATTCAACTATAGCCTTTACTTTCTTCGGGTCCATTTTCAACCCTTCTTCTGAGATTACAAATCCCAAGTATACTAACTCCTTCATGAAAGTACACTTCTTCAGATTTACCATCAACTTTTCTTCCTTCAACCTTTGCAAGACAGCCCTAATATGTTCTAGATGATCCCCTTTTGTTTTACTGAAAATTAAAATATCATCCAAATAAACTATCACAAACTTACCAAGATATGGCTTCAACACTTGATTCATCAGCCTCATGAATGTACTGGGTGCATTTGTCAATCCAAATGGCATGACCAGCCACTCATACAATCCATCCTTCGTCTTGAATGTTGTTTTCCACTCATCCCCTTCATGGAATCTGATTTGATGATATCCACTCTTCAGGTCAATCTTTGTGAAGTATTTTGCTCCACTTAAACAGTCCATTAAATCATCCATTTTGGGCAATGGGAATCTATATTTGATGGTGATCTTATTAATTCCATAAGAGTCTGTACACATTCTCCATTCACCTCCTTTCTTAGGTACTAGTACTGTAGGTACAACACATGGACTGAGACTTTCTCTGATCATCCCCTTGTCTAACAACTCTTGAACTTGTCTATTTATCTCCTCATTCTCTTGTGGTGTCATTCTATACGGTGCCTTGTTTGGCAAACTTGCACCCAAAATCAAATCCATGCAATGATTGATTTCTCTTACTAGTGGTAGTCCATCCAGTAACTCTTTCATCATTACGTCAGAGTACTCATCAATCAGCTCTTGAACTTCTACTGGCAACTCCTCTTCCTTTTCAACTGTCAAGTTTTGTGACAATTGAGCCACAAATGTATAACAAACACCATCCTTCTTTAAGTCCTTTAGGAACTTCTTTCTTGAGACAAGACACACCTTAGAAGTGCCTTCAACCTCCTCATCTTTGTCTTTCATAGGATTCAATATGAATTTCTGCCCATCCTTCTGAATAGTATATGTATTATTCTTACCATCATGAACATCTTGTCTATCAAACTGCCACGACCTTCCCAATGAGAGATGGAAGGCATCCATTGGCATTACATCACAAAGTATCTCATCCTTATATGTACCAGTTTGAAAATTGACTAAAAATTGTTCTCTTACCACTAATTGATGCTCTTTCTGCAACCACGAAACCTTGTATGGGCTAGGATGTTTCATCCTTTTCAGCTTTAACTTCTTTACCATTTCTTCAGACACAATGTTGTATGTGCTACCACTGTCTACAATCACCTTGCAACATTTTCCACCAGACTTGCATCTGGTTCTGAACATATTTCTCCTTTGTATTGGTTTAGTCTCTGCCTTCTTAGGGCTTAACAAAATCTTCCTTATCATCAAGGACTCTCCGTTCTCTGCATCTTCTCCATTCTTTGAAGATTATGCAATCTCCTCCTCTTCTGCTTGGGCCACATGCACTTTGGCTTCCTTTCCTTTACCTCCACCTTGAACTTGTGGACATTCAAAAGATCTATGCCCAATCTCTCCACATTGATAGCATGTACTAGTGAAGTCGCTACCTCTTCCTCTTCCAAAGTTTCCTCTCCCTTGAAACGATTCTCCTCTTCCTCTGAAGTTTCCTCTACCTCCAGCTTCCTAAGTCTGAGAGGTACCGTCTTCATTCTGTTTTGCATCATATCCTCTTCCACCACTAATCGGTCCTCTACCACGGGTATTTCTACCTTTGCACTAGTTATTGTTTTGTTGTTTCTGGTTTAGTTTCTCCTCGGCCTTCAAAGCACATTGATAAGTCTCCTCCACGCTCTGCAATCTGAGCAAACTAATTTCATCTTGTATGGACATCCGCAAGCCATTTAGGTACCTTGCAACTTGCTCTGCTTTATCCTCTGTGTGCTCTACTCGAATACTCAATCTATAAAATTCTTCTGTGTACTCCTTGACACTGGAGTCTTTCTGCTTCAAGTTCTACAATTTACTAAACAAACTTATCTAATAGTCTAAAGGCATGAATTTTGCCTTCAATTTATTCACCATTCGATCCCATGATCTTATCTTCTCCTTACCTTTTCTTTGTCTATCAGTTTGCAAATGATCCCACCAAAGGGATGCATGCCATTTCAGCTTAGTATAGGCATATTTCACCTTCTTGTCTTCTTCAGTACCTTCAAAATCAAAGTACTTCTCCATCTCAGTGATCCAATCCAGTAGTTCATCTGAATTCAAAGTACCACCATAGTTTGGAGGGTCAAAATGGGGTTTGGTATTGATTCTAGTTATGGCTCTAATGAACCTCTCTTCACCTTGATCAAGCCCAGGTTGGCCTTCTTCTCCTTCAGCTACAACTTGCTCTTCTTCAATATCACTCACGTCTTCAATAGGGTGACCTCTTCGCTGTACAATCTCAATAGCTTCCAATCTGGCTATAATTCCTCTCAGCATCTCCAATAGTATGGGGTCTGCATCTCTTCTTGCCCCTCTTCCTCTGCCTTATCCTCTTTGTGCCATTTTACGCAAGTCCTCTACAGTTGCAGGGCTTCTCTCTCTTCTCACTTACCCCACAATAATTTCTCTTAGTACTTCGTAATTCTCTTGACACCTTCCTCAGGAGAAAAACCTTGCTCTGATACCGCTTGATGCTGTCAAGAGTGGAGGGCCTTATTAGGCTGTCCAATCTCATAGCTAAAACTCAACAATCAATGGGAAAATATAAACTCTTTATTGACATTATCATGCAAAGGACATTACAGCATTGAAAAGTCTTTACATTTAGTGATCAAAAGATCAATAATACAATAGAGGCCCAAATTCCCTATTCTTCTATTCTCATCCTGTTCTCTCTCTCCTCCCTTTCTCTATTCAGTTCATCTGTTATTTCTACCCTCACCAAGCGTTACTCAACATAACTCCACTACTCATAAAGGATCCCTACAGCACGATAATGGATTCTCAAATTGGCTGCCACTCCTTCCATGATCTCTACAGAATTCTTCATGCCTGAAATAGTCCACCATATTTAGCTCTTTCATTACTGGCGCCAGAATGTCACAATCGTGCCAATGAATGTGCAGAGTGTTCAAACCAAGAAGGTCAACAAGATTTGGAAATGTCGAACACACAGGCTCACAATATCGGGAAGACCCAGATCAAGTTAGGCGAATGTTGAAAAGCATTGCAGAGTCTTCAACAAATACACTATCGGAAAGACCAAGAAAAGTTACGCCGAACGCTAGGCATTGGGGTGACGGGGAGACATTTGAACTGTCTTCCGATGAAGCAGGTCTCACCGAAGAGTTGGCATCAGGGAGATAGGAAACATGGTCATGCCGAAGGTTGGGCATTAGGGTGACGGGGAGACATTTGAACTATCTTTCGATGAAGCAGGTCTCACCGAAGAGTGGGCATCGAGGAGATAGGAAACATGGTCACGCCGAAAGCATACGAAGACCGAGAGCAAGTACTGTCAGAATGACTGAGAGACTCGGAAAGAGTCGTCTCGAAGAGGAAGGTCATACCGATCACAAGCATCGGAGAAGGTCCCACCGATAAAGGTTGTCACTGAGACTGAAATCAGAATCTGGCCAAAAAAGTAAGAAACTCATCCTGTCAAAAGCACTTCCAAGCACATTTTGAATTCAGACCAATATGTCCCCAAGTTGAATGTCGACCATCAAAAGGAACCAGAACAGAAACGACTCTGCAAAAACACCAAAAATTAGAGAAACTAAACTATGCATTTTTGGGCGATGCGGGATAACTTGTCCACCTGAATGCTCCTGCATCACAACCCCTCTTTTTCATTTTTTGAGATGTAGCTCTAAGAACATATCTTCTCATATATGTTCCCTCGAGCTCTCTTCCCCTTTTTATCCCTTAAAACTAATTACATACCAATGCTTTATACAATTAGTTTAAGTTGGGGGCATAATTTCCTACTTTACACCCTTTTTTCACACACCATATTGATGGTTCTCTCATGGCAATTTTGTGCTCTGGAAACACTTTGTAGCTAGTGGTCCTAAGTAGATGCACTTGCTTGGCCTGATCATGCTTTCAGCTACTAGTTTGGCACTCTTTGTGAGTCACCTAACAATGTAGTTTGTTAGTCCTAGTGACCCATAAGAGTTGGGTATGGTTCCTAGCTCTCATAGTGTGCTAGAAATGCCTCTCTGTTGTTTTATTTTCTTTGCTTGTGTGTGTGTGTGTTTTGTTATAGATAGTTGTAGGTTGTGTATTAGATTATATGATTTTCTATCCACTGATCCTTGGGCAAACCATATTTGATCTAATCCTTTTTAGGATATTTTTAATATATGTGTGTGATTCTGACATTGCCTCTTATGTAGGTTTATTAATTGACACTACAGTTTTGCAGGTTCTCAGCCTGGGGGCTTCATACCTCTACTAGAATAACCTTCAGCATCCTTACAATGATCCTTTATGGAGGCATAATGTTTTACATGTCATTTCATTTCTACTTTAGTTTGCATATGCACATAGTGTCATATGCTCACTAAAGTGGGGGCTAAATGTAACGTAGAAAATTGCATACCCTTGCAATTTCACGTTGTTTCATAACCACCTTAGTGTTTGTTCTTTCTCTCTGCATATAGGCTAAGGTTTGCTTGTTTTTGGTCTATTTCTCTCATTTTATGCAAATTTCACTATGATTGGTTACTTACATGATCCTAAGGTGTCATGTGTGACCAGGAGCTAGTTTTACCTAGACTCGAGCGCTCTGCGCGGACGTCGATGCACCGTGCTAGCGTCCCACATCTATTTTCTAACAAGTATCCATTTCTAAGTGTTACCACACATCTTCAGTGATTATGGCGATTCTTTGTAACACCCTTTGGGGTCGCAGAATGTCTCTTGACTATCTATTTCAAGATTTTTCCCTCTTCTTGGATATTGGAAGAATCTTTGAATGGATTATCTCAATTTCTTTCACATTCTCAAGCTCTTTCTCTCATTCTAGTTATTGGCTTTGGCAAGTTGACAACTCCTGGATATATTTTGCATTCTCTGTTGTGAATTGGATCTCTACAACAACTACTTGAGACTTTGGTGCTTCATTTTTAGTTCTGCTTGGTGTTCATTGGGAGGTCTCTTTTGTTGGGATTGAAGTTGTGTGTAGCCTTTGAACTCTTGAGATTTTTGCAGCCTTCCTTCCTTTGCATACATTGGTAAGATTGTTCTATTTTGATATTCAATATTTTTCCATTCAAATATTTTATACATTGCGTAGTTTATTGTTATGGTGTAGACCACCATTGTCGCATTGTGTTTTTGGGTGTAGAGCACCTATTTATTGCATTGCCTGCATGTTGAAGATTTCTTTCCTGTAGACTAGGAAAGTAAATCTTGTTTTTGTTATTTCTCTTACTTTCCTAGATACACTTAAGATAGGAATGCACACACTATTATTTCCATTTCTTTGTTGGTTTACATTTCTTTATCAAATTGCTGCTTGTGGAGGTCGGAAGACCAAAACTAGGACTTGACTGAGGCAAGTCCCTAAGAAGCCCAACCATTTCTCCTCTCTCTTTGCAGATATCTTGAAGAAAAGAGTTATACAACCGCACGAAGGTTTTGTGTATCCTTTTTCCCTCTTTGCATCAATTCATTTCATTAGCTCAATCGATTTTATTTTAGTTTATGTGTTTATTAGATATCACTGTGTATATTTTTTGTTTAAATTTGTGTTGTGTAGATGACCTAGGTCTGTTCAGACCTGGAAGTTTTTATTTTTGGTGATTTTCAAACTCCAATGCCCAGAATAGACGTCCTTGCACCGTGTTGTCATCTGTAGTAGTGAGCTCCTCTTTTCGACTATAGGTTCCATATTCCTATCTCTTTTTACTTTTTTCATCAGTTTTTCATATTTTGTTTACATCAATTTGTTTTTAGAATTCATTTTGTTTTCCCATCATTGCCAATCACCTAGTCAGGTTGCATTGCTTTGATTGGGACACAAAGTGGTTCTATAAGGCCTAGAGTAGGTTCTTGAACATCTAAAATAATAGATAATAGAACCCTAGTGTAGTGTTACTGAAGAGTTCCCTTAATTGAAGAGATTCGATTAAGGAGTAACTTTTCCTACCCTAAAGTTATAAATGTAATAATTAGCTCACAAGTATAATAGTCTTGTGTATAATTGGCTCATAACATTCCATATTTGAAACCCCTCATCACTAATTCCTAGATTTGTATTTTTTATCCCTAGATTTACTTTTAATCACCCTAAATCAAATTTACGAGTGTGGACTTGGCCTAGGCCACTTTCGTAGTCACAATCTAATCCTCACCCTTTTCAATTTTAACATATAAATTTATCCATTGATGACCACTTCACTAGTCATTGTGAGCCAACTTAGTGCACATTATCTTGATTTGTGTGCTTGGTTCTTGTATTTAAGGACATTCATGTTCACTCATTTGAAAATCATATTGGAGATCATAAGGACATCCTAAAGCATTCTTATTGAGCACATCTAAAGTTTGATATTTTAGAGAATAAAAAGAATCTAGTAGCATTTACCTTAGAGCGCATCTTCTTAGGACCATTGCATGCATGTTTGTTGTTCGCTATCATTTCACTCAAAGTTGTAAAGTTGGTCCATTAGGATTTGATAAAGGAGAACTTCACCCTCACAATCTAACAAATTCCCCAAAGGTGTTTGTAAACACCGTCTGTCTATATGTTGCAAATTCAAATAGAAAAAATCAAGGTGAGAAAGTGAATCTCAATAGTCTTCTACCATATCAGATTTGTGAGTTTCACATCAAGTTTGAACATAGGTTGAGACCTACACTCACGGAAATTAGTTCCACACTCACATAGGTGATCTAGAGTGAAAATGATTAATTTGTAGTCTAAAATCTTCGTCTAAGTCAACCCTAAAATTCTAGAGCATTGGTGAATGAAATTCTCACACATGTCATAACACTTCTCCATCATCAAATTTCGAGCTAAGTATCACATTTAATATATTAGATTTCCATACTTAAATTTACATTTATTTCATTTATTAGTCTCCACTCATTGCTCTAAGACAAATTTGTTTATCATTGTGATTTAATTAATTGCCCTAAGATAGTTTATGTAAAGGGTGTGATTTTACACCTATAACAATAAAGAGTAGAAATACTTTAATTCCATAAAATTATTATCTAATTAAAATAAAAGATCATATAAAGTGAAGTGACCCTTGGTCCATTGTTAAAGTTGAACGATTTATAAAGAGCCCCTGTGACTTTTTCCACCCACATTTTTTAAAATATGTGTAATATTATTTGATAATCAACCATATATACATTTATTCATAAAAAAATCTTTAAAAAAAATTGTTCAATTTATCCTTCAAAATGCATAGCTCAAAGAAAAGGACAGGCATAGATTGGATGAGAAGATATTGAGTGTATGATTAACAAAGTCGTATAAAATACCCTTCTTACTGTGTAACCTGCAAACTTGTAAAAATATCCATCAAAGTGAATGGCATGTAGCTTTCAATGAGAGGTTCACAGCTGCCAACCAAGACCGCCTGCACCTAACTACGGTGAGGATTCACGGACGGAGTTGTTAAGTGGGACCGAGCTCAGGATAAGGAGGTGATGGGCGCATGAAGGGGAAAAGGGCTTTCCAAACATGCTTCAGATCCTCCAAGATCATTAGTACCGACTTTATTGCAGGCATTTATGAGTTTCTGACAAAAAGATGGGCATTTTGAAACATTGTTCACTTAGATAATGATATGAAAGGCAGTTGTGACCAGACAACTCTTTCATTTACCTTTACATGTAATAAACTTATGTGACAAGATAGGTGCGTCACTTGGGTATGAGTTATAAATGTGTTGTTGTTATATGACTTTAAGTGATTTAATAGTGAAACCGTTAAAGAGTAATTTTATATATTATTTATATTAAAAATGATAAATAGTTGTTATATTTTTATTAGTTAAAATTTATTTTTGATTGTTGAATTGGATGATGTTTAAGAACAACTCTTTTTATAAAATCAAAAACTTTGTGATGAAATGGTCAAATTTCATATATAAATATTTTAACAGTATTAGGTATCTATCTTCTTTTATATTGAGATATCTCTTATATAGTGATGTCTCATAAATTAAAATGTATAGTAAATATAATAACTGGACA
Organism: Cunninghamia lanceolata; assembly: GCA_027924645.1. Lineage (NCBI taxonomy): Eukaryota > Viridiplantae > Streptophyta > Pinopsida > Cupressales > Cupressaceae > Cunninghamia > Cunninghamia lanceolata. The sequence continues at coordinate 8,389,043 of BSBN01000957.1, forward strand.
TACAAGATATTGTTTAAGGCTCTTTAATTATTTATGAAGTTATGTGGTCAAAGGATAAAAAGTACTTGGTATAATCAAATGTGTGTACTTACAAAACATTTGTCTTGATAATTATTGTTGTCCCCCCTAGGACCTTCTCCATCAATGTTCTTCACACGCTAAAAAGAGACATTTATTAAGACATTAGGGAAGACAACTTTATTTAAGGTTACTTAAAATCAACCAGGGTAGAACTAGTAGAATCATTTCCAATAAATAAACACCATCACCTTAAGTACTATCTTCATCTTGAAAATGGGCACATTGTTCCTCCCAAATATAGCATAGTCTTCTTTGGTTTGAGACTCCCTTTAGGTCAATTGAAAGAGTGCTCATATCAATTTGTAGAGATAGAGAACATTATATTTATATACATAATTATATTTGCACACTTCACAACAATGATCAAGAATGAGAAGAGCACTTTGCATTTAGGTGTCTAGTGTATTATAAGATCCGTAATAGGATTTATTCTCTTTAGAGAAAGCCAACCTGCTCTAAATATGAGGTCTTATTCAATATGATGATGAAAAATATGTAACTCTAGAATTTATCAAAGAGAGCCCAATATAGACTCAACCTTCTTAAGATTCGTCAAGACAATTCTTTTTCTTAAACTTTTCCTTTAGATTCCTTTTTGAATCTCAACCTTAGAGGTAAAAGTGAACTCATTTCTTATGTCAACAAACATGGTTTGTTAGGCATGCAGGATCTCACTAGCATAACAAGGCTTAATTCAAGTTAATATTTTATATACTTCATGTTTTCTTTCTTTCTTTCATTTCTTTTCAAAACACGTAAATGAAATGCACTTCTCTTTTATTCCCCTTTAATCTATTATAATGATTAATGGACAATAATATGTTAATTTTAAATTTTTCATATATCAAATTTCAAACAAATAACTCCGTACTCCACACGAAGCTTGAAATTTGATGATAACTACTTCCCTATCAAATGAAAACTATGGGAACTTTTTAATATTTATTTGTTAAAAAAACTTTTGAAATGAGAGAAAAGACCCATAGTTAAGTATGGACCATAAATTTCAAGATGAGATATTTTAATAGTAGTACAATTTTTAAAGTAAACAGTGATTAAAATTTTATTTTAAAAGTTCTTTATTTGTATTATATGTACTCAATGATATTATACAAAATTTAATCATAAGATTATACATATGATGTATATTAATTGGATAATGTTATCCACATGTTTAAAATTACCTTAGTTTTTAGTGTACTATTTTAAATATACTAATATAAATTAATTCAAAATACATATTTCCCTCTATGTCAAATAAAAATGTTAATTTTATCATAAAATAATCTTATTGGTTGTTCCTTTTTTACATTATTTGAAAACCATATGACATTTATAGACCTTAAACATAAGCTACATCTTTAGACAATTTTAAATGGTATAAATGTCTTTGGAAAAGGTTGTAAATTTTTTGATGTGAGAGAATTTATAAACATAACAAAACAATGAAAACATGAATAGCACATGTTGTTTTTAAAATTTGAGTTGGTAATGTTTATGGATGAAAATTTTTTCCTTCATTTTGAAATGTGACAAAGTTTAAACTTTAACCATCAAATAAATTCGTTAAGTTGTTACTTTAAATCCACTTTCTTTATGCTATTGCAATTGCTACATCCAAGATGAATACAATCAATTTCCTTAATGTAAGGAAATCAACTTAAAGAAATCTCTAATCAGAAATAAGATAAGAGAAGTCAACTACTAAATCAAAAAAATTCTACATGTAAATAATAAAAATTCAATTCTATCACCTCAACATATTAAATTAAATGATTTTACCCCACTAAAATAAACATTGGATCAAATATTTTAATTTGTACTGATAAAAAATATATATTTGTAATTCACTCAAATAAAATTTATTAGAACATCTAATATTAAGTAAATTCTTCCATTAACACTCCTAGGGAGGGAAAAAACATAAAAAATAAGATATTTATACAATTTAAAAGGTACACACTAATATGAAAAATAGATTAAATTTTGAATCATAATTAAGATGAAAATTGTACTTTCTACAAATATATGTAAATAAATTTGTTTGGGAAATTGTTCCATTTAAAATTTATTAATATATTGGTTAAGTTAAATGATAGAATAATTATAGTAATTTTAGTTTTCTTTTTATATTAATACTTTAGTATTTATTAGTTAGAGGTAGACAATTAGAATTTTGTGTTTTTGGGGTTTTTTAGTTGAGCTATATTTTATGGATAAAAATGTATTAGTTAGAGGTAGACAATTAGAATTTTGTGTTTTTGGAGTTTTTTAGTTTAACTATACTTTATGGATAAAAAGGTAGATTCATAGTGATTGCTAACTAAAATTAGAAACCTCTTATACTAAGATGGTGACAAATAAATCAATAAAAATATTACCTAAATAAAAAGAATGAAGGGAATAAAAGTAACGAATTTCTTGAGTAAATTAAATCATTTCATAAACAAACCTACGAAAGCTTGAAAAATTAAATTATTATTTACAAGAAAAATCCAGAATCTGGTTAGGACTCTGACATAATCTAAAAAGACATATATGGCAAAGCTTCAACAGCGGGTACTTAAAAAGACAATGGACAGCCAGTACAAACATTACCATGGTTAGGTAAGTATCTACTTAGTTTTTCTTCCGTGGTTAGGTGTTTTAAATAATGAGAGGGGACCACGTTGTCTCTTCTCCGCGGTCACTTATATTTCTGACATCAGCGAGACAATCTCCATCCAATGTAAAAAATAGATTTCGTATAGATGGCCTATTACGTGTCGGCAGTGCACATGCTGATGCACTAGTAACAAAATCCTTCAAACTCTATAAATATAACCCCGCCGGAGGAAAGGAAGACAAGGTAAGTTTATAGAGAAGAGAAGGGCAGAGAATGCACAGATGGAACGGTTGTTCAAATGCAAATCTCAATCCCGGTCTCAGTTCGTTGATGGTTCCAGCTGTGAAGATCTGAGGCTGGTCAGGCGCCTTGGCCACGGCAACATGAGCACGGTTTTCTTGGCTGTTCATCGTAGCACAAACAAGGCTTTTGCTGTCAAAGTGATGAATAAGGAGCTTCTTCAACAGAGGAACGCCTACAAAATGGCAGCTACGGAGAAGGAGATTCTGTCTTCTTTGGATCATCCTTTTCTTCCGTCTCTGCTTAACCACTTTGAGTCGGAGAATCATACGTTTCTAGCCATGGAGTATTGTTCTGGAGGAGATATTAACGTCTTGAGGCATAGGCAGCCCAATAAGACCTTCTCAGAGTCTACGATAAGGTGAATATTCATTTCTTTGTTTCTGTTTCTAACTTACATTTGGCGGATGTGCGCTCGTCCTGGTTGTCTTCTCTATTTATTCTGAGAATTGAGGATTATTCTTGTGGATCTTGCTCGCTCTTTTTTAAGAGCATCAAATTTATACACTCAACGACCCAATAATTTGTTTTGGAGATCTTTTTCAATTTAGTGTTGAAGAATTGAAGAGTATTCTTTTGGATCTTGCTCTTTTTAATCTCAACGATCCAAATAATATTTTTTGGAGGTCCATTCAGTTTCACTAATAAGTGAAGGGTCGCTTGACTTAAAATCATTAAATAAATTTTCTTCTCTGTAATTTTTCTGTAACAGGTGCTAATTTTTTTGAGGTGGTCTAACTGCAATACTTACGATCTCTTTGTTTGTTGAATAATTGATAATTTTTTAGCGTTATCTTTGTTACTATATTGTTCGGTATCCGATGGAACCCAATGGATATCCTTTCTTAATATATAAGCTGAATCGGTTATATACTATTTTATCTTTGCTTCAGCTATAAGAAGACGTTGGATAGCTAATGTTTTGGGAGGAACTTTGTTTGGGTAATTGAAGCCAATTTTTGAGGTGTCGTGTTTGCATGGATGCGCAGATTCTACGCGGCGGAGGTAGTTGTAGCGTTGGAGTATTTGCACGAGCAGGGAATAGTATACAGAGATCTGAAGCCGGAGAACATATTGGTGCAAGACAGTGGCCACATAATGCTCACTGATTTTGATCTCTCCCTGCGTCTCGTATCCCATAACGGCGAAGATGGTGAATGGCAGTCTCGTTCGTTTGTGGGTACAGAGGAGTACATTGCGCCGGAGGTTCTGTGGGGGAAACCCCATTCGTACGCCGTGGACTGGTGGTCCTTGGGCGTCTTTATGTACGAAATGAGTCACGGGCGAACGCCGTTTAGGGGGTCAAGTAGAAAGGACACTTTTGTCAATATTTTGAGCAAGAACCCTTCCTTCTCATCCTCATCCTCATCTTCTCTCGACGATCTCGTTCAGAAGCTCCTTGCGAAAGAGCCGTCAAAGAGGCTAAACAGAAAGCAAATAAAAAGCCACCCATTCTTCCACGGCTTGAGATGGGAGCAACTGCAGTTTGTTTCGAGGCCTCCTTTTGTGCCGCCGCTCTCCCCTGAACTTCCGCTCACTTTTTACCCAGAAAATGAAGAAGAAGAAGAAGCAGCAGCAGACATGAGCATTCATTCCGAGAGCTACGGCTATACGGAATGTGACTTGCAAGAAGACAATACAAGCAAATGTATATTTCGGGATTTTTGAGACGATATGCTTTCCTAAATGGGCCAACACTGTTCCAGCTGGTGATGTTGCCCATAACAATCATTGCCTAAATTGGACGGTTGACCCTGTCTGTAAACCATTGTTTTTTTGTGATGGTTATCTATTCGACGGTTGACCCTGTCTGTAAAACATTTTTTTTGTGATGGTTATCCATTCGACGTTTCACCCTGTCTGTAAACCATTTTATTTTTATGGTTATCCATTCGAAGATGCCAAAAATATATATTTAGATAAGTATATATATAAAAGAATAATTTTATAAGAATTTTGACGTCCAAAATTTCCCTTAAATTTTTTAATTTATTAAAAAACCCTAAATCCTAAATAGAGCTATACTACCATCAAATTTAGGGCACTGTCCCAAACATATCTATGGAAAGCTAGGAGCTTAACTAACTACATTATATTTAGAAGCATTTAGTGTCTTTTGTTTTCGATAATTAAATCTTAAACTAGGGACATAGAGGGATACATATGGCCCAAAGTAGTAAGGGAGCAAAAACTAAATAGAAGGAAGAATATTTGGATGAAGCAAAATGTCAAGTGGACGGATAGATGAGGCATTAACATACAAGACTGCCCAAACACCAATGCATAAATCAAAAGGTATGTAAGAGAGAAAGTCAAAGCTGCCATGTGGACAAAAGAGCATGGACGAAAAAGATAATATTATGTAAAGAATTTCAACCTCATATGTGACCATGAACAAAAACACTATATAAGGGCAGAAATAAAAAGGAAAGCTAAAATGTTAATTGCTCAGTTAAAAATTAGTTCATACCATCTTAGGTGCAAAACATGGAAAACACCCATAAAAGAATGGTCGGAAAGGGTTTGTCGCCTTTGCATGTGGGATCTGTGGAAATATAATGACATTTCATCATAGAATGTATGGCATATGAGGACATAATGAGCACATACGCAGATATTCTAAAAGTTGAAGCTTTAACATCTCTATTTGAAGAGGAAAAATTAGCAAAAACTGCATACTACTTGATTAAAATCCAAGATTAACAAAGAAATTGAAGACAGACAGAGGTAACAATTGTGGTCGATTTTTTTAGTGTCTAACCGGTTGATTTCACTTTTAGGTCCCATAGATGACTTCATCTGGTGGACATCATTAAAAACTTAACTTTCCTTTCCTTTGATTTCAACAAATTTAACTTGAACGATGATGTTGGGGCGTTGCTCTCCAATATACCTTCCTGGAAATTGCCTGGCCGCAGTAGTTTGCAGACAGGTGGCCCACAGTCGCCACGTGTATGGAGGCAATCAATAACGTCTATGGATCAGGGCAATTTATGAGGTGGGATAGTAAAGATAATGCTAGTGATTGATTGTAATTTGTGTGGCTGCGCTCTCTCAACTTTATCTTTTGATTTTTATAAAAGTAAACGCACCACGCGATTACACGTCACGCATGGAAGAAATGTTCTGTGCGCGCAATATGAATTTGCATTGAGGTTGACGAGAGTCACATGTAAAGTCTTATACAAAGCGTTTAGTGGGAATCACATGGAAAACTATAGACCTGTCAAAGTTAGAAACAATCTGGTCTTTGTATTCGCTAGGTAAATGTAAAAATCTATCAACGGGCTCATTGCACAGTACGGGCGATGGCTAGTGTAAACGCGTAGATGTGAGACAAAATCCATGTGATTCACAAAAACGTTTAGATTTTTAAACGTTTAGCTCACTTTTTATAGGAAGAACAGCACCCCAAAGAAAAAAACACGTTTTATTTGATTTTGAACACAATGCACTATATATCGTAGAGATGTAGGCATGAAGCACATTGCCAATAGAAATCACTAGTAGAATGAGATGGACATAGCCATGAGTTAGCTCCTTTTTTAAAGAGATGATGTGTACATTGTCTTTGCATTGGAAGGTGAAGGTCAGGGAGATGTGCAGGTCCACCAAGCATTGAACTTAGGAGATTGCAGTAAACACCAAACCTTGATGATCAACATTATATAAGTGGTCAGATTTGTATGTATGGTTCATGAATGTATATTATAAGTGTTATGGGTTCGATAATTTTGCCTTAGACTAATCTTACCTTGACTAGGATTAAAAGAATAATTGTGGTTTGATTAAGCTTAGTAAGACCATGACTTAGAAGGTTTGTTTTAAAGAATAATTAAAAAATATAATTAAAGGCATGAGTGGGAGGCCACAAGATTGGATAACCCAATTCAACTTTGAAGAATTATTAGTTTGTACCAAGCATTAATGATGAAGATAATGCAAAGAAGAATCTAGACTATATCATGAAAACCATAAACTTTGGGTGAGTGGTAAGGTGGGTTGTTAAGGGTATGGATGAGTTGTTAGCTTGGCTACAATGCATGGCTGTGATCATTGATTTAGTCAGGTATTCTTTGGGAGTGAAAATTATGGTCATTTATAATTTGTTTTTGTTATTGATGAAGAGATAGTAAGTGCACAAAGATGGGGAGCTAAAAATAGGCCAAACATTGTTTGAAAGTGCATGAAGGCATAACGTGAGTATATTATACAATACATAACATGCTTGTGTTGTGGCTCAATCATGTTTTAAATAAAGTTGTTGATATTTATCCCATGCCTTCTCTTTTATCACCAATTCACTCCTATATAGCTAGGTTGTTGATATTTGTCTCATAGGCTAGGTTGTAAATACAATATATATTTTAGGGATTTATTTTTCATCTCTAGATAATTGGTGAGTTTGTGCCACTATCTTGTATAGGTACATTGTATAAATGTCATACATTTGTAAAGAGGTCCTACACCTAAGTAATGCCTCTATTTAGGTGTATCTATCCATCTTTGTGAGATGAGTAGTGCATATGTACCTTTATTGAAATACTTAGCCAATGTATTTTTTTTTTATGATAAATATATTAGTTTTAAAGTATCACATACATTTATTTGCCTCATTTTTTCCTATGTGGTACTTTTACATAACAACAACCATAAAGGATAGGGTCCCACCTAGATTGAGTGGTTCATGAGGATCCATGTTGGATATGTGGTTGGCAGAAAAGTGTCCCCATGGTATTCTGTTTCCTCTCAACAAATCAAATGATGTCATCAATAGTGGCACTCATGGTAAATGGTATTTCAATATGTTTATATATGCATTTTGTATTCATTACTTATTATAATATGTATCAAAAGTATAATGTCGAGAGCTAATTTGGATTGTATTGCATGTAGTTCACTATTATATGATGTTGCATATTGTAAATAAAATATATATCTTGTTTACCTATAATGTTGCATGTTGTAAATAAAACATAAATATTTGTAAATAAATTCATTGATATAAAAGTTTCAAAATTTCCAATGTCTCATGATGTATTGGATCTTATTCTTTGTGGTGCACATATAATTAGAGATTGAATGATATATAGTTTTAGTGGAGATAAAAAATACATACTTACATGTTAAATCATTCTCATTCTAATATTATTTCCACATGCACGATGATTCTTTTCTAATGTATGCTTCATTGAATACTTTAACAATGATCCTTACATGTGACTTCATTAAATACTTTAACAATTGTCATAAAGTATCTTACATAGTGACACAAATTTAACCACATCTTGTGGCCATTCATTAGGAAGTCTTATGGTTTCTTCTATGATTTCAAATGATACATTGTCTTTATATGCCCATTATTAATCTCCTAGGAAACATCACACATTATACCTTGAGGACTATGTACTCAACATGATTGTCAATTTTTTTCCCCTATACATATCCCACTATGCACCATGAGACTACACATCATGTCAATTCTACCATTACCTCAAGAAAAGGTTTTCCAAGTAAAATCCAAGTAGCTTAGAAAGTTTACTAGATTGGTGGTTCCTCATACAATGTTAGAGCAAATTCTACATAAGCAATTCATGACCTCTCTTTTCAACCATATTGATAGATCTGGATATATCCCAATACATTTTAATTTGTTAGTGCTTTTATGATTATCATAAGATACATGGACATATTACAGGTAGGCGCAACACACTCAAACATAAAATTCAAGATTTTATTGATAAAAATGTGATTCAAGTAAAGAATATTAATGAAAAATAAAATCAAATGATAACACCTCAATGTGATAGGGTACAAATGAGTAAGGATGATCCTCCCAAGGCTAGTTGTAAGGAACATGTAGGTCTTCACCTAAAAATATAATGAAGAGTATAACACATTATATATCAATGTTACAAACAAAGATATCAAACAAAATGACAAAAAAGAAAATGTTTGCATACAAGTGAGAATCAATAGAATAACTTGTGGTGGTATATGGTAGCCCTTAGTACTCCAATACAAATAGAAATAGAAACAAAATTTTGTCAAATAATCAATATGAGACAAAAGTTATAAAAAATACATCTTTAGCCAATGATCGATGTGATAAAAAATAAACATCTATTACAAAATCTCCAAAACAATGGCATGAAACACAAGTGACAACATCAAAAGTGTCATCCTTATACACCACCTTTTTTCTTAAAGAGATAATTCATGATCATGATCCATCACGATTAGCATGTGCAATGATAGTATTTAGGGGATACTCTTATTAGGCCATGGTTTCTTATGACACATATTTTTGACCCCATGCACATTGATACAAATTACTCTAAAAATTATTTGTTATTTTACTCGCTTATCATTGTCACATGCTATGCTTTTCTATGTTATTTCACTTTTCAATTGATCTTACCATATAAGGGTAACATATAATTTTGTATTTTTGCAAGTTTTACACAATCGTACTCACTCATCTTAGGTAAAAAAGGAAAGAGGAAATTTCAAGCACATATTCTAGTTAACACATTAATTGATTCTAAAGATAAGTACATTTAATGCACATACTCTTTACTCAACCTTACATTTACACATCATGATTGCTTTTCATACTTAGTTTTTCAAATTACAATTTTAAATTGACATGCTCATATAGTTTTTTGTCACAATCTCTCTCTCTCCCTCCCCCCCCTCTCTCCTCTCTCTCCTCTCTTTATGAGCACTCCTTTGTAGTTCCTTTATTTCTAATTTTTCATGTATGCACACTTAGTTTTGTACATGCATGCTAAAGTCAAGAAAAAATGTAGAGGATGAAGTGCATACCATGCATTTCCCCCTTTAATTTCATCTTTAGCATTGGACATCACATCCCTCAACAATTGACATCCATTGTCAAGGCACACTTTAAAAGACATTTCCAACATAGTCACTCATTGGTTAGGATGAGCTTCAACAAAACAATTAGTAATCATATCAATAATACCTATTTCCAACTCTTATCTCCTTTATCAGTAATGTTAGTTCTCAATCTTGGGGCTTGACTAAGGTTTATAGAAGTCCTAAAATTTAACCCTTGCATAGCAAGCACCACACTTTTGTTTAGAACCACCACTATTTTCCTTACCTCATATATCATTAGGCAAATAAGTTCAACATGTGTTGAAGATTAAATCTACCTAGGTAGGAAACACACAAATCTAGAGAGAATCACACCCTTGGACAGGATTGTTGTGGTGATTCTATCTTAGAGATTCAACTTCTCTAATTCCAATTATCTCAGGCTTTTGAATAATGATTTAGTATTATATTCTTAGTTACAATTCTTAGTTCCAATTACAGTCAATCTTTTGTCAATTTCATGATACTTAACCCTAGTCCATTTTTTTACATTTTAGTACATGTTTAATTATAATTTTAGTTAGACTGCTTCAATCAATTCACTTATTTGGCTTAATTGAATATTTAGAAGGTTTTAAAATCACATTTTAAAAAAATTGTTATATGAAGGATCTATTAAAGGGGCCCCAACCCAACTATAAATAAAAACCATACCAATATTTTAGTCACATGACCATCATATAGATAAATAGAGAAAACACCTATCCAAATTGAAACAAACACCACCTACACTAAACACAAATAACAAAAATAAAAAATGCTTGCCTTACTAGAGTAAACCAAAACTAGCCCAAACCCTAATAAGAACCAAAGACATGTACTATAAATATCTAAGCCTAAAACACCAATACTACATAGTAGAACAAATGCACTACAACAAAAGTGAATCACATATTCAATGACTACTTGAAGGAGTTATTTTCCAATGCTCAAACACACATCCATAATCCCCATTCCTTGAAATAAGAACCACCTCCAATAACCCTATGAAAACACTAGAATCCCACATAGCCCCATGCACCTTGATGACTTTGATAATCTCTATTCGATGCATGACCCTTGTCAAAAGACCATTCTCTACTATAGGCATCATGAACCTGCTCAACAATTCAAGTGTGCCATTATGAAAAGTTAATTTACCATATGCTACATTAACATTCTTAGGTCTTGATAGAAATCCTCCAATATTTTTTGGTCTGCCCTCATCTCATGCATTTCTTCATATAGCTGTGAAATGGAAGCTTCAATTTGTATGCTCAAAGCTTGATGTTATTTTCTACCTAAAACATACCTCAGCTCATCCTCAAAATATCATGACCCTTTACGTCTTCCTCATCTTTAATCTTCACTAAGAGCTCCAACAAGCACACCCTTCTCTACTCACTTATGATAACCTTAGATAGATTCTCCTTGAACTTAGTGAGAATCATAGCATGCAACTATGGCATCTTGTATCTAATAAGCAATAGTCCCTAGAATTACCTTTACTAGTTGCATTTGTACTACCTAGACTCAATTAAAAATCCTCTTTAGGTGATGGTCCAAGACTAGTACTTGCCAAAGCAAGTCTTGGGAGGAATTGCCACCTACCATCTTAAAAGAGCCACCAAGACAATGCTGCAATAAGACACTTGCACCTATTAACCACAGTATGTCAAAAGTACCAACTGCATCCCCAATCATCTACTACTTATACCAACAAATACTAGAAAGATACCTTCGGTCATTATAATTAATGTTTCCTCATCCTTCTCCCACAAGCCACTGCATACTTGAGCCTCCTAATAATTAAAACCAATTCACTTACTTATAATGCCATCATTTATCATAATCACATGCCAAAATTGTTACTATTAGGGTGGTCAATCCTTCTCAATTAATGTAATACAATTTTCCCAATCTTATGTCTTTACTTTCAACCATTGAGAAGTCTTAAAGTAAGGCCCCTTGGTTAGCTATAATCCGCCACAATATTTTGGACTCTAGAGCAATGAGTGATCTTGAAGGATGGGACCTTCAAACTCCACCTTTTCACTTCTTCTAAAATCACATTCAAATTCTAATTAGTAGAAAGTTCTTTTAATATTGCATTGGCCACTATTTGAGAATCCCCTCAACTTCAATCTCTTGATGCCAACCACATAAGTAGCCTTAAGGCTTGCTAACAAAGTTACCCATTTTGTATAGTTATTAGTTTGCTTCCCCAAGTAAACCAAACCACTTAAAACAAAGTTGCCACCTCAATTTCAAAGCGTATAACCAAGCCTACCTTACTTAGATTGCCTTTTGAAGCCCCATCAAAATTCATCTTAAACTCTCCATTCAATGCCTACCATCTCAAGCCCTTCTTATACTCCTTTTTCCTATTTGCCCTTAAATGAAAGTTTTAAAATCACATTTAATTATGTACACATTTTTAATATGTTGAAAGGTATGTTTATTTTCCCTTCAACTCTATTATTTATTATGAACTCAAATAGAGCCTTAGAAAGGAGTATTTGAAGTTGTCAGATCTAAACTATGAAGGGTGAAGGGGGTAGAGTTGGGGGATGAGAGTCCATTGACATTAGCATGATGTCATTGATGGCAAACCACCATAGATGAGAGTGAGTTAGAGGTGGGTATACATATGATATCTCACCAAGTGAAAAGTACTCATAGCCAATGTGGGACAAATGAGGTGTACTACATGTGTAGTACATCTTCACTAAATATAAAAAAAATAACCGCAATTATTAAATATATATACAACCTACCCAAATAAATACCTACCTTAAATAAATTTACTCTATTCTAAATACATAATATATAATAAAATAAATAACCAAATGCAAAAAAATAATATACACCAAAAAGACAAACTTCACAACAACAATTATTCAAGAAATGATTGACAAGGAAAATTCTAAAAGATAAAATAAAAATGGTAGTGAACAAGTGCTTAAATTGTGGCTATATAGTTTTCCAAACACAATTTAGCGGGACGGGAGGACAGTGTAAAATCAGTTATGGATATCCATTACTGTAATTCCAGATACATAACATGGAGAAGAAAACTGCCATTTTTACATGAATTAATATAAATGTACGTGGACTAAATGAATGCCACTCTCCAAATTCATGAACTTATACTTTATGCATTCCCAAAAGACAAAGTGGGAGAGGGTGAGGAAACCAAAAAAAAGTCACCTTTCGAAGAATCCAAGATAAAAATCCAAATATTGATAAAAATTTAAAACAATTTAAACTATCCTTTTTAAGTTTTGTGGGTTAATAGTGTGGTTAAATTTTCCAAGAGTAATATTAGGAAGGTAGTCACAAACTTAAACGATATTTATAGCAGTGTTATCAGTTTAAATATTATTTAATTTAGATACGTCTGGCTTGCATTCTTATTTCAACAATATGCACACACAAAACAATATATATCTAATCTTATAGAAGCAGGTGAAATTCCCTTCATTATATAACATACAGAAATAATTTCTAATATGTTATTGTTTCCAATATGGATTTTACATCTCGCTAAATACACAATTCTTATAATACCACTACAAATTTCTCGAATTATTTTCTCAAACCTGTCACTGTGCTACAATTACTAGTTTAAAATTTTATTGAGAAAAAGGAATCACCCTAAAGTAAAGCCACACAGCAAATAAGTATAAAAAAGATATAAAAAAGCCAAAAAGATGTACTGTTTTAGTAAAACTAAAGATATAAAAAAAGCCAAAAAGATGCACTGTTTTAGTACTTTAGGCAATCAGAAAGTATTGAACACGCCAAAGAATGTGAGACAAAAGGAGATTAAAGCTTTGCGCACGCCGAGCTTGTTCCATAGTTGAACTTCATCCACCACCACAACTCCAGAATTAGCACGGCTACACCCAATTAAAGCAGCATTCACACAGCCGACAAATCACATTCATCTTCATCACTTTAATACCTTGCGCCTACAACAACTTTGACAACAAAAATTCATGGCGTTAGCGAATATGCAAAGCATCGAATTTCTCAAACAAGCTCCTTCATTTTCTTCTGTAATGAGCTTCAGAATACCCGTAAGCCATCGTAAGCAAGTAAATATATATATTTTTTAATTGGAATAATTAACTATTTTTTAAGAGAGATTAGTTATTGGAATTGAAAATAAGATAATTACAATTAAAGAGTCAATGAAGGTTTGGGGCTAAAAACAATTTCTAAAAAGTAGATTATATTTTACAACAAAAGATCATGAACATTTTTCCAACGGTAGATAACACATGATCATCCATCCTTAACTTTATCAATAAAGCTTTTGTGGTCTTTTGCAAGAGCTGGCAACTAGATTGCAAGAATCTTGAGTTTAACATTACTTTTTAACCTTTCTTTAATAACTTTAATGAGTGTTGACAACTACAAAATAATGTTGGAGAAAAGACCATGCACAATCATTTTTGTTGGTGGAAAGGTATTTGTAAAAACAAATTTAAATATGAGCATCCAAATGTATAATAAGCTATACTTGATGAAATGATTTTGATCTTATTTTTTGAAAAAACAAATTTCCAACTTCTTTTGTTAAATATAGCACGAAGCAAAGTCATAATCCACTCTACTTAAATATCATCCATTTCAATGGTCAAATAGTCAATAGCAATTTTACACCTCATTCACAACAAAAAGTGGTAAATATTTGTCCTATTTTTATTGGGCAAAATTAACCTTTGATTATTGAAGTGGATGATACTTAAGAATAGCCATAATCGTATGCCAAATTTGTTGTTAGTCTCTATTTTGTGATAGAATGAACACTTGCTAGCTTGAGCAATTTTGTAGTGCATAGTCTTCTAGGCGAGAAGTCTCAACTTTTGATTTCTAAATAGCAAGGCTTAAGTTGAACCACCTAGACTCAAATCAATTCACTCTCCATTTCATATTAAACCTTGGTTCAATTTTATTGGAGGGAGGAATTTTAAGTAGAGTAGCTTCAATGGAAAATTTTCAATATTATATATTAACCTAAGAACCACCTCCAATCTTTAAAAAATTTGTATAAGATGAGAGTTAAAAGTTTTAGTTGTAGAGCTAGAGGAATTGAATCTTGAACTTTGTGGATACCATTAATAAGAGTGTTGAACAATTTGTAATCCTAATTAAGTTCAATATCACTTTTCCATGTTAAGGTTGCGGTCCCAAATGTTCTTGAATTCCATGATTCCTCTTTTAAAGAGGATCTCACTTAATTGATTTTTAAGAGCCAAAGGTTGATATTTATGCATATCAGTGTATTACACCATATTGATGATGAAAAAAAGTTTAACCCATGATTAAGTGATTGTCTATTCCATTCATAAAGAGAAGAGATTGACTATCAGACTTTCCATATAATTAAGAATTATCTTGAAGCTTGAGGTTCAAAGTACTATGCCATAAGTATTTTATCCTTCCACCCAACCTCTTTCCAAGCATTATTGGCATGAGTCGTAGCAATTTTGTGCCTAATAAGAGCCTTCCAAGGTGTAAATCCTTGAAGAGCTCTAATTATCCACTTTGTGACGTGGCAAGTCCCTTGTGTAAAGGGATCAATCACTTCTAAATCCCCTTTATTTTTTGGCTAGATATAGTAGGCATGTGAATAACTAGTGTTTAAAATAACCCAAGAATGAACATTCTATATAAATTTAAATTCTTTTGTGTTATTAATGTAGATGGGTGCATAAAAAATAGTTGTGTTTTAAGTTATACGGCCTAAATTTGATGGTTCACCCAAATTATCAAGAAAAAATTATGTGATGGTTATTTATTCATAAAGACCCTTCAAATGGCTAGTTGGGATAGGGCTTTACCATGCAATCCACCCAAATTTAAGTCAATATATTAACTTTGCCATCAACTGAAAAGGACATCTACCATGCAGGTAGTCTTGTGATAGTATGTTTATGAATAAATGGATAGCTATTGCAATAAGATGGAGCTAAATTTGATGGTCAAACGCACCTATCAGGTAATTTTTTTTAATGATGGTTATCTGTTTAACATTGACGTTCACATTTTGAAGTGGTTCATGATTGGAGAAGGGAATATCAAAAGGATAATTATATTTTTATTATAATCATTTAGATATTTTTAGGACTTATATAAAGTTCTTCTATTATTTGATCAACTTAAAATTCTAATTGAATTATATGTTTAAAAGTTTTAAGTATGATTATACGACCATTAAATTTGCCCCATGGCAAGTAGTGTTTCCCTTGTAAATAGAAGTCAGTATCCATCAAGAAGGCACCTATGAGGGTGGCCCCATGGAGGGGATATCTTTAATATTCTTAACATGTGTTGAGAAAATTTAATAGCCTTTTTGCATAGATTGGTTCCATGTTATTCTTTTTTCCTCTACAACATCCACTAAGAAATTTAAGGATTATTTTTCAATTAAATAACCCATGGATTTAAAAAATTTTCAATCTATTATTTCTTATCTTCAATTGATATTTTATATTTTATTTTAATCATCTTTTATAGACCTCTCCATACTATGTTGTAGCTCATGTAGGGGTTGGAGGGTGATGGCGAAAGATTGTTAAGTATGGTTTTCTATTTACAAAAATCTACTTAAAGTTTACTTGATTGTTTCAAAGTGTGTTTTGTGCACATCCAACAATTATTGTTAGCCATTAGAATGCTAAATATTAGAAGAATTTTAGTTAACACAAAATTTATAGTAAAGGTTTTAATTTACTCTTGATTTTGGGGCACATCATGTCAATTGAAATCTTATACTTCAAATGAAAAACAAGATCATATCAATTGTTTGAGTGCATTATTTATGGCCTAAATCATCACCTCTACTATTTCATATTTATGACTAGATTTTGACAAGTAATCTAGTTAATGTTATTATTTGGAGCCATTAATAATATAGTGTTATTAGTTTAAAGTACTGGAAAGAAATTCCTTCCTTAACGATGAAGATTTTTGATATGGAAGCTACATGAATTTATTCAACATGATGTTTCTTCCTACAAAAATTACAAATCCAATGTGATCATTAATTCAAATTTTTAAAATTCAAAATAATAGAGAATTACTTAGCGATGTATTTTGCAAGTCCTTAATTCTCTTGACGAATGAAAATAGCCCCCAACAAACTATTATTTCTTTTAACCAAGAATGCTCAAATGATACTAGTAGAAGGGATACATGAAAATAATTTGGGATACCAATGGACATGCATTTGCATCTCTTTATATAATCATTCATCAAATATGGTTTATGAGTCTCAAACACACTTCAAATTTTCTTTTATTTTTTTTAAATGTGTAGCTTTTTTTGGATTAAAATGTTAATATATTTATATAAAATAATTAGATTACATCACCCTCTTGTCATTGGATATAACATACAAAAAATTCTAATACTAATTTTGAAGAAAAATCAACAATAATTTTGGCTAGAATCTTGTTTTACCGCCATTGGTAATGTTTTGGGATGATTTTTCTTGAGGGATCCAACTACTACAACATTCACTATATGAATTTTCTTGCATTTTAGTTGATCTGGACATATCCAAGGCTCTCTCGACTAATATTATCTTGTAGGTGGAGAACCACCCTTGGGTTTAGCTCCTTAATTTTGAAGGCCTTCCATTTTGATGTTGAGGTCATTTGGCATTAGATTGTCCTTGCCAAAAATACAAGGTTGATTCTTCTGCTTCTTGGTGAGCTGGGATGTTCTCCCCTAAGAGGATTTGCTGAGATTACCCATTTTGGGGTGGATTATCCTAGTCGAGTGGCAGTTAGGGCTTCTATTAATGGAGTGATGGGACCTCCTATCAATAATGCACCTCTTGTGAGCTTTCAAGTCACATTAGGTGGACACTTCTTGTGTGCCTACAACTATGGATCATGTCATTCCATCAGTGGTTGCTCCTAGTGGGGGGCCTCTTACCCTTCTAGCTCTAATTGTGATGGTGAATTTATTTCTTGGACTATTATACAAAAAAGGAGGAAAGGTCCTCCAAAATTTGGTCGAGATTCCTACTCCTAGAAAGGAAGGGGAACGTTTTCTAGGGAGGGTTTAGGAACCATGTAGGCTCTTTTGAGAAACTCTTTATGGGTTGGTTGGTTAGTGGACTTCTAGTATCTAGTCTTGTGGGGTTGTTGGTGTTAGGGTTATATCAATTTTGTTTCAACCTATTTTTAAGGTTGTTACCCTCTAGATGTTGTTATTTATATAAGGGTGGAGCCCCTTTCAAAACCCCCTTTTTAACCTTTATAAAAAATAATTTAATAAATATTTAGGACAAATCTTTGTTTTAAAATAATTATATAATAAAGCACTGATTTCATGTCTTGCATATATCCACAATATTATTGTCACCATTAACATATTACATCAACCATTCAAGCAAGTGTTGTAACTAAATGACCCAATTCATTGGTTGGCATATTTCTTTCACTTTCTAACAACAATAATTTGTATTAGTGTCAACTCCCACAAAGCTTAACATCATATTATACATTATTTAGGGAACAAGAATAACTTTTTTAAGTCATCAAATTTAACTCTAGATGGGTTAATTATTCCATTCGTTCCATTAATAAATTTTATTTAAAGCTGCTCGAGCTAGTGTAACTTGTAGATGGATCACTTGATAGGTCTCTTAATTAGTTGCCATACTATTTTCATTCTTGATGACATTCATTTCATTATTGACATATTTCTCATATGTTAGCATCATATAATGCAATATACAACATAGGGGAGTGGGGCCAGTAATTGAACGAGGTCCAATTGTTGTTATAGTACTCGTGGGTATAAGAGCCAGTAGTTAAACACCCTATATACTATATATCAAGTCAATGATTATTCCACATGTAAATAAAAAAATGACCAAATGTTGAACATAATTACTTATAATTGAATGAAATTTCTAAAAACCAACAAATCATGTGATGCCACATCAACGCACCAACAAAACATGACTTAATGTACAACTATTGGTCCAATCCTTTTTGGGGTCTTTTTGGACACCTCAATAAAAAGCATGCCAATGTGGACCTAAAACCTTAGTTATAAGTAGGGGCTTTGCTAAGTAAGCTGATGTAAAAATTTTAGAATAATTTTAAATTGCCATGTATGATTTTGAGAGGCACAAAGTTAGGGTGTTCAACTACTAGCCATGCTCCTCTATATTGGTTTTTGACAATGTTTGCTAGTTTGGATGACATTTTTTTAATATTAAACTTGCCTTAAATGTCCTTTAGCCTTACAAATGCACATTCGACAATATTTTTTATTGAGGACACAATAAAATCAAATTCCCTGGTACTATTTATTAGAGATCCAAAAATGGAGTTATAAGTCACAATAAAGATGGATAACCATTATCCCAATCGCCATTATTCTAATAATATACTCTCCCGCGATTGTTGAACCAATGGAAATAGAATGCCCATTTAGCCTCTCCCCACCATCACATAATTTATAGAAGGAAAGATTTTTTAGCAGCCTAGAACATTCCCAAAATGTTGTCATCATGTGAAAACATGTAACATCCCAACTAGAATATTAGATATCCTTAAACATAATTAAACAAACATCTCACTTTTTTTATTTATCTGTAATCAAAGATATTACATTTAAAATTTCAAGTACGATACATATATTTAGAAAATAGTCGATTCACATGCAACTAACAAAATACCACATATAACAAATGGTTGTATTTCTTACGACTTACAATTTTACCAATATCTTTTACAAAATAAGTAATGTATTATTGTTCACAAGTCTTTGATAGTCAACTGCAGGAGAGAGAGAGAGCATCACCCTGGTGATTTTCCTCCAACCACAGACTACGGTCCCCCGCACACCTTCCTACTGGAAGTGGTCGTTCCCTTCATAATGGTAATAGATAATGAGAATCGGCTGATTCTTTATGCCATATGAGAACTAGTGACATGTCCTAGCTAATGACAATCATGTTTACAACTCTAGTCTAGCTCTAGTTATGTATGACCCATTCTAATTGTTGAGCTATCTGGTACACTGTGAACTGACAATGCAAGTAGTAACTTTTGCATTACTTTGGCCAAAGTTTCATATAAATATATAGTCATATGTTCACTCACTCTTTTCTTGACTTAGAGATAACATTCTTATTTCTAAATTTATGTCATATCTATAATAATAATTCTTTCCAACTTGCTTATAACATATTGGTCTTAAAGACATACCATAATCCCTTATCTACTAGTCATTTTGACAAGTCTAAGATGAGATCTTAGGTGACTATATAACACACATTGAGTCCCTCTTTGCATCCTTACAACCATGGGTCTGTGACGTCATATCATCTACTTAATGACCTGTCTACCTATTATCATGCTCATCTATGTTCTTCTACACAAGCAAGATTCTGACATTTAAGCCATAGGGTTTTATGATTAAAGACTCTATCTGTCTTAATCTAAGATTATAATCATTTGACTCATAATCTGTTGAAGATAAACTATAATTTCATATACTAATGAATTGAATTTACACTTCCTCATGTATATCAAAAAGATTACATAATATTAAATTAACCTATATCATGACTTGCCATTGCCATAGCGAGTATATCTCTCGACAATCCTATGGCTATTTTTAGGCTAAGATTGGGTTAAAGATAATTCCTATATAAAACTAGAATATATATATATATATATATATATATATATATATATATATATATATATATAAATAATTTAAAATAATTCTAGAATAGCTTCTAAAAACAACTCATTCTTCTTTATGTACTTGAAAATAGTGGTCTAATGTCAAGTGCTCCTACATAATGACTTTGACTCAATAACTAGCTTTTTAATCTTTCCAACACACTCTATGTCTTCTCGATTAGCTACTACTGTGAGAAGAATACTCTGATTATGACTACAACCTTCTCTTGAGTCTCTCTTTTAATTCTCCATTGGCTCATAATAAAATTTCTACAACCCAACATAGTTTATATCTACTAGTCAATCACTACATTGCCGACTTATTCTTTACATAGTCAGCTCTAAATTTCTTGGCACAATTAGACCACACTTAAGGCACACATAATACACAGTTGGTCTATCTTATCGCTTAGTCAACCTATTATATAACACACATCTGGTCTCACAATAACATAGTCAGCCTCACAATAAAATAGTCAGCTTCACAATAACACAGTTGGCCTCACAAAACACAGTCGGCCTCTTATATAAGACACAATTGATATATATATCATAGTTAGTCTATATATATCACAATCAGTCTATATACATCATAGTCGGTCTATATATATATATATATATATATATATATATATATATATATATATATATATATATATATATATATATATATATATCCCAGTCAGTGTATATATATATCACAACCTTATTGTCAAACTAAGGCTACAATACGAGGTAGCTACATTTAATATCATGAGATTTACGCATAGTCTTTGATTGTTACCCTACAAATCTTATCGTGCTTCACTAACAATGAAAGGATAATAAGTATCTAATACGCAGCCGAGAGATTTCCTACTTAGAGGTATGGAATTGTTTAACATTCCCTAAGGCATAAACTATATGACAAGGAGTAGATAAATGTACATAGTTAGATATAAATATTACTCATTCTGGTTACGTTATGATAATACAAAAAACAATAATCCTCTATGGAGGATAAACATCTAGTCTACATTCATTGATGCTTAGTGATAATCTATTTTCCAAATGGTAGTCTAACACAATTCTCTTTTCTTCTATAATACTATTGATCTTAGTCAAACGAAAGGCAATTATACTTTATCATTGTCTATGGTATGTAGTAGACATACCTGAATAGTACACAAACCAAGACTTCACCATTGTCACTTTATTGCATCTCCTCTACTCTTCCCAGCTTTCGAGCCCTTCTCTACGTCTGCATACCTAGTCTTCTCTCCTCTCCTTCTACTTAACCCCCTCACCAATTGTTATGGCAGATAGTTAAAGCATTGCCCCCAAGAATCTCTCTCTACGCCCCACAAAGATTAACATGTGCGAGTAAGTGGGGAGTATGGAGCGACTTCTCTTTCCCCTACTCCCCAAGCATCTAGGGAGTACGCTAAGGAGGAATAAAGAGAGACTTTTTACCTCTCCAAACATGATCTTAACTATGACAATAATAATAATAATAATAACAATAATTTGTAGATAGACATAACACTTATCTAATAGATGTCTCTATTGCGTACTTTTGAACACTAATTGTGCCTATCTGTAAGCACAATTAACGATGGAGAATTCTCACAAGTCGACTAAGATCTTGACAACAAAATTAAACATATTTAGTCGATTTACACATGTCAACTTTTCATCCAAAGGCTTACACCATGCTTCTATCAGATGATGAAAAGGATTTTAACCTTCGTCTTAATGACGACATAATTTGACAATAATAAACATGATCTCACTACTAAGTATATGTGTGTGTGTGTTTCCAGATGGCATAAGGATCATTGCATTCATGTGATCTTGTACCCTCTCCATGGTGATACTCTCTCTCCTCTTATCGAAGGGAAAACAATATTGTTCCTACATCCACCTCAATTACATGATGGTAGTTAGTCCATTTCATCATTTAACCACATGATCATTAATAACGTCATAAATAATTATTCCTTGCATATAAATTAATATAAAGCAAATGCATTTTCCATCATTACTATAATCATAATATTTTCTCTAACCAACTATCTGTCTTCTCAAAAATAATGAAAATAAATACATTAGTTTAAAAATGAGGTGTGACATATCTCCCCCCTTAGAGATCATCATCCTTGAAGATTAAATCCAAACCAAAAATAAATACTTCAAGCATGTTCTTATACATCATGTTATATGAAAATATGTGGAAATTTTTTTATGGATATCATTGTAATCCTCCCAGGTAGTATTTTCCTTCAAATATTGGTCCCACTGGACCTTGCACTAGGTAACCTCCCTGTTATGCAGATGGAGCTTGCGTACCTCAAGCACTTTGAGAGGCTCGATCATGATCACCCCTGGGTTTTGTATCTGGAGAGCATTCCAATCAAGTATATGATTAGATTTTGATATATATTTCTTCAAATATGACACATGGAAAACATCATGCATTCTAGAAAGGGTTGGTGGTAGAGCTATCCTGTAAGCAACTGGATTAACCACTTATAGGACTTCAAAAGGTCCAACATATCTAGGTGCTAGTTTGGAAGACTTTCCAAACTTAATTGGTCTCTTATGTGGTTTGACTCTCAAGAGAACTTTATCTCCTACTAAAAATTGTCAGGGTATTTGTTTGGCATCAACATAGCTTTTTTGTCTCATTTGCTTCTGCCAATCTTTTCCTGATTAGCTTTACTTCCTCTTCTATTTCTGAAAATGTTTTTGGCCCAAGGCAAATCCTATCCTTTAGCTTATCCCAAATTATAGGAGTTTGAAACTTCCTGCCATACAATGCTTTGAATGGAGCCATCTTAATTGTAGAATGATAAGAATTATTATATGCAAATTCAACTAGTGGAAAATACTCTTCCCACTTAT
This sequence comes from Cunninghamia lanceolata, assembly GCA_027924645.1. Classification (NCBI taxonomy): domain Eukaryota; kingdom Viridiplantae; phylum Streptophyta; class Pinopsida; order Cupressales; family Cupressaceae; genus Cunninghamia; species Cunninghamia lanceolata. Next base: position 8,412,521 of record BSBN01000957.1, read on the forward strand.
ACTATTGATCCATGCAATACATCCTCAACAAATTCTCCAGTATTTAATTTACTCTCTCAATTTGTCCATGGATTTTTGGATGATAGGCTGGGCTTATATTCAGTTGTGTTTCCAAAGCTGAGAACAAAGTTTTCCAAAACCTTGAAGTTATCCGAACATCTCTATCTAAAATTATCTTTTCCAGAATTCCATGCAACTGGAAAACTTCTTGCATGAATTTCTTGGCTAAAATGGGTACTCCATCTATAAGGTTACCAGGTATAAAATGAGCTACATTAGAAAGTTTATCCACTACTACAAGAATAGCATCATGCTTATAGTGGGACATAGGTAATCCTTGGATGAAATCCATACTAATAACCTATCATTTCCATTCAGGTATGTCATGAGGATACAAAAGTCATGCTGAGTGCTAGTGTTCAACCTTAACTTGCTGACACTACAGGCATCCTGCCACAAATCTTGCAACATCATTCTTCATTCCCTTCCAAAAATATAAGGGTTTTACATCAGCTAACAACTTTGTCACTCCAAGGTGACCTGAATATGGTGCAGAATGTGCTTCTTTCATAACAGTTCTTCTTAAATCTCCCTAATTTAGAATATATATTTGGTTATTGAATCTCAATAACCCATCAGGTTCAAAATAAAATCCATCATACCTTGTATCTTGAGGATTTTCTATTAGAGATTTCAAAATTTTCTCATAATATTCATCATCGGTCAAATTATTCAATACATGAGCTCTGAAATCATAGTGTATTGATACTATTATAGATATGTACCTTCTTCCACTCAAGGCATCAGCCACTTAATTTTCCTTACCCTTAATGTAATTAACCTCAAAATCATAGTTAGAGATGAGTTCTAACCATCTTCTTTGTCGAGTGTTAATGTTAGGTTGCATGAAGATATACTTCAAACCTTGATTATCAGATTTTAGTTCAAATTGTTGTCCCAACAAATAATTCCTCCATACTTGAAGAGCATGCACAATTGCTGCTAATTCCAAATCATGAGGGGCATAATTCTTCTCATAAGGTCACAACTTCCTAGACTCATAGGCCACAACTTGGTCTTCTTGCATGAGCACTCCCCCTAACCCTTCTCCTAAAGCATTAGTCACAACAACAAAACAACCCTCTGGGTCTGGCACTTTAAGAATTGGTTTTGAAGTCAATGTCCTTTTAAGAATATTAAAAGCTTCTTCACACTTATCAGACCATTCAAATCTCTTTCATTTTCTCTACAAGGAAGTGATATGATGAGCAATTCTAGAAAAGTTCGAAACAAACTTCCTATAATACCCTGCTAATCCCATAAAATTACGCACTTCATGCACATTTCTAGGAGTAGGCCATTCCAAAATAGCCTTTATCTTTGATGGATCTACAACAATTCCTTTAGCAGATATAATATGACCCAAGTACTGCACCTCTTTTTGAAAGAAGGTACATTTGGATAGCTTTCCATAAAATGTTGATGGTGTTCCTCCTCATTACAAGAGTAGATTAAAGAACAAATTTCTCTAGACAATCTCTAAAAACATTATTCATTAAATTCATAAATGTTTGCTAGAGCATTGGTCAAACCAAAAGGTAAGATTGTGAACTCATAATGCCCATACCTTGTTCAAAAGGATGTCTTGTAAATATCTTCATCCTTCAATCTCAATTGATGATAACCTGACCTAAAGTCAATTTTAGAAAATACAGCTACATCACGCATTTGATCAAAAAGATCATCTATGTGCAGTAGAGGATACTTGTTCTTAATCGTTGCTTTGTTAAGCATACGATAGTCTATACAAAGATACAAAGTGCCATCTTTCTTCTTAACAAAGATCACTAGTGCTCCCCAAGGTGACACACCAGGTCTAATCAATCCTTTTTGTAATAATTCTTGGAGTTAAGATTTTAGCTCCATCAACTCAGTAGTAGTCATCCGATAAGGTGCTTTGGACACTAGTTTGGAACCAGGAATAATATCTATTACAAAATCAAAAACTCTTTTCGGGGGCAGACCTGGAAGGTCTTCCGAAAACACATCCCAAAAATCATGAAGAAAAGGGTACATTTCAAAAGAATTTTCTTTAGGTTCCTTCTCCCCTTCATCTTTCACCTCCTCCATTTAACTAAAAACATCTAGCATCCTTTTTGTTTTGTTCTTTTCAATTGCATCGTAAAAATTTTCTTGACTTTCATTTCTCGCTGAAAAACATGGATAAAGACAATATTTTCGTCATCATCAAGGAATTTTACTATTTTGGAAAGACAATCAACTTTTTCCTTATGTTGCAATAACCATTTCATCCCTAAAATGACATCATAGGATCCTAGAGGTGCTACATAAAGGTTGACCTCCGTGGAAAACTAGGTAGGGTTAATCTGGCTTCAAACAAGCATTGCTCTACCTGAGCTCTTGACTGGTTTGCAAACTCTACTGTCCATGAATTAGCCATGAAACTAGCTTTCCTAGACATTTTATCAAGTATTCTAGGGTTCACAAAATTTTTAGTTGCTCCTGTATCTATAAGAATAGAAATTGGGGTTCCAAAAAGAGTACCTGTGGTTTCAATAGGAGTAACTTGATATTCAGCTTGATGACTATCAAGGGCAACATGAATCCTTTGCTAAAAAGATGTTTACTGTGAAGGTAAAGATTTGTCTCCATACAAATTCCCTTGACTCTTTGTGGGGCACTGGTTAGCATAATGATCTCATCCACACGTGAAACACCCTCTAGGAGGACCTCTCTTTCTAGAAGATCGATTGGCATTATGATGAGGAGCGAGCAGACAAAATCAAATTTGTTTTTCTGTCAGCAAGACTCCTCTTACAGGCCACTGATACACCTCGATCGGTCAGACAATCATCAGTCGGAATGACTTTCTTAAGTCTCTCCGTGATCAGACTTACACCGATAGATTTATCTTTGACAAGATACAACTGGACTCACACCGAGTTGATCAACTATTCATCGTCGGTGAGACTTGCTTCTATTGGCAGAACTTTAAACTTGTCTCCTGATGCGCCGATGACATTTGTCTTCAGTGAGACTTGGATACCCGTCTGGCCGATGCACTGATCACTCTAGCGTCAACTTTGACTTTCGCTTATCGGCAAGATGATTACTATCAGCCATGGTAGGATTAGCTTCGCCTATACGCTGATGACTATTGTCTTCCCTGTGACCCTTGTCATTGGTGAGCACTTACAAACTTAGGCTAATGCGCCGATGGACCAACCACTCTTCAGCGTGACTTCCTTTTTGTGTCCCTAATATGCCTCGATCAGTAAGATCAATGCTGTCGGTCCAATGCCAAGTTATCTGCTCGATGACCTTGTCATCTCGATATGAATCTTTAGACCATGACTTCCATTCAACGGCTTGAACCTCTCTTCGACCAGACCATCCTTATCGCTCCGAGAGAGAAATATTTTGCCGATGGCCTTGGTCTCACCGATAATGACTTCAGCTGCTCAACAACCCTACAATTCATCTACTCTTCAACTGAACCCTAGCACATGGAGATGCTAGGCGATCTACTGTGCAAGACACTCCGTTTGGATTCTCTGCGCCGTCGAATAGGAAACAAAAACACATACTTGTACAATGAAGCCATTCCACCGATCTTGACAAGAATCATACCAGTGGAATGCTTCAATGAACCATTCTGCAACAAACTACTGAAAGGAGAATCTACTAAGCACAATTACAAAATCCTTGAATCTAAGAGCAAGAAAACACAAAGGGGACAGAACAGAGCTTTATTATTCTTTAGCATAATTCATACATACTTCCAAAAATGAACACACAACAAGACATAGAACAGAATTGATACCTAATGTTCGTTCTGCTATGCTTTTAACCCACTATTGTGGGAGGCCAACCGATTCAAAGTAGTTGAGGAAAACCAATCGATCCAAAAACTACCTCAAACTATCCTACTGCCCTGTTTTAGCACTATGTGATTACACATTTGACAAATGTGTCCTAATCCACTTGGGACTTACAAAATTGGTTCTAGGTCTTGAAGAACCTAGATACAAACTGAAATTACATGCATTGGTCAAATAGACCTTATTACAACACAAAACATGATTTCAAAACAAAACATGAACTTAAATGCCTCACGGAGGCCACCTTGTGTTAGGTGCTCCTGCACCATACACCCCACCTAGAAAAGAACTCATGCCACATGCATTGAGTCGTTGTCTTGCTCCATCGTTATCCTTTGCTGTCTCATGTCTTCTCCATGATCTCTAGGCTGTAACCTTCTTCCATGGAATTAAAAACTCATGCCTAGCATTGTAGGCTCTACTCACACCTTGCCATGAGTGAGTGCTTGCAACTAGACCTATACTTTGTTTGCCATTCTTCCTTGTTGTCATCTCTGCCTGAACACCTTCATTCAAAATCTTGGTTGATGCTTCTTGTACTGTTGCTATCGTAGAATATGATTGTCTTTCAACTCTTGTTAGCTCTAGAGGACAAACAATGGTCCCTACTATGATAGCATCTCCTTCTTTCCAACCACCTTGTGGCTGCTTGTAGACTTGCTCTTTAACCTTCTTCTGATCCATTTCAGACATCACCATCTGATCTCCATCATTCAAAGATAAAACCACCTTCAAACTTTGATCTTTGGCAACCCCACTTCTTGAGGTATCCTCAACTTTCCTTGTCTCTTCTTCATTAGTGTTTATAAACTCTTTCTTACCCACCAAAATGACCTTGGCTGCCTTCTTTGCTTCAACATCCTCCTGTAATAGTGTCATCAAAAAAGTCCTCCCATCCTTCTTGATGGTGTATGTGTTAGCATATCCATCATATAATTATTGCCTATCAAATTGCCATGGCCTACCTAAAAGTAGGTGAGAACATTCCATGGGCAAAATGTCAAATAAAACTCTATCCTTATATTCTCCAATATGAAAATCAACATATGCTTGTTCATCTATCAAAAATGATTGACTATCACTTACCCAAGATGCTTTGTAAGGAGTTTGATGAGGAACCCTTTCTAGTTTTAATTTATCCACCATTTCCCTAGACACCATATTATCTGTTGAACCAGAATCTATTACTACCTTGCATATTTTACCTTTGCTTTGTAATTGGTCCTGAAAAGAGCTCTCCTTTGTATCATCTCCTTGTCCTTGGATGTCTTCAAGAGTGTTCTCCTTAGCATCAATGCTTCTCCATCTTGAACTGGGGCTCCACTCCCAATTGGAGAGTTAACACTTTTGTCTACCTCCTCTTCTTGCACATATTGAACCCTCTTTTGATTCCTCCTATCACCTCCTGATGGTGAACCTTGCCTTTCTGGACATTTGAATGTTGTGTGACCAATTTCATTGCAATTGTAGCATCTTCCAGTGAAAACATTAGAACATCTACCTTCACATCTTGTGCCTCTAAACCCCCCTCTAAAATAAAAAACTTGGCCCTTACCTTTGCTTGCGTCTCCTTGGTCTTCTTGGGACTGATTTATGTCTTCAAAATTGTCCCTACCTCTGAAATTTCTGCCACCTCTTCCTCTACCTTGCTGCTCACCTTTCCTATTCAGCTTCTCTTCAGCTCTTAATGCTACTTGAAAGCATTTCTCCATGGTTTCAGGGGTCAATAAAATTATCTCATCTTGAATATTGAACCTCAAACCATTTAGATACCTTGCCACCTTAGCTTTTTCCTCCTCCATGTTCCCATAGTGAAGAGTGTATTTGTGAAACTCCTTGGTGTAAGTAGCTACATCCATATATTTTTGCTTGAGGTTCTGCATTTTCCTATAAATCTGCACCTCGTATTCAGATGGAAGGAACTAGGACTTGATCTTCTCCAGCATTCTACTTCACGAAGAGATCATAATCTTCCGATTCTTTACCCTTTCTCCTTGGGTGTAATTCCACCACGTAAGGGCAGCACCTTTTAGTTTGGTTTTTGCAAAACTTAACTCTCTTATTCTTAGGAACTTCCTTGTATTCGAAGTAATTGTTCAGAGCCTCAATCCACTCCATGACTTCATTAGCATTCATCTTTCCACTGAACATGGGGATATCTATCTGAGCCTCTGAAGAATCCTTGGCAATAGCCTTAATGGCTTCCAGGAAATGCTTTTGATCAGCCGGTATCTCTGCCTCTTCTTCTTCCTCTTCTTCATCCTCTTTCTCTTCCTCTTCATCTAAACCTTCCTCTATCCTTTTCCTCATCTTCAATGCCTTCAATTCTTCTTGGAGTGCTTCCCTGATTCCAATTTTGATCTTCTCTTCCATCTCCTTAAATTTCTTGACCACTTCGGTGGTCATCCCCTTTGGAGGCATATTGCTAGCCTCTCCTTCGCTCTCTCTATCTGACATACACTATTCACAGACAACACCCAAATGCCAACACTCCTGCAAATCCTTAATTCGACTTGCTGCCCAAATCTTTCTGATACCAATATGATGAGGAGTGAGTAGACAAAATCAAATTTATTTTTCTGTCGGCAAGACTCCTCTTATAGGCCACCAATACACCTCGATCGGTTAGACAACCGTCGGTCGAAATGACTTTCTTAAGTCTCTTCGTGATTAGACTTACACTGATAGATTTATCTTTGGCGAGATACAACTGGACTCACACCGAGTCGATCAACTCTTCATCATCGGCGAGACTTGCTTCTATCAGCAGAACTTTGAACTTGTCTCCTGATGCGCTGATGACATTTGTCTTCGATGAGACTTGGATACCCGTCTGGTTGATGCACCAATCACTCTAGCATCAACTTTGACTCTCTTATCGGCAAGACGATTACTATCGTCCATGGTAGGATTAGCTTTACCGATACGCCGATGACTATTGTCTTCATTGTGACCCTTGTCATCGATGAGCACTTACAAACTTAGGCCGATGCACCGATGGACCAACCACTCTTCGGCGTGACTTCCTTTTTGTGTCCCTGATATGCCTCAATCGGTAAGATCAATGCTGTCGGTCCAATGCCAAGTTATCTACCCAATGACCTTGTCATCCTGATATGAATCTTTAGACCACGACTTCCATTCAATGGCTTGAACCTCTCTTCGGCCAGACCATCCTTATCACTCTAAGAGAGAAATATTTTGCTGATGGCCTTGGTCTCACCGATAATGACTTCAACAACTCAACAACCCTACAATTCATCTACTCTTCAACTGAACCCTAGCACATGGAGATTCTAGGTGATCTACTGTGCAAGACACTCCATTTGGATTCTCTACGTCGTCGAATAGGAAAACAAAATAGGAAATAAAAACACATACTTGTACAACAAAGCCATTCCACCGATCTCGACAAGAATTGTACCAGTGGAATGCTTCAATGAACCATTCTGCAACAAACTACTGAAAGGAGAATCTACTAAGCACAATTACAAAATCCTTGAATCTAAGAGCAAGAAAACACAAAGGGGACGGAACAGAGCTTTATTGTTCTTCAGCACAATTCATACATACTTCCAGAAATGAACACACAACAAGACACAGAACATAACCGATACCTAATGTTCATTCTACTGTGCTTTTAACCCACTATTGTGGGAGGCCAACCGATTCAGAGTAGTTGAGGAAAACCAACCAATGCAAATAGTTGGGAGACCAACCAATCCAAAAACTACCTCAAATTGTCCTACTGCCCTGTTTTGGCACTATGTGATTACACATTTGACAAATGTGTCCTAAGCCACTTGGGACTTACAAAATTGGTTCTAGGTCTTGAAGAACCTAGATACAAACTGAAATTACATGCATTGGTCAAATAGACCTTATTACAACACAAAACATGATTTCAAAACAAAACATGAACTTAAATGCCTCACGGAGGCCACCTTGTGTTAGGTGCTCCTGCGCCACATTATCATCATTCTTTTTAGGATTGAAATCCCTATTTCCATCCCTGGATTAATTTTTATTAAATCTAGAACTTTTACCATGGTTCCTCTCTCTAGATTCTTGATTCTTGTTTCTCTTTTTGAAGTATGTTGAAGGACGACTCCAGTTAAATTTCCTCCAAGATATTTCTTGATACACAGAGATAGATTTGAGCTTTTGCTCTTGCTTGATGTCTTTCTCAAAGACTTGATCCATTGTTGTGGGTCTATGGACATCCACTTCTCTGCAAATCTAAGCATTCAAGCCCATGATAAACTTTCTTATTCTAAGTCTCTCATCCTTCTGATATTATGGCACATACTTCAATAATCTAGTAAATTTTTCCTAGTATTCAGTGATAGTCATATCCCCTTGACGTAGATTTTGAAAATCTATTAATTTCTAGTCAAAGTAAAGTTGGGGCAACCACCTTTTCCTGAATATGACCACAAATTGATCCCAAGTTAGACTCAAGGAACTCAAACCTAATTCCATTTTCTTGTTCATCCACCATGTGGATGATTCTCCAACTAATTGGTATGCTCCTCATACAATCTTGGTGATCTCAGAATAATTTCTTATCTCAAAATATTTTTCCATCTTTGTCAGCCAAGCCTCAGCTACATCTCCACTCATTTTTCCATCAAACTTAGGAGGTATAGCTTTCTTCATATCTTGGGCTAGCTTGTTGGTAAGATGAGTTTTTACCTCATTATGAATTTTTGAGTGTTGATTATTTACTTCTAGAGGTTCACCATGGAAACTAGATTCTTCTCTCCTTTCAAAGTAATGTTCTTGATTGGTTTCTCCCCCTCTAACTTCCTATTCCAAGGTTTCCAATCTTCCTTTTGTTTTATTTAAAACTAACAAAATTTGATCTAATTTTGCCATGGGGTTATTCTTAGGATCTAGGCCATCGGGGTTCCCTTCTGGTTGATTTCCAAAGTGTTCCATAATATTACCACACCTAATCATTTGCATAGAAATTTATCAAAACATGTAATTTTTTAATACACTATCATAAAATTACAAGTTCATAAATACAGAAACTTAGAGATTCATTACACAAACATTTGCTTACTCAAAAAGCCAAAACTTTACTTTATTCACTTTCTAGATTTTTACATCCTTATTTAAATACAAAACTTTTTGTGAAAAAGGAAATGTCTACATATCACTTTCTGACAGAGGAAATTCCTCTTGTTTCTCCTCTCTGTCAGAATCGAGTAACACAAACTTAGAAGGTGGATGTACTTGTGAGTACTCCTTCAACACTTCTAGACTCATAACAATCACATCCTAACCACACACAAAAGGCATGTCATAACAATAGTAGGGGTTGACAATATTTTTACCTCCTCAATTTGTTTCCACCTTTCCAGGAAGATACGTTTGAGTGCATCAGCTAGTGTTTCAAAATCAGTGAGCCAAGCTTCCTTTGCATAACTCATTGTTTCTTCCGTCTTTGGTTCAGGAGATGGCTCTTTCTTAATAGTCATCTTAGGTATTTCACTAAGTTTTGTTTTCTTGGCTCACTTTCTTTTCCTTTTGTTTCCTATCATTCTAGCACAAGAACAAATGTTTTAACATTAGCATATCTTGCCAATCTTGTGAAACCTCGCAATGAGCTCCAACGTCCAACTATTAAAACTGGTAGCTCTAATACCATGTGTAACATCCCAAATGGAAAATTAGATATTCTTAAACATAATTAAACAAACATCTCACTTATTTTTATTCATTTATTATTAATCAAAGATATTACAATTGCAATTTCAAGTACAATACATATATTCAGAAAATGGTCACTTCACATGCGACTAAAAAAATACCACATATAACAAATGGTTGTATTTCTTAAGACTTAAAATTTTATCAATATCTTTTACAAAATAAGTAATGTGTTCTTGTTCACAAGTCTTCAGTAGTCAACTACAGGAGAGGGAGAGAGCATCACCCTAGTGCTTTTCCTCCAACCATAGACCGACAGTCCCCTACACACCTTCCTTCTGGAAGTAGCCCTTCCCTTTGCGATGGTAATAGATAATGAGAATCAATTGATTCTTTATGCCATCTGATAACTAGTGATGTGTCCTAGCTAATGACAATTGGGTTTACAACTATAGTCTAGCTCTACCTATGTATGACCCATTTTGATTGTTCAACTATCTGGCACACCATGAACCGACAATGCAAGCAGTGACTTTTGCATTACTTTGGCCAAAGTTTCATATAAATATATAGTCATATGTTCACTCACTCTTTTCTTGACTTGGAGAAAACTTTCTTATTTCTCAATTTATGTCATATCTATATTAATAATTATTTTTGAATTGCTTATACCATATCGGTCCTAAAGACATACCATAATTCCTTATCTACTAGTCATTTTGACAAGTCTAAGATGAGAGCTTAGGTGACTATATAACACACATTGATTCCCTCTTTGCATCCTTGCAATCATGGGTCTATGACATCCTATCATCTACTCAATGACCTGTCTACCTATTCTCATGCTCATCTATGTTCTTCTACACAAGCAAGATTCTAACATTTAAGCCATAGGGTTTTATGATTAAAGACTCTATCTATCTTAATCTAAGAATGTAATCATTTGACTCATAATATGTCAAAGATAAACTATAATTTCATATACCAACGAATTGAATTTACACTTCCTCATGTATATCAAAAAGATTACATAATATTAAATTAATCTATATCATGACTTTCCATTGCCATAGCGAGTATATCTCTCGACAATCCTGTGGCTATTCTTACCTAAGATTGGATTAAAATAATTCCTCTATAAAACTAGAATATGTATATATATATATATATATATATATATATAATTTAAAATAATTCTAGAATAGCTTCTAAAAACAACTCATTCTTCTTTATATACTTGAAAATAGTGGTCTAATGTCAAGTGCTCCTACACAATGACTTTGACTTAATAACTAGCTTTTTAAGCTTTCAAACACACTCTATGTCTTCTTGGTTAGCTACTACTATGAGAAGAATACTCTGATTATGACTATGACCTTCTCTTAGGTCTCTGTTAGTTCTACATTGGCTCATAATAAAATTTCTACAACCCAGCATGGTTTTTATCTAGTAGTTGATCACTACATTGCTGACTTATTCTTTACATAGTGGGATCTAAATTTCTTGGCACAATCGGACCACATTAAGGCATAATTAGCCTCTACATAATACACAGTCGGTCTCACAATAACATAGTCAGCATCACAATAACACAGTCGGCCTCATAATAACACAGTCGGCCTCTTATATAAGACACGGTCGGTATATATATCACAATCAGTATACATATATAGTTAGTCTATATACATCCTAGTCGGTCTATATATATATATATCACAGTCAGTCCATATATATCACAATCTTATTGTCAAACTAAGGATGTAATACAAGGTAACTATGTTTAATATCATGAGACTTAGACACAGTCTTTGACTGTTACCCTATGAAGCTTATCATGCTTCACTAAAAATGAAAGGATAATAAATATCTAATATGTAGCCGAAAGATTTCCTACTCAAAGGTATCAAATTGTTTATCATTCCCTAAGGCATAAACTATATGACAAGGAGTAGATAAATATACATAGTTAAATATAACTATTCCTCATTCTGGTTATGGTATGTTAATACAGAAAACAATAATCCTTTGTGGAGGATAAACATCCAGTCTACATTCACTTATGATCAACGATAATCTATTTGCCAAATGGTAGTCTAACACTTGATTCTCTTTTCTTCTATAATACTACTGATCTTAGTCAAACGAAAGGCAATTATACTTTATCATTATCTATGGTATGTAGTAGACTTGCCTAAATAGTACACAGGCTGAGATTTCACCATTGTCATTTTACTATATCTCCTCTGCTCTTCCCAACTTTTGAGCCCTTCTCTACGTCTACATACCCAGTCTTCTCTCCTCTCCTTCTACTTAGCCCCCTCACCAATAGTTATGGCAAATAGTTAAAGCATCACCCCCAAGAATCTCTCTCCACTCCCTACAAAGCTTAACATGTAGGAGTAAGTGGGGAGTATGGAGTGACTACTCCTTCCCCCACTCCCCAAGCATCTAGGGAGTATGCTAAGGAGGAATAAAGAGAGACTTTTTACCTCTCCAAACATGATCCTAACCATGACAATAATAATATTAATAATAATAATAATAATAATAATTTGTAGATAGACATAACACACTTATCTAATAGATGTATCTATTGTGTACTTTCGAACACTAATTATGAATCTTATCTGTAAGCACAATTATCGACAGAGAATTCTCACAAGTTGACTAAGATCTTGACAACAAAATTAAACATATTTAGTCGATTTACACATGTTGACTTGTCGTCCAAAGGCATACACCATGCCTCTATCAAATGATGAAAAGGATTTTAACCTTTGTCTTAATGACGACATAATTTGACAAGAATAAACATGATCTCACTACTAACTATGTGTGTGTGTGTGTGTTTCCAGATGGCATAAGGATCGTTGCATTCATGTGATCTAGCACCCTCTCCATGGTGATACTCTCTATCCTCTTATCAGAGGGAAAACAACTATTTTCCTACATCCACCTCAATTACATGACAGTAGTTAGTCCATTTCATCATTTAACCACATGATCATTAATGACGTCATAAACAATTATTCCTTGCATCCAAATTAATATAAAGAAAATGCATTTTCCATCATTACTATAATCATAATATTTTTTTGACTAACTATCTATCTTCTTGAAAATAATGAAAATAAATATATCAGTTTAAAAACGGGGTGTGACAAAACATCAATGAAACACATACTACTATCAACAATGTCTTGCAAGGACATGTTACAATTATGATCTTAGTCACATCTATCAACTAAAGAATCATTAGATGGAAGCAAGAATTGAATATGATTTACATACATAGAACCACAAGAATTTGGACACTATTGTTTTTGGTAAAACCCTTCTTGTACAAGCTTAATCATTAAATGATTGCTTGGCCATTGTACATGAATACCTTCCATTCACTAGATTCTATAACCTTCAATATTGTAACGAAGTAAGGCATGTGGAAATAGCTTCCTACACTAACCTTGAGAGAAGTGTTATGCAAATAACTTAAAATCATATACAAACTTATTATAGAAAGTAGAGAAACACATAGAAATCAGCAATAACTAATAAACCATAACACAATGATTTACGTGGGAAAAAACCCTTTCGGGAGAAAAACCCCACACTCCAAAACTTGCACAATGTATTATCAAATCAACAAAGGATTACAAGAAACTTGCAATGCAATTCTTTACAAGAGTATTTCACCAGCATTTAAATATGGAGTAATGTCAACAACATTTTGGCAATACATGTGTACCTACAAATTCTCATATGAAACTACAACTCTTCAAGCATCAATTTATAGACTTCTTGTGACCTGGAAACCATTGTAGTTTTACAAAACCATAAGAAAATGCCCCCAAGAGGTATGGCACCCAACTTGGCCCTAATTTCCAATGCCCCCCTAGGAGAATCTATCATACAAGCTAAAATTAATTTATTCTCTTACACTGTTACAACTGTCATAAATCACTAATTACATCCACCCAATATGGGTGCCCAATGTTAGGAAAGGTGTCTCAACCTTGCAACTACAAAAGGTTTCTATTCTTCCCAATTTTGATCTTTTTGAATACCCTTTATCTTGAAGAATGGTTTTGAACTTTCCAAGTTTCCAAAAGGGGTTAAAAATGCCAGGGCTTACTATTTTTAGTAACTCTACATTTGAGCATGGATGGACCTAAAATTTTCCCAAAAGGTGCGGAACTACCAAATAAACATCCTGGGTGAGTTTTGACTCAAGATCATACCTGGATTGCAAGATATTAAAGTTTCCATTTTTGAAACTCCCAAAAAAGTTTTGAACTCAGATTTAAGGCACTTAGAGATCCCTAAATGCAAAAAAAAAGTTGTCATTACTGGAAAATAAGGTTATATCATGATAGATCTCTTCATGAGATTTTTGACGCATCAAATGGTTCATCAATCGAACACCTGAATCAAAATTTATGGCCTCCAGAAGTTGGGCCTCCCATTTTGGGAAATGTGAAAACATGTTGTACACTTAAAAGAGTTGTAAAGGAGAGAGTTACACATGGTGTGTGATTTGGCACATCACAAGGCATCTTTGATTGGATATAATTTGGGTGCCACTTTTAGGTGGTTTTGGCTCATGGTTTTGTAATTACCATTGATGGTTTACTATATTGTATCTCCTATATATCAGGAGCTTGAGGTGGAGGTTGTGTGTAAGAGTCTTATAGATGTTGAGTTGCCTCCAAATCTTTGGTTGGTTATACTCATGTGAAAGGTTGCTCTACAAGTATATTGTAATCTTCTTGATTCTTGAATAATATATTAGGCAGCTTTGGAGTGTGAGGTTTTTCTCTGGAAATGGTTTCCCCATGTAATTATTATGTTGTGGTATGATTGCTATTTGTGTTTATTTATATAACTATTGTAAAGATCTAAAAAAATTTGCATATCCCTCCCCTCAAGATTAGTGTAGGAAGTTGTTCCACTACCTTAACTTCCTTAGAAGTGGTATCAGAGCTTGATCACCTTTGGTTTTAGTTGTGGGTTGTTGGGTTTTTTGAACTAATCTAGTTTTGAGTGGGAGCTTGTGCAGAAGATACTTTGTGATATTGTTGTAGGAATTTTTATATGGCGAGCACATCAGGGAGAATAGAGGTAGAAAAAAATTTGGTAACAATTCTGAGATGTGGAAGCTAAAGATGGAGGATCTGTTTATTGATCAAGATATGTGGAGTACTATTGATGAGAATGTTTCAAGGCACATAGATGCTACTTTGGCTGCTGAATATGATGTTATGGATCATAAATCCAAGGGATTAATCAAATTGTTCCTAACATACTTTGTTTTAATCAATGTCCATGAAGAGCCCTCTGCAAAGAAACTATGGAAGAAACTTGGTGAGATATATCAAGCCAAATATTTAGTGAACAAGATTTTCTTGAGGAAGAAATTGTATTCCTTGAGAATGGAAGAGGGTGGATGGATTGCAAACCACTTGAAAGCATTCAATATGTTGGTGGCTCAATTGGCATCGATTGGTGTAGAAATGGATGAGGAGGAGAGATGTCAGATCCTACTTTGTTCTTTGCCTAATTCATGGGATTCTCTTGTTATGGTGATTAGGAGTACCTTTGCTGTCTTGAAAGTTGAATATGTTGTGGGGGTAAGTGCAAGAAGATGGGGGGCCAAAAAGGGGTCTTAAGTGGCCACTTTTTTTTTAATATCAGAAAATACTGGCGTTGGATGAGAAATTGAGCATAGTTACACTCAAAATTTGGAGATGCAATCAAAACAATGTTCATAGTGCTCCGAGTCTACTTTCTAAACTACTATTTTTTTAAAAAAATGACATAGATTAAGGGGTTCAAAACAGGGAGCCACAGAAATTAGTGTTGTTTCTGTCAAAAAAACATAACATAGCATGTTTTGTGGCTCCCTCAAAAGGTCAACTTTTTTTTGGTATTTTTAAAATCACTTTGGTGCGAAATTAGCTAATAGCATGTAGTTTATGCCTGATTTTTCTAATAATTTTTTGATGAATATTTGATTTTTTACTAATTTTCAAAGTGGACACATCCTAAAACACAGAATTTGGGCCGTGCTACCCCTATAAATTTTGAAAACTAATTGAAAATCATTTTTTTTTTAATATTTGTAGAATGGAGTCTAGTTTCTAAATATGTATTTTTTTTAAAATTTCAATGAATAGTTAATTTACAATGAAAAAAAGACCAAACAGTGGTTTTTACCCAAAAATAGACACACAAACAAAAGAAATTAAAGATGAAAGGCTTAACATTGTTAAAATGTGAAAAAAATCACATCATCAAATAGCTAAGAGAAAGCCTAACATTACCCAAGTGTTTGATTTGTTTGACCTTGAAACACGTGCAAATCTGAGGGTTAGCACAAACAAAATTATGTAAAATCTTGAAGAATATGGAAAAACACGTATGTGACTGTTCAAAAGGCACTCCAAGCCTTTGGGTTGGAAATCTAAAGCAAATCCCAAGCCCAAGGCTTCGGATTCCCTAAGAAAGACATAATACGAGCGCGTTATAACGTGCTCACGTTATATTTTGCTTTGCATTTTTCCTTTGTCGCAAGTCTATTGTTTGTCATGTTTGACATAACGCAAGTGTGTTATAATGCGCTCGCGTTATGTTCCCCTTAAACTTTTTAACATTCAAGGCTATTAATCATGTATGTATGTATCTATGCCTATATGTATGTATGTATGTATGCCTATATGTATGTATGTATGTATGCCTATATGTATGCCTATATGTATGTATGTATGTATGTATGTATGTATGTATGTATCTATGTATGCCTATATGTATGTATGTATCTATGTATGCCTATATGTATGTATAGTGTCGAGGACAGAGGAGGGTAGAGATGGGAGTGAGCCAGATACGGAAGTAGAGGGGTGGATAAGGATTGAGTGATTAAGGTTGAGGGTTGAGCGTTTAGGGATAGGATTTAGAGTTTAAGGATAAGGGATTAGAGTTTAGGACCTTGAGGGATTAGGGTTTAGGGTTGAGGCTTTAGGGATAGCATTTAGGGTTAAGGGTCGAGGGATTAGGTTTAAGGTAGAGTGTTGAGGGTAGAGGGATTAGGGATAGGGTTTAGGGTTGAAAGTTTAGAGTTGAGGGATTAGGGTTTAAGGTATAGTTTAGTAGTTCTTGTGGATAGAGATAGTAAACAATGGGAGATTATTTGCCTGTTTCATAACAATATACCTTCCCTAAGTACGGGGTGGACAACAAGAAACATAGATGTACCCCAATGTAAATCTTTTCCCATTATGATCATCCTTCTGATTTCAACTGTTAATTACTCACTGTGGATGTACCATACGCAAAGCTTTTCTCATAGGGTTTAAGGTATAGTGTCGAGGGTTGAGGGTTTATTGATAGTGTTTAGGGTTGAGGGTTGAGGGATTAGGTTTTAGGGTTGATGGATTAGGGTTTAAGGTATAGTATTAAGCGTTGAGGGCTGAGGGTTTAGGGATAGGGCTTAGGGTTGACAGATTAGCATTTAATGTCGAGGTTAGGGTTAAAGTGTCGAGGGTAGAGGGATTAGGGATAGGGTTTAGGGTTGAAGGTTTAAGGATTGAGTGTTGAGGCTTTAGGGATGAGGGTTTAAGGCTTAAGATATAGTGTCAAGTCTTGAGGGTGTAGGGATAGGGCTTAAGTTTTAAGGGTTAAGGGTTGAGGGATAGGGATTAGGGTTTAAGGTATAGTGTTGAGGGTTGATGGTTTAGGGATAGGGTTTAGGTTTGAGGGATTAGGGTTTAGGGTTGATGAATTAAGGTTTAATGTTGAGAGTTGAGGGTTGAGGTTGAGGGATAAGGTTAATGGTCAAGGGATTAGGGTTAAATAAGAGTGTCGAGGGTAGAGGGATTAGGGATAAGGTTTAGGGTTGAAGGTTTAATGATTTAGGGTTGAGGCTTTAGGGATGAGGGTTAAGGGATTAGGGTTTAAGATATAGTGTAGAGTGTCGAGCGTGTAGGGATAGGTTTTAGGGTTCAAATTTTAAGGGTTAAGGGTCGAGGGATCAGAGTTAAGGGTTGAGGGATTAGGGTTTGACGTTGAGGGTTGAGTACATTGAGGTTCGAGGGTTAAGAGTTTCAGGATAGGGTTGAGGGTCAAGGGATTAGGGTTAAGGGATAGGGTTGGATGGTTTAGGGATAAGGGATTAGGGTTTAAGGTATAGTATTGAGCCCATTGAGGGTCTAGGAATAGGGATAGCGTTTAGGGTTTAGGGATTAGGGATTAGAGTTGAGGGATGACGGATGACGGATTAGGGTTGAGGGATTAGGGTTTAGGGATAAGGTTTAGGGTTAGGGTTGAGGGATTAGGGTTTAAGGTATAGTGTTGAGGGTTTACGGATAGGGTTTAGGGTTGAGGGATTAGAGTGAAGAGTTGAGGGATTAGGATTTGATGTTGAGGGTTGAGGGTTTAGGGATAGGGTTGAAGGTCGAGGGATCAAAGTTAAGGGTTGAGGGATTAGGGTTTGACGTTGAGGGTTGAGGGTTGAGGTTTGAGGGTCAAGGGTTTAGGGATAGGGTTGAGGGTCGAGGGATTAGGGTTAAAGTAGAGTGTGGAGGGTGTAAGGATTAGGGATAGGGTTGGAGGGTTTAGGGATTAGGGATTAGGGTTTAAGGTATAGTATCGAGTCTGTTGAGGGTTTAGGAATAGGGATAGCATTTAGGTTTTAGGGATGAGGGATTAGAGTTGAGGGATGATGGATTAGGGTTGAGGGTTGAGGGATTAGGGTTTAAGGTATAGTGTTGAGGCTTGAGGGTTTAGGAATAGGGTTTAGGGTTGATGGATTAGCATTTAATGTCGAGGTTAGGGTTAGAGTGTCGAGGGTAGAGAGATTAGGGATAGGGTTTAGGGTTGAAGGTTTAAGGATTGAGGGTTGAGGCTTTAGGGATGAGGGTTTAAGGCTTAAGATATAGTGTCAAGTCTTGAGGGTGTAGGGATAGGGTTTAAGTTTTAAGGGTTAAGGGTTGAGGGTAGGGATTAGGGTTTAAGGTATAGTGTTGAGGGTTGATGGTTTAGGGATAGGGTTTAGGTTTGAGGGATTAGGGTTTAGGGTTGATGAATTAGGGTTTAATGTTGAGAGTTGAGGGTTGAGGTTGAGGGATAGGGTTAATGTTCAAGGGATTAGGGTTAAATAAGAGTGTCGAGAGTAGAGGGATTAGGGTTAAGGTATAGTATCGAGCCCATTGAGGGTCTAGGAATAGGGATAGCATTTAGGGTTTAGGGATGAGGGATTAGATTTGAGGGATGACAGATGATAGATTAGGGTTGAGGGTTGAGGGATTAGGGTTTAGGGATAAGGTTTAGGGTTAGGGTTGAGGGATTAGGGTTTAAGGTATAGTGTTGAGGGTTTAGGGATAGGGTTTAGGGTTGAGGGATTAGAGTGAAGGGTTGAGGGATTAGGATTTGACATTGAGGGTTGAGGGTTTAGGGTTTAGGGTTTAGGGATAGGGTTGAGGGTCGAGCGATCAGAGTTAAGGGTTGAGGGGTTAGGGTTTGACGTTGAGGGTTGAGGGTTGAGGTTCGAGGGTCAAGGGTTTAGGGATAGGGTTGAGGGTCGAGGGATTAGAGTTAAGGGTTGAGGGATTAGGGTTTGACATTGAGGGTTGAGGGTTGAGGTTCGAGGGTCAAGGGTTTAGGGGTAGGGTTGAGGGTCGAGGGATTAGGGTTAAAGTAGAGTGTGGAGGGTGTAAGGATTAGGGATAGGGTTGGAGGGTTTAGGGATAAGGGATTAGGGTTTAAGGTATAGTATCGAGTCTGTTGAGGGTTTAGGAATAGGGATAGCATTTAGGGTTTAGGGATGAGGGATTAGAGTTGAGGGATGATGGATTAGGGTTGAGGGTTGAGGGATTAGGGTTTAGGGATAAGGTTTAGGGTTGAGTGTTGAGGGATTAGGGTTTAAGGTATAGTGTTGAGGATTTTTGTCATCAAATGTAGATTTATGGGTTCAATTATATTGATTGCCTCTCCAGTTTTGGGGTGTGGATGTTTTGGAATCAATCAGGAAGTCTTTAGGAGACTTTGTGGAAGTGGATTGGAAATTGCTTGACAGAACCCCTGCTATTTATGCTTAGATAAGGATTTGTCACAAACTAGAACTTCTGCTTCCAAAGAAGATCTATCTTTCTTCCCCGATGGGCA
Organism: Cunninghamia lanceolata; assembly: GCA_027924645.1. Taxonomy (NCBI): domain Eukaryota; kingdom Viridiplantae; phylum Streptophyta; class Pinopsida; order Cupressales; family Cupressaceae; genus Cunninghamia; species Cunninghamia lanceolata. Next base: position 8,432,239 of record BSBN01000957.1, read on the forward strand.
TTTTCTATCAAGAACTTGATTATGAGGGCTTGCCCCTTCATTGTTATGCCTATCATATGGCGGAGCATCTAGCAAGCTCTTGTAGGAAACAGGAAAAGTTCTCCCTCAAAAACCTTGTGGTCATTCAAGTTTGAAGGGGAAGGTTTGGAAAGAGATGTGATCAATGCAAAGGATGTGATCAATCTATAGCAGGACAAAACATGAGCACGTTTTGTGTTGCTATAGAAATGGTAAAAAAGTGTTGACCCCCGTGATCCAAGCCCACATGCTCTATTTTCATATTGATTCCGCGCATGCTCTGACAAAAAAGAAGTGCTTTCATGCTGTTGGGAAGTTCACATGCACATTTGACACATTGTACCACCTTTGTATGATCTTTCCACCACCTTTTCTGCTTTGCCAACTTGAGAAGGAGGAAATAACATAGTTTTCACACCAAGTTTGATATATATGTATTCAAGTTTTAATTTTTGTAGTGTTGCAATGTTAATTGTGATTCAATTTTAGGAATTTAACATTATATATTGGTTAATCTTATGGAAGGTGCGTGAGTCTGACCATTGACACAATAAAGAGTAGAGCAGACCCGGATGGTTCATTGGATTAATTTGTAAGTATTCACATTGATTTTGTAAAGTGATGTTACATTGAGTTGTAAGTATGCACATTAATTTGTAAGGTTTGTCTTTTTTTATTTCCTCCTACATTTTTACACATATACACATTTTTACATCATCATGTTATGCATTTTTGGTGTCTTGCTCCTGATGCGACCAAACTCATAACTCACCCTACTTCCTCTAGACACCATTTGATGATCTCTCCAACACTCTGGATCCAAGGCGCCCAATCATGATGATGACCTATATAGCATTCTCCCAAGGCGCTCATAATGAATGAAAAGAAGACCAAGGGCACCCAAGCTTAATAGACTTATTTCTTTCAATTTTGATGATCCAAACTCTTGCAAAATGACATCCACTTTCATGCCTTTAGATCTTCCTTCACTTACAGGGCACCAAATCAAGTTGAAAAATCTACATAAGGGTGCCAAAATGGATGAAAGGAGACATGAAATGCGCCTTAGGACTCCATGCTAAGGTTTGAGCCATTAAAGTCTCTTGATATTAGGCACTCATGATGATGAAACTTAGAGTTTTTTCCTTTCCTAGGCGCTCATCTAAGATGTTTGAATGATAAGGAGCGCCTAGACCTCTATAATGTACATTGGGTGCCAAAATCAAGGTGATTTAAAGTCACTTTGAGTCATTTGGGGTTAGTTTGTGCCTTTGAGTCATGTTGTAAAAAAGTGTCCAAAGTGCAAAAAGGTAGCAATCTTTGACAAGACGTTACTTGAAAACTGTGTCACTTAGAAACATTCTGTCTAAGGAAACGCAATCACGTAGAGTGCCTCTAAAATAACCTCTCTCATTTTTTTATATCTCTGAGACATTTACCCGTGGTGAAAGGTTTTCTGCTACCCCAAAAATCGTCAAAAGGAGGCAGTGTAAAGTTGCAAAGGGGTGTAACTTTCATCCTGCTCCTGATGCAACCAAACTGACTATTCCAATGCATCTAGATGGGTACATTTACACTAGGCATGGTCCTATTTTTTACCCAAACATGTCGAAACAGTCCGAGCTACATTGTACCGATGATATCCCTGAAGAGTCCAAAGTGCAAAAAGGCAGTAATTTTTGATGAGATGTTATTAAAAAACTATGTCACTTAGAAACATTCTGTTGAGGCAACGCGATCATGTAGAGTGTCTCTACAATAACCTCTCTCAATTTTTTATATCTTTGAGGTATTTGCCCATGGTGAAAGGTTTTCTGCTGCCCCAAAAATCGTCAGAAGGAGGCAGTGTAAAGTTGCAAAGGGGTGTAACTTTCATCCTGCTCCTGATGTGACCAAACTAACTGTTCCAACGCGTCCAAATGGGTACATTTACGCTAGGCATGCTCCTATTTTTCACCCAAACATGTCGAAATAGTCTGAGCTACATTGTACCGATGATATCCCTGAAGAGTCCAAAGTGCAAAAAGGTAGCAATCTTTGACGAGATGTTACTTGAAAATTGTGTCACTTAAAAACATTTTGTCTAAGGCAACACGATCATGTAGAGTGCCTCTACAATAACCTCTCTCAATTTTTTATATCTCTGAGGCATTTGCCTGTGGTGAAAGGTTTTCTGCTGCCCCAAAAATCGTCAGAAGGAGGCAGTGTAAAGTTGCAAAGGGGTGTAACTTTCATCCTGCTCCTGATGTGACCAAACTGACTATTCCAACGCGTCTAGATGGGTACATTTACGCTAGGCATGGTCTTATTTTTCACCCAAACATGTCAAAACAGTCTGAGCTACATTGTACCAATGATATCCTTGAAGAGTCCAAAGTGCAAAAAGGTAGCAATCTTTGACGAGATGTTACTAAAAAACTGTGTCACTTAGAAACATTCTGTCTAAGGCAATGTGATCATGTAGAGTGCCTCTATAATAACCTCTCTCAGTTTTTTATATCTCTGAGGCATTTGCCTATGGTGAAAGATTTTTTGCTACCCCAAAAATTGTCAAGAGGCAGTGTAAAGTTGCAAAGGGGTGTAACTTTCATCCTGCTCCTGATGTGACCAAACTAACTTTTCCAACGCGTCCAGATGGGTACATTTATGCTAGGCATGGTCATGTTTTTCACCCAAACATGTCGAAACAGTCTGAGCTACATTGTACTAACGATATCTCTGAAGAGTCCAAAGTGTAAAAAGGCAGCAATCTTTGACGAGATGTTACTTGAAAACTATGTCACTTAGAAATATTTCATCTGAGGTAATGCAATCACATAGAGTGCCTCTACAATAACCTCTCTCAATTTTTTATATCTCTGAGACATTTGCCCGTGGTGAAAGGTTTTCTGCTACCCCAAAAATCGTCAAAAGGAGGCAGTGTATTAAGTCAGGATGAAAGCCTATTCACTCTAGGCACCAATCTCAATTTGCACAATCATGAATGGGTGCCTAGAGAAATAAGGCACTACATCATGGTTCCAGGACCTTGAAATGGCACCCAAGCATGTAGGAAGAATTTTCAAGGAGCCAGAATATTTTTGAAACTCTAAGGAACTAGTCCAAAGACTCTATGGCGCCATCTTGATACCATTGAGTCAACTTTAGAACTCAAACATATTGAAACAAGGTCTAGGAAGCTAGGCGCCATCTCTTGCCAGTTCAACCTCTAAGATGTGCCAACATTGGAAAGACTCTTAATGAGCACCTAAGTTTGAATTGATCTTGTGATTGAAAGTTTGGTGATGTATTGGTGCAAGATGATCTTCAGTTGAAGCAATCTCAGTTCTAGGAAGGGTTTAGAAGTTATCAACCTCTTCACTAAGTTAGGCGCACTTTACAAGCTTTCTTACCCAAGAGTTGCACCTCATTAAGATAAGGCACATCTTAACCTCCGGGACTTTTCTAAAGAAGCACTTCAGATTATTAGCACCTTTGAACCTTGTTTTGTATTCTGAAAGAGAAGGCGCACTTCGGAGGCATTTCTAACCTAGATTGACGCCTAGGTATAGTCATCTCTCTGGAGCATTACAATGTGTTTTAAAATGAAGGAGGACATTTCATAAGTTGGGGAATTGATCACTGAAGACCTTGGAGTGTTTGAATTACTCTAAGCAAGAAGGTGCATTTCCATGGAGTAGCATAATCTAGATAGCGCCTAATGCCATCAAGGCACAATTCCACCCTCACTTTGGTGCCTATCATCAAGAAGGGGCATTGGGCATTCCTTGAATAGTTCTGAGCATTTGAAGTTCGTGAAATCACCAAGGAATGTTGGGCACCATGTGTATCCTCAACAAGCTTGAGTTTGCACCTAGACAAGTTGGCACTTATTCATGTTTTAACTTCCCTCTTGAAGCACCTAACTTGGGAAAAAGTTATCTTGTTGTTAGTCAAGTGTTTGATGTGTTTTGGAGACTCCAAAAGACTTCCTCTTGCTAGGCACTCTTCTTGGCAACTACAACCTTCAACTGGCACCTAGATCTTGAAGAAAAACACTTGCAAGTGTGGGCGCACTTTCCTTGTGATGGAGCATCAAACTGGCGCCTAGAAATCATAATGCGTGAAGTGAGCACCTAGGATCCTATTGGTCCAATAGGTGGTTTTGGGATCTGTGTCAAGTCATTGGATTAGGTTGCCAACTCAAAATGATTTTCATGCACTTAGACTTCAAGGCGCCAAAACTAGTAGGAAAATGTTTGGGGGTAAACCACACTGATAAAAGTTGGGTAAATTTAACCTCCGAGTCTGATTAGGCTCCATATAACAACAATATTTATATCATGTCCCTTTGCTTTATGAAACAAGCAGTATGTGTCAAGTCATAGGGATAACACTATGGTCCTTAGAAATTTCTTTGTGACTTTTGATAAGATTATCTACTATTATGTGGATGCTTGATAGTATTATCCTGATCCATTGGACTAGTGTGGCTATGAGGTTGGAAAGTGTTGCAACCTCCATCCTTTAAACTTCTCCACCTTGTTATGGGTTGTTTTGAGTATTTTCACTTGCTTTCTCTTCAAGAATATTTTCTAATGATACATGATGTGTCATAGATCATTCAACTTGATAAACAACATGGACTACACATGAATCATAGTGGTTCAATAAGTTACAACAAACAGTTAGGTAGACAATAGACTATAAGGAAGAAGGACTACACATGAATCCAAAACAACACCAGTCAATAAGGACATCACAAGTAACTCAACATTACTTCCAGAGGCGTTCACAAAAACAAAGGGGAGAACACAACTAGAGAATGCTAGACTATAGTAGGGATGAGTGTCTAATGCAGAGCGCACAATGGAAGCATAGAATTATCAACTTTTGAACCTTCGAACTCACTATTGGCGAGACAACATACCATCGGCAAGCTTAAAATTTCATCGGCTGATAAGCCGATGCGACCATGACTCCGTTTGATTTCACTTCTGACAGACATCCCATCATTGACTCTTATTGGTCAGACAGACCGCTATCGGTGACTATATCCTTTCACACCGATGTCTTTGTCACTCTAATACGAGACTCTAAGTCTCTCGCCTATCGATAGAACTTAATACCATCGGTACACTCAAAAACTCTTCTGCCGACACACTGATCTCACCAATGACAACCTTCAGACCACACCCATCAGTGAGACTTCAAACATCGATGAACTCTAATCTTGTTGGGCTGATACACTGATGGATTTTGACTGTCGGTGTGACCCCCTTCATTGGTAAATCTCTCAACTGCTCTTCTGATGCGCCAATGGGATTATCTTCTGATACACTGATGTCTTCAACTTCAAACCACACTCATCGGTAAGACAGACCACTATCGGCGAAGCCTAACCAAGGTCTGTCGATACAACCAACTCTTGACGTTGATACAAGGTTCTTTTGAAGGCAAAGGGTGCCTAGGCTTATGGGGCTCAATTTGATGTATTTATTGAAAGCTCAAGGTGAATTGATGCTTATTGAAAATGCCACTTAGTCCTTCATTTGCATTCTAGGTGCCATTTCTTATTGACTTATATACTCCTCCTCATGCTAGGGTGCCATAATGAAGTGGTTTAGACAATAGGTGTGCTTCACTTACTAGAGGCTTGTTCTCCTTCCACCTTAGGTGCACTTTTATGGTGGAATAGGTGTCAATGGGCACTTTGTCTTAAATGAATGCTCTCTCTAAGTTGGGCGCCCTTTTGAGGCTTTTTGAGTTGCAAATTTCGCCTTAACCCTTCATGCTTGTTGCTCAATGTTTGAATGTTTAAGAAAGTCTCCTTTAGGTGCTCATCTTAATGACTTTTTTCTCAAGGCGCAATCATCCTAATGACTTGGATATTCATCCTAGTGTTTCAGGATAGTAGGCTACCAGACTTAGTCATTTTTAGGATCTCAAACATAAAGAATAACATGATGATTCTTTTTTGGTATTGCATATAGTTGACATTCTATGCTACTCATAAAGAATATTAATATTTTTTGTTCAACATGATGATTCATTTTTTTTTAAATACAACTTTTATCTTTTAGTTCCAAAATGAGGTTTAGGTGATACTTGAATAACAATAGCTAGCTTATTGGATCAACAAACATCCTATGTAATACAATTAGACTTTAAATATTTGAAGTAGCCATCTACAAATATCCATTCAAACATGGATTTATAATGCAAGTATGGATGCCATCAATAAAAAAGATTTGTATTAACCAAATATCCATATAGGCATACATCAATAACTGTTGATATAAGTATAACATATATACAAAATAGCCATATAGGCTTACAAGAATGCCATATAGGCATACAATGTAAACTATATACAATACCAAATATATGTCCACAAATGCCATATAGGCATACAACAAAGGAACATAATAAAAAGTCATTCCCCTCTGGCTGATGAAGAGAATAGATCACGGGTAGCCTTTGATCTTCTAGGGGATGGAGACGTGCATGTGGGTGGTCTACTACGAACCTGAGGGCTACTCCTCCTATTCAGTTTTCCTACATCTTTAGCTGTTACAATAAAAAGTATAGACATTAATATATAGAAATTACATGTTATAAAAAATGAAACATTTAACAAAATAATCACTTACCGCTAACATATAATCTATCTCATCACTTGCCTCAGTAGCAGGAATAGGCCCTGGTGATGTCATGTCTTATAGAAACCATCCAAATAGAAATTAAACTTCAAATCAATAATCTTTTAATTTTTTAAAAATAGACAACTATAACAATGAATGTAAATTGAAATTTACTAATCTGCCTCATACCCCTGTCAATGCCATGGAGCTATGAATCGCAGAGGCCACACCATACTCCATTGCCCTCTAAACATGGGGAGGTGTCGCCGCAACTTGCATCATCTGGAAATAAAACAACATTATTCAATTACGAAAACTATAATAGTGATGCAAATCATGGCTCGTAACATACACACATGTTCATCTAAACATGGAAGTACACACAATAAAGCACACAAGTCACATACAAAAATCTAATAAGTACAATTCATTCATTAAACTATTTATTTTATTACCTCCATAAAGCTTTGAAGTCCACCACCGCTGGCAGGTGTTGCCGTGAAATCTATAATATTAACCTATTCAACATCCAAAATCAGATATTAGAATACCATTCATATAACGATGCTATTCACATGTAATATTTATAATTGTTTACTAGTTACATATCCTGACAGTAGATGATCTAGTGTAAAATGCAGGTGGCGAACCACTGAAAACTGCATCGACGCTATGACCCTGAAATTTTATTAAAATCATCAATTTAAATTAGTTAATCTTGCATTTCAAAAATGAAATTTAATAAATTAAATTCAATAAACTTGCTAATATTTACCTGAGTATCAAGGCTAAAAGTCTCACTCAGGAGGGTATCTGTCATCACCATCTGTTCAACTGCAGATGTAGCCTGTGCACCTGCGTCCTGACTATCCATGGGGTCATAACCACAAGCTGACCCGCAAGCCTGACAAGCATGGGGTGGGACCCTACTCCTCGCACTATCTCCCAACCTACTCTATGCTGCAGGACTGGCATGCTCTATGATACTCTGGGTCAAGGCACTAATGGACTGAAGTGTATCAACCTCAACACTCTCCTTCACAATGGAAGGGATAGAAACATGCTCATGGGCTAGTCTGCTGATTACTCGTCTCACTACCCACTGTGGGTCAAGACGTGCCCCTAGTCTATCTTGTGCTGACCCCCCACCTCTACCCTAGAAGTCCCGCATATCAAAATAGTTTGGCACTTTATTGAGGACAAACTCGCAGTAGAGTTTCCTCAAAAAGTATTGCGGGACCTCATTATTATTGCATGGAGGATGGTCAAAAACCATCCACCATCTCTGCCCAAAATTGTCCCTTATCGCTTGGTTGTTGTACCAATAGATAGGGAACCTCTTGCATGTAATGGGTAGAGGTTGATTTGTTTGTGGGTTTGTGAAAATCGAACACAAGTCTAATTTTGTGATTTGTAATTTTTTCACATCTTGGTATGACAGCTTGTCTGCATAATAATCTCTAAACTCTCTCCTCTTATTCGTCCAACTAGTTATTTGCTTGCTAATTGAATCTACATTTGATAACATAGATTCAAGAGATTCAGCAAGTGTGGACCTATGCAAGGTTGAAGTGGAAGGATCTTTCAACCTTGTAATTATATCTTCAATTTCTTTTTTGTTGTTTTCAATTTGCCCCATTATATTTTCTTGTGTTCCAGGGGCATGTCGAGGAATGGATGGAGGAGGTTGTTCCGCAGGTATTTCCTCCTCAGGATTTTGTGGATTTTGAGGGGGAGAAGGTACATTAACATTTCCTGACAATTAACAAAATATACATCAAAAAACAACTCAAACCTACCTATTTAGAAGAAAATTCAAACAAAAAAACAAATAAAACTCACTCCTTTGGCGTGCTCGACGTCGTGGCGGCATTTTGGCGACGAATCAACAAGATTTTGGTGTTGAATTGTCTTTTCCAAAATGCAAGCATGCTTCCTAGGGTTTGCAAGCCACGGGGATAGAGGAGAAAAATAGAAATGAAATGAAATGACAAGCCTTTTTTTATAATAGTTAATAACACGATCGCGTTATAACGCGCTCGCATTATGTATGATTTTTTTTTAAACCATTTGGCCACTTTTTGGCCCCCCATCTTTTTTCACTTACCCATGGGTTCTTTCTTTCTAAAAAAAATGAGGAGGAAGGTATCCATTAGTGCCAAATAAGCCCTAAGTGTTTGTGGAATACCAAAAGAAAGAGGCAAGAAGAGCGAGAAGTGTGACAAATCTAAGTCCAAATGGAGATCCAAATCTCCTAGAAAGTCCAAAGTTATTTGTTGGAATTGCAGTAAGCCTAGATACTTCCGTAAGGAGTGTAAAGAAGAAAAGAAGAAGAAAAAGAAAAAAATTGATTCTAATTGTAAGTATGAGAAGGAAGATGGTGGTACATTCATTGCATCTTTGGCCACCCGTGCAGGTAATGATACATGGTTAATTGACTTAGATGCATCTTTCCATATGACCCCTAATAGAGATTGGTTTTCTGAATATGAAGAATTTGATGGAGGTAAGGTGTACTTGGGTGATGATTCTCATTTAAATATTGTTGGTCATGGTAAAGTTAAAATCAGATTTCCTGATGTTAGAATAAAAAGAATTAATGGTGTGTTGTATATCCCTGGATTAGCATTAAATTTATTATCTGTGAGCAAACTAATAGATGCAGGTGTGTAGGTAGTCTTTTAGGATTCAAGAAGCAAGATGGTAAGAGGTGCTATGGTGATTGCTATAGGTGTCAGATTTGGCACATTGTATAAGCTTGATGCATACATTGTTGAGCACAATAGTACTTCTGTGAAAAGAAAATTTGTGACTACTTCATGGAAAAGGAGAGGGTTTCATTTTCAGTGGATGGTCGTGGCTTCTGGGTACCTAAGGGTGCTCTTTCTTTTGAATCAAAATTTCCTATAGAGAAGACTATGTTATGGCACCAGAGATTAGTCCACATAGGAGAAAGGGTCTAAAACCATTGAAAAATAAAACCCTTGTTGAAGGGTTGACTTATTGTAATCTTGATTTTGATTTCTATGAGCATTGTATTTATGGTAAACAAAACCACATTTAGTTTTACTCGAGTTCTCATAAATCTTGTGGTGTATTAGATCTTATTCATTCTGATGTGTTTGGTCTTGTAGATGTTCCTTCCATTCTGAAATCCACATATTATGTTTCATTTATTTATGATTATAGCAGAAGAACATGCGTATATTTTCTAAAGAATAAATCTAAAGTTTTAGTTGATTTAAACAATTTAAAGCAATGGTTGAGGACTGACACTGGCGGTGAATTTTTCTCTAATGATTTTGATAGATTCTGTAGAGATTGTGGCATTCAAAGACAAAAGACAACTCCATATTCTCCATTGCATAATGGAGTTATAGAAAGAATGAACAGGACACGGATGGAGAAGGCTAGGAGTATGCTTAGTGGTTCTGGTCTAAAATAAAGGTTTTGGGCTGAAGATGTTGCTATTGCTTGGTACTTGATTAACAGGTCTCCTACATCAACTCTTGTTGATAAAATGCCTATGGAGGCATGGTCAGGGAACCAGATTTCACTCAGACATCGTAGAGTTTTTGGTTGTGGGGCATATGCACATGTGCCAACAAAGAAGAAAACAAACTTGGAGAACAAGGATGTGAAATGTGTCTTCATCGAGTATAGTTTGTAGGAGTCTAGGACAACACTGAGAGGGGGGTGAATCAGAGTTGTGTAAATTTTCAAACCTTTTTGCAAACTTTAACTTTCAAGACACACAAAGAGAAATGTATCATTGATTTGTCAAACACATAAGCACATGACTGAGAATGAAGAAAGAGAACAAAACCTCTTAAGCAAAGTATTAACATACACACATATAGATAAAAGTAATATGAGACATAACACAAATTTGCACGAAAGGAAAATCCTACTGGGGTAGAAAAACCACTCCAAAACTACCTCACTGGCTTAACTTTAAAAACTTCTTACAAAGCCTCACTGGCTGAATATTATGTCTCACTGACAATTGAGAGGTCTCAAGCCTCACTGGCATACTGTGCCTCACTGGCAACAATGTTTAGAAGCAACAACTTCAAGGAGCACCATCCCCTAATACAGAACAAACTGAAAACAAGAACTTAGAGGGTTTCTCTATTTCAATACAAAACATTTCTTCTCTCACATGTGTCTGTCAAATGGCCATTCTTTTCATCAACCCAAATCATGTACAAACTCAGATATTCAAAATCAATCCTATATCTTGATCCACTCAACAACATTGCATCTTTATATATCTTATAAAAACACGTGCATTACCAATGTATAAAGATTGAATGTCTTTTCATATACCACAGAGCACCTGCAATAAAATTATAAACGAAAAGACTGTTGGAATTCCTCTCCTCTGCATATCTTCAATCTGAAAACAAATAATCAATTTTCTCCTGTTAATAAAAAATTTCTCATAACTTTCAATGTTCCATCTTCTCTCTGCAATTTCCCTCTTCAAATTTCTTTTACAAATATGATCTATAAAAAATCTTCAATAAAATTTAAGCTTCCCAATTCATTTGCAAGAAGAAAATCTTTCATATTCTCAAACTCTTGATCTTCTCAAAAACATATTCTGTGATTGCAAAATAATAAAAAATATTCTTCAAATTCTTTAATTTTATCTTGAAATCTCTGTCTTCTCCAATAAAAATTTATCTTCATCAAATCTTTCATCTCCTTCACAATCTCTTTGCAAAAATTTTGTTCATCTTCTATGCAAAAATGATCCTTCATATTCTTGAAAAGAAACTTCATTTTGCATAAGAATTTTCATCTTCATGCAAACTCCTCTGCACAATATCTTCAATAATAAAAACTTTATCAAATAAACTTGCTATAAAAACTCTCCTTTAAAAAAAATTCTTTTCTAAATAATTCCTTAATTCCCGTGAGTGGGTTACTTCTTGTTTTAGAAAAAGAATCTTCAAAAAAAAAATTTCTAAAACCCTTAAGAAATTCTTTCTAATCTGGCTCCAAAACATTCCATAAACTGCCTTTAAAAATGATGCCATAAATAACCTTGACGTTTGCTTGCCCTTCAAAGTCCATGCTCATGAGAGGAAGTCACCTTTTAAACATCACCCTTTGATTTTCTTTTGGCGCTCAACATTCTGATTTAAACATGACTGTTGATGCAAAAAACCCACTCAAACACATTTCAATGACCTGTGAGCACCGGTTAACCAGGAGGAGGGGCCAGTAGGTTTAATGTGTAATTGTGCCTTTGGTAAGTCACCTTAAGTGACTTTACCTCCTATTGGAAGTCACCACTCAATTAAAACAAAAGTGACACAACATTGATGACGGGCTCCAAGAGAATAAAGTCATAAAGATGAGAGCCATTTGATTAGAAAAGAGAAAGTATTGAGTCTTAGGAATTTTTAGATGATCCTAACATATTTTGACATTCATGAAATAGAACTTCATACATAATCACCTCTGTCATAATCACATCCAAAATATATTGACTCCATAAGATTAATCTCTTGTTAAAAGAAGAAGCTCATTAATCAACAATACCCTGAATAACATCAAACAAAGCCAACACTTATCACTAATGTTGTTATCCCTCTGACTATTGTTAAGACATGAAGAAACTAATACTATTCTGTCATGGCACAAACATCAAATGTTCAAACAACATGAACACTATTTCAAACACCAATGCCAATGACAATATCATAGATGAGAGTGCCACAAACCATCACCATATGTTCCTGATCCTCAACACTGATCTAATCAAGTTTTCACTTGATCATGACTGTACCAAATCAGTCCATTATGAAGCTAATACTCCATCAAACAAATATAACCTTTATAGCTCTATAATCCCTACATCCATTTAAGTGAAGATCTGAGTATTATGAAGATCAACTTCTCAAACTGATCATTATTTGATATGAGTGAATAGAGCTCTACACCAAACATATCAAGACATCTGATTTTATGCATTAGACATATCAACTGTGACCTTAAATGTATGACATCAATTTTCCAAACTTATGATCAATGGCATCAATACTCTTACCATCAATACTTCATTACACTAAACCAACTCCATATCTCTCTTGATGTCCTGCAACAGCTATGGCAACTTTACATCATCAACTGAAGATACTTTTGACATCAATGACAACCTGTCACCATCATAGTTATGGTGTGAAAGGATACAAGCTTTGGGACCCTATTGAACAGAAGGTAATATATAGTAGAAGTGTTATTTTTAGAGAAAATAATTCTTCTTCTATTACATTGTAGCCAGAAAAAAGTGAACAAAAAGATGTGATTCAACTCCCTTCTACACCTAAGAAAGTTGAATTGAGGCCCCTAGATAGACACGAAGTTGAGGAGAGCTCATCTAGCTCTGAATCTTCAAAAGAGGAGGAAGAACCTCCAACTCAACTTGTTTGAAGGTCTACAAGGCATAGACAACCACCTAAAAGGTATTCACCTGATGATTGGAGACATGTTTTTGCTTTGACTACTAGCATAGATGAACCTAGATCTGTAGAAGAGGCATTAAAGGTATGAATGATGCAGTCTTGGAAGATTGCTATGGATGAAGAAATGGTAGCTTTGAAAAAGAATGAGACATGGGACCTAGTGCCATTGCCTGAAGGACAAAACTCTGTTGGTTGCAAATGGGTGTTTAAGAATCAATTCAAATGGAGATATTAAGAAGTACAAAGCACGGTTGGTTGCGAAAGGTTACTCTCAAGTTGAGGGTGTTGATTATGGTGAGATACTTTCTCCTATTGCAAAAATGACATCCATTAGATTCTTGCTTTCTATTGTTGTTTCTTATGATCTAGAGGTTGAGCAAATAGATGTGAAAATGGCATTCCTTCATGGTGATTTGGAGGAGGATATTTATATGACATAGCTAGAGTACTACAAGGTGAAAGGTAAAAGTAATTTTTCTTTGTAAATTGAAGAAATCTTTGTATGGTCTCAAACAAAGTCCTATGATGTGGTACCAGAAATTTGATACATGTGTGTTGAGTTTGGGATTTAAGCGTTCTAAATCTTATCACTGTGTTTATTATAAATCTGATGGTGATCATTTCCTATTTATTGCATTATATGTTGATGATATGTTATTTATTAGTAAAGGGAAAGGAATGATTTTAGAACTAAAGTCTCAACTTGCAGCTAAATTTGAAATGAAAGATCTTGGTGTAGCTAAACACATTCTTGGATGGAAAAAAGAAGAGATAGAGTAATAGAAAACTATGGTTTGGCTAGAGTAAGTATGTCAATTTAGTTTTACAAAGGTTTAACATGTAGGATTGTAGACCATTATGTGTTCCTTTTACAATTGGAATCAAGTTATGTTATCTACTTCACAATGTCCAATATCCCCATCAGAGATAGAAGACATGAGCAAAGTGCCTTACCAAAATGCAGTTGGAAGTTTGATGTATGGTATGGTTTGTACTAGACTAGACATTGCCCAAGCAGTGGGAATTCTTTCCAAATATATGTCTAATCTTGGTAGAGTTCATTGGGATGTAGTTGAAAGAGCCTTCAGATATTTGTGGGGTACCTTAGAGTATTCCTTGTGCTATCATGGTAATTTGATAGGAGACATGTATTCCATTGATATTCATGGTTATGTGGATTCAGAGTGAGCAGGTGATGTTGATAGTAGACAATCCACCAGTGCTTATGTGTTTATCTTATTTGGTGGTGCAATTAGTTGGATGAGTAAATGACATGTTGTGGTTTCTTTGTCCACTACTGATCTGAGTATATAGTAGTTACTCATGCTTGTAAAGAATCCATTTGGCTTAAGAGATTGTTTTCAGATATCAGAATAAAATAAGGTGCAGTGACAATTTATTGTGACAGTTAGAGTGTGAGCTGCCTAGCTAAGAACCCAACATTTCATGCCAGGACCAAGCACATTGATGTACAATATCATTTTGTTAGAGATATGGTCAAGGATGGCAGGGTGAAGTTAGTTAAGTGTGAGGCCCACCCTTGTGTGACTAGATTAGTGGCACTACTAGACCATGTTGTTTTGCTTCACCCAAGCTAAGGGTTCAGTTTATGGACTTGTGACCCTATCTTAGAGACAATGTAGTGTTGTTGTGGATCTTTTGTATAAGGTGGTTGTATTTATTTGTGGGTGCATATTAGATGCACACCCTAGCTGGGATTGATTGGATTAGATCACCTGTTTGTGCTTGAACTGGATCCTTTAGTGTTGTAGTTCGAGGCTAACTTGTGTTGCACTCTAGTTATCCTTATGAGACTTATTGTTTGGATTATATTTGACATGTGGTCATTTTGAGGACTATTGATCCCTTCTATTTGGGCATTTGATAGTTTTATCTTGTACTTGATTATATTATGATATCCATGATGTTGAATGTGTTATTATAATTGGTGCAATTGAAATGGTTTTGTTAGGTGATCGAATTGATGAAATATTAGGTGATTTATGATCCTGACTGTGTGATTGGAAATATGATTGATTTGAGAATCAAGTGAATGTTATCATGTGATATTTATGAGTGTATGATGTGTGTGCTTTCCTATTTCTTGTTGCTTTGGCTATATGTATGTATATACTGCATGTGGGTACTAATGTGCATTGTAGTGTGTAGACTAATTCCATTGCCAATGGAAATTGGAGGTCCACGACTCTACCCATGTTTAAAACCAATAATGCTCAACCAAGTCCCTCCTAGGGACTAGTGTTGTTTGATTTTAATTGCATGATTAAATTGATGAAATTTTTGTAAGGTTTCACCTTATTGTTTGATCACCTTGAAAGTTTGTAATGTTGTATTGTTTTGGTTTGCACAAAATTTGTACTAAATATTTATGAGCCTTTTTAAGTGGATTTATGAGCCCCCTTGTGTTAATTATGGTTAATTAATGAACCTAGGTCATACCCCTAGGGTCTAGGGTCATTTTTAGCATGTTAACTCTTGATGAAACCCTTGTATGGTCACCTTAACCTACCCCTAAAGTAAGGTGACGAGTTTGGGAGATGTGAAAGGTGGGTGGCAAGTCACCATCCCACCTTAACTAACCCCACTCACCTAGGATAAGGTTACCCTAGCCTTTGAGTGCTTTGGAAGCTTCCAAAGCCTTCAAGTGTGTGAGACCTCTTCCCTATCCTCTCACACATGTGTGAGAGCATTTGTGGGAAAGTGTGCAGTATAGTTGAATGGGAAAGTGACAAGTGTCACCTTCTCATTCTTGTGGGGTCTCACTAATGGTAAGAGTTGTCATTGATGTCAAAAGTGTGTTCATGCTTCATCTGAAGGTCACTAATCAGGAGGAGTAGGAGTACATCATCTTGTGTGTTCTTTCCATCACAACTTGTTCAGTATGGTTGATATAGATGATATGATATGCAGTGAAACATAGTAGTCTTCATCATGATTTGATATCTAGGTGTATGATTGCATTTTTGAAGTGTTTGTTGTTTGGCATTCTCTACAATAAGGTTGGATCAAGGATTGGTTTCATCATGGTAGAGGTGATCTCAAGAGTTATAATAATTTATTTGTGTTGGTCAGAAGATCAATAGAGATCAAGTCATTATATTCATGTTAAGGTTTGCTCAGGAGTTGTTTATTATCCTTCATGATATGTTTCCTTGTCTCTACCACAGAATGCCCTGGCAATGATATGTGATTAAGGTTTTCTTATGTGAAGCAATGATTTTAGGATTTGTGGTTCTTTATCATTAGTCTTTTGTCTAAAAATCCTAAATGACTTCAATGGCTTTAAACCATTATTCTACCCATCATAAAGTTTTTCACTTTATGTTATGTTTGTTAGTTGACCTTTTATTGCAAGTCAATTCACTTAGTGTTACCTGCTGATGGGTATTAGTGTCATGTTTGATCGGTCTCTTTATTCTTTCCACTGGTTGCTCAAGTCTTTACATGGGCGTGGGGCATCAAATTCCTTGTCAAAGTCTTCTTTAAAAAGTTGAATGGGCACGATTTGTTCATCCTTAGAACATGATTTAAGATTAGAAAAAGTTTCAAAAGATACTTCGAATAATTTTTAAGAATTCAAAATGCATTGAATATAGAGGGAGCCCGATTTCCATAAAGGTGCTTTATGCTTTATTTTGCATCAATCTTCTATACATGCGATGGTGGTGATGTTTATTCAAATGTTTAAAAAAAAATCATTAGTCTTTTGCAGCTCGATTTCTATAAGGTGATTTTATAAAGAAGACCATGCTTAATAAAAGGCTATCGAATGGAGACCATGAGGAGCACGAATTTTATAAAGAAGCCATTAGTTTTTGCTTGAAGTTGTATGTTTAATGGAGGAATTTAAAAAGCATTAAAAATGCTTTATGAAAATGGAGAGCTAGTTTCACATTTAAATGGGGAATATGCATAATATATTTAAATGGAGAAAAGCATCATATTAAGTGGATGGTGATGAAGTTAGAAACTTTTTATTTCTTGGAGGGATCATGATAAATGATTTTTAAGGAGATTTTTTAGTGCTTTTAAATAAGGCAATTTCCTTGTGGAGATTTTTCATGACAAAAAGGCTATTATTAGAAGATTTTTTAGTTTGAAGTTTATTTGTAAAATAAGAAGACAAATTGGTGGAGATTTTTTATTCAATTATTCTTGAAGTTTTATTTTGCAGAAAGAAGAGAATATGAAGAAGAGAGAATATGAAGAAGATCCAAGAATCTTTATTTACAGGATATTGATTGATTTCATTATTATCTTATTTTTCTTAAGATTTTTTTTTTTTGCAGATTGAGTGTGAGAAGATGAAAGGTTTTGAAAAGAGAATAATGAAAATTTGTTTGAAGGAATTTGCAGGCAGAGAAGATAATTAGATTGAAGGGTTTTGTGATTTGGAGAATATGAAAGGACATGAGAAGATGAAATTATTTTTTTGTAGAATGCAGAGAGGGATCTTATTATTTATTGTTTTTCACAAGTACATTGACAGAGAGTGTGTGTGGAATTATATACAGAGTTGAAGACATTTATCCTCTTGAAGAGAAAAAAAAGATGAGATTTTAATACTGGGTATGTGATGAAGAAAGAGTGTTGAGTTATGCAGAGATAATCAGTAGAATGAATTGTAAATTGAATGGAAACAGAGCAACCCTCTGATTTTGTTTATTATTTCTATTGGAGATTTGGTTTTGCCAGTGAGGCACAGTATGCCAGTGAGGCTTATGGTCAATGAGACTTTCCTATGCCAGTGAGGCTTGTGGTCAGTGAGACCTCTGTATATGTCAGTGAGACATTTGTAAACTTCAAGTTTTTCATTTAAGCTAGTGAGGCAGTTTGAGTGGTTTTTCTACCCAGGAGACTTTTCCACTCGGTAAAAAGCTTGTATCTGTGTGTGTATATTAATCAATTGATCATGAGTTTTGTTTACATCTTTTATTATAAGTCTTGTGCATATAAAGTCAACAAATCATTAATGTCCTCCTCTCTATTTTTCTAGTAAGATAAAGTTATAATAAGTTGTAAAAATTTATTCAACACTGATTCACCCCCCCTCTCAGTGTTGACCTGGACTCCTACACTCACTTGTGTGATCCCCTCTCCCAATGCTCTCACACATGTGTGAGAGCATTTGTGGGAGAGTGTGTAGCATAGTTGAATGGGAAGGTGACAAGTGTCACCTCCTCATTCTTGCGGGGTTGTGAGAGGGTTGTGTGGATGAAGGAGAAGGTGACAAGTGTCACCTTCTCATCCATCAAGGCTTGTGGGAAAAGCCTATTTTAAATCCCTCTAGTTGAAGGGGGAGGGGTTCTTCATTTTTTGGAATTTTTCATTTCTTTCTTATTGGGAGAGTTCTCTTTGGGGTTCTGGACTTGGGAGAGATGTAGAAGCTTGGAGAGAGGCTATTGTGGACCTCTTCTTCAACCCTTCTAACCTTAGAAAACTTGAGAGGTAGGCTCTCAAGCCTATTTGCTTGCTAGTTTCATGTTTTCCTTAGTTTTTCTTGTGTGGTTGCATATTGTGGTTGATATGTGTTTATGAGTGTTATTCATGTTATTTTCTTGTTTTGGGAGATGGGTTGTAGACATCAACTCTCTTAGGAGAGGTATGTCATGTTGGGGGTTTGAGATTTGGAGAACCTCCATTATGATCTTGTTGGCTTTGGCCTAGTATGGGTAAGGCTACATGTGTTGGCCTTGGAAGGAGTTGTGAAAGTTTTTGGAAGGAGTTATGAAAGTTTATGGAAGGTTTGAGTACTTGGAACTATGTTTTGTGATATTGAGTTGTGAAAGAATATGCCATGTGATGGCTTGGTTTTGGTATCTCTATAGTTGGAAGGTAGCTCAATCTCCCCCTTCACCATTTTGGCAACAAAATGGTTGTGTGTGTATCCCATAGGTGGGTGTTAGTGTGTTTTTGATGAGTGTTTTGCTTGTTGTGATTGTGTGAAACCTTGGTAACCTAGTGGACCTCGTAGCTCGGGGGTGGCTTGCTAGCAAGCCTAGGATGGGAGGTGAGCAATCCTATGGCTTTGGAACCTTGTTTTGTGTAAATTGCAGGTTTTCAAGTAGGTGAATGAGACAAGTATGGAGGAATATCATTTGTGAGCTCCTATGGAGTTGTATGTGTTAGTAGTTTGGTTATGGCCATGTGAAAGGCCTTGCTCCTTGTGGGACTTGTAAAAGTTTTATGGTCATCAAGAGAGAAAATCTCTCTTTGGAAACTATATTGGATTTCCATCCCAATGTAAAAATATTTGTTCTCTTAAATAAATGTATGGCTTTGAAGTTCTAATATCTTGTCCTTTGGAAAAGTAATTCTAGTATGGAAAATTTCTCTCACTACCTTGGTTTAAATATTAAATGCATAAATAAGTTTCTTAAAAGAAAAGGAAAATATCATGTCTATAGCATTACCTAAGATGGCAAAGAGAGAAATTTATGGGCTTTGTGTTTATCTAAATTAAATATATATACTTTTTTCCCTTTTTGATAAGCCATACATATTTATGGAATACATAGTTGTTTTAAGAAAAAAATATACCATATTTGTTATATTACAAAAAAAAAGATTTAGTTACTTTATATTTACCTTACCTTGGGTTAATTTGAAATGAGAAAATGGTTATTTATATTGTCAAAAAAATTATAGATTTTTAAATTTAAAAACAATACCTTACTTTGGTTTATTTGAGAAATGAAATAAAAGAGTTATTGTTTCAACAAAATAATAATTTTGGTAGGAAAAGAAATAATTTAATTACTATCTTAAAACTTTTAGTATATATATATATATATATATATATATATATATATATATATATATATATATATATATATATATATATATATATATATATATATATATATATATATATATATATATATATAATATTTTAACCTAGTTAAGTTATTTTATTCTCTGTTTTTTAAAAAATAATACAGAGATAATGGTTACAAATTATATATATAAAACGTTATTGTTATGGCAATAGATATTAAAGTTCAGAGTTTTGTTCCTGACCTTTGCACTGACGGGGGACAGGGACGGGACCCCATCCCCGGCCCGCCTTCGGCCCCTTTGTGGGGTTCTTTTTACTGTGTATTACATTTAAAACCAAAAAAAATCTTTGTGGTTAAAATAACATAAGTCTGTGTAAAATTTCCATTCGGCCCTATTTCAATGAGATTTAATTATTTTATTACCCCTGTGACTATATATCCATCCACTTTTGTTTATCCATTTATATTGATATATCTATATATTATATATACTGTAACACATATATAATGTATATATATTTCTTTTAAAAATGTCTTTTCTTCTCTCTATTTAAAAAAAAATTATTGCTGAGAGTTCATTCCTTCTTATAAGAAAAACAAATAACTCTTTTTGAAAGATTAAATTTTTTTTTGGAGAACTTTATAATGCAGCTAGAACAATATTTTTTTTGGGAATAACTATAGATTTAATTTTGGGAAAACTTAAGCTAACTTAGTTACTTCACATAAAAATATGCAAAATAAACTTTTTGGAGAGCAAAACTAAACCTGTAGGTTAGCATATGAAAAAGGAGGACAAATAGAAAACATGGAATAAAAAATAAATAGTTAGAAAATGTGTTGGGGGAAATAAACCTTCCCGCTTGAGGAAGGGATTTCCCTCTTCTCTTGCAACTTGAGCAACATGCACCAATAAACAAAAAAGACAACTTGTGAGAGCTAATAGGATCTATTGATGCCTTTTATAACTACTTTTAGGGTTTTGGGATGACCTAGATTTTAGGGGATGTTTATCTTTAAACTCCTGGGTTATTTCTGCTAATCTCACTTAGTGAATTAGTTTTCTTTATTGTTTAAAAACTTTTGGGTGGTATTTTATTTATCTCATTGTAATTTAATCTATTCAAGTTCTTTAGTTAATGTATTATTTTTATTTGATTTAGTGTAAAGGTTTAATCCTATGGTTGTTGCTAGCAAGTCATTTGATTTATTTTATTTTATTTATTTTGTAATAGTTCCTTAGTTGGGTATTTATTTAGTTTGATTAATTTTTGCAAAAGATCTTATAGTTAAAATTATTTTAGATTTAATTTTTACCTCACATTGTTATTCCAAAATTTAGGTGAATTTAATCTCCCTAGTAACGATATGTTGTCGAAAAAATTTGGGTTTGTGGATGGGTTATTTAGTTATTTATTTATGTTTTTTACTTCCCTGTTAATTATACGATTTAATGTGTTATTTATGGATTGGAATATTATTATTTCCTTTGATATATTTAGATGGTGTTATCAGTTCCTTTACCCTTAACATAGTAGTTTCTGTAGATTTAAATGATTATTTGAGTTGTTAGTTATATCCCGGGTTAGGTTTTGACTTAGGTCAAAACCATGTCTCCTTCACATAGGAGACCTTAGGGTTGGTTCCGAGATGGAAACCACCCCTCTTAGCGTCACTTATTGTGATGCACAAACCCCCTTTAGATGCTATCATAACATAGGGATTGTGAAAGGAGTTTCACACCATCCCACTTGTGATTGACATCCTTGCCTTTGTGTGATGCACCTAACATATATTGCGAATACAACCACATTATGTGTGAGTGTCACCAAGCATGCATGTTGCACACAAGGGGGTTTTAGAGTTAGGGAGGAAATTTTTTTGGTATTCCGTGTCATTACCACATGTCAAATATGGACATGACATGTGGGTTTTGTGTCATGACCACATGGCAAATGTGGGCATGACATTAAGGTACAGACTTTGATGAATGTTGTAGATTCATTAACTAATCATGTGAGCACATAGAAGTTCAGATGGTGTTTGGGGTCTATGGGTCTCTCAGCCCTTATCAATTAAATCATGGTGTTGATACTCCCTTTGCTCTTTCAAGGTGTTCGATAAGTGGGAGAATGTTAGGAAAGTTGTCAAAACCTTGCAACTACAAAAGGTTTGTATTCTTCTCAATTTTGGTCTTTTAGAATACCCTTTATCTTGAAGAATGGTTT
The DNA here is from genome assembly GCA_027924645.1 of Cunninghamia lanceolata. Taxonomy (NCBI): domain Eukaryota; kingdom Viridiplantae; phylum Streptophyta; class Pinopsida; order Cupressales; family Cupressaceae; genus Cunninghamia; species Cunninghamia lanceolata. The sequence goes on from BSBN01000957.1 coordinate 8,454,384, forward strand.
AGAACTTTCAAAGTTTCCAAAAGGGGCTAAAAAAGGTAGGGCTTACTATTTTTAGTAACTCTACATTTAAGCATGGATGGACTCAGGATTTTCGCAAAAGGTGTGGAACTGCCAAGTAAGCATCTTGGGTGAGTTTCGACTCAAGATCATACCTGGAAATTGCAAGATATTAAAGTTTCCATTTTTTGAAACTCTCGAGAAAGTTTTGAACTTAGATTTCAGGCACTTAGAGGTCCCTAAATGCCCCAAAAGTTGACTACCTTACACCCAAGTTGGTCAAGATTATAGTCTAAAGTAGGCACTTATGACAAATAATAAACACTGTGTCATAGTTGTTCAAGATTTGAATGTAACTCCTTCTTGCAGGCTCTTACACATAAAATCTATCATAGCATCTATCATAGGATCCCACAAAATTAAGGCATTCAAATTTTACATAGATAATCAATATAAAATATTATTTAATAGATGTTCAAAGGCACTGACACATGGCAAAAATACCACCTCAAAAATCCCATGCCCATTTATGCTAGAGCACAATTATTAAATAAAATAAAATAAGATAAAGTCCAATTAATTACAAGAAAATGTCAGATAAAAATAAATAATTCTAGGAACTTGCAAATGTTGAGACACCTTAATTCCTAACATTCTCCCACTTCTCAAATACCTTGCAAGATCCAAAGTGGAGCATGCTATTTTGGAATCAACTACTAGGGGCCAAAAGGCCCATGGACTCCAAACACCATCTGAACTTCTTTATGCTCATAGGCTTAGTTAATGCATCTGCAACATTCATCAAAGTATCTACCTTTTCTAGCTTCACCCTACCATCCTTGACAATATCTCTCATAAAATGATATTGGACATCTATATATGCTTGATCCGAGCATGAAATGTCAAGTTCTTTACTAGGCAAATTGCACTCTAATTGTCATAATATACTATCATTGTCCCTTGTTTTAATCCAATGTATGAACACAATCTCTTATGCCAAATGGATTCCTTACAGGCATGATTTGCTACCACATACTCATCCTTTGTAGTGGACAAAGTGACTATAGCTTATCATTTACTTCATCTAACTTGTAGCACCATTAGATAGAGTAAAAACATAAACATTGGTGGATCTTCTACTATCACTATCACTTGCCCAATCTAAGTCCACATAACCATGAATATCAAGAGAACTCCAGTCTCCTATCAAATTACCATGATAACACAAGGAATACCCTAAGGTACCTTGCAAATATTTGAAGACTCTCTTAACAACATCCCAATAAATCCATTCAAGATTAGACATTAATCTACTAAGAACTCCCACTGCTTGGGCAATATCTGGTCTCATACAGACCATAACATACATTAAGCTTCCAATTACACTTTGGTAAGGAACTCTACTCATGTCTTCCATCTTTGATGGGGATTTAGGACAATGTGTAACATCTAACTTCATTCCCAATGTAATAGAAACACACAATGGTTCACAATCTTGCATGTTAAACCTATACAATTGAATTGACCTACTTATTCTAGCTAAGCCATAGATTTTTGTTCTCTCTATCTCTTCTAATCTCTATCCCAAGAATTTGTTTAGCCGCATCAAGATCTTTCATTTCAAACTTTATTGAAAGTTGAGATTTTAGTTATGAAATCAAACCTTTCCCTATGTCAATAAAAAACATATCATCAATGTATAAAGAAATAACTAGGAAATAATCACCATTATATTTAAATAAAAATAATGATCAGATTTAGAGTGCTCAAATCTGAAACTCAACACATATGTATCAAACTTTTGTTATCATATCCTAGGACTATGTTTCAGGCCATACAAGGATTTCTTCAATTTACAAACTAAATTTTATTTACATTTAACCACAAAGTACTCTAGTTGTGTCATAATAATATCCTCCTCCAAGTCACCATGAAGGAATGTCATTTTCACATCCATTTTATCGACCTCTAAGCCATAAGCTACAATAATAGATAACAAGAATCTAATGTATGTCATTTTTCAACAAGAGAAAAAATCTCACTATAATCAACCCCCTCAACCTAGGAGTAACCTTTTGCAACCAACTATGCAACGTGCTTTGTAGTGCCAGGTAGCACTCATGAAATACACATTTTTACCCCTCTTTTTCTCCCTTCTTATTCCATTGTCCTGATGACTGCACCAAAATAATCTAACAAGATTGTTCTAATGATGATTAATAAGAGATGAATTACTTAGAATCATGATTTCTGATTGAAGGACTAATGTGCATTGAATTGATGGAAATATGCAAAAATCTTCTCTTTTTGAATCAACAAGTGCAGGTATTCGAGTAGACAATTTTGTGTGTCTCCAGAGGTAGTCCTAATGATCTCCAGAGCTGACATCAGAATGCCATGACTGGTCTCCAATGTTTCCAATTTGAATGGAGAGATTTTGGGATAAGGAGGTGAACCATCTCTGGAACTGGACTGAAGTCACAAGCATCTCCGGAGCTGAACGAGAAGGTCATAATCATATCTTCGGAGCTACAGACTGAAACATACATCTCCAGTGCCTCTTTAGAACAATGCATATTTACAGCACAGCTGTCGGTTAGACACTTCCAGTGGTGATCGGGATGCTCCTAATGTTACTCAAATCATCACCTAAGTAATTAAGGGCAATCTATAGTTAACTGATGGAAGTTTTTATCTCTTTTGGATTTTGCATGAGTTATTGATAAACTGATTTAAATACCTATATTGCAGGGCCTCATTGCCCAAGTGTATTTAAAAACTAAGACTCGGATTTAGTATGAACTACTGTTCCACTAAATCTATTTTAATTGCATGGATATTCATTCTGTAGTTAGACTGTTAGTAGAATAGAGAGATTGTTGTTATCTCTTAGATGAACTAGTAGATAGGGTAAGTGATATATCATCACAGATTTAGATATAAACTTATAGAAGTAGCAGTAGAAAGAACAGCGATTATTTTTTTGATTTCTGTAACCTTATTTTGATATAGACATTTTCTGAATACAAAGCTGATGGAATTTGACTGAATTGAGTTGTGATATTATTCTCTTGTGTTGATTATTTACTTTAGTCTTCAGTCCTAAGGGTGTGGAGCAAGGGCCCACTCTCACCACCATCGCAGAAGGCTAGTACCATTGTTTTGTTATTTCAGATTCTGTTTAAAGAGATAGTTATTGTTTTCATATATAAATGCATGTTTCCATTGGAAGGAATAATATAGATTTACTTTAAGCAATTCATTGTTCAGTTTTGTTTTCAGTATTCTTGGAATTCATTTCATAGCAGATTGATCAGTAATATTAGTTTCTTTAAAGTAGTAAAGGTCATTAGAGTTAGTTAGATAAAAATGGCAACTATAGGATTCCTAATTGCAGATAGCCAAGGACACAACCCTAGATTTGACAAAAGAAATATGATTAAATGATGAGGTACAACGAGGCCCCTTGTTATTTTTGGTGCCATTGCCAGGGAATACTGTGTTAATTAGGAAAACTTAGCTAAACAGTTTTAGGATAGATCTGTATGGTTAGAGCTAGAGATTCAAAAGGAAGATACATAAAACAGACACCCAATCAAACTATAGGAGAAAGCAATGGGGTGGCACAAGATCTTGTTGAAGAGAGACATCTGGAACCTACCATGGAAGCTACACTTGAAATTAACAATCCTTTCAATCCTCCAAATTTTCCACTTGCTGATTATATCCAGGAATTACAACAGAAATTCCAAGCAAACCCTTTGCCAGAACCTATTTTCCTAGAACCTCAAGAAGAAGAACTAGTACTAAACATGGATGCTAATCATGATAATCATGAAGATGAGGAAAATCAAGCTCCAAGAACCTTCTCATATCCCATTGTTCTGGCTGCTGGAGATAATACCCCTATGAAAAATATTTCACCTGCACACTTACCAAATTTTAGGGGTCTTGCTTCTAAGGATCCAGATCAGTTTTTGTTTAAATTCAAAGTGGTATGCCAGACTTGTGATTATGGATTAGATAATCAAAAACTCAAACTATTTCCCTCAACCCTAAAGGATTCTGCAATGAGATGGTTTATGGGCTTGCCCCAAAACTCCATCCATTCCTGGGATCAGATGGAGACAGAATTCTTGGGAAAATACCAGGACTATTGTAGAGTCAGTGATAAGAATGAGGAATTATTCAAAATTAAATAGAGGGAGGAAGAGACCTTAGAGGATTATGTGGATAGGTTCAACTTTGCTTTGAGAAGATATGGCAACCCTGTAAATCATTCTTTGGCCAAAACCTTGTTTGTAAAAGGATTAGACAAAGAATCAAAATAGGCACTAGATCTGATGGGAAAAGGGAATATTAACAAAATGGATATGCCTGCTATAGAAGAACTCTATAGGAACTATTCTAGAACCCAAGATGCAGTGAGAATGCCCAAATCTTTCAAAGGGAAGAATGAAATAGGACAGTTAATGGAGGAAATTGCAAATTTTAAAATAGATATTCTAGTCCAACTGAATACCACATTAGATGGGATTCAGGAAAAAACTAGAACAAATGATCAGGACAGAACAACTGAACCACTCTCCATCTATTGTCCTAGGTGTAGAAACAAACATCTATTGAGAGAATACCCTTTAGATAAAGTAGAGATCTATCATATCTGTGATAGGGAACATCCTACCAGTCAATGTAGTCAACTTCCAGCCTTAAAAAGGCTAAGTAAAAAGAATGTCATTATAGAGGAGGAGTTGAACTATGTAGGACAAAAACAAGCTAGAAATTTCCCTTATAATCAGTATACAAACCAGACTTCTTACAAGGGTCCTTCTAATTGGGGAAATAATCAATGGAATCCAACTTGGCATGGGCCTCAGAATAATCCTCCTTGGGGACAGCAGGATTGGCCAAATCAACAATGGCAAAACCAACATTGGCAAAATTAGCCTTGGGGAAATAAAAAATGGCCACCACAGTTTGGATCACAAAACATGCAGCCTCATTGGGGTCCTCAACAGGGATATAATCAACAGTACCAAGGACAACCTAGACATTTCCAAGCTCAACAACAATCACTGCTAACTAGACCCCCAACACACAAGGTCAATCACAAAACAAACCAGTTAGCCAACCACCCTGACTAACTCAACCTATACCAAACCCACTGAATAAGCAATGAGTAGTTGTTTACATGACAGAACAAGAAAACATGGTTGGAATTAATGCTATATATTCCAATAATCTCTAGCTGTGTTCTAGGAAAGCACTTCCAAGACCATCTCCTTCAACTATAATTGAAGTAACCAATGATGAGGAACCTGAAAATCCATCCACTTAGCTTCCAGAGGAGATTACTACTGAAACAGTGCTAAAAGAATCATCCTTGGATAACTCCAAAGATCCTCCTAAAAGAATGACTACGAAGAACATCCCTGGAAACATTTCTGATAAAAGCTCTGGAGATGCTCCAGAGATGGAAAAACTAGCACCATACCCAAAACGGCTCAAACAACATGTTCCCCAAAAAAAGGTCTTACAAAAACAAGTCCAATCTACCCTGGAATCAAAACTGTTACAAGAAATTAGACAACTGAACATTGAAATTCCACTCCTCCAAGCAATCAAAGATGTACCTGAACTTAACCAATTCATCAAACAACATTGTGTCAAGACCCAGGGAAGAAAGAAGAACTTTCCCTCAACTATCCAGGTGGAAGGAAAGGAATTAGACCTCCTAATGGGAGAAGTGCTCCTACCAAAATATGGAGACCTTGGAAATCCTGTCATGACTATTTACATCTCAGGGGTAGAAATTTTAAATGTTTTGGTTGATCTGGGAGCAGCAATAAATGTAATGATAGTTCATACAATGGACAAATTAGCCTTAACAGGTATCTAATCCACATCTACAATCCTTCAACTTGCTGACCAGTCAGTAGCTATTCCAAAAGGAGTGATTACTGATGTTCTAGTTGTGATAGAATCATGGGAATTCCCAGTAGACTTCCTGGTATTAGAGCCAAGAAATTAGAGAAATGATTATCCATTGATATTAGGAAGACCATGGTTGGCTATAGCAATAGCATCTATTGATTGTCGAACTGGGGATATGGTCATTTCTAATGGGATAGACTTGAAGAAAATATCTTTGTATCCTCCAACTAAACCATCAATACATTATAGGAAGAGTATGGGTAGATGAACTAGATAACATGGAAAACTGTGCCTTAGTAGCTATGGTTACTATCAAAGAACATTTGGGTGAGTTAGAAGAAGAAATTCACTATGATACAACTGAAGATATCACCCACATTCTTATTAATGAGGATATAATGGAGCTAGCCCAAGATTCAAGGAGAGAACTTCTCACTTCTGCTCATTGTACCTTAGCAAATATCATTCCTTGTCGAGAAACCTTTTACAGAGACTTAGCCACATTCTACATGTTGCTTCCACATTCTTTCCCCCTTAATACCATGACTCCAGTATATGGATTGACTACATCTATGGATCAAATCACAAAACAGGTTATGATTCTACCTAGGAAAACACTGAATATCAACACCCAGTTAGCAGAAAAATAGGAGGAAGAACTTATCAAACTCCTAATTTCCCATTTAGTAGCTTTTGGTTGGGAATACCAAGATATGAAGGGCATCCCTCCTGAGATCTGTACTCATTGTATATACACTGAAGATGTCAAACCTGTCAGACAACCCCAGAGAAGACTGAATCCTTCTTTAAAAGACATTGTTAAGACTGAAATAAAAAAATTGTTGCAAGCAGGGTTTATATATCCAATCTCAGATAGTCAATGGGTCTCACCCTTAGTCATAGTGCCTAAAATGAATGGGAAATGGAGAGTGTGTATTGACTATAGGGAGCTAAACAAAGCTACAAAAAAGGACTACTTTCCCTTACCATTCATTGACCAAGTGTTGAACCTTGCAGGGAGAAAGTATTTTCCTTTCCTAGATGGGTTCAGTGGATACAATCAAATCCAAGTAGCACTTGAAGATCAGGATAAAACCACTTTCACTTGTTCTTCAGGAACTTTTGCCCACAAAGTTCTTCCATTTGGAATATGTAATGCTCCAGCTACATTTCAGAGGCTTGTTTTAGCCATCTTTGTTGAACTAGCTAATGAGTGCATGGAGGTTTATATGGATGACTATACTATGTATGGGGACAACTTTAAAGAAGCTCTCATAAACTTGGAAAAGGTACTAAAATGCTATGAAAAGAATCAATCGTCCCTGAGCCATGAAAAGTGCTTCATGATGGTAGAGGAAGGAATTGTATTGGGACACCACATTTCAGCAAATAGGATCAAAGTAGATCAAAACAAAATAGAAGTGATCCAACAATTGCTTTCACCCAAAAATCAGACAGATGTTAGAATTTTTCTAGGTCATGCAGGCTACTATAGGAGATTTATAGAAAATTTCAGCAGAATAGCTGCCCCATGTTTACCCTGCTTAACAAAGACATAGAATTCTTATGGATAGAGGATTGTTAATCAATATTTGAAACCCTAAAAGAGAAGATTATTGTCGCACCTATTTTGAGAGGACCTAATTAGACTCTACCATTTCACATACAAACTGATGCTTCTAATGAGTCCATTGGGGTAGTCTTGGGACAAAAGAAGGAAGGAGAAAGTATGCATGCCATCTATTACATCAGCAAAAACCTTACCTTTATAGAAAGAAACTATACCACAATTGAAAAAGAATTCTTGGCAGTCATCTATGCTATAAACAAATTCAGGGATAATATTACTGGGTACAAAATATTACTGGGTCCTGACTTCATTTTGTGCAGGTGTTTAAAAGCTGATGAAATTTTTGATGTCTTAAGAGCATCTCATGATGAACCATCTGGTGGGCACTATTCCTCACACAAAACCATCCACAAGATTCTGGGAGTTAGTTACAATTGGCCCTCTATTCATAAGGATACCAAGAAGTATGTGCAACAATGTGACCAATGCCAAAGGATGGGACAACCAACCTTCACCCAGGAGATGTTACTACATCCTCAAGTAATGATGGAGCCATTCGAATAGTGGGGTCTAGATTTTGTGGGACCAATTTCTCCACCATCATCAGGCAAAGAGTACATTCTTGTATGTACAGACTATGTCACTAAATGGGTTGAAGTGCAGGCATTGCAATTTGCAAGGGAAGAGAAAGTTGCTAATTTCCTTTATAATAAGATTTTCTTGAGGTTTGGAGCCCCAAGATCCATAGTTTCAAACAAAGGACCTCAGTTTACTTCACAAGTAATTAGAGCATTCATAGATTTATATCAAGTTAAGCACAAAAAGTCTTCACCTTACCACCCTCAAGCCAATGGGCAAGTAGAGGTGACTAATAGGGAACTTGAGAACATTTTGACAAGGATAGTGGTAATGAATAGAAAAGATTGGGCTAACAGATTACCCGAAGCAGTTTGGGCTTACAATACCACTTGGAAGTCCACAACAAAATTCTCACCATATGAATTAGTCTATGGAAAGAAGCCCATTTTGTCTATAGAATTTGAGCTCCAAACACTTAAAAATGCATTAGATATTGGTCTACCATTGTCTATAGCCCAACAGAACAAAATTCTTCAGCTTAATGAGTTAGATGAAATCTAGACAGAAGCCATTCAGCAAATAGAACTGGTTTAGTGTCAAAGGAAGCAATGGCATGACCAACACATCAAGAGGACATTTCAACAAGGTGACTGGGTTCTTCTTTATGATTCTAAGTTCAAAGAGTTCAAGGGAAAGCTACAAACTCATTAGATGGGTCCTTATCAGATAAAGGAAGTTTTTGAGAATGGAATAGTGTTGTTGGAACCTATTGATGGAAGCACAGACACATCTTTAGTGAATGGCCACCAAATTAGACTCTATGAAAGGCCATCCACTAAGGAATAGTTCATCAAAGATTTGTGTTTGGTTACAGGGGACACATCCTCTGTCACAGATTTGGACTGAATGCAAAAAAAAAGAGGAGGTTGAAAACTAGCTCAAATGGTGGCCTTCTTAAAAAAAAAAGAAAAAAAGAGAAGGTTGAAAACTAGCAAATGGCGGCCTCCTTAAAAAAAGAAAAAAAGAGGAAGATAGAAAACTAGTAAATGGCTATCTTTCTCGACCAAGGGGATTGAAAACTAGCAAATGGCGATTCCCTTCTTCATGCTAGATGAGAATAATCAAGCTATGGAGATGATCAGGTGCCAGAAGTTACTCAAACACACCTCCGGTGTTCACAAATAAGGAGCACCTCCGGTGCTTCACAAACTTGGAGCACCTCCAGTGCTCGCAAACTAGGAGCACCTTCGGCACTCCACCAATAAAGAGCTATTCATGAATATAATAAATTGGGAGGGGATCCACCTCTCCAGGAAATAAAGTAGAGATGTCATTTGATGAGGTCATCATGACTCATCCTCCACTTTATGAAAAGGACAAACATGATGTCAACATGCATATCATCGATAATTGAGAAAAAGGTCATTACTCTCATGCACAAGTACTCACAAATGACTACGCTAACGTCACCTGAAAAGATGGCATTCTCGAACCACTCAGCAGAAATGATTGCACGGAATGTGACAATAGGGATGCTGACACCATTTCAAATCCATGTAGAAGCTACTCACGTGCCAAGTCACATCCAGTCTCATCAAAGCCGCGGTGTTGCAGCTAGGTACATCAAACCGTCATCATTAAGATTGGTTCAGGTACTTCTCTTTAATTAAGCATTAGTTAGTAGCTATCTTGTTATTTCTATTTTTGGATGTTGTTATTATGACACATTCCCCTACCATTATTTCTTCTTTCTCCTCATGCATACCGCCATCTTTGCTACACTGTCACCATGTCTACGGAGTGTCCCATCACTCTGCTGCAATTATGACCGCATAGGCACTCTAACCGATTTTAAATTCTTTTTCCATGGTCCAAGCCAATAAACAAATTGACATAATAACCTTCATTCAAAACTACAAAATACCCTGAAGAACAGAGTCAGTTGATACAGTCCTTCAGAGCCTACAGAGTTAAAGGAGGAAGAACAAACTACACAGAAAAGTGAGGGAGAATTTTAGCACAGAGGGTGGAAAAAGGACTTAGAAATGGGGATTAAGAAGAAATCAGAGCTAGAAAGTATTACAGGTCTCTTGCATGATGAAGCTACAGCAGAAATTCTTAGAAATGCAAGATGGCTGGAGTTTCTAGAAAAGTTTGAAGGGTTTCAAGAGGATATTGTTGATGACTTCTTAAGAAACCTAAGGGACAATCGGACAGTTGTAAGGGGAGTTCAAGTCAATCTCTCTGCAACTACTATCAGTCATATTTTATGATTGCCTGAACAAGGTGATAGGTTCTACCATCTAAAAACTTTATATGTTGATTTGATTAGAAATTTCCCTGTAGAAGGTGAACCTGCAATACAGTTGCATTTGAGCAAGAATGAAGTTAAAGGAATTCCTAGGTCATCATTTCCAAACCAATGGCAATCTATAGCTCTATGGTTGATGAAATATTTCACATGTGATGGTCAATTTTCCATAGTTCTAGGGCCTATAATGAAAATGCTGATTTTTCTAAGGCATGGAAATGCACATCGAGAATTTAGCATAAATCTTTCGAACTTCCTGTACTCTACCATTAGGGCATCTATAGAAAAGTATCAACAAGGGAAGGGCCCTATGAAACATCATGGCCTCATTTTTTTGGTTGTTAAACATCACTTCCTAACTCAAGCTGATGGAGAGGCATTATGGCAAACATTTTTAGATAACAAACCCTAGGATAGAGCACCAGAAAGGGTACAGATTGTAGGTGAGGCCTCCTCTACCCATCAAGAAGTGGAAGAAAAATCTTCAACTTCATCTCCAGCTATTGGGAAGGGTAAAGATTCAAAACCCTCACTGGAGGCAACATCATTTGCTACCCTTATTTCTGACAAGAAGAGGACAGGAAAAGAAATTAGAGAACCTATCATTGAGCATACACCATATATGACTCGCTCAGCAAGGAGAAAAATGACCTTGGCTGAGGAATCTACTCCAACAAGACCAACAAGGGAAAGACAGGGTCAAAAAACAAAGAGAATTTCAAAGAAAAATAACTTTGACATACATTACTGGGCTGAAGAACCATCCCATGACTCAAATGACATTCCTCTAATAAGAAAGAAGAAACAAAGAGAGGTTTCTCCCAAGCCATTTGTTCATACACAACATTCCCCTGCTTCAGAGACAGAACAAAGACCAACTTTTACTATTTCCTCTGATTCTGAGGATGATATACCTGCTCTAGAGGCACTTGCTCCACCTATGCTACAGAGAAGCAAAAGGAAAAGGCAACTTACCCAAGATGAGAAATATACTGCTCTCCTAGCTGAAGTTCTTATGGGTTTCAGAGCTTCTAAGGAAAAAGCTTAATCTTCATCAGTGCCAGCAGTTGCAGAGAAGACTCAAGAAGAAACTCAGGACAGGGAGGCTACAGGGGAGGTTGAAATAGAGCAAATGGATGTGGCTAGAAGTGAAGAGCCAATGGTTGTGGAAGACCCTGATGTACAACACATAGAAGAAGAAACAGAGGCTTACTCTCACCCCTTTGATCAAGATGATATTGAAATTTCAAAAGAGCAGCAGATGTTAGAACATATTGATAATCTAAAAAGATTATTATGTGGGAAAAATTTGATTATCACTGACCTTAAGAAGGTCATGAAGAAGAAAGAGATGGAGCAAAAATAGGTAATTAAAAAACTGCATACAGAGCTCCAGAGTAAACAACAAATAATTCAGGAGAAGGAAGCATAATTGAAAGCCTAGGAGACTGAGATAGCTAAAATCATTAAGGAAAAGGAGATAGAGGCAGTACAAAGTATTTTTGATCTTACCAAGGCCAGAGACAATAGTCTCATAATAATTGCAGGATTGATTGAGAAAGTACAAAGCCAAGATAAACAATTGACTTGGGCCAACAATAAAATAGATGATCAGGAGGAATATATTCATGAGTTAGTTGGCCCAGGGGCAACCATTGAATAGGAGGTACAAACAGATCCATATGTGGGCCCAATCCCAATTGATATTCCTAAGGCCCTGTTCCATTGGGAAAGGAGATGTAGAGAATATGAGGCTTCTAAGCCTATGCTGCAATTACAGAGGGCAGTTACTACCATGTCCAAAAGGGTAGAAACCCTGGAAGAAAAAGTCATTCAGGTGGCTTCAAATTCATCTAAAATCTTATTTTGCAGGCCCCCAAGTGGAATTTATGCTCTGTTCTTACAAGAGAGAGTTCTGCATAGAAAATTGTCTTTAGTCCTGTCTGATCTTACTGAGAACACAGAAACAAGGGAGGGGTTCATGGAAGCATATATGAAAAGTTTTGATGAAGACAAAAAAATTTTGTGTGAATTGTATTTGCATGGTTTCTGTGTAGATGATATGACCTTTTATCAACTATTTTGTAGGGGAATGTCAACTTAAGGCATTTATGTCACTGATGAGAAATCATCAGATTTGGAATGAGAGAATGGAGGCTTATCTCAAGAAGGATACAGAAACAAGTCTTTTCATCAGAAAAGAATGTCCAAACCCTCATGCTTTTAAGGTCCAATTTAGGGCATATGTCTACCACCCAAAAAGTAAGACCAAGCTTTTTCCATTGTATCTGAAACATCTTCAGGAGTGTTCCATTGATTTTGGTCTTTTTATGAACAATTCAGCTAATCAAGTGCTTGCAATGGCAAAGAAAAGGTGGAACATTTTAACTTCAGAGTAGAAAATGAGAGAAGTGGTGACTCCTGCTAACTTGAGGTTGTTTATGAGGAAGGCCAAGTTAATATCCAAAATGATGGATAAATACCAATAGGAATGGATAGGTGGCCAGTTCAGACCCCCTCTCATCATTGAGCCACTACCTGTCTAGGATGAGTAAATGGAAGATGATAAATTGTAGGAGTGGATGAAGCAAGTTGATCAGTACAGGGGAAATGGTAATACAGACTGCACCACTTTGACTATGTATGCACAGCACTACAACTTGACTGATAAGAATATTCCACTAGAATAAGTCCAGATTGTGAGAGATAGGAGGACCTACTAATCCTTAAGTACGAGGTGATGATGACTGCTAGGTAGCACCCATGAAATACACCTTTTTATCCCTCTTTTTCTTCCTTCTTATTCCATTGTCTTGATGAATGCACCAAAATAATCTAACAAGATTGTTCTAATGATGATTAATAAGAGAAGAATTACTTAGAATCATGATTTCTAATTGAAGGACTAATGTGCATTGAATTGATGGAAATATGCAGAAATCTTCTCTTTTTGAATCAACAGGTGCAGGTATTCAGGTAGATAATTTTGTGCATCTCCGGAGGTAGTCTTCATGATCTTTGGAGCTGACATCAGAATGCCATGATTGGTCTCCAATGTTTCTAATTTGAATGGAGAGATTTTGGGATAAGGAGGTGAACCATCTCTGGAGCTGGACTGAAGTCACAAGCATCTCCGGAGCTGAATGAGAAGGTCACAATCATATTTTCGCAGCTACAGATTGAAACATACATCTCTGGCTCCTCTTTAGAACAATGCAGGTTTCCAATACAATTGTTAGTCAGACACTTCCAGTGGTGATTGGGATGCTCCTAATGTTACTCAAATCATCACCTAAGTAATTAAGGACAGTCTATAGTTAACTACTGGAAGTTTTTATCTCTTTTTTTGGATTGAAGATAGTTCTTTTGTAATACCAAAATGAGGAGTAGCATTACAATTCCGTGGCCAAGAGAGCCACCAAAAAAATAAAGCTATAAGTCTGAATTATACATATTACAATTGATCAAGTCTCATATAAAAGATTCTCTCTATGAACTGTTTAATACAAAAAGTAGTTCAAAATATGTCAGGCTTGATATTTTCTAGTCTACATCATCTATATCTTCCATGTATTCAAATAGATCAACCTGTGACAGAGGTGCAATCTCAATAAGATCCAAGGGTTCAGTCTCAGCTTCTGGAGCTGCTCCAATATGCAAACTACTATCATCATCCACAAATATCTTCTGGTTATCAAGAACAGGCCAGTTGTCCAGTGTGATTTCATCCAATCATGAGTTTGACTTCCTCTCCTTCTCATCTAGTCCAATTTTGTTGAAGTCCATCTACATCAGCTCCAATTTTTTAGAGAACGAATGGTGCATTCTATCATAATTTTTGAAGCCATGCTCAATGAACTTGTCAGCTACTAAGACCTCTGATGTCTGCAGGGCCCCTTCACCTTTGGAATCCTTGGCAACAACCTTCATCTGTCTTTCCACAGCAGCTGCAACCTGAAAATAAACATCAATTTGGGTGTCTCATATTAGACTTAGTAAGCATTCTTGGCTTGTCTTGGAACTGCTCTTCATTTCTCTTTTTCCACAATGCCCATAGAACTTCAGTTGTCATAACTAACCAGAATAGATTAGAATTATAGTCAAAGTCAGAAATAAAACCAATCAAAATTTTAATTTTAACCAATGGATTACAGACAAACCTATCCACATTATCCCCCAAGAACATTTTCCAAATTTGGACAGCAAAAGGACATTTAAAAAAAATGTGATCACAGGACTCAAAGGTATTACACATTTTACATACAAAATTGTTTACCCCAATAGGAAGCCTATTTAACATTAAGAGCCATCTGAAACATCCCTTTTTAGGTTCCAAAGACCTACCCCAAAATGATTTAAAGACATGGCTTAACCTTTTATAACTAAATACACAATCCCAAGACTTGTCACAATGGTCCAGGATTTGGTTAGAGTTGCTAAGGATCATGTATATCCTTCTAGCTTTGTACATTAACACATTGCAACCATCCTTCCAAGAAAGCTTATTCAACCAATCCCCCTCATTCAACAATGCTAACCGACAAGGATTCTTTGAATAAGCAGCCACTAGAACCAAATACGTTCTTTTTTGGGACTCTTTCAGACTGAATTCTACTTTTAGTTATCCCCAGGTCTTACAAATATTATGATCAAGAAGATTAGAAAAATTGGAAAAGCCTAGTTTATGCCACTTCAAACCTGAACAACCTTGGATGAGTGCTAGAGGTCTATCATTATGCTTTAGATTCCACTAGACATAGTTGTGAGCTCCCCATCTGAGTGAAACCTCACTACTAGCTAGCCATGAAATACAACTCTTAATGGTTTCCCATGCTCTCCATATAGAAGCAAACACCACAAATCCAGCCGGTTTGACTTTGAAATCCCTGAAAAGGTAATCATGAGGGTGCAGATTGCTCCAACTAGGACTTTTCCTTGGTTTAGCCAGAGCTATATTATTCCTTACCAACACCTTCCAGGGCTCACTACCATCAAGTGACTTCATAATCCATTTTGTGACCAAAACCATACCTTGCAACTTAAGATCTTTCAGGCCAAGTCCTCCTAACTCCTTCCCAATATAGCACCAACTCCACTTAACACAATGTTTTTTCCTATTACCTTTACCATTCGACCAAAGAAAGTTTCTTATGGCCTTTTGAATGCATTCTATTTGCAGATTAGAAAAGAGCCACATTGAAGCATGATACACTGTGTAGGCAGATAGAATCTTCTGACAAACTTGTAACCTTCCCGCTAGGGACAGTGCCTGTCTATTCCAACCTTTAAGTTTAATTTCAATTTTGGCATACAGCCAATCCCACATTTGTTTCAGAGAAGGATCCGAAGTGAAAGGAATACCAAGGAACCTCACTAGTTTCTTAGGGCCACCCCATTGCCAAACCTTTAAGTCCAGCCACCCAAGTGGGGAATCATCCCAACCAAGGAGAGTAGACTTGGAGAAAGAAAATTTAGCCCCTAAGGCTGCACAAAATTTGTTTAATCTACATTGCAAATTAATAAGGTTTTCTTCTTCCAGGACTGGGTATATAGCAGTGTCATCTGCAAATTGTATATTCAACAAGGGGGATCCATCAGGGAGTACAAATACCTTTAAAGGTTCCAGGAATTTTGTCCATTCTCAAGAAATAGAAAAGGGCTTCAGAGGCAATGACAAATAGAGCTGGTGCTAAAGGGCACCCCTATCTTATAGACCTCCCTATTTGAAAGGAATCAGTAAGCTCTCCATTCACTTCAATTTGAGCAGAGACATCCGAAAAAAGCATCTTCACCATTTTAATAAATTCACTTGGAAAACCAAAATCTTGTAGTACACAAATTATAAATGACCATTCTATTCTATCATAAGCCTTCTCAAAGTCAAGAAGAAGTATTCCAGCATTTTGTGCAAACACTTTAGCCCAATGTGTAGCTTCCCAGCTAGTCAGCAGATTCTCCAAAAGGTACCTACCCTTAATGAATCTTGTCTGTGTCACATTAATAATTGCTGGTATTATATCTACTAGCATCCTTGCCAACACTTTGGCCACAATTTTGTAACACACATTTAGCAAGGTAATAGGTCTCCAATTTTTCAAGCTAGATTTATCCCCACCTTTAGGCAATAGTTTAATAACACCTTTATTAATTTCTTTGCCTAGTGAGCCTTTCTCTATGGCCTCTTCATACACCTCTAGCAGATCATCTACCATCCAATCAGTATTAACTTTGTAGAATTCCATGGGCATCCCATCTGGCCTTGGAGACTTGTCAAGACTCATAGAAAATATGGCATCTCTAACCTCCTCTTTAGATATACTTTTCTTTAGCTTACTAGCCATATCTTTATCTATTTTCCTGGGGCAGATATCTGCACATAGTTTATGAGCCTCCACACAGTTGGACCTTCCATCATCTACCTTAAACAAGGACTCATAGAATTTCATAAAGACTTCCTTGATACCTTCCTAATCAGCCACTTCAACACCATTCTCTGAAACCATTTCCACATGTTCTTGTCTAAATTTATTCCTTAGAATGCTAAAGAAATATTTGGATCCCCTATCACCTCCTTTTATCCAATTCAGTCTGGCCCTATTTTTTGCACTAAGAGCCCTCAAGTTTTCAAAGTATCTGAGGCCATTTTTAATAGCACCCATCGATGCCACCATCTCTTCATTAAAAGGATTTTCCTGAGCCTCTTTTTCTGCTTGCACAAATTGAGTTTGTAATGATCTTTCCTCTCTTCTTCTATCTAAGGCCTATTTTTTACCACACATTCAAAATATTCCTTGACAAGCTTTGATAAGTTCAGACTAGTATTGAATTGAAGATTCATGCCTTTGCCAACCCTTCAAGATGTTCCTTATAGAAGTAATCCCATGGCTACAATCTTCCACATCTAATAACATAACATTAAGCTTGAAAGGCTTAGGTTGTTTTACATTAGCAGACATGTCATGAGAAATAGGAAGAATTTCTGCACTAATTGGATGATGGTCTGAAAGAGAACTAGGCATTACCTTAACTGCATACTCTTCAGGAGGCCATTTAAACTGAAAGAATTCTTTGTTTACGTAAAACCTATCCAATCTGCAATATATTCTCATGCCTCCAAATTGGGCATTGCACCAGGAGAACCAAATACCTTTACCTCTACTTTACCCACCTTCTAGGGGGTCAATCAGTCTAAGAGACTTCTTAAGTCTTAGCCAAAAGTACTTCTCATTGCCCTTCCAGTCCAATTTCATCCCCCCCACTTTATCCTCCACATTTTCCACCATGTTAAAATCCCTAGCAAAAATCCAAGGGATTTCGGGGAGGCTGGATGCAAGCCATTCCCACAGGGCACTCCTTTCTTTGTAATCATTTGGGGCATATACAGAACAAACATCAAACTTTTCTCCATTCTTGTCAATGCTTACCCATGCAGCCCTGTTGCAAGGAGAAGCCCCAGATTGAGAAAGAAAGTCACACCAAACTGGATTGATGAGGATAGTAGTGCCACCCTTACCCTTAGTATGATTAGCATGAATCTTAATGGAGTCCTTCCATATGAATCTTAATGTATTGTCTAACTGAAAGTTCATAGCTTTGACTTCCTGTAGCATTAGGAAGTCTAGATTCTTGTTTTTATTTACTAGGTCCCTCACCAAATGTTTCTTATTAGGGGACTCTAACCCCCTTACATTCCAGCTGATGTATTTCATGATAAACAATTGTGCAAATAAAACATCTTCATTGAGCACCCTCTTTGGATACTCCCATATTATCAAAGCACTTAGGGAGCTTCCCTCCCTTAACCCTCTTTGCCTCATTAACTATTTTTTTGACATATTTCCTCTTTTTCCTACCACCGTCACCTTTGGGACACTCAACCAATTCATCTACTTCAACAGACTCTCCATAGTCAGACACAATTAGCTTCTCGAGGATTACAGAGTTGCCATAGGCTAGGCTGGGGAGTGTCTTTGAGCAGGTAGCCCTAATTCATCAACTAGACTACTCAATGTCTTGGCTAACATATCTTCTCTTATTTTAATCAAGGCCAACTACTGAGCATTCTTTTTAGCAGGGATCAAGTCAATCTTCTCTGTTAAGGATTTTCTTTCATTTTTCCCACAATCTAAGACCAACTTAGCTGCCACTTGAGCCATACTAGTATCAATAGGGTTCTCAAAATCCTTCAGAACTGAGTCCCATACAGCCTTTTCATCCCCCACAGGGGGCTTACAAATTTTCCTTCTTTTAAATTCATTGGGGGAGAATGGGAAACCACCACATCCTACAGAGGGCCAACCACAAAGGAATCAAATTCCCCAAAAACCATATTACATTGGTCCACAGAGGGAAAAGGTGTGGAGATTACAAATTCAGGGGAGGAGCTTGGAAGAATATCCAATGGACCTTCCACTAGCTTGAGCTTCTCAAAACTATTATGGACTTCTCTAATTGAGCCCTCCAAACCAGGTGGGGTAGACCGAGGGGGCTAGGGATACGGGATAGACTCGGGTGCCAAAGAATTGACCCTCTCCATGACACTAGGAGCATCTGGGACTACCTCACATCCTGAACCCACCAGTCCAGAATCATTAACCACCTTGGACTCAAAATGAATGTTGTTGCTTTTACCCTTCAATAGGGGGCAATTTTTCCTCAAGTGACCATCAGATTTACACAAAAAATAGGCATTAAGACCTCTGAGTCCACTCACTTCACAAGAAATAGATTTATTCCCAAGGTTAATGTGGATGACCTCTGGAATAACTACCCCAGGCTTGAGAGACACCAAAACTCTGGCATTCATATGCGGTAGAGTTACCTGAGAATCCTCAACTCTTAGAATGTTACCAAATGGTTCCAACACCTTGTTCAAAAAAGGCTAGAGTTGCAAGGGTAGATCTTTTAATAAAATCCATATGGGGACTGAACAAAACTTAAGGTCTTGCAACGACGTGTCAGGGCTCTAAGTAAAAACTTTAAACAGTGAATTGCCAACATTCCACATATCTTTTTCCAAGAGTTTCTTTTGCATACCATGATTTTTGAGGATAATAGCAAAGATACCTTTAGATATCATTCTACAGAAGGAAATATAAATCCCCATTTTTTCCCCCATACTATATAAAGCCAGTTATCAAAGAATTTCCTGGAAGGAAGTTTATTACAGTCTAGGCAAACAAAAAAGAGTGCCACATTTTTTAATCTATTTTCTTCTGCGTTAATCGCACTCAACATACCAATGTTGGGATGAAGAACAAGGTTCTGAGGCACTCCAAGATGCTTACCTTCGAGCCCATCACCTGTGTTCCTTCCACCTTCGTTGCCGCCACTCCCGCCACCATTGAAGCCCTCTTCTCCTATCTCTTGTGCCAAGAAGCACGCGTCTTGGGGCGGAGGGGCGGCATTGTCACTGTCCAAAACCTCCTTGAAGGATTTTCCTGCATAATCTGCCTTCCCATCCGGCCCCTTGCCCTTACTACAATTGCCATCTGCACTTGCCATCAATACACACGATCAAGGAGTAAATGCCTCGGTTGGAGATGCAACCCCCCGCCTCCCTTCACATGTGCCAAACCAACGCTGACCCAGACCCTTTAGCGGGAAAGCCAAGACAGGAATTCGAAACCCAACCTACTAACTCCAAAAAAATTAAACAAAAAACAAAGGTTAAAAAATATTACGAAGACTATGCAGAGTTAAAATCTAACTTTGAAGCAAAAAATAATCTAATCTAGCAGGTAAACAATGAATGCACTACGGACTTGCAGATAAAAGAAACCAAATGCCACCAATACTGCAACGAAGAAGGACTCTACACAAAGTTCATGGAGGGAGCCTAACCCTCGAACCACATATAGAGCCCTTTTCTTAGCTTGGCCTTTTATCTCTTTTTGATTTTGCATGAGTTATTGATAAAATGATTTAAATACCTATATTTCAGGGCCTCGTTGCCTAAGTGTATTTAAAAACTAAGACTTAGATTTAGTATGGACTGTTCCACTAAATCTATTTTGATTGCATGGATATTCATTTTGTAGTTAGACTGTTAGTAGAATAAAGAGATTGATGTTATCTCTTAGATGAACTAGTAGATAGGGTAAGTGATATCTCATCACAGATTTAGATATAAACTTATAGAAGTAGCAGCAGAAAGAACAACGATTATTTTTCTAATTTCTGTAACCTTATTTTGATATAGACATTTTCTGAATACAAAGTTGATGGAATTGGATTGAATTGAGTTGTGATATTATTCTCTTGTGCTGATTCTTTACTTTAGCCTTCAGCCTTAAGGGTGTGGAGCAAGGGCCCACTCTCACCACCAAGACAGAAGGCTAGTACCATTGTTTTGTTATTTGAGATTCTATTTAAAGAGATAGTTATTGTTTTCATAGATAAATGCATGTTTCCATTGGAAGGAATAATATAGATTTACTTTAAGAAATTCATTGTTCAGTTTTGTTTTTAGCATTCTTGGAATTCATTTCATAGCAGATTGATCAGTAATATTAGTTTCTTTAAAGTAGTAAAGGTCATTAGAGTTATATAAAATTGGCAACTATAGGATTCCTAATTGCAGATAGCCAAGGGCACAGCCTTGGCTTTGACAAAAGAAATATGATTAAATGATGAGGTACAATGACCCTTGTCACAATCACCATTATATTTAAATAAAAATAATGATCAGATTTAGAATGCTCAAATCTGAAACTCAACACATATGTATCAAAATTTTGGTATCATATTCTAGGACTCTGTTTCAGGCCATACAAGGATTTCTTCAATTTACAAACTAAATTTTATTTACATTTAACCACAAAGTACTCTAGTTGTGTCATAATAATATCCTCCTCCAAGTCACCATGAAGGAATGTCATTTTCACATCCATTTTATCGACCTCTAAGCCATAAGCTACAACAATAGATAACAAGAATCTAATGTATGTCATTTTTCAACAAGAGAAAAAATCTCACCATAATCAACCCCCTCAACCTAGGAGTAACCTTTTGTAACCAACTATGCAACGTGCTTTGTACTTCTCAATACTGCCATCTAAACCAATCTTCTTTTTGAACATCCATTTGAAACCAATATGTTTTTATCCTAATATGCTATATTCCTAATTATAATAAGTTAAGCACTTGTGGCATGCTTAAATTTAATAGATTCATTTATTAGTCATAGTTATTCCTTAAGATAACTTAATTACAATGGAGTGTGTCCCTACATAGTTATGCATATAAATAAGGAGAGAGAGACTCTCCCAAATCATCATATCTTTTAATATTGAATTCACATATTATTTTTTGATTATTGGAGGTCGCCCCCTTGAAGTCATTTTTTATTTTACTGATTTTTACATTTATTTCCAAAAAATATCATAACAATTGGTATCAGAGCTACAATTTGGGCCAAGATTTTTGTTTCCGCCATAACTTTCAAACCATTGCGAATTTTGACCTGAT
Organism: Cunninghamia lanceolata; assembly: GCA_027924645.1. Classification (NCBI taxonomy): domain Eukaryota; kingdom Viridiplantae; phylum Streptophyta; class Pinopsida; order Cupressales; family Cupressaceae; genus Cunninghamia; species Cunninghamia lanceolata. Next base: position 8,476,244 of record BSBN01000957.1, read on the forward strand.
TTTTTCTAGTTTTGAGGTAAGTATCAAATAAGGTTCCAAGTAAAAACTTAGATTTCTATCATAAGTTTTGCACATTTTTTTTATTTTATGTTTTTTCATTAATTACCTCTACAAGCCGCAATTTTTGGAATTTTTAAAAAATTCTTAAATGTTTAGAAAGCTTATGAAGAACTAGGTTGGGTCATTTCTTTGAAATTTATTATTTGAGATAAAATATAGTCTGTAATTTAGTGGTCAAGTTAGGTCAAAATATTTTATTATTTTGCTCTATAGGCCACAATTTTTGGAATTTTTAGAATTTTTTTATATTTTTGAAAATATATTGAAAAATAGAGTTTAAAATACATACACATCAAAAGCCATGTCATCTTTAGGATTCAAACACTTTTCTAAAAAAATTGTATCCAATGACCTTTATTCTCCACCACCTAAAATTGAGGGTAAAATTCCTCCAAGATGTGAAACAATGGTACATTTTATTAAGGATAATTTGGTTGACCCATTTGCATCATCTTTCAATAAATGTTTAGATAGGTTTAAACAATAACTATTACATGAATTGAAGTCCCAACAAAACCACCTAGGTGGTTACCACCCTAATAGACAAAATCAAGGGATAAAACAACCTTTTTAAAATCCACAATTGAACCTACCCAAAATAAATATCCCTAAGTTTGATGGTTTTGATGTAACTTCATGGATAAGTCTCATGGAACAATACTTTAGGCTTCATAATTTAATATACAGTGCAATGGTTGACATAGCCTCACTAAATTTAGAATATGAACTTTATCACCTTATCAATGGTACCTACGGATGATGAGTAAAAAGCAAGGGCAAAGGTTTAGTTAGAAAGAATTTACAAATGAATTAGTAGCCCATTATGAGAAACCATGGAAGGGAAGCTATTTTACCCAACTAACAAATTTAAAACAAATAGGGTTTGTAGCTGAATATAATGTTGAGCATATGAGATTAGCAATTTGAACTCAAGATGTGACACCTTATTAGAGGCTACAACTCTACATCAATGGACTTAATTTGACAAAATTAAACATGATGTTCATTTGTTGGAACCTTATATAGTTAGGAAAGCTATGCAACAAGCATTGCATATTGAGAAACACAAATCCACCATCAAAAGTTCCACACAAGGTCAAACCATAGGATTGGAAGACAAATTTGTGACTAATCCTATTGATAGAAATGAGGACAACTTATTTAACCTAAGAAAAATTAGTAAGCACTCTCCTCAACAAGAGGAAAATAAAAGAGAAAAAGATCTATGCTTAAATTGTTATAGAAAATGGTTTGGGGGTCATAACTATACCAATAGTGATAAAATACTAACAATTATCAAGAATGAGGTTGAAGAAGGGAGAGAAGTAACTACAAAAGAACCAAATGTGGAACTTGAGCAACAAAACTCCACCACTAGAAATTCCACTCAAGGTCAAATAATGGGATTAAAAGACAAAATAAATCTATTGAAAGAAATGGGGACAAATTATTTAACCCAAGGCAAATGGTGATAAAAAAATGGACTAGAAGTCATAAGTGTACTAATAGTGAGAAAAAACTAATGACTATCAAGAATGACATTGAACAAGAGAGAAAAGTAGCTACAAAAGAACCAAATGTGGAACTTGAGCAAGAGAATTCTAAGGAAGTAGAATGTACTACTATCTCCCCACATGCATTGAATGGCACAAGTGTACCACAAACACTCAAATTAATTGGTTATATCATAAAGAGAAAAGTGATAGTGTTGGTTGATTCAGGTAGTACACACAGCTTTATTGATAGAAGATTAGCTAATGAGCTCATTGTTTTGTGTATCCATTATCTAATTTTCAAGTCATGTAGTTGATGGGAAACAACTCTCTTGTGGTGGTAAATTCCATCATATAAAACTCTCAATGGGAAATTATCAAATAGATTCAAAAATGAGCTATCTATCCTAATTGGGGGAGCAGATGTAGTTTTGGGCATATAATGGCTTAGACAGTTAGGAATGGTGACTTTCAATTTTCAAGACTTATCCATGGTTTTTAGTGCACATTGGAAAAAGTATAAACTTACAGGGATACAATCACCCCAAAGTCAAATTATTAGCTCCCATAGGATGGAGAAATTACCTAAGAAAGGTTCTTATAGAATAGGGGCACAACTACTTTTTGTACAAGCACAAGATGTGAAAACTCAAGATCAACTAAAGATTCAAGAGATCATTTGACACCATCAACATGTATTTAAAAAACATAAGGGTCTACCCATAGTCAAAGACCATGATTGTGTCATTTAATTAATACCAAGAAGTATTGTTCATCCCAATAAAAGTGTCTGGTGATCTATGCTAAATTTTTAGGGTTTTAATCCCTGTGTTGCTCTTAGGTTTTGAGGTTTATTCTATTTTTGGGGATCATGTTTTATGCCCTAGGGTCAAAAAACCTAAGTCACTCGATCATCCATGTCTTTTACATTATGTTTTAATGTTGACCTTTTGGCCCTGGTTGTCAGTCGTTCAAGTTACAACTTAAGCCTTTGTGTGTCATACTTTACCAGCCCCTTCATCCTAGGTTATCAGTTGTTGTTTCCCATCAAAGCTCATAATATTTAATCCTTAAGTCTATAGTGCGAGAGGAGGATATGATATTGACATATCGCAGTCTAGCACGAGCCCCTTAAGTATGTACCTTGTCAAGGCCATGCTGTTGCGGTTTGTTGCCATCTGTCCAACAAGCCCACAGTCATATTCATGTCAACAGTAAGGGAGGTCTAGCCGTGTGCTTTTCAATTGGTCACACACTACTATGGAGGATGAGCTATCAAAACTGAGTCACCCCCGCACTGTTGTAATTTTCCACCATGTGTACCTAGCCATCCAAATGCAGATGAAACTTGAAAGCTAGTGCGTTCCACATGGACACTTAGCGCAAGCCCGTAGTATCAGAAAATTGGGACTCGGTGGGAAGCGTGGGGCTGCAAAATGATGACATATGGTAGGTTCTGATGGTTGACATGGAAAGTAAGCTTATGTGGCTAAAATATGATTGGTCAAATATTTTCAAATTGTGCGGTGGATTTTTCAAATATTCCATACTTTCCTGAGCCATTGATCATGTTGCAATGGGCCTTGCATTGATGGATGATATTTAAAAATTCAAATTCAACTATTACGGACACTCTGTTCAAGCAAACGAGTAGTAATGGCAGAGATGACCGATATTGGTAAATTGTAGGGTTGCCCTGTTGGTTTTTTCCCAGACTGGATGCTTATTCCCAGATTTCCCTACAAGGTAGCCATCAGTGATCAACAGGATCTCTGGGCCAGGGGCCAACAGTGTAGGAGATAGACTCTATATTTTATCTCCTCTTCTTCTTCAGGCTCTGCAAGACCTAGGGGGGTATTCCCTACTCAACATCCATGAGGATATGCATACAAGGCTGGGATGCTGACAGAAAGCAGATAAGTCCTCCTGTAAGTAGACCAAAACTGAAAGATAAGAGCAAAGGGGCTAGCTTTGGGCCTATTAGCAGTTGTAGACAGAGGACTGAGGATCCTAAACTAATTCTAATGTCCTAATGTTTGTTTTAGATTTTGATTTGGATTTTAAGTTTGGATGCAAAGCTGGACATGGTTATAACGCAAAAATAAAGCATGATTGGTGCCTATCCAGGGCCTGGAGTCAATAGACATACACCTGTGAATGATCAGCATGAACAGCTAAAACTGGATTTCAGGGGGATATATGTGATATCTGCCTTACAGATATCTCCCAATACAGAGTGTTAAGTTATCTCTACTTATGGCATCCCTACTGCAGTATACCCTTCCCAATGTTCAACCTGAAAACAGTTTAATCTACCCCTTGAGCAGAAGTTAAAAGATCAGACATTTAACATAGGAATTCTATGCTTTAGAATCTAAACATTACCCAAATATCCAGATTCAGAAGAAGAATACATGCAATATTGGAGACAGAATTAACACAACACATGCTCAGATAGCATTTCTCATATAAGATTAATCATGAAATCAGTGGGTTCATGCCAAAAACATACAACAAGAGATACATAAACTCACAGGTTAAGCTGTACAGAGCAACCAGATCAGCTTGTTTTGAATTATAGAGCCAAAAATCTTCAACTTTCAACAACCAGAAATGAGTAACACTTCCTGCTTATAACAGCCAGGTAGTGTACCACAGCAATTAATTACATGGTTGACCAAAAAATCCTGCCAGATACACAGTATCAGCAAAATGGCGCTCAACGCATTACCAGATTGGCACCCAAACATGAATGCAGCAGGTAGGGGAGGAGACAGGAAGAAACCTCGAGCCCTGCACCACTGTCCGTCGATGTACACCTTCAATCGGGTACCAGATCCGCCCATACCTCTGCAACCTTCGCCATTAATGGCGCACCAACCCGCGGCCTCGGGAAAACGTCAATTCTGCATCGCAACCATTTCCCACCGAGATTCATCATCATGATATTTGAAAATATGCAGGATATCAAATATCCCACATGCACCCCGCGGCAACCTCTTTAACACTTTATATACTAGGTCATGAGCATATATGATGTCGGTGCTTTTGCTCCTGACGACACTAGTATAAGACTTCATCATCATCATCCTCCAGCAGCATGATATCCTGTTGCTTGAAATATCACCCTGACGTCAGCATCATATCGCAATATAACCTGCATGATAATCGCCTTCATCGGCACAACCTGATCCATCGGAGGAACATCCTCTTGCTGAGCCTATACCAAAAGTCTGGCCGATGAACATCCTGATGACATCATCATCATATCCTGCTGACGTCATCATCATATCTGCCCACTGCGCACCTCCTCATATCCGGATGACATCATCATCATGTTTGCAAATATCGGGGGATCTCCACAAGATGATCAGTGTTAGAAATATGACCCCCCCGGACCTTGATGACGTCATCATCATATCGACATCAGGATGATATTCGGAAGATAGCCGGATATTTGGAAATATCATCCTGATGCACAAATATCATGTTGCATTGTAGCTCCACTATAAGATCAGGGCGATAGATGAATATGATGATGCTTGAAAAGATCACCCCCCACTAGATAATGCAGGAAGCCGGCAGGCGGATATCTCCTGGATATCAGCATCATCATGACGCTAGAACAAACATACATCCGGGTGATATTCAAAAATGAAAATATCACCCCCTCCTTCGGAAATATCATGATGCAGATAGGCAGAGAAATAGATATCACCCCGACATAAGAATGACGTCAGCATCATCAGGATGATAAAACAACGAACATGAAGTGATACAACATCATCAGGATGATATTGTCTAAGATCATCCTGACGTTCAAAAAATGATGACCCCAGTGAATATCGGGTCACACTTAGAACTCTTCAACAACATCATCAGGATGATCATAACCAAGATCACTCGATGATAAAATATCAGCCCGGCGAAATATCATGCAGGCAGAAAATATGATGACCCCCGCAAGCAACACGGTGATAACTGGAAATATGATGATGATGATGACGACCCTTAAGAAAAAACAAGTCAGGTCGAACAACTTAGAGAATAACCCCTTCAGAAGATCGGGGTGACATCATCATCATAAAAGGGCAAGGTGATAATTGGAAAATCACCGGATACTTGAAAAATCACCTCCGCAAGCAAATCAGGGCACACTGCAGCTCATCAGCAGGATCAGGATGATATCCAGACATCACCCGATATTGAAATATGATGATCCTGATGAAAAATAAGTCGACAGAAAACATGATAATGCAGACCCAACATCGAAGACAAGATGATGATGATGATCTCCTCCTCAAAGAAAATATGATGCTGCAGCTGAAAAATGCTGAGGAGGTCCAACACTTAGGAAAATGGGCAAGAAGATATAGGGTTCAAATGAAGAAACCCCCTAAACATGAAAAATCAACCCCAGGTCAAAATGAGTGCTAACATGCCCAATGCAAATAAATAGTGTGTCAGAGTTGTAATGATCATCATTCCATGCAATAGAAAGAGTTCTTTGGCAGCTTTAGCTCTCAGCATTTCTTTGGCGAAGATTAGGGTTTCAGGTAGATATACAAGTTGGTGGAAAATTGAACTTTACTCTGTTCAAATTGATATGTTTTTAAGTGTTCTCCTACTTGTGTAAAAGGGAAAAAGTCATAGAATTGAGTAATTATCATAATCCCTAACATTATAGAAGCCCTAGAAACCTAAAATTCAACAAAATGAGTCGATCAACAGATCAGATGTGTTACCCTATTTTCAACATTTTCTAAGTCATTCATATGTTAAGTCATTGTCCTACCCTTATTCTTTATTATTTGTGCCTTCATTTTAAGTCGCGGCCCCTTAGTCATTTTTATGTTTAGTCAGCAATCCATTATCTTTTTGTACCTCATTTAGCAAGTTCAAAAGTTCCTAAACCTCCTAATTCCCTGACTCTTCACAAAAGAAAATGTCTCTAAACTTGTCCTTCAGTCTTGTGTCTTTTGTTTAAAACAAAATCCTTTGTAGTCAAAGAGTCAAAAGTTCTTTGAACTTTTGAACTCTCGGTTGGTTGGTTCATTGGTTCAAAAAATCTCCCACACCCTGACTAAACATGTTCATCACTCCCAAAGTGCTAGTGTTTGAGCTATTGATATGTATGAAGAAATGACACTTGTCAGCTTGTCATAAATTTGGAATTTTGGGAAAAGTGTCTGCAAACTTTTCGGAGGGAAATAAAAGAGCTCATTTATGAAATTTGAAGTATGGTTTGCCACCAAGATTAAATGACATTTAAGGAGAATTTAATAAGCCTTGATGCGAAACTTGATTATTTTCATCACATAGTAAAAAAAAGTATCATTTTACACCAGAAGGAGAAATACGCTGAAGGAGCTCCTAGTCTCATCATTAATGGAGAGTTTGTAGGATTCTTTGCAAATAGGTCAGGATAATTGGCTTTTCTCCTCATCTCCCTCTTTTATTGTGAAAGTGTGTATTTGTGATTCATTTGGTCTGGGAAGAACAATCTTTCTTTCATGAATCTGGATAGTTCATTTTCCCCAAATGTCTTGTGGACCTCTTTTTCATCCTTGACTAGTTTGGAATTATTTACTTTCTGGTTTCTCAAGAAAGTCAAAATGAAGTATAAGTTCCAGGGGTCTTTGATTGTCTCTATTGTTGAAAATGGCTTGTCAAATGTGAGGGATATAGACCTCGTTCATGTGGACTTAGAGGATTTTTGGGAAAGAATGCAATGAGAAACTAGGTCCTCCCTTGTAGAGAAAATTGTAAGTAGTGGATTAGCCCAAGTCGGGGGTTTCCTGCATACTATGCCTTGTTCAAACTTAATTGTTGCATGCATGAATAATTACTTCCCTGATTCACAAGAGATACAAACCTTTGATGACTCTGTAATAATGAGAATTGATTCAGATGTTGTGTCACATGCTTTGAAATTGGTGGATTATGAGGAATTTGTTGATGTATCTATCACTATTGTCTAGAGGTATTTCTAGGATACGAAAGACTGGTGCCAAAGTCATATTGCCAAAAGCTGGCTAAAGGTTGAGATGAAAGGGAAGTCTAGAATCCCTAACATTTTGAAAAGAGGTCACATTAAAAAGGAAATCTCTGATATGATTACTCTACTGCATCATATCGTTGGGAGTGATGAATCTGACTCTTTCAAGAATTGGATGTGCCAATTTATCTTACTCATTTGCAGTGAGTCTCAACACATAGGCTAGGCCAAATTGATAAGTGAACACATGCAAGAACAGCTAGTGAATTTTCAAAAAAAGGTGACTTGTCATATGTGTTCTCTTTTGGTGTACATTCTAGCTAGCAAAGAGGTTATCTAGCCCAGTTTGAGAACCCAAGGGTCTCTTACTCCAGACACACTTATGTATCGTTACTTCTCACAGTTACAGAAAAATGTTGGAATGAAAAATTTCTGCAGAGTGAATGACGCTTTCCTCATGCTATCTGCGAAGAAAAATGAAGGTTCTTTGGAGAAGAGATTTTCCCCTAAAGCAGGTGCTCTGGTAATGAATTTTGGCTCTTTCTATATTCAATTTAATTGCTTTTCATATTTAAGAATTTGGGGTTTTGAAAATTCCCTGTTAAAATTACTGAGGTATCCTTAAGACTTTTTGGTGCTTTCAGAAGTTTGTCATTAGATGGTGACTGTAAATGTCAAATACCATGCTATGAAGAAGAAAGTATATTCCTTTCCTGTGTATTTATCTTTCTTTTCCTGCAAAAGTAATGATAGTGCTCAAAGTGTAGAGAAGTTGTTGGCCGAGTATAATTTCCACTCGTTTCCTGTAAGGTCAGCCTTTGACAGTAAGAATGTCATGAAGAGGAATATGCAAGGAGGTAATCTATACTTACATAAGCCTCACCTAGAGGACTATTGAGAAGATTGCATGGATGAAAGGGAAGTGCAGAGAAGGAGCTGGATGAGGTTGACAGTCGACCAAGTTCATGCTTTTGACTTGCCATTACAAGTCCCGAAAGGTATAGATGATAACTCAAAAATTTTGGATGGTTATCATGGTGCTATTTTGTAACCCCTGCCCCAAGTGCATTGGTTAGAAAAGGAGGTCATAGATCTTATGATTCATTCTTTCCATGTATTAAGAAAAATTAAGAAATGGCTTGATAAAAATTTCAAAGAACAGGCTGGCTCTTCAACCCCGAAAGAATCGGCTATGAGAGAACAAAAAAAAGCTCAGGTTACTCATACTCCCAGAAGCACATCAAGTTTGGACACAACTCTTCATAGAGTTGGCTCACAATCAGGTGGAGACGGTGAGCAACCTAAAGATGTGAGAAGATTGAAAACTACTTGTGAGAAGGACAGTCAACCTATACCTTTAGGTGCAATAGCAGATAAGAGATTGGTTGTTTTGCAATTGCAAGAATACCATGTGCCCCCTTCTACCCCCTTGCAATAGATAATGATTCTTTGATTTTCAATCAGATCGGTGAAGACAATGTGTTTCAATCATTGTTTGGTAATCATTTGTCCCCTGGTTTGAGTGATCCTCTGGAGCACAATACCCCTCCTATGCATTCAAATGGTGTGGCTTTGAATGCTGATGTTAATGCTAATGTCTTTGTTTCCTCCTCTCTTGCTTGGCTGAAGAAGGTTATTGAGAAAAAGAAAAGGTATCCTCCCATGATTGATATGAACATAGACATTGTGGTTAAATTATTGCAGGATACACCTAAGACAAAAAGGGCTAAAAGGATGTTTAGAATGGTAGCAGATCCTTCCACAAGACATCACATTTTGGAAATTGCAGATCCTGTGGGTGACAAAAATGAAGACAAGGTCACTGAAGCTGACTTCAATTTGAGTTGGGTTGATATGGGACCTTCCACTATTGAAGGTGAAATCTATCACGCTAAATTCTCTGTCAGTACTTTATGTCATGCCCACATTTCCCATGTGGTCACAACACACTACACATGTGTCATGTCCACATTTTCCATGTGGTCATGACATGAAACACCAAAATCTTTTCCCACCTAACTCTAAAAACCCCCTCGCATGCAACATTCGCTCTCAGAGACAAACGCATGAAGGCAAAGACCTCAGTCAAGGTTAGGGTAATGCAAAGTCCTTTCACATCCCTTGCGATATGATAGTCTACTAAGGGGGTTTATGCGATGCGAGGAGCATCGCCATTAGGATTAGATTCAATTTCAAGTCTAACCCTAAGTTTCCTAAGTGAAAAGAAGAGATTTTGACATGTGTCAAAATCAAACCCTAGAACTATATTTCAATGATCGAATTAAATACATCTAATTCATGATTAAATCTCATGGCAATTGAAATGCGATAACACAGATAGGAATTAAATTTCTAAGTTAACCATATTATTCTAGACAAATTTTGGCAGCATAATGCCTCTAGAGAATTCATAAAAAAAATAATTAATTAAACCACCCAACCCTTCCATTCAAATAAGGTAATTATGCTAATTAATTTTAATCATAGCCACCTAACAATTTTCTCAACAAGCACATGGATTAAATAAAAATAATTAGATTAGTCTACACCATTAAAGACATTTAATTAAAGTATAATAATAATCTAACACCTAAAATACTCTTAATTGTAATAACTTAAAACCCCATTAAAATTCCCCTCAGTACCATATTAAATCCCTAGATAAAATAAAAGGACAAGGAGACAATTAACACATTCCACTAAAATAAATTAAATATTAAATATGGACAATTACAATACTTATTTCTATGATAATAATTTCAACTATTCCCCTAGAATAATTAAAATGTTTTACATCACTATGAGCGTTAAAAATAAAAATTTATCTTATAACAATGCAATAGTCCAGGCATTAATAGAATTAAAATATAATAATCTAATACCTAAATATTTTCCCAATGCAAAAATTAAATCCCCTTTAAAATCCCCTCAATACATTATTAAGTCTCTAGCAAGAAAATAAAAAGCAAAATTCAAACAACCCTACTTAAATAAATTAAGGCAAGAAATTAAAAAGCAAAAATCAAACAACCCTTCTTAAATAAATTAAAGCAAGAAATTAAAAAGCAAAAATCAAACAACCCTGCTTTCTAGAAGATATTAAAATTAAAATAATAGATCTAACGCTTAAATTAAATTCCCAATACAAATACTATAATCTGTTGCAAGTATGGGCCTAACCAGTGTTGTCATTGATGTCAACATCCTCCTGTTGCATTGATGTCAAGGATTGGATGAGTAATATGCTAAGGATATTGAGAAAATTAGTTCTATCAGGAACAAAGAAAAACAATGAAGAGAATGAGGTAAAGATCCCAGCTAAGATGAAGGTCAGAGGATACGCATCAAAGGGTTTGTAGATATGTGTCCTAAGATGATCCAGTAAAGTTTTGAGAGGTCCGCATGAAGATCTGAAAAAGTTTTGGCCACTTGAGTAAAACTGGTTATGGCAAATGTTCAGAGGTGACAGAGTGACACAAAAAGGTCTGGTGAGATCCAGAAATGCAATATCTTGTTCTGCGGATTTGGTGGAGTGTTTAAGAAGCAATTTGAATTGACAACTCAATTGGTTCATGGTCTAGAGGTCCGCAAGTATCTATTCCAATATAACAATGATGACAGACTGTGTTCTTGAGGTTCTAGATGAAGGAGAGAAAGATTTCAGTAAGAAGTAGTGTGGATGTTGTTGGTGATTCAGGAAAGCTTGTGGAGGTCTTTGGATTGTGTCCAATTCGTGTTAGTGGTCCACATTGAAGATTGAGCTCGTAATTGAAGAATTACTTCCGGATGATGTTGTTCTTCCTAAGTCTGGCCGACTGGATGAGTTACACATCCTGCGGATGATCTTGAAGATGTTCTATGAAGCATGGCATGTTCCTAAAAGAATATTGAAGTCTCAGATCTGTGTAGCCGACAGTGTGTTGATCCACATGAAGTCTTTTGTAATTAGTCAAGTTGTATTTGCTCTATAATGTATGCTGACTTGGATGATTATCCTAAAGTCAAATGTCTTGTATAAATAAGAAGTTTTGAAGTCATTTCAAATGTATCTTGGCGGAGATGAGAGTGTGGTAGAAAGAAAAAAGTACGAAAAGCAGAGCAAAAGTATTGGGCTTAAATGGAACTGACTCAAGCATGGTGAAGATGCTATTCTTCATTTCAAGTATGTAATATTTATTATTCTGTAGATAGTGTGTCTCCTGTAGGTAGTGGGCCTCTTGTGAGTAGTGTTCTCAGACAGTGAGCCCTAATTGGCATTTGCCATTTTGTTCCTTTTATTCTTCTAACAAAGAATACAATCTTGGGTTAGTCACCCTGTGGTTTTTCCCTTAATCAGGTTTTCCACGTCAAAATCTTGGTGTCATATGTGTTAATATGTTTTTACTCTTGAATGATTGCATTATGTTCCCATGATTAATTTATGATTATGCTGCTAAATTACAAGAAGGTTTGGGACAACTGAATCACCCCCCCTCTCAGTTGTCTGCCTTGATTCTAACAATTGGTATCAGAGCTAAGTTCCTCTAAAAGAGCTTAACCACTTGAGGAGATCCAGGATGTCTTCCTATAAGAAGGATAGCCTGAGGTTTGATGGAACCAATTTCACTCTTTGGAAAAGCCGCATGGAATGTCACTTGCAATGTATGGGAGTGCAATATTGGATCATGGTTTCAAAGAAGTATTTTCCTCCCCAGAATGGTCCAAGAACTGTGGATGAAATCAAAGATGCTGAAAACAATCTTCAGGCTAAAGAAGCTCTACTAAGTGCCTTATCTGATTCAGAGCTGACAAATGTTATAGATCTAGAAAATGCATATGAGATTTGGGAAAAATTGGAACTTCTACATGAAGGAGACAAGTATGTTAAATGTGCCAAGCTTCAGAGTCTGAAAGGAAAATTTGAAAACATGAAGATGAGTGAAGATGAGAATATCACCTCTTACATGACAAAAGTAAATGAGCTTGTATGTGGCATCAGATGTGCTGGTGGAGTTCTGGATGAAGATGAAATTGTTGCTAAGGATCTCAGATCCTTACCTCATGCTTATAAACATAAACTTGTTGCCATTGAGGAAATCAGATCCTTAACAACTATCACAAGGGATCAATTGGTTGGTAAGATTTCTACATTCGAGTTAGCTGAGTTTGGTGATGCACTTCCCAAGACTGAATCAGTGTTCAAAGCTAGAGCCTCTACAAAAGGCAAACAAAGATATGATCCAGGTGAAAGTTCCTCAAGAAAATCTTCTTGGTATGAGAAAGCAAGAAAGGATCTAGAAGAGGATGAATTAGAAGCTGAAGAACTTGAGGCTCTCATTGCAAAAAGAATGCCAAGAGGATCTGGTAAGTATGAAAGAAAATTGCCTTTCAAATGTTTTAACTGCAATAAGATTGGTCATTTTGCCTCAAGGTGTCTGGAAAGATTTTCTAGGCCAAATCCTAATAGATCAAGATTTCAAAAGAAGTGTTACTACGTTCATGAAGATGATGATGAAGGAGTAACAGATGATGAATCAGAGATAGGAAACAAATCTAGAAGTGACTGGGTGTTTATTGCCATCAAGGAAGAAGATCCAATGCCCTCTGAATCTGTCAATCATAAAATGGTAGAAAGAGCTCTGGCTGCCCAAGTTGAAGAAAATGATGATTAGGTCATTGACAGTGGATGCTCCCACCATATGACAGGTGACAAAAATAAGTTTATAGATTTGGAAAGGTATGAAGGTGGAGTTGTAAAATTTGGTGATAATTCTTCTGGCAAGATTAGAGGTAGAGGAACTATTTCTTTTGATGGAAAGAACAAAACTAGTAATGTACTATATGTTGAAGGTCTGAAGCACAATCTTCTCAGTGTTGGACAGTTGGTGGACAAAGGCTATGATCTCTAATTCAAGAATGGAAAATGTAAGATCTTTGACAGTTCCAGAATAGAGATTGCATCCGGTACTCAAACAAAAGGTAATATCTTCCACTTGGTTGGTACTGGTAAAAATTATTTATTTGTTCAAATTGATCAAAGTTGGTTGTGGCATAGAAGAATGTGTTATGTGAATTTTGATAATATCATCAAGATAAGCAACACTCAGGCTGTAAGAGATCTTCCAAGACTGGTGAAACCTACTAGTAGTTTGTGCAAAGAATGTCAGTTGGGTAAGCAAAGCAGAGTCACATTCAAAAGTAAGGAACAGTCTTCTACTAGATTATTGGACTTAGTTCATACTGATCTATGTGGTCCGGCAAGAATCAAGAGTTTGCAAGGGCTAGATACTTCATGTTATTAATTGATGACCACTCCCGGATGATGTGGGTGACTTTTTTGAAAGAGAAATCTGAGGCTCTTGAAAATTTCAAAATATTCAAAGCCATGGTAGAAAACGAAACCGGATTAAACATAAAATGTCTGAGGTCTGATAGAGGTGGAGAATTCACATCTGATGAGTTCATAGAATTCTTTGAGAAACATGGGATAAAAAGATAGTTGTCTACTCCAAGGACTCCACAGCAGAATGGAGTAGTGGAAAGAAAGAACCAGACCATCCAAGAAGCATCTAGAACCATGATGATGGAAGCAAATGTTCCTCAGATCTACTGCAGAGAAGCTATAAGCACTACTGTCTACACTCTTAATTGAGTACAAATCAAAAGCAATACTGGTAAGATCCCTTATGAACTCTGGTTTGGCATCACTCGCACTGTGAAGTATTTCAGAGTCCTTGGTAGCAAATGTTATATTAAAAGAGATGAAGACCTTAGAAAATTTGATGCTAGAAGTGATGAAGGAATATTCATGGGTTATTCCACTCAAAGCAAAGCATACTAGTGTTATAACAAGAGATTGAGAAAGATGATAGAAAGTACAAATGTGAAGGTTGATGAATGCGTTGAAAAACCCACAAGGTTTTATGAATATGATGAAGATGATCAAAATGATGTTTTGGTTCAAACCCCTTCTGAAATTTAGATCCAGACTGATCCAGAGAATCAGGAAGAAGAGATAAGCCTGAATGAACCTGTTCCAGAAATAGAAGTGCAAGAAACTCCCAAAATTCCTAGGTATGTAAGACTGAATCACTCTGAAGATCAGATCATAGGTGATAAAAGGAAAGGTGTTCAAACAAGAAGAAAGATTGCTCAAGACTCAAAAAATTATTGTGTGAATGAAGCATGCAATGATGAAAGTTGGACTAAAGAAATGGAGGAAGAGATGATGCAAATTGAGAAAAATCACACTTGGGATCTTGTTCCCAGACCTAGAAACAAGAATGTGATTGGAACCAAATGGGTCTTCCGGAATAAACTGAATGAAGATGGTGAATTAGTCAGAGACAAAGCCAGATTGGTCTACAAGGGTTACTCTCAAGTAGAAGGAGTTGATTTTGAAGAAACTTTTGCTCCAGTGGCAAGAATTGAAGCAGTCAGATTATTTCTTGCCTTTGCTACCTTCAAGGACTTCAAAGTATATCGGATGGATGTCAAGTCTGCCTTCTTGAATGGTGACTTAGAAGAAGAAGTATACATTGAGCAACCGGATGGATTTCAATTGTCTGATCATAGTGATATGGTCTGCAAGTTGAAGAAAGCATTGTATGGACTCAAACAAGCCCCAAGAGCCTAGTATGAAAGACTAGATAAGCATCTTTTGAAGATTGGTTTCAACAAAGGTACTGCTGACAATAACTTGTACTTCAAAATTGAACATGAAAATATCTTGATTGTTGAAGTGTTTGTTGATGATATCATTTTTGGAGGAAGAGATAGTATGTGCAAAACCTTTGCAAATCAAATGAAAAGTGAATTTGAAATGTCCATGTTTAGGGAAATGAATTTCTTCTTGGGTCTACAAATCACTCAAACAAAGAAAGGAATCTTCATTTCTCAGACCAAATATGTGAAAGAATTATTGAAGAAATTTGGGATGGAAGACTCAAAACTAATGAATACTCCCATGGCAATCGGATGTAAATTGAGCAAAGATGATGACTCTCCTAAGGCTGATCAGAAAACGTACAGGTCAATGATTAGAGGACTATTGTATCTCACTCAAACTAGACCTGACATTGTGAATGTTGTTGGTCTTGTTGCTAGATTCCAAGCTGATCCTAGAGAATCTCATGTCATGGCAATCAAGAGGATTCTCAGATATCTAAAAGGGATAGTTGAGTATGGTTTATGGTATCCTAGAGATCATGATTTCTCACTTCATGCATATACAGATGCAGATTGGACAGGAGATGTGGATGACCGGAAGAGTACCAGTGGTGGAGCATTCTTTTTAGGGAAAAGATTGGTTTCTTGGATGAGCAAGAAATAAGAGGCAATATCTCTAGCCACTATAGAAGCAGAATATATTGTAGCAGCAGGTAGTTGCACTCAAGTATTGTGGATGAAGCAAATGCTAAGGGACATAAGAGTGGAGTATGAGGAACCTATCACAATCTTCTGTGATAATTCAAGTGCAATAAATATATCAAAAAATCTAGTGTTGCATTCAAAGACAAAACATATATCCATCAAGTTTCACTTTTTGAGAGAGCAAGTGAACAAGAATGAAGTCATATTAGAGTTTGTGTCCTCCAAGGATGAGATTGCAGACATTTTTACTAAACCTCTACCTAAGGACTCTTTTGAGTATCTCAAGGAGAAGTTAGGGGTTATTACCCCTCTGGTTCTGAATTAAGGTGCACTGATGTGCATTAGTCCGGTGGATCTCATAGTCATATCTTGTGGTCCAGATTGATGATGGGAAGCTGCTACTCAGGGGGAGCAGTTGGTATTGATGCAAGTATGTGCCCTTTGCCATTGATGTCAAAGGGGGAGAGAAGACATGTGAAAAACAAAAGTGATTGTTGATCAAAGGGGGAGCAGTAAAGGAAGAGAAGACATGTGAATGGTTGTTGTTGATAGGGGGAGTCATGACAGTTAGTAAGGAGAAGTTCTTGTCTTGATGGTTAAAATAGTTTTTCACATCATATGTTGCCATCAATGACAAAGGGGGAGATTGTTGCAAGTATGGGCCTAACCGGTGTTGTCATTGATGTCAACATACTCCTGTTGCATTGATGTCAAGGATTGGATGAGTTATATGCTGAGGATATTGAGAAAATTAGTCCTATCAGGAACAAAGAAGAATAGTGAAGACAGTCAGGTAAAGATCCCAACTAAGATGAAGGTCAGAGGATGTGCATCAAAGGGTTTGTAGATATGTGTCCTAATATGATCCAGTAAAGTTTTGACGTCCGTATGAAGATCTCAAAAAGTTTTGGCCATTTGAGTAAAATCGGTTCTGGCAGATGTTTAGAGGTGACAGAGTGACACAGAAAGGTCTGATGAGATCTAGAAATGCAATATCTTATTCTACGGATTTGGTGGAGTGTTTAAGAAGTCAATTTGAATTGACAACTTAATTGATTCGTGGTCTGGATGTCTGCAAGCATCTATTCCAATATAACAGTGATGACAAACTGTGTTCTTGAAGTTTCGGATGAAGGAGAGAAAGATTTCAGTAAGCAATAGTGTGGATGTTCTTGGTGATTTAAGAAATCTTGTGGAGGTCTTTGGATTGTGTCTAGTTCGTGTTGGTGGTCCGCATTGAAGATTGAGCTCGTAATTGAAGAATTACTTCCGGATGATGTTGTTCTTCCTAAGTCTAGCCGACCGAATGAGTTACACATCCTGTGGATGATCTTGAAGATGTTCTGTGAAGTATGGCGTGTTCCTAAAAGAAGATTGAAGTCTCAGATCTGTGTAGCCGACAATGTGTTGATCTGCATGAAGTCTTTTGTAATTAGTCAAGTTGTATTTGCTCTGTAATGTATGCCGACTTGGATGATTATCCTAAAGTCAAATGTCTTGTATAAATAAGAAGTTGTGAAGTCATTTCAAAAGTATCTTGGCAAAGATGAGAGTGTGGTAGAAAGAATAAGTGTGAAAAGCAGAGAAAAAGTATTGGGCTTAAATGGAATTGACTCAAGCATGGTGAAGATCCTATTCTTCAGTTCAAGTATGTAATATTTATTATTCTATAGACAGTGTGTCTCCTATAGGTAGTGGGCCTCTTGTGAGCAGTGTGTTCAAGCAGTGAGCCCTAATTGGCATGTGCCATTTTATTCCTTTTATTCTTCTAACAAAGAATACAATCTTGGGTTAGTCACCCCGTGGTTCTTCCCTTAACCGGGTTTTCCACGTCAAAATCTTGGTGTCATATGTGTTAATGTGTTTTTACTCTTGAATGATTGCATTATGTTTCCATGATTAATTTATGATTATAATACTAAATTACAAGAAGGTTTTAAGTAATTAATAGGAGGAAGTTTTGGGACAACTGATTCAACCCCCCCCTCTCAGTTGTCTGTCTTGATTCTAACATAATCTCCATTTAAATAAATACACTAGCATTTTAATTTACATCCCATCAAAATCTCCACATTATAAAATTATTTCTCTACATAATTTAATACTTAAAGTGAAATAACAAAATATCCCAACTAAAATAATTATTGCAAGGGAATAAATTGGGCATAGAGAAATTATATCTACATTCCCAAAAAGATTAAAAAGGATAAAACGTCAATTAAAAAGGCAAGCCCATTTCAAAACAGAGAGAGGGAAATGAGAATTCTCGTGCACCAAAAAGAAATAAAATTTAAAAAAAAACAATTTCCTTATTAAAAACCCTAAAAACCTCTCTAATAAAATATTATTTTCCTTATGAGAAAACCCTAACATTTCCTTCCTATTCTATTCTATTCTACCCTAACTCTCTTCTTTCCATTTTCTCTCCTCTCCTCTTCTTCTTTTTTTATTCCAAGTTTAAGTATGGGGGCAGCCATGGAAGATCTCCATATTGGAGGTATACCCATTTTAAGATTAATTTTGTTCCTATTTTTTAAGATATATAAATTATTTCACTTATTTTTTTTATTCTGGTTTAAAACCAGAGATGTTCTCTTTTTTTGTTTAAAACAGAACCAGAAAGAAAATATCTGAGTGATAAAGACATAGGTCGGAGTGGCATCCATGGCGGCCAGTTTTCAAATAGCCCGCAAAAATAGTGAAGGGCGCACAGAGGTAGCGATAATGGGGAAGGCTTACGGCCGGCGCCCAATGCATACACAACACAAAGAAAAGGATACGGGGGTTTGACCGCTGCCCCCCTACAACTTTTTTTTTAAAACAAAACAATCGATAACCAAGGCCTGCTCGTTAGGGATTTCGGCCATTCTTTTGGTTTAACATTTTTTTTATTACTATTATAGTTTTTAAAAAAATAGTTTATTTCTATTTCATTGTACCATTATTTAAGGTTTGAAATATATATATATAAAGGCATATACTCACTGCTGCCTAATGTATATATTATTTTCTCAACAGCAGTTTGTCATAATCATAAATAAAATCTATATAACATATATATATACACTCTCATGAGTATACATATGTCTGCAAGAAGGTAAAACTTAGAACACATGATTGTGAATATATATTTAAAAGTATATATATATATATAGATACCTATATAAATATTTAAACTCTTCTTTTGAAAATTAATTCTGTAACAAGATTGAATCAGCAAGTAATAGAGTCTTCTCTTTTTTTTTTAAAACATAAAACAGAGATATCACTTTCAACAGTAAGGTAACTAAATATTTCTTTTAAACTAAATAATATAACTATTTCATGCATGCTTTTCAAATAATACAGCCTATATATTTTTTTTCTTTGAACAACATTATTTCATTCCCATAAACAATATTTTCTCACAAGACTTTTACAGGGATATAAACGACAACCTTTTTCAAACAATAACTAAAACACATAATGTAAACTTCTCTTTTATTTCCCTTTCTATACACTTTATTACAATAAATGAAACACAACATAACATAGTAATTATACATTAACATTTTATTTTCTTGCAAAACATGATTGAAAGAAACAACAACATGTATCTTTCCTTAAATAACCAAAATAGTAAAGAAGAACAACAACCAATATTGTTTGAAAACAATAACACAATGAGAGAGTATTATCTCTTTTTTTTTTACAAGCTTACAACTAGGCCTTTCTTTGGCCATGGATTCAAATAGCCAAATAAAATACACAACACCAAAATGATAACTCCTCTTTCAAGCTCCAAGAACTCAAACCTCAACCTACAATAAAACACCAAAGAGAAGCTCTAAGCCACCAAAATGCTCTCCACCCTACCATAGACCCGCAAGAAGGTCACCCCTGAGCTTGGAGATTGATAGAACATGGGTGCACTCCATAAAACTGTTGGCAAGAGACACTGCAAGCCATGTCATGTGTTCTCATTGATGGCAACTAAGTCCATTCCACACATCTACAGTACAATATTAGATCATACCAGAAGTCAGTTCCAAGATTTATCCAGTCCGGATAGATAGGAACAGAGTATATGGCAGAGTTTAGTATTTTGGTCAGCGGATTTCTCTAGTTAGTCATTGTGTGTTGCAAATCTGAAGGAGTGTAGAGGAGTGTCAGGAAAATCTAAATCCAAGATTTCAACCTCCGAAGACAAACGGATTAAAAGTTATGAGCATCTGAGTACCGGGTCCTAATATAACAAGAATAGTTCAGTAAAGAATAGGCCAACTTGTGTTAGATCCTTGTGCGGATCTAGTAGAAATGTTTTGGTGAGTTGCATATGAGATATAATGTTAGTGGCTGACATGTATGGTGATCTACATGTGTTATTTTTGGTACACATCAATATTGATGTATGGATTTAGCTGATAGAACAAAGTTCTTGTACTATTTATCAAGTTCTTCATAAGGCCGACAGAAACGTGATTGAATTTCTTGAGACGGATATATATAGCTAATGGATTCGAGTGTATTGGTATGTGTGTGGTGTGTGATGATGGAGTAAGTACGAAACGGTAGATTAAGGTGTGAAATAGAAGAGATTTGAGGTCTAGATTATGGCAGAGCAGCAAATAGGGCAAAATAAAGATGAAGTGTGTAAGATCAATATTATGTGCTTAACCAGAACTAAATTCTTGCATTGGCAAATGCTATTCATCAGTTCAAACAATCTATAATCCTTTTGTAATCATTCTTGTAAGCAGTGAACCTCTCTTGAGCAATGAGCTCTAGGAAGTGAGCCCGAAGGCATGTGCCTTCCCCTTTTGTAATACTTTTAATAGAGTATAATCCTTGTGGGTTAACCCTCACCATGGTTTTTCCCTTAACTAGGTTTCCACATTAAAAATCTTGGTGTCAAGTGTGTTATTCCTGTTTCTGCTCATGAGTTATCGATTCTTAATTTTCATGATTATATCATTAATTTGTTAAGAAGTTGTAAAGAAGAAATTAAATGTAGAAAGCTTTAAAGTTTTATGACAACTGATTCACCCCCCCTCTCAGTTGTCAGCCCTAATTCCAACAATTGGTATCAGAGCAAGGTTCCTTTGAAAACATTTAATAGCTTGAGGAAGATATGGGAAGGCAATAAAAAAGATGAATACAACCTCCAAGGACAACTTAACCTCGCTTTAGAAGATCTTGATTAGTCCAAAGTAGAAGTCAAAGAGCTGCAAGAGAACCTTAAAAATGCTGGAGACTTCATTGAAACTTTAAAAGAAAAATTGAGCAAATCCAATGAAAAGAGGAAGGAGCAAACTCTTCAACTGGGAAATCATTATGAAGACAACAACAAGGATAAGGCCCTGAAGGAGAAGACAAAGGAATGTGAGAAGTTAGCTAAAGAAGTTGTTGTCCTAAAACATGAGATGGAATCTGGGGTGATGAGGCTAACCAAGGAAATTGAAGATAGAAAGAAAGCTAAAGAAGACCTAAATCAAAATCTAAAAGAAAGAACTGAAGAATGCTGCAGATTGGACGGAATAGCTAGCCTCTTAGAGTCTAATCTACAAGAAAGTAGAGACAATGAGAGAGAACTTGAGAGGCAAATTGTCATTCTCAGACATGACCTACAAGTTGCAAATGAATACAAGGAGAAGTTCAAGATAATCTCAGCTAAACTTGAAGCACTTCTTGAAAGTCAAAAAAAGGTTGATGACAAGCATGGTCTTGGATATGAAAAAGGTGAAATCTCTAGATCCGGGAAAAGAAATTTTCAACCAAGGAATGAGAGAAACAGACCTCAAAGAGCTCTGGTAAGACAACCTAATGCTCAAAGATATCCATCCTTCAATGGCAATTGTTTCAATTGCAATAAATTTGGTCATAGTGCTACTCAGTGTAAAAGCAGAGTAAATCAAAATGGTCCATCCTTCTCCGGTCAATGCTTCAAGTGTAAGAAGTATGGTCATAGATCAAATAAATACAGAAGTATGATAATGAATAACTCTAACAATAGAGGAAATGGTAACTCTTTCAATGGCTACTATTTTGCTTGCAATAGATTTGGACACATGGCTAATCAGTGCAGATCAAGAGGAAATCAAGTATATAAGCAAAGAAATGATGTGTGCTTTAATTGCAATAGATCTGGTTATATTGCAAGATTCTACAAAAGTAGGAAGAATGAAAGAAGAGGTTCGGTAAACAAAAAACTAGATGAGCAGAGACATGACAAAGGCAAGGGCAAAATTGATGTGAATGAAATCCAAAATAAAATGAGCAAGACATGGGTCAAGAAATGTGTTATGAACATTAGTAATGGGTCCGCACCTAAATCTGATGCTGAGATTTCCTCCAGAATTGAATTAGGAGCTCTGGCTCAGGGGGAGAAGCATTAAAAATAAAATTCCCCCAGCCAGTAAGTAGGTGCCTGAATCTAGCATGATGAGATAGGATGATTTGGGTTATTATAAGTCATTTGAAAGGATTTCTGAAAGAAAAGAAGTGGATATGGCAATTTGTGGAGCAATTGAAGGTCGACTGTATGTAGAAACAGTGTAACTAGATGTGTTAGGGCAAAGCATTTATTACAAAGGCAAATTAGGTTTTGTGGAGCTTAAAAGGGCCATTCACTCTTCATTTGAATCACTTTACATTCGAAGAGAGCAAGAAGAATAGTGTCTAAGCTGAGATTCCAAGGATTTGAAGTACGACCAGTGGATTTGTCCGCCAACCCTAATTTCATGGAAAAGGTATTTATCTATGAATCTTTGAACTTTTAATCTTTGCAATGGCTACACCTTTGGTTGTTGATATTACTGAAAGGCCTCGACCCAAATTTAAAAAGCATCCACACAAATTAGTAGAAGTCAACCCATTAGGTGCATTTTCAAGTGTTCTGTATGGTGTGCTGCATGTTGAAGATATTAGGGTCTATATTCATGCAAACATAGATGAGTTTGGGGACTCAAGGTATGTAGATTTGTTTGAGAATCATCTAAGGGATGAAAATCACTATCTTAAACTTGAGTATAAGGCACTACAAGATAAACATTTCATTCAGATTATGGGGTTTCCAACATTCGATGAAGATGAATGGGTCTGTTATGTTTTAAGCCGAATGCATGATGAGTTTTTGTGGCTGATGAAACCATTTAAAATTACAAAGGATGCTATCAGGATTGTGAGTGGGTTGAATTCAACCAGTCGCTTACCCATGCTAAAATTCATGAAGAACCAGATTGTAACTGATGCAATCGGTGCCAAGTTTGACAAAATGATAATGACCATCAATGATATTATAGAACTAGATGTTAAGTTTGCCTCTATGGTGATTGTCTACAAGATTTACCACTCCAGTAGGGAGAAATCTGTCTTCGGAATGGCCATATATGCTGCATACAAAATCTTAAAAGAAAATGTAGATTATGACTTGTGTAAATTATTGCAAAACCAATTAATTGAGAACTTGAACAAAATCAAGAAAGATAAGAAAACACCTTTAAATATGGAACATTGGTTCTATGTTTGTTTTTCTTCTTTATGAATGAGGTACCTAGAGCAAAGGGTGTACACTGGACTAATTATGAACCAGTTTCTATTCAGATCAGAGATCATCTACATAGCATTGGTGACTATAAAGCTCAGAAAACTATAATCTGGGGATACTTCAAGAATTTCTAGAGTATGATGCATTCAAGGGAAAGAATCCCTAAATCGATTGTTGAGAAATACAAGAATGAAATATGTTTTATGGTTGACACTGATCAGTGCTTAATGGAAGCAGTGGAACCCAGAACTATTTGGATCATGCCCATGGGGTATGAGGTAGATGGAAAAATCTTGAATATGTATGCTCAACACCTTCTAAGCAAGCCAAAAGACACAACAGTTGAAAGACTTGGGACATATGAGGAGCTAAGTTTAAAACAGCGCGTTGAGCTCAGAGAACCTAAAACCAAAAGAAAAGTAAGAAAAGAAGTTGAGCAGTTGGTCGAGAATCTAGGTCTCACAAAGGAAGTTGAGGCAATTCTAGGAAAGAACTGAAAAGGCAAAGAAGGAGAAGCAGGTTAAGAAACAAGGAAGTGCTCCGATAGAATCCTCCTCCACATCAAGGACCACTAGAAGCTCTGTTTCTACCCCTGTTCCCCCAAAACCTGTCAATCCTGAGAAACCAGAAGAAAAATCATCAGGAAAAGAAGGGAAAAGAGAAAAATCAAAGGCCACAAGAACCTATAAGAGCACAAAAGTTGATGAAAAAGAAACAGATTTAGATGCTGAGGTAAAGGAGTTGAAAGCCTCTGGAACAACAGTTGCCAAGGTGACTAAGGAGAAGCCCTCTAGAAGCAAAAGGGCAAGCAAAAGGTAGAAGACAGATACATATGTTGAGAAGCCCACACTTTCTGTGGAAGATGTAATAAAATCAGTCATTGTGGATGGAAATTTGAAACCCATGACTGAATTCTATGATGAATACAGTGATACAAATAAGAGGGTGTTAGAGGAAGCAACTACTAGATATTTGAATATCTATAATAAGGCCCTGATAGAAATAACTTATGGGATCCCTCAAAGTATTGCAGACATTTTGGAGTTGAGGAAAGAAAATGCAAAAAGTAAGGATATAGAGCTTAGAGAACATAAATTAATAAAACTATGCCCTCAAATCACTCAAGTTTAAATGAATATGATATTCAAAGAAGTGAAGGATGAATTAAGGAGCAAGAAGAGAATGAACAAACTGATGCTTGGAGAATTAGACAAAATAGTTAAAGAAACATAGGAAATACTTCTAAGTGCATTAAAGAGATACAATCTTTCATTTGTTGAGGAGGAGACTGATGATGGGATTGATTCATCAATCCCGAATATTGAAGAAATGAAAATTGATGAGCAGCAAACCAAGGGTGATGACTCCTCTGTTAAGGAAGTAGAGCAAATAAACAAGGAAGATACAAAGATGGTGGATAAAACTAATGATACAGGAGAGACTCTAACTCCTTTTGATTAATCTAGAAAAGAAGACAATGTTGAGAATATTGTTACTACACAAGATCCTCCAGAACAGATTGCAGATGGTGAGGACAAAGGAAAGAATCCCCTTGTAGATAACACAGAGAAATGTGAAGCAGAGAAAGAAGAAGAAGTCAAAGGTATGGAAGATAAAGCAAAAGAAGATGGTGCAAATATTGATGCACCTAAACAAAATAGTCCTAATACTAAGAAAACTCAAGGAAAGGAAGGTGGTCCACAAATTGTGGCAAGAGACACTGCAAATGCAGTGAAGAGTTTCCTGAGCAAAGAGATACTAGAGTTTGATGAACTAGAATTGATTCAAGGACCAATCTACCTAGATACTCTCTCTAATCCAAATGATGAAGATAGCTTCTTTCACACATGCCAAGGCAAGAGAAAAGATATTGTAATCTCACATAGAAGATAGTGAGTTGTTAGGCCGTGCATCCAGTATATTAGAGAAGATAATGCCAACCTTCTAGAAGAATCCATCTGATTCTCCCTTTAGAAATCTGAAGAGCCTTGTAAACTCTGTAAGTACACACTTTGAGTCTTTTGAGAAGTCTACAGAAATCAAAGTCTGGAATAAATATTTGGATAAGAGATTTAGTGTGCTAAAGGGCCTAATAGGGAATGATAGAAAGGTATTTGATATCAATATAAAAAGTACTCAAAATTATCTTAATGATGGAAGTGATGTATACAAATTTTGTCTATCTTGGCCCAAAGTTGTTAAGGATATTGAGAAAAAGATAAAGGAGCAGGAACAAAAATTTTGAATCTATCTCAAAATTTTGATCCTCTAACAGCTTCTCCCATAAGTCAGGAGTGTCAAGCAATCAGCTTGACTAATGAAATAAAGAAACTTGTAAAAGAAAAGAGCAATATTGTGGATAGAATGTGTGAGCTCCGGGGATTGATTGCCCCCAAGTTGGAAACAATGTTTACTACTTTATTAGAAGCTCAAGTTGCAGTCCGGACAAGTGATCCAGCAGATCTGAAGAAGTAGAAACATAGGCACTCCTATTAAATGAACACATCTCAATTTTGGATGGCATAAAAAGTAGTTGGGCCTCTAAACTTGTGTAGTTGAAAAATAGTTTTGTAGATATCCTCAAGTTCATGTAAATATAATGCATGGATTATTTGTACATATGCGACTTGATATACAGATTTCTTGTGAAAATTTTGGTTTGTGGATCCCACCCTTTGCCATTGATGTCAAAGAGGGAGCGAGAGACAGTGAAAAATGAAAGAAAATGAAGAATCCATCAAAGGGGGAGCAATGGAAAAATATATAAGTGTACACAGTAGGGGGAGTCAGTCATGACACTTAGTCATTTTTCACTAAGTGTTGTCATCAATGCCAAAGGAGGAGATTGTTGGAAAGAGACACTGCAAGCCATGTCATGTGTTGTCATTGATGGCAACTAAGTCCATTCCACACATTCACAGTACAGTATCAGATCATACCAGAAGTCAGTTCCAAGATTTATCCAGTCCGAATAGATAGGAACAGGGTATATGGCAGAGTTCAGTATTTTGGTTAGCGGATCTTTCAAGTTAATCATTGTGTGTTGTGAATCTGAGGGAGTGTAGAGGAGTGTCAAGAAAATCTAAATCCAATATTTCAGCCTCTGGAGACAAAGGGATTAAAAGTTATGAGCATCTGAGTACCGGGTCCTAATATGACAAGAACAATTTAGTAAAGAACATGCCGACTTGTGTTAGATCCTTGTGTGGATCTAGTAGAAATGTTTTGGTGAGTTGCGTATGGGATATAATGTTAGTGGTTGACATGTATGGTGATCTACAGGTGTTATTTTTGGTACGCATCAATATTGATGTATGGATTTAGCCGACAGAACAGAGTTCTTATACTGTTTGTCAAGTTCTTCATAAGGCCGACAGAAAGGTGATTGAATTCCTTGAGGCGGATATATATAGCTGATGGATTCAAGTGTATTGGTATGTTTGTGGTGTACAATGATGGAGTAAGTGTGAAAAATTAGATTAAGATGCGAAAGAGAAGAGATTTGAGGTCTGGATTATGGCAGAGCAGTAAACAGGGCAGAATAAAGATGAAGTGTGTAAGATCAATATTTTGTGCTTAACCGAAACTAAATTCTTGCATTGGCAGATGCTATTCATCAGTTCAAACAATCTATAATCCTTTTGTAATCATTCTTGTAGGTAGTGAGCCTCTCTTGAGCAGTGAGCTCTAGGCAGTGAGCCCGAAGGCATGTGCCTTCCCCTTTTGTAATACTTTTAACAGAGTATAATCCTTGTGGGTTAACCCCCACATGAAGAACAACACCTGTCAAGGTTTAACAACACAAAATCCATAAAAATGGATTTGAGGGGGTAGGAGAGTGGACTCTCTCTACTCAAGAGGTTCACTCCTACAAAACCAAATCTCATGATACTCCAAAACAAGGCCTCAAGCCTAAAACACCTCCATGAATATATATCACTCCAAGGCATTCATGCCATAAAATAATCACCAAAACTTCTCCAAACTTCCCTCAAGGCCACAATATGCCAATACAAAGAGGGTGACCTCAAGGAGGTTCATTCCTCTCCCACCCCTCACATGAATGGACACACCAAGAATGGTAGTCTTGTTCTAACACCCATAAAATAACAACAAAACCCAACAATGCCAAACAAATCCAAACACACAAGAAACTTCAACCATACATAGAAAATTAAATACATGGGAAAGGCTTCATGCCTTGAAGATTACCTATGATAGCCCAATAATGGAAGAAAGTTGTAGAAGAGCTCTCCAACCTCTTCCTTCAAGCCTTCCTTCCAAGATCTCCAAACCCACTCACTCTCCAAAATCACCTCCAAAAATAGAAAAAAAACAAGTAAAATGAAAGAACCCCCTTCCTCTCTCAAAGAGGAAGTAATATAGGCTTCATTCCAAAACCTTGAGGAATGAGAAGGTGACACATGTCACCTTCTCCTTCCTCCTCCCAATCCACTTGCAAGGATCATGGAATGTGGAGGTGACATGTGTCACTCTCTCATCCATCCAAGCCTCACTCTCTCCACATGTGCTCTCACACATGTGTGAGAGCAAATGTGGAGAGGTAGCATCTCTCAAGATGTACTCCAAGAGGATAAGGAATGAC
Source organism: Cunninghamia lanceolata (assembly GCA_027924645.1). Taxonomy (NCBI): domain Eukaryota; kingdom Viridiplantae; phylum Streptophyta; class Pinopsida; order Cupressales; family Cupressaceae; genus Cunninghamia; species Cunninghamia lanceolata. The sequence goes on from BSBN01000957.1 coordinate 8,504,278, forward strand.
ACATGTCATTACCCTATTCTCTAAAGGAATCCCATTCACTCCAAGATGCTCTCACACATGTGTGAGAGCATTGGAGAAGGGTTCCACACACTTGGGGGTCTTGAAGACTCCCCAATTCTTCAAGGTGGTGAGAATCCATGCCTTGGAAAGAGGAGTGGGTCATGTTTGAATGCATGACTCATCCACCACTCCATTTCAAATTTGAATTTCGTCATTTTACTTTAGGCTGAAATTAAAGTGACTAAATATAGGTTACCCTAAGGTTTGGCATGCTCAAATGGGCCCTGGACCCTAGGGGTACAACCTAGGATCAATTTTAGCCCATAATATACACCTTAGGAAGTAGAAAATCACATAAAATGGCCATCAAAATAAAAGACACCAAGTGGTGTATATTAAATCACATATTTTTACAACACTTCGAGTAAATAATACAAAAGAGGTGGAACCTAAACCAAATAATTAAAATGTAGACATTTACGAAAGCATCATACAATTCACACATGAGCTTGGTCCCTCCTGGGACTAGATCGGTCTAACATGGGATTCACATTAGGTGTGAGATCAATCTCTGATTTTTCGTGGCAAGGAAAATCACTTGTACACTTGAACAAATGGATTAATCCAACATATACATCATAGCTGAAGCAAGGAAATGCATACACTCATGATATCACATAATCATTTAAAACATTATTAAAATCACATAGCATCATTAATAAGATTTATAATTTAACTGCATTTCTAAACACTAACTCAAGATCAAAATCGCATAACAACTCCATTTAATAATTTCACAAATAATAACTCTAATAGCATCAAAATGAATGTCACATGTCAAAAAATCATCAGTGAAATCTCAAATCAGGATACAGTCACACCACAACGTACTAAATATAACCAATCAAAATAAGAGGGTAGAGTCCAGAAAATCTGCATATCGAGATCAACAGTCCTAAATGTCCAAATGTCATCAAACTATAAATGTGATATAAGCAAAGTAAGGGAGTGAAATAAATAGGCCTCACACTTTATCAAAAAGAATCAAGAATAAGTGACAGGAGAACACCAAATTGCAAGCTCAGGTGAATTCTTTAACTTCATTTATTCAATCTATCTTGAGGATTACATCTCAACCTATAGATGAGATGCCTAGCATAGCTATGGATGGCCCAGACCCTAATCTATTGCAACCAATCAGACTATGCCAAGCCCTAGGCAATGTTGTCAATCAATGGGTGGAAAAGGTTGCTCTCGATGGTTTTCTTTACATTGAAGAATCTACAAAGTTGTATACCTCCATCACTAACAAAAGGTAGACATTGGACACATAATTGCAAATGGTCAAGAAGGATAACAGTAGCCTTTTTATGATTTCCAAGGAAGTCCAGGAAATGGCTAATATTGATACTAGCATTCTTGTAGCAGAAAAGATCCTAAATGATCCCAAAGAAATTGAATATGCAGTGTGGTTTGATACGCTTGAGTAGAAAATGTCTATACTGGGAGTCGTAGAGGAAGAGATGAGGAGCACATTAACCCATTATTTCACTGATATGAAAGATCTTAAAAGCAATTTTGCAATTTTAGACACAAAAGCTTTCGGTGAAGATGAAGATAAGTTTCTAGGGATTAAAGAAATAAAATAAAATTTCAAGAAGATTATCAATAAAGAACTCATGGCTATTGATATAGTCACTGGTGAATCAATAGCTAATCTTAGAAGAGTAGCAACCTATCTCAGAACCTTCAAGAGCGAACTTGATGAGATTCATAAAAGAGTGGTGAACGTTAATCGGATGATAAGCAAATGAAAGCTTCGGGCTAGTATTACTAGCAGTCCAAGTAGCAAGACATTAACATTGATCATTAGCAGGCGTAGGATGTATAAGGCAAAATTGTGGGTGGTGGCAACTCAAGCGACATAAGGTGATTCAACTTCAGGTGATGGACAAAGTAAAGAGAAGGAAGCGGCGTAAAAGGAGGTGGAACTTGATGAAGATGTGACAATTGTCACATAATGACTTTTTCATATGCTTTGATTTTATTTCTTGCAAAAACTATTGGCTCTGGAGAGCTCTTTCCTTAAGTTTATGCTTATTTTAAACATCTTTAAATCAGTTGTCCCCAAGAAGCTGTTATTTTTAAAGACAATTATGGTGACAAGGCTATAAATTCTAAAAGCCTATCAATGTTTAGAATCTTTGGCAAACTTTATTTTGGTTAGAGATCAATTTTGATGTGTTGCTACTTTTAGTTGCTTTAATATATGAATTGAAATTGGTGTGGTGGAATTCAGTGATCATAAACTTTGTGTTATGGTTATTAGATGTTCGTTCTTCCTATGATGAATGTGTTGTTTGTTGCTAATTATCAGTTTTGTGTTGAAGTAATTGGATGATATTATTCTTGCTCATTATTGTGAATGCTTATCTTTTGGTGAATGGTTTGCAGTGTTGATTATATTATGGTTGATAGAATTCTTTAATAGTGTGATTGGGATAATTGCTATCGAAGTCTTTGTACTTCTTTCAATTCAGTTTATATTGAGATTTATTGCCTATATGCTTTCTAGTTAAAAGCACCATCTTTTTTGCTTTCTGGTGAAAAGTATACTATATTTCCATTCTCTGTATATCATTCAAAGGTAGCTGCACCTTGTAAAACAAGTAGAGAATCATTGTAAAACATCATTGCAATCAGTTCAACTATTGGTCCAGTTGTCACTTGTGTGGGTGTGAGAATATAGAGTTAGGTGACAAAATCTATATACCAACAAATTTTTGGCAACTCTAATGGGGAAATACAAGATATTTATTTATATACACATATATTGTGAGTTGCTTTATCATTGGTTTTATGGTTCTCTATGGAAGAAATGCACTAGTCTTGCAGCCTAACGTAGATTGGCTTACTGGCTACCAAGAAGATATTATAACTGGCCTACAAGTTTTGGCCTAGCAGAGTAGGAGAACAAACTTGCAATATCACCAAGTTAATGAGGTGCTTGAAGAAGAAGAGGAAATTGGGGTTATAATAAGAGAGAATGCAAGGTGTTTTGGTGAAGCCCAGGAAATCATTTTTTGTAGAAGTCGTAGTTCTAGTGCCTAGAAGAGAGAGACCTCTTTGAATACAAGCAATCCCAGACAATAGATCGAGAAATCAAGTTAACAAACTGAGGAACCAAATGCACAACCAGAAAAATCATCCTCGTAATAACCAGTAAGTGGTTGGTGACTTTGCTCTTTTAGATTCTCCATACTAGTGAAAGCTGGCTTCAAAGAGATACACTAGAAGTGATAGAAGGAAAGGTATTACTGATTTTGAATTTGACCTGCTACAATCTTTAGATTTTTCTCCTTTTCCTCTCACTCAAAGGGTCAAGTCCTCAAGTAGACCATCTTCTCCTCCTCCAAAAAGAGATACCTCAAATTCCTCTTGTCAGGCTCTCACCCTTGACGGTACTGTCTTACCATTACAGGTCAGTTTCCCAACTTATAACCCGATCAATATGGATCAGCCACCTCCTATACCATGGGGAGCATCTATAGGTCCTATAAGGTTAGGAGCACAATTGCATGAACTGCCTAGAGGGTCTAGTAAGATTATACCCAAGTTTAGAGGGGATGGGAAAGTTACCCTACATGAACACATCAATGCCTTCTATACAGCCTATTCTATCTTGGGGGTGCAATACGAAGATGTATCTTTAAGTTTGTTTGTCGAGTCTCTTATTGATGCTATAGTAGAGTGGTTTTATCATCTACCTAATGCATCTATCAAAGATTAGGTAACCATGAGACAATGTTTCAAGAATAGATTCAAGACTACCAATAATGAACATACTTTGGTAGCCCAACTATCCTCTATAAAGAAAGAGGTGCATGAGCATATGAGGGAATTTGTGGATAAATTCAACAAGCTTTTGAATATAATCCCCACTGATGTGAGACCTGGTGATGGATTGTTAAAATTCTTCTTTATCAATACCCTTCCTCCCGATGTCATTTTCCCCATAAAGAGAGAAGGTGTTGTTGATCTAGAAGCAACCCAAACAATGGCCATCGCTATAGAAGATGACCTAATAACTACTACTAAGTGGAAGGAGTTACAAATAGGGAAACCTTTGGCATTTAACTCTATTGATCCTATAATTTAGAGATTGGCCAATGGCATCATTACTTTGAAGAGGCAAATGCCAAAAGGCTCTCAACAACCTTTTTATTAGGATGTGCCCCAGAAAGATCATGGTTCACAAGGGAATTACAATAGAACCTTGCCTTTGCCTGGCCCTGCTCAAAGATTGGCTATTAAAAATGGCCCTTCTACAAGTAAAAGTAATCATATGGTGTGCAACTGCCATCTAACTACATACCATGATGGTGCATCTTGCCCAAAGATGGTCAGGTTCATGTAGATGCTCTCAATGAATGAGAACATAGAAGAGTCATATGTAGAAGAACCTACTCAGTCTGGTGATACCAACGTCAATTTCATCAAATATGAGTTAGATTCTGAGACTGGAGAAGATGTATATACTGAGCTAGATAACACCAATTGTGCGGTGTTTACCAAAGCACAGCATGTGTAGAAGAAGCAAGATCCTAAATGCCAGTCTAGTAATTCTTCTCCTACTCCAAAGTATATTCTGCCTAGAAACACTAGTGCCAGTTCCAAAAAGATAGAGATTGTCATACCAAAGGTTGCATCTATTGAGGTGCCTTCCACTTCTTCTTCTGATGATATTATTTGCAGTTCCTTTGATATAGTTGAACCTTGTAAGAACACAAAAATTCAAATCTCTCAAGCCGAGTATCTCAGACTCAATCCTGCTGAGTTAGAAAGGCTTGTTAGATATGTCAAGCAAGAACCATCCTCTTCCCATCTTAATGCTCAAATGTCTAGTGAAATTGCCATGCATACCGAAACTCAAAATTGTACAAACTCTCACTCTAAAGATTCTCATCCCAAGAATCCCTTTGAAAAACTAGAGCCTTTTTATGTGTCATTGTATATTGTTGGCTATAAGATAAGAAATTGTGTTATTAACTCTGGAGCCTCAGATAATGTCATGCCTGTCCAGGTAGCTAAAGCCCTAGGCCTGTCAATAACCTCCTCTCATGGTAGGTGCTTTTCTATGGATTCTTCACAAGTGCCAATCCTAGGCCAGATTAAGGATGCACAGGTTGCCCTCACAGTATACCCTATGAAAATACTGAAGCTAACTATCCTAGTAGCTGATATTCCTGTGAGCTATGGGATGCTTCTGAGCGGAATTTTTTGTAGAGACTTAGGAGGAGAGATACAGATGGATTGGTCTCATTCTCTAATACCAGTGGATGGTAAGAAAGTTCACCTGAATCTAGAGACAAAGGCAAAGTTCATTGTGCTAAAGTTAGGGGATCTGAGTGTAGATATATTATATGTAGAGACCAGACTAGGCACCTATATGTTTACCTCAACTGCAAAAGAAGATTCTAACATATCAGTCCCGACTTTGGCAAATGAGGTATGGACCCTAGATTTCAATGGGAGTTTCTCTACTATTGGGTCAGGTGCTGGTGTTGTTTTAGTTTCTCCTGATGATTATAAGTTTCCTTTTGCCTATAAGTTGGAGTTGGACAACACCAACAATATAGCCGAATATGAGGCTTTACTGCTAGGGTTAGCATTAGCCAAAGAGAAGGGCATTAAATAGCTGAAGGCAAAGGGTGATGTTGAATTGATAGTAAAGCAAGTGAGAAAGTTGTATTCGATGAAGAATGGGAGACTAAGGCACTATACAAATAGGATGTGTGATTGTATTGAGGATTTTGATGCCTTTTTGATAGAAGTTGTGCCTAGAGATCAGAATACTAGGGTTGATTTATTGGTTGTTTCTACATCTCTTCTCTTACCTCACCCAAATTTCAAGGACAAACCTTATAGGGTTGAGGTACTCTACCAACCCAGCATATCTAATAATATCAACCACTAGAAAGTATTTAATAATGACCATCATATTATCTCTTTCCTGGAAAAAGTTGAGTCATTTGCTAATGTTTTCTTTGAAGGAAGTCCTGATGAAAGTAATGACATTCTTGAGGGAGAGGCCAGTTCTCAAAATGCCTGAAGGACCGAATTAATACAGTTAAAGGGGAATAAGATTCCCAAGGGTTTGGTCTCCCTTGATGACCTCTTTAATAGACATGATCAACATATAAAACAAAAGAGAAAAGTAGCTATTAGATCATCAGCTAAATATGATCGTGTCAACATAGGCACTGAAGAAGACCCTAAGTTTGTCTATATTAGAAAATGCTACTCTCCCAAGGAAAGAGAGCGATTGATTTATTTATTGATTCATTACAAAGATGTCTTCATGTGGTGTTATGCGGACTTGAAAAAGTTTAGGAATGGAGAACTGCAACACCACATACCACTGAACCCTGGCACCTCACCATTCAGGCATAAACAAAGGGCATATAATCCTAAAGTAGACGAGGCTATATTTAGTGAAATTGAAAAAATGCTAAAAGCAAAGATCATCTATCCCATTCACTACTCTACGTGGGTTGCAAACATTGTGCCTATTAGAAAGAAGAATGGGGAGATCATAATCTGTGTTGATTTTTGCAATTTGAACCAAGCATCCCTAAAGGAAAACTATCCTCTACTAGTGATGGATCACATCTTGTAGACTGTATTGGGTTCAGAGATGATGTCCATGTTGGACATCTTTTTGAGGCATAATCAAATAGAGGTAGCCCGAGAAGATCAACACAAAACAATGTTTACCACTCCAATTGGTGTATTTGCATATAACAGGATGTCATTCAGTCTCATCAATGCAGGGGCCACCTTTCAAAGAGTGATGGATTTAACCTTTCACGATATGAAGAATAAGATTATTGTTGTTTACCTCAATGACTTAACTATCTTCTCCAAGAAGATAGGAGATCATCTTCATGATCTTGAAGTGGTGCTACAACGATGCAAAGATCATGAATCTCTTTGAACCGTAAAAAGTTGATATTTGTAGTAATTGAAGGCAAGTTGTTAGGTCACATTATTTTCAAGGATGGTATAAAGATTAACCTTGAAAGGGTTAAAGCTATTCAGTAATTGAGTCTTCTTGTAACAAAAAGTAATACCAGTTCATTCTTCAATCAAGTCAACTTTTTGAGGAGATTCATCCCTGACTTTGCTGAATTAACAAGACACGTTGCAGAAATGATGAAGAACCATCTTGTCTTCAAGTGGAATGAAGAAGGTAAGCAATATTTTGAAGATATTAAAATTGCCATCGCTAATGCTCCTACCTTAGTGCACCCTGATTTTGAGAAAGATTTCATTATCTATTGTTTTGTATCCGAGCACACTCTATCGACCATTCTATTGCAGAAGAATGAGCAAGGGATTGAATCCCCAATTACTTTTCTGAGTGTACCTCTAAAGAAGCATGAGTTGAAATACTCTCCCCTAGAAAAGCATGCTTATATAGTAGTGAAGGCATTGAAAATTTTTAGGTTTTATATTCTACATTCTCATGCTACTGTCTATGTTTTTGACCCTGTTGTCAAGAGTATTCTCACCCAACAAGAGATTGGCTATAACAAAAGAGGAGCTTGGGTGGAAAAGGTACAAGAGTATGACATTGATCTCAAGCCTACTAACCTGATTAGAGGCAAAGGCTTATGCAGAATGATTGTTGAAATTAAACTGACTAAAGATGAAGAGTTACCTCTGGTCTTATTTGCAAGTACTACTGATGAATGGTTTTCAAACATTTCCTATTTGTTGACATATGGTGAATGTCTGCCTCACTTGTCCACTAAGGAGAAAAGGAACCTGAAACTTAAGGCTAGCAAATATGTTCTTTGGCAAGGGAATTTATATAAGAAAGGAGTGGATGGAACCTTTTTGAGATGTGTGGATAAGGAACAATAGAAGAAGCTACTTGAAAATTTTCACAATGAAGCCTGTAGACGATACTTTTTTAGCTTTTGTAACAGCTTTCAAAATCCTATAGTAGTGTTTCTACTGGCTAGGTATTTTTAAATATTCTTATAAATGGGTGTCAAAATGTGAGAAGTGTCTAAAATTTACCAGTAGACCTCACTTGGCTACATTGCCCCTAAGGCCTATAGTAATTGATGAACCTTTTCAATAATGGGGGTTGGATTTTATTGGACTAATCAATCCTAATTCCAGTGCTGGTCATACACACATCTTGACTACAACTGATTATTTCACTAAGCAGGTGGAGGCAATTCCTATGAAACACACCACTTCTGAAGTAGTCTGAGTTTTCTGAAGGAGAATATCTTGGTCAGATTTGGCATCCCTAAGAATATTGTTGTAGATAACACTAGTAGCTTCTCTTCTTCTGAGTTTTCTTTGTTTTTCTATGATTATTGGATTAGTCTTGCTCACCCGTCTAATTACTACCCTCAAGGGAATGGACAAGACAAATTAAGTAACAAGAATCTAATCTCAATTGTTAAGAAGTTGGTGGATGAAAATCAAAGGGGATGGCATAAAAGCCTCTATGAATCTTTATGGGAAAATAGAATAACATATAAAAGAGCAATTGGAATGTCTCCTTTTCAATTGGTGTATGGAATTGATAGTGTCATACTTATTCCTATGGAATTATCAGCACTAAACTTAAAAAAAGAAATTGAAGATGAGGAATTTTAATTGGCATTGGAGAAGAGGATAATGTACCTAAACAAACTTGAGGAACAAAGAGAGGTGGTAGTGGACAAAATCACAAGACACCAACAAGCAGTAAAGAAGATCTTTGATAGAAATGTTGAAATACACAAGACAACTGAGAGGGGGGTGAATCAGTTGTAACCAAAACTTAACTTATTATAAGCATCAACACATCAACCACTTAATCACTGTTATTATGATTTAACCATGAAAACATGAAATCAGAAACTTAAGAACATTCACACATTAAACACATGAGACACCAGATTTTTATGTGGAAAACCCAATGAGGAAAAAACCACGGTGAGGATTAACTCACAATATAAATGATATATCAAAATTTACAACAAGGCTCACTGTCAGAGGCTCACTACCAAAAATGCTCACTGCAAAAAAGAAGAGGCTCACTGCCAGAAGTAGAAGGAGATAGAAGAAGATAGTTACAATGAGAACGGATCTCACAGCAACCAGGGATCCACCACAAAATCAACTGAATCTTTCACAACCTTTCTACATCAAAAGATATTCTTTACTACTCGCTACCATACCATTTAGATCACACCTACAACAAATAATGCTTCTCATGCATCCATTTTGTCTATCTCAACAACTTAGCATGATTTCCTGATCATCTAACTCATATTTATACATTCACAATCTTGGAAATAATCTTCAAGGTTGGCACAAACAACAAACTAAACTAATATTCAAATTAGGTCTGGACCTAAACATTCCCGTGGTGGAAAAGAATGAATGCGGACCACACCACACCTTAGCAGAGACTCAAATGTAATCTTCCATGTAACAACATGCTTTCACAAACTCCAAAGCATAACTGTAAGTAGCGAAAACAACCAGGTCAGCCAAAACTAGTGTTAACACTAAGACCTTTAGGAACACGCTTCAACCACAATTTGAATTACACTTTACGGACCAATCAAAAAGTAGGAACATGATCTAAGACATCCACAAGCATGTTACAATCACCAGGAACTTCTACACAACCTCCAAACACTCTATCCAGAAGATTCTTCAAATCAAACCACTTAAACATTACTATCAACCACTGTCATAAAGAAAATATTGATTGTGGAGCACCAAATCATGAACCACTTCAAATGAAGGCACATAACATCATCCCAAACTTAATCCTAGAACCTCAAACTATAAAACTTAAATGCGGAGAGATACAGAGCAGAATACATTCTCCCTGTCACCATAGAATACTTAGAAAAATAGTTTTTACTCTAGTGAACATAACTCACTTAAATCTTCACCCCAGAGGCTGAAACTTGAGACATAGCAACTACAAACACCCCTTAACATAACTTTCAAACCACAGACAAAGATATTCAATCTACAGGATATGTGAAGCAAAACACTGCACTGTTTTGGGAGATAGAACAGTTTTGCAATTGCACTAACTTCTCAAACACTTGCTCAAACTTATCCAAATAAATTCCTTAGATGTTGACCTTAGGTGTTGACATAAATGACACACTTATTGTTCATACTTGCAACAATCTCTCTCTTTTTCATTGATGGCAATACATGATGTGAAAAACTATCAAGACAAACTTGCTTTGCTTCTTTGCTCCCCCTTACTTTATGCTTTCTCTAGCTACAACTTACTCCCTCTTTTTACATCAATCAGAATCTCTCTCCTTAAGTTTTTCACATGAACTTCTCTCCCCCTTTGACATCAATGGCAAAGGGTGTCAGAACTTTTCTCTCTTTAGTTATCAAGGCTCAACTCAGATCTTACTAACACTGCACTACTGCCCATGTTAGCAACACTACAACACTTACTGCTCTTAATTAGGAACTCATATCAGTAACATCTACCTACTCCCCCTGAGAGGTAGCCTTCAAAACATCAATCTAGATCAAAGAATGAGACTTTGGGCACCATTGGACTGATGCACTTCCTATGCATATTGGTTTAGAGCAGGAGGAGTAATAACCCCTAAGATACTCAAAAGTATCCTTAGGTAGAGGCTTTGTGAAAATATATGCAATCTAATTCTTTGTAGACACATATTCCATCTTTACTTCATTCTCTGTTACCTTTTCTCTCAAAAAGTGATACCTTATTGATATATGCTTTGTTCTTGAGTGCATCACTGGATTCTTTGAAATGTTTATAGCACTTGTATTATTACAAAAGATTGAAATTAGTTCTCCATACACAGCTCTTATATCCTTCAATGTTTGGTTCATCCATAGCACTTGAGTACAACATGCTGCAGCAATATATGCTTCTGCAGTAGACAAAGAAATTAAATCTTGCTTCTTGCTCAACCATGAAACCAATTTGTTACCCAAGAAGAAAGCACCTCCACTTGTACTTTTTCTGCCATCAACATCTTCAGCCCAATCTACATCTGAATAATCACTAAGAGTGAAATCAGTATCTTTAGTATACCACAATCCATAGTCTAAAGTGCTTTTTAAATATCTCATTATCCTCTTAACTGCCAACACATGTGACTCTCTAGGATCTTCTTGAAATCTTTCCACAAGACAAACTACATGCATTACATTTGGTCTAGTATAGGTTAGATAAAGTAGTCCTCCAATCATAGACCTATACTTTTTTTAGTCAGTCTTGGGTGATTCATCATTCTTGCTCAGCTTGCATCCATTTACCATAGGGGTACATAGTGGCTTAGAATCCTCCATTCCAAACTTCTTCAACAACTCTTTCACATACTTGGACTGAGAAATGAAAATTTCTTTTTTGGATTGAGTAATCTACAGTCCTAGAAATAAATTCATTTCACCAAACATAGACATCTCAAACTCCTTTTACATTTCCTCTACAAATTTCTTACACAAACCTTCATTGCCTGCAAAGATAATATCATCAACAAAGACTACAACAATTAGAATTTGATCATTATTGATTTTGAAATAAAGATTACTGTCTGCAGTACCTTTACTGAACCCTAATTGCAACAAATACTTATCCAACCTTGCATACCAGGCTCTAGGAGCATGATTTAGTCCATACAAGGCTTTCTTCAATCTGCACACCATGTCACTTTGGTCTAATAACTAAAATCCTTTCAATTGTTGAATGTAGACCTCTTCTTCCAGCTCTCCATTCAAGAATGTAGACTTCACATCCATCTGGTACACCTTGAAATCTTTGTGTGCTACAAATGCCAGAAACATTCTTATTGCTTCAATCCTTGCCACAGGAGCATAAGTCTTCTCAAAATCTATACCTTGAACCTGAGAATATCCTTTACATACTAGTCTTGCTTTATTTCTTACTACTCCAATTTCATTCATTTTGTTTCTGAAAACCCATTTAGTTCCAATCACCTTTTTATCAACAGGTCTAGGAACAAATTCCCAAGTTTGATTCTTCTCTATCTGCATTAGCTCTTCTTTCATAGCCTTTACCCAATTTTCATCATTGCAGACTTCACTTACAGTTTTAGGTTTAATCTTTGAAAGTAGCCAGTAGTTCACCTGTTCTTCTGCAGCTTTTTTCCTTGTCAATACCACTTTGCTTTTATCACCAATAATTTGATCTTTAGAATGATTAATCCTTACATACATGGGAGTCTTAATAGCACTTTTTAGATCCTTTTCTTCTTCAATTTGACTACCTTATTGTTCAAGTTTTTCTTCATTTACTATAACAGCAAGTTCATCTGATTCATAGCCACTCAGATCAAATATTCTTTCCTTGTCTTCATCAACCTTCACATTAGCACTCTCAGTGACTTTTCTCAATCTCTTATTGTAGCACTGGTAGGCCTTACTCTTAGTAGAGTATCCAAGGAAAGTTCCTTCATCACACCTAGCATCAAACTTGCCTAACTCTTCTTCTCTTCTGATATAACATTTGCTTCCAAAAACTTTGAAATATTTCACTGTAGGAACTCTTCCATACCACAATTCATAAGGAGTTTTAGTACCATTACCTTTGACTTGAACTCTATTTTGAATGTAGACAATAGTATGTATGGCTTCTCTCCAATACACTTCCTGTAGGTTAGCTTCCTTCATCATTGACCTAGCAACCTCTTGAACTATCCCATTCTTTCTTTCAACAACTCCATTCTAGTGAGGAGTCCTATCTCCTTGCAAACTTCTTGTTCTTGTAGGACCACACAAATCTATATGCACCAGCTCAAGCAATCCAATAGAAAATTGTTCTTTACTATTGAAACTTGTCCTTGTTTGTTTCCCCAATTAACATTCCTTGCAAATAGTATTAGCAGGCTTCACAAGCTTAGGCAAATCTCTCATAGCTTATACTGAACTTATCTTCACCAAGTTGTCAAAATTGATATGACACATCCTTCTATGCCACAGCCAACTCTCATTTGTTTGAGCCAATAAACAATAATCATTAGTTCCTCTCAAGTGATAAACATTACCTTTAGTCTTCTTACTAGTTGCAATCACTGTTCTGGAGCTTTCCATGATCTTGTATCCATTATCCTTGAATCTTAGATCATATCCTTTGTCACACATCTAACCAACACTTAAAATATTATGCTTCAAACCCTTCACATATAGAACATCATCTGTATTGTGCTTTCCATCAAAAGAAATAGATCTTCTTCCACAAATCTTACCAGTTGCATTATCTCCAAACCTAACCAGTCCTCCATCATACTTTTCCAAACTTACAAACTTACTTTCATCACCGGTCATGTGATGTGAACATCCACTATCAATAATCCAAATTCATCCTTATCTTTTTCAACCTGGTAGACAAACAAAACACTCTCTTCCACTGGTTTTTCTTCCTTCACACAGCTAGCAGGATTAGTAGACACAGGTTCTTCCTTGATAGCAATAAATAAGCATTCATTTGTACTAGTATCATCAGACTCATCATCCATTACACCATCATCATCATCATCTCTAACATAATAGAATTTCTTTATGATCTTAGGTCTACTTTCAAATTTCTTCTTGGCTTTCTCAATTCTCTCTAGACACTTGGAGGCATAGTGACCAATCTTACCACAAGTAAAGCATTTAAATGGTAATTTACCTTTGAACTTACCGATACCTCTTTGCATTCTATCCACAAAGTTGGCTTCAATCTCATCAAGGTCATCATCTAGTTCAACAACATACTTCTTAGATCTTGAAGTCTTCTCTAAAGTGTTGGCTTTGAAAGTAGTCTCAATCTTTGGCACAGCATCACCAAACTCTCTCATCTCAAAAGAAACAAACTTTCCAAGCAGTTGATCCTTTGTAATCTTCTTCACACTCATAAGTTCTTCAATTGCAGACACCTTGTGACTGTAGGATTTAGGCAATGACCTAAGAATCTTTAGCACAACCTCATTCTCATCTATAGTTCCTCCAAGACCTTTGATTCCATTAAAAATTTCATCAACTTTTCACATGTAGATTGTTATGTTTTCATCATCACTCATCTTTAGAGCTTCATACCTCACCTTCAGGTTCTGTAATTTGGCATTCGTTATAGATTCATCTCCTTCATATAAATTTTTCAACTTGTCCCAAATCTCATAAGCAGTTTCCAGATCCAAAACTTTCACTAACTCAGTGTTAGATAAAGCATTTAATAGAGTGTCTCTAGCTTTTCCATTGAACTCATACTATTTGACTTCATCTTCAGATGATGGACCATTTGGAGGAATAGTATACTTTGTATCTGTCATCTTCTAAACACTATAACCAAGAGAAATGATGTGACTTTTCATTCGTACCTTCTAGAGAGCATAGTCTGTTCCATCAAATTGTGGAGACTCCTTGTGTGCCATCCCAGATCATTGGGCTTAAACAACACACACTAAGCTTTGACTTGCTTAAGTGGCTAGTGGGCCCTTTCTCTTACTCTATTTTGTCAATGTGTCAATAAGAGAAGGAGCCCACCAGCCACCTAAGCAAGTCAAAGCTTAGTGTGTGTTGTTTAAGCCCAGCCATCCTTGATCTACCTCAAGCTATTAGGATTTCTTCCAAGGAATCCTCACTCTGATACCAATTGTTGAAATGCACAAGACAATTGAGAGGGGGGGTGAATTAGTTGTAACCAAAACTTAACTTCTTATAAGCATCAACACATCAAACACTTAATCACTGTTATTATGATTTAACTGAGAAAACATGAAATTAGAAACTTAAGCACATTCACACATTTAACACACGAGACACAATATTTTTATGTGGAAAACCTAATGAGGGAAAAACCACAATGAGGATTAACTCACAATATAAATTATATATCAAAATTTACAATAAGGCTCACTACCGAAGGCTCACTACCAAAAATGCTAACTCCAAAAAAGAAGGGGCTCACTGCTAAAGGGGCTCACTACCAGAAGTAGAAGAAGATAGAAGAAGATAGTTACAATGAGAATGGATCTCACATCAACCAAGGATCTACCGCAAACTCAACTGAATCTTTCGTAACCTCTCTGCATCAAAAGATATTCTTTACTGCTCACTATCATACCATTTGGATCACACCTACAACAAATAATGCTTCTCATGCAGCCATTTCATCTATCTCAACAACTTCACATGATTTTCTGATCATCTAACTCATATTTATACATTCACAATCTTGGAAACAATCTTTAAGGTCGGCACAAACAACAAACTTAACCAATATTCAAATTAGGTCTGGACCTAAACATTCTCATGGTGGAAAGGAATGAATGCAGACCACACCACACCTTAGCAGGGACTCAAATGCAATCTTCCATGCAACAACATTCTTTTACAAACTCCAAAGCATAACCACAAGTAGTGAAAACAACCAGGTCAGCCAAAACTAGTGTTAACACTAAGACCTTTAGGAAAATGCTTCAACCATGATCTAAATTATGCTTTGTGGACCAATCAAAAAGCAAGAACATGATCTAGAGACTTCCACAAGCACGTTACAATCACTAGGAACTTTCATACAACCTCCAAACACTCTATCCAGAAGATTCTTCAAACTGGACCACTTAAACATTACTGTCAACCACTATCATAAAGAAAAGATGCTTGCGGAGAAACAAATCATGAACCACCTCAACTAAAGGCACATAACATCATCCTAAACTTAATCCTAGAATCACAGACTATAAAACTTAAATGTGAAGAGATGCGGAGTAGAATACATTCTCCCTATCACCATTGAATACTTAGAAAAATAGTTTTTACTCTGGTGAACATAACTCACTCAAATCTTCACACCGGAGGCTCAAAATTGAGACATAGCAACTACAGACACCCCTTAACATAACTTTCAAACCATAGACAAAGATATTCAATCTATTATGTGGAGCAAAACACTGCACGGTTCTAGGAGATAGAACATTTCTGCAATTGCACTAACTTTTCAAACACTTGCTCAAACTTATCCAAATAACTTCCTTAGATGCTAACCTTAGGTGTTGACATCAATGACAACACTTACTGCTCATACTTACAACAAGAAAAACTAGACAGAGGAATTTTGCAATGGGAGATGCTGTGCTATTGTTGGATAGAAGAGAACTAAAAGGAGCTCACAAGAATTTTGATTCTCTCTAGATGGGGTCATTAACAATCAGACAAGTAATTGGTGATAATGTCTTTCTACTAGCATACCTGGATGGAACATCATTGCCTCTTGCCTACAATGGGCAAGATCTCAAATTATACAACTGGTGATGTTGTTGAGTCCTTTTGTATAACATAGTGTCTTTCCTTGTCTTTCTCTAGGGTGTTGTCATGTTGGTGTGACTCTGTTGCCCTTTGGAATTGTTTAGGTAAATTTTGGATTGTTTAATGTTTTAGTTGTTAGATGTTTGAATCATCCTTTCACCCTTAACATTCAAGGACCTAGGGTCGAGTGGCAATGCACTATCATACCCTAGGTCACTATGAGATGTAGGGAAACTTGGATTAGGGTGTTTAATTATCAATTTTCCTTCTCTTATGCTTAATTGACTATTAAAAACCTAATTATGCAAATACGAAAATAAATTGATGAATAACAGAAAAATCTCTTGCAAAGAGATGTAAAATATCAAATCACAAAGTACCTATTTTTGGGGTTTTGAGGTGGAAAAGCTGGGGACAAAAGAGCAGGCGCCCAAGTCCAATGCCTTGCTTTTTGTCTGGATCTGGGAACTTAGTCTACAACTCTTTCCTGTTGTTCTAGAGATTTTTTTGTCACGGAACTTGGAGGACTAATGAGTGGGTGTCCAAGTCCAAGGGGTAGATTTTCTTCCTATTCTGCAATTCTAACACTCCAAGATGTCTTCCTACAACTTCACTTTATCCAGCTCCGTAACCTGTAACCTACAACCATGAAAACTTTGGGAGGGGGTTGTGGTGTTTAGAGGCTTGCCTCAGTCAATCCCCAGAGGACACTTAAGTCTCTGAACACCTTTGTCAGATAGAGAGTGCATGCCTAGGGAGGCAGAGGTAAAAAACAAATGAATAATTGATCACAAACACAATATAATGTCACCTTGTAGTGAAAATCTCATGGGAGGAAGATGCTCTTCATTCCATGATGAAATGGATGCCCAAATCTACAAACACAAACACATAGACCACACAAATCTACTCTTAAGCCTTGAATCGCCTTGAGAATGCCTAAAGTTCACAATTGCCATCTAGTTTACAAATGAATGCCTAAACATGCTTTTATATGCAACTACAAACACTCTCGCCAAGATTTTGTAAATTCAAACTTACCATGTCATCATAGGACCCAATTAATGGTCACAAACTGACACCCAAAAATTGGGACTGCCCCAAAAAAGGGTAGGACTAGGGCATGGGCACCCAAGTCCTCCCCCTATTTTGGGTAGGGTCTAGCTCAAGGGATCCTCCTAGGTCCCATTTGTCATGTTACCTAGGGCTCATTCCATCAAGATGCCAAATTATGAAGTAAGATGTCTTAAATGCATGCAAAAGACCCGGGAGCTAAACCTTATGAGGGAAAAGCCCCCAAGGGGACATTTTCTAATGTTACATTTAGCCCCCACTTTAATGTATGTATAAATGCAAGGCCAATACATGCATTAAAGTATGGTCACAAACACAGCAAACACACCAAGAATGGAGAAGACACACCAATCACATAGAAAATAATAACAAGCACGCAAAACATAGAGAAGACAATTACAGTCATGCAGAACATGGAGAAGACAATCAATGCATAGAAGACACATTAATGCATGGCAGACGGGCATGATTTCTTTTCTTTTCTTTTCTCATATATATGAAATGCAGATGCAAGTACTGGAAAGTAAACAAACCTCCCATAATGCAAGAAGCACTCATCGCGCTGGTCTTTATACTGTATATATGGGACAACACACACGCAAGACACTCAAAACCTCCCAAAATGTAGGAAGCACTCATCAAGCTAGTCTTTAGACTGCATATGGGGCAACAAACATGCCAAACAAAGAAAGCACACCAAACACACACACTTGAAGACATGGAGAAAACACGGTAGACAAGCGATGGAGTGTTCCTATTTCTAGGTTCAACACCATCTCAGGTACATTACAGGCACACACCAACAATTGGGCTTCACCACAACAATCATTGAAAACACGCTTAAGGGTTGAGTTAGTCACAAAACTGCTCCCCACCTCCGTAGAGGACTTTTGAAAATGATAGGATGATACAATCTGCTCCGAGAAATACACCATCCCCACCTTCACAGAGGGATTAAGATAAAAAAAGGATATACACGATATCTCGCCTCCACAGAGGGCTTAAATGATTGATTGATTTCAAACAAACTTAGGATGCAAGAAGCACTTATCAAGCTAGTCTTTAAACTACATTTGAGGACAAGCACATTGTTAACATCTACAACAGATAGCTTACCTTATCTATGCCCCCACCTTAAGGTGGTTGATATCATGCATTGATATCAAGCATGTTAAGGTAGGAAGAAAACACACAAGGGAACAAAAGCTCTCTCAAAGCCCATGCCCCCCAGAGTTGACATGTAATTTATGATCGCCAAATGTTCCCACAAACACATCCTTGCAAGAAACATGTTAGTGTCTACAACATCATGATAAACAACAACATCAAT
The DNA here is from genome assembly GCA_027924645.1 of Cunninghamia lanceolata. NCBI lineage: Eukaryota > Viridiplantae > Streptophyta > Pinopsida > Cupressales > Cupressaceae > Cunninghamia > Cunninghamia lanceolata. The sequence continues at coordinate 8,523,023 of BSBN01000957.1, forward strand.
GCATATGATTAACCACACAAAGAGCCAATGTTATACAATGAATTTGGAGTTTGAGGATAACCATGGGGCTATATCACGAAGCTCTCTGAATCGAGTACCACCAAGGCCAGATTCAAAGACAAACAAAGGTGCATAGAGCAGCAGTATTGTTAAGGTTTGTAATTGAGATACAAATATCATCAAATTCACTACATGGAAAGCATGAGTGCTTCCACTAGCCAATTGTCAGATAAGATATACAACCCCATTGTCATATTAGGAACTAAGTCCATTTTTTTATATCTCTCGAAAGGGAAACTAGGTCCGCATCAGTATAAATGTTTTTCATCATCCGCCTACTAGATAGAAACACTAGAGGAAGGGAAACAATAAATAAGAGAGGATAAACAAGTGTCTTAGGGACAGTCACGTAGGAGGGTGCCCCCAAGTCACCAACTACAACGCTATGTCCGTAACACACAACACACAACAATGAAATCAGAGAGAGGCAATATAAAAGAATGATGATACAAATAGAAGAAGGTCACAACAGAGGCAGTCTTCTGGTATCCCAGACCTTACAAGAGAATCAAGGGTCATCTCAGGAGACCTAAACAACACATAACACATCATGGGGGAAGCACAACATGAGAGAGATAAAGGGTTAGAGATGCTTACCTAGTGGCACTATCGTTAAGAACAGACACATTTAGAATATCTCTCATATTGTTTTAATATTGTATTAACATTAAGTTTAGGATGACAAGAGACTTTGGTGGGTTTCAAAGAGTGGTATCCCATACCGGTTATGTAGTTAATTCTAGCAACTTGCAAAGGTACTCTAATTCCTTGTTGATTTACACTGCAACCATTGCCTACATAGTCGTTATTTTTATAGAAGATTTGAAATCCACGACCATATAGAGAGTCCATTTCTTTAGAAGAGGGTGAAGCCTCATAGGTATCATAATTTGTAGTATAAGTGAGGGTATTGTCTTTATTTCTAACCAAGGGGACTTTAGGTTTCTCAGGTGCTTCAAAAGAGTGCTTAGGTGAGATTGATGCTACTTTTGATGTGTCAAGGCTATTAATTTTATATTCCCCTATACTGCAAGGATTAAAATCTAATGAACCCCAATCATCACCAACAAGTGCATTTGATGGTATAGAATATTTCACAACATCATTCATGGCTAGATCCATTGATGAATTAGCTTGTAAAATGTTTAAGCTTATATGATTGTAAGTTGGTTTTTGTGTTTCAATATGTAAACAGTTAGCTGGTTCAAGATTAGCATGAATAATATGAAGTTTACCTTTGAATATAAATTTGATTGAACGATATAGAGTGGAAGGGACTGCCCCCAATGCATGAATCCAAGGTCTACCAAGAATCATGTTGTAAGATAAAGAACAAGGCATGACATGAATCAAGGTAGGCACAAGCACAGATCCTACTTGTATAGGTAGAGTTATAATGCCCATGGATTGTCGTCCAACATTATCAAAGCATGCTAATGCCATTTGGTGTGATTTGTGATGTGTCAACCTTGATTTTGTGTAGTAGGTCAATGCTATAAACATTAAGAGCTGATCCATTGTCAATCATAACTCATTTTACCAATGTTCTATTTATTGTGACAAAGATTATAAGAGGATCATATTGGTTTTGAACTTCAATTGACGGTAATTCCTGTGGTTGACAGAGAATATCTATTTTTGTCGCATGTATACTATCCAATACAACTGCTACATCATTTGGCTTAATAGCAGGTGGCACAATCACCTTTTGTAAAGCTTCTTGGAGCATTCCATGGTATGTAGGCGATGTTTGTATCAAATCTCAAAGAGAGATCTTAGCCGGAGTAGCGCGAATCTGTTCGACAAGATCATACTCTTGACCACTTTTATGAGTAAGATGAGGTGGTGGAGGGAGCATAGGTTGAGAACATGCAAGAGAGACAGGCACATGCAGTGCTTGGTTACTTTGCTTGTTATTACAGGTGTTGTATGTGTGAGCAATCACATTGTGGTGTGGTTGTTGTAACACATTTTGAACACCTTGAACTGTAATCACCGGCTTTAAGCAATAAGGTGCATTAGGTGCCCCCCGCACAACCATCTTAGGAATAGTGCTACCAAGTCTATTAATAAGTATTGAATTAACATTGTTTCCCTCTTGATTGCACCCAATATCCATCTCCAAAGGATTTAATGTGATAGACCTTTTCTCATCCACTAATGCTACATCTTGGCCAGGGAGAGCAGTGGGATGAGAGGAAGGTACATCATCATCATCATCATACTCTATGGCAGAAAAATGTTTTCCACTCTCATCTTTCTCATGAGTGTTCCTAGAGATGAATTTGGTTAAATATTCTAATATCAAAGGATGTTCACTCATGAGGATTAGGAATTTGTCAAAATCAAGATCTTTGATAAATGCATGCAAAGATACCATAGAAATATGACATGAAGGTACCATTGCATTGTTTTCAATGTAAAATCAGTATTTTAAAATCTTTTCAAAGTTGATGCAAAAGACAAGTGCAAAAGAATGTATGAAAATGACTTAAAATGCTTTATTTTTTGTACTTTTTCAATGAAATGAATGAAACAAAAGGTGTTGTAAGGATTTTGATCAGGGGCAAAAAATTATATCTCTGATTTCAGTCCAATACAACAATAAGATCCTTTACAACACACTCTTAATGCAAATCTAAGATGATGCCAAGTCGAAATATAGTGAAAATATGCTAAAATATGCGATTTTTTCACCAAATCTCGATGTACAAGAGCATGACCAAGGGTTTTGTGAGGAAAATGATGATGGAAAGCAAATTATATCAGTAATAACAGCCACTTAATGTCAAAATTCCCAACACAACACGTTTTTAGTGCCACTTAAGGTAAAACCCTAGTGAAATATAGCAAAAAAATAGGTTATTTTTCACAGTTTTTCAATTCCAAGACCTAGCAAAAGGGGTGTTGTAATGAATTTCAGTAGGTACAGAAAAAAATCAATAATATCAGTCACCTCAATCCATAAAATTGATAACAACACGCTTGGAGTGTAAACTAGGTCAAACCCTAGGGCAAAAATAGTCAAAATGTGTAGTTTTTCGCCAAATTTTCAATGCAAGAGGCCAATAAAAAGGTGTTGTGAATCTTTTAAGGAGGGGAAGAAATTTATTACCCTAATAAAAATCAATTAGTGCAAATATACCCTTCACAACACACCTATGGTGCAAGTTTAGAGAGTCGATAAGGCCAAATTTAGTGAAAATCGGTGTTTTTGAAGCCCTAGATTTTAGATCTTGCCACAAAATGCTATGTGCATGTTTTGAAGTCTGATTTATGATGAAAATTAAATGTACTCAGATCTTAAAATGACTTCCAAGCTTTAATATGGAAAATGCCAATGCAAATCTATTGAAAATGCATGAAAATTGCTAGTTTTTGTTGAAATTTTCTATGCAAAAATACAAATATTTTAAATCTAAATGCAAATTTACACCAAAATAAAAGACTACAGACAAATTCTAATTTTAATGAGCCTCTAAAATCAGTAGAAAAAACTGAAAGAAGATTTTGCCTACTAACCGTAGATTTTGGAATTACTAGGTTATATGAAAATTGTCAAAATTTCTACAAAAGCCTAACAAATTAATGATGAAAATGCAATGCAAATTATTGAATTTTTGTGTTTTTCTGTAGGTTATATCATATCCGATGCAAAAATTATGAATTAAGGAAATTTAGAAAGAACTGATGCAATTTAGTAATCTATATGAAAATGCAAGCTAGGGTTTTCAAATTTTTGCAAATTTTTCAATTTTTTTAATAATTTTCTCAATGCAATAAGATGAAAGACTATATGAATGAATGAAATCAATCCAAATCTAAAGACACACACTCAAAAAGCTACAATTTAAGTCCAAAAACATAGGTTCACCAAAATGTTTAGGTAAAATTTGGATTGTTTAATGTTTTAGTTGTTCGATGTTTGAATCCTCCTTTCACCCTTAACATTCAAGGACCTAGGGTCGAGTGGCAATGCACTATCATACCCTAGGCCACTGTGAGATGTAGGGAAACTTGGATTAGGGTGTTTAATTATCAATTTTCCTTCTCTTATGCTTAATTGACCATTAAAACCCTAATTATGCAAATACGACAATAAATTGATGAATAACAGAAAAAGCTCTTGCAGCGAGATGTAAAATATCAAATCACAGAGTACCTATTTTTGAGGTTCTGAGGTAGAAAATTTGGGGACAAAAGAGCAGGTGCCCAAGTCTGATGCCCTGTTTTTGTCTGAATCTGGGAACTCAGTCTTCAACTCTTTCTTGTTGTTCCAGAGATTTTTTTCGTCACAAAACTTGGAGGACTAATGAGCGGGTGCCCAAGTCCAGTGGGTAGATTTTCTTCCTGTTCTAAAATTTTGACACTCCAAGATGTCTTCCTGCAACTCTAATTTGTCCAGCTTTGCAACCTGTAACCTACAACCATGAAAACTTTGGGAGGGGATTGTGGTGTTTAGAGGCTTGCCTTAGTCAAGCCCTGGAGGACACTTAAGTCTCCAAACACCTTTGTCAGATAAAGAGTGCGTGCCTAGGGAAGCAAAGGAAAAAACCTAATGAATAATTGATCACAAACACAATATAATGTCACCTTGTAGTGAAGATCTCATGGGAGGAAGATGCTCTTCATTCCATGATGAAATGGATGCCTAAATCTGCAAACACAAACACATAGACCACACAAATCTGCTCTTGCAACACAATGAAACCCTTGAATCACCTTGAGAATGCCTAAAGTTCACAATTGCCATCTAGTTTACAAATGAATTCCTAAACATGTTTTTATATGCAACTACAAACACTCCAGCTAAGATTTCGTAAATTCAAACTTACCGTGTCGGCATAGGACCCAATTAACAGTCACAAACTGACACCCAAAAATTGGGACTACTCCAAAATAGGGCAGGATTAGGGTGTAGGCGCCCAATTCCTCCCCCCTATTTTGGGCAACTTTGTAATACAGCTGCAAATGACAAATGAAGTGCGGAATAGAATATCTAATTCTCAGATAGATCTTATGTATATTATTATGACGTACACTCAAGAACATTACATTCATCATCTTACAATGCGCGCTGGCATAGACTTAGACATCTATGTGGAAAGAGGAGCTTAAAACATGTAGAGCTATATTGCACTCTTATGTTTAAGCATGTCTTCCTACATAAAGAGCATGTTATTTTTCAAACTTGAAGAACAAACCAGAAACTACCTTACAGACTTTGGACTGACTTGACTCTTTAGGATTTCACTTCGCCAGAAATCGTTGAGAAGAGAAGGCGTCCCTCTTGCCTTATATAGGGAGTGTGGGCAAAGCTTTAACCTTGTCTTTCATAATTCTTTTGAAATCCGTCCATAAAGAGTGGACACGTTGCAAACCTTATCCGAAGGATTACCCGGTTGAGGATAAGGATTCCTCTGGTGGGACCAATTAATCCGTGAACAAAGATAAGGCCGACCAACCAACAAAACTTTACAAGAGTCCTTTTGATCACGAGAGGAATAACTCGTGCTTACGATAAGGCATGTAAGCTTTCCCCTTTTACCGTGGAAGGGCCCACGTCTATCGATTACAATGAGATGATAGATGCTCTCGATGAATGACAAGCCCATTCATTAGCCTAGGACCCGGTACTATTAGAGGTACTGGAGCTAAGGGGACAAGGCTAGTTGAACATGCAACCTTCACAGAATTCTCCATCTGGATGAGTGCAGTCTGGTGAGGGATAATTGCCACTGGCGCCATAGGTAGGTACTCTGGGATCATCCATAGAATAGTCGGCACAGTTTGCACATGTTTGGGTGGATGAATGTGGGATGCATCCAGGAGGTTGACTACCTTCTTGTTCCTTCCACATAATGCTCATTGTCTTTAACTTATAAGGCCCATATAATCCTCAGGACATAGCTTGAGGTGTAGCGCCATTCATTTGGTAGGTTTTTGTGTGGATCCAGATCAGCGTCTAATGGGTAAAGAAATATCGCAGTCGATTACCGACCGTCCAATGCTTGAAAATAGAATGCGGACCTATGGGACCATATACTTGACATAAATGTCTGCTGATTGGATTTTCATCTGGTGAATTAAAAAAAAGTTTGAAAATACACCCAGTATGTGCGGTGGTTCCTTCAAACTGTAAATCTTCAGCTAGTGGGTATGGTCCTTGAAACAAGTTGCGAATGAGAGTTTTTCCATCTTCATCATTCAGCCATTGTACTGGTCATGCCACTTGTGGATTGAGGAACTTAACTGGGAGAACAAAGTCGCCACACCAATTTTGCAAAACATGCCCAATGTCAGGATCAATAGGTTCTGCTTCCGTAGAAAACTGGAAGAATGGTTGCTCCGTCCATAACCCTGGGGATGTTAGTTGTTGTTTAGCAATGAGCATTCTGAAACGATCAAAGAGAAAATCATTACTCATCTGAAAGTTATGCAAATCCCTTCACTAGAAAGGGTTTGTGCTCCATTCTCTATGACTTTCCTCATACCAGCGTTGTTCTCTGATTCTGATGATTCAAACCACGCCACTGGCTTGGTGAACAGCTCCATTGTTTTGAGGGTCCTCAGAATGTCCTTCTCTTGACATAAAATCTACAAAAATATTGTCCATGCCTGGAAGATGAACAAAATCAAATTCATATTTACTAAGGAGTTGAGCCCATCGGAGAAGACGACCTCGTACCACCTTATTTTTTGATTCTTTTCAGAAGAATCCTCGCAGATTTTGTAGATCACTTTTGAGCAGAAATCTTTTATCAGCAATAAACATTTGGAAGGTTTGGAAAGTATTAACAACAGCAAGAATTTCTTTATGAGTGTTGTGATAGTCTACTTCACTATTTTTGAAACTGCCAGAGATATAACGCACAATCTCACCTTTGTCTTTGGGGTTGAAGGAGATTGTTTTCTATTCACGAAGAACACCTGCCCAGGCACCTTCACTTGCATCTATTTCCACAATTTTAAACCCATTACCAAGCAATTTTAATGGTGGTAGCTGTGAACACTTTTGCTTGATGCGCTCAATTAATGCATCATGCTTTGTGGTCCAGGGTGGTGGCTTCTTTCCTAGAAGCTTGTTTAACTCCAGCCTATCTTCAGCAAGCTTACAGTAGAATCCTGCAATATAATTTACAAGGCCCAAAAACCATTGCAGTTCCTTGACAGTGGTAACTAGAAGAAGGGCAATTTTACGCAAGATGTGTGGTTGGGCCTCCATCCTCCCCCCCGGAAGAAGCTTGATGCCAATAAACACAATTTGGGATTGAGCAAAGAAAGACTTGGCGGGATTGACAGCAAGACCATGGTGTTGACAAATAGAGAGGAATTGACGAAGATGGTCAAGATGGTGAGGCATATCCTGGCTGAAGACAAGAATGTCATCAATGTAGGGTTGGATAAATTTGGCATAAGGGCAAAAAATTACATCCATTTTTTGCTGAAAAATGGAAGGAGCAGTTTTAATGCCGAATGGAAGGACAGTCCATTCGTAGAGACCCTGGGGAACAGAAAAGGCTGTCTTGTAGAAATCAGCACTTTTCAGACCAATTTGTCAAAAACCCTTGGTTAAATCAAACTTAGAATAGACATGGTTGCCTTGAATAAGTTGCCAGATATGATCTTTACTAGGCAGAAGGTGTCTATTATCAACAAGACATTCATTTAATGGCTTATAGTTGACAACTAGCCATTTCTCAGGTAGTTCTTTACCATTCTCATCCATTTTTGGGACGTACATGGCATGACAGGAGAATGGAGATTCAGAAGTTTGAATAATTTTGAGCCTTTCAAGCTCTGCAACTTCTGTCCGGCAAGTTAACACTTTAGATGAACTCATTAGAAAATAATTAGCTTTAGCCTTAGGCATGAGTTCATTACCTTGAGGATCTCGCTTCAGAGGGAGATTGCAATACAGGTTCCGTTTCTACTTCTTTAAATCTTTTGTCATGACTGTGTCAGCAAAAGCAGTTTTAATCTCGGCAAGAGATTCTTGACCTGCATCAATTTGGTTGGCTATCCAGACTGTATTAACTGGTTTCTTTTTCTTTTCTTTTTCTAGCTTAGATGTATAAGCTAGATCTTGATAAAGCTGGGGAAGCTGATATATACCTCTGATTATGATGAAATCAGAGTCAATGGTGAATGGTTCCCATTCTTGAATAGCTTTGCTTCCAATTACTCCATCATAACCTTCAACTTCATATTACACAAAAAGTAGATTATCCGTAAAACCATCAAAACCTATTTGAATAGGAGCAATGCAGAAGGAGGAGCTATCTTCCTTTTCAGAATTACCAAAAGTAATCCCAGTAGTGCCTTCCATCCAAGCATCTTTTGGAAAAGCATTGTATCTGGCAATATTTAAATTTGCTCCAGTATCAATAAGAAATGCTAATGGATAGTCCATAATACCTGGAAAATGGATGGTTAGGATAATGCCAGGACATGAAGTGGTTGGCTTGGTAGTCCTTTTGTAGGCTTTCATCTGATGGCTGCTTGATCCTTCTTCATATATAGTTGAAGGTTCAACTTCTTCTTCTTTTACAGCCTGAGTGATGAGAGGGCTGTAGGGTCTTTCTTCATAGAAAAGTTGTTCTTCTATGAAAGAGGCTTGAGCTGGTAACTGTATAGAGCCAGCAGAATTAAACTGGCTGACAAACTTATCAAGTTCAGGGGCCTTCTCCATCTCTTCTGTGAGATAGAAATTTTCTTCATCTTCAATTTCTGAAATTTTTGCCTAAGCTTGAGTGATAACCTTTTCAAGGAAAGATTTTCTATTTCTTCTCCAAATGCGTCTTGCCATACTGCCAGGAGCAGGAGCATTAATTGGAGCCCTTTGCTCGATTGGCGGTGTTGGAGGCCTTGGAGGCCTGGGGAACCAAGGTGATGGTCTGTAGCCGTGCTGGATCTCTGTGGGAGAGGCTGGCGATTGAAACATAGGAGATCTCCAGACTGGAAGTTTTGGCGATCGACCTCGGTTGTGTCCGCTTTCAATGGATGGCTGGAGTAAGAAATACTTTCTTGATTTAAGTTGATCCAATTGGGCGGTCAACTTTCTCCACGTTTCTTGACCCATATCCATGGTATGGAGTCAAGATTCAATTTGGACGATATCTTCAATTACCTTGTCCAATTCAGCACAGGTGTCCCTTCAGAGTATTATGTAATAGAAGGAGACTTATGAATCCTCATCAAAGGATGGAGTTTCTTTGGTCATTAGATTGACCTGAGCTTGGACTTGTTCTTGAGCTGATTCATATTCTTCAGACTCGGAGTCTTCAGATTCTGTACTGGAGAGGATAATATCCTCGGAGTCTGACAGATAAGCATTGATGAATTCAAATTCTTCATTCTCAACACCTGCTTCTCTAGCTGCACAGACTTTTCCTTTTCCTTTTTTCTTATTTCTATCCGGGCACTTGTTTGCAAAATGATCTCCTTTGCAAATGTAACAGGTAGGCTTCCATTTTTTAGAGCCTTTCTTTCGCTTATCCCTTTTTCTGAAGTATCCTTTCTTCTTGGGATACTTATTTTTAAACTTCTTCTTTTTCTTCTTGTAAGGCTTATCAGAACTGTCACAATTGTAACAAGAATATTTTCCCTTTTCGGGGAACTAATTAGAAGGCATAATCTAGTAACAAATAGAAGAGGAAAGTAAAGGTTGTACCTTTTTGATTTCTTTCTTAGCTTTTCCTTCTTCACAGATTTCCTCATTAATCTGTGTTAAGAATTGAACTAACTGTGGATAGGTTAGTTCTTTCATTTCTATGTTATCCACAACAAGATTCTCAAGAACTTTTTTGTGATAGAATTCTCCTATCACAGTACCAAAGCTTTTTAGAAAAGTAGTGAACATGAATTCATGATTCTGTTCACGGCCTGATAAATAAAAATTCTCATATTGGACATCACAATATTGCTTGAAATATTTGAGGTCCTTACATTTACCGTTGATAAATTTATTGTAGGCCAACTTTTCTCTGGTGTCTGTTTTACCAACAAACAGACGTGTCAATTGAGCACAGACTTGATCTGTACCCCTGTCCAACAGGGTTTCTCTGTAAGCATCATCTAGCCGATCCCAGACATGTTGTGCAATGTCGGTCATGGCATTCAGAGCCTACTTTATCACCTACTTTTCATCTGCATCAACATTAGTGGATATGTAATTTGTTATCCAGGCTCGCATGGCATCTATACCTCTTGTGTTTTTAATATCTTCAAAATGATCAAAATTAACAAGGGGCGGTGTATTAGCTTTCAGAGTTTGAATATTTTTAAATGGATCAACAGGGTTAGATCCATTGGGATTAGAACCAGAACCACGGGCCATTTGGAACTTTCCTTTTTCTCATTCCTCTGGAGTGGTTTCTCTAAGATTCCCTGTGGAGGGATCATAAATTTTCTCAATCACAGGCTGCCTAACTTCAGTTTTGAGCTTAGGTCCTTCATATTGAGCCTGTAGATACCCCTTTGCACTAGAAGGGAAATTCTTTGTCTTGACAGTCTGCTCCTGTCGAACTGTGTGAGTCACTGACTGAATAGTTCTAGATTCTTCCTGTAGTGTAGACTTTAAATCAGAGCATTCTGATTTGATGGAATCACTCATAAGCAGTTGTGATTGTGCAACTGAATGAACTTCTTCAGAGATCTCAGTAAGTCTTTGACTATTATGCTTTACATGTATATTTGTTGTATTCAGTTGAGACCCAAGCACATCACAATCTAATTTTACTTCACTTCTCACTCTTTGCAGAAGTTCTCTCTATTGTTCCAAAGATTGTTGCTGAGCAACCCACCAGGTTTCATCTTGACTTTTGAACTTAGTGTACTAGGCTTTGAGTTCCTGGAGATCTTTGTTAACAGAGTTCATCCACTGATCTGTGAGACGCTTTTCCAAGTGTTCAAGAGTGGAGATTAGAGAATGGAAGTATTCTTGAGCACTAAGGTGTGCTTTCTCAACTTTGACTGCTTTGATCTGATGCCAGATCTTTCTATCCTCAACAAGGAGCATGGATTTCCTAAGACACAGGTTTGTCCAGTTAAGCAGTTTGCTTTGACTGGTACCTTGGGAACTCTCAGCGATAGGAAATAAATGCAGAGGCCAGAAATCAGCTTTATAGGTTCCGGTTGTGTCAAAGAGAATAAAATCCTGAAAGGGGGGAATGGTACCGGGAACTAGACAAGGACTTGCAGGGGTGCTTATAGCTTTTTCTTAGGATTCAGAAATATCCTGTTCAGGCATAGTAGCTTGTCGAGCTGAAAACATTAGAAATGGTCAGATTTAGGAGGAAAGACAAACGAGCAATCTTCACATCTATACAACCCATTATCTAACTCTGAAAACTTTTTATGGGTGCATGATGAACTAGCAGGAATGGCTGAGGTTATTGAACTGCTAGGTTTTGCAACAGTGGGAATGGTAAACAAATTTTCAAAACCCTTGGAGGGTTGTAATCTAATGCTCTGGGAGCGAGGAAGGGAACTCATAGATGGACCAGGTTAGTTATAGTTGAAAACTCTTTCTGTTCTCATGGAAGGTCCAGTGCGCAAGGCAGGCTGGTTGCCAGATGAGAATCTGATTACTACCTGATCATCTATTTCTTCAATTGAGATGCCTCTCAATTGTGGTTGTTTCTCATTTTCTACTTCTACTTGACTGTCACTATCCCAAAGGTCTAATGCCCATTCTTCAGGCATTTTGATATCCTTATGCTTAACTATTTTGGGAGCAGTCAATTGTGTGCTGTCACTAGAAGATGTCCAAATGGTGGAAAGACCTTCTAATCCTTGGGCTTTTCTGGGATTAATCATTAAGGGTATAACTTTATTATACAATCTGTAGTGAACCAGAAAGGTCAGGGAATGGTCAACAAAATTCTTCTTCATGAAGAGATTCATGGTCTTGAAATTGTATTCAAGAACATCTTTGAGGTTTCCATCTTTTAGACTAACTGGGAAGTCTAACAGGCAATCTACATAGATAGGACCTTTGGACATGGAATCACAACTAGCACCAAGAAGGGAATGAGACAATTTATAGAAACGGGCATCTTTCAGCATCATCATCACAATGATAGGTAAGCCTTTTCGATAGTGTCCACAGATTCCTATTCTAACATAGGACAAGTGCATAAACTGTGGATTATCAGGACTAGCTAAGGCTTCTTTCTGAAACTTTGCTACAATGGCATCTGAGAAAATATTTAATTTACCCTTACTACCACCTGTAACAACATGTTGCAGAGTGGCCACATGACAATGTTGCGAAGTTTTATAACCAAACCAATTCTTCAATCCTCTATTCTTATTAAACATATCTATAACACCACTAGGTACATCTTTATAGATTTTAGAAGCTTTAATTTTAGGCACACGAAATTCCTTATCAGGAAACTGATTACTAGCAGAAACTTCATCTAAAACATTACTACTGGATTCAGGAGTACTAAATGAACTTTCATTATCAGCAAAGAAATTGGTAAACTTAACTTATGTGTTGCGATCTGTGATAAGGTCGCTGCTTTCCATAGTCGAACTAGAAGTGCTTGCTCTATCCATTCTGCGCTCGAACCTACGCTCAAATCTGTGCTTGAAATACAAATTACTACCTCAAATCTGCCCTAACGCAACAAGCTTAACGGGACTTACACCATGAGGACTTACAACAAAATACTGGTTTGTATGAGCAATACAGAGAGTAATATAGGGAGCAATATAGTAAATAGTATAACACTTATTGGCTAGTTATGGTTAGACAACAATGATAACAATAGACAATAACATCATCAGCTTTGATACCAACTTTGTAATACAGCTGCAAATGACAAATGAAGTGCGGAATAGAATATCTAATTCTCAGATAGATCTTATGTATATTATTATGACGTACACTCAGGAACATTACATTCATCATCTTATAATGCGCACTGGCATAGACTTAGACATCTATACTCAAGGGGTCCTCCTAGGTCCCATTTGTCATGTTACCTAGGGTTCATTTCATTGGGATGCCAAATTATGAAGTAAGATGTCCTAAATGCATGCAAAAGACCCGGGAGCTAAACCTTATGAGGGAAAAGCTCCCAAGGGGACATTTTTTGACATTATAGGAATAACACTTTGTGCCAAGTTTGTCTAGATTCTCTGCGTTCTATTTAGTGCTTGTCCCCATTCAAAGCCTATTGTTACCCTGTTTTCAATATTTTCTAAGTCATTCATATGTTAAGGCATTGTCTCGCCCTTATTCTTTATTATTTGTGCCTTCATTTTAAGTCGCAGCCCCTTAGTCATTTTTATGTTTAGTCAGCGATCCCTGATCTTTTTGAACATCAGTCGGCAAGTTCAAAAGTTCCTAAACCTCTCGATTCCCCAACACTTCACAAAATCAACTGTCTCTAAGACTTGTCCTTCGGTCTTGTGTCTTTTGTTTAAAAGAACATCCTGTGTAGTAAGAGAGTCAAAAGTTCTTTGAACTTCCAAACTCTCGGTTGGTTGGTTCATTGATTCAGAAAATCTCTGACGCCCTGACTGAATGCATTCATCACTCCCAAAGTGTCGCCATTTGAGCTATTGCTATGTATGAAGAAGTTACACCTGTCATCTTGTCATAAATTTGGAATGTTGGGAAAAGTGTCTGCACACTTTTCAGAGGGATATAAAAGGGCTCATTTATGAAATTTGAAGTATGGTTCGTTGCTAAGATTAAATGACATTTAAGTAGAATTTAATAAGCCTTGATGCGAGACTTGTTTATTTTCGTCACCTTGTAAAGAAAAGTATCATTTTAAACCACAAGGAGAAATACACTAAAGGAGATCCTTGTCTCACCATTAACGAAGAGTTCACAGGATTCTTCACAAATAGGTTAAGATAATTGCCTTTTCTCCTCGTATCCCTCTTTTATTGTGAAAGTGTGTATTTTTTATTCATTTGGTCTAGGAAGAACAATCTTTCTTTCATGAATCTGGATAGTTCATTTTCCCCAAATGTCTTGTCGACCTCTTTTGCATCCTTGACTAGTTCAAAATTATTTACTTTCTAGTTTCTCAAGCAATTCAAAATGAAGTATAAGTTCTAGGGGCCTTCGATTGTCTCTGTTGTTGAAAATGGGTTGTCAAATGTGAGGGATACAGACCTCAGTCATGTGGACTTAGAGCATTTCTGGAAAAGAATGCAGTGACAAACCAGGTCCTCCCTTGTGGAGAAAATTGTAAGCAGTGGATTAGCCCGAGATAGGGGTTTCCTACCTGTTGTGCCTTGTCCAGACTTAATTATTGCATGCATGAATAACTACTTCCCTGATTCACAAGAGATACAAGCCTTTGATGGCTCTGTAATTATGAGAATTAATTTGTATGTTGTGTCACATGCTTTGAAATTGGTGGATTATGAGGAATTTCTTGATGTATATGTCACTACTGGCTAGGGGTATTTCTAGGATAAGAAAGACTGGTGCCAAAGTTGTATTGCCAAAAGCTGGTTGAAGGATGAGAGGAAAGGGAAGTCTAGACTCCCTACCAGTTTGAAAAGAGGTCACTTTAAAGAGGAAATCTTCAATATGATTACTCTACTGCATTGATTTGTTGGGAGTGATGAATCTAAATCTTTTGAGAACTAGATGTGCCAATTTATCTTACTCATCTACAGTGAGTCTCAACACATAGACTAGGCCAAATTGATAAGTGAACACATGCACGAACAACTAGTGAATTTTCAACAAAAGGTGACTTTTCATATGTGTTCTCTTTTGGTGTACATTCTAGCTAGAAAAGAGGTTGTCTAGCCCAATTTGAGAACCCAAGGGTCTCTTACTCCAGACACACATGTGTATCATTACTTCCTATAGTTACAGAAAAACATTGGAATGAAAGATTTCCGTAGAGTGAATGATGCTTTCCTTATACTATCTGCGGATAAAATTGAAGGTTCTTTGGAGAAGAGATTTTCCCCTGAAGCAGTTGCTCTAGTAATTAATTTTAGTAGTTTCTATATTCAATTTAATCACTTTTCATATTTAAGAATTAGGGGTTTTGAAAATGCCCCATTAAAATTGCCGAGGTATCCTTTAGAATTTTTGGTGCTTTTAGAAGTTTGCCATCAAATGGTGACTGTAAATGTCAAATACCATGCTATGAAGAAGAAAGGATATTCCTTTCCTATGTCTTTATCTTTATTTTCCTCAAAAAGAAATGATAGTGCTTGGAGTGTAGAGAAGTTGTTGGCCGAGTATAATTTCCACTCACTGCCTGTAAGGTCAGCCTTTAATAGTAAGAATTTCGTGAAGAGGAATATGATTAGAGGTAGTCTATAATTACATAAGCCTCACCTTGAGGACTATTGGGAGGATTGCATGGATGAAAGGGAAGTGCAAAGAAGGAGCTGGATGAGGTTGACAGTTGACCAAGTTCGTGCTTTTGACTTGCCATTACAAGTCCTAGAAGGTATAGATGATATCTCAGACATTTTGAATGAAGGTTATCATGGTGTTGTTTTGCAACTCCTACCCCAAGTGCACTGGTCAGAAAAATAGGTCATAGATCTTATGATTTAATCTTTCCATGTATTAATAAGAACTAAGAAATGGCTTGACAAAAAGTTTAGAGAACAGGCTAGCTCTTTAGCCTCGAAAGAATTAGCTACGAGAGAATAGAGAAAAGATCAGGGAACTCATACTCTCAGAAGCACATCGATTTTGGACACAACTCTTCATAGAGTTGGCTCACAATCATGTGGAGATGATGAGAAACTTGAATATGTGAAAAGATTGAAAACTGCTTGTGAGCAGGACAGTCATCCTGTATCTCCAAGTGCAATAGTAGATAAGAGATTGGTTGCTTTGCAATTGTATGCAAACCATGTGCCCCCTTCTACCCCCTTGCAATAGATAATGATTCTTTGATTTTCAATCAGATCGGTGAAGACAATGTGTTTCAATCATTGTTTGGTAATCTTATGTCCTCTGATTTGAGTGATCCTCTAGAGCACAATACCCCTCCTATGTATTCGGATGGTGTGGTTTTGAATGTTGATGTTAATGCTAATGTCTCTGTTTCTTCCTCTCCTTCTTGGTTGAAGAAGGTTGTTGAGAAAAAGAAAAGGTATGCTCCCATGATTGATACGAACATAGATGTTGTGGCTAAATTATTGCAAGATACACCTAAGCCAAGAAGGGCTAAAAGGATGTCTAGAATGGTAGCAAATCCTTCCACAAGGCATCACATTCTTGAAATTGCAGATCCTGTGGGTGACAAAAATGAAGACAAGGTCACTGAAGTTGAATTGAATTTGAGTTGGGTTGATATGGGACCTTCCACTATTGAAGGTGAAATCTATCGTGCTAAGTTCTCTATCAGTACTTTATTAAAAAGAATCAAGAACGAGCAATAGGAGAACGTCAAATCGCAAGCTCAAGTGAAGTCTTTAATTTCATTTATTCAATCTATCTTGAGGATTACATCTCAACCTACAGATGAGATGCCTAGCATAGCTATGGATGGCCTAGACCCTAATCTATTGCAACCAATCAGACAATGCCAAGCCCTAGGCAATGTTGTCAATCAATGGGTGAAAAAGGTTACTCTCGATGGTTTGCTTTACATTGAAGAATCTGCAAAGTTGTATACCTCCATCGCTAACAAAAGGGAGACATTGGCCACAGAATTATAAATGGTCAAGAAGGATAACAATATCCTTTTTATGATTTCCAAGGAAGTCTAGGAAATGGCTAATATTGATACTAGAATTCTTGTAGCAGAAAAGATCCTAAATGATCCCAAAGAAATTGAATATGTAGTGTGGTTGGATACACTCAAGTGGAAAATGTCTGTACTGGGATCCGTAGAGGAAGAGATGAGGAGCACATTAACCCATTATTTCACTGATATGAAAGACCTTAAAAGCAATTTCACAATTTTAAACACAGAATTGTTCGGTGAAGATGAAGATAAGTTGCTAGAGATTAAAGAAATAATACAAAATTTCAAGAAGATGATCAATGAAGAACTCATGGCTACTGATATAGTCACTGGTGAATCAATAGGTAAGCTTGGAAGAGTAGCAACCTATCTCAAAACCTTCAAGAGTGAACTTGATGAGATCCATAAAAGGGTGGTGAACGCTGATGGGAAGATAAGCAAATAGAAGCTTCAGGTTAGTATTACTGGCAGCTCAAGTGGCAAGACATTAACACCGATCATTGGCAAGTACAAAATGTATAAGGTGAAATTGTGGGTGGTGGCAACTCAAGTGACACAAGGTGATTCAACTTCAAGTGATGGACAAAGTAAAGAGAAGGAAGCGGCACAAAAGAAGGTGGAACTTAATGAACATGTGACAATTGTCACATAATGACTTTTTCATATGCTTTGATTTTATTTCTTGCAAAAACTATTGGCTCTAGAGAGCTCTTTCTTTAAGTTTATGCTTATTTTAAACATCTTTAAATTAGTTGTCCCCAAGAAGCCATTATTTTTAAAGATAGTTATGGTGACAAGGCTCATGTCGATGTTTAGAATCTTTGGAAAACTTTGTTTTGGTTAGAGATCAATTTTGATGTGTTGCTATTGTAGACAGTTAAAAATGTTCTAAACTTGTGAGCACTATTTTCACATCAATTTATCCCTAATTTCACACTCTTCTATTAATTAAATAATCTTTAATTATTCAATTAATTCATTTTCCTATTTCTAGTCTATAATTAAATAAATTTCATTTATTTAATTATTTGTCTATTATTCCTCTATTTTCCTCTATAATTAAATAATTAATTTTTAGTTATTTAATTATTAATTTTCACTCAAATTAATTTAAATAAATAAGCCATTTATTTAAATATAGCTCTCGCCTTAATTAAATAAATCATATTTATTTAATTATGGTTTCCCACTCATCTCCCATTTCAAAATGATTAAATAAATTGCAAAATTTATTTAATTTAAACACTCCCACCTCACCATATATTCAAATAAAAAAATTATCTTTTGTCCTCTTGTGAGAGGGAAACCCTACTCCATCCTCACCATTCATATCACTCAAAATTCAACACTCAATCTGCACCCTTCATTTGAACCCTAGCTTTACATAAAAGCATCTCTCTAACCTCATTTTCTCACTTCCTAGCTACTTGATCACCAGAAGAGTCTTCAATATTTTGCTAATCATTCCATTTTAGATTCTCATGAGTATTGCATGTCTGCAAATCTGAGAACAATCTAAGCAAGGTCGAGAAGAACAATGGAGGGAAGCCAAGTTTAGCTTAGGGATTTAGATTACTTTTCTTTGTTATTTGACTTCTAGGCTATTTTGTACTCCATTGATGAGTTAGGGCTTTTGTGATTGATTTTAGCATGTTTCCCTGATTTTCCCTGGCTTACATGGGTGAATCTAACGTGAAAAGTCTGTATTTTGTGTTAATCTGACAAAACTAGGGTTTGGCTAATAGTATGATGCATATGTTGAATACAGAATTGCAATTGACATCTATCGTGATGCACCCATTAGCTCCTGTGTCGCACCTACCGATTCCTGCAATGCAGTCACCCTGCAAACAACCACACCTATGACCTCTGGTGACACATCTACCTATTATTTGATAAATCATTGTTGCCTAACTTGGTTTTTACAGGGTTTTTATTTTTCTTTCTGGTCTATTTGCATTATTTGTGTGTTCTATGATACCTTAATAGTGTTTATGCAACATTAAGTTTTCCTATTTATCATTAGGGTTTTTCTGTTTGACTGGTTTTTATCAATTTGCATGCATTTTTAAGGTCCAAAGAATAGTCCAATGCACTTTCTTACTCTTGCACTGTAGTTGTTTGATTTTGTGATGCACTTGTGGTCAATAACAACGCACTTGACTGCTGATTAGGGTTTTTTAATCTTTAAGGGATACCTGCTATTAACCTTGTATTGCAGGGAGTTTTTAATGCTTTTCTAATCAATTGTAATGCTTTATCAATCTGTTTAACCCTTTGATTTTTAGTTTGCATCATTAGGGTTTTTTATATAGCATTAGGGTTTCATGTTTACATGGTCTTTTGATAGGATCAAGCATCTTTGGGATCATTATTATTTTGTTTGCAAACATTTGATTAATTTACATCCTTTTGGCATGCTAACAGTGATTCTGTATCGTTAGGGTTTCACATCTATCATTAAGGTTTCACTTTCAATTTGTTGTTTGGTAGGTTTTATGTGTTTCTAACTTGCAGGGTACAGTGTGACACATTTGAGCCATCTTGCATCGTAGTCATTGCTTTCTACACCGCAATCGACTAATCCTGCAACACATCCGACTGATAGAAAACTGCACCCAAGTCATTCTACATTGCATTCGATAGACCCTATGACACAGTCGCTTGTTCTTGCAATGTATCTGTCTGACAGATGGGAAGGGGACTTGTTTACTTTTTACTTTTTACTCTTTTCTATTATATATAGTAGAATAAAGGCTTTCAGTTACTAATGTTGGGTCTACAATTGTTTGGCATTTGCTGGGAAAATACTTTGAGCTAAAACTACTAATACATTTGTTGCAGGGATCCTTGTGTGTTTGTATTTTTAACATAGGAACACTTGGTTTGGTGTTTTAAAATGAACTTGTGTTTAAAAGAGAAACATTTCAATTTGGTGCTCTAAAAAGAATGAGTGTTTGTCATGTTTGGTGCGCTTGCACATTTTTTAAGGCTAGTCACCGAAAGTGTGCTTGTCTATGGTTCATCTTCCCTTGTATACGAGTCTTGGGATAAGAAATAGCTCATTGTGTTTGCCTTGAGTACCCTCTCCTCGTGCTTTATATGGTCTTGGGGGTTGAGAAAAAGCTACACCATGATGTCTTAAGTATTTCCCTCTACTACAATCTTGGGTACAAGAGAACATAGCAACACAGTTTTATTTGAGTATCTTCTCCCCTCATGCCACGTGTGATCTTGGGTGTATGAGAAATGACAAAACACAAGCTTTCCATTTTTCTTTTTAGTAGGTGGCATGCCTAGTAGTTCACCTCAAGGTTCAACTAGAAGCACGTATCTCTAGCAGGCCATACAAAGGGGCAAAAACTAAAAGGTGAGCTCAATCCACTTGTGCCATAAGGGGTGGTCCTAGTGGTCCCGAGTGATTCCGGATGTGGGTTTGAGATTTCAATCTCCCATCGCTACTATGTTGTGGTGTTCTTAGGAATTTCCTCGCTACAAACCTTTGTTGTAGTAGCCTAAGACCTTTTGGTTATTTATCATTGTAGTGCAAGGAATATGGATCGTATCCTAAAGTTACTTACCACGTAGAGTCTTTGGTTGAGGTGACACAGTTCCTTGATTGGGTCTTATCCTTTCAAGTTGAGAGGTGTCAAGATGGTCCAGGATCTTGGCATATGCTAGTTACCCATTCTAATTGCTCTATTTAAAATCATTGAAAGGTGAGGTAAGCCTACTTTGGTAAACATCCTTAACTACTAGCTAAGTTGTACATGCTTTATTGTTTGTGAACCATGGCCAAGTGAGCTTTATGGTAGAAATCTTGCAAAATACCTTACCCTCCAAAAGTCAAGAGTCACAAAATAGCAAAATTTGAATTCTAAGTGTTTTATATGTTTGTTGTGTTTTTCTCACTGCGCAAAATAAACTGAAACAGACTTAGAAAACCTAATTTTTAGGTCACAAGCAATAGTGAAACGCATCTATAGGCTTTAGAAATGCATTTATACTCTTCTGAAACGCACTTGTAGGTTCCTGCTATGCAATTGAAACCTTTTGCATTGCAATGCAACTAATAGTAAACCGCAATTGAGCCTTTCTGAGTCGCAATTGATCATTTATGTGATGCATTTGAAGATTTATGCTCCACAATTGAGACCTATAGTGACGCATTTGCCTGTAGTAACCATTTTAGGGAGAATTCTTGAGTATCTGCCTCCCTTATCTAATTCAGGTTGTAACTGTGTTTAGACACCTAAGACTTGCTAGTTCTGTCCTACCATTCATTGCATTTTCCTAGGTCTAGGTTACATTCCATAAATAGCCCATTCCAAACGATGGCATTAGTCTAGTTTGTCTTACATTATCAAAATCAGCCTTCTCCATTTTAGGAAATCCTTAGTTTCTGTCATCTTTGAGGTTTTGAAATAGGAAAACTTGCCTAACTTGACCCTACCATAGTTACAAACTTGGATTATACAAGACCTTGTCGTCTCTCTTCAAACAATCAACCAAACAAGTTGAGCCTAATACTCACAAGTCTAGTTTAGCTTCATCTTTTTCAGCAAGTTGAGTCTCAACTCATGAGTCTAGTTTGAGCTCACTTCAATCAAGTTCTTGATAAATTCAACTAGTTACTTTGATGGGTCATAATGTTCCATTAGTATCATCTTGATCAAACTTCTCAAAGTTGTACACCCCATTAGCTTCAAATATTGTCTTAGTTTCACTTATCATCTCCTACACCTTAGTCTTAGTTGCATTTCTCATCCCTATATTTCAAAAATCCCAAAACATAGCATAGTGTATAATCACTTTACATCGTCATCCTTAGTTGCATTAGGCATACTTATATCCCAAAATACCAAAAATATAGCATAGTACATAACCACTTTGCATTTCCATCCTTAGGTCATTCCCATTTCCCACAACTAGCAAGTCTTATATGGTTGAAAAATGGTTGTAAAAGAAGAGAAAGGGAGAGGAATCCTTAGATTATCCCCTCAACAATCTCACTAACACGATGAGATTTAGATCTTGCTCTAACGAACAACACAAATCTCACTCTCACATGGCAAATCCCTTTGAGAACTACACCTTACAAGAGAATGACCAAGGGGTAACACAACAAGAAATTGAGGAAGCCTCCCAAGATCCTAGGTTATTGCAAATCTTAGATGAAATGATAGCTGCAAAACCCCAAGCCTACCTCATGTGTCTTTTGCAAAATGGCACCAAAGTTCCCACAGGTGTGGACATAAACATGATTATAGGATCTTCACCAAACAATGTCACACTAAGTCAAGATCACGCAACCTCTTCGACTAGTCATTTGAATCCTAGACAAGAACACACCAACATACCTTTTGAGGAAGCTTCACATGATACCACAACCGTTAACATACCTCCCCCATTTGGAACCAACAATGCAAATGTTATGTCCCAACCATTGAACTTCGCAAACCCATTTGCTTCAATGATAACCAACACAAATCCCCTAGGTCAAAACAAAAGAACACAAAGAATACATAGAGTGACCTCACAAGCACAAACACAAGGGGCTAATGCCACACCTAGTGCAAACATAAATCTTGGGTCTCAACCAAGCAATAACTTGAACAACCTCAACATAGACCCTCTTGGCCAAAACAATAATGGGTCTAACCAAGGTGCTAGTGCATCTTATCAAAATACCCATGGCAATCGCATACAGAAACAAGTCGACCCAAACATCCTTCTTCAAACAACTTCCAACCCACTCCAAAATCAAAACATATGAGTGTTCCACCCTATTTTCAATACATAAATCCAAACACCACTTACACACCAAACACTCAAAATCAAAACTGAACTCCATTACACACCCCTCTTAACACAAACATCAATCCACTTGTTGCAAACATGGGGTCTCAAAACACACCTATTGCAAACATAGGGAATCCCTATCAAAATGCAATTACGAACGCTAAAAACACATCATTGTCCTCCGTAGAGGTCCTAACACATGAGATGGATTCATTAAAACAACAAGTTTCCAATATGCAAGTCTCGAGGAGCAAATAGGCATACTCCACAGAAGATTTGTGCACATATCCTTTCGATAGGAGCATCTACATGCCTCCTTTTCCACAAAACTTTATTGTACCCAATTTCAACAAATATAGAGGAAAAGGGAGCCCTATTGAACATGTACGTGAGTTTCACACTGCATGTTTAGAGCTTGCATTTGACCAAACATACCTAATGAGACTATTCCCACGGAGACTCGTGGGTCAAGCACTTGAGTGGTTTGCACATCTCCCCATAGGGATAAAGACATGGACCGAGCTAGTAGACAAATTCATAGCCCACTTCTCTTACAACATTGAAACGGATGTAAACATAGCAACTCTATGTCACACAAAACAAGAAGATAGAGAGAAATTCTATCTTTCTTGCAAAGATGGAGAAGTTTGGCTAGCAAGTGTCCATGCCATATACCTGAGAATCAACTAGTCCCAATATTTATGGAGAACTTGAACACAAAACTCACACATGAACTGCAAATACATTGTTGCACTACCTTTGGGGAGGTTGTTGAGAAAGGAATAGCAATTGAAAAAGCCCTCATAGCCAAGGGTACAATAAAAAATTTTAATAAAAATCAAAGCAACCCTAACACTCCCTATGAAAAAAATTAGTTTTGGTCTAGGAATAAAAATGTTACAAATTATGGGGTTGTCGATGTAAAAGCAATAAACAAAGGTGGCCCAATCCTTACTCTCAAGGCACCAACACCAAACAATCTAACACCCAATCAACAATAAACAGCAAATGCCATCCAAAATAATCAAAGGCGGGTTCCCCCAAGAACAAATCCTCCAAAATGGAACTATACACCCCTACCAGAGCCAATTGAGGCAATCCTAAAGAAATTATTGCAAGCTAACCTTATTCAACTTCTGAAGGTTAAGCAATATGATCCTGCCTTCAAGCCTCCCTCATGGAACGACAATGATTTTTGTGAATATCATAGGATAAAGGGACATAAAACCTCAAGTTGTTACAAGCTCAAGAATACAATTCAGGATCTTATTGAACGAGGTGACATAATCTTAGATAATCCCCAAGGATCCTCCAATACCGATCATACCATCTTCCCAAATCCTTTGCAAGAACATGGATCAAGAAAAGCCTCTAGTTCAGGCACCAAGACAAATGAGAAACCCAACTATAACCATGTTGCTTATGAATACAATGTCAATAGCATCCAAACTTATGATAGTAATGTCTCCATGATTTCCACCAAGTCTTGTCCTGAGTGCGTCGTCACCACCCACAGAGCTAAGTTGACCTTACAAAGTTCTTCATCCAACCCGCAGCCAAAGTGACAATACAATCTTTTGGATCATCTAAAGAAAACCCCCGCACAAATATCCATGTTTGAGCTACTTCGCATATCTCCAGAACATAAGGCCATCTTAAACAAAGCACTACTAGAATCATCTGTTCCTATGGATCTAAATGTTAACCAATTCTAGGCCATGGTAGGACATTTGGCTACTACCAATCATGTTACATTCATCAAGCATGACTTGCCTCAAATAGACCTAACCATATTGATTCATTACACCTCGAAGTCTTGATCAATAAACATAAGATCTAATGAATCTTGGTAGATGGTGGAGCAGGATTGAACATATGTCCTTTGAAGCTAGTCATGATATTGGGATATTCTAAGGCCTATGTGGACCCATCCAAGAAAATTGTCATCAAGGCCTGCAATGATGCAAAGCATTCCTCTAAGGGTGTGATCTCACTTCCTATGAGAGTTGGGTCCCCCACTCTAAATATTGTATTCCACGTCTTGGATCTAAACCTTCCCTATAATTTTATCCTTGGTTGCCCATGGATTCATGCCATGAAGGCCATACCATCCACCTATCACCAATGCATCAAGTTTCCCTACAACGGCACAAAAATCACCATAGTTGTTGACCCTAATGATTTCCAAGATTGTAGCCATTTGAGAGAGACACCTCTACATCAAGTGCCCATTAACAGGGGAATCCCACCTTCCACTTCATCACACTATGTTGACCCGTCCACACTATCAAAACAAGCTACTACATTCATTCCACCTCTCAATCCCAAGGTTTAGATCCATGACAAAGGATGTGGGGAACATAAAATGGAAATCTCATACTACATTGGCAAGCTGCCAATATCGCCAAAATCTCACGAAAAAACCAGCCCAATCAAACCAAAGGATACTATTTTTGTTTCCCTCACCACCTTCACAAAATGGGGCAAATTAAGCAAAGAATATGTAAGAAAGGATTTATCCACGTGGCTCTACAAAGATGAAGAAGTCAAACATGTGCAACTACCAGTAGAACAGTATGGGAAAGGTTATGAATTCATGAAACAATAAGGATATGATGGATATAGTGGACTCGGTCCAAACAAAAATGGAAGGATGGAAACCATACAACCAACCATAAAGGGTTAGGGTACACATCATAATAAGGGAGTGCTCCTAGTATTAAGTTACTATTTGGTAGGGACACACATGCTTCTAAAGACATTGAGACATCAAGGGACCCTACCAAGCCTAAATCTTCTCAGCCTAACCTACCTGATGGCTCTTCCTAGATTAGCATCTTCTAGGATCCTGACAATACCTCTATATGCACCTTAACTCCCATATCCCTGACCTATATGAACACTAATGATGACTTTCCTTTAGTCCACCCCCAACTCATAGACTGGGATCAATAGGCACCACCTAGCTTGGATTTGTTTGAAAATGATAAAGCTATTGCTAAGTTTATGGGACTCTGCAAAGGCATACCACATGGGGATCATAAGGTTGGTTACATCATGGATCTTGATGACACCACCTACTTCAGAGAGTCTACTCCACCCTTCAGTCACAAAAGTGAACAAGAAAAACAAAACAGGTCTACCGAAAGGTACCTTTTGACCATAAAAAAGTAAAAATAAAGGATGTATCCGAGGGTGAAAACTTCTTCAAGGTGCCCAAGGATGGAGTGTTGGAAGTGCTCCCCATTACACAAGAGAGATCACCACTACTAGTAGAGAAATCAATAGAGACAAATATTGGTACCGTAGATAATCTGAGGATTGTCCACTTTGTTGAATCATTGACAGAAAAAGAAAAACCTGAGTTTGCGGCTTTCTTCTCAGAAAGGAAAATAAATTTTGCCTAGTCATATGCTAACATGCCTGGGCTCGATCCTCAATTGGTCCTACATAATCTACCACTACTACCAAATGCCAAGCCAATAAAGTAAAAATTAAGTAAAATGCATCTGTAAATAGCACTTTTGGTCAAGGCAAAACTTAAGAAGTCACTATATGTCAGTTTCATTTGACCCATAGATTATCTAGAGTAGGTCTCTAATCTAGTACCAGTCACCAAACCAAATGGCCAAATTAGAATTTGTGAAGATTCTGAGATCTAAACAAAGCTTGTCCAAAAGATGATTTTCCATTGCCAAACATTGATATTATAGTCGACCTTACAACAGGCTATGAGATGCTTTCCCTTACAAATGGTGTTTTAGGTTACAATCAAATCAAGATAGCCCTCGAAGATCATCATAAAACAACTTTCACTTGTCCATGGGGTACTTATTGTTGGAATGCCATGCCCTTTGGCCTCAAAAATCCTGGAGCAACTTACCAAAGGGCAATGACAACAATCTTTCATGACTATATGCATACGTTTATGGAAAATTATTTGTATGACCTATTAACCAAATCAGCTACATCGAACACTCATTTGTACATATTGTTAGACTTAGGGCACACAACTGAGAGGGGGGATGAATCAGTTGTGCAAACTTTCTCCAATTAAACACTTAAATCTTCTTAGTGATTAGCAATATATTAATCATAAACCATAATACATTCAAATCAAGAGCAGAAACACATCAACACATAAGACACTAAGATTTTGATGTGGAAAACTTGGTTAAGGGAAAAACTGCAGGGTAATTAACCCAAGATTGTATTCTCTGTTAGAAGAATAGAAAGAACAAAATGGCACATGCCAATTAGGGCTCACTACCTGAGCACACTGCTCATAAGAGGCTCACTGCCTACAAGAGACACACTGTCTACAAAGAAATAACTATCACATACATGAACTAGAGAATAGCATCTTCACCATGCTTGAATCAGTTCCATTTAAGCCCAATACTTCTGCTCTACCTTTCGCTCTCCTCCTCGCTACCACACTCTCATCACCACGAGCACAACTTCAAACTAACTTCACAAACCCTTATTTATACAAGGCATCAACTTAGGAATGATCATCTGAGTCGGCAAACATCTGTAAGATCATCTGCAAGATGTATAACTCATATGGTTGGCCTGTCTCAAGAAGAACACCATCATCTGGAAGTTACTCTTCAATTGTGAGCTCCAACTTCAATGCGGACCACCAACATGAACTGGACACGATCCAAAGACCTCCACAAGATTGTCTAAATCACCAAGAACATCCACACTTCTTCTTCTTACTAAAGTCCTCTCCTTCATCTGGAACCTCAAGAACATAGTCTGTCATTACTGTCACAAAGGAATAGATGCTTGTGGACCTTCAAATCATGAACCAATTGAGTTGATACACCACAAAGACTTCCTCAGCACTCCCTCAAATCCGCAGAACAAGAAAATTCATTTCCAGATCTCACCGGACCTTTCTTGTTACACTTTGTCACCTCTGAACACCTACCAGAACTGGTTTTACTTGAGCAGCCACAACGTCTACATATCTTCATGCGGACCTCTGAAATCTCTACTAGATCACCTATAGACACATATCTACAAACCCTTTAATCCGCATCCTCTTATCCTCATCCTATCTTGGACTTTTGCCTTACTGTCATCACTGTTCTTCACTATTCCTGATTGAGACTAATTTTCTCAATATCCTCAGCTCACAGCTTATCCAAACCTTATCATTAATGCAACAAGAGTATGTTGACATCAATGACAAACACCAATTAGGCCCAACTTGCAACAATCTCCCCCTTTGTCATTGATGGCAACATAAGATGTGAAAAACTATTTTAACCATCAAGTCAAGAACTTCTTCTTACTGTCACAGCTCCCCCTATCAGCAACAACCATTCACATGTCTTCTCTCCCTTTACTGCTCCCCCTTTGATCAGCAACCACTTGTTTTTCATGTCTTCTATCCCCCTTTGACATCAATGGCAAAGGGCACATACTTGCAATTCCAACACTTTAGAATCATACCTGCTGCTCCCCCTCAGTAGTAGCTCCCATCAATCTGGATCATAAGATATGACTATGATATCCATCGAACTGATGCACCTCAATGCACCTTAGTTCATCACCAGAGGGGCAATAACCCCTAACTTCTTCCTAAGATACTCAAAAGAGTCCTTAGGTAGAGGTTTAGTAAAGATGTCTGCAATCTGATCCTTGGAAGGTACAAACTCCAATCTGACTTCATTCTTGTTCACTTGCTCTCTCAAAAAGTGAAACTTGATGGATATGTGTTTAGTCTTTGAATACAACACCAGATTCTTGGATATATTTATTGCACTTGAATTATCACAGAAGATTGTGATAGGTTCCTCATACTCCATTTTGATATCTCTTAGCATCTGCTTCATCCACAAAACTTGAGTGCAGCTACCTGTTGCTGCAATATATTCTGCTTCAGTTGTAGACAGAGATATTGCCTCTTGTTTCTTGCTTAGCCATGAAACCAATCTCTTCCCCAAAAGAATGCTCCACCATTGGTACTCTTCCGGTCATCCACATCTCCTGCCCAATCCACATCTGTATATGCATGAAGAGAGAAATCATGATCTTTGGGATACCACAAACCATACTCAATTGTCCCCTTTAGATATCTAAAAATCCTCTTGATTGCCATGACATGGGATTCTCTAGGATCAACCTAGAATCTAGCAACAAGACCAACAGCCTGCATAATATCTGGTCTAGCTTGAGTGAGATACAATAGTCCTCCAATCATTGACATGTAATTTGTCTGATCAGCCTTAGGAGAATCAACATCTTTGCTTAATTTACATCCGGTTGCCATGGGAGTATTCATTGGTTTTGAGTCTTCCATCCCAAATTTCTTCAACAATTCTTTCACATATTTGGTTTGAGAAATGAAGATTCCTTTCTTTGTTTGAGTGATTTGCAGACCCAAGAAGAAATTCATTTCACCAAGCATGGACATCTCAAATTCACTTTTCATTTGATTTGCAAAAGTTTTACACATACTATCTTTTCCTCCAAAAATGATATCATCAACAAACACTTCAACAATCAGGTTGTTTTCATGATCAGTTTTGAAATATAAATTGATGTTAGTCGTACCTTTGTTGAAACCAATCTTTAATAGATGCTTATCCAATCTTGCATACCAGGCTCTTGGGGCTTGCTTCAGTCCATACAGTGCTTTCTTCAATTTGCAGACCATATCATCATGATCAGACAATTGAAATCCATCTGGTTGCTCAATGTATACTTCTTCTTCCAAGTCACCATTTAGGAAGGCAGACTTGACATCCATCTGATATACCTTGAAATCCTTGAAAGCAGCAAAAGCAAGAAATAATCTGACTGCTTCAATTCTTGCCACCGGAGCAAAAGTTTCTTCAAAATCAACTCCTTCTATTTGACAGTAACCCTTGCAGACCAATCTAGCTTTATTTCTGATTACTTCACCAACTTCATTTAGTTTGTTCTGGAAGACCCATTTGGTTCCAATCACATTTTTTTTCTAGGTCTGGGAATAAGATCCCAAGTGTGATTTTTCTCAATTTCCATCAACTCTTCCTCCATTGCTTTAGTCCAGTTTTCATCATTGCAAGCTTCATTCACTGTCTTAGGTTCAATTTTTGAAATCAGACAATACTCATCTGAGTTTTGAGCAATTTTCCTTCTTGTTTGTACACCTTTGTTTTTATCACCTATGATCTGATCTTCAGAGTGATTCAGTCTTACATACCTAGGCACTTTGGGAGTTACTTGCATTTCTGCTTCTTGATCAGGCTCATTCAAACTTATCTCTTCTTCTTGATTTACCAGATCAATCTGGATCTGAATCATAGAAGAGGCTTGGGCTCCTTGAGTCAGAACACCATTCTGATCATCTTCATCATATTCATAGAATCTTGAGGGTTTTTCAATTCCTTCATCAACCTTCACATTTGTACTTTCTATCATCTTCCTCAATCTCTTGTTATAACACCGGTAGGCTTTACTTTGAGTAGAGTATCCCAAAAATATTCCTTCATCACTTCTAGCATCAAACTTTCCTAGATCTTCATCTCTTTTAATGTAACACTTGCTACCAAAAACTCTTAAATACCTTACAGTAGGAGTGATACCAAACCAAAGTTCATAAGGAGTCTTACCGGTATTGCTTCTGATTTGAACTCGATTGAAAGTATAGACTGTAGTACTGACAACTTCTCTCCAATAGATCTGAGGAACATTTGCTTCCATCGTCATGGTCCTAGATGCTTCCTAGATGGTCCAGTTCTTTCTCTCCACTACTCCATTCTGCTGTGGAGTCCTAGGAGCAGACAACTATTTCTTAATTCCATGTTTCTCACAGAACTCTATGAAATCACCGGATGTGAATTATCCACCTCTATCCGACCTCAGAAACTTCATTTTTAATCCGGTTTCATTCTCTACCATAGCTTTGAATATTTTGAATTTCTCAAGAGCTTATGATTTCTCTCTTAGAAAGGTTACCCACATCATTCGAGAATAGTCATCCATTAGAAGCATGAAGTATCTATCACCTTGAATACTCCTGATTCTTGCCAGACCACAAAGATCAGTATGAACTAAGTCTAATAATCTGGTTGAAGACAATTCCTTACTTTTGAATGTGACTCTACTCAGCTTACCCAACTGACATTCCTTGCACAAGCTGTTAGTAGGTTTCACCAATTTTAGAAGATCTCTTACAGCCTGAGTATTGCTTATCTTGATGATATTATCAAAATTCACATGACACATCCTCCTATGCCACAACCAACTTTGATCAATTTGAACAAACAAGCAACTTTTGCCAGTACCAACCAAGTGAAAGATATTACCTTTAGTTTGAGTACCAGATGTAATCTCTATTCCGGAACTTTCAAGGATCTTGCATTTTCCATTCTTGAACTGAAGATCATAGCCTTTGTCCACCAACTGTCCAACACTAAGAAGATTTGCTTCAATCCTTCAACATACAGTACATTACCAGTTTTGTTTCTTCCATCAAGAGAGATAGTTCCTCTACCTCTGATTCTACCAGCAAAATTGTCACCAAACTTTACCACTCCTCCTTCATACCTTTCCAAATCAATAAACTTATTTTTGTCACTTGTCATATGGTGAGAGCATCCACTTTCAATGACCCAATCATCCTTCTCTTCAATTTGGGCAGCCAGAGCTCTTTCCACAGTCTTATGATTGACAGATACAGAGGACATTGGATCTTGTTCCTTGATGGCAATGAACACCCATTCATTTCCAGATTTGTTTCTTGTCTCTGATTCATCATATGTTACTCCTTCATTGTCATCATCTTCATGTACATAGTAATAGTTCTTTTGGAACCTTAGCTTGTTAGGATTTTGCCTTAAAAACCTTTCTGGACACCTTGAGGCAAAATGACCAATTTTATTGCAGTTAAAACACTTAAAAGGTAATTTTCCTTCATACTTACTGGATCCTCTTGGCAGCCTTTTTGCAATAAGGGCTTCAAGTTGAGCAGTTTCTACTTCTTCTTCCAGGTCCTTTCTTGCTTTTTCATACCATGATAGTTTCCTTGATGAGTTCTCTCCCGGATCAAACCTTTGTTTACCTTTTACAGAGGCACTGGCTTTGAATGCAGATTCAATCTTGGGGAGGTCATCTCCAAACTCTGTCATGCCAATTTCCCAGCCAATTGATCTCTTGTTACAGTTGTATGGGCTCTGAATTCTTCAATGGCAGCAGCCTTGATTTTGTAAGAAGCAGGTAGGGATCTGAGAATTTTTCCAACAATCTCATTTTCATCCAAGACTCCACTAGCATTTCTAATTTCACAAACCAACTCATTCACTCTTGGCATAAAAGGAGTAATATTTTCATCATCTCTCATCTTCAGATTTTCAAATTTCCCTTTCAGACTCTGGAACCTTGCACATTTAACATATTGGTCTCCTTCATGCAAAAGTTCCAATTTTTTCCAAATCTCAAAAGCAGTTGGTAGGTCAATAACATTTGAGAGCTCTGAATCAGATAATGCACTTAGAAGAGCCTCTATAGTCTATAGATTGTTTTTAGCATCTGTGATTTCATTTAGGGTTTTCGGACCACCCTGTGGAGGCACATACTGTATTGTAACCATGGTCCAGTATGACATTCCCATACACTGCAAGTGACATTTCATGCGACCTTTCCAAAGAAAAAAATTGGTTCCATCAAACTTTAGACTATCCTTCTTGTAAGACGACATCCTGGATCTCCTCAAGTGGTTAAGCTCCTTTTAGAAGAACTTGGCTCTGATACCAATTGTTAGACTTAGGGTACACAACTGAGAGGGGGGTGAATCAGTTGTGCAAAACTTTCTCTAATTAAACACTTAAATCTTCTTAGTGATTAGCAGTATATTAATCATGAACCATAATACATTCAAATCAAGATCAGAAACACATCAACACATAAGACACCAAGATTTTGACATGGAAAACCCAGGTAAGGGAAAAACCACGGGGTGATTAACCCAAGATTGTATTCTCTATTAGAAGAATAGAAAGAACAAAATGGCACATGCCAATTAGGGCTCACTGCCCGAGCACACTACTCACAAGAGGCTCACTACCTACAAGAGACACATTGTCTACAAAGAAATAAATATCACATACATGAACTGGAGAATAGCATCTTCACCATGCTTGAATCAGTTCCATTTAAGCCCAATACTTCTGCTCTGCCTTTCGCTCTCCTCCTCACTACCACACTCTCATCACCATGAGGACAACTTCAAACTAACTTCACAATCCCTTATTTATCCATGGCATCAGCTTAGGAATGATCATCTGAGTCGGCAAACATCCATAAGATCATCCGCAAGATGTATAACTCATCCGGTTGGCCTGTCTCAGGAAGAACACCATCATCCGGAAGTTACTCTTCAATTGTGAGCTCCAACTTTAATGTGGACCACCAACATGAACTAGACACAATCCAAAGACCTCCACAAGATTGTCTGAATCACCAAGAACATCCACACTTCTTCTGCTTACTGAAGTCCTTCTCTCCTTCATCCAGAACCTCAAGAACATAGTCTGTCATTACTGTCACAAAGGAATAGATGCTTGCAGACCTTCAAATCATGAACCAATCGAGTTGATACACCACAAAGACTTCCTCAGCACTCCCTCAAATCTGCAGAACAGGAAAATTTATTTCTAGATCTCACCGGACCTTTCTTGTTACACTCTGTCACCTTTGAACACCTACCGGAACTGGTTTTACTTGAGCAGCCACAACATCTTCATATCTTCATGTGGACCTCTGAAATCTCTACTAGATCACCTACAGACACATATCTACAAACCCTTTAATCCATATCCTCTTAGCTTTATTCTATCTTGGACTTTTGCCTTAATGTCATCATTGTTCTTCACTGTTCCTGATTGAGACTAATTTTCTCAATATCCTCAGCTCACGACTTATCCAAACCTTATCATTAATGCAACAGGAGTATGTTGACATCAATGACAAACACCAATTAGGCCCATACTTGCAACACATATTGGATAAGGTTTTCACATGACTTGAAGAGTACAAGGTCAGGCTAAACCCTAATAAATGCATTTTCGTAGTCACTTCAGGCAAATTGTTGGGTTACATCGTCTCTCGTCAGGGAATTGAAGTTGATCCTCCTAAGGTGAAATCCATCATGGACATGCCTCTACCAACAACTCTCAAACAACTATGAAGTTTACAGGGCGAATTACAACCAAACAAGAGATTCATTGCACAACTGGCCAACAAATGCCATTTGTTTCATCATTTTCTTCATAAACGACCACCCTTCATATGGACTGAATGTTGTCAAGAAGCTTTCCAACAACTCAAAGAATATTTGCAATCTCCTTTGGTCCTTATGCCAGCAATTGCTAGAAAACCTCTTAAATTATACATCTCAACCACCTCTTCAGCACTAGGGGCACTCATAGCACAAAATGATGAAGAAGGGAAAGAAAGAGCAATCTACTACATCAAAAGAACATTAGTAGGGTATGAGCTTAATTACAATCCCATTGAACATTCCTAACTTGCGGTGGTTTTTTCCACTTAAAATCTTTGACATTACATGTTGAATTAGCAAACAAAGCTCATCGCAAAGATTGACCCCTTGAAATATTTACTCAATAAGGCAGCTTTGACAGGATGATTGGCAAAATGGGTCATGATCCTAAGTGAGTTTGATATAGAATACATTGACTGAAAGGCCATAAAAGGATAGGTAATAGAAGAACAACTAGCAAAGGCACCCATAATAGCTGATCATCCATTGGTTACAAATTTTCTAGATGAATTAATCTTTGCAGTAAAAGTTCCAAAAACATGGACGCTATTCTTCAACTATTCTTGCTTAAACCATGGCTCAGGGGCTGGTGTCCTTTTCATCACACCATAAGGATGCTATTCCTAAAGCATTCAGGATAGCCTTCTCTTGTACCAATAATATAGTTGAGTACGAGGCATTACTTACTGGACTACGTAAGGCCATCAATTGGAAAATCAAAAATTTACAAGTCTCCGGCAATTCACAGCTGGTAATTAAACAGGTCAATGATGAATATTACATGAAAGATAAAACACTTATGCCATATAAGAGAATGGTAGATAGTTTCAAGATTTACTTCAATACCATTGTCTTCAACCAAATTCCCTAGATTCAGAATAGAGTGGCTGATGCAATGGCCACTATAGGATCTCTCTTGGATATTCCAAACAACACACCTCAATTTGAGTTCTTGGTGGAACAACTATTGATCCCTGCTTTTGACATCCCCAAATCTAAGCTAGTGTGTGAACTTGTTGGTCCCGAATCTCCCTGGTACAATAACATTTACAAATACTTGCACAACCAAACCGTTCTCGCTGACTTATCCTCTAGCCAACGCAAATCCTTCATTCGCCAAGCCGCTAAATATGTCATCATCAGTGATACCATGTACCGTCGTGGATTTGATAACACCCTCCTAAGATGTCTCGATGTTGAGGAAGCACAAATGGCCTTACATGAATTACACGAGGGTATATGTGGAGCTCACTCTAGTGGTCCTACTTTAGCTAAGAAGATCATAAGTACTAGACATTATTGGCCCACGATGGAGCAAGATGCACACCACTTTGCTAAGAAATGTTGATAGTGTCAAATACATGGAGATCTTGTGCATGCACCTACCTAGAACCTTCAACCACTCACATCTCCATGGCCCTTCTCCACCAATGGTCATAAATTAATCATTACAGCCACTGAGTACTTCACAAAATGGATTGAGGCCATTCCTATGACATACATTGCTGGCAAACAAATTGCTAAGTTCATTCTCAATTACATTATATGTCAGTATGGTGTCCCTCAGTCTATCGTCATAGATAATGGTCATCCTTTCAAGAACCGGGATGTCCGTGATCTCTATGAAAAGTTCCACATTCAACATCATTTTGCCACTCCGTACTATCTCCAAGGCAATGGTCAAGATGAGGTGTCAAATAAGACCATTATCAAAACCCTTAAAAAGATTGTTAATGATGTTGGTCATGATTGGCATATCCAACTCAACCCCGCCTTGTGGGCTTACCGAACCAACATTCGTACACCCATAGAAGCCACTCTATACTCCCTTGTCTATGGTTCTAAGGCCATCTTACCCATTGAGGTTGAGTTACCCTCTTTGAGAGTGTCGATGCATCAATTTGTCGATGATGAAGAGTACAGAGTATCTAGGCTACATGAGCTTGAATTATTGGATGAAAGAAGACAAAATGCACAGGTTCATTTACAATCTTATCAAAATCATCTCTATCACAGCTATAATAAGAAATTCATGGTTCAACAATTCAACATCAGAGATTTGGTTCTAAAAGTTAATCCCAAGAATCAATTGGATCGAGAGAAGCCCAGAAAATTTGATCCAAACTAGTTAGGTCCTTATGTCATCACGGCTACATATGGATCTGGAGCATATCAACTTGCCACTCCTAAAGGTGAGCCATTACCAGAGCTGATCAACAGCATGCACCTTTGTAGATACTATACCTAAAAATCAAAAAATTAAAAAAAAATAGAAAAAGCAAAAAATGGTCCATTAGTGAAAACCACTTCATGGTGCTTTGGACAAACAAAAACAAAACAAAAAAAATAGTAAAGAGAGATAATTCGTCCAATAGTGAAAACCACTCTGGGGGCACTTTGGATAAGTACCATGGTGAAAACCTAGCAAATAGGCGCCATGTGTAGTCAGTCTTTGCTCCACCGTCTACCATCATTCTATCTGGTCTTCTTCTCTACCCTTCGCATAATCCACATCATAATCTACAATAAAACTTTGATGTCCTTCTCGTGGCCTGAGAATAGTTAACATTTAGCATCCTTCGCTTCCCATTTTCCATCCATATTTTTCCTAATAACCTTGTCCTACACCTGACTGGGGGCAACTCCTGATCCTAAACTCAGTACTATAGGACTCCTTCAGAAATCATCAAAATCCAAAAAAATTGAAACATGTCAAAATCTAAAAAAAATCAAAACATGTCAAAATCCAAAAAAATCAAAACATGTCAAAATCCAAAAAAAACCAAAACATGTCAAAATCCAAAAAAATCAAAACATAGCAAAAAACCAAAAAAGTAAATATTCCCAAAAAAAACAAAAAATTAAATAGTCAACCAAAAACCCAAGCAATAAATAGTGTCAGTCCACCCTTATCGATCTACGTTGCCTCTGCGACTTCACGTACGCAAAGCCATCTTCGATGAGCCCCTGAGGCATAAATCCCCTAGTTCCTAGGTTGCACACAGAGTCCACATGGTCGAACTACATTGTCTCTGCACTTTACATAGGCAAGGCCATCTTCGATGAGCCCCTAAGATATTAGGTCAACCCCTTAGGGTCCTTTGAGTCAGCATCATAATAAGTTGTCCCTTGATGAGGTGGACACTTTGATCAGACAAACATAGCTAATCTTTCACCAGCAGCATGTGCTTAAACAATTTTGGAACAACAGACAAACTATCCAATTAGTTAATCAATCATAACAAGATCAATTGCCTTGTCATGATCATTCATCACTATCAACTACCCTTATCAACTATCATTTGTCTTAAGACAG
This sequence comes from Cunninghamia lanceolata, assembly GCA_027924645.1. Taxonomy (NCBI): domain Eukaryota; kingdom Viridiplantae; phylum Streptophyta; class Pinopsida; order Cupressales; family Cupressaceae; genus Cunninghamia; species Cunninghamia lanceolata. The sequence goes on from BSBN01000957.1 coordinate 8,560,185, forward strand.
AATAGGGCATTTTCGAAACCAGGCTCTGTGCCTTATACAACATACTTCATTTTCTGAAACCTGTACGCTCAAAATCGTGACTCCGGTTGCCTGGGGTTGTTGGGTCAAATTTCAGCACACACACAGACCCTTCTCTCCTTGCCACGGGGTGATCCGCCACGTCACTCTCACTCTCATGGAAGTATCCAGTCGAGAGGAGGCAAGACACGGTGGAGGTGTGGCTTGTTGGAGAGCTGTACTTTGCGGAGAGGGGTCGGTAAGTCCTATTTCCTTTGTTGTTTTGTGCTATGTTGAATATTTCGTTCAATGGTATTTGTTGTTTAGATAACCCTATGACTGGAAGGGTCACTAGTTTCTCTTCTCCTGTTGGGGTTTCTTCTATTCCACCTTTGTGTGGGTAAGCAGTTACTCTCATTTATGTCCTCTTGTCTTTCAATGCATTGAATGAGTTCTCATTATATTTGCACTTGTCTATGTTCTTCGATTAATAAGAGGACAAATGGATCTTGTTGTGGTAAAGTAAATGTCTCTTGCTATTGTCGCAGATTGATTTCCTCAATCTGGTCATGGATAGCCCTCACCCACTCTCCTCTCACTCCTAGGCACATTCGTGAGCCAAGATAGAAGTAAATGTGTGATGACCAACCTTAACTAGACTTAGGGTTTCAACCTAGGGTTTAGTTGACCTAGGGTTTGGTTATGCCTTGACTTGTGTTTACCTTGTGATGTGATCAAGGGTTTGATTGAATCGTTTATCGTGGTTTACCTCGTGATGGTATCAAGGGTTTGCAATTTTGTCTATTTCTAGGGTTTCTATATGCATGCAAAGCTAAATGATATGCAAACGTGTTTTTGTGCTTTTTTAGTATTTTGGAAATAAAAAGTGCTTTTTAATCTATGAAAGGGAAATATGGATGCAAGCTAATACAACTTTTCCTAATGCAATTTTAATCTATGTTTTTGGGTTTTCAATTGTTTTGAAGTAATCTAATCTAAAAAGGGAAATTTCTTCTTCAAATAATCTAGATCTAGGAATATGAAAACAATTATTCTAACATGCAAGATCTAATCTATCAAGGAAAAAGCAAAGATTTACTATTCCCAAGAGAAATTTTTGGTTTTCTAATTACTATGAATTGAATAAAGAAATAAACAAACCTGAAAGAATGAAGATTTGTGTGACTCCACTACCCTCAGAAATCCTTGATGTTGGCAACCTCGGGTCCTTTTGAAGCAGCGGGAGAACCTCTTGATGACAAAATGACACAAAGAAGCAAAAAGAAGCTTGTTGAAGCTTGAAAGAGCTCAATGAGAGATTTGGTTGAGCACAATGGCGTTGAATGAAGCAGCATAACGATGCTTGGTTGAACAATGAATAAAGAAAAAGGCACCTTCGTCCTATAAGAGCATTAGAATGCTGATTTGGAGAGCAAAAACTGGCAAGAGTTGTGTGCACAATGAATTTGCCTCCCTTTGTACTTGAGGGAGGGGGTATTTATAGGTTTGAAGAATGGGATTGATTGAGGAGTTAACTCATTTGATTGATGAGTTAACAAGGATGATTGGGGAGTTAACAAGGTTGATTACCCATTGAACTCAGCTAACTATGGAGTGATAAATCAATAATAACTTATCACTGAAGAGGAATTGGAGATGAGAGGATACATGAGATTGATTGAGTTGTTAATTTTAGATCAAATGGAGTTAATTATGCATGTGTGGGTGCATGAAATAGTCAACTCCATATTAGGCATCAAAAATCATGTGAACTGGGAGAAAAATAGGTGAAAATGGAGCTAAAACAAGTGAGAAACTTGAGTTTTTCTGTAGCTGGAAACATGACAAGGTCGTCCCTTTCGTCAGTAGGGTCACCCGGGGGAGATCCAAGCATGACGGGGTTTTCTAAAGAACTGCAGGGTGGGAAATGAAAGAAGAGAGGAAAAGGAGGCGTTCTGCCTCTAGAAACAGGTCAATCATGTGCAAGAACCCAAATCTCCACTTGCACCTACAGGATCTCCCAGGGGAGATCTGGAAATAATAGGGGGAGATTTGGATTGGTTGAGTGGAACTAAAAATTGAAAGTACGAGATGGATTGGGGGACCTCTAGAAGGCTTCTAGGGGGTGCAAAGGATGAAAAACATAGGGGAAAGGTGAAAACTCACCTACAAGATGCTTACAAGGCTTAAACACAAATCAAAATGTCACAAAAAGTGTCGAAAAGCATCGCAAAATGGGGAGATAGAGAAATCAACAAAGAGGAAACAACACAAGACTAGAAAAAAGACATGTCATCAAGAGGTTTGCTGCAATAACTAGTATTAGTCCGGCATTTAAATGTATCAAAATGAATAATGAAAACTAAAATGACGAACTTACCATGGATAATTTGAGTTTGACTAGTTGTTTGCCTTTGTCAGTTTAGACCAGTAGAAATGAAAGCACACAAAACAAAGCATGAAAGAGATGCACAAAAGCAAAGAACTAATCTAAAAATACATAAATGAAACTAAGCTAAGGGAAAACAAAGCAAGTCAAATTGTGAGATAGGAGTGAAACGGCGACAGAATTGATCATGTGAGCAGTCGTTGGAAAGGTATCATCAAAGATGGCTGCCTCTTCTTCAGCCATAGAGAATCAGGTATGCAAACAGTGAAGAACCCTTCTCTAAACCCTAGTTTGAATTTTGTAAAAAATCTCTTGTAATTGTCTACTTTTGTCAATTTTTCTTGTTGCATTGTGTCTATTTCGTCGTTTAGAGTAAAATAGGTTTTTCATTTTTTGAAATCGACTAAAAAATGAGGTTTTTAGAACAGTTTTAGCTTGAGGGATCTTCCTCTAGGGTCGCCCCTTTTGTCAGGCAGGTCGCCTCGGGGAGATCCTGTAGAACACCTAGGTCACCCGAGGTGACCCTGTTGGGCTGATTTTGACTAAAACTTCATGTTGTCTAATGCTTGTTTCACTCTGATCTGACTTGTTTTGGCTTATGTATTCGCCTATTTATTGCAATTTTGAGAGGTTATACACTTTTTTTGTGTAATGTTTTCTACAATTTTACGATTTTTAGAGATTTTTACGAGTTTACGAGATCTAATCTAAAGCTATCTTCTGATTTTGCAGGACATGCATATTCGATGGAATGCTTGCCGAGAGCAGATATGGCTCTAAGGGATGTTTGCTTCACTGAGTAATGAGGATTGTACCATTTTGAGGCGAGCAGGTCTTTGTAGAGTTTGTCACGTACTTGTTATTCATCCCATGTCCCATATATGCTGTGATATCTTGACCTACTGGGATGCAGACAAAAACACATTTAGGTTCCCATAAATCTCTGGAGAGTGGACCATCACTCTGTATGATGTGTATCATATACTTGGAGTTCCTGTGAGAGGACATCCTCTAGCCCTTCTAGTTAGTGAGTCCTTTGAGGACAAGGCATCCTGGGCAGAGTTCATGGGGGTTAGTTGCCTCGGGGATCAGACAAGAGTCCAACTCACTTCTGTGCCTCGACTTCATATCCCACTTCTGAGGAGATTCTTGATTGGTCCAATTGTATCGAGGCTATCGGGAGACAAGTTCTCAGCTCGCTTGGATGGTGTTGGGCACCCATCATTTGTGGTATTGAGGAGGACACAGTCTATGCTTGGGGACCAGACATCTTGGCTATGGTCTACAAGGACTTCTATTGTATTTCGCGGCAAGGGGCTCTAGCTTTTAGCCACTCTTCCTTAATCATCACATGGATAGTTGAGCACATCAAGCCCTATCAAAACCTCATTCCAATTCCAGATAGATGTTTACCAAGAGAAGCTAGGTGGATGCATGTTGGTCACTTTGATGCTTCTTTACCCACTGTTGCTACTCTTACAGATGAGGACATGGTATTCGATCCTTATCGTGACATGGAGGGATCCTGGGCTCATGATAGTGAGGTTAGAGTACTATCATGGAGTATCCAAGATTTCATATCGTAATGGTCTAGTGGAGGCCCATCATGTTGAGCATGTTTCACAAGAATTTGGTGAGGACTTCCCCGAGGAGTTGCCCCCAGTGTCCACTTGTTACAATACTATTCAAGAGATGGGTGAGATTAGACAGAGGTCAGTTATTTGGACTCCTTTGACTCCTGGAGTCTTCATTACTAGAGTTTTGAGAGGAGGACAAAGGGGAGGGAGAGGGACTCCTCGATCTCTCATTGTTGTTGTGGACTCAGAGTCCACTGACGAGGACTATGTTCTTGATGGTGATGATTCATCAGATGAGGGCTTGCCTGAGGATGTGCAGGATGAAGGTCTCGATGATGTTGATGATGCAGATGATGCTCCTGACATCCCTGAGGGTCCTCCTATTGTTCCCAGACCTACTCATTCAGATGAGGTGATGTGACAACTTGACCCTGATTGGCAGTCGGGTGATCCATGTGAGTTTTGTCTGTTTATTTTTTGCACTTTTGTCCTTTCTCTTTTCATGGGGAACTAACTTGTCTTTCTCTTTTGATTCATTCTTTCAGGTAATGTTAGAGAGTGGAGGGATTTTGTTCATGAGATTAATGTTGGTTTGGCTTCTCCCTTCACTTGGATGACTTGAGACCATTTTTTAGGTGATCCTAGTGTACCCCGTGCTGCTAGGTGGCACACAGACATTTTCGCTCCTGTCTACCATGCATGTTAGGAGAATGCAAACTTGAAGGCCCATATTCACACCTTTAAGGGCAAGAATCAAGTTCTCTAAGAGATGGCTCATCTTAGTTTTGGACGACAAGATGCTAGTATGGTGGGACCTTCACAGTCACATGCTCACAGTAGAGCACCTCACTCCCATAGATCTCATGGAGCAACTAGTGGTATTCGTAGACAGAGGAACTGAAGTTCTGAGGGTTCTGTTGGAGGGAACTGGCCTTGACTTCCTTTCTTGAACTCATGCCCCCTTGCATGGGGAACCTCTACTTCCTTTGAGAGCATTTTGTCCTAGCTCTTTGATACTCTTGTATATGTAAATTTCAGATGTATCTATGAAAGTTTATCCTTTTATGGTTTTCACCTATTAGATTTGTACTCATCTCTTATGCATGTTTTGGAGGTTTCAGAACTTTTTTGATTATGTGTTTGAACTTTTCAACTCCTTAATGATGCAAGTATGATAACGATGACATGTTTTTGTAATTTTTTTAAGGCATATATATGAGATGCAATTTACGATATGAAAATGCAAGAACACAAGAAATGTTGAAATGAAACATTTACTTCTACTGAATGTCATGAGATATGACATTTGGCTTTATTGCTTTGAGACTCATTTTCTAATTTTGGCATGAATGCAATATGGAACAAACAATATGACTGCTCTTAAATACAATTTTCAATCTAGGGGATTGCGATTTGTCCTGATATAAGAGACCTATTCAAGGCTATGAGATAGGATTCTTAACTCAAGTGGGGAGTGGGAGTGAATATGGAGCATTTCTAATTTTTGGCTTCGCTAAAGGCTAAACACTGATCCTTATCTAGATAAGACAATCTGACAATCTTTCAACTTAGACAAGTAACAAATTTTATTGGTGTTCGCTAGACTTAGATCATAGATGGAAAGAAAGGTAGACCTGAGGTAAAGGATAAATAGGAAAGAACAAGAGTCCTTAGGTAGAAGATGATCCTAGAGACTACTAGACTCTCGGCTTTGCTCATCTAGTGTGTGTGTGTGTGCTTTGTACCTTTCTTTCTCTGTTATAATGTTACCCTTGAGGCTTCGAGCTTAGACTGATCTCCACCCAAGAGTACAGACATTTAGCAATCTTCTCTCTTTCACTCTTTTTTATATCTCTTTTTTTTTCACTTTTTTTTATTTCTTCACTTAATTTTTCTCAATTTTTGGATTTTTTGACTTTTCAAGAAATGAATGCTTTTGGAACTTTTAATATGCAATAATTTGATCTCTCAATTCTCACTTTTTGACACTCTTATTTTGACCACTCATTTTTTTTATTCACTCAAATTTTAGATTGCTTCCTTCAGAGTTTTGATCCTCCTAAAATTTTTGGCCAGGAAAGATAAGGGTTTGAGCACCACCTAAAGTTGTAATCTATTTGGACTTCTCTACTACTAGGGAAGAATTGGGGAGGTCTACTTGCAAGCTTCCTTTGAACACTGTAGGTTTGAATACTGACTTTGTTTAGACCTAACATCTTGACTCATTAAGACTGGGATCAGTTTAAAGCTAAGAGCTAGGCTTTGATTAGAATCACTCGGAATGAAAAGGGGATAATGGCGATTGTGAAAAATGGGGAATCTCTAGGTCCTGAAAGGATGTTGTATATCTAGACAACATTACACTCCTTACCAAAAAGAAAATAGTACAAGAGCAAGTCACTAACTGTGATGCAAGATGAACAGAATGATATTGAAATGCAAGTAACAAATTATTTTTGACATTTTGATTTTTTTTATTTTTTTTTATTTTTATGTTTTATGATTTTTTTGGTTTTTAGACAGTATTTCTTGAGGTGAAAGGCATTGACTGTTTCACCAAATTCCTCTCCCTCCATTGCGTACAAGAGATAGGCATTGTTTCCAACATCTTCTTTGACCATGTAAGGACCTTTCCAGTCTTCTGAAAAAGCCCTTTTTCGTCTTCTTTTCTTATTCTTCATGCTACCTCTTCTTAGGACAAGTTATCCTATTCTGTAGGGTTTGTCATTTGAATCTATTGCTACCAACGCGGTGGTTTCTCTTGGCATTGTGAGATGAAGTAAGTCTCGAAATGCTTGTTGATGAGAAGGAGTCCAATAAAGGACTCCATCATAATTTAATAATTCTGCTAACAGGTCAAACTATTCTTGCATATAGATTTTCACATCTAGTCTCTCTTAGATTCTTTGCAAAAATTGGAATAATTCAAGGGGAGTTTGTGGCTCCGTTTGCTCATCAGGAGGGATGAAGCTTATACTTGTCCTCTCATTTCGTTCTGGTCTTAAGTCCATGGCATATCTAATGTAAATTTTTGGCAGTTCAAAAATGACAGGATCATCAACGCCAACTGTCACTCTCATCTTCCATTATCTGTGAAAGATACCTTCACTTTCTTCATCTTTGTCAGGAAGTCTTTCAACCATTTCAATTTGTACCAGAGGTGCTTCCCACTCGCTAAGTTCATTTAATTGAACCAAGGTAGAGGTGGTTGGTTTCTCTTGCAATTGAGACACCATGAACATTTTAGGTAGCATTCCTATGGCATTAGTTGATTCATTGTTAATACAATGCACCTCCTCCATGGGTTTCAATGGTCATTATGAATCCTCTAATGGTGTGAGAGGCTCATAAGATTTTGTTTCTTCTGATCTCTCAAGGACACATGATTCACTTAGTGGTGACAATGGAGTGTAACTTTTTGTTATGTCTTCCTTAGCGTCTGAGAAAGCGTGTGGGTCTGCATTTCTCAGATCTAACATAGTTGTTTCAAACATTCGACCTTTAGTTATGTGTGGGTTTTCTCCTATGCAAGGGAAAAGTTTGTAGGCCTCTTGGATGTCGATCATGAGTACCTCCAAGGGGAATTGGAGTGGTCCATCCCACTCAATCAATTCCATGATCTCAATTGTCTTTTCTTTGGGAACCATTTCCTTTTATTTTGGCAATGCCTCATTCTCTAAAATTTTGATCTCTGTGGCATTTATGGTCTTTTCTGGGATTTCCATTCATTTGATACATATAAACTGAGGTGTAGGATTAGGGATGGTCAATTTGTTGGTAGGGAGTTCATAGTCTATGGGGATACCTATACGTTTATTTGGTGTGTTTGATTTTAACATGCTAAAAAGTTTTAGGTTTCCCTTTGCAACGTATACTTTCCCTAAGTACAAGAATCAAGCTTCCTGAAATAATGTGGATGGTACATCTTTCATCCTATGTATCCACGGTCTTCCAAGAATCAAGTTATGGCCTATGTCTTTGTCTATGACGTATAATGTGGTAGCAATGGTTTTAGGTCCCAAGGTCACTGGGAGTGTAATTTTGCCTATGGTGGCAGCCTTTAGATTATCATACCCGCTTAGAGTATCTCATGAAGCGGTGATATTAGTGTGCCCATAGCCAATCCTCTCTAATAGGGAGAAAGTAACTATGTTAACTTCTACCCCATCATCAATTAAGGTCTTCTTGATGCAATTATTGTAGATCCATACTTGACGATACAGCACAGGGTCTCCTCTTTTGGTTAATTCTGCCTCGAATGGCATCTGCTGCAAGTCAAAGAAGAACCCTGGATATTTGAGTTCTAAATTTGGTGGACTGATGTCGTAATGCACATGATTGATTTACTTAATAGGTGGTGGCATAATTTGGTTGAGGTATTTGAGACCTATTGCTTTTAGTAATGTTGAGCGATGTGAAGGGGATTTCTTGAGTAAGTCAATGAATGAAATGTGACCATATATTTTCTAAGTCTTCTATGAGCTCATAAGGTCTTATTGGAGCACTTCTATTTGTTCATTTTCATCCTCATGGTCTTCCTCTTCTCCTTCATTGTGCATAATCTCGACTAATCCCATCATCCTAGCTTCTCCTTTTTGTCCTAGTTGTGAAGGGACTTTAGGGTTACCACTTTGAGCCATCTTGTTTTAATTCATTATTTCTGTGTCTTTATGTACGAGGAACAAATCCTGATAAATTCTCATGTTTGCATTTTGTGGGGCTATTGGAGCTTGATTTTGTCTTGTATCTTTGTTATCTGGCGTGACCTCCTATGGGTTCAAGAACATCTCTATGAAAAAATATTGTTGGTCTTCTGGTAGCCTTGCTATGAATCTATTATATTCTCTATAGGATTATGTGTTGTACCCCCTTGTTCTATGAAAAGAACAAAACTAATTAACTCATATGGGGGTCTTTCATATCTTCCATCATTCCTATTTTTGTTGTGGTTCAATTTTGGTAGTTATCCCTAGGGTAGTAACCATTGTTCCTAGGTTGGTCTATGGCATTTACATTAGGAGGATAGTAATCTCTCCCATTGTAGTCATCTCTTACTTTCTTGATTGGGGGTTGATCTGTCACCCCATCTGTGTTTGCACTCCTATTGTTTTTAAGGATCTTAATGATAGGGGCATTGTTACCTATGTCTTCCTTTGTCAACATTCCATTTGTCCCTTATACTTTTCTACCACTATTCCAATGCTTCCTCATAGGATTTGTATGGTAGTTTTTGAACGTCTTCTCTCATGTCTTTGTTAATGGCATACAAGAAGAGGTCACATAGTTCTCAGTGATCCATGTTTGGAGCACTACTCGAAGATTAAAGAACTTGCCTCCATCGGGTGACAAAATGGGCTACGGATTCATTTGGCTCTTGTTTCATTGTGAGGATTTCTCTGATCTTTGTTTTGACGAGTTTGTTCATGTCAAATGCCATGACAAACTCTTTGATTAGTTGTCTGAATGAGTGAATTGAAGCTTCTGGTAAGCGATAATACCAATCCAGAGCTATGCCTTCAAGAGCTTTTGGAAAGATTTTTGCTACAACCTCATCCCAAGGGAGGAGTTCTCTTATTGCCATTGTGTAGGCTTTAATGTGGGAGTTCAGATCTCCTTCTCCTTTAAACTTCAGGTGATCAAGCAATGGTCGAGGCAGTTGCATGCTTCTTATGTTTTGATCTAGAGGCTCTTTCAAGTACCAAGGTATGTCTCGAGAAAGGCACTTTGAGATTGTGGGGTTGATAGTAATAACCCTGTAGGTGGGTTTTGATAACCCATTGTCAGATTTGTTTGGTTGTTTTGAATAGGAGGATTCCCATTCAAACATGTGTCATTACTAGTGTTTCGTGAATAGTAATTGAGATAGGGGGTTTTGTGATGCCCCTTGGTCCTGTTCATGAGATTTTTGCCTTCTTTCTGGAGAAGCTTGTTCTACTTCCAAGATTCTAATCCTTTGCACTAGAGTTGCAATTAAATATGTGGGTGTAGTAGCTATAGGTGTTTCTTTGTTTCTAGGATTTTCTCTTCAAGTATTTTCGTAGTGGTATGCTTCTTCGCGTGCAGCATTTTCTCTTTACTCTTCTTGCAAGGTAATCCTTAATGCCTCTTGAGCATCTTTGGCTTCTTGTAGATGTTTTTCTAATCATTTGACTTCCTCATCAAGATGAGTACTAGATGTGCTAGTGGAAGGTTGATCAGGTTGATGTATTTCTGACCTTATCCTTCTAGCTTTATGTCGCACATTTGGTATGGCCAGATTGTTTTCCCAAGCTAGGTTGTTGAAAGACAAACAACACCTAGATTCTCTTTGACCTTGTTCATAATCAGAATCTTCGTACTCATAATAGTTGGTGATTGGTGCATCAAGATGCTGTAGCACATACCACTCAAATGAAGGAGTTTCTGGTTCTCTTGAGGGAATATTCCCTTGGTTTAAGTCAGGTTTTGTCATATTCAGGGGTGCGATAGACACCACAGAATAAATGGAACAGATGATGGCATAAGAGACAGAAGCTGAAGTAGTTGAAGTGGCTATGAAGAGCAGTGAAAAAATGTTTTGGAGATTTTGCTAAAGTTTTAGAAGTGTTTGAAATTCAAACTACAAAACTAAAAGATTCTGTAATTCACGTCAGGTTCACCAAAATATTTACGGTCAAAATCATGACTCTAGTTGCCTGGGGCTGTTGGGTCAAATTTCGGCATGCACACGAACCTTTCCCTCCTTTCCATGGGGTGATCCACCACGTCACCCTCACTCTCATGGAAGTAGCCAGTCGAGAGGAGGTGAGACACAGCGGGGGTCTGGCTCGTTGGAGAGCTGGACTTCGCGGAGAGGGGTCGGTAAGTTCTATGGCCTTTGTTGTTATGTGCTAAGTTGAATGTTTCATTCGATGGTAGTTGTTGTTGAGATAACCCTATGACCGGAAGGGTCACTAGTTTCTCTTCTCATGTTGGGGTTTCTTCTATTCCACCTTTGTGTGGGTAAGTGGTTACTCTCATTTATGTCTTCTCTTTCAATGCGTTGAATGAGTTCTCGTTGTATTTGCACTTGTCTAAGTTCTTCGATTAATAAGAGGACAAATGGATCTTGTTGTGGTAAAGTAAATGTCTCTTGTTGTTGTCACAGATTGATTTCCTTAATCTAGTCACGGATAGCCCTCACCCACTGTCCTCTCACTCCTAGGCACATTCATGAGCCAAGATAGAAGTAAATGTGTGATGACCAACCTTAACTAGACTTAGCATTTCGACCTAGGGTTTAGTTGACCTAGGGTTCAGTTATGCTTTCACTTGTGTTTACCTTGTGATGTAATCAAGGGTTTGATTGAATCATTTATCCTGGCTTACCTCATGATGGTATCGAGGGTTTGCAAGTTTGTCTATTTCTAGGGTTTCTATATGCATACAAAGTTAAATGATATGCAAATGTCTTTTTGTGCTTTTTTAGTATTTTGGAAATAAAAAGTGCTTTTTAATCTATGAAAGGGAAATATGGATGCAAGCTAATATGACTTTTCCTAATGCAATTTTAATTTATGTTTTTTTGTTTTTGATTGTTTTGAAGTAATCTAATCTAAGAAGGGATATTGCTTCTTCAAATAATCTAGATCTAGGAATATGAAAACAATTTTTCTAACATGCAAGATCTAATCTATCAAGGAAAAGGCAAAGATTTACTAGTCTGTCATGCCCACATTTCCTATGTGGTCACGACATGCAACACATGTGTCATGTCCACATTTGACATGTGGTCATGACACGAACTAACAAAAACTTTTCCATGTGTCCCTAGAAACCCCCTCGCACGCATCTACGTGCTCAGTGGCAATACGCATAAGGCGTAAACATGTCAATCATATTCGGGGAAGAGTGTCTACCTACGCAATCCCCTACATGATGATAGCTGACTAGGGGGTTATGTGACGTGAAGTGTGTCGCTTCTAGGGTTAGAACAGAATTAATTCAAACCCTAAGTTTCCTAGGCGAAAGAGATGATTTCAACTGAATCGAAATCAAACCTTAACTCTAATGCAATAATAAAATTGAATCTAATAATGCATCCAAAGGTATGATGGTCGCATGATAAGATGGAGTGATTAAATGAAGTTGCAAAGATGCCAAATAAATAAAACCCTAAAATCTAGGGAAAATTTGACAGCATAACGCGTTTTCAATAATTCAAATAAATATTTTAAAAAGAATCTCCCAAGAAGTAATTAATGCAAAAATTAAAATAATTAAATATAAGGATTAATTAAATAAATTCCCAACGTCAAAAAGAATTTAACCACTCAACACAATATAAAATTCAAAATTAAATAAACGACCAAATTAAAATTCCTTAATTAAGTCATTTAATAATATAATCTCAACAATTATATTTATTAATTGACTCAAGTAAAAGGATAGAAAAAGGGAATAAATTAAAACATCCCCTCTGGGATAAAATCGATTAAATTAAAAATAATTTCAATAAAAGATTTCCCAAAAACATTAAATTAAAACACACTAGATAATTGAAATGAATGCCCAAAATAAACAACTTACAAAGAGATAAAGCATCCCATTTAAAATAAAAACAACCCATTACCACAAAAATAAATTCCACATGGAATTAAAATCCAAACCCCGAGACAAATATTAAAATCAACTTGATTAAAAACACAATAAAGTCAAACAAATCAAAAAGGCTAGAAAAGCAAAAGAGAGGGAAACTTAGTTTCCCGTGCACATGGAAGGAAAATAAAAGGAATAATTAAATTAAAAACTCTATTAGCCCACTCACTCACCAACTAAGCCCTAACCATTATTTTATTTGTTTCCTCAATGAAAGCCCTAATCTTATTCTATTATATCCTTATGGCACAAACCCTATCTTATTCTTTTTCTTTTCTCCTTTTTTGTTTTGTTTTCTTTTTTATTTTTTTTCTTTCTTGCCTCCATTTTTGTTGCAGGTTGAAGGTTTGTTGATGGAGGCTGCCATGGAAATACCTCTCAGAGGTATAAGTCTGAGTATATTCAATAGGGTTTCTACTTTTATTTTTATTTTATATATATATATATATATACTTGCAGGTCAAAAAAGATTGAGAGACAGTAAAAGCAAGGCCAAATGGCCAGAACTGCAAAGGCAGGCAATGTGGTAGAGGAGGCAGCACCGCTGCCAAGGGTCTGCATTTGTTTTTTTTTTAAACTTGTTTGAAAGTTTAAAGGGACAGTGGATGTGGGGAGGGGGTTGAAAGCCCCACCCACACCCATGGGTGTGGGTGGGGGTTTCGTCCCCCTCCCCAACAAATGCAACGGTGGGTGGCAGCCTGTGGCCGTCGTCCACCGTTGCCCCTTAATTTTTTTTTTTTTTTAAGAAAACCAAACCATAGCCTAAACAAGGTACGGCCGGCGTTGTCCATACAGGCCTTCTTTTAAATGCACAGTTTATCATTGAGTAGAATCTAGTGTATATTTTATTTAAAATAGTTTAAATATATTAAAATATATATATATAAATATATATATATAATATATATAGTGACCTATATATGTATATTATATTATCAGAAAATGAACAAAATTAAATGGGGAAGTAATATAATCAGATTGCAATCTATTAAAAGAAATAGTGGGCAATATATATATTTTCTTTCTGTAAATAAATAAAAGAAAACAGATCAACTATTTCTTCACATGTCTTGAATAAATAAGGCAGAAAATACATTTAACTTCAAACAGATTTTATTCTCTACAACTTTTTTTTTTATAAAAAGATAGTCCCATTTCTTTATTTTCCCTAAGGCATACATTTAGTTTTGAACAACATTAACCCATATTTGAGGAGCCTTGAGGAGAGTTGCCACCTCTCCATTTAGATTTGAAGGAGAGACCGAGTGGAGGAGGTGGCAACTCTCCTCAAGGCTCCATGAGGATAAGGGATGCCACATGGCATCCTCTTATTCTCCAAGAGAGCCATCTCCCTCCAAGATACTCTCACGCGTGTGTGAGAGTCTTGGAGGGAGATCCCACACACTTGGGGGTCTTGAAGATCTCCCAAGTCTTCTTGGTGAAGGAATCCCTAAGCTTTGGGAAGGGAGATGGGTCTTTTCTAAAGCATGACTCATCTCCCACCCTTAGCCAATTTCAAATTTAGTCACATTTACTAAACCCAAGTTTAGAGTGACTAAAAGTGAGTTACCCTAGGGTTTAGTAAGTCCAAATGGACCCTAGACCCTAGGGTTACCACCTAGGGTAAGTTTGGGACTCTAGTAAACACCTAGGGAGGTATAAAAACACTTTAAATGGCCCATAAATAAAATAACACCAAAAGGTGTAAATCAAAACATAAATTTACAACACATGATATAAATCAATTTAAAAAGGGGTAACTAGGCCCAATAAATAAATCAAGCATGTATGAAAACATCATCCGATCAAACGTGGTCCTCATCCCTCTTGGGAATGGATCAGTTTTATGGGGAATTACATATGTGTGAAAACTACCTCCGATTTCCCATGACCTGCGAAAATAACCTGCGCAACTAGATCAAGCAGTCAATCACATCATGGATAAATCATAGCTGAAGCAACAAAAATCAAATTCATGTCATTGCATACAACATTAATCATTCACCTCATAATTGAGATTAAAAATTGCATTTTCTATCTAATGTCTCATAATCATCATCAATTAATAAATCCACATAATGAACTTGTAATCACATCAATAACCATCATCTAATGTACCTCACATGTCTAACATCATAATAGAATAAAAATATGATCTAATCAAATCACCACATGACTAATCAATGCTAATCCAAAAATCAGGAGATATAGTCTAAATCTGCATAATGGAAATCAATAGTCCCTAAATGTCTAATAATGTCACCAACTATAATGTAAAATGATCAAAATAGGGAAGTGAAATAAATCGGCCTCACATAGTCCCAAGAGTAATTTTTGGTTTTCTAATTACTATGAATTAAATAAAGCAATAAAGCAACCTGAAAGAACGAAGATTTGTGTGACTCCACTACCCTCAGAAATCCTTGATGTTGGCAACCTCGAGTCCTTTTGAAGCCGCAGGAGAACCTCTTGATGACAAAATGACACAAAGAAGCAGAAAGAAGCTTGCTGAAGCTTGAAAGAACTCAATGAGAGCTTTGTTTGAGCACAATGGCATTGAATGAAGTAGCATAACGATGCTTGGTTGAACAATGAATAAAGCAAAAGGCACCTTCATCCTGTAAGAGCATTAGAATGCTGATTTGGAGAGCAAAAACTAGCAAGAGTTGTGTGCACAATGAATTTGCCTCCCTTTATGTTTGAAGGAGGGGGTATTTATAGGTTTGAAGAATGGGATTGATTGAGGAGTTAACTCATTTGATTGATGAGTTAACAAGGATGATTGGGGAGTTAACAAGGTTGATTACCCAGTGAACTCAGCTAAATATGGAGTGATAAATCAATAATAACTTATCACTAAAGAGGAATTGGAGATGAGAGGATGCATGAGATTGATTGAGTTGTTAATTTTAGATCAAATAGAGTTTATTATGCATGTGTGGGTGCATGAAATAGTCAACTCCATATTAGGCATCAAAAGTCATGCAAACTAGAAGAAAAATAGGCAAAAATAGAGCTAAAACGAGTGAGAAACTTGAATTTTTCTGCAGCTAAAAATATGATAGGGTCACCCCTTTTGTTAGTAGAGTCACCCCTGGGCAACCATGGGTCATCCGGGGGGTGACCCTAGGTCACCCAGGGGAGATCCAGGCACGACAGGGTTGTCTAAAGAACTATAGGGTGGGAAATGAAAGAAGAGAGGAAAAGGAGGTGTTCTGTCTTTGGAAACAGGTCAGTCATGTGCAAGAATCCAAATTTCCACATGCACTTGCAGGATCTCCCAAGGGAGATCTGGAAATAATAGGGGAGATTTGGATTGGTTGAGCGGAACTGAAAACCAAAAGTGGGAGATGGATAGGGAGACCTCTAGAAGGCTTCTAGGGGGTGCAGAGGATGAAAAGCATAGGGGAAAGGTGAAAACTCACCTACAAGACACTTACAAGGCTTAGGAGCAAGGTCAAAAACTCAGAAAATGCAAATCGACAAGTGTCACAAAAAGTGTCAAAAAGCGTCGCAAACAGGGAGAGAGAGAAATCGACAAAGAGGAAACAACACAAGACTAGAAAGAAGACACGTCATCAAGAGGTTTGTGGCTTAAAAGACATTACTTCATGCTTACATGTATCTAACAAGGATTTGAATCATCATAGGGGTCCTCGTGGAGGCTGTGTGTGATTTTTGTTCTTACAAAACCAGATATCATCAATCACACATCAATCATTATACATACTGGAGTGTCCTTGAAACCAAACTAAAAATGTCTTTTATGAAGTGTATCAATCCTATCACTTGCCTTATACATATGGTTGCATCACTAAAACCAAACTTAATGTCTTATACAACACGCCTCCTTTCTTGAAACCAAGCGTTATTCATCCAATCATATCAAACAAACAAACACACATCACTTGGTAAGATGATCTCAATGGCTATTGACTCAATTGGTCTAGTCTACCTTATCTTTTTATTGGATTGATTTTTGGTCTTGTTCTTATGCTCCTCAAGGAAGTCCGCAAGTGATGAAGAGGAGAGATCATGGGGCATGACCTTTTTTGTCTGTGTTCATTTGCAGTTTGTCTTGGCAAGAAAAATGGGGCAACTAAGTTCGTTGTGTGAGATTGGGATTCCATTGGGTATGATCAAAACCATCCTATGCATGCAAAGGGACTGTATACACCTAAAAATGACACGACTCTGCCTAAATAAATATTTTAAATATTTATTTCATTATTCTTCTATAAATAAATAAATCAATCAATTTATTTATTTGATTCACATTCCTCCCAAAAATTAAATAAAATCATTTATTTAATTAAATTACCCAAATTCTTCTATAGTCATTCTAAATTAAATAATACCAAATTATTTAATTAATTCTTCTCATTTCTCCAATATTTAAATAAATCCAAATGTTTATTTAAATTATCCATTTCCTCCAAAATTGAATTAATACCAAAAGTAATTCAATTAATCCATGTGCACATGTAATTAAATATTTCTAATATTTAATTAGCTAGTATTCTCTCAGACACATGTCCTATTTCTCCTCCAATCAGATTAGTTAACTCATCAATCAAAATAGTTAACTGATTAGTCTTTTTTGTTAACCGATCAATCCTCTTAGTTAACTCTTCAATCTATTATGTTAACTCCCCTGTTGCATAAAGGACCATGACACTTGTCCTCTCCCTATTCGTGCACATCCTCTCAAGTTTCCTCAACCGTTGATCTTCTTATTCATTCTACACCACTGATCTTCTCTCTTGTAAGTCTATAAATACAACCCCTATTGCTCCATTTCAATCATCTAAGCTTTTATAAACTTACTCTACAGGAATCACAGTGCACCTTTGGCACCCAAACCCCCATATCTTGAGATCACCATTATCATTGCATTGCAAGATCCTCTTCATTGCAAACCTATCAATAGTCATTCTCCTTTGTCATCTTGGAAGAAGCAAGAAAGTACACCTTTTGAGGGCTATATTCATACAATGAGAGCAATTGAGATAGGCGACC
Source organism: Cunninghamia lanceolata (assembly GCA_027924645.1). NCBI lineage: Eukaryota > Viridiplantae > Streptophyta > Pinopsida > Cupressales > Cupressaceae > Cunninghamia > Cunninghamia lanceolata. Next base: position 8,577,783 of record BSBN01000957.1, read on the forward strand.
AATGGAAGCCACAAAACAATAAGGTTTGCAAGGTATTATTTCTTTGTGTTTAATCTTGTTTGTTCTTATTTCATTGATATTATTGGATTATTGATAGTTTAATACTGTTAACCACATTTTCTGATAATATTTATGGCACTCACCATGGGGCCCTTGCCCCAAGTTAACTTCAAATTTGAGTTTTTGTGTTAGAATCTGTACACAGGACATTTCTACGCATCCACTCAATGTTGTAGCGCATTTACTCTCTATTTTGGCACATCTGCAAGATCAGTGCATCCATTCACTGTTGCAACGCATCTACTCTCTATTTTTATGCTTCTATTAGATCGGCGCATTTATCCTTTGTTCCTACGCATCTATCAGATTGGTGCATATACTTATTGTTCTAGTATATTTGTCCTCTGTTACAACGCATCTATCTTATATGTGCATTTGTTCTCTATATATGTGCATGTATTCTCTATAACTGTGCATTTGTTTCTGTGCATTCATGAATTGTATCTACGCATCCATTCTGCTAGGGTTTTGAGCTATTTCTGGGGAGATTTCTAACACTAACATCATTTGCAGAAATATTCTTGGATCTGTCTTGTAGGTTAAGAGCTGGTCAGTCATATAGTTGCATTGTTAACTCTCATCTAAATCTAAATAGAAAAGGAAGTAATTGATCTTGTTCATGCAAATTTCACTTGGATCTAAATAGAAGGGAAGTAATTTGTACTTGTTGTTGCATCACAACTTGAACATAGTCCCAACTAGGAGGATTAAAATTGAACAATTGCTTTCCAAAGGTCTCTTTTCAAAGTTAACAAATCTTGTGTGCCCAAATAGAGTAACTCATTTAGTTTTTCTCTTTTTAACTAGGAGGAAAGAATAAGTGTTTTCCATGATTTTGGAATGATGATAGAACTATGCTCTCCCCTTAACTGGGTGAACAAAATGCTAGAATCATCATTTTGCATGTGTTTCCTTTAGAGAGGCTTGCCCTTGGAATTCCTTTCTTCCAAGTAGGACGACCTTAAGTGGTAATGAGCTAACACCAAGCTCTTCTGATCCACTATAAATAAACTGTGTTTGAGGTGAAAGCTTCAAGCAACGAGTGTAGATTAGTTATACCGACAGCCAACCTCCCCATAAACCCCGCAAGGTGCAACCCTTGCAGGTTGGGAGACCCCATAATAGAGAGTTGTGCTGCCGCACATATAACCACTCGAACGGTTGCCCTTACTACATATCCATTGTTTGTAGAAGCCAAAATCCCCTATTCGGTGACACAGGAGGAAAACATTCTCTAGAGCCATCCAACATCATACACTCATTCGGTGTAGAGATAGAAAAGTTCAACTCTTTGGAGGAACTATAGCTTTGTATGCATGAGAAGTGAGTGCGTGGAGGGGAGTCGGTACTACCAAGCTATTATCTGTCTGCCCTTATGCAAGTGGCTGGTGTAAAAACCAAGTTGGAACTCATTGAATATTATCCTGGCCTACCTTAGGATTGTGCATGCATTGTAAGTCAAAAATCAAAAAAGAACAAAATAATCAAACAATCATGAAAATATTCTTTGTGTGTGATGTATCTTTCTTGCCATAATCAAAGAAACAAATCAAAAAGAGCAACATTCAGACAAAGAACCCAAAAACATTCAAAACATTGAAAAACTTGCCTTTACTAAGTCAAAAGCAAACAAAATCAGGCAAAATAGACAAACGTACTCATTTACTCATTTCTACTGCGCATTTGTTCCATCCTGCAGTGCATCTGCTTTTTGCTACGAATTTACTCAATTCTACCACGTATTTACACATTTTTTATGCGCATTTATTTTTTACTCATATACTTCCTATTGCTGCACATTTATACTATGTTTTGGCGCATTTGCTTTTCACTAGTCATGCACTTTTATTTCCTTTTGTTGCGTATATATGCTTTGTTCCTACGCATATGTTCCTATGCATCTGTCATAGTGAGCACTTCCGTATATTTTGTCAGAAAAACATCAACCTTTTTGAGCACCAATTTTAGCCTTGTTTCAGTTTTTGAGATTAAATTGACCGTGTAGTCACTTCTCCCAGTCATTTCTGCAACATACCCTCTTTTCCATCGTTCACCTTGTCAAAATTTCACCAAAAAAACTTCCCAAAAACAAAATCTAGCTATCAAAACTAGGTTACAACAGGCCAATTTTTTATCATATCAGACTCAAACATCCCTAGTAAGTCTCCACTATCAAGGATCTATCATCCTTCTCTCTCATAACTTCAGTAGTTTGTTTTGGTGCAAGACTAGTCTCTACCAAGTAATCAGATTCCGACCATCCTTACTTTAGGCTACCATTTTGTATCGACCAACTTGTTTGACACCATTGATCAAAGAAAACCCTTGTTCAAACCTTTTCACCACAAGTATCCCCTTCACTACAACCTCCAAACGCATCTTGGCAAAACTTCCCATTTCACCCCACTCCATTACCAATCACATTGCATGGTACTAACTAGATCCCAGAAGTTAAACAACTTGAAATGGTTGGAACATCCAACAGAATTGTATCCCCTCATGACAGTGATGAAGAGATATCTCATGAGGACTTACAAGAAGCCCTCCAAGACAGAAAATTTCAACGCATAATGGACAAAGTACTCCACCAAGACCCTACAAAGTTCTTTCTCTACCTAGCAAGCCAAGGAGTTAAGTTCCACAAAGACTTTGATGTCACAGGGTTGAAAGAAACCAAAGAAGAGAGAACCCATGAAGAGAGCACACGTGAGGAAAGAACCCTTGACATAGAAAAAGGCAAAAAAACCACAAACTCAACCACATCTTTAAACATGTTGACAAAGCAGGGTCAAACTCTACAACAACAATTTGTGAACCTCCAAACAGGGACACCCACTAAACACTATTCATTGGAGGATGTCTATCCATATCCCTTCGACAAGAGCTTGAAAATAATCCCATTTCTTGTTATATTTGAAGTTTCAAAATTTGACAAGTATAGAGGAAAGGGTGACCCTAGAGACCACATCAGAGAATTCAATGTCGCATGTCTAGAGGTGGCCCATAATGAAACTTTCCTCATGAGACTCTTCCCTAGATCTTTAGGAGGGCAAGCCATGGAGTGGTTCTCTCAACTTCCCCTAGGTATCCGTACTTTTGACGAGTTAGTGAATAAATTTGTAACACATTTCTCATATAATATAGAACATGAGGTATCCATGCTTGACCTTTGCAACATAAAACAGAAGAGTGGTGAATCCTTCGTTGCTTTCTTACAAAGGTGGAGACAACTCGCTAGCAAATGTCCTCATCATATACCAGAAAAACAAATGCTTGAAATGTTTGTCCATAATCTCAACCCCAATCTTAGCTACCAAATTCAAATCTAATGCCCTACCACATTTGCGAAAGTCATTGAGATGGGGTTATTCATCAAAAAGCTATGATCGCAAAAGGACAAATAAAATTGTTTAAAGACACTCCTAACTCCAAGTATACCATAGATAAGTCAAAATTCTACACCAAAAACAAGAACATTGTCAATGATGGAGTGGTTGATGCTAAGGTAGCAGCTCCTAAACAATCAATTTTCAATCTCAAAGGAGCATCAAACAATGCAACACTAAGAAAACCTTCGTCAAACGAACCAAGACAATGGTACAACTATCCTCCTAGACAAAAATTTACACCACTAGGGGAGTCATATGAGTCTGCTTTGAGAAGGTTATTGGCAAACAATGAGATCACCCTTCCCACCACAAGTGACTATGAACCGGCAGTCAAACCTCCTTGGTGGAAGGATACCAATTTCTATGAATACCATAGAGGCAAAGGCCATACAACTAATGACTATATTCACTTGAAAAATGTCATACAAGACTTATTAGACCAAAACCGTGTGGGCACAAAAGATCATCCCTCTAACAAATCACACATGGCATTCAAGGATCCACTCCTTAACCATGATAGGCAAAACCCTCATAGAAACAACAATAACAACTGGAAAAATCACAATAACAGGAACAATGATGCTAACTACATGGACGTGCCGTTCGATTACACCATTAATTGCATATCAGAGCATATCCCGCAAATCAATGTGATCATGTTTAAAAAACAATCAGATTCCAACCCCAAATCTGATTGCATTATCACCACTCGTAGTGGAAAAGTCACCTTGCACACACTCCCTCCAAGGTCATCATCCTCACCATCTACCCCCCACAAGTACAGTGTTATTGACCAACTACGAAAGACTCCAGCCAATATATCCATATGAGATTTGTTACGTCTATCGCCAGCCCACAAAGAGAATCTTGATAAAGCCCTATTAGAAACCACTGTACCCACCAACTTGGCCCAAGAGAAGTTTCAAGCCATGGTAGGTCATCTTACCTCGCCTAACATCCTATCATTCACTAAACAAGATGATCTATCTGTATCTCAACCCCATAATGTATCATTACACATTGAGGCCTTCATTAATAAACATCGTATCAAAAGGGTTCTCATTGATGGAAGAGTAGGTTTGAACATTTACACACTAAAACTAGTCCTTACATTGGGGTTCTCAAAAACTGCAGTTGATCCAAGAAAGAAGATCACAATAAAAGCCTATGATGAAGAAGAATGGACAACCAAAGGAACTGTGGTGTTACCATTAAGAATTGGACCAGTAGTAACAGATGTTGTTTGCCAAGTCCTTGACAAGGAGCTCGCCTATAACATTCTCCTAGGAAGACCTTGGATACATGCCATGAAAGTTGTGCCTTCCACATATCATCAGTGTATCAAGTTCCCTCACAATGGTCAAGAGATCACCATCCAAGGTGACGCTGATCCTTTTCAACACTATAACTCTATCCAATCAAAGCCAAATTGCATCATCCCTAATAATAGAGCTTCCATATCTTCCACCTCCCAGCAGGATCCTAGCTCCCAAGCTTCCACATCAAAGGCCACAGAGAAGAAAGTCAAGATCAAAGAAATAGGGGTAGAAGAGTACTCCATTGAACATTCCTTCAGTGTAGCCAAAATGTCTTTGTCTCCGAAGTCCTTTGGGTGACGTACACCCTTCCCAAAACCATCTACTCCTCCTAAACCTCCCAAAGCTCCCTTTGTCAAATGGGGTACCCTATCATATGAAAGTGAGGAAACGGACGTTCTGTAATGGCTCTACATAGACAAAGGTGACACACCACAAGACAAACACACAAAACTCCCAACAGAAATCTATGGGCGTGGTCAATCTATCTTACATAGAATGGGCTATGAAGGACAGGGTCCCATCGGCCTAAGAAAAGAAGGAATAACTGAACCCATTCAACCCTCTTCATCCTCATCGGCCTGAGACACAAGAGGGATAGGATACAAAGACAACGGCAAAGGCAAAGCTAAGGCTACTACTTGTTTTGTGAAATAGATCCATAACCTCCAAGAGAATAGTGATATAGATTCTAATGAGTATGAATGGGATGAACTTTTAGAACATTCTTATGAGGACAAAGGAATCGATACCGTTCGCACCTATATCCCCTACCATGAGGGACAAATGTTGAGGCCTAGACTAGTAGAGTGTGATTTGCCCATTCCAGAGAGCACAGCTTACGAGGAAGGTCAGAGTTCTCGTATGATAAACAATCTTGAAGAGAGTACCATCATAGATCTTGTTCCTATCACTCCCAATCCTGATCACATATCCATCCTTACCATCACACCCACTAAATCAGATCAACCTATCGATCCCCTCCCCCTAGTACATCCTGATCTTATTAATTGGGATCTACGAGGAACCCCCCAACTAGACATGTTCCAAAAAGATGATGCCTACATTAATTACATGGAACTAAGAGACCACCTACTTGTGGGAGATCATAAAGTTGGCTTTGCCATAGAACTCAATACTGTCACTTAATTTGGAGAGGGTGCCAAGCCTTCCAGTCACAAAAACATAAAAAATCAAAAATGGATCTGATCGTGAAAACTGCTCTGTGGCAGTGTCAAATCCCAAAAAAGTAAAAATAAAGGATGCATCAAATGGTGAAAACCTCTCCGAGGTGCCAGATGATGGAAGGCTTAACACTCTCCCCAACAACATGTATTAGGAGAAGTCACAAATTGTTGTAGAACCTACAGAACCTGTCAACATTGGCACAGAAGGTAAGCCCAAGATCATACACTTTGTCAAATCTCTAACTCCACTAGAAAAGATGAAATGTATACCCTTGTTCAAAAGGAAACAAGTCAACTTTGCTTAGTCCTATGCATATATGCCTGGGTTAGATCTAGACTTGATCTTGCATCATCTACCACTAGATCCTAGAGTTAAACATGTTAAGCAAAAACTCAGGAAAATGCATCCACATGTCGCATTGCTAGTCAAAGAGGAACTCAAGAAGCGATTGGATGTAGAGTTCATCAGAGCAATCGATTATCCAAAGTGGGTATCAAACATTGTACCAGTATCAAAACCTAATGGTAGAGTCATATTATGTAATGATTTTTGAGATCTCAACAAGGCTTGTCGCAAAGATGATTTCCCATTGCCCAACATTAACATCATCGTAGACTTGACAGCTGGACACACTATGCTCTCTCTTATGGATGGTTTCTCTGGATATAACCAAATTAGAATAGCACCAGAGGATCAGCATAAGATGGCATTCACTTGTCCATGGGGTACCTTCTGCTAGAACGTCATCCCCTTTGGATTAAAGAATGTAGGAGCAACATACCAACCTGCAATGACTACTATCTTCCACAACATGATGCACGTAAAAATGGAAGACTATGTGGTTTGAGATTCTTGCATCATCTTGAACGTAAAGAATCTCAAACCGCCTTACGAGAAGTACACAATGGAATATGTGAATCACACTCTAGTGGTCCTACCTTAGCTAAGAAACTCATGCATTTGGGATACTATTGGCCGAACATGGAGACACACTCATATCACTTTGTCAAGAAATGCAAGCAGTGTCAGATTCATGGTAACCTCATCCATGCACCAGCTCAGGAACTATGACCTCTAACAACACCTTGGCCCTTTTGTCAGTGGGGACTCGACCTTGTGGGCAAAATCCATCCTCCTTCATCCAACAGCCATAAGTTCATCATAACCACCACTGAGTATTTTACCAAGTGGATTGAAGTCGTTCCACTCACTATTGTCACAGGCAAGCAAATTGCATCCTTCATTCTAAATTACCTCATTTGTCGATATGGAGTTCCCTCTTCCATAGTCACGGATAATGGAAGACCCTTTAAAAACCTGGATGTCCAAGAGCTCTATGACAAATTCCAAATCAAACACTGCTTCTCAACCCCGTACTACCCCCAAGGCAATGGTCAGGCAGCTGCATCCAACAAAACCATCTTGAAAATCCTCAAGAAAACTATCAATGATGCCGGCTGTGATTGGCACATGCAACTAAATCCCATTCTGTGGGCCTATCGAACTAGCATATGTACTCCCACATGTGCCACACCATATGCCCTTGTCTATGGTTCTGAAGCCATTTTGACCATCGAGGTCAAGTTACCATCTTTGAGGGTGTCGCTAAAAGGTCTTATAATTGATGAAGACTACAGAGTTTCCAGACTGCAAGAGTTAGAACTATTGGAGGAGAAATCAAAGAATGCTTGCAGCCATCTCAAAGCCTACCAACAATGAATGTCTCGAAGCTATAACCACAGAGTCCATCCAAGGGTTTTTAATGTTGGTGATCTAGTGCTCAAAGAAAACCCCCGCAATCAGTAGGATCGGGAGAAGAAAGGAAAGTTTGAACCCAACTAGCTTGGTCCTTATGTAATCATTGTTGCCTATGGATTAGGAGTGTACCAATTAGCTACATCAAAAGGTGAGTTGTTTGATGATCCAATTAATAGTATGCATCTTCGCCGGTTCTATACCTAGAGAACCCCAATGTCCCAAAAAAAAATCTAAAAATCAAAAAATAGCAAAAAAATTAAAAAAAATAGAAAAGCAACAAAAAAAATCATCCTCTAGTGAAAACCTGGTAAAAAGGTGCCTTGGATAGATACCATGATGAAAACCTGGCAAACAGGTGTCATGTGTATTTTGGCCAGTGTTGCAATAAAAGCAAAGTAGTGAAAACCTAGCAAACAAGCGCTCTTTGTGATTCAAACCACTTCCTCCATCTTTGGGAAACCATCACCTTGCATCCATTCTTCCTACCACTGTCCATCGTCTTGTCATATCCGTTTCGCAAAACCCACCTAATGATAACCTATCATGGCTTGATACTCTATCAACTTTGTTGCCTTAACTACCTAAGGTTTATCTAGTATCATATCCACAGTGTCAGCCTGTCATAGCGTCTATCATCAGTATCTGGTCAACCCAAACTACGTCACCTCTGCGTCTTCACATAGGCAAGGCCATCTTGTATCGATGTGCCCCTGAGGCTCCTTCCCCATCCATTCTATCCATCCCATCCCTTTGTCTACACCATTTCCCATCACCTAGGTCCTAGGTCCACACGATTCACCCCAAACTACGTTACCTCTACATCTTCACATAGGCAAGGCCATCTTGTATCGATGCATACCTGAGGCTACCCATCCGTTCCATACCCTATCACCCATCCTTCGGTCCATCTGCATCTGTATCATTTCCCATCGCCTAGGTGTTAGGTCCACAAGCTTCACCCCAAACTACGTTGCCTCTGTGTCATCATGTAGGCAAGGCCATTTAGCAATGAGCCCTCGAGGCACTAGGTCAGTCCCTTAGGGTCCATTTCTTCATATCTATTATCAGTTCATCCACAATAAGTCAATCCTCTACTTGAATGGGGGCAAATCCTCAACCTAGTTATGGAGTTGGATCCTACAATGCCACATGTTCTAAGAGGGCACCAATAAGGATTGTGATACCTTTCACTGGACACACAAGTGCAACAAAGCATGCTTCCAAACAAAAATTTTGACACAAGACATCAACCTATACAAAGAAAAACAAACAAGTACCTAAACACTCAAAATGATTCTATCTAAATTATGGCAAGAAGACACATCTAATGCAAGAATTTTTTGTGTTTGTGAGCAGGTTAAGTTACAGAGACTTGATTTTTGTTATCATGTCTTTTTATGCTACTCAAGGATGTCAAAAAACTAGAGATGCTATGATGGGGGCATGATTATTTTTATGTGTTTGTTGCTTGTGGGTTTATCTTTAGTAATGTGAAGCCTTGTCTAAAGACATGATCAACATAATGATCATCGAGGACATCATAGGTCTAAACATGAAACGGGTGTAATCCTTGTCTATTGACATGCAAGGCATACTCAAGTCATCTAGATTCAATTTTGACTAGATGCTTGTATCAACTTTCTATATCAAAATCCACGTAAGTAATACTCAGGTCATCTCGGTTTAATTATACCTAGATGCTTGTACTTTCTTACCACATAATAAATGCCCAATGATGAATCAAGCACTTCAAAATACTTGCAATATCAAGGTGACAAATATCCGCATCCATACGTATCAAATTGCATTTCATTCCATAATAAACCTTTTCCAAGTGTCAAAAGATCCATGTCCTTTCTGGTAGTTTATCCAATTGTATCTTTCAGTTATCCATGTGGTTCATCTCATCCCAATCCAATCAATCTGAACAATGATGCAAATGCAAGTCCATCCTTAATCCATACCAATCAAGTTAATCAATCTTGCCAAATTATCCAATCGCAATCAGTGGTCTTGATCCTAATTTTGTTGTAAACCAACTCAATCAATCATAATTATCAGTGGAATATATCTTTCCCACACCTATCGTGTTGATCTAGGGATATATTGTTCCCCACAATGACAACACTATCGTCAATCATTATCAATTAATCATTGGTTTACAGCTGGACAGGGGCAATACCTTGTTTGTTCTTGTATCATTTGTGCATACTTGCTTACTTGCTTGTGTGTGTAATCATTTTATCTTGCATCATTCAGCTATTTCTTCATCCCATTTTTCTATCGTGTGAACCAATTTATTCACCCTAACCTAGCTCTTCAACCTATCTCATCATGAGATTATCCATCTCATGCCCTCCAAATTTTCTTCCTGTCCAATCTCTTGAGGAGGCATCCTACCGTTGTTAAACCTATACCAAGGGAAAACTGGGGCATGCATCAAATCGCAAAAATCTATTCTTTGAAACAATATGATAAAACACATTGCATCAAAGAGGTGTAAAATGTATACACCTAAAAATGACATGACTCTGCCTAAATGAATATTTTAAATATTTATTTCCTTATTCTTCTATCAATAAATAAATAAATCAATTTATTTATTTGATTCACATTCCTCCCAAAAATTAAATAAAATCATTTATTTAATTAAATTACCCAAATTCTTCTACAGTCATTCTAAATTAAATAATACCAAATTATTTAATTAATTCTTCTCATTTCTCCAATATTTAAATAAATACAAATGTTTATTTAAATTATCCATTTCCTCCAAAATTGAATTAATACCAAAAGTAATTTAATTAATCCATGTGCACATGTAATTAAATATTTCTAATATTTAATTAGCTAGTATTCTCTCACACACATGTCCTATTTCTCCTCCAGTCAGATTAGTTAACTCATCAATCAAAACAATTAACTAATTAGTCTTTTCTGTTAACTGATCAATCCTCTCAGTTAACTCTTCAATCTATTATGTTAACTCCCCTGTTGCATGAAGGACCAGGACACTTGTCCTCTCCCTATTTGTGCACATCCTCTCAAGTTTCCTCAACCATTGATCTTCTTATTCATTCTACATCGTTGATCTTCTCTCTCACAAGTCTATAAATATAACCCCTATTCCTCCATTTCAATCATCCAAGATTTTATAAACTTACTCTGCAGGAATCACAGCGTGCCTTTGGCACCCAAATCCTCATAGCTTGAGATCACCATTATCATTGCATTGCAAGATCCCCTTCATTGCAAACCTATCAATAGTTGTTCTCCTTTGTCATCTTGGAAGAAGCAAGGAAGTACACCTTCTAAGGGCTATATTCATACAATGAGATCAATTGAGATAGGCAACCAATGGAAGCCACGAAACAATAAGGTTTGCAAGGTATTATTTCTTTGTGTTTAATCTTGTTCGTTCTTATTTCATTGAGATTATTGGATTATTGATAGTTTAATAGTTTAATATTGTTGACCACATTTTTTGATAACAGGAACATATAAATACTTCCTTGCACTAGAACTTACATGCTTCATGGTTATTTCCTCACATATTCTGGCAAGGTTCCGTGGTTACTAGTCTGAGTCAAGCATTCCTTGTCAATCATGTGCTTGTTCTGCAAGGGATCACATTTTATGCCTTGGCCTATGTCATTCCATGGTGTTTGTCATCCTTTGACATAATAAGTTCTATGATGATAAGCATGCGATACAAGTAACAACTCAAAATATATCAAAGCAAAATCGTGTTTCACCCATGCAATCATTCTTCATCTCTTGCCAACCATCTTCTCTTCTGCATGTCTATTTCTTCTATCCATCCATACAATCATCGTGATAGTGTACTATGACACACATAAAGATAAATACATTAAATATTATAATCTTGCATACATACACATGATTAGAACATCATATAAATTCAACCATAAACATATTAGCACAAGTGTGTTCGACATCATCATCCATGTTGCATAAACAAATACAAAACATAGATTACATTGCATCACATGTAAAACCATCATCTGCATACATGTAGAACCTGCATAAGCATCACATACGCATTATCATAAATGTGTAGTATCATCTCATAATGTGCATCCATAAATCACATAATTATCCATATACCATGTGCATCCATAACATCATATAAAATACATCATACAACTATATAATCATAATGTATATCAAGTAGAAAAGCATCACATAATCATCAACCCACATAACATATGAATCATAAAGCATTGCATAGTCCATAAGATCAAATCTATAACAGGCATAAACATCATCACATAGTCCATCACATCATATGCATATAAAAGGATAACACATCATATGGTCATCGCAAAATAGTGAATCTCATCTATATATCAAGAAAGTATCATAAGTACAATATCAGAATCGCTGTCAAAAATGGAGTTCGCAAGCTCAGTCAAAACAAGAGCTCGCAGGCTTGATCAAAACTATGTGTCTTGTCTACCAAAAATAGGCCTAGCCTATGTTACCCTCACAACTAGATGGTGTCTTCCCTTAAGGAGGACCCCTATGCTCTAAACCGGCCTTGGAACTAGATGGCCTATCATACAGAGAGGCTCTCCTCTGTGATACCCGACAATGTTGTGTGTCCACTGCAAGTGTGTCCTGCTAGCACTTCTACTCTAATAACTTAGTGCTGTCTACTCGGTTGTCACCACACCCTCATAAAGGCCCCTATAGTATTGTGTCTCCTACACAGCTATGTACAGTTCATGTACAAAATTTGTAGCCAACCCACTAACTGTAGCTATGAAATCGATGTTGCGTTACTCTGCTCTCTAAGCCCTTATAATGGCCATGTCACGCTCTACTGTGCATTGCACCAGCTAACCCTTTAATCCATGCATCTACACCTGCAATCCCTGAATCTGACCCTGCAAGGCCTCAACCTACACTGTCAAATCCCCTCCTCACTCCCCCACATCCTCTACCTGCTCATCCTCTCCCAGCTCCACAATAGGCACATCCTAGAGTGCCTCCTCCCGCACTCTCTCCTCCTCGGCATCCATCTCCTCATCCCCTCCCTCTCCTCTGATGTCCTCCATCACTACATCCCCCTCCACCTCTCCTACCTAAACCTCTCCCATAACATCTGCCACTAGTTCAACGGCCCCCTCTCCCTCATGGATAGGAGAGAGTCAGGGACCCCTGCCTCTGCCATCTCTATCCCTGCCTCCGCCATCCCTACCTCTACCTCTATCTCCCCTACCTCCTCAACCACCATCATCACCATCGTTATCTCTACCATCATCACCCCCACCTCCCCAGCCTCCATTCCTCCCTCTGCCTCTACCCTGGAACCTTTCTCTAGGTCCTCTGCCTAGCCTCTCTACTAGAGCAGGCTCATCGGGATGAAGAAATGGTGTAGGCCTGTGTTGCGCCCACCATGTGTCATACTTGGGTGTAGTGCCTGCATCTGCTATATCAGCTGCCACCCCCCACTGAATAGGTTGGAGTCCTACTATCTCATGGATAGCCATATCAACATTGATCATAGGTCCCCAGTTAGAGACCTCTCAAGTGGACCATGCAAACTCTGCTATACCGATAAGCTCCCCCTATCTCTTCCCAAACTTTTTTTAACACGCTCAAGCAAATGCCACTCGATGATGTGTTGGCTCTGAATAGTCTGCCCAATTAGATACCTAGTGTGATGGCAATAGGGAAAGTAATTTCTATCCTCCAACCATACGGGGCAATCCCTATATGGTCTCCATATGAACTCATCTAAGTGATCTAGGCCATGTCACCAAAAGCCTACATCACCCATCTGTGTCTGCACAACTACTCTTGCGTAGATGTGCACATAGGATAACTCCTCAAGTATCTCCCTAGTAACAGGAGGCCTGAATACTAGAATCTGCTTCCATGCCCAGATCATCAATAGTGTCACTTCGCAGCTAATAGACTGCTCTCCTCTGTAAGCTACATTATGCAGCTAAACGTATAACATCACCAGCAAACAGGGCCCCCAAGTATACATTGTCGCGTGCTCCATCATTCCCTCCAGCATCTCTCCCCACCCAACTAGGAAGCCATGACTGTGGTGATCTAGAAAGATAATGTCACTGATGTAAGTACACAGAATGACAATTAGTTTGTCGTATCAGTCTTCTAAAGTGTCCCAATGGATCTCGTAATCCTCCACCTCAAGCTTCGCATCACTGTCTATCTCAAAGAGTTACTGGAGGGCAAGCAACCCTCACTCGACACTATAGATTACATACTCCCCATGGATGGGAAGCCGTAGAATATGCCAGACATCCTCTAAAGTCACTATCACCTCTCCAGTCAGCAAATGGAACGAGCTCGTCTCAGAATGCCATCGCTCAGTTAATGCGGTCAGTAGCCCTCTGTTAGCCCTAATGATGGGCATGAAAGCAACATGATATAATCCCAATGCATGTAATGTATCATGCTCCTCCAAAGTCAAGTGGTGTCAAAGCTAATAGCAGGAAGGTCGAATCTCATGAGTATAAATTGGTGGCAATCTAACCTGAATCCACAAAGTATCACATCTTGTCAGTCAAAACCCCTAAGCAGACCTCTAAGGAGCAAATGTGGTTAAATCGAGTCAAACACTAACCAAAAGATGCCCAACACGCAGATGTGTCGCACTGTCAGTACAGTGCATCGCACCTGAGTGATTGTTTCATGGAAGCCCTCAGATTCATCACAATTTCTCAATTGTGTCACCAGAACCTTCAAGTGCATCGCAATTTTGTGATTGCATCACACAATCTGGTAGGTGCATTATGCCTGGAAAATGCACGCAGGCTAGGGCAATTGCATCACAAAATCCTGCAACTACGTTGCAAGAAATTGATTGCAGTGCATAATCATAAATGTGGCATAAGAGTTCACACTTGCGTCACTCATGAACACAATTGTGGTGCAAAATTTTGCACTGCATTTGTTATCCTTTCTCAAGCCCCAAAATCTATGAAAAATGTAAAAATCAAAAGATGGGGTTTTGACACTCACCGTCATGCCTATGTCGAGTGGTGCAAGGCACCTAGGAGCACCTTGGTTCCTAAAGTCACTTTGTTTGCATTTTTTTTGAAAGTTGTGGTTTTGATTGTAATAAGGCTTTAGCCATGAGTATATGGTCCTTTTTGTGTGGTCAAGATGATTGAGGTAACCATATAAACCTCAATCATGCTTAGTCCACTTGGATCCTTGTTATGCCACTTAGGCCTAGAAGGTATAAGGGTTGGTTTTTGAGTTTTTTTTTATTGTTTGTGTGTTTTATCATGTTTTGGGAGTATGGAGGATGTTTTGATTCCATTGGACAAGAAAAACAAATCGCCATCCTTTGGAAAATGCAAAAACTCCATAGTGTCAAGTGTTGTCAATGGTGTCAATGACACATTGACCGGTTGCAACTTCATTTTGGTTATTCAAACTATTTTTAGAAGTTGTAAACTGACTTGGATGGGTTAATATGGTGAATATTTGACTCCAGTACGGAGGAGGAAGTTTTTGTACGGAATTTGGGCACAAAATTCAAGAAAACTGACTGTTTTTCGCTATTTTTCTTGCTGTGTACGGACTGTACGGACTTTTCATGTGTGTAAATGATATTTTTCTGAAAGCTCTTGGAGTCAGGGTTCCAATGCAACTGGTTTGAGGTCTTGAAGTGGTCAGAGTCAAAAGTTATTGAATTTTCTTTCAAAACTGGTCTAGAAACCCTGTTTTCTAGGGCAGTCCCACAAATTTGGCCCTAGAATGCATTTCCACCAATGAAATTTCATGCCACTCGGTGAAATGCAGGCTAGGGGTGTATACTACTTGATTCCAAAAGCATTTTCTGAGAAAATACAGTTTACTATTTTTAATGTGATGCCCTAGGTCAAATATCTCTATGTATTTGACTGAATTTATGCAATTTATTGTTGTATTTGACAAAACCCTAAGAGGATGAGTGAATGAATGGTGGATTTGTGTTGTTTGGGGATGGTAGAGTCATTCAAAGTTCCTGCCCCTGACCTATGCACCCAATTTTGAGCACTTGCTTTGTAACCTAGCCTAAATTGATCAATTAGGACTAGAGACCTAGTAGGCGTTCTGGATTGCTGGAGTAGAGTTGGAGCAGGAGATTTGGAGGTTTGTTAGGGTCCCCTGAAAGGTGTTCAATTCCATCATTTGTTTGCCTAGACCTTTGGGATTTTGTCAAGTTTTGTTGAGAAAACCTAGTTTGGAGGGCTAGTAGCCTTACTAGTCAAGGTATAGGTTGAAGAGTTTTGGGAAGTTGGAGATCAAACCAACTGCATAGAAGGTGTTTGTTGATCTGTCTTAAGGTGTTGGAGAAGCCTTAGGGGTTGGACAATAGTCTGGACATCAAATCCTTCATATGCCTTGTATGTGCCTTTGGTTGGTTGGTTGGTTGAAGGCTAGTTGAAGTGGGTGAGTGGGCAAAGGACAATAGAGTAAACCTTTGTGTGTTGCTTCCCTAGTGCCACTCTGCATCATCAGGTAGCTGTCCGTAGGTCCTAACTCATGATCCGCGATGCTGGTGATCTAGAATTGGTGACATTCTGATAGCATCTCCGTAACAAACTGAACACTCTAAGCTCTAAGCTCTCTGAACTCTCTAAAGGTTGTGTGCACAAATAAGCCATTTTGGGCCCCCCTAGACGCTATTTATAAGACTTTTTGACCTAAGTGGGCCCCCTTTCTTCAAATTTGGTTGTCCCTGCTCTTATTTTCACACATTAGCTACCTTTTGAGCCTAATTTTTCATTGTCGGTACACTTTTTGACCCTCCGCACAACTTTTCAAGAAATTTTCCAAATTTTTTGAAACTTTTTTCAAAAATTTGTAAAATTTCTTGAGGGGGCATAAGGCTATCCCACCTCATCTGGGGCACACTATGGCAAATCCAGAGCATATTTTTCAAATTTTTCTTTGACACAACGTCAGAATTGACATTGTATCAAAGAGGGGCAAAATGTAGACACTTAAAAATGTCCTAAACCTATGAGCACTATTTTCACATCAATTTCTCCCTAATTTCTCATTCTTCTATTAATTAAATAATCTTTAATTATTTAATTAATTCATTTTCATGTTTCTATTCTATAATTAAATAAATTTTATTTATTTAATTATTCATCTATTATTCCTCTATTTTTCTTTATAATTAAATAGTTAATTTTTAATTATTTAATTATTCATTTTCCTATGCCTCCATCACTCAAATTAATTTAAATAAATAAACTATTTATTTAAATATAGCTCTCACCTTAATTAAATAAATCATATTTATTTAATTATGGTTTCCCACTCATCTCCCATTTCAAATTAATTAAATAAATTGCAAAATTTATTTAATTTAAACACTTCCACCTCATCATATATTCAAATTAAAAAATTCTCTTTTGTCCTCTTGTGAGAGGGAAACCCTACTCAATCCTCACCATTCATATCACTCAAAAGTCAACACTTAATCTGCACCCTTCATTTGAACCCTTGCTTTCTATAAAATCATCTCTCCAACCTCATTTTCTCACTTCCTAGCTACTTGATCACAAGAAGAGTCTTCAAGATTTTGCTAATCATTCCATTTGAGCTTCTCATGAGTATTGCATGTCTGCAAATCTAAGAACAATCTAAGCAAGGTCAAGAAGAACAATGGAGGGAAGCCAAGTTTAGCTTAGGGATTTAGATTAGTTTTCTTTGTTATTTGATTTCTAGGCTATTTTGTACTCCATTGATGAGTTAGGGCTTCTGTGATTGATTTTAGCATGTTTCCCTGATTTTCCCTAGCTTACAACTACTTTCAGTTGCTTTAATATATGAATTGAAATTGGTGCAGTGGAATTCAGTGATCGTAAACTTTGTGTTATGGTTATTGGATGTTTGTTCTTCCTATGTTGAATGTGTTGTTGGTTGCTAATTATTAGTTCTGTGTTGAAGTAATTATTATTCTTGCTCATTACTGTGAATGTTTATCTTTTGGTGAATGGTTCATAGTGGTGATTATATTATGGTTGATAGAATTCTTTAATAGTGTGATTGGGATAACTGCTATCAAAGTTTTTGTACTTATTTGAATTTAGTTTATATTGAGATTTATTGCATGTATGCTTTCTTGTTAAAAGCACCACCTTTTCTACTTTCTGGTGAAAAGCATACTATATCTCCATTCTCTGTATATCATTCGAAGCTAGTTGCGCCTTGTAAAACAAGCAGAGAATCATTGCAAAATATCATTGCAATTGGTTCAATTGTTGGTCCAGTTGTCACTTGTGTGGGTGTGAGAATATAGAGTTAGGTGACAAAATCTATACACCAACAAGCCATCCATGTCGAAAAGAACACTTGATGAGGACTTAATGATACAATTGCCTAGGTCATTTAGAAAGCCTTTTAATGTTTGTGGTCCAGGAGGGGTGAAAGATAGATTATTAGATAAAGCCCATAGTTGTAGAGATGTAGAAATTCCTATAAGAGGATGGGCATTATTTAATCACTGGTACAGGAAAAGATGTGCTAGGGCTCCCATATCATATGCATGGACATTAGACTTGGTGAAACTTGTAGTGCCAAATGTATATGTTGATGTTGACTTTGTCAAGGTTGTAGCTAGAAGATATGACCCACACAAGAGAATGGTATTGGCTGGAAATAATGTAGGTATGATCAAAATAACAAAGGATTATATTTCTAAACTCTTTGGATTAAATCTTACAGCGAGTAAGAGCATTGATTTGGAGGCTTTCAATGATAGATATAGAAAGAATAAGAGTAGCTACATAACTGTGTTGCTTCCAAGACACTGAATAAAAGGAATTGATAATAGGCCCCTCAAAATTTCCCCAAATGAGAAAGAACCCTTGGCAATTGACTTTTTCTATGACTATTTCATCAAGACATATCATTCACTATGTCAAGTCTTGGGACAAGATGCAAAAGAAAATATGCATGTTGTTCTCATGCTCATGGTAGCTGACATTCAGGATTAGATGGTGAACACTAAGTATGATTATGCCACATACATTGCAAACAAAATGGATGAGCAGTTAATAGCTATCAGTTAGAACAAAGACAAGATGGAGTTTAAGATAGAATTTAGATGGTACTCTTTGATGTACCATATGTTTTTATATGCAGGAGACAGGGCATGGCATGATGCCTTACTAGTCAAACAAATGGATGAAAAGGGAAATCATTATCCTATTCAGTGTTGGACTCATATGCTGGATAATCATTATGATACTTATAATTATGTGATTTTTTAAGAACATTTTATCAGAAGACTTTTGAGTTATATGCAACCACCACAGGATAGAATACCTAGAGAAAACATGGATTTTTTTAGGTCAATGGATAGGACCCCTAAAATGGGAATCCAACATAACTGGGGTGATTGGTTCCTACATTTAGAGACTACTACTATCAAGGTATATGGGTGTCTAGTGAGCCCTCATGTGTTGTCAAAGTATGTCCTAAGGAGACTTTCTTATCTGGAGGTGATGTGGCAATTGAATGAGTTAGATAAGACTCATTTGAGGGGACAAAAGAAGGGGTCCTTCTTCCCTACTTCTACCAAATTTGGTGATTTTTGGGCTACAAATAAGGATGGTCTAGATCAGATCTATCTACTTCTTCAATCTTACAGAATGGGAAAGGAATCCTTAAGGGTTTTTGATCCAAAAGGATTCATCAACATAATCAAGCTAAGTATCAGGATACCTACATATGCACATCAGCTCTTGTTTAAAGAGGATGTAGTCAGAAATTATTTCTTAATAGGAAGTGAAAGATAAGAGACATAGGTGGAAAAGGGTCATGGACATAGAAGAATAAAAGGGTAGGATGCATGCCAATTATCCTAGTTCTTTTGCAAAGGAAAAGGATCCTATAGTTAGGATACAGAGGATATTGGATCATGCTAAGATATTGATTGGGAAGGCTCCTCAACTAGAAGAGAGGCCTCCATATGATAAGAATGCTCCATATCAGTGATATATGTTAGAGTGGAGAGTGAGTCCACTACCCTTGAGCAACTTCAGAGTGTTGATGTTCCTCAACCATCATCTTCTAAGAAGAGAAAATTGATTGGTCTTGAAGGTGGAGATATAGAAGTAGAAATGGTTAACGTAGAGGGCACTGCAGAAAGTACACCTAGGGAAGAAGAGGTAAATCAACCCATGGCATCATTAGTAAGGGATGTGGCAAATTATCCACCAGAGGATAGAATGGATGTGAGTCTTAGACAAGGGAATGATGAGACAAATGGCATACGAGTGTTAGCTTATACACAGTTCTTGTTTGATGATGAGTTTGTTAAGTCTCTAGAGTTTAAGGGTTTTGTCCTGAGATTGAGGAGTGTAGAGTTCCAAAAAAGGGTGGAGGAGGCCAAAAGTAATGCACACCCTGACCAATATGAAGAAATTACTCAGAAGGTGTTGCAGGATGTAAGTCAGGATATTGGCTAGATTACTCTAGAAGAAGGCAAATGGTTGAGAGTAGTAGCTTGTTGCTACTACCACATTGGGACATAGCTACAACAATTGCTTTTGATAAAATAAGGAAATAGGATGAGGAAGTATTTTCTATAGAGGAGCAAGCTAACTAGGCTTCCTATGGCTCAAGGTTTAACCCTAAATTTGAAACCTTAGCAATCTGGGCCATGGCCCCAAATATAAACAAGCCAAAAGTAACATATATAGTGTTCATGACTTGATAGGGAATGTTATTGTCAAAAGAATATCAAACACAATTGCCCCTCAAGATGCATCCTTGAGTGTGCATACAGCCCTATTCACTGAAGTTGCCACTGTGAAATTATAGGAGGAATATGATCAACTGAATGAAAAATATACACAAGCTATGGTAGAGTTGAGTCATTATAAGTCATTTCATCTTGGACCCCCTGTTCTAATAATTTCTACTCCCTCCAGTTCTGTAGAACCTTTTCCATCATATAGGGATTATTTCCTTTCAAAAATAAAAGAGCTCAAAGATAAATTGGAAGGAGTTATGTAAAATAAAATTGAAATAATAGGTAAGCTTGTAAATGATTTGATGAATCACAGGATTGCCAAAGTAGTAGCTAATGTTGATGTTGCATGGAAGGTCTATTCAAATTTATGAATAGATTTTGATAGACATATACAAGATAGGGAGAATTTGCAAGGAATAGTTGATAAGTGGTTTCCTAAGACTGCTATAATAAGGCAAATTCATAGATGTGCCAAATTTGATCGTGCAGCTCCTGCTGAGGTTGCACCAACATATGATATGATCATAATGCTAGATAATATTATCTCATATCAATTGAGATTTGACAAATATGTTGGAGACAAATTACATTTGCTAGAACAGATTGACAAGAAGATAATGCCTGAGATTCTGGATGAAAATAAATAGGTAAAACCTCTAGATCAATGGAAAGAGCAATTCAAAACATTAGTCCCTGATCTTTCATCTGCCATATGTGGTAATGATGTATTTAGCATAGATCAAATGAATAGCAGGTTAGATGAGTTGTTCTCTTTAGAGGTAAACCTTGACAATTTCAGCAAAGAGACTAGGTCAATCTTGGACGCCATGTACACAGCCACTAATGATAAAATTGCAAAAGTGCTCCCATTCCAATGGCCCATGGAGAGGATGTGTGCTACATGGACCGAGAAATATAATAATTGAAATGCAGGATTGGAGTTCAGGGCGATTGGGAATCTAATTTTGGCAGAGGTAATTCTCAGAATTTTTCATCAAACATCAGGATTGGTCTTCTTAATGGTTACAACTACTACAAGGAGTTATTTTTAGGGGATATATTTTGTTGTAAATTGAGTGCATGTTCCTATGCCTCAATTCATTTAATGTAAAGGTCAAAGTTGTAAGTAACAATGTTGAGTTAGGTCTTAGTCCGACAAGCTTCTTGTCTTCTATATAAGAGCTTGCTTTGTCATTGTAAGGGATTGGGGCTGAATTCTGAGTTTTGGTACACCATTTTTGGTCGGATATATTTTGAAATATAATATTTTGGGTTGCAAATAAACTTTTTTGCAAAGTTGAAATCTTTGTATGGCATTTTTCAATTCAGAATGAATCATATGAAAACTTCATCTAGCATGTGTTTCCCAAGTTTGTCTCCTTGAAAGTATGCATTTCTTTTATAAATGAAGGAATCAAGGGTTTCTAAGTTTATCTATACACATTTGTTGTATTGAATATCTTATTTGTTTCTTCTATTTAAGTAATGGATTAAAATGCTTTGAATGAGATATAAGGAGATGTGCATTGCATTAGGGATTACTAAGAAGAAACGTGTGAAATACCCTTATTTGGATGTGTCATTGTAAGGCAGTGATACAAGTTGAATCCTCTGAATTTGAGATTTATATGTCAGAAAGAGGCACTTGTAGGAAATGGTTTGACTCTGTACCCTGGATAGGCACCGATCATGAATTTTATCTAGCCCATGATCCAGAACTTAAATCTTAAAAGAATAAATTATTTGAATTGTTTTGTTTTGTTTTAGCCTTAGTTTAGGTTGTTTTTATATATGTTCTCAAAGCCACTAATGAGTTGATCTCCAAAGACCTAGCTAGTTTAAAGAAGTAATCTCATAGTCTTGGTGTATATGGATGAGAACATTTTTGCTTTTGCAATATCCTATTGTGATTAGGGTTTGATCAATTGATATTGTTGTAAAGGGAATACCCCCTAGGTTTAGCAGAGCCTGAAATGTAGGGGAGATCAATTTATTGACTCATGTTTGTTGGCTATTGATCTGAGAATCTTGAGCATTAAAGATGGCTACTTTATAGAGATAATCAGGCAATCAGCTAGAAGAACCAATAGTACCTATTCATCCCCAATGATTATGGTTAACAAGAAGGATGATTTTTTTGGGAATATACCTAGATTATAGGAAGGTCAACAAGATCAAGTTTCATATTCCTGGTATTGATGAATTGGTAGATGAATCTAATAATCTAGCTTTCTTTACTAGGTTATATTTAAATTTAGATTATCATCAAATTCAACAAAAGGAAGAGGATATAAATAAGACTACGTTTAGAACACATGAGGGTCATTATGAGTTATTATTTATGTCATTGGGTGTCACTAATACCTAATCAACTTTTCAAAGCCTCATTAATTTAGTGTTCCACCCATTTTTTCAAAAATTGGTGTTGGTATTCTTTAATGACATCTTCAGCTATAGTAAAACATGGAATGATGAACAATTCATAGAAAAAATTCTAGAGTTACTAAGCGTTGAGGGGCAACAATTTTCTAAAGGGGATGGGAATGTTATGATCCTAATATGCTATATTCCTAATTATAATAAGTTAAGCACTTGTGGCATGCTTAACCTTAATAGATTCATTTATTAGTCTTAGTTATTCCTTAAAATAACTTAGTTAGGATGAAGGGGTGTGTCCCTACATAGTTATGCATATAAATAAGGAGAGAGAGATTCTCCCAAACCATCATATCTTCTAATATTGAATTATTATTTTCTGATTATTGGAGGTCACCCCCTCGAAGTGGTCTACTATTTTACTGATTTTTACATTTATTTCCAAGAAATATAATAACACAATAGTTTTACATCCCTTAGGAAATGGTACAAGGTCCCATGTATCATTCTTTTCCAAGGCCACCATCTCTTCATCCATGAGAAGTTTCAAAGACTCTGCATCATTCATACCCAATGCCTCTTGCATAAATTTCAATTCATCAATGTTAGTATTCAAAGTAAATACACATCTCCAATCATTAGGTGAATACCTTTTTGGTGGTTGTCTACACCTTGTAGACCTTTGAACAAGTTGAGGTTGAGGTTCTTCTTCCTCTTCTGACAATTTAGAGATAGATGATCTCTTCTCAACTTCTTGTCTATCTTGGGGTCTCAGTTCAACTTTCTTAGGCATATAAGGAAGTTGAATCACATCTTTCTATTTTGTTTGCTTTGGTTGCAAGACAATGGAAGAAGGCTTAGTTTCACTAAAAATCACACTTCTACTATATATTACCTTCTATGCAATAGGATCTCAAAGCTTGTATCCTTTCACACAATAACTATAACTGATGAAAATAAATTTCATAGTCTTATTCTCCAACTTTGTTCACTTCTCCCTTAGCACATATGCATATGCCTCACAACAGAAAACTCTAATATGTCTCAATTAAGACTTGTGACTTGGTCACATGTCCATAGGCATTTTATCAACAAGAGTTGATGTAGGAGACATGTTTATCATGTAGCAAGTAGTGGCTACAATTTCAACCCAGAACTTTTGTTCTAGACCAACACCACTATGCATACTCCTAGCCTTCTCTATTAGTGTTGCATCCATCTTTCTATAACTCTAATTTATTTTGGAGAATATGGAGTTATATTTTGTCTTTGAATTCCATAATCTTTACATAATCTATCAAAATCATTAGAGCAATATTCATCGCCATTGTCAGTTCTTAAACATTTTATTTTATTCTAGTTTGCAACTCTACCATTGCTTAAAACTATTTAAATTGGCTAAAAATTTTAGATCTGCTCTTTAGAAAATAAACTAATGCCCTTCTGCTATAGTCATCAATGAATGAAACATAATAAATAGACTTCGTAGTGGAAGAAACATTAATAGGACCAAACACATCAAAATGAATAAGATCCAAAATATGACAAGATTTGTGAGAACATGACTAAAAGTGAATGCAGTTTTGTTTTCCATAAATATAATGCTCACAGAAATCAAATTCAAGATTACAATCAGTAAGACCTTCAATCATATTCTTATTTTTCAAGGTCCTTAGACTCTTCTCTCCTATGTGGCTTGATCTCCAATTCCATAATATAGTCTTGTTTGTAGGTAATTTTTATTTATTAGAAAGAACACCCTTAGTACCTAAAAGCCATGACCATCTATTGAAGAGGAAACCATCTCTTTTTCTAACAAAGTATCCATAGACTTGCTTTTCATAGAAGTGTTATTACACTCAATAGTGCATGCATCAATATGAAATAAGGTTCCCATTCTACCACCTCTTGTAATCACCATATCACCTCTCACCATTGTAACACCTACTTTAGAAAACACAACCTGCACACTTGTGTATATTAGTTTGCTCATAGATAAAAAAATTACATGCTAATCCTAGGATATGTAAGACACCATCAAATCTTCTAATTGTATATCAAAAAACTTTATTTGAATACTACCATGGTCAATAGTACTTAAATAGGAATTATCACCCAAGTAAACCTTACCACTTCATATTTTTCATACTTACTAAACCAATGTATGTTAGAGGTCATGTGAAAATATGCACTTTAGTCAATCAGACATGCATTCTCACCTACATGAATGGCTAAAGTTGCAATGAATTTGTCACCATCTTCCTTCTCAAATTTAGAATCAAAATCAGCCTTCTTCTTCTTCTTCTTTGCACTCCTTATGAAAGTGACTAGGCTTACCATAATTCCAACAAATAGCTTTGGACTTTCTAGGATATTTTGATCTCCCCCTAGACTTGGATCTAGATTTGTCACATTTCTTATCATTTTTCTTGCCTCTATCTTTTGGTCTTCCTTAAACACTCAAATCCTCTTTGGCACTCAAAGAGAACTTCCTTCTCATTTCTTCAAAAAGCAAAGAACCAACAACATCATCTACCTTCAAAATTATTGAAGTGCTCCCAATGGCCATGACCAAGCTAAAGTTTGACATCTTTACTTCTCATCCATCTTCGAACCCATAGAGTTTAATTAAGCCACCAACATATTAAATGCTTCCAAGTGGTTTATAAGTCATCCACCTTCTTCCATCCTCAAGGAATAGAGCTTCTTCCTCAAGAATATTTTATTCACTAAAGACTTTGCTTGATAGATTTCTCCAAGTTTCGATAACAATTTTGTAGTGGGTTCTTCATGGACATTAATAAGAATAGAATCTATAAGACATAGTTTGATTAGACCTTTTTCTTTTTGGTCAATGAAATCATACTGAGTAGCTTGTGTGGTATCTATAGATCTCTAAATTTTTGCATCAATAATGTTCCACAAATCATGATCAATTAATAGATCTTCAATTTTTAATTTCCACACCTTAAAATTCAAGCTCAAAAACTTTTCCACCTCAATCCTCCTAGATGTGCTTGCCATATTTACTTCCTACAATAAAGATAACAAATTTCTCCCTCTACATAAGCTCCTACTCAAATTGGATTAGCTCGAAAAACCCTTCACCAAATAACTAGAACCAAAACTGGTCAAGCTCCGATACCACTTATAAGGAAGCAAAGTGTGCGGAAATAGATTCCTACACTAACCTTGAGAGGAGTGTTATGAAAATAACTTAAAATTAGAACCAAACTTATTACAGAGAGTAGAGAAACACATAGAAATTAATAATAAGCAAGAAACCATAACACAATAATTTACGGGGGGAAAACCCTTTCAGGAGAAAAACCCCACACTCTAAAGCTTGCACAATGTATTATCAAATTAAAAAAGGATTAAAACACACTTGCAATGCAATTATTTACAAGACTATTTCACTAGCATTTCATTATGGATTAATTTTGATAGCATTTTGGCAACTCTTGTTTACTTGCAAATTCTCATATGAAACTACAACTCCTCAAGCATCAATTTATAGACTTCTTGCAACCTAGAAACCATTGTGGTTTTACAAAACCTGATAAAATACCCCCAAGGGGTATGGCACCCAACTTGGGCCCAATTTTCAATGCCCCCTAGGAGAATCTATTATATGGGCTAAAAATATTATATTCTCCAACGCTCTTATAGCTGTCATATTCTAGTCAAAAATAGGTACTTATGACAAATAATAAATACAAAGTCATATCTGGTCAATATTCCAATGTAACTTTCTCTTACAGGATCTTATGCATCATAAAATCTATCATAGGATCCCATAAAAGTAGGGCATCCAAATTTACTATAGATAATAAATACAAAATATTATTTAATAACCACTGCAAGGCACTAACACATGGCATAAATGACACCCCAAAAATACCACACCACATTTATGCTAGAGCACAATTATTAAATAAAATAAAATATTATAAAGTCTAATTAATTATGGGAAAATGCCAAATAATAAATAAATAATTCTAGGAACTTGGAAAGGTTCAAACACCTTAATTCCCAACAAATGTGTTCATGCATGTGCTTTGATTTTAATGTAACAAAGCAAGAAGAAAGAAACGCCAAAAAATTATTCATATAATAAATTTACATTATAAGAAATTACATTCATTCACCTTTATAGAGCTACAATAAGAGTTACAAGTGGTGAGTTGTCATAATTACATCACTTTAAATCTCAACATAAAGTGTTTCAAATGTGATCAATATCTCCTTATTTGATTCTAGTCTCTAATTCCTCAAAGTGTTTTTAATAGGAAGGAAGTAAGGTGAATCCAGCCATCAATGGATCCCACCCCACTCCATCCAATCAACAGGGACTAAAGTAGATAAGTAAGAAGCCCATAGGTCTTATTGGACTAGTGGAAAGTATTCTAGGCTAAGGGGAAGATTATTATAAATATTTATTTAATTAATTATTATATAGGTTTGGGTTACTTAGACAACCTAGATGTCAATCCTTTCATTCTTACCTTATCTAGGTCAAACTATTGGTCAACTAGCCTGTTTAATAGATAAGTATAATTTATCTTAATGGAAACAAGTAAATACCTTGTCAAAATCCTAAATTATGTCACTAATCTTGGTACTACACTACTCACCGAAGACAAACCAAAGAGTGTCCTTCCTTATACATTCTACTACTTGAACATCCAATTGATATGCATATTGTGTGTTCATTTTATATGACTTCTAATTTTGGTGTACACCTAGGATAGGATCGGGAAAGCATACATTTAGATGTCTATAAATTTTGTTGGTTCCTTACCCTAGTCCTAATTATGAGGCAAGATATTTAGGGATTTTTTGACTATGCCAAGTATCCTAGAGCTAAGGGTTCTTTAATTTTCCTAAAAGAATGGAACTCTTCAATGGTCTACAAACTTACTAGCTTCTAGTTGGTATTTATATTTATTTAGTTTTTGAGGAATCCTAGTGCCCTTGTGAACTAATCAAGGTCTATGCAACCTTTCCTAGAAAATTTTCACATCAAAATTAGGTTTCCATAAATAACTACCTTCCTATCTTAATAAGATGGTTTTAAGAGTAATTATGACTTATGTAAAAGTATCACAACTACATCCTAGATTTATATAACAAAATAAACATAGACCATTGTAACTATTTTGGTATAGAGTTAGACCAACATTTTTTATCACTTCTAGGTCTACAAAGTTTATATCTACACATGGAGATTCAAATTCATGCCTAGGGATTTGTCCTCCACATCTATAGAAATGACTTGTAGACCACACTTTTTACTAGAAAGAATGAGGGTTGACATCCTTAGAACTATCCTAACATTTATAAATTTAACCCAATTCTTACAAAAATAACATGATAGTCATAGAACCAAACCAATAGGCATGAATGTGACCCTCAAGTATAGGTGCCTTAAGAACCTTCTGAAAACTCATTCTCCAAGTTGATAACGAAATTCAAAAATCCTAAAGCATAAAAAGTGTAGACACTTAAAACTGACCATGTCTTACAACATTGCCTTTCAACATCCCCTTGCATCCTCTTGCAACACTTAGCGACACCTTGTCCTAGGTCCCCTTTCATGACCCCTTCCAATTAGTTAAATAAATTATATTTATTTAACTAATTTATCCCCTCTAGTCAAATTAAATAAATTTTATTTATTTAATTCCCATATTCCTCCAACTAATTTAACTAAATAAAATGTTTATTTAAATTAGCTCTCACATGCCACTTGTCTCTCATAATTTAAATAATTTATTATTTAAATTATCCCACTCACATCCCTATTTTTAAACTCATTAATTATGTGTCATAAGCACTTCCTCTCCAAAATCAATTAAAAAATCTCATTTATTCCCACTCTCATCCTTATTTTAGTCACCTATCATCCTCATTTATGGTGCGTCATGAGCACTAAAATTGGCTTTTAATCCTAGCCATCCACCTCATCCCTCACCCTTCTAATCTTGGCCATCTATTTGATTCCCTCTCTATCTATAAATTAAACTTTTATTTCATTTTCAAACCCTCACACTTTCTCATCAAATTTTGTACGCATGTTCATATCACATATTATTTTCTATCAAGGATATGTTGGTTGTGTGAGCAGCCCACAATACATCCACAAGACAAATCAATGGAGCTTGGGTGCACTCCATTCCGTCCTATCAAAAGTCTAGAATTGCACGCAAGGTTTAAAGGTATATTTGCATTGTTTATCTTTATATTATTGCTTTGCATGATTTTTATGGTTTCATTTTGGCACGCCCCGCTGGTCTAACCCTCGTCATTTGTAGGTTTATGCATTTTAATTTGTAGATCTAACCTATTTTTTGTCAATATTTGGGAATCACTTTTTTCAGGTCACCTCCTATGCCTAATTCTACATCACCATTGAGTCTAGGAGGCC
Organism: Cunninghamia lanceolata; assembly: GCA_027924645.1. Classification (NCBI taxonomy): domain Eukaryota; kingdom Viridiplantae; phylum Streptophyta; class Pinopsida; order Cupressales; family Cupressaceae; genus Cunninghamia; species Cunninghamia lanceolata. The sequence continues at coordinate 8,607,066 of BSBN01000957.1, forward strand.
TCGCAGGCGATTTTGAACATAAAACACTATATGTTTTTCTCCCTGAAAATTTTTTAAAATTTTTTTAAGGTTGCAGATCCATACAGTATGGATCTGTACGTATCCATCATACCCTCTGCATAGACCTTCTGAGTATCGCTTCATAGGTTTGTTTTAGATTTGAGTTTGGTTTCAATTTTTATTTTTTTAAACTCCTCTCAATTGACTGAGAAATCACCCCTGCCGACCGGTTCAAACACCCCCATACCGCTTATAGTTTTCCCCTTCATCACTATCTTCCCCACTCCATGTCACTGCTCCTATACCCCACCACTACCTTCGTTATCGCCTTGCTGACACCCTATCGACACTCCTTTGATGGCTTCCCCTCTGCCCTGTCACTCCCCTCCCTAGTCACGGTCACCGCTATTGATCTTTGTCCCCTATGCCGATGCATTCTCAAACTCCTTCCACCACCGCTAACTCCTAAAGCCCTACGCTCCATCCCTCGCCTCCCCATCACCGCTCCCATCCCCTAGTTGACACCTTGACACCCCGCCTCTGCCTCATTGAAGCCCCTTTACCACTCTGCTAACTCTTCACTTTGTTGGTTTACTCTGTTAGGTTGTAAGCCCCTTAGCGACTGCAACCTGGTCGCCTGATTTCTTTATCATGCTTTAAGCCTTTATTTCTATTTTATTTTTTTATTTTTTATCTCTCCGCTTGACCCCTTGTCACATGAGTGACTAGGGCATTTGCTTCCCCTAACCATCAAAATTAACCATAGATTCCATAACTACCAATGTGATCACTCTCTATACTAACCGCTAGCGATTAGGCTAGCTGCCAGGACCTAACCTTCATCCTTCAAGTGCCCTAAAGAGGCTACTTTTTTTCTTTTTTGCATAATAGGTTAGATTTTCACAAAACTGAAAGCATTGGAAATTTGGTTCACCCAGCTTCATAGTGGTATAGGTATCTTCAACCCATCTGATCAAATTTATTAGGTATCTTTTGTCAAACATCTACTTTTATTGAAATCTTTAAATCACTATAACTTTTGCAAATCTTAACAAATTTTGATGAAATGTTTTTTGAAATGGAATAGAATTTCGTGTAGAATTTGCTCATTAGATTTATTTTTCTATATCAGCTCTTCATTTTTGGATTTTATTAGATTTATCTCCTTTTGCTTAATGTTTGTTTGTAGCCTTCGCATGTCAAAGATCAAATCAATGAAACTACTAACAAACTATTGCAGATTTACTTGCCAAAGAAAAAACCATTGAAACTACTAATATGTTATTGCAGATCCGCTTGTCAAAGATCATTTTTTTCTCACTAATCTAGGCAATTAGTTTAATCTAGGGGGATAGTAATTGAACATTATTTTCTTTGTCTTTGGATTTTGAAAAGGGTGTATGCTCTCTCCTCGCACCTTTTGGTGATCTTAGAGATCAAAACCCCCTTCAATATCCCTTTGTTTATTTGTTCAATCCCATGGGCATTATCTCAGGTATGCTCTCCCCTTGTGCTTCGTACGAGCCTAGGGATCAAAAGTGAATAGTGTTCCTTCTTTTTAGGAGGCCTGCTAGGGGATTTAATCACCCCTAGGGATGACCTCAACCACATGTTCTAGTAGGGTATATAAAAGAGGGGGAGAAAAATTTGTACCTCAATCTAGCTATGTAGTCATTGGGACAGCCTTGGGAAGTGATGTTTACTTAATCGCTTATGCCACATCCCTTCAATGGGCTAGTGTTCATAGACTTGGGCCTCATTATACCTTGTGTATTTGAGAGGACTCCTCTAGAATCTTGTAAAGCCTAGATAAGACCTTCCAATCATCATATCTTGCAGTGCATCGTTGCAACAGGGGGAGAAGATCTCACGCTATTACCTCCGTTGTTTGAGATGGAATAAAATTTGAGCAAGACTTTAGTCTCCAAGATAAGGGGTGTAAGGTGGTACATGAACTTGCATTCCCTATCTATCCAAGCAATGGTAAATGGTATCAAGGGGATGGAAATCACCATTATCTAGTAGTGAAGATTGAAGTCACACCTGAGTGAGTCCATGGGATATGACACTCCCACTTGAATAATTCTAGGTTTGTTCATGTGCTTGACATATTTTCCTTGTACAAAACCAGTAAAATCCACTTTAGCCTGAAGCAATTCGCACTAATTTCCTTATTAAGTCAAGTCAACCATTATCTAACTTCCAACCTAATCTAGCATCCATCTGAATCATTCCCTTGCATTATAATCACTTATCTAATTATCTTATCCCAATCTTTTTTTTCATCCAATCCAGTCCATTTTACCCTAATCATCCATATGGCAACTGAAGATCCTTATAGCACCCAAAGAATGTTTGACGAACTCAAAAGATTATATGGAAAGTATCCAATCACTCCTACATCATCATCCCCACCTCCCATCAACAACCAATCCATACCCTAAACTTATCCAACATCCACCTTACCCCACAACCCACAAGTCCAAATTCCTAACCATGTTTCATCTTCAACCAAGAACACCATGGATTCTTATTCTAAAATGCAACTACAAGCCCTCCTCCAACAAATCATCCAACAACAACAAGCCCTCATCCAACAACTCATAGCCCAAGAAACACAACCACAACCTCTATCAATTCAATAACCACAACTACAACCTTTATCCTTTCAACAACCACAACCACAATCCCATATGTCATCCTCATCAACTTCATACCAACCTAGTCCAACCACATATCATGCTAATCTTACCTCAACCTATCCCACTTCTTCTAATATCAACCAATATCTACATCAATCCATACCTCAAGGTCATCCAACTAGTTATTCCAAAATCTCATCTCATTCCCTTGAAATCTACCTACAAGGCTATCAAGATCCTTTACAACAAGAACATGCAAGTCCTAGTTATCCTTCAAGCCAAAATCCAACATCTCTAAGTCCTCCTCATGCTACCTATGATAATGGAAACACCACTCCTTCTTATGCATCCTATGTGTATCCATCATCATCTAATAAAATGCCTATCCAACAGTGTCTTAGTCCTATCCCAATACCACCATGCAATCCATTAGCCAATCCATCAACCCCTTCAATCCCTTCATCACTATCTTCCTATAACTTTCTCAATCCTAATCCATTAACCCACATACCTTCTAATCCATCAACCCATTCAATCCCTTCATCACCATGTTCCTCCAATCCTCCACCAAAGGATCCCTTGGAGATAACCGTACAATAATTGGTCCAAGAAAATTTGATTAAACAACCACCGATAAAACCCTTTGGAGAAAACCACTTTAAACCCTATTGGTATAATGAAAATGATTATTGTGCATACCACAGGGTTAGGGGCCATACAATATTCAATTGTGCCACGCCTAAGAGATTGATCAAAAATCTCATAAATTGTGGTAAGATTGTGCTAGATAATGCCAATCCTAATCCTAATCCATCCAATCCAATTATCCCTCCACCTAATCCCAATCCTAATCCTAATCCATCCAATCTCATTCTCCCTCCACCTAATCCTAATCATAAGCCTATAATATCCACCCTTATTGTCCACCCATTATATTGTCCATCCACCCATACACTTATTAAGGATGTGATCCAATGGCTATTAGCAAGGAACCAACCATCTCCATGTCATCAAATGTTTATCCAAGAACCTTCAAGCAATATGCCTATTCCTCCAAATCCATCATATAGTCTACAACCCATAAAACTTCTAGAAGATCCCCTTACCATGAGTTCAAGTCAAGATCTATCATGTAGCCATTTTATTAATCATCTAGAGCCTATCAATCCTATCCAAGAGTCTCCCACTCCCATTCAAGAAAACCAAGATCTATGTCAAGCATCTAGTCTAAAGCATGTGGAAACATCAACTCCTCATCCTAATCAAGATCTAAACACCCTATCTAATTCCATTCTTGATTCCATTAAACATCATATAATCAACCTATCCATAGCCAATATCTTCTCTATGATCAATATCAAGAGCCTATCCATGAGCAAATTGATCCCATCCATAGTACACTTAATCCCAAACCCAACACTTCCAACACTAGTCCTATCCATCCTCCAACTAATCCTATCCATAATCCAACAACATCCACTTCCCTTGATGAGACACTTGGTCCCCAAGAAAATATAGACAATCAACTTCTTATTGAGCATAATGTTGATCAAGATCCTCATGATCCTTCACCATCCTCTATTGATCCCATTCCAAATCCATCATCCTATCCTCTTGGATCCAACACCTTTATTCGCGGTGGCTCTCTTGTAGGAGATAAACAAAGTTTCTATCCACCACTCCACCCTCCCCATCTAATACTGGACTTGCATCTTGTGTCCTAAACAATAAACATCCCATTACACATCGCATGCTCCAAAACATGAATTATCATGGCAAAGGCTTAGGCCTTCATGAACAAGGTATTTTGGAGCGCATCCATGTCAAAGTTCCTCTATGATCGCATGGCCTTGGCTATATACCCCAAGGAAAACAATCCCAATATGTTGGTACCACCTCCATGCCTTCTAAATCCACATCTTTCCATCCCAAACCCAATGCATCCCATCACACCACTAAAACATTTGTCTCTATCCCTCCTCCATCATCATTCAAATCCCAAAGCATGTGACCATACCTTCCTCCATCCACTTTACCTCCACTTCTGCCAACTCCTAATATCCCCATCCTCGCATCCCCTTATCCTTTTATCCACAAGTCCAGTAATCCCTCCATCCACACATCACGTACCCTTAAATCCACTAAAATTCCTAATCATGATCAACAAATGCACACATCAACCAAACATGAAGCTATCACAACCCCCATGGGATTCAAAAATATAAATTCAGATGCCTCCTTACATAAAGAAAAAAATCCTAAAGATCCTCATGCCATAGGGCACCAATGCAAAGAATCAAAGCAAACTTCATCCAAAAGGCTACCCAATCTCACACCTCAAAAATAAAAAGCAAAAACAAAAATGGTGTGGGTCCCCAAACAAAACTTACTTAATCCAAATGAAGCATCCACAATCCAACAATCCCAAAAATCCCACTCCCCATCACAAAATTCTACAATTCCTAAAACCATTTGGGTCCTAGAATTACTAAATCAACCATCCCCTAAGAAAAGATCTTCGTTACTTCCAACTCCTCCTTCCATTCAAAAGCTTCAAAATCCAATTCAGTGTATGCAACTGTTGGTCTTGGTTCCTTTCCATTCCACAACATTCACACATACCTCCATCTCCCCATCTTTTATCTACTATCCCGCATATTTCCCCCATAATATCCCTATGGTCCATGCTTTTGGATAATCCTTCCATCCATAATCCACATCATAATCCACTATCATTCCCTGCACAATTCACTATCTATCCTACTCCTCCTCCCTCTCATGCAATCCTCTACCAACATCCATGCGCAAAATGACACTTGACATGATCCATGTGCAACATCCCTCTATAATGGGACATTGTCACCTTTCATGGAACTAGACTCTTAAGTTCCTATCCTCTTCCAAATCCCTCTTATCCATATTCCATATCAAATCCAAAAATCAAAAAAATCAAAAAAGAGAAAAATCAAAAAAAGAGAAAGAAAAAAGAAAAAAAAGTTAAAAAATCAAAATAGTAAAGAGAAATCCTTTCGTCTAATCGTGAAAACCACCTCAGTGGTGCCTTGGATAAGTACCATGATGAAAACCTAGAAAATAGGCGTCATGTGTAGATTCCTTGTCTATGTGTCTTACACTTGGGGGCATGTTGTCTCATCTATCTAATCCTATTATTTTCCTCCTATCCTACCATATTCATCCATCATATCCTCATACCAAACTATGTCATTCACCTATCCTCATCTATCCTATCCACAGACCTATCTTCCATTCCTCCTTTTGAACTTGATACAGACATGGGGGCAAAATGTTGAAAAATGCTTTGGACATCTTATCTACCTCATCCTTTCTAACTAATCCTATCTTCCTATTGTCATAAGCTTTGTCATGTAAAATCCTAAGCATTACACCTAGAATGGGGCATGTTATTCCTATGCGATGTAGTCCTTGGAGATGACATCCTAAATCCCCTTCCTCCGTCTAGTATGAGTCCTCCATCGACCTTCCTATCTTCCATCCATAATCATCTTATCCATTTATCCAATCCTTCTTTCAACCTTGAATTTGTTTTCCCTTGTCATTGGTATCTAGCATTTAGGCTATCCAAACTGCAATCCAATGTCATCCCATAATATTTCCAAAAAAGAAATCCAAATATCCCAAAAATACCAAAATAAATAAATATTCCCAAAAAATCAAAACATATCAAAAAAACAAAAAAAATCAAATATCCAAAACAAAATCCAAGCAATAAATCCAAATGCAAGTTATCCTTAATCCATACCAATCTAGTCAAAGTAATCAACCCAAATCATCAAATCACATCCTTGGTCTTGATCCTAATCTTGTTGTCAACCAAATCAATCAATCATCACCATCATCAATGGGATATATCGTTCATACAACCTTGTGTTGGTCTAGGGATATATCGTTCCCTGTAATGACAACATTATCCTTAATCCAATCATCATCAATCAATCAATTATCGCTTTACAGCTTGATAGGGGCAATACCTTGTTTGTTTTTAAATCAAGCAGAAACATTCATACAATGCATTGTACCTTAACTAAAATCACCTATCCAGTCACTTTATCAACTGCCACATCATTCGATCTCAGACAAACAATCATTATCGAGCCTCATCTAGGGATATATCATTCACATCATCAGGCACCTATCTAAACATCACTTAAACTATTTGGCAAGAGATACAATGGTTGTGTGACTTGTGTCAGCATTTGGTCTTTTGTTTTTATCTTTTCTATTTCCTTCTTTCGCTTTATCAAAGCCACCTAGATCCATATATATCTTGGTGTGTTACAATTAGCAGAGAATAGGGCATAATGCTTTGTGTGTCTGTTGGATATTCTTATCACTACAGCTAATATTCATATCTTGTGTCTAGACAAGGTTGTATTATTTTGTGTATAAGGATACTCCTTTTGTTTGTAGTGTCAAGTCCATGCAAAGGATACAAAGTCACCCTGTTCTCTCATACCTTGGTGCATAATATCCTCTTTCTATATCAAACTAGGGTTGCTATACATACTATACTAGCATAACTATATCTTCTCTATCTACTATATCCATTATGACTATAAGTTATCCATTTCCAAATCCTATTCTAGACCTCAATCTATCTCTCTTCACTATCTATTTCACCTATCTCTTTCACCTTAACAATCCATCCTAACTATCCATTCCTAACTCTTAGCCTTTTCCATCCAACCTCTTTTTATCCATATCGAGAGCATACTCGTGTTCTTCTAACCCGCATATCCTCTCGATGGGGCATCCCATCCTTACATCATTCCTCCTCATGGTTGGGGCATACTTTTCTCTTCATCCATACCTTTTATTCTTTGAGATAATGTTACTTCTCTTATTCACAACATCATCTCAAAGAGGGGCAAAATGTAGACACTTAAAACTGACCATGCCTTACAACATTGTCTTTCGACATCCCCTTGCATCCTCTTGCGATACTTAGCGACACCTTGTCCTAGGTCCCCTTTCATGACCCCTTTCAATTAGCTATATTTATTTAACTAATTTATCCCCTCTAGTCAAATTAAATAAATTTTATTTATTTAATTCCCATATTCCTCCAACTAATTTAAATAAATAAAATATTTATTTAATTTAACTCTCACATGCTACTTGTCTCTCATAATTTAAATAATTATATTATTTAAATTATCCCACTCACATCCCTATTTTTAAACTCATTAATTGTGCGTCGTAAGCACTTCCCCTCCAAAATAAATTAAAAAATCCCATTTATTCCCACTCTCATCCTTATTTTAGTCACATGTCATCCTCTTTTATGGTGTCATGAGCACTAAAATTGGATTTTAATCCTATCCATCCACCTCATCCCTCAGCCTTCTAATCTTGGCCATCCATTTGATTCCCTCTCTATCTATAAATTAAACTTTTATTTCATTTTCAAACTCTCACACTCTCTCATCAAATTTTGTATGCATGTTCATATCACATATTATTTTCTATCATTTTCTATCAAGGTTATGTTGGTTGTGTGAGCAGCCCACAATACATCCATAGGACAAATCAATGGAGCTTGGGTGCACTCCATTCCATCCTATTAGAAGTCTAGAATTGTGCAAGGTTTGAAGGTATATTTGCATTGTTTATCTTTATGTTATTGCTTTGCATGATTTTTATGATTTCAAAAGTAATTGCGGAGCTATTGCGAAGTTTCATGATAACGCATAATAAAATCTCCCCTACCATCTGCGAGATAATGGCGCTAGTGAAGCGTTGAATAAAATCATTGGGACAACACTAACTAAGATATGTAGTGGCAATAAGGAAGATTGGGACATCAAAATACTTGCAATACTATAGGCATACCACACATCCTACAAAAGAGCTACAAAGTTTACCTCATTTGAACTCATATATGGCATGGATGTAACATTACCAATCAACTTCATAATCCCTAATCTACGTACCACATTAGCTTTGCACTTAAATTATGAAGAATCACTAGCACATAGAATGGATGACCTTTATAAATTAGATGAAAATAGACTCTTAGCAGTGTACAATCAAAATTTGGAACGTAATAGACAAAAGGCCCGGCATGACATAAACTTGCGCTTAAAAACATTTTAGATAGGTGACTTGGTATTACTATATAATAGGAAGTTTAAAGAGCAAGGTAAGCTAAAATTCAAGTGGCTAGGGCTCTACTATATTCATGAAATTATGGAGTCAGGTGCAGTCAGACTAAAATTAATGGATGGGAATACCCTAACAGCATATGTCAACGGAGCTAGGTTGAAACATTATCATCAACTAGTCAAATAAGAAAAGCTAGGAAATTTATAGTTTGTATCATATAAATATTATGTACTACAATTAAGACAAAATATCATTGAAGGAAAAGAGCCACAAAAAAGGTAATGGCTAGAAAAGCTCATGAAAACACAAGCAGCAATATGCATTAAATGACTAAGGGCATTGTTACAACTATATAGGATCCGTTCAATAAACATTTTGACAACACTTTGCATCCTAAGTATCCATGACCTAAGAACACTCTGCAAAACAACTAAAACCCTAGCTAAATATTATGTGATAATGGCTACTCTAGTTCTCATCAATGTCGCTGACAAACCTCACCCAAAATATAAGAAATCCCCCTACAAAGTGATGGAAGTTGACCCAAATGGATCCTTCTCTACTATTCCACTAGATGTTATATACACAAAATATGTGTGGAAGTATATACATGCACCACTTATGGAGATAGACCATACAAAGTTTGAAGTGCTCTGTAGAATGATCCTATAGCCAGATCAAATGTAGTACTTATCACAATACCAAGAGATTGAGAGGAAGAAACTTGATGTGTGAAAGGATTTCCCTGTCTTTTCTACAAAACACGGTTGGGTAAAGATTATACTAAGTAGGATTCACAATGAATTTATCTATTTGGATAAACCCTACAAAATAACAAAATAGGCCATACAAGCAATGATAGGGTTGAATGCAATGGGGGACCTACCATCTAAGAAATCCATTAAAAACAAGGTCACCGAACTAATGGGAGCAAAATGTGATGGAAGGAGCTTGAACGTACAAGAGATAATAAATATTGCGGTGCGGTATACGGCAATGGAAATTGCATATAAAGATATTATGCCAACTGAGAGGACTCCGCAACCAGTATAGCAATACACACTGCATATCAAATAGTGGTTGAGGTGAAGGATTTGATCTATGTGAGGTATTCTAGGAGCAGCTCATGGAGAATCTACAGAAAATAAAGAATACACAGTACCCATTTTGGTATGGTACTCTAATAATATGCCTTACCTTTTAGTTCATGAATGCACTTCCAAATTTTTCTAGTAAGGCCAGGCAAACACATATACCAGTTGCTGCACAAATTAAGTATCATATGAATCAATTCAAAGATAAACAATCCTACACTACATCATACTGGGGGTTCTTCAAAGCCCTCCAACAACAAATGCAAGGAAGAGAACGGATACCCTATGAAATGGTGAAGAAGCATGCAGATGAGATAACTTTTTTGGTGGATAAGGACTTTACCCTCATGGAAGTTATAGAACCAAGGACTTCCTAGATACCTAGACTTCCATACGAAATAACTAAGGAGGAAGTTGAATCATATGCCACAAACCTATTGAAAATTCCAGAAGATACAAATGCGGAGAGGTTTGGCACATACAAGGAATTCATGGAGAAGCAATACAAGAAAGATTTGAAAGAATATCTTGAGAAAAACAAGGAAAAATTGCATGATAAATGGCAAATTCCACCTAAGGATGAACTGTAAACTAGCACTACTATACTACAAGCTAGTACTACCACACCATAGACACAGAGATCTAAGAGACTACACTTAGGGACTCCAAGTTCACAGGTTGTGGCAAGGCCAGCCACATCATCACAAATAGAATTGGTATCAACTTTGCAACCTCTGGAGAAGGATCCAAAAGTTGAATAAATATAAGAGATACTCCTACAAATGAGTGTGGAGAAGAAGAAGAAACTAACTAGGACAAAACAACAAGTAAAAAGAAATGTCATAGAAACTTCCAGAAGAGGAGAGATGGAAGAGGAGGATGTATAGGAGATAAGAAAACCTCCATAGAATGTCATGTCCCCTTTCTAAAATAATTAATTAATGGTCAATATTAACCCATCTTATTCTTTCATGGGTTAATTGGGCAAGCATAGGAAGAATAAATATTTAATATTTAATATTGTCCAACTAATATCTATTTCAAGAGGACAATTAAATATTAAATTAAATGTTTTGAGACTCAAAAAGGGGAATTGGGTTTGGTGAGGTGTCCATTTGCATGAAGATTTCAAAAATCTTGGTAAATCACAAGTGGCGGGGGAATTTATGACAATGTATGACAGCTTATGACAATTGTCATACCCCAAAATAGCAAGGAATCAAAGAAAAATGTGGGAATATTGGATTTCCCTCTCTCCCATGAAATATTGATACAAAATATGTAATTTTGGTTATTTGGGGGTATTGTTGATTTGATATTTTCTCTCAAACTTGCATATTTGCAGATTTTGGCTTCGATGGACGAAAACCCATTGAAGTAAAGAGGCTTGTGGATGAAAACCCATGAGTTTCATGTGGCTAGAGGATGAAAACCCTTTGATCATAAGGAGTAGCTTCATCCAGAGGTTGCACAGAGCTTCAAAGATTCAGTAGTTTCCAACAGTTTCCATTGTTTGTGTGTGCAGGGCTTCATGTGTCATAGCAGAGGCTCCAAGAGTGTTCGAATATGCTGTTGTTGTTAAGTTAATTTGTTTTCAATTTTGTAGCTGTAGATTTTCATTTCTTAGTGCCAAAGATCAGCTCTGGTAGTCCTGGGTTGTGTTGTGTGGTTTTTTGGCTTGTGGGTTTGAATACACAGTGTGTATTTCAACTTGTAGTGAAAATTTGGTTGTGTAGTTTGTGGCTGAGTGTTGTAGGTGTTTTCTGAAGATATTTTAATCATATCATACTATATTTCATGTATTTTCTTTCTGATAATCAAACAATATCATTTTATGGTGTTTGGGGTGCATCTGGGTGTTTGCTGGTGTCGGCGGTTTTTGTGGGTTTTGCCCAGATTTTGGCTATTTGAAGTTGTAATGTTGCTGCTGCTATAGATCAGTATTACAGACTTGATAACATGTCATTTCCATTTGAAAATCAATAAAAATAATCTTGGTGAAGTTTCAGCATATTGGGTGTTAATTCCTTGCAAGACTAGCTAGCTAGTTACATCAGTTTCAGTGTAGTTTTGGGTGGATTTGTTGAATCTATATTTTTAGATATGATATTTTATATTAAATTTGAGTCTGGATCATTAAAGTGGTATCAGAGCATGATCTTGCTAGCCTGTAGGTTACTCAGATGATTGATGATACCAAGTGACAGAGAAATTAGATATTTGAGGAGAGAGCAAAAGAAATTGCAATTGGAGGAAACAATGGCAGATAGAAGAGATGCAGAAGAAGATGATGCTTCAAGGAAATTTACTCAAATGATTGAGGCACAAACCAAACTTGCTAAAATGTTTGGGAAAATGATGCAATGGATCCAACAACAACAACAACAAAAACAATGGTGGTAGTACTTCAGGTGTAAACAATAGTAAAAATGGAAAAGGGAAGGAAATTGAAACTCAAAATTCAAGGGCTGCAAACAAACCCTTATTCCTACCTAAACAATTTGATTCAACAGCTACTAGTTTGTTCAATGTAGAAACCCTTAACAAATGGCATGGAGAATACAATTCATTAGCAGAGGAGATCAAGAATGAGATGTCTTGGGGAGAATATGTAGAGTTCTTAAGAAGAGGTGAATCCCATAAGAAGGGAAATGGGAAAAATAAAGAACTAAAACACAAGTTGGGAAAGCTAATTGTAGCCTTGTTTGATGGTAGTGACAAGATTTCAGCCAGAGCTTGGTTGCAAAAGATAGAAACATACTTTGTACTCAACCCCATGAAAGAGAAGGATACACTTCAGTTTGCCACCTTGCATTTGGAAGGAGAAGCCTATGAATGGTGGTATCATGGTCACACTACTTTGGGACATGATCAGGTACAAACCTTTGGTGAATTCAAACAGAGGATTCTTGAGAGGTATGAATTGAAAGAAGAACAATATTTCAGCCAACTATCAGAAATCAAGCAAAAGAACTCAGTAAGTGAGTATATAGTAGACTTCCAAAAGATTGCAATAATGGTACCTGAAATATTAGAGAAAAAGAGAATACATCTATTCATTACTAGACTCACTAAACCTCTTTGGGGGTTTGTCAGATCTTTCACACCTCTCACTTTGCAGGAAGTTATCAAGAGGGCTCTAACCCTTGAGCCATCAATTCCAAAGAATGTTTTGTCCCACTCCTCCAAACCAAATAAATGGCATCATAAGGGAGGATTCCAGAAGAAACCATTTCATGCATCTACACCTGTACAAAAGAATACAACTCCTAATGTTGCAAAGAAGATGGATTAAGAAACAAGGAATGAGCTGAGGAGGCAGAAATTTTATTTTTCTTGTAGAGAGCCTTGGGTCCCTGGACATAGGTGTTTGGGAAAGGGACAAGTCCATTACATAGAGGTTGTTTTAGATAAGGAATCAAACTCAGATGATAATGAGGAGTTTCATGACATAGAGGAGTCAGAAACTAAGATTGAAGAGAAGGAGACTATAAAAGAAGGTTCGTTAGTTGCATTTTCAGGAGCATCCATATATTATCCTTTCAGGGTTTGTGGAGTGCTAGCAGGGCAGCGAATGACCATTTTGATTGATAGTGGGGCAACCCACAGTTTTATTGATGAAGGATTGGTTATGAAGAGAGGCTTGAAGACTAAAGAATTTGAAGGTTTCAATATCACTGTTGCAGATGGATTCACTATGCCATGCACCAAAGTTGTCAAACAATTGAGCATCAATATGGGAGACTACAAGGTTTGTGATGATTTTTATGTTGTTGGTATTGGTGAAACTGATGTTGTATTGGGTGTTCAATGGTTGCATTCTATTGGAGGACACTATCAAAACTACCAAACTATGGAATTCAAGTTTCAGTCTAAAGGCAAGGAGATTACACTCAGAGGGATTTCGAATGGAGCTCCAAGAGTGGTGATAGCAAAGAAGATGGAGAGGACTTTCAGAAGAGGTCAAGTTGCTTGGGCAGCCACTTGCTTAATCCGACCTTCAAGCTCTCCAAATCGAAAAGGTAAATTTCATTCTAAAATTCAAGAAATTTTAGATAAGCATAGCATTGTTTTCAGTGATATACCCCCAGGATTACCTCCATATAGGGGATTTTAGCATGTTATAGAGTTAGAATAGTATGCCAAACCTGTTATAACCACTCCATACAGACATCCAAGGGGTTACAAGGAAGAGATAGAGAAGACTATCAGAGAGCTCTTAGACATGGGATTCATTAGACCGAGTTCTAGTCTCTTTGCATCATCTGTAGTTCTTGTGAAGAAGAAGGATGGCACTCTAAGGATGTGCATTGACTATAGATATTTTAATAAGAAAACCATTAAGAATATATATCCCATACCAAGGATAGATGAACTTATTGGTGGGTTGCATGGAGATGTTTACTTTTCTAAGATTGATTTGAGGTCAGGATACCACCAAATTCAGATGAGAGACAAAGATGTGGAAAAGACAGCTTTTCGGTGTCACTATGGGCATTTTGAGTTCTTGTTCATGCCCTTTGGCCTCACTAATGTACCAGCAACTTTCCAAACATGCATGAACAAGGTATTTAGTAAGAAACTCAAGACGTTTATCTTGGTTTTCTTTGATGATATATTGATTTATAGTAAAACTTGGAAGGAACACTTCGAACATTTAGATACAGTTTTGGGTATTTTGGAGCAGCAATCTTTCTATGCTAAGTTGTCCAAATCTGAGTTTGGATTAACTAAAATTCTTTACTTGGGATACGTCATAAGTTCTAAGGGTGTTCAAGTAGATCAACATAAGATTTAAGCAATACTAGATTGGCCTCCACCTACAAATCTTACACAGTTGAAAGGATTCTTTGGGCTATGTTGCTATTATAGGAGATTTGTGAAAGGTTTTTCTCAGATTGTTGTTCCATTGACTAATTTGACTAAGAAAGGAGCCTTTGCATGGTCTCAAGAAGCTCAGAAAACTTTTGACAAGTTTAAGGAGGTAATGAGTTCATGCCCTGTGCTTGCTATTCCTGATTTTTCATTGCCTTTTGTAGTTGAATGTGATGCTTTGGGTGAAGGTGTTGGGGCTGTCCTAACTCAAAGGGGACATCCAATTTCTTTTGAGAGTAGGAAGCTAAACAATCTAGAAAAAACATATCACATTTATGACAAGGAAATGTTGGCAATTATGCATGCACTAAAGAAGTTTAGACAATATCTTGTGTGTGGGAAGTTTGTTGTGAAAACTGATCATAATAGTTTGAAGTATTTCCTTGATCAAAAAGATTTGAATGATCACCAACAAAGGTGGGTAAGCAAGCTACAAGAATATGATTTTGAAATAGAATATATGAAGGGTAAAAGAAATGTGGTAGCGGATACACTTTCTAGGAAGCCAACTTTGTGTTCATTATCTTCTATTTCTGCAAAGTGGAAAGATTCTATCATTGTTGAATATGTCAAAAATAATTTTGCATCTAATGTATTGGATGATTTAGTAGAAGATGACAGGTATACAGTGAATGATGGGCTGATTTATTACAAGAACCAAATTTTCCTTGTTCCTGAATCAAAAATCAAGGAAAAGATTTTAAGAGCTTTCCATGACACTCCCTTGGCTGGTCATCAAGGTTACTTCAAAACATACAGGCAGATCTGTGAGAGATTTTCTTGGAAAGGTCTAAAAGAGGATGTCCACAAGCATATCAAAGAGTGTATGATTTGCCAAAGGAACAAAGGTGAACAGATTTTTCCTGTAGGTCTCCTACAACCGCTTCCAATTCCTGAACAGAAATGGGAGAGCATTTCCATGGACTTTATCACAGTACTTCCCAAGGTACAAGGTAAGGATTGTATATATGTGGTGGTGGATAGATTAATAAATTATGCTCATTTATTTCCCATCACTTCAAAGTTTAAGGCTCCTCAAGTAGCAGAGTTGTTTTTCAAAGAGATATTTAAGCTGCATGGTTTGTCAAAGAACATTGTTAGTGACAAAGATAGTAGGTTCCTTAGTTCTTTTTGGAAGGAACTATTTCACTTGACAGGAACAGAGCTCACACCAAGCACAAGTTACCATCCACAAACAGATGGACAAATAGAAATTGTTAACAAGTGGATAGAGGGGTATTTGAGGAATTATGTTTCAAATCAGCAAACTACTTGGTTCAAATGGTTGCACTTGGGAGAGTATTGTTACAATACATCACATCATATGTCAATTGGTATGCCCCCATTTCGAGCTCTTTATGGTTATGATGCACTTTCTTTTGCTAATTTGATATTTACAGATATTAGAGTACCTGCAGCTAGTGATCTTATCAATCATAGTCAAGAGATCATAAGCTCACTAAAAGATAACTTGAGGCAAGAATAGAACCAACAAAAGATATATGCAAATAGGAAGAGAACAAAAAAAAAAATTGAGGTGGGAGACTTGGTATTTCTTAGATTGCAGCCATATAACCAAATCTCTTTGAAGAAGAGCAGGGCAAAAAAGCTTAAGCCTAAGTTCTTTGGGCCTTACAAGATCATCAGGAAAATTGATGAGGTAGCTTATGAGTTGGAGCTTCCTCCAAACAGCAGGATACATAATGTATTTCATGTTTCTTGTTTGAAGAAGGTCCTTGGATAGAAAATTGTGCCTTTATTTGATTTACCACCTTTGGATGATGAAGGGAAGTTGATTTTGATACCTAAAAAGATTTTAGAAATGAGGGATAAAAGATTGAGGAACAGGAGCATTTCAGAATATTTGATCAAATGGAAGAATTTACCAATGGAAGATGCAACATGGGAAGGACCAAAAATTCTTGACCATCCAAACTTGCATTACTTGAGGACAAGCAATTTCCAAGAGGGAGGACTTGTCATGTCCCCTTTCTAAAATAATTAATTAATAGTCAATATTAACCCATCTTATTCTTTCATGGGTTAATTGGGCAAGCATAGGACGAATAAATATTTAATATTTAATATTGTCCAACTAATATCTATTTCAAGAGGACAATTAAATATTAAATTAAATATTTTGAGACTCAAAAAAGGGGCACTAGGTTTGGTGAGTTGTCCATTTGCATGAAGATTTTAAAAATCTTGGTAAATCACAAGTGGCAAGGGAATTTATGACAATGTATAACAGCTTATGACAACTATCATACCTCAAAATAGCAAGGAATCAAAGAAAAATGTGGGAATCTTGGATTTCCCTCTCTCCCATGAAATATTGATACAAAATATGTAATTTTGGTTATTTGGGGGTATTGTTGATTTGATATTTTCTCTCAAACTTGCAAATTTACAGATTTTGGCTTCGATGGACGAAAACCCATTGGAGTAAAGAGGCTTGTGGATGAAAGCCCATGAATTTTAGGTGGCCAAAAGATGAAAACTATTTTATCAAAAGGAGTAGCTTCATCCAGAGGTTGTACAAAGCTTCAAAGATTTAGTAGTTTCTGACAATTTCCATTGTTTGTGTCTGCAGGGCTTCATGTGTCATAGCAAAGGCTTCAAGAGTGTTTGAATATGCTGATGTTGTTAAGTTAATTTGTTTTCAGTGTTGTAGCTGTATATTTTCATTTCATAGTGTCAGAGATCAGCTCTAGAAGTTTTGGGTTGTGTTGTGTGGTTTTTTGGCTTGTGGGTTTGAATACACAGTGTGTATTTCAGCTTGTAGTGAAGATTTGGTTGTGTAGTTTGTGGATGAGTGTTGTAGGTGTTTTATTAAGATATTTTAATCATATCATACTATATTTCATGTATTTTCTTTTTGATAATCAAATAATATCATTTTATGGTGTTTGGGGTACATCTGGGTGTTTGCCGGTGTCGGCAGTTTTTGTGGGTTTTGCCCATACTTTGGCTATTTGAAGTTGTAATGTTGCTGCTGCTATAGATCAGTATTATAGACCTGATAACATGTCATTTCCATCTAAAAATTAATAAAAATCATCTTGGTGAAGTTTCAGCATATTGGGTGTTAATTCCTTGGAAGACTAGCTAGCTAGTTACACCAGTTTCAGTGTAGTTTTGGGTGGATTTGTTGAAACTATATTTTCAGATCTGATATTTTATATTAAATTTGAGTTTGGCTCATTACATAGAAAAGGATAACACAAAGTACCAAATAATTTACAATACACATAGAGGAGACTAAGGAAAAAAAGTAATCACAAGAAGAAGAAACTGTCATGAATGCAGATACCTTGACAATAGCAATGAACAATAAGGGAATATTGAAACATGTTGCAGAGATGTACAATCAAGTAGGCACGGAGAACAAATTTTTCATCATAAGGGAAATAATAAGGCACATCTAGATGTTTAATTAGACTTTGGAAGAGATAATTGAGAACTTTTCAGATGAGCTGGCCACCACAATAAAGAAAAAGAGGGAAAAGGCCATAGAGTTGGAGGAAGAAATAAGGAAAAAATCCATGGACCAAGTAGACCCAACTCTATCCTCTACACAAAAAGAGAAATTGGTGCAACTGCAAGCTTAAGTGTTACGGACCAAACAAAGAGTGGATACTCTAATGGGGATGATAGAGGAAGAAAAAAAAAATCCAAAAAGAAACTAAGGTGGTGACAAAGAAGGTGTATGAGACAATAAGGGAAGAGGATAAAAAGAATTAGTAGGAATAGGAAACACCCTCCGCAAACAGTCCTCAATAGAGTGAGCAGGATGAAGGATCGTAGCAAAAATATCTCCACAAATGGCTTCATCCTCTGCAACCTCTACAATTCAGTCAATCAAGGAGTTCTTGGACCAACAAAAATAGATCCAATCGATGCACACACCACAAATGCTACAGATTCCACTGTTGGGTTCATAGCTAAATTTGTCAAGCATGTCCTCAATACAAAAGTTTCAGCTGGGGGACATCATCCATAGTACCTCAAGAGAAGAAATTCTGTAACATGTGGAGAGTACATAGAAGTTGGTCAAGGCAATAACAGAGATTCAAAGAAAAATGCCACAACTACAGAAGGACACCTCACTGCTCCTACTGCAACAATTGAAACAATTGATAGAGGGGGTGAAAATAAAAATAAGTAAACAAGCCACAAATATCAAAAACCAGGTCACTACAGAGCTCAATAAGACAAGAATGGATGATGCAAGTAAAAAGTGTGTCGCAACACACACACAATTGGAAAACCAAATCAGAAGCCTGCAATAGACTATAAATAATGTAAATATTTTATATCAATTCTGTTTATAGTGGCCTACAACAACAAAGAACATCAAAGATCAAATTGATGAATTGGAAGCGCAGATTTTGCAGGTGGCAGGAACATATGACCCTATACAAGACATGGATGGGTTGATTAGGACACAGATAGAGGCAGTCCACACTTAACTTCAATAGTTACAAGACCAAAGAGAACAAATAAATGCACAAATCAAGTAGCTGAGAGAAGTAGTAAGTATGAGATTAGCTCATATGAATAGTATACTGGGAGAAGCTAAGAAAAATACACAACAAATTCAGATCCCTACCAGCATAAATGAAGTAAAAATGACACTGACCTAGATCTAGGGCCATATACAAATACTACAGCAAGCTAAGAGTCAATGGGATACAACTCTAGCACAACTCAAAATCATCTATAAAAGCATCCTACTAGCTAATTAAGTCCACATGTTTTGAGGACAAGACAGTTTAAAAGGGGGATGATGTTGGCAGCAAGCAGAACACAAAGAAAAATCTACCACAACTCACCACAAAGGAAGTGCAAAGCACAAGGCCGACTTGGGCTAGTAGTAATAGGTCCATTTTATAAGGGACGCATCCCTATTGTACTATAATGTATAAGAATATTGAATTAGGAAGTAAGAAGACAAGTGGAATAAGGAAAGATATAGACAGAGCAGAGACTTGGACCTACCTTTTGTAATAGAGATTGAATATGTAGGGTAAGTGCATGGAAATGGGGGGCCAAAAGGGGGTCAAAAGTGGCCACTTTTTTTTTGAAATCAGAAAAAACTAATCTTGCATGAGGAATTGAAGATAGCCATGCTCAAAATTAGAAGATGTGATAAGAACAACTTTTGTAGTGCTCCAAGTCTAGTTTCAAAACTACTATTTTTTTCTAAAAATGGTGGAGACTAAGAGGTTCAAATAGTAGGAACACACAAAGTGCTCTTGTTTCTGTCAGAAAAATATAACATAGTGTCTGGTGTGCTCCCCCTAAAATTTCAACCTTTTTTAAGTATTAGACAAATCGCAATGGTGAAAAATTAGCTAACACCATGCAGTTTATGCATGTTTTTTCTATTTATTTTTTTATGAATAATATGAATTTTTTATGAATTTTCAAAGTGGACACATCCTGAAAAATAAAATTTTGAGCGTGCTCCCCCCCAATTTTTTTGAAAACTAATCAAAAAAAAATCAATGTGTATAGAATTGAGTCTAGAATCTAAAAATGTAATTTGTTTCAAATTTCAATAAACGTGTAAAAAATGACACTAAAAATACTAGACATAGGTTTTATGAAAAAAACAACACATTAGCAAAAGAAGTTGAAGATGGAAACCTTAATGGGTAAAAGTTCAAAGCTATGTCACACTTTGGGCCAACTTATCAGCATAGACGAATTTAATTATTTCCAACTAAAATCAATTTTGGTGAAACTTATGTTCTATCTGGATTCATTCTAGCTAAATTAGATCTAGGCCACAACTTTTCCAATTGGAACCATGAACTAAAAACATATGTAGCATCACTTTGGGGGTCATTTACTAAAAAATGAAATTATTTGAAAAACTTGGTGCTCTAACAACTCCTACTCGTGCAAATATGATTTTAAAAGAATCTAAAAATACCCTTTTATAGATCAATCAATCTACTTTGTAAAAATATAATTTTTTTAACATTTCAATTAGTGTTTATATTTTATTTTTTATTTCTACTAAAATTAGGTCATCAACACCAAAATATGGTGTTGATTGTCCTCTCAAGAGAAAAAAGTATATTTTATATAAAAAAAATTGAAAAAAATATGATGCACTAGAGGAGATATTCCTTGTCAAGATGACATACGTTTTTTCCTATTTTGAATAAATAATGAAGAGAAAAGTTGATGTCCCATCAAAACAGTTGTGTTTTCATTATACGCAACTTCTAAGATTTATTTAAAAATATATATCAATTTGGGGAAGAAAATAATCCATGCACTAAAGTTTTGAGCTATGAATACACAAAAAAATAGAAGGAAAATAAATAAAATTTACTATATAAAGTTTGACGTCCTATTCAACCTTATTTTTTAGCATTTTATCAGCAACTAATTATAGCGTCAATTTTACAAAATACTACATTTAAATAATTTTAAATTTAAAAAAAAAATAGAAACATAAAATACACTAGAAAATCTACATTTTATTAGTTTACGTCATTTTAAAATTAAGAACATATACGTCACTTTGTAGTGATTCAAGTTAAAAAGTTAGATCAGTGTTGGTTGTTTCCTTTATAAAAGTGTGACATAGGTTTGTGCTTTTACCCTAATGTTATTAGATTTTTGAAAAGAATACATGGTTAGAAAGCTAATAAAAAACTTGAAGTCATCCTTGCATTTTTTTGTATTGACATTTAAAAACTGTGAACCATAGGGGGAGCACGCATGATATTTGGTCGAGATTTCTAACTTTTGTTAAAAACACATCCTTGGCATCGAAAAGCTACCTCCAACCCTTTAGGTTGGATGCCCAAGTCAAATCCAATCCTTAGGATTGGAATTTCCCAAAGCAGGCAAATATGCGAGCATGATATAAAATAATTAAAATGAATTTTATGCATCTCTCTCTCTCTCTAAACATAGAGATAGGGAGAGAGAGAGAGGGGGGGGGAGAGATATGGAGATAGAGAGTGAGGGAGATGTCCAAAGACATAGGGAGAGATATTGAGAGGTAGAGGGACGATAGAGATAGGGAGATAGGGGAGAGATAGGAAGATAGAGGTTTAGGATTGCTCAAGTTTAGGGTTTAGGGTTTATGGGTTAGGTTTTAGGGGTATTATTTAGGGTTTAGGGTTGCTCGGGTTTAGGGGTTTAGGGTTTAGAGAGAGAGGACCTATAGGGAGAGATAGAGGAGAGAGAGGGGAGAGATAGGGAGGTAGAGAGTGAGGGACATGTCTAGAGACATAGGGAGAGAGATTGAGAGGTAGAGGGATGATAGAGATAGGGAGATAGGGAGAGATAGGAAGATAGAGGTTTAGGGTTTAGGGTTTAGGGTTTAGGGGTTAGGAATTAGGATTTAGGGGCATTATTAGGGTTTAGGGGTTTAGAGTTTCTCAGGTTTATGGTTTAGGGGTTAGGGTTTAAGGGTATTATTTAGGGTTTAGGGTTGCTCAAATTTAGGGGTTAGGGGTTAAGTTTTAGGGGTCTAGGGTTTAGAGAGAGAGAGGACCGATATGGAGAGATAGAGGAGATAGAGGGGAGAGATAGGGAGATAGAGACTGAGGGACATGTCCAGAGACATATAGAGAGAGAGATTGAGAGGTAGAGGGATGATAGAGATAGGGAGATAGAGGTTTAGGGTTGCTTGGGTTTAGGGGTTAGGGGTTAGGGGTTAGGGGTTTAGGGTTAGGGGCATTATTTAGGATTTAGGGTTGCTCAGGTTTAGGGTTTAGGGTTTAGGGGTTGGGGTTTAGGTACATTATTTAGGGTTTAGGGTTTAGGGGTTAGGGGTTAAGGTTTAGGGTTTAGAGAGAGATATGATGAATAAGGAGAGATAGTGGAGACCGAGGGGAGAGATAGGGAGATAGAGAGTGAGGGACATGTCTAGAGACATAGGGAGAGAGATTGAGAGGTAGAGGGACGATAGAGATAGAGAGATAGGGGAGAGATAGGGAAATAGAGTTTTAGGGTTGCTTGGGCTTAGGGTTTAAGGGTTATGGCTTTAGGGTTTAGGGGCATTATTTATGGGTTAAGGTTTAGTGGTTTAGGGTTGATTAGGTTTAGGGTTTAGGGGTTAAGGGTTAAGGTTTAAAGGTTTAGGGTTTAGGGTTTAAAGAGAGAGAGAGGACCAATAGGGAGAGATAGAGGAGATCGAGGGGAGAGATAGAGAGTGAGGGACATGTCCAAAGACATAGGGAGAAAGATTGAGAGGTAGAGGGTTGATAGAGATAGGGAAATAGGGGAGAGATAGGGAGATAGAGGTTTAGGTTTGCTTGGGTTTAGGGTTTAAGGTTCATGGGTTAGGGTTTAGGGGCATTATTTAAGGTTTAGGGTTTAGGGGTTTAGGGTTTCTCTAGTTTATGGTTTAGGGGTTAGGAGTTAGGGTTTAGGGGCATTATTTAGGGTTTAAGGGTTTAGGGTTGCTCAGGTTTAGGGTTTAGATGTTAGGTATTAGGGGTTTAGGGTTTAGAGAGAGAGGACCGATAGGGAGAGATACAGGAGACAAAGGGGAGAGATAGGGAGATAGAGAGTGAGGGACGTGTCCAGAGACATAGTGAGAGAAATTGAGAGATAGAGGGATAATAGAGATAGGGAGATAGGGGAGAGATAGGGAGATAGAAGTTTAGGGTTTAGGGGTATTATATAGGGTTTAGGGTTTAGGGTTGCTCAGGTTTTGTGAACTTAGGGGTTACGGATTAGGGTTTAGGGTTGATCAAGTTTAGTGTTTAGGGGTTAGTGGTTTGGGTTTATGGGTTTAGAGAGAGAGGGGACCTATAGGGAGAGATAGAGGAGACAGAGGGGAGAGATAGGGAGATAGAGATTGAGGGAGATGTCTAGATACATAAGGAGAGAGATTGAGAGTAGAGGGACAATAGAGATAGGGAGATAGAGGAGAGATGGGGAGATAGTGGTTTAGGGTTGCTTAGGTTTAGGGTTTAGGGTTTAAGGTTTAGGGGTTAGGGTTTACTTGGGCATTATTTAGGGTTTAGGGTTTAGGGGTTTAGGGTTGCTCAAGTTTAGGGTTTAGGGTTGCTAAGGTTTAGGGTTACTTAGGTTTAGGGTTTAGGGGTTAGGGGTTTAGGGGCATTATTTAGGGTTTAGGGTTGCTCGAGTTTAGGGTTTAGGTATTAGGGGTTAGGGTTTAGGGGTTTAGGGGTTTAGGGTTTTAGGGTTTAGAGAGAGACATAAAGAGGAATAATAGGGAGAGATAGGGAGATGGAGAGTGAGGGAGATGTCCAGAGACATAGGGAGAGAGATTGAGAGGTAGAGAGTTTAGGATTTAGGGTTTCTCGGGTTTAAGGTTTAGGGGTTAGGGTTTAGGATTTAGAGGTTTAGAGAGAGAGAGGGACAATAGAGATAGGGAGATAGGGGAGAGATAGGGGTAAAGTGTTGGGGTTTAGGGAACTTAGACCTACCCTAAGTGCACAGTCAGCATATTTAGGGAATTGAGAGATAGAGGGACGATAGATATAGGGAGATAAAGGTTTAGGGGTTAAGGTTTATGGCTGGAACATGTGATAGTTGTGGTGGTTTTCTTGAGAACTTGTGTACACATGGAGAGTATACATGCAATTAGAAATGAATTAGAACCTTTTGGAAAATATAAGATAGTGGCATACAGTCTAAAATATGGTAAAGAAGCAAAAAGGTGTGAATTGGTTAGTGAAGAAATACCAGTATCTACATTTATGCCTATTTTTTGAGAAAAGATGGTTTATGAGTATGCAAGGCATACACACAGAGCTCAATGGTTGGACTTGCAATTCAAGTTATGCAAGGACACATTTCCTCTTTGTAAAGAATTATACACTACAACCACAGAATGAGGTTCAATCACAATACTACAACTCCACTCAAGTTGCTATATTTGTGCATATAGCATTCATTCATGCACCAGATAGCACAAAGGAAGAGAGTATCATTTTTATATTAGTGATGATCGCACACATTCTACATATTTTGTGCAAGGTTGATTTCAGATGTTCTATGGTCATTTGAGTAGCAGGAACATCATGTTTGATCAACATATCATATGGTTAGATAATTATGCATCACAATTTAAGAATTCATGAATGTTCTAATGGTTGAGTAGGATGCATACATTCAGTGGTGTTCAACATATATGGAATTTCTCTGAGGCTGGACATGGAAAAGGGGAGCATGGTGGTGTTGGAGCATGTATTAAACGAGCCTTAGTATGAGAAGAGTTGAATTACAAGGATAGTGCAAAGTTGACAGATGCAGCATCCATCATTGAATGGTGCAACTCTACAATGGGTCCAAGTAATGAAGGTAAGTCTACAGTTCATAGATTCTTTTGGTTGATAGAAGAAGTTAACATTGCAAAATATGAAGATTGTTGTACAGTGATAGGATTGTTGACAAGAGACACTGCTAGGCATGATAAGTGTTGTCATTGATGGCAACCAAGTCTCTCTACACATCCACATTAAATAATTTTCTCAGACTGGAAATCAGATTGAAGATCTGTATAAGTCTGGGAAGTCAAGAATAGAGTGTGACAGGGTCCGGTATCTTGGTTTGGATCTCCTCGGGAGTGGATTAGAGTTTGTTGTGGATCTGAGGGAGTCATAAGCATTGTCAAAAAAATCTAAATCTAGAATTTTGACCTCTGGTGATGGAGGAGTCAATAGTTATTAGAATCTGAGTATCGGGTTAACAGTTTGACAAAATAGATAGAAGAAGAACAAGCTAACATTGTAATTGATCTTGGTTCCAGATGTATGGAAGTTGTTGGTTGGACAAGTTGTGTTGATTAGTGATAGTAGTCGACCTGACTAATGATCTGTGAGTGCAAGTTTTGGTCCGCGTCTCAAGTTATGCATGAATCTAGCTGACAGAGCAGAGTATTCAATAAAGTTCCAAGTGTTCTTGAAGCTGACTGAAAAGTAATTAAAGATCAGGATGCGCATATATATAGCTGATGGATTTGGATGATTTTGGTGTGTGTGGTGTGTGAATATGGAGTAAAGGTGAAAAGAGCAGAGATCTAATATTCAGATGAAGGCAGAGCAGTAAACAGGGCAGAGTGAAGATGAAATGTGTAAGATCAGTGTTTTGTGCTTAACCGGAACTGAAATCATGCATTAGTAGATGCTTCTCATCAGTTCAAAATCTCTGTTATTCTCTTGTAATCATTTGTAGGCAGTCAGCCTCTATTTGAGTAGTGAGCCCGAATGCATGTGCATTCTCATTTGTAAAAATACTTTTAACAGGGTATTTAATTTTTGTGGGTTAACCCCCACCATGGTTTTTCCCTTAACCGGGTTTCCACGCTAAAAATCTTGGTGTCAAGAGTGTTATTTATGCTTCTACTCATATGTTATTGATTCATGCTTTAATGTTTACTTGATTGTAAGTTATAAAAGATGATTAAAGGCAGAAAAGTTTAAATTGTGTGACAACTAATTCACCCCCCCTCTCAGTTGTCCCGACGAATTCCAACAATTGGTATCAGAGCGAGGTTCCTTTGAGAAGCGTAACATCTTAAGGAAAGATCTTGGAAGGAATTTTAATTGGTTCACTCAAAGATCAACTTCAGTTGGCCCTAGAAGATCTTGTTCAATCTAAAGTAGAAATTAGTAATCTAAGAGGTGAACTTAAAGATGTCGATGATACCATTGAGATGTTAAAGGATAAATTAAAGAAATCTATGGAAAGGAAAAAGGAGCTACTTCTGCAGTTATCTAGTTTAACTGAAGAAAATGGCATGAATGAAGCTTTGGAAGAGAAGACAAGGGATTGATAGAAGTTGTCAAAAGAAGTTGCTATTCTGAAAATTGAGATGGAATCTGGGGCAATAAGGCTAACCAAAGAAATTGAACAAAGGAAGACGATTGAAAAAGATTTGAATCAAACTCTAAAAGAAAGAATTGATGAATGCTATAGATTAGACAGTATAGCTGGTCACCTAAAGTCTGATCTACAAGAAAGTAGAGATAATGAAAGAGATCTTGAAAGACAAATTGTCATTCTTAGACATGACCTAGAAGTTGCAAATGAATACAAGGAGAAGTTCAAGATAAGTTCAGCCAAACTTGAAGTAATATCTAAGGATCAGAAAAAGGTTGATGACAAGCATGGTCTTGGATATGAGAAAGGTGAAAGCTCTGGATCTGGACAAAGAAACTCTCAACCAAGGAATGAGAGAAACAGACCTAGAAGACCTCCAGTAAGACAGCCTAATGCTCAAAGGTATCCATCTTTCAATGGAAATTGTTTCAAGTGCAATAAATTTGGACATAGAGCCACTCAATGAAGAAGCAGAGTAAGTCAAAATAATCCATCCTTCACTGAACAATGCTTCAATTGCAAGAGGTATGGTCATAAATCCAATGAATGCAAAAGTATGATAATGAGTAACTCATCAAATAAAGGAAGTGGAAATTCTTTCAATGGAAAATGCTTTGCATGCAATAGATTTGGACATATGGCCATTCAGTACAGATCAAGAGGAAATCAACCAAATGGGAAAAGAAATGTTGTGTGCTTCAATTGTAACTGATCCGATCATTTTACAAGATTCTACAAAAGTAGGATTAATGAAAGAAGGGGTCCGGTAAATAGAAAACCAGATGAGTAGAGACAAGACAAAGGAAAAAGAAAAATTGATGAGAATGAGATCTAGAATGAAATGATCAAGACATGGGTCAAGAAAACAATTGTGAACCATAGTAATGGGTCTGCACCAGCATCTGGTGCTGATAATTCCTCTGGAAATTGAATTAGGAGCTTTGGCTCAAGGGGAGCTGCATTGAAAATCAAATCCCCCAGCTAGTAAGTGGGTGCCTAAATCTGGCACAGTGAGAAAAGAGATCTTGGATTGTTTCAGATCATTTGGAAGGATTTCTGGAAGAAAAGAGGTGGATATGGCAAATTGCGAAGTAATTCATGAGAAACTATTCAACAAATAGAGTAACCAAATGTATTAGGGTAGAGCATTTATTACAAAGACAAATTAGGTGCTGTAGAGCATAAAAAGGTCATTCATTTCTCATTTAGATCACTTTGCTTAGGAAGAAAGCAAGAAGAGAAGGAGTGAACGAGCTCAGAGCTGAGAATTCTCAAGAGTTTAAGCACAAAGATGATTTCCAAGCAAAACCCTAATCTCCAGAACAAGTTATTTCTTTTTTTTTGTGAAACCTCTTGAATTCTCAATCTTTGCAAATGGCTACACCTTTAGTTGTTGATGTCACTGAAAGGCCCCATCCCAAATTTAAGAAGCATCCTTACAAATTTGTTGAAGTTGAGTCGCTAGGTGCTTTTTCGGGTGTTCCATATGGGGTTTTACATGTTGAAGACAATAGGGCATACATTCATTGTAATGTAGAAGAATTTGGGAATCTAAAACTGTTGGATTTGTTTAAGAGCCATCTAAAGGATGACAATTACCAACTGAAACCTGAATTTGAAGCCCTAGAAAGCAAACATTTTCTACAAATTATTGAATTTCTATCATTTTATGAGAGTGAATGGGTTCGTTATGTATTGAGCCGAATGCATGATGAATTCATATGGCTACTGAAACCATTTAAGATCACCAAATATGTTATCAGAATTCTGACCGGATTAAACTCAACCGATGGATTACCCATGTTAAAATCTGTCAAAAATCAAATTGTCACTGATGCAACTGGTGCAAAATTTGATAAAAGAGCCATGACAATCAATGACATTTTAGAACCGAATGTCAAGTTTGCTTCCATGGTAATTGGGTATAAGATTTATCACTCAAGCAGAGAAAACTCTGTCTCCGGAACAGTTATATATGCAGCATATAAAATGCTGAAAGAGAATGCAGACTATGACCTCTGTGAGCTACTACGGGTTTAACTGTTTGAAAATTTAAACAAAATCAAGAAAGATAAGAAAAATTCCTTCAAGTATTAT
Organism: Cunninghamia lanceolata; assembly: GCA_027924645.1. Classification (NCBI taxonomy): domain Eukaryota; kingdom Viridiplantae; phylum Streptophyta; class Pinopsida; order Cupressales; family Cupressaceae; genus Cunninghamia; species Cunninghamia lanceolata. The sequence continues at coordinate 8,635,747 of BSBN01000957.1, forward strand.
TCCTTGATTATATGCTTATATTTCTATTTTATGAATGAAGTGTATGGAGTGCAAAGTGTATATTAGACAAATGACAGGCCAGTGGCAATCCAGATAAGAGATCATTTATATAGCCTTGGAGATTCAAGTGCACAAAAGACTGCAATCTGGGGGTATTTCAAAAAAATTTAGAGTCTAATGCATGCAAGGGAAAGAATCCGTAAGTTAGTTGTAGAAAAGTATGAGAATGAGATATGTTTTAGGTTGACACAAATCAATGTCTGATGGAAGCTGTAGAACCTAGAATAGTATGGATTATGCCAATGGGATATAAGGTTGATGAGAAAGTTTTGGAAATGTATGTCAACATCTCCTAAGCAAATCAAAAGACACATATGTGGAAAGGTTTGGAACATACAAGGAGCTAAGCCTAAAGTTGCATGTGGAGCTCAGACGGCCAAAGACCAAAAGGAAAGTGCAGAGGCAAGTTGAAAGGTATGATGAGAGCATTGGCCTAACCAAGGAGGTAGTTAAGTAAAATAGAGAAAGAATTGAAAAGGCTGAAAGAGAAAAATAGGACAAGAAACAAGAAGATGCTCCAGTGGAACCATCCTCTACTTCAAGGAAAATAAGAAGCTCTGCAACTGTCTCAGAACAATCCAAGTCTATTCCCATTAAGACACCAGAAGCCACACCATCCGGTGAAGGAGGAAAGAGGAAGAAAACCAAGGCCACAAGAGCCTACAAGAGCACAAAAGATGATGAGGAAACATAAACAGATGAAGAAGTTAAATAGATAAGATCAAAGAAATCCAAGACTTCAAAGGCCCCTGAGAACCAACCCTCCGGAAGAAAAAAGGCAAGTAAAAGGCAAGAGACTGGTAAGGTTGCTATGAGTTTTGAACAAATTGTAAAATCAATTACGGTTCATGGGAATCTAAAGCCTATCAGAATATATTATGATTGTTTTGATGAAGCAAATAAGAAAATCTTGGAGGATGCCACCATCATGTACTTGAATAAATTCAATAGAGCTCTATTGAAAATTCTGCAAGAAATTCCCAAAAGCTTAAGGAAAATACTAGAAATGAGGAAGGAGGCCGCCAAGGACAAAGACATAGAACTCAAAGAATATGTTCTCTCCACCCTGTGTCCAGTAATGACTAGAAGAGAAGCTAATAAAATCCTTAAGGAAGTTAAGGAGAAATTCAGAAGCAAGATCCGTATGAATAAGTTAATGCTTGGTGAAACTGAGGAAGTTGTAAAGGAAACAGAAGAAATTTTGAGAAAAGCCCTTGACAAAGATAAATACTATATTATTTCAGAGGAGCAAGAAGCTCCAAAAGAAGATATTGAAAAGGGAAATGATGACCAAGGTAATACTCTAGATCCTATGGAGCAAACCTATGAGGTGACAGATGATGGAATTGATTTGTCAATTCCAGTTGCTGAAGAAGTAAACATCAATGAGCAACAAACAGAGATTGATGACTCCTCTATTCTGGGAGAGAAGAAAATAAACAAAGCAGATATAGAAATGGTGGACCAAATTGATGATGCAGGTGATACTCTAACTCCTCCTGACCAACCAGAAAAGGAAGATAACGTTGAGAATATTGCTGCCACACTAGATCCTCCGGAACAAATTTTAGATGGTGAGGACAAAGGAGAGAATCCCACTGTAGATGATACAAAGAAAGGTGAAGCAGAGAAAGAGAAAGAAGAGAGTAAGGATGAGAAAATAGAAGAAGATGGTGCAAATGTTGAAGCACCCAAACAAGATAGTCTGAAGAAAACCCAAGAAGAGGAAAGTGTTCCATAAATTGTTGCAAGAGACATTGCAGATGCAGTGAAAAGTCTTCTGGATAAAGAGATGCTTGAATTTGATGAACCTGAATTACTCCAAGGACCATTTAACCTAGATGCTCTCTCTGGTACAAGTGATGAAGATTGCATCCTTCACTCAAGCCAAGGCCAGAGAGAAGCTATTACAATCTCACATGGAGAACAGTGAACTATTAAGGCTTGCAACCAGAGTCTTGGAGAAGATATTGCCAACCTGTCAAAAGAGTCCATCGGATTCTCCCTCCGGTCACCTAAAGAATCTTGTAAATGTTGTAAGTACACATTTTGAGTCTTTTGAAAAATTTGTGGAGGTGAAAGTTCAGAAGGAAATTTTGGATAAGAAATTTAGTGAAGTACATAATCTAATAAGAAATGATAGGATGATACTCGACATTAGCATGAGGAGTATTTAGAATTCTCTAAATGATGGAAGTGATATGTACAAATTATGTCTATCATGGCCCAAAGTTAGTGAAGATATTGAGAAGAAGATAAAAGAGCAAGAACAGAAATTATCAAATCTTTCTCAAATTTTTGATCCTCTAATAGTTTCGCCTATAAGTCAAGAATGTCAAGTAATTAGCTTGACAGATGAGATAAAGAGGCTTGTTAAAGAAAAAGGTAACATTATGAAGAGAATGTGTGAGCTCCGAGAATTGATTGCCCCCAAGTTAGAAACCATGTTTAATGCCTTATCAAAAGCTCAAACTGCACTTCAGACAAGTAATCCTCTGAATCTAACTAAGGCAGAAGCATATGCATTTTTGTTGAGTGGATACATCTTAATTTTGGATGGAATGAAGGGAACCTGGGCCTCTAAACTTGTGCAATTGAAAAACAATTTTGCAGACATTCTCAAGTTCATGTGAATAGAACTTAGTGATTAGTTGTACATATGCAACACTATACACAGAATTTTTGGAGAATTTTGGCTTGCGGACCCCACCCTTTTCCATTAATGTCAAAGGGGGAATGAAGATTAGTGAAAAATGAGGAATCCAGCAAAGGGGGAGCACCAGAAAGTAGTGTGAACAACAGTATGTAGCACAAGCAAAGGGGGAGGTATTCCAACACTTAGTCATTTTTCACTAAATGTTGCCATCAATGCCAAAGGGGGAGATTGTTGGCAAGAGATACTGCTAGGCATGATAAGTGTTGTCATTGATGGCAACCAAGTCTCTTTACACATCCACATTACATAATTTTCCCAGATCAGAAATCAAATTGAAGATCTATCTAAGTCTGGGAAGTTAAGAACAGAGTGTGTGATAGGGTCCGATATCTTGGTCCCGATCTCCTTGGGAGTGGATCAGAGTTTGTTGCAGATCTGAGGGAGTCATAAGCATTGTCAAAAAATCTAAATCCAGAATTTTGACCTCTGGTGATGGAGTCAATAGTTATTAGCATCTGAGTATCGGGTTAACAATTTGACAAAACAGACAAAAGAAGAATAAGCTGACATTGTAATTGATCTTGGTTCCAGATATATGGAAGTTGTTGGTTGGACAAGTTGTGTTGATCAGTGATAGTAGCTGACCTAACTAATGATCTATGAGTGCAAGCTTTGGTCCGCGTCTCAAGTTATGCATGAATCTAGCTGACAGAGCAGAGTATTTAATAAAGTTCCAAGTGTTCTTGAAGCCGAATGAAAAGTAATTAAAGATCATAATGCAGATATATATATATAGCTGATGGATTTGGATGATTTTGGTGTGTGTGGTGTGTGAATATGGAGTAAAGGCGAAAAGAGCAGAGATCTAAGATTCGGATGAAGGCAAAGCAGTAAACAGGGCAGAGCGAAGATGAAATGTGTAAGATCAATGTTTTGTGCTTAACCAAAACTAAAATAATGCATTAGTAGATGATTCTCATTAGTTCAAAATCTCTATTATTCTCTTGTAATCATTTGTAGGCAGTGAGCCTCTATTTGAGTAGTGAGCCCGAATGCATGTGCATTCTCATTTGTAAAAATACTTTTAATAGGGTATTAATTTTTGTGGGTTAACCCCCACCGTGGTTTTTACCTTAACCAGGTTTCCACTCTAAAAATCTTGGTGTCAAGAGTGTTAGTTATGCTTCTGCTCATATGCTATTGATTCATGCTTTAATGTTTACTTGATTGTAAGTTATAAAAGATGATTAAAGGCAGAAAAGTTTAATTTGTGTGACAACTGATTCACCGCCTCCTCTCAGTTGTCCAGACTAATTCCAACAAGGATCGAGTGAGTTCCATTCTTTTAAAATCTCAAATGCAGCTTCATGGACTATATATTTGAGGTAGATGGTGTGCTTTTGTTCATCATGTTAGGATTTTTCTTGGAATGGTTGTGAGTCAAAAGAATGGTTCAATGAATGGCATGCTAGATCTTTAAGCCCACTTCCGATGTATCAACTTCCAGGGGCACTACAACTCATGAAGATGGAATCATCAATTGAATTTGACCATATTTCAGATCTAGTTGAACCAGGTAATATGTTAATGAAATTATTATTTATTTTAGACTGTGATGCAGTATTATTTTTATCATTTATTGAATTTTAATTTTTTTTGTGCAATTTATTGTAGGGCATGTATATGCAGTTATTGTCGATGAATATAATGATGAGGGAAAGGATTATTATTTGTCATTGTGTTGAGGCAAAAAAGAAATTGACAACCCATGTCATAGATGAAGAAAACATTGAGTATCCTATAGGATCGGTGGTTGTTACTAGAACATGGCTTAGAAGGTATCCAATGAAGAAGTCTAATGTGTGGTTGTTCGAGGACTTTGACACACATATGAAGATTCTTCATTATTCTAACCTTGTTGTGGCATCAAACATTCATTTGATAAATATGGGGGTAGACCGTCAAATAGAAACTTGTGGAAAGTTCACTAGTCTAACCATGAAGCAATACTTGACACCATAAAGGGTAGAGCATATCCATATGGTTCATTAGATTGAATCAATGGAATGGCAAAAAGATATGTTATTTTTATTTGCTATCCTCATTTCACCTTCTATATTTTTGATATTTTTCTTATCTTCTTATATGTACTCCTTGGTCCTAGTTGATTAGCTTCATTTCATTATAGAGCTTGTTACTGAATGGAATGGTTGTTGATGCATTTAGATATTCCCCAGGGTCATGATTGGTGAGTTGGTTTGATCAAACTAAGTCAAGTGGTTTGATCAAACTTATATTTTAAGGTTAAGATATTTCAAACAACAGGGTGTGTGAAAAATATCACTGCTTTTCAGCTTATGAATAGCAATGGAGGAATATCAAAATTGTAAGTCTTTAATTTAATTTATTTCAACTTTCAAAGAAAGCATTTGATTTGTACCTTTACGAGGATGATTGGTATAACAAAAACTTGCATCTTTGAATAGGTTGACAACAAGAAACATAGATTTATGTTTAGAAACATAGATTGTACCATGTGGAGGTATTTTGATGGTATTGTATCATTTCATCATGTTGGTGTACTCATTTTAGCTAAATAGTCCAATTGCATTTGCATGTAGGATTTGAGTATGCTGGAGGTAAGCATAAACCTTATGAAGTTGGTTTTGGAAGGAAAGTAAGGTAGGTTTTCATGATTATTTCATGATGATTGTTCTCATTTATCTTGCAAGACCTGAGATTTTGAAGGTTTCATAGTACCAATGGTGGCATTATTGGCCAAAATATCCTCTATCAAGCTTGGGAGCAGACATGGTTCTTCATGCATCATAGTGATATGGATTTCTTCAAAGATTGTTTCATCATGTTACATTATGGTTTCATTCATGGAAACCAAAGTTGAAACTTGTACATCAAACTTATCTTTGCATCATGAATTCATACAAGGATCTTATTTCAAACTAGATTTGTCATATCCTATGAGGAGATTAACACCATAATATCATGATGTTACTATGAGTTTTAATAACAAGGATTCAATCTTACAAACCCTCATGTGTTTCTTCACATTTAGTGCTAAGAATTGGTAGCGGTGGTAAGGGCAGCCTTAATTGATGCCCTACAACACATTGGATCAAGTGAGAACGCCTTCATAATACTAAATTTTCATCTACTAGAAAGGTGATAGGACTAAATTTTTGCATTCGACATATCCTAGGGCCAAACGGATGGTGCCAACACATCTGAGTGGGTGGGTAAATGCTAGGGGAGGTGTATTTTCAGTGGTGAAGCCTCATGGTCGTTCTCAGCTACATTGGACAAAGGCAGTCTCTTAAGAGCCCTAAGACAAAAAAGGTGTCAAACTTTGGACCGAATGTTTCATCAAACTGTGACACCTAGGAACATCTTCTTTGCATGTATAGGTGGATTTAAGCTCCACCTACAATACTTAACTCATATTTTTAAATCAATTTCATTTGACTATGGTGGCAAGGAATACATTGTTCCAAAATACTTTTGTTTCATGCAGTGGAAAGGTGCTAGGAGTGAAATTTTGCATTCCACACCTCGTCAGACCCAACAAACTATGCCAACACATTGGAGTGGGTGGTTAAATTCTAGGGGAGGTCTCTTTTCATGCGCCAAGTGCCCCAGATGTTTTGGGCTACAGGCTAACAGCAAAGTCACTTGAGATCCGTGAGAGCAAAAAACTACCAAACTTTGACGAAGCGGTTCTTAGAATTCATGGCACTTGGGAATGTTTAGTTTGGACCTACATGTGTTCATGGGGTCCATCCACAATAACCTTTCTCAGTTTTTGTCAACTCCAATCCATTTGACCATGCCAAAATTAAACGCATTCTTGCAAAATGCTTTAGTGGCATTCAGCACAACCTTGCCAAGAGCCATGTTTTTCATTCTGCTCATCATGGGGCCCAACGAATTGTGCTAGAATGTTAGGGTGGGTGGGTAAACACTAGGGGAAGTCTCTTTTCATGCGTCGAGTGCCCCAGACTTTTCGGGCTATAGGCTATCGGCAAAGTCACTTGAGATCCCTGAGAGTAAAAAACTGCCAAACTTTGATGGAGTGGTTCTCAGACTTCATGGCACCTGGGAATGTTATGTTTGGACCTACATGTGCATGTCAGGTCTGTCCACAATAACCTCTCTTATTTTTTGTCAAATCCAATCCATTTGATTATGCCGAAACTAAACACATTCTTGCAAAATGCTTTAGTGGCATTTAGCACAACCTTGCCAAGAGCCATATTTTTCATTTTACTCATCGTGGGGCCCAACGGATTGTACCAACATGTCAAGGTGGGTAGGTAAACACTAGGGGAGGTCTCTTTTCATGCGCCAAGTGCCCCAGATGTTTCAGGCTGCAAGCTACCGACAATGTCCATAAATGTGACTTTGTCGGTAGCCTACAGCCTGGAACGTCTGGGGCACTTGGCGCATGAAAAGATACTTCCCATAGAATTTACCTGCTAACCCAGACATGTTGGCATAGTCCATAAGGCTTGACGATGAGCAAAATGAAAAATATGGCTCCTGGCAAGGTTGTGTTGAATGCCACTGAAGCATTTTACAAGAATGTGTTTAATTTTGGCACGATCAAACATATTGGAGTTGAAAAAAACTAAGAGAGGTTATTGTGGATGGACCCCACATGCACCTATAGGTCTAAACAAAATATTCCCAAGTGCCACAAATTCTAAGAACTGCTCCATCAAAGTTTGGCAGTTGTTTTCTCTTAAGGATCTCAAGTGACTTTCCCGGTAGCCTACAACTCAGAATGTCTGGGCACTTGGCACACAAAAAGAGACCTTCCCTAGTGTTTACCCACCCACCCTGATGTGTTGGAATAGTCAGTTGGCCCCCACGATGAGAAAAATAAAAAATATGGCTCCTAGCAAGGTTGTGTTGAATGCCACTAAAGCATTTTGGAAGAATGTGTTTAATTTCGGCACAATCAAACCGATTGGAGTTGACAAAAATTGAGAGAGGTTATTGTGGAAGGACCCCACATACACCTATAAGTTTAAACAAAACATTCCCAGGTGCCATGCATTCCGAGAACCACTTCATCAAAATTTGGTAGTTTTTTGCTCTCAAGGATCTCAAGTGACTTTGTCGGTAGCCTACAGCCCAAAATGTCTGGGCACTTGGCACACAAAAAGAGACCTCCCCTAGTGTTTACCCACCCACATTGATGTGTCCGTGTAGTTCTTTGGGCCCCATGAGGTGTGGAATGCAAAATTTCACTCCTAGCACCTTTTCACTGCATGAAACCGAAGCATTTTCGAACAATGTATTCCTTGCCACCATAGGAAAATGAAATTGATTTTAAAAAAATTGAGGTAGGTATTTGTAGGTTGACCTAACATCCACCTATACATGTAAATAAGATGTTCTTAGGTGTCATGGTTTGACGGTTCAATAGCCGGTCCAAAGTTTGACAATTTTTTTGTCTTAGGGCTCTTAAGAGACTGTCTTCGTCCAATGTAGCTAAGAACAACCAGGAGTCTTCACCAATGAAAAGACACCTCCCCTAAAATTTACCCACCCACCTGGATGTTTTGGCACCATCTATTTGGCCCCAAGAGGTGCCAAATGCAAAAATTCAGTCCTAGCACCTTTCTAGTAGATGAAACTAAACTAAAAGCTATGTTGTAATCTCCAATTTAGGTATTTCCTCTATTCTTCTTAGATTGATATGGTGTTCTCACTTGATCTAATGTGTTGTAGGGCATTAATCAAAGGTTCAAACAGTCTTGAAGATGATGAACCCATTCCAATCCATGTTAGCACAAGAAAAATGTAAAAGATATGATCATGTTAGCACAAGAAAAATGTTATAATGGGATAGATAACATCATCTAAAACAACAAAATATAATCTTGTAAGCATATGTATCTAGCATTTAAGTAGACAAAACATAATGGCAAAACACACCTTAAAGAATGTGCTATAAAATCACATGAAATGGTTATCAAACTAGGGTTTATGATGATTTTTGGAAAAAAAAAAGGAAGGATTTGTTGTTGTTTCGATTGTTGCAGCTATGGTAGGAGTTTCAAAATGGATTAAATTTCATCTTTTCAGACTTACATTGTATTTTCATGGTCTTCCATACATATTTGGTTAATGTTTGTCTATAGGGATATTACCTATGGCTGCTAGGGTTCTTGTCTTTAGTATTACATCATGGGCTTGCCTTTTTCTAATGAATCCATGAAGTTATCCTATTGAGTTAGTCATTAGATCATCAAGGAAAGAATTATGAGGATACTATGAGGGTGTCATGAGTGGAGAGTAACCTTGTTTAGAATCCAAATCCCTTATTATCACTGTCAAAAGCATGCAAAATTGTGACAGTCCTAAGATTGTAGCAGTAACAAGAAGATGTCTTATTCATAAGCAAAGACCCTGGTTTTCATCAATGGTGTTCTCCCTATGTCTCTCTCCCTATGTGTTAAAGTACACTGGTCACTAATGTAGGTGCATAGAATGTGGGTAAGAATTCCATCTTTTGTTTCAAATTACAAAAGGAATAGGCATAAAGAACAAGATTGCAAATTACAAGTTCCATGAATAATTTGTATAAAAATAACCAATATTATTCTATGTCCAAAATGAACACCGCCACTAATAAAAGAACCACTCACCTAAGTCAATGCATGTTTTGGGGTGTTGTATCATATGTATACTTGTTGTTAAGCACATATACTTGTAGTGGTTTATTGTCACGTGTTGTAAACCATGTATGTGAAGATGAAAACATAGTTTAGCCATTTGCATGAGAAAGTAAGGGATATAACATGTATTGATGACATGAGCAACACTACTACATATTCTTAAGTGTTGTAAATATGCATCTTCGTATTTCATCATGGTGTGCTTCATTGTAGCATGAATCACTTGTTGTAAGCATGTACAATTATAGCATGTTATGCACATCACAAATGAAGGAATGTAATGATTGCAAGATGTGCACAAAATGGATTTTTTGATAAGGCTTGAAAGAAACTTTCAAGCAAATGCAATTGGCAGGTGTAAATCCAAATTATATAACTTTATCCACCATCCTCCTTGCCTATGCCAAAATGGGATCTTCAGAACAGGGTATGGATAACCATCAAAGCATAAAGGATATAGGAATTTTTCCAAATGTATTTGTAGCCGCCCTTGTATACATGTATGCAAAGTGTGGAAGCATAGACAAGGCATGTGAACAATTTGGCATGACACCTCTATTGAACTGCACCTGACAACTGAGAGGGAGGGGGTGAATCAATTGTCCTAAAACTTTTAACCAACTATGATCATTAACTTATCAACTACTTATATTCAGATACAACCATGAATGCATCAAATGATAAGCTCAACACAAAAGCATACACAACATAGGAGACACCAAATTTTTACATGGAAAACCCTAAAAGGGAAAAACCACGGTGGGTGCTAGCCCACATAAATATATAAGTTACATCAATACCAAAAATAGAGGCTCACTGCCCAAATTGCTCACTACAAAGAAAGGTTCACTGCCTATGGATGGCTCACTACCAAAAGGTTGAACTAAGATAACAGCATCTATTTCATGCCAAAGTTTAGTTCCATTGAAGCACAAACACCTCTACTCTACTCTTCTACCTTCCTTTACTTTTATCTTCACATCTTCGCACTTGGATACATTTTCACGACTCAATTACAAGTATTTATACACTATATCAACCTTGGAATGATCATCAAGGTCGGCATTACAATCTTCAACCATTGGAACAATCTCCAAGGTCGGCATTACAAACATACATTAAAATAGGTCTGGACCTAATACAAGTTTAGCTAAAGAAAAGATGTAAGAATGTATGTGGATCATGCCACACCTTAGCTAGGACCCAAACACAATCTTCCATGCTACAACACGTTATCACAATCTTCAATGTATCCCCCCGTCTATGATGAATTCAACCAGGTCAGCCAAGACTAATATTAACACAAGTATTCTCAAGAACACGCTTCATGCACATTCTGAATTACACCTTGTGGACCAATCCAAATGTAGGAACATGATCAAGAGACATCCACAAGCACATTGCAATCACCAGGAACAATCGCATGATCTCTAACAACTTTATCAATTGGATTCTTCAAACTGGAGCACAAGAACAACACTGTCAACCACTGTCATAAGTAAAAGATAGCTTATAGACCACCAAATCACAAACCATTGTAGTTGATGGTACTTATCATCATCATAGACTTATTTCCATAACTGTAGACCAAAATACTTCAATGCAGAGAAAAGCACTTTCTCCCTGTCACCACAAAACACACAGAAAAGGTTGTTTTCACTCTGGTGAACGTAACTCTCTCAATTCTTCATACCGGAAGCCCAAACTCAGAATATAACATCTTCATACAAGCTTCTAAATAACTTCCAATCCATAGGCAAAGATATTTGTTCTACAGGAAATGCGGAGCATTCTTCTAGATTGTTCTTTTGCCTGTAATGCACTGTTTCTATTGCAAAACATTGTTATCACCGGAGGGGATAATTTTCTCAATATCCTCAACAAAGTAAGAGCACAATTGACACTAATGACAACACAGATATGTTGACATCAATGACAACACCGATTAGGCACATACTTGCAACAACCTCAAAGAGATGCCATCTCATGGAATGCAATGATTGCACGATATGCACAAAATGGATTTTTTGAAAAGGCTTTATAAGCTTTCAAGCAAATGCAATTGCAACGTGTAAAACCAAATTACATAACCATTGTAAGCATCCTCCCTACCTGTATCAAATTAGGATCTTTGGAACAAGGTATGGACAGCCATGAAAGAATAAAGGATATAGGAATTTTGTTAGATGTATTTGCAACTGCCCTTGTAAACATGTGTGCAACTTGTGTGGAAGCATAGACAATGTATGTGAATTGTTTGACATGATGCCTCAAAGGAATGTTGTCTCATGGAATGCAATGATTGCAAGATATGCACAAAATGGATTTTTTGATAAGGCTTGAAAGAAACTGTCAAGAAAATGCAATTGGCGGGTGTCAAGCCAAATTCCACAACATTATCCAACATCCTCCTTGCCTATGCCAAAATGGGATCTTCGAAATAGGGTGTGGACAGCCATCAAAGCATAAAGGATATAGGAATTTTGTCAGATGTTGTATTTGCAGCTACCCTTGTAGATATGTATGCAAAGTGTGGAAGCATAGACAAGGCATGTGAACAATTTGGCATGACACATCAAAGAGATGCTATCTCATGGAATGCAATGATTGCACAATATGCACAAAATAGATTTTTTGAAAAGGCTTTAGAAACTTTCAAGAAAATTCAATTGGAACGTATAAAACCAAATTCTATAACCTTTGCAAGCATCCTCCCTACCTGTGCCAGATTAGCATATTTGGAAAAGGGTATGGACAGCCATGAAAGAATAAAGGATATAGGAATTTTTTCAAATGTTGTATTTGCAACTGCCCTTGTAGACATGTATGCAACTTGTGTGGAAGCATAGACAATGCACATTGAATGTTTGACATGATGCCTCAAAGGAATGTTGTCTCATGGAATGTAATGATTGCAAGATATGCACAAAATGGATTTTTTATAAGGCTTGAAAGAAACTTTTAAGAAAATGCAATTGGATGGTGTCAAGCCAAATTCCACAACCTTATCTAACATCCTCCTTGCCTATGCCAAAATGTGATCTTCGGAACAGGGTGTGGACATCCATCAAAGCATAAAGGATATAGGAATTTTGTCAGATGTTCTATGTGTAGCTACTCTTGTAGACATGTATGCAAAATGTGGAAGCATATACAAGGCATGTGAATAGTTTGGCATGACACCTCAAAGAGATGCCTTCTCATGGAATGCAATGATTGCATGATATGCAGAAAATGGATTTTTTGAAAATTCTTTATAAACTTTCAAGCAAATGCAATTGGAACGTGTAAAAGCAAATTCCATAACCTTTGCAAGCATTTTTCCTGCCTGTGCCAAATTAGGATCTTTGAAACGGGGTATGGACAGCCATGAAAAAATAAAGGATATAGGAATTTTGTCAGATGTTGTATTTGCAACTGCCCTTGTAGACATGTATGCAACTTTTATGGAAGCATAGACAATGCATGTGAACTGTTTCACATGATGCCTCAAAGCAATGTTGTCTCATGGAATGCAATGATTGCAAGATATGCACAAAATGGATTTTTGATAAGGCTTGAAAGAAACTTTCAAGAAAATGCAATTGGCGGGTGTCAAGCCAAATTCCACAACCTTAGCCAACATCCTCCTTGCCTATGCCAAAACTAGGATCTTCGAAATAGGGTGTGGATAGCCATCAAAGCATAAAGGATATAGGAATTTTGTCAGATGTTGTATTTGAAGTTGCCCTTGTAGACATGTATGCAAAGTGTGGAAGCATAGACAAAGCATTTGAACAGTTTGGCATGACACCTCAAAGAGATTCATCTCATGGAATGAAATGATTGCAAGATATGCACAAAATGGATTTTTTGAAAAGGCTTTAGAAACTTTCAAGAAAATGCAATTGGAATGTGTAAAACCAAATTCCATAACCTTTGCAAGCATTCTCCATGCCTGTGCCAAATTAGGATCTTTGGAACAGGGTATGGATAGCCATGAAAGAATAAAGGATATAGGAATTTTGTCAGACATTGTATTAGCAACTACCCTTGTAGACATGTATGCAACTTGTGTGGAAGCATAGACAATGCACGTGAATTGTTTCACATCATGCCTCAAAGGAATGTTGTCTCATGGAATATAATGATTGCAAGATATGCACAAAATGGATTTTTGATAAGTCTTGAAAGAAACTTTAAAAAAAATGCAATTGGCGAGTGTCAAGCCAAATTCCACAACCTTATCCAACATCCTCCTTGACTATGCCAAAATGGGATCTTCGGAACAAGTTGTGGACAACCATCAAAGCATAAAGGATATAGGAATTTTATCAGATGTATTTGCAACTGCCCTTGTAAGTCCATGTATGCAAAGTGTGGAAACATAGACAAGGCATGTGAATAGTTTGGCATGACACCTCAAAGAGATGCCACCTCATGGATTGCAATGATTGCAAGATATTCGCAAAATGGATTTTTTGAAAAGGGTTTAGAAACTTTCAAGAAAATGCAATTGGAACATGTAAAACCAAATTCCATAACCTTTGCAAGTATCCTCCCTACCTGTGCCAAATTAGGATCTTTGGAACAAGGTATGGACAGCCATGAAAAAATAAAGGATATAAGAATTTTGTCAAATGTTGTATTTGAAACTACCCTTGTAGACATGTATGCAACTTGTGTGGAAGCATAGACAATGCACGTGAACTGTTTCACATGATGCCTCAAATAAATGTTGTCTCATGGAATGCAATAATTGCAAGATATGCAAAAACTAGATTTTTTGATAAGGCTTTAAAGAAACTTTCAAGCAAATGCAATTGGTAGGTGTCAAGCCAAATTCCACAACCTTATCCAATATCCTCCTTGCCTATGCCAAAATGGGATCTTTGGAACAGGGTTTGGACAGCCATCAAAGCATAAAGGATATAAGAATTTTGTCAGATATTGTATTTGCAACTGCCCTTGTAGACATGTATGCAAGTGTGGAAGCATAGACAAGGCAAGTGAACTATTTGACATGATGCCTCAAAGAAATACAGTCTTGAATGGAATGCAATGATTGCAAGATATGCACAAAATGTATTTTGCAAGGATGTTGTCAACATATATATAATGTCATGAAAATATATATATAATTGTATACGCCTAAAAATGACACAAATCACCCTAAATAAATATTCTAAATATTTATTCCATTCTTCTATTAATTAAATAAATATTCTAAATTTATTTAATCAATTCACTGTTCCATAATTAAATAAATTCTATTTATTTAATTAAAATTCTTCTAAAGTCCCTCACAATTAAATAATCATAAATTATTTAATTAATCCAAATTCCTCTATCCAAAGTTCTAAATTCAAAATTCCACATCACCTTTACACCTCACCTTTTCCACATCACCTTGTCCATCTCATCAGGTTGCACATGTAATTAAATATATTTAATATTTAATTACCTTATTTTCCCTCACCCACATGGCCTATTTCTTCTTCAATCAGAGGTCAGTTAACCAATCAATCAAATCTGTTAACTAACCTGTCAGTTGAGTCAAATCCTCAATCAATCCAGTCAGTTCCACAATCCACTCTTCTAACTGATCAATCAATTCTGTTAACAGACCAGTCAATGGAGTTAACTCTCCAATCAGTTTTGTCACATCCCACCTTTCATGATGGAGCTGGGACACTTGGCACGTTTCCACTGGTTGCACATTCCTCAACCATCCTCAACCGTTGATCTTCATATCTCCTCTCAACCATTGATTCCTATTCCTCCGAGTCTATAAATGAAGCTTCATCCCTCCATTCTAATGATCCAGGCTTTTGACATCGTTACTCTGCAGAAATATCACCAGCGCGCCTTTGGCACCCACTTGTCATCTACAAGCTTGAGATCACCATTGTTGCATTGGAGCTCACCTTCATTGCATATCACACCATAGCCGTTCACCATCGACTTCCTCAAACAGCTTTGAAAGATTGCACTCTCTGAGGGCTCATCTCATCTGCGAAAGGATGATTCGTGATAGGCAAACAACAGAA
Source organism: Cunninghamia lanceolata (assembly GCA_027924645.1). Taxonomy (NCBI): domain Eukaryota; kingdom Viridiplantae; phylum Streptophyta; class Pinopsida; order Cupressales; family Cupressaceae; genus Cunninghamia; species Cunninghamia lanceolata. The sequence goes on from BSBN01000957.1 coordinate 8,651,193, forward strand.
GTTTCAAAACGGAAGAGGTTTGCTGTGTTTGTTCATTGCTTTGTTCATTTGAATCTTCTTTGTTTCTCTATTCTGTTGATGTTTGGGTCATCTATTATTCATTTGATTGATCACTATTTCACCCTCACATTTTTGGCGCCCACCGTGGGGCCGTTGCCCCTTTATTTCACCATTTTTGAGCTTTTTTGAAGGCAGGTTCCGTACAGGTCCCGCAGAGTCACGCACAGGTTCTTTCAGCGCATCTGTTCATTTTTACGGCGCTTTTGAAGACTGTTACGGTGCTTTTGAAAATCCTGTGCATCTGTGTATTCTTGCTGCGCTTTTACAGACTGTTACGGTGCTTTTGTTAAAACTGTGCATTTGTTGACTGTTACTGCGCTTTCATAGACTGTTGCTGCGCATCTGTTATAACGGCGCATCTGTTGACTGTTACGGCGCTTCTGAAGATTGTTGCTGCGCATACATTAAAACTGCGCATTTATCCATTTTAACGGCGCATACGTTCAAAACTACGGCGCATTCGTTAATGCTGCGCTTCTGTTGATCACTTCTGCGCATTTGATCACTAAAGCTGCGCATTTTAACTGGCTCAGGTTTTAGTACCTTTCTAGAGGATTTTGCTAACGCTAACCCTTTTGTAGGTGTTTGCTGGAGCGGTTTTGCAGGATAGGCTCAGGTTTAGTTACATGTAGTTGCATCTAACTAGCTCACATTTCATTTTCTGGGAAAGAGTAAAATGGTTGTTCATTACAAATCTTCATCTAGTCTTAATTAGGGAGGAAGTAACTGGTTTATTTCATGCTTGCATCGCAAACAACTTCCAAGTTATTGCTATCTAAGACTTAAAATTGAACTCACAACTGCTTTCTGAAGTTAAAATGAACCATTGCTATATCGTGAGCCTGAATTTCAAAGTTAACAAATCTCGTGCAACGTGGACTTAAAATTGAACTCACAACTGCTTTCTGAAGTTAAAATGAACCATTGCTATATCGTGAGACCTAAATTTCAAAGTTAACAATCTCGTGCAACGTGGATTTAAAATTGAACTCACAACTGCTTTCTGGGATTTAAAATTGAACCACTGCGATATTGTTGGAATCACTTCAAAGTTCTGTTTGAGTAGATTAGCCCATTTAGTTTTTATCTTTTAACTAGGTTGGATTAATCAGTGTATTCTGTGCTTGCGAATGACAATAGGCTTATGCTCTCCCCTCTTCTGGGTGATCAGAGTGCCAGACTTGTCATTCTATTTGTTTAACCTTTAGGAGGGGCCTGCCCTTGGATGCACGCTTGTCCAAGTGGGAACGACCCTGAGTGGTAACAGGCTAACGCCAAGCCCTACCGAGCCACTTAAAATAAATTGTGCTTGAGGTGAAAACTTCCTGCAACGAGTGCTGTTATGTTACACCGACGGCCAACCTCCCCCAAAACCCTCTCAGGCGTAACCCTTTGAGGCTGGGAGACTCCATAATGGAGAGTAGCACCGCCGCACGTGTAACCACTTGAATGGTTGCCCGAATTAGATACCTCTTGTTTTAGTGGCCCAAATCCCTTATAATCCATTTCTCACCTAGGATTTTGTGCTTGCTCTCGTCCAAAATAGAGTTGAAAAACTACAAAAACAATGGAAAACTACAAAACATTCTTTGTGCTTGCCGTGTTTTCTTGCTAAATTAATTCATAATATCAGATCAGGAAGACCTTTTCTAGCCAAAGAATACCAAAAACAAAAGAAAAATCCCAAAAATTTGCAAAAAAAAAAATATATATATATATACCAGAACTGCGCATATATCCTTTTCTGCTACGCATATACAGCGACTTGCTGCGCTTTTGTGCCGAATGGCTGCGCATATATACCTTTCTGCTGCGCATATACACTGTTCTGCTGTGCTTTTACAGCGACTTGCTGCGCATATACACCGACTTGCTGCGCATATACTTTTCTACTGCACATTTGCACACTGTTACTGCGCATACATGCTTCACCAGAGCGGCGCATATACAACGACTTACGGCGCATTTACCCATTCTTGCTGCGCATCTGTTTCTGCGCATGTGTGACAGTGAGCATCTGCCCTATTTTTGAGAAATTTTCGTCAGCTGTTCAGAGTACCCATTTCAGCCTAGTTTCATTTTCCGAGGTCAGAATCAACCTTGCAGTCAATTTTCATCCATTTCACCCATTTCTCTCTCTTTCGACGGTTGTCCCAGTCACCTTCTGTCCTAGTCACTCTTGCCCCAATGTCATTCTGTCCCATACCGATTCGACATAGGTCCTTCTTCGTTTCATTCGTGAATTCACGTAAGCCTAGTAGGTCACAGTACCTTTTGCTAGTAGTCTTGTTGAACGACTAAGCCCTACACAGTGAGACTGGTATCGACTACCCTTGCTAGTGGCTAGAGTCTTGTGTCAACCGTCTTACCTGAAGCCATTGAGCGAGAGAACCCTTTGTCCAAATCTTGTCCTAGATACCCCATTCATTGCAGTCTTAGTCGGCACCTTGCCAAAATTTCTAATCCTAGTCCACTTCACCCCACCCCACCTTGCATGGTTCTTACTCAATCCCAGTACAACAAGCTAATTGAAATGGCCGACTCATCCGATCACATCGCCCCACCACGCGATGATGATGAAGAAATTTCTCGTGAAGAATTAGTGGCACACATGCAAGATAGCAAATTCCAACACCTAGTGGAGAAAGTGCTCCTTGAGGACCCCACCAAATACTTCCATCATCTTGCTAGTCTCAGAATCAAACTCCCCGCAGACTTTGACATTAGCTCCATCAGGGAAAATGCAGACAATGAACGTGAGAGGGACACAAATGACATGGTCCCCCAGGCCAATGAGAGAGGAAAACAACCCATTGACCAAAATGCTCCTATGGCGGATGTGAGACAACAAATTGAGAGTCTAAAGCTAGAAATCTCCAACCTTAAGATCGGCACAAGTTCCAAGAACTACTCCTTGGAAGATATAGCACCATACCCCTTTGACAGAAGTTTGGTCATGAAACCATTCCCCTTTCAATTCAGAATCCCGAAATTTGACAAATACAAAGGGAAGGGGGACCCTAGAGATCATATCCGGGAATTCACTGCAGCATGTTTAGAAGTAGCTCACAACGAGACCTACTTAATGAGACTATTCCCAAGATCTTTAGGAGGTCAAGCTATGGAGTGGTTCTCGCGTCTTCCACCAGGAATCAAAACTTTTGATGAACTTCTCAATAAATTCATAACGCACTTCTCTTACAACATAGAACACGAAGTATCTATGCTAGACCTATGCAACACCAAACAAAAAGGTGGTGAGTCTTTCGCCACCTTCTTACAACGATGGAGACAGCTAGCTAGTAAGTGTTCTTACGACATGCCTGAGAAACAACTATTGGAAATGTTTGTCCACAATTTGCATCCTGATCTTAGCTATCAGATTCAGATACAATGCCCTACCTCATTCACCAAAGTCATTGAAATGGGGCTATTCATTGAGAAAGCTATGATCGCTAAAGGAACTCTAAAGCTCTACAAGGACACACCTCCTTCCAATTACACAACTAACAAGTCAAAGTTTTGGACCAAGAACAAGAATGTGGTCAACGATGGAGTAGTGGACGCCAAGGCGGCAGCCCCTAAACAACAACCCATATTCACTCTTAAGGAAGAAGCAAATAACGGTGCACTCAACAAGCCACCCCCTCGGGAATCTAGACCTTGGTTCAATTCAAATCCAAGGAGAAAATTCACGCCGTTAGGAGAATCTCAAGAGTCTGCTCTCAGGAAGTTGTTGGCTAACAATGAAATTTCTCTACCGCCAACAAGTAACTATGAGCCTATAGTCAAACCTCCCTATTGGAAGGACACAGACTATTGCGAGTATCATCGAGGAAGGGGGCACACAACCAATAATTGCATCCGTCTTAAGAATGTCATACAGGATATACTGGATCAGAATCAGGGAGGGACACAACAGCATACCTCCAATGAATCTCATGTGGCCTACCGGGATCCTCTCCTAAACCACAACCGGCCGTATAACAACAATCACAACAGCGGTCACAACAACAACAATGGTTACAACCACAACAATGGTCACAATGGCAACAACTCCAATGGCCATAACAATCATGACAACAATCGCAACAGGCCAAACCAGAACAGTGGGTCGAGTAATGCTAACTATGCAAGCGTTCCCTTTGAGTACACCATTAACTGCATTTCTGAGCATGTTCCACAAGTCAATGTCATATCCCCCAACCAACAACCACGACCTAACGGAACTGGTTGTAGTATAATTACCCGCAGTGGTAGAGTCACGATCAACACCACTCCTCCAAGGTCGTCACCCTCTCCGTCCCACTCCCGCCCATATAATGTCATCGACCAATTGCAAAAAACTCCGGCTCACATTTCTATATTGGAGCTCTTGCGTCTATCTCCTTCTCATAAGGAGATTCTCAAGAAAGCCTTAGTGGAAACTACTGTCCCCACTAACCTGGCCCAAGAGAAGTTTCAAACCATGGTTGGCAATCTGACATCCTCCCCTTCCATATCATTCACTAAGCAAGATGACCTTTCCGTATCTCAACCCCACAACACTCCCCTACACATTGTCGCATTCGTACACAAGCACCGCATCAAGAGGGTTCTCATTGATGGGGGTGCCGGTTTGAATATTTGCACTTTGAAGCTAGTCCTTGCATTGGGGTTCTCTGAACAGGCAGTGGATCCACGGAGGAAGATTACCATAAAGGCCTATGACGAGGAAGAGAGAACCACAAAAGGCACGGTTGTCCTACCTATTCAAGTTGGACCGGTAATTAAAGATGTGGTGTGCCAAGTCCTTGATCGGGAGCTTGCTTACAATATTCTACTAGGGAGACCATGGATCCACGCCATGAAGGCTGTCCCCTCCACCTACCATCAATGCATAAAGTTCCCACACGATGGCAAGCAGGTCACCATACACGGCGACCCTGATCCCTACCAACACTGCAATTCTTTCCGAGCTAAACCTGAATGCGTCATTCCCAACAATAGAGCTTACATTTCCCCTACTCCGCCACAAGACCATTCCACCGAAGCCTCCTCCTCACAGCCTAAACCAATGAAAATCACCATAAAAGAAAATGGCGTGGGGTAATACCAGATTGAGCACAGCCTCAACCTTGCAACAATGCCCTTGTCTCCTCGCTCCTTTGGCCAGCCCAAGCATCAACCCAGGCATTTTCCAAAGCCCTCTGCTCCTCCTATAACTCCCGCAAACCCCTTTGTAAAATGGGGGACCTTATCCGATGAATCAGAGGAGCGAGATCTCTTGCAATGGCTTTATGCCGAAGAAGAAAACACACCCCAAGATCCACCCAGACTCCCTACAGAGCTCTATGGGCGAGGTGAGACCATCTTGCATAGGATGGGATATGAAGGACAAGGCCCTATCGGCCTCAGAAAAGAAGGGATCATCGAACCTATACAACCTTCTTCCTCCTCTTCGGCTAGAAACACCACTGGCTTGGGATACAAAGGCAAGGGCAAAGCCAAGGAAAATGCCTGTCTTGTAGAGACAATCCAAACACCCCAAGAGGACAGTGACACAGATTCAGATGAGTCGAATGAGTATGAGTGGGACGAGCTAACAGAGCACTCCTACGATGACAAGGAGATTGACACCATCCAAACTCTTAGCCCATACCATGAGAGACAAACGCAGCGGGACAGACCACTAGAGTCTGATTTGCCCCTCCCCGAGAGTATGGCTTTCGAGGAAAGTTTCGATTCCATTGCGATAAACAACTTAGAGGAGAGTACCACCCAGAACACTACCCCCACCTGTGCTCCTAGTATTTCCATCCACACTATCAATGAATCAGGTCCTTCATCCGACTCCCTTCCCCTCTTGCACCCGGAGCTTATTGACTGGGATCTGCAAGGAACCCCCCAATTAGATATGTTCCAGAACGATGATGCCTACATTGACTATATGGGACTTCGAGATCACTTACCAAAAGGAGATCATAAAGCCGGTTTCGCTATCGAACTCAATACTGTAGCTTACTTCGGGGAGGGTGCCAAGCCTTCTAGTCGCAAAAATGTAAAGATCAAAAAGGGATCTGATGGTGAAAACTGCCATGCGGCAGTGTCAGATCATAAAACAGTAAAAAGAAAGGACGTATCTGAAGGTGAAAACCCAACTGTGGCACCTGACGATGGATTGCTTGACACCCTCCCAAGTGATATGTATCAAGAAAGGTCACAGATCGTGGTAGAGCCAACAGAGCCAGTGAACATTGGAACCGAAGAGCAGCCTCAGATTATCCACTTTGCAAAATCTCTCACGCCGCCTGAGAAAACCAGGTTTGTACCATTCTTTAAAAAGAAGAGAGGCAGCTTTGCTTGGTCATATGCCGACATGCCAGGTTTGGACCCAAACCTGATCTTACATCACTTGCCATTGGATCCAGGGGTGAAGCCCGTAAAGCAAAAATTGAGAAAGATGCATCCCCATATAGCCCTTCTGGTCAAGGAAGAACTCAAGAAATTGCTAGACGTGGGGTTCATCAGAGCCATTGATTACCCCGAATGGATATCAAACATCGTGCCAGTGTCTAAACCAGATGGCAGAGTTCGACTATGCAACGATTTTAGAGACTTAAACAAAGCATGCCACAAAGATGACTTTCCCTTGCCTAACATCGATATCATAGTCGACCTCACGGCAGGATATACAATGCTGTCACTTATGGATGGATTCTCAGGGTACAACCAGATCAAAATAGCACCAGAGGATCAGCACAAAACCTTTCACTTGTCCATGGGGTACCTTTTGCTGGAATGTCATGCCATTTGGGCTGAAAAATGCAGGTGCTACATATCAGCGGGCCATGACAACTATATTTCACGACATGATGCATGTGACCATGGAAGATTATGTTGACGACATCTTGGCAAAATCACTCACCAGGGACTCACACCTGGACACATTAGAGAAAGTCTTCCAACGGCTAGACCAATTCCAAGTAAAATTGAACCCAAAGAAATGTGTGTTTGGGGTAACATCGGGCAAGCTGCTAGGCTTCATCGTGTCAGCAAACGGCATAGAGGTAGACCCGGCCAAGGTCAAAGCAATCATGGACATGCCTCCACCCAAAACTCTAACACAGTTGAGATCCTTATAGGGCAAGCTACAGGCCATCCGCAGGTTCATCTCACAGCTGGCAGACAAGTGCCATCCTTTCAGCCATCTCCTACATAAGAACGTTCCATTTAAATGGGATGAGCAGTGCGAAGAGGCATTCAACAAGCTCAAGGAGTACCTCATGAATCCTCCTATACTCATGCCTCCGATCCAAGGAAAACCTTTGATTCTCTACATATCTGCTACACCTACTGCTCTTGGGGCTCTCCTAGCGCAGCAAGACTATGAGAACAAGGAAAGAGCTGTGTACTACATCAGTCGAACCTTAGTGGGCTACAAGTTGCAGTACTCACAGGTGGAACGTTCATGCCTTGCGGTGGTTTTTGCCTCACAAAAACTCTGACACTACATGTTGGCACATCCTGTCAAACTCATTGCCAAGATCGACCCACTAAAATATCTTCTCAGTAAAGCAGCTCTCACAGGTTGACTAGCCAAATGGGTTATGCTTCTTAGCGAATATGATATAGAGTATGTGGACAGAAAAGCCATCAAAGGGCAAATTATCACGGACCAACTAGCTGAGGCACCGTTACAGGACACTTCACCAATGCAGTTTGAGTTCCTAGATGAGTCTTTATTCACTATGTCCACATCTCCTTGGAAACTCTACTTCGACGGGTCTTACACCAACCATGGATCGGGGGCAGGTATCTTGTTTATCACTGCCCAAGGCGACACAATTCCAAAGTCCTACAGGTTGTTATTCCCATGCACTAACAATATAGCGGAGTATGAGGCTTTGGTAATTGGTCTCAAGATGGCCACTGAGTGGAAAATCCAAGCACTATGTGTCTACGGTGATTCTCAGCTTGTCATAAACCAGGTCAACGACGAGTATCAGACCAAAGATGAGAAGCTCATCCCATACAAGCGAATGGTCGACGACCTCAAAGAACATTTTGGGACCATCTTGTTTGAGCAAATACCCAGGATAGAGAACAAAGCAGCCAATGCAATGGCGACCATAGCCTCTCTTCTTGAGATACCTGAACATGAGTCACGGTATGAGTTCTTAGTAGAAACAATTCGACAGCCGGCTTATGATCTCCTCGAAACCCATTCCATTTGCCACCTAGTAGGATCTGATTCACCTTGGTACGGTAAGACCTACACTTACCTCAAGGACAATGTCCTTCCTTTGGACCTCTCTTCCAACCAAAAACAAACTTTCATTCGACAAGCCTCCCGTTACACCATTATCACCAATACCCTTTACCGATGTGGTCTGGATGGTACTTTACTCCGTTGTCTAGAACAAGAAGAATCTGTAACTGCCTTGCGAGACGTGCACGAAGGGATCTGCGGAACACACTCCAGCGGTCCTTCCTTAGCTAAGAAACTCATGCGTTTGGGTTATTACTGGCCCAACATGGAAATGGATTCATATCAGTTCGTCAAAAGGTGCAAACAGTGCCAGATACATGGGAACCTGATTCATGCACCTGCTCAGGAGTTGAGACCTCTAACGACACCCTGGCCCTTTTGCCAGTGGGGACTTGACCTCATGGGAAAGATTCATCCGCCTTCTTCTAACGGCCATAAATTCATCATAACCGCCACTGAGTACTTTACAAAGTGGATTGAAGCCTTTCCCCTATCAACCGTCACAGGAAAGCAAATTTCCTCTTTCATTCTGAATTACATTATCTGTCGATATGGCATCCCTTCATCCATCATAACGGATAACAGGAGACCCTTCAACAATCAGGATGTCCAGGAACTTTGTGAGCGTTTTAAAATCCAACATCGTTTCTCCACTCCATACTATCCCCAAGGTAACGGCCAAGCTGAGGCATCGAACAAAACCATTCTGAAAATCCTAAAGAAGACTGTCAATGACGCTGGTCGTGATTGGCACGTCCAACTCAATCCCGCTCTGTGGGCCTACAGAACCAGCATACGCACTCCCACAGGTGCTACACCCTACGCCCTCGTCTATGGTTCCGAAGCCATCCTTCCCATTGAGGTCGAACTCCCATCCCTTCAGGTGTCGTTGAAAGGTCTCATATCAGACGAAGAGTACAGAGTCTCCAGACTACAAGAGCTAGAACTGCTAGAGGAAAGGCGCCAGAAAGCTTTTGACCATCTCAAATCCTATCAACAGATGATGTCAAGAAGCTACAACCACAAAGTTAGACCAAGATGCTTCAAGGTTGGGGACCTCATCCTAAAAGAGAACCCTCGCAATCAGCAGGACAGAGAAAAGAAAGGTAAGTTCGAGCCTAACTGGCTTGGACCCTATGTAATTGTAGCGGCCTACGGATCGGGGGCATATCAGTTGGCCACATCAGAAGGTGAGTTGTTTGATGACCCAATCAACAGCATGCACCTTCGCCGGTTCTATACCTAAGAGAACCCCAGTGCAAGGGGGTACAATAAAGTCAAAAAATCAAAAAAATCAAAAAAAAAAAAGTTACAAAGAGAAAATACAAAAAAATCAGAAAAAATAGCAAGCATACAAAAAAATCGTCCTTCGATGAAAACCTGGCAAACAGGCGCCTTGGATAGGTATCATGATGAAAACCTGGCAATCAGGCGTCATGTTACTTTCGAGCTTCTCGTGCAAATAAAAGCAAGTGATGAAAACCTGGTAAACAGGTGTTACTTGTGACGGACCGCATTCTCCATCTTTGGAAATCCAATCCCCTTGAGCCCATTCTCCCTCTATTTTCCCCATTCAACCCATATCCATCCCACAATAAATGCTTGACAGTTACCTATCATGGCTTGATACTCACCTTGTGGCCTTGTCAACCAAGGTTTTGTCCCATACCGTCTCCTCGAAGTGAGCCTAGCGTAGTGTCTCTCGGCAGTGTCTGTGGTCCGAATCCCCGAACTACGTTGCCTCTGTGTCGTCACGTAGGCAAGGCCATTATTCTAATGCGCCCCCGAGGCTTCCATCTCTCCCAAGGTCCCATTCATCTCCTTTCTTGTCTTCATTATAGTCGTCTTTCTTCTAGTCCATCCAAGGTCCATTAGGGTTTACCCTGAACTACGTTGCCTCTGCGTCGTCACGTAGGCAAGGCCATTTAGCAATGAGCCCCCGAGGCACTAGGTCAGTCCCTTAGGGTCCGTCTTCTCAATAAGGATTGTGCAACCTTCTCATCAAGTAAGCAAATGCAAGCAAACACCCGCACTTCAAGCAGACATCTCGACAATGAGCATCTTACCTTATCCAATGCAAAGCAAATACCCAAGGTCTTCTAAATGATTTTATGCAAATTAAGGCAAGAAATAAACACATATCAACGCAAATATGCTTTTGTAGATTGGAACCTAGGGTCAAGTTACAGAGTCTTGATTTTTGCTATCATACCTTCCTATGCTACTCAAGGATGCCAAAAGCTAGAGATGCTATGATGGGGGCATGATTACTTTCGTTGTTTGTTGTTTGTGGATTAAACTTTAGTAATGTGAAGCCTTGTCTAAGGACATGATCGGCAAAAGATCATCGAGGACATCAAAGGTCTTACAGGAACGGGGGCAATCCTTGCTTGTTGAAACGCAAGAGGTACTCAGGTCATCTAGATTCAATTTTGACTAGATGCTTGTATTGACTTGTTAAATCACAATCCATGTAAGCGGTACTCAGGTCATCTCGGTTCAATTATACCTAGATGCTTGTATTCACTTACAACATTTCAGGAAGTACCAAAAACAAAATGCCCAATGATGAAATAAAGCAATCTAAAAGCAAAGCATCCGTCCTATATCCATATACACATCCATGCATCCATATCCCATACAATCCTCATTATCCCAACTATGCAGAGTAACGATATCAAGTCAAGTTCTGGGTAATTTTATCTCAACCATTCTTCTATCCATCATGTCATTCTTGTGTCGATAGAGTACATTTGGACATCACAAAAACAAGGCATATAGGAGCATACCATATCACTCATAGGACTAGTCATGCACATGATTAGGTTAGTCAAGTCCACCATCCAATGCATTAGGTCACCAATACATTCGCATCACATCTCAAAAGCACAGAAAACCACTAAACAACATAGCTAAGTGCATCGCATATATAGTTGCATCATAACATAGAAATCATGTTCCATATGTATACATTTGCATTAGATCATTTAGACATCGCATATATAGTTGCATCATAACATAGAAATCATGTTCCATACATATACATTTGCATTAGATCATATAAACATCCGGTAGCATCTCATATATCTATGCAGCATCATAACATAGACAGCATGTTTCATATACATACATTTGCATCATAACATAGAAATCATATTACATTTTGCATTCATTCGTCACATTAGATCATATAGACGTCATATAGCAGCATATCAAAGTATTTCTCATATAGCATCATATAGACCATCTAACTATGCAATAGAATCACATCATACAATAGAAGTAACTCATCATCTCATAACACATGCAATAGATACACAAAGCTGCATCATCATATATACTATCATATAAATGAGGTCCAAATGTACAATATCACCATCTCTCTCAAAATCAAAGTGTCATATACAAATATACGCCCAAATGGACGGTGATACATGTCCCAAAATGTACAAAATCTGGTTCGTGTCTACCCCTGCTGCTGTGGGCCACCACTACCAGCTCCTGATTGCTGAGGTCCCATCACGGATGCCCCTGACTGGGATGGACCCGCTCTGTGAGCCACCCCAGACTGACTCCTGAAACTTCCTGCCCTCTGGCTCGACGCCACGGCACCATGGTACAAGCCTCGGTAATACTGAGCCTGTGACTGCGCTCTGGCTAGGTCTGTCTGTGCCTGTGCCAACTGCGTCTACAACTGGCCTACCTGTGCCTGTGCCTGCTGCACCTGCCCAACCAAAAATGAACTCACTGCGTCTGTACCCATGGCAGCCACTACTGTGTCCCTCTCTACACGGATCAAGCGTACCCGTGCGTCCGCCATGTCTCGCTCGCAAGTCAACCCAGCGATCACCGCTGCGTCTGTATCTCGCCTCCTCTCCACTCTCCTCAGCTGTGTCTGTAGCTCTCGCACCTGTCCCCTCAGACTGGCTACGGTCCTCTCATGGGCCTCACCCTGCACTGGCCCCTGTGCTGCCTCTGCCTGTCCTAACCCCTGCTGGGGTGGTGGCATCTGTACCTGCTGCTGTGCCTCTCCCTGTCCTGGCACTGCCTGCCCAGCCTGATCTATCCTCCTCCGCTGCCTCGGCCTCTCTGCAGCTCGGCCACCCCGTCGTCCTCGTCCTCCTCTAGCGCCCCTCCGCCCTGGGCCAGCCTCTCCCTCCTCCTCTGAGTCCGCCTCATCAATACGAGGCACCAGCATACCGGGTCCTGAATATCTCAGGAAAGGATGTGCAGTGATCCAGTCCTCGTACTCCTGTGTGACCCCCGCATCTGCTATCTCTCTCCGCATGTCCCATGCCACATACGGCAATTGCTGGAACTCTGCCAGGGCCTCCTCGTACGAAGCCATCGGCCCCCATCTGACCCTCTCTGTATGTGTCCGAGCAAACATGGCCTGTCCCTGTGGCATGCCCTGTCTCCTGCCGAACTGTCTCAGCACTCGGCCCACCATCTGCCTCTCCAAGATGTGTCGTGTCCAGCCTATCAACCACCTGGTCTGGAAGCAGTAAGGCAGCTCATCTCCCTCATCATCCCAAGGCTCGCAGTCCAGATATGGTCGCCAGATGACCACATCTACCCCATCCAACATGTGCCGCCAGTACTCTAGCTTCCCCAGCCTGTGCTGGGAAATCACTCCTACATAGCCATAGCTGTATGGCTCTCCTCGCTGCCTAGCAAAGACGCATATCAGCCTGGTCACCGCTATGTGCTCCCACAGCCAAAACTGTAACAGCAACACCCCAGCCGATAGACTCGTGCTGCGGTGGTATACCACCTGATGCATGTCGTGATATAGGTGGGCTAGCACGCAGGGTCCCCACGCATATCGGGTGCCCTCGGTCAGCATCCGCTCCATGATCCTGCCCCATCCAATGGGAAACCCGTGCGATCTCCTGTCCGGGCATACAACGCCCGCAATCAGTCCAGCCACAATCCCAGGGAAGTAGTCATAACAGTCATAGATATCCTGCCACGGGATGACCTGTCCCACCAGCTTGGGATCGTCGAATACTCGCTGACACTCGGCAAGTCCCGCGTCCCGCTGTGCGTCATACTCCACTAACTCGCCTACCACGGGCAAGTGCAGTATCCTGTAGACGTCCTCCAGCGTCACCGTCATCTCTCTAGTAGGGAAGTGGAAGGTCTCGTCCTCACTGTGGAATCTCTCCACAGCAGCTGTCAATAGTCCTCGGTTCGCCCGCACCTCGGGCATAAAGCAAACGTAATCTAAACCCATGGCACCAAGCGCCACTCTGTCAGCCTCCGTCAGCATGTATCTCTACAATAAAGGCATGGGGAACGTCTCCCTTGACTGCAGAGTCTCTCGTATCTCCTCCTGTAAGCACGCAAAGCAAGGCGTCAGTCTCAAGCTGCATATACCATACTCAACATATCTATTGAACTATATCAACTAAACTTAGCATTTCAAATTGATCAAAACAACACACTACATCTCTTGACTAGATTCCTGCAATCTCGAAGATAGCTCATCGATTCTTGCGTCAAACAGGACGCTAATCGAATCAATTTGGCTAAGTAATTTGCCATCTCAAGCAAATGCGCCACTACAGGTGGTAAAAGCGCCGTTTCTGGTATATGCGCCGCAATAATCAACATATGCGCCGCAAAAATGCATATGCGCCGCTACAGGGCACATATGCGCCATTATAACAAATGCGCCGCAGAAATCCACGTATGCGCCGCGAAATTACGGATGCGCCGCAGGAAGTCACATATGTGCAACTTTATCAAATGCGCTGCTACATTTCACATATGTGCGGCAAAAATACAAAAGCGCCGCCAAATTGCACATGCGCAGCTAGAATGCACAAAAGCGCAGCTTTAACGCATGCGCTGCCGAAACCGACATATGCGCCGCGAAAAAGCTAATGCGCAGCTTCGCGAGGCATATGCGCCGTTCTGCGTTTCGGCGCATCTATTTCACCTATTTTCTACGTGCATTTATGACACCTAAACTCGACCCTAGGGGAAATTTTTCGAAGCACATACCGGGGGTCCTTCCTCTGCTGGCCGCCCGAATCGTCGGACTCGCTCAAATCGGTGCTCCTCGCGTGGAATGTCTGCTGCTCTGGCCGCCATGCTGCTCTAAGTTTGCTCTGAGCTCTCTTTCTCCAATCCAGATCAACCAAGTGTGCAAATGACTATTCTTGTGGACCCAGCTCCTATTTATAGCCTCCAAACCCTAATTCTGGCTAGGTGATGACTGAGACTACTTCCCGTGTCCGTTTTTCCTCCCATTTTCTTCCCGCATCCCTGACCGCGTCCCTTTTTCCTCCAACTTATCCTAACCCTTTCCTCGTCGTGAGATTGTCCGTCTCCAAAACTTTTGCCGTTTTTCCCGTCCAATCTCCCGAGGGGGCATCCTATCGTCATTTAACCTGTACCAGGGGCAAACTGGGGCATGTATCATCATTCAGACTATCAACTTCTTTGAAGCAACGCTGTAAACTGCATTGCATCAAAGAGGGGCAAAATGTATACGCCTAAAAATGACACAAATCACCCTAAATAAATATTCTAAATATTTATTCCATTCTTCTATTAATTAAATAAATATTCTAAATTTATTTAATCAATTCACTGTTCCATAATTAAATAAATTCTATTTATTTAATTAAAATTCTTCTAAAGTCCCTCACAATTAAATAATCATAAATTATTTAATTAATCCAAATTCCTCTATCCAAAGTTCTAAATTCAAAATTCCACATCACCTTGTCCACCTCATCAGGTTGCACATGTAATTAAATATATTTAATATTTAATTACCTTATTTTCCCTCACCCACATGGCCTATTTCTTCTCCAATCAGAGGTCAGTTAACCAATCAATCAAATCTGTTAACTAACCTGTCAGTTGAGTCAAATCCTCAATCAATCCAGTCAGTTCCACAATCCACTCTTCTAACTGATCAATCAATTCTGTTAACAGACCAGTCAATGGAGTTAACTCTCCAATCAGTTTTGTCACATCCCACCTTTCATGAAGGAGCTAGGACACTTGGCACGTTTCCACTGGTTGCACATTCCTCAACCATCCTCAACCGTTGATCTTCATATCTTCTCTCAACCGTTGATTCCTATTCCTCCGAGTCTATAAATGAAGCTTCATCCCTCCATTCTAATGATCCAGGCTTTTGACATCGTTACTCTGCAGAAATATCACCAGCGCGCCTTTGGCACCCACTTGTCATCTACAAGCTTGAGATCACCATTGTTGCATTGGAGCTCACCTTCATTGCATATCACACCATAGCCGTTCACCATCGACTTCCTCAAACAGCTTTGAAAGATTGCACTCTCTGAGGGCTCATCTCATCTGCGAAAGGACGATTCGTGATAGGCGAACAACAGAAGTTTCGAAACGGAAGAGGTTTGCTGTGTTTGTTCATTGCTTTGTTCATTTGAATCTTCTTTGTTTCTCTATTCTGTTGATGTTTGGGTCATCTATTATTCATTTGATTGATCACTATTTCACCCTCACAATAATGTCATAAAAATATAATGTTATGAAAATATACATAATCTCATATATACATAATGTCGTACAAATAAAGTCATAGGGGCATATACAACGATATACATTGATAACATACAAAAGTATGTTTACAAAGCCAAATAGGCATATGTAACAAAATGTCCCAAAACTAAATCTCCTATGGATTGCTATCAAATAATCAATGGCTCTTGCTAGGCTGTGAAGATGGTGAACCAATCAATGACTCATCCTCTATTGCCCATCAACTAGACATCCTCAATAGAGATTTTTGAAATTCCACCTATTAATACAATCAAACAATATCCACATTAATATAGAAAATATTCAAAATATATAACATGACATAAGTAACCAATCACTTACCACCAACTAGTGATCACTCTCGATCATTTGTTGTCTCTCTTCTTCTATAGCTAGATGGCTAGGAGTTGTGACGTCATGTGAGAAGCATGAAGCAAATTTAAGTAAACATGAATATCATTTATGTACATTAAATGATGTGAGATAAAACAAGAAATACAAAATGACATTTACATGTTACTGGCTTGTACCTCGGTCGAAGGAAATGCAGACAAAATAGCTGCAACAATGTCCACCTCCACTGACTAACGAAGATGAGGAGTCTACATATTCAACATTTGAAAATAGAGTTCAAGGTTATTTGAGCAAAATAGATATAACATTATTTAAATGCATAATGATTAGAAATGATAAAGTTTACCTCAGTGAAAGTGGCTCTGCCTAGGGACCAAGGAAATCATCCTAATGGTGATGCTCCAACATCCATTTGTTTATCATCAAATTGTAACTAATTGATATATGAGAAAAAGTTTACATGTACTATATTTATGATCTTGTGGTAAATTACATACCTATTGACTGGACCTCCTCTCATAACCCTGCACTAGATGGATTACAGACGCATGATGAATACTTTGACCCTAGAATTTCATAGTGCAGACAATTACATACATTAATTTTGACTTATAATATCTACTCATATAATTAATTAGAGATTTCAAATACAAATATATTAAATTGTAGAACCTTGTAAAAAATTACCTAGGAGTCAATACCAAACGTATGTTGTAAGAGGTCATCTATGAGAACAATATTATCCAATATGGATGTGTCCATCACCTGTTGCTGCCCCTGCATCGCATCGTCCTGATGCTTTGGAATGTCTACATCCTAGGTAGTGTCCTGGGTCCCAAAATCACACAATGCCCCACATGACTTGCAAAGATGGGGGACTGACGATGCGTACTACTCTCACCCTCTCCAACCTATGAAAGATCACTGCCATGTTGTGTTAAACTCTGGGTGAGGGAACTCGGGGAATGCAGTGTCTCCACCTCACCACTCTCCTTCAAAGTCGAAGGGAGTGAGACATGTTGTGGCCTCATAATGGGTCTTGGTGGACGGTTCTGGGTATGATGTGCACCCTCTCTATCCTGTGCAGAGCCACCGCCTCTGCCCTAGAACTCTCAGATGTCAAAGTAGTTTGGGATGTCCTTGAGGATAAACTCACAATAGAGTTTCCTCAAAAAATATTGGGGGACCTCGTTATTATTACAAGGGAGGTCATCAAAAACCATGTACCATCTATCCCAAAAGTTTTGGGATATTTCTTCATCCACACACCAATGAATTGGGAATTGTTTGCAACTCCCATGTAATAGAACTATTGTGTTCTAGGATCGATGAAAAGTGCACATAGATGACCTTTGGAAATTTTCTTATCTTTGACTTGTTTGTATGATAATTTATTGGCATAGAATTGCTGACACTCCTCCCTATAGTCCTTCCAATCGGTGATTTGTTTTGTAACTAAGTTGATATGAGAAATAATCGACTCTAGTGAAGTGGCAAGGGTTCTCCTGTGATTGTTTCTTGTATTCATATTTTTTAATGTTTCAACTAAGGATTTAAGTTGTTTTTTGTTTTGTTCGATTTGGCTTATATAATTTTCTTTGGTGTCACGTGGAGGGTGAGGATGTGAAGGTGGAGTTTGAGGGTTTTGAGGTTGCTCTTCAGTAGGAATTTCAACATTTGGATCAAAGTTTTGCAATGGTTCATTAACTGAAAAGTTAAAAAGGAAAAATTCAGTTTAAACAATGAAAAATAACTTTATTTTGTTTTGAAATGAATAAAATAGATAAAACCCTACATTCTTCAATTTCCTGACTTTGTTGCCCTCGTCCACGATAGGATTGGCGATGCAGCATTGTGTTTAATGGTCTTCTCCTTCGAATATTTCAACACGCGCTCACGTTAAAGCCCTAATCGCATTTTAGGAGAAACAGAAAAATGGAAATGAAAAACACAGGCTGCGGGACTATATTTTTTTACTTTATTTAGCAGGAAATAACGCGATCACGTTTATGTTTTCTAGCAATAAGAAAGTGGGGTGACCACTTTTTGGCCCCCCATCTTCATGCACATGCCCTATATATATAATGGAGATATAAGGACTATGGAGTAATATTTGAATATTTTATGATGTATATGATGTGTTATATGCATGATATTAACTTACCACATAATGCTAATTCTTACTGCAACTAACTAATTATTTTGTCACTATCTCAACTGGGGTATAAAAGACTACATAAGAGATCATGGGGCTCAGATCTCCAGAATGTGTTCCCAATCCTCTTGCCAACATTTTCTAAAGATCTCATTTCCTAACAAATCCATCATTGAGATTAATGAGGAATAAAATGTAGATCACATTATATTTCACATTGACATCATGGACCCCACCACAGGCTTATATTTTTAAGTGGCATTAAGTCATCGTTTAAGTCACTAGGCCCCACTCTATAATTTCAAAGTGACTAAAGTGATAACTTTACTTAAGTGTTTCCTAAGTAGATATGGAAATTGATCAGAGTTAGTTATAAGGTGGTTATAACTTATAACTACCCAAGGTGTATAAATAGAAGTCCCTTATCATTGTCAAGGATCTTTTTCACAATCAAAAAAGAGGGGAGCTAGGGAGAGCTTCCAAGTTTGTAGAGATATTTTTTTTGCAATAGAGTGAAGATATCTTGCAAGGTTTTTATGCCATGAGAGACATTTATCTTCTAAAATATAATCTTGTAGGTTCTTTGGTTTATTTCTACAAAGATATATTGCATGTTGGTTGAGAAAATGAATCCGCCTCCAACCAATTATTTACATTATCCTGAGTGGATATTTGACATTCTAAAGCATAACACTAAAAGGGGAAATTGTCCTTATTTCTTTGAATAGTGTTACTTTCTTGCTATGGTTACATGTTGAATGATTCACCTAATAGTTAATTTGTGTACATGTATACCTATTCTTGTAAATTCTACCTCTAGTAGAGTTTTCCACGGGTTTTACATAAATAGAAACCTCCCCTAATAATAGAGGAAGGACTTATTCCCACATGTTGCCCCCAATTAATTTGTGCAAGAAAAATTTAGAGAGCAATCTCAAGGCCACAAAAAGTGTGGTGAGGGAGTAGAATTTGGATCTAATGTAGACAATGTTTGACATGGACATCTTACTCTCTCTTCTAATAAAATTTGAGACCAAACAAAGAACTTTGATTTTAGTGTAGTTCCCAATACCTCTCAAATTGGTTGTACAGAAGCAAAATCTACACTTAACAAAAGAAAATAATCATCTGCTGGTGACATCTACCTATGGTAAAAAATTCAAGTCAAATGCTAAAGTTGAACATGCTCTTAAGCCAACAAATATGCGTTGTCCTCTTCAACTCAACAACACAACAAGACTCCCTCAAATTTTGAAAGGGTAATAATTAATTTGCCCACCCCAAACAAAGGTTGATCTAGAGCTCACAAAGGCCAAAATACAGTGAAGGAGGGTTCTCCTTGCCAAAAAATTCTAAGTACCACAATTAATGATGGGGTCAAAAACACTCTAGAAAGCACCTATAAGGCACACAAACAACTAGAAGCAAATGGGGTCAATGGTACTAAGACTCTAATTACATATCAAACTCAGCAATTGAATTCACCCAAGGACTTTGCAGACACATTAAACCCACACAAACAAAACATTTTGCCAACTTGACAATATCACACTAACAAGGAAACCTTATACTAATAATTACAAAATGACAAAATACTTCTATATTATGATTCAACCTAAAAAAGGAATTACATGGAAACCTTTTATAGGCTAAGCATAAAGATATCCTAATTGAATGTTGACTAAATGTGTTTGACTCCTTGATTCAAGGCGATTAAGAATTAACTCATAGAATGAGTCTAGTGAACTCAATCAACCAATTTAACATTGAGTTCAATTAGGGAGTAAATTAAGGAGCTAACTAGGATTGACTTCTAGTTCAACTACATGAAGTGAATATTACAAATTATTCATATTTACAAATGATAAATTGTATAAAATAAATAATCTAGCCTAGGATACCTAGCTAAATTAAAATTTAGCATAATATGGTGTCTAAATATTGTACACTAACATTATCTACTATTGTATTTTCTACAAACGTACTATGACACAATCAACAGTGATGGAGATGATTTGCCTTCAAACTTTTCAAGATGGTCTACATAACCTCTATTTCATTTTAATTACCATTTATCTTGATGACCTCGATCCCCACCCAAATGGCATTATTACAAATATAAAATTTCTTTCAACCTATATCTCATTATTTACTTTTAAACTTTCTTAGATTTTGCTTCTTTAGTTATTTTGTACAATCACTTTATTATGCGAGATATATTTTAATTTTATAAATTGATTATATTCTTGTAATTATGTACTAGAGACTAATGCTTAGGCTATAAAGCCTTCAAGTTTAGCCCATGGACTATGATGTCATAGCACCAATATTGTTTATAAAATATTTGTGTGTTGTGTAATGCTTACGTAAGGTTTTTTTAACAAAATATTTTTTTTAAGAGCGAGATCACCTAATACGAGGATTGTCAAATTAAGCATCGGCACTATATTTTCATAATCTAAAGACCATTGAATGTCTTCTTATACAATCTTGCCAAAAGACGACTACCCTCCATTATTAGACTAAAACAAACAAGGTAGGTGGAGAGAGCATATACCTAAAAAAAAAGCTAAATCATAGGGAAAGGAATGAAAGGAGAAAAGGAACATCGTTTAAAGCAATCCCTTTAAGAGACAAAATCATCCAAACTCTTCAATTAATATAGGCATGAGAGAGTCCACATGACCTCATTTTAATTATTAGTCATCTATAACCATATTCAAAATATCTAGTTGGTAGTTTTTGCACTTTCTTGGATTTTGCTAGCTTTTGCTACTATTAGTGGCTTTAGTGTGCCAGATGTATTTTGGCTTTTCTAGGTTGATGGTATTCTAGTCATTATGGACTAGAAATTCGTGCTTGGGCTATGGGCACTATAACTTTAGCCCATGGACTATTTTTTATTTTTTATTTTTTTTAATATAGAAAGCATAATTAAAATACTTTTACCAAAATCTTTAATGTTTATATTTTTAATTTTTTTAAAATATAAATAAACAATTTATCAAATATTTTATTGGTTATAATATGTGAACAATATTATTGATTAAAAATCGATGCAATTTATTGCCTTTTTTAATGTGGAAGGTAAGATTTACTATTATGTCAATGTGAAATTAAATAAAAATATATAATAATTGTTTGATGATACGAAGCTAACAATTTCTCTTGTCAGTGACCTATAAAAATCAAATTACAAATTAGTGTGTGCAAACAATGGTCAATGGTGATGGTGGATATGGAGAGGAAGTTTCAAGAAGCAACTCGATTATTATCCCAAGCATACCCTATAATTTTTACCAAATTTTTGAGTCTAATACAAGATAACACATGCAATTCTATGTTTAAACAACATTCTATTTCTTTGGAGTTTTCATTTTTCAAGATTTTCACAGCGATTATTCTGCAATTGTTGAGAATGTGATGTTGCTTTTGTTGTTGTTATCCTCTAATTAAATTATTTATTGTGGACAAACTAGAGTTGAAGTTTTTCGATCCCATTTTGTTACTCGATGAATTCTCAAGTTGGTTGGTCCCCCTACCAAAAGCATTGTTAACATGTATTTCATTTAACAAATCAAATGTGTGTAATGCAATAAATGCTCCTACCGGCTCTCCAAACCACTCTCATAGAGTTATACCATGTTTGGTCTCAACGTTTTTGGATCTACTTTCTTTACTCTATTCATACTAATGATTTGTACATTTTGGGTAAGTTTCAAGACTCTAACATACATGTTAGAGGTACCATCTTATCGCTTTCTTTTACTTTTTCAATATAGGGGTTGAGTTTGATGCTTGTATGGTTGTGCAAATGTATTTCTCTAAAATAGACTTAAAATCAAAATTAAGTTGGAATCAAACAAGGTGAAAATATGTTCAAATTGCTAATAAAATCATTGGGTATATAATACATGAGAACAAAGATACTTCTAGATTTATTTGTATTTAGTTTGTACTCGGTAATTTTCAAATAAATTTGCTTTGTGGTGTGCAATTTAGTAAGTTGTTTACCTAATCACTACAGTACATAATAGCCAAAACGCTAACAAAATTTAAATTTACTAACTTGGCTAATAGGAAACAATTTAATGGTTGGTGGTACTGTATATTCTTTGTTTGGAATAAGAGCCTTCTTACATGTTTGTATCCATCAAACAAACCTAATTCCTTTTTTTATTTTAAATTGGTGAGATATGGTGCTAAAATTCCAAACCACACTTATTCCAATACCCAAGTTCAAAGCTAGGTTGTAGAGTAATTCCCTGGTAGGGAGGACTTATTAGTTGCTAAATGCTAGGCAATCTTGGTGACCCAAGGATTGAACCTAATCATTCAAAAAAAAACATTCCAACAATAAACTAGGCTCCAAAATTCTAGAATTTCTCCAATGCATATTAATTGGAAAAATCGTTTGACTATATAATAGTCAAGAGGTGGAGAACTTACATATCGAATTGTTATACAATGATATTGTTTGGCTTTAAATATATGTTCTCTATTCCTTTTTAAGGTAAATTTGGGGATGTAGGCATTTGATGAGGTAATATTTGAATTAGATGCCTTAGGTGAATATTCTTACAAGGACAATACTCCTATCATCCTGCTCCTGTATGACAAACTCACATTATGGAGTTCAAACACTTACGTGAATTTTGTGCAACTCTACCAAGAGGATGCAAGAGAGGAGATAAAAGATGTTTGAAATCTTGAGGAAGGCAAGGGGCATTAGTGATTAATAGACACCTTATCCTATATTAAGACAATAGATTATCAAGCATTCCTTCTATATTTTGCAACTAGTGACTTTGTATGTGATCTTGTTTATTAGATATGCTACTCTACATAGTATTTAGTTGTTGTAGAGTGCATTGGCTAATCAACTATTGTTTTTACAATAATGTTGTCATTTTAAATCATCCATACTAATTGCCAATTGTTGGATATGGTGAGCTTGGTAAGGCAATGGCAAATTGATGAATGAGTTGATAGAGATTTGCCTCTCTCCATGTTGAAAGGAGACAAGTTGTTTGTATTGGATATTGATATCAAAAAGCTACCCCATTTCTCTTAATGTGTATAGTTCATTTTGAATAGTGGAGCCTCATTTCAAGGCATTTGTATTTAAATCATGTGACTTATTTATGTTACATTCATGGATATTGTGGAATCTACTTTTATTTAAAATGAGACAAGACAAATACAACATCATGCCTAGTAGATTTCATGCTAAATATTATTGTTCAATCTCATTGTGACAACAAAACACAAAATGTCAATGTACTCCATGTTGCACATGTTGTCATTGATATCAACTGAGTGGCAATGTGGAAAGCAAAGGCAAATGTGAATGTATTGAGCAGTCAGAGGAACAGGTCAGAGGAACAAAGATGATGGAAGATAAGAAGATCAATATCATCTGTACACAGCCATACCTTATCTTATAAAGTTCATATGTAAGTTCATACTAAGTGTATACTTTTAATATGTTTGGTATGTTATGTCATGGATGCTATGCTGGGTGAATCATGTGTTAGGATTAAGGTGCCATCAACCTTGTAAATCCTATGTAATTTATTATTCATATTATTGTTTGTAAATCACCCATAAGGGATGAAAGGTTTCACCAGTAATGATCTTGTTTCAGTCGCATGTTTATATCTGGTCCCCGACACTAATTCATCTGCGACAGGGGGGTCGCAGGGGGGTGTCCCCCTCTGCAAGGGGTCTGAGGGGATCATCCCCTCAGTGGGGGGTCCAAGGGTTGTGCGCCCCAACGGGGGTTCGGGGGCAACGCCCCCGAAACCACATTTTATTTATATTTTATCATTGTAAATCTGGACCGTTTGTCATTAGGTCACAAATCTGGCGGTCGATATTATGTCGGTTTTATTTCCCTAGAAGGCAACCCCCTGTTATAAGGACATTTGTACTACATTTTTAGCAGAGTTGAGAGTAATAGGCAACATTGGATTGAAGATTGAAGAAGGAGAGGAAGTGCATGTATTGTAATCTCATATTTGAAGATAATACAACTTGAAGCCTCTTTTCTTGGTGGAGTTTTTTACCTGAAAGGGTTTTCTCCACGTTATATATTGTGTTATGTGTTCAGTTCTTAATGCATGTTATTTCTGTGTAGTGGGTTTTATTTTTGTTGTAATCTCCATTGATTCTACATTGTTTAGAGGACATAAATAAGGGTTGAATCAGATTTCTGTTGTGTGGTTTGCACCTTCATTTATAACATCATGTTGTATTTGGATGATATGAAGACATGTGACTTGGCACTAAGAAAGAATGTTGAAATAGTTTGAAGAAATCTGGCTAAGTAAAGTTCAAGTCAGGAAAGGTGTCATAGGCTCAAAAGAATGTACCACATTCTGCCGCATTTGAAGATATGGGCCTGCGAATTGGACAGATGGCTAGATATTATTCTCAGGTATCTATGGTTTAAATTTGAGGTCACAAAGTCTACCGCAAAGTGTGTTAGAGTCATAAGAGTGAAGGCAGTAATGAAACAGGGTAAGTGTACTCACAGAGAGATAGGAGAATGCTCTGCACTTTTCCGCAGATGAAGATATGATGTTGTGGTTTGGAGGATAGTTGGAATTAAGTAAAAGGTATGTATGTTTCAAGATTCAAGTGCTAATATGTACCATAGATGCTTCTCTGGAGTCAGTTCTATGAAGACAAGTCTTGTTGATGGTAATGGTAAGTAGAGGGAGATAGTGGATGTTACTACAATTCACCACACACTAGTATTTGGCCTTGTTGATTGGATGATAAGCTTATATAGCTGGTTGGTATGCTCAGTTCAAGTTTCAAATGTTTTTGTTTACCGCAAGTATGTTTTTCACTATTCTACATCATGATTGGGTAAGTCGAGCATGTTAAGGATACCATAATCAATGTTCAAGTGTTTGTGCCAACATAAAACAGTATGGAATGATGAAAGGAGTGTATAGGAATGATTTGAAAGTCATATAGTGTTCACCATGTGGTCCGCTGATGTAATTATGTCTCCTCCGGTACCACTTTAGGTCTGGAGCTGAATGCAAGAATAAGTGTTTGCTAGGCCGACTTGGTGTATGTTGATGATTATGTCGTGTGTTTGGATGTGTGCGCCAGCTTGGAAGAGTGTGCTAAGGTAAAATAGGACCAGATTATATCTTGCTTTTGAACCGCATTAGATTTCTACTTACCACAAATGTTTGGGAGTCAACTATTATGGCCATTGCATGTTTCATGTTGCACATTTCATCTTGGCCAACAAAGGAGAGATTTTGAAGCTTACAAAGGATATAAATGTAAGATCAAAGTTGTTGAAGGATGAATGAGTTGTGTGTTGTGTGATAGCATTAATAATGTGTGAATAAGATAACCGCAGAAGCAGTATTGATGATGAAATGTGGAAAGGATCAGTTTATGCAATGTGTTTTTGTTGTGGAGGTGATTGTAGGTGATGTGATAACAGAGAAGTGTTACTAAAGGTGTTTTGATGTTGCAAAACTTGGTATTGTGATTGTAGAGAGATGAAGTAGTTGTGTAGAGGCTGGAAAGGTCAGCAGAAGGTTGGAGCAGTCTGTGTTTGTCAAATAAGTATTTTGTTACAGAGGTTGGAGCCTCTTTGTGTAAAAGTTGTAACTGTTGTAGTAGTTCAGAGAGTTACAACTTCCTTTAGGTTGTAGCCCATAAATGATAATGTAATCGTGTTTCTATTTGTGAGGCTGGATTTGGACAGTAGATCCAAACAACTTGCTCACCGTGGTTTTTCCCTTCTATGGTTTTCCACGTAAATTTGGTGTTATGGTTGTGTGCTTATATGTTCTTGTGTTTCTCATTAGTTGAATGTTGTTGGAAGAAAAGAATTTGTTTAAGTATTGATTCACCCCACCTCTTACTACTTTTGTGTGTTCAACACTCCAAACAAGCAACATAGTTATAAACGGTCCAACATCTAGTTCTAGTGAGTGGGGATAATAATCTAGAACCAAACAAAAAGTACTAATATGCATATAGTTTTGATTTGTGTATTTCCAAAGCAAATAAGAAAAGAATATAGATCAAAAGTGAGTGACGAAGTGCCAACAACTTCTAGGCTAGGTAATACTTGCCTCTTTCTAATTTCTTCCTCTAATACAATTTTTTTTAATACTCAAAAAATCATTCCTTCTTGGTATTTAATCAAAAATATTCACATTAGTTCAAAAACCCAAGGTATGGAATTGTCTATATGCATGTTGAAGAGGTTAGAAGGATTTTTGCAATGTGCTTCATATATCTTAGGAAATCAACATACACATCAATTTGATATCCAAATACCAAAAATATTCACATTAGTTCAAAAACCCAAGGTCTAGAACTGTCTATGTGCATGTTGAAGAGGTTGGAAGGATTTTTGCAATGTGCTTCATATATCTTAAGAAATCAACATAAACATCAATTTGACATCTAGTCATGGAAATACAACTGCAACATTCA
Organism: Cunninghamia lanceolata; assembly: GCA_027924645.1. Taxonomy (NCBI): domain Eukaryota; kingdom Viridiplantae; phylum Streptophyta; class Pinopsida; order Cupressales; family Cupressaceae; genus Cunninghamia; species Cunninghamia lanceolata. Next base: position 8,678,033 of record BSBN01000957.1, read on the forward strand.
CTAACCTTTCTAACCACTCTATAAAACCTAAAATTAAAAATTATAAAAACCACTCTATAAAACCTTGCACTTGTTGATGCTATCTTTACATTGTATACATTCTTCCCAAAGGTCCAACTCTAAAGAATCCACTTTTTCAAACAACACTTCCATCTTAGTTTTTGTTGCCTTAAATTCATATTCAATATCTAATTTATGTAAACCCATGGCTATTAGTTCATTCTCTGATAACTGGTTTGATTCTATAGTAACTTCAAGTTGCACCTACAAGTTTGCCCTAAGTTTGTTGACATTTGTTCTAATCTGATAAGTTGATTTTTAGTGTGTTCAACTTTCTATTTGGTTGCAACAAGAACTACTCCTAGATTAACATTCTCACTCTTAAAGTACACAAGCTCCTCCTTCAACTTTGTAACTTGATATTGTATGATCAAGCTTCTATTTTATTGCAATGGAGACTATTTCCAAATTAGCATTATGGCTCTTGATGTGTAAGAACTCCACTTACATAACATGGTTGAGTGAAGAATGACACATATCTTACCAAACATTGTAGAATGTCTCCACCTCAAATGTGTCAACTACAATTTCCCTACCTATTGCAAATGGTAAAGCTAAAAATAATAGATGATTATTTTGTTTGATTTTTGCATACGATATGCCTCAATCTAGGTGAGGGTGCCAATAAGACACCAAATTAATTAGCCAATGGAAATTAGATATGACAATTGAGAAATGAAAATAAAATATAGCTAGCTTTTGATTTGGGGTATTATAGGCAAGTGTGCCCAAGTTGGAAGTGGTCACGTTCGTTCCAATCTCAATCTATAAAAGTCTAGTGTTGTGCATCAAACAGATCATGTTGTCAATTAGAATTGAGAGCCTATTGGAATTGTTGTCAATTAGAATTGAAAGCCTATTGGAATGCTTGCTTCAACACATAATTAGTTGAATAGTCCATATTCCCAAACCAAATAAATTGATATCAATAGAACACACTTTGATTTTCTAGAGGACAAAAGAACCTCATTTGCATATAGGCCACTTGCATTATACTCTTATAAGCATATAATGTTAGATAATTGTAAGGAATTAATCTACACCTTACACATTTCAAGCTCCTTTGTTAAAGGCCATATCTCTCAACCAAACTTAGAAATGCTTGTCTATAATGATGATGGGACTAATTACTCAACATGGCAAGGAAGAATATTTTCTCTTTATCACTTGCCTTTGATTCATAACCTATTTTAATTGACTGTAAAATTTCTTGTGAAAATCAAGTCAAAAATAATTGCAAGCAAGAGAAAATTACATGCAATTGTAAACCTACTTTAGAATATACTTTATTAAACATTAAGTTACAGATCATTTGGAAAACCTTGCAACCTAAACTCTAAAGAATAATAGACATTTCAAATTTGGAGTGGACAATGTTTAATGTTTCACCACTTCCAATGTGTGCTACTCTAGTAACCTACCCAAAATAAATGGTGTCCTATGAAGTCCAAAACTTGAGATTTAACCGCTTTAAAAAAAAAATTAACCACAAACATGACTCGCAATAATTTACTATCTAATTTTGTTTCCTTGTTTCTATACAAAAATAATTAGTGGTAATTCAAGGTATCTAGGATTAATGACTTCCACTTATCATAACAATGTGCTATTATTTAATCTCGCTTTTATCTCTTTTGTGCAAAAATAACTAGCTACATACGTGCCAATCAACATTACACTAAACAAATTAAAAATATACAAACTTTGGATCATTTATACAACTTACTATACTCAAATTCTAGATAACTAAGTTCACAATCGTGAAGGCTTACAATCCACACAAACAACAAAAGAAAAAAGTATTTTTCAAACATGATAATACATACTTTGTCATATCTTGCAAGTACTTCCCACTACTACAAATTGGTTATGTTAAACAACATTTGCAAAACATATAACATTGCTCTTCCAAGACATTTAGTCAAAATATCTATTATATCTGTATCAAAAGTGATATCTATAACTCTTCTATTGCACTCTTTCAATTGTTTGCAAACATTGCATTTTACAATGACTAAATATTTGCATTTCTATTGCACATATATCCTAGCCTCTTGAATTACAATTCTAAATTGATTTCATGTTCAACTCCAAATCAAAACACACTACACAACTTATCAAGCGCAATGCACCTCTTGTTTAAGCATATCTTGTTTAAGCAAGAAATTTTGTACAACAAACCAATGCGAAAATTCAAAAATTAAGTATCTGCCCCATATTTTATTGATCTAAAGGTAATTAAATATCTTCCAACACAATCTCGCGAAAGCATTCCCTCTTAAATGTCTACCAGCTTCCATTATTAGACTAAAATAGAGTGGGTATGTTGAAAGAGGCTTAACATTGGATGGCCTAAATTTTCAGAGGGAAAAGAATGGAATGAGATGGGAATATAGTGCAAGATAGTCCTTTTAGGACATTGACATTATTACATATCTCTCCAGTCTAGCAATATTGTGCTTACAAGCCCCAAGATAGGGAGAGTGGGAGATCAAAAAATCAAGAGTCTTTGCCGACTCATCTGCCCGCATCACAATAAGTATAACAGACCAGAACTTGCTTCCACAGTTGTCAAGAACTAAGCTATATAAAAAAGGATATGCAAAACTAAATCCAGATGAAATGCAAAGGTTGCAAATGCATTGAAGTTGCACCAAGAGGCCACTTAGGAAACCGGAAAACCTGTACGACTGAGAGTCGCTGAAGATTTTTTTTACTTCCTCTTTTGCTTAATTTTCATTTCATATTAGCTAATGTGTATGGTCAAAACTTAAGAGTTCAAAGAGGACTACTAAATTTTGATAAGAATAACAAGTAACACTTGCTCTTGGGAAGGTATTTGAACACAACTCTAAAATAATTGGAGAGGAAGAAAGGCTCTCTTAAGCCATATCTACCTTGATTATAGACTGCGGACGAATGATTCTAAAAAACAGGCTTTTTTTATAGAATGGGTCCCAAAAGCTTGTTCTTATCAAAGGAAGGCCTCTTTAAAGCTAAAGTTTTCAATTGGATTGCTTCTCAAAACAGATTTCTCACTCGTGATCAATTAAGGAAAATTGGCTTTCAAGAGCTTTCAATTTGTGTTCTATGTTTAGCTGAAGAGGAAAATGCAGACCACCTTCTGTTACACAAGTTTTGCTATATGGGGCTGGTTGTCCGAAAAACTGGATTGGAAGTGGTCTTATTCCAAGGATATCAGATCGTTGTTGGTAGTAAGGCCTACTATTAGCAGTTTTAATTCTTTGATAGGGCTACGGATTGCTGCTCCAACTATGTTTTGTTGAAACATCCGCACAGTACAAAATGTTCATATTTTTAGGGAAGTGACTTCCTCCTGGCATCAAATCACTTCGAAAACAGAGGCTGTTGTCTCTGAATTAATAAATTCAAAAGTTAGCTAGTGTTCTCCTCTTCCATGGGAACTAAATCTTTTGAATCGCTGGCCCAAAATCAAGATCTCTAACAGAAAAGAATCTACTAAAGCACGTAAGGATGGATAGCAGATTTATCGGGTACCTCCAGAGATGCAAAAGGTCAAGTTGAATTTTGATGGGCCACAAGACAGAATCTAGAAAGGCCATAGCTGGATGTATCGTGCATGATTGGTTTTTCAGGAGCTAACAACGAGGCTGAAATTTATGCTGTAGTATAAGGTCTGAGAATGACTTTATGCTCTAATTGGGTAAGAGAAAAATAATTTCTTGAGCTTCTTTTAAATTATGCTTTGAAATAGTAACAGTTGAATCGTATCTTAGTACTCATTGCCAATTTGTAATGCCAATGGAGCATGGTTGTTTAGTGTTAAGTGTAAATTATAAAATGGATCAATAGCACCCCGAGGGCATGTCAATATAGGATATAAATTTTTCCTGTGCATATGCCTATGTTTGGTTTATAGCAGTTGTTTCCTTTTAACTTCTTTTGAACCTTCTGAATGTCATAGTGTCTGAAAGTTTGGATGGTTTATTGAATCCTCCGGTCTATCTTATGTAGTTTTTCTTTATATTTCAGGCGAGGGGTCCATTATCTGAACCTCATTTACAATTTTTTTGTTTATTAAAAAGCAATTTTCCTGTCAAAACAGACCTTCGCTGATGGTTGCTCACATCAAATATGAGTGTCATCCAGATCTATAGTTGGTAGGCAGAAAATGAGAACAATGACAAGAAAAGTAAGACAGCAAATACCCTTTAGATACAAGACATAACCATAATTTTTTGGTGATGTAAAAGTTGTTTTTTTTTATTAAAAGAGCAGCATAAGTGCTGATCCCTTTATACAAAGGCCCCAAGGACAGAACAAAACAGACCACAAACAGGCCACAAACAGCACAAAAAAACAGCAGCCAAACTGCAAACAAAACAGGTGATCTAAGCAACACTAGATCCCAAGGGTAAAAATCTAACTCACTTAACCCTCAGTCACGACGCAGCAACAGATTTGGGGAGTCCTTTCTTCTTTCTCTGAACAATTGTCCAGGGCAACTCTGAGTCTAAATCCTTAGAGCAAGGCGAGAGGAAGGGATCCTCCACAAAAACCACAGCCAAAGAGGATTCCTACATTGGGGCAGAAGCCGGCAGCGTAGAAGATGAAGCAAGAACAAGGGTAATATGACCCACTATAGACGGGGCCAATAAGAGAGCTGAAGGCCCAATTGGGGCAGCCGGAGACGACAAGGGTCGGGCAGACCCAATATGATCAGCAACAGTCCTAATCACCATAGGCTCCACATGGGGAGCGGCCAATAAAGAATCCTGGGAATCATGCTCCTGGGAAGAATCGCCAGCCTGGGAAGGCTCGTCCTCCTAGGAGGACCCATCCGTCGGGGAAGCGCTAACAATCAGAGGCTCTATGAGTGCATCCTTCCACCAAGTTGCCGTACCCCTATGACGAGTGTGAGGGCAGCCAAAAACCAAGTGATGAATAGAGAAACATCTTTTGCACCTAAAAGGGAGACCCTCATAGTCCAACAACTGCATCCATCACCTATCCTCAACCATCAAAACATCTCCATAGAGGGGATTGGAGATGCCAATATCCACTAATATGCGAGCAATTGCAGTATGCCCCAAATCTAAGGTCGTAGAGTCAACCTTCAAAAAGCGGCCAATAGCATTGCCAATGGCCTCGTAGCAAGAATCCTCCCAAAACTAAAGAGGGAGATTCAGTAGTCTGACCCTTATTGGTCTGGTAGTAATCGGCTCAGTGAGAGGATTGAAGGAGCGAGCCCATGGTTTGATGGAGAGCAAATGTTCGCCCCACAACCAAACCCTATTCAGCAATGTCTCTCCTCAGTTGTAGCAAAAGTTGCTATGAAGAACCCCCTTGCGCAGGGAAAAAGCTCAATCTGTCCAACCACCAGAGGTTTCCAAGATTCCATTACCCAGTTGTGCAAACTGGGGAGAGAAGGCCATAACCCATTGACTCTACAGATCACTCCACCTTAATATAAAACTCCTCATATGCCTAACCCTAGCCTATGATTAGTGTCCCTGAGCTCTAGGATTGACAGCATCAGCAAATGACTTATGAGGACGACCAGAAGCAGCCCTCGCAACGCTGGGCTTAGAGGACCCTACAACAAGCCCACTCACAGCACCCTCATCCTGCTCATTCGTCTGAAGGTGCAAAGAAGCCACGGCCCCCTTGCACAGACGTCTGAAGGTCATTGGTCTTGATTAAAACATTCAATGGGGGATTTTCCCACACAAAGGAAGAAAACTCCCCCACATCCCCCCCGAACAGAAATCTCCCGCTCGCGCTTGCTAACAGGCTCAAGATGTAAAGTTGCAGCGGCGCGCTCAGAAGCCACTCTCGAGACACAAGCAGTCCCCCCATTCCCAGCGTGCTCAGAAACCACAGCTGGGATGCAAGCATTCCCAAGCTGCGTATCTCCAGACGGCACAGAAAGCACAGGCGACACCGTACCTATAGTTCCACTCGCCCGACCCGTATTCCCGCTTGCCACCATTTCAAATTCCTTCTTGTTACTGCTGCATTTATAACAATGTTTTTATTGTATTGGGATCATAAGCAGGATGGATATATTCTGAGAAGATTAGTGTGCATTATGGCAATTTGAAATGATTCTACTATACCTTAGAACCCCAGAGATTGTCTTGCAAGAGAACAGGCTTGCAATACATTTTGAACGGGAGGATTATGCATAAAAGGACTCACCTGAATTTTAAATGTAAAATATATAAATAAAATGATGGTATAGAGCACATGGCTGAAGAGAAATTGGTTTATGGGAAGTGAGACCCAGGTTTAATCTCCAAATCCAGCCCTTCAGGTTCCCGCAATGGCCCATTTGTAAACATTTGTACACCCAATACAACATTGATAAGAATATCCCCTTAATTTAAATTTAACAAAAATGTTGTACAAATTGATTATTCTCAACCATAATAACTCATTTTTGGGGTACAATTAGCGTGGTTTCTTTGGATATTATGTTTGCTATTTCATTTCTGATGAAAAGGCTGTTAAAGTAGTACATCGAAATTAGAATGAAAGGCTTTCTAGACCCCTATCAAATTGCTGTTCAGCACACTTGCATTTTTTAACAGAGGCATATGCAATGCATCATTTTTATAATCAGGAAATTTTTGAATGGCTGATATTGAAACTTAAATAGTTTCTAATCTTTTCAGGAGGTAAAAGAATACAGATTAATGTTGTAGCAAAAAGTGAGATTTGTCTGTGTATTTGTTTAATATTTGTTAAAATGTTAAAGTCCCCTGGGTTCAAAAGTCAAGATTGAGTTTTGCAAGTTTCGGGTCTCACTACCAAGCACCATTATCACAGATAAAAAAAAAAAAGTGGAAGCCAATGCCCACTGGGCCGCTAGTAGACAAATATAGGAAACTTTAGCTAATAATATGGGTTGCTTTTGTTCCAATATTTTCAATGAAATTAATAACCTCCAAGTAGACTCTTTATCCTGTTGTTACCAAACTAAATGCAACACAAATAAAGTATTTTTCAATAATGTCTTGGCCAATGATTACTGGAAAATTTGCTAATTGATGACACTGGTTTTTTTGTTAAATTGTCAAAATTCAACCAATTGACAAAAACATGGTCCATAATTAAATCCTCTGTGAGAGAAACTTGTGGAGGAGAAAGAAGAGTTACACCAAAGCGATCTGGAGCTTGAACTTCCAGACTCTAAGAGAGGCTTCATTGCCTGCATAAATAAAACATGTCAGATGAGAGGCTTCTTCCTAAATTGCCTTCACTGCACATCACAACACCCTTTCACCTCCAACACCATCATTTGTGTAGGGATGAAAGAAACCAACTGTCCTTTTCTTCCTCATTCTGTCCACCATGACCATTATTGTAATATAACTTAATACTGCAATTTTTATCAATGCACAAAGCCGGAAAATTATCAACATCCTGTAACAATGTCTACCAGTTGCCCTCTTGCTCATCTACATCTCTATTGTAAGTAGGATCTCTGTGAGATTGAAACCCGGTAAGAGTGCCAACTCGCAAACAGCCATCAGAATTGAAGCAGAAAACTCCTTTTAACTGCTGGACCATTAAAAGGTGAAATACGAATAAGCTTTCTGTATGCTCATGTTATTCTCAACAAAAGGAGAGGAAAATAGATACAACTTTCCATTAATGAAGGAGTCTAATTATTCGATAGGGCTTTTGTTAGTGGGACAATCATCCTACAAAAACCATTACTGCTGCTAAACCAGTAGGACTCCCAAACTAGATCAAAAATCCAGTTGTTTTCTGAAAAAACCCCACATCATAAATGACTTGACATGTCTTTTAACAAGATCAGAAATCCACAGTTGTTTTTTAAAAAAAGGACCCCACATTGTAAACAACCTGATGTCTCTTTCAAATACAGAAAAGCGATCATGCATATGCCAGTTGTCCATAAAATTTGAAACACGATAGACGATATAATACACAATTTTAAGCTCTTCAAATGAAAACTCCACTGATTGAATTGACAGTAACATTGGAGGAATGGAAACAGATCCTTTAAATAAATGAATGAATGAAAGATTTTTAATGATGTCCACGAAACCAAGCAATCTAAGTGACCAAGAGCCACATCCTTAAGACATTTCCAAGTTCTTTTCGATGTCAAATCTTCTACTATGAATCTTGACGTCGAGCTGTGCAAGATTTCTTACACTGAAACATGCCTTCATCCAAACTGACCAGCATAGAGACTTGTTCAGCCTCCACTTATCATCAATTGTCATTTATGCAAGGACCATTTGAACTGCTGTTTCAAGGCCCATGGTGTTGCCACAATGCCCGTATTCCCCACCCCACACAATCCACCATACTCATCGTTGTCACAATTGGTGTTCCACTTATTAAAAAGACTCAAGTTATTCATCTTCCCTGCAAAAGCAAAACACAGAAGCAGATACATTAACAATGGATAGTTATCAATCTTCTCCTCTAGACAATGGATAGATCTAGCTATATTTTGTGTGAATGCTTACCTTCAGTATTACCTTTCACAATATATAGCCTTCACTGCCCCTGGCTTGCTGAATGTAGTTTTTCTCCACCTACAACAACTTTCTCACACATAAAATAAAATAAAACAGAAGGAACAGCGATAGTCCACTTCCATTCCCAAAATAGATAATAAAAGCAAACGAAGGAGCACGTTGATTCCCACATGACAAGAACTGAAGAATGTTATATTCTCTGAAACGTTGAAAACAACAGCAACCTCTTGCAATAGCATTCTTCGCTATAAGTATATATGCTTCAAAAATTATGTCGACTGATATCTTCGACATTTTACGACTTCAATGATAAATTTGTTATAAAAATATTTTTAGAGTTATATTTGTAATCAAAGTCAAAAAATTTGAATGTATTGTTAAATCTTAGCTTGATTATTATATTGTAAAAAATACTTGAGAGTCTAACTACTCCACATTTTTCTTTGCCCAAAGTTGGATTCATATGATATTCAAATTCATTCTTCTTATTTTTCGGAGTCTAAGTGGCTTAGTCAATGCAATCATATTTTTTTTAAAATCCCTCTTAGATTTATATCACATGCATATACCCTTTTCTTGAAAGAATAAAAAATGACAAGTGTTGTTAGATAAAAATAAAAAGATTAGGTAAATGTTTGTCCATTGTATTTTCTTTGAGTAGTTTTCTCTAATGCATACAAAGTTTAAATGAGAAGGTAAAGGTTGAAATAAATGCATCATCATCACACAAACAGGCCACTTACTGTAATTCAAAGTTTATCTAAACACATGTTCTTCCTCCTCTTCTTCTTTAAAGGATTCATTCCGATAGAATCAATTTCATTAAACTATTTCTCAACTTCTAAAAAAAACTTGATCCAATTGTTTTGGATGTTACAAATGGACATCCCAATTTATCTACAACAACAAATTTAGAAATGCTGAAAACTTGCCAGAGTTTTTTGAAATTGTTCATTTTTAACAAATTTTCAACATTTCTGAATTTGTTGAATTTGTTGTTGCAAATAAATTGTTGTTGATATGTAACACTCAAGACAATTAGATTGAACTTTTGAAAGAACAGTAGGCATGAGTTTTTCAGTCCATGAAATAAGAGAGAGTGCTTCTGGATTCAAACTCTCCTCTTCCTGATGATGGATCATTGAGTATGATCCGAAACGTCAATGCAAAAACATACACAGTTAAAATCCAGAAGCACTCTCTCTTTTGAAAGAAGTCGAAAAAAAATTTAATTAAATTGATACAATTGGAGGTAAAACATACATGAATTATTTTAAGAAGAAGAGCACAAATTTCGAAAATTTCAAATTGTAGTAGGTGGCCTGCTCATGTGATGATGATGCCTCTCTCATTTAAAACTTGTATACATTAAAGAGAGCTACATAAAAAAAAATACAATAAACAAACAATTGTTCGCTTTTCTCATTTTCATCAAACAGCACTTGTCATTCTTCTTCCACCTCCAACAAAAGAGTTCTACCTACATAACACAATTTTAAGAGCGATAAAAAAAATGTGGTTGCATTTGAAGAAGCCACTCAAACTGAAAAAGACTAAAAGAATGAATTTGAATATTATTTGGGTTCAACCTTGGGCAAAGGAAAATATGACGTAATCAAGCTCCACAAATATTCTTTTCAATATAATAATCAAGTTATGATTCAGCAATTCATTCAAATTTGTATACTTTGACTACAAATATAACTTTGGAAATATTTTTAAAACAAACTTACGCTGCTAGCAATGACGACTCTAGCCACAACAGGCACAAACATGACATAAGTAATCCAGGCCTCTCATTTAAATGGCATCTAATAAGCAAACATCGCTGTAAAGAATGGAATGGTTGCTCCCACCACCTGATTAAACAAAACCAGCAAAAACGTGAGTGAAATATTTGTATGGTTTTTACGGAAGAAAAGAAAATTCCAAAAAAACTGTGTATCACAAAAAGTAAAACCATTAAATTCTGGAAATCTATAGCACATTAATACATTCCAATATTTTGTGTAAATTAATCGACAATGGCCACCTCACCCAAATAAGGATTATTTTCCATGAAAGGTAAAAATGAATCATATTATGGATTCGACCTTTTCACTAAACAATATTTATGTAACAATATATTTAAATTTAAGAGAGGGAAAAATAAATTAATCCTTTTAAAATAATAAATTGAGATTGAATGTAAAATAGTTGTACAGATTGCAGCAGCCAATCAGAACAACTTTAAATTGTTTATTAAATTTTGAAGAAGAAAGTGTAGGCCAAAACATTAGATATTTTGTTCCAAAAAAATTAATTCTTACATCTAATTGGTTTATAGTTTTTCAGTATTTACATCTAACAAATGCATAAGTAACCTACATGCCACCATGTCATGTCCCCTTTTCCAGACTAAATAATTAATAATATTATTTAAGTTGGGCTGGGTAATTTCTAATTTTTGGAACAACTTGATAATATTATTATAATTAAAATTAAAGGTGTTTTTGAACACTAGGATTAAAATAAAAAGTATTTTTAAATACTTGGAGGAAAATTTAAGACCCAAGGTCCCAATTTGAAAATGTATATCAAGGAGGCACCTATCTTCATTTTGATCATCATTCAAGTTATCCTTTTGCATCCAATTTCAAATTTGAGTAGTGTGTTCAATCTAAGGCATTCAAAGACGAAAACCCTTGGTTTGTTTGAGGTTTGAGAGGATTAAAACCCTCTGAGATTCCACATTTGGGATCAAAGACGAGAACCTTTGTTTCTCATTTTGGGTGATTCCATCCGGGGATCACAATTTTGTTGTTTTATAGATTTCATGCAAGATTCCAATGATTGGAAAATTTGGAGTTGCAAGCAAATCATTCTACATCATCAAATCAACATATTTGGACAAATTTCAAGTTGATGCTACAATGCCGCTATAGTGATTTGATAAAGATTTCAGCATTTTGAGGATTGCATATTGCTACTACAACGTCGTTACAATGATCGCTATAGTGTTTTACCACCAAATCAGCATTTTTTGAGACATTTGTTGTTGATTTATGAGGGTTTCAAAGTCGCATCACTTTCCAAAAATTCAAAAATAATTTATCAAACATAGCAACTTAGATCTAGGGTTTTTGTTGTTGTTTGAGTTGGTTTTCAAGGCTGCACATCATCCATAAAATTCAGAAATAATTTTTATGGGCAGAGCGAGTGCAAAACTAAGAGTTTTGGAGGAGTTTTTCATACATTTAGGACAGTCGTGCCATCCATTATTGCTACCACTAATTTATGCACAAGGGTGAATTAGTTTGGAGGACTTTGGTGCTGATTTCCAACCTATATGTGAGGTTGTACAGCAGTTTTTTCAGGGTTTGTGAGCTCATTTACTGATTTACATCATTGTACCTTATTTTCAGCAGTTGAAATAAAATTTCAAAATTTATTCGTGGTCTCCAATCTGCTGTTACATCATTTATACAGTGTTACGGGGGGACGCATCCCCCCCGTTTTTCCCCCACTCCCCCTGGCTAGAACGCCCGGGGGACACGGGGACAGGGACAAAACGCCCCCCCCCCCTGCCGTCCCTGTTTTTTCAGTGATTTTGGGGACGTCCTGGGGACGCCCCCTCGACATGGGGAACACTCCCTGGGAACATCCCCTGGTTTGTGAACGCCATGGCATGTGTCCGTCCGTCGCTGGAAACCCCTCATTCGTTTCATTTCTTTTAAAATAAAAATGCTAAAACTATAATCTATTAAAAATTTCATTATTTAATATTTTAAAAATTAAAACTTCATTAGTTTCATTTCTTTTATATTTTATATTTCGTTTCATTATTTTATATTTTAAAAATTAAAACTTCATTTGTTTCTTTCCTTTTAAAATTTAAAATGCTAAAACTATATTCTATTAAAAACTCTATCAAATACCTTAAGCTTTTTTTCGACCCGTATATTATTAATAATATTATAATATAAATATAATATATTATATATTATAATTATTATTATTTATAACATATATTAATAATATTATAATATATTATAACTATTAATATATAATCATTATTATATTTATTATTATTTATAATATATATTAATAATATTATAATATATTATAAATATTAATATATAATTATTATTATATTTATTATTATTTATATTAATATATTATACTATTATTTATTATTTATAATATATTAATAATATTATAATATTAATATATAAATATTATTATATTTATTATTAGCTATATTAAATTTTAATATATTATATTAATAATATTAATATATTTATTATAATATAAATATATAAATTTATATATAGCCGTCCCCTTGCCGTCCCCAAATTTTTTGAAAAAATTTGTCATCCCCCGAAACCCATCCCCCCGTCCCGGAAACTTGGAGAAACACTGCATTTATATGTTCATATCTGAGTGTGTTTTGATCATAAAATAATTAAGAGGGTTTGGTAATGTTTGCCATTAATTTTCTAGTCCTAAGATATTTATTTGATTTTGTTGCTTTTAATTATTTATTTGTCTAGAAAATTACAAAAAAACATAATATTGCAAAAATAATTAATTGGGGACAATACAGTAGTATCAAAGCTTTGATCCTACGAACTTGTAAGAAAAAACTAACATTTGGATGCATTCAAGTAGACAAATTTTAAGACCTACCAAAAGAGAGCAACAAAAAATGAACAGTCAATTAGAACAAATGTTGCAAACATTGCAAAACATGAATACTACCAAGCCAGTACAAAAAAAATTTGTGCATCAACAAATAATCAACCAGTGATCAATCCCCCACTTAATCTTTTCCAGCCAAGGTTCTTATCAAAAGAACCACCTATGATTGAAAAGCCGAGACAACCAGTAGATGACATCACCACTTGTTATGATGAGTATAAGAGTCTCAACCCAAATATTAAAGAGACGTTATCTTTTGAAGATTTTTGCAACATGAGAATGAGATCTCCATCTAGGAGAAGAGTTCAACAAAACCAGACCCACAAGGATCTCCAAATGTATAGGAAAGAATTGGTTGAACAGAAGAAAGAACGGTCAAATTCAAAGCCACAAGACATCATTGAGCAAGAATAGAAGGGACCCAACATGCAAGTTGAAGGTAAAGATTTTTTGATAGTAGATGTTTTATTGACTTCTAATAATTGTATGTGTCAACAAAATAGCGAGGAAATCAAGGAGGGAAAGGCATCACTTGTTGGATGTGATGAGCTCAAGATGGAGAAAGATGCACCAAATCATGAACTATCCTTCGACCTTAATGGTGAGCCATTGATTGATTTTCAAAGTAGCATTGTGGATGGATATGCATTTAAGGAGAACATTTTGATTAGCCTAATTTGGGTGTTTTGAGTCACAAAGATGGAGGTGGAGGATATCTAAACAATTTCTCTTTTGGCAAAAGAGGGTGAGCATTTTGACTGCAGCCTAAGGTATGAAGATATTTCAGATTTGTTGTTTCCTATTATGTCATTGAGAGATTCTTGTCGTCATGGAAAGCATGCTAAAAGAGTGATAGAGTCAAGGATACAACTTGCAATATAGGACATGAAGATTGTTTTTGCATATGGGATCTAGGTAATTTTTTAAGGGTCAAAGTGGATTGGGGTACTGACATCACTATTGAATTCTTCATCTCTTGCATTTGGGTAGAAAAGAAGTTCACGAGGGATCATTTAAGATATGTTGAAAATTCTAACAAAATTGTGAAGGATCAATGCTTTCGACTCACAGGTCACAACTTGGAGCCAAGTTCTACACTTGAAGACAATGCTATGGAAAGATGGGTGTCATGCCTCGGCCAATGTTAATTCACCGCCAAAAGAAATATTAAACTAACCAAAAGAAATCGAATGAGAAAGGGTGGCGCCAACCTCATGAAATTGATGGAGAATATGCTTTAAGGAGATGGTGCTAGTTTCATACTAGTGATTAGTTAATTTAAATTAATTTCCTAAAAGGAAGTGGATGTGATCATAGAGGGGTGTGTTCCCTAAAGGCAGCAGATGTGCATGAAGGGATGCGACTCCCTCAAAGGAAGATATAAGAAGCAATCACGAAGACCTTTTGAAGGAGGAGGGAGAAAAAAGAAAGAAAATAAAAGATATATCAATTAGACATCTACAAAGCTGCACGTGAAGATTTAGTAGAAGATCATTAGAAGAGGAATTAATGCAGATCTAGAAGAGAAGTTTATGCAGATATAGAAGAAGACTTTATGATCAGATTTATGAAGACCAGATTTATGAAGACTCTATGAGCCGATTTGTCTGCAAGGAATAGATCAGCAAAGATATATATATGCAATAACTGATAACAGCAGAGAATCATTTTATTCCAATCATTCTATCATGTTATAACTCTATCATCCTCTCATTCTATTAATCTATTATACCATCATTCTAATATTCGATTATTATATCATTCTTTCATTCTATTCTTCTATCGTTATATCATTCTATTCTAGCATTCTATCACTCCATCATTCTATTATTATATCATTCTTTCATTCTATCCTTCTACTATTCTATCATTCTATAATTATATCATTCGATTATTCTATCCTTCTATTATTCTATCATTCTATCCTTCTATTATTCTATCATTCTATCAATCAAAGAATAATTATTTGGAATATAAAAGCAGAAATAAATAAATAAGAAGAGCAAGCAGCATTAACAGTTACAGAAGATATTTGTATTATCACAGCAGCACTACCATATACAATAACAGCAAGAATATATATTGAAATTTCAACTAACTTATCAAGAGGTACTTTATATTACCCATTTAACCCAATAAGTCATCACATTTGGAATGAATGTGAAAAGCAACATTGGTCCCTTCATCGAGTAGGCCACCCCAAGTTGGATGGATGGGAGTTCCTGCCACTTGTGGGCCAAAGGGGGAATTATCCGGGATGGACATGTTGTGACATTTTCACACATCGCCCCATTGCAAATGGGGACCCCCTTTTTTTCCGCTTTCGCCGTCGTTTTTGCCTTGATCTTGCAGTTTCTTGCCCTAATCCGTGAAGCTAGGAAAGAATGTCCTAGCAGTTAGCTCACTGGGAACATTAGGAATGCTTGAAGTAGTGAGTTTTCCTGAGGATAAGGGAAACCCTGACTATCATGAACCTCGATCAAAATTGACCAATCCATGGCATAAGTCCATCATTCCATAAGAAAGATCCTAATCCTTCACTTAGTGCTAATCTTGTTCCAGACCCTAGTCCCAATCCAGAAATCATTCCCAAACCCCAGTCCGGAAGTCCAATCCAGAGTCCTGTCCGAAAGTTCCTATTCCTGAGTCCTGTTCCAAAGGAATTCCTGTCCAGAATCCCATTCCAAGGTCTATCCGGATTCCTATCCCAACAAGGGCCTGAATTCGACAAAGCCTGTCACTCCTTGGCATGATCATCTTTCCATCATGGAACTCAGTTCTCGGGCCGGCAGCCCTACTCCTGCAGGACTAATCCAAAGGATGTTCTCCTGATCCCAATCCAGGACTCAACCTCAGATCATAACTTGAAGGATTTCCAAATCATTAGTATTTTCCGGGACTTGGAACATTTTCGAGAAAAAACATGTATCCAAAGCACCCCTCCGGAAGACTGGAATTCTGCACAGGGATATTCCTAGTCACATATTCTAGTACCAACTGGAATATGCGCCCAGGGAAGAAATTTCTTCCTAGTCGCATAATCCAGTAGGTACTGGATTATGCACCTAGGGATGATTTTCTGTCCTGGTCACATAATCCAGTACCTACTGGATTATGTGCCCCAGGATCAGGATTGTCCGGTTCCAGTGTCCTGTCCAGTCTAAACTTTGCAAATTATTAGGAAATCATTCCCGAACTTGTCCATGGGTGCCTACATGAAGAATTCACCATCTGTTAGAAGGATTTCGCCATGAAGATTGAAATTCCCTGAGAAGCATGAAGGAAAACTCCTCGTTCTGGATCCTGTGCCAATGATCAAACCTCTATGAAGCAACTAGAACAACTCAAATTCCACTTGAACCAGAAGAAAAAGACCTTAAGGCAAAATCCAAGCAAAAAATGATCCAAGTCGCAGTTTTCCCCTGCAAGTGGATTTTGCGCTCAGGGAAGAAATTTGTCCTAGGGCGCAAAATCCAGTTGCAGGTGGATTTTGCGCCCAGGGAGGAGTTCTGGCCAGGTCGTTGAATCCTTGTCCACAGGGAATATCCTAGAGAGCTGACTGCAGGACCTATAGAAAAAAATGCCAAATAGATTCCAGTTCCCTCTGGAGTATGTAACATGAATAGATTTATGTTCACAAGTGCAAAATTGTGGCCTTCCATTTGAATGAAATCCATCAAGGAGAAAATTTCCAAGACTTAGCCAAATTTCAACAAATGAGTTTCAAAATCACTCCAAGGGAAGAAAGTCCAGACTCAGGAAGAAGTTATCCATGGTCGCATAATCCAGTTGCTGATGGAATCCCCAACCAACAAGAATCCCTGCCCAGTGAAAATCCCTGACTCCATGAAATCCCCAACCAACTGGAATCCACACTCCAGGACAGGGGAAAATCCCCGACTCCATGAAATCCCCGACCAATTGGAATCCACACTCCAAGACAGGGGAAAATCCCCAACTCCATGAAATCCCCAACCAACTGGAATCCACACTCCAGGTCGGGTGAAAATCCCCGACAACCGACCCTGGGAGAAAAAGACAAAAGAACTAAGTCGGCTAGGTGATGGAGTATGGCGGCTAGGTTTTTTATTCCACCAACCTAGGTCGGCCAAGTGGCAGGGGGGAGTCCAAACGCCTATATAAGGAGGCCGCCCAAGTCATTTCATTCATTCAAACTCAAATCCAAGATAGAAAAAGCAAATTTCATGTTCAAACCAAGGACAGAAGTAAGAATTCCAAGGAAGATTTTAGCATTCAAAGAACAAATTTCACCATGAGGACAAATTTCATCAAGACCTGGAATTCCTAGCTGAGGAATTCCTGTCCAAGGAATCCTGCTCCCTCCTTCCAGTTGATCCTCTTGTCTGGAAACTCCTCAATTCTTGCCTGGTGACCCTGGAATGAAGGAAAAGTCAGTTGAGTATGAAGAATGCCAGAGAATGAGGAAAACCCTTTGTTTGTTTAGGAATTTATAAGTGAAATTGATCAAAACATGCAAAATCATTCATGTTTCATTTCATATTGCATTGCATTTATGGGTTTTGTGCATCATGACTATTCGAGGTTT
Source organism: Cunninghamia lanceolata (assembly GCA_027924645.1). Classification (NCBI taxonomy): domain Eukaryota; kingdom Viridiplantae; phylum Streptophyta; class Pinopsida; order Cupressales; family Cupressaceae; genus Cunninghamia; species Cunninghamia lanceolata. The sequence continues at coordinate 8,695,844 of BSBN01000957.1, forward strand.
CCCTTATTTTGCAGGAATCCAGGACGAGGATGAGCTTCCATGAAGACAGAGCTCAAGGATGATCAAGGACTATCTCAAGCATCATGAAGTTCCAATACCGGAGAGGAGGACTACTTCCAACGCCAGATGAGGAGACTACATGTGAATTCCACAAGAAGAAAAGAAAGATTCAGACATCTCAATGATACAAGGAAGGCAACATCAAAGATTCCAGTTCAGCAACAGGGAGACTTCGCATAAAAGACCAGAACTCCTTTCAACACTTCAAGTTCCACATCAAGGACTTCAGTTCTAGACAAGAGGATCAATCCTTGGAGAGCCAAGAACAAAAAAACAATTCACCATCCATCGAGAAGAACGAAAATCCACGCTAGGATAAGGAATTCCAACTCAAGAATCCATGACCTCTGAAGGACTGCAGCCCTGGTCGGAAGGAATTCCAAAGGAAGGATTCCTGAACCAACTGAAAAGTGCGCCCCTACTCATGGAAGGATTCCTCCACCTAAAAATCTTGTTCACCCTGGAATCTGTGCTCAAGATAAAAGATTCATGTTCATCATCAAATTTGCGCCCAAGGAACAGACAGTTGACTGGTCACCTACCTACCAAGCAGCTTACTCAACAGGACAGATGGCGGTCATCCTTTCACCTTCTAACGTCCAGGGCAGGTGGCAATCACCTACATGAGGAATCTGACGACCCCACGTACTTTTCCTAGGGTTTCTGACCCATGGCACACATTTCAAGGAAATCTGATTTCCTTTTGCCCTAGTGTATTTCTGCTTGCCTATATAAAGGCTGAGGGGCCTCATTTGAAGGGGTCTTCTTTCTTCTCTCATTTTTTATGCTCTTAGAGCAAGTAATTAGTTAGTTGTTCCTTTCTGTTGCACTCCATTTCTAGAGCAAAGGAACTTTGAAGAAACAGCAAGATTGTTGTAAGACATTCCCAAATCAATATATGGACATTGAAGATTGGTGTTCTTGATATTCTTTGGATTGTGGCATGGTTTTCTGACTTCTTTGAAGCAAATCATAAGCTCCAAGATTTAAGTTGTTTCATTTCTATTTTCTTTCAGTATTTCATTAGTTAAAATGATGGAGATTATTACTATTGAATGATTGAATCTATTTGTTCATACCATTGGTGATTTGTGGCCTGCAAATCACCGTGCATGGTTAGCCTGAACTAATTCCAAGTTTAACTTTGACTGTTCTGCACGTTTCAGTTCCATGTCCCTTGCAGGAGCAGTCTGAAAATCCTTACTTCCCCTCAGAAGATAGCACCATCCCTGCCTAGTTGTTGTCTCATGACGAAGCAAAGGACTGGTTCTAGTTTCCATCCTCAGCAATAGTCTTTTCCATCAGTTGGTTTTTTGAACCCTCACTCATCTTTTGCATTTTTTTTTTATCTTCATTAGGATTAGTTTTCGAGAGTTCCTTTCATTCACAAATCCAAGGAGTAAGGAGTGGATTCTATGTCCACGAAGGAGTAATCCCACGTAAGTCCCCCTCGTGATTACTAGCAAATCACATCATTCCACTGAGTCTATCCCTGTGCACGTCAAGACCTGACATAAAAGGAACCTTGGAGCAGTCTCATTCGATCACGAAGTTCAGCATCTGAGAAGCTTTGTTCAAGAGAGGATAGGATACTCGATATTTTATTCTATTGTTGTGGTGTCACAAAAACACCATCAACAGGAGGTACCTGCCCATGGGCTTGATTGAGGAGGATAGAGAAATGCATGCATATTAGGGGACAAGCAACAACATTGGTCCCTTCATCAAGTAGGCCACCCCAAGTTGGATGGATGGGAGTTCCTACCACTTGTGGGCCAAGGGGGGAATTATCCGGGATGGACGTACCCGCCCTTGGGCTTGGTTGAGGACAAACGCGCAACGCCCTATAGGCTTTCTCATAGAATTTCATCATGTGGTTGACCATTGGGAATAACCCTGAAATGATTATATGTCTGCTTCGTGTATGATGTGTATATTTTGTGCTTGTTAATATATATATATATATATATAAGTTATTATTAATTATGCTATGATGATTTGATCTCATTATTTATGTTATGAAGTATTGATCTCATTAATAATTATCCAATTTATTGATCTTTAATATTTACTAATGTCCCTTTCTAGTCATTATTATTGTATGCAGGCAAAGAAATCAAGAATATCCTAAAAGGGAACATTACAATGGGGCCTCCAATGGTTGCATCCTATTGGAGAATTCACCATGGAGCTGAAATTCAAGGATGACGGGAAAGAAGTAATACTTCAAGGTATAGTGAATGGAGTCCCAAGCATGGCTACAACAAAAAGAAGGGAGGTATATTTTTAGAGAAACCAAGTACCTCAATGCATAGAGACAATCGAGGGTCTATCCTTACGTAAGATACTTCATTATAATAATGTTTGGTTTGTCTTGGATATACCCAATATTACTCTCCTAAGGTGGTCACCAAATGAGATATTTGCAAAATGGGCCTTTCTTGTTGGAAGTCACCAACTATACATGGAAGAGATAAGTGTTGGCTGCAAGAAACATGAACTAAAGGCCAATATGAATGTGGTTTCCAACCTTAGATCTACTGTTCTCAATGTTTCCAACTTCTTCCATATTTTCTTTGCAATCATACAAGGGTTTTCAGTCACATGGTGGAGGAGTTTTCAACCCATTACCATTGTTGAAGTGTTCTCAACTAGTACAAGGCGGTTTCCAGCCTTTACTTTCTTGAATTTAAATAAAGGAACTCAGTTTTGTAGCCAGGATACTATGTTCCTATTGATCATTTTGATAAATTCACGTTTTGAATTGATGATATCTTTCATGAGCAGCTACAGATCTGCAAGTATGAGGAAGATTTCTTTGCTTGATGTTGTGTGTAGGAGGTCTCACCTATTGGGGTCACTAAGTACAAGTATTCCAACCTACACATGGCTATTTGGAGAGGAATTACGAGCAACATATGATTGTTCCAGCTATATTCCAGTTTGCACAGAGAAAAATTTCGAGCAACCTATGATTGTTACAGCTATTTTCCAACCCACATACAATCTGATCCATGCCATTTGTCAAAAGGTATGGCTTGGGGCGTCATAGTAAGAATCTTTCGAACACAAGGTAAATATTATGACATCAATCTAGGAGAGACGAGCATAATTTTGAGCATGCCATGGTCACAGCCCAAGGAAAACGAGGTAGTGTTTTAAGGCATCTTTCATATAAAGGAGGTTGTTGACACAGTACAAAGGCACTTCAAGGATGTCAATGAGTTTGATAAAAGAAGCTCAAATTCATGTTCATTTTCAGAAGAATACAAACCAAGTATAAGAGGAAGAAGTGATGCTCACATTTTGCAACTCTGTTGCACAAGGAACATGACAAAGACGGCTATCCACATAATGTCCAGCTCTGGGTTTGCTATCATCATCATTTCCGACCAACATACTCCCCCCATTCACAACTATACAGGTGTATTCAGTCATAGAATTGAGTGATTTTCAATTTGTTACTGCTGTTGGAATACTTTCAGTCACTGTATGGTTGTTTCCAACTTGTGTTATTGATTTTTGCAAGAGATTTTCAATATTACAGCCGCTGTATCATTTTTGCACTACTGATTTGTAGGGTTACTAATTTTAAACTACTGTTATCAATCATATTCAGCCATTAGTTTACAGATTTTTGGAAAAATTTCATGTATCATGTTGTTTGCAAAGGGTTTCAACCACTAGAGCTGCAGGAAGCAATTGTTCTAACTACTATACTGCGGTTTTGGATGAGGTTTCGAATAAATTATGGCTGTTGCAACTTTGCTCCAGCTTGTATACAAGTTGATTGGTCCAAACTCATGAGGGTTTCAACCTACAGTACAATGGTAAGATCTATTGGAGCTCAAGAGAGTTATCATCATGCTCATTTTGAGAACAGAGTGGCACAGCAAAAATGTGGTGGCAAATTTATAGGGCAGCCTTTGGTCTTGTGGGAGCTTGAAGATGTCCCCAAGCAGGGGGGAAAAAAGTATCATCTATCATCATGTCTAAAAGGAGCTTGTTGTGGGTTGGTTGGTTTGGTTGCTTGACCCAAATCAAAGGTCGGGAAGTGTAACCATGCATCTCATCACGAGTCTCCCAAAGGTTTGCATTTATTTTCTTGTGAGTCATGCACACTTCTTTGTTATTTTTCCTCTAGAGGTCAAATTGGTTGAGGTGATCAAAGTCCATGGATTGCATAAGCATGTGAGATATGGTGGTAGTAGCTTCCATAGAAACCGTGAAAAGCTTGATGGAGGCACTCATGGAGAGGTTAGATAAAGGCAAGGTCAGGTCCAACAAATAAAGAAAGTCCTCAAAGAGTGAGAAGAGTCTAGCAAGCAAAGCTCTATTTAAAGTGGAGGCTAAAATTGAGATTCTGCTATTCAAAGGTGATGTGGATGTGAAAAATCTTCACAATCAGTTGGCAAAGTAGTCATATTTTAGTATTCAATCTCTTACCTTAGAACAAAAAAATTCCTTTGCTAAGTTGAGGTTAGCAAAGCATGCTCTAACTTGGTCTGAGAGTATCTTGTATTCTATGACACTAAGAAAACAAGCTCCAATAAGTTCTTGGAATCAATTTAAACAATTGATTAAGAAATAATTTTACCCTATTTGTCATAAAGAGAAAAAATGTAAGGAATGGTAATTCTTAAAACAGAAAGATGTGAAAAATGTACAAGAATACACTAGAGAATTTTGTAGAAGAGTTGTTCAAATGGGTAAAGATGTGCAACATGATGATGTGTTAATGAAATATATAGGAGGCATTCATAGCCATCTTTGTAGCCTATTTTGCTTTCCAAACTGGTGGGCATTGATGAGGCATGATCATGTTTTCATTATCTTGAAGTAGATAACCTTTCATCCTCTCCTAGAATAAATGGAGCAAAAACCAAGACAAAAAAGGTTAATTCCACAAGCACTAAAAAGAAATATGTACATTCTCAGTCCCATTTTCGCAAAGCTGGTCACAAAGAATCTTCATGTTGGAAGTTGAATCCTGAAAAGAACCCTCATCAATAGGGCAAGAAGGGTAAGAAAAACTCTATGCCCAACATCCACAAAAATAATGTAGTGATTAATAAGGGTAAGTGTTGATGATGTTTTTGTGACAACAACAACAATAGAATAAAATACCAAGTATCCTACTCTCTCTTGAACAAAGCCTCTCGAATGCTGAATTATATGATCAAACAAGAGTGCTCCAAGGTTTCTTTGATGTCAGGGCTTGACTTGTACGTGGATAGCCTCAGTGATTTGATGTTATCTTGCTGGTAATCACAAAGGGACTTACGCTAAATTCCTCCTTCATGAACATGGATGAAATTCCCTACTCCTTAGATGTAAATGAATGAAACTTCTTCAATCAAACTTAAAAGAAAATGAAAAAGGTAAGGGTTAAGAGAAATCTAATCTAAGGACAATGAAATGATGGATGGTGCTTCAATAGACAAACTCCTTGAACCAAGCCTTGCTTCGCCATGAGAGCAACAACTACATGAAGCTAGTGCAATCTTCAAAGGGAAATGAAAGATTTTCAAACTGTAAACATACATCCAAATACCCACAGCTGGCGCAACTTAAATGAACATCCACAATCGAACTAAAGCATATGAAGGTTCAGACTAACTTTGCATTGTGAATTGCAAGCCACAAGTCACAAAAAGCATAAACATAAAGGAATTCATCAAATATCTCATCATAAATCCATCATATCAATGAACTTCTAATCTACTATCTAAGCTACTTGGAAACATTTCTTAGTCATCTGCGAGAATTTGAAACCATACGAACATTCCATAATCACACAAAATCACCATGAACAATCAACAATGAGCTTGTATTGATCCGAGAAGTATTTTTAAAATAATTCCACAATATCTCTTCAATGACTTCGAAGAGCTTCCTCTACTCTACTCCTAAAGCAACTCTAATTCTAATCCCTTTACAAATGAGAGAAGTGAGCCTTTTATAGACTTCAAGAATTACATGAATGGCCAAGATTGATTCTGGAATCAATGGCCAAGATCTTTCCACATTGGCAATTAGTTACAACTTGCTATTTTTAGAACATGAGAGGGGCAATGAAGGCACATTTCCCAATATGATAAGCTTGAAATGGAATCTTTGGGAATCTTCAAGGTGGATGCCCTCTTTGTAGTAGATACATTGAATTTAGACAGCATGATGTGGTGAACTGTGATTAGCCTAATGGTGTGTACGTGCCACCTCAGCATCTTGAACAAAGCCTCTCGAATGCTGAATTATATGATCAAACAAGAGTGCTCCAAGGTTTCTTTGATGCCAAGTCTTGACTTGTACGTGGATAGCCTCAGTGATTTGATGTTATCTTGCTGTAATCACAAAGGGACTTACGCTAAATTCCTCCTTCATGAACATGGATGAAATTCCCTACTCCTTAGATGTAAATGAATGAAACTTCTTCAATCAAACTTAAAAGAAAATGAAAAAGGTAAGGGTTAAGAGAAATCTAATCTAAGGACAATGAAATGATGGATGGTGCTTCAATAGACAAACTCCTTGAACCAAGCCTCGCTTCACCATGAGAGCAACAACTACATGAAGCTAGTGCAATCTTCAAAGGGAAATGAAAGATTTTCAAACTGTAAATATACATCCAAATACCCACAGCTGGCGCAACTTGAATGAACATCCACAATCAAACTAAAGCATATGAAGGTTCAGACTAACTTTGCATTGTGAATTGCATGCCACAAGTCACAAAAAGTATGAACATAAAGGAATTCATCAAATATCTCATCATAAATCCATCATATCAATGAACTTCTAATCTACTATCTAAGCTACTTGGAAACATTTCTCAGTCATCTGCGAGAATTTGAAACCATACGAACATTCCATAATCACACAAAATCACCATGAACAATCAACAATGAGCTTGTATTGATCCAAGAAGTATTTTTACAATAATTCCACAATATCTCTTCAATGACTTCGAAGAGCTTCCTCTACTCTACTCCTACAGCAACTCTAATTCTAATCCCTTTACAAATGAGAGAAGTGAGCCTTTTATAGACTTCAAGAATTACATGAATGGCCAAGATTGATTTTGGAATCAATGGCCAAGATCTTTCCACATTGGAAATTACAACTTGCTATTTTTAGAACTTGAGAGGGGCAATGAAGGCACGTTTCCCAATATGATAAGCTTGAAATGGAATCTTTGGGAATCTTCAAGGTGGATGCCCTCTTTGTAGTAGATACATTGAATTTAGACAGCATGATGTGGCGAACTGTGATTAGCCTGATGGTGTGTACGTGCCACCTCAGCATCTTGCAAACTGATTTGATCTTCTCTATGTTCACATTGCTTGGAATATTTCCCAAATTTTATCATCTTTCATGGAATAGTCTTCGAACTTGGATTTTCACCTCTAGAACTTACCATCTCTCGAACTTGTAATTTGGGAATTTTGATTTTCTTCATGTTGTCTTACATGCCTTAGTGTAATTTATGGATTTCTCGACGTACATGCTCATTCTCAATTTTGTGAAATTCTTGTCTCCTTGTTCATGGATTCATGAAGTAGATGATGCCTGTGCTTGGATTCCTGGAAGTGAACTTGAGATCTTCAGGAAGTTCTTCTTTGGAAGTGTGGTGATGAACTTGGATTGATGAACATACAGAGTGGAATGATCTTTATTTTCGGATGATTGATCTTGCAAGATGATGATGAAGTTCTTATCTCTTCGATGATGACATTCTCCTCTAGAAGCAAGATGATGGTGAACTTGATGATGTTTCAATGAAGTGTAGCATTCTTCCTCCGCTCTGGTGACGACACTTTCTTTGGATGTAAGGTGAATGAGCTTAACAATACTTCGATCCTCTAAATGCTCCTCTAGCTAGCTCATCTCGGAATGCTTTGATCTTTCCTCTTGATCTTCATCCACATAGGTTTGTCTCAAGTGTCGCTCTTCCTCAACACACTCCATACAACATGAACCTACAAGTAAAACCACTACAAGTTAGTAGTTTGACATGATATTTGATATAAAGGACGAATTATAATAAATCTTATTCTCCTCGCCAATGTGGGATAAACCTTCACTGTGAAGTAATTTCTCCACATACATCTATCCAAAATTGTTAATAAATCAAGATGCAAAGAAGAACATTATAACAAAATCTTACTAAATTCACACTTCCTATTATTAATTCTGCTGTCCTGCTCTGAACTTTCTGATTTTTCTGCCTTTTTCAGTTCAGATTTGATGAACAATGACAATTATAAACTCTTCCTTGCAGCGCTGTCCTTCTTACCCTCTAGCTTTTGTGAATTCTTTGATGAAATCTGCTCCACTTTGAAGGGATTCTGCCTTTTTAAGATGAACTTCTGCTCTTATTCGCAGTTGCTCTGCTTATTTGCGTTTGGAATAATTGTGAAAAATGAGGATTAGATCTTGCTTAAATAGCATTCCAATCATATTTCATGCTAAGTCGGCCTGCACCTTATTTAATAATGTTTTTATTAATAAAAACTGATTTTAGCCTCTCCTATCGCCGACCTACCTCTTTAAGGAGTGAACTTTCCTTGTGAGTGAAAAATGATCGGATTTTGCATGTTGATGAACATTATGCAACCTTGTAGAGCGCATTTACCCTCTTTATGAACATTTTTCACTTTTTTTTTTGTCTTTGATCAAACTTAAAATTTTCACTCTCCCTTTGATATTTTTCATTAAAACTTCTCACACTTCTTCACTTTGTCGAATGAAATCTCTAAAAAAGTTATTGTTGATGAGTGTTTGATCCTAGGCGCATTCTCCTCCTTAATGAGCACTTTTCACTTTTCTTACTTCTTCAACATGAACACTTAGGAATTCCAAATGATTTCATTGCATTTTGATGGATTTCAAACAAGTTAGCAAATTTGATCTTAAGAACATGTCCCCATATGAGTGGATAATCCACCTTAATGGACATTTTTCAACTTAAAGCTTAATGTTGATCTCAATTCAAGCTTTTCCAACAACCTTAGCAAATTTCTTCTAAATCCTTTGTATTAAACCTTCATAAAATTACATCATCTCGCAAGAATGTTTGAGTGGATGCTTTCCTCATGTACAAGATTTCTCCTCTTGATGGGCGCATAATGTTCATTGATGAACATTTTGCGACCTTTCCATACTTAGGCATTTTCATTGAAATTTCAAACTTCTTTATTTTGGCATATGGAATTAAGATCTCTTTGAAGGTTGTTGTTGATGACTGATGATTTTCCTTGAAATGTGTTTTCACCCTAGGCGCATTCTCCTTACCCATGAACATTTTGCGCTCTCCTTGAGGTCTTTTTCTCATCTGGATCTCTTAAACTTTTACTCGTTCCTTGAAGTCATTAAACCAGTCCCTTATCTCTTGGTTGAAATCATTATCTCTGGATTGCTCTAAGGAATCTTCAAGGTTGTCAAATTGCACTAGAGGGAAGGGCGCATTCTGCTTACCAATGAACATTTTGCGACTTCTACACTTAGGCCTTTTTCATGAACACTTTAGGAATTTCAATGGTTTCTCAATGCATTTTGATGAAAGTTGATCTTGAAGACTTATCCTTATGTGAGCGCATAATGTACCTTGATGAAAAATTTTGCAATGTATTGATCTTCAATTCAAGCTTGCCTACTTCCTTAGTGAACCTCTTCCAAATCCTTTGCATTAAACCTCCTAGAATGGCATCAAAATGGGATGTTTTTCACATGATGGGGTTCTCCTCTAGATGGGCGCATAATGTTCATTGATGAACATTTTTCACCTTTTCTCCTTAGTCAATTTTCGAAGACTTCTCATTTCTTTCAATTTTCTTAAGCAATTTCACATGGTTTTCTCATGCATTTCATGAATTTGATTAAGGAGAGTATCATTTGATTATCTTGACTCCAAAAATGAGACCTTCATTAGGGCGCATTCTCCCTAAGGGCGTGGATTTTGCGCATATTCCTCATTGGTGAGGATTTTGCGCTCCTCCCAATCATAATTTTTGCTAAGTGTTGTGACGTATTCTTCAAGGGATTTTCCAAGGGTTTTCAATGATCAAACTTCATTATTTTGAAATGTTCATGCTTAGGTGACTCCACTCCCAGGGCGCATTGTCCTCATAGGCATCGAATTTCAGCTCATCCTGGGCGCATTGTCCTCATAAGCAAGGAATTTCCGCTCAAGGTCCAAGACTTCAACTTTTTTCGCCCGATTTTGAAGTGTTCTGGGTAGAAGTATATTTAAAATATATTTAAGTATAGCATTTCCTATACTTTAAATATTTTGAAATATACTTCCAGGATGTTTGAGATAGGTCCCGAATCCATGGGATTTAACATGCAAATTCTAGATTTCTGAGGCTCCACCAAATTTCAAACTTAGTCAATTTTCAGGATCTCAGAACATCAGACTTCAGGGCATCAGACTTAGTCAATTTCGGGGCTTCAATTTCCACAAAGACCTTGGGCAAGAACTCGACAAGACATGGGCAAATCTATACTTCCAAACCTACAAACTTAGAAATCTAAACCCTAAAGCAAACCTATGACAGAAAGTGAGAAAAAGAGGGGGTCCCATTTTTCCAATGGGGCGATGTGTGATTACGTCACAACAGTAAGGAGATTGAATGCACTTCAGAGGTGGATTCTAAGCTTTTTTGCACTAGTAGGAAAGTTAGTTTGTTGGTAAAAGAAGCATTGTTTAACATCAAAATTCATGTTAATGGTGTTAAGGTTGATGTACCATTTGATTCATGTTCTCATACTAACTTGATTTCTCAAGATTTGGTCTAAGTTGTCAGTTTTGGTTCGGATCCTAGTTCGGGTTCACAAAGTCAGTTCGTGGATCCAACAAAGTTTTTTTGGGGGTTGGGTTTGTTTGTACAAAATACATGTAAAATTTATATATGTGTGTGTGTGCATGCGTGTGCCTATGCATGCACCAATAAGGGCACAGTGTAGTGGTCAAGTCAAAACGTTGTTGTGGCGGCCACCAAGGTTCAAATCTCCATTAGGCTGCTAAGCTCGCATTATGCCTCCACTAGGCTAACGTGCTCGCAAGATGTGCCTCCATTAGGCTATTGTGCCCGTAGGTTGTAGGCCTTCGCTAGGCCGTTGACCTCGCAGGTTTGAACAAAGGTGATAATACCTTGGGGACCGAGGCCCCCTAGTAGTGGTCTCGACGATAAAGCCAATTGGGAGGAGGTACCCTAGTTGTGGCCTCCATGGGCTTGGACCAGGCTTAAAAAACCCAAGTTTACCAAAACAAGTCTATATATATATATGTTTTAGAATATAAATTTTATAATATATAAATATAATATTATAATATACAAATATTAATAATATAAATTAATATTAATCAATATTTATAAGTCATACAATAATAAAGTTAATATATAATAATATAAAATTATAAATAAAGAATATAATATATTAATAAATATTTATATATTATTAATTTTAAAAATAACTTAATATATTCTAGCTTACTCACTAATTATTATTTCTGGACACACCTGCTGAATCGCTGATTATTATAAATAAAGAATATTAATAAAATATCTCGAGGACTTTCAGCACCGTATCCATATCTTTGTGGCATTGTCAGACTTGAACAGCAGAAAATAATTCAAAAACATAGAAAAAATATCAAAAAGCCCAGTGGATTCATCGCGTTAGGCAGAAAAGACATCGAAATTCGTCATGGCTTCACTTGGGCTCGTTCGAAAACAAACCCACATACACTTTTGTGAACCTTGGCTGGCCCAAAAGGCAGATTGTTTCCATATCCGGACTGGGTGCGAATCAGACCCGTATCTGGCTAGGTTTTCAACACATCCAATAACATAGGATTTGGTTTTAAAATTGGCCTTAAAAGTTTTCAACACCCTAAGCTATTTGAATTGGGTTGGATCAAAGAGGGTGCTAGCATGATAGTTAGTAAGCAATGTTAATTGAAGCTTTCAGTTGGTTCCAGGTTTGTTAATTGGTTCTACAGGTTGCTCCTTGGTATGTTTATGGTGTTGTTTTTGGCAGCCCCTACATGTACAACCAAATGCTAGTGTTTTACAAAAGAGCAAACAAATACCGCATCATCAAGGGTGGAAAGAGCTTCATATTGTGCATGCTTCCCATGGTAAAGAGCAGCCTAAACAAGTCCAAAATCTTCATGAAAAGATGAGTGGCAATGCAAGAATCATTCATTTGGAGAGAGCCAATATTCAACAAGTTCCTCCAAGTTCAAGCACTTTATCATTGTATCATATGGAAAATTATAGAAAAAGTTGTTCTAAAGTTTTGGCTACTGTTTATGTTTTGGTGCAAGATGAGGGGTTTAGCCTCCCTCTCCTGTTGAATCTTTGAGCTTTTAGGGAACAAAAATCCTTCGCATTGCAGAGGTATGATCTGTAAAAGGATCCAGTCTATGTACTTCATAGCATGTTTGAAGGGTTTTGGAACAACGGACAGATTCCTAGAAGCTGTAGAATATGCAGGGTGGTCTGGGACAATTCATGTGCAGGCTTCATTGTATGAGAAATCAATGTAAACTTAGTATTTTGCTCGCAGTAGCAAAATTGCCACTTGCAGCAGGCAGCAAAAATCAAATCACCACAGCGAATTTGAAATCATCTAAGTGAAAATGAAATTACCCGTGCTTGAAACAACAAATTCGTTAGAACAGTTTTTGGCATCCTGTAATGTTCCAATTTTTTGAAAGTCTTCGGATTTGGCAGTTTCAACTTTCGTTAGTCTCTTTTGCTTCCTATGGCTTTGTAAATCTATAAATATGCAATGTAAGCTCAAATTGAGCATAAAAGAAGAACAATTTGGAGATTAATAGTAGCATTTTATGCAATTTTTTTGTGTTCCTAGTGATTGTTGCAAGTTTCATAGCAGGGTTGTGGGGATTTTGAGAGATTTGAGTAGTCTTGACTCTTAGATGATATACCAGAGTGGTTTTGTTATGTTATTGCAAGCATAGGAGACGTGGACCGGTTGTATGTCATTTTAGAGTAATTCAACGTGAAATATACTCACATTTTGCCGGAGCATTCACCCAAAGTGGGTTTTTCTAGGGCATATTAGTGTCACTTGTGTTTTGGTATCTTATTCTCCCTGTTTCCTACTGTTTCCTAGAGTTAAAATTTAGTCAAGTGTTTGCTCTCTAACAAAATCCATTGTCGATGGACTGTTTAGGAATATCTCATAGTTAAAATTTAGTCACTGCATCATTCAGGCCCAAGAAAAACAACAATCCATTACCCTGAAATTTTACTCCAACATTTAGAGAAAGTACACAAAATATTGCAACCCAGGTATTCTTATTCAAGTTCAGCTAGTACGGTAACAAGATCATCATAATTCTCTGTCCCTAAACCTTATCACGATCATTATTAACATTATAAGGCCCATAATTAACTGGGTATTCAAAATGAACAAACTCGTATAATAAAACAACTATATAAGACAATGGAAAATGGAAACCATGGGTTTAACCCCAAACACAACACAACCTGGTCATTCAGCTATAAAGAACAAGAGAGAGATTTTTGTTCCTCTCGACAGCCAGAAATCGCAAGGAACCAATCTCTAAAGTAGGGATAACTTATTATAGAGAATCATGTCTGAGCAAAAGACAACATTCATCCCTAATAACTAGCATTTACAGTCACAACATAGAAGCTTCATTCCATTTACAAAATCATATATTGTAAAGACAAAATGGTAAAAATCCCCTTACCACATAATAAGATTCTAAAGAAACCCTTGTTTGCTTGAATCTGAGACTACTGAGATACTGAAGTTGAGATTCCCTTCTTCTATCGCAAATCTGCCAATTAAAAATTTCCCAACAACCCACTCAAGACCATCCAAACTACAGAAATGAAACCAACAGCCCAGGTTTTCCAAAACGCAATCCAGTAACGACAAATTTGGCCGAACCCCAGATGCCTCCATTTCCTTCATTTATGCTGGAAGGAAAATTTCAATGCATCGTGCTCGTTGAGCCCTACAGTTCCAGTTCTTGCATGCTCAGCAGTCAATCTCTTCCGTAGAACCAGTATTGGCGTCCATGAAAACCTCGACAATCAAGAAATAAAAATAATAAAACCAAACTCTATTTTGCATACCCTAACCTTTTCTGAACCCCCGGTCACTATTAGGAGGTGGCTAGGGCCCCGTAGCGACCTTCATGGAATTTTACATTAATTTGCCTTCATTGAGTTTAATCAATGCTCTTTGAAAAGGTCGTCTTTAGGTATTCCATGCACGACCCTTAGGGCCTCGATAATATGAAATTTGTTTTAAAACTTAAACTTTGAAAGGGATAATAAACTTTGTTTAAGGGTGATTATCTTAAAACAATAAGATGAACTAGCATATTTATTTGGCCGATAGGCCATTCTATATTTGCACATATCTTGTAACTGCCAAAAATTTGGTAGTCTTATTTTTTGGTCGTCCAAAAAAAAAAATTGGTCGTCCATATAAAAAAAGTTTAAAACAACCAAAAAAATAGCAAATATACATGTAAAAAGAGAAGACCCAAGAATAGATGATGGAAGAGACATCAAGAAATGTTGGAAGGAAATAAATGGGAGAATGAAACGTCACAAGGAAGATGTAACAAACAAAAAAATGAAACGCCATCCATTCAATTTCCCAACTCCAATAGGTAAAAAGATAAAAAGAATAGAATTGGGGAGTCAAAACTCGATTTTGAAACTCCAGAATCAGAAGTGGCTAGGGCCATGGATCCTATGGTTGGGTGTCTTTTCTAGGGCCATAAAAAGGCTGGAGCAAATGATACCATAAACCTGGGGCTGGGCCTTACCGGAAACCAGACAATTGTTTCCCAAAACGGGCAATTTGAGCTTGGATTCTTCAGTCCTAGTGGCAACAACAAATGGTATATCAGCATCTGGTACGCCCAAATAACACCCAGAACCTACATCTGGGTTGCCAATAAGGAAAACCCCATCAGTAGTTTCACAGCCCTGAAATTTACAGAAAATGGCAATTTGGCCGTTGTGAAGGCCAATAATACCTCCGTATGGGAGACCGGAAACGTCTTGAGGGCTTCCCATGTCGTAATTCTAGATTCCGACAATCTGGTTTTAAAGGCGGACGACAATAGTAATAGAAAATATTACTAAGAAGAGGAAGAAAAATACAAGTGGTATTGTGGTTTGGGAAAGCTTTGACAATCCAACTGACACATGGCTGCCAGGAATGAAGATCGGTTATGGAAAGCTTCTAACTTCATGGAAAACCCTAACGGACCCGGTGCCTGGAGATTTTATCCTGCGGTTAAATTTGGTGGAAAGTGGCAGCAATTCTGGGGAATTTAGCGAATTCCAACTAGTTTGGCGAAAGTCCATTCCTTACTGGAGTAGTGGCAAATGGACTGGTGACAGCATCATGTTTGTCCCACCATTTTTACGTCAATCTTAGAGTATAGCTATTTATATATAGCAGGATTCCATGAACTAACAAGTTGCTTGAGGAGATTGCAGTGATTTGTGGTTCTAATAGTTTTTACGTGAAGGAGAAATTTTGCCATGAATTATGGCAGTATGGGCTCTGCCCCTGTGATTTTCCTTTTTTTTCCATTGTTCAAATTTATGTCTACAATTTCATTTGCTTTGATATGAAATTTGAAAGGTGTTAGATTTAGGTTTTTAATTGAGGCGTTATTGAGGCATTATTTGGTTGTTAGGGTTAGCTAGCAAAAGATATCAATTAAATGCAAATAAAGATTAAACAGAGGAATGAAAATACACAGAATAATAATAGTGAGAGACAAGTTTTAACATGGTTCACCCAAACTCGGCCTACGTCCACCAACAGAAAGTCCAATATTATTATCCAGTAAATCAAACTAATTACAACTAGCAATCCTTGCAACTCAATACCGCTGCAAAATGCTACAATACATCAACAGAAACCCTAACCCTTAGCCGCTTTTATCAAGCCTTATGTTGGATACAAAAAATAGGGTTTTTTATGTTGGCCAATATAAAAAACAACTCTCGACGCCTTAATAAAATAATAAAAAAATTGTTGGAGGTTTCAGGGGCGCTGCCTCCGAGCCCCCATGAGGGTGATGCCCCTCGACCTCACCCTGTATCGCGACAGGGAGCACACCATGGGCACTGCCCCTTGACCCCGTTGATAATTTGGGGGGAAACCACGCTGATAAAAGTGGGGTAAATTTAGCCTCTGAGTCTGATTAGGCTCCATATAACAACAGGATTAGCGACAGCTTCATGTTTGTCCCACTATTTTTACGTCAATCTCAAAGTATAGCTATTTCTATATAGTAGGATTCCACGAACTAACAAGTTGTTTGAGGAGATTGCAGTGATTTGTGGTTGTAATAGTTTTTACGTGAAGGAGAAATTTCACCATGAATTCTGACAGTATGGACTCCGCCCCTATGATTTTCCTTTTTTTTCCATTGTTTAAATTTATGTCTGTAATTGCATTTGCTTTGATATGAAATTTGAAAGGTGTTAGATTTAGGTTTTTAATTGAGGCGTTATTTGGTTCTTTTGGCCAAGTTGTTCGTTTTAGTGTGAAATCTTAATGGTTTTAGAAAATATATGCTAGATTAGGGTTTCTATCGAGGCCTTGTTTGGTTTTTTTTCTACTTTCCGATTCATTCGTTTTGGTGTGAAATCTCAAAGATATTGCAAAGCTCGTGTAGATTAGGGTGTAAATCGAGATCAATTTGACCTCTTCGTCACTCCACAAATATGAAATTCAACATAGATTTCCTTACATCAAGGGTGTCATTTGCATATGAAGAGAGTTTTCTATGCATTTTGAGAAGCAATATTGGTTCTGGGATAAAACATAATACTGGCAAATTGGATGCATTATATTCTGCATTTCTAATTTCTTTTGTTCAATCTTCCTCTCTTAAACTTAAAAAAACCCACTTACATAAAACAATTTCCAATTAATTCATTAGCAAGACTAATGGTTACAAACACAAACATTTGTGCCACCAACTACTACAAAAACTCTACTATAATCAAACAATAAATCAATACAGTTTAACAGATAATGCATACAATCTCAAAGCTTTTGCGTGAGGTATTGTGATACCCTAGCCTCCTAGACTTGTATAAATTGGAATACAATTTCTTCATAAGTTGAGGTAAAGCTACCCCACACACACAAAACAAGTAACATTATCCAATATTACAAAAATCAAAAGCATTGTGTTCTTCTTTTGTCAATAATCCATTTTTTCCAATCTTTATATGCTATACGTCGAGCTCATGTCAAGCAATTTCTACACTCAATTTAATAATCAACAATTTCAAAATACCATCATTAGGATCAAGGCTTGAATTTGACATTTTAAAAAGATTGTATGACATGAAAGGAGAGATTTTGGACAATCTATATAGAATTGTAATTATATATATATATAATTTACTTATACTAAGGTATGTCATAGTATTTTAAAGGCACCTTTGAATGGATAACTGCTATAAATGTTATGTGCCTTTTGTGGAAAGAACTATTTTATGGGATCGATGTGGCATGTTAATTTCCATCAACAATTAATGCTACTTATCTTCTACAACTAATAGATCCTCACTACAATGATCATTCTTTTAGTCATATTATTTGTATGTTCTACTAGGTCTTTTTTGCAATTTTATTTGGTCTTAATTTATATGGCAAAATATCATTTCTTTGTATCTTTCCTATGGTTTGATAGAATAGGGAAAATGACATGGTGACTTCAATGTGGATAATTTACCTTTACTTAATCCTCCAATGCCATATAACTACAAGTGAGGTGTTGTTTGTAGGTTTAGCATTTTAACTATCTTCGTAGATATCATGTTCTTATTGTAAGCACCGAATTCAAAAAATAAAGAAATGAAATGCAAGCAAAATGATTTCAAGTATTCTAAATCAATAGAAACCTCATATTGAGAAAATGAAATTCAAATAAAACTCAGTCATGCATTATCGAATGTGAATTCTATTGATGAAGAGGATGTGCTCAATGGAAATGGATGCTCATGGATGTGTGCAGGATTTATATAGCATGTAACTATCAAGATCACATTGTTTTCCACCTTTGATGAGGGAATGCCTTGGATTTAGAGATGTTTGATTATGGATGTGAACAACAAGGATTTGATGTTGGATGAATAGTTGAGATTGACTGAGAGTGAGTGGAGAATATTAATAGGTTAAAATAGTAAAAAAGTAGTTAAGATGGCTCCTCAGTGGGCTCTAAAATGGGTGATGGCAATTAGTTTTTTCTATTTATTCATTTTGACTAATTAGTTATGCATAGATTAAAATAGGGGGAATCATGGAGGAGTTATGATGGAATGAGTGAATAATGAGTGAATGAGTGAATAATATATCTAAAATATATTATAATGATATTATATATAATAATTATATAAAATATTATGTTAATATAACTAACCTATATTATAATATTATATTATATAATTATAATAACTCCTATAATTATATAATTATTATATATATTATAATTATAATTATTCTATATAATATAATATTATATTGTATTTAATTATTATTAATCTATATTGTAATAATATATCTAATCTATATTATAATATTATATTATATAGTTATAATAATTCATATAATTATATAATATAGTTAGAATTAGGCTTGCCACTACTGATGCTACTAGCATACGAATATTTAAAAAATATATCTAAAGTATGCCGAGAGATATCCTTCTCGAGGCGCCTATTTTTTAATCAATTTACCACACATAGTTGGAAATAGGCACCTCGAGAAGGATAAATCTCCAGGATCAGATGGTTTCACTGTCCTTTTTCACCAAATATTTTGGGACACTATTAACTTTGAATTGTTCGAAGTAGGTGAAGTATAATGCCCATTAGTACATTTTCCTTGTATGCTTTTTTATTTATATGATATATGGTGTATCAAGTGTTTCATTAGTGTATTATGTGATTCATGTGTTATGATCTATTGTACTAAACTTCTCCGTGAGGCCTATTGTACTATTGAAGTGTTCTAAGGGTGTACTCTAGTTGTTTTTGTGCATGAAACATGTTTGAACTTTGGCATGTGATTACTTTCTAAAGTAAATTCAATTTTAAACATACAAAGTGAAACAAATATAAGTCAATGCTAAAGTTCAAATCCATACTTCACAAAAAAATAAGTATATCAAATTAAAGTGAGTGCCAAAGTTGCACTCCACACAAATAATAAATAAATTTCATAGTGAATCACACTAAATAAACATGTCTAAAATACAGTTTACTAATAGTACAACACTAATTATGATAAAGTTAATAGATTGTATCGTGGTTGAATGGGAGGCCATAGTTCTTTGATGGTTTCTTTATGATTTAGTTCTCTAATGGTTCATTCACAATTTAGTTCGTGTGGTTATTCATTTAACACCATTCCATTATTTTTTATTTGTAAAAAAAATAATTGATTTTTCATAGTATTTATAGCCTTGTCCACCAACTACATGTAATGAATTTTTCAGTAAAAATATAAATATAAACTATTTAGCGATAGGCCTATGAATATTTGTGCCTATCGGCCATTTGATAGCACCTTTGGTGCTTTTACTAGTATTTTAAAAAATATAAATAAATTATAGATAAACAATCTTAAAAAAAAAATCGCGACTTCAAAAAAGAAACAACCATTAAATTACAGATAAACATTAAAAAAAAAGGATTTGAAAAGAAAAAGCCACCACTTCAAAAAGGAAACAACCATCAAATTAGAGATAAACATTAAAAAGTAAGGACGATTCAAATCCATGTGTTGCTTCCTCCTCTTGCTCTTAATTTTATTTACTAGCAATTGCACCTTAGCATGCAATGGGTACGCCAAGATAGCATGTAGAAAAGAAGTAATCATATAATTTTGTCAAGGGTGAATGCTTATTGTTCATCCATCATTTGAAGATTGAAAGAATGTAGTGATATGTTTTGTTGTCCTACATTGGAAATGAAATGTAGTAGATTAAATACATCGACATGATTCATAGTAAAGTTAGTTTTGAATAGTGGTGGGTAAAAGTAGGTATGGAGATGACAATTTTTTTTTCCTCCCTTTATTGGTCCTCTGCTTGTTTCATGAGAGAAACATGTGGGCTTTATTTCATGTGTGCATATCTTTAGAATGTGAAGTTGGGGCATATGCGAAGACTTGCAAGGTTGCACACTCTTGATGTAGCTGTGAATGTCAACCCCTGATAATCAATTTGTTGATAATCAATTTTGTTAATGTCAATTATTTCCCTTTGAAGTGTTAGAGCTTGTGATTTATGTATTGTTAGGCTCATGTCACTTTTAGGGGGATTTGGTGATGCCCACCATGACTTAGTAGAACAATGGGCACATTTTTTGGTTGGTCGTGATCCCAAAGTGGGCCTATGTAATTGCTTTAACCTAGCCAATTGCATGATTCACAAGGCCTGCTTGCACCCACAGATTGGAACATAGCATAACTTCTTGGCCAATACATAAGAGGATCTTAGCTTGAAATTGTTCATCCTCTAGAGTTGGTCATGATGTCCCCTTGATTTTCTCAACATTGGACATGGCAATTGGCACTGCCAAATATTGGAGTGTACATTTATTATGTAGTGATCCAACTAATTTGTTGGAAATAAATGTATAGAGGGTAAAAAGATGATTGCTCAGTAGAGGTAGGTGAAGAACTTGAGTGTGACAATAGAACCTTCCAATTTGCAATTGTTGGCTCTGCATTTCTTATATTTGAGAGAAGAGCACGAAAAGCAACTTATTTTGGGTCTTGACCAATTTGACAAAATATCTTGCTTAATTTAACCACTATGGAGAAGCTTCACCAGAGTGTTTCCCCATATGATGGTGCATCATACATGGAAATGTCATTGATTGGTGGGAGCTGGCAAAGGTCACCAAAGAGGATGATTGAACATGCACCAAAATGGATTTGGTTATGGTAGGGAGTGCTTCATGCAAGATGAAGTCAATGTGTTCAAACAATTTTGGACCGAGGAAGCTCATTTCAACTAATAGAATGTATCAAATGAAATGCATGTTTTCCAAGAATGTTGTTGTGGTTTTCCCTTGTAGGGGGCTTATTTATTTTATTAGTATTCAGAGAGTATGATGAATGATTAGTGCATGTATGTTGAAAGTTGCAAATCTAGTTGGTACAAGCATCAACAATGGTGACTTGTAGAATATTGTGACACAATTGTGTCATAGGATTTTTGTTGCTCAATAGATAGCTTGTTTGGGGTAGGTTGATTCATAGCATGTGGGACATGAAAAGTTGGATGGTTGGAGTCAATGAAATCAATAGCAAACACTCTTTACAATGGATTGAATATTATTTCTACCTAATTATCTAAGCATGTTGAGCCCATCTAGTTGTAATGGTAGGCCTAGGTATAGCTTAGTGTGCAATGGGTGCGTCAGGATAGCATGTAAAAAAAAAGTAATTAGTGGTATAGTGCATGACCATTTATTATACTCGAGAAGAGAGCATACACTTTTGTCGAGGGTAAATGTTTGTTGTCCATTTGAAGATTGAAAGAATGTAGAGATATGTTTTGTTGTCTTGCATTGGAAAAGAAATGGAGTAAACTAAATATGTTGACATGATTCATAGTAAAGTTAGTTTTCAATAGTGGTAGGTAAAAGTAGGTATGGAGATGAAAAACTTTATTTTCTTTTTTCTTTTGGTTAACTATTTGCATGTGATAAAGCCCTTAATTAATCCTCATCTTGTTTCCTAAGAGCAACATATTTTGCACGTGTGTATATGTTTGGAATATGAAGCTAGGGGATATGTGAAGACTTGCTAGGTTGCACGCTCTTGATATACATGTGAATGTCAACCCTTGACAATCAATGTTGTCGATATCGATTGTTTCCATTTCAAGTGTTAGACCTTATGATTTGTGTATTGTTAAGACCACAAATTAGCAGAACAATGGGTAGATTTTTTGGTTGGTTGTGATCCCAAAGCAAACCTATGTAATTGCTTTAACCTAGCCAAGTGCATGAATCACAAGGCTTGCCTGCACCCACAAATTATAACATAGAATAGTTGGGCATGACTTGTCCCCTTAATTTTCTCAACATTGGACCTGGCAATTGGCACTACGAAAGATCAGAGTGTATGTTTATTATGTAGTGATACCAACTAATTTGTTGGAAATAAATGTATAGAGGATAAAAAGATGATTTCTTAGTAGAGGTAAATGAAGAAGTTGAGCATGACATTGGAACCTTCCAATATGTAATTTTTGGCTCTACATTTCTTATTTTTGAGAGAAGAGCATAGAAAGCAACTTTTTTCTAGGTCTTGACTAATTTGATGGAATATCTTGCTCAATATAACCACTACGGAGAAGCTTGACTAGAGTGCTCCCCCATATGACTAGTGGGAGTTAGCATAGGTCACTGAAGAGGATTAGGGTTGTTAACATGAGGGTGGACTTGATGTTTGTTATCAAGTGTGACTTTTTGGTACCTATAGTTCCTTGTATGATGGTTTTTAGATGTGGTTATAATTCCATGGTAGAAGATTGTGACATAATTATGTTATAGGTTTTTTGTTGCTCAATAAATTTTTTTTGGGGGGTAGGCTGATTCATAACATATGGAACATGAAATGTTGGATGGTTGGAGTCAATCAAATCAATAGCAGACACTTTTAACAGTGGATTGAATCTTGGTTCTTCCCAATTATGGTTTTGGTCAATCCCACATTAGCCAATCATGTTGAGCCCGTCTAGTTGTAACGGTAGGCCTAGGTATAGTCCTAACAAGACTTGAAATTCATTAGGACTATCTTCTTGCATTGCATGTCCCATGTCAGAAGGAGTTTCATCATCAATGTTTGTTAATGGATCTAGAGATGTATGGTGCAAATACCATGGATTCCACCTATTATCAAATCAAAACCTCAAATTAAATTAATTTGCAAATGATATAGGAATGATCTCTCTCTCTCTCTCTCTCTCTCTCTCTCTCTCTCTCTCTCTCTCTCTCTCTCTCTCTCTCTCTCTCTCTCGTCCATGGATTCTACACATCTTCCTCCTTAATCAATTTACCCTTTTGATTTGCTTTTTCCACCCATATTTTGAGGTAAGCTTGTTTTCTTTACAAATTTTTGTAGGTACAACACAATTGAGTGGCATACCCAAATGATGCAAAGAAACTTTTGCACCCCCAATTCTAGAGAAAAAAGATAGGATATTAATCCCCTTTATATAAATAGGCTTCAAAATAGAAATATGGTATCCTATAATGAATAAATCATAGCGATACATTTTTCCTCTTCTTCCTATTTTACATCTATGAAAGCTAATTGACTCACTACTACATGAAAAACATTTAAATGTTTGGTTGCAAAGTCTCCATGAATGTTTTATTTCCCCCAAATTGAAAAGGTTAGTAAAGACAAGTATTGAAAATCATGGACATTATTTTGATTATATGGAGCAAATTTCTTTGCACAATCAACATGGAATTAATTACAAGCTTGGATATTGCCAATTACAATCCTAGGGTTATTAGTCATGCAATTTGTAACCTTAATTAGACATAGAAGAATAAGTGAAGGAGATAGAGAAGATAAGATGACATATATACTTGGGAAAACCCTTTTGAATAATAAACCCACCACCAAAAGTAAACCTTAATAAATTCCCTAAAAATAAGCTTACAATAGATTGGGAATTGTAGCCCATGTGTTAACACTTTAATAGCATGTTGATACCACTACATGAAAATCATTTAAATGTTTGGTTACAAAGTCTCTTTCATGAATGTTTTATTCAAAACATTGCTAAGATTTTATGAGATAAAATTATTGCTCTCTCTCTCTCTCTCTCTCTCTCTCTCTCTCTCTCTCTCTCTCCAAATGTAGATTCAATGGTCATTACATTTTAGTGGAAGGTGAAAAGTAAATTACATTTTTTTAATTTGGTAGTGGAAGTATAAATTCTTAACACCATTTGTTAGCAAATAAAGTTGCCATTTCATCTTAACTATAGTATATGTTTTAATGGTTTTTTGTATATAATATCATTTATCTATTATTTAACTATATCAATTTTGTATATAAAATATATATATTAATTATACTTATTATTATATACTATATTTTATATAATGTAAGTTATTAACTAAATCTTTCTACATGTTAGCTTTTCTATCATTAGCCCATAAATCAATATTAGGGCTTAACACCAATTGCCCACTAAGAATAATTTATCTGTCAATTAGTGATATGGTGACAAATTGCCTACTTGTTCTAGCCAATTGTGGACAATACCTAAAATGTGCATTCATAAGTGAATGCCTTAGCATAGTATCGACTCTCTTGTCCATGTGTCCATTGCGCATTGACCCAACCTAAGATGTCATGCCTAGCCATAACTACTTAACCATTGATGCACACACAGTGTCATTTAATGCTTTCTCATCCATAGATCCCTTAAGATAGGTCACTCCAATATAATTATAAGAGAGAAAAACTAAAAAGTAAATCTATGAATTGGGCACACAAATTAGGTCTTAGCTAACTATGTTGGTATGAGCAATAGGGGGCATTTGATTACTCTTGGCGTGATTAGGCCTCCCTTTCTCTATATATATTACAACCACAACCCCCCACACCCCTCTCTTCTAATAGATTAATTTAAATAGTGTTATATTTAAAAATATATATTATATATAGTAATAGTGTAGTATAATTAAAAATATTTAACAATTATATATATTTTATATAATAAAATATATTAGTAAATATAATTACAATATAGACTTTTTATATGAAATAAATATATAACTAAATTATATATATAACTATTAAAAATATAATATATTTTAATATTATGATTATAAAATATAATATTATATTAAAAATATATTTTATAATTCATATTATATAAAATATAATATGCACTAATATATATATATATATAATATTATTTTAAAAATTTATAAATATAATATATTATATATTATATATACTTTTCATTTATAATATTGTATTAGAAATATCTGGATAATATTAGGCAAACTATAACATTACCAATTTTTAATAAAACTTTTGCTTTACTTACCTTCCGTAAATATTATTGACTTCCTCTTTTATCCCCTGAGCTTTTAATTTATTCTACCTAATAATTATGTAAATTGGTAGATTTATTAAAAATTAAAATGTGTTTTAGCGGCTCATATGGGACACCACAGTGCAATGACAATGTGAAAAAAAAAATGACAAACAAATAAATAGAATAACATCAAAATTATTTTCCACGAGAGAGAAGGAAAAAAATTAGACAAATACAACTCTCTCCTCATTATCATTATAGTTTGCTCTTAATTTATAATCATATATAATATATTGAAACCTTAAACAATCAATTTCTTGATCTCTTAAAATTCATATCATCTTCTAAAAATATATTGAAAAAATCTCAATTAAATTGATAAAAATAAAAATATAGTTAAAAAATATATATTCAAAAATTTAGAAAACATATGTGAAAAATAAAATATTGTTAATTCAAATTAATAAAGTTACATACAACATTAAAAAAACTTTATAATAGAGGGTGGAAGGGTGGGCGTCCTACCACTTAGTTTGGGAGGACCGGGGTTAAGTGTTGCCAGCTAGGCTGGTCGGGTGGCAACATGTTCAGTGTTTGGTTGGATTAGCTGAAGTGGCTTGTGTTTGGGTTGCAACGGTGTTGATGGGACTAGGGTGGTAGGCGTTCGAGTGGGAGATCATCATTTTTCCAAAGCCGTTGCTCGAGATCAAGCCTTGGCTTGAGTTAATTCACTCACGTGCCATCATTTGGGAGAAAGTTTCCCTCTTCTAATCATTTCCTCTCATCCTTCACTGGGAAGTTTAGAGAAGATAGAGTGGTTTTTTTTATGAGAAGTTGAATGCAGGGGACGTCATCTTGCTTTTGTCATTTTAAATCCTTTGGCTCTAATGGCGGACAAGTCTAGTTTCCTAATAAGGATTTCCACCGAAGGGGTGATTTGCTTGGGATTGGACACTCCCATACAGATTGAGAGTGTTGTGAGGCAATTGGCCTTTAAGGGCCCGATGATAGACCATGGGTTGAAAAGGATTTTGCGACATAGTGATGAACTCTTCCTTCTAGTAGTCAAGGTAATCTTGGGCAAGGAATTTCTGGTAGAGGGTGAATTTTCTAGGGTGGACACCTCCATTGTGTCCCATTTTTTAGCCTCTTTGTTGGATGCTGGTATTGCAAAGGATAAATCTCTCCTTCTAATGCAGTGACTTTTTATTAATAATCTGTTGGTGGGTGTGGAGAACATCGTAAAGATAGCCAAACCAAGAGTTGGGATCCCTAGGCCGACAGATTTTCATTTAATGGAGGATGAGGTTGCAGTTGTGCGCTACTTCCCATTCTTGCTCAATCTTAAAGGTTGGCCGCTTATCCAGCACAGGGAACAAGTGGTGGCGGGAGTTAAATTTCTGTTAAAGTTGCTTCAAATTGTTCCTCATGGCGGCTCCTTCGAATGGCTTGAGGATTTCAGGGTAAGGGCAACCAATCTCAGCTTTGATGTTTGAAGCTCTCTGTGTTTTGGACCAGTGAATGCAGAGTTCTGTTCTATTTCAGTTTGTAGGGTGGCTAGGGTTTGATGTTGTGGCAAGGTTTTTATCTTCCCCCGTGCAAGTTTATAGGAAGATGATACTTTTTTGCTATCTGCTAGGCCAATATGGCTTTGTCATCTAGATAGTCTCCAAGCCTTGCATGGCCATTCTCACATTCAGGAGACCCTGCGTGGTCAGATAGTTTATAGGGGATGTTAGTTGGTGAATCTGGTCTTTACTACAAGTTTTGCAGCCAGCTCTGTAGACTTTTCTTTCATATCAATATAAAATTATCTATTATGTAGCAAAAAAAAACTTTATAATATAAAATTTTATTAGTCCATGTTAGATTTTTCATAATAAATTAGAAAGGAAAGATCAAACTTTTAAAAACCATACCATACAACAATTCTACAAAGTATTAAAATAAAAAACTCTGACAAAATTATAAACACAGCTCGTGTTTCAAGAAAATTAACATGTAAAAACGAAGTAACTAATATCTTGGAAAAGTCGGTAATATTGCTAAGGGAATTGAATATGACCTATGTTTTGAGGTTTATGGCTACATAGTAAAAATGAACGCAGACAACGGCAGGAACAGGAAAAAGAGACCGTGCGTGAATGGAAAATATTCAGACAACAGTAAAACATGAAAATAAAATTGAACTGTTCAAGTTCCTTCAATCATCTTGCACAACTCTAATCAATCCTGCGCCGTGGATCTGCTATGTCAGGTATTTGTTTGACAAACGGAATGCCTTCAACGTAATTATTTAATATAAAAATTCTATTATTAATTATATAGAAATTAATAAAATAAAATTAATTTATAATTAAAAATTATTAAAATGTTAAAAAAATTAATAAAAATAATTATAGTATAATATATTTATATTTATTTTTTTCCATAATTTTTTTTATTTTCCCAAATTTTTCCCCCTTTTTTCAATTTATTTTTTATTTTTTAATTTTTCATGATTTTCTCCAGCTTGTTCTCCTTCCAACAGTTTCCAATTTCTTTTTAGGTTTTTTGTTTCAATTTTTTTTGGGTTCCATAGTTTTCTTCATTTTCTTGGCTTTTTCTCCTTCCAATAGTTTCCAATTTCTTATTTGCTTTTTATTTTTTATTTTTTCCAATTTCTTTTTGGTTTTTATTTTTTATTTTTTCCAATTTCTTTTTTGTTCCATAGTTTTTGTGATTTTTTCCAATTTTTTCTCCTTGAACGGTTTTTAATTTCTTTTTTGGTTTTTTTATTTTTTCGAAATTTATTTGTTTTATTTTTTTTGTTATATATTTATACAGAAAATGAAAGCTTTCATCTCCACCCCATTGTGATAGTAGAATGCCTCTCCATGTAACTAGTATATTTATATTTAAAAAAATCTATCTAAAAGTACACCGAGGGATATCTTTTTTCCATATTTCTTTCATTTTTTCACTTTTTTCGTTTGCAATTTCTTTTTGGTTTTTATTTTTTAATTTTTCCAATTTGTTTTTTGGTTCCACAATTTTCTCCACCATTTTATCCTTCCAAAAGTTTCCAATTTCTTTTTTATTTTTTATTTTTTATTTTTTATTTTTTCCCATTTTTTTGGTTCCATAGTTTTTGTGATTTAGTTTTTTCTCCTTCAACAGTTTTTAATTTCTTTTTTTTTCTTAACTTTTTTTTTTAATTTCTTTTTTGGCATTTTAAATTTTTTTCTTATAAATTTAGGCAGAAAAAATGAGTGCTCTCATTCCCACCCCGTTGTGACTGTATAACGCCTCTCGGCGTAATTATAAAAATTATTCTAAATTTATGAAAATTAAAAATATGTAAGATTCATCACTAGCATATTTATATTAAATATAATATATCTAAAGTATGCCAAGAGATATCCTTCTCAAGGCACCTAATGTTAGGATTAGTGATTAAAAAATAGGCACTTCAAGAAGGATATCTCTCAGCGTACTTTAGATATATTATATTTAATATAAATATGCTAGTGGAATTCGAAACGACAAGCCTAATCATAACCATAACACTAACCCTAACCCTAACTATAACTCTAATGCCTAACTGTAACCCTAATTTTAACTCTAACCCTAACCTCAATTAATATATTAGATATATTTTTTAACATATAATATTTGTAATAATAATTATTATAATATATAATAATTAAAATTATATATTACATATTTAGGATTAGAGTTAAAGGTTAAAATTAGGGTTAGGGTTAGTGTTTAGGTTAGAATTAGGGTTATGATTAGTAATAGAGTTAGGGCAACAATTAGGGTTAGAATTATGTTAAATAATGGTATATTTAGAATTAGGGTTTGGGTTAGGGTTAGAACCAAGGTTAGATTAGAATTGGGGTGAGATTTAGAATTAGGGTACCTATTTTTAAGGAATATTTTAATATCAGTGTTGAACCCTAATTCTAACAATAATCTTAACCCTAATACTAACCCTAACTCTAATTATAATAATAACCCTAACCCTAATACTAACCCTAACCCTAATCCTAACCTGAATTCTAACCCTAACTTTATCCCTAACCCTAACCCTAATTGTAACTCTAGTCCTTACCCTAACTCTAATTCTTACCTTAATAATTTCCATAACCATTACCTTAATCCTAATTCTAACCCTAATTCTAATAGGAACCCTAATCCTAACTCTAACCCTAACCCTAGGGTAACCCTAATTCTAATCATAACCCTGATTCTACCCTAACTATAACCCTAATTTTAAATCTAACAATAACCCTAATCCTAATTCTAACTATGATTTTAACCCTAACCCTAACCTAAATTCTAAACCTAACTCTAGCCCAAACCCTAACCCTAACTGTAACTCTAATGCTTACCCTAATTTAGTAACCCTAATTTTCTAAATCTAACCTTAATTTTAACCCTAACCCTAACCCAAATTCTAAACCTAACTCTAGCCCTAACCCTAACCCTAAATGTAACTCTAACGCTTACCCTAATTTAGTAACCCTAATTTTATAAATCTAACCCTAACCTCAATTCCAACCCTAACCCTAATTATAACCCTAACTCTAGCCATAACCCTAACCCTAACTATAACTCTAATGCTTACCCTAATTTAGTAACCTTAATTCTAACTCTAACCCTAACCTCAATTCCAACCTTAACCCTAATTCTAATTGTCACCCTTTTTCAAACCATAGCCCTAATTCTAATTATAATTGTAACCCTAAATCTAACCCTAACCCTAACTCTAACCCTAAATATACCTCTAATTTTAACCCTAACGTTGATCATAATTGAAACATTATCGCTAACCTTAATACTAAACTTAAACCTTAATTGTAACTCTAATTCTTACCCTAATTCTAATAGTAACCCACCTTAATTCTAACCCTAATTCTAATAGGAACCCCAACCCTAACTCTAAACCTAACCTTAATTGTAATCATAACCCTGATTCCACCCTAACTATAACCCTGATTTTAAATCTAATAATAACCCTAACCCTTACCTTAATCCTAATTCTAACTATGATTTTAACCCTAACCCTAACCTGAATTCTAACCCTAATTGTATCCCTAACCCTAACCCTCATTGTAACTCTAATGCTTACCCTAACTCTAATTCTTACCCTAATTCTAATAGTAACCCACCTTAATTCTAACCCTAATTCTAATAGGAACCCTAATCCTAACCCTAACCCTAACCCTAATTCTAATCATAACCCCGATTCTACCCTAACTATAACCCTAATTTTAAATCTAACAATAACCCTAATTCTAACTATGATTTTAACCCTAACCCTAACTTGAATTCTAAACCTAACTCTAGCCTTAACCCTAACCCCAACCGTAACTATAATGCTTACCCTGACTTAATAACCCTAAAATTCTAACTCTAACCCTAACCTCAATTCCAACCCCAACCCTAATTATAACCCTAACCGGATTCTAACATTAACCCTAATTCTAATTCTAACCCTAACCTAAATTCTAACCCTCTAGCCCTAACCCTAACCCTAATTGTAACTCTAATGCTTACCCTAATTTAGTAACCCTAATTCTAACTCTAAACCTTACCTCAATTCCAACCCTAACCCTATTATAAACCTAACCTAATTCTAACATTAACCCTAATTTTAATAGTATTCTACCTTAATTCTAACCCTAATTCTAATAGAAACCCTAATCCTAACTCTAACCCTAATTTTAATCATAATTGTGATTCTATCCTAACTCTAACCCTAACCCTAACCCTAACCCTAACTATAACTCTAATGCTTACCCTAATTTAGTAACCCTAATTCTAACTCTAACCCTAACCTTAATTCCAACTGTAACCCTAATTATAACCCTAACTTGATTCTAACATTAACAATAATTCTAACCCTAATTCTAATATTAACCCTAAAATTAGGGTTAGGGTTAGTGTTTAGGTTAGAATTATGGTTACAATTAGTAATAGGGTTAGGGCAATGATTAGTAATAGAGTTAGGGATAGAATTATGTTAAATAAGGATAGATTTAGAATTAGGGTTTAGGTTAGGGTTAGAACCAAGGTCATATTAGAATTAGGGTTAGATTTAGAATTAGGGTACCTATTTTTAAGGAATATTTTAATATCAATGTTGAACCCTAACCCTAATTCTAACAATAATCCTAACCTTAATACTAACCCTAACTCTAATTATAACAATAACCCTAACCCTAATTCTAACCCTAAACAATACTATAATTTAACCCTAAGGTTGATCCTAATTAAAACACTATCCCTAACATTAATACTAAACTTAACCCTAATTGTAACTCTAATTCTTACCCTAATTCTAATAGTAACCCGCCTTAATTCTAACCCTAATTCTAATAGAAACCCCAACCCTAACCCTAACCCTGACCCCAATTCTAATCATAACCCTAATTCTACCCTAACTATAACCCTAATTCTAAATCTAACAATAACCTTAACTCTTACCTTAATCCTAATTCTAACTATGATTTTAACCCTAACCCTAACTTGAATTCTAACCCTAACTCTAGCCCTAACCCTAATCATAACTCTAATGCTTACCCTAATTCTAATAGTAACCCACCTTAATTTTAACCCTAATTCTAATAGGAACCCTAATCCTAACTCTAACCCTAACTCTAACCCTAACCCTAACCCTAATTCTAATCATAACCTTGATTCTACCCTAATTGTAAATCTAACAATAACCCTAATCCTAATTCTAACTATGATTTTAACCCTAACCCTAACCCAAATTCTAAACCTAACTCTAGCCCTAACCCTAGAACCCTAACTGTAACTCTAATGCTTACCCTAATTTAGTAGCCCTAATTTTCTAAATCTAACCCTAATTTTAACCCTAACCCTAACCCAAATTCAAAACCTAACTCTATCCCTAACCCTGACCCTAACTATAACTCTAATGCTTACCCTAATTTAGTAACCCTAATTTTCTAAATCTAACCCTCACCTTAATTCCAACCCTAACCCTAATTATAACCCTAACTTGATTCTAACATTAACCATAATTATAATCCTAACCCGAACCCAAATTCTAACCCTAACTCTAGCCATAACTGTAACTCTAATACTTATCCTAATTTAGTAACCCTAATTCTAACTCTAACCCTAACCTCAATTCCAACCCTAACCCTAATTCTAATTGTCACCCTTTTTCAAACCGTAGCCATAATTCTAATTGTAATTGTAACCCTGAATATAACCCTAACCCTAACTCTAACCCTAAACCTAACCTTTATTCTAACCCTAAATATAGCTCTAATTTTAACCATAAGGCTGATCCTAATTGAAACATTATCGCTAACTTTAATACTAAACTTAACCTTAATTATAACTCTAATTCTTACCCTAATTCTAATAGTAACCCACCTTAATTCTAACCCTAATTCTAATAGGAACCCTAACCCTAACTCTAACCCTAATTCTAACTCTAACACTTACCTCAATTCCAACCCTAACCCAATTATAACCCTAACCTAATTCTAACATTAACCCTAATTCTAATAGTATTCCACCTTAATTCTAACCCTAATTCTAATAGGAACCATAATCCTAACTCTAACCCTAACCCTAACCCTAACTATAACTATAATGCTTACCCTAATTCTAACTCTAACCTTAACCTTAATTCCAACTGTAACCTTAATTATAACCCTAACCTAATTCTAACATTAACCATAAATCTAACCCTAAGCCTAATTCTAACATTAACCCTAATTCTATCCCTAACCTTAATTCTAACCCTAACCCTAATTCTACCCCTAGATCTAGTTAACCTAATTATATCCCTAATTGTAAGCCTAACCCCAACCATAGTTGTAACCCTAATTCTAGACTTGATTGTAAGAATAATTGTAACCCTAATTCTATCCTAAACCTTAACCCCAACCCTAATTATAACTCTAACTCTAGTTCTAAACATAACCCTAACCAATATTCTATCCCCAACCCTAACCCTAACCATGTTTGTAACCCTAATCGTAATCCTAATTGTAGTCCTAATTTCCAATTTGAACCCAAATTGTAATTAAAATTATTTTATTTCAATTAAAACTAAAGGGTAAGCTCTTCCCTTAACTTTGTTATTCATTTATTTGTATTACTTACATAGAGGGGATTCTCACGCAAAATGACATTTGGTAGCATATTTTCATGTGTATTTCAATAAATGTATAGATTTGTCTTATTTTAGAAGGAAAGTAAATTGTGTTAAAGTATTCTTTAAAGTATAGCATACTTAAGAAATTATAGTTAATATTCCATAAAAATATAGATTCTTGAGAGTATTTATTTATATTAAAAAAATAAATAAACAAATATATATATATATATATTCACATGAATTATTTTAATAAACTCAAAAACTTTTGTAGGACATTAAACAAATTTTAGAAACCTTTATATTTTATGAATTCATTTTAGAAACTTCAGTAAATTTAGGAGCTTGAGTAATTTTAGTAACTTTAAGAATCTTAGTAACTTTTAGTAATTTTAATAATTTTAGAAATCTTGTTCATTTGTCTATTTTATTTGGTATTTACTTCATTGTATATTAAGATTAAAAATAAATATTTAATCATTCTTTAAACTATAGCATAGTAAAGAAATTATAGTTAATATTCCATAAAAAATATAGCTTTTGTGGGAGTGTATTAAAACAAATAAATATATAATTTTATAATTTATATAAAAAAAGATTTTTTTGCCGATAAGGGCATGGTTTGGTGGTTAAGTCGCTCGGTTGTAGTGGTGGCCACCAGAGTTCAAACCCCCGCTGGGCTAATGAGCTCACAGGCTTTACGCCTTCGTTGGGCCAATGAGCTTGCGGGTTTGAAGTGTTCTTGCTAGGGGATGAGGTCCCTCGTGTTGTGGCCTCACCGGTTCATTGCTCCAGGCAAAAGCATTCACTTGGAGCTGGAGGGTGTGTCGCACCAGTGTCGCCGATCATGTTAAAAAGTTTACCAGCGCATTATCTTTTAAAAAAATGATTTTTAAATTTTTCTAATATAATATAAAGTGCTTTAGACTTGAGAACTTTTGTATTGAAAAAGGTAAACAAATTTTATAAACTTTTATATTTTATGAATTCATTTTAGAAACTTTTGTAATTTATTCATTTTACAAACTTTAGTAATTTATTCATTTTAGAATCTTTAGAAAATTTAAGTAAGAAATAGGTATTTAAATCTAATAATAACCCTAACCCTTACCTTAATCCTAATTCTAACTATGATTTTAACCCTAACCCTAACTTGAATTCTAACCCTAACCCTAATTGTAACTCTAATTCTTACCGTAATTCTAATAGTAACCCACCTTAATTCTAACCCTCATTCTAATAGGAACCTCAACCCTAACTCCAACCCTAACCTTAATTCTAATCATAACCCTGATTCTACCCTAATAGTCAATAAATCATAAAACATAACAATCCTAATTTTAACCCTGATTCTACCCTAACAATCCATAAAACATAAGGTCTCACAATCAATAAATCAAAAATGAAAATTGGTCATATAGACCATCAAAATCTTCCATCCACAATAATATCATAGATTCAAATATTGTTTGATCTTCATATCTATTGTGCATAATATAGATGTATGCAAAACAATATGTACAATCTTTCACAAGTTGAAGAAAAATTGTCTTCAAATAATATTAACACAATTTTTTTAATTTAATTACCCTCAAAAATATAATTATTAAAAATATTTATTCCTCAAATGAACTTTACTGTATTTTTGTTTGCAATATTAATAATATTGGATGAATAGCTCTCATAAAATAAGAGAAAACAAAACTTCTAATTTATACAAACAAAACTCTTTACAGTTTCTTCTTAAACCTATCGGTGTAATTGGTTATTGCTAGTAATAATAGCATAACATCTCATACTCCAGCCACACATATTATTCTAAGCTCTGCCAATATTGATCCTTTTAATGTCACCACCATTGGCAGCATCAGGATGGGTTTTGGGAGCATTCACAATCAAAACACCATTCTCCAGCTTTGCCTAAATGCCGTCAATATTGACATTTTTAGGCAGACTGAAGTGCCTCATAAACTGCCCACTCGACTACTCGACAACATGCCACTCATCAATCCTTTCATCTTCTTCTTTGTGCCTCTCCCCGCTTATTCGCAGCGTATTCTTCTCCACCAAATCAATTTTCAACTCCTCCTTCCTCAGTCCTACAATCACAAAAACAATTAAAATCTGAAGACACACCTTTGTAATGGAAACAATAAAACCTAGAGAGAGGGGCAAAGAGATTATTAATTACCAGGCAAATCGGCGGTGAAGACATGAGCTTCGGGGTTTCTATCTAGTCAACCCTTGTGTTGGCCACTGCCATGGCGTCCCTTGAGAATGAAGAGAACGCTGTGGGCGTGCTGAGGCCCATCACATCCCACACATAGGAAATGGGAAGCCACAGATCAAATAGGCTGCTCTGGTGGATTTCAAAGATGGAGAAATGATGAAGGCCGACATCAATTCCACTGGAATAGCTGCACCAACAATCTCTTGTTTATAGAGTGTAAAGGCGTTACACAATGAAATGCCTCACCACTCCTGCCATATTCTAATTTTAGTTGTGGCAGTCTGAACAATAATGCACAAGATTCTGGAGCTACTTTTAGATTTTTATTTTATTTTTTTGTTTGCAATTTAGTTTTTCATATTTTTTTGAGTTTATATTTACAACCAAAAATGAGTGCTCTCATCTCCACCCCCGCTGCAACTGTAGTATGCCTCTTGGCGTAATTACGGACATGGTTTGGTGATCAAGTCGCACGGTTGTTGTGGCAGACACCAAGGTTCAAACCCCCACTAGGCCAACGAGCTCATGGGCTTTGAGTCATGTTGGGCCAACGAGCTCTTAGGCCTTGCATCCTTGCAAGGCCCCTACTGGGCCGATGAGCTCACGGCTTAAAGCCCCCACTAGGCCAATGAGCTTGTGGGTTTAAACCTTCAATGTTAATGCAAGTGTTCATGTTAGGGCATTCATGCTAGGGAATGATGTTCCTTGTGTTGTGGCCTCACCGGTTCATAGCTCCGGTCAAAAGTGTTCGCCGATCAAAAATATATATATGCAAGATTTAAAATACTAAAGAATTCAAAAAATATTACTTAGAAAACTAAAAGAAAGTTTCTTGTAAAAAAGGTGAAAAATCAACTTTAAAAAGTATAGAAAATCTTATTAAAATTAGATTTTAGTAAAAGACAGAGAAGGATCTTTGTTAATACTAGAGAAAGTAGGAGACAATTTTTTTTTGTCTATTAAAAAAGTGATGCTTTTGAAGAAACACAGTCGTTGCCATAGATGTAACATTACAGGTCGATAAAACCACCACGATATGCCCAGAAACAATGGTTAAAATGGAAATGGTGTTTCATCCATTAAAACAGAAATGTGTCATCCTGTGGCATTTCCTCAAATCCTTCCATTGTTACTATTTTTGAGTTTTTGAATATTCTAATTTATTTTTAGGTTTTTCTTTACACATAATTTAGAATCTTGAGGTTCTTTTCTTCCACCCCTGCTGCAACTGTAGAACATCTCTCGATGTAATAAGTATAGATTAACTTAAATTTAGTCAGTAAATGTTGTGGGTTAATGTATTTAAAAATTAAATGTTAAGATGTGGAAATAAATGTACTTAGCTTTGTGTTGGAAGAATGAGTGTTGTTTGATGAAGATTTTGGTCTTTCACTATATCTAGTCTAGAAATGTGATCTCTTTATCAGTTAAATGTCTCAAATCCTATGTTGGATCCATGATCTATCCCAAGTCAAGTTTGCATGTCTGGGTCTATTCTACAATCATGGATTTGTCCTAACCTACATGTGTGCCTCTACTCTTAGATTCACTAGATTCATCATTTTATATTATGTCTTCTTCTCTACTCTAGACTGGCAGTATTTAAAAATACCTTGAAAAGATTTGTGTTGTGTTGCAAGGGAGCATTTTCTCCTAGGTCAACCCCCATAAATGTGTAAAAAAGATCAAAGACAATAAGCAATCATCCTAGAATGATGTATACAAATTTATTACTCAATTTAGTGCATCAAACTGAAGTGTTTTTCTATTGATTGTAACTTAAATGTTTCTAGGATGAGAGAGGATGTGTGAGAGATGAGAGATGTGAAATGAAAGCAAATGAATGCCTTTAAATACTAGCACATAGTACCAAATCATGCAAGTGTGTACTTAGTTCGCTTAGGGCAAGTGATGCAGTCACGGTTGGTGAGTCTAATGTGTTGGAATAAGGTGCCATTAACCTTGTAAATTCCAATATTGTATTTATTCCATTTATTATTTGTAATTTGTAATTACCCATAAGGGAATGAGGTAGTTTCAATTTGGCAGTGGTAATTCCGGAGTCACCGGAGGTAATTAATAAGTGACATTTATGGTTGGCAATTGTAAAACTCATGAGTAAATGAGTATAGGCGCCACCTTGGGAGAATCTACTATTTTTAGCATATATGACGCACGTCATAATATTTGGTGGGTGCATGTAAAGAATCTATGACAACTGCAAGTTGTCATAAGATTCTATGACACTATGACGCATATGACGGATATTAATGAGTTGTAAGTTGCTATTTTTAGCCCTAGGCGCCCATCTTGGGAATATTCACTTTGGTGGTATCTATGATGGTTATGACATGTCATAAGATGCTATTCTTGACCATGGATGCCCAATTTTGCATGGGCATCTTTTGACACATGGAGGTTGCATGTATGACAACATTTAATGTTTGCATGTGGGGGAATCTTAGGAGAGAGAAAGTGGATGCCTAGATTGGAGGGAAAACACTTCTATAAGTATTTGCCATTGTATTTGTTGTTGTAATACAGATTTTAGGTGCTCAGGTGCTATCAGAATGCTGTCAGGTTGAAGACTAAAGGGAAGATTGGTGGAGTTTTTGTATTGTACAATCATTTTTAGATTAATACAAACTTGGGCCTCTTTCCTATGTGGAGTTTTTTACCCAAAATGGTTTTCTCCACGTTAAACATTGTGTTGTGTGTTTAGTTTTCTAATTTGGTATTTATGCGATGCATAGTTTCTTTTCTATGTTATAATCTCCATTGGATAATACACTGTGAAAATATCATTAAACATATTAGAAATTAGATTTCCATTGAGTAGTTGTGCTTTCATTTCTAACATAATGAAGGACTAACTAACTATGTAGCTTAATGCAAGAACACACAACCCTTAGTGCAATAATATAGCTTTCAAACACAATGCACAATTAAATAAAAAAATCAACATAAAAGAATGACTTATAGATTTAGAAAGCAACAATTACAAAGGAGCTTCAATGAACTTGTAACATGTTAGGCCCCAACTATTTGATTACACAATAAATCAATTAAGATGTTTTAGAATTCAAATATTCAAATCCATGTTTGTTCTTCTATCATTTGTTTTAGCCCTATTCAATCTTGTTGCTTCTACCTTCCTTTATGTTCTATTATTGTCACTCTTAAATAATATTAAACCCTCCTTATATATGTGGATATAAAATGATATGCACCCACTTAAAATATACTACACTAACCTAGGGGAATGTAATGAGGATCAACGATCCCAGTATTAAATGATTTGATCATTAGTCAGTCTTGGAATTAGACATATCACATTTTATAGTGTGTATGTTCAACATTGATAACATGTATATTTATCTTCAACGATGCACCTTGAGCTAGGAGTCTTCAAATGCAATGTGATTTCATACATGACCCCTCTTGGGACTCAAATTTAAATTAGGAACCTTAGGAATTAGTGCAAGATTCAAAAGTCTACTATAAATCCAAAATAAGGTTTTGTTATAGAATGTGTAGACACCTGAAATTGTCTTACACTATCACCAATTCATCCCTTAATCATTCTACTATAGTTAATTAAATAAATTCTATTTATTTAATTAATTATTTCAATTTTCCTACCAATATTAATTAAATAATTTTTAATTATTTAATTAATAAACACAATATTCATCCAATTTTAATTAAATAAATTAGAACTATTTATTTAATTAATTAATCTTTTTCATCTTTCATCTATAGTCCAACCTTAGTTAAATAAATTCAAATATTTATTTAACTAGGTTCATGATTTGAATTTTAAAAATTAAATAAATACATCATATTTATTTAATTTCTATTTTATCCTCCCAATCATTAGTAAACAAAAAATTATCATTAACCTAGCTAATCATTTGCACATTATGAAGTATGATTAATCAAGGTAAATCTTGCACAAGGTTCAAAAGTGTATATGGTTCAAAGATAAATGTACATGATTTGTACATGAGCATGGGCAAGATTTGCACATCACTCCAAACATCTACTTTTTGGATCCCCTCCATCCAATTTCTCCAAGACAATCCTTCACCCTTGAATTTCTTTAAATCTTGGACCTCCACTTCTGCACCTACCATTGGGTTCCACTTGGAGGTCCCTCATGCCTTCAATCCTCCCAAACATCCTCCACCATTGATCTCTCCAATAAATCCTATCCCTTAATCACATGATCAACTAT
The DNA here is from genome assembly GCA_027924645.1 of Cunninghamia lanceolata. Classification (NCBI taxonomy): domain Eukaryota; kingdom Viridiplantae; phylum Streptophyta; class Pinopsida; order Cupressales; family Cupressaceae; genus Cunninghamia; species Cunninghamia lanceolata. The sequence continues at coordinate 8,735,643 of BSBN01000957.1, forward strand.
TGATCTCTCTAATCAGTCCTATCTCCAATCAACAACAATAATCCTTTTGAGCACAACCACTTAGGTGCAACAAGGATTAATGTTGGTGAGAGTTTATTTTATGTTTTCACTGATGTTTGCTAATCCTTAAGCTCAATCTTGAGGTTGCTTTTTGTGTATAAATTAAATATATTATGCTTAGAATTGCTTATTTGTATAGTTTTATATTCACTAGCATAAATTTAAGCATGCTCAATGGGACCCACATCCCTAACTAATATCATTTGTAGCTTTTGTGTTGTATGTTCACGGTAATTTGGCACATGCGGTACTGGCTTCAGTGCATATGTTATACTTTGGTGTGTGCATTTTTGTTTCAACACATCTATTACTATTTTGTGCGGCTCTTTATCTAATAACTTTTAACTTGTTTCTTGGTCACTTTACAAGTTTATGGGCTACTAACTTGTTGTTTGTGCAGGGTTTTTGTGTGATAATTAGTTTTATGTTTTCTTAACCCTTGTGTTGGTATATTTAACCCTTTATTTTGTGAAATCCATCAATAATTCTAGCCTATGTCATGTTTCAATTCATCCAAGACTCATTTTAGTGCGTACAAGACTCATTTTGGTGTGTTTATAAAACTATGGTGTTTCTGTCTGTGGATCAATGCCTCCATTCTTGACCCTAAAACCCTCAAGTCTACTATTTTTGATCAATTAGCATTTTTTTTTCTACATTTTTAAAATTTGTATAGTGACAAACTAGTAGATTTTCCCATCATTACTCTTTGTTTATGTGCAGGTTGTTTTTTTATCATATTTGCTCTAACTTTGGTCATTTTGTTGTGTAGGTGTCATATTTCAGTGTGTCTATTCTATTTTAGTGTCTATGTTTCTAATTCAACACCTTCATTCCATAAATCAAAGCATCAATGGTAAGTTCTGGTAATCACTAACCTCTACATTTTAGCATGTGCAACCCTAGTTTTAGTATTTTTGTAGTAAATTAGCATCTCTGTTTCTATTTTAGTGTAGACATTTTTATGATAGATTATCATCTTTTTCTCAAATCTTGTCCCTTGGACTAACCATAATTTGTTGTTTTCTATCACTAACACTTTGTTTATGTAGGCTTTTCGCTAGTCCAAGACATCATCTTGTAGTTACTAACTTGTTTTATGTAGCCTCACTTTTCAAAGGTTTCATTTTTATGACTAGTTTAGTTGCACAAATGAACATGTTTAAGGGTGATGATTCATTGTATGCCATGTTTGTGAAGGAAATTTAGTGTGTATGCTCTCTTGTTGCACCTTTGGGTGATCTTAGAGACCAAAACCACTACTTTGTGCTCTTTTTATTGCTTTTCATTCAAAGAACCCAAGTTTTGTATGCTCTTAAGTCGTGTTACAAAGCAATCTTGGGAATCAAAATCCCTTGGGCTTCTTTCCTAATAACGGGCCTTCCTTTGGATTTCATCACCTTGGGGGATGACCTAAACCATGCATTCTAATGAGGTATAGGAAGGAGGGAGATCAAAAGATATACTTCAAAGGATGATCCTCATGTCTGGCACAACCTTGTTGTCCACCCTACGGGGCTTGAGGGAGCAACATGAAGTGAGAAGGTACTTGACCCCAACCACAAACTTGTATAGGTACTCTCATTCACGGACTTCGGCCTCTCATACCCAAATATTGAGATCTCCTAGCAACTTGTAAAGCCTAGTTAAGACCATCGATTGTATTATAATATAGAAATTAAGCTACTCTTAACTTTTACGTTACATTAATGAAACAATGAATGAAATGAGGTTGAAAGAATGCTAATTTATAGGAAACTAAAATATAGAATTAATAAACTAAATTTAGAATTATAAATAGCAACAAAAAAGGAACCTAGCACTAAAATTTTAAGTTCATTTCCAAAGACATCAATGTAGCATGTGGATGTTTGGGCAGTGTGTTGTTGTCGTTTTTCTACCTTGTCATCCCAAAAAGTTGAAAAATATAATGTTTTCACCAAATTTTGAACTCAACTGCACAATAGGAAACAGGAAAAACAAGAGTAATATTTCAGATGATAAGAGATGATAAGGAATTAAAGAAATGTAACCAAATTATCTATTTCGAGAAGAAAATGAAAATGACAAGAGAGGGGAAATGCTAGCAGACCTCTATGCGGTCAAATATTCTCCCAAATACCTACAACTAAGGATAAGAAAAGTGTTTGGGGCTATTTGGGAGCTTGCCAAGAGTTGTCAGGCCCCTATGTTGGTCTTTCAACCTCCATGGACAACCAAGATTAGAAAATGACAAAGAAGAGTGTGTTCTCTTACATCTTAAGTGCATCTAGGAAAATAAAAGCAATGACAATAAATAAATCTGAGTATTAACCTTGGTCTATGGGGAAGAATACCTTGGTGTGCATAATAAGATAAATAGAATGGTGGTAGACATTGAGAGATTTGTCAACAGAGAATAGATATGCAATAGAAAGAGTGAAACAATATTACTAGCACATGATGTATAAGAGGGAGGAGTGAGCTCTTTGGAGGAGTCAACTAAAGTGCAACAATGTAAATCCTTTAGAGTGCTTCAACAATGGTGTTATTTCAGTACCACATAGTCAAGGGTACTAGCAAGAGAGCCAAGAGAAGCTAAGAAATTGAGATTGTAAGAAGTTGCATAAGATTGTGAGAGTTAGATTCAAAGGTTACTTTTACATGAAGCTTATGAGGAATTTGAAGGGTCAAACTCAGATGGTGAAGGCATTATTTTGATAGACAAGAGTTACAATAGGTGGCAATATGTAGTTGGGTAGGAAGCAATGTTTTAAATTTTTAGAAACTCATAGAATGTTAGCGCATCATGTGAACATCCATGCATCGCACTAGCATCCTAGATAAATCACTCAAAATTTAGCACATGTTCTTTGGTCAATGGGAAGAATCAGGATCTAATAAAGAAATTTGACAATCAAGTGAAGGAAAAGGGTAAAGCTAGGCTAAAATAATCCCTAAACCATGCTAAGGGATTGAACACTAAAGCAAGCATGAAATATAACATGAAATTGCAAGGGTATGCAATTTTTTACATTACATTTTACCCCCACTTTAGTGAGCTGATGACACTAGGTGATAAGCTACACTAAATTACAATAATGAAGTACTGAAATTAAATATCATCATAAAAGGATACTCCAAAAAGGATACTATAGAGGATGCAAAGAGCTCTTCAAGAAAAGGAACCATGCCCCTAGGCTGAGACCCTATAAAACAAGTACAATAGACAGTAAAAATCTGCAAGACAACAATGTTAGAAAATAAAACCTACAAAACCACCATGTCAAAGCATCACAAAGATATATAAAAGCATATACACCATAAAAATTGCAACACAGATGTGTTAGAAACACATAAAATTGCATCACACATGTTAGAAGGAAAGAAATGACACATGAACAACACATGGAAAGAAGGCACATAATAAATAAACAAAGAAAAAAATTGGGTCAACATGAAGAGACATAGATGTGAAATTTATCTCGATACTTTGCATCATCCCCAAAATGCAATGAAAATAAAATAAATGACAAATAGAATAATTCTTATACGGTAAGAAGAATGTAACAAGATAATCGATTGCCTCATAGAGAGAATAAACTATTGCATACAAAGAGAAAGTGAAGCAATCAATACAAATGAGAATACATGACACAAACTCTAGCTTGTTTTGTTGCTAGGGGGCATGAGGAGAGAATGAAGATTAATGAGCATTTTCTAGTGTTGTGTTGCTATAAAGGATGTCAATTATGGTTCAAGATCTAGCATTGTGTGGTTAGGAACCATAAAATGCTCACATGAATCATGAGCACTAATAAACTGTGTTGCTAGGGGACTAAAAAAGGTATGAAAAAGTGGCCTAAAAATGAAGAGCACGGTCTAGCAATGCATCGCTAGGGGCTCACATGTAAGTGCAATATCAAAGATTACATGAACTAGCATCACTAGGTAATCCTAATAAGGGTGGTCAATCCAAGAAAGTGTGTGTGCTTGGGACCACAAGCTACTAACATTGCAAGGAGCATACCAACAACATGATAATAGTAGATGTATTCCACCTTAAAATAATTGCACACATAAGAAGGGTATACAATTGATTTTAAGGTAGATGAGGGGATAAAGAAAGAATAATGTATGCAGGAAGGATGCATGCAGGGCATTTGCTTCTGGAACAAGTTGTCACTGCCCCCTAGAATATGGATGAGGACAACAAAGATGAAGAAGGTTGTGCTATTACCCAAGAAAAGACAAGGTGGTTGCACCTAAAATTGTACAACCATGAATGGAAATAGGTGAAGAAAGAAAGCTATGTGTGCCACATAATAGGTACTAGCACAACAAAATGATAATAAGATCAACCAATGATGAAGGTGAAGTGATTTGACGATTTGACCAAGTCCACATAATAAGTATAATGAAGGAAATAGTTCTTTAGATGTAGAGTTGCAAAATGAGTGAATATAGAAGTTATAGGAGGAACACCAACAATGGACTAAAACAACTTCTTATCACAAGAAGGGAGAAGTGTATCAACCATGATCATATTTGAGATGAGGATGCTCTAGAAGGATTTGGTCAACTTTAAGAGCATGAAGAACTAAGTTAGATAGAAAGAAAAAAATGCTCAGAAGGCATAGCCTATTAGATATGTGGCAACAAATTCTCATGAAACAGAGGTAGAAGAAGGCCATTAGGGGGACAACAACCCCATTGAATAAGCAAGGAAAATAAACAAGAAAAGCCTTAGAAACTCTCATCAACAACTTGTTTACATTATGCCGAGTGTGTAAGAGAGATACTTTGCTTCATGTCATTTAGAAAGTGAGACATGAAGGCATGAGCAACATTAAAAAATGAGTGTAAGGAACTAGTAGGTAAGGTGAATAATTAGTCTAAGGAAATATCTCTTAATATGCTAAGAAAGAATTTTGCCAAGACATAGTCATCACATGTATGAGTCAGGTATTTTGTGGAGAAGTGTTTTACATGGTGTAATGGATCACCATGGCCATTGTATTTATCTAAAGAAGGAGTTCCCATACCAACCAGAGAGGGGTATGCTTGAATCTCAAAAGATATAGGAGGGCATAGCCATGTAGATGTAGAAGGAGCAACAAAAGGTATCTCACAATCTAAATTGATGGTGATGCCTTCAGAAAATAAAATGATGTAGAAGTGGTAGTAGGAAAAGAAGGTTAAGAAATATAATTGGAAGGGTAAAGGTCTAGAAGATGGTTCTAATGTAGAAGAGGAAATCATAGTTAAAGAATCATGCAAATATGCTCAATATTTATCAAGGGAGGACCTTCATCTAATGTGACATTAAGGAGGTGATGAATGATACTAGCATGCTCAACATTATCCACAAGAGAGAGTCTGTCCTCCAAAGAAAGAGGAGGGCATGAATAAGAAAAGAGTCCATCTTGCCAAGATAAAGGATCAATAGAAACATGAGCCTCATCATCACTCGAAGAAGAGTCATCAAATGCATTGAAAGAAATATTATCAAGAGAAGTTTGAGAACTATGTGGTGAAGAAGTATCATTAGTCGTAAGGATATGATATTCATAGGTGATGAAGGAAGAGAAGGAGGTCTCCACATCCTTTGTGATGTTCAATGGGTTTGAACATGTAGCTAAAGGGGGAAAATTGAAAGAGGTCTCCACATCCTTTGGGAGGTCTAAGGAGTCTGAACAGACAACCAAAGGAGGGATAGAATTAAGAAGAGACATGGTACCATCACAAACTTTATTAGTCAATGCTTCATCACTGAGGGGGGGAGCACTAGCACAAAGATAAAGCAAGGTAATGTTAAGAAAATGATCAATGATGTCATCATCTCCTAAACTATCTCTAGAAATACTAGGAGTTTTAGGAGAGAGATCAAGAGCATAGAGTGACATAGGAAGAGTTAAGTCGCTATTGTATGCATAAAACAAAGTATCACTATCAACAACTTTTTGAGCAAAGCTAGAAAGTGATGTAAGAAAAGAAGAGAACATGTCCATTTTAAAGAATAGAAGGAGAATATTAAGAAAGGTCTAGACAAATTTAGTCAAGGTCACTAATTTTATCCTTTAGGACTATGGAATGTGGTTCAGGGCAATGAGTCGATATCTTTTTAGGAAAGATTTTTTTTGATTTGGAAGAAAAAATGGAACAAAAAAGGTGTTTTAAGTCTAAGAGCATCAAGTGATGGTGGATAATTGTGCTTCTAGGTGGAAATGGAGGAATGGCGACAGCGTGCATGGGAGAGTAGGCTAGGGCACCCAAGCCCTAGCTTGCGGGATTGAGCTTTCTCTGTGTGCAGGGGATTTGCATGTCAGCGGGGGGTCAAGGGGACCGGGTCTACTTCACTATTTCTTCTTTTTTCTTCTAGTTTTAGCTAGTTGTGAGGCATCCTTTGGTGCAGGTGGTGGTGTACAGGGTTCAAGGGTTTCCAACTCTAGGTTTTCTTTTATTGTGTGCTCTCTAGTTCGTGTTTGTTGCACGTTGGAGGGGTTTTTCTTCCTTTGAGGTGTTGTCTTTGGTGGTGGTGCGCCTATTTGGAGCCATTGCTTTGGATTTGGCATGGTGTGGGGGGCATTTTGAGCCCTCACTCGTTTGGTATAAATGGCTTCAAATGTGCCTTTGGATATGGCGGGTCATGCTTCTTCTATGGCTGGGGAGGATGCTGGAATACCCATTTAGTCTTCTTCTGGATCGGATGTGGTCTGAAATGGTTCCCTTAAATTGCCAAAGGTGAATGGATGCTTGGAGAGGGCCCAGGAGCGGTTGGTTTTAGTAATACAATTAGAGTCGATAGCTGAGGATATTAATTACTACTCCTATCATTTTTTGATTTCTAAGTTCATGGGGATGAGGGTTTCTCCCCCATTTCTTGATACATGGATTCGCAAGACATGGAACATGGAAGGAGATTTTGATATTTTGATGGCTGCAAATAACTTCTTTATGGTGGGATTTTTGTGTGTCTCGGATCAAAATAGGGCCTTCGAAGGGGGTCCATATTTTTATAATCAGGTGGGTCTCTTTATCAAACCATGGCATGCTAGCTTTAACTCAACAGAGGAGTTACCTTCTAGAATCCCAATTTGGGTTCGTCTTCCTCGATTACCTCTTGAATGTTGGAGAAGTAATATATTGCAGTCGATTGCGTTGTTGCTGGGAAAACCTATTGGTCCTTCTCAACAAACTTTGAATAAGAGAATTTTTTCTTATGCTAGGGTTTATGTTGAAATTGATTTGAGCCAGCCACTTCCAGATTCTATTGATGACTATTGGGTCTTTCTCCTAGACTCAGCCGTTAGATTACGAGACGTTACCTTTTAGGTGTCAGCTATGTCATGAATATGGTCATCTTCAGCAGAGGTGTCCCCGAGCTTCTGGTGCAACTAGTTCAAGTAATGCTCCTACTCAACTTGATTTGAAAGTAGACAAGGGTAAAGCCCCCATACAGGGAAGTGGGGCTGATAAAGAAGGTTTTATTCTGATTAAGTCTCGTAATTGTGGTCGAGGCCTGAAGAGATCCCTCAAGGATAGGTAGGAGGAGGAAACCTTCAACCGATTTGAGATGTTTGGAGGATTTGGTCCAGGAGGAAGGTTTTCAGGCAGACTTGCAGGCAATAGTTGGATCTTTTACTGAGGTTGTTCCTGGGGATCAGCCTAATGTGATTCCTAGTTCATATCAGCTTGGTGAGCAGAGTACTCAAATGGACACTGAATTGGCTCCTTCGGCTCCTGTTCAGGGTGCGTTAGATTTGGTACTAGAAGCTTTCGGTGACTCTCTTAGTGCTGGTGGTGTTCTATCAGAAGTGTGGGGTACTCCAAACTCAAGAAAAAGTAAGGCTCCTTCCCCAGCCTTGGGTTTGCAACCAAAAACCCTCAAAAAAAGGGCTCTTGAGAAACCTCTTAAGGTTGGTAGAAAAAAGGACCTGGAAAAGGTAAAGCTAGCTAGTGAGACATTGGTTGATTCGGGTTCAGTGTGGACTATTGATGCTTACTTCTCCCAACCCCAATGATGATTGTGCTCTCTTGGAATGTGAGGGGTATGAATAGCATCCCTAGACAAAAGGCTATTCAGGATTTGGTTCGTATTCATTCACCTGATGTGGTTTTCCTTCAGGAAACTAAGTTATCAGTTGATAGTATGATGAGTGTGGCTTCGAAGATTTGGAGTCGTGGTCAATGTCAATGTGTTGGTGCACTTGGTAGCTCTGGTGGGGTTGCATGCTTATGGAACCCACACAGAGTCAGGCTAATTTGGTGGTACTCTTACAGAGGTTTAATTTCTTGTGTTGCTTCTCATCTTGAGTCTTGAGAGAGAGTACTCTTTTCTAACATCTATGCTCCGACTGACCTTCATGGCAAGGTAAAGTTGTGGGGTTTTGTCAGATATGTGAGGACTTTGGATCCTTATCTCCCATGGATTTTAGCTAGGGATTTTAATGTCGTTGTTTCTCTGGAAGAGAAGAGGAGAGGCATTGCTTGCATGGAGCTTTCTTCTAATCTCATGTCGGCTAATGTGGCTCTCTTGAATTTGGTTGACATCAAGCCTGTTAATGGGGTCTTTACTTGGAATAATAGGAGATGTGGGGACGCTACTATTTTTAGACACCTGGATAGATTCTTGGTGTCTAGTTTTTGGCTAGGGGATAGGTGGCAGACTAGGTTTGAGATTTTGGATGGGCGGGGTTCTGATCATTGGCCGATCAAACTTACTGTTGAGCTACCTCAGCGTTGTGTAAAGCAGTCTTTTAAGTTTCAGCTCATGTGGTTAAGAGATGACTCCCTCCATGATCTTCTTCCTAGTTTGTGGAATTTGGGGAAGCTGTCACATGGGACCGCTATATACTTCTTATCCAAGAGGCTCTAATATGTGAAATATAGGTTGAAATGGTGGAATAGGCAACACTTTGGTAATGTTTTCCATGCAAAGCAGTCTGCTCAAGCTCATTTGGAATCGATCACCAGGCAGATTCGTGATCAGGGCCTCACCGAGGATCCGGGTTTGCTGGAAGCTACTGCTGTGAAGGAAGTTGAGGAATGGGAATTACGTGAGGAAATTTTTTGGAAACAAAAGTCCCGAATCAAGTGGCTTCAGGCGGGAGACAGGAATACTTCTTTCTTCCATAATTCAATAAAAAATAGGAGACAAGGTAATGTCATTTCTTCTCTCAGGTCTTCGAATGGGGAGACTCTCTCCTCCTCTGCTTCTATTTCTGCTGAGGTTGTTCATTTCTTTTCTATTCTACTATCTGAGGATTCCCTTGCTGCAGAGGAGGATGAAGCTAATATTTTGAATAGTATTTTACCCTTAGTCATCAGTGAAATGAATGCTTCTTTGCTTAATCCTATTTCTTTGTCAGAGCTTGAAACTATTGTGTTCTAGATGAAAAAGGGAAAAGCTCCAGGGCCTGATGGTTTCCCAGTTGAGTTCTACCAGGAGTTTTGGGAAGTGATTAAGTTGGATTTGTTGGAGGTCATTCATGAATCTTTCATGAATAAACAAATGCTGAAATCCATGAATGCTACCTTCCTTTCTCTCATTCCAAAGAAGGATGGGGCTAATTCTCTGGATCTTTTTAGGCCCATTGCCTTATGTAATGTGGTTTACAAGATTATTACTAAGTTGATTGCTGAGAGGCTGAAACCTTGGATAAGCATGTTAATTTCTAAAGAGCAAGGGGGTTTTGTGCCTGGTAGGTAGATTATGGATGGTGTCATCATTACAGCTGAGATGATTCATTCTATGGATTGTTCTAAAGAGAAAGCTATGTTTATTAAGTTGGATATGGCTAAAGCTTATGATCAGGTTAAATGGGCCTTCTTATTTAAGATTCTGGAAGCATTTGGTTTTACTGGTGAATGAATTGAGTGGGTCAAGAGATATGTTACTTCTCCTTCCTTTTTGGTGCTGATTAATGGTGAGTTGACGGAGTTGTTTGGTGCTTCTAGGGGGCTCAAACAAGGGGACCCTTTATCCCCCTATCTATTCATCTTATTGGCAGAGGGTTTGGGGAGGTTTATTAGATCCCAGGTGGAGACTGGTTTGATTAAGGGCTGGAGTTTTGGAAACAATATTCTCCCTTAGTCACATTTGTAGTTTGTTGATGACACGACTCTGATGGGCAGAGCCAAGGTTGAGGAGGCTTCCGGTTGGGGCAGGATTCTGGATTGTTATTTAGCTACGTCAAGTCAAAAAATTAATGAGGGGAAGTCTTTTATCTACTTCTTTCATACTCCGTGGGCTATTTAGAGGAGAATTGCTAATATCCTTCATTTCTAGATTGGCACTATCCCTTTTGTGTATCTTGGTATTCTGCTTGCTATTCGTTCACTTCCTAAATTATTCTGGTAATAGATTATGGATAAGTTCAGAAATTTGGTTAGTCATTGGACTAAGAGGTGGCTCTCTTTTGCAGGTAGGGTGACTCTTCTAAAGTCAGTGGTGCAGGCTCTTCCTCTATACATATGTTTTGTTCTCTCTGCACCTTCCAGCTTTATCAAAGACTTTGAAAGTTTGTCTCGGCAGTTCCTTTGGTCTGGCAACCTCCTTCACAGGAAGTGGAGTTTGGTTAAGTGGGAAGCTATTTGTAGGCCGAAACAGGCTGGTGGTCTAGGTCTGCGTAGAACTGATTTGAATGGACAAGCTTTAGCAGCTAAGCTGTATTGGTGGTGGTGTTCGCAGCAACATCAATTATGGGCAAAAATTCTTACCTCAAAGTACTGGGTGTAGTTGAGAGTGTGGATGTTGCCCGCTTCAGTTTGGAGGGGAAGGGTTCTATGATTTGGAGTACCCTCAAAAGGGGTGCTAAGTTGGTTAAGCAAGGGTTGTTTTGGATTTGCAATGGTGGGTAGGATGCTCTCTTCTGGCATGATTCTTGGAATGGTTATCCTCCCATTTTGTCTACTCACCCCCACCTTCAAAATTTGAGTAGGCATTTTATTGATGCTGGGGGGTGCCATGTTGCTGATTTTAAAATGCTTCAAAATTTGGGACAAGTTAGTGTGTATAGATGGAAGGTTCCGCAGAAGTGGCCTCCTGGTGGGGCAGCTGGGGATTATCAGGAGCTTGCTGGGATTCTGTCGGGGTGTGTCTGCACTTCTCTTCTTAGGAGAGATGTGTTGGCTTGGGGTCCTGATCCAAAAAGTAAATTTTCTGTTGCCTCGGGTTATCAAGTTCTCGATAAGCAAATGTTTGGGAGCTCATATGTCTCGTGGTGGAAATAGGTTTGGAATAAGTTTGCTTGGCCTAAGTGTAACTTCTTCTCATGGTTAGTTGTTCAAGGGAGGTGCCTTACCTGGGAGAACCTCTGGAAACGTGGGTTTCAGGGGCCCTCTATGTGTGTTCTGTGTTGTGGGCATGAGGAGTGCATCCCCCATCTCTTCTTTTAGTGTTCCTTTGCGAAAGTTATTTGGCATTTCTGGTGGAATCTCTGGTGTATACCGTGTAGACATGCTTCTTCTTTAGAGGACTTTTGGAAGAGTCTGGGGCCTCCCCCTATAAATACCTCTTTTCTCCTCATTGCTTGGATCATTGGCCCCAGTTTGATAATTTGGCATATTTGGTTGGAGCACAACTGTAGAATTTTTCTGGACAAGAAGCTACTTGTTGGTCAGCTCTGGTTGAGGATTTTGGGGGGTCTACAGGAAACTTTGGTTGCTAATTGTGATCTGTCTGTCCCTGTTGTTTATGGTGACTGTGATGTTGTTGAAGCCCTAGGTCTCTCTAGGGGTGGACGAAAAAATTTGAGGATGGTTCGACATGGGTGTGGGAGATCGAGGGTCTGTCATATTGGTCGATGGTGTCCTCCCATTGTGGGGGAGCTGAAAATCAATACTGATGGATCTTCCAGAGGTAATCCTAGCCATGCCGGAGTTGGTGGCATTGGCAGGGATAGTTTGGGGTGGTAATTTTTTTCTTCTCTATATATAGAGGCCAACATATAAATAATCTCATGGAGGCTCTTGCTATTCTTCTGGCATTACATCGTACTTGTGCCCTTGGCTAGAAGCAGATTATTTGTGAATCAGATTGTCAGGTGGTCATTGATATGTTGAATAAGAGATATTTTGAGCAAGTGAATTGGCAACTTGCAGTGGTGGCCAAACAAATTGTTTCTCTGAGCAATGCTTTAGATTCTATTGCTTTTTGTCATGTGCCACGGGAGTGGAATAAGGTGGCAGATGGTTTGGTGGCGTGGGCGTCTAAGCAAATGGAGACTTGGAATGTGGATGACTGGGGCAACCTTCTTGGTGATTTGGCCCCTGTTATTGAAGATTGGGTTATGGAGGATATGAGAAGCTTTTTGGGTGTTACTTAATTCTTGATTTTGGTTGTGCCCCTTATGGGTGTTTCTTTCTACTTTGTAATGATTTTCTAATTCAATAAAGTTTTTACCCCCTTTTATTAAAAAAAAAAAGTGTAAGAGCATCAATTTCAACAAAATGTAATATAGAAATTAATATACTCTTAATTTTTACATTATATTAATGAAATAATGAACGAAATGAGGTTGAAAGATAGCTAATTTATAGGAAACTAGAATACAAAATTGACAAACTAAATTCAAAATTGTAAATAGTAGAAATAAAGGAACTTGGAATTGAAAGTTGAAGTTCACTGCCAAAGATGATGACGCGACATGTAGACATTCGTATGATGTATTGTCATCCTTTTTCTACACTATCATCCCAGTCTCACGGCATCCCATAAAGTTGCAAAATACAAAGCTTTCACCAAGTTTTGAACTCACCTACATAATAGAAAACAAGGAAAACAATATTAATATTTTAGGTCACAAGAGATGATAAAGAAAGAAAGTAATGTAACCAAATTTATCTATTTTGAAAAGGAAATGAGAATGACAAGAGAGGGGAAAATGCTAGCAAACCTCCATGCGGTCGAATATATTCCTAAATACCTATCTATGTTGAGGATATGAAAAATATTTGGGATTGTTTGTGTTACATCCCCAATTTTTGTCTTCCTATGATTTTTACTTTTACTTGGACATAAGTAAATCTATTATGATGTTTAGATTAATGATAAGGAAAGACATGAATTATATTGAACGCCATTTAAAAAATTATGGAAATGATTATGTTTTTATCAATTTAATATTTGCATTATGAGATTTGATTTATTATTTGAATAATGATGCACTGATCATAATTTGTTTGGTAACAAGTTTGATACAGGATTACAGGTTTTTAGATGACTCTCAGAGAAAAGAGAGAGAGAGAGAGTATCTTTCGAGGAGAGAGATATAGACCTCGGGTTATGAGTGGTTTATTTGCCAAATCAAGCATAAGTGTTTAACGAAAATGTGAACCAATGTGTTGTAAGAGGTAAGTCTTGCCTTGTCAGTTTACTTTTGAACCCAATCAACAGATAGTCGATATCTCACGAATCTTTGCAAGTCATAATGTGTCATCATAGTCTTTAGTAACTTAAATGACGTCATTTGTGTGTGAACTGTGACCATTTATGTTTAATGTAAAAGTTACGACATCATTGTTGTAAAATGGTTGTCTTGTTGTTATTAAGTCACTTGAGGTATTGTTGTCAACTTTTAACGTCAAGATGTTTTCGTCAAGTTAAGTTGATGTGATTTTAATGAAGGAATTGTAATGGGGAGGTAAACTCGACCCATTCACATTATTCGTAAACCGTTATTTTATTGCTATTATTCTTATTGATCAAATCATAACTATCGAATAAGATCGATGTTATGTAAGCCATATTTGATATAAGCAAATAGATATATTTATGAACTGAATGAGGATAATACCTTATTTTAATTAATAAAACTTATTCATTTGAGTAGCCTTGGGCATGTTAATTGAAATGCCTTCATTAATTCAAGTGATGGAGTTGGGATCACTTAATGTGATCAATAATGACCATTGACAGTTTTAATACTTGTGTCGACCTCTTTCATGAGGGAACGTGGTATTATTGTTACACTTGATGATTTCCCCACTTTCGATGCCTTTCTAAAACATGTGTTAGTCCCTACTGATAAATTGGGTTCGGTTAAAACTGAATGAGTAGTGGACTATTATGACTCTGATTTCCTTTCTAACTAAGCGAGTGGTAGAAAGAAGATAAACGACTCATTATGAGCGATCAAGAGTCATAACACCCCATGATTCATTATGAGTCAAGCATATAGGAATCAGATGAAAAAAAGAAGGATAGTAAGAGATCGCTGCAAGAACAGGGAGGTGTAATAGGGAAGGCGACATCATATAGGCACCGAATGGTTATTGGTTTCTGCAAATAATAAACTTACTTGAGCCGCCACCAGGTAACACATATGTTCTGTGTTGTGATATCACCAGATTATCATTTGCTCTTAACATCTTTTGCATGCTTGGAATAGGAGAATCGATTTTATCATTTAGTCTGTTCTATGATAATCGATGCATAACCAACGAACCTATATAATGATTGATTTTACTATGTATTAAACCATTAGAAGTATTGATAGCACCATTATAGCTAGCTGGTCGACGCTTGATATAAGCTAAATGGTCTGAGTCAAACACCTTTATATTTGTTTTAAAGTCTGATTGATATATATATTATTGATGAAATGAATCATTGTTCATTACTCTTTCTTTATACCTGTAGAGGGACTCTTTTTAAACTCATCGATTATATAGAAAGACCAGTCGATTTAATGAGAAAAAATAATCTTGTGTCAGGTCGAGTGTTTGGTTATAAGATAATCACACCACTTTCATATACATTAGTTCCATGAAGAACTATGATAGGTTTTCACATAGTTGAGTAAGATGGTTAAATCCTTGAGGTGGGATAATGGAAGTTTAAAACCATTTCTTGTTAAGTTTATAAATGTCAATAATGGTTTCTTTTCAAAGAGAACTTAGAATCTTAATAAGCTTAGAAAGCCACTTTATTTTTTGAGTGATAACTCATTGGATAGGACCATCCTTACTAAGTATTATGTAAATGAGAATAACTTTGTAGTAAACCTTTATGATGGGATTAAACTAAGTCTAACTAGAAAATGATCTTGTAAGGAAATTTATACGGGTGTATATCTTGATATCACGTTATCAAAGTTTTTTCACACTCCTTTGTATAGGAGGTATTATCTATTACAAAACTATAGTATTCTTAACCTTGGTTGAGTTAAACCAATGGTCAATTATGAACCAACTGATTAGTTATGTTATATAGACTTTTCTAAGTCAGGATAACTATTATCATGACAAGATGATTAATCTATTTACATAAACAAAGTTGGTAAGAATAAACTACGGGAATACGACAATATCCAAGTCGAGTAGGGGTGGGCGAACACTATGACCACGTTCATTATGAACGTTATTGATATTAAAAACTTTGTCCAAAGTAATGCATTTGTTTTCTGCATGCATTGTCGGTTCACTGTATCTGGATTGCACAACCTATCAGAAATCATACTTAGCTAGAGGGTATCTAGGGTTGTATGGTTGATAGAGTTGTGTAGGATACAACACTATGTACTCAGGAAAGGCAAATCACCACTGGTCACCTAAGGTCTATATTCCTCGCGAAGGGTAGGGCCACTTCCTATGTGGAAGATGTGTGGGAGACCGTCGGTCTGTGGTTGGAGGTAAATCACTAGAAATATACTCTCTCTCCAAGTAGGAAACATGCCAGGGCTTGTGATAAAGATGTCAGATATTTAGATGTAGTAAATATTCCAAAATTTGAATATGTAATTGATTTATATCTGTAAAGATTGTAATTGAGAAAGACAATATGGTTTATTGTATTTTGTAATGAGAAATCTTGTAATTGTAGTTACTTGACTATATGTTGAATAAAAGAAAAAATTTCTCTATCTCATTTTTACCTTGTTAAATTACTTTATGGTAAATTTTCTGGTTTTACTATGTTTTTAGAACATGGATGTTACAGTTTGGGACCTTGCCAAGAGTGGTCAAGCCCATATGTTGGTCTTTTGACCTCCACAGACAACCAAGATTGGAAAATGATAAAGAAGAGTGTGTGCTCTTACATCCTAAGTGCATATAAAAAAATAAAAGTAGTGACAATAAAAAAATCTGAGTATCAACCTTGGTCTATGGGGAATAATACCATAGTGTGTGTAATAGGATAAACAGGATGGTGGTGAACACTAAGAGATTTATCAATAGAGAATAGAAATGCAATAGAAAGAGTGTGACAATATTTCTCAAAACAAAAGTAAGAACAATATTACCAGCACATGATGTAGAAGAGGGAGGAGTGAGCTCTTTAGAGGAGTCAACTGAAGTGCAACAATGTGAATCCTTGAGAGAGCTTCAACAATGGTGTTATTTTAACAACATAGAGTCAAGAGTACTATTAAGGGAGGCAAGAGAAGCTAAGAAAGAGAGATTGTAAGAAGTTTCTTAAGATTGTGAGAGTTATATTTAAAGGTTTCTTTTAAATAAAGCTCATGAGGAAGTTGAAGGCATTTTTTTGATAGACGGGCATTACAACAGGTGATAGAAAGGAGTTGGGTGAGAAGTAATGTTTTAAATTTGTGGAAACTTGTGAGATTCTAGTGCATGCATGAACATCCACACATCATGCTAGTGTACTAAAGAAATTGCTCAAAATTTAGCATGTGTTCTCCAATCAGTGAGAAGAATCAAGATATGATAAAGAAATTTGGCAATCTAGTGAAGCAAAAGGCTAAGTTTGGGCTAAAATGATCCCTAAAACATGCTAAGGAAATGAACACTAAAGAAAACCCAAAATATAGCATGAAATTACAAGGGTATGCAGTTTGCTACATTACACGTATATGTTTGTAGTGCATTGGTTAGCGGTTAGAACTAACAGGTTACTCCCCTTGTGCCCTTAGAACTAAGTTTTTATGTCATTTATGCTCTTCCCTTGTGCCATTGAGTGATTTTAGGTGATAAAAAAAGTTAATGCCTCATCATGGGCTTTACATTCCATGACTAGACAAGACATAACAGTGAGCTTACAAGCATATACACACCTAATTGAATAGAATAGGCTTGTTCATGTGCTTGGCATGTTTTCTTGTGTGAAACCCACGAATATCCTTTGAATCCAAAAACAACCAAAATATTTTTAAACCTTTGAACACCTCACGTTAAAATCCAACCTCGTAAAGACCAAAAATCCTTTTGTTAAAGGTTGAAACATTTGACATTTGAATTTGTGAGCTAGAGATCTTACATCATCACCCTATCATTCATCCATTATTCAAGTAAAAATCATCCTTCAACATTAAAAAATTCACCTCAAACTCTTTCCATTCACCCATATAAAAAATTAGGACAAACTAATGTATCCATCCCTATTTTAGCACCTTCATTCACACATTGTTGCATGTGTTAAAACTTCATCACATCCATCCTAGGTTGCCAGTAATTCACCCCCAATGCCTTTTGGCATTTCCATCTATAAATCAATGCCTTTGTCCTATTTTAGCACATGCATTCTATTTTTAGCGCATCCATCCTAAACCCATCAAAACCCAAATCCAACATCATCTATCCATTTAAAATCCCAAATTAAATCACTCTCTTTGATCTTGAACCTTGATTAATGCTAAAATCAAATCACACCTCATCCTCAAACATCAAACCTAATCATCATTGAAATCATGAAACCCTCAAGTTCACTCATCAACCTTTATCCATTTTAATCCAATCCCAAATCAAAGATCAAGAACTTAAATCCAACTTACCATCTTAATCTAAACTTGCTTAAGAAATTAGCCTATCCTAAGTATAGTAATCCAACCATAATCAATACCAAATCTAAGGTTTTTGCACCTTAATACATACATCAAAATCCAATCAACTCTTTATTAAGAACATAACCTATCTTAAGTATAAAAATCACTCTCTTATCCAACCAAAACATCACCCTAAGGTCATGACATTTGATCCTCTTCGCCCATCACTTAAATCAAATCTTTTGAACCATTTGATCCAAAGCCACATCATTTCACATCAATTCATCTTAGCACCCTAATCAAGGTCAATCAAGTTCAAAATAAATCACTTCAAACCTAACCCAAATCCAATCAAATCCATAATCAAATTCAACTTCAAATCCTTCCAAATCTTCTATAATCATTCCAACCTCATTCATATCACAATCCATAATCACATCATCATTTCATGCCCCCCATTACTATATCTCAAGCTAAAAATAACACAGATACCTACAAAAAAAGCCCATTTGGCTCTACTTTTGGCCACAACTTACAAATGGGTGCCTCTTCGCCTCACGACTATCCTGGCAATGTAAGTGGCCCCATAAGTTTGGTGAATCAACTTGAATATTGTGATCCCATAAATCTTATTAATCAACCACAATACTCACCTCATTTTGTAGACTTCCTTAATGATGAAAGGATTCACATAAAATTTGACATTTTCATAGGTGACCACAAGGATGACTTTCTTGAGTTCCTCATTAATGTGAGGGCCAAACTCCATCACCATTTTCAAATGGATAAGATCAATAATCTCATTCATAGTGATTCACTATAATCCCCTACATTCAAAAATCCATGGGGCCACCTTTTTGAACCATCACACTAATACTTCACTAACTATCATGTCGACCAACAAATCAGTGGTAGTGTTCCTCCTCCTCCACCTTATCACAATTATGCCTTGTCTTCTCATGTACAACAACAACCTTATCAAGGTCAACCTTCATCACACTTTTCAAGAGACACCATCCCTTTTAAAATATCCAATCAATATGTCCCCATGCTTTCCAATCCACAACAATCTTTATTTCTAACCTTGACAAGTCTCATTCACTTAGTTCCACCCTTTTCCATTCTGCAACAAATCACTCCAATTCAATCCACGTTACTACCATATATTCCCCATCCATTGACCTCTTATCAACCCATGTCCAATTATCAACCCATGATAAATAATGCAACAACTTTGTACCCATAACATAAATCATATCAATCAAAGCCATCAACATATCAAACTCATCCAGCATCCATCTATCCCATAACTTATTATCACACAATAGTGCCACCACTCACCTCACATCAATTGGAACCTCAACCACCTTTCTCATCATCCAATCCTATGCATCACACCATCCCACAACCGCCACCATTTGGCTTAATCAACTACCAACCTCCTGTTCGACCTCTTCAGACTCCCTTCAACTAAGAGTGGCAAGAAATTGAAGAATACCCTCAAGGGACTCTAAAGTGGTACACAATGTAAACAATAAAAATTCAAAGATCTTTAACTCTACCCATTTAATCATGCAATCACAATGGTATCCTTTCCCCCTCATTTTGAAATTCTAAAATTTGACAAATATAAGGGAAAGGGAGACCCCCAAGATCACATTAAAGAGTTTTTCATGGCCTACCAAAAGGTTGCATACAGTGACCTATATTTACGAAGACTCTTTCCCTAAAGTCTAGGTGGTCAAGCCTTGGAGTGGTTCATGCACCTACCTTCTTGGGTCTATCACTATGTTTGTCGACTTATCTGAATTTTTTTTGCACGCCTTTAAATAATGTTGAGCACGAGCTTACCATGTTGGATCTATGTAATGCTAAAAAACGTAGTGGTGAGATCTTTTCCACCTATTTACAATGGTGGAGGGGTCTTGCAAGTTGATTCCCTTGGCCATTCCTCAAAAGACAACTTGTCAACATTTTCATCCAAAACATCAATCAAGAGATAACATTTGACTTTCAATTCCATTGTGTCTCTACATTTGAAGACATAAAAAAAGGGGTTACCATTGAAAAGGCCCTTATCTCAAAATGATTAGTCAAGATTTACAACAAAGACAAAGATAATAACCAATCCAATGACAAACCTAAATTTTGGGTAAGGAATAAAAATGTCATCAGTGATGGGGTCACTAACTTGAAACATGTGCAAGACACACAAACATCAAATGAAAACCAAACAATCCAAAATGTCCAAAAGCTAAATAATGTATCCATTCCTCAAGGACAACCAAAGCAATCCTAAAATCCAAAACATAAGTACACCTTGTTAGAGTCACTCAAGGACTCACACGAGCTAGGATCACCTGCAGTAGTTCTTCTTCAGAAGAGAATTGCACACAATTGCAATAACCAGAGGAAGAAAATAGAGAGCATGCATGAGAATTCAGTGCAATGATTATTCACAAAAGAAACAATATATAAATACACAACCACTTGCTAAAGTGGGAGAGAGACAAATTATGGCAACCTATGACACATGCCATAAATGACTCAAGCATAAAAAAGAAGGAAACTAACTTTCCTAAAAGACACCCTAATTGACTTATGATGTGTAAATATGATTTTACACCAACACCCCCCATAAGTACAACTTAGGGTGGCTTCAGAAGATAAAATGGAAAGAGAGACGGGTCCTGACAATAAGGGCTCGATCAGGTACCCATTTACAACAAGGAAACTCTCATAATCAGGGAAAAGGAGAAAAACCTAGTGGGACAAAACTCCTCTCCAAAAGAGAGAAAATAAAACACAAACATGTACATGTGATGGAGGAAGGACTCAACATCAAACCCCCCAAGAATGAAATCCATAACAAAAGTACCATCATGAGCCCCCCATAAGAGGTAAAGATAGAGACTATTATATCCTCCATTAGTGTAGAAACTCTTGTACCATAAGAGGATGTCAGACCATGAATGCAAAAGCTAATCCACCTATGGAAAATGAAATTTCTTCCCTTAGAAAGAAACAAATCCAATGGTGAATACTGAAGAACCTATGAAGAAGGAAGTCTCATGATGAATGCCTCTAAAAACTATATGGGTGATGCCACAATGAGATCGGGATCAACATGCCTCATCAATGAGTGTGACAACTTAAGACAAAGTGAGAACCCATACTCATCAGTCTCCAAAGACAAAATATAACCAATAACAACAATACCATGACTATCATCAAAGAGGAGTTGCAAATCCTTAAGAGTGTCCTCAATATCTGTAATGTGAGACTTGGTAAATAACTCAAAAATACTTATCAGATAATCATCCCACACAACAAAATCAGAAGAACATATGACATCCTGCTCAACTAGGCTGATATTAGGAGAAGCAGGAAGTGGAGGAGAATAACTAGTGGCACTAGTGTGGAACACTGAATTAGAAGTGAGAATACCAAGATTCAAAAAACCAAACTTCTCCTTAGAGCCAATATTCACACATGAAGTGTGATCAACAACCAAAGGATCAGAACCATCATCAGGGGCAACATCAAAAAAGGTGTATAACTAAGTTGCATGATCAACCACCTAGGTAGTAATAATATTTATGCTTTCCAAGACTCTGATGATTATTAGATCAGGTGTGAACTCCAAAGTCTTCCCTGCACCATTGTGAGTAATCTGATATATGGAAAGAAGATTGTTTGGCAAAGAATGCACACACAATACATTATTGAAGGTAACCTCACCAATATCAATAGACCCCTTCCCAATCTCTTCTATATATGTATTATTACCCATCAAAATAGGTGGTATATCACAAGGCTCAAAAGTAGAGAACATGGATGGAGATGAAGCCATATGATGACATGCTCTAAAATCAAGAATCCATTTACTTGATCTATGACTTGTAGTTGCACAAAGTGCTTTACCTTTTTATTTATCAACCCCCTTAGCAAAACTTGCATGGCCTTTTTCAGAAGATCTTGACTATTTTGATGAAGGAGGAGGAGAAGATAAACCAGGAGATGAAGTTGAAGGAGAACTTACAATGATTTTTTGTAAAAGATGCTTTAACTCATCCACTTCCTTTTTGTAATAGTCATGTTTATCATGCCCACATCTCTTGTAGTATGTGCATGTGGGTCTCTCCTTTTTGCTGGATGAAGATGATTCGGGGGTTGCATGTGTTGTCAATTCTTTGTCTTGCTCACCATTCTTATTTTTTTGCTTCTTTTCCTTGCCACTTAAAGCCTTTTGGTCATTTGTGCTTTGAGTTACAACAAGACACTAAAATTTTAAAGACTTCAGACTACCCATCTACACTAGCTTTGCTTGTTCCCTAGTGGGTGATGTAGCAAACTCATCTAGTGAAGGCATTATAAATCTAGCACCAAGATCATCCTTTGTAGCATAAAATGTAGAGATAAAACAAAATAATCAGGACCAAGTTTAGCAAGAATAGATAGAATCAACTAAGTGTCCTCTTTCTCTATACCACACTGTTTCAACTACAATTTGAGAGACTCAAGTTTGGTGAAGAAATTCTAGATGCTATCAAATGTAGATGGATTCAACCCAATAAGCTCATTTTCTAATTGATAACCTCTCATGGTATCCTATTGACTAAATAGACCCTCTAATGTAGTCTAGATCTAGTATGGTATTGTGCATGACTCCACATGAAAGAGAAGATTAGAAGAAATAGACTAACACAATGTCCCATACGCTTCATCACACTTATCAAACCATTTTCTTCTTTCTACGACACCTGCAAATTTAGGATCTGTACCCATTGTCACTCATTGTATCCTCAATCTCTTTAACCGAATCTCCATTTGCCTCTTCCACTCTTGATAATTATATGGAGTAAGAGGGACAATAGGGAGTTTATCCATGATAAATATAGCCAAATTAAGAAAGAGACAGCAAAATAACCCTCACAATGCAATAAATAACACCCTCATTCAGAAAAAAAAAAAACTCCACTTATTTGCCCTTTTTCCAACCAACCAATCTAAAAATAAAGATCTGACTTCAAGACAAAAAATTTGACACTTGATGAAATTTTCTAAAAGAAGAAATGGATGGTAGCATAGAGCGTAGAACTAACTTTTTAATGCCTATTTGTTTGCCAAATTTTGACTTTGTATGCCTAAGTTATGGCCAAAAGAAAAAACAAACCCTCCTTAGGCAAAATAGACGAGCTAGAGGTGGCTCTTCAGTGGCTTGTGGGTGGGTGGCAGGTGACGCTTTGACTAAAGCGGCTAGACTAGTGATAGACAAGTGGCATAAACTAGCCAAGTAACAAATGAGTGGCTGGAGTGTAGTGACTTGGCTACAGATCAGTAGAAAACATCAACGGAGGTGACAATTTGTGGAGGACGACGATGATTTGGTGGAGTTGTGCTAGAGAAACGGTGGTGTCTTGGCTAGGTGTGGTTCCATAGGGCTTATCCCCATCCAGATTGGTGGTGATTAGGGGTGGAACTATGATTTGACTACCACTCCTAGATTTAAAACCTAAACTCCCACCAAAACAAAACTTGAAACCGTCGATTAAGATTTTCACCTGATCAATCAAGATTCTAACTACTAGATTAAACCCCAAAACCACTATGCAAAGACTAGTGGACAAAAGTCAAGGACATAAAATAGAAGTGTTAGAGCAGAGGTTGTGTAGTATGACATATAATGGTACAATAGAGTACAACCTAATAGGATCCGTATGAGAGTACAAATTTTGTACACTATACAAAATTTTGCAAACCTTAATCTCAAACCCCCCAAAAAATCACCCAAAAACATTTAATGTCTAATTTCAATATTTGGATAGGTGTTTTTAGGGTTTTGATGCCTTATGGATGCAATGGTGACTTGTTCATTTTGTACCACAATGCATGGTTTACAACCTTAAGGCTAAAACCCTCAAAAATTTAAGATGAAACTTGCAGATCTAAGCTCTAATACCATGTTAGAGTCACTCAAGGACTCATAGGAGCTACACATAATTGCAACCAAAGTCCAAAAAAATAGAGAGCATGCACAAGAATTTAGTGCAACGATTATTCACAAAAGAAACAATTCATAAATACACAACCACTTGCTAAAGTGATAGAGAGACAAATTATGGCAACCTAAATGACTCAAGCATAAAAAAGAAAGAAACTAAGTTCTAAAATACACCCTAATTAACTTATGATGTGTAAATATGATTTTACACCAACACACCTCCTTGGGGGAACCCATGGAGGTTGTATTCCAAAAACTCATCCAAGAAAACATGGTCACCTTCCCTATGACTAGATCGTTCAATGACACAAAAACCAAACTTGTGTGGTACAAAGATAATGAATGTTATGAATACCACTACATTAAAGGCCACTCTACTAGTAAGTACATGAAGCTTAAAAACTATATCTAAGATCTTGTTGACCAAGGTGAGATCAAACTAGAAGTAAATCCATCCTCTTCGTTGAATGACCAATTAGGTATATATCAAGACTCCTGCCAAAGCACGACCAATCCCAACCATCCACACTAAATCAAGGTCATTCTCATAATAAACACAATAATATCATCCATTCCAATAAAGCATCCTCTTCTTATGATTACATCATATGGCATATTGAACTTGTCTCCACGTGAGTTGCTACCATTAAAATCAAATCCAAATCCTTTGACTACACTGTCACCACAAGGCATGGTTGGGTAACTATCCAAGGGCTCTCCTCATCCTCCTCACAAGTCACCTAATACAATCTCTTAGAGCATCTTGGGAATAATCCAACATAAATATCCATCCTAGAGCTACTCAAAACATCACCCATCCATATAGATATATTGGGTAATACCTTAAAGGAATTGCAAGTCCCTAATGACATCGACCCTAAACAATTCTAAGCCCTTATGGGCCACCTTTTCATCCACCTATCAAGTCTCTTTTATCCAAACTAATATGCCTCCTATCAATCCATCTCATAATAAATCCCTCCATATTGAAGTCCTAATCACTAAGCATAAGGTTAAGAGAGTCCTCTTGGATAACAAATCCAACTTAAATCTATGCACTTTAAGGCTCATAAAATAATTGGGATATTTTGTGGCTGACTTGAAACCACGTGTCATCACCATCAAGGCCTATGGCAATTAAAAATGAGAATATGAAGGAACTATTTACCTTCCTATACAAGTGGGGCCCATCCTACAACAAACAACATGTCATGTTGTTGATCTTGATCTTCCCTAAACCTTCTCCTCGACAACTTGTAGCTTTATGCCATGCATCAATTCCATCCACCTACCATCAATGCATAAAATTCCCCCATAATGGTGTGGAAGTCACTATCCATGCTGATCCCCAACCATTTGAATATTGCAAAGCCATTAAGGCTTCTTACCACAAAATAAATAATTTCCCTAGCACCGACATCACTAATCATGAAAAGGTCAAGACCTCATCCTCTTATGTTGATCTTGACACCCTTGCTTCCACATCATGCCCCTTCCCAAAGTCCTAAATCCACCAAGATCAAGATTGTCAACACCATATGTGGAGAGTATGAGTTGCATAATGCCTTTCACATTGGTAACTTGCCTCTATCTCCATGATTCTATGGTCATCCCCAACAATGAGCTCCGCTTAAGGTACCAAAAATCATATAGCATGGGCCCACCACCTTCATGTCCATAAGCACCTTTGCTGAAGAACAGGTAGAAGGTTCCATTAACTCCAGGCTGTATATAGACAAAGCAAAGTTCCCACCTGGATATCTGGACCATAACTACTATATGCCACTACACATTTGTGAAAACATGAACTATAAGGGTAAGGGCCTTGGCCTCCATGAGAAAGGAATTATTGAGTGTATTCAATTAGAATAATATGCCAATCATCATGGAAGTTAGGATACATGCCACTTGGTATACAATCCAATGAACCTCATGCTACTTCTACAAGCATAGAAGAAATTGCTGACATTATTGAAAGACCCATGAGTGGAACCATCATCACATCTTTTGAATAAATTGATATATCTAGCCTCTTCCAAGAAATTTCTAGCCTCACCATCAACTTACCCCTTCAATACCCTAACCTTATTGATTGGGACCAACAAGATCCTATGTCTTTAGACACATTTCAAAATGATGAGGCAATCACTGAATTCTTGGGGATCTACGATGGTATTCCTAGAGGAGATCACAAAATAGACTTTGATATCAACCTTGACACCACTACCTATTTTGGGGAACAATAAGAGTTCCTTATTCACAAAAAAATACAAAAAAAACCAAAAAATCAAAAAAGAAACACCCCTAATGAAAACCTCTCTGAGGTGTTATTAGACATAAGAGAAAGAAATAAAGACAGGTCTATTGATGAAAACCTTTTTGAGGCATAAATGGATGAGGAACTCAACCTACCCTTGACATTTATATATTAGTAAGAGTGCTCTTCTATCCTAATTGAAGATGTACAAGAAATCAACTTGGGAACAAAAGATAGTTCAAGGATCACATAGTTATCTCTCTCACAACTGCAAAAACTCAAAACATCTCATCTATCATTCATAGGGAAACAAAATTTTTTGCTTGGTCCTATGTTGACATGCCAGGGTTGGATCCCTCCCTCATGGTCCACCACCTTGTCGTCCATCTTGATGCAAAACTAGTAAAGCAAAAACTCTACAACTGCATTTGCAAATCACCCTTCTAGTTAAGGAAGAATTGCAAAAACTTCTAGAGGTGGCTTCATTCATCAAATTGACTACCCTAAATGGATATTCAACATCATACTAGTCAGAAAAAAGCTTAAAGGCATCCAAGTTTGTACAAATTTTAGAGACCTCAACAAAGCTTGTCCCAAGGATGACTTTCCCCTTTCTAACATCAACATCATCGTTGATCTCACAGTGTTAGGAATATACAGGTTCAATAAAACCAATTCCACATAACCCAAAAGGAGAATATGATGCATACAAGTAACCATAATGCAAAGATCAAATGACAAACACAAGATAACATAAGATATACCCTAGGAAAACCCTCAAGAGGGAAAAACCCACCCTCCAAAAGTATCCACACTCAAATGTATTATTCAACAATAAGACATTACAATACATTCTCATGAGTCTCCATGAATACCTCTGAAACATAAAGCTCCTCTAATGCGTCCTCCATGTGTCCAAGCACGAATCCACACATCTGATGCCATGCTTCACAAAATGCACTCACAAGAGAAAACTCAATACAACAACAACCTCTCACACAACCTCCCATACACCAAAACTAATGAATCAACCAACCCAAAACTAATGACCATGTGCTTGCTTTTATAGACCAATCTCACACAAATACAAGAAGTAGTATTGAGTAAAACCATGTGTTCCAAAACCATTGACCACCACATTTAATTATTGGTACTACGTTTTCCCAACAATTAAATAATTAAAAATAATAAATTAATTACTCTATGTGTCCCACCCACATAAAATAATTAACCCAATGTTACATACAACTTATACAAGTGGCATCCAAATAAATATCTAATTTGGCTAAATGTGCATCAATTAAGATGCACCACAAATAAATATTTATTTTACATGAATAAAATAATACAATATTATGCAAGGTGTACAACAAATATTTCCCAACACACAGTAGGTCATGAAATGTTCTCCCTTATGGCTGTTTTCTCTAGATACAATCGTATTTAGATCACCCTCAAAGATCAACATAAAACAACTTTAACTACACCTTGGGGTATCTTTTGCTATCAGGTCATGCCATTTGGGTTGAAAAATGTAGGGGCTACTTATTAGAGGGCTATGATAGTCATCTTCCATGACACACTTCATGACATCATGGATGATTATGTGGATGATTTGCTTGGCAAATCAAAAACAAGAGAAGGGCACCCTCACATCCTTGAGAGCATCTTTGACCACTTGAGAGAATAGGAGGTTGAAAAGCTCCTAAGCTTCATTATCTCTTACTAAGGTATTGAAGTAGATGCCACCAAGGTCACATCCATCACAGTTATGCCACCTCCCAAGAATCTAAAGTAACTTCACATTCTTTAGGGAAATCTATAGGCCATTAGAAGATACATCGCACAACTTGAAAACAAGTGCCAACCATTCTACCATCCCATAAAAAAGAATAACTTTTAATGGGATGAATCTTACCAACAACCTTTGATAAGATCAATGAATATCTTGCTTTGTCACTTATCATGGCTCTAATACTAGACAAGCCCCTATTGCTCTATATATTAGCTACATCAGTCACATTAGGGGCACTTTTAGCATAGTATAATGAAATAGGCTATGAAAGGGTAATCTACTACATCAGTCACATATTAGTTATCTATGAGCTTAACTACACACCAATGGAAAGAGCATGCCTAGCGATCATCTTTAGCTCCAAAAATCTTCAACACTACATTCTTAGTCACAAGACAAATCTCATCTCCAAAATTGACCCACTTAAATACCTCTTATCTAGGGCTTCTCTAATAGGACATATGGCTAAGTGGGTCATGTTACTGAATGAGTTCAACATCAAATATGTGGACAAGAAAGAAATACAAGGATAGGTTGTTGCAGATTAGTTGGTTGAAGTACCTCATATAGATAATCATCCGCTTGTCATGAAATTCCCTGATGAGTCTATCTTCACCATAGTAGAGTCTATTCCCTAGAAACTATATTTTGATGGCTCCTACACCAGTCATGGATTAGGCACTGGTATCTTGTTTGTTACTCCACATGGGGATTTATACTGAAAGCATTCAAATTGGGTTTCCCATGCACGAACAACATTGTAGAATATGAGGCCTTACTCACAAGTCTTAAAACAATAGTCTAATGGAATATCTAATAGCTCCTACTCTATGGGGAATCTCAACTCATGATCGAACATGTTAATGAAGAATATCAAATGAAAGATGACAAACTAATCCCTACAAATAGATGGTTGACATCTTTAAGCAATATTTTACACACATCCAGTTTGAACAAGTACCCTATCTCAATAACAAAATAGTGGATGCCATGGCCACCATTGGGTCATTACTAGATATGCTATAAGATAGTCTGTACTATGAATTCTTGGTTGAATAGCTCCTAATACTCACATATGACACCCTAGAATCTAAGCTTATATGTGATATTGTTGGTCCTCATTCACCATGGTATCATGACATTTACATCTACCTCCATAATCAAAACCTACTACTTAACCTATCATGCAATCAACGTAAAATTTCCTCCATTATACCTCCCATTTCACCATCCTTGGAGACACTCTATATCAACAAGGCTTTCATTGTTCTTTACTTGATTTCCTAAATTAAAAAGAGGCTAATCTTGCACTTAAAGAAGTTCATGACGATAAATGCAGCGTCCATACTAGTGGCATGGTCTTAGAAAAGAAGCTTCTAAGAATAGGTTATTATTGGCCCACCATGGAGCATGATGTATGTCAGTATGTCAAGAAATGTTTATCCTATTAGCAACATGAAGACTTGATTCATTCACCATTATAGGCGTTGCAACCTATTACTACTCCTTGACCTTTTTCTTAATGGGGCCTTGATCTTATCGGTAAGATTTGCCCCTCATCATCTGGTGGCCACAAGTTCATTATCACCACCATCAAATACTTCACTAAATGGTTTGAAGCTATTCCCCTCACCTTCACCACAGGTACTCAAATATCCAAATACATCCTCCATCATCTCATTTGCCACTATGACATCCTCGTCGCCATTGTCACTAATAATGGTAAGTCCTTTAAAAACCATGAACTCCACACTCTCTGTGAGTGCTTCCAGATCCAACATCATTGGTCCACACCATACTATCCCCAAAGTAATGGTCAAGTAGAGGAAACTAATAAAACCCTGCTCAAAATCTTAAAAAATACTATCAATGAAGTTGGTTGTGATTGGAACCTCCACCTCAATCCTTCCCTATGGGTCTATCACACTAGCATTTGCACACCCATTAGTGCTTCCTCATATTCCCTAGTCTTCAGATTTAAAGCTATCCTATTGATCGATATCAAACTTCCATCATTGCACATCTCTTTGCATGACCTCATTGATGGTGAGGAGTATCGAGTTACACGACTACATGAGTTAGAGACACTTGATGACCAGTTCCTCAATGCCTTAAGTCATTTACAAGATTATCAGAATCATCTCCACAAAATCTACAAGAATAAAATTAGAGATTGATAATTTGAGGTTGGTGACCTTGTGTTGAAAGAAAACTAGAAAAAAACACTAATCAGGACCAAGACAAGAAAGGAAAATTTGAGCCTAATTGGCTAGGTCCCTATGTCATCATCACCAAGTATGGTTCAAGTGCTTATCAACTAGTTACCATTGATGGTCAAGAGCTTTATGAACCTCTAAATATCATCCATCTCAAATGCTTCCATGCTTAGTTTGTGGAATATCCCAATTCAAAAAATCCAAAAAAATATTTAAAAAATAAAAGATCAGAAAAAGTCAAGAGAAAAAAATTATCCTTTGGTGAAAACCACTCTTCATGGTGCCTTGGACAAGTACCATGGTGAAGATCTACTTGTAGGCACCATGTGTATAATCTAGATTTCATTATCTTTTAGGTCCACTTCATGCCATCTTCCATTTAATCATCTTCCACCTCACTCATACCCATTCCATCCATACCATTAAGCTTGTAATACATTGTGGGTAGTGGATTGTGCCATGGTTTGGAAAAGACTCTTGGAATTATCCTTGTTTCTTATTCAACATTTTGGATGATTTTCTTTCCTATTTTTGAGCTTCATACACTTGAAAGTCTGATGGCCTCAGACATACATGTTCTGCACCAAAAGCATTGAACTATTTGTTATCATGAAATCACTATCTCATCCTCTACCTCTGTGGGATATATTGTTCCCCATATATCTGTGTAGTTTTTGGTAGGGGTTTTAGCCCCAATTTTGTAATTGATCCAAATTTGATATAGTTAGATCATTTAAATATTTTGTAATGTTTTTGAGTGATTTTACTGTAATTTAAATAATCATTTGTTCCTGTGTGGAGTTCCAAACTTATTTGAAAAAAATTGTCAAAAAAATGCTTAACTAGTTGTTGCGGGGAAAGATATAAAAATATATTATTTTTTTCATTTTAAGAATTATTTTTAGATTTAATAATTTTCTGCTAACAATAAGGGGACATGATAGTGGTATCAGAGCCACAATCTTGCCAGCCTGTAGGGTATTGAGAGTGGATGTTTCCCACTAATAGAGAAAGTAGATATCTCAAATGGGAGCAGAGGAAGTTGCAAGTTGAAGAGTCAAGCTTTGAGGAAGAAATCATGGATGAAAGAGAGAAGACAAAAAAGAAGTTAAAAGATGAAGAAACAACAGATCAATTCCATAATACCTTGGAAAACATCAACTCAGGTCAGAAAGAGTTGAGAGAGGTTATGGGAAAATTAGTGGCATAATTAAACATGGGAACAGTTCCTAGAAGGGAAGGCTCACCTATGAGTAGTAGATCTACTGGCCTCTCCATATTAAAAGTCCCTAAACCTACATTTTTACCTGAAGAAGAAACTACAATCGTAGCCCCTCAATCTATTGGAGAAATTGTAGCAAAAATAATATAAATTTATAATGCATATAGGAATTTAGATGAAGGTTTCAAATCTATCCTTTGTTATGATAAGTTTGTAGAGATGTCAAAAGGAGCCACACTCCCAAGGGGACAAGGAAATGACCAGAGTGGTGGTGGGAAAGATTTTAAAAATAAATTCCATACCTACCTATGATGGTAGTGACACAATCTCAACTCAGGCTTGGTTGTAGAAATTACAAACCTACCTTAATCTCAATCCTATGAAGGAGAATGAATCCATTCAATTTACTACTTTATATTTGAAGGATATTTCATATGATTGGTGGTACCATGGCCTAATAACACAAGGGAATGATCAAATACACACCTTTGAAGATTTTAGTTAGAGGCTTCTTGATAGATTTGAGTTGAAGGATGAAGAAGAGTATTTCAAAGAACTCTCAAAAATCAAACAACAAGCTTCAATAAGTGCTTATGTATCAAAATTTTAGAAGATGGTTGTAATGGTAAATGATATTTTAGAAAAAAGAATTATATTTCTTTTTTATTGATGGACTCTTTGAGCCCCTTAGAGGTTTGGTCAAGGCTTTTGCACTAGTCACATTTTAGAATACCATAAGGAGAGCTCTAACTCTTGAACCATCAGCTCCAAAGAACAAGTTTTCTTATCCTTCCAAACCTTTTTCCCTTGGACAAAATAAGGGAAATTTTCACAAAAGAGAGCCTCGTATTCCTTTTTAGAAGCCCACATCTTCCCTTATAACAAAGAGGATGGATGAAGAAACTTAGAATGAACTTCAAAGGAAGAAACTTTGTTTTACATGCAAAGAACCATGGGAACCAGCTCATAGATGCCTGGGTAGAGGGAAAGTAAATTATATTGAGGTGATATTGGATGAAGAAGGAGATCTTGAAGAAATTGAAATTCCTAGAAATTTAGAAGAACCATTAATTGAAGAGAAGGAAAATGAAGTTACACATGGAAATAATCTTGCAACATTATCAAGAGCACCTAAATATCACCCCTTCCAAGTTCATGGAGTGCTAAATGGATAAAGAATGACAATATGCATTGATAGTGGAGCCACCCACAACCTCATTGATGAAGGATTGGTGGTAAAAATAGGGTTACAAATGGAAGGTTTTGAAGGATTTAATATTGCTTTTGCAGATGGATTCACCATACCATGCAACAAAATAATCAAGAAACTCAATATTACTTTGGGAGATTACAAAGTATGTGATGACTTCTATGTTGTAAGTTTGGGTGAAATAGATATGCTATTAGGAGTACAATGGTTGCATTTTTTGGGGGAATTTTACCAGAATTACTAGACTATGAAATTTAAGTTTAATGCAAATGGGAAAGAGGTAATTCTCAGAGGCTTGTCCAATGGGTCACCTCAAATAGTTACAACAAAATGCATGGAGAAGCTCATCCAAAAAGGTAAACTAGAATGGGGAGAAAATTGTTTGATAAAACCTTTAGCTTCCTCAAAATGTGAGTCTAGTCCTTACCATGTTGATATTCAAAAGATATTGCATTCTCATAGTAAGGTGTTTAATGATTTACCCCTGGATTACCCCTTGATAGAGGTTTCCAGCATGTCATAGAATTATAACTAGGTGCAAAACCAATTATCACTACCACGTATCATCATCCAAGAGGGTTTAAAGAGGAGATTGAAAAGACCATAAAAGAGCTCCTTGATATGGGTTTCATAAGACCAAGTTCTAGTCCCTTCACATCTTCTATAGTTCTTATTAAAAAAGAAGGATGGTACCATGAGAATGTGCATTGATTATAGAGAATTAAATAAAAAGACCATCAAGAATAGATATCATATCCCTAGGATAGATGAACTACATGGGGCCATTTATTTTTCCAAAATTGATCTAAGATCTGGATATCACTAGATCTATATGAGGGATGAAGATGTGTAGAAAGTTGCTTTCAGGTGTCATTATGGACATTTTGAATTTTAGTCATGCCTTCTGGGTTAACAAATGCTCCTACTACCTTTCAATCTAGTATGAACCATATTTTTAGAGACTAGTTGAGGAAATTTGTATTGGTTTTCTTTGATGATATTTTAATTTATAGCAAGACATGGGAATAGAATTTGAAACATTTAGACATAGTTTTGGGCATATTAGAGAAGCAAGCATTTTTTGCTAAGGAATCCACATGTGAGTTTGGATTAATAGAAGTTTATATTTGGGTCATATCATTAGTGCTAAAGGAGTGTGGGTGGATCAAAAAGAGATCTAGCTATCTTAGATTGGTTGCCTCCTACCACCTTGACACAATTAAGATGTTTCTTCAGATTATGCAGTTATTATAGAAGATTTGTCAAGGGATTTTCTCAATTAGTAGCACCTCTTACAAATTTGACCAAAAGGGGGGCATTTGTATGGATAGAATTAGCTCAAGCTACATTTGAAAAATTAAAAGAGATAATGAGCTCTTGCCCAGTGCTTGCTATTCCTGAATTTTCCCTTCTATTTATTGTAGAATGTGATGCTTCAAGAGAGGGAATAAGGGCTATTATAACTCAAAAGAGGACATCCTATTGCTTTTGAAAGTAGGAAGTTAAGTGGGTTAGAAAAGAGCTACTCTATTTATGATAAAGAAATGTTAGCTATAATGCATGCATTAGAAAAAATTCAGACAATATTTGGTATGCGGGAAGTTTGTTGTTAAAATAGATCATAATAGCTTTAAATTCTTCTTGGGGAAAAAAGATTTGAATGATAGACAACAGAAATGGGTGAGTAAGATACAAGCCTATGATTTTTATATAGAATACATGAAAGGAAATAAAAACATTATAGTTGATGCACTCTCTAGGAAACCAATTTTATACTTTGTTTCCTCTATTTCTATTGATTGGAAGCTATCATTATGATGGAATATGAAAATAATAAGTTTTCACCACTAACATGTTTGAAGAAGTGGTTAAGGATGACATGTATACAATATGTGATGGGTTGATTTTGTATAAGAACAGAGGTCTCTTAGTACTTGAATCTACAATGAAAGTAAAGGTTTTAAGGGTAGTACATGATGTGCCATTAGTAGGACACCCAAGATAGTATAAGACATATAAACAAATCAAGGAAAGATTCACTTGGAAGGGCCTCAAGAATGATGTTCTCAAGCATGTGAGAGAATGTACCATATGTCAACAAAAAAAAAGGCAACATGAATTGTTAGCAGGATTACTTCAACCTCTAACCATTCCCAATGAAAAATGGGAGAGTATATCAATGGACTTTATCATAGGTTTGCCCAAGGTATTTATTATAGAGATTATATTTATGTAATAGTGGATAGATTAACTAAGTTTGCACACTTCTATGCTATATCATCAGAATTTAAAGCCCCTCAAGTGGCTGAATTATTCTTTAAAGAATTGTTTAGATTACATGGACTACCGCAAAATATTGTGAGTGATAGGGATATCAGGTTTCTTAGCTCTTTTTAGCAAGAGTTATTTAGGTTAACAGGTACTAAACTTACTCCTAGAACTAGTTATCATCCACAAATTGATGGACAAACATAAATAGTAAATAAATGGTTGGAAGGTTACTTAAGGAACTATGTTTCAAGTCAACAAGCTGCATGGGTCAAATGGCTACATTTGGGAGAAAACTGTTACAATACTACTTACCATATGTCTATTAGTATGTTCCCATTGAAAGATTTATATGGTTATGATGCAATGACATTTATTGATTTGGATTCTATAGACAATAGGATTCCAATAGTAAGTAACTTCACTAACGACAATCAAGAAATATTGAGGTCCCTCAAAGATCATTTATAGAGGGCACAAAATTAGTATAAGTGTTATGCAAATAAAAACCATATAGAAAGGTCTTTTGAGGTGGGTGACATGGTCTATTTAAGGTTGCAACCATATAGACAATCATCCCTTAAAAGGAGTGGAGCAGAGAAAATCAAGCCCAAATTCTATGGACCCTATAGAATTGTGAGAAAAATTGGTGAGCTAGCCTATGAATTGGAACTTCCTAAGAATAGTAAAATACACAATGTTTTTCATTTCTCTTGTCTAAAGAAAGCTTTGCGGCAATATATTGTACAATCTATAGAGTTACCACTTTTAGATGAGGAGGGGAAGTTGATCCTAATTCCTGAAGAGGTGTTAGATACTAGAGGGTAAATAATTTGAGAAAAAAAGGACTATCACTGAATACTTGGTTTGTTAGAAAAACCTGCCAATTGAGGATGCCACTTGGGAAGGGCCAAAATTTTTAGATCATGCAAATTTGAATTGCTTAAGGACAAGTAAATTTGAGTAGGGAGGACTTTTCATGTCCCCATTCTAATTAATTTTCCATCAAATAATTAATTAATCCAATTTTCATTTGCAATAGAATAAAGGGAAGAAAATTGGAATAAGTACTTAATTATTATTTAATTGGAATTTGGCAAGGTGGAAAAGTCAACAAAGAATCAAGATAAATATTAACTTATTATAATTTTATTATCTATTTTAGGGCATGGATTAATAGAGAGGATAAAGATGAATTTTCAGGAAAAATTAATAAATTATCTTGCATTCTTATCCTTGGAAAAAGCTAGCTAAACTTGGGAAACTATAGGATGGGAAAGAAAGTGGAAAAGCATGAATAAAACAAATTGTTTGGCAATTGTGATAAGATGACAACTAATTGTTTTATTATTGATGTTTATCCTTCCCAAAGCAAGGAATTTAGATTTTTGGACCCACTTTGTGTATTTATATGCCATATTTTTCTTCGATGGGATCTTTTGTCAATTTAATCAATTTCTCTTGTTGAATAATGTTCACAGAACCAACCTAGAATGAAAACTCTTGGATTTGGGAGATCATTGGATGGAAATTTAGTGATTTCAAGGATTGTATGATGAAACCCATATGATCTAGAAGAATAATTTCATATAGGAATTGTGACAGAGCTTCGAGGAGTGCAGATTCAACCATTAATAGAGTTTTTATGCAATTTTTGGTGTTAGTAGGGTATGGAGATTTAAGATTTGTGTGTTTGTTGCATCAGTTTGTAGGTGTTTTCATGGGATATTGATAGGTTATATCAGTGTATTTGAGTGTTTTTCATCATCATATTATTATCATGAAGTTATGCTATATGTTGTGTTACACCCCGTGTGTTTCTAACTATTTACTATTTACTTTGACTGGTTAATTTGCTTGAATAAATGAATGGTTTATGAATCTTTACATTAATGTGTATTGTGAATCTTGAATGGAATATGTTGAAAGATTGAATGATGCAATGTGAAGTATTATAAGTGATTCTAGTTATGAAATGTACAAAGCATATGATTATATTGTGATCAACTAACTACTGTTGTGATGATGTAAGCTGAATGTAGGAACAGGTTGCTCTTACGGAAATGAGGGGAAGTATCACTCAGGAGAAGGACTTGGTCTGGGAGTCCTTGGAGAAGCCTAAACTAAGCAAGCACACACCACTATCCTACTTGGTCTAGGTTATGTTGAGTCTGTGTGGGTAAAGGTAAGTGGTCTGTGGTAATGATCTTGAATGCTTATTGGAATATGATTTTTTGAGTGTTTTGAATGAGGAATGTGATTTAGTCTGAGTGTCGATTGAAGTCTTCTTTAATAAATTTTGGAATTGCAAACGATAAGGTATAAATGTGAAATGAACAAATACACACATACATGTCCACGATAAACTTATATATATGAGAAAATACGTGCATGAGTATACGTAGGTCGACGTATCTACGCATGCTCATGAACATATTGCTCGTAGGCATAAGAGTATCTTGGATGAGGGATATCTATATGTATGTGTGTATATGTGTATTTCATACTCATATGTTGTCGATGGATATGTGGGTTAATGAATTTTATGTTGTTTTCAAGTAACATATATATATAAATAAGTTAATATTTCTTAAGCGCTGATTTATAGCGTGTAGCTTTGTAACCAATGTTAATGTTAAAACATAGCGCATATTACTGTGACTATTGCGCAACATAATTCCTATGACTATAGCGCTGGAAATGCAATGCATGCAATTATACTTGCTCGGGGCTTAAAGCACATAAAGTGCAATATTATGTGAATATAGGTAGCGCTCCATAAAGCGCTTGGTAACTACTTTCCAACGTGGGAATACTTTGACCTATTCTATCCAAACTGCCAGCATGAGAATAGGAGGCGTGGTGTTTGGGTGACGCCATGATTGAGCAATGCAAACCAAATTGGAGTCTTAAATCTGCATTATGAATTCCTATAGGAATTAGTCAAGCGTGAGGTGGCCAACATGGGTCGATCTGTTTCCTTGCATTTCTGAATTTAGTTCTTGATGTCCACTTATGTGTTCTTTGTGCAAATGATTTTTGCTGCCACCTTGAATTCATTTTACTAAGTAAAATTTCTCAGTGGGAATTGTGGTGAATTTGGGAGCTTGTTTGTAGCCTTGGCATGCTCAAATTTTTGTATAAATAGAGAAGCTCTTCCATTCATTTGTACACAATTTTCCATAGAACTTGTTTTATGCTATTCTACTGTAATTTTCTGAGTTTAGAGTTTTGAGTGTGCATTGTTATTTTGGTCTTGAGATTTCTGAGGAAAAAATAGTAAGAAAAGAGGGGGAATTGAGTTGTTCTTGGAGGAGATATTCAGCCAGCTTGAATAATTAAGAGCAAGGAATCTAGTTGAACTATTGGAGCATAGCCTTAATAGGCATGCTAATTTCTCCTCCATTGTGTATTTTATGTTTGAAAAGATTATATGTCCTTGATTGTTTGTTTGGAAATAAGTTTGGGTTGCTTTCCTTTATTGAATTGTATATTTTCTTATATGTTCAATGAGAGGTATATATCTAGTATGGGAAATATTATGTATTGAATATATGAATAATCTCCATAGTAGAGATTAGTATCTATATTGGAATTATGAACTATATTAAGTTAAGTATGAATAGTTATTGCTACATTATGAAAGGTTAAGTTATGGAAACTATGTATTACAACTAGTGTTACTTTGGTAGAAGTGTCATAGTAAACTTGGAATTGTTAAGAGGGGTTAATCATGGGATTAGTTGATGCATGGGTAAGGGAGTAACCTTTTTATAGAGAATGATGTCATACCAAATCGAGCTAGGAAGATGGGTGAACATGTGACGTCCATTCCGAATTAGGGGTGATGAATACTTTGGCCAAAGTAGTGTAAGTAGCCACTATTTACATTGTCAGTTCAATATGATCTAGGTTTACATACTAGGCAGGGATAATCATACTTGTAGGTTGGAGCCACAGTATGACAATTCTAGTTATGTAGGACACAACATCATGCTCAGAATAGGCTAATCTTTGAGGTTACCATACCAATCCCTTCGTCAAAGGGTAGGGCCATTTACCAGTTTGGTAAATGTGCGGGGGACCGCAATTAGTCCGTGGTTGGTGGAAAAGTGCTTGAGTGATGCTTCTCCTCATGCAGTTGGTGACTAGTATTTGATGAAGGACATCAAAATCATTTGTATCTCTACTTTCAAGTTAGCTCTTTAAAACTTGTTCGTAACTTTGTATCCATCTTATGGAATTTTGTAAATGAGAAATATTCAATACTTGTAATATTGAAATGTAATTTGATTATGCAATGGAAACGTTTGAAATATGTTTCAAATGTGCATCATATCATTTTATAAGAAAGAAAATTTTTATTGCTCATATTGTTGGTATCACGAACCATTTACTTTTCGGTTAAATTTAGTAAAATTTATTTGGTAGAACTCTGGGCTTGTTACACATGGTATCAGAGCTACCAGGTTTAGCTCTGGAACCTATGTGCTCACTATGCTTTCCCATCTAACATTATGAGAGTCTAATGTTTGGAATTTTTGTGCCAGGATGGTGCGTCTCAAAATGACTGTAAGGAAGTCAGTCATTGAGAACGGACACTACCTAAAGGCCAAGAAGGAGAGAGAGGACATTGTTCATACCATTGAGGGAACAAACACTAGTAGAATTTGACAAATAAATGACCATGTGACAAACTTTTAGTCACGACAACTAAAAATGACTAAATTCTACTAATTTTTTGCAACACAACTATAAATGATTAATTTGATCGTCGGGTAAATAATTAGTCATTTATTTAGTCACACAAATAAAAATGACTAAATAATTAGTCACACAAATAATTCGGTCCTGCAATCATGTCAGATAACATATAATTCTACCAATTATTCAATAAGAGTTATGGTACATATAATACATATATATTATCAA
Organism: Cunninghamia lanceolata; assembly: GCA_027924645.1. Classification (NCBI taxonomy): domain Eukaryota; kingdom Viridiplantae; phylum Streptophyta; class Pinopsida; order Cupressales; family Cupressaceae; genus Cunninghamia; species Cunninghamia lanceolata. Next base: position 8,775,312 of record BSBN01000957.1, read on the forward strand.
TTATTTCAATCCATTTGAATAGATCATTTAAGGAATCAAGAATCAATAGTGCTATTCCCATAGTCCACCATGATGGGGTCAGAGAGGAAGCATGTTAGGTTGCCCTAACTTCACCACATCTAAGCCCAAGAGTGCGAAGTAACCATACTCGACCCCTTGGCCCCAAGGGGCAGAAACTCTTGTCCATCCCGCATGAGGTGAGCTACTTAGAAGGGGAAGACACACCTGCTGACCTTATTGAGGTTCCTCCCTAACCACATACGCTCTAACATATTAACATACATATAGTTTTCTATCGACGCAATCCTTGAACCTCCTTTAGGTGCAAGTGTTAGTATATATTCCTCTCTCTCTATAGAATTGTCTCCCCCTCTATCTCTCTTTCTTTTTCCTAATCTCTCCAAAGATCAATCAAACTATCAGTTTTTTTATATATTAATTTAATTTGTTCTATATAAGAATATATTAATTATTAATTATTAATTATAATAATTTTATATTTATATTTAATAATTTTTATTATAGAATACAATATATAATAATATAACCTATATATACTATTAAATATAATAACAAATATAATTATATTATATATAATTTAATCTGTATCACTATTATATTAAATATATATAATATATTAATTATATTTTGTATTATATTTATATATTAATTTTTTGTATTATATAAAAAAATAATAATTATTAATTATAATAATTTTATATATGTATTTAACATGTAATGTTAAAACCTAAATGTGCTCATTATTAAGATCTTGGCCATAATTTTCATTTTAATAAACATACTCTAAAACCTTCGTCGAAACCTTATTTTCAGGTGTAGCCCGCCAAAATGGAGAAGTGAAAGCGGCGGCACCTGATTTAGGGTTGCAACCTCTGCCCGTTTTTCCGCATCGGCAATGTTGATAGTATGACACGATTTGTGCAGAATCTTGTGGTAAGTCACTTTCCATGGTTTCATTTAATTTTATTTTTTAAATCTGTACGCGATTGGGCCATTTTTTTGGTGTTCTATTACATTCTAAAACAATTCTGTTGTTATCTATTAAATGAAGGCATTCATTTTGTGGTTTTATTTCAATTTAAGTTTCCTTTGATATATCATTCGCCATTGTTGCGAGCAATGAATTTTATGGAGTCATTGAGTCAATGATTTTGGAGCAATGTATAGTTTCCCATAAGTTCAATTCTAGATTGCCTTTTCGTCACTCTTATGTGAAATTTCATACTCGATCGGACTGAAATAAGACATCTCTTCTTTTTTTACCCCTTCCATTTGGGTAATGATAAATTTATTTTGAAATGTGTGAGTAGGAGGTATTTCTGAAGTGAGTACAAAGTTTGATAAAGTGGGTATTGGATTGGAGAGCTTGGTAGGTACTCCGATGTGAAAAATGTGGGATTGTTTGTCATTTCGTTGGATCATTTTTTTGCCAAGATTGGTTCAGAAACAAGGATTTGTATTTGAGCCCTTTTGTTTGGATGTCCAATTTCTCATTGAAATGCGAGAGGAGGTAATTTTGAAGTGGGGATAGGGTTTTATAAAATGGGTGCTAAATCTGAGGGCTTGATAGATACCTTGATGTTCATAAATAAGTTTTTTAATAGCTGGGTTTTAGTTTTGTGATCTAGATTGGTACTGGTACTAAATACCTAGCTAATAATTAAGAAAAAAATGAGCATGCTAAACCCTATAAGGGTGAAGACTGAGATGCAGAGCTGTCGAAACCCTTCATTATTTGTATGGCTTTGGGGGTGTGCCGACTGCTATTAGGGAAGCTCCAATTTGAAGTAATTTTAGGCTAGATATACTTGTCCTTGACCTGCTCCTTCCTTTATGTGATGATCAACATGTTGGTTGGTACATACAGAAACGTGGACCTCTACAGATGCCTTAGTTTGATGGGCTACTGCTTGTTGTTACTACTCATATTTTATGCTCTTCTCTTGATAATCCCTCACACTAAGGAACTACTACACTAATCATGGCAGGACTAACAGTCATCTGGTGCACAAGGACATGCACAACTCTATTGCAATTACACCCTATGTCAACCAAAAACAAAGCTTGGTAGCATATACTTGTTGTTCGATATACATCCTCTTTTCTCTCCTTGTTGTTTTTTGACTGGTTAGTTCTGATTGCATACACCTACATCCATGTCAATATTTGAGAGTTTCTTGGTGGTGATTTAAATGGTATTGGATGCTTTCAGATCCAATTATTAAAGATGCATCAGATGTCTTGGTAATGTTGACTATAGAACCTACATACGATACTTGCAAAATATGCTTGTTGCTTTTATTATGTTTGCACAACTCTGATTGCTTTGCTCAATTGACCTGAAAAGAGGGACCACTGATCTGTTTATAAAATATTATTATTAAACTTAGGTTTGGACTTGGGAATTATTTTTTGAATATGGTATATGCACAAGATCTAAACCAAGATTAATGATTCTACAAAATTTTCTTGTAATGTTTCCATTTTAGAAGTCCCCTAAATTTTACCCAGCGAAGGATGTACCCAAACCTCTAATCAACAAGAGGAAGCACAAGCCCACCAAGCTCAGGTAATAGTTATAGCAGTAGTGTTTTATTTTTTTTTAATTTTTATGTTTTATTTTTAAATTAAAAATTTTAGGCTAGAGTGTTTGGGGTTCCCAGGGATTATTTTTATGCTTTGATTTGTGATATAACATGTTTTGTAGGGCTAGCATCACCCCTGGGACCATTATGATCATTTTGACTGGACATTGGAAGGGAAAGCGGGTTATTTTCCTCAAACAACTTGAATCCAAGCTTCTTCTTATTACAAGTAACACAAAATCTCCACCATTTTAAAGGTTTTTGTGTTTCGGAAACAATTTTTGTAGGAATTTTGTATATTTAGTACTTTTGGGATCAAATTAGTTCTAAATCACTTTCTGGAAAAATGGCATATATTTTTGGAAGATATACATACCTGCTAGCTAGCTACCCACAAAAATTAGGACATTATCACTTTGGTTGTTGAATTGTTCTCACTTTTAAGTGCAGATTTGCTTATAGTTATAAATTATCATTGCAATCAATTTGAGTATTGTTATTTTTCCTCATGTGAGATTCTAGTGTAATGCTATTATTCTCTGGATGTATGTTTGGGAAGGGCATTGATGAGTAGAGAATTGAAACACAGTATAATTATGCCCACTAATGACATTAAGTTGTGTGCAATGGTGTGTCTAGAAATACTAAGAATCCAAGATCTAAAACTTGAACATTCTTACAATTGCTTGTTGAATTAATGGCACTTTGAGGACCCAGCTCTGTTACCAAATTATCACTATAGTTAATTTAAATATTACTATTTTTTCTTGAAAATGTAAGATTCTTGGGCAATGCTACTTTTATGGGTGCTTCTATGAGAATGACATTATAGAGAGAAGGGAATTTAAGCACACTTCAAATACATCTATAAAAGGTATCAAGCTGAATGCAAAGTTATACATAGAAGTATTAATATTTCATGCAATTTAATGCTTTGGATATTTTTTACCATGGTTAATCCTAAATGAAGGGATGCCACTCTACAAGTCCACCTCTGTTTACAAATTTCCTCTGAGTCTATCTAGGTATTAATTGCTTATTTTTGGAATTGTGGTATTCTAGGGGAATGCTATTGAACTGGATGGTTCTTTTTGATTGGTACTAAGAACTAGATATGTCATATTTAAGCTATGCTCCCTGTCTAGTACCTATGCTGTCATTATCACAACACTACAATATGGAAGCATGCAATAGTAAACTAATTCTAGAGAAGGTAGAATGCAAACTTAAGAGAAAGGCAACATGCAAGCATCCCCTCATAATAGAGAGATTTCCTTGTAATGTCAGAAAGGAATAAAATCTAGCTTTGAAGGATCCATCACTTTACTAAAGATCATTGGAAAGCTATAAGAGACATCAAATTTCCACATTCCATAATAGTTCTATCTATCTCTTGAAATATATGGGAAGAAAAGCAACTATAAGCTATATATTAATTATGACAACTAATAATTCCAACATTATTTTTACTATACATTATGTGTCAGGTTACAAAACACACATCAGGTAATCCCTTTGGCACTGAACTTCTCAAAGATTTGCAGAACTCTTTTTAGTTGATGTCTCTACGACTGGGAAAATCAAATCCAAAGTATTTTCTAATGACACTTGTTCCTATTCTAGCATGTTTCTAGATTGTCTATATATAAGTACTTGACATTAATCTTCCTCCCTACCAACCCCCACAAACAACCAATTTTCCTAGAGTAAATTGATATTGGAAGATGATTCCCATAGAACATTCTGACATTGGCTGAGTTTCTTGGACCTAAATAACAACCCCATAAAAAGTTACCTATAAACTAAGAACTTAATTACCAATTAATATGATATGCCCCATATTATGATGAAAATTTGCATCTTAGAGTGAAATAAGAAACTTAAAATTATTTGTAAAGCAATAGAGAGAATTTCAAACATCTCTATTTCATCTTATCCTGTAATGATTGAAATAAAACAAACCCTATAAATCTCTGCTAAAAGGATTTTTTGTAGTCTATAACAAACTCCACAATTGGCATAACAGATAGAATGAATCTTGTTTGCCATAGGATGATCTGGAGTGATTTCCAATACATTTGCATATTGTGTCAATGTTGCTTCATATTCTCTTGCTCTGAACAATCGATTGCCTTCAGCTTTAGCATCATTAGCTTGTGCTAATAATCTATAAAGCTGGAGTCAGATAGTTGGAAACAACAAAAAACAATTTTAAATATTTATATATAATTTTAATTTAGAAAATATGCAGTGGTTTGTTGGGTGATTCTTGTGGCTATAGTCGTTGCAAGCTGAAGTTGACTATTAGCTGTTAAGTGCTCTCAAATTAGGTCTAAGAGTTAATTTTTGAGTTATTATGAAGTTGGTTAATGACTATAATTTTCTGTTATTACTTCTGTGCAAATAAGACTTGAAAGTGTTCTTTTGAATCAAGTTTCCAGTGCTATTTTATGCATATATGTTATCTATCTTTTGGTATGTTAAAACTATGAATGGCACATAAGATATCAAGCAAAACATTCTTAGAAAACCTTTAAACAATAAACAAAAACTCAAAAATTAGGGGTAGTCACTACAATCTTATAGAAGTATTTGATGCAAAAGTCCACCAAATTCCACAATTCCTACAATAACATGATGTTTACCTTTCAATTATGTAAATTATGTGCTTTTATACATGATGAAGCCTTGGTTTCTGCAATCAATTTTAACAAACTCTGCAAATTGTGCACTACAGTAAATAACTCTTTGAGACTACTTTCCACTGATAAGATCACTTTCCTAGGCACCTCAATGGTTCCCTTCTAGGTCAAGAGACCATTCTCCTCTTACAGGGTGTTGATTGTGTGCATGACAATGCCTTGAAGGGTGTTAAAGACTTAAGTGTTGCTTTTAAAAGCCTTCCTCTAATTCAATAATTTGAATAATTCTTCCTTGCAGCTCACCACTATAGTTTGATTACTTTTCTTCAATTTCTAAGTATATAGTCATCTAACTCTACCCATTTTCTTATCACTCCATCTGTACATCATACTCAAATTTTCAATTGTGTTTTCCTTCTCTTGTATACGGTCATCTAGTGTACTGCCGGAGTCCTTTGAGTCATTACTTACCTAATTGGATTGACATTCTAGTAGCCCTCATTGGCTTAAAAGATGTAGCAACAGTGGCCTAAGATTGAACAACTTTTCTCATTTTTAACATATCATGCTTAGGTGAGCAAGGTAGCAGCACAATTGAGGTCAAATGAGGAACTTGTATTTGTAAAATCACATCAAGGGCAAAAGTTGCAACTGTAACAAAGAGAAATTAGTTGTGCACTTGGCCCAGTAGCATCATCAACAACATAAATTTTTGTTCTAATTCCAAAGCACATTCAACCATTTTAATTACATGAATTATTTAAAGTTTATTAGATGAAAATGGTTGTGTTAGTGATGCAGCTGAAAAGAAAGATAGCACATTGGGCACAACTCTACGGAAGGTAATTGGAATGCATTGAGCTTTATTTGTTGGGATTCTTTTTCTGGCTTTGTCATTGCTTTTAATTTTGCAAATGATTCTCATAGCTTGAGTTGGCTATTTCATATGTCAACTTTTGGTTGGAGCTTGAAATAACCTATTAGATTGTCTTGCTGTTTAAATTAGATTCTTAACATTATTTTCCCCTCCTGGTCACATTCAATATTTTCCTGCATTTTCCTTTTTCTTTGGAAATCTGGTGAACTATCTTATCTAGAAGCCAACTTGTTTGAGATTATGATCTATGTATAGATAGACTTTAACTACTATTTCTACAAAAACGTTGTTTATATCTTCTTTAGAGTAGCTATCTTTTAAAATTTTCTTTTGCATAATTGATGAAGTAGATTCCTTTTAGCTAAATATTTTGTATTCATCTATGATCAAATTTTAAAGACTCGAATTGACTCTCAAATAATGCATATCTTACCTTGCATTCTGGTCTTTTTTTTACCTTGGTGAATTCCCCAAATGTTCTGCAGAAATAACAATTATATACAGAAAATGAATGAATGTGTTTGTGAATTTTTTTTTTCATGAAAAAGAATGTATTTCATAGGGAAAATGTTTTAACACCCATTCCAAGAGCAATTCAGGTGGACTTCTAAAGTGTTCGCTTGTCCTAGCTTGCAATTAGAACAATACTAAAAATGAAAGAGTGGTATGCAGTTTATAATTCTCATGTAGGATAAACTGAGATGTTCAAACAAAACTTGAATCAAAATCATTTTTAAAGAACTGAAGCATAGAAATATTTTTCTTGACATATCCAATTTGTTATCTATGTATTTTGTGGTAGAAGCACAGTCAATATCTCCTAACCATGATATGAAAAGGTTGTTTCAATTGTGAGTACTTTTATTTTGTTGCCTCTAGTAGAAGTTTTTTATTTTATAGCTTGATGGTTGCTATGTTGCATGAATCCTGTAGAATGGGCTTGCTACTAAGGTGGAGAAGTCTAGGAAGCAATTGAAAGAGAGGAAGAATAGATCTAAGAAGATCCATGTAGTCAAGAAGGTAAATATTCTTTCAAAGAACATGTTAAAGTAAGTTACTTATTTGCTTTCTGTTATAAAGGGGCAATTTACTTATTGCATTGTTGGGTTTTGTTTGTGCAGACCAAGGTAGGAAATGCAACAAAGAAGAAGTAATACAACAATTAGCAATATCAAGCGAGTTTTGATACATTTATTCAGATTTTGAGATGTAAAAGCCCATGATGAAATATTAAGGTTGAGCATATTAATTGTGATAGTATTGCAATTCAGGAGTGATTCTCAATGTGAACTAAATTTTCTTCGAGTTGCATTTCATGTTTTGTTAGTTAGCTGTTAAATTTTTGAATGAATATTGGGGCAGATTGGTATGCAATCTAAATTTGTTTCTCAACTTTATTTCTGGCAATTTTTTTTCTATGCCTCTAAAAGATATGCATGCTATGATGATTCCAGAAAGATTGTTGTGTGGATGGATATTAATTTTAGTTGTTAAATTGACTTTCAAAGTGCCTATCATGTGAAATTGTTTTAACTGCATTATATCAGGGAGATGCATTTCCCACCCTCTGGGTGTGCCTCCCATACTGAAGACTGGTATGGAGACATCTCTCATAAACTACCAAATGACAGAAATCAGTGAATAAATATGACTAAATATATGACCAGTTGATGACAAAATGATGATTAAAATGACTAAATATACTACCAATGGATGAAAATTAATTAATACAAATGACTAAATATACTATCAATGGATGGAAATAAGTGAATAAAAATGACTAAAGATACTACCAATTGATGGCAATCAGTGACTAAATTAACAACTAAATTAACGACTAAATATACAACTAAATATATGACTAAATTAATGACTAAATATACAACTAAATATATGACTAAATTAATGACTAAATATACTACCAAATTGATCAATCAAAACAACCAATAAATGACTAAAAATGGTTTAGTCATAAATTTGGTCGTGTTATAAATGACTAGAAATAAAATACTAATGGTCACGTGACCAAGCTTAGTCATTTATATGCAATTTTTAGTAGTTTTTAAGTCATTTATTGCTATTTTTCTATTAGTGCAATGATGATAACGACATATGGTTAAATGACACAGAGACATTGAGTCATGCCCTCACTCGAATTAGTCAAGAGAAAAGAAAGATGAGAGAGACTGTCAACTTTAACTATCTGCGAGTCTATCACTCCAACCAAGTCAGAATCCTTATCACCATCTAGGGATATGCCATTAGAGTGTAGTAGGAGTCCCACCATGTTGTCTAGAGATCCTCGTATCCTTCCTTTGGTGAAAGTGATTGTAATTTCCTCAAGTGTTGATTCAGAGGAGTATGTTCCCCAAAATTACGTGTTAGAGGATAAGTCTGAGGGTTACTATCCATATGATGATAATTGTGAACCAGAATCTGAGGGATACACTCCACTTAGTTATGTATCATAGAGTGAATCCGATGGATACTCTCCATTAGACTATCTTAATAGTCATTCTATATAAACCTAAGGATATTTAAATCCTCATTGATATTAATAAAAGAAAGTGCTTTTATTAAAAACTTGTGTATATGTACTCTTTTATGGCAAATGCTTTAAATATGAATAAATGATTCTATTTGAAATGTTCAATGCTTTAAGAATGTTAGGTAAACATTCGTAGAATCTAACCTTAATGGAAACCTTCAAATATAAACTTTCTTGAAAATAATGGTTCATACAAGAACTAATCTAGGAGGAAGTGAAGAAGTAGGGCAAGGATCAGAAAACATGGAGGCTAAGTTGGATCGAATCTTAGCAATATTGGATGAGACAAGAAAGAGAGTAGGAAACTTGGAACAAAAAGAAAAAGATAGAGTGGAAAAAGAAGTACCTATCAATAAAGACGTTCCTATTATTAATGAAGTTCCTAATAGTGAGAATGATGGAGGAGAATTTGGATAAAGAGCTATCTTGAGACATGAGGAAAATTACACCTCCTAAGTTTGAAGTACTAGTGGGGACGTAGCTGAGGCTTGGCTCACTGAAATGGAAAAGTACTTCGAGATTAGAAACTACACTAAAGTCACCGAAGCAGTTTGGGGAGCTTTCTAGTTGTCAGGTGAAGCATCTAATTGGTGGATGAGTAAGAAGATGGAGCTAGGGCTTAGTTCTATTAAGCTCACTTGGATTGAATTTGTTGAAATATTTCAAAAACATTGGTTACCCCAACTTTTCTATGACTAGAAGCTCTCAAATTTTCAGTCTCAAGCAAGGAGATTCTTCAGTTAGTGAATATTGGGAAAAGTTTACATGTCTTCTAAGATATGTACCCATGTATCAAGCTGATGAGCGGTTCCATATTAGGAAGATCTTTGCATTAATGTGTATTGTGAATCTTGAATGGAATATGTTGAAAGATTGAATGATGCAATGTGAAGTATTATAAGTGATTCTAGTTATGAAATGTACATAGCATATGATTATATTATGATTGGCTAATTACTGTTGTGATGATATAAGCTGAATGCTCCTCTAGAAATGAGTGGAAGTATCACTCAGGAGAAGGACTTGGTCTGGTAATCCTTAGAGAAGCCTAAACTGAGCAAGCACACACCACTATCCTACTTGGTCTAGGTTATGTCGAGTCTGTGTGGGTAAAGGTAAGTGATCTGTGGTAATGATCTTGAATGCCTATTGGAATATGATTTTATGAGTGTTTTGAACAAGAAATGTGATTTAGTCTGAGTGTCGATTGAAGTCTTCTTTGATAAAGTTTGTAATTGCAAATGACAAGGTATAAACGTGAAATAAACAAATACACATATACATGTCCATGATAAACTTACATATATGAGAAAATATGTGCATAAGTATATGTAGGTAGACATATCTACGCATGCTCATGAAAGTATTGCTCGTAGGCATAAGAGTATCTTGGATGAGGGATATTTATATGTATGTGTGTATATGTGTATTTCATACTCATACGTCGTTGGTGGATATGTGGGTTAATGAGTTTTATGTTGTTTTCAAGTAACAATAATATATATATATATATATATATATATATATATTTGCATTTACATACATATATATATATATAATCATTTACAGTATACGTAAACATATGTAGATGATGGAATACACAAATATGAATATGTGAATTTTAATATCAAATGATATTTTCAATATAGCTTATAAGGATATACATAAATATATATATATATATATATATTATATAAGTTAATGTTTCTTAAGCACTGATTTATAGCATGTAGCTTTGTAACCAATGTTAATGTTAAAACATAGTGCATATTACTGTGACTATTGTGCAGCATAATTCCTATGACTATAGTGCTGCAAATGCAACGCATGCATTTATACTTGCTTGGGGATTAAAGCACATAAAGTGCAATATTATGTGAATATGGGCAATGCTCCATAAAGTGCTTGGTAACTGATTTCCAATGTGGGAATACTTTGACCTATTCTATCCAAACTGCCAGCATGAGAATAGGAGGCGTGGTGTTTGGGTGGTGGCATGATTGAGCAGTGCAAACCAAATTGGAGTCTTAAATCTGCATTATGAGTTCCTATAGGAAATAGTCAAGCGTGAGGTAGCCAACATGGGTCGATCTGTTTCCTTGCATTTCTGAATTTAGTTCTTGCTGTCCACTTATGTGTTCTTTGTGTAATGATTTCTGTTGCCACCTTGAATTTGTTTTACTGAGTCAAATTTCTGAGTGGGAGTTGTGGTGAATCTGGGAGCTTGTTTGTAGCCTTGGCATGCTTAGATTTTTGTATAAATAGAGGAGCTCTTCCATTCATTTGTACACAATTTTCCATCGAACTTGTTTTATGTTGTTTTGCTGTAATTTTCTGAGTTTAGAGTTTTGAGTGTGCATTGTTATTTTGGTCTTGAGATTTCTGAGGAAAAATTAGTAAGAAAAGAGGGGGAATTGAGTTGTTCTTAGAGGAGATATTCAGCCAGCTTGAGGAATTAAGAGCAAGGAATCTAGTTGAACTATTGGACCATAGCATTAACAAGCATGCTAATTTCTCCTCCATTGTGTACTTTATGTTTGAAAAGATTATATGTCCTTGATTGTTTGTTTGGAAATAAGTTTGGGTTGCTTTCCTTTATCAAATTGTATATTTTCCTATATGTTCAATGAGAGGTATATGTCTAGTATGGGAAATATTATGTATTGAATGTATGAATAATCTCCATAGTAGAGATTAGTATCTATATTGGAATTATGAACTATATTAAGTTAAGTATGAATAGTTATTGCTACATTATGAAAGGTTAAGTTATGGAAACTATGTATTACTACTAGTATTACTTTGGTAGAAGTGTCACAGTAAACTTGGAATTGTTAGGAGAGGTTAATCCTTGGATTAGTTGATCCATGGGTAAGGGAGTAGCCTTTGTATATAGAATGATGTCATAACAAATCGAGCTAGGAAGATGGGTGAACGTGTGACGTCCATTCCGAATTAGGGGTGATGAATACTTTGGCCAAAGTAGTGTAAGTAGCCACTGTTTACATTGTCAGTTCACTATGATCCAGGTTTACATACTAGGCAGGGATAATCATACTTGTAGGTTGGAGCCACAGTCTGACAGTTCTAGTTATGTAGGACACAACATCATGCTCAGAATAGGCTAATATTTGAGGTTACCATACCAATCCCTTCATCGAAGGGTAGGGCCATTTACTGGTTTGGTAAATGTGCGGGGGACTACAGTTAGTTTGTGGTTGGTGGAAAAGCACTTGAGTGATGCTTCTCCTCATGCAGTTGGCGGCCAGGATTTGATGGACATCAGAATCATTTGTACCTCTACTTTCAAGTTAGCTCTTTGAAACTTGTTTGTAACTTTGTATCCATCTTATGGAATTTTTTAAATGAGAAATATTCAATACTTGTAATGTTGAAATGTAATTTGATTATGCAATGGAAAACTTTGAAATATGTTTCAAATGTGCATCATATCATTTTATAAGAAAGAAAATTTTTTATTGCTCATATTGTTGGTATCACGAACTATTTACTTTTGGGTTAAATTTAGTAAAACTTATTTGGTAGAACTCTGGGCTTGTTACATGTTGGGTTATTTTTCAAGAAAATTTATGTAGTTTTTGGTAAGGGTTTTAGCCTCAAATTTGTAATTGATCCAAATGTGATATAGTTGGATCATTTAAATATTTTGTAACATTTTGGAGTGGTTTTAATGCAATATAAGTCGTTATTTGTTTCTATGTGTAGTTCCAAACTTATTTCAGAAAAAAAGTCAAAAAAATGCTTAACTAGTTGTTGCGGGAAAAATATAAAAATTTGTTTCATTTTAAGAATTATTTTTAAATTCAATAATTTTCTGCTAAATTCAATAAGGGGAGATGATAGTTGCACCTACTGATAACATTATGTAAGAGGTAAGAATCAATTCTATTGTACCATGCTCTAGGAGCTTGCTTGAGTTCATAGAACACTTTCCTGAGTTTGTAGACCTTATCTTCATGGCCTAACATCTCATATCCTTGATGCTACTCCACATATACTTCTAAGAAACCATTTAGAAATGTGAATTTTACATCCATTTGATATACTGGCCACTTTTTTTGAGTTGCAATTGCCAATATTATTCTTATTGTTTCTAGATGGGCTATAGGAGAAAATGTTTCACGATAGCCAACTCCAGGTTGTTGTGAATAGCCCTTTAATACAAGTCTAGCCTTATGCATTAAACTTGGTCTTGTAGACCCACTTTAATCCTATCACATCTTTTCCTTTTGGAAGATCCACTAAATCCCATGTATGATTTTTCTCTGTAGTATCAATCTCTTCATCCATGGCTTGTGCCCAATTTTCATCTTTAATTGCATCTTCAAAGTGAACTAGATCATCTACTTGTGAAAATAAAGAAAAAAGAGAAAGCATACTATAATTATTTTCACCTTCATTTTGATCATAGATATCCCTCAAAATTCTTGTTTTGTCTCCTTAAACTTTTCAATGTTGGATTTGACATATCACTTGAATTAGATCATGCTGAATTTGGACTTGATGGTCCTACACCCAGAATGCTTATTGAAGAAGGTGTAGCTTCAAGTGTACCTTGTGATGTTTGTTGTTGTTCACTTGGTGGAGTACTTATTTGAATGCATGAGGATGTCCTTCTACTTGATGAAGGTGTCACTTGTGGACCATTTTGTTGAGATTAAATAGGTGTGGAAGGAGGTACTACAGAAGGAACACCTTCTAGAGTCAATGCTTCACTATCATCTTGTGGTAAATTTGTTGGAATATTCATTATTTTCTCCAAACTTCCATCACATGATTCTTCTTCTATGAATTACACATGATCTCTGCTAATTATCACTTTTTTAGTTATTGGATTGTACAATTTGTAAGCTTTTGTATCCTCACTATATCCTACAAAGATACATTCCCCCCCCCCTTTTATCCAATTTATTTATCAATTCATCTAAGACATGTGCATATGCTATGCATCCAAACACTCTCATATGAGCAACGCCATGCTTTCTTCCACTCCATGCTTCCTTTGGAATAATGTTTTTGACACTCTTGGTTGGGCATCTATTCATTATGTAGAATGCACATGCTACAACCTCTTCCCAGTACTCATTTGGAAAATGTTTAGCTTTCAACATACTTCTAGCCATGTCCATAATTGTTATATTCTTTCTCTCTACCACACCATTATGTTGAGGTGTGTACCTAGTAGTAAATTGCTTGTGTATTCCATGATCCTTGGAAAAATTTAGTAAAGCAATAGAGATATATTCTCCACCTCTCTATTCATAGAACTTTGATATAGTGTATGGTTTAATTCTCAACAAGAGCTTTGAATTGACAAAAATTCTTGAAAACATCATTCTTATGTTTCAAAAAATACACCCATGTTTTTTTTCATGTAATCATCAATGAATGTCAAAAAATAAAATCATCCATCAATAGAAAATGTTTACGTTGGTCCACACAAATTTGAGTGAACAATCTCCAATGGTGCCTTTGCTCTAACTGACTTGCTAATTGGGAATGAATCTTTGTGCTTCTTTCCCAAAATACACCCTTCACATACTCTATCTTGTTTTTCTATCAGTGGCAAACCTTGGTTTTTTTTTGTGTAGCAAATTTAGATCCCCAAGATTCAAGTGTAAAAATTGTAAGTGCCAAAGCCAATTCTCATCTTTTATTTTTAATTGAAAAGCTACCTGTGGTATTTCTTTACCAAAAGATTAAGAAGGTATGGATTGAGTGATATCTTGTTCGGTTGAATGTGAGATTTCTTGAGCAATTTCAACCCTCAAATCTAGTTTCAACCTCAAAGGAAATATTCTATTGTTTGTCATTTAAACTTTGGCTATTAGCTGATTTCTTGGAAATTGGTCCAATATAACACATTCTTTATTTTTTAAATACACTAAATACCCCTTCTGAATAAGTTGTCCAATGCTCTTCAAGTTATGCTTTAAAATGGGAACAAAATAAACATCTAAAATAATCTTTTTCTCCTCTTGCTTAGTTAAAATACTGACTTTTCTTTTTCCCATGATTGACACTCTATTATCATTGCACAAAGTAACATTTGATTTTACCAAATTGTCCAAATTGGAGAACATTTCTAAATTGCCTCTCATGTGATCACTACATCCTAAATCTAGAAACCAAACATCTTTTAGACTTTCTTGAGCAACATTGCATGCCAAATATGTAAGAGTTGGTATTGAATGCTCTATACCATGCAAGATTTAGATATAAAGGTAGCCACCCAAGATTTAGGAGCTTCAATGAAAACACAAAAGAGACCTAACATGAGAGAATAATTTTATTCTATCAAAGGATGCAAATACACAATATGATACATAAATATGAATTACAAAGAGAAGCCCTTGGTTATAGACCAAGGTGAAAGATAGGACAACATAAGATTATGAAAAGTGTCTTAATCTTATGACATGAGACACAAAGTGATAAGTATCCTAAGTATGCCCTAAGTAAACTTAACGAGACAAGTGTGGATAAAACCTAATGTGGAAATAGTTAGGTAATATACCCTATTCACACCAACACCCCCTTAAGTGCAACTTAGGGAGAAGTAAAAAAATGCAAATATGCAATGATGGGTCCCAGATACAAGGCCATGTTAAAGCTACCCATGTACAAACAATCTCTCACAAATGGAGAAAGGAGAAAAACATGTAGCAAAAAAACCCTCTCCAAAAGAGAGAAAATACAAGAAAGATGCTCTCCAAAAGTATGAGAAGGAAAAACCCCATGTGAGGAAAAAGTCCCCCCATAAGAGAGAAGAAGAGAGACTATATAGCCCCCCTCAATGTAGAATCTCTTGCATTGATGGTAGATGCTCGATAATGAATGTTGAAGATGATCCAAGATCGTTGAATAACATTTCTCCCCTTAGGAAGAAACAAAGCCAAGGATGTATGCATGATTTCTTGCCATTATTGAAATGAATATGGAGTAAGAAAACTCAAGATGTGCGAAGTCTTTGAACTCTGCTCAAGTGTTTCCATGTTGATGCCGAAAGAAGCTACAATACAATCATGAGTCCTAGGCCTACCTGAAGAATGTGACAATCTAGAACCTAGTGGAAATGGATGTAGGACATGATCCAAAGACAAATAAGAGTCCTTTGAATGTTGTTTAAGGTTCTCCAATCCAATGCAAAACTGTGACAAGTGAAGAGGAGAAGAAAGAACAAGAGGGTATGAAGATTCCCTCATCGCATCTAGAGAAGAAGATGCAACTCCATAAGAGTTAACATCAAAGAAGAGATGAATGTTCTCAATAGTGTCCTCCAAATCTACAAGATAGGACTCACGGAATAAACCTACAATGTTTGTCAAGTACTCATCCCAATTAGTTGTATCTGGAAGATGATGAATATCCTATTGCATTGAATTAGAAAAAACCATAGATGTAGCAATACTGAACTTTGTAGATGCAACAAGAGATGATGGAGGAGATGGAATGTTAGTGCATGTCTCTAGAACATCAGTTGATGAAAGAACACCAAGATTCAAATAACCATACTGTATCTCCTCAGTAGTGTCCACATAAGTGTGAGCATTAAATAAATCTACCAATGCTGGAATATAAGAGTTCTCAACCTCAAGATGTTGACTCATATATAAAGAAGATGAACCCTCTAAATCTGGATTAGGATTAATATACTCTTAAGTCTCAATAGAAGCCTCTATAGGAGGAGAAGGGGCATCTTTAGAAGTCTCTATGTCATCTTGACATTCAATCTCTTCCCATTCATTAAGAACTATAATTGTTTTATGATCATATGATCAAAAACATCAAGTGGAATAAAACAATCCAAGGTAGGATCTTTTGGGAATGGAGGATCAACTAAATCTCCATACATCTCCCAAATTTTGATCCAAAGGTCATGAGGGCACTCAATATCAATAGTGGCCATCTGGGTGTCAATATCAACACTGCAACCAATCACTCCTAGGATTTGTTCAATCTTAAAATCCCACACAAGTTTTTGCCAATTTAGGATGTAGGTTTAAGAACTAACCCATAAAGATAGGGAAAAATATGAAGCCACCTGAAATGTGTCAAGATTCCATCTCACCAATACTTATAGTTCCATCTCTCTAACCTTGTTATAAGAGCATGTCATTTAAAACCCATGATTAACTCCTCAAATTTAGTCACAGAATAAACCAATCAAGAGACTCAATCCAACAAAAGCATAAGATTACCCTCCCAAATTCACTCAATCACTGGATCCCCGAACAAATTTGATCTTGGCACTTTATACTTAGTGCGATTACAATTGCCACTAGCCAAAACAACAAAGTGGACTTTTGATCTTAGTACATGTAAATGCCAAATTTGGCCTCAAATTGAAAGTACAATTTTAGTGCAAAATTATTTCAAATTGATTACAAATCTAAGAAGTACATGAAAAATTATGCACTTTAAAAAAAATCACCTAAAAATGTTACCATATGAGCCCAAACAGAGCCTTAGAAGTTCCCAAAATGAGTACTCAACAATAGGTGTGAAAAACTACAATTTATAGAAAAACTAGGCACCAAAATTAAAATCTATCTACACCACTATGAAGCCTACAAAACTCTGTCCCAAATAAAACAATCTCTAAAAAAGAGCTTAGATAACTGAGAAAATGACCTCCAAAGTTCATGTGCAAAATTAAAACTGCCAATGGAGAAGAGGGGCTAGTTGGGGTGAAAAGCTCAATGACATCATGCTAACATCATGTTGACATTAGTGAAGATGCCAATGAAATATTCCCTATAGATGCCAAAATCATCGTTTATTTATGTAAAACTACCTTTCTATTGCGAAAACTATCGGTATTAACGCGAAAAACCACTTTTTGGTAGGTGATGGTGGTTTTTGACAGTCAAGAGCCGTTTACGAGTCTTTGAGTGTTGTTTTGTGGTGAAGAGGTCAGTATATTCTACAGGTGCCACCGGTATTTCTGTCATCAATGGTTTCTGCAGACTTCGGGCAATTTTTAGCTGTTGGTAGTATTCCTGTGGCTAGTTGGGGTTGTCAGGGACCATGGAGCCATGTGGCACAAGTGGATATCTTGGCAGGTACCCTGTGTAGAGGTACCCTACTGACAAGGTTCTCCTGTACGACATGTCATTAATAACTGCGGCACACAAAAGAATTCGCATAATTTTTTTAAAACCAACAAATATTATTTCAAAACAACAGATAAAACAATATTACTTAATGGACGCACCCAGATTTGCTGATGCCTGCCTATGCTAGCAAATATTTTGCCTATGTTAGTGAGTGTGCAGGGAATATACTCTATGGTATGATCTATACGATTGAGGAGGGAGAAATGTTTTCTAATGGATTGGGGCAAAAGTGTCTAATTTTGATGAATTGATAGTCAATCTCTAGGTTCTTAGGCCATCTAGACACAATGGTAGGGTCAGATTTGACCCAAAATGCTCCAAAAATATAGCTACCTTCCATATCTGACAACCACCTCCTAACTTCAAACCCTTGTAGATCTTGCCTCCAATGTCTAATTTGGACAAATCAAAAGGCTAGACTAACTTTCTTGAACACCTTGAACTCAATGGTGAGCTCAAATTTACACCAACATGCTCCAAAATGAACCTACAATACAAAGCCACAAAGAGGAAACCCTCCCAAATTTGGTATTTCTATCAAGTTTTTCTGATTCTCTAGGTCATCATATGATGCAAGAGGAGCATATTCAACTTTTCAAGATCTACCATGATTTGTAACCTAGATCTCTCAATAAAGACTAACATAAAGTAGTCCTACAAGCTCTGATCATGTAAGAGTTGGTATAGAATGCTCTAACCATGCAAGATTTGGCTATGAAGGTAGCCACCCAAGATCTAGGAGCTTCAATGAAAGTACAAGAAAGACCCAACATGAAAGCATAATTCTATTTAAAATCAAGGGATGTGAATACACAATATGATACATCAATATGAATTACAAAGAGAAGCCCCTAGTTATATAGACCAAGGTGAAAGATATGATAACATACTTGATTATGACAAGTGTCTTAATCTTATGACATGAGACACAAAGTGATAAGTATCCTAAGTATGCCCTAAGTAAACTTAACAAGACAAGTGTGAATAGGACCTAATGTGGAACAATTTCAGTAATATACCCCGTTCACACCAACAAAACACATACTACTCTAATCTTGATTTTCACTAGAAAGGTTTACATTTTTCTTATTGAAATCAAATTGTCTTTTTCTACATTCATTTGCATAATGGCCATTCTTTTTACAGTAATGGCATTGAACTTGAGATTTGTCATTTCTTTGACCATAAGATTGAGTGTAACTTAGATTTTGGTTGTTGCCTCTTCCACTAGAATTTGTTGGACTGGTTCTTCCACCCCTTGATGAACTTCTTCCTCTACCTCTGAAGTTAGATCTCCCTCTACCTCTACTATTACTGATAGAAACTTGTGACTTGAAGCCATGCTCCAAAGAAGAGCTAGAAGAATGACTTAGCTTATGCTCATGAGAAATTAAAGATGCATGAAGCTCATCTATAGAAAATTGTGAAAGATCTTTTTTCTCCTCTATAGTAACAACAATAGACTCAAACTTTGTGGGTAGGCTCTGTTGGAAACAAGGTAGATAACTGAGAGGGTGGGTGAATCACTTATCTTGAATATTTTAACTTTATGTTCTTCTTTAACAATTAGTGCAACATCAAAACATATAAGCATGCATAACCATGAGAGCAGAAATAAATTCAACACACATAACACAATGATTTTGACGTGGAAAACCCTGTTAAGGGAAAAACCACGAGGTGACTAACCCAAGATTGTATTCTTTGTTAGAAGAATAAGAAATACAAAATGGCACTTGCCAATTAGGGCTCACTGCCCGAGCACACTACTCACAAGAGGCTCACTGCCTACAAGAGACTCACTGCCTACAAGAGACTCACTGTCTACAAGGTATATAGAAAGTAACCAGGTGTTTGAACTAATAAGAGGCATCCACCTATGCTAAGGTTCAGTTTTGGTTAGGCTTAATATACTGATTTGCTACACTTCATTCTTCCTCTGCTTAGTGCTGCTGTTCTGTCACATACCAGATTTGTATAGCTGCTTCCACACCGCTCTTTGCTTTTCTTCGCACACACTATTACACAACACACACCCTCACATCAAAATCCATCTAGTATATATATCTGCACAAAGGATTTCAACATCTTTCTAGTCGGCATTCAGAATACTCAAGATTTTCCCAAACTTTGGTTTGTCGGCTGAATCCATGCTTACTAAGTGATGCATATCAAAAAGATAGTTATAGGAGTCATCAATCATGTCAGCCAACCATGAATGATCCCTCAAGAAACTTGATCACCATCAATTTCTTATCTGGATTAAGGTCTGATGCTCTGCTGGTCAGTTCTTCCACAGTCTACTCTGCCAGATAGGAACCCAACACTTAGGTGCTCATATCTTTTCACCCTTTTATCATCGGAGGCTCAATCTCTGGAATGTAGCAGTCAAGGTACTCCTCTTGACTTCCCCAAGTCCGCACTTTGCTGAGATACTTCCTTTGAGAGATCTGGACCTAATTATCGGACCTTGCTGCATGTTCTGTTCTTGTTCACCGGACCAAAACACTCTCCAATCTGACTTCTGGTATAGACATACTATGTGCTGCGGATGAGTGAGATGGACTTGGTTTCCATCAATGACAACATTCATGAAGCCACATAGTGTCTCTTGCCAACAATCTCCCCCTTTGACATTGATGGCAATACTTAGTGAAAAATGACTAAGTGTCATAGCACACTTCCCCTTGGTTGATGCTCTGTCTTATGTACACTTTTACCGGAGCTCCCCCTTAGTTGGATTCCACATTTTTCACTACTCATCACTCCCCCTTTGACATCAATGGCAAAGGGTAGAATCCACACACCAAAATTTCCAAAAATCAGCCTATACATAGCCGCATAAGTATATATACAAGTTATACTTACATATACTTAAGTATATCTGCAAAGGTGGTCTTCAACTGTATAACTTCTGTTGCCCAACTCTGCTTCATCCTGTCCAAAATTGAAATGTGGCCACTTAATAAAAATGCAAAAGCTTCTACCCTTTTTAAATCTACCAGATCACTGGTCCGGGCTGTAGTTTGAGCATCAGTTAGAGCCTCATACATGGCTTCTAACTTAGGGATATTTATCCCTCTTAGTTCACTCATTCTGCTTATTCTATTCTTCTTCTCCTTCTCAAGCCTCTTTATCTCATTCATAGTGGCAATAGCGTGGCATTCTTGATTCATTATGGATGAGGTGAGAGGATCAAAATTTTGAGATAAACTTGATAGTTTGCTCTCTTGTTCTTCCACCTTCTTGGCAATGTCTGTTGTCATGGTGGACCAAGATAGACAAAATTTGTATAAATCTCTGCCATCTTTAAGAGCATTTTCTAGGCTCTTTATCCCAATATCCAAATTTCTCCTGTCATTTGCTATAAGTCCCTATACTTTGGAGAATCTCTTTCCCAAAAACTCTTTCCGAACTTTCTCTTCTGCTGACTTCTCCAAAGAATCAAAATGTGTGCTAATAGAATTAACAAGAGATTTCAAGTTATCGGATGAAGAGGCCGAAGGATCCTTCTAGAAGGATGGCACGATCTTCTCCAACACACCGGATGCAATCTCTATCAACTCACAGTCTTCCATGTGAGACTTTAGAAGCTTTTCTTTTGCTTTGGCTTGAGCAAAAGATGCTATCTTCATTGTCTGGACCGGAGAGAGAGTCAAAATTGAGTGGTCCTTGGAATAGCTCCGGTTCATCTAATTCCATCATTTCTTTGGTTAGGAAGTCTTTAACTGCTTCTACAGTGTCTCTTGCCGGAGACAGAGTCTTCTCTCCTTCTGCAGCCTCAGAACTGTCATTTGGGGTCTTCTCTATTTGATCTTCTTCTTTTCCCTTTACCTCTTCTTCTTGACTACTTTTCTCTTCTTTTCTTTCTTTTCCTTCAGTTTTGGAGTCTGCTGAGGGATCCGGAAGAGAGATGTTTACTTCTTCAGGGACTTCCTCTATCAGAACAGAGGAATCCAAGTCCGTAGTCCTTTCCTCACCTATCTCCTTTGACTCTACTGCAATTTTCTCAGTAGAATCTTCCTTTGATGCACTTGATCCTTCAACATCCATGGCAAAAGGTTTATCACTTATGTCCCCTATAATAGGAAGATTGAATCTTTTATATGCATTCCGAAGGATGTCTTCAATCTCTTTTGCCACCTGATCAGTCTCTCCAAGCATAAGCTTGTTCATTTTGGCTTTGCTCCGGAACTCATCCTTGCAATCCTTAAAGATCATGTTCATTTGTTTTGGAGTGATGGAAGGATAGAGCTAAATAGCTATCTGTTCCCGGATCTCCATATCCTTTTCCTTGGCATTGTTTTTTTTTTGAGTTCAAGTACTTTCTCTAAACTCTTGGGGATTAGAGAGATGATTTCAATGAATGCTTTATTATATATGTTTAAGTACTTAACTGTAGCATCTTCCAGGATTTTCTTGTTAGTATCACTACACTCATCATAAAATTCTATTAATGGTTGCAGATTTCCATCCACTGTGACTGCCTTGATAACATTATCAACAGATGGAGTGGACCTTTCAACAAATTGTTCTGCCTCTTCTTCTTTATTTGCACCGGCAGAGGATCCACCTGAAGTTTTCTTCTTCTTCTTCATTTTCTTAACCTCCTCATCTGTCTCTATCTCTTCATCATCCTTGTGGCTTGTGTATGACCTTGTGGCCTTTGTCTTTGTTCTCTTTTCTCCTTTACCGGATGTCTTTGCTTCCGGTTTTGAGGCTTTTGGGCTCTTATGTGCAGAGCTCTTGGAGGATCTGGTTTGAGAGGGGGCTTGCACCAGATCACTTTCTTTTTTTGCTTCTTGTCTCTCTTTCTCTGCTCTTTCTATTTTCTCTCTGTTAGCATCAACTGCCTCCTTTGATATCCCATATCTCTTGGCAACTTCTTCTACTTCCCTTCTCACCTTTCTCTTGATCTCAGGCTATCTCAGTTCAACATGAATTTTTACACTTAGCTCTTGGAAGGTTCCAAACCTTTCTACCTTAGGGTCCTTTGGTTGACTTAGCAGGTGTTGAACATGTAGCTCCAGAATTTTCTCATCTACCTCATAGCCCATTGGCATAATCCAGACTGTTCTGGGTTCCACTGCCTCCATTAGGCATTGATCAGTGTCTATCATGAAGCACACTGTATCCTTGTACTTTTCAACTAGAGATTGGGGGATTCTCTCTGGCCTGCATCATGCCTTGGAAGTTTTTGAAGTAACCCCAGAGTGCTGTACTTTGTGCCTTGGCATCACCAAGCCCATACATATAATCTCTGATTTGTATGGCAACCGGTCTGTCATTTTGCCATACACAAACCACTAGATCTGGGTAGCTCATTCATATAGTAAAAGAATAGACATAATATCAAGTCACCGTACTTAAATGAATTCTTCTTATCCTTCTTTATTTTCTGTAAGTTCTCTAATAGTTGGTTTAGGAGAAGCTCACAAAGATCATAGTCAACATTTTTCCTTAGCATTTCATATGCAGTATATATAGCAGTTCCGGATACTGAATTCTCCCTGTTGGAGTGGTAGATTTTGTAACCAATTATCATAGAGGCAAATTTGATAACCGGATCTATGATGTCTTCTATTGTCATTGCCCTCTTGTCAAATTTTGATCCGGCAGCCTCACTTACAGTTTGGTTTTTGACTGATTTGAGAGCAGGCAACCCGCCGGATGAGTGCAATCTGGTTACCGCCCTAATGGCATCTTTTGTGATCTTAAATGGCCTCATCAACCACATGAAGTTGTCATGCATTCTGCTCAGAACATACCGGACCCATTCATCTTCTACAAAACAGGGGAAATGGATGCAATGTCCAAAATGCTTATCTCAGATGGCCTTGTATTGGGGTTTAATTTCAAATGTTTCATCTATTAATTCCTTGTGATAGATATCCATCGGCTTGGATTCCCCAAATTCCTCAATATTTGCGTGTATGTATACCCTAACATCTTCTACATGTAGAACCCCATGCAGAATGCGCCTAAGGGATCAACTTCTAGGGATTTGTAAGGATGTTTCTTGAACTTAGGACGTGGCCTATTAGTGATCTTAACAACATTTGGAGTAGCCATCTTGCAAAAAGATTCAGAGAGAGATATTCGAGAATGGAAATACCTCTTTACACTTCTAGGGTTCACGATATGAGCCGGAAAAGATCGCTGGTTGAATCAGATTCTACGATTGATCTTTGAGAGGGTTGAAGCAATCTTGTTTGTAGAGCCTTTTCTTTCTTCTTCTCGAGTGCAAATGTGCAAATGATGAATAAAAGAATCCCTATATCTATGCACAAACCCTAATTTCTTATTGCAATAAATGCATACCTTAAGTCATTCCGGTTCCCTTGTTCTGAGAGAGATCCTTATTAATCACTGAGAAGCACTTAGAGTTATTCTTGGTGATAATTGACAATGTATCTCCCTTTCTCCAATCATTCCATTTATTCGTAGATCAAAATAATTCAATTTTGAATCATACCAGATCTAACTGTGAGAATCCTGCTTTTGCTAGATGACTATCAAACCAGATTAATCTTGGATGATTAACCTCTTCAAACTCCTTGCGGATCTTTCATATTTTTACCAAGGGTTATTTGGATGTTTCTCTGAGAACCCTTTAATCCACAACTTTCCATGTGCCAATTTTCGGCACCGATTGACTGGCTAGGGGAATTTATTTTCCTTTGTGACTCCCCTTGAGCCAGAGCTCATCTAATTTAGTTTCTGGAAGGAATATCAGCACCAGATTCTGGTGCGGATCCATTCCCAACATTTTTTGTATTTCTCTTCACCCAAATCTTGTTCATCTCCCTTTGAACTTCATCCACATTCACTTTTCCTTTTCCTTTGTCTTGATTTTGATTATGATGCACCAGACCCCTTTTATCCCGATTCTTGCTTCTGCAGAATTTGGCAATATGACCAGATCTATTGCAATTGTAGCAAACAATATTTCTTTGCAAGTTTGACTAATATCCTCTTGATCTGCATTGATTAGCCATATGTCCCATTCTATTACATGCAAAGCATCTACCATTGAATGAATTGTTTATTTGCATATTTCTACATTTATGAGATTTGTGACCATACCTTTTGCAGTTAAAACACTGTCCAGAGAAGGATGAATTAGTTTGATTCATTCTTCTTCTGCATTGATTTGCTTTATGACCAAAGTTATTGCAATTTTAGCAGTATCCATTGAAGGATGGATATCTTTGAGCATTTGGTTGTCTTATCGGAGGTCTTCTAGGCCTATACCTTGGATTTCTTGATCCAGAGTTCTTCTGACCAGATCTAGAGATTTCACCTTTCTCATATCCCAAGCCATGCTTATCATCTACCCTCTTTTGGCTTTCAAGAAGAACTTCAAGTTGAGCAGAGCTTATCTTGAATTTTTCTTTGTATTCATTTGCTGTTTGAAGATCCCTTTTAAGAGTGTCTATCTGATTTTCAAGTTGTTCTTCATTATCTCTAGCTTCTTTAAGATCAGATTCCAGATGCCTGATTATTCTATCCATTTTGTGGCATTCTTCTGACTTCTCCTTGAGAGATTGTCTTAGATTGTCTTCCATTTTTCTTTTCTCTTCAATTTCTTGGGTGAATTTCATAACCCCTGATTCCATTTCATGTCTTACCATAATGACCTCTTTTGATAGCTTCTCACATAACTTGTTTTTCTCATTCAGATCTTCATTAGTATCATTGGCTTCACTTTGACTTGCTAATTGTTGAAGTAGTTCCTTTCTTTTCTTCACTGAGATACTTAGTGTTTCTTTAAGTTCATTTATGAAATCATCAGCTTGTTTGAGTCTTTCCCTCAGGTTATTGACTTCAAAGTGAGATTGCTCAAGATCATCCAGGGCAGACTGAAGTTGTTCCCTCATACCATACATATCCATTGAGATTCCCAGATCTTCTTCAAGCTGTTAGGCTCTATTAGGAGGAACTTAGCTCTGATACCAATTGTTGGAAACAAGGTAGATAACTGAGAGGGGGGGTGAATCGGTTATCTTGAATATTTTAACTTTCTATTCTTCTTTAACAATTAGTGCAACATCAAAACATATAAGCATGCATAACCATGAGAGTAGAAATAAATTCAACACACATAACACAATGATTTTAACGTAGAAAACCCTGTTAAGGGAAAAACCATGGGGTGACTAACCCAAGATTGTATTCTCTGTTAGAAGAATAAGAAGTACAAAATGGCACTTGCCAATTAGGGCTCACTGCCCGAGCACACTGCTCATAAGAAGCTCACTGCCGACAAGAGACTCACTGTCTACAAGGTATATAGAAAGTGACCAGGTGTTTGAACTGGTAAGAGGCATCCACATATGCTGAGGTTCAGTTCCGGTTAGGCTCAATATACTGATCTGCTGCACTTCATTCTTCCTCTGCTTAGTGCTGTTGTTCTATCACATACCAGATTTGTATAGTTGCTTCCACACTGCTCTCTGCTTTTCTTTGCACACACTATTACACAACACACACCCTCACATCGAAATCCATCTGGTATATATATCCGCACAAAGGATTTCAACATCTTTCTAGTCGACATTTGGAATACTCAAGATTTTCCCAAACTCTGGTCTGTCGGCTGAATCCATGCTTACTAAGTGATGCGTATCAAAAAGATAGTTATAGGATTCATCAATCATGTTGGCCAACCATGAATGATCCCTCAAGAAACTTGATCACCATCAATTTCTTATCCGGATTAAGGTCTGAAGCTCTGCCGGTCAGTTCTTCCTCAGTCTACTCTGCCAGACAGGAACCCAACACTTAGGTGCTCATATCTTTTCACTCTTTCATCATCGGAGGCTCAATCTCTGGAATGTAGCAGTCAAGGTACTCCTCTTGACTTCCCCAAGTCCGCACTTTATTGAGATACTTCCTTTGAGAGATCCGGACCTGATTGTCAGACCTTATTGCATGCTCTGTTCTTGTTCACCAGACCAAAACACTCTTCAATTTGACTTTTGATATAGACATACTATGTGCTACAGATGAGTGGGATGGACTTTGTTGCCATCAATGACAACACTCATGAAGCCACATAGTGTCTCTTGCCAACAGGCTCCTCAAAATATTTTCTACTATTCTCTTGTCTTCAAGAGTCTCACCATAAGATTTGATTTGATTAACTAAACCAATAATTTGTTTAAAAAATGAATCTACATTTTTGAAATCTCTCATAGACATAGTTTCAAAATCTCTTCTTAACATTTGTAACTTTGTAGTTTATATTTTATCCATTCCTTGATATGTAGTTTGGAGGATGTTCCATGCTTGTTTTGATTTTTTTGTTGCTACAACTCTTGGAAAAATACTTTCATGCATTGCCTGAAAGATATAGAAGAGAGCCTTGGAATCCTTTTTTCTATTATCCTTGAGCACATCATTCTCTACTTGATATAATGTATTGTATGTTGCTACATGTACAAGTTTAGAAACCCATTCTCAACAAGCTCCCATGTATCTTGAGAACTAAACGAAGCCTTCATTGTGATTGACCAATACTTATAATTCTTGCCAGTAAAGTAAGGAATTTGGGGATTTGTGACACTTATGCCAAAAGAAGTCACTGTTGGCTCTGATACTAGATGAAGGAAACAAAAAAAAGAACCTTAGAAAGATTAACAAAGAGAGTTGTTGCTCACAAAAATTTTAGATAAAAGAATATTTCTTGTGAAATAACATTAATTCTTCTCTATATATCTCTCTTGTCATAAATTGACTATATACATCCAAAAAATAATATCCTTTTAACAACAAGCTTTAAAAAAACTTTTTACTTTAAAAACAATTTTTACATGAAAGCTTAAAACAACTTTAAGGAAGGGGTCCCATGGAGCTACTCGAGGATCTATTTTTGTGGAGCAAGGGGTCCCATGGAACCCAAAAAAAAATGCTACGACATAAAATAAAATCTTTTTCTCCAAAATAAGAGCCCCTGCTTTTTAGTTTGTTGATTTTGAGAAGGTGCATTTGGGGTGGGGTGAAACTTTCCCCCACCAGCGTAGGATTTTTCTACCAGTGTTTAGATTCCCACCATTTAATTTGGGAAATTTTTTGGAGGGAAATTTTTTTATTTAATCATTTTAAATCTTTTTATTTATAGGTCCTAAAAAATCTCTACTAAATCATTTAGCATTAAACTATTGTAAAAAAAAATTATGGGACCACCAGCTTCCATAAGTTTTAAGCCTACTTGTAATTACAAAATTCATGGGACCACCCACTCTAAAATACTCCTAAAAAATTTCAGCAACAGCATTGAGATAATTTAGACAGCTAAAAGAAGGTATAAAAACAAACTAAATAAAAAAAGATAATTACAAAATAAAAACTACTTAAAAAAAAAAGATAAACTTGTTATCAACATGGATTAGACTTAACTCTTATATGCTTACCTATTATTTAGAGGTGGCTAGGATTAGATATTCCAACAAATATGACCTCATTTTTCTTGCAACGTAATCCTTCAATTCACTAGGAAACTACATATGTAATAGCCATTGGAGGTCACTGAGTGACTTCCATATCCTTAAGCATATGTTTTGATGAATTCACTAAGAATCTTTGCTGCTGAATCCAATATATAGCTTCTTGAGACAAACTTTTTGTCACTGCACCCTGTGAACACGTAATTCTCTTTCACTAGCTAGATTCAAATTATGCACAAGACAACCAAATATCATATTAAGAAAACAAATATGGCTCCCATCAGCGCACCCAATAGCATTCATATTGATCGTGCATACTAAATAAGATGAATAACTAGACTACTCAATGAAAATAGAGAGTTATATAGTGTATTCTTAAATATCATCCACTTCAAGAGTTGAGGGTCAATTTTGTCCAATAAAAAAAGGACAAATATTTACCACTTTTTATTATGACTAAAATGTAAATTTACTATTGATTGTTTAACCATTAAAATAGATAATATTTAAGTAAAATCGTTTTGAAAAACCACTTCAACCAATCCATTTTTTTAATATCCAATGATATGCCTTCCGTGACGTTTCAAATGCCTGTTTGTTTGCAACGGCTCAATGTTTGATGTTTTAGCTTTTCGGGCCTCCAGAAGGCCGACCTGCATACTAGAAAAGACTTCAGCTTCCCTGAATTCACGTTTAGAGACTCGGCATCCGAGATCTTGGGATCTCGGGATCTCATTTGCGTTTTTACATTGTTGTTTCTGCACGTTCGGGGAAAGCCCAGCTATTGGGGTTCGGACCGTCGGTATCTGGCCTTTAGGACTCATCGGCCAACAGCGAAAGCCCTTCCACACTCGGGCTTTGAAATTCCGAATCTGCAACAAATAAGACATTTTAATTTTAAAAAAAAATTGATCATTAAACTTTTAATCATACTTAAATAAAAATATTTCAGTCAATTTAAAATTGATATTTAAACTTAAATCATGGTTTAAAATACTTCAATTAATCTAAAATTTAAAATTTAAATATTTAATTTAAAACTTTTAAAATTTAAGCTTTAAATCATGGTTTGAATATGAATGTATTTTACAATTTGCAAGTTAATTAGTAAGGTGGGTATTTGGGTTTGGATCTTGAGATGTCAAGTCTCAAAGCATAAGACAATCAAAGATCTTAGTCTTCAACACTTTGGAATTTTAGGAAGGTTTGGGGTTTTCACAATAAAATCCAAACTTCACAAAAGTGATAAGGGAAAGCCCAATCCAATGATATACCTCTCACAATTTAGGGTCCGAGACTGTCAGACTCTAGATTTTAGGGGATTTAGGATCCCAATAGTAACTTTCAAAAACCAAATAAAAATTAAAAGCCCAAACTTGATGTCCGTATGGGAAATCCGATAGAGCACCACTTTGAAATGGACATGTGAGATTTACAAACACCATACTTGTGAAATTTTACTTGGGAGGCCTAACGTAATAGAACCTTGAAGTTTAGGGTTGATAAGAATAATTTTACCATTGTAATTTTTTGAATTAAAAGTCCGAGACAATGGAATCAAGGAGTCCAAAGCCTAGTCACAAATTTACACACTCAACTAATACTTTCGAATGGCTTGTAGTGAATAATAGTTGCCATCCCTCCTAAATAATGTGATTGTAGGTCCTTGGGCTTGCCCCTTAGTCCTTTTAACACTATCTAGAATTAAATGTCATAAAATATAAGAGATTCAAGAATCAAGCCCTAGAATTAACTTGCATATTTGCAAAACCATTCGAGAGTCTAAAAAGATGGTGATCCATATATTTTATCAATTGAACTCAATCTGATGATACTTGGGAGTTTAGAACTCAACAACCGACTTACAAATTGCTATAATAGTCAGTGGTTTACTTCAATGTGATATTAAAGTTTTGGAATTTTCAATTCAATTGCATATGTGCCTTCTAGGTTTGAAACCTCAAGTGAAGAGGTAATGGGGTTAACAAAACACATTTAATGCTACTTTTAAACAAACAAAGGAATTTCTGAACTTCAAAATGTCAAATTAAATCTATTTATGACCACAACACTGATCATATAACCATCCTAAAAGGTGTAGGTATTTAGTACAAGCATGGAACGAAATCACACACAAATGATAACTATCTTTGAAGGTAATTTTATGAATCCACACCATAAAAGTATCACTTGCATCTATTAGGATAAGGTGTCTCAACCTTGTAGTCCTAATGTTCAAATTAAACACTTTTGTATGTATTTCTATTTTGTCTTTTGTGCCTTTTGTCTCCACTTGGAAAAGTTGGTGTCCCATTTTGGAGTGGAGTGAATTTTGTCTTTTAGTGGATTTTATCCTCACATGAGGATGTAGGCATCCCACTTTGGTTTTGTCTTATTTGGACATGTGTTAGAATCTTGACTAGTATTCATGGAGGTTACATATGATAGGTTTTTATGATGCGTAAAAACATGTAAGAGGGAGGTTACATTGGAATATTCACCAACCTTATGATAGTGTTCAACACTTGTCATGAAGCATCTAATACATAGGAGAATGAGGACAAATTGGATGGCCAAGTTTGGGTAGTCAAATAATTTATGTTATGACACTATGACAACATGTAAGGAATATGTTATTAATAGCTAGGGGCATCTTAGACCAAGGGAGGCATTGGGATTTGGATCCAACCAATTTGGGCACCATACCTCTCTTAGGCTTGTAAATGGTTTCTAAAACCATTCCATGGTTTCATCTTGTCTTTCTTCTATAAATTAGAGCTTGGTCTAGGAGGTTGGATAAGTTGTTTTGCAAGTTGTTGAAGTGACAAAGTGTTGTAGAAATTCTAAGAGAGAAGTTGCATTGGTGTAAATCTTTTGAAGGATTAATACAAGATTTAGATCTTTTTGGGTGTGTATTTTTTCCCACAAGGGTTTCTCCACGTATATCTTGTGTTATGGTTTACATCTCTTATGGTTATTTTTATTTCCATTTATGATTTATCATGGTTAATGAACTTGGATGCTTTAAGTTTTCAACATACTTTCATTTTATAGTTATATCATGTTTCTATATTTGGTATTAGAGCCATAGGATTGATTAGAGTCTCAGGGACACCTTTCTTTGAGTGTGTGATTGGGTTTTTTGTTGCAGTAGGAGTTTGTTGTGTTTGCTTGTAGTTTTAGGTTTAGGGTAATAAGAGATCATGGCTAGTTCATCTCGATTGGAGATTGAAAAGTTCAATGGTACATGGCATGAGCTTTAGAATTTGAAGATGGAGGATCTCTTGGAAGAAATAGATCAATGGGTTGCCATGAAAAAGGAGAAGAAACCATATAACATGTCAAATGAGGAATGAATAAAAATAGATAAAAAAACACGTGGCACTATTCATTTGTGTTTATCTGATTTTGTTTAGTTGAATGTTTCTGGTGAAGCTACTGCTTATAAATTGTGGAATAGAATGAGAGAGATATCAAAATAAGAGTCTCTATATTAAGTTATTTCTAAAAAGAAAGTTATATTCTCTTAAAATGAAGGATGGGGACTTGGTTGTAGTACATGAATTCATTTAATTTAATCTTGAGTCAGTTGCAGTTAGTTGATGTAAAGATAGACGAGGAGGGTAAATGTATTTTATTATTTTGTTTGTTGCTTGAATCTTGGGATAATTTGATCTTTACAAATAGTGGTTCTCTTATAGATGATCTGATGTTTGATGCCCTTGTTTCCAACCTACTTTCAAAGGAAATGAGGAGAAAGATTTTGGAGGGGTCAAAGGATGCATTGCATGTGCAAGGTAGATCTAAGGAGAGAGGCAAGGACAAGTAGAAGGGTGATAAGGACAAGTCTAATATTCTAAGTCCAAGGGAAGGTCTAAAAATCCTAGTAAGAGTAGATTGAGGTGTTGGAACTGTGTTAAATGGAGGCATCTCATAAAAGAATGTAAGAATAAGAAGAAAATAATGATGATTCCTCTACAGATAAATCCTCTGATGATGAAGATACTAATGCTTTTATTATCTTTTCTAACATGAATTTTGATGACTCTTGGTTGATAGATTCAAGTACATCCTACCACATGATTCCTCACAAGGAGTGGTTTTTAGTATATTCAACTTATGATGGTGGGAAAGTTTTCCTTGGGGATAACAACACATGGGAAATTGTGGGCTGAGAAGAGGTAAAACTAATTTCAATGATAGGAGGGTTAAAACCATCAAAGATGTATTGCATATCCCTGGTCTAGCTAGGAATTTAATTTTTGTATAAAAAATGAATGATTCAAGGGTGCGTGTTACTTTTGAGAAGAGTGGTTGCAGATTGAGTAGAGGAAATTTGGTGTTAGCTAGGGGCACTAGGAGTCGCATCCTATTTAGGACATAAGCATCTACATTTTCTAACCCTATTAATGTAATTGATAGCTTTGTATCTTCTAAATGGTGGCGCCACAGGGTGGGTCATATTAGTTATAAGGGTCTCAAAACCCTAATAAATAAGAATATAGTTGAAGGTTTGTCTAGTGACTTGACTAATTTTGATTTTTGTGAACATTGTGTGTATGGCGAACAACATAGAGTATCATTTAAATTAGGAAGTACTAAGGCTAAAATTCTTTTGGAGGTTATTCATAGTGATATCTTTGGTCCCATGGATGTGCCTTCTATTGGAAAGTCTTGCTACTATGTCTCCTTTATTGATGATTAGTCTATATATTCATGAGTTTACTTTCTGAAGGAAAAAACTGTTGTATTTTCTACATTTAAAGAGTTTAAAACACTTGTTGAGAATTATATAGATAGAAAAGTAAAGGTTTTAAGAACAAATAATGGTGGTGAATTTTGCTCTAGGGTCTTTAATGACTATTGCAAGCATGCATACATTGTTGCATAGAAAATAACTCCATATACCCCACAAAAAATGGATTAGCAAAGAGGATGAATAAGACTTTAATGGATAGAGCTAGAATCATGTTGAGTAGTACAAAGATTGAATAGCATTTTGGGCTAAATTGGTTCATACTAGTTACTTGGTTAAAAAGTCACCTACTGTTTCTCTTGTTGATAAAACTCCCAATAAGGTATGGATAGGTAAACAACCATTGATTTCTCATTTCAAAGTTTTTGATAGTGAGGCATATGTTCATGTTCCTAAGGAAAAATGTTTTAAGCTTGATTTCAATGCCAACAAATGTGTTTTCATGGGTTATGGAAAGAACATTAAGGGTTATAAGCTTTGGGATCTTATAGCAATAAAATGTTATATTCTAAGGATTTTATTTTCAGTGAGCTTAGGGAATTTTAAAATGATGAACAACCTCATGTGAAGCCTAACAAAACAGTGCATTTTGATATTAAGTTTGATAAATAAGAAGATGCATGGATAAGGACAACATCAAGATGGAAACATTGAGGAAGGAGAAGGTTCAGATTCAAGTTTTGATGAGGAACCACAAGAGCCTCTTGTTATACCTCTTCAAAGGTCCAAAAGTCAATGTAATCTAGTTGAAAGGCATATCCCTTCTAATTATAGTTGTATCTTTGTGTTATCATGTACTAATATTCAATGAACCTAGATCTATGAAGGAAACTTTGTCTTTAGATGAGAATGAGTTCTGGTTAGAGGCTATGAAAGATGAAGCAAAGGTCTTGGACAAATGTGACGCATGGGATCTAGATAAGCTACCTGAAGGAAAGAAATCCAATGGATGTAAATGGGCATCTAAGAAGAAATCTGGAGCAGATTGTAAGTTGGAGTGGTACAAGGGTTGATTAGTGGCAAAATGTTACTTCTGAGTTGAGGGAGTGGATTTTGGTGAGATTTTCTCTCCAATGAATAAACTGACCTTTATTAGATTCCTTTTATCAATTATTGTTGCATTTGATTTAGGGGTAGAGAAAAAGGACATTAAAACAACTTTTTTTCATGGGATCTTAATGAGGAAATATTTATGAAATAGCTTGATAATTTTGTGGTGAAGGGACAAAAACCCTTGGTTTGCAAGTTAAAGAGATCTTTATATGGTTTGAAGTAGTCACTATGAATGTGGTATAAAAAACTTGATGCTTTTGCATTTAGTCATGACTTTATTAGAAGTGAAGAAGATCATTATGTTTGTTTTAAGTTAATTGATGATTGGTTACTAATCATTGTCCTATATATCGATGACATGTTATTTATTGGGAATGATAAGTGTATGATTAGGGAAATTAAGGGTTAGTTATTTGGTACTTTTGATATGAAAGATTTAGGGGCTACGAAATAAATTTTGGGTATAGAAATTAATAGGGACTGTTTAACATAAAATTATGGTTAAATCAAAAGAAGTATGTTGACAATATTTTGCAGTGTTTTGTAGTGTGCATGATTGTAAACTAGTTAATATTTCCTTTCCAGCTGGCACTAGGCTATCTCTTGATCAATGTCCTAAAACTGATGATGAACTTGAAGAGATGTATAGATTTCTATATTCCAGTGTTGTAGGTACCCTTATGTATGCCATGGTTTGTACAAGACCTAATATTGCCTAAGCAATGGGAGTTCTTAGTAGGTTTATGGTAAATATTGGTAATGAACATCAAACTTATGTAATTTTTTTTATATATATCTACATGGGACTTCTAACCATTACATTTGTTATCATGGATCAAATGATGTGGGCAAGATTGCAAGGCTTTTTTGATTTAGATTGGGTTGGTGATCTTGATTGTGAGAGGTCCATGAGAGGCTATGTCCTTAATTTGTTTGGAAGAGCAATTAGTTGGATGAGAAAATGACAAGCTATGTACAGTCATGTTGTCCACTATAGAAGAAAAGTATATGGTTGAAACACATTTTATAAAGAGGCATTTTAGTGTTAAAAATTGAGGATTGGATGTGACAGTTAGAGTGCCATATGTTTGGATAAAAGGCCAATGTATCATGCTTGCACAAAGAATGTTGATGCTTAGTATCACTTTGTTCAAGAAATGGTTGAGGGTGGTAGATTCATGTTAAAAAAAGTGGACACCTCGGATAATGTTGCAGATTCTCTCACTAAGCTAGTGAGCACATAGAAGTTTAGTTGGTACAGGGAGGACATGGGCCTCACATCTTCTAGAAATCAATTTATTATTGTTATAAGGTTTTAGTGTTATTCTCTTATGCTCTTTCAATGTGTTCAAAAAGTGGGAGAATTTTAGGGTAAGGTGTCTCAACCTTGCAATCCTAAGGTTCAAATTAAATACTTTTGTATGTATTGCTATTTCATATTTTGTGCCCTTTGTCTCCACTTGAGAAACTTGGCATCCCATTTTGGAGTGGCATGGATTTTGTCTTTTAGTGGATTTTATCCTCACACGAGGATGTAGGCATCCCACTTTGGTTTTGTCTTATTTGGACATGTGTCAGAATCTTAACTAGTCTTCATGGAGGTTACATATGACAGATACTTACGATGCATAAGAGCATGTAAGAGGGAGGTTACATTGGAATATTCACCAACCTTATGATAGTGTTAGACACTTTTCATGAAGCATCTAATGCAAAGGAGAATGAAGACAAATTAGATGTCTAAGTTTGGGTAGTCAAATATTTTATGTTATGACATTATGACAATATGTAAGGAATATGTTATTAATAGTTGGGGGTGTCTTAGACCAAGGGAGGCATTGTGATTTGATTCCAACCAATTTGGGTGCTATACCTCTCTTAGGTTTGTAAATGGTTTCCAAAACCATTCTGTGGTTTCATCTTGTCTTTATTCTATAAATTGGAGCTTAGTTTAGGAGGTTGGATAAGTTATTTTGTAGGTTATTGAAGTAACAAAGTGTTGCAAAATTTCTGAGAGAGAAGTTGTATTGGTGTAACTCTTTTGAAAGATTAATACAAGATTTGGATCTCTTTAGGTGTGGAGTTTTTTCCTATAAAGGTTTCTCCACGTATATCTTATGTTATGGTTTGCATCTCTTACAGTTATTTCCATTTCACTTTATGATTTATCACAGTTAATGAACTTGGATGCTTTAAAGTTTAAGTTTTCAACATACTTTCATTTTATAGTTATATCAAGTGTTTCTATAGCATCAACAATCCAAATTTGAACACCTATCCTTATGTGTTTGTGACATCCTAGACGTAAGCATTACATTTTGACCACATGCCTAAACATTTAGGATGATGAACATTCATGAAAGCATGAAAAATGAGATTGAAACTCTTTTGAAAGTTGAACAAGACCAAGAGTCCCTAACAAGAAACTAATCACTCGATTTAAACCAAATGGTGTAAAATCTTTCACATAATCTTGAATGTGACAAGTTACTTAATAAAATGTGACCAAGTAAAATCAAAGTTTAAATTTTCATTTTAAAGTGATGAATGCATGAATTGCAAGGTGATTAGACTAGATCACTCCCAAATCATAACCAAGAACTTCAATGATTAAACATACAACCAGGGATGATATGGACTCAAGATCAAATAATGCGCTAGGAACATAGCTCAAACTTGTTCTTCCTAGACCAAAACATGAAAGGTAAATGAAAACTAGGATTAAAAAATGAAAGGCAAGGGTCCCCAATCTTGAAAATATAGGGCCATGTTATGGATGCCACAACAACTTTATTTCTCATGCACATATCTATAGGGGAACTGTTCATGGTAGCACCATCCTTTACAATAGTAGGTCAACCACAGGGGAGTGTTATAAAAGATATTCAAGCCCCATAATTTATGTTGGTTGACTATGCTAAATTTGATAAGATGGGGGACTTTGTCAGTCTAGATGACCCCATTTGTGTTGATATTGTCTATCCTCATCATCAAACAAGATTACAATTAATTGACCCTAATTCTCCCACAATGCTAAGATTTTTTGAGGGTTCAGAGGACATAAGAAATGTGATGCTCACTCCTTGTAACTACTTTTGTATAAGATAAGCTTGCTTGGTATATGATTATTTAGGGACTTGTTTATTGTAATCATTTCGATTATGGGATTGTTTGGATATTAATGATATGACTAGAATTTTATTATTTAATTGATTAGCATTAAAATTATGGAATATCATTTAGGTGAGTTATTGTATTTAATTTCTTTGTGATTAAATTATTCTGTATGATATAAATTTTATTTCCATTTTCGACTACTTATCTCTATGATTGAAAATTTTAAATAATGAATTTAATATTTTACTTTCAACGTAATAATTCTTGTCAAGTTTAGTTTTTCTCTTATTACTTAAATATTTCTTCTTTCCTTAATTGGTTTTGATTAGGTTACAACTTAGACAAAATAGTGTTAATACAAATGTATGTTAATTCTTTTGACATCAAGTCGAGTGACATTGGGAAACCATTCGCAAATGTCTATAATTTAGTTGGAATTTAATTTTTAGTTCAAACTACTTCTTGTATATTGAAGAATTTTTTTGTAGTTGTGTGTGTGTGCACCCACTTGGTTATGTGTGTATGGGTGGGCATTACAAGCAATGCCAGACATAAATCCAATAAGGAATTCTTAGCTGATGATGACCCCATCAAAACCAAAGAATTTAAGATGTTTACACTATATATGAGGTTCAGAGTAAAGAGAAAAGAAGACGAAAGAATGCCTACTATGGAATTTTGGGGGGAGGAGGTGGACACTTCCTAGAGCTCACTCTCATCCTTTGAGGCAAGTTGTGGTAATATGATTATAGATGAAGAAGACTAGTTAGAGAGTGGTTGGTTGCTATTACCAAGTTGGGACATTGCATCTACAATGGAATTTGACACAATTAGAAGGAGGAAGGAAGAAGGAGATGTTTTTAAAAACATTGATGAAACAAAGAAGTTTTATTCTAGCTCAAATTTCTACCCAAACCATAAAGCTCTAGCCTTATGGGAATTTGTTGGAGATCATGAGAAGACAAAGGTGGATTATGATCCACATGGATTGGTGGACCAATTGTTGGTGAAAAGAGTTGGGGATGTATTTTCTTTTGAGGTAGCTTCACTAGTAGTCCCTATTGCTCAATTTAGCAAGGCAACTAGTAAGAAGTTGCAAGTAAATTACAATCAGAAGCTAATGGAAATCATGGTCTTAAAAGAAGATTTGAGGCAAAAAGAATCATTAGTAAACAAGATTTAATATTAGATCTAATTAGTGGATCAAAAAGCTTGGTACCCCCTCCAAGAACCTCTAAAATTAGTAGTGATTTAGAACAAGAGGTGGGAAGACTAAAAGACTCATTGACTAAGGCTAATGCAAAGGACAAATTATATAAGGAAAATATAGAAAAAATGGTAAAAGGTATTTTCATGGCACAAAATTCCATTCACTAACATATACACGATGTTGACTCTTTAAATTGTCATAATCTCCCAACATGCAATGATAACAAAAAAAGAGTAATCCCTAGTACACAATGCCCATGTGTGGTTATTTGTACTCATGACATAATACAATGACCTTGTTTTCTCTACCCTCTTACATCCATGCATTGTTCTTCAATCCACACCTATGAATTACAATTTTGTAATTTTGTCAAAATTGCAAAATTGTAATGACAAAAAAATAAAATAAATATTTAAGTAAATATTAAACAAACCGTTGAATTTTTCAAGAAATGCATACCTAATATCTCCCAGAACACTCTATTTAAATGTGACACTCTATTTGAATGTGGGTTCCTCCCTAAAGATGTGTTGACCTCACATGTGTGTTTTTTACACCATTTAACAACATCATGTGCATCATTTATATTATCTCCGCCATAATTTATTTGATGTTTTATACGAACATATTTCATGCAAGCTTTTGCACCATCATGTTTGCTTTTTCCATGCCCACTCTCAAAAAAACTCCAAATATGAGGTATATTGTCATGTCGATGTTATCTACAAAGTGCATAAAATGGCCTTGATGATTTGAATTGTGACGCACACATGTTTTACCATACAAAATGTTTCTCAATTTTCACACCCCATCTTGCCAGATCTTCAAAAAACTTCTTAAAGAAATGTTGTATAAAACATGTTCATACTTTTTATCATGACTAATATTTAAAAGTGATATTCTTTCTTAATGACTCATTGTAGATATGTACTCTCAACACCATCCAAATCCAATTATGCATGTCGATAACACACATGCACCATAATAGTGACCTGCTCTAAACAATAATATTGTGTTTGAATCTCCTTTTGATGGGTAAAAGAGTAATTTTATGCAAAGTTGACGATTGATAAGATTGTTCCAGTTGGGAAAGTATCTCTCAACAAGTAAATCTCTTTTGATTTCCATTTTACAAAAAATGCATGTTGTATGTATGGTTGTATCAATTTATGAAAATTTTCCATAAATGTTCCAATAGGTAGTTCATCTTCTACGTAATCTAACCTTGTGGCTTCTTTCCAAAATTTTGTTTGATACTTTATGTACTTGTAACTCTTGCAATTTACCATCTTTATCATGTCAATATCTTCATTTCTCAAAGGTAATTTTGCCAAATTTCCACATTTTTCACAAAGTCCTTTTATGCATCTCATTGGACCATTTGCATCATCATCAGATTTATCACATAAGATGGATGCTATGAACTCACTTACCCATTTAGGAGGTGCATTTTGAAAACCATCATGCTTTATTCTCTAATCTTTTGAAACACCTAATAGTAAAGACCAAATTCAATATGGTGATGGCAACAACAAATTTCAAAAACTTTATTTGACTTCACATATCATAGCCTTAACATTTCAAACATTATTTACCTAATCTTTATATGATGATTTGCAACACAAAATGTAACATACATCTCATGTTGTGTTATATCTAACCAATGTTTTGTATGCAATTCATAACCATTTGGCCCAATCCTATGTTTGAGAACATCTCTACTATTTGATGAAGGATGAGTATGATCATGCTAAAAATTTGAGATCAACTTCCTAACACCATCTCCAATCTTGTCAGAATGAGGAGCCCTACACATCAATGCCCAATTTCCTTTGTAGTACTATCATCCAAAACCTTTGTCCTTTTCACATATCTTAATAGTGTCTTTCTACTTAAGCCATTTTCACTTGAAAGTGAAGAAATTTGACATTTTGTTGACATTAGTGACTTACAATAGAGTTCAACATCACTCTTCTTGAAATGCTCTTATTAACTGATTGAGATTTTTTGCCAATGGAATGCAAACATTTTACAACATTTTGAACATCTCTTTCTAGGTGTCTTCCTCTTTTTGTGAAATCTACACCCAACAAGTGTAATGACTGTTTCAGTTCATCACGAGTAAGTATAGTTGATAATAGTTGGGCCTGACCAATTGTATCACGATGTTTAAAATTCTTCTCAAGTAAATTTATTTTGTTTTCCTATTCAATAACCTCTTAGTAACTTGATTAGGTTATTCAACATAATAATTTAATTTCTCTGTATCAATTCCAACTAAATGATCTATATTTCTCTTAGAAAATTTTCCCTTAACCTCTTAAATTAGATTCATATATGTAGAGGGAAGCAATCTTCACCCCTCTCCAACATCAAATCTTGGTTGGGCCTCCTCCCTAACATCAACTATGTGTGGTTGGGCCTCTTCTGCTCTAGTATCTAAATTAGGCTCAACTTCTGCTCTGATTTATGTGTGTTGAGCCCCTACACATATCATATAAAAGAGAGAAGCTAGAATATATTTAAGGGATGGATATATTTAAACCAAAAAGTACATCTAAATAAACTCATAAAAAAAACTAAGTAAGTTTTAACATTTTAATTTTTTTTCATTCTCTATTATATATTGAATATAATCTTAAATGTATAGCATTGTATTTCCATTTACTCTCAAATCACTATAAAATTAAACATGTAATTCTAACATCATTTTTCTCATGTCTATATATACTTGCATAATGGTAGCATTTAGATGCACAAAGATAGTTTGAGGTGACTTGCAACATTTAACATTTTAAATTATTTAGATAACATACAAGATTGAATCCAAGTTGTGGGATGATGTGGGAAAGAAATATTAAGTCCATGCATGTATGAAAGAAGACAAGGGTGTAACATGATAGAATAAAAGCAAATAGATAATTTCTATAAAACTAGAGCATTTTAGTGAATCTAAAAAAGTGTACGTGGTTGAGCTATGATTAAATTATGGAACTATGTAAACATCTAGATCTAACCTTAGAAATCATTACACATAATTTTAAGACAATTAAGCTTTGAGAAGATTTGAAGGAGTTTTGTTCAAAATTCTAACAAACTTTTCTAGAGATCTAGAGAACAAAGGTTTAGCATCGAATTCAACCAAGAATTCAATTTGGTTTTGACAACCTTAATGAGGCTTATGAATAAAGTGCTACACCCGAGCATTTTTAAGAGTATGTGATAGGGTACTTGGGATGAAATTATCATTTTTAGCTAAAAATATGAGGAACTTGTTGCACACCTAGAGAAGGTATTATTGATTTTAAAGGAGAACAAACTTCATTTGAATGGTTAAAGATGTGATTTCTCTAGGAAAAGTTTGGTTAGTCTTGTTAATTTTGTTTGGAATGGATTGGCTCATATGTACAACCATCAAAATTTGAGGCCAAATGAATTGGCCTAATCCTACAAGAATCATCAAAATAAGGAGCTTTGTATGGGTAGCTTAATAGTTAAGGAAAATTGGTAAGTCTTTCCTTTTATAGCTACACCTTTACATGTGCAATAAAAAATCATGGAAAGAGAATCAAGCTAGGTAATATGAAACAAAAATTATTTAAGAATTTAAACAATAAAGTAAGAAATACACTCATGTTGGCTCTTTAAAATTTAAAACACTATTTGAGGTGGAGATAGATGTTAATCACTATGTTATGGGAGTTATTCTAACACATGGAGATAAGCTTGTGTATTAAACTATTTAGAAATG
This sequence comes from Cunninghamia lanceolata, assembly GCA_027924645.1. Classification (NCBI taxonomy): domain Eukaryota; kingdom Viridiplantae; phylum Streptophyta; class Pinopsida; order Cupressales; family Cupressaceae; genus Cunninghamia; species Cunninghamia lanceolata. The sequence continues at coordinate 8,817,460 of BSBN01000957.1, forward strand.
TTCCATGGTTTTGTTCTTGGGTATTTCACCTATGACAAAGAGATTTTTTCTTTGGTGCAAGTGGTGAAAAATTGGAAGCACTATTTGTTGGTTAAAGTTACCATTGTTTAAATGGACGATCAACCATTACAATTTGCTTACAATATCAATATAAGCTTAAGGAAACACATCATTACAAGGGGACATTGTTTCTCGAACAATTCGACTTAGTCATGTGTAAAATATAAAAGAGGTGCAAATAATAAGCTTATTGATTTTTATTCAAGACCACCATTGTTGTTGGTAGTTAGTACTTTTTCTCTTCTTAAACCATTTGCAAGTTAAGTATATGTGGATGATTATGTCTATAAAAAGGATTTTGGAGAGCCATATCACTAGATTAAAGAAGGTAAGAAAGATGAATTTGTTCCTATGAGTTAATTTTCATGTGAAGAATGGTTTTCTATTCAAGTTGTGTTTGTTGTGCATTCTAAAAGAGAAGAGATTAGTCTTATTGAGGTGCACACCCCTAAGGTGGATGGGAGCTTTGGGTCCACTAAACCATAGCTAGTTTGTAGTACACTACATTAATTAGCCATACATGCAAAGTGATGGTGCTAATTTTGATTGACATTGTAAGAGGTGACATGCTATTAAGCCAAGTTTACTTGATGTTGTGTGATGTTCATAAGAAAATGGAAAATAATGACTTAGAGGTTGAGAAGGACAAGAAATTCATCAAGACTATCTAACAAACACATCTTCAAGTGTAAGATAAGTTGAAATCAAGTCAAGAGAGGTACAAGTAGAAGCATGATCAACATCACAACAAGCACAACTTTAAGGTGGGCGTTAAGGTTTGGTTATATGTATGTGATGCAAGAGCATCAGAAGTGTAAGTGCAATCTTTTGTTAACCAAAACTATTTGTTTTGTGTATTTGTATTTTAGAGGTTTTATTAAGTTACCACAACCATTTTTTTCTTGTCATCTAATTGAAAGTTGGATCTTGTCCATGGATTTCTTATATCGAAACACATTTTCAATTAGACTTAAAGTATATGAGCTTAGATTTGTATTAGAATTGCATTGATTGAAATTAGAAAATTGGCATCTATTCCAAAGAAAGAAACTAGTGAATTTAACTTAGATCTAATTTGTATTAAAATAAAATCTAAAATTAGAAACTATATTCTAACCCTAGACTTGAGGAAATAGGGGAAGTACATACAAACCCTAGAGATAAACTAGTGAATCTAGTGAATTTAACCTAGAGAATTTATTTGGAATCTATGTAGAATTTGAAATTTAGATGAATCTAGAACATGTAGGTTTCTAATTTGTATTAAAATTAAATCTAAAATTAGAAAATATTTTCAAACCTTAGAGTTGAGGAAGTAGGGATAAATACAAATCTAATATTTTTAAAATATTTTTATACAAATATAAAAATATACATACCTTCTTTCTTTCTGAAATATATTTGTGCCCTTTCTTCACTTAATTTATGTTCCTTTTCTATTGAATATGAATGCATAACTTTATTTTTCCTTGTTATTTTATTTCCCATACCCTCCTTTGCAAAATATGTGCCTAAAATTCCTTTACAAAATGTTTTGCCTTGCAAAAAATCTCAAAACTGCAGACACAATTTCTACAACTTTTTACCTGATAGTCTTCTGCAAATAATCCCAAAAATGTGAATATTTCATTTTTTTTAAATTTCAATAATTCATTATCTCTTATATTTATATACAGTTTGCAAATTTTGTATTTTTTTTTGTAAATATTGGCTTAGGAAACCTTCATTCGAAGGTTTTTTATCATGAATTTTTTAATATTTTTATAACTGAAGACCTTCATTCTGTTGGTTTACAGATTTTGCCACCTAACTCTATATTCTCACACCCAGACAAGTGACAAATGTACTAACAGTTAAATCAATTGTAATGATGTTTTACAACAATTCTCTACTTATCTAACAAGGCGCAACTACCGTCTTATGATATACAATGAATAGAAAATTGGATTGCTTTTAACCAGAAAGCAAAGAAAAGGTAGCACTTTTAACTAGAAAGCATAAAGGAAGTATATCTCAACATCAACTGAATTCAAAAGAAGTACAAGGACTTTGACAACAGTAACTTCAATAAAAAAATAAAGAATTACACCACATGTTATACAATCACCACCACAAACCATTCATTGAAAGATAAATATTCACAACAGTGAGCAAGAATTTAGAACATTCAATCACTTCAATACATAATCAATAACCAGCCACCAACAGTATATTCAGTATAGGAAGAATAAACATTCAAATAACCATAACACAAAGTCTATGATCACCGAACTCCACTATATTGATTTAAATTCATATGTCAAAGTAACTGAATAGAAAAGTAACACACCAAAATTGATCTCCAACCAAAACAAAGTTTTCCAAAGATACTAAACATTGACATGCTAATTGAATTTATAGCCTTGTCACCAATAACTATCTTTTGAAATAACGGCTTCTTGAGGACAACTGATTTAAAGAAGTCTTTAAAAATAAGAATAACTTAAATAAACATCTCTCCAGAGCCAATAGTTTTTTTTGCAACAATTGAAAATTACTAAAGCATAAGAAAAACCATTCAGTTAATGATTGCCATGTCAACATCCACAACAGATTCTTTTTGTACTGCTTCCTTCTCCTTAGCTTCTCCATCTTCAGTACCTGCATCTACTTGTGTCACTTGACTTGCCTATGCCCTTAGCTTCACCTTGTATGCCCCATACATGTTAATGATTGGTGATAATGCCATGCTGCTTGGACTACCGATCATACTGACTCAAAGTTTCTTTTTGTTTATCATTCTGTCAGCATCATCCACTCTTTTATGTCTATCATCTATTCCATTTTTGAATGTTCTAATATAAGTGGCTATGCTCCCAAGTTTTCCAAGTGATTCACCAGTGATAATATCAAAATCTACCATTTCTTTGTCCACCATCTTCTTGAAATTTTGCTTAATTTTCTTAGTCTCAAGTAGCTTATCCTCATCATCACTAATGGATTCTATCTCCAGGATTACAAAGTTACTTTTGAGATCCCTTAGATCCATGCAATAAAGAGCTAGTGTGCCCCTCATTTCCTCAACTTCTCCTAATACAAACATTTTCCATTCAAGCATGTCTATCCACACAACATAGTTCATTTCCTTGGGATCATTCAAAATATTCTCGACCACAAGAATGTTGACATCCATACTAGCCATATCTTGTACTTCTTTAGAGACCAAGGAAAGGCTAATGTTATCTTTTCTGACATTCTGAAATTCAATCACTAGTATTTCCCTCTTGGTAGAAATAGAATTGAATAATTTAATAGATTTTTCTATGTAAATTAAGCCATCCAAAGTTACCTTTTCAATCCATAGCTCTACAACACCACTCAGAGCTTGAGACTGTTTAATATGTTGCAAGAGGTTGGGATCTGGGCCATGTACACTTATATCGGGCAACTCTCCAGCCGGTTGGGCAGTAATTTTCAAAATGGACTGAATAAATAGAGTCAAAGAATTTACTTGTGCTTGCAATCTAGCATTTTCTTGTTGTTCTTTCTTAATTCTCTTTGACAAAGTGTTGACTGAAAATTTAGCATGGTAAATTTCTCCCTCCACAGTCGAGGGTCCCATATCAACTTGACTTAAGTTAAAGTCGGCTTCAGTCACTTCATCCTCAGTCTTATCATCCACTGGGTCAACAATCTCCAAAAGGTGGTGCCCTGTGGAAGGGTCTGCCACCATCCTCAACATTCTTCTACCTCGTTTTGGTTTGGGCATTTCTTGTAAGAGCTTAGCCACAGTGTCAATATTGGTGTCCACCATAGGAGTATATCTTTTCTTTTTCTCCACATCTTTCCTCAACCATGTAGGGAAGGAAGAAGAAGAAGAAGCATTAGTGTTTACAACAAAATTCATCATCACACCATCCGAACGCACAGGTGGGGAATTTTATTTCAGAGGATTGTTCAAGCCAGGGGAAGTTGGATTACCGAATAATGACTGAAGCATATTATCCTTACCAAGCTGGTTAAAAATTAAAGAATTGCTATCATTAACAAGGGGGTTTGAAACAGGCACATGGTCTGCTTGCAGTTGTGAAGCAACCAATCTATTGTCAGCTATCATGGGCTGGCCATCCTGTTCACATGTCATTTTTAACCTCCTGATGTCCTCAGGCTACTCACCATCTCCACTCGATTGTGAGCCAAATCTATGAAGAGTTGGGTCCAAACTCGATGAACTCCTGAGAGTGTGAGTAGCTTGGGACTTATTCTATTCTCGAGCAGATAATTCCTTTGGAGTTGTAGAACCAACCTATTCTCTAATTTTTCCATTCAACCATTTCTTAATTCTCCTAAGCACATGAATAGAGAAAAACATTACATTAGTGGTCTCCTTTTCTAACCATTGCACTAGAGGCAGAGATTGCAAAGAGGCACTGTGATAACCTTCATCCAATCTATCTAAATTGTCATCCACCATCTCAGGGACCTGTAATCACAAGTTGAAAGCTCAGACTTGGTAGATAGTTAACCACATCCAGCTTCTCCTTTGCACTTCTCTCTCATCTAAGCAATCCTCCTAGAAATCCTCAAGTTGAGATTTATGTGAATACAAACCTTCTCCATGCATATTTCTCTTTACAAATTTTTTTTCTATCGAAAGCTGTCTGTGTAGGTAACCTATGGAAATTATACTCTGCCAGCAACTTATCTACGTTCTTCACACTATCATTTCTTTTACATGAATAGAATGAAAGGGCCACATGGAATGAATATCCCTTCTTCTTCATGGCATGATACTTGGTATTCACAACTGCCATTTGACGACAAATCTCTAAAAACACAATAAAATTAGACGGGTACCTTGGCAATTTTAATGGGGTATTTTCATAACCCCCTACCCTCAGGTAAGAAAAGCAGTCAAATTGAATATAAAATCTTTCAAAATTCATGAGTAGGGCAGCTTCTTCTAGAGAAAACCTCTGCTCTAAGGTACCTTCAATTTTCTTTGCAATCAACATGGGAAAAGCTTCATTCACCCTACAGAAATCTTTCATCCCAACACTTCTTTGTAACTATGGAAAAATTTTATACATGGGTGTATCTAGGGCGGGAGCACCTTGGGCTCTGAAACTGGGCCAGGCAACCTCCCTATAAGCCAACACATACACCAACAGGGAGCACATATGAAAACTCACCTTCTGCAAAAAAATTACCAACTGCTCGTGCATACTTTCATTGATTAGTTTTGCCCAATCTATGTGATGATCACCACAAATGAGTAGAATAAATTAACACATCCAATATTCAAAAGAATTAGACTCTGAGCTCCTAGCAACATGATGTAGCAAGGTAATCATATCAAAAATCTCTTCTTTGGAGTGGCCTCTTTCCAAATTAGTAGGGAGCCTAGAATTCCCTTACTTCTCAACTTCCAACCATCCCTTGGAAATGTAGCTCTGGCACCAATATTTCTTCTCATGATAAAGTCCCCAACTAGTAGAAACAAAAACATCAGCAACCTCCTCGAGTCAACCAACTTCAAAGCAAGAGAAATGACTTCTGAATCAATCTTAGCTATTATAGAGCTGTCTAAGGCTCGTATCTCTTGCGAATTAGGAAAATAATTGTTAGCACACACAACAACTAAGTTAGGGCAAGACACAACAAGTGGGAATCCTTTGGCTTGGCCTAACCCACTATTTACAATTTTCTTTGCAAAAGAAGACTTGCCCTCTAGTTGCATTCTCCTCAAAACATCCTCCATATCTATGTGGCCAAGCTCTGTATCTTTTACACTTGATAGACCATTTTCAACCATGGGAACTACTGGAGCCCCTTGAAACTTATACTTCATCTTAACTAGTTTGAGAAACCAAAAAGCAAAAGACTCTGAAACATCCAAACATACAAAGGAGGTCCACAATATACTTGTAGGAAAAGAACTATGCAAATTCATGAAAGAGATATTATTCTTCCCAATAAATGACAATTGCACTATGATAAAAAGAGGGAAAGATGAAGAGGAAAAGCCAATTGAGCTAACCTATATGCGAGGAGTCCTGCAGATTTCCTGTGAGTGGCTAAACTAGGAGCTCTCCACAGTATATCTCCTTCACGATATTATGAGACCTTCCTTCAAAGGTGATTAATTTATCCAGGTTTCATATTAGGTCTCTTTAATCTCCTCATAAATTTCATTTACTATTGGCGGCGTGTCATACTTCAAAATTCATAAACAACCCCCTGTGTTTCCCTCTGAAAAGAGTGCTTGCATCTTTTCCAACATTCCAAATTTATTGCAGGGTGATAGGTATCACCTCTCTGTACTTATTTCCAGCTCAAAAGGAAGTGCCACAGGAGTGATGCACACATTCAGTCAGGAAGTCGAGAAGTCAGAGATTTTTCGAACTCTTGAACCACAAGATTGAAGGTTTGGAAGTTCAAAGAACTTCCAACCTTCCAACAACAAAGACTTTCTCTCTAGCAACATGATACAAGACCAACGGGGTAAACTTTTTGACACAAGTTTGTGACTAGTCAGGGACTTGGGAGGTTCATGACCTTTTGAACTCGGGGTTTAAAAACACAAAGAATTTCTGACCGAGTAAAAAATGACTAAATATGAAGGCGCATCCTAAAAACAAAGTTATGAATAATGATGAATAAAAAATATGAATGACTTAACACATAAATGCTTTAGAAAAATTTCAAAAATGAGGTAACAACAAGCTCTAAAAGGGGACAAGGACTAAGTAGGACACATAGAATATAGACAAACTTTGCACAAGGCCTTATTCCAGGGGCAACAGAGTAACACAAAACATGACAACAAAACAAAGAAAGACAAGGAAAGAGACTATAATATAGGAAAGACTCAGGAATGTCACCAATTTTATAACTTAAGATCTTGCCCATTGTAGGCAAGAGGCAATGGTGTCCCATCAGGATATGCTAGCAAGAAGGCATTCTCTCCAATAACTTTTCTAATCATGAAAGGCCCCTTCCAAAGAGAGTCAAACTTCTTATGTGCTCCTTTTCCTTCTCTTATTTTGTCCCATAAAAGTGCAGCATCTCCCACCACAAAATTTCTCTGCCTAGCCTTTTTTTCAAAAAATTTCTTCACCGCCTATTGATGTCTAGTGATTTTATCCACAACCACTTCTCTTTGTTCCTCCAATTTGTTCAGATACATTATCCTTTTCTCAAGTGTTGATTGGAATTGCTCATCTTCAATTGCGTTCTGTAAATTAAGTGTTGATAATTCCAAAGGAATGGGTATTGCACTTTCAATTCCATATACCAACTGGAAAGGAGACATGCTGATTGCTCTCTTATAAGTTATTCTATCAGCCCATAGAGCATCATAGAGGTTCTTATGCCACCCTCTTTGGTTTTTATCCACTAGTTTCTTAACAATTAAGATTAGATTTTTTTTACTTGACTCAGCTTGCCCATTCCCTTGCGGATAGTAATCAGATGAGTGAGCAAGGATGATCCCATAATCATAACAAAATAGAGAAAAATTAGAGGAAGAGAAACTAGTTACATTATTTGCGACAATCTTCTTAGGTATACTAGATCTAACCAAGATATTTTCCCTAAGAAAATTACATACTACCTCAGAAGTGGTGTGTTTCACAGGAATTGCTTCTACCCACTTAGTAAAATAGTTTGTTGTAGTCAAGATGTGTGTATGGATTGCACTTGAATTAGGATTAATTGGCCCAATAAAATCCAACTCCCACTACTAAAATGGTTCATCAATTATTACTAGCCTTAGGGGAAATGCAACTAGTTGAGGTCTACTAGTAAACCTTAGGCACTTCCCACATTTTGACACTCATTCATAAGCATATTTGAACATACCTGGTCAATAAAAGCATTGTCGTAGGATTTTAAAAGTAGTCACATAAGCTGAAAAATGTCCACCGCAGGCTTCATCATGAAAAGTCTTCAGTAGCTTCTTCTATTGTTCTTTATCAACACATCTCAAAAAGGTCCCATCTATCCCTTTCTTATATAGATTTCCCTTCGAGAGGACATACTTGCTAGCCTTGATCTTTAGGTTCCTTTTCTCTTTAGTGGACAAATGGGACATACATTCACCATATGTTAGTAGATAAGAAAAGTTTGAAAACCATTCATCAGTGGTACTTGTAAACAAAACAAAGGGTAGCTCTTCATCTCCAGTTGGTGCACTCTTAGCAATCATTTTACATAAGCCTTTACCTCTAAGTAGATTGGTAGGTTTGAGGTTGATATCATATTCCTATACCTTCGCCACCCAGGCTCCCCTTTTGTTACAACCAATCTCCTGTTGGGTGAGGATACTCTTGACAACAAAGTCAGGAACGTATACAATAGCACAGGAATGCATGATATAAAACCTAAATTCTTCAATGCCTTCACCACTGCATATGCATGCTTTTCTAGGGGAGAGTACTTCAACTCATGCTTCTTTAGAGGTACAATCATAAAAGCAATGGGAGATTCGATCCCTTGTTCATTTTTCTATAATAAGATAGCTGAAAGAGTGTGTTCGGATGCATAGCGGTAGATAATGAAATCCTTTTAAAAATTAGGGTGTACTAAGCTGGGAGCATTAGCGATGGTGGTTTTTATATCTTCAAAGGCTTTCTTACCCTCTTTATTCCAATTAAAAATAGGATGGTTCTTCATCATCTTTGCAATATGTCTTATCAATTCAGTGAAATTTGGGACAAATCTTCTCAAAAAATTAACTTGAGCGAAGAATGATTTAGTGTTGCTCTTAGTTGCTGGGAGACTTAATTACTGAATTGCCTCAAGACCCTTTCATGATTAATCTTAATACCTGTTGATGGTGGTTTTAGCACACAACAACGCAGGTGTGATTGCTGATTTCACACCTCTCTTGAAAAGTATCTTACTCTAAGTAAGACTACTCCAAGGATAATACAGCTAGGTCTTAGCTTGCTTGGAATCTCTCAATGGTTATGTTCTAGCTGTGTCTACAAGGGGTCTTACATGTAGTCTGCAAATCTTCAGGTTTAGGGCAGCAAATACACATGAACCCTATTATGATTTTCAGCTAATAAACAAAATAAAGTGCTGTTGAAATATCTATTCTAACAACTAATCAGTGGGTTTAAAGAAAATGCAAAGGGTTTAGGGTTTTAGAAGGATCCTAAGTGACATTCACGATGCAAGGGTTATCTTCAGTAGACAAATATTCCAAACTTTAAACCAGTTTTCTGAGTTACCAAACTAAAATGGGTGTTACAGTGCTACAGAAAATGGTGCTATATTCAATGGAAGTCGAAAGATTTTTAGACTACATTCATTCGTTAGATACCCAATAAATGACGCAACTTAACCCATGAAATGCAGTTGAACTTTAGCACAAATAATAAGCGCAGACTAACTTTACACAGCTATTTACCATCAGCAAACAACTAAAAGTATGGACTTGGAATATTCATCAAATACTTCAGCAAACCACTAACATCATAAAAGCACAACTATTCTAACTATGGGAGAGCAAGAAGCAAACCATGAAAACCACAATGAATCAACACAAGGAACAAATTCTCAGAATTATTGCAGAAACTTGCTTTGTATTACTTCAAATGGCATAGAGTCAACAATTTGGCATAAAAAATCTCTCTTACAAATAGTGGAAATGGTAGCCCTTTATATAGAAAGCAGCATTCCCTAGCTCTTCAAATGAACGGTGGAGATTAACTCAACACCGATGGTCCAGATTACATCAATAATAGCTCACATCAATTCCTTGATTACATTTTGTGTTTTATGAAAAAGACAAAAAAACAGCCCCAGATACATTGAATCTAGTCATTTTGACTAGCCAACTCAGTATTCTAATGGAAAAGCTCATTTTAGAAGAAAGAAAAGACAAAATTGAATCACATGATGCCCAAATATATCAAGTTTACAATTGTGACGGGATTGAATCACTAGAATATTCAAAATGATATTAAGATTCCTTACCCAAATCGATGCTATCATCGCTGGCCAGCTTATTTCGATAGGTCACCCATGCCCCAAGCGCTGAATTGATGTCGGATGGGTCTAGATCCTTCAAATGATGTATCCTATAGTCAAATACCTCCAATTCCTGACTGAATCTGCCATATATCCTTTCAATCTCTGCTTCTGCCTTGTGGAATGCCTTGAATTTGACCCTAAGGTCACTTGCTTTATCCAGCCTTTCTTCTATACTGAGTGCAGTGTCTTCAAATAGCATCACATGCAACTTATTTTTGCATTTCTCAGCCTCAAAAGGAGCATAGTCATCGAAGGACTCTTCCCTACAGTTTCTCAAGGAATCACTGATATCATATATAACGGATCTCAATTCCTCGTCGACTAGTTTGTATGCTTCTTTTGCCTGTTCAAAGGTTTCTTTTCTCAAAAGTAACTGTTGATACCATTCAATAGCCTTTGGGAGCCTATCCCCAGTCAAAATATTCTCTATAACCAAGGTCTGAGCTGACAATTCTCTAATACCCTTGATTCGGGGATACATGTGAGAGTAATATTCATCAAAAGATCACATTCATCCCGCAAATCCTTCCACTTTTTATGCAAATCCACCATTCGCTGGTGGGCTTGAGCAAAGGCACTTATGACTTCACATCCTGCTTCAAAAACCCCTATCAACCAATTCTCTGTGCCTTGGGACTTTGATCTTACCTCACTCAACTTCGCCATCTCGTCGGTGGATAGGAAAGTAGGCACTGTCCTTATATCTCCTCCTGCATCCACCGACTTTATCAAAAATTGAAGGCATGCTCTTAGTTCCTCGTTTTGCCATTTCAAGTCCTTTTTGGATATTTCGTCCTTATCCAATTGCTCCAAGATTGACGTGACTGATCCCTTGAAATCATCCACCCTTTGAGCGCGGGTGGTTGGACCCAAATCAATAGTGGATATTACATAATCTTCCACCCTGACCTGATCTGCTGATACGTCAGTCGGCGGGACTGCTACTTCTGCTATCCTTGAGCCTGATTCGCTCTTGTAGATCCTTGATTAGACCTTAGCCCTTTTCTATTTCTGAGGCTTTTGAGCTTGTGATAGGATGGTGCTTAAGTCAAGCTACATTACTTTGATCTGAGGTTCTAGATACACCATCCTACTCTGCAGCCATTCAGGAGCGGAAGATTTATTTAACTCAGTAGTTCCATCCTTAGTAGACACAGTCAATTCTTTAGAAGGCTCTTGCTCAGGTTCTGGACTCTTCTCCTTTTCTCCTTGGGCCAATTCTTTCAGATTTTCAATCACATTCTCCTGTGCGATCCTCAAAACTTCCTCCGTCGGATCCTTGCTCACGGGACTATCAGATATATTGAATATTTCCACATCGGTTGAAGTTTCAAGGAGGCCTTCATTGTCTACTTCAGCCAATAATCCCTTTTCCTTTTCAACTGTTGCTTCAGATTCCTTCAACCCCAATTCTGCACATACCTTCTCAATCCTGGGCAGTAGCTACACTTCTAGTGAATCAGCTGGCATCTATGAAATGGGGACAGTAGAAGAGATAGTGAAGGCAGGTGAACTAACCTGTGTAAGGTTAGCCAGGGTTGGTGATAGGAGGGAGGAAATGGTAAGAGATGAAGAAACGGTCAGGGAAGGCAAGGAAAGCGGGGGTGATAGGATGGTCAAGATGGGAGGCAATGGTAAGGGAGAAGAAGGTGTAGATGTGGTAGAGGGGTATGAAATGGCAAGAGTGGAAGAAATAGGGTTACTAGAATCACTAAAGGAGATTACCAGTGAACAAGAAGTGGTAGCGATGCCAGAGGCAGGAGAGGTGGAGGGAGATGATTCCTACACTATGACAGCTGAAGTGGTGGGGGAGATGGATGAAAAGGAGGAAGGAGGAGGGATGGAAGCAGAAAGAGAAGAAATTGAGACAATAGGTCTAGTAATCAATATGAGAGGTTGGGCAGTTGGAGGAGTTGGATCATCTTTGGTTGCAGCAGCCTCCTTGCCAGCTTCTTTAGCTTTTATCTTCTTGGCCTTGGAGGCCTCCCCAGCACTACTCGACGTATCTTTTCTTTTGGAAGCTCTGGCCCTAGTAGAAGGAGGTTGATCCTTCTTCCGAGGAGACCTTACAGGAGGCTTCCTCATTTTCCCCGCCCTTATTGCCAGGGGGCATGTTCCTCACTGGCTGAATTTTTCTCCCCAGCTGGCTTTGGATCATCGACTACCATTATGGGTTCATCCTCCTCTCCACCAGAATCTTTGTCTGATTCCACTGTGATGTAGGTCAACTGAACTCCTTGTCCCCTCAAAATAGCTACTTGAGTTCTGACCCATGCCTTACTTAATCTAATTGGTTCCTTCATAATCACATCCAAAGAGCTTTCTTCAGTGTTAGCCCAATTGGGTAATGGAATAGGCTGGTGGTATTGCGCCTCCCATGGACCTCTGACCATAATATTCTCATCGTCTTGCAACTGATCAGGCACTGCCATTATATGGAATTTCTTAATGAAATCTAGGGACAGTCTTGCATGTGCCTTTTTCATGACCTTGTAGTCATCAAGACAGTTAGCCCAAAAATCTTCAATATGGACCTTATGAAATAGTTTTTTGCTTACAAACTTTTCCATTACTTTATTTGGGTCAAAGTGACTCCTGGCATTGTAATAGTGCAAATTTAGGAGTTGGAGCTCCTTATCTGAATACTCAGCTGATGTGAGAGAGGGACATGCATAGAGTCTTTTGCCAAACTTAATGGGGAATTGGACATTTGTTTTGTGTAGGTGCTTGAGCTTTTCTGCGCATGGTACTAGTTGCCTAGATAGTTCTAAGAGCACTGTCTTATCATTTGGGTATCGCGGCAACCTATACGCCATTTCAGTGAAGCCTTGTACACTAATATATGTGAATTTCTCAAATTGGATATACCACCTACCATATTGGACTATTTCGTTCATGGCCTCGGCAGAAATCCTTAAGGCTGTATTACCTTGCAACTTCCTGGCTATATACATGGTGAATGCATCGTTGACCCTCTTGAAATGTATCAAGGATTGAGACGAGGTCAGCTAAGGGTAGCATTCATATACCTTAACCTGCGTCTTTTCATTGTTTCCAATTTCTCCAACCTTGGACAATCCGTCGTAGTGATTCATTCTTGCCAGTGCATAGACGACGTAGGATGTCCACCTAAAATACTTGTTCTCACTGAAGCTACTGAAAGCTTCATGGATGTTGTCACTGAGGATTTGTGACCAATGGAATTTGGTTCCCTTCAGTATCTCTGAAATTATGATGAACATCCAGTCCTCGAAGGTGGAAGCAGCTGGTAACCTGTATATTCTGCTCAAAAAGGTTACAATATCCCCAATCTCATCGTGAAAATCACTTCTGTATAGTACTATGGGGAGCTTGACGAGAGCAGACTTCTTGCTCTTGACCCAATGGTCATTTATGTGCTTCCTGCACCCTTCCACATCTTTATTGTATGCTTCCTTGGACGCTTGTTTGTCGGGCATAGTCATGGTTTTGTGCCATGGGATATCCAGTATTTCTGCCAAAGCAGGCGGGGTCAAGTCAGCTAGGACTTCTCCATTATCTGTCTGTATTTGTCTGGATATAACATCGTATTTGTCTGCACAACTAGCCATCAATTCTGCACATTGGACTGAGGTTGGAAAGGCAGCTGCTTGCCCACGCCCACTATCTCTTAGTATCTTGGCCTTGGGAGTCGGAGTGGGTCCAAAGATTCTGAGTCTGAAATCGTCTAAGCCTATATGACCTAGATCTGTGTCTCCTACATTGCTCCACCTGGAGTGGATTTTGGTCTTTGGAGGAATCCCTTTGAACTCATACTTCATAGCTTGAGCTCGTACCGTCATCTAATCTGCACAACCGGACCTTATAAGTTTGATGCCAGTAAAATCTCCTATCATACTCCTAGGATTAGACAAACCAATATAAATCTGTCATTCGTTACAAGCATGCATTTGAAGGAAAACTAAGTTGAATTGAAAAGATACTACATGCAAGTAGGCATCAAATGTTGCAAGAGATTTCATCAAAACATCATTATTACTGAATCACAACATTAATCTCACTATTCTGAACAACCTTCTCTAAGGAAATTTCAACAAATTTGGTCATTTAGACGGTTTTGCGCTAATTTGAGGGTTGTCCGACCCTCAGCAAGAAAAGCGCTAAAATGGAGGTTATCTGACCTCAGTGGGGAAATTGGACAGGTCCGACCTCGAGTTTGGGCCTATTTTTCGTGTTCTTTGGATTTTGCGCTGCCTTCGGAGATGTCTGACTTGCGCGAAATTTGGAGGTCTCCGACTTGGATGGTTTGCAAGTCGGTCGGTTGGCAATTTAGCGCAAAACAACGTAGATGCGGATGCAGCTGCTTCTTGCGTAGAAATTAGGTCAGTCTGACCTGCGCGGGTTTCAATGGGATCCGACCAGGTTGGATGAGGGGTAATGTAGCACAGGTCAGACAAGGCATTTTTTAGCGCTGAGTTCGCGGCAAACTTCCGGTGGGGTTTTCGGGCAGCACCGACTTTGCGGAGAATGCTCATCATCCTACTAAGTCAGAGATTGGATATTCTAGCGTAGGGTCGGGCCAAGGTATTTCTAGTGCAAAAAGAGTTTTCTGAGTTTGCGGAGCTTTTGAAATCATCCAACCCGGTCGAAGAAAGGCATATCGGTTGCGTGGTTCAGATGAGGTTGATTTTAGCGCAACTGGGCGCTAGGCTTTTAGCGCGAGATTCCAAGGTGTCGAACCAACTCAAATGGGGGCTTTGGTTTGCAAGTCGGTCGGAGCTCGATTTAGTGTCGACCCGTTATGCGGGTTCTACAGGGTGAAATCCCCAAATTTTCTGAGTCGCTTAAGGCCATGATGGCTCATCTCCTTCCCCTAGGGTTTTGACTATAGCTATAGACTGGGAGACTCAAATTTTACCAAACCCTAGCCCCAAAACTCACGTTCAAACGATCATCCCCTTAAAAACCCTAATGGCAAAATACTGGAATTCAACCGCTCGAAAGCCAAAAAACTTGAAACGACGAGGTTTAAGACCCTACCTGCAACAATGGCGGCGTGGATTCGAATTACAGGGGAGGTCGTGGGTTTAAGCTCGGGTGAGGTCGATGTGGAAGAACGGAGCTCTGAAATTTGTGATTAAAATGAGCCAAAACACGTTATTTCTTTATTTAAACCATGGATAATCCTCCATTAATACTCAGGAGCACGGACTGTCAGCTGGAGATCTTGCGCAGATTTTCGGTTAGTCCGACTTGGCAGAGCATTTGGGTGCATCCGACTTGGTCAGCCAGGACCTCATGGAAGTTCAGTTTGCACTATTTAGAGTGGCTTTCTGAATCGTCTGACCTGCGGAGCTTTCAGGGAGATCTGACTAAGTCGGAGGTCAATGTTTTGAGCGCAGGTCGCAGGAGGCCAATTTTAGCGCGAAGGTCTGATAGCGAGGAAATCAGCGCAAAGGTCGAAGCGATGGGATTTTAGCGCAAAGGTCAGACAAAGCACTTTTCAGCGCTAGGTCCGACAGTGAGGAAATCAGCGCAAAGGTTGGTTGAGGCTAAATGTAGCGCAAAATACCAATTCAAGGGCCTCAAAGAGAAAGTAACAACCTACCCTAGCAGATTTTGAGGTGATTTTTTAATGTCATCCTTCTACCTAGGTCATAATGCACTTGTGACCACACAATCGCCTTAGTAGATCAAAAGACCAAATGACTCTCTAGCCAAATCAAAAAAAAGGGGGAAGGGGGGTCTCCGTTTATAGAATGGGGCGTGTGTGCAAGGCACAACAAATGGTGACTTTGCTGGGAAATGCTCCCGAGCATTTCGACGATAAACGATTAGTTTGAACCTAGAATCTCTGTGTTCCCCACTTATTAAACAAAAGGGCAAGGTATTATATCAAAGACCCCAAGATTACTGACCAGTGCAACCATCCACATCCTGAAAACCTGAGTGTGTGCAATTGTATTCATTCCATCCTTCCAGAACTAAGTTTGCCTAGGATCCTCTGAGACAAGTTAGAAAGCTGAGACCATTCTACCATTGGAAAACGCTCAAAATTTTGGAATATGCTGAGCTTTGAAATGGATTAATGACCAGTAATGTTTTCCGAAATGGTGACATTTTGATGCTAATTATTTCTGGTCAGTACCTTTTGTAAGTATTTGTAATCTGGTAATTTCTTTATTTGCACTCGTAATGGGTCTGGTGTTGAAAAACACCTTTTATTTTTACCCAATGTAGGCTAGTAACACTTAGTGTCACCTTCCTTCTTTCTTGAGTGATGGTGCATGTGGTAGGAGAGGAAATCAGCCTATTTCACTTGACACAAGATCACCTAGACTTGCCTAGCTACTTCAGGATTATTCAGAGTGTAGAAGATATATGGTTAGAAAATACTTCAGGCGCACCGACTAATAACTTGTTTTCAATGAACAGACACCATAACCATCGTTTTACTACTCCCTGATGTTTGGCAAAGTTTTCTATGGTTGCATCGCATTTTTCTTCAAGGTGTAGCAATTGGGCCAGTCGTGAGAACAGTTGATCATCGGCTTTGAGGTACTCTTGGATAAATTGAAGTACCGGGATTCTCAAAAGGATGGGGAAGATGGGTTCAATCCCATAAACTAGGTGATAAGGGGATGTGTTCAGAGCAGCTTTGTGTCGGATTCTATCAGCCCATAAAGCGAACCTGAGCTGAGTATGCCAGTCTCTGGGGTTTTTGTCCAAAAGTTTCTTAATGACCTCAAGCAGGTTCTTGTTTGTTGACTCAGCTACCCCATTCCCTTGTGGATAGTAATTAGATGAGAACTTGAGGGTGATCCCATAATCGAATGCCCAGTTAGAGAAACACAATGATGAAAAGGCAGGGCCATTATCACAAACTAAAGCAAATGGACAACCAAATCTAGTGATAATAAGCTTTTCAATAAATTTGATAACTACCTCTGTGGTGCATTGCTTACAAGCTATTGCCTCAGAGCATCGAGTATAGTAGTCAGTAGCGGTCAGAATATACCTATGGCCTACAAAAGAAGGCGGATTGATCATACCGTTAAAGTTGAGGCCCCACTGAGCAAATGGTCGTACCTCCACCACTGGTTGCAATGGCATGGCCGAGTGGCATTCTTTGTGTGCAGTAGTTTGGCATATATGACAGGTTCTCACATGTGAATGCGCATCTTTAAACAATGTCGGCAGTAATACCCGGCCCGAAGAACTTGATTAGCTGTTGAATGCGCTGATCCATGACGTGTCCTGAATCTTTCGTGAAAACTAGTTAGCACCTGATCAACCTCTGATTTGTCCAAACACCTTAGATAAATACCCTCATGGTTCTTCTTGTAGAGGACAGATCCTTTTATCATGTAACTACTACTTTTGAGCTTGAGAGCTCTTCTTTGTACTGAATTCAGCTGTGGCGGGTAGCGTTGATTAAGTAAATAAAATATTATATCCCCGTACCATTCATCTTTTGAAACGTCCTCCAATAGGTACTGTTGAGAAACCAGGTCAGGTCCCACCTCAGCCATCGTTTTAGTTAAGGCTTGGCCTCTTACCAACTTCATGGGTTGAATATCTATGTCAAATTCCTGCAATATGGTGACCCACTTCCCTCTTCTTTCTCCTAATTCACTCTGCATCAATAGTGCTTTGACTGCTGCGTCTGGGACTATGGAAATTACTTGACTTCTTAGGATATAATGGTGGAATTTCTTAACTGCTTTGACCAGAGCATATGCCTATTTTTCTACATTTGGATACCTAAGTTCTGTGTCTTTTAATGGAGTACTCATGAAAGCAATGGGCCTTTCATCGTCAACTGACCTCTTCTGTGTCAACATTGCTACGCAAGTATGTTCTGAAGCAAATGAGTATATGTGGAATGGCAAAGTATAATCAGGGTTGACCAAAATAGGTGCATTGGATATAGCTTGCTTAATTTCTATGAATGTGGCCTTGGCTTTTGAGGTCCAGTCCATTTTAGCATCTTTCTTCAGCATGGTGTTGAGAGGTTGAACTATCTCAGCAAATCCTGTGATAAACTTGCGTACAAAGTTGATCTTACCAAAATATGACTTAAGCTCTTTCTTACTGGCTGGGGGGGTATCTTGAGTATTGCTTGGATTCCATCTGGATCAATGGACATTCACTGTTTAGATATCACATGCCCCAACAACTTTCCTTCAGTTACTCCAAAAATGCACTTCTTGGGGTTAAGTGATATGCCATAATCCTTGCATCGCTGCAACACCTTTCTTAGATATGCTACATGGTCTTCTTGCCTTTTTGAGAACACTGTCAGGTCATCCATGTAAATGGTTATACATTTTCCAACTAACCCTTTGAAAGTGACATCCATCGCACACTAAAAAGTTGTGCTCGCGCTTATCAAACCAAATGGCATCCGCCGGTACGCATAGATGCCCCATTTGCAGGTGAAGGATGTTTTCAATCTGTCTTCATATTCCACCATTACCTAGTTATAACCAGAATACCCATCCAGGAATGACATCATCTGGGACCCATTAACGATCTGTAATACTTCGTCCAGTGAGGGCAGCGGGTAATTATCCTTTTCAGAGGCCCTGTTCAGATTACAAAAATCAACACAGAGTCCGATTTCCCCGTTTTTCTTTCAGACAGGAACTAAGTTTGCCACCCATGCAGAATGTCTGACTGGAAATATTATCCTGGCTGATAGCAACTTTTGAACTTCTTTAAAAATTAGCGGCTCCAGCAGAGCATTAACTGGCCTCTGCCTTTGCCTGAAAGGCTTCGCTCCTAGCTTTAGCGGGATTGTGTGTGTGATAATCAAGGTGTCGTAAGTCTTTAGATCTTCATAACTCCAAGCTATTACCTCATAATAATCCCTTAATGCATGTATGATTCCAGTCCTTTCATTTTCTGTACTGGCTTTCCCAATGAACACGTTCTTCACATCTTCTTCTGTCCCTAAGTTAAATGGGTCACACTTTCCTCCTGGGGATTCTCCTTCTTTCCTTTGAGTCTCTAGATTATCTGCATCAAACAATCTTTCTGATTCTACCATTCCTCGTGGGATCATATTTGTTTTCAGGTTCAGTACTCCTTCCAAATCTATTTTAGCAGGCTCCGTCTCTTCTTCATCTATTATTTGAGTAGTGAATACATTTGACGAAGAAAGGAAATTGATTATGTGTTGGTCATCCTCAAAAAATTGGAAATTGGTAACATTATCGGGTACAGATGGAGTGGCCACAAAGTCAACAGAAAACTTCTTCAACCCTGCCATGGAGGTGGGCTCTAACATACTTGCTGTCTGGGCCAAAGCATTCGCAACATGATTCTGTCTTCTGGGAATGACTTGGATGTTAAAACTGTCAAAGCATTCGATCAAATCCCAAACTCTGTTCCTATACCTATTCAACCTCTTATCATTACACGAGTACTGTTTTCTTACCTGTTTACCACTAACTCAGAATCACCAAACACCTGGACAATTTTGACCTTTTTCTGTAGTGCTAGCAGCAATCCTTGCACCAATGCTTCATATTCGGTGACGTTGTTTGTACATGGAAACTGTAGCCTTTGTGATGTTAGAAAAGAACTCCCAGTGGAGCTAATCAACTCGACTCCTGCACCAGACCCTTGTCTGCATCTTGAACCATCAAATCTCAAGGTCCACATCTTCTTCTGTCCCTAAGTTAAATGGGTCACACTTTCCTCCTGGGGATTCTCCTTCTTTCCTTTGAGTCTCTAGATTATCTGCATCAAACAATCTTTCTGATTCTACCATTCCTCGTGGGATCATATTTGTTTTTAGGTTCAGTACTCCTTCCAAATCTATTTTAGTAGGCTCCGTCTCTTCTTCATCTATTATTTGAGTAGTGAATACATTTGATGAAGAAAGGAAATTGATTATGTGTTGGTCGTCCTCAAAAACTTGGAAATTGGTAACATTATCGGGTACAGATGGAGTGGCCACAAAGTCAACAGAAAACTTCTTCAACCCTGCCATGGAGGTGGGCTCTAACGTACTTGCTATCTGGGCCAAAGCATTCGCAACATGATTCTGTCTTCTAGGAATGACTTGGATGTTAAAACCGTCAAAGCATTCGATCAAATCCCAAACTCTGTTCCTATACCTATTCAACCTCTTATCATTACACGAGTACTGTTTTCTTACCTGTTTATCACTAACTCAGAATCACCAAACACCTGGACAATTCTGACCTTTTTCTGTAGTGCTAGCAGCAATCCTTGCACTAATGCTTCATATTCGGTGACATTGTTTGTACATGGAAACTGCAGCCTTTGTGATGTTAGAAAAGAACTCCCAGTGGGGCTAATCAACTCGACTCCTGCACCAGACCCTTGTCTGCATCTTGAAACATCAAATCTCAAGGTCCATAAGCGAAAATCCCTGCTACCATCTCTTTGTTTCCCAAATTTCTCCTGATCAAGCAGAGGTTCAGATTCTTCCTTCTTTGGGATTATGGGAATCTTTAGCTGCCTTTGCACTTGTTTAATCGCCTCTTGACACAGTTGGCAGGTAAATTTAGAATGAGATGTATCGTGTATGCGACACCAGTTGGGCAATAATAATTCTTCCATTTGAACCTGCCTACCAACAACAGTTTGGTCTTGTACAAATCTGGCCACAAAATCACGAAATCCTTCGAATACTCCAGGCTCGTCCTGCTCGGAGGATTCCTCATCATCTGACTGAAGGTATGCCGCTGTACTTTCCAGTCTTTCTATCAGAGGTTTGGGAGGTCTTAAGCAACTCAGCATAAGGATTTCTTCTGGCTTATTGATGCGTGGAAGGTAGATGCCCAAATCAACCTCTGAAAATAGAATTTCGTTGGGCTGATTAAACTCTGTGATCATATGCTTCATCTTGGGTTCTCTTTCAATACGTATTTGATTAGCTAACCCCTTCCATGGCAACTACATATGAGAGAAATCTGTTGCCATATACCCATTCAAGGTCCTGGACCAATCTCTACTTAAAAGCATACCGTATTGATCTGAAATATCCACCACTTGAATATCAATATATTGTTGCACCCTAGGATTAGAAGCCAATTGCATGTGTATCCGATTTAGTTCACCAACTACATTTACCTCAGTTTTGTCTAACTGTGTCACCTTCCTGGAGGACTTGGTTGGAGTGAGCCCAAGTGCCTTGCAGACAGACAATGGCATCACATTTGTGGAAGCACCAGAATCTACCAAACAATTATGAAGGTTCTTGTTGAAAATCCTGAGCGTTAAGAGGAAAGGTGGACTTTCTCTCTTATCTTTATACAGCGTCATCTTTTGTTCCACGTTAGTTACATGTATCCTTTCTTTCCCCTTATCAATGTTATCCTTGGCGATGTTTTCTCTTGGCATATGATCAATCTTAGCTCCAGCACCTATGTCCTGAAAGAAAGATGTTCTAACCTCAAGTATCTTAAGCAACTCATACACAAAAAGACTGACCTTCATCTTCTTAAGTCATCAGCCACATATTGCCCCATTTTCACTATATCAGAGCGTTGAAATTTTTCTGTAGTAGCAATAGTACCATGATGTACGATTTGATGAGGGACTTTCGGAGGTTCAGGATTATTGGTAGCCTGTGGATCAGGCAGGATTTGATAACTATTCGGGGGAATGGAAGTGGTGAAAGGGCCTTTTGGCTTGCTACTTTTTAGGTTGTAAGGAGTCTTGCTGTACTACTGGTACGCATTAACTTCCTTAGACTCTTCTTCTTCAGGCTGATTGTCATCTTGAAATGGAAACGTATAACTATCAAGAACCAGGGCAGCATCATACCTTTGAGAGGGAACAATCTCATACCTGGTCGGCAGAGTCTCCTGATTTTCAGTATTTTAAATCTCCATTTGGAAGATACTGGAAGCAATCTGAAATTTTGGGCAATCCAGCTCAGAGTGGGCATTAGTGTTGTGCAATCTAGACCAAGTGGACAAGGCAACTTCAGCCAACATTACGTGACCTGGGGGTCTGGTGTCGCTATTCTGATTCTCCAAGGGTGAAGGCACTCCCCCATTGTTTGGTCTGGTGTTCTAGGATCGATTTGACCACTGCTGAAAGTTCTGATTTTGATACTGATTTTGATTTAAAAACTGGTTCTAGTTTTGATTCTATGAGTGCTGCTGGTTCTGGAAATGCTGTTGATTCTGTCCCCTTTGCTGCAAATAAGCATTCTAGTTTTTGAGGTGAGTAACTTCAGCAGTGAGTTTCTTCATCTGTTCAACCAGTTCTTTGATGTCATCTCTGTCTTCCTTGGTCTTTGCCACCTCTGAAGACTAAAGGAAACACATTTGTACTGGAGGCATTTTAGCTACTGGGTTACCTGGATGGATTACCAAAGCTTGTGTGGCAGTTGGGTTCAGGACTGGGTTCATTACAGGGGTACGATTGGCTAATGCATGATTTATCATAGGGATTTGATTTGGCATAGCAACAGGTCCTATATGATTCAGTGGGCCGGAGGCTATTTGTCCTAGCTGGGTACTTACATCGACAACAACAGAATATGCTTGGGCTAGACTAGCAGGTACTGGGTCAGCCCTCCTTGCAAACATGGAGGTAAGCTTATCTAGGGCAGCATAGTAGATGGGTAGGGCAGCAGCTTGATCTATAGCATAAGGGGATTGCAGACGACTGTAAGCTTTTTGGAACTTGTTGTTGAAGGAACTGGTCATCTCACCTTCCTCCTGCCGAACCTCCACAAAAGAACGGTAAAGATCAGACAGGGTGGTAGGCATACAGAACCTATTCAGAAAAGTAGTCTTCAGGTTTGGCCATGAAGTTATGGATGCCGCCGGGAGGTTGGCAAACCAGTAGTAAGCTTCTTCCTGCAAAGAATAGGGGAACAGCCGGCATATCACATCCTTGTGCTGCACCTGCAACATGAACATATTAGCCTCAAAGATCTTAATGTGTTCGTTTGCGGTCCTATCTGGGTCATGTACTCTAAACTTCGAGCAGAACTTGTTTGGGTTCTTAGGCATGTCGTGGCAATCATTGAACTGAAAAGGGGACTGGTTATTTCCTACAAAGTAAGCCATGATGGGAGGATTAATGGGAGCTGAAGTAGTATTTCTGGGAACTGACTGAGCTTGAGGAGCCCTAGGTATTCCTTGATCCCTTCTTGTTCTTCTGAATTCTGCTAGAGACAGCAGCTCTTCTCCAGCTGAGCTAGATCTAGTGTGTCTCTGTCTAGTCCCTAAACTTGCTGATTTTTAGTAAAGGGGCCCTCCTTCTAGCGCCAATTCTGTTGATGGTGGTTTTAGCACACAGCAACGCAGGTGTGATTGCTGATTTCACACCTCTCTTGAAAAGTATCTTACTCTAAGTAAGACTACTCCAAGGATAATACAGCTAGGTCTTAGCTTGCTTGGAATCTCTCAATGGTTATGTTCTAGCTGTGTCTACAAGGGGTCTTACATGTAGTCTGCAAATCTTCAGGTTTAGGGCAGCAAATACACATGAACCCTATTATGATTTTCAGCTGATAAACAAAATAAAGTGCTGTTGAAATATCTATTCTAACAACTAATCAGTGGGTTTAAAGAAAATGCAAAGGGTTTAGGGTTTTAGAAGGATCCTAAGTGACATTCATGATGCAAGGGTTATCTTCAGTAGACAAATGTTCCAAACTTTAAACCAGTTTTCTGAGTTACCAAACTAAAATGGGTGTTACAGTGCTGTAAAAAATGGTGCTATATTCAATAGAAGTTGAAAGATTTTTAGACCACATTCATTCGTTAGATACCCAATAAACATCGCAACTTAACCCATGAAATGCAGTTGAACTTCAGCACAAATAATAAGCCCAGACTAACTTTACACAGCTATTTACCATCAGCAAACAACTAAAAGTATGGACTTGGAATATTCATCAAATACTTCAGCAAACCACTAACATCATAAAAGCACAACTATTCTAACTATGGGAGAGCAAGAAGCAAACCATGAAAACCACAATGAATCAACACAAGGAACAAATTCTTAGAATTACTGCAGAAACTTGCTTTGTATTACTTCAAATGGCATACAGTCAACAAATTTGGCATAAAAAATCTCTCTTACAAATAGTGGAAATGGCAGCCCTTTATATAGCAAGCAACATACCCTAGCTCTTCAAATGAATGGTGGAGATTAACTCAACACTGATGGTCCAGATTACATCAATAATAGTTCATAGTTCACATCAATTCCCAAATTACATTTTGTCTTTTATGAAAAAGACAAAAAAACAACCCCAGATACATTGAATCTAGTCATTTTGACTAGCCAACTCAGTATACTAATGGAAAAGCTCATTTTAGAAGAAAGAAAAGACAAAATTGAATCACATGATGCCCAAATATATCAAGTTTACAATTGTGATGGGATTGAATCACTAGAATAATCAAAATGATATTAAGATTCCTTATCCAAATCGATGCTATCATTGCTGGCCAGCTTATTTCGATAGGTCACCCATGCCTCAAGCGCTGAATTGATGTCGGATGGGCTGGATCCTTCAAATGATGTATCCTATAGTCAAATACATCCAATTCCCGACTGAATCTGCCATATATCCTTTCAATCTCTGCTTCTGCCTTGTGGAATGCCTTGAATTCGACCCTAAGGTCACTTGCTTTATCCAACCTTTCTTCTATACTGAGTGTAGTGTCTTTAAATAGCATCACATGCAACTTATTTTTGCATTTCTTGGCCTCAAAAGGAGCACAGTCATCGAAGGACTCTTCCCTATAGTTCCTCAAGGAATCGCTGCTATCATATATAACGGATCTCAATTCATCGTCGGCTAGTTTGTATGCTTCTTTTGCCTATTCAAAGGTTTCTTTTCTCAAAAGTAACTATTGATACCATTCAACAGCCTTTGGGAGCCTATCCCCAGTGAAAATATTCTCTGTAACCAAGGTCTGAGACGACAATTCTCTAATACCCTTGATTTGGGGATACATGTGAGAGTAATATTCATCAAAAGAATCACATTCATCCCGCAAATCCTTCCACTTTTTATGCAAGTCCACCATTCGCTGGTGGGCTTGAGCGGAGGCACTTATGGCTTCACATCCTGCTTCAAAAACCCCTATCAACCAATTCTCTGCGCCTTGGGACTTTGATCTTAACTCACTCAACTTCGCCATCTCGTCGGTGGATAGGAAAGTAGGCACTGTCCTTATATCTCCTCCTGCATCCACCGGCTTTATTAGAAATTGAAGGCATGCTCTTAGTTCCTCGTTTTGTCATTTCAAGTCCTTTTTGGATATTTCGTCCTTATCCAATTGCTCCAAGATTGACGTGACTGATCCCTTGAAATCATCCACCCTTTGAGTGCGGGTGGTTGGACCCAAATCAATAGTGGATATTACATAATCTTCCACCCTGACCTAATCTGCTGATACGTCAACCGGCGGGACTGCTACTTCTACTATCCTTGAGCCTGATTTACTCTTGTAGATCCTTGATTGGACCTTAACCCTTTTCTGTTTCTGAGGCTTTTGAGCCTGTGATAGGATGGTGCTTAAGTCAAGCTGCATTACTTCGATCTGAGGTTCTAGATATGCCATCCTACTCTGTAGCCATTCAGGAGCGGAAGATTTATTTAACTCAGTAGTTCCATCCTTAGCAGACACAATCAATTCTTTAGAAGGCTCTTGCTCAGGTTCTGGACTCTTCTCCTTTTCTCATTGGGCCAATTCTTTCAGATTTTCAATCACATTCTCCTGTGCGATCCTCAAAACTTCCTCCGTTGGATCCTTGCTCAGGGGACTATTAGATATATCGATTATTTCCACATCGGTTGAAGTTTCAAGGAGGCCTTCATTGTCTACTTCAGCCAATAACCCCTTTTCCTTTTCAACTGTTGCTTCAGATTCCTTCAACCCCAATTCCGCACATACCTTCTCAATCCCGAGCAGTAGTGGCACTTCTAGTGAATCAGCTGGCATCTGTGAAATGGGGACAGCAGAAGAGATAGTGAAGGCAGGTGAACTAACCTCTGTAAGGTTAGCCAGGGTTGGTGATAGGAGGGAGGAAATGGTAAGAGATGAAGAAAAGGTCAGGGAAGGCAAGGAAAGTGGGGGTGATAGGATGGTCGAGATGGGAGGCAATGGTAAGGGAGAAGAAGATGTAGATGCGGTAGAGGGGTATGAAATGGCAAGAGTGGAAGAAATAGGGTTACTTGAATTACTAGAGGAGATTACCAGTGAGCAAGAAGTGGTAGCGATGCCAGAGGCAGGAGAGGTGGAGGGAGATGATTCCTGCACTATGACAGCTAAAGTCGTGGGGGAGATGGATGAAAAGGAGGAAGGAGGAGGGATGGAAGTAGAAAGAGCAGAAATTGAAACAATAGGTCTGGTATCCAATACGAGAGGTTGGGTAGTTGGAGGAGTTGGATCATCTTTGGTTGCAGTAGCCTCCTCGCTAGCTTCTTTATCTTTTATCCTCTTGGCCTTGGAGGCCTCCCCAACACTACTCGACGTATCTTTTCTTTTGGAAGCTCTGGCCCTAGTAGAAGGAGGTTGATCCTTCTTCCGAGGAGACCTTATAGGAGGCTTCCTCATTTTCCCCGCCCTTGTTGCCAGGGGGGCATGTTCCTCACTATCTAAATTTTTCTCCCCAGCTGGCTCTAGATCATCAACTACCAGTATGGGTTCATCCTCCTCTCCATCTAAATCTTTGTCTGATTCCACTGCGGTGTAGGTCAACTGAACTCCTTGTCCCCTCAAAACAGCCACTTGAGTTCTGACCCATGCTTTACTTAATCTAATTGGTTCCTTCATAATCACATCCAAAGAGCTTTCTTCAGTGTTAGCCCAATTGGGTAATGGAATACGCTGGTGGTATTGCGCCTCCCATGGACCTTCGACCAGAATATTCTCATCGTCTTGCAACTAATCAGGCACTGCCATTATATGGAATTTCTTAATGAAGTCTAGGGACAGTCTCGCATGTGCCTTTTTCATGACCTCGTAGTCATCAGGACAGTTAGCCCAAAAATCTTCAATATGGACCTTATGAAACAGCTTTTTGCTTACAAACTTTTCCATTACTTTATTTGGGTCAAAGTGACTCCTGGCATTGTAATAGTGCAAATTTAGGAGTTGGAGCTCCGTATCCGAATACTCAGCTGATGTGAGAGAGGGACATGCGTAGAGTCCTTTGCCAAACTTAATGGGGAATTGGACATTTGTTCTGTGCAGGTGCTTGAGCTTTTCTGCACATGGTACTAGTTGCCTAGACAGTTCTAAGAGCACTGTCTTATCATCTGGGTATCGCGGCAACCTGTATGCCATTCCAGTGAAACCTTGTACTCTAATATATGTGAATTTCTCAAATTGGAAATACCACCTACCATATTGGACTATTTCGTTCATGGCCTCGGCAGAAATCCTTAAGGCTGTATTACCTTGCAACTTCCTGGCTATATACATGGTGAATGCATCGTTGACCCTCTTGAAATGTATCAAGGATTGAGACGAGGTCAGCTGAGGGTAGCATTCGTATACCTTAATCTGCGTCTTTTCATTGTTTCCAATTTCTCCAACCTTGGACAATCCGTCATAGTGATTCATTCTTGCCAGTGCATAGATGACGTAGGATGTCCACCTGAAATACTTGTTCTCACTGAAGCTACTGAAAGCTTCATGGATGTTGTCACTGAGGATTTGTGACCAATGGAATTTGGTTCCCTTTTGTATCTTTGAAATTATGATGAACATCCAGTCCTCGAAGGTGGAAGCAACTGGTAACCCATATATTCTGCTCAAAAAGGTTACAATATCCCCAATCTCATCGTGAAAATCACTTCTGTATAGTACTATGGGGAGTTTGACGAGAGTAGACTTCTTGCTCTTGCCGCAATGGTCGTTTATGTGCTTCCTACACCCTTCCACATCTTTATTGTATGCTTCCTTAGACGCTTGTTTGTCGGGCATAGTCATGGTTTTGTGCCATGGGATGTCCAGCATCTCTTCCAAAGCAGGCGGGGTCAAGTCAGCTAGGACTTCTCCATTATCTGTCTGTATTTGTCTAGATATAACATCGTATTTGTCTACACAACTAGCCATCAATTCTGCACATTGGACTAAGGTTGGAAAGGTAGCTGCTTGCCCAAGCCCACTATCTCTTAGTATCTTGGCCCTGGGAGTCGGAGTGGGTCCAAAGATTCTGAGTCTGAAATCGTCTAGGTCTATATGACCTAGATCTGTGTCTCCTACATTGCTCCACCCGGAAGGGATTTTGGTCTCTGGAGGAATCCCTTTGAACTTGTACTTCATAGCTTGAGCTCGTGTCGTCATCTAATCTGCACAACTGGACCTTATAAGTTTGATGCCAGCAAAATCTTCTATCATACTCTTGGGATTAGACAAACCAATATAAATCTGTCATTTATTACAAGCATGCATTTGAAGGAAAACTAAGTCGAATTGAAAAGACACTACATGCAAGTAGGCATCAAATGTTGCAAGAGATTTCATCAAAACATCATTATTACTAAATCACAACATTAATCTCACTATTCTGAACAACCTTCTCTAAGGAAATTTCAACAAATTCGGTCATTTAGACAGTTTTGCGCTAATTTGAGGGTTGTCCGACCCTCAGCAAGAAAAGCGCTAAAATGGAAGTTGTCTGACCTCAGCGGGGAAATCCAACAGGTCTGACCTCAAGTTTGGGCCTGTTTTGCGTGTTCTTTGGATTTTGCGCCACTTTCGAGGACGTCCGACTTGCACAAAATTTGGAGGTCTCCGACCTCGGATGGTTTGCAAGTCGGTCGGTTGGCAATTTAGCGCAAAACAGCGTAGATGCGGATGCGGCTGCTTCTTGCGTGGAAATTAGGGCAATTTGACTTGCACGGGTTTCGATGGGATCCGACCAGGCCGGATGAGGGGTAATGTAGCACAGGTCAGACAAGGCATTTTTTAGCGCTGAGTTCGCGGCAAACTTCCAGCGGGGTTTTCGGGCAGCACCGACTTTGCCGAGAATGCTCATCATCCGACTAAGTTGGAGACTGAATATTCTAGCGCAGGGTCAGGCCAAGGTATTTCTAGCGCAAGAAGAGTTTTCTGAGTTTGCGGAGCTTCTGAAATCATTCGACCCGGTCGAAGAAAGGCATATCGGTTGCGTGGGTCGGATGAGGTTGATTTTAGCGCAACTAGGCGCTAGGCTTTTGGCGCGAGATTCCAAGGTGTCAGACCAACTCAAATAGGGGCTTTGGTTTGCAGGTCGGTCGGAGCTTGATTTAGCGCTGACCCGTTACGTAGGTTCTACAGAGCGAAATCCCCAAATTTTCTAAGTCGCTTAAGGCCATGATGGCTCCACTCCTTCCCCTAGGGTTTTGACTATAGCTATAGAATGGGAGACTAAAATTTTACCAAACCCTAGCCCCAAAACTCACGTTCAAACGATCATTCCCTTAAAAACCCTAATGACAAAATACTAGAATTCAATCGCTCGAAAGCCAAAAAACTTGAAACGACGAGGTTTAAGACCCTACCTGCAACAATGGTGGCGCGGATTTGAATTACAGGGGAGGTCGTGGGTTTGAGCTCAAGCGAGGTCGATGCAGAAGAACGGAGCTCTAAAATTTGTGATTAAAATGAGCCAAAACATGTTATTTCTTTATTTAAACCATGGCTAATCTGCCATTAATACTCAGGAGTACGGACTGTTAGTTGGAGATCTTGCGTAGATTTTTGGTTAGTCTGAATTGGCGGAGCATTTGGGTGCATCCGACTTGGTCAGCCAGGACCTCATGGAAGTTTAGTTTGTAATATTTAGTGGGGCTTTCTGACTTGTCTGACCTGCGGAGCTTTTGGGGAGATCCAACTAAGTCGGAGGTCGATGTTTTGAGTGCAGGTTAGAGGAGGCCAATTTTTGCGTGAAGGTCTGACAGCGAGGAAATCAGCGCAAAGGTCAGAGCAATGGGATTTTAGTGCAAAGGTCGGTTGAGGCTAAATGTAGTGCAAAATACCAATTCAAGGGCCTCAAAGAGAAAGTAACAACCTACCCTAGTAGATTTTGAGGTGATTTTTCAATGTCATCCTTCTACCTAGGTCAGAATGCACTTGTGACCGCACAATCGCCTTAGTAGATGAAAAGACCAAATGACTCTCTAGCCAAATCAAAAAAAAGGGGGAAGGGGGGTCTCCATTTTTAGGATGGGGCATGTGTGCAAGGTACAACAATACCATCCTTAGAAACAATGTGACCTAACATCTTTCCTTTGGTCACTGCAAATATAGACTTTTTAGGGTTCAGGGAAATACCGTGATCTCTGCATCACCACTTCTAGATCGTGAAGATGATCTGCTCTATTCTTTGAAAAGATTGTTAAGTCATCTAGGTAGACAACAATGATCTTATTATTCAAATCACCAAAAGTTAAATCCATCACTCTTTGAAAGGTGGCCCTTGTGTTGATGAGGCAGAATGGAATCTTGTTATACACGAACACACAAATTGGAGTGGTAATCATTGTTTTGTGTTGATCTTCTGGGCTACCTCAATCTGATTGTACCTTGAAAAGCCATCCAACATGGACATCATCTCTGAGCCCAAAACAATCTGCAGAATATGATCCATCACTGGCAGAGGATAGTTATCCTTTAAGGACACCTAGTTCAAATTACGAAAATCAACACGGATTTTGATCTACCCATTATTTTTCCTTACAGGCACTATGTTGGCAACCTATGTAGAGTGGTGAATAGGGTAGATTATTTTTTCTTTCAACATTTTGTCAATTTCACTGAATATGGCCTCAGACACCTTTAGATTATATGTCCTTTGTTTTTGCCTGAATGGCGAAGTGTCGGGCCTCAATGGGATGCGGTGCTGCAGTTCTCCATTTTTGAACTTTTTCAAATTTGCATAGCACTACACGAAGACATCTTTCTAATGAATGAGCAAAGAAATTAAATGCTCTCGCTCCTTGGGAGAGCAACATTTCCCAATACAAACAATCTTAGGGTCTTCCTCAGTACCAATGTTAACTCGATCATAATTAGCTGACGATCTAATAGAAACTTTGCTCTTTTGCTTTATGTACTGATCATGTCTATTAAAAAGGTCCTCAAGGGAGACCAAACCCTTGGGAATCTTGTTCCCTTTTAATTGAATCACTTCAATCCCTTGGCCATTGTGAGAATTAGCCACTCCTTCTAGAACATCATTACTCTCATCAAACTCCCTTCAAAGAAAACATTTGCAAATGACTCAACCTTTTCAAAAAAAGAGATAATTTGCTGGTCATTGTTAAATACCTACCAGTGGTTGATGTTATCAGGTAGGCTGGGCCGATATACTACCTCAACGCTGTAAGGTTTGTCTTTAAAGTCGGGATGAGGTAAGAGAAGAGATCTAGAGACAACCAATGAATCAACCTTGGTATTCTGGTCTCTGGGCATGGCTTCTATTGAGAAGGCATCAAAATCTTCAATACAGTCCCACACTCTGTTTCTATAGTGTCTTAGTCTCCCATTTTTCATCGTCTATATATCTTCCTCACCTGTTTGAAAATTAGTTCGACATCACCCTTCACTCTCAGCTGCTTAATACCTTTCTCTTTATCTAATGCCAGCCACAGTAACAAAGCTTTGTATTCAGCAGTATTATTAGTGTTGTTGAATTCTAGCTTATAAGCAAAAGGAAATTTGCAATCATCAAGAGAAACCAAAATGACTCCAGCACCTGAACCGATAGTAGAGGAACTTCCATCAAATTCTAGGTTCCACACTTCATTAGCTAGGTCAAGACTGATCAGATTTACATCTTCTTCCACTATTGAGGTGCACATATACGTGCTAGGGCCAGTTTCTATATACAAAATGTCTACCCTCGGATCCCCTGACTTCAGCACAGTGAACTTCACCTTAGGTTCAAGGTTCAGATGAACTTTCTTTCCCTCTACCTGAATCAAAGCATGAGACTGGTAGGGTGAAAGCAAGAAGTTGGGTCCACGAAGAGGGGAAGTTTCAACCCAAAAAAAAATCGTAAGAAACGCGTACATGTTATTGAAAAAATGCGTATGTGTTAATGAAAAAATGTGTATGCACTTAGCTATGAGTACCCGAGGCTAAATCAAAATGGGTATGTGTTATGATTCAAGTACGCGACAAAAAATGCGTACGCATTTTTAAAAGGTATTTAATTTTTTAAATAAACAACTGTCATTTCATTTTTTCCAGCGAGCTTGTAGGAGAGGAACACTGACAGAGCAATTCGGGTACGCATTTTCCAGGCCCTTTACTAGCACAAATTTCATTGCCACCTCCTCCTGTCATCGTAATTGACCTCCGCAACCTCCAAGTTGGTTAAATTCTGCATTTTTTGGTCTTATATGTTGCATTTTTTACTTGTAATTGTAGTTTACTATTTGTTATTAGCTTGTTTAATTTATAGTTTTTAAATTATATTTGCAAACAAAATCATCACACAAACAAGAAACTATAAATTCAAAATTGAAATCCACAAAACCTAGAGTTACAAATCAAAACCTAGATTGAAATTCAAAATTTAACTAATTTAATCAGGTAAATCACACAAAACCTAGAGTTACAAATCAAAACCCTAAACCCTACGTTCCAAAAAACTTAGACCTAAAAACTAAAACCATTAACGCTTAACCTTAGGACCTAAACCCTAAAACCTAAACCTAAAACCCTTAACCCTAGGACCAAAACCCTAAAACCTAAACCTAAAACCCTGAACCGTAAACCCTAAAACTTAAACCACAAAACCTAAAACTAAAAACCAGGTCAAATGCCACAATCTCCCTACTAAGCATGGGGAGGACAAGGACTGAGCTGTGAACAAGTTTCTAATCACTTTGTCTATCCCTTACGCTCGCGTGGTTATGAAACCTAAGGCCCTAATCAAGATTTTATCAAGTGTTTTCCTTTCAACCAAGTAAAACCCTAATTATGCCTTAAATAAAAATATATAGAAACTGATGAAACAACTAGCAAAACTGATCACAAAAGTGCAGAGATAGAGTTCCAGAGACAGTGTACATAGATTTTGAGGGCTGCATGGACTAGGGCATCCGCTCTAGTGTCCTGAAAGTTTCTGCATGGGAAAATCTTCTGCACAGGGTGTCTGAGACTGCTGAAAGGCTTCCAGATGTCGAAATAAACCTTTGGTTGGACTAGGGCGCTCGCTCCAATGTCCTGCAAGTCTTAGAATCTAAAAATCTGAAAGTCTGTCGTGACTGTACCTGCAATATTCTCCTTTCTGTAGCTTCTTTCTGCTAGAACCTGCAAAACACGATCTGCACATACAAAAGAAGGAAGATGTTGCGGCTATATGGGATCTTGCCTCGGTCAAGCCCCATCTTTTGTATTTTTACCTCAACAATAGCTAGAGATAAAGATTTGCAGAGGTGTGTGCAAACCTAACAATGTATGTATGCATAAATTCAAACCCTAGATGTCTCAATCAAGGGAAGATCAATAACTTGCTTTGCATTAATAAACACATACAACTTCACCTCAAGGAGATGAGATAAATGAAGACTTGCATGAACAAGAAGGTGAATCAGCAATGTCCATAGAGGATCTCCAAGCTTGTTGTTGGAGGCTTCAACCCTTTTCCCAATCATGTAAAGGGTGCACAAACCCTAGGAAGAGCAAGATAGACTCAAGATCTTGATTCCCTACCAGCAACTTATCTATGTTCTTCGCACTATCATTACTTTTACATGAATAAAATGAAAGGGCCACATGGAATGAATATCCTTTCTTCTTCATGACATGATACTTGGTATTCACAACTGCCATTTGACGACAAATCTCTAAAAACACAATAAAATCAGACGGGTACCTTGGCAATTTTAATGGGGCATTTTCATAACCCCCTACCCTCAGGTAAGAAAAGCAGTCAAACTGAATATAAAATCTTTTGAAATTCATGAGTAGGGTAGCTTCTTCTGGAGAAAACTTCTGCTCTAAGGTACCTTCAATTTTCTTTGCAATCAACATGGAAAAAGCTTCATTCACCCTACGAAAATCTTTCATCCCAACACTTCTTTGTAACTATGAAAAAATTTGATACACGGGTGTATCTAGGGCGGGAGCACCTTGGGCTCTTAAACTGGGCCAGACAACCTCTCTATTAGCCAACACATACACCAACAGGGAGCACATATGAAAACTCACCTTCTGCGAAAAATTTACCAACTGCTCATGCATGCTTTCATTGATTAGTTTTGCCCAATCTATGTGATGATCACCACAAATGAGTAGAATAAATTGACACATCCAATATTCAAAAGAATTAGACTCTGAGCTCCCAGCAACATGATGCAACAAGGTAATCATATCAAAAATTTCTTCTTTGGAGTGGCCTCTTTTCAAATTAGTAGGGAGCCTAGAATTCCCTTCTCAACTTCCAACCATCCCTTGGCAATGCAGCTCTGGCACCAATCTTTCTTCTCGTGATAGAGTCCCCAACTAGTAGAAACATAAACATCAGCGACCTCCTTGTAGTCAACCAATTTCAAAGCAAGAGAAATGACTTCTGAATCAATCTTACTTATTACAGAGCCATCTAAGGCTCGTATCTCTTGCGAATCAGGAAAATACTTGTTAGCACACACAACGACTAAGTCAGGGCAAGGTACTACAAGTGGGAATCCTTTGGCTTGGCCTAACCCACTATTTACAATTTTTTCTGCAAAAGAAGACTTTCCCTCTAGTTGCATTCTCCTCAAAAAATCATCCATATCTATGTGGCCAAGCTCTATATCTTTTACACTTGATAGACCATTTTCAACCATGGTCCAAACTACTGGAGCCCCCTGAAACTTATAGTTCATCTTAACCAGTTTGAGAAACCAAAAAGCAAAATACTCTGAAACATCCAAAGATACAAAGGAGGTCCACAGTATACTTGTAGGAAAAGAACTATGCAAATTTTGTTGGGAATTAAGGTGTCTCAACCTTGTAAATTCCTTACATTATTAATGTTTGTATTTATTATTTAATTGCCTATGTTGTAAATATTTGTAAATTCTAAATGTCATATTGTGGGATGTGGCACGGTGATGTGTCAATCCTACATGGAATATGACAACTTGTAATTTTTTCCTCACATGAGGAGATAGGCATCCCACTTTGTGGTAGGAGCATTTTGCCATGTGTCGGCATCTTCCATGTTATGTAAGGGAATGTTTGACCGAAATGGTTATGACGGATTCCTAGGACGAATCTATGACATTTAAGAGTCAGAAATAGAAGGTTGTAAGATAGGTGAAGACATGTGTCATGACGCATCTTTAAAAAAGGCATATTTGGGTGCACCAAGGTGGACTATGACATGTTGTAAGAGAATATGCTATTTACAGCCTGTGTATGACAGATTCTCTTACAACTGTAAGTTGTAACCGCTATGACAGATTCTATGACGGTCATAAGTGTCGTAAGAGCACCTGTCATAGCCCATTTTGGAAATAGGTGACCCCTTCGGGATGGAAGCTATGGACAAGTGTTAGGCACATTCTACAATGTTGACCAAGTGTCCTTAGGTGTGGGTTTTGGTCCATGAAGCCAAGTTGGACGCCCATTCCAGGAAAGGTCCAACATTGCCTTGTATTTTCTATATAAACAGGTGCTTAGAGAGGGAGTTGTATCACAGGTTCTACAGGTACTGTTATGTTGTCGGTTTGACTCCAGACACAAGTGTCAAAGACCATTGAAGCTTGCATTGCAAGTGTATTGTAAACATATTTCAGATTTGTTAATACATTGTGCAAGTTTCTGAGTGTGGGTTTTTTCACCCGATAAGGGTTTTCCCCACTGTAAATCTTTGTCTCTCTTCTTCTATCTACTTTTTGGTTCTTCTGTTTTGCTGCAATATCTCATATTAATGGTTTAACATTGCTGTAATAGTTAGGATAAAATTAAATTTGCATAGCCCTCTCCTCATTAGATTAGTGTAGGAAGTGATTTCCACACACCTAGCTTCCTTTCAGTTGGTATCAGAGCTTGATCACCTTTGGTCCTAGTTGTTGGGTAGGGCTTTTTTGAGCTGATCTTAAGTTGAGTGGGAGTCTGTGAAGAGTATTCTATATCTTATTGCAGCAAGGAGATGACAAGCACATCTGGAAGATTTGAAGTAGAGAAATTCAATGGCACTAATTTCAAGCTGTGGAAGCTCAAGATGGAAGACATGCTTGTAGACCGAGACCTTTGGGAAAGTGTTAATGGAACTAAACCAGCTGCAATGTCACAAGATGAGTGGGATCTCAAGGATCGGAAGGCTAAGGGTCTCATAAGACTTAGTCTTGCTGATTCTGTTATGTTAAATGTCCATGAGGAGACTACTGTAAAACTACTTTGGAAGAAGTTGGGGGATGTGTATCAAGCCAAATCCCCAGTTAATAAACTTTTCCTGAGAAAGAAGTTGTACTCTCTTCGAATGGAGGATGGAGGATCCATCGCTAAACATATGAATACCTTTCACATGCTGGTTGCACAATTGTCATCTATTGGTGTGAAGATGGAGGAGGAGGATCGGTGTATGACCCTACTTTGTTCTCTGCCGGACTCATGGGATCATCTTGTCATGGCTATTGGAAGCACCACATCCACATTCAAAATGGAAGAAATGGTTTCTTCACTATTGTCTAAAGAGATGTGGAGAAAGTCTTCTGAGGCAGCCAAATAGGCCCTTGCAGTTCGTGGAAGACCCAAGGAGAAAGAGAAGAAGAAGGACAAGAAAGCTGAGAAGGGTAGATCTAAATCTTGTGGCAGATCCAAATCTCTTGGAAAGTCCAAGGCTCTTTGTTGGAACTGTGGCAAAATTGGGCATTTTTGAAAGGAATGCAAAGAGGAGAAGAAGAAGAAGAAGAAAGCTCCTCATTCAGATTCTAAAAAGTCACAAGATGATGGTGTTGGTTTCATCGCAACCCTATCAACCCATGCATCTGATAATGTGTGGCTAATCGACTCTGGTGCATCATTCCACATGACCTCATATCGAGACTGGTTCACTAAGTATGAGGAGTTCGATGGTGGAAAGGTGTATCTGGGTGACGAGTCTCATCTAAAGATTGTTGGTCGTGGAAGACTCTCTATCCGATTCCCTGATGGTTAAGTGAAGGGGATCTCTGGGGTTATGCACATCCCAGGCTTAGCATGGAACCTGCTTTCTATAAGTAGTTTGAATGATGCAAGTGTGCAGGTTGTCTTTTCAAAAGAAGGATGCAAGATGACTAGAGGAGCTATGGTGCTTGCTAAGGGTACTAGGAGAGGTACTCTGTTTTAGCTAGAGGCATGCATTTCACAATGCAATAGTTCTTCTGACTCAAGGAAGAGGGCAGTAGTCACTTCATCCCCACCATCTGAAGGAGCAGTGAAGAAATCTCTTGTTTCTAGTCTTGATGGTTGTAATCGTGCATTGGAAGTTAAACTTCCTACTTAAAAGATAATGTTATGGCATAAGAGATTTGGCCACATTGGTGAGAAGGGTCTACATATCCTGAAAAATAAGAACCTCGTTGAGGGGTTAGATGATTGTAATCTTGAGTTTGACTTTTGCGAACATTGCATCTACGGAAAATAAAACTGTGTTCAGTTTTACTTGAGTTCTCATAAGTCTTCTGGTGTGTTGGACCTTATTCATTCTGATGTGTTTGGTCCTGTTAATGTTCCTTCGTTATCAAAGTCTGTATATTTTGTATCTTTTATAGATGATTATAGTAGAAGGACATGGATTTATTTTCTCAGAAGCAAATCTGACGTCTATAGTAAGTTTAAGGAGTTTAAGGCCTTTGCTGAAAATCAGATTGGTAAAAAGATTAAATGTTTGAGAACTGACAATGGTGGTGAGTTCTGTTCTATAGAATTCAATAAATATTGCAAGGAACTTGGGATTGAAAGACACAAGACAAATCCATACACCCTGTAGCAAAATGGAGTTGCAGAGAGGATGGATAGGACACTGACAGAGAAGGCTAGGAGTATGCTTAGTGGAGCTGGCCTAGAACAAAAGTTTTGGTCTGAAGCTATTGCCACTGCTTGCTATCTGGTAAATAGATCTCCTACATCAGCTCTTCTTGGTAAGACACCCATGGAGGTGTGGTCTGGTAGAAAGCCTTCAATAAGGCATCTTCATGTTTTTGGTTGTGAGGCATATGCACATGTGCCTAGGGAGAAGCGGTCAAAGTTGGAGAACAAGGCTGTTAAGTGTATCTTCATTGGCTATGGTGTCAGTGTGAAAGGATACAAGCTTTGGGACCTTGTGGCTGAAAAAGTGTTGTATAGCAGAAGTGTCATCTTCAGAGAGCTTACACCTTCTTCCACTGTTTTACAACCAGAAGAAAAAGTAAAGAAAGAGGATGTTGTTTAGTTTCCTGCTACCCCTTAGAAGACTGAACAAAAAGACAATGTTGGACCTGATGATGAGGAGAGCTCTAGCAGCTTTGAAAGCTCAGATGAAGAAGCTTAACCTCAACCTCAGCCATTGAGGAGGTCTACACGGATAAGAAAGCAACCTAAAAGGTTTGGTTTTACATTGCTTGATTCTAGTTGTGCTTATGCTTTACTCACTAATAGTGATGAACCTAGAACTGTATCAGAGGCTTTGGACATGAAAGATGTAGGTTCCTGGAAGGAGGCCATGGAGGATGAAATGGCTTCTTTGGAAAAGAATCAATCTTGGGGCTTGGTGCCTTTGCCTCCTAGACAGAAACCCGTTAGATGCAAATGGGTGTGTAAGAAGAAAATTGGTGCAGATGGCAATGTTGAGAATTATAAGGCCAGATTGGTTGCGAAGGGGTATTCACAAGTGGAGGGTATAGATCATGGTGAGATCTTCTCTCCCGTTGCAAAGATGACATCCATTCGATTCCTGTTGTCTCTCGCAGTAGCTTATGACTTGGAGGTAGAACAGATGGATGTGAAGACAACTTTCCTTCATGGTGATTTGGAGGAAGAAATCTACATGTCACAGCCAGAGCATTACATGGTGAAAGGTAAAGAAAATTTGGTTTGCAAACTTAAGAAGTCTTTGTATGGTTTGAAGCAATCCCCTAGGAGATGGTACTTGAAGTTTGATGCCTTTGTGTTGTCAATTGGATTTGTGAGATTGAAATCGGATCACTTTGTGTACTTTAAGTTTGATGGTGATTGTATTTTCATTGTTGCATTGTATGTTGATGATATGTTGCTCATTGGGAAGGGTAAGATTATGATTTCTGATTTCAAATCTTAGTTATCAGCACAGTTTGAAATGAAAGATTTAGGGGCTGCCAGGTACATCCTAGGAATGGAAATCAGAAGGGATAGAGCTAATAGAAAACTTTGGTTAAGCTAGAGTAAGTATGTGAAGACCATGTTGGATAGCTTTAGCATGGCAGATTGTAGACCATTATGTGTTCCTGTTTCTTTGGGGACAAAGTTATCTATTGAGGATTGTCCAAAATCTCCTAGTGAGGTGGAGGACATGAGAAGAGTACCTTATGCTAGTGTTGTTGGTAGTTTGATGTATGCTATGGTCTGCACATGACTAGACATTGCCCAAGTAGTGGGAGTCCTTAGTTGATTTATGGCTAATCCTGGACAAGTTCATTGGGATGTAGTTAAACAAGTGTTCAAATATTTGAGGGGCACTTCCGAGTATTCCATTTGCTATCATGGTAATGTTATAGGACCTCTGCATTCCATTGACATTCATGGATCTGTGGATTCAGATTGGGTAGGTGACATTGACAGCAGGAGATCCACTAGTGCTTATGAGTTTACACTGTTTGGTGGTGCTATTAGTTGGATGAGTAAGCAACAAACTATTGTTGGTTTGTCCACAATAGAAGCTGAGTATATGGCAGAAACTCATGCTTGTAAAGAAGCCATTTGGATTAAGAGATTGTGTTTAGATATTGGTGTTGATACAGGATAGATAACGATCAGTTGTGATAGTCAGAGTGCGATTTGCCTTGCAAAGAATCCAACTTTCCACGCTAGAACCAAGCACATTGATGTTCAGTTTCACTTCGTGTGAGACATGGTTGAGGATGGAAAGGTAAATTTGGAGAAGGTAGATACTTTGAAGAATGTTGCTGATGCATTGACGAAGCCAGTGAGCACAAAGAAGTTCAGATGGTGTTTGGAGTCTATGGGCCTCTTGGCCTATAGCAGTTAAATCTTGTAATTCTATTGGCTCTTACAAGGTGTTCGACAAGTGGGAGAATATTGGGAATTAAGGTGTCTCAACCTTGTAAATTCCTTACATTATTAATGTTTGTATTTATTATTTAATTGCCTATGTTGTAAATATTTGTAAATTCCAATTGTCATATTGTGGGATGTGTCACAGTGATTTGTCAATCCTACATGGAATATGACAACTTGTAATTTTGTCCTCACATGAGGAGATAGGTGTCCCACTTTGTGGTAGGAGCATTTTTCCATGTGTCGGCATCTTTCATGTTGTGTAAGGGAATGTTTGACCGAAACGGTTATGACAGATTTCTATGACGAATCTATGACATGTAAGAGTCAGAAATAGAAGGTTGTAAGATAGGTGAAGACATGTGTCATGAAGCATCTTTGAAAAAGGCATATTTGGGCACCCCAAGGTGGACTATGACATGTTGTAAGAGAATATGCTATTTATAGCCTGTGTATGACAGATTCTCTTACAGCTGTAAGTTGTAACTGCTATGACAGATTCTCTGACGGTCATAAGTGTCATAAGAGCATCTGTCATAGGCCATTTTTGAAATAGGTGACCCCTTTGGGATCGAAGATGTGGACAAGTGTTAGGCACATTCTACAATGTTGACCAAGTGTCCTTAGGTGTGGGTTTTGGTCCATGAAGCCAAGTTGGACGCCCATTCCAAGAAAGGTCCAATATTGCCTTGTATTTTCTATATAAATAGGTGCTTGGAGAGGGAGTTGTATCAAAAGTTCTACAAGTACTATTATGCTATTGGTTTGACTCTAGACACAAGTGTCGAAGACCATTGAAGCTTGCATTGCAAGTGTATTGTAAACATATTTCAGATTTGTTAATACATTGTGCAGGTTTCTAAGTGTGGGGTTTTTCACCTGATAAGGGTCTTCCCCATCGTAAATCTTTGTCTCTCTTCTTCTATCTACTTTCTGGTTCTTGTGTTTTGCTGCAATATCTCATGTTAATGGTTTAACGTTGCTGTAGTAGTTAGGATAAAACTAAATTTGCATAGCCCTCTCCTGATTAGATTAGTGTAGGAAGCGATTTCTGCACACCTAGCTTCCTTTCAAATTCATGAAAGAGATATTATTCTTCCCAATAAATAACATTTGCACTATGATAACAAGAGGGAAAGATGAAGAGGAAAAGCCAATTGACCTAACCTGTATGCGAGGAGTCCTGTGGATTTCCCATGAGTGGCTAGACTAGGAGCTCTCCATAGTATATCTCCTTCACGATATCATGAGACCTTCCTTCGTAGGGTGATTAATTTATCCAGGTTTCATATCAGGTCTCATTAATCTCCTCATAAATTTCATTTACTATCGGTGGCGTGTTGTACTTAAAAATTCATAAATAACCCCCTTTGTTTCCCTCCAAAAAGAAGTTGCCTGCATCTTTTCCAACATTCCAAATTTATTGCAGGGTGACAGGTATCACCTCTCCGTACTTATTTCTAGCTCAAAGGGAAGCACCACGGGAGTGATACACACATTCAATCAGGAAGTCAGAGATTTTTATAATTCTTGAACCACAAGACTGAAGGTTTGGAAGTTCAAAGAACTTCCAACCTTCCAACAACAAAGACCTTCTCTTTAGCAACACGATACAAGACCAACGAGGTAAACTTTTTGACACAAGTTTGTGACTAGTTGGGGACTTGGGAGGTTCATGAACTTTTGAACTCGGGGTTTAAAAACACAAAGAATTGCCGAACGAGTGAAAAATGACTAAATATGAAGGGGCATCCTAAAAACAAAGTTATGAATAATGATGAATAAAGAATCTAAATGACTTAACACATAAATGCTTTAGAAAAATTTCAAAAATGAGGTAACAACAGGCTCTAAATGGGGACAAGGACTAAGTAGGATGCAGAGAATATGGACAAACTTTGCACAAGCCCTTATTCTAGGGGAAACAGAGTCACACCAAAATGACAAAAAATAAAGAAAGACAAGGAAAGAGACTATAGTACAGGTGTTACATCCCTCTTTTTTGAATTGATTTTGATATTTACTTTTCTTGCAAATTTCAGTTATATAATATGTTGTGGACGACATGGAAACTGGTGATATATTTAGACAAAGTTAATTCTATGAAATTTTGGAATCTATTGATTATGATCAATGTGATATTGTAGACTAAAATGTCCTTTTTGTTAAGAGAAATGATGTTTGGATATATTATGCTTTGATTTGGAATATAGTTGCTTTGACCACAAAATTGTATGTGAGACTGTCGTTGTAGGAACAGGTGGACCATGTTCGACAGGAAGAGAAAGTATCTTTGAGAGAGAGTATAGACTCTGGAAATTAACCATGGGTGTTTGTTACTGAAAACGCCAAACAGGTAGATAAACCTTGAAGCCATCAATTTAGTCTTGTTTTTCGACTGGGATAGTTTAAGACTAGATGTCGACATCTGAAGATAAGGTGTAGCACCCTTTTCGTAAGTCGTCATATAGAATTTTGGAATCAACTTGGTTGTCGCAAGTCCACCAAAATGAGTCGTCTTATATAGATGTTATTACTTCGTTTGTAGGTAAATAGATGAACCTATTTGTGGTGAATTGGTGGATCACATCTCGTAGTCAAAAGATGCGAGAAGTCATTTTGTGCGTCAAATGATTTAGAAACCTTGTGATGCGTTATGACAATCCGTCGTGATTGCCGTCAAAATGCGTTAATCATGTGTTGTGAATTTATTCCCTTTTGTAAATCGATGGAAGTCGAATGTAAAGTTGATTTATGCTATAACTATTTTTGTCGTCATTTGGAAGGATATTCCGAAATCGTTTTAGTCATAACTTAGTTATCGGGAGGTATTTTTTTCGTCAGTTTGCTTGATGTCAGCTTCTCGTCAAGTCATGTTGTTTTACGCCCAAGCTCTATCGGTTGGGACGTCATCCTTTGCAAATACGTCTTTTTCTTTTCGAGTTTACGACTTGAGTTGTCTTGGATCAAACCCATACTCTATTATTTTAGTCAGTTTTGATTCTTTACCTCTTTCCGACCTTGGAGTCACCCTTTGCATTTATTAGATATCACCTTGTGAGAGTTTCACTCCGCTAGCGATGATAGGTAGCATTTGTTGAAGGTTAGAAGTCTCCTTGTGTATAGGCATGTGCCGGTTGTGAGTTTAATGCATATTCTCCTTCGTCGTGGGGAGAAAGGCATGAGTGTAGTGGTTGTTTAGAAACTAA
This sequence comes from Cunninghamia lanceolata, assembly GCA_027924645.1. NCBI lineage: Eukaryota > Viridiplantae > Streptophyta > Pinopsida > Cupressales > Cupressaceae > Cunninghamia > Cunninghamia lanceolata. Next base: position 8,860,916 of record BSBN01000957.1, read on the forward strand.
AACCGCAGAGAAAGAGACCGAGAATCTTCTTCGCTGTGGTCGGGTAGGAGGTTATGCGGTTGGGATTAAAGTATAACCGTTAAGTTAATGCAGATGCTCCACCATCGTTGAGGGTGCAAAGGTATCGGTGTTGCTGTTGTTTAGAATCATTAAGACCGCAGATATAGACCAATCCCCTTCTTCACTGAGCTCGGTAAGAGTGATGTCGTGGAGAACATAGTGGAACCGAACATGAATGCTTCTTGCTCCTTCATCGTGGGCGAGTTAAAGGATATACTCAATGGTCGTGTGGGAGGATAGTTAGTTTGGGGGTTGTTGTAAGAAACAAGAAATGAAATCACAGATAATGTAGGTGATCTTCTTTGCTGAGCTCAACCGGAGGTTATTCAGTTGAGAGTTTAGTGCAACTGTAGATAGATTGGATTTACTGCTTCTTAGTGGGCGTGAAAGGTGGTAGTGGAGTCTGTCGTTGTTTAGGAGGAAGAAACGACAGAGAGGAGGATGGATTAGAGTCTTTTGGCATTCACTATGCTTGATGAAGAGAGCAGAGAGTGTTTTGAAAATTGGAGGAGGCACGTCTTGACGGAGGAAGACGTGGATAGGTGTGCAGAGAAGTCGAGAGTCTGCAAAGATTGCCGGGAGCTTGTAACTGCAATCAATAAACCCCGTCGACAGGTTCTTCTATCCTCTTTCTTCGCAGTCTAAGTTAGTTTTTGTGTCTCTTCATTGCAAAGATAAAGTAATACGTTTACACCGAATAGAATATGATGACAATGTCTTCTACTGCGATTTCTGTGTGAGGTTAATCAATAAAATGGTATCATTGCTGTGTTTTGGTATTCAAAATCTCAGAAATAGTATCATTGCTGTCTTTTAGAATTCGAGAACTCAGAAACTGTATCATTGCTTGTCATGAACAACACCGTATGATGTTAGAACACAGTCCTCTAATGTACACACATCTAGGAATGATCACTGCATGATGCAAAATGTAAACTACATCCTACAGACGGTTGGCAATGACGTATGATTAAAGAGTTTCCTTTAAGACTGTATTATCAACTTAAAACTACCTTTGGTGCACTTGAAACGATAGCTCCATAGTGAGAAAACACATTGCTCCATGTGCATGTTGTGTAGGAGTTTAAAACCTCAGATTTAAAGCATGTTTTGACGTAAACTTTAGTGTGTTTGACAGCTGAAGATGTAGTTGTAACCAGCTAGTGTCTTATTCGTCTTATATCTTTAGTTAGAGGTCGACCATGTGTTTGGTCATCTCTAATGTCGTAAGAAAGATTCCAAACCCTTTATTATCTTATATACAACTCTTATCTCAATGAACCATGTGAAACTATTCGACTTGGAGAGGGGATTAGAAAGTTAAAGTATTAGTATTGGTCGAAAGCCGTCATGGTTTTGTAATGAACAAATAGGGTGGGAAAACCCGCATTTTTGAGTCTAGATTACGTTGCATGCGATGGTTCTAGTGTCATTTTTATTTTGTAGACCTTTATGAGTCTAAGACCTTAAATTCTGGGATAACGGGAAATTGTTTTGTATATTTGAGTATGTTGTATAAACATGGGAACCGAATAGCCAAGTTTGAAACCACTTAGGAGTGGGTGTTATTAAACGATGCTTTATATGAATATGAGATTATGAAACTATAAACTCAGGATTAGAGTAAATGTTGCGCCATGTGCTATTGTAGGAGAAAATCCTAATACCTTGAGGTCATCGAGGTCAACATTTGTTTAAACCTTACAAATAGGAAACTGTAGGATTTCGATCAGTTCAAGTCGAGTAGGGTGGGTGAACTAAGTTCATGCGTTCTTAGAACGCTATTTAAAAACAAATCCTTTGGCCAAGGTGGTGCACGATCCTCAAGTGCATCGAATGTTCACTGTGACTGGATGGCATTTCTTGTGGAGAGTCGTGCATGACTAGAGGGTATCTAGGGATCTGCACGATAACAAGACACGTAAGTTACAACACTAGAGCTTAGATGGCAAACACCGATGGTTATCCTAAGTCTATCCTCTTGAGTAGGGTAGGGCCACTTCCGGTTAGGAAGGAGTGCGGGAGACCGATGGTCTATGGTTGGAGGTTAAGCTCCTTGAAGATACTTTCTCTTCCAAATACTGAGGATTGCCGAGTCTTGAATGTGATGGGTCGACAATCGAGATGCATGTTAATGGTATGTTTCCAATATTTTATTTGTTTCAAGAAAATTTCAAATTGTTAGAAAACAAAATGTTTATTGTATATCATTTCTTTCAGTGTTATGAAAATGAAATCATGTTTATGTTAAAGTGAAAAATGTTATACTTGGTAGTAGATAAGTTCTTTTGTATCTGATTACCTAGTAGAAAAAAAAAATTACCTTTGTTAAAAACCTAGTTTTTCTAGTCAAATCGGATATGGATGTTACAACAGTAAAGACTCAGGAATGTCACCAATTATATAACTTAAGATCTTGCCTATTGTAGGCAAGAGGCAATGGTGTCCCATCAGGATATGCTAGCAAGAAGGCATTCTCTCCAATAACTTGTCTAATCATGAAAGGCCCCTTCCAAAGAGAGTCGAACTTCTTATGTGCTCCTTTTCGTTCTCTTCTTTTGTCCCATAAAAGTGCAACATCTCCCACCACAAAATTTCTCTGCCTAGCCTTTTTGTCAAAAAATTTATTCACCACCTATTGATATCTGGTGATTTTATCCACAACCACTTTTCTTTATTCCTCCAATTTGTTTAGATACATTATCCTTTTCTCAAGTGTTGATTGGAATTGCTCATCTTCAATTGCGTTCTGCAAATTAAGTGCTGATAATTCCAAAGGAATGGGTATTGCACTATGAATTTCATATACCAACTAGAAATGAGACATGCCGATTGCTCTCTTATAAGTTATTCTATCAACCCATAGAGCATCATAGAGGTTCTTATGCCACCCTCTCTGGTTTTTATCCACTAGTTTCTTAACAATTGAGATTAGGTTTTTTTTACTTGACTTAGCTTGCCAAGTCCCTTGTGGATAGTAATAAGATGAGTGAGCAAGGATGATCCCATAATCATAACAAAATAGAGAAAACTCAGAGGAAGAGAAACTACTTACATTATCTACGACAATCTTCTTAGGTATACCAAATCTAATCAAGATATTTTCCTTAAGAAAATTACATACTACCTCAGAAGTGGTGTGTTTCACAGGAATTGCTTCTACCCACCTAGTAAAATAGTTTGTCACAGTCATGATGTGTGTATGGCTTGCACTTGAATTAGGATTAATTGGCCCAATAAAATCCAACCCCCACTACTAAAATGGTTCATCAATTATTACTAGACTTAGGGGAAATGCAACTAGTTGAGGTCTACTAGTGAACCTTAGGCACTTCCCACATTTTGATACTCATTCATAGGCATCTTTGAACATACCTGGTCAATAAAAGCATTGTCGTAGGATTTTAAAAGCAGTCACATAAGCTGAAAAATGTCCACCGCAAGCTTCATCATGAAAAGTCTTTAGTAGCTTCTTCTGTTGTTCATTATCAACACATCTCAAAAAGGTCCCGTCTACCCCTTTGTTAAATAGATTTCCCTCCCAGAGGACATAATTTCTAGCCTTGATCTTCAAGTTCCTTTTCTCTTTAGTGGACAAATGGGACAGACATTCACCATATGTTAGTAGATATGAAACATTTGAAAACCGTTCATCAGTGGTACTTGTAAACAAAACAAAGGGCAACTCTTCATCTCCAGTTGATGCACTCTCAACAATCATTTTACATAAGCCTTTACCTCTAACTAGATTGGTAGGTTTGAAGTCGATATCATATTCCTGTACCTTCACCACCCATGCTCCCCTTTTGTTACAACCAATCTCCTGTTGGGTGAGGATACTCTTGACAACAGAGTCAGGAACATATACAATAGCATGGGAATGCTTGATATAAAACCTAAATTCTTCAATGCCTTCACCACTGCGTATGCATGCTTCTCTAGGGGAGAGTCCTTCAAATCATGCTTCTTTAGAGGTACAATAATAAAAGAAATGGGAGATTCGATCCCTTGTTCATCTTTCTGTAATAAGATAGCTGAAAGAGTGTGTTCAGATGCATAGCAATAGATAATGAAATCCTTTTAAAAATTAGGGTGTACTAAGGTGGGAGCATTAGCGATGGTAGTTTTTATATCTTCAAAGGCTTTCTTACCATTTTCATTCTATTTAAAAATAGGATGGTTCTTCATCATCTCTACAATATGTCTTATCAATTCAGTGAAACTTGGGACAAATCTTCTCAAAAAATTAACTTGAGCGAAGAATGATTTAGTGTTGCTCTTAGTTGCTAGGAGACTCAATTGTTTAATTGCCTCAAGACCCTTTCATGATTAATCTTAATACCATCCTTAGAAATAATGTGACCTAACATCTTTCCTTCGATTACTGCAAATATAGACTTTTTAGGGTTCAGGGAAATACCATGATCTCTACATCTTTGCATCACCACTTCCAGATCGTGAAGATGATCTGCTCTATTCTTTGAAAAGATTGTTAAGTCATCTAGGTAGACAACAATGATCTTATTCTTCAAATCACCAAAAGTTAAATCCATCACTCTTTGAGAGGTGGCCCTTGCGTTGATGAGGTGGAATGGCATCTTGTTATACACGAACACACCAATTAGAGTGGTAATCGTTGTTTTGTACCTTAATCTGATTGTACCCTGAAAAGCCATCCAACATGGACATCATCTCTGAGCCCGAGACAGTCTACAGAATATGATCCATCACGGGTAGAGGATAGTTATCCTTTAAGGACGTCTGGTTAATATTATGAAAATCAACACAGATTTTGATCTCCCCATTCTTTTTCCTTACAGGCATTATGTTGGCAACCTATGTAGAGTGGTGAATAGGGTAGATTATTTTTTCTTTCAGCATTTTGTCAATTTCATTGAATATGGCCTCAGACACCTTTGGATTATATGTCCTTTGTTTTTGTATGAATGGCGAAGTGTTGGGCCTCAATGGGATGCGGTGTTGTAGTTCTCCATTTCTGAGCTTTTTCAAATCTGCATCGCACCATTCAAAGACATCTTTGTAATGAATGAGCAAAGAAATTAAATTCTCTCACTCCTTGGGAGAGCAACATTTCCCAATACAAACAATCTTAGTGTCTTCCTCAGTACCAATGTTAACTCGATCATAATTAGCTGATGATCTAATAGAAACTTTGCTCTTTTGCTTTATGTACTGATCATGTCTATTAAAAAGGTCCTCAAGGGAGACCAAACCCTTGGGAATCTTGTTCCCTTTTAACTGAATCACTTCAAGCCCTTGGCCATTGTGAGAATTGGCCACTCCTTCTAGAACATCATTGCTCTCATCAAAACTCCCTTCAAAGAAAACATTTGCAAATGATTCAACCTTTTAAAAAAAAGAGATAATTTGCTGGTCATTGTTAAATACCTATCAGTGGTTGATGTTATCAAGTATGCTGGGCCGAGATACTACCTCAACTCTGTAAGGTTTATCTTTAAAGTCGGGATGAGGTAAGAGAAGAGATCTAGAGACAACCAATGAATCAACCTTGGTATTCTGGTCTCTGGGCACGACTTCTATTGAGAAGTCATCAAAATATTCAATACAGTCCCACACTCTATTTCTATAGTGTCTTAGTCTCCCATTTTTCACTGTATATATATCTTCCTCACTTGTTTGAAAATCAATTCAACATCACCCTTCGTTCTTAGCTACTTAATACCTTTCTCTTTAGCTAATGCCAGCCCCAGTAAATAAGCTTCGTATTTAGCAGTATTATTAGTGTTGTTGAATTCCAACTTGTAAGCAAAAGGAAATTTGCAATCATTAGGAGAAACCAAAATGACTCCAGCATCTAAACTAAAAGTAGAGCAACTGCCATCAAATTCTAGGGTCCACACTTCATTAGCTAGGTCAAGACTAATCAGATTTGCATCTTCTTCCACTATTGAGGTGCACATATACGTGCTAGGGCCAGTTTCTACATACAAAATGTCTACCCTCGGATCCCCTAACTTCAGCACAGTGAACTTCACCTTAGGTTCAGGGTTCAGATGAACTTTCTTTCCGTCTACCTGAATCAAAGCATGAGACTGGTAGGGTGAAAGCAAGAAGTTGGGTCCACAAAGAGGGGAAGTTTTGGCCCAAAAAAAAATCCGTAAGAAACGCGTATGTGTTATTGAAAAAATGTGTATGCATTACTGAAAAAATGCATACACACTTAGCTACGGGTATCCGAGGCTAAATCAAAATGGGTATGTGTTATGATTTAGGTACACGCCAAAAAATTCATACACGTTATAAAACGTGTATGCGTTTTTAAAAGGTATTTAATTTTTTAAATAAACAACTGTCATTTCATTTTTTCCAGTGAGCTTCTAGGAGAGGAACAATGATAGAGCAATTTTGGTATGCATTTTTCAGGCCCTTTACCAACACAAATTTCGTTGCCACCTCCTCCCGTCGACGCAACTGACCTCCGCGACCTCCAAGTTGGTTAAATTTTGCATTTTTTGGTCTTATATGTTGCATTTTTTACTGGTAATTGTAGTTTACTATTTGTTATTTTTGTTTTTAATTAGCTTGTTTAATTTATAGTTTTTAAATTGTATTTGCAAACAAAATCATCACACAAACGATAAACTGTAAATTCAAAATTGAAATCCACAAAACCTAGAGTTACAAATCAAAACCTAGATTGAAATTCAAAATTTAACTAATTTAATCAGGTAAATCACACAAAACCTAGAGTTACAAATCAAAACCCTAAACCCAAGGTTCCAAAAAACTTAGACCTAAAAACTAAAACCCTTAATACTTAACCCTAGGACCTAAACCCTAAAACCTAAACCTAAAACCCTTAACCCTAGGACCAAAACCCTAAAACCTAAACCTAAAACCCTAAAACCTAAAACCTAAACCTAAAACCCTAAATCGTAAACCCTAAAACTTAAACCACAAAACCTAAAACTAAAACCCTAAATCACAAGATTCATGCTTAGTTGTGTTTAGGGGGGAATTTGATAGCTTGTTTAAGCTAGGTTAAATGCCACAATCTCCCCGCTAAGCATTTGGAGGACAAGGACCAAGCTTGTGAACAAGATTCTAATCACTTTGTCTATCCCTTACTCTCGCGTGGTTATGAAACCTAAGGCCCTAATCAAGATTTTATCAAGTGTTTTCCTTTCAACCAAGTAAAACCCTAGTTATGCCTTAAATCAAAAATATAGAAAAACTGATGAAACAACTAGCAAAACTAATCACAGAAGTGTAGAGATAGAGTTCAAGAGATAGTGTACCCAAATTTTGAGGGTTGCATGGACTAGGGTGCCCGCTCCAGTGTCCTGAAAGTTTCTGCATGGGAGAATCTTCTGCACAAGGTGTCTGAGACTGCTGAAAGGCTTCCAGATCCTGAAATAAACCCTTGGTTGGACTAGGGCACCCGCTCCAATGTTTCGCAAGTCTCAGAATCCAAAAATCTAAAAGTTTGTCGCGACTGTACCCACAATATCCTCCTTTTTGTAGCTTTTTTCTGCTAGAACCTGCAAAACACGATCTGCACATACAAAAGAAGGAAGATGTTGCGGCTATATAGGAGTTTGCCTCAATCAAGCCCCGTCTTTGGTATTTCTACCTCAACAATAGCCAGAGATAAAGATTTGCAGAGGTGTGTGCAAACCTAACAAGGTGTGTATGCATAAATTCAAACCCTAGATGTCTTAATCAAGGGAAGATGAACAACTTGCTTTGCATCAATAAACACATACAACTTCACCTCAAGGAGATGAGATAAATGAAGACTTGCATGAACAAGAAGGCGAATCAACAATGTCCGCAGAGGATCTCCAAGCTTACTATTGGATGCTTCAACCCTTCTCCCGATCATGCAAAGGGTGTACAAACCCTAGGAAGAGCAAGATAGACTCAAGATCTTGATTCCTAATCTTCATCCATTATCTCCAAGATAGCAAATAAGGAATACTTCAAAGAGCTTCAACAAGTCATTGATCTTCAATAGCAATTGTAGCAGAGTTTTGACATCAAGCTTGCATGAGAATTGTGTGTGCTAAAATGATTTACAAATGTCTTTTTATATCTAGCTTTAGGGAATTCAAATTTTGAAATAACGTCTCGATATCGAGTGAAAATCAAGAATTTGAAAATGAAATCCCGAGGCACTCGGTGGGAACCGACACCCCGCCAAAATTCAAAATCATGTGAAACAGGGGAGGACTAGGGCGTGGGTGCCCAAGTCCTAGCCCCCAATTTCAGCTCAGATCTACATTTTTGGGGGTCCTAGGGACCCAAGTTTCAAATCTCTTTCCAGGTTCTATCAATAAGTTACCTCAAAAAGTGAATAGACTGCTCCTAGACTTAGTCAATCAGGGTTTTGGGAAGGCCGGAAAAGAAAAGGTTGGAAGGTCACCAAGAGTGAGGAGCTAAACTGTGGGAAATTGTACCATTCCATACAGGAGGACAATTTCTGACATTACATTTAGCCCCCACTTTAGTGGCCATATGACACTACGTGCATATGTGACTAAAGGAAAGTAAATACATCAATCATGAAAAGGATACCCAAAAGGATATTGTAGAGGAAGTTGAAGTGTTGTCGTCGAGAAGGAAGGAGCCCCCAAGTCTGTAATCCTGCAAGACCACAAAGTTAGGACCCGCAACCTACAAAGGAACGTTTGTTAGAAAAATCACAAATCAGATAACCCTGCAACCACCACCAATTAGTCAGTATCAAAAATTGCTAAGGGGGTTGAGAGATGAGGCAAGGAGGAAATCGAGGGAGATATATGCCCCCCTTATTTCTACTTGTTTAGTTTGAAAGTAGAAACAAGGAGATATACACGCGCGTCGATTTCAAGGGAAATGTGTTGTGAAGGTCATTTGAAGAAACAACGCTCAAACGTAACACATTGGGGAAGAAAGAGAGCGGAACCCAAATTCCAGTGCAACAAATGACACTGAAATTAGAGTTTGATAACTCAAGAAAAGGGTTCACGAGTGGAAGAGTACACTTTTGTACCTAGTTAGGAATCAGAATTCTCACTCACTTTATGTAAAAGGGAGTTGTCACTTATCACTAACTCATTCTTGTTTCTTGTCATTTCAGAGAGAGAGAAGGAGAATAGGAGAACGACCATGTTGAGCCGACGTCCATATCATCCACCATGACTGGAGATGCTCTGAGCCCAGGTAGAAGAGAGACATTTCGATGTCGAGTTAGGGTCCTGATCTAACTCTTCTATCATCTTTTGTTGTACCTTTGCTTTCACGATTATCGATGTTTGTGCCAAGAGGGGAAAGTGGAAAGGGTTCCCAGACAGGGGCGCCCGGGTCCACTTAGGGCACCAAAGTCTCTCTTAGGCGCCCTAGTCCCACAGGGGCGTCAGTGTCCCTCTGGGGCACCCTTGTCTTTCTGGGGCGCCCTGGTCCACAGAGGACATAGGCCCTAGGCAGAGGCATTCTATTCAGTTCTTGATAGCTTATTTTGGTTTCAAGAGGGAATTCTGATACTCTTGCTTTCTTTTTGATCTGCAGGATGTCCCTGAGATGCGTGACCACACAGGTGTTTGTCTGATGACACTTCTACGCGAGCATGCTAGCACTTTGACTGACGCAGAGAGAGAGCATTTACAGATGGTGGGCCTATGGTGGGTGTTTGAGATGCCCACAATCAGATTCCATTGCACGATGCTTATGGCACTGATGGAGAGATGGGATGTAGATACATCCACATTCCACTTATCGACAGGCGAGATTACCATCATGCTGGAGGATGTATTTAGGATCCTTCAACTACTAATTGAAGGAGAGACAGTGAGGGTTGTTGGACATCGCTCAGTGGGGTATACTCGTGAGAGTCAGCTGTATTGTTTGGGTCACACTATTTCACAGGCAGAGTGAGGACACATTCAGCTTTGTTTAGTAGAGTAGGGATGTAGAGACGTTCCCTTACTACGTAGGATTATGATTGTCACAGTTGCACTAGCCATCGCACTAGATGGATGAGGCACTCACCTTCACAGGGGTCTCGTTCACACTATCAGAGTGATGGAGGAGCATCAGATTGTCTATGCATGGGGGTGCAGTATGCTTAGGCACCTATATCATGACTTAGGGCAATATGTCCACTACGAGATGCAGAGTCTGATGGTCTACACATTACTATGGGTTTGGGCCTTTGAGCACATCAGGTGCACACGACCAGTGGGTTTTCCTATAAAGGTAGCATTCACCCATCTACACGTCTATGCCTATCCACTTGTTAGGTTTTGGAGGGATGACAACCTATTATACTGGAGAGTGGTATTTGATAGATTACAGCTTGGTGACATCATCTGGAGACCATATCACGGCTACATCAGATAGCCTAGTGAGCAGAGGCAGTTAGCTCAGATGTAGAGGGATCGGCTGATGGTTGGTCGCCTTGATCATGCTATATCTTGGTTCTACTTTGAAAGGGTGGCACGATAGTTTAGACAGATACCAGATGTATCTATAGTTCCTGCAGTTCGTTCAAGCTATGCACATGCAGCTTGGAGTGCAGTCAGAGTCAATATCGTCTGATGACTAACTATAGCAGACGTACCACTTAGTGACGACGAGGGTCCTGAGGATGTAGATCTAGTGTCGGATGTAGATGATGTCAGGTGTACCTGAGCATATCAGACCTGGTGGCAAAGAGTATGACCTGCACCTATCTTTCCACCTGGGCATCCTATAGGAGATGCTCGACCTTGGGCCGGTCACGCGAGTGACATAGGGGTGGAGGACGACGTCAGTGACTTCGCGGGATACTATGATCTCGAGGAGGATGAGGAGGAGGACAAGGATGAGTCCAAGGAGATCCCATCATAGTAAGTTTTCAGAGTGAGATCGTGACAGAGTCAGCAGGAGGCAGACACTGATGAGGAGACCGAGCCGAGACAGCGGTCAAAGGCTTGTGGCCCTACACCTGTAGACGATGCGAGGCCTAGTTAGATAGAGCGAGGGGAGAATAGCAGGTCTATGCCCCCAACTACAGATTAGATAGTAGGGTTCATCATATCATCAGTGATCCAAGATCTATCCTGGTGAGATGGAGATCCAGGTTAGGTTTGATTTATTATTTTATGTTTTGTATAATTTAATATTTTGTGATATTTATATGGGAGTCTAACATCTATCTCATCCTCTATTTTGTAGTTGGGACTGATGCATGGTGAGACTTTGTGTGTCGCGTCATAGGAGACATAGTACCGACAGATGCCTCAGAGTAGCGAGTGCGGGCAGGTTATTCACCATGATCATCCGTTGGGCGGCATGCTGAGATATTTATGCCATTTGTCAGATACAGGACTACTATAGAGGCCATGCTAGAGGAGTCTACATGAGAGAGAGAGGAGTTTTGATAGAGAGCTAAGCGTTCCAAGGCTGAGCTTAGGGCACAGCGAGAGTAGATGGTAGCGGTTCCTACATCAGAGGGAGGGCCAACTGTCAGTGAGTTCTTACTGCGAGAGGTCTATCAGGCAAGAGCTGACAGAGACAGGGTTCAGGTTGAGAGAGACCTGTACCAAAGGATGTACTAGGAGGTACATGAGCAGATGATAGAGATGAGAGGAGAGATTAGGGGGTTACGATCACGAAGCATCTCTAGGAGTCATTCGCGATCCGTAGCCACACATGGTCAGGCTTTTGTCACTTGCATACCATGAGGGCTTGAGGGTAATGGCGATTGAGGCTCAGCTATGTGATGCATAGACTTTAAGCACTATGACATCCCATTTTGTTTCGAGGGATAGTCGACTCGGATGTATACATGAAACTAAGATATATATATGATTATTTCTTTTAGTCTATGTGTAATGGCTTTTGATCTATCACATGTGATTTTTGTAAAAATGCAACTAGTGATGATGTATAAATGCTATAATTAATACTATTGTGATATACTAACAATTCTAAAAAGAACATGTCGTAACAAGCACAATGATTAATTATTTTACACATAACTTTAATTTCCATGCTACATTCAGTTAATGCAAAAGTGATCTAAGCAATTACTACTTAAACAAGATACAACAATGATCAACTGAACAAAGATATAATGCTAAATGAATTAAGACAAAACAGTAATAGCTTGTCGAAATTGAAGCTAATCTATGTGCTAAATTAGCTTAGGAACATTTAACATTAGATATTAAGCATAAAATCTTTTGAGGTGCGCTGCATTAATAGATTCTTTAAGTGGCATACCTTGCTCATTGCTAATTTATACGCTCTGGATCTAAAGGTTTTGGTGATTATATACAGTCCAAGCCAATTAGGGCTAAACTTACCTTTTTCGCTAGGCGGTGCATTTACATTGCATTGATTTTCATAAAGAACCAAGCCCCCAACGTTAAATGAACGTTGTATGACTTGCACATTATAGGCTTGTTCTATTCCTTTTTTATAAGCCTTAAGACATTCAAGAGCATTAATACATCTTTCATCAAGCATCTCAAGTTCCTGTAATCTTTTCTCTCGTTCTATGTTATTATCCATGATATCTCTTAGAGAGATTCACAAGGAGCGAATTTCTAGCTCCAAGGGCATTATCACGTCTGCGCCATAGACGAGATTATACAGTGTGTTACCAGTAGTTGTTTGAATACTTGTTCTGTAAGCCCATAAGGCATAGGATAATTGTGTATGCCAATCTTTTTGATGTTTATTAACAATTTTCTATAAAATCTTTCCAATAACCTTGTTTGAAGCTTCCGCTTGGCCATTTGATTGAGGGTAATAAGGCGTAGAGAAGCGATGTTGTATATGATATTTTTCGAGGAACTTTTTCACATCCTTGTTCTTAAATGGTGTACCATTGTCTAAAACCAAGGAGGAAGGTATTCCAAATCAAGAAATTATGTTATCTTGTATGAATCGACAGATTACATCGGTGGTCGTATGTCCTTGAGAGGAGGGTGGGGAAATCTTGCCAATTAGAGCCAAGCCCTAGATAGAGAATGACCTTGGTGACACCTGGGAACAAAGCTCTTGAGCGGGAGCATGGATTAGGTGTTTATGTTGTTGGCATTGTGGGCATCTCTTGACGTAAGCAAAGGAATCTTGTTCCATATGCTGCCAATAGGACCCCATATGTAACAATTTTTGCATCAAAGATTTTCCACCAAAATGCCCTCCACAGGCACCAGAGTGAGCTTCTTCTAAAGCTATCAGAATCTCTGAATTACTTAAACATCAGAGTAAAACACCATTATAACTTCGTTGATACAAGACATTCGATAATATAATGTATCGCGCTGCTAGTTTGCGTAAACGAAGTTGGGCATTCTTAGATGTTGAATCAGGGATGGTTCCATCGCGTAGATAATTGAATATGTAGGAGAACCATTCATCCATGTATGTATTACCACAGAGTTCCAAATTCGCAACTATAGAGTCATCGATTATCAGTGTCTTAAGATTATGAACAACAAAGGTAAATTCCTCAAGAGAACCGTAAGGAGATATAAGGGAAGTTGCGCTCGCCATTGCATCTGCATGCTGGTTATCTTTCCTGGGAAAGGTATCAATCAAGTATGATTTGAATTGTTTTAATAGAGATAATGCAAACTCATGATATTGAGATAGCTTATCGTGCTTAGTCTAATACAATCTCGTTATTTGTTTAACAATTAACTGAGAATCTTTGTATATTGTAACATTTTTGATATTCAGAGCTAAGGCTGCACGAAGTCCAGCGATAAGAGCTTCATATTCAGCTATGTTGTTTATGCATAAGAAATCTAATCGGTAAGATAAGGGAATCAGCTTACCAACAGGAGGTATTAATATAACACCAGCTCCGGAGCCAGTTTGGCATTTTGATCCGTCAAAGTATAACTCCCATTTTTCATCCGCAAAGATTGTTAAAATTTGTTCGTTGGGAAATGCGTCGACGTTTTGTATAGCAAAGGGCGAGGGAGCATTAGCTAACTGATCAGCTATTGCTTTCCCTTTAATTGCTTTTTGTGAAATAAATTTGCGATCAAATTTTGTTAACAACATAACCCATTTAGCAAGATGACCTGATAAATCTGTTCTTGCGAAGAGATGTTTCAAAGGGTCAAATTTTACCATTACATGCACTTCATCATTTAAGAGATAGTGTCTAAGCTTTTGAGTGGCAAACACTAAAGCCAAACAATGCTTCTCTATAGCTATGTATCGCACCTCATAATCAAGTAAAGTACGACTAATGTAATAGACAACACATTCTTTGGCTTCAGCATTATGATGTGTTAACAAAGTTGCTATGGCATTGTTAGATGCTGAAATGTATAACAAAAATAGTTTATCAGAAATAGCAGGTTGTAAAACAGGTGGATTAGCTAAGTATTCCTTTAAGTCATCAAAAGCTTTTTGACATTTTGAATTCCATTGAAAATGAGAATCTTTCCTTTGTAATTGTGTAAAGGGGCGAGTCCTATCCGCGAGTTGTGAAACAAATCAGCGGATGGCTTGTATCTTTCCCTGCAAACTATGAAGTTGAGATATGTTCTTAGGTATTGGCATAGTAACAGTCACATCTATCTTTTTTGTATTGACTTCTATCCCTTGATTTGAAACAATAAATCCAAGTAGCTTTCCACTATTCACGCCAAAAAAACACTTACGGGGATGTAATCGCATATTATATTTTTGTATACGCTCCAATATTTGTTAAAGATTTGTCACATGACCCTTACGATGGATAGACTTTGCTAGGATGTTGTCAACATAATCTTCTAAAATATTGTGCATATAATCATGGAATATAAGAGTCATTGCACACTGGTAAGTAGCTCCTGCATTCTTAAGTCCAAATGGCATGACTACCCAACAAAATGTACCCCAAGGTGTTATAAAGGTTGTTTTATACTGATCAAGAGGAATTATAGGGATTTGATTATATCCTGAAAATCCATCCATAAATGATAGCAACTCATGTCCGGATATGGAATCAACAATCATATCAATATTAGGGAGAGAAAATTATCTTTCAAAGATGCCAAATTTAAATCTTTGAAATCTATGCACATTCTTATATGACCATCAGATTTAGCGATGGCAACAATATTTGAGATCCACAGGGAGTAATCAATAGGTCTCATAAAGCCATCTTGTAAGAGTTTTTCTATTTCAGCTTTAACAAGCAAAGCAATCTTAGGATTCATCTTACAAATCTTGTGTTTGAATGGCTTAGCATCTAGTTTCAAGACGATATTGTGCGTTACGATCTGAGGATCTATACCAGGCATGTCTGAATAATTCCAAGCGAATAATTTCAAGAACTCATTCAACAGTTTAGTTTATTGATAACTGAGAGGGGGGTGAATCAATTATCTTAATTAATTTAACTTTCTATTCTTCTTTAATAACTAGTGCAGCATCAAAACAAATAAGCATCCATAACCATGAAAGCATAAACAAAATCAATACACATAACACAATGATTTTGACGTGGAAAACCCTGTTAAGGGAAAAACCACAGGGTGACTAACCCAAGATTGTATTCTCTGTTAAAAGAATAGAAGTACAAAATGGCACTTGCCAATTAGGGCTCACTGCCCGAGCACACTGCTCACAAGAGGCTCACTGCCTACAAGAGACTCACTGTCTACAAGTTATAAAGAAAGTAACAAGATACTTGAACTGATGAGAAGCATCCACATATGCTGAGGTTTAGTTCTGATTAGGCTCAATACACTAATCTACTACACTTCACAATACACCACACACACCTTCTCATTGAAATCCATCTGGTATATATATCCGCACAAAGGATTTCAACATCTTTCTAGTCGGCATCTGGAATACTCAATATTTTCCCAAACTCTGGTCTGTCGGCTGAATCCTTGCTTACCAAGTGATGCGTATCAAAGAGATGCTTATAGAAGTCATCAATCATGTCAGCCAATCATGAATGATCCCATAAGAAACTTGATTACCATCAATATCTCATCCAGATTAAGGTCTGATGCTCTGCCGGTCAGTTCTTCCTCAGTCTACTCTGCCAAATAGGAACCCAACACTTAGGTGTTCATATCTTTTCACTCTTAGAGGCTCAATCTATGGAATATATTAGTCATGGTACTCCTCTTGACTTCCCCAAGTCCACACTTTACTGAGATACTTCCTCTGAGAGATCCAGACCTGATTGTCAGACCTTGTTGCATGTTCTGTTCTTGGTCATTGGACCAAAATACTCTTCAATTTGACTTCCGGTATAGACACACCATGTCTTGCGGATGTGTGGGATGGACTTTGTTGCCATCAATGACAACACTCATGAAGCCACACAGTGTCTCTTGCCAACAATCTCCCCCTTTGGCATTGATGGCAACACTTAGTGAAAATGACTAAGTGTCACACTACACTCCCCCTTGGCCGATGCTCTGTTCTAATGTACACTTTACCGGAGCTCCCCCTTAGCTAGATTCCACATTTTTCACTTCTCCTCACTCCCCCTTTGACATCAATGGCAAAGGGTAGAATCTGCACACCAAAATTCCCAAAAATCCAACTATACTTAGCCGCATAAGTATATATACATGTTATACTTTACATATACTGAAGTATATTGGCAAAAGTTGTCTTCAACTGGACAAATTCTGTTGCTCAAATCTGTTTCATCCTGTCCAAAATTGATATGTGACCACTCAACAGGAATGCAAAAGCTTCTGCCCTCTTTAGATCTGTCGGATCATTGGTCCAGGCTGTGGTCTGAGCATCAATTAGGGCCTCATGCATGGCCTCAAATTTAGGGATAATTATCCCTCTAAGTTCACCCATCCTACTTATTGTATTCTTCCTTTCCTTTTCAAGTTTCTTTAGTTCATTTAGAATGGCAATAGTCTGACATTCCTAGTTTATTATGGATGTGGTGAGAGGATCAAAATTTTGAGATACACTTGATAGTTTATCCTCTTGCTCTTTCACTTTCTTCTCAATATCCTTTGTCACTTTAGACCAGAATAAACAAAATTTATATATTTCTTCGCCATCTTTAAGAGAATTTTCTAAGCTCTTTATCCCAATATCCATAGTTCTCCTATCATTTGTTATTAGCCCTTGTACTTTAGAGAATCTCTTACCCAAAAATTATTTCCGGACTTTCTCTTCTGCTGCTTTCTCTAAAGAGTCAGAATGTGTATTAACAGAATTTACAAGGGACTTTAGATTACCGGATGTGGAGACCGAAGGATCCTTTTGGAAGGATGGCATAATTTTCTCTAGCACATCGGATGCAATCTCTATTAGCTCACAGTCTTCCATGTGAGACTTCAGAAGCTTTTCTTTTGCTTTGGCTTGAGAAAAAGATGCTACCTTCATTGTCTGGACTGGAGAGAGGGAATCAAAATTGAATGGCCCTTGAAGTAGCTCCGGTTCATCTAATTCCATCATTTCTTTTGTCAAGAATTCTTTGACTGCTTCTGCAGTGTCTCTTGCCAGAGATAGAGTTTTCTTCCCTTCTGCAGCCTCAGCACTGTCACTTGTGGTTATCTCTGTTTGACCTTCTTCTCTTCCCTTCACTTCTTTTTCTTGATTGATTCTCTCTTCTTTTCTTTCTTTTCCTTCAATTCTGGAGTCTGCTGGGGGATTCGGAAGAGAGGTGTCTACTTCTCCATGGACTTCCTCTTATGGAACAAAGGAATCTAATCCCTTAGTCTTCTCTTTATCCATCTCTTTTGAATCTTCTGCATTTTTCTCTGTAGGATCTTCCTTTGATGTATAGAGTCCTTCATCATCCATGACAGAGGGTTCATCACCTAAGTCCTCTATAACAGGAATATTGAATCTTTTATAGGCATTACGGAGGATGTCTTCAGTCTCTTTGGCCACCTGATCAGTCTCTCTGAGCATAAGCTTATTCATTCTGGATTTGTTCCGGAACTCATCTTTGCAATCTTTGAAGATCATGCTCATTTTCTTTGGAGTGATGGAGGGATAAAGTTGAATAGCTATTTGTTCCCGGATCTCCAGGTCCTTTGCCTTCGCATTCTCCTTTCTCATTTCAAGTTCCTTCTATAAACTTTTGGGAATTAGAGAGATGATTTCAATAAATGCCTTATTATATATGTTTAAGTACTTAACTGTGGCTTCTTCCAAGATATTTTTATCTACGTCATTATACTCATCATAGAATTATGTCATTGGTTGCAGATTTCCATCCACAGTAACTACCTTGACTACATCATCAATGGATAGAGTAGGCCTTTCAACAAACTCTTCTACTTCTTCTTCCTTCCTATGACTGGTAGAGGGTTCACCGGATGTTTTCTTCTTCTTCTTCATTTTCTTGATTTCTTCATCGTTCTCTGTTTCTTCATCATCCTTCTGACTCATATAGGACCTTGTGGCCTTTTTCTTTGTTCTCTTCTCTCCCATTCTGGATGTCTGGGCTTTCAGTTTTGATGCTTTTTGGCTCTTAGAGGTGGCAGGTGCAAAGCTTCTGGAGGATTTGGTCCGGGAGGGGCACCGGAGCACTTTCTTTTTCTATTTCTTGCATTTCTTTGTCTGCCCTTTCCATCTTCTCTCTGTTGGCATCAACTGCCTCCTTTGATATTCCTTGCCTCTTGGCGAATTCTTCTACTTCCCTTCTTACTTTTCTCTTGATCTCAGGCTGTCTAAGTTCAACATGAACTTTTACACTCAGCTCTTGGTAGGTTCCAAACCTTTCTACCTTAGGGTCCTTAGGCTTACTCAACAGATGTTGGATATGCAGTTCTAGGATTTTCTCATCAACCTTATACCCCATTGGCATGATCCATACTATTCTTGGTTCCACTATCTCCATTAGGCATTGATCATTGTCTACCATAAAGCACATTGTATCCTTGTATTTCTCAACCAAAGATTGGGGGATTCTTTCTCTGGCCTGCATCATGCTTTGGACATTTTTGAAGTAACCCCACAGAGCTGTATTTTGTGTCTTGGCATCACCAAGCCCATACATATAATCCCTGATTTGTATGGCAACAGGTCTGTCATTTTGCCATATCCAGCCACTAGTTCAAGGTAGCTCATTCATATAATAGAAGAATAGGCAAAGTATCAAGCCACCATACTTTAATGAATTCTTTTTATCCTTCTTTATTTTCTGCAAATTCTCCAACAGTTGATTCAAGAGAAGCTCACAAAGATCATAGTCAGCATTTTCTCTTAGCATCTGATAAGCAGTGTAAATTGCAGTTCTAGGTACTGAATTTTCCCTACTGGAGTGATATATCTTGTAACCAATTATCATGGAGGCAAACTTGATATCTGGATCAATGATATCTTCTATTGTCATCGCTCTCTTGTCAAATTTTGATCTAGTAGCCTCACTCATAGTTTGGTTTTTGACCGATTTGAGAACAGGTAACCCTCCAGATGAGTGCAAACTGGTTACCGCCCTAATAGCATCTTTTGTGATCTTAAATGGTCTATTCAACCACATGAAGTTGTCATGCACTCTACTCAAAACATACTGGACCCACTCATCTTCTACAAAACAGGGGAAATGGATGCACTGTCTGAAATGCTTATCCCGGATGGCCTTGTATTGGGGTTTAAGTTTAAGTGATTCATCTAACAATTCCTTGTGGTAGATATCCATCAGCTTGGATTCCCCAAATTCTTTAATTTTTGTGTGTATGTAAACCCTAATATCTTCTACATGTATAACTCCATGCGAAATGCTAGAAAATGCACCTAGGGGATCAACTTCTAGGGATTTATAGGGATGTTTTCTAAATTTTGGGCATGGCCTATCAATGATCTTCACAACATTCAGAGTAGCCATCTTTCAAAGATTCAAAGAGAGATTTCAAGAGCAGAAAATACCTTTTACGCTTCTAGGGTTCTCGATATGAGCTGGATCGAATTGCTGGATGAATCGACTTCTGCGGTTGATCTTTGAGAGGTTTGAGACAATTTAGTTGCAGAGCTCCTTCTCTCTTCTTCTTGAATGCAAATGTGCAAATGATGAACAAAAGAAGCCTTATATTTCTATGCAAACCCTAATTTCTCATTGTAATAAATGCACAACTTAAGTTATTCCAGTTGCTTTGTTCTTCTTGTCTTGAGAGATCTTTTCAGATCACTGAGATGCACTTAGAGTTATTCTCGGTGAATAATGGCAATCTATCTACCTTTCTCCAATCATTCCATTTATCCGCAGATCAAGATACCTCAAATTTGAATCATACCGGATTTAACTGTGAAAATCCTGTTCTTACCGGATGACTGTTAAACTGGATCAAGCTGGGAAGATTTAACCTCTTCTAAATTTCTCACAGATCTTTGATATCTTTGCCTAGGCTTATTTAGATGTTTCTCTAAGAACCCTTTAATCCGCAACTTTCCATGTGCCAATTTCAGGCATCAATTGACTGGCTAGGGGAACTTGTTTTCTTTTGTGACTCCCCCTGAGCTAGAGCTCATCTATTTAGTTTTTGGAAGGAATATTAGCACCAGATTCTGGTGTGGATCCATCCTCAACATTTTATGTACTCCTCTTCACCCAAATCTTGTTCATCTCCCTTTGAATTTCATCTGCATTCACTTTTCCTTTTCCTTTGTCTTAGTTTTGATTATGATGCATCGAACCCTTTTTGTCCTGATTCTTACTTCTACAGAATTTGGCAATATGACCAGATCTATTGCAATTGTGGCAAACAACATTTCTTTGCATATTTGACTGATATCCTCTTGATCTACACTGATTAGCCATATGTCCCATTCTATTGCATGCAAAGCATCTACCATTGAATGAATTGTTCATTTGCATATTTCTACACTCATGAGATTTGTGACCATACCTTTTGCAATTAAAACACTATCTGGAGAAGGATGAATTAGTCTGATTCATTCTTCTTTTGCACTGATTTGCTTTATGACCAAAGTTATTGCAATTGTGGCAGTATCCATTGAAGGATGGATATCTTTGAGCATTTAGTTGCCTTACCAGAGGTCTTCTAGGCCTGTTCCTTGGATTTCCTAATCTAGAGTTCTTCTGACCGGATCCGGAGCTTTCACCTTTCCCATACCCCAAGCCTTGCTTATCATCTACCCTCTTTTGGCTTTCAAGAAGAACTTCAAGCTGAGCAGAGCTTATCTTGAATTTCTCTTTGTATTCATTTGTTGTTTGAAGATCCCTTTTTAGAGTGTCAATTTGATTCTCAAGTTGTTCTTCATTATCTCTAGCTTCTTCAAGATTAGATTCCAAATGCCTGATTATTCTATCCATTTTGTGGCAGTCTTCTGACTTCTCCTTAAGAGATTGTTTTAGATTATCTTCAGTCTTTCTTTTCTCTTCAATTTCTTGGGTGAATTTCATAACCCTTGATTCCATTTCATGTCTTACCATAATGACCTCTTTTGATAGCTTCTCACATAATTTGTTCTTCTCATTAAGATCTTCATTAGTATCATTGGCTTCACTTTGACTTGCTAATTGCTAAAGAAGTTCCTTTCTCTTTTTCATAGAGATACTCAGTTTCTCCTTTAGTTCATTTATGAAATCATCAGCTTGTTTGAGTCTTTCCCTCAAGTTATTGACTTCAGAGTGAGAATGCTCGAGATCATCAAGCGCAGACTAAAGTTGTTCCCTCATACCATACATATCCATTGGAATTCCTAGATCTTCCTCAAGCTGTTAGGCTCTATTTGGAGGAACTTAGCTTTGATACCAATTGTTGATAACTGAGAGAGGGGGGTGAATCACTTATCTTAATTAATTTAACTTTCTATTCTTCTTTAATAATTAGTGCAGCATCAAAACAAATAAACATCCATAACCATGAAAGCAGAAATAAAATCAATACACATAACACAATGATTTTGATGTGGAAAACCCTGTTAAGGGAAAAACCACGGGGTGACTAACCCAAGATTGTATTCTCTATTAAAATAATAGAAGTACAAAATGGCACTTGCCAATTAGGGCTCACTGCTTGAGCACATTGCTCATAAGAGGCTCATTGCCTACAAGAGACTCACTGTCTACAAGTTATAAAGAAAGTAACAAGATACTTGAATTGATGAGAAGCATCCACATATCTTGAGGTTTAGTTCCGGTTAGGCTCAATACACTGATCTACTGCACTTCATTCTTCCTCTTCTTTAGTGTTGTTGTCCTGTCACATACCAGACCTGTATTACTACTTCCACATTGCTCTCTACTTTTCTTCACACTTCACAATACACCACACACACCTTCTCATCGAAATCCATCTGGTATATATATCCGCACAAAGGATTTCAACATCTTTCTAGTTGACATCCGAAATACTCAATATTTTCCCAAACTCTGGTCTGTCGGCTGAATCCTTGCTTACCAAGTGATGCGTATCAAAGAGATGCTTATAGAAGTCATCAATCATGTCGGCCAATCATGAATGATCCCATACGAAACTTGATTACCATCAATATCTCATCCGGATTAAGGTCTGATGCTCTGCCGATCAGTTCTTCCTTAGTCTACTCTACCAAACAGGAACCCAACACTTAGGTGTTCATATCTTTTCACTCTTACATCACCAAAGGCTCAATCTCTGGAATATATTATTCATGGCACTCCTCTTGACTTCCCCAAGTCCACACTTTACTAAGATACTTCCTCTGAGAGATCCGGACCTGATTGTTAGACCTTGCTGCATGCTCTGTTCTTGGTCACGAGACCAAAATTACTCTTCAATCTGACTTCCGATATAGACACACCATGTCCTGTGGATGTGTGGGATGGACTTTGTTGCCATCAATGACAACACTCATGAAGCCACACAGTGTCTCTTGCCAACGTAGTCATTTCTTCTTTTTCTTCTGTATCTAAACAATAACCAATAGGGATAACTTTTTCAGGGTTATCCTTATCCATAACGTCATCAATAGTCTTTCCATTTAGGAGAGTACTATGGTCTGGGGGATTGTAAGATTGTTCTTCAAGTTCTTCACTATGCTCTACTGTAGCAGTTATTGTGCTAGTAGTCTTTCCAAAATATGCATCATTGTTTAAATGATAAGGTAGGCCATGTTTATGGTGATAATGAGGAATACCATCATAAGCACCTAAGAATTCCATTATCGCTTCATTCACCATAAACATATCTAATGGAAGTGATCCTGGAGGACACTTGGTATCAATCATCTTAGGGAATATCAAACTAAGTGTTGATATTGTATTCATATTTAGAGTAGGGCGTTTGCGGGCTTTTGATTCCTTAAAAGGATTATATCCAATGCCACTTGAGTAATGTTGTGAAGTGGATTCTATAGGGACTTTGATTCCTTGTTGATTTATGCCACAACCATTACCTACATAGTCACAATTTGTAAAGGATTCAGAATCCTCTGCCATAGAGAGAGACCATTTCTTTGGACGAAGGCAGAGCTTCATAAGTCTCATAATCAGTGGTATAACTCAGAGTATTATCCTTATTTGTCATCAAAGAAGTCTTATGTTTATCATTCGCAGCATGTGACGTGATCGATGCAATATTTGATGTTTCAGGGACAGGGTTTCTAAGTTTATATTCTCCAGTGGAGGAAGATGCAAAATCTAACGAACCCCAGTCATCGCCAACAAATGTATTCGATTGTTTAGACTCTTGCATAACATTTTTAGAGGCAAGAGGAGCTGACAACTTAGCTTTCAAATTGTTCAAACTCTTGGGAAAAATAACATGGTTATGCACTTCCATTTGCAAACAACTATCAGGCTCAGGATCCGAATGGATAGTATGCAATTTACCTTTAAATATAAACTTAATCGAACTGTGCAAAGTACAAGGAACTGCTCCTAGTGCATGTATCCAAGGTCTACCCAGAATCATGTTATAAGATAGAGAACAAGGCATGACATGAATCAAGGTAGGCAGCATCACAAGTCTAACTTGTATAGGTAAAGTTATAGTGCCCACAGATTATTTTCCAACATTATCAAATCCACGAATACTTAATGATTCCGGTTTGACAGCAGATATATTGACCTTAACTTTATGTAATAAATCAATAGCACAAACATTAAGGGCTGACCCATTATCAATCATAACCCTCTTAACCAATGTTTTGTTGATCGTAATAAAGATAACCAAAGGATCATACTGCTTCTGAACATCAAGAGATGGTAACTCATGTTGCTGAAATAGAATGTTGGTTTTTGTTGCATGCATACAATCTAGTAAAGCGGCAACATCATTTGGTTTAATAGCGGGAGGAACAATCACCTTTTGTAAAGCTTCTTGTAGCATTCCATGGTAAGTAGGTGAAGTTTGTATAAGTTCCCAAAGAGATATTTTTGCAGGAGTAGCGCGAAGCTATTCTACAAGATCATAGTCTTTACCACCTTTATATGTTAAATGAGGTGCTTAAGGAGGCATAGGTTGAGAAGCTGGTAAAGATATCAGAACATTCATTTGTTGTGTACTTTGTTTATTATTTCGAGTATTATATGTATGAGCAACCACATTATGATTAGTTTGTTGTAAGTTTTGTTTCACAATTTGTTTTGCACAATCATAAATGTGATCAGGGGATGGAGAAGAGGATGAAAGAACTTTAACAACAAGCACAGGTTTAGAGGATGGTTGACCCACATTTGCACATAGAGTGACCACAATTTTTGGTTTTTCAATCTCTTCTTTGGGTTTAGGAACATAAATTGCATTTACAAATCTTTGAAATAATGATGGCTTAGAGGCCATAGTGGAATGTTGAATCAAGATAAAGTCCTCAAGGGCTTCATCTAACATATCGAAGTCATCATGACTAAATGGCTCATCATAAGCATGAAAATCTTGCAAAAAATAATCTGACATTTTAACATGCTCTATTTAAACCAAGATTTAAATGCACAATGATGGCCTTTGCAAATGAAATACAATTTCTAACAATAAATGCTAATTTTCAACTCTTTTAGTGAAAAGATAAAGAATGTAATCCACAATTTAACATATGCAATTTCACTAAAGAGGTTTTTCAATCCAATTATGCTCTAGAACAACAAGTTATTTCAGAACTAAAATTTAAAAGGATGCAAATTCTTTAAAGCTCGGGTTCACCAAAATGTTTAGGGGGAAATTTGATAGTTTGTTTAAGCTAAGTTAAATGCCACAATCTCCCCACTAAGCATTGGGAGGACAAGGACCGAGCTTGTGAACAAGCTTCTAATCACTTTGTCTATCCCTTATGCTCAGGTGGTTATGAAACCTAAGGCCCTAATCAAGATTTTATCAAGTATTTTCCTTTCAACCAAGTAAAACCTTAATTATGCCTTAAATAAGAAATATACAGAAACTGATGAAACAGCTGGCAAAATTGATCACAAAAGTACAGACATAGAGTTCCAGAGATAGTGTACCCAGATTTTGAGGGCTGCATGGACTAGGGTGCCCGCTTCAGTGTTCTAAAAGTTTCCGCATGGGAAAATCTTCTGCACAGGGTGTTTGAGACTATTGAAAGGCTTCCAGATCCTGGAATAAACCCCTGGTTGGACTAGGGCACCCACTCTAATGTCTCGCAAGTCTTAGAATCTGAAAATCTAAAAGTCTGTCACGATTGTACCTATAATATCCTTCTTTGTGTAGCTTCTTTCCTCCAGAACTTGCAAAACATGATCTACACATACAAAAGAAGGAAGATGTTGCGGCTATCTAGGAGCTTGCCTCAGTCAAGCCCTGTCTTTGGTATTTCTACCTCAACAATAGCTAGAGATAAAGATTTGTAGAGGTGTGTACAAACCTAACAATGTGTGTGCATAAATTCAAACCCTAGATGTCTCAATCAAGGGAAGATCAACAACTTGCTTTGCATCAATAAACACATACAACTTCACCTCGAGGAGATGAGATAAATGAAGACTTACATGAACACGAAGGCGAATCAACAATGTCTGCGGAGGATCTCCAAGCTTGTTGTGGAAGGCTTCAATCCTTCTCCTGATCATGCAAAGGGTGTACAAACCCTAGGAAGAGCAAGATAGACTCAAGATCTTGATTCCTAATCTTCATCCATTATCTCCAAGATAGCAAATAATGAATACTTCAAAGAGCTTCAACAAGTCACTAATCTTCAATAGCAATTGCAACAGAGTTTTGGCATCAAGCTTGCATAAAAATTGCGTGTGTTAAAATGATTTACAAATGTCTTTTTATATCTAGCTTTAGGGAATTCAAATTTTGAAATAACATTTTGATATCGCGCGAAAATTGAGAATTTGAAAACGAAATCCCGAGGCACTCGACGGGACCTGGCACCCCACCAAAATTCAAAATCATGTGAAACGGGGGAGGACTAGGGTGCGGGTGCCCAAGTCCTAGCCCCCAATTTCATCTCAGATCTGCATTTTTGGGGGTCCTAGGGACCCAAGTTTCAAATCTCTTTCCGGGTTCTATCAATAAGTTACCTCAAAAAGTGAATAGATTGCTCCTAGACTTAGTCAATCTGGGTTTTCGGAAGGCTAGAAAAGAAAAGGTTGGAAGGTCACCAAGAGTGAGGAGCTATACTGAGGGAAATTGTACCATTCCATACAGAAGGACAATTTTTGATGTTACAAGTTGTATCACTAAATGATGAATATAATTGACAAGGGTCTTTGATTTGTTGATGTTTAGCTTTGAGAAATGTGATCTCTTAGTCTAATTTGAAGGCTATTTGTTAAAAGTCTACTAAATATACTCTAATAGAGAACAAATTCATAGATAGGTATTGAATCAAAACTATGAACTAACTTCCTACTTTCACAAACTTTTTCCTATGCTCAAAACTATAGAATCAAAGTTCTATGAACTGACTATCAACATGCCAACTCCCAAGAAAGACCAAGAATAAACCAATAAGTGGTGAAGAGAAATCCAACCACCAACTAGGTTGACCATAAGTGTTCAAACATTTGAAAATAACCCATGAACTTGAAACATAGGACCATGGTAGGGGAGATGGGTACTAGATAGAAGGGTAGGTAAATATTCAAAAGCTATTTGAATAATAACCATCCACATGGACAATAAGAGCATCAACAACCAACGCACTTGCCATAAATATGCCAAACACACTAATATGATGATAAAATACCTTGGAAAAGTAAAACAAACTTACTTGTTGTAGAAAGGAAAGATCACCACAAAGGGAGAAACAAGGTTGGAAAGCATTGTAAAGTTCTTATAAAATTATCTTATAGGAAAAACAAGTGATGAGTGGTTCCAACACAAAATGGGGAGGAATGATGTTGCAAATAAGGTACTCCACAATAGGAGGAAGAGGCAAGGACCACAAAGCAATATCAAAAAACACCATAAAAGGAAGACACCATAATTATTTGACTTTTGGCATTCAACCAAGATAAAACAAGCCCTAGAATATACAACTAAGTCAACACAGAGATAACATATCAAGTAGAAGCAATGGAATCAGTCAAAGATTTAGGAGTAGGCCCATAGAACTCAATTGGACAAAGGATAGGTCTAGGATGGAATACAAATCACAAAATAAATCAATGCACTTGTTATCATTCTACCTAGATAACAATTAGGAATGCAATACAAAGGAACCATAAATGTATGACAAAGAAGGAACCAATTCACCCTCTTTCCTCCATTGTTGCATTTTCCTAGACAAGAGAGAAAGGATGATCATGTTAATTATTACATATTCCTATGCTCAAACTAACTTCTACCCTTTTACTTGCCTGATCCAAATTGCTCTGCTATGCTCCTTCTATTAGCTAGGGGACAACTGATATTTATAAATATATTTACTAGGTTGTTGTATGATTAAAGCCATGAGGACACTTTTCCTTAACTAACCCTCTAATATAAAACAAGATCGAAGACAATGAATAAGTCCTAGGTAAAGTGGGGTTCACTTGGCTGAATTTGAATTTCTAAATTTGATGTTGGGTGGAACAATATTACGCTCGTGAGGTCAACCTTGTGAGCATGGACCCAAACTATGATAAAAGACAAGCTAGATCATAATATACAATGATAACCTAGGAATTAGTGTATGGATGGACATGATAATCATACAAATAGGTTGAATGTATTGTGATAATCATGTATTAACCTTTATAAAATGTTTACTTGACATTTAATATCTAGGTTTTAGTTCTAACTCTTTGGATTGATATAAATGCTCGATGTAGAAAAATGTGTGTTTTAATTTTTGTCCAAGACCTTTTGAAAGTGATTAGAAAATAATATGGGATGAAGGGGAGGCTCAAATTGTTTGTATTTTCTACGACATAAATTAGTCTAAATTTTCATTAGATGCATTTTTTAATGTTTTAAATTGAATGTGTCTTCAAATGACATGTATTTTGAATTTGTCCACGTTCAATGTGATTTTTAGTTCAAATTGTGTACATTATTTAATTAGTTTGTTGATATATTTTTTTTATTGTTTAACATGCAGTTGCCCTTTCATCACATGGAGCCAAATATAGCTGTAGTCGATGAGTTTTCCATAGAGGATTTTATACATATTGACCATCCCAAAAACCCCTTACATGGACCACCACCTCCACATAATGTATCACCACCACATAACCCCACACCTCCACCCTCTCCACCTCCTAACCCTCCACCTCCTAACCCCCCACGTCCTCAAATTGATCAAAACTAGTTAAGAGAGCATAAATGCAAACCTAAATGTCATTCAAGAAAATATAAATTTGATAAAAAATGAGCCCAACCTTCCCCCCCATGTAGACGATTTGCATCTTCGATGCAAACTGTTGTCTACTCTATTCGATCCATCGATGCAGACCTAGCTAGTTTCCATCGATGGAGAGAAGAGATAAGACAATTTTATGTAGATGGGTTGTCTTATAAAGAAATCCATGACCTTCATATTACCAAAGAAGAAATTTGTGCACATTTCTTTAACCCCAATACAAATGAACCAATTCCATCCAATAAAAAATGACTTCCAATTAAATGGTGTAGGCACCAACAGATAGTTGCACATTTTTGGGACAGATGGTGGATGGTCTTTGATACTCCACCACATGGCAATTGTGAGGTGCCCCTTTATTTTTTGAGAAAGTCATGGGTTGAGTTTGAGTTGGGTTAAAAACCCAACTATTTTGATTTGAGGTCATTTTAGGGAGTTGTTCATGGCATGCCCCAAAATAGATTAGGAGCACATGTCGATCCTCAGCGACGTGCTCTGATTCTACCGATTGTTGCTCCTCTAGCTCCTAGTATTCCCGCTACATATCAGCAGCAGACAATATTGTCCACATTAGGAGCATTGAGTTCTCTCTCAGGAGATCTCATTCATTAGACTACCCACGTGGCAAATGAAGTGGGCGATAGAGAGCATGGAGGTTCATCCTATGGGCATACTCAAGCATCCACTACAGGTCCACCTGTATCTACGACATAATCATTTATGGACTTACTATATGCTGATGATCATCCGACACAGGTATGCACATCTTTTGAAAGGAATGTATTTTAATTTGTTTGAAATGTGCAAAATTCATGTAAATAATATTAAATTAAATTATATATATAATATAATATTAATTTTCAAGAAGTGTTCGATGTAGATGCATGATCAAAGGAGGCCAGTTTCTCAATATGATCGTGTTTATCTTTCAAGAGTTGTAGAAATGGGCACACCTTACGATCAGGTAAACCAATATATATTTTAATTTATGTCCATATCTAATTTAATTTGAATTTGTACACATGTGTGAAATTATGATATATTGTATCTATGCAGGGAGGTCATGAGATACCCATGACTGACCAACCACAAGGTGTGGTGAGTGCTCCTAAGTCATCATCAACTTTTATGCATGGGCCATCTCAGGTGCGTGATTTCAAAATTTATTTAAGTTTGAAATTTACATGTGCTTTAAAAACTCACTACATGTACTATGATTATTTTTATGCAGGATGATAGCAGTATCCTTATAGGTGGTAGGCAGGCTCCTGATCATGGTCATGACCATGAGTCCATCTCATTCGAGGTCCTAAACTATACTAAATCTCCTATACAATTTTTAGGTCTTTTAAATATATATTTAAATTCAATTAAAATCATTTTTTATCACTAATATTTTCTAACCTATTGTTTGCTTTATTTGAATATCCAGGAATTAGCAGCTCAATCATTTGGTCCTCAATCGACAGTTATACCACCTGTTGAACAAAATGTGCTAGTAAATTCACATGATCAGATGGTAATTTATGCATATATACTTAAAATCATTTTTATTATATTTACTATATTTAATTAAAATCAAATTTTTATCAAGTTAATATAAATTCTAATCTATATTGTTTGCTTTATTTGACTATCTTCAATTAAAATCATTTTTTATCACTAATATTTTCTAACCTATTGTTTTCTTTATTTGAATATATAGGAATTAGCATCTCAATTAGTTGGTCCTGATAGACTTGATTTGACAGATCGTCCTGATAGACGTGATTTGACTGATCGTCCTGCTAGAATTTAGATAGTTTTATTTTATGGACTATAGATAGTTTTATTTATATGTGTGCCACTTGACATATATACATTTTGAACATGTTATTTCATGGACCATTTCACATACATTATATACATTATGATCATGTTTGTGTTTATGAATGTGTTCACATACATACATGTGATGTTCATTTTCAAGTAATATGCACTATAAATTCTTATCTAGAATCAAATTGCATATATATTTACATGTCATTGTTGAATGAAGTTTAGATGTCTTAATTTAATACTTTAGATAACTTTTTAGATAACTTTTAATTTAATACTTTAGATATACATTTTGAGCATGTTATTTCATGGACCATTTTACAGACATTATAATTGTATAACTTGTGTTTATGAATGTGATCACATACATGTTATGTTCATTATGATGATTATATGCACACACACACACACACACACACACACACACACATATATATATATATATATATATATATATATATATATATATATAATCTAATTTTCAAGTAATATGCACTATAAATTCTTATCTAGAATCAAATTGCATATATATTATATATATATATATATATATATATATATATATATATATATATATATATATATATATATATAATCTAATTTTCAAGTAATATGCACTATAAATTCTTATCTAGAATCAAATTGCATATATATTTTAAACATGCCATTGTTGAATGAAGTTTAGATGTCTTAAAATGATTAACTTTCAAATTTCAATAAAATCACAAGGTTAGGTGACAAATAAATACATTCCTTATAGTTTATATTATATTCATAAAAAAGTAAGGTTAGGTAATTTTAACTATTAATCACTAAACAAAAATCTATGTAATTGCAACAATCATTCAATGTATCCAAAAGATGCATTCATTAACAAGGTTCTACAAACCATATAATAGGCCCTTAAGAAAATTATAAACTTTTTAAGATCATATTCTCCAAAATCTAACACCAATTAAGGGCAGGTAATTTTAACTATTTTCTAATTCTAGCAAATATTAATCACTAAACAAAAATCTATGTAATTGCAACAATCATTCAATGTATCCAAAAGATGCATTCATTAACAAGGTTCTACAAACCATATAATATGCCCTTAAGCAAATTATAAACTTTTTAAGAAGATCATATTCTCCAAAATCTAACACCAATTAAGGGCATGTAATTTTAACTATTTTCCAATTCTAGAAAATATTAATCACTAAACAAAAATCTATGTAATTGCAACAATCATTCAATGTATCCAAAAGATGCATTCATTAACAAGGTTCTACAAACCATATAATAGGCCCTTAAGCAAATTCTTAGTCTTGTAGACACCATAACATCATATATTTCAATTGCAAAATAACCTTAAAAGGAACAAGGAGTTTATAACAGGACAAACATTTTATCCATTCAATCCAATAATGAAGCATATGAGTCTTGATAGCTAAATCATTTTTCATCATATTGAACATATTCTCCAATTAAGCTAAACACTTTATCAAGTAATATAAATCCTATGAGAGGATTGCTTGTGAAGTTTGTAGAAGTGCTTAGTTGAGCCCATCGTTGTGAAATAAGCCTCCTTGGGATTGATTTTGACACCTTGTTTGACATCAGATTTTATTCTAAGTCTCTAATCACCAATTCTCTAAGTATTTTTCCATTCTTAGATTTAAGTCGCAATTCCTCCCTTACTAGGAGGAGGAAAAAACCTAATGTCTAATGTCTCATACTTAGGTTTACACAAGATTTCATGTAGAACTTAGGTAGAAGAACATCTAGCTTAGAATGATAGAAAAATTTAGTATAACACTAATAATGCAATATAATGTTGACTTTCTAAGATCATATTCTCTGAAATCTAACACCAATTAAGGGCAGGTAATTTTAACTATTTTCCAATTCTAGCATATATTAATCACTAAACAAAAATCTATGTAATTGCAACAATCATTCAATGTATCCAAAAGATGCATTCATTAACAAGGTTCTACAAACCATATAATAGGCCCTTAAGCAAATTCTTAGTCTTGCAGACACCATAACATCATATATTTCAATTGCAAAAGAGCCTTAAAAGGAACAAGGTTCTACTAATAATGCAATATAATGTTAACTCCCTAAGAAGATCATATTCTCCAAAATCTAACACCAATCATTTACAATTCTTCGACTCAAGATATTAATTATATAAGACTTAGAGATCTACACTTTCTTATGAAATAATCTGGACTAGATGACTTTGCAAAAGTACTTTAAGCTAAATTATCCTAACACTAGTAATGACCATAACTTATACTTGACATGTATAAAATGTATAAGATACAATTGAACAATTTTATAAAATGTGGTTTATAAGAGACAATTTGTATAAGATAAAATTGGAACAAGATATAAAAAGTGAATTATAATTTCATTGAAGTTCATACATTGAACAAACATATATAATGTATATTGATGTTTAATACAACTATATTGATGTTGAAACATATGTGCATATAAATACGATTAAATCTTATCCACTTTTAGCTCAAGACCACAAATTGATATTTACATAATTTATATGATAAAATTTGTTTACAATGACAATCATGGTAGATCGACTTGATGAGAACCTGCAAAAATAATTAATGTAAGTAAAGAAACTATATTTTATGAGTCATGTAACTAGATAATTCATACGAGAAAAGAACAATACATTCTAAACCTAGATATCCTAGATATAGATTATATGAGTCATGCATCTTGTGAACCCTACAAATCTTAGAAATCCTAAATCTAGATTAGTTATTCTAAGAGGATGGCTTAAGGGGAGTTAAGAGATGTACCCTAAACTCTTAACCCATAAAGATTTGTTATTCTTTGCATCTCATGAACCCTACGACCTAAAGCCTAAGAGATGCAAGATGATGGATTAAGGGGTTCAGATAAGAGGATATGGCTTAAGGGGCCCTAAGATGATGGCTTAAGGGGAGTTAAGAGATGAGCCCTAA
The DNA here is from genome assembly GCA_027924645.1 of Cunninghamia lanceolata. Classification (NCBI taxonomy): domain Eukaryota; kingdom Viridiplantae; phylum Streptophyta; class Pinopsida; order Cupressales; family Cupressaceae; genus Cunninghamia; species Cunninghamia lanceolata. Next base: position 8,894,425 of record BSBN01000957.1, read on the forward strand.
ACCCTTAACCCATAATAGATTTTCTATTCTAACCATCTTGTGAACCCTATAAACCCTTAACCCTTAACCCTAGGACTTAAAAGCCTAGGATATGAACCCTTAACCCTTAACCTATAATAGCTTCAAGTTATTCTAATCATCTCATGAACCCTAGAAATCCTAAACCCTTAACCATAGGACCTAAAGCCTAGGATATGATGAGGGATTAAGGGTAGATAGGAGGATATGGCTTAAGGGGAAAATAAAGAGAATGACTTAAGGGGATGCAAGAGGATAGATTAAGGGTAGATAGGAGGATATGGCTTAAGGGGTCCTAAGAGGATGGCTTAAGGGGTCCTAAGAGAATGGATTAAGGGGATATGAAATCAATTATAAACTTTTTATAAAATGACAATGAATTATTTAGTTTTATATTTTGACTATCAATTAAATGTATCTAGAACTATATATAGTTACCTGTATCTAGATTCGAATTCCATTGTAATATATATGCATGGGCCCTCTCTTTTTTGTAATGCATCTAGTTTTGGGAGACCTGGAACAAAAAATGATTTAAAACTATAATTAGTAAATGACTAAAGACTAACACATATATATATATATATATATATATAGACATGTTTATGCGATAAATTTTTAACTATATATATATACAACTATATACTTACTTGTATTTATTTACTTCATTGTACCATCTGCATCCTCTCTTTTTTTAATGCACCTATGATTGTCTCATGATCATCCATTGAAAGTGTCCATAACACTTTATTAGCAGGCCTCCCTTAATATCTAACTAGTTTTATATTGGTTTCTAAAATCAAATGTGAGTAATGTATAATCTTCTTGTGTCTTTCATAGTCTTCAAATGCAGGCAAGCCATTCTTTCTTATTAGATATTTTCGAAGCCAGGTGCCAACAACAACCACAGAACCAGTTGGACACTAAAAGTTTTCATCATCCACTCTAGGATGTACCAACTTATGTTTTCTCTCAACACATCTAGCCAATCAAAACTCCATCTCCTCTTCATTCCCCTCAGGTGCAACAAAAACATACACATGTCCTACAGAAAAAAAATTAATTCAATAAAGAGTGACATATGTTTAATTCACATATAAAAATGCATACATATATAATTGAATTCAATTTTTAATGTACCTTCTTGTAAAAGGTTTGAAACACAATCATAATCATCTGATGCAAATAGTTGATTATCTTCAATTGTAGTTCCATGTTAATCATGTGTTGATGTAGGTGTTAAGGCTCTTTGTTGCCATTCTTCGACCCATTCTATATTTTCACATGCCTCCCAATCACCTGCAATACAAAATTGACAAAAACATGCAAGCTCTCTTGTCCATATTGTCCATGTGTTTGCATTGGAACTCTTAAACAAATGCCATTTTGCAGATCCATTTATTGTTTCACAATCTTATCGAGTAAGAATATCATTTTCTTCAACTAACCAAAAGAAGCATCGAATTATTGAGCTGCCACTTGTTCTTGTAGATAATTTTGCATTGCACCAATCTACAATTGCACACGCATCTCTGAATTTTGCTGCATCCTCAAACTTTAGTTACTCTCTAGCAAGAGCTCTTTTCACACATGCACTTGCTCCATCATGTTCTCCTTTACCATGTCCATCTTAAAAAAAAACTCCATATGTGCTAGATATTATTTTCCTTATGAACTCTACATAACCAATAAAATATTCTAGCATTCTTGAATTGACCTGTGCAATTATCCGACCATATGAGATGTTCTCTCATTTGAATTCCTCTCTCTTTTAAATTTTTATAAAATGTATCAAAACAATATTGAACAAACTCAGGTGAATGCAATCGATTATCACTCACATAAAAATGGTACTCTCTCAAAAAAATTCTATTATCTTCTCTACCATCATCTGCATGTCTATATATAATATGAACAAATATGGCTACTTGCACTGAATTATAATATTGCAATTGAATTTCTTCTTGTGGACTAAGAGTATATTTTCAGCAAAATCAACAACTGACAATATAGTTCCAACTAGGAATGTGTTTTTACATGTACGAAATTGACCATCAAGCCAATGAGAATTTTGAGAGTGTTTTACATATTTAGGTACAATCTTATCTTTAAATTCTTTAATAAATGCATGCACACTAAATTTTTCCACAATTAGCTCACAACGTTTTCCAAATTTTCCATCTTTTAAAGAATATTCAACATTTTTAAATTTTTAACATCCAGTAATTGTTGTCCAAATTCATGTAAACTACTTTCGTGCATACATTCTCCTAATTAACAATGAAAAATTACCACATCTATCGCATTGTCCAGAAATACATGCATTTAAATAAAATAAGTTTCCATTAAGGGGTTAACAAAACAAACCTGCTATAAAATCTTTGATTGTTTCAGGTGGCATATTACTACCACAAATGTCCTGCATAATTTGGTTAGCATGCAAAGTACAACGTATGTAACAAAAAAATCTTAATAATAACAAAATTGTACATGAGTTTTACAACAACAGGAGATTTGTTGTTTATTAATTCTAACATACCAAGGTTTACATTTTTCGAATGATCTTTGACTTATGCTAATATTTGGTAAGATTGAATCATCTAAACTTTTTTATATAATTCAGTTTGAGTCATATCTCATGGATGCTTTGGATGAGGGTCACGTATTTTTGATCTCACCCTTAATTTTAAAACATCTCTAATATAAGGTGATACTCTTGTATTATCATGCCAAAATTTTTTGATTAAAGATTTGATTTAATTAGTCAATTTCATATCTGACCTTGGGAGTCTACCACTAACACTCTAACATTGATTAATTGGATCTTTTTCAATACTTTCTCTTCTTTTAGCTGCTCTTATCAAAGTTTTAGGATTTACTTTTATATATTTACTAATCTTACTTAACATTCTTTTATTTGAAGTTGATTTATTAACTAGAGCAATTGTTATTGCACGATGAGCTGCATTCTTATCTGTAGATTGACTTTTCTTTCTTATAGAATCAATAGCATTGGCAACACTAGATATAACTTGTTCTACTGAATCATCTTTCTTTTTTAGCTTTACAAAAATGCCTAATATTTTCATCATTTTTCGCATTTTCCACATTTTCATCAATTGCATCATGAGTTGACATTGGAATCCTAATTTCTTTCTATAAAAAAATATTTTATATAATCTATTTCCATGAGTTCTCATTTGTCTCCAAGAAACTTTACTAGGAAGGTTATCTAACACATCTCTTTCAATTGTAAAAAAAATGTTTTCATTTTCATTCATACAAGTGGTTTCATTTTCATTGAGCATGCAAGGGGTTTCATTTTCATTGAACATGCAATGGGTTTCATTTTTATTTTCAAACATACAATGGATTTCATTCTCATTTTCATCAATATGAGGGATTTCATCATTATTTTGTTTTTGTATTGTTTCAAAACTAAAATTATTGATACCATCAATGGTGTATCTAGCTTCAACTAAATAACTAAGTGATATATTATCAAGACTTGAGTTTGAAGACATACCCGCATAAATTGTTTCAATACATGCATTTTCCATATCATTAGGAGGTGGATTTGAAGACATACATGAAGTTGTTTGCATAGGTGTTATTTCTGTATCATTCAAAGTTGAAGTTGAAGGCATAGTTGGGTTTGTCTCCATAATTACATTTTCTTCCATATTCACCATCTCCACATTTGCATCATCTACATTCATCTCACCCTTCATGGTTTCCTCTTCAAGATTCATGGAACTGTTGCAAGTATGAGGTTAACCAGTGTTGTCATTGATGTCAACATACTCATATTGCATTGATAAGAAGGATTGGATGAGCTATGTGCTGAGGATATTGAGAAAATTAGTCTCTGTCAGGAACAGTGAAGAACAATGATGAGAAGAAGGCAAAAGTATGCAATAGGTTGTGGATCAGAGGATGCGGTTTAAAGGGTTTGTAGATATGAGTCTTGAGATGTTCCAGTCAAAATTTCAGAGGTCCGCATGAAGATCTGAAGAAGTTATGATTGCTCAAGTAGAACCGGTTCCGACAGGTGTTCAGTGGTGATAGAGTGTCATAGATTGGTCTGGTGAGCTTCAGAATTACATTATCTCATTCTGCGGATTGGAGGGAGTGTTGAAGAAGTCAGTGTGAAGTGACAACTTGATTTGTGCATTATTTGGAGGTCTAGAAGAACCTTTTGTTTTATGATAGTGACGACAGACTATGTTCTTGAAGTTTCAGATGAAGAAGAGAAGAATTCCAGTAAGTTGATAAAGTGCAGATGTTCTTGATGACTCGGGAAAGGTTTCGGTGATCCTTGGATCGTGTACAATTCCTATTGGTGGTCCGCATTGAAGTTAGAGTTTAGATTTGATGTAAAGACCACCGGTTGTTGGTGTTCTTCCTAAGACAGGCCGACCGGATGTATTACACTTCTTGCGAATGATCTTGTAGGTGTTTGCCGACTTAGATGATTGTTCCTAAGTCGATGCCTTGTATAAATAAGGGTTTGTGAATTCATTTTGAAGTGTGTCTTGTGGTGATGAGCATGATATAGCGAAGAGAAGTGCGAAAGGCAGAGCAGGAGTTTTTGGGCTTAAATGGAACTGATCCAGGCATGGTAAAGATGTCATTCTCCAGTTCAAGTTTGTAATACTTGTTACTTTGTAGACAGTGTGTCTCTTGTAGGCAGTGTGCCTCTTGTGAGTAGTGTGCTCGGGTAGTGAGCCCTATTTGGCATGTGCCATCCATTTTTTCTTATTCTTCTAACAGAGAATAATCCTTGGGTTAATCACCCCATGGTTTTTCCCTTGACCGAGTTTTCCACGTCAAAATCTCAGTGTCTAATGTGTTGATGTTTATCTGCTCTGGTGTTTATGCTTTATGCTTTCATGAATGGTTAAATTGATATGCTATTAAATAACAAAGAAGAATCAAGTGTTTGAAGTAAAAGTAAGTTTTTGTACAACTGATTCACCCCCCCTCTCAGTTGTGTGCCCTAGATCTAACAATTGGTATCAGAGCCAAGTTCCTCTAAAGAGAGCTTAACCGCTTGAGGAGATCCAGGATGTCATCATACAAGAAGGACAGTCCAAAGTTTGATGGAACCAACTTCACTCTTTGGAAAGGCCGCATGAAATGTCACTTGGAGTGTATGGGAAAGGCGTACTTGTCCATGGTCACAAAAGTATATACACCTCCACAGGGTGGTCCAACAACTCTAAATGAAATCACAGATGTTGAAAATAATCTACGGACTAAAGAGGCTCTTCTAAGTGCATTAACTGACTCAGAGCTCTCAAATGTTATTGACCTACCAACTGCCTATGAGATCTGGATTAAACTGGAACTTCTGCATGAAGGAGATGAGTTTGTTAAGAGTGCAAGGTTGCAGAGTCTCAAAGGAAAATTTGAAAGATTGAAGATGAGAGATGATGAAAATATCACTACCTTTATGCCAAGAGTAAATGAGCTAGTGTGTGGAATTAGGAATGCTGGTGGAGTTTTGGATGAAAATGAGATTGTTTGCAAAATTCTCAGATCCCTTCCTGCTGCATACAAAATCAAGGTTGCTGCCATTGATGAATTCAGAGCCCATACAACTATCACAAGAGACCAATTGGTTGGCAAACTGGCTGCATTTGAAATGACTGAGTTTGGAGATGATCCCCCCAAGACTGAATCTGCATTCAAAGCTAGTGCTTATGTGAAAGGCAAACAAAGATTTGATCCAGGAGAAAACTCTTCAAGGAAGCTGTCATGGTATGATCAAGCAAGAAAAGACATGGAAGAGGAAGAAGCAGAAACAACTCAACTTGAAGCCCTCATTGCAAAAAGACTGCCAAGGGGATCCGGTAAGTATGAAGGAAAATTACCCTTTAAGTGCTTCAACTGCAATAAGATTGGTCACTTTGCCTCAAGATGTCTAGAAAGATCCACAAGATCAAATTCTAACAGACAAAGGTTCCAAAAGAATTGTTATTATGTTCATGAAGAAGCTGATAATGAAGGAGTAACAGATGATGAATCAGAGATAGGAGACAAATCTGGAAATGAATGGGTGTTTATTGCCATCCAGGAAGAAGATCCAATATCTACCAATCATAAGGTTGTAGAAAGAGCTTTCGCTGCCTAAGTTGAAGAAAATGATGATTGGGTTATTGACAGTGGATGCTCTCACCATATGACAGGTGACAAGAACAAGTTCTTAGATTTGGAAAGGTATGAAGGAGGAATGGTAAAGTTTGGTGACAATTCTATTGGTAGAATCAGAGGTAGGGGAACTATCTCTTTTGATGGAAAGAACAAAACTGGTAATGTACTGTATGTTGAAGGATTGAAGCACAATCTTCTCAGTGTTGGTCAGTTGGTGGACAAAGGCTATGATCTCCGGTTCAAGAATGGAAGATGCAGGATCTTTGAAAGCTTCAGAACTGAGATTGCATCCGGTACTCAAACAAAAGGTAACATCTTCCATCTAGTTGGTACTAATAAAAGTTGTCTATTTGTTCAAATTGATCAGAGTTGGTTATGGCATAGAAGGATGTGTCATATAAATTTTGATAACATCATCAAGATAAGCAATACTCAGGCTGTAAGAGATCTTCTAAAATTGGTAAAACCTACAAATAGTTTGTGCAAAGAATGTCAGCTAGGTAAACAGAGCAGAGTCTCATTCAAAAGCAAGGATCAGTCCTCTACCAGATTATTGGAGTTAGTTCATACTGATCTATGTGGTCCGACAAGAATCAAGAGTATGCAAGGTGATAGATACTTCATGTTACTGATTGATGACCATTCCCGGATGATGTGGGTCACCTTTCTGAAAGAGAAATCAGAAGCATTTGAGAAGTTCAAAATCTTCAAGGCTATGGTAGAGAATCAAACCAGATTAAAACTGAAATGTCTGAGGTCTGATAGAGGTGGTGAATTCACATCCAGTGAATTCATAGAATTTTGTGAGAAGCATGGTATAAAGAGACAGTTATCTGCTCCTAGGACTCCACAGCAGAATGGAGTAGTTGAGAGAAAGAACCAGACCATCTAGGAATCTTCCAGGACAATGATGATGGAAACAAATGTTCCCCATATGTTTTGGAAAGAAGCTGTCAGCACTGAAGCCTACACTCTCAATCGAGTTCAAATCAGAAGCAATACCGGTAAGACTCCCTATGAACTTTGGTTTGGCATCACTCCTACTCTGAGATATTTCAGAGTATTTGGTAGCAAGTGTTACATTAAAAGAGATGAAGATCTAGGAAAGTTTGATGCTAGAAGTGATGAAGGAATCTTCTTGGGTTACTTCACTCAAAGAAAAGCATACCGGTGTTACAATAAGAGACTGAGAAAGATGATAGAAAGTACAAATGTGAAGGTTGATGAAGGTATTGAGAAGCCCTCAAGATTTTATGAGTATGATGAAGATGATCAGAATGATGTTCTGATTCAAGGAGCTACATCCTCTCCTAAAAGTCAGATTCAGACTGATCCGGTAAATCAGGAAGAAGAGACAGGTCTGAATGAGCATGATCAAGAAGTAGAAGTGCAAGAAACTCCCAAAGTTCCAAGGTATGTAAGACTGAACCACTCTAAAGATCAGATCATAGGTGACAAAAGCAAAGGTGTGCAAACTAGAAGAAATGTTGCTTAAAATTTAGATGAATGTTGTCTGATTTCAAAGATTGAACCTAAGAAAATAAATGAAGCATGCAATGATGAAAAGTAGACAAAAGCAATGGAAGAGGAATTAATGCAAATTGAGAAAAATCACACTTGGGATCTTGTCTCTAGACCTATAAACAAGAATGTGATTGGAACAAAATGGGTCTTCCAGAACAAACTAAATGAAGTTGGTGAAGTAATCATAAATAAGGCCAGATTAGTCTACAAAGGCTACTCTCAAATAGAAGGGATTGATTTTGAGGAAACCTTTGCTCTGGTGGCAAGAATTGAAGCAGTCAGACTATTTCTTGCATTTGCTGCCTTCAAAGATTTCAAAGTGTATCAAATGGATGTCAAATCTGCTTTTCTGAATGGTGACCTAGAAGAAGAGGTGTACATTGAACAACTGGATGGATTTTAGTTATCTTAGCATGGTGATATGGTTTGCAAATTAAAGAAGGCACTGTATGGTTTAAAGCAAGCCCCAAGAGCATGGTATGAAAGGCTGGACAAACATCTTTTGAAGATTGGTTTCAACAAAGGTACTGCTGATAGTAACCTATATTTCCAAATTGATCATGAAAACATCTTGATTGTTGAAGTATTTGTTGATGATATCATCTTTGGAGGAAGAGACAGTATGTGCAAAACCTTTGCAAACCAAATGAAAAGTGAGTTTGAAATGTTAATGCTCGGTGAAATAAATTTCTTCTTGGGTCTGCAAATTACTCAGACAAAGAAAGGAATCTTTATCTCTCAGACCAAATATGTGAGAGAACTATTGAAGAAATTTGGAATGGAAGATTCAAAGCCAATGAACACTCCCATGGCTACTAGATGTAAGTTGAGCAAAGATGATGACTCTCCTAAGACAGGTTAGACAAAGTACAGATCAATGATTGGTGGATTACTGTATCTCACTCAAACTAGACCAGATATAATGCAGGCTGTTGGTCTTGTGGCAAGATTCCAGGCTAATCCCAGAGAATCTCATGTCATTGCAATCAAAAAAAAATTTAGGTACTTGAAAGGAACAGTTGAGTATGGCCTATGGTATCCTAGAGATCATGACTTTTCTCTTCATGCATATACAGATGCAGATTGGGCAGGAGATGTGGATGATAGGAAGAGTAGAAGTGGAGGAGCATTCTTTTTGGGAAAAAGGTTGGTTTCTTTGCTAAGCAAGAAATAAGAAGCAATATCCCTATCTACAACAGAAGCAGAACACATTGCAGCAGCAGGTAGTTGCACTCAACTTTTGTGGATGAAGCAAATGCTAAGAGATATTCAAGTAGAATATGAGGAGCCTATCACAATTTTCTGTGATAATTCAAGTGCAATAAATATTTCTAAGAATCTGGTCTTGCATTCTAAGACCAAGCATATATCTATCAAATTTCACTTTTTGAGAGAACAAGTGAACAAAGGTGAAGTCAGATCGGAGTTTGTACCCTCCAAGGATCAGCTTGCAGATATTTTTACTAAACCTCTTCCTAAGGACTCTTTTGAGTATCTCAGGGAGAAGTTAGGGGTCATGGCCCCTCCGGTGATGAACTAGGATGCACTGATGTGCATTAGTCAAGTGGATATCACAGTCATATCTTGTGATCCGGATTGATGATGAGGAGCTGCTACTAAGGGGGAGCAACTGGTATGATTCTGATGTGTTAGAATTGCAAGTATGAGCCTTTTGCCATTGATGTCAAAGGGGGAGAGAAGACATGTGAAAAACAAGTGGTTGATGATCAAAGGGGGAGCAGTAAAGGAAGAGAAGACATGTGAAGAGTTGTTGCTAATAGGGGGAGCTGTGACAGAAAGGAGAAGTTTTTGTCTTGATGGTTTTTCACACCATATGTTGCCATCAATGACAAAGGGGGAGATTGTTGCAAGTATGAGGTTAACCAGTGTTGTCATTGATGTCAACATACTCATATTGCATTGATAAGAAGGATTGGATGAGCTGTGTGCTGAGGATATTGAGAAAATTAGTCTCCGTCAGGAACAGTGAAGAACAGTGATGAGAAGAAGGCAAAAGTACTCAATAGGTTGTGGATCAAAGGATGTAGTTTAAAGGGTTTGTAGATATGAGTCTTGAGATGTTTCAGTCAAGATTTCAGAGGTCCACATGAAGATCTGAAGAAGTTACGATCACTCAAGTAGAGCCGGTTCCGTCAGGCATTCAGTGGTGACAGAGTGTCACAGATTGGTCCGGTGAGCTCCAGAATTACATTATCTCATTCTGCAGATTGGAGGGAGTGTTGAAGAAGTCAGTGTGAAGTGACAACTTGATTTGTGCATTGTTTGGAGGTCCGGAAGAACCTTTTGTTTTATGACAATGGCGACAGACTGTGTTCTTGAAGTTCCGGATGAAGAAGAGAAGAATTCCAGCAAGCTGATAAAGTGCATATGTTCTTGATGACTCAGGAAAGGTTTTGGTGATCCTTGGATTGTGTACAATTCCTATTAGCAGTCCGCATTGAAGTTAGAGTTTGGATTTGATGTAAAGACCACCGATTGGTGGTGTTCTTCCTGAGACAGGCCGACCAGATGTATTACACGACTTGCAAATGATCTTGTAGGTGTTTGCCGACTTAGATGATTGTTCCTAAGTCGATGCCTTGTATAAATAAGGGTTTGTGAATTTATTTTGAAGTGTGTCTTGTGGTGATGAGCGTGATATAGCGAAGAGAAGTGCGAAAGGCAGAGCAGGAGTTTTTAGGCTTAAATGGAACTGATCCAGGCATGGTAAAGATGTCATTCTCTAGTTCAAGTTTGTAATACTTGTTACTTTGTAGACAGTGTGTCTCTTGTAGGCAGTGTGCCTCTTGTGAGTAGTGTGCTCAGGCAGTGAGCCCTATTTGGCATGTGCCATCCATTTTTTCTTATTCTTCTAACAGAGAATAATCCTTGGGTTAATCACCCCGTGGTTTTTCCCTTGATCGGGTTTTCCACATCAAAATCTCGGTGTCTAATGTGTTGATGTTTATCTGCTCTGGTGTTTATGCTTTATGCTTTCATGAATGGTTAAATTGATATGCTATTAAATAACAAAGAAGAATCAAGTGTTTGAAGTAAAAGTAAGTTTTTGTACAACTGATTCACCCCCCCTCTCAATTGTGTGGCCTAGATCTAACAGGAACTAGATGCTTCCAAATTTTTCATTTGGCAGATTCTTTCTTTTCTATCCCTTTGTCTTTTTGCCTCCATTTCTCTATTTGCTTCAATTTCTTCGGGTGTCATTAACTTTCTACATCTTTTTCTTTGTCTTTGCTTTGATCCCATGATTAGGAAACCCTCTTGATAAAAACACAAATGAATCTTAACAGGTATTTTCCAATTGCCACCTCCTTCAAATATTCAAATAAAATTATATAATATGGAGATCCTTTCTTCTATAAATTTTGAAGTACAAAAACATCATGAATACATTCAAAATCTCTCTTTTTCCAAATATTCTTGTAAAAAGTCCTTGTACTTGATTCCACTTCAGACAATTCAATTTGCAGTTGTCTATTCCAAAAATTTGAATAGAATATGACTTGTTAAGAGATTGTACAAGACAAGAATGCAATAAAATATGCAAAAACTGGCGCTGTCGGTCCGTACTGCAAAAAGAGAACATTGTAGGGAAAGAGTGCTTAGTTGGTTTTTTCCAAATCAGGGAATAACAGATCTATTAGAAACACGTACATGTTATAAAATGCGTACATGTTCTATTTTATAAATGTTTACGTGTTATGTAACGCGTACACGTTTCTTTTTTCTAATGACCAAATAGATAACGCGTACACGTTTTTCTTAAGAATGTGTACGTGTTTCTTTTAGGAACACATACACGCATTTTTTAAAGTTTAAATTCCTATACCACATGCAGCCTCAGTTTTAGGTTTGGGAAATACTTGGCAACCCAACCCTTAGCCTTTGACCTGCAACTAAAAAACTAAGGTAAGTTCAAGAGAAATGTCAAACTTTGACGATATAGTTGATGGACCTTTTTTCTGAATTAATCTATGAAATTAAAACCCATTATAGAACACGATGTCTAGTTTCGAAATATATAATTTTTGTTAAGATTGGTTTATGTTTGATATTTTTTAATTTAATTTCTAAGCAAACTGGTCCATAAACTTGAAATATCAAGTTTTTTGTGTTTTTTAATAACTTTTTTTTGGTTGATTTTTTTGTAAAAAAAATTATATGACATCAATCTTTAGACAATTCTCTACACAATGAAAAAAAAATCAAATAATGTCTAGTTTAGGTCTTATTATGCTATCCGTACATGTTAATTTTTAAAAATAGCAATTAGGGGCAATAAAAATTCAATAAAAAAAATATTCAGAAAAAAAAATTACAAACAAAATCTTCATCAATCTTCATGTTATTAGGTATCTTTTCCCAAAAAGAATTAGAAAAATGCTTTCATTTAGGTCAAAAAGTGGTGTCCGTACATGTGCATGGTATGGTAAAAAAAATGACTTTTAAAAAGTGGTTTTTATAAATACCTATCAAAATTAAATTTCTGTCATCTGAGTTTTTGAAAAAATTACATATTTGGAAACTAAATTCAAAATGATAAATTTCATGTTACTGACTTTTTCCAAGATTCATTGTGTAAGTGCTTCAAATTTTTGGTCAAAGTGTGACAAATTCTAAAAAACAGCAAAAACACTTCCACTTTTTGAATTTTTTGTGGACTCAACTTCTTGCATTAGCCCACCAGTCCATCTGTATTTCTCCTCCCCAGTCTCTATAGAAACTTTGGCTCAAAAACTTCCCATAGCTCATAGGAATATCTGGCACTAAGATAGTTAGCTTCAATATTTTCTTAGGATATGTTGCAAGAGCAACTTGTGCATCTTTTATTTGACCTAAAATTGGTACTTGTGAGCCATCCATGGAAAAACACCGACCATGAGAGGAGGTAAAGGATAGACCTAGGGCTTTAGCAACCTAGGCAGGCATGACATTATCTGAGGCTCCAGAATCAATAACATAATTGCTTAATTTATAGCCAGCAATATACAATGATACATAAAAAAAGGCTCTGGCTTTTCGAAGGGATTCTTAGGACCGAAGTCTTTGGAGTGAGAATTTGAGTAGTTTTGTTTCTTAGTGTGAACTTCATTCTCATTAGACACCTAAGCATTGCAGTGAGAAGGGGAGGGTTCTTGTTTGGCATACCTAACCAGTCTATCTAGCTCAGAAGGGTTGAGTCTAAGATATTTGGCTTGTGAAATTTAAATTTTAGTATTCTTACAAGACTGAACTATGTCAAAAGAACTGGAAACAAGAACTTTAGGAGAAGAAGTGGAAGGTACCTCAACAGACACAACTTTGGGTGTAGCATTTTTTGTCTTCTTAGAATTGGTGTTGGTATGCCTCGACAGAATATATTTTGGAGCAGGAGAGGAACCACTAGGCTAGCCTTTAGAGTCTTGCCCCTTCTATGCATGTTGTCCCTTGGTAAACACCACACAATTTGGATTGTCTATCTCAGTGTACATATCTTCCCCAATTTCAGGATCTGACTCATACTCAAAGAAATTAACATTAGCGTCATCAGACTGAGTAGGTTCTTCTACATATGGTTCCTTTGTATGCTCATTCATTGAGAGCATCTGCATGAACCTAACCATCTCTAGGAAAGATGCACCATCATGATCTAAAGTTAAATGAAAGTTACACACCATATTATTACTCTTACTAGTCGAAGGCCCATTTTCAATTGCCAACCTTTGAGTCAAGCCAGGCAAGGGCATGGTTCTATTATAATTCCCCTAGAGACCGTGATCTTTCCTTGGTATATCTTGGTAAAAAGGTTGTTGGGAGCCTTTGGGAATCTATCTCTTTAAGGTAATGATGCCATTAGCTAATCTTTGAATGATAGGATCAGTAGATTTAACCGCTAAAGGTTTGTTGTTTGTAACTCCCTCTTCCATTTACCAATAGTTATAAGATCATCTTCAATGGAGATGGCCATAGTCTGGGCTGTTGCTAAATCTACAACACCTTCCCTCTTTATAGGAAAACTAACATCAGGAGAGCATTGATGATGAAACATTTCAACAAACCATCACCACGTTTCACAACATCAGGGATTCTATTTACAAGCTTGTTGAATTTAGCCACAAACTCTCTCATCTGTTCATGCACTTCTTTCTTCATACAAGAGAGTTGGGCTACCAAGGTATGTTCATTGTCGGTAGTTTTAAACATATCCTCAAATCTTTGCCTCATTGTTTCCCAGTTTCTAATAGATGCATTGGGTAAATGGTAAAACCATTCCATCGTGGCTTTAGTAAGAGACTCAACAAATAGTCTAACAGATACATCTTCATACTATACCCCCAAGATAGAACAAGTTGCAAAGAAGGCATTTATGTGCTCATTTGGGGTGACTTTTCCATCCCCTCTAAACTTGGGTACAATTTTACTAGACACTCTGGGTAAATCATTCAAGTTTTCTCCTAATCTCAGAGGACCTATGGCGGCTCCCCACAGTACAGGAGGTGGTTGAGCCATATTGATGGGATTATGGATTGGGAAGTTAACTTGCAATGGCAAAACAATACCATCAAGAGTGAGGACTTGACAAGATGAACTTGAGGACTCTCTTTTAGGAGGAGGAGAATATGGTCTGCTTAAGGATTTAACCCTCCGAGTGGGAGGGAAAGGAGCAAAGTCTAAAGACTGCAGCAAATCAAAATCAAAATCAAAGATACCCTTCCTTCTATCACTCCTAATGTATCTTTTTGAAGCCAATTTTTACAGATATAAAATCAAAGAGTAGAGTCACCAAACCACTTACTAGTTGTTATGAGGATAAACTTGCGCTTGGTTCCTTGGTCTGTTAACTGGGTTTCTTTGTCTATTATTAGGGACTGCTGGAATTCGAAGGGGTCTTTCTCTCCTGTGCACAGGGACTATGCCTTTAACAAAAACAATCTCCTAAGCTTCATCGAAACATCGTGTGTTTTCTTTTTTATAGCTACAAGTTCTTCTTCCTCTTCAAGTACTTCGTCAACTTGGAGATATTGTTGGTTAGTTCTTGTCGTCCAGGCTAAAACTTGTAGACTAGTAATAATATCTTCTTGGTCGCCCATAAGCCAATCTACGTTAGGCTGTAGATCAAGTGCATGTCTTCCACGGAGAACCATAAAGACCAATGATAAAGCAACTCAATGTGTATATATATATATATATATATATATAAAGTTATTTTCATATCTTCCACAGTAGAGTCACCAAAAATCTATTGGTTTACAAATTTTGCCACCTAACTCTATATTCTCACACCCACACAAGTGACAAATGTACCAATAGTTAAATCAATTGTAATGATGTTTTACAACGATTCTCTGCTTATTTAACAAAGCACAACTACCTTCTTATGATAATGAATAGAAACTTGGATTGCTTTTAACCAGAAAGCAAAGAAAAGGTGGTGCTTTTAACCAGAAATCATAAAGGTAGTATATCTCAACATCAACTAAATTCAAAAGAAGTATAAAGACTTCAACAATAGTAACTTCAATCAAATAATAAAGAATTACACCATATATTATACAATCACCACCACAAACCATTCATCGAAAGATAAATATTCACATCAGTGAGCAAGAATTTAGAACATTCAATCACTTCAATACAGAATCAATAACCAGCCACCAGTAGTATATTAAACATAGGAAGAATAGTATATTAAACATAGGAAGAATAAGAATTCAAATAACCATAACACAAAGTCTATGATCATTGAACTCCATTGTATTGATTTCAATTCATATGTCAAAGTAACTAAACAAAAAAGTAACATGCCCAAATTGATCTCCAACCAAAGCAAAGTTTGCTAAAGATTCTAAACATCAACAAGCTAATTGAATTTATAGCCTTGTCACCAATAATTGTCTTTTGAAATAACATCTTCTTGAGGACAACCGATTTAAAGAAGTCTATAAAAATAAGCATAACTTAAATAAATAAATCTCCAAAGCCAATAGTTTCTTTGCAACAATTTAGAATTATTAAAACATAAGAAAAATTATTCAGTTAATGATTGCCACATCAACATCCACATTAGATTCCTTTTGTGTCGCTTCCTTCTCCTTAGCTTGTCTATCTTTGGTACCTACATCCACTTGTGTCACTTGACTTGCTTGTGCCCTTAGCTTCGCCTTATATGCCTGATACTTGTTAATGATTGGTGATAATGCCACATTGCTTAGACTACCGGTCATATTGACTCGAAGTTTCTTTTTGTTTATCATTCTATCAGCATCAATCACTCTTTTATGCATATCATCTATTCCATTTTTTAATGTTCTGATATAAGTGGTTATTCTCCCAAGTTTTCCAAGTGATTCACCAGTGATAATATCAAAAGCTACCATTTCTTTGTCCACCATCTTCTAGAAATTTTGCTTAATTTCCTTAGTCTCAAGTAGCTTATCCTCATCATCACTAATGGCTTCTATCTCCAGGATTGCAAAGTTACTTTTGAGATCCCTTAGATCCATGTAATAACAAGCTAGGGTGCCCCTCATTTCCTCCTCAACCCCTCCTAATACAGACATTTTCCATTCAAGCATGTCTGTCCACACAGTAGAGTCCATTTCCTTGGGATCATTCAAAATCTTCTCAGCCACAAGAATGTTGACATCCATACCAACCATATCTTGTACTTCTTTAGAGACTAGGGAAAGGTTACTATTATATTTTCTAACATTCTGAAATTCAATCACTAGTATTTCCCTCTTGGTAGAAATAGAATTGAATAATTTAACAAATTATTCTATGTAAATTAGGTCATCCAAAGTTACCTTTTCAATCCATTGCTCTACAACACCACTCAGATCTTGAGACCGTTTAATCTGTTGCAATAGGTTGGAATCTGGTCCATCTACACTTATATTGGGCAACTCTCTAGCCAGTTGGGCAGTAATTTTCAAAATGGACTAAATAAACAGAGTCAAAGAATTTACATGCACTTGCAATCTAGCATTTTCTTGTTGTTCCTTCTTAATTCTCTTTGACAAAGTGTTGACTAAGAATATAGCATGGTAAATTTCTCCCTCCATAGTTGAGGGTCCCATATCAACTCGACTTAAGTTAAAGTCAGCTTCAGTCACTTCATCCTCATTCTTATCACCCACTGGGTCGACAATCTCCAAAACGTGGTGCCCTGTGGAAGGGTCTACCACCATCCTCGACATTCTTCTAGCTCATTGGTTTGGGCATTTCTTGTGAGAGCTTAGCCATAGTGTCAATATTGGTGTCCACCATAGGAGTATATCTTTTCTTTTTCTCCACAAGTTTCCTCAACCATGCAGGGGAGAAAGAAGAAGAAGCATTAGTGTTCACAAAAACATTCATCATCACACCATCCAAACGTATAGCTGGGGAATAATGCTTTCGAGGATTGTTCAAGCCAGGGGAAGGTGGATTATTGAATAATGAATGAAGCATATTATCCTCACCAAGCTGGTTAAAAATTAAAGAATCACTATCATTAACAAGGGGGTTTGAAAGAGGCACATGGTTTGCTTGCAGTTGCGAAGCAACCAATCGATTGTCAGCTATCATGGGTTGGCCATCCTGTTCACAAGTCATTTTTAATCTCCTAATGTCCTCAGGCTTCTCACCATCTCCACCTGATTGTGAGCCAACTCTATGAAGAGTTGGGTTCAAACTCGATGAATTCATGAGAGTGTATCTTGGGACTTACTCTGTTCTCGAGAAGATGATTCCTTTGGAGCTACAGAACCAACCTATTCTCTAATTTTTCCATTCAACCATTTCTTAGTTCTCCTAAGCACATGAGTAGAGTGAAACATTACATTTTTGACAACTGCACTAGAGGTACAGGTTGCAAAGAGGCACTATGATAACCTTCATCCAATATGTTTGAATTGTCATCCACCATCTCAGGGAGCTGTAATCGCAAGTTGAAAGCTTGGACTTGGTCAATAGTTAAACACATCCATCTCCTCCTTTGCACTTCTATCTCATCTAAGCAATCCTTCCAAAAATCCTCATGTTGATATTTATGTGAATACGAACCTCCTCCATGCATATTTCTCTTTACAAAATTTTTGCTATCAAAAGTTGTCCGTGCAGGCAACCTGTGGAAATTATACTCTACCAACAACTTATATACGTTCTTCATACTATCATTGATTTTACATAAATAGAATGAAAGGGACACAAGGAATGAATATCCCTTCTTCATGGCATGATACTTGGTATTCACAATTGCCATTTGATGGAAAATCTCTAAAAACACAATAAAATCATATGGGTACCTTGGCAATTTTAATGGGGCATTTTCATAACCCCCTACCCTCAAGTAAGAAAAGTGGTAAAACTGAATATAAAAGCTTCCAAAATTCATGATCAGGGCAGCCGCTTCTAGAGAAAACCTCTGCTCTAAGGCACCTTCAATTTTCTTTAAAATCAACATGGAGAAAGCATCATTCACCCTACAGAACTATTTCATCCCAACACTTCTTTGCAACTGTGGAAAAAATTGATACATAGGTGTATCTGGGGCGGGAGCACCTTGGGCTCTTAAACTAGGTCAAACAGCCTCTCTATTAGACAACACATACACCAACAGGAAGCACATATGAAAAGTCACCTTCTACAGAAAATTTACCAACTACTCGTGCATGCTTTCACTAATCAGCTTTGCCCAATCTATGTGATGATCACTAGAAATGAGTAGAATAAATTGACACATCTAATATTCAAAAGAATCAGACTCTGAGCTCCCAACAACACAATGCAACAAGGTAATGATATCAAAAATCTCTTCTTTGAAGTGGCCTCTTTCCAAATTAGTAGGGAGCCTAGACTTCCCTTTCTTCTCAACTTCCAACCATCCCTTCGCAATGTGGTTCTGGCACCAATCTTTCTTCTCATGATAAAATCCTTAACTAGTAGAAATAGAAACATCAGCAACCTCCTCGTAGTCAACCAATTTCAAAGCAAGATAAATAACTTCTGAATCAATCTTAGTTATTACAGAGCCATTTGAGGCTCATATCTCTTGTGAATTAGGAAAATAATTGTTAGCACACGCAGTGACTAAGTTAGGGCAAGGCACAACAAGTGGGAATCCTCTGGCTTAGTCTAACCCACTATTTGCAATTTTCTCTACTAAAGAAGACATGCCCTCTGGTTGCATTCTCCTCTAGAAATCCTCCATATCTATGTGGCCAAGCTCTGTATCTTTTGCACTTGATAGACCATTTTCAACCACGGGAACTATTGGAGCCCCTTGAAACTTATACTTCATCTTAACTAGTTTGAGAAACCAAAAAGCAAAAGACTTTGAAACATCCAAAGATACAAAGGAGGTCCATAGTATACTTGTAGGAAAAGAACTATGCAGATTCATGAAAGAGATATTGTTCTTCCCAATAAATAACAGTTGCACTGTGATAACAAGAGGGAAAGACGAAGAGGGAAAGCCAATTGAGCTAACTTGTATGCGAGGAGTCCTGCGGATTTCCCATGAGTGGCTAGACTGGGAGCTCTCCACAGTATATCTCCTTCATGATATTATGAGACCTTCCTTCATAGGGTGATTAATTTATTCAGGTTTCATATCATGTCTCATTAATCTCCTCATAAATTTCATTTACTACTAGTGGCGTGTCGTACTTCAAAATTCATAAATAACCCCCTTTGTTTCCCTTTGAAAAGAGTGTCTGTTTCTTTCCAACATTCCAAATTTATTGCGGGGTGATAGGTGTCACCTCTTCGTACTTATTGCGGGCTCAAAAGGAAGCATCGAGGGAGTGATGCGCACGTTCAGTCAGGAAGTCAGAGATTTTTGGAAGTCTTGAACCACAAGACTAAAGGTTCAGAAGTTCAAAGAACTTCCAACCTTTCGACAACAAAAACTTTAGCTTTAGCAACACGATACAAGAATGATGGGGTAAACTTTGTGACACAAGCTTGTGACTACTCAGGGAGTCAGGAGGTTCATGAACTTTTGAACTCACTGACCAGGGTTTAAAAACACAAATAATTGCCGACCAGGTGAAAAATGACTAAGTATGAAGGTGCAGACTATAAACAAAGTTATGAATAATGATGAATAAAGAATGTGAATGACTTAACATATAAATGCTTTAGCAAAATTTCAAAAATGAGGTAACACGTTTGAATGTTCTTTGTTAAGAATTTTGTAATTTATTGTCATCGGCTAAAAAGAGCCTTCGAACAAAGAGATCTTTGAGCAAATGTTCCTCTAGACATTCATTCAAAGGTACCTTCAAACAAAGGCCCTTGGATGGCCTTTTCTCCTTTGCTCCTAAGTTTTCCCTCAAAATTTTCTATTTTGAACCTTGTATTGGACCAACAAACATCAACATGACAAGATAATTTGTAGGGTTGTAGCCCTTGAAATGATCTTTCCAAAAAATATAATTTTGAATATATTAATTTGATTATTATATTTATTTTCTATTTTCTAGTGAACATAGGTTTTTCACTGAACATGAAGGTCTTTGTTCCACACATGTGAAAAATAGTAAAATAGAGAAAAAAAATTCTAAAAAAATTTGCACACTAGGTATTGATGTCCTTGTTTCAATTAAAAATAATAATTTGGATATATAGAAAAAGTTATGCTTATGGTATAAATCTATATCTAAATTATAATTAATCTCACTTCAAAAATTAATTAAAAAAATATGCAACAAAAAATTATGAAAAAATATCTATGCACTAGATATTGGTGTTATAAATCTATGCTTCAATTTTTTTAATTTTATCCTTTCTATAAAAAAAGTTATGCTATATGACATAAATGTCACTTTTAAAAATATTGTTAACTATAAAAACAAGTTATTAAAAGTTACGTAAAAATTTCACAAATTATTTTATAAAATTTAAAAAATATATATTTAGAATCTACACACAAAGTTTCAAAAACCACTAGTTCACATCATATTCAAATTCTTAACGGTTTAGTTGCTATAAGTGTCAGAAAATGAAAATATGGTTAAAAATGTTGATTTCAATGTCAAACTTTGGCTAAAAAAGTGGAACACACTTTTGTGGGATCAACCATATGTTTACCCTAGTTTTTGGTGTGATTAGTTGGATTGGCAAGAGACGGGCTATGGTTGCTCTTCAATTATAGATGTAAAGTATATGGTAGCTACTCACATGTCTATAAGGGGAAAATTTGGCTTTAGGGATTGTGTTTAGATATTAGGTTGAAGTAGGATTCAACGATATATTCAAAGTGTCATTAGCATGGAAAAGAATCCTACTTTTCATGTACAAACAAAGCACATTAATGTGTAGTATCTGAATATTATGTTTGCTTTTATAAAGCCTGTAAGCATAGAGATGTTTAGATGGTGCAAGATAGCTATGAGGATGTTTTGTTTTGTAACAAGTTTTTTTTGTTTATGCTTGGACCTCTATGAAATGTATACAATAACTAGGGGAATTTTGGGAAAGTGTTGTAAACCTTGCATACAATATTTAATATTTTGTGCTCCTTGAAGTGGGACACCACACTTTGGGGAGTGCAATACTCCTACATGTAGTTGTTGTATAGGACATTAGAAATGCATATTTTATTGTAGACACAAATGGTAAATGTATTTAATATTAGGGGTCATGGTTTAGTGAGCACATGCCTTTGTGGCCTCATGATTTAATGTGTCAGGCACATTGGGTAAATGCATTTAATATGGGAGGCACATTGAAGAAATACATTTAATTATTGAATGTCTTGTAAAAAGCATTCAATGTGGGGTCACATGGAGACAAGCCTTCTAGGGTAGTTGGATTAGAAAGAGCATTTGAATTGCCTTAGAGGTTGTAATGACTCTTGGATATAGAGTCAATCTTGGGAATCCACCTTGCGATATGCCCCTTGGGTGCATTAATTAAGGGTGGCTAATAAAAAACTTAGTAAGTTTTTCCATTCTTGTTTCTCTCTTGACTATAATAGAAATCTTGGGATGGAGGTTGGATATCATCTTGTACATGCTCATTGTGAATGAAGCTTGGCCTATGCACCTGGAGGCTTGAGTTGCTTGTTGAGAGATTATAAGAAGTATGGAGTTGGATGTGTGGATCTCATTTGTTCTTGGATTAGTCTCATAAGGAATGCAACATTGGTCACTCACTATTAGTGAAGAAGCCATATCTTGCATGGTTTACTCCTTGATTGTGAGTGTTAATCTCATGCAAAGGCTCAAAGCCTAATATTGTATTATAACTTGTTCTCATTGAGAATACATTTGTTTTGGTGCTTTGGAGCTTGGTTTTTTCCCTAAAATGGTTTTCCTAAGGTATATCATTATCTCTCTCTCATGTGGTTGCTCTATTCTTTCTTTCAATCTTATTATTCTTTAGTGTTGTTATTATGCTAATGATGTAACCAAACTTCACAACATAAGATTCAACACTATTATTATTGCAAAAATAACCAAAAACTCAGAACTATTCCTTCTCATTCCATTCCATTATGCTACAACTGAAAATAAATACCAAATTTATACAAAAATGAAAATTACCCTTTTTGGTAGATTTAAGCAACTTTCTAAAATTGCCATTTTTGGTAACTTCGCATCCATATCTGTATGGCCATGAAAATTGCCAATTATTTGAAACTAACCAAAAGACGACTAACTGTCAACTTTCTAATCTAGTTGCATGTAATGTTTGAAAACTAATTGTTACACATATGGTTCTCAAGGTTGTCATTGATGTCAACATTGTCACAAGGTTGTCACTAATGTCAACACTATCTTGGATGTGTGAAGGTGTTCATGGTTGGATGTCATGTTGAATATAATGAGGTTACTGAAGTCCATGGTTGGATGTCATGCCTTGATAAATGCAAAGTTGAGTATGAAGATACATTAATATGGGAATTAGAAGCACTAAGATGATAAAATGTGTTGCTGATGTTGGGAAGATGTTATTGGTGGCCTAATCCAATTATCATGGTGTTTGGATTACTAGAAGAGTGTTTTGCAGTTGACAGTCTGAAAATAGTGTTGTTTCTATGAAGGTGTTCTTAGTAGGGCAATGGAATGCTCCGCATCCCTCTGCATTCCTCCGCATTTGTAGTTATGGCTATGCAGTTCTGGAACTGTGTTCAGGTTGTAGTGAAGGTGATAATTCCAAAGTTTAAAATCATTTGTCCTTCCACTGTGAAAGTTATGCATGATAGAGTACTGACATGTGTTCTAGCAAAGTAAGGCGGTGTTTAAGGCCTATTGGAATGCTCAGCATTCCTCTGGATGTGAATGTTTGCCTTTGTAGTTTTGTGGACATGTTTATGGATGTGCATTACATGCTTTCTTGTAGTTTCAAGTTTATTGGTGATCTGCAAGCTCATTTTTTCAATGACAATATGTTGCAGTGTGTTCCGGATGACTTGTTATTTTTAGAGTTCATGGTTGAAGATGTGTGATGCAAAATCTTTGATGTCCAGAGGTGAAGGAGCATTTGGAGATGTTGTATGAGTCCTGTAGACTCATATGGAAGAGTTTCATGAAGATCTTTCTTGTTTCTAGTACCGCATAAGCTTTTCAAGTTGTGGTCATTATGCTTTAAGTTTCATGTCTTTTCTTAAGACTATCCTATTTTCAAATGAGCAGACTGTGTGGATGTAATTCCTTGATATTTGATGATGTGAATAATGTTTTGAACCTGGTTAAGCAAGTGTTGATGTATGCAAAGCATGGGTCTTCTACTGGTGTAGCATGCAGTCTTGTTTAGGACTTGTCCTCTACACGTTTCATGTTGTATGTTATTTGGCTGACTTGTAAAAGTATTTTTCATGTTGTCTTTGGCCGAAAAAAAATGTAATCAATGTAATATCATGTATAAATTGTAAATAAAATTGAGTTAGGTGAGGTGTGATTGCAATGTGATTGATAAGGTTCACAAGTAAGATAAGGAGCATAATAAATGCATTATGATGTGCAAATGAAGGAGAAAGAGCAAAAGTTGTAGATGTTGTCTTGATTCATCTTCAAGACATATCTATGACAGTGATCAAGTGTAGAGGGTGCCTAATTGATCCGATCATTAGAAGGAAGTGTGAAGAGGCAGAATTGCAATCATCAAAGGTGTGAGCTTCATTGTCAGTTTTTAAGGCAATAAAGAGACTGTCATACTGTAATATGTTCTAAGTTTGTTCTCAATTCAGGGAGTAGTTGCTTCCTTGGGAGTGACCCTAAAACAAAGTCTTCAAGGAGTTGTAGCTTCCTTGGGAGTGACCCTAAAGCAAAGTTTTCAGAGAGTAGTAGCTTCCTTGGCTTGTAGCCCTAAAACAAAGTTGTTATTTTGAGCTTCATATATTGTAAGTTAATCCTCACCATGGTTTTTTCCTTCTTGGGTTTTCCACATACATCTGGTGTTATGTGTTGATGTACATTGTGTTAATCTTTCATGTTTATGTTAATGGTGTGATGCTTAAGTTTTAATCTTCTCCAAAGAAGTTGAAGTTTGTTTAGATATTGATTCACCCCCCTCTCAATATCCTGGTGTGTCCAACAATTGGTATCATAGCCAAGTTCCTCTAAAGGAAGATTAACTACTTGAGGAAGGTCTGTGATGGCACTTAATGGATCCATCAAGATACCTAGGTTTGATGGAACAAATTATGCTTTTTGGAAGCTATGGATGGAAGCCTATATCAATTCTCTAGGGTGTGGTGTTTGGGACTCTATCAAGACTGGTTACAAAGTTCTTGATATTGTTCCTGTAGAATTAGATCTGGTTAAGAAGTATGATAATAATGCCAAGGAAAAGTTTTCTATCATGAGTGGGTTAGCTAATCCACAACTTTCAAAGGTAATGAGCTACAGTTCTTCTAAAGAAGTTTGGATTAAACTTGAAACCGTTTATGAAGGAGATAAGAAAGTAAAACAAGCAAAGATGCAAATCTTCAAAATAAAATTTGAGACCCTAAAAATGACATAGGATGAAGACATTGTTGGATATATGCTACGGGTGAATGAAGTGGTCAGTGGCATCACAGGTCTTGGTGGCAAAGTGGAAGAGGATGAAATTGTGAAGAAGGTTCTGAGATCTCTTCCCAAATCTTACAGTCATAAGGTATCTGCTATTGAGGAGAATGCAGACTTGGATACATACACTGTAGACAAATTGTTTGGTACCCTTACTACTTTTGAAATGAGAGAGTTTGGCAGTGATGCTCCAAAGAAAGAAGTTGCTTTCAAAGTTAGTGTTATGGGAAAATTGGATCTAAATATGAATAATCAATATATCAATATCAATAATACCCAAAACTCAATGAAATAATGAACAAAAAAGATTCAATCAAACAATGAACAATACACAGAAAACCTCCTTTAGTTCTTAGCTTCCATTGATCGCCTATCACAAATGATCTTGTCTATGAATATGGCCCTCAGAAGGTGCACTTCCTTGCTATGATTCCAAGATGTCAATTGGGAATGGCTATGATAGTTTTTCCATGAAGATAAGCTTCACAACAATGATAGTAGTGTGTAGTAATAAGTGTGATCGCAAGCAATGAAGGAATTGGTGCCAAAGGCGCGCTGTAATTCCTGCAGAGTAACAGTACTGAAAGTTTGGATAATTGAAATGGAGGAATAGGGTTTAATTTATAAATTTGAGAGAGAGAGGATCAACGGTATAGAACGGTTGAGGAATGTGCGTGAATAAAAAGAAGACAAGTGTCACCCAAAAGTTGTTTTGTTTGAGTTAACTGCTTTCTTTTCTAAAGATAAGACATGATTTTCATAAATAAGAAAGCTTTTTTTTTTAATTTAAGAGATATTGATAAAAACAAGGTTGATTGAGTCAGTTAACTCAACTTGTGATTTTCTTTTGCATGATTTGAGGGAAATTAAATAATAAATTATTCAATTTTATGTGCACGAAGAAGAAGACTTATTTTTAGAAAATTTGGAAGATATTTGAAGATAGGAAAGCAAATTAAATAAATAGATTTATTTAATTGTTGTGCATGATTTGGAAGAATAAATAAAATATTTGATTGTATTTTATTTTTGAAGATTAAGAGGATTTAAATAAATTTGATTGATTTATTTAAATTTGGAAGAATGATTTGATTTAATTAAATAATTAAGAATTATTTAATTGCTTGGAAGAATTTAATTAAATAAAAGATTTATTTAATTTTGACTTTAGAAGAGGTAATTAAATATTTTGATATTTAATTAACTTCGAGGAATGTGAATCGAATAAATAAATTTGTTTATTTATTTATTGATAGAAGAGTTAGAAGGGAATAAATATTAAGAATATTTATTTAGACCGAGTCATGTCATTTTTAGGTGTATATATTTTGCCCCTCTTTGATGCAATGCAGTTTAGGGCGTTGTTTCAAAGAATAAATAGCCTAACAATGATACATGCCTCAGTTTGCCCTTGGTACAAGTTATGACGATAGGATGCCCCCTCAGGAGATTGGACGGGAAGAAGGCAGAAGGCGTGAGACGGACAATCTCACAAAGATGAAGGGTGAAGAAAGAGCTGAATGATATGCTATGCAAGATAGAATGAAAACACACACAAGCAAGTAAGCAAGTATGCACAAATGATACAAGAACAAACAATGTATTGCCCCTGTTGAGCGGTAAACTAACAACATATTGATAACGATATACGACAGTGTTGTCACGACAGGGAACGATATATCCCTAGACCAACACGGCAAGTGTGTTGTCATGGCGGGGAACGATAGATCCCTAGAGAAAACATGAAGGATAGTGTTTGGTTTCAGGAAATGGAACATGTCGTGTAAGACACATGTGTTGGTCTGATTTCGACAATGTTACATCTTGTATAAGACAATTGATTGATTAACCGATCGAGTTGGTTTACGACCAGACAAGGATCAAGACCACTGATTGTGATTGGATCATTTGACAAGATTGACTTTGACTTAATTGGTATGGATTAAGGATGGACCTTGCATCTAGATCACTGCTCAGACTGATCAGATAAGGATGAAAGATATGATCATAGATAGAAATTTGACTGATAGAAGAATGACTCGACAGAAGGAATCGCAAGCTTTTGTTTGTATTGATACTCTGTATTTTGGATCTTTTATTGCATGGGATATGGATGCTTTGGAAATTTTTATTTCGTGGGATATGGATGCTTGTGGATGCTTTGTGGATGCGAGTGGTTTTTTGACATCTTGATATTGTAAGTATTTTGAAGTGCTTATTTCATCATTAGGCTTTTTTGTTTTTGTGTGTTTTTGAAATGTTGTAAGAAAATACAAGCATCTAGGTATAATTGAACCGAGATGACCTGAGCATCGCTTACATGGATTTTGATTTAGCAAGTTAATACAAGCATCTATGTACAATTGAACCGAGATGACCTGAGTATTTCTTGCATATCAATAGACAAGGATTATACCTGTTTCATGTTTAGACCTCTGATGTCCTCGATAATCTTTTGTCGATCATGTCGTTAGACAAGGCGTCGCATTACTAAAGTTTAATCCACAAACAACAAACAAAGAAAATAATCATGCCCCCATCATAGCATCTCTAGCTTTTGGCATCCTTGAGTAGCATAGAAAGACATGATAACAAAAATCAAGATGCCGCAACCTAACCTGATCACAACCATAAAACATTTTTGCATTTAGATGTGTTTGTTTCTTACCATAATTTAGGTAAAATCATTTAGAGTGCCTTAGGTACTTGATTTCTTTGCTTTGGATAGGTTGATGCCTTGCGTCAGGATTTCTGCTTGAGAGCAGGTTTTGCTTGCGTGCGCTTGCATCTGGTGAAAGGTTCCACAATCCTTATTGGGGAAAAATGGACCCTAAGGGACTGACCTAATGCCTTAGGGGCGCATTGCTAAATGGCCTTGCCTACGTGACGATGCAGAGGCAACGTAGTTCATGACTTGGACCATGGATGGACTAGAGGATAGACGACAAGATATGGGATGGATGGGGAAGCCTCAGGGGCACATTGATAATGGCCTTGCCTACGTGACGATGCAGAGGCAACGTAGTTCATGGACTTGGACCATGTGGACACTGACGATAGACGCTACGCTATGCTGACACTATGGATAGGATACTGGATAAGACCTTGGTTGACAAGGTGAGAAAAAGAGATAGAGTATCAAGCCATGATAGGTTAAGATGACATTATAGATGACCGTAATGCTAGATACTGATGACAAGGAAACATCATGGATAGGCAGAGGGATGGGTTATAGTGGATATGAATGTGTAGATAGAAGAAACCAAGGATGTGATCTCCAAGGACTATGTTGCATAAGAATAACGTGCCCTAATGTAGGTAAAATACTTAGGATTTTTCATGGCAATGCTTATGATGATAAGAGGATAAGAGAATAATGAAGGATTTTCTTGACTTGGAGGGATAAGGTATGTCAAGAGACAGCTAAAACATTTGTCAACATTGTGCCCCCAATCTTTATCAAATCCAAATAATAGAGGAAAGGAAGATTTAGGATGGATAGATTGAACAATATAAGTAGTTAACAGATAGAAGGATAGGATAGGAAATGGTATAGAAGGAAACTGATAGGAGAAGAGTGATATGACGATGAGACAAAGTGCCCCCAAGTGTAGGTGACATAGAAGATCAACTTACACATGACACCTGTTTGCTAGGTTTTTATGATGGTACTTATCCAAGGTGCCTGTTTGCCAGATTTTCATCGTTGGATGAAGGGATTTTTCTTTACTCTTTTGATTTTTTTTTTTGACTTTTTTGGTGGGATAGGAGAAAGTGGATACGGAAGGAAGAGACTCAAGTATCTAGTTCCATGAAAGGTGATAGTCCTGCTAGATGGATGTTGTCGCATGGACTATGTTAAGTGTTCTCACAGATGTTGGTAGAGGATTGCATGAAAGTGAGATGGAGAAGGTAGATAGCTGATTTCTGGAAGATGCGATAGTGGATGATAATGTAGATTATGTAAGGAAGATGGAAGGCTTATGCAAGGATGGAGGGAAAAGTCTATAAAAAAGCATGGACCATAGGGATAGGACGAGGAAGATATGTAGGATAAAAGTGGAAGGAAGGGGAGATGGAGGTATATGAAAATGTTGTGGGATGGAAGGGAATCATGACCAATGGTTGCGCATACCGTGATAAACATTGAAGCTGGTAATGGGAAAGTAGTGTAGGAAGTAACAAAGACTTTTGCTTGTGGATGAGTGACTTAGGCATGTAGGGATCCACATAGACTGAGTATTTTTCTGAGCTTTGTCTGTTCTGTGGGATGGAAGAATTTGAGACTTTTGGATGGAATGGGAGAAAGTGGATGGTTGGGATTCTTGAGAGGTGGATGCCTCATTTGATTTGATGGCTTTTTGCTTAGGCACCCAAACCAT
Organism: Cunninghamia lanceolata; assembly: GCA_027924645.1. Taxonomy (NCBI): domain Eukaryota; kingdom Viridiplantae; phylum Streptophyta; class Pinopsida; order Cupressales; family Cupressaceae; genus Cunninghamia; species Cunninghamia lanceolata. Next base: position 8,923,505 of record BSBN01000957.1, read on the forward strand.
TTTGCTTTTAGATAGTACCTGTGAAGGTATAGGCTGGGGTGTATGCAGCTTTGGTGTAGCTTCGGAGGTAATCATTTGTTGGATGCGGACCCACACCTTTTTCAGTTTGGCATATAGGTGTGTGGGTGTATGCAGCTCTGGAGAAGGATATTTCTTTGATTCTTGGCTTTTGTATCCTAGGTCATGAGGACTCTTAGGATTTTTGACTTTATAGGTAGAGGCATCCAGATTTTTATTGTTGAATTCCTATGGGATGGTGGAAGTGGGGTGGGTGGAAGCCCTTTGTTTAGACAACATGTACATTTGTTGGCCATGATTGGGATTGTTATAGGATTTATTGATGGATGGATAAGGCATTGGAAGAAGTGGTGGTAAAATGCATGGAGGGATGTTAGGATTTGGAAGTAGCAGAGGTAGATTGGATGGTGGAAGGTGTATGGTCACATGCTTTTGGGATGTGTATGATAAGGGAGGTGGGATGGCGACATATGTTTTGGGGATATGATAGGGTTTGTGATGGAAAGTGGAGGATTTTGAAGGAGTGGAAGAAGTACCAACATCTTGAGATTGTTCACCTTGGGGTATGTATCCAAGGCCGTACGAACGAGGATGAACATTGACGTGGACGGGCTCCAAAATACCTTGTTCATGAAGGCCTAAGCCTTTACCTTGATAGTTCATATGTTGGAGTATGCAGTGGACAACAGGATTATGTGTAGGTGGAACACTAGACATGAATTCCTTATTGGATGGAGAAAGTGAAGTGGTAGACAACGGTTGTTGGTGTTCTAAGGAAGAACATTCATGCATGAAGGTAGTGAGACCAAGGGTATAGGATAATGGGTTTGCAACATGGTCGATAATGGACAATGGAGGAGTATTATAGGTTTGATCTTCTACACTTGCTTGGGAGGCAAGTGTCCCATCAAGGGAAGTAGAAGTTGATGGATCTTGCACAGGACTAGATGGGGTTATAAGCTCAGGACCATGGAATGCATAAAGTGGGCTAAGAGGATCATCATGGTCTGCTTGATCATAGATAAGCTCTTGATCATAGATGGGATCTTGATCATAGATAGGTTTTAGCATGATGGAATTAAGGTGCTCTTGTAAAGGTTCTTCATCAACGACAATATCTTGATCATTGAAAGGAGAGAGGTTATGGAGAGGTTGGAATTGTATCCCTTGCTCATGTATCGGATCAAGTTGCTCATGGATAGCTTCTTCATCAAAGATAGTATCTTGATCATGGAAAAGATATAGGTTATGAATGGCTTGAAATTAGATTTCTTGCTCATGTATAGGTATAGGATCATCGAAAAGATAAAGGTTATGCATGGGTTGGATGGGGGTGCTTTGATCTTGATTTAGACAAAGGTTGAATGTTTCCATATGTTCTAAAGTGTGCTCTTGACATAACTCTTGATGTGCTTGAATTGAAGTTGAGGTAGAAGACATTTGGATAGGCTCTTGGTCAACAACATGAAGGTGCGACAGACTTTGACTTTGGTGCATGGTAGGAGGTTTTTCAATATGCTCAAGGGGTTGTAGGTTACATGAAGGGGTTGTAGGATTTGACATGTTTGAAGACTCTTTGATAAGGTCAAGGACCAAAATTTGGGGATATGGTTGACTCTCTGCTAGTAGCCCTTGGATCACATCCTGCGTAGGTATATGGGTAGATGAATGAGGTAATGGATGGGTGGATTTGGAGTTCTCCATGGTAGGATTAGTATGCTTTGGGCCATGTGTTCTAGGAGATGGTGAAGGAGGACTAGTAGATGGAGTGGTATAAGTTTTCTAACTTGAGGTGGTGCTTGCCTTGTCAAGAGTATCATGAAGACGAGAAAAGGATGTATGCTTTTGGGGTGAGGTGTAGCTAGTACTAGCCTGTTCAACCTGTAAGATTGTCATTTCTTGTTGTATCATTTGGAGTTCTTGGGAAATTGCTATATGATCTTGGGGCAAGATATCGAAGTTTAATTGTTCTTGTAGGTATTGGAGTTCTTGAGAAATTACTTCTAATTAGTTTGTCATTTCAACAGAACTGACACAAGACTGAAATGGGTACCTAGAAAACCTAAATTGTTTCTCTAAAAAGATGTGGAAATGCTCACTGTCACGGATGCACAGAACCAGATGCGTAGCAGTAGAGGATATAAGCACAGAAAGTTGACACAAATGTGCAATACTGGTAAAAAGTAGATGCACAGTAACAGGTGATATAAGAGCAGCAAGTCGGTACAAATGCGCAGCAAGTCGGGACAGATGCACAGCTTCATCTAACAAATGCGCAGTTCTAGTTTTTTTAGTGTTTTTGCAAATTTTTGGCAATTTTTCTGATGTTTTTGGTTTCTTTTGTTGCAAGATGATCTTTTTGGTCTGATTTTATCAATTATGGTAATAAGACATAGCAAACATAAAGAATGATTTCATGGTTTTTTTAGATTTTTTTTTTGTGATTTTTTTGACTCTGTTTTGACTAAAAGAAAGCAAGTACAATCCTAGGTTTCAAAGGACAGTATAAAACCAAATTCTCACTATCTCTAGTGAAGCATCTTCGGGAGGTGATAATCACCCTTCCCTAAAGGATGATTAATAAAGGCAACCGTTCAAGTGGTTATACATGCGGCAACACTACTCTTTGTTATGGAGTCTCCTAGCCTGCAAGGGTTGCGCCCTGGAGGGTTTTGGGGGAGGTTAGCTGTCGGTATAACATAACTTCACTCATTGTTTAAATCTTTCGCTCCAAACACAATTTATTTATAGTGGATTGGTAGGGCTTGGCGTCTAGCCTGTTACCACTTAGAGTCGTTCCTACTTGGATGAATGGTATCCAAGAGCAGGCCCCTCTAAAGGAAAAACACATGTGAAAATGATATGTTTGGCATTTTAGTCACCCAAGATAAGGGAGAGCATAGGCCTGGTATCATTCCCAACACACAGAAGATAGTGATTCTTTTCCCCTAGTTAAAATGAGAAAAACTAGATGAGCTATCTACTTGGGCAAGCACAAAAATTTGTTAACTTTGAAGTGATAACAAGATAGCAATGGTTCAATTTTATCCAGATAGCAATGATGTGTTCAATTTTATTTAGATAGCAGTGATTTGTTAACTTTGAAGTGATAACAAGATAGCAATGGTCCAGTTTTACCAAGATAGCAATGAGTTGTTAACTTTGAAGGATAGTAATATAACAATGATTCAATGATATGCAAGATAGCAATGATTCAATTACTGCCTTCCTAGTTAAGACTATGTGAGATTTGCATGAGCATCCATTTACTTTCCCATTAGAAATCAAAGTGTGAGTTAACAAGTGCAACTATATGATTCTAAACCAGTACCTAGCCTACAAAACAGATCAAGAGTGTTCCTGCAAAAAGATGTTAGCGTTAGCGAAAACTTCAAGGAAACCCTAAAAATCACTGCCTAGATCAGATGTGCAGCTTCAGAGCTTGAATGTGTAGAAATAGAGCTCAAAAGTGTTGTAGTACATATGAGCTAAGATAAAGGTCAAAAGCGTAGGAAGACAGTATATATGCACCGAACTGATAGATGCACCGTATCGGAGGATAGATGCGCCAAAATAATGTATGCGCTAGAACAAATAGCAAATGCATGTTAGGATGTGTCAGATGCACGATTTCCTCCTATGTACAGCTTTCTAAAACACAAAAACTCAGTTTTTGGGTTAAATTGGGGCTAGGCCCCACAGTGGGCGCCAAAAATGTTATGGGAAAATTGGATCTAAATATGAATAATCAATATCAATAATACCCAAAACTCAATGAAATAATGAACAAAACAGATTCAATCAAACAATGAACAATACAAAGCAAACCTCCTTTAGTTCTCAGCTTCCATTGATCGCCTATCACAAATGATCTTGTCTATGAATATGACCCTCAGAAGGTGTACTTCCTTGCTATGATTCCAAGATGTCAATTGGGAACGGCTGTGATAGTTTTGCCATGAAGATGAGCTTCACAACAATGATATTAGTGTGTAGTAACAAGTGTGATCGCAAGCAATGAAGGAATTGGTGCCAAAGGCGCGCTCTAATTCCTGCAAAGTAACAATACTGAAAGCTTGGATGATTGAAATGGAGGAAAAGGGTTCAATTTATAGACTTGAGAGAGAGAGGATCAACGGTATAGAACGGTTGAGGAATGTGCACGAATAAAAAGAAGACAAGTGTCACCCAAAAGCTATTTTGTTTCAGTTAACTATTTTTTTCCTAAAGATAAGACATGCTTTTCATAAATTAGAAAGTTTTTTTCTAATTTAAGAGATATTGATAAAAACAAGGTTGATTGAGTCAGTTAACTCAACTTGTGATTTGCTTTTGCATGATTTGAGGGAAATTAAATAATAAATTATTCAATTTTGTGTGCATGAAGAAGAAGACTTATTTTTAGAAAATTTGGAAGATATTTGAAGATAGGAAAGCAAATTAAATAAATAGATTTATTTAATTGTTGTGCATGATTTGGAAGAATAAATAAAATATTTGATTGTATTTTATTTTTGGAGATTGAGAGAATTTAAATAAATTTGGAAGAATGATTTGATTTAATTAAATAATTAAGAATTATTTAATTGCTTGGAAGAATTTAATTAAATAAAAGATTTATTTAATTTTGACTTTAGAAGAGGTAATTAAATATTTTGATATTTAATTAACTTAGAGGAATGTGAATCGAATAAATAAATTTGTTTATTTATTTATTGATAGAAGAATTAGAAGGGAATAAATATTAAGAATATTTATTTAGACCGAGTCGTGTCATTTTTAGGCGTATACAGTCAGTATGAAGACAAAGGATGAAATTGTTGGCAAATACAAAGGTAAGTTACCTTTCAAATGTTTCAATTGTGGAAAGGTTGGTCACTTTGCTTCTAACTTTTAAAGAATCAAGGGGTAGTAACAAGAGAGACAAGTTCAAGAGAAGTATGTATTTCATAGACAGAAGTTGTTCTTTAGAAGATGAGGATCATAATGATTTAAATGATGAAACACTTTTCATGGCCTCGAGTGTTGGTGACAAAAAGGATGATGTTAGAAAATGTGAGAAGACTGATGCCTTGCAAACATACCAAAATAATGATAGATCAATGGTTGTATGGACTACCTTTCATGCAAGAGAAGAAGCCAAGGATTGGGTTTAATTGATAGTGGTTGCTCAAATCATATGAATGGTGATAGGGAGAAGTTTATTAGCCTTCAGAAGTGGGATGGTGGAGCTGTCAAGTTTGGTGGTGATGAGTCAGCAAAAATCTGTGGAAAAGGTGCTATAACTATTAATGGGAAGAATAGGACTAAGAATGTCCTCAATGTCAAAGGGCTAAAGCACAATCTTCTCAATTACAGTTAGATGTGCAACAAAGGTTATAATCTCACCTTTCATGCTAGAGGTTGTGAAATCAAGAAGGCAGGGTCTAGAAAACTAGTTGCAGAAGGTATCAAGTCATATGGTGATATCTATCATTTGAAGGAGGTAAATGGAAGAACATGTTTGTTGGCTCAATCTAGTGAGTGTTGGTTGTGGCACAAAAGAATGGGACACAACAATTTTGATAATATGAGAGACATGCCCAAGATAATCAATCCTACAAACACAGTATGCAAGGAATGTCAAATGGGAAAATAGACAAAGACATGTTTCAAAAGCAAGGAGTATTATTCTTCAAAGCCATTGAAGATGATTCACGCTGATCTATGTGGCCCTACAAGAGTAAAGAGTCAATAAGGTGAGAGGTATTTTATGTTGCTCATTGATGATTATTCTAGAATGACTTGGGTTACTTTCTTAAGAGAAAAATCAGACGCCCTTGATAAATTTAAGTTGTTCAAAGCTATGGCTGAAAATGAAATAGATGCTAAGATCAAATGTTTAAGGTCTGATAGAGGAGGTGAGTTTACTTCAAATGAATTTGAAAAGTTTTGTGAATATCATGGTGTTAGGAGACATCTATCAGCTCCTAGGACCCCTCAACAAAATGGGGTAGTTGAAAGGAAGAATATGACTATGCAAGAGATGTCTAGGGCAATGTTGAAAGATATAGATATGCTTGATATGTATTGGAAGGAAGCAGTTCACATTATTGTCTATCTAATTAATAGAGTGCAACTAAGGGTTAATAGCACTAAGACCCCTTATGAGCTATGGTATGAAAGACCTCCCACTATCAGATACTTCAGGATCTTTGGTAGCAAATGCTATATAAAAAGAGATGAAGAAGACCTAGGAAAGTTTGATTCAAGAAGTGATGAAGGGATCTTTCTTGGTTACTCAACCAGAAGCAAGGCCTATAGATGCTACAACAAGAGGTTGGGAAAGATGATTGAAAGCACAAATGTCAAAGTAGATGGAGACTTGTATCAGATCTCACAAGAATCAAAGGACTCCGGGTCTAATATATTTTCATGCATGAAGATGAAGAAGAAGTGAAAGAAGAAAAGGAACAAGAACCAGAGTAGATGCCTAAGACTCCAGCAAAGTATGTTCAGAAGAACGACTCAGAAGATCAGATCATTGGAGATAATAATGAAGGTGTGTAGACAATGAGAAGGTTTTCTAAGACACATGAGCAAGTAAACTTGTGTTTGCTATCAAAAGTAGAACCCAAAACCTTTGCTGATGCTAGCAAAGATGATGGATGGATAAAGGCAATGGAAGAAGAATTGGATCGGATTGAGAAGAATTAGACATGGGAATTGGTTCCCAGACTAGCCAATAAGAATGTTATAGGAACAAAGTGGGTGTTATGGAAAAAGTTAAATGAAGAATGTGAAGTTGTAAGGAACAAAGCAAGGTTGGTATGTAAAGGATACTCAAAAGTTGAAGGCATTGATTTTGAGAAGACCTTTGCTTCGATAGCTAGGATGGAGGCAATCAGAATGTTTCTTACCCTTACTTCTCATAAGAACTTCAAGGTATATCAGATGGATGTTAAGTCAACATTCTTGAATGGTGATCTAGAGGAAGAGGATTATATTGAGCAACCTGATGGTTTCCAGATATCAAAAGATCCAGACATGGTGTGCAGACTCAAGAAGGATTTGTATGGTCTCAAGCAAGAACCTAGAGCTTGGTATGCTAGGTTAGACAAGTACTTACTTCAATAGGGTTTCAAGAAAGGTACTACAGATAACAATCTTTACATCAAGGAAGAAGAAGATTTGATATTGATAGTTGTAATAAATGTTGATGATATCATCTTTGGTGGAGATGATGATATGTGTAAGAGGTTTGTAGAGGAGATGCAAAAAGAGTTTGAGATGTCTATGATTGGTGAGATGTCTTTCTTCCTTGGACTTCAAATTACTCAGCTAGATGGTGGTATCTTTATTTCTCAAGCTAAGTATGTCAAAGAGTCATTGAAGAAGTTTGGTATGGAGGATTCAAAACCACTAAGTACTCCCATGGTCACCGGATGTCACTTGAGCAAGCATGATGAGTCTCTAGAGGTGGATTAGACCACCTATAGATATATGATTGGAGGACTGTTATACCTAACTGCTTCTAGACCTGATATTATGCATGTAATATGTGTGGTTGCTAGATATCAAGCCAATCCCAATCTAACACAAGAGAAGGCAGTGAAAAGGATATTCAGATACTTGAAAGGAACTCCAGATTATGGCTTATGGTATCCAAGAGCTAATGACTTTGACTTGAGTGCATACACTGATGTTGATTAGGTTGGTTGTGTTGATGATAGAAGAAGTACAAGTGGTGGTGCTTTCTTCTTAGGAAGCAGATTGGTTTCATAGCAAAGCAAGAAGCAAGATTCAGTGTCCTTATCAACTGTAGAGGCAGAGTACATTGCAACAGCATCCTACTATACACAAGTGTTGTGGATGAAGCAAACCCTAAAGGATATCAAGGTACTGTATGATGAGCCTATTCCTATTTTGTGTGACAATACAAGTGCTATCAATATTTCCAAGAATCTAGTGATGCATTCTAGAACCAAGCATATAGCAATCAAGTATCACTTTTGAAGAGAAAAGGTTGTAGAAAAGGTAGTAAGGTTGGAATATGTTCCAACAAAGGATCAGATTGCATATATTTTCAGAAAGGCTCTTGCAAATGACACTTTTGAGGATCTTCGGTAGAGGTTAGGGGTAATTGTCCCTCCTTACTAGATGCGTAGTGGTGCATTTGTCTAGGGGGAGTTCATGTTATATATTTTCCTGGACTGATGGTGTCTACCTCTCAAGGGGAGTAGGTAGTGGTTGCTAATGATAGGGGGAGTTTGTTTGTTGCAAGAAGAAGTCATGCCTTAAGAGAGAAGAAGTTGCCGTTTGTCCTTGATGTCAAAGGGGGAGAATGTGTAGGTATGTGTTGCCATCAATGCCAAAGGGGGAGATTGTTACACATACAGTTCCTAAGGTTGTCATTGATGTCAACACTATCACAAGGTTGTCATTGATGTCAACACTATCTTGGATGTGTGAAGGTGTTCATGGTTGGATGTCATGTTGAATATAATGAGGTTTATGAAGTTCATGGTTGGATGTCATGCCTTGATCGATGCAGATTTGAGTATGAAGATACATTAACATGGGAATTAGAAGCACTAAGATGATCAAATGTGTTGTTGATGCTGGGAAGATGATACTGGTGGCCTGATCCAAGTATCATGGTGTTTGAATTATTGGAAGAGTTTTTTGCAGTTGACAGTCTGAAGATAGTGTTGTTTCTGTGAAGGTGTTCTTAAAGTAAGGCAATGGAATGCTCCACATTCCTCCACATTTGTAGTTATGGCTATGCGGTTTTGGAACTATGTTTAGGGTACAATGAAGGTGATAATTCCAAAGTTTTAAATCATTTGTCCTTCCGCTATGAAAGTTATGCATGATAGAGTACCAGCATGTGTTCTGGTAGAGTAAGGCGGCATTGAAGGCCTGTTGGAATTCTCTGCATTCCTCCAGATGTGAATGTTTTCCTTTGTAGTTTTGTGGACATGTTTATGGATGTGCATTACATGGTTTCTTGTATTGTCAAGTTTATTGGTGATCCGCAAGCTCAGTTTTTCAATGACAGTATGTTGCAATGTGTTCCAAATGACTTGTTATTCTCATAGTTCATGGTTGAATATGTGTGGCACAAAATCTTTGATCTGCGGAGGTAAAGGAGAATTTGGAGATGTTGTGAGTTCTGTAGACTCATCTAGAAGAGTTTCATGAAGATCTTTCTTGTTTCCAGTACCGCACAAGGTTTTCAAGTTGTTGTGGCCATTATGCTTCAAGTTTCATATGTCTTTTCTTAAGATTGTCCTATTTTCAAATGAGTGGAGTGTGTGGATGTAATTCCTTAATATTTGATGATGTGAAGAATGTTTTGGACCTAGTTAAGCAAGTTTTAATGTTTGCAAGGCATGGGTCTTCTGTTGGTGTAGCGTGTAGTCTTGTTTTGGACTTGTCCTCTACACGTTTCATGTTATATGTTGTCTAGCCAACTTGTAAATGTATTTTTCATGTTGTCTCTGGCCAACAAACAATGTAATCAATGCAATATCATGTATAAGTTGTAAATCAAATTGAGTTAGGCGAGGTGCGATTGCAATGTGATTGATAAGGTTCACAAGTAAGATAAGGAGAAAAATAAATGCATTATGATGTGAATGAAGGAGAAAGTGCATAAGTTGTAGATGTTGTCCTGATTCATCTTGAAGACATAGATATGATAGTAATCAAGTGTAGAGTGTGCCTAAATGATCCGATCATCAGAAGGAAGTGTAAAGAGGCAGAATTGCAATCATCAAAGGTGTGAGCTTCATTGTCAGTTTTTCAGGTAGTAGAGAGACTGTCATATTGTAATTTGTTCTAGGTTTGTTCTCAATTTAGGGAGTAGTTGCTTCCTTGGCAGTGACCCTAAAACAAAGTCTTCAGGGACTTGTAACTTCCTTGGGAGTGACCCTAAGTCAAAGTTTTCAAGGAGTAGTAGCTTCCTTGGGTTGTATCCCTACAACAAAGTTGTTATTTTGAGCTTTGTATATTGTGAGTTAATCCTCACCATGGTTTTTCCCTTCTTGGGTTTTCCACGTACATCTGGTGTTATGTGTTGATGTGCATTGTGTTAATCTTTCATGTTTATGTTAATGTTGTAATGCTTAAGTTTTAATCTGCTCTAGAGAAGTTGAAGTTTGTTTAGATACTGATTCACCCTCCCTCTTAGTCTCCCAGTGTGTCCAACACTAATTAGAAAAACTTGGAAAAATCCCCAAAAAATCATTAAAACCTCATTTTGAGGCCCTAGATGATCGAAAAAAGTCCTAAAAAAGTGTCGAAATGACAACCTATCGCATTTACCAATTCAGTGGGATTTTCAATCACCTCCTCAAGACACATCTGCCCACCAAATTTTAGCTCAAACGAACCCCCGGGTCAAAAGTTATGACCTCCAAAAGTTTCTGCATCAACTAAAATGTTGCTAAATATGTATAGATCAAATAATTTGTGACATCTCTCCTAGAAGGATTAACTATGAAATTGTTTCATGTTTCCCTTCAACCTTTCTAAGGGTATAAATCACCTCGTATTACCCCCCTCTTCCACTCTAGTTACATACTGGTTCACAATCAATGTTTCTATCTACGCTCTCCTCTCATAATTCACTTTTGTAGGAATTGTGTCTGCTTCGATACCACTTGATGTAATCAAAGGTGGACATCCTAATTAAGGGATGTCCAAAGCTATAGCACTAACACACTAATTCACTCACATCTAGTATAAAATTTAACCAAAGCACATCATCTATCATACAACAATACGCCAAAATGCTTAGAATTGTTACTTTTATTGAACATCAAAATTTACATTCAAGTTACATGACTATACATTCAAGTCTTTAAGCCTTATGAATTCAATTCACAATTAGGATTTGAAGCTTTACAATATTCATTAATTTTACAAAACAACTACAAACTTCCACATGAGTTTCTTAATCCACACACTTGCTCAAACTAAAGGTCTCCAATCAAAGATTCTCCCTTTAGTTTCCTCTTTACTAGTATTTATATATAACTATTTAGTAACCCCATTACACACTCGTAATGAAGAGAGACAACCTACCATGTTTAAATTACAATTTTCAATTGTCTTTTTTAATTCTAAGGCTAATTAGGCTTTCTCCTTGGTTGGCACCATAAGATAATTTCCCATAAGGACTAGCATTGGCCCCAATGAGTTAAATGTGTAATTTGAATCCTTTGAAGATGCTTTCTAGTCAACTAATCATTTTGCATGCTAAGGAAAAGAGATACAAGGCTCCAAATAATTCAAAATTTTGAAATCTCACACCATTCCAAAATGTAGAGTTTGAACTAGAGAACTCACTACGATCACACATGACCTTTAGGTGAATATTTCAATTTATGGCAGTATCACATAGGTTTAGGTTGTGTTTTAACCTTTATACTTTGGGTGGCAACAAAGGCTTGTCTAAAAGGTTGTGTGTTACCATAGGAGCTTATTAAGGCTTTATGAAATGAACTATTAGAACTACAAACTCAAACTCTAATTAAAACTTCAAAAACCTATGAAACATAAGGAAAAAAGTAAAATTATTTTTGAGTTATGGAAGATTGTGTTGCAAGTATGGGCCTAATCGGTGTTGTCATTGATGTCCACATACTCCTGTTGCATTGATGATAAGGATTGGATGAGCTGTATGCTAAGGATATTGAGAAAATTAGTCCTAATCAGAAACAGAGAAGAACAGTGAAGACAATAAGGTAAAGATCCCAGCTAAGATGAATATTAGAGGATACGTTTCAAAGGGTTTGTAGATATGCGTCTTGAGATGATCCAGTAAGAATTTCAGAGGTCCGTATGAAGATCTAAAGAAGTTATGCCCTCTTGAGTAAAACTAGTTCTGGAAGATGTTTAGAGGTGACAAAGTGACTCAGATAGGTCCGGTGAGATCCGGAAATGCAATATCTTGTTCTACATATTTGGTGGAGTGTTTAGGAAGTCAATGTGAATTGACAACCCAATTGGTTCGTGGTTTGGAGGTCCGCAAGCATCTATTCCAATGTGACAGTGATGACAGACTGTGTTCTTGAGGTTTCAGATGAAGGAGAGAATGATTTTAGTAAACAAAAGTAGTGTGGATGTTCTTGGTGATTTAGGCAAGTTTGTGGAGGTATTTGGATTGTGTCCAGTTCGTGTCGGTGGTCTGCATTCAAGATTGAGCTCGCAATTGAAGAACTACTTCCGGATGATGGTGTTCCTTCCAAGTCTGGCCAACTGGATGAGTTACACATCCTGCGGATGATCTTGAAGATGTTCTGTAAAGAATGGCATGTCCCTAAAGAAGGATTGAAGTCTCAGATCTGTGTGGTCGACAGTGTGTTGATCCGCGTGAAGTCATTTTGTAATAAGTCAAGTTATATTTATGTATTTGCTCTGTAATGTATGCCAACTTGGATGATTATTTCTAAGTCGATGACTTGTATAAATAAGGAGTTGTAAAGTCATTTCAAGTGTGGATGGTATGAGTGAGTGGTGAGAGGAGAAGAGCGAAAGGCAGAGCAGAAGTATTGGGCTTAAATGGAACTGACTCAAGCATGGTGAAGATGCTATTCCTCAGTTCAAGTATATAATACTTATCATTCTGTAGACAGTGTGTCTCCTGTAGGTAGTGGGCCTCTTGTCAGCAGTGTGCTCAGGCAGTGAGCCCTAATTGGCATGTGCCATTTTGTTCTTTCTATTCTTCTAATAGAGAATACAATCTTGGGTTAGTCACCCCGTGGTTTTTCCCTTAACCAGGTTTTCCACGTCAAAAATCTTGGTGTCATATGTGTTAATGTGTTTCTACTCTTGAATTGTTGCATTACATTTCCATGATTGATTTATTATTATGCTGTTGAATTAAGAAAAGAATTTAAGTGATTAATTGGAAGAAAGTTTTGGACAACTGATTCAGCACCCCCTCTCAGTTGTCTGTCCTTAATCTAACAATTGGTATCAGAGCTAAGTTCCTCTAAAAGAGCTTAACCACTTGAGGAGATCCGGGATGTCGTCCTACAAGAAGGATAGTCCGAGGTTTGATGGAACCAATTTCACTCTTTGGAAAAGTCACATGGAATGTCACTTACAATGTATGGGAATGTAGTATTGGATCATGGCTTCAAAGAAGTATACTCCTCCACAGAATGGTCCGAGAATTGTAGATGAAATAAGAGATGCTGAAAATAATCTGCGGACTAAAGAAGCTCTTCGAAGTGCCTTGTCTAATTCAGAGCTAACAAATGTTGTTGACCTACAAACTGTTTTTGAGATTTGGGAAAAACTGAAACTTCTGCATGAAGGAGACAAGTATGTTAAATGTGCCAAGCTACAATGTCTAAAAGGAAAATTCAAAAATCTGAAGATGAGAGAAGATGAAAATATTACTACATTTATGCCAAGAGTAAATGAGCTTGTTTGTGGCATTAGATGTGCTGGTGGAGTCTTGGATGAAGATGAGATTGTTGGTAAAGTTCTCAGATCCCTTCCTAATTCTTACAAATACAAGGTTGCTGCTATTGAAGAATTCAAATCTATTTCAGGTATCACAAGAGATCAATTGGTTGTTAAATTGGCTGCATTTGAATTAACTGAGTTTGGAGATGCCCCCCCAAAACTGAATCTGTATTCAAAGCTAGTGCCTCTGTTAAAGGAAAATAAAAGTTTGATCTGGGAGAGAACTCGTCAAAGAAACTATCATGGTATGAGAAAGCAAGAAAAGACCTGGAAGAAAATGAAGCAGAAGCTGCTCAACTTGAAGCCCTTATTGCAAAAAGATTGCCAAGAGGATCTGGTAAGTATGAAGGGAAATTACCTTTTAAATGTTTTAACTACAACAAGATTGGTCATTTTGCCTCAAGGTGTCTGGAAAGATTTTCAAAGCCAAACCCTAACAGATCAAGGTTCCAGAAGAATTGTTACTATGTTCATGAAGATGATGATAATGAAGGAGTAACAGATGATGAATCAGAAACAGGAAACAAATCTGGAAGTGACTGGGTGTTTATTGCCATCAAGGAAGAAGATCCAATGCCCTCTGAATCTGTCAATCATAAAATTGTAGAAAAAGCTCTGGCTGCCCAAGTTGAAGAAAAGGATGATTGGGTCATTGACAGTGGGTGCTCTCACCATATGACTGGTGACAAAAATAAGTTCATAGACTTGGAAAGGTATGAAGGAGGAGTGGTGAAGTTTGGTGATAATTCTGCTGGCGATAATCAGAGGTAGAGGAACCATTTCTTTTGATGGAAAGAACAAAACTAGTAATGTACTGTATGTTGAAGGTCTGAAGCACAATCTTCTCAGTGTTGGATAGTTAGTGGACAAAGGCTATGATCTTCGATTCAAGAATGGAAAATGCAAGATCTTTGAAAGTTTCAGAACAGAGATTACATCCGGTACTCAAACAAAAGGTACTATCTTTCACCTAGTTGGTACTGGTAAAAGTTGTCTATTTGTTCAAATTGATCATAGTTGGTTGTGGCATAGGAGAATGTGTCATGTGAATTTTTATAATATCATCAAGATAAGCAACACTCAGGCTATAAAAGATCTTCCAAGATTGGTGAAACCTACAAATAGTTTGTGCAAAGAATGTCAGTTGGGTAAACAAAGCAGAATCTCATTCAAAAGCAAGGAACAATCCTCTACCAGATTATTGGATTTAGTTCATACTGATCTATGTGGTTTGGAAAGAATCAGGAGTGTACAAGGTGATAGATACTTCATGTTATTAATTGATGACCATTCCCGGATGATGTGGGTGACTTTTCTAAAAGAGAAATTAGAAGCTCTTGAGAAATTCAAAATATTCAAGGCTATGGTAGAGAATGAAATTGGAATAAAATTAAAATGTCTGAGGTCTGATAGAGGTGGAGAATTCACATCCGGTGAGTTCATAGAATTATATGAGAAACATGGAATAAAAAGACAGTTGTCTGCTCCTAGGACTCCTCAGCAGAATGGAGTAGTGGAGAGAAAGAACCAGACCATCCAGGAAGCATCTAGAACTATGATGATGGAAGCAAATGTTCCTCAGATCTATTGGAGAGAAGCTGTAAGCACTGCAGTCTACACTCTCAATCGAGTACAAATCAGAAGCAATACCGGTAAGACTCATTATGAACTTTGGTTTGGCATCACTCCCACCATGAGATATTTCAGAGTCTTTGGTAGCAAATGTTACATTAAAAGAGATGAAGATCTAGGAAAATTTGATGCTAGAAGTGATGAAGGAATTTTCTTGGGTTATTCCACTCAAAGAAAAGCATACCGGTGTTATAACAAGAGATTGAGAAAGATTATAGAAAGTACAAATGTGAAGGTTGATGAAGGTATTGAAAAACCCTTAAGGTTCTATGAATATGATGAAGATGATCAGAATGATGTTTTGGTCCAAGAAGTCCAAGCCCCCTCTGAAATTTAGATCCAGACTGATCCGGTAAATCAAGAAGAAGAGTTAAATTTGAATGAACCTGTTCAAGAATCAGAAGTGCAAGAAATTCCCAAAATTCCCAGGTATGTAAGACCGAATCACTCTAAAGATCAGATCATAGGTGATAAAAGCAAAGGTGTACAAACAAGAAGAAGGATTGCCCAAGATTTAGAAGAATACTATCTGATTTCAAAGATTGAACCTAAGATAGTGAATGAAGCTTGCAATGATGAAAACTAGACCAAAGCAATGGAGGAAGAGCTGATGCAAATTGAGAAAAATCACACTTGGGATCTTGTTCCCAGACCTAAGAACAAGAATGTGATTGGAACCAAATGGGTCTTCCGGAATAAACTAAATGAAGATGGTGAAGTAGTTAGAAACAAACCCAGATTGGTCTGCAAGGGTTACTCCCAAGTAGAAGGAATTGATTTTGAAGAAACTTTTGCTCTAGTGGCAAGAATTGAAGTAGTCAGACTATTTCTTGCTTTTGCTGCCTTCAAGGATTTCAAAGTATATCAGATGGATGTCAAATTTGCTTTCTGAATGGTGACTTGGAAGAAGTTTGCATTGAGCAACCAGATGGATTTCAATTATCTGATCATGGTGATATGGTCTGCAAATTGAAGAAAGCACTGTATGGACTCAAGCAAGCCCCAAGAGCCTGGTATGAAAGATTGGATAAGCATCTTTTGAAGATTGGTTTTAACAAAGGTACTACTGATAGTAATTTGTATTTCAAAATTGATCATGAAAATATCTTGATTGTTGAAGTGTTTGTTGATGATATCATTTTTGGAGGAAGAGATAGTATGTGCAAAACCTTTGCAAATCAAATGAAAAGTGAATTTGAAATGTCCATGTTTAGGGAAATGAATTTCTTCTTGGGTCTACAAATCACTCAAACAAAGAAAGGAATCTTCATTTCTCAGACCAAATATGTGAAAGAATTATTGACGAAATTTGGGATGGAAGACTCAAAACTAATGAATACTCCCATGGCAACCGGATGTAAATTGAGCAAAGATGATGACTCTCCTAAGGCTGATCAAAAAACGTACAGGTCAATGATTAGAGGACTATTGTATCTCACTCAAACTAGACCTGACATTGTGAATGTTGTTGGTCTTGTTGCCAGATTCCAAGCTGATCCTAGAGAATCTCATGTCATGGTGATCAAGAGGATTTTCAGATATCTAAAAGGGATAGTTGAGTATGGTTTGTGGTATCCTAGAGATCATGATTTCTCTCTTCATGCATATACAGATGCAGATTAGGTAGGAGATGTGGATGACCGGAAGAGCACCAGTGGTGGAGCATTCTTTTTGGGGAAAAGATTGGTTTCTTGGCTAAGCAAGAAACAAGAGGCAATATCTTTGTCCACTGTAGAAGCAGAATATATTGCAATAGCAGGTAGTTGCACTCAAGTACTGTGGATGAAGCAAATGTTAAGGGATATCAAAGTAGAGTACGAGGAACCTATAACAATCTTCTGTGATAATTCAAGTGCAATAAACATATCAAAGAATCTGGTGTTGCATTCAAAGACCAAACATATATCCATTAAGTTTCACTTTTTGAGAGAGTAAGTGAACAAGAATGAAGTCAAATTAGAGTTTGTGCCCTCCAAGGATCAGATTGCAGATATTTTTACTAAACCTCTACCTAAGAACTCTTTTGAGTATCTCAGGGAGAAGTTAGGGGTTATTACCCCTCCGGTTCTAAATTAAGGTGCACTGATGTGCATCACTCTGGTGGATCTCACAGTCATATTTTGTGGTCCGGATTGATGATGGGAAGTTGCTATTCAAGAGGAGCAGCTAATATGTTTCTTAAGTCATGCAAGTATGTGACCTTTGCCATTGATGTCAAAGGGAGAGAGAAGATATGTGAAAAACAAATGGTTACTGATCAAAGGGGGAGCAGTAAAGGAAGAGAAGACATATGAGTGGCTGTTGTTGATAGGAGGAGTTATGTCAGTAAGGAGAAGTTCTTGTCTTGATGGTTAAAACAGTTTTTCACATCTTATGTTGCCATTAATGACAAAGGGGGAGATTGTTGCAAGTATGGGCCTAACCGGTGTTGTCATTGATGTCAACATACTCTTGTTGCATTGATGATAAGGATTGGATGAGCTGTATGCTGAGGATATTGAGAAAATTAGTCCTAATCAGAAATAGAGAAGAACAGTGAAGACAATAAGGTAAAGATCCCAACTAAGATGAATATCAGAGGATGCGTTTTAAAGGGTTTGTAGATATGTGTCTTGAGATGATCCAGTAAGAATTTTAGAGGTCTGCATGAAGATCTGAAGAAGTTATGCCTTCCTGAGTAAAACCAGTTCTAGAAGATGTTTAGAGGTGACAGAGTGACTCAGATAGGTCTGGTGAGATCTGGAAATGCAATATCTTGTTCTGCAGATTTGGTGGAGTGTTTAGGAAGTCAATGTGAATTGACAACCCAATTGGTTCGTGGTCTAGAGGTCTGCAAGCATCTATTCCAATGTGATAGTGATGACAGACTGTGTTCTTGAGGTTTTGGATGAAGGAGAGAATGATTTCAGTAAACAGAAGTAGTGTGGATATTCTTGGTGATTCAGGCAATCTTGTGGAGGTCTTTGGATTGTGTCCAGTTCGTGTTGGTGGTCCGCATTGAAGATTGAGCTCGCAATTAAAGAACTACTTCCGGATGATGGTGTTCCTTCCAAGTCTGGCCGACTGAATGAGTTACACATCCTGTGGATGATCTTGAAGATGTTCTGTAAAGAATGGTGTGTCCCTAAAGAAAGATTGAAGTCTCAGATTTGTGTGGCTGACAGTGTGTTGATCCACGTGAAGTCGTTTAGTAATAAGTCATGTTATATTTATGTATTTATATATGCATATGGGCTTTCATGAACAAAATGAAGCCTACAGACTGATCAAAAAGTAACTACAGCAAAATGAAGAACCTTAAAACCTTGTCATTCTTACTCCTTGTCAAAATCCATCAACTGCAGTTCAAAAGCATTCACCCATTGAAACCCTGCCTCCTCAACCAATCCCAACATCTTCTTGATGAAATCAATAGCAATTTGTGCCTGTTCCTTCAAAGCTACGAGCTCAAAGCCTCTGATGTCCAGAATGAACGGATATAGTTTGACAACCTCCCTCGGGTCACTGAGAAGAGCCATGTCTCTAGGTCTTGGTATGCCCACACCTAGAGACGCCGCTTGCAGAGTGGTCTCCAATTCACCTAGAAGCTCCGGAATGAAAAGTCCCTTCATTAAAGTTTCTACCTCTATCTTTGGGATACTCAGTTCCAAGAACATCACCAGTGGCCTCGAAGGAATATCTAAATCAACTCTATATCTCTCATTGTCCACCATGAATTTTTTTCCCAGGATCATCCTCATCGCTCCAACCATTAAAGGGTCTAAGCGTCGAAGAATTCTCTGCAAACAGAGCTCCATGATCCGGCCTAAGAAGGTCATTTGTCTCTTTCTATTCACCAACCTTACTGGCGTATCCATACCTTCGCAGCGAATGACCTCTGCAGAGTAAACTACAATGAAGCGAGAAGGCATAGATGAAGCCGCTCTGCCAAAGTAGCTCGTGAAAAGGAACTCTACAAACAACTATACTTCTCAGCTTGTTTATGAAGCTGATTCTTACCAAAGAAGTTTCTTGAAATTGAGCTTTTAACATTAAGTCTCATCATTCATTTCAAATGCCATCAACTCTCCCCGCAATCATGAGACAACCCCCTCTATCTGACAACTCCGCCGTCCACTGCTAGGTGTCATCGAAAGCTTCCTCACTCGAAGCTGCCACCTCGGCCTTGCCACCCGAGAAAGGATGGCAAGGCGCCCGCTCTACCACCCGCCCCGATTCTAAAGTTTTTAGGTCCTCTAGAGGTTATCATTATGGGGAGGTTGAGGCTATCTCTCTATATACAAAGAATTAAATGCAATTTCACCCTCTTTTGGCCACACCAAGTTATTTTATAGTGGGGACATTAGAATGGAAGACACACCTTGATGGGTCCCTTTAAGTTATAAATAGTTGTAGGATACCTTTTGGTTATGTGTATGTTGTAGATATAACTTATGTGTGTAACCCATAGATATATCTATGGTTAGGTTACTTAAAGGGTCATGTCCTAACAACAACGCCTACCTTGAATAGTGTATAAATAGAGGCTAATCTTCCCACCATATCAATAAATATTTGAGTACTTTCATTGTTCATATTCTATATTATGTGATTTTGTTTTTGGTGTCTCTTAAAACAACCAACATATTAACTCTCTTTTATGCTCGTGGAATTTATTCTTTGTTAAGTTATGAATTTGTGTTGCTAATCTCATAAAAGGAAGAACACCATCCTTTAAGAATTTGACACACTTTCCTATTACTCAATATCTTCTTTGGAGGAGAATTACTTCATGAAGTAAACAATACAAGATAACCAGATGTTTTAACTCTATCATATGTATCATTAAGCTTCTTTATGGAGCATAAGAAATATTAGGAGATAATAGCAATGTGGTCCCATGCTAGGGATTACTAATTTTTTTAAGGCTTAGGTGGTCCTATACATTTTTTAAATGACCATATTGCATAATTTGGAATCTTATCATAAAAACATGGATCAAATATAGTTTAAGATTTACAACTTTAGCTATGGATCAAAAGGGGAAGCTAAAATTATTTTTTTGCTACACAACTATAGTTTCACCACATGGTTGCACATTTTTTCTTTCCTCAATTTTTGCATTTTTGTTGGGAATTAATTAAAATAAGTAGCAAAAAATTTCATGGGATTATTTACCCCAAAAAATCTCTTGAGAATTTTGAAAAATGGATATTAAAAAAAAATAGCCATGTGACTACATGGGAACTGTTGGTGCTCAAATATGCAGTTCCACCAATCCTAAAGACTACATCAGAACCTAAGGCTAGTGATATGTCTTGCTTAGGCAATGGGTAAGGCTTATGATTAGACATTGGCATGAATGGACCAATTATTGTGAGTGGGTAATTCACCTTCATCTTTAGGCTCTGCAAGGCCAAGGGGGTATTCCCTAAGGTCTCAACAACATAAATAATTTAAACATTAGGTCATCAAGTAGCTATACCCAATGCGCTATGAACCTCTATAATTGTCTCTAAATTCATGTCAACACTAGCTACATACAAACCTATCAGACCTTTGATAAATAGATAAAATTTACTCTTACCATGCACCCAAAGATGACAACTATACTATATTCCCTTGCAGATGAATCCACTTCACATTGCATACACAGGGATAGGAGAAAAGAACACACATGCATGATTCTCTAACAATGTTCAATTTTAGAATTGCATAAGATATGACTATTTGTTGGCAAGAGACACTGCTCCAGTATGGATCTATATGTTGTCATTGATGGCAACAAGGCTCATAGATCCTATCACCATGACAGGAAGAGATATCTTTGGAAGAACATATGAGATTCTAGGTCCAGTTGACAGAAAATGGCTAAGTATGGGAAGTATGCAGAGCAGAGGACAGTAAGTTGTACAGTATGCCTCCGTAGATAATGATTTGATAATGCGGTTCAGGTATGATGTCAGTTGGTGTTTAATAGTGTTATGCCTCAGAGATTAAGTCTTGATCCTCTCCGGAAGTCATCTTGAAGAAATGTCTAAGTTTGGGCAAGCAAAGGTATAGCAGGAACAATGAACATTGTCTAGTGTAGTGGTCTGCATTCCTTCGCAGACAAGTATTTTGTTATGTGGTTTTGAGGTGTTGTAAACACTTATATGAAGTGTCTTTTTCTAGAGTTAGGAGATCTAAAGTTCACCAGAAGGATAGCTACAAGCTGTTAAGTATCGACACAGTGTTTGACAGAGCTTGACAGAGATAGAGTCTGAGTTCTGATGGTCCACATTTCTCTGCAAGATGATATCATGCCCTATGGTTTTGAGGGTAAGATTGGGAATGTGTAAAGAGTCTTTGACATGATTTGGAAGTGTTTTGTGATCAACAATAGAAGTTGTAAGTCAGCAGATGAAATTGTTAAGCATGTCCTTGAGGAACAGACCGACAAGTATATAAATCATTGTGCGGAGAAGAGTAAATGTTTCAAGGATATATGTAAGTAATTTAATGATTAGAGATGACCTATGAGCACGCTTGGGAGAAGATTTGGGTCCATGTGGCACATAGTGCATTGGATTGAGCGACAAGGTACATTTTTCTATGTACACATTTCACTTTTTGGATGCCAACCTGATTATGGAGTAAATCATGATGCGGATATTAAAGGCAATGAAATTCAGTTGAGTGAAGTGGAAGTATATGTGGGTGATGCGAAGATACGAATAGTGGAGCAGAGTTAGAGGATCAACAGCGATGAAGACTTGGGATTTAGAATATAGTTGTTAAATGACTGCACCCTGGAATAGTAGCAAATGCCTAAGCAGTATTCAGTTATCATGTGTGATCTGAGTGGAAGCATGTTTTTGTCATCAAGGCAGTGAGCCTCTAGCAGGGTTTAACAGCCCTTAGGGTTTAACAACCCTTACTGTAATCTTGCTAGGTTTAAGGTTGAGGCAGTGAGCCCGCTAAACTTAGTTGTACATCATGGCTATGAGCCAGCATGTTCTAGGCCCGTAGAATGACCAAGCCTGAACATCATTTTTGTAAAGATTGCAATATATATTTGAGAGCTAATCCTCTTCGTGGTTTTTCCCTTTTTGGGTTTTCCACGTAAAATATTGGTGTTATGTCTCATGCTTTTGTGGATGTTGTTCAGTTGTATATTTTGCTTCTGTTTGATTATTCTTTGAAATGGTTAAAAGTAAAAGTTCAAGAAAAGATTTATAGAACACTGATTCACCCCCCCTCTTAGTGTTCCTGACAATCAACACTATTTACAATATTGAATCATGCAAGCATGGATGGAACCTAAACCTACTGCTACAACTAGCAAGAGAGAGACTAATAATTTTAAAAGTGTTGGCCCTTCACCAATCAAACCTGTGTCTACTCTATTGAGCAATAGAGTGATGGATTTGCAAAAAGGAAAGAGATGCAAAAATGAAAACATAAATGGAATTTGTTATGCACCATCATACAATGCATATATCTCATCTCATGTAATAGACATACTCAATAATCCAAGAAGAATAGCAAAAACCCACATGGAACAGAAAGAAAGAGCATTACAAAATCTTTGCAATGAATTAAAATATTGTCACATACTTCTCTAGCTTATGTTACATTCATACCAACAAATGTGGCAAGAGAGGATGAGCAACTATGTTCAAACACCCTCTTGAATAATTACAATCTACCCTGGAGACATACCATTACATGCATCTATCTTTGAATAACCTTTCTATGCTTAACACAATGCATTTCACCCCTTTACAAATCAGACTGCATTGTTTGATGCCCTAGAACACTGTTGAGACACTTGAAGCTCAGAAATTGGTTCAATGACCAACCTTTTTACATCTTAAGAACATGTATATATAGCATTACAATTCACTGTTGCATCTTGGACGTGAATTTGGAGTAGTCAACACATTTGAAGGTCATCCATACAAGTTACATCAGAACCATATGGGTTGTGTTGGTGCCTGATTTGACTCTCAGTTTTGGAACAATTTTCATGCAGGCACCTTCCCTAAAAATCCAAAAAGTGTTCTAAGTGTTGGACCTCCTCAGCATTTTTCAACAGCAGCATCATATTTTCTCCGAGGTGGTCAGCATCATCATGATTTTCTGTCGACCAGATTTGTCATCAGGATCATCTTGTTTCAATATCGGGTGATGTTTGGATATCATCCCGATCCTGCAGTAGAGCTACAGTGCACCCTGATGTTCTTTGAGTTAAGGGGGTCATCATCATCATCATCCGGTCTACAGTGCATCATGATCTTTTATATGGGGGGTGATATTCTGAAATATCGGGTTATCTTTCTAATATCACCCCAGCGCCTATATGGTGATGACGTCATCCAGATATGAGAGTTGCGCGGTATGCAGACGGGTGATGGTGACATCATCAGGATATGATGATGATGTCATCAGGGTTTTTGAAGGCATCGGCAGGAAATTGCATATCGGCATAGGTTTGAGATGCTGGGCCGATGGTGGTCGTCTTGCCGATGAGGGTGAGGTTGTTGAAGGACTATCGGGGTGACTTGTGTTGTCGGCGAAGGATCTTTTGTGCTTGCCGATGGCTTTGGTCATACCGATGGTGAGATGTGGAGTTCGCGGTTGGCGAGACAACTGAGGTCGGCGAGGGTTTTTTGGGGTAAGCCGATGGTAGAAGTTTGGCCGATGGGCTTCTGGACAGAAAGGCTTGTGTCGAGCGTGGCAAAAGCGCTCGACACCTATCTTGCATGCGGCCATGTTTTTAAAGTGCTGAAGTGGTTTTCGCACCTTGCATGTGGGATTAATTTCCCTGCACATTTTAAAACTTCAGTAAAACGCGTTTTGGCGAGAAATTCCTTTTTGACTGCTGCGACGGTTTCCAGGTAGGCCGCGGGTGGTTGAGCCATAAATGGCGACTGTAGCAGAGGTATGGGCGATGGTACAAACGGTGAAGCTGTCTAATTATGAAGGAAGACTTCCAGATGGCAGCACAGGGCTCGAGGCTTCCCTTGTCTGTTGCAGTAATAACTTCTGAGCGCCATTCTTTCTGATCTGTATTTGGCAGGATTTTTGGTCAACCATGTAATTTATTGCTTGTGGTACACTTTCTGGCCGATATAGGCAGACTGTGTTACCATTGTTTGGTTGTTGAAGGCTTGAGGCATTTTTGTGTAAATAACGAAGAACAGGGCATGATCTTGGCTGTTTTATCCCATTTTGGAGTTTATGAGTTGCAACATGAATGTATTTTGCACATATTTTCAGTTTCAGTGTTAATGTTATATGAAAAATGCTTATTGCATGTGTCTATCTGCTTGTCTCCATTTGCTGCATGTTATTCTCTTTCTTTTGAATCTGGTTGCATGTCAGCAGGGATATCTGTAAGTAGAGGCAGTTAGGTACCCATTCTTGGGTGATGTTTGTAAGGCAAGCATCAGTCCAACCCCCTGAAACTTGAGTGAAAGTTGCAAACCATCTGTTGTATACGTCTAGTTGACTCCTTGCCCAATGGATAGGCACCAGTCTGCTCCTGGATCAGTAGTTATGAGCCAAAACCCCTTGTCTTGCATCTTGGACATTATGTCCGCCCATTTCATCACTTCCACCTGTTAGTTGTAGGAGTAGGATTAGGAACCCCATGCATGCTCTCATACCCGACTAGACATATATGTCCAAGAGCATTGCCCACCTTGTGATCTATCATACAGATCTTGGTCTATATATGAGAGTATTCTGCCTATTGCTGTCAAGCTAGATCTTTCTACCTTTGAGCTAGTCAAGGTTATATCTTGAGTTATAGGGACACCCCCTTGGTGTGGCAAAACCAGAAGTGAAGGGGAGGAGCTCACACAACCTCCTATATTAGTTAGCTGAATCTGCATGTGCATAGGAACTGGCAAACCCTGATGCTGATTCAGAAGAAAAACCAACAGGTTGTACCAGAAAACCTTTCAGATTTGGAGTGTTCACCCATGCTCTGGTACAAAAAATTCATCATGAAAGGGTCCATAATAGTCCTTGGGCATATGGAGCTCACCTACCATGCCATCGGGCTTCAAAATGATCATTAATAGCGGACTAGAGAGTCACTGGACTGTCTCATCGTGTGTTGAAAGGTCAATTGATAAGGAAGGCAAATTCATCAGGCCTTGACAAATCAGGCCTTCGCCAAGTATCCTTCTTGATCAAGAGTATGAGACTCCTCGAAGTCTGAAGTCTAAAGAAAAATAAAGGGCGCCACAACAGGAAGGCAAATTCATTGGGCTTCGACAAATTGGACCTTCATCAAATCTCCTCTCATTTTTGAACGAGAGTATGAGACTTCCCGATGTCTAAAGTCTAAAGAAAAACAAAGGGTGACACAACAAGAAGGCAAATTCATTGGGTTTGGGCAAATCAAGCATCTGCTAAATATCCTTCCACTTTTGAACGGGTGTATGAGACTCCTTGAAGTCCAAAGTCTGAAGAAAAACAAAGGGCACCACAATAGGAAGGCAAATTCATTGAGCTTTAGCAAATTGGGCCTCTGCTAAATATCCTTCCACTTTTGAACGGGAGTATGAGATTCCCTGAAGTCCAAAGTCTGAAGAAAAACAAAGGGTGCCCCAATAGGAAGGCAAATTCATTGGGCTTCAACAAATTGGGCCTCTGTTAAATATCCTTCCACCTTTGAATGGGAGTATGAGACTCCTCGAAGTTTGAAGTTCAAAGAAAATCAAAGGGTGCCACAACAAGAAGGCAAATTCATCGAGTTTCAGCAAATCGGGCCTCTGCCAAATCTCCTCCCATTTTTGGGAATTGACACCACGATCCCAAAAGACTTGGGTAAAACAAACAAGGATCCAAGGTGGAGTTTCAAGGCCAATAAGGATGGTATGCAAGTATGGATAACCCCGAAACTTTGAAAATTTGATAAAGCACAAAACCAAGGAAAAGACTAGAATCATCCCAAACTTAGACCTTTATGGACTTCCTTTACATTTTGATACATGGGAGACCCACATAGAGTGTCTCAAATCGGTTATCAATAATAGGTCAAATGGGCCAAGGCAAATACGAGGCGCGTAAACATGAGATTTTTGGAAAATTTAGAGATGAAAAACATGGACACTAATAGTGGATCTGGTTGGGGACGTGTGTCTCTTGCAAGCATAAAGAGGATCTAGTTATCTCTAGGCTGTAGACCAAAAAGAAAGAAAAAGGGGCGATGAGGGAGAGGGAAGAAAAGCAATCCAATATGTACAAGGCAAAACACAACAAACTATACACAGAAACATCTACAACCAATCACATGGAAGCACAAAGGTAAATGGGTATGGCTATAAAAAAAATAGAACTCTTTGCAGGTCAGAACTTGCAAAGAAGATCCATGGCATAAGGTCATGGACAAGTTTCTGCAAATCACTTGCCTCTGTCAAACCCAGGCTTGAAGAAGGGATTTGGCATCTTCAAGTTGAAATTACATCCTTCATTCAACTGCAACTAATGAGGTTTCTTCTAGGAAAGTGCAAGCAAGTAGCAACTATTCATATCATCTTGCTGAAAATGGAAGTGACTGCCAGCATGACATGGCAACCACAGATAATAAGACCCATCGTCATGTTGACCCACATAGCAATACTCACTTTCAAGATCCTTGGTAGCATGATGCATATCTAGACCTGCACACATGTCAACATGAAGAAAAATATCCTCTTGAAAACCAAGCTGAAGTGCATCCTGTTCAAGTGTGGCCTCAAGCTGGGTTATGTCATATGATTGTTCAAGTTCTTGTGACTTAGTTGCACCACAAATACCGATGTATCCTTCCATGATTGAATCAAATATTTGATTCAAATCCATTTATACATTATCAACATATAAATAAAAAATTTGAAGCATTTCAAATGAAGACTCATCATCTTCAAATTTCCTCTCTATCTCACATCTTTCACTGCAACCTGCTGTAAAATTATTGCTGCTAAGAAATTGATCTATGATTTGATCTTCCTCTTCATCAACATGCAAGAAAACATCCTAATTCTCTTGTTAACATGCAAACCCTACATCAAAACACTCAACCAATGAGCTCAAAAATATGTTCTCAACATAATCTATGTTAGCATATGACCATTAAAACTTCTTGACCTGGAATAGTAGTATGATCATGCACACCTTCACACTCTTCATTCTCATTTGCAACACAGAAGGTATGGGCATCATCCTCAAATTCAACAAATCAAGGAAGCACATCTAATGACTAACAAAGTTGTTGCAATCCATCTTCTTTACCTATATCCACAATAACAACACCATTGTCCATGGAAAGGCCCCCAGAGTGAACACCAATGTCTGCACCAACACTTGTCTCATATAGGTAATCACTAAGTGCAAGCATATCACTACCATCCTTGACTTCATGTTGTGAGTTAAATGGCAAAGCAACATCATCACCATCCCCAAGGGATGATCCATCCAATTGAAGATTGGTGGCCACACTATCTTCAATTTCATCACAATTGTCATATGACGCTGCCCCACAAGACTCAACCCTTCTAACCACTCATTCAACCTGATCAACTACATTGTTGCCCTTCATCAATCCATTTCTTATAACATTTGCCTTTGGGGACATATACTTTGCATTGTATTCATTTATTACTCTTTCCATGGCATTAAGGCATATGTAAGCCTACTACAAACTAGTAAGCTTCAAGTCCTCTTGCACTACACTCAAACTGATGGTGTCAGGTTGTCATTGATGTCAAAAAGGTGTCCTCAGTTTGTTTGATGTCATCAGGAGATGGTTGATCAGGTGCAGGGATATCATATGCTGCATGGATATCATATGTGTTGCAACCACCAGTTTATGATATGTTGGATTGGAGAAGATTGCTTGGGTTTGAGTTAACATCTTCATTGTTTAGTTCTTTCTAGTGTGTTGTTCTTAGTGTATATGGCAGAGTTGAGGTTGATGTCATGGTGTTGGGGAGTTCCTTCATGTTTCACTTGGTTCGGATTTTATTCAGGATGTCTTCAAGTGGCAGAGTTTTAATGCAGAGACAATGTATTGCTTGGTTCTTCTTTGAAATCCTTAATGTCTTATGATGATCACATCATGTGTGTCTTGCAAATGCAGAGAATGTACTTATACTCTTGATCTTCATAGATGGGGTCTTCAATCAGTATATCTCCAAGCATGACGAAGTTGAAATGATAATCAGGAGACAGTATGACAGGTTGAGTATGACATTGTTGTATTGATTTGGTAAAGAATATTTGGTTACTATGAGGGCTTTCATGCTCAGTAGGTTATCACAGCTTATGCTTCATGATCTTGTTAATAATGTGTTGAGGATAGTCTTGTTCTTCAGATATTGATCTTACAGGAACTCACATGCTTCACATGCAAGATGCATGTTTATGATCAAGCAATAATGATGCAGTTCACATACTCTTGCCTCATACTTCATGTCATCATTGGGTGTACTATTAGCTGAGTTGGTACATGAAAGAGATGTCATGCTTCATCTTCAAAGGACACATTTGATATTGGTTTCATTGAGTTATATGAATTTAAGGATATGATATGGAACTTGCAGCCATGGTTCTCACAAAATTTATTTGTTCAATTTGATCATAGTTTGATCACAATCAATGATTATAGTATTCATCAAATTCATGGTATAGGTTGTTTTCACAAGTTAGAACTTGGTTTGGAATTGTTTTCATTGAGTTAGTGGTTATCTTCTTGACAGGAAATTTCAGAAGTTCACTCATTTATATTCAAGACATTTCAATGTCATTGATATTCAATGAACCTAAGCCATAAAATTCTATAGTGCTTTCATGATATTTGACCTATTCATTTTATGCCTGTCATATAACATGTTACACTTTTTGCCTATTCTTTCGGTGACTTGTTAATGCAAGTCATATCACTTATGATGACCGCTTGAAGGGGTTCGGGGTCATGTGTATGACCGGGCAACTAATGGCATTAACCTATGTTTCAAGTTTCCTTTTAAAAGGTGGAGCGCCAAAAAGGCAATCAACGGTTCTTTTCAAAAGTTGATTGGGCGCGAAAAAGGCTTTCAATGGTTTGGGTTTAATTTTTTAAAAACCTTTTCTACCTCCTACTTTGACGGCGAAGAAAATGTCATTGCTATGGAAAGTTTTTTTTTAAAGACAGTTTAGAGTCTTTTGGAGAGCCCGATTAGAAAGATTTTTTTGGAGATTTCTTTAGTTGTTTTTAGAAGTTTTTTTGTGAGATTTTTTTTCTAATCTTTTATATGTCGTGGCAGAATATTCAAAAAGGAAAGAGTTTTGTATCGTGTTTCAAATGGACATAAAAAATTTTATGCAAAGGCAATATAATTTGGAGAGATTTTTTATATAGTAGAATAAATGAAGATTTCTGAAGGTAGATTGAGAAGATTTTTTTTGAGAGAATATAAAAAATATAATGCAGAGTGATTATATTTTTGAGAAGAGAACAAAAAGTTTTTTTGAAGAAATGTTTTTTAAGAAGACAAAGGAGATTTTATTTGCAGGGATGAAGATATAATCATTGAAGATTGATTGCAGGAATTTACAGTGAAGGAGAATATGAAGGGTTTGAGAAGATCTCAGACAGAGCATTGATCAGATTTTATTGAAAATATTTTATGATGGATTTTATTTTTGCAGGGCAGATAAAAGAATGAAGATTCTTGAAAGAGATTTAATTTTCTCTTACAAGGCCAAAATGAAAAATAATTTGTTAAAGACTTTCAATTTGATAAAGATGAAAATTGATAAGAAGATGAAAGGACAAAAATGATCTTCAGTGAGAGCAAATGACTGTGCAGAATGTGAAAGGTGAAAAGACATCTAATTTACATATAATAGTTTTTCAAGTGCATTGATTGTACGACTTGCAAGACAGAGATGAAACATACAGAGTAAAGTAGTGAATATAGGATTGATATGCAGTGTTGTTGAATGGAATAGAATACAAGGTTGATATGCAGTGTTGTTGAATGGAATAGAATACAAGGTTGATATGCAATGTTGTTGAATGGATTAGAATACAGGATTGATATGCAGTGTAGAGTGGATCAGGATACAGGATTGATCTTGAATATCTGAGTTTGTACATGATTTGGGTTGATGAAAAGAATGGCTATTTGATAGACACATGGGATAGAAGAAGTGTTTTGTATTGAAACAGAGAAACCCTCTGAGTTTTTAATTTGTTCTGTATTAGGGGTTGGTGCTCCTTGAAGTTGGTGCTTCAAAAGAATTAGGGGTTGGTGCTCCTGGAAGTTGGTGCTTCCAAACATTGTAACCAGTGAGGTTTTCACTTAAGCCAGTGAGGCAGTTTTGAGTGGTTTTTTACCCAAGAAGGGTTTTCCACTCGTGAAAAGCATGTGTCATGTTTAATGTTGTTTTTCATTTGTATGTGTGTATATTAGTTCTCTGCTTATTTTCACATCCTTCATTATTAATCTTGTGCACAAATAATTAATGTATTCCCCTCTATTTGTTCTGTAAGAGAAAGTTTGCAAGAAGTTGTAAAAAGATTTGAAAATTCACACAACACTGATTCACCCCCCCCTCTCAGTGTTGTCCTTGACTCCTACACAAACCAACCTCATATGCTTCAAAAAACATATGAATGTAGGTTGCGACAGAAGGTTTAAAAACCTTTGGAATTTTTGATAGTGCAATGGAAAACCTATGACTGGGGTCCTTGTTAGACTCTCTCTCTCGCCTTCTTACATTTGTTAATCTCTGGACAAGAGCAATAGGGTCAAAGCTAATTGCATACTCCTTAAGTGCTACCACTGGGTCATTCCAAGAAGCAAAGTGATGTTCTGAAAAACCCACAGTCCATCTCCTTGCCATTCCATGCTAAGAGATCTCACAAAGAACCTCATCCACATGTCCACATCTTCAAATTG
This sequence comes from Cunninghamia lanceolata, assembly GCA_027924645.1. NCBI lineage: Eukaryota > Viridiplantae > Streptophyta > Pinopsida > Cupressales > Cupressaceae > Cunninghamia > Cunninghamia lanceolata. Next base: position 8,954,521 of record BSBN01000957.1, read on the forward strand.
AAATATGTCCATGAATTCTAAAAATGTAGCAATATGCTTGTTCCCAGCATAAAGATCATGCCCATCAAAGACATGCATTTGACTGAACACCTTAGTTGTCATAGTTTGCATTAAGTAACCGAATCATGAGAGCTCTAATTGTTTGTAGATGGTTTCAAGGGGAATGGAAAGAGACCAAACACTTGAACAATTTGGGGCATCAAGAAGAGTATCAGACCACACACTAGACTCAAGCAACCTGATTTGATTTTCAATTTATTTTTGTTGCCTAATGAGTTCATTTTGATGGTGTATGGATGCATGACCTTGGGAGCATGTTGGAGATGAAGTATAGCTACTAGAGTTGGAATATGAAGTATCATTGAAATAATTTGAGTCATACTTATCTATATAATGCCTAGGGTGTGAGTCATAAGATGGAACATAAGAAGGGGCTTCCCTATCAGCATATTCAAACCTAAAGGCCATGACTAGAAATTCATGACATGCTAAAATAGAACTACATTTCTTTCTAAAATAATCTCATTGCATAATAATTCTTTCTCTAGGAGAGGGAAGAAGAATTAATTATGTATCTTGATCTATTGTTCCACTAGTGTGGAAGACTATCCATTGCACTACCAGTAGGCCTCAATCAACAACGAGAAATCTAAGTTGCAATAGAAAAGTCGCCACCTCATGAAATGAGGAAAACCTTGGAGTAGACTGAACCACCAAGGATGACAATTTTCCAAGTCCAATTACTAATAGAGTTAACTTTTCCCTGGAAATGGCTCCAGTTTGTTGGTGCTCAAACATGCAGTTCCACCAATCCTAAAGGCTCAACTCCAGAACCTAAGGTCAGGGATATGTCATTCTTAAGCAATGGGTAAGGCTTATGATTAGACAGTGGCATGAATGGACCAATTACTGTGAGTGGGTAAATACACCTTCATCTTTAATCTCCACAAGGCCAAGGGAGGTATTCCCTGAGGTCTCAAAAACATAAACAATTTAAACAATAGGTTAGATCAAGTAGATATACCCAATGTACTATGAACCCTTATAGCTATCACTAAATTCATGTCAACACTAGCTACATACAAACCTATTAGACTTTGATAAATAGATAAAATTTACTTTTACCCTACACCCAAAGATGACACCTATATCGTGTTCCCTAACAGATGAATACACTTCACATTGTATACACATGGATAAGAGAAAAGAACACACATGCATGATTCTCCAACAATGTTCAATTTCAGAATTGCATAATGTATGTCTGAGTTTACAATACCAAATCATACAAGCATGGATGAAACCTAAACCTACTCCTGCAAATAGAAAGAGAGAGAGACTTTGATAATTTTAAAAGTGCTAGCCCTTCACCAATCAAACCGGTGCTTACTCCATTGGGCAACAGAGTCATGGATTTGCAAAAAGGAAAGAAATACAAAAATGAAAACATAAATGGAATCTATTGTGCATCATCATACAATGCATATATCCCATCTCATCTAATGGACATACTTAGTAATCCAAATAGAACAAAAAAACTCACATGGAATAGAAAGAAAGAGCATTAAAAAATCTTTGCAATGAATTAAAATATTGTCGCATACTTCTCTAGCTTTTGTTACATTCATACCAACAAATGCGGCAAGAGAGGATGATCAACTAGGTTCAAACACCCTCCTGGATAATTACAATCTACCCTAGAGACATACCATTACATGCATATGCCTTTGAATAACCTTCCTATGCTTAACACAATGCATGTCATCCCTTTACAAATCAAATTACATCATTTGATGCCCTAGGACACTGCTGAGACACTTGAAGTCCAGAAATTGGTTCAATGACCAACCTTTTCTACATATTAAGAACATGTATATATAGCATTACAATTCATAGTTGTAGCTTGGACGTGGATTTGGAGTAGTTAACATGTTTACAGGTCACTCATACATGTTGAATCAGAACCACATGGGTTGTACCAAAAAACCTTACAGATTTGGAGTGTTCACCCATGCTCTTGTACAAAAGATCATCATGGAAGGGTTCACAGTAGTCCTTGGGCATATGGAGCTCACCTATCATGCCATCTGACTTCAACATTATCATTAATAGTGGTCTAGAGAGTCATTGGAGTGTCTCATCATGTGTTGAAAGGCCAATGATAGGGAAGGCAAATTCTTCGGGCCCTGACAAATCGGGCCTCTGCCAAGTATCCTTCTTTTGATCAGGAGTATGAGACTCCCCGAAGTCCGAAGTCTGAAGTCCCAAGAAAAATAAAGGGCACCACAACAAGAAGGCAAATTCATTGGGCTTTAGTAAATCGGGCCTCCACCAAATCTCCTCCCATTTTTGAACGAGAGTATGAGACTCCCGAAGTCTGAAGTCTGAAGAAAAACAAAGGGTGCCACAATAGGAAGGCAACTTCATTACGTTTTGGCAAATCAAGGCTCTGCTAAATATCCTTTCACTTTTGAACGGGAGTATGAGACTCCTCGAAGTCTAAAGTTTGAAGAAAAATAAAGGGCGCCACAATAGGAAGGCAAATTCATCACGCTTCAACAAATCAGGCCTCCGCTAAATATCCTTCCACTTTTGGATGGGAGTATGAGACTCCCCGAAGTTTGAAGTTCGAAGAAAAAGAAAGGGCGCCACAACATGAAGACAAATTCATCGGATTTCGACAAATTGATCCTCTGCTAAATATCCTTTCACGTTTGAATGGGAGTATGAGACTCCTCGAAGTCCGAAGAAAAAGAAAGTGCACCACAACAAGAAGGCAAATTCATCGGGCTTTGGCAAATCGGGCCTCCACCAAATCTCCTCCCATTTTTGGGAACCGACATCGCTATCCTGAAAGACTTGCATGAAACAAACAAGGATCCAAGGTGAAGTTTCGGGGCCAATAAGAATAGTATGCAAGCATGGATGACCTTGAAACTCCAAAACGCCGATAAAACACAAAACCAAGGAAAAGACCAAAATTATCCCAGACTTAGACCTTTATGGAATTTCTTTACATTTTGACACATGGGAGACCCACACATGATGTCTCAAATCAATTATCAGTAATGGGTCAAATAGGCCAAGGCAAATTAGAGGAGTGCAAACATGAGATTTTTGGCAAATTTAGAGCTGGAAAACATGGGCACTAATAGGAACCACCAATAAGGAAGTATGATATTTATTATTTATGTATTACTCAAGTTTTTACACATAATGATTTTGTGCATTTATATCCCTCTTTGAATTGGAGGCCACCTCATGGATTTTTTTTGGTTATTTGTTTTCATATGTTTGTAAAGCATCCAAACCATCTTACCCTTGTTTGTAGACAATACACTTGACAAATCCATGAAATTTTAGGTATGTTATATGTTGTGTTAGTGTTGAGAAGTATGCAACTATTAAATATGTATGAAAATTTGTCATTGAATGCATTAGTGGTGGGCATATTATCACTTGAACACAACTACTCCTTTAAAAGATATGTATGAACTTTGTTGCAAATATAAGGGATATGACTAAACCTAGTTGCTTGCATCCTTCTCCTTGTTTGTCTAGTGTGCATATACTTTGATTTGTATTTGGTATCATTTAATTCAAAAGCTCCATTACCATATTCAATCAATATCTTAACAATGTCTTAATTTGTCTAACTTTTGTTAGGTTGTTAAACATGAAGTGAAAGGTTTAGAAATATTTGCTAATGTTAGAACTAGAGCATTTGGTACCATGAACACATGATGAGTAAATAAATTATGAACAATTGAGCAAATTTGTACTTCAATGCTTTTTTCCATTAGTGTGGAGACAACTCTACATTTCTAACAAAATTTGGCAAGATCCTAAAATCCTACCATGCTATAACCATTACCAATTTAAGAAACTTTATGCCATTCCCTTTGAACATGATATAGAAAAAGTAATAGAGACAAGAAGTTAGGGAAATGTTGATGAGCTTGAATTTCAAATTTTATATAAATTCAAGAGCTTATGATAGAAATTAAGTGAGATATGGTTCACATCCACTATATAATGTCAAGCCTTATGTAGGAGGACATCATCCAATTTAGCATAAGAATCTCCCTAAATTAGCCTTGTTCTAAGTAGATATACAAAAAGAAATTAACCTCATATGCAAAATGCAATGCTAATGCCTACAACAATTGAAATGCATTTTCCAATGGGTATGTAGCTGATAATCACAATATAGCCAACTATAACAACATCCATCTAGACAACTATGGTTAATGGAAATGATAGTGCTTGAGATAATTAAAATGCATTTCTTGATGGGTTGTAGTCGATAACCACAATATAGCCAACTATAACAAAAACAATTATTTGAAAGATTTGTCCAAATAATGGCTTGTTATTAGATTTTTTACATATCTCCTTGTAAGTAACTACTACTACATTTGTTTTCATGTGGAGAGCATGATTGTTCCTTCGTACACCTAGACAACACCTTTTGATGATAATAAACACAATAAAACATCACAATCTCATAAAAGTTAATATAAGTGGGTAACTATCACATATACAAATATCATGTTATATATTGTCGAATAAAATGAGTCCAAATGGTAAAAACGATAGGACCTCCAAAGTAAAGACATAATAATCTTAAATATCAATCAAATTGCAACATCCAACTTACTTGATGTGACCTTAACCTCAAGGAAAGAGACATACAAGTCAAAGATAGGTATGAGTTTCTAAGTGTTGGTCATGAAGTCACTATGGGATTTGGGTAATTCTAGACAATATTAGGGTTCTTAAAACCCTCCAAAATCCGTTGTTGGAAAGTGTACTACCACACGGAAGCTTTGTAAACCCCTTCCTAAGTTTGGTACAAACTTATTAAAGTGCATAAAAACCGTGGTTATTATTGAAAGAAAGGAAATTTGAGATGAATAGGAGGTCACCAGACTTTCCGCGTGAGCTTCTCACATGTCCACGGAGGATTCCCGTGCCGACCCCACCAACATGAAACAAGATCCTTGTTTACCTGGAACCAAAGGTTGACCGGCAGCTGCCCGTCAGATAATAAAGCAAATCCAGTACATATCCCTTTCAACATTATTATTGCCTGGGACCCCACAGGCCCCTTGCTAACTTAGCACGCGGTTATATTATTCAACAAAACCGTAATTCTCGCCGGAAAAGTTCCAGCCCCCTTCTACCCCGCCCAATTTTAAAGCCTTTTAAAGCCTGTTACTCCCAAAGTACCTTTTTTTATTAATTATAATAAATCTCTGAGTCAGCGTACCTAGTACCTATGTCTATGGGGACTCGAACCAGCGACCACCCGGAATACAATTGAGTATCCTCCGAGGCATATTCCACGTAGACAGTTTACCTTCCAATGGTGTGTGCACACGTGGAACTCAACACAGAAGCCCACGTTCTGTCTCTGTATCACGTTTTGCTTTAGGTGCCCACCTAATTTCTTTCTTTCCCCACGAGATCTGAAGTTTTTTTCCCGTCTGTTGTCGTAGCTGGAATTGGGACACCGCGCCGGACGGAGCTGTCAAACGACGTTAACGGAGCTCGGATGCAGTGCAAAAAGGCTTAAACAAATACACATTTTCTTACATACGCACACAGCACACTATTTACGCTCTTCTTCTCATTTCATCTAGTCCAAACGGATCTCGATTCCGTCTCCTTCAGATCGAAGCGTTACCGCAGGTGCCTCTGTAATGTGACGGAAAATCTACGGCCTTTGGAAACGCGAGCAGCATCAGAAGAAAAAATGGTTCGGTAGATGTTATTTTTTTTAACCAGAGGTCTGCATTTGTGTATTTTCTTTTCCTGCTTTACATTTTAGTAGATCATAAGTGCGCCAGTATGTTTTTGTGCGGTGGATTTACTGTCTTTGTTTCAAAGGTTTTCGACAGCACATGGTTGTCCGCCTCCTAAATGTACATACATACAAGCCAAAGGTGTCTTGTCTTTATGTTATGCTGATCAACTTCCAAGTGTGCGTTAGGCTTTACAAAAGTAGAAGCAAGCTGCCTTTCCTGCTTTATTTGACCTCAGAAAAGGATTGATGCTTTGAATTTTAGACGGCCGAAAGTAACTGCTCAAATAATTTGTGCTCCATCTGTCACACATCAAGTTTAAATTTGGCATGTAACTAACTTCTTTTCAATCTGTCGGCTGAGCTATATGTTTTCTTGCTAGTGAAATATGTGTTTTCTTCTGAGTGAAATAAATATTTTCTTCTGTGTGGAAAACAGGCCCACTCTTCTTTTCTTCTTCATAATTGCTCAACAGTGCTTCTGAACTTCAATCCTTGGACTTTTCTTTTCTCATAATGTAGCACAGAACGTTAGGTTTCAAAGCTAGGTTAAAGTGGCAAGATCCAGATAAAGCTGCATTTTCTACCTAAATGTAATTTTTAGTAATGGCCAGGCGATTCAGTACGAAATGTAAGTTTGGCAGGTCGTTTAAACAGTAGATTGAAATTTTTGTTACTGGAAGTCGATAAGCGTAAATGTAATTGTGTAAGGATACTGCAGGTATAGATAATCGCGCTCGCCTGAATATTTTAGTAATTCACCATCTGGTTTTATCGACACAACATTTGACTGAGAGTAAATATTTGTTTTATCGGCAACGATGGGATTGCTCTCTCACATCGATTGTTGTGTTAAAGGAATAAAATATTGAATGCGCATGTGAATGACTCTTCACAATGGTATGAGTCAATACATTTTAAACAACTCACATTTAATTTGTTAGATTTATAAACAAAAATTGTGGTTTTTATTTTTATTTTATTTTTTAATACTTCCTGTCATTAAGGGGCGCTTAACCCGAAAGAGGTTTGAACTTAGCGTTTGATCTCTAGGTTCTCACTCTTTCCGAGGAAAATAATTTTTATGTGTTTATATTTATATTCCATCTATTTTTCTTTGTTTATTATTGTTTTGTTTCAAAGACTTAAAAACATTTATCAAACTCGATATAATTATGTCTAATTGTTAGTTCACAAGCCTAGTAACAATATTTTATTTGTCTAGTGGGCCTCTTTGCAAAGATTATGTCCTTGTTAAGGTTTATATTAGTTCTATTTTATAAGGGACAACGTAGATGCATTTCATAGTCTATATACGTTATTTATGATGATTTTTAAAAATAAGTTTTCAGATATATTATATTATTATTATTATTTATCTTGTGGAACTTAGGAAAAGAATTTTAAAAAAAAAATACGAAACTTGCCTAGAGCGTTTATTTGAATTTTTTTCCATCTACCCTTCTAGAAGTGTAAAAGAAGATCTTTAAAAAAAAAATGAGGAGAATTTCCTTTCAAGTTTCAACGGAGATTGCTTTTCTCAAGTGTAACGAGAAAGCGAGAAAGCAATCTTACAAGAAAATTGTTTTTTAAAAGATAATGAAGCCTCTTTGTGAAAACCTATGAGAACTTTGTTTTATCCCATTCACTTTCTTCGTTGTAGAAGTTCACAAGGAAACTGGTTTTAACAAAAAGATACAGACTTATTCCATGGATGCCCACAAAAAAAATATTTTATTTTTAAAAGGAATATGATATCCCTCATGTAGGAGTCCACAATGATATTGTTTTGGCTTCATATACCTTTTGTACTTTGGAAGCCTTCATTTGTTTTTTTTTTCATTTGCCTTCCCCACTTGTGTAAGCCAACTAAGATGATCTTTCCTAAGGGATATGGGAGCTTGGATCTCTTTTTCTAAAGAGAGGAAACTTCCCTTGTGGAGATTGGTTTTTTCAAAGGGATATGAAACATTCTTTCTAGAAATCCGCAAAGAAATTATTTTCTTTCTTTCTTTGTTGTATAATTCAACAAGGTGTATAATCCTACCCGTATCTAAAATTGACACCTTCACAATAAAATATAAAATATACCTACTCTTTTTTCCCAGTTTCCCCAAGTATAAGGCAATAACTAATTTTACATCTGAAAAATGCAATGCAAACTAACTTCGCTTAGAACTCAAACACGATTTCAGTGCAATTAATCTCTACCCATAAGTAAACTTTTTATGAGTGGATTCACTTAGCGTGGAATTCACTCACTCCCACTCATAATAATAAACAGTGAAGAATTACAAATTGTGATAGAACTTGTTCTGTTCAGTTTTGAAATGGCACTAGCAAGGTGATGATGAGAAATTGATCCTCCTCATTTAACCATCAACACATATAGCATGCCGTTCCGTACAGGAGACCAAGACACCCCGGGATGCCTCCAAATATTTGTCCCCCTCTGTTTGGTGGCATTAGACAATTATAACATGTCTCTATACAGCATCATTACTCTATCCTAAAAAGTCCACAAATATTAGCAAAAGCCAACTAGTATTCAACAATAATACAGTAAATGTCTTGTCCCACCAAGATTTTTTATATTTAATAGAACATTAGCCTGCTTTTGAGTAGTCCATTAATTAAACTAGTATTATAAAAATTACCGGAGACAACCCCACCAAAGAGAGTGTTAGGTTGTGTTTTCCATGAACATCTATTTCTCGTCTGAACTGGCTTTTTCTTGATTTTGACTGGTTGGAAAGCAATTTATGTTTTGTCTGTGGTGTACCAATTTCCATCCCATGCTTTTGAACTGTCTAATCTAAGCTACTTTGTTGACTCCACGGGGTTAGATTCCTTGCTCCTATTCTAGCTCTATCCTTTCTTTGTGCGTTATTCCAATCACATATAATACTAGACAACTCATTTCCTGCATGCACATAGCTGACCAGCTCACATACAAAATGTGGCCCTTTAACTGATTAGTTCCATTGATGAAATTTTAGCATTGTAAGTGGGACTTGTACCCATTTGTTAAATTGATGATATTTTAGCGGTGTAAGAACATATTACAAGTCTACAATTAGGAGAACAATGTGTGCATCTATTCCATAAATGGGTTTCCATCATAGTACTCTATTAGGATTCTGAGAGTAAGTATTTGTAATTGTTTCAGAAAAATGACAAGTCCCGAGAAGGCCATGGATTCATCATCATGTGTTCCCACAAGTGGCAGCCTAAGCACAAGCAGCATGGACATAAGCAACAAGAACAGCCTCAGTAGCAGCACAGTTACAGGTACCAACAGCGTCAAGAACAGCAATGATATGACTGATTCAACAATAGCAACACTGAAGCTCAATGAGTGTAACAACAGCAACAAAACAATTGAGAATCTCAAGAATGAGAAACCGGAATATGGAAGCATGAGTGGGAAGAGCAGCATCAGTAGGGCAAGTTGCAGCAGTGGTGTGAGTGACAGCAATGAGAGCATCTGCAGCAGTTTTAGCAGTGCAATCAACAAGCCTCACAAGGCAAATGATTCAAGATGGGAAGCCATTCAGCTTGTCAAAAGCAGAGATACAGTGTTGGGTCTCAGTCATTTTAGGCTTCTCAAGCGTTTGGGATGTGGGGATATTGGCAGTGTGTATCTTGCAGAGTTGAGAGGTACTAATTGTTATTTTGCAATGAAGGTAATGGATAAGGGGTCCCTAGCAAGCAGAAAAAAACTGTTGAGAGCGCAGACAGAGAGAGAGATTCTAGCTTCTTTGGATCATCCATTCTTGCCAACTTTGTATACCCATTTTGAAACTGATAAGTTCTCTTGCTTGGTTATGGAGTTTTGTAGTGGAGGTGATCTTCATACTCTCAGACAGAGGCAGCCAAACAAGCATTTTTCTGAATCTGCTGCAAGGTAATTATCGTGCCATTATTTTTTCCCTGCTTTGGGTATTAAACATGTTGTTTTCACACCTGTTAGAGCTCAACGTTGAACTTTTGTTCTGACAGAATTGGGACGGTTATATTAATATTTTACAGTACATTTTAGTAGCAAGACTAGCTTTTCTACCCTGTTTTACAGAATGGTGGAATTGTATACTTTGAATTTTTATATCCGAAGATACTATCATAACTATGGAATACAGCATCCCTCTCTCAAATTCTTGTTACATAGTTTCACACTTTGAGGGCACTTGTACGCTGTCCATAACGAGGACATTATCCTCGTAGCAGACTCTAGTCTTGTCCACATTAGGTCACCAGAAAGCAACCTTCCATATCCTCTTTTATGTTCTCTTTGGTTCTTTATTGAAATAAAATTTGCTGAGTTTGTAGTTGGGAAGCCTGTGGAGGAAGTATCTTCCTGGCTCAAATTTGGCCCTTTGCCTGCCGCTTGGTTGCCTTTCACCTTCATTCCAACTCCTAACCTTGAGGGTAGTTTTGACCATTTCTGATTTGCGTGTCTGATAGATATTGCACCATCTTACAGACATAAGATCATGGCCTGAATCTTGGCCTTGGCCATGGTGAGTTTTAAGAGTAAAACACAACCATAGATAACTGATCATAAAGCCAATATAAAGTTTGATCTACCATTAGATACCATTTTCATACACGTATAATTCACAATCAAACAGGCTCTTCCCTATTATACATGATCCTGGTTTATTAATTCCCTCAGCCATTATTCTCCTAAAATGGTTGTGCAATTTAGAGTTTACCAAACTGATGTGGACTTTCAGTTCCTTTCAACAAATCAAGATTTCCTATGAATTTTGAAACTTCACTAGTTAGTAATAATGAGTCTGGCAAAGACAAGTTCAATAATGGAAAAAAAATTAAAAATGTGTTTGAGAAAAGCATTGATGCTACTATTATCAGATTCATAAGTAATTTACCCATAGAAGACATGATTTTTCCACAGTCCATGAAGATGTTCGAGAGTGCTTTTGGATTCAACTGTGTATTTTTTTGCATCAATGTTTTGGATCACACTCCATGATCCATTTTCTGCCTCATCCTGATGATGGATCATGGAATGTGAACCAGAACGTCAATGCAAAAAACATACACAGTTAATTTACCCATATCAAACTCAACTAAACCAACTAATCATTGTGAGCCAAAGCTCTCTACAAACTGTTCAGGACAACCTCTATCATCTTAAAAGGATCACTTTGCAGTACTGGAACTCATATAATTGCATGAGATCCTAGTAACAGAGTGGGATACAAATGTGTTATTTTCAGATTTCAAGACGTGGCCATATATGTCCAGAATTCAGGCAGGGAGAGAGTGACCATGGAGGGCTTGGATGAAGGGAAGAGGGAAGACTGGAAGCATCCAGTTTGCCATTTTTGGAAGTTCTCCCTCCTTTTCTGTTCTTCATTTTAGCACCTTCAGTTATATTTAATTTATGCATAGTTACATATGAGTACGGTTTGAATCTGAATCCTAGGTGAGAGATGGGTGATGTGAATTTGAGTTAAATCATCTCTAGCAGAACATCCTTTATGTAGAGAACATGGGAAATAAATTTCTCTTATTAGAAAAATAGTTGACGGATATCCTTCATGGAAAGCCCTTTTAGGCCATATTGAAGCCTTGGAAAGCTCCTGCTCTTTGATTGTGTCCATCCAATGCCATAGTAACAAAAGCTGTATAAGCAACAAAGCCCGTGAAGCCTAGCCAGTAGAACAAGTAGAAAATAGAGATAGATTTATAGCTTCAGGATGATAATAAATTCTGCAAACTATAAATGTAAAATTTGAAAGTAAATTTGTATGACCAAATTTCAAGTTAAGGCAATTCGAGAGAGAGTTACTTTAGTTTCAGCAGTAGCAGAGAGATTCCTGGTCTATAGCTTTTAAATATCACACAAATTCTTTGGATTAATGCTCATGCTATATACATAACATTGGACCAAGTGCTGAGAATCTGGAAACAAGATGGTTGATGGTGGACAATGCACAAATAATTTGTGGTTCACACCTTCTGCTATTAAGCACGGATTATCTAGATCTGATTTCTCAAATGGCTTGTACGTGCACAGTGGCAAACAAAAGGATCTAAGCCATATCTTTTCAGGTTGTATGTTTTCCAGAAATTGTTTTTGCTTAGTATTGGTTGTTGGTTCCATCCATTGGAGGTGAACCTTATCTGGGGATCAATGGTTTTGTACACAATCGACTTGGTGAGAGCTAATTGTGACCTATGAAGATTCTAGCCTCTGGACTAAAATTATGTAGCATTGACTTCAATGATTTTTGGGTGGCTTGCCAACTCAACCTGGTCCAAGGTTACAACTGCTAAAAAGAATAATGCAGATTTTGATTATGGAGCCAGATAAGAAATTCCTGACCTCCTTGCTTTTGTAGTAACTTGGAAGTCCTTTGATGCCCTATTCTTCTTGATGTACAAATGTACTCTTTGGTGTAATGTAAGACTGTTTTCTGCCCAACTTATTAGCAATTTGGCATACCTAAAAAGAGCCATGGTAGTTGTAACTTGTACGTTACCAAAACATTTTGCTTTCTTGGATATAGGACTAGGGAAATTTCTATCAGACTCCAAGAACTAATAGAGGTATTGCTTGATTAAGGATAAAGTTGCAGGAACAGGCCCAAAATTAGATGAATTTCTTAATAAATTCTCGAAAGTCCTGATTTGATGCTGAGCTCAATCTGACTAGGGCACAAATACAATTAAAGAAAAATCAGATTCCTATCTGCAGATGAATATCCTGAGCTTATCAAAGTGTGCATGTATAACCATCTTTAGTGTATACCACAGGTTATGGTTAAAACTTAAGACAAATCTGTACCAGGTTCCAAAGTTAAAAAACTGGACTGCCTTCTTGAGGAATTATTCAAAGTTGTTTGATTTTATGGTGATTTGGACACAGTTAATATCAACCATGGAGTAATTAAAGAGATCAGTGCCAAAAACAGTGAATGAAAAATCAAATTCACTTGCCAGGATGAAGATCCCAAGGTTATCAAATTGGGCATATTTGGCCTTTTTTAAATTCAGCCTGAATGAGGTTGCAAGGATGAAATACCAACGTCGGTGATAAGGCCTAGCTGATCTTGGATATAAGTGCTTCGAGATTTTTTAACTGTAGTAATTTTGGTGATAAGGCCTAGCTTATATTGTTGTAGTCTTGGACACAGATTACACCGGTGAAACAAATCTAGGTATCCCATTTATGAAGTTTATTTTTAGAGGCCCATGGTTGAGATAAATGGCCTTTTTGTCCTATAAAGGATGCAATGTTATTTGATTCCTATATAGTGAAAATGGTTAAGTCCGAGGCATGTACCTTGTTTTTTGAGTAGACGTAGGACACCAACTTTTCATTTTTGGATCAACAAGGATTTATTTTATTTTATTTCTCACTTCAATAGCTTGGGATGACTAATCATCCATAATGTATCTTGTGGATACATAAGTTGCATCCACTTCCATAACACAAAAGGATAACAAATTGTTAGTTAAATGTTTGTTGATGTGCTATTTCCTAACCATATCAGAGAAAGAGAATTAAATGGCCTTCCATGTGGTTTGTTCATCTCAAAAAAAAAAAAAAAAACATCTTTCTTCCAATATCGACAAGGAAAACTGGATGCTGCTTTCCAGGAAAGGGAACACTTATTTGGGTTGATGGAGATAGTTGTGTTTTATTCTGGACCAAGAACTTCAAATTACTGGTCATATCATTTAGTTTTATGGTGTGCCCTTTCTAGTGTCCTGGCTTAGCTATACTGTAATCAAATTTAACCCAGTCGTATAGGACAACCACAAGTGAATGAATTTAAATCTCCCAGCAGACGAATGAGCCTATCAGTCATTCAACATACATTTAATTTGATGGAAAGACAGTACTTAAGCTCGTCTTTTCATGGGGCTATTGATGGCAGCAATGGGGCTTTCCTTTGAGAAAGGACAAAGTATATTATTTATTGAATGCCTATGGAAAAAAGGAGGGTTGTTATTTATGAATATATAGAAAAGCAAGAGCTTGAATTGTCTAGCAAGCAGATTACCAGTATGAATTCAAGGATATGAACTAAAATGTACTGGAATCAAGCCTTCTTTGAGCATGGAAAAACATGATGCATCTATAGGTTGATTTCTTTAGTAAATCAATGTTTTCACCATTGATCCAAAAGGAACACGGAAGTGGAGACTAGGATTGATTGTCAAACACCTAAGCAATAAGACAAACTCGAACAATCCATTTTGAGAAGAACGTTGAGATATTAGAACAATTTTTACCAAAGGAACATTGAATTGCAAACATTTTCAGATGAGAATTGATTGCTGTTTCTAGTACCTGCCCATTGATATTACAGGTTATTACAATTACACTTATAATAAGCATAGATAGAATTATACTACAGGCTTGTTTCAACTTTCAACTGTGCTTAAACTTCAGAAAAGTTCTTAGGAGTTATTCTTAGGCTGTCGATACTGGTTAGGCTCCTATATGGGGAGAATGATTGTTTTTATACTGCCCATTGTTTGTGTTCAGTAATCCCTGTATCTTAATTGATTTGTTATTGCAAAAGTATAGATTAAGGATAAATTCTCTTGTTTTTCTCAAGTTGCATACTTTGGAGCTATAATTGTTACAACTAACAATTCAATCGCTACAATAAGCCAGCAGGAAGCAAACATTGTATCTAATTTTTATGGGCCTTATTGAGTTTCAGAATTTGTACTTTAGGTACCAAAGGCCTTGGAGTTGCTCCTAGGATTAGATTTCATGGCACGGAAGGAACTTTGTAAGAGTTTGTGGATATCATCAAATGTGAAGAGTCTTGGGAAAGGAGAAACTAAAAATTATAATCTTCACAACGCAAGAAATAGCCCATATCTACCTGCCTTGTCATACACCAAAGAGCCACGTACTGGTTTGGAACTACTCAAGAATATGCAACAATAACGTGAATCTTCTGTAGGAGACTTGTGTTAAATTATATGTGATGGATAGCTACATGGAACTTGAATGGATAGATCTTTCCCTTGTGGAGTAGCAATCAGATTATATACCAAATGACCAAAAGATCAATTTCATATTAGAATAATGGTGAGGAGTTCCAATGAAGAGCCTAATCAAAATAAGCTTATTACAGAATATTATCTGATAAATTCACACAAATAGAATCCGTTTCAGTGGATACAGTCCAGTCACTTGTTGAAGGCTTTCAAAATAGCATAGCTACCAAATTCGGATTTTTTTAACCAAATCTGGCTGTATCTGGATTTTTCAGACTGGCCGGATTTGTCCGATTTGATCTGGACATTTTACTTCCTATAAATTTAACTGATTTTTTTGAAAAATTTGGATTTTCCAAATTTTTCTTATCTCCTTGAAACACAGATTTTTTGGACCTGGTAAACATGCTTGAAATAAGAATTCTAACACTACATATAAAGGTTAAGTGAATATATGCACCCTGCCGTTTTTACATTACAGTGTGAAAAATGAATAATTGGACCTCATGCTGACTGTCCATGGTATGACTCTCCTTAGTAGCCTCTGCAAAGATGCATAATCAATTTTTAGTTCTTCAACAA
The DNA here is from genome assembly GCA_027924645.1 of Cunninghamia lanceolata. Classification (NCBI taxonomy): domain Eukaryota; kingdom Viridiplantae; phylum Streptophyta; class Pinopsida; order Cupressales; family Cupressaceae; genus Cunninghamia; species Cunninghamia lanceolata. The sequence goes on from BSBN01000957.1 coordinate 8,969,903, forward strand.
ACTTTAGCTTTTATCACAAGACAATTGTGCTCAAGAATGATGAAAGAAACATGAACATATGGCAAGTGCTACTGGTCCAGACTATTATTAGAAAGACAAACCCACATTCAAACCAAACCACAAGTCCTAATCTGCACAGAATCTTTTGACATAAATAGGGATTTAAATTATAACGTAGAAATTCAATTACTACTTCTTCTGTTAGTAAAAGTGAATAACTATATGTTGCAGGCATTTGTTCATTTGTATTGGAATGGAAAGCTTAATAATTTCTCTTGCTGATTTCTATCTAAATTTTATATTAAGCTCATCAATTTTGATTTTGATATAATCTTTCTTAATGATGCAAATTGTTAAAAGTACTTAATATCTATAGAAGATAATTTTGAAGGCTTCACCTGCAATTTGTTATAAAGAGCTGTGGATTTATCACTAAATAACCTTTTTTATGCTGTATTTATATTGCATAATAAATAGTGGTAACAGCATCTATAAATTTTCTGAATATTTTCTCTTACAAAGATTTAAGTGCCAAGAGCCTCACTGTCTTTATTCCTTGCAGGTTCTACGCATCTGAAGTACTCCTTTCTCTTGAGTACCTGCACATGTTAGGAGTTGTTTACAGAGATTTGAAACCAGAAAATGTTCTAGTCAGGGAGGAAGGCCATATTATGCTTTCAGACTTTGATCTATCACTGAGGTGTGCTGTCAGTCCTACTCTGGTGAAGTCAACATCAACAGACTTCGACCCTTCACGCAGGATCCCTGCATACTGTATTCAACCAGCTTGTATTGAGCCATCATGTGTGACACCTGCTTGTATACAGCCTTCATGTTTTGTCCCACGCTTTTTACCTCAGAGGTCCAAGAAAAACAGAAAGCCAAAGAATGAGATGGGCCTTTCAGCAAATCATCTACCAGAACTAATGGCTGAGCCCACTAGTGCCCGGTCAATGTCATTTGTCGGTACTCATGAATATCTAGCTCCTGAGATTATTAAAGGAGAGGGTCATGGGAGTGCCGTTGACTGGTGGACATTTGGTATATTCTTGTATGAGTTGCTTCATGGAAAGACACCTTTCAAGGGATCAAGCAATAGGGCCACTTTATACAATGTAGTTGGGAATCCACTAAAGTTCCCTGACATGCCCAGTGTTAGTTTTGCAGCTAGGGACTTGATCAGAGGCTTACTTGTCAAAGACCCACAACACAGGTTAGCTTATAAAAGGGGCGCCACAGAAATCAAACAACATCCATTCTTTGAGGGTGTCAATTGGGCCCTTATTCGCAGCACAACTCCACCTGAAATTCCCAAACCCATTGACTTCGAGTTCACTGTAAACAGAACTGTGCCTAGCACTAATTCTGCCCAGAAGAAAGTTGTAAATTCAGATGTCAATTCTTCAAGCTCTTACCTTGATTTTGATTTTTTCTAATAAGATGGATGCGGACCAGGTCATCTAGTATGTGCATTGTTATTGATTTAACGCACAGTAAACACTTTGGAAAACCCTCTTCAAAAACTTGGCCTTTGGTCCCAACTGCCAATACACCTGTATTAAGACCACAAATCCAACTGCTTTAGCTCCATCTTATAAAGTGAACCTAAAGGCAAATTATCATAGCCAAGTGTATCATATGGGCTTTCAAAGTTCAGACACATTGATCAATATCAGTTTTTGGGTATGGCGGCAGAAATGTTCACATGTATTCTTGTTTGCACTTACCAATGGGCGTGCTGGTTTATGAATATGCTAATGCATGTAAATACTATGATTTTCTCAATGAAAAGAAATGAAAAGCAAAGTGATTGTTGTTTGAACGGGACATTTCAGCCTAAAACTTGTATACAAAATTCAAACCCATCAATCAAATGATGTCTGAAGGTGTTCAGGTTTGTGCCATTTGATACTGCATTCTGTTATCTGTTTTGTAACCAAGAAAAATGCATGGACTGGTGATTCCAGTTCTTTAAAGCAAGACAAGTTCATTAAAGCAACCAATTTTCTCCTCTTAGGCATACCTTTGTATAAACATATTTTCATCTAACCGTTCAAGGGCATCCAAAAATAATAATGGCTTTTGGACGTGTCTGTGTAAAGCAACCTCTTAAGTGAGGATTATACAACTAAAAAATACAGTATTTTGAATTTCATTTTCCTTACCGTTTAGATGTGCACAACTCTGAAATGCTACCTCCTTCACTCGCATCTTCTGTTGTTTTTTGGGTGAGATATTAGAAACTTAAGAGTGCTTCCCTCCAAGCTTTGTGAACCCATAACTTACTGTGTATTCTTGTGGAACGAGAAAGATTATAAACTTACGTATGATAGATAACAACTACATGGTAGACAAGGGCACCAGGTATGATACCATAACTACCTACCGCTGTAATATTTGAGTGAGGGAAGAGCGCATCAATGTCAGAAATGTTTGATTGGATATAAAACTTAAAATAAATTAATTAAAAATGAAATTTGAGATTAGAACTAGATTAAACATATCCAGACGATTGTGTTTTGTAAAATTTGAAACTGTATGTGAACCTAGATCAATCTTGCATTTGCAGCCCTCATCCTTGCATCTATACTTTGACCCAAATGGTGTGACCTTGAACCTCCTACGCAGCCTTGAACCTCAAGTCTTCAAAACTTCAATACCTACAATAAAGTTTTGCCAATACCTACACTTGCAATGAAAGACTTGGTAGTGTTGAACACCATTGGAGCTTGCTAAGATTGGGTTGGGAAGTGTACTAACTTTCCCTTTTTGCCTTCATCAAACTTTGTTGATTGATTCACTGATTTTGATAAAAGTTGGAAGACACACCAAGCAACGTATGCAACAAATACACAAATGGTTGACAATGATGCATTAATGATAATGAGATCTTGAGACTTGAACAAATTGTAATGGATGATGAAGTGGCCTAGTGCAAGAACCACGGTTTTGGTATTCATTTATACAAAAGCTAACGAAATTGGAATGGCTAATGCAAAATAGGACTATGATAAAGACCTAAGTATCTTACTAGCCATGACATGTTGCATAGAGGTTGATGCGTGATCATAAGTGTTATTGAACAAAAGTGTGATACAAAGGTGTCAAGTGTGATTTAGTCTTTGAAGGATCCACCTTAGATGCAATGTCATGTCTTTTGTGTCCTTGCTTTTTTTCTTCATGTTCACTTTGTTTGAAAGTCTCATGTGTAACATCAACATATGATTTGTTATTGTCATCAAAATCAATAAACTCATCATTACTACCATTACAAGAATCCTCATCATTTAGTTCTATTTGATTAGCCTCATCACGTGGAGGTGTTAATAAAGTACATGCATGCTCATGAATCTCTACAACTTGTTTCATCTCTTTGTCAATAAGATCTTCAATTTTATGTTTGAGACTAATGCATCTATCAATAGTATATCCATGTATGAAGTGACAAGCACCAAAAAAAATATCCTTCAAATGTGGGCAACAATAGATGTATACATTGTCTTAACAAGAGGCAAAGTGATAAGTTTTTGTTGCAAAGGTTATTCCAATATGACATGTGTTAGTGTAGGTTTTTATTTCCTAGTGGGTTATTTATTTTTCCCTATATTCCTAGGTTTTTCCTACACTTCTATTAATCTCGCTTAGGTTAATAAAGTATGTCTTATTAGGTGAGTGGTTGCGAGGTGTCACCTTCCTACATGTGAGCATCCATTAGCTATCTTGGGAAGATACTTTTCTATCTTTAGTCTGATAGATGGTTGCTCCTGATTGGTTGATGTTGCCACCTCCTCCTTCTCCCTGGTCTATATAAGCATGCTACCTGACTTGTATTTTTCATCTTTTGTTTTTGTATCCTCTTAATGCTATTTGCTTCTAGCATTTGCATTACTCTTTTAGAGACTAACTTTGTGTTGTTATTTTGATTTCGTATCATTTGCATTCATAGTTTAGATATCTATTTGTTTGCACTAGTTTTCTTTTCAGATTCTAACATGGTATCAGAGTTTTTCTATGTGCAAGAGTAGATTTTAGTTTCCATATTTGAGAGATTCAGAGGGGGGGGTGCTAATTAAGCTTATTGCAGTTTTTCGAAAAGCCTAGTATGCTCTTCTCTTGCATCTTCAGATGATTTAGAGAATTAGAAAAATTTGACGGAAATATTTTAATCTCTGAGGTTTGCACATGTGTTTTATGAAATCTGAGTGATTGCAGCATTTCTGGTTATACTGACAGCATTTCCGGCTATTCCAATGCGTCTAGGAGGCTTCAAAAAGTCAGATTTGAGTTTCCTTTCACCGAAATCAGAGATCGTCAGACATAGTTGCGGAACCGGGGTTTCAAGCTCAAATCTGACAATCAGCTTGCATATTTGGTGTTTTCAATCAATATTGCATGTTCCAGCATGCCATTGTTTGTCTTAGGTAGCTGATTTAGCCTTTGCATGCATTTTTTTGGTTGTTGGGGTCATTTTTTGTTGCTAAAGGCGTTCTATTTACATTGAATCAACATCTTCTGTACATCAGCAAGAAAAATACCTTCTGGGTTTTGTATGCAGCACATAAAAACCATCTAGGTATGTTTTATTTTTTACATGCAGCTCATATATTTTTCAAAAACGAACTCAGAAAGTTACAGCAGGACCCCTCTCCGTTGTCAGTTGCAGATTTGAAGGCATTTTTAAAATACTCCATTCTTGCTCATACGGACTCTGTTTTCTGAGAATTTTTTAATTATTATTTTGATTATTTTTTCGTACTCTAGGCACTAGTGCAGACGTTTTTTGATATTGATACAAATTTTTTTCAGAAATTACAGATTCTCACCCGTGACATTGCACAGTTCTCATTTTTGGAATTTCAGAGAATCATAACTTTCACACATGACCTCTTATCGAGGTGATTCTTTTTTTGAAAGTGCATGATTTTTTGAGTAGATCACAGTGGTGTTGTTAGTTTTGCTTTGTTGAGTTCCAGTACTGTACTTTCAGCATACACCCAATTTGTGAGGGTTTTGTAATGCATTGAGATCAAGACCACTTAGTATTTTTTGCTAGTGGCAGTTGTAAATGCACTAATATAAAGTGTCAAATCATATTTTCTTGGGGGGTTCTTTGATTGAGTGAAAAAGGGGGGTTATCTTGGTTGTGTTCTCTTCTTTTTGACATTTCTTTTATACATTTCTTCATCATGGATCAAACAATTGTACCTATCCTAACTCCATACAACTACTTTGAGTGGAAATCATGCATGACAATTCACTTAAGGAAAGCTAGATTACATAGGATAACTATGGGACTTAAAATTGAACCTGCTAAAGATGAAGATAAGCCTAAGTGGTTTAACAAATGTGATGAGGCATATAGAACATTATGTTTGTCTGTTTCTCCTGATCTGCTCTTTCACATTGAGTCTTTGAATTCACTAAATAAAATTTGGACAAAACTAGAAACACTATTTTGCACACAAGATTCAATGATGGGTCACATGTTAGAAAATGAACTAATTAGTTTGAGTCCAGGCAATTTCAACACTATCCATGATTTCTTTACAAAATTGAAATCACTAAGGTTACAGTTAAAACAATGTGGAATTGAAAAAAAAATGAACAATTGATTCTCAGTATTATCTCTAAGCTCAGTTCATAATATTCTGTATTTGTTTCTACCTTCTATGCTACTAAGGGTGCACTTGGTACTCAATTCACCATGTCATATTTAGATGATTTTGTTGTCAATCTCACTTGGGAACATGACAAGCTAATCCAGATGGGCACTCTTAAGTCCTCTAAGTCATATACTTTGGTTGCCAACCAAGGCACAAAAGAACAGAACGGACAAAGTAGTAACAACAATAGTAAGGATAAGAAACAAAAGAATAGTAAGGAGAAGAAGGATCAAATACCAATTGCTTTAAAAACAACTAATGAGACCCAATCTTCCAAGGGTGACAAGCCTAAGAAATGTGCCTATTGTAAAAGACCTAGTCATGATGAACATAAATGTCTGAAGAAATAAATTGATCACTTGACACACATTCTTGAGAAGAATAATATCAGTGTTCCAGAGTCTATCAAATAGAGTTCTAATGAAGGGTCTAACAAGCCAAAAGAAAACAACAAGGGGAAAGGAAAGGGCAAAGCCCTTGTAGTAGTTGCTTCTTCACCATCCACTTGGGTTCTTGATTCAGGTGCTTCACACCACATGACTTCATCAAAGGAAGAACTTGCATCTTTGGAGCCATGTACTATGCCTTCTATTTTGATGGGTGATGACACTCCTGTTGAGGTGTGTGGGAGAGGGTCTGTTGATGTGGGGGATGGCACATTCCATGATGTTCTTTGTGTGCCCTCATTATCAACTAATCTCCTATCGGTATACCAGATCACTCACATAGGTTCAGGTAAGTGGGTTGAGTTTGCTCCTGATTCAGTGGAGATTCATGAGTTGCACAGTGGTTCTACAATTGCAGTTGGGAGAGCAGATCATCAATCACAGCTCTATCTATTTTCTCACTTTGTTCTTGATCCTCCTTCGACTGTTTTGCTCACTCATTCTGATGATGTGAGTAGATTATGGTATGAGCGGTTTGGCCATCTTAACTTCCGCTACTTGCAGCAGCTCAACCAGTAGAGCATGGTCACAGGGTTGCCTTCAGTTTAGTTTTTAGGTGGTGTTTGCCAAGGTTGCATTCTTGGTAAGCATCCTACGGAAAAGTTTGACAAAGGTAAGGCATGGAGAGCTTCACAAATACTGGAGTTAGTTCACAGTGATTTGGCTTGTCCATTTCAACATCATGCTTTCAGCAGGGCCTGATATGTCCTCACATTCATTGATGACTTTTTTCGATATACTTGGCTGTACTTTCTCAAACAAAAGTCTGAGGTATTTGATCACTTTCAGGACTTCAAGACTTTTGTAAAGAAGCAATCCAGGAAAGCCATCAAAGTTTTGAGCACTGACAATGGTGGTGAGTATGTTAACCATTGGTTTAAGAGGTTTTGCACTTCAGAGGGGATTGACTTGCAACATTCAGTTCCATACAATCCTTAGCAGAACGGTGTTGCAGAACGGAAGAATGGGTCCTTAAAGGAAGTGGCGAACTGCATGATTCACTCCAGATCTCTTGCACCACAGTATTGGGCAAATGCCATTAACTATGCTTGTTATATCTAGAACCGTGTTCCTCACTGAGCCTTGAAGGGAGTCACTCATTTTCAAGCTTGGAGCAGTTGGAAACCATCAGTTAAGCACTTTCAACTTTTTGGTTCTCCTGCATGGGCCCACATTCCTACAGAGAAACGCAAGGCCTTGGATTCGCAGAGTAGACCTTGCATATTTGTAGGTTATCCTGATGGTGTGAAGGGTTATTGGTTGCTCCGCCTTACTACACATGAGCTGTTCATTGAGAGAAGTGTTCGGTTTGAGGAGGGCTCTTCGAGCTCACTTTCTATCACTTGTCCAACTCCTACTTTGACATTGGAGTCACTTAGGATACATGACAGATCTTCTGATGAGTCAGATTCACCTGAGCAGTCTTCTACCTCCACTTCTGATGCAGAGAGTGATTTAGAGGACTCACCTCCTTCCTCTTCTAGTCATCATTCAAAGGTTGATGATTCTCTTCCAAATTCTCCATCTTTCGGTCCATTTTGGGCTAGACAGACCTTGCAGTCTGCAAGTGATTGGGTTGGGGATCCATCAGACACTAGGCAGACTTCTTCACAGTTCCAGGATGCTCCACATGTCTTCATTGCTATTGCCTCAGATCCACAATCTTTTCATGAGGCTTCTGGTATTCTTAAGTCGGATACAGCTATGCAGGAGGAGTATAGTTCCTTGATGAGGAACCACACTTGGGATCTTGTCCCTCTTCCTAAGGGAAGAAAACTTGTTCGATGTAAGTGGATCAATCAGACAAAATTTGTAGTAGATGCTAGAAATGAAAGCAACACTACTTCAATGGAAATCTGATTCAAGATAAATTTCAACAATCTTTAACTGTGTGTTATTAATGAAGATTGTAACACAGAAACAAAACTATGCTTCACAGAAATGCAAAATCAGAAATATGAACACATAACACAATGTTTAACGTGGAGAAAACCCTTTCGGGTAAAAACTCCACACAGGAAAGAGGCCCAATATTTGTATTAATTTGAAAAAGATTTACAATACAACAACACTTCAACTCTCTCCACCAGTCTTCAATCTGACAGCATTTCGGCAGCACCTGAATACCTAAAATCTATATTGTAGCAACTAATACATGGCAAATACGTATAAAAACATTTTCTAACTCATCTTAGGCGATCACCTTCTCTCTCATGAGATTCCCCAACATACAAATATTAAATGCCATCTTACAAGCACCTTCCAATTGTCCAAAAATAGCCATGCAAAGGTTGGGTTCCCAAGACTAAATCTAGCCTCTTATAGCATCTTATAACATGTCATAACCATCATAGATTCTAGAAAAGAGTATCTTTCCAAGATAGGAACCTTGGGCTAAATATAACAAATATACAACTAACATATCTGTCATAGAATCTCAGAATCTTATGACAACTTGCAGCTGTCATAGATTTACTCACCAAACATTATAATAGTTGCCATACATGCCAAAAATAGTATATTCCTCAAGGGAGCATGCCTACCCTCATTTACTTTGAGTTTTTACATTTGCCAACAGTAAAAGTCACTCCGTAATTACCTTCGGTTACTCCGTAATTACCCCTGTCAGTGAAACTAGTACATCTCCTCATGGATAATTACAAATTACATATAATAAATGGAATAAATACAATGTTGGGATTTACAAGGTTAATAGCATCTTATACCAACAATAGATGGGTCGGTTGACAAGCATAAGGCTCGCTTGGTCACCAAAGGATTCTCCCAGGTTCTTGGAATTGACTACTAAGACTTTTGCACCAGATGCCCGAATGAATTCCATCCGACTTGTTCTTGCCATTGTTGCAGCCAATCGTTGGGAAGTACACCAGATGGATGTGAAGAGTGCTTTTTTTCACGGTGACCTTCAGGAGGAGATTTACATGGAGCAGCCACAGGGGTTCATTCAAGATTCTTCACTTGTGTGCCATCTTCAGAAGTCTCTCTATGGCCTCAAATAGGCTCCTCAGGCCTGGTATGCCAAGATGGACTCCTTCCTTCTATAAGTTGGGTTCACTTGGTGCCATTCTGATCCCAATGTCTACATTCTGCAGCAGGATGATTCACTCCTATTTCTGGGTCTGTATGTTGATGACTTGATGATCACAGGGAGTTCTTCATCCACCATTGGGGCTGTCAAAACTACCCTTCATGATAGGTTTTTGATGACTAACTTGGGTTTGTTGCATTACTTACTTAGGATTGAGATCCTCCAGTTTGCTTCCGAGATCACCATCACACAGTCCAAGTATGCTCTAGATTTGCTCTCGAGGTTTCATATGGCTGACTGTAAGCCTTCTCTGACTCCCTTCCTTTCTGGAGTCAAACTTGAGGCTCAGTGTTCTTCTCCACTTGTTGATGGCACTTTGTGCAGACAACTTGTTGGGAGTCTCATTTATCTGACTCATAAGAGACCTGACATTTCATATGTTGTAGGCATGGTCTCTTGATTCATGCAGGAGCCTCATGAGCTACACTGGAAAGAAACCAAGCGGATCCTTCACTACATTCAGGGTACTCACAGTTTTGGGATTCACTACGCAGCGGGCATTGAGCTTGACTTAGTGGGCTACACAGATTCAGATTGGGCGGGTGATTCTCAGGATCAGAAGTCTACTTTAGGTTACAACTTCTCACTTGGTTCAGGTCCTGTTTGTTGGTCAAGCAAGAAGCAGTCTATTATTGCTCTATCTTCTACTGAGGCTGAGTATTGGGGGGCTATGAATGCCACCATTGAGGCCATTTGGCTTCAAAATCTTCTCATTAAGTTTGTTATCCAGATCAAACGGCCATCAGTCATATTTTGTGACAACCAGAGTGCCATTCAGATCTCACGTAATCTGGTCCATCATCAGTGGACCAAACTCATAGAGGTCCACATGCACTACATCTGGGAGCTCATCCATGGCCACGTCATCGACCTTCGCTATTGTCTGACTTCTAAGATGGTTGCTGATATCTTCACCAAACCCTTCACTAAGAGCAAATTCCTTCATTTGCGAGCTTTACTGGGGATGCGGGATGCTTCATCTTTTGGGGGGCTTCTTCCTCTCACTCAGAGTCCTGAGTCTCTCTAATTTGGGGAGGTCTCTTCTCTCTCTATTTTTAGGGGGGAATTTTATGTGCATGGGTACCTCATAAGGCTTGATTTGTCGGGACCCATTTCTACATCCACCTAAGCTTCGCTTATGGGGGGTGTTAGTGTAGGTTTTTATTTCCTAGTGGGTTATTTATTTTTCCCTATATTCTTAGGTTTTTCCTACACTTCTATTAATCTCGCTTAGGTTAATAAAACATGTCTTATTAGGTGAGTGGTTGTGAGGTGCCACCTTCCTACATGTGAGCATCCATTAGCTATTTTGGGAAGATACTTTGCTATCTTTAGTCTGATAGATGGTTGCTCCTAATTGGTCGATTTTGCCACCTCCTCCCTCTCCCTGGTCTATATAAGAATGCTACCTGGCTTGTATTTTGCATCTTTTGCTTTTGTATCCTCTTAATGCTATTTTGCTTCTAGCATTTGCATTACTCTCTTGGAGACTAACTCTGTGTTGCTATTTTGATTTCATATAATTTGCATTCATAGTTTAGATATCTATTCATTTGCACTAGTTTTCTAGGTTAATAATTTTTTCAGATTCTAACAACATGTGGATAATCCTCCAATCTAGTGAACTCTCTAAATGCTTTTTATTTGATATTTGCTTCATGGTTGACATTAGATTCTTCCTCATTGCCCCCATTTTCTAAATGTGAAATGGGTGGTAACTCATGTGGGAATGATGGGGAGGAGTGCTAGAAACTTTATAATGTAAATTATCATTTCCCAATAAGGTGCACTCACATTTATATACAATAACATGTAAATCTAAAAATGAGTTATATGACTTGTAAAACACTTACTTCTATTTAGAAGTGGAAGTAAACCTTTGATAAATAAACTTTGAAGTTCAATATCTAATAATTTGAAATTCATGTTAGCAACTATAGTTTGAAATCTTAACACACAATCCTTGATTTGCTCATGCAACCCTTGTTTGCATTGTATGATTTAATCAGTAGCAATCTTAGGCTGAGTGTCATATAGAAAGTATTTCACAAAAATATTCATTGAATCCATAAAATAAGAAATGAAAGCATGAGGTAAAGAACAAAACCATGTAAGTACATAGTCACTTAAGCACTTTGGAACCAATCTAGCAAGTAACTTGTCCTCATAAAAATAGTTTAAACATGTAATTTTGAAGGACCATATATGAAGTATGTTAGCATTTTAAATTGCAGCTTTTGGTACAACACAAAACATAACATCATGTAAGAATAAACCTTTCTTTGTATTAGAAGGGAAGGTACCTTGTAACAAGAAAAAAACTAAACCCTAAAACCTAAGGAAACAATCTCTAGCTTTTTACAATATGTACAAATTAAATATTATGGTTTTGGAAATTCGTGGAAAACAAACTATAAAAGTTACCTATCTTTTTGGTTCTTAGGAAAGGGCACACAACTCATTAGTAATTTTGCTCAAGATGAGAGATTTACATGTCTTTTATTGAAAATAAACACCTACAATAATTAGCAAATGTTTGTGCTGTCTAACTAAAAACAAAGACTAGAAAGCATGAGGACAACACGAAACTTACAATCGAATTAAACATAAAAACAACTTAGCAAGCCAATTAGATACATCATATACAAATCTATATTAACTTCTTCAGTGAAACTTTCTATACAAAGCCCACAATTTTCAAGAAAGACTTCAATTTGACAAATGAACAAACACAAGATTACACAAGATAATTTGAATAGTAATCTTAACATAAAATAGTGTAAAAATTACCATTAAATTTTTTAGTGCAAATGACACTTATTTATTAGTGTTTACAATGTTTTGCATGAAAATAAAATAAAAAGCTAACTGAATTTCCTACGCTATTAATAATTTGCTTGCACATAAAGAAAACTTAATATACAATTTGGTTTGTAAATTCAATATAAAAATCAAGAAATCTTTGAACAAATTTCTAATAAGAATAAATATCTTTATAAATGAGCATTATAGAAGGTTGTCTAAAACTAGAATATCTATAAATAGAATTTCTAGAAGATCATACTATGTACAAGAGAAAATGAGCTTGAAATAGAATAAATTAAAGCAATATTAGCATATTCTACCCATAATCTAATGCAACCTCAAGATTGAGCAAAAGGAATGCATATAAGAAAGGAAGTTAAACTATGATTAACCACTATGCAAACCTTGATGTTTTGATGTGCTCATGTGATGTTGGATGTATGTGATTGCTCATCAATTTGATAGCATAACATTCCACTTCATGGAATCTTGAAAATGGCTCGGGTTGATGGCTATTTATAAATTTTTTGGATGATGGATGAAGGGCAAGGATTGATTTGAGGGATCAAGGGTTGGGGATGATTGAGAGACTTGGATTGATGAGAGCTTGCAAAGTGGAAAGATTGGATTGGAGGAGAAGGATGGTCCTTGGATCAAGGAAAGATCAAGGGTAGAAAAGTGAATTGGATAAAGTGAAGGGTGTTGATTGAAAAGGGGCAAAAGGATCCTTTGTACAAAGGACCTTGACCATGCCTTTGTAAGAGGCCCATGTGGTCATGTACAAAAGGCCATGACTTTGTACACTTGGGAGGATGTGAGGGATTTGAATAGGTTTAAACCTGGTTAGGAATGTGCAACCTTGTGATTAAGTTGGCTATGTGGATTAGGCAACTTAATCAAAAGTGCACAAAATAAGGAATTAAATAAATAGAAATAATTATTTAATTCATAAGATAGGAAAAGGGGATATTAGATAAATGAAATATTTATCTAATGTTGGACTATAGAAGATGGGTGATAAATGATTAAATAATCATTTAAGCTAGGAGAAGGGTAAAGATGAATAGTGAATAATACATGAATAGTGATTTTAATAATAAAATATTATTTAATCATTGTCGAAAAAGGAATTGGATACTTAATTGAATAAATAGAGATTTATCCAATTAAGTGGTTGAATGATGTCCTGATTAGGGTTGAATGGTTTCAAGATGATGAATGAACGATTTTAGGTGTCTACATTTTACCCCTCTTTGAGATGGTATTGCAAAGCAACATCATTTCAAAGAAAGATAAAACATAAATGAATGATGAGGAATGATGATGCCCCAACCACTCGAAGTGAGAGTGATGAGGAGGGATGATGGTAAGGATGATGATAGAGATGATGGTAGGGATGATGATAGAGATGATGGTAGGGATGATGCCCCCTCGAGAGGGCAGGCGGGTTCGAAGAACAGGGGTGTGCTCTCGAAATGATGAAGATGGATGGATTAGAATGATGATAGTGGAATTTAAAATAAAAGTGGATCAGGAGGATAGAAGAGATTGGATGTAAGGCATTGGAAGAAAGGGGTGATGGGGATAAATGATTGGATGGGGAGATGTAAATGGATGGGGTGATAGAAATGCATTATGCTGTACAAAAAAGTGGGAGCAATCTTATTTGATATTGCATGAGACATTATGCAACAAGGTATAAGGAAGGAGGATGACAAAGTGTTGCATGCATAAAAGGATGCCCCATCACATCACAAGGTGTTTAATGACCTTGACATGTACTATGATGAGACAACTGATAATTTTACAATCAACCCTATGTCATATAGCACCACGATATCGAAGACCATGATATTGCTATGGCAGGTAGGTTATAGGGACCGATGTTGATGCAAGATAAGAAGATAATGTACACATACACAAGCACGCATGCACAAAACGATACAAAGACAAACATGATGTTGCCCAAGTGGTCAAGCTAAAAAGCCAAAGATTGTTGGATTGATGATGTTGGATTATGTTGTTGACAATAAGAACAACATGAGCATTGGGAATGATATATCCTGATGATGATAATGGAGGTTGGATCAAAGGCTTGCAGCAAGGCTAAAAACAAATACCATGGATGCGATTGGATGATTGTGCATAGAGTGTGTAGTGAGCGATGCACGTTGATTATGATCTACTTGCAATGTTTGGATGCTTGGGAGAATTGGATTGCTAGGGGGTTGCATTGGTTTGCGTATAGGTAGCCTTTAGCTAGATACTAATGACAAGGGAAAGCCAAGTCTATCAACAAGGGATTATGGGATGATTGGGATGAGATGATAAAAGGATAATGGATAGTGGATAATGGATGGAAGGAAAGGATGGGTGTAGGATATACGATAAATAGGGGATTGAGGAGAGAGGATTTAGGATAGATGGATAGAGGGAGTTTGGAGGTGATCTCCAAGGACTACGTTACATAGGAAGAAGATGCCCCAATCAAGATATGTGTCACTCATGACAAGGCATTATGATGTGTGGGGGGCAATGGGCATTTGTAGGATATGCTTGGAAATGGATGTATGCCATGAGGCATCCAAAGTATGTGGTAGATATTTGCCTGGTCCTTATCAAGATCACAAGTGGGGAATGAGGGTGAAATGACGATGGGATAAGTAGGGAGATAGACAAGAGATATATAATGGATAGGATGGAACAACTAGCCAAGTAAATTGTTGGTGGTTTGAACTATCGGCATAATAATTTACCATGAGTGGACCCAGGGAAGGTGGGGATGGTAGATGGGAAGGGTGATAGGAGAAGGATATGCAATGGATGGGGAGTAATAGGTTAGGTGAGATTTTCCCCCAAGTGTAGGGTGCAAATGAATGGAGGATGATGCATGATGCCCACCGAGGGTTTTCATCATGGTACTTGCCCAAGGCACCACAAGGAGTGATTTTCACCATTGGACAAATTTTTTATCTTTACTTTTTTTATTTTTTGATTTTTGGATGGGATGGGATGGATCTGGTTGATGGGGAAAGGGATTTCGAGGAGGATGGGGACTCAAGCGTCAATTTCCATAGCAAGGTGATAGTGTCCCATTTTGGATAATTGTTGCACATGGACCATGTCAAGAATCATTATGTGCATGGATGTTGGTAGATGAGGGAAGATGTAATAGATGGGGGCATGGATGGATATATGGATGATGGATGGAAGGTAGATGGAGGATGGATAGATTATACAAAAGCATGTATTATGGGGATGCGATAGGGGAGATTTGTAGGATAGGGGGTATAAGATGGCGTGATGGGGGTATGAGGAACGTCATGGGGTTGAGGGGAACCAAGACCAACATTTGCACACACCGTGATGTATTTGGAAGCTTGTGATTATAATGGGGAGTGTGGAGTAATGGGGATGTGGAATTCATGGTGGATTTTTTATTATGGGATTGGGATGGAGGATTATGGGATTGTCGATCTAGGGCTTTAAGGACCTAAATGGACTTAGGATTTGCAAGATTTTTTGATGAGGTGCGGGATGAGGGGGAGGGATTTTGGGATTTGGAGATGGAGTGAAATCTAGATGCTCCACTTGGATTAAATGCTTTGTGCTTGGGGACCCACACCATTTTTATTTTTGCTTTTGGAGGTGTGGCCTTTTGGATTTTTGATTTTGCTTGGATTTTGTGTATCAATGTGCTATGACATGATAATCTTTAGGATTTTATGGAGTTTTCACATTATGTGGGGAGGCATGCAAAGTATTATTTTTGAATCCCATGGGCTTGATGGTAGCTTCATGTTTAGACGATGTGTACATTTGTTGATCATGATTAGGGATTTTGGGGGATAAGGATTTAGGGGGACATGATTTGTGGATGGAAGGATGAAGGGATGAGGGGATTTAAGGATGGGGGGTTGGGAGTTGGGAGGAGTGGAGGAAGAGTAGATTTAGGGGCAGGAGGATGTTGAGATTTATGAATGGGATAAAATGGAGGAGGAATGGTAGCATGGTGGCATGCTTGTGGGATTTGTATGATGATGGTGGGGGAATGGTGGCATACTTGTGGGATTTGTATGATGATGGAGGGGGATAGCAGTAAATGATTTGGAGGTACGATGAGATGCACCTATGTTGGGATTGAAATAAATGGATTTAGTATGCATGAAGGTGGTACCAACTTTTTTGGATTGTTTGCCTTGGGATGTGTTGGGACTCCTATTTTCTAGCCCCATAATTGCAAGATCTTGTCAAATTAAAAAAAAAATTCCTAAGGTGGTCCCTGTGTATTCACCTCACTTTGTGTGTCTAGGGTTGTTTCCCCTAAAATTTGACTAAGTCTAAAACTTGCAAAATCCTCCAAATCATAGAATCTGTATTTTAACTCCTAAAGATTTGAAACCACTCTCAAACATCGTGAAACTATATACATGAAATATAACTTAAAGTATAAGAAAGTAAATGTCCATATGTAAATGCAACTTATACTAAAATGTTCTATTTCACGTATACCTTGCAAGTTTTTCAGGTTCCGCCAACACCTTGGAACTTTTCCATTTGTTCCTCATTCCCCCTCTTTCCCGCTCCTTGATTTCCTTCGCCCCTCTTTGTCCCTTGAGGTTTTTGGGCCCTGACGGAACATTGGAACCCAGTTCTGATGTTCCTCATTCCCCTGCTCCCTGCTTTCGTCATCCTATCCCTTCAAGATTTTGGGTCCTGCTGGTACCTTTGGACTTGATCCCTTCGACCCCTGGATCCCTGACTCCCCAAAACCCCACCCTTGTACAATTTCTTGATTTGGGCTGGAACTTTTTCCCAGCGCATACATCTTTCCTTTCATCCTCCTATTCTCATTTTTCCCACTTTCTTACTTCCTAATTGGTGTAGGAGCACCTAGTCAGTTTTGGTAAATATGGCCAAATGTTAGATTTTTGGGTGTTTTGAATCTTGGGTGGTGTAATAAGGTCTATTTAGACCATTTGCAATGTAATAAGTCTCATAGGGTCAGTTGGAGTACATTTTGTCATGTTTTGTAAATAGTGCAAAAAGAAATGGATGTGATGGCTTATACTGAGGAGTTTCACAAATTAATCATAAGGATAGGTCATGTTGAGGATGAGGTGGAAAAAGTAGCAAGGTACATAAATGGGTTGAGGGTAACTATACACCCCCAAGAACAGTAGAAGAATGTTTTCAAATGGCAATCAGGGCAGAGGAAAGGAAGAATATAAGGTGGGAGAAACAAAATAGAGGTAGAGGAAGGAACTTTAGGGGCAGAGGAACATTTGGAGGAAGAGAACAGTCCACAAAACCACAAAGAGAGTCAAACAACAATCAAGAACAAGGGGCAAATCAAAGAGGTGGTTTCAAAGGTGGAAGACCAAACAATAGGGGCAAATTTGGTGACCAAGGTAGAGGCTCAAATACATTCTTAGGCAGATGCTATCAGTGCAACCAATTTGGTCATCAAGCATAGAAGTGCTTGAAAAAGAAGCCCTCTAGCTCACATGGAGGTGAAAGAAGAACTCAAATTGTGCATTAGGAAGACAAAGAAAGTGTCAATTCCCCTTCCCAACCTGATGTTCCAGAGAGAGATGAAACTCTTATGATGAGAAGGACACTCATTAAGGTGCCAATGATCAAAGAGCCTCCACAAAGGAAATCATTGTTTAGAACCACCTGCAAATCACAAGGAAAGGTATGTAAGGTAGTTGTTGATTCAAGTTCAACTGATAATTTAGTTTCTTTGGAGATGGTTGAAAAACTAAAGATGAAAAGGATTCCACACCCCACACCTTATAAGGTTTATTGGTTGAATAAGGGTCAACAAGTCTTGGTCAATGAACAAACATGGGTTGAGTTTAACATTGGGGGGTACAAAGACAAGATCTTGTGTGGCATCATCCCAACGACTGTTTGTCACTTGCTCCTAGGAAGACCCTGGAAGTATGACGTAAAAGTTAAATATGATGGGTAGAAAAACATTTATGTGATTGAAAAGGATGGGGTATCAGTCACCCTTATTCCATTGCAAGATGAAGGGGTAGATGCACAAGTTAGGTCTAGTGTAATGATTGGGGAAAACGAGTTTATAAAGCTAGAGGAAGAAAAGCATGAGGAGTTTGCAGCCACTCCTAATTTTGAAAGTATTGAGATAGAAGCATTGAAGAATGATTCAATCTTGGAGAAAAATGATATTGAGGAGGTCAATGATGAATTGATTGTGGAGATTCAAGAGTGGGTTAAGAAACATGTTGAGGTGGTGATGAAAAAAATGTTTTGTTCATTGTTTTCCAAAGAAGATAGTGGTCATTCAAAGGTTGGTAAATTTGAAGTTGGTAAACTTGAGGTTGGTCATTTCATATTAGAGGTTGGTAAATCTGAGAAAGCAACAGTCCTAGAGGCAGCGTATCAAATGGGAGAGATTGAAGGCAATGGTGAAGTGATCAAGGGTAAGCTACAAAGGAAGAAGAACAAAGTTAAGCACATAAAGGGAGTGAAGAAGAAGATAATTCAATTCAAGAGTGGAAAAGGTAACTTGGTAGCAGGTACAGGGGCATATGTGACAACATTCTCAAATGAAAGAGCAAGCAAAGGGCGTCCATCAAGTGATGAGCAACATTTTCAAGGGAAGAACTGGTCAAAGTCAAGAAATAATGCATGTTTCCAATACTTAACTCATTGGAAGGGATTACCAGATGGAACGACACTTGGAGATCAATGAATGATGAGATCCAACATGGTTTTGTTGCAGCACAGTCCTCAAGGGGACTTGAGTTCCTTTTTGTCCAGGTGTATGGTGTAGGAGCACCTAGTCAGTTTTTGTAAATATGGCCAAATGTTAGATTTTTGGATGTTTTAAATCTTGGGTGGTGTAATAAGGTCTATTTAGACCATTTGCAATGTAAGAAGTCCCATAGGGTTGGTTGGAGTACATTTTGTCATGTTTTGTAAATAGTGCAAAAGTTGCTTGTGCAACTTTGCAAGTTTGTCATTTTGTGGAAGGTGAACAGTCAGTCATCCAAAAGGTAGTTGAAGACCATTGGATTCTATTGCAATATGTTTAAATTGCCTAAAAACTTTAGGGCAAAGGTGGAGAAATCTTTTTGGAGGATAAACAATACAATAAGCTTTGTTTTTTGCCAGTTTTTCTGTGTTTCAGAGATCAGTACGTCTTCGTACTAGTGATTTATGACATAAAATCCACATGAATGGTTAAGGGAATGAATCTATTGTAAGTTGGTTTTGGTTGCATTGAATTTCATTAAAATTTAAGGAAGTTTAAAGGTTTTTTCTAAAAATAGTCTGGAAGCCTTGATTTTTAGGGTTTGACAAGAAAAATCATGTTTTGGGTCCCATTCCACCATTGAAAAATTGTAAAACTCAATGGAATGGAGGGGTTTAGTATATCCTTTGAGAATTTGAAATTGTGTGTTGCAGGAAATAGAGTTTTGGGATAATTTGAGCAAGCCCTAGCCTAATATCCCCATGTACTAGGCTTAAGAGACTAAGTAGGATAGAAATCTTCTGAAACAGTGAAGTTGTGATGAAAATTGGTGATGAAACCTGCATAAATAGAACCTGTGTGATGTGTTAGAACCCTTGGAGTGGAAATTTGAAGTTTGGAGCAAGAATTTTACATACTTGCTTTGGAAAAGTTGCCTAATTTGGTCTAGTTGCAACATGGCAGTGAATTATTGAGGGTGTTGCTCCAAAACAACCACATCCCAAATCTAGATATGTTGCCAATTAGCCAAAAGGGTATCAATAATGGTATTTAGTTTTTAGGTTTTTGACCTTCTCCAAAAGATATGTTGAATTTTCACTGTTTGAAGGGCTACAAGCATGATTGAAGAAATTGAGAAAAAGACCTCAAGTTAAGGATTTCAAATTGAAATGATGATTGAATTGTGAATGATTTGAATACTCCACCCTGCTTTGCATCATAGTGGTATCAAAACATAGGTTATGGTCAATAAGTGGGAAAAGGTTGAAGTTTGAAGAGCAAAGATGCCTCCTAAAAGTAATACAATAGCCCGAGAAGTGAGAGTTGAAAGAAAAGCATGCCAAGGAGTTGAGACAGATGAAAGAGTCTCAAGAAGTTGTCCTAGCCAGACTTGTAGCACTGGAGTCAAATCAAAGAAGAGGTGTGGTCACCGGAGACCAAAGTGATGAAGATGAAGAGGAAGGGGGTGAGAATGAGAACCCTCAAGAAGAAGTCCAAGAGGAAGAGGTGGACCTTGATGAATTGAGATTGGCAAAGTTGCTGAAGGTTGTCAAAGGAGATACTCCTAAGGTGAATATGGAATTGCCCATGTATGGTGGGAAGATGGATAGTGAAGAGGTATTGGGTTAGATAAATGCTCTTGATAATTACTTTGAGTATGAGGAGGTAACAGATGACAAGAAGGTAAAATTTTCTAAGACAAAGTTGAAAGGCCCTGCCCTAACATGGTGGAACTATGTGCAAGAGGAGATAATAAAGAAGGGCAAAACAAAGATAAGCTCATAGGATAGAATGGTGGCTAAGGTGAAAGGATAATTTCTACCTGCTGACTATGCAATTCAGACAATTAGAAGGCTACAAATCCTCAAACAAAAAGAAATGGATGTGATGGCTTATACTAAGCAGTTTCACAAATTAATCATAAGGACAAATCATGTTGAGGATGAGGTGGAAAAAGTAGCAAGGTACATAAATGTGTTGAGGGTAACTATATAAGATGAGTTAAGCCTCACACCCCCATGAACGGTAGAAGAATGTTTTCAAATGGCAATCAGGGCAGAGGAAAGGATGAATAGAAGGCAGGAGAAACAAAATAGAGGCAGAGGAAGGAACTTCAGGGGCAAAGGAACATTTTGAGGAAGAGAACAGTCCACAAAACCACAAGGAGAGTCAAACAACAGTCAAGAACAAGGGGTAGATCAGAGAGGTGGTTTCAAAGGTGGAAGACCAAACAATAGGGGCAAATTTGGTGACCAAGGTAGAGGCTCAAATACATTCTCAGGCAGATGCTATAAGTGCAATCAATTTGGTCATCAAGCATGGAAGTGCCCGGAAAGCATCCCTCTATCTCACATGGAGGTGAAAGAAGAACTCAAATTGTGCATGAGGAAGACAAAGAAAGTGTCAATTCCCCTTCCCAACATGTTCCAGAGATAGGTGAAACTTTGATGATGAGAAGGACACTCATTAATGTTTCAACGATCAAAGAGCCTCCATAAAGGAAATCATTGTTTAGAACCACTTGCAAATCACAAGGAAAGGTATGTAAGGTAGTTGTTGATTCAAGTTCAATTGATAATTTCTTTTGAGACGGTTGAAAAACTAAAGATGAAAAGGATTCCACACCCCACACCTTATAAGGTTTCTTGGTTGAATAAGGGTTAACAATTCTTGGTCAATGAACAAGCATGGGTTGAGTTTAACATTGGGGGGTACAAAGACAAGATCTTGTGTGACATCATCCCAATGGATGTTTGTCACTTGCTGCTAGGAAGACCCTGGAAGTATGACATAAAAGTTAAATATGATGGGCAGAAAAATAATTATGTGATTGACAAGGATGGGGTATCATTCACCCTTATTCCATTGCAAGATGAAGGGGTAGATGCACAAGTTGGGTCTAGTGTAATGATTGGGGAAAAAGAGTTTATAAAGCTAGAGGAAGAAAAGCATGAGGAGTTTGCAGCCACTCCTGAACTTGAAAGTACTGAGATAGAAGCATTGAAGAATGATTCAATCTTGGAGAAAAATGATATTGAGGAGGTCAATGATGAATTGATTTTGGAGATTCAAGAGTGGGTTAAGAAACATGTTGAGGAGGTGATGAAAAAAATGTTTTATTCATTGTTTTCCAAAGAAGATAGTGGTCATTCAAAGGTTGGTAAATTTAAAGTTGGTAAACTTGAGGTTGGTCATTTCATATCAGAGGTTGGTAAATTTGAGAAAGCAACAGTCCTAGAGGCAGTGTATCGGATGGGAGAGATTGAAGGCAATGGTGAAGTAATCAAGGGTAAGCTACAAAGGAAGAAGAGCAAAGTTAAGCACATAAAGGGAGTGAAGAAGAAGACAATTCAATTCAAGAGTGGAAGAGGTAACTTGGTAGCAGGTATAGAGGTAGATGTGACAACATTCTCAGATGAAAGAGCAATCAAAGGGCATCCATCAAGTGATGAGCAACATTTTCAAGGGAAGAACCGGTCACAGGCAAGAAATAATGCATGTTTCCAGTACTGAACTCATTGGAATGGATTACTAGATGGAAAGGCACTTGGAGATCAATGAATGATGAGATCCAACATGGTTTTGTTGCAGCACAGTCCTCAAGGGGACTTGAGTTCCTTTTTGTCTAGGTGTATGGTGTAGGAGCACTTAGTCAGTTTTTGTAAATATGGCCAAATGTTAGATTTTTGGGTGTTTTGAATCTTGGGTGGTGTAATAAGGTCTATTTAGACCATTTGCAACGTAATAAGTCTCATAGGGTCAGTTGGAGTACATTTTTCATGTTTTGTAAATAGTACAAAAGTTGCTTATGCAACTTTGCAAGTTTATCATTTTGTGGAAGGTGAACAATCAGTCATCCAAAAGGTAGTTGGAGACCGTTGGGTTTTGTTGCAATATGTTTAAATTGCCTAAAAACTTTGAGGCAAGGGTGGAGAAATCTTTTTGGAGGGTAAGCAATACAATAAGCTATGTTTTCTACCAGTTTTTCTGTGTTTTAGAGATCAGTACGGCTTTGTACAATTGATTTATGACATAAAATCCACATGAATGGTTAAAGGAATGAATCTATTGTAAGTTGGTTTTGGTTGCATTAAATTTCATTAAAATTTAAGAAAGTTTAAAGGTTTTTTCTAAAAACAGTCTGGAAGCCCTGATTTTGAGGGTTTGACAAGAAAAATCATGTTTTGGGGCCCATTCCACCATTGAAAATTTGTAAAACTCGATGGAATGGAGGGGTTTAGTATATCCTTTGAGAATTTGAAATTGGGTATTGCAAGAAATGGAGTTTTGGGTGAATTTGAGCAAGCCCTAGCCTAATATCATCATGTACTAGGCTTAGGAGACTAGGTAGGATAGAAATCTTGTGAAATAGTGAATTTGTGATGAATTGTGGTGATGAAACCTGCATAAATAGAACCTATGTGATGTGTTAGAACCTTTGGAGTGGAAATTGAAAGTTTGTAGCTAGAATTTTACATACTTGCTTTAGAAAAGTGGCATAATTTGGTCTAGTTCCAACATGATAGTGAATTATTGAGGGTGTTGCTCCAAAACAACCACATACCAAATCTAGATATGTTGCCAACCAGACAAAAGGGTATCTATAATGGTATTTAGTTTCTAGGTTTATGACCTTCTCCAAAAGATATGTTGAATTTTCACTGTTTGAAGGGCTACAAGCATGATTGAAGAAATTGAGAAAAAGACATCAAGTTAAGGGCTTCAAATTGAAATGTTGATTGAATTGTGAATGATTTGAATACTTCACCTTGCCCTGCATCATAGTGGTATCAAAACATAGGTTCTGGTCAATAAGTGGGAAAAGGTTGAAGTTTGAAGAGCAAAGATGCCTCCTAAAAGTAATACAACAGCCCGAGAAGTGAGAGAGTTGAAAGAAAAGCATGCCAAGGAGTTGAGAAAGATTAAAGAGTCTCAAGAAGCTATCCTAGCGAGACTTGTATCACTAGAGTCAAATCAAAGAAGAGGTGTGGTCACTGGAGACCAAAGATATGAAGATGAAGAGGAAGGGGGTCAGAATGAGAACCCCCAAGATGGAGTCCAAGAGGAAGAGGTGGACCCTGATGAATTGAGATTGGCAAAGTTGCTGAAGGTTGTCAAAGGAGATACTCCTAAGGTGAATATGGAATTGCCCATGTATGGTGAGAAGATGGATAGTGAAGAGGTATTAGGTTGGATAGATGCTCTTGATAATTACTTTGAGTATGAGGAGGCAGCAGATGACAAGAAGGTAAAATTTGCTAAGACAAAGTTGAAAGGCCCTGCCCTATCATGGTGGAACTATCTGTAAGAGGAGATAATAAAGAAGGGCAAAAGAAAGATATGCTCATGGGATAGAATGGTGGCTAAGGTGAAAGGATAATTTCTGCCTGTTGACTATGCAATTCAGATATTTAGAAAGCTACAAAACCTCAAACAAAAAGAAATGGATGTGATGACTTATACTGGGAAGTTTCAAAAATTAATCATAAGGACAGGTCATGTTGAGGATGAGGTGGAAAAAGTAGCAAGGTACATAAATGGGTTGAGGGTAACTATACAAGATGAGTTAAGCCTCACACCCCCAAGAACAATAGAAGAATGTTTTCAGATGGCAATCAGGGCAGAGGAAAGGATGAATAGAAGGCAGGAGAAACAAAATAGAGGTAGAGGAAGGAACTTTAGGGGTAGAGGAACATTTGGAGGAAGAGAACAGTCCACAAAACCACAAGGAGAGTCAAACAACAATCAAGAACAAGGGACAGATTAGAGAGGTGGTTTCAAAGGTGGAAGACCAAACAATAGGGGCAAATTTGGTGACCAAGGTAGAGGCTCAAATACATTCTTAGGAAGATGCTATCAGTGCAACCAATTTGGTCATCAAGCATGGAAGTGCCCAGAAAAGCATCACTCTAGCTCACATGGAGGTGAAAGAAGAACTCAAATTGTGCATGAGGAAGACAAAGAAAGTGTCAATTCCCCTTCCCAACATGTTGTTCCAGAGATAAGTGAAACTCATATGATGAGAAGGACAATCATTAAGGTGCCAATGGTCAAAGAGACTCCACAAAGGAAATTATTGTTTAGAACCACCTGCAAATCACAAGGAAAGGTATGTAAGGTAGTTGTTGATTTAGGTTCAACTGATAATTTAGTTTCTTTGGAGATGGTTGAAAAACTAAAGATGAAAAGGATTCCACACCCCACACCTTATAAGGTTTATTGGCTGAATAAGGGTCAACAAGTCTTGGTCAATGAACAAACATGGGTTGAGTTTAACATTGGGGGGTACAAAGACAAGATCTTGTGTGACATCATCCCAATGGATGTTTGTCACTTGTTGCTAGGAAGACCCTAGAAGTATGACAGAAAAGTTAAATATGATGGGCAGAAAAACATTTATGTGATTGACAAGGATGGGGTATCATTCACCCTTATTCCATTGCAAGATGAAGGGGTAGATGCACAAGTTGGGTCTAGTGTAATGATTGGGGAAAAAGAGTTTATAAAGCTAGAAGAAGAAAAGCACGAGGAGTTTGCAGCCACTCCTAAACTTGAAAGTACTGAGATAGAAGCATTGAAGAATGATTCAATCTTGGAGAAAAATGATATTGAGGAGGTCAATGATGAATTGATTGTGGAGATTCAAGAGTGGGTTAAGAAACATGTTGAGGTGGTGATGAAAAAAATGTTTTGTTCATTGTTTTCCAAAGAAGATAGTGGTCATTCAAAGGTTGGTAAATTTAAAGTTGGTAAACTTGAGGTTGGTCATTTCATATCAGAGGTTGGTAAATTTGAGAAATCAACAGTCCTAGAGGCAGCGTATCAGATGGGAGAGATTGAAGGCAATGGTGAAGTGATCAAGGGTAAGCTACAAAGGAAGAAGAGCGAAGTTAAGCACATAAAGGGAGTGAAGAAGAAGACAATTCAATTCAAGAGTGGAAGAGGTAACTTGGTAGTAGGTACAGGGGCAGATGTGACAACATTCTCAGATGAAAGAGCAATCAAAGGGCATCCATCAAGTGATGAGTAGCATTTTCAAGGGAAGAACCGGTCAAAGTCAAGAAATAATGCATGTTTCCAATACTTAACTCATTGGAAGGGATTACCATATGGAAAGGCACTTGGAGATCAATGAATGATGAGATCCAACATGGTTTTGTTGCAGCATAGTCCTCAAGGGGACTTGAGTTCCTTTTTGTCCGGGTGTATGGTGTAGGAGCACCTAGTCAATTTTTGTAAATATGGCCAAATGTTAGATTTTTGGGTGTTTTGAATCTTGGGTGGTGTAATAAGGTCTATTTAGACCATTTGCAATGTAATAAGTCTCATAGGGTTGGTTGCAGTGCATTTTGTCATGTTTTGTAAATAGTGCAAAAGTTGCTTGTGCAACTTTGCAAGTTTGTCATTTTGTGGAAGATGAACAGTCAGTCATCCAAAAGGTAGTTGGAGATCGTTGGGTTCTGTTGCAATATGTTTAAATTGCCTAAAAACTTCAAGGCAAGGGTGGAGAAATCTTTTTTGAGGATAAATATTACAATAAGCTCTGTTTTCTACCAGTTTTTCTGTGTTTCAGAGATCAGTACGGCTCCGTACTAGTGATTTATGACATAAAATTGACATGAATGGTTAAAGGAATGAATCTATTGTAAGTTGGTTTTGGTTTCATTGAATTTCATTAAAATTTAAGGAAGTTTAAAGGTTTTTTCTAAAAATAGTCTAGAAGCCCTGATTTTGAGGGTTTGACAAGAAAAATCATGTTTTGGGGCCCATTCCATTGTTGAAAAATTGTAAAACTCGATGGAATGGAGCGGTTTAGTATATCCTTTGAGAATTTGAAATTGGGTATTGCAAGAAATGGAGTTTTGGGCGAATTTGAGCAAGCCCTAGTCTAATATCCTCATGTACTAGGCTTAAGAGACTAGGTAGGATAGAAATCTTGTGAAATAGTGAAGTTGTGATGAATTGTGGTGATGAAACCTACATAAACAGAACCTATGTGATGTGTTAGAACCCTTGGAGTGGAAATTGGAAGTTTGGAGCAAAAAATTTACATACTTGCTATGGAAAAGTGGCCTAATTTGGTCTAGTTGCAACATGATAGTGAATTATTGAGGGTGTTTCTCCAAAACAACCACATCCCAAATCTAGATATGTTGCTAATCAGCCAAAAGGGAATCTATAATGGTATTTAGTTTCTGGGTTTATGACCTCCAAAAGATATGTTGAATTTTCACTGTTTGAAGGGCTACAAGCATGATTGAAGAAATTGAGAAAAAGACATCAAGTTAAGGGTTTCAAATTGAAATGTTGATTGAATTGTGAATGATTTAAATACTCCACCTTGCGTTGCATCATAGTGGTATCAAAAACATAGGTTCTGGTCAATAAGTGGGAAAAGGTTGAAGTTTGAAGAGCAAAGATGCCTCCTAAAAGTAATACAACAGCCCGAGAAGTGAGAGAGTTGAAAGAAAAGCATGTCAAGGAGTTGAGATAGATGAAAGAGTCTCAAGAAGCTGTCCTAGCCAGACTTGTAGCACTGGAGTCAAATCAAAGAAGAGGTGTGGTAACCGGAGACCAAAGTGATGAAGATGAAGAGGAAGGGGGTGAGAATGAGAACCCTCAAGATGGAGTCCAAGAGGAAGAGGTGGACCTTGATGAATTAAGATTGGCAAAGTTGCTGAAGGTTGTCAAAGGAGATACTCCTAAGGTGAATATGGAATTGCCCATGTATGGTGGGAAGATGGATAGTGAAGAGGTATTGGGTTGGATAGATGCTCTTGATAATTACTTTGAGTATGAGGAGGTAGCAGATGGCAAGAAGGTAAAATTTGCTAAGACAAAGTTGAAAGGCCTTGCCCTAACATGGTGGAACTATGTACAAGAGGAGATAATAAAGAAGGGAAAAACAAAGATAAGCTCATGGGATAGAATGGTGGCTAAGGTGAAAGGATAATTTCTGCCTGTTGACTATGCAATTCAGACATTTAGAAAGCTACAAAACCTCAAACAAAAAGAAATGGATGTGATGGCTTATACTGAGGAGTTTCACAAATTAATCATAAGGACATGTCATGTTGAGGATGAGGTGGAAAAAGTAGCAAGGTACATAAATGGGTTGAGGGTAACTATACAAGATGAGTTAAGCCTCACACCCCCAAGAACAGTAGAAGAATGTTTTCAAATGGCAATCAGGGCAGAGGAAAGGATGAATAGAAGGCAGGACAAACAAAATAGAGGCAGAGGAAGGAACTTCAGGGGTAGAGGAACATTTTGAGGAAGAGAACAATCCACAAAACCACAAGGAGAGTCAAAGAACAGTCAAGAATAAGGGGCATATCAGAGAGGTGGTTTCCAAGGTGGAAGACCAAACAATAGGGGCAAATTTGGTGACCAAGGTAGAGGCTCAAATACATTCTCAGGCAGATGCTATCAGTGCAACCAATTTGGTCATCAAGCATGGAAGTGCCTGAAAAAGCAGCCCTCTAGCTCACATGGAGGTGAAAGAAGAACTCAAATTGTGCATTAGGAAGACAAAGAAAGTGTGAATTCCCCTTCCCAACCTGATGTTCCAAAGAGAGGCGAAACTCTGATGATGAGAAGGACACTCATTAAGGTGCCAATGGTCAAAGAGCCTCCACAAAGGAAATCATTGTTTAGAACCACCTGCAAATCACAAGTAAAGGTATGTAAGGTAGTTGTTGATTTAGGTTCAACTGATAATTTAGTTTCTTTGGAGATGGTTGAAAAACTAAAGATGAAAAGGATTCCACACCCCACACCTTATAAGGTTTATTGGCTGAATAAGGGTCAACAAGTCTTGGTCAATGAACAAGCATGGGTTGAGTTTAACATTGGGGGGTACAAAGACAAGATCTTGTGTGACATCATCCCAATGGATGTTTGTCACTTGCTGCTAGGAAGACCCTGGAAGTATGACAGAAAAGTTAAATACGATGGGCAGAAAAACATTTATGTGATTGACAAGGATGGGGTATCATTCACCCTTATTCCATTGCAAGATGAAGGGGTAGATGCACAAGTTGAGTCTAGTGTAATGATTGGGGAAAAAGAGTTTATAAAACTAGAGGAAGAAAAGCATGAGGAGTTTGCAGCCACTCCTAAACTTGAAAAGTACTGAGATAGAAGCATTGAAGAATGATTCAATCTTGGAGAAAAATGACATTGAGGAGGTCAATGATGAATTGATTGTGGAGATTCAAGAGTGGGTTAAGAAACATGTTGAGGTGGTGATGAAAAAAATGTTTTGTTCATTGTTTTCCAAAGAAGATAGTGGTCATTCAAAGGTTGGTAAATTTGAAGTTGGTAAACTTGAGGTTGGTCATTTCATATCAAAGTTTGGTAAATCTGAGAAAGCAACAGTCCTAGAGGCAGCGTATCAGATGGGAGAGATTGAAGGCAATGGTGAAGTGATCAAGGGTAAGCTACAAAGGAAGAAGAGCAAAGTTAAGCACATAAAGGGAGTGAAGAAGAAGACAATTCAATTCAAGAGTGGAAGAGGTAACTTGGTAGCAGGTACAGGGGCAGATGTGACAACATTCTCAGATGAAAGAGCAATCAAAGGGCATCCATTAAGTGATGAGTAGCATTTTCAAGGGAAGAACCGGTCAAAGTCAAGAAATAATGCATGTTTCCAATACTTAACTCATTGGAAGGGATTACCAGATGGAAAAGCACTTGGAGATCAATGAATGATGAGATCCAACATGGTTTTTTTGTAGCACAGTCCTCAAGGGGACTTGAGTTCCTTTTTGTGTGGGTGTATGGTGTAGGAGCACCTAGTCAGTTTTTGTAAATATGGCCAAATGTTAGATTTTTGGGTGTTTTGAATCTTGGGTGGTGTAATAAGGTCTATTTAGACCATTTGCAATTTAATAAGTCTCATAGGGTCAGTTGGAGTACATTTTGTCATGTTTTGTAAATAGTGCAAAAGTTGCTTGTGCAACTTTGCAAGTTTGTCATTTTGTGGAAGGTGAACAGTCAGTCATCCAAAAGGTAGTTGGAGACCGTTGGGTTTTGTTGCAATATGTTTAAATTGCCTAAAAAGTTCAAGGCAAGGGTGGAGAAATCTTTTTGGAGGATAAACAATACAATAAGATCTATTTTCTGCCAGTTTTTCTGTGTTTCAGAGATCAATATGGCTCGATACTAGTGATTTATGACATAAAATCCACATGAATGGTTAAAGGAATGAATCTATTGTAAGTTGGTTTTGGTTACATTGAATTTCATTAAAATTTAAGGAAGTTTAAAGGTTTTTTCTAAAAATAGTTTGGAAACCTTGATTTTGAGGGTTTGACAAGAAAAATCATGTTTTGAGGCCCATTCCACCATTGGAAAATTGTAAAACTCGGTGGAATGGAGGGGTTTAGTATGTCCTTTGAGAATTTGAAATTGGGTATTACAAGAAATGGAGTTTTGGGCAAATTTGAGCAAGCCCTAGCCTAATATCCTCATTTACTAGGCTTAGGAGACTAGGTAGGATAGAAATATTGTGAAACAGAGAAGTTGTGATGAATTGTGGTGATGAAACCTGCATAAACAGAACCTATGTGATGTGTTAGAACCCTTGGAGTGGAAATTTGAAGTTTGGAGCAAGAATTTTACATACTTGCTTTGGAAAAGTCACCTAATTTGGCCTAGTTGCAACATGACAGTGAATTATTGAGGGTGTTTCTAAAAAACAACCACATCCGAAATCTAGATATGTTGCCAATCAGTGAAAAGGGTATCTATAATGGTATTTAGTTTCTGAGTTTATGATCTTCTCCAAAAGATATGTGGAATTTTTACTGTTTGAAGGGCTATAAGCATGATTGAAGAAATTGAGAAAAAGACATCAAGTTAAGGGTTTCAAATTGAAATGTTGATTGAATTGTGAATGATTTGAATACTCCAACCTATTCTGCATCACCAATCCCATCCTAGGCCAGAACTTTTCCTGACCCAGACCTCGCCCCGCCAAAGCACAAAAGAACACGATTTGACATCCCAGTGACTCCCAGAACTTCCATTATTGATCATTTTGAAGCTCGATGGATAGGTAGGTGAACTCCAAACACTCCAAGATTGTTGGGGACCTACATATGATGAATTTTTTATACTTGGGAATTGCGATACAATCCAAATCAACTTGATATTCTGGCAGGACCCATGTTGTCGTGATGTAAGTAACATTGTCGCCCAGTTCGGATCTTTGAATGGTCAAGATCCATTTTCCATGACCCCTAGATGGAACTAAGTGTATAATGTATTTGTATTCATTTTCAAAGGATGTAAAACATTTTGGTTGCAGAGTAGAACAAAAAAACACTTCAAAATTTTGTATGAAACCTAGGATTTCTTCTAGCTATTGGTTATAGAGCATTTGGACTGTAATATATTTTGGATTCTCATTCAGAGGCAATGAATGGACATTGTAATCTTCAAAGATTGAATTAAAATTATATATTTGGCTTCATTTCAAGTGTCTCCTTTGATATATGTTGAGTTTTTGATATTTTTCTTAATACCCTAATCACATTTGCTGATTGTAGCACTTTATATTATTGGTTAGTCTGTGTAGACTATAAAATACTTTTACAACACTACTTTAAGGGTAACCTTTTATGTGAATGTATGAAGCATGGTGTGTATCCATGGATTATTAAAGAATGCTTGTAATTCAACTTTGCAATTTTTAGGTTGCTAGTTTATCGTATAAAGCTTAGCTTATGTAATAGACTATTAGTCTTGTCTTTGTTGTTGCCTTGATTAGGTAACAAATCAGATTAATATGGTGTCCCCTTTGATTGTTTACCTAGACTCTATTGCCCTAGTTGGAATAGACACTGATCTGCTCTTGCTCAACCTTCCCTTTCCTTCACACAATCAAACACAACAAAACATCAAAATTGCATTTTATTTGTGTTATTTGTCCTACCCACATCCATGGTTAGATGTATGCCATTGCATTAGGGGATATCATAGCATCATTTTAAATTATCTACATGGTTGTGTCTCTATTTTATAAAGGTGTAACACCCAGAAATCATCAAACCAACATACAGGTTGCTTAGTGACAAAATTTGGATTTCCTACATGCAGTGGGTATGGTTTGACTTGGGGTTCCTTATATTGTTGTTATAAATCTTTCTTCCTTACACCTTAGGAAATACCCCCATTGGTCTAACAAAACTAGAATATGAAGAAGGTCTTACCCACCTTAACAATGTTGTCCTTAGTTGCCTCAACCTGATTATAAGTTGTGATCTATGTCTTGAACTTGACACCCTTGGAATTTAAGAATTAGTTAGCTTTAGGGATTTGAGGAGTCTCAACTTTGAGCACTAATAGGATGTATAGCCATGTCCATGTGAGCATGGATGGATTTTGGTATGGATGGGCTCCAAAATTCCTTGTTCATGAAGGCCTAAGCCTTTACCTTGATATTTCATGTTTTAGAGCATGTGATGTGCAATGGGATGTTTATTGTTTTGGAAACAAGACGCAAGTCCATTATTATATGGAGGAGGATGGGTGAAGGATAGAAG
Organism: Cunninghamia lanceolata; assembly: GCA_027924645.1. Lineage (NCBI taxonomy): Eukaryota > Viridiplantae > Streptophyta > Pinopsida > Cupressales > Cupressaceae > Cunninghamia > Cunninghamia lanceolata. The sequence continues at coordinate 9,002,203 of BSBN01000957.1, forward strand.
TTGTTCCTCTCCTACAAGAGAACCACCACAGATGAAAGTAATAGGACCAAGGGGATAGGATGATAGATTTGGGGTGGGGTTGATAGGAGGTGGTAAAGGGTCAATGGGAGACAATAAAGGATCAATAGGGGATGATGGGGGATCAATACGAGATGGTGTAGGAATAATAGGTGATGGTGTGGGATCAGGAGAAGCATAAGATGGGATGCTTGGATCCTGATTAGGAATGGGAGTGGATGTTTCTACATGCTTTGGACTAGGCTCTTGACATAGTCGGATTTGCATGGATGGTGTGGTGGGGAGTGAGTGTTTAAATTCATTTGGCATTTGAATAGAATCCTCAGATTAGGTGGATGAAGAAGTGGGGGATATTTGGGATAAGAATTTATATAGGTGAGAGGAAGAGGATGGTGTGGTTTTGATGGGTGCTAAGTGGGTGATGGGGTCATTAATGACACATTTGGATGACTTGGGATGAATGGGGTGGCATGACTCCACAACTTTGGTTTGGAAATTTTTCTCTAAGTCCTTAGATAAGAGTCCTTAGAGAAAGCTTGAGAAGGGTGACATGGATTTAGTCAGAGAATTGGAAGGTGGATAAGATGGTGAAGTGGATGGCGGGGTTTTTGGATAATGAGATGATGGATTTGGATAAATGGGATAATGATAAGAAGGATGTTATGGATGAGGGGATGAGGGATAGAATAGATTTCCCTTGTCAAGGGTAGCATAGGTATGACCATAAGGTATGCAATTAGGCATGGGAGTGTAGCGTGTACTATCCAATGCATGATCATAAGGTGCTTGCATGCTTATAGATGGGTGAGGATGGTTTATGACAAGCTTTCTTACAATGATTTCATCAAGGTTTTGGATTTGATCTTGATTAACAAGACTATCATCATCAAAATTGTAGGATGGATTCTGTTAGAACTAAAAATTTAGCCTAAAATTTTCCATTTTTTTCCACCATAATCCGATCACCTAAACCTATCATTTTAGAATTTTCTCATCCAAAACACTCCATTTATCTGACCCATAAGCCATTACCCTAATAAGCTCACATTTTGTCACCATTACCCTAAATGAAAAAATCATATCAAGAGTTATCCTAACACCCCTTGGAAGAATCAATATGAATGATGTCGAGGAGAAAGTACCACATCGAGGAAACTCATTTTAGAGTCCCTTCAATATCCAATTAAAGTTGTGTCAAAAACACCGTAGCATATCGAGAAGACAATGTTTCGGGTCTCTTCGATAACTCGAGAAATAAATTATCGAAGGACATAGACATGATGTAACTCATTAACATATCAGAGAAACAATAAGAGATTGAGGGGACAAAACCAAACTTATACACTTGAAGAGTCAAAGAAACTACAAAGTACTAGAGTGATGATTTAAGAGTCCCATCGATATCATTACAGCACCAAAAAGTTCATCAAGGAGATAGCTATATATCAGCAGGATATGTGACTTAGTCCCTTTGATAAACCAAAAGTAATATTTGACTTCAGAGAGACTTTGCCTATATCGGAATGACTAACTCATAAGTCTCTTTGATAAACCGATATGGTGGGTCCTAAAAATTTTCTGATCTATATGCCGAAAACCTATAAGGTAAGCATCGAAGGGAGATATAGTCATCGGTGGGACAAGGGAATTTGTCCCACCGATAAAGCGATGGCATTCAATACAAAGGCAACAATAAAGGTTTTCAATATGACTATTGGATGTCGGAGTGAGGTGATTCACAGTCCCACCGAAAAGTGGAAGATACACTAAACAACTAACATTGAAGGGATGGATCCATATCGGGGAAACCCAAATATTGGTCCCTTCAATAAAATTTGTTACCCTAGTGCAATGAACTTGTGAACACATCGAAGACATAAAAGGATATCGAAGAGACTGTCCACAAAGAGGGTTTCGAGAGGATGTTGTGATGTCGTTATGAGACCATTTGGGGTCACTCCTAAATCACAAGGGAAATAAAAGAATTAACCAATAAAAGGACATCGGGGAAAGGGGGAAATATCAGTGAGATCACAAATTGGTCATCATGATGAAGTATTGACAAGATAACTTGGTGGTGATCAAACAACCCATATTCAAAAAATTAATTGTCCCTTTGATGACATGAAATTTGCCATGAGACGCCATTAATGAAATAGAGCCGAGTGCATTGAAATCAAATTCTAAGAAAATTGTGAAATCATTAAGCAGCCGAGGAAAACGAAGATGGGGCAAAGCTAAGAACATCGACTCCAGAACCAAAGAAGATATCATCCAAGTAAGTACTCTAAGCTCGAGATAAAAAATTGTAGAGTACATAAACTGGTTAAAATTATAAGCACAGAAGTAGGGTTTTTACAAAAGTTTATATCATGGAAGATGTGACTAAAAACCCTAAGGGCAAGAGACAAAAATTAGAAGAGAGGCATCTAAATCAAGATTTTATAGATCAATGCCTAGGTTCTGGACAAAGGTCTAGAAGAAATGTACAATTAAACCCCCAAGTCAAGAAATTGGAGGACAGAAACAAACAAATGGGTGACACATTGACACCAAAGAGGGGGTATGATTTGTTTCTATATCATTATAGAAAAATACATAGGCACAAACCTGTCTCCAACCCATGGAGACTGAACTTGGGAAAATTAGTGGTGCCTAATGTGTTCGTCAATGTGGAATTGCTCAAAGTATTGGAAAATAAATACAATCCTCAGACCCATATGATTGAATTAAGTGATGGATCTGCTTTCATTCTTGTCACCATCAATTATATATCCATGGTGTTTCAATTGGATACCAATTTTGATATGAAGTTTAGGATTAGAGATCTATTAAATGAATATTATAATCTGAGCACAAGTTATAAACGGTGGAGGTTGCCATTACATAGGCCTCGAGACGAAGGGAATCGGCTCAGAATGTTCTCAGGGGTGGAAGATCCCCCATACTCTATGGATTTGTTTGAAGAATACTATCAATACACCTACTATTCTGTCTACCAAGTACTTGGCTTGAATGCTCCCACATTCATGGAGGTAGCTCCAATGGTACTCACAACTGATGTACAGAGTCAAGATGCCCAGCCTTTCGACTATGCTAGATATATTGCTAATGATCTTCATAATGACTTGGTTGCTATAAAGAATAGAAGTGGTAAATTCATCCATTGTTCTTTGTTCATGCATCTCATTCTATATGAGGGACAAAATATGTGCATGTGGGATGAATGTCTGAGAATCAGAGACCTAGATAAGGATGGCAACATTAGGCCTATACAAATGTGGACAACTATCTGGGATAGTAGATGTGAGATATCTCACTATTTATATTTGAAGAATATTTTGTGAAGCCTATGTACAAACTATTAGGTCATCCATGTGATTACAACTTGTCTCCAGAGGTGAAAAAGTTTTTGAAACCTAAGGACAAGGGGGGAAATGGAAAGATCAATCACAACTAGGGTGATTGGTATGCTTACAGTAACTACACAAAAATTAGAATCTATGGATATGAGGGAGCACCATTTTTGCTTCCAAAGACCTGTCCAGATAGAATTGCTTATTTGGAAATTGTAGGCATTTAGCCTACTCTGATTTTATGCATCTCAAAAGTTACAATAAGCAATCATTCATGCTTGGAACATTATATTTTGGAGATTTCATTATTGTTTCTGAAAAGGGTTATGAGTCAATTGGTAAAAGGTTAGAGCATTACAGAATGCCTCAAGGAAATGCGAGAGAGAACTTTGACCTAGAACACTTCATGAATGAGGTCAAAACAAGCAAGAAGCTAAAATGATATCATCATACACTCTTTGTGGATGATGATCTGATAAGAAATATTTGATGAAGACTGTGCAATTGAAAGGAGGAATTCATATCATAGAATAATGCTGGTAGAGGCTTGGAGGATAGCTAATAATCCCACATAGAAAGGAGCTTTTCTTGAGATTGATGATCCTGTTGAGAGGATAAATGCATTAGTTGCACATGAAGTTGAATTAACTGGGGATGTTCCCCCTTGGGTTTTTGAAAAGAGAAATAGAAACATCAGAGAAGCACAAGCTGAGTATGAAGTCCCACTATGCCATATTTCCCCTCAACCTACACCAGATATTAGTTTCTCTGTGGACACCAGTACTGCAGAGCAAGAAGAAGTTGAGAGTGGGGATGAAGGTGTATATGCATTCCCACCCGTGATTGAAAAATATGAACCCTTTGTTGAAAGAGAAGTTGTCACAGTGGAAGCCTCCGATGAACTTTCTGATGATATAAGACAAGTGCAAGCAAAAATTTTGTTTCTGATAATGATTTTTCTCAAAACCCCTGAGTTTAAGGCTTTCTTGTATGAATACAAGGGCAAATAGACTAGGGAAAAGATAAAGAATGTTACCCCTAAATCAAAAATTGAGGCCTTGAAGGAACTACAGGCAAAGATTGACAAGGAAATGGAGACTATAACCCATGAGAGAAGAAGATCATTATTAGAAGAGGCAGGAGTCATGCTAGTCTTTGGGTGGGATATGACATCTGCTATTGTATTTGATAGTTTTTAAAGAAATCAAGACAAAAAGGTACAGCTAAGCATTGAAGGCATAGATAGAATACGCTCTAGATTAGGCTATGATGCAAATAATGCCACTTTACTGATATGGGCTTTGTACCCCCCAAATAAGAAGCCTCTAGTCATTAATGATCCAAATAAGGCATTTGGTCATTTTTTGGTGCAAAGAGTTGAGGACACTTAGCCTATGGAAACTGCTGGTCTAAACATCGTTATCACTCAGTTTTGCACCCTTGCATACAGCCGTGAAGCCTCTGCAAACTGGAGTAACATGGTACTGATCTCTAAGTGTGGGACTTTGCTAAGTGAGATCAGACCTCCGGAGAAGGCCAGCTTCCTTGTCTAGTTATCACCTAAAACTACTAAATTTTGAGGGGAAAAGGGAGAGAGAAATCTTGTAATGGAAATGAAATAAAAGCTTGAAAAAACATAAAAGGGTGATACACCGGACAGATTTAAAGGAACTTCCATAGAACTGAAGGATGCACAATACAATCAGAATATGGCAAGTAGGTATACACAGGTTAGATGACTCTAGCAGAGGTGAGAAGCAATATGATTGAGAGGAATGAAACAGTCACAGACAAACCATATGCAGATTCACACAAAACTAGACAAATCAATTAAAGAGGTAAAACTAACTTGCATATATTTAATGGAAAGGCACGGTTATAGCATATGAAAACTCTGTTTGGAAACAGAAAAGCCTTAATGGCAAAAAATTTTCAACGTTATTTACATTGTTCGAATACATATATATATAGCATTCAAAATTATTCTAAGTTGGTTACAAAAATCCACTCAAAGAGCTGTCATTGAAAATATCTCCATCGATGACTATCCAGCTGCATTAGTTATGGCGTTGAAATCTGGAACTGGGTGGATATGAGATATCTTGGAGTCTTGAATGTAAGCCGCTTACTCATCGATCTATAGTAGAAAAGATGAAAATATTTGGAAGAGGAAGGTGGGAAGATATTTCTGACCATCAATGCGAGATGTATCATCTTTGTGTAGCAATGAATGCCCCAAAAATATCTTCATCTGCTAAAAGCCGTCGCTGAAACGTCCAGTCGCCCAAAATATGCATTTCCAGATCTAAAATTTGAAAAGTGATAAAGCTCCTGAAAAACCCCGCCAAATGAAAGAGGGGACCAAAATATGCAACTTTGCCTCTTGGAGCATGCCACAATTCACCAAAATGAAGGAGATACAGGTGGTCAAACTTTCGGTCAACTGCCTGTATATATTGCTTTTGCATCTCTGTGTATATCACTACATCTTGGCGCCTGAATCAGCCTTCAAAAACTCATCTGCAACACCTTTGTATGTGCAGGGTGCCTTGTATATCGGGCTCTGCATATGCCTACAATTTCTCTTGTATGTGTGGGCCCCACCATTTGTCTCTCCCTCTTCTGAATATGCAAACATACAAGCCGCGAACCTGAAAATGACCATTAGCTGCTTTTCATTGTCCTGTCGGGTCTGACTTGTATCACTTTTCCTTGTACATTTCTTTGTATATGCAAATATACAAAACATCTATACATACAAACCGGACCTGAAGCCTGAATGTGCCAGAATTAATTTTCACATCGGATCCGTCTTGTATACCTCTTTTGCATCTTTGGCTTGTATATCGCAATATACAATTGCCATATACATACAAGCCACGGACCTAGCGCTGTATTCCGCCAAACTGTACCTGTCTTGAAATCTGGCTTGTACATGCTCTTTTGTATGTCAAGACATACAAACACCTTTTATACAAGGCGGACCCGAGAACAACATAGAATAGATTGAAACTTCTATTCAGGTCCGGATTGTATATGTTTCCTTGTATATCGGCTTGTATGTGCGAACATACAAGTCGATATACATTTCACTGTAGCTTTTGAACCTTTGTATGTATATGATATACAAACCTCTTTGTATATTCATGGGACCCACCATTTGTATCTCTGAGATATACAAACTCCTTTGTATATTGTCTTGTATATCGGGTTGTATGTGCAAACATACAAGCTGATATACATTCCATTGTTCACTCTCCCTTTGTATGTCAAAGCATACAATCTTGCTTGTATATGCGCGGGACCCACCTTTTGTATGTTGGCGATACACAAATGCCTTTGTATATTTTCCCCGTGGCACTTCTTGCATGCAATCTCATTTGTAAACCTACGGGCCCCACCTCTTGCATGTCCTGCCAGCACTGTAGCAAATGTACATTTGCACCCTTGTATATGCAAATATACAAACTCAAATATACAAACTCCCTTACATACAAATAGGGAATCTTTGATGGAATATACCCACGATGCATATCTTTCAGTTTGTATATTTCCATGCATGTGCGAAATATACAAACACTTATATATACAAGGCAGACCTGAAAGCTTTATAGAACCAATTGAAACCTATATTTAGGTCCGGATTGTATATTGGCTTTGTATATTGGTTTGTATGTGTGAACATACAAGCCAATATACAAAGCACTATTCATGTGATCCTTTATATCTCCACTCTTGGCACTGTAGCAAAAGCACATTTGTTTGTATATGCGGATATACAAATGCAACATACAAACCGTCTCACATACAAGCAGGGTATCTTTGATGGAATATACCTGCGATGCATATCTTCATTTGTATATAGCTGATTGTATGTGCGAACATACAAAGCAATATACAAGCCTTTTTATGCATACAAGTGCGGAATATTCTAAGGAACCTTCAATGTATATTACCTTGTATATTTTCTCCCTTTGCATTTTTGGCAAATGTACATCCACTGTAGCACATGTATGTCTGCCGGCCTTGTATCTTTTCACTACATATTCCTTTGTATCTCCATTTGTATATCTGAATATACAAGCCCCTATATACATGCAGACCCGAAGTACATTTAGCAAATATTCTGAGAATTTGCGGAAGATTCCCTAAATGTATATGCACTTCCTTGGCCCGATATACATTCAGAAAATGTATATAACTCAAATTTTTTCATATTTTCTAAGGCCGATATAGATTTGCAAGCCCGCCAAATATATATTTGAACTGTATGTTGACCAAAACTTTGACCATCAATAACTTCTTTATTTGGCCGAATTTCAGGGTGATGTAAAAAGCAAACCTGCCTATTTTTTCAAGCTCTTTCCAATGGTAAGGTTTATTTTAGGCAACATTTTCCAAAGGATTTTCAAAGAAATACCGGGTTGACTGTTTGGCTCTGGTCAAAGGAAAAAATGGGTCAACAATTTGGTGACCTCTATGGGATGTTTGCCTGCTAAACATAAGACCAGTAGCCTTAAGCATCCATTGGGTATGGGGTCGAGTCTAAAACCTACTAGAAAACTGGAACCTATTTCCAAAAACACAAAAGGGGGAAGGGACCTGCATTCTCCTAATGACAATGCAGATTGTGCAGAAGCACTTATAGAAAATGAAAACTAAAATAGAAAGGAAACCTACTCTAATCCTAAACTAAGCAATCGGTCATGACCTTAAACAAAGCCATTAACTGGTTCTTGAAAATAACTGCCCTTCCTTAACAATTTACAATGTTTCCGATTCATGTGAGCAGTTAAAAAGAGATAGGGGGAAAATGTACATATGAAAAATTGATAAAACATCCCCTTCAAAGTGGAGATAAACTCACCTATCCACCTGGAATGATTGCTGATGTTTCTAACTTGTGATGAACAAATGGGCTGATCCCACTCATTTTGATGCTCAACTTCATGCTTAGAGGTAAGCATGACAAGTGGTGACTCCTCTTGATATGTCTCCAGCTAAGCTAGATGCCTAATTGGGCATCCCCTTGAAATGACATGCAAATCACGTTTGATCTCATGTCTCTACTTTGATTCCTCCTCTTTTTTCTCTTCAATTGGTATGATGGTGCCCTCCATTTGACTCTCATGTTGCTGTTGCGTGTGAAACAGATGACTTGGGACCTCATGGCTTTCTCCCTCTTCCCTCAAAGAACCCAAGAGTATTGATATAATATCATCATGGCTGCATTCCTCTTCTTGCTGATCTGAATACTCTGGCTCCTGTGATTCTACTACAAATATGGCTGCCTGTACCTTATGAACAAGATGTTCATGATTTCTAATTTAGGCTCAAAAAATGATCCGTGCACATGTTTTAAAAGAGAAAACTTTCCCACCAAGAAGTTGATATCCCTGCTGGATAATAAAGAACAAATCTTCAACTTGCTCTCGTCCATGTTTAGTCTCCTCATTATTTTCAATAAAGCATGGGAGCTCCTCAAGTATATCAGCATAATCAGCCTCTGCATCATCTATCATAGGGCAGCATGTTTGGCCTTCTTTATGGTTTGGAACCTCAATGTCATGCTCAGCCTCAAACTGCAGCAATTTGTCATGATTTTCTGTGTTCTCTTGTTGCAGCATATCCACAACTAGCTGCTCACTTTCTTCATCTTCAACATAGTCAGGTAGCTCGTGAAGTAGAGCAGCATCATCCCTCACTGAAGTGACTTTAGTAATACTCACAGGTGTAATAGATTCAAACAATTCTTTCTCTGTGAGTGTAGGAACAGATTGCTCCTGTAGAGGGATATAGGCTTTAAAACCTGGAAACTTATGGAGCCTAGGTTGCTCTTGGTCAAATATAGGTTCCTTCATTGGATGAGACCCTCTAAAACTTGGAATATTCAATTCAAGAGACTTAGGAGACTCATCTTGCTTGAAGCTTGGTGTTCTAAAACTAGAAACCTGTTCTTCAAAGAATGGATTTGGAAATGATTGAGTTTCCAACCTTTGAAAAGGAGCCAACGAAAGCCTCTTTTGTTCTTCTTTTGCTAGCTGGATACTAGAGCATGCTTCCGTTTGTGTGTTTGGTGGAGGGTCTTCGCAGGGGAAAAAAGACGACCCTTTCCAACTTGGAACCTTAAAGGTAGAAGGCTGCCTGAAACTTGGAATTATGATAGGCATGGATTCTACAACTTTCTCTTCTTCTTGATTCTGAAATGGTATGAGAGGATTGGCCTTCACAAGGTTTGGTATCTTATAATCAGGATGATTGGTCCAAGAAGGCTGCCATGGTAGAGAAGTTTGAGCCACTTTCATAAATTCACCTTGGCTTGAAGGACAAACTTGTTTGAAGCTGGGAATAGGAGAGAAATTTTTAACTTTGAGCTCTTGTTCTTGAGCAAGCAACTGTTTCATTTGTTTCTCCTTAACGGCAAGTTGCATTTTCAAGCATTCCCCCTCATACACTCTTCTATTTTGTGCTTCCTGCTCTGACAAATAAGCTTGATATGCAAGCTCCTCTTGCCGTCTGTTATACTGTGCTTCCTGATCTATCTTTGAAATTTGCCTTTGGAAATCCATTAACCAACTCTCAATGCTACCCAAATCAGTACCATTTTGGGATTGACTAAGGATGCTACACGTTTGATTTAGACTAAATTGGGTTTCACAAGGCTGACTATAGGTATGAATGGGCTGCAAACAAGGATAAGCAGAATTGGCTTGAAAATGCTCCTGCTGGTAATGCGGGTTGTAATGAGGCAAAGAACTGTTTGGAGGGCAAAAGTTTGAATCTTCATGGAATGGAGGAGAAAAACCATTGTGGTGTTGATAACTAGACATTGCAAGGGTAAATCATGAACATAGGCAAGTCTAGATAATAAATTAGGAATGAATATAGACCACAGGGTCTTACACACTAAGATGTGAGTTGGAACACCAAATGGAGTCACCAAGTGCTATGAAAACTATCAAATGATAGTAAAACTAATAAGTAGCACCAACCTCATTAGTTGCTTGGAAAAAACTAAACTGCTATAACTAGTTGATTCGCCATTAGAGTCACCATGGTGTTGTTTGTACTGCCTCCAAAGGCTGATAATACTGGGAGAAACACCAAATCTCTCAGTATTTTGATGATAAGTTCATCATACGAGTCCCACCGGGAATGCCAAAGTTGTTATCACTCAGTTTTGCACCCTTGCATACAGCCGTGAAGCCTCTGCAAACTGGAGTAACATGGGACTAATCTCTAAGTGTGGGACTTTGCTAAGTGAGATCAGACCTCCGGAGAAGGCCGACTTCCTTATCTAGTTATCACCTAAAACTACTGAATTTTGAGGGGAAAAGGGAGAGAGAAAGCTTGTAATGGAAATGAAATAAAATCTTGAAAAAACATAAAAGGGTGATACACCGGACAGATTTAAAGGAACTTCCATAGAACTGAAGGATGCACAATACAATCAGAATATGGCAAGTAGGTATACACAGGTTAGATGACTCTAGCAGAGGTGAGAAGCAATATGATTGAGAGGAATGAAACATTCATAGACAAACCATATGCAGATTCACGCAGAACTAGATAAATCAATTAAAGAGGTAAAATTAACTTGCATATATTCAATGGAAAGGCACGGTTACAGCATATGAAAACTCTGTTTGGAAACAGAAAAGCCTTAATGGCAAAAAATTTTCAACCTTATTTACATCATTTGAATACATATATATAGCATTCAAAATTATTCTAAGTTGGTTACAAAAATCCACTCAAAGAGCTGTCATTGAAAATATCTCCATCGATGATTGTCCAGCTGCATTAGTTGTGGCATTGAAATCTGGAACTGGGCGGATATGAGATATCTTGGAGTCTTGAATGCAAGCAGCTTACTCATCGATCTGCAGTAAAAAAGATGAAAATATCTGGAAGAGCAAGGTGGGAAGATATTTCTGACCATTAATGCGAGCTGTATCATCTTTGTGCAGCAATGAATGCCCCAAAAATATCTTCATCTGCTAAAAGTTGTCACTGAAACGTCTAGTCGCCCAAAATATGCATTTCTAGATCTGAAATTTGAAAAGTGATAAAGCTCCTGAAAAACCCTGCCAAATGAAAGAGGGGACCAAAATATGCAACTTTGCCTCTTGGAGCATGCCGCAATTTGCCAAAATGAAGGAGATACAGGCGGTCAAACTTTCGATCAACTACCTGTATATATCGCTTTTGCATCTCTGTGTATATCACTACATCTTGGTGCCTGAATCGGCCTTCAAAAACTCATCTGCAACACCTTTGTATGTGCAGGGTGCCTTGTATATCAGGCTCTGCATACGCCTACAATTTCTCTTGTATGTGTGGGCCCCACCATTTGTCTCTCCCTCTTCTGAATATGCAAACATACAAGCCGCGGACTTGAAAATGACCATTAGCTGCTTTTCATTGTCCTGTCAGGTCTGACTTGTATCACTTTTCCTTGTACATTTCTTTGTATATGCAAATATACAAAACATCTATACATACAAACCAGACCTGAAGCCTGATTGTGCCATAATTGATTTTCACATTGGATCCGTCTTGTATACCTCTTTTGCATCTTTGGCTTGTATATCGCAATATACAATTGCCATATACATACAAGCCACGGACCTAGCGCTGCATTCCGCCAAACTATACCTGTCTTGAAATCCAGCTTGTACATGCTCTTTTGTATGTCAAGACATACAAACACCTTTTATACAAGGCGGACCCGAGAACAACATAGAACAGATTGAAACTTCTATTTGGGTCCGGATTGTATATGTTTCCTTGTATATCGGCTTGTATGTGCGAACATACAAGTCGATATACATTTCACTGTAGCTTTTGAACCTTTGTATGTATATGATATACAAACCTCTTTGTATATTCATGGGACCCACCATTTGTATCTCTGAGATATACAAACTCCTTTGTATATTGTCTTGTATATCGAGTTGTATGTGCAAACATACAAGCCGATATACATTCCACTGTTCACTCTCCCTTTGTATGTTAAAACATACAATCCTACTTGTATATGCACGGGACCCACCTTTTGTATGTTGGCGATACACAAATGCCTTTGTATATTTCCCCCGCGGCACTTCTTGCATGCAATCTCATTTGTAAACCTGCAGGCCCCACCTCTTGCATGTCTTGCTGGCACTGTAGCAAAAGTACATTTGCACCCTTGTATATGCAAATATACAAACTCAAATATACAAACTCCCTTACATACAAACATGGAATCTTTGATAGAATATACCCGTGATGCATATCTTTCAGTTTGTATATTTCCATGCATGTGCGAAATATACAAACACCTATATATACAAGGCGAACCTAAAAGCTTTATAGAACCAATTGAAACCTATATTCAGGTCCGGATTGTATATTAGCTTTATATATTGGTTTGTATGTGCGAACATACAAGCCAATATACAAAGCACTATTCATGTGATCCTTTGTATCTCCACTCTTGGCACTGTAGCAAATGCACATTTGTTTGTATATGCGGATATACAAATGCAACATACAAATCGTCTCACATACAAGCAGGGTATCTTTGATGGAATATACCCACGATGCATATCTTCATTTGTATATAGCCGATTGTATGTGCAAACATACAAAGCAATATACAAGCCTTTTTATGCATACAAGCGCAGAATATTCTAAGGAATCTTCAATGTATATTACCTTGTATATTTTCTCCCTTTGCATTTTTGGCGAATGTACATCCACTGTAGCACATGTATGTCTGCCGGCCTTGTATCTTTTCACTACATATTCCTTTGTATCTCCATTTGTATATCTAAATATACAAGCCCCTATATACATGCAGACCCTATATACATTTAGCGAATATTCTGAGAATCTGCGGAAGATTCCCTAAATGTATATGCACTTCCTTGGCCTGATATACATTCAAAAAATGTATGTAACTCAATTTTTTCATATTTTCTAAGGCCGATATAGATTTGCAAGCCCGCCAAATGTATATTTTAACTGTATGTTGACCAAAACTTTGACCATCAATAACTTCTTTATTTGGCCGAATTTTAGGGTGATGTAAAAAGCAAACCTGCCTATTTTTTCAAGCTCTTTCCAATGGTAAGGTTTTTTTTAGGCAATTTGGCACTTTTCATTTTCAGGCAACATTTTCCAAAGGATTTTCAAGGAAATACCAGGTTGACTGTTTGGCTCTGGTCAGAGGAAAAAATGGGTCAACAAACATAAATGTTGCAAGATTCAAAAAGGCCCAAATGGAGAGGTTGGTAAAGAATAACAAAATGTATATGACAGAGAATGAAAGATTGAGACAAGAAATTGCTAGCTACAGAGATAAATTGCCATCCTCTTCAAGCAGTTATTCACCATGGTTGGAAGTTGATAAAAAAGTGGTAGAGGCTAGAGCTGAGGCTACTTACTGGAAGATCAAAGCTGAGAAATTTCAGAAGCATGGTATCAGTTAGAAACATAAATAAACTATGTCAAGTATAAAATGGCTTCAAAATTAATTGAGAAAAGATTCAAGAAGATGTTGAAGAATGCTGATAGGGTATGGGCATTACATAAGAGCGCACAAAATATTTATCAAGAGCATAAAAGATTACATCTCAGAATGTTGGAAAAGGAGTTGATAGCCAAAGGAGATGTTGATACACATATGTTTAAGGATTATGATGAGCTTATCGATATACATGAAAGATTTAACTCTTTGTTGACAGAGGACCTTGGTGATTTTGATCAACATTTAGATATGGCTTTCCCTAGTTTCTTTGATCATGAAGGCAATCTAAAAGAACAAAGCACTTAGAAAAATGAATTGACATAGTTGTTACCAGTAGCCCTCGATAAGGTTAATGATGAAGCCAGGGTGATGGATAACACACATATACAGTTAGAATGAATTTTTTCTCTAGAATTTGTTATGAAAGAAATAGTCTCTCCCACAGATACCTATGCTTCTCAAGAATATGTTGATCATCTTTCTAAGATTAATTTGTTTATCTCTCAAGCAACATAAGGGGTCTAAAGGTTTTTTGTATCAGCCATGTCTACATCCTCAGCTGATTAAAAAATGGAAGACAGTGGTTAAGAAAGAAGCTAGAAAATCTAGAGAATCCTTTGACCCTTGTGATAAACTTGAAGTGAAATTTTTGCCAATGCTAATTGAAGAGTTTTTAGAGATATTAGATTCAAAGGTTATACATGCAATGAAGCACAGTGAGGAAGAAGAAACAATAAATAATGCATCTGAAATGATAGTGGGGAAAGCATGTTCATCAGATACTGCATCATTGGAGAAGAGAACCTTTCTAGGCTAGCGGTCATGGGTTCTCTATGGTGATTAACGGACTCAGATCATGATTAATGTGGACACCCAGATTACTCTCTTTGTCTATTTCTTAATTATGTTTCATAACAAACATTAGTTATCTGAAGAGGTGTAAGTTAGGAAAAAGTCACCTTGTTTCAGCCTAAAGCTTGTTTACTTCCTGTATATAAGGGAAACCAAGGCCAAGTTTCAATCATCATCATACAATCATCATCAGACATACAATATTACATTTTCAATTATCTTCATAGAACAAAATACAGAGAAACTTTTCATGAATTTTTGAAGTAATATAATGGGAAAGAAAATTTAAATTTGTGGTTCAATCTCTGGTGTTCAACTACTTTGTTGATATTCATTCCTATGAGTTATGGCTATCTCCATATTGGTCTTTTCTTGTTATTCAAATTAAGTATATTGAGCATATATTTGATTTGTTAGGACACATTTGCTACTTTTGTGTGATCTGCTTGACTAGTTTCTGGAGAAAAGAGAATTAAATTCCTTCTAAGTGATCTCTGTTTATTGGTTTCTGCCCAGAATTAAAATCCTTTAAGAAAATCATTTTTAGTTGGTTTCCCTCAATCTATAATTAAAACCCTTTCAAACAATCATGGTAATTTGAAAAGATATCAATAGGATTTATAAGAAGAGCTTGATAACCAATAATCTTGCACGTTTATACAAGGTATAAACATCCAAAAGTTCCAAGTAGTAAGAGTTTAGCCAAGTAGATAAATCCATATATCATATAAATCTTGACCCCATTAGCCCAACATAAATCGGCACTGGTCACACTTAATTTAAGTCATACTCTTTTAAGCTATTCAAATTTATTTCATACTCATATGCCATTAGGAAATAGGTTACTACAATCAAAGCATACATAACCCTTGAATCTGCTTAAGCTACTAAAGGTTCACCCGCCTAGGTCCAGTAGAACCTAAAGTGCAGGGGGTTCTCAACCATATCAATTAACCCTGTTTCGTTAGCTAAAAATGTTACCAAAGAGCTTGGCATCCTCTTAAGGTTTACAACCTATGTTTTTGAGACCTAACATATTCATAATGTTTGACTTGGATTTGGGATGATGTGATGTAGGATGACTTGATGATTTTGATCTTGATTTTGGATTAGAGGGGGTTTGGATTAATTTGGATTGATTGGGATTTAGATTGATCAAGGTCAAGGATGCATGACACTTGATACTTGTATGGTTTGATTCAATGATTTGATTAGGCCTAAGACCCTTTGATGGTTGGATTGGATTGGATTTGATTAGGCGAAGGGACCTTAGATGGTGGTTTGGATGATAATTTGGAAGAAAAATGAGTAAGCTTGGATGAAATTGGATGAGGTTGAAAGAGGATAAGTCCTTAACCAATTTTTGATTTTCGAAGGATGATGTTTGATTAAGCATGAGGGATTGGATTTTGATTAAGGATGGATAGAGGAATGATGGATGATTGATTTTGGATGAAGGATGATTAGATTGGATGGGGATTAGAATGATGGGGGATTTGATTAAGCTCAAATGATGGGATTGATTTAGGATAGAAGTGAATGGGATTAGATGAATGAAGAGATTGGATTAGAAGGATGATAATGGATGAAATTGGGATGATAGGTTTGATTAGGGATGTGGACTAGATGGATTAGGGATTAATGGAATTGGATTAGGGGATGATAATGGACTAATGGATAAGTGGATGAGATGATTAGGATTAGGTGATGAATGAGACGATTAGGATTGGAGATAGTGGATTATGAATGATAATGGATGAAGGATTAAGCTTAATAATGGGATTATGATTAGGATTGGTCAATGTATGAGATGATTAGGGGCAAATGGATTAGATTAGGATGGATGAAATGGGATTAAGTGGATGAAGGAGGAAGTTGGATTAGGGATAGTGGATGATGATGTGGATTAGTTAATGGATGAGATAATTAGGTATGAATGGATTATGATGAAAATGTATGGAGTTTGATTAGAATAAGGATTAATGATGACGTTGGATGAGGGAAAGTGGATTAGGATTTAGATTAAGATGATAATAAATAGGAATAATCTCAAAGATGGGAATTGATTAAGCTCAAAGGATGGGATTGATTTAGGAAAATGATGGTGATTAGAGAGGTGGATTAGGTGGGTAGAATGGATTGAATGGATGAGGATAATTAGCTTGATTAGATTTGGCAAGTTGATTTGGATTAGGGTCCCAAATGATGGATTACGATTGAATTAAGATAGATTAAGAGGATGTGGATGAGGTGATTATGATGATTAGGATAATTGGATGAATGATTATGAGGAAATTGGATTGAGATAAAGTGGATTAAGAGGAATTTAAATTTGGATGACTTGGATTAGGAAGAAGTGGATAAGTGGATTAAAATGGGTAATTAAGAGGTGATTAGGGATGGTTTGATGCTTGACCTTGGGTGACTTTGCAAATAAAATTTCACACACAATCATGCACAAATTTGCAAAGGATGAGGATTTTGGATTAAGGGAGTGCATGGGTTTAAAAAATGAAGACACACCAAACACATTAACACCCTAAATTATTCAAGTGGGAGTGTCAATGCTTGTGAGGATACTAATATACTATTTATGAATTGATGTATAACTCGGTAATTCAAGCTCATGTACCACCATTGCACCCCTTAACTTGGAGGCAAAAAATGCCTTGTTGAAGGTGAGTTCTATCTCCCCCACTATGAAAGTACAACATGAGTAACTTCTCAGGGCTTTTTGACGTCGATGCACCACAAGGAAGGATGGTTGAAGTGTCTTATACTAGGATGAACAAAGAGACTAGGGGTGTCCTCTATACACTCAAGGTGCATGAGTCCAAAGGCTATGAGATGAAGGGTGTTGTCATGGCATGGTTCAAGAGGGTAACCCACTCTCCATCTTCACATTGCAAGGTATAAAGATCTTGCAAGCTAGTCCCAAGCGACAAGTGTCCCCCAATGGGAAAGTCTTTTGATTCTCTCCCAAATTTGTATACCCCATCGAAACACGAGGGTTGAATTCATCCCCTTGGTGATGAAATCCAAGGCAAGCCCCCTAGAGGAAAGAAAAATTAGGTGCTTTTGGTCTCCAAGATCACCAAGTGGCATGAGGAGAGAGCATACACACACTAGTCTTCTTGGGATTGAACAAATATAACAAGATTAGATCAAGTCAAAAATTTTGATCTCCAAGATCACCAAATTGCATGAGGAGAGAGCATACACTTTGACTTGACCCCAAACAAAGCATACAAGATTCTTTAACCCCTTAGAAAATGTAGTGTTCCTAAAGATTTAGTGCAAAAAGAGATAGATCCTTTGACAAGCGTGCTACAAAACACACGTTAGTAGTTTTATGTGTGTCTTGGACCAATGATAGCTACACAAGAAGATTTTAGGCAACAAAGAACATGCATATGATAATCAGATTCAGGGGTTAGATGTTACAAATCCTAAGAAAAATGAGTAGATTTTTCTCCAGAACAGAACCACTGAAAGACATTACAAGGCCACTAAAAGGGATATAGGGCCATTGAAATAGAGATAAAGGATAAAATTTATACCAGACAGGTCTGCTGAAACAGGTGACAGGGCTGCCAATTTGGAACAGAGCTACTGAAAGGTGTGCAGGGGGCTAAAATGATTGATTTTGCAAGAAAATGGTCAAATTTTGCACAAAACATGATGATTAGGGAAATTTGAGTAGCATAATGCCATGTAAACACACACCCCTATTGAAGAAAATAGAATGATAAGGATGATGGAAAATTCTAGAAATGAGTGTTGGACATGTAAAGTAGACTTGCCCATGAATAGGACAAAACCACTGAAACAAGTGATAGAGCCTCCAAAATAGGAACAAAACTGCTGAAACAAAGTTAGTGCATTAAAATGGAATCATGAATGTCAAGATAGAATATATGGTCATTAAAATAGGGTACATGGTCATTGAACTGGAATAGAAACATTGAAACAAAGCCTTCAAGTCCAAAAACACTTATAAACATAAATATTGATTAGTAGAAAGGGACATGGGTCCCACCGTGCATGCCAAAGATGTGTATAAGAGAAAATAATCTTGAAATAGAATAAACTAAAGCAATATTAGCCTATTCTACCCATAATATAATGCAACCTCAAGATTGAGCAAAAGGAATGCATATAAGAAAGGAAGATACACTATCATTAACCACCATGCAAACCTTGATGTTTTGATGTGTTCCTTTGATGTTGGATGTATGTGATTGCTCCTCAATTTGATAACATAACATTACACTTCATGGAGTCTTGCAAATAGCTTGGGTTGATGGTTATTTATAGATTTTTTGGATGATGGATGAAGGGCTAGGATTGATTTGAGGGATCAAGGGTTGAGGACGATTGAGAGAGTTGGATTGGTGAGAGCTTGCCAAGTGGAAAGATTGGATTGGAGGAGAAATATGGTCCTTGGATCAATGAAATATCAAGGGTGGAAAAGTGAACTGGATAAAGTGAAGGGTGAGGATTGAAAAGGGACAAAAGGACCCTTTGTACAAAGGATCTTGACCATGCCTTTGTAAGAGGCCCATGTGGTCATGTATAAAAGGCCACACCTTTGTACACTTGGGAGGATGTGAGGGATTTGAATAGGTTTAAGTATGGATGGTTAGGAATGTGCAACCTTGTGATTAAGTTAGCTAAGTGGATTAGGCAACTTAATCAAAAGTGCACAAAATAGGGAATTAAATAAATAGAAATGTTTATTTAATTCATGGGATGGGAAAAGGGATTTTAGATAAATGAAATATTTATCTAATGTTGGACTATAGAAGATGGGTGATAAATGATTAAATAATCATTTATGCTAGGAGAAGGGTATAGATGAGGGCATAGATGAATAGTGATTTTAATAATAAAATATTATTTAATCACTGTTGGAAGGGGAATTGGATACTTAATTGAATAAATGGGAATTTATCCAATTAAGTTGTTGAATAATGTCTTGATTAGGGTTGAATATCACCAAGACAATGAGTGGACGATTTTAGGTGTCTACACATACCAAAACAACTATCTCCCAGAAATAGAAATAACTAAAAGTAACAATGGCTAAAAATTTGTTTGATAGTTAGCTCTTGGTAGTGGTTTTGATGTTCACATCAAATCTTCCTCATTATGACCATGGTGGATCCTCTAAAGAAGTCATGAAACCCTAATGATTGTTAATGACTCATTAAACAATCTTGGTGACTTCAATATGACTCCTTCCTTGAAAATTTATGAAATTTAGTGTCGAGCACCTTGCTCCTTATTTGTGATGAAGAAATTTTATGTGACAAACCATCCATCTTGAAGTGCTTTTAATGAAGAGTGAGGAAAATGATAAGGTTCCTAATGACATATGCACTTGATATTGGAAGGATGAAAACAACTATTGATCCTTGGACAACTGCAATGAAACTTGAAGAGTCTTTCACTAATGATCCAAAAGATGTTAGGAAACTTTCTTTAGTGGCATCCTTTAGTATTCTAAAGATGATGCTTAGAATTATTTATGTAGAGAGCATGCTTTTTAGCATTCATTTGCAATTTATCTTATATTTTCCAAGTAACTTTTGACACTTGACTCATTTTGGGTGTGCCTAGAGGTTTGAGGCACTTTATCTTATAATTTTAAGTTGACATCATGACAACTAACCTCTTGAGTGTATGCTTGGGACTTGAGGTGCAGTTTTCCTTCCATTTTCTCATTAACAACTTGGCATTGGGGTTTTCTAGGGCATGCTTGAGCAACTTGTAGAGGAAAACTAATGCATTGTAGACTTATACTAAATTCAGGGGTAAACCTATCTGAACACTCTACTCTATCATTGCATTTCTACATTGAATTATCGAGCAAAGAGCGTAAGCTTATGATGATGCCCACACTATATATGCCTTCAAGACCCATTTCTATCCTAAACTAACTTATTCTAATTAACTTAACTTATTGAAGTTCACAAAAATGAAAGAACAACAAAAACAGTTAAAAATCTAGTTGCTACGGGTACCTTCAGCATGAGTTGAAGATAACTATATTCAACCGAGAATTACATAATTAACTTAGAATACACAAAATGATAAAAGAATCGACACTAGCCTCCTAAGGACTTAAAATATGCATTCTATCCAAGAATCATAACTACTCAAAATAGCAATCAAGATATCTTACTTATTCCACAATGTAACTTTTATAAAATAACATGAAACTGTTTTAACTATAAATACATGAATAAATAAGGGAAAATACAAAGTGAGAGTTAGTACCTTGAGTGGCCAGCTCAGGGAACTATCTCACTTGATCTGGAAACTAAATCTACTTCAGATTCTCATAACACAGTTGTATTCACTTCATATTAGAAACATGATCTTTTCAGATTGTATTCAATAAAACATGTCTGGATAAAAATAGAGTAATTGTTTAATAGATGTAAAAACAAAGTAACTTGGAAAGGAAATCTTCTCTAACTTCCCATCAAACTCATCCCTCCTATATTATACAAAAATGGGAGAGTACGATGTAACTACCAACTAACTTGATCATCAATTCATCCCTAGATATCAGGGTATAGGTTTGAGATCAATTTATTATTCTAACTGAAACAAAGGAAGCAGAGGCCTGTTCAAACAGAAATTCCTATTCAATGGCTCATGAATGAAAAAACATAAGCTGCAATTAGAATCCTAGAGCAAGTCTTATTCTTCACTTGTATTTATTCCTCCATGATGATCACGTTCAGCTTCAGTTGGCGCCTAACTGTGACTTCCTTCAATGCTCTATCTTGTAATGTGCTGGGAATTCTCCTCTCCTTATGCTACCAACTTGTTGATGCATAGGGTTAATCCATAAAACATATACATACAAAATAGCCTTCATAATTAATCCACAAAATCCCATTTATATACGTACATACTTATGTTTAACTCATGCATTTTACAAACATCATCACCATGTTTCATATTGGCATATTAAGTCCAAGGTTTGCAAAATATATATAAAAGACAACATATTATGGTAGTAATGTCTTAGGAAAGTATAAAAAATAGCATAGGTATAAAGTCTGGAAGCATAAGAAATAGCATAAAAGAAGTCAACATTTGAACCCATCATTTCCCCCCAACTTAGACTTTCGCTTGTCCTCAAGAAAAATATTCAATAAAACACCCAGGGGAAAAGGTTATAATGCAAAGTTATCTGCCTCAGATCCATATCTTCTCTGACCCCCTTTTCCTATTTAAGATACAATCCATTGTAACATGCAAGTTTCTCCAATCTGATCAATTCAGCACACTTGCACTCATCACCTCTTCCTCCTAGCCAGTGTGGCACTAGATAAAGAATAATAGGAGGGTGATAAGTAAGGGGTAGCCATTCCACTCCTTTTTTCTCTGAGATCTAGATGTACCTATGCAACCTCTCAAACAAATTTATAAAATTGTGAAGAGAATGAGGCTCTTTCTTCTGCAACTCTGGGGTCAAACTATCCCATCTATTCTGCATATAGCTTTTGCAATTCTGAATGATAGATACTGCCAACCACTGTATTCTCCTATAAGCCCTGAGTCTTAAATCCATAATCACCTTACCTAGACCCTTATGAGAAAGTAGTGTTATCCATTGGCTCAAGATCACTTCAGGATTCAAGGCTTCTTTCCTAAGCTACAGTGGCATTTTCTTTTCCTGTTCCTCATATCTATCCATTAACTCCCCTCTAAGCTGCTCATTTATGAGATAAGACATTAGTGCTCTGACTTGAAGATCACCAGCATAGATCAAGGGGTTCCACTCTGTATATTCATCCATCAAATAATTGTGCAGACAATATTCACACAGTTGATCTTGTTCTTCCAAACTAACTCCTTGAAATAACTGAAAAAAATCATGTCTTGAATAGATGGAAATTGACTGATTATTGATAAATCTATTGAGTTGAAACTAAGAAAAATTTCTTTGAGAAACAAGGCATACACTTTCAGTGGAGGTCTGCATTCTATAATTTGAATTGCCTTTTCAACTACCTTTGTTAGCTTCCCTTCCAACCTTTTTAACTCAGCATTTTTACTGTCTAATGATGTATTAAGAATTTGTTTCTCCTTCTCCCATTTTTATTTTTCTTGTTTGAATTCATCATTAAACTTCATAATTCAAAGCCCATATATAGAACAGTGAGGCATGTAGGAGGTCTTATTACAGGAGGCTATAGGATTGGAGCTTCTTTTTCCTCATTTTCCATTTTACTCTCAATTACTTTTGCTAAGAGATCCATGTTAGAGCCATGACCATATGTTTGAATCCTTGCCTCCAATTCTTTTATTCTTATCTCTTTCTCCCTATCCTTCTCCTCATACTGTTTCACTTGTTCTTCTAATTGTTTAATTCTATTAAGGGCTTCCTGAAGTTCTTGCCTCATGTTTCTATCTTCTAACAACTCTTTTTCTTGTTCAACATCAAAACTTTCATCCTTACTTTTAGCAACATTAAAAACTTCTCTAACAGGGCTGCCAGGAACTATTTTTCCCATTTTTCTTGCAATGAAGATATCCTTTGAATCAGAACTAGAGGATGAAGAAACATACCTTCTGTGTTTCGCAAGTACACTGGCATCAGTAGGAGTATTACCAGGGACATTTCCTTCCTTCTCTGAAGCTGTGTCCAACAATGTTGGATCTTACTCCTACTATGTTTCCTCTTTTTCTGCTTCCCCTTGTCCCTCATTAACTCTTTTTCCTACATTATGTCTCCTCAGTCTTCCTGAACTCCTAGGTGTGACAGTTTCTGGCTTATCCTCTCTTTTTCTCTTTTTTTGACTTCTCCTCTTCTTCATTTCCCCTGCACCCTACTCTTTTTCAATTCCCTTATGCTTCTCTACATTCTTCTTACTCTTGTTCTTCTTAGAAGAAGTAGAAGCATCACTTCTCATGGTTCCCCTCATGGGTTTAGGGTTAGGAATTGGGGTTTCTTCTGCTATCACTAGCCTAGTTTCTGGAGGAATTTCCTCCTGTGGCTCTTCTCGCTTAGGCTCTGCTTTAGGTTCAACCTCTAGTTCAACTTCTGGTGCTGGCTCTGGTTCTACATCAAGTTCAATTTTAGGTTCAACCTCCTGTTGAGGCTCATCTACTTCCAGTAATTTAGAAATATCCTTGCATTGTTTGAAGCTATCCCAACTAACCTGTGGGTGCTAGATTCTCAAACTTCTTTTAACCAATAGAGCTACCAAATAATGATGAGACAATGTAGTCTTTGTTTGTCTTTTCTGATCCTCAAATGACATTCTCTTCAACATATTGTACATATACTTGGGAACATTAACCAGTTTGTCATGGCACAGGTGATTCAACAATTTAAAGTGTGCAGTATATAATAGGTTATGCCTACCATCACAAGTGATATATTTGATAATATATGAAGCACATTTCCCCCAGAAGAAAGGAATGGATAATCTTTTTGTACCTTGTGTGGTCCACTCTAGGTTCTCACCACGCTCACAAAATTCCTCCCTTGTCATTGCTGCATCAACATGGGCTGGATACTCGGACCATGTTCGTGGTAAGCCAGTTACTTGGGCAACAGCTATTTTAGAGGCATCCACAACTAAGCCCCTCACTGTCGCTTTGCCATACTGTAGAGTTGCTGCAAAATCCCTTGCCATATCATTGTCATACTATGTTAACTTTAGAAAATAGTCTAACCACCCCACTCTAGTAAAGAGTGGGAGAACCAATACATCTTCCAATATCTCCCTATGCACCGATGGTTCTCTTATGATCACATCACCCCCCATTGCACCTATATTCTGCACTCTTCTCACTTCTCACTTTTGCCTAATTCTGCCTAATTTCAATTTTACCACCTTAGGAAACTGCCTGTCAATACTTTCACCCCCCAACTGTAGCTTAAAAAATTTGAAATTCAGCTTACTCACAGGAAAATATCAAGCTCACAATTCAGGGTAGGTTGACTTATCATGGAAAATGGCATAAGAAAAACCTCGACAGTAGCTTAAAGAAAATTTGATTGATGGTAAAAAGAAAGAAAAAAAACTTAAAAACTGACCATATACCCTCCCCCCAACTGAAAGGTGAAGTAACCACACTTCACGAACGAATGTGCAAGGATGAAAGAGTAATGATTACATGAAAAGGGGTGATATATTACCTCATGCATAAGATAGACACTTAGTAATAATGAATATAAATAGAAACTTTGAAGATAAGCATTAAAAGGTTACCTTATGTGAATTGATTATGAAGAGCATGGAGCGGATCGCCATGGAAAAAGAGATTAGTACGTTGACATGAGTGGAGTGATATGCATAGAGTAGATGGGAGGGTGGCAGGTACGTCAAAATTTATTTGACTTGACAGATTGTAAAAGTTGATGTAACAACTGGTTAATACAATTTGAACAAACATGCCTCAACCATTGGATTCAGGAAGGTGATTGAAGCACGTGGAGCAGTAAGGAAATGTGCATGAAGAAGAATGAAATGTGTGCCAAATGGTTGAAAATCTCTGCAGACACTCGTTTCTATAGGCACCCGCAGCACAGGTCCTGACTGAATATGTTCAGAAATAGGAAACCAGGGCCCAACTGTGACAGGTCACTCTTAAATTGACAGTGGTCATCATGTACAATGTGCTGTGTGTGCATGTGATTTTAAAGCAAAGAAAATTATGTTTCAACAACAGGGGTTGAGTATTGCAACTCAACCTCCATATCACTAGACAGTGTTGGTGGATCAGTATCTGAAGGTGTATTACCTGGTGTCGCATCATCATCATTAGGAGTGTCAGGAGGACCATACCAAGTAGCTAGAGAAACAAGAAAGTCATCCCTCTGTAGTAGCTTTTTATATAATTTTAGCCTGTACCCATTTACTAGCAGTGAAAACTGAACTGCATCAATAGTTTGCAATTGCATTGCACCATTAGGAAAGAGTTTCTTGATCTCATATGGGCCTAACCAACATGATTGAAGCTTGCTCTTGAAGTCCTTATATCTTGAATCATAAAGGAGTGCCCAGTCACCTGTAGTGAATTCCTTTGTCTTGATGTACTTGTCATGCCATTTTGCTCTTTGTTTCTATATGACCTCTGTGTGATGAATAGCCTCCAATTGGATTTCATCCAAAGCATTCAAATGTTGTAGCCTTTCTTGCTATGCTGTGGTCAAATCCATTCCTAGTTCCACTGTTGTCCTTAGGGTTTTGTGTTCAAATTCTATAGGCAGGACTGCTGTCTTGCCATAGACCAACTCATAAGGTGTAAACCATGTAGTTGTCTTCCAAGTTGTTCTGTATGCCCAGACAGCTTCAGGGAGCCTAGAAACCTAATCTCTTCGGTGAAGCTGCACTGTCTTTGTCAAGATGTTCTCAATCTCCCTATTTGTGACTTCCACCTGACCATTGGCTTGAGGATGATAGGGAGTAGATTTCTTATGTCTGATCTGATATTCCTCAACCAATTTGGTGATTAAATTGGATGTAAATTGGGGTCCTTGGTCAATCACTATCTCCCTTGGAACACCATACCTAGTGAAGATGTCTTCATACATGAATTTTTCCACATTGCCATCTCTGGCAAATTGTAATGCTTTCACTTCAACCCATTTAGTTAAGTAATTAGCACATACCAGGATATATTCTTTGTTGTTGGATGTAGGAGATATAGGATGCACAAAATCCAATGCCCACTTGTCAAAAGGAGCCAATGAGATTTGTGGCTGCAAGGACATTTCATCACTTCTTATAGGCCTCCCCATTCTTTGACATCTATCACAGCTCCTAGTGTACTTGACAGCATCTTTATGAAGTGTTGGCTAGTAATACCCTGTTGTTAATATTTTGAAAGTTGTCCTCTTGGCTGCAAAATGTCCCCCATAAGGCTCATCATGACAGGCCTTCAATATATCAAACACCTCATCTTCTCTGATACATCTGTGCATAATATTATCTGGCCCAGTGTAAAATAGAAATCCAAAAATCTATGAATAAGGAAAACATTTGTGAACTAGTTGCCTCTTCTCCTTTGGAGAGAAGTATCCTAGAATCTACCTTGTAACCAAATAATTGGCTATATCTGCATACCATGGAGTGTGTATAGTGAAAGCAAATAGATGCTCATCAGGAAAAGAATCATCAACCACTCCTTCTGAAGATTGTGTAGGTAGTCTAGATAGAAAATCGACAACTACATTGCCCTTGCCTAGGTTGTCAACAATTGTAATATCAAACTCCTGCAACAACAATAACCATCTTACAAGTTTGCCACCCACTATTGGTTTATTCATCAAATATCTAATGGCTGCATGATCTGTATGTATGAAAACCTTGTAACTAGTTATGTAGTGCCTGAATTTATTAATTGCATAAACAACTGCCAACATCTCTTTCTCTGTCATAGTGTAGTTTAACTCAGCTCCTTGCATATTCTTACTTACATAGTATATGGCATACTCCTTGTTTCCTTCTTGTTGACCCAGGACTACCCTAATGGCAAAATCAGATGCATATGTATGGATGTGAAAAGGTAGTGACCAATTTGGACCTCTACTTGAATAGGGGCTTGTGTCAATGATGTTTTTAGCTTTTCAAAAGAAATCTGACAATCTGATGTCCATTCAAATTCATTGTCTTTTGTTAGTAGAGTGGTGCAACAATCTTGCTAAAATTCTGAATGAACCTCCTGTAGTATCCTGCATGGCCCATGAAGCTTCTTACATCCTTTTGTCTTTGTGGAATAGGCAGGGTAGATATGATCTCAATCTTCTTTGGGTCAACTTGGATGCCTGCACTTGAGATGAAATGTCCCAAGACTATTTCTTGTGTCATCATCAGAAAACACTTTTCATTACTCAAAGAGAGGTTGTGCTATGTACATCTTTTCAACACTTTCTCCAAATTGTGTAAGGCTTCATCATATGTGTCATCATATGTGGTGAAGTCATCCATATAAATCTTCATGCTGTCATGGGCAAAATCAGAGAAAATACTGAGGACTGCTTGTTGAAATGTAGCTAGAGCATTACAGAAACTAAAGGGTAAGATAGAGTATGCATATGTCCCCCAAGGGCAAGTAAACATTGTCTTATCCTGATCCTCTAGAACAATCTTAATATGGTTATAACCACTAAAACCATCAAGAAAGGAAAAATATTTCTTGCCTGCTAAAGAGTCAAGAACTTGGTCAATAAATGGCAATGGAAAGTGATTCTTCCTAGAAGCAGTATTCAGTTCCCTGTAGTCAACACAAACTCTCCATTTGCCACCTTTCTTGGGTACTATGACCAATGGTGAAATCCATTCACTATCTGAAATGGGGTATATAAAGCTTGCATCCAGAAGCTTTTGAAGCTCAGCTTTTACAATCTCTCTGAGGGTGAGGTTCATGCGCCTTTGCTGCTACCTGATGGGTCTATAACCATCATCAATATATATTTTGTGCATGCATAAGGTAGGATCAATGCCTTTCATGTCACTATAATCCCAGGCAAATGCTACTAATTGTGTATGCAATATTTTATGCAGGGATTGCTGTTGTTCATTAGTCAATGTATTATTAATATTCAACATCTTACTTGGCTTGATTTCTACTTGTTTGGACAGTTCTTGGATGGAAGATAAATCAAGGCTGGGTAATACAGGTAAGCATTGCTGAGGTAATAATGTATGGAAGATTTGGGAGACTTCTTCTAATGAATTACTTGGTATTATGCTGCTCAAAGGGTCTTATAAGCAAGATAGGCAGTCTTACTATCGTGGGTGCCTCCCACAATTATTTTGTATGATGTAAGCAATTAACTCATCTTCATCTGGAATATTAAATAAAGGGCTACGTTCAATAGTCATCAAGGTTTGCAGGGAATAGGTGTCCTCATCCTCAGGCTAGGCCAAATGGTTTGCTCAAGATCATGGTATGGCTAGGCTGGTGGTTATAAAACCAACTTCTTGGTCACAGTCCCATTGGAGATGATCATGATATCAGACCTGCAACCTATATATGCATTAGTAGTGCCAAGCCATGGTCTTCCTAGTATAAGAGGATAACCAACAAGGTTAACCTTTGGCTGCAAAACTATGAAATCAATAGGGTATTCCCAAGAATCTAATGCAATGACCAAATCTTATATGACTCCTTCAGGTTTGACTGTAGACCTATCGGCTAATTGTAAGACTGTCTGAGTAGGCCTAAGGTTGTTGAATTGGAATATTTGCATTGTCTCCTTGGTCATGACATTAATTGCAGCTCCCAGATCTATCAAAGTATTCTTAATCAGAGTCCCATTGATCTTGACATCCACCACTAGACTACCTGGATCTATATATTTGGAAACAATTATATTACCCAACATGATATCAACAAGATTACCTAACACATGCACTGTCTAAGGGTCTATTCTCTTCCTTCCTGGCTTCTTTATGCAAAGATCCCTAATAGCCTTGGTGTAGATAGGAATATCCTTGATGGCTTGGATTAAGGGAATCTTGATGCTTATATCTTTTAGTTGGTTGAGAAGGACAGTATCAATTTGGACTGTTTTCTTTTGCATGGCCAAGCGCTCAAGGAAAGGAGGAGACTTCTGATGTAAGGTAGTTTGGGCATCTTGGGTTGATTCAAGTTCTAAAGGTGGCTTATCTGAGGCTTCTTTAGTGGGTTCTTCATCTTCAAGATCTGTAATTTGGGGAGATGAAGGCCTTGCAAGTTGCTTCCCTAATCTAAGATGAACATTACTCACTTCTACCCCATAGGTGGGATATTGCATTACCTCGTTAGTATAACCTGCTGAACAGGCTTGTTGTTAGGTTTAGGTGCAGGTTGGGTAAGGATTTGGGTAGGTCTAGGAGGAGGATTTTGAAGTGTTGATGGTGGCATTATGGCTAGCTACTGTGGCTGAGATGGAATCACAGGTTACTAAAATTGTGCATTTTGCTGCCATTGCTGGCCCTTGTTCCATTGAGGTTGCCATTGTTGCTACTGAGTAGGCCACTGGGGGTTATAGTTGGGACCTTGGGAAATTTTGCTGAGTCCATGAGTTTGGCTATTGTTGGTTCCAACCAGCTTGTGGAGAAGGCCATTGGGGGTTTTGCCATGCATTTGGGTTACCAGGCCATTGTTGAGTATTCCAAGCAGAAAAGTTTTGATTTGCAGTAGGAAAGGGAGAGTTAAAACTAAGTGGATCAGAGGGCATACCTTGTCTTTGCTACCAAGGTCTCCTCTACAATATGAAGAACAATTTTCCATCTTCTCCTTCAAATGGCTACAATTCTAGCCTTTCAATCTTTTCTTGCTGGATACTGGCCACCCTTTTGCATTTACAATTGGCCTTCCTTTGTCTATAGCTAGGGCAGTATTCAGTAAGCATTACATCTGCCTCTTCTTGTTTCTTCTTGATATGAAGAGTGTCCAGCTGTGTAGCCATATGGCTAATAATGTCCTCCTTCATGTTGGTCAGTAGGTTACTAATCTCCACTCTTGAAACTCCATTAGTTGCCTTGCCTGTGATGGCTGCTCTTTCTCCCCTTGGTTTTCTAGGAAATGTTCTAGAATAATTTCTGCAGGCTCTACATACATCTTCAAAGGGAAGTTGAGATATATCCCCTATTCCAATGAGATTGAGGGCATCCATATAGTCATCATTAACTCTCCTCAAAAAGACCAGCTTCAGTGATTCTTCAGACAATCTATTTTGAGGGTTTTTCTTCAAGGCAAACTTGAATCTTTCCACATAGTCATCTAGTGGTTCATCCTCTTTCTGTGACATCCTGAAGATGTCATCTCTTCTCCTATCATGTCCTCTACAGTAGTCTTTATATTTTGCCAAGAACTTTGTCTTCATGGTATCCCAGTCTGGAATGACATCTTTCCTCAACCCTATAAACCATCTTAAAGCAACATCTTTTAGTGTGGCAGGGAACAACTTGAGTCTATAAGGATTATTGGTGTAGTCATAACTCCTACACAAGACATCAAACTCGAATAGGAAAGTGTCATGATCTTCGGTCACCAAACCATAGAAAGCAGGCAATGCAAAAGGTGGTATATTTTTTAGAGTAGCAGCCCGTGCTTGGTCTGGAATAGGGAATTCAAACATTTCTTGTCCTGGAGGATCCTCAACTGTCGCATCTACCATGGTTCTAAAAGTCCCTTCTGTGGCTGTGGAGGAAGCTGATGGAGATGTAGGAGGTGTTGATGAAGATGTAAGAGGAAACTCTTCTTCAACACTTTCTACTATGTAGTTGTAAAATCAGCGGTGTCCTCATTATCTTGAGAAGTTGAAGGGATGAATCTATCTCGGTTATCTCTCTGCCTCCGCATACAATAGTTTTAGCTTGATATTTCCACGGTCCTGCACAATGTTAGTAGAATATCTGGTGTTTCCTGAAAAGTGAATTTATTAAGTCTAATGTTGTAAACAGAATTTAATCTATGAAAGCACATAAAACTAATGAGACTATGAAGATAGCACCATCCCCGGCAACGGTACCAAAAATGTAGAGGAAAACTAATACGTTGTAGACTTAAACTAAATTCAGGGGTAAACCTATCTAAATAGTCCACTCTATCATTGCATTCCTACATTGAATTATCGACCAAGGAGTGTAAGCTTATGATGATACCCGCACTATATATGCCTTCAATACTCATTTCTATCCTAAACTAACTTATATAGACTTATTCTAATTAGCTTAATTTACTGAAGTTCACAAAAATGAAAGAACAACAAAAATAGTTAAAAATCTAGTTGCTACAGGTACCTTCAGCATGAGCTGAAGATAACTATATTCAATCGAGAATTACAAAATTAACTCAGAATACACAAAATGATAAAAGAATCGACACTAGCCTCTGGAGGACTTAAAATATGCATTCAATTCAAGAATCATAACTACTCGAAATAACAATCAAGATATCTTACTTATTCCACAATGTAACTTTTATAAAATAACATGAAACCGTTTTAACTAGAAATGCATGAATAAATAAGGGAAAATACAAAGTGAGAGTTAGTAACTTGAGTGGCCAGCTCAGGGAACTATCTCACTTGATCTGGAAACTAAATCTACTTCAGATTCTCATAACACATAGTTGTATTCACTTCATATTAGAAACAAGATCTTTTTAGATTGTATTCAATAAAACATGTCTAGATAAAAACAAAGTAATTATTGAATAGCTGTAAAAACAAAGTAACTTGGAAAGGAAATCTTCTCTAACTTCCATCGAACTCATCCCTCCTATCTTATACAAAAATTGGAGAGTATGATGTAACTACCAACTAACTTGATCATTAATTCATCCCTAGATATCAGGGTATAGGTTTGAGATCAATTTATTATTCTAACTGAAACAAAGGAAGCAGAGTCATGCTCAAACAAAAATTCCTATTCAATGGCTCATGAATGAAAACACATAAGCTGTGATTAGAATCCTAGAGCAAGTCTTATTCTTCACTTGTATTTTTTCCTCCATGATGATCATGTTCAGCTTCAGTTGGCACCTAACTGTGACTTCCTTCAATGCTCTGTCTTGTAATGTGTTGTGAATTCTCCTCTCCTTATGCTACCAACTTGCTGATGCATAGGGTTAATCCATAAAACATATACATACAAAATAGCCTTCATAATTAATCCACAAAATCCCATTTATATGCATACATACTTATGTTTAACTCATGCATTTGACAAACATCATCACCATGTTTCATATTGGCATATTAAGTTCAAGGTTTGCAGAACATATATAAAAGACATCATATTATGGTAGTAATGTCTTAGGAAAGTATCTGAAATAGCATAGGTATAAAGTCTAGAAGCATAAGAAATAGCATAAAAGAAGTCAACATTTGAACCCATCACAACTTATAACATTTTTTGGTCTTTTACAATTGAATTTTTGATAATGATACACTCAAGAGCATTCTTGGGATAAGAATGACACTTTTGGATACATTTTCACTTCGACAACTTGAGATTCAAGTGAGTTCGGGTATGCTTTTTCACATCGATGCACTTTTCTTATATTTTGTAAGTGACATTTTAAGACTTAAGCAGTTAGGCACATGCCTAAGGGGTGAATGCCACTTTTTGTTATGTTTTTACATTGACATTTGATACTTAAGTCATCTTGGGCACTATTTTCCACTTAAATGTCACTTTTTTCATTTCATTGACATTTACTAGGCTCAATTGAAAAAGTTATTTTGGGGTCACTCAAGTGATCAAATTTATCTTTGACATTAAAAAGTGCAAGAATTGTTTCTAGTTAAGTGATTTTTGACTTAAAGTTCACCAAAACATGACATTTCCCTTCCTTGGCATGCAACTAGGCACCTAGGAGACATTTTGAGTGTTTTGACCTCCAAGTATGACATTTTCTCTCTTTAGCACATTATGAACCACTTGTGCACCCTTTCCCTACTTGAGATCCTCAAAAAAAAAATCTCATTTGTTAATATGTGTCTTAGAAACCTAGATGGCCTTTCCCCCTTCCTTAGAACACCTTTGGCATTCCTTCATCATCTAAGATTTCATATTTACCTTGTCTAATGCATTGGATAACTTCTTTTTGTTGGGCCTACAATGGTGTTAGCTAAAATTGATAAAGAAAACATAAACAACCCTTGAGAACAAGGACTCAACTTGCTTGACCTACAAAATGAGAAATGAAAGGATCTTGGCTTACAACTTGACACAGTACACAAATTTTTGTATGTGTGCAATAATTGTCTTTGTTTAGTGACCGCATCACATACTTGGGGTGCAAGAGAACTTCTAGAATCTTTGATTTGTTAGTAGACTAGTGTCTTA
This sequence comes from Cunninghamia lanceolata, assembly GCA_027924645.1. Lineage (NCBI taxonomy): Eukaryota > Viridiplantae > Streptophyta > Pinopsida > Cupressales > Cupressaceae > Cunninghamia > Cunninghamia lanceolata. Next base: position 9,035,766 of record BSBN01000957.1, read on the forward strand.
TTAATTATAGACATGATATCTCTATAGTCCATGTAGATGAATTCGAATGCTTCTGGTAGAAAATTGTGTGAAAGTTTTGGTGTCTTATTAGTTGGGCATAGAATCAATCTATTCCTAAAACACTTAAATAGAAGATTCTTCCAACAAAAATACATTACAACACAATGCTCATATTACAACATTGACATAACACACAAAAAAAAAAAAAAAAAAAAAAAAAAACTTATTTACAAGCATGGATGGAGGGAAACACAAGAGGTTACATAAAACCATTTTTAGGTTGAGAAAAGTAGAAACCCCTCCTTACAAGTTGAGAAGCCAACCATGGTAGTATAAAACCTTGAGAACCACGAGAAATGTCTATTGTGAAGAAATAATTAGGACAACATTGAATCTCTTAAGGGGAAAACATAGGTGAGTATAGATCACTACTTTGTAGCTTAAGGTGAACATGAAAACCTACAATATCATTGAGATCTATCCATACTCATTAGATATAATCTATGGAAGTTTGATGTTGTTGTATGTCTTCATGGATGGTGTCAACTTCATGCTCTAGCTCCTCTTCACTCCTTGACATTATTTGGTTTTCATGATGACACACTCTTGTGTAGTCTTGAATTGACAACTTCTTTGATGTACATAGAAGTTACTAGTTCTGAAGCTTAACCAACCACTTGAGAAGAAGAGTATGTTTGTCAATTGATTGTTATCCTTTGTCAATATACAAAAAGAATTCAACCCCTAGCATTAGACTCTCCATCTCCAAGGAAGATTTTGATAGTGGAACTTGAGTAGATTGAGATTTCTTCCACCTTGTCATGAGAAGGTTCTTCAAACAATACCTCAAATGAAGAGAAGAAGTAGTTTGATTTGTCATATTCCCTTATGTAGCTAGGGCCTTCTTGCACAATAATAGGAATTGTAATAATTTATCTTCAAACACTTGCATGGCCTAATTTTCTTTAGAGAACATATGACATACTTGTATGATTTTATGTGTTCAACGTATGAGTATATTTTTCTCAATCACCAATCCTTCACTTGCCTCAAAAAAATTGAGCACTGAAGTAGGTGGTGCAAGAAAATATTTCTCTTTTCTATGATTTAATGATGCAAGAGAAGCAATGCTTTCCTAAAAATTTTGTAGTTCTATTGGTGGTTCCATCCCCACTTTGCCCTCCTTTGCTTGGACCTCTTTTCTTTTTCATTCTCTTTTTCAACTTTTTGATTCTACCAACACATGAAGGCATTATGTACATGACTATGCAAATCATTCGCTACTTTATTGATAACATGTTTGTGTTCAATATATCCCATCATAGAGTCACCATCGAGTTCATCTAATAGATGTTGAAAGTTAGACGAAGTCCCTTGATTTACATTTGAAGCTACCAATAGCTTTGTGACCCTTTGCATTTATGAGCAACTTATTCTATCACGCTTTTTAGTCTCATGGAATTTACAATAAGTGTAAGCTAAAGGAGGTGCTTCCAAATCTTGCTTTGTTGATGGAGTAGATGAATGAGACCTATTGTTGTGATTGTATGGCTAAAAGATATTCCTTCTTGGATACCTAGTTGATACTATTGAATTGGAACATTTTTTTTTGATTGGGAGTACTCAAGTTTTTAGCCTAGTCCGAGCCCAGAGAGACCCTTACGGGGGATCTCTTCCCAGCGGATTTATCACCTTAAACCACAGCTAGGGGGTCTCCGTCCCCAATGGGCATTATCACCTAGGCATTAATGCCCTTTGATTCAAATCCATGAGATCGTTGGCCCAACAAAGGCCCACAGCCTGCGAGCACGCCAGCCTAGCGGAGGACCTGAGAAGGATCCTGCGAGCACGGCAGCCTAGCGAAGGCACAAGGCTTGCGATCTTGTTGGCCCAACGAGGATTTGAACCCGGGTGGTGATCACCGCAACCAAGTGAACTCACCACCATGTTGTGCCCTGAAGGGCTTATTGAATTGAAACATTTAATGGCATATGTCTCTTCATAATTGTCACATCATTAACTACTCCTTACACCAATTGGGTCTACTAAACTTAGAATCATTAGTCTAATTGAATCCTTCCTTATCATTCTTGTAGAAATCATGTTTTCTTTTAATTCAATTACATGCTCTTGTGCATCTATCATTGAATCATCTACTCAAACTATCTTGATGAAAAATGCAATATTGGGAATTAGAGCATTGATAAAGCAACTTAGTAGAATCTTTGGAGAAGTTTGCAAAGTGTTACTGATTCTAGTGACTAGATGATTGAATCTTACAATGAAATCTCATAGGCTCATTATTATCCTTCCTAGCTCTCAAGAGTTGTGCAAATAATTGTGACAATCTTTAGCTAGCTTGAAGTGTGATAGGAAATTTTCAAGCATATATCCAACCACACTTCCCATCAAAGTTTACACAAATAGAGAGACTACAACACCTTCATGAGAAAAATACAAAATTTTACATGTTGTGAAAGTTGAAATATGTTCATCTAGATACTGAATAATATCACCTAAGAATATTGGAAATCCATTTCTTGATCTAGAAGGAAGATCATGATGTCCTATAAGAGCTAAAGGATCAATGTTATTTCCCCAAGACAAGGTAGGAGGAGGATTGATATTCTTGTTGTTTTGATCAACCATTGCTTGAAATAATTCTTTGCTAAAAATTGAACTTTAAAAATCAATTGGCTTTGTGAAAGACAAAGTAGAAGTTCTACTTTCATATGGTGGAGAGAAATTGTAATTGTACTACATTAGAAATTCTTACCAAGAATATTTTTTCTTGCCTTACTTGATCTTGTGCCAATAAAGTATCCACTATATTTTTTTAGTTCCAATTATCTAATGTAGATGGATAACTAATTTTCTATATCTCTCACCCCACAGTGCGTGCTGAAAACTATTATCATTTTAATTTTCACCTTTCAGTACAACACGAAATAGAGCAACTTGTAAGGATAAAACTTTCTTCTAATTAGAAGGGCAAGATCCCTTGTAACCAAAAGTTCAAAACTAAATCCTAGAGCCTAAAGAAATGACCTCTAGCTTTTTACTATAATTACAAGTTAAATATCAGGGTTTCATACATTTATTGCAAACAGACTAAACAAATTACTTATCTTTTTGGTTCTTAGGTAAGGGCACAAATCTTATCAACACTTCTACTCAAGACAAGATATTTTAATATTTTCCCTTGAAAGTAAACACCTATAATAGGTAACAAACACTATTATATCCAAACCTATAATAACTTCTTCATTTAAACCCACACTACAAAGGCTACACTTTTCAAAAAATATTATTTGATTTAATAAATGAATAAACAAAAGATTACCCAAGACAACTTGAATTTAATAATCTTAGTAGAAAATAGGCATACAAATAACCATTAAAAATCTAAGTGCAAAGGGAGTGCAAATTACATTTATTTATAAATGTTTACAAAGTTTTTTATGAAAAATATATGTATCTTTTCAATAATTTGTTTAAGAATTAGAATCAACATATTGGTGTTCTATTTAATTTCTCTTGATTTTAGTCCTCATATAGCGATGATATTTAGTTAATTGTTTGACCATTATGCAATGCTAATATAATTAATTGTATGCTTGTAAAATTTTCTTTCTTCATCTTCACTTACAATTCAGTAAAAATTTAAAGAATGAAGATTTTCAATGTTTTGAAAGACGTGGGTATTGTATCTTAGATTTTGAAAATTGTAAAGTGAATTAAAGGTACAGTTCTATGGAGGGGAGCTACCTCAAAATTTTGAAGGGGTGTTGACAAAATTTAGAAACCTTTTCAAGTCAAACAGCGCCATGGATTTGAGAACCACTTTGAAAATAGTTACTAGTGAGAAAGTTTAGGTAAAAAAATATTGGAAGTTAATAGCTTCATTATCCAAAAGTTTATCAAAATCCACTTAAAAGCATCCAAAAAATACAAAGATCTTGCAATGTTACCATGTGGAGATTAAGATCCCAATTTAAATTAATAGAGAAACTTTCCACAACACCTCCCAAATAATTGGGAAAAATCTAAAAACTTAAGATAATGATTTTATAGGAAGAAATTCCATTTACTTTATGTTTTTTTTTTAATGAAAAAGGTGGTAACCATCAGATTTTATTGATAATTCAAAAACATCGTTACAAAAGTTCATAGATAACCAGGAATATTACATCTGGTATATAAGAAGATAGCCAAAATTAACATACATAGTGAGATGGACATGTATAGCCAAAAAAACAAAAAACCAAAATAGAAGGAATACAAACCACCACCTAACAACCACTCATATCCACCGGGCCTGCCACCCTGCTAGCCTCAGCCCCAATCTCGCCGTCCTTGGTCTGATCCGGCTCCACCTCGGTATCAGAATCTGCCTCCATGTCATCCGGATCCCTTGGTAGATGAGGGGCCATATCCGTAGCATGCAGACGCAGGAAACGTATTGCCACAAACAATTATTTACACCTTACCCTCATTTGTGGGTCATCCCACAATAATGGGTTACACTTTTTGGCCAAACTTGACATTGGAATCAACATTTTGAACTAAATCTTTACTTTCTAACACCTATAGTCACTAAACCGTTAGGAATTTGAAGATGATGCAAACTAGTGATTTGTGAGATTTTGTTTATAGATTCTAAATATATATTTTTAAAAATATTTGGAGTTAAATTGTAAAAATTTTTGTGTCTCCTTTGATAACTAGTTTTTAATAGTAAACAACATTTTTTTTAAAGTGATGTGTATTCTATAGCACATAACTTTTTTTCTACAAAGGATAAAATTCTAATTCTTTTGAATTTAGATTGGTAACACTGATATATAGGGCATGCATTTGGTTTTATAATGTTTTGTTGAATATTTTTTTAATTAAGTTTTGAATTCAAACCAATTATAATTTAGACATAGGCGTATTCAGTAAAACATAACTTTTTTTGTATGTATCTAAATTCAATTTGTTTTTTGTTGAAACAAAGACATCAATACCTAGGGCATAGATATTTTTTAGAATTTTTTTCACTAATTTACTAATTTTCCATGTGTGTAGAACATAGAACTTGATGTTCAATGAAAAACTTACATTCACAAGAAATAAAAAATGATTAAATATATTTAAAATTATACTTTTTGAGAAGCTTATAATAAAGACTGCATACTTACAAAACATAAAATTTAAATGAATTCATTTGATCCCCCAAAAGGTAAATCAAAAGTAGTTTTTTATCAACATTTTGATAAGTGTAGAGGAGACTCCATTATAGGTATGGTTTAAAACTAGCGGGGTTCTATCCAAGGGGGTTTGAATCTAAGGGGGCTTGATCAAACCCTCTTCAATAAAAATCCTTTAAATGGAACCTTTCAAGGCTTAAATCATTATATTTTCTAAAATTATGTGATTTCAGCAAAAAATATGATGTCCTAGAAAGTGTAACCCATTATTGTGGCAACACCCTTGCTTCGGCACCGAGAAGGCATGGCCTTTAATAGCCCTCTCAAGCTCATTAATACACCCGCATCCCAACCCTCTCTGCATTGTCCTATAGAGGCATTCCATGGCCCTGGAAGAACAGAGTCGGTGGATAGGGAAGAGGCCGCCAACCCGCGCGTCTCTGACCATAATATCATAGCTTTGAAGGGCACTATTCCATTGGTCCACACTGAAGAGCTGCGTGTTCACTATTCCCATGGCTATGGGTAACATGTACTTGGCGTCAAGGGTAATGTCCAACATACTGGACAAGAAAACCGAGACCACATCCAACCACCTCACCTCCCTTTCAGGTTGACCATCTAGCCACCTTTGGTTGCAGACGTGTCTTATCGCAATCTGAGTGAGCATACAGTCGATCTCATTAATTTATGTTAACAATCATTTTTTCACATCTTAATTTCCCTTAGTATGTTTGAAAATTGAACTCCTAATGTATGACAAATCCCTTTTCTAGCATTATTTAGTTTTTTGTTATGGAATAAATTGATTATTATCATGTTTAAAAAAATTGATGTGGAGGTGGATGAGTCCACAAATTGACATACATAAACACGCACTCTACTTAAATATCATCCACTTCAATGGTCAAACAATCAATAGCGATTTTACACCTCATTCACAACAAAAAGTGGTAAATATATGTCCTATTTTTATTGGCCCAAATTAACCTTTGACTATTGAAGTGGATGATATTTAAGAATAGCCCATAAACATGTACACGGAAGAATAATACATTGTTGACTTTAAACCAATTTAATATTCGTTCATATTAATTTTTATATAGCAAGTTACATGCATGAAAACATTTGTAGGACATTTGAAATTGGTTATTTTTAAATATTATTTGGTTCAATAATCAAAGATAAATTTTGGTTACCACTTTTTGATATGGATGAGATGTAACAATAGTTCTATTTAAACAACACTTTAATGGTCAAATAGTCAATATTAATTCTATAACTTTATCCACACCAAAAAGTGATAAATAGTTGTTCTATTTTTATTGGCTAAAATTTACCTTCAATGTTGAATGAGGTAATATTTTAAAATAATCCAAGAAATTAAAGTCCAATATACTTAATAAAAACCATATATTTTAAGAATATACTTAATAAAAACCATATATTTTAACCTATCATTCCTTAAGAGAATTAAAAAAAAACAAATGTCCATAAGATAAGACAATTTTTTATTTATTTTTAGGTAAATGATATATAAAATTCCTAGTACACTTTAAACTGTTTGATATTTAAATAGAGTGACATAGGAGATCTTAACCAGCACCTCCAACTTTCTTTGTTTGCATCTCTAAGCAAGGTTTTCTCTAATTGCAATGCCCTAGCGCTCACAATAGAAAATAGAACCCTGAGTACGTTTTCTATAAGACAACTCACAATTTATTTAGATGTTCCACCATCAATAAGTCTATTCATTTTTCAAATTAGTACAAAGTACCTTCAAAATACTAAGTAAATATCATCCACTTCAATAGTCAAATAGTTAATAGTAATTTTATACCTCATCCACAAAAAAAATTGGTAAATATTTGTCTTATAATTATTGACCAAAATTAACTTTTGACTATTGAAATAAATGATGTTTAAGAATAACCCGTAAAAAGTTTAACAACCTTAAAAATTTCCTGGAAAGAAAATGAAAAGGTAAGCAGCAAAGGATTGACCCAGGGGATGTGTAGAAGATGAGGCTGATTGCTTCTGATAAAGATGCTCTTGAAAAGCTAATGATGGATGAAAATTGTCTTTGCCTTGATATTTCTGTTATTGACACCTCAAGCTGGCTATCTGTAGTCTTACTTATCTTGAAAATGTTAAATATGATAACTGAAATGATGATCTACTGTGTGGCCATAATTCCTACGGTAGCTCTGATGAATGTAGTTCCAAAATTAGTGGTAATGAACAAATCAGAACTTTCAAATGCTTTTCAGGAAATTCAAGGAAAGAAAATATCAAAAGGACTATTAAACACCTAAGAACTATAATCCCTGGTGGAAATGGCATGGAGACTACTGTTTTTCTGGATGAAGCCATTCAGTATGTGAAAGTGTTTCAGCTAAAAGTTAAAAAAATGGAGGAAAATCAGCAGGATGTGATGAAGTGAGTTGCACTTACCAATAGCCGCAGAGTTCTTCTGTAATCACTAGTTCAAATCTGGGTTGTCAAATTGCCAATTCGTACTACAGGTGGAGGTTTTAGATTAAAACAAGCATTGGCATTAGCATTTGTGGGATTAGTCCCATATTTGATGTAGGGGGGCATGTTCCGAGACTTATGAGCCCGATTTCATTAACATATTGAAATATTGCGATGTCAGTTCCAATGCATGTTGAAGGTTATGTGAACCATTCTTTGTTGGGATTTGACCGGGATTTGGCAGAATAATGCGAGAAGGCTTTATGGGGTTCTAGGGATAGTTGAGTCTACATTTAATATTTGGGACTTGAGCTAGACTCATGGACCAATGCTGGATGAGTTGGATAAGTTGATATCTCGGGACTATGCCAAAAGTGAGCATTTAATAAAAGGGGCCGAGTTGGACTTAGGCCATGTTGGGACTGAGTTGCCTTAAGGATTTCAATGGACTCAAGCATTAAGTATTTGTGGCTGTCTCAAGTTGCTATGATGGGCCATTGGATTATGGGATTCAATGATGGGCCATTGGATTATGGGATTCATTTAGTGTTGTTGGATCCTACATATGGACTTGAATGAAGTCGTGGAAAGATTGGGCTACCAAGCCAATAAAATGTAATGATCCTCCATTATGATCCTCCATATGGACTTGAATGAAGTCGTGGAAAGATTGGGCTACCAAGCCAATAAAAGGTAATGACCCTGCATATTAAAAGGTAATGATCCTGCATATGGACTTGAATGAAGTCGTGGAATGCAGATTGGGCTACCAAGCCAATAAAAGGTAAGGCAAGCTCAATGTTGCAATAAGTTTGGCAGAGCAATAAGCTTAGTAAGCTTAAAAGCTTGGGAAGCTTAGTAGAGTGAGAAGCTAAGGGCGAAGACCTAAGTGAGTCCACTATTGCGAAATAGTTTTGGGAAGTTATACAAAGAAAGTATGGGAACCAAAGGTGATTCTAGTATTGAGAAGCTTGGGGCAAGTTGATCAAAGCCTTGGGGTAGATTTAGTAAGTATAACTTTATATTTTATCCTTAGAGGCTCATTATGGGATTCTAAGAGGAGATGTAAGATAGTCTAAGAGGAAATCCTTTGTTGGATTGATGGAGCTGAGGCATGGATAAGTGCATAGGATGCCAAGTGCTGAAGTGAGGTTGTTATGAAGATTGTTGAGGGTATGTTGAGCTTGGAGTGCAGATGTTGGGTGCATGAAGAGCTTGGGGCAATCATGCTTGAGTTGGGGCAGTATGGAATATTGGAAGCCTAAGTTTTGAATAGGACTGAGTCGAAGATGGAGTCCATCTAAGAGGTCTATAGATGAAGTAATGTGAGGAGGATGTCTTTCAAGGAAAGAACTAAGAGTTGGAAGTGTGTTGGACATGTGGATGCATTGCCGAGTTTGTGCAAAGTCTAGAATGAGTTGGGAGAACTTGAGGCAAGCACAATGAAGGCATAAGTGAGAAGTTGACTATGGGATAGAAGTCTTTCATGAAAGAGGAATGTTGGGGTGACCTATCTAAGTGGCTCATGTAGGTGATAAGCCTAAGACGCAAAGAAGGCAAGGTGTTCTAAGTATGGGATGAGCTATCCATTGCATTGTGGTGATCGAAAGAAGCAGCTATCCAAGTCTTGTTGAAGAATGAGGTGGTATTTTGGACGGAGCATTGGATGCAAATGAATTGTTAGAGCATCATTTGAACAAGGTTCAAGAGGTTTTGAAATGGCATGAAGGAGGCTAGTTCTAGTGTTGGGCTAAGGACTATTTTGTGGAGAGTTATTGGGTTCCTTGGGGGTGGTGTTTCCTTTGTAAGCATTCTAGGCATTGTCAATGGAGTCCAACTTGGATACACATTATGGGATAGTCTATTTGAGGACATGGATTTGTAAAGGTTTGTTGAGTGAATCAATGAAGTCTATCTTACCCCTAACTATGTGTTGGTTCCCAAAATAACCACTCCAAAATCCTTGAACATTACCCAATCACCTTGGCCAGGGGTGTGATTAAGAGGATTGGTAAGTGGTTCATCCACATGTTTAGGACAATTCAAGGGCAACTGGTAGGAGTGGGTAAACTTGTTGGCAAGAGACACTGTGTGGCTTCAAGAGACACTGTGTGGCTTCAAGAGACACTGTGTGGCTTCATGAGTGTTGTCATTGATGGCAACAAAATCTATCTCACACATCCGCAATACATAGTATGCCTATATCGAAAGTCAGATTGAAGATTGTTTTGGTCCAGTGAACAAGAACAGAGTATGCAACAAGGTCCGACAATTAGGTCCGGATCTCTCAGATGGTGTAACTCAGCAAGTTGCGGACTTGGATAAGTCAAGAGGGGTATCATGACTACTATATTCCAGAGATTTATTCTCCGGTGATAAAGCATGAAAAATATATGAGCATCTAAGTGTAGGGTTCCAAACAGGCAGAGCAGATGGAGAAAGAACTGACCGATAAAGCATTAGACTTCAATCTGGATGAGTAAAATGTGTTGATCAAGCTATTTGGGGGATTAGACATTGTTGGCCGACATGATTAATGAATTCTATGCCTATGCTTTTGATACACATCACAAATCAAGCATGGATTCAGCCGACATATCAGTACTTGTAAATATCTTGAGTGTCCCTGTTGTCGACTAGAAAGTTGATGAAATCCTTGATGCAGATATATATACTAGATGGATTCCAGTATGTAGGTGTGTGGAAAGATACAAGAAGTGGAATAAAGTGCGAAGAAAAGCGGGGACAATTGTGCAAGCAACAGATCAAGTCCAATATGTGACAGAGCAACAATATTAAAGCAGAGGAAGAATGAAGTGCATCAAATCGGTGTATTGTGCCTAACTGGAATTAAACTCTTGCATTTGTAGATGCTTCTCACCAGTTCAAACATCTGATTACCTTCTGTAAGTTCTTGTAGGCAGTGTGCCTCTTGTGAGCAGTGTGCTCGGGCAGTGAGCCCTAATTGGCAAGTGCCATCTTGTACTCCTTTATTCTTTTAATAGAGAATACAATCTTGGGTTAGTCACCCTGTGGTTTTTCCCTTAACAGTGTTTTCCACGTAAAAATCCTTGTGTTATGTGTGTTGATTTTATTTTTGTTCTTATGATCACATATGCTTATATGATTTGATGATGCACTGATTATTAAGATAACAAAAGAAAAGAAAATTAAAGAAAATTTGAGATCACTGATTTACCCCCCCTCTCAGTTATCTACCTTGTTTCCAACAATTGGTATCAGAGCTAAGTTTCTTTAAACAAAGCCTAACAACTTGAGGAAGATCTGGGAATCTCAATGGATATATATGGTATGAAGGAACAATTTTAGTCTGCCCTAGATGATCTTGAACAATCCCATTCTGAAGTCAATAATTTGAGAGAAAGACTCAAACAAGCTGATGATTTCATAAATGAGCTAAAAGAAAAACTTAGTATCTCTGTGAAAAAGAGAAAGGAACTACTTCAAAAATTAGCCAATCATAGTGAGGACAATGATACTAATGAAGATCTGAATGAGAAAAATAAGCTATGTGAGAAACTATCAAAAGAGATCATTATGGTAAGGCATGAAATAGAATCAGGGGTTATGAGATTCACCCAAGCAATTGAAGAAAAAAGGAAAATTGAAGATAATCTAAAACAATCCCTCAAAGAGAAGACAGAGGACTGCCACAAAATGGACAGAATAATAAGGCATTTTAAATTTGATCTTGAAGAAGCTAGAGATAATGAAGAACAACTTGAGAATCAGATAGACACTCTTAAACAAGATCTTCAAACAACAAATGAATACAAAGAGAAATTCAAGATAAGCTCAGCCCAACTTGAAGTTCTTCTTAAAAGCCAAAAGAGGGTAGATGATAAGCATGGCTTGGGATATGAGAAAGGTGAAAGCTCTGGATCTGCTCAGAAGAACTTTGGATCAGGAAATTAAAGAAACAAGCCTAGAAGACCTCCGACAAGGCAACCAAATGCTCAAAGATATCCATCCTTCAATGGATACTGCTTCAATTGCAACAATTTTGGTCATAAAGCAACTCAGTGCAGAAGGAGAATGAATCAGACTAATCCATCCTTCTCCGGACAATGTTTCAACTACAAAAGGTATGGTCACAAATCTCATGAATGCAGAAATATGCAAATAAATAATTCATTCAATGGTAGATGCTTTGCATGCAATAGAATGGGGCATATGGCTAATCAATGTAGATCAAGAGAATATCAATCAAATATGCAAAGAAATGTTATCTGTTACAATTGCAATAGATCCGGTCATATTGCCAAATTCTACAGAAACATAAATCAGGATAGAAAAGGTCCGATGGAACATAATCAGAAACAAGATAAGGGTAAAGGTAAAGTGAATGCAGATGAAGTTCAAAAGGAGATGAGCAAGATTTGGGTGAAGAAGAGTACAAAAAATATTGGGGATGGATCCACATGAGAATCTGGTGTTGATATTCCTTCCAAAAACTAAAAGGGTGAGCTCTAGCTCAGGGGGAGTCACAGAGAAAAACAAATTCCCCTAGCCAGTCAATTAGTGCCTAAATCTGGCACATGGAATGCTGCGGATTAAAGGGTTCTCAGAAAAATATCTAAACAACCCTCGGTAAAAATATGAAAGATCCACATGAAGTTTTATAAGAGTTTAACCGCTCAAGTTGATCCAGTTTGACAGCCATCCGGTAAAGCAGGATTTTTAGAAACAGATCTGGTATGATTCAGAATGAAAATACTTGGATCTATGGACCCATGACATGAATGAAGAAAAGAAGATACATTGTCAATTCGCACTGACAATGATTCTAAGATCAGCACAATGATTCGAGAAGATCTCTCTTAAAACAGGGTAACCAGATAACTTAAGTTGTGCATTTATTACAAAAGGAAATTAGGGTTTGCGCAAGAATAAAAGGGTTCTTTCACTCATCATTTGCACACTTGAATTCGTGAAGAAGATAAGAAGAGCTCTGTAATGAAGTTTCTACAATCCACTCAAAGATCAATTGGAAAATCAAATTCAACCAGCAATTTGTTCCAGCTCCTATTTCAAACCCTAAAGCGTAAAAAGGCACTTCCATTATGAAAATCTCTCTTTGAATCTTTTGTAAGATGGCTACTCCAATGGTTGTAAAGATCACTGATAGGCCACATCCTAAATTCAAGAAACACCCCTATAAATCTCTAGAAGTTGATCCTTTAGGCGCATTTTCTAGCATTCCGCATGGGGTATTACACATAGAAGATGTTAGGGTCTATATCCATGCCAACATTGAGGAATTTGGAGACTCTAAATTGATGGACATCTATTACAAATAGCTAATAGATGAGAGTTTTGAACTCAAACCTCAATACAAGGCCCTTCAGGATAAACACTTTGGACATTGTATACACTTTCCCTGTTTTGCAGAAGATGATTGGGTGTGGTATGTCCTAAGCAGGATGCATGATAACTTCATGTGGTTAATGAGGCCCTTCAAGATAACAAAAGATGCTATTAGGGCAGTGACTAGACTGCATTCTTCCGGTGGGTTACCTGCACTCAAATCTGTCAAGAACCAGACAGTAACTAAAGCCACTGGATCTAAATTTGACAAAAGAGCAATGACCATAGATGACATCACTGATCCAGATGTCAAGTTTTCCTCAGTGATAATTGGCTACAAAATCTATCATTCGAGCAGGGAGAATTCTGTGTCTGGAACTACAATATATGCAACATATCAGATGTTGAGGGAAAATGCAGATTATGACCTATGTGATCTTCTCCTAAATCAACTATTATAAAACCTGCAAAAGATGAAAAAGGATAAGAAGAATTCCTTAAAATATGGTCATCTAATACTGTGTCTATTTTTCTACTATATGAATGAGCTACCCGGATCTAGTGGTTGGGTTTGGCAAAATGATATACCGGTTGCAATCCAGATTAGAGATTATATGTATGGACTTGGTGATGCTAAAGCTCATAACATAGCTCTCTGGGATTATTTTAAGAACTTCCAAAGCATGATGTAGGCCAGAGAGAGGATACCTCAATCCATAGTTGAGAAATACAAGGACACAGTGTGCTTCATGGTTGACATTGATCAATGCCTAATGGAGGCAGTTGAGCCCAGAACAGTGTGGATAATGCCTATGGGATACGAGGTCAATGAGAAAATCTTGGAGCTACATATTCAACACTTGTTGAGCTAGCCTAAGGACCCTGAGGCAGAAATGTTTGGAACCTTTCAAGAACTAAGTGTAAAAATACATGTTGAATTAAGACAACCGGAGATAAAGAGGAAAGTAAGAAGGGAAGTTGAGGAAATTGCCAAAAGATTTGGCTTATCTAAAGAGGCAGTAGATGTAAATAGAGAGAAAATGGAAAGGGCTGAAAAAGAAAAACAAGAAGCAAAGAAAGGAGATGTTCCGATACAAGCCTCCTCCCGGACTAGATATTCCAAGAGCTCTGCACCTACCACTCCTAAAAGCTCAAGGACCACCAAACCGGAAGTCAAGACATCTGGAAAAGGAGAAAAGAGGACAAATACCAAAGCCACAAGGTCATATACAAGCCTCAAGGATGATGAAGAAATAGAATCTGATGAAGAAATCAAGAAAATGAAGAAGAAGAAAACATCCGGGGAATTCTCTACTAGCAAAAATAAGGAAGAAAAGGTAGAAGAATTTGTTGAAAAGCCCACTCTTTCCATTGGTGACATCATCAAGGCAGTTACTATGGATGGGAACCTGCAGCCAGTAACAGAGTTCTATGATGAATACAGTGATACCGACAAGAGGATTTTGGAAGAAGCTACTGTCAGGTACCTGAATATTTACAATAAGGCTTTCATTGAAATTATATCATTAATTCCCAAGAGTCTAGAAAAGGTACTTGAACTGAGAAAAGAGAATGCAAAGGCAAAAGACCTAGAGATTCAGGAACAAATAATGATTCAACTTTATCCTTCTATCACTCCAAGACAAATGGACATGATTGTTAAGGAAAAATTGGATCAACAATGAATATGCAATAATAATCAATATCAGATACCCAAAACTTCAATGAAATAGTGAACTAAGGAAATTCAATAACAATGAACAAATAACAAAGCAAACCTCCTTAGATCATAGCTTCCATTGATCGCCTATCACAATCATTCTTGCATGTATGAAATAGGGCCCTCAGAGAGTGCACTTCTTTGCTTTGTTGAAGAATGTCAATTGAGAATGGCTATGATAATACCAATATGAAGAGGAGCTTCACAACGATGATAGTGGTGTGTAGTGCGTAGTAGCGAATGTGATCACAAGCAATGAAGGAATTGGTGCCAAAGGCGCGCTGTAATTCCTGCAGAGTAACGATACTTAAAGCTTGGATGATTGAAATGGAAGAATAAGGTTGTACTTATAGACTTGGGAAAGAAGAGATCAACGGTGTAGAGAGAATGAGAAGATCAACGATTAAGAACAGTTGAGGAACGTGCAACGAATAAGAAGAAGACATGTGTCTTGCTTTCTTTTGCATAAGAGGATTTGCTAAGAATAGAAGAATGAGTTAAAGCAATTAAAAGAATATAATAATCAATTAAGTGATTTAAAACAAGAAGGGATTTGCATGAGAATAAGAAGATATTTTGCTTTATTAAATATTAGGAATATTTAATTGCATGTGCAAGAAAGCTTGAATTATATTTAGAGATAACTCAATTTAGAAGAAAAACAACTTAAATAAATAATTGATTTATTTAAATTTAGAGAAGATATTATTGGAAGAAATAATTAAATAATTGGTATTATTTAATTTAGAAGATAAGAAAGCAAATTAAATAAATGTTGTGCATGATTTGGAAGAATAAATAAAATATTTGATTGTATTTTATTTTTGGAGATTGAAAGGATTTAAATAAATTTGATTTGAATTATTCAAATTTGGAAGAATGATTTGACTTAATTAAATAATTAAGAATTATTTAATTGTTTGGAAAGAATTGAATTAAATAAAGGAATTTTCTTAATTGTTGGAAGAATATGAATCAAATAAATAAATTTATTTATTTATTTATTGATAGAGGACTTAGAAGGGAATAAATATTAAGAATATTTATCTAGACCGAATCCTGTCATTTTTAGGTGTATACATTTTGCCCCTCTTTGATGCAATGCAGTTTACGGCGTTGCTTCAAAGAATAAATAGTCTGAATAATGATACATGCCCTAGTTTGCCCCTGGTACAGGTTATGATGATAGGATGCCCCCTCGGGAGATTGGATGAGAAGAAGGCAGAAGGACATGAGACAGACAATCTCACGAAGACGACGAGAAAACTAGGTTAGGTTTGAAGGAAACATGACGCGTTTTAGAAAACGGGAAGAAAACTAGAAGAAATGGGTGCGGGAAGTAATCGCAGTCACCACCTAGCCAAATTAGGGTTTGCATGCTATATATAGAAGCTGGGTCCACAAGACAATTCATTTGTACACTTGTCTTTGTTTGATTTGCGTTGGAGAGCTTAGAGCAGCATAGAGCACAGAGTAGTCAGCACGAGGATGGACATTCCATGCGAGGAGCATCGATTTGAGCACATCCATTGATTTGACCAACCAGCAGAGGCAGGAACCCCTGTATGTATCTCAAAAAAATTTCCCTAGGGTCAAGTTTGAATGCAATAAATGCTAGGAGAAAACTAGGTTAGACAGATGCGCTGGAATGCAGAGTGGCGCATATGCCACGTGAAATTGCGCATAGGTAATTCTACAACGCATGCACGATATAGGACGGCGCATATGTGAAATCTACGCGTGAATAGGTTTAGGCGACGCATGCATTATTCTGCAGCGCTTTTACGGTATGTAGCAGTGCATATGTCTGGGTAGCGCATTTGTAGCATAGGACGACGCATGCATGGGTTCTTGCAGCGCTTTTGCTAGAAGTGGTGCATGGGTCAAGAAATGGTGCTTTCATTAAGAAATGACGCATTTACCACCTATTGTGGCGCATATGATATAGATAAGGAAATTACTTAAAAAAACTGACTCGATTGGCATCCTGTTTGACGTGTCAATCGATAAGCTATCTCTGAGATTGCAGGAATCTAGTCAAGAGATGTAGTGTGTTGTTTTGATCAATTTGAAATGCTAAGTTAGGTGATATGTTTCTATAGATATGTTGAGTATGGTACTTGCGGCTTTAGGTTGACACCTTGCTTTGCGTGCTTGCAGGAGGATATACGAGATACGCTTTAGTCTAGGGAGCAGTTCCCTATGCCTATGTTGCAGAGATACATGCTGACAGAGATAGATAGAGAGGCGTTAGGCACAATGGGACTCAATTATGTTTGCTTCATGTCCGAGGTTCAGGCGAACCATGGATTGCTGACTGCTGCAGTGGAGAGGTTCCATAGTGAGGATGAGACTATTGGAACAAGGTGGATAACTGAGAGGAGGGGTGAATCAGTTATCTTAAATATTTTAACTTTCTCTTCCTTTTTAACAATTTGTGCAAAATCAAAACATTTAAGCATACATGAACATGAGAGCAGAAAATAAATCAACACACATAACACAAGTATTTTTACGTGGAAAACCATGTTAAGGGAAAAACCATGGGGTGACTAACCCAAGATTGTATTCTCTATTAAAAGAATAGAAGTACAAAATGGCACTTGCCAATTAGGGCTCACTGCCCGAGCACACTGCTCACAAGAGACTCACTGTCTACAAGGTATATAGAAAGTAACCAGGTGTTTGAACTGATCAGAGGCATCCACATATGCTGGGGTTTAGTTCTAGTTAGGCTCAATATACTGATCTATTGCACTTCATTCTTCGTCTGCTTAGTGCTACTGTTCTGTCACATACCAGATTTGTATAGTTGCTTCCACACTGCTCTTTGCTTTTCTTTGCACACACTACAACACACAACTCACCCTCACATCAAAATCCATTTGGTATATATATCCACACAAAGGATTTCAACATCTTTCTAGTCAACATCTAGAATACTCAAGATTTTTCCAAACTCTGGTTTGTCGATTGAATCCATGCTTACTATGTGATGCGTATCAAAAAGATAGTTATAGGAATCATCAATCATGTCGGCCAACCATGAATGATCCCTTAAGAAACTTGATCACCATCAATTTATTATCTAGATTAAGGTCTGATGCTCTGCCGGTCAGTTCTTCCTCAGTCTACTTTGCCAGACAAGAACCCAACACTTAGGTGCTCATATCTATTCACTCTTTCATCACCGGAGGCTCAATCTCTAGAATGTAGTAGTCATGGTACTCCTCTTGACTTCCCCAAGTCCATACTTTTCTGAGATACTTCCTCTGAGAGATCCAGACCTAACTATCAGACCTTGCTGCATGCTCTGTTCTTGCTTACCGGACCAAAACACTCTTCAATTTGACTTCCAGTATAGACATACTATGTGCTGTGGATGAGTGGGATGGACTTTGTTGCCATCAATGACAACACTCATGAAACCACATAGTGTCTCTTGCCAACAATCTCCCCTTTGGCATTGATGGCAACACTTAGTGAAAAATGACTAAGTGTTGTAACAAACTCCCCCTTGGTTGATGCTCTATCTTATGTACACTTTTACCGGAGCTCCCCCTTAGTTGGATTCTACATTTTTCACTACTCATCACTCCCCCTTTGACATCAATGGCAAAGGGTAGAATCTGGACACCAAAATTTCCAAAAATCAGCCTATACATAGCCGCCTAAGTATATATACAAGTTATACTTACATATGCTTAAGTATATCCACAAAAGTGGTTTTCAACTGGACAAATTCTGTCTCCCAACTCTACTTCATCCTGTCCAAAATTGAAATGTGGCCACTCAACAAAGATGCGAATGCTTCTGCCCTTTTTAAGTCTACTAGATCACTAGTCCGGGCTGTAGTCTGAGCATCAGTTAGAACCTCATGCATGACTTCTGACTTAGGGATAATTATCCCTCTTAGTTCAGTCATTCTGCTTATTCTATTCTTCTTCTCCTTCTCAAGCCTCTTTATCTCATTCATAGTGGCAATAGCCTGACATTCTTGATTCATTATGGATGAGGTGAGAGGATCAAAATTTTGAGATAAACTTGATAGTTTGCTCTCTTGTTCTTCCACCTTCTTGGCAATGTCTGTTGTTACGGTGGACCAAGATAGACAAAATTTGTATAAATCTCTTCCATCTTTAAGAGCATTTTCTAAGCTCTTTATCCCAATATCCAAATTTATTCTATCATTTGTTATAAGTCCCTGCACCTCAGAGAATCTCTTTCCCAAAAATTCTTTTCGAACCTTTTCTTCTACCGCCTTTTCTAAGGAATCAAACTGAGTATTGACAGAGTTTATCATAGATTTAAGGTTACCAGATGGAGAGGCCGAAGGATCCTTTTGAAAGGATGGCATGATCTTCTCCAACATTCCAGAAGCAATCTCTATCAGCTCACAATCTTCCATGTGAGACTTCAGAAGTTTCTCTTTTGCCTTTGCTTGGGCAAAGGATGTTATCTTCATTGTCTAAACTAGGGAGAGGGAATCAAAATTAAGTGGTACTTGGAATAGTTCTGGTTCATCAATCTCCATTAATTCCTTGGACAAGAAACTCTTCACTGCTTCTGCAGTGTCTCTTGCCAGAGACTTCTTTCCTTTTGTAGCCTCAGAGCTATCAGCAGAGATCTTCTCTGTTTGTTCTTCTTCTCTTACCTTTTTCTCATCTTCTTAACTTGATTTCTCCTCTTTTCTTGCTTCTCCTTCAGTTCTGGAGTCTGCTAGGGGATCCAGAAGAGAGATGTTTACTCCTTTAGGGGCTTCTTTTTCTAGAACAGAGGAATCCAAGTCCTTAGTCTTCTTCTCTCCTATCTCCTTTGACTCTTCTACAAATTTCTCAATAGAATCTTCCTTTGATGCACTTGATCCTTCGACATCCATGGCAGAAGGTTCATCACTTATGTCCTCTGTAATAGGAAGATTGAATCTTTTATATGCATTCCGGAGGATGCCTTCAGTCTCTTTTGCCACCTGATCAGTCTCTCCAAGCATAAGCTTGTTCATTCTGGCTTTGCTCTGGAACTCATCCTTGCAATCCTTAAAGATCATGTTCATTTGTTTTGGAGTGATGGAAGGATAGAGATGAATAGCTATCTATTCCCGGATCTCTAGGTCCTTTTCCTTAGCATTGTTCTTTCTCATTTCAAGTTCCTTCTCTAGGCTTTTGGGAATTAGAGATATGATTTCAATGAATGCTTTATTATAGATGTTTAGATACATGACTGTAGCATCTTGCAAGATTTTCTGGTCAGCTTCACTACATTCATCATAGAGTTCTGTTAATGGTTGCAGATTTCCATCCACTGTGGCTGCCTTGATAACATTATCAACAGAAGGAGTGGACCTTTCAACAAATTATTTTGCCTCTTCTTCTTTATTTGCACTGGTAGAGGATCCACCAGAAGTTTTCTTCTTCTTCCTCATTTTCTTAACTTCTTCATCAGATTCTGTTTCTTCATCATCCTTTTGGCTTATGTATGACCTTGTGGCCTTAGTGTTTGTTCTCTTTTCTCCTTTTCCAGATGTCTTTGCTTCCGGTTTTGAGGCTTTTGAGCTCTTAGTAGTGGCAAGTGCAGAGCTCTTTGAGGATCTAGTCCAGGAGGGGGCTTCCATCGGAACACTTTCTTTTTCTGCTTCTTGCCTTTCTTTCTCTGCCCTTTCTACCTTCTCTCTGTTGGCATCAACTGCCTCTTTTGATATCCCATATCTCTTGGCAACTTCTTCTACTTCCCTTCTCACTTTTCTCTTGATCTCAGGCTGTCTTAGTTCAACATGAATTTTTACACTCAACTCTTGGAAGGTGCCAAACCTTTCTACCTTAGGGTCCTTAGGATGACTTAGTAGGTGTTGGACATGTAGTTCCAGAATTTTCTCATCCACTTCATAGCCCATTGGCATAATCCAGACTATTCTAGGCTCTACCACCTCCATTAGACATTGATGTGTCCACCATAAAACACACTGTATCTTTATATTTTTCAACTAATGTCTGAGGAATTCTTTCTCTGGCCTACATCATACCTTGGAAATTCTTGAAATATCCCCAAAGAGCTGTACTTTGAGCCTTGGCATCACCAAGCCCATACATATAATCTCTGATTTGTATGGTAACCAGTTTGTCATTTTGCCATATCCAACCATTGGATTCGAGTAGCTCATTCATGTAGTAAAAGAATAGACATAGTATCAAGCCATCGTACTTAAAAGAATTCTTCTTATCCTTCTTTATTTTCTGCAAATTCTCTAACAGTTGGTTCAGGTGAAGCTCACAAAGATCATAATTAGCATTTTCCCTTAGCATCTGATAAGCAGTGTATATTTCTGTTCCGGATACAGAATTCTCCCTGCTGGAGTGATATATTTTGTAGCCAATAATCATAGAGGCAAATTTGATGTCCGGATCTGTAATATCTTCTATTGTCATTACCCTTTTGTCAAACTTTGATCCGGTAGCCTCACTTACTGTTTGATTCTTGACCGATTTAAGAGTAGGCAACCCACCAGATGAGTGCAAACCAGTTACTGCCCTAATTGCATCCTTTGTTATTTTGAAGGGCTCTAACAACCATATGAAGTTATCATGTATTCTACTGAGAACATACCGGACCCATTCATCTTCTGCAAAATAGGAGAAATGGATGCAATGTCCAAAATGCTTATCCTAGATGGCTTTGTATTGGGATTTAAGTTCAAATGTTTCATCTATTAATTCCTTGTGATAGATATCCATCATCTTGGATTCCCCAAATTCCTCAATGTTGGCATGAATGCATACCCTAACATCTTCTATGTGCAGAATCCCATGCAGAATGCTAGAGAATGCGCCTAGGGGATCAACTTCTAAGGATTTGTAAGGATGTTTCTTGAACTTAGGGTGCGGCCTATTAGTGATCTTAAAATTTAGAGTAGCCATCTTTCAAAAGATTCAGAGAGATATTCAAGAGTGGAAATACCTTTTTACGCTTCTAGGGGTCACGAAAAGAGATGAAAAGATCACTGGTTGAATCAAATTCTATGGTTGATCCTTGAGAGGGTTGAAGCAATTTTGTTGCAGAGCTCTTTCTTTCTTTTTCTCGAATGCAAGTGTGCAAACGATGAATAAAAGAACCCTTTTATTTCTTTGCAAACCCTACTTCCAAAATGCACAACTTAAGTCATTCTGGTTGCCTGGTTCTTCTTGTTCTGAGAGAGATCCATTCGGATCACTGAGATGCAATTAGAATGATAACTTACAATGTATCTCCCTTCCTTGAATCATCCCATTTATCCGCAGATCAAGATATTTCAATTTAGAATCATACCGGGTCCAATTGTGAAAGTCCTAGTTTTACCGGAAGGTTGTCAAACCAGATCAATTTTGGATGATTCGACTCTTTAAATCTTCTTGCGGATCTTTCTCACTTTTGTCGAGGATTATTTAGATATCTCTTTAAGAGCTCTTCAATCTGCAATACTCCATGTGCCAATTTTAGGCACCAATTGACTGGCTGGGGGAATTTATTCACCTTTATGACTACCCTTGAGCCAAAGCTCATTTATTTAGTTTCCGGAAGGAATATCAGCACCAGGTTCTGGTGCGGATCCATCCCCAACACTTTCTGTACTTCTCTTCACCCAAATCTTGTTCATATCCCTTTGAACTTCATCCACATTCACTTTTCCTTTTCCTTTGTCTTGATTTTGATTATGATGCACCGGACCCCTTTTATCTTGATTCTTACTTCTGCAGAATTTGGCAATATGACCGGATCTATTGCAATCGTAGCAAGCTATATTTCTTTGCATATTTGACTGATATCCTCTTGATCTATATTGTTTAGCCATATGTCCCATTCTATTGCATGCAAAGCATCTACCATTGAATGAATTGCTTATTTGCATATTTCTACATTCATGAGATTTGTGACCATACCTTTTGCAGTTAAAACACTATCCGAAGAAGGATGAATTAGTCTGATTCATTCTTCTTCTGCACTGATTTGCTTTATGACCAAAGTTATTGCAATTGTGACAGTAACCATTGAAGGATGGATATCTTTGAGCATTTGGTTGCCTTACCGGAGGTCTTCTAGGCTTGTTCCTTGGATTTCCTGATCTAGAGTTCTTCTGACCAGATCCAGAGCTTTCACCTTTCTCATATCCCAAGCCATGTTTATCATCTACCCTCTTTTGGATTTCAAGAAGAACTTCAAGTTGAGCAGAGCTTATCTTGAATTTTTATTTGTATTCATTTGCTGATTGAAGATCCTTTTTAAGAGTGTCTATCTGATTTTTAAGTTGTTCTTCATTATCTCTAGCTTCTTCAAGATCAGATTCCAGATGTCTAATTATTCTATCCATTTTGTGGCAGTCTTCTAACTTCTCCTTAAGAGATTGTCTTAGATTATCTTCCATTTTTCTTTTCTCTTCAACTTCTTGGGTGAATTTCATAACCCTTGATTCCATTTCATGTCTTACCATAATGACCTCTTTTGATAGCTTCTCACATATCTTGTTTTTTCTCATTCAAATCTTCATTAGTATCGTTGGCTTCACTTTGACTTGCTAATTATTGAAGCAGTTCCTTTCTCTTTTTCACAGAGATACTCAATTTTTATTTTAGTTCATTTATTAAATCATCAGCTTGTTTGAGTCTTTCCCTCAGGTTATTAACTTCAGAGTGAGATTGATCAAGATCATCTAGGGCAATCTGAAGTTGTTCCCTCATGCCATATATATCCTTTGAGATTCCCAAATCTTCCTCAAGCTGTTAGGCTCTGTTTGGAGGAACTTAGCTCTGATACCAATTGTTGGAACAAGGTGGATAACTGAGAGGAGGGGTGAATCAGTTATCTTAAATATTTTAACTTTCTCTTCCTTTTTAACAATTAGTGCAGTATCAAAACATTTAAGCATACATGAACATGAGAGCAGAAAAGAAATCAACACACATAACACAAGGATTTTTACGTGGAAAACCCTGGTAAGGGAAAAACCATGGGGTGACTAACTGAAGATTGTATTCTCTGTTAAAAGAATAGAAGTACAAAATGGCACTTGCCAATTAGGGCTCACTGCCTGAGCACACTGCTCACAAGAGGCTCACTGCCTACAAAGACTCACTGTCTACAAGGTATATAGAAAGTAACCAGGTGTTTGAATTGATCAGAGACATCCACATATGCTGGGGTTCAGTTCCGATTAGGCTCAATATACTGATCTGCTGCACTTCATTCTTCCTCTTCTTAATGCTGCTGTTCTGTCACATACCGGATTTGTATAGTTGCTTCCACACTGCTCTCTACTTTTCTTCACACACACTACAGCACACAACTACCCTCACATCGAAATCCATCTAGTATATATATCCGCACAAAGGATTTCAACATCTTTCTAGTCGGCATCTGGAATAGTCAAGATTTTCCCAAACTCTAGTTTGTTGGCTAAATCCATGCTTACTAAGTGATGCGTATCAAAAAGATAGTTATAGGAATCATCAATCATGTCAGCCAATTATGAATGATCCCTTAAGAAACTTGAGCTCCATCAATTTCTTATCTAAATTAAGGTCTGATGCTCTGCCGGTCAGTTCTTCCTCAATCTACTCTACCAGACAGGAACCCAACACTTAGGTGCTCATATCTTTTCACTCTTTCATCACCGGAGGCTCAATCTCTGGAATGTAGTAGTCATGGTACTCCTCTTGACTTCCCCAAGTCTGCACTTTGCTGAGATACTTCCTCTGAGAGATCCAGACCTAACTGTCAGACCTTGCTGCATGCTCTATTCTTACTTACCGGACCAAAACACTCTTCAATCTGACTTCCAATATAGACATACTATGTGCTACGGATGAGTGGGATGGACTTTATTACCATCAATGACAACACTCATGAAGCCACATAGTGTCTCTTGCCAATAGGG
Organism: Cunninghamia lanceolata; assembly: GCA_027924645.1. Classification (NCBI taxonomy): domain Eukaryota; kingdom Viridiplantae; phylum Streptophyta; class Pinopsida; order Cupressales; family Cupressaceae; genus Cunninghamia; species Cunninghamia lanceolata. The sequence goes on from BSBN01000957.1 coordinate 9,060,382, forward strand.
ACCTTCCACTTCCCTACTGGCTGAGATGACTGTTACCTTGGAGGATGTGTATAGGATCCTCCATTTGCCTATTCAGGGTGAGCTGGTGGAGTATGATCCACAGAGAGACGCATGACTTGTTGAGTGTAGGTGAGTGTTTGATGACCCCGAGCTGGTCAGGTAGGTCATCCCTTGGCAGGATATTTACGACTGTTATGACTACTTCCCAGGTATAGTAGCAGGATTGATCAGAGGTGTGGTATGCCCCGACAGGAGATCACACGGATTCCCCATTGGATGGGGTAGGATCATGGAGCGGATGATTATAGAGGGAACCCGGTACGCTTGGGGTGTCTATGTACTTGCGCACCTATACCACGATATGCATCAGGTGGTATATCACAGGAGCACGAGCCTATCTGCAGGCGTGTCGTTGCTACAGTTTTGGCCATGGGAGCACATAGCGATCATGAGATCGATCCGTGTGTTTGGCAGACAGAGAGGAGAGCCATATAGCTATGGCTATGCAGGAGTGATTTCTCAGCACAGGCTGGGGAAGCTCGACTACTGGTGACACGCTTTGGATGGAGTAGATGTGGTCGACTGGCGGCCATATCTAGACTGCGAGCCATGGGAGGATGAGGCAGATGAGCTACCTTATTGTTATCAGTCACGATGGTTGATAGGACGGACACAATTTATCCTAGAGAGGTAGATAGTCAGCTGGGTATAGAGATAGTTTGGGAGGAGGCAGGGCATGCCACAGGGGTAGGTCCAGTTTGCTAGGACTCACACTGAGAGGCTCAGATGGGGACCGATGGCATCCTACGAGGAGGCATTGGTAGAGTTTTGACAAACACCATATTTCACCTGTGACATGAGGAGGGGGATTGTAGACACCAGGGTGACACAGGACTATGAGGATTGGTTCACTGCACACCCATTTCTGAGATACGCAGGGCCTCGGGTGTTGGTGCCTTGGATAGATGAGGTAGACTTAGATGACGAGGGCCAGGTTGGGCAGAGGAGGAGGAGGAGGAGGGGGAGACGAGGATGAGGGGGTGGTAGAGATGGGGGAGATGATGGAGATGACGGGGGCTGACCCAGACAGAGGAGGACAGGTGGGGAGGGACCGTCCCACGCTGACCAGGCAGTGCCATCATAGGTTGCACAATAGGTACCCCAGCAGGTATAGATGCCACCACCTCGATAGGTGGGACAGCAGCAGGGACCCCAACCACAGGGACAGGGAGAGGCACGGGCACAGCAGGGTCCAACATAGGTAGACGTTCAAGAGAGAGCCATAGCTAGCTTGAGGGGAGAGGTCAAACAACTATGGGCACAACTTAGGAGAGCTAATGCCCAGTGGGAGACAGATGCAGAGGTCATTGTAGGGTTGACTAGAGAGAGAGACATGGCAAACGTGTGGATACGAGTTATCCGAGTAGAGAGGGATACCGCAGTGGCATCCCTGGGGACAGATGTGATGAGCAACGTTTTGGTTGGGCAGGTGCACCAGACACAGGCATAGCAGGCGCAGGCATAGACACAGTTAGGGTAAGCCCAGACTTAGATGGCGCAGGTGCAGGGGCAGTTAGCATAGGTGTAGGGTGAGCTTGCTAGAGCGCAGGCTCAGACACAGTACTATCAAGGTTTGTACCATGGTGTTGTGCCTGTTAGTCAGATGGCTCCAAGCTACAGGAGCCAGTCTATGGCTTCTCAGAGAGCAGGTGGATCGAGGTCAGGGGCCTCGGTGATGGGCCCACAACAGTTTGGGTCTGGCAGAGGAGGGGAGGCAGAGGACACTGCCGGTAGCAGCGGTCCACAGTAGCAAGGATAGCAGAGACTAGCAAATTTTGGGCCTTATGTACCTTTTTGCATTTTGAGACATGTATCACCATCCTTGGGATGTATTTATTGTATATGACATTGACTCAGAGATGGACTACTTTGATATTGTACATTTGGACACGTTTTTGATATTTATATGATGATGCAACTATTTTGATTCCCTTTATATGTATGAGCTATGATGCATTTCTGTTTGTACGATGCGATGCACATGTTTATCTAATGCAGACTTAGATGTTTACTTGATGTTATGCAATGTTTGTCTAATTTAGTTTTGGATGTTTTACTTGATATGCCTCTAATGTGTGAGTGCAAATGATGTCTATATGATTATGCAACTTATGTGATGCATTTAACTATGTTTTTGATATTTTCTGCTTTGACACTATGTGATGACTGTATATGGATGACCTAATGCAATTTCTATGTATACAACTAATTTAATCATGTAAATGACTATCTCATATGATATGATATGCACCTATATGCTATGTTTTTGTGATGTCCAAATGTACTCTATCGACACAGAAATGATAGAATGATAGATAGAAGACTGATTGAATAGAAGAATGACTTGATAGAAAGATTCACAAGCTTGACTTTGTATTGTTACTCTGCATTGATTGGATCTTTTATTGTATGGGATATAGATGCATGGATGTGTGGATGGATGTATGATGGATGCTTTTACTTTTGTCATCTTGATAGTGCAAGTATTTTGAAGTGCTTATTTCATCATTGGGCGATTTTTTTATTTTTTTGGTACTTTTTTGAAATGTTGTAAGTTAATACAAGCATCTAGGTATAATTGAACCGAGATGACCTGAGTATTGCTTACATAGATTTTGATTTAGCAAGTTAATACAAGCATCTATGTATAATTGAACTGAGATGACCTGAGTATTTCTTGCATATCAACAGTCAAGGATTGCCCTCGTTCATGTTAGAACTTGGATGTCCTCGATGATCTTTTGTCGATCATGTCTTTAGACAAGGTTTCACATTACTAAAGTTTAATCCACAAACAGTAAACAAAGAAAATAATCATGCCCTCATCATAGCATCTCTAGCTTTTGGCATCCTTGAGTAGCATAGAAAGGCATGATAGCAAAAATCAAGATGCTATATTTTAACTATGTTTCCAATCCACAAAACATTTTTGCATTTTAGATGTGTTTGTTTCTTGCCATAATTTGGGTAAAATCATTTAGAAGGCCTTTGGAGTTTGCTTTGATTTGGATAGGTTAATGTCTTGCGTTAGGATTTCTGCTTGAAAGTGGGCTTTGCTTGCATTTGCTTGCCTGGTGAGAAGATTCCATAATCTTTATTGGTGAGACGGACCCTAAGGGACTAACCTAGTGCCTCGGGTGCTTATTGCTAAATGGCCTTGCCTATGTGACGACGCAGAGGCAACATAGTTCGGGGTAAACCCTAATGGACCATGGATGGACTAGAAGAAAGATGACAAGAAATGGGACGGATGGGACTGTGGGAGCCTCGGGGGCGCATTTGAGAAATGGCCTTGCCTACGTGACAACGCAGAGGCAACGTAGTTCATGGACTTGGACCATGGATACCAATGAGAGACACTATACTAGGCTGACACTATGGATAGGATACAGGACAAAACCTTGGTTGACAAGGAAACAAAGAGATAGAGTATCAAGCCATGATAGGTTATTGTTAGGTTTTTATTATGGGACAGATATGGAACAAATGGGACATGAGGAAGAATGGACACAAGGTGATTGGTTTCCCAAAGATGGAGGAAGTAGTTTATCACAAGTAACACCCGTTTACCAGGTTTTCATCACTTGCCTTTATTTGCACGAAAAGCTAGAAAATAAACATGACGCCTGTTTGCCAGGTTTTCATCATGATACCTATCCAAGGTGCCTGTTTGCCAAGTTTTCACCAAAGGACGATTTTTTTTGTATTTTTCTAACTTTTTAATTTCTTTATATTTTATGCCCCCTCTTACATTAGGGTTCTCCTAGGTATAGAACCGGTGAAGATGCATGTTGTTGATTGGATCATCTAACAACTCACCCTCTGATGTTGCTAACTGATATGCCCCCAATCCATAAGTAGCTACGATCACATAAGGCCCAAGCCAATTGGGTTCAAATTTGCCTTTCTTTTCCCTATCCTGTTGATTACGAGGATTCTCCTTAAGTACTAGATCTCCAACATTAAAGATTCTTGGACGAACTCTGTGGTTATAGCTTCGTGACATCATCTGTTGATATGCTTTGAGATGGTCAAAGGATTTTTATCTCCTTTCCTCTAGCAACTCTAGTTCTTGCAATCTGGAAACTCTATATTCTTCATCTAATATGAAACCTTTTAATGACACCCTGAGAGATGGTAATTTGACCTCAACGGGGAGGATAGCTTCTGAGCCATAGACAAGGGCATAAGGGGTAGCACCTGTGGGAGTGCGTATACTGGTTCTATAGGCCCACAGAGCAGGATTGAGTTGGATGTGCCAATCACAGCCAGCATCGTTGACTGTCTTCTTGAGGAGTTTCAAGATGGTCTTGTTGGATGCTTCATCTTGATTGTTGCCTTGGGGGTAATAAGGCGTGGAGAAATGGTGTTGGATTTTGAACCGGTCATAGAGTTCTTGGACATCCTAGTTTTTGAAGGGTCTTCTGTTATCGGTGATAATGGATGAGGGAATTCTGTATCTGCAGATGAGGTAATTCAGGATAAATGAGGAGATTTGTTTACCTGTGACGGTGGTGAGGGGAATGACTTCAATCCACTTGGTAAAGTACTCAGTGGCGGTTATGATGAATTTATGGCTGCTGGATGAGGGTGGATGGATCTTTCCCACAAGGTCAAGTCCCCATTGGCAAAAGGGCCAAGGTGTTGTTAAAGCTCTCAACTCTTGAACTAGTGCATGTATCAGGTTCTCATGTATTTGGCACTGCTTGCACTTCTTCACAAATTGGTATGAATCTGTTTCCATGTTCGGCCAGTAATAACCCAAATGCATGAGTTTCTTAGCTAAGGAAGGACCGCTAGAGTGTGTTCCATAGATCCCTTTGTGTACGTCTTGTAAGGCAGTTAGGGATTCTTCTCGTTCTAAACAATGGAGTAAAGTTCCATCTAGACCACGTCGGTATAGGGTGTCGACAATAATGGTATAGCGAGAGGTTTGGTATATAAAGGTTCGTCGTTGGTTTGAAGATAAGTCAGGTGGGAGGGTGTTGTCCTTGAGGTAAGTGTAAACCTTACTGTACCAAGGTGAATCAGATCCAACTAAAAGGCATATGGAATGGGTCTTAAGAAGATCATAAGTTGGTTGCCGAATAGCTTCCACTAAGAACTCGTACTGTGACTCATTCTCTGGTATCTCGAGAAGAGAGGTGATGGTCGCCATGGTGTCTATTACTTTGTTCTTAATGCGCGGTATCTGTTCAAAAGATATAATCACAAAGTATTCCTTAAAGTCATCTATCATGCGCTTGTATGGGACAAGCTTCTCATCTTTGGTTTGGTAATCATCATTGACCTAGTTTATCACTAGTTGAGAATCACCATAGACATGTAGCTCTTTGATTTTCCAATCTATTGCCATCTTGAGGCCAATGACTAAGGCTTCATATTCTGCTATGTTATTGGTGCATGGAAATAACAAGCGGTAAGACTTTGGTATGGTGTCACCATGAGGAGTTACAAACAAGATTCTTGCCCCCGATCCATGGTTTGTGTAGGACCCGTCAAAGTATCGTTTCCAAGAATGTGTTGAGATATTGAATAAAGATTCATCCAAAAACTCAAATTGCATTGGTGTGGTGTCTTGTAGTGGTGCATCGGCTAGCTGGTCAACAATGATTTGTCCCTTGATAGCGTTTTTGTCTACATACTCAATGTCGTATTCACTTAGGAGCATTACCCATTTGGCTAGGTGACCTGTTAGAGCTGCTTAGTAGGTATTTTAGTGGATTTATTTTTGCAATAAGTTTGACTGGATGTGCAAGCATATAATGGCAGAGTTTTTGGGAAGCAAAAACTACCGCAAGACATGATCTTTCTATCTAAGAGTATTGCAACTCATAGCCCACCAATGTGCGACTGATATAGTAGATGGCTCTTTCTTTATTCTCATAATCTTGTTGTGCTAGAAGAGCCCCAAGAGCTGTAGGTGTAGCAGATATGTATAGTATCAATGGTTTCCCTTGGATAGGAGGCATAAGAATAGGTGGATTCATAAGATACTCTTTCAGATTGTTGAATGCCTCTTCACACTTCTCGTCCCATCTGAATGGAATGTTCTTGTGTAGGAGATGACTGAATGGTTGACACTTGTCTGCCAGTTGTGATATGAATCTACAGATTGCTTGTAGCTTGCCTTGTAGAGATCTTAGTTGAATAAGAGTCTTGGGTGGTGGCATGTCCATGATAGCCTTGAATTTAGTGGGGTCCACCTCTATTCCATTTGCTAATACAATAAAACCTAGGAGTTTGCTTGAGGTGACTCCAAACACACACTTCTTTGGGTTCAACCTGACTTTGAATTGCTCTAATCTCTGAAAGACTTTCTCTAACACATACAGGTGTGATTCTCTTGTGAGATACTTTGCTAGGATATCATCTACCTAATCTTCCATGGTGACGTGCATCATATCATGAAATATAATGGTCATAGTACGTTGATATGTGGCTCCTGCATTCTTTAGCCCGAATGGCATGACATTCCAACAGAAAGTGCCCCATGGACAAGTGAAAGCTATCTTATGCTGGTCCTCTGGTGCTATCTTGATCTGATTATATCCTGAGAAGCCATCCATGAGGGATAACATGGTATGCCCTACTGTTAAGTTAACTATGATATCTATATTTGGCAACAGAAAATCATCCTTGCGGCAAGCTTTGTTTAGATCTCTAAAATCATTGCATAGTCTGACTCGGCCATCTAGTTTGGACACTGGTACTATGTTGGAGACCCATTTTGGATAGTCTATAGCTCTGATGAATCCTACATCTAGTAATTTCTTGAGTTCTTCCTTTACAAGTAGTGCTATGTGTGGATGCGTCTTTCTAAGCTTTTGTTTCACTGGTTTCACTCCTAGATCTAATGGAAGATGGTGTAGAATCAAATCTGGATCTAACCCCGGCATATCTGCGTATGACCAAGCAAAATTGACTTGCTTTCTCTTGAAGAATGGTACAAACTTAGTCTTCTCTGGTGGGGTTAGAGACTTAGCGAAGTGAATGATCTTAGGCTATTCCTTTGTTCCAATGTTAATAGGCTATGTGGGTCCCACAACAATCTAAGACTTCTCCTGGTGCATGCCATTGGGGAGAGTGTCAAGCCTTCCATCGTTAGGTGCCATAGTTGGGTTTTCACCTTTAGTTGCGTCCTTTCTTTTTACTGTTTTGGGATTTGACACTGCCGCAGAGCAGTTTTCACCATCAGATCTAGTTTTTATTTTGATATTTTTGCGACTGGAAGGCTTGGTACCCTCTCTGAAATAAGCCACGGTATTAAGTTCAATAGAGAAACCAACTTTATGATCCCCTTTGGGTAGGTGGTCTCTAAGTTCCATGTAGTCAATAAAAGCATCATCGTTTTGCAACATATCTAGTTGAGGGGTTCCTCGTAGATCCCAGTCAATAAGCTTAGGATGCACAAGGTGAAGGGAGTCAGAGGATAGATCTGATTCGTTGATGGTTTGAATGGATATATTAGGAGTATTGGTAGGGGGAGTGTTCGGGATGGTACTTTCCTCCAAGTTGTTTATTGTGATAGAACTTGAACCTTCCTCAAAAGTCACACTCTTAGAGATAGGCAAATCAAACTCTATTGGCCTATGCGGTAGCATTTGTCCGTCACGGTAGGGGCTATAAGTTTGAATGATATTGACCCCTTTGTCGTCATAGGAATGCTCTGTCAGCTCCTCCCACTCATACTCATTGGAATCAGTGTCACTGTCCACTTGAAGCATATGGATCATTTCTACAAGACAAGCAGTTGTCTTAGTTTTGCCCTTGTCCTTATATCCTAGGCCTTTTGTATTTCTGGCTAATGAGGATGAAGAAGGTTGAATGAGTTCTATGATTCCTTCTCTTCTTAGGCCAATGGGGCCTTGTCCTTCATAACCCATTCTATGTAGGATAGATTCACCTCGTCCATAGATTTCTGTTGGGAGCCTAGGTGGTTCCTATTGTATGTTCCTTTCTTCTTTGGTATAAAGCCATTGTAGGACATCTCTTTCCTCTATCTCATCTGATAAGGTCCCCTATTTTACAAAGGGAGCTGTGGGAGGTATAGGAGGAGAAGATGGCTTTGGAAAATGCTTGGGTTGACCAAAGGATCTAGGAGATAAAGGCATCTTGGCTAGATTGAGGCTGTGCTCTATGGAGTATTCCCCTACTCCGGTTTCTTTGATGGTAACCTTTTGCTCTTTGGGTTTTGATGAGGAAGCTTCAGAGGTAGGATCATACTATGGGATAGGGGATGTGTATGCTCTATTGTTTGGTATGATGCAAACGGGTTGTGAAAAGATAGAGTTGCAATGCTGGAAGGGGTCAGGGTCACCCTGCATGGTGACTTGTTTGCCATTGTGCAAGAATTCTATGCATTGGTGATAAGTAGAGGGAACAACTTTCATGGCATGAATCCATGGTCTACCTAGCAGAATATTATAGGCGAGCTCCCTATCTAGGACTTGGCACACATTTTTTATTATCAGTCCCACTTGTCTGGGCAACACCACTGTTCCTTTTGTAGTTCTCTCCTCTTCATCATAGGCTTTGATAGTTATATTCTTTCTTGAATCAATCGCATTCTCAGAGAACCCCAATGTAAGGACTAGCTTTAACGTACAAATATTTAAACCGCCCCCCCATCAATGAGAACCCTCTTGATGCGGTGCTTGTGGATGAAGGCGATGATATGAGGTTGAGAGATTGAGAGGTCATCTTGCCCGGTAAATGATATGGTACTTGAGGAGGTTAGATTACCTACCATGGCCTAAAACTTCTCTTGGGCCAAGTTAGTGGGGATTGTGGTTTCCATAAGGTTTTATTGAGAATCTCCTTATGGGAAGGAGATAGACGCAACAACTCTAAGATAGAAATGTGGGCCAGAGTTTTCTGAAGTTGGTCTATGACGCTATACTGATGGGGATTAGACTGAGAAGGTGACGAACTTGGAGGGAGGGTATTCAATGTGACTTTACCACTATGGGTAATGATACTGCAATTATTTCGGTTAGGCTCTGATTGTTGGTTCGGCGTGACCAAATTGATCTGTGGGACATGCTCTAATATGTAATTGATGGTATAGTCAAATGGCACACTTGTGTAGTTGGCATTATTATTCCCACTATTCTGATTTTGCCTGTTGCGGTTGTTGTTGTTGTTACCATTGTTGTTGTTGCTGTTATTGTTATTGTTGTTGTACGACCTGTCATGATTGAGAAGCAGATCCCTATAAGCCACATGTGTCTCATTGGAGGTATGTTGTTGGTTTCCTCCTTGATTTTGATCAAGCACATCTTGAATAACATGTTTGAGATGGATACAATTGTTGGTTGTATGTCCCCTTCCTCTATGATACTCACAATAGTCGGTATCTTTCCAATAGTGAGGTTTGATTTGAGGTTCATAATCACTTGTTGGCGGTAGAGAGATTTCATTGCTGGCCAATAGCTTTCTCAATGCAAACTCTTGGGACTCATCCAGCGGTGTGAACTTTCACCTTGGATTTGAGTTGAGCCATGGTCTTGGCTCCTGAGAGAATGTTTTGTTGGGTGTAACATTGCTTGCCTCTCCTTTGAGAGTGAATATCGGTTGTTGCTTGGGAGCTGCCACCTTGGCATCAACTACTCCATCGTTGACGACATTTTTGGTTTTAGTCCAAAACTTTGATTTGTCAGTCGTATAATTGGAGGTAGGTGTGTCCTTGTATAACTTGATTTGCCCTTTGGTGATCATAGCTTTTTTGATGAATAATCCCATTTCTATGATTTTTGAAAATGAAGTAGGGCATTGTATTTGTATTTGATAGCTAAGATCGTTATTGAGGTTATGGATAAACATCTCCATTAATTATTTCTTAGGCACATCATACGAGCATTTGCTTTCTAGTTGTCTCCATCTTTGTAGGAAAGTGGCAAATGAATCCACCACTCTTTTGCTTGGTGTTGCATAGGTCTAGCATGGAGACTTCGTGTTCAATATTGTAAGAGAAGTGTATGATGAATTTGTTGACTAACTCATCAAAAGATTTGATGCCCAGTGGGAGCCGTGAGAACCACTCCATGGCTGGACTACCTAGTGATCTAGGGAAGAGTCTCATTAAGTAGGTCTCATTGTGAGCTACTTCCATACATGCTGCATTGAATTCCCTAATGTGATCTCTAGGGTCCCTTTCCCTTTGTATTTATCAAACTTAGGAACTTCAAATCAAAAGGGAAATGGTGTCATGTTCAAACTTTTATCAAAGGGGTATGGTGTAATATCTTCCAAAGAATAGGTTTTAGTGTTTGTACCCATCTTGAGATCTAACATTTGTTGCTCTAGACCCTTGAGTTGTTTCCTCATTTCTTCCATAGGAGCGCTTGGGTCTATGGCTTTCTTTTCTTTTTCATTCTTATCCTCCACATTTTGGTCTATCGCTTTCTTTCCCCTTTCTTCCACATTTTCTTGGATTGTGCTTATATCAAAATCTGCGGGGAGTTTAATTCCAAGATTTGCAAGATAATAAAAATACTTGTGAGGATCATCATGGAGCATTTTCTCTAACAAGCGTTGAAATTTTCAATCTTGGAGACTTCCTTGATAATCTTCGTTAGAGATATCCTCATCACTATCATGAGGTGTGATGATGTGGTTGGATGATTTGGCCATTTCAAGTTGCTTTTGATATTGAGATCTAGTAAGAAACATGCAAGGTGACAAGGGATGAGGTGGAATGACACTAGAGATTTTGGTGAGATGCCGATGGAGACTGCTGAGAATAGGATACTTATGACAAGATTTGGGCAAGGGACTTTCTCGATCAATGATTCCAAGTAAGACGGCCGATACAAGATGGTAGCCACTAGTAAGGGTACTCAATACCTGTCTTACTATGTAGGGACTAGTCATGCACCAAGACCACTAGTGAAGTCCTGTGACCTACTAGGGTTACTTGAATCCAAAGTGATACAAAAAGGGGCCTATGCTGACCTGATATGGGATACTTTTGACCTTTGGACTAGGAACTTTCGAGGAAGGTAAATGGGATGACCAATGAAAGCGAGACTTTGACGTGAAATGGATGGGAAAATGACTACAAGGTAAGACCTGATCTCTGAACTTGAAACTAGACTAAAATGGGTACCTAGAACTGGTAAATTTTTTCTCTCAAAAATTGTGCAAGTGCTCATTGTCACACATGCACTGAAACAGATGCATTGTAGAAACTGATATATGTGCTGTAAGTCGCAACAAATGTGCTATACTGGTAAAAGGTAAATGCATTGTAACAGATAGTAAAAGCATGGCAGGTCTGAGCAGATGCGCTACAAGTCGGCACAAATGCGCTGCAACAGAGGACGGATGCACCGCTCTGGCTTTCTTCAGTGTTTTTGTAATTTTTTACAAATTTTTGGATGTTTTTGGTACTTTGGTTACAAGAAGGTTTTTTTTTTTTGGATCTAATTTTTTGAAATTATGGCAAGAAGACACAACAAACACAGAATATTTTTATGGTTTTTTTTTTTTTGTGATTTTTTTGACTCTTTTTGGACTAAAAGGAAAAACAAGTACAAATCCTAGGCTTCAAATGGATAACAAGGGTTTTTGGCCACTAGAACAAAGGTGTTTAATGAAGGCAACCGTTCGAGTGGTTATACATGCGGCAACACTACTCTCTGTTATGGAGTCTCCCAGCCTGCAAGGGTTACACCTTGGAGGGTTTTGGGGGAGGTTGGTTGTCGGTATATCACAACTCCACTCATTGTTTGAAGCTTTCACTCCAAACACAATTTATTTATAGTGGCTTGGAAGGGCTTGGCGTCTAGCCTGTTACCACTTAGGGTCATTCCTACTTGGATGAACAATATCCAAGAGCAGGCCCCTCTAAAGGAAAAACACATGCGAAAAGTGATATGTCTAGCATTTTGATCACCCAATATAGGGGAGAGCATAGGCCTAGTATCATTCCCAAAAACACAGTATACAGTGGTTATTTTCCCCTAGTTAAAATGAGAAAAACTAGATGAGCTATCTACTTGGGCAAGCACAGAACTTTGAAGTGATTTGCAAGATAGAAATGGTCTAATTTTAACCAAGATAGCAATGATGAGTTTAATTTTATTGACGTAGCACTAATTGTTAACTTTGAAATGATGGTCAATCGAGATAGCAATGACGAGTTTAATTTTATCCACGATAGCACGAGTTGTTAACTTTGAAGTGATGGTCAATCGAGATAGCAATGGTTTAGTTTTACCCAGATAGAAATGATGAGTTCAGTTTTATCCAGATAGCAATAACTTTGAAAAGATAGCAATAGCAATGATTCAATGATATGTAAGGTAGCAATGATTCAATTACCACTTTCCTAGTTAAACTATGTGAGATTTGCATGAGCATCCATTTTACTTTCCCGTTCAGAAATCGAAGTGTGAGCTAACAAGTGCAACTATATGAATCTAAACCAATACCTAGCCTACAAAACAGATCAAGAGAGTTCCTACAAAGATGTCAGTGTTAGCAAAAATCTCCTAGAAAACTCTAAAATCACTGCCTACAACAGATGCGCCACTTCAGAGACTGAATGTGCAGAAATAGTGAGCAGAAGGGCTGCAATTACATATGCACTATAACAGAGGACAAAAGCACCGAAATATAGTGTATATGCGCTGAAGTAGTAGATGCGCCATTTCAGATGGTAAAAGCACTAAAAATAGAGTATGCATGCGCTGCAGTAATGAATGTGCCGTAAAAGGTAACAGATGCATGTTAGGAAGTGATGGATGCGTTGTTTCCTCTTGTGTATGGCTTTCTGAAACACAACTTAGTTTTTGGATTAAATTTGGGGCTAGGCCCCACGGTGGGCACCAAAAATGTTAAGGGAAAATTGGATCAACAATGAATATGCAATAATAATCAATATCAGATACCCAAAACTTCAATGAAATAGTGAACTAAGGAAATTCAATAACAATGAACAAATAACAAAGCAAACCTCCTTAGATCGTAGCTTCCATTGATCGCCTATCACAATTGTTCTTGCATGTATGAAATAGGGCCCTCAGAGAGTGCACTTCTTTGCTTTGTTCAAGAATGTCAATTGAGAATGGCTATGATAATACCGCTATGAAGAGGAGCTTCACAATGATGATAGTGGTGCATAGTGCATAGTAGCGAATGTGATCACAAGCAATGAAGGAATTGGTGCCAAAGGCACGCTGTAATTCTTGTAGAGTAACAATACTTAAAGCTTGGATGATTGAAATGGAAGAATGATGTTGTACTTATAGACTTGGGAAAGAGGAGACCAACGGTGTATAGAGAATGAAAAGATAAACGATTGAGAATAGTTGAGGAACGTGCAACAAATAAGAAGAAGACATGTGTCTTGCTTTCTTTTGCATGAGAGGATTTGCTAAGAATAGAAGAATGAGTTAAAGCAATTAAAAGAATATAATAATCAGTTAAGTGATTTAAAACAAGAAGAAGGGATTTGCATGAAAATAAGAAGATATTTTGCTTTATTAAATATTAGGAATATTTAATTGCATGTGCAAGAAATCTTGAATTATATTTAGAGACAACTCAATCTAGAAGAAAAGAAACTTAAATAAATAATTGATTTATTTAAATTTAGAGAAGATATTATTGGAAGAAATAATTAAATAATTGGTATTATTTAATTTAGAAGATAAGAAAGCAAATTAAATAAATAAATTTATTTAATTGTTGTGCATGATTTGGAAGAATAAATAAAATATTTGATTGTATTTTATTTTTGGAGATTGAAAGGATTTAAATAAATTTGATTTGATTTATTCAAATTTGGAAGAATGATTTGACTTAATTAAATAATTAAGAATTATTTAATTGTTTGGAAACAATTGAATTAAATAAAGGAATTTATTTAATTGTTGGAAGAATATGAATCAAATAAATTTATTTATTTATTGATAGAGGACTTAGAAGGGAATAAATATTAAGAATATTTATCTAGACTGAATCGTGTCATTTTTAGGCGTATACAATAATTTTTAAAGATTGTAAGGATGAGTTCCGGAGTAAGTCAAGAATGAATAAACTTATGCTTGGAGAAACTAATCAAGTAGCAAGTGAGACAAAAGATATCCTTCGGGATGCTTTGAAAAGATTCAATCTTCCTGTTATAGAGGAATCAGTTGAAGAACCTTCTACCATGGATGTTGAAGGATTAAATGTAACCAATGAAAAATCTTCTGATGTAGAAGGATCAAAAGAGATAGATGAAGAGAAGTCTAAGGACTTGGATTCCTCTGTTTCGGAAGAGGAAGTTCATGAAGCAGTAAACACAGGTAACATCTCTCCTTCGGATCCCACTGTAGACATTCTAGATTCAGAAGCTGAAGGAGAAGGAAGAAAAGAGGAGAAAGTAAGTCAAGAAGAGGAGGTTAAGGAAAAAGAAGAAGAACAAGCAGAGAAGACCTATGATGACAGTTCTGAGATCCCAAAAGAAAAGAAGACTCAGTCACTAGCAAGAGACACTGCAGAGGTAGTGAAGAACTTCTTAAACAAAGAAATGATGGACATAGATGAACCTGAGCTATTTCAAGGGCTACTAAATTTTGACTCTCTCTCTCCGGTCCAGACAATGAAAATAGCATCTTTTGCTCAAGCCAAAGCGAAAGAAAAACTTTTGAAATCTCACATGGAAGACTGTGAGCCATTGGAGATGGCATCCAGGATGTTGGAGAAGATCATGCCATCATTCCAAAAGGATCCTTCAGCCTCACCATCCGGCAACCTGAAATCTTTGGTAAATTCTGTTACCACTCACTTTGAATCTCTAGAAAAATTAGCAGAAGCTAAGGTCCGGAAAGAGTTTTTGGGAAAAAGATTCACTGAAGTACAAGGACTCATTACTAATGATAGGAGGACCCTAGACATTGGAATAAAGAGCCTTGAAAATGCTCTTAAAGATGGTGGGGACATGTACAAATTTTGTCTATCTTGGCCCAAAGTGACAGAGGATATTGAAAAGAAGGTGAAAGAACAAGAAGGTAAACTCTCAAGTTTATCTCAGAATTTTGATCCCCTTACTACCTCTTTAATGAATCAAGAATGCCAAGCCATTGTCATCATAAATAAAATAAAGAGGCTGAACAAAGAAAAGAAGGATATAATAAACAGAATGAGTGAACTCAGAGGGATAATTATCCCTAAGTTACAAGCAATGCATGAGGCCTTGACAGATGCTCAGACCACAGCTCAGATCAGTGACCTGGCAGATTTAAGAAGGGTAGAAGCATATGCATTTTTGTTGAGTGGTCACATCTCCATTTTGGACAGGATGAAGTAGAGCTGGGCCACATAATTTGTATAGTTGAAGGTCACTTCTGCGGATATACTTAAGTATATATAAGTATAACATATATATACTTATGTGGCCATGTATAGGTTAATTTTTGCAAATTTTGGTGTGCAGATTCTACCCTTTGCCATTGATGTCAATGGGGGAGTGAGGAGTAGTGAAAAATGTTGAATCCAGCTAAGGGGGATCTTTGGTAAAACAATGCAAAAGATAGAAGCATCAGCCAAGGGGGAGTTACTGCGACACTTAGCCATTTTTCACTAAGTGTTGCCATCAATGCCAAAGGGGGAGATTGTTGGCAAGAGACACTGTGTGGCTTCATGAGTGTTGTCATTGATGGCAACAAAGTCTTTTCCACACATCCACAATACATAGTATGCCTATACCGGAAGTCAGATTGAAGATTGTTTTGGTCCGGTGAACAAGAACAGAGTATGCAACAAGGTCTGACAATCAGGTCCAGATCTCTCAGATGGTGTAACTCAGGAAATTGCGGACTTGGATAAGTCAAGAGGGGTATCATGACTACTATATTCCATAGATTTAGCCTCCAGTGATAAAGCATGAAAAAGATATGAGCATCTGAGTGTTGGGTTCCAGACAGGCAGAGTAGATGGAGAAAGAACTGACTGACAGAGCATTAGACTTCAATCCGGATGAGTAAAAGGTGTTGATCAAGCTATTTGGGGGATTATACATTGTTGGATGACATGATTAATGACATCTATGCCTATGCTTTTGATACGCATCACAAATCAAGCATGGATTCAGCCAACAGATCAGTAACTTGTAAATATCTTGAGTGTTCTTGTTGTTGACTAGAAAGTTGATGAAATCCTTGATGCGGATATATATACTAGATGAATTCTAGTATGTAGGTGTATGGAAAGATACAAGAAGTGGAATAAAGTGCGAAAAAAAGCAGGAACAAGTGTGAAAGTAGCAGATCAAGTCTGGTATGTGACATAGCAACAGTATTAAAGCAGAGGAAGAATGAAGTGTATCAAATTAGTGTATTGTGCCTAACCGGAATTGAACTCTTTCATTTGTAGATGCTTCTCATCAGTTCAAACATCTGATTACATTTTGTAAGTTCTTGTAGGCTATGTGCCTCTTGTGAGCAGTGTGCTCGGGCAGTGAGCCCTAATTGGCAAGTGCCATCTTGTACTCCTTTATTCTTTTAACAGAGAATACAATCTTGGGTTAGTCACCCTGTGGTTTTTCCCTTAACAGGGTTTTCCACATAAAAATCCTTGTGTTATGTGTGTTGAGTTTATCTTTGTTCTTATGATCACATATGCTTATATGATTTGATGTTGCACTGATTATTAAGATAACAAAAGAAAAGAAAACTAAGTAAATTTTGAGATAACTGATTCACCTCCCCTCTCAGTTATCTGCCTTGTTTCCAACAAAACTCCTCTTCACTTTTGGCTTAGCTAAACCAAGAAGGGTATTCCTAGAGGTATCCCTAAGTAACGATTGAAATCACAAAAACATTCTCAGATTTACACCATTGCAGCAATACCCAGGTTATTGTTTTGATCCCAAACGTTGTCACTAGATTAAAACCAACTTACTGCACTACAAAACCTCTATTTAAGATGACAAATACATCTCTGAAATACAAAAGATTCACAAGACAAATATTTGATCTAAGGAATGAAAGGTAGTATTGAATTTGTAATAGGTTTCCCTAGTTTAAATAGAGTCAAATGAATCCATATACATGTTTTCTATTACTACCACATTCATGAAAGAGTTTTTTTGTCTTATAGTTTTGTGGGTGGTCAAGAAAATTAGATCGATGCTTATTCCAGGTTGCAGAGTCACCAATTTATTAGAGGAAGAAATATATAGATAGACATGGGGGGTATACCCATAACTAATTACAAGATATGAATATGTTTAGTTATCTAGCATTTAGATGTATCCATTCACATAAAACACATGAAATGATCACTACAATATTTGCAATGTTTTAAGAATCTGTCACTGCTCAAATCAATTGTTATGTTCATGAAATAGAATATTACAAGGGGAAAACCTGTACATGGCTTGAAAGTTTCCCAAAATGCATACAAAAAACCCTAGAGAAGTTCATATAATGAAATTGACCACAACATTTGCAATTGCACATAAATCTGAATATCTGCTCCTAGAAAAATGACCTTGAACTATTTGAAGACCTGTGTAAATCATTGTCTCCTTCTCCTTCTTCAATCTAGCTTGAACCCCCTCAAAATACCCTCATGCCATGTATATATCAACACATTTTTCTTTACTACTTTGGGTGACAGAATTAGGGAAAACAACTGCTGTCATTACCCCATCTACCTGCGTGAACCACCTCAACCACCCACGCCATCTATTACATTGGTTGCATTTACTTCTCATATCCCAAAATCCATGTGTTTGGTAAGCATGGCCCTTGGACCAGTATAAGTGTGTTCCTCAGTCAAAGGGTGGGAAAATTATTTTAAACACCCTATGCAATACATTAAATTTTTTAGAATTTCCAAAGGAATAGGAGCAAGGAAGATACATGGGCATATTCAAAGGGTACTTTTGGTGGATTTTGGGTGAAAAATATGCAAGTTCAAGGCTAAAAAAATAGAACTAACACTATGAACATGTTTGTGTTACATTGTTATGTTGCATTGCATTGATTAGTGTGTTGTTGGTAGATGAAAGTGGAATGAATTGGCTCCCATGGACAAGTTAGACTAGAGGTAGAGGCACAGTCTAGGATATGAGAAAAGTTTTATTTGCAATGGGGGACTTGGTAACAATTGTTAGAGTCACACGAGGGTTGGAGGCTAGCCCTATGATAGTTGGTATCAGAATTGTAGATGGGATGAGTTTGTTATTAGAGCTATGAACTAATATAGAGTTGATGCCAAAGTTAAACATTAGAGTTTCTATCATAGCAAGCTACCTGAGTTGGAATCAAGCTTAAGTGCTGAAGTTGGTACTAGAATTTAGTACTGGATCTAGTTTCAGAATTTGTATTAAAGTTGATTTAATAGTTGGATTGGGACTAAGCTAGGGAGTGGTCAAAATGGAACTTGGTTCAATGATCATAAGAGGATATGAGCTAGTTGTTGGAATTATTGAGTGAAGGTAGTTTGAATTATTTGTGTCCTAAGTACTAAAGACATATAGAAAGGAGATTTCTTTGTTGGTAGATCATGTTGGTGTTGGGTTGAGTTCCAAGGTGAATGTTTAGTTGTTGGCACTACACAACAACAAAGTAGTTTGAATTGTGTAGAGTTTTGGTATTAGACTAATGTTTGAGTTTGCAATAGAGTGATGTCTGCGTTAAGGTTGCCGAGTTTGAATATGAGTTGGAGGATCCATAAACTCCATGGTAGGATGGAGGCAGACATTATTTTGGAATGTTGTCTATGTATAGTGGGTTCTTGAAAGGTCTAGGATGGACCTCGATGTCATGGAAGGAAGGTGTTATGACTTGGTGGACAAGGTCTAACATGAGGAAATTATTGAAAGGCTCATGGAAATTTGTGGAATGAGTCTTACAAATGAGCCCATAGTAGTCAACTAAGGAAGAAAGAAAAGTAAGGTTTGAGGTTTGAGAGCTAATTGAAGACCAAAATTGGGAATTACTTAGTTGGGCCCAATTTAAGGGATGGTCCTAAGTGAAGAAGGTAGATGTCGAGATGATATTTAAGGTAGAGGGATGGAGCTAGAACTAGAGTTGAAGTGGAAGCAAGAGGGGAATTTGAACTAGGTTGGATGTGTTAGTAAGATAGAGCCAACACTAGAGAAACATTCACCCACCACAAAAGGATTGCACCAACAACTTAGCCAAAAGGCATTGTAAGGAACACTTCATTAATCTAGAATAAGATAATATTATTCCAATATAATAATACAAAAATGGGAGAAATATTTTTTTTCCAATTAACACAAATCATGAAATAATGATATCATGTCTCACATCAAATATATTCAATTTAAAGAATATTACAGAAGCTAATTAATCAATACCTTAAAGTACAAAATAGGACTAAGTCCTTTACAGTTCATCTCACATCATATAAGTCACACCATACAATATCATCGATGCTAAATCTAGTGGAGAGAGAGCATCATTGAGGTGATTAACCACCCAACCACAAGGCTTATGCCTCCATGACCTTATGCCTCCCTGACCTTACTCTTGAAGTGGAGACGCCCGACCCTTTACAAAGGGTCTAGAAAATTGAAGCTAGCATGTGTGAAGGAATCTGGTGCAACATGATATCTCTAACATTTATAAGCATGTATGAAAATACAAATTTACATATATCATGATATGACAGAGAGTAAAATTAACCAAATAGTACAATTACTAAATTGATTACATAAGCTTTGGCCAAAGCATATTTTTAGTGTTGATGACAACATATAGGTTAGAAGAAGTAACCTACTCTTCTCTGTAACTCCATATTTGGCACCCGTCCATGCTCTTTCTCTAACTCTACTTACAAAAAATAACAAAAGTAGAAAATGCATAATACAATTGTATTCAACCATACATCCATTGATGCAATCAACAAAACATAATAATCTTGAAGACATGACTCAAACTGACAATTTCAAAGTCTTCAATCTGTAATAAAAGTCTAATGATTCTTCTATGATGCCATTCTCATAATTTAGACATCGTCCCATTCATTGAATCAATTTCACAATTTTAAGTCTAAGGTATATAGCCTTTGCATATATTTTTATTTCACAAACATAAGCAGGATAGAATCAAGATCCCACAAGCCTTTCAACTATTAGACAAATCACCTCAATAGTTCTTTGCTAATGATGCAAGCATATTTATTATTTGAATAGAAAATAAAGATATTTCTCCATACAAAAGATGAGTTCAAAGCTAACTCATTAACCAGATGTAGCTTTTTACTAGATTTATCAATTTCTAAGCATATACTTGTAAGAAAAGCTCAGGAAAGATAATTCATTTATTTTTAGTCATATCTACAAATCCTGAATATTAAATAATTTCCACAACATAATATATATTCTTTAACAATAAGTTTGTGATATAAGACTATTCAATTAATTCTAAATATAGCACAACAATAGCTATAACACTTGTCTACAAGATAAACTATTGACTGAGATATTGATTCAGGATATCACCCATAGTCTAGAATCATTCATTAACACAAAGTCAACTATGGATGGATCCATGTCAGTCACCCTCTAGGTTGCCCCAAAATTAAAGTTGACCAACTCAAATGCCACTCTAGATTAAAATCAAAGTATTTATTGAGTGCATCCTACTAGGTTGCAAGGATAAATGCATCCAGTAGATTGTCTCAAATAATAATAAATTCTCATGCATATAATAATATAATTGAGAAAAACATAGAAAAGGCATTTTAATCTGATTGATAAAAAAACTAGTAACAATTCAATCTCTAGATTAACTGGTAGGATGGATTAAAGAAAAATGTAGAATCTTCATTAATTGCAATTGGTAGGAATAAAGCCATCCTCTCTGTCTGTATCAAATGGAAGCAATGAAATTTGTAACATAAAGTAGAAAACTAAGAAGGGATTTGCTCTACAGATGTCATTTATAAGCCACACAAATTTCATAGTCTTTTGTGCCCCAAGAAAAATTATAACTTTTCAAGAAACCAATTCAATTGATTCTTCCAAGCTATCATGTACGATAGAGAGATTTCTTACAACAAAAATACATTAAAACAAAGATTTATTGTTATACATTTGAACCTCACATCTCCTGCGCACTTCTACATAGATGATAGAGAGAAGGATATTAATTAAGTAGCATAAATCAAAGGCAAAGTTGATGAAATTTTTTTGAGTCATTATTCATTGTGAACTACAGGAGCTAAAAGACACATCTATAGACACAGAAGATCCTTGCAAAGTTGGAGAAATTGGTTTGGATGACGAAGGCAACAAGGTATTTTCTAGATTCAAGAAAATTACTTAATGATGTGGAAAAATAGGAAAAAGGATTATTCCTCTATTGCCATGGTGAAAAAATTTGGCAATGCATTTGGTTTGTTAAACATTCCCCATGGAACAAGTATTAGAGTTGTTAAGAGCTTATTGGTTCCCAAAATCACTACAACCAAAAACCCTAAAACATTTCACAATCACCCAAGCCAGGGGTATCGTCAAGGTGATTGAAAGAGGTTTATCAACAAGTCAAGGGTGATTTTGGCCAACTGACAGGAGTGGGTATGCTCCTCTACACTTTAGGCTCAGCTAAACCTAGGAGGGATATTTCCAGAGGCATGAAATGCAACACAAACAAATATTCATAGCCATATCCAATGTACACTTGACCCCCAAAGATGTCATTAGGTCAGGACAAACTGGCTGCACAAGCCTCTATATTAAGTTGATTACTGCACTATGCATTTGTACCCAAACATGACAATCTTACATTCCTTGAGATGACTCCATTTAACTTCACATACACAAGATACACAGTGCAGGCATACATGTACATGATTCCAAAAGATTAAAACATTTTGCATCACTTCAGACCTAAGCTAAACCTACTCCTACTCCTACAGCTAACAGGATGAGGGTTTGATTAAAATAGTGATTTATACATCCCCAATATGGACCGATGCCTACTCCATCAGGCAATTGAGTCATAAACAATAAAGAGGAAGGAAATGGATTGAACCAGAATCAACATAAAACTAAAATGTATTCACATACATTTCTCAAATTACATTTCATACACTGGGCATACTTATTAATCCTGAACAAATTACAATGATCCACTTGCAACAAAAAAATGACCCAATACAAAGCTTGTATTGATTTAAATGTTGTCATACATTATCAAATCCTTGTTACAAGATACCAACAAGTGTGGTACGAGAAAATACATAACTGGGTTCATATATTCCTCTGAATCATCACATTTTGCCATGGAGACACACCATTGCATGAAGATGTGCATTATAGTCCTTTCCTACACTGTATCATATGCATTCCTCCATTCACTGCCTAGATTGGCATGATTTGAAGGCCTAAAATCAACCTGAGGCACCTGCAGACTAGACACTTGGTTCAACGACCAACCAGTAAAACATCTCTAAATCATGTATATATAGCATTCTGCGTACTTCTACATTCTGGGTGGGAAAAAACTACCCCATCAACTACCATTACTCCTGCAATTAATTCCACCTAACTTCTGCCACCAACATGTACATCCTCATCAATTCTACACTAATGTATAAAGATTTTACAACACTTTAAAATATTTTTAAAATAACTTTAAAATATTTTAAACTATCACATTTATACCTCATGTTTTACATGTGATTTTTGCATTTCAATTTGTCTTATCGGCAAAAATCATCTATCATGAACCTTGGAGTTATCTGTTTCTTTCTTTATCTCTTTGGCGCTTTGTCCTTCTTTGTCAGCCTTTTTGCCTTATCAGAAAACTCTGAAGTTGGCGAATGTTTCAGTTCGCTAACTTCCTTATCATTACTTTTTCTGCCTTTTCTTCTTCTCTCTTCTCTGTCGGCAAATCCTCCCCATGATGAACTCCACTTCACCCTTGTTTCTTTTCATTTGTCTCTTTTCTTTGACTTTTCCCCTTTTTGGTGAAATCTCTCATCGACAAACCTTGCGGTTCATGAACCAAAAACTTTGCCGAAAAAAGACTTATTTCTCTTCTTCATCTTTTCTTTTCCTTTACTTTCTTTCTTAATTAGATTATTTTTTCTTTGTTTGCCTTTCTCCTTATTGGTGAAAACTTTTATCGCTGAACCTGAAGATTTGTGAACCTCCAAGTTTACCGACAAGCACTTGGTTTTCTCTCTTGTCTTTGCTTCATCCTTCATCTTTTTCTTCTTCCTTTATTGGTGAATTTGGCAGTCAGCAAACCTTTTGGTTCACCAATTGCCAAGTTCACCGACAAAGGCCCAACAACTTCCTCCATGCATTGCCCTGTCAACCGATCAGTAAATCGGTGAACACACAAACTTGTGAACCTTAGTCGACAAATCGACAAGTTCAAGAACTTGTAAATTTGCCGAGAAGGCAAAAATTAAGCAATTTTTGAAGGATTTAAACACTTAGACAAATAACAAGGAAAAACACAAAGGGCTAGGAGGATTTTATACTTGGAATTTCTATGAAGGGAACCCATAAAAAATAATCTCTGATTGGGTATAAATGATGGGTTAGATAGCCAAGACACAAATTAGGATTTTGGTGGGTTTGGGGAAAAGAAATGCAAGTTGGGAATTGGGTTTTTTTTAGGTGCCAGCACTGGCTCTGGTTGGGGATGTGTGTCAAAATTGGCACAATGAGAACTAGCTATCTCTGGGCAGACCAAAAGGCAAAAAAGAGGAATAGGGGCAACAATGTATTTACAATGAGGGTGTATATACAAGACAACATACAATCATAAGCAAGAGAGCACAAAAGGAAAGTTGACTGTAATCAAAATTTTAACATGTTGCAAGTCAAACCTACACAAGATGACTGGAACTACTTGCCTCTATTGAAGACAAGCAGAATGAAAGAGCTGATCTCCCTCAAACCAAATCTTCACTTTTCACCTAGTTACAACAACTGAAGAATGCCATCTGCATGTATCAATCTATAGCATATGCTTGTTTAGCCAAGGCCAGCTCCACCAATGAAATTACTATTGTAGAGAAACCACAAGAAACAAGTGCTTGAACTATTCCATGCTACATCATGCTTATTCTCAATAGCAAAGAGTGAGAAACTAAATTCAGTCAGCAACATAAGACATGGATGGAAGCAAACTTCCATCACCAACTGTAACTTTATTATGCCTACTGACCTCCAAATGTGAATCTAGACAAAATAAAAATGTCTCCAATTCACAAGGCAAATGAAATTGTGCCTGAATGCATTGCTGATCCACAAAAAGAAACATCTCTTCTTGCAAATCGAAATGAAAAGAATCCATATCGGGTATACCTTCAAGTTGAGCTACCATCTATTGAAACTTAGGCATACACATGTCCTGCTGCTCATTCACATCAATGTACCATACAAAGAACTCAATCTCTACTGCAGCACCAACACATTCAAGAGCTAATGAATATTCCACATCAAAGTGGAAAGACTCGTACTCATTTGCATTTCCACCAAGCTCTTGAACAAAACTTTCACATGTGCTGCTACAACTTCCAATATCTAAATCATAAGCATGATTTAGGTTGCAATCCAAACTACCAGCACACAAATTAGAACCATGAGGCACCTCACATTAAGAATCATGTTCTTCCAATTGTCTCTTTGTTTCAAGTTCACCTTGGCAATCTACTATGTCATATTCACTGCTGCAAACAAACTGGTGACACACTTCTTCTTGCTTCATCGCTCTATCACTTGTTAATGGCTTAGACGAAGCACACTTTGCATGAGGAAGACAACATACTTTGTACCAAAGAAACAGGTTCTCATATGCATCCATATGATCACCATCTTCACACTCTAGGGAAAACTCTTCATACTGAAACTCCATGAATGCACAAACAACTATCTCTTATTGGTTATAATCATGTGCAACCACCTCTACATCAATCTCATGCAAGCAAATATCAACTACTCCATCATCATAAACGGGAACAAAGGAGGGCATCAAATCAAACAAGAAACTAGTTTCTTGCTCATCCCATGTGTTTACTCACCTGTGCATACTCAACATGATCTACCTTACAAGCTAATTCAACTTGCTTCTCACTCATGCACATGCCTTCCTCATTGTTCATTGAGCCACTTACCTCAACATTAGGTTGGAATTCACCACTGGTTTCATCATTTTCACTTGATGAACTTTCCAACAGAAGGCTGGTGCATACACTACTTTCATCATCTGCATCACTATTATATAATGCACCACCTTCACTTTCTACCCGAGTCTTGACTAGACAATCATATTCTTCTGATGCTGCAGTCATCTGATTGTTTGTATCCACATTGCTATGATTTGGATCAACATGTTTACTACTAGAAACACATGCACTTGTGGAAAACAAACCCTTTATGTAGTCATATCTCATTTTCTCCATGGAGTCTAGGGAAAAATATGCTTGCTGCATACTTGTTATTTTGAAATCTGCCCACACATAACTCAGTCCAGTTTCATATGCTTCGAAAAACATATCAATACAAGAAGGAATGTTAAGTTTGAAACCTTTAGGAATAGGGGAAACAACAACAACAAACCTATGACCAAAATCATTTCTTGACTCTCCCTCTTGTCGTTTAATTTTTTCTAGCTCTATGACAAGATCAGCAAGGTCAAGACCTTTGGCAAATTCATTTTTAAATGCTGCCACAATTTTATTCCATGAGGCAAAGGACTGCCCTGGGAAATTTTGGAACCATTATTTTACCTTTCCATGTAAGGACCTAACAAAGAACCTCATCCACATGTCCTCGTCCTCAAACTGATGTTCTTCCGTAAATTCTGAAAATGAAACATATGTCCCCTTCCCAAATATCGTACCCATCAAACTTGGGCAATTGACTGTAGACCTTGGTTGGCATGCCTTGTGTTTTGTAGTCAACCCATGAGAGGTCTAATTTATTGTACATTGGATCTAAGAGAGAAATAGGGAACTGAGCAAATTGATTTTTTGAGAAGCAGGGAATGCATTGGACTGCACCCTAGACTCTAGCAACTTAATCTGATTTTCTATTTCTTCTTTTTGTTGTCATAAGGACTCTAGAAACTGTTTAGTCTTATCAATTTCACATTGCTGCACTGCTAAGTCATTTTGATTTTGCATGGGTGCATATAAGTTTTGGTTTGTATAACACGTAGAGCCATGACTGGAATATGCATTGCCAGAATGGTTAAAATCCTAATAGTTTCTAGGGTCTGTAACATAAGAAGATGTATAGGAAGGAGCATCCCTAGAGTATTCATGTTCATACCAATTGGCCATGACTAAAGCATTCTACAATGCAGAGAAAAAAAGATAGGTACATAAATTTATTCCTTCAACATAATAGGAACATCAAACTTCAAGGGTCAGGAAAAAAACAACGTGTACCTTTATTTCACTAGCTGTTGCACATCAAGATGGAGCATTCAAATCACTAACAATAACTAGGGGGCAACAACAACAATATTTTTTTTCTGACAGCAAAGTCTCCATCTCTTCCAAAAAGAGGAATTCCTTGAAGCATGACAATCTTCAAGGCTAAAAATTGATTCTAGGTTAAGCTCACCAATAGAGTCTCCATTTGAATCTAACCCAACAGTATCATCCTCGGCAACAAAGCTAGAATGTTGGTTCCCAAAATCACTACAACCCAAAACTGTAAAACATTATGCAATCACCCAGGCTAGGGGTGTCATCAAGGTGATTGAAAGAGGTTTATCAATAGGTCAAGGGTGATTTATGCTAATTGATAGGAGTGGGTATGCTCCTCTACACTTCAGGCTCAACTAAACCTAGGAGAGATATTCCTAAAGGCATGAAATGCAACACAAACAAATATTCACAGCCATACCCAATGTACACTTGACCCCCAAAGTTGTCACTAGGTCAGGACAAACTGGCTGCACATGCCTCTATATTAAGTTGATTATTGTACTATACATTTGCACCCAAACATGGCAATATTACATTCCTTAAGATGACTCCATTTAACTTCACATACACAAGATACACAGTGCAGGCATACATGTACATGATTCCAAAATATTAAAACATATTGTATCACTTCAGATCTAGCCCTAGTTATTACATTGAATCATGAACAACATGAGAAACCCTAAACTAAACCTACTCCTACTCCTACAACTAACAAGATGAAGGTTTGATTAAAATAGTGATCAATCCACCCCTAATATGGACCAGTGCCTAATCCATTGGGCAACTGAGTCATAAACAATAAAGAGGAAGGAAATGGATTGAACCAGCATCAACAAAAAACTAAAATGTATTCACATACATTTCTCATATTACATTTCATACACTAGGCATACTTATTAATCCCAAACAAATTACAATGATCCACTTGCAATAAGAGAAATGACCCAACACAAAGCTTGTATTGATTTAAATGTTGTCATACATTATTAAATCCTTGTTACAACATACCACCAAGTGTGGTATGAGAAAATACATAACTGGGTTCATATATTCCCTAGAATCATTGCATTCTGCCATGGAGATATTAGACCACCTCATGAAGATGTGCATTATAGTCCTTTCTTACATTGTATCAGATGCATTCCTCCATTCACTGCCTAGACTGGCATGATTTGAAGCCCTAAAATCAACCTGAGGCACCTGCAGACCAGATAATTGGTTCAACAACCAACCAGTTAAACATCTCTGAATAATGTATATATAGCATTCTGGGCCAGAAAAACTACCCCACCAACTGCAATTACTCCTACAATTAATTCCACCTAATTTCTGCCACCAACCTGTACATCCTCATCAATTCTACATTCATGGTGACCAAAGAGTAGATGGACATTTAAAATAAAAAGCCCATCTAAAGTGTATGTTTAAATCTTTTACAACACTTTAAATATTTTTAAAATAATTTTAAAATATTTTAAACTATCACATTTATACTTCATGCTTTACATTTAATTTCTACTTTTCAATTTGCCTTATCGACAAAAATCATCTATCGTGAACCTAGAGCTATCCTTTTCTTTCTCTATCTCTTTGACGCTTTGTCCTTCTTTGTCATCCTTTTTGCCTTATTAGAAAACTGTGAAGTCAACGAACCTTTCGGTTCGCTAACTTCCTTATCATTTCTTTTTTCATCTTTTCTTCTTCTCTCTTTTATGTCAGCAAATCCTCCTCATGGTGAACTCCACTTCACCCTTGTTTCTTTTCATTTGTCTCTTATCGTGAACCAAAAACTTTACCGACAAAAGACTTATTTCTCTTATTCATCTTTGTTTTTTCTCTACTTTCTTTATTAATCTCATTTTTTCTTTGTCTACCTTTCTCTTTATCGGTGAAAAGTTTTGTTGAACTTGAAGGTTTGCGAACCTAGCACTTGGTTTTCTCTCTTTTCTTAGCTTCATCCTTCATCTTTTTCTTCTTCCTTTACCAACAAATTTGGCAATCGGCAAACCTTTCAGTTCACGAACTACCAAGTTTGCCGACAAAGGCTTGGTAACTTCCTCCTTGCATTGCCCTGTTGGCTGATCGGTAAATCGCTGAAAACCCAAACTTGCGAACCTTAGTCAGTAAATCGAAAAGTTAGTGAACTTGCGAACCTGCCGAAAATGCAAAACTTAAGCAATGTTTGAAGTATTTAAACACGTAGAAAAATAACAAGGAAGAACACAAAGGGCTAGGAGGATTTTATACTTGGAATTTCTATGGAGGGAACCCATAAAAAATAATCTTTGATCGGGTATAAGTGATGGGTTAGACAGCTAAGGCACAAATTAGGATTTTGGTGGGTTTGGGGCAAAGTGATGCAAGTTGGGAATTGGGTTTTTTTAGGTGTTGTTAAGTGTGAAAAAGGAGAATGATAACAACTAGCATGCACACTAGATCAAGCTTCTTCCACAATAACATTCAAGGACAAGACTGAGCCAAATGACTACCAAATGGAGGACTTAGCTATAGATCTTGTACTCATGAGTGCTATAGAAAGATCAGATTTAATCAAGTCTCATCTATCAAACCTTAGGTCAATAATGCACTAAACTCTAGTTCTATGATGATCTGATTATAATAGAAGATGTACAATAGATATCCATAAACCAATCATACAGGGATGATCAGGAAGATGATAGAACCTGTGTCCCGGAAGCATAGGTGTTGGAGGACTATTTCTGGACCACCCAACTCCTGAATGGTTGAATCTGTAGAAACTGTAAACTAGAGAAATGTTGTAGAGACTACTTTGATGTTAGATTTGGAGTTAGCAAGGGCAAAAATACTAGGGCACCACCACCAAAGTCTTGCACAGAGAAATATTCCTGAACTATTGTCAGATCTTGAAACCCTGATCCTTGCTCATTCTTCCTTTATCATCATATTTCCTAGATCTCACTACTGTAACCTACACACAAGAAGAAGAGAGGGGGTTTGGGGGTTATGGTGTTTAGGCACTTACCTTAGTCAAATCCCAGGATAGCATTCAAGCTTCCCAACATCGTTGATATATAAAGAGAATGTGCCCTTGCAGGGTAGAGGCTAAACACAATAACAATATAATGAATCAAATGATGATAAACAACAATGATATCACCTATGTGATGAAACCCTTAGGAGGATGAAGGATCTTCAACTCATAAGGAGAGACAGATGATAACTTCAAACTTGCAACAACACGTACAATGACAACACAAATCTTCTCTTGAATCACAATGAATGCTTTTAATGCTCTTTATTCCAATGATTCAAGTTGACTATCTCCATCTAGGTTCATAATAAACTCATAAACACACTTATATATGCTTTCTCGCTAACATTCATGAAATTAAACCAAAAGAGTCGACAAGAAGAAACCTCTAAAGAGGTGTTAGGCTAACATAAAGTTATTTTAACCTTGACCAATCAGGGAAGACTTGGGTGGTGGCACCCAAGTCTTTGAGCCCCTTTTGGGTCTGAGATAAGGTTAAGCATAGGGCCCATATTCCTAATTTATATTGGTGTCAGGCAATTTTGCATCAGGATGAATATTTAGAATGTATAATGTATACACAAGGACTTAGGGGCTAAACAAGGAGGTAAAAAGACATGTGGCTACTTTGTACTCCATAAAATTTAGTATGTATGAGCTTACAATTAGTACATGCATTAAAGTATAGTCAAAGCACATCAAACACAAAAGACACTAGAGCAAAGACACACCCTATGTTTGGAGAACCATTTCTAGCCCCAAGCTTAGGAAAACATAAGAAGACAGTAAAGAAGCACACAATACACAGATAAGGCATGAGAGAAAACACACAATACTCAAGGCATACACGAAGATAAGACATGATTAAACAATTATATAACCCTAACTAGGCGATGGGGGGAGCTCATCACTATGCACCGCCATCAAAAGCACACAAAACACACAACATGGGGGGAGCTCATCGCTATGTGCCACCACTAAAAAATGCAAGACACATAGCATGGAGGGAGCTCATCACTATGTGCTACCACTAAAACATGAAAGAAATGCAAGGAAGACACAAAAAACACACAGAATACACGAGCACCATAGATTATGTCATCGACACACTATATGTCTTAAACACATAAAACATGGGTGATGAGGGGAGCTCATTGCTACGCGCCACCATCTAAGACATGCCAAACACACCTGACGGTTGAGCTACGCTACCACAACCTCCAAAGACATGCTTAAGGGTGAATAACTCAAGATCCAAGCCCACCGGCTGCAGAGGACTTTTTAAAAGGATGTGCAACCACTCAAGGGAATACACAATCCCTCCTTCCGCATAAGGAATTTCAAAAACATACAACCCCATTTACATTGTGGAGATGCCTTACGATGAAAAGGAATCATGTGCACAAAGTATACAACCCCACTTGCATCGCGGAGATGCCTTATAGTGAAAAGGAAGCATACACAACACACAAAGGCAGAGTACACAACCCCACCTACATCGCGGAGATGCCTTACGGTGAAAAGGAAGCATATGCCACAAATTTTATCAGAATGTCTAAGATATCCAAGCATTTACCGCAATATATGTCCCCACCTTAAAGTGGTTGATCCTGCTTGAAGGTAGCAATCACGTTTACGGTAAGGTTGAAAACACGTAAGGGAACAAGAGTTATTGCAAAGCCCAAGACCCAAAGTAACATGTGCTTATGATCACTGATTGTTCCCAAAAATCATAATAGAAATAAATTAGTATGATATGCTAACAATTAACAAGCTTCTGTTAGAAAGCCTTAGCTAAGATAACAACCAAATCATCTTACGAATAATTGATATAGAAATAAGGCAACATACCACTTAATAAACCAATGCTATACTTGTGGGTTCAGAGCCAAGTATAGCCGTGAGGTTATATTTTAGGTATCTCAGAATCGAGTGTAGCTACAAGGTGAGATACACAAACATTCCAAAGTGCCTAGAAGTAGATTTAGAGTTGGTGGAACTTGTAGAAAATCTTTTGTGGTCTTGGTGCGGTTCTTTTTCCTGAAGCCCTTGTTTGATCCTCGTGGGTAAAATTCCCTAAAAGCAGTGTTTGGGGTTCATCTAAACTTGTGAACCATCAAGAAACCTTGGTCTCTAGTCCTTGGCTCTAAATGTCCTTTCCTTTGTCGATGGGCCCTTTATGCCTTCATGTTACAATCTCGCCCCTTAAAGTCAAGTTCATGTTAAACTATCCAACTTGTGAATTATTTGTTGTCTATCCTAAGTCTTAAGTTGAATATGTTTTATGCGGTTCCTCGTTTCCCTTGTTACCTAGTATGTCCCTCTTTACATCTTTCGAGCATGTGCCCATATATTGCAACTTAAGTTCCCCGTCGCACCAGTCAGTCTTTTGCATCGTGTTTGTGATTCCAGTGCTTCATACCAAAGGTGCGATATGCGATACACTCTCTTTATAGGTGTCCGTTTTGTGTTGCATCACACAGGTTTCTCACATCACTATTTGGTGTGCTCAAGGATGGAAGCAAGGGGTGATATGTGTTGGTGAACCAGATCTTTGCCATGTGTCCATATCCTGGTTCATCGCATGGGATCCTTGTATTGCATGTTTCTTGAAGGACTTCTATTGAAGAAATATGATATGCGATGGCTTTGGTGTTTGGTTGGTGGTAAGAGGTATCGTGAAATGAAATACATGTGGCACTTCTCTTGTTCATCATCAAGCCCCTTCATATCATGGTTAATGCGATGGAGTTTCAAAGCAAAAAGGCGATGTGTGTATGTGTTGCGATAACCATCTATTGCATCCTAAGGCAATTTTCATCAACGATTCTGATTTGAACTTGGAATGGCTATCTACCAGCCTCTCCCATCTCACTTGTGCAAGCCATAACTCCACCATTAATGGTGTTCTAAGTGTATTCATAGCCATATAATGGAGGCTCTATCTATTCTCTCATCACTCTGCTTGCGCATTTTTCAAAGTGTTGAAATTAGTAGAGACCGAAGCAAGAAGATTTAAAGCAGATACAATTTGAGCTAGGTAAGTGAGTTTTCAGCCCTCTTTCTATGAATATTTGAGCCAGAAAATTGAAAAGAGTTTTGCATGCCTATGATAAGTTTGCAAACCCTATTTTGAAGAAAAAAGTATTTTGTAAGGTCTGTATGATTGAAATCTACAAAGGTTGATGTTTTTCCCAATAGAATATTGCTTGCTGAGAAATGGTAATCCAGTTATCTAAGTTTGATTTTAAGAACCCCAATTTTACTTCAAATTAACAAAATGAGTCAAGTTAGTAAAGCATCAGTAAGCAAACCTAGGGCCAAAAGGGAAAAACTACAAATTG
Source organism: Cunninghamia lanceolata (assembly GCA_027924645.1). NCBI lineage: Eukaryota > Viridiplantae > Streptophyta > Pinopsida > Cupressales > Cupressaceae > Cunninghamia > Cunninghamia lanceolata. The sequence continues at coordinate 9,093,229 of BSBN01000957.1, forward strand.
ATGAGGTGAAGCCTGAAATTGAAGATGAAAAACCAAAAACCAAAGGGATAAAATGGGATTTTACCAAGTTTATGGAAGGTGATCTAATGAAATTGTTCCCTAGAGCCAAAACTATCAGAAAGAGACTTACTGGTGAGAGTGTCTTATCCGATCACCTTCAGGATTCTACCCAGGAAATTGGAGATATTGTTGTGCCACAAACTGGATGGGACTTGTTTTGGTATGCCTACAAAAGGTTTGAGTTTCCCAAAACTATTTGCAATCTGTGGAGAACCAATTTAGGCAAGCTTGTCATGCCTAATGTGTTTGTGGATATCATCTTGATAAAAGAAATCACCAAATGCTATGACCCAAAGGATAAAGTCATAAGGAGTGTAGATGGAATTCACAGAATGGAAATAAGTAGAACCCAAGTTGTAAAAACTTTCAAGCTAGATCCCTCTACTATGGTTGCCATACATTTTAGTGCTTTAAAACAAGAATATGACAAGAACAAACATGCATATAGGACTCACAAGCTCCCCAGGCACAGAAGAAGAGATTTGGGCAAGCAAGGGCAGAAATTTGTCGCATAGGAATCAGAACCTTTTAGCTATGAGGAGTTTGAAAATTATTTCAAGAATATGTATTATGCATTATATCAGGTTCTAGGTAGGAAATTTGATTTGAACATGCCCATTCCTTTGATGGTTATGGCTGTTGACATACATGATAGAGAATTGCATAGGGGTTTTGACTTTGCCTCATATGTTGCTGACAGAATTCATGATGAATCGACTAAGTTGAAATAGCCTAAGGCTCCTCTAGTTTTCAAGCATTATTCTTTGTTTATGCATATGTTGCTATGGAGTGGAATGAGATCTTGGTCCAAATTTTTAGACCTTACTACAAATGATAGTGATGACAATGACTTACCGGTACAAGCATGGACACACATTTGGGACCAACACTACCCTAAGCCAAATTATCTTGCTTTCAGCAACAAGATAGTATTTTCTATCTTGGAAAACTTGGGAGTGATACCTGTGGAAAGAATATCTAGAACCTTGATGGGAATCCTGAGGCCAAATAGACTCCAGGCATGATACTGTAATTGATCACAATTGGGGAGACTGGTACTTCTTCAATACATGCATTATTTTCTGAGTGTATGGTGCCATGGTCTGGCCTCAATGCTTGCCTGTCTATATGTCTGATAGACTTGCCTTTATGGAAATCATGTGGCAATTGGATTCTATAGACAAGGAGCATTTCAGAAATGCTAAGAAAGGATCATTTGTCCTACGACAACTTGCACTTTAGGATTACCTCTAAAGAGGGGCATTGATAACTTTGCAGGAATGTTGAGAGTATATAAGATGGGTATGGAGAAGGTAAGAAGATGTGATCTTGAGGGATTCACTGATAATGCAAGGAAGCGTGTGGGCAGATCTGGTTTCTCCTAGTTAGTTTCTCTATTCAGAAGATATAATTAGAAATCTAATATATCGTGAGGATATTGAGAATAAAAAGAATGCTTGGCATTATGTGAATGATGTTGAAGGGAATATAATCAAGATGAATCCAATATATGTTAGTCCTTATGTCCATATTCCTAGTCTTTTTCAGAGAGCTATGAAGATGCTAGAGGATCATGGCGTGGCCTATTCATGGATGAGGTCAATAGGGCTGCAGAGGTGGTAGGAATAAAGAAATATGAGAATTCAGTTGCAACTAAAGCTAGGACTGCTAGGTCTTCTGCCTATGGTCCTCCCTATCACCAAGTGGATGTTGAAGAAGAGGAGGTTGCTCAGCCTCTTGTAGATTACTTCATTGATACTAAGATTGCAAATACTATGGGGGAACAGTCTTCTAAACACATCCCAGATGATGAATGTATGCAACAATATTTCCCTTTTCCTCATGTGAATGATGCTATTGATTCTTTCATTCCCCCTGACAGGATTATTGATACCACGTACAATGAGGAAACCATCGAGGCTAATGATGATGTTAGGATATTGGCCTACAGAGAATTCATAAGTAATGAATCCTTTGTGCAGACAAAGGAGTTCAGGGAATTTGTTATCCAGGTCAAGTGTAATGAAGTATATGATAGAATCAAAAAGGTGAAGGAAGGAGTGGATCCCTCAATGCATGATGAGGTTTTCAGGGAAGAGGAAGCAAATATTCAGAATGAAATTGCATTAATTTCACATGTAGAGGGTAGACAATTAGTTAAGTAGGGTGATATTCTTTTGCTACTAGGTTGGGATCTTTCATTTGCTATTGCCTTTAATGCAATGAAGAGTGATAAGGAGTCCTTTGTTTCTGAAGAGCAAATAGATAACAGAGTTTTTGGCTTAGCTTACAATGCATGTTTGCGTGCAATGGCTATTTGGTCAATGGCTCCCAATACATGAAAGCCAAGGGTGGTCAGATCAGTGGGGGAGATTACCAGAGAGGTTATTATAAGAAGAGCATTAGAGGTCACCCCTACACATGCTACAAAGCTCACTGTGCATGCGGTGATGCTCAACACTGATACTGCAAAGGTAATGCAAGAGAAATATGGACAATTCATGGATAAGTTCAACTTATTGCAGGATGAGAATCTTAAGTTGAGTTCTTATGTATCTCAAGAAAAAACTGTGTTACCTACAATAGAGGCCCTTCCATCCACTCCTTCCACACATGACTTATCTACTCAGGATAGAGACACCTTATCTCTGAGGATTAAGGCACTGAAGGAAGAATTAAAGTTAGCCAAAAGCAATGAACTAAAGGCACAGAATCAAGTAAAAAAGGTGGCAATTGATATTATTGATGATGTTCTAGGCCATAGGATATCTCACATTCTTCATAGGGTGGACAATGCCTAGAAAGTTTATGGTGACATCCATGAAGCATATAAGAAACATCTCATCATTCAGGATAAATTTCAGAATGAGTGGAATAAATGGAGTGTAAGAGTTGGAGCTCTCACAAAAATACAGAAAAGCATGGAAGGTGATTCTAAGGAAATGGACAATTTGTCTCTGATGATTAAAGCCATTGGCTTACTAAATGATATTTCTGCTTTCCAAAGTAAACTAGACTTGCAATTTAGTAGCAGGATGAAGATGTTTAGAGACATGGAGAAGGATGGTGTGCCTAAAATAATAGACAAGGCACATGAAATTAAAGATTTCAATAATTGGAACGCTGAGTTTGGATGTATTGTCCCCAAGATGTCTGCTTTTATCTTCAAAGATGGTGACCCAGAGTTGGCAGAATTGAATAACTCTATTGATAAACTTTTCAGGATGGAGGTATCTTTGGACTTGTTTGTGAAAGAGGCTAGGGCTATCATGGATGCCTGTTTTAGCCTGCATAATTCTAAGGTGCAGAAATTGTTTGAAGTCAAGTGGCCTTATGAAGAGGAATATAATGCTTGGTTGATAAAGTATACTGATTAAGACTTGTTTGCAGTATGGTCTGTAGTAGTTTACTCCACTCTATGGGTTGCTTGTGCCTTTTGACATAGTGGGATGTGTTTGTCTTTTCCTAGTTTATGCTTCTTGGTCCCAGATTATTGGAGCTTAGGCATTGTTTCTTATGAAATACTTGTTTATTTGGTAGTATTTCCTTCTAGCAGCATATTTTTGATATGTTGAGACTTTCTCCCATCATGTGGTAGCTATTTTGTCTCATTTGGCGTGCCTTGCCCGAAGTTTGGCATGCTCTTTTCCAATATAACAGTTTTTTGAATATCATTATGGATTAGGACGTGCATGAGTGGCCTGAAGCTTGTTTCTCCTTTGTTATATAAAAAGGAATCCAAGGCCACTTGCGGTTGGTTGTTGATCTCTTGGAGAATTTTGTAGAAAGACACATAGAATAGAAGTTTTTTCTTTTTCTTAGGTTTCTAGATTTTGAACTACATGTTTTCTATAGGGTTGTATGACAGTACTAACATCTGTTGAATACTATATGGAAAATTTTTGAAGCTTATTTTCACCTGATGTATGGTTATACAAGTATGAAAGGAATAAATCAAAGATTATTCACTTTTGTCTCCATGATATTTCTTATGGATGTATCTTTCTGATTTAGGCTCTTGTTCAAAGAATAAGTTAAATTGCCTTGGTTAGAAGATAATCTTGTATGAATGTATGCGAGGTTATTGTAAGTACAATTGGTTAAGAATTCTGAGTATTGTAAAGCAATGTTATAGAGCTCTTTGATGTTCAGGTTAAATGCTATTGATAACTTTTCAGTTACATTTGGTTTTGACTCCGTAGCCCTAGGTTAAGGTAGCCCTCTGTTGCTTTTGTGTGTTGTCTTTAACTCTGTGAATCAAAACAACCCAAATACTTTTAAATCTTTAAATCAGTTGCAAGTGTTTGTTAATGTGATGACTTACCTTGTTCTATAGTTTGAGAAGTGCTAAAGGCTTGAACGATTTGTAGCCAAGTCTTCATACTTTATGGTCCTCAACATGTTGGTGTAGAACTCATCTGCTATTTCAGTATTTGAAAATAAAGTGGCATAGGAGATTATCAAATACTGTAAAGGGATCACCCTCCTAGGTTTTGTAGAGCCTGAAGTGAAGAGGGAAAGTTCTTTTAGAACTTTCACATATGTGTTGGCCAGCCCCTCATAATAGCTAAGCATTGACATTGGGTAAGTTATAGTTTATTTTGTGAGACAAGGTTGGGATTTAAAAACAACCAACAAAAATGGTGACTCTACTGGGGACGAACTAAGAATGGTGTCTTATCTTGAGTATCATAGTCCTATGTTTATACTTTCCATAAGTTCTATAGCAGTATAGATTTGAAATATTTTCAGCCTTGACCCCCTTTGATCATCTTTGTGTAGCTTGGCTTTTGGTTTGTTATTGACCTTCTTGAGGCTCTCTATTTCTGCTTGTACCTAAGGGAGTGATTAACTCTTTTCTTTTTCCCATTATTTGGGTGGTGACTCTGACCCTCCTATACTGGTGTGAAGATTATTTGAAGGGAAGCTGATTGAAAAATATTTCTAAGAACGATGGGGAGAACTAGGGGACATATGAAGAATAACCCTGACCAAAAGTTGGAAACTGAATTGCCACGAAACACCCATCAATTGTGGAAAAGAAAGAATGTTGATACTGGTAAGTTTGATCTTTGCCCTCCTCCTATAGGATATAGGCATCTTCTCACCAGTAGTAGTGAAAATTTTCAGCAATCACATGAATATGATATGCATGTAGTGAATGATGATTCTATTCTAAAGGAGTTTGTTGAAGAGGAATAGGCTCACTCAGGTTTCCTAGTCAATAGGTAATCTACACCCAAACTGTTAGATATTCTTGATCCTTTAGACTATGATTTACTAGGCAACCCTGTTAGTAGGTCACCCACCCTTGCTTTCCACATGAGTGCCACTAACCTCCTAGATAGTGCCCTAGAAGCTTCTGACTCAAACACAACATTGCCTATGGAGGAAGAAATAATGAAGGAAATAAGGAGTTACACAGGGAGACTCAAAGAGTGAGGGAGTTGAATAAAAAAAGGGCTCATGAAAGGGAGGAGAGAATTAGAAGTGCCATGGATGTGAGGGATGACATGAAGCTACGTCTGGAACGATTAAAGATGGTGACTCTACAAAACTCTGAGTCTACTTCTGCCACACCCATTAGCCCAATAGTTCCCCAAGTACCTATTCTGAATACCATGAATGCCCCACTAAAGTCCATCCCTACAAATACTTGGACCAGTTCCATTGTCACTACCTCTATTGTAGCCCCTGTTGTACATAGTCATTGTACTCAACATAATGATAAAGGAAAAAAGGCCTTTGAAGGGAATTGATATAGATGAGGATGGGTCACCTCAGATTCTTCCTTCATATGAGGGGTCTGATTCGCTAGACCTAAAATTGAAGAAAGAAAATGAATAGCTACAGAAGGAGTTGAGAAGAATAGAAATTTTGGCTGCAAATGCTGAAGTACAAAGGAAGATTGAATTCTTGAATCTTCTGTTGGGAATCATGTCACAATTGTTTCTCATAATCCATTAGTTTCTTCACCTATTGATGTAAATGTTTCAGTCTTTGCCAACCAATCCAATCCCAGTTCCCATGCACATGCCCCATCTAGAGGGCAGAACATGAGACAACAAGGCAGTCTCGGTGCAAGGGGAAGTGGTACAAACAGATAACATGGAAGTCAGAAGGATCAATTTACTAGAAAGCCCATGCAGCTGGATAGATATAGACAATTGTGCTTCATTGGGATACCTGGGTATCCAAATCCTCTCCCAGACAATATAAGGAGTGTGCTAGTCAAATTATCTGTAACAACACTATAAGTGGGGATAATCACTTGAGGTCATTCAATAACATGATGGATGATTTTGAGGTGGAAAGCGAAGATGTGATGATGAAGTTATTTATGCAGTCACTTACTGAGGATGCTAGAGATTGGTATAAAGGTTTACCAATTGAAAGCATCTATGGGTGTGTCTTCTTCATATCCAAATTCCTTTTCAAATTTAACTGCAGTATAAGTAAGCTGCACTCCTTGTCTCTCCAACACTACAACTTGATTCCTCACCCATACTTTACTCAACCTTATTGGTTCTCTCATTACTGCATCCAAAGAGATTTCTTCTACATTAGCCCAATTAGGTAGAGGGATAGGTTGTTGATATTGGGCTTCCCAAGGTCCTTTTTACACTACATCTTCATCAGCATTCAACTGATCTTGGGCTTCTATTATATGAAATTTCCTTATTAACCCAAGGGATAGCCTTGAATGAGTTCTCTTCAGCACTTCATAGTCATCTACACAATTTGCCCAAAAATCTTCTAAGTGCATTTTATGAAATAGCGTTTTGCTTACATATCTCTCCATTACTCTTTGTGGATCAAAATGCCCTCTCTTTGTGTAGAAATGAAGTTTGAGTAATTGGAGCTCCTTATCAGAATGCTCGGCTGCTCTAAGAGAGACACATGCATAGTTACCCCTACCCAATCTGATTGGAAACTTGACATTTGTTCTATGGAGGTGTTTTAGTTTTTCTACATAAGTGATCAGTTGTCTTGATAACTCCAGAAGTACTACCTTATCTATTGGGTAATGAGGTAGTCTATATGGAAGACTAGTGAAGCCTTGGATTCTCAAGTAGGTGAATTTCTAAAACTGGATGTACCACCTCCCATATTGCATGATTTCATTCATTGCTTAAGTACTTAGCCTAAGAGTTGTGGTACCTTGCAGCAATCTAGTGATATACATCGTGAAAGCATCATTCACCTTTTTATAATGAATGAGCGATTGGTACAACACTAATTGATCATAGCATTCATATACCTTGACTTGGTGTTCACTATTGCCTACTTCTCCAATTTTGGATTGCCTAGGATATTCATTCCTCCTGGCCAATGAATATACCACATAGGAGGTCCACCTGAATACTTTTTTTCTCTAAAATTTCCAAATGCCTCATGCATGTTATCACTTAATATTTGGGCCCAGTGGAATTTTGTTCCTTTACTAATTATCTCCTCAATCATCATGAACATCCAGCCTTCAAAGGTTGATGCAGTGGCTAGTCCATATATTCTATTGAGCAAAGTCACTAGGTCTCCAATCCCATCATGGAAGTCACTCCTTTATAGTGTATGGGGAATCTTGATGATGGTTGACCTTTTATTTTTCATCCATTGGTCATTTATGTGCTTCTTACATGTATCCAAATCCTTCTTGAATGTTTCTCCTACACCTGCTTTATCTGGCATGGTCAACACTGGGTACCATGGAATACTAAAGGTCTCTGTTAATGATGGTGGACTTAAGTCTGCTAATACTTCTCCACTAGGAGTTTGTATGGTTCTAGTCAGTGGATCATATCTATCGGCATAGGCCACTATCAGTTCTGCACATTGAGCTGAAGTCGAGAAGGCAACAACTTATGCAATCCCACTATCCCTTATCTTCTTGGCCATTGGAGTTGGATTGGGTTCAAATGTTCTGGTCCTAAAATCCTCTAAGTCAATGTGACCTAGATTAGTGTCCCCTATGTCTTTCCATCCGGAAGCGATTCTAGTCTCATGTAGAATTCCTTTAAACTTGTACTTCATGGTTTGATCCCTTGCATTCATTTAACCTGCATGACTAGACCTTATAAGTCATGGTTGCTTCAATGTTTTGATCCTGAGTCTAGCTTGAGCGAGTTACTAACTTATTTACCTAAGCTACTAAGTCAAGATTCTCTTACCAAGTCCTTGAAATTCAAATGCAGAAGTAAAAACTTGCAGACTTAAATGATTTACATTACCTATTACATGGCATAAGTAAATGAGAAAGCATTTGAAATCCACTAATCCATGCAATGAATACTTGAAATTTTAAATGAAAACATGTAAATCATGATACAATTACTTCAACAACATCCATTTTGCCTTAACTGATCATTCTGACTTGGAATGGTTAAAGAAAAACATCATAAAAACACTTTGTATGGTTTCTGGGGTCTCGGACATGTTGACAGAAAAGCGCTAATTTAGGTTTGGTTTGACCTAGCACAATTTTGAGGTCTATTCGACCTTGCGCGGGTTTCAGCTATAACTGACTTGGTGCGGGATTTGAGAATGTGAAACTTTTGTGCAATTAGAAGGTCGATCGATATGGATTTTAGCACCAACGGAGATAGGGGATCTTAGCACCAAGGCATGAGACAAAGTTGAGCGCGAGATTCATGGTTGTCTAACCTCTTTGCATTTTGGAAGTCGATTGGGAGTCAATTTGGTGCAAGTTAGTCAGGCTAAGATTCAGCGCTAAAGATGGGAATGGGACTCAGTGCAAGTTTTGGAGATGACGGACCTAGCACGGGTTTCAAGAGTGACTGACTAAAGTCAGTAGAAGGGTAACTCTAGGTAGGTCGGTGGAGTGGAAATTTAGCACAAGATCAGGGTTGGCAATTGGCAGGAATTTTGGTGTTTAGTGACTTTGTGGGAATTTCAATGATGTCGGACCAAAGTCGGTGGTTCTGGATTTTAGCGCTAAGTGGATTTTGGATTTCGGTGATATTTTTGAAGTGACCGACCGACTTCGTTCTTCTTTGGGGTTGGTTGAGGGCGCTTTTAGCACAAAGTCTATAGGGAGCAAATTTAGTGCAAATTTTTCATGTTTTGGATTGCGGGGAATTTCTTGGTCGCTAACTGACTCAAAATTGTGCATTGTTTCAAGGAGTCAGGCAGTTTCATTTTCACTGCAACTAAATCAAAACCTTGAAAGGAATTTGGGTGAATTTCATGAATGATGTAAGCGTGGGAAAATGCATCTCAATCAGCCAATTTTACCAGTTTTGCTCACACCCTAGGGTTTCGAACGAGGTTTTTGTTTGTGTTTGAGCTGTTTAATCACTACATTATTCAACCATTGTGTGCACATAACTAAACCCTTAAAATATCTTTTATGAATTCTTACGCGAAACCCTAATCAAAATTTGATATGAATCTTAGCAACTTCAATGATGGGGAAAGAGTATTAACCTAATGTTGAGTGTAGCGGCGAAGTGACAAAATATGTAGACCACATTGTTCCTATCACTTGAATTCATAGTTAATCCATCGATAATTCACTTCTTGATCCATTCATAGAGCTCCTTGATCAATTTCTTTAGTGCAAATGAGCTCAAATGTGGACTTCATACCCTTTTATTTTCATTTTGGGTGCCATTAATGTAGGGGGTATGGCTACAGACTATGCACGCTTGGAGATGTTTCAGACATGCGCGACTTTCGGGATCAACCGACCTAGTCGATAGTAACAGTTTTTGGCACACGGTCGGGCTATTATCTTTGCAGTGCTTCACATGGATTTCAACATCCTTGGACTTAGTGGCGAATTGAGAGACTACCAACTTAGTTAGAGGACTGGGTTTTTAATGCAAAGTTAGTAGGCTTAAGTTTTGGCACTTTGGTTGGTTGGATTCAGTTCTAGCGCTGAGGTCGGTAAGTAAGGTTTTTAGTGCAAAGGTCTGTCAAGGTGTTTTTCAGTGCAAAAGGCAATTTAGGCTTGGTTTCTAGTGAAATTGTGACTTGATCTAGACCCTCAGAAAACTTAGCAACACATTATTCACTCTACTCATGAAGAAGGCGACTTCGGTCATCTAATGGAGTTGTTTGGGTACATGCAGTGAAGACCTCAAGAATTGCTTAACTAGCTTGACACTCTAAGCCAAAATTTAAAAGAGGGGGTCCCTATTGGCAAAATAGGGCATGTGTGTGAGGCACAACAAATGGAGACTCTACTAGGGTAATTCTCTGGAGCATTTCAAAGACAAACTTCAGTTTCGAACCCAGAACCTCTACGTTTCCCACATATTAAACAAGAAAACATTATATCCTATCAAAGAAGTAGAACTCAAAGCCAGGTGCAACCATCTATATCTTGAAAACCTGGGTGTGCAATTACATTAATTCCCATCCTTAAGCAACTAAGCTCATCCTAGATCCTTTACATTAAGCTACATGATTAGTACACACCGCATGAACTACTTGGACATTGCTCCGCTGCCAACGAGCATCTATAGCCCCGGTGAGTTTGTCTCAGAATTCTACTCAAGCAGAGCCCTACTGCCAATCAGGCATCCATAGCCCTCGTAGAGTTTACTTGATTGTCCATCTAACTGAGTTATAGTGTGTGATTGTGATTTTGCATTCATCTTCTTTCATACTTTTGATATTTCATTGAGCTTAGATTTGGCAGAGTATAACGCAGTATCGCTACCCTTGTAACACATGCTTTTGACAACACTAGTTACGTTGATAACTCATCCAGCTGGGTGTGGACTCCCAATGGTGGCAAAGGTGGACCTTAGATTTTTCACTTAATGTAAGATCACCATGACTCACTTAGGTACTTCAAGATTGCTTAAGAGTGTAAAAGATATATGGTTAGAAAATACTTTAGGTTCATTGACTAAGGATTCATTTCCCCTGAACAGATATCATACCCCATGGTGTAATAGTGGAACCCACAATAGGATCTAAGAAAAAACTTCAACTTCTCAAAGAAATACTCTAAATTGCTTACCCAACAGAGGAGCATTTGCAGATCTACATGACTGCCACCACATTCAGGAAACAAGGATTCCCCAACAAAGCAAGTGCAATAGGCAAAAGCAAAGAAAGAAAGGACAACTAAACTGAGTGAAAACATCTAACAACTATAGAAAGCAAAAGCAGAAAAGCAAAAACTAACCTAACAACAACCTAACCTAACCGAAAACAAACAAGCAACCTAACCTAACCGAAAGAAAATAAGCAACCTAACTATGTACACTAAAAGGAGGCACAGATGCCTCTTAGGCCTAGAAGTAGTGCTTCAGAAACTACCCATTGACTGGTAATGTGAGCCCCTCACCAGTAAGGCTCTTTAGTCAATACATGTTATCACCAAGGATTTCATAGATCTAATATGGGCCTAGCCAAAGTTTGTTGAACTTACCATGTTTACCTTTCTTCTCGTGGGCTTTGTCCCAGTATAGTACTAAGTTAGAAATGCGAAAGGCTTTAACCTTAGCCCTTTTGTTGAACCATCATTTCACAACACCTTTATGTTTAGCAAAGTTTTCTATGGCAGCATTACATTTTTCTTCTAGGTGCAGCAACTGGGCTAAGTGGGATGACAGCTGGTTGTCTGGTTCAAGGCAATCTGGCATAAATTGCAGCACAGGGATCCTCAAATGGATGGGAAAGATGGGCTCAATACCATAAACTAAGTGATAGGGTGATGTTCCCAATGTAGCCTTGTGTCTGATCCTATCGGCTCATAAAGAAAACCTAAGATGAGTGTGCTAGTCTCACGGATTTTTGTCCAGTAGTTTCTTGAAGACCTCAAGCAAGTTTTTGTTCATTAATTCAACCACTCGATTCCCTTGGGCATAGTAGTTAGATGAAAATTTTAGAAGAATCCCATAGTCAAACGCCCAATTAGAAAAATGTAATGAAGAAAATGCAGGGCCATTATCACATACCAAGGAGAAAGGATAGCCAAACCTGGTAATGATATACTTTTCAACAAATTCAATGACTACCTCTGTGGTACATTGTTTGCATGCTATAGCTTCAAACCATCGGGTATAATAATCAGTAGCAGTCAGAATGTACCTGTGGCTCACAGAGAAAGTGTTTGGTGTGGAGCCTGATCAATCTCCAAGTGGGAGATTTTTGGTAGGTGGCGATAGATCAGGAAAGTACTGTACACTAGCCATGTATCTTTGCAGGGGTTCGGGGGTGCAACCCTCGAGAAATGTTTTTCGACCGACATAAAAAACCCTATTTTGTAACTGACATAAGGCTTGATAAAAGCGGCTAAGGGTTAGGGTTTTTTGATATATATTGTAATGTAGCATTTGCAATGGTATTGATTTGCAGGGATTGCTGGTTGTAATCAATTTGATTTATTGGATAATAATATTGGACTCTCTGTTGGTGGATGTAGCCCGAGTTTGGGTGAACCACGTTAAAAGTTGTCTCTCGATATTATTATTTATGTGTATTTCCATTCCTTTGTTTAATCTTTATTTGCATTTAATTGATATCTTATGCCAGCTAACCCTAACAAGTGGTATCAGAGCGGGTTGTGACTCGTCTGCAGGAAGGTCTCACGATTGAGTGGGAGCAATGGCGGACAAGGGTAAATTGAAGGTTGATAAATTCAATGGGCAGAACTATCAGTTATGGAAGATGTAGATGGAGGATTACCTCTATCAAAAGGATTTATGGATGCCTTTGGAAGGAGTCGCCAAGAAATTGGCAACAATGTCTGATGAGGATTGGAATCTTCTTGACAGAAAGGCACTGGGAACCATTCGATTGTGCCTAGCACCATTAGTGGCATTCAATATAACGGAAGTGAAGACAACAGATGGTCTGATGAAAGATTTGGATAAATTATATGAAAAACCCTCAGCCTCAAATAAGGTATTTCTCATGAAGTGTTTGTTTAATCTAAAAATGGTTGAAGGTGGATCTGTGACAAATCATTTAAATGAATTTAATACAATTCTTAGTCAATTAACTTCTGTAAATGTAAAATTTGATGAAGTTAGAGCTCTCTTGTTATTATGTTCTTTGCCTAAAAGATGGAATAGTTTGGTAATGGCGGTTAGTGACTCTGTTTCTAGTTCAAATACCCTGAAATTTGATGATGTTATTGGTGTTATTCTGAGTGAGTAAATTCATAGGAAAAGCTCAGGTGGATCCACATCAGGCAGTGTTTTGAATGCAGAAAGCAGGGGTAGATCAAAAGAGAGAGGAAAAGGTTCTGGAGGTCATGGGAAGTCACGAGGAAAATCAAAGGACAAGAGATCCCAATCCAGAGGACAGAAGGATTGCTAGTACTGTGGGAAACCAGGTCATCTGAAGAAAGATTGCTGGTCTTGGAAGAATAAAGAAGGAGACAAACAAGAAGGCTATAAGGAGGCAAATGTGGTAAGAAATAAATCTGAAGATGATGCTTTGATTCTTTCCCTAGATAATGCTGATGATTCATGAGTTTTAGATTCAGGGGCCTCATTTCATGCTACGCCCCATAGAAGTTATTTTCTTGATTATGTCCAAGGGAATTTTGGGCTGGTTTATTTGGGAGATAACGAACCCTGTCAGATTGTTGGAAAGGGAAGAATCAAGATTAAGTTACAGAATGGGAATCATTGGCTACTACAAGAGGTAAGGCATGTTCCAAGGCTCAGTAGAAATTTAATTTTAGCAGGGCATCTAGCTGAAGAAGGTTGCATTGTTACATTTACTGATAAAAATTAGAAGGTTTCAAAAGGTGCCTTAATAGTAGAAAAAGGTGTGAAAGTAGGCACTTTATATCTTTGTATAGCTCATATTGTTCCTTCTACTTTAGCTATTGTAGAGAAAAAACAAACAAGTTCAGGAACAGTTGCTGCAGGTTCGCAGGAAGAGACAACACTGTGGCATAACAGACTTGGGCATATGAGTGAAAAATGTATAAAGGTACTTCATTCTAAGAAAGTTTTACCAAGTCTGAAATGTATTAATATGGATTTCTGTGAAAGTTGTGTGTATGGAAAACAAAATAGAGCCAATTTTCTCAAGGATGGGAAGCAAAAGAAAAATAAAAATTTAGAGCTTGTGCATACAAATGTATGGGGACCAGCTTAGGTATCTTCTCTCGGTGGCTCTCGATATTATGTTACATTCATAGATGATGCAACTAGGAAGGTATGAATTTATTTCCTTAGTAGAAATCTGATGTATTTGAAACATTTAAGAAATGGAGAAGCTTGGTTGAGAATGAGACAAGTAAAAGATTAAAATGTCTCAGATCTTATAATGGTGATGAGTATTGCAGCAAAGAATTTGAAGGTTATTGTTCCTTTAATGGAATCTGTAGGTAGAAAATAGTTCCAGGGACTCCACAGGAGAATGGAGTGGTTGAATGCATGAATAGGACAATAATGGAGCGTGCAAGGACTATGAGATTGCATGCTGGGCTCCCTTTAAATATGTGGGTAGAGGCTGTCAACACTGCTGTATATTTAATTAATAGAGGTCCTTCAGTTCCTTTGGGCTGTGGTATTCCAGAGGAAGTATGGATAGGCAAGAAGGTGAGTTATTCTTTTCTGAAAACCTTCAGCTATGAAGCATTTGCACATATAGATTCTGAAAATAGAACCAAGATGGATACAAAATCAAAAAAGTGTACCTTCGTTGGATATGGCATTGATGAATTTGGTTATAGGCTTTGGGATTTTAAAAATCAGAAAATTGTGAGAAGTAGGGATGTTATATTCAATGAGAAGGTGTTGTACAAAGATTAGTTGCAGCAGCATGAAAAGAAAGAAAAAGATTATGTGGTGCTGGATGATACTCCAAATAGTGATGTTCCAGTGGTTCCTCATGCTCCGCAACAGCAACCAAAAATACCACAAACTCCAGTGAATGTTAGATGGTCAACAAGGCTAAGTAGACCTCCTGAAAGGTTTTCTCCCTCTTTGTATTCTATTTTGTTAATAGATGCTGGTGAACCAGAAGGGTATGACGAAGTTATACAGGTGGATACACAGGTTCAGTGGGAGCTTGCAATGAAAGAAGAAATGGACTCCTTGCTGAAAAATCAGACTTGGCAATTATGTAAGTTGCCTACATGTAAAAAGGCTTTACCAAACAAATAGGTTTATAGGCTGAAAGAGGAAGATGGAGGTAAGAAAAGATTTAAAGCCAGGTTAGTTGTAAAAGGATTTGCACAGAAAAAGGGCATTGATTTTGATGAGATATTTTCTCCAGTTGTCAAGATGACTTCTATTCGTACTGTTTTAAGTATTGTAGCTGCTGAAGATTTGCATTTGGAACAACTAGATGTAAAAACTACCTTTCTCCATGGTGATTTGGAGGAGGAGATATACATGGAACAACCCCAAGGATTTGAGGTCAAAAGTAAGGAGAAACTGGTGTGCAAATTGAAGAAGAGTTTGTATGGCCTGAAACAAGCACCTCGGCAATGGTATCTGAAATTTGATCGTTTATGGCTGAGCAAGGCTACAGTCGGTGTAATTCTGGTCATTGTGTTTATTTTAAGAGGTTGGATAATGACAGCTACATTATTTTATGTTTATATGTTGATGACATGCTTGTAGCTGGGTTTAACATGGATCACATAAGAGAGTTAAAAAATAGTTAGCACAATCATTTGATATGAAGGATTTGGGGGCAACAAAACAAATCCTTGGTATGAAAATTTGTAGAGATAGGAAGAATAGAAAATTGACTCTATCTCAGGCTGCTTATGTTGAAAAGGTGTTGCAGAGATTCCATATGGAGAATGCAAAAGCTGTCAGCACACCTTTGCCTAGTCATTTGAAATTGACTAAGGAGATGTGTCTAAAGACACAAGAGGAGGAAGAAAAAATGTCCAAGGTACCATATGCTTTAGCTGTAGGAAGTTTAATGTATGCTATGGTATGCACGAGACCGGATATTGCACATGCTGTAGGAGTTGTCAGCAGGTATATGAGTCATCCCAGATTGGATCATTGGAATGCAGTAAAATAGATTCTCAGATATTTGAGAGGTACATCTAATAAACACTTATGTTTTGGGGGCTCTAATACTGATTTAGTAGGTTATGTAGACTTAGATTTGGCAGGTGATATTGATACTAGGCGGAGTAGTACAGGTTATGTCTTTACTGTAGGTGGGACAGCAGTGAGTTGGATCTCACGGTTGCAAAAGGTGGTTGCTTTATCCACCACAGAGGTAGAGTATGTAGTTGCAATAGAGGCAAGTAAGGAGATGATATGGCTGCAATCTTTTATAGAAGAATTGGGCAAACAACAGGCTAACAGTTCTTTGTATACAGACAGTCAGAGTGCCATACATCTTGCAAAGAATTCTGCCTTGCATTCAAAGACCAAACACATATAGTTGAGGTATCACTTTATTCGGTCAGTGTTGGATAATGAATAGTTAAGGTTGGAAAAGATACATACAAATGAAAATCCAACGGATATGTTTACAAGGGCCATGACAAGGGAGAAGTTGAGCTTCTCTTCAGCTTTGGTTGGTCTTCAAGACTGAAACAATAAAATTAGAACAATAGAGTCCAAGGTGCTTATTTCCAGTGGGAGCTGCACATGCAACGGTGTCGTCCAGGATCAGTCTCCAAGTGGGAGATAGTTTGGTGTGGAGCCTGATCAGTCTCCAAGTGGGAGATTGTTGGTAGGTGGCGATGGATCAGGAAAGTATTGTACACTAGCCATGTATCCTTGCTGGGGTTCGAGGGCGTAGCCCCCGAGAAATTTTTTTGGACTGACATAAAAAAACCTTATTTTGTAACCGACATAAGGCTTGATAAAAGTGGCTAAGGGTTAGGGTTTTTTTGATATTAATATATATTGTATTGTAGCATTTGCAATAGTATTGAGTTGCAGGGATTGCTGGTTGTAATCAGTTTGATTTACTAGATAATAATATTGGACTCTTTGTTGGGGGATGTAGCCCAAGTTTGGGTGAACCACGTTAAAACTTGTCTCTTGCTGTTATTATTTCTGTGTATTTCCATTCCTCTGTTTAATCTTTATTTGCATTTAATTGATCTCTTATGCCGGCTAACCCTAACATGAAGGTGGGTTAATCATACCAATGAAGTCAAGCCCCCACTATGCGAATGGTTAGACCTCTAGGACTGGCTACAGAGGCATAGCGGCATTTCGTTCTCTTGTTGCAGCCATCTGACATGTGTGCCAAGTCCTTACATGTGAATGAGCATCTTTGAACAAAGTGGGCCAGTAATATCCCGCTCAAAGAATCTGATTGGCAGTTGAATGAGCTGATTTGTGGCCCATTCCAAACTTCTCGTGAAAACTTGTCAAAACTTGTGTTACCTCTATTTTATCCAAGCACCTTAGATAGATCCCTTCATGATTTTTCTTATACAACACTGGTCCCTTAATCATAAAGATGCTACTTCTTAATCTAAGTGCTCTCCTCTGGACTGAGTTTAGTTGAGGGGGGCAACGCTAATTGAGGAGGTAGAATACAATGTCTCCATACCACTCGTCTTTAGAGATGTCTTCTAACATATATTGATGGGAGACTAAGGCTGGACCAACTTCTGCCATAGTTTTTGTCAATGCCTATACTTGTACCAACTTCATGGGTTGTATTTCTATGTCAAATTCTTGTAGAATGGTGACACATTTTCCTCTTTGTTCTCCCATCTCACTTTGCATTAACAATGCTTTGACTGTTACATCTAGTACTATTGCAATCACACGACTTCTCAAGATGTAATGATGAAACTTTTTCACTACCTTGACCAAGGCGTATGCTTGCTTCTCCACATTTGGATACCTCAGTTATGCATCTTTTAACGGAGTTCTCATGAAAGCAATTGGTTTTTCATCATCAACAACTCTCTTCTGTGTCAACATCACTACACAAGTATGTTCTAAGGCAAAAGAGTAAATACATAATGGTAATGTATAATCAGGACTCACTAGCACTGGGACATTAGCTATTGCTTGTTTGATTTCTACGAATGTAGCTTTAGCTTTTGGAGTCCATTCTATCTTGGCATCTTGTTTTAACATGGCATTTAGTGGATGAACAATTTCAGCGAACCCCGTAAGGAACTTGCGAACAAAGTTAATCTTACCAAAATATGATTTCAGCTCCTTCTTGTTGGCTGGGGGTTGTATCTTGAGGATTGCTTAGACTCGATCAGGATCAATCGATATGCCTTGCTTAGAAATTATGTGTCCCAAAAATTTTCCTTCTGTCACTCCAAAGATACACTTTTTAGGATTGAGTGAGATCCCATAATCTTTACATTGCTGTAGGATCTTCCTCAGGTTTGCCACATGATCTTCTCTTTTCTTTGAAAACACAATAAGATCATCCATATAAATGATGATGCATTTCCCAACTAGCCCCTTGAAAGCTATGTCCATCGCGCATTGGAACGTGGCACCAGTGTTAATTAACCTGAAAGGCATCCGATGGTATGCATAAATTCCCAATTTGCATGTGAAGGATGTCTTTAATCTGTCCTCGTACTCCACCATTACCTGGTTGTAACCTGAATAACCATCTAGAAAAGACATCATTTGAGAACCATTAACTATCTACAACACTTCATCCAATGACGGCAGTGGGTAGTTATCCTTCTCCGAGGCCCTATTCAAATTTCTAAAGTCGACACATAGCCTAATTTCTCCATTTTTCTTTCACACTAGTACCAGATTTTCCACCCAAGCGGAATGTCAGACAGGAAATATAATTCTGGCGGATAGCAATTTCTGCACTTCCTTGAAAATTAATAGTTCCAGTAAAGCATTAACTGGTCGCTACCTTTGCCTGAATGGTTTTACCCCTGGCTTGAGAGGTATCGTATGAGTTATGATAGAGGTGTCATATGTTTTGAGATCTTCATAACTCCAAGCTATGACTTCATGATAATCTTTTAACGCATGAATAATACTCGCTCTTTCTTCAACAGTACTAGCTTTCCCAATAAACACATTTTTGACTTCTTAAGATGTCCCCAAATTGTAAGGTTCGCATTAAGCACCAAGGGATTCTCCCTATTTCTTCTGGATTCCAAGATTGTCTGAATGAAACAATCACTCCAATTCTACCATTCCCTAAGGAATAGTGTTTGTCTTCAAGTTAAGAACCCCTTCTAAGTCCATTTTAGCAGGTTCCATCTCTTATTTGTCTATTATTTGAGCAACAAAATCATCTGATGAAGTGAGAAAGTTGATTATGTGTTTGTTATCTTCAAAGACCTAAAAATTTGTGAAGTTATCCAGTACTGAGGGAGTTGAGATAAACTTGACGGTGAACTTTTTCAAGCCTGACATAGATGTTGCTTCTAGCGAACTAGCTGTCTGTGCTAAAGCATCAACAACATGATTTTGTCTTCGTGGGATCAACTAGAATATTAAAACCGTCAAAGCACTTGATCAAATCCCATACATGGTTCTGATATCTATTCAACCTCTTGTCATTGCAAGAGTATTGCCTTCTCACTTGTTTGACAACCAGCTCTGAATCACCAAATACTTGAATAACCTTTACCTTTTTCCTGAAGAGCCAGCAATAGCCCATGCACCAAAGATTCGTATTCTGTCACATTATTTGTGCAGGGGAATTGCAATCGATGTGCTGCCAAATATGAGCTTCCTATGGGGCTGATCAGTTCAAAACCTGCCCTAGATCCTTGCCTGCACCTAGATCCATCAAATCTTAACATCTAGAGGCGAAAGTCATCATTGTTGTTATTCCATCTTATTTGCTGCTTTTTGTTTGATTGAGGCTTCTAATCAACCTTCTTCATAACAACCTAATCTTCTTTTGGGACTATGGGAATCTTTAAACATTTTTGTACTTGTTTGAATACTTCTTGACAGAGCAAACACGTAAACTCAGAATGAGAGGCCTCGTAAAGGTGGCACCAATACAGCAGTAACAATTCATCCATTTGTAACTTCCAACAACCAACTGATCACTCATGATTTTTTCTACAAATTTTTTGAATCCCTTGAATATTCCTAGTTCTTCATCGTCAGAGGAGGTTCCTTGATCTAATTGCACATACGCTTCTATACTTTCTTGACGTTCTGCAAGTGGAGGATCAGGAAATTTGCTGCAATTTAGTATGAGTATCTCCTTTGCCTGATCAACATGGGGAAGATAGACCCCCAAATCCACTTCTGAAAATAGAATCTCATTAGTTTGGTTATATTCTGTGATCATATGTAACCATTCAAAGTCCCAGACCAGTCTCTACTTAACAACATGCCATACTGATCCAGAATATCAACTACTTGGATGTCTATGTATTGTTGCACCCTAGGATCATAAGCCAATTTCATATGTATTATGTTTAATTCACCCACCACATTTACCTTAGTCTTGTCCAACTGTGTGACTTTCCTAGAGGATTTTGCTAGAGTGAGACCCAATGTTTTGCATACTGATAGAAGCATCACATTGGTGGAAGCTCCTGAGTCTACTAAATAGTTTTGAAGATTCTTCCCAAATATTCTGAGAGTCAAAAGAAAAGGAGGACTTTCTCTTTTATCCTTGTACAAGGTGAACTTTTTCTCAGCGTCTATAACATGGACTCTATCTTTTCCTTTATCTAAATTGTCCTTTGGTGGAATCTCCTTTTGGGAAGAGTCTATATTCATACTTGCTCCCATGTCTTGAAAGAAATCTATCCTAATTTCTGGTACTTTCAACAATTCAAAGACAGACAAACTAACTTTTATCTTCTTGAGCTCATCCACAACATATTGTCCCATCTTTTCTATTTCAGACCTTTGGGAACTTTCATCTATAACTCCTTGATGCATTGACTGAGGTGTCTCCTTTGGAGGTTCAAGATTGTTGGAGGCCTTTGGGTCAGGTGGAATCTGGTAGTTATTTAGAGGGATTGAAGTGGTGAAAAGACCCTTGGGCTTCCTACTTCTCAAGTTGTATGGAGTTTTGTTATATTGCTGATAAGCACGTACTTCTTCACACTCCTCTTCCTTAGGCTGATTATCATCTTGGAAAGGAAATGTATAACTATCAAGTACAAGGGCAGTGTCATACCTCTGGGAGGGGATGAGTTCATTCCCCATTGGAGGATTTTCATGTGCTTCTGTGTTCTGAATCTCAATCTGAAAGATACTAGATGCTATTTGGAATTCTGGATAGTCCAATTCAGAATGAGCATTTGTATTGTGCAGTCTGCACTAGGAAGACAATGTTGCTTCAGCCAACATCACTCAGCCAGGGGGATGGTTATCAGCATTTTGATTTTCTAGGGGCGATGGGACTCCACCATTATTAGGCCTAGTATTCCAGGTCCAGTTCTGTTGCTGAAAATTCTGATTCTGATATTGGTTTTGATTTTGATATTGACTCTAGTTCTGAATTCTTTGCTGCAAATAAGCTTTTTGATTTCTCAGATGAGTAACTTCTGCAGTGAGCTTCTTCATCTATTCTTGATGAGGAGCGCATAGTGAGAATGAACAATTGATCAAATATTGTGAGGTTCAACACTCATTGCCTATCAGCAAGAAAATCACCATCAGTCATCTTCAAACTTGTCACTCTGACATCCTAACTCTTCCTAATGGGTGACTCTACGCTTCTTGCCTATCGGCAAGAGATGTGCTATTAGCTACTTTAGATTCTACTTCACCGATACACCAATCACTCTAATGTCACCTTTGACTTTCACTTGTTGGCAAGACAATTACTATCGGCCATGTCAAAATTTGCTTCGCCGATACGCCGATGGACCAACCACTCTTCGGCGTGACTTCAACTTTTGGCTAACTTCCTTTTTGTGTCTCTGATACATTTGTCACTCTGATCACTCATCGGCCAGACGAATGATATCGGCCAAACCTTAGGATCTCTTGCCACTAGTCGATTTCTCCCGATGGATCTCCGTCGGTATCACTTATCCTTGATCACCCCAATATGCCTTGATCGTTCAGACAATCGTCGGTCGGAATGACTTTCGTAAGTCTCTCCGTGATCAAACTTACGCCGATGAAAATCTCTCCGTCTCCTCGTTTCGGTCAAACAACCATTGTCGGTCTAATGGCTGATTTACTCCCTGATGGTCCCGGTCTTACCAACGATGACCTCTGTGTCTCTCTAAATCTATGGTTCATCTACTCTTCAACCAAACCCTAGCACATGGAGATGCTAGGTGATCTACTGTGCAAGACACTCTATTTGGATTCTCTGCATCATCGAACAGGAAAACAAAACATGAAACAAAAACACATACTTGTACAATGAAGCCATTCCACTAATTTTGATAGAAATTGTACCAGTGGAATGCTTCACATAGACATACTGTAACAATGGAAAGCACAAAAAGAATAGAAATCTGCAGTTATACAAATTGCAGTTACAGGGAACAGAAATCCAAATTGACGGAACAAAACAATTTTTTTATTTCTTTCTCCTCAGAACAATACACAATCACATTCACACACTTCTCCTCTCCTTATTTGGTTCATTCCTCTGGGTTTATCAACTCACCCTAAGGAAAACCAACTGATTCAAATAGTTGGAAGACCAACCATCTTGTGTCCCAAACTGTCCTACTGCCCTATTTTGGCATTATGTGATTAACAATTTGACAAAAGTGTCCTAAGTCACTTGGGACTTACAAAATTGGTTCTAGGTCTCGAAGAACCTAGATACAAACTGAAATGACATGCATTGGTCAAATAGACCTTATTACAACACAAAACATGATTTTCTAGGTGCTCTTGCACCATACTCCTGGGGTAGAAAAGAACCCATGTCACATGAGTTGGTTCTTTGTTTTGCTCCACCATGATCCTCTGCTGCTCCATGTCCTCTCCATGATCTCTAGACTGCAACCTTCTTCCATGGAAGAAAAAACTCATGCCTAGCATTGTAGGCTCTACTCACACCTTGCCATGAGTGAATGCTTGCAACCAAACCAATATTTTGTTTGCCACTCTTCCTTGTTGTCATCTCTGCCTGAACACCTTCATTCAAAACCTTGGTTGATGCCTCTTGTACTGCTGCTATGGTAGAATATGTTTGCCTTTCAACTCTTGTTGGCTCTAGAGGACAAACAAAGGTCCCTACTATGATAGTATCTTCTTCCTTCCAACCACCTTGTGGTTGCTTGTAGACCTGCTCTTTGGCCTTCTTCTCATCCATCTCAGACATCACCATCTGATCTCCATCATTCAAAACTGAAACCACCTTCAAACATTGATCGTTGGCAACCCCACTCCTTGCGGTATCCTCAACTTTCCTTGTCTCTGCTTCATTGATCTTCACAAACTCTTTCTTACCCACCAAAATGACCTTGGCTGCCTTCTTTGCTTCAACATCCTCTACAATGGTGTCATCAAAAAAGTCTTCCCATCCTTCTTGATGGTGTATGTGTTAGCATATCCATCATATAATGCTTGCCTATCAAATTGCCATGGCCTACCTAGAAGTAGGTGACAACATTCCATGGGCAAAATGTCACATAAAACTCTATCCTTATATTCTCCAATTTCAAAATCAACATATGCTTGTTCATCTACCAAAAGTGATTGACTATCACTTACCCAAAATGCTTTGTAAGGAGTTTGATGAGGAATCCTTTCTATGTTCAATTTATCCACCATTTCCCTAGACACCATATTATCTGTTGAACCAGAAGCTATTACTACCTTGCATATTTTACCTTTGCTTTTGCAATTGGTCCTGAAAAGTGCTATCCTTTGTGACGGTTCAGTCTGCACTAGTTCTTTGAGCAACGTCCTCTTGATCATCAGATTTTCTCCCACCTCTGATGTCAAATTCACTTCAGAAGATGTCACACTCCCTGCATCCTCTTGAGTCAATGTTGTTCTTCTCTCATTACCATTAGAAGTTGAGGCCTCCTCTAGACACTTGTATGCCGGGTACCCTATTTGATTGTAGTTATAACATCTCATATTGGAGAACTTGGATCCTCTACCTAATCCATTTGTCTCACCTCTTCCATTAGGCCTCCTTCCTCGCTATCCTCCTCTGCTACTTGAGTCCCCAACTTGTTCTCCTTGGCTAGACTCACCATTAGGCCTTTGGTTAGGACTTCTTCCTTCAAAACTGCCTCTGCCTCTAAAATTTCTACCACCTCCTCCTCTACCTTGCTGCTCACCTTTCCTCTTTAGCTTCTCTCCAGCTCTTAATGCTACTTGAAAGCATTTTTCCACGGTTTCAGGGGTCAATAAACTTATCTCATCTTGAATATTGAACCTCAGACCATTTAGATACCTTGCCACCTTAGATTTTTCATCCTCCATGTACCCACAACGAAGAGTGTATTTGTGAAACTCCTCAGTGTAAGTAGCTACATCCAAATCTCTTCGCTTGAGATTTTGCATCTTCTTGTAGATCTGCACCTTATAGTCTGATGGAAGAAATTGGGACTTGATCCTCTCCAACATTCTGCTCCATGAAGAGATCATATTCTTCCCATTCTTTACCCTTTCTCCTTGGGTGTAATTCCACCATGTAAGGGCAGCACCTTTGAGTTTAGTTTTTGCAAACTTAACCCTCTTATTTTAAGGAACTTCTTTGTATTCAAAGTAGTTGTTTAGAGCCTCAATCCACTCCATGACTTCATCAGCATTCATCTTTCCACTGAACATTAGGATCTCCATCTTGGCCTCTAAAGAGTCTTTCCCAATTGCCTTGATGGCTTCAAGAAAGTATTTTTGATCTGCAGGTATCTCTACCTCCTACCCTTGGGGTTCTTCTCCTTCTTCCCCTTCTTCTTCTTCTCCATCAGATTCATCATCTGATTTCTTTCCTATCTTCAGTGCCTTCAACTTAGCCTGGAGTGCTTCCTTGACTCCAATCTTGATCATCTCTTCCATCTCCTTAAATTTCTTAAGCACTTCTGCTATCATCCCCTTTGGAGGCATGACGCTAGCCTCTCCTTCACTCTCCTCTGCTGACATATACCAGATCAACAACATAACCTTTTATGGCTCTGATACCAATATGATGAGGAGTGCACAACGGGAACAGACAATTGATCGAATATTGTGAGGTTCAACACTCTTTGCCTATCAGCAAGAAAATCACCATCGGTCGTCTTCGAACTTGTCACTTTGACATCGTAACTCTTCCCAATGGGTGACTCTACGCTTCTTGCCTATCGGCAAGAGAAGTGCTTGTTATCTTTCAGATTTGCACCCTTGCCGAGTTGTAAAACTTGGCAATCTGGAGAAACATGGGAATGATCTCGAAGTGTGGGACCTTACGAATTGAGATCAAACCTCTAGAGAAGGCTGGCTTCCTCGCTGGTTATCACCTAAAATCTATTGGATTTGTAGAGGAAAAGGGAGAAGGAATGCTTTTAAAATGAGAGATAAATCTGGAAAACTTGAAAATAAGGGTGATGCACCTAACTCATTGAGCGATGGTGATCTTGGTGTAGACACAACAATGATTTCAATAATGAAGGGGATTCACACAGACTTATGAAACTGATTGAGGCTTAGGTATGAAGGTCAAACCTACAGAGGAGCCAGTTTACTCATAGAACATACTATAACTCCAATTAAAACATAGAAATCAGGACACAAGAGAGGCAAGAAGTCATGCATATATTAATCATGAAGGCCAGAAACCATTACATTACTGAATATTTAGTAGCAGAAGTAGACCTAGTATAGCTAATCACATTCATTGGTGGATAAAAGGAAGACAACAGAGGCCAGATTCAGGCACAGTGAGTCACATTCCCATACCCTGCAATTACACTAAGAGGTCTGACTACAAAAAAAATGGCAGCATAATAGCCCAAGATAAAACTATCCTCCTTGTTAAATGAGGCTACATTGCACTTTATAGGTCAAGCTCTTGTGTAGAAGGCATTGAAGTCGTTCCACAGGATTCGAGGTCATCAATGTAGGAACAAGGGCACAGAGATAGGGGCATGGTGAAAGGACAGGAACCATGTCGCTGGTAGGTTTGCAACTTGAGAAACGGTTGCCCACATGCAAAAGAGGGCAAAATAAGAAGTGAGGAGCACAAAAGTCATTGCAGGCCTCGAGGATATCTACCAGTGAGCTAGAGGAACCCAAGTGTATTGAAGAATTTGACCATCCACCATGAATCCACCCACAAAACTCACCAACCAGAGTTACTATGAAAATATCAGCCTCTGCACACGCCAAAATGGTCACTGAAATGTCTAGTCGGCCAAGCATGCAAATCCAGATCATATTTGAAAGTGAGAAAATTCCCCTCAAAATCCTGCTAGATGAAAGAGGAGACAAAAATAAGCACTTTTGCCTTTTAAAGCATGTTGAAATTCCCCAGAATGAGGGAGATATCCACGGTCAAAGTTATGGTCAACTGCACTTGTATATTGCTTTGCATCTGCAATTGTATATGCAGTTTACACTGCTAGGTTCACTTTATGCATTTAAGCAATTTCCCTCCTTTTGCCTTTTGCATATTCAACTTTTGTATATATGCCCTTGCCATGTGTCATCACTCCATTGGTCACTGAGCTGAACCTAGGACCCATCGCTGCACATTGTTTCACTAAAAATCCATTGTATGTGACTTTGTATATCGCAATTGTATATAGGAGATACAATCGCATATACATACAATGCAGAACTCAAATGGATTATCAACCAGAAAGGAACATTGAAACAGGTTCGACCCTTGTATCTTTGCTTTTGCATATGACACATACATGCACTTCAACATACAAACTGCGTACCCCACCATCGAGTTTGCCAAATTTAATTTCCCAGTCAGGTCTGCATTGTATGTCCCTTTGACTAACTTTTGTATTTGCAATTGTATATGGGATATACAATCGCAAATACATACAATAGGCGGACCCCAACATTTTATAAAGCAAATTGGAAATAACATCGGGTCTGGCCTTTGTATCTCTATTTCTTTTATGTAACTTTTGTATCCTTTTGACCTTGTGTATGAAATACACAACTGCGGACCCCAAATGATTATCCACCACATTCAATTCCCCAATCGCATCGCAATTGTATGTATTCCCTTGTATATTGCCTTTGTATATCGCATATACAATGTGAAATATACAAACAAAACTGCATACAACCACACCTGTACATACAAACGTTACATCTAACCTCAGCATGGCGACCTTGTATATGACCTTGTATCTGCCCCTTGTATATGCTTTTGCATCTTGCCGATGTAAATTCACCTCTGTATATTTCCTTTGTATGTTGCCTCTATATAAACAAAATACATACAACACAACCTAGCATGAACCCGATGTATAGTAACATTGTATGTGACCAAGATACAAGGAAAAATGTATCTGAGATGCAATTCGACCTTTGACAGAAAACCCCAAAACAAGGATGACGTCATCATCATATACATGAAAAATGGATAAGTGTAAAACTAAGAAATCTCTACGATAGAAAACAATTGGAGACAAGATTTCTGGGTTTTTCTGGGTTTTCTGCAAGGCATCTCCAAACAAGTTTTTGGGAAATTCTGCAAGGTATAGCTTTGGGAAATGAAGGATTTAAGACTTTCCTCTTTCTATTTAGGCTTTCTTTGATCGAATTTCTTTGATAGAAAGAGGGGGATAGGAATATTTTGGGGCTAGGCAAAATATGACATCTTTGGCGACCTCTCAGGGATGTTTGCCTGCTAAACAAATTGATCAGTGGCCTTATACATCTATTGGGCACAAGGTCATACAGAGACTTAAAACACTTTGACAAACAATCTTGACTTCAGTAACTCAGCATGTCAGCAATGAAGAACACTTGGAAAACCAAAGCCAAAACAAAACGCTGAAAGCAACTCACCTAACTATGCTAGACAACACTTAGGGAAAACAAAAGGCATCTAAACTATTGTGCAGCAACACTTATTGAAAGCAAGAAACCTAATCTACTTCTTTATAAGGCAACTCATACCTCAAAACACCTCTTTAGGTGTATCCCATTGACTGGGATAGGCAAATTTTCTCCATCCATGTTTGATAATTGAAATGCATTGTGCTCCTTGCATTCAGTAATGATAAATGGGCCACTCCACATGCTATCAAACTTGAAGTGCCTTCTTGGCCTACTTTTCAACTCATCCCATTTGAGTACCATATCACCCTCCCTAAAAATTCTAGGAGTGGCCTTCTTATAAAAAACTCTTTTTGTCTGAAGCTAATGACACTCCATAGCTTTCATAGCTTTATCTCTGATCTCTTCAAGCTCCATAAGTTGAGCGTATCTGACAGCCATGGGATCTGCTTCTTCAAACATCTCCAGCTGATTCATGATATCAAGAGCTGGCAGCTCTACAGATACAGGTAGTCTTGCCTCTTTTCCATAAACTAACATATATGGGGAGTTTCCAATAGACCTCTTGGGAGTTATCCTATCTGCCCATAAAGTAGATTTTAGATTGGTGTGCCATGCTCTCTGGTTGTCCTCCATTGATCTTTTGATAATCCTTATGAGATTCTTATTTGTGGATTTAGCCAAACCATTACCCTATGGGTAATAATTTGATGAAGTGTTCAAATAGATTCCATTCTTCACAGCCCAGTTAGTTATCTTCAATCCAACAAAGGCTAAAGCATTGTCAGAGATGACTAACTCAGGTACTCTAAATCTAGATACCAAATCATAATAAAAGTTCAAAACAACATTCTCATTGGCTTCCTTCAAAGCCACTACTTCAGTCCACCTTGCGAAATAGTCTATTGCTGCAAGTACCCACCTATGGCTTGCACTTGACGGTGGGTTAATGGGACCTATAAAATCAATGCCCCATCTCATGAAGGGTTGTTCTACTTGAATCGGCTACAAAGGTAAAGCTGGGAGCCTTTATTTGCCTGTGAAAATGGCACATTTTACATACTTTCTGGCCCATGCATGGGCATCCTTGAATAAACTGGGCTAGTAATAGCCAGCTCTCGTTATTTTCCAAGTAGTAGTTCTTGGGGCAAAATGACCCCTGCTGTTCCATCATGAAACTCATGCAGCACCTTGTCAGTTTGATCATTATCAATGCATCTTAACAACACACCATTAAAATCTTTTCTGAAAAGGATGTCATTAATTAAAACATATGGAATAGACTGCAGCCTAAAATATCTTCTCGTGGTTCTATCTAAACTTGCTAGATAGTCACCAGTTTGCAAAAAATGAGTCATGTCATTGACCCAACCTGTTCCAACTGTTGTTGTATCATCCTGATGTTCATCTTCAATGGTCAGAAGCACCTCTTCTTCCTTCTCTGTTTCATTTTCAAACCTAGTAGCAAGTTGTTCACTGAGTCCTCTACCTCTGATGAGCTTGGTTATCTTGATATCTACGTCGTATTCCATGACTTTGGTAATCCAACCAGCCCTTTTCTCATTAACATCCTTACCTAACAGAAACTCTTTCACACCAGGGTGAGCAACCATCAAATGTACCTTATTGTTAGAAATAAGATGCCTAATATTCTTGAGACTCTTGACTACTACAAGGACATGTTTTTCAATGAAACTATACCTCTGTTCATACTCCTCCAATCCTTGACTAAAGAAAGCAATTGGCTGGTCAAAGCCTTCACTTTGCTACTATACCAAAATTGCAGAAATTGTATCTAAACTGCCATAAGCATACAAAATGAAATATTTTGAGAAATTAGGATTTACCAGAGTTGGTGCAGCCGATAACGCTTCTTTTATGGACTCAAAGCTGAGTTTACCTTCTTTTGTCCAATTGAAAACTGCATTTTTCTTTAGCATAGAGGTCAATGGCTTTAATAAATTTGCAATGTCAGGTATAAATCTTCACAGAAAATTAATTCTGCCAATAAAACTTTGCAGTCCTTTCTTGTGACTGAGTAAAGGCAGCTCCAAAATAGATCTTACTCTTTCTTTATCAATGGTAACTCCCTCTTTTGACACAATGTGTCCTAAAAGCTTGCCTTCATGCATAGTAAAAATGCATTTCTTGGGATTGAGAGATATCCCAAACTCTTTACATCTCTCAAATACTTGTTTCAGGTGGGATAAATGTTTAGCTACATCTTTAGAGAAAACTATGATGTCGTCAAGGTACACAAGTACCAATTTATAAAGAAAACCTTTAAAATCCATATCTATGACTCTTTGAAAAGTAGAGCCAGCATTTGACAGACCAAAAGGCATCCTTTTGTAGGCCATGGTGCCCCATTTTGTGGTAAAAGCAATTTTAAACCGATCTTCTTCCTTGACTAATACCTGATTATAACTTGAATAGCCATCAAATAAGGAGAATCTTTCTGAACCAGCTACTACTTGCAGAATTTGCTCCATTGAGGGCAGCGGGTAGTGGTCGTTCAGGGAGGCTCTATTAAGGTCTCTAAAATCAATGCACAACCTAATCTCTCCATTCTTCTTCCTCACAGGAACAAGATTGGAGACCCAAGAAGTATGCTTGATTAGAAAAATGATGTTTCCCTCGATCAGCTTGGTTAATTCCTTAAACATCAGAGGCTCAAGTTTTGGGTTTAAAGGTCTTTGTTCTTGCCTCACAGGTTTCACACTTGGCTCTAACTCTATAGTATGCTGGGCAATATGAGGGTCAAACCCTTTTAAGTCTGAGTATTCCCAAGCAAACATAGCCTCAAATTCTTGACAAAGAGCAATAAAAGCTTTCCTATTCTCAGGTGAACAGATTTTACCTATTTTGAGAAGCTTATCTTTGAAAATTTCCAGCTCCTCATAATGTTCCTCTTTGACCTGCATGCTGGTTTTGCTCTTTTTCAGCTGATCATCAGTACCAAAAATGGATTCCAAGGTTACCAACCCTCTGGGCAACTTATTAGTCCTTAACTGAACAACTTGATCATCATCATATTGTTGTTTGAGTTTGTTCTGATTCATCACAGAAAACTCATCCTCTTCTAATAGGAAATGCAGAACCTGCTCATCACTCTCAAAAACCTGCCAATGAATGTTATTGTCAGGAATAGAGGGCCTATCAACTATTTTCACATGAGGCTGTATCTTTTCTCTTTGAATATCACTAGGGATATCAAATTGAGCCCCAATTGCAGCTAACTTATTTGCATGATTGTTCTGATTTCTTGGAATAGAGATTAGATTGAAAGTATCAAACTCCTCAATCATATCCCATACCCTATGTTTATAGCATTTCAAAACATCATTCTTTGTAACATGCAGTCCCCTCACCTGATTCACAATAAGTTCGCTGTCCCCATACACCTGCAAACAACCAATTTTCCTCTTTCTTGCCCACTGCAAACATTGAATCAACCCTTCATACTCAACAGCGTTATTTGTACATGAAAAAGCAAAATAGAAAGCAGAATAATATATGTCACCTTGTGGAGACACAAGCATTGCACCACCACCAGATCCATTCCTATTCCTAGAGCCATCAAAGTACATTTTCCATACCTCATCTTGTTGTTCTATCTACTGTTCTGCACTCTTTACAAGGTTTGGAATTGCTGCTTCAGGTTCGTGTAGTATGTAAACCCCCATACTAGTTTCTTGAATGTGTCGTTCAGGATCATCTACAATATTCTATGAGACCCACTCCTTTAACAGCACTTCTTATATACTTTCAGCTTGCAGTTCTTGAGCAACAACAAGCTCAGGATCATCAGAAATAACACAATTTGTGTTAACAACACTTGAGACATAAGGCTCTATGTGATCTTTGGCAAGCAATTCAGATTTTATGGTCACTTTAGTACCATATCAGGTCCTAAAAAACATGTGGGACCAATCTGAGGATAAATATCCTCCTATCTTGGCTGTGAACTCTCTTGACAAACACATCGCGAAATAAGGAGGTAGATCTATGATGAACATT
The DNA here is from genome assembly GCA_027924645.1 of Cunninghamia lanceolata. Taxonomy (NCBI): domain Eukaryota; kingdom Viridiplantae; phylum Streptophyta; class Pinopsida; order Cupressales; family Cupressaceae; genus Cunninghamia; species Cunninghamia lanceolata. The sequence continues at coordinate 9,125,094 of BSBN01000957.1, forward strand.
TCTTGAGAAATAGAAACATTCGGACAAGTATGCAAAGTGAGACCTAGATCTTTTATCACACCTAAAGTGTTAATAGCTGTGCCATCTAGTTGGAGCACACCCTTCGTAAGGGGCTGGTATTTCAATCCTAATTGGTCTGCAATCTGTTTTGGCATTACAGAACTACTTGCACTGCTATCCACCATGCAGTTATGTACTAACTTGTCTCCTATTATTAATGACACATAAAATGGAAGTGGTTTAGCACTCATGTTTGGTTGTTTGCTATTGCCCTAGAATGAATTGGTAAGGACGGCCCTAGTTGGGTCAACAGTTGCATCATTTGACACTTTTAAATTAGACAAGGCAGATTGTAACATGTCCTTTTGACCTGGGATCGCTAAGGAATCCCACATAGATATTGTCACATTCATTTTCTTCATATTTTCAATGATATTGAAAGGTGAAGTAACATTTACCTTCTGATGTGACTTTGCAGCAGCAATATCAGCCTTCAAATGAAGCTGTTCCCAGGTAGTTGCTTGAGTATTCCTTTGCAAAATATGGGGAATCTGGGATGTAGAAGGATCAACAGGTCCTTTTTCTTTGTTTACTACTTGATCTATCTCATAACCCCTCTTTTTAGCTCTTGTATTCGCTGCAACTGAAGTATCATCTCTATTCATACCACAAGACTTATCTCCCTACCAATTTAGGAAGGCAGTATCATTCTGAGGCTGTTCTTGCTACTATACAACCCCATCATTAAGTGTGTTTGGCTATGAAATTGTAGCATTTTGTACCATTAGAGCCTGATTTATCTCTCCATTTGAATAGGTTACTTGACTGTGTGATTGATTGCATGGATAACACCATTCATACTCAGCTGCAAGGTTATTCTGAACAGGGACAAGGTCCCTAACTGCATTAATGGGTGCAGGGTTGTAAGGCTGGAAAGGCCTTTGATTCACATTCTACCTAGCACCTTGGTAATTGCTTTGATAAGGTGGCCTATTAGCTTGGTATGGCTGGTTTTGCCATTGATAAGGCTGATTTTTCCCTTGACTATGTGGCTGATAAGGCTGTCTATTCTGGGGCTGCTATTTTTTGATATTCACCAGCTCATTACCAAAAGATTGCAACAATCCTTTAATCTCTTGTAACTCAAAAGACTGAGTTTGAACAACATTTTCTGATTTATTGGCTGCATATTAGGTGCTAGTAATGCTGGTGCGGTAGGTATAATAGCTATAAGAGGCACATGCATTGGCATTGGTGGCTGAATAGTGGGGAATATTGGCAAAGGAGGCCTAGGGGCAATTTTACCAACCTATATGAGGCTGTTTTCAGCTCTTATGGCTATGGCATAAGCTTGTGGTAATGAATTTCCTCCCATAGATTGAATCATGACAGAAATATCACTGTTTAAAGCTCTCAAACAATATAAGAAAGCATGGTCAGTTGTAGGCCTTACCGTTGGTGGGATTTTGTCCCATGTCTTTTGGAAATGGTGGTTGAAGTCTGAAATAACTTTGTGAGGAGCTCTTTTAATTGTAGACAGTTATTCCACCAATGACAGATGGTCTGATTTGTCTTTAAAGAAGCTACACAACTCTTCTCCCAAATGATCCCATGAATCTATGGAGTTCACCAGTAGGCTTCTGAACCACTGCAAAGCCTTCCATTTGAGGGAAGCTGCTAATAACCTGATTGCAACATTCTCTTCTATCACATGACAAACAACACATAGGTTTGCAATGCCTTTTATGTGTTCAACTGGAGTAGTCTGATCTTCACCATTAAAATATGGTAAACTTTTCAAGGCAGCGACAGGAATATCATCATGCTGAGCTAAATTCAGTGGGCTGCCTTGGTTGAATGCAACAAACGGCTAATTTCTGACTACAAAAATCATTGTAATTGAGATTCTTGGGACAATATGAGTTCCAACTGCAGGAGTAGACTTGGCTCTCCTAGAATAGACATGAGTCTTCTTGGGTTTGACAACTGTTATCCCTCTTCTCCTAGGTGGGGATAATTGCAAATATTTAAAAGATGAAGAACTGCTTCTGGTTTGTATTCTTCTAATAAGTAGAAATATACTGATTTTGCTAAACCAAAACTCAGAGTCGCCAGATATGCAGGTTTTAACCTCTTACAGGTTTGAAAATCACTGGCTGCACATCAAAACTAGCAATAAAAGGTAGTATTTGAACTATTTCTAATTCCACAGTCCCACTGAGTGTGCTAGAAACTGTTGTCTCTCAGATTTGCACCCTTGTCGAGTTGTAAAACTTGGCAATCTAGAGAAACATGGGAATGATCTCGAAGTGTGGGACCTTGTGAACTGAGATCAGACCTCTGAAGAAGGCTGACTTCCTCGCTAGTTATCACCTAAAATCTACTAGATTTGTAGAGGAAAAGGGAGAAGGAATGCTTTTAAAATGAGAGATAAAGCTGGAAAACTTGAAAATAAGGGTGATGCACCAGACTCATTGAGCGATGGTGATCTTGGTGTAGACACAACGATGATTTCAATGATGAAGGGGATTCACACAAACTTATGAAACTGATTGAGGCTTAGGTATGAAGGTCAAACCTACAGAGGAGCCATTTTACTCACAGAACAGACTATAACTCCAATTAAAACATATAAATCAGGACACAAGAGAGGCAAGAAGTCATGCATACATTAATCATGAAGGCGAGAAACCATTACATTACCAAATATTCAGTAGCAGAAGTAGACCTAGTATAGTTAATCACATTTATTGGTGGATAAAAGGAAGACAAATGAGGCCAGATTCAGGCACAGTGAGTCACATTCCCATACCCTGCAATTACACTAAGAGGTCTGACTACATAAAAAATGGCAGCATAACAGCCCAAAATAAAACCATCCTCCTTGTTAAATGAGGCTACATTGCACTTTATAGGTCAAGCTCTTGCTTAGAAGGCATTGAAGTCGTTCCATAGGATCCGAGGTCATCAATGCAGGAACAAGGGCGCAGAGATAGGGACATGGTGAAAGGACAGGAACCATGTTGCTAGTAGGTCTGCAACCTGAGAAACAGTTGCCCACACGCAAAAGAGGGAAAAACAAGAAGTGAGGAGCACAAAAGTCATTGCAGGCCTCGAGGATATCTACTAGTGAGCCAGAGGAACCCATGTGTATTGAAGAATTCAACCATCCACCATGAATGCACCCACAAAGCTCACCAACCGGAGTTACTGTGAAAATATCAAACTTTGCACACGCCAAAATGGTCACTGAAACGTCCAGTCAGCCGAGCATGCAAATCCAGATCATATTTGAAAGTGATAAAATTCTCCTCAAAATCCTACCAGATGAAAGAGGAGACAAAAATAAGCACTTTTGCCTTTTAAAGCATGTTGAAATTTGTCAGAATGAGGGAGATATCCATGGTCAAAGTTGCGGTCAACTACACTTGTATATTGCTTTGCATCTGCAATTGTATATGCAGTTTACACTACTAGGTTCACTTTATGCATTTAAGCAATTTCCCTCCTTTCGCCTTTTGCATATTCAACTTTTGTATATATGCCCTTGCCACGTGTCATCACTCCATTGGTCGTTGAGCTGACCCTGGGACCCATCACTGCACATTGTTTCGCCGAAAATCCATTGTATGTGACTTTGTATATCGCAATTGTATATAGGAGATACAATCGCATATACATACAATGCATAACTCAAATAGATTATCAACCAGAAAGGAACATTGAAACAGGTCTGACCCTTGTATCTTTGCTTTTGCATATGACACATACATGCACTTCAACATACAAACTGCGGACCCACCACTGAGTTTGCCAAATTTAATTTCCCAGTTGGGTCTGCATTGTATGTTCGTTTGACTAACTTTTGTATTTGCAATTGTATATAGGATATACAATCACAAATACATACAATAGGCGGACCCCAACATTTTATAAAGCAAATTGGAGATAACATCGGGTCCGGCCTTTGTATCTTTGTTTCTTGTATGTAAATTTTGTATCCTTTTGACCTTGTGTATGCAATACACAACTACGGACCCCAAATGATTATCCACCACATTCAATTCCCCAATCACGTCCGGATTGTATGTATTCCCTTGTATATTGCCTTTGTATATCGCATATACAATGTGAAATATACAAACAAAACTGCATACAACCACACCTATACATACAAACGTTGCATTTGACCTCAGAATGGTGACCTTGTATATGACCTTGTATCTGCCCCTTGTATATGCTTTTGTATCTTGCCGATGTACATTCACCTTTGTATATTTCCTTTGTATGTTGCCTTTGTATGTTGCCTCTGTATAAAGAAATTACATACAACATAACCTACCGCAAACCTGATGTACAGTAACATTGTATGTGACCAAGATACAAGGAAAAATGTATCTAAGATGTAATTCGACCTTTGACAGAAAACCCCAAAACAAGGATGATGTCATCATCATATACATGAAAAATGGCTAAGTGTAAAACTGAGAAATCTCTACGATAGAAAACAATTGGAGACAGAAGATTTCTACGTTTTTCTGGGTTTTCTGCAAGGCATCTCCAGGCAAGTTTTTGGGAAATTTTGCAAGGTACAGCATGGGGAAATGAAGGATTTAAGACTTTCCTCTTTCTATTTAGGCTTTCTCTGATCGGATTTCTTTGATAGAAAGAGGGGGACAGGAATATTTTGGGGCTAGGCAAAATATGACAACAGTGCTATCGGCTACTTTAGATTCTACTTCGCCGATACACTGATCACTCCAATGTCACCTTTGACTTTCACTTGTCAGCAAGACAATTACTATCGGCCATGTCAGAATTTGCTTCGCCGATACACTGATGGACCAACCACTCTTTAGTGTGACTTCAACTTTCGGCTAACTTCCTTTTTATCTCTGATATGTTAGTCACTCCGATCACTCATCGGCCAAACCTTAGGATCTCTTGCCGCTAGCTGATTTCTCCTGATGGATCTCCGTCAGTATCACTTATCCCTCATCACCCTGATACGTGTCAATCAGTCAGACAACCGTCAGTTAGAATGAGTTTCGTAAGTCTCTCCGTGATCAAACTTACGCCGATGGAAATCTCTCTGTCTCCTCGTTTCAGTCAAACAACCATTGTCGGTCTAATGGCCGATTTACTCCACGATGGTCCCAGTCTTACTGACGATGACCTCTATGTCTCTCCGACTCTGTGGTTCATATACTCTTCAACCGAACCCTAGCACATGGAGATGCTAGGCGATCTACTGTGCAAGACACTCCACTTGGATTCTCTACGCCGTCGAACAGGAAAACAAAACAGGAAACAAAACACATACTTGTACAATGAAGCCATTCCACTAATTTTGATAGAAGTCATACCAATGGAATGCTTCACATCAACATATTGCAACAATGGAAAGCACAGAAACAATAGAAATCTACAATTATACAAATTGCAGTTACAGGGAACAGAAATCTAAATTAACGGAACAAAACATTTTTTTTTATTTCTTTCTCCTCAGAACAATACACAATCACATTCACACACTTCTCCTCTCCTTATTTGGTTCATTCCTCTAGGTTTATCAACTCACCTTGAGGAAATCCAACTGATTCAAACAGTTGGAAAACCAACCGTCTTGTGTCCCAAATTGTCCTACTGGCCTGTTTTGGCATTATGTGATTAACAATTTGACAAAAGTGTCCTAAGTCACTTGGGACTTACAAAATTGGTTCTAGGTCTTGAAGAACCTAGATACAAACTAAAATGACATGCATTGGTCAAATAGACCTTATTACAACACAAAACATGATTTTCTAGGTGCTCCTGCACCAGTTCTGCTAACTCCCTGATGTCATCTCTATCATCTCTTGCCTTAGTTGCTTCAACAGATTGGAGATAAAGGCATTTGGGCTAGAGGTAATTTAGCTATAAGATTTCTTGGATGGACCACTAGGGCCTGTGTTGTAGCAGGGGTAGGGATAGGATTCATCACAGGGGTATGATTAGCCAGAGCTTGGTTGATCATGGGTATTTGATTTGGCATTGCTATGGGACCCATGTGATTCAACGGACTTGTTGTTGTCTGCCCCAGCTGGGTGTTTATTGTGATAGACTTAGTATATGCTTGGGCTAAGGAGGTAGGAGGCAGATTAGCTCTTCTTACAAACATGGAAGTGAGCCCTTCCAAGGCTGCATAGTAAATGGGCAAGGTTACAGCTTGACCTATAGCATAAGGAGCCTGTAAACGACTGAAGGCCTTTCAGAAATGGTTATTGAAGGAACTTATCAACTCACCCTCAACTCTATGGATTTCCACGAAGGATCTATATAGGTCGGCTGGGGTAGTGGGCATCTTGAAGTGATCCAGAAATGCATTCTTTAAATTCTGTCATGAGTTAATGGATGCAGTGGGAAGGTTGGCAAACCAGTAGTAACCTTCATCTTACAGTGAATAGGGGAACAATCTACAAACCACGTCCTCATATTGTATCTGGTGCATGAACATATTACCTTCAAAGATTTTAATGTGCTCGTCAACAGTCCTATTAGGATCATTAGTGCAAAATTTGGAGCAGAACTTTTCAGGGTTCTTAGGCATATCATGATAGTTATTGAATTTGAATGGGAACTAGTTATTAGTAGTAAAGAAGGCCATGATGAGAGGATTGATTGGGGCTGTAGTTGGGTTTCTTGGAGCTGATTGAGCCCTTGGTGCTCTAGTTACTCCGTGATCTCTTCTAGCTCTTCTAAATTCTGTCAAAGACAGTAGCTCTTCTCCAGCTGAGCTGGACCTGATATGTCTCTATTTGTTCCCCAGACTTGCTGATTGTGTGGAGGGGATTCTAGCTTGGCGGCCCTCCTTCTAGCACCAATTCTGTTGATGGTGTTTTTAGCACACAACAACGCATGTATGATTGTTGGGATCACACCTCTCTTGAAAAGTATCTTACCCTAAGTAAGACTACTCCAAGGATAATACAACTAGGTCTTAGCTTGCTTGGAATGACTCGGTTGGATGTTCTATTTGTTTCTACAAGGGGTCTTACATGCAATGTAATAGATTTAATAGGTTAAGACAACGATACATGTAAACCTTTATGACGGATCAGCTGATATCTCTGTGTAAATTGCTGCTGAAATCTAACTCTAATTATCGATAAGTAAGAAAATGCAAAAAGGAATAGGGTTTAGAGAGTTCCTAAGTGACTCTCGCAAAGTAAAGATTGCTGTAGGTAGACAGACATTTAGAAATTAAACCAATTTTCTATTTTACCAAGCTAAAACTTTGCTACAGTGCTGTAGAAAACAGTGCTATCTTCTATGGATTCTTCAGATTTTTAGATTACATACATTCATTAAATACCCAAATGTTGGTTTGATTTAACTACTATAATGCATATGAACTCGGCTTAGTTGAATAGAATAGGCTAACTATACACAACTACTTACAATCAACAAGCAACTCATGCTATGGACTAGAATGTTCATCAAATACCTTTAACAAATCAATAGCATTGCAAAACATGATTTAACTAATGCAGATCAAGATGTGAACCATGAAACCAAATTGACAATATAAGAGACAAATTCCCAGAAAACCTGTAGTAACTTGATTTGTATTAATCAGAAATTCAGTAGAGTGTCAACAATTCAGCATCAAGAGTCCTACAAATGAGAGAATGATGGCCCTTTATATAGGAAATGCGCCATACTAAGTTTTTGAATGTACGGTGGAGATTGACTCAACACCAACAACCCAAATTTAACAACATTAAATATATTTATGACAACATTTTGTATTCCCGGATTACAATTTGTCATGTAGGAAAAGGATGAAAAATGACCTCTAGATACATTGAACTTGGACAAATAGAGTACCCATTTGGCTATACATATAGAAGTCACTTTTCAAAGCATAATAATGACAAAATAGTGTCACATGACCTTCTAAATATAGCATTATTTACAAGTGACGGGATTTACATTTTGATTTCAAATAATTTAACATTTTATGCATTTTCTTCTAAATCTATCTTGTCTTCCTTAGCTTTCTTGTTGACGTAGGCCACCCAAGCTGCTAAAGCTGGATTTATATCTGCGGGCTCATGATCTTTAATGTAAGCTATTCTGAATCAGAGATTCTCAAGGTCCCAATAATACTGAGTGTATACATCTATTGATCTTCTATTTCTCTAGAATGCAACGAAGGAAGCCCGTGTTGGGAATTAAGGTGTCTCAACCTTGGTAATTCCTTGCATTATTTATGATTGTATTTATTTATTCATTGCCTATGTTGTAAATTAATTGTAAATTCCATATTTTCATTTTGTGGGATGTGGCATGGTGATGTGTCATCCTATATGGAAGATGACAACTTGTAATTTTGTCCTCACATGAGGAGATAGGTGTCCCACTTTGTGGTAGGAGAATTTTTCCATGTGTCGGCATCTTGGATGTTGTGTAAGGGAATGTTGACTGAAATGGTTATGACAGATTCCTATGATGAAGTTATGACATGTAAGATTCAGAAATAAAAGCTTGTAAGACAGGTGAAGACTTGTGTCATGAAGCATCTTTGAAAAAGGCATCTTTGGGCACCCCAAGGTGGACTATGACATGCTATAAGAGAATATGCTATTTATAGCCTATGTAAGATAGATTCTCTTACAGTTGTAAGTTGTAACTGCTATGACAGATTCTATGACAGTCGTAAGAGCATCTGTCATAGCCCATTTTGGAAATAGGTGACCTCTTTGGAATGGGAACTATGAAAAAGTGTGAGGAACATTCTACAATGTTGACCAAGTGTCCATAGGTTTGGGTTTTGGGCCATGAGGCCAAGTTGGATGCCCATTCCAAGATAGAGCCAATTTTGCCTTGTATATTCTATATAAACATGTGTTTGGAGGAGGAGATGTAGTATGTGATTGACAGGTACTGTTATGCTGCCAGATTGACTCTAGACATGAGTGTCAAAGACTATTGAAGCTTGCATTGCAAGTGTATTGTAAACCATATTCAATTTTGATAATACATTGTGCAAGTTTCTAAGTGTGGGGTTTTTCACCCGATAAGGGTTTTCCCCATGTTATATCTTTGTCTCTCTTCTATCTTCTTTTTGGTTCTATGTGTATTGCTGCAATATCTCTATTACATGTTTCATGTTGTTGTAATTGTAAAGATTAAATTGAATTTGTATAGCTCTCCCCTCATTAGATTAGTGTAGGAATCGATTTCCACACACCTAGCTTCCTTTCAGCTCGAAGATCACTGACCTTCTCCAATTTTCCCACTATACTCAATGGAGACTGCCCATAAATAACTTGAGACAGTCTATCTTTACAACATTGTTCATCCAATGGGGCAAGGTCATCAAAACTGGGATCTAAACACTCTCTGAAAGTATCATTTATCTCATAGATAATAGAAAGTATTTGGTCATTTGCTTCCTTGTAAGCCTCTTTAAGCTTATCAAAGGCTTCCTTCCTCAAGATCATTTATTAATACCATTCAGAGGACTTATGCAGTCTTTTCAGCGTAGGAATGTTCTCTGATAGCAAAGTTTGGTTGGGCAGCTTTCTGATTGCTTGTACTCTCAAGAACATATGAGAGTAATATTCTTCGTAGAGCTCACATTCTTCATATAATTCATCCCAACTTTCCTTCAATGATCAGAAGTATCGATACAACATTACTGCAAAAGTAATCACCTCTCATCCGTCATTATATACTTTATCTAACCATTCCTGTAGGCCAGCAACATTTGTTTTGATGTCATCAAATTTGGCCAACTCTTCTTTGGATGACAGGGCAGAAGCTGACTTTGGTTCCCCCTCTGAATTCAATGGCCTCATCAAAGACCTTATGCAGGCTCTCAATTCTTCATTTTGTTTCCTTAGTTCCTGCTTAGTCATTTCATATTTGTTTAATTGTTCCATGATTGAGGACACTGAACCTTTGAAGTCATCAATTCTTTGCTCTCTTGATCCAGGACCCAAGTTTACAATAGAGATGATATAATCTTCAACCCTTACTTATGTTTTGTTCATATCAGTAGGAGGGACAACAACCTCTGCTATTCTTGACCCTGATGCATCTTTGTAAATTCATGACTATATTTTTGCCTTTTTTGGCTTCTTGGGCCTTTCTGCTTGAGCTAGTAGTGCACCCAAATCCAATTGCATTACCTCCACCCGAGGTTCCTTTTCTATGAGTCTCTGTTGGAGCTAATTTGGTACAATGGAAGAAGTTTCAAGAGTGTTATCATGGGCATCTTCCTTATCAAGTGATTCATCATGAATTTCTTCTTCTTCCCCAAATAACTTATTGTCTTCCTTTTCATCTGTATCATGCCCAAGGTTTGGAGATTTTATGCTACTACTTGCTGGGCAATCTTAAACCTTTTCTGTAGTTTCTTTATCAGCTGGGCTTTCCTAAATTTCTATTATTTCAATCTCTATGGAAGGTACAAGAGGAGGTTGATCGAACACTTTTGTTATCTTCTCCTTCTCTTGGGATTAAATTTGTTCCAACACCTTCTCAATTCCACTTAATGTAGGGACAGATAAAGGAAGTGAATCTTGTACAATTGAGGGAGCCAAAGAATTAGAGACTGAAGCCAATGAATGTGCAGCAAATGTAGACAAATTAGCATGTGTTAATTGGTAAATGGAGTGAACCCCAAAGGAGGTGGAATGAGAGAGGTAGGCAATACAGAGGAAATTATAATTGGTGAAGTAATAGAGGGAGAAGGCATGGAGAAAGAGGATGTGAGAATGGAAGAAATAGGTGGTAGGGAGAAGGAGGTTGAAAGTGAGATAGAGGAAACAAAAGGCATAGATATGGTGGAAATAGGAGCGAATGAGGAGAGAGTGATAGAAGGAATGGGGCCAATGGGGCTACTTGAGTCAGTCATTAATGAAGATGAGACCATGGAATTTGTGACTGCTAGTGGAGAAGAAGCAGAGATAGTTTGTTGAATAATGGACGCAACACTGGTGATTGGAGCAATAGGAGGTGAAGAGGTCACCGGAGTGCTTATGTTATCAAATGTTGCAAAAGTTTGGGTTTCTATAGTTATGCCAGTGGTCTTAACCTTTTGCATTTTAGTCTTAGACCCTTCTCCTAGCCCACTTGGCATGCTCTTCTTCTTGGATGCCCTTGTCCTTGTGGCAGGAGGCATATCCTTCTTTTGGGCCTTTAAAACAACCTTCTTTGCTTTTCCCTTCTCTGCCAAGTGTATATGTTCCTCACTATCAAAATGTTTTGAAAATTCTTGAGTTTGTTCAGCATTATCTGGCACTTCTATGGGTGTGTCTTCTTCATCTCCATATTCCTTTTTAGATTCAAGTGCAGTATAAGTAAGTTGCACTCCTTGTCTCTCCAACACTGCAACTTGATTCCTCACCCATACTTTACTCAACCTTATTGGTTCTCTCATTACTGCATCCAAAGAGCTTTCTTCTACATTAGCCCAATTAGGTAAAGGGACATGTTGTTGATATTGGGCTTCCCAAGGTCCTTTTTGCACTACATCTTCATCATCATTCAACTGATCTGGGGCTTCTATTATATGAATTTTCCTTATGAACCCAAGGGAAAGCCTTGAATGAGTTCTCTTCAGCACTTCATAGTCATCTACACAATTTGCCCAAAAATATTCTAAGTGCATTTTATGAAATAGCCTTTTTCTTACATATCTCTCCATTACTCTTTGCGGATCAAAATGGTCTCTCTTTGTGTAGAAATGAAGGTTGAGTAATTGCATCTCCTTATCAGAATTCTTGGCTTCTTTGAGAGAGACACATGCATAGTTATCCCTACCCAATCTGATTGGAAACTTGACATTTGTTCTATGGAGGTGTTTTAGTTTTTATACTCAAGTGATTAGTTGTCTTGATAACTCCAGAAGTACTACCTTATCTGTTGGGTAACGAGGTAGTCTATATGGCAGACCAGTGAAGCCTTAGATTCTCAAGTAGGTGAATTTCTGAAACTGGATGTACCACCTCCCATATCGCATGATTTCATTCATTTCTTTGGTACTTATCGTGAGAGATGTGGTACCTTGCAGCAATCTAGTGATATACATTGTGAAAGCATCATTCACGCTTTTATAATGAATGATGGATTGGGACAACACTAATTGATCATAGCATTCATATACCTTGACCTGGTGTTCACCATTGCCAACTTCTCCAATTTTGGATAGCCAGGATATTCATTCCTCCTGGCCAATGAATATACCACATAGGAGGTCCACCTGAATACTTTTTTTTTTCTCTAAAATTTCCAAATGCCTCATGCATGTTATCACTTAATATTTGGGCCTAGTGGAATTTTGTTCCTTTACTAATTATCTCCTCAATCATCATGAACATCCAGCCTTCAAAGGTTGATGCAGTGGCTAGTCCATATATTTTGCTGAGAAAAGTCACTAGGTCTCCAATCCCATCATTGAAGTCACTCCAGTACAATGTATGGGGAAGCTTGATGATGGTTGACATTTTAGTTTTCATCCAGTGGTCATTTATGTGCTTCTTACATGTATCCAAATCCTTCTTGAATGTTTCTCCTGCACCTACTTTATCTGGCATGGTCAACATTGGGTACCATGGAATACCAAAGGTATCTTCTAATGATGGTGGACTTAAGTCTGCTAATACTTCTCCACTAGGAGTTTGTATGGTTCTAGTCAGTGGATCATATCTATCGGCATAGGCCACTATCAGTTTTGCACATTGAGCTGAAGTCAGGAAGGCAACATCTTCTGCAATCCAACTGTCCCTTATCTGCTTGGCTATTGGAGTTGGATTGGGTCCAAATGTTCTGGTTCTGAAATCCTCTAAGTCAATGTGACCTAGATCAATGTCCCCTATGTCTTTCCATCCGGAAGTGATTCTAGTCTCAGGTGGAATGCCTTTAAACTTGTACTTCATGATTTGAGCCCTTGCAGTCATTTAACCTACATGACTAGACCTTATAAGTCATGGTTTCTTCGATGTTTTGATCCTAAGTCTAGCTTGAGTGAGTTACTAACTTATTTACCTAAGCTACTAAGTCAAGATTCTCTTACCAAGTCCTTGAAATTCAAATGCAGAAGTAAAAACTTGCAGACTTAAATGATTTACATTACCTATTAAATGGCATAAGTAAATGAGAAAGCATTTGAAATCCACTAATCCATGCAATGAATACTTGAAATTTTAAATAAAAACATGTAAATCATGATACAATTACTTCAGCAACATCCATTTTTCCTTAACTTATCATTCTAACTTGGAATGGTTAAAGAAAAGCATCATAAAAAACACTGCACGATTTTTGGGGGTCTCAGACCTGTTGACAGAAAAGTGCTGATTTGGGTTTGGTCTGACTTGGCGTGATTTGAGGTCTATCTGACCTTGCACGGGTTTCAGCTATAACTGACTTTGCGCGGGATTTGAGCGTATTAGACTTTTGTGCAATCAAAAGGTCAGCTGATATGAATTTTAGCGCTAGTCAGAGATAAAGGATCTTAGTGCCAAGGCGGGAGGCAAAGCTGAGCGTGGGATTCATGGTTTTATGACCTCTTTACTGAAGTCGGTAGAAGGGTAATTCTACGCAGGTCTGTGGAATGGAAATTTAACGCAAGATCAGGGTTGGCAAATGGCGGGAATTTTGGTGTTTAGTGACTTTGCAGGAATTTCAATGATGTCCAACCAAAGTCGGTGGAGGCATGTTTCCATGCTAAGTCAGTGGTTATAGATTTTAGCACTAGGTGAATTTTGGATTTCAAGGAGATTTTTCGAAGTGACCGACCGACTTCGTTCTTCTTTGGGGTCAGTTGAGGGTGCTTTTAGCGCAAAGTCCGTAGGGGGCAAATTTAGCGCAAATGTTTCATCTTTTGGATTGCGGGGAATTTCTTGGTCGCTAACTGACTCAAAATTGTGTGTTGTTTCAAGGAGTTAGGCAGTTTCATTTTCATCGCAACTAAATCAAAACCTTGAAAGGAATTTGGGCAAATTTCATGAATGATCTAAGAGTGGGAAAATGCATCTTAATCAGCTAATTTTACCAGTTTTGCTCATGCCCTAGGGTTTTGAACGATGTTTTTGTTTGTGTTTGAGCCATTTAAGCACTACATTATTCAACCATTGTGTGCACATAACTAAACCCTTAAAATATCTTTTATGAATTCTTATGCAAAACCCTAATCAAAATTTGATATGAATCTTAGCAACTTCAATGATGGGGAAAGAGCGCCAACCTAGTGTTGAGTGTAGCAGCGAAGTGACAAAATATGCAGACCGCATCATTCCTATCGCTCAAATTCATAGTCAATCCATCGATAATTCACTTCTCAATCCATTCGCAAAGCTCCTCGATCAATTTCTTTAGTGCAAATGAGCTCAAATGCGGACTTCATACCATTTTATTTTCATATTTGGGTGCCATTAATATAGGGGGTATGGTTGCAGCCTTGGCACGCTTATTCTCAAGGATTACCTTTTGATTTTGCGCTATTAAGAGATGTTTCAGACCTGTGCGACTTTCGGGATCAACTCGCCTAGTCGGTAGTAACAGTTTTCGGTGCACGGTCAGGCTATTATCTTTGCAGCGCTTCACGCAGATTTCAACATCCTTAGACTTAGCGGGGAATTGAGAGACTACTGACTCAGTCGGATGACTGGGTTTTAGTGCAAAGTTGGTAGGCTTAAGTTTTGGCGCTTTGGTCGGTTGGATTCAATTCTAGCGCTGGGGTCGGTAAGTAAGGTTTTTAGTACAAAGGTCTGTAGGGTGTTTTTCAGCGCAAAAGGCAATTTAGGCTTGGTTTCTGGTGAAATTGTGACTTGACCTAGACCCTTAGAAAACTTAGCAACACATTATTCACTCTACTCATGAAGAAGGCAACTTTGTTCATCTAATGGAGTTGTTTGGGTACATGCAGTGAAGACCTTAGGAATTGCTTAACTAGCTTGACACTCTAAGCCAAAATTTAAAAGAGGGGGTCCCTATTGGCAAAATGGGGCGTGTGTGTGAGGCACAACAGGATGCTATAAAATTGGTACAAGAAGGGTTACCAAAGGTAACCATTGATCTCTCATTGCCTCTGGAACAAAGGCTCAAGCTACTAATGGATTCTTTTAAGGATCATTCCTCCTTGGTAGAGCAAAAGGCAGAGAAAGAGGTAGCAAAAAGAATTAATGACAAAAGAATGGTAGATATAACTGACAAGTGTGCTAATGCACATAACAAGATCAAAGAAAATATGAATAAATTTAAATCTTGTATTAAGGCCACAACCTTATACCTATTTTGTCTAAACTAGCCAAACTCCACCAAGTAGATCAAAGATCAGATGGACTCCATTAAGTCAGATTTCTAAGGTGGCCGAAGTATATGACATATCAAGGACAAGATGGGTACAACAAGGGAAAAATTGAAAACTTGCATGCACAACTGTCCCAACTGCAGGACCAAAGAGAAAATATAAAGAAGCAATTTGGTCAGTTGAGAGAGACAATGAATTTGAGACTTGCCTCAATGTCTGGCATGTTGGGGGAGGTAGAAAAGGCAGATCAAAGGATGAAGACCCCAAGCAATGTAGAGAAAGCAGAGGAAATGTGCATATAGTGTGAGTTTCAGACTCAAATGCTTGCCTCAAAATGTGTCATCTGGACCACAACTGTTCAAAAACTCAAGGTAGTTCACAAAGCCATTATCCCATCCAAGTGAGTTGTTAGAATAATTTTGATGCACATAGTATTGCAGAGATATTGAGTAGAGTGGAAGTACCATTTTGGTTTTCAAGGGTACAATTTTGTAACTAAGTCAGGGGGAGCACCATTTATATAACTATTTGTAAGGGGGAGTACATATAGATTTTGGATTGATACAAAGGTTATCAATCCCTTTGTCCTTGATGTCAAAGGGGGAGTGAAGTAGGGACTTCCAGAGGTCATAACTTTTGACTCAGATGTGGGTTTTCTATGAAATTTTATAGGTGGATATGTTATGAGGTGACCAGTGGTTTCCCAACCAACCCTAGTTGGTTGGACCTCATCTTGGCACTTTTTCAGGGCTTGAAACTTTCATCTTGGCCCTCAAAATGGCAAATTAGTGTTTTTTTCTAGATTTTTAAAAAGTTACTTTTGTAATAAATCGAAACTCATGTTTCGAATTTAGAATATTAGTTGGCATTTCGTCCTACCTTAGTTTTAGGAAGCTTTTGGGAAAAAATTGGATTCTCAAGATATGATTGTAAAATTACCTAAAATGGCAAAATCTGACAATTGTCAAAATCTGCCAAAAAAGGTAATTTTTTTTTTGTTTTCTTGGATATAAGAGAGTTTTCTCTCATTGTAGCAGCAGAGTTGATGAATAAAAGTTTTTTATGTTCCAGTCTTCAAATCTTTGGCTCTCACAGCATTAATTTCAAAATTATATTGAGCGTATGTTGTGTGCTACATCATCTGGTATCAGAGCAGGAAGATGGCTGGGAGAGAAAGAGGAAGAGGCGGTCTTGCCCAGATGCATAGAGAAATGCAAAATCTACAAAGGCAAGTAGCAGAACTTACAACATGGATGGAAAACCAAAGACTGGGTAGAGGAGGAGATGAATCTGATGAAGAGATAGGTTGAGGAGGTGCAGATCAAGATATAGAACATGATGAAGAAGAATTAGAAAGCATGAGTTTTGAAGAGAGGATGCTTAGGGCCTTAGAAGGGAAAAATGAAGGGGTCAAGGTAGATGTTTTAGATTATGCAGGTAGTCTTAAACCAGAGGAGTTGATAGACTGGTTGAATGATATGAGAAATTTTTTTGAATGGAAATCCATGACAGAGGAAAAGAATGTGAAATTTGCATGCACCAAATTAAAGGGTCATGCAATGATTTGGTGGGATCATCTTCAAAAGGAATGAACAAGGAAAGGCAAGGATAAGATCAGGACATGGAATAAAATGGAGAAGTTTAGAGAAAAAGTTTTGCCCATAGATTATGCGCAAACCCTTTTTCGTAGGTTTCAAAATTTAAAGCAAAACCTCTCTTTTGTGCAAGATTATACAAATGAGTTTTATACGTTGTCTATATGTATAGAGCATCACAAAACTGATGAATAGATGGCTGCTAGATATGTGAATGGCATAAAATTATCTATTCAAGATGAATTAAGCATGCATCGACTCAACAGTATGGAAGAAGCTTACCGATTGGCTCTAAAGGTTGAAGAAAAACAAAACAGATAATGCCATCAGAGGAATAGAGGAGGAAGAAGGGGTACATCAACCCCATTTTGACGAGGTTTGAATTATAGCAGGGGAGAGTCATCCCATGGATTGGAAAAACAAGTAGATACTCGACAAGATCCTTTGAATCAAGAACGGGGAAGGGGATTTCAAAGAGGTAGAGGTTATGGTAGCGGTAGAGGATGGGAAAACCAGAGAAGGCCTTTCACTTGTTTCAGATGTGGAGAAGAAGATCATAGGGCATTTGAATGCTCAAATTATAACATGCAAGAAAGAAATCAAGGAGGACAACCTAGGGTGAACCTGATTCAAATGCAGCATGAAGTGGAAGGGACGGAACTAGAGGTTCCACCAGATGTGGGAGAAAGTCTCATGATGAGAAGAGTAATGGTGATTCTAGAGAAGGAGAAAACACAAGCCAAAAGCTCTGATGGTTCATGGCTTCGAACCAATATCTTCAGAACTAGATACACTTCGGGTGGCAAGGTATGTCAAGTTATTGTTGATGGAGGTAGGTGTG
This sequence comes from Cunninghamia lanceolata, assembly GCA_027924645.1. NCBI lineage: Eukaryota > Viridiplantae > Streptophyta > Pinopsida > Cupressales > Cupressaceae > Cunninghamia > Cunninghamia lanceolata. The sequence goes on from BSBN01000957.1 coordinate 9,142,834, forward strand.
AAAATATGGTTTCTAAAGAAATTGTAGACAAATTGAATTTACACTATGAAAAACATCCTCATTCGTACCGCATTGCATGGTTTAAAAAGGGAAATGAAGTCATTGTTGATAAAATATGCCTAATTAAGTTTAGCATAGGGAAGATCTACCAATATGAGATATGGTGTGATGTTGTCCTAATGGATACTTGTCATGTGTTATTGGGAAGGCCATGGCAGTATGATAGAAAAGTCATATATGATGGAGAGAAAAACATATACACCTTTTGGAAAGATGGCTCTAAGGTGATTTTGTTGCCTCTCAAGGATGAAGGAAAAGGTGAGACCATGTTGTCTGAAAGAGATCTTGTTAAAGAAATGAAGGTGACAGGGTGTTGTTATGCATTAGTAGTGAAAAAAGGTGAAGAGGAAGATATTTCAGTTCCCCCAGAAGTAGCAGAGCTATTGAAAGAATTTGTTGATGTTGTGCCTGATGAATTACCTAATGGTCTATCACCAAAGAGAGATATTCAGCATCATATTAATTTGATTCCAGGAGCAACTCTACCCAACCAAGAAGCTTATAGGATGAATCCAACACAACATGCAGAGTTGAATAAGCAAGTAATAGAACTCATAAGTAAAGGTGTGGTGAGAGAGAGCACGAGCCCATGTGCTGTACCAGCATTGTTGACCCCCAAAAAAGATGGAGCATGGAGGATGTGCACTAATAGCAAAGTAATTAATAAGATTACCATCAAGTATCGGTTTCCTATACCTCATATGGAGGACATGATGGATGTCCTTGCAAGGGCCAAATATTTCAGTAAGATCGACCTACGAAGTGGCTACCACCAAATCTGGATCCAAGAATGGGATGAGTGGAAGATAGCCTTTAAGACTAGAGATAGATTATATGAGTGAATGGTTATGACATTCGGGTTATCAAATGCACCTAGCACATTTGTGAGATTGATGAAAACTATACTACAATCTTACATTGGTAAGTTTGTGGTAGTTTATTTTGATGATATTTTGGTATTTAGTAACAACAAAGAAGATGACTTACAACACTTGAGGATCATCCTTGGCATATTAAGAAAGGAGAATCTCTATGCCAATTTGAAGAAGTGTAGGTTCATGCAGGACATTTTGGTTTTTTTAGGCTTTGTCATTTCTAAAGATGGTGTCAGAATGGATCCAGAGAAGGTCAAGGCAATTCTAGAATGGCCTAATCTAAGCAGCATCACAAAGGTAAAAATTTTTCATGGCTTGGCCACTTTCTATCGAAAGTTCATTCAAAATTTTAGTAGTATTGTAGCCCCTATAACAGATTGCACCAAAGGAAGGGAGTTTGTATGGACCACGGATGTTGAGGAGAGCTTTAAGTACTTGAAGCAAAAGGTAACAGAAGCACCTATACTTGCATTGCCAGATTATAATAAGGTATTTGAAGTAGAATGTGATGCCTCCCATGTGGGAATAGGTGTTGTGCTTAGCCAAGTTGGAAAACCTGTAGCTTTCTTTAGTGAAAAGCTAAATGAAGCGAGAAAGAATTATTCTACTTATGATTTGGAATTTTATGCAATTGTTCAAACATTGAGGCATTGGAGACATTATCTAGTTCCCTAGGAGTTTGTATTGTTTACAGATCATATTGCATTGAGATACTTGAACACACATAAAAAGTTGAATAGTAGGCATGCCAAGTGGGTCTCTTTCTTGCAGGGTTACAATTTTGTGTTGAACCATAAGTCTGGAAAACAAAACCAGGTTACAGATGCGTTAAGTAGGCGTGTTGTACTTTTGACCACAATGGAAACTAAGGTGATTGGTTTTGATTCCATAAAAAAATTGTATGAGTTTGATGATGATTTTTGGGAAATTGTGGAACAATTGAAGGCACCAGTAACTAGTAACTTGGATCACTTTAGGGGTGAATATTTTCTACAAGATGGGTATCTATTTAAAGGAAAACAACTATGCATACCAGCTGGCTCTATGAGGGAAAACATTTTTAGAGAATTTCATAGTAGTGGGTTGGCTGGACATTTTGGCAAGGACAAGACAATAGCCTTGATAGAAGATAAATATTATTGGCCAAAGATGAAAAGGGATATAACTAGGTATGTAACAAGGTGTAGGATCTGCCAAGTTGCTAAGGGACATTCACAAAATACAAGGTTGTATATGCCATTACCAGTACCAACTGCACCATGGATAAATTTGAGCATGGACTTTGTGTTGGGACTTCCACATACCCAATGAGGTAATGACTCTATTTTTGTAGTTGTTGATAGGTTCTCCAAGATGGTTCATTTTATTGCCTGTAAGAAAACTAATGATGCAACGAGGGTAGCAGAGTTATTTTTTTTAGAAGTTATTCGACTACATGGTGTTCCAAAGACTATTACCTCTGATAGGGATATCAAATTCCTCAATCATTTCTGGAGGACTCTATGGAAGAAGATGGGGACCAAGTTACAGTTTAGTAGTGCCTATCATCCTCAAATGGATGGGCAAACATAGGTAGTCAATTGGAGTCTGGGAAATTTGTTGAGGTGTATTGTTGGAGAAAAGCCAAAACAATGGGACTTGGCATTACCCCAGGCCGAATTTGCCTATAATAGTTCTGTTAACAGATCAATGAGAAACTCCCCTTTCCAGATTGTGTATGGCAGGAATCCTCAGGGTGTTCTAGATTTGGTATAGATACCAATGAAAGATAGGGTTAGTGATGATGGGGAAGCATTTGCAGAACACCTTCAACAGTTGCAGAAAGAAGTGAGACATAAGCTGCAGAACAGTAATGAGAGGTACAAGAATATAGTGGATGCTAGTAGACGACATCAGACATTCAATGAAGGTGACTTAGTGATGGTATATTTGAGAAAAGAGTGGTTTCCTACTGGAACATACCACAAGTTGAAGTATAGGAAAAGTGATCCTTGCAAAATTACAAAGAAGATCAATGATAATGCCTATGAGGTCAGTTTACCAGATGATCTCGATATTTCTCCTGTGTTTAATGTTTTTGATTTATATGCATTCCACGGTGAGGATGATGCTGAAGATAGTCAACCAGAAGTGGCATGGCACCACCACATTCCCCATAAGAAGGAAAAGATTGCACAGGTTCTTGATAAGAACACTATCTACACTCGGTAAGGGCAGTACAACAAGTATTTAGTACAGTGTGAAGGACTATCGGCAACAGATAGTACATGGATTACAGAGTGGGAAGTGTAGTGGTTGGATCCAGTCAAGTCGCAGTAGTTCGAAGACACTCACTTGCAGGAACTGTGTTCTTTTCAACCAGAGGAGAATGATGTAGGGACTTCCGGAGGTCATAACTTTTGACTCGGATGTGGGTTTTCTATGAAATTTTATAGGTGGATGCATTATGAGGTAGGCAGTGTTTCCCAACCAACCCTAGTCAGTTGGACCTCATCTTGGTACTTTTTCGGGGCTTGAAACTTTCATCTTGGCCCTCAAAATGGCAAATTAGTGTTTTTTTCTAGATTTTTAAAAAGTTGCTTTTGTAATAAATCAAAACTCATGTTTCAAATTTAAAATATTAGTTGGCATTTCATCCTACCTTAGTTTTAGGAAGCTTTTGGGGAAAAAATGGATTCTCAAGATATGATTGTAAAATTACCTAAAATGGCAAAATCTGACAATTGTCGAAATCTACCAAAAAAGGTAATTTTTTTTTTGCTTTCTTGGATATAAGAGAGTTTTCTCTCATTGTAGCATTAGAGTTGATGAATAGAAGTTTTTTATGTTCCAGTCTTCAAATCTTTGGCTCTCACATGATTAATGGCAAAATTGTATTAAGCATATGTTGTGTGCTGCATTAGGGAGAGAGTCTAAGGGGGAGTATATGTTGCCATCCATGACAAAGGGGGAGATTGTTGGCAATATGTGGTGTCATTGATGTCAACATAGTATACATTGATGTCAACATAACAAATGGAAGTGTATAGACAGACTTGTACAAAGAAAGAGTCAATATGGTCAAGGCAAATCAGTCTGGGAGAAGGGAAAATAGTCTAAGTATGGATTAGTTTTGAGCTTGAACATGATGTGGAGGTAAACACACATATCCTTGCATGATTTCTGCATACACACATACATATCTCATCATTTGGGAGTAACACACTCAAGGGTAAGAAGTAGAAAAGTGTCTAAGGCATTCACAGTTCACATTCTAAGTTAGAGTCAACTTGAGTTGGTCTGCACTTCTCCGCAAAGAATATATTTCCTTATGGTTCTAAAGATAGGCTCTTGCATGTATTGCCATGATATATCCAAGGTTTTAGTCTCTCACATATTTAGCATGAAAATTTACAAGGGATAGTATGTCGACCATCACCTAAACATAGCAGAGTAGTAATGGGGAGACAATGGAATGCTCTGCATTCCTCCGGAAGAGATATGTTTGTCATGAGGTTCTGAGGAATGACTAAGATTTGTATGACATATGCTATGATGAAGTTTCAAGTGCTCTGGTTGTCTACAAAGATAATGCTCAAGTGACAAAGGCATCACAATGTACTCTAGAGACTGAATGTACAAGTTAAGTTCTACAAAAGTTTAAACATATATAAATCTATTACCAAAGCTTGTGCGGAGGTAGTATATTGTCCAAGGTACATCAGGTATGATCCACACGTAGGTAATTCTCATTTTCTGGTACTACATCAAAGTATCATGGCTATAAGTAAAGTTATAAGTATAACTATCCTCCGAAACTCCTCTGAAACTCTAAGTACCTAAGTCATTCTTGAATTCCTCCAAAAACTTCAGACAAAGGTCTGTAGATCTAGTAAGTAGCATACATTGAAGTCTATGATCATTCCCAAAAGGTTTTAGGCCCTGCATTACACTGCAACATCATATCTTGGCTTGTGAAGCGTTACATAAGGTCTGAAAGACCCTGTTCTCTACAGATAGATATATTTCTTGTCTTGCAAATACACATTTTTCTATAATACTTATTTTGCAAGGAGTATGGATGTTGTTGAATTCATTTGTGATCGAATCCTTGGTTTGCATTGAGTTTTTGGCTTCTCCCCGGTAGTTGAAAGATGAACAATCAACAGTACTAAGTAGTATGAGCCGATTGGTTAAGTACCTATTGCATGTGGAGGCTCTTGACTAGTTTCTCCAAGTTTGAAAGGTATGGAATGATGTGTCCTGATGTTTTTCATAATTCCTTGAGGTCTGCAACAAGTTTTCTTATCATTTTGCATGTGTTGAGGCTGATCAGTGACAAGTTACATGTTACATTCAATATTGTTCTTAATGCCAACCTAATCAATGTTTCAAGGTGTTGCGGAGGATATATATATATAGAAGATATAATTCATTTGAAAAGTAATTAAGGTGAAGGTGAATATAGTAGAACAGAAGGAAGATATGAAATGTGCAAAATCAGTTTGAAGATATATATTGAGCAAGAATAGCAAACTGCACCATCAGCATACTACAAATGTGTTCTCCATAGCAGTCATTATATCTTTATCATCATTGTAAATTCAATAGCAGTGAGCTAAGCATTCTGGGAGTAGTAGCTTCCTTGGGTTGTAAGCCTAAATCAAAGTTGTAAATCAGGGAGTAGTAGCTTCCTTGGGTTGAAGCTCTAAAACAATGTTGTAATACTTTTTGCAATGAGCATATTATATTGTGAGCTAATCCTCACCGTGGTTTTTCCTTGTTTTGGGTTTTCCATGTAAAAACACTGGTGATATGTGTTGAATCTTGAATTGCATGCTTTCCTTTATGTTTTCAAATTTATTCAGTTTTATCAGTAAATGTTTGGTTAAAGTTTTTAAATGTGTTGATTCACCCTCCTCTTAGCACCCTATGTGTTCAACACCCATAAATTCGATTTTCAGCTCAAAATCATCATCAGTTAACTCATTTACCCACAATTCTCCCAACTTTGCATGATTATACTCTTCTATTTTTGTGTGGATATAGATCCTCACATCCTTTGTATGCATTACACCATATGGAATACCTAAAAAAGTGCCTTCCGGATCCATCTCCATGGATTTAAAAGGGTGCTTCTTAAACTTAGGTCTTGGTCACTCCAAGACATCAACCACTTGAGGATATGCATCATGAATCACTTCTAAAACTAGAGTTTTACCAAGAAATGATAAATACCTTTGAATTTCCTTTCTGGAGGGTTCACACAATCGCTCAGAATCTCTTCAAATCACTTCTATTATGTTCTTTACTCTTCAAGTGCTCGATCACAAATGAATTAATCATATGAGAAATCAAATATAAACACTTTTCCAATGACCTAAAATGCATTTATTGTAGTGGATAAAGTTAGGTTGAAAACATGGCAAACCCTTATTGTATCATCACAGAAACTTTCAATCACTCTGTAAATCTCCACAACTTGATTTTTTATACCGGAGATTTCACCAATAGAATATGCATACAATTCAATATCTGTACAAGTGTTCTGAAGATATCAACAACACCCTTTTGGCGGGGGGCTTAACAATTTTCTATTAAACACCTCTTGAGCCAAAGATTTTTTTCTAGTTTCTGAAGGAAACATTTGCACCAGGAGCTGGTCTAGACTCACTCTTCACTTCTTCCAGATCTTGTTCATTTCTTTCTTCATTTCAATCAGATCATTTTTTTTCTCTACCAGATCATTCTTCTTATGTGAAACAAAGGGTTTCACATTCATAGATCAACAAAACTTGGCTATGTGTCATGGTTTGTTGCATTTGTAACAAGTGACACATTTTTGAGAAAACTTACTTCTTGCCATTTTAGATCTTCATTCAAAAGCCTTATGCCAAAATCCATTACATGTATAATAGTAGCCATTGAAAGAATGAACCATATTCTGGTGAGTCTACATTCACTAGCCTTATGACCATGTTTATTGCATGTAAAGCACTGACCGAGAAAGATTGAATAATCTGTTTATTCTACTTCTACATTCTATAGCTCTATGTCCAAATTTATTGCAAGAGTAACAATAACCAGAGTACCTTTGTGCAGCTGGTTGTCTGATAGGTGGCCTATTGAAATTTTTCTATTGGTTCTAGACCTGTCTACTAATACTCTTCTTATATTCAATCTTCCTTTGGTTACTGTTCTTTTTAGCATTGTTTGAAGTCTGATTTGCCTTTGAACTTTCACCCTTTTCAAACCCTAATCCTTCTTTATCCTTAGGAGCCTTTTGACTTGCAATCATTTCATCAAGCAGGATGGAGCTCTTCTTGAATTTGTCTTCTTGATTCTTTGCTTTCTCCAGTTTTGTCTTTAAGACCACAATTTCTTGTTCAAGCTTTGAGCATTCTTCAAAATTTCTTTTCAGTTTTGCATTTAGGTAATCCTTCAATCCTTTTTTCTTCTTCAATTTGTATTTTTAGGCTAGTGATTGTCTCATTAAGCTATTCATTTACTTCCTTGTATCTTTCTTTGAACTTCTTATTTTGCTCTCTCAACTTCTTGATGGATTCATATGCTTCCTTAATATTTTCTTTCAGATCTCTGTTCTCACATTGAGTTCTATCCAAATCTTCAAGGGCTGATTTGAGCTCTCTATTCATGTCAACCATACAATCTTCTTCAGTAAATCCTTCCATAGGAATTTTTTCCAGAGGGATAGGAAACTTTCTCATTGCCATGTGTTCAACCTCCAATATCTACCTTAGCAATTAAGCCAATTGAAGGAACCTTGTTCTAATACCAATTGTTGAACACCAAGAATACTGAGAAGGGGGTGAATCAGTATTCCCTAAAATTAATTAACCTTGACAATTTAAATATCCATCTAATGTATTATAATAAATTTGCAGTAATGGAGAGGAACATAGAAAGCATGCATTAAAAGAACACAAGAACACTAGATTTACGTGGAAAACCTAAAAAGGGAAAAACCACGGTGAGGATTAGCTCACTATATATATATATATATATATATATATATATATATATATATATATATATATATATATATATATATATATATATATATATATATATATATATATGGTGGACTCACTACCCAAAAGAGAAATTCTCACTACTGGAGGCTCACTGCCAAAGAACTCACTATCCTGAATAGAAAGAGATAGAAGAAAGAGTGGCTCACTACCAAGTAAGAATTGTTAACAATGCATCTGACTTATGCTAAATATACAGTTCCACTGAAGCTCAAAATACTAACTTAACACACTTCATTTTCACTACGTCTTATCTTACCCTTCTCTACATCAGATTTCACACACACATACACTTAGTTGTCTTGCATCCTCACACACACCACACAAGAAATCAATCTTGTATATATACCACAATCAAGTAAAACATCAAACAGGTTGGCATAATAGATGTACCGCATGACTTCTTGACCCGTCAGCTCAAACCTCAACCCTATACGGTTTGTAGAGAGAACCAAAGCATGTAGCACATTTAGATAGGTTGACATAACCTATAATTACTCCCATAAATTTGCTCCATACATAACTCAACTCCACACAACCTCAAAACCTTTGGGTCGACACCACTAATGAAGTAGCAATAGAATGAACCAAGTGTTTACTCACAACTCAATGCATGGACCACCAAAATTCTTGCCACGTGGAGAAAACATATTTCTGACATCTATAAGCTTATTCTCAAAACTACATAGCAAAATATTCATCTGTGGTGGAATGCAGAGTATTCCATCATACCACTAACACTGCCATTACATAGTCTGATACTCTGTCAACTCTATCTTCAACTGCGAAGGACTTCAATCCTTGAAACTTTGGATTTAGACTCCTTTAGTATGTACCAAAATTACCTCAGAACCGCATGATAAAATTCTTCATAGTGGAGCAATGTGGACCCAAAAATTGGTTCACTAAACACTAAAGACTGTACTCTAGAACTTAGAGAAATTTGTAGAACAATTGGTACTTTGTTCTTCTCCAGACCAACACTACTACATCTCTAATGTTTTTCCATTAATGACAACACCATACATTGTCATGCTCTTCAACAATCACTTCACACTAGAGTTAGAGTGTGCTATGAGGGATGATGCTCTTCTTCCTTTTTCTCTTTTTCTTTCTCTCCACAGTCTTGAACAATTTTCTCTTCCTCTACATCCTTCTTATCTTCCGAAGGGGGTAAGATTTCATTCTTCTATTCCTTAGATTTCTCTAGGTTCTCTTTCTTTTCTTTTTCCTTCTTCTCTGTAGTGTTTTGCACATCCGGAGGAGGCAGTTCTTGTTCCTTTTCTGGAGCAATCTTAACATTATCATTCTTATCTCCTTTAACAATATTTTCCTTTACCAGAGGAGGGTTATTTGTAGTAACATTTTCTTGTACATTATCTTCAGCAGCAGGCTCATAAACTTCTGGAGCTGATACATCATGTTGCATTTCATTTTCTTTAATCAACTCCATAGCTAGATTAGAGTGCACTAGGAGGGATGCTGCTAAGGAAGAGTTAGAGTAAATTAGGATGGTTACTACTAATAATGATGCTAAAGGATAATTTAAGCATGATAGGCAGGCTACTGTTGAGAATATTGAAGGAAAAATAAGATCCACCATTGGAAGAATTGAGCATGAATGAGTGCACTAGAGGGGTTGTAGCAGAAAATCATAATTCTATTAAGATTAATGGTATTTTAAAAATAGAGGAAGCATAGTTAATTACACCACTCTATAACAAAGATAAATTTGAGCAACTCAATATCCATCTTGCGTAAACAATAAAATATGTATAAGGGTTAGCAAGATAGATTGAAGAACGTGTGATATCTAATGAGTCATTAGAAGGGTGTAGAAGCAAGGGTGCTTTGCCATTCAAAATCTTAACTCGAACCCTCATTTGGATCCCGATCTATCTAACCTAAATGTTACAATTAACAAAGAATTTAAGGAACTATTAAACCATTTTATAAAACTAAATCCCTTGGATTTCAGTGTAAATTATTTAGATAAGGTGGTAAGGAAAAGTTTGGATTTACAAAAAGAGAAAATGATGAAAGGCAGGAACTTGTAAGAGAATAAGCATAATGCAATAGAAAATAAAATTTAGAACTTGTTCAAGAACCTTTCCATGGACACAATTGAAATGATTAATGAAGAATGAGAAACCCCTATATTAACAAATGAAATCTCAGTAATTAATGAAAGGGTGTCTCCCAAATTGAAACAATTGCATGGAGAGGCGAACCCGCTGGACAAAGAGTCATCCCTTGTGCCAAATAAGATAAGAAGAGTGCTTTCAGAAGGGATATACAATGACTCAACTCAAACAAGAGAGAACCAACAACAAGAGTTCATAAGCAATGGTGTAGAAATATTGGGGACTGAGTTCTTTGAGATTGAGTTAGCAAGAAATAAAGAAGAAATAGGAAGTTAGTAAAGCAAAGGAATTGCGCTAAGAGATTAGCTAAGGAGAAAACCTATAAGGAACCTAGATTGAAAGAATGTAGTGCACTGCAAAGAAGAGTAAAACCCTCACTTAGTTCCAATAGATCTAGAGAACAAATGCCATATATGTGTTGGTGTGAATGAGGTATATTACCTAACTATTGAACCATATTAGGTCCTATTCACACTTGTCTAGTTAAGTTGACTTAGGGTACACTTAGCATACTTATCAATCTATGTCTCATGTCATAATATTAAGACACTTGTCATAATATTATGCCATCCTATCTTTCCCCTTTATCTATATAACCTAGGGCTTCTCATATCATTGTTATAGAGTAAAATGTGTGTACACTTGTTAATTAGGACCTATTTTAACACCCTTTTAAACATTAAATGATTAAATCTCGATCCTGATGAATAAACCTGATTCAATAAAGTTAGGACTGGTCTAAGCCCACTTAAATGGACGCTCTCTAGAGTTGGTGGGGCTAAAGGACCCAGGCACCTAGCACCTCGGTCTTGGATATTAGCCCCAGTCCTATTTTTGTGGTGTCATCTTAGAACACCTCCTTAACTTTTACTTGTTAGCCCCATTTGGTTTTATTTGTCATTATTGAGAGGGAATGCATATATAAAGGAGTTTTACAATTTAATTTATACACTAGATGACAAGAGAAGAATTAGAATTGTTTACATGTTTGATCTCCTATGATCAAGTGCTCTTCATGATTGGATGTGCTACATGCTTGTGGATGTTATAATGCTCATTTGTAGGTCTTGAAGGAAGTTTGAGATATCTTCACCTATCTCCTTGTTGGTGCATGATCTTGAGTTATCTACTCCAACTAGGGTTTCACATCTCGTGGTAATCTTTATCACTTTCATTCATACTTTCATCATATATTGCTGATCTTGCCTCTGCCCTCCTAGGGCACACACTCTAGGATCACTAATCATTGTTGTAGTGGAGGTGGAAACATCAACATAGGGTCTGACTAAGGCAAGCCACTAAACACAGCATAACCTTTTCCCTCTTTGCTTGTGTGTAGGTTGAAGATACACGTTTCTAAAGACAAGATCCGAGAAGAAGAAAGGGTTTGCAGGTATAGGTCTGGTGAAACTCAAAGATTTTGTAAAACTATAAATAGGGTGTAGGGCTCCAAGTTCCATAGTTATTTGGTACTCCTAAACTTGGATCTAGGTTTTGATCTATCTCCTGATCTTTGCCGCACTTTTTGATTTTCTATTTCTATTTCCGACAGTCATATATTTGCAGATCTTGGTCAATTAGGGTTTCATCTTTTGCCCTAGTTTTCTTGGTTAGTTTTGGTTGAATTGGGTTAACACTCCTCCATACAAAAAAAAGATAGAATGCTTGTAGTTTGTCTCTCCTTCATGGGTAGAATCCAAGCTCAGTTTGTGTCCTACTATTTATGGAAGAAAGTTTGACCTAGTTTAACCTCTTAGGCTAAGTCTCTCTTTCCACTAAACATTTTGGTGAACCCATCATTTCTTGCATTTTGGCATCCTTCTTGCTTCAGATCTGAGTTGTTTTCTACCCTAGATCTTATTAGTATTGGATTCTTTAATCATTTTGCATACCTACATAGCTTACTTTTACATTGTTTCAAAATTAGGGTTTACAAAAACTTGCATTGTTAGAAAACCTAGCTAGTCTTAAACCTAGGGTTTGGAGATTAGTAAGTTGTTTTAGATCTTTGTGGCATGATTAAATAGATTTAATTTACTGTATCATATCATCTCTATGTTTAAAGAAAATCCATTCTTGCATACTTGCATTGAAAAGTGAAAAATCAAGCATTTTAGAGTTAGAAAAAAAACATATTTATTGCATTGATTTCATTGAATAAGTTTAGATCATCATAGAAAGATTTAAATTTTTTATTTTTGCATCAGATATGATTGGTATTATAGCAGATAATTATTTCATATTGCTTTATTATGCATTTGGACTTATTTGTTGCTAGGGTTTTTGATGCAGAGGTGTCAGGTCTCCAATGATAATCTAGCAAGATCAAAAGATTTAAATAGCTTGTGGGCTTCAACCAATAAGACTTCACTAGTCTTCCTCTTGCCCTAAACTCCACCAAAGGGCACAAACTTGTTTCCAACTTCTATGATACAATCTTCCACCTTCTAGGGTCTCAATATACCACAATCAACAAGATTCAAAAGGTTTCACAAACCAATTTGACTGGTTCTTGACAACTCCTCTTGACTAGGCCTAATCCTAGTAGCCCTGTTCAGCGACTAACTTGCACTTTTCTCCAATCTTTCTCAAAACACTTCCAAAACTAATGATTGATCTAAATACCTTTTACCAATTTCTATAACATACCCAAGATTCATATACTATTGTTTTGGACCAAACTTGACTATCCTGACACCCTGTTGCCTTCCTACAAGGCATAGTTTGCCCACTTTTCAAAGGAACCCTATTAGATACTTGCCATACTCACTCCAAACCTTGAAACAGTCTTAGGAGAGGTTCCAAAATAGAGGATTTTCAAGGTTTCAGACAATTATTTGCTCATTCAAATGTTTAAATACTAAACCCCCATTTCTAGGACCTAAAACCTAGGGTTTACTAGTTCTCCCACTTCCAGTCACTTCCAGACCTCATTCAAAGGTCTAAAACCATCTCCTTGACCACAATAAATAATAGAAATCATAAAAACATCACCTTGTTAAGGCAGATCTCTAGCTGTTATAACTGTGCCATCATTCCTGGTGCAGGAGCACCAAGGGCTTGGAGCCCATGTGTATATATGTTTGCATTTTGTTGTGATGTTTTGAATTTTCAAAATAGGGCAGAGTGGGAAGAAGTTTATACATGTGCAAAGTAAACCCATCGGAGTGAGCAAGCTCATCAGCGCAACGTTTTAAAGCTTTATCGATAATTAAAGTCATACCGACAAAGGCACATCGGCGTGAAAGACATATCGGGAGACAGCGAGAATGTCTGACCGATGTAGGAAGTTATACTGACAAGATAGAATGGTCGGCAAGACTAATGATATCGGAGACTGATGGAATAGTTTCACCGACGACCAAATGTTTGGCTGACGGAGAGTTGCCATAAGCATATTGGCATGAGATTTATTGTCGGCAGGAGAATGGACGGGGTTGCCGATGGGAGGAGTCTCGACGATGGGGACACATCGGCAAGAGAACGGTGAAGTTACACCGATAGAAGGAGCATCGGCATGACCGACGATATTGGCGAATAGGTTTTAAGTTACACCGACGGAGTTAGTCTTGGCGAAAGTGAATTTGATGTAAAACACATCGGCGAGAGAAATAACATCGGCGGAGGAACCGAAGGTTTGGCCGATGCTAAAGTCACGCCGATAGTTGGTTTAGAAGGTGCCATCGGCAAGATGGAGTTTATTGGCATGAGCAGTTTAGAAGCTGCTGATAGTTGACGTCTCGCCGATAGGCGAGAACCAAACCACAAACAGTTATGTCAGGGAGAAGATGGGTATCGGCAGAAGAAGATCGGAGTGTGCCGATGGTGTTTGTCACACCGATGATGGTTAGTGAAAGTAACCTAAGTAAAAATGCCATTAGACTCATCGGCAGGAAATAAGCTATCGGGGAAGCGGGATCTGAGAATACCGATAGGCATTGTTTGACCGATGAGTAGAAGTTCCAGCGATGCCGATGTGTTTCGCCGGTGAGAACCTACTAATGCAGAAAAGCCCTAACCATCTGGTAACAGACAAGGGTAGTTAATATATAAGATGTGATTCAGTCTGAAGAAGGGGTTGGAACGTTTTGAAGCCTGAGATGCCGTGAATGTAATAGAGAAACTTCTGATAATAAAAACATTGACAATTGAATCCATTTGAATTTTATCTGTAGAGTACTTGCATAATCTGGTTTGCAGTAGAGTAGACAGTTTAATTCCTGTTAGTTTTGTTTCTGTTTGTACATAATGACTCTAGTTTGATATCCTCGCATATTCTTTGTACAGTCATGGGGGGAAATCAAACAGAGTCTCTTTTTTTAGTTTTTCTTTCTGTTGTTGTGAACGGGTTGACAGAGAGAGGCCATGTGAACTTGTACTAGGCGAGCTGTGCCATAGCCCGGCTAGTATGCAAGTTGCAGTCTAAGAGACAGAGGTGAAAACAGAGTGGAAGAATTGAGTACCAAGCAATCAGAACCCTGGACCCGGAGAGGAGGGCTAATAATGGGCTCAAGAAGGCTATGAGCCTTGGAGATTAGTAATCTTGGAAACAGTGAGGGTAAAGAAGAATACCTCACACCAAGTAAGTAATGTCTGTATTGGGAACAACAGGCAAACAGGTCTTTCACCTCTGTAATAGACTGGTTAGGTTAATATAGGCATTTTGGGGCAGAAAATGTCTTTGAGCACTTGAATTGGTAGGGAGACTTGGGATTGATATAGGTCTTGAAGTGTTGTGTCAAGATAGGTTTGCTAAACCCATAGGTCTCCCTATCAATTCCATGCTCTTTTCACATGCAAACTAGACTTCCAACAGTGATCACCTTCCAATTTGTACTCCTATTTTTCAAAGGTTAGAAATCCTATTATACAAGTTATTTAGGACCTATTCCATGAGAACCAGGATCTTACATTCATGGAAAGGTCCTATGATGCATTGTAACCTCTCAAAACTCACAGAACAGTCTGTTGTTCCTTGTAGCAGTCAGATGAACAGAAACAAAACCCACTTTCAGAACCTCCTTAAAGCATAGAATAGGATCTATTATTGTTAAATGAGGGCTTAAGACATTTACCAAACACCCACAATCAAAAGATCCACAGAAAATGAGAAGGAAATGCAAGAAAAAGCTAAATTTTACTGTTATTTGTACCCTGCCGTACAACTCAGGCCTCAAAATGCTTCCCCCGTACCATCAAATTCCTTGGGTAGGCTTACATAACTTCTGTCCTAACTTCCACAATTAATTCCCATCAGTTGGGGTTGGTTAAACTTCCAAAACTAATCAAAATTTATTTTCCCACCTAAAGGCTTATTTCAAAAATTTGAATTTTAAACTTTGTTTTAATTGACTTCTACTCTACCAAATCAACATGTTTGATTTCCTTAGGATCATTATACCTTGTTCCTAGCCTTAGACACCTATATTTGACTCTAGAGGCACTATTGGCCCAACTTACATTACTTTTGGTCCTAGGGTCCTTACCAGGGCCCTCAGGACATTTGATCATTACATGATTTTGCCCATTATAACATGCCATAATTGGTTCTAGGATGTTCCATTTAACTTGATGGGTCCCATGGGCTCCTCCTATGATCATTTGTGTCTTCTTTCTCCAAGATGTTCTTTTAGGTGCTCCTGCACCATACTTCCCAGCATGATGAAAACTCTTGTCCCAAGAGTCATGTGATCTGCTCCAAACCTCCTGCTGTCTTTTTGAAATGTTCCTCTGATTTGTGACAGGGAACATGAACTCTCCAAGGGTTATCCTCCTCCTTCTCCAACCTGCATGGCTCTTACAAAAAATGTTAGCATCATAAAACATGTTTTGGTGTCCTTGCCTAGGACCCTGCTGTTGTAATAGTTCTGCCCTCTCCATCTCAAGGTTCTGATTTGTTCCTCTCTGTAATATCTGTTGTTTACCTTCCTTTTCCTACCTCCTTGTAGGGTAATCAATGTCCCCAATCTTGACATGACTCAAGTCCCAAACTTGTTGTTCTTTAGGACTGTCATACACCTTCCTCTGCTGCAACTGTTCCTGTTGTTTCCAATCATCCTTAACCTGCACATTCAACTACAATTTCTCTCCAAAATAGACAATGACATGTTCCTTCTTGTCTCCACAAGGTAAAGGCATTAGTTTAAACTTTTTACCATCTTTGTGCACCAAATGACTATTCATATAACCATCATGAACTGTCCTTCTCAAGTGTTGCCATGGTCTTCCCAAGATTATATTCCCACATGTCATTGAAATAACATCACATAAAACAGAATCATGATATGGACCAATTGAAAAATCAACATATGCCCTCTGATTAACCCTTACTTGCTGCTCTTGACTTACCCAAGTGGCATTGTAAGGACTAGGATGATCAAATGTCTCCAATCCCAATTTGTGTATCATATCCCAGGAAACTAAATTATCATGTGAACCTGAGTCTATGACCAACTTACACATTTTTCCATGGCTTAAACAATTAGTTTTAAAAATAGATACATGTGGTGCTTGCTGCATTTTGCCTTTTTCCACCATGAACAATTCTCCATCTGTTTCTGGATAGGCTACTGCTGGTTCTTGGTCTTCTTTCTTTTCCTATTCTTGTGCCAAATGAACTCTTTTCTCCTTGCTCTTATCAACATCATCTCTCTTAGGACATATGAAAGATGTGTGTCCCACTTCATTGCAATGATAACATCTGCCTGTGAATACTCCTCTACCTGATCCAAACCTACCTCCACCTCTATATCCACCTCTCTGATCTACAGAAAACTCCTTGCCTTTCTCATTGCTTCTCTTCCCTTCATTAGTAGGCCTGCCCCTACCTCTATATCCTCTACCACTACCTCCTTGTCTTTCTTGCTTCCTTTTCACCTTCTCTTCAGCCCTTATGCCTAACTAAAAACATTCCCCAAGTGATCTTGGTATGGTCAAACCAATTTCATCTTGCAAGTTGTACCTAAGCCCATTAAGGTATCTTGCAACTTTCTCTTCTTCATCTTCCAATCCTCCTATAATACTAAGCTTATGAAATTGCTCGGTATAGGACATAACATCCATGTCCTTCTGCTTCAAGTTTTGCCTCATCTTCTTTGTTTGAATAGAATAATTAGATGGAAGAAACTGATCCTTCATCATATCCTTCATCCTACCCCAAGAAGTGATTCTTGTTCCACCTCTAGCCACTCTTTCTATTTGTACACTACTCCACCAAGTAAGTGTTGTCCCTCTCAACTTTGTTTTGCAAATTTAACCTTCTTCTCATCACTCATTTCCTCATACTCAGAAATTTTCAAGGGCATCTACCCACCCTAATACCTCTTCACTATCCATCTTCCCCTGATAGATAGGTAACTCTATGTTTGCCTTTGTTCCACTACCTTGAACTACCTTAAGCAATCTCACAAATTTCTTTTCTTTAGGATCCAATTCATTCTCAGGAGGGTTCTCATCTACCTCCTCATCTCCTTCTGGATCATTTTGTTCATCCCTTCTAGGATCCTTCTCCAATGCTTCCAACCTTGCCAAGATTGATGCATTCTCTCTTCTCACTTGTCTTAACTCTCTTTCCCTTGCAGCATCCTGTTCTTTTCTCTCCCTCAACTCTTTTTCTCTAGCCTCTAAGGCTTCTCTCAATTCATTATTCTCCCTAGCCATTTGATTCTTAGGGGGCATCTTTACAACTCTCACCAACCCTTAACTCTTCCGCAAGATCCTACTACTCCCTGAAGGACCTACTTGCTGCTCTGATACCACTATGATGCAGAGGTGTCAGGTCTCCAATGATAATCTAGCAAGATCAAAAGATTTAAATAGCTTGTGGGCTTCAACCAATAAGACTTCACTAGTCTTCCTCTTGCCCTAAACTCCACCAAAGGGCACAAACTTGTTTCCAACTTCTAAGATACAATCTTCCACCTTCTAGGGTCTCAATATACCACAATCAACAAGATTCAAAAGGTTTCACAAACCAATTTGACTGGTTCTTGACAACTCCTCTTGACTAGGCCTAATCCTAGTAGCCCTGTTTAGCAACTAACTTGCACTTTTCTCCAATCTTTGTCAAAACACTTCCAAAACTAATGATTGATCTAGATACCCTTTACCAATTTCTATAACATACCCAAGATTCATATACTATTGTTTTGGACCAAACTTGACTATCCTGATGCCCTGCTGCCTTCCTACAAGGCCTAATTTGCCCACTTTTCAAAGGAACCCTATTAGATACTTGCCATACTCACTCCAAACCTTGAAACCATCTTAGGAGAGGTTCCAAAACAAAGGATTTTCAAGGTTTTAGACAATGATTTTCTCATTCAAATGTTTAAATACTAAACCCCCATTTCTAGGACCCAAAACCTAGGGTTTACTAGTTCTCCCACTTCCAATCACTTCTAGACCTCATTCAAAGGTCTAACACCATCTCCTTGACCACAATAAACAATATCAATCATAAAAACATCACCTTGTTAAGGCAGATCTCTGGCTGTTATAATTGTGCCATCATTCCATGCTCTTTTCACATGCAAACTAGACTTCCAACGGTGATCACCTTCCAATTTGTACTACTCCTATTTTTCAAAGGTTAGAAATCCTATTATACAAGTTATTTAGGACCTATTCCATGAGAACTAGGATCTTACATTCATGGAAAGGTCCTATGATGCATTGTAACCTCTCAAAACTCACAGAATAGTCTGTTGTTCCTTGTAGCAGTCAGATGAATAGAAACAAAACCCACTTTCAGAACCTCCTCAAAGCATAGAATAGGATCTATTATTGTTAAATGAGGGCTTAAGACATTTACCAAACACACACAATCAAAAGATCCACAGAAAATGAGAAGGAAATTCAAGAAAAAGCTAAATTTTACTGTTATTTGCAGCTGCCGTACAACTCAGGCCTCAAAATGCTTCCCCCGTACCATCAAATGCCTTGGGTAGGCTTACATAACTTCTATCCTAACTTCCACAACCAATTCCCATTGGTTGGGGTTGGTTAAACTTCCAAAACTAATCAAAATTGATTTTCCCGCCTAAAGGCTTATTTCAAAAATTTGAATTTTAAACTTTGTTTTAATTGACTTCTACTCTACCAAATCAACATGTTTGATTTCCTTAGGATCATTATACCTTGTTCCTAGCCTTAGACACCTATATTTGACTCTAGAGGCATTATTGGCCCAACTTACATTATTTTTGGTCCTAGGGTCTTTACCAGGACCCTCAGGACATTTGATCATTACATCATTTTGCCCATTATAACATGCCATAATTGGTTCTAGGATGTTCCATTTGACTTGATGGGTCCCCTGGGCTCCTCCTATGATCATTTGTGTCTTCTTGCTCCAAGATGTTCTTTTAGGTGCTCCTGCACCAGTTTTGTCATAAAAAGTTGCATTTTTAGAAAAACCTAGTTATTTTGAAACCTAAGGTTTGTGATTCATATCTTGTTTCAGATTTTGCTGATCATGTTTACATTTCAAATCTGATTGTACTTTTCTCTCATACATAATATGTGACATCTTGTTTTGAAATTTGAAAAGAAGAACAATTTTTGCATTGATAAATTTTGAGAAAAACATTAAATTTAGAGTTTGATTTGAAGATGATTATGGATGATATCTAGTTTGCTTTGAGTAGATTTGAAATTGATTAAGAATTTATTGTTGCATCATATTTGTTTTCATTTGATCAAATGTGCAAAATATTGGTTCATTTCAACAAAGACTTAAACTCTTCTTTCATTACCTCATTCATCTCTTCTTTATGTGCATCTTGTGTGTCAATAAATCTTGTAAACAATTTATGAGTTTTGTGACTTGGTGCCCTAATTCAAGCACTCTTGTGCACAGAAGTCTTTAAATTACAGGTTCTAATGCTTTGAATAATATTGATAACATCCTAGAATGTGTCGACGCATGAGCCTCCACTACTCTCAGGAATCCTTGTATTAGCAACCTCTTCATTCTCTTGTAGCAGTGGGGATCTCCTCTTGGCAACAATAGGGAAGGGATGAAAAAATGGCTGGAGAAAGATTCAAAACATGAGATCAATATGAGCTAAGAGAGCACTATGGCTTGAAAAACAAGTAGTGTAACTACACAATAAGAAGCTTTTGGCAAAGATTTGGCATAACAACATTAAAAAAAGGCTCATAAGTCTTGCATGAGCATAAGAATGATTGTGGAGAGCAAAAACTAGCAAAGCTTGGTTGCACAAATGGAATTTCCTCCCTTTGTGCCTGAGAGAGGGGGTTATTTATAGGTCTGAATGGCACATGAAAGGTGGGATGGATTGAAGAGTTAACTCCCTTGATTGGAGAGTTAAAACATTAGATTGGATAGTGAACTAGGTTAATTAGGGAGTGATGAAGCAAAGATAGATTATCACAGAAGTAATAATGGAGTCATCAAGAGTCAACAAGGTGACAAGTATAGATCAACAAGAGCTAATTAAGCTAATTTGGAAGAGGTGAATGAGCTAAGAATAGTTCACTCCACATTAGATCAAAATTACATGCAAACAAGAAGAAAAATAGAGCAAAATGAAGCTTTTTTACGTCTAAACTCCAAGTTAATCTGTGGCTAGAAAGATAATAGGGTCGCCCATTGGTCACCCCTTTTACAAGTCCAAATCGTCTAAGGGCGATCCTGGGTCACCCGGGGGTGACCCACAGAGGAGAGGGTCTGAGTTGGTCAACAGGGGTGGAAGCTGTTAGTCAAGGGATGAAGAACAAACCTATGTTTGGAACTAGGTCAAAAGGTTATCAGAAACCAAATCTCCACTTACAAATGTCAAATCTCCTGGGGGAGATCCTAAAATAATAGGGGGGAGATTTGTCCTAGTAAATCACAACTAAAAATTGAAAGTTTGAGATGGCTTGGGAGGTCCCTTGGAGGGATCCTATGGGTGGGATGAGATGAAAAACAAAAGGGAAATGTCAATTTACAATAATAGACAAACAAGAGGCTTAAAGATGAAGTCACAAGCACAAAAAATGAAAATTGACAAATGTCGAAAGTGAGGGAAAAGTTAGTACAACAAAGGGGAAACAAAGGAAGAAGCAAAGACCCACATGTTGCCAAGAGAAATGCTACTGAGAGGGTGTTATTTTCATGCTTACATGTACATAACAAGGATTACATGTCATCATAAGGTCCTCGTGGAGGCTGTGCATGTTTTTAGTACTTACAGATATAGAGGTTGTCCATTTTATTTTGTTTTACTTTCTTTTAACCCTAATCTCCTTTTGCATTTTCTTTATTAAGAGGTTAGTTTATGATTAAATTTAGGAACTCTAAGCCTAAAGATCATGTTTGTCTATATAGAGACTTCATTAGTTTGAGCTTAAAAGCAAGACTTATCTATCAAGAGATCTTATCCATTTGGTCTAGGTTTATATTTACCAGCACATGCCCCTTGAACAAACAATCACATAGACCACTAAGCTACTCCAAAATAGATGATACCTAGCTAACAAGGATCTTGGAGGCAATTGACCTTTCAGGTTGGTTACCTTTTCAGGAGAAGTAGAGTGACCTTCGTTCTACTTGAATTGATGTGCCAAAATAGTTGTCAACAGAATTGACACTAGAAGGAGGGCCTGATAAAATTGGACCAACCAAGGGTCCTCTCATCTGGGCAAGAGGGAGGTCAAACAAATAGTATGCATGATTACTTGCATAATTTGGATGAGTTAGATCTTAGGGAGATCTAGCTTCAATGGCCAGCCCTTTGTGTATTCCCGAAGGTCTCCATGAGATTCCTTTTCATGCACACAATAGGATTCCTTTAATCTTCCTCAACAATGGACAAAATGCTTCAGATCATGTCAAGATTTTCCAAGATCTAATGATTTTTCTTAAGATTGAGAATGAATATGTTGTTTGTAATTTATGTGTTAAGACATTTCAAGGTGCAACCCTTCATTGGTATGTGAGTCTTCTACCTAATTCTATTTTCTCATGGCTTGAATTAGAAAGTTCATTTTTTATCCAATTTGGTCCTAATGTGGGTGCACAAGATTCTTTGTTTCAATTTGCAACCATGAGAAGGATACCTCTAGAATTTATTTCTTAATTCAATCATAGGTTTCTTCTCATGTATCAAAGGGTTTGAGCTTCAGGTTGGATGGTAAGTGATTTTATGTTAAAAGAGCATTATCTATGGTGTTTAGATGCCTCATTTGTAGGAAAGATTAGATTATTCAGTGATGTTACCACCTTGAATGATGCACTTAACAAGGCCTTCTTATTGGCACAATATGGATATGACATTACAAATAGCATAATTAATCAAGGTGGATATACATAGTTTCTTGCAAGTTGCCAACCCTATGCCAACCCATTCAACACAACTGCTCAATTGTAGTCTTTCCAATTAGTCAACTATGGTATATCCAATCTTTAGAACATGCTTAATTGACCAATGCATTAAATCAAATCAATTATTTCCAAGGGCAAGATTTGAATCCATGGGGATCAAATTATTCTTAAGATGATGATTCTTCGAGTAATAGTGGTGTTGGTGGGCCATATTAGAGTTGTACCATTTCAATGAAAAGTGAGTTTTGGGGTCAAATTATGCAAGATGCAACTATAGATTTCCCCAATGACTTAGCCACAGAAGTTATTCATAAAACATTAGGTTATGATGGCCAACATAGAGAAAATGAAGCCTCTATAATGTTGTCATATGACTACTATCATGAAGAGTCAGCAGATATTCCACTAATGAAAAATAAATTGAACAAGATATTATAGCAGTTGGGTTCTTCAATGTTATTATCAGATTTTACAAAACTAGATGCCCGTGTAGAATACAGCTCATGGACCAACACCTTGAGAGTGATTGCAGGACTTTTGTCACAAGATTTAATGCCTATCCAAGGAAAATCATTTTGATTGAAGATGTATTCACTCCTAAAGTAGATCATTGGGATATTCAATCAAGCAAGGAAGAAGATGAACAAGGCCAACTTTATCAAGAAGAAACATAGGAGGTTTTGCAATCACCTAATAAAGTGGATGAAATGACTAACATACAAGAACGTGGTAATGAGCCTAATCTAGATGATGAGAATATCCATGAGGTAACATCTAATCCATCATCATTTTATGACAATCCTACATCAAATATTGAAATGGATTCATTATTTAGCAAAGAGTCTCCATCTTGTTTGGATCTAGATTAGATGAAGAAAGTGAGTTTATTGATGCATTCATAGATGCTTTCATGACAAGTGGAAATAATGAGGCCTCTTCTAATGATTTTGTGAGTGATAATGTTCTCACTAGTTTGAATTTTAATCATGATGAAGAAGAGAATGACACGTTTCTAGATAAAATAGTAGATGATCCTTTTGATGGGACAATAGATAGGTCTTTTGTTGTAAGCCAAGAAAGCAACTTACAAACTAATTTTTGGGAAGCTAAAGACCTTATTCATGGCTGGGAGAACCTAGAGACTCAAGGAAATCAATTGTATCAGACTTGTGGTAGCCATGAGAATGAACTGGATAGACTGGAATGTTAATCAAAATTTGAAACAACAAATGGATCATGTTGTGTGAGTCAAGAATATGAGTTGGAGTTTGATTTTTTGAAGGGTAATGATCAGAAAAATGCCCATATTAATCAAGTGCCCTCTGGTAATTAGTCATATTAGTCTTGCATCAGTCAAGAAGGGAAAGTCAAAGGTAAAGATGTACATGTTGATGAAAATAAAACTAACTCTTTGTTGCAACAAGAATTCATGAAGAAAACAACAAAGGATAAGCAAACGTTGGGTGCTAAGGTGCGTATTTTAGAGTTATTTCACCCTAATTGGTGTAGGGTACATCAAGATCATCATTCTAAACTCTCTTTCCTATTGTGCCTAGATGCTATTCAAATGGTAGAAATAATTGTCACCATGTCAGACTTTGAAGCCAATATTAAGGCTAGTAGCATATATCAGAGGTAAATGAAGACAAAGAAAATTATCAAGAGGATATCCAAATCCGTGGATCACTTCAATATAACCCACAAAGTGAAACAAGGGAGTATCTTTATGATTTTGGTGTTGTTGATCCAATGCATTTGAATAATATTGATTTGCAATTCAATTCACACATTTTTTAGGGAAGATATGCCAGAGTTTAACGAAGATATCAATCCTTACTATGGAGAAGAGGACTCTCAAGCCATACCAATTAGCAAACATGATGAATTGCAGCCTTCTTTTCTATATGGGACCAACAGGGTGCTTGACCTAGTGTTCGTATTGGGTGAGGAAATGTTAACCAACACAGTGGTGTACCATGAATTAAGACCTTGGGAAGGAGAAACCCCAGTGTGTGAGCATATGCCTATGGCTAGGGATTCACTAAATCAAGAGGTATCTTTCATTCTTCTTTACATTTTGGTAATTATTAATTTGAATATGATACTTAGGGAAGAAAAACATGTTTATGGATTAATCATGATCAAGGAGAATTGTCACAACTTCTTATTATGCATGATTTGTACCCAGAATTCAAACCAAACTTACCTAATTTCTATGTTTCTATGTACAAGGATGAGTTTTATTTCCTTAGAACTATATGGGGTGGTTTATGCTATACATGAAGAATGATCAGTTATGAGACAGTTCATATGCTTGTTGTTCTAAATTTTTTGTACACAGTTTGAGTCAAGTTTGGTTAGATAGGTGCCCAATTAACTTATTCTAGCATTTTTCTATTATGGTTGGCATTACATTTTATTTTTTTGGTTGGCATTATGGTCTTGATCAGCTATTGTTTGCTAACAGTGGTGTGTTGTTATCATTTCCTTAATCTATTGACCTTGGTTTCTTGAAATTGCATGAGCTTTGACCCAGTTGGGGCATGTTTGTTGTATGGTTTGAGGTGGTCAGGGATTGAACTGAAACTTGTTGAGGATCTTATACCTTTCACATTTTAATGTTCTTAGAGCATTTTAGGATTCATGGTTGCAGTTGGGTGTTGAGTGAAAGAATCTAAGGAATATGCATTCAAGGCCTTTACTACAACCTTACACCAATTCTCAATTCATCAGTAGGTTGCACATGTCACAGATCCTTCACTTGAGATAGTTGGTGAAGAACCCAACATCAAAAATATATCAGAAGAGGACAAATCAAAAATTAGAAAAGCATAAAAAAAGATGATAAATCAAATTTAGAAGAAATGCTTCAGTTGTAAAACAATTGAAAAAGATCGAAAGGATTCAAAAATATCAAAAAGAATATTCAAGAAGTCTCAAGAGGGTCCAAAAGGATTCAACTAGAAGGAGATATCGTCTAGGGAGTTTTGACTTGTTGGGGCAATTCAAGTAGCTTCCATCATTCATACAGCACCTGATCTAAAGCAAGGCAATTTCTATAGTAACCAAATGTGCCTAGTACCTATAAAATCACTCAAAGATGGCAGATGAAGTATCTCAATTGCCCAGCCTACAATGATGGTCCTAACTTTCCTAAGGGAAGGGAATGAATACAAGTGCACACACTTGGATTCTTTGACTTTGGATTATTGATCTTGGTTTGTTTTGAATCTATCAAGAGCATGCTGCATAAGGGCCTTTCTCATGCTAAACTTTAGGGTGGTTAGATTGAGTTTCATTTGTTGAGAACCCCTTTCTCTGCTTTTCTCATTTTATTGCTTTAATTTGTTTTGGTTTTAGTTTTAAGTGTTATTACATGGGTTTTTTTGTTGATGTTCCTTGTCAGATTGTCGAGGTTTGTTATTTCAGCATGACAGTATAATCATTGTTGTAGACCTAACGATTTCCCTATGTATGATTACAGGGTTGAATTGCTAGCCTGTCGAGGTTTGTCATCTTGGCATGAAAATATAATCATCCTCAATATCCAAGCACCCGAGGACTATAGTGTTGGTTTTGTGTCACCCTTGTTAGACTTTCAGAGTTCATCATCATGGCATGACGGTAAAAGCATCTCTGATGTCCCTAGGCATGGGATATGATGTCATCCGACCCACCCTCAGCCTAGCATTCATTGCAATTTTCCCTTGCACATATGAAGGGGTTTTTATTGCCTTTTTCTCCTTTTTCCTTTTCAGGTTTGCATTTTGGCATTTTCATTTTGAGTTTTAGTCTTTTTTCCTTTACATTTTGTCCTTGCCAATTTATCAATTTCTACCATTTTGGGTCTGGTTTTGCCTTTGCACATTTTCTCTTCAAGGCCTTTTGTAGGGATTTTATGCTCGAGTTTGCGTGTTATGAGTTTGAGTTGGCTTTTCTTTCCTATTTTGGTTGGCATTTATTATGCCTTATGCACACAGACCCCATTTTGCTTTAAAATGTGGGGCCCTCTCTTTTGTTTACTTTGAGTATTCCAGGACTTTGTCTTCCATTTTGCCTTTGTGTAGGAGTTTATCCTTCATTGTATTGATTTGATGATTTCCTAGGTCATGGTTGGTGAATTGATTTAGTCTCCTTGGGTTAGATTTCACTTATATGACTTGGTGCTTTCATATTATTTGATATGCTTTATGTGAAGTCAATTTGGTAATTTTACATTTATTTGATGAATTTCAGATATGATCCATTTGGTTGCAGGCTTTGTCCTTAGTATTTTGAATGATTTTATGTTTTTTGGAATTTCGGACCTTGTTGTTCTAGCATGCCCAAACACTTAGGCTCTATGCCCCTCTCTTTGCATTGTTCCATAGGGTTTGCTTTGTCGGTCGAGTTCATTTTACTTTGCCATTTTAGACATGGAGTTCATTGCACCCCCTATCCCTGATCTTTGTGCTTTTATCCTTTGTATCCTTTTTTGTTATTACATCGCTCATTCGTCTATCATCTTGTTGTTTAAGTGTGCCTTCTATGAGAACCCCAAACTCTGACAAATCCCTTAGATATTGTGTTGTCAAGCATTCTTTGTTTTGTTTGCCACTTTAGGTAGGTGTTGAGCTTCATCCCTGATCCTGAAACCCCAATGTTTACACTATACCTCTACAGTTTCATGTCATTGGAGGGTTGCATTTTCACTTTCCTTTTGACATGGTTAAGCCTTCATCCCTAATCCTAAAACCTCGATGTTTACACTCTACCTTTGTGGTTTTGTCTTTGTCTTACACTAAAAGGTATAGTGTAAACCTCGATGTTTACATTTTGCCTTTGTCTTTCATTATGCATAAGGAGAACAAGAGGATTGTGCCTTTGATCTTGACCAGTGATTTACTTGTAGGAAAGGTCAAATATGGTTGACCTTGTCTTGATGTAACTTGTAAATTTGAGTTAGGTCTTGTCCTATAAGGCAATTAGGCCAACCTGATGCAAATTTTGAAATGTTGTAACATGCAAACTTGAAAACTAGGTCGACCTGGCCATGAATGTAATGAAACATCACTTCTATAAAAAAAGAGGAGTACCATTTGATTTAAGGGGGAAAATCTAGAGATTTTTGAAGAAGACAATTTCTAATTTTGACAAGGCATGTAAGTGGTGAATTGTAATACATCTACAATGTGGGAATCCTGTTGTTGCATGTAATCTACCAATTTTGGTGCTAATTAATAGAAAATATCTAGTCTTCTCTATTTTCCTACAATATGATGGTAATGTATTTGCATTTTCCATTTGTGTTTTATGTATCTTGGTGAGATCAAGGCTTAATTGTCATATCTTTATATGGGATTGAGGAAAAAGTTTGATTACTGCACATGTAATAACTTGTTATTCTAATTTCTTAGAAACTCCTTAGAATCTTGCATCTGATATGTTCATGATTGTGTGAATTATTGATCATTGCATTTCAGGTTATTTCAAATCTCACTAATTGCATTAAGTATAGTGGGTCAAATACATAGGTTGTCCATTTTATCTTGTTTTACTTTCTTCTAACCCTAATCACATTTTGCATTTTCTTTATTGATAGGTTAGTTTAGGAACTCTAAGCCTAAAGATCACATTTGTCTATATAGTGTTAGCAAGACAGTTACCGTTGCACCAAAAGATCAACCTATTAATGCCCGATACAACCGATAGAGTTAATGAATCCACAAGAGGTGGTTAAACCTTATCACAAACCCAAGCGATACACTACATAGCACAAGGAGACCAAGGGCACACACCTTGCAACAATCCCCCCCAAGTGCAAGCGAGGGGTTCGAACCTGTGACCTAGGATCTGATACCAATTGTTAGAAAGACGGTTGTCGTTGCACCAAAAGATTGACCTATTAATGTCTAATACAACTGCCAAAGTTAATGAATCCACAGGAGGCAGTTAAGCCTTGTCACGAACCCAAGCACTGCACTACACAACACAAGGAGACCAAGGGAGCACACCTTGCAACATATAGAGACATCATTAGTTTGAGCTCAGAAGCAAGACTTGTATATCAAGAGACCTTATCCATTTGGTCCAAGTTTATATTTACTAGCACAAGCCCCTTGAACAAATAATCACATAGACCACTAAGTTGCTCCAACACGTTTGAAACCCAGCTAACAGGGACCTCAGAGGTAATTGACCTTTCAGGTTGGTTACCTTTTTAGGAGAAGTGGAGTGATCTTATTCTACTTGAGTTGATGTGCCAAAACAATCGTCAACAAGACTAAAGACAAGGAAAGACTCGACTACCCCCAATACTCTTATCTAACTTTCCTCCTAGAATTTTAAACTCCTACGAGTCTTATATCAAAATTGACAAAGTTGCTCTTTTTGTCAATATCATTCAAAGTTCTTCATATCTTCTTGCCCTGCCCCCATAAATGCCTTTTCCCATATAATATATGTTAAGGAATTCTATTTCAAGCACTATGAATCCACCATCAAAAGGTGTAGAATGAGGTTGATTAAATTCAAGTGAAACTGATGATGCCAAAATAGGAACCACATCAGCCCAAATCCGCCACCATTCACTTCACACCAAAAATAAGAAAAGTAGAAAGTGGCCCTCCATTTGCCAACATTTATTTCACACCATGTCAAAGCTATAATAATAAAATTTATTAGTCCAATAGCCACCCGAGCCTAATGCCTTTATTTCTCATTATCCACCAATAGTCTTAAGGATTTTCAAATTGCACTTCTTGTTTCAGTGAGGAGCTAGGAAATGATGGCAAACACCAATAATGAAAATAGAAACAACAAATTGAAAGAAATAAGGTACACCTACAAGACAACAAATTTCAAAACTTGTGAGAAACAATATGTGAGCTTAGGTATGCTCCTACATCAGAATCATAATGTGGGAGAAAAATGTTCCCTGAGTTTGAAACTCATGAACATTGTAACTGCTTAGGAGATAAACTTCCTTGCCTAATCATCTCTAATTCTTGCATCCAAATTGCTTCTTCCACTGCTTTATTCTTCCATTTGACCAAATCTTGCCTTTTTGGCCATTCAGACATCAATGATAGCTTCAACTTCATCTCTCTCCTTTTAGAGCAACTGCTAAACCTATTCTTGATGCTTATTAGGATCGATTACTCATCTTCCAACTATATATACATGCCACTCCTTAGTTTTGCAAAGTGGGGACCCCCTCTCTTTTTTGTTTTTGCTTAGGTTTGATTTTTGTTTAAATAGTCAGTTTTTCCTTCCCTTTTTGTTGTTGTGAAGTATATTTTGATTTTTGAATGGTTGTTGGTTAATTCATTGAGTACTTAAATTGTTTGCAAAAGGTTGAGTGCATTTTTCTTTGTAGAATTTTGAGTTTCTTGCCTTCTTGCAAAATTGTGAGTTTTGAGCTTACTATTGGGTATCATATTACTTGGTCATTTATCCTGTCTGCTTGGTTTTGTGCAAAAACTTTGTTTCATTATTAAAATGGATTGTATAAATGTTTTTGGAATCTCAACATGGTACTAGATGTGTATTTTTCTTGTGTTGTTAAACCTTCCATCCTCTTCATTTTTATCCACAACATTGCTTTAATGTTGAAAATCTTTGAATTATTAGTTTGTAGAATTTCACTTCAATATAAGATATTTTGGGTTTATCTTATACACCTAGATCCTTTTATCTTTTCTGTAAATATCCACTTTTGACAACCATTCCCACAAAACTAAAAGTTAGAAAAATACTTGAAACTAAAACTTAAAATTATAGGATTTCGTAAAAGGAATGGAACTCTTAAATTCAAACTTTATTTCCATCTTGTTTCATTTCCCTACATTCATGTTTAAAAGGTTTAGTTTAAAATCATGTTGAAAATTTTAACAAAGTTGATAAATTGTAGGAATATAGTCTAGGACTAGAGTTTTTAACCTTTAAAGAGTCATATCCAAAAGTATGGAGAATCCTCACAAAACTAAAAAACTTATTGAAAACGATGAAAATTTAACTTTGGGATTTTGATGTGGAAGTGAAGTTGAAATGTTGTATCCATGTTTGGTTCACTCCATCTTTTCCACGTAAAATTTGTTTGTAAAATTTAAAATGTTGTTGGATTTCTGTTATGAACTGAAACTTGACTTTTTAAGATGACGTCCAGAGCTCATTAGTTTCCTGCATCCTATTCATTTTGGAGAGAAACATTTAAATAAAACACTTAAAACTTGAAATTTTGAAGGAGGTGATTTGTGGAATTCTAACTAACAAGAGGATGTGTGACACTAATGTTTTTACTTCATGTTCTGTATCATTTTCCTACAAAATCTAAAAAAGTTGAAAAGAAGAAAGTAAAAGGTAAAGATGAGAATACAGACTTTTACCTGGTAACTAGATACTGCAATAAAAACATGAAATCCAGTATCATGTTCTAAACCCACATTTTATTTAAATAAGTGTATGATGATAAGTGTACATGAGGATGTTTACAAATAAAATTCTTACTATAGGATGTTTTAAATTAAGATCTTATATGTAGAACTCCGCACCATTTTTCTACAAAACATTTTACAAAAAAATGGCTGAAAATTTGTTTTTTGTGAAATTTCCTCTTGTAGCAGGATATGTTTAGTTAACATCTTATATGCAGTTCCATATCATTTTTCTACAAAATTCATTTTACAAAGCATTCAGTTTAAAGTTTGGTTTCTAAAGGATTTCTTTGAACCATAAGACTTTTAAAATGCAAATTTGATGTTTGGTTGTATGTTGTGTTTCCCCAAAATGCAACGAACTATTAAAATTAAAATTTCTTAAAATTTTAAAGGAATATAATATTTCTTTTGGTCCTGTAGGGTGATGTTGCAAGCACAAAAGATGAAATTTAGAGAATAAAAAAAGGATCCTATTGAAATTGAAAGAATTTCTAATGAAGAGGACGCTGCAAAATAAATCTATTCACTACCTACTAAAGTGTGCCACCTTTTATCTTTCATGTTTCAAGATGACTTTTTAAATGAGATGCTTTTCTTAGAACTTTGTGCCACCTATTTCATTAATTTAATTTTATGAAATGTTGTTGAAGAAGGTCGACCTGCCTTGAGCTTTGTAATATTTTTGGGTCTGTGGATCTTTGGATCTAGGCCGACTAAGTCAAATGCTTGTAATGAAAAGATTATTGTTGTAAAAGGAGTGTCATGCATAGTTTAAGGAGTTTTTTTTTTAGACAAAAAAAATAGAAGGAATTTTAAAAGGGGGGACTCTTGGAAGGAGCAAAGGACAGAAATTTTCAATGTGGTTGTCTTGTTGAAAGTTATAATGTGTCCATTATCAGCCAATCAATAAATTCATTCCAACTTCTTTTGATGGCTCTCTACCTTTGGTGGTGATGTATTTTGTGTTTTCTTTTTTAAATTCAAATTATTTGGTGAATTTTTATAAAAATTTCTAATAGTTTATATCTTTTGCAATGAGACTGAGAAGTGTTGTATGATTTCTATGCATGTAATATGGTGTTTTCATGCTTTCATTTCGATTTATCACAAATTCCTCAGAAACTTGCATCTATAATGTCAGTGGTAGGGTGTAATACTGATCACAACATTGTGGATTAATTGAATTTCATTAGATCTTCCAGACGAAAGGATGGAAAACTAAGTGTAAAGATGACCTTTTTTCATTTTATCTTATTTCTCTAAACCCCATTAATCTTTTTTTTCCAATTGTTAGAGTAGGAGTAGATTAAGAACTATCGTACTACAACATCTTAAAGAACATCATTTATATAATTAAGATCTAACATGTTTGGTCTAGATCTATCTGTTACACATATGGTTCCTAAGGTTGTCATTGATGTCAACACTATCTTGGATGTGTGATGGTGTTCATGGTTGGATGTCATGTCCTCTCTAGCAGAGAAGATATAGTTCATGGTTGGATGTCATGTTAAATATAATATGGTTACTAAAGTTCATGGTTGGATGGTATGCCTTAATCAATGCAAAGTTGTGTATGAAGACATATTAATATGGGAGTTAGAAGCATTAAGATGATCGGATGTGTTGCTGTTATTGAGAAGATGTTACTGGTGGTCTGAAGCATTTCGTATGATCTCTCCTACTATTCCTAACACTACAACAAAATAGACAATTAGCACTTAAACTAGCGCCAGATTTTAGTGCATTTGAGTTCATGAATTGGACAATTCTATCGGAGCAAAACTCGACGCTAAATTGCATTTCACTTTGGCGCTGCTTTTAGCGTCAGATTTTGTTGCTTCTAGTTTGGTTTCTTCTTTTGCTTCTACTTTTTCTTCTTGTTTTGCTTTCAGGTTTGCTTTCGGTTTTGCTTGCAGGTTTGCTTCTGGTTTTGCTTCCAGTTTTGCTTCTAGTTTTGCTTCCAATTTTGCTTCCAGTTTTGCTTCTAGTTTTACTTCCAATTTTGCTTCTGATATAATGTCTCTTGTTGTATCTAGCTTTACTTCCATTTTTGCATCTTTTGTTGCTTCTAATATGGCTTCTATTATTGCATCTTTTGTTGCTTCTAAAATTGCTTCCATTATTACTTCTTTGTTTGCTACCTAAATTGCTTTTGTTTTTGCTTCCTAGATAATGCCAAGTTTTGCTTCCAAGATTGCTTCTTGTTTGCTTCTAGTTTGGCTTCCATTGTTGCTTCCTTTTTTTCTTCTAAAAATGCTTCTTGTTTTTCTTACATTTATTAATTTAATATGTTTTATTTCAATTTAATTAGTTAAATATATCATGCCTCTTAAATAACTCATATGATTATAGAGCAAGTAATTTAATTATTTAACTCATATGATTAAATAACAAGATAATTATTATAACATGATCATCATCTATAATTAAAACAAGTGAGTCAAATATCTATAATTTAATTGAATTTGACAACATCCATCTTGAGCAGTAAATTAAAATCATCATACGTAATAAATATCCATCCAAAAATCATCGACCACTTTCAATATATATAAATTGACAAGTCAATACTGATAAGATCATCATCATATATAACTAAAACAAGTGAAAGTCAAATATGTTAGTAGATCAATAACATGTCAAAATGATACATGTCCAATAGTCGACATAAGTCAAAATGATACATGTACAAATGATATAAGTAAAAATGATAAATTATGTAACTCAAAATGATACAAATCAAGATGAAACATGTCGAAATGATATAAGTCAAAATGATACATGTCAAAATGATACAACTCATTAATATGGTACTGCAGGCCATGAAAATGATACATATGATAGTAACCATGAAAAGAGGCATCATAACGATATATCAGCAATGATCCATGATGTAGTCTATATGATCATGAATGTCACTGGCTACTACCAGTAACTGCCTCATCATCATCATCACCATCATGATCATCATCATCATCATCGTCATTGGCCTCGGTGTCTTTTGTATCTGTGTCATCATCATCCTCTGCCACGTGATCTGTACCAGAACCAACATAATCTAGATCTATATCATGAGAATCATCTTGATTTTCTAGAAGACCCGTGTTCTACAAAAAAAAGCATTTAAAATGAAAAGTTATTATTTATTTCATGCAATAATTTATTTTTCTGTTATATATCTAATATTACAACATATGAAACGAAACCATAATCATATTACATCATATCAAAGTGTGCATACCATAATAAAATTTCAAAAAAGTTACAGCTAATATGTCATTCCAATGATGTAAAACATGTAACAATTCTAATAAACGTTAGTTAAGATCATAAAAAAAATTGTTATACAATTTAACTATCAAATGTAAATTCTATTACATAACCTTAAGTGCCACAAATTGTTTGGTCCATGTATGTTCTTTTTCACTATTAATGTAATAACTTGCATTAGACAGAAACATTAAAGAGTTTTTAAGTAGTAGTTGATTAAATTCTCTTACATGTCATTAAGGAATGCACAATTTTTTTTCAATAATTATTTATCTTAAGGTTCATGAGTAACCTTAAGATAAAGGTCTATTTTGTTTGAAAAAAAAATGAAGTTAGCAATATGGCTTTATCTGGCTGATTTTAGAAAGAAAAATGTTATCCCTATTCTCGTTCACAAGTCTTCAATGTGAGCGGGAATAGGGAAAATTTGGGGATTTAGAAAGAAAGATAAAGTTTAGGGTGTCTTCAAGATGGCCAGCATAGGCAAGGAGGTCAACCATGCACACATAATGATCAACTGTAGGTGTAATGCAATAAGGGTTACAAATGTGATTGAAGTATGTACAACTCTCATCTACTAAACCTGCATGGCTGCATGCACCTAGAATACAAACAAAGATTACAATGTTAAGATATGTTCCAGAGTGCTTAATTAATTCAAATATTTTGAGAGTATCCTTACAAAATCCATTTTGTGCATATCATGCAATCATTGCATTCCATGAGATGACATCTCTTTGAGGAATTCTGTCAAACAGTTTGCATTTTTTGTCTATGATTCCATATTTTGCATACATGTCTATGACAACATTTCAAACTATAATATCTCACAAGAATCCCCCTACCATTATGCTTTGAAGGATGTCCATACCCTATTCCAAAGCTCCCATTTGGGCACATGCAGGGAGGATGCTGGTAAAGGTTGCGGAATTTGGATTTACAGCTAACAATTGCATTTTCTTGAAAGTTTCTAAAGCCTGTTCAACAAATCCATTTTGTGCAATCCTGCAATCATTGCATTCCATGAGATGACATCTCTTTGAGGCATTCTATCAAACAGTTTGTGTTCCTTGTCTGTGCTTCCACATTTTTCATATATGTCTATTAGAGCATTTCCAACTATAATATCTGACAAAAATCTACCTTCTATTATGCCTTGATGGATGTCCATACCCTGTTCCAAAGCTTACCATTTTGATACATGCAGAGAGGATGCTTGCAAAGGTTGTGGAATGTGGCTTTACACCTGCCAATTTCATTTTCATGAAAGTTTCTAAGCCTTTTCAACAAATCCATTTTGTGCATATCATGCAACCATTGCAGTCTATTAGACCACATTTCTTTCAGGGATTTTGTCAAACAGTTCACATGGCTTGTCTATGCTTCCACCTACATCTCTCTCTGTATATATATATATATATATATATATATATATATATATATATATATATATATATATATATATATATATATATATATATATATATATATATATATATATATATATATATATATATATATATATATATATATATATATTCAATTGCATTTGCTTGAAAGTTTTTAATGCCTTATCAACAAATCCATTTTGTGCATATCATGCAATCGTTGTAGTCCATGAGACCACATTTCTTTGATGGATGTAATCTATTTTATGCACACAACTCAACATAAATTAATCTAGATTCGTGGTATTTAAGAATCCCTTGAGAGGATTGTTGTTATGTTGCTAGGAGACATGTTCTTCAATCCAACTGCATCCAGGGATTTTTTTTAATTCCTCTATCTTTCATCAATCTCCTTACCTCACCACACCTACCCACTTGTGGATAGATGTTTGAGAGAAGAACATAAGTTGTGCAACATTTTTAGGATCCAAATCAAAAAGTAGTGTTGCTGTAAATACTCCTAAGCCTATATTCATATGTGATCTATAGGTACCAAGAAAACACATCCATACAACCAGCATAGATTTAACAGGTATCTCAATGATAAAGTTTGGGGTGTCTTCAAGATAACTAGCATGGGCAAGGAGGTCAACCATGCACGCATAATGATCAATTGTAGGTGTAATGCAATAAGGGTTACAAATATGATTGAAGTATGTACAGCTCTCATCCACTAAACCTGCATGGATGCATGCACCTAGAATACAAGCAAAGCTTACAATGTTAGGATATGTTCCAGAGTGCTTAATTAATTCAAAGATTTTGAGAGCGTCCTTGAAAAATCAATTTTGTACATATCCTACAATCATTGCATTCCATTGTTAGATTCAAGACAGACAACTAAGAGGGGGGGTGAATCAGTTGTCCCAAAACTTTTTTCCTATTAATCACTTAAATCCTCTTTGTAATTCAGTAGCATAATAATAAATTAGTCATGGAAACATAATGCAACAATTCAAGAGTAGAAACATATTATCACATATGACACCAAGATTTTAACATGGAAAACCCGGTTAAGGGAAAAACCATGGGGTGACTAACCAGAGATTGTATTCTCTATTAAAAGAATACAAAGAATAAATGGCACATGCCAATTAGGGCTCACTGCCCGAGCACACTGCTCACAAGAGGCCCACTGCCTACAAGAGACACACTGTCTACAGAATGATAAATATTACATACTTGAACTGAAGAATAGCATCTTCACTATGCTTGAGTTAGTTCCATTTAAGCCCAATACTTCTGCTCTACTTTTTGCTTCCCTCCTCTCTACCACACTCTCATCTCTGCTAAGATACTTTTGAAATGACTTCACAACTTCTTATTTATACAAGACATCGACTTTGGGATAATCATCAAAGTTGGCAAACTTTACAGAGGAAATATACAAATACAACTTGACTAATTACAAAAAGACTTCATGCGGATCAACACACTATCAGCTACACAAATCTGAGACTTTAATCTTCTTTGAGGAACACACCATGCTTCACAGAACATCTTCAAGATCATCCGCAAGATGTGTAACTCATCCGGTCGGCCAAACTTAGGAAGAACATCATCATCCGGAAGTAATTCTTCAATTACAAGCTCAATCTTCAAAGTGGACCACCAACATGAACTAGACACAATCCAAAGACTTCCACAAGCTTGCTTGAATCACCAAGAACATCCACGCTACTTCTGATTACTGAAATCATTCTCTTCTTCATCTGGAACTTTAAGAACATAGTCTATCATCACTGTCATATTGGAATAGATGCTTGCAGACCTCCAGACCATGAACCAATTGAGTTGTCAATTCAGATTGACTTCCTAAACACTCCACCAAATTCACAGAATAAGATATTACATTTCTGGATCTCATTGGACCTATCTGTGTCACTCTGTCACCTCTGAACATCTGCCAGAACCAGTTTTACTCAAGTAGCCATAACTTCTTTAAATCTTCATGCGGACCTCTCAAATCTTTACTGGATCATCTTGAGACACATATCTACAAACCCTTTGATGCGCACCCTCTGATCTTCATCTTACCTGGGATCTTTACTTCACTATCTTCACTGTTCTTCTCTATTTCTGATAGGACTAATTTTCTCAGTATCCTCGACATACAACTCATCCAATCCTTGTCATCAATGTAATAGGAGTATGTTGACATCAATGACAACACCGGTTAGGCCCATACTTGCAACAATCTCCCCCTTTGTCATTGATGGCAACATATGATGTGAAAAATTGTTTTAACCATCAAGACAAGAACTTCTCCTCACTAAATGACATAACTCCCCCTATCAACAACAACATGTCTTCTCTTCCTTTACTGCTCCCCCTTTGATCAACAACCACTTTTTGTTTTTGACATGTCTTCTCTCCCCCCCTTTGACATCAATGCCAAAGGGCGCATACTTGCATTACTTTAGAATCATATCAGCTGCTCCCTCTGAGTAGCAGCTTCCCATCATCAATCCAGACCACAAGATATAACTATGAGATCCACCAGACTGATGCACATCAGTGAACCTTAATTCAAAACCGAAGGGGTAATAACCACTAACTTCTCCCTAAGATACTCAAAAGAGTCCTTAGGTAGAGGTTTAGTAAAAATATCTACAATTTGATCTTTGGAGGGCACAAACTCCAATCTGACTTCATTCTTGTTCACTTGTTCTCTCAAAAACTGAAACTTGATGGATATATGTTTTGTCTTTGAATGCAACACCAGATTTTTTGATATATTTATTGCACTTGAATTATCAAAGAAGATTGTGATAGGTTCTTCATATTCCACTTTGATGTCCCTTAGCATTTGCTTCATCCACAATACTTGAGTGCAACTACTTGCTACTGCAATATATTCTGCTTCTGCAGTGGATAGAGATATTGCCTCTTGTTTCTTGCTCATCCAAGAAACTAATATTTTCCCTAAAAATAATGCTCCACCACTGGTACTCTTCCGGTCATCCACATCTCCTGCCCAATCCGCATCTGTATATACATGAAGAGAGAAATCATGATCTCTAGGATACCATAAACCATACTCAACTATCCCTTTTAGATATATAAGAATCCTCTTGATTGCCATGACATGAGATTCTCTAGGATCAACTTGGAATCTAGCAACAAGACCAACAACATTCATAATGTTAGGTCTAGTTTGAGTAAGATACAATAGTCCTCCAATCATTGACCTATACTTTTTCTGATCAGCCTTAGGAGAGTCATCATCTTTGCTCAATTTACATCTGGTTGCCATGGGAGTACTCATTGGTTTTGAGTCTTCCATCCCAAATTTCTTCAACAATTATTTCACATATTTGGTCTGTGAAATGAAGATTCCTTTCTTTGTTTGAATGATTTGTAGACCCAAGAAGAAATTCATTTCCCCAAACATGGACATCTCAAATTCACTTTTCATTTGATTTGCAAAAGTTTTGCACATACTTTCTCTTCCTCCAAAAATGATATCATCAACAAACACTTCAACAATTAAGATGTTTTCATGATCAATTTTGAAGTACAAGTTACTGTCAGCCGTACCTTTGTTGAAACTAATCTTCAAAAGATGCTTATCTAGTCTTTCATACCAGGCTCTTGGGGCTTGTTTGAGTCCTTACAGTGCTTTCTTCAACTTGCAGACCATATCGCCATGATCAGACAATTGAAATCCATTTGGTTGCTTAATGTATACTTCTTCTTCCAAGTCACCATTCAGGAAGGCAGACTTGACATCCATCTAATATACTTTGAAGTCCTTGAAGGCAGCAAATGCAAGAAATAATCTGACTGCTTCAATTCTTGCCACCAGAGCAAAAGTTTCTTCAAAATCAACTCCTTCTACTTGAGAGTAACCCTTGCAGACCAATCTGACTTTGTTTCTGACTACTTCACCATCTTCATTTAGTTTATTCTGAAAGACCCATTTGGTTCCAATCACATTCTTGTTTCTAGGTCTGGGAACAAGATCCTAAGTGTGATGTTTCTCAATTTGCATCAGCTCTTCCTTCATTGCTTTAGTCCAGCTTTTATCATTGCATGCTTCATTCACTGTCTTTGGTTTAATCTTTGAAATCAGACAATATTTTTCTAAGTCTTGAGCAATCTTTCTTCTTGTTTGAACACCTTTGCTTTTATCACCTATGATTTGATCTTCAGAGTGATTCAGTCTTACATACCTAGGAATTTTGGGAGTTTCTTGCACTTCTATTTCTTGAACAGGTTCATTCAAACTTATCTCTTCTTCCTGATTCTCCGGATCAGTCTGGATCTAAATTTCAGAGGGGGCTTGGACTTCTTGGACCAAAACATCATTCTGATCATCTTCATCATATTCATAGAACCTTAAGGGTTTTTCAATACCTTCATCAACCTTCACATTTGTACTTTCTATAATCTTTCTCAATCTCTTGTTATAACACCGGTATGCTTTTCTTTGAGTAGAATAACCCAAGAATATTCCTTCATCACTTCTAGCATCAAATTTACCAAGATCTTCATCTCTTTTAATATAACATTTGCTACCAAAGACTCTAAAATACTTCATAGTGGGAGTGGTGCCAAACCAGAGTTCATAAGGGGTCTTACCAGTATTGCTTCTGATTTGTACTCGACTAAGAGGATAAATAGCAATGCTTACAGTTTCTCTCCAGTAGATCTAAGGAACATTTGCTTCCATCATCATGGTTCTAGATGCTTCCTGGATGGTCTGGTTCTTTCTTTCCACTAATTCATTCTGCTTTGGAGTCCTTGGAGTAGACAACTATCTTTTTATCCCATGTTTCTCACATAATTCTATGAACTCTTCGGATGTGAATTCTCCACCTGTATTAGACCTGAGACATTTTATGTTTAATCTGGTTTCATTCTCTACCATAGCCTTGAATATTTTGAATTTCCCAAGAGCCTGAGATTTCTCTTTCAGAAAAGTCACCCACATCATCCAGGAGTGATCATCAATTAATAACATGAAGTATCTATCACCTTGCAAACTCCTGATTCTTGCCGGACCACATAGATCAGTATGTACTAAGTCCAACAATCCAGTAGAAGATTGTTCCTTACTTTTGAATGTGACTCTGCTCTGCTTACCCAATTGACATTCT
The DNA here is from genome assembly GCA_027924645.1 of Cunninghamia lanceolata. Taxonomy (NCBI): domain Eukaryota; kingdom Viridiplantae; phylum Streptophyta; class Pinopsida; order Cupressales; family Cupressaceae; genus Cunninghamia; species Cunninghamia lanceolata. The sequence continues at coordinate 9,183,515 of BSBN01000957.1, forward strand.
TTGCACAAATTATTAGTAGGTTTCACCAGTCTTGGAAGATCCCTTATAGCCTGAGTGTTGTTTATCTTGATGATATTATCAAAATTCACTTAACATGTTCTCCTATGCCACAACCAACTCTGATCAATTTGAACAAATAAACAACTTTTACCAGTACCAACCAAGTGGAAGATATTACCTTTTGTTTGAGTACCGGATGCAATCTCTGTTCCAGAACTTTCAAGGATCTTACATTTTCCATTTTTGAATTGGAGATCATAGCCTTTGTCCACTAGTTGTTCAACACTAAGAAGATTGTGCTTCAGACCTTCAACATACAGTACATTACTGGTTTTGTTCTTTCCATCAAAAGAAATAGTTCCTCTACCTCTGATCTTGCCAGCAGAATTATCACCAAATTTTACAACTCCTCCTTCATATCTTTCCAAATCTATGAACTTATTTTTATCACCTGTCATATGGTGGGAGCATCCACTGTCAATGACCCAATCATCCTTTTCTTCAACTTGGGTAGCCAGAGCTCTTTCTACCATTTTATGATTGACAGATTCAGAGGGCATTGGATCTTCTTCCTTGATGGCAATAAACACCCAGTCACTTCCAGATTTGTTTCTTGTCTTTGATTCATCATATGTTACTCCTTCATTATCATCATCTTCATGAACATAGTAACATTTTTTTTGGAATCTTGATCTGTTTGGATTTGCTCTTGAAAATCTTTCTAGACACCTTGAGGCAAAATGACCAATCTTATTGCAGTTGAAACATTTGAAGGGAAATTTTCCTTCATACTTACCGGATCCTCTTGGCAATCTTTTTGCAATAAGGGCTTCCAGTTGAGCAGCTTCTGCTTCATCTTCTTCCAGATCTTTTCTTGCTTTTTCATACCATGATAGTTTCTTTGAAGAGTTCTCTCCCAGATCAAACTTTTGTTTGCCTTTTATAGAGGCACTAGCTTTGAATGCAGATTCAGTCTTGGGGGGTGCATCTCTAAACTCGGCCAATTTAAATGCGGCTAATTTTCCAACCAATTGATCTCTTGTGATATTTGAAAAAAATCTGAATTCTTCAATGGCAGCAACCTTGTATTTGTAAGAAGGGGGTAGTGATCTAAGAACTTTGCCAACAATCTCATCTTCATCCAAGATTCCACCAGCACATCTAATGCCACAAACAAGTTCATTTACTCTTGGCATAAATGTAGTGATATTTTCATCTTCACTCATTTTCAGGTTTTCAAATTTTCCTTTCAGACTTTGTAGCTTGGCACATTTAACATATTTGTCTCCTTCATGCAGAAGTTCCAGTTTTTCCCAAATCTCATATGCAGTTTTTAGATCTATAACATTTTTCAACTCTGAATCAGATAAGGCACTTAGCAAAGCTTCTTTTGCCTGAAGATTATTTTCAGCATCTCTGATTTCATCTACGGTTCTTGGACCATTTTGTGGAGGAACATACTTCTTTGAAGCCATGATCCAATATTGCATTCCCATACATTGCAAGTGACATTCCATGCTGCTTTTCCAAAGAGTGAAATTGGTTCCGTCAAACCTCTGACTATCCTTCTTGTAGGAAGACATCCTGGATCTCCTCACATGGTTAAGCTCCTTTTAGAGGAACTTAGCTCTGATACCAATTGTTAGATTCAAGACAAACAACTGAGAGGGGGGGCGAATCAGTTGTCCCAAAACTTTCTTCCTATTAATCACTTAAATCCTCTTTGTAATTCAGCAGCATAATAATAAATTAGTCATGGAAATATAATGCAACAATTCAAGAGCAGAAACATATTATCACATATGACACCAAGATTTTAACGTGGAAAACCCGATTAAGGGAAACACCATGGGGTGACTAACCCAAGATTGTATTCTCTATTAAAAGAATAAGAAGAATAAATGGCACATGCCAATTAGGGCTCACTGCCTGAGCACACTGTTCACAAGAGGCCCACTGCCTATAGGAGACACACTGTCTACAGAATGATAAATATTACATACTTGAACTGAAGAATAGCATCTTCACCATGCTTGAGTCAGTTCCATTTAAGCCCAATACTTCTACTCTACTTTTCGCTTCCCTCCTCTCTACCACACTCTCATCTCTGCTAAGATACTTTTGAAATGACTTCACAACTTCTTATTTATACAAGACATCGACTTTGGGATAATCATCAAAGTCGGCAAACTTTACAGAGTAAATACACAAATACAACTTGACTAATTACAAAAAGACTTCACACGGATCAACACACTGTCGGCCACACAAATCTAAGAGTTCAATCTTCTTTGAGGAACATGCCATGCTTCGTAGAACATCTTCAAGATCATCCGGTCAGCCAAACTTAGGAAGAACATCATCATCCAAAAGTAATTCTTCAATTACGAGCTCAATCTTCAAAGTGGACCACCAACATGAACTGGACATAATCCAAAGACTTCCACAAGCTTGCCTGAATCACCAAGAACATCCACGCTACATCTGATTACTTAAATCATTCTCTCCTTCATCCGGAACTTCAAGAACACAGTTTGTCATCACTGTCATATTGGAATAGATGCTTGCGGACCTCCAGACCATGAACCAATTAAGTTGTCAATTCACATTGACTTCCTAAACACTCCACCAAATCCACAAAACAAGATATTGTATTTCTAGATCTCACCAGACCTATCTATGTCACTTTGTCACCTCTGAACATCTGTCAGAACCAGTTTTACTCAAGTGGCCATAACTTCTTCAAATCTTCATGTGGACCTCTCAAATCTTTACTGGATCATCTTGAGACACATATCTACAAACCCTTTGATACGTATCCTCTGATCTTCATCTTAGCTGGGATCTTTACTTCACTATCTTCACTGTTCTTCTTTGTTTCTGATAGGACTAATTTTCTCAGTATCCTCAGCATACAATTCATCCAATCCTTGTCATCAATGTAATAGGAGTATGTTGACATCAATGACAACACCGGTTAGGCCCATACTTGCAACATCCATGAGATGACATCTCTTTGGGGAATTCTGTCAAACAGTTCACGTTTTTTGTCTGTGATTCCATATTTTGCATACATGTCTATGAGAGCATTTCAAACTACAATATCTCACAAGAATCCCCCTACCATGATGCCATCAGTTATAATAGGAAATACTTTGCATTTATTTTCTTTCATGTTTCTAGCTTTACACCAACCAATTGCATTTGCTTTAAAATTTCTAAAGCCTTTTCAACAAATCCATTTTGTGCGTATCCTACAATTATTGCAGTCCATAAGACCACATTTCTTTGAGGCGTTCTATCAAACAGTTCATGTGCCTTGTCTATGCTTCCACATTTTGCATACATGTCTAACAGGGAAGTTGCAACTACAACATTTGACAAAATTCCTCTATCCTTTATGTTTTGATAGATGTCCATACCCTATTCCAAAGCTCCCATTTGACACAAGCAGGGAGGATGCTGGCAAAGGTTGTGGAATTTGGCTTTACACCAGCCAATTGCATTTGCTTTAAAATTTCTAAAGCCTTTTCAACAAATCCATTTTATGCATATCCTGCAATCATTGCAGTCCATGAGACCACATTTCTTTGAGGCATTCTGTCAAACAGTTCATGTGCCTTGTCTATGCTTCCACATTTTGCATACATGTCTAACAAGGCAGTTGCAACTACAACATCTGACAAAATTCCTCTATCCTTTATGTATTGATGGATGTCCATACCCTATTCCAAAGCTGCCATTTTGACACAGGTAGGGAGGATGCTAGCAAAGGTTGTGGAATTTGGCTTTACACCAGCCAATTGCATTTGCTTTAAAATTTCTAAAGCCTTTTCAACAAATCCATTTTGTGCATATCATGCAGTCATTGTAGTCCATGAGACCACATTTCTTTGATTCATTCTATCAAACAGTTTGTGTGCCTTGTCTATGCTTCCATATTTTGCATACATGTCTAACAGGGAAGTTGCAACTACAACATATGACAAAAGTCCTCTATTCTTTATGTTTTGATGGATGTCCATACCCTATTCCAAAGCTCCCATTTTGACACAGGCGGGGAGGATGCTAGCAAAGGTTGTGGAATTTGGCTTTACACCAGCCAATTGCATTTGCTTTAAAATTTCTAAAGCCTTTTCAACAAATCCATTTTGTGCATATCATGCAATCATTGCAGTCTATTAGACTACATTTCTTTCCAGGATTTTGTCAAATAGTTCACACGCCTTTTCAACAGATTTAACAGGTATCTCAACGATAATGTTTAGGGTGTCTTCAAGATAGACAGCATGAGCAAGGAGGTCAATCATGCACACATAATGATCAACTGTAGGTGTAATGCAATAAGGGTTACAAATGTGATTGAAGTATGTACAACTCTCATCCACTAAACTTGCATGGCTGCATGCACCTAGAATACAAGCAAAGCTTACAATGTTAGGATATGTTCCATAGTGCTTAATTAATCCAAATATTTTGAGAGCGTCCTTGCAATGCCTTTTCAACAAATCCATTTTGTGCATATCATGCAATCATTGCAGTTTATTAGACCACATTTCTTTCAGGGATTTTGTCAAATAGTTCACATGCCTTTTCAACAGATTTAACAGGTATCTCAATGATAAAGTTTAAAAGTATGGTGAATGTCTTTGCAAATATTACCTTTGGTTGTGTTGCGGGGACAGCTTGACTTCATTCATTTGAGAAAGAGACACCAGGGTGTTAATGTGACTAGAGGCCTATATTACATGGATTAATTCAAGGCTATACCTTATGGGTTATTATTTTTTATTATATAGGATGGTAGTTGTGACAGAGGAAGAATATTGAGCAGAGATATTACATGCTTAAGGGGCAAGTAAGGCCAGTAAATGTTGTGACAGTCTGCAACGAGTGGATTCTTGTGATGTAGATTAATCAAAGTGCATATAGAAGAAGGATGCACTACTTTAATGCCTCATACCCCATCATAATCCATAGTTGTCATCCATATATAGCTTGTAAGGAAAGGCAAGACCTGATTAAAGGAAAGTAATTTAAGAAGTGATGAATCCCTCAAATTCTTAATTTGCTCAAGGCAAACGATTTTCTAGGAGTTGTTATGGTTGTAAATTGCTCAATGGTGTCATATACACAGTGATCGTTCATATCATTTTCTGCAATGGCATCATGTTTAAAATGTAGTGGAAATTATATACGAAATAGTGTGTACTGTGCGAGCAGTAAGATACATGATTGGTGGGGACTGAGATGTAAGACAACATCCACTCAATATGTGTTGCAGAGGACAAGAGACCCCACATTTGAAAAATTAATGGACAAACACAAAAAACTACTCACAGTGGTTTTAGTGCAGATAATTGTATTAGGTAGCCAGGAAAAGGCTCTTCCCTTTCAATATCTCACCAGACTACAAGACAAACTCCGCTTGAAGAGAGACACTGGATCACTCCTGAAGAAGTACCCTCACATTTTTGAGGTCTACAAGCACCCCATGAAGGGGAATCCATGGCTTACCCACAAAGCCATGGACCTTGTTAATGCTCTCCTTCCTACCGGCACTTTGGGTTGGGGGATCATTAGCCCTTATTCCTTGATCGACATCCTAGCTCCTCATCTCCCTCCATTGGCTTGGTTACCTTGGTTGTCAATCTCATGTGTTCACTCGATCCCTGGGTCGCATCTCCATCCTTCCATGATATTCTTATCTGTCCCCAACTAATGCAATGCTTTCCCCCCATTCCCCATGTCCCATCTCTCGGTCCCAGCTTCTGGAGGGATGCATGCAAATGAGGACCTATTGTTTATTCGTCCAACCCTATAAGTTAGCTAATGATTGATTACCGGATCGATCCCATGGATAACAATCAACTCACTGTGGAAGGGAGGGCTATAGAGGTAGGTAGGCCTCACTTCTCCAATCCCTGACCCAAGACATGGAATTCTAATGCGAAGGGGAAAGATGCCTTCGGGATTGCATCTAATGGCCTTTTCAATGTGTCATTGTGGATCCAGTGAGAGACTCGACTCCGTCTCTGTCACTCAATAGTGTCTTCTCCTCCATCTCCTATAATTAGAAAGTATCAGCGAGATGATTATCAACTACTAATCCCATGAAAGGGAATACTTGGATCAACTAACTCATCTTTCATATCTGGCGTGGAGGATACTTCTCCATCATGAGATAAGCCCTTATCTTTCTTGGTCAAACAACGAATCTTCACCCTGCGCTTGGCAGGAATTTTAATTTTTTTCTTTTTGATTCATTAGTTGGTTCTATAGTTGGCATTAACTAAGCCAACTTTAGCACTGACTTTAAACCTATAATGTAATCTCTTTGAGGTGCCAAAGGTGGCGCAAAGTAAGCCTAATTTAGTTCCTAGTTTAGCATCTAGCTATGCCTAATTTAATGCCTATCATTTAAACATTGTTAAGGTCTTCTAATTATACCTACAACACCTTGAGTTTTGTGTAGATATAATTATAATTGGGAATATGTGTTAGATAAATGTCACATGGTGGAGGATTGTGTCAGGATGAGTGATGATTGTTGTGGCAATGTTATGGTCAAATGTGTTATGAAAATGAGGTGGCATGGGTAGTGGACTATCAATGTTGGGAAAGGGTTAGGGATGATGTAATGGAGGAAGGGATGTGTGTCATGGTATGATGTCTTAAGGAATGGGAAGAAAGGATGGTGATTCATAAGATAATGTGAAGAATGATGGTAGAGTGAATTGACATTGTGGTGACTATAGCATGTTATGGGGTGAATCATGCGTTAATATAGGTTGTGGAGTGAGAAAGAGGTGGTATGGGTATGGTTGAATAGAGTAATGAGGTGATTTAATTGGTGATGACCTAGGTGAAGTGATGGGTAAGGTGTCTTATGTGGGTTTGCTAGAAAGTATGATTGGTAATGGTGGGGATAGCTAAATGTCATCTTCTAAGGGTTCAAAGGTGAGGAAAGTGTAAGATGGGGATATGGGATAATCCATGGTTTAATAATTATTCAAGGGAGACTCCTTAAAATGATTATCAATGATGGTGTCAATAGGAGGAATGGAGTCTATGAATGTAGGTGTGGGAATGTGAGCTATGACATTAGGATTGTATTGGATGAATAATGGAAAGTAGGGGCACTTGTCTAGTAATGGAAGGAGGCACATGATCAAATGATGTTTGGGGAAGGGATTTTCTTAGGAAAGTAAGGATTTGGGTGAGCGTATAGGGTTTGGTGGAGAAGAATTTATGGAAAATTTGGCTCGATCATTAAAATTGACATGAATAGAAGAAGTACAAGACAGGATAAATGGTAGGCTCAAAATAGGATAACTAGGACTATCATGATGAAGATGGAAAGAAAAGTCAACAACAATAGTATGATATAGGGATAGGATTAGAAAATAAGAGTACTACAACTAGCAAGAGGAAAGTGAGGACATAATGCAAAGTTAACATGGCATGAACTCTCCTGGAAGGCTAAGCATGGACTATAAGAAGATTGAACTAGTTGGATCTATTAGGCTCACCAAATGAAAGAACCTTAAAGGTCAACCTTAATTAGGTAAGGTTATTTTTTAGTGTGGTTGTTTGTGCAACAATGTGTAAATTAATGTTACCTAAGGATAAATCTAAATATACTAACATTTTAATAACCATGAGAGCTAGGACTAACAATTAGATTAAAAACTTGACAAACAATACAACTTGGACACATGTAGGACTTGGAAAATGGAAAAGAATTAGTATTAAATGTGGAAAAAAATGAAAAAGTGGTATTAGTTGCACCTATGTAGAGAAGTGGTCTTTATGAAAGATGCTTAGAATTATGCTCTATGTCTATTCTGAAGTTTGGAGTTGATTGGACCTAAAGGATATGACCACCATATGCAAAATAGCCTACCTAATGGTATGTGCATGGATATATATATATGGAGAGAGAGAGAGAGAGAGACAGGGAGATATAAAGAGAGATAGAGATTGGGAGGGGGATATTGAGAGATATAGAAAGAGAGATAGAGAGAGATTGGAAGATAAAGAGAGAGAGAGATAGATAGAAATAGAGAGAAAGAGAGGGAGAAAGGTAAAGGTGGAGATAGAGATAGAAATAGAGATAGAGATAGAGATAAAGATAAAAAGGGGTAGAGATAGAGAGAGGATATAGATATGGAGAGATATACATATAGAGGGGTAGAGATAGAAAGAGAGGATTGAGAGAGAGAGTCCTAGTTTTCTTGTTTTCATTTCCTTCATCGATAAGGGAGAGGGAGAGATAGAGGGGAGAGATAGGGAGATATAGGAATGATAGGGGGAGAGAGGCAAGAGAGAGAGAGAGATAGTGAGAGATAGCTAGGTAGAGAGAGATAGAGAGGAGACAGATAGGGAGAGATAGAGGAGACAAAGGGGAGAGATAGGGAGTGAGTGAGATGTCCAGAGAGATAGGGAGATAGAGGAATGATAGGGGAGAGAGAGAGAGAGAGAGAGAGAGACAAGAGATAGGGAGAGATAGGTAGAGAGAGAGGAGATAGACTGGGAGAGATAGAGGAGATAGAGGGAGATAGAGGGAGATAGAGAGTGAGTGAGATGTCCAAATAGATGGGGAGAGAGATTGAGAGGTAGAGGGATGATAGAAAGGGAGATAATGGAGAGATACCTAGAGATAGAGGTTTAGGGTTGCTCAAGTTTAGGTTTTAGGGGTTATGGGTTAGGGATTAGGGGCATTATTTAGGGTTGAGGGATTTAGAGAGAGAGAGAACGACTTCTTTTGACATGCAACCATAAACCCTGAATAATGCCCCTAAACCCTAAATAATGCCCCTAAGCCCTAACCCCTAACCCATAAACCTTAAACCTAAGAAACCCTAAACCCCTAAATCTTAAACCGTAAACCCCTAAACCCTAAACACTAAACCCAAGCAACCCTAAACCTCTATCTCTCTATCTCCCTATCTCTATCATTCCTCTACCTCTTAATATCTCTCCATATGTCTTTGGCCATGTCCCTCACTCTCTATATCTCCCTATTGGTCCTCTCTCTCTAAACACTTAACCCTAAACCTCTAAACCTTAACCCCTAAACCATAAACCCTAAACCCTAAATATTGCCCCTAAACCTTAACCGCTAAACCCTAAACCCCTATCTCCCTATCTCTCCCTTATCTCCCTATCTCTATCATCCCTCTACCTCTCAATCCTAGTTCTCCCTATTTCTCTGGACATCTCACTCACTCTCTATCTCCCTATCTCTCCCCTTTGTCTCCTCTATATCTTTCAATCTGTCTCCTCTCTCTCTCTAGCTAGCTATATTCAAACCTAAGCTACCCTAAACCCCTAAACCCCAAACCCCTAAACTCTAAATCCAATCAACTCTAAATGTCTATCTCCATATCTCTCCCCTATCTCCCTATCTCTATCATCCCTCTACCTCTCAATCTCTCTCCCTATGTCCTTGGCCATGTGCCTCACTCTCTATCTCCCTATCTCTCTCCTCAGTCTCCTCTATATCTCCCTATCATTCATCTCTCTCTATAAACCCTAAACCCTAAACCCTAAATAATGCCCCTAAACCCTAACCCTAATCCCTAAACCTGAGAAACCCTAAACCTATAAACCCAAAACCCCAAACCCATAAACCCTAAACCCAAGTAACCCTAAACCTCTATCTCCCTATCTCTCCCCTATCTCCCTATCACCTTTGTCCCTCTACCTCCCAATCTCTCTCCCTATGTCCCTGGCCATGTGCCTCACTCTCTATCTCCCTATCTCTCTCCTCAGTCTCCTCTATATCTCCCTATCATTCATCTCTCTCTATAAACCCTAAACCTCTAAACTTGAACCCCTAACCACTAAACAATAAACCCTAAACCCTAAATAATGCCATGCCCCTAAACCCTAAATTCCTATATCTTTCTATCATTTCCTTCATCGATAAGGGAGAGGGAGAAATAGAAGGCAGAGATAGGAAGATATAGGAATGATGGGGGAGAGAGGCAAGAGATAGAGAGATAGGGAGATATAGCTAGGTAGAGAGAGATAGAGAGGAGACAAGTGTGAGAGATAGAGGAGACAGAGGGGAGAGATAGAGAGTGAGAGATATGTCTAGAGAGATAGGGAGATAGAGGAATGATAGGGGAGAGAGAGGCAAGAGATAGGGAGAGATAGATAGGTAGAGAGAGAGGAAATAGATTAGGAGAGATAGAGGAGACAAAGGGAGAGATAGGGAGATAGAGAGTGAGTGAGATGTCTAGACAAATAGGGAGAGAGATTGAGATGCAGAGGGATGATAGAGAGAGGGAGATAAGGGAGAGATAGGGAGATAGAGGTTTAGGGTTGTTCACATTTAGGGTTTAGGGGTTAGGGGTTAGGGGTTAGGGACATTATTTAGGGTTGAGGGATTTAGAGAGAGAGACTTCTTTTGATATGCAACCGTAAACCCTGAATAATGCCCCTAAACCCTAAACCCTAAACACTAAACCCAAGCAACCCTAAACCTCTATCTCCCTATCTCCCTATCTCTATCATTCCTCTACCTCTCAATCTCTCTCCCTATGTCTCTGGCCATGTCCCTCACTCTCCATATCCCTATCTCTTCCTATGTCTCTAGCCATGTACCTCACTCTCTATATCTCCCTATTGGTCCTCTCTCTCTAAAGACTAAACCCTAAACCTCTAAACCCTAAACTGTAAACCCTAAATAATGCTCCTGAACCTTAACCCCTAAACCCTAAACCCAAGAAACCCTAAACCGCTATCTCCCTATCTCTATTGTTCCTCTACATCTCAATCCTTCTCCCTATCTCTCTGGATATCTCGCTCACTCTCTATCTCCCTATCTCTCCCCTATGTCTCCTCTATCTCTCCCTATCTGTCTCTTCTCTCTCTCTATCTAGATATCTCCAAACCTGAGCAACCCTAAACCCCAAACCTATAAACCCTAAATCCAAGCAACCCTAAACCTTTATCTCCCTATCTCTCCCTATCTCTCCCCTATCTCCCTATCTCTATCATCCCTTTACCTCTCAATCTCTCTCCCTATGTCTTTGGCCATGTGCCTCACTCTCTATCTCCCTATCTCTCTCCACAGACTCCTCTATATCTCCCTATCATTCATCTCTCTCTATAAACCCTAAACCCTAAACCTCTAAACCTAAACCCCTAACCCCTAAACAATAAACCCTAAACCCTAAATAATGCCCATAAACCCCAAACCCCTAAACCCAAGTAACCCTAAACCTCTATCTCCCTATCTCTCCCCTCTCTCCCTATTGCCTTTGTCCCTCTACCTCTCAATCGCTCTCCCTATGTCTCTAGCCATGTTCCTCACTCTCTATCTCCCTATCTCTCCCCTCAGTCTCCTCTATATCTCCCTATTGGTCCTCTATCTCTCTCTAAACCCTAAACCTTAACCCCTAACCCCAAAACCATAAACCCTAAACCCTAAATAATACCCCTAAACGCAAGTAACCCTAAATTAGGTGCTAAAGTCGATGCTAATTTGCACCTAATTTAGCGCCTACTTGTTTTGATCGGCGCAAGAAACACCAAAAGTAGCGCCATCCCAATAAATAGCGTCGACTTTTTCAAAAAATTAGAGAAAAATACATTAAAACAATGGGTGGAAGAAAAAAAGGGAGAAAAAAAGGGAGCTAATCACAGGGATTTGTTGTAGTGTAAGAATGCATGTATTGATACAAAGAAGGTTTGGCCTCCGAAAGTTGGTGACAATTTATGCTACATGATGACTACCCTTGAAGACTGTCTGGGAGATTGCTCCGCATTCCTCCGCATTAGCAGTTATGGCTATGTGGTTCTGGAACTATGTTTAGAGTACAATAAAGGTGATAATTCCAAAGTTTTAGACCATTTGTCCTTCCATTGTGAAAGTTATGCATGATAGAGTACCAACATGTGTTCTGGCAGATTAAGGTAGTGTTGAAGGCCTGTTGGAATGCTCTACATTCCTCTGGAAGTGAATGTTTGTCTTTGTGGTTTTGTGGGCATGTCTATGGATGTACAGTACATGCTCTCTTGCAATTTCAAGGTTCTTGGTGATCTGCAAGCTCAATTTTTCAATGACAGTATGTTATAGTGTGTTCTAGATGACTGGTTGTTCTCAGAGTTCATGGTTGAAGATGTATGGCACCAAATCTTTGATGTGTGGAGATAAAGGAGTGTTTGGATATGTTGTATGAGTCCTGTAGACTCATTTGGAAGAGTTTCATGAAGAATTTTCTTGTTTCCAATACCACACAACGTTTTCAAGTTGCTATGGTCGTTATGCTTCAAGTTTCATGTCTTTGCTTAAGACTGTCCTATTTTTAAATGACCGGAGTGTGCAGATGTAATTCCTTGATATTTTATGTTGTGAAGAATGTATTGGACCTGGTTAAGCAAGTGTTGATGTCTGAAAGGCATGGGTCTTTTGTTGCTGTAGCATGTAGTCTTGTTTAGGACTTGTCCTCTACACATTTCATGTTGTGTAGTTTGGCGGACTTATAAATGTATTTTTCATGTTGTCTCTAGCTGACAAACAATGTAATCAATGTAATATCATGTATAAATTGTAAATCAAATTGAGTTAGGTGAACTGTGATTGCAATGTGATTGATAAGGTTCACAAGCAAGATAAGGAGCATAATGAATGCATTATGATGTGCGACTGAAGGAGAAAGAATAGAAATTGGAGATGATGTCTTGATTCACCTTAAAGACATATCTGTGATAGTGATCAAGTGTAGAGTGTGCCTAACTATTTTGATCATCAAAAGGAAGTGTGAAGAGGCAGAATTGCAATCATTAAAGGTGTAAATTTCAATGTCAATTTTTAGACAGTAGAAGGACTGTCATACTGTAATCTTTTGTGAGTTTGTTCTCAATTAAGTGAGTAGTAGCTTCCTTGGGAGTGACCTTAAAACAAAGTCTTCAGGGAGTAGTAGCTTCCTTGGGAGTGACCCTAAATCAAAGTTTTCTAGGGAGTAGTAGCTTCCTTGGGTTGTAGCCCTAAAACAAAGTCGTAATTTTGAGCTTCATATATTTGAGTTAATCCTCACCATGGTTTTTCCCTTCTTGGGTTTTCCACGTATATCTGGTGTTATGTGTTGATGTGCATTGTGCTAATCTTTCATGTTTATGTTGATGTTGCAATGCTTAAGTTTTAATTTGCTCCAAAGGATTTGAAGTTTGATTAGATACCGATTCACCCCCCCTCTCAGTATCTTGGTGTGTTCAACAATTGGTATTAGAGCCAAGTTCCTCTGAAGGAAGCTAAACTACTTGAGGAAGGTCTGGGATGGCACTTAATGAATCCAACAAGATACCTAGGTTTGATGGAACAAATTATGCTTTTTGGAAGCTAAGGATGGAAGCCTATATCAATTCTCTAGGGTGTGGTATTTGGGACTCTATCAACATTGGTTACAAAGTTCTTGATACTATTCCTACAGAATCAGATGAAGTTAAGAAGTATGATAACAATGCCAAGGCAAAGTTTGTAATCATGAGTTGGTTAGTTGATTCAGAACTTTCAAAGGTAATGAGTTGCAGTTCTGCTAAAGAAGTTTGGGTTAAACTTGAAAACAATTATGAAGGAGATAAGAAAGTAAAGAAAGCAAAGATGCAAATCTTCAAAAGTAAATTTGAGACCCTAAAAATGACAGAGGATGAAGACATTGTTGGATATATGCTCCTAGTGAATGAAGTGGTCAATGGCATCATAGGTCTTGGTGGAAAAGTGGAAGAGGATGAAATTGTGAAGAAGGTTCTGAGATCTCTTCCCAAATCTTACAGTCATAAGGTATCTACTATTGAGGAGAATGCAGACTTGGATACATACATTGTATACAAATTGTTTGGTACTCTTACTGCTTTTGAAATGAGAGATTTTGGCAATGATTCTCCAAAGAAATACGTTGTTTTTAAAGTCAGTATGAAGACAAAGGATGAAATTGTTGAAGAATATGAGAGCTCTGATGAAGCTAAAGCAAATTTTGTGAGAATACTGAAGAAAGGCATCAAAAAATACAACGGTAAGGTACCTTTCAAATGTTTCAATTGTGGAAAGGTTGGCTACTTTGCTTCTAAATGTCCTTTTAAAAAATTAAGGGGTAGTAACAAGAGAGACAAGTTCAACAGAAGTATGTATTCCATAGAGAGCAGGTGTTCTTCAGAATATGAGGATCATGATGATTCAAATGATGAAACACTTTTCATGGCCTTGAGTGTTGGTGACAAAAAGGATGATGTTGGAAAATGTGAGAAGACTGATGCCTTGCAAACATACCAAAACAATGATAGATCAATGGTTGTATGGACTGCCTTTCATGCAAGAGAAGAAGCTAAGGCTTGGGTAATTGAGAGTGGTTGCTCAAATCATATGGCTGGTGACAAGGAGAAGTTTATTAGCCTTGAGAAGTGGGATGATGGAGCTGTCAAATTTGGTGGTGATGAGTCAACACAAATCTGTGGAAAGTGTACTATAACTATTGATGGGAAGAACAAGACTGAGGATGTCCTCTATGTCAAAGGACTTGATGGGCTACAGAAATAGTCTTTGTTAAGCTACTTTTTATACTCTAAAGACTTCTTTCATAGCATCCTTTAAGACATTTATCCATGTTTGCACTATGATATGTTGACTTTCTTTATACTTCTAAGACTTGAACGTATAATATTAATGTGGAATGTGATGATCATATTATCTAATGAATGAATTAGATATAGATATGTATAAAAGTATAAATAAGATGTTTTTATGGTTAGTCATGAAGAATGCTTGTGGTATATGCTTTTACAAACTAATTCTGTGTAGAATTGGACGTGTCACGATGAGATCGAGCATTTGTAGTAGGTTGCAGACAAAGGAGTTAATAGAAGTATGAGTTTCAATGCTAAGAATGCAGAGACAGCTGAAGACAATTATGGAGCATCATGGATAGTAATAAATTAAGGAGTGGATTTGTTTCAAATATGGTTATGGATGTTGCTCATGCATCAGACTTTTAATTTGATTTGAATTCTTCTTCTTATAGTCAGTTAGAATAAGAATGTGATCTTGACTCCATGACCTAGTATCTAGGTGCGATAAATGATTAGAGTCAATTAATTAATAAATAAGGCTCTCTCTCCATTTTGTATAGTAAGGGGAAGATGAGATATATAAGGTAGCAAAGTCAAGTTGTTAGCAGTTCAGTTCAATTCAGTTATCATTTCCTTTTCTATGTGCAAAGACCCAAGCATGTTACATTTATGGAATACAATTTGGATATGACAGAAAAAATTTCGTTGTTGAACAATTTGATATGAGTTGATTCTGTGTATGGAATAAGTTAAGCTTTGAGATGTGTTACAAAGATACGTAAAATCTGGATTAGATTTGGTTTCAATTAAGGAAGATAGTCTCTTGAGCTGGCCACTCAAGGTATTGATTCTCTCCTTGTTTATTTCATTTCAGTTAATGTTGGTTTATTAGTTTTCTGTTAAAACGTAATTTGAGTTCAAGTTAGTATTATGTTTTGATTAAATAGATATAGTTCATGAACAATTGCATATTAGTGTATTTACAAATCCTCCAGAGGTTAGCAGTTAGTCGTTTCATTCTTGACAATTCAATTAAGTTAATTCTACAGTTTCCCTATTGTAATAGTTATCTACAGACCTTGTTGTAGGTACCCGTAGCAACTAGGATTTATAGTTGTTTTCATTGTTTTATAATTCTATCAATTCCAGAAAGATAGATTTGTTTGTTTAAAGTTAAGATAGAATAGTTTGGGAACCATATGAGCCTTGAAGGCATATACTTTGCAAGTACCATCATAAGCTTACGCCCCCTGGTCGATAATTCAATGTAGGAATGCATAGTGATAGAGTGGACTGTTCAGATAGGTTTTCCCCTGAATTAATTAAGTCTACAACACATTAGTTTTCCTCTACATTTTTGGTGCTGTTGCCGGGGATGGTGCTAACTTCTTAGGCACATTTTTGGTTTTTCTTTACATGTTTTCATAATTTAAATATTTTCATGTTTTCTAACATTAGAGCTAATCAAAACACCTTTCAGAAAACACCAGGCATTCTATTAACATTGTGCAGGACCGCTGAAACATAAAGCTCAATATATTGTATGCAGAGGCAGAGAGATGTTTGAGGAAGGTTCATCCCATCAACTTCTCAGAACAACGAGGGTGCAGCTGATTTTAACAACTACACAATAGGAAGTGTTGAAGGAGAGTTTCATTTTTCATCTTCATCAACACCACCTACATCTCCATCAGCTTCCTCTACTGCCACAGAGGGAACTTTCAGAACAATGGCAGAAGAGTCAAGGATCCTCCAGAACAAGCTACATTTGAATTCCCTATACCAGACCTAGCATGGGCAGCTACCTTGAAAAATATACCACCTTCTACTTTGCCTGTTTTCTATGGTTTGGTGACTAGAGATCCTGACACTTTCTTGTTCGAGTTTGACATTCTGTGTAGGAGTTATGATTACACCACTGATCCTTACAGGCTCAAGTTGTTCCCTACTACCCTAAAAGATGTTGCTTTGAGATGGTTTATGGGACTGGGGAAAGATGCCATCCCAGACTGGGATACCATGAAGACAAAGTTCCTGACAAAATACAAGGACTACTGTAGAGGACATGATAGGAAGAGAGATGGCATTTTTAGGATGTCACAAAAGGAGGAGGAGCCATTAGAAGACTATGTGGAAATATTCCAATTTTCCCTGAAGAAAAACCCTCAGAATAAGTTGTCCAAAGAATCATTGAAGCTGGTCTTTTTAAGAGGGGTCAATGATGATTGCATGGATGCCCTAAATCTCATTAGAACAGGGGTTATCTCCCAATTACCCTTTGAAGATATTTGTACAGCTTGCAGGAACTACTCTAGGACTTTTTCTCGAAAACCTAGAGGAGAAAGAGTAGCTATTGCAGGCAAGTCAGATAATGGAGTTTCTTGAGTGGAAATTAGTAAATTGCTGACCAATATGAAAGAAGATATCATTAGCCATATGGCCACACAGTTGGACAGCCTCCACATTAAAAAGAAACAAGAAGAGGCAGATGCAATGCTCAGTGAATACTGCCCAAGTTGTAGACAACGGAAGGCCAACTATAAATGCAAAAGGGTTGCCAGTATCCAGCAGGAGAAGATTGTGAGGCTAGAACTTTAGCAATTCAAAGGTGACGATGTGAAACTATTCTTTATTTCTCAAAGAAGACCATGGAAGCAAAGGCAAGGTATGCCCCATGATCCACTTAATTATAATTCATCTTTTCCTACTGCCAATCAAAAATTTTCTACTTGGAATAACTAGCCTTGGCCTACTAATCCAAATGCTTGGCAAAATCCACCATGGTCTGCTCCACAAGCAGGGTGGAACCAACAGCAACAATGGCCTCACCAGACTTTCCAAGGCTCTATCTATAACCCACAGTTTCCTACTCAACAACAGCAATGGCAACCTCAATGGAACAAGGGCCAACCATGGTAGCCAAACTCCCAATATTAGCAACCCTTGCTTCCACCTCACCCACAACCACAACAGCAAGCCATCATGCCTCCACCAGCACCTCTGAACCTCCTAGACCTTCCCAAATTCCTACCCAACCTGTGCCTAACCCTAACAACAAGCCTATTCAACAGACCTATACTAATGATGTGTTGCAGTAGCCCACCTATGGAGTTGAGGTAAGTAATGTTCACCTTAGATCAGGGAAACACCTTGCAGGCTCTTCATCTCCCCAAATCATAGAGATGGAGGATGGAGAACCCATGGAAGAAGCCCTAGCTGAATCACCCTTGGAACCTGAACCAGTTCAGGAACCTCAACCTATATCAAACCCTAAGCCTCCTTTCCCTGAGCGCTTGGTTATCCAAAAATAGCCAGAACAGCCCACCAATGACCTTATAGGACAGTTGCAAGATATAAATATAAAGATACCCTTGATTTAGGCCATCAAAGGTATTCCTATCTACACTAAGACAATCAGGGATCTCTGTATCAAGAAACCAGGAAGAAAAAGAGTTGACCCAAAAATAGTCCATGTCTTAGGTAACCTTGCAGACATCATGATGGGAAATATCACCATTCCTAAGTATACCGATCCAAGAAGTCCAGTGGTCGATGCCAAGATCAATGGAGCCCTAATCAAGAATACCTTAATAGACTTGGGTACAACAATCAATGTCATGACTAAGGACACGATGCAAATGTTGCAATTAACCAATCTTAGACCTACCCAAACTATTATACAATTGGCTGATAGGTCAACAGTAAAACCTAAAGGTATCATTGAAGACTTAGTCATTGCATTAGATTCTTGGGAATATCCTACTGACTTCATTGTATTGCAACCTAAAGTCAATCTTGTTGGTTACCCTCTTATACTAGGTAGACCATGGCTTGCTACAGCTGATACATTTATAAGTTACCGGTCAAGAAACATGATTGTATCTAATCAAACCATTACCAAGAAATTGGTGTTGTATCAACCAGCCCAATCGTACCATGAACTGGAGCAAACTATTTGGCTTACTCTAAAAGAAGAGGACAGTTATTCTTTGCAAACCCTGATGACCATTGAATGTAGTCCTTTGTTGGATATCCAAGATGAAGATGAGTTACTAGCACACATTCTCCAAAATGACTGTGGGAGGCACCCACAGCAGCAAGATTGCATGTCCTGTCTGCAGGATCCACTGAGTAGTATAATACCTAGCTGCTCCACAGAAGAAATTTCTCAATTGTTTCATGCCTTACTACCTCAGCAACATCTACCAGTCTTTCCTAGCCTTGATGTGTCTTCCATTCAACTAATGACTAAACCATTAGAGATACAACCTGGAAAGATGTTGACTATCAATAATGCCTTGACTAAAGAACAGGAGCAATCCCTTCAAAATGTTTTACAGTCCAATTCAACAGCTTTTGCATGGGATTATAGTGATATGAAAGGCATTGACCCAAATCTATGCATGCACAAGATCTATATTGATGATGATTTTTGACCTATCAGGTAACAACAAAGACGTATGAACCCTGCTCTAAGGGATATAGTCAAGGTTGAACTTCAAAAACTTCTAGATGCAAGTTTTATTTACCCCATTTTAAATAGTGAATGGGTTTTACCATTGGTGGTAGTTCCTAAAAAAGGTGGCAAGTGGAGAGTTTGTGTTGACTACAGAGAACTCAACACTACCACCAGAAAAGATCACTTTCCATTGCCCTTTATTGACCAAGTCCTAATTCCTTGGCAGGAAAGAAGTACTTCTCATTTCTTGATGGCTTTAGCAGATATAATTAGATAAAGATTGCCCCAGAGGATCAGGACAAAACCACATTTACCTACCCCTAGGGGACCTATGAATACTTTGTTTTGCCATTTGGATTGTACAATGCTCTAGGTACTTTTCAAAGAGCAGTCCTTAGTATTTTTTCTGATTTTTCTCATGATAGCATGGAGATTTATATGGATGACTTCACCACATATGGTGAAGCATTTGATGAAGCTTTGCAAAATCTTGAAAAAGTTTTGAAAAGATGCACAGAGCACAATTTGTCCTTAAGAATGAAAAGTGGTTTATGATGATGACTGAAGGAGTGGTGTTGGGACATTTCATTTCATCTACAGGTATCCAAGTCGACCCAAAGAAGATAGAAATAATCTCTACATTGCCTATTCCACAAAAAATGAAGGATGTTAGAAGTTTCCTTGGGCATGCAGGTTATTATAGAAGGTTTATTCAAGATTTTAGCAAGATTGTTGCTCCCTTGTTTGCACTTCTATCTAAGGATATTGAATTTGCTTGGACACTTGAATGTCAGCATTCTTTTGAAAAATTAAAAGTAGCCCTGACACAGATGCCAGTCTTGAGAGGTCCGAATTGGAAATTGCCCTTTCATATTCACACCGATGCCTCAGACTTTGCCATTGGGTTAGTGTTAGGCCAGCAAGAAGGCAACAAGGAATATGCAATTTACTACATCAGTAAAAACTTGCAAGGGGCTGAGCTAAACTACACAGTGACAGAGAAAGAAATGTTGGCAATTGTTTATGCCATCAACAAGTTCAGACACTACATAACTGGCCACAAAGTATTCATTCATACTGATCACACAGCCATCAGATATCTGATGAACAAACCAATAGTGGGTGGTAGGTTGGTTAGATGGTTATTATTATTTCAAGAATTTGATATCACAATTGTTGACAAGCCCGATAAGGCTAATGTAGTTGTTGACTTTTTATCTAGATTGCCCACTCAATCCTCAAATGGTGTGGTTGATGATTCCTTTCCTGATGAGCATCTATTTTCTCTCACTATCCACACACCATGGTATGCAGACATAGCAAATCACTTGGTTACAGGGAAGATTCTAGGATATTTTTCACCAAGAGAATGGAGACAACTTGTTCACAAATGCTTTCCCTACTCCTGGATTTCAGGTTTTCTATTCTATACTGGACCAGACAACATCATGATAAGATGCATCAGAGAAGATGAAGTGTTTGATATCATGAAGGCTTGTCATGATGAACCATGTGGGGAACACTTTGCAGCAAAAAGAATGGCCTTCAAAATCTTGACAACAGGGTATTATTGGCCAACACTTCACAAGGATGCTATCAAATATACAAGAGGCTGTGATAGGTGTCAAAGAATGGGCAGACCAACTAAAAGTGATGAAATGCCATTGCAACTACAACTTTCATTAGCTCCTTTTGACAAATAGGGACTGGATTTTGTTGGTCCTAGTTCTCCAACCTCTAACAATGAGTATATTCTAGTATGTACTGATTACCTTACAAAATGGGTTGAGCTCAAACCATTGCAGTTTGTAAGGGATGGTAATGTAGCTAAATTCTTATATGAAGACATTTTCACCAGATATGGTGTGCCAAGGGAAATAGTAACAGACCAAGGTCCTCAGTTTACCTTAGATCTAATTACAAAGCTAGTGGAGGAATATCAAATAAGGCATAAAAAGTCTACCCCTTATCATCCTCAAGCCAATGGACAGGTTGAGGTAACCAACAGAGAACTGGAAAAAATCCTAACCAAAATAGTACAACTCCATAGGTGAGACTGGGTTACTAGGTTGCCAGAGGCTGTTTGGGCCTATAGAACCACCTGGAAAACTACCACAGGGTTTACCCCATATGAATTGGTTTATGGAAAAATAGCAGTCCTCCCAATTGAATTTGAACATAAAACATTAAGGACAACTGTTGAGCTTGGGATGGATTTGACAGTAGCAAAGAAAGATAGGATTCAACATCTTAATGCTCTGGATGAAATAAGGTTAGAGGCACTCCACCATACTGAAGTTATCCAGAAACAGAGGGTCAAATGGCATGACAGTCATATCAAGAACAAAGAATTTACCACCGGTGATTGGGCACTTTTGTATGACTCCAAGTATAAAGACTTCAAAGGCAAACTCCAATCCAGGTGGCTTGGACCATATGAAATCATGCAAGTTTTCTCAAAAGGAGCCGTTCAGTTGCAAACTATAGATGAGGTCCGATTTTCACTCTTGGTCAATGGACATCGGCTAAAGTTGTATAAGAGGCCATTGCAAAAGGAAGACTTCATTGTTTCCTTAGATACTACATATGGTGCCTCTGGCACTCTTGATGAGGATACTATGACACCAGTTGATGCAGCGTCAGAGGATGACCCACATGGCCTGACTAGTGATGCAGAGGTTGAGTTGGAATACTCAACCACTATTAGTTACGACATAATCTCTTTTACTTTCAAAACACATGTACACACAACACCACATGCACACACCGCAGCACCTTTACCATGATGTTTACATATTTTAGTTGAGACCTGTCTACAAATTTCAGCTGGGACCTGTCTACAAATTTCAGCTGGGACATGTAGATACAAATTTTAGCTGGGACCTGTTCCTTCTACACCTGTTCTGATCACTTTCCAAATCTGCATTTTGGAACAATGCTGCAAGTACCTATAGCAACTACAGATGTATTTCATGCAATGTACTGCAAATCCACTCAATCCGTACACTACACCTTGCTTCATCACCATGCCTACACCTCAAGCACCAAATTTTAAGCAATTCCATCAAATCACACATGCTGACGTGCCACCTCACCATTCATCCGCATGCATGACCTTATAATTCTAGCGGATTAATTGCATCGTACACAATATCTCCTATTGAAGAGTGCTCCCACATTTCTTTTTGCAGCATTGTTACCAAGGTAACCTTTCATGATTGCCATTAAATTTATTTTTATGCATTTATCCTTATCCTTATTTACTTCATGCATGCGATAATATTTCATAACATTCCAATTAATAATTACAACTTCCTACCACTTCCTTTGCCATGTGAGTGAGGTCACTTCACGTTCAGTCGAGGGGAAGGGTTGTCATTCTTGTGTCATTCTTGATTTTTTGACTGGTTTTCAAATGAGTTTTCATCCTTGTGTACTATGTAAATAACCAGTGAAAGTTACCTTCCTAATATCTTTGCTTAAGTCAATTCGAGTTAACCCTGAGCAGTAAGAGGAATTGTAGAGAAGATAAAGAATAGGGGTTAAGTCTAACAAGGTGACAAAGTGGAATTATACAGAGGAGTATAGACATGGGAGGTGACTTAGTAAGGAGAGATCCATCTATGCACAAGGAGATTCTTGAAGATGTGCTAGTTTTATTGCTCTTCAGCAGAGTAGGATGGCTCGAATACTTCTTAAAATTGATAGAGTATGACAATGATATGGCCGCAGAATTTGTAGTTACATTGGAAAGTGACGAAGCAGTAGTGAAAGGGTTAATGGTTGATGCTTCTGAGGTAGCTATTGCCCAAGTGATTGGACTACCACACACCGGGTCAGAATACCCAGCCCAAGCTGATGCAGCCGCTGCCAGAGAAGAATTCTGCGAGCGAGGCGAGCATTTAGACTGATCAACTCAAGGAACAAAACACCTATCTCTGCCATTTTTTTGGGGCAAATGTGCTACCTACATTATCAAGTATTTCACTTGTGATGGGAGATATGATATGTTGTACACTATGCATTTTAACTTGTTGAACCATCTTCATCATGAGAAATTGGTGAATGTTCCAAACTACCTCTATAACTTCCTAAAGAGAATGGCTTCAGAATACAAAAGAAAGCCAACAGATACTTCGGTGTCTCATCATTGTCTAATTGCAATATTGGTTAAGAGGAGTTTGCGGATACAATACCCACAGATTGATTGGGAGGCCTTTAAGGATTGTGTTGATATTTCCACCTTGTTGGAGCAACCTCATGAGGAGGAAGAGGAACCCCCATACAATGTTGAACCTGAAGATAAAATTGTTCATGAAGAACCACATGAGGAAAATGTCCCTGAAAATAGACCTGACGAAGCAGGGGAACCTTCATTTTCTCCTTCTGAACATGTGACCCCAAAACTTGTAAGAAAGAAAGGAAAAGAAGGAAGGAAAAGATGTCAGAAAAGAAAAGATGAAAAGGAAAAAGAAAGATAAAAATGTCAATACAAGGGAAGCAAAGGAGAAACAGAAGAGGAAAGGTAAAAAGCAGATGAAAAGGGTTGTTGAACAAGAAACCACTACCCCGAGGAGATCAAGTAGATTGAGGAAATAGATGGCTGAAGAAAAGATTGAAGAATAGAGACAAGATTCTGAGGAAAGGGCAAATGCTCCTGGGAATGTTCCTATTGATATTGTAGAGTGTCAAAACTCTACATTTTGTTTTAGTTGCAGTTTAGTCCACAGGTTTCAAATGTTGCTACGCGGGTCTTATTTTGGTTGCTGTGAAAGTTTCTAATGCTTTGTGCAGAATCTGCCAAGTGTCAAAGCCACAGTTAAAGTGCAATATTGTTTCAAATATTAAGTTTTATGTGGAGCACACCACGTAGCAGAAATTTTCAATGGTTTACAATGTTTCAGCAATAATGCGGGTGTCACCATGTGTCGCTTGCGGAGGTAGTCTCAAAAGTTTCTATGTTTTGTGTGGAGGGCGCCGCGTGTCCTTTTATTTTTGTTGTGGGTGATGCCACGTGTCTCTTTCTGTATCATGTTGACGCTAGATTAAAGGATGGTGGGCCACAGTTTTGTTTCAAGTTTCATGTATGCAAAGGATGCCACATGGTGGTCGCGAGAAGGGTTGCTTTATTTATGACTCTTTCAGTGAGAAACTTTTTTCTTTCTAAGTTTTGTGCGGGTTTCACCAAGTGTCAGCTTCTGCAGGGACCTTTCAAAGTTTCTTTTGTTTCAGTAGTGTTACGGAAGTCACCACGTGCGCGGAGGCTGCCATCTATCCCAATTTTATCCCTTTAGGGGTCGTAAGCGCCGAGATTGTGGGTCACATCATTTATTGTGTCTCATTTTATGAGTAATGCGGGTTGCAACAAATGTCATTTCCAGAGGTCACCCGAGCATTAAGACAGGTTTTAAAGGGCCTGCAGGAGAAGACACGCATCAGGTTTTGAAGGTTGCAGAATGCGACGAGTGTCATTTTCTTGTTGATTTCTGAAAAGTAAAAGGAGTTTCTAGGTTTGACACGGAGGCTGCTATCTGTCATATTTTGTTTCAGTTGTAAGCGCAGGTGTCGACATGTGTCTATCTTAGTGAAGGAGTTGTGCCACATATATTTTGCCCCAGCCAATGAGCATTGCAGATTCAGAGGATCATAACTGTCAGGAGCTTCTAGTTATCTTCAGTTCTGTTGGACCATTGAGGATTCAGTTGTTACAGGTGATCTTGGGTCGAATCTATGATTATAAATATGTAGTGTTTGTAATAGATTAGCAGGATTATTCAGACATAGATATATAGAGATATAGATTTAAACATCTTTGATATTTTTTGTCAGAAATTTAAAAAAGAGAAGTCGGAGACTTTGCTGTGACCAGTTTATGTCATTTTGCCTTTATTTTGTTACTCTTGATAAGAAAGTTAATGTATCTGTGCATGTATATGTGCCTTTTATGTTGCTGAGAAATTAATGAGAAGAACTATGTTCTGTGCCTTGGTTGATATTATCTTTGTCATTGCAAAGTGTCTGGTTGTGAGCCTTTGATTATATTCATTCTATCTGTTTATGTTAATCATGCAGTATCTACTCTTTAATATAACTGTATCTTGAGGATAGTTTCACTGTGCTTAAATAGAAGGGGATATTTTTACTCAGGCGCATAGCCATAGTCAGATTTGCTTAATTGTATCTGTAATCCTGTTAATTTCTTACCCTTTGCTCAAAGTCCAATTGAAATAGAGAAGACCCAACTTCTTTAAAATCTGGAGGTCGTTTCAAGTAGCAAGTTCCACATTCTTGAAACTTCCCATGTTGGTGTTAGAACCTGTGCAATTTTATTCATCAACAGATATACTTGAAGATGATATCTCTGCAAATAAGGATAATGAGAATGTTTCTTCAAAGAAGAAAATATATGTTTCTTCTTCTAGTTCTAACTCAGAGGACCCATTTATTGCCAAAAAGATGAGAAAAACAACCCCTGGTATCCTTGTTAAAGAAATTTTTAATGCTTCTAATAACAATGATAGTGGTAATGTAAATTTTGAGCAAAGGAATGAATTGTTAGAAGAAAGAGACCTCCGGAAAGAACTTCAGGAGGCATTGGACAGAATCAAAACCCTGGAGGATCAGGTAAAGAGGTATGAAGAGAAGGAGACAGAAAAAGAAAAGAGGATACATGAATTAGAGGAGAGGATTTAGACACAGAATCAAGGGTCTAAATTGGATTTGTTAGCACAATTGGCTGTTAGCAATATCATCTCAAATAAGGAGAAGGAATTCCCTCCATCATTTCTTGAGGTAAGAACTCTAGTATTCCATACTACTGTTTCATTGGGTTTTGAGTTGTTGAAAGTCACTGGTAGGTCAAAACAAGACACAAAGAAGTGGGATAAAGAAAGGAAAAATTTTAATGAAATAATTGAGAATCAGAATCTTGAAATTAAGAAATTAGAGGCAAAGATGGTAGGTATAACTGACAAGGCCATGGAAATCATTGAATGCAGACCACCTTTAAGGGTTTATGCATTATTTTTAAAGGAGAAATTTCTTAGTTTTGAATTCAATAGATTTGTTAATGACCAACCAGCTCTGCAGTCTAGACATAATTTCCTCAGTTATTTTCAAAAAGTTGGTCTAGAACAACAAGATCAGCTATGTGAGTTTTGTTTGCACAACTACCTGGTGGAGGAAGATATAGAATGGAATCCCTCTATAAATGATGGAGATTTATAGCTGAGAGCCGTAGCATCATACATAAATAATGAAAAGTTGAGAGGAGAATTGATGGATAGGTATGAAGAATATGAGAAGGTATCACTACCAATCAGATAAGAGGCATTTAACCCTAAGGATGTCCTCATAAAATGGTACAGACTTCTCTCTCATAAGGGCCTAGGAAAAATCATTACGGACTTAAGAATAAGAGATCACAGAAGGATACAGAGAATGATGGGATCCATGTTACAAGATTGTGTTAGATATGTGCAAAGCAGATGGATCAGTTTGACACCTACTCTTCAACGGAAAGAACCTCATTCCTTACATATATTTATGAACATGTCTAAAAGATTACACAGGTACATCCAAATTTTAGAGAATAAAGGTGTAGCATGGTTGCCTCTTACCTACCATCCACCTCTACTCTTATATCCAGTTCCACACTGGACAGGAGAAAAGGGAAAGGAATGCAGGACTGCAAAAGCTATCAGACTACAAAGGCTTTCATGCTACAATGGGTTCTATCTGAAGAATTGTGAGGGTGTCAGGGTAGTTATGGATTTGAGGAAAATAGTTTTACATTATAATTCATTTCCCTAGGTATCTGTTTGAGTAATTTTGCTTGAGGGCAAGCAAAAGGTTAGTTGGGGGAAAATGATGGGCTGCAAAATTAGTCTTTTTTAAGCTACTTTTTATACTCTAAAGACTTCTTTCATAGCATCCTTTAAGACATTTATCCATGTTTGCACTATGATATGTTGACTTTCTTTATACTTCTAAGACTTGAACTTATAATATTAATGTGGAATGTGATGATCATATTATCTAATGAATGAATTAGATATAGATATGTATAAAAGTATAAATAAGATGTTTTTATGGTTATTCATGAAGAATGCTTGTGATATATGCTTTTACAAACTAATTCTATGTGCAGAATTGGATGTGTCATGATGAGATCGAGCATTTGTAGCAGGTTGTAGACAAAGGAGTTAATAAAAGTATGAGTTTCAAAGATAAGAATGCAGAGACAGCTAAAGATAATTATGGAGCATCATGGATATTAATAAATTAAGGAGTGGATTTGTTTCAAATATGGTTATGGATGTTGTTCATGCATCAGACTTCTAATTTGATTTGAATTCTTCTTCTTATAGTCAGTTAGAATAAGAATGTGATCTTGACTCCACGACCTAGTATCTAGGCCCGATAAATGATCAGAGTCAGTTAATTAATAAATAAGGGTCTCTCTCTATTTTGTATAGTAAGGGGAAGATGAGATATATAAGGTAGCAGAGTCAAGTTGTTAGCAGTTCAGTTTGATTCAGTTATCATTTCCTTTTCTATGTGCACAGACCCAAGCATGTTACATTTATGGAATACAATCTAGATATGACAGAAAAGATTTCGTTTTGAACAATTTGATATGAGTTGATTTTGTGTATGGAATAAGTTAAGCTTTGATATGTGTTACAAAGATACGTAAAATCTAGATTAGATTGGGTTTCAATTAAGGAAGAAAGTCTCTTGAGATGGCCACTCAAGGTACTAATTATCTCTTTGTTTATTTCATTTCAGTTAATGTTGGTTTATTAGTTTTCTGTTAAAACATAATTTGAGTTCAAGTTAGTATTATGTTTTGATTAAATAGATATAGTTCATGAACAATTGTATATTAGTGTATTTACAAATCCTTTGGAGGTTAGCAGTTAGTCATTTCATTCTTGACAATTCAATTAAGTTAATTCTATAGTTTCCCTGTTGTAATAGTTATCTACAGACCTTGTTGTAGGTACCCGTAACAACTAGGATTTATAGTTGTTTTCATTGTTTTATAATTTTGTCAATTCCAGCAAGATAGATTTGTTTGTCTAAAATTAAGATAGAATAGTTTGTAAACCATATGAGCCTTGAAGGCATATACTTTGCAAGTACCATCATAAGCTTACGCCCCCTGGTCGATAATTCAATGTAGGAATGCATAGTGATAGAGTGGATTGTTCAGATAGGTTTTCCCCTAAATTAGTTAAGTCTACAACACATTAGTTTTCCTCTACAGGACTAAAGCACAATCTTCTCAGTGTCAGTCAGATGTGCAGCAAAGGTTACAATCTCACCTTTCATGCCAAAGGTTACGAAATCAAGAAGGCATTGTCTGAAAAACTAGTTGCAAAAGGTATCAAGTCATATGGTGATATCTATCATCTGAAGGAGGTAAATGGGAGAACATGTGTGTTGGCACAATCCAATGAGTGTTGGTTGTGGCACAAAAGAATGGGACACAACAATTTTGATAATATGGTAAGGATCGGCTCTACTCATGCAGTGAGAGACCTACCCAAAATAATCAAGCCTACAAACATAGTATGCAAGGAATGTCAAATGGGAAAGAAGACAAAGACAAGTTTTGAAAACAAGGAGTATTCTTCTTCAAAGCCATTGGAGATTATTCACACTTATCTATGTGTCCCTACAAGAGTAAAGAGTCAACAAGGTGAGAGGTATTTTATGTTGCTCATCGATGATTATTCTAGAATGACTTGGGTTACTTTCTTGAGAGAAAAATCAGATGCCCTTGATAAATTTAAGGTGTTCAAAGCTATGGTTGAAAATGAAGTGGATGCTAACATCAAATGTTTAAGGTTTGATAAAGGAGGTGAGTTTACTTCAAATGAATTTGAAATTTTTTGTGAAAATCATGGTATTAGGAGACATCTGTCAGCTCCTAGGACCCCTTAGCAAAATGGGGTAGTTGAAAGGAAGAATAGGACTGTGAAATCTAGATGTCTAGGGCAATGTTGAAAGATGTAGATCTGCATGATATGCACTGGAAGGAAGAAGTTCACACTGCTATCTATCTAATTAATAGGGTGCAACTGAGAGTAAATAGCACTAAGACCCCTTATGAGCTATGATATGGAAGACCTCCCACTGTCAGATACTTTAGGATCTTTGGCAACAAATGTTATATCAGAAGAGATGAAGAAGACCTAGGAAAGTTTGATTCAAGTCATGAAGGGATCTTTCTTGGTTACTCAACCAGAAGAAAGGCCTATAGATGCTACAACAAGAGGTTGGGAAAGATAATTGAAAGCACAAATGTCAAAGTAGATGAAGACATGTATCAAATCTTACAAGATTCAGAGGACTCCAGATCTGATATATTTCCATGCATTGAAGATGAAGAAGAAGTGAAAGAAGAAAAGGAACAAGAACCAGAATAGATGCCTAAGACTCCTACAAAGTATGTTCAGAAGAACCACTCAACAGATCAGATCATTGGAGATAAGAATGAAGGTGTGCAGACAAGGAGAAGGCTTACTAAGACACATGAGCAAGTAAGCTTGTGTTTGTTATCAAAAGTAGAACCCAAAACCTTTGCTGATGCTAGCAAAGATGATGGATGTATAAAGGTAATGGAAGAAAAATTGGATCAGATTGAGAAGAATCAGACATGGGAATTGGTTCCCAGACCAGCTAATAAGAATTTTATAGGAACAAAGTGGGTGTTCTGGAACAAGCTGAATGAATAAGGTGAAGTTGTAAGGAACAAAGCAAGGTTGGTATGTAAAGGCTACTCTCAAGTTGAAGGTATTGATTTTGAGGAGACTTTTGCTTTGGTAGCCAGAATGGAGGCAATCAGAATGTTCCTTGCCCTTGCTGCTCATAAGAACTTCAAGGTATATTAGATGGATGTTAAGTCAACATTCTTGAATGGTGACCTAGAGAAAGAAGTTTATATTGAGCAACTAGATGGTTTCTAGATATCAAAAGATTCATACATGGTATGCAGACTCAAGAAGGCTTTGTATGGTCTCAAGCAAGCACCTAGGGCTTGGTATGCTAGGTTAGACAAATACTTACTTCAGTAGGGCTTCAAGAAAGGTACTACAGATAGCAATCTTTACATCAAGAAGGAGATATGAAATTGATAGTTGTAGTATATGTTGATGACATTATCTTTGGTGGAGATGATGATATGTGTAAGAGGTTTGCAGAGGAGATGCAAAAAGTGTTTGAGATGTCTATGATTGGTGAGATGTCTTTCTTCCTTGGACTTCAAATTGCTCAGCTAGAAGGTGGTATCTTTATTTCTCAAGCTAAGTATGTAAAAGAGTTTTTGAAGAAGTTTGGTATGGAGGATTCAAAACCAGTGAGTACTCCCATGGTCATTAGATGTCTCTTGAGCAAGGATGATGAGTCTCCGGAGGTGGATCAAACTTCCTATAGATCTATGATTAGAGGATTGTTGTACGTAATTAACTCTAGACCTGATATTATGGATGTAGTATGTGTGGTTGTTAGATATCAAGCCAATGCCAAGAAACACATGAGAATGTAGTGAAAAAGACATTCAGATACTTGAAAGGAACTCTGGATTATGGCCTATGGTATCCAAGAGGTAATGACTTTGATTTGAGTTCCTACACTGATGCTGATTGGGCTGGTTGTGTTGATGATATAAGAGGTACAAGTGGTGGTGCTTTATTTTTAGGAAGCAGTTTGGTTTTATGGCAGAGAAAGAAGAAAGATTCAGTGTCCTTATCAACTACAGAGGCAGAGTACATTGCAACAACATCTTGTTTTACACAAGTATTATGGATGAAGTAGACCCTGAAGGATATCAAGGTATTATATGATGAGCCTATTTCTATTTTGTGTGACAATACAAGTGTTATCAATATTTCTAAGAATCCAGTGATGCATTCTAGAACCAAGCATATAGAAATTAGGTATCACTTTTTCAGAGAGAAGGTGGTAGAAAAGGAAGTAAAGTTGGAATATGTTCCAACAAAGGATCAAATTGTAGATATTTTCACAAATGCTCTTCCAAAAGACACTTCTAAGAATCTCCAACAAAGGTTATGGGTAATTGCCCCTCATTCTTGCTAGATGCACAGTGGTGCATCTATCCAGGGGGAGTTCATGTTATATCTTTTTCATGGACTAATGGTGGCTACCTCTCAAGGGGAGAAGGTAGTGGTTATTGATGATAGGGGGAGTCTGTTTGCTGTAAGAAGTTATGCCCTAATAGAGAAGTTGCCTTTGTCCTTGATGTCAAAGGGGGAGAATGTGCAGGTATGTGTTTCCATCAATGCCAAAGGAGGAGACTGTTACACATATAGTTCCTAAGGTTATCATTAATGTCAACACTGTCACAAGGTTGTCATTGATGTCAACACTATCTTAGATGTGTGATGGTGTTCATGGTTGGATGTCATGTCCTATCCCATAGAGAAGATATAGTTCATGGTTGGATGTCATATTGAATATAATATGGTTACTAAAGTTCATGGTTGGATGTCATACTTGTTGGCAAGAGACACTGTGTGGCTTCATCATTGTTGTTATTGATGGAAAGAAAGTTTATCCCACACATCTGCAGTACATAATAGGTCCTTACCAGAAGTCAGATTGAAGAGTGTTTTGGTTCGGTGAACAAGAACAAAGCATGCAGCAAGGTTCGACAATCAGGTCCGGATCTCTCAGAGGAAGTATCTCAGAAAAGTACGGACTTGGGGAAGTCAAGAGGAGTACCATGACTGCTACATTCTAGAGATTGAGCCTCTGGTGATGAAAGAGTGAAAAGATATGAGCACCTAAGTGTTGGGCAGAGTAGACTAAGGAAGAACTAACCGCAGAGTATCAAACCTTAATCCAGATGAGGAATTGATGGAGATCAATCTTCTTGAGAGATTATTCATGGTTGGCCGACATGATTGATGACTTCTACAACTATCTCTTTGATACGCATCACTTAGTAAGCAATGATTCAGCCGACTGATTAGAGTTTGAGAAAATCTTGAGCATTCCAGATGCTGACTAGAAAAATGTTGAAATCCTTGGTGCGGATATATATACCAGATGGATTTCAATGTGAAGGAGTGTGGTGTGTGAAATAGAGTGCGAAGAAAACCAGAGAGCAGTGTGGAAGCAGCTATACAAATCAGGTATGTGACAAAACAGCAACACTAAGCAGAGGAAGAATGAAGTGTAGCAGATCAGTATAATGAGCCTAATCGGAACTAAACCTCAGCATATGTGGATGCCCTTGATCAGTTCAAATACCTGGTTACTTTGTATATACCTTGTAGACAGTGAGTCTCTTGTAGGCAGTGAGCCTCTTGTGAGCAATGTGCTCGAGCAGTGAGCCCTAATTGGCAAGTGCCATTTTGTACTTCTTATTCTTTTAATAGAGAATACAATCTTGGGTTAGTCACCCTGTGGTTTTTCCCTTAACAAGGTTTTTCACATCAAAATCACTGTGTTATGTGTATTGATTTTATTTCTACTCTCATGGTTATGCATGCTTATAGTTTTGATGTTGCACTAATTGTTAAAGAAGAATAGAAAGTTAAATTATTGAAGATAACTGATTCACCCCCCCCCTCTCAGTTATCTACCTTTTTCCAACAATTGGTATCAAAGCTAAGTTCCTCCTAATAGAGCCTAACAGCTTGAGGAAGATCTGAGAATCTCAACGGATATGTATGGTATGAGGGAACAACTTCAGTCTGCCCTAGATGATCTTGAGTAATCTCACTCTGAAGTCAATAACTTGAGGCAAAGACTCAAACAAGCTAATGATTTCATAAATGAACTAAAAAAGAAACTAAATATCTCTATGAAAAAGAGAAAGGAACTACTTCAACAATTAGCAAGTCAAAGAGAAGCCAATGATACTCATGAAGATCTGAATGAGAAGAACAAGTTATGTGAAAAGCTATCAAAAGAGGTCATTATGGTAAGACATGAAATGGAATCAGGGGTTATGAAATTCACCCAAGAAATT
Organism: Cunninghamia lanceolata; assembly: GCA_027924645.1. Lineage (NCBI taxonomy): Eukaryota > Viridiplantae > Streptophyta > Pinopsida > Cupressales > Cupressaceae > Cunninghamia > Cunninghamia lanceolata. Next base: position 9,216,556 of record BSBN01000957.1, read on the forward strand.
GAAGAGAAGAGAAAAATTGAAGATATTCTAAAACAATCTCTCAAGGAGAAGTCAAAAGACCATCACAAAATGGATAGAGTAATCAGGCATCTGGAATCTAATCTTGAAGAAGCTAGAGATAATGAAGAATAACTTAAGAATTAGATTGACACTCTTAAAAGGGATCTTCAAATAGCAAATGAATACAAAGATAAATTCAAGATAAGCTCTGCTCAACTTGAAGTTCTTCTTGAAAGCCAAAAGAGGGTAGATGACAAGCAAGGCTTGGGGTATGAGAAAGGTGAAAGCTCTAGATCCGGTCAAAAGAACTCTGGATCAGCAAATCCAAGGAACAGGCCTAGAAGACCTCCAGTAAGATAACCAAATGCTCAAAGATATCCATCCTTCAATGGATACTGCCACAATTGCAATAACTTTGGTCATAAAGCAAATCAATGTAGAAGAAGAATGAATCAGACTAATTCATCCTTCTTCGGACAGTGTTTTAACTGCAAAAGGTATGGTCACAAATCTCATGAATGTAGAAATATGCAAATAAATAATTCATTCAATGGTAGATGCTTTGCATGCAATAGAATGAGACATATGGCTAATCAATGTAGATCTAGAGGATATTAGTCAAATATGCAAAAAAATATTATTTTCTACAATTGCAATAGATCTGGTCATATTGCTAAATTCTGCAAAAGTAAGAATCAGGACAAAAAGGGTCTGACGCATCATATTCAAAATCAAGACAAAGGAAAGAGAAAAATGAAAGCGAATGAAATTCCAAGGGAGATGAACAAGATTTGGGTGAAGAGAAGTAGAGAAAATGTTGGGGATGGATCCACACCAGAATCTGGTGCTGATATTCCTTTTGAAAACTAAATAGATGAGCTCTGGCTCAGGGGGAGTCACAAAGGAAAACAATTTCCCCCAGCCAGTCAATTGGTGCCTAAAATTGGCACATGGAGTGTTGCGGATTGAAGAGTTCTCAAAGAGATATCTTAATAACCCTTGGTAAAAATATAAAAGATCCACAAGAAGTTTTGAAGAGGTTAATCATCCAAGATTGATCCAATTTAACAGTCATCCAGTAAGAGTAGGATTTTTACAGTTAGATCCGGTATGATTCAAAATTTGAGGTATCTTGATCTACGGATAAATGGAATGATTGGAGAAAGGTAGATAAATTGTCAATAATCACTGAGAATAACTCTAAGTGCATCTCAGTGATCCAGAAAGATCTCTTAGGACAAGGAGAACAAGGTAACCAGAATAACTTAAGTTGTGCATTTATTACAAAATGGAATTAGGGTTTGTGCAGAAATAAAAGGGTTCTTTTGTTCATCATTTACACATTTGCAACAGGATTGCTTCAACTCTCTCTCAAGGATCAACCACAGAATTTGATTCAACCAGCGATCTTTTCGGCTCTTATTGTGAACCCTAGAAGCGTAAAAGGTATTTTCCACTCTTGAATATCGCTCTCTGAATCCTTTGAAAGATGGCTACTCCAAATGTTGTTAAAATCACCGATAGACTGCGCCCTAAGTTCAAGAAACATCCTTACAAATCCCTAGAAGTTGATCCCCTAGGCGCAGTCTCTAGCATTCCACATGGGGTTCTACATGTAGAAGATGTTAGGGTGTACATTCATGCAAACATTGAGGAATTCGGAGAATCCAAACTGATGGATATCTATCATAGGCAATTAGTAGATGAAACATTTGAATTTAAACCTCAATACAAGGCCATCCAGGATAAACATTTTGGACAGTGCATCCATTTCCCCTGTTTTGCAGAAGATGAATGGCTCAGGTATGTTCTGAATAGAATGCATGACAACTTCATGTGGTTGATGAGGCCATTTAAGATCACAAAAGATGTCATTAGGGTGATAACTGGATTGCACTCATCCGATGGGTTGCCTACTCTCAAATCAGTTAAAAATCAAACTATAAGTGAGGCTACTGGATCAAAATTTGATAAGAGGGCAATTACAATAAAAGACATCATAGATCGGGATATCAAATTTGCCTCTATGATAATTGGTTACAAAATCTATCACTCCAGCAGGGAGAATTCAGTATCCGGAACTGCTATATATACTGCATATGAAATGCTCAGGAAAAATGTTGGCTATGATCTTTGTGAGCTTCTCTTGAACCAACTATTAGAGAATTTGCAGAAAATAAAGAAGGATAAAAAGAATTCATTTAAGTACAGTGGCTTGATATTGTGTCTATTCTTTTACTATATGAATGAGCTACCTGGATCCAGTGGTTGGATATGGCAAAATGATAGACCAGTTGCCATACAAATCAAAGATTATATGTATGGGCTTGGTGATGCCAAGGCACAAAGCACAGCACTCTGGGGTTACTTCAAAAAATTCCAAGGCATGATGCAGGCAAGAGAGAGAATCCCCCAATCTCTAGTTGAAAAATATAAAGATACAGTGTGTTTTGTGGTAGATACTGATTAATGCCTAATGGAGGCAATAGAGCCCAGAATAGTCTGGATTATGCCAATGGGCTATGAGGTGGATGAGAAAATTTTGGAACTGCATATCTAACACCTACTAAGTCAACCTAAGGACCTTAAGGCTGAAAGGTTTGGCACCTTTCAAGAATTGAGTGTGAAAATTCATATTGAACTAAGGCAACCTAAAATAAAGAGAAAAGTCAGGAAGGAAGTAGAGGAAATTGCTATGGCATATCTAAGGAGGCAGTTGATGCCAACAGAGAGAAGGTAGAAAGAGAAGAAAAAGAGAGATAAGAAGCAGAAAAAGAGAGTGTTCTGGTGCAAGCCCCTCCTGGACTAGATCCTCAAAGAGCTCTGCACCTGCCACCTCTAAGAGCTCAAAAGCCTCAAAATCGGAAGCAAAGACATCCGAAAAAGGAGAGAAGAGAACAAAGACAAAGGATACAAGGTCATACACAAGCCACAAGGATGATGAAGAGACAGAGACAGATGAGGAGGTCAAGAAAATGAAGAAGAAAAAGAAAACATCTATGGAATTCTCTATCGGTAAGAACAAAGAAGAAGAAGCAGAAGAATTTGTTGAAAGGCCTACTCTCTCCATTGATGATGTCATCAAGGCAGTCACTGTGGATGGAAATCTGCAACCAATGATAGAATCTATGATGAATGCAGTGAAGTTGACCAGAAGATCTTGCAAGATGCTACAGTTAGGTTTCTAAACATCTATAATAAAGCACTCATTGAAATCATCTCTAATTCCCAAAATCCTAGAGAAGGAACTTGAAATGAGAAAGAACAATGCTAAGGAAAAGGATATGGAGATCTGGGAATAGATAGCTATTTAGCTCTATCCTTCCATCACTCCTAAACAAATGAACATGATCTTCAAGGATTGCAAGGATGAGTTTCGGAGCAAACCCAGAATGAACAAGCGTATGCTTGGAGAGACTGATTAGGTGGCAAAAGAGACTGAACACATCCTCTGAAATGCATATAAAAAAATTCAATCTTCCTATTATAGAGGACATAAGTGATGAACTTTCTGATGTCAAAGGATTAAGTGCATCAAAGGAAGACTCCACTGAGAAAATTGTAGAAGAGTCAAAGGAGACAGGTGAGGAGAAGACTAAGGCCCTGGATTCCGTTGTTTTGGAAGAGGAAGTCCATGAAGAAGTAAATATCTCTCTTCCAAATCCCCCAACAAACTCCAGAACTGAACGAGAAGCAAGACAAGAGGAGAAAGCAAGTCAGGAAGAAGGGAAAAAGGGAAGAAAAGAAGATCAAATAGAGAAGACCTCAGGTGACAGTTCTGAGGCTGCAGAAGGAAAGAAGACTCTGTCTCTAGCAAGAGACACTGCAGAAGCAGTTAAAGATTTCCTGACCAAGGAAATGATGGAATTAGATGAACCGGAGCTGTTTCATGGACCACTCAATTTTGACTCTCTCTCTCCGGTCCAGACAATGACGGTTGCATCTTTTGCTCAAGCTAAAGCAAAAGAAAAGCTTCTGAAGTCTCACATGGAAGACTATGAGCTAATAGAGATTGCATCCGGTGTGCTAGAGAAAATCATGCCATCCTTTCAAAAGGATCCTACAGCCTCCTCATCTGGTAATCTAAAATCTCTTGTTAATTATGTTAGCACACATTTTGATTCTTTGGAGAAATCAACAGAAGAGAAAGTCCAGAAAGAATTTTTGGGTAAGAGATTCTCTAAAGTACAGGGGCTAATAACAAATGATAGGAGAAATTTGGATATTGAGATAAAGAGCTTAGAAAATGCTCTTAAAGATGGCAGAAATTTATACAAATTTTGTCTATCCTGGTCCACCATGACAGTAGATATTGCCAAGAAGATGGAAGAACAAGAGAGCAAACTGACAAGTTTATCTCAAAATTTTGATCCTCTCACCTCTTCCATAATGAATCAAGAGTGTCAGATTATTGCCACTATAAATGAAATAAAGAGGCTTGAAAAGGAGAAGAAGAATAGAATAAGCAAGCTAAGTGAATTAAGAAGGATAATTATCCCCAAGTTAGAGGCAATGCATGAGACCCTAACTGATGCCCAGACCACAACCCGGACCAATGATCCGACAAACTTAAAGAGGGTAGAAGCTTTTGCATTTTTACTAAGTGGTCACATCTCAATTTTGGATAGGATGAAGCAGAGTTGTGCAACAGAATTTGTCTAGTTGAAAACAACTTTTGTGGATATACTTAAGTATATGTAAGTATAACTTGTATATATACTTTTGCGGCTATGTATAGGTTAAATTTTACAAATTTTGGTGTGCAGATTCCACCCTTTGCCATTGATGTTAAAGGGGGAGTGAGGAGCAATGAAAAATGTGGAATCTAGCTAAGGGGGAGCTCCAGAAAAATGTACATAAGAACAGAGCATCAGCCAAGGGGGAGTGTGCTATGACACTTAGTCATTTTTCACTAAGTGTTGCCATCAATGTCAAAGGGGGAGATTGTTGGCAAGAGACACTGTGCAGCTTCATCATTATTGTCATTGATGGAAACAAAGTTTATCCCACACATCCGCGGTACATAATAGGTCCTTACTGGAAGTCAGATTGAAGAGTGTTTTGGTCTGGTAAACAAGAACAGAGCATGCAGGAAGGTCCGACAATCAAGTCTGGATCTCTCAGAGGAAGTATCTCAGAAAAGTACAGACTTGGGGAAGTCAAGAGGAGTACCATGATTGCTACATTCCAAAGATTGAGCCTCCGGTGATGAAAGAGTGAAAAGATATGAGCACCTAAGTGTTGGGCAGAGTAGACTGAGGAAGAACTGATCGGTAGAGTATCAGACCTTAATCCAGATGAGGAATTGATGGAGATCAAGCTTCTTAAGGGATCATTCATGGTTGGCCGACATGATTGATGACTTCTGCAACTATCTCTTTGATACACATCACTTAGTAAGCAAGGATTCAACCGACTGATCAGAGTTTGAGAAAATCTTGAGTATTCTAGATGCCAACTAGAAAGATGTTGAAATCCTTGGTGTGGATATATATACCAGATGGATTTCGATGTGAAGGAGTGTGGTGTGTTAAATAAAGTGCAAAGAAAAATAAAGAGCAGTGTGGAAGCAGCTATACAAATCTGGTATGTGACAAAACAACAGCACTGAGCAGAGGAAGAATGAAGTGTAGCAGATGAGTATATTGAGCCTAACTGGAACTGAACCTCAGCATATGTGGATGCCCCTGATCAATTCAAATACCTAGTTACTTTGTATATACCTTGTAGACAGTGAGTCTCTTGTAGGCAGTGAGCCCTAATTGGCAAGTGCCATTTTTTACTTCTTATTCTTTTAATAGAGAATACAATCTTGGGTTAGTCACACCATGGTTTTTTCCTTAACAGGGTTTTCCACGTCAAAATCACTGTGTTATGTGTACTGATTTTATTTCTGCTCTCATGGTTATGCATGCTTATAGTTTTGATGATGCACTAATTGTTAAAGAAGAATAGAAAGTTAAATTATTTAAGATAACTGATTCACCCCCCTCTCAGTTATCTACTTTGTTTCCAACAATACCTTGATGTATAGATTTGAGTATGAAGACTGTTATGTAGAAAAATGTCCCCTTGGGGGCTTTTCACTCTTAAGGTTTAGCTCCTGTTACCTCCTGAATCAGCAGAGGGTTTGCCAGTTTCAATGCACGGGTAGATTCGGTCAACAGATATGGGAGGTTGCATGAGTGGCCTCCCCTTCACTTCTGGTTCTGCCGCACCAAGGGGGTGTCCCTACAACTAAAGATGTAACATTGACTAGCTCAATGACAGGAAGATTTAGCTTGACATCAACAGGCAGAATACTCTCATGCATGGACCAAGATTTGTGTGACAAATCACAAGGTTGGCAACGTTCTTGGACATAATTATCTGGTCAGGTATGAGAGTATGCAGGGGTTCCTAGTCCTACTCCTACAACTAACAGGTTGGGATAATGGAATGATTAGTTTGATGGATTGGATGCAAGACAGGGGGTTTTGGATCATAACTACTTCACAAGAACAGATCGATGCCTTATCCCAGGGCAAGGAGTCAACTAGACATATACATAAGAATGGATTGCAACTAGCATTCGAGTTTCAAGGGGTTAGGACTGATGCTTGCCTTACAAACATCACCCAAGGATAAGTATTTGACTGTCCATACTTACAGATATCTCAGCTGACATACACTCTTCTCCATACCTTGACCTAAAATAGTTTAATCCACTCCTTGAATGGAAGTTAGAGATTAGGCATGCAATACATAAATCTGTATTCTAGAATTTGAGAAACCCTTAGCAACCAAATTCAGAAGAAGAAATGCATACAAGTGGAGACAAACAGCAAAACACATGCAAGAAGCATTTTTCATATAACATTAACACTGAAACTGAACATATGTGCAAGATACAACTCAGATGCAACACATAAACTCCACAGAGATAAAACAGACAGGAAATGCTCTGTATTTCGTTATTTTTCCCCCAAAATTGCCCAAGTCTTCAACAACTAAAAAATGAGTAACACAGTCCTCCTTATACAACAAGGAAGTGTACTCAACATATAAATTACAAGGCAAATCAAAAATTTGCCAGATACAATGCATGATCAGATTGGCGCTCAAAATAATAAATGTAGCAACAGGGGACACAACAAGAAGAAGCAAGAGAAGGGCGAGGAGTAGTTGAGCTTGAGCCCTGTGCCGCCACTGGAAGATTTTTGTCATAAACTTGGTACTTGGCCATTCAACCATCAGCCCATGCCTATTTGCAATTCTGCCATAAATGGCTCATCCACCCTCATCTACCATCGAAATCTGCAACAACGCGTCACTAAAGTTTTCCCGCTCGAAACATGATTGCAGACATAAGGAAAAAACTATCGCTGAAGGTTTAAAACCTGACCGTCGATCTGCACTCCCCTCACTGAGATCCACAACGTCAGAATCCATTGAAAATTTGCCAGCCACCCAGATCGTGCCACGTAGGCACTCCATACTTCCATTGCTGGCCTTTCCTTTCTTCATTTTGTCATTTTTGCCCCTCAAAAACCCTTTGTATATGCAAAAAACATATACAACTGTTCATCATACAAGGCGGACCCCAAACTGTCATAGAGCAAATTGGAATTTTCAATCGGGTCCACCCTACATCATCTTTCCTTGCATATCTCAATGTATGTCTGCATATACATTCAACTTATATATATACAAGGCGCGGATTTCAAATTTTATGAAGCATGCTGAAGTTGCTCTGAAATCCGGCTTGTATCTAACCTTTGTATATCGGCACACATACAAGCATCCAATATACATGCCACAAACGCCAGTGCTATATCTGCCAACTTTGACTTTTCCTTCAGGTCTGGAATGTACATGTTTCATTGCACTTGTCGCATCCGGGTTGTATATCGCTTTTGCATATCCCCTTTGTATATGCAAACCTACAAGCGAATGCATATACAACCTTATGGGGCCCACCGCATGCACATATCCTTCCATATTGGAATTGTATGTTGGAAACATATACAATCTTCTTTGTATACCTGTGGGTCCCATCAAATGCATCTCTTGCTACTACGTAGCAAATGTATGTGCGCCAGCCTTTGTATATTTTCAATGTACATTTCCTTGCACATACAAACAAGGAATCTTCTCTAGAATATTCTTGTAATATATCTAACCATTGTATGTGCGCCCGAATGTAGATTGCATATACATTCGACCTTGTATATCCACAGGCCCCACCACATGCATCTCTGCCTCGCCACTATAGTAAATATATATTTACACCTCCTTGTATATTTTGCTTTGTATATGACCCGACATACAAAGCGAGAATATTTCTGGGAATCTGCAAAAGATTCCCCCTTTGTATATGCACCTTTTAGAGCCCGATATACATTCAGAAATGCATCTAACTCAACTCTTCAAAGGGTGATAGAGTTTTCTGACCTGCCAATGCACATTTTACCTGCATGTATATACAAACACCTTTGTATGTACAAAGACATGTATTTTAACTAATTTTTTGCATTTTTAAGCATTGCAGAGGCCAAAAGTGTTAGAACTTTAGATTTTTGGGAAGGTGCCTGTATATTTAAATGCTTAAAACTGGACTGCTCATGCAGGCAGTAACAGCTCCCATGTCTTATTTATGCATTTAGAGCATTTTCCATGTTAATTTGACATCCCGATGAGAAAACCCTGAAGTTTCATGGAAAATGGGACTTAGGGGGTGCACTTGACATGATCCCTGCCTGAAATAAGGGGGGAGGACTTAGGCACCCGCGGCCTAGTCCTGCCCTATTTTAGGTCAGGCCTAATTTTAAAGTGTTGATTTATGACCATTATTTAGGTCCTATAGCGACACGGTAAGTTTCAATTATGAAATTCTTAGCGGGAATGTTTGTAGTTGCATATATAAGCATGTTTAGGCATTCATTTGTAAACTAGATGGAAATTAGATGGGCATTTTGATTGACAAGGTTATGTTAAAGTGTATCAAGGCATTCATTATGTGTTGTAGAGTAGAATTTGTGTTGTTCATGTGTTTGTATTTGCAAATTTGGCATCCACCTCCTCATGGCATGAAGAGCTTCTTCCTTCCATGAGATCTTCACTACAAGGTGATATCAATTGTGCTTTCAATCATTTATCATTTGAATTTTGCCTCTATCCCGAAGGGATATACACTCTTTATCTGACAATGGTGTTCAGAAGACTTGAATGTCTCTTCGAGACTTGACTGAGGCAAGCCTCTAAACACCACAACCCCCAACCTATTTTTCCATGATTGCAAGTTAGAGGTTGCTGGAGCAGAAAAAGTGGAGTTGCAGAAGAGTAGTACAGACTATCAGAATTACAGATCAAAAGAGAAAATAGGGACCTAGACTCAGGCACCCGCTCATTAGTCCTCCGGATCTCGCAATAGGAAAATCTCTGAAACAACAAGAACAGGTTACAGATAAGGTTTCCAAATCCCAACAAAAAGTATGGCACTGGACTAGGGCACCTGCTCATTAGTCCCCGACTGTTCTGCTTTCCAAAATTTGAAATCTCGTACGCATTTAATTGTCATTTGGTATCTCTGTGTGCGAGCATTTTCCATGATTTATTTGTTTGCTTCCAAATTTGCATAATTAGGGTTTTGAGCATAATTTGGGCTTAATTGAACAACTAAATTACACAATTCCAATTTTCCCTACATTCCAAGTGACTGAAAGCCTAATAGTAGACCTCCTACTTGGTTGAACTCCTTGAATGTTTGAGGTGAAAGGAGGATTCATACAAGTTAACCCTAAACACTAGCAAATCCTCTTTCATCAAATTTCACCTTAAACATTTTGGTGAACCCATGTTTTTAATGAATTTAGCATCTTGCTGAGTGTTTTGCTTCAGATTTACATTAATTTTATTCATTCATATCATTGTTCATCTTATTGCATTCGAAAAATTACAAAAAATTATAAAATTAGAAAATTTTGAAAAAATTGGCATTTTTAGCTTGCATTTTCATGTAATGTAGATTAATTAACATTTAATTTCATTAAATTTCTATCATTATCATCATATCTGATTTGAAATACAGAAATTTTTCATTCATCATTCATTTAGATTGCATTTTCATGATGAAATTGTTAAAAAATGGTTGAAATTGTGCATTTTTCATATAACCTAGTTTTGCATTAGTTAGGGTTTGTAGTCAAAATCTTATTTTAGATTTTTTACCCTTTTTAAAACACTCATTAGGATTGATTTCTAACTATAGTGTTGCATCATAGTGGTTTGCTTGCAAAATCTCATGCTTAGGGTTTGAAAACCTCAATTTTTCACTAGATTTGGCCTTATCGTCTCTCTAGATTTGTACCATAGGTGTGTTGTAAAAGATTTTTCTGCACTAATTGATTGTTATTAGGGTTATAATCTATTTCCCCTCCTAAAATTCTTTATAACACCATTTTATTGGGCTCTTACAGTGGAAATTTGGTGAAAAATTGCATATTTTAGCTATATTTTCCCTAGGGTTTGCCCTTGAGTTGAACTATAAGCATGTTGTGATGGATTTTTGGGCATTAGGTGGCTATTATTACTATTATAATTTTATGTCCATCATTATTTTCCTCACAACACCCTTTGTCATACTCTTTTGCATTGAAACTTGGTGAAAAATTGCATATTTTGCCTATATTTGACCTAGATTTGCACTCCAAGCGTGTTGTGAAAAACTTTATGGCTTTAGGTGACTGATATTACTGATATAATCTACCACACCTCCTAAAATTCTTTACAACACCCCTTTTATTGGGTCTTTGCATTGAAAAGTTGTGAAAAATTACATGTTTTAGTGTATTTTTCACTAAGTTTTGACTTGTCATCACTCTAGATTTGCATCAAAAGTGTGTTGTGAAGGATATTATTGCTTTATTGGATTGATATTAAACATATTATTTTTTGTCCCTGATCAAATTCCTTACAACACATTTTCTTTCACTTATTTGCATTGAAAAAGTTGAAAAAATAAAAACATTTGAGGTCATTTTCATACATAGTTTTGCACTTGTCTTTTGCATAACTATTGAAAAGCTTTTAAAATCTGATTTTACATTGATGTTACAAGACATTTAATTATGGCATCTTCATCTCATCGCCCTTGGTATCTTTACATGCATATATCAAGAATTTTGAGAGCTTCTACAAATTTCTTAACATGAATCCTCATGTTCACTTATATACAAGCTATGTGTCACAAGGATATATTTAAATGCTCTTTATTTGAAATCCTTCACTATGTATCTGATTATGACAATTTCATATCTCTCATGAATACATACCCTTGGGTATTAGAAGATTTGACAAGACACATTGAGAATGATGAGAGTGAAAGTTCTCTTAATGCTTTGGATTTAATAGCTCAAACATATGGTGATGACAATGATGATGATTCCATAGATTATCCTACTTCTCCTACAATTGAATGCTCAAGAATCTTAGATGATAAGACTATGGATAGCTCTATTAAAGATATAATACCTTGCCTTCTTAACAACACAGTACCTTCCTCTCTGAAAGGAAGCAAGGTATGCGAAAAATGCTTCCTACACTAATCTAATGAGGAAAGATTTATGCAAAAAAAAAATTACAGTTACAGATTAAGATGCACATTAACAGAAAGATAATAACAACTTCCGAATGCAAACACAAAACTCACAACACAAGATATACATGGGGAAAACCCTTTCAGGTAAAAACCCCACACTCTAAAGTCACCCAATATATTATTCAAGAATCACAAAGATTACAATATACTTACAGAGAAATCTTTTACAGGAGTATATCCAACCAGAGATCCAAGAGGTAATTCAACATTTATAATATTCTTACACACAACCTCCATCTCAAGCTCCTGATATATAGGAGATACAATACAATACACCGCCAACGGTAATTACAAAACCATGAGCCAAAACCACCCATAAAGTGGCACCCAAATTATCTCCAATCAAAGATGCCTTGTGATGTGCCAAACCACACACCAACACGTGTAACTGTCTCCTTTATAGCTCTTTTATGTGTCCAACACATTTTTACATTTCCCAAAAATAGAAAGTCCAACTTCCGAAGGCCATCACTTTTGATCCGGGTGTCCGATTGACGAACCATTTGATGCGTTGAAAAGTTCGTGAAGAGATCTATCACCCTATAACCCGCTACACCGGTTATGACAATTTTTAAGATGTTTAGAGAAGTTTCAATTCTGGTAATTGAGTTCAAAGATTTTTTTCGACAGTTTCAAAAAATAGAAACCTTAATATCTCGCGATCTAGATGTGATCTTGAGACAAAACTCACCCGAGATGTTCACTTAGCTGTTCCGTACCTTCTGGGAAAAATTTTAGGTCAATCTGAGCTCAAATGAAGGACTTACTAAAAATAGTAAGTCTTGTTATTTTTATCTCATTTGGAAACTTTGAAAGTTCCAGACCATTCTCCAAGATAAAGGGTATTCAAAAAGAACAAAACTGGGAAGAATAGTAACCTTTCGAGGTTGCAAGGTTGAGACACTTTTCTTAACATTCTCCCACTTGTTGAACACCTTGCAAGAACAAAGGGAGTATTAACACCATGATTTAATTACTAGGGACTGAGAGGCCCATAGACTCTGAACACCATCTAAACTTCTCTATGCTCACAGGTTTTGTCAAGGAATTTGTAACATTTGTCAAAGTATCAACTTTCTCCAAGTTTACCTTCCCATCCTCTACCATGTCACGAAAAAAATGGTACTGGTCATTAATATGCTTAGTCCTTGTGTGGAAAGTAGGATTCTTTGCCAAACATATGGCACTCTGACTGTCACAACAAATAGTAATCTTCACTACTTCAAACCCAACATCAGAACACAATCTCTTAAGCCAAATGACTTCTTTACAAGCATGATTTTCTGCCATGTACTCAACTTTAGTAGTGGACAAAGCGACCATAGGTTGCCTCTTACTCATCCGACTAATAGCACCACCAAACATAGTGAACACATAAACACTAGCGGATCTCTTGGTGTCAATGTCACCTGCCCAATCTAAATCCACGAATACAAAGTGAATGTTGAGGTTCTATAGGATAACCATGATAACATAAGGAATACTCAGAAATACCCAAAAAATATCTAAACACTCTCTTCACTTCATCCCAATGTACCTGTCCAAGATTAGCCATAAATCGATTAAGGACTCCCATTGCTTGGGCAATGTCTGATCTTGTGTAGACCATCGCATACATCAAACTGCCAAGCACACTAGCATAAGGAACTTTGCTCATATCCTCTATCTCAGAAGGAGACTTTGGACAATCTTCAACAAATAACTTTGTCCCCATTGTAATAGGAACAGTCAAAGGTCTGCAATCCATTATGTTGAATCTCTCCAACACAGTGTTAACATACTTACTCTGGCCTAACCAAAGTTTTTTGTTTGCTCTGTCTCTTCTGATCTCCATTCCCAGAATGTACCATGCTGCCCCTAAATTTTTCATCTCAAACTGTGCTGACAACTGAGACTTCAAATCAGAAATCAAACTTTTACCATTTCCAATGAGTAACATATATAGATATACAATGCAATAATAATAATACGATCATTGTCAAACTTGTAATAAACACAATGATATGATTTCGATCTCTGAAATCCAACACTCAACACAAAGGCATCAAACTTCTAGTACCACATCCTAGGAGACTATTTCAAACCATACAAAGACTTTTTCAACTTGCAAACTAGATTTTCTTTACCTTTCATCACATAGTGCTCTAGTTGTGACATATAGATTTCCTCCTCCAAGTCACCATGAAGGAATGTTGTCTTCACATCCATCTGTTCCACCTCTAGATCATACGCAGCTACAAGAGATAATATGAACTAAATAGATGTTAGCTTTGCAATGAGAGATAAAATCTCATCATATTCAATTCCCTCCACCTGAGAATACCCCTTCGCAACCAATCTAGCCTTATATTTCTCAACACTTTCATCTACATCGAATTTCTTTTTGAACACTCATTTGCATCCAACAGGTTTTCATCATTCAGAAAAAGGCACCAAGTCCCAAGTATTATTATTTTCTAAAGAAGCCATCTCCTCTTACATGGCCTCCTTCCAGGAACCTACATCTTTCATACCCATAACCTCTTTCACAATTCTAGGCTCATCAGTGTTAGAAATCAAAGAAAAAATACAACAGGAATCATGCAATGAATGAGCAAACCTATCAGGTTGCTTCCTTATCCACATGGACCTCCTCAAAGGTTGAGGTTGAGGTTCTTCATCTTCTTCTGAACTTTTAGAGCTACTAGAGCTCTCCTCATTATCAGGTCTAATAGATGTTTTTGGTTCAACTTTCTCAAGTGTGGAAGGAAGTCGAACCACATCATCTTTATTCTCTTCTTTCTCTGGTTGTAAGACAACAGAAGAAGGATTGAGCTCTCTGAAGACCATGCTTATGCTATACAGAACTCTCTCAGCTACTAGATCCCAAATCTTGTACCCTTTCACACCGATGAAGATACACTTTACAGCCTTGTTCTTCAACTTAGACCTTTTCTCCTTAGGCACATGTGCATATGCCTCACAACCAAATACTCGAATGTTTCTTATTGAAGACTTTTTACCAGACCATACCTCAATAGGTGTCTTATCAACAAGCACTGATGTAGGAGACCTGTTAACTTGGTAACAAGCAGTAGCAACAGCTTCAACCTAGAACTTTTGTTCAAGACTAGCTCCACTTAGCATACTCCTTGCCCTCTCCATCAACAATGTATTCATCCTCTCTGCAACTCCATTCTATTGAGAGGTATACAGCGTTGTCTTATGCCTCTCAATCCCCTATTCTTTACAGAACTTGTCGAAATCTGTTGAACAAAACTCACCACCATTGTTAGTCCTCAAACACTTAATCTTTCTATCCTTTTGATTCTCTACAAGAGCTTTGAACTCTTTGAATCTATTAAAGACTTCATATTTACTTTTAAGGAAATACACCCATGTCCTTCTACTGTAATCATCAAGGAATGAAACAAAGTAAATAGATTTTAAAATCGAAGGAACATTAACAGGACCAAACACATCATAATGAATCAAGTCCAACACCTCAGAAGATTTGTGAGAATTGGAATAAAACTGAACATGGATTTGTTTTCCATAAATTCAATGTTCACAGAAATCAAACTCAAGGTTACAATCATTCATACCCTCAACAAGATTTTTATTCTTTAGGGTCCTCAAACCCTTTTCACCAATGTGACCAAGCCTTTGGTACCATAACATTGTCTTCTCAGTTGGAAGTTTCATCTCCATAGAATGAGCACCCTTAGGTACCCAGAAAGCACGACCATCAGAAGTAGATGCAACAGTCTTCTTCGAGCTGTTGGTTCCAATGGTGAGGATGAAAACTCTGAAGCTCTCTTGTTCGAAACAGAGGCACTATTACAATGAATTGTGCATGCATCGAGCTGAAATAGAGTGCCAATCCAAACACCCTTAGCCAACACCATAGATCCTCTAGTCATTTTGCATCCTTCATTCGAGAAAACAACTTGCACACCCACATCATTCAATTTACTTATAGAAAGAAGGTTTCGTGTCAAACCAGGGATATGCAGAACACCATTGATTCCCTTTACTCGTCTATCAGGGAATCGAATCAAGACTCTTCCACAGCCAACAATATCTATGTGAGAATCATCACCCAAGTATACCTTACCACCATCGTATTCTTCATACTTAGAAAACCCGCCCTAATGCGAGGTCATGTGAAAAGATGCACCAGAGTCAATAAGCCACACATCATCAGATACATGCATGGCCAAGATAGCAACAAATGCTTCTCCTTCATCCTAAGAGGACTCATCAGAATCTGAATCATAAATCTTCTTTTTCTCCTCCTTGCACTCCTTGCGGAAGTGACCAGGTTTGTCGTAGTTCCAACATAGGGCCTTAGACTTTTCAGGAGACTTAGATCTCCCATGGTATTTGGATCTTCCTTTTTCTTCTTTCTTCTTATCCTTTTTCTTTCCCTTCTCTTTAGATCTACCATGAACTGCAAGAGCCTCCTTAGCCGATTCGGAAGACTTTCTCTGTGTCTCTTCAAACAACAGTGAAGAAACCACTTCATCCATCTTGAAGGTGGTAGTGGTACTCCCAATGGCCATAACAAGGTGGTCCCACGAATCTGGTAAGGAACACAGTAATGTCATACATCGATCCTGTTAGAGTTGGCTATGATTGGAGCCACACAGGATCTAGGACTTCATGAAAGCACAAGAGAGATCAAATGAAAGAATGATGCTATTCTATCATTGAATGCAAAAGAAGGATTATTTGGATTACATAATACATGAAGAGAGCCTTCCTTATAAAGGCAAGGTGAGAGCTAGAAGGTGGAGAGGAAGGTGGAGTGGAAAGTGGAGATATTCCAACAACATGTGCCAATTAGAGGATGATAGCTAATTGCACATGTGGAGGATAAGACAACTCACTCCAACTATCAATAACTCAACACACAACTAGACTTAACTAGACACAACTAGACATCTAGTAGACTCACTAAGTCAACTTAACATGTGTGATATATGTGTGATGTGTGAATATAGTTAAATAAGATTAATTATCCACACTAGGGTAAAAACCGGTTGGGTGATAACCCTTTTCACACCATCAGATCCTCCTCCTCCATCTTCACACCAACAGAAGTCAACTGGGCAACAAACATATTGAATGTATTCAAGTGATCAGTGACAAATCTTCCATCTTCCATCCTCAGATAATACAATTTCTTTCGCAATAATAACTTGTTCACCATGGATTTAGCCTGATAAACATCTCCAAGCTTCTTCCAAAGTTCCTTTGCAGTCTTCTCTTCATGGATATTCAGGAGCACTGAATCAGCCAAACAGTCTTATCAAACCCTTAGCTTTTTGATCTTTGAGATCCCAGTCTTCTTGAGACATTGTCATTGGTTTTGTACCAGATACAGCTTCCCATAAATCCTAATCTACAAGTATGTCCTCCATTTTGAGTTTCCACAACTCGAAATTGCTGCCATTAAACTTCTCTATCTCAAACCTCCCAGATGTGCTCACCATCTCTTACTTGCAACAATAATTTCAAAATCCTCTGCACAAGCTCCCACTCAAATGAAGATCAACTCAAAAAACCCTCTACCCAACAACTAGAACCAAAGGTGATCAGACTCTGAACCCAACTGAAAGGAAGCAAAGTATGCAGAAAACGCTTCCTACACTGATCTAATGAGGAAAGATTTATGCAAATATTTCTTTTACAGTTACAGATTAAGATGCACATTAACAGAAAGATAATAACTTCCAAATGCAAACACAAAACTCACAACACAAGATATACGTGGGGAAAACCCTTCTAGGTAAAAAATTCCACACTCCAGAGTCGCCCAATATATTATTCAGGAATCACAAAGATTACAATATGCTTGTAGAGCAAGCTTTTATAGGATTATATCTAACCAGAGATCCAGGAGGTAATTCGACATCTATAATATTCTTACACACAACCTCCATATCAAGGTTCTGATATTTACGAGATACAAAACCATGAGCCAAAACCACCCATAAAGTGGTGCCCAAATTATCTCCAATCAAAGATGCCTTGTGATGTGTCAAACCACACACCAACATGTGTAACTCTCCCCTTTACAGCTCTTTTATGTGTCCAACATGTTTTTACATTTCCCAAAAACAGAAGGTCCAACTTCCGAAGGCCATAACTTTTGATCCGGATGTCTGCTTGACGAACTGTTTGATGCGTCGGAAAGCTCGTGAAGAGATCTATCACCCTATAACCCACTACACCAGTTATGACAATTTTCAGGATGTTTAGAGAAGTTTTGATTCTAGTAATTGAGTTCAAAGACCTTTTCCTACAGTTTAAAAAAATAGAAACTTTAATATCTCACGATCCAGATATGATCTTGAGACGAAACTCACTTGAGATGTTCACTTAGTTGTTCTGCACCTTCTGAGAAAAATTTTAGGTCAATCTGAAATCAAACGAAGGACTTATTAAAAATAGTAAGTCTCACTATTTTTAGCTCGTTTGGAAACTTTTGGAAACTTTGGAAGTTCAAGACCATTCTCCAAGATAAAGGGGATTCAAAAAGACCAAAATTGGGAAGAATAGTAACCTTTCGAGGTTGCAAGGTTGAGACACTTTTCTCAACATTCTCCCACTTGTCGAACACCTTGCAAGAGCAAAGGGAGTATCAACACCATGATTTAATTGCTAGGGGCCGAGAGGCCCATAGACTCTAAACACCATCTAAACTTCTCTGTGCTCACAAGTTTTGTCAAGGAATCTGCAACATTTGTCAAAGTATCAACTTTCTCCAAGTTTACCTTCCCATCCACTACCATGTCACGAACAAAATGGTACTAGACATTAATATGCTTAGTCCTTGCGTGGAAAGTAGGATTCTTCGCCAAACATATGGCACTCTGACTGTCACAACAAATAGTAATCTTCCTTGCATCAAACCCAACATCAGAATAAAATCTCTTAAGTCAAATGGCTTCTTTACAAGCATGAGTTGCTGCCATGTACTTAGCTTCAGTAGTGGACAAAGCGACCACAAGTTGCCGCTTACTCATCCAACTAATAGCACCACCAAACATAGTGAACACATAAGCACTGATTGGTGCAGGAGCACCTTGCTCATTATATTCATTTAATTGGCAAATGCTCATTAGATTCATTTAATTGGCAAATTTGTAAAATTGAACCTTCAAGTGTAAGAGAAGGAGGTTGAAAATGTAAAAGTTACTAAATTTGTTGTAAAAATGCAAAACAAATGCAAATAGGGGAATACCAAAGGTCATAGGGTATTTTGAGTAGTTTCATTCATTTGGGAAGTTAGAAACCAAAGAGTCTTATGTGGAATGCTTTTATTAAGGCCTTGTAACCTTCACAAATTCGTGGGTGATTGAGTTCAAGAATTGGATCAATAAAGAAGACTTTTTTTAAGCATTTCTACAGAAATTTGCTGCTTTCAGTCGTTGTACGGCCTTGTACGGGCAAGGACTAGTTCCAAGTCAGTTGTAAGTGGTAGTTCTATCAGTCACCCTCCATTTCTATTTTGTTGCATGCATTTTGGTTGTGTTTTGAGTTAGATATTGAGGATTTTGTCAAAACTGTCAATACCCTGTTCTAGGGTAAACAGTAAGCATTTGAAATTGTATTTCTCTCCATATTTCTGGTGGATCTTCCTATAAATTGGTATGAAGCAAGTTTTAGGTGTGTTCTAAAAGATCTCAAGAGTGCAGAGTTATTTGAGGGAGTTTGACCTTATTTATGTGATGCCCTAGTGTTGTTTCACTGAGTTTTTGACTGTGACAGTCACAGTCATGACTGGTATGAAACTATTTTGTGTCCCTAGGAAGTCTGTAAACCCTAGAAGGGTGTAGAAGGAGATGTTTCAAAAGTTATCAATCCCTAATGAAGCTTGAAGACTTAGGAGAAGTGTATTTCCATTAGTTTTGGTTGCTCTTTGGATTGTCACGGTCTGAAAATAGGATTTTTGAGAATAGTATAAAAGTCATAGAGTCTAGGGTTTATAAAATACCCCTAGAAATGGACTTTTGATGGAGTGGTAAGTTAGTGCAGACCAAATAAGGAATATTCCAAGTGTTGGTTGAGAAAGATTGAGGTAGGAGATAGGGAAAGCAATAAGACCTCCTATGTGGACAAGGCCTAATAGGTCTAATTGGCACACTGTCAGACCTATTTTGAGGTCTTCTTTTCAAAACAACCTATGTTGATTTCTTGATATGTTCATGATAAGGATAATGGGTACTCAAAACACCCATCACAGTCTGGAGAAAGGTTCTGCAGTAAAAGCTATGCTTGACTGTCTCTTAAAACAGGGCTACTAGAAAGTTATAACAGTCAATGAAGAAAAAGTCATTTGATGAATGGTCAGGCCTTGGTGATTGTTGTTTTGAGTGAGTTATGGGATGTGAAGACATTGTGAAACCTTGTGTGGGTCAGAGAAGATGAAATTTAGTTTGGAATCATTGTCTTTGATGAAAGTTCTCTTGTGAAGCTAGTGGATCCTAATGGATTGAAACCATTGTTGAGCAAAATACTAGTAAGGAGTTGATTTGATCTTTTTCTCTGCATCATTGATGGATCCCATGTTGTCAATGTCACCTGCCCAATCTGAATCCACGAATACAAAGTGAATGCGAAGGTTCTATAGGATAACCATGATAACATAAGGAATACTCAAAAGTACCTCATAAATATCTAAACACTCTCTTCACTGCATCCCAATGTACCCGTCCAGGATTAGCCATAAATTGAACAAGGACTCCCACTGCTTAAGCAATGTCTGGTCTTGTGTAGACCATCGCATACATCAAACTGCCAACCACACTAGCATAAAGAACTCTGCTCATATCCTCTATCTCAGAAGGAGACTTTGGACAATCTTCAATAGATAACTTTATCCCCATTGTAACATGAACAGTCAAAGGTCTGCAATATGTCATGTTGAATCTCTCCAATACAATGTTAACATACTTACTCTGGCCTAACCAAAGTTTTATGTTTTCTCTGTCTCTTCTAATCTCCATTCCCAGAATGTACCAAGTTGTCCCTAGAATTTTCATCTCAAACTGTGCTAACAACTTAAACTTCAAATTAGAAATCAAACTTTTACCATTTTCAATGAGTAACATATCATCGACATACAATGCAATAATGAGAATGTGATCATTGTCAAACTTGTAATAAACATAATGATCTGATTTCAATCTCTAAAATCCAATAGTCAACACAAAGGCATCAAACTTTGGGTACCACATCCTAGAAGATTGTTTCAAACCATACAAAGACTTTTTCAACTTGCAAACCAGATTTTCTTTACCTTTCATCACGTAGTGCTCTGGTTATGACATATAGATTTCCTCATCCAAGTCACCATGAAGGAATCTTGTCTTCACATCCATCCGTTCCACCTCTAGATCATACAATGCTACAAGAGATTACAGGAACTGAATAGATGTCAGCTTTGTAACGGGAGAGAAAATCTCACCATAGTCAATTCCCTCCACCTGAGAATACCCCTTCACAACCAATCTATCCTTATATTTCTCAACACTGCCATCTACACCGAATTTATTTTTGAACACCCATTTGCATCCAACTGGTTTTCATCCTTCAGGCAAAGGCACCAAGTCCCAAGTATTATTCTTTTCCAAAGAAGTCATCTCCTCTTCCATGGCCTCCTTCCAGGAACCTACCTCTTTCATACCCATAGCCTCTTTCACAGTTCTAGGCTCATCAGTGTTAAAAATCAAAGCAAAAATACAATTGGAATCATGCAATGAATAACCAAACCTATCAGGTTGCTTCCTTATCCACGTGGACCTCCTCAAAGGTTGAGGTTGAGGTTCTTCATCTTCTTCTGAACTTTCAGATCTACCAAAGCTCTCCTCATTATCAGGTCCAATAGATGTTTTTGGTTCAACTCTCTCAGGGGTGGAAGGAAGCTGAACCACATCATCTTTCTTCTCTTCTTTCTTTGGTTGCAAGACAACAAAAGAAGGATTGAACTCTCTGAAGAGCACGCTTCTGCTATATAGAACTCTCTTAGCTATTGGATCCCAAAGCTTATACCCTTTCACACCAATGCCATAACCGATGAAGATACACTTTACAGCCTTGTTCTCCAACTTAGATCTCTTCTCCTTAGGCACATGGGCATATGCCTCACAACCAAATACTCGAATGTGTCTTAATGAAGGCTTTTTACCAGACCATATCTCTATAGGTGTTTTATCAATGAGCATTGATGTAGGAGACCTGTTAACCAGGTAACAAGTGGTAGCAACAGCTTCAGCCTAGAACTTATGTTCAAGACTAGCTCCACTTAGCATACTCCTTGCCCTCTCCATCAACATTCTATTCATCCTCTCTGCAACTCCATTCTGCTGAGGGGTATACGGAGTTGTCTTGTGCCTCTCAATCCCCTGTTCTTTATAGAACTTGTTGAAATTTGTTGAACAGAACTCACCACCGTTGTTAGTCCTCAAACACTTAATCTTTTGATCCTTTTGATTCTCTACAAGAGCTTTGAACTCTTTGAATCTATTAAAGACTTCATATTTACTTCTAAAGAAATACACCCATGTCCTACTATAATTGTCAATGAATGAAACAGAGTAAACAGATTTTGAAATCGAAGGAACATTAACATGACCAAACACATCAAAATGAATCAAGTCCAACACCTTAAAAGATTTGTGAGAATTGGAATAAAACTAAACATGGTTTTATTTTCCATAAATGCAATGTTCATAGAAATCAAACTCAAGGTTACAATCATTCATACCCTCAACAAGATTTTTATTCTTCAGGGTCCTTAAACCCTTTTCACCAATGTGACCAAGCATTTGGTGCCATAACATTGTCTTATCAACTGGAAGTTTCATCTCCATAAAATGAGCACCCTTAGGTACCCAGAAAGCATGACCATCAGAAGTAGATGCAACAGTCTTCTTCATTGTTGGTTCCAATGATGGGCACTATTGCACTGAACTAAGCATGCATCAAGCTGAAATAGAGTGCCAATCCGAACACCCTTAGCCAACACCATAGATCCTCTAGTCATGTTGCATCTTCTATTTGAGAAAACAACCTGCACACTGACATCATTCAATTTACTTATAGAAAGAAGGTTTCGTGTCAAACCAGGGATATGCAGAACACCATTGATTCCCTTTACTCATCCATCAAGGAATCGAATCAAGACTCTTCCACAACCAACAATATTTAGGTGAGAATCACCACCCAAGTACATCTTTCCACCATCGTATTCTTCATACTTCAAAAACCAGCCCCGATGCGAGGTCATGTGAAAAGATGCACGAGAGTCAATAAGCCACACATCCTTAGATGTATGCGTTGCCAAGGCAGTGACAAATGCTTCTCCTTCATCCTGAGAGAACTTGTCAAAATCTGAATCATAATTCTTCTTTTTCTTTTTCTCCTCCTTGCACTCCTTGCGGAAGTGACCAGGTTTGCCACAGTTCCAACACAAGCCCTTGGACTTTCCAGGAGACTTAGATCTCCCATGGGATTTGGATCTTCCTTTTTCATCCTTCTTCTTATCCTTTTTCTTTCCCTTCTCTTTAGATCTACCACAAACTGCAAGAGCCTTCTTAGCCAATTCGAAAGACTTTCTCCACATCTCTTCAGATAACAACAAAGAAACCACTATCCATCTTGAAGGTGGTAGTGGTACTCCCAATGGCCATAACAAGGTAGTCCCACGAATCTGGTAAGGAACATAGTAATGTCATATATCGATCCTCCTCCTCCATCTTCACACCAACAGAAGTCAACTAGACAACAAGCATATTGAATGTATTCAGGTGATCAACGATAGATCCTCCATCTTCCATCCTCAAATAATACAATTTCTTTCACAAGAATAATTTGTTCACCAGGGATTTAGCCTGATAAACATCTCCAAACTTCTTCCAAAGTTCCTTTGCAGTCTTCTCTTCATGGATATTCAGGAGCACTAAATCAACCAAACAGAGTCTTATCAAACCCTTAGCTTTTCGATCTTTGAGATCCCAGTGTTCTTGAGACATTGCCGTTGGTTTTTTTCCAGATACGGCTTCCCATAAATCCTGATCTACAAGCATGTCCTCCATTTTGAGTTTCCACAACTCAAAATTACTGCCATTAAACTTCTTTATCTCAAACCTCCCAAATGTACTCACCATCTCTTACCTGCAACAAATATTTCAAAATCATCTGCACAAGCTCCCACTCAAATGAAGATCATATCAAAAAACCCTCTACCCAACAACTAGAACCAAAGGTGATCAGGCTTTGATACCAACTGAAAGGAAGCAAGGTATGTGGAAAATGCTTCCTACACTGATCTAATGAGGAAAGATTTATGCAAATTTTTCTTTTACAGTTACAGATTAAGATGCACATTAACAGAAAGATAATAACAACTTCTAAATGCAAACACAAAACTCGCAACACAAGATATACGTGGGGAAAACCCTTTCAGGTAAAAAACCCCACTCCAAAGCCGCCCAATATATTATTCAGGAATCACGAAGATTACAATATACTTGCAGAGCAAGCTTTTACAGGAGTATATCCAACTAGAGATCCAAGAGATAATTTGACATCTATAAGATTCTTACACACAACCTCCATCTCAAGCTCCTGATATTAATGAGATACAATACAGTACACCGCCAACGGTAATTACAAAACCATGAGCCAAAACCACCCATAAAGTGGCACCCAAATTATCTCCAATCAAAGATGTCTTGTGATGTGCGAAACCACACATCAACACGTGTAACTCTCCCCTTTATAGCTCTTTTATGTGTCCAACACATTTTTATATTTCCCAAAAACAAGAGGTCCAACTTCTGAAGACCATAACTTTTGATCCGGTTGTCCGATTGATGAACCGTTTGATGCGTCGAAAAGCTCCTCAAGAGATCTATCACCCTGTAACCCACTATGTTGGTTATGACTATTTTCAGGATGTTTAGAGAAGTTTCGATTCCAGTAATTGAGTTCAAAGACTTTTTTCTGGCAGTTTCATAAAATAAAAACTTTAATATCTCGCGATCCAATTATGATCTTGAGACGAAACTCACCTGAGATGTTCACTTAGCTATTATGCACATTTTGGGAAAAATTTTAGGTCAATCTAAGCTCAATCGAAGGACTTACTAAAAATAGTAAGTCTTGCTATTTTTAGCTCGTTTGGAAACTTTGAAAGTTCTAGACCATTCTCCAAGATAAAGGGTATTCAAAAAGACCAAAACTGAGAAGAATAGTAAACTTTTGAGGTTGCAAGGTTGAGACACTTTTTTTAACACTCTCATCCCATTACTCTCCCTAGCCAAGATGTAGCATTAGTGGATGAGAAAATATATCTCCCATTAAATCCTTTAGGGAAGGATGTTGGGTGTAATCAAGAGGAAAACAATGTTAATTCAATATTCATTAATAGACTTTGTAGCAATATTCCTAAGATAGTTGTCCGGGGGGCACCTAGTGTACCTTTTTGTTTAAAACTGGTGATTACGATTCAAGGTAGTCAACAACCACCTAAACACCCCGATCACATCTACAAATATGCACAACAAATTGCTCAACCAAGTCAAAGTGTTAAAAATGTGCCGTAACATCCCATAATTGCTCACACATACAACACCTGTAATAACAAGCAAAGTAAGCAAGCACCGCAGGTGCCTGTCTCTCTTCCATGTTCTCAATCTATGCTCCCTCCACCACCTCATCTTACTCATAAAAGTGGTCAAGACTATGATCTTGTCGAACAATTTCACGCTACTCTGGCTAAGATCTCCCTTTGGGATTTAATACAAACATCGCCTACATACCATGAAATGCTCCAAGAATCTTTACAAAAGGTGATTGTGCCACCTGTTGTTAAGACGAATGATGTAGCAGCTCTATTAGATTGTATGCATGTGACAAAAATGGATATCCTCTTTCAACCACATGAATTACCGTCAATTGAAGTTCAAAACTAATATGATCCACTTATAATCTTTGTCACAATAAATAAAATATTGGTAAAGTGTGTTATGATTGATAAGGAATCAGCTCTGAATGTTTGTGGTATGCATTTGTTACATAAGATTAACGCTGACACATCTTTAATCAAACCAGATAGCATTAGCATTCGTGGCTTTGATCATGTTGGACGACAATTTATTGGCACTATAACTCTACCTATACAAGTAGGACCTATGATTGTGCCTACCTTGATTCATGTCATGCCTTGTTCTTTATCTTACAACATGATTCTGAAAGGAAGCTAGGTGTGCGAAAATTGCTTCTTATACTAATCTAATGAGGGGAGGAGAGTGCAAATTCAAATTTATCCTAACTATTACAACAACATTAAAACATTAACATGAGATATTGCAACAAACACATAACAGAGAAGGTGAGACAGAAGAAGAGAGACACAAGATATACTTGGGGAAAACCCTTATCAGGTGAAAAACCCCACACTCCAAAAACTGCACAATGTATTATCAAAACAAAGAATGTTTACAACACACTTGCAATGCAAGCTCTCAGGAGTCTTCAACACTCATATCTGGAGACAAATTGGCAGCATAACAGTACCTGTCAAACCTGTAATTTATCTCCTCCTCCAAGAACCTGTTTATATAGAATATACAAGGCAAAATTGCCTCTATCTTGGAATGGGCGTCCAACTTGGCCTCATGGCCCAAAACCCACACCTAAGGACACTTGGTCAACATTGTAGAATGTTCTTGACACTTGTCCACAGCTCCCATTCCAAAGAGGTTGCCTATTTCTAAAATGGGCTATGACAGATGCTCTTATGACTCCTACAACGGTCATAGAATATGTTATAGCGGTTACAACTTACAACTGTAAGAGAATTTGTCATACACAGGCTATGAATAGCATATTCTCTTACAACATGTCATAGTCCACCTTGGGGCACCCAAATATACCCTTTTCAAAAATGCTTCATGACACATGTCTGCACCTGTCTTATAAGCTTTTATTTCTGACTCTTACATGTCATAGATTCTGTCATAGGAATCTGTCATAACCGTTTCGGTCAATACTCCCTTACACAACATCCAAGATGCCGACACATGGCAAAATACTCCTACCACAAAGTGGGATGCCTATCTCCTCATGTGAGGACAAAATTACAAGTTGTCATCTTCCATGTAGGATGACACATCACCGTGCCACATCCCACAATATGACAATATGGAATTCACAATTAATTTACAACATAGGCAATTAATAAATAAATACAATCAAAATAATGCAAGGAATTGCCAAGGTTGAGACACCTTAATTCCCAACATTTTCCCACTTGTCAAACACCTTGTAAGAGCCAATAGAATAACAGGATTTGACTGCTATAAGTCAAGAGGCCCATAGACTCCAAACACAATTTGAACTTTTATGTGGCCACTGGCTTCATCAATGCATCTACAACATTCTTCAAAGTATCTACCTTCTCCAAATTTACCTTCTCATCCTCTACCATGTCTCGCACGAAGTGAAACTGAACATCAATATGCTTTGCTTTGGCATGGAAAGTTGGATTCTTCGCAAGACAAATTGCACTCTGACTCTCACAACTGATCGTAATATGAACTCCATCAACACCAATATCTGAACACAATCTCTTAAGCCAAATGGCTTCCTTACAAGCATGAGTTGCAGCCATATACTCATCTTCTGTAGTGGACAAAGCAACTACAAGTTATCGCTTACTCATCCAACTAATCGCACCACCAAACATTGTGAACACATATGCACTGGTGGATCCCCTGCTGTCAATGTCACCTGCCCAATTAGAATTCACAAATCCACGAATACAAACTGAATGCAGAGGTCATGTAGCCTTGCCATGATAGAAAATGGAATACTCGAAAGTACCCCTCAAATATCTGAACACTTGCTTAACTGCATCCCAATGTACCCGTCCAAGATTAGCCATAAATCGATATGGACTCCCACTGCTTGGGCAATGTCTGGTCTTGTGTAGACCATATCATACATCAAACTACCAACAACACTAGCATAAGGTACTCTTCTCATGTCCTCCACCTCACTAGGAGATTATAGACAATCATTAACAGACAACTTTGTCCCCAATGAAATAGGAACACTCACTAGTCTACAATCTACCATGCTGAACCTGTCCAACATGGTCTTCACATACTTACTCTGGCTTAACCAAATTTTTCTGTTAGTTCTATCTCTTTTGATTTCCAATCCAAGAATGTGCCTGGCTACCCCTAAATCTTTCATTTCAAACTGTGCTACCAATTGAGACTTAAAATAAAAAATCATATTCTTTCCCTTCCCAATGAGCAACATATCATCAACATATAATGTAACAATGAGAATACGATCACCATCAAACTTATAATACACAGTGATCGAATTTCGATCTTAGATAACTAATTGACAACACAAAGGCATCAAACTTCAAGTACCACATCCTAGGAGATTGCTTCAAACCATGCAAAGACTTCTTAAGCTTGCAAGCCAAATTTTCTTTACCTTTATCTATGTAATGCTCTGGTTGTGACATGTAGATTTCTTTCTCCAAATCACCATGAAGGAAAGTTGTTTTCACATCCATCTGTTCTATCTCTAAATCATAAGCATCTACAAGAGATAACAGAAATCCAATGGATGTCATCTTTACAATGGGAGAGAAAATTTCACCATAATCAATTCCCTCCACTTGTGAGTACCCCTTCGCAACCAATCTAGCCTTGTACTTTTCAACACTGCCATCTGCACCAAATTTCTTCTTGAACACCCATTTGCAACCAACGGGTTTCCATCCATCAGGCAAAGGCACCAAGTCCCATGTTTTGTTCTTTTCCAAAGAAGTCATCTCATCCTCCATGGCCTCCTTCCAGGAACCTGCATCTTTCATGCCCATAGCCTCTTTCACAGTTCTGGGCTCATCAGTGTTAGAAAGTGAAGTAAAAGCACAACTAGAATCAAGTAATGAATAACCAAACCTATCAAGGTGCTTTCTTCTTCGTGTAGACCTCCTCAATGGCTGAGGTTGAGGTTATGCTTCTTCTTCTTCACTTTCAGAGCTACTAGAGCTCTCCTCATCATCAAGCCTCACAGGGTCTGTCTGTTAAGTCTTCTTGAGGGTAGAAGGAAATTGAACCACATCTTCTTTCTTTTTTGTTTGTTCTGGTTGTAGAACAACGGAAGAGGGTGTTAGCTCTCTGAAGATAACACTTCTGCTATACAACACTTTCTCAGTCACAGAATCCCAAAGCTTGTATCCTTTCACACTGACACCATAGCCAATGAAAATACATTTAACAACCTTGTTCTCCAACTTAGACTGTTTCTCCCTAGGCACATGTGCATATGCCTCACAACCAAAAACACGAAGATGCCTTACTGAAGGCTTCTTACCAGACCACACCTCCATAGGTGTTTTGCCAAGAAGAGCTGATGTAGGAGATCTATTTACCAGATAGCAAGTAGTGGCAACAGCTTCAGCCCAAAACTTTTGCTCGAGGCTTGCTCCACTAAGCATACTCCTAGCCTTCTCCATCAGTGTCCTGTTCATCCTCTGTAACTCCATTTTGTTGTGGGGTATATGGAGTTGTCTTATGCCTTTCAATCCCTTGCTCTTTGCAGAACTTATCGAACTCTGCCGAACAAAACTCACCACCGTTGTCAATTCTCAAACACTTAATCTTTTTACAAGTCTGATTTTCAGCAAAGGCTTTAAACTCTTTAAACCGACTAAAGACTTCAATCTTGCTTCTGATAAAATAAACCCATGTCCTACTGTAATCATCTATGAAAGATACAAAATATATAGATTTTGAAATCAAAGGAACATTAATAAGACCAAACACATCAGAATGAATAAGATCCAATACACTAGAAGACTTGTGAGAACTAGAGTAAAACTGAACACAGTTTTACTTTTCATAAATGCAATGTTCGCAAAAGTCAAACTCGAGATTACAATCATTTAACCCCTCAATGAAGTTTTTATTTTTTAGGGTATGCAGACCCTTCTCACCAATGTGGCCATATCTCAAATGTCATAACATAGTCTTTTCAACAAGAAGCTTTGCCTCCAAAGCATGTGCACAACCATTAGAACCGGTTAAAACAGATTTCTTCACTGCATGTTCAGATGGTGGGGATGAAGTGACAGCAGCTCATTTCCTTAAGTCAGAAGAACTATTGCACTATGAAGTGCATGCCTCCAGCTGAAACAAAGTACCCCTCCGAGTACCCTTCGCAAGCACCATAGATCCTCTTGTCATCTTGCATCCATCTTTCGAAAAGACAACCTGCACACCTACATCATTCAACATACTTACAGAAAGTAGGTGTATGCAACAATATAAATTTCTATAAAAAAAGGTAAGAAACTATTGCAAACCCTAGAAACTTATATCAAATGCACCACCAAATAAATCAAAAGATATGATAAAATAAATGTTACCAAACACGCTTAAAAATGTGGTTGCTCAAATAATTGCATAACTCCACGATAGTTTCTCTAGGGGGTGGTAAATGATAAATGAAATTTATTTTATAAGGTTTGGGTAGAAGTGGTTTGGATGGTTGGACGATAAAAGGTGGTTAGGGTAAAGGTAGGTATTTTACAGGTTTGATTTTAGTTACGGTGAACAGGTTTTTGAACGAATTTTGGATTAGGGTTAGGTTAAATAATAAATTAAGTTTATTAATCTTAATTTATTATTTATGATATTTATGGGATATGGTAAAAGTGGAAGATTTTAAATAATAAATTAATTTTAATTTATTATTTATGGGATATGGTAAAAAGTGAAAAGATTTAATTAATTAATTAAAATTAATTAAACTTTAGGGAATTAAGGGTGGATTAAAGATAAATGGAAATTTAATTAATTAATTAAAATTAATTAAATTTCATGTGAAGGGAGGACTTAGGAAATTGATCATAGGACAATTTTTCATGTCTACATTTTACCCCTCTTTGAAACGATGTTGCGAAGCAATGTTGTTTCAAAGAAGATTAAAACATAGGTTGGAATGGATTTCGAGTAGGCTGAGGCTCACATGGGGCTCATAAAAATGAGGGATTGGTAGATAATGCCCCCTCAAGAGGCTATGCACGGACGAAGGAGATGGATAGGCTCTTGAAAAAGGAAATGAAGGAAAAGAGGTGGAGTTATGTAGAATAAACTTTGAGCAACCTGATGATTGATATAGCACCTGACATTATGCACCATGGTATGAAGACCAAGGTGATGATGTGTCCTGTGCCCCAGCGTAATACAACCTTGTCTAATGTATGAAGAAGTAAACTTAGAGCATTAAAGTCCTAATGCACAAAAGGTATGATATGACCTTAGATGCAAAGGATAATGCAAAAAGCTATTCCAACATACACAAGATATGAATATTAGCTGGAATGATATGAATGTGATACAAATGCAAGATTAAATGATGACACACACAAACAAGCAAGCAAGCATGCACATATGATTCAAACAAGGTATTGCCCCTGTCAAGCTAAAAACTAATGATCGATTAGATTGATTGATGATGATAATAATTAAGGATTGATTGATAGCGTTGTTGATGTGGGAACAATTTATCCCGAGAACAACGCAAGGATTGATGATTGACTGATAGCGTTGTTGATGTGGGAACGATTTATCCCGAGAACAACGCGAAGATTATGTTGTTGATATGGGAACAATATATCTTGAGAACAACACTAGGATTGGGAACGATATATCCCATTGATGATGATGATTGATCAGGTTTGCAACAAGGCTAGGAACAAGACCATTGATGTGATTGGATAAATTGGCTTGATTGATTGACTTGATTGGTATGGATTAAGGATGACTTGCATTTGGATCGGTGTTATTTGGAATGATTTGATTGATTGCGTTGATGGATTGAGGTGAATGATTTGAATTAGTTGGATGTGGATGGTGATTGGATTGGATGTGGATTGATTTTCTTGTTGGACATTTGATTTTTTTGATATTTTTCAAATGTTTCATTTTTTTGGATTTTTGACAATATTGTGTTGTTTAGCATTGGATTGTGCGTGGATAGCCCTCAGATAGATACTAAAGACAAGGAAAAACTAAACCAAAAGGCAAGGAGGATGATAGGATGCGGATGAGCAATAATGGATAGGATAGGTAAAAGGATTAGATGGATGGATAAGAGCATGGGAAATAGGATAAAGGTAGGATGAAAAAGATTGGAAATGGGATAAATGTAGGATTAGATGGATGTATACAAGGATTGGCGATAGGATAAAGGTAGGTGTATGGATGGATAATGTATGGGAGATATATGATAGATGGATGGAAGGAGCCTAGGATGTGATCTTCAAGGACTACGTCGCATAGGAATAACCTGCCCCTACTCTAGATATTATGCCTTAGGATTTAACAAGGTGATTCTGATTAGGATGCATGATAGGGATGATGGTTGGAAGGGATGAATGGACTGAGGATGTAGATGGATGTATGGAGGATATTTTTAGAAACATATGGATGGAATTTGGAGTATGACAAGAGGTGTCTAAAAGCATTTTTCAACATTTTGCCCCTATCCTCACCAAGATCAAAAAGCAGGAAGGGAAGATGGATGGTGCAATGAGGAAGGTACAACAAATATGATGGGTAAGGATGTCAAGATAAGATGGAAAATGATAGGATAGGATATGAGATGGGTAGATAGGATATGAGATGGGATAGATGCGACAACATGCCCCCAAGTGTAAAGCACATAGATAATCATCTATGCATGACGCCTGTTTGCCAAGTTTTCATCATGGTACTTATCCAAGGCGCCTGTTTACCAGGTTTTCACCATTGGATGAAATGGTTTCTCTTTACTATTTTGATTTTTTTTTATGTTTTTTTTATTTTATTTTTTTTTATATTTTTGGACTTTGGTAGGGGATAGGATGGAATAGATAGAGACTCAAGAATTTGTTCACATAGCAAGGTGGTAGTTCCGTTAGAGATGGATGTCATCGTACATGGACCATGTCAAATGTCATTATGCTCAGAGATGTTGGCAGGTGATTGCATGACAGAGATACGGCTTAAGTGGATAGTGGATTTTGATGTGGAATATGAAAGGTTCATTCAATGATGGATAGGGGATAGTGGATTATGATGCAGATTATGGATGGAAGGATAGGGGATAGTGGGATATGATGCGGATTATGGATGAATTTGTGCACAAGGATGGATGGAAGGTTTATTCAAAAGCATGGACTATAGGATTATGATGGAAGAAATAAGTAGAATAGTAGATGGGAGATGGGGAGATGGAGGTATGTTGAAATGTTGTGGAGTGGAAGGGAACCAAGACCAACGGTTGCACACACCGAAATGGATTTGGAAGCTTAGAAGGGGGATTTGGGAGTAATGGAGATGTTATCTTAGGGATTTGCCTATTTAGGTCTTTAGGAACCCAAATGGACTTATGAATTTTAGGCTTTTGTGATAGGGAGCGGGATGTTTGGGATTTTAGGATTGTGGATGCTCCATTTGAACTAGGTACTTTTTGCTTGGGGACCCAAACTATTTTGGTTTTGAAATTATCTTTTTGAGATGGGGACTTGGGTAGCATTTTTGAATTTTGATTTTGTTTTGATTCTTTACATCGGTGCCTTGTGGCATGAGGATTATTAGGATATTTGGCTTTATGGGTAGAGACATCCAAATTTTTATTTTTGAATTCCATAGGGGTGTTTACGATAGCTTCATGTTTATTCGATATGTGCATATGTTGATCATGATTAGGAATGGTAGGGGATTTATGGGAACGGGATGTATGAATGGATTTGTGGCTAAAGTGATAAGGAGATTGGAGTATGGGTATATTAGAAGTTGGAAGGAGTGGAGGTAAAGTGGATGGAGGGATGTTTGGAGTTGGAAGAAGTGGAGGTAAAGAGGATGGAGGAAGATGAATGGTCACATGCTTTTTGGGTTCGTAGGATAATGGAGGAGGAATGGAAACATATGTTTTATGGGTACGATGAGGTGCACCTACTTTGGGCTTAGATGGAGTGGATTTAGGAGGCAAAAATATGGTACCAACATCTTGATATGGCTTACTTTGGGGTGTATAACCAATACCATATGGTTTTGGGGAGACTTTGACATGGATGGGTTCCAAGTTACCTTGATCATGAGCCTAAGCCTTTACCTTGATAATTCATGTTTTAGAACATACGATGTGCAATGGGATGCTTATTTTTGAGGATACAAGACACGAGTTTTTTATTGGATGAGGAGGGTGAGGTGGTAGATACAAGTTGTTGCCCTCCTAGGGAAGAACATTCATTTAGGAAGGTAGTAAGAACAATAGGACATGATGGTGGATTTGAAATGGTATCAGTATGAGATGGTGAAGGAGCAATAGGATCTTGATTATGCTCATTATTCTCATGAAGATTCAATGTATTTGTTTGATTATCTATGTGATTGTGGGGACCAAGTGTCTCATCAAGGGAAGTGGATATTGTGGGATGATGGATAGGAGTGGTGGAGGTTTCTTGAACATGGATAGTATTGGGACCGTGAGTGGAAGGAGTGACAAGCTCTTGATCACAGATAATATCTTGATCATAGAAAAGATATAGGTTATGAATAGGTGGAAAAGAAGAGCTTTGATCTTGATTTGGTAAGGAGCAAGACTAATCATGCTTTAGAGTTGACTCTTGACATAAATCTTTAGTTTGGATAGGAATGGAGGTTTCTTGGATAGGTTTAATGTATGGTGGGGAATTAATTTGGCTTATGGTAGGTGGATCTTCAAGAACATTTGAAGGTTCTTGGATAATTTGTGGACTAGAAGATGAGATTGGAGAAATAGGCATGACATTTAAAGGTTCTTTGATAGGGATTTGATGGCATGAGGATGGTGGTTGATTCCTTGCTAGTAGCCAATGGATCACATCCTTCATTAGTACATGGGTGGATGGACAATATAATGGATGGAGAATAATGGTAGATGGTGTAGGCTTAGAATGTAATGGAAGGATAATGGGATTCTGAATGATAGGAGTGGGATTAGGATCGGGTGGATGGACAAGAGGATTGGATATAATAGGATTGGGATTTGGGTTAGGTGCGAGGATGATAGGATTGGTTGTGATAGGATCAAGACTTGGATTAGGATTTCATAGGATTGGGTTTAGGTGGAAAAATTGATGGTTTAGACTTTAAGGGTGTTCAGGATTGGCTTAATGGATTAGGATTTGGAAGGTTGAAAGAATTATATGATGGAGGTCCCATAGGAATGGATGGATGAGGAGGACTAGTGGATGGATTGGTGTATGAATCCAAACTTGAGGTGGTATCTCCCTTCTCAAGAGTATCATTAAGATGACTTGTGAATTCTTGATCTTGGTGCAAGGAGGGATTAGTTCTAGTATGCTCATGTTGTGGAGGATTTTGAGATGGATATTGAGGAATATTCATGAGATTGGTTGATGTGGAGGGACTAGGTTGGCATGATGATGGGGGTGACTCATAGAATCTAGGTTGAATTTGTTGATGTTGTATGGATGATGGTGGTGAAGGTAACAAAGGGATTGTTGAATGAGAAGGCTGGGGGGACAATGGATTAAGATTGAAATTAGATGGAATTTGTTGTTGTTACATGGATAAAGGTATGGAGGATGATGTATTAAATGAAGGTTGTGGTTTTTGGGCTAAGATTTGTTGTTGTTGAAGGAGGGCTTGTTTTTTTGGCTTTGTTGTTGAAGATATAAGGTGAGGGGACCTGGTATGTGTGAAGATGAAGAATGGGTAGGGATCTGGACCTGTGAGGTTTGAGGTAAAGTTATTGTTGAATAGGTTTGAGGTATGGATATGTTGGGTTGATATGAGTGGTAGATTGGTTGTGATAAAGATTTGTATGAGGTGGATGGAGATGACTCATAGAGTTGGGGTGTTGACATGGTAGGATGTTGAAATTGTGATAGTTGTGCCAATTGAAATCTAAGATCTGCCTCTTGTTGTAGTGATTGAGCGAGTTGTTAGTATGACTGGGTGAGTTGTTGTAGCTGAAGGACTTGGGGATTAATGGATGTCGAAGTTGAGACCTGGGTACGATTATAGTTTTGTGAGGTTGAGGGCATGGAAGGAAAATCTTGGGCTGTGTTAAGATGATAATAATGTTCTTGTGGATAATGATCGTCATAGATATGTTGAAGCTCTTGTATTTCCTCATATTCTTGAGATGATAGTGATGTTGGTGGAGGCCAAAATGGGGAGATATATGGTTCGTGGGTATCGAAATATGCATCATGATCTACCAAATTCTCATCATTATTAGAGCCAGGAGGGCCTCCATGAAGTATGAGTTTTGGTTTTTGATTTGTCCTAGATTTGTTGATGGTCACAACCATTTTGACGAATAAGGGTTGGACTAGGTTAAGGATGGAATGTGAGTAGGATGATGATAAATGAATTAGGTGGGAAATGGATGGATCGATTGAAAGATTTTCTTAGGATTCAAAGTGACAAGGTTCCACTTAAGATGTGACACTGAAGGATGATATAGGGGACAAGTTGTAGTGGTGATTAAAAAATGCAATATGATGATTTGAAATAGATGGATGGAAAGAATGTCTATGGGCGATGATCAAGCAAGCACACACATCAGTCATATAAGACACATGACAATTGATTGGTTGTTTTTTATGACACCTTGATGTTTTGCAAACACTTGTAAACATGCACATCCTAGGCTAGAAAAGGACAATACTTGCTAAGTTCCCACTTGGTTTTACCCAGTCACGCCTACTTATGGTGTATAGCTCCAGGAACTTGGGGCACGGGCTCCCCCTTATAGTGCACTCACTTCTCAAGCACACCAAGTTCCAGGTCCTAGGATGCACAGATCTTGAGGTACCTTGCTATCTCTGCCATAAGCCATGAAAATGTGGGACGGCTATCAGAGTTTCCTCTTGTATCAACAAGTAGAGGGTTTTTGGCCACTAAACAAAGGTTCGTAGTGAATATCTGGGGGACCCGCACCCCACGAGCATCCAGCAAGCCACTTAAGGCTCTAACTAACCCTATTAGGAGTTTAATATACACTAAGGTATGCCTCCTTTCGAGCTAGCACTATATGGTGAGTGCTAATAACGATTAGACTGGCTTTCGCCTTATCCTCAATTTATATAGCGGGCCAGACGAAAGTCCCACTTGGGGTCGCAAGTGAGTTCTCCTTTTGGATGTGTCTCAAGAGCAGGCCCACTCTAAAGGGTAACAAAAGCAAGGAAACACGTTTTTTATCTCCTAGATCGCACGAAATGCAAGGAGAAAGCATACACAATGCCTTTGCCTCACACTCGCATGGGGTTCATTTTAATTCCAAATCCAAATGTGTGGGTGGTTATACAAAATGTCAAAGAAATGCTTTTGATTCTCAAGAATGTCGAGTGGTGCAAGAGAAGAGTATACGCATTCAATGACAAAAATGCAAACCACAAGACATGGCAAACACTTGTTAATTTTAACCCTTGCTTATGATGTGATGTGATCTAATCTATAAAAAGAAGACACAATGTTCCAAGATTAGATTGTCTGACAATCGAACCTACAACACACTAATTAGTAGTTTGAAAAATTTATCTTTAACAGGGGTATAGCTACAATGAAAATGTTAGGACAGTATGAATGATCCTACAAAAGTCCACATGAAACGTTGAATGCACCGTGAGATGAAAAATGTTTGATGATTTGGAACAAAAGGCTGAATTTTAAATAGTTATACCAGAAATTTTGAGATGAATTTGAGCAAATGGACTGCACTATTGTATAGATGACTAGATTAGCTTTTCAACACCTGTAAAAATGTGAAAATCTGATGAAAGGTGAGAAAGTTATGCATGTTTGAAAAATACAACCTCCAACGGTTAGAAATTGGCACTCTAGTGCTTTGCTAATTCCGTGTTTAATAGTTTTGATCTCTAGCTGATTGTATGAGAAGGTTAAAATGTAGCATTTGGGGGTTAGCTTAAAAATTCACATGTCACAAGGTTTTCTCTGAGAGTAAATATTAGCATTGAAAATAAGTGTTATTTACCCTACAACAATAAAATATTAACATTAGTATCAAATGTAGAAAACAATGAGTTTATAAAATTTTGCACCGTGAATTTTGTTTATAGCATGAGATAATTTTTTTGAACATTATAATGCTCACATATAAAAGAAATAAGTTGAAGATAATTTAGGGTGTGAGACCATTTTTTAACATTATAATGCACAGATGTAAAAGGAATTAATTTTCCAGCACTATAATGTTCACATAAAAAAAAAGTGAATATATTTTACCATGCACTATAATGTTCACATAAAAAAAAGTGAATATATTTTACCATGTGAAGGAATTTTCCAACACTATAATGCTCACATAAAAAAGGTGAATATCTTTTATGAGGTGCAATGATTTTTCCAGCAATATGATGCACACATAAAAAAAGAAAATGAATATCTTTTGTTTTGTTTTTTATGACTTCGTTTTAAAGTTTTGAAAATATTTAAGAGTAAATGCAATGATTAACACGGAACACAATTTATTAAATATAAAGCGTAGTCAATGTATGGAAAGTCTCACAGAAAAATAATTTTGTGGAATGTAATAACTCTAAAAATGCACAAAATGGTGTGTTGGAAAAATTTTAGAAATCTTTTAAACAATACACGTGTAAATTTAAATGCAGCAAACGAAAAAAAATTGAAAATTTTCACCATTTGCCAAACTCTCCAAACCTGCAGAACTTTAAAACAAGATCTTGCACAAACAAAATGATTATTAGTGGCATGTTCATGTCGAGTTCACCATTGTATGCAGCAATATAAATTTCTATTAAAAAGGTAAGAAACTATTGCAAACCCTAGAAACTTATATCAAATGCACCACCAAATAGATCAAAAGATATGATAAAATAAATGTTACCAAACACGCTTAAAAATGTGGTTGCTTAGATAATTGTATAACTCCACGATAGTTTCTCTAGGGGGTGGTAAATGATAAATGATATTTATTTTATAAGGTTTGGGTAGAAGTGGTTCAAATGGTTGAACTGTAAAAGGTGGTTAGGGTAAAGGTAGATATTTTACGGGTTTGATTTTAGTTACGGTGAACAGGTTTTTGAACGAATTTTGGATTAGGTTTAGGTTAAATAATAAATTAAGTTTATTAATCTTAATTTATTATTTATGATATTTATGGGATATGGTAAAAGTGGAAGATTTTAAATAATAAATTAATTTTAATTTATTATTTATGGGATATGGTAACAAGTGAAAAGATTTAATTAATTAATTAAAATTAATTAAACTTTAGGGAATTAAGGGTGGATTAAAGATAAATGGAAATTTAATTAATTAATTAAAATTAATTAAATTTCATGTGAAAGGAGGACTTAGGAAATTGATCATAGGACAATTTTTCATGTCTACAACAGGTTCCGTGCAAGGCCTGGAATGTGCATAACTCCAGTGATCCCCTTCACTCATCCACCAAGGAATCGGATTGAGACTCTTCCACAACCAACAATTTTCAGATGAATCATCACCAAGGTACACCCTTCCACCATCGAACTCTTCATACTTCATGAACTAGTCTCGATGCGAGGTCATGTGGAATGATGCACCAAAATCAATCAACCATACATCATCAAATGCATGGGTGGCCAGGGCTGCGATGAAAGCATCACCATCATCTTGTGACTTGTCAGAATCTGAATCAGGAGCTTTCTTCTTCTTTTTCTTCTCCTCTTTGCATTCCCTTCAAAAATGCTCAGTTTTACCACAGTTCCAACAAAGAGCCTTGGACTTTCCAGGAGATTTGGATCTACCCTTTTCACCTTTCTTGTCTTTCTTCTTCCCTTTCTCTTTGGGTCTTCCACGAACCGCAAGAGCTTCTTTGGCTGCCTCAAAAGACTTTCTCCGCATTTCTTCAGATAACAGCGAAGATGCCACATCTTCCATCTTGAAGGTGGTAGTGGTGCTTCCGATAGCCATGACAAGATGATCCCACGAATCTGGAAAAGAACAAAGTAGGGTCATGCACCGATCCTCCTCCATTTTCACACCCACAGATGTCAACTGTGCAACGATCATGTTGAAAGCATTCATGTGATCCGCAACAGATCCTCTGCCTTCCATCTTCAGAGCAAACTTCTTTTTCAAAAAAAAGTTTGTTTAGCAAGGACTTGGCCTGATAAACATCACCCAACTTCTTCCAAAAATCTTTCGTGCTCTTCTCCTCATGGACATTCAACAAGACAGAGTCAACTAAACAGAGTCTTATGAGACCCTTAGCCTTCCGATCTTTAAGGTCCCAATCAGTTTGTGACATTGCTGTAAGTTTCACACCAGATATCATTTCCCATAGGTCACGATCAACAAGTAGGTCCTCCATCTTCAATTTCCACAACTCAAAATTAGTGCCATTGAATTTCTCAACCTCTAACCTTTCGGATGTGGTTGCCATCTCCTTGCTGCTATAAGATACAGAATACTCAGCACAAGACTCCCACTCAACCTAAGATTAGCTCCAAAAACCCCTATCCAACAGCTAAGACCAAAACTGGTCAGGCTCTGATACCAACTAAAAGGAAGCTAGGTGTGCAGAAATCGCTTCCTACACTTAATCTAATAAGAGGAGGAGAGTGCAAATTCAAATTTATCCTAACTAATACAGCAACATTAAACCATTAACATGAGATATTGCAACAAGCACATAACAAAGAAGGTGAGACAGAAGAAGAGAGACAAAATATACGTGGGGAAAACCCTTATCAGGTGAAAAACCCCACACTCCAAAACTTGCACAATGTATTATTAAAACAAAGAATGTTTACAACACACTTGCCATGCAAGCTCTCAAGAGTCTTCGACACTCGTATCTGGAGACAAACTGGCAGCATAATAGTACCTATCAAACCTGTAATTCATCTCCTCCTCCAAGCACCTGTTTATATAGAATATACAAGGCAAAATTGCCTCTATCTTGGAATGGGCGTCCAACTTGGCCTCATGGCTCAAAACCCACGCCTAAGGACACTTGGTCAACATTGTAGAATGTTCCTGACACTTGTCCACAACTCCCATTCCAAAGAGGTCGCCTATTTCCAAAATGGGCTATGACAGATGCTCTTATGACTCTTAAGACCGTCATCGAATCTGTCATAGCGGTTACAACTTACAGCTGTAAGAGAATCTATCATACACAGGCTATAAATAGCATATTCTCTTACAACATGTCATAGTCCACCTTGGGGCACCCAAATATGCCTTTTTCAAATATGCTTTATGACACATGTCTACACCTGTCTTACAAGCTTCTATTTCTGACTCTTACATGTCATAGATTATGTCATATGAATCTGTCATAACCGTTTCGATCAATATTCCCTTACACAACATCCAAGATGCCAACACATGGCAAAATAATCCTACCACAAAGTGGGACACCTATCTCCTCATGTGAGGACAAAATTACAAGTTTTCATCTTCCATGTAGGATGACACATCACCGTGCCACATCCCACAATATGACAATATGGAATTCACAGTTAATTTACAACATAGGTAATTAATAAATAAATACAATCAAAATAATGCAAGGAATTACCAAGGTTGAGACACCTTAATTCCCAACAGATTCTTGGTAGACCTTGGGTTCGTGCATTAGGGGCAGTCCCTTCCACCCTACATCGTTTAATCAAATTTATATTCAAAGATAAACTTCATACTATTCATGTCGATCTTGAACTAGATGGTTGTTTAGATATTAAAAGGCAAAAACCAGTTTACAACCATATGATCTTAAACAATTTGCAAGGTGATCCGTCAATGCCTTGTGCCATGGATAATGTTGTGCAAGACTCTAAACCATTGAATGCACTTTTTGGTGATGATTGGGGTTCATTAGATTTTACTCCTTCCTTTAATGGGGAATATAAAATTAATAACTCTGACACATCCAAAGTTGCGTCGATCTCATCTAAACAATCGTTGGAAACACCTAAAGTCTCCTCGGTAGCGAATAAAGACAATACTTTTACTTATACTACAAATTATGAGACCTATGAGGCTTCAACATCTTCTAAGGAAATGACATCCCTCTACAGTCGAGGATTTAAAATCCTTTATAACAATTGTGACTATGTCGATAAGGGATGTGGTGTAAATCAACAAGGGATTTGAGTACCTATAGAATCCACTTTAAGACATTACTCAAACGGCATTGGATATAATCCTTTTAAAGAAAAGAAAGTCTCTCGTCGTCCTAAACTCAATGTTAATGCAATTTCAACAAGACTAAATCAACATGAGAGATATCCTAAATATGTATGTTCTTAACGATGGTACTACCAGGTAAGTATCCCTAACCCTTTATCTCTCAGGATGTGTTTCCCCCGTGATGTGTTGTGTTGTTTAGGCCTCCTGGGATGACCCTTGATACTCTTGTAAGGTCCAGGATACCAGGAGACTGCCTCTGTTGTGACTCTTCTTCTATTTGTATCATCGTTCTTCTATATTGCTTCTCCTCTATTTTGCACTGTTGTGTGTTGTGTCTTACAGACATAGCGTTGTGGTTGGTGACTTGGGGGCACCCTCCTACGTGACTGTCCCTAAGGCACTTGTTTCTCCTCTCTCGATTTATTGTTTCCCTTCTGTTGGCACCTAAAATTCCTACCATTTCTTGCAAAAAAATTTGGGTTCCCATGTGTGAAAATTTTCAGCACCCACAAATACACTTGAAAAATATGTCCTAGTGACTTACTTTGGAGAATCTGGAAATCTCTAAGCAGCCATATCCTTTGACAAATATTAGAGTTATTGGGGAAAAATGTGCATAGAAGTCAAGGTAGTAACCGTAATGACAACATAAAACTTAAGAGTTGAAGCAGAAGAGCTCACCATTCTTCACTCACCTGTCTAATCTTTAACCTATTAAGCCAATTAAATCAGCACATATGGCACATACATTTTCCAAACATCATTTCCCCCTCCACCAGCTATCTTCATCTCTCCACACATTTCTTCCTAAGAGTTAAATTTGTTGAGAAGGGCTTCCTCCAAAGACAAAGGAGAAGAAAACAAAACTTTTAACATATCTTGTGTGCAAGTTAAAGACTTTGTTGTGCCTGTGTTTGATTGTGATATGCCTAATTTCCTCAGTCCTATTGCAGTTCACGTTACAGATCTCAATTCACTTTCATCAGACAAACTAAAATATGGTAACAAGAGCATGGCCACCTTCCCTAGCTGTAGTCCATCAAATGTTGTGGAACAGTTCTTGGTTGATCCACTACAAGGACACTATACATAGATTCATCTAAAATTTATTCAAAGCTGCAATCTCCTGGATTGGTTGAAGCTGTGATCATGGGTTCAGATAAACTGGAAGATACCATTACAGGTCTATGTGAGGAAATGAAAGACATGGAAGTCATTTCAGAGTCAAAATTCTCTGGGGAATTTTTGGATGCTAATAGAACAGACACCGAAGCTGAGATATCACAAGGAAATGAAGAAGATTTATTTTCAGGTTCAGAAGAAGGTATTAACCATGATGAAAATAGGGTGTACCAAACAGCAAGTGCTTTTGCATCCCTTCTATCAAAAGACTCAAACTACTCAGTTAAAGGGTGGCAGAAGGCATTACCTGCACATCAATTGAAGCTCATGGGACCTGTTATTTTAAGTGGTGTTTTAAAGTTTCTTGATGGGAAAGCAACTGTTGAGTCAGAGATTTCCTTGCGGGAGATGAAAGCCTTTTCATATCGGGCTATGAGGTAGCTTGCCCCACAAGCACCGTGGTTGTTTAGAGCAAATGCAAAAATGGCAGCTCGTCTTTTTCAAGCTCTAAAGCAGGAGGATCCTTCTATTCGTTTTACCAGTGTAAGAAGCAGTTAATTCACTTGTTCTAGTATTAATAAAAGGATAAGTTCTTATGAAGATTCAAATACCTACTGCAGATAGTGGAAAAAGAAAAAATATGTTTCAGATGGAGCTCCAGTAGTATCAATATCTACATAACTAAAGTACAGCATCAATGTTGTATGTGAATACATAACAAACAAAATTCCTATTCTTGAGCGTAATTTTGTTGCCCCAACCAACATCAGTGTAATCAGATCATTTGATGTGAAAGTAGCATCAATTGGCCTCTACCAATTAGCATGGGCAATGCCATTAAATTTTTTAAGGCACGGATTCTAAATTAGCAGTGACTCTCTCAGAATTAAAAGCAAAGGCTGAATCAAGCACATCGTTGTAACACATGAGCATCGGTGGGATAAATGTTTACATTCCTCCGATGGCCCGATATAACCATGGATTATCAGATGCATAACATATACCAACGGAATTGAGGTGCATCAGGGTGATGATAGCTGGCGTCTTGCCAATAGACCTAAGGAAAGTTGTTCATCGATGGAGAGGATGGCTATCGGTGGAAGAAGAACCACAGTCCCATCGATATGCCGATGGGCAAA
This sequence comes from Cunninghamia lanceolata, assembly GCA_027924645.1. NCBI lineage: Eukaryota > Viridiplantae > Streptophyta > Pinopsida > Cupressales > Cupressaceae > Cunninghamia > Cunninghamia lanceolata. The sequence goes on from BSBN01000957.1 coordinate 9,260,706, forward strand.
ATATAACCCTAATATCAAGACATGAGGGAATTTTGGATGCCTAATAAAAGTTGCAAGGTTTGCTGCAAATATTTTGCCGCCACCATTGCCGAATTCGTGATCATGTGTTTTGCAGAAAGTGCAAAAAGATGCAAGCAATTTGACTCTGAAAATGAATTCACAAAAAGATAAATGGGATTGAAGTTATCTTAATGGATGATATCGGTATTATAGACGATAATGATGATCTCTCAAAAACTGATGATTTACTCTCAAAAAATGAGAATATTTCTACATGTTACCAAGTGAGTGTGAAGATGATAAGTCGGAAAAAGAGAGGGAAACATGGAATTTCCTAAGAGTAATATTTGCAGCTAAAAGCAATGTTAGGACAAAATTACACCTTGGATTTCAAGTGCAGTCAACAAAAACCAATACTTATAGGAAGCACAATCTTCTAGCATCGATGATATTAGAAATAATATTAATCTTGGTGATAAGATACAATTAGATTCATTGATTTAGTCAAAAGGTGGATTTTATGTTGCAATCCCTAGAGACAATGGCGAGGATTTCTTTGATAATTTGCACACTCCGAGAGAAGATCCATCACTTACTCTCATTGAAAATGATTTTGTTCTTGGAAAAGATACAGTAGGAAGTAGAGTTGAAGAAGATTGCAGATCCGAATGAAGGCATACTATTGACAAACCCTAATATTTCAATAATACTACTACCATTTTCCCGATGAGTAAAACATTTTTACTCTGGGAAATAAGTGAGTGAGAAATCGTTAGGCTGGTTAGTTATTATCATCCAAAGAATGCTTTACGGGTAAAATTACAAAAGTGAAATTGCCAGAAGAAATGCTTTATTATTGACAAAATTATTCACCGGATGAAGAAAGATAATTAAATTTTTGAAGGACAAAAGGCTAATGTTTCGTAAAACATTTTGTATTAACCAAATTATTATCTTTCACGACAAGCAAAGAGATGCACAGGATGAAGAGTCACAACCCTAAAATTTTCAAAATATAAATGGGAGATAAAAACCATTATTAGGAAGCATCAAGCGAACAACAAGCAACCGTAGCAGCAAGCATTAGGGTTAAGAATAAAATATTACAATGAAGACTTTTTATACATTATAAAATCTTTTGAAGCAATTGGGGAAGGAATATTTTATCTGATGTTCAACCTCTAGTGTTCAATTATTTGTAGATATTCACTCATATATGTTATTTGTGTTGTCTCCAGAATAGTTTTTCCATGTTATTTAAATTAACATATCAAGGATATACTTAATTCATCTGGTCACATTTGTTGATTCTATGTGTGCTACTTGATTGGTTTCGCAGAGAAGTTGATTTAAGTCCTCTTAAATGACTCAGTTTACTGGTTTCCACCCGGAATTAAAATCCTTTGAACGGATCATCTTAATTGGTTTCCTTCCTGTTTGAATTAAAATCCCTTTCAGTTGTTCACAGTAGCTTGGGAGAATATCATTGGGATTGGGTAAGAAGAGTACAAATAACATACAAGCTTGCACGTTTATACAAGGTATAGACATCTCAAAAGTGCCAAATAATTCGAGTTAAGCCAAGAGGGAATAAACATTAATCATGTACACATCCTGACTCCATTTGCCCACAATAGATAAAACACTGATCATCATAAATACCATTCCAAAATCTTATTCATAATTTTCAAATCTCAAACATTAGCATTAGAAATCATTCACAAACATTACAATTACTTCACACCTATTTGCCACCGTGAAGGTTACACAAAAGTCTGCTTCAACCATTTAGGTATACCCACCTAGGTCTGGCAGAACCTAAAGAGAAGAGGGTTTAACCATACTAACCTTGTGCCTGTTAGCCAAAAACGTGAAGAAAGCCTGGCAACCTCTTAGGGTTAAAGACCTGCGTTTTTGAGACCTAACACCTTCCTCTAGTGTTTCTATCTAGCAGGTGGATGACGAAAAACATATTATATTGATGCAAACCTAGCATCCCGTTAGCGAGAAATCAAAAATTGGACTTAGTTCTTATATGACGATGGGGTTGATATATATTATCCGATGCTTGGCTAGTAGAATCACTCCGTGCACTTTGTCGTGTGATCTTGATGATGTCTTATCGCACTTACAAAAACATAACAATATTGTTGCTTCGTGCACTTTGTCTATCTTGAATCTTGCATCATGCATTGTTGTTTATCATGATTATATGGACGCTAACACTTTTCTTGTAGGAATGTGTTTGTGGGAACATTTGGCGATCGTAAAAGTACATGTCACCTCCAAGGGGCATGGGCTTTGCGAGAGCTCGTGTTCCCTTGTGTCTTTTATTCCTACCTTAACATGCTTGATATTGATACCTGATATCAACCACCTTAAGGTGGGGGCATATATAAGGTAAGTTATTTGTTGTAGATGATAGCAATGTGCTTGTTCTCAGGTGCAGTCTTAAAGACTGGTGGCGATGAGTCCCTCCTACACTCTGAGATTTGTTTGAAATCAATTTGCAATCATTTAAGCCCTCTACAGAAGTGGGGATATCACATCCCTTTTCTATCTTAAGCCCTCTATGGAGGTGGGGATGGTGTATTTATCAAAGAGAGTACACATCCTGTCATTTTCAAAAAGTCCTCGTCACGAGGTGGGGGAGCGGTTCTGTGACTAACTCAACCCTTAAGCGTGTCTTCGGTGATTGTTGTGGGAAAGCCCAATCATCGGTGTGTGTCTATAATGTGCCTGAGATGGTGATGAACATAGAAATAGGAACACTCCATCGCTTGTCTGCCATGTTCTCTCCGTGTCTTCCAAGTGTGTTTGTATTGCATGTTTGTTCCCAAACATAGTCTTAAAGACCGGTGGCGATGATTCCCTCCTATGCTTTGGGATTTGTATGGCGTGTTTGATTTATTTGGCATGTGTGTTGCTCCATATGTAGTCTTAAAGACCGATGGCGATGAGTCCCTCCTACATTATGGGTGGTGTGTTTACTTTCCTTGTACTTGCATCTACATTTCATTTATGAAAATGAGAAAAAGAAAAAGAAAATCATCACTATCTTCACTGCATTCATTGTATTCACTGTGTTTTGCGTATATTCAATATTGTCTTCTTCGTGTTTTGACTGCCTGTTACTGTCTTCTCTGTTATTGGCGTGTCTTCTTCATGCTTGGCATGTTTGTTGTGTTTGTTGACTATACTTTAATGCATGTATTGGCCTTGCGTTTATACATACATTAAAGTGGGGGTTAAATGTTACGTCAGAAAATGTCCCCTTGGGGGCTTTTCCCTCTTAAGGTTTAGCTCATGGGTCATGTTTATGCATTTAGAGCATTTTCCATATTAATTTGACATCCCGATGAGAAAACCCTGAAGTTTCATGGCAAACGGGACTTAGGGGGTACACTTGACATGATCCCTACCTGAAATAGGGGAAGACTTGGGTGCCCACGCCCTAGTCCTGCCCTATTTTAGGTCAGGCCTAATTTCAAAGTGTCAGTGTATGACCGTTATTTAGCTCCTATGCCGACATGGTAAGTTTCAATTACGAAATTCTTAGCAGGAATGTTTGTAGTTGCATATATAAGCATGTTTAGGCATTCATTTGTAAACTAGATGGAAATTAGATGGGCATTTTGATTAACAAGCTTATGTTAAGGTGATTCAAGGCATTTATTGTGTGTTGCAGAGTAGAATTTGTGTTGTTCATGTGTTTGTATTTGCAGATTTGGCATCCATCTCCTCATGGCATGAAGAGCTTCTTCCTTCCATGAGATCTTCACTACAAGGAGATATCAATTGTGCTTTCAATCATTTATCATTTGGATTTTGCCTCTATCTTGCAGGGATACGTACTTTTTATTTGACAACGGTGTTTAGAAGACTTGAATGTCTCTCCAGGGCTTGATTGAGGCAAGCCTCTAAACATCACAACCCCCAACCCATTTTTCTGTGATTACATCTTACAGGTTGTAGGAGCAGAAAAAGTGGAGTTGTAGGAGAGTAGTGCAAACTGTTAGAATTGCAGATCAGAAGAGAAAATAGGGCCCTAGACTCGGGCACCCACTCATTAGTCCTCTGGATCCCACAATAGGAAAATCTCTAAAAGAACAAGAACAGGTTGCAGACAAGGTTTCCAGATCCTAACAAAAAGTATGGCACTGGGCTAGGGTGCCCGCTCATTAGTCCTCGACTGTTCCGCTTTCCGAACTTCAAAATCTGGTATGCATTTGATTGTCATTTGATATATCTGTGTGCGAGCATTTTCCGTGATTTGTCCATTTGCTTCCAAATTTGCATAATTAGGGTTTTGAGCATAATTGGGCTTAATTGAACAACTAAACCACACAACTCCAATTTTCCCTATATTCCAAGTGGCTGAAAGCCTGATAGTAGACCTCCTACTCAACTGAAGTCCTTGAATGTTTGAGGTGAAAGGAGGATTCATACAAGTTAACCTTAAACACTAGCAAATCCTCTTTCATCAAATTTCACCTCAAACAAAGACATTAATATGGGAATTAGAAGCACTAAGATGATCAGATGTGTTGTTGTTGAGAAGATGTTACTAGTGGCCTGAAGCATTTTGTATGATCTATCCTACAGTTCTTAAGAATGCATGTGTTGATACAAAGAAGCTTTGGCCTCCAGAAGTTGGTGACAGTTTCTGCTATAGGACGACTGCCCTTGAAGACTGTCTGGGAGATTGCTTTGCATTCCTCCACATTAGCAGTTATGGCTATGTGGTTCTGAAACTATGTTCAAAGTGCAGTAAAGGTGATAATTCCAAAGTTTCAGATCATCTGTCCTTCCGCTGTGAAAGTTGTGCATGATAGAGTACCGATATGTGTTCTGGCAAAGTAAGGTAGTGTTGAAGGCCTGTTGGAATGCTTTGCATTCCTCTGGAAGTGAATGTTTGTCTTTGTGGTTTTGTGGTCATGTTTATGGATGTTCAGTACATGCTCTCTTGTAGTTTCAAGATTATTAGTGATCTACAAGCTCAGTTTTTCAATGACAGTATGTTATGTACAGTGTGTTCTGGATGGCTGGTTGTTCTTAGAGTTCATGGTTGAAGATGTATGACACGAAATCTTTGGTGTGCGAAGATAAAGGAGTGTTTGGATATGTTGTATGAGTCATGTAGACTCATATGGAAGAGTTTCATGAAGATCTTTCTTGTTTCCAGTACCGCACAAGGTTTTCAAGTTGTTATGGTCGTTATGCTTCAAGTTTCATGTCTTTGCTTAAGACTGTCCTATTTTCAAATGATCGGAGTGTGTAGATGTAATTCCTTAATATTTGACACTGTGAAGAATGTATTGGACCTGGTTAAGCAAGTGTTGATGTCCGCAAGGCATGGGTCTTCTGCTGGTGTAGCATATAGTCTTGTTTATGACTTGTTCTCTACACATTTCATGTTGTGTGTAGTCTAGCCAACTTGTAAATGTATTTTTCATGTTGTCTCTGGCCGACAAACAATGTAATCAATGTAATATCATGTATAAATTGTAAATCAAATTGAGTTAGGCAAAGTGTGATTGCAATGTGATTGATATTATTTGCAAGAAAGATAAGGAGCAGAATGAATGCATTATGATGTGCGATTGAAGGAGAAAGAGCATAAATTGTAGATGTTGTCCTGATTCATCTTGAAAACATATTTGTAACACTGATCAAGTGTAGAGTGTGCCTAACTGATCCAATCATCAGAAGGAAGTGTGAAGAGGCAAAATTGCAATCATAAAATGTGTGAATTTCAATGTTAGTTTTCAGACAGTAGAAAGATTGTCATACTATAATCTTTTGTGATTTTGTTCTCAATTTAGGGAGTAGTAGCTTCCTTGGGAGTGACCCTAAAACAAAGTCTTCAGGGAGTAGTAGCTTCCTTGGGAGTCACCCTAAATCAAAGTTTTTCAAGGAGTAGTAGCTTCCTTGGGTTGTAGCCCTAAAACAAAGTTTTTCAAGGAGTAGTAGCTTCCTTGGGTTGTAGCCCTAAAACAAAGTTGTAATTTTGAGCTTCATATATTGTGAGTTAATCCTCACCATGGTTTTTCCCTTCTTGGGTTTTCCACATTTATCTGGTGTTATGTGTTGATGTGCATTGTGCTAATTTTCATGTTTATGTTGATGTTGTAATGCTTGAGTTTTAAACTGCTTCGGAGGATTTGAAGTTTGATTAGATACTAATTCACCCTCCCCCCCTCTCGGTATATCTTGGTGTGTTCAACACTATCATATTTCAATCATTGATTCAAAAATACCAGCATAAGCCCCTTGAACAAATAAATCATATAGACCACTTAGTTGCTCCAAGATTGCCATGACCTGGCCAACAAGACCTTGGAGCTGATTCATGTGTAGATCAATTATGTTTTTAGGTGAAGTAGAGTGATCTTCATTCTACTTGACTTATGTGTGCTAAATCAACCATCAACACTATTGAGAGAGAAGACCATGGAATACTTCTAGCAAGACCAATCTCGTGCACATACAAGGGTTTCAATTAAGACACCAAAATGCATATGAGTCACACATGATTTCACACACTATTCAATGCATAACACAAAAATGTCCAAAATGATCAAAAGATCATGACAAAAAATGAACCTGGAAAACATGACCCATAATGAGACATTTCATCCTATAAAAGATAAAGGTGTCACATGTCCTAAAATCCAAAATCCACATTTTCACAATTTTAAGAATCATGCAAAAATCACAATCATCATTAATGGAAGCTTCAAAACTTTTTCAATTTTCAAAAAGCAAGAATACCATCATGAACATATGAAACACAACAGCACACTTTTCAAATCACATAAATTTTTTAAGAAATTTTGCCAAAGCAATGACTCTAATTTATATTTTTCAAAAATTAAAAACTTACAACAAATAAGTACACTAACCAATCTAAAATATTCTTGCTCAAATCACAACCCATAAATTGAAAACCATATGCAACCATCTAATGTGGGCATGGCCAAAACAAAAATTTAATTAAACATCCGCACAAATTTAAATAGAAGAATACCTTTGATTTAGTTGGTAAATCTTGAAGCACAAATGAGGATCTTTCTTACACACCACACAAACAACCTTGTCAACTCTATCAAAATTCAATCTCACTTCCAAGCCTTTAGCAAGCAATACACAACAAGTCTTTTGCAAGCATGCAAGAACTCATGCCATTGAGGAGGGGGGAAAAAAGAAAAAATATTAATGTGTTTCTAAATCCCTTGATTTTCCCTTTTCACTCAAAAAATTCTAAACCCCAAAGTTGCTTTTTGTTTCTTTTCACACTAGAACCGGGTAATTTTCAAACATAGATATTTTCATTTCTTTCTTAAAACAATATTGAATACAATCTTTCAAAAATTAAAAAATGACTTTTATTTTAAGACTCGTGCATTTTCATTTCCAACTATACCTTTTAATCAAAAGGAAGCTCACTAATAATAATCCAACTACTAAACCAATTGCATATTACCATTCCTAATAAACCATTAAATTATTCCAAGCACTTAAGGCAACTAATTTACATTTAGGAATTAAATAAAGTACAAAAAGCATGCAATTTACAAGTTTCACACAATAAGGATCTAAAATCACAAATGATTTAGATTAGTGGAAAAACAAATAAACACAAGGGACAGCCTTTTATTCAACAATTGAAAAGGATGGGCTAAGCAACCAAACATACTCACAAGAGTCACAAGCTCACTAACTCGACCACATGGACTAGCCAAGGTGAAAATGTCAAGTGAATCCATGTCATTCTCTTTCACATCCTTCCATTGATCAAACACCTATATATTTCATGCACACTCAAGTCAAAGCATCAAATCTAATAATGAAGATCATCACTGAAGCAACATACAATGACCAATGAAAACATGTAATCTAGCAAGGGACATATCCATCCTGCAAGTACATTATGTCATAATCAACTCAATATAACCTTTAATACAATCATAAGAAACAATTAAGAGTTATCATAGAGATAGGCATTACATATATATTGTAATTATATTTGTAATTTATGCTCAAATTATCAACATAAGAAATTTTATTTATGTAATACTTTTTCTCTTCATTTTCAATTAAATACTTTAGGTAGTCTAACAAATTTCTAATGAACATTTGCTATATCTATACATAGCTCAAGTTGGTATGAAATCAAGTAATGTAACGAATCCTTATGGTTGTGTAGTGAGTTATTTGGTTCGAAAATAGATAACTAAGATTGAATTGTATTGTCAATAGTAAATGACATTTGAAAATCCATGCTTTGCAAGAAAGAGCCATATAAATTGAGTTTTTTTTCTTAAAAAAATGATCTACTATATAACTATTTGACTTGTTGTAGGATTAGACACTAGGCTTTGTTACTTGAAATAGATAACTAAGAATGAACTATATTGTCAAGGGTAAATGACATTTGAAAATCCAAGCTCTGCAATAAAGAGAAAAGTAGATTGAGTTTTTTTTCTACAAAAATGATTTATTGTATAACTATTTTAGTTAGCTTCTATTTGACTCTATTGCCACGTGATTAGACACCAATCTCTATTAATTGCATTAATTGCAACTGATCTAACCTTTTGAAATCAAATGACAAATCATTCACTCAAAGTTTCAGTAAATTATGTTTTAATTTTGCCTTACTAGTATGCATACATCTACTGTTACAAACTTCTACCATATCCTATGTAAGCCTACATCTATGAGTCATCTTTAAGGGATTGTGCATACTGTTAAATTTTCAAGTTAATTTGTTTTACATCTGATGTTGCATCGTAATTTGTTGTTAATCTGCCTTATTAAGAGTTCTATAGCCTACAAGTTCGATAAACTAGTATAAAGATTGAAATGATAACCTATCTTAAGAGTATCTTTCTACATAGGGTTTAGTTATGCCATGTGGCCAATCACTTTGCATTTGTCCTACAAAGGTCTCTAGAAACACTCTCCAAAATTTGTAGAGCTTAAAGTATAGAAGAATCATCTCTCTCGTCAATTGGTCCTTAATTGACTTAAGTTTACCTAGATCAACTTGATCCTCAAATTTGGATATTTGTGGTCCATCCTTTAGAATTGGGGGTTGTAATTTTAAAAACCAGTAGAATCCTTGAATCTTCTTCCTACTTTCAATTTACCTCTCCTTCTCTACTCTAATTTATTCTCTTTCATATAAGAAGGAATTCTCAATTTCTTTTTTTCCATCCAACAAAAAGAATGACGAAAAGAATCCTACAATACTTCATTTTTCCTTCGTTTTACCTTTTGCAACCTCCTTGTTCTTTAACTCCTAACTTTCTTGCAATCTAGGGAGAGAACTAGTTTCCATCCCACATAGTCATGAATATTTCTCCAAGACATCCACCATTTCCCCTTTTCACATACACATTCCTTGGCTTTAAAAAAAACCTTTCCAAACTCAAATGTTTCATTCACCCAAATTATGCATTTAATTAACCTTTCCAAACTCAAATGTTTCATTCACCCAAATCATGCATTTAATTTGGTAATCTATTTCTTTAGTCATGCAAAGACTTGAGCATATTATTAATTAAATTACCCATAAATTATAATCAAGAAATATCTCGAATCAACCATTTCTCTATTTGCACTCACCCTAGTCATAAATGGTTTGGGATATTTTAATTAAAATTTTATTCAATTATTTAATTGTATTAATTTCGTTACTACGTTAAGTAAACACATTAATAAATCACGATAAGTCTATGTTGCATAAACCAGGGCTATAGGCTTGATCATTTCAAATACTACTTAATCATCATCCAAAATAATAATAATGATAATATGTCAATTACCACATCCAAATTATGTGCAGCTTAATTAGTCTAAGTTATAGAGCAACATTATTCAAGGTCATCGGACAAGGCCCTTTAAATCCTCATATTGGTTTGCTGACACGACTTCTTGTTTCCTATGCATGTTTTTTTTTTGGGTTGTTAATACATTTTCTTGGGTCACAGGGTAGGGTAAAACATACACACAAAGAAGGAACAGAATGAATCAGGTGGGTACTGACACTTTGACCTGCAATGCACATGATCCACTGGAATTAAGCTTTACATGAAATAACACATATTGTATATCTATTAGTGTGCTGATAGTATCAAACAACAGCTTAGGCCCATATTTTGAAAGGACTGTAACTAACAAGTAACCCTTCTTGTTGCAATTCTCTATTTGTTATAATAGGCTGTCCATCTTCACCCAATGAACCAGTTTCGGGGCCTTCATAATCCCTGTCAACAAACATCATCTGGAGCGAAGGAAGCTCTGTGTGAGTTAAACACATTGAAAAATATGCCTTCACACCCCTTTTATAATCATTCCCCTTGAGCATGTTGGGCAGCTGCTCCTTGATGGAGCCAGTCAGTCCGGCTCTTCTATAGATCTAGTCGATTCATCAGCAATATAAACCACACATGCAACCCTCATGTTATAAGTCCGCACTTCTGTTGCCACCATGTTGCAATTCAGATGGGTAAGCACTGCTGAAATCTCAGCAAGAAGACCAGGTAGATTTGTACCGGTCATTCCTATTGTGGTGTGTTTCCCAATAGATTGAACCCCTACGGTGTACCCAAGACTCACCTCCGTGGGGGAAGCACCCCTTTTTGCTCCCAAAGCCTAGAACAATATCTTATCTTTGTATATTTAGTTATTTGAGATCTTAAAAAATCCAAAAACAATAACTACCACGAGATTTGGGATTGGGGAATGGGGACACCATTTCTTTAAGTAGTAGTACAGGTCTGTGAATATTAATAAAGGTGTGCCTTTACTGCATTTAAATATAGTGAGCAGAAGACATAGGTAGTCTGTCCATGAACACAAGTTTCAGACTGACTGTGCCTAAAGCAAATTCCCTTCTTAAACACATTTTTATTACTTTGGTTTACAAGAAAACCAATGATGTAATCGTTTGCAAAAATTAATTTACCTGCTGGATGTAATGAATAATTCTCTAGCCAGTCAGCTTGTTGCCCAGCTGATCTGTTACATGAAATACTGCAGGGGGAAAAACAATTAGCCAAAGTAAGTCCAACGATAGAAGGCTTATCATCCAACATGTACTTCAAAGTTCAAATACAATAGCAGGTTTAACTTCCAACAGGTATCTCTTAATATAAAAATAATCCCGAGCTCGTAATTCAAGCCCCAATAGATTCTACAAGGCAAAACTTTCTAAAAGACGAACAATAATAGGGCTTGTAATTCAAGCCCCAAAAGTTTCTATTAAAATGGCAAAAGGCTTACCCCATTTCCCCAGGCACCTCTGTCCAGAGAAATTCATACAAGCATATGCACTAGGGAAACTTCAAACCTTTAAACATGTTACAAAGCTTGCATTCCATAAACCAGCCATCATCCAAAGAAATACAAGTTTCAGAGATGACTAAATCAAGATCTGTTAAAACTTGGACTACCTCGAGATGAATTTCATGTCAGTTAGCACTGTCAACCTGCACATTAAAGTAAATTACATCATGGGTCTGTACGATTCTTTGATTTCCTATCTTTACGCAAAGAAATCCCTTAAAAAAACTTATGAAAGAAAGCCATCAAACCAAGCTTTATGACACCAACATTTCTTGCTAAAAAAGACAAAAAATTGTGCTTACCATCAGTAAGGAGCAGTCATCATAGGTATCATTGTCTATCTATACAGACCCTGCAACCACAAAGCACTTTTAGAAACAGAAAAATCAAATTGTACATGCCTAAGATTATAAAATTATAGACGGTAACCTTGTTCTTCACATAGGTGGGTGGATTCTTTAGCTCAGATTCTCATATCCAGGATCTAAATAGGGCCAAAAAACATTATTCTCCATGTCTGCAAAAGATTACAGCTACAACCACTTATCAGATATGACACCTGTAAGTTTAGGCTACTGCAAAAGATTATAATGGCAGAAATTGTCTCACAAGTCTCTGGTTGAAAACATAGCCCAGTGAGTTGTAAATCTCTATCACATAAAATTTAAAATTTTGTTGCAATCTGACATTCAATTATCTAGAGGGCTTTCTGCCTCAAGAGATTATTAAGGTTGTGAGGGCTCAGGCAGTAGACATTTCCCACAACATGTTCAATGGTGTGATTCCAGAGACCCTTGGGATCTGTGGTGCATTGGAATATGTAGGCTTATCAAAAAAATTCTTAGAAGGTTCAGTTCCTTATTCACTTGGCAATTTCTTCCAACTTCTTGTCAGGTACAATACCAATATCTTTCAGAATGTTGAAATTCCTTCATTCCTTAAATTTGTCATTCCATTGAGTAGCAGCAGACGAGCATGAATGAAGACCTTTTGCAAATGGTACTGCAGTTATATCCCTAATTGAAGATGTTGGCCTGTTCAGTCAAATGTATCCTCCTTGCCTGCATGTGGAAGCAAAACAATTATATGGTAAGCCCACCATTGAGAAAAGTAATGGGTGCAGTAGCAGTTCGATCATTTGGGGTTACTGCTTTTGTAATTCATTTGGGATTTGTATAGGCAAAGAGGTTGGGTATAAAGTTCTTGTACCAGCAGAGTTTGCATTTGCATCTCACAGTTGTGAATCTTAAACATCCACAGATCTCCTATGAAGAAATTGACAGAGCAACAGATGGATTCAGGGAGGCCAACTTTGTTGGGAGGGGTAACTTTGGATCATCGTATAGAGGAAAATTGAATGATGGCAATGACATTGCTGTGAAGGTTTTGAATTAAATAAAAAAATGGTGGCCACAAGAATTTCACAGCAGAATGTATAGCAATGAGAAATATTCAACATCAAAATATGGCTAAAATTATGACCACCTATTCCATTGCCTTCAAAGGTTTAATATTTGAATTTATGTGTAATGGAATCTTTAAAAAGCATTTGTATCCCCAAAATCATCCTTGATGCGAATAGGGACTGAAGGAAAGACTAAACACACATATAATATAGATGTCAATTTCTTGTCAGATGTTGTTAATGTTCAACTAACCACCCTATGTTACACCCCACTATTTTCTTTGATGTATTACACTCAAGCAAATAAGGCAAACACACTCACATATTGAAGCTTCCAATTGCCACCTTATTTTGTATTATTTTGTAGTGTAGAATTCAAAAAAACCTACAGTTTTGTAGGTCAAACTCTTAGATGTTACACAGAAAGTGCAAGAATAAAGGCCTATCAGTCTAATTAAAGTCTAAAATTCCTATCCACAGTAAATAGAAGAGGGAGAAGTAGGAGCCGGGACAATTAAATAAATGAACACTGTGCCAGGCTTACCTGGTTGAGACTCGTTAGGAAATTGAAAAAAACCTAACTTTCTCAATCCTCTAAATATATCAAAATAGGCCCTTCTGCTCATGCTTAGAGGAGGAAGTGTTCCTTACTGATCTGTGAATTATGCCATTATTGACTATTATCCAGGAAGTCATCATCTCCCTCATCCCAGTATCTTGTTCTTGTTCTTTTGAAGTAACATACAATCTTCGGCCAGGTTTGAGGCCTTTGAGGCTCTCGCTAGCTGGCAATTTAGAAAACTCCACCAGTCCTTTCACCACTAGCACGGCTTTGTTCATAGGAGGTTTTTCCAATGGAGACCTGGCCAAATAGCCTAAGGCAAGCTTCACCCAAATAGCCTCTTCTTCATCCACCTGCCCCTGCAACTCTCTGTCTAACAACCTTGAGATGTATTCCCATCCTTGTCTAATTACAGTCTAAAATTCCTATCCACAGTAAATAGAAGAGGGAGAAGAAGGAGTCGGGATAGTTAAATAAATGAACACTGTGCCAGGCTTACATGGTTGAGACTCATTACGAAAATGAAATAAACCTAACTTTCTCAATCCTCTAAATATATCAAAATAGGCCCTTCTGCTCATGCTTAGAGGAGGAAGTGTTCATTACTGATCTATGAATTACGCCATTATTGACCATTGTCCAGGCAGTCATCATCTCCCTCATCCCAGTATCTTGTTCTTGTTCTTTTGAAGTAATGTACAATCTTCGGCCAGGTTTGAGGCCTTTGAGGCTCTCACTAGCTGGCAATTCAGAAAACTCCACCAGTCCTTTCATCACTAGTACTGTTTTGTTCATGGGAGGTTTTTCCAATGGAGACCTGGCGAAACAGCCCAAGGCAAGCTTCACCCATTTCATTGCCTCTTCTTCATCCACCTGCCCCTGCAACTCTCTGTCTAACAACCTTGAGATGTATTCCCATCCTTGTGTCTCCATCAAATTAGTGATGGATTGCAAGGAATCTCGAATACTTTCCCATTTGCAACCCATTAACAGCTCTAGTAAGATAATCCCAAAATCCTGTATGTTTCTGAATTTTTCATATTGTAATGCCAGATGTAAATTTCTTTGCTCTGAAGAAGACAGTAATCTGGAATTAATATCTATGGGATTTACAGAGAGAAAGCCACAAAACTTGGGGGTGAACCGTTCATCAAGGAGTACGTCAGTACAATTGATCTGGATATTCAAAAACCTTTTTCCATTATCGTCATGGAGATAAGCAAGGAAGCGTGCTATGGCAATGCCGATTTTTCTCCTTATGTTCCAGTCAAGAATGCTTCTGGGACGAAAAAGTTGTCCAGCGAGCGAGCCCATTACCATGTGATCATACACTAGAAAGGCTTCAATACCTGCTGAAACCCCACGCAAGCGAATGGCATTGGGATGATGCAGTTGCCACAACAGGCTTATCTCCTTCATTGAAATTTCCAATTGCTGTTTTTTCACAGTTACGTGAGTTCCATCAGACAGAACGCCCTTCCACATTAAGCCTGAAACACCAGAAACTTTCCTAGAGAAGTCTTTTGTCGCATTTTGCACTTCTTTGTAGGAATATTGCTGAATATAATCAGGAAGGCTGACAAAAATTTTGACTTTGGGACTCAGAGGTTGGGCGGTCTGTTGAGAAACAGTGTGGGGCTGAAAAGATTCAGGAAATTCTCCGTCTAGGGCTCTGATTATCAGGTCCTCTTCATTCAAATTTACGGCTCTTTCATCTGATCCTTGTTCTTCTTCTTCATCACACGTGATAAGTTTAGCTACATCAAACTTTTTGCAAATAGCAGTTAAGGAATCCCACTGACGAGAATTGTTCATTCTCATTAGCAAGAACTTCATGTATCTCAGAAAACATGAAACGTGGGTAAAACTAGGGCGGCAGTCTGGATCGGTGTCCCAACATTTTCCTATATGATCAGCTAATACCGATGGACACCAAGGCGGCAAACGGGGCCTTCTGCCTTGTATTATCAATCCGTAGACTTTCGTGGTATCCACTCCCTCAAAGGGCTGCTTTCCCGTTAGTATCTCATAACAAGTCATGGCGAAGCTGTATACATCTGCTTTATGAGTATATTGCTTTAAAATCCCCAGATCTGTTTCAAAACCCCGTTGCGGGTACTGGAAGACTTCCGGCGCCCTCCAGTAACAAGTTCCCCTCGTGAGTTCTGCAGAGCGGAAACTATAGAGCCTCAACCTGGCTTCTCCAAAATCACACAGCTTAACTCGCCCATAGCCATCTGCTCTGAATTCCGGTACTTCTGAAGGCTGTATGAGCACATTAGATGCTTTCAGATCCATGTGCATGATTCTTTGGCCGTGAAGGTGTTCCATTGCTCTTGAGATTTGAAGCATCATGTCCACTGCAACTGGTAGAGGCAAAGGGGGCCTCTCTCCTTCCAGCCGATCTTCAAGTATTCTATCCAAGCTGGAGCTGACGAATTCCATGACAAGATAACAACATCCTTCTGTGAAACACACACCTATCAATTGAACAATGAAAGGGCTCTGCAGCTTTGCATGAACGGCAATTTCATCTTTCAGTGAATCGTCGATATCGTTGCCATGACACCCTGGGATCTCCTTAACAGCCACCTTCACTCCAAGCCATGAGCCCTCGTACACTTCTCCAAAAGAACCTTGCCCAATAATTCTGAGTTTGGGAACTAAATCTTTGGGGTCAATTTGCAACCACGGAGACACACGAGTGCCCATAAGAGCAGGCTCATTTCGAATGGTTGCTTGCAGCTTTGCCGACATGAATCTTGCAACCCCCACCTTGTATTTGACTTCATCACTCATACTCGTTTCTTCACAAACCTTCAACAATTCTTGGAAGATAGTAACCAGACGCCTCTTATCTTCATACTCATCATGAATCCTAGTCAAATTGCACATCTCTGCACGAAAATCCCCCATTTTTGTGCAAGCTGCTGCTGTGTAGGTCTCATCGCTTTGGTCTTGTGAATATAGAAGATTCAGATGTAAACAGAGCACAGACCAAGCAAGGTCATGTACGTGAATGGCGTAGGCCTCCCCAGTAGTGGACAAGCTCATAGATTCGATCCACCACTTATCTCCCGAACACCGTTTGAGATACAATTCCGCTTCTTTTACAACACGATAAACTTCCTTCCAAGCCCTTTCAATAATTTTCTTTCCTCCGGGCCCTAATTTTGACGTAGAGCTGCCCCTGCTTTTGGTGAAGTAAACCTCTTTCGTAGGGCTCAGAATTCGCCAATTATTTACAGAGTCTGAAGTGAGCTTAGCAACAAAAGCATGAGAGAGATTATTGCACTGGGACGAGTTGTACCTGAAATCTTGAGGTCGGTAAAAGAAGACTTTGGCTAAACAGTCGAGTGCCAACCCCTCAAAATCGGAGTCCATTGTATTGACGAACTTCGCCAACGCCATATCGCCGATATTCGGATGTCCAAAAGCAAACAAAATACAATTGAACAAAATTTGCAAAATGATTACTTCGGCATTACAAAAGTAAGAAGAGAGCTCATATGAATAAAATAAAATAATTGCACTACCTAGTGTGCAATTTCCTGGAAAACAGATTCGATTACGCGGGAAAGAAAATGCTAAATCCTTGCTCGGAAAGACTTTTCCGCGTTTCTAGACACAATTCAGGTGATGGATTTAATATTTGCAAGTTTGATATATGGGAGAGGACGCCAATGCCATAGTGGGTGACCCTAACTTTCGGGGTCCACTTGGAGCGCCACGTAGTCAAAGATTAAAAAAATGCCATGCCCACATGAGCAGTGACATGTATGGGTAAATTAATTTGTTTTGAGGGGTGTCTCACTCATTTGTCACATGGAGGATGAGGAGTGGTGGAGGCATGTTAAAAAATAACATTTTTGAAGGTTGACTACAGTGGGTCATAAGAGTCTAAGATCTCCTAGGTATGTGTTGACCATGTTGTGTGGTGAATGGATATAGCGCCACCTTTTTTTAAACATGCTAACATTAAATACTCGCTACATCCTCTTTCTTTCTCGACCCACCACATTTACTCCTCTCGCATCCACGTTTCGCTATATGGGATGGCACAAGATTTCCACGCAATGGAGCCTTCAATGCTTCACTACCTTGCATTTATCTCTCATTGACACCCCACTACCGAGACTCCTCTTCCCGAAAGTTCATTGCATTTTGCACCAAGACATGTTCACTTCAACTCTATGTTTGGCGATGGCTTATGCAAAAGCTCCAAGTCAGAAATGTTGGCTCGTTGATAGTTGTCGGTTGCTGGTCTTCCACGCCGTCATTTGCATGTCAATGAAAAAGGTGAGGATTCCACATCTCACTAAGGCAATGAACCAACAATGTCTTCATTTTTTGAGGTGTTTGTTGTGCTTTGTTTCTTCTCTTTTCATATTTCTACACTTCACTTCTCCTTTTTTTCAATACATGTATTTTCAAGGGTTTTTTTTGCAGCTGCCGTCAATGTTTAGTGGTTTTTTGGTTGATAATACAGTTCTTGGTTTCACTAAAGCATCTTTCTATGAATGGAGGTCGAGGCCGTCATACCCAGTAATTTTTTTAATTATTTTTTGTTCTTGTGTATTCATGAGGGTTATGTATTTAACTGGGGTTCTTGTGTATTCATGATGGTTCTGTATTTAACTGGGGTTCTTGTGTATTCATGATAGTTTTGTATTTAATTGGGGTTCTTGTGTATTCATGAGGATTTTGTATTTAAATGGGGTTCTTGTTTTTCCATTTGTTTTAACATTCTTTACTATTTGAGATGGGATTTCTTTGTTTCACTCTTGTCTGTGGTTGTAAATGGAAGGTTGTTTTGGTTTTTTGTGTGGTTGTATCACTAACGAAGTGACCCAACTGGTTTTTTTTGTGATTATGAAATTCAACAAAGCCATAATAATGGTTGGTGGAATGTCTAGTTGTTCATGCTTAAGGCTTTTTGTTTCTTTAGCTTTCCACTGAAAAGATTCAAAAGATTCCAAATATCAAAACTAGTGTTCAAGGGTGTTTGTTGGAATAGTTTATGCTTTTTTTGAGTAGTGTTTATCAACACAAATGGTCGTCTTATGTGTTTTGTAACACATTCATTAGTTATGGAAATTCAAATTTTTGTTCGAGCATCACTATGACCTCTCCAATTTAAGTTATAAATTTTATTTTATAGTTCTTTTAATTGGTGAATTTAGACTAGAACAAAATTTGTGGAAATGGGTTATCAAATGTTTAATTGGCTGCTAAAAATATTGTAAAATTGGCTTCATTGTTAATTACCTACTCTGGATATCTTGTGCCTAATAATGTTTCTCTACAACTTAAACCCTAATTAGTTTTTTTAGAACCACATTTATTCATGATTTTATATTTATTTCATATATGTTGTATCCTTAAACCTTTCATATGCATTCATGTATCAATATACTAGGGTTTGATGTATATGTTGCATCCTTTAACCCCTCGCCTTACTTCTCCCACTATCATGAGTATTCATCTAAGAGTGAGACTAGGATTGAGATCTCTCCCAAAGAACCATAGTCATCCCATGTAGCTGACTAACATCCTCATGTAATATGTGAGTATGCCTAGTACTCTTGGATGGTCATTTATGGACTATCAAACTAATGCATCAAATAAGTAATGAAGGCATCATTTAGTGGTGAGAGAATGGATCTCTTTGCATCAAACTATGTAACCTCTCACTTGAGCTTATTCCAGGTGTCTAAATAGATTACATCTATAGCTAATTAGCATCATCTTTGCTCCTACACTATTTGGTCTCTAGCTACATCTCTCTCGGCCTATATATTGTCTCTCCCACAAGCTACAATTTTGCACTCTATTAAAACATTACCCTTACACAATGGTAGCCTAACTAACAAGGTCAAAAATGATGCAATCTATCTACCGTGTGTGTGATCTTATAATATTTGCTCAACTAGAATGACTAGTACACCTTGAATTAGTTGCTTAATCATGTACTCGCCATAAACTACACTTCCTACATAATTATAACTTTCAATTAGCCATATATCCGCAACAATATAAAAGCAAGACAATTTTAAATGGAATATCATAACTAGCATATCTGGGTCTTTGCCCTCCCAATATACATTGGTTAGAACCTATTGCAGGGGTAAAACAGGCGGAAGAATGAATACAAAATTTGCAAGTTTGTACAATGCATATTGTTTGTAATAATTTGAGAGGAAATAATTAGAAATTAATTGTAAGTCTCACTATTATAGGCCAATGTGAAAAGATCATTGTTATGAGGTTAGAGTTCATTATTATGGGTCAGTGTTAATAGGTTAGGGTTCACTATTAATAGTTTAGGGTTCATTGTTATAGGTCAAGGTTCACTATTATAAATGATAGATCACTCTTATAAAAGATTGGTCACTATTATAAATGATAGGGCATTTTGTAACAGTGATTTTTATAAATGATAGGTCACTAAACCATAAAAGAGTTCGCTATAGTGTTATTAAGGATGGGTCAGTGTTGATAGGTCAAGGTTCAAATTTATTGTTATAATTTATATAGGTCACTATTGATAGAATATTTCAAACACTTATAGAATGCACTCCACATTTGGAATGTATTTTGTAATTTTTTATTTAGGTTAGTTGGAAATTTATTCTACTAAGTAGTTTGAATGAATGGAATCCTTGTTTTGAAGTAGATAGAATAAGGCTTTTTAGCACATAATGTTTTTGCTCGTCATCTGGTTAACACTTTCATACTATGCAAGTAGGTTTCTCATTGTGGAGCATAATTCATGAAAAATATGTTAGGAATTATTGTTATCATTCATAAACTATCAATTTATTGACTTCATTCGTAAACTACCATTCTAAACTCATACATAATATTTGAAACTATTTTCATCATTTATAAACTATCATGCATCCAGCCTTGAAATGCCCTATATTCATACATGGCCTTGAGTAAATAAAATAATTCTAAATTAAAATAAAATTGAACTTTTAAGTAAACTAAAATTTATGTGTCCATACATATCAATCAAAAAAAAATTATGTGTCCATACATATAATAAAATAGTTCTAAAGTAGCCGATAAGGGTGTGGTTTGGTGGTTAAGTCGCTCGGTTGTAGTGGCGGCCACCAGAGTTCAAACCCCCGCTGGGCCAACAAGCTCGCAAGGCATTACGCCTTCGCTGGGCCAATGAGCTCACGGGTTTGAAGTGTTCTTTCTTGGGGATGAGGTCCCCCGTTTTGTGGCCTCACCGGTTCATAGCTCCGGGCAAAAACGTTGTGTGGAGCAGGAGGGTGTGTCGTACCAGCATCACCGGTCACGTTAAAAAGTTTACCAGGCGCATTATCTTTTAAAAAAAAAAAAGTTCTAAAGTAAAATAAAATCGATGTGTAAATAAAATTGTTATAAAGTAAAATAAAGAATTTTTTAAGTAAACTAAAATTTATGTATCTATATATATAATAAATAAAATAAAATAAAATCTCTTAAATAAATAATAATAATTTTAATATCTCTCTAACATTTTAAATAGAGTAATAATCTATGTAAAATATCTATACTAGTTAAAGATAGTACGATCGGGATAAATTTGTACCAGACATTACATACTTATTTGAAGAGCTTGATTGTCCATTCTCTCACCACTAAATTTGATATGTCTCATGCCCATACAATTGTAAACCTTGGAATTGATCTCTCTCATGTCCATCTGCCATTGATTTCACCCAAGGTTTACAATTTTACCATTTGGGGCTTGCAATTTATGTCAATGTAAGCTTGGAATTTTAACATTCTGGGTTTTAACAATTCTATGGCCATGAGAAATATCAATCCCCAAGCTTAAACTGACATAAATTGTAGACAATCCCTTTTTAGAAGATATGAAACCCATTTTCTAGTATTAAGTCTATATATTCAAAAGATACACTATAATTGTCCCAGCTATATATGAAGCAACCACCCATAATAACATATTGTTTTTCAAATATAAACTCCTTTATAACCAAAATGCATGGCCAAGTGTACCATCAAACAAATAGATACGTCCCATTTCTTATAATCAACTTGATTTATTCAAGTAATATTTGCCCTGCTACTAGTCAGTTCCTCCATGAATACTTGCTAGCAGCACACTCAAAGGTGTAAGGCTCACCAATCAAATAGTGAAAACAAGAGGATATTAATCAATCAACTATCAAACTTATTACCAAATTCTATTTTTTTTAACATCCATCAAATACATCCCTTCATCTCACATGAATTGATCCACAAAATTCAATTTCCATTTCAGACCAAACAAGAGGACATAAATTTAAGACTTCAAACCAAACAAGCATTCAACCAAATCAATCAACCTCTCACTATAGACCTCTCCAATTTTTCCATTTTACTCTAGTAATATTCCAATTTCCCACATTTTTATTTAAGAATGTTTCCCGATTTCCATCTATAAATGAATTAGAATCCAATAGGCAAGATGGCCCCATAGTGAGTCATCCTAACTTTTGAGGTCCACCTAGAGCGTCGTGCCAGTGAAAGATTAAAAAAAAATTGCACTTGTGCAGTAGTATTATTATTGCTTAGTCATATATCTTTTATTGCATTTATCTTCATTTCAGTTATGAAATTAGTAAGTATTATTATTGCTTAGACTTTCATATATTGTTTTATTGCATTAATCTTCATTTCAAATATGAAATTAGTGAGTATTATTATTGCATTTGTCAATACAATATTGTGAGTACAAATTATGTAGTATTTTTCAGTCATACAAATTCTTGGAAGTAACCACATGGGTGATGTTATATGTTCTATTAATGAGATTTAACTAGGTAATGTAATTATTATCGTATACATGGAATATCTCATAAAAAATAATGATTGTCATTTTGTTTCACTTACTAGTAGGGTAGTTCACATGGCAGAGAAGCTATTTATCACATTTCTTGAGTTGTTTTATTTACAAACTTAATTACCCATAAATTGTAGAAGTAAAACATGAGTCAAGATGTTTAATGGGAAGAAAATAACTATGGCATCTAGGAATGCATGTTATGACAATAAATAGGGTCTGAAATGTTGTTCTCACTATTGCAAATAGATGTCTAGACTAAAAATACTTCCACAGGAGGGTTAGCATGAATAAGTTGTTAAAGAAAACTATAATATAGCATGAATAAGTTGTCAAATAGATGTCTTCAAATACCTGAAGTTAAACACAAAGAAACCTATCAAATAGGACTACATTCTGCTAGAGAACATGACTACATGAAGAAACCTAAGCTAGTATGAGGTGGTAGCATTGGGGAGACTTGGTTTCCCAAAGGCATTTTGGGTTAAGATATGTTGCAGTCTACATTTCAAACTGATATGTGGATAAGTGCAACATAGCTTAACACTAAAAATATGTTAGTGTAATCAAGTCTCCCCAATGCAAACACTTCATAAGTAGTTTGAACTAATGAGATAAATGTGAGGTACTGAAGCATTGAAGGCTCCATCATGTGGAAATCTGGTGCCATCCCATACACTAAAGTGTTGATGCAAACAAAGTTAATGTGGTGGGTCAGGAAAGAAAGAGGAGGCGGCAAGCTTTTAATGTTAGCATGTTTAAAAATAATGTGACATTGTGTTTGCTCACCACACAACATGGTCAACACGTACTTATAAGATCTTAGACTGGGACCGAGGGTCCTCCTAATCCACTATTGATTAGCCTTCAAAAAGGCTTATAAATTACATGCCTCCACCACTCCTCATCCTCCATGTAATAAATGAGTTGGACACCCTCAAAACAAAATTTTAAACCTATCCACCTCACTACACGTGTGTTTGATTCAAAATTTGTAGACTAGGTGGGTCATTTCCTTAGTGAGGAGTGAAATGAAGAAATGCCTTCTAAAACAGTAAAGAATGTAAAGTCCATGTCAACCTCAAAAGTTAGGGTGCACCACTATCATGCCCTTAGCATATGATTGTACTCAAACAAGTTTTATGATGAGCCTTGGGGATTTACAAAATGCATATCATTGACATAAGGCAGACATAAATGTCGAATCCTCTTTTATTAATATAAGCTAAAATAGAAAAATGATAGTTCATATGGTTAGGCCTGACATACAAAATGCAAAAAAGATGCCTCCCTAAGAAGCAATTTCAAACTAATATGTGTATAATGATGATTTATTGCTCCTAATCTCACTGAAACCATGGGGGAAAAGAAAGTGGACTTGATGTGATAGATCTTGTTGTTGCTTGGTTGCTTGACAAAGTAATCCCAACCATGTTCTCTTCCCTTATTGCTAGAATTGGAGTGTAGCTTACATGAGATGGGGTTAGACTTAGAATTGGAGTACCTCTCACATGGGATGGGGTTTGTACTCCTCAAGACGTGACTCAAGCACAAGCCTGGATGAGTCAGCTTCAATATAGCACATGGACCCTCTCCTAGCCTTAGGTGACCTCCAGGTAACTCTTTCTCTCGTGGTAGAAGCCAATCAAGTGGAGATGAGACCTAGGGGTAGTTCTATTCTCTTAGGAGTAGAACATCGCAAAGAGTGGTCGACCGGTCCTAGGGCCTATCACGATTTGCTATGCGTTGTTCTATGACAGTTGTGGTGGAGATAATAATATGACCCTAAGGGTCATTAGTTACCAATCTCTTGTTTGGGTTTCTTGTGTTCCAACGTCTAGATGGATGTCTGTTGTAGTCGTTGATAAGCCTAGTATGTTATAACCTTTCTTCTATGGCTTGAATGAGTTGTTGTATTTGTTCTATGTTGAATTAATCTAAGCATGTGTTCTTGTTCTTCTTGTGTTCGTTATGCTACTTGTGGCCTAGGATACATAATTTTCCAATCTCCTCAAGGATAGCCCTCACCCACTCACCTCTAATTCCAGGGCACAATCGTATGCTTGGATAGAGAGAATATACTTGAGTTGACCAAGAGTTGACTTTTGACTTAGTGATGTTATCTAAGGCTTTGTGTGAGTTATCTTGAACATTTGACTTTGTGATGAAATTGAGGAGTTTGTGAATGCTTGTTTTGTTGAATCCTACCTCATGATCAAATAGATGGTTTGACTTTTTCTAAATTCTAATGTTTTTGTATTTTTTTGGGTTTTTCAATATGTATGCAACTAGTATGTATGCAAAATGATTTTTAATTCTTTTCTAGAATTGAAATTTAAAATGAACTAATTAACTAGGAAATCAAAAGATGAATGAAATTAATATGAGATTACCTATTTTGATGTGTTCAAGGGTGGCTCACTAGTCTCTCCTAGAGGACCTAAGCACAATTGATTGCACATAATGCAACGATGAGGCACACAACAATGTGTGGACATGAGGGTGCAACAAACTCAACTGATGCACTAGGACCACCAATATCATGTGGTTGTGCTAGTTGAGAAGTCTATGCAATCAAATGCTTGGTCAAAGAGTGTATGGTAGATAGGCTCTGATGTGTTGCATTTGCAACAATGACTGGGTGTTGAATTGGATGTGGAGAAGGGATATGAGGAGGGGGAATATATGGACCATACACCTGTCGTATTGCCCGAGGTCTATCTTGAGGCATTCCTTTACCTACTCCCTAGAACTCTCTAAAGTCAAAATAGTTCACATGGTGACCTAATATAAACTCCGCATATAGCTTACAAATGAAATATAAAGGTACATCAAGATTGTTGTTGGGTGCTTTATCAAAAACCATCCACCAATGATAAAAAATTATCAGTTATACCCTTATGTGTGCACCATTTGATTGAATACTTAGACTTAAGTACATCAACATGCAATCCGATTTTTGGGTTGACAAAATGTTGTGCTAACATGGCTTTGGTAATGTATAAATCTTTCACTTGGTCATAGGATAAGCCATTAGAATATTCTTCCCTCTTGGCTTCTCACCATTGTTGAAATGATTCATGTTAGCATGTGAGGGTTCGAACTTGACTGACAATTCCCTCTAAATTGGATGTCATTGAAGTCAATTGAGGGTGGCAGTGATAAATTTCTATAATTCAATTTATTTTATTAATTTTTTTCTCAATTTGTTCTTGAATTGTTGGAGGGTTCGGTGGGGGAGGATTCAGGTTTTCAACTTGCTCATCCATATTGCCTATTTCAAATTTAAAACATACAAACTTAGCATTTAAAACACTTCTTATTAAACTATATATGACTTAAATTAAACTTTTTGAACACAATCAAAATCACTAAATTGTATTCAAATTTGAGTAGAAAACTAATACTTAAAATCTACAATTCAAAACCCTAAAGTATTGCAAACATGTTGATTTAATTTAAAAAAATCAGAATTTGGCTCTTGATAAAAAAAAACTTACCTCTAGATCTAGCTATCGATTGTAGGAGAATTTGGCCTTCCAAATAATTGATATCCATTTCCCTCTGCCATTTTTTGTCTCCCAAACCCTCGGGTCGTGTATAAGTGTTTTTTTTGTAGTAAGAAGGAAAGGGAAATGGATATCTATTTTGGTTTGGTATTACCAAACTAAAACAAACTTTTTGGCCAACCCTTTAAAAAAGTCAACTATCCCTTTCGCAATTTCGGCTATGTAAAAACATGTTTTTTTCCTATTGCCACTATTTAGCCCATGATGATCCTGCACTCAACCAAGTCCTAATTTCATGTCTTAATTAAAGTGCTAATTTCATCTCCTAATTTCAAGTCTTAACTAAAGTCCTAATTTCATCTCTTAATTAAAGTCCTCATTTCGTGTCCCAATTACAAGTCTTAAATAAAGTCCTAATTTCATGTCCTTAGAACAAGTTAATTAAGAAATAAATATGAATGGGCAAAAAATATATATGTTATCAAAGAACCAACAATACTATTATAACATTCTAGAAGTATGAAAAATTACAATTATAGGAGTCATAATTCTAAGTCAAAATATATAGTCAAAATTACAATTACATGAGTCTTAATTCAAAGTTTTGGACTCCTAGATTATAGAATATTGTAAAATATAAAATTTCCTTAATTTTAAGTGATGTCATCGCACATAAAATGTATAAGTAGTGACAATCATGTCATCTAGTTGTAAAATTGACCTGAAACAAAAATGATAAAATGTATAATGAACAAGTATGTATACAATTAGTGCAAGTAAATAAATTAACTATAAATACATGAGTTGTAACTGTAAGTTAGGTGAGAAAATTATTATAATTCAAGTTGGAAAATTATAATAGAAATTCCTTACATTCAAGTAATGTGTAGCATAGAAAAATCCAATATGGATGTCACATGTTGAATGCACCAGTAGTGACAATCATGCCAACTAGTTGTAGGAGACCTGAAATAAAAATGAAAAAATGTATAATTAACATAGGAGCACAAAGCCAAAAAATAAATATTTATCTACAAAGAAAGAGTGAAGTATTCTATTATAACATGTTTGATAGTTAAGGGGATGACTTAAGGCGAGTTAAGGGGATGACTTGAGGGGACATTCAACCAATTACTAATTGGATGAGGGTGTCACGGTAATTATGAATCTACTATAAATTTACTTAATCTTAAATACGTTAGTAAACCAAATCCCAAAGTTATTAAAGTAAATTAAACTTACCTAATTTTTAAAACATAGTTAGATGATGGCTTAAGGGGAATTAAGAGGATGGTTTAAGGGGAGATGCAATCAATTACTAATTTTCTAAGGGTGTGCTAGTAAATCAATTCACTATAAATCTACTTAATCCTAAAATCATATCCTAGACCAAATTCGTTGAAGTTATTAAACTAAATCATACTTACCTAACTTATGGAACATAGCTAGGGAATGGCTTAAGGGGAGTTAAGAGGATGGATTAAGGGGGGATGCAATAAATTACTAATTTTCTAAGGGTGTGTTAGTAAATCAATAAACTATAAATCTAGTTAATCCTAAACTCACATTCTAGACCAAATTCATTGAAGTTATTAAACTAAATCGTACTTAACTAACTTATGGAACATAGCTAGAGGATGGCTTAAAGGGAGTTAATAGGATGGCTTAAGGGGGGATGAAATCAATTACTAATTTTCTAAGGGTGTGCTAGTAAATCAATTAACTATAAATCTACTTAATCCTAAACTCACAACCAAGACCAAATTCGTTGAAGTTATTGTTACTAATTTTTTGTTCACACTTAAAATTAGTTGGACCTAAGTGTAATTGTTTAGAAGGAATAAAAGAAAACTTCAAGGTTATGCATTTATTGAACATGTTGATATCCTGACAAGAGCAGAGAAAGAGATTCAGTTGACAGGATAACCCATCAATCTAATCAAGACTGATGAGTTATCATGACAAGAGAATAGGATTGCCAAGGTACCAGTTGTTGGTGCTTAACTCTGCAAGCACCTTCATAAAATTCAAAAATCCAAAAATTCCAACACTTTCGGTCTCTGCAGTTGTCAAAAATGCAAAAATCAGTTAAGGTGCAAGTGTCTTTGTATATACAAAGGTGTTTGTATATACATACAGGTCAAAATGTGCATTGGTGGGTGCAAAATCTCCATCGGCCTTTGAAAAAGTCAATTATATGCATTTTATATGCATATCAGGCTTTGAAATGTGCACATACAAAGGGGGAATATTTTGCAGATTCCCAGAATATACCTGATTTGTATATCGGGTTGCATGTAGACATACAAGGGAAAAATATGCAACAGGCCGATATACTTTTGCTACAGTGTTGGAGATACAAGCGAAAAATTTACAATGGTAGAATATAAATCGAAGATTCCTTGAAGACGCCATCGTTGTATCGAGCAAGTAGGAATGAATGTATGTCCAAAATACATTGAGTCTTATACGATGAAAAATATACAAGGGTCCACCATGACATGCAAGGTGAACAGTGTAGCGAGGGTATATACATTTGGTGGGCTCCACAAGGTTGTATGTGCAATCGCTTGTAGGTTTGCACATATAAGGGGATTTGCATGTATGTTCAAGGATGTGCAAAGCGGATGCGACGGGAAGGTTAAATGCATTGGCGAAGTGTTTGAATTCCACGGTTGTATGGTAGGCTTGTATGTTCCCAATGCATATTCGAACATACAAGCGGAAGATACAAGTGAAACATGCAAGGTAAAATATGCATTCATCGCATATTCTCTAAAGATTCCATGTTTGTATGTTAGGGAGGTTTGTATGTTTGCCTTTGTATATTCAACATACAAACAAAATATACATTAGATGAGCTACAAGCCAGATTTCAGGGTAGTTTCAAAGTGTTTTATATTTTTTAAAATCTGAGGCTTGTATGTAGCAGTTGTATGCACATATACAATGAGGATATGCAAGGAATAGGGATGCAAGCTGGACCCGATTAGAATTTCAATTTGTTCTATAACAGTTTGGGGTCCGCCTTGTATGATGAACAGTTGTATATGCATTTGCTCTTGCATATACAAAGGGTTTTTAAAAGCATAAATCAGACGATTGTATATGCATTTGAGCATGCATATACAAGGGGCGAAAAGGCAAAATAGTGAGAACGAAAGTCAACGATAAAAACATAAGGTGCCTACGTGGCATGTTTTACTGGTTGGCAACTTTCAAGGCGTGTTTCGAGCCGCAGATCTCAGCAATGGGAGTAGATCGACGGCTGGTTTTGTATTTTGCTGCAGCGATGGGTTTCTTTGTATCTATAGCCGCGTTTGGGCGGGAAAAACTCCAAAGACACGCCACTGAGGATCTGCGGGTAGCTGAGTAATAATGGCGACATTTGCAGGATTTGGGTTGACGATGGACAGGTCAACCACTAATTTTATGAAAGAAGATCTTCAGGTGGTGGCTCAGATCCCGGGCCCACTTGCTCTTCTCCTCTGTTTCTCTGCTGCATTCAATTTTTGAGCGCCATTTCTCATGCATTGAATCTGGTGAAATTTTTGACTTGCCTTGTAATTATTTTATGAATTTCACAGTATTGGTATAAAAGGCCAAACTGTGTTACTCATTCGGTTTGTTGAAGACTTGGGCAATTTTGGGGGAAAAAATAACGAAATACACAGCATTTTCCTGTTTGTTTTATCTCTGTGGAGTTTATGTGTTGCATCTGAGTTGTATCTTGCACATATGTTCAGTTTTAGTGTTAATGTTATATGAAAAATGCTTCATGCATGTGTTTTGTTGTCTGTCTCCACTTGTTGTATGCATTTCTTCTTCTGAATTTGGTTGCTAAGGGTTTCTCAAATTCTAGAATACAGATTTATGTATTGCATGCTTGATCTTTAGACTTCCATTCAAGGAATGGATTAAATTGTTTTAGGTTGAGTGTGGAGGAGATTGTATGTCAGCTGGGATATCCATAAGCAGAGACAGTTAAATACCCATTCTTGGGTGATGTTTGTAAGGCAAGCATCAATTTAACCCCTTGAAACTCGAATGCCAGTTGTAAGCCATTCTCATGTATACGTCTATGTGACTCCTTGCCCTGAGATAGGCATCAGTTTTCCCTTGTGAAGTAGTTATGATCCAAAACCCCTGTCTTGCATCCAAACCATCAAACCAATCATTCCATATTTTCAACCTGTTAGTTGTAGGAGTAGGATTAGGAACCCCTGCATACTCTCATCCCTAACCAGACGCATATGTCCAAGAAAGTTGCCAAACTTGTGATCTATCATTTAGATCTTGGTCCATGCATGAGAGTATTCTGCATGTGATTACAAAGTTAAATCTTTCTATCATTGAGAGTCAAGGTTACACCTTTAGCTATAGGGACACCCCCCTTGGTGCGGCAGAACCAGAAGTGAAGGGGAAGCAGCTCACACAACCTCCCGTATCTGTTGGCCGAATCTGCCCGTGCATTGGAACTAGCAAACCTTCTGCTGATTCAGGAAAAATTACCAACAGAATTGGTGACTCCGCTAGGGACATAATATGAAAGTGTTATCTTGCAATCTCTGGTAAAGTCTTGCCCATCCGAGTCACCAACAGAATTGGTGACTCCGCTGGGGATGATTTGATGAAAACATAATTTATTTGAGTCCATCCGAGTCACCAACAGAATTGGCGACTCTGCTGGGGAATCAAATGAAAAAAAAAGAGCAGTATCTGTGTGCTCGGGGACCGAGTCAATTGATTTGAAGGCTGGAAAGTTTAGTTTCCAGTGAAGAAGTTGCAACAAGATCAAAGAAAAACCATGTGGTGCTCTGCTGACGTGGTGAATCCAGAATTACAAAAGTGCCTTGTTGAATTTCTGTCCTCTCTGTGAGAGGTGGCGACTCTGTTGAATGAACCTATCAGTGCTGCAACATATATCCAGGTATTCATCTTTGATTCAAAATGTTGAGTTTAGAACAACAGACCTGGTTGTGTCCTCAAAGAAGGCCATTTGTTATTGAAAGGTATAAAGCCCTAAATTCATAGGAATTAGTGGTTACCCAAATGCTATTCTAAATAAAATTAGAAAATGTTTGCCAAAATATAGTGGATCAGATTCTGAATCGGTAAACAAACATCTGCAAAAATTTTGTAATTTAATAGAAGATTATGAGGTAGAGGATGAAGATGTTGTAATGAGACTCTTTGTTCAGTCATTAGAAGATGATGCTAGGGTTTGGTTCTCAGACCTGCCTGTACTTTCAGTTTCTTCATGGGTAGAATTAGAAGTTGCATTCCTAGAACAGTTTGGTGAAAGGTTTGATGTGGCCTTTGATTATACATTTCATGAATATCCAAAGGGGAGATGAGGAATTGGTTCTAGCCTTTAATCTTAGGTTTATTAAGTTGCTCAAGCAGATCCCTGAATATATGAGACCAAATAATTCATTGTGCTTGACAATTTATTTGGCTGCATTTGATGAAGAAATGAGTTATTTATTGAGAGATAAAGAACCAATCACACTTCACCAGGCTTACCAATTTGCTATGGACATTGAAAACAATGAGAAATATGGAATGCCAGTAGGTTTCATTGCTGCAAGTCTTCAAAACAGTTTTCAAAATGAATGTATTTCTGTTGTCCCAGTGTGTTCATTGAAAGATGATTTTGTAGACAGAAATATATTTCAGAATAATGTGTGCAGCCATGATGTGATGCATGAAGAAAGTGTTATAGAAAATGTAGGCACATCTTGTAATAATGAAAATAAAGATTGTTATCAGCGTCTAGAAGAGAAGCCTACAGACACAAGATGCCCTCCAATTGATCAAATGAAAGATAAACATGAGGTTGTATCTTGCATCAATATGCATACCCCAGTTATTCCTGACTATTTGTATAAGGTGGATATGCAGAGCTTCACTCTGAATATAGAGTATGTTGTTTCAAGGGACAACAGTGAATATGATAATGATTGTCAACATTCAGATGCATATGTGAGCCTTTCAGATGATGAAATATATATGGATGTTGAATATGAGTGTTTCCTTGAAGATTCAGACCACCTTCATAATGCAGAGGTTGAAAAATTTGCTTTTGATTATCAGGGCATTGATGAAGCGAAAAAATAGGGTCACTATTCAGAGGTGAATGGACAAGTTGCAGATGTGTGTGCCCATACAGTTGGGGATACTGCTGGTTGCAGAGGTAATTATGAGGTTTTTGACATAGGGCTGCATTCTGAGTTATTTCTACCTTTTTTTGAGACATTCCAAATGGACATTAATGATGAGATTGCTGAGCACAATGATGAAGAATATCTATATACTTATAAAGATAAATTTGATTATGAGATGTTGCTTGTGCCTGAATATTGTGTGTTTGATACAGAGGAGCTCTTATTTTTTGAAGAAGGGCAAAATTCTAATGTGGATTCATTTGTTTCATCTGAGTTTGACATTTTCCCAAGCAACATCAGTGACTCATATGATGATGACATTCTACAACTCATGATAATGTATGCTGATGAAGCTGGTTGTAGATTTGTCAATGAAAAAGAAATAAGCAGCAGCACAAATAATTGCAATACTGGGTGCTGCAGACAATTAAAAGTTTCTAGGCTTCATTTGAAGAAATCAAAAGAAAACAAAGTATTTGACAAAGGAAAATTCTGGTTTTTCCTTTTTGGTGGCCCTAGGCCACCAAGTAATTTTTAATAATGTGTTTTGTGATGCAGGTTGGTAAGGTTTTGACTCTATTGCCCAATGGATAAGGGACTGGTATGCATCCCAGAGATCTAAAGTCCTCGCCATGCCTACAAGAGGCATGCATCCCCAGACAGAGCCTGTGTTGGTGCTTAAATCTACAAGCACCTTCATAAAATTCAAAAATCCAAAAATTCCAACACTTTCGGCCTCTGCAGTTGTCAAAAATGCAAAAATTAGTTAAGGTGCAAGTATCTTTGTATATACAAAGGTGTTTGTATAGACATGCAGGTCAAAATGTGCATTGGCGGGTGCAAAATCTCCATCGGCCTTTGAAAAAGTCAATTACATGTATTTTATAAGCATATCAGGCTTTGAAATGTGCATATACAAAGGGGGAATCTTTTGCAAATTCCTAGAATATTCCCAGTTTGTATATCGGGTTGCATGTAGACATACAAGGGAAAAATATGCAAATGGGCCGATATACTTTTGCTACAGTGTTGGAGATACAAGTAAAAAATTTACAATGGCAGAATATACATCGAAGATTCCTTGAAGATGCCGCCATTGTATCGAGCAGGTAGGAATGAATGTATGTCCAAAATACATTGAGTCTTATACGATGAAAAATATACAAGGGTCCACCGCGACATGCAAGGTGAACAGTGCAGCGGGGGTATATACATTTGGTGGGCTCCACAAGGTTGTATGTGCAATCGCTTGTAGGTTTGCACATATAAGGGGATTTGCATGTATGTTCAAGGATGTGCAAAGCGGACGCGACGGGAAGGTTAAATGCATTGGCGAAGTGTTTGAAGTCCGCGGTTGTATGGTAGGCTTGTATGTTCCCAATGCATATTCGAACATACAAGCGAAAGATACAAGTGAAACATGCAAGGTAAAATATGCATTCATCGCATATTCTCTAAAGATTCCCTGTTTGTATGTTAGGGAGGTTTGTATGTTTGCCTTTGTATATTCAACATACAAACAAAATATACATTAGATGAGATACAAGCCGGATTTTAGGGTAGTTTCAAAGTGTTTTATATTTTTTGAAATCTGAGGCTTGTATGTAGCAGTTGTATGCACATATACAATGAGGATATGCAAGGAATAGGGATGCAAGCCAGACCCGATTAGAATTTTGATTTGTTCTATAACAATTTGGGGTCCGCCTTGTATGATGAATGGTTGTATATGCATTTTCTCTTGCATATACAAAGGGTTTTTAAAAGCATAAATCAGACGATTGTATATGCATTTGAGCATGCATATACAAGGGGCGAAAAGGCAAAATAGTGAGAGCGAAAGTCAGCGATAAAAACATAAGGTGCCTACGTGGCATGTTTTCACTAGTTGGTGACTTTCAAGGCATGTTTCAAGCCACAGATCTCAACAATGGGAGTAGATCCACAGATGGTTTTGTATTTTGCTACAGCGATGGGTTTCTTTGTATCTACAGCCGCGTTTGGGTGGGAAAAACTCTAAAGACACGCCACTGAGGATTTGCGGGTAGCTGAGCAATAATGGCGACATTTGCAGGATTTGGGTCGATAATGGATAGGTCAACCACCAATTTTATGAAAGAAGATCTTCAGGCGGCGGCTCAGATCCTGGGCCCACCTGCTCTTCTCCTCTGTTTCTTTGTTGCATTCAATTTTTGAGCACCATTTCTCATGCATTGAATCTGGTGAAATTTTTGACTTGCCTTGTAATTATTTTACTGAGTTCACAGTTTTGGTATAAAAGGCCAAATTGTGTTACTCATTGGGTTTGTTGAAGACTTGGGCAATTTTGGGGGAAAAAATAACAAAATACAGAGCATTTTCCTATCTATTTTATCTCTGTGGAGTTTATGTGTTGCATCTGAGTTGTATCTTGCACATATGTTCAGTTTCAGTGTTAATGTTATATGAAAAATGCTTCATGCATGTGTTTTGTTGTCTGTCTCCACTTGTTGTATGCATTTCTTCTTCTGAATTTGGTTGCTAAGGGTTTCTCAAATTCTAGAATACAGATTTATGTATTGCATGCTTGATCTTTAGACTTTCATTCAAGGAATGGATTAAATTATTTTAGGTTGAGTGTGGAGGAGATTGTATGTCAGCTGGGATATCCATAAGTAGAGACAGTTAAATACCCATTCTTGGGTGATGTTTGTAAGGCAAGCATCAATCTAACCCCTTGAAACTCGAATGCCAGTTGCAAGCCATTCTCATGTATACGTCTATGTGACTCCTTGCCTTGAGATAGGCACCGGTCTGCCCTTGTGAAGTAGTTATGATCCAAAACCCCTATATTGCATCCAAACCATCAAACCAATCATTCCATATTTTCAACCTGTTAGTTGTAGGAGTAGGATTAGGAACCCCTGCATACTCTCATCCCTAACCAGATGCATATGTCCAAGAAAGTTGCCAAACTTGTGATCTCATTTAGATCTTGATCCATGCATGAGAGTATTCTGCCTGTGATTACAAAGTTAAATCTTTCTGTCATTGAGAATCAAGGTTACATATTTAGCTATAGGGACACCCCCCTTGGTGTAGTAGAACTAGAAGTGAAGGAGAGGCAGCTCACACAACCTCCCATATCTGTTGGCCGAATCTGCCTGTGCATTGGAACTGGCAAACCCTCTACCGATTCGGGAAAAATTACCAACACTAGTCATTCAAGAAATACAGTTGTTTTTTTGCATCATGTTATCTTTTAGGAGTTACTAGTTAGATTGATTATTCAATTAATTAGTTTTGAATAAAAGAAAAAGATATTTGTATTAAACTGTTATTTCATGTCATGTTTTGAACATACATTCAAGTATCTGTTACTTTATCTCATGCATTGATTGAAAAGGAAATACATATACATCATATGCATAAAAGAAATTAACTGATCATGTTTAAAAGAAGTGTTCAAATGTGTTCTACACAAGCTGTGGGAGTAACTAGACTGAGCAATTGTAGACATGCAAGCTATGCATCTGTTTGATAAAAGAAAAGAAATGAACACATGATAAAATGAAACATCCATCATTGCCTGAGCAAGAAGGTTGTTTGTCGATGTCGACCTTCAAGTCTTCAGTCTTTAGTCTTTACTTTTAGCTCCCATCATTAGTTGAACCTGCAAAATTTTGGGGACAGCCCTGTTAGCGCTCCGGATGTTTAAAGTTATCACATGCTTTTATCAAACATATAAATCTACTTATACCATCATGCATTCATATGAGAGATCAAATCAGATATATGACACAAATCAGGAAGAAATCACGAAGAGGATCAATCAATACCATCAAGTATATTTTTATGCTAACTTGTTTGTTCACTGTGCAGGTATAGGACAAGTATTGTTGTTGATTTGAAGACAAATAAACATGTGGATTAAATGTGGCTCCCACAAGGGTTTGAGCCTAGCATGTTTTCTTTTCATTTGAAATGAGTATCAGAAAAGATAGGATGCATCATTCCAAGCTACATCATGCATCATCTAATCAACTTGCAGAAAAGTTATGTCATCATGACATTATTACAGTTGATTAGAGCAAATCAGATTAACATGACTGAGTCAAGTTGACAAAGTGCATAAATCAGGTTACAGTCACAGAAGGTATTTTATCTTTTTCATATCAGTAACAGAATACCATTTTTCTGTCATGTCTTAGATCACATTTGCAAAATCAAACTTAAGAAATGACAGAAGAATGAATAGATATAAGTATAGCCATCAACAAATGCATAGGACAATCATAATTCAACAAACATTCATCATGCATAGAGGAGTAGTCATGTGTTTGTACCAGGATAGCTATCTCAAACAAATACATTATCCAAGTAGCTATAGGATGATCAATATCATGAAATAGTATATGTGGAACAACTATGTCATAGCATTCAAGATGAAATAGCCAAGTCAAAATTCCATATGATTAAATCATCAACAGAGAGCCCATATTGCCAGGTAGCTGCCACAGTCCTGATGTAATCAAAATGTTCAAACATTCAGACAGTTAAGTGACACATAGAAATCATGGCATGATCACAATCTCATCACTGGATTAGAGTAACAAGCCTTATCACATCCCTTGGAACAATGAAAAGACATCATGCTAGAGTCAGCAAATGCCACAAGGAGAGATACCTTGCAAAAAGTTAAACAAGTGCAGTCACATTTACGATGCATGGTCATGACAGTGATCATGAAGTGGCTTGTGCAAGCAATTACAGTTAGAAATAGATCACAACTTCCATGCCCATCAACAGGAGTAGAACAATCTTGAAAGTGACTACCACATCAATGATGGAGGAGAAATAGTAGAAGGCACATGATATGATAAATGCCATAGTGATGATGTTGACAAAGGCACAAGACAAGTAGTCATTATCTCATATGCCATTTTTTTCTAAGTGACACAATTATGAAAAATATTTGCCATGATAAAGGACTAAAAGAGGAGATCAAAGACATGATATGTATGCTACAGTAGGATCCAAATGCATTAATAGAGATAAGTAGTGAGCATGCACAAAGACAATCAGGAGTAGTATCTAAAGAATGCCACAACCAAGTGCTAATGAAGACAACAATGATCCCACAGTCACATACATGAGGCAACAGTCATGATATAACCAAGGTTAAAAAAGGGAGATGCAGATGGGCAACCATACAAGAATAATTAATAGATATAGACAGAGGAGCCCCGACAACTAGAAGGTAGTTGACAAGTGAGATCAATACCTCTGACTGATAGTAATCAGGTATTCCTTATGCACATCTTGTAACTATTAACTATCACAATGATGTTGTTCATAATCAAAACAAAGAGTGTATGCAAGAATTAATGAAGGGCACATGATAAGCAGCCATACCTCAGTCACAAAGAAAATCAGTTATGGAAATAAGGCAATAAACAGAGGTAGTCATAATTTTGATCCTTGTGATCATATCATCATCAAGAGTGGACAGTCAACTATGATATAGACAAGTCTCATGTGCATATCAGACATAATATACAGGCTACAGGAGCCATCTGAAATACAGAAATCTTTTGAATGCATGTATTTATTTCATCTCATATGATCAAATGACATAACAGATGACAGAATGTGTTCATAGCACAAAGGCATGTTATAGGTATTCACATTACTGTTCCTAATGAAGATAAAGAAATAGAATAATGCTTCCAAGATACCTAGTTTTTGCAAGATACAAGTTACATCATGTTGAAAATCAAACGAGTGCTATAGGTTCAAGTTTTTATCAATTACAGGTGTATCAGTCATACATGACAAATGATAAGCATCTTATAGGTATCATGGCCTCTGGAAAAATGGAGAAAATATCTACAAATATCTGATACCTAAGAGAGATCAAACAAGCGAGGCATCAATACCTCTGGAAGGCATATGCCATAATGAAGGAGCAGCATATTGAGGAAAATTTAACAGTTAACCAACTAGTGCCAAGTGAATGTCAAGTCAAAATTCCCTACTCAGAAGAAGATTCATGATATCTCTTCATAGAAAAAGAATGATTATTGGTGCTCAGAATTGCAGAAGTAGCATTTTTTCTTACTTAGAATGTTCAAAATACAATCAAAGTAGCTACAGATTTAGAGAAATAGCTCTCAAAAACAATAGATGGTATTCATGTGTTTTAACATTTAAAACCCTAGTGCCATTTTTCCTGAATCAGAGTTTTTTTAAGAAATGAAGGAGAATGCTCAGAAAAGACAATGAGTATCATTAATGTTGCAATGGAGCCTTTTAAAAATGTAAATACTTGAAGAGGGTTTGAACCCCTAGACCATTTTCATGCATCTACAGTAAAAATAGAGTTACAGAAAGGTTCTCATAGCATGGTCATGACAAGAAGACAAGGTTTTGTGCCTAAATGAACACTCGGCTGTTCAAATTTGTGAAACCCTCATTTTCTAAATGAAACCCTAGTCTTTATTTTTTGCACAGTGAAAGAAAAAATGAAGATACGGTATATCTTTTATCATGGTCGTGCCTGAAAAAAGCAAAAATCATCACAATCAAGACCATTGCTACAAGTATGAAGCCCTTCATCATCTTTTACAGAGTAGTAGAGAAGGAGATAGACATGTGTTTCTAGTATAGTTGTCTGCATACAATGCAATTATGTGCATTTCCAAAGAAACCCTAATGACAGAGCTAGAAATCCTTCAAAGTTTTATATAAAAAACTAGTGATTATGCTTCAGAAAGTGACAATGGCCACGGCCATACAAAGAGAAAATAATATTCAAGATACCCAGATGAAAAAGATTGAGACTCTTGTCTCTTTTTGAGATATACAATGATAAATTAAGTATCTACAGCTTAGAGAGCAAGAGTTACCTTCAAAAGTAGAGGAGAGGAATGTAATGGCGACGACCTCCTATAGGTCTTTTCTTTCTCTTTCTCAAATTTTCTCACATTTTACAAAAAGATTTGACACATAAAGCAAGAATATTGTCACGAAAAGAATATAGAAGGAGAAACCAGTGATGCCCGTGACCATTTATGAAGAAAATGCTACTGAAATGGTGGAAAAACTAGTTAAAACTCAAAACACCATACTCACCAGTTTCTATCACTTCTTGTCACTCAGAAAATGTAGGGAGTTTGAATGCAGAGAGTCAAAGAGATGGAGAAAATACAAAGAGCTAGATCAAACCCTAGTGCAATGAACTTTCAGAGCGACGGCCAGTATGAAAGAGTAAAAAATAAATGACAAAATTTAGGGTTATTCACTGTTTTATTCAAAGCTTCTTTCCCATCATTCATTTTTTGACCCATAAAATGCAAACATCATTACTAAATCTATTTGTCGATCGAGGTCAAAACTTTAGATGATATGATCCCTAGTGATTATTACATGGAGTGGCCGACAGGAGGGTGTCTTGTGTAACAAGGGTGGTCGATAGTAATAAGGGTAAGGCTTAGGCCTTAATGCCTTGTGAGTTTTAATGATGCAAACCTCTTTCCTTCTAATGTCGACTATTTTAGTCAAACATGATGCTCATTACCTTGAGGTCGACATGGGACTTTGCATGGCCAAAGTGGAATATTCCTTATGCACTTGGAATGAATCATCAAAAAAGGTAAAAGGTGTGAACTCATGTAAAGATAAGATACATACAAGGTGGCAGAGGCCTATATGTAGGAATCATTGCTTTGCATAAGAGAAGATATGATTTGCATGATAAGGCATTTAGCAAGATGGTAGAGAGTCTTCTTAGACTGTTAGACATTGCATGGTGAATGTACTTTTGCATGAAGTAATAAGGGTATTTTTGCATTAGTGCATGGCAAGGATGTGAAGTCAAAGGGAGATATAAGGTTTTTTGACTTATGATTTAAATAGTAAATATATTATAATTTATTCAAGATATTATTAGGACAATTACATTAATTGTTACTAATAATAGCTTAAATAATTTATTTTAAATATAAGTTATTTTTGATTTGTGCATGGAGTGATAAGAGGAATTAAGTCATCAGATTGAGCTTTTAGTTAGAAGTAGTTTGAGGAGCAGATTGAGGAGTTATATGAGAAGTTCACCTTGAGTAAGGCACTTCATTTCATTGGTGCATGGACTAACACTAGTTTTGACATACTATATCTATTTTTCCATTAGTTTGGTGGTATTTTTTGCATGATTTCAGGGCTTGCACGGGAATCAGTTATCATTTTATGCATGTGCTATTTTGGGATAACTGAGGTTCAAATTCCAGTTGTCTATAGGTCAATCTTTTGACCTATCTTTTTTATATATTGTAAAACTTCATTCATTATGGAGTTAGTTCTTGATTCTCATTCTGATTCAGATAGATTGGAGAATTCTTGTAGCTCATTTTAACAGTTTTATTGAGAGATCGGCAGGTTACAGGTTTTTTTTGTCCTTTGCAGTATTTCCTTGTTCCTTTGAGATCAATTAGTTACCTTTCCTTGTAGTGCTAAATATTTGAAGTGATTTGATGAAATTTTGTTGTGTTTAACTACTAAACCTTTAAAATTATTGTCTCACTTTCTTGCTTGCAACATTAAGCATATAATCATCACAAGTCTTAGGTTGTGTTAACCGGAAGTAGTCCTTTTGTGTTGTGAAAAACTATTTCCTTCATAGAAAACCTATTTTCAAGCCTTCCTTAGAGTCACTTTTGTGATATTTATGCCAAGATTGGATTGTGTGAAAGTCAAATTTCTGAGTAATATTGTGAACCAGATTGCATATCTTTATCCAAATTAGGTGCATCACCAAATTTTACTTTTTTTGCATTTCATATAAGTTTCTTTCTTCCTTTTTCCAAAATAGAAAAAACATACATTCCAATAGAATATTTGAAGGGAACCAACCCACAATCTGGAGGTCTAATTTCATTATAGGGCACCCACAACCTAAAATTAGTCCCATGTTACATGAAATTACAGAGCTTTACCAGCCTTGCATACAGGTGCAATTCCCAGTGATAACAGTTTTTGGCACGCCCGGTGGGACTTTGAACTGATTTTTAGTTCAAAAGAACTTATTCATTTTTGTTGTTTTTGGTATGAATAGCAGAATTTTAGCCTTTTAGAGGTTCATTATCAAGTACCTGGCAACTCTAATACTTTGGTTTTACAGATCAGATCTTGTAGCTTATGAAAAAATATCATAACAAGATCAAGTAAAAATTCTGAGAAGAAGCATAATCAATTATCTCCACCAAAGAGGAGAATAAAAGCAAATAAAGTGATCAACACAATAGATTTATTAGTTGTTTCAAATCTACCAAGTACACATCCAGAGTTTGCTTCACACCAGAATCCGTTATTTGCAAGTTCATCATCAAAATTTCATAGTTCTCCACCAGCAAGCCCAAGAGAGTAGATTCCTATTTTCCAAGAAGAACCTCTTCTTCTTTGGTTTGCAGAAGAAGAACCTATGTTACAAGAAATATTTCAAGTAGTTCCAGTCCAAGCACCAACTCAAATACCATCTACTCCAATGGCTCTACTCGGAGGAGGTGGAAGTGGAGGACCAATTCCACCTCTTGGAGGAGTAGGAGGAGGAATACCACCTCCAAGAGGAGGTGGAGGTGGTGGAAGAAATCCACCACCACCTTGAAATCAACCTTTTGTTACATTTAATGGAGGCAGCCCTTTGAATCTAAACCAACATGATGACATACCATTGGCTGCATTGAAAAGTTTACCAAGTTTTATAGGAGAAGATGGGACTACACCCATTAAACATATTAGAGATGTGGCTTCTTTGTGTTTTGTTCACCACATCACCAAGAAGAACATTGCATTCAATGGTTTAGATGCTTAAGAGTTAATTCCATTAGAACTTGGGATGAATTAGGTGCTGCTTTGAATATACAATTTCAAGATAAATCTGATCATTTATCATTAGTTGAACAATGACCACCATTAAGAGAGCTCCACAAGAGAAAATATCAAATTTTTATTTCATATTTCAGAAAACATGGAATAGAATCCCTAAAACAATGAAACCATCACCAGAGAATGTTTTTTTGTATTATTTGATGGCATTAAATTCTGATATTGCTATTATGATACAATCTATGGGAGGGGTAACTTTACCAATTACTTTCGATATTGCAATAAGAGCAAAAAATAGTTTAATACAAAATGGTAAAATAGCACCTAGGCCTCCAATGCCAATTTTTTCAGATATACAGCCTTTAATTCCAATTTTAGCCCCACATATTTCATCAATACCATCTTTTGGTTATCAAGCAAATACAAAGAATAGTACAGATCCCATTCATTCTGAATTCTAAGAGTTGAAAGAAAACTAACAAAGTATAGCTAAAATATTGTAGACTGTGAGCAATGACCTAGTAAGTCTAAAAATTCAAGCAAACCAAAGTAACAGACCTTACCAAGCAGCCCCTTACCAAGCAAATAGACATGGTTATCAGAAAGATTATCAGGGTCAAAGGAGAAATTACAACAATAGGCCAAATCAGCAATATAGTCCAAATACTGTTAGTACATCAAAGGAAATAGTGCCTATACAAAATAACATAGTTCAGGATTATGCATGGTGTTACCCCTATAATCAACCTCATAATCAGGCCACTTGCCCAAATGGGATAGTAAATCAAGCTTTGATGGTACATAATAACTATGCTTCTGCTGAAAATTCAGCAAGTGATGTAAACAACCAGCTGGATATTCAGACTCAGTATGTTAATCCTGATGTAGCTTTAATGAATTGGTAGGCTAATGAATTTTGTGGTGTAAATTAGTTGCCAGGTCAAAAGCAATCTTTTACTAATATTGCAGCAAACACAAGATCAAAAAAGAGAGTTGTTGAATTGCAACAATAGGTTGGAACTGTAAATTAGCAAGCTGATACTGGTAAACAACAAGCTGGAAATATACCACAGCAAGATGATAAAGGTAAAAGTACAGTTTCTACAACTCAAAATAAACAGAATCAAGCTTCTACATCAAAGGATTTGCATATTTTGTCAAGGCAGCCAACTACAGAAAATAAACAGCTAGCTAAAGACCAACCAGAAGTTGATGTCCCAAAAGTACAGCAAAAGGTTAGTGGTCCTGTATTTAATATTTTAGATCATATGAAAAAGACAATAGTAAGCATGTCTATTTTAGATGCTTTACACATTCTACGACAAAAGGATTTGTTACAAAATGCATTATCTTAGTTACCTTTGTCAAATGAAGTACAAAAATCACATCAACCTCAGATTATGATTGCAAATTAGGTAGAAAAAAGAGTAGAACAACCTAAACCAGTAGGCAAACCTCCACCATTTTATGTCACTTTGATTGTAGGTGACTATTTAGTACATAATTGCATAATAGATTCAGGAGCCAGCAGCTCAGTTATGTCAAAATAACTAGCTGATAAGTTAGGTCTGAAATATGAACTTGTTGTTAGAGGTGTTGTACAAATGGATGGAACTGAAGTGAGTACAGTTGGAATGTTCAAAAATTTAAGCCTTACTTTGCATGCCTGTCTAAACTTTGTTATATATCAGGACATTTATGTCATTGATCTACCACCTACCTTTGCTATTTGCTTATCCAGAGATTTTATAGCAAGGTTAGGAGGATATTTATCATCTAATTGGACACATTTATTCTTCAGAACTAGATATGGAACTAAGGTTACAATCAAATCTGAACCATTAGCCAAAGATCACTTGGAACCTTACACACCCAGTTCCATAAATGCCAACCTTTCCATTTTTTATCAAGAGGATCTGATTCCTGTCCAAGACCCAAATACACCTTTAGAAGGAATACCAGATATGGTTTTAGATCAATGGGCAGTAGAGAACCATGAAACAAATCCATTTGAGCAAATGGATGAGATAGACCTTGGTGTATATATGATCCAAGAGAATAATACAGTTATTCCAAATTTGATTAAAGAAGAAAAACAACAAACTATTGAAGCAAAAGATGATGTTTGGGAACTTTATTTTGATGGTTCTAGAAGCAAGGTAGGAGCTGGAGGAGGGGTTGTTTTAGTTTCTCCCACAGGTGAGAAATATTATTCATCCTTCATATTTGCTTTCAGTTGTTCTAACAACTCAGCTGAATATGAGGCTTTAGTTCATGGACTAGAATGGACAAGAAAAAGAAAAATTAAATGTTTAAAAGTTTTTAGAGACAGTGAGTTAGTGGTTAAACAAGTCAGGAACCTTGCTGCTACAAAAAATGACTTGTTGAAATTATATAAGCATAGAGTTTGGGACATGATGGAAGAATTTGATGCTTTTAATCTGATATCTGTAACTAGAACTGATAACAAGCAAGTTGACAAATTAGCTGCCATAAGAGCTGAATATGATATTCCTGCTAAAATGAAGAATATTCACTCTCCTTTATATGTCAAAGTTGTTGTTAGACCATCAGTCCCAGATAATAATGTCAGTTGGCAAGTGTTTGATAGTGATGAACATATTGTAAATTTCATAATGGAAGAGGCTCAATTTTTTACAAGGAGTCAACAGAAATTTGTGCAGCAATATGATGATCAAATACTTCAGTTAAGATCAAATAAGCTACCCAAGGGCTTAGTGACCTTGGAATCTATCTTTAATACTGATGATCAAGTAAGAAAAGACAAGGCTAGCTTG
The DNA here is from genome assembly GCA_027924645.1 of Cunninghamia lanceolata. Classification (NCBI taxonomy): domain Eukaryota; kingdom Viridiplantae; phylum Streptophyta; class Pinopsida; order Cupressales; family Cupressaceae; genus Cunninghamia; species Cunninghamia lanceolata. The sequence continues at coordinate 9,305,205 of BSBN01000957.1, forward strand.
TCAGTAAAGCAAGAGCATTATGAACCCATTGAGATCTTTAAAGGAAAGTTACTCAAGCTGGGAAAGATATGTACAAAAAAAGAACAGCAAGCATTCATCTAGCTTTGTCAAGAGTTTAGTGACATTTTTGCATGGGAATATGGAGATCTGAAAGGTTTCACCTTAAGTTAGCTCAACACACAATAGAGCTGGAACCCAAAGCTAAACCTGTCAGACAAAAGAAAAGGCCACTAAATCCTAAGCTGGAAGTGCTTATGAAGACAGAACTCAATAAACTCATTTTTCCTATCAAACATACTTCATGGGTTTCTAATTTAGTTTTTGTTAGAAAAAAGAATGGAGAAATTAGATTATGTGTTGATTTCCGTGATTTAAACAAAGCATCTTTAAAGGATCATTATCCTTTACCATATATGGAGTAGATATTGCAGGTTGTTTCTGGATCAGAAAGGTTTTCTTTATTGGATGGTTATTCAAGTTATAACCAAATTCTTGTAAATGAAGAATATCGGTACAAGACAACTTTTACTACAAAATGGGGCACATTAGCATACAGAAATATGCCATTTGGCTTATCAAATGCAGGTGCAACATTTTAGAGAGCGATGGACATGGCTTGTCAAGGTCTGATTAATAAAATTGTGCTTGTATACTTAGATGATGTGACTATTTTTTCTAAAAAAGATGAAGAGCATTTTCATCATTTGAGACTAATCTTTGAAAGATGTACAGAATTTGGGGTATCACTAAACCCAAAGAAGAGTATTTTCTCTGTTCATGAAGGCAAACTATTGGAACACATAGTGTCTAAAGATGGAATATCAATTGATCCTGAAAGAATCACTGCAATACTAGCACTACCTCTTCCTGCACATAAGAAAGGCTTACAGAGCTTTCTGGGAAGAATTAACTTTGTAAGAAGGTTTATTCCTAACATAGCAGCACTTTTACAACCTCTTACAACAATGCTAAAGAAGAATATTCCTTTCAGCTGGACCAAAGAAGGAAAGCAGAGCTTTGAAGAAATAAAGGAGGCACTTGTTGCTGCTCCCACTCTGATAAATCCAAATTTTGATAAAGACTTCATTTTATATGCATTTGGTAGTGTGGATACTATATCAGCTATGCTTTGTCAGCAGAATAATGAAGGAATGGAATACCCTATGGCTTTTTTCAACCAAGTTCTGCATGACTATGAGGTAAGACATTCTTTTGTTGAAAAGCATGTATTAATTGTTATTAGGAGCCTTAAAAAGTTCAAACATATGCTTTCAAATAATAGAATTCAGTTAATGGTTGCTCACCCCACACTGAAAGAATTTTTGCTCAATAGGGATTTAAGTGATAAGAGAGCAGGGTGGATAACCAAGGTCATGGAATATGACATACAAATTAAGGTCACCAAGCTAGTCCGAGGCAAAGGACTATGTGAACAACTTGCATAAAATGACAAATACATCAAAGAACTTGAAGGAGAAGCTGAGACAGTGCTTCAAAACAATGAAACAGCTACTGTCCCAGACCCCCCTACAAGTTGGGTGCATGATATGATCCATTTTCTACACACTGGTGATTGTCCACAAGGCCTGGACAGATCTAAAAGAAGATATTACAGATTACAGGCAATTCCTTATATTGTAATTGATGGGATTCTATACAAAAGAGACTTTAACAATGTTTTGCTGAGATGTGTACAACTAGATCAAAATCAAAAGATTCTAGAAGAATTTCATGATGGACCTACTAGAGGTCATTTTGCAGCTAGAACAACAGCTCTGAAAATTATGAGAGCTGGTTACTATTGGCCTGACATGTTCAAAGATGCTCATGAATGGGTAAAGAAATGTCTAAACTATTTAGTTTTTCTAAGTAAACAAAGACTGGCAGCAATGCCTTTGCATCCAATTCAAGTGGAACAACCATTTGGCAAGTGGGGATTAGACTTCATTGGCCCTATTAATCCACCTTCAAGCCAAGGACACACGTGGATTTTGATTGCTACTGATTATTTCACTAAATGGACTAAAGCAGTTGCTTTGAAAGATGCTAATGAAACATTAGTCCTAAATTTTTATCAAGATCTAGTGCCCAGGTTTGGAACTCCTGACTCTATTATTTCAGATAATGCTTTAGCATATATTGGATTAAGAATATTTGATTGGTCTGTCAAAAACAACATATTTATGAATACTTCATCAAATTATTACCCTCAAGGTAATGGACAGGCTAAATCAACTAACAAAAATCTGATTAAAATCATAAAGAAAACAGTTGATGAAAATCAGAGGTCTTGGCATGATAAGTTTAAGTTACCATTATGGGCTAATAGGATTACACCTAAAAGATCAACAGGTAATTCACCCTATGTGCTCACATATGGAAAGGAAGCCAAGTTACCAATAACAGTGGAGTTGCCAACGCTTAGTTACATAAAAGAGCTAGAGTTACTTGAAGAACAGCTAATGGAAATCAAGCTTGCACAACTGATTGAACTTGAAGAAATCAAGGAGGCCTTGAAAACATTGGAAGCACACCAGACCCAAATGAAAAGGACATTTGATAAAAGGGCAGTACCAAGAGTTTATAAAGGAGATCTAGTTTTCAAATGGAATGAGTTGAAGAGCAGACCAGGATAGCATACAAAGTTTGATGCAATGTGGGATGGACCATACATAATAACAAAATGCAAACAACACAATGCATTCCATCTTGGTAAGTTAGATGGTGAGGTGTTGCCAATCCCAGTTAATGGGATTCACCTCAAATTATGCTACTAGTAAGGCAGCCTTATGCTACAAATAAGTGCTTTTGCACATTTAGTTTCAGTGTTTGTTGTTTTGTTTTCAAGAAGTGCTTTTGCACATGTTGCTAATTTTGTTTTAAGCAAGTCAATTTAGTTTTAGTTTTTTAGTTTGTTCTTGTTGTTGTGTTCAATTAGTGTGAGTTGTAGAAATTCTCTAAGTTTAGGACAGGAAGGACTCTATGCCCAATGGAGTTACAAAGGCTACTGGTTTTAAGCTGTTTAGCAGGCAAACAGCCCAGAGAAGTTGCCAGAAATGTTACTAATTGTTTGTTCACACTTAAAATTAGTTGGACCTAAGTGTAATTGTTCAGAAGGAATAAAAGAAAACTTCAAGGTTATGCATTTATTGAACAGGTTGATATCTTGACAAGAGCAGAGAAAGAGATTCAGTTGATAGGATAGCCCATCAGTCTTGATTATAGCCCATCAGTCTAATCAAGACTGATGAGTTATCATGACAAGAGAATAGGATTGCCAAGGTACTAGTCATTCAAGAAATATAGTTGTTTTTTTTGCATCGTGTTATCTTTCAGGAGTTATAAGTTAGATTGATTATTTAGTTAATCAGTTTTGAATAAAAGAAAGAAAGTTATTTGTATTAAACTGTTATTTCATGTCATGTTTTGAACATACATTCAAGTACCTATTACTTTATCTCATGCATTGATTGAAAAGGAAATACATATACATCATATGCATAAGAGAAATTAACTGATCATATTTAAAAGAAGTGTTCAAATATGTCCCACACAAGCCATGGGAGTAACTAGACCGAGCAATTGCAAACATGCAATCTATGCATCTGTTTGATAAAAGAAAAGAAATGAACACATGATAAAATGAAACATCCATCATTGCCTAAGCAAGAAGGTTGTTTGTTGATGCCGACCTTCAAGTCTTCAGTCTTTAGTCTTTACTTTCAGCTCCCATCATTTGTTGAACCTACAAAACTTTTGGGACAACACTGTTAGTGCTCCGGATGTTTAACGTTATCACATCCTTTTATCAAACAAATACATCTACTTATCACATCATGCATTCATATGAGAGATCAAATTAGATATATGACAAAAATCAAGAAGAAATCATGAAGAAGATCAATCAATACTATCAGGTATATTTTTATGCTAACTTGTTTGTTCAAGGTGTAGGTATAGGACAAATATTGTTATTGATTTGAAGACAAATAAACATGTGGATTAAATGTGGCTCCCACAAGGGTTTGAGTCCAGCATGTTTTCTTTTCATTTGAAATGAGTATCAAAAAAGATAGGATGCATCATTCTAAGCTACATCATGCATCATCTAATCAACTTGCAGAAAAGTTATGTCATCATGACATTATTACAGTTGATTAGAGCAAATCAGATTAACATGACCGAGTCAAGTTGACAAAGTAAAGAAATTAGGTTACAGTCACAGAAGGTATTTTATCTCTTTCATATCATTATCAGAATACCATTTTTCTGTCATGTTTTAGATCACATTTGTAAAATCAGACTTAAGAAATGATAGAAGAATGAATAAATATAAGTACATCCATCAACAAATGCATAGGACAGTCATAATTCAACAAACATTCATCATGCATAGAGGAGTAGTCATGTGTTTGTAACTAGGATAGCTGTCTCAAACAAATATATTATCCACGCAGCTACAGGATGATCAATATCATGAAATAGTATATGTGGAATAGCTATGTCATAGCATTCAAGATGAAATAGCCAAGTCAAAATTCCATATGATTAAGTCATCAATAGAGAGCCCATATTACCAGGTAGCTGCCACAGTCCCAATGTAATCAACATGTTCAAACATTCAGACAGTTAAGTGACACATGGAAATCATGGCATGATCACAATCTCATCACTGTATTAGAGAAACAAGCCTTATCACATCCCTTGGAACAGTGAAAAGACATCATGCTAGAGTCAGCAAATGCCACAAGGAGAGATACCTTGCAAAAAGTTAAACAAGTACAGTCACATTTACTATGCATGGTCATGACAGTGATCATGAAGTGGCTTCTGCAAGCAATTACAGTCAAAAATAGATCAAAACTTCCATGCCCATCAACATGAGTAGAACAATCTTGAAAGTGACTACTACATCAATGATGGAGGAGAAACAATAGAAGGCACATGATATGATAAATGCCACAGTGATGATGTTGATAGAGGCACAAGACAAGCAGTCATTATCTCATATGCCATTGTTTCTGAATGACACAGTTATGACAAACATTTGCATGATAAAGGACTGAAAGAGGAGATCAAAGACATGATATGTATGCTACAGTAGGATCTAAATGCATTAATAGAGATAAGCAATGAGCATGCACAAAGACAATTAGGAGTAGTATCTAAAGAATGCCACAGCCAAGTACTAATGAAGACAACAATGATCCCACAATCACATACACGAGGCAACAGTCATAATCTAACCAAGGTTAAAAAAGGCATATGCAAATGGGCAACCATACAAGAATAATTAATAGATATAGACAGAGGAGCCCCTACAACTAGAAGGCAGTTGACAAGTGAGATCAATACCCCTGACTGATAGTAGTCAGGTATTCCTTATGCACATCTTGTAACTTTTAACTATCACAATGATGCTGTTCATAATCAAAACAAAGAGTGAATGCAAGAATTAATGAAGGGCACATGATAAGCAGCCATACCTCAGTCACAAAGAAAATTAGTTATGGAAATAAGCCAATAAACAGCTAAAGGTAGTCATAATTTTGATCCTTGTGATCATATCATCATCAAGAGTGGACATGCAACTATGATATAGACAAGTCTCATGTGCATATCAGACAGAATATACAGGCTACAAGAGCCATCTGAAATACATAAATCTTTTGAGTGCATGTATTTATTTCATCTCATATGATCAAATGACATAACAACTGACAAAATGCATTCATAGCACAAAGGCATGTTACAGGTATTCACATTACTATGCCTGATGAAGATAAAGAAACAGAATAATGCTTCCAAGACACCTAGTTTTTGCAAGATACAAGTTACATCATGTTGAAAATCAAACAAGTGCTACAGGTTCAAGTTTTTATCAATTACAGGTGTATCAGTCATACATGACAAATGATAAGCATCTTACAGGTATCATGGCCTCTGAAAAAATGGAGAAAATATCTACAAATATCTGATACCTAAGAGAGATCAAACAAGCAAGGCATCAATACCTCTGGCAAGCATATGCCATAATGAAGGAGCAGCATAGTGAGGAAAATTTAACAATTAACCAACTAGTGCCAAGTGAATGTCAAGTCAAAATTCCTTACTCAGAAAAAGATTCATGATATCTCTTCACAGAAAAAGAATGATTATTGGTGCTTAGAATTGCAGAAGTAGCATTTTTTCTTACTCAGAATGTTCAAAATACAATCAAAGTAGCTACAGATTTAGAGAAATAGCTCTCAAAAACAATAGATGGTATTCCTGTGTTTTAACATTTAAAACCCTAGTGCCATTTTTCCTGAATCAGAGTTTTTTTTAAGAAATGAAGTAGAATGCTCAGAAAAGACAATGAGTATCATTAATGTTGCAATGGAGCCTTTTGAAAAATGTAAATACTTGAAGAGGGTTTGAACCCCTAGACCATTTCATGCATCTACAATAAAAATAGAGTTACAGAAAGGTTCTCATAGCATGGTTGTGACAAGAAGACAAGGTTTTGTGCCTGAATGAACACCCAGCTATTCAAATTTGTGAAACCCTCATTTTCTAAATGAAACCCTAGTCTCTATTTTTTGCACAGTGAAAAGAAAAAATGAAGATACAGTATATCTTTTATCATGGTCGTGCCTAAAAAAATTAGAAATCATCATCACAGTCAAGACCCTTGCTACAGGTATGAAGCCCTTCATCATCTTTTACAGAGCAGTAGAGAAGGAGAAAGACGTGTTTCCAGTATAGATGTCTGCATACAATGCAATTATGTGCATTTCCAAAGAAACCCTAATGACAGAGATGGAAACCCTTCAAAGTTTTATATAAAAAACCAGTGATTATGCTACAGAAAGTGACAATGGCCATGGCCATACAAAGAGAAAATAATATTCAAGATACCCAGATGAAAAAGATTAAGACTCTTGTCTCTTTTTGAGATATACAGAGATAAATTATGAAAAAGATTGAGACTCTTGTCTCTTTTTGAGATATACAATGATAAATTAAGTATCTACAGCTTAGAGAGCAAGAGTTACCTTCAAAAGCAGAGGAGAGGAATGTAATGGCGGTGACCTCCTGTGGGTCTTTTCTTTCTCTTTCTCAAATTTTCTCACATTTTACAAAAAGATTTTGAAACAGAAAGTAAGAATATTGTCACGAAAAGAATATAGAAGGAGAAACCAGTGATGGCCGCGGCCATTTATGAAGAAAATGCTACTGAAATGGTGGAAAAACTAGTTAAAACTCAAAACACCATACTCACCAGTTTCTATCACTTCTTTTCACTCAGAAAATGTAGGGAGTTCGAACACAAAGAGTTAAAGAGATGGAGAAAATACAGAGAGCCAGATCAAACCCTAGTGCAACGAACTTGCAGAGCGGCGACCAATATGAAAGAGTAAAAAATGAATGACAAAATTTAGGGTTATTCACTATTTTGTTTGAAGCTTCTTTCCCATCATTCATTTTTTGACCCATAAAATACAAACATCATTACTAAATCTATTTGTTGACTGAGGTCAAAACTTTAGATGATATGATCCCTAGTGATTATTACATGGAGTGGCCAACAGGAGGGTGTCTTGAGTAACAAGGGTGGTCGGTAGTAATAAGGGTAAGGCTTAGGCCTTAATGCCTTGTGATTTTTAATGATGCAAACCTCTTTCCTTCTAATGTCGCCTATTTTAGTCAAACATGATGCTCATTACCTTGAGGTCAACATGGGACTTTGCATGGCCAAAGTGGAATATTCCTTATGCCCTTGGAAGGAATAATAAAAAAAGATCAAAGGTGTGAACTCATGTAAAGATAAGATACATACAAGGTGGCAGAGGCCTATATTTAGGATTCATTGCTTTGCATAAGAGAAGATATGATTTGAATGATAAGGAATTTAGTAAGATGGTAGAGAGTCTTCTTAGACTATTAGACATTACATGGTGAATGTACTTGTGCATGGAGTAATAAGGGTATTTTTGCCTTAGTGCATGGCAAGGATGTGAAGTCAGAGGGAGATATAAGGTTTTTTGACTTATGATTTAAATAGTAAATGTATTATAATTTATTCAAGATATTATTAGGACAATTACATTAATTGTTACTAATAATAGCTTAAATGAATTATCTTAATTAAAAGTTATTTTTGACTTGTGCATGGAGTGATAAGAGGAATTAAGTCATCAGTTTGAGCTTTCAGTTAAAAGCAGTTTGAGGAGCAGATTGAGGAGTTATACGAGCAGTTCACCTTGAGTCAGGCACTTCATTTCATTGGTACATGGACCAACACCAGTTTTGACACATTATATCTATTTTTCCATCAGTTTGGAGGTGTTTTTTGCATGATTCCAGGGCTTGCATGAGAATCAGTTATCATTTTATGCATGTACTATTTTGAGATAACTGAGGTTCAAATTCCAGTTGTCTATAGGTCAATCTTTTGACCTATCTTTTCTATATATTGTAAAACTTCATTCATTATGGAGTTAGTTCTTGATTCTCATTCTGATTTAGACGGATTGGAGAATTCTTGTAGCTCATTTTTACAGTTTTATTGAGAGATCGATAGGTTACAAGTTCTTTTCATCTTTTACAATATTTCCTTGTTCCTTTGAGATCAATTAGTTACCTTTCCATTTAGTGCTAAATATTTGAAGTGATTTGATGAAATTTTGTTGTGTTTAACCATTAAACCCTTAAAATTATTGTCTCACTTTCTTGCTTGCAGTATTAAGCATATAATCATCACAGGTCTTAGGTTGTGTTAACCGAAAGTAGTCCTTTTGTGTTGTGAAAAACCATTTCCTTCATAGAAAGCATATTTTCAAGCCTTCCTTAGAATCACTTTTGTGATATTTATGCCAAGATTAGATTGTGTGAAAGTCATATTTTTAAGTAATATTGTGAACCAGATTGCATATCTTTATCCAAATTAGGTGTATCACCAAATTTTACTTTTTTTGCATTTCATATAAGTTTCTTTCATCCTTTTTATAAAATAGATAAAACATACATTCTAGAGAACATTTGAAGGGAACCAACCCACAATATGGAAATCTAATTTCATTATAGGGCACCCACAACTTGAAATTAGTCCCATGTTACACGAAATTGTAGAGCTTTACCAGCCTTGCATACAGGTGCAATTCCCAGTGATAACAGTTATTAAACTAAATCATACTTATCTTATGGAACATAGCTAGGGGATGGCTTAAGGGGAGTTAAGATGAAGGCTTAAGGGGAGATACAATCAATTTCTAATTTTATAAGGGTGTGTTATTAGATCTATTAACTATAAATCTTTTTAATCCCAAACTCACATCCTAGGCCATATTCTAAAGTTATTAAACTAAATTGTACTTACCTAATTTATGGAACATAGCTAGGGGATGGCTTCAGGGGAGTTAAGAGGATGGATTAAGGGGACATGAAATCACTTAATAATTTGTTTAGGGAATGATAGTAAATCAATTAGTTCTATCAAGTAAATATATACAACTATACATTAGTCAAAAATAAAGATTAAATGTTTAAAATTTTCTACATACCTACAAAACATTTAAAAGATTTACTTTGTTGTACCATATGCATCTTCTCTTTTTTGTAATGCATCTATGATTTCCTCATGGTCTTACATAGAAAGTGTCCCTAAGTCTTTTGTAACAAGTTTTTGTTGATATCTCACTAATTGTATATTTGTTTCCACAACCAAATGCGAGTAGTGCATAATTTTCTTATGTCTTTCATAATCTTCAAATGTAGGTATACCATTCTTCCTTATGAGATATTTCCGTAGCCAAGTTCCAACAACAACCATAGAACCTGTTGGATAATCGAAGTTATCATCATCTATTCTAGGTTGTAACAACTTATGTTTTGTCTCAATACATTGAAACCAATACTCTATTTCCTCTTCATTGCCCCCACATGTAGCAACAACATACACATGTCTTGCAAAAAACTTACAAATTCAATAAAGTAGGACATCATATATAATTCATAAAAATACATGCATGTATAGAATTATAGATTACAAAACAATGTAATAAAGCTAGATATTGAATTAATGTACCTTCTTGTACAAGGTCTAAAATATAATCATAGTCATCTGATGCAAACAATTGATTATCCTCTTCAAACATTGTCTCATGTTGATAATATGTTTGTATAGTGTTGTTATTGCTTGTTGTGTTGCATTCATATCTCTAGATCGATTCATTTTTCTAATAGAATCAATAGAATTAGCAACACTAGACATAACTTGTTTCATGATTCATCTATCTTTTTGGGTTTTATAAATATGCTAAATTTTTTCATTGCTTTTTGTATTTTTGACATTCTCATCAATTGCATTACAAGTTGACATTGAAATCTTAATCTTTTTCTATAAAAATTACTTTATACAATCTGTTTGCATGGGTTTGAATTTGTCTACAAGATATCTTACTATGAAAATTATCCAAAACATTTTTGTCAATTTAAAACAAATATCTTCATTTTCACTCATACAAGGGTCTTCATTTTCATTTTTTGTTGTGTTGTTTCTAATAGAAGAATTTATGTCAACATTGCTATATCCATCTTCTTTTAAACAATTAATCTCATTATCATTGAATGCATTTGAAGACATACCTGGATTCATTTCTATAATCACATTTTCCATATTCTTGAACTCTTCCACATTTGCATATTCTACATTGACCTCATCCATGTTGGTATCTTCAATGGTCTCCTATTCAATAGTCATCAAATTGGATGCTTCAACATTCTTCATTTCTCTAATCCTCTCTCTCCTATCTTTTTGTTGTTTTGCTTCTTTCTCTTGATGTGCTTCAATTTCTTCAAGTGTTATGACCTTCCTTTTTCTTTTTTGTTACGTTTATTTGATCCCATAATTACCAAAATATCTTGATAAAATTAACAAATGATATTTACTTTACTTAGAGTTAGATCCCTTCTTAAGCTTTCTGAAGTACAAGTAGATGTAGATACTTTGTTCAATATACCACATGTGGTTGATTTCTCTAAAAAATAATTCATTTTATTGATCTCTCTAAAAAATAGTTCTTGTGGTTGATTCCATTTGAAAATACTCCTTATGATTGAATCCCTAAAAAAATTAATATAATAACGACTTGTTGAAAGATTGTAATTGACACCCACATATAAAAAAATCATAGAAATAGTCATTGTCTGCACACATAAAAAGAAAAGTTGCAAAGATTTTGTCATAGTATGTTTTAATAAAAAAACATAATAGATATATATTAGAAATAGGCTTCCATTTAGAAATGAGCACCCGTTCTTTTTTCAAATGCATATATGTTTAGAACGGGTGCCTATTTCATTTTAGAATGGATGCCCATTTCTGAGTGGGTACGCATTCCACAAAATTTAAATTTTGAAACCCATGGCTTTGCTTTGGTTTTAAGCTTGGAAAAGGCTTGGAAACCCAACCCTTAGCCTTGAACATGCAAGTATAAGGCCATGTTAACAACGAGAGAAAAAATGACTTTACCAATATGGTTGACGACTTTCTTTTAAGAATTTTTAGACCAAATTAAAACCTATTATAGATCACAATGTCTAGTTTTCAAATATGTAATTTTTTTTTATTGTTGGACATATTTTTCTATTTATTAATTAATTTTTAAACAAAGAGACTCATAAATTTGAAATGACATATATTATTATTTTTTAATAACTTTTGATTTTGAAAGTTTTTTGAAAACAAATTATGTTTGACCAATTTAGATATCATTCTGTACATGATTTTTAATGTTATGATTAGTTTAGCTCAAATTATGTTTGTCATACATAAGAGGTTTTAAACTTAACAAAAATTATGGAAAAAAATCATTAAAAAATATATTTATCAAAAAATTATTAAATAATATCTTGACCAAACTTCAACATCATATGCATCTTTACACAAAAGGAATTATAAAAATACTTTCATTTAGATCAAATTATGTTGGTTGTACACATGCATGCTTTGGCCCAAAGCATGCGACTTGTATAAATCTATTTTTTGTACATCTTATATAAAACCAACTTTTATCATCTGGGTATTAAAATAAATTACATATTTGAAAACTAGAACAAAATCCTACATTTCATGTTTTTACATCATATTAATATTCTATGTGTAAGTGCTTCAAATTCTTACTCCAACTATGACAAACTTTGAAAATTAGGAAAGTCACTTCCACTTTTTGGCCAAAAAGTGGACCCAACTTCTAGCACTCACCCTGGAGTTGAGGCTTTGGAATATGAACCATTAGTATTTCTGGGATTATTGGGCTAGGAACCTTTATTGGGTCAACTGCAGTCACCTTTATAGCTACCAACATTAGTCTACCATCTTCATTTTTAATCATATAACTTGTTGGTTTGCATGCTAGCTTTGGTTTGTGGGTGACAAGAGGACAATCTCTAATTTTATGTTCAAAGGGTTGACACCTAAAACAAGTGTTGGTGAGATTGATGTACAAAACATGTTGTGCATGGTGCATGTAACGCCCCCACCAAGGAACCCCAGAGGACAACACTAAACTAGGTCAAATTAATGGAACAATTTTTTTTAAATAAATAACAATAGAATGCATAACATAACATAATAATCTAAACCTAGGTCCTCTAAGGCTCCTCGACTGCGCTACTCACAAATCAAGATTACAAGAAACAAAGGTTACATAATCGATCTAACAAGCAAGGTTCATTTTAAAGTACCAAGTTAAATGATCCTATATTACTCACTTCTATAATGTGGCAATTGATAATCAAACATTACAAATCATTTTCTAGCTAACTAACATATAAATGATACTTTACTTTATAGTACTCTTTACAAGAAGGAATCATCAATAATTGTTACATCATTACAATAATTACAACAATGCTTCCCCTAGTACATGTGGGAAGATTACATCAAGTTACATTAAGAGATACATCCCAATTTACAAATACATGATAGGAGATCTTCTCAAACATGAATAGGAACTGGAGTCCTCAGTGCAATGAATAATCTCCATGCACACGAACATGAAATAAGAATACCCAATGGAGAAAAGCACCAACCTCTTGACCATGCGGAACTCGGAGGTCCACTCCCATACCAAGACATAACACAAGGTCCCACATCTAGCAGATAGTCAGGAAAATAACATGCTGACATACTTACGGGTTATACATGACTCCAACACAACACTTCTAAAAACACATACAACACTCTCTTCACTTCCAGAGGCACTCATACATCAAGAGGAAATGCAACTAGGGAGTGCTAGACTGCAATAGGGAGGAGTGTCATCGCATGGTCCTAGCATGGGTTGTCCTGGTAGTCTCTCACTAAACCACGGCCCCCATCTATGGTTGTCCTGGTAACCTCTCACTAGGTCCCGACCCCATAGGGTGACACATGTGGAACCAACATACTAAACACATCTCCCAAAGGCACAGAGCCTTACACAAACTTTACACAGATGAAACCCAACTTTCAACAATTACATAGGCACTTAACCCAATAATCAAAACACATTATTTAATAAATAATTAATCATTACATTATAACCATGAAAACATTCCTTTAGTAAAGCAGTATTCACTACAAGTAATTATAATTAAGAATAATAAAACCATCATCTCTACTGAACTAATTTGTATGAAACCCTAATATTAAATTGCAACTTTAATTAATAATAAAATAACAAGATTCTAATTAACTGATTCACCTGGCAATATGTGAACTTTGCAAACTCAAAAATTAGTAGGCTATGGGCAAATGTTAGGGTTTCGACACTTCATTTCTTCCCCATAATCTAAAAGTTCTTAAACTTCATCTTTTCCTGATTACTTCTTTTATCGGCGATACCTAGGGTTTGCAAACCTAATTTATTTCCATGGTGCCAACTTCCTCTCTGATTAAAATGATTGTTGGAGATATACGAAATGGATTTTGCGAGAAGATTTTGAAAATTTTATTATTTAAGGTTGAAGTTGTAGTCTGTGTAGTAGGAATACACCTGTAAATGTATGTAGGATTGATTGATATTGATCCGATTGTTTAACATAGCAGTTTGTATTGATTGAAAAATTATCATATACTGTGGATCATAATTGATTCTAAGCATACTTTAGCTCCTATAATTGGGCAGTTTGGTGATTGTTCGTTATTTCAGTTTGCACTGATATCACAACTCTTCTATTTCGTAGTATTTTCAGAATGGGGATATTGTAAATTGAGGCATACCTACACTCCACAACCCGCGCCAATATGGGAATACGGTTCATTAGAATAGAACAAATTAGATTTTTGTCAAATGTTATAGTTGAAATAGCTCTGGCAAATGTAAGCACATGGTGTTACCTCAAAGCCACTGCAAAGAAATCGATCTCATGGGGTGCAATGATTGCAGGATATACACAAAATTAATTTGTTGATCAGGCTTTATATACTTTCAAGAAAATGTAATTGGTAGGCTTAAAACCAAATTCACAACCTTTGCCAGCGCCTCTCTACCTGTGCCAATGTGGGAGCTTAGACAAGGCACATGATCTGGTTTGATAGAATGCCTCAAAGAGATGTAATCTCATGGAACGCAATACTTGCAGGATATGCACAAAATGGATTTAGAATACAGTTAGACGATCAAACAATGTAGTTTATTGGATTCGTGGAATGCAATGATTGCATTATTTGCACAAAATGGATTTGTTGATAAGGCTTTAGAAACTAGCGAATGCTAAATCACAGATTTAGTATTGATTCAAAATGCAGTGCTGGAAAAAAGGCATGTTCGCCACTATACTCTGCCGAATACATTTCTAAATCCTAAAGATATGTTATCCTTTCAGCAAGGTTTAACATACTATATATAGACAGGAAAAAGAAGCATAATCATTTATGCCAAGAATAGATAGATATGCAAGCTTATCATAGCACCAGGTAAGAAAACCATTTCACCAATTTTAATATGAAAATGCTATCACTAATGTTGTGCTAGAGACTACAAGGTATAAGCGAAACCCTAATCGATTCTATGGGTTGATTAAATGGAAAGAAAAGACCATATAATGTATATCAGATTGATACAAATACTAAAGGCTTGGACCCAATAAAGTAAATCTCAAGATCTGAATACTATATTGAATCGACTAGAGAAGATTATTATAATCTCAACAACACAGTCCTTACTCTTGGCAAGAGACACTGCTAGGCATGTCAGGTGTTGTCATTGATGGCAACTAAATCTATCTTACACATCCACATTTCATCAGTGGATCATACCAGAAGTTAGATTGCAGATTTGTCTAAGTCTAGATAGACAAGAACAGGGCTTATGACAGGGTTCAACATTTGGTCCACATTTCTCCACAGGAAATCATATTGTGTTGCGGATCTAAGGGAATGTTAAGGGATGTCAGGGCTACCTAAATCCAAGATTTTAGCCTCCGTTGATGAAGGGATTGTAAGTTACAAGCATCTGAGTATTGGGTTTTGGTTAGACAATTTAGTCCGGTAAAGAACAGGCTGACTTGGTGTTTGATCATTGTGCGGATTAGGAAAAGTTGTTGGTTGAGTAATTTGTGAGATTCAGTGGTATTGGCCGACATGTAAGGTGACTTGGATATAGAAGTTTTGGTCTACATTAGTGTTTGTGCATGGATTCAGCTGATAGAACAGTGTTCTTAAAAAGTCTCTAAGTTTTTCTTAAGGCTGATTGCAGTTGATGCAATTTCATATAACTTGGATATATATAATCGATGAGTTTGAGCATTTTGATGTATGGAGGTGTGAATATGAAGGGATAGGTGCGAAGTATAGCAGAATCAGGTGTGAAGTAAGGAGATCTAAGCTCTAGATCATGGCAGAATAGTGAAGTAGGGAAGAGAGAGATGAAGTGTGCAAAGTCAGTTTATTGAGCTCAACCGGAATTGTAATTTTGCATTGTTAGATGTTATTCTTCAGTTCAAATTTCCTATGAACTTTTGTAATCAATTTTGTAGGTAGTGAACCTCCTTTAAGCAATGAGCTCTGGGTAGTGTGCCCGAAGGCATGTGCCTTCCCCATTTGTAATACTTTTAACAGAGTATAAATTCTTATGGGTTAATCCCCATCGTGGTTTTTCCCTTAACTGGGTTTCCACATAAAAATCCTAGTGTTCATGTGTCATTATCTTGTTGTTTCTGTTTATGCTTCTTTCTTTTGAATGTACGTGGTAAATTGTTAAAGGAACATAAAGTTTTGCAGAACACTGATTCACCCCCCCTCTCAGTGTTCCTTAATTTCAACAATTGGTATCAGAGCAAGGTTCCTTGGAAGAAGTTTAACAGCTTGAGGAAGATCTAGGAAGGTGTTTCAATGGGTTCATCTAGGTATTCAAATGGCATCAATTTACAACTTCAAGTTGTCTTAGAAGATCTTGATCAGTCTAGAGAAGAAGTCAAAGAATTGAAACAAAATCTTAAGGATGTTGATGATTTCATTGAGACCTTAAAAGGACAACTAAGCAAATCTAATGAAAAGAGAAGGGAGCTACTTCATCAGCTAGCAAATCAAAATGAATACAATGACATGGATGAGGTCTTGAAGGAGAAGACAAAAGAATGTGAGAAGCTAGCAAAAGAAGTTGTTGTCCTAAAACATGAGATGGAATCTAGGGTGATGAGACTAACCAAAGAAATTGAAGAAAGGAAGAAGACTGAGGAAAAAATGAATCAATCTCTGAAAGAAAGAATAGAAGAGTGCTGCATATTGGACAAAATAATTAGTCATCTAGAATCTAATCTTCAAGAAACCAAGGATAATGAGGAACAACTTGAAAGGCAAATTGTTATTCTCAAGCATGACCTAGAAGTTGCAAATGAATACAAAGAGAATTTTAAGATAAGCTTAGCTAAACTTGAAGTGTTGCTTGATAGTCAGAAGATGGCAGATGATAAGCATGGTCTAGGATATGAGAAAGGTGAAAGATCTAGACCCCGTCAAAGAAATCCTAAATCAAGGAATCAAAGAAACAGACCTAGAAGACCTCCAGTAAGACAACCTAATGCTCAAAGGTATCCATCTTTCAATGGAAATTATTTCAATTGAAATAAATTTGGCCATAGAGCTACTCAGTACAGAAGTAGAGTGAATCAAAATGGTCCATCCTTCTCCAATCAATGCTTTAATTGTAAAAGGTATGGTCATAGATCCAACAAATGCAGAAGTATGATGATGAACTACTCTAACAATAGAAGAAATGTCAATTCTTTCAATGACTATTGTTCTGCATGCAATAGATTTGGACACGTGGCTAATCGGTGCAGACCAAGATGAAATCAAGTAAATGAGCAAAGAAATGTTGTGTGCTTTAATTGCAACAGATTCGGTCATGTTGCAAGATTCTGCAGAAGCAGGAATGATGACAGAAAAGGTCTGGTAAACAGAAACCAAAAATTGCAGGGACAAGATAAAGGTAAGGGTAAAGTAAATGTGAATGAGATCTAGAATGAAATGAACAAAACATGGGTAAAGAAAGGTGAAGTGAATGATGGTGATGGGTCCGCACTAGAATCTGGTGCTGTTAATTCCTCTGGGAATTGAAATAGGAGCTGTGGCTCAGGGGGAGCTGCATTGAAAATCTAATTCCCCATGCCAGCAAGTGGGTGCCTAAATTTGGTACAATGGATGAAGAAAGAGAAGCCTATTGTAGATCTGTTGAAGCAAATTATGGAAGAAAAGAAGCTGTAATTGATTGCAGAGCAATTAAAGATCGACTGTATGCAAAAATAGTGCAACTAGATGTATTAGGGTAGAGCATTTATTACAATGAAGAATTAGGTTTTGCGGAGGATAAAAGGTCATTCATTCAAACACTTGAATCACTTTGTGTTCGAAGAGAACAAGGAGAAGAGCACCTGAGCTGAAATTTTAGAGATTTGAAGTACAAAGAATGATTTCGACAGCTAACCCTAATTCCATGAAGAAAAAGGTAATTCTCTGCGAAGCTTTGAACTTGTAATCTTTTGAAATGGCTACACCTCTAGTTGTGAACATCATTGAGAGACCTAGGCCGAAGTTTAAAAAGCACCCCTTCAAGTCTACTCAAGTTGATCCGATGGGAGCATTTTGTGGGGTTCCATATGGAGTTCTTCACACATAAGATATTAGGGCTTACATTCACGCACCTCTAGAGGAGCATGGCGACTCAAGGTTTGATGATCTATTCATGAATCACTTAAAAGGTGATGATTTTGAGCTCAAACTGGAATACAAAGTCCTGGAAGACAAGAAGTTCATACAATATGTTGGGTTTCTGAGTTTTGCAGAGGACGAGTGGGTCCAGTATGTTTTGAGCCATATCCATGATGAGTTTTTATGGCTGAATCATCCATTCAAGATCACAAAAGATGCAATAAGGGTAGTTACAGGATTGAATTCAATCGGTACTCTACCTCAGTTGAAGGCTGTGAAAAATCAGGAAGTCACAAAGGCAACCAGATCAAAATTTGATAAGAGAGCTATGACTATACATGATATAGAGGATCATGGGGTCAGATTTGCATCGATGGTACTAGGGTACAAGATATATTTCTCTAGCAGAGAAAATTTAGTGTCTGAAACAACCATCTATACTGCATATCAGATGGTAAAAGAGAATACAGACTATGATCTTTGTGAACTATTGCTGAACTAGCTTATGGAGAACCCAAGCAAGATAAAGAAGGACAAGTACTCATTCAAATATGGTACACTAATCATGTGTCTTTTCTTTTATTTCTTGAGTGAGCTCCCTGGGAATAAGAATATATATTGGCCTAACAACCAACTGGTAGTAGCCTAGATTAGAAATCATTTGAGTTGTCTGGGTAATTATGATGCACAAAAGACTACACTTTGGGGATTCTTCAAAAACTTCTAGAGTATAATGCAGGCTAGGGATAGAATACCTAGGGCTGTGGCTGAAAAATACAAGAACACCATTTGTTTTATGATTATTGTTTATTAGTTGCAAAAATGGAAGCAGTGGAACCTAGAGTTGTATGGATCATGCCCATGGGGTATGAAGTGGATGGACGTGTATTAGAGTTGTATGTACAACATCTGTTGAGCCAGCCTAGGGATCCCGCTAAGGAGAGATTTGGAACATATGAAGAGATTTCATTAAAATTACATCTTGAATTCAAGGCTCCTGAAATCAATAGGACTGTGAGGAAAGAAGTTGAGCAATTGGATGAGAATCTAGGCCTTACCAAAGAAGATGTGAGATAATTTAGGGAAAGGACAGAGAAAGTTGAGAAGGAGAAGCAGGACAGGGAACAGAAAAGTGTTCCGGCAGAACCTCCTTCCAAGTTAAGAACTATTAGGAGTTCTAGTTCAACATCTAGTGCATCATCTTCTCCTGTTGCAAAGAAATCCAAAGAAAAACCTACCTGTAAGGAAATAAAAAGAACAAAAGAAATGGCCAAGAGGTCATATGGCAGTGTGGAGAAGGAGAATGAAGAAAAGACTGATTCAGGTGATGAGGTTAAAGAGTCGAAGGTCTCAAGCACTAAAGTTGTTAAAGTGTCTAAGGAGAAGCCCTCCGGAAGCAAAAAGCCAAGTAAGAGGCATAAGTCAGAGGCTGATGTTGAGAAGCCAACTCCTTCTATGGAGGACATCAGTCAATCACTGTAGATGGAAACCTAAAACCAATGACTAAATTCTATGATCATTACAGTGATACTGACAAAAGAACTTTGGAGGATGCTACTATAAAATATTTGAATGTATTCAACAGAGCACTAGTGGAGATTTTGTCAGAAGTTCCTAAGAGTTTAAGAGACGTTCTGGAAATAAGAAAAGAAGCTGCCAAAACAAAGGATATGGAGCTGAGGGAACATGTAATGTCCAGTCTATGTTCGGTGATCTCCAGAAAAGAAGCAGATAAGATTCTTAAAGAAATCAAGAATGAATTCATAAGCAAGAAAAGGATGAATAAGCTGATGATTGGAGACATTGATGAAATTGTTAAAGAAACAAAATAAATTCTAAGGAAAGCATTGGACAAGAACAAGTTCTATGTGGTTATAGAAGAACCTATTGATACTGATGACACATCAATTCTGGATGATGAAAAGTTGTAGAAAAATGAGCAACAAACTGAAACAGATGATGCCTCCATTCTGGAAGAAGAAACTTTGAATAAACAAGATGAAGAAATGATGAAGGAAGATCAAGAAAAGGAAACTGATGATGGAATTGATTCCTCCACTCCGGATGTTGAGGAATTTGATACACCAAATCCTCTGGAAGAGAATGTAGAAGAAATTTCTGATATAGATAAAAGCAAAGATGCCTCTGATGATGATGATGTAGAGAAGGCAGAAGCAGAGAAAAAGAATGAAAATGATGAGCAAGACAATGTGGTTGACTCTGAAAAGGGAGAAGCTAGAAGCCCTGAAGAGCATAAGTCTAAAACATCATTTTGGGCAAGAGACACTACAGAAGCAGTGAAAGAAATTTTGGAAAGAGATAAACAAATTGAAGAAGATCAGGATATAATACAAGGACCAATCAATTTTAAAACTTTATCACCAGTGCAGAAGATAAAGTTGGCCTCTATTGCACTAGCTAAGGCCAAAGAAGAAATCCTAAAGTCACATATAGAAGATAGCGAGTTGCTTGGCCTTGCATCTGGGATTTTGGAGAAAATCATACCCAAATTTCAAAAGGACTCATCAGCATCTCCCTCCAGTCAGTTGAAAAGTCTGATAAACTCTGTAAGTTCTCATTTTGAAACCTTAGAGAAGTCAGTAGAAGTTAAAGTTAGAAAAGAATTCAATGAGAAGAGATTTGTTGAAATAAAGAAAATAATTAGTTATGATAGATCAGGGCTTGATACTAGTGTAAAGAGTATTCAAAATGCCCTATCTGACAGAGTAGAGATTTATAAGTTTTTCTTAAACGGATCTAAAACTGTTGAAGATATTGAAAAGAAGATTAAGGACTTAGAGCTCAAATTGTCTAACATTTCTCAGTCATATAATCCTTTAACTGAGTCTGTAGCAATCAAAAAATGCCAAGTAGTGAGTTTGCAAAATGAATTGGATGATTTGGAGAAGGAAAAAGTTAAAGTCTTGGGCAGACTGGATGAGCTCTGGGGACTAATTTCCCCTAAGTTGGAGACTATGTATGATATATTGGTAGAATCCCAAGCTGCTGCTGCTACTAGCGATCCTTTTGATCTTCAAAAGGCAGAATCATAGGTATTTTTGTTCAGTGGGCATATATCCATTTTGGGCAGCACTAAGAAGAACTGGGACAATGAATTAACACGATTGAAAAACATTTTTGGTGATATCTTTTTGCAAATGAACAAGGCTTAAGGACTGTGTGTTCATATGCGAAAGTATATACTTAAAGTTTTGACCCATGTACATAAGATTTTTGCATGAATTTTGATATGCAGATCCCAGCCTTTGCCATTGATGTCAAAGAGGGAGAGGAAAAGCAATGAAAAATGAAGAATTAATCTAAGGGGGAGCATTGGAAATCACAAGTGTATATAGTAAGGGGGAGCTATTCTAACACTTAGTCATTTTTCACTAAGTGTTGCCATCAATGCCAAAGGGAGAGATTGTTGGCGAGAGACATTGCTAGGCATGTCAAGTGTTGTCGTTGATGGCAACTAAATCTATCTTACACATCCACATTTCATCAGTGGATCATACCGGAAGTCAGATTGTAGATTTGTCTAAGTCCAGATAGATAGGAACAAGGCATATGATAGGGTTCAACATTTTGGTCTGCATTTATCCACAGGAAATCATATTGTGTTGCGGATATGAGGGAATGTTAAGGGATGTCAGGGCTACCTAAATCCAATATTTTAGCCTCTGGTGATGAAGGGATTGTAAGTTACAAGCATTTGAGTATCAGGTTTTGGTTAGACAGTTCAGTCCGGTAAAGAACAGGCCGACTTGGTGTTTGATCATTGTGCGGATTAGGAAAAGTTGTTGGTTGAGTAATTTGTGAGATTCAGTGGTATTGGCCGACATGTAAGGTGGCTTGGATATAGAAGTTTTGGTCCGCATTGGTGTTTGTGCATGGATTCAGCCGACAGAATAGTGTTCTTAAAAAGTCTCTAAGTTTTTCTTAAGGCCGACTGCAGTTGATGCAATTTCATATAGTGGATATATATAATCGATGAGTTAAAGCATTTTGGTGTATGGAGGTGCGAATATGAAGGGATAGGTGCAAAGTATAGCAGAATCAAGAGTGAAGTAAGGAGATCTAAGCTCTAGATCATGACAGAATAGTGAAGTAGGGCAGAGAGAGATGAAGTGTGCAAAGTCAGTTTATTGAGCTCAACCAAAACTGTAATTTTACATTGTTAGATGCTATTCTTCAATTAAAATTTCCTATGAACTTTTGTAATCAATTCTATAGGCAGTGAGCCTCCTTTGAGCAGTGAGCTCTAGGTAGTGTGCCCAAAGGCATGTGCCTTCCCCATTTGTAATACTTTAATAGAGTATAAATTCTTGTGGGTTAAACCCCACTGTGGTTTTTCCCTTATTCGGGTTTCCACGTAAAAATCTTGGTGTTCATGTGTCATGATCTTGTTGTTTCTGTTTATGCTTCTTTCTTTTGAATGTATGTGGTAAATTGTTAAAGGAACATAAAGTTTTGCAGAACACTGATTCACCCCCCTCTCAGTGTTCCTTAATTTCAACACTTACAACCTTGATTTACACCATAAACCGCAACATAAACCATAATCACCTGTAGAAATGGATAATCCTAACAAAATTTAATTAGCGCTAGAGAGAGAGATTAAAACCTGGCGCTGAAAGTCCTTGTCTTGCTTAGGATGACTATCGTAATTCTCATCTTTTCAACATACCTCCTGTCAAAGTCAAACATTTTCCCTTTTCTATTTCCTTCGTTGTTTCGCTTCTTTGATCAAAACTGGATCCAACGCCTGGCAGAGACGAAGATTTGATGTTGAGCTCCAAAAATTCTAACTTCCAATTCCACAATCCGAATTTCTCAAACCACCATTCCCCGCAACATCAACATACTAGAAATTTTTTTACTGCCCCCCTTTCTCCCCCCAAAAGAAAAATATTTACAGGAAAAAGAAGGTTGTTCGTTGAACGGGAAGACCAACCAACTATATAACAAAATATAATTAACTTTTTTTTGATTTATTAAATTAACCTTCCCGACAGCAATAGCTAATTTAAATTGATTAGAAGCATTTTATTAAAATTATAGTTTGGGTAAAAATGATGGATGCCTAAATTCACACAAACGGGTAAAACCATTTACCCACATTTAATTAAATAACTCCAGCCTTATTACATTTTTATTTATTTATCATATTATTTTATTATTGTCTACAATTATTTATTCATATATGTATTTATATATATATATATTTAGCAAAGTATACCCCAAATTATTTTAATAACCAAAGGCATAATATCAGACAAATTAAACCAAATGCCAAAACAATTACCTGACCACTATCCAGGGTCAAAAAGCAAAAATTCAAGCAACACTAACTGACCACTAACACTATTGACAAAGTATCAACCGGATACTCATCCTCGACTCATCCTCTTCGAGGATGATGGCTAGGGTAGGGGACCAAGTGCTATTTCCGATCAACTAATCCATTGGGTTCACGGCACGCTCAGACCTTCCAGTTCAGGTGGAGTCGATGCCTAGTACCTGTAACCTTTAAATATCCCTAAGTTTAGGTGGAGTCAATGCCTAGTACCTGCAACCTTTAAATATCCCTATTATTTTACCTTCATCTCCAAGTTCCAAAGCCAACTACCTGCACATCCATGGTGAGAATGGAGAGGCACTACAGTGCATGTTGCCAATTTGTATATCAATGGTTTAATTTAAATCCTAGGAGAGGTCCATTTCCACACATACCCTACATTGGGGATGAGTTGAATAAAACTTGTATGTTTCCACACAAACCACCCTCCCTAGAGATAAGGTGATATAGTTAAGAAATGATCAACAATGAAAAGGTGGACTAAGGGACTCGACCCATATAGACACATTAAGAGCTTTGTGGTTAGACATAACAAAGTCTCTAGTCCATGGAGAAAAACTAAAAGTGAACTACAAACATAGCAGGGTCGACATGATGGAGGATTGCATCCATATGGTTAGTTTCTATAAAGAGAAATAAGAAAAATTGTTTGGTTAAATTTTAGATGGCATCCAATTTAACCCCATGTGGGACCCAAGCAGTAGTTATCGAGTCACAGAGTATACTTTTAGATATAATATGTCCTACAAAATATCATATAAGAGTAAACAATTCTAACCATTTGTATGCATTATTAAAATCTAGACTTGAAAGAACAACATTTAGAGGGGTTTTAAAGCCCATACCTCATGAAACACTTTTAAAACAAAATTGTGAGGCTTCATCATAGGCGGTGCCATTAGTCACTCCAATCCCAACAACATCAATATTAACAATTGAAATGTTTCTTCAATAATTGCAAGGAAGATATAAATGCCCTATTGCACTTAGGGAAAGTAGTATGATAGAAAAATAAGTAGCAAGGGAAACATGCATCAAACCAAACCAACCTCTCTCGCTCTTGCACTCTCTCCCAGATAATTTTTTTTTTTTTTCCAATAAGAACTAGCAATACCCATCACCAATAGAAATATCCTTTGCACTTCGAGGTGCAATTACTAGTGTCTATATAACTTTCACAAAGCGAATCTATAACATATTTACTAATTTATCATTTTAATCAATTATTTATAGATTTAATGAAAGAAGAGATAGTAGACTTGATTTTTCCACACTTCATCAAAATAATTTAGAGTGCTTTTAGATTCAACTATGTAAGTATTTTAGCATCAACATCTCATATCACACTCTAGCATCCATCATCAAGATAAGGATAACAAATAATATGTCTATTGTTAAAAGACTTATTTTACCCTTACAAAAATGATAGAAAACTTCAAAGTATATGAATTTTTACACCATAGAAAAATGAGCAGCATAACCCTACAATAAATTAGAAATTGATACATTAATATAAACAAAATCATAAGAACTAGATTTGAGAGGAAGGTGTACGAGGGAATAGTGGGATTTGAGATAAAAAGACATGAAAGGAAAATGGAAGGTACATGGAAAAATAGTGGAATTTAAGAGGAAGGTGCATGAAGGAATAGTGGGATTTAAAAGGGAATTGACTTCACTTTGCTTACGTCAATGCACCAAGCTCTAGTCCATTGCGGGCCATGTTGCTCATTCCTTATGGTGTAAAAATACACTTCGTCTGAAGTTTCCTTTCACTTTCTACGAGAGTAGAGTGAGTTGAACCGACTGGATCAATGTATAAAGGGAAATTGGATGATGACAGTGACGTTGCTGTGAAGGTTTTGAATTTAATAAAAAAGTACTCCCGCAAGAATTTCACAACAGAATGTATGGCATTGAGAAATATTCGACATCGAAATGTGGTTAAAATAATAAGCACCTGTTCCACCGACCTCTAATATTTGAATTTATGAGTAATGGGAGGTTTGGATGTTGCTCATGCCATCGAGTATCTTCATCATCAGTGTGATGAGCAAATAGTGCATTGTGATATAAAACCAAGCAATGTGCTTTTAAACGAAGACCTCATGGCTCATTTGTCAGATTTCGGAATAGCCAAATTAATGGGCCAAAATTCCCTCGTCTCTCTCAATTTCAGAGATTTGAATGGTACCATAGGGTATATTGCACCAGTTATGCTTTCTTAATAATGGGGTTTTCCACCATTAGTATTCAATTTCAGATTCGAATGCTTCTAATAATTTGACTTAATTGATTGCAGAATATGGGGTTAGTGGAAGGGTTTCAACTCGAGGAGATGTTTATAGTTATGGCATTTTGTTATTGGAAATGGTGACAGCAAAGAGGCCCACTAACCCCATGTTTAAGGGGCATTTGACCCTCCGCAAGTGGGTGAATAATGCAATTCAAGATCAAATGTTGGATGTAGTCGACCAAAGCTTGCGCCTCAATCAGATGGGCAGTGACATCCCAATTGTGGTTTCATTGTTACGCCTTGGTTTGTGGTGTTCGGAAGATTCACCCTCTACACGCCCCACCATCACAATGGTGTCAGCTCTTCTGGAGATTCTCAAACAGGAGTGGCAGACAGGTACAAGTCGTTCTAAAATAAAAAGTCTATATGATATGTTAGATCCATTCGCATATGCTTGAAGAGGCTTACCGGGATTGCTCATGAACTTGCTCACAACTCCCACTGCATGAGCAATATCGGGACGAGTGGAGATCATAGCATACATAATGCTACCAACAGCTGATGTATAAGGAACACCTTGCATAAACTCTTTATCCTCTTGTGTTTTTGGACACAAATCAGAAGATAAACGAAAATGGGCAGCAAGAGGGGTAGAAACAACCTTTGCATCAGCCATACCAAATCTGTCTACAACCTTGTCAATGTATGCCTTTTGTGACAACATGATCTCCTTCTTTTGTCTATCCCTAGTGATGGTCATTCCAAGAATCTTCTTAGCTGGGCCTAAGTCTTTCATAGCAAATCTCTTAGCTAATTGAGACTTTAATTCAGAAACAATCTTCATACTTGTGCCGGCTACCAACATGTCATCAACATAGAGCAAGAGAATGACAAACTCACCATTAGGAAGTCGCTTATAGTAGACACAAGGATCTGATTCACATCTCAAGAAGTTATGCTCATTCATAAAGCGATCAAACTTGAGATACCATTGGCGCGGGGCTTGCTTGAGCCCATACAAGTTGCGCTTCAATCTGCAATAAAGATGTTCCAGTCCTTGATTTTTAAATCCTTCCGGCTGTTCCATGTACAGTTCTTCATCAATATCACCATGTAAAAACGCTGTTTTAACATCCAACTAATCAAGTTCAAGATCCCAAACCGCAACCAAACCCAAAACTGCCTGGATTGTGGTCATTCTCACAACAAGTGAAAAAATCTCATTAAAATCTATGCCTTTCTGTTGATCATACCCTTTGACAACCAGTCTAGAGCGATCGCGCTTGTTGCCTCCATCTTCCTCTTTCAACTTGTATACCCAACGATTCTTCAAGGGTCTTCGATTAGGCGGAAGTGGCACTAAATCCCAAGTGTTATTAGCTTGCAATGAACTCATTTCATCTTGCATCGCCTCTTGCCATTTCGAAGAATCAACTACCTTGCAACCCTGTTTATAGGTAGCTGGTTCAGGTTGATCAGAAATCAATGATTCTGGTTGTGCCTCCTCTGAATACAACAATTCATAATCAGAAAATTTAGAAGGACATCTCCTCTCCCAGGTAGACCTCCTTAACTGAGAAACCTCCTCCTGCAAATTTGAATCATCCAGATTCATTCTGTGTAACTGGTTTTGAATATTTGCTATGTCATTTTGCAAATTACCTCCATTCTGAATAATGTCTTCATGACTCTGCCTCTATACACTTCCCTGTGCCTGCACATTTCCTTGTGCAATCTCTCCCATATGTTGCCTTTACCTATCTAGAGTTTGTTGTGCACCTATAGTGCTCTATTCAGGCAAAAATCCCTGACTTTGTAGATTACCTCTAATCACCTGCTTGTGCGAACTACCAATACAAGGTGGATTATTATTTATAGGCTGCGTTTGAGCTGACAGGGGCTGTGTTTGAGCTTGGATAGGCAGTAAATGTGTTTGAAGAGGCTGCATAGCATTTACCAAAGGCTGCGTGTGAGTGGTGGGAGGCAGCGATGAGTTTAATGAGGGCTGCATTGCATATGCTAAAGGCAACGATTGAGTTAGAGGCTGCGTGGGATTTATGGAGGACAGCGTGGAAGCTAAGGAAGTCAAACTACTTCCAACGTCAGCTACAAGTGTGCCTTCTACTATTTGAAGAGGTTGCGTTGCACATAAAGGCAGCGAACTATGCAAAGAAAGTTGCGTTGGATGTGAGGGAGGCAGCATAGATGTTAAATCACTTCCAACGTGAGCTATGGGGTTTGAAAAAGGTTGTTGTGTAGGAGTTAGAGGCAGTGTTGACACTATAAGAGGTAGTGTTGTATTTAGCAGAGGCATATTTGGATGGAGCTGCGTTTCAACATTTAGAGGAGGCTGCGTTTGCACAGTAATACTAGTACCAGAATTTACATCTAAAGGCTGTGTAAAAGAAGCACCATTGTCAAACAAATCAACATTAATATATTCTTTTGAAGATGTACTTTCTCTGTGCAAACCTGGGAAAACTCTTTCGTTGAAGACGACATCCCGACTACGAATGACCTTTTTTGGTGACGGGATCCCACAACCTGAATCCATACTGATCCTCGCCATACCCAACAAAGATACACTTCTATGACTTGGGATCCAATTTGGATCGTTTCTCAGGAGGAATAAGAGCAAACGCTTCACATCCGAACACCCGTAGATGACTATAAGAAATACGCTTGCCCATCCACCTTTCCTCGGGAATGTCAAGATTTAACCGAGATGAGGGAGCTCGATTAATGAGGTAAACCGCTGTGTTGCAAGCTTCTACCCAGAATTCTTTTCCCAGTCCAGCATTGGAAAGCATACACCATGCTTTTTCCAAAATTGTTCTGTTTAGCCTCTCCGCAGCCCCATTTTCTTGCGGTGTATAAGGAACAACTTTGATTCTTCGAATACCATTGTCAGCACAAAAACTATCAAACTCTAGTGAACAAAATTCGCCGCCATTATCAGTTTGCAAACACTTGATATTATGCCCACTCTGATTTTCAACTAGAGCTTTAAAAATTTTGAACTTGCTGAACACTTCAGATTTTTTATTAAGCATAAAAATCCAAACTTTCCTAGTGCAATCATCAAGGAAAGTTAAAAAATAATTAGCACCTCCAAGAGAAGTTACCTCAGTTGGCCCAAAAACATCTGAATAAACCAGCTCCAAAGGTGAGGTGTTCTTCTCATGACCCGTCTTTATGAAGCTAATCCGCTTCTGCTTGCCGTAGAGACAATGTTGGCAAAAATCCAAATCCACAGATTTCAACCCCGGTAGTTGTTCTCTTTTGATCATGACTTCAAGACCTTTTCTACTCATATGTCCAAGCCGTTGATGCCACAGCTCGGTTTCGCTGTCCATCACTGTCATAGCAGCTCCCACTTGAGAGTCATTCTCAAAAACATATAAACTGCCCTCTCTATTTCCTTTGGCAATCTGCATGACACCTTTAGTAACCTTCCATGAATCTGGATAGAAGGTAGTATTGCAGCGTTGTGAGAACAATTGGGTTATAGAAATCAGATTCTTTTTCAGTTTTGGGACATGCCTAACATCTTGCAAAAGCCATTTGCTTCCATTTTTAGATTGTAGGAGAACATCACCTTTACCAATGATGTCCAATGAATTGTTATCCCCCCAGTAGACCTTCCTGAACTGTCCTCCTTGATAATTAGAGAAGGCATCCGTGCAAGAGGAGGCATGAAAGGATGCACCTGAATCTAGAACCCATGAATCTGAAGTGGTTTCACTTACGGACAAAACCAAAATATTATCACCCTTGTCATAAACAGCATTGACCTCGCTGTCTTTAACCTTCTCTTGCGCCTTCTTATAGGAATAACAATTTTTCTTGGTGTGACCGGGCTTACCGCAAAACCAACAGTCACCAACTCTACCTCTGGATTTTGACCTCTTTGCTGATTTTGATCTTCTTCTGTTATTGTCTTTGCCTCTATTATGAGGCCTTCCTCTACTAATAGCGGTTAAGGCTTCACCGGAAGATATTTCTTGGTTCTTTCTACACATATCTTCACTAAGGAGTGTAGCTGCTACGTCACCAAACACCAATTTTGTTTTGGCTGAAGCTGAAGTACTTATGGCCATCACGACACCTTCCCAGCTGTTGGGCAATGAGCATAGCAGCAAGATTGCTTTAATTTCATCTTCCAACTTTATCTCCACTGAAGTCAGTTGGGTAAGTAAGGTATTAAACTCATTCAAATGGTTAGACATAATTTCGCCTTCTTTCATTTTGAGGTTATAAAGCTTTTTCATGATAAAAATTTTATTAGATGCTGAAGCCATCTCATACATCTTACAAAGTTTATCCCACAGCTCCTTCGAAGTCTTCTCCGCTGAAACATTAAACAACACATTGCTGGACAGCGAAAGGAAAATCGTAGCTCTTGCCTTCTTATCCATCTTGTCCCACTCTTCATCCGTCATTGAGCTTGGTTTCTTTGCTACCCCTTCAAGTGCCAGTGAGAGGTCTTGTTTTATCAGCAAAGACTCCATATGTACTTTCCACAGTCCAAAATTCTGACAGGAGAACTTCTCAATCTTTGGTTCCTCCATGGCTCGAAAATCTAACACCGACTTTCGCAATCAGCTATACCGTCACCGTACAGCTCTGATACCAATTGTTAGGATTGAAAGTAGAACTCAATTGCAGAAAGAAAGAAATAAAAACAGCGCACAGATGTAATTAGAAAGCAAACAGAAAATGAGACACCAGATTTATCGTGGTTCACCAAACTTGGCTACATCCACACTAAGCAGAGGAATTGTATTGATAATGAATTGTGTTTTACAATGAGATATCAAGCATATATAATGCTTTGTTATACATCACAAGAAGAATGTGAAAGGACAAGCAATTGGCGGGAAAAAGGTAATGTGTCCGTTGGTCTTCACTTCCTTACAGTATTTAGGCATTTTTGCTATAAAATACAATAAAATTTTTAAAAAGATTGTATCATATGAGAAGAGAGATTTTGGATAGACTAAAAATTTATATAGATTTGTCATGATATATATATATTTGGCTTATATATAACTTTACTTATACTAAGGTATGTTGTAGCATTTTAAGGGCACCCATCATAAAAAAATTGCTTGACAGGAGGATCAACCATCAAATTTAGGCCTTGGTTGGAGTTATAATACATCTGAGAATCTGAGTGAATAAGGATGTGGTCTTATGGAGGGCTCCAACTTCCATTTATTAAGTAGAGTGAATTTCCAACTATGATACAAGATAAAAAGAGAAATTTCTCCTGAAGAAGTGTCATTATAAAAGAACACAACATGTTGATTCTAATTATTTATATGAATTATTGAAAAAAAGATACACATCTATTGGTAGAACATAATGGAAACCATTCAGTTTGTTACCACTTGTTTACACCAAAGTTTAGGTGTTGACTATAATTGGAAATATTTTATTATTTTTATCACATTTTTGAAATGAAGAAATATATGTACAAGCAATTCAGTTTACAAGCTTAGTGTTGAAGTTATGGTTGCTATAAATGAAGTACAAACAATTTAGTTTATAAGTTTAGTATTAAAGTTATAAAAATTGTTATAATATATAGTTTTTCTAAACAATCAAAACATATAGAAGTGTTTACTTGAGATAGAAATAGTTGAACTTTATCCAATAAATCTTATATTTTTTATAACCTTAGTATTGAAGTTATGGTTGCTACAAATGTGTACAAACAATTCAATTTATAAGCTCAGTATTGAAGTTATAATTGCTATAATATATATTTTTAATAATCAATCAAAACATGTAGAAGCATCTACTTGAGAAAGCTCTCAAATTTTTTTGGCAAATGCAAAGCAAATTTGTGAAACCAAATGCAAAAATATTTTTCTAGTGAATGCTCTTGTCCATGCATCTATGCAAAATATGACAACATGGAGAATGCTTGTGATAAATGTTGTTGTAGTATTCAGAAGCAAAATTTACTATTAAGAACAATGATGTGTTCATAAAAAAAGCTAAGGTGTACTCTAATGAGCTACTTGTTCTTCAATGATAACAAATACATTAAGACTTTCAAAATTTATTGCATTGAAATGTAAAACTTCTAAAAAAACTCTATTTTTTGAAAAAAAATCTATATTTACAAATATTAACAATTCCAAGGTTTTACTCAAGAATAGATAACTTTTACAAAAGATTTAAGAATAACTACTTTAAGGTATATAAAGCAGACATAGATGTTTGGAAATGCATTGTGCATACCTTATATATAATTATTTGATATTCTGTTAAGTTGTGGTCCATGTCTATGTGGGATGCCACACATTGGGAGAGACATTTTTTTCCTAAGGGGATGTTTTATGGGACATTACAAATGCATTTAATGGTGGTGGCACATTAGAAGAAATGCAGCTAAGATTTGGGAGGTCATGGATTAGTGAGCACATAGTTTATTGGGCTCTTCGGAGGGATGCATTTAATGATTGAAGATCATTATAAAATGCATTCAACTATTGTAAGAAAAATATTTAATTCATGGGTCATGCACGTGCAAGTCAAACTTGGGCACTAGGCTTGCAGAAGAGTAATTTGTTGCCTCAAAGAATATGTTGTCACATGTCTTGGTGGCAAATTCAGGCAGTTGAATTTCTACATTGATTTTTTTGCTTAGGGATATTAATTATTGATGCAAAGGTGGTTTGGGAAGCTTCTAGTAATATTTCTCACTGTTTGATGCGGGGGCATCATATGTATCTCCATCAAATTTTGTTTTTTCATTAATTGCTCTGTTTAGTTTTGTGGTTTAGGTGTTTATGATGTGTTTTAGGATTGGTTGAGAGACAGTTTTGATTTGGGAGGAGGAAGTTATAAGTGCCCGTTACCATCGAACATGACATTTGTATGCTTGTCGCCCAACAAGGAAGAAAGAATAAAAACTACCCACAACGGTCCATGAGGAGGAGGAAGTTAGGAATTTAGAACTGCTAGATTAGAGAATAGGAACATGGGACTAAGTTCGGTCGGTTTTTAGCAGAGGTGGACGTCGTAGTAGAGGAGGGGGATGGAAGTTGTGAAGATATGGTGAGAGAAGGAACTGATTGGTTGGAGCGAGAGAATTTTTTGGGACGTTGGTAGAGGTTGATGCTAAAATGGGAAAAGAGTAGTTGCCATCGTGAAGAGAGTAATACGGTGACATGAAATGTCATCGCTGTGATAGATATAAGCCAGTCAGATTGTGTGTGAAAGGGGCAGACTGAGTGATTCAGGCCGGGAGTGAAGCCCACAATAAAGCAAGTTTGAGAAGCCTATAAGGTCTTAGTATCTGATTAGGTGTAGCCTTTGAGCTAGTTCTGCGATCATGGTCGATTTGGCCAAGCCTGAATAAAAGTTGTTTGATGAACAAAATTCTTGTAATCGAATGCATCTCAATTTCATGCAGAGTTGTTATATAAATTTATCCATGTCACTTGATCTATCTAATCAATTGAATATCATATTGTAATTTAAGTCTGTTGTTTGTGATGTCTTTTGTATTCCTATTTTGGACTGAATTTGCTGGACTGCCACAATATATGGCATTAGAATGTTGATGTGTGGATACCTGTCATCATTTTGGTATCAGATCCAGAAAGATCTAGAAGAAGAAAGCATGTGTGTTGAAAGTTTGATAGGTTAATAAGAAGAACCTAGGTACCGAAAGACTGGGCAGAGGAAAAGGAGAGAAGCCCTAGGTGAGGTATCAAGAAACCAAGAAGAAAGATAAAAAGATGCAGCAGTATGCCATAAACAAAAGCCTCTAGAAGAAAGACAAAATGGAATTGAATGTGAAGAAGCAAAATGTAGAGTGGGATAAAGAAATAGCAAATTTGAGAAGAGATTTAGAGAAGTGTAAGCAGTGGCTTGAGGAAAGAAGCCAAGAATATGATTGATATTGGCCAATGAAAAAGAAGTTGAAGTAGCTTGTGAAGATGATTGTTTAGAAAAGAAAAGGGCAGAAAATAGATGCCTTGAAAAGAGAAGATGAATGAGGTTTGGATAGCAGAGAGTTGCCAAGTGAGCAATGTGCACCAGAAGAGGTGAAGAAAGTTCTCATTGCGGAGAAGATAAGTAAACACAAGAAAGAATGGAGAGGAGGAACAGATGTTAGAGCAGTAGTGAAATGCAAAGAAATGCATGGTGAAGCAGTTATAGAGATGGAATTTGAAGAAGGTGCAACAAGTACAGAAGATTTATGGGCACAATTTTCAGCAATAGAACATGAGTGGATGGAGAAGCTTGCTAGTGAAGGTATGAAGACAAATGGGACAAAAAAGGATACAAACATGAAGTGGGGCAGATGATGATAAGGACACTATTACAGCAAAAAAGGTAGAGGTAAATTTATTGGTCTTAAATAAGGATATTGTTTCATTTTTATTTGCTATGTTGAATATTGAGAAGCCTTGGAACAAGTATGGAGGAGTATATGTAGATTTTGGTATAGATGTTGTGGGTTGTAATTTGTGAACGGTAAAACCAAGGATGATTTGCTGTTGATGTTGGCTATTGAAGAAGTATGGCTAGAAAAGATGACTGATGAAGGTGAGAAGTTGAACATTATAGCATAGGATCAAAAGGTCAATTTGTTGGCAAACTGTGAAGATGATGTTTTATTTCCAATTGAGATGATAAAAGTTCCAAAATATGCAGAGGAGTATAGGACAGTACGTGCATATTTATATAAGAATGTCGATGATTTTGATGCAGCTAAAAGACAAATGGATAGGGTGAATGAGTTTAAAGATATAGAAATTTTTAATTTCCATAAATTCATTTCTATCGATGATTGGGCAAGGAGACCTTGGGAGAGGATGGTAAATGACGGGTGTAAACCCATGAGGGTAAAGACGGAAGGTGTGCAGCAATATTGGAGAAGGATGATACTTGTTCCAGAACGATGTTAGAAGAAGCGGAAGAAAAAGAACCATGAGGAATATTTCTAATGCTGACACCTGTGCAGGGACACATGCTTTCTTTTGTCTCCCGGGGAGCTTGATGCAGGGGCATTATATGTATTTCCATCAAATTTTGTTTTTTCATTAATTGCTCTGTTTAGTTTTGTGGTTTAGTTGTTTATGATGTGTTTTAGAATCGGTTGAGAGGCAGTTTTGATTTGGGAGGAGGAAGTTATAAGCACCTGTTACCACTGAATGGGACATTTGTATTCCTATCACCTAATAAGGAAGAAAGAACAAAATCTACCCACAACGGTCCACGAGGAGGAGGAGGAAGTTAGGAAGTTAGAACAGCTAGGTCTTAGAGAATAGGAATGGGGGACTAAGTTTGACTGGTGTTTAGCAAAGGTGGACATCGCAGAAGAGGAGGGGATGGAAGTTGTGAAGATACGGTGAGAGAAGGAACCGATTGACTGGAGCAAGAGAATGTTTCGAGATGTTGGCAGAGGTCGATGCTGAAATGGGAAAAGAGAAGTAGTTGCCATCATGAAGAGACTAATATGGTGATGTAGGAAATGTCATCGTTGTGATAGATATAAGCCAGTCAGATTGTGTGTGAAAGGGATGGACTGAGTGATTCGGGCCGGGAGTGAAGCCCACGATAAAGCAAGTTTGAGAAGCCTATAAGGTCTTAGTATCTGATTAGGTGTAACCTCTGAGCTAGTTCTGTGATCATGGTCGATTTGACCAAGCCTGAATAAAAGTTGTTTGATGAACAAAATTTTTGTAATCGAATGCATCTCAATTTCATGTAGAGTTGTTATATAAATTTATTCCTATCACTTGATCTATCTAATCAATTGAATATCATACTATAATTTAAGTCTGTTGTTTGTGATGTCCTCCATTGTTTGTAATGTCTTCTGTATTCCTGTTTTGGGCTGAATTGGCTGGACTGCCATCATATATGGCATCAGAGTGTTGATGTGTGGTTTGTTGTCATCACTGTTGCTCGCTTGTCTATAAGTAGAAGGGTTTGGATATAAGTTATTTATCATCTTGTACATGTTCATTGTGATTGGAGTTTGGTGTAAGCACCTAAAGGCTTGAGTTGCTTGTTGAGGAAACCTTCATAAGCATGGAGTGAGATGTGTGGATCTCATTTGTTCTTGGATAGATCACATGGGGAAAGGAACAATGGTTGATCATTGATTAGAAGGTCATATCTAGTATGGTTTCCTCGATTAAGAGTGTTGATCTCCATATTAAATCTAGGGACTTGATATTGTATTGTAGTTTTTTGTTGCTACAAATACATTAGTTTTAGTGTTTTGAGAAGCTAGATTTTTCATGGAAGGGTTTTCATTTGGTATACTAGTGTCTCTCTCTTGTGTGATTCCTCTTTCTTTTATTCTTACTATGTGTGGTTTATGCTAAAATGATGCTAAAATTTATATAGATTAGAGATACTACTATGACATATTTCCTCGTATGACTAATGGGGGGATTATTTTGCACTAGGGTTAATGAAGGAAATTGTCAATAATTTCTTATATTTTTTTTCATTTAGTATTAGAGTTTTGTCTATATGAGTTTTGGTACTGGTAGTATGAATGAATTTCTTTACATTTGATATCAAAGCCTAATTTGGGGTTGGAAGATAGGGGAACACCTTCCTTGTGGTATTAATCATTGTTCGAGTGGGAGTTGTCTGCAATTGATCTTGTTTTAGGGATAGTTATGGTGAGCACTTCTAAAGTGGAAGTGGAGAGGATCAATGGAACACAATTTGAGCATTCTATCCTCAGAATGGATGCTTTCCTTGATTGTGACAAGTGGATTATGAATCATGTTGCTAGTTTCTTTAGAATTCTTCCTTACACTATTGAAGTTAGTCATGTAGACTTTGAGTTGAAGCTTTTGTTTGGTGGTATGGGATAAGTCCTTAGTTATGTGGAGGTTGTGGATTCGATCTTATGGTCACTTGGAAGCTCCTAGACAACCCTTTAGATACTTGGTTGTGTGGAGATTGTAGAGTTGATCATGTGGTGACTTTGACCTGAAACTTCTAAACACCCCCTGATTCTTCTTTTTCATGCACTAGATGGAAAAGTTAAGAGTTAATCATATGATAACTTTGACTTGGAACAATACACTTAATAGAAGTTGTGGAATTGGTCACTTGATAACCTAGAGCTTGTGGACAACCCCGGCTAGTCCTCTCAGATGGTGTTTGTTACATTACTAGATATCTCATTATCGAGAGTAATGTCAACCAAACCAATATATTATATTCCTGAATCAATGACCGGGTGTATATTCCTGAATCAATGACTAAACGTGTATAACAACTGTTGCCTGATCAAATGTGCTGTCAAGCACGAAAAGACTTACCCATCCATTCGCTTTAGATATCATCATAATGCAGAGTCAACTAATACAAACGCCTTTCTGGGATTTTGTCTCGGGGAATCAAATTATATTTTAATTTGAATTCGGAAGGGAAAGAAGTAACGAATATCCATTGAATTTATACAGACATAGTCGTACTCATTTGGTAATATATACATAATTTGGTAATATATACATAATTTTTTTATAATCTTTGTCAATAAAGTTTAGTATTCCACGTCTTTTGGATTTCAAAAAGGATAAGTGTTTTGAAAGATATGAATGTTTTAAACATAGTCTATATAGAACATTAATAATAATTACTTATATTAAAATTATAATGAAACATATCTTACGATTTTTAGAATTCTAAGAGTTTCTTGAATATATATTTTTTGTTTTATTAAATTCAGATTAAGAAAGGACTGCCGGTATCAAAGGTGAAGTTAAAGAAAATTTATGAAGACCCCATCTTGTGATTTGTATGGAAAATGCATGTTTGTGATTCCCAATTCTAATTCACATGCAATCCCAAGGTAATATTTCGATGGAGGCTAGGCAAGGAAGTGGGAATTTGAAAACAAAACAGATATTTGTTTTGACAAAACAAATATCCATTTTGAAAATGGATATTTGTTTAATTCCAATGTAATTTGAAGCAATTTTTTTAAAGGGGAGGGGGATTTTGAAAACAAAATGAATATCCATTTCTTTTTGTCTTACCAAGCCAAAAAATTTAAAAATTTGAGCTTGAAAAGAGTTTCACAAATTTTCAAGCAAATTTTCCCTCCATTACCATTGCTCAACCCATCATGATCTCACACTCTCCTAGCTCATGGCTTAGAGTCAAGGTTGTTGTTAAGGAGAACCCCATGTTTGGTGAGGATATAGACTCCCTATTGCAAGTGGAAATTGTCATTCATGCAAATTTGTTGAGCCCTTTTATTGTTTAGTTTATAGATGTGTGTTTCATAGAAAGATGATGCTATCTTGTTATGGATTTTGCTAGCTCCAACTTGGATATAATATTGGAAGATCGACAAGAAGGAGAGAGACCCTCTTTGCCTCTACTTGTTGTAGTGGACACAATGCTTCAAATCTCAAGGGAAATAGAGTACCTTTGTGTAGCCAAAGAATCATGCATATGGATCTCAAGCATCTAATGTGCTATATAACCTTCAAAAGAATGAAAATTTAGAGCGCATGGCTATGGGTAAGTTAAGTTGTGTTACTTTTGAGAGGCCAATTTGAGGATCTATAGTTTTTGCTCTATAGAAGTCATAAGGGAATTTGTTATTAAAGGGGTTAGAAGTCATAAGCCACAGGAACTGATTCATACTGACCTATGTGGTCCTACCAAAACCAAGAGTCTCCAAGGTGAGAGGTATTTTATGTTACTCATTGATGATTACTCTAGGATGACATGGGTTACTTTTTTAAAACAAAAATCAGAAGCCTTCAATAGGTTTAAGACTTTAAAGTCTATGGTTGAAAATGAAATGAATTCTAGAATCAAGTGCTTAAGGTCTGATAGAGGAGGTGAATTCACATCAAATGAGTTTGAGGAATATTGTGAAGAACATGGAATAAGGAGGCACCTATCTACTACAAGAACCCCTCAACAAAATGGAGTTGTTGAAAGAAAAAAAAGGAAAGTGTAGGAAATGGAAAGAACTATACTTAATGATGCAAAGCTTCCTAACAAATACTAGAAAGAGTCAGTCCACACCGCAGTAGATACATTCTCAATAAAGGACAATTGAGGGTAAACAACACCAAGACTCCTTATGAGCTGTGGAAAGGCATACCTGCTTCAGTCAAACATCTCAGGGTGTTTGGAAGAAAGTGCTATATTAGGAGAGATGATGACAACCTAGGAAAATTTGACTCAGGATCAGATGAAGGTATCTTCCTTGTCTATTCATCTAGAAGCAAGGCATACAAGTGCTTCAACAATAGACTAGAAAAGGTTGTTGAAAGTGTAAATGTAAGGGTTGATGAAGATCTACATCCACCCACACATTATCAAGAAGACTATTGTTTAGATGGATTTGCTTGCACAGAAGAAGAGGAAGAAGTTGAAGAAAAGGAAGAAACACAAGAAAAGGCTACCAAGACCCTTGCTAAGTATGTTCAGAAGAACCACTTAGAAGATCAGATAATTGGAGACAAGAATGAAGGAGTATAGACTAGAAGAAGATTTGCAAGGGCAAATGAATAGGTAAACTTCTCTTTGTTGTCTAAGATGGAACCTAAAACTTTTACTGATGCTAGCAAGGATGAAGGATGGATCAAAGCAATGGAAGAAGAACTCAATCAAATAGAGAAAAATTAGACTTGGGAATTGGTGCCAAGACTTGCATACAAAAATGTGATAGGCACAAAATGGGTGTTCATAAATTAACTAAATGAAGAGGGACAAGTTGTTAGAAATAAGGCAAGACTAGTCTGCAACGATTATACACAAGTAGAAGGTATAGATTTTGAGGAAACCTTTGCTCTTGTAGCAAGGTTAGAAACAATCATAATGTTTCTTGCATTTATAGTCCACAAAGACTTCAAGGTTTATCAAATGGATGTCAAGTCAGCCTTCTTGAATGGTGATTTAAAAGAAGAAGTCTACATTGAGCAACCTGAGGGATTTCAGCTATTTGAAGATTAGAATTTGGTGTGCAGACTGAGGAAGGCACTATATGGTCTTAAACAAACTCCTAGGGTGTGGTATACAAGGTTGGATAAGTATTTACTATAGCAAGGCTTCAAGAAAGGCACATCAAATAGTAATCTATATATCAAAATAGAGAATGAACACATATTAATAGTAGTATTATATGTTGATGATATTATCTTTGGTGACAATGATGAAATGTGTACGAAGTTTGCAGAAGAGATGCAGAAGGAATTTGAAATGTCTATGATAGGTGAAATTTCATTCTTTTTTAGACTTCAAATCACTCAATCAGATGAAGGTATCTTTATCTCACAAGCAAAGTATTTCAAGGAGATGTTGAAAAAGTCTGGTATGGAAGACTGCAAACCAATGAGTACACCTATGGTAACTAGTTGCCATCTAAGTAAAGATAATGAGTCACCTCAAGATGATCAGACTCAGTATAGGTCTATGATTGGGGGCCTACTATACTTAACAACATCAAGGCCTGACATAATGCAATCTATTTGTATGGTTGCAAGATTTCAATTTGATCCAAAAGAAACACATGTGAAGGTAGCTAAAAGAATTTTTAGATATTTGAAGAGTACTTTGGATTTTGGACTATGGTATCAAAAAAGTAATGACTTTTCCCTGAGTGCATACACTGATGTAGATTGGGCTGTCAGCATTGATGATAGGCGAAGTACCAATGGAGGTGCTTTCTTTTTGGGAGATAGACCGATCTCATGGTTTAGTAAAAAGTAGGATTCAGTTTCTTTATCAACAACAAAAGCAGAGTACATAACTACAGTATCTTGTTGCACTCAAGTGTTGTGGATGAGGCAAACATTGAAGGATATCAAGGTAATGTATGATGAGCCCATTCCTATCATATGTGACAATACAATTGCCATCAATATTTAAAAGAATCCACTGATACACTCTAGAACCAAGCACATATCCATCAAGTATCACTTCTTAAGAGAAAAGGTTGCAAAACAAGAGGTAAAATTGGAGTACATGTACCTATAAAGGATCAGATTGCAAACATCTTTACAAAACCTCTTCCTAAGGACACTTTTGAATATCTTCGGTAGCAGTTAGGGATTGTTGCCCCTCCTTCTTTTAACTAGATGCACAGATGATGCATCTGTCTAGGGGGAGTAGTTCAAGGTATATTTTTTATCCTTGGATTGATGGTGGCTACCTCTTAGGGGGAGCAAGTAGACAAAGAGACTATAGAGGATGACAAGGATTGTAAAGATAGGGGGAGCTTACATGTTCTACCAACACAAAGAAAGACCACTAGCCCTTTGCCCTTGATGTCAAAGGGGGATAAAATTTGTGTTACATCCCCTTTTTGGATTCAATATTACTATTTACTTTTTCTTAAATAGTACAGTTATGTGGATATGTTTTAACATCATAGAAAATGATGATATGAATAGAAAAGGTTAATTTTATGAAATTATGGAATTTACTTGATTATGATCAATTTGATGTTATGAATTAAAATGTCTTTCAATATGAAAATGAAATGATTTGATATAAATGTGTTTTGATCATAACATTAGTACTCTGACCACAAATTGTATGTGAGATTGTCAATGACAGGAATAGATGGAACATGTTCACCAGGATGAAAGTAGAAGAGAAAGTATCTTTGAGAAAGAGAGAATAGACTCTGGAATAACCCATGGGTGCTTGCCACTGAAAACGATTATCAGGTAGATAAACCTAGATGCCTTGAGTTAAGCTTTGATTTCGGGCTAAGTCAATTTTAGATGAGATGTCGAAGTTTTCAAGAATAGGTCTTTCTTCTTTCGTAAGTTGTCATTTTGAGTATGGGAAATCGACATCGATGTCGTAATACTCTGAATCATGTCATCAAATACGGATGACCGATATTTTGTTTATATGTATATATATGTATATACTTGAGGTCGAGTTGTAAGTCGTGTCTTGTTAGTGGTTCGGTGCAAAAGTCAAAAGTTGTGTGTAAATCGACCCCAAACCTTGTTTTACATTTACTCTCAATTCGTCGTTATCGTCATAAAGCTTTACGAGCGTATGATGTAAACGTCTACTTGTAAAACTTGACGGATGTTGAATTGTTTCTATTTTGGGCTATTATTGTATAATAAAAGGTTTAAATAATGTTTTAAATCTTGAGACCATGGTGTGTAGTACCTTTAGTGATATTGTATTGGAATATACAATATTATATTAGTTATAATTAAATTGTCGTTTTGAGATAATTCCTTTATTCATTTGTGATGTTGGTAATCAGGCAGTAGCTTGAAAGAGACTCACTCAAGTCTTTTTTATGATGTCTCTTATTTCGAAATAATCTATTTACCTTCAAGCTTTAAACCTTATGATGGTCGTCGTCCTAGCCATTTTTCATAAGTTTTTGCATTTGATTTATACTCATAAGCAAATGTGAGTAGTGTGACAGCTGGTTTAAACTGTCAACCGCCACCTCACGAAGTATGGAGCTCCACTTTGGAGAGTAATCACGGATTGAGTGGAAAAATCCAAACCATTTCTGGTAGTGGTTGCATAAGGAGGAGAATGTTATGCATGCCGGGTAGTTACCCTTATTGTTAGGCATGGTCTTGTGAGTGGAGAGGTAGTTTTTCCTTCACAGTTAGATGGGATTTAGAGGAGTAGGAGAGTTAGTTAGAGAGGGGGGAATGCAAAGAGGAAGCAGAGAGGAGATTGAGCTTGAAGTAAATGTGAACGGCTAAGAGAAGAACGAGCTTCTTGGACCAGTCTACAAGCAGACACAGGAGATTACCTTCAGGTTCTCTTCATCTCATCTCTGCATAGTCTTAGTTATCAGTTATGTTTATAATAAGAATTGACTCTACTTACATTATGAAGGAAATTAGTATTTGCTTAAAGATGCAAAGTGTGAATTGTTACCAACTGTAACCTATGTGTTTTCATCACCTTCAAAATGGAAGCAATGCTTTTGTCCCCTGCGCCGCACCACAATCGAGAAACCCAAAGTATATTGCTTTTTTCTTCGAAGCATCTTCGAAGGTCGAGTTTATTGTGTAGTCGTTGGTTCAACTTTAGGAGATTTTTGGATATGTGAAGAGTGCAATTTAGACTTAGTGTTGGTCGAAAACTAACTCACAACTATCAATCCATAGTGGCAAAACCTAGGTCAACGTGGAATGAGTTCTCATATGGCTAGCCGAATACAATTGCTTGGTTTTGTCAAATTTAAAAGACAACTAGTTTTAAAGTAAAAGACTTGTTTTGTGATATCCGTTGACAGAGGAGTATCAATGGTGTGAAGTGTATGCCGAAACATGCAAGACTTCACAGTCCTCCACAATTTATGAGTTTAAAATGGTCGGTCGACCATAGAGAATATACTAACCTTGCTGTGAATGGTAACAAGTTTTTAGTCCATTTGTCTTTGTAAACAATTCTTTTGCTATTAAAGTATTCAAACT
This sequence comes from Cunninghamia lanceolata, assembly GCA_027924645.1. NCBI lineage: Eukaryota > Viridiplantae > Streptophyta > Pinopsida > Cupressales > Cupressaceae > Cunninghamia > Cunninghamia lanceolata. The sequence goes on from BSBN01000957.1 coordinate 9,348,419, forward strand.
GTTGTGTCCCTGAGAGAAGGTATAGACTTACTTTTTGGACTTTACAGTCATACAAGTTAAACTAATGAAGTTTTAGAATAAATATAATGAGTCCTTAGTCAAGTATTTAGCCTAGACTTGCATGCAATCTTCTTGCTAATAGAAACAACAAGATAGGGTTTCTAAATGCTTAGATTGACAAATATTAAGCTATGTCAAAGATTTCGATAGGTCGAAGAAGATTCTTAAGAGCACGTTTAATTTTTAACTTAGGGTCTTTGGATATTTGTATTCTATAAATTGGTTTATAGTATAACCCTTCCGAAACAACAAAGATGAGTTTAGTGTCCACTCTTGAGTAGATATTTTAAGTAGTGGGCTAACTTAGAGATCATTGTACTAACTTATAGCATTATCCAATTAATCGATAAGCTAGGAACCCATTTGGTGCAGGAGCACCCCTTCAACAGGGTCAACATACACAAGAGGGAGAAGAATAAGACTAATATAGTTTTGACATTTCATGTTACCTTATAGTATCTTCAAAATGTAACATTTTATATTGGCATTTCATGTTTGTAAACTCCAAACCTTGACATTCTAGACAAGTTGGATTAAGGGAAGGGTTAATCAAGGTATCTTAACATTAGGAGTTTTGTTGTCTTATGCAAAACAGATGTCATAATGTAAATTAGGAGTTTTTACCACTAATCTTGGTAAAATCAAAATCCTAGAAATAGAGAGGAATGTCAGTCTCTCACCATTGGGAAAGATAAATAGGAAAATCCTCTGGAATAGAGAAGGGGGTGGTGTGTGTTTTGGTTTTTGTCGAACAGTTGAATGTGGTTTTGAAACACTAAGAAGGAGAAATAGAAATTCTGCAAATTAGTTTTTTCTTTCCAAATTCTTAATTCTGTGTAGAAATTCATTCTGTATAGAATTTGTGTATAATCTGAATTTAGTGCCTCTGTGGTCAAAATGACTAGATAAATCCATTCCATTGGTGGATTTCTGTGAAATCAGTGGAATGGACTTGTAAATTAGTTCCCCATTTTTGTTTATTCGTTTGTCTGTTAGGTATGGTAGGATAGGAATTGCAGAATCACTCCAAGTATCTCATCAGTGTATACCGTTGTTGCAGCTGAGTGTCCATTTGTGTATATTGGTTGTATACATCCTATGTGAATGTCGAGGTTGTCTGTAGAAGCACACTTACTGTGTATATGTCAATTCTATGATGATTTCATGTTTTGCTGTTGCATGGCGAGAAGATACCAGTCATGAGTGTCTGTCATTTGTATGAGATAACCTTCTGTGTGTATCCTGCATTCAAATCATCAGCGTGAGCATAGGCATTGGGCTGAAGAAATACTAGTGGGCCGACGGTAGAAGGTTTCACCGAGAGGATAGATCGGGGTGACAATAGCAAAGTATCACTGACGAAGAGTATATCAACATAAGTCATAGTATTGGCTGAGCAAAGTGGAGAATAGCCGATGTGGAAAGTATTACCGACAGCAAGTTGATGGTCGGCACATCGAAATAAGATAGACTATCGGTGGAGGAATGGAATGTTCCACCGACGGTGTTAGTCACACCGATGCATGAAGTCCGAAGGTTCATCGGAGTGAACAAAGGTATCAGCATAAGTTTCATTTGGTGTCACTGATAGGTTAAGTCACAGCGACAAGTGAAGTGTGGTTAGTCCATCGGGGAGAGAAGACTCATCGGTGAAGGGTTTCCGATTTCTACCGATAGGTTAAGTCCTACCGATGATAGCGTACACCGAAGGCATCGGTGTGAGGAAGTGGATCGGCGGAGGAGTTGGGAGTCAGACCAACGGTCGATGTCTGGCCGACAGTGGACTTAGCACCGAGGGCATCGGTATAACATTGGTCATCGGAGTAACTCAGATCGGAGAACCCGATAGACAATATCCTACCGATAGGCACATGAGCGAATACCCATCGGTGTGAAAAGGGGTGTCAGAGTGAGATATATTGAAAGCGCCAATAGCTGTTGTTTGGCTAATAGGCCACAAAGCAAAGGATAACCTCCATCGGTGTAAGGGAAGACTTCGGCATGACAATTTCCTTGGATGCTGATAGTTATTTTCAGACCGATAAGTGTATATCGGGGAAACATGATGTTGGGTCTTGCCAATGGAATGAGGATAGTTAAATCCCACCAAGTTTGAACATTTTTGTTGGATGCTCTGCATCAAGTGGTATCAGAGCTAGAGAAAGCTCTGGGAAAGGTTGTTGTGTATTTTGATTTTGAAAGGTGTTTGTTCCATCTAGCAACAGAAGGAGAAAGAGAACAAGGAGAATCTGCGGGGTAGAAGGAGAAAGCAAAATGTCAGAAGGAGAAGCTTCAGAAACTTTTCTAGCAAAAATGACTAATGCTGAATTGACGGCCTTGGTAAGAAAGCAAATAGCAGAGAGTAGAGCTGATAGAGCTCAGAATCAGGCATTGAAGGAAGAACTAGAGAAGTTGAGGGACAGAGTGGAGAAAGGGGAAGAAAACTTTGGTGAGCGAGAAGATGGGGATGAAGAGGAGACCCCAAAGCAGGAAGAGCTAGTGGTTCCTGCAGACCAAAGACCCTTACTCAATGCCCTCAGGTCCATGGAAAGAAGGACCATGGATGTGAAAATAGACCTGCCAGTGTTTGAAGGAAAAATGGAACCTGATTCAGTAATGGAGAGGATAGACTCCTTAAACAATTTCTTTGAGACTGAGGAAATACTAGAACACCAAAGAGTGAAGATGGCTCAGTCCAAAATGAAAGGAGCTGCACTGACTTGGTGGAATTTCATCCAAGATGACAGGGTGAAAGAGGGAAAGAACAGAGTTGCAACATGGAAGAGAATGATGGCATTGGTGAAGGAGGCCTATGTTCCATTGGATTACAATATCCAATTACATAAGAGGAAACAAAATTTGAAGCAGAAGGAGCTAGATGTTAGCTCATACATAGAAGAATTCATGAAGCTGTGTGTAAAAACAAAGGTAAGGGAAGGTGAGGAAGAGAAGGTAGCAAGATACCTCAATGGATTGAGGTTTAACATCCAAGAAGACCTAAATCTGCATAATCTAGATACAGTTCAAAAATGTTACCAATTGGCACTCAAAGTGGAAGAAAAATTAAATAGAAGGCATGAGCAGAACAATAGAGGTAGAGGAAGACAACAAAAAGGAGGAAGAAGTCCTTTTAGAGGTAGAGGATTTGGATACCAAAGTGAATCCAATCAAGAGAACGGCAGAGGAGACAGCAGTCAAAACCAAGGGGGAAGCTACAATCAAAGGGGAAACTTCAGGGGCAGAAGACCACCATTTAGAGGAAGATCTTAGGGCAGAGGACCTATCATATGTTACAATTGCAATCAAGAAGGCCATATAGCTAGCAGATGTCCAGCAAAGGCAACAAGTTCAATAGGAGAAAAGAGGATCAATCTGATCCAAGAATCCGATTGTCAAAGTGTAGCAAGCTCAAGCACTAATCAAAGTGTGAATGCTCCCGACAGTTATGGATATCCTGAGAGTGGAGAATCTTTGATGATTAGAAGAGATATGACCACCATGAAGGTGCCTGGAAAAGAACCTCCACAAAGGAAGTCTCTCTTCATAACTACTTACAAGGCAGGAGGAAAGGCATGTAAAGTTCTGATTGACTCTGGATCTACTGAGAATTTTGTATCCATTGAGATGGTAGAAAAGCTTAAGCTTAGGAGACTGCCACATCCTTGCCCATATAAAATTTCATGGCTCACCCAAGGTCAGCAAACAGTTGTAGAAGAACAGGCTTGGGTAGAATTGCAGATTGGCCCATACAAGGATAGGTTACTATTTGACATTGCCAAGATGGATGCTTGCCATCTCCTATTTGGAAGACCATGGCAGTATGATTTGAAAGCATACCATGATGGAGTCAGAAACACCTATTCAATCACCAAGAATGGTAAGGTGATAGAATTGCTACCATTAATGGAGAATGAGGTAGAATCGAAAGGAAAGGAAGTTAAGGTGATGATGGTAGAAGGCAAACAATTCATGAATAAGATAGGAGAAGAAGGAGCAGTTGCATATGCTCTAATTCCATGCCTAAAGGTGAACAAGGAACAACAGCAAGAAGTCAAGGGAGAGAAGAGACAAAAATTCATAGACCCAGCTGTCCAAGAGCTATTGGACAAGTACAAAGGCATTATCTCTGATGGGATGCCAAGTTCCCTACCACCTATAAGAGACATCAGCCATTGTATAGATATGATCCCAGGATCTACACTTCCAAACAAAGTAGCATATAAGCTCACTCCAGATCAGAATACAGAGGTAGCAAGGCAAATTGAAGAATTGTTGGAGACAGGCCTAATTGGCAAAAGTTTAAGCCCATGTGCAGTACCGACTGTACTCGCACCAAAGAAGGAAGGCACTTGGAGACTTTGCACTGATTCAAGGGCTATCAACAAGATAACAATCAGGTATAGGTTTCCAATCCCTAGGATAGAAGATTTACTTGATTGTTTAGGAGGTGCTAAATACTTCACCAAAATAGATTTAAAGAGTGGCTATCATCAGATTCGGATTAGACCTGGTGATGAGTGGAAAACTGCATTCAAGACTAATGAGGGGTTATATGAGTGGAAGGTCATGCCTTTTGGTTTGTCCAACGCCCCTAGTACCTTTATGAGATTGATGAATGAGGTCTTGAAAGAATTCATCGGTAAATTTGTCATAGTCTATCTAGATGACATATTGATTTTCAGTAATATAAGGGAAGAACACCTCAACCATATAGACTTGGTCCTCAAAAGGTTACATGAAGAGCAGCTAATGATCAATTTAGCAAAGTGTCTATTTATGCAGGAAGAAATCATCTACTTGGGATTTGTTATCTCACATAACAAACTGAAAATGGATCAAGAAAAAGTAAGTGCCATATTGTCTTGGCCAACCCCCAAAACCTTGAATGATGTTAGAAGTTTCCATGGATTAGCATCCTTCTATAGGAAGTTTATAAAGGGATTTAGTCATATTTGTGCACCCATGCTTGATACCATAAAGGGAGGACAGAAATGCAAGTTTACATGGACAAAGGAGGCAGATAATTCCTTTGAAACATTGAAGAAGAAGGTGGCAGAGCAGCCAGTTCTTGCATTTCCTGACTTCAGCAAGATCTTTCAAGTAGAATGTGATGCAAGTCATATTGCAATTGGAGCAGTACTTAGTCAAGAAGGTAGGCCTATTGCATTCTTCAGTGAGAAATTAAATGATGCCAAGAAGAGATACTCATCCTATGATTTGGAGATGTATGCTCTAGTCCAGTCACTTAAGAAATGGAGGCATTACTTGATGCCCAAAGAATTCATAGTGTTCACAGATAATCAGGCCCTCAGTTTCATAAATAGTCAAGAGAAGCTGAACCATAGGCACATGAAGTGGGTGGAAACTTTACAAACTTTCACTTTCACACTCAAGCACAAGAAAGGGGTTAAGAACAAAGTAGCAGATGCTTTGAGCAGGAGAGTTTTGACCATCAATCAGATCCAATTGGAGAGTGTTGGGATTGATTCTTTGAAGACAATGTATGATGATGATGAAGACTTTGGCGAGATCTACAAGGTATGTACTTCTTTTGGGGACAAATATCATGTTGAGTTTTCTAAATTTCTAATCCAAGATGGATTACTTTTCAAAGGTGGACAACTATGTATTCCAAGATGTTCTATGAGACTGAATATTATTCAGGAGAAACATTGTGGGGCCATGGCAGGACATTTTGGTCTTGATAAAACTCTTGATCTTGTGAAGAGGCATTACTATTGGCCGAAGTTATAGTCAGATGTGAGAAAATTTGTGGAAGCATGTGTAATATGTCAGAAAGCAAAAGGGAGATCCACAAATGCAGGTTTGTATCAGCCCTTACCCATTCCTTCTAGGCCATGGGAGAGCATAAGCATGGATTTTGTACTAGGTTTGCCTAGGACAAGGAAAGGATATGATAGTGTTTTTGTGGTAGTAGATAGATTCAGTAAAATGGCACATTTCTTACCATGTAAAACCACTTGTGATGCTTCATATGTTGCTGATTTGTTTTTCAAAGAGATAGTGAGGATACATGGTTTGCCATCGAACATAGTATCAAACAGGGATGTGAAGTTTATTGGCCACTTCTAGAGAACTCTTTGGAAGAAGCTTGGAACCAATTTGTCCTTCTCATCCACCTACCATCCTCAAATAGATGGGCAGACTGAAGTTGTTAACCATTCATTGGGTAATCTACTCAGGTGTTTAACCAGGCAGCATGGAGAGAAATTGGATAATATCCTCCCACAAGCAGAATTTTCCTATAATGACACCATTAATAGGAGTACAGGAAAATCACCTTTTCAGGTGGTATATGGTATTCATCCAAGAGGTATTCTAGAGCTGAGAGATCTGCCTATAGGAGAGCCTATTAGTGCAGATGGTGAAGCTTTTGCTTCAGCTATTAAAGAAGTGCATGATCAAGTGAAGAACCAACTCCAACAAACTACAATGAAGTACAAAACATATGCTGACAAAAAGAAAAGAGATTTATAGTTTGTGGTTGGAGATTTGGTCTGGGTAAATCTGAAGAAGGAGAGACTCCCCAAAGGTAAGTATACCAAGCTAATGCAGAGGAAGATTGGACCATGTCAGATTTTAAAGAAGTGTGGGCAGAATGCATATGAGATCCAACTTCCTCCTGATCTTGGATTGCCACCCATTTTCAATGTGTGTGATTTGACTCCATACAAGCCAAATACAGATGTAGAACAGGAACCATTGCAAGATGCAGCAGATGATGATATTCCTAAGCATGATCCACCAAAATTAAAGGAGATATTAGACTCAAGAGTGACAAAGAAGACAAGGGACAAAGAGTACATGGAGTACTTGGTAGCTTGGCATGGGACACCTGTTTCAGAGGCAGTTTGAATGACTGAAAATTAGATTACAAAATATGGTGAAGACCTCCAAACTCTGATCTCAAAGGGGCTTGAGATCTCTTCTCCCGGGGACTATGGTGCACGAGCACCCCTTCAACAGGATCAACATACACAAGAGGGAGAAGAATAAGACTAATATAGTTTTGACATTTCATGTTACCTTATAGTATCTTCAAAATGTAACATTTTATATTGTCATTTCATGTTTGTAAACTCCAAACCTTGACATTCTAGACAAGTTGGATTAAGGGAAGGGTTAATCAAGGTGTCTTAACATTAGGAGTTTTGCTGTCTTATGCAAAATAGATGTCATAATGTAAATTAGGAGTTTTTACCACTAATCTTGGTAAAATCAAAATCCCAGAAACAGAGAGGAATGTCGGTCTCTCACCATTGGGAAAGATAAATAGGAATATCCTCTGGAATAGAGAAGGGGGTGGTGTGTGTTTTGGTTTTTGTCGAACAGTTGAATGTGGTTTTGAAACACTAAGAAGGAGAAATAGAAATTCTGCAAATTGGTTTTTTCTTTCCAAACTCTAAATTCTGTGTAGATACTCTGTGTAGAAATTCATTCTGTATGGAATTTGTGTATAATCTGAATTTAGTGCCTCTATGGTCGAAATGACTAGATAAATCCATTCCACTGGTGGATTTTTGTGAAATTAGTGGAATGGACTTGTAAATTAGTTCCCCATTTTTGTTTATTCGTTTGTCTGTTAGGTATGGTAGGATAGGAATTGAAGAATCACTCCAAGTATCTCATCAGTGTATACCGTTGTTGCAGCTGAGTGTCCATTTGTGTATATTGGTTGTATACATCCTATGTGAATGTCGAGGCTGTCTGTGGAAGCACACTTACTGTGTATATGTCAATTGTATGATGATTGCATGTTTTGCTGTTGCATGGCGAGAAGACACCACTCATGAGTGTCTGTCATTTGTATGAGCTAACCTTCTATGTGTATCCTGCATTCAGATCATCAGCGTGAGCATAGGCACCGGGCTGAAGAAATACTAGTGGGCCGATGGTAGAAGGTTTCACTAAGAGGATAGATCAGGGTGACAATAGCAAAGTATCACCGACGAAGAGTATATCAGCGTAAGTCATAGTATCGGCCGAGCAAAGTGGAGAATAGCCGATGTGGAAAGTCTTACCGATGTCGAGTTGATGGTCGGCACATCGGCATAAGATAGACTATTGGTGGAGGAATGGAATGTTCCACCGACGGTGTTAGTCACACCGATGCATGAAGTCCAAAGGTTCATCGAAGTGACCAAAGGTATCGGCATAAGTTTCATTTGGTGTCACCGACGGGTTAAGTCACAGCGACAAGTGAAGTGTGGTTAGTCCATCAGGGAGAGAAGAGTCATCGGTGAAGGGTTTCTGATTTCTCCCAGTAGGTTAAGTCCTACCGATGATAGTGTACACCGAAGGCATCGGTGTGAGGAAGTGGATCGGCGGAGGAGTTGGGAGTCAGACCGACGGTTGATGTCTGGCCGACAGTGGACTTAGCGCCGAGGGCATCGGTATAACATTGGTCATCGGAGTAACTTGGATTAGAGAACCGGATAGACGATATCCTGTCGATAGGCACATGAGTGAATACCCATCGGTGTGAAAAGGGGTGTCAGAGTGAGATATATTGAAAGCGCCGATAGCTGTTGTTTGGCTGATAGGCCACAAAGCAAAGGATAACCTCCATCGGTGTAAGGGAAGACTTCAGCATGACAATTTCCTTGGATGTCGATAGTTATTTTCAGACCGATAAGTGTATATCGGGGAAACATGATGTTGGGTCTTGCCGATGGAATGAGGATAGTTAAATTCCGCCAAGTTTGATCATTTTTGTTGGATGCTCTGCATCACCATTCTTTGAACATGTGGACGGAAATGTCTCCATGAGCTTTGTAGAGAGAGAGTAAACCTCATTGCCAAGCGTTAATGCATGATGAGTTTCGAACACCTTAAGGTTATCGAGGTCATTATATTGAACTTATTTATAGGTAAATGTAGGATTGCGATTAATTTGAGTCAAGTTGGGGTGGGTGAACTTATTACTTGTGTTGATACAATGCTAATTATATTCAAATCCTTTGGCCAAGGTAATGCATGTGCCTCAAGTGCATTGATAGTTCATTGTGACTAGATGGCGTAGCTTGTGGAGTGGTCATGCTTGACTAGAGGGTATCTAGGGGATTGCATGATAACAAAGTTACGTAGGTCACAACACCAGTACTCAGATGGCAAACACCATTGGTTATCCTAAGTCTATCCTCTTTGAGTAGGGTAGGGCCACTTCCGGATAGGAAGGAGTGCGGGAGACTGATGGTCTGTGGATGGAGGTTAAGCTCCTTGAAGATACTTTCTCTTCTATAATCCTGAGGATTGCCAAGACTTGAATTTGGATGGTCGACAATCGAGATGCAGTGACTTTGGTAAGTTTCTATTTTGGAATTGTTCTAAGTAACTTTAATCAACATATTGTTTAATGTTGTAGATGGATATATCCTTTTGTATAAGTTATAATTTCATGATTATTGTTAGTCGATGGATGAACTACTTGGTTTTAAAATTAGAAATCAAATTACTTTTCTATTTTAAACTTTAAAAAAAAAATTATTACCTTTGGTTAAACTTAGTTTTTAGGGTGCAATCAAAACTGGGTGTTACATATGGTATCAGAGCTAACCAGGTTCAGCACTAGGGCTGATGAGTCCACTAACCTGATTAGGAATTAACATTATGCGGGTAGCTAATGATTTGATTTACTGTGCCAGGATGGTACGTCTCAAGAAAACTACAAGGAAGTCCTTCGCTGGTAAGGAATGTTATTTGCAAGCTAAGCAGAAACAACTTGTGATGATCAAGAGTATTGAGAAAATGAATGATGAAAATGACATTTGGCTAGATGATGTGGAAACTTTTGCCAATGCTCTGTCACGACTCAAACGAATGAAAAAAGAACTCCTAGAGACATCTAGGACGATAGCTCGAATTATGGTCAATTGTTGCTCTATTAGTGTACCAATGATCACTAGGATCCCCGTATACCACCTAGAGCTAAAATCATTGTACTATCATCGGATAGCAAATTTGAGGGTTATACACCTCGTGAATATGTGCCAGACAATGAATTCGAAGGTTACACCCCTCTTGTAAATATTGAGTGAAACATGAAATATGTCTATCCTTAAAGAATGTATATACTGTTGTGCAAAGTATAATAAAGACAAATTTTGGTTTGAGAATAACTATGGTTATGAGCAATTGCTATGTTTTGACAATATTTAAAATGACAAATCATAGAACTGATTAGTACTTGCTAAAGCAGGTGAGAAAACAAATAAACATGGATCAATCAGAGTTTAATGAGAGAAGATCAGGAAGGTCACAACTCTCAGGAAAACTCCACCAATAAATTGGACAGAATTCTTAATATGCTTATTGAAACAAAGGAAAGGTTGGGCAAATTGGAAAAGAAAGTGAATGAAACCGGAAATACAGAGGGTGAAAATGAGTATTCTAATAATGCAAGTAAAAGTAAACAACGAGAACATGGCACGTCAAGTGAGAACCAAGATGATAGTGAAACTCAGAGGGAGACAAAAGACAAACTTGCACTGGAACTATCTAAGGCTATGAAAAAGATTATCCCTCCCAAATTTGATGGAACAAAAACCGGTGATGCAGCAAAAGCATGGCTAACAGAAATGGAGAAATACTTTGAAATCAAAAATTTTTCTGAGATCACGAAAGCAGTGTGGGGAGCATATCAGCTATCTGGAGAAGCATCCACTTGGTGGATGAACAAGAAAATGGAACTAGATTTAAGCCCCTTGAAAGTGACATGGAATGAATTTGTGGAACTTTTTCAGAAAAGGTGGTTACCACAGCTCTATTTTGATCAAAAGCTAAAAGATTTCCAAAATCTTAGGCAAGGTGATTTGTCTGTGGTTGAATATGCAGAAAAAATTACTAGATTGTTGAAGTATGTTCCTCAATATCAAAAGGATGAAAGATTTCGGATAAGAAAATTTATTATGGGACTCAATCCTCAGACTGGTGGTGAGGTGGAGGTGCATGGTCCAAACACAATGGACTAGGTGTATGAGAAAGCAATTAAGCAGGAACAGAAGATCAAATCCATTTCTGCTTATTGTGAGAAGAAGCGTAAGAGATTTGATAAGAACTTCAATGATCAGACATATAAAAGGAAGAATGATAAAGGATATGGAAACAGGAGGTTTGATAAAGGAAATTAGAAAAACAAAGGGGGAGTTGGTAATGAGCAAAGAAATGAAGACTTTAAGAAAAATGACAATTTTAAGAGGAACAATGATGCTATGAGTAGACCATCCGAGAAGAGAGGACCAAATGGAGGTTGCTTTTCATGTGGTGGAGATCATTATGCCAACCGTTGTCCTAATAAAAAGCAGAACAGGTAGCTTAGGAACACGGTACTTCCTTCGCAGCAGGAAGCATTTCAACAAAGGATTCATGCCACCCTTGACAATCGACAAGCTGAGTATCAGATTACTCCCATTGAGATGACAAGTACATTATTTGGAGTTCCTATTTCTATTCTATTTGATACTGGTGCACTAGAAAATTTTGTGTCATCTAGAGTCTTAAGTAAATTTCCTAGAAGAGCTGGTTTTATGTCAAAACCGTGGACAGTTGAATATGCAAATCACTCAAAGGCTCAGGTAGAGCAATGTTTGTTCGAAGCTAAGATTGATATTTCAAACTTCTCCACTGAGGTAAATTTATATGTAGCACCTTTAGGGTCCTATGATGTCATCTTAGGAATGAATTGGTTGTGGAGACATAGGGCCAAGGTGGATTGTTTTCATAAAACAATTGAGTGTTTGGATGATAAAGGAAGCAAAGTTAATTTTCAAGGTATTCAAAGGGAAATAAGGATCAGATCTATTTCTTCAAAACAATTAAAGTGGGCTAGGCGTAAGGGATTTCAACTTTTTGCAGTCAAAATGGACCTAGTAGAGGAAGCCTTAGAGAAGCAAACATTTGAGGAAAAATACCCTTATCTTTGCAATTTCAGTGATGTATTTCCTGAGGAACTGCCAGGCTTGCCTCCAAAAAAAACCTTTGATTTTGCCATAGATATTAAACCAACATCTGAGCCAGTATCTAAAACTCCATACCGAATGACCACTACCGAACTTATGGAATTGAAGGCTCAATTGCAGGAGCTATTGACTAAAGATCTAATTAGGCCAAGTGTATCACCATGGGGAGCTCTGGTTATTTTCGTCAAGAAGAAGGACGGAACCCTTAGACTGTGTATAGATTATCGGATGCTAAATAAGGCAACAATAAAGAATAAGTATCCACTGCCACGTATTGATGATCTATTCGACCAAATGCGTGGTGCATCAGTATTTTCTAAGATAGATTTAAGATCTGGATACCATCAGTTGAGGTTGAAAGATGAAGATATTCACAAGACTGCATTTAGAACAAGATATGGTCACTATGAGTTTACTATGTTACCATTTGGATTGACTAATGCACTAGCCTCTTTCATGAATCTCATGAATAGTGTTCAGAGATTGCCTTGATAAATTTGTCCTAGTTTTCATAGATGATATTATGATATATTCCAAAAATGAGGAGCATAGACAACATCTTCAAATTGTTTTGCAATGATTAAGAGAACACAAATTGTATGCAAAACTCTCGAAATGCACTTTCTTTCAGAAAGAAGTGTAGTATTTGGGACATACTATATCAGCAGAAGGGATATCAGTTGACCCAGCTAAAATTAAGGCTATTATGGAATGGCATGTAGCTTCTAATGTTTCAGAAGTACGAAGTTTTATGGGATTGGCTGGATATTACAGAAAATTTGTTTTAAATTTCTCAAGTATTGCTAGTCCAATAATTTCTTTACAGAGAAAAGGAAAATGGTTTGTTTGGACAGACGAATGTCAAAAGGCATTCGATTTGTTGAAAGAAAAATTAACAACAACACCAATCCTGAAAGTCACTGACTTGAAGGGCAATTTGAGGTTATTACTGATGCCTTGAGAGAAGGGTTAGGAGATGTGCTTATGCAAAATGGGCGTGTAATAGCCTACTAATCAAGAAAGTTGAAAAACTATGAACAGAATTATGCTCCTCATGACTTAGAACTAGCCGCAGTGATTCACGCCCTTCAGATGTGGCGACATTATTTGTGGGAAAGACTTTTATACTAAAAACAGATCATCAAAGTCTTCGTTACATATTTACACAACCTCATCTCAATGCAAGACAAAGGAGATGGTTAGAATTAATATCAGATTACGAATTTGAGATTGCTTACATCAAAGGTAAAGAAAACTGAGTAGCTGATGCTTTAAGTAGAAGAAGGCACATAGCTTCTATAATCTCTATTCATGCTAATTTTAAAGAGTTAGTATTGCAAAGTTTATCTAGAGATGAATATTACGAGCAGGTGAAGCAAGCTCTGCAATCAAACCCTAAGGATCCAAGATATGGTGGATTATGTTTTGAGTCAGATGGATTGATGAGATTTAAGGGAAGAATCTACCTTCCTAATTCAATTAAACTAAGAAACCTTGTTTGGAATGAAGTTCATTGTGCACCTTATTCCGGACACCCAGGAGTAACAAAACTTTTAGCTGATGTCAAACCGCTATATTTCTAGAAAGGAATGAAAAGAGATGCTACAAGGTTTGTGGAAAGTTGCTTGGAGTGTCAGAGAGTGAAAGTAGAACACCAACATCTTGCTGGATTGTTATACCTGCATGATATTCCAGAATGGAAATGGCAGGTTGTTAGTATGGATTCTGTTCAAGGGTTACCAATGTCTAAGAATAGACATGATGCAATTTTGGTTGTTGTAGATAAACTAACCAAGGTAGCACATTTTATACCGAGAAATTTGACAGATGGAGCTCATATTTTGGCTTGGAAGTTTGTGCAAGAAATAGTTAGATTGCATGGGGTACTTGAAAAGATTATATCTGATAGAGATGCTCGAATAACCTCTTGGTTTTGGCAAACTTTATTTTCAGCACTAGGGACTAAACTCAATGTGAGTACCACTTACCATCTTGAAATCGATGGACAAACATAAAGGGTTAATTAGGTCTTAGAGGATCTTTTAAGAATGTATTGCATGGACCAGCAATACAGATGGGAGGAATATTTACTTCTTGTTGAATTTGCCTATAACAACTCCTATCATTCTGCCATTAAGATGGCACCGTTTGAAGCATTATATGGAAGGAAATACAGAACTCCTATAAGCTGGGATAAGCTGGAAGATAGGATAAGCATTGGACCTGAAATGCTTGCAAATATGGAAGAAAAAGTGAAAATGATTAGGAAGAGGTTGGTAGAAGCCAATGACAAGCAAAAAAGTTATGTAGATCGCAAACGAGTGCCTAGACATTTCTTGGTTGGTGAGAAAGTTCTTTTGCGAGTGAAACCCCATAAAAGCTCAATCAAATTTGGTAAATCATCAAAGTTGGCTCCTTGATATGTCAGACCTTTTGAAGTCCTTGAGATTATCAATCCAGTGGCCTACAAAATTGCTCTACCTCCAGTCTTGTCCAAAATGCATAATGTTTTTCATGTTTCATACCTAAAGAAATATTTTGCAGGTAATGACCACATTCTTAAGTGGAATTATTTATAGATACAAGAGCCCTGGGAGTGGTTGTGATCGAGCCACTCGAGGAGCTCAAAATACGTAAACTTTGTTTGTGTAATCGAGATGTTTTGCAATGCAAAATTCAGTGGGACCAATATGGCAAGGATAGCGCCACTTGGGAAGACTATAATGACATCTACCAAAGATTTCCTTATCTTTTCAAAAACATTAATGTTAAACTATAAAAGTTTGTTTTATGTTAAGATTTTGCTAAACTCAATCATCGGGGACGATGATTCTATAGGGGAAAGATATGTTACATCTCCTTTTTGGATTCAATATTACTATTTACTTTTTCTTAAATAGTACAGTTATGTGGATATGTTTTAACATCATAGAAAATGATGATATGAATAGAAAAGGTTAATTTTATGAAATTATGGAATTTACTTGATTATGATCAATTTGATGTTATGAATTAAAATGTCTTTCGATATGAAAATGAAATGATTTGATACAAATGTGTTTTGATCAAAACATTAGTACTCTAACCACAAATTGTATGTGAGATTGTCAATGACAAGAATAGATGGAACATGTTCGCTAGGATGAAAGAAGAAGAGAAAGTATCTTTGAGAAAGAGAGAATAGACTCTGGAATAACCCATGGGTGCTTGCCACTGAAAACAATTATCAGGTAGATAAACCTAGATGCCTTGAGTTAAGCTTTGATTTCGGGCTAAGTCAATTTTAGATGAGATGTCAAAGTTTGCAAGAATAGGTATTTCTTCTTTTGTAAGTTGTCATTTTGAGTATGGGAAATTGACATCGGTGTCATAATACTCTGAATCATGTCATCAAATATGGACGACCGATATTTTGTTTATATGTATATATATGTATATACTTGAGGTCGAGTTGTAAGTCGTATCTTGTTAGTGGTTCGGCACAAAAGTTGAAAGTTGTGTGTAAGTCGACCCCAAACCTTGTTTTACATTATGCTCAATTTGTCGTTCTCGTCGTAAAGCTTTACGAGCGTATGATGTAAACATCTACTTGCGAAACTCGACGGATGTTGAATTGTTTCTATTTTGGGATTTTATCGTATAATAAAAGGTTTAAATAATGTTTTAAATCTTGAGACCATGGTGTGTAGTACCTTTAGTCGTATTGTATTGAAATATACAATATTATATTAGTTATAATTAAATTATCATTTTGAGATAATTCCTTTATTCATTTGTGATGTTGGTAATCGGGCAGTAGCTCGAAAGAGACTCACTCAAGTCCTTTCTATGATGTCTTTTATTTCGAAATAATCTATTTACCTTCAAGCTTTAAACCTTATGATAGTCGTCGGCCTAGCCATTTTTCATAAGTTTTTGCATTTGATTTATACTCATAAGCAGATGTGAGTAGTGTGACAGCTGGTTTAAACTGTCAACCGCCACCTCGCGAAGTATGGAGCTCCACTTTGGAGAGTAATCACAGATTGAGTGGAAAAAGCCAAACCATTTCTGGTAGTGGTCACGTAAGGAGGAGAATGTTATGCATGCTGGGTAGTTACCCTTATTGTTAGGCATGGTCTTGTGAGTGGAGAGGCAGTTTTTCCTTCACAGTTAGATGGGATTTAGAGGAGTAGGGGAGTCAGTTAGAGAGGGGGGAAATGCAGAGAGGAAGCGGAGAGGAGACTGAGCTTGAAGCAAATGTGAATGGCTAAGAGAAGAACGAGCTTCTTGGACCAGTCTGCAAGCAGACACAGGAGATTACCTTCAGGTTCTCTTCATCTCATCTCTGCGCAGTCTTAGTTATCAGTTATGTTTATAATAAATAATGACTCTACTTGCATTACAAAGGAACTAAGTATTTTCTTAAAGATGCAAAGTGTGAATTGTTACCAATTGTAGCCTATGTGTTTTCATCACCTTCAAAATGAAAGCAATGCTTTTGTCCCCTGCACCACACCACAGTCGAGAAACCCACAGTATATTGCATTGTTCTTCGAAGCATCTTCGAAGGTCAAGTTTATTGTGTAGTCGTTGGTTCAACTTTAGGAGATTTTTGGATATGTGAAGAGTGCAATTTAGACTTAGTGTTGGTCAAAAACTAACTCACAGCTATCAAGCCATAGTGGTAAAACCTAGGTCGATGTGGAGTGAGTTCTCATATGGCTAGCCGAATACAATTGCTTGGTTCTGTCAAATTTAAAAGACAACTAGTTTTAAAGTAAAAGACTTGTTTTGTGATATCCATCGACAGATGAGTATCAATGGTGTGAAGTGTATGCCGAAACATGCAAGACTTCACAGTCCTCCACAATTTCTGAGTTTAAAATGGTCGGTCGACCATAGAGAATATAATAACCTTGTTGCGAATGGTAACAAGTTTTTAGTCCATTTGTCTTTGTAAACAATTCTTTTGCTATTAAAGTATTCAAACTGTTGTGTCCCCAAGAGAAGGTATAGACTTACTTTTTGGACTTTACACTCATACAAGTTAAAATAATGAAGTTTTAGAACAAATATAATGAGTCCTTAGTCAAGTATTTAGCCTAGACTTGCATGCAATCTTCTTGCTAATAGAAACAACAAGATAGGGTTTCTAAATGCTTAGATTGACAAAGATTAAGCTATGTCGAAGATTTCGATAGGTCGAAGAAGATTCTTAAGAGTGTTTAATTTTTAACTTAGGGTCTTCAGATATTTGTATTCTATAAATTGGTTTATAGTATAACCCTTCCGAAACAACAAAGATGAGTTTAGTGTCCACTCTTGAGTAGATAATTTAAGCAGTGGGCTAACTTAGAGATCATTGTACTAACTTATAGCATTATCCGATTAATCGATAATCTAGGAACCCATTCTTTGAACATGTGGACGGAAATGTCTCCATGAGCTATGTAGAGAGAGAGTAAACCTCATTGCCAAGCGTTAATGCATGATGAGTTTTGAACACCTTGAGGTTATCGAGGTCGTTATATTGAACTTATTTATAGGTAACTGTAGGATAGCGATTAATTCGAGTCGAGTTGGGGTGGGTGAACTTATTACTTGCATTGATACAATGCTAATTATATTCAAATCCTTTGGCCAAGGTAATGCATGTACCTCAAGTGCATTGATAGTTCACTGTGACTGGATGGCATAGCTTGTGGAGTGGTCATGCTTGACTAGAGGGTATCTAGGGGATTGCATGATAACAAAGTTACATAGGTCACAACACCAGTACTCAGATGGCAAACACCATTGGTTATCCTAAGTGTATTCTCTTTGAGTAGGGTAGGGCCACTTTTGGATAGGAAGGAGTGTAGGAGACCGATGGTCTGTGGTTGGAGGTTAACCTCCTTGAAGATACTTTCTCTTCTATAATCCTGAGGATTGCCGAGACTTGAATTTGGATGGTCGACAATCGAGATGCAATGACTTTGGTAAGTTTCTATTTTGGAATTGTTCTAAGTAACTTTAATCAACATATTGTTTAATGTTGTAGATGGATATATCCTTTTGTATAAGTTATAATTTCATGATTATTGTTAGTCAATGGATGAACTACTTGGTTTTAAAATTAGAAATCAAATTACTTTTCTGTTTTAAACTTTCAAAAAAAATTATTACCTTTGGTTAAACTTAGTTTTTAGGGTGAAATCAAAACTTGGTGTTACAATTTGCATATCAGGATTAGTGTTGCCATCGATGACAAAGGGGGAGATTGTTGCATATGTTGTCATTGATGTCAAAGGTGTAGTAACGTGAAAGACATGAAAGACACAAGTTCCATGAGAAGGGATCAATGTCATCAATACACAATTGTACCTTATCTTCTAAAGTTCATGAATAGAGTAGGTTGTCAAAGTATGTTGATTGATGTCTTGCCTTGATAATATGAAGTCTTTATTACATATATTGTCACTTAGCATTGCATGGGATATGAAGAAAATTGTCTAAATCATCAGAAGGTCAAAAGCACAGGGAATTACATTGCAAAAGCACAAGAGATTGTACCACAATTTACCATAGATGAAGATATGACATCACGGATTGTAGGACAACTAAATATAGCTATGGGATATGTATGATCCAAGTTTTAGAGAAAAAGAGTTACCGTAAAGCTTTCTAGAGTTAGCAAAGTGAGAACAAGTCATGTTGTTGTGAAAGATTATTAGAGATAGAACAAAAAGCCACTGCATTTCATCAAACTTTAATGTTTGGCTTTGTTGTTTTAAAGATAAGTTAAGATGGTCAGTATATATGCTCAATTCAAGTTTCAAGTGTTTTGGAGTACCACAAGTGTGTTTTTCAATGTTCTAAGTTGAGGTACTAGTGTGACTAAACTATGTAAGGGATACTGACATCAAAGTTTGATTGCTTGCACCAGCAAGCTGAAGCATGAGATAGAAAGGGGAGTCTATGGGAAGTATTTCTAAGTCCCATTGTGTTCATTACTTGATCTGCATGATGATATTTCACTTCTCTGATTCTGCATTGTGTCTGGAGCCAATGTATGAAAGGATAAGTGGTTACGGTGCCGACATGATATATTTGAATGATTGTGCCATGTGTACATGGAAGTATACACCAACATAGTGTGAAAAGGCAAATTGGCCCCATTAGATCTGTTGACGCCTGAATTGACTGGTAGTTTTTTGAAAAATTTTCATTCAGGCACTCTCCCTAAGTATCCAAAAAATGCTCTAAGTAACGGACCTCCTCAGTATTTTTCAGCTGCATCATCATATTTTCTTGAGGAGGAGGTCATCATCATCATGTTTGTTTCCATGAAGGTCAGCATCATCATGTTCTCCTTCGACCGGTTTCTCAACGTCATCATCATATTTCAACTGTCGGGTGATGATTGCTTATTATCCTGATGATACTGATGAGCTACAGTGCGCCCTTATCTGCTTGCGAGGGTGATTCTTCAAAGTCTCCGGTGATCTTCCATTTATCACCTTGCGCAGGCATGATGATGATGTTGCTTATTCTTTGAGTTGCTCGACCTAACTTGTTTTTTCCTAAGGGTCGTGTTCATCATCATCATATTTCCAGTTGTCATCCTGTTGCTTGTGGAGGTCATCATATTTTCTGCCTTCATGATATTTCGCCGGGGTGATATTTCTATCATCGGGTGATCTTGGTTATGATCATCCTGATGATGATGTTGAAGAGTTCTAAGTGCGACCCGATATTCACTAGGGTCATCATATTTTGGAACGACAGGATGATCTTAGTCAATATCATCCTGATGATGTTGTATCACTTCTTGTTCTTTGTTTCTCATCCTGATGATGCTGACGTCATCCTTATCTCAGGGTGATATCTTTTTCTCTGCCTATCTGCATCATGATATTCCGAAGGAGGGGGTGATATTTTCATATCATCCGGATATATGTTTGTTTGTTCGAGCATCATGATGATGCTAATATCAGGGAGATATCCGCCTGCTGGCTTCGCACATTATCTACTGGGGGTGATCTTTTCAAGCAGCATCATCATATTCAGTTTTCGCCCCAATCTTACAGAGGAGCTACAGTGCAACCTGATATTTGAACATCAGGAGGATATTTCCAAATATCCGGTTGTCTTCCGAATATCATGATGATGTTAATATGATGATGAAGTCATCAAGGTCCGCGGGGGTCATATTTCTAACAACTGATCATCTTGAAGAGACCTCCTGATATTTGCAAACATGATGATGACGTCATCCGGATGTGAGGAGGTGCGCAGTAGGCAGATATGATGATGACGTCATCAGGATGTTCATCGGCCAGACTTTTGTTATAAGGTCGGCAGGAGGATGTTCCTTCAGAGGATCAGGTTGTGCCGATTATCATGAAGGTTATATTTCAAATATCATGATGACGTCAGGGTGATTTTTCGAACAGCAGGATATCATGCTGCTGGAAGATGATGATGATGAGGTCTATACTAGTGTTGTCAGGAGCAAAAGCGCCGACATGATATATGCTCATGACCTAGTATATAAGGCGCAAAGGAGGTTGCTGCGGGGTGCATGTGGGATAATGTTATCCTGCATATTCGAACATCATGATGATGAGTCTCGGCGGGAAAAGCTTGCGATAGTCTGTTTGATGATCTTCCCAAGGCCGCGGGTTGGTGCGCCATTAATGGCGGTTGTTGCAGAGGTATGGGCGATGGCGTGAACGAATGTTGTACCTGATTAAAGATCTGAATCCCTAGGCGGCGGCGCAAGGCTCAAAAAATCTTTCTGTCCCCTCCCCTACCTGCTGCATTCAAGTTTGAGCGCCATTTCTATGGTACTGTATATCTGGCGGGAATTTTGGTCAACCTGGTAGTTGATGCTGAAGACACCCTCCTGCTATATAATGCAGATGGTGTTATTCTTTTGAGGTTGTTGAAAGTTGTAGTTTTTTTGGCTCTGTAATCCAAAACCAGCTGATCTGGTTGCTCTGTACAGTTTTTCTTGTGAGTTTATGTATCTCCTGTTGTAGGACTTGGCATGAATCCACTGGTTTCGTGGTTGATCTTATATGAGTAATGCTGTTTAGCATGTGTTGTGTTAATTCTGTCTCCAGTATTGCATGTATCCTTCTTCCGGATCTGGATGTTTGCTTATGTTTAGATTCTAGAGCATAGAATTCCTATGTTGAATGTCTGATCTTTTAACCTCTGCTCAAGGGGCAGATTAAACTGTTTTCAGGTTGAACATTGGGAAGGGTATACTGCAGTAGGGATACCATAAGTAGAGATAGCTCAACACTCTATATTGGGAGATATCTGTAAGGCAGATATCATGTGTATCCCCCTGAAATCTAGTTTTAGCTATTTATGCTGATCATTCACAGGTGTATGTCTATTGACTCCAGGCCCTGGATAGGCACCAATCATGCTGTGTTCTTGTGTTATACACCATGTCCAGCTTTGCATCCAAATTCATATCAAACCATTTCATACCTCCACCTGTTAGTTGTAGGAGTAGGACTAGGAACCCCCTGCATACTCTCATACCCAACCAGACATCATGTCCAAGAATGTTGCCAGCCTTGTGATCTATCATGCAGATCTTGGTCCATACATGAGAGTATTCTGCCTGTTGCTGTCAAGTTAGATCTTTCTATCTTTGAGCTAGTCAAGGTTACATCTTAAGTTATAGGGATACCCCCCTTGGTGCGGCAGAACCAGAAGTGAAGGGGAGGAGCTCACGCAACCTCCTGTATTCAGTTGGCCTGAATCTGCCTGTGCATTAGAAGTGGCAAACCCTAATGCTGATTCAGAAGAAATGTCAACAAGATCCTTTGGTATGAACTGCATGGAAAGATTTCTCTCCACAAATGAATTGGAGTCGACATGTAAGATCGGTTGCATGTTTCATGTTACATGTTTCATTAAGGCTGACAAAGATGATGTTTAGAAGGCTTTCAAAGGATATATATGGAGGCAAAATATTTCTATAGGAGGGTGTGATGATAAATGAGTAATGAGGAGGAGACAAGTACCTCTATAAGAAATGTTACAAAACATATAGCAAATTTAGGATTGCGGAGGTATTTGAGCTATCAAAATCAGTAAGAGGTCAAGAGGATATCAGAGATGATAGTGCGGAGGTGTTTGAACAAGTCAAGGACATCAAAATGTTAGCAGAGATATTGTTGTGGAGATAAGTAAATCATAAATCCAGATTTGCAAAGCAGAGGTTGGTGCCTCATCTTGTAAGTGTTGTTGCACTTCAGGGAGCTGGTGCTTCCTTTGGGTTAGTGTCCATAAAACTTTGTTTTAGGTAGTTGGTACTTCCTTTGGGTTGGTGCCCATAAAACATTATACAGGGATTTGGTGCTTCCTTTGAGTTGGTACTCATAAACTATTGTAATATGGGATTGGTCTCCTTTGGGTTGGTGCCCATGAAATTTATTCTAAACTTCATTTTTATTTGTGAGGTTGGATTTGGACAGTAGATCCAAGCAGCTGGCTCATCGTGGTTTTTCCCATCTTGGGTTTCCATGTAAATTTGGTGTTATGTGTGTATGTGCTCATTTATTTTATGTGGTTTGAATGCTTACATTGGATTGAGTGCATCTAAAGGGATAAGAAATTGAATATATACTGATTCACCCCACTCTTAGTATATCTATGTGTTCAACAGTAACTCAAAGATCCACTGATGTGGTGAAAGCTCCAAGTCCCAAGGCACAACCCCTAACCACCAAGTCCACTGACACCCTGGCTCCTAAAGCTAACTCAACCTCCCACCTATCATCTTGCCTAGATGCCACTAGCCTGTAATGCTCCACTATAGATAGGGAAATAAAAGAATCAGAAGATCTAGAATCAAATAGAATAGTGATGGGAAGTCCACTAATAGTACCTAGGGCCTCAATAACCATGTCCTGATGCTCAGCTTGGTAGTTCTCAATCCCTACAAAAACTCGGTGGGATTTACCCACATCTCCTACTATCTGCTTAGAACCACTTGCCCGATGTCCTCCTGATGTCGCAAACCCATGAGGGCACTCTATATCCTAGTTCCCTACACCTTTGCAAACATAGAAAGGTCCCCTAGTCTGAACCTATGCTGACTCTGTCTTGCTAGACTACTGTGCTCCAAGTCTACTAGAGATAACGTTACCACCTCTGAAAGATTGTTGTGTGCGAGCTAGTCCTGAACTCTGTGTCTACAAATCCTAATCTCTAGGCTAGTCCTGGGCCTTCCATGCTCTAGAATGTCCACCTCGTGCCCCTTGTTATGGCCTAAGCGCCTGTGCCTAGTGTTGTTGTTGATGGTATGTAGGCCTCAAAGGTGTAGGAGTGGACCTAAATCCTCCCTTATGTGGGAGTGGAGGCCTATGTAAACTTTGATCTTGTTGAAACTAGTTATAGTTTCATGAGCGGTTCTCAGCCACTTGGGTCTTACCCTAAATCTCCTTTGTGATATATGCCTTCTCCACAGGATCTCATAGAGTCTTTGGATCGACCATATGCACAGGACCTGATATACTAGCTTTCGGGCCCCTGATAAAATAGTTGACTTGGAGCTTCTCATCCTAGAGGTATTCCACATACTAAAGTAACTCTAAGAAGTGGCTCTCATACTATGCCACTCTAAGCCCTCACAGTTGCAAATCATGGAACTCATCAATATGCTGTTGTCGATAGTGTTGTGACAAATGCCTCACTTTAAAATGCTCCAAAAATTTGTCCCAAGACAAGGTGTCTAGCTCTAAATGATACTTTCTTCCTAGTGCCACCAGGTAGAAGCGATGCTATGTGGAAGATGAATGGAAACCCATGCTTTTAGGTTGCTATCATATCCACGCAACCCAAAACACCTATCCAAACTAAGAAGCCAAGACTCTGCCTCAATGCCATCTGTTGATCTTGAAAAGGTAGGAGGTTGTAAGAGAAGCAAATCCCTAATCTAATCCCCTACATCTTGAGGAGCTTGCAATACACCTCTTGCATCCTACTGCTGAACTCGAGGTGGTGGATCAAGATGAACTGACTCTCCACCATCCTCATCTAAAAACTCTATTCGAACATGAGGATGGCTCCTACTGCGCTCTCTATCCTCTGACACATGCTCCCCCATATAAATCTATGAATGTCGAGGGAATATACCATAAAATAATTCCCTCCTAGGTTTTCTAGATGAATATGAAAATGACCTTGCTTCCATGATGCAAGGCCTAACTATCTCTATCTAAATTTAAAAACTAAATTCCTAGCATGCTAATGTTTTACCAACAATAATAAAAAATCATATATATATCAATTACATATCAATACAATTTCAATCTTCATTCCACAATATCTCCTAATGTCATCACATATGCATCCCACTAATCTACTAATCTCACATATTCAATTTCAATTCACATCAACTTGTTTAATAACATAATCCATAACACATAATTAGACAACATATCTAATCAATTAGAACATACCTCCATCACATAAAATCAAACTATGATAAAGCTATCTCATAATTAGGTCACCATCACCATATGCAAGGAAATAGCTAATCTAATCAAATGAGTAATGTCTACTATAGTCTATCCAAATATCATAAATCCAAAAATCATTAGTCTAGTGTTTAGGTATCCCAATAATAATAAGTCCAATGTCCAAGTATAACAACCATAACATATCTAATAGTGCAACTAGGTATGCCATATGTGAATTGGCCTCACAACGTTGGCATGCCCATACATGTGAGGCATGTAAAACGAATGTCTTAAGCATGCCCATAGGTACATCTAGTAAAGAGCTTAGCCTTCGCTATAAAATCTGATAAAGTCATTTGGATTAGTTGGCGTAGCATTATAATGATATGTAGCGAACTGATTGGAATGTAATCCTTTTATAGACTACAATGTCAGGCGATGATTTGAACTTGTGACCTCTCTTTCAAGAAGACAAGTTTTTCACCAACAAGCCAACTCAAACTATGTAAAATTTATATTGCAACCTTACCATCCAAAAGTTTATATAAACTCTTTTTGTGCTCGACAACACATTTGGTCACACAACAATTGTAATATACACTTAGTCATTGATTTAGGAACATAGTTTATACAGTCGAAAAAGCCATATTTGCTTAATATATTGGTTTGGTTGACATTTCATACGTGGGATCTCCTCAATCAATGAATGCCTAATGACGAGCAAATTGACGAGGTGAATTTACCATGTCAAACTGTCGATATGAGATATCCAGTAATGTAACAAACACCAGCCAAAAAGATTAGGGGTTGTACAAAAGCTCTAGGTTATCAAATGAGACTCCTCAACCTTTATTGAGTATTTTAGTAGCTGCAATTCGTCCTACTTTTCAGAAATTTCTCTTATCTTGTGTCATAGTTGGAAATTCCCTGTTCTCAATAAATAGAAATAGAAGCTGGGGCTTTCCATGAGAACGCATCCTTATTCACTCACATTCACAGATGCACCACTACTATAACTACTCCTACCATAGCTGTGAGGGTTTAATCCATTTAACAAATCATCTATACCATTTCTTGGAGGACGACTTGTGCCCGTCACCGACTCCTGCTTGATAATCTCCAAAAAAACGTGACACCTCTCTCATGGTGGGGCGTGCATCAGGTGAATCTCTCGAACACGACAAACCAATGCGTAACAATGAAACCACAATGTGGATGTAATCGCCCATGGCATTGAGCAATCTTTGGTCGATTACTCGAGACCACATTTGATCTAGATTTGCACGATTCACCCACACGTGGAGGGTGAAATCGCCCCCAAACATGCGGTCAGTGGACCTCTTTGCTGTTAGCATTTCCAATAACAAAATGCCATAGCTATAAACATCTCCACAAGTAGAAACCCTTCCACTCACCCCATACTCTGCAGTCGATTAAATCAAATTAGTAGAAGCATTCGAATCTGAATAGTAAAGGAGTAAAACCCCATGATTAACTAGAAAGCATACCTGTGTAGCACATTTCACAGTTGAGTATATTGTCTTTTCATTGATGACAAAATGATGGTAGTTCTCATTGATGCCAAAGTGGTCTTCATCAGTGACATGGTCTTCATCAATGGCAATGATTTTAGTGATATGGTTTTCAGTTCAGTGATATGGTCTACATCAGTGACAATGGTTTTCAGAGCTCTCAGTTTTGATCTTTCAGTGGTCCTTCATGGTAATGACATCAGTGACATCAATGTTGTTCTATGACTTAGTCATTTCAGTGGTCCTTCATGGTAATGACATTAGTGACATCAGTGTTGATCTTGTGTGAAGTTGTTTTGACTTAGTTATTTCAGTCGATGACATTCATTGCATATTATCAGGGCAAGGGCTTGTGTCATTTGATAAAAGTTAATATGCATCATATTAACTTCATTTAATTTGCATTATATTAACTTCATGACAGTGGCAGATCAGTTGAAGTTTGGTTTACAATGTTGAGGTTTAGAATAATTGAAGTGGTAAATGTGATTTACTTAACACTCAACAAGTTTTAAATATGGTGTTCAACATTTATGCTTCCTAACCATACTGCCTGTCATAATACTTTGCACTTTATGTTATAACTTTAAGGTGACCGTTGACAGCAGGTTCTTTTTAAGTAATGACCGATTGGAGGCATTGTTAGTCATTGTGTGGTAAGTTGCTCTAAACCCAACCTCCTAGCGCAAACGGTGGACATAAAGTATGTTTTAAGTCATCGCATCCAACGATCACTATTTGAATATATTGTGGCGGGCACTGCAGATCGGAGGGTGAGGATTTAAATAGAAAGTTTCTACAAACGGATAGTTCATCCAATTTAAGTTGACGTTCACTGTTGCTTAAAAGGCAGTAAAACATGTTATTTTTGTCTTTTCTCACCGAAGTTCAAGGGGAAATGAAATTGGAATTTTTGTGTGAAGGAAAGAGTGAGTTGTAGAAGGTTTCTAATTGTGAGGAATATGAAAAGGCAGAGTTCTTCGAAGGGGATTCATTTTTTTTTTGTTTTGCTGTTTGATTTTCATAAGAGAATGTGATAAGTTTGAGATAAAATTATGTTGAAGCTGAACCGGTTACAAGTAAATGGGAAGATGAATGTTAATGATCTTTTTGAGTGTGTAGATATGTTTGAAAGGATGAGTGATAAGATCTAATTGAAGTGTGAGAAAGTTTTGTGTGAAGAAGAATGGTATTATTAGTAGCAAGATAATCTTTTTGCAGAGATTTTTTTGACATGAAGAGACATTTTTGATAGTGAAATTTGCTCAGTTTTGGAGGTGTGATTGTGAAATCAAGGATGGAGATTTTTGATCAGAATTGAACAATATTTTCTCAGAGAAGGATAAAGCTTTGAAAAATGATTTTGGAGAAGGTTAAAAGTTTTTCAATATTGCAGTGAAAGAATCTATGAATTTGAAAAGTATGAATTGATTTGTTTTGAGATTGATTTGCAGAGATAGAGGTATGAAATATCTTAAAGATCAAATTTGATTGATTGTTGTAAAGATGATATGATAACAGTTGAAGGTTGATTACAGAAAATATACATTTGATTGTTTTTGAAAAGGAGAAATAAGGTATTGATCTTATTGAAACAGGGAAACCCCCTGTGTTGTACTGTTCATTGAATTTTAGATGTTGTAATGTCAGTGAGACATGCAGAGAGATACAATATGCCAGTGAGGCAGAATTGTAATGTTAGTGAGACAATTGTAATCTGAATTTTGTGTTAAGCCAGTGAGGCAGTTGAGTGGTTTTTATACCCCAGGAGGGTTTTCCACTCGGGAAATTTCTTGTGTCAAATCTTTGTGTTGATACTCTGCATATTTACTTTGTTTCTTCTGAAGAATTCTAAATTGTGAAATTAAATTAATCAAAAAGGGGTAAAAAGTGTTAAAATTGTTAACAACACTGATTCACCCCCCCTCTCAGTGTTGTGTGTATTCCTACAATTGGTATCAGAGCCTGGTACCCTGTCAAAGCTTAATCAGCTTGGGTAGATCATATTTCTGGAATACTTATAATGGCAAGTCAAGAAGGTTACTCAAATTATAAGGCACCTATGTTTGATGGCTCTAACTATGCTTTTTGGAAATTTAGGATGGAGTCATATTTGTCATCTCTGGGGTATGATGTGTATGCTGCCATTGTTACTGCATATACTGCTACAAATCCTCCTAGCACAGCTGATGAAAAAAGGGCATATGAAAATAATGCTAAGGCTAAAAATGCATTATGTTGTGGTCTTACCAATGACATACTTGTCAAAATCATGGAGTGTAAAACAGCCAAGGAAATATGGGACAAACTGTCTAATATCTATCAAGGAGATGATAAAATCAAAGAAGCAAAACTGCAATCCTACAGAGCAAAATTTGAAAGTCTCAGAATGAGTGATGATGAGAAAGTGGCAGAATATCTTCTAAGGGTCCAAGAAATTGTAAATGCTATCAGAAGACTTGGTGATACACTGGAAGAGAAGACAGTTGTTACAAAAATCTTAAGGACCTTAAATCCAAAATATGAATCCAAAGTGTCTGCAGTTGAAGAAAGAGACTTAAGCAAAGTTACCTTTGATGAACTTCATGGCACTTTCACAGCTTATGAGATGAGAATTAGTAATGACATACCTTCAAGCAAAGAAGCTGCTTTCAAATCAGTCAGAAAAGAAAAGAAGATTTCTGATTCAAAAGAATTGGATGATGATCAAGAAATATCTCTGGCAAGCAAGTTGAAGAAGGGATCTGTTGGTAAGTACAAAGGTAAGCTTCCATTCAAATGCTTTGAGTGTGGAAAGATTGGACACTATGTAGCTCAGTGTCCTTACAAAGATCTAGACAGTGATGAAGATGAAAACAAGAAGCAATTCAAAAAGAAACAGTTTGTTTCTAGAAGGAAAAATAATTTCAAAAAGAAAAGAAGTTTGTTCATCAAAAATGTTGATATGACTGAAAGTGATTCAGATGATTTTCTTGATGAAAATGCACAAACTTTGTTTATGGCTATTCTAAATGAAGTTCAAAATGAAAAATGTGAGGAACA
Organism: Cunninghamia lanceolata; assembly: GCA_027924645.1. Classification (NCBI taxonomy): domain Eukaryota; kingdom Viridiplantae; phylum Streptophyta; class Pinopsida; order Cupressales; family Cupressaceae; genus Cunninghamia; species Cunninghamia lanceolata. The sequence goes on from BSBN01000957.1 coordinate 9,377,483, forward strand.
ATCAAACAGTTGTGAAGCTGTTATTGACTTTGAAGGAGAATTGATGTGTGCATTAAGTCAAGTCAAGAAACTTAAAAAGGAAATCATTGCACAAAGAAGTCAGTTTCAAAAAGAAAATGATATCATGAATAATAAGTTAACTTGTTATGAGAAACAGATTACTGATCTAATTCTTTCTCTTGAAGAAAGTAAGAGAATTATTGATGATAAAGACAAAGAGTTGAATAACAAGGACAAGGAATGTCATACACTTGAAGCTGAAATTGTTGATCTGAGAAGAAGACTTGATATGTGCAGAAGCTGTGATAAACTAGATGATCTTCTTGATAAACAAAAAGGATTCAAGGATAAATCAGGTCTTGGATTTGAAGAGGGACAATGTTCACAAAAGGCTAGTACAAATGGCAAATCAATCATAAGGACAACAAACTACAACAGAAGTGATACTTTCAGGTATAATGCTCACTTTACTGGATATTGTTTTTGTTGCAACAGGTTTGGACATAAAGCTAGTGAATGCAGATTTGGAGTCAGAAGAGAAATGCATTTATTTCCAAGGAATCCATTCATGTTTTTAAGAAGTTTGAAGTGTCACAATTGTAAAAATTTTGGGCATATTGCCAAATTTTGTAAACCTTTGCAAATGCAGCAAACTATAAGGAATACTGTTACAGGTTTGTCTTCTTTAAGTTCTGAAAAGAAGTTGCTTTTTTGGAAACCTAAGGTAATCAATAAGAGCATTAATGTTATGATTGCACAAGCTGCTTTTCATGCCAGAAAGAAGGAATAGTGGGTGATTGACAGTGGCTGTTCCAATCACATGACAGGAGACAAAGAAAAATTTGTTAAGTTTGAAGACATTAATGAAGGTTCTATTATGTTTGGAAATAATGATTGCATTATGATCAAAGGTAAAGGTACAATTCTTCTTGATGAAGAAACACCACTACATGATGTGTATTTTGTAGAAGGACTGAAGCACAACTTGTTAAGTGTCAGTCAAATATGTGATAATGGTTTTAATGTGGTTTTTGATGCACATGGATGTGAGATTAAAAAGAAATCAGGTAAAGTTATTGCAGCAGGTCTAAGGACTAGTGGTAACATCTACAATCTTCATAACTCAGAAACTAAAAGTGTTGATAGTCATATCTGTTTCATGGGTCAAATTGAGGAAAGCTGGTTATGGCACATAAGACTTGGTCATGTGAATTTTGACAATCTTGTGAGAATTAGCAAGAATCACAATGTCAGAAATATGCCTCATATTTCAAAACCAAGTAATACTATATGCAAAGAGTGTCAGCTAGGTAAGCAAACCAAAGTTAGTTTCAAGCCTAAGGAGTATTTTACTTCAAAACCTCTGCAGCTGATACATTCAGATTTGTGTGGTCCTACAAGGACTAAAGCTCTGGGAGGAGAAAAGTATTTTATGCTTTTCATTGATGACTTTTCAAGAATGACATGGGTAACATTCTTAAGGCATAAATCAGAGGCATTTGATAGATTCAAAATCTTCAAGAAGATGGTTGAAAAGGAATCTGATTTCAAGCTAAAATGTCTAAGGTCAGACAATGGAGGAGAGTACACTTCAAAGGAATTTGAGGAGTATTGTGAAAAACATGGGATAAGAAGGCAATTCTCCACTCCTAGAACTCCACAGCAAAATGGAGTAGCTGAAAGGAAAAATAGGACTGTAAAAGAAATGGCAAGAACCTTACTACATGATGCAAATCTGCCTAATGTCTATTGGAGAGAAGCTGTTCATACAGCTGTATATACTCTGAACAGAGTTCAATTAAGGGTAAAGTCAAATTATACTCCTTATGAACTATGGTATGGTAAGTCAGCTAATGTTGGGTATTTCAAAATTTTTGGAAGTAAGTGTTACATCAAGAAAGATAATGATAGCTTATGTGGTTTTGAGTCTAGATGTGATGAAGGCATTTTTCTTGGTTATTCTACACATAGCAAGACATATAAGTGTTTTAACAATAGGCTCAAAAGAATAATTGAAAGTACTAATGTTAAGGTGGATGAGGATTTGCAGCCCTGTATGCAGTTGATTCATGACATTGAAGTTGATCATCATTCACAAAAGGAAGAAGAAATTCAGGAAGAGGAAGAAGATCCTGAAAAATCTGTTGATGTTAAGACAAAGACTCTTTCAAAGGCATTTCAAAGAGATCATCCTCATGAGTTGATCATTGGAGATAAGGACAGTGGTGTGTTAACAAGAAGAGGAAAGCTTGCTGCTGCACATAATCAAGCACATGTGTGTTTGATATCTGAAATGGAACCAAAGAATTATGTTGAGGCCAGCAAAGATGAAGCATGGGTTAATGCCATGGAAGAGGAGTTAAGCCAAATAGAAAAGAACAAAACATGGGAACTTGTTCCAAGACCAGAAGGTAAGAATGTCATTGGATCAAAATGGGTGTTTAGGAATAAGCTTGATGATAAAGGTAAAGTTGTTAGAAACAAAGCCAGATTGGTTTGCAAAGGGTATTCACAAATTGAAGGTATTGACTTTGAAGAAACATTTGCTCCTGTTGCTAGATTAGAAGCTATAAGAATGTTTTTAGCTTTTTCAGTTTATAAAAATTTCAAAGTTTACCAAATGGATGTAAAATCAGCATTTCTAAATGGAGATCTTGAAGAAGAAGTCTACATGGAACAACCAGAAGGTTTTGTGAATAAAGATAATTCAGATCATGTTTATAGATTGAAAAAGGCTTTATATGGTTTAAAGCAAGCTCCAAGGGCTTGGTATTATAGATTGGATGAATTTCTGCAGGAACAGGGGTTCACAAAAGGAGGTGTGGACAGTAATTTGTACTATTTAATCAAAGGTGAGGATATTCTGGTTGTTGAAATCTATGTTGATGATATCATTTTTGGTAGTAACAATGATGATATGAGTCATTCATTTCCTAACATTATGAAATCAGAATTTGAAATGTCTATGTTGGGAGAATTGTCTTTCTTTCTTGGTCTTCAGGTATCTCAGCTTGAAAAGGGAATATTTATCTCACAAAATAAATATGCCAAAGAGATGTTAAAGAGATTTCAAATGGATGATTGCAAACCTTTGGGTACTCCTATGGAGACAGGGCATAAGCTAAGTAAAAATGATGAATCACTTGAAGTAGAACAATCTCTGTATAGATCTATGATTGGGAGTCTTTTGTATCTCACTGCTTCTAGGCCTGATATTATGTAGGCTGTTTGTTTGGTTGCTAGATTTCAAGCTTGTCCTAAACAATCACATTTGAATGTTGTTAAGAGAATCTTTAGATATATTAAGGGTACACTTGATTTTGGTTTATGGTATCCTAGACACAATGATTTTACACTTCTTGCCTATACAGATGCAGATTGGGCAGGGTGTCCTGATGATAGAAAAAGCACAAGTGGGGCAGCTTTCTTTCTAGGTGGCAGATTGGTTGCATGGCATAGTAAGAAACAAGATTGTGTTTCTCTATCTACAGCTGAAGCTGAGTACATTGCTGCTTCATCATGTTGTACACAGGTACTTTGGATGGTACAATCACTTCTTGATATTAAGGTTGAGGTTAAAAAGCCTGTGTCTATTCTTTGTGATAACACAAGTTCAATCAATATGTCAAAGAATCCTATAATGCATTCAAGAACTAAGCACATTTCTATCAGATATCATTTTCTAAGGGAAAAGGTAATTGAAAATGAAGTTGCTTTGGAATATGTGCATACTAGTGATCAATTAGCTGATATCTTCACAAAGCCTTTGCCAAAGGAGACATTTGAAACTCTGAGACAGAGATTAGGAGTTCTGTCTCTTGTCTCTCTTTAGTAAGTTACAGAGATATTAGATTTAGGGGGAGTTGTTTTCTAGATTATTTTAATGTCCTAAATCTCATTTGTACATAGCCTGTATATAGTTTTTGTACATATTTTTGTGGTTGGCAGTGTTACAGTATTGTACATTTGATCAGTATGAAGTAAAGTGTTGGTTTTGACAAATTTTTTCAGAGGATTGTATTTACAAGAACAGGAATCTATTGGTTGTGGTGTTATTTTTTGCCTTTGACATTTTTATTTCAAAAAGGGGGAGAAATCAGTTATGGTTTTGCCATCAATGTCAAAGACAAAGGGGGAGTTTTGTAGCACATTTCACAGTTGAGTATATTTTCTTTTCATTGATGACAAAATGATGGTCGTTCTCATTGATGCCAAAGTGGTCTTCATCAGTGACATGGTCTTCATCAATGGCAATGATTTCAGTGATATGGTTTTCAGTTCAGTGATATGGTCTACATCAGTGACAATGGTTTTCAGATCTCTTAGTTTTGATCTTTCAGTGGTCCTTCATGGTAATGACATCAGTGACAGCAATGTTGTTCTATGACTTAGTCATTTCAGTGGTCCTTCATGGTAATGACATCAGTGACATCAGTGTTGATCTTGTGTGAAGTTGTTTTGACTTAGTTATTTCAGTGGATGACATTCATTGCATATTATCAGGGCAAGGGCTTGTGTCATTTGATAAAAGTTAATATGCATCATATTAACTTCATTTAATTTGCATTATATTAACTTCATGACAGTGGCAGATCAGTTGAAGTTTGGTTTACAATGTTGAGGTTTAGAATAATTGAAGTGGTAAATGTGGTTTACTTAACACTCAACAAGTTTTAAATATGGCGTTCAACATTTATGCTTCCTAACCATACTGCCTGTCATAATACTTTGCACTTTATGTTATAACTTTAAGGTGACCGTTGACAGCAGGTTCTTTTTAAGTAATGACCGGTTGGAGGCATTGTTAGTCGTTGTGTGGTAAGTTGCTCTAAACCCAACCTCCTAGTGCAAACAGTGGACATAAAGTATGTTTTAAGTCATCGCATCCAACGATCACTATTTGAATATATTGTGGCGGGCACCGCAGATCGGAGGGTGAGGATTTAAATAGAAAGTTTCTACAAACGGATAGTTCATCCAATTTAAGTTGACGTTCACTGTTGCTTAAAAGGCAGTAAAACATGTTATTTTTGTCTTTTCTCACCGAAGTTCAAGGGGAAATGAAATTGGAATTTTTGTGTGAAGGAAAGAGTGAGTTGTAGAAGGTTTCTAATTGTGAAGAATATGAAAAGGCAGAGTTCTTTGAAGGGGATTCATTTTTTTTGTTTTGTTGTTTGATTTTCATAAGAGAATGTGTTAAGTTTGAGATAAAATTATGTTGAAGCTGAACCGGTTACAAGTAAATGGGAAGATGAATGTTAATGATCTTTTTGAGTGTGCAGATATGTTTGAAAGGATGAGTGATAAGATCTAATTGAAGTGTGAGAAAGTTTTGTGTGAAGAAGAATGGTATTATTAGTAGCAAGATAATCTTTTTGCAGAGATTTTTTTGACATGAAGAGACATTTTTGATAGTGAAATTTGCTCAGTTTTGGAGGTGTGATTGTGAAATCAAGGATGGAGATTTTTTATTAGAATTGAACAATATTTTCTCAGAGAAGGATAAAGCTTTGAAAAATGATTTTGGAGAAGGTTAAAAGTTTTTCAATATTGCAGTGAAAGAATCTATGAATTTGAAAAGTATGAATTGATTTGTTTTGAGATTGATTTGCAGAGATAGAGGTATGAAATATCTTAAAGATCAAATTTGATTGATTGTTGTAAAGATGATATGATAACAGTTGAAGGTTGATTACAGAAAATATACATTTGATTGTTTTTGAAAAGGAGAAATAAGGTATTGATCTTATTGAAACAGGGAAACCCCCTGTGTTGTACTGTTCATTGAATTTTAGATGTTGTAATGTCAGTGAGACATGCAGAGAGATACAATATGCCAGTGAGGCAGAATTGTAATGTCAGTGAGACAATTGTAATTTGAATTTTGTGTTAAGCCAGTGAGGCAGTTGAGTGGTTTTTATACCCCAGGAGGGTTTTCCACTCGGGAAATTTCTTGTGTCAAATCTTTGTGTTGATACTCTGCATATTTACATTGTTTCTTTTGAAGAATTCTAAATTGTGAAATTAAATTAATCAAAAAGGGGTAAAAAGTGTTAAAATTGTTAACAACACTGATTCACCCCCCCTCTCAGTGTTGTGTGTATTCCTACAACCTGGTGCAATATACCCTACAGTACCATTCAAATCTCTGATATTAACAGAGACGAGGGAATTTTGGCCCATTGATTTGGCTATTCCGAAATCTGACAAATGAGCCACAAGGTCTTCGTTTAAAAGCACATTGCTGGGTTTTATATCACAATGCACTATTGGCTCATCACAGTGATGATGAAGATATTCAATGGCATGAGCTACATCCAAAGCTATGTGTAGTCGTTCCTTGAGTCCCAATTCACAGTAAGGGAAATCTGGGGGATGCAAATAATTTTCTAAGCTTCCATTACACATAAATTCAAATATTAGACCTTTGAAGGTGTCGGTGGAACAGGTGGTTATAATTTTAACTACATTTTGATGTCGAAGATTTCTCAGTACCATACATTCTGCTGTGAAATTCTTACGGGCGCGCCAGTTCAAAACCTTCACAGCAACGACACTGCCATCATCCAATTTCCCTCTATACACTGATCCAAAGTTACCCTTTCCCAACAAGTTGACGTCGCTGAATCCATCTGTTGCTCGTTCAATTTCTTCATGGGAGATTTGTAGGCGTTTGCGCTTCATAAATTTGCTATGTTGCTCCAATCTCCACAGGTACACGGTCCTTATATCCAACCTCTTTGTCCATACAAATCCCAAAAGAAATACAAAAGCAGTAATACCAAATGCCCTAGCTGCTACTTCTCCCATTACTTTTCTCAATGGCGAAGTTACCATAAAACTGTTTTGCCTTCCACAAGCAGGCAAGGAGGATAATACATTTGACCCGAACAGGCCAACATTTCCATTTAGGGATATAACTGCAGTACCATTTACAAAAGATCTTCCTTCATCATCGTCTACTGCTAGACAATTGAATGACAAATTTAAAGAATGAAGGAGCTGTTAGAGTGGTAGAGATACTGAGAGTGGGGGGTGAATCAATATCTAGACAGCTTTTTGCACTTACAGATATGTTTTGCAAACTGAAACAAAAACTTATATTTAAACAATTAGATCAACTAAGTATAGATGTTCTGTATCACAAGAACTGTGCCAATAAGATAAGATACAAGAATGAAAGTTGTAATATCTGACAACACATCTAGAAGCATACCACAAAAATAAAGACACAGAGATTTGTCCTAAGTGGAAAGCCCCTGGCATAAAACCACTCGAAAAAATGGCCTCACTAGCTTACAATTTCACTGAATACATTGCCTCACTGGCATATCAAAGATTACACAGTTTTTGAAAACATTTTCGTACAGAGGAAAACTCTGTTTCTCTAAAGCATATACTGCCAACAATGTGAGTGCCGACCACACAAAAAATATATTATTATTTTTTCACTCACGTCATTTACATTATATCCTTTTATACAATCTGTCTATATTCTTTTTCAGAAACTTTTTCTATAGGCAGTTTCAAAAAACAACTAAAATAGAAACCAATCGACAGTTTTATAACTGTATCTGTAAATCACATAAGCATCATTAACCTTCTTGATCAGAAAGAACAGAGACAGTTTGAAGAAGAAAAAAATTGTTAACCCTCAATAGGGTTACAAGATATAACTTCCATGCCCAACTACCAATAACCCAGGTGAAACCCTAGGGTTTCAAGATAAATAACGGCCAACAAAAGGTTATAAAATATTCCATATTACCGACGAACAAAACACAGTTGGTGGTGCACAGAAATGCCACAGATCTGTAAGAAACTATTTTAAAGAATACAAGCTTATAAATGGCATTCCAAAAAAAACCTTTGACAGATGGATGTGCGGAAATAAACCCTTGACAAAGATATTTACTCATTTCTTTAACAACTCTGCAGATAAAGAGAAATAAGCTTTCAAGTTTATACTTACAAATATATTGACGGCCACAATAAAAATAGATTCAGAATCTTTGACTGACCATTGCCACTTTTACCTTGCAATGATAACGGCACAGCTACGGGCTATGAAGTCAATGCTCCAACCTTTCTGAAGATCCATTAGACTCCCTGCATAATCTTTCATGATGTGCTTGTAGCTCACGAAGTCAACAGGCAGATTCCAAAGACCTGTTTTTTCCATGAGTATTCTTGCAAACCCTACGAAAATGCATTATGAAACGAAATGCCAAATAACAAAGATACAACCACTTAAGACTAGTGACTGGCCGAGCAGTTTGCCCTAAAGAGGGCTTCAAAAGATAAAGGAAAGATGACCGTTTAGTCCTGTCAACAACCTTGCAACCGGTGATCAATAAAACATTAGAACGCACAATATTCATCTTTACCACTTATGCGACACAAAATATTTAAGCCCAACTTTATCACTTCAACAATGCAAATGTTGCCAAGTCAACAAGTCGATGCCAAGTGGAACATCAAACATGTTACCGCCTTCGACATCACTGCCAACCAAAAGTGCCAACTGGAGTTAACAAAACTCCCCCTTTGGCATTGATGTCAAACCTTACCATTCCAACACAGATATCAAGAACAATATCAGATTTACCAATTCCTCAGATGCAAACTCAGATACAAGAACCAATTTTCCAGATGCAAGAGATTAGTCAGATGCAAGAGTCAGATACAAGTACCAATTTTGCAGATGCAAGAGACTACAAAAGCTAGATATCATCAAGAATCTACCAATATCGGTACCAATGATAGTACCAGAGTACAGTACTAACAACTATCTAGTGCCAGAGTCATGCTTGAGAACAAATAGGCAATAACCAATAATAGTACCAGAGTACAGTAACAACTGTCCAGTGCCAGAGTCATGCTTAAGAACAAATAGACAATAAAGCCAGATATTATCAATATCACTGAGCAATACCCACTGAGCAACAACATATAGCAACCAAACATATAGCAACCACTGAGGAGACCACTGAGTTGCAGAAATTAACCAAGATGCCACTGAGTTGCAGAAATTAACCAAGATTCTTACCAAGATTTTTTAATAGCAGACAGAGATACAGACAGAGATAGATTATGCTCTCCCCCTTTTGACAACAAGGCCAAAGGAGAAAAAAAAACTGTTAGACATACCATAGAGAGAATAGCTCGACTGCCAGAGCAGGCAACAATTGGAACACCACTGTCAAATAGTCCAGAAGTAACAGGATATAAAGAAAAAAACAACTGTCTCAAGAAGAAGAATGACCAAGAGAACATATCAAGCAACTCCCCTTGAGTCCAGAAGGGAAGAAAGATTAATGCAAAGAAGAAAAAGAGAGAACCCCAAGCTTTTGCTGGAGACCCTCAAACACTGCTCGGGAAAGTGGCTTCGTAAAGATGTCAGCCACTTGATCAGCTGAAGCAACATAATCTAGGATAACATCATTGAGAAGAACTTTATCACGAAGAAAATGATACTTGATATCAATATGCTTGGTACGAGAGTGCATAACAGGATTCTTTGATATATTGATTGCGCTAACATTGTCACACAAAATCTTGACAGGCTTAGACACAACAATCTGATAATCACACAGAGTTTGAACCATCCAGAGAATTTGAGTGCAACAAGCAGTGGCAGCAATATATTCAGCCTCAGCTGTAGATAAAGAAACAGAATCCTGCTTTTTGCTATGCCATGAAACAAGCCGTCTACCAAGAAAAAATGCACCACCGGAAGTACTCTTCCTGTCATCGAGACTACCAGCCCAATCAACATCTGTATATGCTGTCAGAGTAAAATCAGAATGTCTCGAATACCAGAGACCATAATCCAATGTCCCTTGGATATATCTAAGAATTCTTTTAACAACATTGAGATGAGTTTGTTTGGGAGCAGATTGAAAGCGAGCAACTAAACAAACAACATGCATAATGTCAGGCCTAGTAGCAGTTAGATACAATAGGCTGCTAATGATAGACCGATAAAAAGTATGATCAATATCAGGTTTGTCAACTTCAGCACTTAATTTGCAACCAGTTTCCATAGGTGTACTAACAGGATTACATTCATCCATCTGAAACCTTTTCAACATTTCTTTTGCATATTTTGTTTGAGAAAGGAATATACCTTCTTGGAGCTGAGAAACTTGTAGACCAAGAAAGAAAGAAAGTTCACCCAGCATGGATATTTCAAACTGTGTAGTCATGACTTGAGGAAAATACAAACTGAGTTCATCATCATCACTGCCAAAAATTATGTCATCAACATATACAACCACTATCAAGATGTGATCATTTTTAGTCATAAAATATAGATTACTATCAGCTCCCCCTCTAGTGAAGCCTTGTGATTGTAAATGTTTATCAAGTTTGGCATACCAAGCTCGAGGAGCTTGTTTAAGCCCATAAAGAGCCTTCTTCAATCAGTAAACATGATGTGGTTTGTCCTTGTTAACAAAACCTTCCGGCTGATCCATATAAACCTCCTCTTCTAAGTCACCATTTAAAAATGCAGTTTTAACATCCATTTGATAGACTTTGAAGTTTTTGTAAACAGAATATGCGAGGAACATTCTGATGGCTTCTAGTCTTGCTACAGGAGCAAAAGTTTCATCAAAATCAATACCTTCTATCTGTGAGTAACCCTTACAGACCAGTCTAGCCTTATTTTGGACAACAGCTCCATTTTCATCAAGTTTGTTTCGGAAAACCCATTTTGCCCCAATAACATTTTTATCTTTAGGTCGTGGAACAAGTTCCCAAGTGTTATTTTTCTCTATTTGAGCTAACTCATCTAACATAGCCTGAACCCATAAATCATCTTGACTAGCTTCAACATAAGTTTTAGGTTCTAATTGAGAAACTAGACAAACATGAACCTGTTGATTTGCTTGAGCAGTCTTTCATCTGGTTTGTATGCCAGAGTCTAAACCACCAATAACATGATCACTTGGATGATTCTTTTGCATCAATCTTCTAGGAGTATAAATGGAAGATTTAGAAGGAGTATCAGTGTTGAGACTTACAGTTTGTCCTTGAGGTACTACAGAATCTGATTCAGATTCTTCTTCAGATTTCTCTGATTCTTCTTTTGTGCTTGGTTCTCCTTGAATAATTTCTTCAACTGGTTGAAATTGGGATTGCGGTTCTTACTACCTCAACTACTTTCACATTAGAGCTTTCAACTATTCTTCATAATCTTTTATTATAACATTTGTAGGCCTTACTATGAGTAGAGTAACCTAGAAAGATTCCTTCATCACATCGTGATTCAAAACTTCCTAAATGATCTTCTCTTCTTATGTAACATTTGCTGCCAAAGATTTTAAAATAAGATACATTAGCTGTGTTTCCATACCAAAGTTCATAGGAATTATACTTGGTTTTGACTCTTATTTGAACCCTGTTTAAAATATAAACTATTGTATGAACTGCTTCTTTCCAGAAAGCATTAGAAAGTCCAGCATTGTGAAGCATAGTTATAGCCATCTCTTTTACAGTCCTATTCTTTCTTTCAGCCACCCCATTCTGTTGAGGTGTTCTAGGAGCTAAAAACTGTCTCTTTATTCCATGTTTTTCACAATATTCGAGAAACACAGTGGAAGTATATTCTCCACCATTATCTGACCTCAAACATTTCAGTTTTAGATCTGTTTTTCTTTCTACCATGCTTTTAAAAATCTTAAATTTTTCTAAAGCTTCAGATTTATGCTTTAAAAAGGTGACCCAAGTCATTCTTGTATAATCATCTATGAATAACATAAAATATCTTTCACCATTCAAGGATTTTGTCCTGGTTGGACCACATAAATTAGTGTGAACTAACTGTAAAGGTTCCCCAGCAAATTGTTCTTTAGACTTATAAACATTTCTTGTTTGTTTGCCTTGTTGGCATTCTTTACAAACTAGATTTTCAGGCTTGGAAAGAGCAGGCATATATCTAACATTTTTATTATGACTGATTTTGACCAAGTTATCATAGTTTATATGTCCCAACCTCCTATGCCAGAGTTTACTTTCTTCAATTTGACTCATAAAACATAAGTTGTTTTTGCATTCATTAGCAGACCCATGCAGATTATAAATATTACCTTTAGTTCTCAAACCTGATGCAATGACCTGTTTGGCATTTTTGAGAATCTTGCAGCCTTGAGATGTAAAGACTACATCAAAACCACTAGCACAAATTTGACTTACACTTAACAGATTATGAGTTAATCCTTCAACAAAATAAACATCTTCTAAAGGTGTATTATTTGCTAAGAGAACTGTACCCTTTCCTGTAATCTGTAAACAATAATCATCTCCAAATTTAACTGATCCACTTGTGCACCTTTCAAATGAAATAAATTTACTTCTATCCCTTGTCATATGATGTGAACAACCACTGTCTATAACCCAAATCTCATTTTTCTTTGCATGAAATGCAACTTCCACTATCATAGCCTTGTTGTTTTTGGGCACCCATTTCATTTTGAGTTGCTTAGTAAGAGAAACAACCTCTGAGTCACAAAACTTGGCCATATGTCCAAGTTTTTTGCAATTGAAACATCTTATTCTGTTCAGTAAACTGAAAGTTCTATGTCGCAGAAAATTTGACTGTCATTTATAAACAAACCTGCAGTCAGTTGCTCTATGTCCATACTGATAGCAATAAAAATCGTACCCAGAGAATTTAAAGGGCATATTATTTGTGAACTGATTATTATTAGAGCATTGACCTTTTGAGAAACCTAGTCCAGTCATATCATTATATTCTTTTTGTTTCCCTAGCATATCAGCAAGTTTATCACTGCTATTGCACATTTCAAGTTCTCGTTTCAGTTTAACTATTTCAGCCTCCGTAGAATTTAATTGTTCTTGAGACTCTGAAAGTCTTTTTCTGCTTTTTTCAAGACTAACTCTTAAATCAGAAATTTGGTTTTCTTGATCAGATATTAATTTACTCTGTAAGCTATTTTCCTTTTTAAACCTTCTGATTTCACTAAAAGCACATTTTAATTCTCCTTCTAAATCAACTTCATTTTCTGATATTTCAACTTGTTCTTCTTGTGAAACACCAATAATTGCTTCCATAAAAAGAGTTTCATCTATTTCACCAGAAGATTCTTCTAACGCACTATCAGTTATTCCAGCAATCAAACTTCTTTTCTTGAAAGTATTTCTTTTGTTAAAATTGAAAGGCTTCTTCCTATATTGTTTCTTGTTATCTTCTTGTTCACTGTCAAGCTCTAGATTAGGACATTTTGCTGCATAGTAACCTATTTTTCCACAATTGAAACATTTAAAAGGTAGTTTTCCTTTATATCTACCAGACCCTCTTCTGAGCTTACTAACAAAGAGAGATTCGTCTTCATTCTCAGTTTCATGACTAGTTTCAGTTTCCTTTTTCATAGTCTTAAAAGTAGCTTCTTTAACCTCTTTATTAGGATTTTCATTTTCCATTCTCATTTCATATGCAGTAAAGACTCCTAGTATAGTATCAATAGTTATGGTTTTTGGATCTTTATCTTCAACCACAGAAGTTTTGGAGTCATATTTGGGGGTTAGAGTCCGTAGGACCTTTTTGACAATAGTTATCTCTTCTAATTTCCCCCCTAATCCTCTAATACTATTGACAGTTTCCTGGACTCTTTAAAGATATTCCGCTATTTTTTCATCATCTTTCATTCTCATTCTTTCAAATCTTTCCCTAAGAGCTTGTAATTTAGCTTCTTTAATGCTTTCATCTCCTTCATAAATATTTGAAAGTTTATCCCAAATGCTTTTAGCCGTTTGACATTCCATAACCTTATTTAGAACTTCATTTGTTAAACCACAACAAATAGCACTAGCAGCTTTAGAATCACAGTCAAGAATCTTTTTCTCATCAGCATTAGATGGTTTGCCAGTAACAGTACAATTAGTTTCAATAGCTTCCCAGACATCATATCCCAAAGCTTTGATATGACGAGTCATTCTGTATTTCCAGAATGTATAATCTGTACCATCAAATAAAGGTGCCTTGGATGAGGAAAGACCATCTTGAAAAGACATGGTTCCCACTCAACCAGGAATCTCTTAGGCTGATTAGGCCTAAACAATTGAGGGTTTGGCTCTGATACCACTTGTTAGAGTGGTAGAGATACTGAGAGGGGGGGTGAATCAGTATCTAGACAGCTTTTTGCACTTATAGATATGTTTTGCAAACTGAAACAAAAACTTATATTTAAACAATTAGATCAACTGAGTATAGATGTTCTGTATCACAAGAATTGTGCCAATAAGATAAGATACAAGAATGAAAGTTGTAATATCTGACAACAGATCTAGAAGCATACCACAAAAATAGAGACATGGAGATTTATCCTGAGTGGAAAGCCCCTGGCATAAAACCACTCAAAAAAATTGCCTCACTAGCTTAAGAATCTCACTGATTACTGTGCCTCATTGGCTTACAATTTCACTGAATACATTGCCTCACTGGCATATCAAAGATTACACAGTTTTTGAAAACATTTTCGTACAGAGGAAAACTCTGTTTCTCTAAAGCATATACTGCCAACAATGTGAGTGCCGACCACAGAAAAAATATATTATTATTTTTTCACTCACGTCATTTACATTATATCCTTTTATACAATCTGTCTATATTCTTTTTCAGAAACTTTTTCTGTAGGCAGTTTCAAAAAACAACTGAAATAGAAACCAATCGACAGTTTTATAACTGTATCTATAAATCACATAAGCATCATTAACCTTCTTGATTAGAAAGAACAGAGACAATTCGAAGAAGAAAAAAAACTGTTAACCCTCAATAGGGTTACAAGATATAACTGCCATGCCCAACTGCCAATAACCCAGGTGAAACCCTAGGGTTTCAAGATAAATAATGGCCAACAAAAGGTTATAAAATATTCCATATTACTGACGAACAAAACATAGTTGGTGGTGCACAGAAATGCCACAGATCTGTAAGAAACTATTTTAAAGAATACAAGCTTATAAATGGCATTCCAAAAAAAACCTTTGACAGATGGATGTGCAGAAATAAACCCTTGACAAAGATATTTACTCATTTCTTTAACAACAACTTTGCAGATAAAGAGAAATAAGCTTTCAAGTTTATACTTACAAATATATTGACGGCCACAATAAAAATAGATTTAGAATCTTTGACTGACCATTGCTACTTTTACCTTGCAATGATAACGGCACAGCTGCGGGCTATGAAGTTAATGCTCCAACCTTTCTGAAGATCCATCAGACTCCCTGCATAATCTTTCATGATGTGCTTGCAGCTCAGGAAGTCAACAAGCAGATTCCAAAGACATATTTTTTTCATGAGTATTCTTGCAAACCCTACGAAAATGCATTATGAAACGAAATGCCAAATAACAAAGATACAACCACTTAAGACTGGTGACTGGCCAAGCAGTTTGCCCTAAAGAGGGCTTCAAAAGATAAAGGAAAGATGACCATTTAGTCCTGTCAACAACCTTGCAACCGGTGATCAATAAAACATTAGAACACACAATATTCATCTTTACCACTTATGCGACACAAAATATTTAAGCCCAACTTTATCACTTCAACAATGCAAATGTTGCCAAGTCAATAGGTCGATGCCAAGTGGAACATTAAACACGTTACTGCCTTTGACATCACTGCCAACCAAAAGTGCCAACTGGAGTTAACAGGAGCTTCAACATTTTGAGAGACATGGGTATTCTACCTGACAAATAGTTGGAAGAAAGATCCAGATATCTCAGATTTTGCAAATTGCCAAGTGAATATGGAACTGAACCTTCTAAGCCATTTCTTGATAAGTTCAAATACTACAATGCAGTGCAGTTTCCAAGGGTCTCTGGAATCACACCATTCAACCTGTTGTGGGAAATATCTACTACTTGAGCCCTCACAAGCTTACCAATCTCTTGAGGCAGAGCACCCTCTAGATAATTGAATGACAGATTCAAATAAAATTTTATGTGAAAGAGATTCGCAACTTCTTGTGGTATGCTTCCAATCAGAGAATTGTGAGATAAGTCCAACAATTGTAATTTGTTGCAGTAGCCTAAATTGACCGGTATCATATCTGACAAGTGGTTGTGATGAAGAAAGAGCATTTTCAACTGTCGCAAGTTGCTGATTGATTGAGGAATTCTGCCAGAAAGCTTGTTATGGCTAATCTTCAACAGATGCAAATGTTCTAGCTGACCAAATTCACCAGGAATAGTGCCAACAAACTAGTTCTTTTGGAGAAACAACCGTTCCAGATTTTCAAGCCCTTTCAATGATGGAATGGTGCCGTTCAGATGATTTACACTAAAATCAAGAAGGGTTAAATTGGTGAGATTACCAATATGATTGGGTATCTATCCTGATAACATATTGTGACCCAGATCCATATGTACCAGTGCTGAGAGGCTTCCCAAAGAAGAGGGAATGGTACCTTCTAATCTATTTCCTCGCAGGAACAAATACTTTAACTTAGAAAGACTTCCTAATAGCGGTGGGATTGAACCATGAAGGGCGTTAGCAGAGAGATCAATGGTCTCAAGAAAGGACATATTGGCCAGATGAGAAGAAATAGAACCTTGTAAACCCATTCCTGAGAGGTTGAGGGAAAGCACTCTGTCCTGTTGTCTATCACATATAACCCCACCCCACTTGCAGAAAGGAATATCCATAGTCCAATTCGATAATGAATGGATAGGAGAGAAAGTAAGGCAAGATTTGAAAGCCAAGAGAGACTGTTGTTCCTGCCAATTATGAGAACCATTAGTAGTGAAACCATCTGACCTAACCAGACAAAAAAACAAGATTAATAGCAGAGGAAAAGTGGATATTTTTATCCTACAACAAATGAACTCCAATACAAAAAAAATGCTAATACAATGTCAATGAAGTTAATTTGAAGAAGGATTGTAAGAAACCAAGTGCTTGGGTACTATCCAACTGATGGAATTTTGTCTGTCAACGATTTAGATAGAACACACGGGAGTCTTTACTCTATAAAATACATTACCAATTTGCCCCATTGCTACTCATTTTCCAAATTCTCATTCCAAGGAAAACAACTAGGAAAATATTTTATATTTTACACTTTAACATAAAATCCCATGAAAAATATATTTGAAAAAGCCCTTGCATAGAAACGAATTGTTAATCACTGAAGTTGCAGGGAAGACAGCTGTTTATTGCAGAAAGTGAAGAGAAATTTCGAAGGAGGCGTATGGATAAGAAATGGGCAACATGGATGAGAGCTTGGTGCATCATTGTAGGCAAAGTTAAAGTCATAGGGAAATGGAATTTTCCAGGAGGGTACTACATATGCAAAATAAATTGACATACTTTATTCCTTATTTTTTTCTAAATATTAAACAAAGCAAGGTTGAATACAAAATAATAACAGCCATACAAAGAAAAGAAAAGAAAAATTACAAAGTAATCCGAACTAAACCCCAGTTACAAAGGAGTAAGACAGCCATACACAATGGGGTTGCTGTACATGCTACCAATACTATCTAACAACTTAAAAAGGTAGTAAAGACCTTAGTAAGTGCAGAAACAAACAAAAATTCCATATTTCCATCCACTTATCTTATAAATCTTCTATTTCATCCATTTAAATTTTCATTTTATTCTTTCCACTTAAAGAAGGTTTTATAAATCTTTTTTCCATTTCATCTATTTAAAGGAGATTCAATTTATGGATGGTCATGAAATAGAAAGGAGATTTTATCCTTTTAAATGTGTAGATAGAAAAGAAAGGAGATTTTATCCTTTTTAATGGAAAGTAAAATCTTTCCTTATATAATTTTTTTTTCAAATTTTTTTTTCATGTATTTTGATTTTGTTTATGTTAATGTATTAAGCTTTAATATACTATGGAATCATATGGCCCTTTAATTAGTTTATAAAAAGTTTTTATTTTTTAAAGGTAGTTGGTATTAATATTAGATACTATTTTATAATTTATTAGATTATATAGTTTGACTTGCTATATTTTTATATAATCATATATAAGACACTTTAAATTATTAGTAAACTTTAAAAATTTATTATAGGAAATATAATATAATATTCAAGTTTATAATATATATCATTTTATAATTTATATCTTATGGAAATACATACTAATTTAGAATATTTTCAAAGATACAAGATAAATGATTTTTTCTTTTTAGAATGTTTTGAACTCTTAAAATATAAGATTATCTTAAATATTTTTTTCAATTTTTAAATATATTAATTTAAAAACTTATTTTTAATTGTAATTGTAAATTTAAGATTTTTGTTTTGTGTGTAAGTTTTAAAAATAATCATAACTATTCATTGTTTTAGAATTCTACTTTCATTTTTTTATATAAACCTAGTATAGTAGAAATTTACAATTATAGAGAGAGAATTAGTATAGTAGAAATTTACAATTACAAAGAGATAATTAAAAAGGGTTATTGGTTGTAAGTAATATAATCATATATAATATATGTTTGTATAAAGTTAAACTCTTCTTTAGTATGTTTCTTTTACTCTATGCAACCAACCTTTTTGTGCATACACTCTAATCTTTTGTGCATATACAAATATTAACACGTTGCATTATTTGAAAATTGCTTACACACACACTAAATTCCTTTGTAGTATGTACCCTTATATTGGGCTTCCACTCAACTCTTGTGCACATAACATAAGATACTTGAAGCATTTGTATTTGTCCTTGCATGTTCTTGTTATCACTTGGATTTGCACCCTTTGTTGAAGCTTGTTGTTCCAACAAATCCAAAGACACAATGTGACTGATCTTAAGAGGTGGGACCTTGTGAATGAGATCAGACCTCCAAAAAATGTTGGTTCCTCTTTCTGAACTTCAAACTCAGAGAAATAATTACAACTAAATCTATTTAATGATCACCGGGGAAAAGGGATGAAGAAGATAAACTAAAAATAAACAGTGATACACCAGATTTAATGTTTTAACTACAATACCAACCTTGTATGCACAAAATAATCTCAAACAAATGATACACACACAATTCATAACCCTTTTAGAGGTGAAGAAAAGAAATGAACATTAAGAAGAATACATCATTCACAGATAATAATCCAATATCTAAGATTACACAGTGCAAAAGAAATGAGAAGGAACAAAACTAGTGTTATATTGATCAAAAGGCAAGGTATTACAGCTAATAAAGAGTTATGGCTGACAAAACTAAAAATTGCCAACCCTTATTGCATCTATTACATATGCATATGCAGCATAATTCATTTCCACTATTATAATCATGGCATGAGAAAACATGGTCAACACATCCTTCACTATTTGCTCTTGCTATAATAAATCACACCCTAATGGCTTTGTCAAAAAACCTGCATGTTTTTTGGTGTTTCCCATGTCCTAGTTATAGAATATTAATGTGGAAGAGACCCACAATCAGATTTCGTCACTAAAAAATTAGTTGTTTCATCTACCCAAGTACCTGTAACAATAAATCCCATACCACTATTTGACGCACCAAAAGATCTTCTTCATTCTGCAGTAATGGTGATTTTAGGGAAAGAAGAGTGTATCCTAGAGCAACACAGAAAAAATGTGCCCTTTGGCACTTTTACAGCACTTTAAAATATTTAATTTTTTAATTATGGTGCTTAAAACATCTTCGGGCACCCTTTCTGCCTTTTGTTCCACTTGGTCAGTAATTTCCCGCCAATCAAGAACTCGTTGATAGGCTCTCGAGCTCACTTTTCACTCGGTTCTATTTGCTTGGTGATTTCCACTTCATTAGGAACTCGTCGACAACTCTTTGCTCCATGTCTTAGCTAAATTTGAGCTTTATGAATTGTTGGCTGGTCTGGTCAAATCTTCACCCTCATTATGATTTGACCGCTTGAGTTGGCTGCCTCTCTTGTTAGGATTTCCCCATCAATGAGAACTCATCAGTGAATTCCCGGTTCTTGGTAACCTTCAAATTTCTAACATCTCCCCTGGTTTAGTCATTTTTTCATCTTCTTTTCGCCACTTCCCCTTGTCAGAGATTTCCTTAGGAAAAGAAACTAAGTCAAGGAGTTCCTAGTTCCTAAGAACTCCAAAATCCCTGACGCCACCTTTGCCTTAGACATTTTGGAGCCTCCATCAACCTTTTCCACCATGTCGAGCATTTCCCGATGGGTGGGAAATCTGTGACAAAGGGGGACTTGTCGGTCTTTCTAGAAGGGAATGGGAATGAGACAGAGATTTCCTTGTTCCTAGGAACTAGGAAATCTTTGACCTATTCCTAAAGTGCTCCAAAACTCTGCCTAGCCATACCTTGGTCATTTTTTGACCTTTTTTCAAATTTTTAAAAGGCAAACCTATACTTCCTGTAACGTCAGAAAATGTCCCCTTGGGGGCTTTTCCCTCATAAGGTTTAGCTCCCGAGTCTTTATCTGCATTTAGGACATCTTGCATCATATTCTAGCATTCTGATGAAATGAACCCTGGGTTTTATGACAAATGGGACTTAGGGGGATCCCTTTAACCTAACCCTGACCAAAATAGGGGGGAGGACTTGGGCGCCTGTGCCCTAGTCCTGCCCTATTTTGGGTCAGTCTCAAATTTTGAGTGTAAGGTTGTGACCATTATTTAGGTCCTATGCAGACATAATAAATTTGAATTACGAAATTCTTGGCGAGAGTGTTTGTAGTTGCATACATAAGCATGTTTAGGCATTCATTTGAAACTAGAGAATTACAAGCTATCAATTTGCATGAGCATTGACATTCTAAAGGTGATTCAAGGATTTCATTGTCTTGCAAGTTCAGATTTGTGTTGTCTATGTGTTTGTATTTGCAGATTTGAGCAATCATCTCCTCATGGCATGAAGAGCTTCTTCCTCCCATGAGATCTTCACTACAAGGTGACATCATTTGTGTTTTTGAGCATTTATCATTTAGTTTTTGCCTTTGCCTCCCAAAGACAGGCACTCTCTATCTGACAACGGTGTTTAGAAGACTTGAATTTCTCTTTGGGGCTTGACTGAGGCAAGCCTCTAAACACCACAACCCCCTCCCAAAGTTTTCATGATTGTAGGTTACAAGTCGAAGATACAGGAAAAGTGAAGTTGCAGGAGGGTATCTAAGAGTGTCAGATTTGTAGATCAGAGCTAAAAATAGCACCCTGGACTAGGGCACCCACTCATTAGTCCTCCAGATTCTGTGGTGGGAATTTATCTCTGTGACAACAAGAACAGGTTACAGATCTTGTTTGCAGATCCTGATAAAAAGTAGGGCATTGGACTTGGGTGCCCACTCATTAGTCCCTGACTATTCTGCTTCCAAACCCCCAAAATAGGTGCACTTTCATTTTTCATTTTACATCTTTCTGTAGCAGCATTATGAATAATTTGTCTATTTACTGTCATATTTGCATAATTAGGGTTTTGAGGTATAACTGAGCATTGTTGAACATAATTGGCAATCAAATCATACAAATCTAATCTTCCCTACATTCCTAAGTGACCAAGGGCCTGATAGTGCATTGCCACTCAACTCAAGGTCCTTAAATGTAATTGGTGAAAGGAGGATAGACATAAAACACCCACAAATCCACTATCCAAATTTTACACCCTTTACATTTTGGTGAACTTGTGTTGTTGGACTTGTTTGCACCTTGCTAAGTGTTTTCACTTCAGATTTGCATTGATTTCATTTATTCATGTCATCATTCATTTTATTGCATTGGAAAACTTACAAAAAAATTAAAAATTTTGAAAATTTTGAAATTAGAAACCCTAGGTTGCATCTTCATATGGTTTCTATTTTGCATCAATTAATTTGAATTTCATCAAATTTCTAATTTATGCATTAGATCTGAGATAAATTACAGAAAATTACAAAAAATCAATAGCTTGCATTGCATTTTCATCATAAAATTGCTAGGGTTTTGTTGAAAATTGTGAGTTTTGCATATAACCTAGTAATTTCAAAAACTAGGGTTTGTAGGTAAAATATTGTTTCAGATTTTTCTACTGATCTAAGACACTCATTCAAATTTTCATTTGGCTTTAGTGTTGCATTTTAGTGTAAATTTGCATTTGGATCTAAAAAAATTGCATTTTTACATAGAAAATTTCAAACAAAAAACTAGCATTTTCATTGATTTTTCACTAAATTTGCACTTGCATTTTGCATGTTAGGGATTGGAAATCATTTTTAGATCTAAGAGTCATCATACATCAGCTTTCAAAATATTCATATAGCATTTTACGTCAAGATCTCAAACCTAGGGCTTGAAAAACATTGATTTTCACTAGATTTGGCCTTATTGACTCACTAAATTTGCACTATATGCATATTGTAATGAATATTTTTGCACTAATTGATTGATATCAGGGGTATTATCTGCTACACCTCCTAAAATTCTTTACAACACCTTGTTATTGACCTCTTGTATTAAAAATTTGGCAAAAAATTGCACATTTTTGCTATATTTGCCCTAGGTTTTGGCCTAGTTTGCACCCTAAGTGTGTTGTAAAAGATTTTATGCTTCTAGGTGTCTGATATCATTGTTATTATTTTCTACACCTCATAAAATTCCTTACAACACCTCTTCCATTGGGTCTTGGGATTGAAAAATTACATATTTTAGGGCATTTTACTAGGTTTCAACTTGGCGTCATCTTAGATTTGCATCAAAAGCATGTTGTAAAGGGTTTATTGTTTCATTGGACTGAAAATAGACATATTATTTGCTGCCCCTAATTAAAATCTTTACAGCACCTTTTCTTTTCATATATTTGCATTGAAAACGTATAAAAAATCAAGCATTTTAGGTCATTTTTTCATATAACTTTGCACTTGTCTTTTGCATAAATTTTGGAAAACTTTTAAAATCTGATTTTGCATTGATTTGAGCATATACACATGGCCTCTAATCGCAACAACAACAATAGGTTCCCTCCTAGGCCTTACATGAAGAGAAAGGTCCCTGAACCTGAAATAGTGTTTACACCTCATGATAGAACAATCAGAGACACTGAAGGACCTCTTTACATCACTATGAAAATAATGGGAAACCCTATGTATGGAACCCTTATTGATCCTAATTGCATGACTAATATAGCTACAGAAGAGATCCTTTATGAACATAATTTGATGCAAAGATCTTATGACCCTTCGGATAAAATGATCAAAACACATAAGTGAACCTTTGTAAATCCTTTGGGTAAGATATCATTGTTGGTAATTGTATTTGAGAAACATGTAGAACAATGTTTTGATGTTGTCCTTGTTTCTAATCTATTTCAAATAAAACTTGGACATCCATGGTTAAAGGCTATGAAAGCCATCCCTTCAACAATTTATAAATGTGTAAAATTTCCTTTGAATGGACAAGTGCATGCTATTCATCAAAATACATATAAGCCTTTAATTACACAACAACACTTTACATTGGATTACCTTTGGGACAAATATGAAAACAAACTAGGGCCACGAACAGACTTTAACTTCTTGAGCTATAGAAATTACAAAGCAAAACTATTACATCCAATGGTTGGTCCCTCTATGCAAGAAGTAACAAAAGACAAGCAACCCGCATTTGAAGAGAACCCTAGATCAAAAGGACAAGGTCCCTATGCTGAGGTTCCTCCCCCAACATCCTTACAAGGACTAGGAGGTCATTGTTGACAAAAAAGCATTCCACCTAAACAAATGAGATTTGATCCTGGTGCTTCATCTTCTAATTTGCAAAAACCTATGAAAGAGCAAAGCCCTATCTTACAAGAAATAAGTGGTAAGAGAAAATGAAATAGAAAAGCAAGAGAAAGAAGAAGAAGAAGACAAGCGTATGCCATAAACCTTGCATCTCAACAAAAAAACATTGATCCAAACATTAAACCAAACAAAGATGATCAGGTAATTGGGCTATGGTACCTTATGTCCCACTTTCCTTTAACATTAGGGAGTGGGAGGATGATGATGAGACTTAGCATGAAGATCCTACAGGTAAGTATCTCTAACCCTTTATCTCTCTTGTGATGTGCTTCCCCCATGATATGTTGTGTTGTTTAGGCCTCCTGGGATGACCCTTGATTCTCTTGTAAGGTCCAGGATACCAAGAGACCGCCTCTATTGTGACCTTCTATTTGTATCATCATTCTTCTATATTGCCTCTCTCTCTAATTTCATCATTGTGTGTTGTGTCTTACGAACATAGCATTGCGGTTGGTGAATTAGGGGCACCCTCCTATGTGACTGTCCCTAAGACACTTGTTTCTCCTCTCTTATTTGTTGTTTACCTTCCTCTAGTGTTTCTATCTAGCGAGTGAATGACGAAAAAACATTTATACTGATGCAGACCTAGCATCCCTTTAGCAAGAAATCAAAAATTGGACTTAGTTCCTAATATGATGATGGGGTTGTAATATATTATATGACGCTTGGCTAGTAGAAGCACTCATACTTTTTGTGTAGTGATTTTGATGATGTTTTTATCTCACTTACAAACCTTAACAATATTACTGCTCTGCGCACTTCGTTTGTCTTTGAATCTCACCTTGGTGATGCTCGATTCAAAGATTTTTGTGATATAGCCCCACGATTATCCTCAATCTCTGAATTCATGGTATAACCTTGGCTCTTTGTGTGGTTAATCATATGCATTGATGTTGTTGTTTATCATGATTATGTAGACACTAACATGTTTCTTGCAAGGATGTGTTTGTGGGAACATTTGACGATCGTAAAGCGCATGTCACCTCCGGGGGGCATGGACTTTGCGAAAGTCCATGTTCCCTTGTGTGTTTTCTTCCTACCTTAACGTGCTTGATATCGATACCTAATATCAACCACCTTAAGGTGGGGGCATATATAAGGTAAGCTGTTTGTTGTAGATGTTAGCAATGTGCTTGTCCTCAAGTGCAGTTTAAAGACTGGTGGCGATGAGTCCCTCCTGCACTCTGAGTTTGTCTTCAATCAATCAATCAATCAATCATCTTAAGCCCTCTACGGAGGTGGGGATGGTGTATTTCTCAGAGCAGATTGCATCATCCAATCATTTTCAAAAGTCCTCTACAGAGGTAGGGAGCGGTTCTGTGACTAACTCAACCCTTAAGCGTGTCTTCAGCAATTGTTGTGGCAAAGCCCAATTGTCGGTGTGTCCCTATAATGTGCCTGAGATGGTGATGAGCCTAGAAATAGGAACACACCATTGCTTGTCTACCGTGTTTTCTCCGTGTCTTCAAAGTGTGTGTGTTTGGCATGCTTGCTTAATTTGGCATGTCTGCTACCTCATATGCAGTCTAAAGACCAGCGCGATGAGCGCTTCCTGCATTTTGGGAGGTTTGGTGTGTCTTGCATGTGTGTTGCCCCATATATGCAGTTTAAAGACTAGCGTGATGAGTGTTTCTTGCATTATGGGAGGTGTGTTTACTTTCCTTACTTGCATTTGCATACATTAGAAAAAGAAAAAGAAAAGAAATCATCTTTATCTTCCATGCATTAACTATTTTCTATGCATTCAGTGTATTCACCATGTTTTGCATGACTGTAATTGTATTCTCCATGTTTTGCGTGCCTGTCATTGTCTTCAATGTGTCTGGCATGTCATCTCCATGCTTGGCGTGTTTGCTATGTTTGTTGATCGTACTTTAATGCATATATTGGCCTTGTGTTTATACATACATTAAAGTGGGGGCTAAATGTAATGTCGAAAAATGTCCCCTTGGGGGTTTTTCCCTCATAAGGTTGAGCTCCCGGTTCTTTTATCTGCATTTAGGACATCTTGCATCATATTCTGACATCCCAATGAAATGAACCCTGGGTTTTATGACAAATGGGACCTCGGGGATCCCTTGAACCTAACCCTGACCAAAATAGGGGGGAGGACTTGGGCACCCGTGCCCTAGTCCTGCCCTATTTTGGGTTAGTCCCAAATTTTGAGTGTCGTCTTGTGACCGTTATTTAGGTCCTATGCCGACATGACAAGTTTGAATCACAAAATTCTTGGCAGGAGTGTTTGTAGTTGCATATATAAGCATGTTTAGGCATTCATTTGAAACTAGAGAATTACAAGCTATCAATTTGCATGAGCATTAGCATTCTAAAGGTGATTCAAGGCTTTCATTGTGTTGCAAGAGCATATTTGTGTTGTCTATGTGTTTGTATTTGCAGATTTGAGCAATCATCTCCTCATGGCACGAAGAGCTTCTTCCTCCCATGAGACCTTCACTACAAGGTGACATCATTTATATTTTTGAGCATTTATCATTTGGTTTTTGCCTCTACCTCCCAAGGGCATGCACTCTCTATCTGACAACAGTGTTTGAAAGACTTGAATGTCTCTCCGGGGATTGACTGAGGCAAGCCTCTAAACACCACAACCCCCTCCCAAAGTTTTCATGATTGTAGGTTATAGGTCGAAGATACATGAAAAGTGAAGTTGCATGAGGGTATCTCAGAGTGTCAGATTTACAGATCAGAGTTGAAAATAACACCCTGGACTAGGGCACCCACTCATTAGTCCTCCGGATTCCATGGCGGGAAAACCTCTGTGACAGCAGGGACAGGTTGCAGATCATGTTTGCAGATCCCGACAAAAAGTAGGGCATTGGACTTGGGCACCCGCTCATTATTCCCCGACTATTCCGTTTCCAAACCCTAAAAATAGGTGCACTTTCATTTGTCATTTTACATCTCTTTGTAGCAACATTCTAAGTAATTTGTTCGTTTATTGTCGTATTTGCATAATTAGGGTTTTGAGGTATAATTGAGCATAGTTGAACATCATTGGCAATCAAATCATACAAATCCAATCTTCCCTACATTCCTAAGTGACCAAGGGCTTGATAGTGCATTGCCACTTGACTCAAGGTCCTTGAATGTAAGTGGTGAAAGGAGGATAGACATAAAACACCCACAAATCCACTATCCAAATTTTACACCCTTTACACTTCTAGACATGAAGAACACATCTAAAAGGATATTAATGGATTTTTGACACAATTTATGGATCCTTAAAAGATGGGCTATTTGATCCATGGGGTAAAATAGGTCAACATTTTAGCGACATTGCAAAGGTGTTTGCCAAATAAACACGAGAAACTAGTGGCTTATACAATTCATTGGGCACATGAGTCAAAAGGGGACAATATCAACTACATTTGAAGAGATTTTTAACCAAACCCTATAGTTGAACATTGCTTTCAACTACGAAAACAACACAAAAAACACAAAACAACAAGGCAGACATCCTCCTAATGAGGATGCAACAGGCTGCAACAACACTTATTTCAAAAGACAACTAACATATATAAAAAAATCTCAAAACCAAACCTATAAGCAAGGTTTGAGATGAATCCCATTACTTATCTTCTTCATTGAAATTTCCAATTACTTATTTTTCATAGTTACACATGAGTCCCATCAAGTAGAATGTCCTTCCACATTAAGCTCTAAACTCTTAAAACTTTCTTAGAGAAGTTCTTTGTTGTATTTTGCACTTCTTTGTAGGAATATTGTTGATTGTAATCAAGAAGGTTGGCAAAAAAATTACTTTGGGGCTCAAAGGCTGGGCACTCTACTAAGAAATAGGGTGGGGTTGAAAATATTTAAGAAATTCTCTATCTAGGGCTCTAATTATTAGGCCTTATGTAATGAAATTTATTGCTCTTTTATCTAAGATCCTTGTTCATCTTCTTCCTCAGACATGATAAGTTTTGCTACATCAATTTTTTTCAAATAAAAATTAAGGTATCCTAGTGAGGAAAATTGTCCACTCTCATTAGCAAGAACTTCATGTATCTCAAAAAAATATGAAACATGGGTAAAACTAGGGTGGCAACCTAGATCAGTATCCCAACATTTTCTTATATAATTAGCTAATACCAATGGACATAAAGGGGGGAAACTAGGCCTTTTACCTTGTATTATCAATCTATAGAAATTTGTGGTATCTACTCTCTCAAAGGGCCTCTTTCTTGTTAGTTTGATCTCGTAACAAGTCATGGTGAATTTGTATACATCTACTTTATGCATATATTATTTTAAAATCCCCAACTCTATTTCAAAACCCTATTAAGAGTACTGTAAGACTTTTGGCCCCTTTAATAACAAATTCCCTTATGACTTCTATAGAGAAAAAACAATAGATCCTCAAATTAGCCTCTCAAAAGTCACACAACTTAACTTGCCCATAGCCATGTGCTCTAAATTTTGGTACTTTTGAAGGTTATATAGCACATTAGACACTTTGAGATCCATTTGCATGATTCTTTGGCTACATGAAGGTACTCCATTTCTCTTGAGATTTGAAGCATTATGTCCACTACAACAAGTAGAGGCAAAGAGGGTCTCTCTCTTTCTTGTCGATCTTCCAATATTCTATCCAAGTTGGAGCTGGTGAATTCCATGACAAGATAGCATCATCTTTCTATGAAACACACGTCTATAAACTGAACAATAAAAGGGCTCAACAAATTTGCATGAATGACTTGATTTCCACTTGTAGTAGAGTCTATATCCTCACCAAACATGGGGTTCTCTTTAACAACAACCTTCACTCTAAGCCATGAGCTAGGGGAGTGTGAGATCATGATGGGTCAAGCAATCGAAATGGAGGGAAAATTTGCTTGAAAATTTGCAAAACTCTTTTCAAGCTAAAATCTTCATTTTTTTTGGCTTGGCAAGAAAAAAGGAAATGGATATTCATTTTGTTTTCAAATTCCACCTCCCCTTTAAAAAAAATTCTTCAAATTACATTGGTATTAAACAAATATCCATTTTCAAAATGGGTATTTGTTTTCTCAAAACAAATATTTCTTTTGTTTTCGAATTCCCACTTCCCTGCATAGCCTCAACCAAAAAATTACCTTTGGATTGCACGCGAATTAGAATTGGGAATCACAAACGTGTATTTTCCATACAAATCACCATATAGGGTCTTCATAGATTTTCTTTGACTTCACCATTGATGTTGGCAGACCTTTTTTAATCCAAATTTAATAAAACAAAAAAATATATTTAAAAAACTCTTAGAATTCTAAAAATATAAGATATGTTTATTATAATTTTAATAAGTAATTGTTATTAATGTTCTATATAGACTATGTTTGAATTAATACATCCAATAACTTTCGAAATATTTTATCTTTTTGAAATCCAAAAGATGTGGAATAGTGTAAACTTTATTGATGGAGATTATAAAAAAATTATGTATGCATATTACCAAATTAAGTTGGCCAAAAATTTGTTTTTAAAGGTCGCATCACTTACAAAATACTATTGGAATGAAATTTGCAGACGATTACTTCGGAATTATAAAAGGAAGAAGAGAGCTGAAGTAAACTAATTAGTTGCACCACGTAGCGCGCAATTTCGTGGAAAAGGAAATAAAAAGCTAAATCCTTTCTGAAAACTTCTTCTCTGCGTTCGAGACACAATTCAGGTGGATAGATTTCGTAAAACAGTAGACAATTTTGCAAGACGAAGATGATTTTCCCGCTTCATGATGTCTGCTAAAAGAGTTGGACTAGCATTCGCATTTTCTGTGACTTATTTTTAACTTCTTACCAAATGAGTACGACCATGTCTGTATAAATTCAATGGATATTCGTTACTTCTTTCCTTTCCGAATTCAAACTAAAATATAATGGTTTCTCGCGACAAAATCCCAGAAAGGCGTTTGTATTAGTTGACTTTGCATTCTTATGATATCTAAAGTAAATTGACTGGTAAGTCTTTTCGTGCTCGACAGCACATTTGATTAGGCAATAGTTGTAATACACGCTTAGTCATTGATTCCATTCTGTCTAGAAGCTCTAGGTTATCAAATGACCAATTCCACAACTTCTATTAAGTGTATTGTTCCAAGTCAAAGTTATCATACGATTAATTCTAACTCTTCCATCTAGTGCATGAAAAAAAAAAATCAGGGCGTTTAGAAGCTTCAGGTCAAAGTCATCACATGACCAACTCTAGAATCAACACACGATCAAGTATCTAAAGGGTTGTTTAGGAGCTTCCAAATGACCATAAGATCAACTCCACAACCTCAACATAACTAAGGACTTATCCCATACCACCAAACAAGAGCTTCAAGTCAAAGTCTACACGACTAAATTCAATAGTGTAAGGAAGAATTCTAAATAAACTAGCAACATGATTCATAATCCACTTGTCACAATCAACAAAATCATCCATTTTAAGGATTGAATGCTCAAAGTGTGTTCCATTGATCCTCTCCACTTCCACTCTAGAAGTGCTCACCATAACTATCCCTAAAACAAGATCAATTGCAAACAACTCCCACTCAAACAAAGATTACTACCACAAGGAAGGTGTTCCCCTATCTTCCAGCCCCAAATTAGGCTTTGATACCAAATGTAAAGAAATTCATTCATACTACCAGTACAAAAACTCACATAGATAAAGCTCTAATACTAAATGAAAAGAAATATAGGAAATTATTGACAATTTCCTACATTAACCCTAGTACAAAATAATTCCCCCCATTAGTCATATGAGGAAAGATGTCATAGTAGTATCTCTGATCTATATAAATTTTAGCATAAACCACACATAGTATGAATAAAAGAAAGAAGAACCACACAAGAGAGAGACATTGGAATACCAAAGGAAAACCCATCCATGAAAAACCTAGCTTCCAAACACTAAAACTAATGTATCTGTAGCAACAAAACAATTACAATACAGTATCAAGCCCCTAGACTTAATATGGAGACCGACACTCTTAATCAAGGAGGAAACCATACTAGATATGACCTTCTAAACCAATGAGTAACCATTGTTCCTTTCCCCATGTGACCGATCCAAGAACAAATGAGATCCACACATCTCACTTCATGCTCCTGAAGGTTTCCTCAACAAGCACCTCAAGCCTCTAGGTGCTTACACCAAACTCCATTCACAGTGAACACATACTTGAGATGATAAATAAATTATATCCAAAGCCTTACAAGAGAGTAACAATGAGAAAAATATTACTACAAGCTTCCCAAACCACCTTGCCATCAATAATTAATATCCCTAAGAAAAAATAATCAATGTACAAATTCAACTTCCCAAGTTTGCC
The DNA here is from genome assembly GCA_027924645.1 of Cunninghamia lanceolata. NCBI lineage: Eukaryota > Viridiplantae > Streptophyta > Pinopsida > Cupressales > Cupressaceae > Cunninghamia > Cunninghamia lanceolata. Next base: position 9,408,540 of record BSBN01000957.1, read on the forward strand.
ACCAAGACATGTGACAACACATTCTTTGAGGCAACAAATTACTCTTCTACAAGCCTAGTGCCCAAGTTTGACTTGGACACATGACACATGAATTAAATATTTTTTACAATAGTTGAATGTATTTTACAATGATCTTCAATCATTAAATGCATCCCTCCAAAGAGCCCAATAAATTATGTGCTCACTAATCCATGACCTCCCAAATCTTAGATGCATTTCTTCTAATGTGCCACCACCATTAAATGCATTTGCAATGTCCCATACAACATCCCCTTAGGAAAATATGTCTCTCCCAAAGTGTGGCACCCCACATAGACATGGACCACAACTTAACAAAATATCATATATATATATATATATATATATATATATATATACAATGCATTTTCATATATATGTCTACTTTATATACCTTAAAGTAGTTGTTCTTAAATCTTTTGTAAAAGTTATCTATTCTTGAGTCAAACCATGGAATTGTTAATATTTGTAAATATAGGTGTTTTTTCAAAAAATGGAGTTTTTTTTGAGAAGTTTTATATTTCAATGCAATAAATTGTGAAAGTCTTAATGTATTTGTTATCATTGAGGAATTAGGGTACACCTTAGCTTTTTTTTATGATCACATCATTGTTCTTAATAGTAAATTTTGCTTCTGAATACTACAACAACATTTATCACAAGCATTCTCCATGTCATATTTTGCATAGATGTGTACAAGAGTATTCACTAGCAAAATATCTTTGCATTTGGTTTCACAAATTTCTTTTGCATTTGCCAAAAAAGTTTGAGAGCTTTCTCAAGTAGACACTTCTACAGGTTTTGATTGATTATTAAAAAAATATATTATAGCAATTATAACTCCAATACTAAGCTTATAAATTGAATTGTTTGTACACATTTGTAACAACCATAACTTCAATACTAAACTTATAAAAAAGTATAAGATTTATTGGATAAAGTTCAACTATTTCTATCTCAAATAAACACTTCTATAAGTTTTGATTAATTAGAAAAAATATATATTATAACATTTTTTATAACTTCAATACTAAACTTATAAACTAAATTGTTTGTACTTCATTTATAACGACCATCACTTCAACACTAAGCTTGTAAACTGAATTGCTTGTACATATATTTCTTCATTTCAAAAATTGATAAAAATAATCAAATATTTTCAATTATAAAACAGTGGTAACAAACTAAATGTTTTCCTTTATGTTCTACCAAGGGGAGTTTTTCTTTTTATCTTGTATCATGGTTGGAAATTCCCTGTACCCAATAAATGGAAGTTTGAGCCACCACATCCTTATTCACTCAGATTCTCAGATGTAGTAAAGTCCAGTTTCCAACGGTCAGATAATGGTAATGGGAATCACAGATGTACTATAACTCCAGCGGTCAGTTCGGGGATACAGGAATGGATCTAACATATCATATACACTTTTTATTTTAGGACTTCTTGTACCCATCTGCCACTCCTGTTTGAGAATCTCCAGAAGAGCTGACACCTTTGTCATGGTGGGGCGTGCAGAGGGTGAATCTTCCGAACACCACAAACCAAGGCGTAACAATGAAACCACAATTGGGATGTGATTGCCCATCTGATTGAGGTGCAACCTTTGGTCGACTACATCCAACATTTGATCTTGAATTGCATTATTTACCCACTTGCGGAGGGTCAAATGCCCCTTAAACATAGGGTTAGTGGACCTCTTTGCTGTCACCATTTCCAATAACAAAATGCCATAACTATAAACATCTCCTCGAGTAGACACCCTTCCATTCACCCCATATTCTGCAATCAATTAAGTCAAATTATTAGAAGCATTCGAATCTGAATACTAAAGGTGGAAAACCCCATTATTAAGAAAGCATACCTGGTGCAATATACCCTATGGTACCATTCAAATCTCTGAAATTGAGAGAGACAAGGGAATTTTGGCCCATTAATTTGGCTATTCCGAAATCTGACAAATGAGCCATGAGGTCTTCGTTTAAAAGCACATTGCTTGGTTTTATATCACAATGCACTATTTGCTCATCACACTGATGATGAAGATACTCGATGGCATGAGCTACATCCAAAGCTATGTTTAGTCGTTCCCAGAGTCCCAATTTGAATTCACAGGAATGATGATCTGGGGGATACAAATGCTTTTCTAAGCTCCCATTACTCATTAATTCAAATATTAGAGCTTTGAAGGTGTCGGTGGAACAGGTGGTTATAATTTTAACCACATTTCGATGTCGAATATTTCTCAATGCCATACATTCTGTTGTGAAATTCTTGCGGGAGTGCTTTTTCGTTAAATTCAAAACCTTCACAGCAACATCACTGCCATCATCCAATTTCCCTTTATACACTGATCCAAAGTTACCTCTTCCCAACAATTTGACGTCGGAGAATCCATCCGTTGCTCGGTCAATTTCTTGATAGGAAATTTGTGGATGTTTACACCTGACAAATGTGAGAGTTTGTTGCAACCTCCACAGGTACAAGGTCCTTATATCCAACCTCTTTGTCCATAGAAATCCTAAAAGAAATACAAAAGCAGTAATACAAAATGCCCCAGCTGCTACTTCTCCCATTACTTTTCTCAATGGCGGAGTTCCCATAAAACTGTTTTGCCTTCCACAAACAGGCAAGGAGGATACATTTGACCCGAACAGGCCAACGTTTCCAATTAGGGATATAACTGCAGTACCATTTACAAAAGATCTTCCTTCATTCTTGTCTACTGCTAGACAATTGAATGACAAATTTAAAGAATGAAGGAATTTCAGCACTTTGAGAGACATGGGTATTCTACCTGACAAGAAGTTGGACGAAAGATCCAGATATCTCAGATTTTTCAAATTGCCAAGTGAATATGGAACTGAACCTTCTAAGCCATTTCTTGATAAGTTCAAATACTGCAATGCAGTGCAATTTCCAAGGGTCTCTGGAATCACACCATTCAACCTGTTGTGGGAAATATCTATTGCTTTAGCCCTCAGAAGCTTACCAATCTCTCGAGGCAGAGCACCCTCTAGATAATTGAATGACAGATTCAAATAAAATTTTATGTTTGAGAGATTCACAACTTCTTGTGGTATGCTTCCAATCAGAGAATTGTGAGACAAGTCCAGCACTTGTTGCAGTAGCCTAAACTTACCGGTATCATATCTGACAGGTGGTTATTATGAAGAAAGAGCATTTTCAACCGTCGCAAGTTGCCGATTGATTGAGGAATTCTGGCAGAAAGCTTGTTATGGCTAATCTTCAACAAATGCAAATGTTCTAGCTTACCAAAGTCATCAGGGATAGTACCAACAAACTGGTTCTTTTGGAGAAACAACCGTTCCAGATTTTCAAGCCCTTTTAATGATGGAATGGTGCCGTTCAGATGATTTACACTAAAATCAAGAAGGGTTAAATTGGTAAGATTGGCAATATGTTTGGGTATCTGTCCTGATAACATATTGTGCCCCAGATCCAAGTGTACCAGAGCTGAGAGGCTAACAAAAGAGGAGGGAATAGCACCTCCTAATCTATTTCCTCTCAGGGACAAATACTTCAACTGAGAAAGGCTTCCTAAAAGCGGTGGGATTGAACCATGAAGGGCGTTAGAAGAGAGATCAATGGTCTCAAGAAAGGACATATTGGCCAGATGAGAAGAAATAGAACCCTGTAAACTCATTCCTGAGAGGTTGAGGGAAATCACTCTGTCCTGTTGTCTATCACATATAACCCCGCCCCACTTGCAGAAAGGAATATCCACAGTCCAATTAGATAATGAGTGGTTGGCAGAGAAAGTAAGGGAAAACTTGAAAGCCAAGAGAGACTGTTGTTCCTGCCAATGATGAGAACCATTAGTAGTGAAACAATCTGACCTGACGAGACAGAAAAACAAGATTAATAGCAGAGGAAAAGTGGACATTTTTATCCCACATCAAACGAACTCCAATACAGAAAGAAACGCTAATATAACGTCAATGAAATTACTATGCAATAGGATTGTACGAAACCAGTTACTTGGGTACTATCCAACTGACAGAATTTTGTTTGTGGACGATTTAAAGAGAACACACAGGAGTCTTTACTCTGTAAAATACATTACCAATTGGCCCCACTGCTGCTTATTTTCCAAATTCTCATTCCAAGAAAAAACAGCTAGGAAAAAAATTTGTATTTTACACTTTAACATAAAATCCCCTGAAAAATATATCTGAAAAAATTCCCTTGCATAGAAACGAATTGTGAATCACTGAAGTTGCAGGGAAGACGGCTGTTTATCATAGGAGCTGGGGGGAACCTTCTGTTGGCCCACCATTGTCGTTAAATTGAAAAGTCAACCCTTCAATTTCCCATACAAACACCAGAGTTAATGAATCCACTAGAGACCGTGATTAGTCCATGTCAAACACCAGAGTTAATGAATCCACTAGAAACCTTGATTAGTCCATGTCAAACACCAGAGTTAATAAATCCACTAGAGACTGTGATTAGTCCATATCAAACACCAGATTTAATGAATCCACTAGAAACCGTGATTAGTCCATGTCACAGCTGACCATTTGCCAACACCTTCTATCAACCTTCCAATAGACGAGTGAAACCATGAATTGCATTATGCCACAACGCCCTTTGTCGGTTCAGTTTCCGAGCATTGATGTGTCTATTGTTGGAAAACTTGGACGAAGCGTATGGATAAGAAATGGGCAACGTGGCCCGGAATGGATCAGAACTTGGTTAGACAAAGTCACGTCATACGGAAATGAAATTTGCAAGGACGGTGCATATTTAGGGTAGATTTCCCTTCACATTTTATTCCATCCGTTTAAATCTTCCTTTCATTACATCACTTAGGAGATTTTATAAATCTTTTTTCTATTTCATCCACTTAAAAGCGATATTATAAATAGTTTTTTCTATTTCAATTATTTAAAGGAGATTCAATGTATGGATGAAATAGAAAGGAGATTTTATCCTTTTAAATGTATAGATAGAAAAGATAAAAGATATTTTATCCTCTAACATCTATTTCTTTCACCTACTTTTTTTTCAAATTTTATTTTGTGTAGTTTAATTTTGTTTATGTTAATGTATCAAATTTTAATATATTATGGGATCATATGGTCGAGCTTAATTAGTCTATAGAAAATTTTGATTTTTTAACATAGTTGTAGTTAGTAGATGTTCTTAGACCACTTTTTCAATTTTAAACATTCTTTTATAATTTTAAAATTTATTAGACCACATAGTTTGACTTGTTATATTTTTATATAGCCATATATATGACACTTTAAAATATTAGTAAAAGTGTAAAAATTTATTATAGGATATATAATATAATATTCTAGTTTATAATATATCTCATTTTATAATATTTCTTATGGAAATATATACTAATTTAGAATATTTTCAAAGATACAATATAAGAGATTTTTTTCTTTATAGAATGTTTATCTTGAATATTTTTAAAAAATTTGAAGTATATTAATTTAGAAGCTTACTTTTAATTGTGATAGTAAATTTAAGTTTTTTGTTTTGTGTGTAAGTTTTAAAAATAATCATTACTATTCGTTGTTTTATAATTCTACTTTTATTTTTTATATAAGCTAGGTGGAACAGAAGAAGGGAAGAGCACAAGCAAACCTTTCAGTAGTCAATGATGAAGAAGGAAATATAAATGTGTGTGTACATAGCCTAAGTGCATATAGAACTAAGAGAAACAAAAGAAAATCTTTGAATATCACTCCTAGGTCTATAAGAAGTGAAAAAAATAGTGTGTATGAGAGTGTTGATGAAAATGAAGAACACTACGAGTGCCAACAACACAACAAGAGTCCACAAGTGCAATAGGAAAATGAAAATAAAAGGAAATCTCTGAACGCAATCATCTCACATTAAGACGGAGATGAAAACCTACAAAGACCACAAGTGCAATGTCCTCAAGAGTGGAAATGGAACCAAGAAGACTGATGTTGAAAAACAGTATGCTCAAGGAACATTTAGAGTGTTGGTAATAATCAATTCAAGATATTTGACAAAGAGAGTACTTGCAAAAGAGTGTAACAAACTTGAGAGATTGAAAGATTGAGTGGGGTTTCAAAATTGGAGTAAGGAAGATGAAGAGGTAGGCAATTTGAAATGGATATTGGGATTTATCATAGGGTGATTACAAGACATGTTCATTGGAAGAAAGGAGGTAATATTCAAAGAAAATAACTATTGTATGTCTAAAATGTCTATGAACACTAACATGTCATGTGGACATTTGTGTGTTGTGCTGGCATCCAAGTATAACAAGTCATCTGAATACTTGACATGTTAGCACAACACAAGATAAATGCAAAATTAATATTGGTTAACATAGAAAAGGGAAAACGCATGAAAATACATAACAAAAGTTGGTGCCCAGGGAATAAAAAGACCAAGGCAAGGCCAAATAAGCCTAAAAACATGCTAGGGGTTACAAACACTAAAGGGAGTCCAAAACATAAATGGAAATTATAAAATTATGTGAGTTTTAATATTACATTTTACCCCCACTATAGCTAGACTGATGGCACTAGGTGATAAGATGAACTAGAGTATAAAAAATAATGTCATAAAAATGACACCCAAAAAGGATATTGTATAGGAAATGTGATAGGTCTCCAAGAAAGGGAATCATGCCCCAACTAAGAATCTACAAAACAAACATGTTAATGAAAAAAAACTACATAACAAATAATGTTAGAATAACACAAAACTAGCAACACAAAAGCATTAGAGGAATATAATCTACAAAACAAGAATATTGGCAAACTTGTATATAATGTAATACTCAAACAATAGTAATGCATAAAGGAACTATGAAACAAAGCACCTGAAGATGAACAAGGATGGGAGATGAGAAACACAAAAAGAAACAAGGAGAGAAAGAAGAACAAGCATTTCATAGCATACTCTATTGCTATAAAACAGAAAGGCATAATCCCAACACATTTTATTGTTGGAAAAATTGTAAGGTATGGTTTAATGTAGATAACATACTTCGTTGGTAGTAACCATACCATACCCTCATGATCCTGAAATTATGTGTAATACTCACAACAGAAATCCACACCCAGTAGAGTTTTCACACTCTACTCACTTGGATCCAGCCTTCAAAACGGCTTATGGCATTGCATTTACACATATTTCTCTTCTACATTCACCTAGGATTGAATGCAGCCTTTCAATGACTTCTTACATATCCCAGAGCACAAACAGGTTTGAAGTACATAGGCACAAGACTTTCAGCGCTCTAATATCAATGTAGAGCAGCAAAAGAAGAAGAGCAATATTAAAGATTTACATTGCAAATAATAATAAAGATATAAGGAATTTCATTATAATCTCTTGTATCTTTTTACATTCAATACATTGGCTTATAAAACCTTATTTTTTCCATTTACAAACTGCGTAGGAATAACTTCCCACCCAATTAACTACTTAATAAATAATTTATTATATGTAAACCTTATTTCCTAACACATACATCTAAGACATGTAAAAACATAAAAAGAATATCTTAAACATGGCCATAAATACGTCTAATAAAGAGCTTAGCCACAAAATCCGAAAAAGTTGTCATAGCATTATAATGATATCTAAGGCGAACTGATTGCAACCTTACCGTCCAAAAGCTTATATAAAATGTTTTTGTGCACGACAACACATTTGAGCACGCAACAATTGTAATATACAATTAGTCATTGACTTAGGAATATAGTTTATACAGTCGAAAAAACTTTATTTGCCTAATATATTGGTTTGATTGACATTTCATATTTGTCATCCCATCAATCCATGAATGCCTAATGACGAGCAAATTGAGGAGGTAAATTTACCATGTCGACATATCCAGTAACGTAACAAACATCATCCAAAAGGATTAGGGAGCTTTCCGGGGGCTCTAGGTTATCAAATGACCGACCCCAAAATCTTTATCCAGTAGGTAAAATACGTCCTACTTTTCAGAAATTTCTCTTTTATCTTGTATCATAGGGGGAAATTCCATATACACAATAAATAGAAGCTGGGGCTGTCGATAAGACCACAATCTTACTCACTCACACTGAAAGTGTACTACTACTATCAGAACCCCCAACGCTTGGCCAAGAGTATACTGGCGAAGCGCCTAACAAATCACTTACAGGTCTATGCTTTATTTTGACTTGTGCCCGTCTCCTACTCCAGTTTGATAATTTCCAAAAGCTTTGACACCTCTGTCATGGTGGGCCGTGCACTAGGTGAATCTTCAGAACACCACAAACCAATGCGTAACAATTCAATTACAATTGGGACTGTAACTACATTTGGGTTGTCATCAAACATGATATTGACACCCAACCTTTGGTCGACTACATCAAACCTTTGATCTTGAAATGCATTATTCACCCACCAGCGGAGGGTGAAATCCCCCCCAAACATGCGGTCAGTGGGCCTCTTTGCTGTTAGCATTTCCAATAACAAAATGCCATAGCTATAAACATCTCCTCGAGTAGAAACCCTTCCACTCACCCCATATTCTGCAATCAATTAAGTCAAATTATTAGAAGCATTCGAATCTGCATACTAAAGGTGGAAAACCCCATTATTAAGAAAGCATACCTGGTGCAATATACCCTATGGTACCATTCAAATCTCTGAAATTGAGAGAGACGAGGGAATTCTGGCCCATTAATTTGGCTATTCCGAAATCTGACAAATGAGCCACAAGGTCTTCGTTTAAAAGCACATTGCTGGGTTTTATATCACAATGCACTATTGGCTCATCACAGTGATGATGAAGATATTCAATGGCATGAGCTACATCCAAAGCTATGTGTAGTCGTTGCTTGAGTCCCAATTCACAGTAAGGATAATCTGGGGGATGCAAATAATTTTCTAAGCTTCCATTACACATAAATTCAAATATTAGACCTTTGAAGGTGTCGGTGGAACAGGTGGTTATAATTTTAACCACATTTCGATGTCGAAGATTTCTCAGTGCCATACATTCTGCCGTGAAATTCTTACGGGCGCGCCAGTTCAAAACCTTCACAGCAACGACACTGCCATCATCCAATTTCCCTTTATACACTGATCCAAAGTTACCCTTTCCCAACAAGTTGACGTCGCTGAATCCATCTGTTGCTCGTTCAATTTCTTCATGGGAGATTTGTAGGTGTTTGCGCTTCATAAATTTGCTATGCTGCTCCCAACTCCACAGGTACACGGTCCTTATATCCAACCTCTTTGTCCATACAAATCCCAAAACAAATACAAAAGCAGTAATACCAAATGCCCCAGCTGCTACTTCTCCCATTACTTTTCTCAACGGCGAAGTTACCATAAAACCTTTTTGCCTTCCACAAACAGGCAAGGAGGATCCATTTGACCCGAACAGGCCAACATTTCCAATTAGGGATATAAGTGCAGTACCATTTACAAAAGATCTTCCTTCATTTTCGTCTACTGCTAGACAATTGAATGACAAATTTAAGGAATGAAGGATTTTCAACATTTTGAGAGACATGGGCATTCTACCTGACAAGAAGTTGGAAGAAAGATCCAGATATCTCAGATTTTGCAAATTGCCAAGTGAATACGGAACTGAACCTTCTAAGCCATTTCTTGATAAGTTCAAATACTGCAATGCAGTGCAGTTTCCTAGGGTCTCTGGAATCACACCATTCAACCTGTTGTGGGAAATGTCTACTGCTTTAGCCCTCACAAGCTTACCAATCTCTTGAGGCAGAGCACCCTCTAGATAATTGAATGACAGATTCAAATAAAATTTTATGTTAGAGAGATTCGTAACTTCTTGTGGTATGCTTCCAATCAGAGAATTGTGAGACAAGTCCAGCACTCGTAATTTTTTGCAGTAGCCTAAACTGACCGGTATCATATCTGACAAGTGGTTGTGATGAAGAAAGAGCCTTTTCAGCCCTCGCAAGTTGCCGATTGATTGAGGAATTCTGCCAGAAAGCTTGTTATGGCTAATCTTCAACAAATGCAAATGTTCTAGCTTACCAAAGTCATCAGGGATAGTATCAACAAACTGGTTCTTTTGGAGAAACAACCGTTCCAGATTTTCAAGGCCTTTCAATGATGGAATGGTGCCGTTCAGATGATTTACACTCAAATCAAGAAGGGTTAAATTGGTAAGATTGGCAATATGTTTGGGTATCTGTCCTGATAACATATTGTGCCCCAGATCCAAGTGTACCAGAGCTGAGAGGCCAACAAAAGAGGAGGGAATGGCACCTCCTAATCTATTTCCTCGCAGGGACAAATACTTCAACTGAGAAAGGCTTCCTAACAGTGGTGGGATTGAACCATGAAGGGCGTTAGCAGAGAGATCAATGGTCTCAAGAAAGGACATATTGGCCAGATGAGAAGAAATAGAACCCTGTAAACCCATTCCTGAGAGGTTGAGGGAAAGCACTCTGTCCTGTTGTCTATCACATATAACCCCACCCCACTTGCAGAAAGGAATATCCATAGTCCAATTAGATAATGAGTGGTTGGGAGAGAAAGTAAGGGAAGACTTGAAAGCCAAGAGAGACTGTTGTTCCTGCCAATGATGAGAACCATTAGTAGTGAAACAATCTGACCTGACCAGACCAAAAAACAAGATTAATAGCAGAGGAAAAGTGGACATTGTTATCCCACATCAAACGAACTCCAATACAGAAAGAAACGCTAATATAACGTCAATGAACTTAATTTGAAGGAAGATTGTAAGAAACCGGGTACTTGGGTACTATCCAACTGATGGAATTTTGTTTGTGGACGATTTAGAGAGAACACACAGGAGTCTTTACTCTGTAAAATACATTACCAATTGGCCCCACTGCTACTTATTTTCCAAATTCTCATTCCAAGAAAAAACAGCTAGGAAAAGATTTTGTATTTTACACTTTAACATAAAATCCCCTGAAAAATATATCTGAAAAAAGCCCTTGCATAGAAACGAATTGTGAATCACTGAAGTTGCAGGGAAGACGGCTGTTTATCATAGAAGTTGAGGTAGGCCTTAAATTTGACAGTTGTATAGCTGTATTTAGGCATTTAGGCATTTTTGCTGTAAAATACAATCGAAATTTTAAAAAGACTGTATCATATGAAAGGAGAGATTTTGAACAAACTGTCAAAATTTATATAGGATTATGCTGATATATATATGGTTTTTATATAATTTACTTATATTAAAATGTGTCTTAATGTTTTAAAAGCAACATTGAATAGATAACTGTCATAAAAAAAATTGCTTTGACAGGCAAGGTCGACTGTCAAATTTAAGCCTCGGGTGAGGGGAACCTTCTATTAACCTTCCAATAAACGAGTGAAGCCATGAATTGAATTATGCCAACAACGCCCTTGTCAATTCAGTTTCCGAACATTGATGTGTCCATTGTTGGATTCTCGCAGAAAGTGAAGGGAAACTTCGTCGAAGCATTTGGATAATAAATGGGCAACATGGACCGGAATGGATCAGAACTTGGTTAGACAAAGTCACGTCATACGGGAATGGAATTTGCGACGAAAGTGCATATGGAGGATAGATTACACTTCACATTTTATTCCATCCGTTTAAGTCTTCCTTTTATTCCATCACTTACCTAGGGGAATTTATAAATCTTCTTTCTATTTCATCCACTTGAATCTTCATTTTATTCTGTCTTTGTTTCTTATGCTTTGCTGTTCATAACTGTTTGCCTGTAACAGTTGTATAGTTTGACAGTGGTGTCTTTGTTTGCTTTACATTGCTGTTCGGCTGTAGCAGTTTGTATAGTTTTTATTTCAGTCCCTTCAGCACTGTTTTCTTACATCTGTAATTTGCATTCTTTCAATATAAAAAAAAAAAAAATTAAAAAATATATGTATAGTACGTCCACATATGTCTTCTAAGATTATGTACTTGTTTTTTTGCATTTTCCATACTTTTTGTGATTTTGTCTATTTTTTTCAATTGTTTCCAATTTCTTTTTTTATTTTTATTTTTGATTTTTTTAGTCTCAAATTTTTTATTTTCTCCACCTTTTTATTTTTATTTTCTCCAATTCCTTTTTGGTTTTTATTTTTTATTTTTTTTCCATTTTTTTTGTTTTTATTTTTCAATTTTTTTGCTATATATTTACATGGAAAATGAGTGCTCTCACCTCCACCCCAATGTGAGAATGCCATTAAAGATTAAATGTTAACTTGCCATTAAAGATTAATGAAATATTTGAATAAGAATAAATATTAGTATATTTATATTTAAAAAAGAAAGAGATATCTTCAAAGGTTATGTACTTGCTTTTTGCATTTTCCATACATTTTTTTATTTTCTCCACTTTTTAGTTTCTGCGACAGAAACTATAGGGGAGGCATGTTCTTAACTAGTTATTAATAATTCTAGTTATTAATAATTCTTTTTGCAACCATTGAGAACTAAGATAGTTTTTCTATTTAAAAAATATTTAGCTATTGCTATTGTGTAGATGCAAATATTTTAACAAAACATATTCAAAAAATAATTTTTCTTCAATCTAATTGGCAGAAAACTTTTACATGATAAGGGCGATTAATGCACATCCATTACAATAATGGCGGCAATATTGGCTTATGGAAAGGGGGCATTTTTTTAAAGGTTAAACAAATATTAAATTTTTCTCAAGTCTTTATGCAAATATTTTTAAAAATATTATTGAAAAAATCAATCATCAATCTTGTCATTGGCTCAGATTTTAAGCTCTTAAGCTTAGATTTTTAGGAAGTTTATTAACCTTTTCTGTCGTCGTCACCATCACCATTTTCTTCCTTCATGTAATCGTGTAATTCTTTTTGCAACTGTGTGCAAACTGCAAAGAGCATGGCTTCTATTTCAGGAACTTTTCATCAAACAACCATTAAATCTTCTCTATTCTGAACGTTTCCTTTTCCAAAGGAGGTACTTCATAGATTTTGTTTAAGTGGGTGTCAATTCAAAATCACTTTCATGGTACCCAAATTGTTTGTTTCACTATAAAAATGTTGTTGGTTGCAAGGAGGATATACAGGTTCTGCAAGGGACTTTGTTTTTCTAGGGTTGTCACCAGTAGAACATGGGAAACAAGAATTTGGTCTACATGGTATTGGAGGCAAGGTTAGTACTTCATTTTTATTGTGACCATTATTATTTCCCTATTGGGTTTGAATAGTGATTTGAATTTTTTAGAATGATTTTAGTTTAGAGAGTTATACATAGCCATTAGAATTTTATAGAACTAAGGGCTAGATAAATTTCACTTCTAAAGCTACCCCATATCTCTCCAAACAAAACTGCCCTTTGAAAACTGAGGACTAATTGACTAAGAAACTATAAAAGGAATGTAAGAGGGTCGTAAGTTCCTTTACTTTGCAGACATTACCTTCATATGGATACTGGTGTCTAGGAAAACATACTAACATATCTTTAATCATAATGTTGGTTTCCATTTCTATGAATTTGATTATCATGCAAATTGCTATGAACCAATCCATAACAAATGATTATATTCTAGAATTGTCTGGATTCTCCAATGATAAATATGTTTAGTTTATATGTCGTAGGAAATATATTGTCAATATTGGGTTCTGTAAAATTCTATTCAATGGTGGTGTTGTCATCTGCTTACAGTCTTCCATGAATCCTGATACATTTTTCAGGTCATCTCAAATGGATGCTGGGTCTAACTAACACCTCTCATCTTTCTTGTCAGTTTTCTTTCTAGAGTGTACATTTTCCTAGAAAAGGCTATGTTTTGAAGAAATTTTGCTTAATTATATGGGGTTTTGCTGTAGGGCTGAACATTGTGCATCAGAATATGTCTTTTATGTCAATTTTAGTATTTTATATCTACGATTATGCATAATTATATAGTTCCAAATCTTTTTTTGAAACCTTTTGAACCTATTGAAGTCTTTGAACCTTGTGGCTTTGCTTAGAGCAACATCTGTAATGGCTAATTGGTAAACGCTGATGGAGTTTAATGTATTTTCTTTAGAAGTAGTTGGATATGGCTGTATAATCTAATTGTTGCTTTAGGTTTAACTTACATAAACTGATTAATATATTATTTTCTTGTACAACAGAGAGCTATAAAAAGAGATACCCATATCCTTAAGATTAGGGCACAGACAATGGCTGCACCAGTGGTAACACAGGAAACCCCATGGAGTAAAAAGACTGCAGGAAAGGGTAATGTTATTATAACAGTTACATCTTCTAGTTTAGGGCTTTCTACTGCTAAAGCTCTCAGAGAGACTAGGAAATGGCGTATTGTTATGGCTTGTAGAGATTTCCTCAAGGCAGAGAGGGCTGCTAAATCTATTGGGATTCCTAAAAAGAATTACACAATTATTCACTTGGATTTGTCTTCTTTAGAAAGTGTAATACAATTTGTTGATAACTTTAGGTAGTCTGAAAGGCCACTAGATGTGTTGGTTTGTAATGCTACAGTTTATTTGCCTACTGCCAAGGAACCAAGGTTCACAGCTAAGGGATATGAGTTGAGTGTGGGCACAAACCATCTGGGTCACTTTTTGTTATCCTGATTGTTGTTAGAGGACATGAGAAAATATGATTTCAGCTCAAAGATGGTCATAATTGTAGGATTGATTACATGTATTTCTTAATCTCTTCCTTTTTAATTGCAACTTACATTTTTTTATATATTTTGGTACTGTAAGCACAAAAATCATGCATTGCCTCCACGAGGACCCCTATGATGATTCAAATCCTTGTCACGTACATGTAAGCATGAAATATTATCCTTTAAGCAGTAGGCCTCTTGATGACATGTCCTCTTTGCTTGTCTTGTGTTGTTTCTTCCTTGTTGATTTCCCTCTCTCCCCATTTGCGATGTTTTTCGACACTTGTTGTGACACTTGTCAACTTGCATTTTCTAGCTTTCGACCTTGTTCCTAAGCCTTGTGAGTGTCTTATAGGTGATTTTTCACCTCTCCCCTTTATTTTTCCTTAAGTGCACCTCCTAGAAGCCTTCTAGAGGTCTCCTTATCCATCTCCTACTTTCAATTTTTAGATTCTTCAAACCAATCCAAATCTCCCCCTATTATTTCTAGATCTCCCCTGAGAGATCCTATTGACACAAGTGGAGATTTGGATTCTTCCACATAACTGACCTATTTCTTGATGCAGAACCTTTCCTTTTCCTCTCTTATACCATCTCCCAACCTATTTTTCTGCATCTGACCCTATCCAGCCCAGATCTCCCCTAGGCGACCCTACTGGCAAAAGGGGAAACACTGCCATTTTTGAATATGCAAAAAATCTCAAGTTTCTCTCTCGTTTTTGCTTTATTTTCGCTTGTTTTTTTTTGTTTGCATAGTTTTTTATCCTTGATATAGAGTTAACTATTTCATGCACCCACACATGCATAATTAGCTCTATTTGATCTCAAATTAACTCTTCAATCAATCTCATGCATTCTCTCACCTCCATTTCCTCTCTAGTGATATGTTATCATTGCTTCATCACTCTCTAATTAGCCGAGTTCACTGGGTAATCAACCTTGTTAACTCCCCAATCTATCCTTGTTAACTCATCAATCAAATGAGTTAACTCTCCAATCAATTCCTTCTTCTAAACCAATAAATACCCCCTCCCTCAAGCACAAAGGGAGACAAATTTATTGTGCACATAGCTCTTGCCAATTTTGCTCTCCAACTTAGCATTCAAATACTCTTACAAGATGAAGGTGCCTTTTGCTTTATTTGTTCAACCAAGCAATGCTATGCTACTTCATTCTATGTCATTGTGCTCAATCCAAGCTCTCATTGAGCTCATACAAGCTTCATCAAAGCTTCTTTCTGCTTCTTTGGGTCACTTTGTTGTTAAGAGGATCAGCTACTGCCACAAAAGGATTCAAGGTTGCCTATCACAAGGATTACTGAGGGTAGTGGAGTCAACAAATTTTCATTTCTTCTAGGTTCCTTCATTGTTTTCTTTCAATTCATAGTAATTAGAGAATCAAATTTGCTCTTGGGAACAGTAAAACATTATTTTTTCCTTGATAGATCTTGCATGTTAGATTAATTGCTGTCATATTTCTAGATCTAGATTGTTATAAGAGGCATTTTCCCTTTTCCTAGATTAGATTGCATTAAAAACATCAAAAACACAAAAAAACATAGGTTAACTTTGCATTGGAAAAGACATATAGGATTGCACACATATTTCCTTTTCATAGATTAGAAGCATTTTTATTTCCAAATACTCTAAAAAATACCAAAAAGAACGTTTTGCATATCATTTAGCTTGCATACATATAGATACCTTAGAATAGACAAAATTGCAAACCCTTGATTCCATCACGAGGTAATCACTGTTCAAACAATTCCAATCAAACCCTTGATTCTATCACGAGGTAAAAACAAAGTTAGAACAACAAGTCAAACCCTAGGTCAAAACCCTAGATCTAGTTAAGGTTAGAAATTACGCAATTTCCTCTATCCTGATTCATGAATGTGGTTAGGAGTGAGAGGAGAGTGGGTGAGAGCTATTTGTGACGAGATCCAAGAGATTCATCCAAGGCCTCAATGAGAAACATTCATCCAACTGCAAGGAGACCCATTTGTCCTTTTGTTGTAAGAAGAAACCAAACAATGCCAGATACAAAAAGAACTCTCACAATGCATACAAAGACAAGAGGACAGAGAACAATTTTTTACCCACACAGAGGTGGAATCAAAGGAATCCAAATAGAAGGAGAGAAACTAGTGACCCTTTGCATCATAGGGTTATCTCAACTACAACAACAATCGAATGAAACATACAACAAAACACACAACAACAAAGGCCATAGTACTTGTCGACCCCTCTCTGCGAAGTCCAGCTCTCCAATGAGCCAGACCCCCGCCATGTCTCGCCTCCTCTTGACTAGCTAATGCCACATGAGCGAGAGTGATATGATGGATCGCCCCGTGGCAAGGAGGGAAAGGGTCTGTGTGCATGCCGAAATTTGACCCAACAGCCCCAGGCAATCAAAGTCAGGATTTTGAGTGTACATATTTTGGTGAACCCAACGTGAAATTGCAAATCCTTCTAGGATGAGTAATTTTACATTCCCATTTAAAATGTCTCAAAATATTTAGCAGAAACTTCAAAACATTTTCACACCATTCTTCATAGCCGCTTTTGCCGCTTCGGCTTCTATCACCTATGCCATCATCCATTCCATTTATTCTGTGGTGTCTGTGGCACCCCTGAATATGATGGAACCTGACTTAAACCTAGGGAACATCCCCTCAAGAGAACCAGAAACTCCCTTATTTGATAGGTATGTGCCGCCGCATCCTGACACGCCAATCACCAACTGTTATGACTACGAGGATTTTGACTATGAGTAAGAGCCAAGGGAATCTAGGTGCTCACTATCTTTCAACAACCCAGCTTTGGAGAATAACCAGCCATACCAAATGCACCACACAAAGAAAGAAGGGTGAGGTCGAAAATACATCGACTAGAACAACCTTCCACGAGTACATCAAATACCTACCTTGATGAAGAGGTCAGAAGGTTGGAAAAACATCTACAAGAAACCAAAGATGCTCAAGAGGCATTAAGGATTTCCTTACAAGAAGAACAAAAAGAAAACATTGCACATGAGGAAGCCCATCACTATGAAAATATTCAAAGAGAGCATCCTATAAATGAAGAAACCCCTAGAGCTGCAACTCCTAAAGATTTAATCACAACTCTAGTGCAAAGAATCAGAATCCTGGAGGCAAAGCAAGCTGCTCTAGAAAGAAGACTCAAGTCTTACGAACAAGACTAGAGGGCATCTCAAAATTCCCCCTACCTCAATATTATTCACGACATGCTAGTAATGACACCTGCTTGAATGGGAACCATCCTATTCAAAACAATCCAACGAATCTGACAACGGGTTATCAAAACCCACCCACAAGGTTATTACTAACAACCCTATAATCTCAAAGTGCCTTTCTAGGAATTTATCTTGAATATTTGAAAGAGCCTCTAGACCAAAACATAAGGAATGTGCAATTACCTTGACCACTACCAAATCTCCCAAAGTTCAAAGGAGAAGGAGATATGAATTCACACATTAAAGCCTACACCACGGCCATTAGAGAACTCCTCCCTTGGGATGGGTTTGTAGCAAAGATCTTCCTGAAAATGCTTAAAGGCATCACTTTGGATTGGTATTATCATCTCCCAGAAGCATCAATCCATTCATTTAGACAAATCATTGGAGAGTTTGTCATGGCATTCGACATGAATAAACTCGTGAAAACAGGGATCAGAGAATTCCTCACAATGAAATAAGAGCCAAACAAATCTGTAGCACATTTCGTCACTTGATGGAGGCAAGTCCTCTACTCTTCAACTAGGGCTTTGAACATGGATCATCAAGAACTGTGCAACCTATTCTTGCATGCCCTTAACAAAGACATGAGAGAAGATGTCCAAAAACTGCCATATAAATCCTACGAAGAGGCATTGGAGAGTGCATTAAGAATCGACCAAGCTGCCATTGAAAGTGGTGGAAAAGTCTATGGTTCAAACAAAAATCCAACAAAGGAAGACACAGGAAATAATACTTCTATCGTTAAAATCCTCAAAAACAATAGGAGTGCAACCACAAATGGGGTGACGGATCAACCCCCAGTCAAGAAGATGAAAGATGACTACAATGGGAGAGATTACTATCCTCCTAATGTAAATGCCATAGATCGACCAAGAAACAATGGGTACTATCCTCAAGACAACTACCAAGGTTGGAACCGCAACGGAAATGGGAACAGAAATAACGGAAGATACGAAAGACCCCTATATGAATTCAACCAATTTCGTTCTTTTCATAGAACAAAGGGGCATTGCATAGAATCTTGTAGGGAATACAATAGATTCATAGCAAGACTTCCAGAAGACCAACAACGATTGTTCATAGAAATGTTCTTAAACCCACAGGAGGTCACACCGGATAACAAAGATACAAGGCAAAAGCAAGCTCCAATAGCACCACAAAATGCAAACATGAGAATTTATCAGGACCTATTCCCTGTACACAAAGATATAGAAGCAACAAATCAAAACAAAGTAGCTTAGAGTAGTAACCTTGAAATCCCACCACAACTAGGACAAAAAGGAGAAACTAGATTGATGGGATTGGTTGAGATTATGCATAATGAAGAACAAGAGGAAGATCATGAGGAAGAAAATGAGCAAGTAGAAGCATACGAAGGTACCATTTCGGTGGTATAGCCATACCAACTCCAATAGGACCTTATGAGCTCATAGAAGATCTAAAGAAAACTTATGCACATATTTCGTTCATTGACTTGCTCAGGAACTCCCCCTCACATCGCTCTGTGTTACTAAAAGCAATAGGTCTAAAATATCTTAACCAAATTACGCCACCAACTAGTGAGCAAATCAGTCATGTGGACTACGATCTTATCCCACCAAACTCAAAACTTAAGGATCCATGGTTTTTCTTCAACTTACAACAGATGCCCTCTGAGGCAGAGTTAACAAAGAAAGGAGAGCCCACACTATATCTTCAAGTGTGGATCTATGACACACGCATCAAATGAACATTAATCGACGATGGAGCTACAGTGAATATAGTTCCCTTCTCCCTTTTAGAGAGGATGGGCTATGGACACACCAACATCACCGCTTCATGGGATACTCTAAGTGGATATGACAACCTAAAGGCAGCCACCATAGGGAAAATTACCCTCCCAGTGACTTTGGGACCCAAAACCATTCCAACCACTTTCTATGTCATAGATAAGGACACAAGCTATAACTTAATTCTTGGAAGGGCATGGATACACAAGATGAAGGCTATGTCGTCCACATTGTTTCAAGAAGTTTGATTTTTACACTTAGGGAAAGTATATGTCGCACAAGGGGATCCAGAACCTTTTAGCATGTTAAAGTCAAATAAGTCAAACAAATGCATAGACATCCCCATAGATTACAAACTCCCTACCAACAAGTTAACCATCCCAAATCCTACACCTCAGTTGATATGCATCAAATAGATGGAAACTCTAGAAAAGACCATAAACACTGCAGAAATCAAAACTCTAGACAATGGGCCACTACCAAAGCAAAGGGAAATGGTTTCCAAGGATAAAGCAATTGAAATCATGGAGTTGACAGAATGGGATGGACCACTCCAATTCCCCCTAGAAATACTCATTATCGACATCCAAGAGGCCTACAAACTCTTTCCTTGCATAGGGGAGAAGCCTCATAGAACTGAGGGACCAATCTTTCAAACCACCACGTTAGATCTAAGAAATGTAGACCCACATGCTTTCTTAGATGCAGAAGAAGACATGATAGAAGGTTACACACCATTATCACCACAAAGTGAATCACATGTCCCTGAGACACCAGAAGAAAAAAATCATATGAACCTCTCACATCAACGGAGGATTCACATCAAGCAGTGATACCCATGGAAGAAGCACATTTTGTCGATAATGAATCAACTAATGTTATAGGAATGCTACCTAGGATGTTCGTGGTATCACGACCACAAGAAAAACCAACCATCTCTACCTCAGTTCAATCAAATGAACTCAGTGAATGGGAAGCCCCTCAGGTACAAATAGAAATGGTTGAAATACTTCCTGACGAAGATGAAGAGAGTGAAGGTATCTTCCATAGAGAGTGGAAGATTAGAGTGATAGTCGGTATTGATGACCCTATCATTTTTGAACTACCAAAAAGTTATATTGGGTATGCCATGGATCTGAGACCAGAACCCAATGGGAGGACAAGTATAAAATTTGTTCCCCCCGATGAGAAAAGGGAGCCACAATCTCCTCTTGAATTATTCCAATTCCTGCAAAGAATCCAAGAGAGACTTGATGTGAAAGTTTACTTGCAAGAACAATTTGACCTATCAACAGAGCTATAAAATTGTGATGGAGTGCTATATTGGACTCCTCATCAACATGAATTTTAATACTTACCTTGTCTCAAGATGCCAAGAGAAACCACCGAGTTAGTAGCAATAGATTCAAATGATAAACCTTACCTAGTAGGACAGCTTGTCCTAAGAAGAGGAAGCTCAAAAAATAAGAAAAGAAAACAAAAGAGAGATTTCTCAGAAGACTAGAAAGGTCCTTACATGGTTAAAGAAGACGTCAAAAATAGTTCCTATCTCTTGTGCACAATGGAGGGAGAGGAATTTGGCAAAATAGTCAATGCCTTCACCTTAGGAAATATTATGTCTAAAAGACCAAAAAAATCATAAAACATAAAAATACAAAAAAAAATTTATAAAACATTCAAAAATGTCAAAAACAATGTTGTTTCTTGCATTTCTGCATCATTTTGTTCCTCTTGCATTACAGTTTGTGGCTTTCTCTTGTACTATTTTCCCTTTAGTAAGGAGTCTAATGTTGTCTAGATATATGTCATCCTTTCAGGACCTAGAGATTCCCATTTTTCACAATCGCCATTATTCCCCTACATTCCCAATGATTCTAATCAAAGCCTAGCTCTTAACTTTACACTGATCCCAATCTTAATGAGTCAAGATATTAGGTCAAAACAAAGTTAGTATTCAAACCTACAGTGTTCAAAGGAAGCTTGCAAGTAGACCTTCCCAATTCTTCCCTAGTAGTAGAGAAGTCCAACCAGATTACAAAAACTTTAGGTGGCACTCAACCCCTTATCTTTCTTGGCCAAAAATGTCAGAAGGATCAAAACTTTAAAGGAAGAAATCTAAAATTTGAGTGAATAAAAAAAATGAGTGATCAAAATAAGAGTGTCAAAAAGTGAGATTTGAGAGATCAAAGCATTGCATAGCAAAAGTTCCAAAAAGCATTCATCTCTTGAAAAGTTAAAAATCCAAAAAAATGGGAAAATTCAAGTGAGGAAAATACAAAAAAAAGTAAAAAGCAAAAAAAGAGAGATACAAAAAAAAGTGTAAGAGAGAAGATTTATGAATGTCCGTACTCTTGGGTGGAGATCAGTCTAAGCTCAAAGCCTCAAGGGTGACATTCTAATAGAGAAAGAGAGGTACTAAGCACACACGCACTAGCTGAGAAAAACCGAAGAGTCTAGTAATCTCTAGGATCATCTTCTATCTAGGGATCCTTGTTCTTTCCCAGATATCCTTTACCCTGGGTCTACTTTGCTTGCCATATATGATCTAAGTCTAGCAAACACTAATAAAATTTGCTGCTTGTCTAAGTTGAAAGCTTGTCAATTTGTCTTATCTAGATAAGGATCAGTGTTTAACCTTTAGCAAAGTCTAGAAATCAGAAACGCTCCATATTCATTTCCACTTCCCACTTGAGTTTCCCTAAATCCTATCTCACAGCCATGAATAGGTTTCTTATATTAGGACAACTCGCAATCCCCTAAATTAAAAATTGTATTTAAGAGCAGTCACATTGTTTGTTCCACATTGTATTCATGCCAAAAATTAGAAAAAGAGTCTCAAAGCAATAAAGTCAAATGTCATAGCTCATGACATTCAGTAGAAGTAATAGTCTCATTTACATCATATCTTGTGTTCTTGTATTATCATATTGTGAACTGCATATCATATATGTCATAAAAACTACAAAAAAATGTCATTGTTGTCATACTTGCATTTGTTAAAAGAGTTGAAAAGGTCAAACATAATAAAAAAGTTCCTCAAAACTTCCAAACATGCACAAGAGATGAGTACAGATTTTAATAAGAGAAAACCATAAAAAGATAGACTTCCATAGATATATCTGAAGTTTGCATACACAAAGGTATTGAAGAGCTAAGACAAAATGCTCTTGAGAAAGTAGAGGTTCCCCATGAAAGGGGGCACAAATTTCAAGAAAAGAAAGTTAGGGGCAGTTCCCTCCAACAGAACCCTCGGGACTTTGGATCCTCCATCTATGAGTACCACTAGTTGCTCCTTGAGACCTGTGAGAATGAGGTGCTCTGATGTGAGCATGCGACTGTGAAGGCCTAGTCATGCTAGCATCACGTCGTCCAAAATTAAGGCGGGCCATCTCTTGGAGTACCTGATTCTTACCCTTAAGCATGTCGACTTGGGTCTTCAACTCTGTAGTAATTTGGCACCCATGGTAGATAGGAGCAAAAATGTCAATGTGTTGCCTTGTAGCTAGGGGCACACCAGGATCATCCAAAAAATGATCACGAGTCATCCTAGTGAAGGGAGAAGCTAATCCAACATTGACTTCACGCAAAAAGTCTCTCCACTCTCTGACATTGCCTAAAATAGCAAATCAAAACAAGACCAAGTCAATTCCACACAAAAAGAGAAAGGATAAAGAATATGAAAAGATAAATAAGCAAAGGCTTATGTGGATCATCAGGTTGCCAATTAGGGTCAAGCTAACGCATCACCTCATCTGAATCAAGAGGTTGAGGAACAACAAGAGGACCCTTGGGGATATCAAGAACATCATCTAAATCATCAATATCATCAAAATCTTCATCCTTAGGAGCGGCCTCATCTAACGAATTGTTACTATCTGGAACGTAGTCCTCATAAGTGGACTCTAAATCAATAGTCACAATCAGAGATTGGGAAGGAGTCCCTCTCCCTCCCCTCCGTCCTCCTCTAGAGACCCTGGTAATAAAGATGCCTAGAGTCAAAGGAGTCCAAATAACATTTCCAATCTCCCCCATCTCCTGAACGGTCCTGTAACAAGTAGACACTGGGGGTAAGTCCTCAGGGACATCCTCACCAAACTACTGTAAGACACGGTTAACCCAATGAGCCTCAGCCAAACCATTGCAGTCTGTGATTTCTGAGACCTCACGACAGTACTCTCTAATCTTAGCATCTCGGTCCGAAGCCCCCTCCATGTCGTGCTAAGGATCAAAAATCATATCCTCATCAGTAAGAGTAGCAAAAGTAGGTAAAGTAGCATCAAAATGACCAACATACGCCCACCTCGCTGCTCTCAGTAGCCATCTATATGGAAGAGGAATAAGCTTCTGGTAAGGCTTCATGTGCTAAAATACCCATGCCATAATAAAAGAGGAGTGGCTAAAGGCTAGAGCCCCTCGCCGTGAAATTTGATAGAAGTCTCTGTAAACCATAGCTAGGATGTCCAGTCCCCAAGCAAAATCTCTGCCCTCCTCAATCTCATGAATGATGGGTGCTCAACACCATCTCAAACGAGCCGAGGCCTTGTCTCCTGACAGCCTCGAGGCAATCAAACCAATCAGGAACCTCCTCAAGAGTGGAATGTGGAGTCATGGCACAGATGTAAGCTAAACTCCTGTCTAGTCTTCAGGGTGAGTAACCCCCATAAATGCAGCCCAAGAAGCCTTGTCCTCATAAGACTCACTAATATGAAGAGATAAGGGATGTCCCCTCATAGGTACTCCAAGATTGTGAAATACATCATATAGAGTGATAGTCCACTCTCCAGAAATCTATGAGAACCTAAATGTGTTTTTGTCTGCATCCCAATAAGTCAAGATGTCACAACATATGCGAGATACAGGATGAATCACAAGTACATGACAAACCCTAGCAAGACCCGCCCTCTTTAGGATAGCACAATCCTCAGTACTCATGAAGCAAACATGCCTAAGAGCCATCTCTGCTCTCAGAAGGCATTCCATCAGATATGCATGTCCTACAAAATCAGAAGAGAACTTTAGATTAGATCTCATAAACCCATAAAATCCCTGAAAATCATAAAACTGCAGAAAACCTAACACAAAAAAATCACATTAACCTTCAAAATTACAATAAACAGGTAGATTTAGTCACCAAATCATGTCAGATCGAAGTGAAAAAAGTGTTAAACAACATCATATGCGGTCAGAAATCAGGCAACCCTGGTGTTTTGTAGGATCTCCCCTGGGCAACCCTGTTGCTTTTCAGGATCTCCCCCAGGTGACCCTATTGTCAAATAGGATCTCCCCCAGTCGACCCTACCTGACAAAAGGGGCGACCCTAGGAGTGAATCTATCAAGCAAAAATCACTCTAAAAACTTCATTTTTCGACCGATTTCAGAAAATGAAAGATCAATCTTACTCTAAACGACGAGACAAACATAATGCAACAAGAAAAATCACCAAAAATAGACAGTTTTAAGAGATTTTTCACAAAATTCAAACTAGGGTTTAGAGAAGAGTTTTTCACTGATTGCATACCCAATTCTCCGCAGCTGAAGAAGAGGCGGCCATCTCTGCGATCTCCTCGATGATACCTCTCTATCGACTACTCAAACGAATGATTTCGTCACCATTTTGCTCTAATCTCACAATTTGGCTTGCTTTGTTTGCCCTTAGCTTAGTTCATTTATGCATTTTTAGATTAGGTCTTTGATTTCATGCATCTAATCTGTGCATTGTTTTGCATGCTCTCATCCCTATAGGTCCAAACCAACAAAGGCAAGCAACTAGTCAAACTCGAGCGATCTATGGAAAGTTCGTCATTTCATTTTTCATCATTTACTTTGATATATTTAAATGATGGACTAATACTAGTTAGTGCAGGTACAAATTGTGGGAAAATTGACAAAAGGTAAGGCCTAGTTCAGGAACAGTACCTACCTTTCATGTAGACTACTGTCCCGGAGGGGGCAAATATGTAAGCACAAAAATCACACACTACCTCTATGAGGACCCCTATGATGATTCAAATCCTTGTCACATACATGTAAGCATGAAATATTGTCCTTTAAGTAGTAGGCCTCTTGATGACGTGTCCTCTTTTCTTGTCTTGTGTTGTTTCTTCCTTGTCGATTTCCCTCTCTCCCCATTTGCGATGCTTTTCGACACTTGTTGTGACACTTGTTGACTTGCATTTTTTGGCTTTCAACCTTGTTCCTAAGCCTTTTGAGTGTCTTGTAGGTGATTTTTCACCTCTCCCCTTTGTTTTTCCTCTAGTGCACCTCCTAGAAGCCTTTTAGAGGTCTCATTATCCATTTTCCACTTTTGGTTTTCAGTTTCTTCAAACCAATCCAAATCCCCCCCTATTATTTCTAGATCTCCCCTGGGAGATCCTGCTGACGCAAGTGGAGGTTTGGATTCTTCCACATGACTAACCTGTTTCTTGATGTAGAACCTTTCCTTTTCCTCTCTTCTACATCTCCCAGCCTATTTTTCTACATTTGACCATGTTCAGCCTGAATCTCCCCCGAGCAACCCAGGGTCACCCAGGGGTGACCCTACTGGCAAAAAGGGCAACCCTGTCATTTTTTAAGCCACAGAAAAACTCAAGTTTCTCTCTCATTTTTGCTCCATTTTCACCTATTTTTCTTTATGTTTGCATGGTTTTTGATCCCTATTATAGAGTTAACTATTTCATGCACCCACACATGCATAACTAGCTCTATTTGATCTCAAATTAAATCTTTAATCGATCTCATGCATTCCCTCACCTCCATTTCCTGTCCAGTGATAAGCTATCATTGCTTCATCACTCTCTAATTAGCTAAGTTCACTGGGTAATCAACCTTGTTAACTCCCCAATCTATTCTTTTTAACTCATCAATCAAATGAGTTAACTCTCCAATCAATTTCTTCTTCTAAAACTATAAATACTCCCTCCCTCAAGCACAAAGGGAGGCAAATTCATTGCACACACAGCTCTTGCCAATTTTGCTCTCCAACTTAGCATTCAAATGCTCTTACAAGACGAAAGTGGGTAAGTGCAAGAAGATGGGGGGCCAAAAAGGGTTCTTAAGTGGTCACTTTTTTTTTTAATCAGAAAATGTTGGCCTTTGATGAGAAATTGAGCATAGTTACACTCAAAATTTGGAGATGCAACCAAAACAATGCTCATAGTGATCCAATTCTACTTTCTAAACTACTAATTTTTTAAAAAATTGTATAGATTAAGGGGTTCAAAAGAGGGAGCCACGGAAATTGGTGTTGTGTCTATTAAAAAAACATAACATAGCATGTTTTGTGGCTCCCTCAAAAGGTTAACGTTTTATTTAGAGTTGAGGGATTAGAGTGAAGAGTTGAGGGATTAGGATTTGACGTCGAGGGTTGAGGGTTAAGGTTTTAGGGTTTAGGGTTTAGGAGATTTGAGGGTTAAGGGATTAGAGTTAAGGGTTGAGGGATTAGGGTTTGACGTTGAGGGTTGAGGGTTGAGGTTTGAGGGTCAAGGGTTTAGGGATAGGTTGAGGGTCGAGGGATTAGGGTTAAAGTAGAGTGTGGAGGGTATAAGGATTAGGGATAGGGTTGGAGGGTTTAGGGATAAGGGATTAGGGTTTAAGGTATAGTATCGAGTCAGTTGAGGGTTTAGGGATGAGGGATTAGAGTTGAGGGATGATGGATTAGGGTTGAGGGTTGAGGGATTAGGGTTTAGGGATAAGGTTTAGGGTTGAGGGTTGAGGGATTAGGGTTTAAGGTATAGTGTTGAGGGTTTAGGGATATGGTTTAGGGTTGAGGGATTAAAGTGAAGGGTTGAGGGATTAGGATTTGACATTGAGGGTTGAGGGTTGAGTCTTTAGGGTTTAGGGTTTAGGGATAGGGTTGAGGGTTGAGGGATCAGAGTTAATGGTTGAGGGATTAGGGTTTGACGTTGAGGGTTGAGGGTTGAGGTTCGAGGGTCAAGGGTTTAGGGATAGGGTTGAGGGTCGAGGGATTAGGGTTAAAGTAGAGTGTGGAGGGTATAAGGATTATGGATAGGGTTGGAGGGTTTAGGGATAAGGGATTAGGGTTTAAGGTATAGTATCGAGTCGGTTGAGGGTTTAGGAATAGGGATAGAATTTAGGGTTTAGGGATGAGGGATTAGAGTTGACGGATGACGGATTAGGGTTGAGGGTTGAGGGATTAGGGTTTAGGGATAAGGTTTAGGGTTGAGGGTTGAGGGATTAGGGTTTAAGGTATAGTGTTGAGGGTTTAGGGATATGGTTTAGGGTTGAGGGATTAGAGTGAAGGGTTGAGGGATTAGGATTTGACGTTGAGGGTTTAGGGTTTAGGGTTTAGGGATAGGGTTGAGGGTCAAGGGATCAGAGTTAAGGGTTGAGGGATTAGGGTTTGACATTGAGGGTTGAGGGTTGAGGTTCGAGGGTCAAGGGTTTAGGGATAGGGTTGAGGGTCGAGGGATTAGGGTTAAAGTAGAGTGTGGAGGGTATAAGGATTATGGATAGGGTTGGAGGGTTTAGGGATAAAGGATTAGGGTTTAAGGTATAATATCGAGTCAGTTGAGGGTTTAGGAATAGGGATAGCATTTAGGGTTTAGGGATGAGGGATTAGAGTTGAGGGATGACAGATTAGGGTTGAGGGTTGAGGGATTAGGGTTTAGGGATAAGGTTTAGGGTTGAGGGTTGAGGGATTAGGGTTTAAGGTATAGTGTTGAGGGTTTAGGAATATGGTTTAGGGTTGAGGGAATAGAGTGAAGGGTTGAGGGAATAGGATTTGACGTTGAGGGTTGAGGGTTGAGGCTTTAGGGTTTAGGGTTTAGGGATAGGGTTGAGGGTCGAGGGATCAGAGTTAAGGGTTGAGGGATTAGGGTTTGACATTGAGGGTTGAGGTTTGAGGGTCAAGGGTTTAGGGATAGGGTTGAGGGTTGAGGGATTAGGGTTAAAGTAGAGTGTGGAGGGTATAAGGATTAGGGATAGGGTTGGAGGGTTTAGGGATAAGTGATTAGGGTTTAAGGTATAGTATCGAGTCGGTTGAGGGTTTAGGAATAGGGATAGCATTTAGGGTTTAGGGATGAGGGATTAGAGTTCTTGCAAGCTCTTGCAGGAAACAGGAAAAGTTCTCCCTCAAAAACCTTGTGGTCATTCAAGTCTGAAGGGGAAGGTTTGGAAAGAGAAATGCACAAGATGTGATCAATCTATAGCAGGACAAAACGCGAGCGCGTTATAATGCAAGCGCGTTATAACTCCCTTGTGTTTTGTCTTGTTATAGAAATGGTAAAAAAGTGTTGACCCCCATGATCTAGGCCCACATGCTCTATTTTCATACTGATTCTGCGCGTGCTCTGACAAAAAAGAAGTGCTTTCATGCTGTTGGAAAGTTCACATGCACATTTGACACATTGTACCACCTTTGCATGATCTTTCCACCACCTTTTTTGTGTTTCCAACTTGAGAAGGAGGAAATAACATAGTTTTCACACCAAGTTTGATATATATCTATTCAAGTTTCAATTTTTGTAGTGTTGCAATGTTAATTGTGATTCAATTTTAGGAATTTAACATTATAGATTGGTTAATAGTATTGTTGTTAGTAATTATATTTGAGTGTTATTCAATTTAACATTGAAAAGGAAGCAAGTGGTGAAAAACTCAAATTGTTGAGGAGTTTGATGCAAGAAGAAAAAAACACTACATAATTGGCTACTCTCTCCAATTTTATCTTCATTTTTTAGGTATGTCAAGTCTTTACATGCATGTTCTTTACATTTTCCTTAATTCGGATTGAATTACTTTATCATGCTTTATCATACATGTTTAAAATAGACACATTCCCAATCAAGAAAGCAGCCTACAATCTCACATGATGCCATGTATATTTTCTACACTTGGGCTCTTTAATAATTATGTGTAATAAACAGACCTTAACATACCATGATGTCAAAC
The DNA here is from genome assembly GCA_027924645.1 of Cunninghamia lanceolata. Lineage (NCBI taxonomy): Eukaryota > Viridiplantae > Streptophyta > Pinopsida > Cupressales > Cupressaceae > Cunninghamia > Cunninghamia lanceolata. The sequence goes on from BSBN01000957.1 coordinate 9,438,074, forward strand.
TATACAAGAATAAATCCTTACAACATAATAAAAATACAATCCCACTATTATCTTGTATTCATTTCTTAGGAAGTAATATTGGTCTCTTTATCATGCTACAGACAAATTCTCCGTCATGCCGAGGAAACGATCAAGAATTAAACCAACACAGGAAGAGATAGAAGATAAGAATGCAAAGAAAGCAGTGGCTATGAGGGAACTTCATGAGAAGAGGAAATTGGACACGATAAATGAAGACATACCAATTGAAGAGGAACCACAACCATCACAAAGAGATATGGTATTGGCGGTACAAAGAGAACGAATGCAAAAACTTTGTGCTACGAGAGATTTGAATACCATAGTTGGAGACACGTCTTCTACCACAAGTCAACATGTATGGACACCATCTACCACATCTCAAGTTGAGAGTACATCATCACTCACATGTGATGAAGGAGGTACGCCATCATTCCCACCTCAACCTCAAGGTATGTCATCTATTCCATCTTCGATCAAAGGTATGCCATCTAGCCCATCTCATTTAAATATTGATTTAATTCCTAATGTTGAGATGAATTTACCTAACTTAACACCACCTAGAATTTTGCATAGAAAGCCAAAGTATTTGATTGAAATTGATGAGAATATTTTGCAGCCAATGGAAGGTAAGATTCCAAAACACACTTGTAGAAGATATGCTCATAAGATTTGGCAATTGTTCTTTGAAAGTTAAATGAGACTGCAAGATGTCAACTATTCATTGAAATGATGCGAAGTATAAAGTATAGGTCCATCATGAAGATTCTTGGGTTGAGAACATCAAAGGCTTCAAGTGAAAAATCTATTGTCAAGAAGCTAATGAGTGCGTATGAGAGAGTGGGTAACACCTCACGCACAAAAGATAGTAATGCAACAGGCATGTGATTACATCGACTATAGTAAGTAGTCAAACGAGGAAAGCTCATCTCATTAGAAAGACGAGTCAAGAATTGAGAATTAATAGGAAAACTTTATCAAGAGCCATTGGAAGACACCAAAGAATTGAGGACACTAATGCCAATGAATTATGGGTGTTCTCGGGGAGACTACCACGAAAAGATAAACCAATTGTTGAAGCATTGAGATCACTAATTGAAGAATTTTGGAAGAATTACACAAGGGTATCTCCAAATCAAAGTGATGTGGTAAGAAGGAGAATCGGTAGTCAGAACCGTGAGCCACATCCAAAGCATTTTTTGGATGAGACTCAAACAGAGTTTTATGGTAAATTTCTAGAGAAGTATCCTCAAATTAAAATTTGTCAAAGATATTTTGAAATGCTAAAACCTTTCTATGTCAAGATAAATCACACACGCACTACTTGTTGTTGTAGATTACATATTGAATTTTCTAACCATTTTGATGCTTATAGGTAGATACATGTTTAGATATGCATACTAACAATGTTTTACAGGGTTGTGCCATATGTGCCCCACCAACATCTTCAAGAAACTTCATATCAAGAATTTTATGTGAAAGAGAGGAAGGTCAAATATTCTACAAGAAATTATGCTTGGATGGCACATGTCATCGTTGTGGTGGCTTGCAACATTTTTCAATATGTGAACATATGGAAAGAACACATGCGGTTGGAAACGAACTAGTAGAGTTTGGCAAGTATAAAACAGTGACAAACAATACAAAAGATGGTAAAGAAGCCAAGAGGTGTGAATTGGTTATTGAAAAGATTCCAGTGTATCAGTTTATGCCTATATTTCATGACAGCATAGTGTATGAGTATGCAAGACATGCCCATAGAGCTTAATGGTTGGACTTGCAATTCAAGTTATCCAAGGACACATTTCTAGTTGGTAGCATTGTTTCAGTCGTCGACTTTGTAGAGAACTACAGTCTACAGCCACAGCGTGAGGTGCAGTCACAATATTACAGCTCCACATAGGTTTCTATATTTGTGCACATTGCATTCATTCATGCAAATGATAGTATAAAGGATGATAGAAAGATCATAAGGGAGTATAATTTCTATATTAGTGATGATTGCACACATTCTATGGAGTTCGTGCAAGGTTGCTTTCAGGTGTTCTACAATGATTTGGCTAGAAGGGGCATATCGTTCAGTCAGCATATCATATGGTCAGATAACTGTGCATCATAATTCAAGAACTCACAGAATTTCTATTAGCTAAGTAGGAGGCATAATTTTACAGGTATTCAGCATATGTGGAACTTTTGTGAGGCCAGGCATGGGAAGGGGGAGCATGATGGTGCAGGAGCATGTATCAAAAGAGCCATAGCACGAGAAGAGTTAAAGTATAAAGACAATGCAAAGTTGACAGATGCAAAATTGATTGTCGAGTGGTGTAATGCTTCCATGGGTCCAGGTAATGAAGGTAAGTCTTCAGTTCATAGATTTTTTTGGTTGATAGATGATACTAACATTGCACCATATGAGGACTATTGTACATTGACAGGATCAAATGAGATGCACTCTTTCAGAAGCTCAATTGCAGGTTCATGGAGTATCCATATGCGAAAGATGTCATGCTTTTGTTCTTCCTGTATAATTCAAGTTTGGGATGAGTGCGAGTCAAAGAAGTGGGTTGACAAATGGTAGTTAAGTTATCTTAGCCCACTTGACATGTATCGACCCCCGACGGCACTGGAACTAACATAGATGGAATCATCAGTTGACTTTGACCACATATCAAATTTAGTTCAACCAGGTAATATAGGGCACATATATGCATCTAATTTCATCTAGTTCAACTAGGTAATGTCATCTTACTTTGTAGTGTTTTTGTAATGTTGACTAATTTCATCTAATTTGCTACACATATCAATGTAGGGCACGTATATGCAGTTATTGTAGATGAAGATAATGAAGAGGGAACAAATTATTACTTATGTCATTGTGTTGAGGCCAAAAAGAAATTGGAGGCCCCTATTACAAATGGAAAAAACATCGAATACCCTACAGGCTCAGTGGTTATTACTGGAACATGGCTTAGAAGGTACCCACATAAGAGTGTTAATGTTTGGCTATTTCAGGACTTTGACATGCATCGAAAGATTCTTCATTACTCAAACCTTGTTGTGGCATCCAATGTTCATTTGCTAAAGTATCGGGGTAGACCTTGGAACAAAATCTTGTGGAAGGTGCGTGAGTCTGACCATGAAGCAATACTTGACACAATAAAGAGTAGAGCAAACCCGGATGGTTCATTGGATTAATTTGTAAGTATTCACATTGATTTTGTAAAGTCATGTTACATTGAGTTGTAAGTATGCACATTAATTTGTAAGGTTTGTCTTTTTTATTTCCTCCTACATTTTTACACATATACACATTTTTACATCATCATGGTATGAATTTTTGGTGTCCTGCTCCTGATGCGACCAAACTGACTATTCCAATGCGTCAGGATGGGTACATTTACGCTAGGCATAGTCCTATTTTTCACCCAAACATGTCGAAACAGTCCGAGCTACATTGTACCGATGATATCCCTGAAGAGTCCAAAGTGCAAAAAGGTAGCAATCTTTGACGAGATGTTACTCAAAAAATGTGTCACTTAGAAACATTCCGTCTGAGGCAACACGATCATGTAGAGTGCTTTTACAATAACCTCTCTCAGTTTTTTATATCTCTAAGGCATTTTCCCGTGGTGAAAGGTTTTATGCTGCCCCAAAAATCGTCAGAAGGATGCAGTGTAAAGTTGCAAAGGGGTGTAACTTTCATCCTGCTCCTGATGCGACCAAACTGACTATTCCAACGCATCTAGATGGGTACATTTACACTAGGCATGGTCCTATTTTTCACCCAAACATGTTGAAACAGTCCAAGCTACATTGTACTGACGATATCCCTGAAGAGTCCAAAGTGTAAAAAGGAAGCAATCTTTGACGAGATGTTACTCAAAAATGATGTCACTTAGAAACATTCCATCTAAGGCAACACGATCATGTAGAGTGCTTCTACAATAACCTCTCTCAATTTTTTATATCTCTAAGGCATTTTCCCATGGTGAAAGGTTTTCTGCTACCCCAAAAATCGTCAGGAGGCAGTGTAAAGTTGCAAAGGGGTGTAACTTTCATCCTGCTCTTGATGTGACCAAACTGACTATTCCAACGCGTCGGGATGGGTACATTCACGCTAGGCATTATCCTATTTTTCACCCAAACATGTCGAAACAGTTCGAGCTACATTGTACCGACGATATCCCTGAAGAGTCCAAAGTGCAAAAAGGTAGCAATCTTTGACGAGATGTTACTCAAAAACTGTGTCACTTAGAAACATTTCGTCTGAGGCAACGCAATCATGTAGAGTGCTTCTACAATAACCTCTCTCAGTTTTTTACATCTCTGAGGCATTTGCCCGTAGTGAAAGGTTTTTTGCTACCCCAAAAATCGTTAGAGGAGGCAGTGTAAAGTTGCAAAGGAGTGTAACTTTTATCCTGCTCCTGATGCAACCAAACTGACTGTTCCAACGCGTCTGGATGGATACATTTACACTAGCCATGGTCCTATTTTTCACCCAACCATGTTGAAACAGTTTAAGCTACATTGTACTGACGATATCCCTGAAAAGTCCAAAGTGCAAAAAGGCAGCAATCTTTGACGAGATGTTACTCAAAAACTGTGTCACTTAGAAACATTCTGTCTAAGGCAAGGCGATCACACAAAGTGCCTCTACAGTAACATCTCTCAATTTTTTATATCTCTGAGACATTTGCTCGTGGTGAAAGGTTTTTTGCTGCCTCAAAAATTATCAGGAGGCAGTGTAAAGTTGCAAAGGGGTGTAACTTTTGTCCTGCTCCTGATGTGACCAAACTGACTATTCCAACGCGTCAGGATGGGTACATTTACGCTAGGCATGGTCCTATTTTTCACCCAAACATGTCGAAACAGTCCGAGCTACATTGTACCGACGATATCCCTGAAAAGTCCAAAGTGCAAAAAAGTAGCAATCTTTGATGAGATGTTACTTGAAAACTGTGTCACTTAGAAACATTTCATCTAAGGTAACGTGATCACGTAGACTGCCTCTACAATAACCTCTCTCAGTTTTTTATATTTCTGAGACATTTGCTCATGGTGAAAGGTTTTCTGCTGCCTTAAAAATTGTCAGAAGGGGGTAGTGTAAAGTTGTAACTTCGTCTTAGGTGCAAATGTAAGGGTACACAAGGGGAAAATGGCACCTAGATGACTTAGTGCATTTCTATGACTTCATTCACATGTTTAAATGTTTGAGAAACTCTCATTTACTAAGCGCTTGTCCTCATGTCAACGTTAAGCTTTATACCTCCTAGGCGCTTAATTAGGTGATGTCATTAGATACAACTTACCCTGTCATGTCCCCGTTTCCGGCTTGATCATCAAGTGAAGAATGGATTAGCCTATTGCTCATTCCTGGAGGCTAATTTAGAATGATGAGGGAATGAATTGGTTTTTGACTAACTCAATCTCATTGTTTTGCAGGAACAAAGTCAGAAACTCAAAATTTGGCTAAGTCTGGAAAGTAGAAAGTTGGCTCTTGGAGTCTAGGCACCAATTTCACATCAAATTGTCCAAATGAGTGCCCAAGGATGTGGAGTCTTCAATCAAGGTGCTCTGGTAGGAAAAGTTGTTTGGCCTTCAAGATGAGGTTGCCTTAGTGAATTAAGTCAGGATGAAAGCCTATTCACTCTAGGTGCCAATCTCAAGTTGCATAATCATGAATGGGTGCCTAGAGCAATAAGGCGCTACATCATGGTTCTAGGACCTTGAAATGGCGCCCAAGCATGTAGGAGGAATTTTCAAGGAGCTAGAATGTTTTTAAAACTCTAAGGAACTAGTCCAAAGACTCTATGGCACCATCTTGATACCATTTAGTCAACTTTCGAACTCAAACATATTGAAACAAGGTCTAGGAAGCTAGGCGCCATCTCTTGCCAGTTCAACCTGTCAAATGTGCCAACATTGGAAAGACTCTTAATGAGCGCCTAAGTTTGAATTGATCTTGTGATTGAAAGTTTGGTGATGTATTGGTGCAAGATGATCTTCAGTTGAAGCAATCTAAGTTCCAGGAAGGGTTTAGAAGTTATCAACCTCTTCACTAAGTTAGGCGCACTTTACAAGCTTTCTTACCCAAGAGTTGCACCTCATTAAGACAAGGCGCATCTTAACTTCTAAGACTTTTCATTAAGACTCTAAGGAAGAAGGCGCATTTCCATGGAGTAGCATACTCTAGATAGCGCCTAATGCCATCAAGGCGTAATTCCACCCTCACTTTGGTGGCTTATCATCAAGAAGGGGCATTGGGCATTCCTTGAACAGTTCTGAGTGTTTGAAGTTCATGAAATCACTAAGGAATGTTGGGCGCCATGTGTATTCTCAACGAGTTTGCACCTAGACAAGTTGGTGCTTATTCATGTTTTAACTTCCCTCTTGAAGTGCCTAACTTGAGAAAAAGTTATCTTGTTGTTAGTCAATTGTTTGATGTGTTTTGGAGACTCCAAAAGACTTCCTCTTGCTAGGTGCTCTTCTTGGCAACTACAACCTTCAACTGGCACCTAGATCCTGAAGAAAAACACTTGCAAGTGTGGGCGCACTTTCTTTGTGATGGAGCATCAAACTGGCACCTAGAAATCATAATGCATGAAGTGAGCGCCTAGGATCCTATTGGTCCAATAGGTGATTTTGGGATCCTTGTCAAGTCATTGGAGATAGATATTTTGGCTTATTTGATGATGGTCTCAAGTCTCTCTACCAAGGTGCATTTTGATGATGTTCTTATTTAAACTCTTCTGAAGACTATCTCATCCCTAAGCACTCCTCCTCATGATTTTCATGCACTTAGACTTCAAGGCGCCAAAACTAGTAGGAAAATATTTGGGGGGAAACCACGCTGATAAAAGTTGGGTAAATTTAACCTCTGAGTTTGATTAGGCTCCATATAACAACAATATTTATATCATGTCCCTTTGCTTTATGAAACAAGTAGTATGTGTCAAGTCATAGGGATAACACTATGGTCCTTAGAAATTTCTCTGTGACTTTTGATAAGATTATCTACTATTATGTGGATGCTTGATAGTATTAAAATTATTGGGCATTAAGTTGAGGTGACCATTCTTGTTATGATCATCACTTTTCACAAGGGGTATGTTAGTTATCCCATATATCATTACATTATGATTATTTTTCAATACCCTGATGGTGGAAGGATTGTTTTCACTATTATTTCTAGCTTGGGAAGTCATCAACAATCCAACTCTTGACGTCGATACAAGGTTCTTTTGAAGGCAAAGGGCGCCTAGGCTTATGGGGCTCAATTTGATGTATTTATTGAAAGCTCAAGGTGAATTGATGCTTATTGAAAATGCCACTTAGTCCTTCATTTGCATTCTAGGCGTCATTTCCTATTGACTTATATACTCCTCCTCATGCTAGGGTGCCATAATGAAGTGGTTTAGACAATAGGTGCACTTCACTTACTAGAGGCTTGTTCTCCTTCCACCTTAGGCGAACTTTTATGGTGGAACATGTGTCAATGGGTGCCTTGTCTTAAACGAATGCTCTCTCTAAGTTGGGCACCCTTTTGAGGCTTTATGAGTTGCAAATTGTGCCTTAACCCTTCATGCTTCTTGCTCAATGTTTGAATGTTTAAGAAAGTCTCCTTTAGGTGCTCATCTTAATGACTTTTTCTCAAGGCACAATCATCCTAATGACTTGGATATTCATCCTAGTGTTTCAGGATATCAGGCTACTAGACTTAGTCATTTTTAGGATCTCAAACATAAAGAATAACATGATGATTCATTTTTTTGTATTGCATATAGTTGACATTCTATGCTACTCATAAAGAATATTAATATTTTCTGTTCAACATGATGATTCATTTTTTTTTTAATACAACTTTTATCTTTTAGTTCCAAAATGAGGTTTAGGTGATACTTGAATAACAATAGCTAGCTTATTGGATCAACAAACATCCTATGTAATACAATTGGACTTTAAATATTTGAAGTAGTCATCTACAAATATCCATTCAAATGTGGATTTATAATGCAAGTATGGACGCCATCAATAAAAAAGATTTGTATTAACCAAATATCCATATAGGCATATATCAATATCTATCAATATAAGTATAACATATATACAAAATAGCCATATAGGCTTACAAGAATGCCATATAGGCATACAATGTCAACTATGTACAATACAAAATATATGTCCACAAATGCCATATAGGCATACAACAAAGGAACACAATAAAAAGTCATTCCCCTCTGGCTGGTGAAGAGAATAAATCACAGGAAGCCTTTGCTCTTCTAGGGGATGGAGACGCGCATGTGGGTGGTCTACTACGAACCCAAGGGCTACTCCTCCTATTTAGTTCTTCCTGCATCTTTAGCTGTTACAATAAAACGTATAGACATTAATATATAGAAATTACATGTTATAAAAAATGAAACATTTAACAAAATAATCACATAGCGCTAACATATAATCTGTCTCCTCGCTTGCCTCAGTAGCAGGAATAGGCCTTGGTGATGTCAAGTCCTATAGAAACCATCCAGATAGAAATTAAACTTCAAATCAATAATCTTTTGATTTTTCAAAAATAGATAACTATAACAATTAATGTAAAATAAAATTTACTAATCTGCCTCATACCCCTGTCAATGCCATGGAGCTATGAATTGCAGAGGCCACACCATGCTCCATTGCCCTCTGAACATGGGGAGGTGTCTCCACAGCCTGCATCATCTGCAAATAAAACACCATTAGGGTAAGTGCAAAAAGATGGGGGGCCAAAAAGTGGCCAAAAAATTTTCAAAAAAATTTTAGGCATAACGCGAGCGCGTTATAACGCGCTCGCGTTATAAAGTCCTTTATATATATAAAAAAAATGCTGTCATTTCATTTTATTTTATTTCATTGTGAGTTTTTCCTCCGCCCGCGGCTTAAAACCCTTCAAAAACGCGCTCGCATTCTACAAAACACCGTTCAACACAAAAGATTTGTCGATTCATTGCCAAAATGCCGCCGTGACGTCGAGCACGCCAAAGGGTTGAGTTATCTTTGTTTTTTTGTTTGAATTTCTTCCTAAATAGGTAGGTTTTGTGTTGATTTTTGATGTATATTTTATTAATTGTAGGAAATGTTAATGCACCTCCTCCTCCTCCTCAAAATCCACAAAATCTTGAGGAAGAAATACCTGCAGAACAACAACCTCCTCCATTCATTCCTCGACATGCCCCTGGAACACAAGATAATATAATGGGGGAAATTGAAAACAACAAAAAACAAATTGAAGATATAATTGCAAGGTTGAAAGATCCTTCCACTTCAACCTTGCATAGGTCCACGCTTGTCGAATCTCTTGAGTCTATGTTATCAAATGTAAATTCAATTAGCAAGCAAATAACTAGTTGGACCGATAAAAAGAGAGAGTTTAGAGATTACTATGCAGATAAATTGTCATACCAAGATGTCAAAAAATTACAAATTACAAAAGTAGACTTGTGTTCAATTTTCACAAACCCACAAACAAATCAACCTCCACCCATTACATGCAAGAGGTTCCCTATCCATTGGTGCAACAACCAAGCGATAAGGGACAATTTCGGGCAGAGGTGGTGGATGGTTTTTGACCATCCTCCATGTAATAACAATGAGGTCCCGCAATACTTTTTGAGGAAACTCTACTCCGAGTTTGTCCTCAATAAAGTGCCAAACTATTTTGATATGCGGGACTTCCAGGGTAGAGGTGGGGGCTCAGCACAGGATAGACCAGGGGCACGTCTTGACCCACAGCGGGTAGTGAGATGAGTAATCAGCAGACCAGCCCACGAGCATGTTTCTATTCCTTCCATTGTGAAGGAGAGTGTTGAGGTCGATACACTGAGGTCGATTAGTGCCTTGACCCAGAGCATCATAGAGCATGCCGATCCTGCAACACAGAGTGGGTTGGGAGATAGTGCGAGGAGTAGGGTCCCACCGCATACTTGCCAGGCTTGCGGGTCAGCCTGTGGTTATGACCCCATGGACAGTCAGGACGCAGGTGCACAGGCTACATCTGCAGCTAAGCAGATGGCGATGACAGATACCCTCCTGAGTGAGACTTTCGGCTTGATACTCAGGTAAATATTAGCAAGTTTATTGAATTTAATTTATTAAATTTTATTTTTGAAATACAAGATTAACTAATTTAAATTGATGATTTTAATGAAATTTCAGGGTCATAGCGTCGATGCAGTTTTCAGTGGTTCTCCACCTACATTTTTCACTAGATCATCTACTGTCGAGGTATGTAACTAGTAAACAATTATAAATATTACATGTGAATAGCATCGTTCTATGAATGGTATTCTAATTTCTAATTTTGGATGTTGAATAGGTTAACACTGTAGATTTCATGGCAACACCTGCCAGCGGTGGTGGACTTCAAAGCTTTACGGAGGTAATAAAATAAATAGTTTAATGAATGAATTGTACTTACTAAATTTTTGTATGTGATTTGTGTGTTTTATTGTGTGTACTTCCATGTTTAGATGAGCGTGTGTGTATGTTAGGAGCCATGATTTGCATCACTATTATGGGTAAGTGCAAGAAGATGGGGGGCCAAAAAGGGGTCTTAAGTGGCCACTTTTTTTCTGAAATCAGGAAATACTGGCCTTGGATGAGAAATTGAGCATAGTTACACTCAAAATTTAGAGATGCAACCAAAACAATGTTCGTAGTGCTCCGAGTCTACTTTCTAAACTACTATTTTGTTTCGAAAATGGCATAGATTAAGGGGTTCAAAAGAGGGAGCCACAGAAATTGGTGTTGTTTCTGTCAAAAAAACATAACATAGCATGTTTTGTGGCTCCCTCAAAAGGTCAACTTTTTTTTGGTATTTTTAAAATCGCTTCGGTGAGAAATTAGCTAATAGCATGTAGTTTATGCTCGATTTTTCTGATAATTTTTTGATGAATATTTGATTTTTTACTAATTTTTAAAGTGGACACATCCTAAAAAATAGAATTTTGGCCGTGCTACCCCTATAAATTTTGAAAACTAATTGAAAATCATTTTTTTATTTTTTTAATATTTGTAGAATGGAGTCTAGTTTCTAAATATGTAATTTTTTTGAAATTTGAATGAATAGTTATTTTACAATGAAAAAAAGACCAAACAGTGGTTTTTGCATAAAAACAGACACACAAACAAAAGAAATTAAAGATGAAAGGCTTAACATTGTTAAAATGTGAAAAAAATCACATCGTCAAATAGCTAAGAGAAAGCCTAACATTACCCATGTGTTCGATTTGTTCAACCTTGAAACACGTGCAAATCTGAGGGTTAGCACGAACGAAATTATGTGAAATTTTGAAGAATACAGAAAAACACGTCTGTGACTGTTCATAAGGCACTCCAAGCCTTTGGGTTGGAAATCCAAAGCAAATCCCAAGCCCAAGGCTTGGGATTCCCAAAGCAAGAAATAACGCGAGCGCGTTATAACACGCTCGCGTTATTTCTTGCCTTACATTTTTTCCCGCAAGTCTGTCTTTTCCCATGTTTGACATAACGCGAGCGCGTTATAACGCGCTCGCGTTATGTCCCACTCAAATTTTTTTACATTCAAGGCTATTCATCATGAGGGTTAAGGCATAAAGGATAGAGTTGAAAGGTTTACGGATAAGGGATTAGCGTTTAAGGTATAGTATCGAGCCCATTGAGGGTCTAGGAATAGGGATAGCGTTTAAGGTTTAGGGATGAGGGATGACAGATTACGGTTGAGGGTCGAGGGATCAAAGTTAAGGGTTGAGGGATTAGGGTTTGACATTAAGGGTTGAGGGTTGAGGTTCAAGGGTCAAGGGTTTAGGGATAGGGTTTAGGGTCGAGGGATTAGGGTTAAAGTAGAGTGTGGATGGTGTAAGGATTAGGGATAGGGTTGGAGGGTTTAGGGATAAGGGATTAGGGTTTAAGGTATAGTATCAAGTCTGTTGAGAGTTTAGGAATAGGGATAGCATTTAGGGATTAGGGATGAGGGATTATAGTTGAGGGATGATGGATTAGGGTTGAGGGTTGAGGGATTAGGGTTTAGGGATAAGGTTTAGGGTTGAGGGTTTAGGATTAGGGTTTAGGTTTGACGGATTAGCATTTAATGTCGAGGTTAGGGTTAGAGTGTTGAGGGTAGAGGGATTAGGGATAGGGTTTAGGGTTTAAGGTTTAAGGATTGAGGGTTGAGGCTTTAGGGATGAGGGTTTAAGGCTTAAGATATAGTGTCAAGTGTTGAGGGTGTAGGGATAGGGTTTAAGTTTTAAGGGTTAAGGGTTGAGGGATATGGATTAGGGTTTAAGGTATAGTGTTGAGGGTCGAGGGATCAGAGTTAAGGGTTGAGGGATTAGGGTTTGACGTTGAGGGTTGAGGGTTGAGGTTCGAGGGTCAAGGGTTTAGGGATAGGGTTGAGGGTCGAGGAATTAGGGTTAAAGTAGAGTGTGGAGGGTATAAGGATTAGGGATAGGGTTGGAGGGTTTAGGGATAAGGGATTAGGGTTTAAGGTATAGTATCGATTCTGTTGAGGGTGTAGGAATAGGGATAGCATTTAGGGTTTAGGGATGAAGGATTAGAGTTGGGGGATGACAGATTAGGGTTGAGGGTTGAGGGATTAGGGTTTAGGGATAAGGTTTAGGGTTGAGGGATGAGGGATTAGGGTTTAAGGTATAGTGTTGAGGGTTTAGGGATAGGGTTTAGGGTTGAGGGATTAGGATTTGACGTTGAGGGTTGAGGGTTGAGGTTCGAGGGTCAAGGGTTTAGGGATAGGGTTGAGGGTCGAGGAATTAGGGTTAAAGTAGAGTGTGGAGGGATGACGGATGATAGATTAGGGTTGAGGGTTGAGGGATTAGGGTTTGATGTTGAGGGTTGAGGGTTTAGGGTTAGGGTTGAGAGATGAGGGATCAGAGTTAAGGGTTGAGGGATTAAGGTTTGACGTCGAGGGCTGAGGTTCAAGGGTCAAGGGTTTAGGGATAGGGTTGAGGTTGAAGGGATTAGGGTTTAGGGACAAGGTTTAGGGTTAGGGTTGAGGGATTAGGGTTTAAGGTATAGTGTTGAGGGTTTAGGGATAGGGTTTAGGGTTGAGGGATTAGAGTGAAGGGTTGAGGGATTAGAATTTGGCGTTGAGGGTTTAGGGTTTAGGATCAGGGTTGAAGGTCGAGGGATTAGAGTTAAGGGTTGAGGGATTAGGGTTTGATGTTGAGGGTTGAGGGTTGAGGTTCGAGGGTCGAGGGTCGAGGAATTAGGGTTAAAGTAGAGTGTGGAGGGATGACAGATGACAGATTAGGGTTGAGGGTTGAGGGATTAGGGTTTGATGTTGAGGGTTGAGGGTTTAGGGTTAGGGTTGAGAGATGAGGGATCAGAGTTAAGGGTTGAGGGATTAGGGTTTGACGTCGAGGGCTGAGGTTCGAGGGTCAAGGGTTTAGGGATAGGGTTGAGGTTGAAGGGATTAGGGTTTAGGGACAAGGTTTAGGGTTAGGGTTGAGGGATTAGGGTTTAAGGTATAGTGTTGAGGGTTTAGGGATAGGGTTTAGGGTTGAGGGATTAGAGTGAAGGGTTGAGGGATTAGAATTTGGCGTTGAGGGTTTAGGGTTTAGGATCAGGGTTGAAGGTCGAGGGATTAGAGTTAAGGGTTGAGGGTTGAGGTTCGAGGGTCGAGGGTCGAGGAATTAGGGTTAAAGTAGAGTGTGGAGGGATGATAGATGACAGATTAGGGTTGAGGGTTGAGGGATTAGGGTTTGATGTTGAGGGTTGAGGGTTTAGGGTTAGGGTTGAGAGATGAGGGATCAGAGTTAAGGGTTGAGGGATTAGGGTTTGACGTCGAGGGCTGAGGTTTGAGGGTCAAGGGTTTAGGGATAGGGTTGAGATTGAAGGGATTAGGGTTTAGGGACAAGGTTTAGGGTTAGGGTTGAGGGATTAGGGTTTAAGGTATAGTGTTGAGGGTTTAGGGATAGGGTTTAGGGTTGAGGGATTAGAGTGAAGGGTTGAGGGATTAGAATTTGGCGTTGAGGGTTTAGGGTTTAGGATCAGGGTTGAAGGTCGAGGGATTAGAGTTAAGGCTTGAGGGATTAGGGTTTGATGTTAAGGGTTGAGGGTTGAGGTTCGAGGGTCAAGGGTTTAGGGATAGGGTTGAGGGTCGAGGAATTAGGGTTAAAGTAGAGTGTGGAGGGATGACGGATGATAGATTAGGGTTGAGGGTTGAGGGATTAGGGTTTGATGTTGAGGGTTGAGGGTTTAGGGTTAGGGTTAAGAGATGAGGGATCAGAGTTAAGGGTTGAGGGATTAGGGTTTGACGTCGAGGGCTGAGGTTCGAGGGTCAAGGGTTTAGGGATAGGGTTGAGGTTGAAGGGATTAGGGTTTAGGGACAAGGTTTAGGCTTAGGGTTGAGGGATTAGGGTTTAAGGTATAGTGTTGAGGGTTTAGGGATAGGGTTTAGGGTTGAGGGATTAGAGTGAAGGGTTGAGGGATTAGAATTTGGCGTTGAGGGTTTAGGGTTTAGGATCAGGGTTGAAGGTCGAGGGATTAGAGTTAAGGGTTGAGGGATTAGGGTTTGATGTTGAGGGTTGAGGGTTGAGGTTCGAGGGTCGAGGGTCGAGGAATTAGGGTTAAAGTAGAGTGTGGAGGGATGACAGATGACAGATTAGGGTTGAGGGTTGAGGGATTAGGGTTTGATGTTGAGGGTTGAGGGTTTAGGGTTAGGGTTGAGAGATGAGGGATCAGAGTTAAGGGTTGAGGGATTAGGGTTTGATGTTGAGGGTTGAGGGTTGAGGTTCGAGGGTCGAGGGTCAAGGAATTAGGGTTAAAGTAGAGTGTGGAGGGATGACAGATGACAGATTAGGGTTGAGGGTTAGGGTTGAGAGATGAGGGATTAGAGTTAAGGGTTGAGGGATTAGGGTTTGACGTCGAGGGCTGAGGTTCGAGGGTCAAGGGTTTAGGGATAGGGTTAAGGTTGAAGGGATTAGGGTTTAGGGACAAGGTTTAGGGTTAGGGTTGAGGGATTAGGGTTTAAGGTATAGTGTTGAGGGTTTAGGGATAGGGTTTAGGGTTGAGGGATTAGAGTGAAGGGTTGAGGGATTAGAATTTGGCGTTGAGGGTTTAGGGTTTAGGATCAGGGTTGAAGGTCGAGGGATTAGAGTTAAGGGTTGAGGGATTAGGGTTTGATGTTGAGGGTTGAGGGTTGAGGTTCGAGGGTCAAGGGTTTAGGGATAGGGTTGAGGGTCGAGGAATTAGGGTTAAAGTAGAGTGTGGAGGGATGACAGATGATAGATTAGGGTTGAGGGTTGAGGGATTAGGGGTTGATGTTGAGGGTTGAGGGTTTAGGGTTAGGGTTGAGAGATGAGGGATCAGAGTTAAGGGTTGAGGGATTAGGGTTTGACGTCGAAGGCTGAGGTTCGAGGGTCAAGGGTTTAGGGATAGGGTTGAGGTTGAAGGGATTAGGGTTTAGGGACAAGGTTTAGGGTTAGGGTTGAGGGATTAGGGTTTAAGGTATAGTGTTGAGGGTTTAGGGATAGGGTTTAGGGTTGAGGGATTAGGGTTTGATGTTGAGGGTTGAGGGTTGAGGTTCGAGGGTTTGATGTTGAGGGTTGAGGGTTAAGGTACATTTCGGTGTGACATTTAAATTGTCTTGCCGATATACACTGTAAAGGTTATTTTGTGGACTTTCAAGGATTTTTTCACCTGTGTTAATGTTCAACTTGTTTCGCTCTGCATCAAGGGATTACGGTTTGACGTTGAGGGCTGAGGTTCGAGGGTCAAGGGTTTAGGGATAGGGTTGAGGTTGAAGGGATTAGGGTTTAGGGACAAGGTTGAGGTTGAGGGATTAGGATTTGACATTGAGGGTTGAGGGTTAGGGATAGGGTTGAGGGATTAGGATTTGACATTGAGGGTTGAGGGTCAAGGGATCAGAGTTGAGGGTTTAGGGTTTAGAGATCTATAGCAGGACAAAACGCGAGCGCGTTATAACGCGCTCACGTTTTGTAATTCTACTGAAATGGTAAAAAAGTGGTTACCCCCGTGATCCAGGCCCACATGCTCTGTTTTCTTACTGATTCTGTGCGTGCTCCGACAAAAAAGAAGTGCTTTCATGCTATTGGGAAGTTCACATGCACATTTGACACATTGTACCACCTTTGCATGATCTTTCCACCACCTTTTCTGCTTTGCCAACTTGAGAAGGAGGAAATAACATAGTTTTCAAACCAAATTTGATATATATCTATACAAGTTTCAATTTTTGTAGTATTGCAATGTTAATTTTGATTCAATTTTAAGAATTTAACATTGAAAAGGAAGCAAGTGGTGAAAAACTCAAATTGTTGAGGAGTTTGATGCAAGAAGATAAAAACACTACATAATTGGGTACTCTCTCCATTCAAATCTTCATTTTTTAGGTATGTCAAGTCTTTACATGCATGTTCTTTACATTTTCCTTATTTCGGATTGAATTACTTTATCATGCATTATTATACATGTTTAAAATAGACACATTTCCAATCAAGAAAGCAACCTACAATCTCACATGATGCCATGTATATTTTCTACACTTGGGCTCTTTAATAATTATGTGTAATAAACAAACCTTAGTTCATACCATGATGTCAAACTATACAAGAATAAATCCTTACAACATAATAAAAATACAATCCCACTATTATCATGTATTCATTTCTTAGGAACTAATATTGGTCTCTTTATCATGCTACAGACAAATTCTCCGTCATGCCGAGGAAACGATCAAGAATTAAACCAACACAGGAAGAGATAGAAGCTAAGAATGCAAAGAAAGCAATGGCTATGAGGGAACTTTGTGAGAAGAGGAAATTGGACACGATAAATGAAGACATACCAATTGAAGAGGAACCACAACCATCACAAAGAGATATGGTATTGGCGGCACAAAGAGAACGAATGCAAAAACTTCGTGGTACGAGAGATTTAAATACCATAGTTGGAGACACATCCTTTATCGCAAGACAACATGTAGGGACACCATCTACCACATCTCAAGTTGAGAGTACATCATCACTCACATGTGATGAAGGAGGTACGCCATCGTTCCCACCTCAACCTCAAGGTATGTCATCTATTCCATCTTCGATCGAAGGTATGCCATCTAACCCATCTCATTTAAATATTGATGAAATTCCTAATGTTGAGATGAATTTACCTAACTTGACACCACCTAGAATTTTGCATAGAAAGCCAAAGTATTTGATTGATATTGATGAGAATATTTTGCAGCCAATGGAAGGTAAGATTCCAAAACGCACTTGTAGAAGATATGCTAATAAGATTTGGAGATTGTTCTTTGAAAAGTTAAATGAGACTGCAAGATGTCAACTATTCGTTGAAATGATGCGAAGTATAAAGTATAGGTCTATCATGAAGATTCTTGGGTTGAGAACATCAGAGGCTTCAAGTGAAAAATCTATTGTCAAGAATCTAATGAGTGCGTATGAGAGTGTGGGTAACACCTCACGCACAAAAGATAGTAATGCAACACGGCGTGTGATTACATCGACTATAGTAAGTAGTCAAACGAGGAAAGCTCGTCTTATTAGAAAGACAAGTCAAAAATTGAGAATTAATAGGAAAACTTTATCAAGAGCCGTTGGAAGACGCCAAAGAATTGAGGACACTAATGCCAATGAATTATGGGCGTTCTCGGGGAGACTACCACGAAAAGATAAACCAATTGTTGAAGCATTGAGGTCACTAATTGAAGACTTTTGGAAGAATTACACAAGGGTATCTCCGAATCAAAGGGATGTGGTAAGAAGGAGAATTGGTAGTCAGAACCGCGAGCCACATCCAAAGCATTTTTTGGATGAGACTCAAACACAGTTTTATGGTAAATTTCTATAGAAGTATCCTCAAATTAAAATTTGTCAAAGATATTTTGAAATGCTAAAACCTTTCTATGTTAAGATAAATCACACACACACTACTTGTTGTTGTAGATTACATATTGAATTTTCTAACCATTTTGATGCTTATAGGTCTATATGTTTAGATATGCATACTAACAATGATTTGCAGGGTTGTGCCATATGTGCCCCACCAACATCTTCAAGAGATTTCATATCAAGAATTTTATGTGAAAGAGAGGAAGGTCAAATATTCTACAAGAAATTATGCTTGGATGGCACATGTCATCGTTGTGGTGGCTTGCAACATTTGCCAATATGTGAACATATGGAAATAACACATGCGGTTGGAAATGAACTAGTAGAATTTGGCAAGTATAAAACAGTGGCATACAATACAAAAGATGGTAAAGAAGCAAAGAGGTGTGAATTAGTTATTGAAAAGATTCCAGTGTATCAGTTTATGCCTATATTTCGTGACAGCATAGTGTATGAGTATGCAAGACATGCCCATAGAGCTCGATGGTTGGACTTGCAATTCAAGTTATGCAAGGACACATTTCCAGTTGGTAGCATTGTTTCAGTCGTCGACTTTGCAGAGAACTACAGTCTACAGCCACAGCGTGAGGTGCAATCACAATATTACAACTCCACACAGGTTTCTATATTTGTGCACATCGCATTCATTCATGCGAATGATAGTACAGAGGATGACAGAAAGATCATAAGGGAGTATCATTTCTATATTAGTGATGATCGCATGCATTCTACGGAGTTCGTGCAAGGTTGCTTTCAGGTGTTCTATAATGATTTGGCTAGAAGGGGCATATCGTTCAGTCAGCATATCATATGGTCGGATAATTGTGCATCACAATTCAAGAACTCGCGAAATTTCTATTGGCTGAGTAGGAGGCATAATTTTACAGGTATTCAACATATGTGGAACTTTTGTGAGGCTGGGCATGGAAAGGGGGAGCATGATGGTGCAGGAGCATGTATCAAAAGAGCCATAGCACGAGAAGAGTTAAAGTATAAAGACAATGCAAAGTTGACAGATGCAAAATCGATTGTTGAGTGGTGTAATGCTTCCATGGGTCCAGGTAATGAAGGTAAGTCTTTAGTTCGTAGATTTTTTTGGTTGATAGATGATACTAACATTGCACCATATGAGGATTGTTGTACACTGACAGGATCAAATGAGATGCACTCTTTCAGAAGTTCAATTACAGGTTCATGGAGTATCCATACACGAAAGATGTCATGCTTTTGTTCTTCCTGTACAATTCAAGTCTGGGATGAGTGCGAGTCAAAGGAGTGGGTTGACGAATGGCAGTTAAGTTATCTTAGCCCACTTGACACGTATCGACCCCCGACGGCACTGGAACTAACACAGATGGAATCGTCAGTTGACTTTGACCACATATCAGATTTAGTTCAACCAGGTAATATAGGGCACATATATGCATCTAATTTCATCTAGTTCAACCAGGGAATGTCATCTTACTTTGTAGTGTTTTTGTAATGTTGACTAATTTCATCTAATTTGCTACACATATCAATGTAGGACACGTATATGCAGTTATTGCAGATGAAGATAATGAAGAGGGAACAGATTATTACTTATGCCGTTGTGTTGAGGCCAAAAAGAAATTGGAGGCCCCTGTTACAGATGGAGAAAACATCGAATACCCTACAGGATCAGTGGTTATTACTGGAACATGGCTTAGAAGGTACCCACATAAGAGTGTTAATATTTGGCTATTTCAGGACTTTGACATGCATCGAAAGATTCTTCATTACTCGAACCTTGTCGTGGCATCCAATGTTCATTTGATAAAGTATCGGGGTAGACCTTTGAACAAAATATTGTGGAAGGTGCGTGAGTCTAACCATGAAGCAATACTTGACACAATAAAGAGTAGAGCAGATCCAGATGGTTCATTGGATTAATTTGTAAGTATTCACATTGATTTTGTAAAGTTATGTTACATTGAGTTGTAAGTATGCACATTAATTTGTAAGGTTTGTCTTTTTTTATTTCCTCCTGCATTTTTACACATATGTACACATTTTTACATCATCATGTTATGCATTTTTGGTGTCCTACTCCTGATGCGACGAAACTCATAACTCACCCTACTAGACACCATTTGATGATCTCTCCAACACTCTGGATCCAGGGCGCCCAATCATGATGATGACCTATATACCATTCTCCCAAGGCGCTCATAATGAATGAATGATAAGGAGCGCCTTGACCTCTATAATCAAGGTGATTTTAAGTCACTTTGAGTCATTTGGGGTCAGTTTGAGTCTTTGAGTCATGTTGCAAAAAAGTGTCAATGTTGTCAAGTTGCACAAAGCAACCTTTGCATTTTTGGTGTCTTGCTCATGATGTGACCAAACTGACTATTCCAACGCATTCAGATGGGTACATTTACGCTAGGCATGGTCCTATTTTTCACCCAAACATGTCGAAACAGTCTGAGCTACATTGTACCAACGATATCCCTGAAGAGTCCAAAGTGCAAAAAGGCAGCAATCTTTGACGAGATGTTACTCAAAAATTGTGTCACTTAGAAACATTCCGTCTAAGGCAACGGGATCACATAGAGTGCCTCTACAATAACCTCTCTCAGTTTTTTATAGCTTTGAGGCATTTGCCCGTGGTGAAAGGTTTTCTGTTGCCCCAAAAATCGTCAGAAGGAGGCAGTGTAAAGTTGCAAAGGGGTGTAACTTTCGTCCTGCTCCTGATGCGACCAAACTGACTGTTCCAACGCGTCCGAATGGGTACATTTATGCTAGGCATGGTCCTATTTCTCACCCAAACATGTCGAAACAGTCGGAGCTACATTGTACCGACGATATCCCTGAAGAGTCCAAAGTGCAAAAAGGCAGCAATCTTTGACGAGATGTTACTCGAAAACCGTGTCACTTAGAAACATTCCGTCTGAGGCAACGGGATCACATAGAGTGCCTCTACAATAACCTCTCTCGGTTTTTTATAGCTCTGAGGCATTTGCCCGTGGTGAAAGGTTTTCTGTTGCCCCAAAAATCGTCAGAAGGAGGCAGTGTAAAGTTGCAAAGGGGTGTAACTTTCGTCCTGCTCCTAATGCGACCAAACTGACTATTCCAACGCATCCGAATGGGTACATTTATGCTAGGCATGGTCCTATTTCTCACCCAAACATGTCGAAACAGTCGGAGCTACATTGTACCGACGATATCCCTAAAGAGTCCAAAGTGCAAAAAGGCAGCAATCTTTGACGAGATGTTACTCAAAAACCGTGTCACTTAGAAACATTCCGTCTGAGGCAACGGGATCATGTAGAGTGCCTCTACAATAACCTCTCTCGGTTTTTTATAGCTCTGAGGCATTTGCCCGTGGTGAAAGGTTTTCTGTTGCCCCAAAAATCGTCAGAAGGAGGTAGTGTAAAGTTGCAAAGGGGTGTAACTTTCGTCCTGCTCCTGATGCGACCAAACTGACTGTTCCAACGCGTCCGAATGGGTACATTTATGCTAGGCATGGTCTTATTTCTCACCCAAACATGTCGAAACAGTCGGAGCTACATTGTACCGACGATATCCCTGAAGAGTCCAAAGTGCAAAAAGGCAAGAATCTTTGACGAGATGTTACTCGAAAACTGTGTCACTTAGAAACATTCCGTCTGAGGCAACGGGATCACGTAGAGTGCCTCTACAATAACCTCTCTCAGTTTTTTATAGCTCTTAGGCATTTGCCCGTGGTGAAAGGTTTTCTGTTGCCCCAAAAATCGTCAGAAGGAGGCAGTGTAAAGTTGCAAAGGGGTGTAACTTTCGTCCTGCTCCTGATACGACCAAACTGACTGTTCCAACGCGTCTGAATGGGTACATTTATGCTAGGCATGGTCCTATTTCTCACCCAAACATGTCGAAACAGTCGGAGCTACATTGTACCAACGATATCCCTGAAGAGTCCAAAGTGCAAAAAGGCAGCAATCTTTGACGAGATGTTACTCAAAAACTGTGTCACTTAGAAACATTCCGTCTGAGGCAACGGGATCACGTAGAGTGCCTCTACAATAACCTCTCTCAGTTTTTTATAGCTCTGAGGCATTTGCCCGTGGTGAAAAGTTTTCTGTTGCCCCAAAAATCGTCAAAAGGAGGCAATGTAAAGTTGCAAAGGGGTGTAACTTTCGTCCTGCTCCTGATGCGACCAAACTGACTGTTCCAACGCATCCGAATGGGTACATTTATGCTAGGCATGGTCCTATTTCTCACCCAAACATGTCGAAACAGTCGGAGCTACATTGTACCGACGATATCCCTGAAGAGTCCAAAGTGCAAAAAGGCAGCAATCTTTGACGAGATGTTACTCAAAAACTGTGTCACTTAGAAACATTCCGTCTAAGGCAACGAGATCACGTAGAGTGCCTCTACAATAACCTCTCTCGGTTTTTTATAGCTCTGAGGCATTTGCCCGTGGTGAAAGGTTTTCTGTTGCCCCAAAAATCGTCAGAAGGAGGCAGTGTAAAGTTGCAAAGGGGTGTAACTTTCGTCCTGCTCCTAATGCGACCAAACTGACTGTTCCAACGCATCCGAATGGGTACATTTATGCTAGGCATGGTCCTATTTCTCACCCAAACATGTCGAAACAGTCGGAGCTACATTGTACCGACGATATCCCTGAAGAGTCCAAAGTGCAAAAAGGCAGCAATCTTTGACGAGATGTTACTCGAAAACTGTGTCACTTAGAAACATTCCGTCTGAGGCAACGGGATCACGTAGAGTGCCTCTACAATAACCTCTCTCAATTTTTTATAGCTCTGAGGCATTTGCCCGTGGTGAAAGGTTTTCTGCTGCCCCAAAAATCATCAGAAGGAGGCAGTGTATTAAGTCAGGATGAAAGCCTATTCACTCTAGGCGCCTGTTTTTGACCAAATCACACATGCGCCTTGAACAACTCTGTCTTCAAGGCGCTTTTCTCTAATCTCTGTAACTCTCCAAATCCACTAAGGCGCAAATTTTACCTCTTGGGCTCAAGATATAGGTTCTTCATCCAAGGCGCCAGAATGGTCCAAAGGCGCATTTCACCTCTAACCTCACCTCTGACCTTACTTGGAGGTGCTAAACCTCATCTCATTGCTCTCCTCCATTACAAGCGCTCACTTACCTCAATCTTGGGCGCATACCAACATCCCAACATCCAAATCACCTAGGCGCTCAAAACCTTCAAGACTCAAGGTGCATTTTATGATCAAACAAGGTATCTCCTGAACAAGGCGCTCATAGTCTCATCAGGGCGTTAATCATCATCATGAGCACTCATATTGTT
Source organism: Cunninghamia lanceolata (assembly GCA_027924645.1). Lineage (NCBI taxonomy): Eukaryota > Viridiplantae > Streptophyta > Pinopsida > Cupressales > Cupressaceae > Cunninghamia > Cunninghamia lanceolata. The sequence continues at coordinate 9,461,264 of BSBN01000957.1, forward strand.
CTAGGCGCACAGTTATCTCTGGAATGCTCAAGGCGCACATACCCTTCTCTAGGCTAGTTTACACTTATTCAAGGCGCTCATTCCAAACTTACATGAACTCCTCATTACAAGACGCACAAACTAGATGATCCTAGGGCATAAGGGCGCTCATAGGAGTTGTTATGTGTCATTTTGGCCAAGGTTTTCTGGAGCAGTGAAGACATTAGGAAGGGGATGATCGTTTGGATAGTTTTGAATGCTTTATTTCTCCTTGTTTAAACTAGGCGGTCACTGAGGATTGGAGTAGCCTTTGCACCCTCACATCACGTTAATCGGCATTTCAGAGGCAATCATAGTATAGGAAGATTTGCGCCTTGAAGAAGAGAGTTATTTGGTGAGTGCTTAGGAGTTCTGGCGCCTAGGGGAAAGGTCTAGGTAGAGCGCCTTCAGACTTTGACAATGAAGTGCCTTAAGGAGTTGGATGATGTTTTTGCCTAGAGTGGAGATGATGTTTTTAGCGCCTTAAGGATGATGATGGAGCGCCTTGGAGTCAGGTTAGTCTGGAGCACCTTAAGAAGGTAAAGCACTTCAAATGTAAACACAAGTGTTTTGAGCGCCCTAATGAGAAGTTGTCTTGGCACCATAAGTTGTTCAAACGAAGATATGCGCCTTGGATAGTTGCAAAGACCTAATTTAGCGCCCAAGGTTGGAAGACTCTTTGTGAGCGCCCAGTGTTTGAAAGCTCTTTGTGTTTGGTGCATTAAAATGAATTTGGCACCTAAATAGTATTGAAACACTCAACTGAGCGCCTAAAGCCCATGAGAGAAGTGATATGCGCCTTGATAGGAATATCATGGAAGATGAGTTTACTGAATGGCGCCTTGAATGACTTGGTTGATTAAGTGTTTTAGCGCCTAGATATGGGATGAATCATTGAGCGCCTTTGGTTGAGATGATGTCAGCACCTTTGAGATTATAACACCTTGGAGTCAAGTTCGAAGGAGCACCTTGAGAAGGTAAAACACTTCAAATGTTTTCAAGGAATTGGAGAAGTCACTTAGTGCCTAGAAGGAATTCCAGAGCAAGAGGGTTGGAGTGCCTTGAGCTTCAAGTCAGATATGCGCCTAGACCTCTACCCTTTAGCAAGTTGAAGCCCTCTGAGCCTTGACAACGTGAGAATGCCTTATAGTGAATATGCGCCTTGGGCAAGGTTGAATACAAAGTTGAGGAGTATATCATAATGAGTAAGTGCACTGTAGGGTTAGATGATAAAGACTAGTGCCTTGAGTGTCTTGGTCAAAATTTTGACGTGAGAAGTCTTGCAAGATCAAACCCTGGAGTGCGCCTTAGAGAGAACCTATTGATCCTTTGCTTTGACAAGATTTGGGTGCCAGAATGATCCTTAATAAATGGAATGTATCTACACCAATTTTGCGCCTTTAGGGAAGTGATGGTGGCCAGAATGATCCTTAATCTCATGTTTGTGCGCCTAGGTCTAGAAGCAAGATTTGAGCGCCTTAGGATAGGGTTTTTTGCACCTTGTCTTGGAGAGTGAATTTGCGCCTTGGATGATGTTGAAGCACCTTGGGATGAAATGCGCCCAAACTTATAGAGGGCCTTCAGTGAGGGAGTTGAAGAGAGTCCTTAGAGGAAGGATAGCCTTAAGATCAAACTAAGTACTTAGAAACCTAAGATTAGTGCCTTATTTGAAGTTATACACCTATTCTGGCGCCAGAGAGTGAGTTTGAGTGTGAAGAAGTGAATGTCTGCGCCTTGAAGGGGATACAAAGGGAAGATGATGCACCTTGATGGGTTGATGATGGAAATTTGCGTTTTGGAGCTAAATGTGCGCCTTGAATCTAAATGATATTTGAGTGCTTAGAGGTAAATAGGGGCGCCTTTGAGAATTCTTTGTGCTTTAAGGAATGGATTGTGGCGCTTTGGACTAAGGTAAGTCCTAAGCACTTCCAATGATTTTAAGGAGCGCCTTGAAGGAGATAGTGCATAGAGGTACAATGAATCTTCCGGAGAACATGGATAGACAACTAAGTCTCCAACTTGAGTCTTCTAAGTGAATTGGATAATGAAGAGAGTCTAGTCATTTTGGGCGCTAGTATCAGGATGAATCATCTAAAATGGGTGCCTAGAACTAGAAGGCGCCAATGCATGAGTTCAAGGATCCTCCATTGGAGCGCCTAGCCCAGATGGCTATAGATTGAAAGTTTTAAAGCTAAGTGATGTCTCTTACGTGAATTCCTAGCCCAGGTGCATGTGTTGGGAAAAACTCTTTGGCTCTGGCGCCTAGAATTGGGAGCTTTGTAAGATGCACCAATTGATGAAACATTTCCATTTTGCGCCTAGAATAGTACTCTCTCACATAGTTGAAATTGACTTGATAGAAGGAGATAAGTCTTAAGGACTAGTTTGGCGCCTCACTTGCCTATCTCACCTTTGAAATGCGCTTTGGTTGATGATCATCATTGATGGAACCTAGTGAAATGTAAAGCTATTTCCATCTCCAGAGGATCAAAATTAGATTAGGAGATCATCCTTGCAGTTGAGATTGACAGAGAAGTGTTAAAGGAATCACTTCAAATGGGCGCCTAAGCTAGTTGAGGCGCATATCAATTCCACTATAACTCCAGACTGACGCTTAGGATCCAGTCATCTCCTAAGGCGCAGTTCCATTCACCCATGACCTCGCTTGGCATCTAAAACTTGGAAACTCCTTTGGAAAGCTCCTGTTGCGCCTAGAAGATGAGTTTGGGATATCAACTTGCAAAAGGCTTAGAAACTCTTCAAAGATGTTAGGCACAATCCCATGGCACTGGAGCTCAGTTTTGGCGCCTTCAAGGAATAGCACATGAAGGAACTTGGGAGGTCAGGTGCTTGTAAAAGGGAACACCTTGGAACATCTTCCAGGGGTTGAAGTAGTAAGAAAACATCAAGTGAGTCTAGGCGCACTCCCTTGTGTGAACAGTTTAGCTCTGGCGCCTAGCCACAGAGTGAGCCAGAAGAAGTAGTTTGGACATTAGAAGATAGGCGCTCATTCTACAATGAAGCATTCCACCTTCCTAATCAACAAAGACTTGCAAGAATTGACAAAGGAAGCTAAGGCGCACCTTCTACTTGTTTCCACCTCCAGAATGCGCCTAACCTTGAAAGGGGGTTCAAAGATGTTTGTTAGACCTTTTCACTCAAGGCACTCACCTTAGGCGCACTTTCTAAGTCCTTGTCACCTCAAGGAAACACCTAGTTTGGAAGGCGCTTGCCCTGTTCTCCACTCCTTTCAATTGGCGCCTAGAACACAGAATGCATGAAAGGAGCGCCTAGACTCCAGAGGGCTGATTTGGGCGCCTAGCATTTAAAACACTTTCATAATGATGATGTTTTGGCGCCTACTCTTGGAAATAATCCAGAGCATCCATAAACTCTAATTGGCACCTAATGTTGACAAGGCGCAACTTCAGGAGGAGGTCACCTCAACTTGGCACCCAAGTCAGAAAAACCTGTAAATCCTTCAAATATGCGCCTACCTTGTGAGGTGATGAGTTGAACATTCCAAATCTTCAAATGTTGCTCAAATAAGGAAGACATTGTAACATCAAGGCTTCAAGGCCTGTCCTTGTATTTCCATTGAATGAGTTGTACTTCATGCTATTGAAAGCATTTTCCATGTAATAAGACATTGCAAGTTGATTGAATCAAGTAACAAGACAAGTACCCAACTCTAATGTTGTTTCATTCAAATAGTTATCTTGATGTATATCTTTATGTTATTAAAGTAGTTGATGAATTGTTAGCAAGTAAAAGTGTTTAAGTAAGGAAAATTTTTCGTAGAACTAGTTGGGTATCTTACACTTACACCATGCCTATCCATCAAACATCACAATGCAATCAAAATCCTAACAACATGCCCATGATCCAAGATCAAGTGCAATCATGCAAAGATATTATCAATCACAAACCTATTAAGAATGAACTAGAGTCTTCTAGTACCATACTTTTCCATCAAACACCATCATGTAATCCATGGCCTATCAAGCCTATCAAAGAAAATGCAAACATCCTATGTAATACAATCAGACTTTAAATATTTGAAGTAGCCATCTACAAATATCCATTCAAAAGTGGATTTATAATGCAAGTATGGACGCCATCAATAAAAAAGATTTGTATTAACCAAATATCCATATACGCATACATCAATATCTGTCGATATAAGTATAACATATATACAAAATAGCCATATAGGCTTACAAGAATGCCATATAGGCATACAATGTCAACTATGTACAATACAAAATATATGTCCACAAATGCCATATAGGCATACAACAGAGGAACACAATAAAAAGTCATTCCCCTCTAGCTGGTGAAGAGAATAAATCACGAGTAGCCTTTGATCTTCTAGGGGATGGAGACATGCATGTGGGTGGTCTACTACGAACCCGAGGGCTACTTCTCCTATTTAGTTCTTCCTGCACCTTTACCTGTTACAAAAAAAAGTATAGATATTAATATATAGAAATTACATGTTATAAAAAAATGAAACATTTAACAAAATAATCACTTACCGCTAACATATAATCTGTCTGCTCGCTTGCCTCAGTAGCAGGAAAAGGCCCTGGTGATGTCATGTCCTATAGAAACCATCCAGATAGAAATTAAACTTCAAATCAATAATCTTTTGATTTTTCAAAAATAGACAACTATAACAATGAATGTAAATTGAAATTTACTAATCTGCCTCATACCCCTGTCAATGCCATAGAGCTATGAATCGCAGAGGCCACACCCTGCTCCATTGCCCTATGAACATGGGGAGGTGTATCCGCACCCTGCATCATCTAGAAATAAAACAACATTATTCAATTACGAAAACTATAAGGGTAAGTGCAAAAAGATGGGGGGCCAAAAAGTGGCCACATAGTTTTGAAAAAAAAATAATACATAACGCGAGCGCGTTATGAACCACTATAAATTAAAAAAAGGGTTGTCATTTCATTTCATTTCTATTTTTCTCCTCTATCCCCATAGCTTGCAAACCCTAGGAAGCGCGCTCGCATTTTGGAAAAGCCAATTCAACAACAAAATCTCGCTGATTCGTCGCCAAAATGCTGCCACGATGTCGAGCACGCCAAAGGAGTGAGTTTTATTTATTTTTTTGTTTGAATTTGCTTCTAAATAGGTAGGTTTGAGTTGTTTTTTGATGTATATTTTGTTAATTGTCAGAAAATGTTAATGCACCTCCTCCTCCTCAAAATCCATAAAATCCTGAGGAAATACCTGCAGAACAACAACCTCCTCCATCCATTCCTCGACATGACACTGGAACACAAGAAAATATAATGGGGCAAATTTAAAACAACAAAAAAGAAATTGAAGATATAATTGCAAGGTTGAAAGATCCTTCCACTTCAACCTTGCATAGGTCCACGCTTGCAGAATCTCTTGAATCTATGTTATCAAATGTAGATTCAATTAGCAAGCAAATAACTAGTTGGACGGATAAGAGGAGAGAGTTTAGAGACTATTATGCAGACAAGCTGTCATACCATGATGTGAAAAAATTACAAATTACAAAATTAGACTTGTGTTCAATTTTCACAACCCCACAAACAAATCAACCTCTACCCATTACATGCAAGAGGTTCCCTATCCATTGGTGCAACAACCAAGCGATAAGGGACAATTTTGGGCAGAGGTGGTGGATGGTTTTTGACCATCCTCCATGCAATAATAATGAGGTCCTGCAATACTTTTTGAGGAAACTCTACCGCGAGTTTGTCCTCAAGAAAGTGCCAAACTATTTTGATATGCGGGAGTTCCAGGGTAGAGGTGGGGGGTCAGCACAAGATAGACTAGGGGCACGTGTTGACCCACAGCGGGTAGTGAGACGAGTAATCTACAGACCAACCCACGAGCATGTTTTTATCCCTTCCATTGTGAAGGAGAGTGTTGAGGTTGATACACTTCAGTCCATTAGTGCCTTGACCTAGAGCATCATAGCGCGTGCCAGTCCTACAGCACAGAGTGGGTTGGGAGATAGTGCGAGGAGTAGGGTCCCACCCCATACTTGTCTGACTTGTGGGCCAGCCTGTGGTTATGACCCCATGGGTAGTCAGGACACAAGTGTACAAGCTACATCTGCAGCTGAGCAGATGGTGATGATAGATACCTTCCTGAGTGAGACTTTCGGCCTTGATACTTAGGTAAATATTAGCAAGTTTATTGAATTCAATTTATTAAATTTCATTTTTGAAATGCAAGATTAACTAATTTAAATTGATGATTTTAATAAAATTTCAGGGCCATTACGTCGATGCAGTTTTTAGTGGTTCGCCACCTGCATTTTACACTAGATCATCTACTGGCGGGGTATGTAACTAGTAAACAATTATAAATATTACATGTGAATAGCATCGTTATATGAATGGTATTCTAATATTTGATTTTAGATGTTGAATAGGTTAATATTGTAGATTTCATGGCAACACCTGCCAGCGGTGGTGGACTTCAAATTTTTACGGAGGTAATAAAATAAATAGTTTAATGAATGAATTGTACTTACTAGATTTTTGTATGTGACTTGTGTGCTTTATTGTGTGTACTTCCATGTTTAGATGAACGTGTGTGTATGTTAGGAGCCATGATTTGCATCACTATTATAGTTTTCGTAATTAAATAATTTTGTATATTGTATTTAAAATTGTATACACCTAAAATTGGCTCGAGACAAATTAAGTAAATATTTCAACATTTATCTTAATCCTCATTTTCTTCTGTCAATTAAATAAATATTACAAATTTATTTAATTAGCTCATTATCCCATAATTAAATAAAGCCATTTTATTTAAGTAAATTCCCTAAATTCTTCTTATGTCTCACATCAATTAAATTCCCTAAATTCTTCCAAAGGTCTAAAGTTTAAAATCCACCTCACCAATCCACCTCATCTCTTCCACCTCACCATGTTGCACATATATTCAAATATTATTAATATTTAATTAGCTAATATCCTCCTTTTTCCAAAATAAATCTTTAAATCAATTATCCTCCACCAAATTAAATTTTTAATTCAATGTTCCCCATTACCCTCCACTTTAAATTTTTAATTCAAATGTCATAACCCATTGTTCCCCACTCCGAATTTTTAATTCAAATGTCATAACCCATTGTCCCCCACTCTGAATTTTTAATTCATTCCTTATGAATTAAAGATTCACAATTAATGAGGGCCATTGATCTCATCATTGGATCCTCACCCTCCATTCTATTTTCAAAAATTCTATAAATAGAACCCTCTCCTAAGCCATTGGGGAGGCACTTCATTTGGCAAGATAACTATACTCAAAAATCTTTCATTCTTCTCTTCTCTCATTCATTCTATTCCAAAGTGTCCTCCATTTGTTGAGTGTTGAAACTCTCTTTCAACACAAGAACAGGTATTCACAGCCATTCTTACTTTGCCATCTTCACACAAGCAAGCAAGTACAAAAGAGCTTCTGAGGGCTTCAATCAAGATCAAAGCAAGATATGCAAGAATGGAAAAAGATAGGTAAAAGGAGATTTTGTAAGTATTTCTACTTGTTTGGTTTGATTCTCCATTTGCTTTCACCTTCCATTGATGTTTGGGTTATGTTTTCATTTATTTTGAAATAACACATTCCTCCCCTCACAAAAATAAATATAATTAAATTTTAATTAAATATTTAATATAAATATACTTTTTTATAATTTAATATTATTTTACAAATATATTAATTAATGTACATTATATAAAATATACCATATAACAATAAATAAAATTTTATTTGATATTATATATTATATATAAAATAACTTAAAAATTATATATTTTTAATTCTATAAAATATAACTAAATTTTAAATAAATATAAATATTTAATATTTAAGATATTTAATCTAAATATACAATTTTAAAATATTCAATTTGATATGGTATATAATATTATTTTATAATATTGTAATTGAAGTTGTAAGGTTGCATTTTTAAATATACAATATATATCTATATATATATAATACAATTGAAATATAAATATTAAATATATAATATGTTTACTCTAAATATACAATTTTATACTATTAATTTGATATGGTATATAATATTAATTTATAATATTATATTTGAAGTTTTAGGGTTTCATTTTTAATATATAATGTACAAATATAATTGAAATGTTAAAATCTTATAGTATTAATAATTATATATTTTTATTTCTATAAAATAAATAAATTATTTATAAATTATCTATTATTACTTTGTAAAAGTCAAATTTATATTTTTATATTAATTTTTTTTTTGTAAACTAAAGTTAATATATTCAATAAGAAATTTAAATCCATGGTTGTTTAAATGAGAAGTTCAATTGCCATGTCTTTAAGTAAATGATGTTTGTCTTGTATCCATAAATCCATTAAGATTATGATTTGAACTATACACTAAAGATAAATATAATCAATTTGTGGATGACATGGATTTGTTGAGATTATTTTTTACTTATCCCTTTTATTTCAAATCCATTTGTTGGGATTATTTTTTTACTTATCCCTTTTATTTCAATTCTAAATGGCAGTAACACCTAGGATCCCTCCATAGGCTCATCCCTCATTTAAAGTTTCCAAAACAATAAACTACACCCAATATTATTATAATTGTTAATTTTTTTTATTTAAAATAAATATTTTGTTTTAATTGACAAATGAAATAATGTTAGCGTTACAAATAAAATTATTTTGTTTTCTACTTATATGTTCTTATTTATGCACTCTTCTCAAGAAATGGCTAAACCCATACATGCCGATGACACCATTGAAATCTCTAGCATAGATAAAAGCAAAAGCATAGTGAACCCCTTCAAACCACTTGATGCCCCAAACATGCAAGTTGAGTCATGTTCATCAGTGAACAAGCTAGAAGACTTTCAAAGTGATGTCCAACATCTTGCTGCACATGTAACATCAAGCTGCCATGAAATTGTACGCAAATAAAAAAAAGGTGTGTGAGACGACACCTTTTGTAGAAACATTAGATGTTGAAACATTATATGACACCATGTCAACATTGCATGATACCTCAACTAAGCTGGAAGGCCTCTACACTTTCCTTAGGGAACTATATTATGATAAATACTATGGAGGAGATGACACCCCCCATATCATTCGCTCATTTGAGATGTACTTGAAAAAACATGTGACAAGTCTTATATCTTTTTGAAATGTAGCTTTTTAATACGTATATATGTAAATCTATAATAAGAGCATTACTATGGAGACAATGCAACCCCTGATAACATTTGCTCATTTTAGCTTTACTTGCCAAATGTTTGCACAAGTATTATACATTTTTTTGCAATGATGTTTTTTGACAAGAATATATGTAAGTGGTCTCCAAACTAGAAAAGAGCATCTTTTGAATCCTACGATCAGATATTTGAATACCTGTCAATGTAACTGCACCATGAAATAAACAAAAAAGATTCAAGTTTTAAAGGACATATTATATGTTTGCTTACCAACTCTTCGCGTAATAAGAAGAGGATGCCTATTTTTTGTTAAAATTGGACACATTGTTACAAATATTTTGAATTTGTTCGATTCATTTTTCCTTGTGTCTATACACTGATTGTGAAATATTAAATCACTATAATTTTATACCCAACACAAACTAATTTAATATAGGTAAATCCCATACCAGACAGGTATGTTTCCAATGTTATCTTGCATTTAAATACCTTATTTTTACATTTTTAAAAATATATACCATAAATATGCAGTCGTAATTTTCAATTTGAATTTGTCTATCAACTTGCTTCTAACTCAATTGTCATCACCCAATCTAGGAACAAGCTCACATAAGAAATATTGCACATAATCTATGCAATTCATTACAAATCGTGATAAATGTAATTGAAGTATAGACCTTCTATTAAATAACAAGATATTATTTATATTTCTATTAAATATAGACCTTCTATTTGAAATGTAACTTTAATACATATATATGTACATCTATAATGAGTGTTACTATGGAAATAATGCAACCCTTGATAACATTTGCTCACTTGAACTTTTCTTGCCAAATGCATGCACAAGTATTATACCCTTTTTTACAATGTTGCCCTCTTTGCACGAATATATGTAAGTGGTCTCCAAAATAGGAAATGATGCCTTTGAATCCTATGATTAGACATTTGAATACCTATCAATGTAACTACACCATGAAATAAATAAAGAGGCTTCAAGTTTTAATTGGCATATTATATGTTTGCCTACCAACATGCAATTAGGTAAATTTGAACTCTTCACCTAATAATAAGTGGATTTATCTTTGTCCCTAACTTTCCTAGTCCATCTTACTCGCAGGTCAATTACTTTCTGTCAATTTTAACTTCATGACAACAATGTTAACTACAAATGCCATAGCCAACATACTTGCAGGCATGGATAGTCTAAACCCTTGTTTACAAGTTACATCTGTAGACTCCATCCATCAGGAATGCTTTGCAAATGTCAAATACTGCCTGCAACTCTTTGATGGAATGCACACACACCATGCTATACTTCTAGAGCGGTTCAACTATCTTGTTGCAGAAGAGGCCCTAGCCAAAGGCTCAATTATTTGTCTTGGAGATTACACTTGCAAGATGTTCCACAAATTCACGTATGCTCAAACATTCAAGATTCATTTATATTGCTCTATCTGTTTGACTTATAACTTCTTATTAAATTATTGATTTTCCTTTTGTTGTAGGGCTATCATAATTACTAAGTTTGATATAATATCAAATAGTGAAACAATAGTTGGAACTCCAGTACCTCTCCTCCAAGCTCTAGAGTACCTCCCACAAAATAGCTTCAAACAAAAATTGGCCCCTTATGGATTTGAAGGTTGTTCACTCCAAGAAGGCAACAGATTTGAATCCCAACAAAAGATTGGCCCTTTTCAAACAATGCCATTTCTAAAGTTGACTACATACCATAGGCAATGGTCCATCGAGGGTAGGGCCTTGGTAAAAACTCCAATCCATGAATTCCAAAATGCTGGTCGTGACGGTAAAGTTGTTGGCTTCAATTTCATGGACAAAGCAGGAACTGGAATACATATAACTTGCTTCAATGAACTTGTTGATAATTTCTATGATGTTGTTCAAAGCAATGCCCTCTACCTCATATGAAATGGTCGTGTAAAAGTGGCTAACACAAAATACAGTAGCTCCACAAACCCTTTTGAGATATTCCTACACAACTCATCAGCAATAACTCCTTCCACATGCATAGACTTTAACATACCCACTCATAGTTACCATATAAAGAGCATAGATACACCGGAGTCAATGCCTATTAATTCCCTTGTTAATGTCATTGGTTTTCTTTTATCTATCTCACCTACAACAACCATACGTAAAAGAGATGGGACCGAAACAATTAAATGTACTGCTACAATCATAGACATGTCAAGTTGTAGCATAGATGTTACACTATGGGGTCGCCATTGTCAAATTGAAGGGAAACAAATCTCACGAATGTGCCTTCAACCAGACCCCCCCATTCTTCTTGTGAAATCTGGCCGTATTACCTCATGGCATGGAAAATCAATTGACATTATCTTCCCAACTGCAATTCTAATCAATCCAGACTTGTTAGAGACCTCAACATTGAAGGCATGGTATTCCACTTTAGAGCTTCTCCAGCCTCTACTTTCCTTGTCGAATAACCCGCTCACCCCCCACAAATTTGCAAATCCTATTGATATTTCAGAGATTGTAACTACAAGGTTTGCCGAGAAAAAAATGCTTGTGTAAAGGCCACTATCTCCAAACTCCACTTGGACAACTTCTATTACCTTTCTTGCCCCTTATTGGTTGAGAATAAGAAATGTAAGAAAAAAGTAGTTCAAGTTTCCACCAATCATTTTCATTGCCCAAAGTGTTCTACTAATCTCTTAGCATGTGATTTTAGCTACATGCTTAAAATGGACTTGCAGGATGACACTGGTGAGCTTCTTAAAGTTACTGCATTTGAAGGACCAGTGAATGCTTTGTCGGGTGTTGGTGCATAAGATTTTCAGCTTCTCCTAGCAGAGCCTGATGGAGCCAAACAAATTTTGGATTGTGTCGTTGGTTGCCAATTCTTGCTTAATCTTTCTATCAAGATGAATTCATTTTCTGGACAAGAAACACACAACATTGTTGTTACGGCCATTCAACTCAATTAAAACATGCACTACGCTCTTTTTTTGTACAATAACATAAGGATTTGTATGGCTCCTCTGATGTTATGTACCTCAAACAATGTAAAGCTCACTTCTAACTATTGTATGTTTCCTTTTTTACATAGATGGGTAGCTTCATATAAACATATTTAGGGATATGTTCCCCTATTTTTCCTAAATGCATGGTTAGCTTTCTACAATGTATTGCCTTCTTCAATTGTCTATAATGATTATAAAGTTCTCTTCGAAGAAACACAATTTCCATTATGTTTATTACCTTGTTATTGGTTTCTTATATTTTGTACACATTAATGTCAATTGCCATGTTACAGTATTGATTGTGCATACTTTTATATCTGCAATTCTCATGCTTCAAAATGTGATATATATTTGCATGTGCATGATGTACAGATAGTTCAAAACCCTCAAATCTTCAAGATTCCCTACAATGGAAGTAGAAGATGCAAGGATGCTAGTGAAATGAACTCATACAAATGAAATGCAGCGTATACAATATCATGCAAGGAAAACTAATATTAACAAAAGAAGATGACAAAATGAACATATCCTTCAGAATGAGGCCTCGACATCAATACTATCTCCTTCCAACAACGTCCTGCACCTCCAAACACTTGCCCCTCAATCACAATATGGCATGCACCCCACCCCATCTACCCAGCTTTGTCCTCCTCTATGTTTCCCTAAAAATTATTACACTGCTAGAGAAAATTTTAGGTCAAGATTGGATAGCCTCTCAAAAATGTCAACATGCTTAGTTTACATGGAAGAATATCCAGGCATTAAAACTAGGCAATCAAATGGAGTCCCTACTTGTTATAGATGTATATCAGAAAAAAATGGCCATCGCTTCTCTACGTGGAACAACATGGACCCTGGTGATCAACCTGCTTGTTTGCAAAAACTAAGTCAAATCGAGGAGATGTTGATAGCAAGAGTTAGCCCAGTTCTTCAAGTAACATATGCATGTGGGGGGGCAACTGAAATATAGTGGTCACACTATCTGCTTTCCACAAGATATTTCTAGCATAGAAACCTCCTTGCCTAGGCGTATAGATGAACTGGACATCATTATAGTAAACAAACAAAATGTTGAACACCAAAAGTATAGCTTCTATGTTAGTAGGTCACGTGTTCATGAGGCATTGACATATAAGCTCCAAAATGATCTATACTACAAAGATGTGCAGTTAAATGAGCATGCATTGTCATCTTTGCCTCATGAATCCACTGATATTTTAGAACTTATATATGCAACAACTTCTAATCCTATTCCCACAAATCTAGAGTCCCTACAAATAAATTTTGATGAAGCTGAAATAATTGAAAGTACAACCTCATTTGTAGCAAACCTACCACCGTCACATAGAGAAATGGAAGAAGTGCGAACCTACTTACAACTAGGGAATGGACGACAAGCTCCTGCTATAGAATGGCCTCCCATTTCTTCCTCGCCAATAAATGAATACACCACTGAAGGCTTGTTTGCAATGGCATTCCCCACTCTATTTCCAACTGACACAACCACCTTCAAGCAACACCGCATGAAAGAAGTTAAGCTACATGAATATGCTCTTCATCTACTAAGATATCATGATAATAGATTTAGCCAGCACTCGTGCTTCAGATATTTCCTTCTCAACATAATTATGCGCCATCGTAGCTAAGCCACAACATCAGTATTTGTTAACAAATAGGTAAATGATACGCTACCGACAACAATTGCTGACCTCCACCAAGATTGAAGGACCTACCTGATGAAAGGCTCGCCGATCAACTCATGCACTTTAGCTCAGCACTTTGTGGCACACGACCATTTTGGAATAAATGTAGAGGGGAGCTTTCTGACATGGTCATTCAAATTGGTTGCCCAACACTCTTCTTCACCTTAAATGCAGCAGATACAAAATGGCCTGACTTACATTGCATTATGCCGACTACCATACCTATGGATCCTTTAGAGGCTTCCAGATGGAGGGTACAAAATATAATTCGCAATCCACACCTTGCTGCACTCTACATGCACCATAGATTTACAACATTTTGTGAAGAGGTCTTGGAGAAAATACTTGTTGCAAGTGACTACTGGTACAGGTATATGCCTTCTGCTTACCAAAATCACTTTTTTTTCCTTATTTCTTGCTAACAAAATCTTAAATCTAGGTACAAATGGCAACATAGAGGATCTACACATATTCATGGTTTCCTCTAGCTCCAAGAAGCACCTGACATTGGAAAATTGCAATGGAACAACCTTCAATCTGTACAAAGAACAATTGACTATATCGATAGATATGTCTCTGCCTGGAACCCACATAGTCTTCAACTCAGGAACCAAAATTTCCATCAAAATATCTTGGATGACCCTTGCTTGATGGACACAAGAATGATAATAGCAACTAGCCCTTCCACTGATTACAATGAATTAGTCAATCATGTGCAACGCCATACAAAATGTACCCAACTAGCATGCTTGCAGAGGAAGGGGACATCTCTTGCGTGTCGTTATAAAGCCCCTTGGAACTTACAAGAGAGATCAAGTCTTACAATTGTTGAGAATGGGAAGCCTAAACACACCCCTACCAGTAATGATGGCCACTTAAATCTTCACAACCCATATATCCTTTCTATACGGAGAGCCAATGTGGATTGCCAACCCATTCTTTCAACCAATGCAGTGCTAAAATATATTGCAAAATATGCAACAAAAGCTGAGCACCAGTATGAAACATACCACAATATGATGACTTGCATTTCAACCAATTCAAACTCTAATAAGCTAGTACCAGTAGCTTTTTGCAAAATGCTATTTGAAAGCCTTGTAGATTGTGACATTGGTGCCCAAGAGGCTTGCCACCTTCTGCAAAAACTACCCCTCTCCATATCTAGTAGACCATGTGTTTGTTTGAATGTTAGCCAAAAACATTACCAATGTGTTACAATCTCAAACACATCCACTACCCCCTCCCCTACTTTCATTGAATCATACATGGTGCGACCTATGGAGCTGGATGCTCTGTCACTCATTGAAATGACACAAAAATGGACCTTCAAAGCATCACGCAAAAACTACCAATGGAGAGAGTGCTCCACATCAGCCATTGTCCGTATAATCCCATGGTTCACTGCTATCTCGGCAAAAGATGACAGGTGTTTTGAAGCGTTCTGCTGGAGTGAACTACTGCTCTACCACCCGTTTCGTAGCATTCATGATGATATTGGCATATCAGCACCACATATTATTACAAATTGGGAAAGATTCTCATACAACTTCCATCCGTGGCATGTGCATCGCACACCAACTGATCCACTATCAGATACTGATGATGGCAGTCCTTCAACTGATGAAAATGTCATGGAAGATAACAATCTTGATGAATGGCAGGTGTTATCAAGCTTGCATCCAGGCATATCATTTCAGTTAGACAGCCTTGACATGCTTGGTCATCGTGGCATTGACCTGAACCATGACTGGACAACTCCGAGCTTTAATCCAATACTAAATACTACAACTACTGATTTCATTGACTCTTATCGGCCAACCTTTCAAGTCCAACATGTTCTTGCTCAAGCATCATAGAGAAACCTCTCTATCCAACAACAGAAAGCATACGATATTATTGTTTCGCACCTCTTTGCCAGTAGTTTGCAACCACCACTAAAAATAATTGTTCAAGGAATTGTAGGAACTGGAAAGTCGCATTTGATCTCAAGCATCAAATCCACACTGATGGGAGCAGCTCTGCGTGGCCAATCACCATTGCTACTCCTTGCACCAACTGGTGTTGCATCTTTCAACATTCAAGCGTCTATAATTCATTCTGCACTTTGCATACTGATCAGAGAAATGAATCCCCTACAAGGACAAACACTTGCTACATTCCAAGAGAGCATGTACTTCATTCATTACATTCTGATAGACGAGATGAGCTTCATTGGCCCAAAGTTGATACAAAGAATTGACATACGATTGCATGAGGCATTCCCTAGCCACAATCATAGCCCATTTGGGGGATGCTCAATCATTCTCTTTGGTGACCTTAGCCAACTCCCACCAGTCAAAGATATCCCCATGTATGCTTCAAACACCTATGGAGGAACACTATGGTGAAGCTTCACCACAGTGATTACATTGACCAAGATATTTCGGCAAATCGGTGATGATCCTATACAAGTGGCCTTTCGTTCAATTCTCTCAAATATAAGAAATGCAAAGCCTACAGTTGAAGATTGGCATGTTTTCATGGCACGTTCAAATTCCTCACTGACCTCTGCAGAGCAGGCACCGTTTCTATCCTCCATACATTTATTTCCAACAAATGAATTGGTTTCACTACACAATAAACATATGTTGTAATCATTAGCAATGCCAATTTCCTTGTCTAATGCAAAACAACTAAAAGGGGCAACATGCTCAAATCTAGACGATGAGCAACTTGAAGCTAAGATTCTCTTGAGTGTTGGCCAAGAAGTTATGCTATGTTCTAATTTGTGGGTGCAAGCAGGCCTTGTGAATGGTGCTTTAGGCCAAGTGAAAGCAATTGTATACAAGGATGCCGATAAACCACCGCAACTTCCTTTATTTGTTGTTGTTCAGTTCAAAAAATACATAGGCCTGGTTAGGGATCACAATAGTGTGAGAAATGTGCCCATTGCACCATTGAGTTGTGGTGGTCGTCGCTAGATCCCATTGAAAATGGCATGGGCCTTAACAATACACAAATCACAAGGCCTTACACTTCCATGGGCAACAATCGACATTGGCAACATAGATCATCAGGGACTGACATTCACAACTATTTCTAGAGTCTGCAATCTTGCCTGTCTTCGAATATGCCCGACCTTCACATTCCAAAGATATGCATGTATGCAACACAACCCATATGTTGCTCTTCATAAACAAGAAGAGGAATGCTTGTCAGTGCTCTCACGCGCACACTCTTGACTACATGATCAGGAAAAAAAACAAGGCACAAAAGGTTAGTTCACCCACTTCCATTACTTTCCTAGATTCACTTATAGAAACATTGATTTACAATTTGTATATATCTTTCATTTTACAACAATACTATACAATATCCTGAAAGCATTCATTTTTTTTTATTGTAATTCATAAAACTTAACTTGTATTGGATATAATATTCAGATTATTAACAAAGCTAGAGTAATGTATAAAACATTATGTGACCAAAAGTGGTTTTGGTGGATTGGTAGCGTTATAATTGATCCCAAATTTCATTGGCCTTGGATGGGAAATGGGAGTTTTTATTAAACTGTTCACATGATGGAAGCTGCTGTGGGGTATTTATATGTAAATCATGGCAGCTTTGCCTTAAGGCATTGGGATTGTTGTTCATGTAGATAGGTTCACTTTGCATGATATTGTAGAGAAAAGAGTAGTCTACTGTATCAAAAGGATTCCTGAATTGATCTATGTTGAAGTTGTTACTACAAGATTTGTCAATGGGAGTGGAAAAGAAGGTCACATGCTGGTCCACTGACTCACTACTGCGTCATCCTTGTCCATTTGAGGGGATGTAAGGTGACGATTCCATTGGTGGAGAAAGAGCTGGAGAGTCCAAATCGTTTAGATAATTTGACCTTTGACTCAGGGCTAGCGGGCCCTTCTATGGTCCACAAGATTTCTAAAATATTCTTGTCACCACCAATTCATCCTATGCACAGATCGAATGTCATAATCAATCATATTGTTCAACAAGTTTAGCTTATGGAATTAGACTTGTTACATGTTTAGCCCCACTATAACAACTCCCACACACAATAAGAAGCTGACAAAGAAGCATCAATAAAGTACTCATAATAAAAAAAGAAGCTGTAATCTTATTACCTTGGCGGTCTTGGGGAGATTGGAATAGGAAAACTTGCCCTCCAGGTGGTATTCATGCATTACCCAGCTACTTTTCTCCCCTTTGGGTGCTCTCCCTTTGTAGAAAACCAGAGTTTTCTTCATACCCACAAGAATAGAAGTTCTTCCTTTGAAAACTGCTTTGTCTTTCCCTGTTGCTTTCTAGTATCCTTCCTGTGTAGCTCTGTTAGTGCGTAGACTAGTGGGATACTTTCGGTCCCTTAGAGAGAAGAAGTACCACTCCTTTTCTCCCATTTTGGCTCTGGCTGCAATCCAAACCAATCCATTCCATTCATAGTTAGTCAGCCTACTCATTCATTATACATGCACAACAAACTTTAAACTCAGGTTACAAACTCCTAGATTTATTATAAGCTCCTTTCAATAAATATATCTGATTATGTGCAACTATAACACCACTAAGATCATGCAAAACCTGTGTTCACAATCATTTAACCAACCTGCTATAAAAGTTGTCAAAGTTTCTCTCACCCTTAACTTTTTTATCAGATATTTGTTTCTAGTTACCATTAAATATCAGGTCTCGATGTGTATAGTTGTACTAGAGATGCTTATAATTGAAGTATTATAAGATTTTTAACAATTTTATTTGAGACCTTATCAAACTGCCTTCGTATAATTTAATTGTTTGAAGGACAATGACAACTACAACTATACAAGCTTGAATATACTATGGCCTGCACAGCTAAAGTTGACACTAAAGATGGAATGCTTGCTTATAAATTAACAAAACTTTGCTACATATCAAACAATAAAAAATGGACACCCGTGGCATGCAATTAACCTTCATAATGCGAAGTGTAGTGTGCGAGTGCATTGTTTAGAAAAGCATAATACTAATGGCAATTATTGTGTATCCCCAGCTAGATAATTGCTCTGTAGACAAGCTGGAACTAGGTTGACTGAACAAGAATGGGATTGAATTTGAGCTCTAAAGAGTCTGAATCTCATCAGCTCAAGATCAAAACCAAATAATTGGAGAAGAGCATAGAATTAATCTATGTTATATTGATATGTATTAATTTACTCAACATTGATATCAAACACAGAAACACACTACACTTTATTTTGACCCACTATTAGGGTTGGCTGGGATTATTTATGAGACAAACACTGCACTCACATATAATAATCAAATGGAATAGAGCAACACCAATTCAAAGTCAAAATCAACTAGCAATATATTGTTATTAAATGGCCACTACTTTTTCTTTTGACATATATATGGAGATTTTTATGTATTTATGGAATGGTGCTCTTCTTGTTAAATTTGTGCTTAGCTTGTTAAAATTGGGAGTTTTTTCTTTCTGGCCTACAAAGTACATACCGGTCATAGAAGTTAATCTTCTAGTCATATCAATGTCCCCAAGTTTTAATCAATTTGAATGTGGATAGAAAAATAAAAACAAAAGTTGTCATAGTTGTATTTTCAATTTTTCACCCACTATTAGGGTTGGCTAGGATCATTTATGATAAAAACACTACACTCACAAACAATAATCAAATGGAACAAAACAACACCAATTCAAAGACAAAATCAACTAGCCAATATCTTGTTATTAATTGACCACTACTTTTCCTTTTGACATATATATGGAAATTTATTATGTATTTCTGGAATGGTGCTCTTCTTGTTAAATTTGTCCTTAGATTGTTAAGAATGAGACTTTTTTCTTTCTAGCCTACAAAGTACATACCAGTCATAATAGTTAGTCTTCTAGTCATGTCCTAAGTTTTAATCAATTTGACTATGGATAAAAAAATGAAAACAAAAGTTGTCATAGTTGTAACTGGGTTTTACTCAAAATGCATCTTTGGATTGAAGATTAGACAGTGAAAAATATATATTTTTGTACTCTTTCTTGATGCAAATTTCATGCCACAAATCTAAAATTTGCGGCCTACGGTAAAGGCAAGTTTTGTCAACTTAAAGAGTCCTATTATTTCTCCAAAATAAAAAGAATGCCAAATTTCCACTAGCTCTTTGTTTTCCTAGCACAGAAACTAAAATTGGTTTCCTACAATTTCATTAAACACAGGAAAACTGAAATACTACATACAATCGCCAATACTACATACTACATATGTGGGTTCATTATTAGGTTTTAGGTTCAATCTTAGCAGTTTGCAGTTTTTGACTCATGAGGGGCTGTGTAGCAGCCAAACCAAATCCTCCACCGTACACCAACCCAGTGGAACAACTTATTGACAACTTCTAATTGGCTTCTATGTTTATTTTTTCTTTCTTTCAAACTTGGCTTGATGAGGCAATAAATGATGGACAAAAGATAAAGCCTTGCAAAGTATGTAACTTTTGCCAACCGTGTTTAAAACTTTCTTACAAGCACACAAGATCGGATCGTTTGTGGTGTTTTGTATTTCAAGTAGAGGTGACAAGCACAGAGTGAAGTTAACCAGGTGTATGTGAGATAGGTGAGAACCATAAGTAACAATGCTACGGAAATTGCTAATGGAAATTCAACTGGTGGCCATTGCCAAGGATGTCAGAATTAAGAAAAGACATCTCAAATGCACTCACTCCCATCAATATTAAAAAGAAAAAAGAACAAACTACAATCTACCTTTCGATGAATTTTTTGTTACATTTTCATAGATTGTTCATAATGTTTCTCATCCTTAAATACACTTTTCATAATGTTTCTTCATGGGCTACTTTTCGTCTACCATTTCATGCCCAAATTTTAGTTTGCTTATTGTTTCTTAAATCCTCCATAAAAATTAGGTATTGCTTTTATATTCTTAGGATTCAGGAATGTGATGGAATTTATTGATTGGAATCTACCCTAAACTTACATACTGCTTTTAAATCTTCCTTAAAAAGATATATTAACTCACAATTCACTTTGCATCGTCCCCACTGATCATAGTAGATTTATTTCAGCATGTTCGAATAATTTAATGGTTCTGAACAATTCAGCCTAACCATCAAATTTAGGTCACTTCAACTTTCCACGGCGTACCCATTGCACACTACAGTGCTAGTTGAGTATTTTAGTAGCTGCAATTCGTCCTACTTTTCAGAAATTTCTCTTATCTTGTGTCATAGTTGGAAATTCCCTGTTCACAATAAATAGAAATAGAAGCTGGGGCTTTCCATGAGAACGCATCCTTATTCACTCACATTCACAGATGCACCACTACTATAACTACTACTACTATAACTACTCCTACCATAGCTGTGAGGGTTTAATCCATTTAACAAATCATCTATAACATTTCTTGGAGGACGACTTGTGCCCGCCACCGACTCGTGCTTGATAATCTCCAAAAAACGTGACACCTCTCTCATGGTGGGGCGTGCATCAGGTGAATCTCTCGAACACGACAAACCAATGCGGTACAATGAAACCACAATGTGGCTGTAATCGCCCATGGCATTGAGCAATCTTTGGTCCATTACTCGAGACCACATTTGATCTAGATTTGCACGATTCACCCACTTGTGGAGGGTGAAATCGCCCCCAAACATGCGGTCAGTGGGCCTCTTTGCTGTTAGCATTTCCAATAACAAAATGCCATAGCTATAAACATCTCCACAAGTAGAAACCCTTCCACTCACCCCATACTCTGCAGTCGATTAAATCAAATTATTAGAAGCATTCGAATCTGAATAGTAAAGGAGTAAAACCCCATGATTAGCTAGAAAGCATACCTGGTGCAATATAGCCTACAGTACCATTCAAATCTCTGATATTAACAGAGACGAGGGAATTTTGGCCCATTGATTTGGCTATTCCGAAATCTGACAAATGATCCACAAGGTCTTCGTTTAAAACCATATTGCTGGGTTTTATATCACAATGCACTATTGGCTCATCACAGTGATGATGAAGATATTCAATGGCATGAGCTAAATCCAAAGCTATGTGTAGTCGTTCCTTGAGTCCCAATTCACAGTAAGGGAAATCTGGGGGATGCAAATAATTTTCTAAGCTTCCATTACACATAAATTCTAATATTAGAGCTTTGAAGGTGTCGGTGGAACAGGTGGTTATAATTTTAACTACATTTCGATGTCGAAGATTTCTCAGTGCCATACATTCTGCTGTGAAATTCTTACGGGCGCGCCAGTTCAAAACCTTCACAGCAACGACACTGCCATCATCCAATTTCCCTCTATACACTGATCCAAAGTTACCCTTTCCCAACAAGTTGACGTCGCTGAATCCATCTGTTGCTCGTTCAATTTCTTCATGGCAGATTTGTAGGCGTTTGCGCTTCATAAATTTGCTATGCTGCTTCAATCTCCACAGGTACACGGTCCTTATATCCAACCTCTTTGTCCATACAAATCCCAAAAGAAATACAAAAGCAGTAATACCAAATGCCCCAGCTGCTACTTCTCTCATTACTTTTCTCAATGGCGGAGTTTCCATGAAACTGTTTTGCATTCCACAAGCAGGCAAGAAGGATACATTTGACCCGAAAAGGTCAACATTTCCAATTAGGGATATAACTGCAGTACCATTTACAAAAGATCTTCCTTCATCCTTGTCTAGTGCTAGACAATTAAATGACGAATTTAAGGAATGGATGAATTTCAACATTTTGAGAGACATGGATATTCTCCCTGACAAGAAGTTGGAAGAAAGATCCAGATATCTCAGATTTTGCAAATTGCCAAGTGAATATGGAACTGAACCTTCTAAACCATTTCTTGATAAGTTCAAATACTGCAATGCAGTGCAGTTTCCAAGGGTCTCTGGAATCACACCATTCAACCTGTTGTGGGAAATGTCAACTTCTTGAGCCCTCACAAGCTTACCAATCTCTTGAGGCAGAACACCCTCTAGATAATTGAATGACAGATTCAAATAAAATTTTATGTGAAAGAGATTCGCAACTTCTTGTGGTATGCTTCCAATCAGAGAATTGTGAGACAAGTCCAACAATTGTAATTTGTTGCAGTAGCCTAAACTGACCGGTATCATATCTGACAAGTGGTTGTGATGAAGAAAGAGCATTTTCAACCGTCGCAAGTTGCCGATTGATTGAGGAATTCTACCAGAAAGCTTGTTATGGCTAATCTTCAACAAATGCAAATGTTCTAGCTTACCAAAGTCATCAGGGATAGTACCAACAAACTGGTTCTTTTGGAGAAACAACCGTTCCAGATTTTCAAGGCCTTTCAATGATGGAATGGTGCCGTTCAGATGATTTACACTAAAATCAAGAAGGGTTAAATTGGTAAGATTACCAATATGATTGGGTATCTGTCCTGATAACATATTGTGACCCAGATCCAAATCTACCAGTGCTGAGAAGCTTCCCAAAGAAGAGGGAATGGTACCTTCTACTCTATTTCCTCGCAGGGATAAATACTTTAACTTAGAAAGACTTCCTAATAGCGGTGGGATTGAACCATGAAGGGCGTTAGCAGAGAGATCAATGGTCTCAAGAAAGGACATATTGGCCAGATGAGAAGAAATAGAACCCTGTAAACCCATTCCTGAGAGGTTGAGGGAAAGCACTCTGTCCTGTTGTCTATCACATATAACCCCACCCCACTTGCAGAAAGGAATATCCACAGTCCAATTCGATAATGAATGGATAGGAGAGAAAGTAAGGCAAGATTTGAAAGCCAAAAGAGACTGTTGTTCCTGCCAATTATGAGAACCATTAGTAGTGAAACCATCTGACCTGACCAGACAAAAAAACAAGATTAATAGCAGAGGAAAAGTGGACATTTTTATCCTACAGCAAATGAACTCCAATACAAAAAAAACGCTAATACAACGTCAAAGAAGTTAATTTGAAGAAGGATTGTAAGAAACCAGGTGCTTGGGTACTATCCAACTGATGGAATTTTGTCTGTCAACGATTTAGATAGAACACACGGGAGTCTTTACTCTGTAAAATACATTACCAATTGGCCCCACTGCTACTCATTTTCCAAATTCTCATTCCAAGGAAAACAGCTAGAAAAATATTTTATATTTTACACTTTAACATAAAATCCCATGAAAAATATATTTGAAAAAGCCCTTGCATAGAAACGAATTGTTAATCACTGAAGTTGCAGGGAAGACGGCTGTTTATCGCAGAAAGTGAAGAGAAACTTCGAAGGAGGCGTATGGATAAGAAATGGGCAACATGGATGAGAGCTTGGTGCATCAATGTAGGCAAAGTTAAAGGTACACTCTACTTAAATATCATCCATTTTAATGGTCAAATAGTCAATAGTGATTTTACACCTCATTTATTAAAAAAAAAATAAAATATTTGTCCTATTTTTATTGGCTAAAATTGACCTTTGACTGTTGAAGTGGATGATATATAAGAATAACTTCTACATATGAAAAATAAATTGACATACTTTATTCCATCATTTTTTTCTAAATATTAAACAAAGCAAGGTTGAATACAAAATAATAACAGCCATACAAAGAAAAGAAAAGAAATATTACAAAGTAATCCGAACTAAACACCAATTACAAAGGAGTAAGACAGCCATACACAACGGGGTTGCTGTACATGCTGCCAATACTATCTAACAACTTAAAAAGGTAGTAAAGACCTTAGTAAGTGCAGAAACAAACAAAAATTCCATATTTCCATCCACTTATCTTATAAATTTTCTATTTCATCCATTTAAATTTTCATTTTATTCTTTCCACTTAAAGAAGGTTTTATAAATCTTTTTTCCATTTCATCTATTTAAAGGAGATTCAATTTATGGATGGTCATGAAATAGAAAGGAGATTTTATCCTTTTAAATGTGTAGATAGAAAAGAAAGGAGATTTTATCCTTTTTAATGGAAAGTAAAATCTTTCCTTATATATTTTTTTTTTCAAATTTTTTTTCATGTATTTTGATTTTGTTTATGTTAATGTATCAAGCTTTAATATACTATGGAATCATATGGCCCTTTAATTAGTTTATAAAAAGTTTTTATTTTTTAAAGGTAGTTGGTATTAATATTAGATACTATTTTATAATTTATTAGATTATATAGTTTGACTTGCTATATTTTTATATAATCATATATAAGACACTTTAAATTATTAGTAAACTTCAAAAATTTATTATAAGAAATATAATATAATATTCAAGTTTATAATATATATCATTTTATAATTTATATCTTATGGAAATACATACTAATTTAGAATATTTTCAAAGATACAATATAAATGATTTTTTCTTTTTAGAATGTTTTGAACTCTTAAAATATAAGATTATCTTAAATATTATTTTCAATTTTTAAATATATTAATTTAAAAACTTATTTTTAATTGTAATTGTAAATTTAAGATTTTTGTTTTGTGTGTAAGTTTTAAAAATAATCATAACTATTCATTGTTTTAGAATTCTACTTTCATTTTTTTATATAAACCTAGTATAGTAGAAATTTACAATTATAGAGAGAGAATTAGTATAGTAGAAATTTACAATTACAAAGAGATAATTAAAAAGGGCTATTGGTTGTAAGTAATATAATCATATATAATATATGTTTGTATAAAGTTAAACTCTTCTTTAGTATGTTTCTTTTACTCTATGCAACCAACCTTTTTGTGCATACACTCTAATCTTTTGTGCATATACAAATATTAGCATGTTGCATTATTTGAAAATTGCTTGCACACACACTAAATTCCTTTGTAGTATGTACCCTTATATTGGGCTTCCACTCAACTCTTGTGCACATAACATAAGATACTTGAAGCATTTGTATTTGTCCTTGCATTTTCTTGTTATCACTTGGATTTGCACCCTTTGTTGAAGCTTGTTGTTCCAATAAATCCAAAGACACAATGTGACTGATCTCAAGAGGTGGGACCTTGTGAATGAGATCAGACCTCCAAAAAGTGGTTGTTCCTCTTTTTGAGCTTCAAACTCGGAGAAATAATTACAACTAAATCTATTTAATGATCACCGGGGAAAAGGGGATGAAGAAGATAAACTAAAAATAAACAGTGATACACCAGATTTATTGTTTTAACTACAATACCAACCTTATATGCACAAAATAATCTCAAACAAATGATACACACACAATTCATAACCCTTTTAGAGGTGAAGAAAAGAAATGAACATTAAGAAGAATACATCATTCATAGATAATAATCCAATATCTAAGATTACACAGTGCAAAAGAAATGAGAAGGAACAAAACTAGTGTTATATTGATCAAAAGGCAAGGTGTTACAGCTAATAAAGAGTTATGGCTGACAAAACTAAAAATTGCCAACCCTTATTGCATCTATTACATATGCATATGTAGCATAATTCATTTCCACTATTATAATCATGGCATGAGAAAACATGGTCAACACATCCTTCACTAGTTGCTCTTGCTATAATAAATCACACCCTAATGGCTTTGTCAAAAAACCTGCATGTTTTTTGGTGTTTCCCATGTCCTAGTTATAGAATATTAATGTGGAAGAGACCCACAATCAGATTTCGTCACTAAAAAATTAGTTGTTTCATCTACCCAAGTACCTGTAACAATAAATCCCATACCACTATTTGACGCACCAAAAGATCTTCTTCATTCTGCAATAATGGTGATTTTAGGGAAAGAAGAGTGTATCCTAGAGCAACACAGAAAAAATGTGCCCTTTGGCACTTTTACAACACTTTAAAATATTTAATTTTTTAATTATGGTGCTTAAAACATCTTCGGGCACCCTTTCTGCCTTTTGTTCCACTTGGTCGGTAATTTCCAGCCAATCAAGAACTCGTTGACAGGCTCTCGAGCTCACTTTTCACTCGGTTCTATTTGGTTGGTGATTTCCACTTCATTAGGAACTCGTCGACAACTCTTTGCTCCATGTCTTAGCTAAATTTGAGCTTTATGAATTGTTGGCTGGTCTAGTCAAATCTTCACCCTCATTATGATTTGACCGCTTGAGTTGGTTGCCTCTCTTGTTAGGATTTCCCCATCAATGAGAACTCGTCAGTGAATTCCCAGTTCTTGGTAACCTTCAAATTTCTAACATCTCCCCTGGTTCAGTCATTTTTTCATCTTCTTTTCGCCACTTCTCCTTGTCAGAGATTTCCTTAGGAAAAGGAACTAAGTCAAGGAGTTCCTATTTCCTAAGAACTCCAAAATCCCTGACGCCACCTTTGCCTTAGACATTTTGGAGCCTCCGTCAACCTTTTCCACCCTGTCGAGCATTTCCCGATGGGTGGGAAATCCGTGACAAAGGGGGACTTGTCAGTCTTTCTAGAAGGGAATGGGAATGAGGCAGAGATTTCTTTGTTCCTAGGAACTAGTAAATCTTTGATCTATTCTCAAAGTGCTCCAAAACTCTGCCTAGCCATACCTTGGTCATTTTTTGACCTTTTTTCAAAATTTTAAAAGGCAAACCTATACTTCCTGTAACGTTAGAAAATGTCCCCTTGGGGGCTTTTCCCTCATAAGGTTTAGCTCCCGGGTCTTTTATCTGCATTTAGGACATCTTGCATCATATTCTAGCATCCTGATGAAATGAACCCTGGGTTTTATGACAAATGGGACTTAGGGGGATCCCTTTAACCTAACCCTGACCAAAATAGGAGGGAGGACTTGGGCGCCCATGCCCTAGTCTTGCTCTATTTTGGGTCAGTCTCAAATTTTGAGTGTAAGCTTGTGACCATTATTTAGGTCCTATGCAGACATAATAAGTTTGAATTACGAAATTCTTGGCGGGAGTGTTTGTAGTTGCATATAGAAACATGTTTAGGCATTCATTTGAAACTAGAGAATTACAATCTATCAATTTGCATGAGCATTGACATTCTAAAGGTGATTCAAGGATTTCATTGTGTTGCAAGTTCAGATTTGTGTTGTCTATGTGTTTGTATTTGCAGATTTGAGCAATCATCTCCTCATGGCATGAAGAGCTTTTTCCTCCCATGAGATCTTCACTACAAGGTGACATCATTTGTGTTTTTGAGCATTTATCATTTAGTTTTTGCCTTTGCCTCCCAAGGACAGGCACTCTCTATCTGACAATGATGTTTAGAAGACTTGAATTTCTCTCTGGGGCTTGACTGAGGCAAGCCTCTAAACACCACAATCCCCTCCCAAAGTTTTCGTGATTGTAGGTTACAGGTCGAAGATACAGGAAAAGTGAAGTTGCAGGAGGGTATCTCAGAGTGTCAGATTTGTAGATCAGAGCTAAAAATAGCACCCTGGACTAGGGCACCCACTCATTAGTCCTCCAAATTCTGTGGTGGGAATTTATCTATGTGACAAAGGAATAGGTTACAGATCTTGTTTGTAGATCTTGATAAAAAGTAGGGCATTGGACTTGGGTGCCCGTTCATTAGTCCCTGACTATTCTGCTTCCAAACCCCAAAAATAGGTGCACTTTCATTTTTCATTTTACATCTTTCTGTAGCAGCATTATGAATAATTTGTCTATTTACTATCATATTTGCATAATTAGGGTTTTGAGGTATAATTGAGCATAGTTGAACATAATTGGCAATCAAATCATACAAATCCAATCTTCCCTACATTCCTAAGTGACCAAGGGCCTGATAGTGCATTGCCACTCAACTCAAGGTCCTTGAATGTAATTGGTGAAAGGAGGATAGACATAAAACACCCACAAATCCACTATCCAAATTTTACACCCTTTACATTTTGGTGAACTCGTGTTGTTGGACTTGTTTGCACCTTGCTGAGTGTTTTCACTTCAGATTTGCATTGATTTCATTTATTCATGTCATCATTCATTTTATTGCATTGGAAAACTTACAAAAAATTAAAAAATTTGAAAATTTTGAAATTAGAAACCCTAGGTTGCATCTTCATATGGTTTCTATTTTACATCAATTAATTTGAATTTCATCAAATTTCTAATTTATGCATTAGATCTGAGATAAATTACAGAAAATTACAAAAAATAATAGCTTGCATTGCATTTTCATCATAAAATTGCTAGGGTTTTGTTGAAAATTGTGAGTTTTGCATATAACAGGTAGTAATTTCAAAAACTAGGGTTTGTAGGTAAAATATTGTTTCAGATTTTTCTACTGATCTAAGACACTCATTCAAATTTTCATTTTGCTTTAGTGTTGCATTTTAGTGTAAATTTGTATTTGGATCTCAAAAAATTGCATTTTTACATAGAAAATTTCAAACAAAAAACTAGCATTTTCATTGATTTTTCACTAAATTTGCACTGCATTTTGCATGTTAGGGCTTGGAAATCATTTTTAGATCTAAGAGTCATCATACATTAGCTTTCAAATATTCATATAGCATTTTACATCAAGATTTAGAACCTAGGGCTTGAAAAACATTGATTTTCACTAGATTTGGCCTTATCGACTCACTAAATTTGCACTATAGGCATGTTGTAATGAATATTTTTGCACTAATTGACTGATATCAGGGGTATTATCTACTACACCTCCTAAAATTCTTTACAACACCTTGTTATTGACCTCTTGTATTAAAAATTTGGCAAAAAATTGCACATTTTTGCTATATTTGCCCTAGGGTTTGGCCTAGTTTGCACCCTAAGCGTGTTGTAAAAGATTTTATGCTTCTAGGTGTTTGATATCATTGTTATTATTTTCTACACCTCATAAAATTCCTTACAACACCTCTTCCATTGGGTCTTGGGATTGAAAAATTACATATTTTAGGGCATTTTACTAGGTTTCACCTTGGCGTCATCTTAGATTTGCATCAAAAGAGTGTTGTAAAGGGTTTATTGTTTCATTGGACTGAAAATAGACATATTATTTTCTGCCCCTGATTAAAATCTTTACAACACCTTTTCTTTTCATATATTTGCATTGAAAACGTATAAAAAATCAAGCATTTTAGGTCATTTTTTCATATAACTTTGCACTTGTCTTTTGCAATAATTTTGGAAAACTTTTAAAATCTGATTTTGCATTGATTTGAGCATATACACATGGCCTCTAATCGCAACAACAACAATAGGTTCCCTCCTAGGCCTTACATGAAGAGAAAGGTCCCTGAACCTGAAATAGTATTTACACCTCATGATAGAACAATCAGAGACACTGAAGGACCTCTTTACATCACTATGAAAATAATGGGAAACCCTATGGATGGAACCCTTATTGATCCTAATTGCATGACTAATATAGCTACAGAAGAGCTCCTTTATGAACATAATTTGATGCAAAGAGCTTATGACCCTTCGGATAAAATGATCAAAACACATAAGTGAACCTTTGTAAATCCTTTGGGTAAGATATCATTGTTGGTAGCTGTATTTGAGAAACATGTAGAACAATGTTTTGATGTTGTCCTTGTTTCTAATCTATTTCAAATAAAACTTGGACATCTATGGTTAAAGGCTATGAAAGCCATCCCTTCAACAATTTATAAATGTGTAAAATTTCCTTTGAATGGACAAGTGCATGCTATTCATCAAAATACATATAAGACTTTAATTACACAACACTTTACATTGGATTGCTTTTGGGACAAATATGAAAACAAACCAGGGCCATGAACAGACTTTAACTTCTTGAGCTATAGAAATTACAAAGCAAAACTATTACATCCAATGGCTGGTCCCTCTATGCAAGAAGTAACAAAAGACAAGCAACCCGCATTTGAAGAGAACTCTAGACCAAAAGGACAAGGTCCCTATGCTGAGGTTCCTCCCCCAACATCCTTACAAGGACCAGAAGGTCATTGTTGACAAAAAAACATTCCACCTAGACAAATGAGATTTGATCCTGGTGCTTCATCTTCTAATTTGCAAAAACCTATGAAAGAGCAAAGCCCTATCTTACAAGAGATAAGTGGTAAGAGAAAATGAAAAAGAAAAGCAAGAGAAAGAAGAAGAAGAAGACAAGCATATGCCATAAACCTTGCATCTCAACAAAAAAACATTGATCCAAACATTAAACCAAACAAAGATGATTAGGTAATTGGGCTATGGTACCTTATGTCCCACTTTCCTCTAACATTAGGGAGTGGGAGGATGATGATGAGACTTAGCACGAAGATCCTACAGGTAAGTATCTCTAACCCTTTATCTCTCTTGTGATGTGCTTCCCCCATGATGTGTTGTGTTGTTTAGGCCTCCTGGGATGACCCTTGATTCTCTTGTAAGGTCCAGGATACCAGGAGACCGCCTCTATTGTGACCTTCTATTTGTATCATCATTCTTCCATATTGCCTCTCTCTCTAATTTCATCATTGTGTGTTGTGTCTTACGGACATAGCATTGTGGTTGGTGAATTAGGGGCACCCTCCTACGTGACTGTCCCTAAGACACTTGTTCCTCCTCTTTTATTTATTGTTTACCTTCCTCTAGTTTTTCTATCTAGCGAGCGAATGACGAAAAGACATTTATACTGATGTAGACCTAGCATCCCTTTAGCAAGAAATAAAAAATTGGACTTAGTTCCTAATATGATGATGGGGTTATAATATATTATATGACGCTTGGCTAGTAGAAGCACTCATACTTTTTGTGTAGTGATTTTGATGATGTTTTTATCTCACTTACAAACCTTAACAATATTGCCGCTCTACGCACTTTGTTTGTCTTTAAATCTCACCTTGGTGATGCTCGATTCGAAGATTTTCGTGATATAGCCCCACGATTATCCTCGATCTCAGAATTCATGGTATAACCTTGGCTCTTTGTGTGGTTAATCATATGCATTGATGTTGTTGTTTATCATGATTATGTAGACACTAACATGTTTCTTGCAAGGATGTGTTTGTGGGAACATTTGACAATCGTAAAGCACATGTCACCTCCAGGGGGCATGGACTTTGCGAAAGTCCGTGTTCCCTTGTGTGTTTTCTTCCTACCTTAACGTGCTTGATATCGATACCTGATATCAACCACCTTAAGGTGGGGGCATATATAAGGTAAGCTATTTGTTGTAGATGTTAGCAATGTGCTTGTCCTCAAGTGCAGTTTAAAGACTGGTGGCGATGAGTCCCTCCTGCACTCTGAGTTTGTCTTCAATTAATCAATCATCTTAAGCCCTCTACGGAGGTGGGGATGGTGTATTTCTCAGAGCAGATTGCATCATCCTATCATTTTCAAAAGTCCTCTATGGAGGCAGGGAGCGGTTCTGTGACTAACTCAACCCTTAAGCGTGTCTTCAGCGATTGTTGTGGCAAAGCCCAATTGTCGGTGTGTCCTTGTAATGTGCCTGAGATGGTGATGAGCCTAGAAATAGGAACACACCATCGCTTGTCTACTGTGTTTTCTCCATGTCTTCAAAGTGTGTGTGTTTGGCGTGCTTGCTTAATTTGGCATGTCTGCTACCTCATATGCAGTCTAAAGACTAGCGCGATGAGTGCTTCCTGCATTTTGGGAGGCTTGGCGTGTCTTGCATGTGTGTTGCCCCATATATGCAGTTTAAACACCAGCGTGATGAGTGATTCTTGCATTATGGGAGGTGTGTTTACTTTCCTTGCATTTGCATATATTAGAAAAAGAAAAAGAAAAGAAATCATCTCTATCTTCCATGCATTAACTATTTTCTATGCATTCAGTGTATTCACCATGTTTTACGTGACTGTAATTGTATTCTCCATGTTTTGCATGCCTGTCATTGTCTTCAATGTGTCTGGCATGTCATCTCCATGCTTGGCGTGTTTGCTATGTTTGTTGATCGTACTTTAATGCATATATTGGCCTTGCATTTATACATACATTAAAGTGGGGGCTAAATGTAATGTCGAAAAATGTCCCCTTGGGGGTTTTTCCCTCATAAGGTTGAGCTCCCAATTCTTTTATCTGCATTTAGGACATCTTGCATCATATTCTGACATCCCAATGAAATGAACCCTAGGTTTTATGACAACTGGGACCTAGGGGATCCCTTGAACCTAACCCTGACCAAAATAGGGGGGAGGACTTGGGCACCCGCGCCCTAGTCCTACCCTATTTTGGGTCAGTCGCAAATTTTGAGTGTCGTCTTGTGACCATTATTTAGGTCTTATGCCGACATGACAAGTTTGAATTATGAAATTCTTGGCAGGAGTGTTTGTAGTTGCATATATAAGCATGTTTAGGCATTCATTTGAAGCTAGAGAATTACAAGCTATCAATTTGCATGAGCATTGGCATTCTAAAGGTGATTTAAGGCTTTCATTGTGTTGCAAGAGCATATTTGTGTTATCTATATGTTTGTATTTGCAGATTTGAGCAATCATCTCCTCATGGCATGAAGAGCTTCTTCCTCCCATGAGATCTTCACTACAAGGTGACATCATTTATGTTTTTGAGCATTTATCATTTAGTTTTTGCCTCTACCTCCCAAGGGCATGCACTCTCTATCTGACAACGGTGTTTGAAAGACTTGAATGTCTCTCCGGGGCTTGACTGAGGCAAGCCTCTAAAC
This sequence comes from Cunninghamia lanceolata, assembly GCA_027924645.1. Lineage (NCBI taxonomy): Eukaryota > Viridiplantae > Streptophyta > Pinopsida > Cupressales > Cupressaceae > Cunninghamia > Cunninghamia lanceolata. Next base: position 9,494,714 of record BSBN01000957.1, read on the forward strand.
ACCACAACCCCCTCCCAAAGTTTTCATGATTGTAGGTTACAGGTCGAAGATACATGAAAAGTGAAGTTGCACGAGGGTATCTCAGAGTGTCAGATTTGCAGATCAGAGTTGAAAATAACACCCTGGACTAGGGCACCCGCTCACTAGTCCTCCGAATTCCATGGTGGGAAAATCTCTGTGACAGCAGGGACAGGTTGCAGATCATGTTTGCAGATCTCGACAAAAAGTAGGGCATTAGACTTGGGCACCCGCTCATTATTCCCCGACTATTCCGTTTCCAAACCCTGAAAATAGGTGCACTTTCATTTGTCATTTTACATCTCTTTGTAGCAACATTCTAAATAATTTGTTCGTTTATTGTCGTATTTGCATAATTAGGGTTTTGAGGTATAATTGAGCATAGTTGAACATAATTGGCAATCAAATCATACAAATCCAATCTTCCCTACATTCCTAAGTGACCAAGGGCTTGATAGTGCATTGCCACTCGACTCAGGTCCTTGAATGTAAGTGGTGAAAGGAGGATAGACATAAAACACCCACAAATCCACTATCCAAATTTTACACCCTTTACACTCCTAGACATGAAGAACACATCTAAAAGGATATTAATGGATTTTTGACACAATTTATGGATCCTTAAAAGATGGGCTATTTGATCCATGGGGTAAAATAGGTCAAAGGTGTTTGCCAAATAAACACGAGAAACTAGTGGCCTTATACAATTCATTGGGCACATGAGTCAAAAGGGGACAATATCAACTACATTTGAAGAGATTTTTAACCAAACCCTATAGTTGAACATTGCTTTCAACTACGAAAACAACACAAAAAACACAAAACAACAAGGCAGACATCCTCCTAATGAGGATGCAATAGGCTGCAACAACACTTATTTCAAAAGACAACTAACATATATAAAAAATCTCAAAACCAAACCTACAAGCAAGGTTTGAGATGAATCCCATTACTTATCTTCTTCATTGAAATTTCCAATTATTTAATTTTCATAGTTACACATGAGTCCCATCAAGTAGAATGCCCTTCCACATTAAGCTTGAAACTCTTAAAACTTTCTTAGAGAAGTTCTTTGTTGTATTTTGTACTTCTTTGTAGGAATATTATTGATTGTAATCAAGAAGGTTAGCAAAAAAATTACTTTGGGGCTCAAAGGATGGGCACTCTACTAAGAAATAGGGTGGGGTTGAAAATATTTAAGAAATTCTCTATCTAGGGCTCTAATTATTAGGCCTTATTTAATGAAATTTATTGCTCTTTTATCTAAGATCCTTGTTCGTCTTCTTCCTCAGACATGATAAGTTTTGCTACATCAATTTTTTTTAAATAAAAATTAAGGTATCCTAGTGAGGAAAATTGTCCACTCTCATTAGCAAGAACTTCATGTATCTCAAAAAAATATGAAACACGGGTAAAACTAGGGTGGCAACCTAGATCAGTATCCCAACATTTTCTTATATAATTAGCTAATACCAATGGACATAAAGGGGGGAAACTGGGCCTTTTACCTTGTATTATCAATCTATAGAAATTTGTGGTATCTACTCTCTCAAAGGGCCTCTTTCTTGTTAGTCTGATCTCATAACAAGTCATGGTGAATTTGCATACATCTACTTTATGCATATATTATTTTAAAATCCCCAACTCTATTTCAAAACCCTATTAAGAGTACTGTAAGACTTTTGGCCCCTTTAATAACAAATTCCCTTATGACTTCTATAGAGCAAAAACAATAGATCCTCAAATTAGCCTCTCAAAAGTCACACAACTTAACTTGCCCATAGCCATGTGCTCTAAATTTTGGTACTTTTGAAGGTTATATAGCACATTAGACGCTTTGAGATCCATTTGCATGATTCTTTGGCTACATGAAGGAACTCCATTTCTCTTGAGATTTGAAGCATTATGTCCACTACAACAAGTAGAGGCAAAGAGGGTCTCTCTCTTTCTTGTCGATCTTCCAATATTCTATCCAAGTTGGAGCTGGTGAATTCCATGACAAGATAGCATCATCTTTCTATGAAACACACATCTATAAACTGAACAATAAAAGGGCTCAACAAATTTGCATGAATGACTTGATTTCCACTTGTAGTAGAGAGTCTATATCCTCACCAAACATGGGGTTCTCTTTAACAACAACCTTCACTCTAAGCCATGAGCTAGGAGAGTGTGAGATCATGATGGGTCAAGCAATCGAAATGGAGGGAAAATTTGCTTGAAAATTTGCAAAACTCTTTTCAAGCTAAAATCTTCATTTTTTTTGGCTTGGCAAGAAAAAAGGAAATGGATATTCATTTGTTTTCAAATTCCACCTCCCCTTTAAAAAAAATTCTTCAAATTACATTGGAATTAAACAAATATCCATTTTCAAAATGGGTATTTGTTTTCTCAAAACAAATATTTCTTTTGTTTTCGAATTCCCACTTCCCTGCATAGCCTCAACCAAAAAATTACCTTTGGATTGCACGCGAATTAGAATTGGGAATCACAAACGTGTATTTTCCATACAAATCACCATATAGGGTCTTCATAGATTTTCTTTGACTTCACCATTGATGTTGGTAGACCTTTTTTAATTCAAATTTAATAAAACAAAAATATATATTTAGAAAACTCTTAGAATTCTAAAAATATAAGATATGTTTACTATAATTTTAATAAGTAATTGTTATTAATGTTTGAATTAATACATCCAATAACTTTCGAAATATTTTATCTTTTTGAAATCCAAAAGATGTGGAATAGTGTAAACTTTATTGACGGAGATTATAAAAAAATTATGTATGCATATTACCAAATTAAGTTGGCCAAAAATTTGTTTTTAAAGGTCGCATCACTTACAAAATACTATTGGAATGAAATTTGCAGACGATTACTTCGGAATTATAAAAGGAAGAAGAGAGCTGAAGTAAACTAATTAATTGCACCACGTAGCGCGCAATTTCGTGGAAAAGGAAATAAAAAGCTAAATCCTTTCTGAAAACTTCTTCTCTGCGTTCGAGACACAATTCAGGTGGATAGATTTCGTAAAACAGTAGACAATTTTGCAAGACGAAGATGATTTTCCCGCTTCATGATGTCTGCTAAAAGAGTTGGACTAGCATTCGCATTTTCTGTGACTTATTTTTAACTTCTTACCAAATGAGTCCGATCATGTCTGTATAAATTCAATGGATATTCGTTACTTCTTTCCTTTCCGAATTCAAATTAAAATATAATGGTTTCTCGCGACAAAATCCCAGAAAGGCGTTTGTATTAGTTGACTTTGCATTCTTATGATATCTAAAGCGAATTGACTGGTAAGTCTTTTCGTGCTCGACAGCACATTTGATCAGGCAACAGTTGTAATACACGCTTAGTCATTGATTCCATTCTGTCTAGAAGCTCTAGGTTATCAAATGACCAATTCCACAACTATTAAGTGTATTGTTCGAAGTCAAAGTTATCATACGATTAATTCTAACTCTTCCATCTAGTGCATGAAAAAAAAAAAAATCAGGGCGTTTAGAAGCTTCAGGTCAAAGTCATCACATGACCAACTCTAGAATCAACACACGATCAAGTATCTAAAGGGTTGTCTAGGAGCTTCCAAATGACCATAAGATCAACTCCACAACCTCAACATAATTAAGGACTTATCCCATACCACCAAACAAGAGCTTCAAGTCAAAGTCTACACGACTAAATTCAATAGTGTAAGGAAGAATTCTAAAGAAACTAGCAACATGATTCATAATCCACTTGTCACAATCAACAAAATCATCCATTCTAAGGATTGAATGCTCAAAGTGTGTTCCATTGATCCTCTCCACTTCCACTCTAGAAGTGCTCACCATAACTATCCCTAAAACAAGATCAATTGCAAACAACTCCCACTCAAACAAAGATTACTACCACAAGGAAGGTGTTCCCCGATCTTCTAGCCCCAAATTAGGCTTTGATACCAAATGTAAAGAAATTCATTCATACTACCAGTACAAAAACTCACATAGATAAAGCTCTAATACTAAATGAAAAGAAATATAGGAAATTATTGACAATTTCCTACATTAACCCTAGTACAAAATAATTCCCCCCATTAGTCATATGAGGAAAGATGTCATAGTAGTATCTCTGATCTATATAAATTTTAGCATAAACCACACATAGTATGAATAAAAGAAAGAAGAACCACACAAGAGAGAGACATTGGAATACCAAAGGAAAACCCATCCATGAAAAACCTAGCTTCCAAACACTAAAACTAATGTATCTGTAGCAACAAAACAATTACAATACAGTATCAAGTCCCTAGACTTAATATGGAGACCGACACTCTTAATCAAGGAGGAAACCATACTAGATATGACGACCTAAATCAATGAGTAACCATTGTTCCTTTCCCCATGTGACCGATCCAAGAACAAATGAGATCCACACATCTCACTTCATGCTCTTGAAGGTTTCCTTAACAATCAACTCAAGCCTCTAGGTGCTTACACCAAACTCCATTCACAGTGAACACATACTTGAGATGATAAATAAATTATATCCAAAGCCTTCTATTTATAGACAAGAGAGTAACAATGAGAAAAATATTACTAGAAGCTTCCCAAACCACCTTGCCATCAATAATTAATATCCCTAAGAAAAAATAATCAATGTACAAATTCAACTTCCCAAGTTTGCCACCAAGACATGTGACAACACATTCTTTGAGGCAACAAATTACTCTTCTACAAGCCTAGTGCCCAAGTTTGACTTGGACACATGACCCATGAATTAAATATTTTTTACAATAGTTGAATGTATTTTACAATGATCTTCAATCATTAAATGCATCCCTCCAAACAGCCCAATAAACTATATGCTCACTAATCCATGACCTCCCAAATCTTAGATGCATTTCTTCTAATGTGCCACCACCATTAAATGCATTTGCAATGTCCCATACAACATCCCCTTAGGAAAATATGTCTCTCCCAAAGTGTGGCACCCCACATAGACAAGGACCACAACTTAACAAAATATCCAATATATATATATATATGCACAATGCATTTCCATATATATGTCTACTTTATATACCTTAAAGTAGTTGTTCTTAAATCTTTTGTAAAAGTTATCTATTCTTGGGTCAAACCATGGAATTGTTAATGTTTGTAAATATAGGTGTTTTTTCAAAAAATGGAGTTTTTTTGAGAAGTTTTACATTTCAATGCAATAAATTGTGAAGGTCTTAATGTATTTGTTATCATTGAGGAATTAGGGTACACCTTAACTTTTTTTTATGATCACATCATTGTTCTTAATAGTAAATTTTGCTTCTGAATACTACAACAACATTTATCACAAGCATTCTCCATGTTGTCATATTTTGCATAGATGTGTACAAGAGTATTCACTAGCAAAATATCTTTACATTTGGTTTCACAAAATTCTTTTGCATTTGCCAAAAAAGTTTGAGAGCTTTCTCAAGTAGACACTTCTACAGGTTTTGATTGATTATTAAAAAAATATATTATAGCAATTATAACTCCAATACTAAGCTTATAAATTGAATTGTTTGTACACATTTGTAACAACCATAACTTCAATACTAAACTTATAAAAAAGTATAAAATTTATTAGATAAAGTTCAACTATTTCTATCTCAAATAAACACTTCTATAAGTTTTGATTAATTAGAAAAAATATATATTATAACATTTTTTATAACTTCAATACTAAACTTATAAACTAAATTGTTTGTACTTCATTTATAACAACCATCACTTCAACACTAATCTTGTAAACTGAATTGCTTGTACATATATTTCTTCATTTCAAAAATTGATAAAAATAATCAAATATTTTCAATTATAAAACAGTGGTAACAAACTAAATGTTTTCCTTTATGTTCTACCAAGGGGAGTTTTTCTTTTTATCTTGTATCATGGTTGGAAATTCCCTGTACCCAATAAATGGAAGTTTGAGCCACCACATCCTTATTCACTCAGATTCTCAGATGTAGTAAAGTCCAGTTTCCAACGGTCAGATAATGGTAATGGGAGCCAGAGATGTAGTATAACTCCAGCGGTCAGTTCGGGGATATGGGAATGGATCTAACATATCATATACACTTTTTATTTTAGGACTTCTTGTACCCATCTGCCACTCCTGTTTGAGAATCTCCAGAAGAGCTGACACCTTTGTCATGGTGGGGCGTGCAGAGGGTGAATCTTCCGAACACCACAAACCAAGGCGTAACAATGAAACCATAATTGGGATGTGATTGCCCGTCTGATTGAGGCGCAACCTTTGGTCGACTACATCCAACATTTGATCTTGAATTGCATTATTTACCCACTTGCGGAGGGTCAAATGCCCCTTAAACATGGGGTTAGTGGGCCTCTTTGCTGTCACCATTTCCAATAACAAAATGCCATAACTAAAAACATCTCCTCGAGTAGACACCCTTCCATTCACCCCATATTCTGCAATCAATTAAGTCAAATTATTAGAAGCATTCGAATCTGAATACTAAAGGTGGAAAACCCCATTATTAAGAAAGCATACCTGGTGCAATATACCCTATGGTACCATTCAAATCTCTGAAATTGAGAGAGACAAGGGAATTTTGGCCCATTAATTTGGCTATTCCGAAATCTGACAAATGAGCCATGAGGTCTTCGTTTAAAAGCACATTGCTTGGTTTTATATCACAATGCACTATTTGCTCATGACACTGATGATGAAGATACTCGATGGCATGAGCTACATCCAAAGCTATGTTTAGTCGTTCCCAGAGTCCCAATTTGAATTCACAGGAATGATGATCTGGGGGATACAAATGCTTTTCTAAGCTCCCATTACTCATTAATTCAAATATTAGAGCTTTGAAGGTGTCGGTGGAACAGGTGGTTATAATTTTAACCACATTTCGATGTCGAATATTTCTCAATGCCATACATTCTGTTGTGAAATTCTTGCGGGAGTGCTTTTTCGTTAAATTCAAAACCTTCACAGCAACATCACTGCCATCATCCAATTTCCCTTTATACACTGATCCAAAGTTACCTCTTCCCAACAATTTGACGTCGGAGAATCCATCCGTTGCTCGGTCAATTTCTTGATAGGAAATTTGTGGATGTTTACACCTGACAAATGTGAAAGTTTGTTGCAACCTCCACAGGTACAAGGTCCTTATATCCAACCTCTTTGTCCATAGAAATCCTAAAAGAAATACAAAAGCAGTAATACAAAATGCCCCAGCTGCTACTTCTCCCATTACTTTTCTCAATGGCGGAGTTCCCATAGAGCTGTTTTGCCTTCCACAAACAGGCAAGGAGGATACATTTGACCCGAACAGGCCAACGTTTCCAATTAGGGATATAACTGCAGTACCATTTACAAAAGATCTTCCTTCATTCTTGTCTACTGCTAGACAATTGAATGACAAATTTAAAGAATGAAGGAATTTCAGCACTTTGAGAGACATGGGTATTCTACCTGACAAGAAGTTGGACGAAAGATCCAGATATCTCAGATTTTTCAAATTGCCAAGTGAATATGGAACTGAACCTTCTAAGCCATTTCTTGATAAGTTCAAATACTGCAATGCAGTGCAATTTCCAAGGGTCTCTGGAATCACACCATTCAACCTGTTGTGGGAAATATCTATTGCTTTAGCCCTCAGAAGCTTACCAATCTCTCGAGGCAGAGCACCCTCTAGATAATTGAATGACAGATTCAAATAAAATTTTATGTTTGAGAGATTCACAACTTCTTGTGGTATGCTTCCAATCAGAGAATTGTGAGACAAGTCCAGCACTTGTAATTTGTTGCAGTAGCCTAAACTTACCGGTATCATATCTGACAAGTGGTTATGATGAAGAAAGAGCATTTTCAACCGTCGCAAGTTGCCGATTGATTGAGGAATTCTGCCAGAAAGCTTGTTATGGCTAATCTTCAACAAATACAAATGTTCTAGCTTACCAAAGTCATCAGGGATAGTACCAACAAACTGGTTCTTTTGGAGAAACAACCGTTCCAGATTTTCAAGCCCTTTTAATGATGGAATGGTGCCGTTCAGATGGTTTACACTAAAATCAAGAAGGGTGAAATTGGTAAGATTGGCTATATGTTTGGGTATCTGTCCTGATAACATATTGTGCCCCAGATCCAAGTGTACCAGAGCTGAGATGCTAACAAAAGAGGAGGGAATAGCACCTCCTAATCTATTTCCTCTCAGGGACAAATAATTCAACTGCGGAAGGCTTCCTAAAAGCGGTGGGATTGAACCATGAAGGGCGTTAGAAGAGAGATCAATGGTCTCAAGAAAGGACATATTGGCCAGATGAGAAGAAATAGAACCCTGTAAACTCATTCCTGAGAGGTTGAGGGAAAGCACTCTGTCCTGTTGTCTATCACATATAACCCCGCCCCACTTGCAGATAGGAATATCCACAGTCCAATTAGATAATGGGTGGTTGCGAGAGAAAGTAAGGGAAGACTTGAAAGCCAAGAGAGACTGTTGTTCCTGCCAATGATGAAAACCATTAGTAGTGAAACAATCTGAGATGACCAGACAGAAAAACAAGATTAATAGCAGAGGAAAAGTGGACATTGTTATCCCACATCAAACGAACTCCAATACAGAAAGAAACTCTAATATAACGTCAATGAAATTAATTTGAAATAGGAGGATTGTACGAAACCAGTTACTTGGGTACTGTCCAACTGACAGAATTTTGTTTTTGGACGATTTAGAGAGAACACGCACAGGAGTCTTTACTCTGCAAAATATATTACCAATTGGCCCCACTGCTGCTTATTTTCCAAATTCTCATTCCAAGAAAAAACATATAGGAAAAAAATTTGTATTTTACACTTCAAGATAAAATGCCCTGAAACATATATCTGAAAAAAGCCCTTGCATAGAAACGAATTGTGAATCATAGGAGTTGAGGGAACCTTCTGTTGGCCCATCATTGTCTTTAAACCAAAAAAAAATGGACCCCTCAATTTTCAATACAAACGCTATAGTTAATGAATCTATGAAAACCCGTGATTAATCCCTTTTGCCAACACCTTCCACTAACCTTCCAATAGACGAGTGAACCCATAAATTGAATTATGCCAACAACGCCCTTTGTCGGTTCAGTTTCCGAGCATTGACGTGTCTATTGTTGGACGAAGCGTATGGATAAGAAATGGGCAACGTGGCCCGGAATGGATCAGAACTTGGTTAGACAAAGTCACGTCATACGGAAATGGACTTTGCGAGGAAGGTGCGTATGTAGGGTAGATTCACTTCACATTTTATTCCATCCGTTTAAATCTTCCTTTTATTACATCACTTAGAAGGAGATTTTATAAATCTTTTTCCTATTTCATCCGCTTAAATCTTCATTTTATTTTTTCCACTTAAAAGAGATATTGTTAGATTTTTTTTTTTTTTTTTTTGGTTATTTATTAATTTATAAATATCTGAAATATTCAATATTGAGCTAATTATATTTTAAATGACCTACCAAAATCATTTTCAAATACTAATATTTTTTAGCACTTTTTGTAAAATTATTTTTTGATCAAACCTACTCATCCTCATGTGCTAGACTCCTTCAATTGTCCTCCACTTGCCTTTCTAGGTATTTTCTTTTCTTTTCTCATTTTAAATTTTTTATAATTTAAATAAGTTTTAATTAATTTTTTAAATTTATATTCCTAAAATTTATATAAATTTTAAAAATTCTTATTTTCTTATTAAATTTATAAATTTATAAAATTAAAATATAGTTATAAATTAAAATATTAATAAATCAATAATTCTTTAAATAATAAAATAATACAATTAAAAATTAAATTAACAAAATTAATAAAATTATAAAATAATATAAAATTAATAAAAATTATTAAATTAATTTATAAATTTATAAAATTAGTAAATTAGTAAATTTATAAAACTATAAAAATACTAAATTAATGTGCCCTCCCAGATTTGGATACTAAATCTATGATAAAAACTGGTTCACTACTGAATTTCACGGATGCTAGGTTTCCTTCTCCCGTTTTTAAAAACACCACGTGGTGGAGGTCAGGCGTGACTGCCAAAGTGCAAGGAAGGAGGACAAAATCGCGCAGATCGGAAGGCCATTTCAGTCCCCCAAATCCCCGGGGCAGTGGTGTTTCGGTGGAACAAAGTGCGGCCAAGAACCCTCACGCATAGGACAAACAAAAAGAAGGTGCCCTAGGGTGGTCAGACCCACAACACAGGGCAAATTTGGATACTCTCCAGAGAGTTAAGCCATTATTAAACACTAAAAAATCATTTGTTGTAGAATTTGAAGAAGATGTGTTGAGCGAAGTGATTGAGAATGAAGCGTTCTTTGCCAAAAATGGGTCAATCGACAGATTTATCAGACTACTACCAAGCCTTTCGGATCTACACAGATGGATCTCAGAAACCTGGGTCCTGTTCTAAAAGGTGATGTTCAAATCTACCCCTGCGCAGGGATTTTTCATTGTAGTTTTCGGCAAGGTGTAGGATAGGAATTCCATCCCCTGTAATTATATTTGGGACTGCAATGAGTACAAATTCTCGTGCTCAAACAATGGCACCCAAATTTCGACCCAACATCGTCCAATCCTTTTTTTGTGATGCCTGTGTGGGTGCGTCTCCCAAATTTACAGCTGCAATTTTTGTTTGATTCATGTTTTGAAGCAGTTGGGAATAAACTGGGGAAGTTTTTGGATGTAGATGAAGGCTCCTCTAATTACCTTCACACCATTTATGCCCGCATTCTAGTTGAACTGTAGATTTATAAAAGTTTTCTGGCAGATATAACTCTAAAAGTCGCAGATCACTGTTGGGTCCAAACCTTGGATTACGAAGGCTTACTTTTTCATTTTCGTAGATGCTTCAATATTAGGCATATTGCTACAAAATGCCTGAAAGGCTTTACCTTTTCGTTGTCGTAGATGCTTCAATACTAGGCATATTGCTACAAAATGCCTCAAACGACAATTAAATGGTCAGGCCTCATGGTGGAAAGAGGCTTCCTCTCATCATTACTCTATGGAAAAAATGGAACCCGAGCCTCATTGTGAGGAAAAAGTTTAGAATGAATCCTCTCCTAAGGGGGGGAACTCCTGATACTAGAAGCCAAAGAGTTTTTGAAGGATCACAACCCCTCCTTGTTGTAATGGATGGAGCTTCCCCTTCTGGGTCCGAATGCATTAAAGCTGACAATAGGATGGATTCTAAACCAAGGAAAGCTCTGACATCTCCAATGATTCCAGAAGTAACAAACAATGTATCAATGGATCAAAAAGGTGGTATTGCTATTTCCTCAGCTATTAAGGTTGAGACCTTGGATAGTGGGATTTTAGATGAAAATTGGACAATGGTGTAGAGAAAAAAGAAGAAAGAATTTGCTCCCCAGAGTATCCAATTACATTCTAATTCTAAAAGTACTATTAATACATAGATTTTTGTTATGAGTTCCTGTGGATCCTATTGGATTTTATTAGAACAGGTGGAAAGAATAGGCACCCACTTTATTTTTTGTTGTTTCTTGTTACGAGATATGACTCCCTAAAGCCTAACTCACGATCAAAAATAAAAATAAAAATAAAAAATACTAAATTAATGAAATTATAAAATGATAAAATTAAACTTTATAAAATTAATAAATTAATAAATTTGAAAAATTAATAAATATTATAAACTATAAAATTTGTAAAATTAATAAATGAATAAAATTATAATATTAATTTCGATTACTTATTGTTTTGCTAATAAACCTAGGTTAGGCACAGGGGGGTTAAAAAAAAGGGCATTGAAAGCTTAGATTTGGTAATCAATAGGTTTACTAGATCCATCTAAGACACATAGAGTATTCCACTTGATTTTGAAAAAAAATCACCTTCCCAGTCCATGGAAAGAAGGATTGAGTCCAAAAGAATATTAGTAGTTACACTATGCAGCAACTGCCATCATACTCAAAATGATTGTCACCTTGTCCATGAGCCATAATAAAACATGAAAACACTAAGATGAAGCCATATATACCACCATTGAACATAGAATAGAGTTACCATAACTATACTATATTATCTTACTTCATAATACAATTTTATCAACTACCCAATAGAATCTGGACAAAAATAAAAACCAACTGTTAATCCATTTGATCAATCTATATCCTTGTCTATATCCTTGAAGGCATCAAACATATACAAAAGGGAGGACAAATTACCTTAACACTCCCTTCTCGTACTATGATAAATTAGTTTCTATTATGAATTAACTTAAAATTATAAAATTATTATTTTTATCGATTAAAATGGTCATGGGGGCCAACCCATTATATTAAAAGTTTCAAAATTTTACAAAAAAGGATTTTGTAGGAGGGAGGGCCACAAAGACACAACCTTGAACAATGTGTGATTAAACAAAACTAGTTGAGGGAAGAAAAAGTTTTCCCAATAGGCTATAATATTTACATCCATGCTTATATTGTATCTATCATGAAACTAGACAAACATTAAGAAGACTTGTAGCCACCTTTTTCATTCTCCTTGTTACTCTCACTGGGTAAGTGCACAAAGATGGGGGACCAAAAGGGGGTCTTAAGATGCCACTTTTTTTTTTCTCTGAAATTAGGAAAGATTGATGTCGAATGAGAAATTGAAGATATTTACTCTCAAAATTTGAAGATATAATAAAAACAAGAATCGTAGTGCTCTGAATCTAGTTTCTAAACTACTATTTTTTTTCAAAAATAGTTGAGATTAAGGGGTTCAAAAGGGGGGGGGCACACAAATTGGTCTTGTTTTTTTCAAAAAAAAAAACATGGCGTCTGGTGTGCCCCACCTAAAATGTTAACTTTTTTTTTAGTATTTCAAAAATCTCTTTAGTGAGAAATTAGCTAACACTATGTAGTTTATCCCTGATTTTTCTGATAATTTTTTCCTGAATAATTGATTTTTTACTAATTTTCAAAGTGGAAACATCTTGAAAAATAGAAAATTGAGTGTGCTCCCCACTAAATTTTTTTAAAACTAATTGAAAATCTATTTTTTTTAATACATGTAGAATGGAGTCTAGTTTCTAAAAATGTAATTTATTTAAAATTTTGATGAACAATTTAAAAAAAGTCAAAAATACCACACACTGGTTTTTGACAAAAAACGGATACACTAACAAAAGAAAGTAAAGATGAAATCCTTACCATACTCAAAATGTGAAAAAAATTATATGGTTAGAAAGCTAAGAGAGAGCTTAAGATTATGGTGGTATTTTTTCGTCTTGTCATTGAAACAAGTGCAAACCTGATGGGGAGCACACTCTAGATTATGTAAATTTTGTTACAATCTAAAAAAACACGTCTTTAGATGTCCAAAACATAGTCTAAGCCTTTGGGTTGGAAGCCCAAGGAAAATCCAAGCCAAAGTCTTAGAATTTACCAAAGCAAAGCATAAGACGAGCGCATTATAACGCGCTTGCGTTATGGTGAAATAAAATCATCTCACTCCCTCCCTCCTTACCCCCCCTTTCTCTCCCCTCTTTACCTACTACCCTCTCTCTCTCTCTCACCTATCTACCTCCTAGTTTTCCTTTTCCTTTCCAATTTCCCTTTAGATCCCACCAATTTTTTCCTATTTTACTATTTTCCACCTCTCCTCTTATCATTATTCCCATCCAATGAACTTTAGTTTTATCTTGTTTCCACTTCATCCTCCCAATTTATATCCTCATCCCTCTTTGCATGTCCTAGTTTTCTTGTTTCCAAATGCTTTGTCGATGAGAGAGAGAGAGAGAGAGAGAGAGAGTTCTATTTTTCTTGTTTCCATTTCCTTCGTCGATAAGGGAGAGGGAGAGATAGAGGGGAGAGATAGGGAGATAGAGAGTGAGCAAGATATCTAGAGAGATAGGTAGAGAGATTCAGAGGTAGAGGGATGATAGAGATATGGAGATAAGGGAGAGATAGGGAGATAGAGGTTTTGGGTTGCTCAGGTGTAGGGTTTAGGGGTTATGGGTTAGGGGCATTATTTAGGGTTTAGGGGTTTAGAGAGAGAGAGAGGGTAGAGATAGGAAGATAGAGGTTTAGGGTTTCTTGTGTTTAGGGGTTAGGGGTTAGGGGTTAGGGTTTAGGGGCATTATTTAGGGTAAATATGAGTTTTGGGTTTAGGGTTTAGGGGTTAGGGTTTAGGGGAATTATTTAGGGTTTAGGGGTTTAGGGTTTAGAGAGATAGAGAGAGGGGACTTATAGAGATTGGGAGAGATAGAGGAGATAGACGGGAGAGATAGGGAGATAGAGAGTGAGGGACATGTCTAGAGAAATAGGGAGAGAGATTGAGAGGTAGAGGGGTGATAGAGATAGGGAGATAGGGGAGAGATAGGGAGATAGAGGTTTAGGGTTTAGGAGTTTGGGGTTTAGGGTTGCTCAAGTTTAGGGGTTAGGGTTTAGAAGCATTATTTAGGGTTTAGGATTTATGGTTTATAGGTTGGGGGTTAAGCTTTAGAGGTTTAGGGTTTAGAGTTTAGAGAGAGAGAGGGGACCAATAGCGAGATATAGAGGAGACCGAGGGGAGAGATTGGGAGATAGAGAGTGAGGGACATGGCTAGAGACATAGGGAGAGAGATTGAGAGGTAGAGGGACGATATAGATAGGGAGAATAGGGAGAGATAGGGAGATAGAGGTTTAGGGTTGCTTGGGTTTAGGGGTTAGGGGTTAAGGGTTAGGGACATTATTTAGGGTTTAAGGGTTTAGAGAGAGAGAGAGAGGTTTAGGGTTGCTCGAGTTTAGGGTTTAGGGGTTAGGGGTCATGGTTTAGGGACATTATTTAGGGTTGTTCAAGTTTAGGGTTTAGGGGAATTATTTAGGGTTTAGGGGTCTAGGGTTGCTCAGGTTTAGGGTTTAGGGGTTAGGGGTTAGGTTTTAGGGGTTTAAGGTTTAGGGTTTAGGGTTTAGAAAGAGATAGAGAGAGCTTAGGACCGATAGAGATCAGGAGAGATAGAGGAGATAAAGGGGAGAGATGGGGAGATAAAGAGTGAGGGACATGTCTAGAGACATACGGAGAGAGATTGAGAGGTAGATGGATGATAGAGATAGGGAGATAGAGGAGAGATGGGGAGATAGAGGTTTAGGGATTTGGGGTTGCTTAGGTCTAGGGTTTAGGAGTTAGGGTTTAGGGGCATTATTTAGGGTTTATGGTTTAGGGGTTAGGGGTTAAGGTTTAGAGGTTTAGGGTTTAGAGAGAGAGAGGATTAATAGGAAGATATAGAGGAGACCGAGGGGAGAGATAGGGAGATAGAGAGTCAGGGACCTGGCCAGAGACATAGGGAGAGAGATTGAGAGGTAGAGGGATGATAGAGATAGGGAGATAGAGGTTTAGGGTTGCTTGGTTTTATAGTTTAGGGTTTAGGGGTTAAGGTTTAAGGGCATTATTTAGGGTTTAGGGGTTAGGGGTTAAGATTGGGTGCTACCACAATAATGGGTTACACTTTCTGGGACATCCTGATTTTTGCTGAAATCACTTATTTTTAGAAAATATAATGATTTAAGCCTTGAAATGTTCCATTTAAAGGATTTTACTTGAAGAGGGTTTGATCAAACCTCCTTAGATTCAAACCCCCTTGAATAGAACCTTGCTAGTTTTAAACCATACCTATAATGGAGTCTCATCTACACATATCAAAATGCTGATAAAAAACTACTTTTGATTTACCTTTTGGAGGATCAAATGAATTCATTTAAGATTTATGTTTTGTAAGTATGTAGTCCTTATTATAAGCTTCCCAAAAAGTATAATTTTAAATATATTTAATTTGATTATTATATTTATTTTTTATTTCTTGTGAATGTAGGTTTTTCACCGAACATCAAGTTCTATGTTCTACACA
The DNA here is from genome assembly GCA_027924645.1 of Cunninghamia lanceolata. Lineage (NCBI taxonomy): Eukaryota > Viridiplantae > Streptophyta > Pinopsida > Cupressales > Cupressaceae > Cunninghamia > Cunninghamia lanceolata. The sequence goes on from BSBN01000957.1 coordinate 9,510,606, forward strand.
CATGGAAAATTAGTAAATTAGTGATTTTTTTTTGAAAAATATCTATGCCCTAGTTATAGATGTCCTTGTTTCAACAAAAAAAGAAGAATTGATTTTCGATACATACAAAAAAAGTTATGTTTTATGGAATACACCTATGTCTAAATTATAATTGGTTTGACTTCAAAACTTAATTAAAATATATATTCAACAAAACATTATGAAACCAAATGCATGCCCTATATATCGATGTTACCAATCTAAATTTAAAAGAATTAGAATTTTATCCTTTGTAAAAAAAGAGTTATGTGCTACGGAATACACATCACTTTAAAAAAATGTTGTTTACTATTAAAAACTAGTTATCCAAGGAGATGCAAAAAAATTTACAATTTAACTCTAAATTTTTTTAAAATTATATATTTATAATCTACAAACAAAATCTCACAAATCACTAGTTCGCATCATCTTCAAATTCCTAACTGTTTAGCGGCTATAGGTGTCAGAAAGTGAAGATTTAGTTCAAAATGTTGAATTCAATGTCAAGTTTGGCAAAAACGTGTAACCCATTATTGTGGGATGACCCGATTTAGAGGTATAGGGTTTAGGGTTTAGAGAGAGAGGACTAATAGGGAGATATAGAGGAGGCTGTGGGGAGAGATAGGCAGATAGAGAGTGAGGGACATGCCCAGAGACATAGGGAGAGAGATTGAGAAGTAGAGGGACGATAGAGATAAAGAGATAGAGGTTTAGGGTTGCTTGGGTTTAGGGGTTACGATTTAGAGGTTTAGGGTTGCTCGGGTTAGGGTTTAGGGGTTTAGGGTTGCTCATGTTTAGGGTTTAGGGTTGCATGTCAAAAGCAGTCTCTCTATCTTTATCTCTCTCCCTACCCTCTTTACCTCATCTCCTCTCTCTCTCTCTCCCCTCTTTATCTCCTACCCTCTCCCTCCTCTCTATACCTCCTACCCTCTCTCTCTCATCTCTATACCTCCCTCCCCACTTTCCATGCACTTAAAACACTTATAACTTTCCATGCATGACAATACTTAAGACTTTCCATGCATGAAAGCACTTAAACTTCCCATGCTTGACAAAATGTGCTCGTGTTATAACGCGAGTACATTTTGGTGAACCAAAAAAATGGACAAAAAGCATGTGGGGTCTGTGATTCAGACCCACATGCTCTGTTATTCCCTACTTTTCATGCACTATCAGACAAGAAAATGCTTTTTCATGGTGTTGACATTTTAACAATCATTGTTTGCTTAATCCACCACCTTTTTTTGGTTTTTCAATGTAGAAGAAGTAAATTAGATGTTTTTAGACAAAATTTGATTATTTAAACAAATAGTTTCATGTTTCATATTGTTTCAATGCTAATTTTCATGTATTTAGATTGAATTGATGATATATGTTTGTATTTTTCATAAATTTCACTAATCTTATTAGAGTTATATAGAATTCAACATTGAATACGAAGTAACTTGCCAAAAAGATCAAAGTTTTTAGTATTTTGAAGCCAAGTTTTTGAGGATTGGGCAACTCGAATCTCGAAATCTAAGGTATGTTCTTTATGTATTCGTTTACTTCACTTTATGATTATGTTAAAGCATGAAATCTCATGTTATAGGATAGTCATGAAGGAAGTGAGAGGATTATCATTTTGACAAATTAAATTATCATGAGAAAGTGAAAATTTATATCTATTTGAGATAACAATCTATGACAACAAGCCATATCATCATGGGAAGGAAATCATCAAGATAGTATTGGTATATATTTATGAAGGGAGTCTTATCAACATTCAAGGATAATCCTAAACTAGAGCAAGGTCATGGAAACACTTTCACGGTGGAGTAGATGTGCAATCACATGTTGCTATTATCTTGATTCAAACACTAATCTAAACAATTAGGAGGATACTAAGGGAAATTATGTTAGTCAATGAATTATCATCATGCTAAAATCAAGCTAAGGATTGTCACTTGAGCATACTCACTTGGAAGAACTATCATATCAACCTAAAGACTAAATTATGCCGCAATAGATATCATGCAACCCTAGGAATAGTTATGACCTCTCACCCATGGGTAGGATAGCAACTGATACACAAGGTGGCAATCAATACTAAATGATAAGTCAATTAATTGCAAATCCATACAAAAAGGTATCCATGATACTATATAGACATATCTAGGCGGTCTTGAAAGGATATTCATATGGTAGGGAAGATTGCCGTCAGCTAAAAGATAACCATACATGTCATTGGCATACTTATTAGGACAATTATAATCACAATGAGGTTGTCTTGAATAGATAGTGACTTGTCAAGGAGTTATTAGATAGTTAAGGAAGATATTGGTGGGTACCGAGCCTTTTCATGATTTAATGAAAGAGTCATGCATCATGAAGTAGCAGTCAAGATCAAAATAAGGACACCAAATTTGGTGAAGCTGCAAAAAGAAACTAAATTTGACACTTGATTATAATTTCACAACCAGTTTGACTAGGATTGGCAGAGGGATTAGAGATGGCTTTTTTCCTAAATAGGAATGATTATGTTTTCAGATCTTTCATTGATCTTGATTAAAATCTTTGTGTTTCATTTTTTGTTTATCTCAATTTTTTGCTAGATAGTAGGAGGTTGCTCTACATACACTATTTTAACAAAAATATGATAGAGGAAGAAAGTACTAAAAGAGAACCTAAGACAAGATCAAGAAAAATGTTGGCTAAGAGAATGAGATGAACAAAGGATAAATTATTGATTTGATGACCTCATTTGTTGTTGTTCTAAAAAAACAAGATCCATACAATTTTATCTATAAATATGAGAATAAAAGAATGTAAAAAAGGTAGTGAATTATTCTATTGCTATAAGGAAGTTTCCTTTCTATTGAAGATTTATGATAAGAGAAGGAATACTACATGATTTGAAGATCCTTATAGAACAATTTATGCTTGTCAACTAAAGTTGTTACCTTGGAAATTGCATTCCCAATTCACCTAGGTGAAGGAGACAAGTGTGTTTGAGAAGATATGTTAAGAAAATGTGAAATTAACCTAGAGATTGTGCCTACCACTATTTGTAAATATTGACCATATTGTCATGCCCCGCATTTCCCATGTGGTCACGACACACAACACATGTGTCATGTCCACATTTGCCATGTGGTCATGACACGAACTACAAAAAACTTTTCTACCTATCCCTAGGAACCTCCTCGCACGTGTTTGTGTGCGTAGTGGCAATATGCATAAGGCGTAAACATGTCAACATAGTTCAGGAAAGTGTGTTGTCCTACGCAGTCCCCTGCGTGATGATAGCCATCTAGGGGGTATGTGACATGAAGTGTGTCACTTTTAGGGTTAGAATGATTTTAATTCTAAACCCTGAGTCTCCTAGGTGTGAAGATGATTTTGCCAACTTCGAAACCTAACCCTAACTTAGGTCAAAATGAAATCGAATAGATGATTAAGAAAAATGGCATGATGGACACATGATTAAATTGGAATGGTGAATTAAAAGTTAATAAAACATTGTAAAAATTAAACCCTAGAAATCTAGGAAAATTTTGACAGCATAACGCATTTTCAATAATCGACTTAAAAATTTTAAAATAAAACTCCAATAAGAAATTAAATAAAATTTAATAATAAAAATTCAAACTTGAGAACAAATTTAAAACAAATTAAAATAGCAAAATAAATACCCTGCCAAGGTCAAATAAATCAACCTTGCATAAAAGGATTAAAAATTCGAAATAAAATAATAATAAGGAAATAATAACATGACGCCAAATTGGATAACAAATTTGAGTCCGTTAATAAAATATAATTTTGACATTATATTTATTAGCTCACTCGGAATAATAGAGAAGGGAAGAGATTAAAATACTCATTCCCTTAAAATAATAGTAAAATTGATAAACAAATAAAATGATAAAATCACGCTAGGGAGAAATAAAATAAATTAAATATCCCACTAAAAGAATTAAATACAAAGGGAATACTCTTCCCAAATTAAACAAAATTAACCCCTCCCTTATAAAATAAAATATAACTCACAAGGCAATAATTCCAGAAATGCAAACTCTCAATTAAAAACTTAAGTAAAATAAAATGAGGACAAGAAATGAAATAAGGGCAAGGCAAAATAGAGGATTTAAAAAAAAATAATAATAAAACAATTATCCTCACAACTCTCATACCCTAACCCTAAAATATTGGTTCCAATTAGAAAAGCCCTAATTCCATTTTAAAAAATGTTATCTCTAAAAGAAAACGCTAATTTCCTTATCTCACTCTTCCTTGTTTTCTTTTGTTTAGTTTTGCCTCTAGTTTAAGCAGGCTAGGGTTTTGAATGGAGGTGGAAGCCATGGATGGAAGCTTGCTGCTACCTCCCACGGAGGTATACATAGCAAGCTATTTGTTATACTTTTTTTTTTAAAGAATAGAGTGATATATATATATACACACATTTCAAATGTTAAAATGTATGCCCTTGTTGTAGGGTTAATAGAGAAAGGTATATTGCCGCCGTCGCCGCCGCAGAGGAGGACTGTGGTAAAAAAAAAAGTGGAAGGCTGAATGGGGAGTGGAGTTCGGCATGGGCAACACAGATCGTGGCAGAGGGGGAGTCACAGTAGAGATCGATGTAGGGAAGTTTGAGCGAGGTTTTGGGGAAGCGTTGGCATGGGCGCTACGGAGTTTGGAGACAATGGTGGGGAGGGGGGTTCGAAACCCCCTCCCCACACCCTTCTTCGAAATAATGGCAGCTATGGGGTCTGTGGTGGGCGTCGCCCACCACAGAGCCACCCTCAACTTTAAAAAAAAAAAACTCAAACTTTGCCATGTTAAATAGTCCGCCACCAGTATAGATCTCTGTCTGTATTTTTTTATATATATATTTTTTATATAAACTCTATTCTATTAAATTTAAAATGGGTATTGACTATATATATATATATTCACAGATATATATACATGTTCTCTTTTTTTTATACCACAGTTTATAAACTTATTCTAATATTGCATATACATTTATATATATACACATATAGGTATATATATATTTATATATATATATAAATATGTGTGTATATATATATATTTTAATAGATACAGAAAATAAATAAACTTTAGTTTCTTTTTTTTTTTGCTAATCTCTATGTATACACAGTAAAATGTTTAAAGTGGAAATGAACAGCCATTTAGATTAAGGAAAGTGAAAATGTATATATATACATTTATATACATATATATTCCATATATATATGTATATTTATATATATACACATACACTAACTTCACAATAACACTAATTTAGATCTAACATAGAATACTTCTTTCTGTCTAAAACATAAATAATACAGGAGCATATTTTTTTTGAAAGTATGCTATTCAGAATTTTTTTTTTTTTTTTTGAAACAGTACAAATACACAGAATTATATTATCTTCTTTTTTTTTATGCAACAATAAGGCAGAAAATTACAATTTCATATACATTTCTAATAGCCCATTTCTTTTTCCATAGCAGCAACTATAACATGGAAGCCTCAATACAATATAGCAGAAAATAATACATTAAATTTTCCCTTCATTTTTTTTTTGTATGCACTAAGACGAATAACAACAACTAATAATAAAACCCTCAATGCAACAAAACAGAACTAATTTAAACTTTCCCCTTTTTTTTTGTATGCAATAAAATTTATTTTACAACTAAGGTGTATTTTCTTTCTTGAAAGGAACAATAATATATATATATATAATTTCTCAAGCATTTCTCACACCATAAACTCACAACTAAGAGGATAAACAATATTTTAATAAAATATAAAGAATGTTTCTCTTACAACATTTATTACAGCCAACCCCATGGCAAAATATCTTAACAAAATTTTATAATAGGGCCACAAGGCCATGGCTCAACAGCCAACAACAAAAGATTATAGTAACATAAAAATGGACTTCTCAACAAGCTCCATTTCTCATAAATGCACCTGCAAATAAAACACAACAAGAAGGGAAAACCTAGCCACTTCGAAATGCCCTCCTCCCTACCGTAGACCTGCAAGTGGGTCACCCCCGAGCTATGGAGGTAGGGATTCACACAGTTGCAAACACTCAACAACAAGTATCAAGCAACGACAACACAAAAACTAACCCCAAGAATAAACACAAAACACAACTCATGAAAATGAGGTTGATGGGGGTAGGGAATGGACCCCTCTACTTCAAAGGCCACACCAAAATACCAAAATACCAAGTCTCATGGCCTCAAGCCAAAACCTTCAAATACCAAACTCCTCAAATACCTCAAAATAAACTTCCATGGCACTCTTGTCATTCAAATAATCTCTACAACAAGTAAGAAGCCCTCAAGGTATAAATAACACAATATGAGAGTGACCTCAAGGAGCTTCCTTTTCCCTACCCCAAACAAGTTGAGCCTTACCTCCAAATGGAGGTGCTCTCACCAAAACTCCCATCGCACACAAAAAAAGAAACAACAACAATAAAATCTGCAACCACATCAATAATAAATAAGCAAGGGTAAAAAATAAGGCATAGAGCTTACCTTCAAAAGCCCTAAAAATGGAAGCACATTTGGTGATGAGCTCCAAACTTCTCCAAACCTTCCAATCTCTAAGAATTCCTCTAACTTCCCCAAAATTGCTCAAAAAAAAGAAACTCTAAAATGCAAGAATCCCACACTCCTCAACAAGAGGAGGTAATATAGGCCTTCTAAATTAGCATTGAGGAATGAGAAGGTGACACTTGTCACCTTCTCCTTCCTCCTCCAATGCCACTTGCAAGGGAGAGGAAGTGTGAGGGTGACAAGTGTCATCCTCCAATTCCATCTCAATCCTCACCTTATCTACTTGTGCTCTCACACATGTGTGAGAGAACAAGTGGTGAGGTGGCATTCCCTTTCAAACCTCCATGAGGATAAGGGATGCCATATGGCATCCTCTTATTCTCTAAGAGAGCCATCTCCCTCCAAGATGCTTTCACACATGTGTGAGAGTCTTGGAGGAAGATCCCACACACTTGGGAGTCTTGGAGACCTCCCAAGTTTTCCTGGGGAAGGGATTCCCAAACTTTGGGAAGGGAGATGAGTCTTTCCCAAAGCATGACTCATCTCCCACCTTATCTAATTTAAAATTTCGTCACTATGACTAAACCTTAGTTTAGAGTGACCAAAAGTGAGTTAATCTAAGGGTTAGTTAATCAAAACTGACCCTAGACCCATGGATAACCACCTAGGGTAAATTTTGGGACACTAAGGTTCACCTAGTGGGTCATAAATCCACTTTAAATGGCCTAAAAAATAAAATAATTACCAAGTGGTATAAGTCAATAAAATTTATACAACACATAATATTAATTAATTAAACAAAGAGATCCTAGGCCAAAATGATAAAATTAAAACAAGCACTTAAATCAACACTCAATTTCAAACATGATCCTCATACCTCTTGGAAATGGATCGGTTTCACAGGGAATAACATATGTGTGAATTCTACCTCTAATTTCCCATGGCCTGGGAATGTAAATCCTGCACATCTCGATCAAGTGTCAATCATATCATGAATAATCATAGCTGAAGCAACTGGAATTAAATTCATGCCATTGAATACAACAATAATCATCTATAACATAATTCTGAATTAAACTGCATTTTTCTATCACATGTCAAATAGTCATCATCACATAAATAACTAGAAATCATATCATAAAACATCATCTAATATATCTCATATGTCAGATCACAAAATAGCATCAAAATATGATCAAATCGAATCACCATATGTCTAATCAATGTCATATCAAAATCAGGAGATACAATCAAGTCTGCAAAATGAACCCATAGTCTCTAAAAGTCAGATAATGTCACCAACTGAAATGCATAACGATCAAAATAAGGAAGGAAAAATAATCGGCCTCACACATATATTTTCCATAGATGTAATGCTAAAAACTTAGTATGGAAAAGTTGATTTCTATATGGAGAGAGAGTTAAAAGACATTGTAAGTGTTGAAGAGTTCCTTTGATTTCTATGATAAATTCTTAAATATCATCTGAACGATGAATGTTAGTTACTCCATGAAGTACAAGAATGGTATGATATATGTCATCTTGCCTTGTAATTTGAATGTTATCCTAGCTTAATCTTGATTTATAAACGATTGTTAGTATATGACATGTGTGCGATTTTTAGATTTATAACCATTTATTCACTTTAATTATATGATTATATTTTGAGACTTGTGTCTGAGATTACTTTACTCTATTGTACCAAGATGGACTAATCTATCTATGTCTTATTCATGATGCATATAGAAATCATCATCATGTCGAGGAAACAGGCAAAGACTCTAACACTAGAAGAGCGTGAAGCTGAGATTTCGAAGAAAAGAGAAAGAATGAGGTGACTTCGTGAAAGTAGGAAATTTTCAACCATAGAATCTAAGACATGCCACCATTGCCAATTCAAGAGGAACATAAATCATCTAATCAAGCAACGAGAGAGATAGAATTGGTGGCACAAAGGCAACAAATGCAAAACCTTCGTTTAACGAGGAAATTAAATCTCAAAGTTGGAGGCACTCCATCTTTCACAGGTTAAGTTGAAGGTACACCATCATTCTCTTCTCAAATTGGAGGCACTCCATCTTTCATAGGTCAAGTTGAAGGTACATCTTCATTCTCTTCTCAACTGGAGGCACGCCATCATTCACATGTCAAGTTGAAGGTACACCATATTCTCTATCTCAACTTCAAGGCTTTTCATCTTTTTCATCTCCAATTGAAGGTACGCCATCTATTCCATCTCAAGTAAATATTGAAGAAATTCCTAATACTAAATCAACTTTACCATTGAAAATGCCTCCTAGAATTTTGCATAGAAAGCCTAAGTTTCTAATTGATATCGATGAGAATGTTTTGAAGCCCATGCAAGATAAGATTCTCAAGCGTACTTGCCAAAGATATGCCAATAAGATATGGAAATCATTCTTTGAGAACTTAAATGAAATCGGAAGATGTAAACTATATAAATAGGTCTCTCTCTATCTATCTCTTTCTCTCTTTCCTCTATCTCTCTTTGCCTCTCTATCTCTTTCTATCTTCCACTCTATGAATCTCCCTCTTTATTCTTCTCTCTTCCTCTATCTCTCTCTCATTATCTATTTTCCCCCTCTTTATATCTCTTTTCCCCTTCTTTATATCTCTTTCTATCAATCATCCCCCCTCTCTCTCTCTCACACACACACCTTTCTCTATCTGTCTGTATCTCTCTCCCCTTCTCTTGTAGTTCTCTCTTTGTCTCTACCTCTCTATCTCTTTATTTTTCTCTGTTCCTCTGTTCCTCTCTCTCTCTCTCAATCTCTTTCTCCCTACCTCCACCCTCTCTCTAGCTCTCAAGTTTTGTTTATCTCTCTCTACCTCTCTCTTTCTCTCTCTCCCTCTATATCACTTATCTCTTTCCTACTGTATATTTCTTTCTCTATTCCTCTCTATTAATCTCCCTCTCTATTTCTCTTATGCCCTCCTTGTGTCTCTCACTTTCTCTCTTCCTCTATCTATTTCTCTTTTTTGTACCTCTCTTTCCCTATCTCTTTGTCATCACTCCCCCTTTCTCTCTCCACTTCTCTATTCCTCTTTGTAACTCTTTCTCCCTCCCTCTCTGTCTCTCTTTGTCACTATCTCTCTCTAACTTTCTCTCTATTCTTTTATCGCTATCTAGATCTTTATTTCTTTATATCTCCCCCTCTCTCTCTATCACTATCTATCTCTTAATATCTCTCTTCATCTCAAGCTTTACTTCCCTCTCCCCCTCTCCATCCCTCCATCTTTATCTCTCTCCCCTTTTGTCTTTATTTTTCTCTTTCTTACTTCTCTCTCCCTCTCTCCCTCTCTATCTAACTCTCTTTCTCTCTATCTCTCTTCCTCTCCCTCTCTTCCTATCTCTCTATCTCTTTCTCTCCTCCTCATCCTCCCCCTCTCTCTCTCCTTTCTCTCTTCTTCCTCTCTTCTATATCTCTCTCCATATATTTCCTTATCTTTTTTTCTCTTTCTCTCTCTCTCTCTCATTTTTTATTTTCCCTATCTCTTTGTAATCCCCTCGCTCTCTCTCTCTCTCTCCCTCTCTATCTCTCAATCCCTTTCTCTCTCTTCCTCTTTCTGCCTGTCTTTCTCTATCTCACATTGTCTTTCTTTGTCTCTCCCTCTCTATTATAATATATTTAAATTTATGTATTCTAAATTTAATATAATATTATTCAAATATAATTATGTATCAGGAAGACAAAGAGTGGAGTAGAAGATAGCGTAGTCTGCAAATGATAACCTATGTATCTAGTTCCTCCATTTACAATTCAGTGCCCATAGATTTTCCTTTCTTGTTGATGGAAAGCTATACTTCTTAGAAGTGATTTTTCCATGATAATTAGTTAGGAATTGAGGTGATTTCCTTGCCTTCATCTCTCTCTCTCTCTCTCTATATATATATAATCTTTTTATCTTTCTTTATTTTTGCTCTCTTTCTAACTTCTTTCTATCTATATCTCTCCCTCTTTATATATTTACCCCTCTCTCTCTCTCTAATAAACATAGAATGATATAAAATCTATAATATTCATTATTATATATGTTATATTCTATATAATATTTAATTAATTTTTAGGTTTTTTTTTTGGTTCATAAAGTCAGATATATTATATTGATATATAAAAAGTTTACATTTTGTCTGTAGTTATACTCTGTTGTTAGAGGCAGGAAAGGAACTAAGTGCCACGCATGGCAGACCAAAATTAGGCCATGCCAGACCTATCCCCATAAACCAAGAAACTAACTGACTATACAAAAATGACCCAGCTAGAACCAAAATTGGGCCATGAGCATGACAAAAACTGTTGCATATACATTCCGTGACTGACCCAACACCTTACCCTAAAAGTTATACTATGAATAGATACTAAAGACGTGGAGACTAAGACATAGAATCTATCATGTTTGACTATAATCTGCACCTGGGTTAGAGCTCGAAACCCAGCTCCTATGCCATTGTCCGGAAAACACCAACCCACTTGAAGGACCCCTCGAGAGGCACAATTTGTAGAAGCTTGAGGAGGAAATCTGCACCCACAATGACTCGTTCTCTATGGTGGAGAAGAGGCATCCCTTTAAGGTCTAACAGGAGGGGGATGAATTTGGGCACCGCTTCGTCATCCTCCATCTTCTTCAGGTCCGCCAGCCTGGGGATCCCCATTCCCAATCTCACCACCCGTAGGGTTTCTTCTAACCCTAGAATCAATTTAGCCTCAAAAAGGCGCTTCACCAATATCTCTGCCCTATTTTTTGCAATGCCTACATCCAGCAAAGAGGCAAGAAATCTAGAAACTACTGTGGTACCCTATAGAACTTCCCATCCTCTAGAAATTTCTTGCCTAAGATTACCTTCACAGCTAAGATGACAAACTCATCATTCCCTTTGAGAATGCATTTAAGCCGTTGGTCAGTAATCGACCCTTTGAAGGCAAGTTGTCTCACCTTGCTCTCCAACTGAATAGGCCAGCCCAAGCCCATACAGATAAAACCTTCCATGGACATTTGCAAGGAGAAACCAGAGCCACCTGCCATTTTAAATTGCAGACAAATGCCACTTGAAACAAAGGCTGAAAAACACTGAAACAGGGGGAGGCATAAATAATTCTTCAACCTTCTCGATGCTTTCGGCGATAGAATGAGAGGGGATCGTGGGAAATCTAGCCCCTTTCCTCTAATGATTATTGCCAACTTTGTTGGCAATCTTCCAACCCACGACGTTGTCCTTGTTGAAAGCCATGGACAAAGCCACGCCTAGGAATGCATTCCACCCCTCCACTTGGCCGCTAACCTCCATGTGATCTACCCACTTGCCACCTAGGCAAAAGGAATTCCAAACTATGCCAAGATCCCTAATAATTTCGAAGACACCCCAGTCCTTCCACACCTTTTGTGTGGAAGGACTCCCACCCTACCGCCCACTGGGTGCTGAGCTTATCTAAATTTGACAGAGAGTTTCTTTGATATTAAATTATTCTTTGAAGTTGTTTCTATTTGCTCCAAGGTTGGAGAGGGAATCCGCCTGACGAGGGTCGTTGCAGTCCTCATCATTTAATTTTAATAAATATCAATCCAAGGCGGTGTCCATGGCTGTATGCAAAAGGGAGAAGGAATAACTTGCATGGCAGTCTTTTCTATAGAAGGGATTTGACAACAATTGCATGAAACAAACTGGGTTTAACTCTGCTGAAAAAGATAATTTAATCTAAGGAAAGCAATAACTTGAGCAGCTGATCTAATTATGGAATAAAGGAATTGTACAGCAGAAAAATAAATTACTCTATGGAAGACAAAACTGGAATAGCTAAAGGAATTATGCATAACAACAAAGCAACTAAACAAACTAATAAATGTAGTCTCTGCCCTTTGGTTGGAGTGGGCCCTTGCTCCTTCCTCCAGAGAAACTAATCAATTCCAGTAATCAGCAAATGAGTAGAACAACTTTCTTTATTCAAAAATATTCAAGATCCAAATTACATGCTGCTGTAAAATAACAGAGTTCTTCTTTCCTTCAAAATAATTCTTTTACAACTTCCTTCCCTTTCCTCTATTCTACGCCATAGTTCTTTATATATAACTATGGTTATTAAATTCTAATTGAGAGTCTCTCTAGAGCAGAGAACTTATTCATGCAGCTAACTAAACTTATTTATCTAGTTAACTAAACTTATTCATTTAGTTAACTGATTATACAATTGCTGATTACAAGGCAAAACATGCAGTCTTTTAGAAAGACATGCAATGACACTAAGTGTGTATTCTTTGCATGGAATAATTACTCATAATTAGATCCATTAATTTAGGAGTAATTCTAGTCAATCAATCTTTCAGAAAATCTCAGAGTGTGTGTTGGTAGATTGGAAGAATTCGCAGCAACTTCATAAAGTATTTCTGGAACATCTTCGGAGCTTGTGGAATAGTCAACTTCCGTCATAAACTTCTCATTTAATTTATGAGATCTCCTCAAATGATTTCTGGGTTTTGTTCCCCTAACTTTTATCTTTCCAGATCATTTTGAATTTCTAAATTTTGTTAAGAAACGAGAGAGATATCACAGTTTTACTGAAACTAGTTTTCTTGACTTTTCTGTTCTGCATCTTCGCGTTCTGTAACAGTCAACTTATATCATTAACTATTTATTCATTTTAATAAATCTCTTCAAAATGCCTTCATAGATTTGTTCCTCTCTCTTTAAGCTTTCTGGATCATTTTGAAATTCTGATTTTCGTTAAGAAATGAGTGAGATATTGCAGTTTTACTGAAACTGCATTTTTGACTTCTGCATCTCCGGCGCTCTGTGCATCTCCGGCACTCTATCCATCTCCGGCGCTCTGTGCATCTCCGGAGCTCTGTGCATCTCTGAAGCTCTATCCATCTCCAGTGCTCTGTGCATTTTCAGAGCTCTGTCCATCTCCAGCGCTCTGTGTATCTCCAGAGCTCTGTGCATCTTCGGAGCTCTATCCATCTCCGGCGCTCTATGCATCTCCGGAGCTCTGTGCATCTCTGGCGCTCTGTCCATCTCTGGAGCTCTGTCCATCTCCGGAGCTCTGTGCATCTCCGACACTCTGTCCATCTTCGGAGCTCTGTCCATCTCCGGAGCTCTGTCCATCTCCGGCACTCTATGCATCTTCGGAGCTCTATCCATCTCTGGCGCTCTGTGCATCTCCAGTGCTCTGTGCATCTCCGGAGCTCTGCAACTTTGAAACTCTGCAACTTAACATAAAATAGACTTTCTCTTCACTTTATTGATAAAATAAATGTTGATCTCAAAGTGAACATGTAATATCAAGATAAACTCATGCATGACATTGATCATTGCATTTAGACAAGTTTATTTGATATTTAGCTACAAATCTTCAAACCCATACTCAAGTGCACTTCAAAAACTGATTTAATGAAGAGAAAATATATGCTTTTATTTGACTAAAGATGAGACACTTTATGGTCTCATCACTGCCTCCAAGTTGCCCTCCCGAAAAATGTGATTGATCATCACCAAATCAAAAAATTCCAAAATGGAGATCGCTTGCTCCAGCAACCCCTGTAGCCTCCAATTTACCATCTTCTGGGTTCTGAGACCATTGATGATGATTTGGGAATCTCCTTCGATTTCCAATTTTTTAATGTTCATCTCTCGACAAAATCTTAGGCCAATGAGAAGAGCCTGCATTTCGGCCCAGTTATTTGTACCAATGGGGAGACTTTCTGTTATTCTCCCCACTATATTTCCTTGCCAATTTTGAACTATACATCCCACCCCAAAGACTCCTGTATTACCCCGTGAAGCCCCATCGAAGTTTAATTTGATCCATCCAAACTCCAGGGGGGACCACTTTACCTCATCTCTCTTTCTTTCCTCTTCAACCTGACCACTTGATAACACAGAGGGTATCATGAGACCTTGCCAATTTCTTATCATCTGCACATCATAAGAAGTGAATTTCTTTTTACTATTTCCTTTGTCTGAGAGTTGCATTAAGAACCTCCATAATGATGACTTCTACTTTATTTATGAAAGTGTGAAAGGGAATTTCTTTGTCCTAGAAGATCCTCTTGTTTCTCTCCTTCCAGATAGCCCAAATTATCAAGGAAGGGCTGATTATCCAGAGCCCCTAAAAAATAGTCTTTGAACAAGGCAGGCCAGGCTAATAAGAAATCTGAAAAATTTGTCAAAAAAGCCAAAAACCACATAAGTTTTGAGCATAACCAATGCCAACATCTGATGGCATACTCACACTGAAGAAAGAGATGATCCCCAGTTTCCTCCTCCTTTTTACATAATACACATCTGGATGGGCCAACAAAACTAAACTTCTTAAATCTGTCCCTTATGAGAACTCTACCTCTGGCTGCTGCCCAAGTAAAAATACCTGCCTTTGGTAAGCACCACTTGCTCCAGCAGAGTGTGGTAGGTAGTCTTGTTTCTTCTTCAGGAATTGCTCTGAGAGTTCTGTACCCTTCTCTAACACTATAGGAACCTGAAGGGCCAGCATTCCACCTTAATTCATCCAAACCTACCCTTCAACTGGGTCTGTGTGAGCTTATTTCTCTTTAAAAAATTTCCACTAGCCTATCCTCTAGACCTAAAGTCCTAATATTCTTCCAGCAACTCCTGGCCCCCGGCTCCCCAGGGTAGGGATCCAGATAATCTTTGACTTTATTCCCCCAACGAGCCTAAGTTATCTGTCTAACTTGAGCCAATTCTTCCTTATCTGCTAAAATAGGCAAGCCATTCCACGAGTCCTCCCAAAAGAGAGCTATGTCTCCATTCCTCATATCCCAGGTTAGGAAATTTGAAATCAAATCCCTACAACTATTGATGAAATTCCATATTCTTGAACCCTTTGGTAGTTGCCTCATTGTGAATATGCTAGTGTCTTCTTCTTCAAGATATTTGGCTTTAACAATTTTAACCCACTTGAGATCTGGTTTAGAGTAAATAGCCCAAACTAATTTGGCCCCTAGTGCAATGTTTTGGGCTTCCAAATTTTTTAACCCTGTAGCCTCCTTTTCTTTTGGCTCACAAACATGACTCCATCTAATCAAAGGGAATTTATGTTGATCTGAATTGCCTTTCCAGAAAAAAATTTTCATCTTCTGGTTTATGTCTTTCAGAGCTGCTTTGGATAAAGGAAAACACGACATTGTGTAGGTAGGGATAGCTGAAATTACTGACTTCAACATAGTGAGTCTTCTGGCCCAAGAGATCCACTTATTTTTCCAAGTTGCGAGCTTATTCTTTATTTTCTCGATTAAGTCTTCCCACATTTTTCCTGGCCTAACTCCTTTTGCTAGAGGCATCCTTAAATATTTACACGACAACTCTCCTTTCTTGAATCTGAGAATTCTAAGGATGCTTTCTTCCTTTGGCCTATTGGTATTTAAAAAATATACTTCTGACTTAGCAATACTAACTTCCTACCCAGAAGCCCTGGAATATTGATCCAAAATTAATTTGAAGTTCCTTGCTTCCCTTATCTTGGCTGTTCTGAATAACAGAATATCATCAACAAATTGTTGGTGCGTGACCTCCTGAACACCTTGAGTAACTTGAATGCCCCAAATTAATCCTTGTTGTTTAGCTGCCTGACACATTCTCCCAAGAGCTTCAACCATCAAGATGAACAAAAAAGGTGACATTGGGTCACCTTGCCTCAAGCCCTGAGAGCTGCTAAAGAAACCTTTAGGAGTTCCATTTATTAGGACTGAGAATTTAGGGCAAGATACGCATTCGAAAATCCAATTAAGCCAGCTTTTATCAAATCCAAAAGCTTCTAAAACCTTAAACATGAACCTCCAATTTACCTTGTCATGGCCCTTTTTTATATCTAATTTCAAAAGCATAGCCAGTTTTTTGGTTTTTTGAACTGAGTGTATGGCTTCTTGAGCAACAATTACTCCATCTAGAATCGATCTCTCAGGCACAAAACCTGTCTGTTCCCCTAAAATCACTTCTGGTAATACCAACTTGAGTTGATTTGCAACTGCCTTTGCTAGAATTTTGTAAAGCGTATTGCAAAGAGCAATGGGCTGATAGTCTTCCATCGAGTCTGGTTTCTCTTTCTTCGAGATGAGAGCTTAAAAGGTGTTATTAATCTCCTTCAAGGCTTTTCCTGAACTTCTTGACTCCTCTACGGCCTCACACACTTCCTTCCCAATGAAATCCCAACACTTCTAAAAAAAGGAGGCCGGGAAGCCATCCGGCCCAGGGGCCTTGTCCGGATGGAGACCAAAGAGAGCATCCTTAATTTCTTTCTCTATGAATTTCTCTGTCAACTTTTTATTATGTTCATTCGTGACCAATCTTGGAATAATGCTTAGAATCTGCTGAAGGCTGTCTACAATTGATCCCTATTGCTCATTTAACAAATTTTTAAAGAAATCCATCACCTCTTTACTAATATCTTCAGGTTCCTCAATGAGGTTACCATATTAGTTTTTGACCGAGGAGATTCTATTTAATTCCCTTCTCACCTTAGTGGAGTTATGGAAGAATTTAGAATTTTTGTCTCTAGCCCCGAGCCAAATTTCCCTTGACTTTTAGTGCCAAAAATTTCTTCTTTGGAAGTTAGATCCCCCAACTTTCCCAACAGCTCCTTCTCCCGTAAAAAACTATTACAGTCCATACCTTCCTTCAATACTAGATCATTGAGGTACTCAAGCTCAAATTGCACTCTCTTTTTTTCTTCGAAAATGTTTTTAAAGCTCTCCTTATTCCCCTCTTTCATATTTTTTTTCACCACCTTGAGCTTTGTGACTAGTTTGAACAACTTTGAACCTTCAGGTTTGGTCTCCATCCACCATTGTTTAACCAAATCTATGAAATGCAAATCCTTAAACCACATATTTTCGAATTTAAAAGGACATCTCACAGGTTTTCTTTCCCCACTTACTTCCAAGCATATCAGATAGTGATTTGAACTAGATAGAGGTAATATTTTACTGTCCAAGGAAAAGGGAAAGAGACTCAGGTCTCCCTTGAAGAAGAATCTGTCCAAATTTTCTGCAATATTGCTGAAACCTAATCTTCTATTGGTCCAAGTAAACCCCCCATTACCCAACGGTATTTCAAAGTGCTGGTTTCTCTCAACAAAATTTTCAAAATCCACCTGAGATTGGAGTTTCCTGCCTATACCTCCTTGCTTGTCTTTAGGTCTCAAAATAGCATTAAAGTCCCCACCAAGTATAAAAAATTCAAAAGCCTGACTGCTAAACACTGCATCTATCTCTTTCCAGATCTCTCTTTTCTCTATGCAAGAATTTGGGCCATAAATGTTAATTAAAAGAAAGCATAAGTTCGAAGCTAAACTTCTTACCTTGGAGGCTAATCAATTCCTGCTCCTAGCCACTTCTTCGACCAGGATTGTCTGCGGCCTGTAGAAGGTGATCAAACCTCTAGAAGCGCCCACTGAATTTACCCCAATTGACCTCCATCTACCAAACCTCCTACTAAGCTTCTCTTGCTCTTCTTGATTCAGCTTTGTCTCCTGAATTAGCCAAATTTCTGAGAAGGAAGATTCCAAATAAAGCCTTAGCCTTCTTTTGTTAGGGGCATTTAAGCCCCTAACATTCCAAGAAGAAAATTTCATTTTCTTTCAGGAAGGGGGCCCCCCTTCCCTACTTTCATTAGATCTTCTAGCTTCAATTGCCCTATAGCTTCTCCATGCAATTTTAGCTTATCTTTATTAGGGGTTCAGCCTCTGTCTCTAGTTTCCCCACAATCTGGAATTAATTTCCTGGGTTCCAACAATCCCAAACCCAAGGAGCACCCTGGGGCCTTTTCCTCTTCCCTAAAACAAAATGACTTTTGAAATTTAAGAGGAGTAACCTCCATACCTTTCAAATCCTCGACATCTTCCTCTGAGTCCTCCATCCACTCTTCAACAATTCCATTAGTCTTTAAAGGAATCGTCCCCTCCTTGGCAGCTTCTACTAGGACCACCAGTTCTTACCCAACCTCTATTATGGAGTTCAGATCTTCTTTCAGAACATTTGGATGAATCAATTCCAAAGTAGCATAGATCTTCTTATCTAACTTTTCAACTTTTTCCCAGGAGGTTTTCAAAACATTGGAATCCTTATTTGGAGAGGCTTCCATCTTCTTTGATTCAGAAAAGTCATTTTACAGGACCCCTTCCTCAGATGGGCCTTGCTTTATGGATTCCTTTGCCAGAAGGATCCTATCTTCCTTTGACGATAGAGGTGGGGCCTCATTCGTTTCCTTGTGAGGCTTTTCTATGATTGCTTCTTTACCTTTGTCCATTTGTGGAAGTTTATCCCAAGAACACCACCCTAGGGCTTGTTGTAGAGAACCTCTAGGATTAGGATCAAAAACCAACTCTTGCTTTAAGGTTCCCCAATCAGTGAAAATCTCAATCTCCTTCCATCTAGGGGAGTTCAGTTTATTTTCTATACAAACTCTCATATAAGAGTTATTCTCGGGAGCTTCTGACCATTCTTCTGCGCAAATGAATTTGCCCAAGAAATTCCCTATCTCCTCCAAGATTTCCTCCTTCCAAAACTCTATAGGTAGATTTGGCAAACTATACCAATCCTATACATAGGCTAGCTGATGAGTCCAGGGATTGAAACCAATCTCCCAGTCTTTCAGGTAGAAGCCAAAGTCGTCTAGTAACTAGATACGATTCTTGATTTCTTCCTTGATCTTTGAGGATGGACAGATTAAAACAAAAAATCCTTTTGCCAATAATTTCATCTTGAGATCAAGTCCCCACCACTCCTGCCACCATTTGACTAGTTCTTCCCAATCTAGATCCAAGCCAAACCATTTCCCAATCAAACCTAATTTTAACATCTATTCTATGGAGGGGACCAAAAGCTTGGATTGCATGACCATTGAAATCTTGTTTCCCCAATTATTCCTTTGAAAGGTTGGAGATCTCTTTCCAGAACTACCCCTTCCAAAGTCCCTAGGGTTTCTTCTTTGGTTCGCTTGACGCCTTAATCCGTTAGGGTTCCTGCCCTAATTGGGGAAGTGTGGACAAAACTAGGCTTCATTCCTTCCTCGATTTCCACACCATTCAATCTCTGCCTGGTTTCTCCAATTCTCCTGGCGCACTTTTTCCTGAATGATTTCCAATGGGATCTCGCTTTCTACATCATTAGCCCAAGAAGTCGATCCTAAACCTTCATTTTTCCCCACCTCGCTTCTTCTCTCTTGATCGCCACTCTCTTTTTGCTGCTTCCGTTCTCCTCTGAAACCCTACTCTTTCAAAATGGACCTGCTCCTATTCGCGCTCGTCTGCATTTTTTGCTCCATGATATATCAATATATAATATATAATTAATTTTTAGTTTTAATATTTATATATGTTTAATATTTTAATATTATATACATTATATATTGTATATTATAGTTAGTTAAATATTTTATATATTAGATTTATATATATTTGTTATTTAATTTTATTTAATATTTAATTTACATACATTAATATATAATAAATATTTAATATTTAAATACATTTATAATATTTAATATAATATTTATTTAATTTTAAAACATACTATATATATTTAATTATTTATATAGAATAAAGTGCATTTTAAAAAACGTACAATAAAAATGTCATTAAAAACTAATATTTTAAAATATAAAATATGTGAATTAATGCTATTCCTTATAGGTCAAGGGAAATTAGAATTTAATTCTTTTATATTTTTCTTTTATTCAAATATAAAATTATAAAATAATATTTCTAAATTTCATTCATGTATATAAAGAGAAGTAATCATTAGAGAATGATATTGGGTGCTACATTATAAACTAGCAATCGCACCTTGGTGTGCAATGGGTATGCCGAAGAGTTTTGGAAGTTGAATTTTCATGTCTTTTACGTGAATGATGATTGTCTTATATCCTTATGGGCCATGTCATTAATTTGGATGATCTTAATGGATTTTAAGATCCCTATGCTTTGCTTAGTAGCTACTTCAAATATGTGATTTTTCATGTTTGGTATCTAGTCTTTATTTGCATGCATTCCCTTTCTAGATTCTTGTTCATGGAGTACACCTGGACTCACTTGCATTCCATTAGTCATCACCTATGTTTAATAGGCATTATCCTGCAATATAAGCATGACCACCACCTACATCATGTTCATTTGTCATCTATCCTACCATCATGCATCCTCTCATGGGGATGTCACACGATACAATGATCGATCAAACTTAGTGACCCTCATTAGTGTTATAATTTCACACCTTTGCATAATTTGGAGGTCAAATGGCTTAGAATTAAATTTAGACATGCTATAATTCTAGATTGAAAATTCCTAATTGTTTTAAAATATTAATTTTCAAGGGAAATACTTTTTGATTTGTTTGAATTTCTAGATGATATGGGATTGTAAAAATGGGGTGCATTTTATGTCATGGGAACCCATTGTGTTCAAACTTTTTGATTTATTTGAATTTGTAGATGATATGGGAATGCAAAATTGGGGTGCATTTTATCTCATGGGAGCTTGTTGTGTTAACGAAGTAATGGCATGATGCCATGTGATGAAAATACATGGATCATTCGATCGGGAAATTAAATTGATTTTGGGTGAGGAAAATAAATGGTGGTGAGTAGATGTTTTTAATTTTTCATTTGTATTTTTTTGGTGGGTGAAGTTAACGTTGGAAAAAAATGACGAGCGAAGGCCATCAACGATGATCGAAAGGAGAAGAAGATGATGAATGAAAATGAGAAAACAATGTTCTAGAGGGATGCAAAATGATAGAAGTGATTTGCACCGTTGGATCTGTTCAAAAATTCTCCTACACATAAACCAACATTGTCTATACTTGTGATCTTGAATTTCTATCGTGGATTGGCCTTCACTATACAAGCAGGTTGAGATATAAAAGGCTACCCTTTTTCATTTAAAGCTCTTCCACTATTGATTATTTTTATAC
The DNA here is from genome assembly GCA_027924645.1 of Cunninghamia lanceolata. Lineage (NCBI taxonomy): Eukaryota > Viridiplantae > Streptophyta > Pinopsida > Cupressales > Cupressaceae > Cunninghamia > Cunninghamia lanceolata. The sequence goes on from BSBN01000957.1 coordinate 9,532,127, forward strand.
CAACATCTAATGATATTTTCCAAGGGATGTAAAAGGTGGAAATTATTTGGCAGTAGCCTTGATAAAATATCACACTTGTTTTCCCTATCAATGTTGATTCATGGCTTCAAATGTTGAAACCAATTGTTTGGTTATTATATAAAAACCCTACCAATTCCTTAACAGAAAAGTGGGGAATGGAGGCAGTCGGACTAGGAATTTGTTGGTGACTTTTTTTTGTGTGTGTGATGGTTAAACATTTATATTTTTGTTTTAATCAAATTTATAAATTATTGGATCTTTTTAATGTTTTATGTGATTTCACTAGTAGAAATATGGCAAATAAATGTGACTAAAACTTTTAGTCACGTGACTAAAACTTTTTGCAACACAGCTATAAATGACTAAATAAATGACTAATTTGGTCATCGGGCAAAAAACACAACTAAAGTGGATAATTAAAAAAATATTTTGAATTGAGGGAGTGAGTTGTATTATAATATAATATAATAATAATATATTATATTATAATATAATATAATATATTATAATATATATTATATAATATTATATTACTATATAAAATTATATTATTATTATATATATTATATAATATTATATTATTAATATTATAATATTATATTTATATTATAATGTATTTAATATTATATAATAATATAATATAATATAATATTATATTTAATAATATGGGCGCTAATTTAATTTTCATTTCATTTTGGCGCTTCTTGTTGAAACCCTAAACAGGAAATGATGGGCAAATTCACCAAAACAGTGCAGCAGAAAAATGGCGCTCATCTCCATCGGAGGCGAGGGTTCCAACTCCACTGCCTTTGCTCTCATGGCAAGCAATGCGATCCGGCGTGGAGTGTTCTTTAGGTAGAGGTTCTTCGTAGCTGTGTATTTTGCGCAGAGGTTCTTCATATGGGGTGAGCGCAGAAGCTACCCAATGGCCTATATGGTTAGTAATATAACAATTTACATGCTATTGAGAAAAGGGAGATGGTTGTAGTTTATAAAAGCTATATATTCATGCATTGATTGAGTCATACATATTTTAGGACTTCACTTTAGTTATTTGGACGATCCTTCATCTTTTGATGTCGGCATATGGCTAATAATTTGCAGAGAATATATAATTTGGGAGCACGAAGGATTATTAGTGTGGGAGTTGGAGCCATTGGTTGCTGCCCATGTAGATCATAGAAACATATTGGGCTTTCAAAAGCACTCCAGATTGTTTTTGAAAAAAATTAAAAAGGCTCCTTCTCTCTATGTTAACATGCTTGCACACTAGATCCCTTGAGCACACATGCCAACACTCAATACTCAGCTACTCAGCTAACATGTAAATAATGAATCTATTATTTTTGATGTGTTAATCTTATTGCTTAGTTTAATTTTTAATTTTATTTTTTAATATATAAATATATATATTTTCTGTGTTTGATTTCATATATGTTGCAATTTTCCACAACCATGCACCTGTGAACCAGATTTCAAAATGTCGCACACACAGTTGTGAATCCTGGTAACTAAAGTAAATACTATTTGTTTTTGCCAATAAGTATTTTTGGACACAGAATATTAACCCTAGTCTCTAGTCTCTAGTAAATGGGCTCTCCCGCTCCTCTTCCCGCCCATGTTCTTGGTTCTCAGGATTCATCTGTTGCTAGGGTATTTGCAGGGTCTTCTTCTGCTGCTGGTGTGGCTGCAGCTGTTGGTGCACCGTCCGTGGCCTCAGTTGCTTTTGCTGTTGGAGCGCCGTCTATGCCTACAACTGCTACCTTACAGGATTTGTCTACTACTTTACATGCAGGGGGTCCGTTTGCTGCTGTTGGGTGTTCTTCTATTGATGGTGCAGCTACGGCTGTTCGTGTGCTGTCCGTGGGATCTGCGGCTCGTGCGGCTGCGGCTGTCCGTGCGTCGTCCATGGCTGGTGTGGCTGTCGATGCGTTACCTGTATCTATGGCTGGGGTTCCATTTGCTACTGGGGTGCCTGCGGCTGGTGTGGTTTCTTCTGCTGATAGTGTGGCTACAGCTATTAATGCACCGTCCATGCATGCAACTGCTGGATTTGTAGTAGGAGTGCCGTCTAGAACTACAACTGCTCCTTTTCAGGGTTCGTTTGCTACTTTATTTGCAAGGGTTCCGTCTGCTGTTGGGGTCTCTGCGGCTATTGGTATGCCGCCCATTTCTGGTGTTGCTGCTATTGCTGCTACATCTTATGCAAAGATTGTTAGTAGTGGTTCTCCTCGGCAATGTGAGGAGTCTGCCAATGCTGCTGCTGGTCTAGTATCTAGGAGATCTATTTCTCAGTCAGACTTGCCTCCCCCTGTAGTGGTCCTAGGGGATGAGGTTTTAAAAAATATTGACTATTTCTCTGAGCAGGGTTTGATTTATAGATTTGACTGTTGGTGGCCTCAGCTGGGTGACTTGAACCTTTGGATTTCAGAGCATTGGCGCCCTCTCACGGAGGGGAAAATAGAAATTTACCCTTGTGCAAAGGGTTTCTTTGTAGTTGTTTTTGCTTCAGTTTCTGATCGGAATGCCATTCTTCATACTCAGGCCTAGTTTTGGGGCAATCATGCCCTCCTTCTCAAGCCTTGGGTTCCCTCCTTTAACCCATTGACTGAGTCTTTCAATAGAATGCCTGTTTGGATTCGTCTCCCGAATCTTCCACTGCATCTTTGGTGTAAATCTTGTTATGAGGGTATTGGTAATTCTTTGGGCTCTTTTATTATGGTAGATCAAGCAACTACCTTGTTTTCTCATACCACATACGCTCATGTCCTTGTGGATCTCAATCTCTCTAAGCCTCTCCCGGCTGAGATTATACTGCAGGTTGCTGATAATTCTTGGAGGCAGATTTTGGACTATGAAGGTATTCCCTTCCGGTGTCGTAGATGCTTTGCTATGGGTCATCTGGCTTTTGGGTGTCCTCGCTTAAAGATCCCTCATTCTTCCTCCTGGTGGAAGAATTCTTTGCATGAACATCTTACAGTTGGTGCTACTGAGGATATTTCTGGGTCAGAGGCGGTTGATTCTTCCTTTGATGATGATGGGTCTACTCCTGATATTGTGAGGGTTCCAGATTCAGCTATGGATACTGTTGCTGGCGCTTCTGCTGCTGGGATTGCTAGTGTTGCTGGCGGTTCTGCGGCTGAGATTACTGGTGTTGCTGGTCATTCTGCTACTGGGATTGCTGGGGTTGCTGGTGGGTCTACTGCTGGGATTGCTGGTGGTTCTATCGCTGGTGTTGCTGGTGGTTCTGCTGTAGAAATCTCAGCTGCTGATATGTCTCACAATGTTAATATAGGTACACATGTTGCTGGGGCTGATGTTGTTGTGCCCCAAGCTCCGCCCCTTTCCATGGATTTGGAGAGAGTTTCTCCTTCTTCTCCTATTTCTGGGGATGGAGATGATGTTTTTTGGACTATTGTCCAAAGGAGGAAGCGAGGTCTTCCCAAGCATGTTTCTTTGAACCGCACTCATGCCAAGGGTGTTCGACCTGTTAGGTCTGGTTCTGCTATTGTTTAGGTTGTTGCTCCTTGCAACCTTGTTGCTTAGTCTGTTAGGCTTTGCTGTTGTTTCTTTTTTAGCAAGGCTGCTGTGCCTTTGCTGTTGGTCTTTCTCTGTACTGGCTGAGTTCTGTCAGCACGCTGTTTTCTTGCCCCCTGGGCTTGGTTTTGTATAAGGGTTCGGCCCCTGGTTTTAGCTGCCTTATCTTATAAAAAATAGAGCACACAGGGCCACAAGGAGACAAGTTCCCTAGCTGATTGAGGATATTGTAGGTAGGTACACTCATCAACCAAGATTTTCCCTTTATATTGCATATTTATCGAAAAATATATCTATAAGACCTTGCATAAGTTGATTTTGTACAAACGTTTGATTAAACCCTATCAAAGCTACACAGTATACATAAATTTTACAGCCAACAAATTCACTGTTTATTTAAGGGTAAAAAGTTTAGGTCATTTGTTGGGTCATTGCCATGCTAGACTCCAATTTGAAGTTGAAATTATTTAAACTTACCCCTAGATTTCAACATTACATGACTAAATTGAATCTTGCTAATCCACTTACACATGGTAGTGGCACATTGCACATAATTCCAGAAGTAAGTAGAACAAGAGCTTGCAAATCACATGTCAGTGGCACAAAACAGGCACTGTTGATAACCCTGCTTCTATCTCAAATGCTTATAGCTGGAAAAACCCAAGAGCCAGAAGTTTTGCAATTGCAACAAAAAGTTGTTTTTTTATTTTTTATTGCTTAAATTGAGAACGATCTGGCTCGAAACTTCAATGCTGCCTTAAAATCCCTCTTCCTTTCACAACTAACACCAAATCTGCAAGGCCTCAACTATGCTTTTTATAACACATATGGAGTGGCATCCAACTATTTTTAGAATCCCTCTATATATGGTACATCATATCTAGATTTCTGTCATTGAATCCCACATTGCAAAATCAAAAGAATATTATTGGTAATAGATGATAATAGGATACTTTATTGGTAAGGACTATATTGTAAATTGGTAAATGATATTTCAATCAGAGACTGGTGATATTTGTATTGGCTAGGGATGATTTGTAACCTATCATGACCAAAATAGTCACATTTTGAATGAGTTTCATTTATTTCCCATTCAAGTTTCTTAAACATGATCGCTTCATGTGCAGTACAGTGGTCTTGTTTTAGATGCTCTTGCATATGCTAAATGGGTGAAGGAAGATGCTCAATTTAAGTACATACTTGTCCAAATGTCACCTTCTTCTACTCATGCTTTTCCAAGATTGAAACTGCGGCATAAATTTGTTGGAATTAGACTGGACAACTGAGAGGGGGGGTGAATCAGTTGTCACACAATATAAACTTTTTTTGCTTTTAACCTCCTTTATTATCTTACGTACTAAATTAATGATGTAAATATTAAAGCATAGATCAACAACATAAGAGCAGAAATATAATCAACACACTTGACACCAAGATTTTAATGTGGAAACCCGGTTAAGAGAAAAACCACGGTGGGGGTTAACCCACAAAGATTTGTACCCTGTTAAAAGTACTTTAGAAAAATAGAAGGCACATGCCTTCGGGCACACTGCCCAGAGCTCACTGCTCAAAAAGGGAGGCTCACTGCCTACAGAATTTATTTAGAACATAACAAATTAATTGAGAAATAGCATCTACTTCATGCCTAGTTCAGTTTCAATGAATGCTCAAAAACTTCTGCTTTGCCCCAAATTCTTCTTTACTAACTTCACACTCTATACTGCTCTCGCTCCTTTTCTTCTTTGCTCTTCTTCTGATCCTTTATTCAAATTTAATCTATTTTGCTCAAGGATGATGTTTAACAACTCTTCAATAAGTATTTCTACACTTCATCCATCTTGGAATGATCTTTATCAAGTTATATCTTTTATCTAAAAATTAGATAATGGTAGAAGGAAAATGAATTAAATTGGATGATAATTTTGAGACTTATTGTGTTTGAAGGGAATAGAATCAACCTAGTTCTAATTTAAGTTAGAAGTATCAATTTTGGGTTTTAATTAGAAATCATTTAATGATGAGTCATTGATAATAGCTTAACGCCGATCTTTACACTATCATCCAGTCATAGCTGAGACTTGAATCTTCCTCTATTAACATGCCATGCCTCATAAATTGATCTTTAGATCATCTATAACATGCTAGGAACATCTGGTCGGCCAAGACTAGGAAGAACAACAACAACCAAGAGGAAAACTTCAATCACGAGCTCCTTTGTCAATGTGGACCACCAACAAAACAGCCACATGATCCAGAGACCACCATAAGCACAATTAAGTCAACAGGTATAGCCACACCACTTCGCATCACCAGAATCACTTGCATCTTCACACTGAACCTCAAGAACACACACTGCCATGACTATCATACCAGAAAGATTGATTTCAGACCTCTAAACCATGAACCACTCGAGTTGAGGGAACACACCAACATCCTAGACATGCCTCTAGATCCGCAGACCACAATATGCTCATACCGGACCAATCCAGACCAACTTCTTGCCACTCTGTCATCACTGAACAACTACATAAACCTTTTTTACTTAGAAGGCCATAACTTCACCAAATCTTCATGCGGACCTCTCAAATCTCAACTGGAGCAACAATAGACGATCCTATACAAAACTTTTAATCCGCATACTCTGATCTTCACATTACTAGAAATACTAATCACTCCTCTGCACTGTCTTCACTATTTATGATAGAAAGATATGTTGACATCAATGACAACACATCAGTCACATATTTGCAACAATCTCCCCCTTTGTCATTGATGGTAACATATGATGTGAAAAAATGATTCAACCATCAAGACAATAACTTCTCCCCCCTTCTCTTGTCACACCTGCAACCACTTTCTTCATTGCTCCCCCTTTCACTAGCAACTACTTACTTCCAAGTTTTTCACATGACTTCTCTCCCCCTTTGACATCAATGGTAAAGGGTGCATATTTGCAATCATCTCTTCCCCTTTTTATTTCAGACTGATCTCCAACATTTGCATATTGACTACTCCTTAGAGTAGTATTTTCTCAACATCAATCTGGATCTCAAGATATGAATGAGAATTCCACCAGACTGATGCACCTTAGTGCATCTTAGTTCTGATTCAGAGGTGTAATAACCCCTAACTTCTCTCTGAGATATTCAAAGGTATCCTTGGGAAGAGGCTTAGTGAAGATATCTGCAATCTAATCTTTGGATGACACAAACTCCAACTTGACTTCATTCTCATTTATCTTTTCTCTCAAGAAATGAAACTTGATGGATATATGCTTTGTCTTTGAATGCAACACTGGATTCTTTGATATACTGATTGCACTAGAATTATCACAAAAGATTGTGACTGGCTCCTCAAACACAACTCTGATGTCCTTCAACATTTGCTTCATCCACAGAACCTAAGTACAATTATTTGCTGCTGCTATATATTCTGCTTCTGCAGTAGACAGAGATATTACCTCTTGCTTTTTGCTCATCTAAGAGACCAATCTTCTTCCCAAGAAAAAGGCACCACCACTAGTACTTTTTCTGTCATCCACATCTCCTGCCCAATCAACATCTATATATGCATGAAGAGTAAAGTCATTGTCTTTTGGATACCACAATCCATAATCAATTGTCCCCTTGAGATATCTAAAAATTCTTTTGACTGCCACAACATGGGATTTTTTTGGATCAGATTGAAATCTAGCAACAAGTCCAACGACGTTCATGATGTCAGGTCTGGTCTAGTTTAGATAGAGTAATCCTCTAATCACTGATCTATACATTTTCTAATTTGCCTTAGGTGAATCATCATCTTTACTTAACTTGCATCCGATTACCATAGGTGTACCTACTAGCTTTGAATCTTCCATTCCAAACTTCTTCAGCAATTCTTTCACATACTTGGACTGAGATATAAAGATACCTTTATCTGACTGAACAATTTGCAGACCTAGGAAGAAATTCATCTCTCCAAACATTGACATCTCAAATTCACTTTTCATCTGGTTAGCAAATGCTTTGCACATACATTCATTTCCACTAAAAATGATATCATCAACAAAGACCTCAACAATTAGGATGTCCTCATGATTAATCTTGAAGTAAAGATTACTATCAGCAGTACCTTTGCTAAAGCCTATCTTAAGCAAATATTTATCCAATCTTTCATACCAGGCTCTTGGAGCTTGCTTGAGTCCATACAAGGCTTTTCTCAGTCTACAAACCATGTCACCCTGATCACACAACTGAAATCCTTCCTGTTGCTCAATGTAGACTTCTTCCTCCAAATCTCCATTTAGGAATGCTAATTTGACATCCATCTGATACACTTTAAAATCTTTGAAAGCAGCAAATGCAAGAAACAATCTGACTACCTCTATTATTTCCATTAGAGCAAAAGTTTCTTCAAAATCAATTCCTTCTACTTGAGAATAGCCTTTGCATACCAACCTTGCTTTGTTTCTCACAACTTCACCATCTTCATTTAGTTTATTTTGGAAGACACATTTGGTTCCAATTACATGTTTGTCCTCAGGTCTAGGAACAAGATCCCAAGTGTGGTTCTTTTCAATTTGCATTAATTCTTCTTCCATTGCTTTTACTCAGTTTTCATCAGTGCAGGCTTCACCAACTGATTTAGGTTCAATCCTTGAAATCAAACAAATCTCTTCTTGATCTTCAACATCTCTTCTCCTAGTTCAAACAACTTTATTTCTATCCCCTATGATTTGATCTTCAAGATGTTTCATTCTTACATACCTGGGGGTTTTGGGAATTGCTTCGGCTTCTATTTCTTGAGCTTGTTCCTCAACATCTGTACTAATTCCTTGAGTCTCTGGAGTTTCCAGATCAGTCTGCATCTAAGTCAGAGTTTGAACTAACCTTCCTTGACTTTAACTCTCATTTTGATCATCTGAATCATATCCATAGAACTTGGAATGTCCTTCCTTGCTTTCATCAACTCTAACATTAGCACTTTCAACAATCTTTGTCAACCTCTTGTTAAAGCATCGATAAGCCTTACTTTGAGTAGAGTATCCCAAAAATATTCCCTCATCACTTTTTGTATCAAACTTGCCTAAATCCTCATCTCTTTTGATATAGCATTTACTACCAAAAACTCTAAAATATCTCACAGTAGGAGGATGACCAAACCATATTTCATAAGGGGTCTTACCAGAATTGCCTTTGATCTGCACCCGGTTAAGAGTATAGACAATAGTACTTACAACTTCTCTCCAATAAACTTGAGGAACATTTGTCTCCATCATCATGGTCCTGGCAGCTTCTTGAATGGTCCAGTTCTTTCTTTCCACAACTCCATTTTGTTGGGGAGTCCTAGGAGTAGATAACTATCTTTTTATGCCATGCTTTTCACAGAAAGCATCAAACTCATGGGAAGTAAATTCTCCACCTCTGTCAGATCTTAGACATTTCAATTTTTCACCAATTTCATTTTCCACCATCACTTTGAACACCTTAAATTTTTCAAGAGCTTCTGATTTTCTCTTAGGAAGGTTACCCACATCATCCTGGAGTAGTCATCTATCAGCAACATGAAATATCTATCTCCTTGCACACTCCTAATTCTAGCAGGACCATAGAGATCAGTATGTACCAGTTCCAATCATCCATTTGAAACTTGTTCCTTACTTTTGAATGAAATTTTGCTCTGTTTCCCCAATTGACATTCTCTACACATGCTATTAAGTTTCACAAGTTTTGGAAGATCTCTCACAACCTGAGTGGTACTTATTTTGACAATATTATCAAAATTCATATGACACATCCTCCTATGCCATAACCAACTTTGATCTATCTGAGAAATCAAACAACTTTTTCCAAAGCTACTTAAATGAAAAATATTACCTCTAGTTTGAGTACCAGATGCAATTTCAGTTCCAGAACTCTCCAAGATTTTGCACTTTCTGTCTTTGAATTGAAGATCATAAACTTTATCAACCAACTGTCCAACACTGAGAAGATTATGTTTTAGTCCTTCCACATACAGAACATCATTGGTGCTATTCTTACCATCAAAAGAGATGGATCCTCTGCCACGGATTCTACCAGCTGAGTTATCTCCAAATTTTACAAGCCCACCTTCATAATTTTCAAAATTCACAAACTTACTCTTGTCACCAGTCATATGATGAGAACATCCACTATCAATCCCCCATTCATCTTTCTCAATAACCTGAGCAGCCAAGGCACTTTCCATATTTGCATAGCTAGCAGATTCAGTAGACATCGGATCTTCTTCTTTGATGGCAATGAACACCCAATCATTTTTAGGGGAACCTCCATGATCATATTCATCATTTGTGACTCCTTCTCCAGTTTCTTAGACATAGTAACATTTGTTCTGATTTCAATATCTATTAGGGTTTGGTTTTGAAAACCTCTCCGGACATCTTGAGGCAAAGTGACCAATCCTATTACAAGCAAAACATTTGAGTGGCAATTTTCCTTCATACTTATCGGATCCTCTTGGCAATCTTTTAGCGAGAAGAACTTCAAGATTAGTAGTTTCAAGTTCAATATCTTCAAGATCCTTCCTTGTCTTTACTAATCTATTTGATCGTGCAGAAGAGCTTTCACCCAGATCATATCTTTGTTTTCCATATACACTGGCCTTAAATGTAGATTCAAACTTGGGAAGAGAATCACCAAACTCACTTAATTCAAAAGCTGAAGTTTTGCCAACCAGATGATCTCTTGTAACATTTGAGACAGTCCTGATCTCCTCTATAGCAACAATCTTATGTTTGTATGAATCAGGTAAAGATCTAAGTACTTTTGATACAATCTCTGATTCTTCCAAAGTTCCACCAGCATACCTGATACCACACACAAGTTCATTTATCTTTTGCATGTAGATTGTGATGTTTTCATCTTCGCTCATCCTCATAGTTTCAAAATTTCCTCTTAGACTTTGCAGCTTGGCAATTTAACATATTTATCACCTTCATACAGATATTCCAACTTTTTCTAGATTTCATAAGTAGTTTTTAGACCAAAGACATTTGTCATTTTTGAATCAGTCAGGGCACTCAACAAGGCTTCTTTAGCTCGAAGGTTATTTTCAGCATCTTTGACTTGATCTGGAGTTGAAGGACCTTTCTCTGGAGGTTTATACTCAACACTAGTTATTGCCCAATAGGCATCGCCCATGCATTGTAAATGGCACTCCATGCAATTCTTCCAAACATAATATTATGTTCCATCAAATCTCAGACTATTCTTCTTGTAGGTCGACATCCTGGATCTCCTCAAGCAGTCAGGCTTTTATAAGAGGATCTGGCTCTGATACCAATTGTTGGAATTAGACCAGACAACTCAGAGGGGGAGGGTGAATCAGTTGTCACACAATATAAACTTTTTCTTCTTTTAATCTCCTTTATTATCTTACTACTAGATTAATGATGTAAACATTAAAGCTTAGATCAACAACATAAGAGAAGAAATATAATCAACACACTTGACACCAATATTTTGACGTGGAAACCCAGTTAAGGGAAAAACCACGATGGGGGTTAACCCACAAAGATTTGTACCCTGTTAAAAGTACTTTAGAAAACTAGAAGGCACATGTCTTCGGGCGCACTGCCCAAAGCTCACTGCTCAAAAAGGGAGGCTCACTGCCTACATAATTTATTTAGAACAGAATGAATTAACTGAGAAATAGCATCTACTTCATGCCTGGTTTAGTTTCAATGAATGCTCAAAAACTTCTGCTTTGCCCTAAATTCTTCTTTACTAACTTCACACTCTATATTGCTCTCGCTCCTTTTCTTCTTTACTCTGCTTCTGATCCTTTATTCGAATTTAATCTATTTTGCTCAAGGATGATGTTTAACAACTCTTCAATAAGTATTTATACACTTCATCCATCTTGGAATGATCAACAAGGTCGGCCAAACATAACGCAGATCTTTACACTATCGGCCAATCATAGCTGAGACTTGAATCTTCCTCTATTAACATGCCATGCTTCATAAAATGATCTTTAGATCATCCATAACACGCTAGGAACATCTGGTCAGCCAATACTGGGAAGAACAACAACAACCAAGAGGAAAACTTCAATCACGAGCTCCTTTGTCAATGTGGACCACCAACACAATAGCCACATGATCCAGAGACCACCACAATCACAATTAAGTCAACAAGAATAGCTACACCACTTTGCATCACCAGAATCACTTGCATCTTCACACTGAACCTCAAGAACACACACTGCCATGATTCTCATACTAGAAAGATTGCTTTCAGACCTCCAAACCACGAACCACTCGAGTTGAGGGAACACACCAACATCCTAGACATGCCTCTAGATCTGCAGACCACAATATGCTCATATTGGACCAATCCGGACCAACTTCTTGCCACTCTGTCATCACTGAAAAACTGCAGAAACCTGTTTTACTCAGAAGGCCATAACTTTGCCAAATCTTCATGCGGACCTCTCAAATCTGAACTGGAACAAAAATAGACAATCCTATACAAACCCTTTAATCTTCATACTCTGATCTTCACCTTACTAGAAATGCTAATCACTCCTCTGCACTGTCTTCACTATTTCTAATAGAAAGAGATGTTGACATCAATGACAACACATCAGGCACATATTTCCAACAAAATCTTCACTAGTGCAGGAAAGCTATACTTCATTATTTTATCATGTTTCTTTTGCCTTCTTTTGGTTTTATAGATGGCAAGATTAATCAGCTCACAGAAAGACATTTTCTGTGTTTAAATACCATAGCTTTAAAATTTTTATACTGTGGACTCAAGTCTCTATTGTGATATGTTCATTAAATTATTCCATTAATTTTAAGCATACTGTCAATACTGCTCATTTGTCTTTTAAAATCCTAACTTGATTGTTACACAGTAATAACTTTCTGGAAACTCCATTCACAAGGTCCAGATTGGAAGGTTAAGATGCAATTAAATTTCATTCTGATTATGGAGGTTAGACTTCATAGGGAACAATCATCAAATGACTCAATATCTTGAGAAAACCTAGGAGTCATTAGAGACAATAGTCATATTTTAATGTGGTAAAGACATTGTAATGTTGATCTAAGAGATAGCCTCACTTTTTGGTCTGATATAACCTTAGCATGATAGAATGAGATCTAATGTTAGTCTAATATATAATGTTTGTCAAAAGAGATACAATGTTTGTTAAAGAAAGAAATAGTGAAGGATGGTAAGAGACCCTTGACTTTTACTAAAGGTGGTGGACAGTTAATGCAGGAGCTATTAATAATGAGGCATAGCATGAAGCCATAGTGATCTTAGACCTACTAAAAGCACTATCAAATAAATTACTTATGATCTGTTAGTGATTTTAGGTCTGTCAAGAGGGGTTTAGAACATGTTCTATGTATAGGGGTACAATCAATAGTAAGGATGTTGTAACCAAGTGGATGACAAGAGATGTGTTATATGATTCTAAGACCTTGCACAAAAGTATTAAAGTGTTATGATTCAAGGATATATGCTAAGAACCTTTTGATAGGCCTATGGAAAATATAGTATAAACGCTTGCTTTGTAGGCCTCTCAAAACTCTAGAAGCTTGTGACTGTGATATAACTTGTATGACCAACTATAATGAGGTAGTTCTATTCAACATGATCTCATAAAAAGGATTTATCAGTGCTACAAGGACTACAAACATCAAAAACTTGTGATGAATAACCTTATGAGATCCTAATAGGAGTATTGTTTGAATGATAATGACTAAGGATGAAGGGACAATAAACAGTGTAATGAGTGTAGTGATCTCATAAGTGCACAAAGACCTAAGACACCTATAGGAGATAGTGAACAGGGAGGTTTGTGCATGCTTAGTAGGACCTACATTTTCATTCTCTTGATGATATGCAGAGAATGAACCTGATAATAGTTGAGAAACTATTCAAAGATATGTAAAGACTGCAGAGTGTTGAAGGATGAAGAACTACATAAGATGGCCATATCATAGTCTTAAATATGTGTCTAGAGAATTTGAAGGTTTAGAGGACATTATACAAAGATTTAATTACATTGGAGAATGAAGATATGAGAGAGTGAATTAGTTTGAAGAGATATAGTTCAGAGGTTGAGGATGTAAGAGAAGTCACCCAGTCAAAACAAGCCTGCACACATACTAACAAATCCGATGGAGGATGTAGTGTTTGTCAAATGATGAGTGAGAGATAAAGAAGTGTTAATGACCCTAAGTTGACCTTGAATACACCACCATGTTCTTAGAAGGTTTGATTACTATTTGTAAGTGCATCAAGATGGTGAAATTTGAATGTATGGTCACAAGACAGATCTTTAGAATTTTAAAAAGCAAGATTCTTCTCCATACCCTCCAAGGAGTTTTAAAATTTTCAAAATCCTGAAGCACATGCCCTTTAATCTACCATAATGAGGTTTGAAGAGGATGAAGGTAGTTGGGACAGTTGAAGGGATGATAAAGAGAAGTTCTCACATTTTGCTAGAATCTAGGAGCCTGAACAAATACATGTAAGAGTGGATAAAGGTGGAAAATGTCAAATATCCCATTCCTCAATACCTAATTGCCCACTTCTGCATATATGTTTTGAGAGAAGAACATAAGTCAGAGCATTTTTAATATCCAAATAAAAAAGTAGCATTGCTGTAAATACTCCTAAGTCTATATTCATATGTGATTTATAGGCACCAAGAAAACACATCCACACAACCACCACAGGTTTAACTGGCATCTTAATAATAAAGTTTAGGTTGTCCTCAAGATAGCCAGCATGGGCAAGAAGGTCAACCATGCACACATAATGATCGACTGTAGGAGTAATGTAATAAGGGTTACTCATGTGATTGAAGTATGTACAACCCTCATCCACTAAACATGAATAGTTGCATGCACATAGAACACAAGCAAAGCTTACAATGTTAGGATATGTTCCAGTGTGCTTCATTAATTCAAAGATCTTGAGAGCATCCTTGCAAAATCCATTTTGTGCATATCCTGCAATCATGGCATTCCATGAGACCACATTTCTTTGAGGCATTTTGTCAAACAAGTCATGTGCCTTGTCTATACTTCCACATTTTGCATACATGTCTACCAGAGCATTTCCAACTATAATTTCTGACAAAAATCCCCCTTCCATTATGCTTTGATGGATGTCCATACCCGATTCCAAAGTTCCCATTTTGGCACAAGCGGGGAGGATGTTCGCAAAGGTTATGGAATTTGGCTTTAGACCTGCCAATTGTATTTGCTTGAAAGTTTCTAAAGCCTTTTCAAAAAATCCATTTTGTCCATATCCTGCAATCATGGCATTCCACGAGACCACATTTCTTTCAGGTATTTTTTCAAATAGTTCACGTGCCTTCTCTGTGCTTCCATATTTTGCATACATGTCTACCAGGGCAGTTACAACTACAACAAATGACAAAATTCCTCTATCCTTCATGCTTTGATGGATGTCCATACCCTATTCCAAAGCTCCCATTTTGGCACAGGCAGGGAGTATGCTGGCGAAGGTTGTCGAATTTGGCTTTACACCTGTTAATTGCATTTGCTTGAAAGTTTCTATAGCCTTTTCAACAAATCCATTTTGTGCATATCCCACAACCATTGCATTCCATGAGATGACATCTCTTTGAGGCATTCTACCAAACAGTTCACATGCCTTATCAATGCTTCCACATTTTGCATACATGTCTACCGCAAGGTGCTTGTTGGGCCTTCACGGTGATGCAGGCACTAGTAGAAATATGGCAAATTAATCACCAGATGACTAAAACTTTTAGTCACATGACCAAACTTTTAATCACATGACTAAAACTTTTTGCAACATAGTTATAAATGACTAAATAAATGACTAATTTGGTCATCGGTTGAAATGACTAAATAAATGACCAAATAAATGACTAATTTAGTCATGGGGCAAAAAAACACAACTACAAATAAAATTGACTAAATAAATTCCTCTATTCTTTTTTCTTTCACTTTAGTTTTGGAGGGAATTAATGGAGGGATTGTGCATTTATGAATTTTGCACAAAAGGTGAAACCTATGAAGAAGCAAAGATTGTGCGTTTAGCATGAGAAGATTGTTCCTGGTCGACGAGAATAGGGTATGCAGAGTAGTCAAACAAGAGATGATTATTCATGGCTGCCAAGAATAGGGTATGAGTAGTCGAACAGGAGAAGATTGTTCATGGCCGCCAAGAATAGGGTATGAGTAGTCGAACAGGAGAAGATTGTTCATGGCCACAATTCTTTGAGTTTGGAAATAGTTTTGAGATCATCGTGTGATTGAAGAAAGGAGGGAAATTTGGGATTTCTAGCTATAGACGACAGATATCAAAGGAGTAGATAGACGACAGATAACAAATGGTTTTATGAAGCAGAGGTAGGGTTTTCCATGTACCTCTATTCTTCTCTTAGCCTGTTCTAAAGTTTTGTATCTTTGAAAGCTTGGTGCTATGTCATTAGTGACTATTCTATCTCTTTCAATGACTGTATGAAGAGGTATCATGGTTCTTTATTGATAAAGTTCTACTTTTTCCATTCATGATTTATACTTAGAATACCTTGGCATGAAGGAATTTGATGGTCTTCAACCTGTGACTTAGACACTGCCCCTGTGTTTGTGATTCAACCTTTGAAAGATGATTGTATTTTCAAAATGATTGTCACAAAACAGAGAATGAAAGATTGTTGTTGAGAATGCAAGACTATTCCATGATTTGTTTCATTCCTTAAATCTACTTTTCACTGTCTTTACTATCTCTTACTGCTATCTTGACAATAACCTTTGTCAAGAAAACCTTGTTCATTGTTTCATACATGAACTGATCTTTATTGTCCTATCACGAACTTGCCTACAAATTCCTTAATACAAAGATATCATTGACGATGACTGTCCTTTGTATGCAAAAAATATGTCACAGTCACATTCCCTTTGTCCATCTGTTGCTATGACTATCATATAGCTTATTAGCTTGATTTTGATAAACTTGAAGATTCTATTCATAGACTTTTGACTGTAAAAAATCCTCTCTATTACTTTTGCTATTGATATATGACATAGTTTTCACATAATTCACATTTGGATGCAAAAAGACTGTCAATATTCCACTGTCTTTTCTTTGCTATTGTAGCCCACTTTGGTGACTGTGATTAGGGCATCTCTTTGAATGGATAATGATCTCCTCTTTTCTTCTATGGTGTTGTGCATTATTCTTTTTGATGACTAATTTCACTGTCAGTTTGATGACATGACTATCATCACTTTCAAAGGCACTTGTGTCACTGCTTTAGCATCTATATAATGACTATCTTTGCCTAACAAAATCTTCAAGGATCAGTTAACTAATTAGGTAAGCATTTGTATTTTGACAAAAGTATTTGGCTTCATGGGTTTTGTATTTTCATCTTTTCAATGTTGCTATAGACTGTAATATCTGCCCCCTCCTTTGCAATCAAAGGCATGACTGTATTCTCTATGTTGTTTTTCCTATTGTCATGATTGTCATTTGAAATGGTTGACATCTTGAGTCCTTTATTTGGTGACTTTGCCTATGATTTTAGCAAGTGATTTGTTGCTATGCATACTTCATCACAATAGTTATTTAATTGGGGTTTTAAAGTGTAATCTTGATAAATTGTTTAGTATTTCTTCTAAATGCTATTTATCTATTGGTTTACATAGATTGTCTATATTTCTAAGTCAGATAACTTGTAAAATGTATAATTGTCGGCATGGGAATGAAATTGAATTGCTATTGATGTTTGTTATTCTCATGGACACGTATTGAAGCACTTACTCTATCTGATACATGTACCTAGAAAAATGTTTTAGGTGCATATAAGTGTAGCAGCTACTTGCATGGGTGATAAAAGCTTGTTTGGAGAGGACTTGGAGACTTTTGAAAAGGTGGGCAAGGAATTCAGAGTTTGCTATAACGAATTTGAAGTCAGCGAGGCCTTCTACAACAAAGTCAAATTTGGGGACGCACTCTACAGCAAATTCAAAGGTAATTCAAAACCCTCATTGTTAAAAGTGAATTGATATTTTCATGATATTTTGGGAAGCTTCTTGTGGGTGCCTCCCAAGATATATTTTCATGATTGAAGCTTGAAAACTCAAAAGAAAATGTTATCTTCAGTATTTTTGAAGTTGATCCTTAACTGATCCTTGAACTCAAATAAAACCACACCTCTACTCTGCATGATCTCCTTGCATGATGACTAGTCCAAATTGAAGGAAAGGTTATCCTAGCTTGACCATATGCATGATTGAAGGTTACCGTTTAAGATTTTATATTTAAAGGCCTTCTAGGCGTAGGATAGCTTATTATACTAAATTAATACTGGAATGCACAATATTATAGATGGATCAACGTTGAAGGTTGACTATGGATCAATATCATGCATATGATGAGAGAGTAACCAAAGAGAGGGAAATGGAAAAATATCCATGTCCATGTAATGACTATCTTGGTGGAAGGGTGAGAAAAAGAAATGCAATTTATCGATATATGATAAGATATGGGCATAGTGGTATAAGCCCTTGGGCTTACAATTATTATGAAGATATGATAGAATTGCAGACTGTGAGAGATGAAGAGGCAAAAAACATAGATGAAGTGGCACTGAACATAAATGAAGAGGCAAAAATGTTAGACAAAGGGTTTGAAGTTGAAAGAATATTGAATGAGGGTCTAAACGATGATTGGTCCAAGTCAATGGAGGATGCTTTAAAGCCTCTATATGCTAATTGCAAGTTAAGTCATTTGACAACAGTCCTTCAAATTCTTAACTTGCAAGTGGTGCATGGTTGGACAAATGAGAGTGTAGATCAGTTATTGGCATTATTAAGTTCATTGTTACCAGATTACTCCACATTACCAATAAAACAAATTCAATGTAAAATGTAGATTAGTAAGCTCAGCTTGGGGTATGAAAACATCCACATGTGTTAATGGTTGTGTATTATTTCACAAAAATCTTGCAAGTGAGAGTGAATGTCCGAAATTTCATGAAGCAAGGTATAGACAAGGGTTGAAATCAGTTATGGTTCCTAGAAAGGTTCTTCTCCACTTTTTGATAATCTCATGATTACTACGAATGTATAGGTGCAGAGACATTGCTGAACTTATGTAGTGGCATGCCCAAAATAAGAGCATTGATGGAAAACAATGACATGTGCTTGATTCTAAGACGTGGATGGAATTTGATAACAGATGGCTTGATTTTTCTCAAGATCTTCATAATATAAGGTTGGGTTTGGCTCTAGATGGGGTGAAACCATTCTCAGATCAAAGTACTAAATGGTTAACTTGGCCAGTGTTTTTAATAAATTATAACTTGCCTCCATGGTTAGAAACTAAACCATTTTTCTTAATGCTATCATTGATTATACCAGGAAAGAAAAGTGTGACTTTAGATACAATAGATGCCTATCTAGAGCCATTATATGATGAGCTAATGGAATTGTGGAAAGGAATTGAAGCAATTCAATCTTTAAGTGATGGTCATTCAATCAAATTCACTTTAAGAGCTTCCTTATTGGTTACGATTCATGATCTTCCTGCATATGGTACATTGTCTGGTCTCACTATTCATGGATGCCATGGCTGTCCTGCTTGCAACTTGAAGGATTTTGTGAGGCACTCAAGAAGTTTGTGTAAGTGTATTTATTGTGGACATCATGCTTACCTTAAAGGGGTCATCCATATCATCGACAAAAAACACAT
The DNA here is from genome assembly GCA_027924645.1 of Cunninghamia lanceolata. Lineage (NCBI taxonomy): Eukaryota > Viridiplantae > Streptophyta > Pinopsida > Cupressales > Cupressaceae > Cunninghamia > Cunninghamia lanceolata. The sequence goes on from BSBN01000957.1 coordinate 9,551,428, forward strand.
TTCAATGGTCAAGAAGAGAATCGTGAAGCACCTTTGCTAATAACGGGTGATTACATTATTGAGAATGGACAAAAAAGAATGTCATTTATTGAAAATGGTGGGATTTTTAGTAGTAGATATGATCCATGTAATGAAAGTGATGTAAAACGGTTGTGCATATTCTATAAGTTGCCATACTTTAAGGATATAGCCATTAGGCATACTGTTGACTTTATGCATACTGAGAAAAATATAGCCTATGCTATTATAGAAACTCTTTTTGGTGCTTTTAATACTATTTCATCACGTGAAGACTTTCGAGAACTAAAGATTCATCAAAATCTTTGGGTTGAAAAATATGATGATGCAAAATATAGAAAACCCAGTGCTCCTTATGTCTGGACAAAGGAACAATGTGTACAATTCTTATAGTTGATGTCTCAGACTCGCTTTCCCACTGGATATGTAAGTAGTACTATCAGAATTCAAACTGACATTAATAGCTTAAGAGGCCTAAAGACCCATGACTATCATGTAATAATCAAAAATATTTTACCTATTGTGGAAAATATATCAGGTTTAGCAAAGGGGCCAAGATTGGAAATTATAAGGTTGGGCCTAATATTAAAGAGAATGAGTTCACATGTATTAGATCCTTCAAACTTTGATAGTTTGAGGGAGGAGGTTGTTGAAGTCCTTTGTCTATTGGAACGGGAATTTCCAGCAACAATCTTTAACATTTCTATGCATCTTTTGATACATCTAGAATATGAACTAGAGAATTGTGGTCCAGTAAGAACGAGATGGATGTATCCTATAGAATGATATATGAAGGTTTTGAAAAAAAAATTCGTACTAAGGCAAAACCAGAAGGCAGCATGTCTGCGGGATATTCAATGCAAGAGGCCATTGGATTTTGCACAGAATATATGAAGGATTTTAAAAATGTCAATCGACATGTATGGGATGATGATGAAGATGAGAGAGTTGCAGGTGAAGTATTAGAAGGCAATGGATGTTACTTCAAGCTATCACATCAAGAAAGAAGTGTGATACATGCCTTTATTCTTCAAAACACATCTTCGTTCAATAAGTGGCACATGTTAAAAAAATTTACACAATTATTTATTTACACATTTATATTATTAATCTTACTCAATTGCATTTACACATTTATATTATTAATCTTATTATTTGCACATTAATATTCTATGTAGAAAATATGAAGAAGAGAATCAAAGTTGGATGCGACATCGACCTCAAAAGCGCACACGTCATGATTTGGTTGGAGATGATTCTTTTCCAAAATTTGAAGAATTGATTGCTAATGCAGTTAGTGATGCAAAAGAAGAAGGTCAAGATATAACAACGGAGGAAAGTGAGCTTTCACAATCTCCACATTTATGGGCTATGCATTTTAGTGGAATGTGGGCCTATGGTAGCCATTTAAGAGTGGAGGAAAAAGACAAGGAAAGACAAATTGTGATTGTGTTGTAAGTGCTGAATTTCTTCATGAAACTGAGAAGAAATTCTACGTTGGATTCATTCAAAAAATTATTCAAGTGGATTTTGGTGAAAACAGTCCTATATTATTAAAATGTAAGTGGATCCGACCATCTGTAGTACATTTTGATGAGTATGGATTTGTACGTGCAAATACAAGACAATTTTTATTAGAGAGGGATGAGCCCTATGTTTTCCCTTTTCAAATTAACCAATCATTTCTAATTGATGATGTAAGAAGCCCAGGATGGTCGTATGTCATTCAAACAGAGTCTCGTTCGAAACAAAAATTCATGGAAGCTGTTGATATAATGCTTGATGGGCAATATGTTAATTTATAAGAAACATTCGAAGTAGTGGATGAAGATGATGGAGTGTTTGGAGAAGATATTTTGATTACCAACGAAGAGATTGGGAGAGAGAATGTATTGCATGACACAGATGAGGATAGGAAGAAAATCAAGCAGATGCAGACATGAGTGATTAGGATTTTGATCTTGCTGGCAATGTAGATGATTAGTGAAGGCATCAAGAAAATAGTGAGCTTGTAAAATGTAGTAGAGAAGCAACAAGATAAGAAAGGGCATTAGTGTATAGGAATTTCTTCCACTTTGGGTTTTTCAGGGTAATCTCTTGTGTTGAGCTCTACTTTTTGTTATTTTTCTAGTTCTTGTCTTGTTACAAGTCATGCATATAACTAGCTATATTTGTTCCAAAAATAAATTACTCATTTTTAAAGCACATATTGACTATTTTTGTTTACATACATTTGTGTTCAGAATTTCTGGAAAATTATATAATTAGAAATAATGAGGATTTTATAAGTAGAAATAATGAGGATTATATAAGTAGAAATAATGATGATTCACACTATCAGAAAGGCAATTAGTTTCTTCTCAAATAGAAGGATAAACAAATAGAGTTTCCTTTGGGTTTCAATCTGTGTGCCACATTTACTTACTGAATTTTTGCTCCTCCATATAATGCATCTTATATGCTATTATCCTATGTCATGTCACTTGTCATAGACTGTCTCCTGTAATTTCTAAGAATGCATCTTATATGCTCTGTGAATGTATTTCATATGGGGATTGTCCTTATATACTGTATCATTCAAATGGAAATGAAATCCTTATATACTATGACTGCATTTGTTTATATGCTCTAGTTGACTGAAAATAATGGCTTTGTTTATATTTCACTCTTGTTCTACTGATTCAAGTTGCTGATTTATATATTATTGTTTATTTGGACTTCAAGAAATGAGGAAAAAGACTTTGAGGCACAATTTAGATGATAGTGATCATGTTGCTAAAGTTCCATTGACAGATTATGAGCGCTTTCGTAAAGAACGTGTGGCAAAGAATAGTGAATATTTATCACATCTTGGTTTGACAAACAGGCAAGTTGTAAATCCACTAAGTAGTATATTATTTGTTTAATTGTGTTTATGAAATTTTATAGGCAAGAGGTTTATGTATATAAGACATAATATGATATTTTTTTGTTTTATAGGAAAGAAAAAGAGTGCAAAGAAAATGTAGAGAGAAAACAAAAGGAAAGTAAAGATACAGTGCTGCCAACTCGTAGAAGCCAATGCATTTGGGATTCAAGTACAAATGCAGTTGGTGAAAAGAATAGTTGTGATGATGTGCAGCCCAATATAACACATAGTGATGTGCAGCCTGATATAGCACAAGATGATGTGCAACCCAATATAACACATAGTGATGTACAACCTGATATAGCACAAGGTGATGTGTAGCCTGATATAACACATGGTGATGTGCAACATCGTCATGATCTCTTAGCACAGAGTCTAAGAGAGATTATTGAAAACAATGAGAGGAAAGGAACAATAAGTGATCCGTAGATGATTTATTCAAGATTAAAGGATGTGTTTGAAGTGAAATCTACAGAGACTGGTACTGATCTACCTACTCATGACACACTTGATGTGGCCAAGGACGATGAAGTTCCGGTTAAAATGAAAGTCATGAAGAGAGACCACTTGCATTTGATGTGCCTGCTACAACTTTTGATGGAACTAGTGGATCAACCAAAAATATTTCTAGTGGTTTAATAGAAGATGTGCCTGCTACAACTTTTGATGGAACTAGTGGATCAAATAAAAATATTGCTACTAGTTTAATAGAAGATGTGCCTACTTTTTTCAAAAGAAAAAGATTGAGTCAAGATTTATACAGATCTACAGAGAGGAATGCAACACAAAGAAGATTAGAAGGCAAGAAGCCATTCTTGGTTGAGGTATTGAGAGATGGTGAGCCCATTGGGAAAAATGCTGCAAGGTGGGCCTCTGAGTTGGGTGTGAGATGTAGGGCCCATTTGGATATTTGCAAATCAAATTTTGCAGAGCAAGATCCACGAAGTGTGGAAAATGTTATACAAAAAATGAAAAATGCTTTTGAGACTACTGGTGGACAAATCTCTAGAATATATTACAAGCAAAAGATGAGACTTTTGATGAAAAATTTTAGATACAATTGTAGAAAAACAATCTTGGAGGGAAAAGAGAGGTTAGAGTCCCCTCTATCTCCCAAACAATGGGAGGCATTGAAAGAAAATATGTGTTCTAAAGAATATTTGACAAAAAGTTATAAAGGAAAGAGGGCAAGAGATAATGTGGAAGCTGGATATACATTTGGTCGAGGCGGGTTGCAAGCCAAAATGGACAAACTTGGAGTAAGGGTATGGCTTTTTGGTTCAATTTACGTTGGATATTTATTTTGATTTTTTATTGAACTGACTATATGTTGATATTGACATTGTATTTTAGGTGGAAAATAGTAATAGAGAAGCAGGTGTGGAAGATATGCTCGATTATATGGCAGGACTAGATCCTAGTAAATCTAACAGTGGTATGAAGTGGAAATCTAGCTCATCAACAGAGATTTCAGAGCCATCTATTAGACGCCCAGTAAGAGCCTTTACAGATCATGTCAACTCAAATGAAGGGTACCAACATATAATGAGTTGCTAACACATTCTCACTGAGAAATTGCCGCAATTGGCTTCCTCCGTTAAGCCTACAGTTTCTACATGGAATGAACATAATTTAATGGATGCACATGAGGTAAGAGGCTCTATTACACTATCCTTTCATTTTGTGTGCTTGTTATTGGGTAAACTTGTACCATGTTTTTGTTATACTTCCTTGTGATTGCATTTTTTGGATACTTCAATAGTTATCATAGCTCTTGGATACTGTAAACAAAGAATGAACCTACCCTCAATGTGCAATACTAAAATTCTAGCCATTATAACTGATGCAGAGGCAGGGGCAGCTCACAAATGCAAGGTTTCATTTACCACTCGAATGTTCATACATTGTCTTGACTGTCCTCTTAGAATGCATTATTTTAAGACTAGGAAAAGATGCCATTTCATGGTTTGAATGCATAAGCTACCCACAAAACCTCCCAATCACCTTGGACCACACTAAAATGACCAGGGGATACTCACAAAACAACTTAGTAACTTGCTGTTCCTACTGTCCCTTCACAACTAGGTCAACTTTGCTTGTAGTCCTTGGAATAGGGTTTTTGGGGCATAACTTGCAGAATCTAAGACAAACCCATGAAAAAATTACCTTTTTGAATACCCATTAATCCCCTCAACAACATATCTAACATGAAGGATAGGTTATTTTGGACCAAAATTCTCAAAAATGGACTGTACCTGCTGTTCCAGGGCCTAATTAGGACAACAAATGAAGTATTTTTGGCATAACTTTCACAAAAAGACTCAGAAACATGAACTAAAACCTTTTTTGAGTACCCATTATCCCCTTACATAACATATATTTCATTCAGGTATGATTGTTTTGTAACATAAGGCCTTAAAAATGACTGGTAATTCTGGTAATAGGCCTAATTAGGCCACTTTTACAAAGGAGGTGCCTCAAAATCACCAAATTTTTACCCAAACTCAATGGACAGTCTTTAGTTATGTATTAAAATAGAATAATCCACCATTTGTTTGATCAGGACCCTCACCTATCTCATCAAATTCAAACATGCAAACTACAAACCCTCATTCTTCCTAAAAAATAGGAAATTACAGCAATAAGAACTTTTCAAAACACCAAGAAAACTTATTTTTTTGCTCCACAAGTGAAGAAATAATTTGAAGGACTTAAAAACCTATCATTCCACCATTTTGTGTCATTTTGGCATGGTCATGGCACTCAAAAACATAAAATTTCTCTGTAGGACTGTCAAAACCTAGGTTATTGGATTGTCTTTAGTAAAATAAGCATAAAATCCACAAAACATGAGACCAGACCATAAAATTATATGAAAAAGAAAGATAATCCAATACCCCATCCAACCATGTATGTTTAAGGGTGCTATAGGGCTTTACAAGTCCGTACAAGTGTAAGGAACAACAAAAAATTACAAAAAACTATGAAAAACAGAGCTAGAACAACAAAAAAAATCATTTTATCTTATTTCCATCATTCCAAAAGCTCCATATCCTTATTCCATGACCTATATATCATATAAAAAACATGTTTTATAATATATAACTTCACTCCAGTCCTCCTCCATCTAGAAAACTTAAAAAGAAAGGCTAAAAATAGTCTTTCCACTAAGGCTACCAAAATAGAAAATACTAAACTTAAGCAAAAACTTAAAGACCCTAGTCCTATGATTACCCCCACTACAAAAATGCCTCAAATAGGCTTTATTACAATAATGAATGGTCTTTTAAGACCTCCTTTTATGCAAAACTCAAAACTAAAGCCTAGATTTTAATAATTGTCCACCTTTGAAAAATGGTGCTCCTACACCATACACCCCAACATAGAACTTTTCCAAGTCCCTTGGAAAGAATTTATCAATTTATCCTCCATTATTCTTTACTTGTCTATGATCTTCATGCTTTCCTTCAATAGGTTCACCTTTCTTTGGCTTTTCACTGTCTTTGTAATCCTTGTTCTTGTCTTCTTTTGAAGTTGGCTTCCTGCTGTCATACAGTACTGCCATCAACTTCTTTTGTCTTTCATGCATAGTTCCATGCTCAGTACCCTTCACCTCTTCAAGTTTTTCTCTGTCAGCCTTACAAAAATCTGTACCAATGCATTTAGTGGTCTCTGTCAGACCTGCACCTACCTTTTCCACTGTCCAACCAGCATCACAATCCATTGTCCTTCTATTCACTACCCTACAAACTCCTGTTTCAACATCACTAGGCTGCCTTTGTACATGTTTCATCACCAGAGGACACATGACTATCCCTATCAATATGCCTTCTTGTACTTCAAACTTACTGTTGTCTGTACTAACCTGAGATATCATGCCACATTCTTTCGCTTTCCATACAAAAACATTCTTCTTCATCTCTATTTGCACATTGTGTTTTTCCTTCTCATTTGTTGTCCCAACAACATCAAACTGTGACTTGGCTGCAAGTTTCACACTCTCACCTTCCTCATTGCTCACATATTCTTTTCTCCCTATCATGATGATCTCACCTTGCTCTCTTACCTCTTTAACCAATGGAGTTAGCATGAATGATCTCCCATCGTTTTCAATGTTATATGTATTTTGTCTCCCATTATACATTGCTAACCTGTCAAACTGCCAAGGCCTTCCAAGTAAAACATGGCAACAACTCATAGGTAGAATATCACAAATGACTTTATCTCTATATTGACCAATTTGAAATTCAATAGTAGCTTGTTCACTCACCAAAATGGTTTGATTTTCACTAACCCAAGACACTTGATAAGGTTTTGTTATTTTGCAAGTTCAATTTGTCCACCATATCACTAGATACCATATTATCAGTGCCTCCAGAATCAACTACTACTTTGCATACCTTATTTTTTCATCTACAGGCTGTCCTAAACAAGACTCTTCTTTGAATTAGCTATTTCTCCCTGGATGTCTTCAAGAGTTGTCCTCTCACAATCAATGATTCACCCACCTCTGGTGCAGCGTGGACACTTTCTCTTTCATCTTCCTGTACAATTTGGACTCTCTTTTCACCTCTTCTTTCACCTCCACTTGAAGTAGTACCAATCTTGTCAGGGCACTTATAGGCTAGATGACCAAACTCACCACAGTGATAGCACTTTCCAGTAAACACATTTGAACCTCTTCCTTGATCTACATATTTGCCCCTAAAACTTGTTCTTCCACCTCTCCATCCTCCTCTAGACTCAGATGCTTGTTCTTTACTCTTATCAACATCTTCAAAATCTTCTTTGGTTTGTCTTGGTGTTGAAAATGTACCTCTACCCCTAGAAGTACTGCCTCTTCCTCTTGTTGCCTTCTCTAGTCTCCTCTTGAGTTTTTCTTCTACTCTTATTGCTATTTGAAAACATTGATCCACTGTTTTTGGTGCCAACAAACTAATTTCATCTTGAATGTTATACCTTAGGCCATTGAGATATCTAGCCACTCTTTCTTCCTCATCCTCCTCATGCTTTGTCCTTATACTTAACCTATAAAACTCCTCAGTGTATGCTTGCACATCTAAGTCCTTTTGCCTAAGATTTTGTAATCTTTTCAGTAATTGAACATTATAGTCACCAGGAAGGAACTTACCTTTCAGTTTTGCCTTCATTTTCTCCCAAGAAGTGATCTTGTTCTTCCCTTGTTTCTGTCTTTCCTCTTGCACAAAGTTCCACCACAGCAAAGCATGTCCTTTTAGTTTGGTTTTAGCCTTCCTCACCTTGTGATCTTCATCTATCTCTTCACTTTCAAAGTAATTTTCCATGGCTCCTATCTAGTCTAAGAGCTCTTCACCATCTAGTTTGCCTCCATACATTGGCAAATCCATTTTGCTATGTCCATCACCTTTCATAGCTTTCAAAAACTTTACCATCCTCACATCCTCTGAATCCAACTCTTCTTCTTCACCAGAAGTTTCTTCTTCTTCTTCAGACTCACTTTCACTCATGGTGCCTCTAGCTTTAGACTTCAATGCAGCAATCTCCTTCTTCAAGGCTTCTAGCTCTCTAGCCTGCTGATCAATCTTTCTTGCAACTGAACTTCCTTTAAGAGGCATCTTGACTTCTCAGATTCCACTTTTCTCAAACTCCAACCTTCAAATCTCAAGAGACCTACTTCCTATGCTCTGATACTACTTGATGTAGAGATGCAAGGTTTCATTTACCACTTGATTGTTCATACATTGTCTTGATTGTCCTCTTATAATGCATTATTTTAAGACTAGGAAAAGATGCCATTTCATGGTTTGAATGCATAAGCTACCCACAAAACCTCCCAACTACCTTGGACCACACTAAAATTACTAGGGGATACTCACCAAACTCACAAAACAACATAATAACTTGTTGTTCCTACTGTCCCTTCACAACTAGGTCAACTTTGCTTGTAGCCCTTGGAATAGGGTTTTTGGGGAATAACTTGCAGTATCCAAGACAAAACCATGACAAAATTACCTTTTTGAATACCCATTAAGCCCCTCAACAACATATCTAACATGTAGGGTAGGTTGTTTTGGACCAAAATCCTCAAAAATGGACTGTACCTATTGTTCTTAGGCCTAATTAGAACAACAAGTGAAGTACTTTTGGCATTACTTTCATAAAAAGACTCAAACCCATGAACTAAAACTTTTTTTGAGTACCCATTATCCCCTTACATAACATAACTTTCATACAGGTATGATTGTTTTCTAACAAAAGGCCCTAAAAATGACTGGTAATTCTGGTAATAGGCCTAATTAGGCCACTTTTACAAAGGAGGTGCCTCAAAATCACCAAATTTTTACCCAAACTCAATGGAAAGTCTTTAGTTATGTATTAAAATAGAAGAATCCACCATTTGTTTGATCAGAACCCTCACTTATCTCATCAAATTCAAACATGCAAACTAGAAACCCTCATTCTTCCTAAAAAATAAGAAATTATAACAATAAGAACTTTTCAAAACACCAAGAAAACTTATTTGTTTTCTCCACAAGTGAAGAAATCATTTGAAGGACTTAAAAACCTATCATTCCACCATTTTGTGTCATTTTTTCATGGTCATGGCACTTAAAAACATAAAATTTCTCTCTGGGACTGTCAAAACCTAGGTTATTGGACTGTCTTTAGTAAAATGAGCGTAAAATCCACAAAACATGAGACCAGACCATAACATTATATGAAAAAGAAAGGTCATCCAATACCCCATCCAACCATGTACATTTTAGGGTGCTACAGAGCCGTACAAGGCCGTACAAGTGTAAAGAACAACAAAAAATATAGAAAAACTATAAAAAACAGAGCTAGAACAGCGAAAAAAATCATTTTATCTTATTTCCTTCATTCTAAAAGCTTCATATCCTTCTTCCATGACCTATATATCATATAAAAAGAATGTTTTATAATATATAACTTCATTCCACTTCTCCTCCATCTAGAAAACTCAAAAAGAAAGGCTAAAAATAGCCTCTCCACTAAGGCTACCAAAATAGAAAATACTAAACTTAAGAAAAAACTTAAAGACCCTAGTCCTATGATTACCCCCACTACAAAAATGCCTCAAATAAGCTTTATTACAATAATGAATGGTCTTTTAAGACCTTATTTTATGCAAAACTCAAAACTAAAGCCTAGATTTTAATAATTGTCCACCTTTGAAAAATGGTGCTCCTGCACCATACACCCCAACATAGAACTTTTCCAAGTCCCTTGGAAAGAATTTATCAATTTGTCCTCCATTATGCTTTACTTGTCTCTAACCTTCATGCTTGCCTTCAATAGGTTCACCTTGCTTTAGATTTTCACTGTCTTTGTAATCCTTGTTCTTGTCTTCTTTTGAAGCTGGCTTCATGGTGTCATACAGTACTTGCATCATCTTCTTCTGTCTTTCATGTATAGTTCCATGCTCAGTACCCTTCACCTCTTCAAGTTTTTCTCTGTCAGCCTTACAAAAATCTATACCAATGCATTTAGTGGTCTTTGTCAGACCTGCACCTACCTTTTCTACTGTCCAAGTAGCATCACAATCCATTGTCCTTGTATTCACTACCCTACAAACTCCTGTTTCAACATCACTAGGTTGCCTTTGTACATGTTTCATCACCACATGACACATGACTGTCCCTATCAATATGCCTTCTTGTACTTCAAACTTACTCTTGTCTATACTAACTTGAGATATCATGCCACATTCTTCCTCTTTCCATACAAAAACATTCTTCTTCATCTCTGTCTGCACATTGTGTTTTTCCTTCTCATTTGTTGTCCCAACAGCATCAAACTGTGACTTGGCTGCAAGTTTCGCACTCTCACCTTCCTCATTGCTCACATATTCTTTTCTCCCTATCATGATGATCTCACCTTGCTCTCTTACCTCTTCAACTAATGGAGTTAGCATGAATGATCTCCCATCCTTTTCAATGTTATATGTATTTTGTCTCCCATTATACATTGCTGACCTATCAAACTGCCAAGGCCTTCCAAGTAAAACATGGCAACAACTCATAGGTAGAATATCACAAATGACTTTATCTCTATATTGACCAATTTGAAATTCAACAGTAGCTTGTTCACTCACCAAAATGGTTTGATTTTCACTAACCCAAGACACTTGATAAGGTTTTTCTATAGGCGCTATTTGCAAGTTCAATTTGTCCACCATATCATTAGATACCATATTATTAGTGCATCTAGAATCAACTACTTCTTTGCATACCTTATTTTTTCATCTACAGGCTGTCCTAAACAAGGCTCTTCTTTGAATTATCTCTTTCTCCTTGGATGTCTTCAAGAGTTGTCTTCTCACCATCAATGATTCACCCACCTCTGGTGCAGCATGGACACTTTCTCTTTCATCTTCCTATATAAGTTGGACTCTCTTTTCACCTCTTCTTTCACCTCCAATTGAAGTAGTACCAATCTTGTTAGGGCACTTATAGACTAGATGACCAAACTCACCACAGTGATAGCACTTTTCAGTAAACACATTTGAACCTCTTCCTTGATCTGCATATCTTCCCCTAAAACTTGTTCTTCCACCTCTCCATCCTCCTCTAGACTTAGGTGCTTGTTCTTTACTCTTATCAGCATCTTCAAAATCTTCTTTGGTTTGTCTTGGTGTTGAAAATGTACCTCTGCCCCTAGAAGTACTGCCTCTTCCTCTTGTTTCCTTCTCTTATCTCCTCTTGAGTTTTTCTTCTACTCTTATTGCCATTTGAAAACATTGTTGCACTGTTTTTGGTGCCAACAAACTGATTTCATCTTGAATGTTATACCTTAGGCCATTGAGATATCTAGCCACTCTTTCTTCCTCATCCTCCTCATGATTTGTCCTTATACTTAACCTATAAAACTCCTCAGTGTATGCTTGCACATCTAAGTCCTTTTGCCTAATATTTTGTAATCTTTTCAGTAATTGAACATTATAGTCACCAGGAAGGAACTTACCTTTCAGTTTTGCCTTCATTTTCTCCCAAGGAGTGATCTTGTTCTTCCCTTCTTTCTGTCTTTCCTCTTGCACAAAGTTCCACCACAGCAAAGCATGTCCTTTCAGTTTGGTTTTAGCCTTCCTCACCTTGTGATCTTCATCTATCTCTTCACTTTCAAAGTAATTTTCCATGGCTCCTATCTAGTCTAAGAGATCTTCACCATCTAGTTTGCCTCCATATATTGGCAAATCTATTTTGCTATGTCCATCACCTTTCACAGCTTTCAATAACTTTACCATCGTCACATCCTCTGGATCCAACTCTTCTTCTTCACAAAAAGTTTCTTCTTCTTCTTTAAACTCACTTTCACTCATGGTGCGTCCAGCTTTAGACTTCAATGCAACAATCTCCTTCTTCAAGGCTTCTAGCTCTCTAGCCTGCTGATCAATCTTTCTTGCAACTGAACTTCCTTTAGGAGGGATCTTGACTTCTTAGATTCCACTTTGCTCAAACTCCAACCTTCAAATCTCAAGAGACCTACTTCCTATGCTCTGATACCACTTGATGCAGAGATGCAAGGTTTCATTTATGACTTGACTGTTCATACATTGTCTTGACTGTCCTCTTATAATGCATTGTTTTAAGACTAGGAAAAGATGCCATTTCATGGTTTGAATGCATAAACTACCCACAAAACCTCCCAACTACCTTGGACCACACTAAAATGACAAGGGAATACTCACCAAACTCACAAAACAACTTAATAACTTGTTGTTCCTAATGTCCCTTCACAACTAGGTCAACTTTGCTTGTAGCCCTCGGAATAGGGGTTTTGGGGCATAACTTGCAGAATCTAAAACAAACCCATGAACAAATTACCTTTTTGAATACCCATTAATCCCCTCAACAACATATCTAACATGCAGGGTAGGTTGTTTTGGACCAAAATCCTCAAAAATGGACTCTACCTACTGTTCCTAGGCCTAAGTAGGATAGCAAATGAAGTATTTTGGGCATATCTTTCATAAAAAGACTCAAACCCATGAACTAAAACCATTTTTGAGTACCCATTATCCCCTTACATAACATATCTTTCATGCAGGTATGATTGTTTTGTAACATAATGCCTTAAAAATGATTAGTAATTCTGGTAATATGCCTAATTAGGCCACTTTTATAAAGGAGGTGCCTCAAAATCACCAAATTTTTACCCAAACTCAATGGAAAGTCTTTAGATATGTATTAAAACAGAAGAATCCAGCATTTGTTTGATTAGGACCCTCTCTTATCTTATCAAATTCAAACATGCAAACTAGAAACCCTCATTCTTCCTAAAAAATAGGAATTTACAACAATAAGAACTTTTGAAAACACCAAGAAAACTTATTTGTTTGCTCCACACGTGAAGAAATAATTTGTAGGACTTAAAAACCTATCATTCCACCATTTTTTGTCATTTTGTCATGGTCATGGCACTCAAAAACATAAAATTTCTCTCTGGGATTGTCAAAACCTAGGTTATTGGACTGTCTTTAGTAAAATGAGCATAAAATCCACAAAACATGAGACCAAACCATAACATTATATTAAAAAGAAAGGTAATCCAATACCCCATCCAACCATGTATGTTTTAGGGTGCTACATGGCCGTACAAGTGTAAAGAACAACAAAAAATACAGAAAAACTATGAAAAACAGAGCTAGAACAGCAAAAAAAAAATTATTTTATCTTATTTCCTTCATTCCAAAAGATTCATATCCTTCTTCCACGACCTGTATATCATATAAAAAGCATGTTTTATAATATATAACTTGACTCCACTCCTCCTCCATCTAGAAACTCAAAAAGAAAGGCTAAAAATAGCCTCTCCACTCAGGCTACCAAAATAGAAAATACTAAATTTAAGAAAAAACTTAAAGACCCTAGTCCTATGATTACCCCCGCTACAAAAATGCCTCAAATAAGCTTTATTAAAATAATGAATGGTCTTTTAAGACCTTATTTTATGCAAAACTCAAAACTAAAGCCTAGATTTTAATAATTGTCCACCTTTGACAAATGGTTCTCCTGCACCATACACCCCAACATAGAACTTTTCCAAGTCCCTTGGAAAGAATTTATCAATTTGTCCTCCATTATGCTTTACTTGTCTCTAACCTTCATGCTTTCCTTCAATAGGTTCACCTTGCTTTGGCTTTTCACTGTCTTTGTAATCCTTGTTCATGTCTTCTTTTGAAGTTGGCTTCCTTTTGTCATACAGTACTGCCATCATCTTCTTCTGTCTTTCATGCATAGTTCCATGCTCAGTACCCTTCACCTCTTCATGTTTTTCTCTGTCAGCCTTACAAAAATCTATACCAATGCATTTAGTGGTCTTTGTCAGACCTGCACCTATCTTTTCTATTGTCCAACCAGCATCACAATCCATTGTCCTTGTATTCACTACCCTACAAACTCATGTTTCAACGTCACTAGGTTGCTTTTGTACATGTTTCATCACCACATGACACATGACTGTCCCTATCAATATGCCTTCTTGTACTTCAAACTTACTCTTATCTGTACTAACCTGAGATATCATCCCACATTCTTCCTCTTTCCATACAAAAGCATTCTTCTTCATCTTTGTCTACACATTGTGTTTTTCCTTCTCATTTGTTGTCCCAACAGCATCAAACTGTGACTTGGCTGCAAGTTTCACACTCTCACCTTCCTCATTGCTCACATATACTTTTCTACCTATCATGATGATCTCGCCTTGCTCTCTTACCTCTTCAACCAATGGAGTTAGCATGAATGATCTCCCATCCTTTTCAATGTTATATGTATTTTGTCTCCCATTATACATTGCTGACCTATCAAACTGCCAAGGCCTTCCAAGTAAAACATGGCAACAACTCATAGATAGATTATCACAAACGACTTTATCTCTATATTGAGAAATTAGAAATTCAACAGTAGCTTGTTCACTCACCAAAATGGTTTGATTTTCACTAACCCAAGACACTTGATAAGGTTTTGCTATAGGTGCTCTTTGCAAGTTCAATTTGTCCACCATATCACTAGATACCATATTATCAGTGCATCCAGAATCAACTACTACTTTGCATACCTTATTTTTTCATTTGCAGGCTGTCCTAAACAAGGCTCTTCTTTGAATTAGCTCTTTCTCCCTGGATGTCTTCAAGAGTTGTCTTCTCACCATCAATGATTCACCCACCTCTGGTGCAGCATGGACACTTTCTCTTTCATCTTCCTGTACAATTTGGACTCTCTTTTCACCTCTTCTTTCACCTCCACTTGAAGTAGTACCAATCTTGTCAGGGCACTTATAGGCTAGATGACCAAACTCACCACAGTGATAGCACTTTCCAGTAAACACATTTGAACCTCTTCCTTGATCTGCATATCTTCCCCTAAAACTTGTTCTTCCACCTCTCCATCCTCCTCTAGACTTAGGTGCTTGTTCTTTACTCTTATTAGCATCTTCAAAATCTTCTTTGGTTTGTCTTGGTGTTGAAAATGTACCTCTGCCCCTAGAAGTACTACCTCTTCCTCTTGTTGCCTTCTCTTATCTCCTCTTGATTTTTTCTTCTACTCTTATTGCCATTTGAAAACATTGTTCCACTATTTTTGGTGCCAACAAACTGATTTCATCTTGAATGTTATACCTTAGGCCATTGAGATATCTAGCCACTCTTTCTTCCTCATCCTCCTCATGCTTTGTCCTTATACTTAACCTATAAAACTCCTCAGTGTATGCTTGCACATCTAAGTCCTTTTGCCTAAGATTTTATAATCTTTTTAGTAATTGAACATTATAGTCACCAGGAAGGAACTTACCTTTCAGTTTTGCCTTCATTTTCTTCCAAGAAGTGATCGTATTCTTCCCTTGGTTCTGTCTTTCCTCTTGCACAAAGTTCCACCATAGTAAAGCATGTCCTTTCAGTTTGGTTTTAGCCTTCCTCACCTTGTGATCTTCATCTATCTCTTCACTTTCAAAGTAATTTTCCATGGCTCCTATCTATTCTAAGAGCTCTTCACCATCTAGTTTGCCTCCATACATTGGCAAATCCATTTTGCTATGTCCATCACCTTTCACAGCTTTCAAAAACTTTACCATCCTCACATCCTCTGGATCCAACTCTTCTTCTTCACCAAAAGTTTCTCCTTCTTCTTCAGACTCACTTTCACTCATGGTGCCTCCAGCTTTAGACTTCAATGCAACAATCTCCTTCTTCAAGGCTTCTAGCTCTCTAGCCTGCTGATCAATCTTTCTTGCAACTGAACTTCCTTTAGGAGGCATCTTGACTTCTCAAATTCCACTTTGCTCAAACTCCAAACTTTAAATCTCAAGAGACCTACTTCCTATGCTCTGATACCACTTGATGCAGAGGTAGGGGAAGCTCACAAATGCAAGGTTTCATTTACCACTTGATTGTTCATACATTGTCTTGACTGTCCTCTTAGAATGCATTGTTTTAAGACTAGGAAAAGATGCCATTTCATGGTTTGAATGCATAAGATACCCAAAAAACCTCCCAACCACCTTGGACTACACTAAAATACCAGGGGATACTCACCAAACTCACAAAACAACTTAGTAACTTGTTTTTCCTACTGTCCCTTCACAACTAGGTCAACTTTGCTTGTAGCCCTTGGAGTAGGGTTTTTTGGGCATAACTTGCAAAATCTAAGACAAACACATGAAAAAATTACCTTTTTGAATACCCATTAAGCCCCTCAACAACATATCTAACATTCAGGGTAGGTTGTTTTGGACCAAAATCCTCAAAAATGGATTGTACTTGTTCCTAGGCCTAATTAGGACAACAAATGAAGTATTTTTAGCATAACTTTCATAAAAAGACTCAAACCCATGAACTAAAACCTTTTTTGAGTACCCATTATCCCCTTACATAACATATCTTTCATGCAGATATGATTGTTTTGTAACATAAGACCTTAAAAATGACTGGTAATTCTAGTAATAAGCCTAATTAGGCCACTTTTACAAAGGAGGTGCCTCAAAATCACCAAATTTTTACCCAAACTCAATGGAAAGTCTTTAGTTATGTATTAAAATAGAAGAATCCACCATTTTTTTGATTAGGACCCTCACTTATCTCATCAAATTCAAACATGCAAACTACAAACCCTCATTCTTCCTAAAAAATAGGAAATTACAACAATAAGAACTTTTCAAAACACCAAGAAAACTTATTTGTTTGCTCCACAAGTGAAGAAATAATTTGAAGGACTTAAAAACCTATCATTCCACCATTTTGTGTCATTTTGGCATGGTCATAGCACTCAAAAACATAAAATTTCTCTCTTGGACTGTCAAAACCTAGGCTATTGGACTATCTTTAGTAAAATGAGTATAAAATCCACAAAACATGAGACCAGACCATAAACGTATATGTAAAAGAAAGTTAATCCAATACCCCATCCAAACATGTATGATTTAGGGTGCTATAGGGCCATACAAGGCCGTACAACTGTAAAGAACAACAAAAAATACAGAAAAACTATGAAAAATAGAGCTAGAACAGCAAAAAAAAATTATTTTATCTTATTTCCTTCATTCCAAAAGCTTCATATCCTTTTTCCACAACCTGTATATCATATAAAAAGTATGTTTTATAATATATAACTTCACTCCACTCCTCCATCTAGAAAACTCAAAAAGAAAGGCTAAAAATAGCCTCTCCACTAAGGCTACCAAAATAGAAAATACTAAACTTAAGAAAAAACTTAAAGACCCTAATCCTATGATTACCCCCACTACAAAAATGCCTCAAATAGGCTTTATTACAATAATGAATGGTCTTTTAAGACCTTATTTTATGCAAAACTCAAAACTAAAGCCTAGATTTTAATAATTGTCCACCTTTGATAAATGGTGCTTCTGCACCAATAACCTTAGCATTGATGCTTCACATAAATGCGTTATCACGAATTGTCTCACTGTTCTACTTACAGAACCAAGAGAAACATGCAATATTGCAATTTACCATGTTCTACTTGAAACCATTTTGCTTGAGTATTCACTTCATTATTGTTGTCCTTGTCATGTTTATGACATGCTTCTATGCTACATTATGACATTTAACTCTATCATTTTAGACAGTCACTTTGAGTATGTCTTAGTAAAGCTCTTAATCACTGATCCTAAAGTCAAGGTTGTCATATCTTCTTTGTTTCTTTCATTCCAAGGGTTCTTGGTGACTGTCTAATGGTTTTGACAGTGCCTTTATCTCTTCTCTTTGTTTGGTGAAACCCTACTAGTTGTTGCATCTCTTTATCTTCTCCTATACCTTCCATGCTATGGACCGCCATCTTACAACTTTTATTGTCTTCCTTATCATATGAAGGACTGGGACTGTCCCTTCTTGTTGAAAATCTTATGCTCATGACTAAAGAATCCTCCTATAAACTGGAATCTATTGCTTACAATAAAGGAAGAATCTCACAACATACCTTGACTTAGTCATTTAAGAGTGGAAGAAAAATGTTATTTTGAACAAAAAATTATAGTTTTTGCATTCTTTACCTGACTTATATTAATTTTTACATGATAATTAAACCACATGCATAGAAATTATATAAAAGTAGAACGAAAAGAAAAAGGCCCTGTCAATAGAGCTCTCTACAAAGATGCACAACTTGAGGACAATGATGATAGTGATTATGTTGAACGCCTTGACAAGAGTCTGCATGATATTCAGAGTAGTAGTAGTGGTGCTAGAATTGATGTGAGTGCTATTTATTGTTTTTATGTCTTTCATGGTAGTCATTGTTGTTTTAACACACACATGCAAGTAATTACTATTCAAGTAAGTTGTTTTAATTCTATTTAAAGGAAAACCCACCAGTATGATTTACTTTAAAGGATTTAACTCTAGAGAGAAACCAATAAATGTAAGTCACTTAAAGGGAATTACATCAACTTCTAATAGAAACCAATTAAAAGCATCCACACAATGTCAGCAAATGTGCCTTGATAAATCTATTGATTTGAATAACTGGAAATAGCCAATATGGAGACAATCAAACAACTTATGAACTTGAATATTAACAGAAAATCAGAACACCATACATATCCACAAATTTAACCATCCTTGCCCATTATAATATTAGATTATCATAGAAGTGTAATGTCTTGAATCTGAAATATGATTGGATAGATAATATTGGAATATATAAATTGTTTTGCTAAAAGATGATGATTGTCTAGGCCTTGGTTTCCCTTATAAATATGGGAAGCAACAAGCTTTAGGCCTAAACCATCACATCCTCTTGTTACTAAATATGTTTAATAAAGAGAAATTAAAGGCATAAGCAAGTTAACCAAGATCTGAATCTGTTAGTCATCATAAAGCACCCGTGACCTCAGGCCTGGCAAGGTACTCATCTCCATGTTGCAGTATCTGTTAAGTGTGTTGTGCCCCTCTCTATTATCACAAAAAAGTGTCAAAATGTTGTCCTTATTCTCCATGTTGACGCCAGAAAAACTGCTCGTTGCTCCTTCTGCACCTGAACCTATAGCTGTACATCAATCTTTCAAGTATGTCTTCTCCCACTTATTGATTGTAAGGTCACTGGGCCATTTGATTCCTGAATTCAGACAGATTGGTCTGATGGTCCTTCCATATTTTATCCAACATAGCTTTAACATCAATTACTTATTTTCCATATCCTGCATCTAGGGCTATGACCCTATCCAAAATCACGTTAAAGCTCAAAGTATCTATATCTTGCTCCTTTTTCAAGAATTCCATAACCACGGACACTATTGTTCTGAATTATGTTTTCCAAGTATCAAGGCCTTTAACTAGTTTGTTTTCCTCTGTCAGAATAGAGGGGGTAAATTGATGCTTGAAAGTAGAAAAATATTCAAGTTTGGCCTACATCCTTTTGTCTTCACTGCTGGCATATTGATGTTCTTCAATGATCATAGTCACCGTCTACTCTGTGGGCTTTAATTCAGCTAGAGCATCAAGATTTCTTTGAAGTATCCTTCAAAGCATGCTTAAATTGTACAAGGAAGGCTGTCATTTCTTGTACAGTGGCTCCAAAACAAAAAAGTTTGCTTGCAATTGTTTAATGGCCTGAGATAACATGGAGTAGCAATCATGCGTGCATCCCCAAGTTTATCCACAAATAGCTTTATCCTATATTCCAGAATTTTCTCAAAGACTTCAAGGACCTTGATCCTTGTCTCATTTTTTTTCCTCATTTTGCTTCTTGAGGTCCTCAACTTCTTTTTCAAATTTTGTTCTCAAAGCATTAAACTCTTGCATTGTCACTATGACGTCACCAATTGTTGGTGGCATAGAAGGTTGATATGGAACTATTGATAGACTCTAGGAAGAACCCACATCTTGCAGTTACTTTTTCAATTGCCTATTTTCAATGAACAACCTATTCACTTCATCATTCATATCTTGTTGTGTTTTCTCATAATCCTGCAATTTTTTTCCAACTTTTTTACAACTACATGGGTGAACATGGAAGAATGGACTGCAAGAGCAGAGGCCTCAATTCCTGAAGTGTCTCATAAGGTTTTCACCATAGCAGATCCCCTCATTTCCTGAACAACATCTAGCAACCTTGGTTTACTAGTGTTCTTCTATTTTGTCCATATGACAAGAGTCTCTGTCTTTGGGTTGAAACCACATCCACTCATTCCATCCTCATAATCAAATTCAAACAAAAGATTAGGGTCATCTTGACTCCTAACTTGGTCAAGCAAGAATACCTTTTTCAATTCAAGACATGGGATGATCAGCAAGTTACTCTTCAAGACCATTTGTCTTGCTTCCTCAGGAGTCACATTAATTTCATCAACTTTTAGTTCTTGGATTGTTCGTGTGGTTATTTGATCATACTGAGACTCATCATCACCCATCTTATTGAGTTCCACCTTTTCATCAAATTCCTTCATCTTCATTTTTAACCATAAATCTTGAAACTCTGGAGTCTTGATGAAACCGTCATCTTGAATAAATCTCAATGATGCCACCACCCTTTCATCTTTCTATAGCTTTGGATCAATTTGGTCTTGTTCTTCCATCCTAGCCTCAGGCTTGTGTGCATCAGTTTCTTGACCAACCAATGGTTGATCAACTTCCTCTCTGTCATGCAATTGTGTCACAATATTTGCAACTTCATCAGTATCCCCCACATCCTCAGACATCTCATATGGGACCAGAGGAGACATGCCTTCAGTTCTCTACCTTTTGTGTGGTGGTGATTGAGGGATCTGTGGATCTTGAACTCAGATATGACATTAGGGGCAGACTCATGAATCTCAATTCTTGTAGACTTCTTCACTGGAAGTTTGGTAGCCTTGGTAGGCTGTACTTCAGATTTAGCATAAATACTTTTAAAATTATCAATCATAGTATTAATCCTCTTTATAGGATCTTTCTCTTCAGCAAAAAATCCTTCAAAAATTGGATTCTTTTCCTTTTTGTCATCTTCAATTTTCTTGAGGATCTCCCATTTCCTCTTCTTGTCATACACTTCATTAAAAGTAACCAGGTTCCTTATCACATCCTCATCATAAAATTTTTTATGGGAGATGCCCATCTTAGTCAAGATCACTTGTCTTACAAAGTTCATATGACCTTCAGGGTCACAAACTCTTTGAACACCAGATTCCAAAGAGTACTTGGCGTTCAAATAGGCCTGCAACTCCTCAAGAGTGTCTGAACCAATTGACCAATCTCCAAAGACAGTGGCATCAGGCAAAAAGGTGCCTTTCTTCTACTTTTTCATCACTTCCTTTTCCCCTTGCCACATGAATTCCAAGAATGCAATTCTATCAGAAACAAAATTTTGGCAATTTGTGTGGTGGTTGGGGGCAATCATATACCCTGATTATTGTGTGCTCTGGTAGGAAGAACCAATCAACATAATTGAAAGTATGACCTTGCTTTGTTTGATGTGCAAGAGGTCTCAGAATTACCCTAATTTCTGGTGACAATCTGGGGACCCAATTACCAAAAGAATTCATTATTTTCACAGAAAATTCATTATGAAATACATTATAGTTATCAGTCTGGCAATGAGAATCCCACATGTAACACCAACATTGAGT
This sequence comes from Cunninghamia lanceolata, assembly GCA_027924645.1. Taxonomy (NCBI): domain Eukaryota; kingdom Viridiplantae; phylum Streptophyta; class Pinopsida; order Cupressales; family Cupressaceae; genus Cunninghamia; species Cunninghamia lanceolata. Next base: position 9,573,407 of record BSBN01000957.1, read on the forward strand.
AGACATTCTTTTCCTTGTCCTGTCAACCATGTTGATGTGCATTTTACTTGACCATTTACTCTTATTTTGATATAGGATCAGGTGGCAAACCAAAGAATAAAACTTGAAGTTCATGGTTTTCTTATCTTCCTTCACATTGATGAATCCATCATGTATTTTCTTTTCAAGATATGAGGCAAAATCATACTCAATGTTCACCTCTAAATTTTGTATCTTCATAGCCATCATCATCAAATTAACTGGCATCCTCTGATCAACATCAATTCCCAGTACTTGGCACAATGCATAATAGGTCCATTTGAAATAGACTGCAAAATCTTCCACAAGGAATGGTTCGACTACATTGGAAGGAATATCAACTATGCTGTTGTTTGCACCTCTTCTCATAAATATTGACAGCTCATCACTTCTGAGCATTCTTCTCAAACTTTTGTATTCTTGTTCAATCTTTTGTAGGTCAATTTCAGTGAGAGCTTGTTTGTTCAACATAAAATACTCAATTATAGCATTTCTGTCAATTCTCAATAGAGAAGATCCATTTGGCAACCTTACTAGAGTATGAATTAGTTCCACATCCACGAATACATTTGAAACAATTAGCTATGCCAAATCCAGCTTCCATGGATTGCCCACCAGTCCCTAACCATCCTTCTTCTGACAGAAGTGTCAAAATAGTTTCCAGCCAGAAATGGGAATTATGGCATCCCTACAACCCTCAGCAACATCCCTAAATACTTTCTTTCGACCTTTGTCAATTGAATTGGGTAAAACATCTAGCAAAGGTTATTGTAGTGATCTTTTCTTAGGGGTAGGATCAAGGTTACTATTCTTACTTGTGGATTCAGACTTCTTGGGTGCCATTATACAAACTAGGGTTTCGCAACTCAAGAAAATGCACGGAGAATTGAAATAGAGCAAAGATTCTTCAAAATTTCTTGCAGAGAATGTAGAGATGGACTTACTTGAATAATTCGAAGCTTGCTAAGAACAGACCGAACTAGGCACCTTCCCCAAGCCAATCTGCAATCTCTGAATTGAGCAAATGCTGAGAGATTTCCAGATTTTATCGAGCCAAAATGTTCATCGTTCCACCATTATTTTTGGTTCGTGCCACGAGATTATAAAATCTCAGCATTCAATTCATTTCAAATATAAGCCCTTGATCCAATGATTAGATGAAATGACAAGATCTTTCAAAATTCTCGGTAATCATACACCTGCACTGAGTATGTTTACTCATTTATTATCATTACCGCACTATCGTAGAGCTTGTTTAAATCGGTCACGAGATGGCGATAAGCTTCAATGCCTTTTGTCCAGTTTTCTTGATTACCGCCAACCCTCAGCCCTTATGCTCAAACAAAGCTGGATCGTGGGGCTTATAGCCCCCTTTATTCCATTTTCTTCCATTACCGTCAACCCGCAAGTGCCTATTCTCAGTACTGCGGGGTAATTATGTTGCCAACTTTTGTTGCTTACCACCTTTCCGCAAATGTTCTTTGAAAGCCATCACGGGAGCCCAGTAACTTGGACACTTACTACCGCCATGCCGTGAACAACTTGCCAGACCAATGCGGGACCACGGAATCAGTTTATATTGAACTCTCTTCCTTATTGCCAAGCCGCAACCAAGTGGTGAGACCTCCGAGGGACCACGGTATACATGGTTGACTGAGCCCTTCCTACCGCCATGTCACGAACAACTTGTATGTTTCCAATGGGAGTGTGGTATACATGATTCTTGTTGCTCTAGTTCCCGCACTACCACCAAGACAATGAGGATGACCTACGAGATTGCAGTAACGTGGTTGACCGAGCCCTTCCTACCACCATGCCACAAACAACTTGTATGTTTCCAGCAGGAGTGTGGTATACATGATTCTTGTTGCTCTAGTTCCCGCACTGCCGCCAAGACAATGAGGATGACCTGCGAGATTGTGGTAACATGGTTGACAACTTGTATGTTTCCAGCGGGAGTGCTGTATACATTATTCTTGTTGCTCTAGTTCCCGCACTGCCGCCAAGACAATGAGGATGACCTGCGAGATTATGGTAACATGGTTGACCGAGCCCTTCCTACCGCCATGCCACGAACAACTTGTATGTTTCCAGCGGGAGTGCAGTATACATGATTCTCGTGGCTCTAGTTCCCGCACTACTGCCAAGACAGTGAGGATGACCTGCAAGATTGCGGTAAACTGCAAAAACACAGAAATGATTAAGAATAACTCCGTACTCCTCAAAATGACCATGTTATGTAACCCTGGGAAATAAATGGCATAAAATTTTGGCATGAATGTCTATTAAGAAATGGTCATATACAAGTGAAAAGATCAAGTAGGATGGAAATGTGCAAAATTTTTGAGAGGTCCTAATAGGTGAGACATTAGAATAGTTTATTTGGAATAATGGAGGGAATTAACAAAATTTTAGAGTTTTAAAATTTTGTTCAAACATAAGTAATGGTTGTTTTATTATGTAAATAAGGGTAATCCTTACCTGTATAATAATTATTATGTATTTCAATATAATGTGTATTTTTTTTTTGTTTTTGCAAATATGTATTGATAAACTCCAAGAAGGGGATAAAGTTAGGGTGTTGGATCTGTGTGATGGTGTTGCTGTGGGCATTGGGTAGATTCACTCACTATCTATTGTACATGGAGTCAACTTGAAAGGAACAGGAGATGCAAATGTAAATATTTTAAAGGTCACAAGTAACATACAACTTGCTTATGAAGACAAAATAGATGGAGCTATCCTTCTGAAAGAGAAAGAAGGAACCTTCACATAGTGGCCACTAAAATATTTGCAAAAAATGGCATACTTGATGTTTATCATGTACTTGTTGTTCGACATCTTGGCCCACTACTTTATGCAGTATTTTGAATGTGTTGTTTAGGGATCTTAATTTTCATGGTGTATTTGAAAGAGTTGGAAACTCTAGACAACTATGATATTTTTGATTATATTTATATATATACTCTTAGACAGTTTTGATATCTTATAACTTGATATATATATATATATATAATATATATTTGCATTATATTTTTTATTGTAGATTACCTTTCTTTATCATGATGTTGAATCAATCTTTTAATTCTAGCATTTTGTAGCTTGTTCGTATATGTAATTTTTTTTAAAAACTGCATTAATAACATTACCTACCTCTAGAATCGTCATAGAAACTTCTTCAAAATGCCACGTCTATTCTGGAGTCACTGGGGTTCATACCTCAATGATTCCACACCATTTCAGGGCCAAAAAATCCCAACCATGCCCAATTCCATAGGCAATTCGATTCTGAATCTAATTCTGGGACGAATAGTACCTGGAAATGCCCTATTTTTCTGCCAATTCGGTAACTTAAGAAATATTAAATGTTATATCCCAAAACTTGTGTTAGAACTTTGGTAAAAGCTTACCATACTATAGCATCATCAAGTCAACCCTGGATATAAAAATTGTTCAAAATATAAAATAGTTTGTAAATGTTGAATGGTCAGATAATATGAGAAATTATAGGCACCAGGAGTTACCTTTTGAAACATCAGGACAGAGGGCGGATAAAATTGATATATATGGTGTAAAAGCCAAGGGATTGCCTTTTGGTTTCAAGATCTAGGTGACTTTGATCCTGATTTAAAATGTTCCTTACGAGTGGTCCATTGTGGTAACCTACATAGTGGTATGTATTCTTGGAAGCCTTATGGTGCCGTATTATTTAATGGAGTATATGTGGCATTAAAAAAATTGAAATGCTCTTTTATAGTAAAGGAGAATGGGTGGTATTTGTGATCTACTATGATAGAATACAATAATCTACACCTCAAATTTAGATTACTCAAACCATGTCACATTGATCATATTGTTAAAATAATATAATATATTCCAGAGCTTAAGATGTTTTTTGGTTTGAGGGATCTTATCAACATCATAAGGAGTTGAAGGCTGCATAGGGAATCAAGATAACCACTCAGGTATCAAATTTTAGGCTAATAATTTTATGTTTATGAGCATAAATTTATCAAATATATGTGGACAATGAAAGTTAGTTGCAGTTTCTTGATTTCAGGGTCTTGAGCATGCCATAGCAGGAACTCAGTTATATGTTGTTGGACCTGATGATGATTTAGAGGATATTAAGGAAGAAGCAATGCAAGATATCAATAATGTAATGTCTTGGATTGACAAGAGTGGGGAAGGAGTTTATATTCAAGATTCAACTCTTGGATCTTTGGACGCTTTACTTGAGTTCTTGATGACCCAGTTGTAAGCATCCCAGTTAGTGCAATTGGTATTGGGCCTATGCATAAAAAAGATGTCATGTGTGTGAGTGTAATGCTTGAGAAAAACAAGAAAGAGTATGCTGCAATTTTGGTATTTGATGTCAAAATTACTCCTGAAGCTCGGGAGCTTGCAGATGAAGTTGGTGTCAAGATATTTGCAGTGGACATTATTTATCATCTATTTGACCAGTTTAAAGCATATATGGACAATCTTAAGGAAGAAAGGAAAAAGGAGGCTACAGAAGATGTTGTTTTCCCTTGTGTACTAAGCATTTTGCCAAATTGTATTTTTAACAAGAAGGATCCTATAATTGTTGGTGTTGATACTCTTGAAGGCATTGCAAAGGTCAATATCTAAACCTAGTCTTTTCAGTGTTATGACTTATGCATGTAAAAGATTGTTGTATCATTTTTGGTTTGTATAAAGCCATATGTGGTGATTGCATCTACAGATTGGCATGCCATTATGTGTTCCCACAAAAGATTTCATAGATATTGGCAAAATAGCCTCAATTGAGATCAATCATAAATCTATTGAAATGGCTAAGAAGGGTGAAAAAGACACCATGAAGGTATTTTGAGAAGGTGTCTTTGTTGTTAATAGTTTTATATGATTTTGGATGCTATTTTTTGAAATGTTTTTGTTAATGAATTATCATACAAACTTTTTAGATTGTTGGGAGCAACGCTGATGAAGCACAAAAAATATTTGGTAGGCATTTTGAAATGGAGGATGAATTTGTGAGTCATCTCATGAGAAGATCCTTAGATATATTGAAAGAAAACTATAGGGTAAGGCTATTTGATATCCACTTAACGTAATTTTACAGTGTATTTACTATTATGCATTTTATACTAATTGAACATTTGTGCTTTTCATTTTTGGCTGATAAAACAACTTTTTAATGTTTAAAATGGAATATTCTTCTTATTTTTTCAGGATGATTTGTCCAATGAAGATTGGAAACTTGTGGTGAAATTGAAAAAGCTATTAAAAATTGTTTGAGCTACTACTAATGATGCATTGTGCAATGGAACTTTGGATTGGAGCAAAACCTTTTGATGAAAATGGGAAAATGCACCCTGCAACATTACAAACACCACAATCAGGATAACAAATGGTGAACTTTGTGGATACCAGAACAGTAGCTTCTGCATCACAAGCTTCTTCTATATGTTTTGCTATGTAGTGTACGTGCTGCACCTCTGGCTACAATAAGATAGTAGTGAACTTCAGATCCTATCTATGCAGGAGGTCATTTGAATTTCTGTTGTTTAGCTCATTTTCTAAAATTTAATAGTTTGAACGGGCAAGTGCGGTATTGCCATGTGAGAAAGAGAAGAGATTGATTCCAAGAGTAGAGATTCTGTGTAATGATCTATTTTATGATTTCTTGAGGTAATGAACAAAATATCATGAAAACATTGTTTAAATAAATTCATATTTTACTGCAATTGTACGAAACCAAAAACATTTCCATGTTGTCATCTTCAGCATGTTGTTGACTGGCTGGATTTCACTATTTTAAGTGCCACTTTTGCTTCAGCTATCTGGGACCATGTTATGGAAGGTTACAGGGAATGGTGTGTTTTCTTGTTGTTGTAGGGTCACTGCTATAGGGGCCTCTAAGTAGCATTCTCAAGTTGTTATTCACATATTGTTCATAGTGGGTCAGGGTTGTTTAAATACACAGGTAATAGCTCAATGGCTTGTGTGAAGGAGAATATGGAATGCACCAAGGCTGTAGTCAAAGCACATGAACTGGTTAACAAAATGCCAAAAGAAATGATGTCTCATGGATTAATGCTCAGTGGCAACATCTCTTTTCTAAGTGTCAAAAGATGTGAAGGGCTTCATCGGTCTGACCTACCTTTCCATTGTTTTGCTATTGTATCTAATGTGGCTGCTGAACTAGTTTTTTCTTCATCCAGTCCTTGTAGTTTGCTGTACATGACAGCTGAACTGGTTTTTTCTAGTTATAATGGCAGCCTTGTGCTACTTTTTTATTATTTGTAATTTTTTTCCTGCATTGTTCCAATACAAAAAATATTTATTGCCACATTGCTTTGTCTTGTTTCATTTTCTTATTAGTTGATTCTCAAATAGAAAGTGTTGGCTCAAATTTATCAATCTTTACTTGGCAGCATCATAAAATATATAGTTTTCCAAAATTATTTGTTTTTATGTTTTAATTCAAATTTAATAATATGTTTTTTCTGCATTATAAAATTTATGGTATTTAATAAATTATTCATATCATGACTAAATTTACTACCAATTAATGGAAACCAGTAAATAAAAATGACTACCATGACTAAATAAATGACCAGTTAACAACAATCAATGACTAAATGATTACAATGACTAAATATGTACGTACTACCAAATTGATGACTAAATACACTACCAAATTACCAGATATACTACCAAATTGTTGAAATAATATACTACCAAATTAATGACTAAAATTTGTTTAGTCATAAATTTGGTCGCGAGATAAATGGCAAGCAATAAACTACCAATGGTCATGTGACTAAATATACTACCAAATTGATGACTAAATATACTACCAAATTAATGACTAAATATACTACCAAATTTATGACTAAATATACTACCAAATTAATGACTAAATATACTACCAAATTAATGACTAAAATTTTTTTGGTCATAAATTTGGTCACGAGACAAATGACTAGCAATAAACTACCAATGGTCACGTGACCAAATTGTTGATAACATGACCAATTTTTGGTAGTTTTTTAGTCATTTTTTCCTGTTTTTCTACTAGTGGGGGAACCCCGCATCACTGCGAAGGCCCAACAAGCACCTTGCAATAGACATGTATGTAGTGACCCTGGCATCCTTTATGCTTTGATGGATGTCCATACCCTGTTCCAAAGTTCCCATTTTTGCACAGGCGGGGAGGATGCTGGCAAAGGTTGTGGAAGGCCATATTTTCCTCAAAACTAACTAATGATGCCTGCATCAGATTCGAACTGCCCACCTTTGGGCACTCTGGCTACCTGCCCCTGCCTTCTCTACACCAGGTATCTTCTTCATCTCATCACCAAAACAATCTCTTCCATGAAGGCCAAATTGGAGTCTTTGCCCTAGTCATGAGTGCATGGAGATCCCTCAATCACCCAGACTATCAACATCATCATTATCATGATCGGCAACAACAACTATTCAATGATCAAACAATATTTTGAATGATTTGTTGATGATTGTTTTAACACAGTCATAACAATAGTTAAAATTCACATAAAATGAACCTAACTGACTTGAAAGATACGAAGAAATTGGTTAAGATTTGCTTAATCCCAAGTTTAATATGGTCAGGTCTTGACCTGTTGGGCAAATTCAGTAGGTTGATGTGAAGCTGTAATGTTCAAGGGGCCTTACGTGATCTAGGGTTTCCTGTTGGTTTACTGGACTCAAACTATGCAAAAGATCATAAATATCAGCATGTTAATCATTCCTTTTGCATAAACTTGTTACTGTGCTACAAAGCTTTAAATGATTTCTTTTTGAATTATTGCAGCTTTCTCCTCTTTAAATATTATGAAAACTGTCTACTTTCAAACTCTGTTGTTCATGCTTTTCAAATATGAGAAAAATTTCCTTCAAATTTCTACGTTTTAAGCTAAGTATTTTCAGATGGGTTGGGAAAAGTTAGAAAGATTTAATCTAAACATCATTCATTCTACCAAAGGATCTAATTGTTCTGTTATGCACTTCATAAGTAATATAGCAAATTGATCAAATCCACAAATAAAAAACCTTAAGTGTAAGTTCTGAGCATTTTCACAAACATACACTTAAGATTGCAAGCTCTAAGAGAAAATGTTTCAAACACAATGAAGAGCAAGAAAACACTCAGAAGATAGATGTAGAATTCCAGATTCAATTGTATTAGAAACAGGCAGTCATATAAGATTTACAATGTTTGAATGACTCTTAGCTTCAATGATCGAATTACAGAAAACTTACAAGCTTTAGAGATACACTAAGGAAGCAGGATGTTCCACACGTTCCTTACTGCAGACACAGGCGACCTCCTTCTACTCCTAAATGCTAAGCTAAATTACAACTTTCAGTTTTGTTCCTAAAATCCCCGTGTAACCTTATTACAATGTAAAGGGGCACAATATATAGATTTGACTGTCCCCAATACAGCTTTCAAAACCCTAGTTAATCAACGGTCCACACCTCAAGTTGCAGCATCAACGGTGGAAAAATCCCACCTAAAAAGTATCTCTGAGCAACATACATTAAATCTGGGCGTAATATGCCCCTTTGGAAACCCTAGCAACTCAAAAATAACTTCTGTGGTCTGCTGCAATAATGTTTCCATCTTCATTTTGTCTTCATCATTGAAGGCCTTGACTTCTTGCGCTCCCTCCTTATCTCCTTTCGCTTCCTCTGAGATTTGATTTCCTCTTCTGTGATGTCATCGCCATTAAGTTCCACCTTCCAGATATCTGTAACCCTACAAATAGACACAAAAATGGATTAAAAACTATATCAAGTTGCCTTGTTAATTTATTACTTGGTCAGAAAGTTAGATGGGCATTAAAGCTTCGCCTTTACATTCACCTGTGCTCCTGCAAACAGACAAGAACTAAGCATCATCGTTTAATAAACTAGCAGGAAAGAAATAAAAATTTCATTGAATCAGGTTGAAAGCGTAAACACAAATATTGGGTCCTGAAATAGTGATCAATCGCATATCTAAATGCATACACAGCGTTAAAATAGTCGGGTCAACCATCGTTGACCAAAAACATGCATCAGGTGCCAAAATAACTTAAAATTCTTATCGCTTCGACTCCCCACCCTTTTCCTTGCATCCCGGGTGCCCAATTCCCTTTGTATATCGGGTAACATGCAAGTATTCCAAATATACAAAGCATTTTCTATTTTGAACTTTATTTCAAATCCGCGCATTGTATACTTAGCACCGCATATCGGAGATGTATACCAGATATACGAACAATCAAATCATACAACGAATTATCTGGTTTTAAATTTCCTTTCAAATCTGGCCTATATGCATCACTTGCGTATCAGCTTGTACATCGCAAATATACAAGCACGAAATATACAATAACCTTTCTGTATTTAATTTTCTATTCGTGTCCGGTCCTTGTATATCGGCATGCATATTTGTGCTTGTATCTTTTAGATATACATTCGGGTTTGATACAAGCATTTAATCAGATTTTACTTTCTCTTTGATTCCGCGTTGTAGGTATCTCCCAATGTATGAAGTGCAATGTATATTTTGCATTATATGTTACTCAAACATACAAGCGCGCATATATACAAGGATTTAACCTTGTTTTATAACCTTTTTGAGTCCGCGGCTTGCATCTTTTCACTTTGTATATTGGCAACATAGAAACCCCAAATATAGATAGATTTAATGTTATTTCAATTCCGCCATTTGTATGCTTCGTTTGTATGTATACAGTGCCTTGTATACTTCGCATTGTATGTCACACTTGTATGTATCTTCTGATAGACATTAAGTAATGATACATTAACTTAACCGAATTTTAATCTTTCTGGAGTTCCACCTTGTATGCATCGAAATGTATGTCTCCACAACATGCATACAAGGTGCAGAATATACAATTATAAAACTTCCTCTCATAATTTTTTGATTTCGGGTCCACCTTGTATGTATACATAGAACGTTTATTAAAATGCATACAAGGAAAATGACATACAATCGACTTTGTATATGAAAACGATATACAAAGGGATTGTAACATGCAAATGACTTGAAATACAAACAGCCCTGTATATTAGCGATATGCAAACCTGACTACCCATGTGACCAAGTATAAAATGACCCTTGCACATACAAGCAACCTTGTATATGGACAGCGATATACAAAGGTCTTTGTATACAAGTGAACTCGCATACAAAGGGCCTTGTATATGCAACCCGATATACAAACAGACTTGTATGTGCAAACAGTAAACCCTTCCCTTGTACATTTTACCAAAATACTCATAACTTGCAAAATATGGCAAATTTTAACATGGTTCAAAGAGCAACCCTAGCTCATTTTTGACAAGGAATCTAACCATACTATGCCCTGGTACTAAAATGTATTTTTTCTCTAGTTTTAACAAAGTTTGCAATTTTCACTCTCTTTTTCCCTTTACCACCAAATAGAACAGCACACACAAGCAAAAGCAACAAGCCACAGTAGGGGTCCTCATTTTGCTAAGGAGTAAAATGGGGCATGTTATGAACATCACAACAACTAGCAACCAAACAAAACAATTAAATTCAACCCATTAAAGAGAACTAAATGAAATAAATTCATAACTTCCAACTATCTTTCTTGCAAATCATTATCCAACTTGAAACCTAATGTATTCAATAAGGTGCGTGAATTTTCCTTTCAGTTTAAGTGGGTGCACGTGATTAATTATCCTCATCTTGAAGATCGGTTGAACAAACCAGTGACTGATATTAACCTACGAAGTTGATGTCATTCCCTCATAGCCAATCGGATAGAGCCTTGCTACCAGCGAGCGTCCATAGCCCCGGCAAGGTTATCGTTACAATTCTCCTAAGTAGAGCCCCACTGCCAGCGAGCGTCTATAGCCCCGGTAGAGTTACTTAGATGACTTAATCTAGATTTTTCAGTATAATCCATTTTATTTATTTATATTTTCACTTTTATATTGTGTTTTTTTTATATTTGATAGAGATTTCATAAGATTTTGTAGTTGTAACTTCATGATGCAAGGAATGAACACTTGCTGAAATTAAGCTGAGAATTGTAATGGTAGTAAGGGTGACCTCATATTTTTCACCTAATATCTACACTGGTAGGTTCAACAAACCCAAGGATTTTAGGTGTGTCATCGTGAGAAACTTCCCTTGGACACTCAATCACTATTATTGAATACAAAATTTAACAAGCAAAACAACTTTCTACATCCATGACAGTCACAACAAGTTATGCATAAATTGCAAATAATTAAGCTGAATGTTCTAAATTTCCTATAGTTTCCAATGGTTGTTAGCTTGCTCCTTAATACTCTAAAGAAAAATAAAGATCCCTGCTAAGGAGACAACAAACAAACCAACAAACAGACTGTACAGACAAAAGGAAGAAAAATAGAAAGGAAAACAAAGCAAAAGAAAAAAAATGTACATTACTCACACTATATTACACAGAAAATGGACTGCCCTTTACCTCAAGCTTGGAAGTAGTGTTTCAAATGTTGGCCATTAACTGGTAATGGCACATCTTCCCCAGTCAAGGTCTTGAGTCTAAATGTGTTGTCTCCTATTATTTCTGAGACCTGCAATGGACCTAACCATAGTTTGTCAAATTTTCCATGACTCCCCTTCTTTTCATGTGCTTTATCCCAGCACAGTACTAAGTCTGATATCCTAAATGTTTTGACTCTTGCCCTCTTATCAAACCTCCTCTTAACTACTACTTGGTGTTTGGCAAATTTCTTGATGGCTTGACCTCTTTTCTCATCTAGTTGTAGCATTTGTACTATCCTGGCTTCCCTATGGTTATCAAAGCCTAAATACTCATTGGCAAACTTCCAAATTGGTATTCTCAGATTTACTGGAAGTATGGGATCAGTCCCATAAACTAAATAATAAGGTGCACTACCTAAAGTTGTTTTAAACTTGGTCCTATCTATCCACAATGCATACTTTAACAAGGTATTCCACTCTCTAGGACTCTTTGCAATTAGCCTCTTGATTATGTCTAATAAAATCTTGTTCGTAGACTCAGCTAATCCATTGCCTTGAGGATAACAATTCAAAGAAAACTTTAAAACAATCCCATATTCAAATGCCCATTTAGAAAATTTCAAAGAAGAGAAAGCAGGTCGTTATCACATACCAATGAATAGGGAGTTCCAAACCTGGTTATTATGTATTCTTCAAGGAACTTGATAACTACCTTGGTTGTAGAGAACTTGCAACATGTGGCTTCAATCCACCTTGTACAGTAGTCTGTCACCATCAGTATGAACTTGTGTCCTGCAGAAGATGGAGGATTGATGACTCCAATGAAATCCAGGCCCCACTATGCAAATGGTCTTGATTCAATCACAGGTTGTAATGGATTGGCCTAATTTCTTCCCTTATCTGCTATAGTCTGACAGGTGTGGCAATTCTTAATGTGACTCTCTGTATCTTTGAACATCGTGGGCCAGTAGTAGCCTGCTCTCAATATTTTGTGTGTTGTAGCTAGATGGGAACCATGGCCAGTTCCGTACTTGTCATGCAGTTTTGTCAACACCTTATTTGCCTTAGCTCTGTTTAGACATCTCAGATAAATCCCATCATGGTTCTTCCTGAACAAAAGACCCCCTTGCACCATATATTTTTGTGCTTTAACCTTCAAAGCTCTCCTCTGAGAAGCTTTCATCTTGTTTGGGTACTTTCCAGATATCAAAAAAGTGTTCAAATCACCATACCAGCCTGATGCGTCCTGGGAATTCAGTACATACTGTTGTTTTATCAAATCTAAGTCTATGTTTGGTATTGTTTGCACCAACGCCTGCCCTCTGACCAGCTTCATGGGAATGATTTCCATGTCAAACTCTTGCAGTGTGGTGATCCATTTGGCCCTCTTTTCCCCAGGTTCGTTCTGCATCAGCAGCATCTTTACTGCTGCGTCTAGCAATATGGCTCTGACCTGGCTGCGTAGAATATAATGTTTGAATTTTTTTACGGCTCTCATCAGTGCAAATGCTTGTCTTTTCGTATCCAGGTATCGCAGCTGTCCATCCTTTAGCGGCGTGCTCATAAATGCTATGGGCTTCTCTTCATGGGCTTCACCCTTCTGCGTTAGGGTAGCAGCGACTGAATGGGAGGATGCAAAGGAGTATATATAAAATGGCTTTGTGCAGTCTGGAATTGTCAGTACAGGGGCGTCAGAAATGGCCTTCTTAATATTTTCAAACGCAGCCCTAGCCACAGGCATCCACTGCATCTGCGCATCCTTCTTTAACATAGCATTCAACGGTTGCACAATTTCTACAAAACCTGTGATGAACTTCCAAACAAAGTTAATCTTACCAAAAAATGATTTTAACTCTTTCCTACTGTTTGGTATTTGCAAATTTTTTATTGGTTCTATTCTATCTGTCAATCGATATTCCATCTTTAGAAATGACATGCCCTAGTAATTTACCTTCATTTACTCTAAATGAACATTTCTTAGGGTTAAGGGAAATTCCGCACCGCTCACATCGCTTAAGTATTTTCCTGAGATCTTCAGCATGAGTGGATGCATCCTTGGAATACATAGTCAGATCATCCATATACACAACAATGCACTTACCTAATAACCCACGGAATGCAATGTCCATGGCTCTCTGAAAAGTGGCACCTGCATTGATCAGACCAAAAGGCATCCTCCTATATGCATAATTTCCCCATTTACAAGTGAAGGTGGTTTTTAATCTGTCATCTCTATCAATTAAAACCTAGTTATAGCCTAAGAAACCATCTAAAAAAGACATCATGTTTGCCTCATTCACTGCTTGCAGCACTTCGTCTATTGGAGGCAGAGGATAATTATCCTTTTCAGATGTTTTGTTCAAATTTCTAAAGTCTACGCATAACCTGATGTCTCCATTTTTCTTCCTCACTGGTACTAGGTTAGCCACCCAGGCTAAATGTCTGAGTGGAAAAATTATTCTAGCAGATAGCAATTTTTTCACTTCCTCAAAGATTAAAGGCTCCAAAATGGCGTTCACGGGCCTTTGTTTCTGCCTAAATGGTTTAAGATCTGGTCTCAAAGGTATCACGTGAGTTATGATGGACGTATCATATGTTTTCAAGTCTTCATATGTCCATGCTATGATGTGTTTGTATTCTTTTAGGACACCTAAAATTTCTTTTCTTATTTTCTTAGAGCAAGCCTTTCTAATCAGTACATTTTGTGGACTTTGCTCTATCCCTAAGTTGTGTGACTCACACTTACCCCCTTCTGTTTTGGGTAAGTCTTTCTATCTTATTACCCCATCAAAGTCAAAAATATGCTCTAATTCAATTACTCCTTTGGGTAAGAAGTTGCTCTTCAAGTTGATTATATCCTTTTCGTCCCATGTTATCTCAGGCCTTTCTTGTTCATCAATGATTTGAGCCTCAAATACCTCATTACAAGTCAGAAAATCAATAATTTGTTGATCCCCTCCAAATACCTGAAAGTGTGTAACATTGTCCGGGATACTGGGAATATTAACTAATTCAACAGCAAATCGCCTCAATCTTGACAGTGTCAAGGGTTCTAGTGTGCTAGCAGCAACTGCTAGTGCATTCGGCCTATAGTTCAGTTCTCTAGGGATATGCTCTATGTTGAAAGCATCAAATGAATCTATTAAACCCCATACCCTATGTTTGTAACAAATCATTTTCTTGTAATTGCAAGCATATAGTTTCCTTACTTGTCTGACCACTAGCTCAGAATCTGAAAATACCTTAATCATTTTTACCCTTTTCTTGATGGCCATGACAAGTCCAAAAATTAAGGCCTCATATTCTGCAATATTGTTAGTACAGGAAAACTGTAACCTATACGCTGCTAGATATGATTTACCTTGAGGATCTGTGAGTTCAACACCTGCACCTGCACCCTGTTTTGATTTGGACCTGTCACATTTTAGTGTCCACATGCCATCTTTACTTTTCTGACCTTTTACCTTGGCATGCTTTGTCCCTTCTATCACTTGTGAGGTGCTGGCCTATTTATTCATAGGTATTTCAGTTTG
The DNA here is from genome assembly GCA_027924645.1 of Cunninghamia lanceolata. Taxonomy (NCBI): domain Eukaryota; kingdom Viridiplantae; phylum Streptophyta; class Pinopsida; order Cupressales; family Cupressaceae; genus Cunninghamia; species Cunninghamia lanceolata. The sequence continues at coordinate 9,588,482 of BSBN01000957.1, forward strand.
ATCAACTTGCATATGTGTATTTTCAGTCTGTAAATCAGAAAGACAATTATCCTTGTCCTTTACTCCTTTTAAATTTGAAATCAGAGCATCTATATTATCTTGAAAGTATCTCTGCAGTTGATTAGGATTCACATTTCCCTCTTGCAGCCCTACCCTCTCCATGCACTTTTTGTATTCATATTCAATGATGTCTTTGCACATTCCACAACTCTCCTCAAAATGTGGCCTATCATGAACTCTACATATGTCCTTATACAATTTACATTGGACTGGTAGATTTTGTTTAATGCACTCTTCCATCTCTCATCTAATGGCATGACCAAATTTGTTCATTGCACTATTTTCTTCATCTGAAGAATTTCCATCAGACTCAATGAATAATGCTGTCTCATTGTTGACATGTTTTTCTCTAAAGTTTAACATCATGATCTCTTCAATTTGTACTCCATTGTTAGTGATCCTATAAACACCAGGCTCAACAGCAGCATATAATATTTCGTTAGTTCGATTATACTATGTTATCATGTGTTTCATCCTAGGTTCTGCCTCTATTTTAATCTGGTTTGGGACACCTCTCCAAGGTAGCCACATATGTGAAAAATCAGTGGCCATATATCCATTTAATGTCTTGGACCAATCCCTACTCAGCAACATTCCATAATTCATGGGTATATCCACTATTTGAATGTCAATGAATTGGCTTACCCTAGGGTCTGAAGCTAATTGCATTTGGATGTTCATTAGTTCTCCTATCACACTAACCTCAGTTTTATCTAACTGTGTGACAACCTTGGCAGATTTGGTGGGAGTCAGCCCTAGAGTTTTACATATCCCTAAGGGAATTACGTTGGCCGATGCACCAGAGTCTACCATGCAATTGTGTATGTTCTTCTCACACAATCTAATAGTTAACAAGAAAGGAGGAGCATCCTTCTTTTCATCATACATTACTACATTTGTATTGGAAGGGTACTCAACTTTCTTACTTTTCTCGTTAGGCAGTGAATCTCTATTAGGAACAACTATATCAGCAGCAACCTCATCTGTCATGGATGTATCCAGAGATTTTATAAAAGCATTTCTGATCCCTGGAGTTTTCAATAATTCATTCAGAGGTATACCGACCTTAATTTTATTTATTTCTTCTGACAAGTAACTCCTTAATCTTGTTGTCTCTATTGTTTCAGTTTTACTAGTTTGGACCTTTTGTACTATTGTTCCACTATTTGTATGATGATTAGCTTTGAGTATGGTGGGATTGTTGCTAGCATTCTGATCTGGAGGTGTATTGAAATTGTTAGGAGGAACGGAAGTGGTGAAAGGACCTCCTAGCCTAGGGTTATTCCTCAAATTATAGGTGTGGTTTTTGTTTGTCTATTGAAAACCCTGCACCTCTTCTGTTTCAGTCAACACCTCATTTTCAGTTTCAAAGGGAAACTGAAAAGCATTTAACACAAAGGCTGATTCAGGATAAAGATTTTCACAAAAGTATGGTTCATCCTCTAAGAATCCATCCTCTTTCTCTTCTGCAGTCGCAAAGGTAAAAGTTTCTAAAACTAAAGTTGTATCATACCTTGAGGGTACTACCTCATTACCTTTGGGAATGAGAAATTCAGAAGTAGGAGGCTGCACATCTATATTAAAAATGCTGGCTGCTAAATGGAACTGTGGACAGTCAAGCTCAGCATGGGCACTGGTGTTATGAAATCTGCACCAATTTTTTAGTGCTGTACTGGCCATTTGGATGCTAGCTATTTGTTTTGCATCATGATTATCTATATTCTCAAAAGGAGAAGCTAGGGTACCATTGTTTGGTCCAGTGTTCCATGTCTTGGGTGACCTAGGTTGATTCTAATTTTTGTTATTGTTACCCCAGGCCCTATTGTCTACCACTGGCCCTCTATTTTGTATTGGCTGCCCTTGGTTAGGACCTTGATGCTGATTGTAGTTTTGGCTCTGATTTGAACTTTGGCCTTGGTTGTTATTCTGGTTATAGTTCTGATTGTAGTTCTAATTTTGATTTGAACTGTAGTTATGATTTTGATTTGAATTGTAGTTCTGATTTTGGCCTTGGTTATAATTCTAATTTTGATTGTATCCCTAGTTGCTTCTACCATAAAGATTCTCATTTCTTAGTTGTGTCACTTCTGTGGTCAATCTTTTCAAGTGTGTAGTGATCTCTTTGATTTCTTCCCTTTCCTCTTGTGCCTTTGCCACAGTTGTATCTCTAGGAGGTTGGAAGAAAGGCTTACCACTATTCTGATTGTTATTAGCAGTGTTACCAGTGTAAGGAGCTATGACTTGGATTGGGGTAGGACCATACACAGGTGTGTATGTAGGAATTAGATTTAATAATGGAGGGTGATGCATAGGGACTCCATTCCAAGGTTGTGCCTAATTTTGCATCCTAGAATTTCCTCCATTAACAAATGGACTATGAGTTGTATGCCTCATCTCTTAGTTTACTGAGGCTGCCTCTTTATAGGCTTTGGATATTGAATCTATGTCAGGTTTTCTTTTGACAAACATGGCAGTTAAAGGATCCAAGGCTGCATAGTACATAGCTAACAAGGTATCATCATTCACGGTGTAAGGGTCTACCAACTTAGAGTAGGCCTTTTGAAATCTGTCATTGAAATTATCAATCAGCTCTCCTTCTCTTTTTATGGTAGCCAATTTGTGATACAAGATGCAAGGATCAATGGGTCCTCTAAATCTAGATAGAAATGCTTCTTCCATAAGTGTCCAAGAAGCAATATAGCCATTGGGTAAGTTTACATACCAGTTAGAGCTTTCTCATTGAAGGTGTAGGGAAACAATCTACACACAATGTCCCCGTGTTCTAATCTGGCCCTCAAGCATGCCTCCTTGAATATTCTAATGTGGTCTTCCAGATCTTAGTGCAACTGGTATTTGGGAGATATCTTTTCCATATTTTTAGGCATCTCATTGTAATCATTGAAGTGTATGGGAGAGTCGACATTGAAATAAGCCATTACAGGCACTTGAGCTTGACTTGGACCTATAGGAATACCTGGATTCCCTGGAGGATTAGGATTTCTAGGAGGATAGTATAAGGTGATCCAGGAGGTGTGTTAGATGAGCCTCCTGGGTGTGTTATTTTAGGGTTCCAAATCAGAGGACTCTTACTTCGCCTTATATCAAGTAATTGCACAAATATATCCCCGAAACTGGTTCTAGACCTAGTCACCCTGTTACTATTATGAGCCAGCTCTACTTAAAACAAACCCTAACTCAAATCAGGCCCTCCTTCTAGCGCCAGAAAACTGTTGATGATGGTTTTAACACAGTCATAACAATAGTTAAAATTCACATAGAATGAACCTAATTGACTTGAAAGATATGAAGAAATCAGTTAAGATTTGCTTAATCCCAAGTTTAATATGGTCAGGTCTTGACCTATTGGGCAAATTCAGTAGGTTGATGTGAAGCTGTAATGTTCAAGGGGCCTTACGTGATCTAGGGTTTCCTGTTGGTTTACTGGACTCAAACTATGCAAAAGATCATAAATATCAGCATGTTAATCATTCCTTTTGCATAAACTTGTTACTGTGCTACAAAGCTTTAAATGATTTTTTTTTTGAATTATTGCAGCTTTCTCCTCTTTAAATATTATGAAAACTGTCTACTTTCAAACTCTGTTGTTCATGCTTTTCAAATATGAGACAAATTTCCTTCAAATTTCTGTGTTTTAAGCTAAGTATTTGCAGATGCATTGGGCGAAGTTAGAAAGATTTAATCTAAACATCATTCATTCTACTAAAGGATCTAATTGTTCTGTTATGCACTTCATAAGTAATACAACAAATTGATCAAATCCACAGACAAAAAACCTTAAGTGTAAGTTTTGAGCATTTTCACAAACATACACTTAAGATTGCATGCTCTAAGAGAAAATGTTTCAAACACAATGAAGAGCAAGAAAACACTCAGAAGATAGATGCAGAATTCCAGATTCAATTATATTAGAAACAGGCAGTCATATAAGATTTACAATGTTTGAATGACTCTTAGCTTCAATGATCAAATTATAGAAAACTTACAAGCTTTACAGATACACTAAGGAAGTAGGATGTTCCACACGTTCCTTACTGCAGACACAAGCGACCTCCTTCTACTCCTAAATGCTAAGCTAAATTACAACTTTTAGTTTTGATCCTAAAATCCTTGTGTAACCTTATTACAATGTAAAGGGGCACAATATATAGATTTGACTGTCCCCAATACAACTTTCAAAACCCTAGTTAATCAACGGTCCACACCTCAAGTTGCAGCATCAACGGTGGAAAAATCCCACCCAAAAAATATCTCTGAGCAGCATACATTAAATCTGGGCGTAATATTCCTCTTTGGAAACCATAGCAGCTCAAAAATAACTTCTAGGGTCTGCTGCAATAATATTTCTATTTGTATTTTGTCTTCATCATTAAAGGCCTTGACTTCTTGCGCTCCCTCCTTATCTCCTTTTGCTTCCTCTGAGATCTAATTTCCTCTTCTGTGATGTCATCGCCATTAAGTTCCACCTTCCAGATATCTGCAACCCTGCAAATAGACACAAAAATGGATTAAAAACTATATCAAGTTGCCTCGTTAATTTATTACCTGGTCAGAAAGTTAGATGGGCATTAAAGCTTCACCTTTATATTCACCTGCGCTCCTGCAAACAGACAAGAATTAAGCATCATTGTTTAATAAACTAGTAGGAAAGAAATAAAAATTTCATTAAATCAGGTTGAAAGCGTAAACACAGATATCGGGTCCTGAAACAGTGATCAATCGCATATCTAAATGCATACACAGTGTTAAAATGGTCGGGTCAACCATCGGTGACCAAAAACATGCATCGGGCACCAAAATAACTTCAAATTCTTATCTCTTCGACTCCCCGCCCTTTTCCTTGCATCCCGAGTGCCCAATTCCCTTTGTATATCGGGTAACATGCAAGTATTCCAAATATACAAAGCATTTTCTACTTTGAACTTTATTTCAAATTCATGCATTGTATACTTAGTACCGCATATCGAAGATGTATATCGGACATACGAGCAATCAAATCATACAACGAATTATCTGGTTTTAAATTCCCTTTCAAATCCGTCCTGTATGTATCACTTGCGTATCGGCTTGTACATCACAAATATACAAGCACGAAATATACAATAACCTTTCTGTATTTAATTTTCTATTCACGTCCAGTCCTTGTATATCGGCATGCATATTTGTGCTTGTATCTTTTAGATATACATTCGGGTTTGATACAAGCATTTAATCAGATTTTACTTTCTCTTTGATTCCGCGTTGTAGGTATCTCCCAATGTATGAAGTGCAATGTATATTTCGTATTGTATGTTACTCAAACATACAAGCGTGCATATATACAAGGATTTAACCTTGTTTTATAACCTTTTCGAGTCCGTGGCTTGCATCTTTTTTCTTTGTATATCGGCAACATATAAACCCCAAATATACATAGATTTAATGCTATTTCATAGTTATTTCGATTCCGCCATTTGTATGCTTCGTTTGTATGTATACAGTGCCTTGTATACTTCACATTGTATGTCACACTTGTATGTATCTTCTGATAGACATTAAGTAATGATACATTAACTTAACCAAATTTTAATCTTTTTTGAGTTCCACCTTGTATGCATCGAAATGTATGTCTCGACAGCATGCATACAAGGTGCAGAATATACAACGATAAAACTTCCTTTGATAATTTTTTGTTCCCACTGCATGTATGTAGCCTTGTATATTTGTCTTGTATGTTTCGACCTGCCAAGCATACAAACATGAGATACATGCAACAGACATTAAACATTTATCTATTTCAACACTAAACTATTTCGGGTCCACCTTGTATGTATACATAAAACCTTTATTAAAATGCATACAAGGAAAAGGACATACAATTTGTTGCAAGTATGGGCCTAACCGGTGTTGTCATTGATGTCAACATACTTCTGTTGCATTAATGATAAGGATTGGATGAGCTATGTGCTGAGGATATTGAGAAAATTAGTCTCAATCAGGAACAGTGAAGAACAGTGATAACAGTAAGGTAATAGTCCAAGATAGGAAGAAGATTAGGAGATACGGATTAAAGGGTTTGAAGATATGTATCTTGAGATTGTCCAGTAGAGATTTTAGAGGTCTGCATTAAGTTATGAAGAAGTTGTGGCTGCCCAAGTAATACCGGTTCTGATAGGTGTTCAGAGGTGACAGAGTGTTGCAGAAAGGTCTGGTGAGATCTGGAAATGCATTGTCCTATTTTGTGGACTTGAGGGAGTGTTCAGGAAGTTTGTTTGAAGTGTTAACTAGTTTGGCTCATGGGTTGTAGGTCCAGAAGCATCCATTCCTTTGTGACAGAAGTGACAGACTGTGTTCTTGAGGTTCCGGATGTAGGAGAAAAGGATTCCAGTATGCAGATGAAGTGCGGATGTTCTTGGTGATTCAAGAAATCTTGTAAAGGTCCTTGGAGCTTGTTCAGCTCATGTTTATGGTCCGCATTGGAGTTGGTGCCCGCAATTGAAGAATAACTTCGGATGAAGGTGTTCTTCCTGAGACTAGCTGACCGGATGAGTTACATGTCCTGCGGATGTTCTTGTAGATGTTTGCCGACTTAGATGATTATTCCTAAGTTGATGTTTTGTATAAATAAGGGGTTGCGAAATCATTTCAAAGTTGTCCGTGTGGAGATGAGTGTGTGGTAGCGAAGAGGAGAGCGAAAGGCAGAGAAGAAGTGTTGGGCTTAAATGGAACTGATTCAGGCATGGTGAAGATGCTATTCTCCAGTTCAAGTATGTGGTACTTATTCTTTTGTAGACAATGAGTCTCTTGTAGGCAGTGAGCCTCTTGTGAGCAGTGTGCTCGGGTAGTGAGCCCTAATTGGCATGTGCCATTCTGTTCTTTCTATTCTTCTAATAGAGAATACAATCTTGGGTTAATCACCCTGTGGTTTTTCCCTTAACTGGGTTTTCCACGTCAAAATCTTGGTGTCTCATGTGTTGATGTGTTTCTGCTCTTGATATTTTGCATTGTGTTTACATGATTGATTTATTATTATGCTGCTGAATTGCAAAGTGAAGTTAAGTGTTTAATTGGAAGAAAGTTTTTTTCACAACTGATTCACCCCCCTCTCAGTTGTGTGCCCTAAGTCTAACACAATCGACTTTGTGTATGAAAATGATATACAAAGGGATTGCACCATGCAAATGACTTGAAATACAAACAACTCTGTATATTAGTGATATGCAAACCTGACTGCCCATGTGACTAAGTATAAAATGACCCTTGCACATACAAACGACCTTGTATATGGACAGCGATATACAAAGGTCTTTGTATACAAGCAAACTCACATACAAAGGGCCTTGTTTATGCAACCTGATATACAAACAGACTTGTATGTGCAAATAGCAAACCCTTCCCTTGTACATTTTACCAAAATACTCATAACTTGCAAAATATGGCAAATTTTAACATGGTTCAAAAAGCAACCCTAGCTCATTTTTGACAAGGAATCCAACCATACTATGCCCTGGTACTAAAATGCATTTTTTCTCTAGTTTTAACAAAGTTTGGAATTTTCACTCTCTTTTTCCCTTTACCACCAAATAGAACAACACACACAAACAAAAGCAACAAGCCACAACAGGGGTCCTCATTTTGCCAAGGAGTAAAATGGGGTGTGTTGTGAACATCACAACATGATTGTGTTGCACTTTTTGTTGGAATTGGACAACTGAGAGGGGGGGTGAATCAGTTGTCTCACAAATTTAATCTTTTATGCTTTTAGTCTTCTTTATCAACTTACAATCAGATCAATAATGTAAACATTAAAGCATGAATTAACAACACATGAGTAGAAATAAACTAAACACATATAACACCAGGATTTTTACATGGAAACCTAGTTAAGGGAAAACCATGGTGGGGGTTAACCCACAAGATTGGTACCCTGTTAAAAATACTTAGAAGAAAAGAGAAGGTACATGCCTTCAGGCTCACTACCCAGAGCTCACTACTCAAGAGAGTCTCATTGCCTACAGAATTTAAGTTTGATACAGAAAGAATTAACTGATAAATAACATCTCCTTCATGCCTGTTTCAGTTTCATTGAATGCTTACAAAACTTATGCTCTACCCCAAATACTTCCTATTGCTCTTCATCAAAACAACTCCTGTTCTTTTGCTTCTCCTCTGCTATGCTCTACCTTTGATCCTTTCTTCAAATTATATTATTTCCATACAAGGATGCTTTTTCACAACTCATCTACATGCCTTGATATCCTTCATCAACCTTGGAATAAACATCAAGTTCGGCATTACAAACATCTGACATAATGCGAATCACTTTGTTGTCAGGAAAACATAACTGGGACTCAAATCTTCCTTGATCAACACACCACACTCCATCGAATTGCTCTTAGATCATCCGCAACACTCTTGAATCATCTGGTCAGCCAAGACTGGGAAGAACAACAACACCAAGAAGGAAATCTTCACCAACAAGATCAAACATCAATGCAAACCTCCAACATATTGGTCACATGATCTAGAGACCTCCACAAGCACATTGAATTCAACAAAAAACATCTGCACTCATCCAAATCATCAGAATCACTTGCATCTTTATCCAGAACCTCAAGAACACTGTCTGTAATGACTGTCACACTAGAAAGATTGCTTGCAAACCTCCAAACTCTGAACCACTTGAATGGATGATACACATTGACTTCCCAAACATGCCTCTAGATCCGCAGATCATCATTTTACATATCCAGAATAATCTGGACCTCTTTCCTGTCATTCTGTCTCTTCTGAATACTGCAAAACCAATTCTACTCAGATGTCCTTAGCTTCTTCAAATCTTCATGCGAACCTTTCAAAACTTAACGGAGCTTCTTCAGACAATCCTCTACTCAGCCATATGGTCCACATACATTGATCTTTATTAATTTTCTCAATATCCTCAACATTCCAGTATTCTAAACAGGCAACGATAGGATATAGTTAACACTAATAGCAACAAGGATATGTTGACATCAATGACATGTTGACATCAATGACAACAATGATTAGGCACATATTTGCAACAATCTCCCCCTTTGTCATTGATGGAAACATATGATGTGAAAAACTAATTCAACCATCAAGACAAAAACTTCTCTCCCTTTCTCTTATCACTTCTGCAACTACTTTCTTCACTGCTCCCCCTTTCATCAACAACTAGTTTTTCACATGATTTCTCTCCCCCTTTGACATCAATGGCAAAGGGCACATATTTGTAGTCTTTTCTCCTTATTTTTGTTTCAGACCAAACTCAAAAATTATATGCAGACTACTCCCCCTGAGTAGTGCCTCCTTAACATCAATTTGGATCACAAGATATGATTGTGAGTTCCACCAGACTGATGCACTTTAGTGCATCTTAATTTTGATCAGGAGGGGTGATAACCCCTAACTTCTCTCTGAGATACTCAAAAGTATCCTTGGGAAGAGGCTTAGTGAAAATATCTGCAATCTGATCCTTTGAAGACACAAACTCCAACTTGACTTCATTCTCATTTACCTTCTCTCTCAAGAAATGAAACTTGATGGATATGTACTTTGTCTGAGTGCAACACCAGATTCTTTGAGATGCTTATTGCACTTGAATTATCATAGAAGATTGTGACAGGCTTTTCAAACACAATTATGATATCCTTCAACATTTGCTTCATCCACAGAACTTGAGTACAATTGTTTGTTGCTGCTATATACTCTGCCTCTGCTGTAGATAGGGATATTGCCTCTTGTTTTTTGCTTATCTAAGAAACCAATCTATTTCCCAAGAAGAATGCACCACCACTAGTGCCTTTTCTGTCATCCACATCTCCTTCCCAATCAACATCTGTATATGCATGAAGAGTGAAGTCATTATCCTTTGGATACCATAATCCATAATCAATTGTCCCTTTGAGATATCTAAAAATTATCTTGACTACTACAACATGGGATTCTCTAGGATCATCTTGAAATCTAGCAACAAGTCCAACTGCATTCATGATATCAGGGCTGGTCTAAGTTAGTTAAAGCAGTCCTCCAATCATTGATCTATACCTTTTCTGATCTACCTTAGGGGAGTCATCATCTTTACTCAAATTACATCCGGTTACCATAGGCATACCTACTGGCTTTGAATCTTCCATTCCAAACTTCTTCAACAATTCTCTCACATATTTAGAGTGAGATATGAAGATGCCTTTATCTGACTGAGAGATTTGCAGACCTAAGAAGAAGTACATTTCACCAAACATGGACATCTCAAATTCATTTTGCATCTGATCAGCAATGTTTTGCACATACTCTCATTTCCACCAAAAATGATATCATCAACAAATACCTCAACAATCAGAATATTCTCATGATCAATCTTGAAGTAAAGATTATTGTTAGCAGTTCCTTTGCTATAACCTAGCTTTAGCAAATACTTATCTAATCTTGCATACTAGGCTCTTAGGGCTTGTTTGAGTCCATACAATGCTTTCCTTAACCTACGGACAATATCTCTCTGATCAGACATCTGAAATCCTTCTGGTTGCTCAATGTAGACATCTTCTTCTAACTCTCCATTTAGAAATGCTGACTTGACATCCATCTGATAGACTTTGAAATCATTATAAGCAACAAAGGCAAGAAATAATCTGACTGCCTCTATTTTTGCCACCGGAGCAAAAGTTTCTTCAAAATCAATTCCCTCCACTTGAGAATATCCTTTGCATACCAACCTTGCTTTATTTCTTACAACTTCACCATCTTCATTTAGTTTATTCTGGAAGACCCATTTAGTTCCAGTCATATTTTTGTCCTCAAGTCTAGAAACAAGATCCCAAGTGTGATTCTTTTCAATTTACATTATTTCTTCTTCCATTGCTTTTATCCAGTTTTCATCATTACAGGCTTCACTTACTAATTTTGGTTCAATCTTTGAAATTAGACAAATCTCTTCTTGGTCTTCAACAATTCTTCTCCTAGTTCAAACATCTTTATTTCTATCTCCTATGATCTGATCTTCAGGATGATTCAGTCTTACATATCTGGGAGTTTTGGAATTTGCTAGAACTTCTATTTCTTGAACTTGTTCCTCAACTTCTACATTATCCTTTTGAGTTACTGGGTTTTCTGGATCAATCTGAATCTAAGTCTGGGTTTGAACTTGTCTTCTTTGACTTTGACTTTCATCTTGATCATCTAATTCATATCTGCAAGACCTGGAATGTCCTTCTTTTCTCTCATCAACTCTAACATTTGCACTTTCAACAATCTTTTTCAATCTTTTGTTAAAGCACCGGTAGGCCTTTCTTTGAGTAGAATAACCCAAAAATATCCATTCATCACTTCTTCCTTCAAACCTCCCTAGATCCTCATCTCGGGCAAGTGTAAAAAGATGGGGGGCCAAAAAGGGGTCTTAAGTGGCCACTTTTTTTTTGAAATCAGGAAATGCTGGCCTTGGATGAGAAACTGAGCATAGTTACACTCAAAATTTGGAGATGCAACCAAAACAATGTTTGTAGTGCTCCGAGTCTACTTTCTAAACTATTATTTTTTTTGAAAATGGTATAGATTAAGGGGTTCAAAAGAGGGAGCCACAATAATTAGTGTTGTTTCTGTCAAAAAAACATAACATAGCATGTTTTGTGGCTCCCTCAAAAGGTCAACTTTTTTTTGGTATTTTTAAAATCATTATAGTGAGAAATTAACTAACATGTAGTTTATGCCTGATTTTTCTGATAATTTTTTGATGAATATTTAATTTTTTACTAATTTTCAAAGTGGGCACATCCTAAAAATAGAATTTTGGCCGTGCTACCCCTATAAATTTTGAAAACTAATTGAAAATCATTTTTTTTAATGTGTAGAATGAAGTATAGTTTCTAAATATGTAATTTTTTTGAAATTTCAATAAATGGTTCATTTATAATGAAAAAAAGACCAAACAATGGTTTTTGCCAAAAAATGAACACACAAACAAAAGAAATTAAAGATGAAAGGCTTAACATTGTCAAAATGTGAAAAAAATTACATCGTTAAATAGCTAAGAGAAAGCCTAACATTACCCAGGTGTTTGATTTGTTCGACCTTGAAACACGTGTAAATCTAAGGGTTAGCATGAACGAAATTATGTGAAATCCTGTAGAATATGAAAAAACACGTCTCTAGACATTGGGAAGGCACTCCAAGCCTTTGGGTTGGAAATCTAAAGCAAATCCCAAGCCTAAGGCTTGGGATTCCCAAAGCAAAACATAAAACGTGCTCGCGTTATAATGCGCTCGTGTTATGTTCTGTTTTGCATTTTTTCCTTATTCGCAAAAGTTTTCTCAATGTTTGTCATGTTTGACATAAGACGAGCACGTTATAACACGCTCGCGTTATGTCCCCCCTTGGATTTTTTTATGTTCAAGGTTATTAATCATGTATGTATGTATGTATGTATGCCTATATGTATGTATGTATGTATCTATGTATGCCTATATGTATGTATGTATGTATGTATTGTGTCGAGGGTAGAGGAGGGTAGAGATGGGGGTAAGGCAGATAGGGGAGGAGAGGGGTGGATAAGGGTTGAGGGTTTAAGGTCAAGAGGGATTAGGGTTTAGGGTTGAGGGATTAAGGTTTAAGGTTGAGGGTTGAGGGTTGAGGGTTTACGGATAGGATTTAGAGTTTAGGGATAAGGGATTGGAGTTTAGGACCTTGAGGGATTAGGGTTTAGGGTTGAGGCTTTAGGGATAGTGTTTAGGGTTGAGGGTCGAGGGATTAGAGTTAAGGTAGAGTGTTGAGGGTAGAGGGATTAGGGATAAGGTTTAGGGTTGAGGGATTAGGGTTTAAGGTATAGTGTTGAGGGTTGAGGGTTTAGGGATAGGGTTTAGGATTTAAGTGTTAAGGGTTGAAGATTTAGGGATAGGGTTTATGGTTTAGGGATAAGGGATTAGGGTTTATGGTTTAGGGATTAGGGATTAGGGTTTAGGGTTAAGGGATTAGGGTTTAGGGTTTAGGGATGTACAATTAAGGGGTACCATAAATAAACTAGAATTTAGGTAGGGTTGGGAAAAATTTGTGAATCATCATGGGCTGGAGATTGGAGATTTTGTTGTGTTCAAGTACATATCCAAGTCATAATTCAAGGTTAAGATATTTCAAAGAACAGGGTGTGTGAGAAACATCAATGTTCTTCGGCTTATGAATACCAACATTGATACAGATAAAAGATGCCCTTCTTCTAACAGAGTATGCAGTTCAAGTCAACTGATGGGCAGCAAGTTGTTGAATGAGTTGGTTTAATGGGTGTACCTCCTTCTTCAAAGTTATGCTTGGAGACTTTACACAAAAACTGGTAACTCTATACATTATTTTTCATTCTTTTATTTCCTATACACTATTAAGAACTTGTAAAATCTAATTGTGTAATGTGTTTATGGCAGCGCATTCCTCCTGCATTTGTTTCACAGTTTATAGACAACACAGATGAACATATGGTGTTGTAAGGCCCAGGTGGGCAAGAGTGGGATGTGCAATTAGTGGGCACCATAAATAAACTGGAATTTAGGCAGGGTTGGGAAAATTTTGTGAATCATCATGGGCTGGAGATTGGAGATTTTGTTGTGTTCAAGTACATATCCAAGTCATATTTTAAGGTTAAGATATTTCAAAGAATAGGGTGTGTGAAAAACATCAATGCTCTTCAGCTTATGAATACCAACATTGATACAGATAAAAGATGCCCTTCTTCTAACAGAGGATGCAGTTCAAGTCAACTCATCATGGGCTGGAGATTGGAGATTTTGTTACATGTTCAAGTACATATCCAAGTCATATTTTAAGGTTAAGATATTTCAAAGAACAGGGTGTGTGAAAAACATCAATGCTCTTCAGCTTATGAATACCAACATTTATACAGATAAAAGATGCCCTTCTTCTAACAGAGCATGCAGTTCAAGTCAACTCATCATGGGCTAGAGATTGGAGATTTTGTTACATGTTCAAGTACATATCCAAGTCATATTTTAAGGTTAAGATATTTCAAAGAACAGGGTGTGTGAAAAACATCAATGCTCTTCAGCTTATGAATATCAACATTAATACAGATAAAAGATGCCCTTCTTCTAACAGAGGATGCAGTTCAAGTCAACTCATCATGGGCTAGAGATTGGAGATTTTGTTACATGTTCAAGTACATATCCAAGTCATATTTTAAGGTTAAGATATTTCAAAGAACAAGGTGTGTGAGAAACATCAATGCTCTTCATCTTATGAATACCAACATTGATATAGATAAAAAATGCCCTTCTTCTAACAGAGGATGCAATTCAATTCAACTCATCATGGGCTAGAGATTGGAGATTTTGTTACATGTTCAAGTACATATCCAAGTCATAGTTTAAGGTTAAGATATTTCAAAGAACAGGGTGTGTGAAAAACATCAATGCTCTTCAACTTATGAATACCAACATTGATACAGATAAAAGATGCCCTTCTTCTAATAGAGGATGTAGTTCAAGTCAACTCATCATGGGCTGGAGATTGGAGATTTTGTTACATGTTCAAGTCATATCCAAGTCATATTTTAAGGTTAAGATATTTCAAAGAACAAGGTGTGTAAAAAACATCAATGCTCTTTAGCTTATGAATACCAACATTGATACAGATAAAATATGCCCTTCTAACAGAGGATGCAGTTCAAGTCAACTAATGGGCAACAAGTTTTTGATTGAATTAGTTTAATGGGTGTGCCTCCTTCTTCAAAGTTATGCTTGGAGAATTTACACAAAAACTGGTGTCTCTATACATTATTTTTCATTCTTTTATTTCTGTTACACTGTTAAGAACTTGTAAAATCTAATTGTGTAATGTGTTTATGGTAGCACATTCCTCTTGCATTTGTTTCACAGTTTATAGACAGCATAGATGAACATACGGTGTTGCAAGGCTTAGGTGGGTAGGTGTGGGATGTACAATTAGGGGGTACCATAAATAAACTAGAATTTAGGCAAGGTTGGGAAAAATTTGTGAATCATCATGGGCTGGAGATTGGAGATTTTGTTGTGTTCAAGTACATATCCAAGTCATATTTTAGGGTTAAGATATTTCAAAGAACAGGGTGTGTGAAAAATATCAATGCTCTTCAGCTTATGAATACCAACATTGATACAGATAAAAAATGCCCTTCTTCTAACAGAGGATACAGTTCAAGTCAACCAATGGGCAACAAGTTGCTGATCGAATTGGTTTTTGATGAAGAAAATAATGATGTTGTTGAAGCAATGGAAGAAAATCAAAATTGTAAGTCTAATTTAATTTATTTCAACTTTCAAAGTAGGCATTTGAATTGTAGCTTTACCTGGAGGATTGGTCTAACAAAAAATTAATTATGTTACAGGCCTTTCTTTGAAGAACCTTGGACATTATGGACCCTATCATCTAGAAAAGCACATGACAGTGAACTCTGCCCCACCTTTCAAATTAGATATTTACCTTTTTATTCAATGAAAATGAAGTCACTAAATGTAAATGACCATGCATACTAGTAAGATCAAATTATCTGCCTTCTATTCTTATTACTCTTACTTTATTAAGAGAAGAGTGTCAAAAATAATGGGTAGATAATTGTAAGCTAACATAAGGTAAAGCAGTTTTGTTATTACATTTTTCTAAGGGATCTCTAATAGTCTAATATAATGCAGTCTTCTATAATATGAACATCTGCATTTGTGTGAATGCTAAGCTTTAATAGTAGAGTATTAAATCAATGCAATAAGCTATTTATTGGGTTAAAATAACTTAGTTTTTGTAATGGTTTGGGAATGCAGGAGTTGCCAAAAAAAGGTGAATGTCCTCTACAATTACCAAGAGAAAAAAGTTTAGTGGTTCTTGTGGATAGAGTCAGTAAACAATGGGAGATTATTTGCCTGTTTCATAACAATATACCTGCCCTAAGTGCGGGGTGGGCATATTTTATACACCATAATAATATCAAGGAGACATTTGCATCTTTGAGCAAGTGGACAGCAAGAAACATAGATTTATGTTTAGAGTTCATATAGATCGACAGATAAAATAAGGATCCTTTTGATTGATTTTTATGGCCAAAGTTGTTTATTTTATCTAGTTGACGGTTTTAATTACACCCAGGTTATACATTGGGAGTAGATGTATGCACATTTTTATGGCCCTGATTTAAATTCAAGCAAATAGGTGGAGAGAGTATGCTGATCTTTTTAAAAAATCTTAATAAAAAAATGTTCACTTAATGTTGACCAGGGGTTCTGATTTCAACCATTCATTGCCCACTGTGGATGTACCCCAATGCAAAGCTTTTCTCATAATGATCATCCTTCTGATTTCAACTATTAATTACTCACTGTGGATGTACCATACGTAAAGCTTTTCTCATAGTGTGTACACCTATTGGCATAATGAACCCCAGATGGGCCAGAAAAATATGCCATATAACATTACTAAGACATTACAGAAAACATAGTGTGTTTAAGTACATATCCAAGTCATATTTTAAGGTTAAGATATTTCAAAGAATAGGGTGTGTGAAAAATATCAATACGAGCTCCAGCTTATGAATACCAACATTGATACAAATAAAAGATGCCCTTCTTCGAACAGAGTATGCAGTTCAAGTCAACCAATGGGAACAAGTTGCTGAATGAATTGGTTTCTAATGGGGAAAACAACAATGATGTTGAAGCAATTGAAGAAAATCAAAATTAGGGTTGAGGGTTGAGGGTTGAGGGATTAGGGTTTAGGGTTTAGGGTTGAGGGATTACGGTTTAAGGTTTAAGGGTTTAAGTGTATCTAGGGGTTGAGAGTTTAGGGTTTAAGGGTTTAAGGTTTGAGGGATTAAGGGTTTAAGGGTTGAGGGATTAGGGTTTAAGGCATAGTGTCGAGGGTAGAGGGTTTAGGGATAGGGTTTAGGGTTGAGGGTTGAGGATTTAGGGCTGAGGGTTAAGGGATTAGGGTTTAAGGTATAGTGTCAAGGGTAGAGGATTTAGGGATAGGGTTTAGGGTTTAAGGTTTAAGGGTTGAGGGTTGAGGCTTTAGGGATAGGGTTTAGCATTTAGGGTTTAGGGTTAAGGGATTAGAGTTTAAGGTGTAGTGTCGAGGGTAGAGGGTTTAGGGATAGGGTTTAGGGTTTAAGGTTTAAGGGTTGAGGCTTTAGGGATAGGGTTTAGCATTTAGGGTTTAGGGTTAAGGGATTAGAGTTTAAGGTTTAAGGGTTGAGGGTTGAGGCTTTAGGGATAGGGTTTATGGTTTAGGGTTAAGTGATAGGGTTTAGGGTTTAGGGTTTAGGGGTTAGGGTTTAGGGTTTAAGGTATAGTGTCGAGGGTTGAGGGATTAGGGTTCAACCCTCGACACTATACCTTAAACCCTAATCCCTCAACCCTAAACCCTAATCCCTCAACCCTTAAACCTTAAACCCTAAACCCTATCCCTAATCCCTCTACCCTCGATACTATACCTTAAATCCTAATCCCTTAACCCTCATCCCTTAAACCTTCAACCCTAAACCCTATCCCTAAACCCTCTACCCTTGACACTATGCCTTAAACCTAATCCTTCAACCCTTAAACCCTCAACCCTTAAACCCTTAATCCCTCAAACCTTAAACCCTTAAACCATAAACTCTCAACCCCTAGATACCCTTAAACCTTAAACCCTTAAACCCTATATCCTATACACTTAACCTTGGACACTCAACCTTGAACATTATCCCTCAACCTTCAAACCTCTACCCTATACCATATACCCTCAACCCTATAGTTATGCCCTAAACCCTCAACCCTCATCCATATGCCTTATACCCTCAACCTTAAACCCTATACCCTATATCTTAGACACTCAACCTTAAACATTATCCCTCAACTGTAAACTTTCAACCCTCTACCCTATACCCTCAACAATATACTTAAGCCCTAATCCATCAATCCTCAACCCTATACTTTAAACCCTAAAACCTACACCCACAAACCCTCATCCCTATACCCTATAACCTCACCCTTATACCCTCAATCCATATCATAAACCCTAAGTTCCTAATATCCTAAACCCTAATCCCCATACCTTACACACTTAATCTTATACACTCAACAAGCTGAATATTATCCCTCAACTATAATGTTGAACTATGACCCTCAACCCTCAACCCTCTGCAAACAAGAAAAAAATGTAAAGGAAATAATAACGCACTCACATTATAGCGGGAGCGATTGTGTTATGGTTTTGTGTTTTCGAGCCAAAGGCTTGGCAACACCAAGCCATAACGCGCTCGTGCTATAACGTGAGCATGTTATGGCTTTTTAAAAAGTTTGGCCACTTTTTGGCCCGCCATCTTTTTGCACCTGCCCTCTCTTTTGATATAGCACTTACTACCAAAAAATCTAAAATATTTCACAGTAGGAGCATGACCAAACCATAGTTCATAAGGGGTCTTACCAAAATTGCCTTTGATCTGCTCCCGGTTAAGAGTGTAGACAACAGTACTCACAGCTTATCTCCAATAGACTTGTGGAACATTTGCTTCCATCATCATGGTCCTGTAGCTTCTTGAATGGTCCGGTTCTTTCTTTCCACAACTCCATTCTGTTGAGGAGTCCTAAGAGCAGATAACTGTCTTTTTATTCCTTGCTTCTCACAAAATGAATCGAACTCACTGGAGGTAAACTCTCCACCTCTGTCGGATCTCAGACACTTTATCTTCACACCAATCTCATTCTCCACCATGACCTTGAATACTTTGAATTTGTCAAGAGCTTCTAATTTTTCTTCCAATAAAGTTACCCACATCATTCGAGAGTAATCATCAATCAGCAACATGAAATATCTGTCTCCTTGCACACTCCTAATTCTCGTAGGATCACAAAGATCAATATACACAAGTTCCAACAATCCACTTGATGATTGTTCTTTACTCTTGAATGAAATTATGTTCTATTTGCCCAATTGACATTCTTTGTACATGTTATCAATAGGTTTCACAAGTCTTGGGAGATCTCTTATAGCCTGAGTGGACCTTATCTTAACAATGTTATCAAAATTTACATGACACATTCTCCTATGCCAGAGCCAAATCTGATCCACATGAGCAATCAAGCAACTTTTACCCGAACTACTTAAATGAAAGATGTTACCTCTAGTTTGAGTACCGGATGCAATTTCAGTTCTAGAGCTTTCAAAGATTCTACATTTTCCATTCTTGAATCAGAGATCATAACCCTTGTCAACCAACTGTCCAACACTGAGAAGATTATGCTTCAATCCTTCCACATACAAAACATCATTGGTGTTATTCTTACCATCAAAAGAGATGGATCCTCTGCCACAGATTCTACCAGCTGAGTTGTCTCCAAATTTCACCATTCCACCTTCATATTTTTCAAAGCTTACAAACTTACTTTTATCACCAGTCATATGATGAGAACATCCACTATCAATCACCCATTCATCCTTTTCAACAACCTGAGCATCCAAGGCACTTTCCACATTTGCACAGCTAGCAGATTCAGTAGACACCGGATCTTCTTCTTTGATAGCAATGAACACCCAATCATCTTCAGTGGAACCTCCATGATCAGATTCATCATCTGTGGCTCCTTCTTCTCCAACTTCTTGGACATAGTAGCATTTCTTCTGACCTTTATATCTATTAGGGTTTGGTTTTGAAAATCTCTCCGGACATCTTGAGGAAAAATGACCAATCTTATTACAAGCAAAACATTTGAGTGGCAACTTTCCTTCATACTTATAGGATCCTCTTGGCATTCTTTTGGCAATAAGAGCTTCAAGATCTACAGTCTCAATTTCATCGTCTTCAAGATCCTTCCTTTCCTTCACAAATCTATTTGATCTTGCTGAAAAGATTTCACCTGGATCATATCTTTGTTTTCCATATACACTGGCCTTAAATGCAGATACAAACTTAGGAAGAAAATCACCAAATTCACTTAATTCAAAAGCTGAAATTTTGCCAACAAGTTGATCTCTTGAAACTTCTGAGTCAATCCTGATCTCTTCTATAGGAGAAACCTTATGTTTGTATGAATTAGGTAAAGATCTGAGCACTTTTGCCACAATCTCTAATTCTTCCAAAGTTCCACCAGCACACCTAATAGGTCACACACAAGTTCATTTATCTTTTGCATGTAGATTGTGATGTTTTCATCTTCACTCATCCTTAGATTTTCAAAATTTCCTCTCAGACTTTGTAGCTTGGCACATTTGACAAATTCATCACCTTCATACAGATTCTCCAACTTCTTCTAGATTTTATGAGCTATTTTTAGTCCAAAGACATTTGTCATTTCTGAATTAGTCAGGGCACTCAACAAGGCTTCTTCAGCTCAAAGGTTATTTTTAGCATCTTTGAGTTCATCTGGAGTTGACGGACCTTTCTTCAGAGGATTACACATCCTTAGTTATCATCCAATAAGCATCACCCATGCATTGCAAATGACACTCCATGCGGATCTTCCAAATAGAGTAATTTGTTCCATCAAGTCCCAGACTATCCTTCTTATAGGTCGACATCTTGGATCTCCTCGAGTGGTTAAGCTTCTTTTAGAGGATCTGGCTTTGATACCAATTGTTGGAATTAGACAACTGAGAGGGGGGGTGAATCAATTCTCTCACAAATTTAATATTTTTTGCTTTTAATCTTCTTTATCAACTTACAATTAGATTAATAATGTAAACATTAAAGCATGAATCAACAACACATGAGCAGAAATAAACTGAATACACGTAACACCAGGATTTTTGCATGGAAACCCGGTTAAGGGAAAACCATGGTGGGGATTAACCCACAAGATTCATACCCTGTTAAAAGTACTTAAAAGAAAAGAGAAGCCACATGCCTTCGGGCTCACTACCCAGAGCTCACTGCTCAAGAGAGGTTCACTGCCTACAGAATTTAAGTTTGATACAGAAAGAATTAACTGATAAATAGCATCTCCTTCATGCATGGTTTAGTTTCATTGAATGCTTACAAAACTTATGCTCTACCCCAAATACTTCTTCTCTATCTCTTCATCAAAATAGCTCTTGTTCTTCTGCTTCTCCTCTGCTCTACTCTGCCTTTGATCCTTTCTTCAGATTATATTATTTTCACACAAGGATGCTTTTTCACAACTCATCTACATGCCTTTATATCCTTCATCAACCTTGGAATAAATATCAAGGTCGGCATTACAAACATCTAACATAATGCGAATCACTTTGTTGTCAGCCAAACATAACTGGGACTCAAATCTTCCTTGATCAACACGCCACTCTCCATCGAATTGCTATTAGATCATCTGCAACACTCTTGAATCATCCGGTCGACCAAGACTGGGAAGAATAACAACACCAAGAAGGAAATCTTCACCAACAAGCTCAAAAATCAATGCAAACCTCCAACATATCGATCACATGATCCAGAGACTTCAACAAGCACATTGAATTCAACAAAAACATCCGCACTCATCCAAATCATCAGAATCACTTGCATCTTTATCCGGAACCTCAAGAACATTGTCTATCATGACTGTCACACTAGAAAGATTGCTCACAGACCTCCAAACCCTGAACCACTTGAATGTATGGTACACACCGACTTCCCAAACATGCCTCTAGATTCACAAATCATCATTTTACATATCCGGAATAATTCAGACCTCTTTCTTGTCATTCTGTCTCTTCTGAACACTGCAAAACCAATTCTACTCAGATGGCCTTAGCTTCTTCATATCTTCATGTGAACCTTTCAAATCTTAACTGGAGCTTCTTCATACAATCCTCTACTCAGCCATATGGTTCACATACATTGATCTTTATTAATTTTCTCAGTATCCTCAACATTCCAGTCTTCTAAACAGGCAACAATAGGATACAGTTGACACCAATGGCAAGAATGATATGTTGGCATCAATGACAACACTGATTAGGCACATATTTGCAACACTTTCATGGCTACTAATGCTCTACTATCTGTACAATTAAGACACATATAATTAATACTATATAGTATTATATATTATGATCTCATAGTGGTTGGTTATATTTTTTCAGACTTTTGATTGTCTCTTCTATGATGATAATGGAATGTGATTAGAAACATAAATTGCAGTTCTCTTAAAGAGATTTTTATTCGTATTAATTAACTATGGAGTAAAGTAGATATTTGTTGTTAGAACTCTCATTTATGGGTAAGCTGGTGAGGTACATTGTCTTTCAATGAAATTGTCTTGCACTCTATGAAGATGAATATTCCTAACATATAATTATTGTTAGGAATATTACCGTTTATATTATTTTTAATAAATTTAAATAATTTTGATATATAACTTGGTAAGGAAGATTTAAAATATAATTAAATTAATATTTTGTTTTTACTATTTTAATAATGATTAAATTATATTTTATGGATTAATTGACTTAACTCTTGTGTGTATTTTCATTATTTATTTGGAGTAATATGGAAGTATTCAGAAGAAAAGGAGAAAAGGAGGAACTGGAATATAATGGAGGAATAAGAAAGTGGTGAAAATATTTAAACGAGTACAAGGATTAACTTGGATTAATTTGTTTCTTCAAATTGGTTGCAGGCTGGTTTGCTTTGGTTACATGTTAAGGTGGTTGTTGTGTGCATCCTTAACCGATTTGGTGGTCATCATGCCATATCACTGTATTGTTTGACCGTTGTACCCTATCACTATACTCTATGATATTAGATAAATATTAAAGTTTTTTGTGATGTTAGATAAATATTTTTGAATTTGTGAATTCTATATTTGATATTCTAGTTCACTTGTATCATTGTGGAATTGATCTCCACAAGTGTAGATCTCAACCTTCACGTGGATTTGAATTTGTGTGAATGGATGTAATTTGCACTGATATATTAATCAAAAAAATTCTCACGTCAATATCTAATACTTTAATATGTGTTTTTTTTGCAGTTTGAGGTTACACCGTTCTTACTTGCCTTCACGACAAGTGATTCTTTTCTACAAACTTGTGAGCCAAAAGACAATTGCATTGCATCTAAAATTGTTTGGGCTCTTCCGTAAGTTTTGTGAAAATATTTCAACACTCAGTAATATATTAAGAATTCAATTCTTGAATTTGAAATTGCATTTTCTTTAAATTTTCTAAAGCCTTTCCAACAAATCCATTTTGTGCATATCCTGTAATCATTGCAGTCCATGAGACCACATTTCTTTGAGGCATTCTATCAAATAGTTCACATGCCTTGTCTGTGCTTCCACATTTTGCATACATGTCTAACAAGGTAGTTGCAACTACATCTAACAAAATTCCTCTATCCTTTATGTTTTGATGGATGTCCATACCCTATTCCAAAGCTCCCATTTTGGCACAGGTAGGGAGGATGCTGGAAAAGGTTGTGGAATGTCTAGGGGATGACATCTCTTTGAGGCATTATGTCAAACAGTTCCCGTGCCTTGACTATTATTCCAAATTTTGCATACATTTGTACCAGAGCATTTACAACTATAATATTTGTAAAACATCCCCCTTCCATTATGCTTTGATTTGCTGATAAAGTATGTTTCAGATTTGAATTTTCTATTCAAGTTTCATCTTAACTTTCACATGTTTGGAGTTGGGATTGCTAGCTTCCTAAACCTATAATCAATGAAAATTCATAGTTCAAAAGTTGATTACTAGGAATGGAGGTTGCAAGAATGTTTGTCTAAACCTGATTGTTTATAAATTTGACTTACTCTATCTAAATAGATCTAAGAAGATCTGTGGAGTCAAGAAGGTAAATATTCTTTCAAAGAACATGTTAAAGTAAGTTATTTATTTTCTTTCTGTTACAAAGGGGCAATTTACCTATTGCATTATTGGGTTCTGTTTGTGCAGACCAAGGTGGGAGATGCAACAAAGAAGAAGTAATACAACAATTAGCAATATTATGCGAGTTTTGATACATTTATTCAAATTTTGAGATGTAAATGCCCATGATGAAATATTTAGGCTTCATTTTGCAAGTAGCTCTTTCATGTTTTAGAGTTGTATAAGCAAAAAATAGAGCATTGTAACTCAGTTTTCTTAGTCACAACACTGAGAAACACACTTTGTAACACATTTTTTAAAGCAAAGACATATTTAAGTCTTGTATTTGCTGTAAAAACACATTTTCTCAATAAAATTTTAGTATTTTGCCTTCTTAATAGTTGTTTCATTATGTGCAAATGAATGATTGATTATGTTTTTTTTGTGTTTTTATGTTAAACCTCAAAAATAATTAAATAAACTCACAATTGACTAAATATGCTACCAACTAATAGAAATTGATGGCTAAATGACTAAATATACTACCAAATTACCAAATATACTACTGTTGATGATGATTATTAGTCATAACAACATGCATAAAAATTTGCACAACAAACCTTTATTATCTTGTAAAGTACAATCAGCTTAAGATAAGTTGATGACTCCAAGTCTCCATTGATCAGGTCATGATCATTTGACGTTACTCAGAGGTTGATGTGACATGCTCTTTTCCATTTCAAGGGGTCTTACATTCGTTCGGGTGATCGGTATTGCACTGTATTCTGTAAATTCACTCCACATAAAGGTTAATTCTACTCTATTCCCAAGGATTACTGTGATATTTGTAAGTTTGGTCAATTATTTTGATCATTTATCATTATAAACTTACACCTTATTCTACACTGCATATTTATTTAAATGATGTGTCTATAAGTGGATATTTATGTGTATTTCATGGATATTTATCTGAATTTACATGATATTTATCAATTTGACATGCTTTCACTCAAAATATGCTCTGTATTTTCAATTGCCTACAGGATATCTGCATATTTCATGTTTATCTATTTTTGATTGTATATTATTTGCAATTATGGAGATGATCTGTAATGAAATTCAAAGAAATTTAAAAGAATACTTCTAGTTTTAGTGAACCTTTATTTATTGAATCACATACACACAAGATACATTCATGGAGAGAACAAATCAAACCATAAGTCACCAGGATGTTCCACATCAAGGTATGGTTGATGCTAACTTCAAAGGAACAAGGAATGAAAACCATATATGCAGACTGAAAACCACTCCAAGGGACACAGCTAATCAATGCATATATCCATATTTCAATCACAGATTACTCCAAATTTACAATGATTTGTAAACAAAATGTCTTCTCTTTCATTAAGTATGCAAAACATGTATATTCACAATAACTTTGAAATAAGTCCTAAATTCTATAGCAATTAGATTTCAATTAAGTTTCAAATGACTAAAAGATTGCACCCCTGCACCTTTTATAGAATAAGATGAGGAGGTAGTTACAATTGACCAACAGTCAAGATTTATCAATTTAGATCAATGGTTGACAATCCTCCTATGACTTAGTCAACTTTCTCTCATGGCACAGGTTGCCAGCTGGCAACCATTTGTATGACTCACCATTTATAAGTACCTCATGCATATGCTCACTAAGTGATGCATCCACACTCAATCTTCAGGTTCTTCTTCTTCATTTTCCTCTTGCTCATCGTTCTCTTCATCTTCATCACTTTCATTATCACTATTACTCTGATATACATCCTCTTTCATGTTGACCTTTATGTCTACCCCGATATGTTCATATGCTTGCACTATTTTATCAACCTCTCCCCCGTCCTAGATTTTAGCTTTTGCTATTGCATGTTTATGAGACTGGAACTTAGCCTTGAGAGCTTCCAGCTTATCTTTTCTGTTGTTTAATGTCTCATTGTATGTCTATACTTTAGCCTTTATTCTCATAATTCTATTCATTACCTCTTCTGTCAAGTGGGTGAGAGGGTCATTTGCTACTGGCTTAAAATTATCATGTAGAGCCTTAATACCAAAATCTACATCTTGGTTCTCAATTTTACCTTCTATTTTCCCTTCCAAGGGCTCCAGGATTTCTGCCTTATATGCCATCATGCTATGTAGTTTAACACTAATATCCGAGAGTTTACCGCTGCACTTCTTCAAGACATCACACTCAAACTTGACATCTTCATGCCATATATTTGTCAGCAGGGCAATATTATTATCTAGTACCTTATTACTTATCAAAATTTGTGAAGCAATTCTCTTCATCTCACTCAAAGCAGTTAGGTCCTTTTCTAATTGAAATGACCATTTTCCTGTATCATTCTACACATTATCTACCTTCTTTTTTAGACTACTCAAAGAATTCCACCTTTGTAGAGAGGTTCTCAATACATCTTCAGCCCCAGTAAGCACTGAAAACATCCACTTTTCCATCACCATTGCCTCATGTTTCATCAGGTCCAATTTGGTGACCTCCTCCTGTGATATGACAGTCAATGGGACTGCAGGATCCACTGGTGTATGATAGGGGTTAATTAACCCTTTTATGAAAGAATGCAATTGAGCAATGTGCTCCTTATGTACTTTATTTTTCTTCTTTTCCCTCTTCACCCTTTGGGTTAAAGAATCAATAATATCCTTCCCTTCTTGACCTTCCTGGTCTTCATTGGCAAAACCCATATCAACATTTTGGAATTCTTCTAGGCTTATTTTGCCTTTCTCTTTTTCTACTGTGGGAAGGGCTATCTCTGTGGATCTTCTTCTTGTGGTAGGATCTCTTTTTATGGAAGATGTTAATCTGGTCTTCCTCCTTGGTTTCATCATGTTCTCAACAAACAAGGTGGAGACATCAAACTCTTGAACTTATGACACTTGTTCTGTACATATTTCTTTCTCTAGCCAATGAGGTATATCACCTCC
The DNA here is from genome assembly GCA_027924645.1 of Cunninghamia lanceolata. Taxonomy (NCBI): domain Eukaryota; kingdom Viridiplantae; phylum Streptophyta; class Pinopsida; order Cupressales; family Cupressaceae; genus Cunninghamia; species Cunninghamia lanceolata. Next base: position 9,615,311 of record BSBN01000957.1, read on the forward strand.
AGATTCTTGATGACCTTTCTTAACATCATGTGTGTCTAGCTCTCCAGTGTCCATTTCTGCCCTTTGTGGAGAAGGCACCTTCTTAATTTCATCCTCATGTAGCTCCTCATGAGGGGGATTTTGTTAGAGTTTTCCTTGTTGAGGGGTTATCTTCTGTAAAGGAGGATCCTGCAGAATTTCCATGTTTTGATCCTGTGCTTCATGTTAGACTCCCTCCTTTGGATTTTCATCTTCTTTATTATCCTTCTCATCATGCGGCATACTAACCTCTTGAGAGGCTTGTGTATTTTTCCCTTGAGGATCACCCTGATCATGGGTCACTTCCTGTCCTCCACTCGGTGTATTGATATCCTGTGGCTTGGGGTCATCTTGACCTGATTTGTCTTCTGTTCTTGGGACTTCTCTAAGTAGCACCTCCTGATCCTCTTTACCTGGAGGTAATGAGGAACCTCCCTGAGTCCGAGTAACACCAGTGTTTGATATATCCTGATCACCCCCATTCTTCTGTTGGACTTCTGATATTTTTGGTTTGGTGGATGTCTCATGCTGTTGCTGACCCTGATCAAGAGCAGTGCTATCCTTCTCTGTAGGTTCTGCCACTCCAGTCTTCTTAGGTTCTCTGGGTGCACCCTCTTCTTTACGTGGGCTTATATCACCCCTATATGTTAAGTCTATGGTTGTAGGACTAGTAACCTGATTAACCAAATCATCCAGCCCTATCTGTTGGGTTGCCCTTTCTGGGCTACCTTGTTTCACTTCTTCTGTTTGTTTCACCTCTTCCACCACCACCATCTGAGCTAATGGGGTTCCATGAGGAGTCATTCGGGTGTTGGAAACTAGAGTTTCCATTTGTTGAGCGGCCACATCTTGGACCACCTCATCATCAGATAATTCCACTATATCATCTAAAGAGAAAGGAACCCCCTTCCTCATCCTGAGCGTTTCTCTAGTCTGCTCCTCTACTTTTTTAGTTTTGAATTTAATTATGGTGGGAAGAGGAACATCATGCTACAGTTCCTTTCTAAAAACTTCACCACCTACACCTCTTAACATGATGGGGATAGCATGGATATCCCCTCTCATGGCTGTTCTTTGTTTCTTAGGCGGTGACATCAGCGGCATCCCCCTACTCTTCTTGCTAGCTACCTGCAATTCATCATGCTCAGGTTCTTTATTCAACTGTTCTTCTTCTAAGGGGTCTCCCTCTTCCACCTCATGTTGCAAGGTCTAGCCTTCCTCCTCTATAATTTCAACAATAGGCCTCAAAATTCTCTTAATTTTTAGTTTTTCTGTTAGAGGTTGTGCAGATGAGGTAGATGCCCTAGCTGATGTAGATGCACCTGCAGTTGTAGTGGCAATCCTCTCTATTATCACCCCCTTTGGTTCATCTTCACTTTTCTTACCATTAGGGAGAATCCTCTTTTATTTTTCTGTAGGCAATCTTTCCCCATTAGATTTTCTCTTTTCAGAGAGGAAGTCATCATATTCCTCATCAGACACCTCCTGTCTCTTTTTCTTATTATTAACTGTAAGGGCAACACCCCTTTTCTTTAGTTTGGATATCTCTGTATCCACCCAAGCTTGGGTTAGCTAGATCACCCCCCTCATTAGCTGATCTAAGGATATATCCTCCTGTTGTGTAAGATCTGGGGCTGATATGGTGTCATTATATACCTTTTTGTCCTCATATTCATTGGACATGATTTTCCCATCATCCATATGCAGCTGTGCTGGCATCAGGATACAGTCAAAGGTTTTGATCTGATTCAAAGTTAGCCTTTGATACTTCCTTCTCACCTCAGCTTCGTCATCACAATTAGTCCAAAAGTCCTCTAGATGCTTTTGATGTATTGGATTTCCTAGTATCTTCTGCATCCTACCATAAGGATCATATGATCTAGCTAGAGGAAATGGTTGAAGATACATCAGTTTCAATCCCCCGATGACATGCTTTATACTCTCTGAATCTGGGCACATGTACTAGCCCATGGATACTGGAAACAACACTGGAGGTATCTTCTTCTGTGCCTTATAGGCTTCAACTATGTTAGATACCTGCTTGACGAATTCCATCAAGACGACCCAATCAATGGTGTATCTTGGCAGCATAAGAGGATGTCCCTCAAATCCCTCAATTCTAATATATGAGAAAGTGGGGAATTGGATAAACCATGCTCCATGCCGATAGATAATTTCTTGAGCCTACATGCTCAACCTTTTATTCCTATCCTCCTCCATAGTTCTGACCAGATGCATAGAAAATGCATCATTTACCAATTTGTAGTCCAGGAGGTATGCCTTTCTTTGCAATTGGGGATAATGATCCCATATGTGTGCATCATCAGCATCACCACTAGCATTACCCACTATTTTCAAAGCATCAAAAGTTCCTTTATATGCACAAGAATACACCACATATGAAGTCATGTAAAATAAACATGTTTGGCCTCCCAAGCTCCTCATTCCCTCATCTAATGAGTCACTGATGATCTTTGCCCATAGGGGCTGGTTGTCTGCATATAAGATCATCTGGATGATCCCAAACATCCAATTCTCAAAATTTCTAGCATGAGGCCTGCCAGTCATCCTGCTCAGTAGGGCAATCATATATTGGTATTCATCATCAAAATTGAACTTGTACAAATGCACAGGTAGCTTGGCTGAGGCAGTGTATGTACTACTCTTTGATCTCCATTGATACATCTTCTTCCTTGCATTTTTCTTGTTATTTTTATACTTTGTTTCTAGTTTACGCAGGTCCACACTCACTATCTTCTTCCCAACTGGCAAATTGAAAGTGGCAACAATGCCCTTGACTAAGAATTCAGCGTATATCCTCCCATGCTTCTCTACCCTCTTGGTTTTAGGGTTATAATTTCTTGTGCACTCCACTACCAACTCTGGAGCATCCATAGCATAAGGAAAACTAGCTACATGCCACATTTCTGAGACAAACACCCCATCTAGAATGGGATTATCCTTATCATGATCCAATCTGGTCGACCATATTGCTAGATCCGTATCCCCTTGGTGTGTATCACCAATAACTCTGTACTTGAACTGTACTCCCTCAGGCTGCACAAACATGGGCTTGAGGAACTCCACCTCAGATCTATTTCTCTTGAGATCTACCATGGATTCCTGCAATAAACATGATATACTTTACCCTACAGTGTTCATATGCACTCTTACAACATTATGTACTTCTATCATGTATACTCTATATATTACTCTTCATTTTACCGTTATATACATATTACACAAAGCCATACCCTAGTAAAAACAAACACTATATCTGAAATTACAAAAAATGACAATGGGAGGGTTTATAGTTACTTACCTAACAATGCTTTCTTTTGTATTAGATGAGTGATTACAAAGAAATACTATAATCACTTAAGATCACCCATTCCGTTACATCAAAAGATCCAATCCGTTGACAGGTAGCTATTGATGGTTTGACTTCAGAGCTCTATAATTTCTTAGTTTATCGCAAGGTGAATGAAAATGACCTTTGAATTTTACCTTTGAAACAAATCAATAGGACAGATTAGGGTAAAAATGTGTTGTCCTGATTAAATTCGTTGATCGTCTGCAGGGAATCCGTAGATGTAGCCAAGTGTTCAATTTGTATTTGTAATCGATGGGAGTTCATCTACCGCATTTAATTGCATTTAATGTTAAAGGGAGGTGATCTTAGAAAGATCAAGGGATATCTAAAATATGACCCCCCTTCGGATAATATGACCCCCTTTGCTTTTGCGCAGGATCACTAAGTGTAAAGAATCGAGTGATATGGTCAATGTTTGACCATACGTATATCGGGTCACGAAGCTAAGATCAAGGGATATTCAAAATATGACCCCCCTTCTCGAAAAAGATCATGGTGACATCATCATGTTGGTGATGTTTAATTATTATGTTTTAATGATGTCATCGTCATATTAAAGAATATGATGGATATCAGATGCATACCCCCTTGTGGTTTAGACGTAATGATGATGTCATCATTAGGGTGATTTCCTTAATTCACTGGAATCAGATGATGTCACCGTCATATTGACATAGGGTGATATTTGCAAAGAGGGTGATATTCATAAGATGACTGATGTTATAAATATGACCCCCCTGCGGATAGGCGAAGTCTTTTCGACAGGTAGGTATCGGCTCCTATTTAAATTTGACGTCTGCACACTGCACACCTGGTGATTATCAGGTGATGATCCTATATTTGGGTGATCTTATCAAATATGACTAATGTTAGAAATATGACTCCCCCTGCCCATGATATCAGGTTTGACTAAACTTTGACTCAACATAAATTTCTTCCCTTAGACAATTTTGGGGGTGATCTAAAAGACAAACCTGCCTAGAATTTTGTGTACTTTCCGACCATGAAGTTAATAATGGGAACTACCAACTTTGGCAACTGACTTCCTCATAGTAGCAAATCCACCTCCTTACAAGGTGACATGCATGACTGATTTTACCAAACTGCCCAAAGTAGAAAACAAACAAGCCACAAGCAGTAAAAAAAATTGGGTTCTTGATTTGTCAAGGCAAAATGGGGCGTGTTGTGTAACCACACAACAACTTGCCACCAAATAAAATAACCAAATTCCAATGATTCAAGTGATGTGATCACATTCTAACATAGCATTTTAACTCTCTTTAAGCATAAGTATTATGATCTTTTTGAATGATAGGATTTTTGTCATTGCAACAATGCTAGCAAAGGATCAGTTGTGTGCAAATGATTAATTATCTTCATCTTGAAAGTAAGATGAAAACATGAGTAACTGATGTTAAGCTACATATTTTGGGAGCATCCCTCATAGCCAACCTGGATAGAGCCTTGCTGCCAACAGGCATCTATAGCCCCAACAAGGTTATCTACACAATCCCCCTAAGTAGAGCCCCACTACCAGCAGGCGTCTATAGCCCCAGTAGAGTTACTTAGATGGCCTAATTTTATTCCTTTTGGATTTTCAATATTTATTCCTTTTGTTCATATGATGTCATCATGTAAGCTTAATGTGCAAGGGATGGTCACTTGTTGATTTAGGTTGGAGATTGTATTGGTAGCAAGGGAGTCCCTTTAGATTTTTCACTTAACACATATACTTATGTGTTCCACAAACCCAAGGCTATTAGGTGAGTCATTGTGAAGAATCACTTCTGTTAAGAAAAGGCACCATGATGAAAAGGACATCACAGACCTAATCACGGATACTCCTCAAAATGAGTCATAACCTATATAGGAATTTGTTCTCACCACTTGAATCCTAACAATTTGGTTATTTTCTTAAGGTGATAAGTTGCATCATCTTGGCTAACCAAAACAAAACTCAACAAGCAAACCAATAAGAAAAACAAAACTATACAAACAACTATACAATATGCAAATTATGATACATTGGACCTTCATGACACTGTTTTAGGCTTGAAAATAGTGCTTGAGGAATTGTCCATTAACTAGTAATGGGACATCCTCACTGGTTAGAGTCTTGATCCTGTAAGTACTGTCTCCTAAGATTTCTGAAATTTGAAAAGGAACTATCCAAAGTTTATCAAATTTACCATGATCCCCTTTCCTTTCATGTGATTTATCCCACATAAGGACTAAATCTAAAATTTTGAAAGCCTTAACTCTGGCTCTTTTGTCAAACCAATGCTTGACAACAGCTTGATGCCTAGCAAATATATCAATTTCTCTACTTCTTTTTTCTTCTAGGTACATTAACTAAAGTAACCCGACTTCTTGTTTGTTGTCTATACCTAGATACTCTTGTGCAAACTGCAATGTGGGGATCTTTAAGTTAATAGGGAGGATGGGATCCACCCCATATACTAGGTGAAAAGGAGAATTTCCTAATGCAGCCTTCATCCTAGTTCTATCTACCCACAATGCGTATTTTAATAGGGTGTTCCACTCCCTTGGGTTTTACTCTATCAATTTCTTCATGATGTTTAACAAGTTATTATTTGTAGACTCTGCTAGTCCATTCCCTTGAGGATAGTAATTTGAAGAAAAATTTAAAATAATTCCATGGTCAAAAGCCCAACTTGATAATCTTATCGATGCGAAGGCAGATCCATTGTTACATACTAAAGCATAAGGAACTCCATACTCGGTTACTATATTGCTTTCCAAGAACTTGATCACGTCCTCAGCATTGCATATCTTACTACTAATAGCTTCAATCCACTTGGTGCAATAATCAGTAATAGTTAACACATACTTGTGGCCTGAAGATGATGGAGGATTAATAGGTCCTATGAAATCCATGCCCCATTGAGCAAACGGGCGCATCTCCATCACTGGCTGCAAGGGCTGAGCAGCATATCTTTCTCTATTTGCAGCAACCTAACACATGTGACAACATTCGATGTGTTCACCAGTATCTTTAAAAATAGTGGGCTAGTAATACCCTGCTCTAAGGATAGCATGAGTGGTAGCTAAGTATGATCCATGTGTGGTTCCAAACTTGTCATGTAATTCTGTTAACACCTTGTCTGCTTCTTGCCTTTCTAGGCACCTAAGATATATTCCTTCATAGTTCTTCTTGAAAAGAATTCCTCCTTTTATCATGTACTTTTGTGATCTTATCTTCAAGGCTCTTCTTTGTGAAGCATGTAACTTTGAAGGACATCTTCCAGTAATCAAGATATGCCTGATATCTGAATACCATTCTCTAGTTTCCTTTGTATCTATAACATATTGTTGGCTCATGATGTTAGGATCAATTTTAGATATCATCTGGCTTAAGGCTTGTCCTCTTACTAATTTCATGGGTGTTATGTCCATATCATATTCTTGGAGGAAGGTTATCCATTTAGCTCTCTTTTCACCTGGTTCACTTTGCATTAAAAGCATCTTTACTGCTGCATCTGGTACTACGGCAATTACCTTACTTCTCAAGATGTAATGTCTAAACTTCTTGACTGCTCAAACTAGAGCAACTGCCTATCTTTCTACATCCATATATCTAAGCTCTGCATCCCTGAAAGGACAACTTATGAAAGCTATAGGCTTTTCTTCTTTATCCTCATTTCTATGTTAGTACTACTGCAGACGTATGCTCTAAAGAAAATGAGTATATGTAAAAATCTTTGGTATAATCTGGACTAATCAGAATAGGAGCATTAGATATAGCTTTCTTGATATCTTCAAAAGCTACTCTAGCTTCAGGTGTCCACTCAATTTTAGCATCCTTTTTGAGCATTGCATTCAATGGTTTGACAATCTCTGCAAAACCAGTAATGAATTTTCTAACAAAATTGATCTTACCAAAATAAGATTTGAGTTCCTTCTTACTCCCAGGAAGCTGTATCTTCATGATTGATTCTACTCTCTGATGGTCAATGATGATCCCATTCTCTGTTATCAGGTGACCTAATAACTTCCTTGGGGTTACCCCAAATATACATTTCTTAGGGTTTAGGGATATTCCATAATGTTCACACTTCTTTAATACTTTCCTGAGGTCTTCTACATGATTCTCTCTCTCTTTAGAGAAAACCGTCAAGTCATCCATGTATATGACTATGCATTTACCAATTAACCCCCTGAAGGCTACATCCATTGCTCGCTAAAAGGTGGCCCCAGCATTTATCAAGCCAAAGGCCATGCGCCTATAGGCAAATATTCCCCACTTAGTGGTGAATGCAGTCTTTAATCTGTCTATCTTGTCTACCATCACTTGGTTGTAACATGAAAAATATCTAAAAATGACATCATCTTTGCACCATTTACTATTTGCAAGACCTCATCCAATGAAGGCAAAGGATAATTATCCTTTTCAGAAGCTCTATTTAAATTCCTGAAATCTACACACAACCTAATGTCACCATTCTTCTTCCTTACAAGGACCAAGTTAGCCACCCATGTAGAATGTCTCACAGGGAATATGATTCTGGCATTAAGTAATTTCTTCACTTCTTCAAAGATGATGGGCTCCAATAAAGCATTAACAGGTCTTTATTTTTGTCTAAAGGGCTTGACATCTGGCTTTAAAGGTATAGTATGAGTGATGATTGAGATATCATAAGTTTTCAACTCATCATATATCCAGGCGATAAAATGAATATAATATTTAAGTGCTTGGGCTATCCCTACCATTTCTTCTTCTGTACACACCTTTCCAATTAGGACATTCCTTTTCTTTACATCATGTCCTATGTTGACTAATGAATATTCCACTCCATCTGCTTTAGGGAGATCTTTCTGTTTCAGCATGTTATCTAAATCAAATGCTCTTTCTAATTCTATCATTTCTTTTGGAATCTTGTTACTAGGAAGCTCCATGATCTCTTCTTCTTCCCAGGTATGATCTTCCACATTTCTTTCATCTATGATCTGTGTATCAAACACGTCTCTATTGGATATGAAGTCTAAAATATGTTGGTCATCATCAAACACTTGAAGGTTAATGACATTATCTGGTAAAGAGGGTACTGACACTAATTCAACTGAAAATCTCTTTAGACTAGATATGGATAGTGGTTCCAAAATACTTGCGGCTTGGGCCAAGGCATCTGCCCTATGATTTTGTTCTCTAGGCACATGGGTGATGTTAAATGCATCAAAATCTTCTATCAGATACCATACCCTATATCTATAATTAGACAACTTCTTGTAATTACAAGAATATATGCCTCTCACTTGTCTTACCACCAATTCTGAGTCTCCATAGACACATAGAACCTTTACTTTCTTTCTGAGTGCAAACAATATCCCATGAATCAGAACTTCATATTCTGTCACATTATTTGTGCATGGGAATTGTAATCTATACGCTGCTAGGTAGGATTTACTAGCTGGATCAATAAGACCTACTCCTACTCCAGCCCCTTATTTTGATTTGGATCCATCAAACCTGACTATCCATGGCTTATCTTCAGTTAAAGGCTTGTCTGGACCTTCTCTTTTCTTTTTAACTCTAGCATCTGCACCACTTGATATCCATCTTAATCTAGGTGTTTCAATCTTCTCAAACTTCACCTTATCTGACTGATGTGAAGCTGACATTCCCTTTTCTTCTTTATCATCAGAAGGAAGATCTTTTGAACAAGGCACCATCTACTTTTCCAGAATATGCAAACATAATGAACAAGTAGTCTCTAAATGTGGTGCTTCATGTAACCTACACCATCCCTCGATTAGAACCTCTTGTGGGGAAGTATGTTGTTGTATCATTTCCTGAATTTGTTTTGATACAAATTCCTCAAACTTGGTCAAATTACTGTCTCTATCTTCATCAGATACCTCATAATCTGATTCAACCAAACAATCAGTCCCTGGGGTGATATTCTTATTACTCTTAGAATTACTCTCATTACACATCAATATCTCTTCCATCCTCTGAATGGGACTTTCATCATGATATGTACTTTCTTCTATTTCTACAAATGACAAACAAGAATCAGTATCACTGTCACTATCTACAAAACTTACCAAAGATGATGATGAAGCCCTCTCACTGCATGCTTGTTCCAGTTCCATCATATCTAAGCAAGCATCACAGGTCTTTTCAGAATGTGCTTCATCATGTAATCTGCACCATCCTTCAAGCAGAACATCTTAAGCAGACATTTTTAACAACTGGCAACGTTGCACCTCTTTGGACAAGTGCATTTCAAAGTTCTTAAAGTGATCTACTTCTATCTCATTTTCAGAACTACAATCAAATTCTATAATTATTCTATCATCCTGAAGATTGTCATTCTAAACATGAACATCATACATGAGGATCTCGTCTATCTTGACGGTCTGGGATCTGATGGAATAGACTCTGGGTTCAACATCTACATATATGATCTCATTGGTTTTATTGTACTCAGTGATCATATGTTTCATACGAGGTTCGGCATCTATCCTTATTTGGTTAGGTATTCCTTTCCAAGGTAACCACATGTGACTAAAATCAGTGGACATGTATCCATTGAGTGTTTTTGACCAGTCCCTGCTGAGCAACATCCCATAGGTATTTGGTATATCTACTACCTAAATATCAATATAGTATTGAATTCTTAGATCTAATGCTAACTACATATGGATGTGAGTCAATTCTCCTACGACACTCACCTCTATTTTTTCTAACTATGTTACTTTCTTCAATGACTTGGCAGGATGTAACCCTAAGGTGTTAGATATGGATAGAGGCATTACATTAGTAGATGCACCTGAATCTACTAAGCAATTGTGCAAATTCTTACTAAACATCCTTATGGTAAGGAGAAAAGGAGGTGATTCAGTTTTATCTCTGTAAAGAGTCATGTGTGAAGTTTCTGCAGCTTGAACAATGGTTGGAATTTTGTGCTTAACACTAGTATCCTTAGTGACATGATCCTTATTCACAGTCTGATTTGAGGTATGATTATCCTCTTTTGGAGCAGGATCATCTAAGGATTTCATGAAGGCCTTTTTAATAGCTAGGGTTTTGAGTAGTTCTGACAATGAGAAATTGATTTTGATCTTTTTCATTTCATCTGCTAAGTATGTGACCAATTTATTAGATTCAGGGGACTGATTACCAATTTTTGGTACTGCATTTTGTGTTGCTAAGTACTGGGCATTAACTTTAGGAAATGCAGGGTTATTGCTTGTCTTAGGATCAGGAGGAGTGTTAAAATTATTTGGAGGCAAAGATGTAGTCAAAGGACCAGTAGATTGGTTGGGGTTATTCCTTTGGTTGTAATTATGTCTACCTTGATACTGCTGCTGATAAGCATGCACTTCTTCATGTTCACTTGATGGCTCATTTTCATCTTCAAGTGGAAAAACATAATTGGTTTCAAAAGCCATAGCTGATTCCTCACATGCTAAGGTGTAATTCTCATGAGGTGACATGGTCTGGTGATGAGGATGATTGATAAAACATTCTAATACAAGAGCAGAATCATATCCACAGGGGACAATTTCATTTTCCTCAACATAAGGTAGATTACCTGCAGTATTAGATACTTCAGCTTGGAATATATTGGCAGCTATCCTAAACTATGGACAATCTAGCTCTACATGAGAATTGGTATTGTGTATCCTACACCAGTTTGTAAGGGCTACTTCTGCCAGGTTCACTCTAGTGGTCTGCTTAGGTTCACTAGAAGGCTGATTATCTAGGGGTGATGGTAGAGAACCATTATTCAGCCTAGTGTTCCACACTCTAGGTTGTCTAGGGGGATTATTGTTACTACTGTTGTTATTGTTGTTATTATATCCCCTATCAAGATAACTAGATCTGTTATTGGCATATCCTCTATTCTGATTTGGTTGAGAATAGAAATTCTAACTCCTCATATGAGTGATCTCAGTAGTGAGTTTCCTCAATTGTGCTGATATCTCTTTAATTTCTTCTTTTTCTTCCTGAACTTTGGCTACTACATTCTCAGTTTGGGGTTTGAAGAAAGAGGAACCAATGTTATTGTTATTAGTTTGTTCTACCACTTGAGGTGCCTGTGTATGTCCTAGATACTACACCATTTGACCATGTCCATTTGGAGGTGGCATGATACTAAGTGGAGGTACCTATAAAGGGCTTGGCATTACAGCTGGAGGTATCATAGTTCCATTGGTCTGTTGTTGAGTAGGATATGTAGGATAAGCAGGAAGTGTAGGAAATGCAATATTAGGTGTGGGAGCAGGAATCAACTATTGACTAACTTTGACGTCTTCCTCAAAAGCTCCTGCCAAGATTGTGACACCAGGATGTGTTCTCCTGATAAACATGGAAGTCAGAGGATCTAATGCAAAGTAATATATACTCCTGGTAGCTTCATTTGCTATAGTATAGGAAGCAACTAGCTTTGAGAGTGTCTTTTGGAATCTTGCATTGAAATTAGCAATAGGTTCTCCCTCAAATCTCTTGATTGTGGTGAATAGATGATAATTCATTAAGGGATCTATAGGTATTTTGAATCTATCCTTAAAGGCTTTCTCCAGAGCAACCCATGAACCGACTGAACCTTGACCAAGACTGATATACCAATTATATGCTTCCTCCCCTAAGGAAAATGGAAATAATCTGCATACCACATCCTGATGTTCAATTCTTTCTATACAACAGGCTTCCTTGAATGTTCTAATGTGATCATCAGCATCCTGATATGGATGATATTTAGGACAAATCTTGTCAGGATTTTTAGGTAAAGGATGATATGCAGTGAAAGTTAGAGGTGACTCTGTAGTAAAGAATGACATTGTGATTGGTGGAGGTTGGATCGGGGGCATGATAGGTGGTCCGGTAGGTATTTGCAACCTGATAGGAGTTGTTGGAGTGTGTTCTAGTGAAGCTCCTGACACACTAGAACTAGAAGAATGATGAATATCTATTATTCTAGGTTTGAGTCCCCGAATAGGCAATTCCTCAAAGAGTCCACTGGACCTGGACCTAGTATTTGGCCTAAAAGCCAGGATTTCTACAATTTTAAGAAAATTTGTCTTGTTCACTGTAAAGTTTAGCTAAAATACTCATGCAAAGGATGTACTTATGATCAAAATCTAAAACTGACTAGATATTTATGCAATATTTGTAGAAATGATGCAAATATGAGGTGATGTGAGACTTTTGGACATAGGCAACAAAGTATCAGGTCTCTTAAGTGAATTACTTCAAAGCTTCAGCAAGAAGACCTGAAAGAGGACTTATCTTTCAAGAATCACAATGATCAACTACAAATCCTAAAATTTTTAAGCTCGACTTTGAAAACTTTGTGATGGATAAGCATAAACAGACTCAAAACAACAAATCTTTGCATATAACTTGAAGTGCAAAGCTATGTGAGTATTACATTTTCTTCTATGTCACCTAATCACCCTTAGATATTCATCATGGCCCTCCTTCTAGCACCAATTTATGTTGATGATGATTATTAGTCATAACAACATGCATAAAAATTTGCACAAAAAACCTTTATTATCTTGTAAAGTACGATCAGCTTAAGATAAGTTGATGACTCCAAGTCTCCATTGATCAGGTCATGATCGTCTAACATTACTCATAGTTTGATGTGACATGTTGTTTTCCATTTCAAGGGGTCTTACATTAGTTCGGGTGATCGGTATTGCACTGCATTCTATAAATTCACTTCATAGAAAGGTTAATTCTACTTTATTCCCAAGGATTACTGTGATATTTGTAAGTTTGGTCAATTCTTCTGATCATTGATCATTATGAACTTACACCTTCTTCTACACTACATATTTATTTAAATGATGTGTCTATAAGTGGATATTTATGTGTTTTTCATGGATATTTATCTGAATTTACATGATATTTATCAATTTGACATGCTTTCACTCAAAATATGCTCTGTATTTTCAATTGCCTATGGGATATCTACATATTTCATGTTTATCTATTTTTGATTGTACATTATTTGCAATTATGGAGATGATCTGTAATGAAATTCAAAGAAATTTAAAAGAATACTTCTAGTTTTAGTGAACCTTTAGTTATTGAATCACATACACACAAGATACATTCATGGAGAGAAGAAATCAAACCATAAGTCACAATATGTTCCACAGCTAGGTATGGTTGATGCTAACTTCAAAGGAACAAGGAATGAAAACAATATATGCAGACTAAAAAGCACTCCAAGGGATGCAGCTAATCAATGCATATATCAAGATTTCAATCATAGATTACTCAAAATTTACAATGATTTGTAATCAAAATGGCTTCTCTTTCATTAAGTATGCAAAACATGTATATTCACAATAACTTTGAAGTAAGTCCTGAATTCTTCAACAATTAGATTTCAATTAAGTTTCAAATGACTAAAAGATTGCACCCCTGCACCTTTTATAGAATAAGGTGAGGAGGTAGTTACAATTGACCAACGGTCAAGATTTATCAATTCAGATCAACGGTTGACAATCCTCCTATGACTTAGTCAAATTTCTCTCGTGGCACAGGTTGCTAGCTGGCAACCATCTGTATGACTCACCATTTATAAGTACCTCATGCATATGCTCACTTAGTGATGCATCCACATTCACTCTTCAGGTTCTTCTTCTTCATTTTCCTCTTGCTCATCATTCTCTTCATCTTCATCACTTTCATTATCACTATTACTCTGATATACATCCTATTTCATGTGGACCTTTATGGCTATCCTGATATGTTCATATGCTTACACTATTTTATCAACCTCTCCCCCATCCTAGATTTTAGCTTTTGTTGTTGCATGTTTATGAGATTGGAACTTAGCCTTGAGAGCTTCCAGCTTCCCTTTCTTGTTGTTTACTATCTCATTGCATGTCTCTACTTTAACCTTTATTCTCATAATTCTATTCATTACCTCTTCTATCAAGTGGGTGAGAGGGTCATCTGCTACTGGCTTAAAATTATCATGCAGAGCCTTAATAGCAAAATCTGCATATTGGTTCTCAATTTTACCTTCTATTTTCCCTTCCAAGGCCTCCAGGATTTCTGCTTCATATACCATCATGCTGTGTAGTTTAACACTAATATCTGAGAGTTTACCACTGCACTGCTTCAAGACATCACACTCAAACCTGACATATTCATGCCATATACTTGTCAGCAGGGCAGTATTATTATCTAGTACCTTATTACTTATCAAAATCTGTGAATCAATTCTCTTCATCTCACTCAGAGCAGTCAGGTCCTTTTCCAATTGAAATGACCATTTTCCTGTATCATTCTACACTTTATCTACCTTCCTCTTTAGACTACTCAAAGAATTCCACCTCTGCAGAGAGGTTCTCATTACATCTTCAGTCCCAGTGAGTGCTGAAAACATCCACTTTTCCATCACCATTGCCTCATGTTTCATCAGGTCCCATTTGGTGACCTCCTCCTATGATATGACAGTCAATGGGACTGCATGATCCACTGGTGTATGATCAGGGTTAATTAACCCTTGTATGAAAGAATGCAATTGAGCAATGTGCTCCTTATGTACTTTATTTTTCTCCTTTTCCCTCTTCACCCTTTGGGTTAAAGAATCAATAATATCCTTCCCTTCTTGACCTTCTTGGTCTTCATTGGCAAAACCCAGATCAACATTTGTGATTTGGAATTCTTCTAGGCTTATTTTACCTTTCTCTTTTTCAACTGTGGGAAGGGATATCTATGTGGTTCTTCTGCTTGTGGTAGGATCTCTTTTTATGGCAGATGTTAATCCGGCCTTCCCCCTTGGTTTCATCATGTTCTCAGCAAACAAGGTGAAGACATCAAACTCTTGAACTTCTGACACTTGTTCTGTACATATTTCTTTCTCCAACCAATGAGGTACATCACCTCCAGATTCTTGATGACCTTTGTTAACATCATGTGTGTCCATCTCTCTAGTGTCTGTTTCTGTCCTTGGTAGAGAAAGCACCTTCTTAATTTCATCCTCATGTAGCTCCTCATGAGGGGGATCTTGTTGGAGTTTTTCTTGTTGAGGGGTTGCCTTCTGTAAAGGAGGATCCTATAGAATTTCCACGTTTTGATCATGTGCTTCATCCTGTACTCCCTCCTTTGGATTTTCATCTTCTTTATTATCCTTCTCATCCTACGGCATACTAACCTCTTGAGAGGCCTGTGTATTTTTCCCTTGAGGATCACCCTGATCATGGGTCACTTCCTATCCTCCACTCGGTGCATTGTTATCCTATGGCTTGGGGTCATCTTGACCTGATTTGTCCTCTGTTCTTGGGACTTCTCTAAGTAACACCTCCTGATCCTCTTTATCTAGAGGTAATGAGGAACCTCCCTAGGTCTGAGCAACACCAGTGTCTGATATATCCTGATCACCCCCATTCTTTTGTTGGACTTCTGATATTTTTGGTTCAGTGGGTGTCTCATGCCATTGCTGACCCTGATCAAGAGTAGTGCTATCCTTCTCTGTATGTTCTGCCACTCCAGTCTTCTTAGGTTCTCTGGGTGCACTCTCTTCTTTACTTGGGCTTATATCACCCCTATATGTTAAATCTATGGCTCCAGGACTAGTAACGTGATCAACCAAATCATCTAGCCCTATCTGTTGGGCTGCCCTTTCTGGGCTACCTTGTTTCACTTCTTCTGTTTGTTTCACCTCTTCCACCACCATCATCTGAGCTAATGGGGTTCCATGAGGAGTCATTCAGGTGTTGGAAACCAGAGTTTCCATTTGTTGAGAGGCCACATCTTGGACCACCTCATCATCAGATAAGTCCACTATATCATCTAAAGAGAAAGGAACCCCCTTCCTCATCCTAAGCATTTCTCTAGTCTGCTCCTCTACTTTTTTGGTTTTGAATTTAATTATGGTGGGAAGAGGAATATCATGCTACAGTTCCTTCTTGAAAACTTCACCACCTGCACCTCTCAACATGATGGGGACAACATGGATATCCCCCCTCATGGTCGTTCTTTTTTTTCTTAGGCGGTGACATCAGCGGCATCCTCCTCCTCTTCTTGCTAGCTACCTGCAAGTCATCATCCTCAGGTTCTTTATTCAACTATTCTTCTTCTAAGGGGTCTTCCTCTTCCACCTCATGTTGCAGGGTCTAGCCTTCCTCCTCCTCTGTAATTTCAAAAATAGGCCTCAAAATTCTCTTAGTTTTTAGTTTTTCTATTAGAGGTTGTGCAGATGAGGTAGATGCCCGAGCTAATGTAGATGCACCTACAGTTGTAGTGGTAATCCTCTCTATTATCACCCCCTTTGGTTCATCTTCACTTTTCTTACCCTTAGGGGGAATCCTCTTTTGTTTTTTTGTAGGCAATCTTTCCGCATTGGATTTTCTCTTTTCAGAGAGGAAGTCATCATATTCCTCATCAGACACCTCCTGTCTCTTTTTCTTATTATCAACCGTAAGGGCAACACCCCTTTTCTTTAGTCTAGATATCTCTGTATCCACCCAAGCCTGGCTTAGTTGGATCACCCCCCTCATCAGTTGATCTAAGGATATATCCTCCTGTTGTGTAAGATCTAGGGCCGATATGGTGTCATTATATACCTTTTTGTCCTCATATTCATTGAACATGATTTTCCCATCATCCTTACGCAGTTGTGCTAGCACCAGGATACAGTCAAAGGTTTTGATCTAATTCAAAGTTAGCCTTTAAAACTTTCTTCTCACCTCAGCCTCATCATCACAATCGGTCCAAAAGTTCTCTAGATGCTTTTGATGTATTGGAATTGCTAGTATCTTCTACATCCTGCCATAAGGATCATATGATCTAGCCAGAAGAAATGGTTGAAGATACATCAGTTTCAATCCCCTGATGACATGTTTTATACTCTCTGAATCTAGGCACATGTACCAGCCCATGGATATTGGAAACAACACTAGAGGTATCTTCTTCTGTTCCTTATAGGCTTTAACTATGGTAGATAGCTACCTAACGAATTCCATCAAGACAACCCAATCAATGGGGTATCTTGGCAGCATAAGAGGCAATCCCTCAAATCCCTCGATTCTAATATATGAGAAAGTGGCGAATTGGATAAACCACACTCCATGCCGATAGACAATTTCTTAAGCCTACATACTCAACCTTTTAGTCCTATCCTCCTTAATTCACTGGAATCGGATGATGTCACCATCATATTGACATAGGGTGATATTTGCGAAGAGGGTGATATTCGTAAGATGACTGATGTTAGAAATATGATCCCCCCATGGATAGGCAAAGTCTTTTCGATAGGTAGGTATCGACTCCTATTTAAATTTGATGTATGCGCACCGCACACCTGGCGATTATCAGGTGATGATCCTATATCTGGGTGATCTTATCAAATATGACTGATGTTAGAAATATGACCCCCCTACCTGTGATATCAGGTTTGACTAAACTTTGACTCAACATAAATTTCTTCCCTTAGACAATTTTGGGGGTGATCTAAAAGACAAACCTGCCTAGAATTTTATGTACTTTCCAACCATGAAGTTAATCATGGGAACTACCAACTTTGGCAACTAACTTCCTCATAGTAGAAAATCCACCTCCTTAAAAGGTGACATGCATGACTGATTTTACCAAACCACCCAAAGCAAAAAACAAACAAGCCACAAGCAGTACAAAAAGTTGGGTCCTTGTTTTGTCAAGGCAAAATGGGGCGTGTTGTGTAACCACACAACAACTACCAAATTGATGACTAAATATACTACCAAATTAATGACTAAAATTTCTTTAGTCATAAATTTGGTTGCAAGATAAATGACCTGCAATAAAGTACCAATGGTCACGTGACTAAATATACTACCAAATTAATGACTAAAATTTGTTTGGTCATAAATTTGGTCGCGAGATAAATGACCGACAATAAACTACCAATGGTCACGTGACCAAACTACTGATCACATGACCAATTTTTGGTAGTTTTTTTAGTCATTTATTTCTATTTTTCTACTAGTGTTTTAATCACTGCTCAAGAGGGCCAACTCTAAAGCTACATTAAATGCTTTACAAATGCCTCAAAAGTTTTTTATAAGAATATATTTGTAATCACTAAATCCTTCTGAACTTTATTAAATAAACTAACCTACCATATGTGGGTGGTGTATTATAATTTGTCCCTTGGCTTTGATAAACATGACAACAATGTTTTATGACTGTGTGGCATGTGGACTATCGTTAATCCTCTAAAGTAATTAGCAAGGAAATCGGGGATAGTCAGACATAACAATTGTTGCCTGCTTGGTGGGGCTTGTGTGTTAGTGGCATGGTGCTACTCTTTGGTCCTATAGACTACTTGGTCTCATGGATGTTATTTAAAACTTTCATTCATTCATTCTCTTCCCTATCATAACATTTGGTTTCATGTGATTTTAGAGATTCTCAAAAAAGTTGCTTGCTATTTGCCTACTTTCATGCATATAGAGGCCAAAATGATTTGACTTTTTCTATGCAACACCTCTAGGGCCCAACAATGTAAGAAGAAAATAACAGTTAATTATTTTTTCAAATAAAAATGATTTGGTGCCATCACAAGTATACGACCCTGCTTAGTTGTACAAAAAAAAGATGTTTCACTCTGCAAACCTTCGCACCTCTCCTACATGGCCTAATGACAAGGGATCTTGCATCACTCCTGCTGACAATGGATTTGTGGGAAAAACTTTGAGGGGTGACAGATCTACTTCCCCTTGCAAGGAGACAAGGCATAATTCTAGGATAAGTTTTGTGGACGCTATCCACGGTGCCGATGGGGATTTTACGGCTCCACAACGCCCTTCGAATACATGAAGCACCCACCATTTTTTGTCTGGTGGTGTAGTCTCGGGGGGTAAGGAGGTCTCTCCTATCCTCCCATCCTTCAACCATGAAAATGTGGGTTTGCTGCTTCAGAACAGGCACACATGTTCTCCACAAGAGCCCATTAGGGCTTTGGATTCTAGGACGAAGGGTGGCTTTGATTGGTGCAAGGGAACTGGATCTGCTGATGGAGTTGATAAAACCCTTGCTTATATGCATCAATCTGAGCATGTTCCAAAAATTTGTGTTGAAGGCCCAGTCCATGATAGGGAAGAATTTCTTCAAGATCATGCTCTTATTTGTAGATTTTTTAAAACCTGGCCTAAGCTGTGTGATCTACATGCTTGAATCTCTTCCCATTGGAAAGCTAGACTAGAAGATGAGATTGACATCTTTCCCTGTGCTAGGAGTTTCTTCATTCTTGATTTTGAATCCTTTGAAGACAAGGAAAAGGTTTTAAAAAATGGGTCGTGGGTGTTTCAGGGTGATTTCTTATGCATGAAGGCTTGGTACCCCTCATTTGATCCTCGCATAGAGACCTTCAATTCTGCCTATCTGTGGGTTCGACTGCCATATCTTCCTATCCATTTTTGGGAACTAGAATGTTTGCAAACAATTGGCAACAGATTGAGCAAATTATTATGTCTGTTAGAGGAGACAATCAATTATGCGAGCACCACCTATGCTCGAATCTGTGTGGAAATGGACCTCTCTTTAGGTCTCCCAGTTGAGATCTCATTAAAAGTAGGCAAGAGATATTGGAGGTAGCAAGTAGATTATGAAAATATTGCATTCAAATGCAGGAGGTGTTTCCCTATAACACATCACACGCACCAATGCCCTACTATTAAATACCCTGATAATGGTACTTAGGCAGCTCGCAACACTCCTATGTGGTGGATTACTGTTGAACCACAATATTACACGATCTCCACTCAGACAGTGTTGACCTCCTCTGTGCCCCCCTTGCCTGGCTATTCAAATTCAAACTCTACTCCTTCAGATTATCTTCTAGACCCAGGTTCTCAGGTTTCTCCTCAAGAATCAAAACTTGCAGTTCCTACAGAAATAACAAATAATAATGTGAAATACAGGGATTCTAACCATGTAGCATCTGTTGCTGTTTCTTTGGACGCCCCTGTGCCTGCTGGGATGGGTGCCAAGGTTGGCACTCAAGCTGGTTTGGAAAGGATAGAGGATTTGAGGGAAGGATCTTCATTAACCGTAGTGGATCTTAACACTATGGTCTACCCCTAGTCTGAGCATAGATGGACAGAGGTGAAGAGGAAAAAGCCTCCAACAGGAAGAAAATTTACTTGTGGGGAGGCACCTTGAGAGCACAACAGAATTTAATCCATGCTAGATTTTTGTGTTTTGTGAGTAGGAATTTTTTGACAGCACGACTTTGGGCCTCTTTTTGTTGCACCCATTGTGGCAAGGGCATGCATTTTAAGGTCTCACTTGGCACCCCTAAGTTTTAGGGCATGCACCTTAATTTTGGTTCATTATTCTTTATATAGAAAGGGAACTATCCCCTCTAACAATACTTACCATTATAAAAAGTATACTGGCCTACTTAACTAGAGGCTCCTCTCCCTAATGCAGTGGTTAATTTTTCTAGTTTCAAGTGATGATTGATGTATGTAATAGTTGATTTTGTTAGTTTCAAGTGGTGCTTGATGTCATTGAATTGTTGATGATCCTTTTTCACTATTATTTTATGTGTGTCCAACAATGAGTTCTAGCTGGTAAGAATCTAGTGTCAATCCAACTAAATAGATCACATCTTGGCCCTCAAAATGTTCATGACAAATAATATGTGAGGTCACAGGAGAACTTTCTTCAATGGAATACAAAACACAGTACTACCAAAATCAACGTTTGTGATGCCACTAGAGGAGGATTGACACATCAACAATAGGGATTGCATGACTACTGTTAGAGGAAATATGAACAATAATATTAAACAACTAAATATCAAATAACTTAATGAAATTGATGCAAATACAGTAAACAAAGATATTACCTTCATAGACCGATTTACCTCGTAGTCCATTGTTGTCTATCTTGTACCAATCTTGTCTATGATTTTAGCTCTCAGAAGTTGTACTTACTTGCTGTTGAAGATGACAATAGGAGAATGGTTGTAGATGGACAATGCAATGAAGATTAAACTAACAATGCAATTCTAATGAAGATGGATGGTGGATAATGGAGACATGGTTGGACGATTGTGATTATAATGAGGTTATGGAAATGCAATGGAGATACTTTTCCAAAGGCACATTGGTAGGATTTTTGCTGAGTAAGATTGCTAAAGCTTGAGTGCTGCAAAATGGGTGTGAGAACCTTGTTTATATAGGCTGAGGAGAGGCCAAATCCAAGTGTCAATAGATCCATGACTGGAGGAATTACCTGTGAGGTGTACGGTTGAGGAATCTTGAGAGAATGTTGGCAAATCAGAAGAGGACAAGTGTCCAAGCTCCTTTCATGAGTTATGGGAGTTAACAAAATAAATTGAGGAGTTAACAAAATAGATTGACCAGTTAAGTGAATTAATTAGAGAGTTGACTGAATTGATTGACCAATGAACTCAATTGATTGATCATATAACTGATTTGACTGATGAGTTAACTGATTTTGATTGGAGGATAAATAGGACATGTGGGTGAGGGAATATCAGCTAATTAAATATTAAAATATTTAATTATGTGTGCAACATGGTGAGGTGGAAAGGTGATGTGGATTTATGAAATTAGGACTTTGGGATAGAGGAAATTAGGATTAATTAAATAATTTAGGATTATTCAATTAGATAAGACTATAGAAGAATTAAGGAATTTAATTAAATAAATTGATTTTATTTAATTATTAGAGGGATGTGAACCATTTAAATAAATTAGGATATTTCTTTTAATTGATAGAGGAATGAGAATAAAATAAATATTAAAATATTTATTTAATTCGACTTAGCCATTTTTAGGTGTATACATTTTGCCCCTCTTTGATGCAATGTGTTTTATCACGTTGTTTCAAAGAATAAAAATTTTCTACGATTGATACATGCCCCAGTTTGCCCCTAGTATAGGTTACTGATGATAGGATGCCTCCTTGAGAGATTGGATGGGAAGAATGCGACGAAAGGATGACAGACAATCTCACAATGAGATAGGCTGATTGGATCGATGGGAGAAAAAATTGGCCAATGATAGGAAAAAAGCAGATAACAACCATGCCCCCGCATGCACAAGGCTAAAACATCTCCCACTAGGCTTAAATGCGCTAAAAATAGGAGTGTGGGGTCACATTCCTTGTCATTTACACACTTGCCTTTTGTGGATAGCTTGAAGGGATCAGAGCTCAGGTGCTAAGGAGAGTCAGTCACAATGCAGTAGATTCAAGTTGAATTAGACTACTTCGAGAGGATCTGACAGTTCTGTACAGCCCACTAGTAAGTACACTTTCAATTTGAAGCTAGGTGCATTTATTATGGTAAAAAATTGAGGTCAAAGTTAGCTCTTGTGAATGCACCGAAAGAATGAATCTTCGCATTTGCCCCACAAATCGGCGTAAATGAAGCGATTCTACACAAATACCAGTGGAATCTATGCAAATGCATGATTTTTACAAACAAGGCACATAAATGTGCAAGTGCAAAGGATTTATGCACTTTTGTTAAGAAACTGTGCATTTGTCATAAGCATGCGCAATTGATTTAATGTTGTGCAATTGTCTCTTGAATCTGCGCATTTGAATGCTATTGCGCAAATGCAAAGGGATTCTGCACATCCACCCTGTTTCTACTTAAATACTGAACAAAACTATGCATATACCTTAGATACTAAAATACTTAGCAAATTTGATAAAGTTGGCATCATGATCAATGTTCGTCAATTGATAATTCATCTCTGAAATTGATAGAATCTCAGGAGAGATGATAGATAGATATCCTGATAAAATAGCTAAGTAATTGATGTTTGATAGATAGATACACAATTTAGTTCATGTTGTTTGTTTAATGCACATTTGGCTGATTGCAGGAGGAGCTTAATGATGTACTCATGTCTTGGGAGTGATTTTCGGTGACACAATTGCTTAGGCCTTACCTGATAGAGATTGATCATTTGGTTCTAGGATTGGCAAGGTTATCCTATGTTTGTTTTATGCCTAAGATTTAGGATAATCTCAGTATGCTGACTGTGCTTTTTGAGCTATTTCACAGTGAGGATGGGACATTCCATCTTCCTACTGGGGAGATCACTGTGACACTGGAGGATGTACATCAGATTCTACAGATTCTGATAGATGGAGAGCTCATGGAGTACGAGTCTCAGACTGGGGAAGGACTTGATGAGTGTCACCGAGCCTTTAATGATGACACCCTTGAGGGCACAGAGATCAGCTGGGTAGATATGGTTTCCTATTATGAGCCTCTTCCATCAGTTGTTGCTGGGTTGATTGGATGGATAGTTTGTCTTGATAGGAGATCTCATGGGTTTGCAGTTGGATGGGGGAGGACTTTGGAGCGGATCGTCACAGAGGGGACTCGATTTTCTTGGGGTCCTTGTCTACTAGCACACCTTTATCATGACTTGCATCAGTTTGTTTATGAAGGAGCTGCCAGTTTATCATGCGAAGTATCACTACTACAGATTTGGGCTTGGTGTCACATTGCCATTACTCGACCTATTGGTATGGGTCCCCGAGGTAGAGATCAGCCTTACTCCTACATGTTCCAGGAGAGTCTTTCCCAGCCCAAGCTGGGAAAGTTAGAGTATTAGCGCCACATGTTCGACAATGTTGATTCAGTTGTTTGGCGACCCTACCTAGATTGTGAGGTATGGGATGAGGATGCATCAGAGATACCGTTTTGTTTTCAAACTAGATGGTTGATAGGGAGGACTCCCTACATTCTTGAGGGGCACATCGTTTCTTGTGTGTATTGGCAGTTTGGTAGGATCTAGGGGATGTCCCAAGGGAATGCCATCTTTTCTTGGACATACAAGGAGCATCCTCGATGCGATCCTGGTGCATCTTTTAAGCAGGCTCGAGCAGAGTTTTTACAAATATGATATCAATCGTGATCAATGAGGAGGACATTTGTGGATGCAGGCATGACATAGGACTATGCCAATTACTTTGCTGCACATCCATTCCCACGATACTTAGGACTGGAGAGCGGGCCCTAATACTAGATGATTAGGAGAAGGATGATGAGGGACCTCGGTGGCGATGGAGGTGACGAGGAGGACGATGTGGCCAAGGTGGTAGAGGTGGGGGTGATGATGGTGGGAGTGATGGGGATGATGGAGATGGCAAGAGGGTGAGACAGCGAGTTGATAGAGATCCTACCTAGCAGGCACAACTGGGACTATAGGGATAGATGCAGCCTCATGTATAGCCACATGTTGGATATGGATAGGGACAGGGACATGGACAGGATGATGGGGTGATAGTAGGGTTACGGGCCCAGGTGGCTCAACAGCAGGCATAGTTAGGGCATATGTAGGCTCAGATGGGGCAGATGCAGGGACATATCACCCAGCTACAGGGTGAGTTACAAACTGCCAGACTGGAGAGAGATACCACTATCTAGCGGTATACCAGGGCAGAAGGCCTGCTTGAGCAGGTACATTAGACTACGGCACAGGGTCCTATATGGTAGATAGTGACAAAGATGGTGAGGGCTGGCCAGGAGATATTCTACTAGTGATCAGTCTATGAGTAGGTTGTGCCCCCAGAGCGGTGAGCAGGCAATTTTCACCCTAGATACCAAAGTAGGTCACGGAGGACTTTTACAGAGAGTGGAGGGGTGATGGGGCCACACAGGGGAGCACCAGGTGCAGGGACATCAGGTGGTGGTGGAGATGGTCAGCCACAGCTGCCATAGCAGCCCGCACCTTCAGGAGGCAGTGCCACCTAGATGCCTTCTAGGACATGTATCATTTTGGTAGTATTTTGTATACACTTTATTATGGACATTTCGAGATGTATTATTTTTGTGATATCATTGTATACTTGGACATTACTACTTTTGATGATGATATATGATCATGCGCTTGATGGACTATCTATATATGCCTTTATGGATGGACACTTCTATATGATGATTTATTATGATGATGTTTATATGCAATGCTGCTAATCATGTTTATTTGATTCTATTATGCACTTGATACTTATGTGACATGATGTTTCTAGGAGCTACATGATGGACGTGATGACTTATATGCATATGTATGATCCTATATGTTTACCGTTTATGATGACCTAATGCATACACTATGATGATTTAGATGTAACATATGATGTTTTAGTTGTTTTATTTATAGATGATGATCTAATATGCAAACACTATGATATCTATGTTTTTGTAGATTTTTGATATGAAATGTTATGGTGACTCATGCATCTAAATGACAACATTATATGTAACACAAACATGATCTAAATGCTTATATCATTAATGCACTCACTGTGATGATACTATATGATGACACACCTATTTATGACATGCAAATGTATTATGAATTATTTTCGTTGTCCCAAGTATGCTCAATCATAAAATAATATAACACTTAGAAGAATTGGACTTGGATAATGAAAGAAAACCTAGAAGAATGAGTTGGTTAATGGATGAAATGATTTGGGAAAATGGACAAATGGATCTTTCGACACTTGGAATTTTTGATAATGATGCAATGCTTATAATGCAATAGAATGCAATTTTGGTAGATACGGATGTGGATTTTGTCATCTTCTTGTACAAGTTTTTGAAGTACTTTGTTTCATCATTGAGCTTTTAAAATGTTGTAAGAAAATACAAGCATCTAGGTGTAATTAAACCATGATGACCTAAGTATTACTTACATGGATTTTGATTTAGCAAGTTAATACAAACATCTAAGTATAATTGAACCAAGATGACTTGAGTATTGCTTGTGTAACAACAGACAAGGATTACACCTGTTTCATGTTTAGACCTCTGATG
This sequence comes from Cunninghamia lanceolata, assembly GCA_027924645.1. Classification (NCBI taxonomy): domain Eukaryota; kingdom Viridiplantae; phylum Streptophyta; class Pinopsida; order Cupressales; family Cupressaceae; genus Cunninghamia; species Cunninghamia lanceolata. The sequence continues at coordinate 9,641,495 of BSBN01000957.1, forward strand.
TCCTCGATGATCAATTTGTTGATCATGTCTTTAGACAAGGCTTCACATTACTAAAGATAAATCCACAAACAACAAACAAATAAAATAATTACGCCCCCATCATAGCTCCTCTAGTTTTTGACATCTTTGAGTAACATAAAAAGACATAATAAAAAAAATCATGATATAAGACTTAAAACCACCATTAAATCTTCTTACCATAGATACATTTTTCATGCAATAACCGATAGAGTCATGTTTGATAGTTTTAGGTAGGTTGGTGTTGTCAGGTTTAGTTTAATGTCTCTTTGTCAAGATGATATTTAAAGCTTGCTTGTTGTGCTGCCTGCCGTCTAGTGATAAAACCACGATCCAGTTTGTTATCCTTTGAGTTGTAGCATTCAAAAATCCAGTTCACTAACTAGGTCAAGGATTTACCCCCAGTCAAGTAAAGGATTGATTTATTATGGATGAACCGATAATAGACATGAAGAAACTAGCCCTAAGGGACTGACCTAGTGCCTCGGGGGCTCATTGATAAATGGCCTTGCCTACATGATGACACAAAGGCAATGTAGTTCTGGGTACAGACTTTGTGGACCTAGGACCTAGGCGATGGGAAATTGGGTGGAATGGGATGGACAAATGGATGGTGATAAGGGATGAAATGGATGGGAAGCCTCAGGGATTGGCTCAAGGATGGATGACAAGATGGATGCAAGTTTGGGTCGACAACCTGATGGGATAAGGTGATAAGGATGAGGGAACAACAAGGCATCGTAGGTATCTTGAAGTGATTGGGTGCTTGCAGTTAGAAGAGATAGATGAGGAACAAGGTCCAAAAAGATGGAGGAAGCAGTTTATCACAAATGACACCTATTTCTAGGTTTTTACCAGTTGCTTTTATTTGCACGATAGTTAAAATACACATGATGCCTATTTGCCAGGTTTTCATCATGGTATCTATTCAAGGTGCCTGTTTACCAAGTTTTCACCAGAGGATGATTTTTTTGCTATTTTTCTAGTTTTTTTTTCAACTCCCTTGCATTGGGGTTTTAGGTGTAGAACTTGCGAAGATGCATGTTGTTGATGGGATCATCAAATAGTTCACCTTCTGATGTGGCCAATTGATAAGTATCTGATCCATAGGCAGAAACTATGACATAGGGACCCAACCAATTGGGTTCAAATTTCCCCTTTTTCTCTCTATCTTGTTGATTTCTTAGATTCTCTCTTAGAACTAAGTCACCCACCTGGAAGACTCATGGTTTGACCTTGTGATTATAACTTCTTGACATTCTCTGCTGGTATGCCTTAAGATGGTTGAAGGCATGTTGTCTTCATTCTTCTAGTAGCTCTAGCTCTTGGATTCTTGATACTCTATATTCCTCATCATTTATGAGACCCTTTAATGACACCCTGAGGGAAGGTAACTCAACTTCTATAGGCAAGATGGCTTCAGAGCCATAGATGAGGGCGTATGGTGTCGCACCTGTGGGAGTGCGTATACTGGTTCTGTAGGCCTACAGAGTGGGGTTCAATTGCATATGTCAGTCACGTCTAGCATCATAAACAGTCTTTTTGAATATCTTTAGGATAGTTTTGTTCGATGCCTCAGCCTAGCCATTACCTTGTGGGTAGTATGGAGTGGAGAAGTGATGCTGAATGTGAAATTTATCACAGAGTTCTTTCACATCTTGATTCTTGAAAGGTCATCCATTATCCATGACAATGGATAGTGGAATACCATATCTGCATATGATCTAGTTAAGGATGAAAGAGGAGATTTGTTTCCCTATGATGTTGGTTAATGGAACGACCTTAATCCACTTCGTGAAATATTTAGTGGCTATGATAATGAATTTGGGGGCGTTGGAGGATGAAGAGGGTGAATCTTGCCTACTAGATCAAGTCCCATTGGTAGAAGGGCCAAGGTGTCGTTAAGGGTTTCAACTCTTAAGCGGGTGTGTGTATTAGATTACCATGAATTTAACATTCTTGTACCGTTTGACAAAATGATAGGATTCAGATTCCATGCTCAGCCAATAGTATCCAAGACACATGAGCTTCTTTGCCAAGGTAGGACCACTAGATTGTGTCTCGCATATTCCTTCATGTACTTCACTCAAAGCAGTCTGATATTACTCACTATCCAAACACCTAAGGAGAGTACCATCTAAACCTCATCGATACAGGGTGTCTGCGATGATGGTATATCGGGATGCTTGGCATATGAATGTTCATTTCTAGTTGTTTGATAGGTCAGGTGGTAGGATATTCTCTTTCAAATAGGTGTAAACTTTGCCATATAAGGGAGAATCAGACCCTACGATATGGTAAATGGTGTTGGTTTATGGGATTTCATATGCTAGATGGGAAACTGGCTCCACCGATAACTCATAATGAGAATGATTTTCAGCTATGTCAAGGAGGGATGCAATAGTAGTCATTGCATCTGCTACTTTGTTTTCCAATCTTGGTATCTGCTCGAAGGATATCACAACAAAATACTCTTTGAAATCATCCACCATACACTTGTATGGTTTCATCTTCTCATCCTTAGTTTGATAATCATCATTTACTTGATTAATGACGAGTTGTGAGTCCCCGTACACATGAAGTTCATTGACCTTCCAGTGCACTGCCATCTTTATGCTGATAACCAATGCTTCATACTCATCGACATTGTTGGTACATGGAAACGTAAGTTTGTATGACTTAGGGATTGTATCTCCATGCGGTGTTACCAACAAGATTCCTTCTCTAGATCCATGTTGAGTATATGACCCATCAAAGTAAAGTGTCCAAGATGTGGTACTGATGTTGAAGATAGACTCATCTGGAAATTCAAAGCTTAATGGGTTGTCATCTATCAAAGGTGCATCCACCAACTAATCTGCAATGACCTGCCCCTTTATTGCTTTTCTATCTACATACTCAATATCAAATTCACTGATTATCATGACCCATTTAGATATTCTACCTATTAGGGTAGCTTTGCTGAGTAGGTATTTTAATGGATCAATCTTCACCACTAGCTTGATAGAGTGTGAGAGCATGTAGTGTCTCCACTTTTGTGAAGCAAAGACAACAACAAGACATGCTCTTTCAATTGGTGTATACTGCAGTTCATAACCTACTAGTGTCCTACTGATGTAGTAGATTGCTTGTTCCTTTCCTTCGTGGTTTTGTTGGGCTAGCAGAGCTCTAAGAGCTGTGGGTGTAGCTGAGATGTAGAGTAGCAATGCTTGCCCTGAATCAGCAGCATCAAGATTGGTGGGTTCATTAAATACTCCTTTAGATGCTGAAATGCTTGTTCACACATGTCATCCCATTGGAATGGAAAATTTTTGTGTAAGAGATCTGTGAATGGATGACACTTATCTGCTAATTGAGAGATAAACCTTCTGATGGACTGTAACTTTCCTTGTAGAGACCGCAACTGACTTAGAGTCTTAGGTGGCAGAATTTCCATGTTTGCTTTTACCTTGGCTGGGTCCACCTCTATTCCATCAGCTGAAACGATATATCCAAGGAGTTTACTGGATGTGGCTTCGAAAACACACTTTTTTGGATTTAACCGTACATTAAATTGCTCTAGTCTCATGAAGATCTTGTCCAAGACTTGTAGATACCCTTCTTTGGTGAGTGACTTGGCTAGGATGTCATCGACAAAATCTTCCATGATGGTGTACATCATGTCATGAAAGATCGTAGTCATTGCCCGCTGATATGTTGCCCTCGCATTCTTTAGTATGAATGGCATGACCCACCAACAATAAGTACCCCACAGACATGTGAATGTTGTTTTGCGCTGATCCTCTAGCACTATTTTGATTTGGTTATAGCTGGAGAATCCATCCATTAATGACAACATGGTGTGCCCTACCATTAGATCGACAATGATATCTATGTTTGGTAGAGGAAAGTCATCTTTTGGACAAGCCTTGTTTAGATCTTTGAATTCATTGCAAAGTCTTATCCTTCCATCAGGTTTGGAAATAGGTACAATGTTATAAACCCATTTCAGATAATCAATGGCTCTGATGAACCCCACATCTAGTAGTTTCTTTAGTTCCTCTTTGACCGTTAATGCTATATGTGGGTGCATTTTTCTCAGTTTTTGTTTAATTGGCTTAGCTCCTAGAGCTAGTGACAAATGATGCATTATAAGGTTTGGAGCTAGTCTCGACATATCTGCATATGACCAAGCAAAGTTAATTTATTTCCGCTTGAAGAATTCGGTGAATTATAGCTTTTCTTGTGTAGATAACGATTGTGCCATATGAATTGTCTTTGGGTTCTCTTTTGTGTCGATGTTTATTGGTTGAGCTAGTTCAATCAATATTGAAGATCTCTCTTGATGTGTATGGTAGGGGAGAGTGTTAATCTCTTCATCCTTTGATGCCTTAGAGAGGTTTTCACCATCAGATACATCTTTTCTTTTTACTTTTTCTTGATCTAACATTGCCGCTGAATGGTTTTTGCCATTAGATCTACTTTTTACTTTTATATTTTTTTGACTGAAAGGATTGGCACTCTCTCCAAAGTATGCCATGTCATTAAGTTCAATGGTGAAGCCAGCCTTGTGGTCCGCTATGGGTAAATGGTCCCTAAGCTCTTGATAATTGATAATAGCATCATCATTTTGGAATGTATCTAGTTCACGGGTGGTGTCCTCAAAATCCCAGTCTATCAATCCAAGATGCACTAGGGGTAATGGATCATTTGGTTGATCCAATTCAAGGGTGGTGATGGTTAGAATGGAGGAGTTGTTTGAATAGGTAGAGGTATTGACAAGGTCTATTATAGTACTCTCCTAAAGTTGGTTCGTCAAGTGTCACATCATACTCTCCTCATGAAGTTCACGTTCGTCATATTACAGATCAAACTCTAGCGATCTAGCCCTAGATCTTTGTCCCTCATGTGTCGTATAAGTAGAGCTATACTGTTGAACCACATCAACCTCTTTATCTTCACAAGACACTTCTGAGAGGTTGTCCCATTCATACTCATTGGAATTTGTTTCACTAGCTTCTTGTAAGTGGTGAATTTTTTCCACTAGGTTAGTGGTAACTACTTGTTTGTCTTTTGCTTGGAGTTTCTCCTTACCTTTGATCTTCTCTTTACCCTTTTATCCCAACCCAGTAGTGTCTCAGGCTATGGAAGTAGAGGGTTGAATTGGTTCTACGAGACCGTCTTTCCTTAATCCTATGGGACCATGTCCTTCATATCCCATCCTTTCTAAAATAGAAAACCCTTGACCATATTGTGTAGTGTGTAGCTTAGTTTGATGATCATTTGGTGTGGTTTCACTATCTTCATCTTTGTAAAGCCACTGTAAGACATCTTTTTCCTCACTCTCATATGATAGGTTTCCCCATCTAATGAAAGGACCCTTAGAAGTCTCTAATGACTTGGCCTTGTTCAGTAATGGCTTTGCATATGATCTTGGTGATAGAGGCAGCTGTGCTATACAAAACGTTTGTTCAATGACATACTCTCCAACACCTTTGTCCTTGACTTTGACTTTAAGCTCTGATGTTTTGGAGGTAGAAGCTAGAGAACTTGGATCCACATGGTTTGAAGAAGAGGAAGCTACTCGATTGGTGGGGATTATCACTTCTAGTTTTGATTGGATGTTGTTACCAGAATGGGTTAGGGTCACCTTGTATGGTAATTTCTTGGCCATTGTGTGGGAATTTGATACATTGATGGTATGTTGATGGAACAACATTCATTGCATGGATCCAAGGTCTACCTGGAAGAATGTTATATGCTTGGCACACAACTTCTCTCTCTACTGGCCCAACCTATATTGGCAAGGCAATAGTTCCTTTGGAAGTTCTCTCTTCTTCATAATATGCCTTGATAGTTATTTTCTTTTTAGGATCAATGGCATTATGTGAAAACCCCAATGCAAGGATTAACTTTAACGTGCATATGTTTAAACCAACACCTCCATCTATTAGGACTCTTTTTATTCAATGTTTGTGGATTTGGGCCTCAATGTGGAGGGATGCATTGTGTGGTTGGTTGATGGACATATCATCTTTCTCTATGAAAGATAAGAAATGTGGTGTGGATAGATGACTTACCATAGCTTGGAATTGCTCTTGAGCAAGGTTTATAGGAATAGTTGTTTCCAAGAGAGCTTTCTCTAAGATGGCTTTGTGAGATGGGGATAGATGCAATAACTCCAAAGTGGATATGTGTGCAGGTGTTTTATGGATTTGGTCAAGGATGTTGTATTGGTTCGATGTGGATGTTGACTTGGGTGGAGCTCCTTGTAGAGTAATGTTTCCACAATGAGTGGTCACATTACATTCGGGATTATTATTGATAGTGATTACATTGATGTGTGAATCACTTTGTGAGATATGATTAATGGTGTACCCGTAAGAAACATTATTATAGCTTGCTTTGTCAGCACCGTTGTTGTTTTGATTGGATGATCCTCCTTTCTCATAGTGGGGAAGATGATTTTTTAATGCTATATGCTCTTCATTAGTGGTATGCCATTCAATTGATATCTGTTTTTGATCTAGCAAGTCTTGAATGGCATGTTTTAGTGCTTGACAATCATTAGTTTTATGTCCTTTGTTTCGGTGATATTCGCAAAAGTCAGAATCACTCCACCAATAGGGTTTAAATTTTGGTTCATAAGCATGCACCAACAGAAGTGTTATGAGGTTGCCCCCTATTAACTTCCTAAGGGAGGATTCGAGAGACTCTCCTAGTGGTGTGAACTTTCCCCTTGGAGGAAAGTTGGTAGGTCTTTGCTCATTACTTTGAGGCTTGTTGGATGGTGTATTGTTTTGTGGTTTTGATAGATTGAAGATTGGTTGCTTTTGCATCACATTTTTAGCATCTACCACACCATCGTTTACAATGGGTTTGTTCTTGGTCCAAAATTGTGACTTGTCTGCATTGTTGTTAGAACTAGGGGTGTCTTTGTATAGCTTAATTTACCCCTTTGTTATTAAGGCTTTCTCAATGAGTAGCCCCATTTCAATGACCTTACTAAAAGTAGTTGGGTATTATATTTGGATTTGATAACTCAATTCTGTGGTTAGGTTGTGAACAAACATTTCTATCATATGTTTCTCCGGTATGTGGTAGGGACACTTGCTTGCAAGTTGTCTCCATCTTTGTAGGAAAGAGGTGAAGGATTCTCCCCCCTTTTGCTTGTTATTACAAAGGTCCAACATGGAGATTTCGTGTTCGATATTGTATGAGAAATGTGTTACAAATTTATCCACTAGCTCATCAAAAGTGTGGATCCCGGGAGGTAGGCGGGAGAACCATTCCATTGCTTGGCCTCTTAAGCTTTGTGAGAATAGTCGCATAAGATATGTTTTTTTGTGTGCGACTTCTAGGCATGCTGTGTTAAATTCCCTTAAATGATCTCTTGGATCACCTTTTCCTCTATACTTATCGAATTTTAGAACCTAAAATCTTGAGGGAAAAGGTATCATGAGCAAAGATTTATCAAAGGGATATGGTGAAATATCCTCAAGAGAGTAATGTTTTGTTGTTGTCCCACTTTGTATGTCCATCAACTATTTTTGTAAGGCTTGGATTTGTGTTGTTAATGTGTCTAAGAGATTGAGTGTATCCTTAGCCTTTTCTGATTTAGAAGCATCTTTGTTAGTTTTGGGGGCATCTTTGTCATTTTTGGAGCCATCTTTTGAAGACTCAACTTCATTTGAGGAATTGTTCTCTCTTAGATTTGAGACATCAAAATCTGAGGGCAACTTAGCTCCTTGTTGAGCTAGCATGAGAAAATATTTATGAGGATCTGTAGCAACGACCTTATCCATCATCTTTAGGAATTTTGGATCTTGAAGTTGTTTAAGGATTTCCTCTTGACTAATCTCCTCATCATCAGAATTATGCCCACTATTGTGAAGGGAACCCATTTTTTGTTTTTGTTTAGATTTCAATCTAGTTTGAACCATGCAATTTTTGGATGCGAGAGAAGTTGGATTGTGAGACTTGGGGGACTTGGTTTGATGTTTTGGTATGAAAATGATGTGAGGGTGAATTTGGTTGGATATGGTTTTGGTAAGATTTTGCTAAGGTTTTATATTGATCTATGTTGTCCAAACAATGTGCTCTTGAGCGAAAAGGTAGTCAAAATAGGGATAGTTGATCACCACTATTGATATAGACTATTCTTTTATCAAGATTACACTAGCACAGTTTCAAGGTGAAGGATGATTGATTCTGTTATGAAACTAACTAGATTTTGTTTGAATTTGGTAGAGTCTCAATAATGCCTAGATGAAAATCTTGGTTTGGATGTTTTTGGATAGAAAGATAATGGTATGCAAAGGTGATGTTACGAAAATAGTATGAAGATGGGATTGCAAGGTTGAACTTATTTTCCAAGTATAAACTAGAGCAAAAAGGGTATCTGGAAATGGTTTCAATTTTGTCTCAAAATATACAGAACAACTCTCTATTGTGAATGCGCAGCGTCAGATGCGCAAGAATAAAGGGCAAATGTGCAGCTCTGTGCTGTGTATGCGTAGCTCTACATGCGCAGGGCTGTGTTATAAAAGCGTAGTTATGTGGTTCAAATGCACAGTTTTGTGTATGAGCAGCAATATTTTGTGTATGCGCAACAATATTGTGTAAATGCACAACAGAAGCGAATGCGCAGTAGGATTTGGTGTATATGTAACAAGATTCAGTGTATGCGTAGGACTGTAGAAATTTTGCTTTTTGTTTTAGTTTGTCAATCTTGGCTTGTTTGCACATTTTTATAGGATGCTCTAAAGCTTGAAGTATTGTCTTTGACTCGAGTTATTGCTAGAAAACACAACAAACAATAATTTATCATGATTCTTTGATACAAGTTTTGATAAATGTAAAAACAAACAAGTACAATCCTAAGGATGACAAGGACAATATGAACGTTGAATTCCAACTTGGATTTTACTCCAGCCACTTACATAAAGGCAGACAATTAGTAACTTGGTAGCATTGGCTCCCCTCCATGGAACTCACTTCTCATGCATACCAAGTTATAGTTCCTTCAAAGAGTTGAACTTTCTATCTCCATACTAGATGAGTGTATGACGTTAGATGGCTTCCAAGGTCTGACTTTCTGTGTCAACAAATAGGGGTTTTTGGCTTTCTAAATCAAATGGCTTTTTAGTATGGACATCCGTTTGGGTGGTTACACGTGCGGCAATTCGCTCTGATAAGGAGGATTCCCAGCTTGTAGAGATTATGCTCTACGGGGTTTTGGGGGAAACATTTGTCGGTGTAACACAATAGCACCTGTTGTTTGTAACTTTCATCACAAACACAATTTATTTATAGCGACTTGGAAGTGGCTTGGCTTTAGCCCGTTATCGCTCGAGGTCGTCCCACTTGGAAGGAAGGAATTCCAAGCGCAGGCCTCTTCTAAAGGTTACACAAATAAAATGATGAGTTTGGCATTTTGGTCACCCAAGAAAGGGGAGAGCATAGTCCTATCATCATTTTCAAGCACATAGTACATTGGTTCTTTATCCTCCTAGAGCTAAAACCCAAAAAAATAAGTGTGTTTTACTCTACCAAGCACAATCCATTAACAAGATAAAAACTTGGAAAAGATGGTTAATTTTATCCTCCTAAACAAATCTATATGAAGATTTTTGTTGAAGAATTAAACAAATTACTTTCCCCAATTTTAAGCTGAATGATAGTTTGTAGTGCAACATAGCAATGAAAGATTTGTATAGTTTTATCCACCTAGGTTGGGACTATGTGCGAGTTGTAATGCAACAATACCATTTACTTTCTCCTAATTAGATCTAGGTGAAAATTTGCATGAAGAGTCAAATTACTTCCCCCTAATTAAATCTAGATGAAGTTATGATGTAGCTAATGACTAAACCAAGCTCCTACACCTGCAAGAAAAATTGGTACGAAAATTCCATTACAAAACAATACAACTTTCTGCCAGAATGTGAATGCACAGGAACAGGAAGTAAATGCGTAACACTGCTTAGTGAATGCACAGAAAGCACAAATGCGCAGAAAGTAGTGGTGAATGTGCATGACTGCTCAGTGGATGCATAGAAACATGAATGCATAGCAAAACATGGTGAATGTGTGAAAAGATGGCATGGATGCGCGGAAACATGAATGCGCAGCAGGAAGTCAAGAATGCATAGGACTAGAAAGTGAATGTACTGAAACAACCTATCACGACAGTACCTTCACAAAAACACTCAAATGGAGATTAAAAATAGGGCTAGGCCCCACAGTAGGTGCCAGAAATGTTGAGGAAATATGAACAATAATATTAAACAACTAAATATCCAATAACTCAATGAAATTGATGTAAATACAGTAAACAAAGATATTACCTTCATAGATCAATTTACCTCATAGCTTCCATTGTTGCCTATCTTGTACCGATCTTGTGTATGATTTTAGCTCCCAAAAGTTGTACTTCCTTGTTGTTGAAGATGACAATAGGAGAATGGTTGTAGATGGATAATACAATGAAGACTAAACTAACAATGAAATTCTAATGAAGATGGATGATGGATAATGGAGACATGGTTGGATGATTATGATGATAATGAGGTTATGCAAATGTAATGGAGATACTTTGCCAAAGGCACGCTAGTAGGATTTCTGCCGAGTAAGATTGCTAAAGCTTCAGTTATGTAAAATGGGTGTGAGAACCTTGTTTATATAGGTTGAGGAGAGGCCAAATCCAAGTGTCAATAGATCCATGACTGGAGGAATTACCTGTGAGGTGTACGGTTGAGGAAGCTTGAGATAATGTGCGCGAATCAGAAGAGGACAGGTGTCCAAGCTCCTTTCATGAGTTATGAGATTTAACATAATAGATTGAGGAGTTAACTAAATAGACTGACCAGTTAAGTGAAGTGATTAGAGAGTTGACTGAATTGATTGACCAGTGAACTCAACTGATTGATCAGAAACTAATTTGACTGATGAGTTAACTGATTTTGATTGGAGGATAAATAGGATATGTGGGTGAGGGAATATTAGCTAATTAAATGTTAAAATATTTAATTATGTCTGCAACATGGTGAGGTGGAAAGGTGAGCTAGAAAGGTGATGTGGATTTATGAAATTAGGACTTTGGGATAGAGGAAATTAGGATTAATTAAATAATTTAGGATTATTTAATTAGATAAGACTATAGAAGAATTAGGGAATTTAATTAAATAAATTAATTTTATTTAATTATTAGAGGGATGTGAACCATTTAAATAAATTAGGATATTTATTTAATTGATTGAGGAATGAGAATAAAATAAATATTAAAATATTTATTTAATTTGACTTAGCCATTTTTAGGTGTATACAACTACCATTTTAATGGTAGTTGACATCATAAACATGGTGTCATCTACTTTCAACCAATCATTGCCACCCTAAAGATATGAAAAATTTGGAATGACCAAAGTTGTGGGGAGCCACATTTCCTACTCTCGTTCTTGAGGCGCTTCTAGGCAGCAATTTTGTGCAAGACAATTGAGCACATCTTATCCATCCATCTATGTGAACACTCACCGTCTATTCATTGGTCCATGTGTAGAAGGTCTTAGGAGCTGCAATGGCATCATCATCATTGTTTCTTTGAAGATTCTTCTCAATTCATGTCAGGTGTTTTGTCATGTAAAGGCCAATAAATTCATGATTTGCAGTTATAATTTGTTTAGAGTGTTGTAGGACCATAGAATGAATCCGACTGGCCATATACAATGCCTCATGAGTCATTTTTTGAAAATCACTTTTATAAATTAAGCTTGTAGAATTTGTTTGACAAAGTCAAAAGGAAATTGAAAAATGATTGAAGTTTCTTTCAATGACACAACACCATTATTTAAGTATTAGTTTAAATTCCCTGTCGTACAAATTGACATAGTATAAAATCTATCTGAGATTAATTCATCTCTGAACACTCTGTTTCTTTGGGCCTGCATTTGACGGTCGACCTGCCTCTCAAGCAATTTTTTTTTATGATTATCTATTCAAAGTGTAGTGTTGAAATGTGATTTCTATTTTATGAATGCATTTAAATAGTACGTTTTAGATTTTTGTTTTGGATTATCTATTCAAAATGTAGAGTTGAAATGCAATTTTTATTTTGTGAGTGCATTCAAATAGTATGTTTTAGAATTTATTCTATCTATAATTAGATTTAATTGCTCACTTTATAATATTAGACTTAAAATTTTAAAAATTTGTCAATAGGAAAATATGTAAATTTTGATAGAGGAATGCTTTCCATGTATTTGTAAAATGAAATGGGGTTTCTTGATTTGTAAACCATGCAAGATCTAAACTTTTTTATGTTGTGTTTTAAAATTATATAAGGTGTGAAGTTCTTAGAATAATAAATTTGGGAATATTGAAAAGGGAATTATGATGACATGGAAATAAAATAAGTGGAAAAGAAAGAAGGGGAGGTTTGAATAGTGTTGGTATAGTGTGTGAGAGAGGAGAGACATTGATAGAGACAAAGAGAGGAACATAGAGTTAGAGGAACAAAGAAAGAGGAAGATAGAGAGAGAGAGAAGTGGCAGAGAGATAGGGAAAATAGAGAATGTGATAATTCTACGACTTAGATGAGTTGTAAAGCATTTGACTATGTGGTGCTATCACAAGTGTTTCAAAAATTATTATTAAAAACCACTTCCTTTGCCCGTAAATCCATCACTAGAATAAGAAAAATAAACTTGCATTTTCCTCAAAAAAACATGAAAGTACGTGTTTCATGCATGTTTCATGGTCATTTTTAGTGGGTTCATTTTGTTTTGACTTTGCATTAATTTTTAAAATATTTTTTTATTACATCTTACAATGGATAGATTGTGAATCTTAATATATGGACAAATAAAAAATTTAAATGAAAAAAATAATATTTAACACAATATTTAATTTTAATATTTAATATATATACATTTTAATATGTAATATTATATTTTTATATTTATAAATATTAAAATAAAAATATTAATATTATATATTAAAATGTATATACATATTAAATATTAAAAATTATATAAATATGAAAAAGTCTATATCAAATATAAAATATCTCTATCTCCCCTTTTTCCTCTATCTCTCCTCTCTATAAATTTAATTTATATAAAGAGAGCTTAATTTATATACAAGAGAGCTTAAATTATGCCCCATATTTTAAATTCTCCTCTTCGAGAGCTTTCATTATATATATTATTTTATATATATCTCTTAATTATATCTCTATTAAAAATTATATTTGTCATAAGCAGGGGAAAGCTAATTAAGATGGTATTCCTGGATTATTTTAAGCATTGCATATATATAAATGGGTGGGTGCAAAAAGTTTGGGGGCCAAAAAGTGGCCCTTTTAAAAAAAAGTTTTAGACATAACACAAGTGCATTATAACGCGCTCGCGTTATGGCTTGGTGTTGCCGAGCCCAACACCAAGACATAACGCGCTCGCGTTATAACACGAGCACGTTATATTCTGTTGTATTAAAAAAATAGCATTTGATTTCATTATTTCACACAATTTGGCAAGAAAACCCGCGGCTTGGAGAGAAGATAAGCGCGATCGTGTTATAGAAACCCATTTCGTCAGTTGTTTCTCACTGATTCATCATCAAAATGTCGCCACGACGTCAGGGAAATCGAAGAAGTAAGTTCTATTTGCTTTTTTGTGTGAATTTGTTTCTAAATAGGTAGGTTAAAATAGTTTTTGATGTAAATTTCTTTAATTTATAGGAGTTGATAATGCACCCCCTCCTCCTCCTGAAAATGCACAAAATCCTCCATCACCTTAACAACAAATACCTACTAAAGAAGAACCCCAACCACAAACACCTCCATTTATTCCTCAATATGCCCTTGGAACACAAGAAAATATAATGCGGAAAATTGAAAACAATAAAAAACAAATTGAGGACATAATTGCAAGGTTGAAAGAACCTGCAACTTCAACCTTGCATAGATCCACGCTTGCTCAATCCCTTGAATCTATGTTATCAAATATAGATTCAATTAGCAAGCAAATCACTAGTTGGACAAAAAAGAGGAGAGAATTTAGAGAGTATTATGTAGACAAGTTGTCATATGAACAAGTTAAAAATGAACAAATTACAAAAATGGACTTGTGTTCTATTTTCACAAACTCACGAACAAATCAACCTCTACCCCTTACATGCAAGAGGTTCCCTATCCATTGGTGCAACAACCAAGTGATAAGGGACAATTTTGTGTAGAGGTGGTGGATGGTTTTTGACCATCCTCCTGTTGGCAACAGACACTATATGGATTCATGAATGTTGTCATTGATGGCAACAAAGGTCAACTGACACATCCACAGGACATGATGAGTCTCTATCGGAAGGCAGATTGCAGAGTGTTGTGATCTGGTAAGCAAGAATAGAGCATGAGGCAAGGTCCGACAAGTCAGGTCTGGATCTCTTAGAGAAAGTATCTTGGTGAAGTGTGGATTTGGGGAAGTCAAGAGGACTACCTTGAGTGATAGATTCCAAGGATTTAGCCTCCAGTGATAAATGAAGAAAAAGATATGAATACTTGAGTGTCAGGTTTCTGATTGGCAGTATGGACAGAGGAAGAACTGACTGGCAGAACATCAAACATTATTCCGGATGTGTTACTGATGATGGTAAAGGTTCTTAAGGCATAAGTTATGATTGGTCGACATAATTGATGACTTCTACAAGTATATCCTTGATCCGCATTACTTGGTAAGCAAGGATTCAGCTGACAGATCAGAGTTTATGGAAAATATTGACTATTCCGGATGTTGACTAGAAAGGTGATGGAATCACTTGTGCGGATATATATACAAGATGGATTTAGTTGTGAGAGGTGTTGTTGTGAAAAGTGTATGCGAAGAAAAGTAGAAGAGCAGTGTGAAAGCAGTAAGGAAGGTCCGGTATGTGAAAGGAAAGCAGCATAGAAGAAGAGGAAAGATGAAGTGCAGCAGATCAGTATACTAAGCTTAACCGAAACTGAACTCCAGCATATGTAGATGCTCCTTATCAGTTCAAGTATTGTATTACACTCTTTATAAATTGTAGACAGTGAGTCTCTTGTAGGCAGTGGGCCTCTTGTGAGCAGTATGCTCAGGGAGTGAGCCCTAATTGGCAAGTGCCATTTTTGTATTTCTATTCTTCTAACAGAGAATACATTCTTGGGTTAATCACCCCATGGTTTTCTCCCTTAATAGGGTTTCTACGTCAAAAACACTGTGTCATGTGTATTTCCATTTTATGGTTATGTTTGCTTATTTGAGTTAATGCTGCATTAATTATTAAGAAAGTTCAGAAAACTAAAATTATTAGGATAACTGATTCACCCCCCTCTCAGTTATCAACAATTGGTATCAGAGCCAAGTTCCTCCTAACAGAGCCTAACAACTTGAGGAAGATTTGGGAACTCAAATGGATGTATATGGTATAAGGGAGCAACTCAAGACTGCCCTTGATGATCTTGAGCTGTCAAATTCTGAAATCAATGAATTGAAGGAAAGACTCAAACATGCTGATGATTTCATAAATGAACTAAAAGGGAAACTGAGTCTCTCTATGAAAAAGAGAAAAGAGCACCTTCAGCAATTAGCAAGTCAAGGTGAAGCCAATGATACAAATGGAGATCTGAAGGAGAAAACCAAGTTGTATGAAAAGTTATCAAAAGAGATCATCATGGTAAGACATGAGATGGAATCAAGAGTTATGAAGTTTACCCAAGAAATTGAAGAGAAAAGAAAAACTGAAGATGATCTAAGATAATCTCTCAAGGAGAAATTAGAAGACTACCACAAGATGGATAGAATAATCAGACACCTTGAATCTGATCTTGAAGATGCTAAAGATAATGAAGAAAAACTTGAGGATCAAATTGTCTCTCTTAAAAGGGATCTTCAAACAACAAATGAATATAAAGAAAAATTCAAGATAAGTTCTGCTCAACTTGAAGTTCTTCTTGAAAGTCAAAAGAGGGTAGATGACAAATGTGGTTTGGGATATGAGAAAGGAGAAAGCTTCGGATCCGGTTAGAAGAATTTTGGATCAAAAAATCCAAGGAACAGACCTAGAAGACCTCCAGTAAGGCAGCCTAATGCTCAAAGATATCCATCCTTCAATGGATACTGCCACAACTACAATAACTTTGGTCATAAAGCTAATCAGTGCAGAAAGAGAATGAATCAGACTAATTCATCCTTCTCCGGATAGTGTTTCAACTGCAAAAGGTATGGTCACAAATCTTATGAATGCAGAAATATGCAAATGAACAAATCATTCAATGGTAGATGCTTTGCATGCAATAGAATAGGTCATATGGCTAATCAATGCAGATCAAGAGGATATCAATAAAAAATGCAAAGAAATGTTGTTTGCCAAATTTGCAATAGATCCGATCATATTGCAAAATTCTGTAGAAGCAAGAATCAGGACAAAAGAGGTCTGGTACATCATAATCAGAATCAAGATAAGGGAAAACAAAAGAATGCAGATGAAGTTCAAAGGGAGATGAACAAGATTTGGGTGAAGAAAAGTACAGAGAATGTAGGGGATGGGTCCTCACCAGACTCTAGTGCTGATATTTCTTCTAGAAATTAAAAAGTGAGCTCTAGCTCAGGGGGAGACACAAAGAAAACCTTGTTCCCCTAGCCAGTCAATTGGTGCCAGAACTGGCACAAGAAGAGTTATGGATTAAAGGGTTCATAAGAGAAACATCCAAATAAACTATGGTTAAGATTTGGAAGATCTGCAAGATGTTTAAGATCAAGATTGATCCAGTTCTTCAAGTCATCTGAATAAGGCAAACCGGAATGACTTAGGTCAAGCATTTATTGCAACTTAACATTAGGGTTTGCGGAGCAATATAAGGGTTTTCTCATTAAGCATTTGTTCATTTTGCATTCAAGAAGAAACGAAAAGAGGAGCTCTACAATAAATTACTTCAAACTTCTCAAAGACCAACCGTTGGAGTTGAGCCATTCAGCGAATCATTCAAGTTCTTTCCACAAACTCTACAAGTGCAAAAGGTATTCTCCGTTATCAAATATCTCTCTGTAAATCCTTGAATGATGGATACTCCAACTATTGTGAAGATCTCTGATAGGTCTCATCCCAAATTCAAGAAACATCCATACAAATCCTTGGAAGTGGATCCCCTAGGCACTTTTTCAAGCATTCCGCATGGGGTCTTGCATATAGAAGATGTTAGGGTTTACATTCATGCAAGCATTGAAGAATTTGGGGAATCAAAGTTAATGGATATCTATCACAAGCAGTTAATAGATGATTTTTTTGAGATCAAACCTCAGTATAAAGCCATCCAGGATAAGCATTTTGTACAGTGCATTCATTTCCCCTATTTTGAAGAGTATGAATGGGTCTGGTATGTGTTGAGCAGAGTGCATGACAATTTCTTATGGTTGAATAGACCATTTAAGATCACCAAAGATGCAATTAGGGCAGCAACCGGTCTGCACTCATCTAGAGGGATACCTATTCTCAAATCTATCAAGAATCAGATAGTAAGTGATGCAATCGGATCAAAATTTGACAAGAGAGCTATGACAATTGAAGATATCACTGATCCGGATGTCAAATTTGCATCCATGATAATTGGTTACAAGATTTATCACTCCAGTAGGGAAAATTCAGTACCGGGAACTACAGTTTATACATCCTATCAAATGCTAAAAGAAAATGCTGACTATGATCTGTGTGAGCTACTTCTAAGCCAACTTTTGGAAAATCTACAAAAGATCAAGAAGGACAAGAAGAACTCCTTCAAGTATGGTGGCCTGATACTCTGCCTAATGAATGAGCTTCCTGGATCCAGTGGCTAGGTATGGCAGAATGATAGACTAGTAGCTATTCAAATCAGAGATTATATACATGGGCTTGGTGATGCCAAGGCACAAAATATAACTCTCTAGGGCTATTTCAAGAATTTTCAGAGCATGATGCAAGCAAGAGAGAGAATCGCCAAATCTTTAGTTGAAAAATATAAAGATACAATATGCTTTATGGTAGAAACTGATCAGTGCCTAATGGAGGCAGTGGAGCCAAGAATAATGTGGATCATGCCAATGGGATATGAAGTGGATGAGAAAATTGTTGAGCTACATATTCAACATATGCTTAGTCAGCCAAAGGATCCTAAGGCAGAAAGGTTTGGAACCTTTAAAGAACTAAGTGTGAAAATCCATGTAGAGCTAAGGCAGCCAGAGATCAAGAGAAAGGTAAGAAAAGAAGTAGAAAACATTGCCAAAAGCTTTGGTATCTCAAAAGAGGCACTTGATGTCAATAAGGAGAAGATGGAAAGAGTAGAGAAAGAGAAGGAAGGTGCTGAAAAGGAAAGTGGTCCGGTAGAAGCCCCCACCCGGACAAGGTCCTCTAAGAGGTCTGCTCCTACCACTGACAAGAGCTCAAAAACATCAAAACCAGAAGCAAAATCATCTGGTAAAGCAGAAAAGAGAACAAAGAAAAAGGCAACGAGGTCCTATGCAAGCCAAAAGGATGAAGAAGAAACTGAATCAAATGAGGAGATAAAGAAAATGAAGAAGCAGAAGAAGGAAGGATTCGGTGAACCCTCTACTGGTAAAGACAAGGAAGAGATAGCAGAAGAATTTGTTGAAAGGCCAACTCTGTCCCTGGATGATGTAGTCAAAGCAGTCACCATGTATGGGAACCTGCAACTAATAACAAAATTCTATGATGCTTACAATGATGCAAATAAAAAGATTCTGGAGGAAGCCACAATTAAGTATTTGAATGTATACAATAAAGCATTTATTGAAATCATTTCTCTAATTCCTAAAAGTTTAGAAAAGAAACTTGAAATGAGAAAAGAAAATGCCAAGGCCAAGGACTTAGAAATTAGAGAACAGATAGCTATTCAGCTTTTTCCTTCAATCACTCCAAAACAAATGAATATGGTCTTCAAAGATTGCAAGGATGAGTTCCAGAGCAAAGCCAGAATGAATCAACTTATGCTTGATGAAACTGACAAAATAGCCAAAGAGACAGAAGAGATCCTCCGGAATGCATACAAAAGATTCAACATTCCAATTGTAGAGGACATAAGTAATGAGCCATCTGCCATGGATGACAAAGACAAATCCACTGAGACAGTGGTAGAAGAGGTTAAGAGGACAGGTGAAGAAAAAGGTAAGGACTTAGATTCCTCTACTCTGGAAGAAAAGGCCCCTGAGCAAGCAAAGATCTCTCCTCTGGTTTCCACTGCTGACTCTGGATCTAAAGAAGAGGTAAGAGTAGAAGAAAAAGAAGTGGAGGGGAAAGAAGATGACAGCTCTAAGACTGCAGAAGAAAAGAAATCTCTGTCTCCGGCAAGAGACACTACAGAAACTGTCAAGGGCTTCCTGACAAAAGAAATGATGGAGATGGATGAACCAGAGTTACTTCAAGGTCCATTTAACTTTGATTCTCTCTCCCCGGTTCAAACAATGAAGATAGCTTCATTTGCCAATGCAAAGGCAAAAGAAAAACTCCTGAAGTCTCACATGGAAGACTGTGAGCTAATAGAAGCTACATCTGGTGCTTTGGAGAAGATCATGCCATCTTTTCAGAAAGATCCCTCAGCCTCTTCATCCGGTAATCTCAAATCTCTGATTAATAGTATTAGTACACATTTCAACTCTCTAGAGAAATCAGCTGATGAGAAGGTCAAGAAAGAGTTTTTGGATAAAAGATTCTCTGAGCTGCAAGGGATAATAACAAATGACAGGAGAATTATGGGTATTGGAATAAAGAGCTTGGAAAATGCTCTCAAGGATGGAGGGGATGTATACAAATTTTGTATAACCTGGTCTAAAGCAACAGTGGAGATTGAGAAGAAAGTGGAAGAATAGGGGGACAAACTAACAAAACTTTCTCAAAATTTTGATCCACTTACCACATCCATAATAAATCAAGAATGTCAGACGATTGCAGTTTTGAATGAAATTAAAAAGCTTGAAAAAGAGAAGAAAAATAGAATCAGTAGGTTGAATGAACTTAGAGGAATAATTATCGCTAAGTTAGAGGCCATGCATGAGGCCATAAAAGAAGCTCAGCTCACAGCCTAGACCAGTGATCCGACAGATCTAAAAAGGACAGATGCGTTTGCATTCCTGTTGAGCGGTCATATATCAATTTTGGATAGAATGAAGCAAAGTTGGGTAGCAGAATTCGTCCAATTGAAGACAACTTTTGCAGACATTCTTCAGTATATGTGAGTATGTTATATGCAGCTAAGTATAGTTAAAATTTGTTTGAAAATTTTGGTGTGTGGACCCTACCCTTTGCCATTGATGTCAAAGGGGGAGTGAGGAGTAGTGAAAAATGAGGAATCCAACTAAAGGGGAGCTCCGAAAAATGTGTATAAAAATAGAGCATCAGCCAAGGGGGAGCATAGTGTAAACACTTAGTCATTTTTCACTAAGTGTTGCCATCAATGCCAAAGGGGGAGATTGTTGGCAAGAGACAATATATGGATTCATGAATGTTGTCATTGATGGAAACAAAGGTCAACCCACACATCCGCAGGACATGATGAGTCTCTACCGGAAGGCAGATTGCAAAGTGTTGTGATCCGGTAAGCAAGAACAGAGCATGAGGCGAGGTTCAACAAGTCAGGTCCAGATCTCTCAGAGAAAGTATCTTGGTGAAGTGCAAATTTGGGGAAGTCAAGAGGACTACCTTGAGTGATAGATTCCAAGGATTTAGCCTCTGATGATAAATGAAGAAAAAGATATGAATACTTGAGTGTCAGGTTTCTGATTGGCAATATGGACAGAGGAAGAACTGTCTGGCAGAACATCAGACATTATTCCAGATGTGTTACTGATGATGGTAAAGGTTCTTAAGGTATAAGTTATGATTGGTTGACATAATTGATGACTTCTACAAGTATATCCTTGATCCACATTACTTGGTAAGCAAGGATTCAGCCAACAGATCAAAGTTTATGGAAAATATTGACTATTTCAGATGCTGACTAGAAAGGTGATGGAATCACTTGTGCAGATATATATACAAGATGGATTTAGTTGTGAGAGGTGTTGTTGTGAAAAGTGTATGCGAAGAAAAGCAGAAGAGCAGTGTGAAAGTAGTAAGGAAGGTCCAGTATGTGAAAGGAAAGCAGCACAGAAGAAGAGGAAAGATGAAGTGCAGCAGATCAATCTGCTGAGCTTAATCGAAACTGAAATCCAGCATATGTAGATGCTCCTTATCGATTCAAGTACTGTATTACACTCTTTATAAATTGTAGACAGTGAGTCTCTTATAGGCAGTGGGCCTCTTGTGAGCAGTATGCTTGGGCAGTGAGCCCTAATTGGCAAGTGCCATTTTTGTATTTCTATTCTTCTAACAGAGAATACATTCTTGGGTTAATCACCCCGTGGTTTTCTCCCTTAACAGGGTTTCCACGTCAAAAATACTGTGTCATGTGTATTTCCATTTTATGGTTATGTTTGCTTATTTGAGTTAATGCTGCATTAATTATTAAGAAAGTTTAGAAAGCTAAAATTATTAGGATAACTGATTCACCCCCCCTCTCAGTTATCAACACCTCCATGTTACAATAATAAGGTCCCGCAACATTTTTTTAGGAAACTCTATTGCGAGTTTGTCAAAAATAAAGTGCCAAATTATTTTGATATGCGGGAGTTCCAGGGTAGAGGTGGGGGGTCAGTACAAGATAGACCAGGGGCACGTGTTGAACCACAATAGCCAGGGAGACAAGCACTCGCTAGACCAGCCCATGAGCACATTTCTATCCCTTCTGTTGTGAAGGAGAGTGTTGAGGTCGAGACACTTCAGTCCATTAGTGTCTTGAATCAGAGCATCATACAGCATGCTAGTCCTATAGCCCAACGTGGGCTAGGGGAGAGTTTGAGTAGGGTTCCACCCCATACTTGTCAGGCTTGCGGGTCAGCATGTGGTTATGACCCCATGGATAGTTAGGATGCAGGTGCGCAGGCTACATCTACAGCTGAGTAGATGGTGATGACAAATGCCCTCCTAAGTGAGACTTTCGGGCTTGATACTCAGGTAAATCTTAGCAAGTTCATTGAATTTAATTTATTAAATTTTATTTTTGAAATGCAAGATTAACTAATTTGGTTTGATGATTTTAATGAAATTTCAGGGTCATAGCATTGATGCAGTTTTTAATGGTTCTCCACCTGCATATTACACTACATCATCTACTATCAGGGTATGTAACTAGTAAACAATTATAAATATTACATGTGAATAGCATCGTTATATGAATGGTATTCTAATATCTGATTTTGGTTGTTGAATAGGTTAATATTGGAGATTTCACGGCAACACTTGCCAGTGGTGGTGGACTTCAAAGCTTCACGGAGGTAATAAAATAAGCAATTTAATGAATGAACTGTACTTACTAAATTTTTGTATTTTATATTCATATCGTTGGTTACATTTCATTGCACGTCTTTCAAACTCAAAGCATTACTATACATTGCATAACTAATAACTAGATGTTGATAGATGAAAAAATTTCAATTACAATATAGTTATTTGAAAAAATGCCTCAAAGAAATGTGGTCTCATGGAATGTCATGACAAGTAGATGCATAGACAAGGACATTACCATGAGACCACATTTCTTTGAGGCATCTTTTCAAATAGCTGACTACCTTGTCTATGCTACCAATTCCCTCTTTCACCTTTACCTATCTTATGCCTCTAAATGCATTGTTGGCCCAACCCCACAACCTCTTTCTATTACTTCACCTACTCCACTAGCTATGCCCCTATCTTCCCCACCATATATCCACCTACTACTACTTCACCTTCCTCATTGACTTCTATCTCCCCTCTAACACCCCTTGATGTAGAGTAGGGTATCAAAGATCAAACTCACTCAATCAATCCTTGGTTAAAGTCTTAACACCTCAAACAAAGTGATTTTCTTCACAATCTTTTAGTATGCCTTGTAGGACAGCAAAAGGGGTATTTTTGACATAATTTGAAGGAAACAACTTAAACCCATGAACTAAAACCTATTTTGGATACCCATTATCCTCTTACACAACATACTTCAAATGCAGATGGGGGTGTTTTGTAACACAAGGGTCAAAATAGGACTATTACGCTGTAATTTAGGCCTAATTAAGATAGTTTAGATGGGTCACCACAGGGTTTTATATTCGGGCAGACTTCAAATTTTCACACCAATGCCTCAGACATGTCAAAGATGGTATGACCAAATAATTCCAACCATTACAAACCTTTTCTCAAGATATTTTCTACAAGCCCTAGCTCATTTGCACATTATATACCCAAAAACATGAGATTTTCAGCCTAGGACATCAACCAAACTTGCATCACTATTATAGTTTTTGTAATTGAATAATGTTGTTTTATTTTCAGATGATGCAAGCTGTGGAGACACCTCCCGATGTTCATAGGGCAATGGAGCATGGTGTGTGTCCTCTGCGATTTAAGGTGTATACATGGATTAAAAATGATCAACACCATCTCTTAACAACTACAACTAGTCTAAACAACTCCAAAACTAATCTAGATGCCAGGTGGTCTAGGGGACAATGCTCTAGGCAAGAGTCTAGATGTGTTGTAAGCATGCAAAATCTATATGGAGATAAGCATTACACAAATAAGAATATGGTCCAACACTATGTCAATAGGTGGCATGTCATAAAATGGCTCCAAACAATGCATGAGACTATTTCTCAATTCTCTATTATATAGCACAATGTTTTGTGTTGAGCTTTGTATTGCACACCATAAGTATACATATGGAACAAATATCTAGTGGTACACACAATTATGCAATTATACATATATCATTCACCACTTCTTGAAAGACAATCATCCTAATTGTGCTAAGGAAACTTATGCAGTCTGATGCAAAGACTATGACACAATTTTGACTCATGGAATCACTTCAAGAATTTGATATCTCCTACAACTCACCAAAATGACTAATAGTTGGCATTGTTTGGCATAGTTGGCATTGTTCTTCATGCTACTACTAGATTTATGTTTGTCACACCATTTACCTATCGTGGATGAATTGTTCTTATCCAAGGAAGGCATTTCCATTAGCATGGAAGATTTGTCCCATTTTTCCTTTAGTATTGAATCCTCCTTAATGATAGTTGTGTAGTGATAGGTTTCTCCCATGATGTAAAAATGCGTATATGTGTAAAAATGCAACAGCAAATAAAAAATGACAATTCTATGTAAACTTACAAATTAATGTGCATACTTACAAGTCAATGTAACATGACTTTACAAAAATAAATGTCAATACTTACAAATTAATCCAACGAACCATCCAGGTCTGCTCTACTCTTTATTGTGTCAAGTATTGCCTCATGGTCATACACACGCACCTTCCATAAAGTCTTGTTCAAAGGTCTACCCCGATATTGTATCAAATGAACATTGGATGCCACGGTAAGGTTTAAGTAATGAAGAATCTTCTGATGTGTGTCAAAGTCCTAAAACAGCCAAACATTAACACTCTTATGTGTGTACCTTCTAAGCCATGTTCCAGTAACAACCACTGAGCCTATAGGGTATTCGATGTTTTCTCCATCTGTAACTGGGGCCTCCAATTTTTTTTTGGCCTCAACACAATGACACAAGTAATAATATGTTCCCTCTTCATTATCTTCATCTACAATAACTACATATACATGCCCTACATTGATATGTGTAGCAAATTAGATGAAATTAGTCGACATTACAAAAACACTACAAAGTAAGATAACATTAGGAATTTCAAAAACTATGCAAATAGATATATTACTTGGTTGAACTAGATCTGATATGTGGTCAAAGTCAAGTGATGATTCTATCTCTGTTAGTTTCAGTGCCGTTGGGGGTCGATACGTGTCAAGTGGGCTAAGATAACTTAACTGTCATTCGTCAACCCACTCCTTTAACTTGCACTCATCCCAGTCTTGAATTGTACATGAAGAACAAAAGCATGCCATCTTCCGCATATGGATACTCCATGAACCTGTAATTGAGCTTCTGAAAGAGTGCATCTCACTTGATCCCTCAATCCTTAAACCTTCAACCCTGAACCCTATCCCTAATCCCTATACCCTCGACAACCTACTTTAACCCTAATCCCTTGACCCTCAACCCTATCCCTAAACCCTAAACCCTCATCCCTCAACCCTTAATGTCAAACCCTAATCTATCAACCCTAAACCCTAATCCCTCAACCCTGAACCCTATCCCTAAACCCTCAACACTATACCTTAAACCCTAATCCCTCGACCCTAAACCCTCAACCCTAATCCCTCAACCCTCAACCCTCAACCCTAATCCCTCAACCCTCAACCCTAATCCCTCATCCCTAAACCCTAAATGCTATCCCTATTCCTGAACCCTCAACCCTCGACACTATACCTTAAACCCTAATCCCTTATCCCTAAACCCTAAACCCTATCCCTCAACCCTTAATCCTTAAACCTGAAACCCTATAATCTATCCCTAAAACCTCGACCCTTGACACTATATCTTAAACCCTAATCCCTTAACCCTCAGCCCTAAAGCCTCAACCCCCAATCCTTAAACCTTCAATCCTAAACCCTATCCCTAATCCCTATACCCTCGACACACTACTTTAACCCTAATCTCTCGACCCTCAACCCTACCCCTAAACCCTCAACCCTCAACCCTCAATGTCAAACCCTAATTCGTCAACCCTAAACCCTAATTCCTCGACCCTAAATCATAAACCCTATCCCTAAACCCTAATCCCTTGACCCTCAACCCTCAACCCTAATCCCTCAACCCTAATCCCTCAACCCTCAACCCTAATCCCTCATCCCTAAACCCTAAACACTATCCCTATTCCTAAACCCTCAACCCTCGACACTATAACTTAAAACCTAATCCCTTATCCCTAAACCCTAAACCCTATTCCTCAACCCTTAACCCTTAAACCTTAAACCCTAAAACCTATCCCTAAAACCTTGACCCTCGACACTATATCTTAAACCCTAATCCCTTAACCCTCAGCCCTAAAGCCTCAAGTCTCAATCCTTAAACCTTAACCCTAAACCTTATCCCTAATCCCTATACCCTCGACACTCTACTTTAACCCTAATCCCTCGACCCTCAACCCTATCCTTAAACCCTCAACCCTCAACCCTCAACCCTCAACCCTCAACGTCAAACCCTAATCCGTCAACCCTAAACCCTAAACCCTATCCCTAAACCCTCAACACTATACCTTAAACCCTAATTCCTCAACCCTAAACCCTAATCCCTCAACCCTCAACCCTAATCCCTCATCCCTAAACCCTAAAGGCTATCCCTATTCCTAAACCCCCAACCCTCAACACTATACCTTAAACCCTATCCCTTAATCCTAAACCCTAAACCCTAAATCCTATCCCTCAACCCTTAACCCTTAAACCTTAAACCCTAAAACCTATCCCTAAAACCTTGACTCTCGACACTATATCTTAAACACTAATCCCTTAACCCTCAGCGCTAAATCCTCAACCCTCAATCCTTAAACCTTCAACCCTAAACCCTATCCCTAATTCCTATACCCTTGACACTCTACCTTAACCCTAATCCCTCGACCCTCAACCCTATCCCTAAACCCTCAACCTTCAATCCTTAACCCTCAACCCTCAACATCAAACCCTAATCTGTCAACCCTAAACCCTAATCCCTCAACCCTAAACCATATCCCTAAACCCTCAACACTATACCTTAAACCCTAATCCCTCGACCCTAAACCCTAAACCATAATCCCTCGACCCTCAACCCTCAACCCTAATCCCTTAATCCTCAACCCTAATCCCTCATCC
This sequence comes from Cunninghamia lanceolata, assembly GCA_027924645.1. Classification (NCBI taxonomy): domain Eukaryota; kingdom Viridiplantae; phylum Streptophyta; class Pinopsida; order Cupressales; family Cupressaceae; genus Cunninghamia; species Cunninghamia lanceolata. The sequence continues at coordinate 9,668,329 of BSBN01000957.1, forward strand.
CTAAACCCTAAACCCTATCCCTATTCATAAACCCTCAACCCTCGACACTATACCTTAAACCCTAATCCCTTATCCCTAAACCCTATCCCCCTTAACCCTTAAACCTTAAACCCTAGACCCTAAAACCTATCCCTAAAACCTTGACCCTCGACACTATATCTTAAACCCTAATCCCTTAACCCTCATCCCTAAATCCTCAACCTTCAATCATTAATCCTTCAACCCTAAACCCTATCCCTAATCCCTATACCCTCGACACTCTACTTTAACCTTGATCCCTCGACCTTTAACCCTATCCCTAAACCCTCAACCCTCAATGTCAAACCCTAATCTTTCAACCCTAAACCCTAATCCCTCAACCCTAAACCCTATCCCTAAACCCTTAACACTGTACCTTAAAACCTAATCCCTCAACCCTAAACCCTAAACCCTATCCCTAAACTCTAATCCCTCAACCCTAATCCCTCATCCCTAAACCCTAAACACTATCCCTATTCCTAAACCCTCAACCCTCGACACTATACCTTAAACCCTAATCCCTTATCCCTAAACCCTAATCTCTATCCCTCAACCCTTAACCCTTAAAACTTAAACCCTAAAACCTATCCCTACTCCATCGACACTCGACACTATAGCTTAAACCCTAATCCCTTAACCCTCATCCCTAAAGCCTCAACCCTCAATCATTAAACCTTCAACCCTAAACCCTATCCGTAATCCCTCTACCCTCGACACTCTACTTTAACCCTAATCCCTTGACCATTAACCTATCCCTTAACCCTCAACTCTCAACATTAAACCCTAATCCATCAACCCGAAACCCTAATCCCTCATCCCTAAACCCTCAACACTATACCTTAAACCCTAATCCCTCAACCCTCAACCCTAAACCCTATCACTAAACTCTCAACCCTCGACACTATACCTTAAACCCTAATCCCTCAACCCTCAACCCTAATCCCTCGACCCTCAACCCTAATCCCTCATCCCTAAACCCTAAACACTATCCCTATTCATAAACCCTCAACCCTCTACACTATACCTTAAACCCTAATCCCTTAGCCCTAAACCCTAATCCCTTAACCCTCAGTCCTAAAGCCTCAACCCTCAATCCTTCAACCTTCAACCCTAAACCCTATCCCTAATCCCTTTACCCTCGACACACTACTTTAACCCTAATCCCTTGACCATCAACCCTATCCCTAAACCCTCAACCCTCAACATTAAACCCTAATCCGTCAACCCTAAACCCTAATCCGTCAACCCTAAACCCTATCCCTAAACTCTCAACCCTCAACACTATACCTTAAACCCTAATCCCTCAACCCTAAACCCTAAACCCTATCCCTAAACCCTCAACCCTAATCCCTCATCCCTAAACCCTAAATGCTATCCCTATTCCTAAACCCTCAACCCAAGACACTATACCTTAAACCCTAATCCCTTACCCCTAAACCCTAAACTCTATCCCTCAACCTTTAACCCTTAAACCATAAACCCTAAAACCTATCCTTAAACCCTCAACCCTATACCCTGAACCATATACTTAAGCCCTAATCCCTCAATCCTCAACCCTATACCTTAAACCCTGAAGCCTACACCCACAAACCCTCATCCCTATATCATATAACCTCACCCTTATACCCTAAACCCCGAATATTGTGCCTCAACCCTATACTCAAATTAAACCTAAACCATACGTGCTCTCAACCCAAGTCAACCTATGCCTTATATATCCTCAATCCATATCGTAAACCCTAAACCCAATATCCTAAACCCTAATCCCCATGCCTTACACACTTAATCTTATTCACTCAACAACCTGAATATTAACCCTCAATTGTAACCCTCAACCCTCTAACCTCTACCCTCTACCCTCTACCTATTACTTAAGCCCTAATCCCTCAACCCTCAACCCTAAAAACTATACAAGCTCAGGTCCTTATATACCCTAAACCCAAAACACTTACATACATACATACATACAAATATGCATACATATATACATACATACAAACATACATACATATATACATACATACAAGCATGCATACATGTACATACATACATACAACCATACATACATACCTACAAGCATACATATATACATATATACATCCATCAAACATACTTATGAAACTTGAACATAAATCATTCAAAGGAAGACATAACGTGAGCGTGTTATAACACGCTCGCGTTATGTCGAACTGGGCAAACACTGACAAACATGCAAAAAAAGGGAAAAGAGTACGACATAATGTGCTCATGTTATCATGCGCTCATGTTATGTTGTGCTTTGGGAATCCCAAGCCTTAGGCTTGGGATTTGATTTGGATTTCCAATCCAAAGGCTTGGAGTGCCTTCCCAACATCCACAGACATGTTTTGCAAATTCTACAAGATTTCACATAATTTTGTTCGTGCTAACCCTCAGATTTGCACGTGTTTCAAGGTCAAACAAATCAAACACCTGAGTAATGTTAGGCTTTCTATTAGCTATTTAACGATGCAAGTTTTTTCACATTTTGACAATGTTAAGCCTTTCATCTTTAATTTCTTTTCTTTGTGTCCGTTTTTGGGCAAAAACCACTGTTTAGTTGTTTTTTCATTATAAATTAACCGTTCATTGAAATTTCAAATAAATTACATTTTTATAAACTAGACTCCATTCTACACATATTAAAAAAATTGATTTCAATTAATTTTCAAAATTTATAGGGGTAGCATGACCAAAATTCTATTTTTTAGGATGTACCCACTTTGAAAATTAGTAAAAAATCAAATATTCATTAAAAATTTATCAAAAAAATCGGGCATAAACTACATGCTGTTAGCTAATTTCTCATTGAAGCGATTTTAAAAATACCAAAAAAAAATTAACCTTTTGAGGGAGCCACAAAACACTCTATGTTATGTTTTTTTGACAGAAACAACACCAATTTCTGTGGCTCCCTGTTTTGAAACCCTTAATCTATACCATTTTCAAAAAAATTAGTAGTTTAAAAAGTAGACTCAGAGCACTACGATCATTGTTTTGGTTGCATCTTTAAATTTTGAGTGTAACTATGCTCAATTTCCCATACAAGGTCAATATTTCCTGATTTTAGAAAAAAAGTGGCCACTTAAGACCCCTTTTTGGCCCCCCATCTTCTTTCACTTACCCATATTGTCCTCTTCTTAACTTTCATTATAGATATAAGTTTATAAGAAATTATTATACTTTAAAAAAATATTATATTTCAATTAAATAGTGCTTAAAGTCTATAGTACTCTCTGGAACGAGTACCTTATATTTATTTCAATTAACATATCTCCATATTTCTTTAGAAACACTAATCAAGCATATGGTTTGTAGAGAGATCAAAAATAAATTTACATATACATAGTAGATTATTCTTAGGTTAATGGTATAAATAGGTGTTGTTCACATGGAGTTTTGGTGCAGGAGGAGTTGTGTTGCAGGAGCTGCCTTGTTCAAGTTATGATGGATGAGTTGTAAGGAGATTTCTTTCTTTGAGTTTTCACATGTTTGAAGGATGATGCTTTAAAGGATATACAATGTGTTTTAGAATCTCAGACCTCTCTAATGGTAGAGTTGAAGGCAGTTGGTTTGGCATGACTTATCTTCAGAAGAATAGAGCATGCTTCATAATTCATATCACAAGAGGTTAATTACAGATTGATGGAGTAGACTGATAATATAGGTTGTTTGCATCAGTATCTTGTAAAGAATGACTTAACATGGCGATATTTCCATTCTAGGGTTCTATATATCATAATGTTCTAAAAAACCCTAAAATTCTATGTTATACCTTTCTAAAGATCTCTCATAGACCGTCATATGTGAAATACACTTTTTGTTTTAAACAAGCATTGACCTGCTATCACAGGTAGACTGTCACTTAAGTGACATCTTGAAGGGTTTTGAGATCGTGGGCAACTGACCCCCTTGACTTACAACACCGATACCTTCAGTTTCCACAATGAGCGCATGGGCGCCAAAGATAAGATCAAAGGTTATATTTAAAAGTTTGAAGGGCGCGTGGAGAAAAATCAAAGGCCTACATTCAAATTTGTGCCCTCGCCTTGTTGTATTAATATTGACGTCTCCTGGAACATATGACTATGTAGACTGTAGTGTTTTTATTTTTTCAAGACTATATTTAGACAGTTTCTAAAGGCAGTTTGTTTGGAGATTTAAAAACACTATTTTTGAGAAGATTTTATTCTATTCTTGATCTTCCTCCCATGCAAACTAAAAAGACTAAAAAGAAAGAATTTCTTTTTAAAAGGAATGTGAACTGATTTGTTAAGGAGACTAAAAACAAAACCCTAAGTTTTTGTGTGCTTCTTGAAGGTTTTTCAGTGTGTATTGTTTCAGAAGAGAGGTTTTTGATTTGTTGTGATAGAAGACTAAATAAGAGGTGGAAACCCTTTTTGACACCTTTTGGTTTTTCTTGTTAAATATTTTTTTGTCAGATTTAATTAGCTTCTACAGAGAGATTGGGTTTGTAGAGTTTGAAGTAAAGTTATGAATTGAACAAGAAATGGTGTAGGCAGTTTGATATGATGTAAACAGGCTGTGAAGAAAAATGAGAATGAATGCTAATGGGTTCAATGATCTGGAAGAGCAGTGTGCATTGTTTTTATGTGCAGAGGATACATAAGTTTGTTTTGTGAAGATCATGTTAGCAGAGAAATAATGTCTATGATATGTTAGTTTGAGAAGAAAAGATAATGCAGAGTTCAAGATAGAGAGGGCCAGGGAATTATGAGGAGAGCTCTATATGATAAATTTTTATATGGGGATTGATGATTTGCATAGTATAGATAGAGACCTACATGAATATATGCAATATATGAAGATTGTGTGGGTATTTTGTGTTGCAGAGAACAGTATCTATAAGATCATTCTAATAATGATTGTGTTCTAAATGTTAGTTATCCTGAAGAGTAACTTCAATATGCAGTAATAGGATATGTTCTTTTTGATAAAGAGAGATTTTCTTTGGATTACAAAGGATACAGAGACATAACTTATGATAGGGGCAGATGTTCCTTGTTGTGGAGACAAGAGAATGGAAGAGTTTTGAAAGAAGGGTCAAAGGCAAATATCAGTGCAATAGTAGAATGGAGATGAGGTTTGTAATGGAATGATTTCTTGTGGAATATTTCATGAGAGAGATGGCATATGTGTATTATGCATGTATTTGGGAATGTGTATGTAGTAGATGTATTCTTCTTCATTAGTGTGATTGTCATCATTTTGTAAGCCAGAAGATCATGAGAATGTTAGGTGATTGATATATTGGATTATATCTAAATATTGTATGAAATATATCTTGTTTGAATAACATTGTACTATCAAGGGTGGTTGAATATAAGACAAATATAATGTCATGCTTATCAGAACCTAATGAATGAGACTTGCAAACAGATAGAAATAAATAGAGTTCAAAAATCTTTGAATAAGAGATCATTGGATTGTGTAGTTTGATCAGGGGATAGAGGATATTTGATTTTGAGTCTTTGCAAGGAGATAAAATTGGTTAATGCTGAAAATGTATTGTTTGGAAACAGAGTAACCCACTGATCTAGTTTATTCTTTTGGAGTTATTGATAGTGTTTTTGCCAATGAGGCTTATGTTGCCAGTGAGGTCTATGTTGTTGGAGTGAGGCATTTTGTAGTCAATGAGACATAAAAGCCAGTGAAGCTCTATAATTGGTGACATTTATGATTAAGCTAGTGAGGCAATTTTGAGTGGTTTTTCATCCCTATGAGGGTTTTCCACTCGTGAAATCTATTGTGTCATGGCCTCAATTGTTGAGTGATTCTTTTGTCTTTCATGCTTGATCATTCAATCCTATTTGTTGTTCAATATTTGATTCATTACTTTGATAAAGTATATTGTTAGCATAATTACTTTCTCTTTTAAGTTTTATAAGAAGAAAAATTTGTTTTTGCTACAACATTGAGTCACCCCCCTCTCAGTGTTGTTTGTACTCCAACACTGAGGAGAAAACACCCAACACTGAGGAGAAAACACCCGTAGTCGGGGGCCTTCAATCGAGAAGGCCTGTCGAAGAAAAACGTGGTGGGTTCGTTAAAATGCAAACCCACAACACCATTAGCGCCATGTCCAAGAGTATCTGACGGGGGTCATTTAAACGACTTGCGACTTTTTCTGACACGATTTTGTTCCCAGTGTGAGAACAATTTGACAAAATACTCGACGAAATCGACGACGAGAAACCTTTCAATCGTCTTGCATGTTTCTAACGAGATGTCAACCCTTGATTTCTAAAAGTAGGTCTCACTCTCACATAAAGAACGCCTTCGGTGTAATAATTTTAATGTTTAATTTATTTTAAATATAATTTTAATGAATTGAAAATATGTAAAACAAAAAGTAATAAATAACAATAATTTATTACACACTAGAAAGTGTAATATATATTTAAATTAAATAATACATTTGAGTTGGATTTAAAGCAGGTTAAGAATTGTCAAGGTCACTTACTGTCGTCTTCTCATATGTGGACCAAGTGGCTCTAAATGAATGCAGGGACACTATATCTAATACCTCCCATCGGCCACGTTCAGGCTTTGTCTGCTCTAAATGAATGCAGGGATACCTATATGTAATTGGTCCCATCTGCCACGGTGCGGCTTTGTCTGAAATCGTTTTCTTTCCCGACGGCATAGTGAACGACGAGTTTAGAAACTTTTCCGGCATCATTGTAGACGAACGTCGACCGTTGATTTCGGGTGTAAAAATTCAAACATTGTTTGATTTCAATGAATGCGAGTCTGAGGAGCAGGAACTAGTCAAGTTATGTTGAAAGACTACATAACTCCGTGTCGGTGTCGCCCTCAGGCCTCGGCCTTTAAAGAGTACATGGAAGGGAAAGTTTCTACTAAGGCCTTTAAAGCGTTTTCTTTCTACCGTGCGTCTCCGTGACGCTCTCACTATGAAGCGGAAAAATGACCTCTAATTGTTTGCGGCCAGGATTTAGCTGGATTCAACTGTTTTTTTTCCCTCATCTAATCGATTCGGCCAAGATTTAGCTTTTTCCTATTTTCCTGCAGAATACAATGCGGTTTTCCACGAAATTGGGCATTAGGTAGTGAGATTATTACTTTTTTCTTGAGTTCTGTTCGTACTTTTGCAATGATAGATTAATCATTCTGCAAATTTCGTTCCAATCCTATTTTTATTTGCTTTGGGACATCAGAATATCGGCGATATGGCGATGACGAAGTTCATCAATACTATGGACGGTGATTTTGAGGGGCTGGCTCTCGACTGTTTAGCCAAAGTCTTCTTTAACCGGCCGCAAGGTTTCAGGTACAACTCGTCCCAGTGTAACAATCTTTCTCATGCTTTTCTTGCTAAGCTCACTTCATATTCTGCAAATAATTGGCGTATTCTGCGCCCTGCGAAAGAGGTATGCTTCACAAAAAGCAGGCGCTGCAGTACGTCAAAATTAGGGGCAGAGGAAAAGAAAATTGTGGCAAGGGCTTGGAAGGAAGTTTATCGGGGTGTAAAAGAAGCAGAAGTATATCTCAAACGATGCTCAGGGGATAAGTGGTGGATCAAATCCATTACCTTGTCCACTACTGGAGAGGCCTACGCCATTCACGTACACGACCTTGCTTGGTCTGTGCTCTGTTTACATCTGAACCTTCTATATTCTCAGGGCCAAAGCGACGAGAGCTACACAGCAGCAGCCTGCACGAAAATGGGGGATTTCCGTGGAGAGATGTGCAACTTGATTAGGATTCACGACGAATATGAAGATAAGAGGCGGCTGGTTACTATCTTTGAAGAAGTGTTGAAGGCCTCTGAAGAAACGAGTACAAGTGATGAAGACAAATGCAAGGTAGGGGTTGCAAGATTCATGTCTGCAAAGCTGCAAGCAACCATTCGAAACGAGCCTGCCGTTACAGGCAGTCGTGTGTCTCCGTGGTTGCAGATTGATCTCAAAGATTTGGTTCCCAGAGTCAGAGTTATTGGGGAGGGTTCTTCTGGACAAGTGTACGAGGGGTCATGGCTTGGAGTGAAGGTTGCTGTTAAGGAGATCCCCATGTTTTGCGAGGATATCGACTCGCTACTGCAAGTGGAAATTGCCGTCCATGCAAAGCTGCAGAGCCCTTCCATTGTTCAATTGATAGGTGTGTGTTTGACAGAAAAATATTGCTATCTTGTCATGGAATTCGTCAGCTCCAGCTTGGATAGACTGCTGGAAGAACGAATCGGAAGGAGGCAACCTTTTCCACTAGCTGTTGCAGTTGACACGATGCTTCAAATCTCACGGGCAATGGAGTACCTTCACAGCCAAAGAATGATGCACATGGATCTCAAAACATCTAATGTGCTCATAGAGCCTTCAGAAGTGCCAGAATTTAAAGCACAAGGGTACGGGCAAGTTAAGCTGTGTGATTTTGGAGAGGCCAGTTTGAGGCTCTACAGTTTCCGCTCCCCTGAAGTCACCAGGGGAACTTGTTACTGGAGGGCGCCTGAAGTCTTCCAATATCCCCAACAGGGTTTTGAAATAGACGGGGAGATTCTCAAGCAATATACTCATAAAGCAGATGTGTACAGCTTTGCCATGACTTGTTATGAGATTCTAACGGGAATGCAGCCCTTTGAGGGAGTGGATCCCAGGAATGTCTACGGACTGATAATACAAAACAAAAGGCCCAAATTGCCGCCTTGGTGTCCGTCGGTATTAGCTGATTATATAAGAAAATGTTGGGACACTGATCCAGACCACCGCCCTAGTTTTGCCCATGTTTCAAATTTTCTGAGATACATGAAGCTCTTGCTAATGAGAGTGGACAAGAACAATTCTCGTCACCGGAATTTGTTGACTTCTGTTTGCAAAAAATTCGATACAGCTGAACTTGCCATGTGTGATGAAGAGCAAGGATCAGATGAAAGAGCTGTGAATTTGAACGAAGAAAGCCTCATAATTAGAGCCCTCGAAGGAGACTTTCCTGAGTTTTTTCAGCCCCGCCCTGTTTATCAGCGGAGCGCCCTACCTTTCAATCCCAATTTAAAACTTTTTGTCAGTTTTCCTGATTACATTCAGCAATATTCTTACAAAGAAGTGCAAAATGCGACAAAGGATTTCTCTAGGAATGTTTCAGGAGTTTCAGGCTTAATGTGGAAGGGCGTTCTGTCTGATGGGACTCATGTAATTGTGAAAAAACAAGAATTGGAAAATTCAGTGAAGGAGATAAGCATGTTGTGGCAGCTGCATCATCCCAATGCTGTTCGCTTGCGCGGGGTTTCAGCAGAGGCCTTCATGGTATACGATCACATGGTAATGGGCTCGCTTGCTGGACAACTTTTTCGGCCCAGGAGCATTCTCAACTGGAATATACGGAGAAAAATCGCCATCGGCATCGCGCACTTCATTGCTCATCTCCATGATGACTTTGGAAAAAGGTTTTTGAATATCCAATTGAATTGTACAGACATACTCCTTGACGAACGGTTTACCCCCAAGTTTTGTGGCTTTCTCTTTGTGAATCCCATAGATATGAATTCGGAATTGCCGTCTTCTTCAGAGCAACAAAATTTGTATCTGGCATTGCAATATGAAAAATTCAGAAACGTACAAGATTTTGGAATTATCTTACTAGAGCTCTTGACGGGTTGCAAATGGGAAAATATGCCAGATTCCTTGCAATCCATCTCTAATTCGATTGAGACACAAGGATGGGAATGCATTCCGAGCTTGTTAGACAGACAATTGCAGGGGCAGGTAGATGAAGAAGAGGCAATGAAATGGGTGAAGCTTTCCTTGAGCTGTTTCGCAAGGTCTCCATGGGAGAAACCAACCATGAGCAAAGCAGTACTAGTGATGAAAGGACTGTTGGAGTTTTCTGAATTACCAGCGAGTGGGAGCCTCAACGAACTCAAACCTGGCGAAAGATTGTACATTACTTCAAAAGAACAAGAACAAGAACAAGATACGTGTATAGATCTATGTATGAGGGATATGATGACTGCTTGGAATATGGTCAATAATGGCATAATTCACAGATCGGTAGGGAACCCTTCCTCCTCTCAGCTTGAGCAGAAAGGCCTATTTTGATATCTTTAGAAGATTGAGAAAGTTAGCTTGAATTTCAAATTTGTAGTGAGTCTCAACCATTTAAAATGGCACAGAGACCATTTGTGTAATTGTCCCGGCTCCAACTTCTCCCTCTTCTATTTAGATACGACTTCATGCTTGCACTTTCTTTGTATCATCCAAGAGTTTGAACTACAAAATTGTAATTTTTAAAAAAGTTTACTGCACAAAATAACACAAACTGAGTTGTCAATTGGAAGCCCCACTATTGGGATATGTATTTGCCTTATTTTCTTGAGTGTAACAACTATATCGTCCAACAAGATCTATATCGTAGGTCTGTTCAGTCTTTCCTTCAGTCCCTATTTACAGAAAGAATGGCTTTTTGTGATCAAATGCTTTTCGAAGCTTCCATTACAGATAAATTCAAGTATTAAACCTTTGAAGGTGCGATGGAACGGGTGGATATAATTTTAGCCACATTTAGATGTTGAATATTACTCATTGCTATACATTCTGTTGTGAAATTCTTTGGGCACCATTTATTCGTTAAATTCAAAACCTTCACAGCAACGTCACTGCCATCATTCAAATTTCCTCTATAGGATGATCCAATGTAACCCCTTCCCAACAAGTTGGCCTCGCAAATCCATCTGTTGCTCTGTGAATGTTTAAGCTTTGTAATTGTGAGATGTAGATGCAAACTCCGCTGGTACAAGAACTTTACCCCCAACCTCTTTGTCCATACAAATCCCCAAAGAAATACAAAAGCAGTGTAATCCCAAATGATCCAGCTGCTACTGCTCCCAATAATTTTCTCAATGGCAGAGTTACCATATAACTGTTTTACTTACAGCAACATTGTCCATTGGGTTTATTAATTTATTTGTTTTTCATTTTCATGCTGTAATAAGTATTATAATTGGAATATAGTGTTATGTGAAGTCAGTTTATTATTTCAACATTGATCAAGTCGTTGAGATTAGTTTAACACTTTTATTTTTGGAAATCCTTCTTCCAAAAGGATTTTGATCACTTAGATGTTTTTTTTGGTTTTTCTTTAATTGCGAATTGTTCCTGAGAAAGAAAACTATTGTGAGACCTTTACCCATGATTTTCCTGATACATAATCAGGTTTCCACATAAATTCTGTGTGATTTATTACTTTTCATTGTGTATATTTGTTATTTCTACACTGTATGTTTTCTTTCATATAGGGGAATATGATTGTGTAGTAATGTTCACCTACAGATTGAGACTCCACAATAGCCCCTCTATTAAAATAATTTGGAACTTTTTCGTATTGGCCTAATTGCCTTCATCTAGTATTAGAGCCAGAAACAGGTTGACGTTCATCCATGCAATTTCAATTTCATTGTTGGCGGTGGTGTTATGATGATTGGGAGCGTACAAGTCATTGCTAGATGCCGTGCATTTGAAGGGTTGCACTGCGCACTTCTGTCAACCCTGCTGGCAGGTTGTGGCTGTGGCAGATTCAGAAACGCCGTCTGACCGGGATGCCAAAGGTGCGATTTTTCTGTCTGTAGATCAACAATCTGCTCTGGGTTACCGAATATTATCAAAACCAATTCAACCCGGGGCAAAGAAAGAGCGTAGAGTGTTTGATTGCCATACAACATGGGCATAAATTTGATGGTTGTATGGCTGTATTTAGATAAGTATGGCTGTATCATGGCTGTATTTAGTCATTTTAACTGTAAAATATAATTAAAAATTTTAGGAAGATCATATCATTTGAAAGGGAAGATTTCAGGTAAATTATCAAAAAATTTATGTAATTATTTTTATATATATTTTTAATCCTGTATATATATTTTTCTTAAAATAGGAAAGCTTTAATATTTGAAAAGCAACTTCAAATAGATGACCCTCACAAAAAAATTGGTTGTTATGAATGGTAGAAATTTCTATATGAGTTAGATTGTTGAATAAGGCACGCCAATTGATAAAACAACCAAAATTTCACTAACTTTTTGAAAGTTAATAAGAATATATATATATAAAAGTTAGGTTGTGAGGCATCGTGGACTATAAAAAGATTCCATTTCCAATGTTGAATTTTTTATATTGTTGATGTTTACATTCATATTAATAATATTTTTACTATATATTCCAAAATTTTAAGTAATCAAAATTTTAGACTATAGAAAATTTATATAAAAATGACTTATCAACAAAAAGGAAATGCATGTATACTTGCTTTTGATCTGCTTTCCATGGCTTACTAGGGTTTTCAGGGATTTTGCTTTCTTTTTCTCTGATGATGGAGTTTACTGCCTTGGGCAGTACCTCTGGGACCCAGGTTTTGGTGGGTGAGGATCTTTCCAAAGGATGGAAAGGGGTTTTGACAAGGAAGGAGAATCTCTCCGCTAAAGGCGCTTCCGGGGTTCCAGTTCAAAAGGAATCAGCGGAAGGTATGGCTCTGGACATACCTAATGATTTGGTCGAGGAAATAGTGGTGGCAATGGATCTGGCCATGGTCGGTAAGTTTTTCTCTCTTCTCCCTAATGTTGAGATGGTACGGAAGTGGGTGTCTAATCAGTGGAAGATTAAAGGCAGTGTTTCTGTCATTGCTATGGCAAGAGGATTGTTCTTATTTAAATTTACAAGTAAGGAGGATATGTTAGATGTTTTGGCAGGAGCGCTGTGGCTTTATGGCACTCATTTGCTCGCTTTGTGTACTTGGAAACCTGGTTTCGATCCTAGCAAGGATTTGAACCGGACTGCCCTAGTTTGGGTGAGGCTCCCGGGGTTTCCCTTGGAATATTGGGACGAAAAGATTTTTTCTGCTATTGGTAATTCCTTTGGTCAGTATGTGACTTTGGATAACACCACTCAGGCTAAGTTTTGTTGTGTGTATGCTAGATTTTGCGTTAATGTGGAGATTCACAAAACCCTCCCCATGTCCATAGAGTTAAACTCCAAATACGGGATATGGACCCAGCCAATTCTCTATGAAAATGCTACTACTTTCTATTAGATTTGTAAGAAGAAGGGTCATCTAATGACCCATTGTAAGTTGAAGCAAATGGGAGAAAATATTAATCTTAACAAAGAGGGCGATGATAACTCATCCAAAGGAGACATCCTTGACAATCAGGGAATGGGGGGTAATGAGGAAAATGGTTTTATAGAAAAATCTACAGAGAAGGATATGGAGATGGGTTCTCAGAAGGTTGGCAAGGATGACTACCAGCACCTTGATCAACAGGATACTCAAAATCCCTTGGTGCTTGAAGAGGGGGAGATTCAATCCCAATCGGTGGAGTTTGCTGATGAGGGCGAAGAGCCCCCGGTTACTGTTGGGCTGAATGCTCAACCTCCAAAATTAGATTGCAATAATAGTGTTGCGACCTTCCAATCATCCTCTAAGCAGAAATCTTCTCCTGTTCTAGACAGAACCACGACTGAGACCACGGAGGAGGGATTTTGGGCAGCTATTCCTTCCCTGTCCACTAGAATCGGACCTAGTGGTACTGGTAATGACCAAGATGACTGGATTACCCCTAAGAAAAAGAATCATAGGACTAAAAAGTCTGTTGATGTTGGAACAGATTCTAGACAAGGAAGACCGACTCTTAGAGAAACAAGGCAAAGAGAGATTGCCAGTGGTAAGCAAAAAACACTGGAGATTCAATCTCAAAAACCTCCTAAATGAGAATTCTTTCTTGGAACTTGAGGGGCTTCAATAGCCCCACCAAATAGTTTGAAGTGTAAGACTATATTCTGGAACATAAGATAGATATTCTTTTACTTCAAGAAGTTAAGATGAATGAGGAGAACTTTAAGATGATAGCTGATAAAATTTGGCCCAAGGCTGCTTTCTTTATTAGCCTGGCTACGGGAGCCTCTGGAGGGATTGTTACCATGTGTAATGATGCTAAAATTCATGGTACTCTTGCTGTTTCTAGTAAGCATTTTCTGATTGTCAATTTCTCTTTACCCTCTTTTAACTGGTCTTTGATTAATATTTATGCCCCGGACACTAGGGCCCTGAGGAAAACTTTGTGGATAGATTTATCTAATACTCTTTCCACTTCCCCTCGCTCTTACTGGATGTTGGTTGGAGACTTTAATACTCCCTTATATCCCTCAGAGAAAATTGGGGGTATTCTTGACTATTCTGATAGTATGTTTGATTTTGCGTAGTTTATCAATTCCTTCGGGTTGCTGGATGTGGAGCTTCAGAATCAAAATTTTACCTGGTCTAATAGAAGAAGAGGAGATCAAATGATACAAGTTAAATTGGATAGATTTCTTATTTCTAATAATTGGGACAACAACCATAATATGAGTCTGGAGGCTTTACCAAGAACCATGTCTGATCATAGTCCTATTCTCTTCAATTGGAAGGAGCAGCGTAAGTGTGGCCCCTTCCCTTTCAGATTTGAAGCTATGTGGATTAAACATAAAGATTTTAGAAATCTTGTGGCTCATTGGTGGCAAATTCCAATTCAGGGTACTCCTATGTTTCGGCTGGTCAAGAAGCTCCTTCATATTAAACAAGAGGTTCGTGGTTGGAACAATTATAGTTTTGGTAGTGTGTTTCTTCAGAAGAAAACTATCTCTGGTAGACTAGCTGATCTTCAACATCTAATGGCTCAAGGATTTGTTACTGATGACATTACCCAGGAGGAAAGGAATCTAATTTCTGACTGGAAGAATCTTATGAGCAAAGAAGAAATTTTCTGGAAACAGAAGTCTAGATTTCAGTGGCTCAAAGAAGGGGATTGGAATACTATTTTTTTTCATCTTTCAGCTATGAAGCATAGGAAAGCTAATTCTATTTCTAAATTATGTTTGGAGGAGGGCAATATTATCATTGAGGACAATGAGATTGGGAAAAAAGCTATGTTCCTTTTTTCAGAATTTGCTATCAGAACAAGCTGATAATGTTGTCAATAGGGAGATTTTGGACCAGTTCCTGGATAAAATCCCCTCATTGATTATGGAAGAGGACAACATCGAAATGTTAAAACCAATTTCTAAGGAAGAGGTTCATGCTATCTTATTTTCTATGGGTCCTTTCAAAGCTCCAGTCCCTGATGGCTTTCCTCCTATATTCTTTCAAGAATATTGGAATATTGTGGGCTTTGATGTTACTGCTGCTATTAGGGACTTCTTCAGAACTAGTAAACTTCTCAAACAGATCAATAATACTTTTATTGTGCTTGTCCCTAAAAAGCCTAGGCCTATGCATCTTTATGATTTCAGACCTATTAGCTTGTGTAATACCATCTATAAGCTATGTACTAAATTGATTGTTCTGAGGTTTCAACCTTTCTTGAATAAAATTATTTCCCCTTCTCAGAAAGGCTTTGTCCTTGGTTGTCAAATTCTTGATGCTGTTATTTCCACTCATGAAACAATCCATTCTATGGATAAGAGTAGAATCCCTAGTATGGTCCTAAAGTTAGATATCTCTAGGGCCTATGATAGAGTTTCATGGAAGTTCCTGTTTAAAGTCATTAAAAAATTTGGTTTTAATGATAAAATATCCCTTCTCATTCAAGAGGCTGTTTCTACTGCTAAATTCTCTGTTCTGGTTAATGGGGTCCCCAGAGGTTTTTTCTCTTCCACGAGGGGGATTAGACAAGGAGATCCTCTTTCACCATACTTGTTTATTATGATGGCCGAGGCCCTCGGGAGATATGTTCACTCTAAGATTACCTCTAAGGAGATTGTGGGTATTAAACCTGCCTCTTCTCTCCCTTCTATGTCTGTGCAGCAGTTTGTGGTGATACCATCCTCTTTGGTATCTCTTCGGTGGTTGAAGCTCGAAGTTGGAAGAATATTCTAAATGACTATGCCAAAGCCTCTGGTCAATACATAAATTTAAAAAAAAACAATGTGTACAAGTATGTGCAGGATCATGAAGGGCCAAACTATACCTCTAAGTGGCAATGAAAATACAAAAAACAGACTTTATCAAGTTTATGTGAAAATTTGAATGGATTATCTACACAATTTGAAAAAGATGTAAGAACAAAATTTGTAGAGAATTGAATCTAGTTTATAGGCTACTATTTTTTTTTTAAAACTAAATTTACTTAGTGAAAATTAAATATTTCAATGAACAGCTTTTAAATTTTTAGAAAAAAATAAAAAGTGGGTGTCTGTCCAGCCAACCTAACTATGAGTAAAATTATATATATTTTTTTAAAACTTTCAAAATAAGTAGAGGACTCATGTCTGGATGTGACGCATATTAATTTGATTTTTTTTTCTAATAAAATAATTAGTTATGATTTTTTTTACTGTGACTTTTTTTAAAAACTAAAAAGTAATTTTCCAGCGAACCTAACTCGATAAAAAAAAATTGAAATTCAAATTTTTTTTAAACCTATAGCCAAAAAAGCATAGAGTGTGACGCATGTTTCGGATCTCAAAAAGGTGAAATGGTTTGAAAGTTATGGATGTTTTTCAATCAGTGTGTCCATCAGGATTTCAGAGACACGGTATATAGAAAATTATTAATAATTATTTAATAAAATGATAACCAAACAAATCTTATATTTTTAGAAAGCTAACAATTTTTTCTATAAACCCTTTTCGTTTTATCAATTTTGCATTAAAAAAAAGTCGTCAGCACGAAGAGTGAAGTTCGAAGAAGAGACTGAAACATGAAAACACGTTAGAATCCAGAAAAGTCAACAACCAAAATGGACAAAGCAAGACGGATATCCGTTTTGCTTCCGTAAAAGCAACTCAAAATGGATATCCGTTTCTAAAACAGATATCCGTTTCCTTAATCTATGAAAATTTTTGTACCATTGGTTTTGGATGAAGAGAAGCAACATATTTGAAACATCGATGCAATAATACAAGAAGTTAAAGTTAGTTGGTCATTTATAGGTGTATCTATTGTTTCATATCACATTACACAGAGAATTCTAATTAACAATCTAGTTTCCTCATTTGGGGGAACATTTTTTTATCCGTTTCTAATGGAAATATTTAGTTAAAAATTGGTGGCTCCTTGTGAAAAGTATGGTCTCTTATCAAGCACGCATAACCAAGAAGGTTGATATCCATTTTTGTTACATGTTTGTTGATCACATCTTATGAATAGGATGTTGCTTGGTGATAGTTCTAGGTTTAGTGAACAATATTCTCAAGCTTATTGCAATTTTTACACTTGTGACCAAATTTGGTACCAAACCCTTTCACCTTTTCAATTAATCCTGATAGTGTCATCTCACTCCATGCAAATCAAACCAACATTAGGACCATGTGAATGAGATTAAGGATAGCCTTGAAATATGAATCTTTGTACTGTTGATTATCCTTTTAGCATGACAATCCTTTAGGATCATTGTACCCAGGTGCGACAATCCTTCAATCTTCTTTTATTTATATTTCTTTCCTCTCCATACACAAGATTCTCGTGCCTTGTAGTCATGACAATCCACAAATCACCTAACTGTCATTAGTGAGACTATATCTTATTTTGACAGTGATAGTCATCGTCCATTCACAAGTCTCCTCTTTAACATAGATACCCTTTGCACATGTTTTGACTTCATGATTTTCCTTTTGTATGTTGTATTATGGTATGAAAATACTATGGCCCCTTCTTCATCCTCTTGTATAATGAAATTGAAGGTCAACACTTACGGTTACTCTTCTTTATTACTTGGTGATAATGAATCCCTAATTTTTTATTGTCTTGAAGCCAAATTTACCACTGTTGAGACAGTCAGAGTTGATTCTTGATCATGAATATTGCGAATTACTTCAAATATCCATGGACAATTTCAATTGTGTTTCTTAAGACACCCATGCCTTGACTATCCCTTGATGTTGGTCATGATTGTGCTTGGATGGCACAATAGTTCATAGTTAGATTTTTGCCACTAAAGTTTTCCTTTGACAAAGTCGTATTTGTAGTCCACCTTTTGATGATGTTCAAACAATATAAATACTTATTCTTAACATAAGCAATACATTTCTCACAAATACCAATGCATTCTACTCATAAGGTTCATGGCACCATGCCTAAAGGTATGATAGTCAGCAGTGTACTATTATGGTAGCCTATGGTTGATTTGACAATCTATAATAGTGATAGCATTCATGCCTAACAGTCCTTATCGTTATTGTCATAATATATTTTACATTTGAGGCCTTGTCTACAACATACAAAGTTTACCTTTCTCACCCATACCTTCAGTATATAAAGGAGATTGATAGGGAATTTTTAATTTCCACTCAGTCAGTGCAATCTAGGAGAGGATAGATTGTCTAAAGTTGTAATCTATTTCCATTTACACTTGCCATAACTACAAATGCTTAGTGTTTATTCTCAACCCCGGTATATGAATAAAATGTGACCTATTGTTCTAATAGGCCTATAGGGACAAAGAGGTGGTAAAGCCTTTAATTTTAAACATGACATTGTTTTGATAACTTCCCATATTGGTAAGGTCCTAGATGACAATCCTTTGATGCACCTAATTGTAATAGGTGTTATGATAGTCCTTGGTATCTTTTCATTTCTTTCTTGAATGGCCTACAAATAAGACATAAGACCTATTAGATCCTTCATAAATAAGAATTCTCATACATTACATTTAAACTTAAACTCCCTAAACATCCATCAATCCATCCATTAATATCAAAATGCCATGAATATCCTATGATCAACCATTCTAATTCCTAGGATAGTCATATATTGCAATTTTGCTTCTCTATACTAAAATAGCTCAAGGAATATCTACCCTTGAATTTGTATTTTAACAATCTAATGTCTTTACGAATAACAATGAGCCTTCTTTTGGGACAACATTTTGCCTTTAGAAGCTCCTCATTTG
Source organism: Cunninghamia lanceolata (assembly GCA_027924645.1). Lineage (NCBI taxonomy): Eukaryota > Viridiplantae > Streptophyta > Pinopsida > Cupressales > Cupressaceae > Cunninghamia > Cunninghamia lanceolata. The sequence continues at coordinate 9,687,248 of BSBN01000957.1, forward strand.
ATGATAGCCTAAAATAGAATAAGTGGATAGTCATAACATTTTAGCATATAATGGGAAAACCCTAAAGTGTGATAAAGTCTATACATTATCTATTCCCATCCATGTCACGAAGCAACTATTCAAATGCTAGGCCAACATGATTTAAACAATCATAAGGGCCAACAATCCACTCCAAATGCATGGGAAAAAGACAACTCTTGGATCCCATATTAATCATGTTCACATGGCTGCTAGCATCTTCAAGTGAGTCAATACAAAAATTGAAAGCCTCAAACTCATACACTTCAGAAAAATATACCTAATTATAAATTTGATATGCATGAATTAGGAAGTCCTCATGCAATACAAACTAAAATGTGTCATATTTAGACATGTCATCAAGTTGAACTACATCATGTTGAGACTTGTGTTTACTTAAGCATTACAAGTCACTTGCCTCTTTGCATGCTTCAAAGTTCCAAACAAAGGACTCAACTTTAGGTGTAGCAGAGTCCTCATCAATGACTGATTTACATGGCCTTCAACAAACTAAAATTATATATCATCTTTATGCTTATATGGAGGCTATATCATCTTTACAATTGTATGTCTAGGCTCTTTAGGAGTCTTCACAAATGTGTCCAAAGTAAGATTACTCAAATCAAATAATGGCTTATATCCAGAGCTTTATTAAGTTGATACCTAGGTGGATTAGTGTGTAAACATTCATATTAGATGGTAATTCACAAGTTTATACAATAATAAAATAAATCCCTAGTCTAGAATCCAAATGTACATAATAAAACGGATATCTATTTTGTAGTAGCGATATGGACGTTGCAGAATGTCCGTTGGCAAAGAATTGGGATTTAAGAAATGGATATCCATTTCTAAAATGGATATCCATTTCTAAATTGGATATCCATTTCTAAAATGGATATCCATTTCTAAAATGGATATCCATTTTGTAAATGCAGAAAAAAGACAAAAGGAATATTGTTGGGCTAGACATCCACAACCAGAGACCCTCTGCTGTCGAAATACTCGTGATTTCTGGCTATGACAGTGAAAGGAATATTTTTATGCATTTTTGGAGACAATTTTCTTGTTACAATCATAAGGGTGATATTTTTGTTCCCCTAATGGGGAGCAATAGTCGTCGTAAAGCAAAAAGGAGGAGGAAAGTTACATTGGAGGAAATAGAAGCAATTAGGGAAAAAGATAGGGAAAGGAAGAGGATTGGAAGAGTGGGTTTGGCAGATGCTCATCAAGGTGAATCTTCTTCTTTACCATCTAATGACATGCAAATTGAAGATGTTAATTTTGATTATAATGAAATGTTAGATAAGAATGAAATTCACCATGATATTGCAAATGAAAATATTGAAAAATGTTATGAAACACCTATTCATAATAGCAACACCATGGACAAAGAAGAAGAAGAAAAATGAAGATGTGCACTTGAAGAAAGTGGCTATGAACATCATGATGTTGAAATTGCACTCCATAATCCATTTGTTGATAAAATTGATGAGGTTGATAACATGGATGAAACAAGAACAATCAATGTATCTCCAAATTTCATAAGAAGAGAGGACATTTGTCAAGAAGAGAATAACCGTGATGAAATTGGAAAACACCCAAGAACCCCAAAATGGTTACTTGAAATTGATGAGAACATAATGGAAAAACTTGAAGGCAAGAGGTCGTCACGAACAGTTTGGTTGTGGGCTACAAAACTCTTCAATGAATACTTTGAGAAGATAACATTAACCGAACAATGCCAACTTTTTGTGAAATTATTAAAGATGTACAAAATGAGACCTTTACTAAAGAAATTAAAGATTCGGTTAAACAAAGTGTCTGATTGGAATAAAATTATTGTTAGAAGCCTTTTCAGTGCACTCAATTCTATTGGAAAGACTAGCAAGGAGAAAGATAAAAGAGCTGCCCGTAGAGTAATAAAAACCTCAATAGTAAGCAAACAATTAAGAAATGCTCGATTAATGAGGCAAACTTGTGTTGACTTAAGATTGAATCGTAAAACATTGTCAAAAGCACTAGCATTAAGATCAAGGCTAGATAGTCCTCTTGCCAATGATATTTGGGCTTTCAGTGGTAGGCTTCCACGAGTTGACAAGAAGCTAATTAATAGCACAAAGGAAGAAATTGAACAATTTTGGCACACTAACTCTAGGGTATCACCAAATGCAAAAGATGTTGTAAAGTTAAGAATTGGTGATAAAGACCGCACACCACATCCTAAACATTACTTGGAATGTAGCCAAACAACATTGTACAAACAATATTGTGAAACTCACCCAGGTATGACAATCTCACAAAGAGCATTTGAATCTCTTAAGCCATTTTATTGTGTTCCTCTTAAAGTTCGTAATACATGTTGTTGCAAATACCATGTAGAGTTTTCTATGTACCATGAATTATTATGCAGTATTCATTCTACTTTGCACACTAACGATATGTTACAGGAGTGTAGTGCAATTCAACTACCAAAGTCATCTAGGGACTTATTGGATTTATTTCTATGTATTAGAGATGATGGTTGCATGTTCTACAAGAATGATTGTTTAAATGAAAAGTGTTTACAATGTGGTGGGTTATCAAAGTTTGTATCATGTTTTCATGAGGGCAACAGGCATGATTTTGGAAAGAGAATGGTTGAGAAAAAGAGATATGAGATAGTGAAATACAATTTGAAAAGTGGAGGTGAAGGTTCTAGATGTGAGTTGATTGTAAGAGAGGTAAGTATTGCTGATTTTATTAATGATTTTAAGAAAAATCTTTTCTACAAGTATGTCAGACATAGCCACAGGTCTCGATGGTTAGATCAACAGTTCAGGATGTGTAAAGACTCTTTCTCGATTGGAACTATTGTCTATGTAGTTGATTTTGCAGAAAACTATACATTGCAACCCCAAAATCAAGTTCAATCCCAGTACTACAATTCTATTTAGATTGCTATTTTTGTTCACATCACATACAGACATGCCCCCGAGAGTACAGAAGAGAATAGGAAGATTGTCAGAGAATACCATTTTTACATGAGTGATGATCGATCTCATTCAGTAGAGTTTGTGCAATATTATTTTCAACAATTTTATGGGTTCTTGCAAGAAAAAGATATTAGAATGGATCAACATCTCATTTGGTCAGATAATTGCACTGGTCAATTCAAGAATGCTCGTAATTTCTATTGGTTGAGCAAAATGCATGTAGAGAAGGGTATACCTCATATTTAGAATTTTTTTAAAGCTGGGCACGAAAAAGGTGAACATGATGGAGCAGGTGCATGCGTGAAGAGAGCTCTTTTTAAAGAACAACTAAAGATTAGAGGTGGTGCTACATTCAGTGATGCAGATTCCATTGTTAAGTGGTGTAACTATGCATTGTCACGAGGAGTGGCTCTTGATTCTGAAGTGCGCAGGTTCTTTTGGTTGGTTGATGATGGGATAGAGATAGAGAAATTGGAATGTTAGAGAATCAGTGAATCATCAAAGATGCATTCATTTCAAAGCTCAGATGCAAGTACATGGATTATTTGGACACGAGAATTAGCTTATTTTTATCAGAGTTGTATTAAATGTGATTGGAACAATTGTGAGTCAAGTGAGTGGGTAGATGCATGGATTCCACAATATTTAATCCCTTTATATGAAGGTCAATCATCTTCCGTCAATGACATGGAGAGCTCATTTGACTATGAACATCTTTCAGACCTTGTACAGCTAGGTCATGTTTATGCAGTTGTTGCACCGCATGGAAATGAAGAGAGGTCAGACTATTGGTTGGCACGATGTGTACAGGGAAAACAAAAGCTAACACAACCTGTGATAGATGATGATGGGTTCACATATCCTACAGGATCAGTTCTTATTGCTGGGACTTGGTTACGAACATATATGATTAAAAAGAATGGCATCCCGGCCTTTGAAGACTTTGAGAAGTATAAAACCATATTGATGTATTCTCACCTAGTTGTAGCAACAAATGTCAAGTTACTAAAGCATCGTGGAAAACCAAAATTAAAAGAACTATGGACAATTAGTAATGCTGATCATGAAGCAATATTGGATACTTTGAAGGTAAGAGATGACCCCTCAGGTATGCTTGACTAGCATTTAAACTTCCAGATGGACATGTATGACATTTTTTATCTTAACTTGTTCTTGTTTTTTCTATTTTTTAGAATTGTTTTATTAAAAATCTTGTTACTTTAACTATAATGCATGCTTTTGACTATTCAGGACTGCGAATAAAGTTATTTTACATGGCATCGTAGATTATTTTGCATGGTATCATAAATTATTTTGTATGGCATCGTAGGTTATTTTGACTATACTTGAGGTATGATTTTTAGTTTTTATTTGTATTTCTTAATATTGCACATTTGTACCTTTTTCTACATAAGGCATTCCATGAGATGACATGTATTTGATGTCTTTTGCCGAATAGTTCATGGGCCTTGTCTATGCTTTCACATATTACATACATGTGTCACATGGCAATTGCAACTACAACATCTGACAAAATTCTTATTTCTTTGAGGTATTCCACCAAACAATTCATGTGCCTTGCCTATGCTTCCTTACTTTGCATTCTTATAAAAGTCCTATAACAGTTATAATTAATCTTCATACTAATCTTGATAGTAATCTTGCCATCATTGTATTCCATGAGATGACAGTCCTATAACAGTCCTATACATGTCTACTAGGATAGTTTTAACTACAACAGTCCTACAATAGTCCTAAAATAGTCCTAGAACAGTCCTATAATAAGCGCAACATTTAATGTACATATTTATGATATTCATGTTTACTTAAATTTGCTTGTTCATGCTTCTCACAGGACGTCACCTCCCCTACCCATCCAGCTCTATAGAAGAAGAGAGACTAGAAATGATCAAGAGGGATCACCAATTGGTGGTAAGTGATTGATTACTTATGTCATGTTATATATTTTGAATATTAAATTCTATATTAATGCGCACGTTGTTTGATTGTATTAATAGGTGGAAATTCAAAAATCTTTATCGAGGAGGTCTAGTCAATGAGCAATAGAGGATGAGTCATTGACTGGTTCACCATCTTCATGGCCTAGCAAGAGCCATATATTATTTGATAACAATCTGGATTGGAGATTTGATTTTGGGACATTTTGTTACATATGCCTATTTGGCTTTGTAAACATACTTTTGTATGTTATCGATGTATATCGTTGTATATACCCATATGGTTTTATTTGTATATGCCTATATAGCTTGATATATACACTATACATTATTTTCATGACATTATGCATATATGTATATATAAGATCCTAATTTGGCACAAGTAGGGAGAATGCTTGTAAAGGTTATGGAATTTGGTTTTAAACATTCCAATTGTATTTGCTTCAAAGTTTCTAAAGCCTTTTCAAAAAATCCATTTTGTGCATATCTTGCAATCATTGCATTCCATGAGATAGCATCTCTTTGAGGTGTCATGCCAAACTGTTCACATGCCTTGTCTATGCTTCCACACTTTGGATTTACACCCGCCAATTACATTTTCTTAACATTTCCTTTCAATCCTTATCAAAAATTATGTTTTGTGCACATATTGCAATCATTGCATTCCTTCATTTACATCACATGATTAAATAATAAGATGCATATTTACAACACCTAAGAATATGTAGTAGTGTTGCTCATGTCACCAATACTATGTTTACATCTTCACATACATGGCTTACAACATGTGACAATATAAATATTACAGAATGTTTGCATCAACATGATGGCACAACATGAACAAATTGCATGTTTGCATCAATTTCATTGGTTCAATGATTGAGAATGTGTCAACTTGAACAATATTTTTTGTTCTTCTCATCAAGACCTTCATGAAATGATACATTGGTTTCTTGATATTCAATCATGCATTGGAGATCTTCAAAGTGTTAAAGATGTTTGACGTGATGAAGAAACTTGTTATTTTGATGTATTTCAACTCCAAACTTCCGCCTAGAAGTGAAGGTGCTAATCCTTGATCAAACTAACCTAAAAGTGTGCCTTGGTACTTAGGGCGCTAGATTATGATTGATCAACCTAAAATGTACGCCTAAGGCTAGATAGTGAATTGGAAGGATAAAATGCATCATCAAAAGAGCTTATAGTTATTGAAGGTATCAAATGATGACTTGGGCGCACATCTACCTCTCTACACCATCAAATGTGCACCTAGATTAGTGAGGTACCACTTCATATCTCTATGACTTTGGATATGCGCCTTGATAATGAATACAAGGCACCAATTATTGAATAAACAAGCTAGAATGAGTGCCTTACTATTTGAGGTGCTAGTTCATGCAAGAGGCTACCGGCAAAGTCCCTTAAGATCCCTGAGACCAAAAAACTGCTAAACTTTGACAAAATAGTTCTCAGAATTCGTGATAGCTGGGAATGTTCTGTTTGGACCTACAAGTGCACGTAGAGTCCGTCCACAATAACCTCTCTCATTTTTGGTCAACTCCATTCCGTTTGACCGTGCCGAAATCAAACGCATTGTTGCAAAATGCTTCAATTTGATGCAGTGGAAAGGTGCTAGGTGTGACATTTTTCATTCCATAGCTTGTGGGGTTGAACGGACTGCGCTAATGCATCGGGGTGGGTGGGTAAATGCCATTAAAGGTCTTTTTTGGTGCGCCAAGCATCCCAGTGATTCCGGGCAAGAGGCTACCGGTAAAGTCCCTTAAGATCCCTGAGACCAAAAAACTGCCAAACTTTGACGGAGCAGTTCTCAGAATTCGTGATGTTCTGTTTGGACCTATAGGTGCACGTGGAGTCCATCCACAATAATCTCTCTCATTTTTGGTCAACTCCATTCCATTTGACCGTGCCGAAATCAAACGCATTGTTGCAAAATGCTTCAATTTGATGCAGTGGAAAGGTGCTAGATGTGACATTTTTCATTCCATAGCTCGTGGGGTCGAACGGACTGCACCAACGCGTCAGGGTGGGTGGGTAAATGCCATTAGAGGTCTTGTTTGGTGCGCCAAGCGTCCCAGTGATTCCAGGCAAGAGGCTACCGACAAAATCCCTTAAGATCCCTGAGACCAAAAAACTGCCAAACTTGGACGGAGCAGTTCTCAGAATTCGTGATAGCTAGGAATGTTTTGTTTGGACCTACAGGTGCACATGGAGTCCGTCCACAATAACCTCTCTCATTTTTGGTCAACTCCATTCCGTTTGACCGTGCCGAAATCAAACGCATTGTTGCAAAATGCTTCAATTTGATGCAGTGGAAAGGTGCTAGGTGTGACATTTTTCATTCCATAGCTCGTGGAGTCGAACAGACTACGCCAACGCATTGGGGTGGATGGGTAAATGCCATTGGAGGTCTCATTTCGTGCGCCAAGTGTCCCAGTCGTTCCGAGCTACAAGCTACTGAAAAGTCAAAAGTTGCTAGGATTGAAATTTTGCATTCTATAGGTCCTGGGGCTGAACGGATTGTGGCAAAATGTCAGGGTGGGCGAGTAAATGCTAGGGGAGGTCTCATTTTGTGTGCAAAATATCCCAGTCCTTCCGAGCTGTAAGCTACCGGCAATGTCACTTAGGTGTCCTAGTGAAGCATGATGGCAAAGGTGGCACATCACTCACATCCTCAAGAGACTACATAAAAGCAAAGTAACATTGAAATAAATTAATATATAATTATTAAACAAAATAGGAAATGCATATATTTAAAAAGGTTAGATGTGTTACACACAAACAATCTAGAGTGCACTACACAAAAACTTATCTACTAGAAAACAAGCACATACCACCCTCGAGGCCTCCTGCATCAATTGAGAAGGACTCTCAATTATCAAAATGACAAGAATGTAAGACTCTAAATGACTATAATCAAATATTTAAGTTTTCTAAATTATCAATTAAAGTATAATTCAATCAAATTGCCTCCACCCTTTGTTGGCGTTGAGAAAGTCGTTCTGCAAATGATAGTCCCTTGGCTCGATCAGGAGTTCGAGAAAAGACTATTGGCAGAGATGCCACATCATTCATATTTTCTCTTGACTATAAAATAAAATTAACATCAAGATATAAATTAATATATAATTACTCACAAAGAAATAAATGCATAAAAAAAAAGTTGATGTGTAGAACAAATTATACCGGCAAGTCCAAGCCAAATTGGATGGCAGACAAAGTTCCATGATGAACTTCTGTCAACTCCTCCTCTGTCATCAACTGTTATCCCACTTAGATACATTAGTACTAATAAATTTGTTTATATATTCAAATGGAATAGACCATAAAATTTAACTTTAAATTTTACTTGCACAAAAGCTTGCTCATGCATTTCTCCTCTATGGTTCACTGATCTGGTAACTTCTACTCTTGTCCCTAACCCCTCAGCTTGAGTTCTGGACCCCATTGCCTCATCTCGTGAATGGAGATCATACTCTGATGTGTTCAACGGTGGCTCACTACTCTCCATAATAGGACCTAAGCATAAATGATTGCAAGAAATGCAATGATGGTGCACACATACATGTGTGGACGATGACGGTCTAGTAGAACCAGGTGATCCAATATCATTGCCTTCATCATGTGCTTGTGCAAACTGAGATGTTTGTATAATCAAATGCTCGGTCAAAGAGTGTATGGCACTAAGGCCCTGTTGTGTTGCATTTGCAACAACGTCTGGGTGTTGCATTGGGGGTGGAGAAGGGATAGTAGGAGGGGGAATATAGGGACCTTGTACTTGTCTAATTGCCCTAGGTCTATCTTGAGGCATTCCTTTGCCCACTCCTTGAAACTCTCTAAAGTCAAAATAATTAACATGTTGACCCATGATGAACTCTGCATAGAGTTTACGAAGGAAATACAAAGGTATATCTAAATTGTTGTTGGGTGGTCTATCAAAAACCATCCACCAACGATCCCAAAAGTTCTGACTAATGCCCTTATGAATACACCATTTGATTGAAAACTTGGGCTTACGGACATCAACATGCAATCCGGTTTTAGGATTGACAAAGTGTTGGGCTAACATAATTTTTGTAATCTCTAATTCTTTGACTTCATCATATGACAAACCGTTAGCATATTCGGCCTTCTTGGCTTCTCACCATTGCCTAAATGATTCGTGTTGGGTTGACAAGGTTTGAACATGATTAATGATTCCCTCTAAATTTGATGTCATTGTAGACAATCGAGGGTGGCGGCGATACATTTCTATGATCCTACTTATATGATCAATATTTCTTTGAATATTCTCTTCTATTGTTGGAGGGGGAGGGTTTGGTGGTGGAGGGTTTGGGTTTTCATTTTGTGCATCCATTTTACCTAATTAAAAAAGGAAAACATACCCACTTAGCATAAAAAACTAAAAAATTTGCTTGAATATACAAAACAAACAAAAAAAATGCTAAATATCTTACCTTTTAGGATCGGATATTCGTTCACCTCTTATATCTGTTCTTTAAAGATGCCACTATGTTTTGCAAGCCGCGGGTTTGCAAAAACGTAGTGTCTTTTTCTCTTTTTATCCATTTTGAAAACGGATATTCGTTTTCTTTTTCTCAATTATTTTCATTGCTTTTTATTTTAGTATTTTAGTATTTAGGCATTTTAGCTATAAAATACAATCCAAATTTTAGAAAGGCTGTATCATATGAAAGGAGAGATTTTGGACAAACTATCAAAATTTATATAGGATTATGATGATATATATATTTGATTTTTAAATGATTTACTTATACTAAGGTATCTCATAATATTTCAAAGGCACTTTTGAATAGATAATTGTCATAAAAAAATTATAAACACTAAACTCTAAACCTCTAAACCTTAACCCCTAAACCATAAACCCTAAATCCTAAATAATGCCCCTAAACCTTAACCCCTAACCCCTAAACCCTAAACCCTAAACGCGAGCAACCCTAAACCCTATCTCCTATCTCTCCCTTATCTCCCTATCTCTATCATCAGGCTCTACCTCTCAATCCTTCTCCCTATTTCTCTGGACATCTCGCTCACTCTCTATCTCCCTATCTCTCCCCTTTGTCACCTCTATCTCTCCCTATCTGTCTCCTCTCTCTTTCTATCTATCTATCTCCAAAACTGAGAAACCCTAAACCCATGTACACCCTAAATCCAATCAACTCTAAACCCATATCTCCCTATCTCTCCCCTATCTCCCTATCTCTATCATCCCTCTACCTCTCTTGATCTCTCTCCCTATGTCCCTGGCCATGCGCCTCACTCTCTATCTCCTTATCTCTCTCCTCGGTCTCCTCTCTCTATCTCCCTATCATTCCTCTCTCTATAAACCCTAAATCCAAAACGCTAAACCTCTAAACCTAACCCCTAACCCCTAAACAATTTAAATCCTAAACCCTAAATAATGCCCCTAAACCCTAACCCCTAACCCCTAAACTTGAGAACCCCTAAACCCCTAAACATTAAAACCCCTAAAACCTAAACCCAAGTAACCCTAAACCACTATCTCCCTATCTCTCCCCTATCTCCCTACCACCTTTGTCCCTCTACCTCTCAATCTCTCTCCCTATGTCTCTGGCCATGTCCCTCACTCTTTATCTCCCTATCTCTCCCCTCAGACTCCTTTATATCTCCCTATCATTCCTCTCTCTATAAACCCTAAATCCAAAACCCTAAACCTCTAAACCTAACCCCTAACCCCTAAACAATAAATCCTAAACCCTAAATTATAATGCCCCTAAACCCTAACCCCTAACCCCTAAACTTGAGAAACCCTAAACCCCAAACCCCTAAACCCAAGTAACCATAAACCACTATCTCCCTATCTCTACCCTATCCCCCTATCACCTTTGTCCCTCTACCTCTCAATCTCTCTCGCTATGTCTCTTTCCATGTCCCTCACTCTTTATCTCCCTATCTCTCCCCTCGGACTCCTCTATAACTCCCTATTGGTCCTTTATTTCTCTCTAAACCCTAAACCCTAAACCTCTAAACCTTAACCCCTAACCCCAAAACCCTAAACCCTAAATAATGCCCCTAAACCCAAGCAACCCTAAACCTCTATCTCCCTATCTCTATCATCCCTCTTCCTCTCAATCTCTCTCTCTATGTCTTTGGACATGTCTCTCACTCTCTATCTCCCTATCTCTCCCCTCTATCTCCTGTATCTCTCCCAAACTCTATCAGTCCCCTCTCTCTATCTCTCTTTAAACTGTAAACCCTAAACCCCTAAACCCAAGCAACCCTAAACCTCTAAACCCTAAATAATTCCCCTAACCAACCTCTAAACCACTTCTCTATATAGGTGCAACTAATACCACTTTTTCATTGTTTTCCACATTTAATTATATTCTTTTCCATTTTCTAAGTCCTACATGTGTCCAAGTTGTATTGTTTGTCAAATTTTTAGTCTAATTGTTAGTCCTAGCTCTCATGGTTATTAAAATGTTAGTATAGTTAGATTTATCCTTCGGTAACATTAATTTACACATTGTTGCACAAACAACCACACTAAAACATAACCTTACCTAATTAAGGTTAATCTTTAAGGTTCTTTCATAAATGGTGAGCTTAACAGATCCAACTAGTTCAATGTTCTTATAGTCCATGCTTACCCTTCCAAGAGAGTTCATGCCATGTTAACTTTGCATTATGTCCTAACATATCACATGAAGGACATCATCATCACAAGGAATAACAATGTCATGAAGGATTAATGAAGGTGTAGCTTCACCACATAAAGTATCATTCATAATTTTATCACTAGAGGGTAAGGGTATATCATGTGTATCCTTCTCAAACCATGTATCATGAATCAAATCATATGAAGGATTGGGTAAAGCAATTTAGGGCATGAAATCCAAAACGCCCCGAAACTGTAACATCCAAATCTGAAATGACAAGAAATAACTAAGTTTTCACAACAGTAATTTTTTTTTCTAGGTAATCAAATACAAAAGTAACTCATCTTTAATCTAATACAACATTTTTCACTTTATCATAAACATGATCTCATTTTCATAAAGCTGAAAGATATGATATACATTAAACACTTTGTTTCCTAACAAATGAAATTTTCTTGAAATAACAAATATCAGAAACATACCATTATCATGCATCTCGATTGTCGACCCATCACATTCAAGACTCGGCATTCCTCAGTATTTGGAAGAGAAAGTATCTTCAAGGAGCTTAACCTCCAACCACAGACCGTCGGTCTCCTGCACTCCTTCCTAACCGGAAGTGGCCCTACCCTTCTCAAGAGGATAGACTTAGGATAACCATCGGTGTTTGCCATCTAAGCTCTGGTGTTGTAACCTACGTGTCTTGTTATCACGCAGATCCCTAGATACCCTCTAGACATGCACGACACTCCACAAGAAATGCCATCCAGTTACGGTGAACGTTCGATGCACTTGAGGATAGTACATCACCTTGGCCAAAGGATTTGTTTTTAAATTAGTGTTCTAAGAACGCATGAACTTGGTTCACCCACCCTACTCGACTTGAACTGGTCGAAATCCTACAGTTTCCTATTTGTATATTTTGTACTAATTGACGACCTTGATGACCTCAAGGGTTTAGGATATCCTCCTATAATAGCGCATGGCGCAACTTTTACTCTAATCTCAAGTTCAGAGTTTCACAATCCATTTTCATGTAAAAACATTGCTTATAAGCGCCCACTCCTAAGTGGTTTCATATTTGCTTCTAGACTCATATGGTCTACAAGGTAAAACGGTTTTAGTACCGTTGCTTGCAATGTGAACTGGATTCAAATGTGGGTTTTTAACTCTAAATGTTCATCACAGAACCTTGACGGTTTCCTAATCATTTCTAATACTATAACTTCCTACTCCACTTTCTGTGTCATTAGTTTCACATTATTCGTCAAGACGAGAGTCGCAAATGAAATATAAATGGTTTTGGAATCTTTCTTATGTCAATAGAGATGACCAACACATGGTCGACCTTTAACTAAAGATGTAGGACAAAAAGGTCACTAGCTAGTTACAACGATCTCTACAGTTGCCAATCACGTTAGTGTTTACGTCCCAAACATGCTTTAAATCGAAGGTTTTTAAACTCCCTCACACTTGCACGTGGAGTAATGTGCTTTCTCAGTATGGAACTATCATTTCAATTGCACCAAGGCAGATTTGAGTTGGTAATACAGTCTTATAGGGATTTAAAATCTTAAACGTAATGGACTTCTTTAAATCAATGCCGAAACATTGTTACCCCATGACTAAATAAAACTCTTGGTTCTATATGGGACATGATTAATATCATAATAAGTGGAGATTCTTAACTTCTACGACTCCATAGTTGGATGCAATACGCAATTTACACTCCTCCAGAAGACTTAAACCCAGTAATCTATATGGAACAAGATTAATTCATCCATTTCGAACCCTTATTAAAACTATCCTTGTCATCTCTGAAATCAAAAGAAGGTTTATAACATAAACACCGTCGACAGAAATCCTAAGCAGTAGGTAAAAGTTTTCTTTTTCATTATATATATATATAATATTTAAACAAACTACATTACCATTTACCCGCAGGGATTTCCACGTCAAACAGAAGTGACTTGCTGCACTTAAGCCGCAGGGTATCTATCCTTAATAAGATCATTGTAAACTAAAACTCCTAGCTCAAACAGAGCTCCCATCATCATAAGATGTTCAGTCTTCTAACAGCCTTAGTGAAAAGGAATCAAGACCATAATATTCCATCATTATTTTCAGACTCAAATAATCAAAACTGATTTAAATAGATGATGATATGGGATGTGCATCAACCAGTTTTAAGTTTTCACCATTTAATGATTATCATTCGATTACCCAAGTGACAAAAGGATTGACACCGATTTCAAACTATGCAAATACAAAATGCAGTCTAAAAGGAGGAAACGGGAACCTGATTAAATCCCTGTTGATTTCTCACGTACTCCTCTGCTTCCCATTTCTTCTCAACCACCGTCTACACAGCTTTCCTCCCGCACTCAGATGCTCTCCCCTTCTGTCTTTTCTCCATGCTCCACACCTTCAGAATAATCATCCCCCTCTTCCCGTCCGGTTTTTTTTTTTGGTTCCCATATACTACTCCAACAGCTTCCAAACTCACTCCCACACTTCTCCACGACGGAGTGACTCTCTTTACTCCTCCACTACTACTCCCAACTTCGTCTCTCTATTCCCCGATGAAAGAGTCACCCTTCAACTGCTATATTCGCTGCCTTATTCCCACCGCCGGCTCAATCTTAACACCGTGCCGTCTAAAGCTCCACGAACTGAGGGTATCTTACCTCACTTGCCAACCGCGACCCGATGCCTTTTGCCCCAACCAACATGATGGAACCTCCGTATTCAATCTACGGTTACCCTTATCACAACCACCAATACATGCCTAATCTCATGGAGGTTGTTTTAACTAAAAAAAATACTTGACCTCTTTAATCACTACGACCACTAACAAGATGGAGATTCAAAAAGGGCGACGCGACAAAACAACTTTGTCATACCTCCACATGAAGACTTCTAACCTTCAACGATAGCAACCTATCAAAGCTAGCGGAGTAAAATTCACACAAGGTGATATCCAAAAGTTACCAAAAGATGACTCCGAGGTTGACAAAAGGTAAAGAATCCAAATTGACTAAAATGATTACGGAGTATTCTTCCATATGACAATAGGAACAAAAGAAGCATAAATCAACTTCCCATTCGACTTCCATCGATTTACCTAAAGGAAAAATAATTCACAACACAAGACTAACGCGGTTTGACGACAATCATGACGGATTGGTCGTAATGCATTCACAAGGTTTCTAAATCGTTTTAATGCGCAAAACGACTTCTCGCATCCTTCAACTACGAGGAGTGATCTACGATCTGACACAATTAGATTCATTAATCACTTATAAACGAAATAATAATGGTCTATAAAAGTCGACTCACTCAGGTGGACCTACGACAACATCGTCGATTCCAAGATTCTATATGACGACTTTCGACTAGGATATTATACTTTATCCTCTAACGTCGACATCTAGTCAACTAACCCAACCGACAAACAAGACTAACCTGATGGTTCCATGGTTTATCTACCTGTTTGGCGTTCTCATTAACAAACACCCATGGTTAATTTCCAGAGTCTATACTCTCTCTCAAAGATACTTTCTCTTCCCGTCGAACACGGTCCACCTATTCCTGCATCGACAGACTCACATACAATTTTGTGGTCAAAGCACCTATGATCCAAATATAATATATTCAAACATCATTGCATTTATTATAAAGACATCTAGTCTACAATATCCTATTGATCGTAATCATTAGATTCCACAATTCCATATAACAACTTTGTAAAATAAATCGTCAGTTTCCATGTCGTTCACAACACATTAAATTACTGAAATTTGCAAGAAAGTAAACAACATAATTGTTTCCAAAAAGAGGGATGTAACAGAAACACATCCCTTGCTGCCCCACCATTCCTATCCCCAAAATATTGGAACATAGTCTAAAAGTGATTATTTCAAATGATGAACAAAACTGAATATTTTATTATTGATTATTTGAGTAATTCAATAGTGATGATTCTTAGTGTTTAACAAATCCTTATGGATCAATGTGTAAAGAAGCTACCAATGTTAATTTGCCCTCCTCCTTCACTAGAAACAGTCTTTAAGGAGGTTCATATATTGATGGGAGATCCAAGATTTAAGAGGTATATTTTCAAAAAGAGTAAAAAGCCTTTTTCCCAAATTTTTTTAGAAAACGGATATCCATTTTGGTTTGGTATCCAAACCAAAATAGATATCCGTTTCAAAGTCAAACTTTGCCAAGTTGCAAATTTGGCTAAGTAAAAATGTGATTTTTTTCCTATTGCCACTATTTGGCCCACGATGATCCTGCACATACCCATACTTTTTCAACACTCAGGATGATCTCCGGAGAAAAATTATTAATATTATTGGCTGTACTAATGCTGACCTTCCTGCTGTTTATCTTGGCCTCCCTCTCACTGTTAAAGAGGTTTCTCAGGGATTTTGGAATGGAATTCTGGAATGAACTCAAAAGAAGTTGGTTGGTTGGAAAGGGAAGCTTCCTAGTAGTGCTAGTAAACTACAACTTTTACGAGCTTCTTTATAAGGTATTCCTACTTATTTCCTATCTCTTTTTAAAATGCCTAGGTTTATTGCTGACAAGTTGGAATAGATCCAAAGAAAATTCATATGGACAGGTATGGAAGATTAAAAGAGAATGTCTTTGGTTAGCCAGGAGAAAGTTTGTCTTCCCAAATCGCATGGTGGTCTTAACATTAGATCTGTTAGGAATATGAATAAATCCCTCCTTTCCAAAATTAACTGGAATTTGGTTCATAGTCATAAAGAGTGGGTGGCCATTATGCAAGCCAAGTATTTACATGGTACTGATAATCTTAGTTTCCTTCATAAGGAGGGGCTTCCTCAGGGCTCTGTAATTTGGAATAAAATGCTGAAGTCTAGAAGCTTACTCAAACAAGGGCTTAGATGGAAACTGGGAAATGGTAATTCTATCAATTTCTGGGAAGACATTTGGGTGGATGTTAAGGCCCTTGATGCTCAAGGAGGTTATGGAATTGTTGTTGGCATTGCTAAATAGTTTTTTGGGTCCAAAGTTTGTCATTATATTCATAATAACAATGGTATCAGGCTCTGGAAAAATCTTTTGGATTGTTGTGCTCAACGCCCTGAGCTCACCCCTAGGATGCGTTCTATTCAACAATTACTATTGGGTGTCATAATTCCCCTCTTTCCTAGGGAAGATGAGTTGTATTGGTGGTCGGTTAAGAAATGTCAGTTTTCTATTAACTCTGCTTACCATCTGCTGATCTCTGATGTGCATAGAAATGAGCTGTGGAGGAAAGTCTGGAATCATAAACTTATTCTTAAAATTAATATGTTTTGGTGGGCTTCTATTCATAACAAAATTTTAACTCAAGACAATTTACAGAGGAGGGGATTCACTCTGGTGAACAGGTGTTTTCTGTGCATGGAGAAGGAGGAAACAGTCTCTCATTTAATTCTTCACTGTGACTTTGCCAGGGAAATTTGGAACACTATTTTAAGTAACTTCGGCATTCAATGGGTTTGTAATCTTGATGTTAGGGAAGTCATTGCTAATTTGTGCCCTACTTTCTCTCATCCATGGTTTGTTGAGCTTTGGAACCAAACTCTGCCTTGTTTTGGTTGGACTTTATGGAAGGAACGAAATAACAGAATATTTAGGGACGTTGCTAAGGATTCCTCTCAAGTCCTTCAATCTTTTGCCAAGCTCCTTATGGAAAGTGTGATCAACTCCTACATCAAAACTGTTGACAAACTATATATGAGGAAAATCGATTAAATCAAAACTAACAAATCAAAAACCCATAACATAAAGAGAATTAATCTAAATAAAAGCCATTGTCAATAAATCAAATGAAATAAGAAAGCTTTTACCTATATTGTGTTGTTCTCTTTGTTTTGAATGTGGATTGCTCAATAATGACGCGAAACCATGTTTGCAACAAGCAAGTAAAGTGCTCAAAGATTAATGTCAAAAGATCGTAAAGTTGCTCAATCGATGCGATGTATGCTCAAAGCACTGTAAAGAATGCCTAAGAATAAGTGATCGAAGAGGCTTTGTGAAGGAGATGAGGGGGGTTTATATAGGTTTCAACAGAGATCGATCAACGGTCCAGATAATTCAAAAGAATCAACGGAGGAGATAAATCAAATAACCATGATGAACGTGCACACGACACGTGTTAATCCATAAGGATATTTTTATTAAAATATGATGAAAATAAGATTGATTGAATAGATAACTCAACTTGTAATTTTGTCTTTTTTAGAGTTCTAAAAATAAAACTGATTGTGCACATGAGTTAACAAGATATTTTAAGAGGAATTGGAAGATAATTAAAATTAAATAAATAAATTTATTTATTTAATTGTGCATGATTGAGGAACAGAAGATTATAAATAAAACATTTGATTTTATTTATTTTTAGGGGAAAAAATAAATTAATTAAATAAATTTATTTAATTGGTTGTTCAAGATTAGAGGAAAATGAAGATTATAAATAAAATACTTGATTTTATTTATTTTTAGAGTATTGAGACAATTTAAATAAATTTGCACGATTTATTTTAAATTTAGAAGAACAAGTGATTTTAATTAAATAATGTAAATTATTTAATTGTAGATAAGATAGAATTGGATGAATTAATTAAATAATTGGATTTATTTAATTAATATGGATTTGAATTTCGAAAAAGGATAATGAGCTAATTAAATAATAAAAATTATTTAATTTTGACAGAATATAGAGGAATTTAATTTAATTAATTAAATAAAGAGAATTTATTCAATTAATGTCAAAATTATGTGATTTGGATGAAATAGATGAAATTAATTAAATAATTAGATTATTTGATTAATGTTGAAATGCAAGTGTTTAGAAGAATTGATGAAATGCAAGTGGTGTGATGACATGGTCATTTTAGGGTGTCTACACAAACCACTTACTCAAGAGGAAGAACAAATTGTGATTAATTGGAGAATTCTAAACCAAATCCCGATGTATGATAACTCCAAACAGCTGCAGAGATTAAATACCAGATGGAATCCTCTGAGGCCCCATTGGCTCAAACTTAACTTTGATGGAGCCTCTAAGGATGATGGTAAGGCTAGTGGTGGTGGGATTGTTAGGGATGACAAAAGATGGTTGGTTGCTACCTATGCTGGTGGGATAGGATTTCAAAGCAATAATTATGTTGAAGCCTCTGCTCTTTTATGGGGGGTGAAATTGGCTATTTCACTTGATATTCAACAATTGCATATACAGGGGGACTCTAAATTGATCATTGATGCAGTTAATAAAGTGTCGACTTGTGGCTGGAAACTTAAAAATATTATAGTTGATATCCAAATTCTTCTGAAGCGGATTTGTAGAGTTGAAATCTCTCATATTTATAGAGAGGGAAACAGGGTTGCTGATGCCCTTGCTGACTATGGTCAGCAATTTTCAAATTGGCGATGTTGGCACCAATTTAAAAACATTCCTATAAACATAAGGGATTTGATTCAAAAAGTGCTGACTTGTCAAGGATGACTCATCATGCAAAGAGAGATAGCTTGTTCTTTCAACTTTTTTGGGCACTACTGACGTGTATTTCAAAGTACAGGTTATTTTGTACTTTGTTGCTCAATGTCATCTCTGCATTATTACTCCCTTGTGTTAAGGTGAGTTGCTTATTTAATAATCATAGTGAATTTATGATTGTTATGCTTGAGCATGGGAAGGGAAAGCTTCAATTGGCTTATCGAAAGGCAGTTTTGATTAATGATAATTCGTGCAGCCTTATTATCATTAGTCCTCATCAAGCTGTTATTCTTACCTTTCACAATTACTCTGCGAATTTCTGGTTTTGGAGGTTTTGTGTTATTGTGAGGAAGATTAAAATGGGAGGAGATAGGATTTGCACGGAGCTAGTTTCCTGTTGCGAATTCAAGGACAATGCTGTGGTTTGGCATTACTGTAAGGAAGGTGGAATCAACCCTTTTTTGGAACGCCTTAATGGTTATGATGAAACTCTGTCTGAGCAATTTGCTCGGTCCTGGCAAAAGTGTAGAGTTACTGTTAGGAGAATTGGGTTTGAGATTTCTGAGAAAGTGATTGCTATGGCAACTGGTATGTCTACTAAGGGGACCAAACTGCAAAGGAAGGCGAAAGTGGTGGACCATTCTAACCAGAAGTTGTTCTTGGGGGAAGGAGAAGAACTTGTTCCCTACCAAGGAGGGTTTGAACGGGCCAAGTTGGCAGAGCCGTGGGATGAAATGTGCTTCCTCATGAAATACTTCACTTTGGAGGGTCAGTTTACCAGGTTTTATAATTACCAGCTCCCTTTGCTTAATCATTTTAGGCGCAATGCTCATATCAGTTTCCCTTTCTATTTATTGTCATCTCTTGACATTCGGTTTTTAGGGCTAAAGCAAAGATGGATAAGAAACCTTCCAAGAAACCCATCCCTTTGCACCAAGGGCTTATCCTTTGTTTATACAATTTTCATCTTGCTTTGGAGCTGCCTAAGCCTATCTAGAACCACAGTGGTGAGGTTTCTGCCAACCCTAATGATACTGTCATCTCTAAAGAGCCTTGCCCTTCCCCTGCTTCTCATAAGTTGAAAGTGGTTTCTTTTTCTCTGTCTAATGAGGAGACCACTATGGTAATTGTTACTCATACTCTGGCTTCTAAGGGGAGTGTCAAAAGTAAGAAGAGGAAAATCAGGGAGATGGAGGAGGATATTGTGGGGGACACTGTGGAGACCCCTAAAAATCTGAGCAGTAACCCTGTGGGACCTGGCAATAAAAATAAATCTAATCTGTCTGCTAAAGAAAATAAGGAGGGTTTCTCTTTTGGGGTTAGACGGTCGGTTAGGATTGCTGGTAAGCCTGCGCCGAAAGCTAAACTGATTGATTATTCAGAAAGTGCTTCTGATGCCTCCACTCAGGGGGATGATCAACTAAATGCTAAAGACCTCAAAGTTCAAGAGATCTCTGAATATGTTGAGGGCAAGAATAAAAGTAAATTGGCGGATGTTTTGGGAGGTGCTGTCAGTGATCCTGAGGAGAATACTGACGAAGGAGAGAGGATGATTGTGGAGGAGGTTGGGGACAAGACTGAGGAAGGTGATGACCACAAGCATGATATTGCTGTCCTGAGGGGTCATGTGGAGAAGCTGGAACAAAAGATTTCTTCCATGGGAGAGCTGATAAGCAGCGTCCTCCGTCGTACGGCGTTGCTTAATCTTTCTGTGTTGTAGGATCTTGGGACTAATGCTGTTGATGAAAAGGAGGAGAATTTCAAAAAGCTAGATGAATTTATTGAATTTCTGGCTAAAAGATGGGAGAATGTTTCTCTTTAGTTCTGTTATTTGTTATGCTGTCTATTTTCTGCTACTTTCTATCTACTGTCTATAGGCTGTTCATGCTGTCTATGCTGTTTATGCTGGTTATGCAGGTTATGCTGTAATGGTTTCGAGGCTCTTTTGTTCTTAAGCCTCTGGGGTCTCTTTTTGTCTTAATGTAAGGGTTCCGCCCCTGGTTTTTGCCGACTTATATAATCAAAAACAAAAAAAAAATTAGAAAATGTTCATCAACAATATAATTTAAAAAAATAAAAACAGCTTATCAATGAAAAAATATTAAAAAATATTATTAATATGAATGCAAACATCAACAATATAAAAAATTCAACATTGGAAATGGAATCTTTTTATAGTCCACAATGTGTCACAACCTAATTTATAAGTAGCTTGTAGCATATGGGACTAGGACCTAACTTATAATATGGGACTACCTCATACTCTCATTAGGCTTGAATGAGGCACATAATTGTGCTTCAATATGAGTGATAAATACTGTAAGGGGCTATCATCTATTGAGCTTGAGCCTGGGATGTTGTCCAGATTTGTGTCCTGGAACCTATCCCGAAAGCTGTCCTGGTTATGAAGACTGAACCTGTCCTGAAATGAAGTCTGGATCTGGGTTGGACCTGGAAGACTTGGAACATCTGGGATGGAACTTGAGCGACCTGTAGCTGTCCGGAAACCTGTCCAGAATTGGTGGTAGGACTGAGATGGACAAATTTTTAGATTCTCGATCTGGGACTGCACTATATGGGTGAGTGGTATAGGACACGTAGCAAGGTTGTGGAGCTGGATCAAAGAATGCAAACATGACAAAGGATTTGAGCCTTGTATAATTTATAGAGTGGGGCTAAACTAGAGTCCCTTGGGATTGCATTCAATGTTGAAGTCTAAGCGGCGAACTCATAAGCCAGATTTGGAACAGGTAAGACCTGGGCGGCCAAGATTTAATGAAGCAGTCCATATTTAATATTGGGTCCAGTATTGGGACAGTTGGGCCCAAAATAGGTCCAAGATAGGCTGACATAAGACGTGTGAGTTCCAAGGGTGAGCTTGTTAGAGTTACAAAGGGGTCGAGTTCCTTGGATATTGGAATAGGTTCGAGATGAGTCAACTAGACGATTTAGACCCTGCATTTGGATTATGGACTCATGGTGAGCTGTGCAGAAGGGGACATTTAATGTTGAGGGCTAAGTCAGACTAATCTTAGTATGGTGCTGAGCTGAGCTAGTCCTAAAATGGGTCCGAGTGGCCTATGGGACAAGAAAGCATTTAATAAAGGAGTGCTACATTGAATATCTGGGGACTACCCATGTGGGACAAGCTATCCATGTAGACTGGCATGGATGGAGTCATAGGACAGCCTATACCTATATAAATACAGGGCGAGTCCATTGTTATGTTAGAGACTTGTTGGAGACTTAAGGAGTCTGAGTTGGACTTGGAGAGTCCAAACTAGGCTGCAAAATGGTGAAGTCTTGTAGAGGATTGCATTGAGGACTTGGTGTCCTGCATAAGTCTAAGGGGCAGAGCAGGTTGAGCTGGGCGATCTGGATGGAAGGATGAGTGACAAGTCCAAGGGACTGCATTGTGGTCCTGAGTTGGAGTCCACAAATGGACAAGTGCTGAGGGAGTCCAGAGTATTGGACCTAGAGTCTAAGTATAGGTCTGGGGCAGAGATGAGGCTGAGTTCAAGTCTGCAATAGGGGTAAGTCCAAATGGGAGAACCTGACAAGGTGGATCCGAGTTGGGATGTTTGAGTTGTCTGAGGAGCTATGCTAGGCATAAGCCTTGGAGCTAGTCCAACTAGGATAGGGTTCATCCTGGGAGGACGCATTGGTGCTGAGGCATTGGGATGCCAAAGTTGGGTTGTTCTAAGTTGCATTAGACTTGGAGTGAATTGCTGGGCATGTTGTCCTAGGCATGCAAGTTAGAACAGTGATGCAATGTTGGATGCAAGTTTGCATTGGACTATGCAGAAGACTGAATTGAGTCTGACTAAGAGATCTTGGCTAGACTGGGTTTGCAAAGTGGAATTTTGAGTTGTGCTGGGTGCATAACATTGGAGTAGTTTGTGGGACATTGGCATGGACATGGAACTGGATGTTGGGTTGACTTAGCTAGGAGGTCTGCGTTAGATAGATGGATCTGCACCATGGGTTGGAAGTCTACATTGCAAGGATAGACTTGCAAGGCGAGTTGGTGTCTATGTTGGATTGTCTACACAAGGGCAACGTTGAAAAGGCTGAATTGGACTGAGGCCAAGTCTAAACCCTGAGCTGGGACATCATTTGGACTAGGTCTAAGAGGTGTTGAAACAGTGTGAAGATTGTTGTCTGAGTCAAGGATGAGGACTGCTATGCAGAGAACTATTGGGATGCTATGGGGGTGATGTTCTAATGTAAATGCACAAAGCATTATCGACTGAGCCCGACTTGGTTGCATGGGCTAAGGGATGGATTTGTAATTGAGGACAAGAGGATGTAATTTTGTTTTGGATGAATCAATGAGAAGCTATCTTATCCCTAACTGAGTTGCATTGTGTTTGATGTTGGATTCTTGCATTGGATTAAGTGTATGGAACATTGCTTAGTTTGTTACTGGTTAATGAGGAAGTGTAACTTAGATCCACTATCGCTGAGTAGTACTGTGAGTAGGAGGTGTAGTCTGGGTTGAGTGAAAAAGTCTTGTCCGCAAAGGGGAACTATGTAGCACGGGGTAGCCAGGGTAGCCCTATGACACAACCGACCCCTACAAGATTCTAACTCCTCCCCTCTTTTTCAAGAAAACAAAATTTTCACCAATTTGATTGATTTAAATGAATGCGAGAGTCTACGGAGTACGAACTAGTCAAGTCATGCTGAAAGAGTACGAGACTCAGTGTCCAACGATCTTTAAGAAAAAAAGTGTCTCTTTTTCAACCTTACACTATGAAGGGGAAAAAATGACCTCTAACTATTTTCGGCCAGAATTTAGCTGGATTCAACTGTTTTATGTTTTCCTCATCAAATCGATTCGGCCAAGA
Source organism: Cunninghamia lanceolata (assembly GCA_027924645.1). Lineage (NCBI taxonomy): Eukaryota > Viridiplantae > Streptophyta > Pinopsida > Cupressales > Cupressaceae > Cunninghamia > Cunninghamia lanceolata. The sequence goes on from BSBN01000957.1 coordinate 9,711,224, forward strand.
TTTAGCTTTTTTCTATTTTCCTGCGGAATCTAATGCGGTTTTCCACGGATTTGCGCATTAGGCAGTGAGCTTATTAGTTTTTACTTGAGCTCTGTTCTTAATTTTGCAATAATAAATTAACCAATCTGCAAATTTTGTTCCAATCCTATTTTGTTTGCTTGGCGATGACGAAGTTCATGAATACTATGGACAGTGATTTTGAGGGGTTGACTCTGGACTGTTTAGCTAATGATGCAGCGGCTCAGTTCACATGAACAGATTCCATGTTCATTTGCAAACATGCATGTAAAAATAAACTAAAACACAGTAAATAATTAAATGCTAACCAACAACACAGCAGAAACCCTTTATATTCCAAAGAAATAAATATTTACAAATCTTATTTGTTTCAGCTCCAGAAAAAACTCTGTAACCAGACTCGTCTCCTCCTCAAAAACTCCCCCTCTCAAATCTATCCCTCAAACTGTAGAAATACACCAAATTTTCTTACTAAAACAGGACTAACAGCTAACTAAAACTGACCGACCCACGTCAGGATTGTTTCCTGTTTTTTCTCCAACAAATTCACCCACCTCTCCAAGTTAACAATTTGGAATTCTTTGTCTTACTTAAATTCACCTTAAATTATGGCATAGAACTATCACATCATGGATGCTCTGCATCAGCTAAAGTCTTCTTTAACCGGCCGCAAGGTTTCAGGTACAACTCGTCCCAGTGTAACAATCTCTCTCATGCTTTTCTTGCTAAGCTCACTTCATATTCTGCAAATAATTGGCGTATTCTGCGCCCTGCGAAAGAGGTTCGCTTCACAAAAAGCAGGCGCTGCAGTACGTCAAAATTAGGGGCAGAGGAAAAGAAAATTGTGGAAAGGGCTTGGAAGAAAGTTTATCTGGTTGTAAAAGAAGCATAAGTATATCTCAAACGATGCTCAGGGGATAAGTGGTGGATCAAATCCATTACCTTGTCCACCACTGGAGAGGCCTACGCCATTCACGTACATGACCTTGCTTGGTCTGTGCTCTGTTTACATTTGAATCTTCTATATTCTCAATGCCAAACCGACGAGAGCTACACAGCAGCAGCCTGCACGAAAATGGGGGATTTCCGTGGAGAGATGTGCAACTTGATTAGTATTCACGACGAATATGAAGATAAGAGGCGGCTGGTTACTATCTTTGAAGAAGTGTTGAAGGCCTCTGAAGAAACGAGTACAAGTGATGAAGACAAATGCAAGGTAGGGGTTGCAAGATTCATGTCTGCAAAGCTGCAAGCAACCATTCGAAACGAGCCTGCCGTTACAGGCAGTCGTGTGTCTCCGTGGTTGCAGATTGATCTCAAAGATTTGGTTCCCAGAGTCAGAGTTATTGGGGAGGGTTCTTCTGGACAAGTGTACGAGGGGTCATGGCTTGGAGTGAAGGTTGCTGTTAAGGGGATCCCCATGTTTTGCGAGGATATCGACTCGCTACTGCAAGTGGAAATTGCCGTCCATGCAAAGCTGCAGAGCCCTTCCATTGTTCAATTGATAGGTGTGTGTTTGACAGAAAAATATTGCTATCTTGTCATGGAATTCGTCAGCTCCAGCTTGGATAGACTGCTGGAAGAACGAATCGGAAGGAGGCAACCTTTTCCACTAGCTGTTGCAGTTGACACGATGCTTCAAATCTCACGGGCAATGGAGTACCTTCACAGCCAAAGAATGATGCACATGGATCTCAAAACATCTAATGTGCTCATAGAGCCTTCAGAAGTGCCAGAATTTAAAGCACAAGGGTACGGGCAAGTTAAGCTGTGTGATTTTGGAGAGGCCAGTTTGAGGCTCTACAGTTTCCGCTCCCCTGAAGTCACCAGGGGAACTTGTTACTGGAGGGCGCCTGAAGTCTTCCAATATCCCCAACAGGGTTTTGAAATAGACGGGGAGATTCTCAAGCAATATACTCATAAAGCAGATGTGTACAGCTTTGCCATGACTTGTTATGAGATTCTAACGGGAATGCAGCCCTTTGAGGGAGTGGATCCCAGGAATGTCTACGGACTGATAATACAAAACAAAAGGCCCAAATTGCCGCCTTGGTGTCCGTCAGTATTAGCTGATTATATAAGAAAATGTTGGGACACTGATCCAGACCGCCGCCCTAGTTTTGCCCATGTTTCAAATTTTCTGAGATACATGAAGCTCTTGCTAATGAGAGTGGACAAGAACAATTCTCGTCACCGGAATTTGTTGACTTCTGTTTGCAAAAAATTCGATACAGCTGAACTTGCCATGTGTGATGAAGAGCAAGGATCAGATGAAAGAGATGTGAATTTGAACGAAGAGAGCCTCATAATTAGAGCCCTCGAAGGAGACTTTCCTGAGTTTTTTCAGCCCCGCCCTGTTTATCAGCGGAGCGCCCTACCTTTCAATCCCAATTTAAAACTTTTTGTCAGTTTTCCTGATTACATTCAGCAATATTCTTACAAAGAAGTGCAAAATGCGACAAAGGACTTCTCTAGGAATGTTTCGGGAGTTTCAGGCTTAATGTGGAAGGGCGTTCTGTCTGATGGGACTCATGTAACTGTGAAAAAACAAGAATTGGAAAATTCAGTGAAGGAGATAAGCATGTTGTGGCAGCTGCATCATCCCAATGCTGTTCGCTTGCGCGGGGTTTCAGCAGAGGCCTTCATGGTATACGATCACATGGTAATGGGCTCGCTTGCTGGACAACTTTTTCGGCCCAGGAGCATTCTCAACTGGAATATACGGAGAAAAATCGCCATCGGCATTGCGCACTTCATTGCTCATCTCCATGATGACTTTGGAAAAAGGTTTTTGAATATCCAATTGAATTGTACAGACATACTCCTTGACGAACGGTTTACCCCCAAGTTTTGTGGCTTTCTCTTTGTGAATCCCATAGATATGAATTCGGAATTGCCGTCTTCTTCAGAGCAACAAAATTTGTATCTGGCATTGCAATATGAAAAATTCAGAAACGTACAAGATTTTGGAATTATCTTACTAGAGCTCTTGACGGGTTGCAAATGGGAAAATATGCCAGATTCCTTGCAATCCATCTCTAATTCGATTGAGACACAAGAATGGGAATGCATTCCGAGCTTGTTAGACAGACAATTGCAGGGGAAGGTAGATGAAGAAGAGGCAATGAAATGGGTGAAGCTTTCCTTGAGCTGTTTCGCAAGGTCTCCATGGGAGAAACCAACCATGAGCAAAGCAGTACTAGTGATGAAAGGACTGTTGGAGTTTTCTGAATTACCAGCGAGTGGGATCCTCAAAGACCTCAAACCTGGCGAAAGATTGTACATTACTTCAAAAGAACAAGAACAAGAACAAGATACGTGTATAGATCTATGTATGAGGGAGATGATGACTGCTTGGAATATGGTCAATAATGGCATAATTCACAGATCGGTAGGTAACCCTTCCTCCTCTCAGCTTGAGCAGAAAGGCCTATTTTGATATCTTTAGAAGATTGAGAAAGTTAGCTTGAATTTCAAATTTGTAGTGAGTCTCAACCATTTAAAATGGCACAGAGACCATTTGTGTAATTGTCCCGGCTCCAACTTCTCCCTCTTCTATTTAGATACGACTTCATGCTTGCACTTTCTTGTATCATCCAAGAGTTCGAACTACAAAATTGTAATTTTTAAAAAAGTTTACTGCACAAAATAACACAAACTGAGTTGTCAATTGGAAGCCCCACTATGGGAATATGTAATTGCCTTATTTTCTTGAGTGTAACAACTATATCGTCCAACAAAACTATATCGTAGGTCTGTTCAGTCTTTCCTTCAGTCCCTATTTACAGAAAGAATGGCTTTTTGTGATCAAATGTTTTTCGAAGCTTCCATTACAGATAAATTCAAGTATTAAACAACCATATGTTTAAATTGCAAATTTGAAATTTGTAAGCAGTGCAACTCAGTTTTTCCATCATGGGAGAGAAAATTAAACCCTAATGAGTGAAATGTTGTGGAGGTGAACCATCAAACAGATCAAAAGCACAAAGAATAGAACCACCTTCATGAGACCCTTTTACATTAAAAACACTGATTTAAGCACTGAGGATTTTCTCTGAATCTCTAGTAGGGCAAATAGCCTTTAGATTTGAGAGAAATAGAATCAAGCATGCACTCATTTGGAATGGGATCCTTATTGGGTTGTCTTTTTTGAAGTAAATATATTTTTTGAATTATCACAATTGACAGATCAAAGACAATTTCAATCAACCAGCAAAGGTGCAGAGACCAATAGCTAGGCTAATCTAGAAGGGATAGACTAGACTAGGAATTTTGAAGATCCATTAAAAGGTTTCCAGACATATTAGATGAGGTTCATGCCTAAGCTCAGATCATCTTCAACAAGACCATTGGACTTAGTTTGGGAATAGATGAGATTTTGTGTGCAACTACATGAACTTTTCAATCTTGGAAAAGTAAGTTTTTAGAAGATGAAATCCTTAAGGACTATGCAAGCGTACTTACATAGGAGCACTAGATAATGAATCGACTACTTTGCCATAGGTCAAGTTTGGTTTTTGGTGAAGCACCCAAAAGAATCTAGTGCTTAATACTATTGCAGAAACAACAGAGGAGGTGGACCTCAATGAGATTTTATGCTTGTTCATGTAAGCAACCATTGGAATAAATTAACAATTTGGACTCACCATCAGAGTAAAGGTGTCCTTGCAAATTCCCATTAGACATGTACTCATATACAAGAAGATGGTGGTCTTGATCTGCACAGAAGCCAATTAGCTCAAGCAGATAGGGAGAATGCAAAGAAGGTCCACCTGTTGCAAGATCAAATGTATAATTTTATCATCTTGAAAAGAAAAAAACAAATCACATTCCCTCCTCAATTGAAGGCACCAATTCAGGGCAAAAATGCACACCTCAACTCTGAATTCACGTTCTCCTTGCTTTCCACCTCTATCAAGTTGTTTGATGGCCATTATTCTTCCATTAGGCAGGACACTTCTGTACACTAACCCAAATCCTCCATTGCCAATAACATTAGCAGGGTTAAAATTGCTTGTAGCAAATTGAAGCTGTCTGTAAGTGAACACCTGGGCTTCTTTATGTGTTATAACATGGATGGTAGGGATAGGAGGATTGATGTGATCTGATGATAAACTTTTCTTGAAATCTACACTAGACAATAGACAAATTCCTTAATGCATATTCATCACTATTCAACTCTCTTGTAGCTCAATCTTACATTTATATGTATTGATTCTGAATACAGTCCAATTCGTGGTTTAGACTTCCTACCCTGACTATAGATGGCACCTAAAAGAAAACTGAAATCAACATGGGTATATGCACATTGTTTCTATCATCTGGATTAAGGATGATACATATGATATTTCCATAGTCCATGTAAGTGATGAAGGATGCTTCTGACAATAACTGTGTAGGTGTTTTAAATGTGATCCACCATTAAGAGGATTATACTGAAAAGTAAAACTCATATTTATGTAATTTCATTATATGTAAATAGACAATGAAAGAAAACTAGTGGGTATATACACAATGAATACACCAGTGATAACGGAAAAGAAAAACCTATGTTGGTATACAGAAAATGAAGAGTTTATATGGACAATGGGTGCCACTGGAAAGTAAAATTTATGTGGGCATATAATCAATGTATGTATTACCTAGTTAATGTGTGCCATTGAAAAGGAAAACATGTGTGAGTATATATATATATATATATATATTTGGACTGTGGGTGCCATTGAAATTGGATGCAATGTTAGGGTTGGGTAAGCATGATGCATATATATTACCTAGGCTTCACTTTTGTGTTTTTCTTGTCCAGAAAACAACATCTAAATGATAAATTGCTTCAAATAGTGCTAGAAATGAATAAAACATGAAGGATTTGAGTGAAGAACACTGAAAAAAAGAATTGATAACAAATATATCACAATTAATGAGGTTTACATTAGAGAAACCCTTTGCAGGTGAAAGCTCTAGCAAAGATGGGGCTTTGCCTCCTTGTCAATACCAGTATGCATGATTGCAAGACAAAAATTAACTATGGAGAATTAGACCACCATTTTGAGATGACAACATACTTCTATGACAATCCCAAACTAGCTCTGCAATTAATTCACTTTGAAACTAAATTGCATTTCCTACATGTGCTACAACTTATCAAACAATTAACAGTGGTGCATTTCCTACATTTCCTAATTGAGATGGCAATATACCCATGACAACCCCAATCAAGCTCTACGATGAAATCACTATTCAGACTGGGAATTGCATTTCCTACACTCAGTTGCAGCTAATCAAACAAATGTAGATGTCATTAGTAGGGAAAACATATTGATGGTGGTGCCTCCCAAGCAATTGATGCTCTATAGTCAGGCTCCTCAATCAAGTCACATTCTACCTGGGTGGTTCTATGTTGTCCTTTGTTGCATTTAGGCAATTTTGGCATGGGCCAAAAGTGTCTGTCTAGATTCTGAAGACTTGTTATGAATTGAACCTATTATAATCAGTACCAATAGATTAAAAATTATAAATATATGTGATGTATGTAAGTTTCATTAATAACAATAGAATTTAATAATTGGAGATTTCCACACATGAATATTGCAAGATATGTATCTAGATATGGCTGTGCCAAAACTTTTTTAATCTATATCCTTAACGAGGGGTCTCAAAAGATAATCCAAACATTGGATGAAACAGTTCAACACAGTTATATACAGATACATATAGAACTTCCTACTAATAAGTATACACATATTAGCAAATCTAACAACTTTACGGACATTTTATGCACAACTTGCAAAGTAATTATTCCAAAAATTTACGCACGGATGAATTGAATTTTGTGAAAAGCTAGCCAATTGATGGCACATTTGTAAAACGGGTAAGTGCAAAAAGATGGGGGACCAAAAAGTGGCCACATAGTTTTGAAAAAAAAATAATACATAAGGCAAGCGTGTTATAACGCGAGCGTGTTATTACTTCCTATAAATAAATAAAAAAGCACTTCACTTCATTCCATTTCTTTTTCCTCCTATATACCCGCGGCCTACAAACCCTAGGAAGCGCGTTCGCGTTTTGGAGATCTCAATTCAACACAAAAATCTTTGCAATTTGTCGCCAAAATGCCTCCATGACGTCAAGCACGCCAAAAGAGTGAGTTTTATTTATTTATTTGTTTGAATTTGTTTCTAAATAGGTAGGTTTGAGTTATTTTTGATGTAAATTTCGTTAATTGTCAGGAAATGTTAATGCACCTCCTCCTCCTCCACAAAATCTTGCAGAACAACAACCTCCTCCATCCATTCCTAGACATGCCCCTGGAACACAAGAAAATATAATGGGGCAAATTGAAAACAACAAAAAAGAAATTGAAGATATAATTGCAAGGTTGAAAGATCCTTCCACTTCAACCTTGCATAGGTCCACGCTTGCTGAATCTCTTGAATCTATATTATCAAATATAGATTTAATTAGCAAGAAAATAACTAGTTGGATGGATAAGAGGAGAGAGTTTAGAGATTATTATGTAGACAAGCTGTCATACCAAGATGTGAAAAAATTACAAATCACAAAATTAGACTTGTGTTTGATTTTCACAAACTCACAAACAAATCAACCTCCATCCATTACATGCAAGAGGTTCCCTATCCATTGGTGCAATGACCAAGTGATAAGGGACAATTTTGGACAGAGGTGGTGGATGGTTTTTGACCATCCTCCATGCAATAATAATGAGGTCTCGCAATACTTTTTGAGGAAACTCTACTGCGAGTTTGTCCTCAATAAAGTCCCAAACTATTTTGATATGCGGGACTTCCAGGGTAGAGGTGGGGGGTCAGCACAAGATAGACCAGGGGTACGTCTTGACCCACAACGGGTAGTGAGATGAGTAATCAACAGACCAGCCCATGAGCATGTTTCTATCCCTTCCATTGTGAAGGAGAGTGTTGAGGTCGATACACTTTAGTCCATTAGTGCCTTGACCTAGAGCATCATAGAGCATGTCGGTCCTGCAGCACAGAGTGGGTTGGGAGATAGTGCGAGGAGTAGGGTCCCACCCCATACTTGTCAAACTTGCGGGCCAGCCTGTGGTTATGACCCCATGGATAGTCAGGACATAGGTGCACAGGCTACATCTGCAGTTGAGCAGATGGTGATGACAGATACCCTCCTGAGTGAGACTTTCAACCTTGATACTCAGGTAAATATTATCAAGTTTATTGAATTTAATTTATTAAATTTCATTTTTGAAATGCAAGATTAACTAATTTAAATTGATGATTTTAATGAAATTTCAGGGTCATAGCATCAATGCAGTTTTCAGTGGTTTGCCACCTGCATTTTACACTAGATCATCTACTGTCGGGGTATGTAACTAGTAAACAATTATAAATATTACATGTGAATAGCATCGTTATATGAATGGTATTCTAATATCTGATTTTGGATGTTGAATAGGTTTGTTAGTACTCATTTATGTCTAGGGTTTTGAGCTTGAACATTTGTAGGCTTTCTCATTCAAACCCTAAAATTTTATGAAGCATGAAGTCTGAATCTTGCCTTAGGAGGCCTGCCAAGTGGAAGAGTGTAAAATTCTAAGCAGGATTGCCTTTTATATCACCCTGAAATTTGGCCAAGTGAGGAAGTTATTCTTGTCAAAATTCTAGGTCTGTGTGCCTCCTCATCATATTTCAAATATAACTTGATTTTTTGAAGGAGGGGGTCATCATCATGTTTCAAATGTCGGGTGATCTTTGTCAATATCACCCCAACGTTCTTTCATCACCCGATGCTGCTGACGTCAAATTTTGCATGAGGGTGATGTCTACTTGTCTAAGGGCATCATCATATTCTGAAGGAGGGGGTGATATCCCAAATATCAGTCATATTCAAGGATCACCCCAATGTTACAACGAAGCTACAGTGCAACGGGACATCTTGCGAGTGGGGTGATATTCCAAATATCGAGTGATCTTCCGAATATCACCCTATGTTGTCAGTATGATGGTGATGTCATCAAGGTCCGAGGGGGTCATATTTCCAACATCGGTCATCTTACGAAGATCCCCTTGATATTGCAATATGATGGTGATGTCATCGGGGACCAACAAAATATCAGGGTGATATTTCATGCAGTAGTCAAGGATATCTTCACTCAGCAGGAGGTAACTGGAAGGAGATGTAGATGGATAAACAAATTGCAGGAATTCAACATTGAAATACAGATCACTAAGTTGGTAAGAGGACAAGGTTTGGCAAAACTGATGACACAGTCAAATCTAGAGGCATGCCAAGTGAATGTAGTGCATAATGAAGTTATAAATATGTCAGAATCTGAGTGGTATAAGGACATAGTATACTACTTGCAGAATTTAAACTGTCCTTCCCACCTCAGTGATTTCCAGAAGAGAACTTTGAAGCTGCAGGCTATTAAATACATCATTGTTCAGGGAAAGCTATATTGGAAAAATCCTAAAGGTGTATTACTCAGGTGTATTGATGAAAATTAGGCCAAGGATATTCTCAGTGACATGCACAATGGAGTATGTGGTGGACATTATGCTGGCCAAACAACAACCCATAAAATTCTCAGAGCAGGCTATTGGTCACCAACTCTTTTCTCAAATACACACAAAATGGTAAGAAAATGTGAGTCTTGCCAAAGGTTCTCAGGAAAGATAAGATATCAAGGTGCATTACCCCTTAGGATTATAACTGTAGAAGCTCCATTTTAACAATGGGGGATTGATTTTATAGGGGAAATCTTAGAAAAGTCAAGTGGAGGGCACAGTTGAATTCTGGTTGCTACTGATTACTTCACTAGATGGATTGAGGCCATTCCAACTTAAAAGGTTACAAGCAAAGTGGTGATGGATTTTATCCTGGAAAATATTATTATAAGATTTGGAGTACCAGCCAAATTGGTCGTAGATAATGCTATGTGCTTCAAGTCTGGTGAATTTATTGATTTTTACAATAATTATGGAATTGATTTGTCTCATACATCACCATATCATCCACAAGGGAATGGTCAAGCAGAGTCAAGCAACAAAAGTCTCATGAAAATCATCAGAAGGGTGATAGATAAAAATAAGAGATCTTGGGATTCAAAGCTAAAGTTGGCATTATGGGCTGACAGGGTGACAGTGAAAAGAGCAACTGGAAGATCTCCTTTTGAATTGGTATATGGTGTAGCAACTTGGTTACCTGTGAATAACCTCCTGCCAGTTTATAAATTCATCCAAGGGAACGGTGAGGAGATTGGAGACCCAATGACTGAAAGAATAAATCAACTGGTCGCACTAGATGAGATAAGAAGGGAAGCACAGAAAACAAACATCAAGACACAACAAAAAGTGAAATATCTATTTGATAGAAGGGCTACAGAGAGAATGTTTCAGATAGGTGATCTGGTCCTTATTTGGAATGCAAAGAGCCAGGATAAGGGCAAACACAGCAAATTTGAGCCCTTATGGACTGGCCCATACCAAATTGGCACTATTCATGGAGGTGATTCTTATTTTCTTCAGGCCCTTAATGGTGAACTATTGGAATTGCCTGTGCACGGTAAATTCCTTAAGGCTTTTTTCTCATAAATGAGTACCTATTGTGCACACTATAAGTTAGTTGTAAATATTTTGTACATGCCTTGTATAGTCGGTCGTGTTTTGAGTTTTGGGTTTTTTCTGGTCTACCCCGGAGTAGTCTGGTCATCACTGTAGTCTTGCACCTGCACATCCCCAATTAGAGCCTCTGTTAGTACTCATTTATGTCTAGGGTTTTGAGGTTGAACATTTATAGGCTTTCTCATTCAAACCCTAAAATTTTATGAAGCATGAAGTCTGAATCTTGCGAGTGGGGTGATATTCCAAATATCGGGTGATCTTCCAAATATCACCCTATTTTGTCAGTATGATGGTGACATCATCAAGGTCCGAGGGGGTCATATTTCCAACATTGGTCATCTTACGAAGATCCCCATGATATTGCAATATGACGGTGATGTCATCAGGGACCAACAAAATATCAGGGCGATATTTCATGCCAAGCGAGCTCAGCAGGTGGTTCGCTGACGTCAAGGTGATATTCGTTATCAGGTGATGTGGTCAGGATGATACTTTCCCATGGGGTGATATTTCACATTAGGGTGACGTGAAATATTAGGGTGATATTTCATATCAGGTGAACATGCAGGTGGCTCGCTGATATCAAGGGTTTGGCCGACAGCATATTGAACATGAGGATCATCAAGGTGGCAAGCAGTATCAGGGTGATGTTCAATATCAGGTAAGGAGTGTTGGCTCGCCGTTGGCGCAGGTCATGATGATGAGGTTCAGGGTTGGTGCCATCGGGAGCAAAATCACTGACATCATATAAGTTCGCAGCCCAGTTTATAAAGTATTTAGGAGGTTGCCACAGGGTGCATGTGGGATAAATGATTCCCACATGATTTGAAATATTAGGGTCATATTTCTTGATGGGAAAAGTTGCAAACGCACAGTTCACTGCATTCCCAAGGCCGCGGGTTGGTATGCCATTAATGGCGGATGTTATAGGGTATGGGTGAAGGCATGGACGGATCAAGTACCCGATTGAAGATGTGAATCCCCAGGTGGCAGCGCAGGGCTCGAGATCTCCCCTGTCTCCTCCTCTGCCTGTTGCATTTAATGTTGAGAGCCATTTTCTCATGATGAGCTGTATCTGGCAGATTTTGAAATTCTTCCATGTAATTAATGCTGTGCACTCCCCTGCTGTATATAGTAGGTGGTGTTTCTCATTTATGGTGGTTGAAAACTGGACAAATTTTGGTGCTGCAGTAGGAATACAATCTTCTGGTGACTCTGTTTTAGGTGTCTTGCGAGTTTATGAATTGTATGTTGTATGTATTATGCACAAAATTATCAATTTCATGTTGATTTAAATGAGTAATGCTTCATTGCGTGTGTTTTTTTATTTGTCTCCAGACTGAATGTGTTTTTCTTCTGACTCTGAACATCTAAGGGGTGTTATAGATTCTAGAATATAGGTTTCTATATTGAATACTTAGTCTCTTACTTCTACTCAAGGAGTAGATTGAATGTTTTGGATTAAGTGTTGAGAAGAATACATTGTAGTAAGGATGTTTGTAAGCAAAAATAACTAAATACTCTCTCTTGGGTATTGTCTGTAAGGCAAACATTTTAGAAACCCCTTGAAATCTGATTACTGTCTTAGGTCTATAGTAAACATTCACATATATATGTCTACTGAATCCGAGCCCTGGATAGGCACCAATCTGGTCTGGTATCTCTGTTGTAACCCAAAGTCCTAGTTTTGCATCCATATATAAATCAAACTCAAACTTTAAATCAAACCATTAGGACTTTAGAAGTAGTTTTAGGACCCAGAATCCTCTGTCTATAATTGAATATAGGCCCGAAGCTAGCCCCTTTGCACTTATCTCACAGTTTTGGTCTACATAAGAGAGGATTTATCTACTTTATATCAACATCCCAGCTAATTCATGGATGCATTTCATAGATGTTGAGTAGGGAATCCCCCCTTGGTTCTGTAGAGCCTAAAGAAGAAGAGATATTTATAGAGTCTATCTCCTATACTGTTGGCCCCTAGCCCATGAATCCTGTCGATCATTGATGGCTACTTTGTAGGGGTGACTGGGAACAAGCATCCAATCTGGGAAAAATACCAACAAGGTTAATATTGTAGATTTCACGGCAACACTTGCTAGCGGTGGTGGACTTCAAAGCTTTATGGAGGTAATAAAATAAATAGTTTAATGAATGAATTGTACTTACTAGATTTTTGTATGTGACTTGTGTGCTTTATTGTGTGTACTTCCATGTTTAGTTGAACGTGTGTGTATGTTAGGAGACATGATTTGCATCACTATTATAGTTTTCATAATTGAATAATGTTGTTTTATTTTCAGATGATGCAGGCTGCGGAGACACCTCCCCATGTTCAGAGGGCAATGGAGGATGGTGTGGCCTCTGCGATTCATAGCTCCATGGCATTGACAGGGGTATGAGGCAGATTAGTAAATTTCAATTTACATTCATTATTATAGTTGTCTATTTTTAAAAAATCAAAAGATTATTGATTTGAAGTTTAATTTCTATCTGGATGGTTTCTATAGGACATGACATCACCAGGGCCTATTCCTGCTACTGAGGCAAGTGAGGAGATAGCTTATATGTTAGCGGTAAGTGATTATTTTTTTAAATGTTTCATTTTTTATAACATGTAATTTCTATATATTAATGTCTATACTTTTTATTGTAAAAACTAAAGATGTTGGAAGAACTAAATAGGAGGAGTAGCCCTCAGGTTCATAGTAGATCACCCACATGCATGTCTCCATCCCCTAGAAGATTAAAGGCTGCCTGTGATCTATTCTCTTCACCAGCCAGAGGGGAATGACTTTTTATTGTGTTCCTTTGTTGTATGCCTATATGGCATTTGTGGACATATATTTTGTATTGTATATAGTTGACATTGTATGCCTATATGGCATTCTTGTAAGCCTATATGGCTATTTTGTATATATGTTATACTTATATTGACAGATATTGATGTATGCCTATATGGATATTTGGTTAATAGAAATCTTTTTTATTGATGGCATCCATACTTGCATTATAAATCCACATTTGAATGGATATTTGTAGATGGCTACTTCAAATATTTAAAGTCCAATTGTATTACATAGGATGTTTGTTGATTCAATAAGCTAGCTATTATTATTCAAGTATCACCTAAACCTCATTTTGGAACTAAAAGATAAAAGTTGTATTTTAAAAAAAAATGAATCATCATGTTGAACAGAAAATATTGATATTCTTTATGAGTAGAATAGAATGTCAACTATATGCAATACAAAAAAATGAATCATCATGTTATTCTTTATGTTTGAGATCCTGAAAATGACTAAGTCTGGTAGCTTGATATCCTAAAACACTAGGATGAATATCCAAGTCATTAGGATGATTGCGCCTTGAGAAAAAGTCATTAAGATGAGCGCCTAAAAGAGACTTTCTTAAACATTCAAACATTGAGCAATAAGCATGAAGGGTTAAGGCACAATTTGCAACTCATAAAGCCTCAAAAGGGCATCCAACTCAGAGAGAGCATTCATTTAAGACAAGGCACCCATTGACACCTGTTCCACCATAAAAGTGTGCCTAAGGTGGAAGGAGAACAAGCCTCTAGTAAGTGAAGCACACCTATTGTCTAAACCACTTCATTATGGCACCCTAGCATGAGGAGGAGTATATAAGTCAATAGGAAATGGCACCTAGAATGCAAATGAATGACTAAGTGGCATTTTCAATAAGCATCAATTCACCTTGAGCTTTCAATAAATACATCAAATTGAGCCCCATAAGCCTAGGCGCCCTTTGCCTTCAAAAGAACCTTGTATCGACGTCAAGAGTTGGTCGTATTGGCGTATCGGCAGACCTTGGTTAGGCTTCACTGATAGTGGTCTATCTTACTGATGAGTGTGGTTCAAAGTCAAAGACATCGGTGTATCGGAAGATAATCCCATCGACGCATCAGAAGAGCAGTTGAGAGCTTCGCTGATCAAGGGGGTCACACCAACAGTCAAAATCCATCGGTGTATCAGCCCAACGAGATTAGAGTTCACTGATGTTTGGAGTCTCACCGACGGGTGTGGTCCGAAGGTTGTCATTGGTGAGATCGGTGTGTCAGCAGAAGAGTTTTTGAGTGTGCCGATGGTATTAAGTCCTACCGATAGGTGAGGGACTTAGAGTCTCATATCAGAGTGAAAAAGACATCAGTGTGAAAGGATATAAAGTCACTGATAGCGGTCTGTCTAACCGATAAGAGTCAATGATGGAATGTTTGTCAGAAGTGAAATCAAACAGAGTCATGGTGGCATCGGCCTATCGATCGATGAAATTTTAAGCTCGCCAATGGTATGTTGTCTCACCAATAGTGAGTTCGAAGGTTTAAAAGTTGATAATTCTATGCTTCCACTATGTGCTCTGCATCAAACACTCATCCCTACTACAGTCTAGCATTCTCTAGTTGTGTTCTCCCCTTTTTTTTTGTGAACGCCTCTGGAAGTAATGTTGAGTTACTTGTGATGTCCTTATTAATTGGTGTTGTTTTGGATTCATGTGTAGTCCTTGTTCCTTATAGTCTATTGTCTACCTAACTATTTGTTGTAACTTATTGAACCACTATGATTTTGAATATTTAGATTTAGAGGGCATTAGACACCAAAACTTCTTGACCTTTAACAACCCAACCTAGAATCAATAGATTTTTGTCCATCCCAACTATTCTAGTCAAGACAAAGCATGTTGATTCTCATTCAATCCAAAGTTCATTAACAGGATTATCTTATCATAATATTTACGGAAATGACCACCTAGATGGACAATGATGTGAGCTATCTATAAAGAAACTTGCAAGAAGTGTAGGAGGCATGAGAATCCCTCCATGTTGTTTATCAAGTTGAATGATCTATGACACATCATGTATCATTAGAAAATATTCTCGAAGAGAAAGCAAGTGAAAATACTCAAAACAACCCATAACAAGGTGGAGAAGTTTAAAGGATGGAGGTTGCAACACTTTCCAACCTCATAGCCACACTAGTCCAATGGATTGGGATGCTAAAGGCTAGAGGTGTTGAGAAACCTCTAAAGGACAAAACTATAGAAAGACCAAAAGTTCAAATGAATCCATTCAACACTAGGGTTGAGAAAAACTAGGGGGCAACTCAATCTTCCCTATCTAAATTTTTTTTTCAAAAAACTAGTAATGACACTTTCCCACATCTTCAACAACCTAGTGGAGCTTATGCGCCACAAAATCATGTGACTCCCATAGTGTATCATCCCATCACTGTCCAACCAATTTATCTAGGATATCAAACAAATGTGTAAATGAAAAATCAACTTAGTACACAAGCCCCATCCATGGGTCTCATGTTCATAAGAACTCCAACTTCTAAAGATTCCTTTTTCAGGAACCTACTTAGACTATTTAAAAGAACCTCTTGACTTAAAAATTCGTAATATGTTATTATTACATCCCCTCCTATATGTACCAAAATTCAAAGAGGAAGGGAATCCAAATTCCCACATCAAGGCATATATGATGACTGTAAGAGAGATCTTCCCTTGGGACATAGTTGTGGCTAGGATATTTCCCAAGACCCTTGAAGGAATCATGTTAAATTGGTACTATTACCTTCCAAAGGTCTCTATACATTTCTTCATACAACCCATTGGTGATTTTGTGATACCTTTCAATATGAACAAATTGGTCAAGGCAAGAATTTGAGAGTTCCTAAGTATGAAATAAAATGTTTAGTTATTGGTACATTTTTAGAAGTCAGAGGCAAGTCCTTTATTTGTCAACTAGTGCCCTAAATATGGCCCATAGAGAAATCAATAACCTCTTTTTGCATTTTGTAAATAGGGATACAAGGGAGGAGGTTTAGAAGTTACCTTATAAGTCTTATGAGGAATATTTAGAAAGTGCATTAAGAATTGATCAAGCCACAATTAGTAGTGGGTAAAGGGTTTACAGAATAAATGGATAGTTGATGACTTCCCAAGCTAGAGATAATAGTGAAAATAATCCTTCCACCATCATGATATTGAAAAATAATCATAATGTAATGATATATGGGATAACTGACATACCCCTTGTGAAAAGTGATGATCATAACAAAAATGGTCACCTCAACTTAATGCCCAATAATTTTAATACTATTAAGTATCCACATAATAGTAGATAATCTTATCAAAAGTCATAGAGAAATTTCTAAGGACCATAGTGTTATCCCTATGACTTGACACATGCTGCTTGTTTCATAAAGCAAAGGGACATGACATAAATATTGTTGTTATATGGAGCCTAATCAGACTCAGAGGTTAAATTTACCCAACTTTTATCAGCGTGGTTTCCTCCCAAATATTTTCCTACTAGTTATGGTGCCTTGAAGTCTAAGTGCATGAAAATCATTCTGAGTTGGCAACCTAATCCAATGACTTGACACGAATCCCAAAACCACCTATTGGACCAATAGGATCCTAGGCACTCACTTCATGCATTATGATTTCTAGGCACCAGTTTGATACTCCATCACAAGGAAAGTGTGCCCACACTTGCAAGTGTTTTTCTTCAGGATCTAGGCGCCAGTTGAAGGTTGTAGTTACCAAGAAGAGCGCCTAGCAAGAGGAAGTCTTTTGGAGTCTCCAAAACACATCAAACACTTAACTAACAACAAGATAACTTTTTCCCAAGTTAGGCGCTTCAAGAGGGAAGTTAAAACATGAATAAGCGCCAACTTGTCTAGGAGCCAACTCAAGCTTGTTGAGGATACACATGGCACCCAACATTCCTTAGTGATTTTATGAACTTCAAATGCTCAGAACTATTCAAGAAATGCCCAATGCCCCTTCTTGATGATAGGCACCAAAGTGAGGGTGGAATTGCGCCTTGATGGTATTAGGCGCTATCTAGAGTATGCTACTCCATGGAAATGCACCTTCTTGCTTAGAGTAATTCAAACACTCCAAGGTCTTCAGTGATCAATTCACCAACTTATGAAATGTCCTCCTTCATTTTAAAACACATTGTAATGCTCTAGAGAGATGACTATACCTAGGCGTCAATTTGGGTTAGAAATGCCTCCAAAGTGCGCCTTCTCTTTCAGAATGCAAAACAAGGTCCAAAGGTGCTAATAAACTGAAGCGCTTCTTTGGAAAAGTCCCAGAGGTTAAGATGTGCCTTGTCTTAATGAGGTGCAACTCTTGGGTGAGAAAGCTTGTAAAGTGCGCCTAACTTAGTGAAGAGGTTGATAACTTCTAAACCCTTCCTGGAACTTAGATTGATTCAACTGAAGATCATCTTGCACCAATACATCACCAAACTTTCAATCACAAGATCAATTCAAACTTAGGTGCTCATTAAGAGTCTTTCCAATGTTGGCGCATCTGAGAGGTTGAACTGGCAAGAGATGGTGCATAGCTTCCTAGACCTTGTTTCAATATGTTTGAGTTTCAAAGTTGACTCAATGGTATCAAGATGGCGCCATAGAGTCTTTGGACTAGTTCCTTAGAGTTTCAAAAACATTCTGTCTCCTTGAAAATTCCTCCTACATGCTTGGGCGCCATTTCAAGGTCCTAGAACCATGATGTAGCGCCTTATTGCTCTAGGTGCCCATTCATGATTGTGCAACTTGAGATTGGCACCTAGAGTGAATAGGCTTTCATCTTGACTTAATACACTGCCTCCTTCTGATGATTTTTGGGGCAGCAGAAAACCTTTCACCATGGACAAATGTCTCAGAGATATAAAAAACTGAGAGAGGTTATTGTAGAGGCACTCTACGTGATCACGTTACCTCAGACATAATGTTTCTAATTGACATGGTTTTTGAGTAACATCTCGTCAAAGATTGCTGCCTTTTTGCACTTTGGACTCTTCAGGGATATCGTCGGTACAATGTAGCTCGGACTGTTTCGATATTTTTGGGTGAAAAATAGGACCATGCCTAGTGTAAATGTACCCATCCAGACACGAAACAATTAGTTTGGTTGCATCAGGAGTAGGATGAAAGTTACACTCCTTTGCAACTTTACAATGCCTCCTTCTGACGATTTTTAGGGCAGCAGAAAACCTTTCACCACAGGAAAATGTCTCAGAGATATAAAAAATTGAGAGGGGTTATTGTAGAGGCACTCTACGTGATCATGTTGCTTTAGATGAAATGTTTCTAAGTGACATGGTTTTCGAGTAACATCTCATCAAAGATTGCTGTCTTTTTGCACTTTGGACTCTTTAGGGATATCATCGGTACAATGTAGCTCAGACTATTTCAACATTTTTGGGTAAAAAATAGGACCATGCCTAGTGTAAATGTACCCATCCGGATGCGTTGGAATAGTCAGTTTGGTCGCATCAGGAGCAGGATGAAAGTTACATCCCTTTGCAACTTTACACTGCCTCCTTCTGACAATTTTTGGGGCAGCAGAAAACCTTTCACCACAGGCAAATGCCTTAGAGATATAAAAAATTGAGAGAGGTTATTGTAGAGGTACTCTATGTGATCATGTTGCCTCATACGGAATGTTTCTAAGTGACACGGTTTTCAAGTAACATTTCGTCAAAGATTGCTACCTTCTTGCGATTTGGACTCTTTAGGGATATCGTCGGTACAATGTAGCTCGGACTGTTTCGACATGTTTGGGTGAAAAACATGACCATGCCTAGTGTAAATGTACCCATCCGGATGCATTGGAACAGTCAGTTTGGTCACATCAGGAGCAGGATGAAAGCTACACCCCTTTGCAACTTTACACTGCCTCCTTCTGACGATTTTTGGGGCAGCAAAAAACCTTTCACCATGGGCAAATGCCTCAGAGATATAAAAAATTGAGAGAGGTTATTGTAGAGGCACTCTATGTGATCATGTTTCCTTAGACGAAATGTTTCTAAGTGACACAGTTTTTGAGTAACATCTTGTCAAAGATTGCTGCCTTTTTTCACTTTGGACTCTTCAGGGATATCGTTGGTACAATATAGCTCAGACTGTTTCGACATGTTTGGGTGAAAAAAAGGACCATGCCTAGTGTAAATGTACCCATCCAGATGCGTTGGAATAGTCAGTTTGGTCGCATCAGGAGCAGGACACTAAAAATGCATAACATGATGATGTAAAAATGTGTATATGTGTATAAATGCAGCAGGAAATTAAAAAAAGACAAACCTTACAAATTAATGTGCATACTTACAACTCAATGTAACATGACTTTACAAAATCAATGTGAATACTTATAAATTAATCTAATGAACCATCCGGGTCTGCTCTACTCTTTATTGTGTCAAGTATTGCTTCATGGTCAGATTCACGCACCTTCCACAAGATTTTGTTCAAAGGTCTACCCCGATACTTTATCAAATGAACATTGGATGCCACGACAAGGTTCAAGTAATGAAGAATCTTCTGATGCATGTCAAAGTCCTGAAACAGCCAAACATTAACACTCTTATGTGGGTACCTTCTAAGCCATGTTCCAGTAATAACCACTGAGCCTGTAGGGTATTCGATGTTTTCTCCATCTGTAATAGGGGCCTCCAATTTCTTTTTGGCCTCAACACAATGACATAAGTAATAATCTATTCCCTCTTCATTATCTTCATCTACAATAACTGCATATACGTGCCCTACATTGATATGTGTAGCAAATTAGATGAAATTAGTCAACATTACAAAAACACTAAAAAGTAAGATGACATTACCTAGTTGAACTAGATGAAATTAGATGCATATACATGCCCTATATTACCTGGTTGAACTAAATCTGATATGTGGTCAAAGTCAACCGATGATTCCATCTGTGTTAGTTCCAGTGCCGTCAGGGGTCGATATGTGTCAAGTGGGCTAAGATAACTTAACTGCCATTCATCAATCCACTCCTTTGACTCGCACTCATCCCAGACTTGAATTGTATAGGAAAAACAAAAGCATGATATCTTTCATGTATGGATACTCCATGAACCTGCAATTGAGCTTCTGAAAGAGTGCATCTCATTTGATCCTGTCAGTGTACAACAGTCCTCATATGGTGCAATGTTAGTATCATCTATCAACCAAAAAAATCTACGAATTGAAGACTTACCTTCATTACCTGGACCCATGGAAGCATTACACCACTCGACAATCAATTTTGCATCTGTCAACTTTGCATTGTCTTTATACTTTAACTCTTCTCGTGCTATGGCTCTTTTGATACATGCTCCTGCACCATCATGCTCCCCCTTTCCATGCTTGGCCTCACAAAAGTTCCACATATGCTGAATACCTATAAAATTATGCCTCCTACTCAGCCAATAGAAATTCCGTGAGTTCTTGAATTGTGACGCACAGTTATCTGACCATATGATATGCTGACTAAACGATATGCCCCTTCTAGCCAAATCATTATAGAACACCTGAAAGCAACCTTGCACGAACTCCATAGAATGCATGCGATCATCACTAATATAGAAATTATACTCCCTTATGATCTTTCTATCATCCTCTGTACTATCATTCACATGAATGAATGTGATGTGGACAAATATAGAAACCTGTGTGGAGTTGTAATATTGTGATTGCACCTCACGCTGTGGCTGTAGACTGTAGTTCTTTGCAAAGTTGATGACTGAAACAATGCTACCAATCAAAAATGTGTCCTTGCATAACTTGAATTGCAAGTCCAACCATCAAGCTCTACGGGCATGTCTTGCATACTCATACACTATGCTGTCATGAAATATAGGCATAAACTGATACACTGGAATCTTTTCAATAACCAATTCACACCTCTTTGCTTCTTTACCATCTTTTGTATTGTATGCCACTGTTTTATACTTGCCAAACTCTACTAGTTCGTTTCCAACCACGTGTTATTTCCATATGTTCACATATTGGCAAATGTTGCAAGCCACCACAATGATGACATGTGCCATCCAAGCATAACAAAACACATAATAATAGATATTGAACACAGCAAATAGAAGTTTCTTTTATTGAATTGGGTAACTCATTACATTACAGAAGCTCAATTACAATCAGAGGATGAATCCTCTATTGGCTGCAACACATTACAGCTTTCCCAACCTCAAGACTCTAGAATCTTTAGCCTTCTGTAACCCCAAATCAGTTAGGGTTTCTGTTTTCCCACCTATTCTTGACTCTACACTGGTGCCCCTTAACTCTACTACTGCCCAGGGTTCCTGAAATAGTCATAAATAGCACTTTTTGGCGGCCTCCAGCCAAATTTTGAAATTTGCAACTCCCTCCAAAAGTAGGTCAACTTCCGGGAAGCATAACTTTTGATCCGGGTGTCCGATTGACGAACCGTTTTAAGCACCGGAAAGCTCGCGATGTGAACTATCATGCCAAAAATTCATAAATAGATTTCCATCAACTTTTTAGGACATTATGGAAAGTTTTAGTGCCTCATATCTCGTTCCAAAAATTTTTAGGGGCTTTTCAGAAAACAAAAACTTTAATATCTTTCAGATCACAAATGATCTTTACCTGATTCCTTCGCCAAAGGTCTTATATTTCTGTTATGTAACTTTCTGGAAGTTTTTACTTCATTACGTGCCCAAATGCAAACTTTCTAAAAGTAGCAGGTACACTTTCCTAATTAGGCAGGTTGCTATTTTTAGCAGTTTTAGAAAAAATTGAAAGTCCTACATTATTATTCTGGATATTATGGAACCAAAAACACTAATTATGGAAAGAAATGAAAATAACTACAATGATTTTAAATTAACTTCTTTTTGGGTGATGTAAGATTGCCCTTACACCACTGGATGCTCCTGCATCAGACACCCAGGGTAATTTGAGAAGTGACCCTATCACGTCTCATGTGTTTGTGTGAGAAAAACCTAAATGGTCAACCTCTACCTTAGACAACCAAGAAGAATCTTCAACAGGCCTTCCTTTCCATTTTACCAGATATTCTTCATATTGCTTGTTCCGAGTACTTCTTCCCACACGGCTATCCAAGATCTCTTCTATCTCCTCTGTTGAAGTAGATGCCAGAATACTCCACTGTTCTTCTGTTGGTCCATCCTCTGTTCCACTTTCATGATATTCTGATAAATCAACAATGTTGAAAACAGGGGAAATATTGATCCCACTTGGCAGCTCTACTTCATATGCATTTCCTGAATCATGTTTCTTTAAAAATTTGCATGGTCCAAATTTCTTCATTTTCAACTTATTGTATGTTCCAATTGGGAACCTTTCTTTTCTCAAGTGAACCATGACTTCATCTCCTACCTGGAATTCCTTATATCTCCTCTTCTGATCTGCCTTAGCCTTGTACTAAATATTCATTTTATTAATGTGCTTTCTCACCTCTTCATGCAAATTCTGCAGATGTTCTGCAAAGTCTTCAGCTTCAGCACTTGTCTTTTCTCCATTGTCCAGCTTCCTTAACTTAGAAGCATTTCTTGGGCTATTGCCATATACAATCTGGAATGGTGATTTACCAGTACTCCTATTGACAGAATTGTTGTAAGCAAATTCTGCCTGTGGTAAAATCAAATCCCATCCCTTGGGCTTATCTCCTACTAAGCATCATAGCAGGTTACCCAAACTCCTATTCCCCACTTCAGTTTGTCCATCAGTCTGTGGATGGTGTGCAGAACTAAACTTCAAATCTGTCTTTAACTTCTTCCACAATGTCCTCCAAAAATAACCAACAAACTTGGTATCTCGATCTGAAACTATGCTCTTTGGTAGACCATGTAGTCTCACCACTTCCTTGAAAAATAACTCTGCAATATGAACAGCATCATTAGTCTTCTTACAAGGAATAAAATGTGCCATCTTTGAGAATCTGTCCACCACCACAAAAATAGAATCATGCCTTCTCTGTGTCCTTGGTAAACCAAGAACAAAATCCATACTAATATCATCCCATGGCTTCTCTGGTACAAGTAATGGTTGATACAATCCTATATTTTGACTTGTTCCTTTTGCCATCTGATATACTCTACAACTCTGCACAAACTTCCTCACATCTTGCTACAACTGTGGCCAATAATAATTTTCACCAATAATAGAAATGGTCTTATCTCGACCAAAGTGTCCAGCCAATCCTCCACTATGCTTCTCCTTAATCAGGTTCTCTGTCATGGAACTCCTCGGAATGCACAACTGGCTTCCTCTAAACAACATGCCGTCTTGGATTATGAAATCCAACCATTTTGTCTTGTCCAAAGTAATAGGCTCCAGACAAGCTTTCCAAGCCTTTGCAAAATCTGGATCTTTAGGATACAAACTTTTGAGCTCATCGAACCCAACAACTGCTATCTTCATTTCTGTCAGCAAGTTTTGCCTTCTGCTGAAGGCATCTGCAACTCTGTTGGACTTCCCACTCCTGTGCTTCAAAACAAAGGTATAATTCTGCAAAAACTCAACCCATTTTAAGTGCCTTTGGTTCAACTTCCCTTGACTATTAAGATACTGCAAAGCTTGATCATCACTATATAAAACAAACTCTTTTGGCAACAGATAATGTCTCCATTTCTTCAAAGCCTGAACTATTGCATAAAATTCCTGATCATAAATAGAATACTTTTTCTTGGCATTATTAAGCTTCTCACTAAAATAGGCAATGGGCTTACCTTCTTGGCTCAAAACAGCTCCTATACCACTACCACTAGCATCACAATCTACTTGAAATACCTTATTGAAATCTGGAAGTGCCAAAACAGGTTGTTCTATGACTTTCTGCTTCAATGTATCAAAGCTCTTGTCTGCTCCTTTAGTCCATCTAAACTCTTTTCTATCCCCTCTCATTGTCTCAGTTAGAGGTGCACAAATGCTACTGAAATTCCTGATAAATTTTCTATAAAAACTTGCCAAACCATGAAAAGATCTTACCTCCATTGCACTCCTTAGCATAGGCCACTCAATGATAGCCCTTACTTTTTCTAGGTCCATCTTAAGACCTTCCTCTGAGACAACAAATCCCAGGTATACCAACTCATTCTTTGCAAAACTACAATTCTTCAGATTAATCAGCAGCTTCTCCTCCCTCAGCTTCTCTAGAACTGTTCTGATATGCATCAAATGCTCATCCCAAGTCTTACTGAAAATCAAAATATCATCCAAATAAACAATAACAAAACTTCCCAAAAGTTCTTTTAGTACCTCGTTCATGAGCCACATGAATGTGCTCGGTGCATTGGTTAGCCCAAATGGCATGACTAACCACTCATACAAACCTTCCTTTGTCTTGAAGGCTGTCTTCCATTCATCTCCTTCTCTGATTCGAATCTGGTGATACCCACTCTTTAGATCAATCTTCGTGAAGTACTTGGCTCCACTCAAACAATCCATTATGTCATCCATTCTTGGCAATGGAAATTTGTACTTGATTGTAATCTTGTTGATGGCTCAGGAATCTGTACACATCCTCCACTCTCCATCTTTCTTTGGTGCTGGTACTACAGGTACTGCACATGGACTTAGGCTCTCCCTTATCAGTCCCTTCCTTAACAACTCGTGAACTTGTCTATTTAGCTCTTCATTCTTTGCAGGGGTCATTCTGTGGGCTGCCTTGTTTGGCAAACTAGCTCCTGGTATCAAATCCATTTGATGACTTATCTTCCTTACTGGTGGTAAACCTTCTGGTACACTATCAGAGATAATGTCTTGGAACTCTTCCAACATATCTGAAACTTCTGCTGGTACATCTTCACATTTCTCTTGACTAATCTTAGGAATCAATGCAAAGCAATGATGCTCATGCTTCATACCCTCCAAAAATTTCCTACCATCTACCAAACAAATTCTGGTAGTGCTACATACCTTTTCTTCCACCTCCCTCAAGGGCTTCAACTTATGATGAACTCCATCCTTTGTTAGGGAATATGTGTTTGCACGGCCATCATGGACAACACTCCTATCATACTGCCATGGCCTCTCCAATAACATATGACATGCATCCATCGGTATGATGTCACACAGCACCTCATCATGGTAGTCACCAATCTTGAACTTCACTAAACACTGCTCATTGACCAAAGCTCTATGGTCCTTCTGTAACCATGCAATTTGATATGGATGCGGATGCTTTCTTCTTGTCAACTTCAACTTGTCAACCATCTCCTCTGAAACAAGATTATCAGTGCTTCCACTATCAATAATAATATCACAACACTTACCTTCACATTTGCACCTTGTGCGGAATAAACTCTTCCTCTGATTAGGTTCTTTCTCCTCATTCAACAAAGTTCTTCTGACAACTAGGGTTTCTCCCCTTTCTGCATCTTCAGAGTGCTCAGACTGTGCATCTTCATCCACATGTGCAACTCGTGCATTAGCTTTAGGTCTTCTATTCATCCTTCCTTGATGTTGTGGACACTCGTATGCTCGATGTCCTTCTTCTCCACATTGGAAATAGGTTCCTCTGAAACCTCCTCTTCCAGGTCCTTGCCCAGGTCTACCTCTTCCTCTTCCTCTTTGCTCACCATTGTTCTAGTCACGAGGGCGGTAGGTATTATCACCTCTCTGATTTCGACTGGTACCAACTTCTTCACTTTTCTTTGCATCTTCATTTCGGCCCCCATAGGGTCTTCCACTAGTCCTTCCGCCTTGACCTCTTCCCCTTTGCTTGCTGCCAAATCTTTTATTCAGCTTCTCTTCCACCTTCAGGGAAAACTGGTAAGCATCTTCTATGGTGGTCATTCTCACCAGGCTCAACTCCTCTTGAATACTCGGCCTCAACCCATTAATGTAATAGGCTACCTTCTCCTTGTTGGGCTCTGCATGACTTGTCCTGATGGTAATTTTATAAAACTCTTCTGTATACTCTTTAACAGACTTGTTACCTTGCTTTAGTCCTTGCAGCTTCTTCAACAACTCCATCTCATAGTCCACAGGAATGAACTGTTTCTTCAGTTTCTCCACCATCCGATCCCATCTGGTGATCTTTCCTTTTCCTCTTCTATTCCTCTCTAATTAGACCTCCTTCCACCAAATATTGGCATGGCCCTTCAACTTTGTTTTTGCAAACTTAACCCGATCTGGGTCCTCTACATCTTCATACTCAAAATACTCCTCCATGTCATTGATCCAATCAATAAGTTGTTCTGGATTCAAATCTCCAGAATATGTAGAAACTTCAATCCTAGGCCTCTTTCCGATCTTCGAAATGGCCCTCAACAACCTAACTTTTGCAGCATCTCCGGTAGCTTCTTGTTCTTCCTTAGATAGCTCTTCTTTAGCTTCTTCTTCACTTTCTTCCATTATCCTTGGCTCAAACCCTCTTCGTAGCTCCTCTTGCGATGCATCAATTTGCCTTTGTAGGGCTCTAAAACCCTCTTCTGTCAAAGCATTCCTCCCACCATGGTTTCTTCGTGGAGGCATCTTGGTCTCCGCAGCAAACCCACAACCTCAAGTCCTAGTGCAAACTACCTCATAGTCGGTGATATGTCTACACACTTAGGAAAACTTGGCTTTGATACCACTTGATGAAGGGGGTAAATCACAAAACACACAATAACAGATATTGAACACAGCAAATAGAACTTTCTTTTATTGAATTGGGCAACTCATTACATTATAGAAGCTCAATTACAATCAGAGGATGAATCCTCTACTGGTTGCAACACATTACAGCTTTCCCAACCTCAAGACTCTAGAATATTCAGCCTTCTGTAACCCCAAATCAGTTAGGGTTTATGTTTTACCACCTATTCTTGACTCTACACTGGCCCCCCTTAACTCTACTACTGCCCAGGGTTCCTAAAATAGTCATAAATAGCAACTCCCTCCAAAAGTAGGTCAACTTCCAGGAAGCAGAACTTTTGATCCGGGTGTCCGATTGATGAACCGTTTTAAGCACCGGAAAGCTTGCGATGTGAACTATCACACCAAAAATCTATAAATGGATTTTTGTCAACTTTTTGGGACATTATGGAAAGTTTTAGTACCTCATATCTTGTTCCAGAAATTTTTAGGGGCTTTTTAGAAAACAAAAACTTTAATATCTTTCAGCTCACAAATGATCTTTACCTGATTCCTTCGCCAAAGATCTTATATTTTTGTTATGTAACTTTCTGAAAGTTTTTGCTTCATTACGTGCCCAAATGCAAACTTTCTAAAAATAGCAGGTACACTTTCCTAATTAAGCAGGTTGCTATTTTTAGCAGTTTTGGAAAAAACTGAAAGTCCTACATTATTATTCTAGATATTATGGAACCAAAAACACAAATTATGGAAAGAAATGAAAACAACTACAATGATTTTGAATTAACTTCTTTTTGGGTGATGCAAGATTGCCCTTACACCACTGGATGCTCCTACATCAATATAGGCATAAACTGATACACTGGAATCTTTTCAATAACCAATTCACACCTCTTTGCTTTTTTACCATCTTTTGTATTGTATGCCACTATTTTATACTTGCCAAACTCTACTAGTTTGTTTCCAACCACATGTGTTATTTCCATATGTTCACATATTGGTAAATGTTGCAAGCCACCGCAATGATGACATGTGCCATCCAAGCATAATTTCTTGTAGAATATTTGACCTTCCTCTCTTTCACATAAAATTCTTGATATGAAGTCTCTTGAAGATGTTGGTTGGGCACATATGGCACAACCCTGCAAAACATTGTTAGTATGCACATCTAAACATATAGGCCTATAAGCATCAAAATGGTTAGAAAATTCAATATGTAATCTACAACAACAAGTAGTGCATGTGTGATTTATCTTGACATAGAAATGTTTTATCATTTCAAAATGTCTTTGACAAATTTTAATTTAAGGATACTTCTCTTGAAATTTACCATAAAAATTGTGTTTGAGTCTCATCCAAAAAATCCTTTGGATGTGGCTCATAGTTTTGACTACCAATTCTCATTCTTACCACATCCCTTTGATTCGGAGATACCCTTGTGTAATTCTTCCAAAAGTCTTCAATTAGTAATCTCAATGCTTTAACAATTGGTTTATCTTTTTGTGGTAGTCTCCCTGAGAACGCCCATAATTCATTGGCATTAGTGTCCTCAATTCTTTGGCATCTTCCAATGGCTCTTGAAAAATTTTTCCTATTAATTCTCAATTCTTGACTCGTCTTTCTAATGAGACGAGCTTTCCTCATTTGACTACTTACTATAGTTGATGTAATAACACGCTGTGTTGCATTACTATCTTTTGTACGTGAGGTGTTACCCACACTCTCATACGCACTCATTAGATTCTTGACAATAGATTTTTCACTTGAAGCCTCTGATATTCTCAACCCAAGAATCTTCATGATGGACCTATACTTTATACTTTGCATCATTTCAATGAATAGTTGACATCTTGCAGTCTCATTTAACTTTTCAAAGAACAATCTCCAAATCTTATGAGCATATCTTCTACAAGTGCGTTTTGGAATCTTACCTTCGATTGGCTGCAAAGTATTCTCATCAATTTCACTCAAATACTTTGGCTTTCTATGCAAAATTCTAGGTGGTGTTAAGTTAGGTAAATTCATCTCAACATTAGAAATTTCATCAATATTTAAATGAGATGGGCTAGATGGCATATCTTCGATCAAAGATGGAATAGATGACATACCTTGAGGTTGAGGTGGGAATGATGGCGTACCTCCTTCATCACATGTGCGTGATGATGTACTCTCAACTTGAGATGTGGTAGATGGTGTCCCTACATGTTGACTTGCGGTAGAGGACGTGTCTCCAACTATGGTATTCAAATCTCTCGTAGCACGAAGTTTTTGCATTCATTCTCTTTGTGCCGCCAATACCATATCTCTTTGTGATGGTTGTGGTTCCTCTTCAATTGGTATGTCTTCATTTATCATGTCCAATTTCCTCTTCTCACGAAGTTCCCTCATAGCCACTACTTTCTTTACATTCTTAGCTTCTATCTCTTCCTGTGTTGGTTTAATTCTTGATCATTTCCTTGGCATGATGAAGAATTTGTTTGTAGCATGATAAAGAGACCAATATTACTTCCTAAGAAATGAATACAAGATAATAGTGGGATTGTATTTTTATTATGTTGTAAGGATTTATTCTTGTATAGTTTGACATCGTGGTATGTTAAGGTCTATTTATTACACATAATTATTAAAGAGCCCAAGTGTAGAAAATATACATGGCATCATGTGAGATTGTAGGCTGCTTTCTTGATTGGGAATGTGTCTATTTTAAACATGTATGATAAAGCATGATAAAGTAATTCAATCCAAATTAAGGAAAATGTAAAGAACATGCATGTAAAGACTTGACATACCTAAAAAATGAAGATTCAAATGGAGAGAGTAGCCAATTATGTAGTGTTTTTTTCTTCTTGCATCAAACTCCTCAACAATTTGAGTTTTTCACCACTTGCTTCCTTTTCAATGTTAAATTGAATAACACTCAAATATAATTACTAACAACAATACTATTAACCAATCTATAATGTTAAATTCCTAAAATTGAATCACAATTAACATTGCAACACTACAAAAATTGAAACTTGAATAGATATATATCAAACTTGGTGTGAAAACTATGTTATTTCCTCCTCAAGTTGGCAAAGCAGAAAAGGTGGTGGAAAGATCATCCAAAGGTGGTACAATGTGTCAAATATGCATGTGAACTTCCCAACAGCATGAAAGCACTTCTTTTTTGTCGGAGCACACGCAGAATCAATATGAAAACAGAGCATGTGGGCCTGGATCACGGGGGTCAACACTTTTTTACCATTTTTATAGCAAGACAAAATGTGAGTGCGTTATAATGTGCTCATGTTGTGTCCTGCTATAGATTGATCACATCTTATGCATTTCTCTTTCCATACCTTCCCCTTTAGACTTGAATGACCACAAGGTTTTTGAGGGAGAACTTTTCCTATTTCCTGCAAGAGCTTGCCAGATGATCCACCATATGATAGGCATAACAATGAAGGGGCAAGCCCTCATAATCAAGTTCTTGATGGAAAATGCCCATCGAGGAAGAAAGATAGATCTTCTTTGGAAGTAGAAGTTCTAGTTTGTGACAAATCCTTATCCAAGCATAAATAGCAGGGGTTCTATTAAGCGATTGCCAATCCACTTCCACAAAGTCTCCTGAAGACTTCCTGATTGATTCCAAAACATCCACACCCCAAAACTAGAGAGGCAATCAATATAATCAAACCCATAAATCTACATTTGACGAGAGAAACCCTCAACCCTCAACCCTCAACCCTCAACGTCAAACCCTAATCTCTCAACCCTTAACTCTAATCCCTTGAACCTCAACCCTATCCCTAAACCCTAAACCCTAAAGACTCAACCCTCAATGTCAAATCCTAATCCCTCAACCCTTCACTCTAATCCCTCAACCCTCAACCCTATCCCTAAACCCTCAACACTATACCTTAAACCCTAATCCCTTAACCCTAAACCTTATCCCTAAACCCTAATCCCTCAACCCTCAACCCTCAGCCCTAATCCATCATCCCTCAACTCTAATCCCTCATCCCTAAACCCTAAATGCTATCCCTATTCCTAAACCCTCAACCGACTTGATACTATACCTTAAACCCTAATCCCTTATCCCTAAACCCTCCAACCCTATCTGTAATCCTTATACCCTCCACACTCTACTTTAACTCTAATCCCTTGACCCTCAACCCTATCCCTAAACCCTTGAACCTCAAACCTTAACCCTCAACCCTCAACGTCAAACCCTAATCCCTCAACCCTTAACTCTAATCCCTCGACCCTCAACCCTATCCCTAAACCCTAAACCCTAAAGCCTCAACCCTCAATCCTTAACATCAAATCCTAATCCCTCAACCCTTCACTCTAATCCCTCAACCCTAAACCCTATCCCTAAACCCTCAACACTATACCTTAAACCCTAATCCCTCAACCCTCAACCCTAAACCTTATCCCTAAACCCTAATCCCTCAACCCTCAACCCTAATCCATCATCCCTCAACTCTAATCCCTCATCCCTAAACCCTAAATGCTATCCCTATTCCTAAACCCTCAACTGACTTAATACTATACCTTAAACCCTAATCCCTTATCCCTAAACCCTCCAACCCTATCCCTAATCCTTATACCCTCCACACTCTACTTTAACCCTAATCCCTCGACCCTTAACCCTATCCCTAAACCCTTGACCCTCGAGCCTCAACCCTCAACCCTCAACGTCAAACCCTAATCCCTCGACCCTTAACTCTGATCCCTTGACCCTCAACCCTCAACCCTATCCCTAAACCCTAAACCCTAAAGCCTCAACCCTCAACCCTCAATGTCAAATCCTAATCCCTCAACCCTAAACCCTATCCCTAAGCCCTCAACACTATAACTTAAACCCTAATCCCTCAACCCTCAACCCTAAACCTTATCCCTAAACCCTAATCCCTCAACCCTCAACCCTAATCCATCATCCTTCAACTCTAATCCCTCATCCCTAAACCCTAAATGCTATCCCTATTCCTACACCCTCAACTAAGTCGATACTATACCTTAAACCCTAATCCCTTATCCCTAAACCCTCCAACCCTATCCCTAATCCTTATACCCTCCACACTCTACTTTAACCCTAATCCCTTAACCCTCAACCCTATCTCTAAACCCTTGACCCTCAAACCTCAACCCTCAACCCTCAACGTCAAACCCTAATCCCTCAACCCTTAACTCTGATCCCTCGACCCTCGACCCTATCCCTAAACCCTAAACCCTAAAGCCTCAACCCTCAACCCTCAACATCAAATCCTAATCCCTCAACCCTTCACTCTAATCCCTCAACCCTAAACCCTATCCCTAAACCCTCAACACTATACCTTAAACCCTAATCCCTCAACCCTCAACCCCAAACCTTATCCCTAAACCCTAATCCCTAAACCCTCAACCCTAATCCATCATCCCTCAACTCTAATCCCTCATCCCTAGACCCTAAATGCTATCCCTATTCCTAAACCCTCAACTGACTCGATACTATACCTTAAATCCTAATCCCTTATTCCTAAACCCTCCAACCCTATCCCTAATCCTTATACCCTCCACACTCTACTTTAACCCTAATCCTTCGACCCTCAACCCTATCCCTAAACCCTTGACCCTCAACCCTCAACGTCAAACCCTAATCCCTCAACCCTTAACTATGATCCCTCGAACCTCAACCCTATCCCTAAACCCTAAACCCTAAAGCCTCAACCCTCAACCCTCAACATCAAATCCTAATCCCTCAACCCTTCACTCTAATCCCTCAACCCTAAACCCTATCCCTAAACCCTCAACACTATACCTTAAACCCTAATCCCTCAACCCTCAACCCTAAACCTTATCCCTAAACCCTAATCCCTCAACCCTCAACCCTAATCCGTCATCCCTTAACTCTAATCCCTCATCCCTAAATCCTAAATGCTATCCCTACTCCTAAAACCTCAACAGACTTGATACTATACCTTAAACCCTAATCCCTTATCCCTAAACCCTCCAACCCTATCCCTAGTCGTTATACCCTCCACACTCTACTTTAACCCTAATCCCTCGACCGTCAACCCTATCCCTAAACCCTTGACCCTCGAACCTCAACCCTCAACCCTCAACGTCAAATCCTAATCCCTCAACCCTTAACTCTGATCCCTCAACCCTCAACCCTATCCCTAAACCCTAAACCCTAAAGCCTCAACCCTCAACCCTCAACGTCAAATCCTAATCCCTCAACCCTTCACTCTAATCCCTCAACCTTAAACCCTATCCCTAAACCCTCAACACTATACCTTAAACCCTAATCCCTCAACCCTCAACCCTAAACCTTATCCCTAATCCCTCAACCCTCAACCCTAATCCGTCATCCCTTAACTCTAATCCCTCATCCCTAAACCCTAAATGCTATCCTTATTCCTAAATGCTCAACCGACTCGATACTATACCTGAAACCCTACTCCATTATCCCTAAACCCTCCAACCCTATCCCTAATCCTTATACCCTCCACACTCTACTTTGACCCTAATCCCTCGACCCTCAATCCTATCCCTAAACCATTGACTCTCGAACCTCAACCCTCAACCCTCAACGTCAAACCCTAATCCCTCAACCCTTAACTCTGATCCCTCGACCCTCAACCATATCCCTAAACCCTAAACCCTAAAGCCTCAACCCTCAACATCAAATCCTAATCCCTCAACCCTTCACTCTAATCCCTCAACCCTAAACCCTATCCCTAAACCCTCAACACTATACCTTAAGCCCTAATCCCTCAACCCTAAACCTTATCCCTAAACCCTAATCCCTCAACCCTCAACCCTAATCTGTCATCCCTCAACTCTAATCTGTCATCCCTCAACTCTAACCCCTCATCCCTAAACCCTAAATGCTATCCCTATTCTTAAACCCTAAATGCTATCCCTATTCCTAGACCCTCAATGGGCTTGATACTATATCTTAAACCCTAATCCCTTATCCCTAAACCCTCCAACCCTATCCCTTAACCCTAATCCCTCGACCCTCAACCCTATCCCGAAACCCTTGACCCTCGAACCTCAATGTACTCAACCCTCAACGTCAAACCCTAATCCCTCAACCCTTAACTCTAATCCCTCGACCCTTAACCCTTAAAACTTGAACCCTAAAACCTATCCCTACATGCTCGACACTTGACACTATATCTTAAAACCTGTTCCCTTAACCCTCATCCCTAAAGCCTCAACCCTAAATCATTAAACCTTCAACCCTAAACCCTATCCCTAATCCCTCTACCCTCGACACTCTTATTTAACCCTAATCCCTTGACCATTAACCCTATCCCTTAACCTCAACCCTCAACCCTCAACCATCAAGCCTCAACTCTCAACATTAAATCCTAATTCATCAACCCTAAACCCTAATCCCTCAAACCTAAACCCTATCCCTAAACCATCAAACCTCAACACTATACCTTAAACCCTAATCCCTATCCCTCAACCCTTAAAACTTAAACCCTATCCCTACACCCTCAACACTTGACACTATATCTTAAGCCTTAAACCCTCATCCCTAAAGCCTCAAACCTCAATCCTTAAACCTTCAACCTTAAACCCTATACCTAATCCCTCTACCCTTGACACTCTAACCCTAACCTTGACATTAAATGCTAATCTATCATCCCTAAACCCTAATCTGTCAACCCTAAACCCTATCCCTAAACCCTCAATCCTCAACACTATACCTTAAACCCTAATCCATCAACCCTAAAACCTAATCCCTCAACCCTCAACCCTAAACACTATCAATAAACCCTCAACCCTCGACATTATACATTAAACCCTATGAGAAAAGCTTTGCTTATGGTACATCCACAGTGAGTAATTAATAGTTGAAATTAGAAGGATGATCATTATGAGAAAAGATTTGCATTGGGGTACATCTATGTTTCTTGTTGTCCACCCCACACTTAGGGAAGGTATATTGTTATGAAATAGACAAATAATCTCCCATTGTTTATTGGCTCTATCCACAAGAACTACTAAACTATACCTTAAACCCTAATCCGTCAACCCTAAACTTTCAACCCTAAACCCTATCCCTAATCCTTCTACCCTCAACACTCTACCTTAAACCTAATCCCTTGACTCTTAACCCTAAACACTATCCCTAAAGCCTCAACCCTAAACTCTAATTGCTTATCCCTAAACTCTAAATCCTATCCCTAAATGCTCAACCCTCAACCTTAAACATTAATCACTCAATCCTTATCCACCCCTCTCCTCCCCTATCTGGCTCACTCCCATCTCTACCCTCCTCTGCCCTCGACACTATACATACATAAATATAGGCATACATAGATACATACATACATATAGGCATACATAGATACATAGATATATACATACATACATACATATAGGCATACATAGATACATACATACATACATACATACATATAGGCATACATACATACATACATACATACATGATTAATAGACTTGAATAAAAAAAAATTAAGGGGAACATAATGCGAGCGCGTTATAATGCGCTTGCGTTATCTCAAACATGACAAACAACAGACTAGCGAAAAAGGAAAAATGCAAAGCAAAACATAACGCGAGCGCGCTATAACGCACTCGCGTTATGTCTTGCTTTGGGAATCCCAAGCCTTGGGCTTGGGATTTGCTTTGGAGTTCCAACCCAAAGGCTTGGAGTGCCTTTTGAATAGTCACATACGTGTTTTTCCATATTCTTCAAGATTTCACATAATTTTGTTCATGCTAACCCTCAGATTTGCACGTGTTTCAAGGTCAAACAAATCAAACACCTAGGTAATGTTAGGCTTTCTCTTAGCTATTTGACCATGTGATTTTTTTCACATTTTAACAATGTTAAGCCTTTCATCTTTAATTTCTTTTGTTTGTGTGTCCGTTTTTGGGCAAAACCACTATTTGGTCTTTTTTCATTGTAAATTAACTATTCATTGAAATTTCAAAAAAATTACATATTTAGAAACTAGACTCCATTCTACAAATATTAAAAAAAGAAAAAAATGATTTTCAATTAGTTTTTAAAATTTATAGGGGTAGGCCAAAAATCTATTTTTTAGGATGTGTCCACTTTGAAAATTAGTAAAAAATCAAATATTTATCAAAAAATTATCAGAAAAATCAAGCATAAACTACATGCTATTAGATAATTTCTCACTGAAGCGATTTTAAAAATACCAAAGAAAAGTTGACTTTTTGAGGGAGCCACAAAACATTCTATGTTATGTTTTTTTGACAGAAACAACACCAATTTCTGTGGCTCCCTCTTTTGAACCCCTTTATCTATGCCATTTTTTTAAAAAAATAGTAGTTTAGAAAATAGACTCGGAGCACTACGAACATTGTTTTGGTTGCATCTCCAAATTTTGAGTGTAACTATGCTCAATTTCTCATCCAAGGCCAGTATTTCCTGATTTCAGAAAAAAAGTGGCCACTTAAGACCCCTTTTTGACCCCCCATCTTCTTGCACTTACCCAAACCCTGATTCTAAATGTTAAATCATCTAACAAAGCGCCTATGGAAAAAACCTTGAGCAAGGGAATTTTTTTTTTAAAAATAGAAGGGTTAAAAAAATGTGTTACCATGGTCTAGCAGAGTTCATAGATAAATCTTTCAGGCAACACCACCATAGGGAGCTTCACACTACTGCCACTTCCACCACTTTTCCATTCCCAAATGCAATCATTTGTCATGTATTTACATTCCACGGGCAGAACAACCATTTTCTTCTAATTAGTTTTATTTGTCCGTCACCGCTTTTGCGCTTGCCTTTGCCTTTGCTACAACAACTGAAGAAGAAAATACCACCATTAACATGCTTAGTGGTTTCATTTCCCCTTTGATCGATTCAAGTTCAAGTTCAAGCACAAGTAATTTTTTTGGAGAAATAATCTCATTTCCTGATGGGAAGTATAAATGTACCTGCACACTGAAGAAGTGAAGATTTATCCTCGCTGCGTCAATTTTTCCTTTTCTCCACTCAAACCCTAACAAAAAAAGATTGGGAAGGGAGGGGAAGGGAAGGGAAGGGATTTACGAATCTTTGGCTTCAAATTCGGCCCTCGCCATGCATGCCAAAAAATAAAATTTAATGAACAAAGTAAAGAAATTGTATGCTCTGATGTAATGGTAGTCCCACCACAGGCTTGTAACAGTGCCAAGTTGGTACTTGGCATTAAATGTTTTAAAATATAATAAAATTTAAATAATAATAATAATTCTATTTTTCATCCTTAGTGTTCATAGGATTGTCCAATAAGGAAACAAATAAATCACATTTATCAAATTATCAAATAAGAAAATTAATTATAAACTATAGTATATTTATAAAATGAATTTAATACTCAATGTTGATTGGTCAAATAGGCAAAACAAATTGCATCATATGGATGCATAAGTAATCTTGCCAAAGGTAGGAACTAAAAAGAGAGGGCCTCAAGTTCTCAAATGACATTTTGTAAAGCTTAAAAGGAAATATTTCATCTTTTTGCCTTCACATGCAAGGGAAAAAAATCATTTAAAAAAAATCACAAAAATCTTAAACTATTGGCATAGGCACCTCCTCCTTTAGCTTGTGATCATTTGGTAAAAAGAAAAGTCGTTAGAAATTCTTTTGTGGTGAAATTTAAGTTGATAAAGGTGAATTGTATAGCTTGTGATCATTTGGTAAAAAGTAAAGTAGTTAGATTTTTTTTTTTTTTTTCAAATTTAAGTTAATAAAGGTGAATTGTACAATTTTTATTTGAAATTCTACAAAAGTTTTCCACTAGAAAAGTAACATAATATAAAAAAAATAATTGTTTTGGTTTTATTTAAGGACAAGGGAATCTCTATTTGCAAGGATTTCTCCAAGGTTTTGTTTCTTTCTACCTAATTTTTATTATAAATATGGCAAGAAATGTAATGTCTAACATATTAATTCTCATATTTAAAGAGGAGAACTTTACATAGTGCAAACACTATTAAAATCTAAAGATTTGTGGGAAATTGTACCACTAGGTATGTAGAACTAACAAATGCAAATATATTTAATGCATTAAGTGATTAACCAAAAACAAGAATATAAAGAAAATGTAGAAGACAATGAAACTTTGTTTTTTATTCAACGTACAATTAATCAAGTACTATTTCTTAGGATAAGCAATGTTGTTTATTTTAAGAAAGCATGACAAACATTTATTAATCCATATCAAGATGCACAAACTACAAAATTGTACATAATGAGAATTGTTTTTGAATTTTTTTTACAAAAATGACCAATAGTGAATATGTGAATGATTTTTGGACAAAGGTAGATGTTCATATTAGTCAAATTCAAAGGTTTTAGGTGAATATATCATTCATAAGAATATCATAGAGAAAAAATTAAGGAGCATGACTCCCAAATTAACATTGGTGTTTCTACAATTAAAATGTATGAAGATCTCACAACTATCAAAATAGATGAATTGAGTGGAATTTTGCTGCCTATAATGAAGAAAGCTTAGAACAAGCATTTTCCTCTAAAGCAGACATAAAAGTTAAAAGAAACTCAATCTTCAAGAATCAAAATAAAAATGATTCTAGCCAAAATAAATATAGAGGTGAATATAGCAATTTTAGAGGAAAATTAGTGACTTTAGAGGAATATGAAGAGGAAGAAGTAGGAATAATGGTGAAGACAATAATAAAAATAATATATAATGCTCTCATTGCATTAATTTTAGACAATATGCATAAGTTTGTTGGAATAAACAAGTTGATATATATATGTTTCTTTTTTTTATTGTTCAATTTGGCTTAAGGGAGCTAGAACCCATGTATAAATGGAACTAAAAAAGATAAAATTTGGCTACTCATTGAATGAGGGACATTATATATTAACTTTAGTTCAACAATTACATATCAAACTATAAACTTCATCCTTTGACTATATCACCTAAATTATAGTTTCATGCTTGCCCATTTTAGCATGGGAACACAAAGTCATCTTGCTTTTCTCATATTCTATTAATTTATTTTTTCTTCTCACCATAGTTAATTGATTGTTATCTTCTCTAATTTGCTCTATTAAGGGAGTCCTAATGTTTTCTTCCTTAACATCTTGATTTGTTTGAGCTTGATTGTGAATTTCACTTGGATATTCTTTGATGCATGCATCCTTCAAAGTAACCAGTGGCTCTTGAAAGATCTTAAAGTATGAAGATTTTGAAAATGGAGATACTACTGAGTCACCCACTTTTGATCTATTTACAAGAACATCCCCATAAGCTAATTATTGTGCCCTAGATAACAGGGTGGGTGTTTTATTTGATTTGTCTTCTGAAGAAATTTTGGACGAAACCTTTCCATTTTGTGTGCTAGATGGAATGACATAGTAGTAGGGCTCAACCCTGATCCACCAAGCAGGCTTACCCCTTGAGGCTAAATTGCCTCACTCATGATCTTTCAACTTTTGGCATTAGGGCATAAAGTCATCAGTCAAGAAGCATTTCTTGTAACAGAAGACAACATTTTCATAATCAATTAGCTATTTCCAATAGCGAACATCCACCTTCAACAAAATCTCTGTAGGGACACCTTTAGACAGGGCCATTTCCACACATATTCGTGCACACATAGAAGTTTGGTAATTAGTTGTTTCCTTTGAACAACAATGATACTTGTGTAAGCCATTACCTATAGTCTGCAGGCAATCAAGTTCCTAGAACTGGAAGGGAAGATAGGGTAAACACACCTAGAAAAAAGAAGAGGAGAAAGTATCGGTTCACAGATCAAATGAGGGAAACCAAGGTTTCATGCATAAGAAATCTCCTTGAAAAGCCCAAGGACCATTTTTAAGTGCACCCAATCCTTGTTTGCAATAGACTCAAATTCAAGGATAAAAAACCCCCTGGCACATGGGAAAAGGCATATTTCTTCCTCCAAAAACTCACTCCAATTTTTAGATATCCGGGCATGAAGTTTTCTTAATTCACTACAACAAATCCCTGTGATTAGCTCCCTTTTTTAATCCATTTTTTGCTTCCACCCACTATTTTAATGTATTTTTCTCCATTTTTTTGAAAAAGCCAGTGTTATTTATCAGGATGGCATTATTTTTTGGCATTTTTTGCGCTGACCAGAACAAGTCAACGCTAAATTAGGCACAAATTAGCACCTCAATTATTGCCTAACTTAGCACCTACTTTATCTCCTACTGTAGCGCCTAATTTAGCGCCATATTTAACACATGGTTTAGCACCTGTTTTAGCACCCGCGTTAACGCCTTATGTAGCGTCTATTTTAGCACCTAATTGAGTGCCTAATTTATGGTTACTTAGGTTTAGGAGTATTATTCAGGGTTTAGGGTTTATGGTTTTGGGAGTAGGGGTTAAGGTTTAGAGGTTTAGGGTTTAGAGAGAGATAGAGGACTAATAGGGAGATATAAAGGAGATTGAGGGGAGAGATAGGGAGATAGAGAGTGAGGGACATGGCCAAAGACATAGGGAGAGAGATTTAGATGTAGAGGGACAAAGGCAATAGGGAGAGAGGGGAGAGATAGGGACATAGAGGTTTAGGGTTTAAGGGTTTAGGGTTTCTGATCGGGTTTAGGGGTTAGGGGTTAGGGTTTAGGGGCATTATTTAGGGTTTAGTGTTTATTGTTTAAGGGTTAGGGGTTCAGGTTTAGAGGTTTAGGGTTTATAGAGAGAGAGGACTGATAGGGAGATATAGAGGAGACTGTGGAGAGATAGAGAGATAGAGAGTGAGGCACATGCACATGGCCAGGGACATAGGGAGAGAGATTGAGAGGTAGAGGGATGATAGAGATAGGGAGATAGGGGATAGATCATAGGGAGATAGAGGTTTAGAGTTGCTTGGATTTAGGGTTTAGGGGTTTGGGGTTTAGGGTTGCTCAGGTTTAGAGAGAGAGAGAGAGAGAGAGAGAGAGAGAGAGAGAGAGAGAGAGAGAGAGAGAGCTGGTAGAGGGACAATATTAGAGATAGGGAGATATATAGGGGTTTAGGGTTTAGGGGTTAAGGTTTAGGAGCATTATTTAGGGATTACAATTTAGGGTTTAGAGGTTTAGGGTTTAGTGTTTAGAGAGAGAACCAATAGCTGGGAGATATAGAGAGTGAGGTACATTGCCAGAGACAGCCGGAAGAGATTATAGGGATATATATATGGAGAGTGAGGGACATGGCTAGAGACACTGGGAGAGAGATTGAGAGGTAGAGGAATGATAGAGATAGAGAGATAGCTAGGGAGATAGAGGTTTAGGGTTGCTTGGGTTTAGTGTTTAGGGTTTAGGGGTTTGGGGTTTAGGATTAATTAGGGGTTTAGGGTTTCTCAATTTTAGGGTTTATGGGTTAGGGGTTAGGGGCTAGGGGCATTATTTAGGGTTTATATATGTTTTAGGGGTTAGGGGTTAGGATTTAAGGTTTAGGGGCATTATTTAAGGTTTAGAGGTTTAGGGTTGCTCGGGTTTAGGGGCATTATTTAGGGTTTACAGTTGCATGTCAAAAGAAGTCTCTCTCTCTAAATCCTGTTGCAAGTATGAGGTTATTCAGTGTTATCATTGATGTCAACATACTCATATTGCATTGGTAAGAAGGATTGAATGAGTTGTGTGTTGAGGTTATTGAGGAAATCAGTCTCCATCTGGAACAGTGAAGAACGGTGATGAGAAGAAGGCCAAAGTACTGTATAGGTTGAGGATCAGAGGATGCGGATTAAAGGGTTTGTAGATATGAGTCTTGAGATGATCCAGTTAAGATTTTAGAGGTCTGCATAAAGAAGTGAAGAAGTTATGGCTGTTTGTGTGAAACTGGTTCCGGTAGGTGTTCAGAGGTGACAGATGGTCACAAAAAGGTCTGGTGAGATCAGGAATTGAATTATCCTATTCTGCGGATTGGAAGGAGTGTTTGGGATGTCCTTGTGATGTGTCATCTTGATTTGTGTATGATTTGGAGGTCTGGAAGTACCTTTTGCATTGTGACAGTGGCGACAGACTGTGTTCTTGAAGTTCTGGATGATGAAGAGAAGAATTCCAGTAAGTTGATGAAGTGCGGATGTTCTTGATGATTTAGGGAAGGTTATGATGATCATTGGATCATGTCCAGTTTGTGTTGGTGGTCCACATTGAAGTTAGAGTTGGATTTGATGTTATGACTACCGGTTGTTGGTGTTCTTCCTGTAACAGGCTAACCGGATGTTCTACACGCCTTGCAAATGTTATTGTGATGTTTACCAACTTAGATGATTGTTCCTAAGTTGATGTCTTGTATAAATAAGTGTTTGTGAATTCATTTTGATGTGTGGATTGTGTGGATGAGTGTGGCATAGCGAAGAGAAGTGCGAAAGGCAGAGCAAGGGTTTTTGGGCTTAAATGGAACTGATCCAGACATGATAGAGATGTCATTCTCCAGTTCAAGATTGTGATTCTTATCACTCTGTAGACAGTGTGTCTCTTTGTAGGCAGTGTGCCTCTTGTGAGCAGTGTGCTCGAGCTGTGAGCCCTAATTGGCAGGTACCATCTTTTCTTATTCTTCTAATAGAGAATAATCCTTGGTTTAATCACCCCATGGTTTTTCCCTTAACCGGGTTTCCACTTCAAAATCTTGGTGTTCAATGTTGATGTTTATCTGCTTTGATGTTTATGCTTTATGCTTTCATGGATGATTAATTGCTATGCTAATGAATAACTAAGTGGATCTGAATGTTTGAATTGTGAGAAAGATTAGGATAACTGATTCACCCCCCCTCTCAGTTATCAACAATTGGTATCAGAGCCAAGTTCCTCTGAAAGGAGCTTAACCGCTTGAGGAGATCCAGGGTGTCGTCATACAAGAAGGATAGTCTGAAGTTCGATGGAACCAACTTCACTCTCTGGAAAGGTTGCATGAAATGTCACTTGGAGTGTATGGGAAAAGCATACTTGGCCATGGTCTCAAAACCATATGTACCTCCACAGGGTGGTCTGACAACTCTAAATGAAATCACAGATGCTGAAAACAATTTGCAAACCAAGGAAGCTCTTCTAAGCGCATTGAATGACTCAGATCTCTCAAATGTTATTGACCTACCAACTGCATATGAGATCTTGGTTAAACTGGAACTTCTATATGAAGGAGATGAGTTTATTAAGAGTGCAAGATTGTAAAGTCTCAAATGGAAATTTGAAAGATTGAAAATGAGAGATGATGAAAATATCACTACCTTTATGCCAAGAGTAAATGAGCTAGTGTGTGGAATCAAGAATGCTGGTGGAACTTTGGATGAAAATGAGATTGTATGCAAAATTCTAAGATCTCTTCCTGATGCCTACAAAATCAAGGTTGCTGCCATTGATGAATTCAGAGCCCATACAACTGTCACAAGAGAGCAACTGGCTAGCAAACTAGCTACATTTGAAATGACTGAGTTTGGAGATGATCACCCCAAGACTGAATCTACATTCAAAGCCAGTGCCTATGTGAAAGGCAAATAGAGATTTGATCCGGGAGAGAACTCTTCAAGGAAGCTTTCATGGTATGAACAAGCAAGGAAAGATATGGAAGAGGAAGAAGCAGAAATAGCTCAACTTGAAGCCCTCATTGCAAAAAGACTACCAAGAGGATCTAGTAAGTATGAAGGAAAATTACCTTTTAAATGCTTCAACTGCAATAAGATTGGTCACTTTGCCTCAAGATGTCCGGAAAGATCCACCAGATCAAATTCTAATAGACAAAGGTTTCAAAAGAATTGTTATTATGTTCATGAAGAAGCTGATAATGAAGGAGTAACAGATGATGAATCAGAGATAGGAAATGAATGGGTGCTTATTGCTATCAAGGAAGAAGATCCAATGTCTATCAACCATAAGGTTGAAGAAAAAGCTTTGGCTGCCCAAGTTCAAGAAAAGGATGACTGGGTTATTGACAGTGGATGCTCTCACCATATGACTGGTGACAAGAACAAGTTCTTAGAGTTGGAAAGATATGAAGGAGGAGTGGTAAAGTTTGGTGA
The DNA here is from genome assembly GCA_027924645.1 of Cunninghamia lanceolata. Taxonomy (NCBI): domain Eukaryota; kingdom Viridiplantae; phylum Streptophyta; class Pinopsida; order Cupressales; family Cupressaceae; genus Cunninghamia; species Cunninghamia lanceolata. The sequence continues at coordinate 9,755,223 of BSBN01000957.1, forward strand.
TAATTTAGCTGGTAGAATTAGAGGAAGAGGAACCATTTCTTTTAATGGAAGAAACAAAACTGGTAATGTGTTGTATGTTGAAGGTCTGAAGCACAATCTTCTCAGTGTTGGACAGTTGGTGGACAAAGGTTATGATCTTTGATTCAAAGATGGAAAATGCAAAATCCTAGAAAGATCTGGAACAGAGATTGCATCCGGTACTCAAACTAAAGGTAACATCTTTCACTTGGTTGGTACTGATAAAAGTTGTCTGCTTGTTCAAGTTGATAAGAGTTGGTTATGGCATAGAAGGATGTGTCATGTCAATTTTGATAACATCATTAGGATAAGCAATACTCAGGTTGTTAGAGATCTTCCAAAATTGGTAAAACCTACAAATGGTTTGTGCAAAGAATGTCAGCTAGGTAAACAGAGCAGAGTTTCATTCAAAAGCAAAGATCAGTCCTCTACCAGATTATTGGAATTAGTTCATACTGACCTATGTGGTCCAACAAGAGTTAAGAGTATGCAAGGTGATAGATACTTCATGTTACTAATTGATGATTATTCCTAGATAATGTGGGTCACCTTTCTGAAAGAGAAGTCAGAAGCCTTTGAAAAGTTTAAAATCTTCAAAGCTATGGTGGAGAATCAAACCGGATTAAAACTGAAGTGTCTGAGGTCTGATAGAGGTGGTGAATTCACATCCGGTGAGTTCATAGACTTTTGTGAGAAGCATGGCATAAAGAGACAGTTGTTTGCTCCTAGGACTCCATAGTAGAATGGAGTAGTTGAGAGAAAGAACTGGACCATTCAGGAAGCTGCCAGGATAATGATGTTGGAAGCAAATGTGTCTTAGATGTTTTGGAGAGAAGCTATCAGCACTGCAGTCTACACCCTCAATCAAGTTCAAATCATAAACAATACTGGTAAGACCCCCTATGAACTTTGGTTTGGCATCACTCCTACTGTGAGATATTTCAGAGTATTTGGTAGCAAGTGTTATATTAAAAGAGATGAAGATCTAGGGAAGTTTGATGCTAGAAGTGATGAAGGTATTTTCTTGGGTTACTCTACTCAAAGCAAAGCATACCGGTGTTACAATAAGAGACTGAGAAAGATGATAGAAAGTACTAATGTGAAAGTTGATGAAGGAATTGAGAAGCCCTCAAGATTTTATGAGCTTGATGAAGATGATCAAGATGGTGTTCAGGTTCAAGGAGCTCAATCCTCTCCGGTAAGTCAGAGTCAGACTGATTCAGTAAATCAGGAAGAAGAGATAGGTCTGAATGAGCCTGATCAAGAAGCAGCAGTGCAAGATACACCCAAAATTCCAAGGTATGTAAAACTAAATCACTTTGAAGATCAGATCATAGGTGACAGAAGCAAAGGTGTGCAAACTAGAAGAAATGTTGCTAAAAGTCAAGATGAATGTTGTCTGATTTCAAAGATTGAACCTAAGATAGTTAATGAAGCTTGCAATGATGAAAACTGGACCAAAGCAATGGAAGAAGAATTGATGCAAATCGAGAAAAATCATACTTGGGATCTTGTTCCCAGACCTAGAGACAAGAATGTGATTGGAATCAAATGGGTCTTCCGGAACAAACTAAATGAAGTTGGTGAAGTAATTAGAAACAAAGCTAGATTGGTCTGCAAAGGCTACTCTCAAATAGAAGGAATTGATTTTGAAGAGACCTTTGCTTCGGTGGCAAGAATTGAAGTAGTCAGATTATTTCTTGCATTTGCTACCTTCAAAGACTTCAAGGTATATCAGATGGATGTCAAGTCTGCCTTCCTAAATGGTGACCTGGAAGAAGAAGTCTACATTGAACAACTGGATGGATTTCAATTTTTTGATAATGATGATATGGTCTGCAAGTTGAAGAAAGCATTGTATGGATTGAAGCAAGCCCCAAGAGCATGGTATGAAAGGTTGGATAAGCATCTTGTGTAGATTGGATTCAACAAAGGTACTGCTGACAGTAACTTATATTTCAAAATTGATCATGTAAACATTTTGATTGTTGAAGTGTTTGTGGATGATATCATTTTTGGAGGAAGAGATAGTATGTGCAAAACTTTTGCAAATCAGATGAAAAGTGAGTTTGAAATGTCTATGCTTGGTGAAATGAATTTCTTCTTGGGTCTACAAATTACTCAAACAAAGAAAGGGATCTTCATTTCTCAAACCAAATATGTGAAAGAATTGTTGAGGAAATTTGGTATGGAAGATTCAAAGCCAATGAACACTCCTATGGCAACCGGATGTAAGTTGAGCAAAGATGATGACTCTCCGAAGGTAGATCAGACAAAGTATAGATCAATGATTGGTGGATTGTTGTTTCTCACTCAGACTAGACCAGATATAATGTAGGCTATTGGTCTTGTGGCAAGATTTCAGGCTGATCCTAGAGAATCTCATGTTATGGAAATCAAGAGAATTTTTAGATATCTAAAAGGGACAGTGGAGTATGGTTTGTGGTATCCTAGAGATCATGATTTCTCTCTCCATGCTTACACAGATGTAGATTGGGCAGGAGATGTGGATGACTAGAAGAGCACCAGTGGTGGAGCATTCTTTTTGGGAAAGAGATTGGTTTCTTGGCTAAGCAAGAAACAAGATGCAATATCTCTGTCTACAACTGAAGCAGAATACATTGCAGCAGCAGGTAGTTGCACTCAAATCTTATGGATGAAGCAGATGCTAAGAGACATTAAATTTGAATATGAGGAGCCTATCACAATTTTCTGTGATAATTCAAGTGCAATTAATATTTCTAAGAATCCAGTATTGCATTCTAAGACTAAGCACATATCTATCAAGTTTCACTTTTTGACAGAACAAGTGAACAAGGAAGAAGTCAGATTGGAGTATGTACCCTCCAAGGATCAGATTGCAGATATCTTTACTAAACCTCTTCCCAAGGACTCTTTTGAGTATCTCAGGGAGAAGTTAGGGGTCATGGCCCCTCCGGTGATGCATTAAGATGCACTGTTGTGCATTAGTCCGGTGGATATCACAGACATATCTTGTGATTCGGATTGATGTTGTGGAGCTTCTACTAAGGGGGAGTAGCTAGTATGATTCTAATATGTTGGAATTGCAAGTATGAGCCCTTTGCCATTGATTTCAAAGGGGGAGAGAAGACATGTGAAAAACAAGTGGTTGATGATCAAAGGGGGAGTAGTAAGGGAAGAGAAGACATGTGAAGAATTGTTGCTGATAGGGGGAGCTATGACAGAAAGGAGAAGTTCTTGTCTTGATGGTTTTTCACATCATATGTTGCTATCAATGATAAAGGGGGAGATTGTTGCAAGTATGAGGTTATTCAGTGTTGTCATTGATGTCAACATACTCATATTGCATTGGTAAGAAGGATTGAATGAGTTGTGTGTTGAGGTTATTGAGGAAATCAGTCTCCATCCGGTACAGTGAAGAATAGTGATGAGAAGAAGGCCAAAGTACTGTATAGGTTGAGGATTAGAGGATACAGATTAAAGGGTTTGTAGATATGAGTCTTGAGATGTTCCAGTTAAGATTTTAGAGGTCCACATAAAGAAGTGAAGAAGTTATGGCTGTTTGTGTGAAACCACTTCCGGCAGGTGTTCAGAGGTGACAGATGGTCACAAAAAGGTCCGGTGAGATCCGGAATTGAATTATCCTATTCTGTGGATTGGAAGGAGTGTTTGGGATGTCCTTGTGATGTGTCATCTCAATTTGTGTATGATTTGGAGGTCTGAAAGTACCTTTTGCATTGTGATAGTGGTGACAGATTGTGTTCTTGAAGTTTCAGATGATGAAGAGAAGAATTCTGGTAAGCTGATGAAGTGCGGATGTTCTTGATGATTCAGGGAAGGTTATGATGATCATTGGATCATGTCCAGTTTGTGTTGGTGTTATGCATTGAAGTTAGAGTTGGATTTGATGTTATGACTACCGGTTGTTGGTGTTCTTCCTATAACAGGCTGACCGGATGTTCTACATGCCTTGCGAATGTTATTGTGATGTTTGCTAACTTAGATGATTGTTCCTAAGTTGATGTCTTGTATAAATAAGTGTTTGTGAATTCATTTTGATGTGTGGATTGTGTGGATGAGTGTGGCATAGCGAAGAGAAGTGCGAAAGGCAGAGCAAGGGTTTTTGGGCTTAAATGGAACTTATCCAGACATGATAGAGATGTCATTCTCCAGTTCAAGATTGTGATTCTTATCACTCTGTAGACAGTGTGTCTCTTTGTAGGTAGTGTGCCTCTTGTGAGCAGTGTGCTCGGGCTATGAGCCCTAATTGGCAGGTGCCATCTTTTCTTATTCTTCTAATAGAGAATAATCCTTGGGTTAATCACCTCGTGGTTTTTCTCTTAACCAGGTTTCCACGTCAAAATCTTGGTGTTCAATGTGTTGATGTTTATCTGCTCTGATGTTTATGCTTTATGCTTTCATGGCTGATTAATTTCTATGCTAATGAATAACTAAGTGGATCTGAATGTTTGAATTGTGAGAAAGATTAGGATAACTGATTCAACCCCCCTCTCAGTTATCAACAAATCCCTCAACCGTAAATAATGCCCCTAATCCCTAACCCCTAACCCATAACTCCTAAACCCTAAACCTCTATCTCCCTATAATCTATCCCTTATCTCCCTCTCTCTAGCTATCATCCCTCTACCTCTCAATCTCTTTCCCTATCTCTTTAGACATCTCACTCACTCTCTATCTCCCTATCTCTCACTCGACTGTGATCTCCTCTATCTCTCCCAATCTATCTCCTCTCTCTCAAGTCTATGTACCTATCTATCTCTCCCTATCTCTTGCCTTTCTCTCTATCTCCCTATCTCTCTAGACATCTCTCTAGTGATCACTCTCTATCTCCCTATCTCTCCCCTCTGTCTCCTCTATCTCTCCCTATGATCTATCTCCTCCCTATCTCTCTATCTCTTGCCTCTCTCAGCCCCCTATCATTCCTATATATGTCATTAATAAACAAACATGGAAAACTTATAGGCTTTCTCTCTCTCTCTCTCTCTCTGTCTTTGTCTCTATCTGTCTCCCTTATCAACAAAGCAAATGGAAACAAGAAAACTAGGACATGAAAAGAGGGAGGATATAAATTGGTGGTCGAATGAAATGGAAACAAGCTGATAAAACTAAAGTTCATTGGATGGGAAGATTGAATGATGAGAGGAAAGGTGGAAAATAGTAAAATAGGGAAAAATTGGTGGGATCTAAAGGGAAATTGGAAAGGAAAAGGAAAACTAGGAAAGCTAGGAAAAGGATTTAACTAGCTAGGAGCTGGTAGATAATATATAGGTCAGAGAGAGAGAGACAGAGACAAAGAGTTGCTTGGGGTTAGCGGTTAGGGTTTAGGGGCATTATTTAGCATTTATGAGTTTATCATTGCTCAAGTTTAGGGTTTAGAGTTTACTAGAGTTTAAGGTTTATGGTTTAGGAGCATTATTTATGGTATTTAGGGTTTATGGTTTAGGGGTTAAGGTTTAGAAGTTTAGGGTTTAGTGTTTAGAGAGAGAGGACCAATAGGAAGATATAGAGAGTGAGGGACATGGCTAGAGACATAGGGGGAGATATTGAGAGGTAGAGGAATGATAGAGATAGGGATAGATAGGGAGATAGGGAGATAGAGGTTTAGGGTTGCTTGGGTTTAGTACTATTTAGGGTTTAGGGGTTTGTGGTTTGGGATTTAGGGGCTTAGGGTTTATGGCAGGTTAGGGCTTGGTTAGGGCTTATAAGGGGCATTATTTAAGGTTTATGGTTTAGGGGTTACGGGTTAGGGTTTAGGGTTATTAGGGGCATTATTCGGGGCTTACAGATCTTCAAGGATCTAGATAGTGTGGCTATACACATTGCTACACATGTTGGTGGCTAGTTAGACACATGGAACATAAACAACCACATGTTATGCTTCCATACATGTGTGCCACCTAATGACATTTGTACTGGAAAACATGATCATATAATTGGCACTGTATGCATCTGACACATGGTCATGATGTCCACATATGCTATAATATACCACAATGATCTACTAGTTGGCATGACCATACAAGTTTGAGTACATTTATTCTCATCCCATCCATATAAGAAATGCACCATACAATATGTTGGATAATTGTCAACATCTACATGTAGAATAACTGATGGTATTCTTGAACAAATGCCTACTTTGTACATTTTATAGAGTAAAAGCGAGGTATATATAAAAAATTTTCATCTTACCTCTGTGTATATTTCCTTTGTTCATTTTGAATAGAAGTGACATATATGTTAGAACCCTTCTATATTTGAATGTGTTTTGGTTTACATATCTATTTTCCTTTATGTATTCTATGATCTTATTAATTACATTAATAGATAATATAGGATTGCCCCTCACTAGTTCACCTTGGGAATTAGATGAAATAACATCTGAAGTTGACTGTAAATTAACAACATGGAGAGCATTTGTTGATTTTCTTTCTTATTTTCACCCTTTTGAAAACTGAATTTTCCTATTGAAAATTTGAAGGATGAGATCGATATTTAAGTGCATTAGACTTAAGAATTTGATAGAGTATCAAAATCATCATTAGGAATTTGATAGTGTATCTTTGTTGACAAAGTTTGAAATCCAATAACATAATCATGATTGCACTCATTAATTTGATCCTTGTTTGATGCTCTTCTATTCCTAATTCAATCTATCTTAATAGTGAAGGAAAATAAATACATGGGCAACCCATAGAGAAATTTATCATCAATTTTGTTCCTCAAAATTGTCCCATGATATGGTGAAGGAAAAAAATACCAAAGATAAATTGTGATCATTATTCATCGACCCAAAAACTAATGCATTGTTAGAAATACAGACACCTAAATCTTACCATGGCCTAACATCACACCAAATCTATCCCACATATCCTCTTACAATGTTAATTAAATAAATCATATTTATTTAATTAACCACTTTGATCATTCCTCCTAATATCAGTTTAATAAGTCACGCTATTTAATTAATAAATCTAATCGTTCTTTTGACATTAATTAAATATTAACCCTTCCTCTAAAGTCTCATCCTTAATTAAATAAATCCACATTTATTTAATTAAATCAATCACCCTCAACACTCCCCCACAACTACATAAATACATATATATCATGGCCATTGTGAAACAATCTTGACTATTTTTTACTATATGAGTGTTTTTGTTTATTGCCGCTATCCTGCAGGTTAATTGATTATCTTTTGTGGTTATGCGGGAACAAGAGGAATGAAATATGGCACATATTGCATTCCCACAGAGCATAAAAGAATAGTTTGCAGCTTGTTGGTAGGAAGTGGTTGATATGAAGAAGCTACCACTACCCTGTGGATGGTTCATCTGACACTTGCAGCTTGGCGGTGTTCATCTCATGCTTGGTGGTGTTAGTCTCTTCCTGTGGTCCCACGGAGGTTTGAAAAGTAACCAGTGGCATTGCGGTAATAACACTTACCACTTCACCACAAGGGTTTCAACTAAGGCTCACAGTAGAGCAGCAAGAGGATAATGTAATGGGTTTTCACCCCTGCCATCCCGCGACGGTCATTCATAACATTTGTGGTTGGATGGTAAACAGAAGGACATCAGGTAATAGTTTCCCACGGTCCTGTAGGGGTCAATCTAAGCATTTACAGTCTGGTGGTAAAGGATGAAATAGAAGTGTAGTGGTTGTAAGCCACCGCTATCCCATGATGGTCATTCATAACATTTGCGATTGGGTGGTAAACAGGACATTAGGTAATAATTTCCCATGGTCCCATAGGGGTCAATCTAAGCATTTGTGGTCTAGCGGTAAAGGATGAAATAGAAGTGTAGTGGCTGTAAGCCACCACTATCCAATGACGGTCATTCATAATATTTATGGGTGGCGGTAAACAGATGGACATCAGGTAATAATCTCCCGCGGTCCTACAGGGGTCAATCTAAGCATTTGTGGTCTAGCGGTAATGGATGAAATAGAAATGTAGTGGCTGTAAGCCCCCACTATCCCACAGCTAGTCTAGGGGAGCCTTGCGGCAATGTGGTAAAAGAAATAAATGGCAAGCACATTCAATGCGGGGTCGCGGTTATCGAAAATTGCTGTCAAATCTTGAGAAAGGAATTGAATGCTAAGATTTCATGATCTCGTGGCATGAACCAGAGTAATGGTGATATGATGAACTCCTTGGCTGAATAAGATTTGAAGATTTCTTGGCATTTGCTCATTTCAGAGAATTTGCAACTTGGAGAAGGCACAACTCAACTCAGTGTGTTTTCTGCGAACTGCAATTGATTGGGTAAGTTCATTCATGCACTCTCTGATTAGAAGTTGGCATATATTTTGCTCTATTTTTTAGCTGTTGGTACTGGGGGTTCTTGTAATTACATCTTTTGTTAATATAAAATTTCTCTTTTAAAAAAAGGCCAGGGCTAAGCTTTTGTGTTATACAATAGGGGACTGTAGTTTGTTTTATCTCTGCTACTTGCAAAGTTCCCCAATTTGACTATGATGCTAACTGAAGATATAAATCATGTTCTTATCCATTCTTGAATGGGTTTACTTTTAATTTTAAATACTGTTCTTTTATTCCTATGTCTACCTACATTAATTGGTCATGTCAAGTTCATTTGCTCTTTCATGAATTCTATTTTTTAGTTACTAGTATAGTAAGTTGAATTTTGAAAAACCCTAGCCTGTTCAAGTCATTAAACATGGTACCCAAGAGGTATGAGTCTGCCAATAAAGGTGATGAGCTTGTAGTTCCCAAGAAAAGACCACTTCAACAATCTCTGCTAGAAGTATTTCCTTGGTCCATAGACAAGGGTCCAAAGAAGATGTTCATAGATGTAGCAGAAGGGTGTGGGGATGCTACAATCCCTATCTTCGGGTGGGATTTGTTTTGGTATTTTTATGTAAAAAGGGATGGAGAGGGACCAGTGGGAAATCCATGGAAATTAGATTTGGCAAAGTTGGTGGTGCCCGTTGTATTTGTGGATGTGGAATTGATTAGGGCACTAGGACAATTTTACCATCTTGCCACTAAAATGGTCAGAATGCCAAATGGATTGCCATTGGTGATAGTAGACAGGAATGTAATTGTTGACTATTTTATGTTGAACAAGAAAGCTCTCACTCAAGTGGATTTGTAGATATTTGAATGAGATTACACAAGCCTGAGGAAAACACTTAGGAGAGATGAATTTCCAATATATATGAGAAAGGGGGCCAACAACATAAAAATTGAGATTCCATCAAATGCTATTGAGCCTTTCCCTGTGGAAGAATTTGCTATATATTTCAAGAGAACCTATTTTGCATTATGCTAGGTCTTGGGAATTGATGCACAAGGAAGAATGGCAACTAGCCTAATGATGATGGCTATGAAAATACAACATCCATAGGTGAATGCTGAATACGACTTTACATCTCATATTGAGAAAAAACTGCATGAAGGATTCTTCTGTGTGAAGGAGAACAATCAACCCTTAGATTTCAAATTCTATTCTTTATTGTGTCACTTGATTCTATATCAGAATAGAGGGAGATGGTCAAGAAAAATGGATCTGATTATGGTTGATGAGAAAGGACAAAGATTGCCGACTCAATTTTGGTGTTATAAGTGGGATTCCTATTGCCAGAATAGTGACTACATTGTATTTCATGATTTGTTTGTTGTCAAGATATTGAATTCTCTTGGTATCTAGTTTCCCAGGTTGATTAAGGAAGTTAGGGTAATGCTGAGGCCGCTTGCACACAAACTAGAGCAGGGCCACAACCATAATTTTGCTGATTGGTTTTTTATGTCAAATCATACTATAATTAAAGTGTATGGTTTCCCCCAGCCACCTCACATATTGCCAAAATTTGTATCAGACAGAATTGTATTCATGGAGTTTATGTGGAAAATGATGTGGATGGAAAACGAGGTAATGAAAAGACAAAAGAAAGGTACATTTCTACCTAATGATACAATTTTTGGTGATTGGTCTATTGGCTCTAACACTCTTGAAAATTTGTAAGCCTTTTTAAAGGTTAAATATTCTTTGAAATTATGTATTGAGAGGAATTGTGACCCTGAGAGTCATGAATCTTGTGAGACAATCAATTCTAACTAAATGGTCGTATCCCATTAGGTCCTATTTGATGAGGATGTGATAAGAAATCTTGTCACTTTTGATGAGGTATACAGTAGGAAAAGAAAATGGAATATCTTGAAAAATATTGAAGATGAAAAGAAAAAGTAGAATCCCCTATTTCTTGGATTCTTTGTTGAAAAAAAGAGCCTCTAAAGAGAATTGATGCGATCATTGATAAATTTGAAAGTATTTATGGTAAATCTAAGAAGTACCCTCCTAAGGCTACTAAACTTCCAATGAAAAGGTCTGTAGGGATTCAGATTCATGAGTCTACTCCTGATGTTATGTCAGTGGAAGATACACAAGTCCCAGAATCACCACCAGCAAAGAAGCAGAGGACAGAAGAGGTATCTCCACTTGTCTCCTATGAAATGATTGAAGAGGTGGGGGATACTGATGAGGTGGCTAACATCTTGAGGCACATGGGAGATGAGCAAGAGGTTGATCAGCCATTGGTTGGTCAACCCACTGATGCACATAATCTTGAGGCTAGGAAGGGTGAGCAAACCCAAGCTGAACTAGAGTTAGAGGAGGATGAAAGGATTATAGCATCCATGAGGTTCATAGAAGATGACGACTTCATCAAAACTCCAGAGTTTAAGGATTTTTGGCTGAAAATGAAAATGGAAGAATATAATGAAAAAGTTGCAATAAATAAAATAGGTGTTGATGAAACACAACATGATCAAACTAGTACACAAACTTTCAAAGAATTGAAAGTAGATGAAATTGATGTGAGTTTAGAGGAGGCAAGACAAATGGTGTTGAAAAGTAATATGTTCATCATCCCTGGCCTTGAATTGAAAAAGGTATTTTTGCTTGACGAAGTTAGAAGTCAGGATGATCCATAACTTGTTTTAGAATTTGATTATGAAGATGGCATACGTGGATGTGGTTTTAATCCAAAGACAGAGACCCTTACAATCTAGACTACTCAGAAGAATACAAGCAAACCAAGATTGCTTGATATTGTTCAAGAAATGAGGGGTACAACTGTGGTAAAGACTTTACAAGATACATTAGCAACAAAAGCAACTGCTCTTAATGTTCATACTGCTATGTTTACTCATGCTGTTGTGAAGAGGTTAGAACAAAGGCTAACAAATTATGAGCAAACTCACAAAGTAATGAATGATGAAGTAAACAAACTGTATTTTGAAAATGTGAAATTAAAGAAACAATTGCAAGTTGTGAATTCTTCTCAAGGTCAAGCCATTGTACCCTATCAACCCCCTGTGCCACAAACAACCAGTGATGTCACAATGTCTACTAAAGAATTTAATGCAACAAGATTGAAATTTGAAAAGGAAATTGAAAGTTTGAATAAACAAAATGAAATGACAAAGAATGAGGCAAAGATGAAAGTTCTTGAAAATTTTGAGAAAATTTTGGAGCATAGTGTAAAATTGGTTGTGGATAAGCTTGGGAGTGTGCATGATTGCTACTCTTCTTTATCTTAGGCCATTGAACAATTAAAGATAAACTTTTCTGTTTTAGATTTGTTGTTTAAAAAATGGCAACCCTGTCATCACAATTTGGTTACGATGTGCTTAGTAGTGCAAAGGAATCTTGATGCCCCTACAACTTTGAAGCCCACTGAGAAAATAGTCAAAATGATCATTGATGAATACCAGTATGTGAATAGGGAAAGCCAGAAGATGCAAGCAAAGGTTAAATCTTTTACTAGGTTCAAGCATAAATTTATTCCTTTCATACTGACAGAAGAAGAGAAAATCAAAAGTCTTGACACATGGAAGATGGAATTCAACCAAACAGTATTCCAAGTTATGGATTTTTTGAAGAAGGATGGAGATGTCAGCATTCTTAGTTTCAACATGTTATTGGACCAAGTAATTGCGTTAGATGCTGGGTATGCAAAATTTGTGATGGATGTTAGAGTTTTGCTTGATAAAAGATGGAAAGATCACCAGGAGAACTTGCTTCAGATTCAGGCTTACCAATGGCCTGGTGATTTTACAATATATAAATGGGAGGAGAAATATCTTAGAGATGAATCATCAACAGCATAGGTTGAGGTGCAGAATAGAAATGAGCCATATGATGGCATTAAATAGCACCACCACATCTTGAATGCTCTCTTTTTGTCTCTTTATGTTTTCAAAATGTATTCAAATATATTTAAAAATCTAAATTGGACTTATAAAAGACAAATATTGTAATATCAAGGGTTAGGAATACAAAGAGCCATTTTGAATGTGAAAGGTCTAAAGCTTGTTGCTTCCTTTATAAAAGGAAACCAAGACCTTATGGCTCAGAATCTATCTGGGATTTTGATTTTTTGAAAGAGACATTGCACTGCTTGTACTTTGAAGAAAATCAATATAAAAGTTGCTATTCTCTGGTGGTCAACTTTTGTTTATCATTTGTTTGTTGAATTGGATTGCTAATAATTTATCTGGTTGTCTCCAATTTACTTTTTCTTTGTTATTCAAATCAAAAGAGACCCCTGCATTCACATTACAAAAGAGGATAGGTGATATTTATCAAACTAAAATTATAAAGTAATAAGTTATATCTCAAAAGATGTTTATATTATTTAAAAATGAAGGAAGGATATTCTACTATAGAACATTTTGACACCTTTAATATGATTTTGAGTCAAATAGGTTCAATAAATGTTAAACTTGATGAGGAAGACAAATGTATCTTCTCACTTTTTTATTTACCCAAAAATTAGGAGAACATAATGCTTGTTATAAATGGTAGTGTTGCAAAGGTGACTATGGAATCCTTTATTGTTACAATGCTCAATGGAGAGATGAGGAGAAAGTTCAACGATGAAGGTTCTAAGGATGCCTTGCATGTTCCGCAAAGGCCCAAGGACAAAAGTGGATCTAAAGGGGAATGGTATAAATATCAATCCAAGTCAAGAGGAAAATCTAGAATCCCTAGGAAGATAAGAGTAAAGTTTTGGAAATATGGAAAAAGAGGACAAGTGAAGAAGGAATACAAAAAATCAGTTAATCACTGCCACAATCTCATGATCATTATTCTAGTAGAAAATTGTAGTTTTCATTCTTTTTTCATAATGCATTGGTTAATCACACACTTCACATTTGACATCATGCTAAAAAGATCAAATAAGTTTTGTATTTCTTCTCAACTATTTCATTTCTCTATCTTAATTACTTAATAGCTCAATATTTTATTCTACTCTCAACTCCTTGTACCTTAAAGTTTAATTAAATCTAGGATTGGACTTAAATCTTCTATTGTAGGGTGTGATTTATTTCCCTACATTTTTTTGAACTTGCAATTTCCATGCCTATGTTTAGGATTAAAAAAGATTGATTTTTTATTTTGAGATTTTTGTGGTTTGCATTTGTTGGAAACAACCCAATGCTTTTAATTTTACATTCCTAAGAAACATCTATGATCCTTATGTCCCCTTCAACAAAGTACTAGGTCAAACCCTCACCTTGCAAACATGACTACCTCTTTCTCCTACTTCCTATGGCGATCACATGTTGCATTCTAATGATGAAGAAGACTATTATGATCATGATGTCTTTATTAAAAGTGTTGAAAAAGAATAGAAACATGAGATCGTTGATAAATTAAAATATTTGTGCAATCAATTAGCTAATATAGATGATAATGTGTCCACTTCATATTTCATTGATGGTCTTACTCAAGTACTTATCACAAGATAACATGGAATAGATACAATTAAGGATATATATGAAAAATAATTAAAGATAAACAAAATCCTCATGTGGCAGACACCGGTCTTTCTCTTTTGAAAATCATTCCCTTGTATATATTTTTGAAATCCAAATTTGTTTTTTTGTTTTAGGAGTAGGGTTTAAAGATTTATAGAAAATATTAATCCAAATCATATGCCAGATTGGGTTAAGTGAAGTGGATGATTTAATTGACAAAATTACATAAGCTCCTTAATCTGTTCTGAAGGCACCAGCAAACTTGAAAGTAAATTATCATTGGTGAAACAAGCTAATGCCCACTATTTAAGGAACTTGATGAGCTTATCCTTTGACCTATATCACTTAATACTTCCATCACATAAGGATTATCCATTAACAAGTTATGAAGAACATCAGTCAATCCATTTAATTAACATTATTGCCAACAATTCATACCAAAGCTTGAACAATTTAAGGATATTACAATAGGTAATTTGTCAACAATTGAACAATCCATTTAATTAACATTATTGCCAACAATTTAATCATCCTTTTTTAAACATGGATTGCAAATAATTCTAAAAATTTAGAAGTCTTGGTCATTAACTTTATCGTCTACTACAATGTCATCTAGTGTGTCATTGTTAATGTTCATATGTTCTTTCAAGTATTTAATATTATCATCATCCTCATCTTGACCTCCATCATCTTCATCATCATTGAAATCTGACTGTAGACCATCTATATTGTTACCAGATGTAATTGGATCATCATTTTGTATACCATCCATATTGTTGTCTTCCATAACATCATCCAACTCTGGATTGTTGTCTTCTTGTTCTTGAACATAACCATCTTCAACATCATCATGGATGTCAATTTCTTCGATGTTCTCTAATCCCTCTCTCTCATTTTGTTGGCCATCATTGTTTTGCTTAGTATCCACTAATGCATCGTCAAATACATGCCTTAATCTTGGATCATAATGTATGACAAATATCCATTTCGGGTCCAAAATATCTTCATTTAAAAATACCTACACATGAACGACATACATATATTAGACGCATGGTATAACAATTTTATTGATTAATAAACACATGTATATATTCACAATAAACTATGAATTAATAGATTAATGATCACTACCACTTCTTGTTTGAGTTAAAGAAATACCTACTCATAATGAATTGGTAGAATAAAAGGCTCCTTATCGTCTGGTAGGAAACATGAGGAATCTATAGAAAACAATCCACTATGGGTATCATGTCTTCGTGTCCTCTCAAATGCTTCATACCATCTACACTTAAAAATACAACATTTAAAAGAGTGGTAATCCAACTAAATAATTTCTTGTATTTTCTAAACATATTGTAGATTCCCTTCAATTATATTCTTATCTTTTGAGCTTGATCAATTGGATTGCTTGAAGTCAACCATGATGCCACAATCGAAGGATCATCTCTTTACATCTACACTTTCTACATGATAATGTCAACCATATGCCCACATTGCTAGATATTTCCTCACCTATTAAAGACCATTTATTTCAGTGAAAACAAATATAATGATGAATATTAAAATAGTTAATAGTGTTAAAGCTATAAGGAAACAACAGTTTTTAAAATTCCAACTGCAACTTTCTTTCACATCCTCTAGACATGTTGATTCATCTTCTATTATGTTTGAATCTATACCTGCATCTTCTATTTGATTTTGAATTTGTTTAGTAACCCATTCTAGTGTGAAATCTTTGCCCCATTCCCCCAAAAAATTAGTGGGAAGTGGAGTACTCCTTGGGTTCGATCTCTTAAATTGTCTCCTTGCTTCTAACACTTCTCTTTCTATCATACAGATCAATCCATTTGTTCATAAAAGTCCATGTGGTACATAATAAACTTGTCGAGTATAGCACTTTCATCTACACCTATTACATGTCAACATGTTTATTTCAGACTACAAATCTCATGCTGTTAATTTGATAAATAAATTACAGAGTAAATTAATAATTGCAAGAAGAAAAACCACACTGATCACAAATTTACTTACTAATTTCTACTTGAACACCATTAGATTGTGGTTTTCCTCCATCAATAATATCTGATGCTCATTCTTCATCCTAGAAGCATGGCCCATCTTCAAAATCCTTACCAAGGAATTCACACAGGAAGAAAAATGCTTCATTCAATACATACCGTTCAACCATGCAACCCTCTGGATGTGCCTTTTTTCAAACATATCTTTTTAGAGTTTTCATATACCTCTCAAAGAAAAACATCCACCTTGTTGATACAATACCCACCAATTCAATGCCATTGACTAGGTGTATAAGTAAATGGACTTGTAGGTCCATGAAATTTGTAGGGAGCTCCTTCTCAAATACACATACAATTTCTATAATTTCCTTCTTCCATTTTGACACTTCACATTCATGGATCTCCTTGGAGGTCACCCACCTAATATAAGAATAGTAAATTCGTATGAACCTTTAGTCAAAAATTAAAATGCAATATAATATATCTATGTCTCTCACACATTAACCACATACCTTGTAAATGCTGACAATCGACTTATGGCATTCCTTAAGTCAACTGTAAGATAGGAATCCCCCCTAATTGCTAATGGCATGATATGCTATGAAACACATTTATGAAAAGGTCATTAGTATTTTTTTCTCACACAACATAATGATATCAAAATATATTTAGTACTTAATCAATGTTACCAGTAAATGTTAAATGATGATATATAATACCTTCATAAAATTATGAAAATCATGTGTTTTAAATCCTGTGATATGTCCATCAACTGTAAAAGCTTTAGCTAATGATGACTCATAGCCAGTAGGTGTCCTTATTGAATGGATGACATTTTTTAGTTTAGCTCTTTTTAAAAAAAATCCATTGAGCATCTGCATATGTTTCATTTTCCTTGCTTGGCCACAAATATTTTCTATCAATTTTGGTATGCGAAAGAGTAATATCTCTCCTCGAAGACAAAGTGTCCTTCTCTTTGCCTGATATATGTCAATATAGAATCTAGGACATTTTTGAAGATGTGCATAGGATCTAATAGGTGAGATATTAATAGATCCTTCCAGTAAGGGAGCTCATAAAATATGGATTTCCTTTTCATTCCTTCTGGCATATTAACTACAACTTGTTCTGGTTCTTCAATTGAATCACCCCGATCAAAAAAATCCTCCCAACCTTTCAATTCAACATCTTCATACTTCTTAAGCCAATCACCTGGACCCATAATCATGGGAGGGCCTCTAATTTCAACTTTTCCATCACATTGATTCTTCAGGCGATTTCTAAACTTATGATCTAGTGGTAGAAAAACCCTGTTGTTTGTGTAAACAAATTTATGTAGATCTTTAGAATACTACCCTTGAAATTTTTTTGCACATCTTGGACATGCAAATATCCCCTTTGTTTGAAGCCCTACAATTCAATAAGTAATGTTAATAACATAAAAAAAAAGTATAAAACTAAGT
Source organism: Cunninghamia lanceolata (assembly GCA_027924645.1). Classification (NCBI taxonomy): domain Eukaryota; kingdom Viridiplantae; phylum Streptophyta; class Pinopsida; order Cupressales; family Cupressaceae; genus Cunninghamia; species Cunninghamia lanceolata. The sequence goes on from BSBN01000957.1 coordinate 9,772,517, forward strand.
ATGAAAGTTGGGATGAAAATAAATTATGAGTGTAAATACGTAAATATTTTATCTTACCGGAACAAACACTAAGTCCTGGGAAATCATGAATAGTCTAACATAGCACACCGTACAACATGAAGGACCTATTTGATGGGGGATGTGATATGTCATACATTCTTATGCCTTGCCATAGTAGTTGCATCTCATCAATAAAAGGCACAAGATAAACATCCATGTTTTTAACTTGATGTTTTTCTAGAACAATGAGAGTTAGCATAAGGTGCTCCTTTCTAACACTCATCCATGGGGGAATATTGTATACTATCATTCCAACTAACCAAACACTATAATCTGAGCTCAGGAAAGAGAATGGGCACACTCCATCAATTGCAAGACCAAACCTGATACTACGGGGTTCATCTTTGAATTTTCTTGGCCATTTTTCCTGTATGTGTTTCATTGCTTTAGAGTCGGCCAAAATTTGTATGAATCCATCTTTACTCCTATTCTTTACATGCCAGTCGATCAATTGTGCAAGTGACTTGCAACAAAATATTCGTTGAAGTCTAGGTATAATTGGCATGTGATGTAAAACCTTCTTTGGAATTGTAGGACCTTGTACATCTGTACCATATCTCTTCTCTTTGCATACAGGGCATTCTACCTTGTTTTAATATTCATCTCTATATAAAATGCAATCATTTTTACATGAATGAATTTTCTTATATTCAATCCCCAACTCAACCAACAACATACGTGCCTCTCTGCAAGTTGATGGCAACACATTATCTTCAAGGAATATTTTAGTTTTTAGTGCCCTGTAAGATTGCCAGAGATTAAATCAATTGAATGTTTGACTTATGATGAACATGTTTGATATGTCAATCTATACTAGGACTATTTATATACAATATATGGTTTTAAAATCCCCTTAAAGAAATATAAACGAAGTTGACGAATGTTTACAAATTATGTAAACCAATTGATAATTGCAAAGTAAGAAATAGATTTCAACTCACTTTAGTAGGGTAGTGAATCCTTTGTCTGACCAACCAAATAGTGACTTGATTTCTAATAATATTAATGTGCATGCCAGTTTTGAGGTTCTACTTGCACCTGATTTGAACACGGGTGTCTTCGCTGCTTGTTTGATGGAGTCTTTCAGGTTGTTATCATCAACATTACATTGGTGGTAATTACTCCTTCTATCATCGTTACTGTCAATCATATGATCATTATTGTCATCATTGTTTTCATCCCCAAAGAAATCTGTAAGCATTTCATTCAATCCTTCTTTATACACTGTATTTTCACTATCATGTGTTGGCAAGAGACACTCTGTGGCTTCATGAGTATTGTCATTGATGGCAATAAAGTCCATCCCACACATCCGTAGCACATGATATGTCTATACCGGAAGTCATATTGAAGAGTATCTTGGTCCGGTGAGCAAGAACAGAGCATGTAGCAAGGTCCTACAATCAGGTCTGGATCTCTCAAAGGATGTATCTTAGAAAAGTGTGGACTTGGGGAAGTTAAGATGAGTACCATTACTGTTACATACCAGAGATTGAGCCTCCGATGATGAAAGAATGAAAAGATATGAGCATCCAAGTGTTGGGTTCTTGATAGGCAGAGTAAATATAGGAAGAACTGACCAACAGAGTATCAGACCTTTATCCAGATGAGAAATTGATGGTGATCAAGCTACTTAAGGGATCATTCATGGTTGGCCGACATGATTGATGACTTATATGACTATCTCTTTGATACGCATCACTTAGTAAGCATGGATTCAGCCGATAGACTAGAGTTTGGAAATATCTTGAGTTTTTCAGATGCTAACTAGAAGGATGTTGAAATCCTTGATGCAGATATATATACTATATGGATTTTAGTATGAAGGTGTGTGTGTTGTGTTGTGAAGTGTGAAGAAAAGTAGAGAACAGTGTGGAAGCAATAGTACAGGTTCAGTATGTGATAGAATAATAGCACTAAAGCAAAGGAAGAATGAAGTGCAGTAGATCAGTATATTGAGCCTAATTGGAACTAAACCTCAGCATATGTGGATGCTTCTCATCAGTTCAAATACCTGGTTTCTTTCTATAAACTATTGTAGGTAGTGAGTCTCTTGTGAACAGTGTACTCGGGTAGTGAGCCCTAATTGGTATGTGCCATTTTGTTCTTTCTATTCTTCTAACAGAGAATACAATCTTGGGTTAGTCACCCCGTGGTTTTTCCCTTAACCAGGTTTTCCATGTAAAAATCCTTGTGTTATGTCTGTTGATTTCTTTTTTGCTCTCATGATTATGTATGGTTATATGTTTTGATGCTGCACTAATTGTTAAAGAAAAAAAAAGTTGAATATTTAAGATAATTGATTCACCCCCCCTCTTAGTTATCTGCCTTATTTCCAACAATTGGTATCAGAGCCAAGTTCCTCCAAACAGAGCTTAACCACTTGAGGAAGATCTGGGAATCTCAATGGATATGTATGGTATGAGGGAACAACTTCAGTCTACCCTAGATGATCTTGAGTAATCTCACTCTGAAGTCAACGACTTGAGGGAAAGACTCAAAAAAGCTGATGACTTCATAAATAAACTGAAAGAAAAATTGAGTATCTCTATGAAAAAGAGAAAGGAACTACTTCAGCAATTAGCAAGTCAAAGTGAAGCCAATAATACAAATGAAGATCTGAATGAGAAAAACAAGTTATGTGAGAAGCTGTCAAAGGAGGTCATTATGATAAGACAAGAAATGGAATCAAGGGTTATGAAATTCACCCAAGAAATTGAAGAGAAAAGAAAAATTGAAGATAATCTAAAACAATCTCTCAAGGAAAAGTCAGAAGACTGCTACAAAATGGATAGAATAATTAGGCATCTGGAATCTGATCTTGAAGAAGCTAGAGATAATGAAGAACAACTTGAGAATCAGATAGACACTCTTAAAAGGGATCTTCAAACAACAAATGAATACAAAGAGAAATTCAAGATAAGGTCTGCTCAACTTGAAGTTCTTCTTGAAATCCAAAAGAGGGTAGATGACAAGCATGGCTTGGGATATGAAAAAGGTGAAAGCTCTGGATCTAGTCAGAAGAACTTTGGATTAGGAAATCCAAGGAACAAGCCTAGAAGACCTCCGGTAAGGCAACCAAATGCTCAAAGATATCCATCCTTCAATGGATACTGCTACAATCGCAATAACTTTGGTCATAAAGCAAATTAGTGTAGAAGAAGAATGAATCAAACTAACTCATCCTTCTCCGGACAATGTTTTAACTACAAAAGGTATGGTCACAAATCTCATGAATGTAGAAATATGCAAATAAACAATTCTTTCAATGGTAGATGCTTTGCATGCAATAGAATGGGACAAATGGCTAATCAATGCAGATCAAGAGGATATCAGCCAAATATGCAAAGAAATGATATTTGCTATAACTGCAATAGATCCGGTCATGTTGCCAAATTCTACAGAAGTAAGAATCAGGATAAAAAGGGTCCAGTGCATCAAAATCAAGACAAAGGGAAAATAAAAGTGAATGCAGATGAAGTTCAAAGGGAGATGAACAAGATTTGGGTGAAGAGAAGTACAGAAAATGTTGGGGATGGATCTGCACTAGAATTTGGTGCTGATATTCCTTTCAAAAACTAAATAGATGAGCTCTGGCTCAGGGGGAGACACAAAGGAAAAAAAATTCCCCTAGCCAATCAATCGGTGCCTAAAATTGGCACATGGCAAGTTGCGGATTAAAGGGTTCTTAGAGAAATATCTAAATAACCCTTGGTAAAAATATGAAAGATCTGCAAGGAGTTTTGAAGAGGTTAATCATCCAAGATTGATCCGGTTTGATAGTCATTCGGCAAAAGCAGGATTCCCATAGTTAGATCCGGTATGATTTAAAATTCAAATATCTTGATCTGTGGATAAATGGAATGATTGGAGAAAGGGAGATAGATTGTCATTTATCACCAAGAACAACTCTAAGTGCATCTTAGTGATTCAGAAGGATCTCTCTAAGAACGAGGTTAGAACAAGGAAACCGGAATAACTTAAGATGTGCATTTAATGGAATATGAAATTAGGGTTTGCATAGAAATATAAGGGTTCTCTTGTTCATCATTTGCACATTTGCATTCGAGAAGAAGAAAGAAGGAGCTCTGCAACAAGATTGACTCAAACCTCTCAAAGATCAACCGTAGAAGTCGATTCAACCAACAATCTTATCTAGCTCATATCGTGAACCCTAGAAGCGTAAAAAGGTATTTCCACTCTTGAATATCTCTCTTTGAATCTTTTGAAAGATGGCTACTCCAAATGTTGTCAAAATCACTGATAGCCTGTGCCCTAAGTTCAAGAAACATCCTTACAAATCCCTAGAAGTTGATCCTCTAGGTGCCTTCTCTAGCATTCCGCATGGGGTTCTGCATGTAGAGGATGTTAGGGCTTACATACATGCAAATATTGAGGAATTTGGGGAATCCAATCTAATGGATATCTATCACAAGCAATTAATAGATGAAACATTTGAACTCAAACCTCAGTACAAAGCCCTCTGGGACAAGCATTTTGGACATTACATCCACTTTCCCTATTTTGCAGAGGATGAATGGGTTTGGTATGTTCTTAGTAGAATACATGACAACTTCTTGTGGTTGATGAGGCCATTCAAGATAACAAAAGATGCTATTAGGGCAGTAACTGGATTGCACTCATCTGGTGGGTTGCTTGCTCTCAAATCGGTCAAGAACCAAACTGTGAGTGAGGCTACCAAATCAAAATTTGACAAGAGAGCAATGCCAATAGAAGATATCACTGATCCGGATATCAAGTTTACCTCTATGATAATTGGCTATAAGATATATCACTCCAGCAGGGAGAATTCTGTATCCAAAACCGTAATTTATAATGCTTATCAAATGCTAAGGGAGAATGCAGATTATGATCTTTGTGAGCTTCTTCTAAGCCAACTGTTGGAAAACTTGCAAAAGATCAAGAAGGACAAGAATAACTCATTCAAATATGGTGGTCTGATATTATGTCTCTAATGAGCTCCCCAGATCTAGTGGTTGGGTATGGAAAAATGACAGACTAGTTGCCATACAAATCAGAGATTATATGTATGGGCTTGGTGATGCCAAGGCATAAAGTACAGCACTCTGGGGATATTTCAAAAACTTCCAAAGTATGATGCAGGCCAGAGAAAGAATTCCCCAATCCATGGTTGAAAAATACAAGGATACAGTATGCTTTATGGTAGACATTAATCAATGTCTAATGAAGGTAATGGAGCCAAGAACAGTCTGGATTATGCCAATGGGGTATGAGGTAGATGAGAAAATCCTAGAGTTGCATATCCAACACCTGTTGAGTCAGCCCAAGGACCCTGAGGGAAAAAGGTTTGGAACCTTTCAAGAGTTGAGTATAAAAATACATGTTGAATTGAGACATCCTGAGATCAAGAGAAAGGTAAGAAGGGAAGTAGAAGAAGTTGCCAAGAGATATGGGATATCAAAGGAGGCAGTTGATACTAACAGAGAGAAAATTGAAAGAGTAGAGAAAGAGAGGCAAGAAGTAGAGAAAGAAGGTGATCTGGTGCAAGCCCCCTCCCAGACCGCATCCTCCAAGAGTTCTGTACCTGCCACCTCTAAGAGCCAAAAAGCCTCAAAACTGGAAGCCAAGACATCCGAAAAGGGAAAGAAGAGAACGAAGACAAAGGCCACAAGATCATACGTAAGCCAAAAGGATGATGAAGAAACAGAGATAGATGAGGAGGTTAAGAAAATGGAGAAGAAAAAGAAAACTTCTATGGAATCATCTATCGACAAAAAACAAAGAAGAAGAAGAAGAATTTGTTGAAAGGCCTACACTCTCCATTGATGATGTCATCAAGGCAGTTGCTGTGGATGGGAATCTGTAACCAATGACAGAATTCTATGATGAGTATAGTGACACAGACAAAAGGATCTTGGAAGAAGCCACAGTTAAGCACTTAAACATATATAATAAAGCATTCATTGAAATCATTTCTCTAATCCCCAAGAGTTTAGAGAAAGTACTTGAACTCAGAAAAGACAATGTCAAGAAAAATGATATGGAGATCTGGGAACAAATAGCTATTCAGCTCTATCCTTCCATCACTCCAAAACAAATGAACATGATCTTCAAGGATTGCAAGGATGAGTTCCAAAGCAAAGCCAGAATGAACAAGCTTATGCTCAGAGAGACCGATCAGGTGGAAAAAGAGACTGAAGACATCCTATGGAATGCATATAAAAGATTCAATCTTCCTATTATAGAGGACATAAGTGATGAACCTTCTGCCATGGATGTTGAAGGATTAAGTGCATCTAAGAAATATTCTACTGAGAAAATTGTAGAAGAGTCAAAGGAGATAAGTGAAGAGAAGACTAAGGACTTGGATTCCTCTGTTCCATTAGAGGAAGTCCATGAAGAAGTAAACATCTCTCTTCTAGATCCCCCAACAGACCTCAAAACTGAAGGAGAAGGAAGAAAAGAGGAGAAGGTAAGTCAAGAAGAGGAGAAAAAGGGAAGAGAAGAAGAACAAACAGAGAAGATCTCCGATGACACCTCTAAGGCTGCAAGAGAAAAGAAGTCTTTGGCAAGAGACACTGCAAAAGTAGTGAAGAATTTCTTGACCAAGGAAATGATGGAGATTGATGAACTAGAATTGTTCCAAGTACCACTCAATTTTGATTCCCTCTCCCCATTTCAGACAATGAAGATAGCATCCTTTGCCCAAGAAAAAGGCAAAAGAAAAACTTCTGAAGTCTCATATGCAAGATTGTTAGCTGATAGAGATCACTTCTAGAATGTTGGAGAAGATCATGCCATCCTTTCAAAAGGATCCTTTGGCCTCTCCATCTGGTAACCTTACAAATCTGATAAACTCTGTTAATACTCAGTTTGATTCCTTAGAAAAGGCAACAGAAGAAAAGGTCTGGAAAGAATTTTTGGGAAAGAGATTCTCTGAGGTGCAGGGACTCATAACAAATGATAGGAGAAATTTGGATATTAGGATAAAGAGCTTAGAAAATGCTCTTAAAGATGGTAGAGATTTATACAAATTTTGTGTATCTTGGTCCACCGTGACTGCAGACATTGCCAAGAAGGTGGAAGAACAAGAGAGTAAACTATCAAGTTTATCTCAAAATTTTGATCCTCTCACCTCTTCCATAATGAATCAAGAGTGTCAGACTATTGCCACTATAAATGAATTAAAGAGGCTTGAAAAGGAGAAGAAGAATAGAATAAGCACGCTAAGTGAACTAAGAGGGATAATTATTCCCATGTTAGAGGCAATGCATGAGGCCCTAACTGATTCCCATACCATAGCTCAGACCAGTGATCCGGCAGACTTAAAGAGGGTAGAAGCTTTTTCATTTTTGCTAAGTGGTCACATCTCAATTTTGGACAGGATGAAGTAGAGTTGGGCAACAAAATTTATCCAGTTGAAAACAACTTTTACAGATATACTCAAGTATATGTAAGTATGACATGTATATATACTTATGCAGCTATGTTCAGATTATTTTTTGCAAATTTTGGTGTGCAAATTTCACCCTTTTCCATTGATGTCAAAGGGGTAGTGAGGAGTAGTGAAAAATGTAGGATCTAGCTAAGGGGGAGCTCCGGTAAAAAGTGTACATAAGACAAAGCATCAGCTAAGGGGGAGTTTGTTACAACACTTAGCCATTTTTCAATAAGTGTTTCCATCAATGCCAAAGGGGGAGATTGTTGGCAAGAGACATTGTGTGGCTTCATGAGTGTTGTCATTGATGGAAACAATGTCTATCCCACACATTTGTAGGACATGATATGTCTATACTAGAAGTCAGATTGAAGAGTATCTTGGTCCGGTGAGCAAGAACAGAGCATGCAGCAAGGTTCAACAATTAGGTTTGGATCTCTCAGAGGATGTATCTTAGCAAAGTATGGACTTGGGGAAGTTAAGAGGAGTACCATTTCTACTACATTCCAGAGATTGAGCCTCCAGTGACGAAAGAATGAAAAGATATGACCATCCAAGTGTTGGGTTCCTGACAGGCAGAGTAAACAGAGGAAGAACTGACCGATAAAGTATCAGACCTTTATTCGAATGAGAAATTGATGGTGATCAAGCTATTTGAGGGATCATTCATGGTTGGCTGACATGATTGATGACTTATATGACTATCTCTTTAATACGCATCACATAGTAAGCATGGATTCAGCCGACAAACCAGAGTTTGGTAATATCTTGAGTTTTTCAGATGCCGACTAGAAGGATGTTGAAATCCTTGATGTAGATATACATACCAGATGGATTTCGGTATGAAGGTGTGTGTGTCATGTTGTGAAGTGTGAAGAAAAGTAGAGAGTAGTGTGGAAGCAGTAATACAGGTCCGGTATGTGATAGAATAGCAGCACTAAAGCAGAGGAAGAATGAAGTGCAGTAGATCAGTATATTGAGCCTAACCAGAACTAAACCTGAGCATATGTGGATGCTTCTAATAAGTTCAAATACTTGGTTTCTTTCTATAAACTATTGTAGGTAGTGAGCCTCTTGTGAGCAATGTGCTCGGGCAGTGAGCCCTAATTGGCATGTGTCATTTTGTTCTTTCTATTCTTCTAATAGAGAATACAATCTTGGGTTAGTCACCCCATGGTTTTTCCCTTAACCAGGTTTTCCACGTAAAAATCCTTGTGTTATGTATGTTGATTTCTTTTCTTCTCTCATGATTATTATGGTTATATGTTTTGATGTTGCACTAATTGTTAAAGAAGAAAAGAAAGTTGAATATTTAAGATAACTGATTCACCCCCCCTCTCAGTTATCTACCTTATTTCCAACATCATGATCATCATCATTAAGGCTAGGTGGCATGTCATCAGTTTATGCAGATCTCATCAGCTCTTTAAATTTCTTAGCTGATAGTATTCTCTTCAATAATGCTCTTTTTGCCTTGGTATTGTTTAAAGGATGGTTTGGATCATCCCATCCAAATCTTAATAACCCAGTTGGATCTTGGGTATTAGTATGTGTTTCATCAATCACTTTAGTCATATATTTGACATATTGATATCATGTTTTGGCCATCCTAATTTTCAAACTTTTCGCTTGATCATAGAATCACATTGAATTACCATTCATGTACATTTTCAACCAATAAGTTTGACCTTGTAGGCCTCGTGGACAAAAAAATGACTTTATATCTTCTATGTTGTAGCATTTGTGAATTCATAAACACCTTCCTCCTTTGGTTGAGGTTGCTTTCTCTTCTTACCTCTATTGTATCTGCAGATTTCATTGGCATATCTATTTCCACCCACTTTACTCTCTACGATTTAGTAGTTCTACGTCATCCACGTCCTCTCTCCATGGCTTCCTTTGGATCCTGTAATACACAACAATGACAATAGTCACACAATAGCTATGCACCAAGGGAATATTCTTGAATTTATCTTGTTAATACACTTGCTTTTCATTAAGATGCACTATGAAAAACAAAATAGGACATTGCAACATTTTTCTCTTTAGAAAAAGTTTACATGCAGAATCTTGACAACTAGAGCTCAAATCTTATGATTACAAGATGACTACAATTCACATCAAAAAGCCATTTTTTTCATATTTGACCCTCCTTTTTCTTTTATGGGTCATTTTAAGGCAATCTATATCTCTCCAATTGGCCATAAAACCCTCAAAACTATCATAGAACCCTCAAAACAATCTCAAAGAGTCTTTGGCACCAAAATTTTAAATTCTTGATAGAGGGAAGGATAATTTGGATGTTAGTTTTGAAATCACATCATTAGATCTTTGTTAGGTTAATCCTAGCCATTGGATATTATTTAATTATAGGGACATTATGTTATATTTCACCATTACCTTTCACTCCAAAATTAATGGTTTCCTTTGAAAAGAAAACCTTCCATTAGCTATCATAACTCCAAATATCTGTTGAAGTGAACTTAAACATTATATGCAATTGTAATTTCTCATATTAAGCACCTACCTCCCTTCTTAGTGGTCCCACATGTGTGATGTATGCAGACGAGTCATATGGTACCTGTGCTACATGTTTAAACTTTGAATTTTGCTCATATTGTTGGAAAAAGGCCCTAAAAGACCTTTGATTTTTGAGTTTTATACTCTATAACATGCATCTCCTTGATCTTTTCATCTAATCTATGACATGTTGTCTTTGCATTTCAATGAGATCAATTCTTGAAAAATGACAATCCAGAGGCTAAAGAGACAAGTTTCTACCTTACCTAAGTTATCATGTTCTTGAAACCTTGTCACTATAAATAGGAGATATCTAGAGAGTAATGTCACAAGGACATAACCAAGACATGCACTATCATGAGCCATAGGGACGAATTACTACACCATCCAATACTCCATTTGAACTAGCTACTATCAATAATTCACATTATTGGGGACTGTCATGAAAAAAAACCATGCATAGGACTATCATAGTCAAAGTGGAGAGGATTGTCTAGTCATTGTATGACTGTCATAATAGCTAGTGGGTTAGTTACCATGCTTCAACCTAAAATAGGTTAATGAGAACATAGAAATGAAAATCACAATACCATAAGCACACTCCAGAAGCTGCCAATAGAGTCCCAATATCATGTCATCATGATAGTAAGAGAAGATTTGTTTGGTTTTTCCAAAGCCATATCACTTGCATAAAGATTCTCACCAACCATCTATGTAAGGTCGTGAAAGAGTGAGTCATTATTGAGCTAACCATAAGAGAAGATTGAAGTCAAAATGCTATCATGGAAACAAGATATAGTTACTTATTATAAGGACAATCCAAATTAGGTGAGGTTACGTTTTTATCAACTTCCAAGTAAAATACATCTTTTTGCACTGATTGGCACTAAATTTGGCGTACTTTGCACCGCCTTTGGCACCCCAAACATATTACATTTTTTCCTAAAAGTCAGCGCTAAAGTTGACGTTAACTGCTCCGACTATAGCATCGACTACTAGATCAAAAAAATTAAAAAATTCCCACCTGCACATACCCCAAAATAAAATTAAAAAAAAAAAAAACTTTATAAATTTTTGGTGTTCATTTTTGTTTGGAGATCAAGCATTTGGGTTGGAGTCCCACCTAAATTAATATATGACAAATTCAATAATTACATGAGAAAAACTCTATGCGAAGAGAGGAGAAAAATGCCACGTGAAGAGATGAGAAATTCGATTTAGTTTTCAACACCATAGGTAAGGTTACAATTACAATAAAAATTTTTCGTTCCCAAATATATTTTTGTTTTGATTAAATGGAGAGGATTGTGAATATTGTTTTGTTTACAGGTGAATCATTAAAGTCTCATGTGGTTGCAAAGGAGGAGAGTAAAATTGTAGACATTGCATTATTTCCTCTGCATTTGAGAGTAGTGAACACATTTTTCAAACCCCAATGCCCAGGTTCTCTTATCATTACCATCAATACCTTTCTCTGAACACAACTTTCTCACTTTCTTCCTAAAAAAGTAGTTGAGTGCTTTAAGACAAGTCAATTGTGAGAAAACTAAAATTAGGGCTTTTGAGACAAGGGTGAGCAAACTAAAACAGAGGTTGGTCGAGACAATACAAGGAGATAGGGCTTTTGAGATGAGGGTGAGAAAACTAAAATTAGGCCGGGAACTATAGATTCCCTCCCAAGGCACAAATTGATTCATAGGAAAAATAGCTTCATGATTTGCTCCACAAAGTCAAGGTCAAAAACCTTGAGGAATACAGAAAAAATGGATGAAAACTTTCATATCTAGCAGTGTGTACTTCATTTGCCTCCATAGACTGAATGAAAATAATTTTCCCTCAGTCACCTCAAAATGTCAAGCAATAGAGGGAAGAGAGCAAAGGGAGCAGACTCTGGCTACAATGAGGTAATTCATTGTCAATTTATAGATTTGTAAATGTTTCCATTGTTTCTTTGATTTTTAGTTTTTAATTTTTTATTTGTAAATTTAAAAGAAGAAATTTATTTTATAGGAACATGAGACTAACAAAGATAAAGAGGCATTGGCTTCCATATTGGGGGTAGAGGCAGTGAACAAATTGGATGGTGTGGACTTGACAATGCTTGCCAGATACATAGAAAAATGATCTGGTAAAGCCCTTAAAACATTACAACCAAATCAACAGTGTCAAAGGGAATCAATTGATTCCCCAACCAATCATGGATCGAGCAAAAGATCTAGGAGGAAATCAATAAATAACCTCTAACAATGTGGAACAGGGAATAGAGGCTTCCAATGTCCCACCCATTCCTGGGAAATAGACTTCTTCGACCACCACACCATGTTTTGCATCTTGCATTGGTACCTACAATACCAAGATAGAATACGATGTGGTTTCAGGGGATGTCCAAATGACGGATGCTGGAAAAACATTTGTGAATAGTTTGAAGGAATCATGTCTTCAATGGTTCAAAGACCATCTACATTTGGCATTCTCAAAGATACCTATGCACCTACAAACATGGAGACTGAATTTGGCACAGGTTAGTCTGTAAAGAAGATAAAGCTATGAATGTCTCAAAACTGCAAGAGATTTCAGTGCAACCAAAGAAAAAACTCCCTCCAGAGAAAAGGCTCAAGAAAAGGCCAATTGATGTAAGTTTGAAAGTTTGGAAAGAGCTTGTAAAAGCATATGAGAAGTCTGATGCATGGAGGAAGTCCATTGAGGAGAGTACGCAGGTATTTGAATTTGCTCATAAGATTATATCAAATTTATTAAATTATTTTTAAATTTTATTTGTGCATAGTTAAATTGAATTAGTATATGTTTTAGGACAAGGCCTCCAAGGATAGGCTTGACAAACTTCGTGCCACATATCACAGTGGCCAGAAAGGTTTACATGCCTTGATCTATACATTTGTAAGTATATTTAATAAGTTAAATGATATATATTTTTAATTTCCTAGGAAAAAGTAAATGATTGCATATTAATTAGTTTAACTAGTCCATGTGCCATGTTTTGACAAGAGGAGAAATATGGCCGGCATCCAAGCCAATTTGAAAAGAAAATGTTACAAAGCAAAAAGTGGACCAATTTTGTAATTTGGATGGAGAACGAGGTATCAATAGTTGACTTTCAATAACTTAGTTGGATATTGATGTGTTAATATGTCAATTTGAATTTCTTGTGTTGAGTTGTTTATTGATGCATAGGATGAGTTCTAAAGTGCTTCTTTGTTGCCCCTAGCACCCTTAAATGTAAGATTTCTCTTAGATGACAAATGATTACTCTTATATCTTCGAGGACCCTTCTTGGTGCCATTAGGATCATAATGAGTACACTAGTCTTGTGCTTTCTTACAAAAAGTGGTTGCAATTTGTTGGGTGAATATTTTGTTTTTTAGCTAACTAATGACAAAATGGTTATATCACCACAGCTATGATGAGATTGAGTCTCTCCTCTCAGCAAGGGGAGGTTCCCTCTAGATAATGAGCTCTTTCTAACAAATAACTTTTAATACTTAAATAAACTAAAACTATTCTTGGGGTGTTTCCATCGCATCCTATTCTCTTTTTTTAGAATAAATGTTTCTCTCTTACAAAATAACAACTTCACAATAGATGATATTTGATAATTCTTGGACCGAGACAAACCATAGGAACAAAAAAAATTCTATCGTTTGTGTTAAGGGAAATTTGGTTAGACAATGCATATGCAATAAACAACATCAAATACCTATAACTCAATAGAATAATGAAACTAAGAAGATTAAATGAAATGAAGCAATGAATCAAACAATGCAAACCTTCCTTAGATCGGAGCTTCTATTGTTTGCCTATTAAAACCGTCCTTGCTTGTATGAAGTAGGGCCCTCAGAGAGTGCACTCCTTTGCTGTGTTCAAGGATGTCGATAGTAAATGGCTATGGTGATGAACGTGCAATAAAGATGAGCTCCAAAGAAAATGTGTGATTTCAAGCTAATGAATAGAAATGGAGGTGCCAAAGGCGCGCTAGTAAATTCCTGCAGAGTAACAATACAAATAGCCTAGATGATTAGAATGGAAGAATGAGGTTTCATTTATAGACTTGGGAGGATGAAGATCAACGGTTGAGACAAAATGAGTAGATCAATGGTTGAGAATGTTTGAGGAATGTGCAATGAATAAAAAGAGGACAAGTGTCCCACTTCCCTCATGTAACAGGGTAGTTAACAAAATTGATTGAAGAGTTAATAGAATGGATTGAGGAATTGACATAATTGATTGATCAGTTACCCGAATAGATTGAGGAGCTGACATAATTGATTGATTAGTTAACAGTTTTGATTGAGGAGTTAACTAATTTTTATTAGAGGAGAAATAGGACATGTGGGTGAGAGAATATTAGTTAATTAAATATTTAAAATATTTAACTACATGTGCAACATGGTGAGGTGGAAAGGTGAGGTGGATTTTAGGATAGAGGAATTTATGATTAATTAAATAATGTAGGATTATTTAATTATGTGAGACTTTAGAAGAATTTAGGGAATTTAATTAAATAAATTAATTTTATTTAATTTTGACTTTAGAGGAAATAATTAAATATTTTTGATATTTAATTAATTAAGAGGAATGTGAATCAAATAAATAAATTTATTTATTTATTTATTTGATAGAAGAATTAGAAGGGAATAAATATTAATAATACTTATTTAGACTGAATCGTGTCATTTTTAGGCGTATACATTTTGCCCCTCTTTGATGCAATGCAGTTTACTGTGTTGCTTAAAAGAATAAAAAGTTTGATGGTGACACATGCCCCTGTTTGCCCCTGGTATAGGTTATAACGATAGGATGCCCCCTCAGGAGATTGGACGGGAAAAAGGTAGAAGGCGTGAGACAGAAAATCTCATGAAGACGAAGGGTTAACTTGGTTAAGATTGAAGAGAATAGGACGCGTTTCTAAGAAACAGGAAGAAAACTTGGAAGAAATGGGCATGGGAAGTAGTCGTAGTCACCACCTAGCCAGATTAGGGTTTGCCTGCTATAAATAGGAGCTGGGTCCACAAGACAATTCATTTGCACACTTGTCTTGGATTGATTCGCATTAGAGAGCTTAGAGCAATCAGAGCATAGAGTAGTCAACACGAGGATGGACATTCCACGTGAGGAGCATCGATTTGAGTGCATTTGTCAATCGATCGATCAGCAGAGGTGGGACCCTCGGTATGTAGCTCAAAAAAATTTCCCTAGGATCGTGTTTGAGGGTCATAAATGCTAGGAGAAAATTAGGGAAAACAGATGCGCTAAAAACTAGTGCGGCGCATATGTTGCGCGAAGCGGTGCATTTGTTGTTTTGCGGCGCATACATGCAATAAACTGGCGCATCTGTAGAATCGGCGCATATGTAAAATAAGTCAACGCATACATAATATTGCTACGCATTCATGAGATGTAATGGCGCATACATCAGAGCAGTGCATGTGTAGCATAGGGCGGCGCATACATGTGTTTCTGCAGTGCATTTACTAGAAGTGGCACATAGGTCAAGAAATGGCTCATTTACTGTGAAACGGTGCATTTACCACCTGTTGTAGCACATATGATATAGATAAGCGAAAGACTTACCAAATTGACTGGATTGGTGTTCTGCTTGACATGTCAATCGATAAGCTATCTCTGAGATTGCAAGAATCTAGTCAAGAGATGTAGTGTGCTATTTTGATCAATTTGAAATGCTAAGTTAGTTGATTTGTTTCTATAGATATGTTGAGTATGGGACTTTGCAGTTTTGGATTGACGCCTTACTTTGTGTACTTTTAGGAGGATATATGAGATATGCTTCAGTCTAGGGAGCAGTTCCCTATGCCTATGCTGTAGAGATACACGCTGACGAAGATAGATAGAGAGGCACTCGGCGCTATGGGGCTTGACTATGTTTGCTTCATGCTTGAGGTTCAGGCGAATCGTGGATTGCTGACTGCTGCAGTGGAGAGATTCCACAGTGAGGATGGGACATTCCATCTCCCTACTGGCGAGATGACCATCACCTTGGAGGATGTTTACAGGATTCTTCACTTGCCTATTCAGGGTGACTTGGTGGAGTATGATTCACAGAGAGGCGCGGGACTCATTGAGTGCAGGCGAGTGTTTGACGACCCTGAGCTGGTAGGGCAAGTTATCCCATGGTAGGATATCTACGAGTGTTATGACTACTTCCCTAGTATTGTAGCAGGACTGATTGGAGGTGTGGTATGCCCCGACAAGAGGTCGCACGGGTTCCCCATTGGATGGGGTAGGATCATGGAGAGGATGATTATAGAGGGGACTTGATATGCATGGGGGGTTTGTGTACTTGCTCATTTATACCACGATATGCAACAGGTGGTATATCACAGGAGTACGAGCCTATCTGCAGGCATGTCACTTCTATAGTTTTGGCTATGGGAGCACATAGCGATCATGAGACCAATCCGTGTGTTTGAGAGACAGAGAGGAGAGCCATACAGCTATGGCTATGCAGGAGTGATTTCCCAGCACAGGATGGGGAGGTTGGAGTACTGGTGACACGCATTGAATGGAGTAGATGTAGTCGAGTGGCAACCATATCTAGACTGTGAGCTGTGGGATGACGAGGCAGACGAGCTGCCTTACTGCTACCAGACACAGTGGTTAATAAGATGGACACACTTTATCCTAGAGAGGTAGATAGTCAGCCGGGTATAGAGGCAGTTTGGGAGGAGACAGGGCATGCCATAGGGGTAGGCGCAGTTTTCCAGGACACATGCAGAGAGGTACAGATGGGGGCCGATGGCATCCTATGAGGAGGCACTGGCTGAGTTTTAGCAGATGCCATATGTTGCCTGGGATATGAGGAGGACGATTGTAGATGCAGGGGTGACATAGGATTATGAGGACTAGTTTATTGCACACCCATTTCTGAGATACTCAGGGCCTGGGGTATTGATACCACGGATAGACGAGGTAGACTCAGATGAGGAGGGCTAGGTTGGTCAGAGGAGAAGGAGGGGGAGGGGTAGAGGAGGACAAGGAGGTGGCAGAGATGGGAGAGATGATGGAGATGATGGAGGTTGACCTAGATAGAGGAGGAGAGGTGGGGAGGGACTGACCCATGCTGAGCAGGCAGTGCCATCACAGGTTGCATAGTAGGTACCACAACAGGCATAGATGCTGCCACTTCAGTAGGTGGCACAATAGTAGGGACCTCAGCCATAGGGGCAAAGACAGGCAGAGGTAGCTCAGGGTCCAGCACAGTCAAATGTGCAGGAGAAGACTATAGCTACACTAATGGGAGAGATTAGGAAGCTGCGGGCACAGCTCAGGAGAGTTGACACTCGACGAGAGACAGATGCATAGGTGATTGCAGGGTTGACTAGAGAGAGAGACATGGTAGATGCATGGATATGCATTATTCGTGTAGAGCGAGATACTACTTTAGCAGTGTTGGGGATAGATGCAGTGACCAATTTCTTGGTTGGGCAGGTGCAACAGGCATAGTTAGCACAGACACAGACACAACTAGTACAGGTGTAGGGTGAGCTTGCTAGAGCGCATGCTTAGGCTTAGTACTATTGGGGGTTGTATCATGGTGCCATGCCGGTGAGTTAGAGGGCTTCTAGTTATAGGAGCCAGTCTGCGGCTTCCCAGAGAGAAGGTCCATCAAGGTCTGGAGCTTCTGTGATGGACCCATAGCAGTCAGGGGGTAGCAGAGGTGGAGACACTATTGGTAGTGGTGGCCCACAGTAGTAGGGGTAGCAGAGACTTGATATATGTACCTTTTGATGGCTCAAATAGCGAGACAAACTTGTACCACTTTTGTTTACTTTGAGACATGTATCATCATTTGTTGGGATCCATTTTTGTATATGACACTGATTTAGAGACAGATTTTTTTGATATTGTACATTTGGACACATTTTCATGATACATTTATATGATGATGCAACTATGTGATTCTCTCTATATGTATGAGTTTATGATGCATTTCTATTGTATGATGTGATGTATGTGTTTATCTAATGCAAGCTTAGATGCTTTTACTTGATGCTATGAGATGTTATCTAGATGCAGCTTTTTATATGATGTTATGTGATGCTATATGACCTAATGCAACCTTAGATGCTTTTTACTTGACATGCTTCTAATGTGTGTGAGTGCAAATGGTATCTATATGTGATGCGCTTATCTATGTTTTTGGTTGCTTTTTATTTTGACACTATATAATGATTGTATATGGATGACCTAATGTAATGACTATGTATGCACCTGATTTAATCATGTAAATGACTATCTCATGTGATATGGTATGCAGCTATATGCTATGTTTCTGTGATGTCCAAATGTACTCTATCGACACAGAAATGACAGAATGATAGACAGAAGATTTGATGAATAGAAGAGTGACTCGATAGAAAGATTCACAAGCTTGACTTTGTATTGTTACTATGTATTGCTTTGATCTTTTATTG
Source organism: Cunninghamia lanceolata (assembly GCA_027924645.1). Lineage (NCBI taxonomy): Eukaryota > Viridiplantae > Streptophyta > Pinopsida > Cupressales > Cupressaceae > Cunninghamia > Cunninghamia lanceolata. The sequence goes on from BSBN01000957.1 coordinate 9,790,967, forward strand.
CATGGGAGATGGATGTATGGATGGATGGATGGATGTATAATGGATGTTTTGATTTTGACATCTTGATGGTGCAAATATTTTGAAGTGCCTATTTCATCATTGGGCGATTTTTTTTTTGGTACTTTTTTGAAATGTTGTAAGAAAATACAAGCATCTAGGTATAATTGAACCGAGATGACCTGAGTATTGCTTACATGGATTTTGATTTAGCAAGTTAATACAAGCATCGAGGTATAATTGAACCGAGATGAACTAAGTATTTCTTGCATATCAACAAACAAGGATTGCCCCCATTCATGCTAGACCTTGGATGTCCTCGATGATCTTTTATCGATCATGTCCTTAGACAAGGTTTCACATTACTAAAGATTAATCCACAAACAACAAACAAAGAAAATAATCATGCCCCCATCATAGCATCTCTAGCTTTTGGCATCCTCGAGTAGCATAGAAAGGCATGATAGCATAAATCAAGACTCAGTGAGTTTAACCTAACTACCCCAAATCATTCTTGCATTTAGATGTGTTTATTTCTTGCCATAATTTGAGTAAAATCATTTAGAAGGCCTTAGGTGTTTTTCTACTTTGCTTTGGATAGGTTAAGTGCCTCGTGTCAAAATTTCTACTTTAGGATTAGGTTATGCTTGCGCTTGCTTGCTTGGCGAGAAGATTTCACATTCCTTATTGGTGAGACGAACCCTAAGGGACTGACCTAGTGCCTCGGGGGCTCATTGCTAAATGGCCTTGCCTACGTGATGACGCAGAGGCAACATAGTTCGGGGTAAACCCTAATGGACCATGGATGGACTAGAAGAAAAGACAACAAGAAAAGGGATGGATGGGACCATGGGAGCCTCGGGGTTGCATTTGAGAAATGGCCTTGCCTACGTGACAATGCAGAGGCAATGTAGTTCATGGACCTGGACCATGGAGACTGACGAGAGACACTATGTTAGGCTCACACTATGTATACGATATGGGATAAAACCTTGGTTGACAAGGCCAACAAAGAGATAGAGTATCAAGCCATGATAGGTTCCTGTCAGGATTTTATTATGGGACAGATATGAGTCGAATGGGACATGAGGAAGAATGGATGCAAGGTGATTGGTTTCCCAAAGATGGAGAAGGCGGTTTATCACAAGTAACACCTGTTTACCAAGTTTTCACCACTTGATTTTATTTGCACGAAAAGCTAGAAAGTATACATGACACCTAATTGCTAGGTTTTCACCATGATACCTATCCAAGGCAACTGTTTGCTAGGTTTTCACCAAAGGACAAATTTTTTTTGTACTTTTCTAATTTTTTGATTTTTTTTTTGTATTTTATGCCCCCCTTACATTGGGGTTCTCCTAGGTATAGAACTTGCGAAGATGCATGCTGTTGATTGGGTCATCGAATAGCTCACCCTCTGATGTTGCCAACTGATATGCCCCTGATCCATATGCTACTAGAATTACATAAGGCCCAAGCCAGTTGGGTTCAAACTTGCCCTTCTTTTCCCTATCTTGTTGATTGCGGGGATTTTCTTTAAGGACCAGATCTCCAACTTTGAAGACTCTTGGGCGAACTCTGTGGTTATAGATTCATGACATCATCTGTTGATATGCTTTGAGATGGTCAAAGGATTTCTGTCTCCTTTCCTCTAGCAATGCTATTTCTTGCAATCTGGAGACTCTGTACTCTTCATCAGATATGAGACCTTTCAACGACACCCTGAGAGATGGTAATTTGACCTTAATGAGAAGGATAGCTTCTGAGCCATAGATAAGGGCGTAAGGTGTAGCACCTGTGGGAGTGCGTATACTAGTTCTGTAGGCCCACAGAGTGGGATTGAGTTGGATGTTCCAATCATGGCCAGCATCGTTGACTATCTTCTTGAGGAGTTTCAAGATGGTCTTGTTGGATGCTTCAGCTTGATCGTTACCTTGGGGGTAGTAGGGTGAGGAAAAATGGTGTTGGATTTTGAATCAGTCACAGAGTTCCTAGACATCCTAATTTTTGAAGGGTCTTCCATTATCCGTGATAATGGATGAAGGAATTCTGTATCTACAGATGATGTAATTTAGGATGAATGAGGAAATTTGCTTACCTATGACGGTGGTGAGGGGAATGGCTTCAATCCACTTTGTAAAGTACTCAGTGGCGGTTATGATGAATTTATGGCCATTGGAGGAGGGTGGATGGATCTTTCCCATGAGGTCAAGTCCCCATTAGAAAAAGGACCAAGGTGTCATTAAAGGTCTCAACTCTTGAGCTGGTGCATGTATCAGGCTCCCATGTATTTGGCACTGCTTGCACTTCTTGACAAACTGATATGAATCCATTTCCATGTTCGGCTAGTAATAACCCAAGCACATGAGTTTCTTGGCTAAGGAAGGACCACTAGAGTGTGTTCTGCAGATCCCTTCGTGTATGTCTTGCAAAGCAGTTATGGATTCTTCTCGTTCTAAACAACGGATTAAAGTACCATCTAGGCCATGTCAGTATAGGGTATCAGCAATGATGGTGTATTGAGAGGTTTGGCATATAAAAGTTCATCGTTGGTTAGAAGATAGGTCAGGTGGGAAGATGTTGTCCTTGAGGTAAGTGTAAATCTTACCGTGCCAAGGTGAATCAGATCCAACTAGAAGGCATATGGAATGGGTCTCAAGAAGATCATAAGCTTGTTGTCGGATAGTTTCCACTAAGAACTCGTACCATGACTCATTTTTAGGTATCTCGAGGAGAGAGGCAATGGTTTCCATGGCATCTACTACTTTGTTCTCGATCCTAGGTATTTGTTCGAAAGAGATGATTACAAAGTGTTCTTTGAAGTCGTCGACCATCCGCTTGTATGGGACAAGATTTTCATCTTTGGTTTGGTAATCATCATTGAATTGATTGATTATAAGTTGAGAATCACCGTAGACATGTAGCTCTTGGATTTTCCACTCAGTTGCCATCTTCAGACTAATTACTAAGGCTTCATATTCTGCTATGTTATTGGTGCATGGGAATAACAAACGGTAAGACTTTGGAATTGTGTTGCCATGAGGAGTGACAAACAAGATTTTGGCCCCCGATCCATGATTTGTGTAGGACCCATCGAAGTAGAGTTTCCAGGAATATGTTGATATGTTGAATAGGGATTCATCTGGAAACTCAAATTGCATCAGTGTGGTGTCCTGTAATGGTGCATCCGCTAGTTGATCAACAATGATCTGTCCCTTGATAGCTTTTCTATCTACATACTCAATGTCGTATTCACTTAAGAGCATTACCCATTTAGCTAGGCAACCTGTGAGAGCTGCTTTGCTTAGTAGGTACTTCAGTGGATCTATTTTTACAATGAGTTTAACTGGATGTGCAAGCATATAATGTTAGAGTTTTTGTGAAGCAAAAACTACCACAAGACATGATCTTTCTATCTGTGAGTATTGCAATTCATAGCCCACTAATGTTCAGCTGATGTAGTAGATGACTCTTTCTTTATTCTCATAATCTTGTTGTGCCAGAAGAGCCCCAAGAGCTATAGGTGTAGTAGATATGTAGAGTATCAATGGTTTCCCTTGGATAGGAGGCATTAGAATGGGTGGATTCATAAGATATTCTTTCATCTTGTTGAATGCCTTTTCGCACCTTTCATCCCATCTGAATGGAATGTTCTTATGCAGGAGATGACTAAATGGTTGGCACTTGTCTACCAGCTGGGATATGAATCTATAGATTTCTTGTAGCTTGCCTTGTAGTGATCTTAATTGAGTAAGACTCTTGGGTGGTGGCATGTCCATAATAGCCTTGACTTTGGTGGGGTCCACCTCTATTCCATTTGCCAACATGATGAAGCCTAGTAGCTTGCCTGAAGTGACTCCAAACACACATTTTTTTGGGTTCAACTTGACTTTGAATTGGTCTAATCTTTGAAAGACTTTCTCTAACACATCCAGGTGTGATTCTCTTGTGAGCAACTTTTCTAGGATATCATCGACATAGTCCTTCATTATTACATGCATCATATCATCGAATATAGTCGTCATAGCACATTGATATGGTGCTCCTACATTTTTAGCCTGAATGGCATGACATTCTAGCAAAAAGTGCCCCATGGACAAGTAAAAGCTATCTTGTGTTGGTCTTCTAGTGCTATTCGGATCTAATTATATCTTAGGAGTCCATCCATGAGAGATAACATGGTATGCCCTGCTGTTAAGTTGACTATGATATCTATATTTGGCAACGAAAAATCATCCTTGCGGTAGGCTTTATTTAGATCTCTAAAATCATTGCATAGTCTAACTCGGCCATCAGGTTTAGACACTGGTACAATGTTGGATATCCATTCTGGGTAGTTTATAGCTCTGATGAACCCTACATCCAGTAATTTCTTGAGTTCTTCTTTGACCAATAGCGCTATGTGTGGATGCATCTTTCTAAGCTTCTGCTTCACTAGTTTTACTCCTGGGTCTAATGGAAGATGGTGTAGAATCAAGTTCAGGTCTAGACCTGGCATGTCTACATATGACCAAGTGAAGCTGCCCCTCTTTTTCTTAAAGAATGGTACAAACCTAGTCTTTTCTGGTGGAGTAAGAGATTTAGCAAAGTGAATGATCTTAGGCTGTTCCTCTATACCAATATTAACAGGCTCTGTCAGTTCCACAACAATTTGGGACTTCTCCTAGTGCATGTCTGTGGGGAGGGTGTCAAGCCTTCCATCGTCAGGTGCCACAGTTGGGTTTTCACCTTCGGATGCATCCTTTCTTTTTATTATTTTGGGATCTGACACTGTCGCAAAATAGTTTTCACCGTCAGATCCAGTTTTTACCTTGATATTTTTGTGACTGGCAGGCTTGGTACCCTCTTTGAAGTAAGCCACGGTATTAAGTTCAATAGAGAAACCAGCTTTATGATCTCCTTTGGGTAGGTGGTCCCTAAGTTCCATATAGTCAATGTAAGCATCATCATTTTGGAACATATCTAGTTGGGGAGTTCCTCGCAGATCCCAATCAATAAGCTCAGGATGCACAAGGGGGAGGGAGTCGGAGGATAGACCTGATTCATTGATAGTGTGAATGGATATGCTAGGGGTATAGGTAGGGGTGGTGTTCGGGATGGTACTTTCCTCCAAGTTGTTTATTGTGATGGAACTTGAACCTTCCTCGAAAGCCATAATCTTAGAGATGGGCAAATTAGACTCTAGTGGTCTGTTCGGTAGCATTTGTCCCTCACGGTAGGGGGATAAATTTTGGATGGTATCAACCTCTTTGTCGTCATAGGAATGCTCTGTTATCTCATCCCACTCATATTCATTGGAATCTGTGTCACTGTCCTCTTGAAGTGTATGGGTCATTTCCACAAGACAAGCATTTTCTTTGGCTTTGCCCTTGCCCCTAGACCATTTGTATTTCTAGCCAATGAGGATGAAGAAGGTTGAATAGGTTCTATGATTCCTTCTTTTTTGAGGCTGATGGGGCCTTGTCCTTCGTAACCCATTCTATGTAGGATAGTTTCACCTCGCCCATAGAGGTTTGTTGGGAGTCTAGGTGATTCTTGTGGTGTATTCTCTTCTTCAGTATAAAGCCATTGTAGGATATCTCTTTCTTCTGTCTCATCGAATAAGGTCCCCCATTTTACAAAGGGAGCTATGGGACCTATAGGAGGAGCAGATGGCTTTGGAAAATGCTTGGGTCAGCCAAAAGATCTAGGAGACAAAGGCATCTTGGCTAGATTTAGGCTGTGCTCTATGGAGTATTCCCCAACTCTGGTTTCTTTGATGGTAACTTTCTGCTCTTTGGGCCTTGATGAGGAAGCTTCAGTGGTATGATCATGGTGTGGGATAGGGGATGTATAAGCTCTATTATTTGGTATGATGTAATCAGGTTTTGCAAGGAAAGAGTTGCAATGTTGATAGGGGTCAGGGTCACCTTGGATGGTGACTTGTTTGCCATCGTGCAGGAATTTTATGCATTGGTGATAGGTAGAGGGTACAACCTTCATGGCATGAATCCATGGTCTCCCTAGAAGGATATTATAAGTGAGCTCCCTATCAAGGACTTGGCACACAACATCTTTTATTACCGGTCCCACTTGTATGGGTAGGACTATTGTTCCCTTTGTAGTTCTTTCTTCCTCATCATATGCTTTGATAGTAATCTTCTTCCTTGGATCAACTGCCTTTTCGAAGAACCCCAATGCAAGGACTATCTTTAATGTGCAAATATTTAAACCGCCCCCCCATCAATGAGAACCCTCTTGATGTAGTGCTTGTGGATGAAGGTGACAATATGGAGAGGGGTGTTATGAGGTTGAGACACAGAGAGGTCATCTTGCTCAGTAAATGATATGGTGCTTGAGGAGGTTAGATTACCTACCATGGTTTGAAACTTCTCTTGGGCCAAGTTAGTGGGGACAGTGGTTTCCACTAAGGCTTTCTTGAGGATCTCGTTATGGGAAGGAGATAGACGCAACAACTCCAAGATAGAAATGTGGGCTGGAGTCTTCTGTAGTTGGTCTATGACATTATATTGATGAAAGTTGGACTGAGAAGGTGACGACCTTGGGGGGACGGTATTTAATGTGACTTTACCACTGCGGGTAATGATAGTACATCTAGTTCTGTTAGGTTCTGATCGTTGGTTGGGTGTGATCATATTGATATGCAGGGTATGTTCAGAAATGCAATTTATGGTATAGCCAAATGGCACACTTGCATAGTTGGCATTACTATTCCCACTGTTCTAATTTGGCCTATTGCGATTGTTGCTGTTGTTGCCATTATTGTTATTGCTGTTGTATGGCCTGTCATGATTGAGAAGTGGATCTTAGTAAGCCACATGTGTCTCATTTTAGGTATGCTATTGGGTTCCTCCTTGATTTTGATCAAGCACATCTTGGATAACATTTTTGAGATGGATACAATTGTTGGTTGTATGCCCCTTTCCTCTATGGTATTCACAATAGTCCGTGTCTTTCCAATAGGGAGGTTTGACTATAGGCTCATAATCACTTGTTGGCGGTAGAGAAATTTCATTGTTAGCCAATAACTTCCTTAATGCGGATTCTTGAGACTCACCCAACGGTGTGAACTTTCACCTTGGATTTGCACTGAACCATGGTCTAGGCTCCCAAGAGAATGGTTTGTTGGGTGTAACATTGTTTGCTTCTCCTTTGAGAGTGAGTATGGGTTGTTGCTTGGGAGCTGCCACCTTGGCATCCACTACCACATCGTTGACAACATTCTTGTTCTTGGTACAAAACTTTAATTTGTCTGTCGTGTAGTTGGAGGTAGGCATGTCCTTGTATAACTTGATTGCCCCTTTGGCAATCATAGCTTTTTCGATGAACAATCCCATTTCAATGACTTTTGAGAATGATGTAGGGCATTGTATTTGTATTTGATAGCTAAGATCGGTATTGAGGTTATGGACAAACATCTCCAATAGCTGCTTCTTAGGTATATTGTAAGAGCACTTACTTGCTAGTTGTCTCCACCATTGTAGAAAGGTGGCAAATGACTCACCACTCTTTTGTTTGGTGTTGCATAGATCTAGCATAGATACTTCGTGTTCAATATTGTAAGAGAAGTGCGTGATAAATTTGTTGACTTGTTCATCAAAAGTTTTGATGCCCCGTGGAAGCTATGAGAACCACTCCTTAGCTTGGCTACCTAGAGACCTAGGGAGTAGTCTCATTAAGTAAGTCTCATTGTGAGCTACTTCAAAACATGCTGCGTTGAATTCCCTAATATAGTCTTAGTTGGATATTGTTGTGTTAATATGTCAATTTGAATTTCTTGTGTTGAGTTGTTTATTGATGCATAGGATGAGTTCTAAAGTGCTTCTCTATTTCCCCTAGCACCCTTAAATGTAAGATTTCTCTTAGATGACAAATGATTACTCTTATATCTTTGGGGACCCTTCTTGGTGCCATTAGGATCATAATGAGTACACTAGTCTTGTGCTTGCTTACAAAAAGTGGTTGCAATTTGTTGGGTGAATATTTTGTTGTTTAGCTAACTAATGACAAAATGGTTATATCACCACAGCTATGATGATATTGAGTCTCTCCTCTCAGCAAGGGGAGGTTCCCTCTATTTAATGAGCTCTTTTTAACAAACAACTTTTAATACTTAAATAAACTAAAACTATTCTTGGGGTGTTTCCATCGCATCCTATTCTCTTTTTTTAGAATAGATGTTTCTCTCTTACAAAATAACAACTTCACAATAGATGATATTTGATAATTCTTGGACCGAGACAAACCATAGGAACAAAAAATTTTCTATCGTTCGTGTTAAGGGAAATTTGGTTAGACAATGCATATGCAATAAACGACATCAAATACCCATAACTCAATAGAATAATGAAACTAAGAAGATTAAATGAAATGAAGCAATGAATCAAACAATGCAAACCTTCCTTAGATCAGAGCTTCTATTGTTTGCCTATTAAAACCGTCCTTGCTTGTATGAAGTAGGGCCCTCAAAGAGTGCACTCCTTTGTTGTGTTCAAGGATGTTGATAGTAAATGGCTGTGGTGATAAACATGCAATGAAGATGAGCTCCAAAGCAAATGTGTGATCTCAAGCTAATGAATAGAAATGGAGGTGCCAAAGGCGCACTGGTAAATTCCTGTAGAGTAACAATACAAATAGCCTGGATGCCTAGAATGGAAGAATGAGGTTTCATTTATAGACTTGGGAGGATGAAGATCAAGGGTTGAGATGAAATGAACAGATCAATGGTTGAGAATGTTTGAGGAATGTGCAACGAATAAAAAGAGGACAAGTGTCCCACTTCCATCATGTAACAGGGTAGTTAACAAAATTGATTGAAGAGTTAATAGAATGGATTGAGGAATTGACAGAATTGATTGATCAGTTACCCGAATAGATTGAGGAGCTGACATAATTGATTGATTAGTTAACAGTTTTGATTGAGGAGTTAACTAATTTTTATTAGAGGAGAAATAGGACATGTGGGTGAGAGAATATTAGTTAATTAAATATTTAAAATATTTAATTACATGTGCAACATGGTGAGGTGGATTTTAGGATAGAGGAATTTATGATTAATTAAATAATGTAGGATTATTTAATTATGTGAGACTTTAGAAGAATTTAGGGAATTTAATTAAATAAATTAATTTTATTTAATTTTGACTTTAGAGGAAATAATTAAATATTTTTGATATTTAATTAATTAAGAGGAATGTGAATCAAATAAATAAATTTGTTTATTTATTTATTTGATAGAAGAATTAGAAGGGAATAAATATTAAGAATATTTATTTAGACTGAATCATGTCATTTTTAGGCATATACAGTTTGACGTATTTCTCACAAACAAACATAATTGAATTCAAATGTAGCCCAAAGTCTCCACTTTCACCAAATATGATATAACTAACTTGAATAGAATAGTTTATAGCACAAAGTCTCTAAACAATCTCGTTTCCACAAATAAACACAAACCCCCGCAATGAGAAAAATAGCACAAAGTCTATTCAACCAAAACAAGAACACTCCTCTCAACTTTCAATAAACTCCATGATTCCAACAATGATTCAATATGATATAACACCAATGACATAAGAACACTGATATCATAAAACAATATGATTCAACTCAAAGTTTGATACCCAAATTGCCTGCTTATATTGATATTCACTTGAAAAATATGATAAACATAAAAAGCTCAAAGTCTTAAAATGCTTTCCAATTTGGTAGAGTTTCTTTGCAATAGAAAAAAGATAGTATTTACAATGGGGGTCCTCTTTTTTTATAAGAGAAATTGAGAGAAAAAATAGGAAAATCCTAACTACTTTGACTTATTCAAACAAAAGAGTCCTATTTGACTTAGGACTTCCTTTGCCTCACATATAATTACATTTTAGAAAATTACATATGAATATGTCCACAAAAGAATTCAAATTTCATATACAAGAATAAAATAAACTAAGATATCAGCTGCCTCCATCATTCTTCTTTAGAAAATTCTGGTACTTGGCTTGTATAGCTGCCATTTCACATGCATCTGATTTAGCTATATTTTCTAAGGTAGTGTGGGCCCAAAGAATTGCATCTTTTACTGCCTTTATTGCCTTCTCATGTTTGTCAAGATTGTCCTTCAAATTCTCAAAAGTTGAATGATGATCATAAAGATTGTCCATGGAAAGTACTGAGGGCGCTTCATCTTCAAATTTCCTTTGAACCATCTTTTCAAAGGAGCTTATCATTTCATCTACTGAAAGGAACTTATGATCTTCATTTGTGAGGGTGCATGGGAGTTCTTCCAGCTTGTGTAGAAGCATGACATCACTATCTTCACTGGCTTCACAAGCTTGACATAGATCTTCAAGCAATCCTTTTATTAAATATGGATACGATGAACCAAAGACTCCTTAGTTTTAAGATATGATTCCCTATTTGCAATGACCTTGATAGTGATCATATTCTTTATCTTAATCTTTTTCATCTCTATCCACTCCTCCAATCTCTCTTCTTGATCCTGTAGCTCTTGGGAGAGTAAGTCAACCATGTTATCAAGCTCAGCTTTGGCTTTATCCATCTTTTCTTTTCTTTCTACAGTGGTCTTCAGTTGAATTCACCCTTAAGCTAGAAACATTCATCAATATCTCCTACCACTCTTCCTCTGGCCTGAGCTTTTTCAACCTTCTGCATTAGAGGATCTTCTATAGTCACTGCCATGGGTTCCACAATTTTAGATGACTTTACTATTTTTTGAAGAACAGCAGCAAGTTGTTCTGCTTCAGCCTTATACTGTTCTTTTTCCTTTTTGACTTCATCATATTTTTCAAGCAAGGTGTTGGCAGTAGTTTGAAAATCTGCTTTTATGCCTTCATGAGTTAGCTTGCCTAACTCAACCCTTGAAACGACATAATCATTCATGTCAAAATTATCAATAGTATCATCTTCTGGTGGCTTAGCAATCTCTGCATATCTGATCCCTTTTTCATTGATAAGCCTAGAAATAGTCTTAAGCTTTTTCTTCAGAGTCTTTGGTTTCACAGGTAACAGTTTCTCAATATCAATCTCATCTAGTGAAACAACTTGCTTCTTTCTCTTGCGACTATATGCAGACAACCATGGGGGAAGCACAGAAGCACTAGTAATCGGAGATGAGTCCACTACTTGTTTTTCCAGATCCATATTTACACCTGTTATGGTCACAATAGGACTGGTGTTGGTAAAAACTACACCTGTGTCAACAACTTTTTCTAAACCATCCTGGAGATTTTCTAAAATAGATTGTTCACTAATATCAAAAGACGGAGAAGATAAACTTGGGATAGAAAGGGAAGAATCAAACATGGTCCCAAAACTAGTTCTTATAGAAGTAGGGGTATTATCAGAAGAAACAATGAAAATAGGTGAAATAGGAACACTTGAAATTACTGGAAAACTACCAAAAATAGGAGCATGAGGAAGGGGTGTAGAAACTTGTGATTTAGTGGGAAGATCTTTCTTAGGGGACTGATGTGGATCACCAAGTTGTTCCTTTTCTACATTCTCATCCTTTCCTTGTTCAATTTCATCTTCCTTGTCAGATTTATCACACTTCTATTTGTTGGGCATTCTTAGATTTCTGAATATTTTGCTTTTCAGTCTCAACATCTTCAATATCCATTTGCTCAACATTTGTATCTTCAGCACTTGAGTCAGTGACATTAGAGGTTTCTGCATCTTCTTTCTTCTTCCCTCCCTTGGATACAAACTTAATTTTTGGTTTTCATATTTTGGAGGAAGAAGGGGTGTCACTCTTATTTTTGGTCCTGTTTTCTACTTTCTTGCTTGTTTGCCCATGTGCTTTAGTGTCTGACCCTGTGAGAAATTCCTTCAATTTGATCCCTTTACTTTCCAACCATATATTTGGCTGAAATCTTTTCCTTATGGATGTTTCCTCTTTAACTGACCATTTCACCTCTGGAAGAGGTGAGACTTCAACATTCTCAGTGTTATATCTGGGGTCTAGAACATCCCCATCATCTTCCATTCTATCTAAAATATCTGCAAGGCCTAGCTCTTCGATCTGACTCAAATGAAGTCTACAATAGTCTAACTTCCTGATCTCATTCTGTGTCCTGAGATCAGCCCAAATATCTTCCACCATAGGCACATGGAAAGTTGACTTTCTTTTGATCTTATCTTGTACTCTCCTAAAGTCAAAATGATCCCTTTTCTTGAAAGTTCTCATAGTGATCAGCTGTAATTCAGAATCAACTATTTTTGCCTTGTTAGCTGATTGAACTGAGTACCTTCCAATTTTAATGGGAAACTTTATCCCTGACTTTTTCAGTTCCATTTGTTTATTATGCACTACAAGTAGCTGTCTACATAATTCCACGAGGACAATATGGTCACTAGGATATGATATCATGGAAGAATATAAGGGTAACCAGGATAATACCCTACTCTGAGATATGTGAAAGTAGGGAATTGTAAGAACAAGCAGCCAAAAGAATTCACAACCTCCCAAGCTTCATATGAGACCCTCTTCTGAACAAGTTCATTGTCCCATAAGCACATGAATACTGAAAAGAAAGCATCATTCACCCTTCAGAAATGATGGATTGATCCCTTCAGAGTAATTTGAGGATAATACTCATACATAGGAACCAATCTCCTGTCACGAACTTGAGTCAAACTAGGAAAGCTCCTCATGCTAGCAGCAACATATACAAGATATGAGGTCATATAGAATTTGAATGTTGTATTAACCCTCACCAATTGTTCATGCAATGCATTACTGATCTGCTCTCCTAAGAATATTCTTTGTGTGCCTCAAAGAATTACCTTGATGTGTGTGTACATCCATTCCTAAAATTTGGAAGAAGAAGGGAGTCCTCTGATGCAAATCAAAAGTGTGATCAAATCACAAACTTCCTCTACAAAGTCACTCCTAGGTAGATCGTTCGGCCATCTGGTTAGATTGCTTCAAGGAATTTTCAACCACTTATTGTTTATGTACCTTCTTGCAGCTTCCACATCTATATCATAATCCTTTTTCCCTTAAGCAAAGTCAGTCTATCCAATGTTTTCAATAGGTGGACACATGAAGATTTTATCAAGAAATTCTTCATCCAACCTCATGGTCACATTCCCTTGGGAATCTATCACAACCCTAATGTCCCTGTTGTAATGGCTAGCCACCTGAAGAACGAGCTTAGGGTTATGGGTAGATATTGGAAATGAGGCAACCAAGTGAATGTCGTTGTCAATGATCTTTTGCATATGTCTAGAAGGGTTTGTCTGTTTAGTTCTGTCTACAAATTCTGCCATATCCACATGTCCTATTTTTGTATCCCTGATCTCATCAACATTTGACTGCACTGAAGTGATAGGGAAGACCCCTTGGTATTTGTACTTCATGATTTTGGATTTGGATGGAGACGGCTGCGACATCAGCTTTGAAGAGAAATCTGGAAGAGATATCTACCACAGACATTTGTTGAAAACTACAAAATGCCATGATCTTTTAGTTAGGGGAAAAAATGGATAAATTGGGAAACTGCATGTCGATGATCATGAAGAGGAAAGCATGCATTGAAGGGCTTGAGTGTGCACAAATCAAGGTAAAGGGCAAAAGTGGGTTAACAGGTCTTGAAAGTTGAATTTTCCTAGTGTTAGGAAAAATTTAGAAAAATGTGCACGAGTAGTCAAAATGACTGCTCCTACATGAGGGACTATATTCATATGTAAAGTCGGTTATTTTGACTACTATTACATGTGAACACAAAATTTTTTCTAACACCTCAAAATGTTCAATAATTGATATTTTGGCAAGCTTACGACCAAAACAAGCTTCATGATTTTCGAGGAAACATCATAAGGAAATGTTGCAAACTCTTCTAGGATGTCAGATGACTTCACTCAAGATCAAGAGTACTTGTCTCATTTTGCAAACTTAGAGTGTAGGCTACGAGACAAACAAGTTTCATAGGGGTTGTCTACAAAAATGAGCGTAGCTGATTTTGAGAACAATAATTGGCTCTAACTGGGGAACTTCTATCGATCGAGCTTTGAAATGATTGAAGGGAGAAGAATCCAGTCTCTAAGTACCTTCATCCATGCCATTGGGCCATAGAGTCAAGCTACCAAAAAGAAAAAGACACAAAAGAATAAACAAAAATGAAAAACAAAAACACAAAACTTTATAAATGTACAAATGAACTTATTTGATTGAAGTGTTTTAAATGTTGTCTACTATGAGGCAGCAAGAATGGTGTTCCATCCAGATAGTCTAGCAAGAAGCTATTTTCACCACAAAGTTGATGAATGATGAATGGGCCTCTCCATAGGGAATCAAACTTCCCATGCATTCCTTTTGGTTCTCTCCTCTTGTCCCATAACAAGACTTGATCTCCTATTTGAAAGTCACGATCCCTTGCTTTCTTGTCAAAGAGTTTCTTCACCTGAATTTGATGTTCAGCGATACTGTCTACTACCATAGCTCATTGTTCTTCAAGTTCACTTAGGTACATGATTCTTTTGTCAATAGAAATTTCAAAAGTTCTATCTTCCACTGCCTTTGCCAACTTCAGTGTCGGCAACTCTAAAGTAATAGGTATCTCTGCATTTAGTCCATACAAAAGTTGAAATGGTGAAATACCTATCACCCTTTTAGGGGTAATCCTATTTGCCTAGAAAGCATCAAACAACGCTTTATGCCAAGTTCTCTGATTATCTTCCACCAGTTTCCTGATAATAGTAACCAGATTTTTGTTACTTGATTTTGCCTAACCATTTCCTTGCGGATAATAGTCTGAAGAGTGGGAAAGAATGATCCCATGCTCATAACAAAAGCCAGTAATCTTGTTGGAAGAGAAACAAGTAGCATTATCTGCTACAACCTTGTTTGGGACTCCAAACTGGGAAATAATGTTTTCCTTAAGGAAATTACATACCACTTACGAAGTGGCATGCTTAACTGGGATGGTTTCCACCCACTTGGTAAATAATTAGTTGCCATGAGAACAAAGTTGTGTCTCGCACTTGATGGTGGATTCATAGCACCCATGAAGTCGATGCCCCATTGCTAAAAAGGTTCTTCAATCACAGCTGGCTTGAGAGGTAGTGTGGCCAACTTAGGCTTTCCAACAAACTATTGACACAACTCACACCTACGTACCCAATTGTATGCATCCTAAAACAATGTGGACCAATAGTATCTAGCCCGTAGAATCTTATGAGCTATCATAGGTACATGAAAATGTCCTCCATAGGCCAAATTGTGAAAAGACTCCAGAAGTCTGCTTTGTTGCACTTTATCCACGCAATGGAGAAACACTCCATCAAGATTTGTTTTGTACAAACCATTATCCTATAGGACATAGTTAGTAGCCTTCAATTTGATAGTCCATTTCTCCTTATAGGATAGATGAGAAGGACACTCACCATAGGTAAGAAAATGAGCAATATTTGAATACCACTCATCTGTAGTAGTGACAAAAAGAACAGTTGACATATTCTCAACTTCTTCTTCTTCATCCCCTATCTCTTTTGGTACGTTGTCGGCAATCAATTGACACAAACCTCTACCACGCACAAGCTTGATAGGTTTGATATCAAGATCAAACTCTTGGATCTTAGCAATCCAATTGCATATTTTGGTTTTGAACTCCTATTGAGTCAGAATCAACTTTACTATTGTATCAGGCACCAAAACAATAGTATGTGAATTCAAAATATAGAACCAGAAGTGCTTCACGCCTTGACCAGGCATAAGCATGTTTTTCCATATTTGAATATTTCAATTCATGAGCCTTCAGAGGAAAACTCATAAATGAAATGGGAGATTCCACACCTTCTTCATTCTGCTGAACAAGAATGGCTAAAAGTGTAATCTCGGAAGCATAACTGTATACTACAAAATCCTTGGTATAGTCAAGACAAACAAGAACTAGAGCATGAGCTATAGCCCTCTTGATATCCTCAAATGCTGCTTTTCCTTCCACACTCCAATGGAAAGTATCCTTACCCTTCATCATGTTTACAATGTGACGGGTTTTCTCTGTGAATTCTGGAATGAATCTCCGTAGAAAATTCACCTTTTTGAAGAAAGAGTGAACTGCAGTCTTACTGGCGGGCATAGTAAGACTTTGAATAGACTCGACTCTTTTTGAGTCAATTTTAGTACCTTCTTAGGACACAATGTGACTAAGATGTTTACCTTCTATAACTCTGAAAATAAATTTCTTAGGGTTGAGAGAGATACCATTTTGTCAACATCTTTCCAGCACCTGTCACAAATGATATGCATGATCATGACATTGTTTAGAGAAAATAGTCAAGTCATCAAGATATACAACAATGAATTTCCCCATCTCATCCCTAAAAATGAAGTCCATTGCTCTCTGGAATGTGGCACCAGCATTGATCAAACCAAAAGGCATACTGCGATATGCAAACTTGCCCCAAGGTGTTGTGAAAGTAGTCTTGTACTGATCTACTTCGTTGACCTCTACTTGATTATATCCCAAGAAACCATCTAACATAGACAACATTTCTGAACTAGTTATAGTTTGCAACACTTGGTCCATGATGGGTAGGGGGTAGTTATCTTTTAGAGAAGATTGGTTGAGATTCCTGAAGTCAACGCAGATGCAGATTTCTGCGTTCTTCTTTCTTACTAGAACAATATTCGTGATCTAGGTGGAATGATTAATCGGAAAGATTATTCTTGCATTCAAAATTTTCTAAATCTCAGAAAGAATAGTACCTGATATTTTAGGATTGTATTGCCTTTGTTTCTGCTTGTGAGGCAATGACCCAACTTTGAGAGAAATTTCATGTTGAATCTCCTTAGGCCTGAAGGACTTTAGATCATCATAGGAATAAGCCAAAACATCAATGTAATGATGAAGGGGTTTAATGAATTTGAATTTCTCATCGGTAGTGCAACACTTCCCAATGTTGACCATTTTGGGGTCTACCTCAGAACTCAAATTTACTTGCTCAAATTCCATAGAGGAACTTGAATCAAGTTGTTGCTGCTATTTAATATATTTGTCATGCTTATCAAATAACTTTTCTAGGGAAACCAAACCTTTTGGAAACTTATTTTATTTTAGTTGAAGAAACTCTTCACTAGTTTGTGAATCTATTTCAGGAACGTATTCCTATGGTGGAGATTCACTACCTTCAAAATAGAGCTCATCAAAGCTATCCATCTTTTCCAAGAAAGCTATGATTTGATTATCACCATTGAACACCTGCCAATGGTCAGCATGATCTGGTACACTTGGTCAGAAGACTAGCTCAATTGTGTACTTGTTACCTTTGAAGTCTTTATGAGGAACCATGAGGGTGGTGGAGACAGCTAATGAGTCTGCATGATCATTAAACTCTCTAGGAACCGTAGAAATGTCAAAAGCATCAAAACCTTCAATGCAATCCCATACGCGATTGCGATAATGTCTCAATCTTTCATTTTTGGTCTGATACAAATTTCTCACTTGACAAACCACTAATTCAGCATCTCCTTGAGCATGAATATTTTTAACACCTTTAGCATGGGTAGCCTCTAATCCGATCAACAATGACTCGTATTTAGCAGTGTTGTTGGTATTGTTGAATTGCAGCTTGTATGAGAAAGGGAAGATAGCACCTTGTGGAGATATCAAAACAACTTTGGCTCCATAACCCATAGAAGAACAACTACCATCAAATTCTAAAACCCAAACATCATTCAACTTTTTTACTTTGATGTTTCTGTTACTAGTGAATTCTTCATCATCAAAAAGGGAAGATTCTGGCATCACTATGCTCTCATCTGAACTTTCATCTGATTTACCAAAAATATCCTCTGATTCTACATCTAAAATATTAGAGCTCTCATCTAATGAACTAGAATTATCTTCAATAGACAAGAAATAATTACCCATTCTTGAGGACTCAAACAAAATTTGGGCTTTGGGATTTGCCGTTTGGGTAACAATGTATTTCGCCTCTTTCTCAGGAAACAACTTTTGCATGACACCTTTAATAGGTATCCTTGCTTCAGACAGGTCCATGTTCAATTCTCCACCCACATCTTTACAAAAATTACACCTGAGCAGAATGCCATAAGAGGTTGGAACATCAGCCACTAGGACGGTCATCTTAATCCTCTTGTCTGGAAAGGCTGCAAATGCAAATTGGGCATCTTTGATTTGGCCCAACAATGGCACTTGCTTATTTTCCATGGAGGAATATCTCCCAAAGGTTTTGGTTAGAGTGAGACCAAGGGTATCTACCACTTTGGCAGGCATAACATTATCAGAGGCTCCAGAATCTATTATGCAATTGCTCAACTTATGACCATTTACCAATAGAGAAACATAGAAAGGTTCTATTTTTCTTGGGGCAACAAGGGGAGTAGTGACAAGATTATTTTAGGTGGATTTATTTTTTGAGGAATCATGGGTAACTTTTGGAAGGTCTTGTCCTATAGGGACAGTTTTGTTTTTGACGTATTTAGCTAACCTATCAAACTATTCAGGATTAGCTTGTAAATACTCAACCTCAGACATTTGGATTTTGGTCTTCCTAGCATGATCTATTAAATCAAATAGCTGAAATGAACTAGGGATAGAGGAAGGAAATCCATCATTCTGAGTTTTATTAGGGGTAGTACTGGTCTAAGGGACAGAAGTAGAAGATACAAGATTGTTAGAGGTACTTACTTGCTTATTGCCCACCAGGTCCTTCGATTGAAAAGGCAACAGAGTTCCCCATTTGGCAATTGAGATCACTGGCTAAGGTTCCTCTCTTTCCTTTCCTTTATCAGCTTGTTGATTTGACTAATTTTGGGACCTAGTAAAAACAACATATGCTCCATCATATAATTCTCCTTCTTTTTCGACTTCATCTTGGTAATTCAGGAAGCCAATGGTAGAGTCGCCAGCTAATTCTTCTTCTCCTTCTATAAAAATATTAGCATCATTCTCTTGGTCTAACTTGGGTTGGAAAGAATGATCATGTTCTTCTTCATAATAGCCAACTACTGAGTTGATCGGCGCTGCTTCAATGGCGAGCTTCCCCTATGTGGGTGGAAGATGATTATGTTGCCCATGATTTTTGGCAGCATTGCCTTGATATGAATTGTTGGGAAATGTTCTCCTTGGTATATCCTGATAAGAAGGAGGGGTAGACATACCTTGTGACATTTGCCTTTTCAGAGCTAGCAATTCATTTGCTAACTTTTGTACCATAGGATCCGTGGTGCTTGTGAAAGAATTATCAGTAGAAGGAGCTCTATTTCTGTTAGCATCTCTTCTTATCTTACCCACAAGGATAAGATCATCTTCGACTTCAGTAGCCAAAATTTGAGTTACAGGAAGATCTGCGGGGCTAGTCTGCCTTAATAGAAAGCTCACCTCGGGAAGCTGAGTATTGATAAAGAAACACTTAAGATTCTCTGTTGTTGGCTGAGCGGTTGTAGGAATCTTGTTTGTCAGCTTAATGAACTTAGCGATGAAATATCGCATGAGTTTATGTGGATCTTTCCTCATCTGTGTTAGCTATGCTAACAAGGCATGTGTATCTTCTGTAGGTTTGAACCCGGCTTCAAACTTGGTCTTGAGAGTGTTCCAACTTGTTATAGTCTGAGCTTGAAGATGGTAAAACCAATCTGCAGCAGCACCTTGTAGTGTTTCCACAAAAATTCTTACTACCATCTTCATGTTCCACACCTAATACACCACAAGCTATGCAAAAAGCTGTAATGTGTTCATCCAGGTGGACTTTCCCATTGTCATAGAACTTAGGAAAATTCTTCCTCAAACTACAAGGTAGTTCATACAATGGTGGGGTTAAATTCAAAGGACCAAAAGTGTTACCCCAAGGGCCTTGAGCTGTCATGGTGCACTGATGAAAGGGTGGGATAACAAACCTTGGTGGAATATGAATAGACAAAACTCTAATAGTACTAGAACTAGAAGCTTCATCTGGTATTGGAGACCTAGAGTTAGTAGGAGGAAAACTCCTGGTTCACTGAAGTCGAGGTCGTGGAGGCAAACGACCAAGTTATTTTGCTCCATCAACTCAAATACAGGATCAATAATGCCTTGAACTCTCTTGATTCTTGTACATTGTGAATCTGCCAGAGTGTAGTGTACTCAACAAAATTTTGAAAAAATCTCAAGAACAATGGAAAAGAACTGTAGTGCTTCAACTCAGAGTGTGAGGCTTCAAGTTGCGCGTTCCTTGCCCAGTAGAGTTACCAAAAAACTGTTGGGTGAATATTTTGTCGTTTAGCTAACTAATGACAAAATGGTTATATCGCCACAGCTATGATGAGACTGAGTCTCTCCTCTTAGCAAGGGGAGGTTCCCTCTAGATAATGATCTCTTTCTAACAAACAACTTTTAATACTTAAATAAAATAAAACTATTCTTGGGGTGTTTCCATCGCGTCCTATTCTCTTTTTTAGAATAGATGTTTCTCTCTTACAAAATAACAACTTCACAATAGATGATATTTGATAATTCTTGGACTGAAACAAACCATAGGAATGCAAAGTTTTCTATCATTTGACTTATTTCCCACAAACAAACTTAATTGAATTCAAATGTAGTCCAAAGTCTCCACTTTCACCCAATATGATATAACTAACTTGAACACAATAGTTTACAGCACAAAGTCTCTAAACAATCCTATTCCCACAAATAAACACAAACCTCTACAATGAGAAAAATAGCACAAAGTCTATTCAACCAAAACAAGAACACTCCTCTCAACTTTCAATAAACTCCATGATTCCAACAATGATTCAATATGATATAACACCAATGACATAAGAACACTGATATCATAAAACAATATGATTCAACTCAAAGTTTGATACCCAAATTGCTTGCTTATATTGATAATCACTTGAAAAATATGATAAACATAAAAAGCTCAAAGTCTTAAAATGCTTTCCAATTTGGCAGAGTTTCTTTGCAATAGAAAAAATATAGTATTTACAATGGGGGTCCTCTTTATTTATAAGAGAAACTGAGAGCAAAAATAGGAAAATCCTAACTACTTTGACTTATTCAAATAAAAGAGGCTTATTTGACTTAGGACTTCCTTTGCCTCATATGTAATTACATTTTAGAAAATTACATATGAATATGTCCACAACAGAATTCAAATTACATATACAAGAATAAAATAAACTAAGATATCAGTTGCCTCCATCATTCTTCTTTAGAAATTCTGGTACATGGCCTGTATAGCTGCCATTTCACATGCATCTGGTTTAGCTATATTTTCTGAGATAGTGTGTGCCCGAAGAATTGCATCTTTTACTGGCTTTATTGCCTTCTCATGTTTGTCAATATTGTCCTTCAAATTCTCAAAAGTTGGATGCTGATCATAAAGATTGTCCATGGAAAGTATTGAGGGCGCTTCATCTTCAAATTTCTTTTGAACCATCTTTTCGAAGGAGCTTATCATTTCATCTGCTGAAAGGAACTTATGATCTTCACTTGTGAGGGTACATGGGAGTTCTTCTAGCCTATGTAGAAGCGTGACATCACTATCCTCACAGGCTTCACAAGCTTGAAATAGATCTTCAAGCAAGCCTTTTATTATTTGGATGTGATGAACTAGAGTCTCCTTAGTTTTAAGATATGATTCCCTATTTGCAATGACCCTGATGGTGATCATATTCTTTATCTTAATCTTTTTCATCTCTATCCACTCTTCCAATCTCTCTTCTTGATCCTGCAGTTCTTGGGAGAGTAAGTCAACCATGTTATCAAGCTCAACTTTGGCTTTATCCATCTTTTCTTTTCTTTCTACAGTGGTCTTCAGTAGAATTTGCCATTGAGCTAGCAAACGTTCCACAATATCTCCTACAACTCTTCCTTTGGCTTGAGCTTTTTTAACCTTCTATAATAGAGGATCTTCTACAGTCACTACCATGGGTTCCACAATTTCGGATTCAACTTTACTATTTTTTAAAGAACAACAACAACTTGTTCTAGTTTAGCCTTATACTGTTCTTTTTCCTTTTTGACTTCATCATATTTTTCAAGCAAGGTGTTGGCAGTAGTTTGAAAATCTTCTTTTATGCCTTCATGAGTTAGCTTGCCTAACTCAACCCTTGAAACGACATAATCATTCATGTCAAAATTGTCAACAGTAGCATCTTTTGGTGGCTTAGTAATCTCTGCATATCTAATCCCTTTTTCATTGATAAGCCTAGAAACAGTCTTAGGCTTTTTCTTTAGTCTTTGATTTCATAGGTAATAGCTTCTCAATATCAATCTCATCTGGCAAAATATCTTGCTTCTTTCTCTTGGGAGTATATGCAGACAACCATGGCGGAAGCATAGCAACACTAGTAATCAGAGATGAGTCCACTACTTGTTTCATCAGATCCATATTTACACCTGTTATGGTCACAATAGGACTGGTGTTGGTAAAAACTACACTTGTGTCAACAACTTTTTATGAACCATCCAGGAGATTTTCTAAAATAGATTGTTCACCAATATCAAAAGATAGAGAAGATAAACTTGGGATAAAACCAGAAGAATCAAACACGGTCCCAAAACTGGTTCTTACAGAAGTAGGGGTATTATCAGAAGAAACAATGAAAATAGGTGAAATAGGAACACTTGAAATTACTAGAAAACTACCAAAAATAGGAGCATGAGGAAGGGGTGTAGAAACTTGTGATTCAGTGGGAAGATCTTTCTCAGGGGACTGATGTGGATCACCAATTTGTTCCTTTTCTACATTCTCATCCTTGCCTTGTTTAGTTTAATCTTCCTTGTCAGATTTATCAGACACTTCTGTTTGTTGGGCATACTTAGATTTTAGAATATTTTGCTTTTCAGTCTCAACATCTTCAATCTCCATTTGCTCAACATTTGTATCTTCAACACCTAATTTAGTGACATTAGAGGTTTCTGCAAATTCTCTCTTCTTCCCTCCCTTGGATACAAAATTAATTTTTGGTTTTCGTATTTTGGAGGAAGAAGAGGTGTCACTCTTATTTTTGGTCCTATTTTCTACTTTCTTGCCTATTTGCTCCTGTGCTTTAGTCTCTGACCCTGTGAGAAATTCCTTCAATTTGATCCCTTTACTTTCCAACCATATATTTGTGTTGGCCAGGATCGGCTGAAATCTTTTCCTTATGGATGTTTCCTCTTTAACTGACCATTTCACCTCTGGAAGAGGTGAGACTTCAACATTATCAGTGTCATATCTGGGGTCTAGAACATCCCCATCATCTTCCATTCCATTCGGAATATCTGCAAGGCCTAGCTCTTCGATCTGACTCAAATGAAGTCTGTAGTAAGCTAACTTCCTGATCTTATTCTGTGTCCTGAGATCAACCCAAATATCTTCCACCATAGGCACATGGAAAGTTGACTTTCTTTTGATCTTATCTTGTACACTCCTAAAGTCAAAATGGTCCCTTTTCTTGAAATTTCTCATAGAGACCAGCTGTAATTCAGAATCAACTATTTTTGCCTTGTTAGCTGATTGAATTGAGTACCTTCCAATTTCAATGGGAAACTTTATCCCTAACTTTTTCAGCTCCATTTCTTTATTATGCACTACAATTAGCTTTCTACATAATTCCATGAGGACAATACAGTCACTAGGATATGATATCATGGAAGAATATAAGGGTAGCTGAGATAATACCCTACTTTGAGATATGTGAGAGTAGGGAATTGTAAGAACAAGCAGCCAAAGGAATTCACAACATCCCAAGCTTCATCTGAGATCCTCTTCTGAACAAGTTCATTATCCCATAAGCACATGAATACTGAAAAGAAAGCATCATTCACCCTTTGGAAATGATGGATTGATCCCTTCAGAGTAATTTGAGGATAATACTCATACATAGGAACCAATCTCCTATCACCAACCTGAGTCAATCCAGGAAAGTTCCTCATGCTAGCAGCATCATATACAAGATATGAGGTCATATAGAATTTGAATGTTGTATTAACCCTCACCAATTGTTCATGCAATGCATTACTGATCCTCTCTCCCCAGAATATTCTCTCTATGCTTCAAATAATCACTTTGATGTATGTGTACATCCATTCTTGAAATTTGGAAAAAGAAGGAAGTCCTCTGTTGCAACTCAAAAGTGTGATCAAATCACAAACTTCCTCTACAAAGTCACTCCTAGGGAGATCCTTTGGCTATCTAGTTAGATTGCTTTGAGGAATTTTCAACCACTTATTGTTTATGTACCTTCTTGCAGCTTCCACATCTGTATCATAATCCTTTTGCCCTTGAGCAAAGTCAATTTGTCCAATGTTTTCAATAGGTAGACACATGAAGATTTTACCAAGAAATTCTACGTCCAACCTCATGATCATATTCCCTTGGGAATCTATC
Organism: Cunninghamia lanceolata; assembly: GCA_027924645.1. Taxonomy (NCBI): domain Eukaryota; kingdom Viridiplantae; phylum Streptophyta; class Pinopsida; order Cupressales; family Cupressaceae; genus Cunninghamia; species Cunninghamia lanceolata. The sequence goes on from BSBN01000957.1 coordinate 9,815,306, forward strand.
ACAACCCTAGTGTCCCTGTTGTAATGGCTAGCCACCTAAAGAACAAACTCGGGGTTATGGGCAGATACTGGAAATGAGGTAACCAAGTGAATGTTCTATCAATGATCTTTTGCATATGTGTGGAAGGGTTTGTCTATTTAGTGCTGTCTACAAATTCTGCCATATCCACATGTCCTATTTTTGTATCCCTGATCTCATCAACATTTGACTACACTGAAGTGACAGGGAAGACCCCTTGGTATTTGTACTTCATGATTTTGGCTTTGGATGGAGATGGCTCCGACATCAGCTTTGAAGAGAAATCTAGAAGAGATCTACCACAGACGTTTGTTGAAAACTGCAAAAGGCCATGATCTTGCAGTTAGGGGAAAAAATGGATAAACTGGGAAACTACATGTTGATGATCATGAACAAGAAAGTATGTGTTGAATGGCTTGAGTGTGCTCAAATCGAGGTAAAGGGCAAAAGTGGGTTAACAGGTCTTGTAATGTGAATTTTCCTAGTGTTAGGAAAAATTCAGGAAAATGTGCACAAGCGGACAAAATGACTGCTCCTGCATGAGGGACTATTTTCATATGTAAAGTCGATCATTTTGACCGCTATTACATGTGAACACAAAAACTTTTCTAACACCTCAAAATGTTCAATAATTGATATTTTGGCAAGCTTATGGCCAAAACAAGCTTCACAATTTTTGAGGAAACGTCATAAGGAAATGTTGCAAACTCTTCTAAGATGTCAAATAACTTCGCTTGAGATCAAGAGTACTTGTCTCATTTTGTGAACTTAGAGTGTAGGCTACGAGACAGACAAGTTTCGTAGGGGTTGTCTAGAAAAATGAGCGTAGCTAATTTTGAGAACACAATTAACCTAATCTTTTGGTCATTATCCACAACATTTTGTGTGTATCATGCTATCTCATATGCTTAAGTTTAATGGGCTAATAATGAATAGAAAACCCTTGTTTTCTTACCTCCAACTAATGGACTTGTTCGAACCTAAAATTTCCTATCATTTTTTGCAAAAAATTTAGGTTCCCATGATGAAAAATCTGACTGTAGCACTCAGAAATGCACTTGTACAATATACTTCAGTGGCCTACTTTGAAGGGTTATAATTCAAAGCCTATTCATTTGTATGTCAAACCACTTGATAGGCATACTTATCTATCATATGTGAGTGTACATGCTTGATTTTGGCCTCCCATGATCAGATTGGACAAGGTTTTGTAGTGCCAAGTTAAAGGGTTCTGGTGGTACCCACCTAGGGTTAGGGTTTTAAGTCAATTCTGTAAGCCTATATTTTTATTCCTTTAAACCCCTTAAGGCCTTAAGTTTTCTTGTCCTTTGGCCTCTTGCACTTTATCTTTTAAAATTACATTAACTTCTTGCATTAAAGGGCAATTGTCTTGAAGTCTTCATAGAGGGGTGATATGTGACTAGGGTATGAATACTAGGACTTTGTATGTAATCTTAAGCCCTCCTTTTGGATCTATTGGCAACCTTCTTCACTAATACATAAGGACTATCAGGACTCCTATGATAGTGCATTAGAGAGGCATTGAAATCACAAAGGAGATAAATGTTATTCTAGGCCATCACCCAATGGAGAACTGATTGTCATAAAGAGCATGACAATGTTACCTTGTCATAGTCACAAAGGGGATAGTCTTTATGGTGGTAATTAAAGTCACTAAGTTTACATCCACCTTCCTAGGGTCTGCCATGAGTATTTTCCATGTTTTTACAAATGGAGACCTCCCCAATGCTCATCTCAAGTTTCAAATGCACAATGAAACGATGGAGGACAATCATAACTATCATAATAGTACATTAGCATTTTTTGTCTCAAGGTGGCCCTTAGGACTGCCAAGGGGATGGATATAGAGTTGGGATTATGGTATTTGTTTAAAAGCCTTGTGTCATTGACCTAATATTTATTTGTGGCAAGGATCCCACTAGTCTAAAGATTACAAATTGTTGTCAAGAAAGGATTGTCATAGTTAAGTGTGGTACAGTGATACAATTTCATCTTGGTTGAGTATTGTATAAATCTCAAGCTATTTAGAATGCATGGGGAATTAGGGTGTCATATCACTATATAGGTAAACATCAAGTGATTTCTTGAACCCAATCTTGGCCTATATAGTACCCAGTTTGAAGAGCAAGATAGTGTTGTCCAAGAACCTTATTACGGTCACAAATGAGGGCAGTCTTAGCTATTGTAACCATAGTTGGAATCCCTTTTTGTTACCATAACATACGTGACCTAAAACCATGACTCTATGAGTATGAGTTATTTGAAACCCAAATTCCACAACCTTTGCCACCATCCTCCTTGCCTGTGTCAAAATGGAAGCTTTGGAATAGGGTATGGACATCCATCAATACATAAAATATAGAGAAATTTTGTCAAATGTTGTAGTTGCAACTACCCTATTAGACATGTATGCAAAATGTGGAAGCATTGACAAGGCACATGAACTGTTTGACATAATGCCTCAAAGAAATGTTGTCTCATGGACTGCAATGACTGCAGGATATGCTCAAAATGGATTTGTTGAAAAGGCTTTAGAAATTTTAAAGCAAATGCAATTGGCTGGTGTAAAGCCAAATTCCACAACCTTTGCCAACATCCTCCCTAGTTGTGTCAAAATGGGAGCTTTGGAATAGGGTATGGACATCCATCAATACATAAAGGATAGAGGAATTTTGTTAGATGTTGTTGTTGCCACTGCCCTGTTAGACATGTATGCAAAATGTGGAAGCACAGATAAGGCATGCGAACTGTTTGACAGAATGTCTCAAAGAAATGTGGTATCAAGGACTAGAATGACTGCAGGATATGCACAAAATGGATTTGTTGAAAAGGCTTTAGAAATTTTAAAGAAAATACAATTAGCTGGTGTAAATCCAAATTCCATAACCTTTGCCACCATCCTCCTTGCCTGTGTCAAAATGGGAGCTTTGGAATAGGGTATGTACATCTATCAATACATAAAGGATAGATGAATTTTGTCAGATGTTGTAGTTTCAACTGCCCTGTTAGACATGTATGCAAAATGTGGAAGCATAGACAAGGCACGTGAATTGTTTAACAAAATGCATCAAAGAAATGTGGTCTCATGGACTGCAATGACTGTAGGATATGCACAATATGGATTTGTTGAAAAGGCTTCAGAAATTTTAAAGCAAATGCAATTGTCTAGTGTAAAGACAAATTCCACAACATTTGCCAACATCCTCCTTGCCTGTGTCAAAATGGGAGCTTTGGAATAGGGTATGGACATCCATCAATACATAAAGGATAGAGGAATTTTGTCAGATGTTGTAGTTGCAACTGTCCTGTTAGACATGTATGTAAAATGTGGAAACATAGACAAGGCACATGAATTGTTTACAGAATGCCTCAAAGAAATGTGGTCTCATGGACTAGAATGACTGCAAGATATGCACAAAATGGATTTGTTGAAAAGTCTTCAGAAATTTTAAAGAAAATGCAATTGGCTGGTGTAAAGCCAAATTCCACAACATTTGCCAGCATCCTCCCCACCTGTGTCAAAATGGGAGCTTTGGAATAGGGTACGGACATCCATCAATACATAAAGGATAGAGGAATTTTATCAGATGTTGTTGTTGCAACTGCCCTGTTAGACATGTATGCAAAATGTGGAAGCATAGACAAGGCATAGGAACTATTTGACAGAATGCCTCAAAGAAACGTGGTCTCATGGACTGTAATGACTGTAGGATATGCACAAAATGGATTTGTTGAAAAGGCTTCAAAATTTTTAAAGCAAATGCAATTGGTTGGTGTAAAGCCAAATTCCACAACCTTTGCCACCATCCTCCCTGCCTGTGTCAAAATGGGAGCTTTCGACCAAGCAATTTGTAGCACTTAGCATTATGTAATAGAATTTACAAGTGATAGTTAAATTTATAACAATTTTTTTATGATCTTTACTAACATTTATTAGAATTGTTGCATGTTTTACATCATTGGAATGACATATTAGCTGTAACTTTTTTGAAATTTTCTTATGGCATGTGCACTTTGATACGATGTAATATGATTATGGTTTCATTTCATATGTTGTAATTTTAGATATATAATGAAAAATAAATTATTGCATGAAATAAATAATAAATTTTCATTTTAAATGTTTTTTTGTAGAACATGGGTCTTCGAGAAGATCAAGATGATCATCATGATAGAGATCTAAATTATGTTGGTTCTGGCACATATCACATAGCAGAGGATGATGATGATGATGCAGATACACAAGACACTGAGGCTGATGACGATGATGATGGTGATGATCACGATAGTGATGATGATGAGGCAGTTGCTCATAGTAGCCAGTGACATTCATGATCATATAGACTGCATCATGGATCATTGTTGATATATCATTATGATGCCTCTTTTCATAGTTGCTAGCTATCATATGTATCATTTTCACGGCCTGTAGTGCCATATTAATGAGTTGTAACATAACTTTATGTATTATTTTGATTTATATCATTTAGACATGTATCATCTTGACTTGTATCATTTTGAGTTACGTAATTTATCATTTTTACTTAAATCATTTGTACATGTATCATTTAGACATGTTATTGATCTATTGACATATTTAACTTTCACATGTTTCATATTTGACTTTCATTTGTTTTAGTTATATATGATGATGATGTTATCCATATTGACTTGTCAATTTATATATATTGAAAGTGGTTGATGATTTTTGGATGGATATTTATTACGTATGATGATTTTAATTTACTGCTCAGGATGGATGTTGTCAAATTCAATTAAATTATAGATATTTGACTCACTTGTTTTAATTATAGATGATGATCATGTTATAATAATTATCTTGTTATTTAATCATATGAGTTAAATAATTAAATTACTTACTTTATAATCATATGAGTTATTTAGGAGGCATGATATATTTAACTAATTAAATTGAAATAAAACATATTAAAGTATTAAATGTAAGCAAAACAATAAGCATTTTTAGAAGAAACAAAAGACAAAAAATGGAAGCAAAATTGGAAGCAACGGTGGAAGCAAAACTAGAAGAAAAATTGGAAGCAAAATCGGATGCAAAATTGGAAGCCAAACTGGAAGTAAAATCGGAAGCAAAACTAGAAGAAAAATTGGAAGCGAAACTGGAAGCAAAATTTGAAGTAAAACCGGAAGAAAAATTGGAAGCAAAAGTGGAAGCAAAACTTGAAGCAAAACTGGAAGCAAACTTGGAAGAAAACTTGGAAGCAAAACTGGAAGCAAAACTAGAAGCAAAACCAAAAGAAAAATTGGAAGCAAAATTGGAAGCAAACCTGGAAGCAAAATTGGAAGAAAAATTGGAAGCAAAACCAAAAGCAAAATTGGAAGCAAAATTGGAAGCAAAACTAGAAGCAAAATTGGAAGCAAAATTGGAAGCAAACCTGGAAGCAAACCTAGAAGCAAAACTAGAAGAAACAATGGAAGCAAAACTGGAAGCAAAATTGGAAGCAAAACTAGAAGCAAAATTGGAAGCAAAACCGAAAGCAAAACTAGAAGCAAAACCAAAAGTAAAACTAGAAGCAAACTTGGAAGAAATACAAGAAGCAAAACTAGAAGCAAAATTGGAAGTCAAACTGGAAGCAACAAAATCTGACACTAAATCTGGTGTTAAACTTGGCACTAAAATCTGACGCTAACCCTGGTGCAAAACCTGGCGTTATAATCGGTGCTAAAGCCGATGCAATAGTGAGATGCTATTGGGCACCGAGTTTTGCGACGACAGAAGTGTCCAATTAATGGACTCAAATTTACTAAATTCTGGCACTATTCTAGGTGCTAATTGCATCTTCTGTTGTAGTGATTTTGTCCAAGGTTTTGTGAATCTATAGATTAGGGCCCGATTTCATAGAAAATCCTCTCTATCAAAAACCAAATCATCTAGAAATATTTATGGAGTACAGGCAGAACATGTTACAGGGACAATGGATCCTGTCTAATCAGAAATGCCAAAAGCTAAGGAACTATATTTGTGCCCTAGATCGGGCCCCCTTTCACCATGTTCAAATCCTGCTTAAATCATTGCCGCAGAGGAGGGTTTTGGTATCGGACATGGGTTGATATACCATGTGCCTTAGGATTTGAGTTCAAGGCCTTTTTGAAGTTTAAACTACTTTCCTTGAGGTGAACTGAAGGCAAAATCCTTAAGGATTTAATGCCAAAACCATCTCTGCCAAAAGAGACATCACCTGAACTAAGGCTATTGTCACCACAGACCAGTGAAGGGCACAAAGATTTGGGAGCCGTGTGAAGCATTGTGGAATTCTCTAATTAAATAATTGAAATTATTTAATTGTTGTGGATATATCTCAAGTATATATCTTTCTTACTTCCATTACTTTCATACAAATACCAGTGAGAATAATGTACATGGTCCACTCATTTTAGAGGTTTTTCACATATGACATCCAATGAGAACTTGTTCATCAATTTAAATGAAAAGCATAAAAACACAGTGGTATTTGAAGATAACTAGTCTCATGGAACCAAAGGCAAGGGTACTATTGCAATTACAATTAAATATGGTGAGGTAAAACATATCAATGAAACACTATTGGTTCTAGCACTTAAGAAAAAATGTGTCTATTGGACAAATGCTATCTACAAAATTATCAAGCAACTTTTAATGAAGAGAGGTGCATAATAAGAGAAAAATTATAAATAAATGTAGTTGTAATAGTAGATATGATAGGTGATAATATGTTTCCATTCTATTTCATTCAAGGAAACTAAGCATTAAGGACTAGTGAAATAAATGAGAGTAGAATCTAGCATAAAAGATATGGTCATTTTAGTTTTAACAAGTTAATGTTTCTAAGAGATTAAGGATCAGTGAAGGCCTGGCTTTTATTGAAGATACACAATAAGTGTGAAGAATGTATTGTTTGAAAGCAATATAGAGCTAGCATTCTAATTAGTAAATCCAAAAGAGATAAACAACATCTTGAGAGAGTTCATTTATATTTGTGTGGTCATATGGAAACACCTTCTTTGAACAAGCCAAAGTATTTTCTAACATTCATTGATGATTACTCAAAAACTTGGATATGTTCCTTGGCGACAAAATCAAAAGTATTTGACAAGTTTGTAGAATTCAAAAGGTTGGTTAACAAAAATAAAATGACAACTACATTAAAGTGATCAAATTAGATAATGGAGTTGAGTTCAAATCAAATATGTTTCTAGATTTCTATAGAAATCATGGAATCAAGAGAAACTTCACTATTTCCTACACTCCATATATGGAGGTGTTAAAATGAAGAATAGGGCCATTGTTAAAATGAAAAGGAGTATGATGAAAGAAAATAATTCGATACTAGTTTTTTAGCATAAGTGGTATGTACAATAGTATATCTTCTTAATAAAAGTCCTAGACAAAAGTAGTTAAAGGAATAAGCTAAATATTGACCATTTGAAGGTATCTAGATATACTACTTATGAACACATAAGAAAGGAAAAGAGATTTAATCTAGATGATAAATGTCTAAAATATATTTTTATTAGGTATGGATTAGAAAATAAATCTTACAAGTTGTATGATCCAGTAGGAAAGAAGCTTATGATAAGAAAAGATGTGGTATTTTTAAATAAAGCATCAAAGTACACCAAACAAAAGGAAACAAAGGGAAAAGAGATAATGATTGATGGAGTTGAAGAAGAAGAAAAATAACTTGAATCTTCTAGTGAAGGAACAATAAAACATTATAAAATATCAAAGGAGGATGAAAATCATCCATCCTCTTACATTGAAATCAAATTTTGAGAAAATGACAACAAGGTCATAGGAAAAGTGAACTATGCATTCATGACTCAAATCATGGAAAAAAATGAGCCAAAAACCTTTGAACAAGTTCAAGACAAAGAAGAGTGGGTTGAAGCAATGAATAGTGAGATAGAAACAATTGAAATAAATGACATGTGGGAGTTGCTTTAGTTAACTCCTAGTAAGGAAGTTGTTGGTACAAGGTAGGTATATACAAAACAAAGTATAAATATGATGAAATAATTGATAAGGATAAGGCTAGATTGCACCAAAGGGTACACTTAACTGGAAAGTATTGAATACACTAAAACATTTATACCTATAGCATGGATGGACACTATCAAACTGGTTTTGGCATTGGCAACTTAGAAGAGTTGGAAATTTTATCAAATGGATGTAAAGAGTGCATTTTTAAATGGTTTATGAGGAAGTATATGTGTCACAACCTAGAGGTTTTAAAATACCTTGTAAAGAACACTATATTTAAAAGTTGAAGAAGGCCTTGTGTGGTCTTAAGAAAGAACCAAGGGCATGGTATTCTATGATAGACTCATACCTACAACAAAATAAGTTTTGTAAGGAGTCAATCAGATCCAAGTTTTTATGTTAGGATATTAGATAATGAGATTTTTATCTTAGTTCTCTATGCAGATGATCTTACTGCACTAGGAATAATTCAATTTTCTTTGCCAAGTCTAGGATAGCTAAGATAGAAGAATTTGAGATAACAAATTTGTGATAAATGCACTATTTTCTTCATATAAAAGTATACTAGAATGAAGACAAATATTCATGTCTTAAAAAATTAGCTTTAGATATATTAAAAATCTTTAGATAAAGTGTTGCAAACTAGTTGCAACACCCATTGAAGTTGTACTTGAATTCTCTAACTTAGATTTGTCAGATCCAGTTGATCCCACTATATGCAAACAATTGATTGGCGATTTGATATGCTTGACTACTACTCAATTAGGTATCATATATGCAGTGAGCTTGGTATCTAGGTTCTTGTCAAAACCTAAGGAAACACATCAAGGTGTAACTAAGATAATTCCTAAGTATATTAGAGGAACATTGAATTATGGTCTTAGATTTGAACATTCAGAGGATCTATTAGGTTGATAAGCTATATAGATTCAAATTGGACATGTTTCACAAATGATTGAATTCCACATCTTGTTTTATGGACTATATTATTACCTTAGATTATTGAACATTTACTATGAGTGTTTTACTATGAGTGATTCCACATGTGTGTGAAGGTAAATATCATAAAAATTATAATATGTGATTTGGTAAAGTGGAGTTAATAATTGAATATTATTGGTATGATTATGGATATACATTATGATTTGCTTTAGCTATGATTTTGAGGAACTAACCTATTGATGTAGAGTTCAGTGCAACTGAATGCAGGTACTCGTCGAAGACAAGAACATGGTTGAGGCAGAGATGTTCTAGCCACTTGGCAAGAACTATTTGGGATGGATAACCCTGATGCATTCACACACTTACATAGTCTCATGTCATATTGCATTTCTGAATGATCCTAGTATGCATTATTATTTAGTTGATAAATGTGATTGATGCTTCGTGAGTAGATAAATATGTGTTTGAGTTGCTACAATAAGTCTAATTTTGAATGTGTGGATTAGTCATGAAAATATTATTGTTCCTTTGATTATATTTTAACGGTGTATATTATATTGTTTAAATTAAAATTAAATAATAAAGTGTTTCCTATTTATATAATATATATTTATTGTTTGAAAAACAATATATTAGTTAGACATAAAAACAATTATGTTTTATTTAAAATAGATATATTATATTATTATATTATTATATTTAGAAATCCAAATAAATGAATTAAAAGAATAAGCTTCTGTCATGCAAGCGACAAAAATAAAGAAGCTTATTTTTAAAATGGAAAAGATCTTTAGTTTTAAATGCGAGAGAGGCATGCAAGCAATAGGCAACAGTTAGTTTTCAAGAGGAGAGACAAATATAAAAATCCAACACCAAGATTAGAGGAGAAGCAAAGAATAAAACAAGGAACAACAAAAAGAAAAGTCACCATTTTTTTGAGAGACAAAAGGAGAAAGAAGAGCAGTGGCAAGAGAGGAAGAAGTGATCAACGACAGAGGCATGAATTGACCTTTTTCACCAGCTAAGGAACTAGGTATTTTCTTGTTTTATTTTGCAAAAAGTAAATGAAAGGAATTTACTGTTAAAACCACATTTAATACTAGTCTACATCTTGTTAAATTTTTTGGTTTGTGTGATGTCTTAGTCAGCCTGTGTGACTGCTGCTTGAGCATTGTTTATTTCATGTTGCATGCATTCTTTCTATACGCTTTAGCCTCTTATATCTTGTTTGAACTACCTACTTATACTAGTTTGATCACCTGATGTTTATCCCTCTATGTTTTTCTTGTGATCGGCCTTTAAATCTTGATGGCCAGTATCTTTTGTTTGGCCTATTTCTTGTTTTTACAGCCTGGTAATGTTAGCCTAAAAAACTAGTTATGAACTTACATTTATATATTTTGTAGCCGCTGATTAGATTAGCTCATGCCTGCATTTTATTTTCTATGTTTACCTTAGACTTAGCCTTGTCTTCAAGTTGGTATTGACCTTAGATGATTGACGACCTATTTATTGCTAATTAACGACTTGATTTGTTCGACCTAGTTGTGGGAAACGACCTATTAAAACTCTAGTCAGTTGACTTAGATTCCTATCTTAGCTTTCCTTATTCTTGTTTTCTGGTTGTTAAAATTCTATCATTGTCCTTTTGCTTGTTCTTGTCATAACAAATTTACCCTCTTGTAAATAAATAATTTAATCATTGTTCCAATGGTGTTGAGGGCAGTTAGTTTAACCAAATACAATTTATTCTTGTAGTTGTTATTAATTTACCGTTGTCGCAGTTTACTTGCAATCCTATCACAATATTTTATTTTTATTTCAAACTTCTTACAAAACTCTTGTAGCATTCTTTTATCTTTGATTTGATCATTCCTTTCATAGACATGATTTGTTTATCTATAGCTTGTTTTAAGTTCTTGTAGCTTGATTGTTATGATCCTGTAGCTTCATTTAAAACTCTCTGAAACAATTATATTTTTTCTCAAAACAGAGAAAGTGTTTTTTTTCTGATTATTACCTATCCTTATTGATGCTAAAACCAATTATATACTATTATCAACTTTTATGTCAAATTAATTTCTTGAATTATGAAACAATATTATATGAAGTAATTAACATTAGTTTTCTACAAATTATTAAAACAATGAAATTCAAATAGAGAATATAATCAGATTATAGATTATAAATTTATATTTGCATTTAAAGGAATGTATGATGTTCCTCTTTACTACTTGCTTGAAAGTGTGCTTTTGTGAATGATGTCATGGAAAGGGATTAGAGATGGTTATAGGCAAATATGGGTTGTTATTTGTTTTGAAAATAAAGTAGATTATTAGTTATGAGTGTTTGGGGTTACTTTTGGGCTAGGATGCCAAATGTGGATTATTAGAGATGGCTTTTCCTCTTTTCAGGAATTGAACTTGTAACTATTTTAAATGCTTAGGTCTAAGCTAGGAATTTATTGAAAAAGATGAATATTTGTCTAGCAAACTATATATATATGCCACATCCTATTGTAAGACAATTTTCTTATCATTATTTAGATTTGCACATTAGAATTCAGGTTGCATCAGGTGTTCCCTCCTCCTAGTTTTTTTCAGGTAGCTAGACATTTCATGGAGGGTTGGGTTTCCTTCATGTCATGAAGGGATCTGGGGAAGTGTAATTACTTGAATGGTTAGGTGGAAAAGCACCTGAGCCATGTTCTTGTTGCTCAGCTCACAAGAGGACCATGTGAGTTCGTGGCAACTGGAGAGTTGTTTGATTTATTATCTATATATTATACATGATTATTGTATATGTTAATTATCATTGGATGATTTATGGCATGAAAGGAAGTGGACTTTGTATATTCTTTTATAGTGCTAACACCTAGATTAAGCATGTGAATTGTAAGATTTAATGACTTTTATTGATTCATGTTGATGAGATTTATCTTTTACTTGAGATGATGTAATTAAGTGGATTATTTACTTCATGTAACTTATGTGATGGATTGAGTACTTTATATTTGGTATCAGAGCTCTAGGTTTGACACTAGGGCCTATTTGGGACTATTATGCTAAGTTGCAAACTTGATGCAGATTATTCATCATGAATACTAGAAACACTAATTGTAGTGGAGGATCAGGAACTAATCAAAATGGAAGAAACTATGGAGGTTCAAATAATGGTCAAAGTAGAAGGAATTAGGGTGAAGCCAACAATAATAATCAAGATGGAAGATTGGATAGAATTCTTGCTTTCTTGACCCAACAAGGTATGATAATGGATGCTCTTGAATAGGAGATCAGAGGGAACCATAGAGAGCAGAATCAGGATGAAAACCCAAGGGCAGAGGCACATAATGAGAACCTGAGGACAGAAGCCTAGATTACTGAGGTTGGAGAGAATGCTAATAATCAAGTAAGGATTGCAGAGGAGTTGAGAAAATACCTCAATAAGGTCTCACCGCCCAAATTTGATGGAAAGACCATTGGAGATGGAGTTGAAGTGTGGATCATAGAAATGGAGAAATACTTTGAGCTCTGAAATCTTTCTGATAACACAAAGGCAATGTGGGGATAATATCATCTTACTAGAGAAGTGGTAACATGGTGGGACAATGAGAAGGTAGATAAGAAATTGTTGCCTGGTGAAATAACAAGAAATTTTCCTGCAACTTTTCAGGAAAAGGTGGTTACCACAGCTCTTCTTCGACAAGAAGATGATGAAGTTTTAGAATTTGATTCAAGGGGAATGTCTATAACCAGTTATTGGGAAAGGTTCTCACATCTACTTAAGTATGTTCCACAATACCAGATGGACTCAAGAGGTTCCAGATTAGGAAGTTTATATTAGGCTTAAGGCCCTAGATTAGAGCAGAGGTAGACATCCATAATCCACTAACTATGGATGCAGTTTTAGAGAAAACAATTAAATAAGAGAAGAAGTTGCAACAAGTAACCAGTTACCATAAGTAGAGAGATGTAAAGTTTTCCAATAAGAGACCTTAGAATAATCAACAAAATTTCAATCAGAATATCAATCAGCATAATAACAATTGGCAGATCAGGATTTTGAAGAGAGGTAATAACTCTCAGGATGGAAATGGTTGAAACTAGCATGGAGGAAATAAAAGAGGTGGCTATAACAACTGAAATAATAACCAGTGGGAAAGGACTGAAGGACCAAAAGCACCTAAGGGTGGATGCTATGTTTGTAGAGGCTCAAGCATTATGCTAATTCATGTCCACAAAGATCAGTGGGAAGAGGGAACAAAAATAAGCAAGGAGCACCTCAACATCAGATTCATGCCACAATGGACAATCAGCAAGTAGACTTTCATGTGGTGCCTATACAGTTTCAAGGTAAGCTCTATGGACTACATGTTTTTATTTTGATTGATACTAGTTCCACAGAATGTTTTGTATATCCTAGAGTAGTATCTAAGTTATCTATTAGACCTAGGCATATGGAAAACTCATGGATGTTACAATATGGCAATAGAGTAGAGAAGAGAGTAGACTCATGTCTAGCATGCAGTGAATTAGAAATCCCAAGTTTTTAGATGCAAGTTAATCTATATGTAGCACCATTAGGGTGCTGCCACAATAATGCGTTACACTTTCTGGGACATCCTAATTTTTGTTGAAATCACATAGTTTAGAAAATATAATGATTTAACCCTTGAAAGGTTTCATTTAAAGGATTTTAATTGAAGAGGGTTTGATCAAACCCCCTTGGATAGAACCCTGCTAGTTTTAAATTGTACCTATAATACAGTCTCCTCTACACCTATCAAAATGCTGATAAAAAACCACTTTTGATTTTTCTTTTGGGGAATCAAATGAATTTATTTAAAATTTATGTTTTATAAGTATGTAGTCCTTATTATAAGCTTCCCAAAAAGTATAATTTTAAATATATTTAATTTAATTATTATATTTATTTTTTATTTCTTGTGAATGTAGGTTTTTCACTGAACATCAAGTTCTTTGTTCTACACACATGGAAAATTAGTAAATTAGTGATTTTTTTTTTTGAAAAATATCTATGCCCTAGGTATTGATGTCCTTGTTTCAACTAAAAAAAAATTGAATTTTGATACATACAGAAAAAGTTATGTTTTACAGAATATGCCTATGTCAAAATTATAATTGGTTTGACTTCAAAACTTAATTAAAAAAAATTCAACAAAACATTATGAAACCTAATACATGCCCTATATATCAGTGTTACCAATCTAAATTCAAAAGAATCAGAATTTTATCCTTTGTAGAAAATAAGTTATGTGCTATAGAATACACATCACTTTAAAAAAATGTTGTTTACTATTAAAAACTAGTTATCAAAGGAGACAAAAAAATTTACAATTTAACTCCAAATTTTTTTAAAAAAATATATTTAGAATCTACAAACAAAATCTCACAAATCAATAGTTTGCATCATCTTCAAATTTCTAACGGTTTAGCAGCTATAGGTGTCAGAAAGTGAAGATTTAGTTTAAAATGTTGATTTCAATGTCAAGTTTGGCCAAAAAGTATAACCCGTTATTGTGGGATGACCCATTAGGGTCTTATGATGTGATTTTGGGAATCAATTGGTTAGCTGAACATAAGTCTCTAGTAAACTATGAAGATAAATTGGTTAGATGTTTAGATGACCTAGGAAATCAGGTGGAAATTGATGGATCTAAGAGACCTTTAGAGTTTAGACAAATCTTGGCTATGCAATTGAAGAAAACCAAGAGGAAAGGGTGTACCATTTATGTTGTCCAAGTAAAGTACCTTGACAATGAAGAACCATCATTCAATGACTACCTAATCCTAAGAGATTTTTGAGATGTATTGCCTGTGGAGTTGACAGAGTTACCACCGAAGAGAAAATTTGACTTCTTGATTGATTTGCTACTAGGGACTGAGCCTCAATCTAAGGCACCCTACAAGATGACTACTACAGAATTGTATGAGCTTAATGCACAATTGCAGGAGTTGCTAAATCAAGGGTTCATTAGACCTAGTGTGTCACCTTGGGGCACACCAGTCATCTTTGTAAAGAAGAAGGATGGGACTTTGAGGTTATGCATTGATTATAAGATGCTTAACAAAGCTCCTATAAAGAATAAGTACCCATTCTCAAGAATAGATGAGCTCTTTGATTAGATGAAGGGAGCGATGGTGTTCTCCAAGATAGACATTAGATCCAGCTATCACCAATTGTGGATTAAGGATGAGGACATCTCTAAAACAACTTTTAGAACTTGATATGGTCACTACGAGTTCATAGAGGTACCATTTGGGTTCACTAATGGTCTAACAGCTTTCACGAATTTGATGAATATCATATTCAGAGATTGCTTAGATGATTTTGTGTTGATCTTCCTTGATGACATATTGATATACTCTAAATTAGTGGAAGAGAATGAAAGGCATTTGAGGATAGTCTTACAGTGCTTGAGAGAGTGAAATCTTTATGGTAAACTATCTAAGTGTACATTCTTTCAAGATAAGGTGCACTATCTTGGTCATGTGATCTTAGTAAAGGGGGTTACAGTTGATCCTAAGAAGATTAAAGTGATAACAAAATGGCCTACACCTCAGAGTGTGAAAAAAGTTAGAAGTTTTATGGGACTTGCAAGTTATTATAGAAAGTTTGTGGAAGGTTTCTGAAATATAGCAGCACCGATTACCTCACTACAAAAGAAGGGTAAGAAGTTTGAATGGACAAAAATGTGTGAGCAAGATTTCAAAGTGCTAAAGGAAAAGATCACAACTTCTCCTATCTTGACCATACCAGATCCTAATGGTCACTTTATAGTTATAACTGATGCTTCAAGGGAAGGAGTAGGAGGAGATTTGATGCAAAATGAGCAAGTGGTTGCATATGAATCAAGGAAGCTAAAGCAATATGAGTTAAACTATGCACTGCATGATCTTGAGTTAGCTGCCATAGTTCATGCAGTTCAGATGTGGAGGCATTATCTTCTAGGTAAGCCCTTTGAGTTAAAGATAGATCATTTAGGGCTCAAGTATATATTTAATCAACCTAACTTTAATGAACGATGGAGAAGGTGGTTAGAATTCCTTAGTGAGTATGACTTTGGAATTGAGTCTATAAAAGGAAAGAATAATTGAGTAGCAGATGCTCTTAGTATAAGAAGACATCTAACTGTCATGGTTACAATGAGATCTAATTTGAAGTAGAAAGTAATTCAGAATCTTCAAGGGGATGAGCATTATGAAAGAGTGAAGCAAACTTTGGAAGTAGACCCCTTAGATCGCAGGTTTGATGGTTATGTGATTGAGTTAGATGGACTTTTGAGATATTAGGGAAGGATGTATATTCTTGACTCAAGAGAGTTGAGGAAGCTAACTTGCTTCAAGAGACTCACAACACACCATATTTGGGGCACCTTGGAGTGACCAAGATGGTCAAAGGTTTGAGACCCTTATACTTTTGGCCTAGACTTAAGAAGGATGTGACAAAATTTGTGGCTCGATGTTTGGAGTGTCAACGAATCAAAGCTGAGCATGTGTATCTAAAAAGATTGTTGTACCTACACAGTGTTCCTAAGTACAAGTGGTAAGTGATAAGTATGGATTTTATTCAGGGGTTACCCATGTCTAGGAATCGACACGATGCCATCATAGTAATTGTGTACAAGTTGACAAAAGTAGCACATTTTATTCCATGGAGTCTTTCAGATGGTTCTTTGGTATTAACTAAGAAGTTTGTTCAAGAGATCTTTCAATTGCATGGAGTGCCAGAGACAATCATTTCAGATTGATACACTCGCATGATATCTAGATTTTGGACAAATCTAAATGTAGCTTTGGGCACAAAGTTGAATTTTAGTTCAGCATATCATCCTCAAATGGATGGTCAAATAGAAAGAGTCAATCAGGTTGTAGAAGACCTTCTCGGGATGTATTGTATGGATCAACAGTATAAATGGGAGGAGTATCTTCCATTGGTGGAGTTCACATACAACAATTCATATCATGCCTCTTTGGGAATGGCACAGTTCGAAAATCTTTATGGGCGTAGGTGTCGAACACCTATCAGTTGGGATAAGGTAGAGGAAAGAATAGTGATTGGTCATGATATGCTAAGGGAAATGGATGATCAGATGAGATTGATCAAAGAAAAATTAAAGCAAGCTTTAGATCATCAGAAGAGCTATGTAGATAGAAATAGAATGCCTAGACAAATCTTAGTTGGTGACAAAGTCTTCGTGAGGGTTAAACCTCAGAAGAGTTTAGTTTTGTTTGGGAAAGCATCCAAACTTGCTCCTTGATTTGTGGGACCATTCGATGTCCTAGAAGTGATCAATCCTGTAGCTTATAGACTTGCTCAAACATCTGCACTTGCCAGAATCCATAATTTTTTTCATGTGTCCTTGCTTAAGATTTATCATCCTAATGCATCACACATTCTTGATTGGTGTGCTTTCCAAGTTCAGGATCCAGAAGTGGTGTTGGTGGAGCCCGCCCAAATTTTAGAGAGGCACAACATTAAGTTCTGTAGCAGGGATGTGGTGCAATACAAGGTCCAATGGGACCAATATTTAGAGGATAGTGTCACATGGGAGGATGAGGAGGAGATTGATAGATCTTTTCCTCATTCGAGGATATAACATAGTTTTCTTATTCATGCATGGATTATGAAACTTTGAGTTACTATTATTTATTTTCATGATACTTTAGATACATTAATAGTGGTAGATTGATACCTTATTATTTTTTTCTTTATTTGTGTAATAAGACATCAGGACAATGTCTCTTCCTAGTGCGGAAGGATGTCACATCTTGTTTTATGGACTATATTATTACCTTAGATTATTGAACATTTACTATGTTTTACTATGAGTGATTCCACGTGTGTGTGAAGGGAAATATCGTAAAAATTATAAATGTGTTATTTGGTAAAGTTGAGTTAATAATTGAATATTATTGGTATGATTATGGATATACATTATGATTTGCTTTGGCTATGATTTTGAGGAACTAACCTATTGATGTAGATTTGAGTGCGACTAAATGCAGGTACTCATCGAAGACAAGAATATGGTTGAAGTAGAGATGTTCTAGCCACTTGGCACGAACTATTTGGGATGGATAACCCTGATGCACTCACACACTCACATAGTCTCATGTCATATTGCAATTTTGAATGATCCTAGTATGCATTATTATTTAGTTGATAAATGTGATTGATGATTTGTGAGTAGATAAATATGTATTTGAGTTCCTACAATAAGTCTAATTTTGAATGTGTTGATTAGTCATGAAAATATTATTGTTCCTTTGATTATATTTTGATGGTGTATATTATATTGTTTAAATTAAAATTAAATAATAAAGTGTTTCCTATTTATATAATATATATTTATTGTTTGAAAAATAATATCTTAGTTAGACTTAAAAATAATTATGTTTTATTTTAAATAGATATATTATATTATTATATTTAGAAATCCAAATAAACACATTAAAAGAATAAGCTTCTTTCATGCAAGCGACAGAAATAAAGAAGTTTATTTTTTAAAAAGGAAAAGATCTTTAGTTTTAAATGTGAGAGAGGCATGCAAACAATAGTCAACAATTAGTTTTCAAGAGGAGAGCCAAATATAAAAAATCCAATGCCAAGATTAGATGAGAAATGAAGAAAAAAAAGGCATAGCAGAAAGAAAAGTCACCATTATTCTAAGCTACGAAAGGAGAAAGAAGAGGAGTGATAGGAGAGGATGAAGTGATCAGCAATAGATGCAGGAATCAAGCCTTTTCACCAACTAAGGAACTAAGTATTTTTCTTGTTTTATTTTGCAAAAAGTAAATGGAAGGAGTTTACTATTAGAACCACGTTTAATACTGGTATGTATCTTGTTAAATTTTCTAGTTTGTGTGATGTCTTAGTCAGCCTATGTGACTGCTGCTTAAGCATTGTTTATTTCCTATCACTTGTATTCTTTCTATAGGCTTTAGCCTCTTATATCTTGTTTGACTTGTATGCTTATATTCTCTTGTTGCAACCATGGGTACACGACATATTAAAATGTGTAGGTAAAATTGAGATTGATAAAGATCAAAACAATGATAACAACTCAATCCTATAACATCAAAAGATCCATCTAAACAATAACAATATCAATGAATATGAAATTAAACAATCGAAAGCTATCACCTAGTTTGTATTGATCTCTTGGATTTATGTGGATTGCTCAATATATCGTGTACCCATGGTTGCAACAAGCAAGTATGATAAAGATAATTATGTGCTCAAAGTGCTCAATTTTCTCAACAATGTGATGAATGCTCAATGCACTATAGGGATGCCAAAGCTTAAATGACTAAAGAGGATTTGTGAAGAGATGAAGGAGGTATATATAGGTTTCAGGGAAAGATCGACCAATGGTGGTGATAAATCAATGAAATAGATGGACAAGATGAGTTGAGAGGACATAATGAATATGCACACAACATGTGTCATGTTTAAAGAATATTTTAAAGTTACTTTGTTGAGTTAACTACTTTCTAGGAGAAAGATAGGATTTGATTTCATAAATTTAAAATGTTTTTTTCTAATTTATGAGTTGGTGATAAAAACAATAATGATTTAAGCCAATTAACACTACAACAAAAGAGCCAATTAGTGCCTAAAATAGTGCCAAATTTTAGTGCATTTGAGTCCATGAATTGGACACTTTTGTCGGTGCCAAACTTGATGCCCAATTGCATCTCACTTTAGCGCTGGGGGTTAGTGCTAGGTTTAATGTTGGATTTAGCGCAAGATTTTATTGCTTCCAGTTTAGCTTCCAATTTTTCTTTTGGTTTTGCTTCTTGTGTTTCTTCCAAGTTTGCTTCTGGTTTTACTTCCAGTTTGGCTTCCAATTTTGCTTCCGATTTTGCTTCCACTATTGCTTCCAATGTTGCTTCCAGTTTTGCTTCCACTATTGCTTCCAATTTTGCTTCTACTATTTCTTCCAGTTTTGCTTCCACTGTTTCTTCCGGTTTTGCTTCTAGTTTTTCTTCCAGGTTGGCTTCTGGTTTTGCTTCTAGTTTTGCTTCCAATTTGGCTTCTAGTTTTGCTTCCAGTTTTGCTTCCAATTTTGCTTCCAGTTTGCTTCCAATTTTGCTTCTAGTTTTGCTTCCACTGTTGCTTCCAATTTTGCTTCAGGTTTTGCTTCTAGGTTTGCTTCCAATTTTGCTTCTAGTTTTTCTTTTTTTTTTGCTTCCAATTTTGCTTCTAGGTTTGCTTCCAATTTTGCTTCTAGGTTTGCTTCCGATTTTGCTTCTAGTTTTGCTTCCAGTTTTGCTTCCAATTTGGCTTCTGATTTTTCTTCAAATTTTGCTTCCAGTTTCACTTCCAATTTTTCTTCTGGTTTTACGTCCAGTTTGGCTTCCAATTTTGCATTCAGTTTTGCTTCTAGTTTTGCTTCCAATTTTTCTTCCAGTTTTGCTTCCACTATTGCTTTTGATATAATGTCACTTGTTTCTTCCAATTTTTCTTCCATTTTTACGTCTTTTGTTGTTTCTAATATGGCTACTATTATTGCATCTTTTGTTGCTTCTAAAATTGCTTCCATTATTACTTCTTTGTTTGCTACCTGAATTGCTTCTGTTTTTGCTTCCTAGATAATGCCAAGTTTTGCTTCCAAGATTGCTTCTGGTTTGCTTCTAGTTTGGCTTCCATTGTTGCTTCCTTTTTTGCTTCTTGTTTTGGTTACATTTATTAATTTAATATGTTTTATTTCAATTTAATTAGTTAAATATATCATGCCTCTTAAATAACTCATATGATTATAGAGTAAGTAATTTAATTATTTAACTCATATGATTAAATAACAAGATAATTATTATAACATAATCATCATCTATAATTAAAACAAGTGAGTCAAATATCTATAATTTAATTCAATTTGACAATGTCCATCTTGAGTAGTAAATTAAAATAATCATACGTAATAAATATCCATCCAAAAATTATCGACCACTTTCAATATATATAAATTGACAAGTCAATACTGATAAGATCATCATCATATATAACTAAAACAAGTGAAAGTCAAATATGCTAGTAGATCAATAACATGTCAAAATGATACATGTACAAATGATATAAGTAAAAATGATAAATTATGTAACTCAAAATGATACAAGTCAAGATGATAAATGCCCAAATGATATAAGTCAAAATGATACATAAATTGATGATACAACTCATTAATATGGAACTGCACATTGTGAAAATGATACAATATGATAGTGACCATGAAAAGAGGCATCATAATGATATATCAACAATGGTCCATGATGCAGTCTATATGATCGTGAATGTCACTGGCAACTACTAGCAACTGCCTCATCATCATCATCACCATCATGATTATCATCTTGATCATCATCATCATCGACCTCGGTGTCTTCTGTATCTGTGTCATCATCATCCTCTGCCATGTGATCTATACAACAACCAACATAATCTGGATCACTATCATGAGGATTATCTTGATCTTCTAGAAGACCTGTGTTCTACAAAACAAACATTTAAAATGAAAAGTTATTAATTTCATGCAATCATTTATTTTTCTGTTATATATCTAATATTACAACATATGAAACTAAACCATAATCATATTACATCATATCAAAGTGCACATACCATAATAAAATTTCAAAAAAGTTATAGCTAATATGTCATTCCAATGATGTAAAACATACAACAATTCTAATAAACATTAGTAAAGATCATAAAAAAATTGTTATAAATTTAACTATCAACTATAAATTCTATTACATAACATTAAGTGCCACAAATTGCTTGGTTCGAAGCTCCCATTTTGACACAGGTAGGGATGATGGTGGCAAAGGTTGTGGAATTTGGCTTTACACCAGCTAATTGCATTTTCTTTAAAATTTCTAAAGCCTTTTCAACAAATCCATTTTGTGCATATCCTGCAGTCATTGCAATCCAGGAGACCACATTTCTTTGAGGCATTCTCTCAAACAGTTCATGTGCCTTGTCTATGCTTCCACATTTTTCATACATGTCTAATAGGGAAATTGCAACTACATCTGACAAAATTCCTCTATCCTTTATGTATTGATGGATGTCCATACCCTATTCCAAAGCTCCCATTTTGACACAGGCAGGGAGGATGGTGGCAAAGGTTGTGGAATTTGCCTTTACACCTGCTAATTGCATTTGCTTTAAAATTTCTGAAGCCTTTTCAAAAAATCCATTTTGTGCATATCCTGCAGTCATTGTAGTCCATGAGACCACATTTCTTTGAGGCATTCTGTCAAACAGTTCACGTGCCTTGTCTATGCTTCCACATTTTGCATACATGTCTAATAGTGCAGTTACAACTACAACATCTAACAAAATTCCTCTATCCTTTATGTATTGATGGATGCCCATATCCTATTCCAAAGCTCCTATTTTGACATAGGTAGGGAGGATGGTGGCAAAGGTTGTGGAATTTGGATTTACACCAGCCAATTGCATTTTCTTTAAAATTTCTAAAGCCTTTTCAACAAATCCATTTTGTGCATATCTTGCAGTCATTGTAGTCCATAAGACCACATTTCTTTAAGACATTCTATCAAATAGTTCACATGTCTTGTCTATGCTTCCATATTTTGTATACATGTTTAACAGGGTAGTTGCAACTACAACATCTAACAAAATTCCTCTATCCTTTATGTATTGATGGATGTCCATACCCTATTCCAAAGCTCCCATTTTAACACAGGTAGGGAGGATGGTGTCAAAGGTTGTGGAATTTAGCTTTACACCAGCTAATTGCATTTGCTTTAAAATTTCTGAAGCCTTTTCAACAAATCCATTTTGTGCATATCCTCTAGTCATTGCAGTCCATGAGACCACATTTCTTTGAGGCATTTTGTCAAATAGTTCACGTGCCTTGTCTATGCTTCCACATTTTGCATACATGTCTAACATGGTAGTTGCAACTACAACATCTGACGAAATTCCTCTATTCTTTATGTATTGATGGATGTCCATACCCTATTCCAAAGCTCCCATTTTGACATAGGCAGGGAGGATGGTGTCAAAGGTTGTGGAATTTAGCTTTACACTAGCTAATTGCATTTGCTTTAAAATTTCTAAAGACTTTTCAACAAATCCATTTTGTGCATATCCTCTAGTCATTGCAGTCCATGAGACCACATTTCTTTGAGACATTCTGTCAAATAGTTCATGTGCCTTGTCTATGCTTCCACATTTTGCTTACATGTCTAACATGGCAGTTGCAACTACAACATCTGACAAAATTCCTCTATCCTTTATGTATTGATGGATGTCCATACCCTATTCCAAAGCTCCCATTTTGACACAGGCAGGGAGGATGGTGGCAAAGATTGTAGAATTTGGCTTTACATGATCTAATTGCATTTGCTTTAAAATTTATAAAGCCTTTTCAACAAATCCATTTTGTGCATATCCTGCAGTCATTGCAGTCCATGAGACCACATTTCTTTGAGGCATTCTGTCAAACAGTTCACGTGCCTTGTCTATGCTTCCACATTTTGCATACATGTGTAATAGGGCAGTTGCAACTACAACATCTGACACAATTCTTCTATCCTTTATGTATTGATGGATGTCCATACCCTATTCCAAAGCTCCCATTTTGACACAGGTAGGGAGGATGGTGGAAAAGGTTGTGGAATTTGGTTTTCAAACAACTCATACTCATAGAGTCATGGTTTTAGGTCACATATGTTATGGTAACAACAAGGGATTCCAACTATGGTTACAATAGCTAAGACTGCCCTCATTTGTGACCGTAACAAGGTTCTTGGACAACACTATCTTGCTCTTCACACTATGTTCTATATAGGCCAAGATTGGGTTGAAGAAATCACTTGATGGTTACCTATATAGTGATACCACACCCTAATACCCCATGCGTTCTAAATAGCTTGAGATTTATACAATACTCAACCAAGATGAAATTGTATTACTATACCACACTTAACTATAATAGCCCTTTCTTGACAACAATTTGTAATCTTTAGACTATTGGGATCCTTGCCACAAATAAATATTAGGTCAATGACACAAGGCTTTTAAACAAAAACCATAATCCCATCTCTATATCCATCCCCTTGGCAGTCTCAAGGGCCACCTTGAGACAAAAAATGCTAATGTACTATTATGATAGTTATGATTGTCCTCCATCGTTTCAATGCGCATTTGAAACTTGAGATAAGGATTGGGGAGGTTTCCATTTGTAAAAACATGGAAAATACTCATGGCAAGATCTTTAAAATAGGCATATTCAACTTCAGGCATTTCTGCAAACCCTAGGAAGGTGGATGTAAACTTAGTGACTTTAATTACTACCACAAAGACTATCCCCTTTGTGACTATGACAAGGTAACACTGTCATGCTCTTTATGACAATCCCTTCTACATTGGGTGATGGCCTAATAACATTTATCTCCTTTGTGATTTCAATGCCTCTCTAATGCACTGTCATAAGAGTCTTGATAGTCCTTATGTATCAATGAAGAAGGATTCCAACAAATCCAAAAGGAGGGCTTAAGATTACATAGTCCTAGTCTTCATACCCTAGTCACATATCACCCCTCTAAGAAGACTTCAAGACAATTGCCCTTTAATATAGGAAGTCAATGTAGTTTTAAAAGATAAAGTGGAAGAGACTAAAAGACAAGAAAACTTAAGGCCTTAAAGGGTATAAAGGAATAAAAATATAGGCTTGCAGACTCGACTTAAAACCCTAACCCTAGGTGGGTACTACCAGAACCCTTTAACTAGGCACTGTAAAAACTTATCCAATCTGATCATGGGAAGTTGAAATCAAGCATGTACACTCACATATGATATATAAGTATGCCTACAAAGTGGTTTGGCATAAAAATGAATAGACTTCAAATTATAACCCTTCAAAGTAGGCTACTGAAGTATATTGTATAGATGCATTTTTTAGTGTTGCAGTCAGATTTTTCATCATGGGAACCTAAATTTTTTGCAAAAAATGGTAGGAAATTTTAGGTTCCAACAAGTCCATTAGTTGGAGGTAGGCAAACAAGGGTTTTCTATTCATTTTTAGCCTGTTAAACTTAAGCATATGAGATAGCATGGCACACACAAAATGTTGTGGATAATGACAACAAGATTAGGTTAATTGCAACCACTTTTTGTAAGAAAGCACAAGACTAGTATACTCATTATGATCCTAATGGCACCAAGAAGGGTCTCTAAATATATAAGATTAATCATTTGTCATCTAAGAGAAATCTTACATTTTAGGGCACTAGGGCCAACAGAGAAGCACTTTAGAACTCATCCTATGCATCAATAAACAACTCAACACAATAAATTCAAATTGACATATTAACACAACAATATCCAACTAAGTTATTGAAAGTCAATTATCGATACCTCGTTCCCCATCCAGATGACAAAATCGGTCCACTTTTTGCTTTGTAACATTTCCTTTTCAAATTGGCTTGGATGCCGGCCATATTTCTCCTCCTATCAAAACATGGCACATGGACTAGTTAAACTAATTAATATGCAATCATTTACTTTTTCCTAAGAAATAAAAAAATATCATTTAACTTATTAAATATACTTACAAATGTATAGATCAAGGCCTGTAAACCTTTCTGGCCACTGTGATGCATGGCACAAAGTTTGTCAAGCCTAGCTTTGGAGGCCTTGTCCTGAAACATATACTAATTCAATTTAACTATGCATAAATAAAATTTAAAAATCATTTAATAAATTTGATATAATCTTATGAGCAAATTCAAATACCTACATACTCTCCTCACCGGACTTCCTCTATGCATCAGACTTCTCATATGCTTTTACAAGCTCTTTCCATAATTTCAAACTTACATTAATTGGCCTTTTTTTGAGCCTTTGCTCGAGAGGGAGTTTTTTATCTTCTTTGTTTTGTTGCACTGAAATCTCTTGTAGTTTTGAGACATTCGTAGCTTTATCTTCTTTACAAACCAACCTGTGCCAAATTAAGTCTCCATGTCTTGGATAACTGCTTTTTACAGGTGCATGGATATCTTTGAGAATGGAAAATGTAGATGGTCTTTAAACCATTGAAGGCATGATTCCTTCAACCTATTCACAAATGTTTTTCCAGCATCTGTCATTCAAACTTCCCCTGAAACCACATTGTATTCTATCTTGGTATCATAGGTACCAATGCAAGATGCAAAACATGGCGTGGTGGTTGAAGAAGTCTATGTCCTAGGAGTGGGTGGGACATTGGAAGCCTCTATTCCCTGTTCCACATTCTTAGAGGTTATTGTTATTGATTTCCTCCTAGATCTTTTGCTCGATCCATGGCTGGTTGGGGAATCAATTGATTCCCTTTGACACTGTTGATTTGGTTGTAATGTTTCAGGGGCTTTACTAGATTGTTTTTCTATGTATTTGGCAAGCATTGTCAAGTCCACACCATCCAATTTGTTCATTGCCTCTACCCCCAATATGGAAGCCAATGTCTCTTTATCTTTGTCAGTCTAATGTTCCTATATATATACATATATAATAAATTTCTTCTTTTAAATTTACAAATAAAAAACTAAAAACTAGAAATCAAAGAAATAATGGGAATATTTACAAATTTATAAATTGACAATGAATTACCTCATTATGGCCAGAGTCTGCTCCCTTTGCTCTCTTCCCTCTATTGCTTGACATTTTGAGGCAATCTAGGGAAAATAATTTTTGTTCAGTCTTTGGAGGCAAATGAAGTACACACTACCAGGTATGAAAGTTTTTGTCCAATTTTTCTATATTCCTCAAGGTTTTTGACCTTTACTTTGTAGAGCAAATCATGAAGTTGTTTTCCTATGAATCAATTGGTACATTGGGAGGGAATCTATAGTTTCAGGCCTAATTTTAGTTTGCTCACCCTCATCTCAAAAGCCCTATCTCCTCATATTGTCTCGACCAACCTCTATTTTAGTTTTCTGACCCTCGTCTTAAAAGCCCTAATTTTAGTTTGCTCACAATAGACTTGTCTTAAAGCACTCGGCTACTTTTTTAGGAAGGATTGATGGTAATGATAAGCAAACCTGGGCATTAGGGTTTGAAAAATGTGTTCACTGCTCTCAGATGTAGAGGAAATAATGCAATGTCTACAATTTTACCACCCTCCTTTGCAACCACATGAGACTTGAATGATTCACCTGTAAATAAAACAATATTCACAACCCTTTCTTCACAATCCTCTCCATTTAATTGAAACAAAAATATATTTGGGAAAGAAAATTTTTTATTGTAATTGTAACCTTACCTATGGTGTCACAAACTAAATCAAATTTCTCATCTACTTTCTTGTTTTTTTCTTTTTCTCCTCTCTTCGCATGACATTTTTTCTATTTTTTTGTCCTCTAATTCACGTAGCATTTTTCTCCTCTAATTCATGCGGCGTCTTTCTCCTACAATTATTGAATTTGTCATTCAGGCGGGAAGTATTTATTTATTTATTTTTAATTAATGGAGAAACCCAAATAAAGGTGAACACAAAAAACCCAAATGCTCGATCTGCAAACAAAAAATGAACACCAAAAAACAATAAAGTTTTGTCTTGTTTTTTTTGTTTTGGGGTATGTACAGGTGGGAATTTTTAAAATTTTTTTGATCTAGTAGTTGGCGCTATAGTCAGAACTGTTACCGCTGACTTTAGTACCGACTTTTAGGCCTAAATGTAATCATTTTGGGGTGCAAAAGGCGGCGCAAAGTGCGCCTAATTTAGCGCCAATCAGTACAAAATGATGTGTTTTGATTAGAAGTTGATAAAAAAGTAACCTCACGAAATTTGGATTATCCTTATAATAAGTAACTATATCTTGTTTCCATGATAGCATTTTGACTTCATGCTTCTCTTATAATTAGCTCAATAATGACTCACTCTTTCACAACCTTACACAGATGGTTGGTGACAATCCTTATGCAAGTGATATGGCTTTAGAAAAACCAAACAACTCTTCTCTTACTATCATGATGACATGATATTGGGACTATAGTGGCAACTTATGGAGTGTGCTTATGGTATTATGATTTTTCATTTCTATGTTCTCATTAACCTATTTTAGGTTGAAGCATGGTAACTAACCCACTAGCTATTATGACAGTCATACAATGACTAGACAATCCCCTCCACTTTGACTATGATAGTCCTATGCATGGTGTTTTCTTCATGACAGTCCCCAATAATGTGAATTATTGATAGTAGCTAGTTCAAATAGAGTTTTGGCTGGTGTAGTAAGTTGTCCCTATGGCTCATGATAGTGCATGCCTTGGTTATGTCCTTGTGACATTACTCTCTAGATATCTCCTCTTTATAGTGACAAGGTTTCAAGAATATGACAACTTAGGTAAGGTATCAACTTGTCTCTTTAACCTCTAGATTGTCATTTTTCAAGAATTGATCTCATTGAAATGCAAAGACAACATGTCATAGATTAGATGAAAAGATCAAAGAGATGCATGTTATAGAGTATAAAACTCAAAAATCAAAGGTCTTTTTGGGCCTTTTTTCCAACAATATGAGCAAAATTCAAACTTTAAATATTTAGCACAGGTACCATATGACTCATTTGCATACATCACACATGCGGGACCACTAAGAAGGGAGGTAGGTGCTTAATATGAGTAATGACAATTGCACATAATGCTTAAGTTCACTTCAACATATATTTGGGGCTATGATAGCTAATGGAGGGTTTTCTTTTCAAAGGAAACCATTAATTTTGGAGTGGAAGGTAATGGTGAAATATAACATAAAGTCCCTATAATTAAAGAATATCCTATGGCTAGGATTAACCTAACAAAGATCTGATGACATGATTTCAAAATTAACATCCAAATTATCCTTCCCTCCATCAAGAATTTAAAATTTTGGTGCCAAAGACTCTTTGAGACTGTTTTGAGGGTTCTATGATAGTTTTGAGGGTTTTATGCCCACTTGGAGAGATATAGATTACCTTAAAACGACCCATAAAATAAAAAGGAGAGTCAAATATGAAATAAATGTCTTTTTGATGTGAATTTGTAGTCATCTTTTAATCATAAGATTTGAGCTCTAGTTGTGAAGATTCTGCATGTAAATGTTTTCTGAAGAGCAAAATGTTGCAATGTCCTATTTTGTTTTTCATAGTGCATCTTAATGAAAAGTGAGTGTATTAACAAGATAAATTCAAGAATATTCTCTTGGTGCACAACTGTTATGTGACTATTGTCATTGTTGTGTATTATAGTATCTAGAGGAGGCCATGGAGAGAGGATGTGGACGTCGTAGAACTACTAAATCATAGAGAGGAAAGTGGGTGGAAATAGATATGCCAACGAAATCTGTAGATACAATAGAGGTAAGAAGAGAAAGCAACCTCAACCAAAGGAGGAAGGTGTTTATGAGTTCACAAATGCTACAACATAGAGGAGATAAAGTAAGTTTTCTGTCCATGAGGCCTCTGAGGTCAAACTTATTGGTTGAAAATGCACAGGAATGGTGATTGAATGTGATTCTATGATCAAGGGAAAAGTTTGAAAATTAGGATGGCCAAAACATGATATCAATATGTCAAATATATGACTAAAGTGAGGTTTTGTGTTAGTTAGCATATTCGTTGAAATGATATAATTGGTGTACTAAACATTATTTACTATGTTGTGTATTATAGGGGCCAGACAAGGCCATGGCAATAGATCATGTCATACCAAATGAGAACACAACAGATGAAGCAGGAAATTAGGTACTCAAATCCAATTTCCTTAGGAAGTAATGAGCTAATGGCATTTTGTGATACGTCCATCTTTTTTCATAGTATTATTGAAATTTATAATGTATTATCCAATCTTGACATAAATTAATACAGGTTGTTGATTATTTTATATGGAGATTGGAGCAAATGTAGAGCCTGAGCGTTCAACTAGAAAACAAAAAATGTATGTACGTGGACATGGACCTAAAACTATTAAATCATGTAGAGGACAGTGGGTGGAAGAGGATATGACAATGGATCCTGCAGACACAAAAAATGATTGCACTAAAAAGAGGTTGGTCAGGACTATGGTACATGGGATGAATACTTTGAGAAAATTGTTGTTTGTGGATGTTCTGTATGTCGTGGAAAGAAACAATTCAAACAAGTGATTATATAAAGACATTACATATATGATGAGCTTCCAGTCGATCGTATGCCTCCTACAATCGATTCAAATCGAATAGGAATTGTGATAAGGAATTTTCCAAATTGACATAAATAACATGTATACTTTGTTTAAATATTGTTTTATACTATTTAAATAACTAATTTTTTTCTTAATGGATACTTGAAGGATAAATTTCTTGGTTTAAAGTTTCCTGGATCACTGACTTCTAGCCTAGAGGGCAATCACCATTTATCAGATGATACATCTAACAAAACTATGTGCCAATATACTAGCTCGGAAGATGAGGAATTGATGAAAACAAGCAACAGAATAAGAACCAATTTAAAGATGCATAATTTACTTAAAGACAAGGGGAAGGTGGACTACATACCCTATGAGAATGGATGTGATGGAGATGATGACTTGCCCCTGAGTTTGAGATGAATTTACAAAGAGACATTTGATTGTCGACTATATTGCACTTGTCCTAGTGATCAACAACTACCTAGAGTGTATGAGGTGTTTCAATTTTGGGGATACAGCTACATGATACAACCCTCCAATATTCATGGAGCAAATCTAGGCCTCTTTATTGTCCAAAATTTACATGTGGGATCTAAACATAGAAACAATTTAGAACAAACCACTAGGAGATTAATGCCATATTATGGTCCATCATATTACAGTGGTGAATGGAGAAGGCTAGCATAATATAAGCCTAGCATGTTAGCATATAGTCTAAATTTGAATATGTATACACATCGTCTCCAATTGGAAAGTGGAAAGAAATGAATAGAGATCATCTTATTAATATAGATGGACGTGCATACACACACAAAAAATATTGCAGGATTTATAAATAGTAGTAAGGGAAGGGACCCTATTGTAAGACCGAATTGTCAATTTGTTGAGGTTATAAATGATAAAAATGGAGATATGGAAAGAGAGGTTGATAGATTGATAATGGTTGAGGCTATTATGGACCTTACCATTGGGGATGATTTATGGATTGATTACCCCTTCTTAAAATGCACTCCTGCATGAAAGAAGAGGGAAGACCAAGGTCTCCCTAAGGATGTTCTTAAGGGCAGAAAACCAAAGAATAATAAATGAGTGTGGGCTGATGTTTTATAAACTATGTTGTCAAAATTGTGTTTTATTTAAATTATTGTATAAAAAAGGTAGTCTATAAAATAATGTTCCATTATTCAATTGATGTATATATGCTCATACAATTTATATTTTTATTTGTTAAGCCATATTTGATTATATTTCTTTGAAATTGATATATTTATAATTTATCGAATTGTTGCCAAACATTAAATAATACTTGTGTTTGTTGATAGGTAGAAGATGTTGATGAAACACATACTAATACCCAAGACCCAGCTGGGTTATTACGATTTGGACAGGATGGTCCAAACCATCCTTTAAACAATACTAGGGCAAAAAGAGAATTATTGAAGAGAATACTACCAACTAAGAAATTTGAAGAGCTGATGAGATCCACTTACACTGATGACATGCCACTTAAGGTTAATGATGACGATCATGATAGTGAAAATGCAGCGCATGAAGAAGGATTGAATGAAATGCTTACATATTTCTTTGGGGATGAAAACAATGATGACAATAATGATCATATGGTTTACAGTAATGATGATAGCAAGGGTACTTACCACCAACATAATGTTGATGATAACAACTTGAAAGACTCCATCAAGCAAGTAGAAAAGATACCCATGTTCAAATTGGGTACAAGTAGAACCTCAAAACTGGCATGCACATTAATATTATTAGAAATCAAGTCACTTTTTGGTTGGTTAGACAAAGGATTCACTACCCTATTGAAGTGAGTTGAAATCTATCTCTTACTTTGCAATTGTCAATTAGTGTACATAGTTTGTAAACATTCATCAACTTCATTTATATTTCTTTAAGGGGATTTTAAAACCATATATTATATCTAAACAGTCCTAGTATAGATTGACATATCAAACATGTTCATCATAAGTCAAATATTCAATTGATTTAATCTCTGACAATCTTACAGGGCACTAAAAACTAAAATATTCCCTGAAGAGAATGTGTTTCCATCAACTTGCAGAGAGGCATGTCTGTTGTTGGTTGAGTTGGGGATTGAATATAAGAAAATTCATTCATGTAAAAATGATTTCATTTAATACAAAGATGAATATCAAAACAAGGTAGAATTCCCTATATGCAAAGAGAAGAGATATCGTATAGATGTACAAGGTCCTACAGTTCCAAAGAAGGTTTTACACCACATGCCAATTATACCTAGACTTCAATGAATGTTTTGTCACAATTCACTTGCACAATTGATGGATTGGCATGCAAAGAATAGGAGTAAAGATGGCTTCATGCGAATTCTAGCCAACTCCAAAGCAATGAAACACATAGAGGAAAAATGACCCAAAAAATTCCAAGATGAACCCCGTAGTAT
Organism: Cunninghamia lanceolata; assembly: GCA_027924645.1. Lineage (NCBI taxonomy): Eukaryota > Viridiplantae > Streptophyta > Pinopsida > Cupressales > Cupressaceae > Cunninghamia > Cunninghamia lanceolata. The sequence goes on from BSBN01000957.1 coordinate 9,847,912, forward strand.
CAAGTTTAGTCTTGCAATTGATGGAGTGTGCCCATTCTCTTTCCTGATCTCAAATTATAGTGTTTGGTCAGTCGGATTGATAGTATACAATATTTCCCCATAGATGAGTGTTAGAAAGGAACACCTTATGTTGACTCTCATTGTTCCAGGAAAACACCAAGTTAAAAACATGGATGTTTATCTTGCGCCTTTTATTGATGAGATGCAATTGCTATGGAAAGGCATATAAAGGTATGAAATATCATGTCCCCCATCAAATAGGTCCTTCATGTTGTACGATGTGCTATGTTGGACTATTCATGATTTCTGAGGACTTGGTGTTTGTTCTGGTAAGGAAAAATATTTACGTATTTACACTCATAATTTATTTTCATCCCAACTTTCATACTTAGTTTTATACTATTTTTTTGATGCTATTAACATTATTTATTGAATTATAGGGCTTCAAACAAAAGGGATATTTACATGTCCAAGATGTACAGAACAATTTCAAGGGCGGTATTCTAAAGATCTACATAAATTTATTTACGTAAACAACAGGGTTTTTCTACCACTAGATCATAAGTTTAGAAATTGCCTAAAGAATCAATTTGATGGAAAAGTTAAAAATAGAGGGCCTCCCATGATTATGGGTCTAGGTGATTGGCTTAAGAAGTATGAAGATGCTGAATTGAAAGGTTGGGAGGATTTTTTTGATCGGGGTGATTCAATTGAAGAACCAAAACAAATTTAAGTTAATATGCCAGAAGGAGTGAAAAGGAAATCCATATTTTATGAGCTCCCTTACTGGAAGGATCTATTAATATCTCACCTATTAGATCCTATGTAGGTCTTCAAAAATGTCCCAGATTCTATATTTCAACATATATTAGGCAAAGAGAAGGACACCATGTCTTTGAGGAGAGATATTTCTCTTTCACGTACCAAAATTGATAGAAAACATTTGTGGCCAAACAGGGAAAATGAAACATATGTAGAAGCTCCATGGATTTTGAAAAAAAAAAGCTAGACCAACTAAAAAATGTCATCTATTCAATAAGGACACCTACTGGCTATGGGTCATCATTGGCTAAGGCTTTTAAAGTTGATGGACATATCACATGATTTAAAACACATGATTTTCATAATTTTATGAAGATATTATATATCATCATTTAACATTTATTGGTAACATTGATTAAGTACTAAATATATTTTGATATTTTCTTGTGTGAGAAAAAATTACTAATGAACTTTTCATAAATGTGTTTGATAGCATATCATGCCATTGGCAATTAGGGGGGATTCCTATCTCACAGTTGACTTAAGGAATGCCATAAGTCGATTGTTAGCATTTACAAGGTATGTGGTTATATGAAATATTCATGTGTGAGAGACATAGAGATATTATATTGCATTTTAATTTTTGACTAAAGGTTCATACTAATTTACTATTCTTATATTAGGTGGGTGACCTCCAAGGAGATCCACGAATGTGAAGTGCCAAAATGGAAGAAGGAAATTGTAGAAATTGTATGTGTATTTGAGAAGGAGCTCCCTACAAGTTTCATGGACCTACAAGTCCATTTACTTATAAACCTAGTTGATGACATTGAATTGGTGGGTGTCGTATCAACGAGGTGGATGTTTTTCTTTGAGAGGTATATGAAAACTCTAAAAAGATATGTCCGACAAAAGGTACATACAAAGGTTGCATGGCTGAAGGGTATGTATTAAATGAAGCATTTTTCTTCCTGTGTGAATTCATTGGTAAAGATTTTGAAGATGGGCCATGCTTCTAGGATGAAGAATGAGCATCAGTTATTATTGATGGAGAAAAACCACAATCTAATGGTGTTCAAGTAGAAATTAGTAAGTAAATTCATGATCAGTGTGGTTTTTTTTCTTGCAATTATTAATTTACTTTGTAATTTATTTGTCAAATTAACAACATGACATTTGGAGTTTAAAATAAACATGTTGACATGTAATAGGTGTACATGAAAGTGCTATACTCAACAAGTTCATTCTGTACCACATGCACTTTATGAACAAATGGATTGATCTATATGATAAAAAGAGAGAAGTGTTAGAAGCAAGGAGACAGTTTAAGAGATTGAACCCAAGGAATACCTCACTTCCCACTGATCTTCTTGGGGAATGGGGCAAAGATTGCACACTAGAATGGGTTACTGAACAAATTCAAAATTAAATAGAAGGTGCAAGTATAGATTCAAACATAACAGAAGATGAAATCAACATGTCTGAGGATGTGAAAGAAAGGTACAGTTAGAATTTTACAAAATGTTGTTTCCTTATAGTTTTGACACTATTAACTATTTTAATATTCATCATTATATTTGTTTTCATTGAAATAAATGGTCTTTCACAAGTAAGGAAATATCCAGCAATGTGGGCATATGGTCGACATTATCGTGTAGGAAGTGTAGATGTAAAGAGATGATCCTTCGATTGTGGCATCATGGTTGACTTCAAGCAATCCAGTCGATCAAGCTCAAAAGATAAGAATATAATTGAAGGGAATCTACAATATGTTGGGAAAATACAAGAAATTATTGAGTTGGATTACCGCTCTTTTAAATGTTATATTTTTAAGTATAGATGGTATGAAGCATTTGAGAGGACACAAAGACATGATACCCATAGTGGATTGTTTTCTATAGATTCCTCATGTTTCCTACCAGAGGATAAGGAGCCTTATGTTCTACCAATTCATTGTGAGCAAGTATTTCTTTAACTCAAACAAGTAGCGGTAGTGATCATTAATCTATTAATTCATAGTTTATTGTGAATATATACATGTGTTTATTAATCAATAAAATTGTTATATTATACATCTAATATATGTATGTCGTTCATGTGTAGGTATTTTTCTATGAAGATATTTTGGACCAAAAATGGATATTTGTCATACATTATGATCCAAGATTAAGGCATGTATTTGACGATGCATTAGTGGATACTGAGCAAAACAATGATGGCCAACAAAATGAGAGAGAGGGATTAGATAACATCAAAGAAATTGACATCCATGATGATGTTGAAGATGGTTATGTTCAAGCACAAGAAGACAACAATCCAGAGCTGGATGATGTTATGGAAGACAACAATATGGATGGTATACAAAATGATGATCCAAATACATCTAGTAACAATATAGATGGTCTACAGTTAGATTTCAATGATTATGAAGATGATGCAGGTCAAGATGAGGATGATGATAATATTAAATACTTGAAAGAACATATGGACATTGACAATGATACACTGGATGACATTGTAGCAGACAATAATGTTAATGACCAAGACTTATAAATTTTCAAAATTATTTGCAATCCATGTTTAAAAAAGGATGATTAAGTTCTTGGCAATAATGTTAATTAAATGGATTGTTCAATTGTTGACAAATTACCTGTTACAATATCCTTAAATTGTTCAATCTTTGGTATGAATTGTTGGCAATAATGTTAATTAAATGGATTGATTGATGTTCTTCATAACTTGTTAATGGATAATCCTTATGTGATGTAAGTATTAAGTGATATAGGTCAAAGGATAAGCTCATCAAGTTCCTTAAATAATGGGAGTTACCTTGTTTCACCAATGACAATTTACTTTCAAGTTTGCTAGTGACTTCAGAATAGATTAAGGAGATTATGTCATTTTGTCAATTAAATCATCCACTTCAGTTAACCCAATCTGGCATATGATTTGGATTAATGTTTTCTATAAATCTTTAAACCCTACTCCTAAAACAAAAAAACAAATTTGGATTTTGAAAATATATACAAGGGAATGATTTTCAAAAGAGAAAGACTGGTGCTTGCCACATGAGGAGTTATTTTATCTCTAATTATTTTTCATATATATCCTTAAGAGTATCTATGCCATGTTATCTTGTGATAAGTACTTGAGTAAGACCATTAATGAAAAATCAAGTGGAAATATTATCATATATATTAGCTAATTAATTGCACATATATTTCAATTTATCAACGATCTCATGTTTCTATTCATTTTCAACACTTTTAATAAAGACACCATGATCATAATATTAAGTAATAAAATAAAATATTGAGATATTAAGTAATTAAGATAGAGAAATGAAATAGTTGAGAAGAAATACAAAACTTATTTGATCTTTTTAGCATGATGTCAAATGTGAAGTGTGTGACTAACTAATGCATTATGAAAAAAGAATGAAAACTAGGATTTTCTACTAGAATAATGATCATGAGATTGTGGTAGTGATTAACTAATTTTTTGCATTCCTTCTTCACTTGTCCTCTTTTTCCATATTTCCAAAACTTTACTCTTATCTTCCTAGGGATTCTAGATTTTCTTTTTTCTTTGGATTAATCCCCTTTAGATCCACTTTTGTCCTTGGGCCTTTGCGAAACATGCAAGGCATCCTTAGAACATTCATCATTGAAATTTCTCCTCATATCTCCATTGAGCATTGTAACAATAAAGGATTCCATAGTCACCTTTGCAACACTACCATTTATAACAAGCATTATGTTCTCCTAATTTTTGGGTAAAGAAAAAAGTGAGAAGATACATTTGTCTTCCTCATCAATTTTAACATTTATTAAACCTATTTGAGTCAAAATCATATTAAAGGTGTCAAAATGTTCTACAGTAGAATATCCTTCCTACATTTTAAAATAATATAAACATCTTTTGAGATATAACTTATTACTTTATAATTTTAGTTTGATAAATATCACCTATCCTCTTTTGTAATGTGAATGTAGGGGTCTCTTTTGATTTGAATAACAAAGAAAAAATAAATTGGAGACAACTAGATAAATTATTAGCAATCCAATTCAACAAAAAAATGAGAACCAAAAGTTGACCACCAGAGAATAGCATCTTTTATCTTGATTTGCTTCAAAGTATAGGCAGTGCAATGTCTCTTTCAAAAAATCAAAATCCCAGATAGATTTTGAGCCATCAGGTCTTGGTTTCCTTTTATAAAGGAAGCAACAAGTTTCATACCTTTCAAATTCAAAATGGCTCTTTGTATTCCTAACCCTTGATATTACAATATTTGTCTTTTATAAGTCCAATTTAGATTCTCAAATATATTTGAATACATTTTGAAAACATGAAGAAAACATAAAGAGAAAAAAAGAGAGCATTCAAGATTTGGTGGTGCTATTTAATGCCATCATATGGCTCATTGCTCCTTTGCTCCTGAACCTATGCTACTGATGATTCATCTCTAAGATATTTCTCCTCCCATTTATATATTGTAAAATCACCAGGCCATTTGTAAGCCTGAATCTGAATCAAGTTCCCATGGTGATCTTTCCATCTTCTATCAAGCAAAGCTCTGACATCCATCACAAATCTTGCATACCCAGCATCCAATGCAATTACTTAGTCCAATATCATGTTGAAATTGAGAATGCTGACATCTCCATCCTTCTTCAGATAATCCATAACTTGGAATACTATTTGGCCGAATTCCATCTTCCATGTGTCAAGAGTTTTGATTTCTCTTCTTCTGTCAGTATGCAAGGAATAAATTTATACTTGAATGTAGTAAAAGAATAAACCTTTTCTTTCATCGTCTAGCTTTCCCCATTCACATACTGGTATTCATCAATGTTCATTTTGACTATTTTCTCAGTGGGCTTCAAAGATGTAGGGGCATCAAGATTCCTTTGCACTACTAAGCACATCGTAACCAAATTGTGATGATAGGGTTGCCATTTTTTAAACAACAAATCTAAAAAAAAAAAGTTTATCTTTAATTGCTCAATGGCCTGAGAGAAAGAAGAGTAGCAATCATGCACACTCCCAAGCTTATCCACAACCAATTTTACTCTATGCTCCAAAATTTTCTAAAAAAATTCAAAAACTTTCATCTTTGCCTCATTCTTTGTCATTTCATTTTGTTTATTCAAACTTTCAATTTCCTTTTCAAATTTCAATCTTGTTGCATTAAATTCTTCAGTAGACATTGTGACATCACTAGTTGTTTGTGGCACAGGGGGCTAATAGGGTACAATGGCTTGACCTTGAGAAGAATTCACAGCTTGCAATTGTTTCTTTAATTTCACATTTTCAAAATACAATTTGTTTACTTCATCATTCATTACTTTTTGAGTTTTCTCATAATATGTTAGCCTTTGTTCTAACCTATTCACAATAGCTTGAGTAAATATAGTAGTATGAACATTGAGAGTAGTTGCTTCTGTTGCTGACGTATCTTGTAAAGTCTTTACCATAGATATACCCCTCATTTCTTGAATAATATCAAGCAATCTTAGTTTGCTTGTATTCTTCTGAGTAGTCCAGATTGCAAGGGTCTTCCTCTTTGGATTAAAACCATATCCACTTATGGCATCTTCATAATCAAATTTTGAAACAAGTTGTGGATCATCCTGGCTTCTAACTTGGTCAAGCAAAAAAAACTTTTTTCAATTCAAGGCTAGGGATGATGAGCATATTACTTTTCAACACCATTTGTCTTGCCTCTGCTGGACTCACATCAATTTCATCTACTTTCAATTCTTTGAAAGTTTGTGTAATGATTTGATCATGTTGTGTTTCATTAGCACCCATTTTATTTATTGCAACTTTTTCATTATATTCTTTCATTTTTATTTTTAGCCAAAAATCATTAAACTCTGGAGTTTTGATGAAGTCGTCATCTTCTATGAACCTCATGGATGGTATAATCCTTTCATCCTCCTCCAGCTCTTGTTCAGCTTGGGTTTGCTCACCCTTCCTAGCCTCAGGCTTATGTAAATCAGTGGGTTGACCAACCAATGGTTGATCAACGTCTTGCTCATCTCCCATGTGCCTCAAGATGTTAGCCACCTCATCAATATCCCCCACGTCTTCAGTCATTTCATAGGGGACAAGTGGAGATACCTCTTCTATCCTCTGCTTCTTTGCTGGTGGTGATTCTAGGACTTGTGGATCTTGCACTGACATAACATCAAGAGCACACTCATGAATCTGAATCCCTGCAGAACTTTTCACTGGAAGTTTAGTAGCTTTAGCAGGCTGCTTCTCAGATTTACCATAAATGCTTTCAAAATTATCAATGATTGCATCAATTCTCTTTAGAGGGTCTTTTTCTTCAACAAAGAATCCAAGAAATAGGGGATTCTTCTTTTTCTTTTCATCTTCAATTTTTTCAAGATATCCCATTTTCTCTTTCTACTGTATACCTCATCAAAAGTGACAAGATTTCTTATCACATCCTCATCAAACAAGACCTGATGGGATATGGCCATTTTAGTCAAAATTGATTGTCTCATAAGATTCATATGACCCTCAGGGTCACAATTCCTCTCGATACCCAATTTCAAAGAATATTTCACCTTTAAAAAGGCTTGCAATTTTTCAAGAGTGTCAGAGCCAATAGACCAATCACCAAAAATTGTAGCATTACGTAGAAATGTACCTTTCTTTTGTCTTTTCATTACATCCTTTTCCATCCACATCATTTGCCACATAAACTCCATGAATACAATTTTGTTTGATACAAATTTTGGCAATATGTTAGGTGACTGGGGGCAACCATACACTCTAATTATAGTATGATCTGGCATAAAAACCAATCAAAAAAATTATGTTTGTGGCCTTGCTCTAGTCTATGTGCAAGCAGCCTCAGCATTACCCTGACTTCCTTAGTCAACCTAGGAAACAAGATACCAAGAGTATCCAATATCTTGACAACAAACAAATCATGAAATGCAATGTAGTCACTATTCCAGCAACAGGAATCCTGCTTATAACACCAAAATTGAGTCGACAATCTTTGTCCTTTCTCATCAACCATACTCAGATCCATTTTTCTTGACCATCTTCCTCTTTTCTGATACAGAATCAAGTGACACAATAAAGAATAGAATTTAAAATCTAAGGGTTGCTTGTTCTCCTTCACACATAAGAATCCTTCATGCAGTTTTTTCTTAATATGAGATGCAAAGTCATATTCATTGTTCCCCTCTAGATGTTGTATTTTCATAGCCATTATCATTAGGCTAGTTGGTATTCTTCCTTGTGCATCAATTCCCAAGACCTAGCACAGTGCAAAATAGGTTCTCTTGAAATATACAATAAATTCTTCCATAGGGAAAGGCTCAATAGCATTTGATAGAATCTTAATTTTTCTGTTGTTATCCCCCCTTCTCATATATATTGTCAATTCATCTCTCCTAAGTGTTTTCCTTAGGCTTGTGTAATCTCATTGGAATCTCTACAAATCCACTTGAGTGAGAGCTTGCTTGTTCAATATAAAACAGTCAACAATTGCATTCCTATCTACTTTCACCAATGGCAATCCATTTGGCATTCTGACTGTTTTAGTGGAAGGATGGTAAAATTGTCCTAGTGCCCTAATCAATTCCACATCCACAAATACAATGGGCACCACCAACTTTGCCAAATCCAATTTCCATGGATTTCCCACTGGTTCCTCTCCATCCCTTTTTGCATAAAAATACCAAAACAAATCCCACCCAGAGATAGGGATTGTAGCATCCCGACACCCTTCTACTATGTCTATGAACAACTTCTTTGGACCCTTGTCTATGGACTGAGGCAATACTTCTAGCAGAGATTGTTGAAGTGGTCTTTTCTTGGGAACTACAGGCTCATCACCTTTACTGGCAGACTCAGACCTCTTAGGTGCCATGTTTAATGACTTGATCAGGCTAGGGTTTTTCAAAATTCAACTTACTGTACTAGCAACTGAAAAATAGAGTGAAAGAGCAAATGAACTTGACATGACCAATTAATGTAGGTAGACATAGGAATAAAAGAACAGTATAACAAAAAAGATTAGCCCCAACCTTTTTTTAAAATAGAAATTTTATATTAACAAAAGATGTAATTACAAGAACTCTAGCAACTGAAAAATAGAGTGAAATATATGCCAACTTCTAATCAGAGAGTGTAGGAATGAACTTACTCGATCAATTGCAGTTTGTAGAAAACACACTAAGATGAGTTGCCCCTTCTCCAAGTTACGTCTGAATTCTCTAAAATTAGCAAATACCAAAAAATCTTTGAATCTTATTCAGCCAAGTTGTTCATCATATCACCATTACTCTGGATTGTGCCATGAGATCATGAAATCTCAGCATTCAATTCCTTTCTCAAGATTTGATAGCAATTCTCGATAACCATGACCTTGCATTGAATGTTCTTGCCATTTATTTCTTTTACTGTGTCACTGCAAGGCTCACCTAGACCGACTGTGGGATAGCAGGGCCTCAGAACCACTATACTTCTATTTCATCCTTTACCACCAGACTGGAAATGCTTAGCTTGCCCCCTGCGGGACCGCTGGAGATTATTACCTGATGTCCTTCTGTTTACCACCCACTCGCAAATGTTATGAATGTCCGTCGTGGGATAGCCGTGGCTTACAACCACTACACTTCTATTTCATCATTTACCAGCAGACTGCAAATGCTTAGATTGTCCCCTGCAGGACCACAGGAAATTATTACCACTACACTTCTATTTACCGCCCAACTGCAAATGTTATGAATGACCGTCGTAGGATAGCAGGGCAAAAACCCATTACATTCTCCTCTTGCCGCTCTATCATGAGCCTCAGTTGAAACCCTTGTGGGGATGCAGTAAGTGTTATTACTACAAAGCCGCTAGTTACTTTTCAAACCTCCGCGGGACCGCGGGAACAGACTAACACCGCTAGCTACAAGCGTGAGGTGAACATTGCCAAGCCACAAGTGTGATATGAACCGTCCATGGGGTAGCGGTAGATTCTTCATATCAACTGCTTCCTAATGCCAAGCTGCAATCTATTCTTTTATACTCTACAAGAATGGGGTATGTGCCATATTTCATTCCTCTTGTTCCTGCATAACCGCAAATGATAATCAATTAACCTACAGGACAATGGTAATAAACAAAAACACTCATATAGTAAAAAATAATCAAGATTGTTTCACAATGGCCATGATATATATGTATTTATTCAGTTGTGGGGGAATGTTGGGGGAATGTTGGGGGTGATGTATTTATTCACAATTTTAGAGGAAGGGTTAATATTTAATTAATGTCAGAAGAATGGTTAGATTTATTAATTAAATAGTGTGACTTATTAAACTGATATTAGGAGGAATTATCAAAGTGGTTAATTAAATAAATATGATTTATTTAATTAATATTGTAAGAGGAGATGTGGGATAGATCTGGTATGATGTTAGGCCATGGTAAGATTTAGGTGTCTACATTTCTAACAGTGCATTAGTTTTTGGGTCAATGAATAATGATCACAATTTATCTTTGGTAATTTTTTCCTTCACCATATCATGAGACAATTTTGAGGAACAAAATTGATGACAAATTTCTCTATGGGATTCCCATATATTTATTTTCCTTTACTATCAAGATAGATTGAATTAGGAATAGGAGAGCATCAAACAAGGATCAAATTAATGAGTACAATCATGATTATGTTATTGGATTTCAAACTTTGTCAACAAAGATACACTATCAAATTCCTAATGATGAATTTGATACACTATCATATTCTTAAGTCTAATGCACTTAAATATCGATCTTTGTATCCTTCAAAATTTTAATAGGAAAATTCAGTTTTCAAAAGGGTGAAAATAAGCAAGAAAATCAACAAAATGCTCACCATGTTGTTAATTTATAGTCATCTTCAGATGTTATTTCATCTACTTCGATCCCAAGGTGAACTAAGGGACAATCCTATATTATCTATTAATGTAATAAGATCATAGAATACATAAAGGAAAATAGATATGTAAACCAAAACACATTCAAATATAGAAGGGTTCTAATTACATATATGTCACTTCTATTCAAAATGAACAAAGGAGATATACATAGAGGTAAGATGAAATTTTGTTATATATACCTTGCTTTTACTCTAAAAAATGTACAAAGTAGGCATTTGTTCAAGAATACCATCAGTTATTCTACATGTAGATGTTGACAAATATCTAACATATTGTATGAAGCATTTCTTATATGGGTGGGATGAGAACAAATGTACTTAAACTTGTATGGTGCCAACTAGTAGATCATTGTGGCATGTGGCGTACATGGACATCATGACCATGTGTTGTCAGATGCATATAATGCCAATTATATGATCATGTTTTGCAGTACAAATGTCATTAGGTGGCACACATGTATGGAAGCATAACATGTGGTTGTTGATGTTCCATGTGTCTAACTAGCCACCAACATGTGTAGCAATGTGTATAACCACACTATCTGGATCATCCTTAAAGATCTGTAAACCCCAAATAATGCCCCTAATAACCCTAAACCCTAACCCCTAACCCCTAAACCTTAAACCCTAAATAATGCCCCTAAGCCCTAACCCGGCTCTGACCCACCATAAACCCTAAACCTGAGAAACCCTAAACCCCTAAATCTTAAACCACAAACCCCTAAACCCTAAGCACTAAACCCAAGCAACCCTAAACCTCTATCTCCATATAATCTCCCTATCTAGCCCTATCTCTATCATTCCTCTACCTCTCAATATCTCTCCTTATGTCTCTGGCCATGTCCCTCACTCTCTATATCTCCCTATTAGTCCTCTGATCTCTCTAAACACTAAACCCTAAACCTCTAAACCTTAACCCCTAAACCATAAACACTAAACCCTAGTGGTAAACTCTAAACCCTAAACTTGAGCAATGCTAAACTCATAAATGCTAAATTAATAATGCCTCTAAACCCTGATTGCTAACCCCAAGCAACTCTCTGTCTCTCTCTCTCTCTAACCTATATATTATCTACCAGCTCCTAGTTAGTTAAATCCTTTTCCTTTCCAATTTCCCTTTAATTAGGTCCCACCAAATTTTCCCTATTTTACTATTTTCCACCTCTCCTCTCATCATTCTTCCCATCTAATGAACTTTAGTTTTATCAGCTTGTTTCCATTTCATCCTGCCAATTTATATCCTCATCCCTCTTTTCATGTCCTTATAGCTAGTTTTCTTGTTTCCATTTTCTTTGTGCATGATAAGGGAGATGGAGAGAGAGAGAGTCCTATAATTTTTCTTGTTCATTAATTCCTTCATCGATAAGGGAGAGGGAGAATTAATAAAATGGAGAGATAGAAAGATATAGGAATGATAGAGGGCCGAGAGAGGTAAGAGATAGATACTAGATTATAGGGAGAGATAGATAGGTAGAGAGAGATATAGAGGAGACATATAGCTAGGGAGAGATAGCTAGAGGAGATAGAGGGGAGAGATAGGAATATAGAGAGTGATCACTAGAGAGATATCTAGAGAGATAGGGAGATAGAGGAATGATAGGGGAGAGAAAGGCAAGAGATAGGGAAAGATAGATAGGTAGATAGACTAGAGGAGATAGATTGGGAGACCCCCGTGCTAACCCATAAACCCTAAACCTAAGAAACCCTAAACCCCTAAATCCTAAATGTACCCCAAACCCCTAAACCCTAAACACTAAACCCAAGCAACCCTAAACCTCTATCTCCCTATCTCTCTATCTCTATCATTCCTCTACCTCTCAATCTCTTTCCTTGTGTCTCTGGCCATGTCCCTCACTCTCCATATATATCCCTATAATCTCTTTTTGCTATGCCTCTAGCCATGTACCTCATGATCTCTATATCTCCCAGCTATCAATCCTAATCTCTGTAAACACTAATTAACCATAAACCTCTAAACCATAAACCCTAAATAATACCCCTAAACCTTAACCCCTAAACCCTACACCTGAGAAACCCTAAACCCCTATCTCCCTATCTCTAATATTGTCCCTCTACCTCTCGATCCTTCTCCATATCTCTCTGGATATCTCACTCACTCTAGTCTATCTCTCTATCTCTCCCCTATGTCTCCTATATCTCTCCCTATTTGTCTCATCTCTCTCTCTCTATCTATCTATCTCCAAACACAGAGCAACCCTAAACCATAAATCTAAGCAACTCTAAACCTATATCTCCCTATCTATCCCCTATCTCCCTATCTCTATCATCACTCTACCTCTCAATCTCTCTCCCTATGTCCCTGGCCATGTGCCTCAGTCTCTATCTCCCTATCTCTCTCCACAGTCTCCTCTATATCTCTCTATCATTCCTCTCTCTCTATAAACCCAAAACCTTTAATTCTCTAAACCTTTTCACCCCTAACGCCTAAACAATAAACTGAACCCTAACCCCTAACCCCTAAACCTAACAAACCCTAAACCCCTAAACCCTAAACCTCTATCTCCCTATCTCTCCCCTCTCTCCCTATTGCCTTTGTCCCTCTACCTCTCAATTTCTCTCCCTATGTCTTTGGCCATGTCCCTCACTCTCTATCTCCCTATCTCTCCCCTCAGTCTCCTCTATATCTCCCTATTGGTCCTCTATCTCTCTTTAAATCCTAAACCCTAAACCTCTAAAGCTTAACCCCTAATCCCAAAACCATAAAATCTAAACCCTAAATAATACTCATAAACCCAAGTAACCATAAATTAGATGCTAAAATAGGCACGACATTAGGCGCTACATCAGGTGCTATATAAGGCATTAAATCAGGTGCTAATAATGGCGCTACAATAGGTGCTAAATTAGGCATTAAATTTGGTGTTAAATTAGGCGCAATAGTAGGAGCTAAATTGGGTGTTAAATTAGGCAGTAAATTAGGTGCTAATTGGCACCTAATTTAGAATCGACTTGTTCTGGTCGGCACAAAAATGCAAAAAATAGCGCCATCCTGATAAATAGCAGTGACTTTTTCAAAACAATGGAGAAAAATACATTAAAATAGTGGGTGGAAGTAAAAAACGGAGTAAAAAAGGGAGCTAATTAATGGGATTTGTTGTAGTGTAACTCAACTTTAGATTTGCTTTTTGAAGTTCAAAAAATAAGATTGATTGTGCACATGGAAGAAAATGATATTTTTTAGAGGAATTGAAGAATAATTGAGAAATTAAATAAATAAATTTATTTAACTGATTGTGCATGATTAAAGAATAGATAAGATTAAATATAGATAACAAATTAAACAAATAAGTTCATTTAATTTATTTTGCATGATAGAGGAATATAAATAAAATATCGATTTTACTTATTTTTAGAAGATAAAGGTTGACTTAAATAAATTTGAATAATTTATTTAAATTTAGAGGAATAGTTGATTAATTAAATAATTTAAAATTATTTAATTGTGGATAAGAGAAAATTAGGTGATGAATTAATTAAATAATTTATTTATTTAATTAATGCACGGATTTGAGAATTGGAAGAAGATAATGATTTAATTAAATAATTCAATTTATTTAATTTAGAGGAATAAAGTGGATTTTATTGAAATTAATTAAATAAATAGAATTTATTCAATTAATGTTGAATTTAGTGAAGATAGAGGAAAATAGAGGAATTTTATGAAATTAATTAAATAATTAGAATATTTAATCAACGTTGAATGCAAGTGCTTTAGGAGAAATTGATGTAATATGCAAGTGATGAATTATGCAATGTGTCATTTTTAGGTGTCTACATTTTTCTCCTCTTTGAGATGGTGTTGCAAAGTAACATCATTTCAAAGAAATTTAAAACATAGTGCTTGATTTGATAGAACAAAATTGATTTAGAAGAAATTGGTTGGAAGAAAATTTATTGGATTGGAGATGGTAATGCCCCAGCCACTCAAAAGCGAGGGTGACAAGGAAAAATAAGATGAATGGTGATGATTATGATGATGATTCTAAGAACCAACAAGGTATTGCCCCTGTCAAGTTGTAAACCAATGATTAATTGATGATGATTGATTGATTGATGATAATGTTTGGTTTCAAGAAATGAAACATGTCGTATAAGACACCTGGTCTAGTTTTAACAATGCAACATCATGTATAAGACAATTGATATGATTGATTGATAGTGTATGGTTTCAGGAAATGAAACATGTCGTATTAGACACCCGGTTTAGTTTCGACATTGCAACATCCTATAAAAGATAATTGATTGATGATGATTGATTGATTTGGTTTATGACAAGATTAGGATTAAGACCAAAGGATGTGATTAGATAATTTGGCTAGATTGATTAGCTAAATTGGTATGGAAAGGATGAGATAAATCGATAAGATGAATTATGATGATAATGCCCCCTTGAGAGGACAAGTGGGTGCAAAGAACACAAGTGTACTCTTGAAATAAAGGGAAGATAAATGGACAAAGAATAGAAGTGATATCAGATTGATCAATCTGCTTGAAAGCTATAGATTTATTAGGATGTGTGGATAGGTGGATGGATAGGATGAAGTGTTTTGAGGATGTTTTAGGTGAAATGATGATATCTTATGTACCCAAGTACTGGATACTTCCTTCCTATTCTAGATTGCCTGCATACCCATATCCACGGGATCAAGGTACCTTAATATTGAGATGAGATGATATGTAGTTATAGGAGTGTGATGAGATGGGGTGATGTTGCAATGGTTACGTGAATATTTATAAAGATCAATCCTTGTTTTTGATATAGCATGTGGATGCTATGCACTAGGGTATAGAAGACCAAGGTGACAATGTATCCAATGCAGAGGACATTGACTCTACAAACAAACAGTTTGAACTTATATCTACTAGACATAATAGAACCTTGTTGGATATGTGAATGCACTGTAGTCTTTAACATATAATAAACTTAATACATAAATGCAAAAGAATATTAATATGTAAGATGCTAGGTTGTAACACGCACACAAGATAAATATTAGTCATAGTTAGATGATAAGAACATCTCACAAACACAACATATAAAAGCAATGGCTATGCCCCAATCCATACTGTGTCGCAACATACCAAGATATAGAAAAAATCAAGGTAGTCTTGACTAGGCATTAGAAAGGAACAAAAGATAAACCAAAAAGAAAAAAAATGACTAACAAAGTAAACACATAGCCAACATATTCTCTTGCCAAAGAGGTTGCTTAGGGTAGATTGGTAGATAAAGCCTTATTGTAGGAAAGATATATCTGTTAAAGGTTGTTGATCTAATCTATGATAGATGGATTGATGTAGTAGATGTGGAAAGTGGTATGTAGGACAACATATGGCTTCATGAGTAGTCATTTTGTTTTGGGTTTGGATAAGTACTTGAGCTTTCAAAGGATACATAGTTTGTTTTCTACTTGAATTAGTCAAGTTGGGGTGATAGGATAGATTGTGATAAATGGAAGATGAGAGAGATGGAAGTGTTTGATGGATTGATTGATTGAAGATGATGATTTATGATTTCATTTTAATAGCCTTAGCCCAAGATACCAATGACAATGGAAAATTAGCTCTAGATGCAAGGAGAAAGATGGGATTAGATAAGTGAACAAAAGGATGGGTGATAACAAATGGGATGGGTAGATAGTGTAAGATGGATGGAAGAATTTAGGATGAATAAAAGAATAGGCAATACTGGATTGAATGGATGAGGTGCTTAGGATGTGATCACCAAAGACTATGTTGCATAGGAATAACATGCCCCATTCTAGGTATAATGCTTAGGATTTGCATGACAAAGCTTATGATGATAGGATTGATTGGATTGGTTGGAAATGATGAGGTATATCAAGAGATTTTCAAAGCATGTTTCAACATTATGCCTCTATCTTTATCAAGATCAAAAGGAGTAAAGGAAGATGAAATGGATCAAGGGAATAATTATGTAGATATAATGGATAAGGAAGATATGATAGGAAGGATAGGTAGAAGGAATGATAGGATGGGTAGATAAGAAAACATGCCCCCAAGTGTAAGGTACATAGACAATCAATCTACACATGACGCCTATTTACCAAGTTTTCATCATGGTACTTATCCAAGGCACTTGTTTGCCAAGTTTTCACCATTTGACAAAGGGATTTCTCTTTACTATTTTAATTTTTTTTTACTTTTGACTTTTGACTTTTTTGGATGAGATGGAGGATGAGGACTCAAGCATCTATTTCCAATAGCAAGGTATTATGTTAGCACATTGGTGCATGTTTACACATGGACTATATAAGGTAGTATTACATGCATGGATGTTGGATGGTGGATTATGATATGGATGATGGAGTAAAAGCATGGACCATAGAGGTGTGATGGGGGAAAGATGTTGGATAAGGGATCTAAGATAGGGGGATGGAGGTATGTGGAAATGTTGTGGAATGGAAAGGAACCAAGACTAATGATTGCACACACCATGATAAACATTGAAGCTTTTGATTAGAAGGGGGAGTGGGGAGTAATGGGAATCGGGATAGGGGATTTGGAAATTGCCAATTTAGGTATTTAGGAACCTAAATGGACTTAGGATTTGTAGGATTTTTTAATGGGGAATGAGATTTTTGGAATTGGGGGATAGATTGAGATGTGGATGCTTTATTTGACTTAATAGCTTGTTGCTTGGGGACCCACACCATTTTCATTTTTTCTTTTAGGTGTGTGGGTGTATGCAGTGTAGGATTTATTAATGGGGAGCGAGATTTTTGGAATTTGGGGATAGATTGAGATATGGATGCTTCCTTTTGGGTAATTGCTTGTTTCTTAGGGACCCACACCATTTTAATTTTTGCTTTGAGGTGTGCGGGCATATGCAGCTTTTGAGATGGATTTGGATTTGTATTTGTGTTTTGATACCCTATGGCATGATATTCTTGAGTCTTTTGTAGATATTTTGCTATATATATTGAAGCATCCAAAATTTATTTTTGAATCTCATGGGATTTGGGATAGCTTCATATGGGGTTGATGTGTGCATTCGTTGGTCATGATTAGGAATGATAGGGGATATAATGGGATGGGATGTGTGGATCGAGAAATGAGTATACTGATGGGTAAAGGGATTAGGGGATTGAAGGATAAGAATATTAGGAGTTGGAAGGATTCGAGGAAGAGTAGATGGTGGGAGATTTATGGTCACATGCTTTTGTGAATGGTATGATGATGGAGGAGGGATGGTGACATATGAGTGAGAGGTACAATAAGGTGCACTGGGATATGGAGTGGAAGAAGTAGTTGGAGGAGGTGTGGAGGTGGTACCAACATCATTGGATTATTTATCTTGGGATGAAAAACCAAGACCATGTGATCGAGGATGGATTGCAACATGGATGGGTTCTAAGATACCTTATTCATGAAGGCCTAAACCTTTGCCTTGATAGTTCTTGTTTTGGAACATATGTTATGCAATGGGATGTTTGTTTTGGAAATAAGATGTGAGTCCATTCTGTGATGGGTATAGTGAAGTGGTGGATAGTGGTGGTTGTTCTCCTAAGGAAGAACATTCATGGATGAAGGTGGTAAGACCAAGAGGATAGGATAATGGATTTGGAATGGGATCAATGGGAGATGGTTGAGGAGCAACATGAGATAATGGAGGATCCACAAGAGACAATGTGGGATCACGCAATGGATGACATGGGATGCTTGGGTCTTGACTAGCATTATTAAGAGGAACCTCCTACAACAATATAATTAAAAATGCATGAAATAATAGAAATAGCAGAACATAGAGGGAATTTATTGATCTCAGGCCACTTCGAGAGGGCAACCTCCTTTGAGCAAGCTTAATACAATAAACTCGTGGATGCTTTCATTGGCCTCAACACGTACTTATATACTAAGTCTAATCTAAACAACTATTACTCCCCATGAATGTGGGATAATACAATATATTCATAGGATGACTTACAAAGCATATGCATCCAACAAAAATATACTAACAAAAGTAAAGAGAAGGGTTAAACACAGGTTCCTAACAATTATGCTTAGTAGGAGGTGAAAGGATAAGATCTAAGTTATCTATTTGATTATCTATGTTTTCTTGGGGACCACATGTCTCATCAAAGGAATTAGGTTTTGTTGGATCATGGA
Organism: Cunninghamia lanceolata; assembly: GCA_027924645.1. NCBI lineage: Eukaryota > Viridiplantae > Streptophyta > Pinopsida > Cupressales > Cupressaceae > Cunninghamia > Cunninghamia lanceolata. The sequence goes on from BSBN01000957.1 coordinate 9,866,768, forward strand.
TAGGGCTAGGTGGAGGATGTATACAGGTAGAGGGATAATTTTTTGACCATGGAATGCATAAAGTTGGCCAAGAGGATCATCATGGTTCTCTTGATCATATATAGGATTTTTATCATAGATGGGATCTTGGTCATAGATAGGATTAAGTGTGCTATGGATGGGATCAATTTGCTCATGTATAGGTTCTTCATCAAAGATAATATCTTGATCATTGAACAGATATAGGTTATAGATGGGTTGGATGGAAGTGCTTTAATCTTGATTTAGATAAAAAGTTGATGTTTCCACATGCCTTAGAATATACTCTTGACATAGCTCTTGATTTTTGTGAATTGAAGTGGAAGTGGGAGACTCTTGGATAGGATTGATAGGCTCTTGATGGTCAACAACATGAAGGTACAATGAATCTTGACTTGGAGTCATGGTAGGATATACTTCAGTAGGTTTGATAGGTTGTAGACTATATGATGTATTTGGAGGACTAGACATGTTGTTTGAAGGCTCTTCGATATGCTCTTGGATGGGTGTTTGATGACATGGAGATGGTTGATTCCTTGCTAAAAGCCATTGTATCACATCCTTCATGAGTGTATGGGTGGATGGACAATATAATGGATGGATGATAATGGTGGATGGTGTTGTATGTTTAGGATTAGGATTAGGTGGAGGGATAATGTGATTGGATGGATTAGGATTAGGATTGGAAATATCCCACAGTAGAGGGATGAAAAGGGGTTAATGGACTATGATAGGGACTACATGGTGGTGTGGGGATAGGAGTAGTAGGCTCTTGTATTGGTATATGAGTGGATGATGATGGAGAGTACACATAGGATGCATAAGCTAGAGTGGTATTCCCCTTGTCAAAGGTATCATAAGGACTTAAGGACACTTGATTTTGGTGCAAAGGAAAACTTAGACTTTCTTGTTCTTGTTGTAAAGGAACTTGATAGCCTTCTATATGGGTTTGATGATGAGTTGAAATGTTAGAACAAGGAGTTGGATGATCATGGGGTGGATGTTGTTGGGTATCAATATGGATAGGTTGATGTGGTATTGACATGGTGTGTGGGTAGGCTAGACTGGTATGGTGATGGAGGTGACACATGGTATTGAGGTGTAATTTGTTGAGGTTGTGGTTGTGTTTGGAATTCTTGGTATTGTGGTTGGAATTGTTGGTGTTGTGGTTGGATTTTTTGTTGTTGTAGAGTGTGATGTTGTTGTGGAGTATGTTGATATGTAGGTGGGTTATTTTGAAATGGTTTAGAGCTGATTTTGAATTGTTTAGGGTTGATTTTGGAATAGTTTAGGGTATATTTGGAATGGTTTAGGGTTGATTTGGAATGGTTTAGGGTAGTTTAGGGATAGTTTGGAATGGTTTATCGATCAACGGTGGAGATAAATCAATGAAATAGATGGACAAGATGAGTTGAGAGGACATGATGAATGTGCATACAACATGTGGCATGTTTAAAGAATGTTTTAAAATTGCTTTGTTGAGTTAACTACTCGCTAGGATAAACACAGAATTTGATTTCATAAATTTAGAATGTTTTTTTTTCCTAATTTATGAGTTGGTGATAAAAAAAATAATGATTTAAGTCAATTAACTCAACTTCAGATTTGCTTTTTGAAGTTCTAAAAATAAGACTGATTGTGCACATAGAAGAAAATGATATTTTTTAGAGGAATTGAAGAATAATTGAGAAATTAAATAAATAAATTTATTTAATTGATTATGCATGATTGAAGAATAGATAAGATTAAATATAGATAATAAATTAAACAAATAAATTCATTTAATTTATTTTGCATGATAGGGGAATATAAATAAAATATTGATTTTATTTATTTATTAGACTGCAGGAATCAAGTAGCCCCTCCTATAAACTGCAGTGTGCTTGGTAAACTTTTTTCACATGACCGGTGACACTGGCATGACACGCCCTCTGGTACCACGAGGACAGGGGGGAGACTGGACCTCATGGCCTTCTTTACCACAATAGAATTTTTTAGCCAATCGAGCTAGGGGCCCCGCCCTAATTTTATTTATTTTTAGAAGATAAAGGTCAACTTAAATAAATTTGAATAATTTATTTAAATTTAGAGGAATAATTGATTAATTAAATAATTAAAAATTATTTAATTGTGGATAAGAGGAAATTAGGTGATGAATTAATTAAATAATTAAAATTATTTAATTTAAAGGAATAAAGTGGATTTTATTGAAATTAATTAAATAAATAGAATTTATTCAATTAATGTTGAATTTATGGAAGATAGAGGAAAATAGAGGTATTTTATGAAATTAATTAAATAATTAGATTATTTAATTAATGTTGAATGCAAGTGATTTAAGAGAAATTGATGTATGCAAGTGATGAATTATGCAATGAGTCATTTTTATGTTTACAATATTTCTGATGAATCGACCTCTAGTTCTATAAAATAACTAGACTGACTGGCTACCATCAAAGAGCAGCTGTCCAATCTGCTCAAGATGAATTATGATAGGAGGAGTGTCATCTCGAATTTTTCAAACCGAAACCAAAACGGTATCATTCCATATGCATAAAGAAATTTAATGAGATATATTAGTAGTATACCCCTTGGGGGATATACTTGCAATCAAAATCATTTAATTGCTTATTACTCCTACTTTATAATCATTCATATGTTTAATTTTTTAGAAAATAGTTTTTAATTTTTTCTTGTTAATTCTTATTGGTTGTACACTACCTTTTATTGAAAACTTCAATTTAATCTATGCACATATTAAACAAGAGACACATTGTGTCAGGTTCTTGCCATTGTAATGTTGAATAAAATGAATGACATTGTAATTGATAATAAGTTTAAAGATTTAATAGCAAAAGCATTTAGATTAACAAATTACTTACTGTAGAAGCCTCTCAGCTTAATAAGTTTAAAGATTTAGTAGCAAAAGCATGTTGAATAAAATGAATGACATTGTAATTGATAATAAGTTTAAGGATTTAGTAGCAAAAGAATTTAGATTAACATATTACTTTTTGTAGAAGCCTCTTAGCTTAATAAGTTTAAAGATTTAGTAGCAAAAGAATTTAGATTAACGATTAGAGTTTAGGGTATAGAGATTAGTGTTTAGTGTATATTGTTTAGGGTTTAGAGTTTAGGTTTATGATGGAGGATTCAACGTTGAGGGTTTAGGGATTAAATTTAATTTTCAAGGTTTTAGTGTTAAATATGAACTTTGTGGAAAAAAATTAATTCATAAACCATTTATCTTTATTAACATAATTGTATAAACTAAATATGTAAACAAACATGTAATCCATTTTAACAAAATTGATTGTGAAAATTTCAAATTCATTAATCTAAATGCTTTTGCTACTAAATATTTAAACTAATGCAAATGACTGCACCATAATCATTGCACCATTGGCAGGAACATGATGTGTCTTGTTATATAATATATTTAATATTAATACTAATTATATTATATTATTAAATATATAATACATAGAATATTGGTTATTTTAAAAAATAAAGTTGTTATTTAAAAAAATAAGTCTATTTTATTAAATCAATGCATATGAATAATTAAAATGTTCTAGAAAAATAATTACATTGTGAAATAATTAAAAAGCCTTTAATATGACTTGTGACTCATGGTATGGTTAACGATAGAGAATTAGAAACAAGAACATAATATAACATACAGATATCCGTATAAACCAAAACATTCACGGATTGCTATATTCACTTTACAGATAGTTATTAAGGTAATTAATAATATACGAACTGCTATATATTCACGTTTATGGACCGCGAGAGGCATTATATGGTGAGTGCAAGATAGTGCCAACATGGTACTTATCTATTATATATGCATTGAATATTTAAATTGTAATAAAATTTAAATAATAATTCTATTTTTCACCCTAACTTTCGTAGGATTGTCCAATAAGGAAACAAATAAATCACATTTATCAAATTATCAAATAAAAAATTAATTATAAACTATAGTGTATTTGTAAAATGAATTTAATACTCAATGTTGATTAGTCAAATAGGAAAAACAAATTGCATTGATGCATAAGTATTCCTACCTTGGTTTATTATAACAAAAAAGATCTTGTGGATGATCTCCATAAAAAAAACATATAATCAATTAAATTCACTCTGCATTAAAAAAATAAAAAATAAAAAAAATAATTACTAATATAAACATAAATACCGACCCTTAAATTGCTTGAGTTTTAAGTGGTTGCTTTGATTGCTTAGTATGTTCCCTTAAATTCTATCTATCCTTTTGTTCAGTTGTAATTGTTGGTCAATTCCCAAGATTAATACTAAAAACTCTTATTGACATTTGCGTGCAGGTCTTATTAATTTTTCTCCTCCAATTGGGTGATTTTGCATCTTTAACTTTGCAAAATATAGTATTTATTTTGGGAAAAAAATTTCTAACCTCTACATGTACAATAGATAATAACCTCTAATTTATTGGCAGGTACAATAGATAACAAGTTGGTACTTGGCATTGAATGTTATAAAATATAATAAAATTTAAATAATAATTCTATTTTTCTGTTCACAGGATTAACCAATAGGAAAATAGATAAATAACATTTATCAAAATTTTAAATAAGAAAATTAATTATGAATTATAACATATTTGTAAAATGAATTTACTACTCAATGTTGATTGGTTAATGGGCAAAAAATTTAAATAATAATTCTATTTTTCACACTAATGTTCACGGGATAATAGGAAAATACATAAATAGTATTTATCAAAATTTTAAAAAGAAAATTAATTATGAACTATAACATATTTAAAATGAATTTACTACTCAATGTTGATTGGTTAATGGGCAAAAGATATTGCATCACATGAATGCATAAGTAATCCTAAGGGCTTAAATTTGACAGTTGTATAGTTGTTTTTAAAGATTTTAATTGTAAAATACAATCAAAATAAATATTTCATTGTATTAACATACATGCAATTTATTTTTAAAACTGTAAAAAAAATAATTAATATGAAAATATGATTGTAATATATATATATATATAGTTTTTTAATAGGAACTTCTATTATTTTTGAAAAAAAATTCCAAATTTTTAGATTTGTTTTTTATAGGATATATTCATTCTAAATTTTTGCACAACTTTCTAGGCTTTATATATTATATACCTTTTATTTTTAAAATTTTTAATAGTAACTTCTATTATTTTAAAAAAAATCCCTTAAATTTATTTTTTTATAATATTTTAAAAAAAATTCTCAATTTTTTAGATTTGTTTTTTAACAGAATATATTCATTCTAAATTATATATATAATTTTTTTAATTTTTAATAGGAACTTTTATTATTTTAAAAAAATTCTCAATTTTTTAGATTTGTTTTTTTTATAGAATATATTCATTCTAAATTTTTGCACAACCTTCTAAGCTTTATATATATTCCTTTTTTTAAAATTTTTTTAATATGAACTTCTATTATTTAAAAAAAAATTCCTTAGACTTGTTTTTTTATAAAATATTTTGTTTTATTTTAGGTTTTTTTAACAAGCTTTCTAGGCTTTTTTGTTGCACATCAAAAATAGTGAAATAGAAAGAATTGGAAATAGTGATATTAAATTATTAATATGTTCAATGTCCATATGTCGGTTCCTTTTTAAAATATATTATATATTTGTGATTCTGCCCTTTATTTGGAAATCGGAAGTTTTAGTCCCAATCAATTCCAACATAATCCAAAGAGAACAAAATCTTACCAGATTTCAATTAAATATTATACTTGTAATTGAACAAGTATTAGAAGTCACTGTAGCTTGGAATGCTTTGGTTTTGCATTGGAGGAGAATCACGAAGAATGCATTTTCGTATTACATGTCAATAATTGAAAAGAAAATAAGGAAGTGACTAAAACTGCAGCCCAGGGGTGTGACTAGAGGTAAGACTACCCTATGCATGTTTTCTTATTCTTTTATTGCTTTAGCATTTTATATACCATAACTATTGCTTCCATATTTTACATGCATATCTATTGTTGGATGGCTCTATTTCTAGATTTTCTACATTAAAAAAATTTGATTGTCATGTGAAAAGCAATAATGGAGACTAAACTGTAGGAAAAAAATTCCTTGACAAGCAAGGTGGACTATCAAATTTAAGCCATGTGCATGATGAACAAGATTTATTTAAATAGAGGATTTGGAAGATAAAAAAGAAAATTAAATAAATAAATTTATTTAATTATTTGTGCAAGATTAGAAGAATAAATAAAATATTTGTTTATATTTTATTTTTAGAGATTGAGATAATTTAAATAAATTTGAATGATTTATTTAAATTTGTAATGCCCCTCATTTTGGCTTTTGACAGTTGATAGTATTTCATTACACTTAGACTGCTTTGAGACATGTGGATGATAGACTTATTTGTTATGCTTATTGTGCTCATTATGGATTATGGATTACTGATGTGGTTGTTGACATTGGTTATGATTATTATAATGACATTGTTGATATTATAGTAAATGATGTGTTTTGTGATCATCAATTGATGGTTAGTTGATTATGCAGAGTAGTGTTACCATGTTTTATGTATACCTGATTGATAGTTAGAGATGTTTATGTTTATTGTCATGCTTTCAGAGTAGGGATAGTGTAGTACAACTCATTACGAGCACCCTACTACGTTGCGACTCCCTGACTCTGTGTGTTTGTTATATATGTATATGCTCATTTGCAACATCTTGTTTTGATGCAGGCTATAGGTACTGGGCATCGACTCCACTTGACTTAGTAGGTCTGAGCATGCCCTTACACCAATGGATAGTGTGGATGGGAGATAACATAGGGTTCCCTATGTCAGTCTTTGTCTTCAATTTGTGTTTGTGGGTCTGGATGTCACTCAGGGGTTCTTGCCCTCGGGTATCGGTCATCATTTGGTATGTAGTTGTTATTGCTTGAACTTTTGGTGAAAGTTTGTGTATTTGTTGGAAATGCATTTATTATTATAATAATAATAATAGTATTTATCTAGGCTAATATTTAATAATATGAAAATTAGAGAATATTGAATAAGTGTTTAATAAAAATTAAATTAATAACTTTAATAATTAGTAATAAGGATACTTGTCATAAGTAATAAATATTATTTTTATTGTTTGGATTGTAGTTTGTTTAACAAGAAATATATTATTGGTTAATAATTTATTGTTCAAAATTGTTGTGAATGGCTAGCATTAATTTTTTGAATTGAGAATCTCTCTGGAGGAAGAAAATTTATGGCATTCAAATTTTGGGAGATAGTGGATTCTTTATAACGGATTTAGGATGTGGGAAATTAATGAGATTTGTTTATTTTTGCATTTTGGGAAATTATTTGAGGGGAGAAAGAGAAAACTGAAAGGGGATTTTTGGGGAGGTAGAAGCTGAAGGATTTTGGAAGCTGAAGGATTCTAAAGTAGAGGGATTGAATTTTAGGTATGTTTACTATATGTTTGAATAAATGTAAATTGTATATTGGCCTGCATGTTAAATTTAATGCATTGTTAATCTGCCTTTAGTTGGTTCTGGTGAATGTTCATGTTTTCCTATCGCCCTATAAAGTTAGGGTCTTCCTGTAATTCCTAAGTTTTAACATTTCAATGATCATTTTAAAAATCCATTATATCTTTCATCAAACTTATTGCAATGTGAACCTCTCCTCATCTGTAGAAGGGTGGAAGGGTGTAATCAGGTAGTTATTATACTATCTTATACTCATATAGCTTTATTTTTGTATATACTCCCAAGTCTTCATTCTATTGTGATTGACATTAACCTGGAGAGATTGTGACCCTATTTTTCATTATTATTGATCTCTTCTTTTAGTCTTAAGATCTTCAGTTCATCACTCAACCTATTCGAAGCTCTGTTAGTAGACTCTTTTAACCCTGTGTTTTCCCCTATCCAATCGATTTCTTGCTATGTCATAGTAATTTTCTCTACAATGATTCTTGCTAGTATTAGATTATTATCTCATGGTTCTGTATTGTTTCACCTTTAATTTAGACTTAATAGATCGGCCCACTTGGGGCATTGTGCTAGAGGACCTCTAATCAAGAGCAAAATAATTAAAATGTTACCTGTTGAGTGACATCCCAGTGTTCCCTATTTCCCTGCTAATTATTTTTCTTATGGCTCAGTATTTTGTCACCAATGAAAGCTATTTTTGCACCTCTACCTTAGAGATGTCCTTGATAATCTTCTGATCTACAAATTTTCTATGGTTTGCTTGAATTTAATTCTAATTAAACCTCAATTGCTGGAGCATTCCATCATTTTCTTCAATTTCTCATAATATCTCTATTTTGTTTTGTTTAGTCATTTTGGAATGTAAGATCTTACCTTCTATTATTTATTTTACCTACCGTAGAAAATGTTTCATCTTTGAATTTGACATCCCTCAAATTTGCTTTGTTCAGGCAGATCACACTCTTGCCTTTTTTCCACTATTCTAATCACTGAGTAATGACATCCCTGCCCTCTATGGTGTTGCTTTTTGAATGCTTTGACTCATTTATTTTCTGGTCATACGACTTTAGGAAAACCTCTAAAAATTTCCAATATTTGTTTCTTCTATTAGGCCATTTTTTTTTCCTTCATGAATAACGCCAATGCAAACTGAGGAATGGCGTCTCTAGGCTCTCTTGTTATACCAGTAACTTCTTCTTCGTCATATCTCGTTCTTCCCTATGTTACCTCTTGTCTTTTACTGCCTTCTTCACTCTTGCTTGTTGCTCGACCTCTTCGAAGCAGCGCATCCAAATGCAACTTCTCATTTAGATTTCTTAATCTTTTCACCAAACTTTATCTGCCACTCTGTATTTAATGTGGATCAATTCTTAGATGTTTACTTTAATATGTGGAACAATTTGTATTTTAATGAAGTTTATGGGAATTGGTAATGGAAAGTTTCTAATTGAACTCTAGGTTATCTAATAGGTCACACTCTATCTATTTTAGACATACCATTTAGAATCTAAATAAATCTTAGCTAGTAGAATATGTTATCCAAATCTCATGATTTTTGTTGTTGAGTACCAGTTTTATGTTAGGAAACTTACAATATTTTAATTGGTTTTATTTTATGGTTATATCATTAATTTTGAAATGGTTATATATGGTTTTATAATATTAATAGAATAGTACTTGTTTGGAAATTAATATTGTAGGATAATAAGTCTTTTATATAGATAAGAATGCTAGATATCTCAATAAATTATTTATTGCTTGTAGTTAGTAAATAGAATATTGAATTTAATTATTAGAAATAGAATGTGGTTATGAGATGACTAATTGTTATTGTTCTAACTTAGGTATTAAATTCATAAAAATGCATATCTCCTAGATGATTCGCTGTGTCTATCAAAATTCCATAACAGATAAGATTCTGTCATTAGTTATATTTGTATGTGTAGGTAGGAATTTTAGTAAATAATAGAGTTCTATAGTTCTTTCTTTAATGTAAGATATGGACAAATTTATGTGAGTATAGTTGAAATATGCCAATAACTATAATCAATAATTAACTCTAGTTAATATAAGTGCACATTACAATGCTACAGATGTGTGTTGTTAAAGATATTGGTTGCTTACACTTAATGTTATTTTCAATCTTGTAGACATAATTAGTTGAGTTTAGTTATTAAATTAGAATGTGTCTATTGAGGGTTCTTTTAATACATTGTAGTCATATCTTTACCTAGTTATTGAGCTTTTGCCTTGTCGATTTGTGAACTAAGTGAATTTGGGATGTTGTTGGTTAGCTTCAGAGGCTTGGTTACTTTGGAATTCAATGTAATACTATGGCATGGATTTATTTATCTTCTACTAGTATGAAGTCTGGATGTGGTTTCAGGGAAAAATTATTGTTTTGGTCTTTGAATTTGAAAATAGAGTTTATAGTGATTGGGTATGTAGGAGGGCAGATGCCTTGCAGTGTCATTATCATGCATGTCAAATTGGTAGTTCTGTTTGATTGGCTAGGGGTGCTAGTTGTATGTAGAAGAGTGGTTTTCATGGTACGACCAGTGCCCAAACTAGCTGCTTGGATAACCCCATGAAAGTTGTAATTAAGTGATAACATAATAATTAACCTAGGTGGGTTGGGTAGTTAAACACATAATAAGATAATTCTGATGCCTCACCCATGCCTATGGTGCTCTCACAAGCTAATTATGGGATGAGAAGGCCTCGTTGGCATAATCAACCTCCTTATCTCCATGAGAGGATGTGTCAGTTCTGCATGTGTCACCCTATGGGGTCAGTGCCTAGTGATAGGCTACCAGGATAACCATAGATAGGGGCCAATTTTTAGAGAGAGATAGCTTGGATAACCCATGCTAGGACCATATGATGACACTCTCCCTACTACAGCTTAGTTACTTCCTTTTTGTTACCTTCTGATGTTTCCTGTGGAGTAGTGATAGCGATTATTGATATATGTTTCTGTGTTGATCTTGTATCTGCTTATTTGTGTTTTTTGATCTTTTACTTAGTGGAACTTCATTGTTATCTCCTAGCTCAGGGGCTAGACCTCAGGGGTCCACATGGTTGGGTGAAAGAGCTTAATCCATTGGTTTTATTTTGGCTTCTTGGTTCATGTTCAGGGTAGCTGTGTTTTTCCAGTTCTAGACCTGTATTTGCATCCTCAGATTTGTATTATACTTCTAGAATTGTATTACCATGATGTATAATTTAAACTGATGTAATCAGTTAAGAAGTCTTGGAATTATGTAATCCGGTAATTGATCTCTTTTATACTTGTATATATATCTTGTAAATTTGAAAGGGGTAACCTTCTTTGATGTATCAATGTCACATATGGATATGTGTAATTTATTATGTTGTTAATGAACTTTGGTTAATTAATGATGCGTTTATGTTCCCTAGAGATGTTAGTTGATCATATAGTTTAAATGTTGTAATTAGATGTTATTTTATCTAGCAATTAATGTAATTACTTGTTTTTAAAAAAAAATTCTCGTATTTTAGTGCCCTTTTAGCCTAACTATTTTGGGTTGCATGATGGGGCATCACATTTGGTATTAGAGCTAGGTTTAAACAATGGATACTCTAGTTATGATTGAGCCCATTATGTGACCTAGTGCTTAAACTCTATAGATTAAATTACATCCCTGTTGTTTCCCTCTTTATGTGTAATGAATTATCCTTTGGTATTGTAGGTAGATGCCTAGAGGTAGAGGTCGAGGTTGTGGCAGAGGTAGAGGAAGTGGGAGAGGTGGTGGCGGTACACCTCCTCCCATTTCTCCTCATGAGAGTGCCCATGAAGGCAGGGGTCAGAATATGGAAGGGCAGTGTCAGCCTGAGGGAGCTTAGTTGCGTCAGTTACTTGAGGAGGCCCTTGCCCGTTTAGGCCCTAGACAAGAGGTAGAGCATCCAGGAGGGGGACAGGAGGTAGATCAGTTAGAACCTAGGGAAAGAGAGAGATCACCTAGGAGGAGAGACTTGACAGTTGAGTAGGAGGCCACTTTAGCCAGTCATATGAGAGACCTTCTGAGGGCACACCCTCCCACCTTTGATGGAGCTGGTAGTGCTTTAGAGGTAGAGACTTGGTTACTTGATATAGGCAGGTGTTTCGCCATGCATCCATATGGTAGCAACACTAAGGCTAGATGTGCTATTTTGCATCTTAGAGTTTTTGCTTCGACCTGGTGGCGTTTAGAAGAGTAGAAGCTACATCTGGACATTAGTACTATTTCTTGGGAGTTGTTCTTAGAAAGATTTAGAGATTGTTCATGTCAGATTATTGGAGACAGCGTCATGCAGATGAGTTCCATGAGCTGAGGTAGATGGCCATGTTAGTAGAGCAGTACGAGCATAGATTCTATGAGCTCAAGCAGTATGCAGGCATCAGAGATGATGAGACTATGTAAGTGCAACATTTTATTAGAGGCTTGAATGCCCAAATTAGTGGAGGGGTTTGTGTCTTCAAACCCAAGACTATGGAGGTAGCAATGGAGAAAGCCCGGTTAGTGGAGGAGAACTTGACTATGGCACTTGGAGGGCATACATGTGTGCATATTGGTAGTGCACCTTTTGTAGGATTCAGTTCTCATGGTGGTCATACTCATGCATCAGGATCTCGTGCACCCTCAAAGGGTGGATAGCAGCAACAGTACTCTTAGGTCAAACCAAAAAATTCTCAGCCTTAACAGGGTACCAAATTTCAGAATAAGAAGAACCAGAGTTGGCAGCAAACTAGACATGATCATGTTGATTGACTCGCTTAGAACACATAGTCTACAATGAGTAGGAGTTTCTAGCAGTCTAGTGCTTTTCAGGGTGGCATTGGTTTTGGTAGAGGCACAGGGTGCTTTTCTTGCGGCCAACAGGGCCATATAGCTAGTTAGTGTCCTTAGAGGAATGCTTCAGGTTTTGGGCATAGGCCAGTAGCTTTAGAGGTGATGGTAGGTGATGTAGGTAGATCTCACAGAGTCTTTGTAGTGGTTGATAACCACCAGGCTAAGCATCAGGGCACCATGGTGGAGACTTTAGGATTTATGTGAGGTATTGGTTTTTCTATTCTCTTTGATTCTGGTGCTTATGATTCATTCATTTCTCATTCTCTTTTGGAGTGTTGTGGCCTAGTGGCATCAAAGTAGGATGATAGGTGGCAGGCTGAGCTAGATTCTAAGGCTAAGGTCACAGTTGAGTATCTAGTGCATGATTGTGAGTTGAGGATTGGCCCTCTATCTACCACAAAAGATCTTTGCATCCTACCCCTTGGTTCTTATGATATAGTTTTGGGTATGGATTGGTTAGATGCCCATCAGGAAGTGATAGATTGTCAATGCAAGTTTGTTAGATGTGCGGATGATTCTGGTAGAGAGGTGGAGATAGTTGGTATCTAGAGACCTATTTCCCTACATATGATCTCTGCCATGCAGCTTAAGAGGTGTATGTGTCAGGGTTGTCATCTTTTTGTAATGATAGTTAATGACTTGGAGATGGAGGAGAGTTGAGAGACATCTCTTGACAATCACCCACTTTTGAGAGAGTATGCTGATGTTTTTCCTTCTAAAATTTTGGGGATGCCACCTAAGCTTGACATTGACTTCAAGATTCATCTTGTTCCTGGCACAGAGCCTGTCTCATGAGCTCAATACAAGATGACCACTCAGGAGCTTAAGGAGCTTTGAATGCAGTTGGAGGAGTTGTTAGCCAAGGGATTCATTTGACCTAGTGTTTCTCCATGGGGAGCACCTGTGATCTTGTTGATGACGATGTTAGTCATAAACAAACATAGAATAAAAGTTACACAACAACCTTTACTCATCTTGAAAGACACGATGAATTCAAAGAATTCATGATCCCAAGTCTCCGTTGATTAGTTCATAATCTACTGACGTTACTCAGTGGTTGATGTGTGTTGCTGTTAATCATTCAGGGGCCTAACATTCTTCAGTAATTTCTGTAAAGTTCATCAATATTTCTCCAAATATCCTGTTCTTTATATCTTCCCTGCATAAATCTCCAAATTATTTTACCTCTGCACTATGAATTCACTCAAATAATTTGCCTACAGGTTGATATTTGCATGAATTTCACCATTATTTGCAATTCTTTGTATGATATTTTTAACACTACATGCATTTAGCTCAAATATGCTAATAATATTTAGTTGTCTATGAGATGTCAGCATATTTCATGTTATTTGCTTCTGATTATCTATTATTTGCAATTATGATGGGGAATTACTCTGAAATTCAAAGAAAATTAAAAGAATACTTCAAATTTGGTGAATCTTAGCTATCGAACCACATACATACCAGATACAGTCATGAGGAGGAGAAATCAAACCATATTTTCACCAAGATGTTCCACAGCTAGATACAGATGATGCTAACTTCAAAGGAAAAGGAATGAAAACACCACATACAGACTGATAAGCACTCCAAGGGACACAGCAAATCAAAGCATGTATCAAGAATTCAAACACTGATTACTCAGGATTTATGATGATTTGTAATCAAACGGTCTTCACTTTCATTAAGTATGCAATGATATGTATGCTTACAATAACTTTGAAATAGGCCCTGATATTTCAACAGTCAAATTTCAATTAAGCTTCTGAATACTCAAATTATCATATCCCTGCACCTTTTATAGAATAAGGTGAGGGAACGGTTACAAATGACCTACGGTTAGGATTTATCTATTAAGATCAATAGTCCAGATGAATAGCGCATGCCTGCCAGTTGGTAACTACACAGCTGGCACAAAATATTCCAGCATCTTTGACCTAGCCTATCCTCCAGCTAGCAAACAGTATATTTGACAATATCCTCATCAGCTCTGGTTTAGGTTGCCTCCGCATGCAACACTGTAATTTTCATCCATCCTCCAAAACAGCTTCAACATCCTGCAATAAAAAGACAAGAATCAAGCATCAGCTTATTTTAATAACTAGTAGGAAAATAAACATTTATATTTTATCAGGCTATGAATGTGCAAACCTATACATATCGGGTTATGAATATTGAGCATCTGTGAGAATTCACGTAATTAAATGCCCATAGGTGGTCAAGAGGGTCTGGGTGACTATCGTTGACTGGGAAACATGCTATCAGGCCCTAAAATCGCTTCAATATTTGATCGGGTCAAGGGTCATTTGAGTGATTTTTGATAAAAATATCGAAAATATGATTTTTGGTATTTTCTACATCTTAGTAAATTGCATTTTCGGAGGCCTTAGGAGCTGAATTAAGGCTCAAGACTTCGTCGGTGCTTGGCGTTAAACCTAAGCAACCAAGCAACTCAAACTAGATAACTAGTTTATCTTTCCAATGAGTCCAAAAAGTTTAAATTCCTATAAAATAGCTAGGAGTTATGACCCTGCCAAGGGAAAGATAAAAAATTTCCTAATTTTTTGAATTTTTGTGAATTTTTGCAAATAGTTTCACCTTCTAGTAGCTCTTTTTGTATTCCAAGGGTCATGTGACCCTTCATATGATATGCAAGCCTTACATTTTCAGTTTTCGCATGCGTAAGATCATGTATATGCAATACATGCGCTTTTGTTCACTAAATTCCATTAAATAACATTATCGGGTCCGAGTATGCACATTAGTTAATATGAGGGATATTAACTAATATGACTCTCTTCGTAGATCAAGATATGATGATGATGTCATCATCATGGACGGGCTTCGTTAAAATGTGAAAGGCTGACGTCATGGTCATACTGAAGGAAATCAGGTGATGTTAAGAAATATGACCCTTATATTGAGGACTATCACCCTCCGAACAACATGACATCATAGTAATGTCAAGCTTTTTATATATCAGGTCAGAATGACATCACCGTCATGTTAGGAAAGATCAGTCATATTAGAGAAGATGACGGATGTTAGAGAATAGATGGGCTTTGGATGTCAAGCCGATTGATGATGTCATCGTCATATTGGGTCCTTTGTGGAATGGGATAAGCTGACATCATCATCATGTTATTTAAAAGGGCGATCGTTGGATGCATACCTCTACGAGGTAAAAAGGATGATGACATCACCGTCAAGGTGATTTTCTTTGTTCATCGGGATTGGATGACATCATCAGCATATTGGCTCAGGGGTGATATTCTGCGACAGGCTGATATTTGAAATATCGGGTGATATTTGCAAGATCGGGTGATTTTGAAAATGTCAGGATGACGTCATCAGGATAATGACTTAGTTTATCGTTGTTGCACTATGACGTCATTGTCATGTTATGTAGAAAGGGTCGCTATTGGAAATATACCTCCGCGAGGTAAAAAGGATGATGATGTCATCGCCATGTCAGTTTTCCTATCTATCGGGATTATATGACGCCATCATGATATTGTCTTTAGGGTGATATTTTGTGATGGGGTGATATTCAGAAGATGGGGTGATATTTGAAATATGACTTCCATAAAATATATGAAGCTGTTGGACGGGTAAATGCTTCTATCACCTAAAATTGACGTCCAGATCTCTGGATAAATGATTTATCGGGTGATAAACTTGGATCAGGGTGATCTTTCATAAGATGACTGATGTTAAGAAATATGACCCCCCCTCGGAATATTAGGTTTGACCTGGACTTTGACTCACCATAACTCTCGTTCCCTAAGGAATATCAAGGTGATCCAAAAGGCAAACCTGCATGAAATTTTGTACTCTGTCCAATCATGAGGTTATTGATGTGAAATATTAATTTTGATGAAGTGACCACATCATGATGACTTACCCAGCTCCCTTATGCAGGGTCATTTGCATGACTTACTTTTACCAGACCGCCGAAGAGCAAAAAAAAAAACAACACAAGCCAAAGCAGAAAAAAGTTGGGTCCCTATTTTGTCAAGTCAAAATGGGGCGCGCTATGTAACCACACAACAACTTGCCACCAAAGAAAACACCAAAATTCCAATGATTCAGGTGATGTGAACACATTCTAACATAGCATTCTAACTCTTTCTAAGTATAAGCATAATAATCTTCCTGTATGACAAAGTTTTCATCATGGCAACAATGCTAACAAAGGATCAGGTGTGTGCAAATGATTAATTATCCTCATCTTGAAAGCAAGTTGAAAACATAAGTAACTAATGTTAAACTACATAGTTGGAGAGCATCCCTCATAGCCAACCTGGATAGAGCCTTGCTGCTAGCAGGCATCCATAGCCCCGGCAAGGTTATCTATACAATCCCCCTAAGTAGAGCCCCACCGTCAGTAGGCATCTGTAGCCATGGTAGAGTTACTTAGATGGCCTAATTTTATTTCATTTTGGATTTTCAAAATTTATACTCTATTCATCTGATGTCATCATGTAAGCTTAGTATGCAAGGTATGGTCACTTGCTGATTTAGGTTGGAGATTGTATTGGTAGCAAGGGAGTCCCTTTAGATTTTTCACTTAACACCTATACTTGTGTGTTTAACAAACCCAAGGCTGTTAGGTTAGTCAGTGTGAAAGAGTCACTTTGGTCAAGAAAAGGCACCCTCATGAAAAGATATCACAGACCTGATCACAAGTACTTCTCAGAATGAATCATAACCTATATATAAATTTGTTCTCATCACTTGAATCTTAACAATTTAGTTATTTTCTTAGGGTGATGAGCTGCATCATCTTGACTAACCAAAACAGAACTCAACAATGCAAAACAAAAGAAAACACACAAAGAAAACTATACAAACAACTAACTACAAAAGGGAACAACAGAACAAAACAACTACTCTACCGAACTATATACAAACCCCTACAAGGTAAATAAAACCAATGGTAAGATCCAAAGACACCTGTATTTGCATACTTCCTTATATTGTGCAGGAGCATTAGAGCACTAGTTATGGTTCTAATCCTAGCAAATTCATCCTTGTATTCTGAAAAATATTCTTGTATTCTAAAATCATTGTGTTTAATAGAATAACTCTTAACGATCAGCAACTGAGGAAGCTCATCATGTTCATGATTAATCCATATGCATGTCTTATCTCCTAAATTTCCATAATCAAAATAGTATTCAACATCATTTACTATGGAAAGGAGAAATGCAACCTGATGCATTTCTGGCTCTGTTGGACATGCTTCTTCATTGACAGCTAGTCCTCCATTTAACTTTGCATTCTCATTGCTCAGCTCAGTGCCTAGTCTCACTTCAAATTGAAGAATATATGACTCTTGAAGTATTAATCCTTCATCTTTATCCAGCTTTGTCTCCTCATTTTGGATGTATGTCTGATTCTTGACTTCAGGCAGCACCTCAATGTTTTCCTTAATTTTCTGCACATCAGCATCTAAATGAGTATCTTCATAACCTGATATACAGAAATTTATCATTTCTTAACCATTTGACTGTAAAGGTGAATTAATTTTTGATTGATAGGAATACTTCCCTGTTTCATTTTCAAAATAATGCTGGATTGGAATCTGATTATGCACAACAATTCCAAAGCTTTCTGCATCTTCAACTTTCATGAATTGTTCATCAAATAGCTCACATTGTCCATCCAGTAAGGTATCTGGTTCCATTGACCTGCAATATTCTTGCATTTGATCATTCAATTTAAAGGAGTCAGCTATGAAATCAAGATTTACTTTCTTTTCTATGACTCCATTAGTTGCTATCATGGGAACTTCATCAGTAGTAATGCATTTAAATTCTTCCACCTGTCTCCATTCCCTTTTACCATAGAATAACTCAAGGAAAGATGTGTCATTATCCTTATCAAAAGCATTAGGATCAAAATCAAAGACTTTATCCTAACAAGTGGTTTCCTCTCTATAATTTTCAAAAGATTCATACCTGCACTCTACCTCACCCTTATCATAAAGTAGAGAACTCCTATCAATCTCACCATAGAATGACTCAAGGAAAGATGTTTCCTCTTCTTTACCTTCTAGAATTGATTCAACTATTGTGTTTTCTAAACAACTCATCATTAGGGGTGTTGCTTCTCTTTGTTGTTCCAGAATTTGAGTCTTCTCCAACATGACCAAGCAAGCATCACAATCCCTTTCTGAATGCTCTTCGTCATGTAATCTGCACCAACTTTCAATCAGGACATCATTAGTGGATAAACCTAATATTTGACTACACTGTATATTTCTAGACAAGTATAATTCAAAATATTTAAAGCGGTCCACTTTAGTGTCTGGACAACTAATAACTTCTGGTGCTGCATCTACTTGTTGCTCCAGAATTTCTTCATTTTCCTGCCAGGCTTCAGCCCTGAACACATCTATAAAAAATATTATTCCTTTCAAATATAGATCCAACCTTATAAGAAAAGTTAGACAATTAATTTCACTATGTTCTACAGTCTGGTGTATCCTGCAACAACTGGATAAACCAAAGTCAAATAAATTCTGAGGATAAAGCTGCCTATTCAAAGTTTCCTGAAATAAAGGAATGTTGACTTGTCAATTATTTTCATATGCATCCATCAAAATGAGACTCTATTTTCAAATTCTTTTTTTTTAAAGGATTTTGGAATTTTAATGAGATCTATCATATCTCAGAATAAAACTTGAAAGCTCAGAAAATCCAACAAATTTTTTGAAGCTTTGAGCTAGATCTTCGCAAAGATACAATCAAAACCTCTCAAATAAGAGATATTTGCAGACATTAACCTCAACTAATGAAATATTTATGTAATATTTACAGAAATCTACAGTTTCCTTGTTCAGGCCCTCCTTCTAGCGCTAATTTATGTTGATGATGATGTTAGTCATAAACAAACATAGCATAAAAGTTACACAACAACCTTTACTCATCTTGAAAGACATGATGAATTCAGAGAATTCATGATCCCATGTCTCCGTTGATTAGTTCATAATCTACTGACGTTACTCAGTGGTTGATGTGTGTTGCTGTTAATCATTCAGGGGCCTAACGTTCTTCAGCAATTTCTGTAAAGTTCATCAATATTTCTCTAAATATCTTGTTCTTTTATATCTGCCCTGCATAAATCTCCAAATTATTTTACCTCTGCACTATGAATTCACTCAAATAATGTGCCTACAGGTTGATATTTGCATGAATTTTACCATTATTTGCAATTCTTTGTATGATATTTTCAACACTACATGCATTTAGCTCAAATATGCTAATAATATTCAGTTGTCTACGAGATGTTAGCATATTTCATGTTATTTGCTTCTGATTATCTGTTATTTGCAATTATGATGGGGAATTACTTTGAAATTCAAAGAAAATTAAAAGAATACTTCAAATTTGGTGAATCTTAGCTATTGAGCCACATACATACCAGATACAGTCATGAGGAGAAGAAATCAAACCATATTTTCACTAGGATGTTCCACAGCTAGATACAAATGATGCTAACTTCAAAGGAAAAGGAATGAAAACAACACATACAAACTGATAAGCACTCCAAGGGGCACATCAAATCAAAGCATGTATCAAGAATTCAAACACTGATTACTCAGGATTTATGATGATTTGTAATCAAACGGTCTTATCTTTCATTAAGTATGCAATGATATGTATGCTTACAATAACTTTGAAATAGGCCCTAATATCTCAGCATTCAAAATTCAATTAAGCTTTTGAATACTCAAATTATCATATCCCTGCACCTTTTATAGAATAAGGTGAGGGAACAGTTACAAATGACCTACGGTCAAGATTTATCTATTAAGATCAACAGTCCAGATGAATAGCGCATGCCTACCAGTTGGCAACTACACAGCTGGCACAAAATATTCTAGCATCTTTGACCTAGCCCATCCTCCAGCTAGCAAACAATATATTTGAAAATATCCTCATCAGCACTAGTTCAGGTTGCCTCCGCATGCAACTTTGTAATTTTCATCCATCCTCCAAAACAACTTCAACATCCTGCAATAAAAAGACAAGAATCAAGCATCAACTTCTTTTAATAACTAGTAGGAAAATAAACATTTATATTTATCAGGTTGTGAATGTGCAAACCTATACATATCGGGTTATGAATATTGAGCATCTGTAAAAATTCGCGTAATTAAATGTCCATAGGTGGTCAAGAGGGTCCGGGTGACTATAGTTGACTGGAAAACATGCTATCAGGCCCTAAAATGGCTTCAATATCTGATTAGGTCAATGGTCATTTGAGTGATTTTTGATAAAAATATCAAAAATATGATTTTCGGTATTTTCTACATCTTAGTAAATTGTATTTTCGGAGGCCTTAGGAGCGGAATTAGGGATCAAGACTTCGTCGGTGCTTGGCATTAAGCCTAAGCGACTGAGCAACTCGAACTAGATAACTAGTTTATCTTTCCAATGGTCCAAAAAGTTTAAATTCCTATAAAATAGCTAGGAGTTATGACCCTGCCAAGGGGAAGATAAAAAAATATCCTAATTTTTTGAATTTCTATGAATTTTTGCAAATAGTTTCACCTTCTGGTAGCTCTTTTTGTATTCCAAGGGTGATGTGACCCTTCATATGATATGCAAGCCTTACATTTTTAGTTTTTGCATGCATAAGATCATGCATATGCAATACATGCGCTTTTGTTCACTAAATTCCATTGAATAACATTATCAGGTCCGGGTATGCACATTAGTTAATATGAGGGATATTAACTAATATGACTCTCTTCATAGATCAGGATATGATGATGATGTCATCATCATGGATGGGCTTCGTTAAAATGTGAAAGGCTGACGTCATGGTCATACTGAAGGAAATCGGGTGATGTTAAGAAATATGACCTTGATATTGAGGACTATCACCCTCCGAACAAGATGATGTCACGGTAATGTCAAGCTTTTTATATATCGGGTCAGAATGACATCACCGTCATGTTAGGAAAGATCAGTCATATTAGAAAAGATGACGGATGTTAGAGAATAGACGAGCTTCGGATGTCAAGCCGATTGATGATGTCATCGTCATATTGGGTCCTTTGTGTAATGGGATAAGCTGACATCATCATCATGTTATTTAAAAGGGTGATCGTTGGATGCGTACCTTCGTGAGGTAAAAAGGATGATGACGTCACCGTCAGGGTGATTTTCTTTGTTCATCGGGATTGGATGACGTCATCAACATATTTGCTCTGGGGTGATATTCAAAATATTGGGTGATATTCGCAAGATCAGGGGATATTCAAAAATGTCAGGATGATGTTATCAGGATAATGACTTAGTTTATCATTGTTGCACTATGATGTCATCGTCATGTTATGTAGAAAGGGTCACTACTGGAAATATACCTCCGTGAGGTAAAAAGGATGATGACGTCATTGCCATGTCAATTTTCCTATCTATCGGGATTATATGACGCCATCATGATATTGTCTTTAGGGTGATATTTTGCGACAGGGTGATATCCGGAAGATGGGGTGATATTTGAAATATGACCCCCACGAAATATATGAAGCTGTTCGACAGGTAAATGCTTCTATCACCTAAAATTGATGTCCAGATCTCTGGATAAATGATTTATCAGGTGATAAAATTGGATGAGGGTGATCTTTCATAAGATGACTGATGTTAAGAAATATGACCCCCCCTCGGAATATCAGGTTTGACCAGGACTTTGACTCACCATAACTCTCATTCCCTAAGGAATATCAGGGTGATCCAAAACGCAAACCTGCATGAAATTTTGTACTCTTTCCAATCATGAGATTATTGATATGAAATATTAATTTTGATGAAGTGACCTCATCATGATGACTTACCCAGCTCCCTTATGCAGGGTCATCTACATGACTTACTTTTACCAGACCACCGAAGAGCAAAAAAACAACGCAAGCCAAAGCAGAAAAAAGTTGGGTCCCTATTTTGTCCAGTCAAAATGGGGCGTGTTGTGTAACCACACAACAACTTGCCACCAAAGAAAACACCAAAAATCCAATGATTCAAGTGATGTGAACACATTCTAACATAGCATTCTAACTCTTTCTAAGTATAAGCATGATAATCTTTCTGTATGACAAAGTTTTCATCATGGCAACAATGCTAACAAAGGATCAAGTGTGTGCAAATGATTAATTATCGTCATCTTGAAAGCAAGTTGAAAACATGAGTAACTGATGTTAAGCTACATAGTTGGAGAGCATCCCTCATAGCCAACCTGGATATAGCCTTGCTGCCAGTAGGCGTCCATAGCCCCGACAAGGTTATCTATACAATCCCCCTAAGTAGAGCCCCACCGCCAGAAGGCGTCTGTAGCCCCGGTAGAGTTACTTAGATGGCCTAATTTTATTTCATTTTGGATTTTCAAAATTTATACTCTATTCATCTAATGTCATCATGTAAGCTTAGTATGCAAGATATGGTCACTTGCTTATTTAGGTTGGACATTGTATTGGTAGCAAGGGAGTCCCTTTATATTTTTCACTTAACACCTGTACTTGTGTGTTCAACAAACCCAAGGCTGTTAGGTGAGTCATTGTGAAAGAGTCACTTTGGTCAAGAAAAGGCACCCTGATGAAAAGATATCACAGACCTGATCACAAGTACTTCTCAGAATGAATCATAACCTATATATGAATTTGTTCTCATCACTTGAATCTTAACAATTTAGTTATTTTCTTAGGGTGATGAGCTGCATCATCTTGACTAACCAACACAGAACTCAACAACGCAAAACAAAAGAAAACACACAAAGAAAACTATACAAACAACTAGCTACAAAAGGGAACAAACAAAACAAAACAAGAAAGGAAAGAAAGGAAACAAAACAACTACTCTGCCAAACTATATAGAAACCCCTACAAGGTAAATAAAACCCATGATAAGATCGAAAGACACCTACATTTGCATACTTCCTTATATTGTGCAGGAGCATCAGGGCACTAGTTATGGTTCTAATCCTAGCAAATTCATCCTTGTATTCTGAAAAATATTCTTGTATTCTAAATTCATTGTGTTTAACAAAATAACTCTTAATGATCAGCAACTTAGCAAGCTCATCATGTTCATGATTAATCCATATCCACGTCTTATCTCCTAAATTTCCATAATCAAAATAGTATTCAACAACATTTACTATGGAAAGAAGAAATGCAACCTGATGCATTTCTGGCTCTGTTGGACATGCTTCTTCATTGACAGTTGGTACTCCATTTAACTTTGCATTCTCATTGCTCAGCTCAGTGCCTAGTCTCACTTGAAATTGAAGAATGTATGACTCTTGAAGTATTAATCCTTCATCTTTATCCAGCTTTGTCTCCTCATACGGGATGTATGTCTGATTCTTGACTTCAGGCAGCACCTCAATGTTTTCCTTAATTTTCTGCACATCAGCATCTAAATGAGTATCTTCATAACCTGATATATAGAAATTTATCATTTCTAAACCATTTGACTGTAAAGGTGAATTAACTTTTGATTGATAGGAATACTTCCCTGTTTCATTTTCAAAATAATGTTGGATTGGAATATGATTACGCACAACAATTCCAAAGCTTTCTGCATCTTCAACTTTCATGAATTGTTCATCAAATAGCTCACATTGTCCATCCAGTAAGGTATCTGGTTCCATTGACCTGCAACATTCTTGCATTTGATCATTCAATTTAAAGGAGTCAGCTATGAAATCAAGATTTACTTTCTTTTCTATGACTCCATTAGTTGCTATCATGGGAACTTCATTAGTAGTAATGCATTTAAATTCTTCCACTTGTCTCCATTCCCTTTTACCATAGAATAACTCAAGGAAAGATGTGTCATTATCCTTATCAAAAGCATTAGGATCAAAATCAAAGACTTTATCTTGACAAGTGGTTTCCTCTCTATAATTTTCAAAAGATTCATACCTGCACTCTGCCTCACCCTTATCATAAAGTAGAGAACTCCTATCAATCTCACCATAGAATGACTCAAGAAAAGATGTTTCCTCTTCTTTACCTTCTAGAACTGATTCAGCTATTGTGTTTTCTACACAACTCATCATTAGGGGTGTTGCTTCTCTTTGTTGTTCTAGAATTCGAGTCTTCTCCAACATGACCAAGCAAGCATCACAATCCCTTTCTGAATGCTCTTCGTCATGTAATCTGCACCAACTTTCAATCAGGACATCATCAGTGGATAAACCTAATATTTGACTACATTGTATATTTCTAGACAAGTATAATTCAAGATCTTTAAAGCGGTCCACTTCAGTGTCTGGACAACTAATAACTTCTGGTGCTGCATCTACTTGTTGCTCCAGAATTTCTCTATTTTCCTGCCAGGTTTCAACCCTGAACACATCTATAAAAAATATTATTCCTTTCAAATATAGATCCAACCTTATAAGAAAAGTTAGACAATTAATTTCACTGTGTTCTACAGTCTGGTGTATCCTGCAACAACTGGATAAACCAAAGTCAAATAAATTCTAAAGATAAAGCTGCCTATTCAAAGTTTCCTGAAATAAAGGAATGTTGACTTGACAATTATTTTCATATGCATCCATCAAAATGAGACTCTATTTTCAATATTTATTTTTTTATTTTTTTATTTTTAGGATTTTGAAATTTTAATGAGATCTATCATATCTAAGAATAAAACTTGAAAGCTCAGAAAATCAAATGAATTTTTTGAAGCTTTGAGCTAGATCTTCACAAAGATACAGTCAAAACCTCTTAGATAAGAGATATTTGCAGACATTAACCTCAAATAATGAAATATTTATGTAATATTTGCAGAAATCTATAGTTTCCTTGTTCAGGCCCTCCTTCTAGCGCTAATTTATGTTGATGACGATGTTAGTCATAAACAAACATAGAATAAAAGTTACACAACAACTTTTACTCATCTTGATAGACACAATGAATTCAGAGAATTCATGATCCCAAGTCTCCATTGATTACTTCATAATCTACTGACGTTACTCAGTGGTTGATGTGTGTTGTTGTTAATCATTCAGGGGCCTAACGTTCTTTAGTAATTTCTATAAAGTTCATCAATATTTCTCCAAATATCCTGTTCTTTATATCTTCCTTGCATAAATCTCTAAATTATTTTACCTCTACACTATGAATTCACTCAAATAATGTGCCTACAGGTTGATATTTGCATAAATTTTACCATTATTTGCAATTCTTTGCATGATATTTTCAACACTACATGCATTTATCTCAAATATGCTAATAATATTCAGTTGTCTACGAGATGTCAGCATATTTCATGTTATTTGCTTTTGATTATCTGTTATTTGCAATTATAATGGGGAATTACTCTGAAATTCAAAGAAAATTAAAAGAATACTTCAAATTTGTTGAATCTTAGCTATTGAGCCACATACATACCAGATACAGTCATGAGGAGAAGAAATCAAACCATATTTTCAACAGAATGTTCCACAGCTATATACAGATGATGCTAACTTCAAAGGAAAAGGAATGAAAACAACACATACAGACTGATAAGCACTCCAAGGGACGCATCAAATCAAAGCATGTATCAAGAATTCAAACACTGATTACTCAGGATTTATGATGATTTGTAATCAAACGGTCTTCTCTTTCATTAAGTATGCAATGATATGTATGCTTACAATAACTTTGAAATAGGCCCTAATATTTTAGCAGTCAAATTTCAATTAAGCTTCTGAATACTCAAATTATCATATCCCTGCACCTTTTATAGAGTAAGGTGAGGGAACGGTTACAAATGACCTACGGTTAGGATTTATCTATTAAGATCAACAGTCTAGATGAATAGCGCGTGCCTGCCAGTTGGCAACTACACAGCTAGCATAGAATATTCTAGCATCTTTGACCTAGCTCATCCTCCAGCTAGCAAATAGTATATTTGACAATATCCTCATCAGCTCTAGTTCAGGTTGCCTCCGCATGCAACTCTGTAATTTTCATCCATCCTCTAAAACAGCTTCAACATCCTACAATAAAAAGACAAGAATCAAGCATCAGCTTCTTTTAATAACTAGTAGGAAAATAAACATTTATATTTTATCAGGCTATGAATGTGCAAACCTATACATACCGGGTTATGAATATTGAGCATCTGTGAAAATTTGCATAATTAAATGTCCATAGGTGGTCAAGAGGGTCTGGGTGACTATCGTTGACTGGAAAACATGCTATCAAGCCCTAAAATGGTTTCAATATCTAATTGGGTCAAGGGTCATTTGAGTGATTTTTGATAAAAATATCGAAAATATGATTTTCGGTATTTTCTACATCTTAGTAAATTGCATTTTCGGAGGCCTTAGGAGCTAAATTAGGGCTCAAGACTTCTTTGGTGCTTGGCATTAAGCCTAAGCGACCGAGCAACTCAAACTAGATAACTAGTTTATCTTTCCAATGAGTCCAAAAAGTTTAAATTCCTATAAAATAGCTAGGAGTTATGACCCTGCCAAGGGGAAGATAAAAAATTTCCTAATTTTTTGAATTTCTATGAATTTTGGCAAATAGTTTCACCTTCTGGTAGCTCTTTTTGTATTCCAAGGGTGATGTGACCCTTCATATGATATGCAAGCCTTACATTTTCAGTTTTCGCATGCGTAAGATCATGCATATGCAATACATGCACTTTTGTTCACTAAATTCCATTGAATAACATTATTAGGTCCGGGTATGCACATTAGTTAATATGAGGGATATTAACTAATATGACTCTCTTCGTAGATCGGGATATGATGATGATGTCATCATCATGGACTGGCTTCGTTAAAATGTGAAAGGCTGACGTCATGGTCATACTGAAGGAAATCGGGTGATGTTAAGAAATATGACCTTGATATTGAGGACTATCACCCTCTGAACAAGATGACGTCACGGTAATGTCAAGCTTTTTATATATCAGGTCAGAATGACTTCATCGTCATGTTAGGAAAGATCAGTCATATTAGAAAAGAAGACAGATGTTAGAGAATAGACGGGCTTCGGATGTCAAGTCGATTGATGATGTCATCGTCATATTGGGTCCTTTGTGTAATGGGATAAGCTGACATCATCATCATGTTATTTAAAAGGGTGATCGTTGGATGCATACCTCCGCGAGGTAAAAAGGATGATGACATCACCATCAGGGTGATTTTCTTTGTTCATCAGGATTGAATGACGTCATCAGCATATTGGCTGTGGGGTGATATTTGAAATATCGGGTGATATTCGCAAGATAAGGTGATATTTGAAAATGTCAGGATGACATCATTAGGATAATGACTTAGTTTATCATTGTTGCACTATGACATCATCGTCATGTTATGTAGAAAGGGTCGATATTGGAAATATAGCTCCGTGAGGTAAAATTAATGATGACGTCATTGCCATGTCAGTTTTCCTATCTATCAGGATTATATGATGCCATCATGATATTGTCTTTAGGGTGATATTTTGCCACAGGGTGATATTCGAAAGATAGGGTCATATTTGAAATATGACACCCGCAAAATATATGAAGCTGTTAGACAGGTAAATGCTTCTATCACCTAAAATTGATGTCCAGATCTCTGGATAAATGATTTATCGGGTGATAAAATTGGATCAGGATGATCTTTCATAAGATGAATGATGTTAAGAAATATGACCCCCCCTCAGAATATTAGGTTTGACCAGGACTTTGTCTCACCATAACTCTTGTTCCCTAAGGAATATCAGGGTGATCCAAAAGGCAAACCTGCATGAAATTTTGTACTCTTTCCAATCATGAGGTTATTGATGTGAAATATTAATTTTGATGAAGTGACCTCATCATGATGACTTACCCAGCTCCCTTATGCAGGGTCATCTGCATGACTTACTTTTACCAGACCGCCGAAGAGCAAAAAAAAACAATACAAACCAAAGCAAAAAAAAGTTGGGTCCCTATTTTGTCAAGTCAAAATGGGGCGTGTTGTGTAACCACACAACAACTTGCCACCAAAGAAAACACCAAAATTCCAATGATTCAAGTGATGTGAACACATTCTAACATAGCATTCTAACTCTTTCTAAGTATAAGCATCATAATCTTTCTGTATGACAAAGTTTTCATCATGGAAACAATGCTAACAAAGGATCAGGTGTGTGCAAATGATTAATTATCCTCATCTTGAAAGCAAGTTGAAAACATGAGTAACTAATGTTAAGCTACATAGTTGGAGAGCATCTCTCATAGCCAACCTAGATAGAGCCTTGCTTCCAGCAGGTGTCCATAGCCTCGGCAAGGTTATCTATACAATCCCCCTAAGTAGAGCTCCACCGCCAGTAGGCATCTATAGCCCTGGTAGAGTTACTTAGATGGCCTAATTTTATTTCATTTTGGATTTTCAAAATTTATACTCTATTCATCTGATGACATCATGTAAGGTTAGTATGCAAGGTATGGTCACTTGCTGATTTTGGTTGGAGATTGTATTGGTAGCAAGGGAGTCCCTTTAGATTTTTCACTTAACACCTATACTTGTGTGTTCAACAAACCCAAGGCTGTTAGGTGAGTCATTGTGAAAGAGTCACTTTGGTCAAGAAAAGGCACCCTGATGAAAAGATATCATAGACCTGATCACAAGTACTTCTCAGAATGAATCATAACCTATATATGAATTTGTTCTCATCACTTGAATCTTAACAATTTAGTTATTTTCTTAAGGTGATGAGCTGCATCATCTTGACTAACCAAAACAAAACTCAACAACGCAAAACAAAAGAAAACACACAAAGAAAACTATACAAACAACTAACTACAAAAGGGAACAACAAAAAACAAAACAAGAAAGCAAAGAAAGGAAACAAAACAACTACTCTACTGAACTATATAGAAACCCCTACAAGGTAAATAAAACCCATGATAAGATCCAAAGACACCTGTATTTGCATACTTCCTTATATTGTGCAGGAGCATCAGGGCACTAGTTATGGTTCTAATCCTAGCAAATTCATCCTTGTATTCTAAAAAATATTCTTGTATTCTAAATTCATTGTGTTTAACAGAATAATTCTTAACGATCAGCAACTGAGGAAGCTCATCATGTTCATGATTAATCCATATGCATGTCTTATCTCCTAAATTTCCATAATCAAAATAGTATTCAACATCATTTACTGTGGAAAGGAGAAATGCAACCTGATGCATTTCTGGCTTTGTTGGACATGCTTCTTCATTGACAGCTGGTCCTTCATTTAACTTTGCATTCTCATTGCTCAGCTCAGTGCCTAGTCTCACTTCAAATTGAAGAATGTATGACTCTTGAAGTATTAATCCTTCATCTTTATCCAGCTTTGTCTCCTCATTCGGGATGTATGTCTAATTCTTGACTTCAGGCAGCACCTCAATGTTTTCCTTAATTTTCTGCACATCAGCATCTAAATGAGTATCTTCATAACTTGATATATAGAAATTTATCATTTCTAAACCATTTGACTGTAAAGGTGAATTAACTTTTGATTGATAGGAATACTTCCCTGTTTCATTTTCAAAATAATGCTAGATTGGAATCTGATTATGCACAACAATTCCAAAGCTTTCTGCATCTTCAACTTTCATGAATTGTTCATCAAATAGCTCACATTGTCCATCCAGTAAGGTATCTGGTTCCATTGACCTGTAACATTCTTGCATTTGATCATTCAATTTAAAGGAGTCAGCTATGAAATCAAGATTTACTTTCTTTTCTATGACTCCATTAGTTGTTGTCATGGGAACTTCATTAGTAGTA
This sequence comes from Cunninghamia lanceolata, assembly GCA_027924645.1. Lineage (NCBI taxonomy): Eukaryota > Viridiplantae > Streptophyta > Pinopsida > Cupressales > Cupressaceae > Cunninghamia > Cunninghamia lanceolata. The sequence continues at coordinate 9,896,898 of BSBN01000957.1, forward strand.
ATGCATTTAAATTCTTCCACCTGTCTCCATTCCCTTTTACCATAGAATAGCTCAAGGAAAGATGTGTCATTATCCTTATCAAAAGCATTAGGATCAAAATCAAAGACTTTATCCTGACAAGTGGTTTCCTCTCTATAATTTTCAAAAGATTCATACCTGCACTCTCCCTCACCTTATCATAAAGTAGAGAACTCCTATCAATCTCATTATAGAATGACTCAAGGAAAGATGTTTCCTCTTCTTTACCTTCTAGAACTGATTCAACTATTGTGTTTTCTAAACAACTCATCATTAGGGGTGTTGCTTCTCTTTGTTGTTCTAGAATTTGAGTCTTCTGCAACATGACCAAGCAAGCATCACAATCCCTTTCTGAATGCTCTTCGTCATGTAATCTGCACCAACTTTCAATCAGGACATCATCAGTGGATAAACCTAATATTTGACTACACTGTATATTTCTAGACAAGTATAATTCAAAATCTTTAAAGCCGTCCACTTCAGTGTCTGGACAACTAATAACTTCTGGTGCTGCATCTGTGGTGCAGGAGCACCAAGGGCTTGGAGCCCATGTATATACTGCACATTTTTGGTGTGATGTGAAATTTTCTTATAATTGCATTTTGGCGTGATAAGCCTTGGCGGGAAGAAGTTTTTGCTTATCCAAAGTGGGTCATCGGTGTGAGCCTTGGCATCGGGCTGAGGAAATAATCGTGAGCCGACAGTGTATCATCTCACCGATCGGGGTGATAAACATCGAGTTTCACTGATGTGGAGTTGGCCGAAGACATCGGCGTGAGTATAAGTATCGGGCTGAGGATTTGATCGTAGGCCGACGGATGAAGGTCTTACCGATGTGTGATGTCCATCGGCATGAGGGTGGTCATTGGCGAAGCCTGTGGTTGTGTCTCCGATTGCTATGTGTTACTCCGATGGAGTTGGACGTCGGTGCAAGGACTTCTATCGGCGTAGTTTTAAGGCTTTAGGCCGATGCACAGTGGTCACGCCGATGGAGGGTGAAAACTTGGTATCGGCGAGACAAGGGACTATCGGAGTTCATGGTTGAATGTTGGCCGATAGTTTGGATTGTGCCGATGGGGGTAGACAGGGGTCGTCGGTGGGAAAAGTGCCGACAGGAGTTTACTAAGCCGACGGATATATAAACCATAGTGGCCGACTTGAACGGGTGCATGTGGGACTAAAAGTTCTCATGAATGCAAAAGTCAATAGAATGCATATCGACAGGGGAAGAATATGATCGGTGCGACAAAGAATCTGTCTTGCCGATGGGAAAGCATAAGCATGTTTCGATGAGACATCTGTGTTATCTTGCCGATAGCACAAAGCTGAATCGACAGTTGGAATACCAACCGTTCTGGAATTGGAACCGTCCTGTAACGGACATGGAATACTTATAAAATGCAGCATTCTTTCTGTATGAGGTGTGGAGCAGAAGAAACGAGAAAAAGATTTCATTATGAGAAGCATTCTGATGTAAAGGAAATTTTTGAATAAGAATCAAATTCAGTAGTTCGATCATTTGAGTATTTCTTTTCTGTTATCAGTTTACTATTCTGAAGTAGATTAGTCCTTTCTGTTTCTATAGTTTTGTTCTCTTTTGCAAACCATGACTCTGTATTGATGATGCCTCAAGTTCCATTGTACAGTATGGAGGTCATCTTGCAGAGCCATGCTTTTTGTTTGTTTTTCTTTTGTGTGGTGGTCAGATTGCCGGCTAGAGGAAATGCATGCTTGTTCTAGGCGAGCTCAGTGAGGAGTCCGGCTAGATAAACAAGTAGGAAAATAGATTTGCAGGGGTGGAAAAATAGAGAGAAGGAAAGTGAGTACCAAGCAGTCCAGACCCTTGAACAGAGTGAGAAGGGTGGGCAACGGGCTCAGAAAGTTATGTGCCATTGAGGCGGCATCTTGGAAAGCAGTGAGGACAAGGTATGTGTCCCACACCAAGTAGTGAAGTAGAGTTTTCCATCTCTACAAAAGAGTATGTCTTTTAGCACTTTGAATTGGTAGGAAGGCTAGAGTTGTCAAACAAATCTTGTACACTTACAGGATGCAGAAGCAGGCAGCCTAGAGTCCTCCCTATCAAATTGGTATCAGAGTGGTAAGATTTGGGTTATTCCTAGATAGGAATAGAAGAGTTGTATGTCATCACCGAGTTCAAGTGAGTCTGTTAGTTCATCCAAGAAAATGGTGACTAATGCAGAGTTAGCAAAGAAGGTTGAGGATCAAGAAGAGGAGAATAGACTCCTACAAGAAAGACTAGCAGAAATGGAGAGTAAGCTAGGCTTAATGTTGCAAAAGACTGAGGAAGTCAGCCAGAGAGTTAAATATTCTGAGGATAAGGGAAAAGGTGTATCTGTAGAAGATGAAGAGCCCACACCTGATCCTAAATTGGAAGAAGAACCATTCTTGAAAGCTTTGAAAGCAATGAGTGGTAAAACATTGGAAGGAGTACCACTTTTTAGTGGGAAAATGGACCCAGATTTGGTCATGGAGTGGATAGAAGGACTTGAAAATCACTTTGAATGTGATGGTGTAAGCGAGGCACATAAAGTAAAGGTGGCCAAATCCAGACTCAGGGGAGCTGCCTTAACCTGGTGGAAATTTGTGCAGACTGAAAGAGCAAAAGAAGATAAGAAGCCCATAGCTACTTGGAAGGGAATGGTAGCTAAAATCAAAGAAGCATATATGCCAGAAGATTATGAAATACAGCTGCACAGGAAGAGACAGAATCTGAGACAAAAGGAATTAGATGTCAGTGCATACACTGAAGAATTCCAAAAGCTATGCTTAAGGTCCAAAGTAATGGAGGATGAAAGCATAAAGGTAGCAAGGTACCTTAATGGTCTGAAGTGGAATATACAAGAAGAAATCAGTTTATTGTGCCCTACCACAGTGCAAAAATGCTATCAGCTAGCACTGAAAGTGGAGGAAAAGAATAAGAGGAAACAAGACTCAAATAGCAGAGGAAGAGGAAGAGGCAGAGATAACAGAGGGCACAGAGGAGGTTTTGGTGGAAGAAATACTAACAATAGATCCCAAGAAGAATCCAAACTCACAGAGCAGAGTGGGGAGTCGAGTGGTAGAGGAAACCACAGAGGAAGAGGGTCTAACAGAGGAAGGTCAGGAGGATCAGGCAGAGGATCCTATTTTACCAACATGAAGTGTTACAACTGTGGCAATCTAGGTCACCCAGCATATAGGTGTCCAGAAAAGGCCACATCCTCTTCTCAAGGAGGTGATAAGAGAAATCACTATGTCCAAGATAATGCATCCAGCAGCCAGTCACCTGAGGTCAATCTGAACTCAGAAGATGGGGAGAACCTGATAATAAGGAGAACATTGATCAAAGAACCAGTAAAGTCTGAACCAAGCCAGAGGAGAGCACTATTCAGAATCAAGTGCAAGATTTTGAATAAGGTATGTAAAATTATCATAGACTCAGGATCCACTGATAATATTATTTCTGATGAGGCAGTTAAGAAACTGAATTTGAAAAGAATTACTCATGCAAACCCATATAGAGTCACATGGTTGAATAAGGGTCAACATGTGGTAGTAAATGAACAAAGTTGGGTAGAGTTTAGTATAGGTGGCTACAAGGATAAGGTATTATGTGATATACTACCCATGGATGCATGCCATCTCTTATTGGGCAGACCATGGCAGTATGACCGAAAAGCAGTACATGATGGTGAGAAGAATGCCTATTCTTTTCAGAAGGATGGTGTCACCTATAAGATTCAGTCATTGGAGGATGAAGATGCAGTTCAGACAAAGAGTCCGAATATCTTGGTTGTGAGTAGAAAAGAGTTTCTGAATACTCTTAAGGAAGATGGTATTGGTTATGCCATCATAGTGAAACCAAAAGAAGGACAGCAGGGTAAGAAGACAGAGATTCCCAAAGAAGTGCAGCCTATACTGGAGAAGTATAAAGGCATAATCAGTGATGGTACACCAACTACATTGCCTCCATAGAGAGCAATAAGCCATCAGATAGACCTGATTCCAGGAGCATCTTTGCCAAACAAGGCACCTTACAAGATGACTCCAGATCAGCACAAAGAGATTTCCAGGCAAGTGCAGGAATTGCTAGATCAAGGATTGATTAGGAAGAGTATTAGTCCTTGTGCAGTGCCCACAGTGTTGGCACCCAAGAAAGGAGGATCATGGAGGTTGTGTACAAATGCCAGAGCCATAAACAAGATAACTATAAGGTATAGATTCCCAATTCCCAGAATTGAAGATCTCATGGACTGTATTGGAAAAGCAAAGTATTTCACCAAGATAGACCTGAAGAGTGGTTACCACCAAATAAGAATCAAGGAAGGTGACGAGTGGAAGATAGCCTTCAAGACCACAGAAGGACTGTATGAATGGCTTGTTATGCCATTTGGTCTATCAAATGCACCCAGCACCTTTATGAGACTCATGAATGAAGTCCTAAAGGATTACATTGGTAAATTTGTTGTTGTTTTTCTAGATGATATTCTAATTTTTAGTCAGACCAAGGAAGAACATCTAGAACATGTAAATACTGTTTTGCAAAAATTACATGATGAACAACTATCCATCAATCTGGAGAAGTGTGAATTCATGAAGCAGGAATTGGTATACCTTGGTTTTGTGGTGTCCCAGGGAGAGTTGAAGATGGACAAGTCCAAAGTAGAAGCCATATTGAGCTGGCCTACTCCCAGAGTAGCCACAGAGGTGAGAAGTTTTCATGGCTTAGCCCAGTTTTACAGAAAGTTTATTAGAAATTTCAGTGGAATATGTGCACCTATGTTGGATACAATTAAGGGTGGAATGAAAGCAAAATTCAGATGGACACCAGCTGCAGATAGAAGTTTTGAAAGGTTGAAGAAAGAGGTAGCAACACAACCTATTTTGTTGTTGCCTAGTTTTGATAAGCTATTTACTATTGAATGTGATGCAAGTAATATAGCTGTAGGAGCAGTGCTAAATCAGGAAAACAGACCTGTAGCCTTTTTCAGTGAGAGGCTAAATGAAGCAAAGAGTAAGTACTCTTCATATGACTTAGAGTTGTATGCTCTAGTCCAAGCATTGAGGAAGTGGAGACATTATCTCCTACCTAAAGAATTTGTGGTCTACACAGATAACCAAGCTCTGAGTTTTCTGAACTCACAGGATAAGTTAAGCAGCAGGCATATCAAATGGATGGAGTACCTGAAGTCTTATACCTTTACAATTAAGCATAAGAAGGGGCAGCTGAACAGAGTTGCAGATGCTTTGAGCAGAAGATTGCTCACAGTGCAGGAAGTGCAATTGAAGAGCATTGGGATTGAAGATTTCAAGAATCTTTACCAAGATGATGAAGATTTTGCTGAGGCATACAAGGTATGTCAAGATTTTGAGAATCACTTTCACAGTGAATTTGCAGATTTCACCTTACAGCAGGGATTGCTATTCAAAGGTGGACAATTATGTGTGCCAAGAGGATCTATGAGAGAAAATCGCATACAGGAGAAGCATAATGGCAGTCTGAGGGGCCATTTTGGTCTGAACAAGACACTAGAGCTAGTCCAAAGGTTCTATCATTGGCCAAGGATGCACAGAGACATTAGAAGGTATGTAGAGCAGTGTACCGTATGTCAGAAGGCCAAGGGAACCACTTCTAATGCAGGACTGTACCAACCCTTACCCATTCCTTCCAGGCCATGGGAATGTGTAAGCATGGATTTTGTAGTTGGTTTGCCTAAGACTAAGACTGGTTATGACAGCATATATGTAGTTGTGGACAGGTTTAGCAAGATGAGTCATTTCATTCCCTGCAAAGTGACTCATGATACCAGTCATATAGCACACTTATTTTTCAGAGAAGTAATCAGAATTCATGGACTTCCAGCAAGTATTTTGTCTGACAGAGATGCTAAATTCATGGGGCATTTCTGGAAAACATTGTGGCAGAGATTGGGAACAAATTTGTCTTTCAGTTCAGCATATCACCCACAGACAGATGGTCAGACAGAGGTGGTAAACAGGACATTGGGCAACCTGTTAAGGTGTATAACCAAAGAATATGGACAGAGTTGGGATCTTGTCATTCATCAGGCAGAATTTGCCTATAATGACAGTGTGAATAGGACTACTGGTAAGAGTCCATTCGAAATAGTCTATGGAATGCATCCCAGAGGTATATGTGAGCTTAGAATTATGGGAAACATGGAGAACAAAAGTGGACATGTAGAGGATTTTGCACAATCCATGAAAGAAGTGCATGAGCAGGTGAAGAAAACCTTAACAGAGAACACACAGAAGATCAAGGACAGAGTAGATGCCCACAGAAGGGATATTCAGTTTGAGGTTGGTGATCTAGTTATGGTACACTTGAACAAAGCCAGAATGCCGAAAGACACGCCAACCAAACTGCAGATGAGGAGAATTGGTCCTTGCAGAATCCTGAACAAGTATGGTAACAATGCATACAGAATTGAATTGCCAAAAGATTTGGTAATCTCACCAGTGTTTAATGTCCAAGACCTGGTGCAATACAGGGGTCCTCAGTCAGCAGCAGATGGATCCATTTCAGAGAAGGAATAGACAACAAAAGATGTGACTTTGTCATTAAAACCCAAACTGCAGGTAGAGAGAATACTGGATTCAAGAGTACAGAAGCAAACCAGACATGGTGTCTACATGGAGCATTTGATCAAATGGAAGCAGTTGCCTGAAGCAGAAGCTACCTGGGTTGCAGAGTCAGAATTTAAAAAGAGGGGCATTGATTTTGCCTCATTGTCACCGGAGGTGACTTGACTTCTTCCGCACAGGGGGAGTATGGTGCAGGAGCACCAAGGGCTCGGAGCCCATGTATATACTGCACATTTTTGGTGTGATGTGAAATTTTCTTATAATTGCATTTTGGCGTGATAAGCCTTGGTGGGAAGAAGTTTTTGCTTATCCAAAGTGGGTCATCGGTGTGAGCCTTGGCATCGGGCTGAGGAAATAATTGTGAGCCGACAGTGTATCATCTCACCGATCGGGGTGATAAACATCGAGTTTCACCGATGTGGAGTTGGCCGAAGACATCGGCGTGAGTATAAGTATCGGGCTGAGGATTTGATCATAGGCCGACGGATGAAGGTCTTACTGATGTGTGATGTCCATCGGCATGAGGGTGGTCATCGGCGAAGCCTATGGTTGTGTCTCCAATCGCTATGTGTTACTCCGATGGAGTTGGACGTCGGTGCAAGGACTTCTATTGGCGTAGTTTTAAGGCTTTAGGCCGATGCATAGTGGTCACGCCGACGGAGGGTGAAAACTTGGTATCGGTGAGACAAGGGACTATCGGAGTTCATGGTTGAATGTTGGCCGATAGTTTGGATTGTGCCGATGGGGGTAGACAGGGGTCGTCGGTGGGAAAAGTGCCGACAGGAGTTTACTAAGCCGACGGATATATAAACCATAGTGGCCGACTTGAACGGGTGCATGTGGGACTAAAAGTTCTCATGAATGTAAAAGTCAATAGAATGCATATCGACAGGGGAAGAATATGATCGGTGCGACAAAGAATCTGTCTTGCCGATGGGAAAGCATAAGCATGTTTCGATGAGACATCTGTGTTATCTTGCCGATAGCACAAAGCTGAATCGACAGTTGGAATACCAACCATTCTGGAATTGGAACCGTCCTGTAACGGACATGGAATACTTATAAAATGCAGCATTCTTTTTGTATGAGGTGTGGAGCAGAAGAAACGAGAAAAAGATTTCATTATGAGAAGCATTCTGATGTAAAGGCAATTTTTGAATAAGAATCAAATTCAGTAGTTTGATCATTTGAGTATTTCTTTTCTGTTATCAGTTTACTATTCTGAAGTAGATTAGTCCTTTCTGTTTCTATAGTTTTGTTCTCTTTTGCAAACCATGACTCTGTATTGATGATGCCTCAAGTTCCATTGTACAGTATGGAGGTCATCTTGCAGAGCCATGCTTTTTGTTTGTTTTTCTTTTGTGTGGTGGTCGGATTGCCGGCTAGAGGAAATGCATGCTTGTTCTAGGCGAGCTCAGTGAGGAGTCTAGCTAGATAAACAAGTAGGAAAATAGATTTGCAGGGGTGGAAAAATAGAGAGAAGGAAAGTGAGTACCAAGCAGTCCAGACCCTTGAACAGAGTGAGAAGGGTGGGCAACGGGCTCAAAAAGTTATGTGCCATTGAGGCGGCATCTTGGAAAGCAGTGAGGACAAGGTATGTGTCCCACACCAAGTAGTGAAGTAGAGTTTTCCATCTCTGAAAAGAGTATGTCTTTTAGCACTTTGAATTGGTAGGAAGGCTAGAGTTGTCAAACAAATCTTGTACACTTACAGGATGCAGAAGCAGGTAGCCTAGAGTCCTCCCTATCAATCTGCTTGTTGTTCCAGAATTTCTTCATTTTCCTGCCAGGCTTCAGCCCTGAACACATCTATAAAAAATATTATTCCTTTCAAATATAGATCCAACCTTATAAGAAAAGTTAGACAATTAATTTCACTGTGTTCTACAGTCTGGTGTATCCTGCAACAACTGGATAAACCAAAGTCAAATAAATTCTGAGGATAAGGCTGCCTATTCAAAGTTTCCTGAAATAAAGGAATGTTGACTTGACAATTATTTTCATATGCACCCATCAAAATGAGACTCTATTTTGAATTTTTTTTTTAGGATTTTGAAATTTTAATGAGATCTATCATATCTCAGAATAAAACTTGAAAGCTCAGAAAATCAAACAAATTTTTTGAAGCTTGGAGCTAGATCTTCACAAAGATACAGTCAAAACCTCTCAGATAAGAGATATTTGCAGACATTAAACTCAAATAATGAAATATTTATGTAATATTTACAGAAATCTACAGTTTCCTTGTTTAGGCCCTCCTTCTAGCACCAATTTATGTTGATGACGATGTTAGTCATAAACAAACATAGAATAAAAGTTACACAACAACCTTTACTCATCTTGAAAGACACGATGAATTCAGAGAATTCATGATCCCAAGTCTCCGTTGATTAGTTCATAATCTACTGACATTACTCAGTGGTTGATGTGTGTTGCTGTTAATCATTCGAGGGCCTAACCTTCTTCAGTAATTTCTGTAAATTTTTGAGAGTTTTTGCAAATAGTTTCACCTTCTGGTAGCTCTTTTTGTATTCCAAGGGTGATGTGACCCTTCATATGATATGCAAGCCTTACATTTTTAGTTTTCGCATGCGTAAGATCATGCATATGCAATACATGCAGTTTTGTTCACTAAATTCCATTGAATAACATTATCGGGTCCAGGTATGCACATTAGTTAATATGAGGGATATTAACTAATATGAATCTCTTCATAGATCAGGTTATGATGATGATGTCATCATCATGGACGGGCTTCGTTAAAATGTGAAAGGCTGATGTCATGGTCATACTGAAGGAAATTGAGTGATGTTAAGAAATATGACCCTGATATTGAGGACTATCACCCTCTGAACAAGATGACGTCATGGTAATGTCGAGCTTTTTATATATCAGGTCAGAATGACATCAGCATCATGTTGGGAAAGATCAGTCATATTAGAAAAGATGATGGATGTTAGAGAATAGATGGGCTTCGGATGTCAAGCTGATTGATGATGTCATCGTCATATTGGGTCCTTTGTGAACTGGGATAAGCTGACATCATCATCATGTTATTTAAAAGAGCGATCATTGGATGCATACCTCCGCAAGGTAAAAAGGATGATGACATCACCGTCAGGGTGATTTTCTTTGTTCATTGGGATTGGAAGACATCATCAGCATATTGGCTCTGGGGTGATATTCTGTGGCAGGGTGATATTTGAAATATCGGGTGATATTTGCAAGATGAGGTGATATATGAAAATGTCAGGATGATGTCATCAGGATAATGACTTAGTTTATCATTGTTGCACTATGACGTCATTGTCATGTTATGTAGAAAAGGTCGCTATTGGAAATATACCTCCGCGAGGTAAAAAGGATAATGACATCATCGCCATGTCAGTTTTCCTATCTATCGGGATTATATGACGCCATCATGATATTGTCCTTAGGGTGATATTTTGCGACGGGGTTATATTCAGAAGATGGGGTGATATTTGAAATATGACCCCCGCAAAATATATGAAGCTCTTGGATGGGTAAATGCTTCTATCACCTAAAATTGACGTCCAGATCTCTGGATAAATGATTTATCGGGTGATAAAATTGGATCAGGGTGATCTTTCATAAGATGACTGATGTTAAGAAATATGACCCCCCCTCGGAATATCAGGTTTGACCAGGACTTTGACTCACCATAACTCTCGTTCCCTAAGGAATATTAGGGTGATCCAAAAGGCAAACCTACATGAAATTTTGTACTCTTTCCAATCATGAGGTTATTGATATGAAATATTAATTTTGACGAAGTGACCTGATCATGATGACCTACCCAGCTCCCTTATGCAGGGTCATCTGCATGACATACTTTTACCAAACCACCGAAGAGCAAAAAAAAACAACGCAAGCCAAAGCAAAAAAAAGTTGGGTCCCTGTTTTGTCAAGTCAAAATGGGGCGTGTTGTGTAACCACACAACAACTTGCCACCAAAGAAAACACCAAAATTCTAATGATTCAAGTGATGTGAACACATTCTAACATAGCATTCTAACTCTTTCTAAGTGTAAGCATCATAATCTTTCTGTATGACAAAATTTTCATCATGGCAACAATGCTAACAAAGGATCAGGTGTGTGCAAATGATTAATTATCCTCATCTTGAAAGCAAGTTGAAAACATGAGTAATTGATGTTAAACTACATAGTTGGAGAGCATCCCTCATAGCAAACCTGGATAGAGCTTTGCTGCCAGCAGGCGTCTATAGCCACGGCAAGGTTATCTATACAATCCCCCTAAGTAGAGCTCAACCACCAGCAGGCGTCTATAGACTCGGTAGAGTTACTTAGATGGCCTAATTTTATTTCATTTTAGATTTTCAAAATTTATACTCTATTCATTTGATGTCATCATGTAAGCTTAGTATGCAAGGTATGATCACTTGTTGATTTAGGTTGGAGATTGTATTGGTAGCAAGAGAGTCCCTTTAGATTTTTCACCTAACACCTGTACTTGTGTGTTCAACAAACCCAAGGCTGTTAGGTGAGTCATTGTGAAAGAGTCACTTTGGTCAAGAAAAGGCACCCTGATGAAAAGATATCACAGACCTCATCACAAGTACTTCTCAGAATGAGTCATAACCTATATATAAATTTGTTCTCATCACTTGAATCTTAACAATTTAGTTATTTTCTTATGGTGATGAGCTACATCATCTTGACTAACCAAAACAGAACTCAACAATGCAAAAAAAAAATGAAAACACACAAAGAAAACTATACAAACAACTAACTAAAAAAGGGAACAACAAAAACAAAACAAGAAAGCAAAGAAAGGAAACAAAACAACTACTCTACCAAACTATATACAAACCCTTACAAGGTAAATAAAACCCATGGTAAGATCCAAAGACACCTGTATTTGCATACTTCCTTATATTGTGTAGGAGCATTAGAGCACTAGTTATGGTTCTAATCCTAGCAAATTCATCCTTGTATTCTAAAAAATATTCTTGTATTCTAAATTCATTGTGTTTAATAGAATAACTCTTAATGATCAGCAACTGAGGAAGCTCATCATGTTCATGATTAATCCATATGCATGTCTTATCTCCTAAATTTCCATAATCAAAATAGTATTCAACATCATTTACTGTGGAAAGGAGAAATACAACCTGATGTATTTCTGGCTCTGTTGGACATGCTTCTTCATTGACAGCTGGTCCTCCATTTAACTTTGCATTCTCATTACTCAGCTCAGTGCCTAGTCTCACTTCAAATTGAAGAATGTATGACTCTTGATGTATTAATCCTTCATCTTTATCCAGCTTTGTCTCCTCATTTTGGATGTATGTCTGATTCTTGACTTCAGGCAGAACCTCAATGTTTTCCTTAATTTTCTGCACATCAGCATCCAAATGAGTATCTTCATAACCTGATATACAGAAATTTATCATTTCTAAACCATTTGACTATAAAGGTGAATTAACTTTTGATTGATAGGAATACTTCCCTGTTTCATTTTCAAAATAATGTTGGATTGGAATCTGATTATGCACAACAATTCCAAAGCTTTCTGCATCTTCAACTTTCATGAATTGTTCATCAAATAGCTCACATTGTCCATCCAGTAAGGTATCTCATTCCATTGACCTGGAACATTCTTGCATTTGATCATTCAATTTAAAGGAGTCAGCTATGAAATCAAGATTTACTTTCTTTTCTATGACTCCATTAGTTGCTATCATGGGAAGTTCATTAGTAGTAATGCATTTAAATTCTTCGACCTGTCTCCATTCCCTTTTACCATAGAATAACTCAAGGAAAGATGTGTCATTATCCTTATCAAAAGCATTAGGATCAAAAAAATCAAAGACTTTATCCTGACAAGTGGTTTCCTCTCTATAATTTTCAAAAGATTCATACCTGCACTCTACCTCACCCTTATCATAAAGTAGAGAACTCCTATCAATCTCACCATAGAATGACTCAAGGAAAGATGTTTCCTCTTCTTTACCTTCTAGAACTGATTCAGCTATTATGTTTTCTAAACAACTCATCATTAGGGGTGTTGCTTCTCTTTGTTGTTCCAGAATTCGAGTCTTCTCCAACATGACCAAGCAAGCATCACAATCCCTTTTTGAATGCTCTTCGTCATGTAATCTGCACCAACTTTCAATCAAGACATCATCAGTGGATAAACCTAATATTTGACTACACTGTATATTTCTAGACAAGTATAATTCAAAATCTTTAAAGCGGTCCACTTCAGTGTCTGGACAACTAATAACTTCTGGTGCTGCATCTGCTTGTTGCTCTAGAATTTCTTCATTTTCCTGCCAGGCTTCAGCCCTGAACACATCTATAAAAAATATTATTCCTTTCAAATATAGATCCAACCTTATAAGAAAAGTTAGACAATTAATTTCACTGTGTTCTACAGTCTGGTGTATCCTACAACAACTGGATAAACCAAAGTCAAATAAATTCTGAGGATAAAGTTGCCTATTCAAAGTTTCCTGAAATAAATGAATGTTAACTTAACAATTATTTCATATGCATCCATCAAAATGAGACTCTATTTTCAAATTTTTTTTTTTTTTTTAGGATTTTGAAATTTTAATGAGATCTATCATATCTCAGAATAAAACTTGAAAGCTCAGAAAATCAAACAATTTTTTTGAAGCTTTGAGCTAGGTCTTCGCAAAGATACAGGCAAAACCTCTTAGATAAGAGATATTTGCAGACATTAACCTCAAATAATGAAATATTTATGTAATATTTGCAGAAATCTATAGTTTCTTTGTTTAGGTCCTCCTTCTAGCACCAATTTATGTTGATGACGATGTTAGTCATAAACAAACATAGAATAAAAGTTACACAACGACCTTTACTCATCTTGAAAGACACAATGAATTCAGAGAATTCATGATCCCAAGTCTCCGTTGATTAGTTCATAATCTACTGACGTTACTCAGTGGTTGATGTGTGTTGCTGTTAATCATTCAGGGGCCTAATGTTCTTCAGTAATTTCTGTAAAGTTCATCAATATTTCTCCAAATATCCTATTCTTTATATCTTCCCTGCATAAATCTCTAAATTATTTTACATCTGCACTATGAATTCACTCAAATAATGTGCCTACAGGTTGATATTTGCATGAATTTTACCATTATTTGCAATTCTTTGCATGATATTTTCAACACTACATGCATTTAGCTCAAATAGGTTAATAATATTTAGTTGTCTACAAGATGTCAGCATATTTCATGTTATTTGCTTCTGATTATCTGTTATTTGCAATTATGATGGGGAATTACTCTGAAATTCAAAGAAAATTAAAAGAATACTTCAAATTTGGTGAATCTTAGCTATTGAACCACATACATACCAGATACAGTCATGAGGAGAAGAAATCAAACCATATTTTCACCAGGATGTTCCACAGCTAGATACAGATGATGCTAACTTCAAAGGAAAAGGAATGAAAACAACACATACAAACTAATAAGCACTCCAAGGGATGCAGCAAATCAAAGCATGTATCAAGAATTCAAACACTGATTACTCAGGATTTATGATGATTTGTAATCAAACGGTCTTCACTTTCATTAAGTATGTAATGATATGTATGCTTACAATAACTTTGTAATAGGTCCTGATATTTCAGCAGTCAAATTTCAATTAAGCTTCTAAATACTCAAATTATCATATCCCTGCATCTTTTATAGAATAAGGTGAGGGAACGGTTACAAATGACCTACGGTCAGGATTTGTCTATTAAGATCAACAGTCTAGATGAATAGCACGTGTCTGCCAGTTAGCAACTACACAGCTAGCACAGAATATTCCAGCATCTTTTCCCTAGCCCATCCTCCAGCTAGCAAACAGTGTATTTGACAATATCCTCATCAGCTATGGTTCAGGTTGCCTCCGCATGCAACTCTATAATTTTCATCCATCCTCCAAAATAGATTCAACATCCTGCAATAAAAAGACAAGAATCAAGCATCAGCTTCTTTTAATAACTAGCAGGAAAATAAACATTTATATTTTATCAGGCTGTGAATGTGCAAACCTATACATATCGGGTTATGAATATTGAGCATTTATGAAAATTCGCATAATTAAATGTCCATAGGTGGCCAAGAGGGTCCGGGTGACTATTGTTGATTGGAAAACATGCTATCAGGCCCTAAAATGGCTTCAATATCTGATCGGGTCAAGGGTCATTTGAGTGATTTTTGATAAAAATATCAAAAATATGATTTTTGGTATTTTCTACATCTTAGTAAATTACATTTTCGGAGGCTTTAGGAGTGGAATTAGGGCTCAAGATCGGTGCTTGGCGTTAAGCCTAAGCGACCGAGCAAACTCGAACTAGATAACTAGTTTATCTTTCCAATGAGTCCAAAAAGTTTAAATTCCTATAAAATAGCTAGGAGTTATGACCCTGCCAAGGGGAAGATAAAAAATTTCCTAATTTTTTTAATTTCTGTGAATTTTTGCAAATAGGTTCACCTTCTGGTAGCTCTTTTTGTATTCCAAGGGTGATGTGACCCTTCATATGATATGCAAGCCTTACATTTTCAGTTTTTGCATGCGTAAGATCATGCATATGCAATACATGCACTTTTCTTCACTAAATTCCATTGAATAACATTATCGGGTCCGGGTATGCACATTAGTTAATATGAGGGATATTAACTAATATGACTCTCTTCGTAGATCAAGATTATGATGATGATGTCATCATCATGGACGGGCTTCGTTAAAATGTGAAAGGTTGACATCATGGTCACACTGAAGGAAATCGGGAGATGTTAAGAAATATGACCCTTATATTGAGGACTATCACCCTTCGAACAAGATGACGTCACGGTAATGTCAAGCTTTTTATATATCAGGTCAGAATGACGTCACCATCATGTTAGGAAAGATCAATCATATTAGAAAAGATGACGTATGTTAGAGAATAAACGGGCTTCGGATGTCAAGTCGATTGATGATGTCATCGTCATAGTGGGTCCTTTGTGGAATGGGATAAGCTGACATCAACATCATGTTATTTAAAAGGGTGATCGTTGGATGCGTACCTCTACGAGGTAAAAAGGATGATGACGTCACCATCAGGGTGATTTTCTTTGTTCATCAGGATTGGATGACATCATCAGCATATTGGCTCTGGGGTGATATTCTGTGGCAGGGTGATATTCGCAAGATTGGGTAATATTTGAAAATGTCAGGATGACGTCATCAGGATATTGACTTAGTTTACTGTTGTTGCACTATGACGTCATCATCATGTTATGTAGAAAGGGTCGCTATTGGAAATATACCTCCGCAAGGTAAAAAGGATGATGACATCATCGCCATGTCAATTTTCCAATCTATCGGGATTATATGATGCCATCATGATATTGTCTTTAGTGTGATATTTTGCGACAGGGTGATATTCAGAAGATGGGGTGATATTTGAAATATGACCCCCACAAAATATATGAAGTTGTTGGACGGGTAAATGCTTCTATCACCTAAAATTGACGTCCAGATCTCTGGATAAATGATTTATCGGGTGATAAAATTGGATCAGGGTGATCTTTCATAAGATGACTGATGTTAAGAAATATGACCCCCCCTCGGAATATCAGGTTTGACTAGGACTTTGACTCACCATAACTCTCGTTCCCTAAGGAATATTAGGGTGATCCAAAATGCAAACCTGCATGAAATTTTGTACTCTTTCCAATCATGAGGTTATTGATATGAAATATTAATTTTGACAAAGTGACCTGATCATGATGACTTACCCAGCTCCCTTATGCAGGGTCATCTGCATGACTTACTTTTACCAGACCGCTGAAGAGCAAAAAAAAATAAAGCAAGCCAAAGCAGAAAAAAGTTGGGTCCCTGTTTTGTCAAGTCAAAATGGGGCATGTTGTGTAACCACACAACAACTTGCCACCAAAGAAAACACCAAAATTCTAATGATTCAAGTGATGTGAACACATTCTAACATAGCATTCTAACTTTTTCTAAGTATAAGCATCATAATCTTTCTGTATGACAAAGTTTTCATCATGGCAACAATGCTAACAAAGGAACAGGTGTGTGCAAATGATTAATTATCCTCATCTTGAAAGCAAGTTGAAAACATGAGTAACTGATGTTAAGCTACATAGTTGGAGAGCATCCCTCATAGCCAACCTGGATAGAGCCTTGCTGCCAACATGCATCCATAGCCCCAGCAAGGTTATCTATGCAATCCCCCTAAGTAGAGCCCCACCACCAGCAGGTGTCTGTAGCCCCGGTAGAGTTACATAGATGGCCTAATTTTATTTCATTTTGCATTTTCAAAATTTATACTCTATTCATCCGATGTCATCATGTAAGCTTAGTATGCAAGGTATGGTCACTTGCTGATTTAGGTTGGAGATTGTATTGGTAGCAAGGGAGTCCCTTTAGATTTTTCACTTAACACCTGTACTTGTGTGTTCAGCAAACCCAAGGCTGTTAGGTGAGTCATTGTGAAAGAGTCACTTTGGTCAAGAAAAGGCACCCTGATGAAAAGATATCACAGACCTCATCACAAGTACTTCTCAGAATGAATCATAACCTATATATGAATTTATTCTCATCACTTGAATCTTAACAATTTAGTTATTTTCTTAGGGTGATGAGCTGCATCATCTTGCCTAACCAAAACAGAACTCAACAACGCAAAACAAAAGAAAACACACAAAGAAAACTATACAAACAACTAACTACAAAAGGGAACAATAGAAAACAAAACAAGAAAGCAAAGAAAGGAAATAAAACAATTACTCTACCGAACTATATACAAACCCCTACAAGGTAAATAAAACCCATGGTAAGATCCAAAGACACCTGTATTTGCATACTTCCTTATATTGTGCAGGAGCATCAGGGCACTAGTTATGGTTCTAATCCTAGCAAATTCATCCTTGTATTCTGAAAAATATTCTTGTATTCTAAATTCATTGTGTTTAATAGAATAACTCTTAATGATCAGCAACTGAGGAAGCTCATCATGTTCATGATTAATCCATATGCATGTCTTATCTCCTGAATTTCCGTAATCAAAATAGTATTCAACATCATTTACTGTGGAAAGGAGAAATACAACCTGATGTATTTCTGGATCTGTTGGACATGCTTCTTCATTGACAGCTGGTCCTCCATTTAACTTTGCATTCTCATTGCTCAGCTCAGTGCCTAGTCTCACTTCAATTTGAAGAATGTATGACTCTTGAAGTATTAATCCTTCATCTTTATCCAGCTTTGTCTCCTCATTCTAGATGTATGTCTAATTCTTGTCTTTAGGCAGCACCTCAATGTTTTCCTTAATTTTCTGCACATCAGCATCTAAATGAGTATCTTCATAACCTGATATATTGAAATTTATCATTTCTAAACCATTTGACTGTAAAGGTGAATTAACTTTTGATTGATAGGAATACTTCCCTGTTTCATTTTCAAAATAATGCTGGATTGGAATTTGAGTATGCACAATAATTCCAAAGCTTTTTGCATCTTCAACTTTCATGAATTGTTCATCAAATAGCTCACATTGTCCATCCAGTAAGGTATCTAGTTCCATTGACCTACAACATTCTTGCATTTGATCATTCAATTTAAAGGAGTCAGCTATGAAATCAAGATTTACTTTCTTTTCTATGACTCCATTAGTTGCTATCATGGGAACTTCATCAGTAGTAATGCATTTAAATTCTTCCACCTATCTCCATTCCCTTTTACCATAGAATAACTCAAGGAAAGATGTGTCATTATCCTTATCAAAAGCATTAGGATCAAAATGAAAGACTTTATCCTGACAAGTAGTTTCCTCTCTATAATTTTCAAAAGATTCATACCTGCACTATGCCTCACCCTTATCATAAAGTAGAGAACTGCTATCAATCTCACCATAGAATGACTCAAGGAAAGATGTTTCCTCTTCTTTACCTTCTAGAACTGATTCAGCTATTGTGTTTTCTAAACAACTCATCATTAGGGGTGTTGCTTCTCTTTGTTGTTCCAGAATTCGAGTCTTCTCCAACATGACCAAGCAAGCATCACAATCCCTTTCTGAATGCTCTTCATCATGTAATCTGCACCAACTTTCAATCAAGACATCATCAGTGGATAAACCTAATATTTGACTACACTGTATATTTCTAGACAAGTATAATTCAAAATATTTAAAGCGGTCCACTTCAGTGTCTGGACAACTAATAACTTCTGGTGCTGCATCTGCTTGTTGCTCTAGAATTTCTTCATTTTCCTGCCAGGCTTCAGCCCTGAACACATCTATAAAAAATATTATTCCTTTCAACTATAGATCCAACCTTATAAGAAAAGTTAGACAATTAATTTCACTGTGTTCCATAGTCTGGTGTATCCTGCAACAACTGGATAAACCAAAGTCAAATAAATTCTAAGGATAAAGCTACCTATTCAAAGTTTCCTAAAATAAAGGAATGTTGACTTGACAATTATTTTCATATGCATCCATCAAAATGAGACTCTATTTTCAATTTTTTTTTTAGGATTTTGAAATTTTAATGAGATCTATCATATCTCAGAATAAAACTTGAAAGCTCAGAAAATCAAATGAATTTTTTGAAGCTTTCAGCTAGATCTTCGCAAAGATACAGTCAAAACCTCTCAGATAAGAGATATTTGCAGACATTAACCTCAAATAATGAAATATTTATGCAATATTTATAGAAATCTACAGTTTCCTTGTTCAGGCCCTCCTTCTAGCGCTAATTTATGTTGATGACGATGTTAGTCATAAACAAACATAGAATAAAAGTTACACAACAACCTTTACTCATCTTGAAGGACATGATGAATTCAGAGAATTCATGATCCCATGTCTCCATTGATTAGTTCATAATCTACTGACGTTACTCAGTGGTTGATTTGTGTTGTTGTTAATCATTCAGGGGCCTAACGTTCTTCAACAATTTCTGTAAAGTTCATCAATATTTCTCCAAATATCTTGTTCTTTATATCTGCCCTGCATAAAACTCCAAATTATTTTACCTCTGCACTATGAATTCACTCAAATAATGTGCCTACATGTTGATATTTACATGAATTTTACCATTATTTGCAATTCTTTGCACGATATTTTCAACACTACATGCATTTAGCTCAAATATGCTAATAATATTCAGTTGTCTATGAGATGTCAGCATATTTCATGTTATTTGCTTCTGATTATCTGTTATTTGTAATTATGATGGGGAATTACTCTGAAATTCAAAGAAAATTAAAAGAATACTTCAAATTTGGTGAATCTTAGCTATTGAACCACATACATACTAGATACAGTCATGAGGAGAAGAAATCAAACCATATTTTCACCAGGATGTTCCACAGCTAGATACAGATGATGCTAACTTCAAAGGAAAAGGAATGAAAACAACACATACAGACTGATAAGCACTCCAAGGGACACAGCAAATCAAAGCATGTATCAAGAGTTCAAACACTGATTACTCAGGATTTATGATGATTTGTAATCAAACGGTCTTCTCTTTCATTAAGTATGCAATGACACGTATGCTTACAATAACTTTGAAATAGGCCCTGATATTTTAGCAGTCAAATTTCAATTAAGCTTCTGAATACTCAAATTATCATATCCCTGCACCTTTTATAGAATAAGGTGAGGGAACGGTTACAAATGACCTATGGTCAGGATTTATCTATTAAGATCAACAGTCCAGATGAATAGCGCGTGCCTGCCAGTTGGCAACTACACAGCTGGCACAGAATATTCCAGCATCTTTGACCTAGCCCATCCTCCAGCTAGCAAACAGTATATTTGACAATATCCTCATTAGCTCTGGTTCAGGTTGCCTCTGCATGCAACTCTGTAATTTTCATCCATCCTCCAAAACAGCTTCAACATCCTGCAATAAAAAGACAAGAATCAAGCATCAGCTTCTTTTAATAACTAGCAGGAAAATAAACATTTATATTTTATCAGGCTGTGAATGTGCGAACCTATAGATATCGGGTTATGAATATTGAGCATCTGTGAAAATTTGCGTAATTAAATGTCCATAGGTGGTCAAGACGGTCCGGGTGACTATCGTTGACTGGAAAACATGCTATCAGGCCCTAAAATGGCTTCAATATCTGATCGAGTCAAGGGTCATTTGAGTGATTTTTGATAAAAATATCAAAAATATGATTTTCGGTATTTTCTACATCTTAGTAAATTGCATTTTCGGAGGCCTTAGGAGCAGAATTAGGGCTCAAGATCGGTGCTTGGCGTTAAGCCTAAGTGACCGAGCAACTCGAACTAGATAACTAGTTTATCTTTCCAATGAGTCCAAAAAGTTTAAATTCCTATAAAATAGCTAGGAGTTATGACCCTGCCAAGGGGAGGATAAAAAATTTCCTAATTTTTTGAATTTCTGTGAATTTTTGCAAATAGTTTCACCTTCTGGTAGCTCTTTTTGTATTCCAAGGGTGATGTGACCCTTCATATGACATGCAAGCCTTACATTTTCAGTTTTCACATGCGTAAGATCATGCATATGCAATACATGCGCTTTTGTTCACTAAATTCCATTGAATAACATTATCGGGTCCAGGTATGCACATTAGTTAATATGAGGGATAGTAACTAATATGACTCTTCGTAGATTGGGATATGATGATGATGTCATCATCATGGACGGGCTTCGTTAAAATGTGAAAGGCTGATGTCATGGTCATACTGAAGGAAATCGGGTGATGTTAAGAAATATGACCCTGATATAGATCATTAATGACTAGAGGCTTTTTATCTGGTGGGTACAAAACCCACATTAGCAAAGTGGCATTATCTGCGTTATAGTCTGATACATAGTGTATTCCATCTACCCCTTCAATACTTAATTGCACCTTTTTGTCTCGATTTCTTTGAAAACTACCAAATGGAATAGTGTAGGTCATATCCCACCTATAGACTAGCATGACTCCTTTTAATAATGTCCTTCCCTTTTTAGGGGTTATAGTCTCCATTTATTTGTTAATCTCTGCCTACAATTGCTTCAAAGCCTCATCTTTTAATTCAGGGGTGAGATTTTTTATCCTTTCCCTAGTTTGTTTGCCCTTGCATTCATATAAGAAGGCCTTAAACTCGAGAATTTTGACAAAATAATTATCAAAAACAAAAGTTTTTCTTGCACTATGTCTTATATCATCTAAAAGTTCATCCAGGGCTTCCCTTATGACAACTTCTCTTTCAACTGGAGGTTCATATTTGTCAATCACAGGCTAGAATACGTATACACCTTCATCCCCACTATCAATTTCTTCTTGTTTAGCAGTACTGGTGTCCATAGAGAAACTATTCTCTGGTGTAGGTTGAGGGGAAATATGGCACAGTGGGGTTTCATACTTGGCTTGTGTTTCTCTAATGTTCTTATTTTGTTTTTCAAAAACCCAAGGGGGAACATCCCTAGTTAATTATACTTCGTGTGCAACCAATGTATTCAACCTTTCAATAAGATCATCAATCTCAAGAAAAGTTCCTTTGTATGTGGGATTTTTGGCTATCCTCCAAGCCTTTGCTAGCATTATTTTGTGATATGAATATCTTCTTCCTGCTACACAATTCTCATCAATATTTCTTATCAAATCATTGTGCACAAAGAGGATATGAGGATATCCTTTCAACTTTTTACTTGTTTTAACCTCATTTATAAAATGTTCTACATCAAAATTCTCCTTGGCATTTCCTTTTGGTATTTTGTAATGCTCTAAATTTTTATCAATTAAGTCAGCCTTTTTTAGAAACAATAGTGAAATCTCCAAAACATAATGTTCTAGGCATCAGTGATTGCTTATTATAAATTTTGAGATGCATAAAATTAGAATAGGCTAATTGCCTCACAATTTCCAAATAAGCAATACTATTGGGACAAGTCTTTGGCAACAAAAATGGTGATCATACCCATAGATTCTAATCTTTGTGTAGTCATTATAGGCATACCAGTCACCCCAGTTGTGTTTGATCTTTTAATTTTTATCCTTGTCTTTAGGTCTCAAGAACTTCTGCACTTCTGGTGACAAGTGGTAATTACATGGATGATTCAATAAATTATACAAAGGTTTTACAAAGTACTCTTCAAATTACAAGTAGTGTGATCTTTCACATCTACTATCCTAAATAGTTGTCCACATTTGTATAGGCCCAATGTTCTCATCCATAACTAGGTCTTTTATTCTCAAACATTCATCCCACATGCACATATTATATCCCTCATATAAAATGAGATGCATGAACAAAGAATAATGCATGAATTTAACACCTCCATTTTTTATAGAAACTAAATCATTGTGAAGATCATTAGCAAGATATTTAGCATAGTCAATAGGCTGAGCATCTTGGCTCTGCACATTTGTTGTGAGAACCATTGGTTCTACCTCGATCAATGTAGGGGCATCGAAGCCAAGTACTTGGCAAATAGAATAGTAGGTATATTTACAATACTGCTCAAATAAATCCACAAAGTATGGGGGATCTTCCACCATTGAGAACACTATGAGCCTACTCCCTTCATCTCAAGGTTTGTGTAATGGTAACCTCCACTATTTATAACTTGTGCTTAGATTATAGTATTCATTCAAGAGATCTCTAATCTTGAACCTCATCTCAAGATTGGTATCCAATTGAAACACCATGGATATATAATTCTTGGTGATAGGAATGAAAGAAGATCCATCTCTTAATTCAATCATATGAGTCTTTGGATTGTATTTTTTTGCCAATGCTTTGAGCAATCCCACATTGATAAACACATTGGGCACTACCAATTTTTCCAAGTTTAATCTCTAAGGGTTGGAGACAGGTTTGTGTCTATGCATTTTTTTATAGTGATATAGAAATAGATCATATCCCCTTATCAGGGTCCATGTGTCCCCAACTTATTTGTTTCTATCCTCCAATTTCTTAGCTTGGGGGTTTAATTATGCATTTCTTCTAGACCTTTGTCCTTAGCCCAAGCACTGATATATTAAATCCTAGTTTAGATATCTCTCTTCTAGTTTCTATCTCTTCCCTTTAGGGTTTTCAGTCACATCTTCCATGATATAAACTTTGCAAAAACAAAAACCCTACTTTTGTGCTTATAATTTGAACTAGTTTATGTACTCTACAATTTATTAGTTTGAGCTTAGAGTACTTACTTGGATGATATCTTCTCTAGTTCTAGAATTGTTGTTCTTAGCTGTGCCTTACCTTTGTTCTCCTTGGTTTCTTAATGTTGTCACAATTTTCTTAGAAAATGCACTCGACTTTGGTTCATTAATGGCATTTCATGGAAAATTTTATCTCATCGAAGGAGTAATTAATTTTTAAATATGAGTCTTTTGATCACCACCAAATTGTCTTATCAATACTTCATCAGGATGACTAATTTGTGATCTCACCGATATTTCCCCCTTTCCTCGATTTCACTTTTACTGTTTAATTATTTTATTTCCTTCATGATTTTGGAGTGACCCATTATGACCTCATACCAATATCACAACATCCTCTTGAAACCCTTCTTGTTGGCAGTCTCTTCGATATCTTCTTATGTCTTTGATGTGTTCACAAGTCATTGCACTAGGGTAACAAATTTTATCTAAGGGACTAATATTTGGGTCTCTCTAATATGGATCCATCCCTTCAATGTTTATTTATTTAGTATATCCTTCCCTTTTTGAAAGGACTATAAATTACCTCACTCTGACATCCTAGAGTCAGTTTAAAAATCTTTTTTGTTACCCTTGTATCGAATGCCATCATTTTATCAATAGGACAAATTCACATGTCCCATCGATGGATATATTTTCCTTTGATATTTATTCTGCAGGTATGGGCATATGGACCAAAAAACCTTTTGGGACCCACCATACCATTTTATCGAAGAGACTCATGAACTAGTCATTCCGACATAGCGAAGTCTCTCTGAAGTGAAATATTTCTTTTGGCTTATCGAAGGGACTATGTGACATGTCCTACAGATGCATATCTATCTCGTCGATGAA
Source organism: Cunninghamia lanceolata (assembly GCA_027924645.1). Lineage (NCBI taxonomy): Eukaryota > Viridiplantae > Streptophyta > Pinopsida > Cupressales > Cupressaceae > Cunninghamia > Cunninghamia lanceolata. The sequence goes on from BSBN01000957.1 coordinate 9,921,565, forward strand.
CTTTTTGGTGTCATAGGGATATCAAAGGGACTCTTAAATCATTACTCTAATATTATGTAGTCTCTTCAACTCTTTAAGTGTATAAATCTGGTTATGTCCCCTCGATGTCTTATTATTGCTCTGATATATTGATGAGTCACATTATAAAATGTTTATGTCCCTCAATGATTTATTTCCCAAGTTATCGTTTAGAGACCCTAAGTATTGACTTCTTGATGTGTAGCAGTGTCTTCGACACAAATTTGATATTGAAGGGACTCTAAAACTAGTTTCCTTGATGTCATAGTTTCTCATCGACATTGTGCATATTGTTTCTTCAAAAGGGTATTAGGATGACTCTTACTGATATAGTAGAATCTCTTCAATGTCATTTTTATATTTAGGGTAATGGTGACAAAATGTGAACTTATTAGGGTAATGGCTTATGGGTCAGATAAATAGATTGTTTTGGATGAGAAAATTCTAAAATGACATGTTAGGTGATTGGATTATGGTGGAAAAATGAAAAATTTTAGGGTTAATTTTTAGTTCTAATAGTGGCTCTAATTGGGGATGAATGACTATAAGGTCATTGCAAGAATCCAGAAGTATTCTCTGGGATGCAGACCAATGGTGGGGGTGGTGGAAAAAGGAAAAGAAAAAATATCCTAATCTATTGTGCATGGAAAATTATGGTTTTAAGAGAAGAAGTATTTCAAGAATTGTCCATGCACTGGTAATTCCTGTTCTTCACTAGTTAGATTTCGTAGGTAGTATGAGTCTTCACCGCATTTACCAATAATGATAAATGAGCCTAACCATAGTGCTTCATATTTCTTGTGCTTCCCTTTATTCTGGCCTCTAGCATTCCACATAAGGATCATGTCATCCACTTCAAATTTTTTGTCCTTTGCCTTTTTGTCAAATATATACTCCATCTATAACTACAACTTTTCATTTTTCTCCTTAGATTGGATCCTGATTTCATCTAATTCAGCCAATTGTTCTATCCTTTCTTCCATAAGCTCAGGGACATCTATATCTTCTTGAAGGATAAACTTATAGATTGGTAAAAGGTTATGCATTGGGAGCCAAGCTTGGGCTCCATACACTAGTTCAAATGGAGACTTTCCAGTAGCCTTCTTTACAGTAATTCTATCTTTCCACAGGACTAATCTTAGTTTGGAATCCCATGACTTCTTGTTGCTGTCCAACATCCTCTTGATTATTTTTATAATACTTTTGTTTCTTGATTCTACCTTCCCATTTGCTTGAGGATGGTATGGTGAAGCATATGAAACTATTATGCCATAAGAATCATAGAATGTCTTAAATTCTTCTGATCGAAAGCACATACCATTATCTATGATGAGTCTTACAGGGACCCCAAATCTAGTAATAATGTTTTCTAGTAGGAAATTATTCACCACTCTGCTAGTGGCTTGCCTTGTTGGAATTGCTTCTATCCATTTTGTAAAATAATCAATGGCCAGCAAGATCCATTTGTGTCCACCACTAGACCTATCTGTAATTTCCCCTATAATGTCAATTCCCCATTGGTGAAAAGGTGCTCAACTTACATTGATCTCAAGGGTAAGGCTCCCTGATAATTCAGTTTGCCAGAAAATTTTTGACATGCTTCACACTTCCTTACATATTTGTAGGCATCATTGAAGACTTTAGTCTAATAATAGCCTGCTCTTAGTATCTTATGGGTAGTGGTTTTTGTTGAGAAGTGACCTCCACACACACCTTTATGCATTTCATGCAACATTTGCTCTGCTTGTGTTTCATCTAAGCAAAATAATAAAACACCATCTCTCTTTTTCCAATATAAATCTCCCTCCATGAACACATATTTTGAAGCATGTAGTTTTAAGGTTCTTCTTTGATTGTCATTTAACCCTTTAGGACACTTCATGTGTTTGAGATAATATATCACATTGGTGTACCAAGATGTGTGCTCAATGCTTGCAATCATGTTATCTTCCTTTTCTATATTGCATATCTATGAAGCCTCCAAGTTAGACTCAGCCATTAACTTGGCTAACCCTTGTCCCCTCACCAGTTTGGTAATTTGAATGTGAATATTAAACTCTTGAATGTGATTTATCCACCTGTATCTTCATCTTGTAGCCTTAGTTTGAACAAACACATCCTTAACTATAGTATTTGGCACATATGCATTTACTTTTGCCCCCACCAAGTAAGGCATGAATGCCTTGACTACTTTTACTAGGGCATAAGCTTGCTTCTCAGTGATACCATATTTTAATTCTACCCCTTGAAGTGATTTACTAAAGAATGAGATAGGTTGTTCACATCCTTCATTATTCTTTTGTAATATTACAACCATCACTATGTGAAATGATGCAAAAGAAATTATTTGAAATGGTTTATCAAAGTCTAGAGATTTTAATACAGGCACTTCCTTAATTGCTCTCTTAATTAACAAAATTCATCAATAGATTCTTCTGTCCAATCCACTTTTGAGCCTTTCTTCAAATCTTTCAGATTGGCTTGACGATCTCTGCAAAGTTTGAAATGAATCTCTTAACAAAGTTAATTTGTCCAAAGAAGGACTAAATGGCTTTTAAAATATTTGGAATGGGAATTTTATCAATAGCTTCCACTCATTTAGGATCAATCCTGACTCCATCTTTTGAGACTATATGTCCTAGTAATTTACCCTCTATCACAACAAAATGAAATTTCTTTGGGTTTAAGGAGATGCCATATTCTAATACCTTGATAAAGATCTTTTCTAGGTGTACACAATGGTCTTTGGCCCTTTTAGAATATGTTGTCATATCATCTTGATAAACCACCATTATAATATTTATTAAGTCAGCAAAAGCTATATCCATAGCCCTTTGAAATGTTGCTCCAGCATTAGTGAGGCCAAAAGGCATTCTCATGTATATGTATATACCCCATGGTGTGGTGAAAGTAGCTTTATACTGTTTTGATTCTTTGACCTTCATATGGTTGTACCCTGAGAAGCCATCTATCATAGACAACAATTCACATCCTGTCACCCTTTGTAGCATTGCTTCCATGTTTGGAAATGGATAATTATCTTTGAGTGATGAGATATTTAAATTTCTGAAATCCACACATAACCTTATGTCTCCATTTTTCTTTCTTACTGGCACAAAATTTGGGACCCAAGAAGAATGTCTAATTGGCTTGATAATACCACCATCTCTGAGTTTCATGAGCTCCTCTTGCATCTTAGATGCTAATGTGGGATTTATAGGTCTTTGTTTTTGTCTGAATGGTTTGTCATTAGGTTTCATTGGTATTTTACGTTGGAATAGGTCCTCTCTGTAGGCTTTTAGATCATCATAAGACCAAGAAAACACATGTTTATATCTTCTCAGTAGGGCTATAAGCATTTCTCTGACTTTAGGGATGATCTTTTTCCCAATTTACACCTTTTTAGGAGCCATCTCTGTCCCAAGATTGATTTACTCAACATCTTTGAGATTGACTAGTATAGGTTTCAAATTAAATATGTCATTTCCATCAAATACTCTCTCTAGGGATACAAGGCCTTCTGGTATTTTGTTTGTTCTGAGCTGCATCACCTCTTGTACAAAAAGAGTTTCCTTACCATCTACTTCTTCCACAAATGAATTGAAATCTATTTCTTGAGATTCATATTAGTCTACACAATGAAGAAACTTAACCAAGTCATCATCATCATTGAACACTTGCCAATTATAGATATTATCAGGGATCACAAGTCTAGTCTTTAATTCCACCTCTTTTATTCCTACTAGTGTAATATCATCTCTCTTCAAAGTGATATATGCCAGAAAATATACCATTATGTTTTTAGATCTTTCTACCCAGTCTATAGAGACTGCATCAAAAAGTTCAATGGTATCCCAAACAACATTTCTATATTGTTTTAACCCCTTATTTTTTGATGAATATTTTCCCCTAGCTTGTGAGACAATTAGTTCAAAATCTCCATATACTACTAACAATTTGATTTAATACCTTATGGAAATGTTCAAACCCAACAACAATGCCTCATATTCGGCGATATTATTAGTGCATTCAAAGGTTAACAAAAATGAATATTTGAATGTTTTGCCAGTTGGTGAGATGAATATCACCCCTACTCCATTCCCCCCTTTATTGCACATACCATCAAAATATATTTGTCATACACCATGTTCATCTAGCTAAGCTTCTTTATTGATTGGTTCTGTATTTTGCAATTCAGGTTGTGATTTTTCAATTCTGAAGCTTCCAAGATCCACATCACAAAAATAATTTATTTCATTGGGATCAAGATACTCTATAATATTTTCATATCTTGGATCTCTACACAACCTGACTTCCTTTCCATTTACTAGTATCATTGTATATGATAAGTCTAATTGGAGATTCCCCCTACTGCAGCAGTCCACTAGCTGGATAACAACATACCATAGTATGGTAGAGTATCTACTACAATTATGTCAGTTCTATAAGTGGCTTTAGGACATAAGTCTAATTTCAATTCTACAACCCTCATGACTCTAATAACTGGGATGGATCTATTGTCCATTGCATAGCATTTACCATATGTTGTATCCACCCATAAGCCTAATTCTTGTTGGAAACAAGGTAGATAACTGAGAGGGGGGTGAATCAGTTATCTTAAAACTTTTCTTACTTTTACTTTCTTTTCTTATCTCAATATTTAGTGATATATCAAACCATGAAAGCATAAGCAACCATAAGAACTGAAATGAAATTAACACACATAACACAAGGATTTTTACGTGGAAACCCTGTTAAGGGAAAAAGCAAGGGGTGACTAACCCAAGATTTGATTCTCTGTAAAAGAATAAAAGAGTACAAAATGGCACTTTCTAGTTAGGGCTCACTGCCTGAGCACACTACTCACAAGAGGCTCACTGCCTACAAGAGAATCACTGTCTACAGAACTTACAAAAGATAACCAAGTGTTTGAACTAATGAACAACATCTGCATATGCAAGAATTCAGTTTCGGTTAGGCACAGTATATCGATCTAACACATTTCATCCTTCCTTTATTTAGTATTGCTATTCTATCACATTCTGGACTTTGATTGAAGCTTTCACTTTTATCTCTACTATTCTTCACACTTCATTTCATACACACACACACTCCACAAGCTTGAATCCATTGAGTATATATATATCTGTATCAAGGATTTCCAATAACTTTCTAGTCAGCAACAAGAACACTTAGGATATTTGCAAGTTACTGTTATGTCAGCTGAATCCTGTTGATAACTGAGAGGGGGGGGTGAATCAGTTATCCTAATTGTTTCCCTTTTTGAACTTTCTTATTAATTAATGCAGCATTGAATCAAACACAAAAACATTACCATGAAATAAGAAACACATGACACAGTATTTTTGACGTGGAAACCCTGTTAAGGGAGAAAACCACGGGGTGATTAACCCAAAAATTATTCTCTGTTAGAAGAATAGGAAATTACAAAAATGGCACTTGCCAATTAGGGCTCACTGCCCGAGCACACTGCTCACAAGAGGCCCACTGCCTACAAGGAGACACACTGTCTACAAAGTGATAAGAATCACAGTCTTGAACTGATTGGAAGCATCTGCATATGCTGGAGTTTAGTTCCGGTTAGGCTCAGTACACTGATCTGCTGCACTTCATCTTTCCTCTGTTCTTTATTCTGCTATCCTTTCACATACCAGATCTTTCTTGCTACTTCTGCTCTGTTCTGCACTTATTTGCATATATCTTCACACAATCACACACTTCACAACTAAATCCATCCTCTATATATATCCGCACAAGTAATTTCATCACCTTTCTAGTCGGCATCCGGAACAGTCTAGTTTCTTACAAACTCTGTTCTGTCGGCTGAATCCTTGCTCACCAAGCAATGCGGATCAAGCATATACTTGTAGATATCATTAATCATGTCGGCCAAACATGATTCATGCCTTCACAACCTTTATCATCAACAGTAACACATCCGGAAAGTAGTCTGATACTCTGTCAGTCAGTTCTTCCTCTGTTTTCACTGTCTTTCAGGAATCCGGTACTCAACTATTCATATCTTTTTCCTTGTCCATCACCAGAGGCTAAATCCTTGGAATATACCACTCAAGGTAGTCCTCTTGACTTCCCCAAATCTGCACTGTACCAAGACACTTCCTCTGAGAGATCCGGACCAATCTGTCGGACCTTGCCATATGCTCTGTTCTTGTTTACCGGACCACAACAACCTTCATTCTGACTTCCGGTAGGGACACATCATGACTTGCGGATATGTGGGATGACCTTTGTTGCCATCAATGACAACAACCATGAATCCATATAGTGTCTCTTGCCAACAATCTCCCCCTTTGGCATTGATGGCAACACTTAGTGAAAAATGACTAAGTGTTTACACTATGCTCCCCCTTGGCTGATGCTCTATCTTTATATACAATTTCTGGAACTCCCCCTTAGTTGGATTCCTCATTTTTCACTGCTCCTCACTCCCCCTTTGACATCAATGGCAAAGGGTAGGGTCCGCACACCAAAATTTTCAAAAATTTTCTATACATAGCCGCATATTTACATACTCACATATACTGAAGAATGTCTGCAAAGGATGTCTTCAATTGGATCAGTTCTGTAGCCCAACTTAGCTTCATTCTTTCCAAAATTGAGATGTGACCACTCAACAAAAATGCAAAAGCTTCTGCCCTCTTGAGATCTGTCAGATCATTTGTTTGGGCGGTGGTCTGAGCATCACTGATGGCCTCATGCATAGTTTCTAACTTAGGGATTATAATCCTTCTAAGTTCTCCCATCCGGTTGGTGATATTCTTCCTTTCCTTCTCAAGGTTCTTTATTTCATTCAAGACTGCAATAGTCTGACATTCTTGATTTATTATGGAGGAAGAGAGAGGATCAAAACTTTGAGATAAACTTTGTAGTTTGTCCTGTTCCTCTTTTATTTTCTTATCAATTTGTGATGTTGCCTTTGACCAAGATATACAAAATTTGTAAATGTCACCGCCATCCTTAAGAGCATTTTCTAAGCTCTTTATTCCAATACTCATAATTTTCCTATCGGTAGAGATGAATCCTAATACTTCTGAAAATCTTTTATCCAAAAATTCCTTCCGGACCTTTTCTTCAGCTGATTTTTCTAGAGAATCAAAATGTGTATCAACACTGCTGACTAAGGTTTTTAGATTACCGGAAGAGGAGGCTGTCGGATCTATCTGGATTGATGGCATAATCTTTACAAGTACTCCAGAAGCAGCCTCTATCAACTCACAGTCTTCCATATGAGACTTCAGGAGTTTTTCATTTGCCTTGGCATTTGCAAATAAAGCTATCTTCATTGTTTGTACCGGAGAGAGAGAGTCAAAGTCGAATGGGCCTTTTAGAAGCTCCGGTTCATCAATCTCTAAAGTTTCTTTGCTCAAAAATTGTTGAACAGTTTGTGCAGTGTCTCTTGCCGGAGACAGATGTTTCTTTTCTTCTACAGTCTTGGAACTGTCAACCTCTTTATCTTTCACCACTGCTTCCTTCTCCTGTAATTTCTCTTCTTCTTTGGATCCGGAGACTGTAGGGGAAACCGGAGGAGAGATGCTAGCTTGTTCATAGGCCACTTCTTCTGGAGCAGATGATTCCAAATCCGCAGCTGTTTCTGCACCTAAGTCCTCTACAACAGGAAGATTGAACCTTTTGAAGGCCTTCCGGAGGATCTCTTCTGTCTCTTGGGCCACTTTGTCAGTCTCACCAAGCATGAGTTGATTCATCCTGGCTTTACTTCTGAACTCATCTTTGCAGTCTTTGAAGATTATGTTCATTGTCTTGGGATCAATTTGAGGATATAGCTGAATAGCTATCTACTCCCGGATCTCAAGATCTTTTGCATGAGCATTATTCTTTCTTATTTCTAATTCCTTTTCTAGGCTTTTAGGAATAATAGATATGATCTCAATGAAAGCCTTATTGTATATGTTTAGATATTTGACTGTGGCTTCCTGCAGAATCTTTTGGTCAGCCTCATTGTAGTCATCATAAAATTCAGTCATTGGTTGAAGGTTTCCATCCACCGTAACCGACTTGATTACACTCTCTAGAGACAGAGTGGGCTTTTCAACAGATACCTCTGCCATTTCATCCTTGTCTGGCCTGTGGAGGGTTTACCGGATCCTTTCTTCTTCTGCTTCTTTATTTCTTTTACTCCCTCATCTGACTCTGTTTCATCTTCATCCTTTTGGCTCTCATAAGCCCTTGTGGCTTTTGTCTTAGATCTTTTACCGGATGCCTGGACTTCCAGTTTTGAGCTTTTGGTTGTGGGAGGTGCAGATCTTTTTGATGATCTGGTCCGGGTGGAAGTTTCAACCGGAACACTTTCTTTACTTTTCTTTTCTTCCTCAGCCTTCCTCCTCTTTTCCCGGCTGGCATCAAGTGCCTCTTTTGAGATGCCTAGGCCTTGAGCAATGTGCTCTACTTCTTTTCTCACCTTTCTCTTTATCTCAGGTTCCCTGAGTTCTACATGGATCTTTACACTCAGCTCCTCAAAGGTTCCAAACCTTTCTACCTTTAGATCTTTGGGCTGACTTAGCATGTGTTGAACATGCAGCTCCACTATCTGTTCATCCACTTCATACCCCATGGGCATGATCCAGACAGTCCTTGGCTCCACCGCCTCCATTAGGCACTGATCAGTGTCCACCATAAAGCACACTGAGTCTTTGTATTTTTCAACAAGAGACTGGGGAATTCTCTCTCTTGCTTGCATCATGCTTTGAAAGTTTTTGAAGTATCCCCATAGGGCTGTATTTCTTGCTTTGGCATCCCCAAGCCCATGTAGATAGTCTCTTATTTGGACTGCAACAGGTTTGTCATTCTGCCATACCCATCCACTTGATCCGGGCAGCTCATTCATGAAGTAGAAGAATAGACATACTATAAGAGTACCATACTTAAAGGAATTCTTCTTGTCCTTCTTGATTTTCTGTATATTTTCCATTAATTGGCTTAAGAGCAGTTCGCAGAGATCATATTCTGCATTCTTCCTTAGCATTTCATAGGCAGTATATACTACAGTTTCGGATACAGAATTCTCCCTGCTAGAGTGATAGATCTTGTATCCTATTATCATGGACACATACTCGATATCCGGATCAGAAATATCTTCAATGGTCATTGCCCTCTTATCAAACTTTGATCCGGTGGCCTCAGTTACAATGTTATTTTTGACAGATTTGAGGATAGGTATCCCTCCGGAAGAGTATAGACCAGTTACTGCTCTAATTGCCTCTTTTGTGATCTTGCAGGGTCTATCTAGCCATAGGAAGTTGTCATGCATCCTGCTCAGTACATACCAGACCCATTCATCTTCTTCAAAGCAGGGGAAATGAATAAATTGCTCAAATTGTTTCTTCTAGATACCCTTATACTCTAGTTTAAGCTCAAAAGCATCGTCTATCAGTTGCTTGTGATAGAGATCTCTCAATTTGAATTCCCCAAATTCCTCAATGCTTGCATGTATGTAAACCCTAATGTCTTCTGTGTGTAAAACTCCGTGAGGAACACTGGAAAATGCTCCTAAGGGATCTACCTCCAATGACTTGTATGGATGTTTCTTAAATTCAGGTCGGGGCCTATCTGAGATTTTCACTATATTTGGAGTAGCCATTTCTTCAAAGATTTGCAGTGAGATAATGAAAACGGAGAATACCTTATGCGCCTTCGGTTTGCACGGAGTGGTTGGATTGATTTCTTTATGCAATGACTTTGGCAGGAGATCTTTGGTGTGCTTGATGAATCTTGTTGCAGAGCTCCACTTTTCGCTTCTTCTTGAGTGCAGAATGAGCAAATGCTTTTTGAGAAATCTCTTATATTGCTCCGCAAACCCTAATATCTGATGGCAATAAATGCTTGACCTATATTATTGCGGTTTGCCTTATCTGGATAGCTTGGAGTATCCCGGATCAGTCCTGATCTGTGAACATCATCCGGATCTTTCAATCATGAATAAATCAAGGTGACACATTACAAGAACATCCCAAACACTCTGTCCAATCCGCAGAATAAGACAATGCACTTCCGGATCTCTCCGGACCTTTTTGTAATCCTCTGTTATACCGGAGCATCTCCCGGAACAGGTCTTACTTGATCGATCACAGCTTCTTCATATCTCCATGCAGACCTCTGAGATCTTATCTGGATCATCTCAAGACTTATATCTTTAAACCCTTTACTCCGCATCTTGTGCCACATCCGGCACCACTTGATTGGCTGGGGGAACAGGATTTTCTTGGAGTCTCCCCCTGAGCCAGAGCTTACTTTTTAATTTCCAGAAGAAATATCAGCACCAGAGTCTCGTGCGGATCCAACCTCTACATTCTCTGAACTTTTCTTCACCTAAATCTTGCTCATCTGATTCCTAACTTCATCCGCATTCATCTTTTGTTTACCCTTGTCTTGATTCTGATTATACACCGAACCTCTTTTGTCCTGATTCTTGCTTCTGCAGACTTTAGCATTATGACCGGACCTATTACAGATTTGGCAAATAACATTTCTTTGCATATTTGACTGATAACCTCTTGATCTGCATTGATTAGCCATATGACCTACTCTATTGCATGTAAAGCATCTACCTTTGAATGATTTGTTTACTTGCATATTTCTGCATTCATGGGATTTGTGTCCATACCTTTTGCAGTTGAAGCACTGTCCAGAGAAGGATGAATTAATCTGATTCATTCTCTTTCTGCACTGATTAGCTTTGTGACCAAAGTGGTTGCAGCTGTGGCAATATCCATTGAAAGATGGATATCTTTGAGCATTGGGCTGTCTTACCGGAGGTCTTCTAGGCCTGTTCCTTGGATTTTCTGATCCAAAATTCTTTTGACCGGATCTGAAGCTTTCTCCTTTCTCATATCCCAAACCATACTTGTCATCTATCCTCTTTTGACTTCCAAGAAGAACTTCAAGTTGAGCAGAACTTATCTTGAATTTCTCTTTATATTCATTTGCTGTTTGAAGGTCTCTTTTGAGAGAGGTAATTTGATCCTCAAGTTTTTCTTCATTATCTTTGGCATCTTCAAGATCAGATTCAAGATGTCTGATAATCCTATCCATCTGGTGGCATTCTTCTAATTTTTCTTTAAGAGATTGTCTTAGATTGTCTTCAGCTTTTCTTTTTTCTTCAATCTCTTGAGTAAACTTTATAGTTCCTGATTCCATTTCATGCCTTAACATAATGACTTCTTTTGATAACTTTTCACATAACTTGGTCTGCTCAATCAATTCTTCATTTGTATTGCTTTCTTCACTTTGTCTTGCCAATTGTTGGAGCAGCTCCTTTCTCTTTTTCATAGAGAGACTTAATTTGTCTTTTAATTCTCTCATGAATTCATCAGCCTATTTGAGTCTTTCCTTTAATTCATTGACTTCAGAATTTGACTGTTCAAGATCCTCAAGGGCAGTCTTGAGTTGCTCCCTTAAACCATATGCATCCATTTGAACTCCCAGATCTTCCTCAAGCTGTTAGGCTCTATTAGGAGGAACTTAGCTCTGATACCAATTGTTGATAATTGAGAGGGGGGGGTGAATCAGTTATCCTAATTGTTTCCCTTTTTGAACTTTCTTATTAATTAATGCAGCATTGAATCAAACACAAAAACATTACCATGAAATAAGAAACACATGACACAGTATTTTTGACGTGGAAACCCTGTTAAGGGAGAAAACCATGGGGTGATTAACCCAAAAATTATTCTTTGTTAGAAGAATAGGAAATTACAAAAATGGCACTTGCCAATTAGGGCTCACTGCCTGAGCACACTGCTCACAAGAGGCCCACTGCCTACAAGGAGACACACTGTCTACAAAGTGATAAGAATCACAGTCTTGAACTGATTGGAAGCATCTACATATGCTGGAGTTCAGTTCCGGTTAGGCTCAGTACACTGATCTGCTGCACTTCATCTTTCCTCTGTTCTTTATTCTGCTATCCTTTCACATACCGGATCTTTCTTGCTACTTCTGCTCTGTTCTGCACTTATTCGCATATATCTTCACACAATCACACACTTCACAACTAAATCCATCCTCTATATATATCCGCACAAGTAATTTCATCACCTTTCTAGTCGGCATCCGGAACAGTCTAGTTTCTTACAAACTCTGTTCTGTCGGCTGAATCCTTGCTCACCAAGCAATGCGGATCAAGCATATACTTGTAGATATCATTAATCATGTCGGCCAAACATGATTCATGCCTTCACAACCTTTATCATCAATAGTAACACATCTGGAAAGTAGTCTGATACTCTGTAAGTCAGTTCTTCCTCTGTTTTCACTATCTTTCAGGAATCTGGTACTCAACTATTCATATCTTTTTCCTTGTCCATCACCGGAGGCTAAATCCTTGGAATATACCACTCAAGGTAGTCCTCTTGACTTCCCCAAATCCGCACTGCACCAAGACACTTCCTCTGAGAGATCCGGACCAATCTGTCGGACCTTGCCATATGCTCTGTTCTTGTTTACCGGACCACAACAACCTTCATTTTGACTTCCGGTAGAGACACATCATGACTTGCGGATATGTGGGATGATCTTTGTTGCCATCAATGACAACAACCATGAATCCATATAGTGTCTCTTGCTAACAAATCCATGCTTGATTTATGATGCGTACCAAAAGCTTAGGCATAGAGGTCATTACCTATGTTGAAAAAATCATATAACACTTAAATCTATTTGATCAGTACCTTCTATACATTTAGATTGAGGTCTGATACCCTGTTGGTCAGTTCTTGCTCTGTCTGCACTATCTAATTGGAGTTTGATACTCAGATGCTCATATCTTTCACATGCTTTGTCACTGGAGGCTAAATCTCTGGAGTACAGTAGTTCAAATACTCCTTATTACTCATCCAAATATGCAACATGCTAGGTTTCACCATCTGAGAGTTTCGGACCCAACTATCAGCCATTATCATATGCTTTGTTCTTTGACAACTAGACCAACTTATCTTCAATTTGACTTTTGGTATGAGTAATTTATGTACTGCGGATATGAGGGATATACTTTGTTGCCATCAATGACAACACTTATGAATCCTAGAAGTGTCTCTTGCCAACAATCTCCCCCTTTGTCATTGATGGCAACACTTAGTGAAAAATGACTAAGTGTTGCAGTAACTCCCCCTTTGTTGGTGCTCAATCTCTCCACACTACTTACCAGTGCTCCCTTAATGTTGGATTCCTCATTTTTCACTGCTCTTCCCTCCTCCTTTGACATCAATGGCAAAGGGTGGAATCCACAAACCAAAATTGTGCAAAAAGATTACTATATAAAGTCGCATATGTACATACAATCCTCAAGCTAAACTTACATATACTTCAGTATATCTACAAATGTGGTTTTAAACTATACAAGCTCTATGGACCAACTTCTCTTCATCCTATCCAAAATGGAGATGTGTCCACTCACCAAAATCACATATCCTTTTGCCCTCTTCAAATTTGTTGGATCATTGGTCCAGGCTGTACTTAGAGCTTCTACCAAGGCATCATGCATTACCTCTAACTTAGGGATGATTATCCCTCAGAGTTCACCCATTTTATCCATTATATTCTTCTTCTCCTTAACTAGTTTCTTTATTTCATTTATTATAACAATAGCTTGGCATTCTTGATTCACCAGAGAGGTACTAAGGGGATCAAAATTTTGAGATAGACTTAACAATTTTCCTTCTTGTTCTTTCATTTCCTTCTCAATGTCTTCTGCCACTTTAGGCTAGGATAAAAAAAATTGTATATGTCCCCACCATCCTTAAGAGCATTTTCAATGCTCTTTATGCCAATGTCTATGGTTTTTCTATCATTATCAATTAGTCCTTGTACCTCACTGAATCTTTTTCCCAAGAATTCCTTTTGGACCTTAGTTTCTACTAATTTTTCTAAAGACTCAAAATGTGTATTAACAAAATTAACTATGTTCTTTAGATTACTAGATGGAGAGGCAGATGGATCCTTCTGATAAGTGGGCATGATCTTCTCCAACACTCTGGAAGCAATACTTAGCAGCTCACTGTCCTCCATATAAGATTTTAGGAGTTTTTCTTTGGCTTTGTCTTGACCAAAAGATGCTATCTTCATTATCTGAACCAGAGAGAGAGAATTTGGATTTAGTGGCCCTTGAATCAACTCAGGTTCATCTAACTCCATAACTTCCTTGTCCAAGAAACTTTGTACTGCTTCTGTAGTGTCTCTTGTAGTCTCAACTTCTTTTTCTTTTGGGACATCTAGACTGATTTGCTTATTGTCATCAATACTATTTGTCTCTTCTATCTGCACTTCCTCTTTCAGAACAGAGGAGTCTAAGGCCTCAGATGGCTCTTCATCATTTTTCTTTAACCCTTCGACATCCATGTCAGAAGACACTTCATTGATTTTCTTTAATCCTTCAATATCCATATTAGAAGGCTCTTCAATTGCTTCCTCTACAATGGGAAGATTAAACCTTTTCAAGGCTCTCTGGAGAATTTCTTTTGTCTCATCAGCTATTTGGTCAGTTTCTCCAAGCATGAGCTCATTCATTCTGGACTTGCTATGAAAATATTCTTTTCTATCCTTCAAAACCATGTCCATTTGTTTCAGAGTGATAGATGGACATAACTGTATCACTATCTATTCCTAGATCTCCAAGTCTTTTGCTTTTGCATTTTCTTTTCTTAACTCCAATACTTCTTCTAGGCTTTTAGGAATCAAGGAAATTATTTCAATGAAAGCTTTGTTATAGATGTTCAAGTACCTGACAGTTGCTTCCTCAAGAATTCTCTTGTCTACATCATTGTACTCATCATAGAATTATGTTACCGACTGCAAGTTTCCATCCACAGTGACTACTTTAATGATGTCTTAAATGGAGAGAGTGAGTCACTCAACAAATTCTTCTATCTTCTACTCATCATTCTTTTCATCCTTGGAAGGTTTGTTCTTGGCTTTCTTTAATTCTCTGACCTCCACATCTAATTTTGTCTCTTCATCATCCTTAAGGCTCACATATGTTCTTGTGGCCTTAGTCTTCTTTCTCTTTTCACCTTTGTCAAATGGTTTGGCTTTTGATTTGGTAGTTTTTGAGCTTTCAGAAGTGACAGGGGTAGAACTTCTAGTAGATCTTGTCCGAGTAGAGGCTTTCACTGGAATGCTTTCTTTCTTTACTCCTTCCCTTTCCTTTTCAGTTTTCTCTATTCTTTCTCTATTTGCATCAACTGCCTCCTTTCTTATGCCAAACTTCTTAGCAAGTTCTTCAACCTCGCTTCTCACTTTCCTTTTTGTCTCAGGCTTCCTTAATTCAACATGTAATTTTATGTTTAGCTCATCAAAGGTGCCAAACCTCCCTGCTTCAGTGTCCTTGGGTTGACTTAACAAGTGTTGAACATGTGCCTCCAATAATTTTTCATCAACTTCATAACCCATGGGCCTTACCCATATAGTTCTTGTTTGAACTGCCTCCATTAGGCATTGATTTGTATAAACCATGAAGCAAACTATGTCCTTGTATTTCTCAACTATTGACTTAGGTATTCTTTCTCTTGCATGCATCATGCTCTAGAAATTCTTGAAGTAACCCCAGAGAGTTGTCTTTTGGGCTTGTGCATCACCAAGTCCATACAAATAATCTCTGATTTGAATAGCAATTAGTCTATCATTTTCTCGGATTAGCCCTTTTGACCTTGGTAACTCATTCATAAAATAAAAGAATAGGCACAATATCATATTGCCATATTTGATGGAATTTTTCTTATCTTTCTTGATCTTCTCCAGATTCTCCATTAGTTGATTCAATAGAAGCTCACACAAATCATAATCTGCATTTTCTTTCAGCATCTGATATGCAGTATAGATTGTTGTACCAGATATAGAATTCTCCCTACTTGAGTGGTAAATCTTGTAGCCAATTATAATTGATGCAAACTTGACATCCAGATCAGTAATATCATCTATAGTCATTGCTCTCTTGTCATATTTTGATCCTATGACTTCTGTTACCATTTGATTATTCATAGCTTTGAGTGTAGGCAACCCACTAGTTGAATGCAATCCAGTAATAGCCCTGATGACATCTTTGGTTAGCTTAAATGGACTCATTAACCACATAAAGTTATCATGTATCCTACTTAAGACATATCGGACATATTCGTCTTCTCCAAAAGATGGGAAATGTATGCAATGTGCAAAGTGCTTGTCTTTTAGGGCCTTGAATTCTATTTTGAGGTCAAAGTTCTCATTACTTAACTATTTGCAATATAATTAGACCAATTCTAGGTCTCCCAATTCCTTAAGGTTTGTATGAATGTAAACCCTAACATCTTCTACATGCAGAACACCATATGGAATATGGGAAAACACACCCAAGGGATCAATTTCTAGAGATTTGAAGGGATGTTTCTTGAATTTTGGTCTTGGTCTCTCAGTGACATTCACAATCATGGGAGTAGCCATTCTAGAAATGAAATTCAGAGAGATTTTGCAAAAAAGAAATACCTTTTTACGCCTTAGGGTTTGTAGCAACTATCAGAGCAAATTTCTGCTTGATTTTGATCTTCAACTTGAACTTGAATAATCTGTAGGATCTCTTCTCAGAGCTCTTCTTTCTTCTTCATGAGTGCAAGTGTTGTAAATGACAAATGAAAAGCCTTTTATCCTTGCACAAAACCTAATTCCCTATTACAATAAATGCATACTTTAAGTCATCTAGTTACCCTGTTTTGAGTGAATTTATTATGAATCACTTCCAGTCATCATCCAAGTGAGTTAGAAATGTACATTTAGCCTTCCAAAACATGTTTCCAAATCTGCAGACCATAAACTTGCATTTTTAGATCATACCAAATTTGTTTGTGTAGTTCTGCTTTTATCGAATGGCTACCAGAACAGGATCTACTTATAACTTCTTCAAATCTTTATGCGGATTTCTCAACCTTCAACTAAATGATTTTTTAGATGAACTTCTAAGACCCCTTTAATCTACAACCTCTGACTCTTACCCATTGTGCCAAACTCAGGCACTTACTAACTAGCTAGGGGAATTTGATCTCCTCTGTAGCTCCCCCTAAGCTAGAGCTCACCTTTTAATTTTTGGAAGGATTATCAGCACTGAATTCTAGTACGGATCCATCACAAATATTCCTCATGCTCTTCTTTTCCCAAATCATGCTCATTTCATTTTGAATCTCATTCGCATTCACTATACCTTTGCCTTTGTCTTATTTCTGATCATGTTTCACCAGACCTTTTCCATCATGATTTCTGCTTCTGCAGAATCTAGCTATATGACTGGATTTATTGTGGTTGTAACATACACCATTTCCTTGTTTATTTGGCTGATATCCTCTTGATCTACATGGATTAGCCATGTGCCCCATTCTAATGCATGCAAAGCATCTACCATTGAAAGAATTATTCATTTGTATGTTTTTGCATTCATGAGATTTGTGACCATACCTTTTGCAATTGAAACATTGACCAGAGAAGGATGGATTGTTCTGATTTATTCTACTCCTGTACTGAGTTTCTTTATGACCAAATTTGTTGCAGTTGAAGTAGCTTCTATTGAAAGATGGATACCTTCGAGAATTAGGTTGTCTTACCAGAGGTCTTCTAGGCCTGTTTCTTTGTATTTCTAACCCAAAGTTCTTTTGACTAGATCCAGAGCTTTCACCTTTCTCATATCCCAAGTCATGCTTATCATCTATCTTCTTTTGACTTTCAAGTAGCACTTCAAGTTTGGCTGAGCTTATCTTGATTTTTTCTTTGTACTCATTTGTAGTTACAAGATCTTGTTTAAGAGTGTTAATTTGTCTCTCAAGTTGTTCTTCATTGTATCTAGCTTCTTCAAGATTAGACTCAAGATGTCTAATTACTCTATCCATTTTGTAGCAATCTTCTAATTTTTCTTTGAGGGATTGATTTAAGTTTTCTTCAGTCTTTCTCTTCTCTTCAATTTCTTGGGTAAATTTCATAACCCCTGATTCTATTTCATGTCTTAGTATAACAACTTCTTTTGACAGCTTCTCACATAGCTTTGTTTTCTCATTCAGATCCTCATCAGTATTATTGTCTTCATTATGATTTGCTAACTTCTAAAGTAGTTCCTTTCTCTTTTTCATGGAATTACTGAGTTTTTCTTTCAGCTCATTGATGAAATCATTAGCTTCCTTGATTCGCTCTCTCAAGTTATTGACCTCAGACTGGGATTGTTCAAGATCATCTAGGGTAGACTGAAGTTGTTCTTTCATACCATATGCATCCATTGAGATTCCCAGATCCTCCTCAAGCTGTTAGGATTTTTCTGAGGGACTTAGCTCTGATACCAATTGTTGGAAACAAGGCAGATAACTGAGAGGGGGGTGAATCAATTATCTTAAAACTTTTCTTACTTTTACTTTCTTTTCTTATCTCAATATTCGGTGATATATAAAAACATGAAAGCATAAGCAACCATAAGAACTGAAATAAAATTAACACACATAACACAAAGATTTTTATGTGGAAACCCTATTAAGGGAAAAACCATGGGGTGACTAACCCAAGATTGTATTCTCTATTAAAAGAATAAAAGAGTACAAAATGGCACTTACCAGTTAGGGCTCACTGCCCGAGCACACTGCTCACAAGAGGCTTACTACCTACAAGAGACTCACTATCTACAGAACTTACAGAAGATAACCAAGTGTTTGAACTGATGAACAACATCTGCATATGCAAGAATTCAATTCTAGTTAGGCACAGTATACCGATCTAACACATTTCATCCTTCCTTTGCTTAGTATTGTTATTCTGTCAGATTCTAGACTTTGATTAAAGCTTTCACTTTTATCTCTGCTATTCTTCGCACTTCATTTCATACACACACACTCCACAAGATTGAATCCATCGAGTATATATATCCACATTAAGGATTTCCATCAACTTTCTAGTCAGCAACAAGAACACTTAGGATATTTGCAAGTTACTATTCTGTCGGTTGAATCCATGCTTGATTTATGATGCATACCAAAAACTTAGGTATAGAGGTCATTACCTATGTTGGCCAAATCATATAACACTTAAATCTATTTGATCAATACCTTATGTACATCTGAATTGAGGTCTGATACCCTGTTGGTCAGTTCTTGCTCTGTCTGCACTATCTGATTGGAGTCTGATACTAAGATGCTCATATCTTTCACATGCTTTGTCACCGGAGACTAAATCTTTGGAGTACAGTAGTTTAGATACTCCTTATTACTCATCCAAATCTGCAACATGCTAGGTTTCACCATCAGAGAGTTCCGGACCCAATTGTCAGACCCTATCATATGCTCTGTTCTTTGACAACCAGACCAACTTATCTTCAATCCAACTTCTGATATGAGTAATTTATGTACTTTGGATACAAGGGATATAGTTTGTTGCCATCAATGACAACACTTATGAATCCTAGTAGTGTCTCTTGCCAACAATTCTTTCATAACGACTATTGGCATGATGTTTATTATTGCTCCAGAGTCAATCAGATAATTTCTTACTAGTTTGTTGTTAATCAATAATGTAACATAAAATGGGTCCATGTGAGAAGGATTCTTTGTCAAGGTATCACCAAGATAAATTTAAGGTGTTTTCATGATCTCTTGTCCAATATTATTTACTTTGGTTTTTGATCTTTCTTTGTTCTTGTTCTAATTTTTCTGCTTTTTTGGTATATTAGAGATCAATTTGAGAGCATTGTCCCTGTATTCATCTATTTTCATCATCTCCAACCATGGTACTGATACCTTTATCTGAGACAATGCTTGTGTTATGTCAAATGAGGGAGTGGTGAGTAATTGCTCTATTTTTTCTATCTTAGTAGAGTCATTTTCCTCAATATGTAGCTTGCTATTGTCTGTTGTCTTATTCTGCTCACCCTTTTCTATTTCCTTGGGTATATTTTTCTAGTCTTTTAGTTTTCACCTTTCTTTTCATTACCTAGGGTATCCTTCTTATACTTTTGTTCTTTTATGAATAGGCTTCTAGGTGTTTCATGATCTATATTTATATTTTTGTTCCTCAAGTTGTAATTTCTTTTAGCCTGCACCACAGTAGCTATTATAAGAACCCTTTTCTCTTCCTCAGTTGGTTTCCTTAATTGAAACTAAGGCATTGCATTGGGTATATAGGTGGTTTCTTTATTATCATCTTCCTAATCAGAAAATATTTCCTGTTGACCCATGTTAACATTGTATCTCTATTACTCAGCATATTCAAACCCATCTTCTTCAAAGAATGAGTATTATTCATCAATTTTGTGAGGTCTCATTCCTAACATGTTTATAGTATGATCATCCCTATCTTGATCATAAGATATTTCATTCTCTTGTAAAGATTGTACTACTACACAGTATTTAGATGAATGTGGTAAGTTGCATGCTAAACACCATGGACTATTCTCTACCACATGTGTCCCATGTTTCTTTAAGGGATCAGGGGTGTCCTACTATAATTTTTCTTTTGTTTGTTATCCACAAGTTTCCCATTGTAAATAGTGGAATTTGGATAGTTGAGTTTTTGGTAGTTTTGGTGTATATCCTCCTTTCACCCTTACATTCAAGGACCTAGGGTCAAGTTACAATGTACTATCATACCCTAGGTCACTATTGAGATGTAGGGAAACTTGAATTTTTTTGCTTTGATTGACAATTTCCTTCTCTTATGCTCAATTGTACCTTAAAACCCTAATTATGCAAATATGACAGTAAACAGATGAATTATAGAAAATGCTTCTATAGAAAGATGTAAAATAACAAATAACTGTGCACCTATTTTTGGGGTTCTGAGGTGGAAAAGTCGGGGACTAAAGAGTGGGTGCCCAAGTCCAGTGCCCTGCTTTTTGTCAAGATCTGGAAATAAGGTCTGCAACCTGTATCTACTACACTAGAGATTTTTCTGTCATGAAACTTTGAGGACTAATGAGAGGGCACCCTAGTTGTTAGGAACCTGTGTTTTACCCTTCTTTTTACTTTGTTAATATATTGCTATTGGATGCATATGCTTTGTAAGTCATCCTGTGAGTATATTGTATTATCCCACATTCATGGGGAGTAATATTTGTTTAGATTAGACTTAGTATATAAGTACGTGTTGAGGCCAATGAAGGCATCCATGAGTTTATTGTATTGAGCTTGCTCAAAGGAGGTTGCCCCCTCGAAGTGGCCTGCGATCAATAAATTCCTTTTGTGCTCTACTATTTCTGTTATTTTGTGCATTTTTCATTATATTTTTGGAAGAGGTTCCTCTCATCTAGTATTAGAGCACTTTCTTGGGCTCGCTGGGTGGAATTTCTGCCAAATTTTTTTCACAGTGGCCTCCAGGCACTGTGATTATTGCAGTAGTTCTTTTTTCTTTGCATCTGTATTGTTCATTTCAATTGCATGTTCAGATCAAGGAATAATCCCTATTTATTTAACTATGGGAAGTGCCTAGGCATAGCCCTAAAACTCATTGTGAGGAGTACCACAGGAACCCTGAAGTAGCTGGCCCATTGAGAGGACCTACCAGTGAAAAGGGCAACAGCCCCTACCTGATTGACTAGTTCCCCTCCGTGAGGTAAACCAAGAGCTATCATTTGTGGCAAAGTAGTTATCAGTTTTACCTGAGCCATGGAGTGAGGGGTACTGCCTCAATACGCAAGCCATTAGACAACATTGGTAGCCGAGTGAATCCCCTAAACCTTTAGGAAGCTGAACATACCTGGGGTCCATCTCTATTGCCAACTGATAAATCATAGATTGCATCTACCTAGAGTCTTGCAGATCCTGTTGTAGATCATTTCTAGAAAATAAATAAATAAATAAATATTTTTTTTGTTTTTTTGCCATATCTTCCTTGCTTTATCTCTATTTCCCCTGAAAATCACTAGAACCCCTGAAATTCCATTTTGCATATTTCCTTCCTTCAGGACCCTATCCCAATTTCCACTTATTGAAGCCAGAAATCTCACATTTGTCTATTTTTAGGGTTTGCCATAACTTCTTCGATTCTCACCCAATCGCCTTCAAATTTTGCCACAGTGTATTTCCTATTTCTGCTCCTTTGTCCCTCTTGGACAAATTTTCCCATTCTTTCACCTTGCTTCTAAAATGCCCATTTTCTACTTCCCTATCCCTCAGAAAGTGTCCAAAACCTAGTCAAACCCCAATTACCCATCAGAGTTTTTCCCACATCCAAATTTTCCTTTACTAAAAAAGTTTTTGTTTTTGTTGTTCTACCCATTCCCAAAAAATATCCCGGTTATGGTTGTCACCTGCGCAAGAGCAAAAAACATGGAGGATGAACTTACAACCCTCAAGACCAAACTCCAAGATCTGGATGAAAAAATTCTCAGCCTCAATCTTCAGCATTTAGCCATGAACAATAGACGGTAGCCAGAGTCTTCTGTAGACACTGGGTTCTCTTTTTCCAGCAATTTTCATGGGCTAAAGCTTTATTTTCCTCGCTTCAATGGTGATGATCCGACTGGATGGATATACTGCGCAGAACAATATTTCATTCTGCATAATACTTTTGATGTCAACAAAGTCCCACTTGCATCCTTTCATTTGGAATATGAAGCCCTTCAATGGTTCCGTTGGTACATCAAGGCTCATGAAGAGCCAAAATGGACTGATTTTTGCAAACTCATCTTGCAACGATTTGGCCCTGGTGCTTTTGATGACTTCGTAGGAGCACTCACTAAACTTCACCAAACTTGCACTGTGAGAGAATATCAGATAGAATTTGAGAAACTGGCCAATCACACAGAAGGATTGTCTAATGAATTCTTTAGGAGTTGTTTTGTCAGTGGTCTAAAGGATGCAATCCGATCTAAGGTTAAAATGTTCCATCCCAGAACAATGATGGAAGCGCTAGGGTTGGCTAAGTTGGTGGAGGACAAGCTCACAGCTCAACAACGATCCAAATCCACTTTTGTTCCATTTAGAAATATGGTTTCCCAAAGACCTCCAATCACACTAGCTCCTAGAACAACTCCTATCAAGCATTTGTCTGAAGCAAAGATGCGAGCACATAGAGAAAAAGGGCTTTGTTATAATTGTGATGAGAAATTCACTCGGGGACATAGATGTGTTGAGCAAAAGCTCTATCTCTTAGATGTGGATTCTCTGCCTACAACTGAAGTTTATGAAGATGCTTAGGATCTAGTAGATGATCAGGTTTACATTCAGTAGCCACCTGTTGACCCTCCTTCTCAAGATGACCACCCAGAGATATCTCTCCATGCTTTAGCAGGAGTCACCACCCCACAAACCATGTGGGTCAAGGGTTACTTCAAGAAGCCCCTTCTTACAATACTCATTGATTCTGGTAGCACTCATAACTTCATTGACCCTCAGATCGCCAAATAGGCTAATTATTTTGTCCATCCTTGCTCCAGCTTTGAAGTCATGATTGCTAATGGGGGCACCTTACCTTGCAAAGGGAAGTGTCGCAATGTGTGTATCTCTATTAGAGATTATAACCTACGCTCTGACATGTTTGTCTTGCCCTTAGGCGGATGTGATGTGGTTTTGGGCACTCAATGGTTACGCACACTTGGACCCATCTTATGGGATTTTTCTAAACTTTGGATGCAGTTTTCAGAAAATGGGAAAAAACACACATTGAAGGGCTTACAACCAGGATCTCTCAGTATCATCAGTTCACATCACATGGAAAAGATCCTTAAGAAGAATTCACATGGTGTCATCACTCAGCTCCATTCCATTCAGATGCAACCATCAGTGGTCTCCACTACTCCTTCGGATCTATAATGAATTTTGGATAGATATGCATGTGTCTTTGCTAAACCAGTGGGATTTCCACCTTAACGACCAGAGGACCGTCGTATTCATTTTCTTCCTAGAAGCATTCCTCCCAACATCAGGCCCTGTCGCTACCCATTTCACCAAAAGATAGAGATTAAGATGCTCGTTTGGGACTTACTAAAGCAAGGTATTATTCACCCTAGTACCAGTTCCTTTTCATCACCAGTTCTTCTTGTCCAGAAAAAAGATGGGTCATGGCATCTCTGCATTGACTTCTGAGTACTTAATCACATCACAATCAAGGATAAGTTTCTAATTCCTATTGTTGATGAGCTTCTTGATGAGCTTCATGGTGCTCATTTTTTCTCCAAGTTGGATCTTCATTCTGGGTATCACCAAATTCGGGTTCATGAGGATGATATCCCTAAAACAATTTTCTGCATGCATGATGGCCACAAGTTTGTCAAGGATTATAGGAAGATTGCAGCTCCATTAACAACTCTGTTGAAAAAGGATGCTTTTACATAGACACATGTTGTTGAGTGTACATTTGAAAAATTGAAACAAGCTATTTGTACTACACCTATTCTAGCTATGCCAAATTTTTCCAAGACCTTCACTATTGAGAGTGATGCTTACGGCAATGGACTTGGTGATGTTCTCCTTCAAGATGAACATCCCATTGCGTTCACCAGAAAAGCCCTTTTAGGTAAAAATTTAGTACTCTCTACATATGAGAAGGAAATGATGGCTATTTTGCATGCAGTATAGAAGTGGCGACCATACCTATTAGGGAATCATTTCTACATCAAGACTAATCATCAGAGTTTGAAATATTTCCTGGAATAATGGGTCTCCTCCCTAGCACAACAAAAATGGGTTAGCAAACTCATGGGTTATAAATATGAGATCATTTACAAGAAGGGTAAGGACAATATTGTGGCAAATGCTCTTTCTCGCACATTTGATGACCAAGCTTCTCTTTTAGCTATTTCTATGCCTATTCCAAATTAGTTAGAATCTATCTAGCAGGGCTATGTCAATGACTCTTCATTATCTCAAATCATCCAATTGTTGGCCAATAACCCTTCTGTTGTATCGTATTACTCTTGGGATGGTGCTTCTCTAAGATACAAGGGTCATCTGGTGCTTCCCTAGAGCACAGATCTTCAACAGGCTATCTTCTATGAACTCCATGCTTCTCCATCAGTAGGGCACTCTGGGTTCCTCAAAACTTATGAGTAGGCATAGCGTAACTTCTTTTGGAAGGGAATGAAAAGGGAAATTCAACAGATGGTGGCTAAATGTGATACCTTCTAGTGCAACAAGGGTGAAACAACACTCCTTACTAGATTGCTCGAACCCTTGCCCATCCTCAATAGGCACACTTGTCAGCTTCGCTCTCAATCCATCACAGAGGTATTAATTTAGTGGCTTGGAATGCAACCAGAGGATGCCACATGGGAACCACTCCTTCATATTTAGCAACAATTTCCACATCTTAAGCTTTGAGGACAAAGCTTTTCTAAGAGGGAGGGGATGTTAGGAACCTGTGTTTAACCCTTCTCTTTACTTTGTTAGTATATTGTTGTTGGATGCATATGCTTTGTAAGTCATCTTGTGAGTATATTGTATTATCCCACATTCATGGGGAGTAATAGTTGTTTAGATTAGACTTAGTATATAAGTACGTGTTGAGGCCAATGAAGGCATCCATGAGTTTATTGTATAGAGCTTGCTCAAAGGATGTTGCCCCCTCGAAGTGGCCTGCGATCAATAAATTCCTTATGTGTTTTTCTATTTCTATTATTTCATGCATTTTTCATTATATTACTGTAGGAGGTTCCTCTCACTAATCCATAATTTTGACTGTTGTACCCTTCTGCAACTTCACTTTCTCTAGATCTGACACCAATAACCTGCAATCATGAAAACTTTGGGAGGGGATTGTGGTGTTTAAAGGCTTTCCTTAGACAAGCCCCAGAGAGATTCAAGCCTTCCGAACACCATTGTCAGATAGAGAGTGCATGCCTTAGGAGGCAAAGGAAAAAAACCAAATGATAAATACTCAATAATCACAATAGATATCACCTTGTAGTGAAGATCGCATGGGAGGAAGAAGCTCTTCATTCCATGAGGAGATGATTGCTCAAATCTGCAAACACAAACACATAAACAACACAAATCTACTCTTGCAACACAATGAAAGCATTGAATCACCTTTCAAACACAATAGCTTTCTAGTAATCAACTAGTTTACAAATGAATGCCTAAACATGTTTTTATATGCAACTACAAAGATTCCCACCAAGATTTCGTAAATTCAAACTTACTGTGTCGGCCTAGGGACCAAATAACGGTCATAAACTAACACTAAAAATTTGGGCCTGACCTAAAATAGGGTAGGACTAGGGTGAGGGTGCCCAAGTCCTCCCACCTATTTTGGAGAGTTAGGTTCAATGGGTCCCCCTAGGTCCCATTTGTCATGATACCCAGGGTTCATTCCATCAGGATGTTGAATTATGAGGCAAGATGTCCTAAATGCACACTAAAGACCTGAGAGCTAAACCTTTTGAGGGAAAATCCCCCAAGGGGACATTTTTTGACATTACATTTAGCCCCCACTTTAATTTATGTATAAACATGAGGCCAATACATGCATTAAAGTATAGTCAACAAGCACAACAAACACACCAAGCATGGAGAAGACACGCCAAGCACATTGAAGACAATGAAAGGCATGCAAAACATGGAGAAGACAGTTACAACCACATAAAACATGGAGAATATAGTAAATGCATAGAAGACACTAGGAATGATTTATTTTATTTTCTTTTTCTCATATATATGAAATGCAAATGCAAGTACAGGAAAACAAACAAACCTCCCATAATGCAGGATATACTACATATATGGGGAAACACACATGCAAGACACGCAAAACCTCCCAAAATGTAGGATGCACTCATCACGTAGGTCTTTAAACTGCATATGGGGTAACAAACACGCCACACAAAGCAAGCATGCCAAACACACACACTTTAAAAACATAGAGAAAACACAGCGGACAAGCGATGGAGTGTCCCTATTTCTAGCTCCAACACCATCTCAAGCACATTACAAGCACACACCGACAATTAGGTTTTGCCACAATAATCGCTAAAGACATGCTTAAGGGTTGAGTTAGTCACAAAACCACTCCCCGCCTTCATAGAGGACTTTTTGAAAATGCAACCCCACCTGCATCATGGAGATGTCTTACAGTGAAAAGGAAGCATGGCATACAACCCCACCCGCATCACGGAGATGCCTTATGGTAAAAAGGAGTTATGAGCTCAAAAGTATACAACCCCACCCGCATCACAGAGATTCCTTATGGTGAAAAGGACGTATACAAAATAGATTTCAAGATAGTTCAAACACACTTTACTAGCATCTAGAACAGACAATTTACCTTATATATGCCCCCACCTTAAGGTGGTTGATATTATGCATCGATATCAAGCACGTTAAGGTAGGAAGAAAACACACAAGGGAACATAAACTTTCGCAAATCCCATGCCCCCCGGAGGTGACATGTACTTTAAGATCACCAAATGTTCCCACTAACACATTCTTGCAAGAAACATGTTAGTGTCTACATAATCATGATAAACAACAACATCGATGCATATAATTAACTAGACAAAGAGCCAAGTTTATACTACGAATTTGGAATTTGAGGATAACCGTGGGGCTATATAATGAAGATCTCTTAATTGAGTGCCACCAAGGCTAGATTCAAAGACAAACAAAGTGCGCAGAGCATCGGTATTGTTATGATTTATAAATGAGATAAAAACATCATCAAATTCACTACGCAGACTTCCACTAGCCAAGCATCAGATAAGATATACAACCCCATCATCATATTAGGAACTAAGTCCAATTTTTTATTTCTCGCTAAAGGGATGCTAGGTTCAAATTAGTATAAATGTTTTTCATGATCTTCCCGCTAGATAGAAACACTAGAGGAAAGGAAACAATAGATAAGAGAGGAGAAACAAGTGTCTTAGGGACAGTCACGTAGGAGGGTGCCCCCAATTCACCAACTGCAATTCTATGTCTGCAAGACACAACACACAACAATGAAATCAGAGAGAGAGGCTACATAGAAGAATAATGATACAAATAGAAGAAGGTCACAATAGAGGCAATCTCCTGGTATCCTAGACATTACGAGAGAATCAAGGGTCATCTCAGGAGGCCTAAAACAACACATAACAGATCATGGGGGAAGTACATCATGAGAGAGATGAAGGGTTAGGGATACTTACCTGTAGGGTCTTTATATTAGATTTTGGAACTTGTGAACCTCTTGGAGAGGTACTCAATCATGTTGAGTGCAAAGTTTGAGTGGTTCTTATGAGAGTTTTGTTTATTATCATATGATGAATATTTTGTAATTCCATGTTGAAGTGAGACTTTCTATTGCTTGTGAGGGGGAGAACCACTATTATTTCCAACTATTGATAGTTGTCTTACTCTTTTCTAATTTTTAGAGAGTTTTTTTTGCTTATGCCATCTAACACAGTAATAGGAATTATCTTGAACCTTATCACTTGTCTGTATCAGTTGTTCTACTTGTTTTTCTAATGCATTTTGGTTATCTCCCGATCCATATAAGGATAACGAAGGAGGAACCTCAGCATAAATTCCCTATCTTCATGGATGAGGTGGATTGTCCACTTGCTTTTTATCCACTTCAATCATACCCATGATATTATCATAGTCTAAATAATCATCATCATCTACTTCCACTAAACCTTGTTCCAACATATTGGTATCAATAAGTTTAGGGAATGGATTAGTGAAGATTTGTAAATTTTGATTCAGCAGAGCAACTAATTTATTTCCATTATCATTCACACTCGATACCTGGATGATATTCAAATCAATGAGGTCTTGTATTTCATGTTTAAGATGCATACATCATTCAGTGTCATGTCCTTGTGTCTGATGAAAATTACAAAAGGCATTGGCATCGAAGTTAGGTCCTTGTGCTTTACTAGGATCAATAGGCTTAATCAGGGGAAATTTCATAATGTTATTACTCACAGCTTGATTCATGATAGAATGATAAGACTTAGATATTGGAGTAAACTTTCTTCGTTGATATGGTGCTTTCTTTGGATTGGTGATAGCAGACACATTAGAAAAGTTGTTCATATTCGTTCCATTAATCTTGATGAAACTCCTATTGTTGTTGTTTCTCTTAAAGTTATTTTGTGATGATCCACCCATGGATTGACTAACTTGAGCTGATGAGTTTTGGTTTTCATACTGACTAGACAAAAGTTGGTGATCACAAAGGATGGTACATAAATGTTGAAAGGAGTTATACTTCATCAAGACAATCTTATCACGAATATTAGGTTGTAAATTTGTTATAAACACCTTCTGA
Source organism: Cunninghamia lanceolata (assembly GCA_027924645.1). Classification (NCBI taxonomy): domain Eukaryota; kingdom Viridiplantae; phylum Streptophyta; class Pinopsida; order Cupressales; family Cupressaceae; genus Cunninghamia; species Cunninghamia lanceolata. The sequence goes on from BSBN01000957.1 coordinate 9,950,812, forward strand.
ACATCCTCATCTTTCATCTGATATTGAATTTGTGTATACAAAGCTTGATATCGACGAATAAACTTAGTTAACTTCTCTTTCGAACCTTGCTTGCAATGAAATAAATCAATCAAAGAGAGTTGAGGTCCGATGTTTGCTTGAAAATGTTGTAGAAATTGATCAATCAACTACAAAAAGGAGTGTATTGAATTTAGAAGTAAAGAGAAAAACCATTCTAAAGCAGTATCTTTGAGAGATTGTGGAAAAATTTTTGCTAACAAATCCTTTTCAAAATAGAAAACACTACACATAGCTGTGAATGCTACCACATGAGTATTAGGATCACCTTTTCCACCATATTTTTCAAAGTGAGGAGTCTCAAACTTCTAGCACATAGAAGTTCTTAAAATTGCATAGGAAAGGGGATTATAGGCATGATATGTTGGTATATTAGGTTGTGAAGAGTTTGTCAAGTTTGTTACCTTTTGTTGTAAAGTGATCATGCCCTACAAAAGTTGGTTTAGGATGGCATAATTGGGAGATGAGTTTTGCTACAAGGAATTGGAACCAAAGTGAGGAGGTGAATGAGCTTGAGATGTGATAGGCAGAGGCTAAGGATATATCAATGGTAGTTGGACATATTGATAGGTGGAAGATGGTTGCGAGTAGGTAATAGGTGGATGGAAAAGAGTGGAATAGATAGGTGGTTGAGAAAAATTATGCATAGAAGAGGTGCCCTTAGAAACCAAATTCTGATAATCAAATCCCACAAATTTGTAATTAGTGCCATTAGATACTTCAATACCAGTGGTAGCATTACTACAAGCATTCACATTAGTTGTTAAGATTGTGGATGTAAAAGTGGATATTCTCATAGTTAGTATAGGTGCTAATACTTGTGTATGAGATGGTGACAAAGTGTTATTTATCACTTTTACACAATCAGTCACTGGCATGATATTGGTCTGTACAATATGCGCTAAACCATGGATTGCATTAATACCATCTTGTCCCTATTTTATCAATTCTCTTACATGGTGAATCATGGGTACAACTTCTTCAGCTATCCTCTCAGTTTGTACATATTCTTGGAATTCAGCCAGGTCCTTGTCAAGTTTATTTATTTTCTCATGAGATACATATCCTGTCATCTCAATAGTATCATCAACATCATGAAAAGTTTGCTCTTCCATTGTACTTGTGATAGGTGTAATATCTTGTAACATTTGTGTCTCTCCTTTTATAAAGAAGGTGTTCAATGTGCCCACTTCTTCAAGAGCACTACATCACATGTGTCTTATGATTCTTCTTAAAATAATGTTTCTCTTAGGGCAACAAGTTATTACACTCATGCAAATCTAGGATGATGACAAGTCAAAATGTAGTGAAAATACACTAAAACATGCAATTTTTCACCAAATCTCAATGCCAAAGAGCATGACAAAGGGTGTTGCAAGGAAAATGATGATGGAAATAAAATTATATTAGTAATAACAGCCTCTTAATTCCAAAATATTTGTCACAACACACTTGTAGTGTCATCCAAGGTCAAACCCTAGTGAAGATGTAGCAAAATAGGTAATTTTTCACAGTTTTTCAACTCCAAGACCTAGCAAAAGGGGTGTTGTAAAGAATTTTAGGAGGCATAGAAAATATTAACAATGATATCAGTCACCTAAATCCATAAAATTTGTCACAACACACTTGGAGTGCAAACTAGGCCAAACCCTAGGGCAAAAATAGCAAAAAATATGTAGTTTTTCACCAAATTTTTACTACAAGAGCCTGATAAAAATGTGTTATGAAGATTTTTTAGGAGTGGTAGAAAATGATTAACTTGATAAAAACCAATTAGTACAAAAATATCCTTCACAACATGCCTATGGTGCAAATTTAGAGAGTCAATAAGGCTAAATCTAGTGAAAATCAATGTTTTTGAAGCCCTAAGTTTGAGATCTTGATGTCAAAAGCTATATGAATGTTTTACAAGATGTTGTATGATAAAAATTACATTCTCTTAGATCTTAAAATGATTTATATGCTCTAACATGCAAAATGCAAGTGCAAATCTAATGAAAATTCAATGAAAATGCTAGTTTTTGTTGACTTTTTCTATGTAAAAATGCAAATTTTTAAAATCTAAGTGTAAATTTGTTCTAAAATGAAAGACTAAAGCCAAATGCAAATTTGAATGAGTCTCTAAAATTAGTAGAAAAATCTGAAACAAGATTTTACCTACAAACCCTAGATTTTGGAATTACCAGGTTATTTGCAAAATTCACAATTTTCAACAAAACCCTAGCAATTTTACGATGAAAATGCAATGCGAATTAATGATTTTTTGTAATTTTATGTAATTTAAATCATATCTAATGTAAAAATCATAAATTTGATGAAATTCAAATTAATTGATAGAACATGCAAACCCTAAAATGCAATTTTTTTTCCATTTTTTTTGTAATTTTTCCAATGCAATAAGATGAATGACTATATGAATGAATGAAATTAATGTAAATCTGAAGAAAAACACTTAGCAAGGTGCAAACAAGTCCAATAACATGAGTTCACCAAAATGTAAAGAGTGGAATTTGGATAGTTGAGTTTTTGGTAGTTTTGGTGTATATCCTCCTTTCACCCTTACATTCAAGGACCTAGGGTAAAGTTGCAATGTACTATCATACCCTAGGTCACTATTGAGATGTAGGGAAACTTGGATTTTTATGATTTGATTGATAATTTCCTTCTCTTATGCTCAATTGTACCTTAAAACCCTAATTATTTAAATATGACAGTAAACGAATGAATTAGGGAAAATGCTTCTGTAGAAAGATGTAAAATAACAAATAACTATGCACCTATTTTATGGGTTTCGAGGCAAAAAATTCAAGGACTAAAGAGTAGGTGCCCAAGTCTAGTGCCCTGCTTTTTGTCGATATCTAGAAACAAGGTCTACAACCTGTATCTGATAGAAGATTTACAGAAGTACAAAAGTCCAGTGCTCTACTTTCTTGTAATTTTTGTAAATCTTGTTGTACCTCATCATCATTCCATGTGTTTTTTGTTGGACTACCATGATTCTATGTGGATGTCATTTGATGCATAGACCCATTTTGAACTTCTCCACCTTGATGCAGTGCAATTTTGTAATCATAGTCTACTTGTATTTGTATCCTTTCTCGTTCATGTCGTGCCTCATATTCAAGCTGCTTTTGAGGGTCAGGTCTATATTAATGAAGAATACCCCTAAATTTGTTTTGTTTATATTGGGTAGGATTACTTTTTGATTGGAATCCTTCATAAAATTTTGATTCATGTAAAGGAGTAAAATTGTTATGTGTTAGTAGAGGTTGTTCTGATGTATTTTTCTGAGTACTATGGCTATTAGTTTAAGTGCATTCTACTGATTTGATGTTCCTCCATTCTTCTTAGCAGGGATCTTTGAGGGTGGGGATGATTTGTCATCATTCAACTTCTTACCATCTATCTTGGATCTCCTACCATCCATGTTGTAAGAGACTGTAATACTTCAACACATAATGTATTTGAGATTTTGTTTTAGAGTTGCTACCTCTCTTAGAGAGGAATGATTTTATCTTCTAGGTTTTTCTCCACCAGTAGAGTTATGATTCTTTAATTTTTTGACTCTTTAACTAGTCAAGCTAAAACCAAATACTCAGGAGTTATCCCCAACAGAGTTGCCAATTCTATTAGGTCTCAAAAATGCAGGTTGTAAACCTTAAGAGGATGCCAAGCTCTTTGGTAACATTTTTAGCTAACAAAATGGGGTTAATTGATATGGCTGATAACCCCCTACACTTTAGGTTCTATTGGACCTAGGTAGGTATACCTTCAGTAGTTAAGAAAAATTAAGGATTATGTATGCTTTGATTATAGTGGTCTATTTCCTAATAGCATAAGAGCTTCAAATAGATACAAGGGTGATAGCTAATTCTAAAAAGATTGACTTTAGGTTTTGAGTATGATCAATGCCTATTTTTGTTGGGCTAATGGGGTCAAGATTTATGTGATATGTGGATTTATCTACTTGGCTTAACTCTAACTACTTGTCACTTTTGGATGTTTATACCTTGTATAACATGCAAGATTGTTGGTTATCAGACTCTTCTTATAGATACCATTGATATCTTTCTAGGTTACTGTGATTGTTTGAGAGGATTTAATTCTAGCTTGAAGGAAACCATCTGAGATGATTTGTTTAAAGGTTTTTAATTCTTGGTAGAAACCCATAAATAGAAATCCCTTAGGACTTTAATTCTCTTCTCACAAAAACCAATCAAGTAGACCACACAGAAGGAGCAAATATGTGTTTAGACAAATTAAATATATGTTCAATACACTTAATCTAAATAACAAGAAAAGACCAATATGGAGACAACCAAATAACTCATAAGAATGAATATCAACAAAGTAGTTGAACACCAAAGAATGAACCATAGATTAAGCTTTATTTCCCATTATATTACTTCAAAAATTTATAGAGGATTATTGTACTCTATTCTGTGAGCATAAATGAAATTGAATAATATATTATATGTTTTGATTGATGATTGTATGATGATTCATTATAAAATTGGCCTTGGTTTCCCTTATATATATGGGAAGTGAACAAGCTTCAAGCCAAAACTGTTGGCAAGAGACACTGTATGGATTCATGAATGTTGTCATTGATGGCAACAAAGTTCATCCCACACATCTGTAGGACATGGTATGTCTATACTAGAAGTTAGAGTGAAGAATGTTGTGGTCCGGTAAACAAGAATAGAGCATGTGGCGAGGTCCGACAGTCAAGTCCGGATCCCTTAGAGGAAGTATCTTGGTGAAGTGTGGATTTGGGGAAGTCAAGAGGAGTATCTTGACTGATAGATTCCAAGGTTTGAGCCTCCGGTGTGGAAAGGATAAAGAGATATGAATGCTTGAGAGTCAGGTTCCCAAGTGACAGTGCGAACAGAGGAAGAACTGACTGGCAGAACATCAGACATTGTTCCGGATGTGTTACTGATGTTGGTAAAGGTTATGAAGGCATAAATTATGTTTGGCCGACATGATTAATGATTTCCACAAGTATATCCATGATCCGCATTACTTGGTAAGCAAGGATTCAGCCGACAGATCAAAGTCTATGGGAAATATTGACTATTCTGGGCGCCAACTAGAAAGGCGATGAAATCACTTGTGCAGATATATATACAAGATGGATTTAGTTATGAGATGTGTTGTTGGTAGCAAGTGAAGTGCGAAGAAAAGTAGTAAAGTCGAATAAAAGCATAAAGGAAGATCCAGTATGTGAAAAAAGAGTAGTATAACAGAAGAGAGATGAAGTGCAGTAGATCAGTATACAGAGCCTAACTGGAACTGAACTCCAGCATATGTTGATGCTCCTTATCAGTTCAAGTATTGTATTACACTCTTTATAAATTGTAGACAGTGTGTCTCTTGTAGGCAGTGAGCCCTAATTGGCAAGTGCCATTTTGTAATCCTATTCTTCTAATAGAGAATACAATCTTGGGTTAATCACCCCATGGTTTTTCCCTTAACAGGGTTTCCACGTCAAAAATATTGTGTCATGTGTATCTCTATTTCATGATTAAGTTTGCTTGTTTGAATTGATGCTGCACTAATTATTAAGAAAGTTTAGAAAGCAAAAATAATTAAGATAATTGATTCACCCCCCCTCTCAGTTATCAACAATTGGTATCAGAGCTAATGTCCTCTTAACAGAGTCTAACAGCTTGAGAAAGATCTAGGAATTCAAATGGATGCGTATGGTTTAAGGGAGCAACTCAAGACTGCCCTTGATGATCTTGAGTAGTCAAACTTTGAAGTCAATGAATTAAAGGAAAGACTCAAACAGGCTGATGATTTCATGAGAGAACTAAAAGACAAATTAAGTCTCTCTATGAAAAAGAGAAAGGAGCTACTTCAACAATTGGCAAGTCAAGGTGAAGCAAATGATGTAAATGAAGAACTGAAGGAGAAAACCAAGTTATGTGAAAAGTTATCAAAAGAAACCATTATGATAAGACATGAAATGGAATCAGGAGTTATAAAGTTCACCCAAGAGATTGAAGAAAAAAGAAAAACTGAAGATAATCTAAGACAATCTCTCAAGGAGAAATCAGAAGATTGCCACAAGATGGATAGAATTATCAAACATCTTGAATCTGATCTTGAAGATGCTAAAGATAATGAAGAAAAACTTGAGGATGAAATTGTCTCTCTCAAAAGGGATCTTCAAACAACAAATGAATATAAAGAGAAATTCAAGATAAGTTCTGCCCAACTTGAAGTTCTTCTTGAAAGCCAAAAGAGGGTAGATGACAAGTGTGGTTTGGGATATGAGAAAGGAGAAAGCTCCAGATCTGATTAGAAGAATTTTAGATTAGAAAATCCAAGGAACAGGCCTAGAAGTCCTCTGGTAAGGTAGCCTAATGCTTAAAGATATCCATCCTTCAATGGATACTACCACAACTGTAATAACTTTGGTCATAAAGCTAATCAGTGTAGAAGAAGAATGAATTAGACTAATACATCCTTCTCCAGACAGTGCTTCAACTACAAAAGGTATGGTCACAAATCTCATGAATGCTGAAATATACAAATGAAGAATTCATTCAATGGTAGATGCTTTGCATGCAATAGAATGGGTCATATGGCTAATCAATGCAGATCAAGAGGATATCAATCAAATATGCAAAGAAATGTTGTTTGCCAAATTTCCAATAGATCCGGTCATATAGCAAAATTCTATAGAAACATAAAACAAGACAAAAGGGGTCCGGTGCATCATAATCAAAATCAAGACAAAGGCAAAAGAAAAATGAATGTGGATGAAGTTCAGAGTGAGATGAACAAGATTTGGGTGAAGACAAGTATAGAGAATGTAGGAGATGGATCCGCACTAGAATCTGGTGCTGATATTTCATCCTAAAATTAAATAAGATGAGCTCTGGCTCAGGGGGAGTAACAAAAGATAAGCCAATTCCCCTAGCCAGTCAATTGGTGCCTGAAATTGGCACATGAGAAGCTGCGGATCAAAGGGTCTCTAGAGAAACATCTAAAGAAGGTCTGGTAAAAATTTGAGAGATCCGCAAAAAGATATGAAGAGTCTAACCCTTCCAGAATTAATCCAGTAAAACAGTCTTCCGGTGAAACAAGTGTTTTCACAATTTTGGTCTGGTATGAATCTAAACTGAAACATCTTGATCTGCAAATTTATGATGATCAAAAGAAGTGAACATTATGATTCAGCTCTAAAATCAATCATACAAGTATCACAATGATCTAGATAAGTTTTTCTCTATCTAAACAAGAAAAATAGAGCAACCAGAATAACTTAAGGTATGCATTTATTGCGACAAGGAATTAGGGTTTTGTGCAGAAATATAAAGCATCTTTTATTCATCATTTGCACACTCACATTCGAAGAAGAGAGAAAAGGAGCTTTGCAACTACTTTTCCCAAAGATCAAGATGATTCTTCATACAGCTCAATCTAGATTTCATCGTGTGTGCCCTAAACAGCATAAAAGGTATTCTTCGTTCTTAATATCTCTTAGTAAGATTCCTTGATGATGGCTACTCCGAATATAGTAAAGATTTCTGATAGACCTCGCCCCGTATTTAAGAAGCATCCATAAAAATCCTTGGAGGTAGATCCCCTAGGAGCCTTCTCTAGTGTTTTGCATGGTGTTTTACACACAGAAGATATTAGGGTTTACATACACGCAAATATTGAAGAATTTGGGGAATTCAAACTAAGAGATATAATCACAAACAACTGTTAGATGATTCATTTGAGCTTAAACCCCAATACAAGGGCCTCCGAAATAAGCACTTTGCACAATGCATACATTTCCCCTGTTTTACTGAGGATGAATGGGTCAGGTATATTTTGAGCAAAATACATGACAACTTCATGTGGTTAAATGGACCATTCAAAATCACAAAAGATGCCATTAGGGAAGTTACCAAATTACACTCATCCAATGGGATTCCTGTTCTTAAATCTATGAAGAATCAAACTGTGAGTGAGGCTACCGGATCCAAGTTTGACAAAAGAGCAATGACAGTAGATGACATCTCTGATCCGGATGTCAAGTTTGCCTCAATGATCATTAGATATAAAATATATCATTCTAGCAGGGAAAATTCAGTACCTGGAACGGCCATCTACACCGCTTATGAAATGCTAAGAAAGGATGCAGACTACGATCTTTGTCAGCTTCTTTTGAACCAACTCTTGGAAAATCTACAGAAAATAAAAAAAGATAAAAAGAATTCATTCAAGTATGGTGGATTAATATTGTGCTTATTCTTCTACTTTATGAATGAGGTTCCCAGATCTAGTGGCTGGGTGTGGGAGAATGATAGACCAGTAGCTATCCAAATCATAGATTATTTGCATGGACTTGGTGATGACAAAGCACAAAATACAGCTCTGTGGGGTTACTTCAAGCACTTTCAAAATACAATGCAAATCAAAGAAAGAATCCCTAAATCAGTGGTTGAGAAATATATGGATACAATATGCTTCATGGTAGACACTAATCAATGCCTAATGGAGGTAGTAGAGCCAAGGACAATCTGGATCATGCCTATGGGGTATGAAGTTGATGAAAAAATTGTAGAGCTACATGTTCAACACATGCTCAGTCAACCAAAAGACCCAAAGGCAGAAAGGTTTGGAACCTTTGAGGAGCTAAGTGTAAAGATTCATGTGGAACTCAGACAACCAGAGATCAAAAGAAAGGTCAGAAAAGAAATTGAAGATGTTGCCAAAGTCTTTGGCATCTCAAAGGAGGCACTTGATGCCAATAGGGAAAAGGTGGAAAGGGCTGAGGAAGAGAAGAAGAAGGTAGAAAAGAAAAATGAGAAAAGTGTTCTGGCAAAACCTTCCACCCAAACCAGATCATCAAAGAGATCTGCACCTACCACTATCAAAGGCTCAAGGACTTCAGAACCAGAAGCACAATCATCCAGCAAAGGAGAGAAAAGAACAAAGACAAAAGCCACAAGAGCTTATGTCAGTCAAAGGGATAAAGAGGAGACTAAATCTGATGAAGAAATCAGGAAAGTAAAGAAATAGAAGAAATCATCCGGTGAACACTCTACCGGTCAAGGAGAAGAAGAGAAGGAAGAGGAATTTGTTGAAAAAACCCACTCTTCACATTGATGACATAATCAAATCAGTCACAGTGGATGGAAATCTTCAGCCAATGGTTGAGTTCTATGATGATTATGGTGAAGCAGATCAGAAGATATTGCAAGATGCCACAGTAAGGTACCTAAATATCTACAACAAAGCATTCATTGAAATTATATCTCTGATCCCCAAAATCTTGGAGAAGGAACTAGAAATAAGAAAGAACAATGCCCAAGCCAAAGACCTAGAAATCTGGGAACAGACAGCAATTCAGCTATATCCTTCAATCAATCCCAAGACAATGAATATGGTGTTCAAAGATTGTAAGGAAGAGTTCAGGAGCAAAGCAAGGATGAATGAACTTATGCTCAGAAAGACTGACAAGGTAGCCAAGGACACAGAAGAGATCCTCTGGAAAGCCTTCAAAAGATTTAATCTTCCTATTATAGAGGACTTGGGTACTGACCCCTTGACCACAAGTGTTGCAGAAGAGTCTACTAATAAAATAACATAAGAGGTAATGAATACCGGTGTAGAAATAGCTATGGATTTGGAATCCTTTGCTCCGGAAGAGGTGGCCCATGAATAGACTATCATCTCTCCTCTAGTTTCTCCTGCTGACTTTGGATCCAAAGGAGAAGAAAGATTAAAGGAGAAAGAAGCAGAGGTGAAGGAAAAAGAAGATGACAGGGCAAAGGTTGTGGAAGGAGGGAAAGCCCCAAGACACAGCTTTGTGACTACAGAAGAGAAGAAGAATCTGTCTCTAGCAAGAGACACTGCAGAATCTGTCAAGGACTTCTTGACAAAAGAGAGCATGGAGATTGATGAACCGGAACTGCTAAAAGGGCCATTTGATTTTGATTCTCTTTCTCTGGTACAAACAATGAAGATAGCTTCATTTGCAAATGCAAAGGCCAACGAGATACTATTGAGATCTCACATGGAAGACTGTGAGCTTATAGCAGCTGCATCTAGAGTGCTTGAAAAGATTATGCCATCCTTTCAGAAGGACTCCTTAGCTTCTTCATCTGGTAATCTCAAGTCTCTTGTCAATTCTGTCAGCATTCATTTTGAGTCTTTTGAGAAATCAGCTGAGGTGAAGGTCTGGAAAGAGTTCTCTGATAAGAGATTCTCAGAGGTTTAAGGGCTTATAACAAATGATAGGAGAGTTATGGGTATTGGGATAAAGAGCTTGGAAAATGCTCTTAAAGATGGAGGAGAAATGTACAAATTTTGTTTATCATGGTCCAAAGTAACACTGGATATTGAAAAGAAAATAAAAGAATAGGAGGTTAAACTGTCAAAACTATCAAAGAATTTTGATCCTCTCTCTTCCTCTATAATAAATCAAGAATGTCAGACTATTGCAGTCTTGAATGAGATCAAGAAACTTGAGAAGGAAAAGAAAAATAGAATAAATAGGTTGGGTGAACTTAGAGGGATAATCATCCCTAAGTTAGAGGCCATGCATGAGGCCATAAAAGAAGCTCAAATCACAGCCCAGACAAATGATCCAACAGATCTTAAGAGGGCAGAAGCTTTTGCGTTCCTGTTAAGCAGTCATATTTCAATTTTGGACAGAATGAAGCAAAGTTGGGCTACAGAATTTATTCAATTAAAGACAACTTTTGTAGATATCCTTCAGTTTATGTAAAGTATAGCATGTACAAATACTTATGCGGCTAAGTATGGAAGTGTTTTTGAGAAATTTTTGGTGTACGGACCCTACCCTCTGCCATTGATGTCAAAGGGGGAGTGAAGAGCAGTGAAAAATGAGGAATCCAACTAAGGGGGAGCTCCAGAAAATGTATATAAAAATAGAGCATCAGCCAAGGGAGAGCATAGTGTATACACTTAGTCATTTTTCACTAAGTGTTGCCATCAATGCCAAAGGGGGAGATTGTTGGCAAGAGACACTATATGGATTCATGAATGTTGTCATTGATGGCAACAAAGTTCATCCCACACATCCACAGGACATGGTATGTCTATACTGGAAGTCAGAGTGAAGAATGTTGTGGTCCGGTAAACAAGAACAGAGCATGTGGTGAGGTTTGACAGTCAGGTCCAGATCCCTCAGAGGAAGTATCTTGGTGAAGTACGGATTTGGGGAAGTCAAGAGGAGTATCTTGACTGATAGATTCCAAGGTTTGAGCCTCCGGTGTGGAAAGGATAAAGAGATATGAATGCTTGAGTGTTGGGTTCCCAAGTGATAGTGTGAACAGAGGAAGAACTGACTGGCAGAACATCAGACATTGTTCCAGATGTGTTACTAATGTTGGTAAAGGTTATGAAGGCATAAATTATGTTTAGCAGACATGATTAATGATTTCCACAAGTATATCCATGATCCGCATTACTTGGTAAGCAAGGATTCAGCTGATAGATCAGAGTCTATGGGAAATATTGACTATTCTAGGTGCCGACTAGAAAGGTGATGAAATCACTTGTGTGGATATATATACAAGATGGATTTAGTTATGAGATGTGTTGTTGGTAGCAAGTGAAGTGCAAAGAAAAGTAGTAAAGTTGAATAAAAGAAGAAAGGAAGATCTAGTATGTGAAAAAAGAGCAGTATAACAGAAGAGAGATGAAGTGCAGCAGATCAATATACAGAGCCTAACCAAAACTGAACTCTAGCATATGTTGATGCTCCTTATTAGTTCAAGTATTGTATTACACTCTTTATAAATTGTAGACAGTGTGTCTCTTGTAGGCAGTGTGCCTCTTGTGAGTAGTGTGCTCGGGCAGTGAGCCCTAATTGGCAAGTGCCATTTTGTAATCCTATTCTTCTAACAGAGAATACAATCTTGGGTTAATCACCCCGTGGTTTTTCCCTTAACAGGGTTTCCACATCAAAAATATTGTGTCATGTGTATCTCCATTCCATGATTAAGTTTGCTTGTTTGAATTGATGCTACACTAATTATTAAGAAAGTTCAAAAAGCAGAAATAATTAAGATAACTGATTCACCCCCCCTCTCAGTTATCAACAAAAACAAGGTGACTTTTCCTAACTTACACCTCTTTAGATAATTAATGTTTGTTATGAAACATAATTAAGAAATAGACAAAGAAAGTAATCTAGGTGTCTGCATTAATCATGATCTGATTCTGTTAATCACCATAGAGAACCTGTGACTGCTGGCCTGGCAAGGTTCTCCTCTCCAATGTTGTAGTATCTAATGAACATGCTTTGCCCACTACTATTTATTGTTTCCTCTTCCTCAATGTGCTTCATTGAATGTATAACTTTTGGAAAAATTCTTGAATTAGCATTGGCGAAAAATTCACTTCAAGTTTATTGCGAGGATCAAAGGATTCCCTAGATTTTCCAGCTTCTTTAGCTTCTTTCTTAACCATTGTCTTCTATTTTTTAATCATCTGAGGATGTAGACATGGCTGGTGTAGAGCTCGTGACCCTTTATGTTGCTTGAGCAATGAATAGGTTAATCTTGGCAAGATGATCAACATATTCTTGAGAAGCATAAGTATCTGTGATAGAAGTTATTTCTTTCATAACAAATTCCAGAGTAAAGATTTTTTCTAACTATATATGTATGTTATCCATCACCCTGGCTTCATCATTAATCTTATCGAGAGCCCCTAGTAACAACTAAGCCAATTCATTTTTCCAAGTGCTCTGTTCTTTTGAATTACCCTCATCATCAAAGAAGCTTGGAAGAGCCATATCCAAAGGTTGATCAAAATCACCAACTTCTTGTGTTAACATAGTGTTAAACCTTTCATGCAGGTCAATCAACTCATCATAATCCTTAAATACTTGTGTATCAACATTTCCCTTGGTGATCAACTCCTTTTCCAACATCCTGAGGTGTAGTATTTTATGCGCTTGGTATGCATTATACATTCTATCATGCAATTCCCATACCCTATCAACATACTTTATCATCTTCTCAAATCTTTTCTCAATTAGTTATGAGGTCATTTTATATTTGACAGATTTTATTTTTGTTTCTAATTGATCACCATGCTTCTAAATTTTTTTATCTTTGATATTCTAGTAAGTAGCCTCATCTCTAGCCTCTACAACTTTTTTATCATCTTCCAACCATGGTGAATAGTTGCTTGAGGGAGATGGCAATCTATCTATGAAACTAGCAATTTCTTGTCTTAACCTTTCATTCTCTGCCATATACATTTTATTAGTCTTTACCATCCTCTCCATCTGAGACTTAGTGAATCTTGCAACATTTATGTTTAGGTTAGCTATTTCCATGGGATCATTGTCCTCAACTCTTTGCACTAAAAAATGGCCAAATGCCTTATTTGGATCATTAATGACTAGAGGCTTTTTATCTGGTGGGTACAAAGCCCACATCAGCAAAGTGGCATTATCTGCATTATAGTCTAATCCAGAGCGTATTCTATCTACCCCTTCAATACTTAATTGCACCTTTTTGTCTTGATTTCTTCGAAAACTATCAAATACAATAGCATAGGTCATATCCCACCCAGAGACTAGCATGACTCCTGCTTCTTCTAATAATGCCCTTCCCTTTTCAGAGGTTACAGTCTCCATTTCTTTGCTAATATCTACCTAAATTTGCTTCAAATCCTCAACTTCTGATTCAGGAGTGAGATTTTTTATCCTTTCCCTAGTCTGTTTGCCCTTGTATTCATACAAGAAGGCCTTAAACTCAGGAGTTTTGACAAAATCATTCTTAGAAACAAAACTTTTGCTTGCACTGTGTCTTATATCATCTGAAAGTTCATCTGGGGCTTCCATTATGACTAATTCTCTTTCATCTAGAGGTTCATATTTTTCAATCACAGGCTAGAGTGCATGTACACCTTCATCCCCACTATCAATTTCTTCTTGTTCAGCAGTATTACTGTCCACAGAGAAACTAATGTCTGGAGTAGTTTGAGGGGAAATATGGCACAATGGGGTTTCATACTTGGCTTGTGTTTCTTTGATGTTCTTAATTATTTTTTCAAAAACCCAAGGGGGAACATCCCCAGTTAGTTCTACTTCATGTGCAACCAATGTATTGAACCTTTCAATAGGATCATCGATCTCAAGAAAAGTTCCTTTATATGTGGGATTTTTGGCTATCCTCCAAGCCTCTGCTAGCATTATTTTGTGATATGAATTTCTTCTTTTTGCTACACAATTCTCATCAATATTTCTTATCAAATCATCATCCACAAAGAGGATATGAGGATATCCTTTCAGCTTTTTACTTGTTTTAACCTCATTTATAAAATGTTCTCGGTCAAAATTCTCCCTGGCATTTCCTTTTGGCATTCTATAATGCTCTAACTTTTTATCAATTGACTTAGCCTTTTTTAGAAACAACAGTGAAATCTCCAAAACATAATGTTCTAGGCATCGGTGATTTCTTATTATAACTTTTGAGATGCATAAAATTAGAATAGGATAATTGCCTCACAATTTCCAAATAAGCAAGTCTATCGGGACAAGTCTTTGGTAGCAAAAGTGGTGAAAATTCCTGCCAGAACTACAGTATTAGTTCAACACAGCTCCAAGCCTCTCCTAGATTGGGTACCTTTCCTGGGATGAATTCTTGTGACCACAGTGATAAAAGATTACATATATGAGATCATGAGTTGGGTTGGCATGAAGGCCCAAGATGGGAGCTGAGTAATGTTAGTTTGGAAGAGTCTAAACATTGAATTGAAATTGATGATAGTCTAGGTTTATATTATCAATACATGGAAATGGAAAAGGATGCAATGTCAACTAATGAGAACACGGAATCAAATCAAAATCAAATGGAAGAAGATCATAATGACAATGAAGATGTACAGGTGCCTAGCAATGAGACAGGTAAAAATAGTGACAGGGAGAGCTCTCAAGTGGTAAGGAATTACTAAGGGATGAAATAAAATTATTAGTTTTGTGGATCTTTCAAAATAGTTGGAATAGGAAATAGACATCATATGCTTCTCTAATGTTTAATTTAGTTTTGAAAGCTACAAAACTATCTATTTATATTAGAGAGAATTAGCTTTTTGAATTAATGTAAGTTGCAACTTAATTTTTTTGTGGTCCCCTTGACCACTTGATGTAAACTCTGGTTATATTTTGAATACAATATTTGTGCTCAATTCTCAATCCAAAAGGAATAATGCATGAATTTAACACCTCCATTTTTTATAGAAACAAATTCATTATGAAGATCATTAGCAAGATATTCAACATAGTCAACAGGTCAGGCATCCTAGCTCTACACATCTATTGTGAGAACCATTGGTGCTACCTCCATCAATGTAGAGGCATCTAAGCCAAGTACTTGGCAAACAAAATAGTAGGTATATTGATAGTACTAATCAAACAAATCCATAGTTTATGGGGAATCTTCCACCCCTGAGAACACTCTAAGCCTATTCCCTTCATCTTGAGGTCTATGTAATGGTAACCTCCACCATTTATAACTTGTGCTCAAATTATAGTATTCATTCAAGAGATCTCTAATTCTAGATCTCATCTCAAGACTGGTATCCAATTGAAACACCATGGATATATAATTCTTGGTGATAGGATTGAAAGCATATATATCTCTCAATTCAATCATATGAGTCTATGGATTATATTAATTTACCAATGCTTTGAGCAATTCCACATTGATGAACACATTGAGCACTACCAATTTTCCCAAGTTTAATCTCCAAGGTTTCGAGACAAGTTTGTGTTAGTGCATTTTTATATAGTGATATAGAAACAAATCATATCCCCTGATCAGGGTCCATGTGTCCCCCACTTGTTTGTTTCTGTCCTCCAATTTCTTAGCTTGGGGGTTTAATTGTGCATTTCTTCTAGACCTTTGTCCTGAGCCCAGGCATTGATCTATTAAATCTTGCTTTAGATGTCTCTCTTCTAGTTTCTATCTCTTGCCTTTAAGGTTTTCAGTCACATCTTCCATGATATAAAATTTGCAAAAGAAAAAAACCCTACTTTTGTGCTTATAATTTGAACCAGTTTATGTACTCTGCAATTTACTAGTTTGAGCTTAGAGTTGGATTATATCTTCTCTAGTTTTGGAATTGTTGTTCTTAGCTACGCCCTGCCTTCATTCTCCTTAGTTGCTTAATGTTTTCACAATTTTCTTAGAAAATGCACTCGACTTTAGTTCATTAATGGCATCTCATGGAAAATTTTATGTCATCGAAGGGACAATTAATTTTTGAATATGGGTCATTTGATCACTACCAAATTGTCTTATCAATACTTCATCAGGATGACCAATTTGTGATCTCACTAATATTGTCTCCTTTCCTCAATGTTGCTTTTACTATTTAATTCTTTTATTTCCTTCATGATTTTAGAGTGACCCCTTATGGCCTCATACCAATATCACATCCTCTCAAAACCCTTCTTATTGGCAGTCTCTTTAATATCTTCTTGTCTTCGACGTGTTCACAAGTCATTGCACTAGGGTAACAAATTTTATTGAAGGGACTAATATTTGGGTCTCCTCAATATGGATCCATCCCTTCAATGTTTTTTTTTTTAGTATATCCTTCCCTTTTCGAAGGAACTGTAAATTACCTCACTTCGACATCTCAGAGTCATTTCAAAAATCTTTGTTGTTACCTTGTATCAAATGCCATCATTTTATTGATAGGACAAATTCCTGTGTCCCATTGATGGATATATTTCCCTTTGATATTTATTTTGTAGGTGTTGGCATATGGACCAGAAAACCTTTGGGGACCCACCATATCAATTTATCAAAGAGACTCAAGAACTAGTCATTCTAACACAATGAAGTCTCTCTAAAGTGAAATATATTGAAGGATATTGAAGGATTTTGCCTCTTTGATGAACTTTTTGGTGCCGTAGGGATATTGAAGGAACTCTTAAATCATTACTCTAATATCTTGTTGTCTCTTCAACTCTTTAAGTGTATAAATTTGGTTATGTCCCCTCGATGTCTTATTATTGCTCCAATATATTGATGAGTCACATTATAAAATGTTTATGTCCCTTGATGATTTATTTCCTAGGTTATCAAAGAGACCCTAAGTATTGACTTCTCAATGTATAGTGGTGTCTTCGACACAAATTGGATATTAAAGGGACTCTAAAATGAGCTTCCTCGATGTGGTAGTTTCTCATCGAGATTGTCCATATTATTTCTTCGAAAGGGCATTAGGATCTCTCTTATTGATATAGTAGAATCTCTTCAATGTGACTTTTATATTTAGGGTAAAGGTGAGAAAATGTGAACTTATTAGGGTAATGGATTATGGGTCGGATAAATGGAGTGTTTTGGATGAGAAAATTCTAAAAGGACATGTTAGGTGATTGGATTATGGTGGAAAAATGGAAAATTTTAGGATTAATTTTTTAGTTCTAATAGACCGTGTGTCCCTTCAACAAATAAGAAAAATTTGACCTAGTCCATTTATGAAGATGGGGTTGATATATATATATATATATATATCTGATGCTTGACTATTTTGTGTGGTGTATCACGTTGTCATATTTCTTGTAACAAACCTTTGCAGTACACTCAATCTGCTCCTACGCACTTTGGATGGTTATTTTATCTCACCTTGTTGTTACACTCAGTTTTAAGGTATCTGTAGTATAGACCAATGGTTATACTTAGTTATGAACCCACAAGTGTAGCCTTGGTCCTTGATATGATCTAATATATGGTTTATGCATAGCTTTCATGAATTAATTTGGTTATTATCTTAGAGTGAGATTTTCTAACCAAAGCTTATATCTTGTTGATTATGTTGGCAAATGAAATCAATATGTTTGTGGGAACATTTGGCGATCATGGCACATGTCACCTTTGGGGGCATGGACTTGGTGAAAGCTCTTGTTCCCTTACGTGTTTTCACTCTACCTTAATGTTCTTGATACCTACAAGCAGCATCAACCACCTTAAGGTGGGGGCATATATAAAGGTATCTATCTAATTATCTTTTACACTAACAAAGTGTGTTTGATAGCCTTCATCATGAGATGGGATGGTGTATCTCTTGAGCTACTACACATCCTTTTATACAAAGTCCTCTATGGAGGCCAAGTTAGATCTTGAGTCATCCACCCTTAAGCGTGTCTTTGGTGGTTGTGGTAGTGTAAGTCAACTAGCAGGTGTGTTTGGCATGTTTTAGATAGTGGGACTCAGCAATAAGCTCCTTCCCATCACTCATGTTTATCATGTATCAGACATATAGTATGTCGATGACATACTATGAAACACTCGTGTATTTTGTGTGTCTTATGTGTTTGTTGTGTCTTCCCCTGAGTGTGGTATAAAGGCATGTAGCAATGAGCTCCCTCCACACTTGGGTTTTTGTTTGGCATGTCTTTGTTAGACATGTAAAGGGTGGAATTTGGATGTTTAGTTTTTTATATTTTGTATGTGTATCCTCCTTTCACCACTTACATTCAAGGACCTAGGGTCGAGTTGCAATGTACTATCATACCCTAGGTCACTATGAGATGTAGGGAAGCTTAGATTTTTGTGATTTGATTGCCAATTATGTTCACTTATGCTTACTTATACCTTAAAACCCTAATTCTATAAATACGACAGTAAACAGATGAATTATAGAAAATGCTACTATAGAAAGATGTAAAATGACAAATAATTGTGCACCTATTTTCAGGGTTCAGATGCAAAAAAATTAGGGACTAAGGAGCAGGCACCCAAGTCCAAGGACTAGGTTTTTGTCGAGATCTAGAAGCTCAGTCTACAACTTGTTCCTATTGCCACAGAGATTTTCCCGTTGCAGAACTTTGAGGACTAAAGAGCGGGTGCCCTAGTCCAAGGAGCTATTTTCTTCTCTGATCTACAATTTTGACACTCTGTTGTACCCTCCTACAACTTCACTTTGTCTAGATCATCAACCTATAACCTACAAGCATGAAAACTTTGGGAGGGGGTTGTGGTGTTTAAAGGCTTGTCTCAGTCAAGCCCCGAAGCGACATTCAAGTCTTCCAAACACCATTGTCAGATAGAGAGTGCATGCCCTTGGGAGGTAGAGGTGAAAACCAAATGATAAATGCTCAATAATCACAATAAATGTCATCTTATAGTGAAGATCTCATGGAAGGAAGAATCTCTTCATGCCATGAGGAGAAGATTGCTCAAATCCACAAATACAAACACATAGATAACACAAATATGCTCTTGCAACAACATGAAAGCCTTGAATCACCTTTAGAACATAGTAGCTTGCTAGTAATCATCTAGTTTACAAATGAATGCCTAAACATGCTTTTATATGGAACTACAAACACTCCTGCTAAGAATTTTGTAATTCAAACTTGCCATGTTAGCCTAGAGACCAAATAAAGGTCATAAACCAACACTAGAAATTTGGGACTGACCCAAAATAGGGCAGGACTAGGGCGCGGGCGCCCAAGTCCTCCCCCTATTTTGGGCAGGTTTAGGTTCAAGGGGTCCCCCTAGGTCTTATTTACCATAAAACCCAAGGTTCATTCCATAGCGATGTTAAATTATGATGCAAGATGTCCTAAATGCACACTAAAGACCTAGGAGCTAAACCTTTTGAGGGAAAATCCCCTAAGGGGACATTTTTTGACATTACATTTAGCCCCCACTTTAATGTATGTATAAATGCAAGGCCAATACATGCATTAAAGTATGGTCAACAAGCACAACAAACATGCCAAGCACGGAGAAGATACGCCATACACATTGAAGACAATGACAGACACTCAAAACATGGAGAAGACAGTTACAGTCATGTAAAACATAGAGAATACAGTAAATGCATAGAAGACACATTGATGCATGGAAGACAGAAATGATTTCTATTCTTTTCTTTTTCTCATATATATGAAATGCAGATGTAAGTATAGGAACGTAAACAAACGTCCCATAATGCAAGATGTACTCATCGCACAGGTCTTTAAACTGCATATATGGGGAAACACACACGCAAGACACACAAAACCTCCCAAAATGCAGGATGTACTCATCGCATAGGTCTTTAAACTACATATGGGGAAACAAACACACCACACAAAGAAAGCATGTCAAACACAGACACTTGAAGACACAGATAAAACATGGCAGATAAGTGATGGAGTGTCCCTATTTCTAGGTTCAACATCATCTCAGGCACATTACAGACACACACCAACGATTGCACTTTGCCACAACAATCGCCGAAGACACACTTAAGGGTTGAATTAGTCACAAAACTGCTCCCCGCCTCCTGATGAGGACTTTTTGAAAATGACAAGATGTGTAATCTTCTCCGAGAAATACACCATCTCTGCCTCCGCAGAGGGCTTAAGATAAAAAGGATATATACGTGATATCCTGCCTCCGTAGAGGGCTTAAATGATTGATTGCAAACAAAATCAGAGTACAGTATATACTCATCACACAAGTCTTTAAATTGCACCTGAGGACAAGCACATTGCTAACATCTACAATAGATAATTTATCTTATATGTGCCCCCACCTTAAGGTGGTTGATATCAAGTATCGATATCAAGCACGTTAAGGTAGGAAGAAAACACACAAGGGAACATAGACTTTCACAAAGCCCATGCCCCCCGGAGGTGACATGTGCTTTATGATCACCAAATGTTCCCACAAACACATCCATGTAAGAAACATGTTAGTGTCTATAAAATCATGATAAACAACATCATCAATGCATATGAAATCTGAGGCATGTGAGATTCAAGATAGACAAAGTGTATGGATCAATAGTATTGTTATGATTTGCAAATGTGATAGAACACCATGAAAATCACTATGCAAAAAGCACGAGTGCTTCTACTAGCCAAGCATCGGATAAGATATACAATCCCATTGTCATATTAGGAACTAAGTCCAATTTTTGATTTCTCATGAAAGGGACGCTAGGTCCACATCAGTATAAATGTTTTTCATTATCTACCTACTAGATAGAAACACTAGAGGAATGGAAACAATAAATAAGAGAGGAGAAACAAGTGTCTTAGGGATACTCACATAGGAGTGCCCCCAAGTCACCAACCGCAACACTATGTCCATAAGACACAACACACAATGATGAAATCAGAGAGAGAGGTAATATAAAAGAATGATGATACAAATAGAAGAAGGTCACAATAGAGGTGGTCTCCTAGTACGCTGGACCTTACGAGAGAATCAGGGGTCATCCCAGGAGGCCTAGACAACACAACACATCACAGGAGAAGCACATCATGAGAGAGATGAAGGGTTAGAGATAATTACTTGTAGGATCTCCAAGGCTAGCAATCATCAAGTAAATCATCATTATCCTCCCACTCTTGGATTTTAGAGGAAAGTGGGACATAAGCCATAGCCCAAGGTTGTTCATTGTTAGGATCATCTTTGTTTGGTTTAATGTTTGGATCAATCTTTTCTTGTTGAGAGGCAAGGTTTATGGCATAAGCTTGTCTTCTTCATCTTCTTTCTCTTGCTTTTCTATTTATCTTTCTTTTACCACTTATCTCTTGCAAGATAGGGCTTTGCTCTTTCATTGGTTTTTACAACTTAAAAGAGGAAGCACCAGGATCAAATCTCATTTGTCTAGGTGGAATATTTTGTTGTCAACAATAACCTCCCGATCCTTGTAGGGATGGCGGGGGAGGAACCTCAGCATAGGGACCTTGTCCTTTTGGTCTATGGTTCTCTTCAAATGCGGGTTGCTTGTCTTTTGTTATGTCTTGTATAGAGGGTCTAGTCGTTGGATGTAATAGTTTTGCTTTGTAATTTCTATAGCTCAGGAAGTTAAAGTCTATTTGTGGCTCAAGTTTCTCTTTAGATTTGTCCCAAAAGTAATCTAGTGTTCAATATTTTCTTTCAACCAAAGTTTTATTTTTACTTCAAGAGATGGTAATCACATGTCCCTCGAAAGGGAATTTCAGACAATTATAAATTATTGAAGGGATAGCTTTCATTTCCTTTAACCACAAGTGTCCCACTTTAATACGAAAAATGGTCAGAAATGGAGACAACATCAAACCATTGTTCTACATGTTTTTCAAATACAGTTACCAACAATGATATCTTACCCAAAGGTTTTACAAAGGTTCCCTTATGTGTTTTAATCATCATGTTTGAAGGGTCATAAGGTCCTTGCATCAAATTAATTAGATATAGGAACTCTTCCATGGAAAAATTAGTCATACAATTAGGATCAATAAGGGTTCCATCCATGGGGTTTCCCATTATTTTCACAGTGATGTAAAGAGGTTCGTCAATGTCTCCAATTATTCTATCATGAGGTGTAAACACAATTTTAGGTTCAGGGGCCTTTCTCTTCATGTAAGGCCTAGGAGGGAACCTATTGTTGTTGTTGAGATTAGAGGCCATGTTTATATGCTTGAATCAATGCAAACTCATATTTTCAAAGCTTTTCAAAATTGATGCAAAATTCAAGTGCAAAGTTATACGCAAAAATGACCTAAAATGCTTGATTTTTTGTACTTTTTTCAATGCAAATGAGTAAAAGAAAAGGTGTTGTAAGGAAATTGATTAGGGGAAGAAAATTATATGTATAATATCAATCCAATACAGCAATAAGATCCTTCACAACACACTCTTGATGCAAATCTAAGATGATGACAAGTCAAAATGTAGTGAAAATATGCTAAAATGTGTGATTTTTTCACCAAATCTTAATGCAAAAGAGTATTACAAAGGGTGTTGTGAGGAAAATGATGATGGAAATAAAATTATATCAGTAATAACAGCCAATTAATGAAAAAATATCTGTCAAAACACAATTATAGTGCCACTCAAGATCAAACCCTAGTGAAAATATAGCAAAAAGAAGCTATTTTTCACAATTTTTCAACTTCAATACCTAGAAAAAGGGGTGTTGTAAAGAATTTTAGGTGGTGAAGTAAATAATAGAAATGATATCAGTTACCTCAATCAATAAAATTTGTCACAACATGCTTGGAGTGCAAACTATGCCGAATCCTAGGGCAAAAATAACAAAAATGTGTAATTTTTCACCAAATTGTCAATACAAGAGCCCAATAAAAAGGTGTTGTGAAGACTTTTAGGAGGAGTAGAAAATAATTACCCTAATAACAACCAATTAGTTCAAAAATACTCTTTACAACACACCTATAGTGCAAAATTAGAGAGTCGATAAGGCCAAATCTAATGAAAATCAATGTCTTTGAAGCCCTAGGTTTGAGATCTTGATGTAAAATGCTACATGAATGTTTTTAAAGCTAATGTATGATGGAAATTAAATTATCTCAGATCTGAGAATGATTTCCAAGCTCTAACATGCAAAATACAAGTGCAAATCTAGTGAAAAATCAATAAAAATGCTAGTTTTTGTTGAAATTTTCTATGTAAAAATACAAATTTTTGAAATGTAAATGCAAATTTGAACTAAAATGAAAGACTACAGACAAATGAAAATTTTAATGAGTCTCTAAAATTAGTAGAAAAATCTAAAACAAGATTTTACCTACAAACCCTAGATTTTGGAATTACTAGGTTATATGTAAAATTCACAATTTTCAATAAAACCCTAGCAATTTTATGATAAAAATGCAATGCAAACTAATGAATTTTTGTATTTTTTTGTAAATTAAATCAGATATAATGCAAAAATAATAAATTTGATGAAACTGAATTTAATTAATGCAACATGCAAACTAGGGTTTGCAATTTTATTTTCTAATTTTTCCAAATTTTCAATTTTTTTTGTAAATTTTCCAATGCAATAAGATGAATGACTATATGAATGAATGAAAATCAATGCAAACCTGAATCAAAACACTCAGCAAGGTGCAAACAAGTCCAATAACATGGGTTCACCAAAATGTAAAGGGTGGAATTTGGATGTTTAGTTTTTGATAGTTTGTGAGTATCCTCCTTTCACCACTTATATTCAAGGACCTAGGGTCGAGTTGCAATGTACTA
The DNA here is from genome assembly GCA_027924645.1 of Cunninghamia lanceolata. Lineage (NCBI taxonomy): Eukaryota > Viridiplantae > Streptophyta > Pinopsida > Cupressales > Cupressaceae > Cunninghamia > Cunninghamia lanceolata. Next base: position 9,974,844 of record BSBN01000957.1, read on the forward strand.
TCATACCCTAGGTCACTATGAGATGTAGGGAAACTTAGATTTTTGTGATTTGATTTCTAATTATGTTCACTTATTTTTACTTATACCTTAAAACCCTAATTCTATAAATATGATAGTAAACAGATGAATTACAGAAAATGCTACTATAGAAAGATGAAAAATGACAAATAACTGTGCACCTATTTTCGTGGTTCAGAGGTGGAAAAAATAGGGCCTAAGGAGCAAGCACCCAAGTCCAAGGCCTAGGTTTTTATCAAGATCTGGAAGCTTAGTCTGCAACCTTTTCTTACTGCCATAGAGATTTTCCTGTTGTAGAACTTTGAGGACTAAAGAGTGGGCGCCCTAGTCCAAGGAGCTATTTTCTTCTCTGATCTATAATTCTGACACTTTTGTTGTACCCTCCTGCAACTTCACTTTGTCTGGATTATCAACATGTAACCTGCAACCATGAAAACTTTGGGAGGGGGTTGTGATGTTTAGAGGCTTTGCCTCAGTCAAGCCCTAGAGAGACATTCAAGTCTTCTGAACACTGTTGTCAAATAGAGAGTGCATACCCTTGGGAGGCAGAGGTAAAAACCAAATGATAAATACTCAGTAATCATAATAGATGTCACCTTGTAGTGAAGATCTCATGGGAGGAAGAAGCTCTTCATGCCATGAGGAGATGATTGCTCAAATCTGCAAATACAAACACATAGACAACACAAATCTTCTCTTCCAACACAATAGCTTGCTAGTAATCATCTAGTTTACAAATGAATGCCTAAACATGCTTTTATATGCAACTACAAACACTCCCACCAAGAATTTGGTAATTCAAACTTGTCGTGTCTGCTTAAGGACCAAATAATGGTCATAAACCAACACTAGAAATTTGGGACTGACCCAAAATAGGGTAGGACTAGGGCACAGGTGCCCAAGTCCTCCCCCTATTTTGGGTAGGGTTAGGCTCAAGGGGTCCCCCTAGGTCCTATTTGCCATAAAACCCAGGGTTCATTCCATCAGGATGTTAAATTATGATGCAAGATGTCCTAAATGCACACTAAAGACCCAGGAGCTAAACGTTTTGAGGGAAAAGCCCCAAGAGAACATTTTCTGACATTACAAAACACACAAAAATACTGAGAGGGGGGTGAATTAGTATTCAAACAATTTTCAATTTCAACAACTTTAACTTATCTGGAGAAGACTAGACCTTAAGCATCAAAATATCAACTTGAAAGAATACCATAATGCACATCAACACATAACACTAGATATACATGGAAAACCCTAGAGGAGAAAAACCACGGTGAGGATTAACTCACAATATATGAAGCTCAAATAATAACTTTGTTTTAAAGGCTATAACCCAAGGAAGCTACTACTCCCTAAGTAACTTTGATTTAGGGTCACTCCTAAGGAAGCTTCTACTCCTTGATAACTTTGTTTTAGGGTCACTCCCAAGGAAGCTACTACTCCTTGAGATGAGAACACTCTTACAAAAGATTACAGTATGACAGTCTTTTCTACTATCTGAAAACTGACATTGAAGCTCACATTTTTATGATTGCACTTTTACCTCCTCACACTTTCTTCTAAAGAATTGATTAGTTAGGCACACTCTATACTTGACTACTATCACAAATATGTCTTCAAGATGGATTTGTATACAATCAACAACATCTTCTCTTTCTCCTTCATTTGCACATCAATAATGCATTTATTCTACTTTTTATTTGCTTACGAACCTTTTTAACCAACTTGCAATCATAACTCACCTCATTCAATTTGATTGACTATTTATACATGATATTATAGTGATTACATATCTTGTCAGACATATACAACATGAAAAATACATTTACAAGTTGGCTAGACAACACACAATATGAAACATGTAGAAGATAGGTCCTAAGTAAAACCACATGTTACACCAATAGAAGATTCAAGCCTTGCAGACTCCAACACTTGCTTAACCAGGTCCAAAACATCCTTCACAACTTCAAACATCAAAAAATTACATTCGTACACTCTGCTCATATAGAAATATGACAACTTTAAGGAAAACATATGAAGACTTGAAGTATAATGGCCACATCAACTTTGAAAACCTTGTATAGAACTAGAAACAAGAAAGATCTTCATGAAACTTTTCCAGATGAGTCCACATGTCTCATACAACATCCCCAAACACTCCTTTTCCACCGTACATCAAAGAATTATGCCACACAAATTAATCATTAACACTGAGAATAATCTATCATCTGGGACACACTAAAACATACTATCATTTGAAAAACTAAGATGCGGACCACCAAAGTCCTTGAAATTACAAGGAAGCATATAATACACATCTAGAAACATATCCTCAAAACCGTAATGGTAACTATTCATTTTCAGAGGAATGCGGAGCATTCCAACAGGCCTTCAACACTACCTCACTCTATCAGAACATATGTCAGTACTCTATCATGTACAGCTTCCATAGCAGAAGGGTAAATGATCTGTATCTCTAGAATTATCACCTTCACTAGAATCTTAAGATACCTTTAGAACCACATAGCCAAATCTACAAATGCAAAGGAATGTAGAGCATTCCTATTCAATCTTCATCATCACATCATACTATCAGAGCATGAACCAGAACTCAGTCACTTATATCTTTCACAATGGAGGAGCAGGTGATTTGAAACATTAGATTTAGCACTTTTACATCATACTAGACTTAACTCTTGAACCACAAGACCATATCTTCAAAATCAAAGGAATGCAGAGCATTCCATTACCATGCTAGAAACACCTTCATAGAACTAACACTATCTTCAAACTTGTCAACATAAAAACATACATCTGATAATCAAAACATCATGAAACTTATAACATGGGTCATCCCACAATAATAGGTTACACTTTTTGGCCAAACTTGACATTGAAATCAACATTTTGAACTAAATCTTTACTTTCTGACACCTATAGCCCCTAAACCATTAGGAATTTGAAGATGATACGAACTAGTGATTTCTGAGATTTTGTTTGTAGATTCTAAATATATTTTTTTAAAAAAACTTGGAGTTAAATTGTAAAAATTTTTGTGTCTCCTTTGATAACTAGTTTTTAATAATAAAAACTTTTTTTAATGTGATGTGTATTCCATAGCACATAACTTTTTTTCTACAAAGGATAAAATTCTAATTCTTTTGAATTTAGATTGGTAACACTAATATATAGGGTATGGATTTGGTTTCATAATATTTTGTTGAATGTTTTTTTTAATTAAGTTTTGAAGGCAAACCAATTATAATTTAGACATAGGCGTATTCCATAAAACATAACTTTTTCTATATGTATTGAAATTCATTTTTTCTATTTTTATTGAAATAAGGACATCAATACCTAGGGCATAGATATTTTTCAAAATTTGTCTTCACTAATTTACTAATGTTCCATGTGTGTAGAACAGAGAACTTGATGTTCGGTGAAAAACCTACATTAATAAGAAATAAAAAAAATATAATAATCAAATTAAATATATTTAAAATTATACTTTTTGGGAAGCTTATAATAAGAACTGCATACTTACAAAACATAAATTTTAAATGAATTCATTTTATCCCCCAAAAGCTAAATCAAATGTGGTTTTTTTATCAGCATTGTGATAGGTGTAGAGGAGACTCCATTATAGGTATAGTTTAAAACTAGCGGGGTTCTATCCAAGGGCATTTGAATCTAAGGGGGTTTGATCAAACCTTATTCAATTAAAATATTTTAAATGGAACCTTTCAAATCTTAAATCATTATATTTTCTAAAAATATGAGATTTCAGCAAAAATCAAGATGTCCCAGAAAGTGTAACCCATTATTGTGGCAGCACCCATATATAAGTTTTGACATTGTAGGAAGCTATATTCTAGTCTGTAGAAGCACAATATCAATATAAGGAGAATGTAGAGTAATCTCCCAGATAGACTTCAAAGAGTAGTCATCCTGAAATAGAAACTGTTACCAACTTTCGAAGGCCAAATCTTCTTTGTACTAACACATACAACTAAGGAACATTAGGATGGAACATTCAACATGCTTTAGGCCACTAGAAACATATCTAATCCTCTTAGTGCTTCTGATTCCTATCTCAGTTCTACACTGATCAAGGCACATCTCAATTCTATATTGATCACTTAGGCATGATAGCCAACCATGAACACCATCACACTTCCATGATAGTGTTGACATCAATGACAACCTCAATGACAACCTTAACAATCTCCTTAACCTTGTGATAGTGTTGACATCAATGACAACAACCTTAGGCATCATATCTGCAATAGTCTTCCCCCTGGTGTGGTCTAAAGGCATGTAGCGATGAGCTCCCTCCACGCTTTGGGTTTTCTTTTGAATGTTTTTGGTAGTCTAAAGGCGCGTAGTGATGAGATCCCTCCATCCCCTAGTTTAGGATTTGTTTTAGTTGTTAAATCAATGTATACTTCATGTATTGTGTGACTGCTCTCATGTCTTCTTTATGTATTGTGTGCTTCCATTGTATTCTCTATGTTTTTTGTGCTTCTTAGTGTCTTCCTTGTGTCTTGCATGTCTTCCATGTGTTTTCTAGTGCTTACCTGAGACTGGGGGCTAGAAATAATCCTCCAACCTTTAGGTATGCCTTAGCTCTATGTGCTTGGTGTGTTTGATGTGTTTGATATGCTTCGACCATACTTTAATGCATGTATGGAATCGTAAGATCATACATACATTAAAGTGGGGGCTAAATGTTATGGAGTAAAAAGTCTCCCTATGTCTTTTTACCTCCTGGTTTAGCTCTTAGGTCCTTGTGTTTACACTTTGCAAGCTTAATACTAATCCTAGAGCAATTTCCCATGAAACCCATGTCAAATGGGACTTATGGGCCTATCCTAGATCTTAATCAAAACTAAATTAGGGCCTTGGGACTTGGTCACCCCTGCCCAAGTCTAGCCTAGTTTATCGGGATCAAAATTATAGTGTGTTGGCTTGGGCCCTTTCAAAAGGTTTCCCTCTATCAACCTCTTTAATTTAATTTACGAATGTTAGGAAGAAAGCATATATAAGTGAGTTTTATGACTCCATTTTAAACTTAGATAGATAATGTGAACTTGTGATATTGGGCAAAGAGATTTGAAGGCTTGCATTGTGTTGCAGAGTAGAATTGTGCATTATTGTGTTTGTTTGTTGCAGAGTAGAATTATGTGTTATTGTGTTTGTTTGTTACAGATTTGACTACATCAATACATCTCCATCTCCTCATGGTTTGAAGTATCTTCATCTCCATGAGGGTTTTGTTGGAATTAGACTGGACAACTAAGAGGGGGGGTGAATCAGTTGTCACACAAAATAAACTTTTTCTACTTTTAACTTTCTTTATTTACTTACTATCAGATTAATGATGTAAACATTAAAGCATGGATCAACAACATATGAGCAGAAACATAAGCAACACACTTGACACCAAGATTTTGATGTGGAAACCTGGTTAAGGGAAAAACCACGGTGGGGGTTAACTCACAAAGCTTTGTACCCTGTTAAAAGTACTTTAGAAAAATAGAAGGCACATGCCTTTGGGCACACTGCCCAGAGCTCACTGCTCAAAAGAGAGGCTCACTGCCTACATAATTTATTTTAGTACAAAAGGAATTAACTGAGAAATAGCATCTACTTCATGTCTGGTTCAGTTTCATTGAATTCTCACAAATCTTCTACTCTGCCCCAAATATTTCTTCTCTAACTCTTCATCAAAACAACTCTTGTTCTTTTGCTTTTCCTATGCTTTACTTTGCCTTTTGATTCTTTCTTCAGATTATACTATTTTCACATAAGGATGATTTTCCACAACTCATAAACAAGTATTTATACGCATCATCAACCTTGGAATGAACATCAAGGTCAGCACTACAAACATTTGACTTAATGTAAATCACTAAGTTGTTGGCCAAACATAACTGGGACTCAAATATTCCTTGATCAATGCACCACACTTCATAGAATTGCTCTTAGATCATCCACAACACGCTTGAATCATCCGTTCAGCCAAGACTGGGAAGAACAACAAACCAAGAAGGAATTCTTCATTGACAAGTCCAAACTTCAATGTAGACCTCAAACATAGCAGTCACACAATCTAGAGACTTCCCCAAGCACATTGAATTAAACAAAAACATCAGCACTCCTCCAAATCATCAAAATCACTTACACCTTCCTCCAGAACCTCAAGAACAATGTCTTCCATGACTGGACACAATTTAGAACGATTTCTTGCAGACCTCCAAACCATGAACCACTTGCATAGATGATACACACTAAATTCCCAAACATACCTCTAGATCCGTAGATCATCATTTGACATATCTGGAACAATCCAGATTTCTTTCCTGTCACTCTGTCTCTTCTGAACACTACAAAACTAGTTCTACGTAGATGGCCATAGTTTCTTTGAATCATCATGTGAACCCTTCAAATCTTAACTATACCTTCTTCAGACAATCCGCTACTCAGCCATATGGTCTACATACATTGATCCTCATTAATTTTCTCAATATCCTCAACAATCCAATCTTCTACACAGGTTGCAAAAAAAAGGATGCAGTTGACACCAATGGCAACAAGGATATGTTGACATCAATGACAACATCGCTTAGGCACATATTTGTAACAATCTCCCCCTTTGCCATTGATGGCAACATATGATGTGAAAAACTGGTTTGACCATCAAGACAAGACCTTCTCCCCCTTTCTCTTATCACTTCTGCAATCACTTTCTTCATTACTCCCCCTTTCATCAGCAACTAGTTTTTCACATGAACTTCTCTCCGCCTTTGACATCAATGGCAAAGGGCACATATTTTTAGTCTTTTAGACCAAACTCAAAAATTACATGCAGACTACTCCCCTTCAGTAGTATCTCCTTGACATCAATCTGGATCACAAGATGTGACTGTGAATTCTACTGGATTGATGCACTCTAGTGCATCTTAATTCTGATCAGGAGGGGTAATAACCCCCAACTTCTCTCTGAGATACTCAAAAGTATCCTTGGGAAGAGGCTTAGTGAAAATATACGCAATCTGATTCTTTGAAGATACAAACTCCAACTTGACTTCATTCTCATTTACCTTCTCTTTCAAGAAATGAAACTTTATGGATATGTGTTTTGTCTTTGAATGCAACATTAGATTCTTTGAGATGCTTATTGCACTTGAATTATCATAGAACATTGTGACCAGCTCCTCAAACACAATTTTGATGTCCTTCAACATTTGCTTCATCTACAGAACTTGAGTGCAATTGTTTGTTGCTGCTATATACTCTTTCTCTACTATAGATAGGGATATTGCCTCCTACTTTTTGCTCAGCCAAGAAACCAATCTACTTCCCAAGAAGAATGCACCACCACTAGTACTTTTCCTTTCATCCACATCTCCTGCCCAATCAGCATCTGTATATGCATGAAGAGTAAAGTCATTATCTTTTGAATACCACAATCCATAATCAATTGACCCTTTGAGATATCTAAAAATTCTCTTGACTACTACAACATGGGATTCTTTAGGATCAACTTGGAATCTAGCAACAAGCCCAACTACGTTGATGATATCAGGTTTGGTCTGAGTCAGATAGAGCAGTCCTCCAATCATTGATCTATACCATTTCTAATTTGCCTTAGGGGAGTCATCATCTTTGCTCAACTTACATCAAGTTACCATAGGTGTACCTACTAGATTTGAATCTTCCATTCCAAACTTCTTCAACAATTCTTTCACATACTTAGACTAAGATATAAAGATACCTTTATCTGACTGAGTGATTTGCAAACCTAAGAAGAAATTCATCTCACCAAACATGGATATCTCAAATTCACTTTGCATCTGATCAGCAAATGTTTTACACATGCTCTCATTTCCATCAAAAATGATATCATCAACAAATACCTCAACAATTAGAATATTCTCATGATCAATATTGAAGTAAAGATTACTGTTAGCAGTGCCTTTGTTATATGCTTTAGCAGATACTTATCTAATCTTGCATACCAGGCTCTTGGGACTTGTTTGAGTCCATATAATGCTTTCCTCAATCTGTAGACCATGTCTTTCTAATCAGACAACTGAAATCCTTCTGATTCCTCAATGTAGACTTCTTCTTCTAACTCTCCATTTAAGAATGTTGATTTGACATCCATTTAATAGACCTTGAAATCTTTATAAGTAGCAAATGCAAGAAATAACTTGACTGCTTCTATTCTTGCCACTGGAGAAAAAGTTTCTTCAAAATCAATTCTTTCTACTTGAGAATATCCTTTGCATACCAACCTTGCTTTGTTTCTGACAATTTCACCATCTTCATTTAGTTTATTCCGAAGACCCATTTTGTTCCAATCACATTTTTGTCCTCAGGTCTAGAAACAAGTTCCCAAGTGTGATTCTTTTCAATTTGCATTAACTCTTCTTCCATTGCCTTTACCCAGTTTTCATCTTCGCAGGCTTCACTTATTGTTTTTGGTTCAATCTTTGAAATTAGACAACTCTCTTCTTGATCTTCAACAATTCTTCTCCTATGATTTGATCTTCAGGATGATTCATCCTTACATACCTGGGAGTTTTGGGAGTTGATTGAACTTCTAATTCTTGAGCTTGTTCCTCAACTTCTGCACTAACCTCTTGAATTACTGGATTTTCCAGATCAATCTAGATCTGAGTTTGAGTTTGCACTTGCCTTTCTTGACTTGGATTTTCATCTTGATCATCATAATCATATTCATAAGACTTGGAATGTCCTTCCTTGCTCTCATCAACTCTAACATTAGCACTTTCAACAATCTTTTTCAACCTCTTGTTGAAGCACCGATATGCTTTGCTTTGAGTAGAGTAACCCAAAAAAATTCCTTCATCACTTCTTGCTTCAAACTTACCTAGATCCTCATCTCTTTTGATATAGCATTTACTACCAAAAACTCTGAAATATCTCATAGTAGGAGGATGACCAAACCAAAGTTCATAAGAAGTCTTACCAGAATTACCTTTGATCTACACCCGATTAAGAGTATAGAGAGTAGTACTCATAGCTTCTCTCCAATACACTTGTGGAACATTTGTTTCCATCATCATGGTCCTGGAAGCTTCTTGAATGGTCATGTTCTTTCTTTCTACAACTCCATTTTACTAAGGAGTCCTAGGAGCAGATAATTGTCTTTTTATTCCATGTCTTTCACAGAATGTATCAAACTCACCGAAGGTAAACTCTCCACCTTTGTCGGATCTCAAAAACTTTATCTTCACACCAATCTCATTTTCCACCATAACTTTGAACACTTTGAATTTGTCAAGAGCTTCTAATTTTTCTTTTAAGAAAGTTTACCACATCATCTGAGAGTAATCATCAATCAGCAACATAAAATATCTATCTCCTTGCACGCTCCTAATTCTAGTAGGACCACATAGATCAGTATGCACAAGTTCCAATCGCCAACTTGAAAATTGTTCTTTACTTTTGAATGATATTTTGTTTTGTTTACTCAATTAACATTCTCTACACATGCTATTAGGTTTCACAACTGTTGGAAGATCTCTCATAGCCTAAGTTGAACTTATCTTAACAATGTTATCAAAATTCACATAACATTCTCCTATGCCACAACCAACTTTGATCTGTCTGAGTAATCAAACAACTTTTACCAGAACTACTTAATTGAAAGATGTTACCTCTAGTTTGTGTACTAGATGCAATTTCAGTTCCAGAGCTTTCCAAGATTCTGCATTTGCCATCCTTGAATCAGAGATCATAAACCTTGTCAGCCAACTATCCAACACTGAGAAGATTATGCTTCAACTCTTCCACATACAGAACATCATTGGTGTTATTCTTACCATCAAAAGAGATGGATCCTCTACCATAAATTCTACCAGCTGAGTTATCTCCAAATTTTACAAGCCCACCTTCATATTTTTCAAGGCATACAAACTTACTTTTATCACCAATCATATGATGAGAACATCCACTATCAATCACACATTCATCCTTTTCAACAACCTGAGCATCCAAGGCACTTTCCATATTTTCACTACTAGCAGATTTAGTAGACACCAGATCTTCTTCTTTGATAGGAATGAACACCCAATCATTTTTAGTGGAACCTCCATGATCAGATTCATCATCTGTGACTCCTTCTCCATCTTCTTGGACATAGTAACATTTCTTCTAACCTTTATATTTGTTAGGGTTTGGTTTTGAAAACCTCTCTGGACATCTTGAGGTAAAATGACCAATCTTATTACAAGAAAACATTTGAGTGGCAACCTTCCTTCATACTTACCAGATCCTCTTGGTATTCTTTTGGCAATAAGAACTTCAAGATCTATAGTCTTAATTTCATCATCTTCAAGATCCTTCCTTGCCTTCACAAATCTATTTGATCTTGCTGAAGAGCTTTCACCTAGATCATATCTTTGTTTTCCATATACACTGGCCTTAAATGCAGATTCAGACTTAGGAAGAGAATTACCAAACTCACTTAATTCAAAAGCAGAAATTTTGCCAACCAACTGATCTATTGTAACTTCTAAGACAATCCTGATCTCCTCTATAGCAGCAACCTTATGTTTGTATGAATTAGGTAAAAACCTGAGCACTTTCGCTTTAATCTCTGATTCTTCCAAAGTTCCACCAGCACACCTGATACCACACACAAGATCATTTATCTTTTACGTGTAGATTGTGATGTTTTCATCTTCACTCATCCTTAGATTTTCAAATTTTCCTCTCAAACTTTGTAGCTTGCCACATTTGACAAATTCATTGCCTTCATATAGATTGTCCAACTTCTTCTAGATTTCATAAGTAGTTTTTAGTCCAAAGACATTTGTCATTTTTTAATTAGTCAGGGCACTCAACAAGGCTTCTTTAGCTCAAAGGTTATTTTTAGCATCTTTGAGTTGATCTGGAGTTGAAGGACCTTTCTCTGGAGGTTTATACTCAACATTGGTTATCACCCAATAAGCATCACCCATACATTGCAAATGGCACTCAATGTGACTCTTCCAAACAGAATAATTTGTTCCATCAAATCTAGGATTATCCTTCTTGTAGGTTGACATCCTAGATCTCCTCAAGTGGTCAAGCTTCTTTTAGAGGATCTGGCTTTGATACCAATTGTTGGAATTAGACTGCACAACTGAGAGAGGGGGATGAATCAATTGTCACACAAAATAAACTTTTTCTACTTTTAACCTTCTTTATTTACTTACTATCAAATTAATGATGTAAATACTAAAGTATAGATCAACAACATATGAGTAGAAAAATAAGCAACACAATTAACACCAAGATTTTGACGTGGAAACCTAGTTAAGGGAAAAACCATGGTGGGGGTTAACACACAAAGATTTGTACCCTATTAAAAGTACTTTAGAAAAATAGAAGGCATATGCCTTCAAGTGCGCTACCTAGATCTCACTACTCAAAAGAGAGGCTCACTACCTATAGAATTTACTTTAGTACAGAAGGAATTAACTGAGAAATACCATCTACTTCATGCCTAGTTTAGTTTCATTGAATGCTCACAAAACTTCTGCTCTGTCCCAAATATTTCTTCTCTAACTCTTCATCAAAACAACTCTTGTTCTTCTGCTTCTCCTCTGCTCTGCTCTGCCTTTCAATCCTTTCTTCAGGTTATACTATTTTTGCATAAGGATGATTTTCCACAACTCATCAACAAGTATTTATACGCTTCATCAACCTTGGAATGAACATCAAGGTCATCACTACAAACATCTAACTTAATACAAATCACTAAGTTGTCAGCCAAACATAATTGGGACTCAAATATTCCTTGATCAACATGCCACGCTTCATAGAATTGCTCTTAGATCATTTGCAACATGCTTAAATCATCTAGTCGGCCAAGACTGGGAAGAACAATAACACCAAGAAGGAATTTTTCATTGACAAGGTCAAACTTCAATGCGGACCTCCAACATAGTAGTCACACAACATAGAGACTTCCACAAGCACATTGAATTCAACAAAAACATCCGCACTCCTCCAAATCATCAGAATCAATTGCATCTTCCTCTAGAACCTCAAGAACACTGTCTGCCATGAATGTCACTTTAGAAAGATTGCTTGTGGACCTCCAAACCATGAACCACTTGAATGGATGATACACACTAACTTCCCAAACATGCCTCCAGATCTGCAGATCATCATTTGACATATCCAAAACAATCTAGACTTCTTTCCTGTCACTCTGTCTCTTCTAAACACTCCAAAACTGGTTCTACTTAGATGGCCATAGTTTCTTCAAATCTTCATGTGAACCCTTCAAAGCTTAATTGGATCTTATTCAGACAATCCTCTACTTAGCCATATGGTCTGCATACATTGATCCTCATTAATTTTCTCAATATCCTTAACTATCCAGTCTTCTGCACAGGTAGCAAAAAAAGGATACAGTTGACACCAATGGCAACAAGGATATGTTGGCATCAATGACAACACCGCTTAGGCACATATTTGCAACATGTTTCACCTATAAGTTGAGATCAATTTGTCTTTCAATCATTTCATTTCATCATTGGATTTGGCCTCTACCCTCCTTGGGTATGCACTTTATCTAACAATAGTGTTGGATGACTTGAATTTCTGTCCAGGGCTTGATCAAGGCAAGCTCCTAAACACCACAACCCCCAACCCCCTTCTTTGTGGTTACAAGTTACATGTACAAGAGTTCAAAAAGTACAGGTGCAAAGAAGTAGTTTGAAGGATAAGGATTCAGGATCTGGAAGAAACTTGTTGATATTCCTCCCTCTTGGACTAGGGTGCTCGCCCCGTAGTCCTCCTGATAGGCTTGACCCTAAACTCAGGATTTGGATACAATTTGACACATCTCTCTACTCCAGATCTACAGAAAAACTACCCTATTGTGGGTGCCTAGCTCGTAGTCCGCAAAGTTTCTACTTCTAAAAAATCAACTTCTAGTATGTTTCTAATCATCCCTGAGTATCTTCCTATACTTTTTCCTATAGCAATCTATCTACTTGTACCTAATTGCATTATAACTAGGGTTTGAGGCTTATTCAAAATAGGGTTTGACAAATGTCTCAATTTAATCTATCTTTCCATATCATTCCTAAGAACATAAACCTGTAACTGAGTCCTCATTCATCTGTAGTGACTTGGTTCAATTTTTGTCCTTGAATGTTATTGTGAAAGGAGGGTTTGATTTGATAGATTCAACGCTATCCACCATCTTCCCACTTTTCCTACATAACATTACCTATAAAAGAAAAGGAACGATTCTTTGTCTTATATTCATACTCCCCCTTAACTCACCTCTAATATTGAAATTTTGTAAGCTCTCTTGAGCTTCTAGATACCAATTTTAAACTTTTACAAGTAGTTGAGGCACCAGAAGAGCCATCTCACCACTCTACATGACTTATCCTCATTTTTTTATTTCCTCTTTCCTTTTCCATTTGAAAGCCCCCCCCACATGTAAAATGGATTGAATTCCATGATATGTATCTTGTAAGTATGCGCTAATTATTGTTGTCATTGATGTCAACATATTTGTGTTGTCATTTGTGTCAACTATATCTTCTGGCATTGTTGTTTATTGATTGATTGAAGAACACTATCTGGGTATTTTGCTCCTCATATTTTCTATGTTGAAAACTAGAGTATGAGCTTTGGATATGATTTAGGGAAGTTTTTGAAGATGCTAAATCCAAAATTTGGTGGTCCAGATCGTTGTGCATAAAAAAGTTCTATTCACTAGTATGAAGACTATGTCTGGCAAGGTTTACAGAGTGACAGGGAGAAAGTGTTTTGGTCCGCATTTCTCTGCAAATTAGAGTTTGGCTTTGTGGTTCTGGACTTAATATTATAAGGTCCTTAATCATCTTCATTCCAAAGTATATGTGATTTGAAGCTCAGAAGAACAAGTTCCTAATTAGCAGAATTTGACAGTCTCTGATTGAGAACAGTCTATGATCCATCTTCAAATGAAATAAGTTGAGATCTATTGTGGTTGGATTTTCTGGTTTCTAAATGATTATATGATGTTCGTAGATGTCCCATGAATGCATGTTCTTGATTTGCAAGCTGAAATGAAGATCTTGGAGGTGTGTGTTCAAGCGTTCTTGGTGATTGCTTCTGTTTGGCCAACCTAGATGATTAACACTCTTTACAGATGAATTTCCTGAATTGTAGAAGCATGTGGTAACATGTGAATATGTAATTGAGTCCATGCTAAGGCATGAAGTGTTCCTCCTTTAATGATTTAATCTGCAAGTTTGTTTAGGTCTAGTCCTAATTTGATGTATGTATGTATGCTGACCTTAGAGATTGTTCCAATGGTTAATGATTGTAATGCCAACCTTGATGTACATTCCAAAGTTGATAAATTGTATAAATACATGTAATATATTCATATTTGAGAATTGGTAGTGCAAAGATGTGAAGATAAGTGCAGGGTCATCCCACAATAATGGGTTACACTTTTTGGCCAAACTTGACACTGAAATCAACATTTTGAACTAAATCTTCACTTTCTGACACCTATAGCTGCTAAATCATTAGGAATTTGAAGATGATATGAACTAGTGATTTGTGAGATTTTGTTTGTAGATTCTAAATATATTTTTCTAAAAAAAATTGGAGTTAAATTGTAAAAAAATTTATGTCTCCTTTGATAAGTAGTTTTTAATAGTAAATAACATTTTTTTAAAGTGATGTGTATTCTGTACCACATAACTTTTTTCTAACAAGGATAAAATTCTGATTCTTTTGAATTTAGATTGATAACACCAATATATAGGGAATGCATTTGGTTTCATAATGTTTTATTGAATATTTTTTTTTAATTAAGTTTTGAAGTCAAACCAATTATAATTTAGACATAAGTGTATTCCGTAAAACATAACTTTTTTCTGTATGTATCGAAACTCAATTTTTTTTCATTGAAACAAGGACATCAATACTTAGGGCATAGATATTTTTTAGATTTTTTTTCACTAATTTACTAATTTTCCATGTGTGTAGAACAGAGAACTTGATGTTTGGTGAAAAACCTACATTCACGAGAAATAAAAAATAAATATAATCAAATTAAATATATTTAAAATTATATTTTTGGGGAAGCTTATAATAAGGACTACATACTTACAAAACATAAATTTTAAATGAATTCATTTGATCCCCCAAAAGGTAAATCAAAATTGATTTTTTATCATCATTTTGATAGGTGTAGAGGATACTCCATTATAGGTATGGTTTAAAACTAGTGGGGTTCTATCCAAGGGGATTTGAATCTAAGGGGGTTTGAATCCAAGGGGCTTTGATCAAACACTCTTCAATTAAAATCATTTAAATGGAACCTTTCAAGGCTTAAATCATTATATTTTCTAAAAAAATGTGATTTCAACAAAAATTAGGATGTCCTAGAAAGTGTAACCCATTATTATGGCAACACCCTATGAAGTGTAAAAGCATAGTAGAGCAGAGGAGTTTTATTGGGCTTCAATGGAACTCAACTCAAGCATCATGTAGATGCTAGTTAATCAGTTCAACCCTTGGCAGTGAGCCACCCTCGGTAGTGAGACAATACTCGGTAGTGAGCCATCCTTTTGGGTAGTGAGCTCTGGACAGTGAGCCCTTTGGTAGTGAGCCACCATTTGATATTTGATATTGTTACTACATTCATATTGTGAGCTAATAATCACCGTGGTTTTTCTATTTTTAGGGTTTTCCACATAAAAAAGATAGTGTTCATGTGCATGTGGTGTTGATGTGTTCATGTTTTGATTATGCTACTCATGTTTAATGCTCATAATAGAATAAGGAAATAAGTTAAGTGATTGTGAAGTTGATTGTGGTTTAAAGAAGTTAAAGTTTTTGATACAACTGATTCACCCCCCTTCATAGTCACCTTGTGCCATTCAACAATTGGTATCTATTGCCCTGAGTTTTGCCTTTGTTTTTCCCTTGTGGTTTTCATAGGCCTTATTCATTGATCTCTTCCCTCGGATCAGTTTTACTTAGTCATTTTCGCAAGTCGGCAATCCTTTATATCCTTGAAGCCAGTCAGTAGGTTCACAAGTTTGTGAACCACTTGACCTATCGACTTGCCTTGAATTTGTAGTACTTTGATTCTTGGTTAAGTCTCCATAAAAGGTCTTTCCCTTGTATTCGGGGGGTCAAAGATTCTTTGAAGTCTTGAATCTTCAACTCCTAATTCAAAAGTTCATATTTTGCCCGACTCGCCGACTTTATGTGGCGCACTTTCCTAAGAAGCATTAGCTACACTGGCATGTTGTATGAAAGAATGACACTTGTCATCATGCATTCAATTTGAGGTACGTGCGGACATAGTGGTACATTTATTGGAGGGAAAGTTGAGTTACGCATTTATGATTTGTAATGGTAAACTCGCTGCCAATATTTAATGTCTTTCTCATGGGAGTTTATGAGAAGTGACTTGAATTAAAAGTTGCATAAGGTGGTATTATGAGCTGAAGAGTGTGTTGTAGAGGAATGAACAACTAGCTCGCTACGTGTGGAATTTCAGCTTAGTTATACTCTTGCAGGTTAGTAAAGCTAGTAACTTTTCCTTCTTTATAAAGACTTCATATATTCTTGGAGGAGTTAGACATTTTTATTTCTCATGAATCTACATAAGGAATTCTCTATGAGTGTTTTTTCTCATTCTCTGCTATCTACACATATCTCTGAGTCTCCCACTTACTGGTTTTTGGAGCATATAAAAATAAAATTTAAGTTTCAAGGAGCTCTTGTAGCCTCTGTTATAGAGAATGGTCTTGTTGGAGTGAAGGATACAAATTTGGGTTATGTTGATTTAGATGATTTGTGGGGAAGAGTACAATCTAAGAAAAGAACTCCTTTAGTAGGGAAAATTGTCAGCAGCGGTCTGCATAAAGCAGGCGCCTTTTTGTTTGCTATGCCTTGTCTTGAGTTAATGGTTGCATGTGCAAATGGTTATTTTCCAGATTCTCAGGAGATAAAAACTCCTAATGGTACTGTGGTGGCTAAAATCAATTCTTATTCTGTTGCTCTGGCTCTAGACTTAGAAGAATACGAAGGTGATGATGATGTTTTTATGTCTTTGGCCTAGAATTTCTACAATGAAAAGAAAGACTGGTATCGTACATGTGTCATCAAATGTTGGTTGGAAGAAGAAAAGATTGGGAAGTCTCAGCTGCCCGCTAACTTGAAAAGAAGCCATTTCAAGCAGGAAATCTCATATATGATAACCCTGCTAAACATAGTGATTGGCAGTCTTGAGTCAGATGTTTTTGAATTCTGGATGTGCAGGTTTATTCTACTAAATTATGGAGATCACCAAATTGATTGGCCAAAAATCATCAGTAGTTGTCTACATTAGTAGTTGATGAATTTTATACGAAGCACAAACTTCCATATGTGTTCTCAGCTAGTTTACATCTTAGCTCGGAAATAAGCTGCTTGGCCTAGTTTGAGGACCCAGAGGAGTTCTTCGGTGACCATGCCTGTGTGTCAAATTTTCCCTTAGTTGCAAAGGAATGAAGGTATGAAAGATTTATGTCATGTGAACGATGTATTTTCTATGTTGTTAGCTAAAAGAATTGATGGCTCAATAGAGAAGAGATTTTCGGTAGAAGCCTTTTCATTGGTCACAAGATTCGGTAGTGTCTATGTTTAGTTTGACCGCTTCTCTTATTTGAGGATTGGGGATTATGAAGATGCCCCATTAAAATTGCCACAGTACCCTTCCGACTATTTGGTATTACTAGAAGTTTGCCACCAAATGGTTGTGGTTAATGTTAAATATCAGGCAATGAAAAAGAAAGGGTATTCATTTCCTATGTCTCTATCCTTCTATTCTTGCAAAAATAATGAAGGTGCCCAGAATGTAGACAAATTATTGTCTGAGTTTAGTCTTCATAGTTTGTCTCTTCATGCATCATTTGACAGTAAGAATTTTATAAAAGAACATATGCATGGAGGGGGTTCCTACTTACACATTCCTTAGCTTGAAGATTTTTGGGAGGACTGCGCTGACAAAAGAGAAGTTTAGAAAAAGAAGTGGATGAGGTTGACTATTGATCAGGTCTATGCTTTCAAGCTGAATATTCAGGTCCCAGATATGATTGATGATTTTTCAGATCTTCTGAGTGAAGAATATAGTAAAGTGTCTAGGGAACTCTTGCCCCCTATAGAATGGTCAGTGAAAGAAGTTAAAGATATTATGTTATTGTCATTTCATGTTTTAAGAAGAACTGAAAAGTGGTCGCAAGCAAAGTCTAGAGAATACGTTGGCTCATTGACACCTAAGGACTCAGTCTCTCAAAGTCAAGCCAGGTCCCAAACTGCCACCTCACACAGAAGAGCATCTAGTTTAGATCTAGCTTTGCAAAGAATTGGTTTGCAACCAAATGGTGATGGCGAAGGTCCTCCTGAGGAATTTGGCAGGTTGAAGACCACCTGTGAACAAGATGTTCAACTCACAAAAAGAAATACTAGATTGGCAGCCTTATCATCTAAGGCTGACCATGTACCCTTATCAAATAATCATGCAAGTGATTCTGATTCTCTTATCTTCTCACAATTGGGAGATAATTTATTGCATTCATTACTCAGTCCACCTAATTCCCCACAAAAAAAAGAGATACCTGGGCAAAACCCTCATCCTGCACCAGTAGTGATGACTACTGATGTTGCTAATGCACCAGTCGCATCTCCAAACTAGTTAAAGAAGGTAGTTCAAAAGAAGAAGAGATACATTGTTCCACTTGATGATGGCATCAATACTATCGCCAGTTTGTTTCTGATGGTTCCAAAACCAAAATGTGTAAAAAGGATGTCCAAGATGGTAACTGATGCCACCTTAGGAAATCAATTTTTGGAAATTGCAGACCCACTAGTCGAGAAAAATGAAGATGAAATAACTGAGGCTAATTTCAAAGTAAGCCAAGTGGATCTGGGATCATCAACCACCAAGGGTGATCTGTACCACATGCACTATTCAGTGGGCAACATTTCTAAAAGAGTGAAAGATTTGCAAGATGAAAATTCAAAGTTGCTAGCGCATGTAAGTTCTCTTTCCTCCACCAATTCAATTACTGAGATAATTACTCCCTCTGTTGGAACTTCCTCCACTGTCAAAACTCCCACTCTTGACCCAAGTCTGCTTCAACAAATTAGAACTTCTTTGTCTCTGAGGCAAGCTATGGAGCAATGGAATGAAAAGATCATATTTGATGGTCTCATATTTATTGAAGTAGTGAAATTGTTTGATTCTATTTGTTGAGAGAGAAGTTTTAATAGTGGAATTTGAGAAGGTCTGAAGTGATCACCACGCTTTGAACTTACTCTCTAAGGAAGTATAGGAAATTTCTAAAATGGACCCTGGCATCCTAATGGCTGAAGAAGTCATAACTGACCCCAAAGAATTAGATACTAATGAAGGGGGTAAATCATAAAACACACAACAACAAAAATTACACACAAAAAATAGAACTTTCTTTATTGATTTGGATAACTTATTACATTACAAAAGCTCAAATACAATCACAGGAATCAACCCTCCACAGGTTGCAACACATTACAGCTTCCTATCACAAGGCTCTGGAATCATCTACCTTCTGTAACCCTAAATTAGCTAGGGTTTCTGTTTTCCCACCTATTCTTGACTCTACACTTCCCCCCTTAACTCTACTACCGCCCAGGGTTCCCAAAAATGGTTATTAATAGCCTTTTTGGCAGCCAACAACCTAATTTCAAAATTTGCATCTCCCTCAAAAAATAGGTCAACTTCCGGGAGCCATAACTTTTGATCCATGTGTTCGATTGACGAACCGTTTTATGCGTTAGAAAGATCGTGGAGTGCTCTACACGCTAAAAACTTGTTTTGCTAGTTCCAGCCATTTTCAGGCCTGTACGGGGCCGTTTCGTGCCTCAAACCTAAGTTTGAATAATTTTCAAGCATTTTTTAGGAAACAAAAACTCTAATATCTTTTAGCTCGCAAATGATCTTTGCATGATTCCTTCGCCAAAGGTCTTATTTTTCAGTTATGAATCTTCCTATAAATTTTCACTTCATTCCATGCCCAAATGCAAACTTTCTAAAAATAGCAGGTTGCTATTTTTAGTAGTTTGGAAAAACTAAAAGTTCTACATCATTATTCAAGCGATTATGGAACCAAAACCACAAATTTTAAAAAGAAATGGAAAGAACATCAACAATTTTGAAACACATCTTTTTTTGGGTGATGCAAGATTGCCCTTACACCACTGGATGCTCCTGCATCAAACACCGAGGGTAATTTGAGAAGTGACCCTGTCACGTCTTAGGTGTTTGTGTGAGGAAAACCCAAATGGTCAACCTCTTCCTTAGACAACAAAGAAGAATCTTCAATAGGCCTTCCTTTCCATTTCACTATATATTCTTCATATTGCCTATTCTGAGTACTTCTTTCCACATGGCTATCCAGGATCTCTTCTATCTCCTATGTTGAAGTAGTTGTCGGGATACTCCACTGTTCTTCTATTGGTCCATCCTTTGTTCCACCTTCATGGTAGTCTGATAAATCAGTAATGTTGAAAATAGGGGAAATGTTAATCCCACTCAGTAGCTCTACCTCATATGCATTTCCTGAATCATGTTTCTTCAAAATTCTGCATGGTCCAAATTTCTTCATTTTTAGCTTATTGTATGTTCCAATTGGGAACCTTTCTTTTCTCAAGTGAACAGTGACTTCCTCTCCTACCAGGAATTCCTTATATCTCCTCTTCTAATCTTCCTTAGCCTTGTACTAAATATTCATCTTATTAATATGCTTTTTCACCTGTAAATTCTTCATGTGTTTTGTAAAGTCTTCAACTTCGGCACTTATCTTTTCTCCTTTGTCTAGATTCCTTAATTCTAAAGCATTTCTTAGACTATTCCCATATACAATCTAGAATGGTGATTTACCAATACTCCTATTGACAGAATTATTGTAAGCAAATTCTGCCTATGGTAAAATCAAATCCCATCCCTTGGGCTTATCTCCTACTAAGCATCGTAGCAGGTTACCCAAACTCCTATTCACCACTTATGTATGTCCATCAGTCTATGGGTGGTGTGCATAACTGAGCTTCAAATCTATTTTCAAATTCTTCCACAATGTCCTTTAGAAATAACCAACAAACATGGTATCTCAATCTGAAACTATGCTCTTTGGTAGACCATGTAATCTCACCACTTCCTTGAAAAATAACTCTACAATATGAACAACATCATTAGTCTTCTTGCAAGGAATAAAATGTGCCATCTTTGAGAATCTATCCACCACCACAAAAATGGAATCATGTCCTCTCTATTTCCTTGGTAAACCAAGAACAAAATCCATACTAATATCATCCCATGGCTTCTCTGGTACAGGTAGTGGTTGATATAGACCTATATTCTAACTTGCTCCTTTCGCCATTTGACATACTTTGCAACTCCACACAAATTTCCTCACATCCTGCTACAATTGTGGCCAATAATAATTTACACCAACAATAGCAATGGTCTTATCTTGACCAAATTGTTCAGCCAATCCTCCACTATGCTTCTCCTTAATCAGGTTCTCTCTCATGGAACTCCTTGGTATGCACAATTGGCTTCGTCTAAACAACATACCATCTTGGATTATGAAATCCAACCATTTTGTCCTATCCAAAGTAACAGGTTCCAAATAAGCTTTCTAGCCCTTTCCAAATTCTGGATCTTGAGGATACAAACTTTTGAGCTCATCGAACCCAGTAACCTCTATCTTCATTTCTGTCAACAAATTTTGCTTTCTGCTCAAGGCATCTACAACTCTATTGGACTTCCCACTCCTGTGCTTCAAAACAAAAGTATAACTCTACAAAAACTCAACCCATTTTAAGTGCCTCTAGTTCAACATTCCTTGACTATTGAGATACTGCAAAGCTTGATGATCAGTATATAAAACAAACTCTTTTGGCAACAAATAATGTCTCCATTTCTTCAAATCCTAAACTATAGCATAAAATTCCTGATCATAAACATAATACTTTTTCTTGGCATCATTAAGCTTCTCACTAAAATAGGCAATGGGTTTACCTTCTTGACTGAAAATAGCTCCTATAATACTACCACTAGCATCACAATCTACCTGAAATACCTTATTGAAATCTGGAAGTGCCAAAACAGGCTACTCTGTAACTTTCTGCTTCAATGTGTCAAAACTTTTGTCTACTCCTTTAGTCCATCTAAACTCTTTTCTATCCCCTCCCATTGTCTCAATCAGGGGTGCACAATTGCTAGTAAATTTTTTGATAAAATTTATATAAAAACTTGTCAAACCATGAAAAGATCTTACCTCAGAAGCACTCCTTGGTGTAGTCCATTCAATGATAGCCCTCACCTTCTTTGGGTCCATCTTAAGACCTTCTTCTAAGACAACAAATCCCAGGTATACCAACGCTTTCTTTGCAAACTACATTTCTTCAGATTAATCAACAACTTCTCTTCTCTTAGCTTCTCTAAAACTCTTTTGATATGCATTAGATGCTCATCCCAAGTCTTACTAAAAATCAAAATATCATCCAAATAAATAATAACAAAACTTCCTAAAAATTCTTTCAATACCTCATTCATGAGCCGCATGAATGTGCTCGGTGCATTGGTTAGCTCAAATGGCATGACTAACCACTCATACAAATGTTCCATTGTCTTGAAGGCTATCTTCTACTCATCTCCTTCTCTGATATGGATCTAGCGATACCCACTCTTCAGGTCAATCTTCATGAAGTACTTGGATCCACTCAAATAGTCCACTATGTCATCCATTCTAGGCAATGGAAATCTATACTTGATTGTGATCTTATTAATGGCTCTAGAGTCTGTACACATTCTCCACTCTCCATATTTCTTTGGTGCTAGTACTATAGGTACCGCACATGGACTTAGGCTCTCTCTTATCAAACCCTTGCTTAATAGCTCTTGAACTTGTCTATTCAACTCTTCACTCTCTGCAAGGGTCATTCTATGGGCTGCCTTATTCGGCAAACTAGCTCTTGGTATCAAATCCATTTGATGACTTATCTTCCTTACCGATGGTAAACCTTCTGGTACATTATCAGAGATAATGTCATGAAATTATTCTAACATATCTGAAACTTCTACTAGTACATCTTCACATTTCTCTTGACTAATCTTAGGAATCAATGCAAAGCAATGACGTTCATGCTTCATACCCTTCAAAAAATTTCTACCATCTACCAAGCAAATTCTGGTAGTACTACATGCCTTTTCTTCCACCTCCTTCAAGGGCTTCAATTTATGATGAATTCCATCCTTTGTTAGGGAATATGTGTTTGTACGGCCATCATGGATAGCACTCCTATCATACTGCCATAGCCTCCCCAATAACATATGACATGCATCCATCAATATGATGTCACACAACACCTCATCATGGTAGTCTCCAATCTTGAACTTCACTAAACACTACTCATTGACCAAAGCTCTATGGTCCTTTTGCAACCATGCAATCTGATATGGATGTGGATGCTTTCTTCTTGTCAACTTCAACTTGTCAACCATCTCCTCTGAAACAAGATTATCAGTGCTTCCACTATCAATAATAATATCACAACACTTACCTTCACATTTGCACCTTGTGCAGAATAAACTCTTCCTCTGATTGGGTTCTTTCTCCTCATTCAACAAAGTTATTCTAACAACTAGGGTTTCTCCCCTTTCAGTATCTTCAAAATGCTTAGACTGTGCATCTTCATCTACATGTGCAACTCATGCATTACCTTCAAGTCTTCTATTTGTCCTTCCTTGACGTTGTAGATACTCATATGCTTGATGTCCTTCTCCACATTGGAAACGGGTTCCTCTGAAACCTCCTCTTCCAGGTCCTTGCCTAGGTCTACCTCTTCCTCTTCCTCTTTGTTCACCATTGTTCTAGTCACGAGGGCAGTAGGTATTATCTCCTCTCTAATTTTGACTGGTGCTGGCTTCTTCACTTTTCTTTGAATCTTCATTTTGGCCTCCATAGGGTCTTCCTCTAGTCCTTCTGCCTTGACCTCTTCCCCTTTTCTTGCTTTCAAATCTTTTATTCAACTTCTCTTTCACCTTCAGGGAAAATTGGTATGCATCTTCTATGGTGGTCATTCTGACCAGGCTCAGCTCCTCTTGAATACTTGGCCTCAACCCATTAATGTAATAGGCTACCTTCTCCTTATTGGGTTTTGCATGACCTATCCTGATAGTAATTTTATAAAACTATTATGTATACTCCTTAATAGACTTGTTACCTTGCTTCAGTCCTTGCAGCTTCTTCAGTAGCTCCATCTCATAGTCCACAGGAATGAACTACTTCTTCAGTTTCTCCACCATCTGGTCCTATCTGGTGATCTTTCCTTTTCCTCTTCTATTCCTCTCTAATTGGACCTCCTTCCACCAAATACTAGCATGGCCCTTCAACTTTTTTTTTTGGAAACTTAACTCAATCTGGGTCCTCCACATCTTCATTCTTGAAATACTCCTCCATGTCATTGATCCAATCAATAAGTTGTTCTAGATTCAAATCTCCAAAATATGTAGAAACTTTGATCCTGGGCCTCTTTCCAATCTTCAAAATGGCCCTCAACAACCTAATTTCTGTAGGATCTCCTACAACTTCTTGTTCTTCCTTAGATAGCTCTTCTTCAGCTTCATCTTCACTTTCTTCTCTTGTTCTCGGCTCAAACCCTCTTCATAGCTCCTCTTGCAATGCATCAATTTGCCTTTGTAGGGCTCTAAAACCCTCTTCTGTTAAAGTATTCCTCCCAATATGATTTCTTCGTGGAGGCATCTTAATCTCTAGAAAACCCACAACCTCAGGTCTTGGTGCAAACTACCTCATGGTTAGCGATCTATCTACGCACTTAGGAACCCTTTCTCTGATACCACTTGATGAAGGGGGTAAATCATAAAACACACAACAACAAAAATTGCACACAGAAAATAGAACTTTATTTATTGATTTGGATAACTTATTACATTATAGAATCTCAAATACAATAAGAGGAATCAACCCTCCACAAGCTGCAACACATTACAGCTTCCTATCACAAGACTCTGGAATCATCTGCCTTTTGTAACCCAAAAT